>OY282605.1:20810810-30810810 GCA_958298945.1 Atherix ibis | reverse complement strand
TTTATTTTCAAGATTTTTCCCAAAGATATTCAATATTCATATATATTCTATATTCGTTGTATTTAAACGAAATATCTATTGTACGTTACAAGAGAAAAAACGAATATGAATTATAGATTTTTAGATGAAGGGAAAAAATATTACAAGTGAATAAGGATAAGAAAAATTTCCACTCAATACACTCAATCGGTTATTCCAATGTAATTTTTCAAAAATTGGGTTATAGATGAATGCTTCGAAGCGTAGAATATTTGAAAGAAAATTCCCAAGATAAAAATACAAAAATCTTTGGAAAAAATTTATATGGTAGCCGAGTACTAGAACAGGACAAGTGGATCCTTAAATTTTCTAAACGATTTGATGTGCATAATAAAACGTTTTATCCTGTCCGCATCATAAATCGGATTTCTAGACTTTTTTTTTTTTTTTTATAAAATAGAATTTAGAATAGTCGGTAGGCGTAGAAAATGAAGAAGAAAAAAATATAAGCCAACATTTCAAGATAATAAATACCCCAAAACATACTTTCGTATTGTATATTTGTAAGATTTTGCGGTTGAATTGAAATGAAAAATTTTCAACAGTTTATTTTGTAGTGAATTCAATTCAAAATATCTGCATACATGCAATTTTTACTGCGGCTTCTTAGATTGTTGTTCTAGATTTATATAAACATAATTTTAGCTACAAAAAAAAGGGAGCACAATTGTTGGGGCGTATGCTGATTTTGTGAATAGAATAAGTAACTTTACGGGTGAGTGAGTAGGTTTTAAGCTTTAGTAAATTTATTTATTTACCTAAATTGAAGCCAATTTTCTTCTAGTTATTTATGAAATTCACATTTTATTGTTAGCAATAAAATGTGGAGATATAATTCGTACTCTAGCTATATAAGTTTTTTTTTTAATTAGATTAATAAATAATATTCCGTAAGAACTGTTTTGGTAGTTCTATTGTACAATAGAATAATTTTTTCTCAACAAATTTAAAATTTCAAAAAAATAATAATAGTTTCCTAGTAATGTTCGGTTTATTGGAGATTTTATATCCTTCAAAAAATTTAATTGCATAACTTTTAAAATTCAAAATCTTCTTCTAACGTCATCACTACACAAGATCGAGTAAGTTTCTTATTCTACTAAGAATTGCATATGCACAGGCGATAAATTTATTCGTGCATTTATTGGAAAACTTGCAGAACTTTTTTAATTAAACCACAACCACCGATGTTCGGTCAGTAGTGGAGATTTTTGTCTTTATTTAATTTTACTACTTGTAACCTAATAAAATGGAAAAATACGCATGTAAATTTATAAAATTATTTTAAAAAATCAAAAATTTATTACTATATTAAAATGTGAATACCTTAGAACTGATAAATAGATTAAAAATAATTAAAAACGAAAATTTTGTCCGGATGATCCATTTTACGTTTCGGAAAGTACATCTCTGCCATTTGACTTTTGTCATATATAAAAATTATTCAAAGCAATTTTTATTTAGTTTAAGTTTGCCATTTTATATAATATATAGTTTAATTATTAAAGTACGTACTAAAATTATATAAACACTTTCTATAAAAATGGTAATTCTGCCGAAGCCACAAACGTTGGATACATCAACAAGCGAAATTGCCATATATGATGCTGTAATAACTCATAAATGACTGTGGAGAAGCCATTGTATCCGCGAAAAGTGACTTTTGTTATGCCTTTTGGTCTGAAGTTGTGTGAGGGACCCAAATTTTTTTGAAATTCAGGAAAGAGAGACTGGTAACTTCAATTCTGAGCACATATATTTTATAGACAGAACTTAAAAATTTAAATTTAGTTCAAATATATTTTTAAAAAAACATCGCTACATGCTACATAAGAAATTTTGCTTTTTTGTGGGAAATTGAACCAGAACGTATAAATGCCAGATTCGATTATTCCAATTGGCCTTCCCAAGATTGTGTGGTTTAACACCGCTAGACTTTTTTTTGTAAAACTATATAAACGACCATATTTAAGAAGATATTCTTTATATTTTAGAGCATTTAATAACTGACGTTCATCTAGTAATGATCAAATTGCCCGAAATGTCCGAAAAAGTCTTATAAAACTACTTCAAAAGATCGAGTTCTGCAAAAAGTCTCTTGATAGAAATTTAAAAAAAAAACTAGATTTAATAAATAATGGCAGAGTTTACGTAATATAATTAAATAAAAATTTAATCTCAATGTATATTTAAGCCATATTTTATTTATTTCTTCTTTTCAAAGTATAAATTGGATAATCCTTTAAAATAGTTTTTAATCAATTAAAAATTTAGAATTTTTAAATTTATTCCTTTACTAATATTAAATAGTTGGAAAACTAATTAACACATTAGAAATAGTTAAAACTGTAAATCAACTAAAGCTTATATGGATTTTGTCTTAAACTACAAATTTTATGTAATAAAATAAATACCCAAATTTGTATTTAATGTACGAAAAAATCCACAACATCGAATTTAATGTTGCCCACTGTGACCTACAATTCTTTTTGTAATTACCACTCTTAGGAGTTATACAAACCACAACAGTATATAAACTATCCTTTCCCAAAAGATAACTTGTCAGGTGCAAATGAATTTTATAAAAATTTCCCAACATTTGTAGTCGAATCCACAAATGATATATCGTCGGTATGTTCCTAACCATTGAAAATATTTCTTTATTTTCTTCATGTAATAAAAATTAAATTTACACAAAATTAACCAAAAAAAGAAAAAAAAGAAAATACATTCTAGAAAATTTAATATGAATTTGTTGTTATATAAAATTTCATTAAATTGCTAGGTCTTGAAAACAAAAAAAAAAATTTAACAAAACTATATCAAGTCAGCCGTAATCAAATCTCAGAGGACATCTACATACTTATTAAAATTGCAGCTATACAGAGACAAAAGTATTTGAAAAAGCCCTTGTTCGTGGCTTACCTTTGTATTACATAAACATGCCTATTAATTACCTAATGAGTATTTTTATAGCCCTAACAAGTATAATTTTAGTGTGACATTCATTGTTTTTTATTTTTTTATTTTCCTAGATACAAGCATAAAATTCAATATGTTCACAGAAATTATCCTTAATGGATACCACCACAGTTGTACGATAGATTGTTGTCGTCTACCCAATATTCTTAATGAATACTATCAAGTTTCTAGGACAATGAAAATGTGAATAATATAATATTTTATGAGGAAATTTTGTTAAGAAAACTTTAAGAAATTAGATAGGATAACGTTGAAGTATTTTTCCTTTTCGTTCTCAATAACTAGCTAACTGGAAATTCATAATATATTTTCCTGCCTGTCTCATATACCGAAATCATGCAACGCTGTCTATCTAATATTATGTTATATAGACTTTATTAAATGAGAAATGTTATTTCCAGTTTATTTATTAATACAAGCGTAGACTTTTTGGTAATTTAATAATACAATTGAACAATGAGTTTCTAACAAGAAGGTGCAAAATTTGACATTGTTTTGAGATAAATTTAAATAATTGATTATATTATTATTCCTGGAAGACTGTACTACGAGTAGCATGTCATGGTAGTGTTGTATTATGAAAATTAAAAAAAAACGTACTTTTTCAGGGTAGCAGTACTACTAAAATTTAAAAAAAAACGATACTTTTTCTTTATAATTTATTTTGATACAATTTCTTTTTCAAATTCATCTATGTATTTCTCTATCTATCTAAATATATATATATAAAATAAATGTATTTATATGTTCTTGTTTGTATGGATTTTCTCTATGTTAATTTAAAAAAATTTCGGATAGTACATTCAAGTTGACGGTAGAGTTAATTAATTTCGTCAAAAATCAATTTCCCATCAAACCATCAAAATTGATGCGTTTATAAATTGTCAATTTGACTTCGACTTCCGATCACCAAAGTACTAAGAAAGCTGACCAAATGGGAACACCGCTTGTCACAGGTTTGAATAGTCAACAATTGACCTTAAGTGTCGTGGCTACTAATGTTTTTTTTGTTTTCATAACAAACAAAAAAAACAAAAAATTGACGCATAAAACCAAGAAAAATACTGAAAACTTCAAATATCTGGAAAGGCGGAAACGAAAATCAGAACAAAAAACAACGGAAGAGTCGAAATATTTTAATTTTTAATTCAAAAAATAAATTAAATGCATAAAAATTAAGACTTTGAAAATTTTTTAAAATCTTTGATCCTTCATACGCAGGATGCAGTTCTAAAAGAGTTTTTTCTTTATTTTAAGATAGAAAAAAGCGCCGCGCAAAAACTAGTTAAAATAGTTAACAGTTTTTCAAAATGTCCTTTTGTTTAAATTTTTTTTTTCTGTATTTTTTTTATTAAATAAAAAATTAAAATTAAATAAAAAATTACAAAAAAACTTTAAAATTTGTGACATTTTAGATTTTTCAATATGTCCTTTTGTTCAAATTGTTTTTTTTCTGTTTTTTTTTTCTAATTAAAAATTGGAAATTAAATGAAAAAAAAATGAAAATCTCCAAAATTTGTTACATTTTAGATTTTTCAATATGTCCTTTCGTTATAATTTTTTTTTTTTTCAAATAAAAAATGTAAACTAAAAAAATATGAAAAGCTTCAAAATTTGTTACATTTTAGATTTTTTAATATGTCCTTTCGTTTGAATTGTTTTTTTTCTGTTTTTTTTTCAAATTAAAAATTGGAAATTAAATGACAAAAAATGAAAATCTTTAAAATTTGTTATATTTTAGATTTATTAATATGTCTTTTTTTTTAAATAGTTTTTTTTTCAAATAAAAAATTAAAATTAAATAAAAAATTACAAAAAACTTTAAAATTTGTGACATTTTAGAATTTTTAATATGTCCTTTCGTTTGAATTGTTTTTTTTCTGTTTTTTTTTTCAAATTAAAAATTGGAAATTAAATGACAAAAAATGAAAATCTGTAAAATTTGTTATATTTTAGATTTTTCAATATGTCCTTTCGTTAGAATTTTTTTTTTTCAAATAAAAAATGTAAACTAAAATAAAAAATTTGTTATATTTTAGATTTTTCAATATGTCCTTTCGTTTGAATTGTTTTTTTCTATATTTTTTTTATTAAATAAAAAATTAAAATTAAATAAAAAATTACAAAAAACTTTAAAATTTGTGACATTTTAGAATTTTCAATATGTCCTTTCGTTTGAATTGTTTTTTTTTTTTTTTAAATTGAAAATTGGAAATTAAATGAAAAAAAAATGAAATCTCCAAAATTTGTTACATTTTAGATTTTTCAATATGTCCTTTCGTTAGAATTATTTTTTTTTTTTTTTCAAATAAAAAATGTAAACTAAAATAAAAAATATGAAAAGCTTCAAAATTTGTTACATTTTAGATTTTTCAATATGTCTTTTCGTTTGAATTATTTTTTTTCTGTTTTTTTTTTTTCAAATAAAAACTTGAAAATAAATGAAAAAAAAAATGAAATCTCCAAAATTTGTTACATTTTAGATTTTTCAATATGTCCTTTCGTTAGAATTATTTTTTTTTTTTTTCAAATAAAAAATGTAAACTAAAATAAAAAATATGAAGAGCTTCAAAATTTGTTACATTTTAGATTTTTCAATATGTCCTTTCGTTTGAATTGTTTTTTTTTCTGTTTTTTTTCTTCAAATTAAAAATTGGAAATTAAACGACAAAAATGAAAATCTTTAAAATTTGTTATATTTTAGATTTTTTAAAATGTCCTTTTCTTTAAATAGTTTTTTTTTCAAAAAAAAAATTTAAATTAAATGAAAAAATATAAAAAAAAAAACTTTAAAATTTGTTACATTTTAGATTTTTCAATATGTCCTTTCGTTTGGATTATTTTTTTTTTCAAATAAAAACTTGAAAATAAATGAAAAATTATAAAAAACTTTAAAATTTGTTACATTTTAAGATAGCATTAACAATTTTATATTACACATATGGCTTATGAAAATAAATTTCAAAATTTTCCACACTACAAAAAAGGTTTAAACAATTTTATTTATACATAAATAAGTACTTATAAGAATAATTTGAATTTTACTATCTTTTTCCGAATATTAATCTATTATATCATATAATATTATAATTCCAATTAGCTAATAGTGTTAAGAGTATAAAATCAAATAAAAAAAATCATTTTGAAAACGTTCCTTACTAATGATAAAGTATCCAAAGTTTTTAAATAATCTTTTTATGATTAACAATGACTTTTATATGGTTATAATTTTACTTTCCCTAGTTAAATTAGAAAATTTATATGCATTTAACGATTGCATGTCATAATTATGGAACGAGTGGTATATATGTGTATGAGCATAACAGCATATCATATTCTGGTCATTTCAATAAAACATTAAAAGAAAGTAATACGAACCATCCATAAGTACAACTTGAAATGGCTATGATCACGTGTCATATAGTATATTATATTTTATTATAACAATTTGATGATGTTTTTAAGAGGACATTGCATTTACCCAAAACAACCTATCCATATGTAGTTAAAAATAATTGGGGTTTCCTTCCTGGTAAGTTAACATCCTATTTCACTATACTGAAAAGTATACGATAGTCATAATATGGATTAAATCACAGACAAGACGAAAAGTTGAATATTTTCTATAAAATAGCACAACATAAAAATAAATCATAAAATTATTTTCTTTTCTTCTATTTTTTTTTTTATTATTATTTTATATTCAAATAGTTTTTCGCTTATAAAACTTGAAGATTAAACTTTGATAGTTTTTCTCCTCATTAAACGCAGTTGTCACTGGTAAAAGTTTGACATCAGGTAAGGGTGAAAAGCCGGCATGTAATAGCAATTAGTAAGTAATAAAAACTACAGTGAAGTTTTAAGTAAGAAAATCCTTAAAAAACTTTTTCAACTTATCGTCAAGTTAGACGAGTTGGGTATGAACAAAAAAAAAAAATAAAAATGAATACGATAGATACAATTCTGAAAGTTATAACTTGTTCAGAATTTATGAGTATAGTAAGAAAAAATAGCAACAACAAAAAAATAAATAAAATAGGGAAAAATTGTACAATTGCTCGTTATAATTTTATTGTCAGTCGACTCTTTTGGGAGAACTTTTAAATATTTCCTATGAGATCACTAACAAAATCGAAACTTGATTTTCTCCTATTAACATATGTTTTTTTTTTTTTTTTGTTAATCAATAATAGTTATCGAAATCTATCAAAATATTTGATATGTTTTTTCCATAAACTAAAAAAACCAAAGTAACTTACTGCATTTTTTCCATTCTCTGAATTTCCGATAAAAATAGCATGAAAAGACAACAAAAACTATCGACATAACTATCAATGAGGTTACTATTCCAATCCACAGATAGTTCATGATGTGATGATAGTCAGCATCTGTTGACCATTTGCCAAAAAAACCATCGTCACCGTTTGCACCGACAGCACTTAAATCCACACTAGCCACATTTTCGAATTTGCCACTTTTCAGTAAAGCTGTTAGATTATTGAAACGTGCGATATGCTCAATATCGGCCGTATTCGAGGGTATCGCAAAGCTTATCTGTTGCTCGATAGAATGTTCCATACTGTCCGGATTTGAAGTTATCACAACCGGTAATGATTCCATTTTTTAACTAACAATACGAGTATAATCAAAATTTACTATATATTCACAATATTCCTTATATATAATGCACTGTACACAAATTTGTTCTCTGTTTAACGCACGTCTGAGTTTAGAAATACGAAAAATGTTTCGAGTTCACATCAAATCGAAATTGACATTGGTAGAAATATCATCGAAACAAGAAACCATGTTCTATGCGTTCGGAACGCAAACAGGTACTGAACAACCGAAAACCGACAGTCGACTGAACACCACGGGCTCAGTGTATTCCCGTTTAGTGAAGTTCCTCTTCAGGACTGATGGCACGCAGTTCTATAGAGTTGCGCCCTTAAACTTAGTTCAGAAGTACTGCCGAACGAACACACAATCATTATGGGAAATATTGCCTTTGAGAATTTTTAGAAGAAAACTTTCCCTTCAAGAACAAATACACCGACAAACTTCTATGATACTCATACAGTGAAGGTAACCTATTCCTGGCGTTGGTTTTATGTTAACTATCTCAACATATTATTAGTTCATAGCGACTTTTCCCCTCTACTGAGTGACGTCACGAAAATAGTATTTAACTTACACATACCATTGCAGGGTTGTAGCCATTTCAGGAAGGCAAATGATTGTTGGAAAATTGTGTTACTTGTACGAGGAACATCGATATCAGCTGTTCTATATTTTATGACATCATCTATGGAACAGATAAACCCAGTTGGAGGAGGATTTTGCTATCACTTCGTAAAGGCAATAACACTTTGTCGAGCAACAACAACAAAAATGTAAGTCACAGAACAATAATAACAATGGGGACACTTTACATACAGGAATGAACATAAGGACGAAATTGCGGAAATATTGCACTACCAGATAGATATTCGTAGATACCGGGCACTTTAAATGTTTTATTTTGATTCACATTTTGATTTGAACTCATCCAGTTTCTGTGCACATATTCGTATATTGATGTGAGGGTGGAAAAAGTCATCTCATTCTCTATTCTCTTACACGGTATTCACAGATTTGCCTTTTAATGTTCGAATAAAAATGGAATTATTTAAAGAATTCAATTCTTTTTCGTTAAAATGCGAACATTTGGAAATGGGAACAATGTTAACTGGAACGTTAAACATGTTTTCAAATCGATTGCAATTTTATGAAAGTATATTGAAATTTATTTGTTCATATAAATTAAGAGTATAGTATTTGTAGAACCACTTGAATTTTATTGCAACTAAAAATACAAACTTAAACATAAATATCGAAATAGTTGCTAGTAAATCTCATACAGTTCGGAAACTTATGTTACTGTATAGGAAATATTTGAAAATTTATTGTTCACGTTGTGCACGCTACTTAAATTCAAGGACTAAATTTAATGATCATATCCTTTTACAATTTAAAGACCAGCTGTTTTTAATTTAAGTTGATATAAAAAATTTTAAAGTTTTTTTTATAAAAATAAAAAATAAAACAGTTAAAAAAATTATATGGTAAATAATATTTATTGTTGTATTTATAATAATGGATTATCCAATTTACGTTTTAGAAAGTAAAACTTATACAAAAATATTTTAAAATTATATTTTTAAAAATATTTTTATTCTACATTATTGTTTAAGATTTGCCATAAACTATAAAATTAAATATAATTCCAAAAACTATCGTAGGACTATTTTCAACACCATATATTCTTTTGAGATAATTTTTCATGATATTTTCGCAAATTTTTGGCAAGAATTCGGCCATTACTTAACGGATGTTGGTTTTTAAATGATTTAAAGTTTGAAAATTATTTGTATAAATATAATTTTTTTCTTAGTTTTACAGATAAAAATTTAATGGTGTAATAAAGCACGATCTTAAAGGCTATTTGCAATAAACAATTCTCAAAATTACACGTTCTGGGAACTTTTTGTGTGATAAAGCCAAAATTGGTTGTATTGAACAGCTTATGGTACCATCTTATTAAAACCATATATAGTCCAGGCTAAAATCTTTAGGGTTATACCAAAAAAAGTCAGTTATCATTCAGTCATTCCGATCAGAATTACGATTAAAAAAACGGTCAAATGATAACTTCAGACCAAAATGCACTTTTCGTAGATGCAATAGCTTTTAGTAGTCACTTTTGGATGGATTTTCAGATCCCAATAAGGGACAATTCTACTTATTAATATATAAACTAAGTGAGAAATAAGCCTCATCGCTAATAAAAATGTTTTTAGAAAAATCACCACCCTAAACCCATTTCTCCTTCACCAAATCGGTATATATTATGCGCATTTTATAGTCAGTTAAAAAATCTATAATTTAAAATGGCAAACTTTTAATTAAATAATAATTATCTTAAATAAAATATTTATGGAAAAACTATACCAAAAAATAAATTAATACTTTTAAAACCTTAAAATGAATTTTTTTCATAGAAATAGAAATTATTTAAATTAATTCAAAATTTTAGATATGTGAGCATAGTTGCTGTTGAAAGAAATCTTTTTTCTTTATTATTAATGTATTTTTTTATGCATAAACTTCAAGTATGAAATTAATTTTTGCAATTACCATAAAATTAGATAATTCTCTTTTTTCAAAACAGTTTCAATATTTTTTATTTTGTTTTTGAAAACAAAATTTCGTAGATAAGAATTGTTTCCTAGGAAAAAAAAATACATTATATCGCTAACAAGAATATGAGTACTGTCAACATTATCCTTTTGGGAAATCTTAAACAATTCAGTAGAGATTATTATTATTTAAAAAATATTGCGCACATTTATTTAAAAAAAAAATAATTTTTTATGTTTCTTGGAACCTTGAAAACTTTTGCATTGATTCAATTTTTGACAGAGGGAGTGGTTTTTATTTTCTCCAATAATAAATATATCTCCCTTGTTAAGAAATTAAGATATTTTTGATGAAAATTGTCCATATTTGAAGATATTTTCTTATTTCGAAAAGAACTGATTTTCATTATACTACGAATATGGGATTATCCATTTTGTTGCATAAAAAGTATAGCTCTGTTATTTAATAGTTATTATATATATAATTTTAAAAATATAAAATTTGATTAGAATGAAATTTGCCATTTTGTATTATTAATAGTTTAACTATTAGTAAATATGGTAAAATTGTGAAAACTTACTACAAATATGGTGGTTGTACCGTACATACATTTTTTTGCGGTTCTGTCGTAAACACGCTTTAAGAGGAGATTATGGAACATAGTTTTTTTTAATAGTAAGACTTATTTTTCTACATAGTGAATACGTCAATAAGTAAAATTTTTCTGTATGAGGTTCATAAAAGTCCCAATTAACTGTGGAATAGTAACACAGTTAATTGGGAATTTGAATCCTCGAAAATATTGTTTTGAATTTTTTTCAGAAGCTGTTATTTACCCGTTTTTCTTTCAAAATAAAGTAGGAGAGATGGATATTCTTAACTATGAGCACTATAATAATACGATAACTAATTTATTTTGCCTTGAACTTAAAGATTTAAACCTGGACCATATTAGATTTTAACAAAATATCACTACAAGACAAAAAAACATCAAAAATGTTGCCACCTTTTGCGGAAAAAGTTCCCAGGACACGCAATTTCAATATTTGATGATGTCAATTAATATTTTTTTATACAAAACTATGCCTTTTCATCTTTTTGGGAATTTTCTTGTAAAACTATGCGAAAAATTGTCTTTAGTGTGTCAGATGTTGACTAAATTATAGCCCGAAATAGCTGAAAAATTACATCAAAAAGATCAAGTCCTGCAAAAAGCCAAATGACATCTATTTTGACAGCATTTAATTAATATAATAAATTACAAGATTTATCTAATTTTATATTTTTTATAATAGTTTATTTTAATTTACTTTTTAATGCACAATTTGAATAATCTTTTATAATAATTAAAAAAAGGTATTTTCAAATTATTTTATAGAATTTTGTATAATCGATGTACCAGGTCTATTCAAAAAGTATCGCGAATTTTGAATTTTCGCGGGTTGCGTATATATGATTTTCGATTTTTTGATGGCGTTATGTTGGTACTCATGTCTCCCACTTATGCCTACAAATTCGTCCATTTTGAATGTTTAGTTAATTTTTGACAGCTGCTTTGCTTGCACGTGTTTTGGCTTGTCTTCCATTTTTGCCCATACTAAAAAATGGATCAAAGAATCTGTTTCGGGAACAAGAAAAAGTCACAGAGGGCCAGATCTACAAAATACGGTGGCTGCGGCATTATTAAAAATTTTTTTGGGCAAAAATTCGTGCACAAAAAACGATGCATGAGCAGGGGCGTTATCATGGTGCAAAAGCCAATTTTTGTTCTTCCACAAATCCGAGCGTTTCTGGCGGATTGCTTCACGCAACTTGCACATAACTTGTAGGTAGTATTCCTTATTGACCTTCCTACCCTGTGGCAAGAACTCATGATGCATCACGCCCCTGAAATCGAAGAAAACTGTAAACAAAACCTTCACATTCGACCGAACTTGGCGCGCTTCTTTCGGTCTTGGTTCGTGTGGCAGCTTCCATTGGGTCGTCGCGGACAGAGTCCAACAGCTCCTTAGCAATGTTACTTCGATGCTGTTTTTGGTCGAAAATGGGCAAAAATCGATGACGAGCCAAAGCACGTGCAAGCAAAGTAGCTGTCAAAAATTTACTGAACATTCAAAATGGCCGAACTTGTCGGCATAAGTGAGAGACATGAGTACCAACATAACACCAAAAAAAAAATCGAAAATCGAATATATGTAACCCGCGGAAATTAAAAATTCGCTATACTTTTTCAACAGACCTCGTACAAGTCAGCATTTTTTTTAATTATAATTAATTTTTAAATAATTTATTTATTTTTCCCATTACCACCCCTTAAAGAAGAAAATCCTTTCAATTCAATAAACTCCATTATAAGTTTAATCTGATTTTTTCATAAAAACAAATATCAATTTTCTATTAAATTGTATGTGTATCTTAAGTTAAATAAATTGTACGATATCCGACACAAATTTGATTAGTATTTATGAGCTAACCCCATTATAAATTTTCAATATTTTTAATGGCTACGAAAGATGCAAGTACAAGTATTTATATATACGAGTATATATATGAGAATATGGACTCCTCAGAGACCAATAGAATAAGTTCGATAATTTGATTAATATGGAAACAATAGAACGAACAACGGTCTTGGATCTCAAATCTATGGTTTTTGGTAGACTAAATCAAAAGTCATTGTTCCCATCGACCAAAACTGAAAAATTCAACTAAATATTTTTCCAGTCGATTGTGATCATACATATGTGCATGGGACTTGGGATGTGTCCTAACTGAGACAGGAAATTCAGCCACAACCGATAAATAAAACTAAAACTTTAATTAATTGCTTTTAGTCATGCGAACTAAAATTGAAAATAGCTTCTGTATCTTAGGGATGGCAACCGTTTTCATAGCTCATGCTTTTAGTCCCGGTAACAATTGGAGCAGACCAATAAAGCAAAAATTCAGCAAATAATTGGATAGCTTAGTGGAGACTCTTCAAGAAATTGACGTTTCTTAGACCATACTAGCCTATAGTTCTACTTGTACGTAGATTCATACAAACGTTCATGGGGAATCTATCATCGGCCTTTGTGCGGTATAATCGTAGGTTTTCACGTAGAACGATGCTGGAGCATGTCACGAACAATGAACCCTACCGGGCTCCGAATGGAAATCAATTGGCAATTGTTATAACGAACAACTCGTATCCTAACTATTTGATGCTTTTCATAAAAACTTACTCTTTATCTCTTGTGTATGGATAAAAGTGTCCGGAACTGTATCAATGTGTCTGTTAGTTTGTACAAGTAAAAACAGCAATAATATCGTATTCTATATAAAATATGTACGTGGTTTCCCAACATTAACTTGCCTGTTTCCCTTTTCAATACGTGCTTAATTCCGAATGTTGTTTCTTACAAAAACCTTCGAATTTTGCCACTTGAATCAGGGATTACTACTCATCGTACGACCATTTCATACTTGTTCTACTTTTCCCTTCTACTCACAATCAAACCTTACCCTTATAATACTTAATACTAGTGTTTATTTGTTCAGCAGATATTTCGCATATGTCCTGAAAATTGGTGAAAAGTGCAATATCATCGGCAACCAAATTCCGAATCAGTCGTTTTTAAAAATTTGTGAAACTTCATAACCTCAAAGTTAACATTATTCGATTTTGAATTACGACCCTGTACACCAATTGAGCTAATGGCTTTTCGTTTGTACACGTTTTCCTTCTTTCCTGAACAGATCCGCTCACGTGCATTGTACTCTTGGAAATTTGATGTCTACAAAAATCTCATATTTATATGCAAGACAATGTTTTGATGAGATCCCATATTCTGAGATGGTGTTTTGTATATTACAGCATTTTATTATTAGAATATTTTTCCCATAAGAAAATATGTATGCAGTTCCCGATACGTACCACGGCTCTATGGACAATTAATTATTCGGACGATTTTTTATGTACCCAACTGACAGATATGATAAAAAATTTTTCCTACATAATAATTCCCTTAAATATCACTAAAAGTTGTAAATAGTAGTATTAAAATACAATATGTTGTTAAATTATAGGGTGACTCAAATTTGTACGAAAAATTTGAATTTTGCGCCATTTGTGCGGTAAAGTGTTGCCAACTGAAAATAAAAAAATTGCAGCGTGACATCTGAGAGTTTAAGTTTTATTAAAAATGGAGTGCTACACAAAAGAACAATGCGTTTACATTTTTAAACAATATTTAAAAAATTATGAAAGTTTGGCAGGTACAGTTCGCAATTTTCGTATGAAATATGGTCGGAATAGTGTTTTAACGTCATCAACTGTAAAGAGATTAATTAAAAAATTTAGGTAAACTGGATCAATTAATGATGTTAAAGACTCTGGCCATTCTTCAACAAGTTGTTGAACATAAAATATCAATTAACTCGAGTTTCGAAAAATTTGCATCTTCACACTTCCGAAGTTCAATTTTTTCGAGTTTTCGAAAAATTTGCATCTTCACACTTCCGAAGTTCAATTAACTCAAGAACTGAAGCCTAATGACCACGCATAGCAAATAGAGTTCGTTGAAAAGATTAGGGAAGAACAAAATCATTTTCAGCGATGAGACTCACTTTCATTTTGAAGCCTTGGTTAATCGAAAAAATTGTCGCATTTGGGGTTCAGATTGTTGACTATTTGGACTACTCTTCTTCGAAAATGCAACTGGGCAGGCAGTAACAGTTAATGGTGTCAGTTTTTTGTGTCTAAATCTCAAGGCATGGATGTGGACGATATGTGGTTTCAACAAAGCGGTGCCACATGCCATACAGCGCGAGAATTAACTCCATTACAGCATGAGTCATTTTCTGATCTGTTTTCCATTTTGGTGGCCTTTTTTTCTTTAGAGTTTCTGAAGTCGAAGGTTTATGCCAACAAGCCCACGACCGCCCACGCCTTGAAGGAGGAAATTCAGCGCTGTATCAACATAATTCAATCACATTTATGCAAAATGGTCATGGAAAATTTTAACAAAAGAATTAATAAAAAAATTATTACAATTTCTAATTATAAACCTGCATTTTCTATCGAAATTACTTCTTTCCTGAAATTTTGGGATACACTTTATATAATATTTTATAAAAGTAAATCAGAATTTCCATTCGACAGAATTTAATTAGAAATAGTTTTTGGCAATATTCAATTTGTGATACTAAATAACTTCTTGCCAAAACTTAAGTAGGATAACAAGAACATTTTAATATAGAATAAACTTTAATATTCAAAAATTGAATACGTTCTTTTATGTAATAGAATTTTGATCATAAATTATACTATAGCAAAAGTTTGTTAAATTTAAGAGCAAAAGTGACCTAAATACGGTTAAGTTGAACACAAATTTATGATACTTTTCGGTATTCCTGGAAAATGTTTTTGGAAGTTGTATCAACAAAATAAAATTAATTCCTTTTTCTAAATAGATAAATTAAAAAAAAATTTTTTAACCATATATTAATTATTATCTTTAAATAAGAATCAGTAAAATTAGAATGTTGATGATCAATATTACTAAAATATAATGGATTATCCATTTTGTAAATTGGTAAGTTTAATCTTATCAATTAACAATTGGAAAATGTATATTTTATTTAAGATAATATTAATTTAGTTTCATCTTTGCTATTTTCTATTATATATTGTTAAAATAGTCATTAATTGTACAGAAGATACACCGGTGCTGGAACAACAAACTTTTGATGTAAATTTATCTAACAAAATTTTAATTAGTGAATAGGATTATTTCTTGCTCAGTAGATATGCTAATAAGCAAAGGTACTATATATGAGGCTTTAAAAACCCCATAAATAACAGCGGAGAAGTTATTGTATTTAAGGAAAACAGAAAAACAGTACACATATTTGG
Organism: Atherix ibis; assembly: GCA_958298945.1. NCBI lineage: Eukaryota > Metazoa > Arthropoda > Insecta > Diptera > Athericidae > Atherix > Atherix ibis. The sequence goes on along the minus strand of OY282605.1, from coordinate 30,794,714 downwards.
TCTGAAGATATACGAAAGTCGTTCAATAAGTCCTTAGAAAATCCGGGAAATTGCGCTCGTAGTGTCGGTAAAGATTTTTTTTTTGTAATTAACATTATCGACAGGAAAGCTCGATCCATAGCATAGGTCAATTTTTATCGTCGATTAAAATTAACGACATTTATTTGTGCATAACAATGGAAAAAAGCGAGTTTAGGGCTGTCATCAAACATCTCCATTTGAAAGGCTTAAGCCCGAAAGAAATCAAAGCCGAGTTGGATGCTGTTCATGGCACATCTGCACCTGTGTTTGCGACGGTTTACAATTGGGGGAATGAATTTAAACGTGGCGGTTCATTCACAAAAGATGAACATCGTTCAGGACGCCCAGTTGAGGTGTCTACTCCTGAAATCATCGACAAAATCCACGATCTGATTTTGAACGATCGGCGAATTAAAGTGCGCGAATTAGTTGAGGCCACGGGCATATCACAAGGTACAGTCGCTTCAATTTTGCATGAAAACTTGTCTGTGAAAAAAATTTCGGCAAGATGGGTGCCGCGTTTGCTCTCAGAGGAGAATAACCGCAATCGTGTAGTGGACTCTGAGGCTATGTTGGCACTCTTTCATCGCAATCCTGCCGAATTCCTTCGTCGATATGTCACTGTGGACGAAACTACTACACTCCAGAAACGAAGAGACAGTCATCACCGTGGATTTTCAAGGGTGAACGGGCTCCGAAGAAGGCAAAAACTGTGCCATCGGCCGGCAAGGTAATGGCCACGGTCTTTTGGGATTCGCAGGGCATCATTTTTATCGACTACTTGGAAAAAGGAAAAACAATAACAGGAGCGTATTACGCGTCGTTATTGCAACGGTTGAGCGAGGAAATCAAAGAGAAACGCCACCATCTGAAGAAGAAAAAAATCCTCTTGCATCAGGACAATGCGCGTGTGCACACCTGCGCTGTTTCCATGGCCAAAATTGTGGAATTGAGAATGGAATTGTTGCAGCATCCCGCTTATTCACCAGATTTGGCCCCGAGTGACTATTTTCTTTTCCCCAATCTGAAGAAATGGCATGGCGGACGACGGTTCACTTCCAACGAGGACGTCATTGCTCAAACGGATGAGTATTTTGCAGAACTTCCGAAATCCTATTTTTTGGACGGGATGAAAATTTTGGAAAAACGGTTGGAAAAGTGTGTAGAGCTAAAAGGCACTTATGTTAAAAAATAAAATTTTTTTTTTTTAAAAACAGTTTTTTTCCATCTTTTTCTAAGGACTTATTGAACAACCCTCGTATTATTGGCTTGTATTTCTTTGATAATGAATAAAAATAGATCGTTATCGTCAATTCTCAGCGCTATGACCATATGATAAACAATCCTTCTTTATCTGTACTTGAAGATTTTAATCTGTAGCATATGTGATTTTACCAAAATTTTACTACTAGTTACGCAACATGACAAAATTTGGATTTATTTCCCAAGACGTGTAATTTCTAGATTTGATGATGTCAATTGGCCTTCAAGATCCTGCGATTTTCCCCTGCTGGGTTTTTTCTAATAAAATTTTCTTAAAAAATTATATTAGTATAGATATTTTTTAAACTTTAAAGCATTTACAAATGAATTTTCGTTAAGTAATGGCTAAATTGCCGCTCGAAATGTGCAAAAAAGTCGTAAAAAATTATCTCAAACGAATCGAAATTTTCCAAGTAGTTTTTTTAAAAACTCTTACGTTATTTTCTAATGGCAAAATACAATCATAAAAATAAATTAATATTTTTATCAAAATCTAAATTTAAAGTATACTTTTTTAAATTTTATTTTCCATAGCATAAATTGGATAAACCAAAAATTTTTTGCAAAAATATTAAAAACTTACCAATGATTCTGAAATCAAACAAACTGTAATTCACTATAATTTTATAAATATTTATAAATAGTTTAAAGAAAATCTCTATCAAATATTTAAAACGAAAAGTAAAAAAAAAAAAAATATTCGAAGAAAGTACATTTCTAAATATTTATTTTCACTTCAAAAATTATTAATGATTTGTTTGCAAAAATAAAATCGGACAAGTGATGAATGATATACTTCGTAAGGCAAATTTCACATAACAATAAAAGCACAGACAAATTTCCTAAAAAATATCATTTATTAATGGATTATTTGGTAAACAAGTTCACAGTCTATTTTGTGTATATACAAAAATGTGCATTTTTCCAACAATCTAAATAAATCTTTTCCCAAAAAGTGAATACACATACTCGTAATTCGAAACCATTTCAGTTTCTATCCATAAACGTACGATGACTATATGAGGTACCTACGAAAGTAATTTTTATGATTTACTAGATGAGTCTGTTTGGTCAATTTCTTTGTATATACCGGATTTGATGTTAGCTTTAATGTAAATGCATATACTCGTATTTTTGGCAAAGTTTTCAAATGATAAATGATCGCTTCAGTTCAAGTTGTTCCAGTTTCGACAAAATAATTTCTTTTTATCTGGTCATTCGGTCAACGGATAGCTTACAGCAACTCTATGCTAGGGCATAATTCGGATATAAAATTATGAACAACTTCCATTCTAACCTGATTCCATTAATTTGAATGTACAACAATATCAAGATTTATACAGATAACGATTACCAATAATCTAAAATATACCAAATTAATATAGCCAAACAGATAAATTATTGCTACGATAAATCTTTTTTAATGATACTACCGACCTCTAAACAATAAGAATGCGACTGTTTTTTTTGTTGTTTTTATCTATGCGCACTATTCGAGGTCTTCCATTTAGTTAATTTATCAAAAGTTCAAAGTCGTGAAATTTAAAGTTTAATTATAGTTAAAGATACGGAAAAAAATCCAAACTTATACTAATGAGAAAAAAAGAAATTTATGCCAATCATTAATATTTTGCTAGTTCGATGGTCGAGTTTGATTCATTTTCCTCTTCAAGTTATCTCGTATTGAAGACCTTGTCAAAAATATTCTCAATGCATCTGTCATATTTATAATAAATCTGTCAATCGTATATTTTATAATAGTTTTTCTTTCCAACTTTCGGCTTTATTTCTTTAAAAAAGAAAACTCAACATTTAAAAAGTATAGACGAACATTTGGAGAAATGTGTTATAGTCGATTCGAAGAGCGTGCAAAATCAATCTATTCCTTCTATAGTGGGCATTTGCACCATGTGCATCAGATACTGTTGGGAAATCATTAATCGAAGTATAAAATGATTGATAATAGCATTACTGCTCTGCATCATATCAAAAGATTATAATACAAGCTATTATCAATGGTAGTTATTGTATATTTTAGAATTTTCCCAATAGGCATGATAGCCTATAACCAGAATTGCATTCAATTCTGGTTGTGAATGCAACTATAACCAGAATTGCATTCAGATACTACAATATTTGCAGTCGACTTTAATATAAAATTTTAGATAATTTTTCAAATATATTTTTATTTTCAATTGAAAAGGTGAGAAGGAGAAAAAGGTGCAGTATAAAAATTCTAGTTCTGTTCACTTGGCTTTTAATTTAATGGTATCGGATTGGTAAGTGATGGTATAGTCGTACATGTATGCATATGCATACATATAATTTGCCAAAGGCAGTATATAGATTGTGGCTGTGAAAATTGCAATTTTCATCAGGAAACCACAAAAGAGCATTCAAACCACCCTCACCTTCATTGCCATCAACACAAATATATATTTACTCGTGTATTTTTCACCCTTGATCGATTTTGTGCATAGCAATATGTGGTATGACGGTTCGAATTTAGTGCAATATGTGGCTTCGGCTTATTGCTTTTATTGAGCACGTTAATCATCGCAAATCATTTTCTCACAACCCCCAAAGTTACGAGTAGTGGCCCTGCCACCATCATCGTCGCCACATTTTACCGAATTAACGATTTCGAAATTTAACATTTTTTTTTCCTATTTATACTATAGGTAAACTGTCCCCCTATATTATACCGCCCTCTGGTTTCATTAATCTACCCTTAATGCGATAGAAAATATCGAATGAAAACGTAAGTCCAACACTAGCAGCACGTGCAACATCGATACTCTGGAATGCATTAAAATCAGCTGCAATTGGATCCAATAATCATCGGGGCTATCAAATATGTCCCGATAACTCATGAGTAGTGAGATTATACTTTTACAAGGTCCAACTGATGTCTTGATTGAATTTTTGATGGCACAATAAGTCTACTTATACAATCGATTATAGGCACTTATGCGATTGTAAGTCTTCTTCTGTGCATTCAATCATAGTGTCTTTAAGGGGGGAAATCCTTTTCAGAAGTAAATATAATTTTAATAATATTAAAAGTATTTTTTAATAAATTCTCAGAAATTATTAAAATGGTAAAAATTCCAATCAGTACAATACAAACAAAACCAGTCTATCAGTACAAAACACTGGTTATTTAGTAACAATTTGTTAACAGAAAATATATAAATAAAAATAAAAAGAATTTTTTTTTTACCAGATCACTTCTAAAAATATAGAACGAAATTCTGAGATAACATGAAACAGAAGCCCTTGAAAATTTACATTACAAAATGATTGCAGTATCATGTGTTGTTTCCGTAATCACCTTTTCGAATCTGTTTCTTTAAAATGCACTGATGCACGGTTAAATCCTAGAGACAAGACACTTACTTATTCGAAGAGCATTTTCCTGTCTTCAAGTATACTATTCCGAAATGTTCTGATGGTTGAGGGCAAAGATCTTATCTATCCTGCCATTACTAATACCAAGAATATGTCTCCATCACTGAATGGTTTTATGATGTTTATCATTTATTAGAGACTGTCGATATCTTAAAACGACGAGACGCATGATCTACTCGTACTCGTATCAAGGCCGTATACAATAAGCTGTTAACATGATAGAAATTTGTTTGCTTTTGAAAACTTTAACCAATGGCAAAGATTTCGGTTAATGAACCCTAATAGGGCGACAGAAAGGTGCATTAGCCACAACATCATCCTACACATGGCCAAATCTGTATATGCCCTCAAACTAATCTCTTCCTTTAAGTTGTTCGCCTCTTCATTATCTTACTATGTCGTTGATTAATTAAGGTCTGTTTACATCTTAATTCAGCGGTTCTTTTACGTAATCTAAAAAAATTCCGAGTAGTGATAATATTAACACATGAACCTGTCGATAATAATAAAAGCGAAGCGTTTAAAAATAAGAGTTTTCAGTTCCGGAATCTTGAAGTCGAAAATAGAGTACAGTCCGGTGGTATTACTTTTTAGAAAGTATTGTAGGAATTTTGAAAATCTCATTCCAATAAAGGATTTTGGCCATTCTATGGTTCTGAAAGTAAAGCTCTATCATTAAACAAATGGTAAATATGTATGTCAATTAAGTTTATAACTATTTATTGGGACGTCGGGAAAGTTTTAATGCATTTTCGTAACAAAACGAGTTTATTCATTTTTGGAAGTACTAAAGGTATTTGCATCTATGTTATTATTATGTCATTTAATAGCTTTATTTATAAAAAAAATTAATTCACTTTATTTATTTTCTACGGATTTTACAAAAAGTTGAATATGGAAGACAAAACTTTGCATTTTTGCCATATTTTATTGTTTTACTTCCGTAAAGGAAAGAACGCGTGCCGAGGTTGTGAAAAGTTGCATAAAACTTACGTTCAGTGCTAACGATAGTTCACGAAATTTCGTGCTGCTGAATTTGATCTCAACGATGGTCCTCGGACTATAAAGGAAACCATGGTTTATGATGACAAAATAAAGGTATTGAGCCAAACATGACGCAAGATAATGCAGAAACATTGAATATTTATCATTAAACAAATACCTGAAGAATCCGTAAAACATAAGCAAGCTTGATATTTGGGTTCTTCAAGCACTCAAAGAAGTTCATTTGACGCCATGCATAAACATCTGCGACGTACTCATTAAACGTGAGGAAAACAATTCATTTTTGAAGCAATTGATAACTGGTGATAAGAAATAGATCCTTTACAATAATGTGGTGCGGAAACGGTCTTGGTTCAGGTGTGATGAAACGCTTCAAACAGCATTAAAAGCGGACACTCATTTGAGGAAGGTTATGCTGCCGTCAGTCATATCAATTCAGAAGTGTACATTGGATCACCCGTCCAAAAATATTGGAGCTCGGATGGGATGTGTTACGACACCAACCTTCCGTCCCTAGACTCCCGCTTGCTCATCAAAACTCCTTACGTGGTATGACGTTCAATTCAGAGGTTGCATATCCGTACGTTGTTTCAATTTTTCGCCGATAAAGATAGATGCTTCTATTACCAAAGAATTATGAATCTCGCTGAAAGATGACAAAAGGTTATTGAGCGAAATAGGTTATACATCATTTATTGATCTTTGTTCTTTTAATACAATTAAATATACTTTTCAAAACATAGACAAAATGCGTCATGACTTTTGATCACTCAATAGCTTAAAATTTATCATTTTATATTATAGAATGTATAACTAATAAGCAATGCATTAAAAATTTGACAGGAAAGGCTTTTTAGCAGTAGCCGGGGTCCCGCACAAAATTTTCCCCAGCGTTGACAGCTTATTTCTTGCTCTAAAAATTGTAGAGAAGCCACTGTATCCGCAAAAAAAAATTTCGACAGGAAAGGTTATTTAATAGTAGCCGGGGTCTCATACAAAATGTTCTCCAGCGATGTGAGCTCATTTCATATGAAGCTCTAAAAGCTCTGGAGAAGCCACTGTATCCGCAAAAAAAATTTACACAGAACAGGTTATTTAATAGTAGCCGGGGTCTCATACAAAATGTTCCGCAGCGATGTGAGCTCATTTCATATGAAGCTCTAAAATCTCTGGAGAAGCCACTTTATCCGCAAAAAAAAATTTCGACAGAAAAGGTTATTTAACAGTAGCCGTGTTCTCGCATAAAATCTGTTCCAGCGATGAGAGCTCATTTCATATGAAGTTCTAAAATCTCTGGAGAAGCCACTGTATTCGCAAAAAAAATTTCGACAGAAAAGGCTTTTTAACAGTTAGCGGCGTTTTACACAAAATGTTCTCCAGCAATGACAGCTCATTTCTCAATCTAAAAACTGTAAAGAAGCCACTGTATCCGCAAAAACTAAATTTCGACAGAAAAGGTTATTGAACAGTAGCCAGGGTCTCACACAAATAAAAACTGTAAAGATGCCACTGTATCCGCAAAAAAAATTTCGACAGAAAAGGTAATTTAACAGTAGCCGGGGTCTCATACAAAATGTTCTCCAGCGATGTGAGCTCATTTCATATGAAGCTCTAAAAACTCTGGAGAAGCCACTGTATCCGCAAAAAAAAATTTCGACAGAAAAGGTTCTTTAACAGTAGCCGGGGTCTCGCACAAAATGTTTTCTAGCGATGAGAGCTCATTTCATATAAAGCTCCAAAATCACTAGGGAAGCCACTGTATTCGCAAAAAAAATGACTGCCTAGTATGCATTTTACTCTGAAGAAGTCATTGGCACGTATTTCTCTGAAAATGAAGAAGCAGACACCGGTACTATCGATTCTGAGCTCCATGACCCATTTTTTTGGTTTGAACTTGAAGATTTTACCAAATTTTGTCTTTATTTCGCAAAATGTTCCCAGAACGCGTAATTTCGAGACTTGGTAATGTCAATTGGTTTTTAAGAATATTCCATTTAACGCCGTTGGACTTTTCTTATAAAGCTACATCAAAAAATTATATTTACGTTAATAATCCTTAAATTTTATAGCATTTAAAAACCAACATTCATTTAGTAATAGCCGAATTACAGCCCGAAATTTTCGGAAAAGTCATAAAAAATTACCTCAAAAGGAACAGATCCTGATAGAAATTTTATGATATCAATTTAAAAAATTCTATAATTTTGAAATAATGACAAAATTTTTACAATCCAAAAAATTTAATTTTATATTTTATGTAATTCTATTTTGCAAAGCACAAATTGAATAATCTTTCAGTAGAAATTTTGATTTATTCTAAAACAATATGCATTTTTATATTAGATACAATATAATTTATCAATGTACCCTATCTAGTATGTGCAGTAGTCTTAAATTCGAATGCAGTTAGTGACAAGGCCAGTTATTGAATTTTTGTAGCCCTGAGAATTTTATTTTGAGTATAAATGATACTAGAAAAAATAACTTAAAAAAAATTAAGCAGTATGTAACTAGTTCCTATAAATTACAGGTTTTTTTTTATTTTTGAACAGCTTTTAATGCAGAAAAATAAAATAGATAAATTTGGATCAATGAGGTGCCATTAAATTACATCAATATTTTGTGGATTAACATTGGAGATCTTAACAAATAGTAGTGAACGACAAACCACGCTCAGGAGATCATTAAAACTTCTTTGAGGTCCAAGATAAACTATGAACCAATTTTTTTTTTATAAAGAAGTCCTTTATAGGCCTAGAATAGGGGTTCTTTATATCAGATATTGTAAAAAATCTGAAGAAGTACATGCTTTTTACACGAATATCTCCATCAACGAGCTTTTTATCGGCTGCCCAGCTACATAAATGGACGAAATACTGGTACTATCTATAACATCCAAAAGAGAATAGCCGAAGACCTAAGGGTTATTCCAGTATAAAAAGTGGACTCAGTGTCTCCCCCAATATATATATATAGCTGCCAAAGGAAACTTCTTTAAAGGGGATAACTTTGATATATAAAAATAAAATAAAGTTGTTTTAAAAAAAAAATCATACCCAACACTTTTCTGCCACACCTCGTACACCTCAAATAAAATATAACAAAACAATTATTTCCATTCCATTAAATCTATATTAATTCAATTATAAACATATAAAGTATTATATCAGTATTTTTGAAGGTGCACTTCCTTTATTTACACTCGTACCGTACTCTACACAATATCCTCAAGAAATTAAACTGCAATTTGAAAATAATTTTCAAAGTTTGCCTTTATTATTTATGACTCTAACATTTCGGTTCCTGTTTTATTTATTTATAGAAAATTGTCGGATAGGGTAAACCATACTTTTAAAATGGATATGCGGATATGAATTTCTATATAACATAGGAAGATGCATGTAATTTTCCTGTGCAGGTTATGCTAGGGTAACAACTGGTGTCCTTAGTCAAGCGTAACATGTCAACATTAACATCGAGGGATGAGTTTCTCCAGTGTGAGAAAATTCGCATTGGACGCGATGTTTTCACGGGAAACAATTTTTGTTAATTATCTCGTTTAACTGGCCCTATTTTGAGTATGTTTACAAGAGTAAATAGAGTTTTTGAAGAATCTCCCACGTCTCCATAACGTAATGGTCACTCAAGAATATAGAGCATAGACATTATAATTACCCCAACAATTAACTAAATTTTATATTTTATTTTATTGCTATTACAAATTGAATTTTTTTTTGGATTTTTCTTTCTTATAGTATACATAAACGTATCACATTTAATATATTTACAATTTAAAAAGTGTATATTTATTTAATTAACACTTAAAAAAAATCATCAGAATTTTTATATTAGCATTAGTAATTTTTTAAGTAATAAACTTTTAAAAAAATGATAATATATACAAAAAATTAACATGTTATTATTTTTATTAATAAAATTTAATTATTTTAATTGTTGAAAATACGAGTATTACTTATCTTTAATTTGGTAAGCTAGACTCATTATAAAAGTATTGTAATATATTTGTTGCAACAATAAATTCTTCTAATCCTATCAGATATTTTTCCATAATTTATTTTCTAACGATATTAAAGCATCATCTGATATCCCGCATGGTAGCCATCTTGGTCCTTTGTTGTTTATTCCTTCCATTGACGATATTATTCTGCTAAGTTAGCATTTTAAAATTCTCAATTATGCTGACGATATAAAAATTTTCCCTTTTGTAAGACATAGAAATAATATGATACATATTCAGGTATACTTGAATACCTTACATAGTTAGTGTTCTTCTAATTGCCTGAAACCCAACTTTGGTCATAAATTTTTTTTCGGAAGTCCCAATCGAATGATTTTCCAATATGATTTTGCAGGGCCTAGTATAAATTTTTTTAATTAATTAAGGATTTCGGAATTAAACAGAATAAAAAACTGTCAAAAAAGTTCTCTTACATATAAAGCTCAACACGTTTGTAATATTCCTTTATCAGGCCAATAATAACATATTCATCAGAGGTTTGGCCGCCTTATTATGGTATTCAGAGTAGACGAATTAAATTGGATCAATGAAATTTTGTAAATAATTTGACTTCCCTCCCTTTGACATATAGACGATTATATATTGTAGTTAAATATGGGCTCACTAGAAAAACTGTGAAACTCTTATAAATAAAAAGTAACTTTTAGCCAAAATTAATACAATTTAAAAATAATGTCCTTACAGGAAAATGATCTTTGTAACATCTGAACCCATTTCTGTATTATCAATAAATTTTTTATAGCTATGCACCAAAAGTATTGCTTTTTGTTGAAGTTTAAAATCTATATTTTTTGTAATTAAAATATAAAAGATTATCTAATTTGTGGTTTGGAAAATGAAAGCTAATTTTGATAACATTTTTATTTTTTTTAAATTCGTTCAATTTTGTCAATTATTTACCAAATAATACAATATTCAAATTATTAACATAAGACTCAATTTTTTAAATATAATTTTTGATGACTTTTTCTCTAAAGTTGAAAAATTTCTACATAAACACATTTTTTTATACTGTAAGATAAAGTCCAACAGCGTCAAATCGCACGATCTTGGATGGTCAATTGGCATCACCAAATCTCGAAATTCTGGAAACTTGTTGGGTAATAAAATTAAACTTTTTAATATCGTGTAGCTTGTAGTGTTATATTTCTTTATGTTAAGAGTAAAATATTTTAGTTCAGGTGAAAAACGTAGATTATCACATGGTCATAGCGCTCAGAATACACTTAGATGATAACGGTGTCTCATTCTTCATTTTAAAAAGAAATACAGGTAATTACTCTTCGGTAAGTAAATTACAATTCCATATTTAATTATGGGTTTTTAGAGTAATTTTACTTATTGATGTGCTCACCGAGCGAGAAATGACTCTTATCGAGGAAATTTTCAGCAAAACATGGCTCTGGCAGAATCACTAGTTTAGCAGAAAGATTTTAGAATTTTAGCACATTATTTCGTACTTAACAATGTGCTAAAATTTTCCTACAATGTATGCAGTTATTTTTACATTTTAATGTTAGCATACAGTATTTCTTATGATTTGTCCACGTTTTTCAAACTAAAAAGTACTAAAAGTTCTTTCCTCCAGCACTTCTCCGGCAATTATCGATTATGGCCTTATGAGATCGAATTATAATTGCCATTATAATTCGATTTTGATTTTTAGATCCAAGCCAAATTAATGAAATCTAAATTACGGAAAGTATGTGATTTTGTATTCAATATTTTGATTTTTAGATCCAAGCCAAATTAATGAAATCTAAATTACGGAAAGTATGTGATTTTGTGGTTCATTCGAATTTTCGTTTATCAAGCTTCTTCCATTTTGACGATCTTCAATTTAGTATATAAACTCGAATTTTGGATATCATTTGATTCACGAAAGGAAAAACTAATAAAAATGAAGTATTTTCTATTGGTCTTCATCATGGCTTCTATTTTGTTGTCTTCGCTTGTTCAAGCATGGCCGGAACCTGAATTCAATAAAGTAAGTTGAATTTTTTTATCAAATATTCTATAGTAAAAATTTACAGTACAAATTTTCAGTACAAATTTTCAGTAGAAATTTTCAGTAGAAAAATTTTCAGTAAAAATTTACAGTAAAAATTTACAGTAAAAATTTACAGTAAAAATTTACAGTAAAAATTTACAGTAAAAATTTACAGTAAAAATTTACAGTAAAAATTTACAGTAAAAATTTACAGTAAAAATTTACAGTAAAAATTTACAGTAAAAATTTACAGTAAAAATTTACAGTAAAAATTTACAGTAAAAATTTACAGTAAAAATTTACAGTAAAAATTTACAGTAAAAATTTACAGTAAAAATTTACAGTAAAAATTTACAGTAAAAATTTACAGTAAAAATTTACAGTAAAAATTTACAGTAAAAATTTACAGTAAAAATTTACAGTAAAAATTTACAGTAAAAATTTACAGTAAAAATTTACAGTAAAAATTTACAGTAAAAATTTACAGTAAAAATTTACAGTAAAAATTTACAGTAAAAATTTACAGTAAAAATTTACAGTAAAAATTTACAGTAAAAATTTACAGTAAAAATTTACAGTAAAAATTTACAGTAAAAATTTACAGTAAAAATTTACAGTAAAAATTTACAGTAAAAATTTACAGTAAAAATTTACAGTAAAAATTTTCAGTGGAAATAATTTTCATTAAAAATAATTTTCAACAAAAAACTTGTCAATAAAAAATTTTCAGTAATAAAAATTGTTTAGTAGAAAATAAAAGTCAAATAATTTTCAGTAAAAATTTTCAGCCAAAATAATTTTCAGTAAAAATAATTTTCAGTAAAAATAATTTTCAGTAAAAAAAATTATAAAAAATTTTCAGTAAAAAAAATTTGTCAATAAAAAATTTTCAGTAATAAAAATTGTTTAGTAGAAAATAAAAGTCAAAAAATTTTCAGTAAACATTTTCATTAAAAATTCTCAGTAAAAATAATTTTTAGTAAGAATTTTCAGTAGAAATAATTTTCAGTAAAATAAATTATATAAAAATTCTGTACATAAATAGATACAGTTTTTTTGGAAAATATTTTTAAACATATTAGTGGAATGCATCGTTAATATTTTCTTAGAATTGCCTATTTCCACTAAATTTTCTTAAATTCTTTCAACAGTAAGCGTAAAAAGATAGATTAAATACATTTTTAACTTTAACGTTTTATACAAAAATTAGTATAATTCCTAAAAATTTATTAACAAAGTTCCATGTATAAATTTTTTTGCATATTGACATATACTCGTACATCGACCGAGAAATAAGCCTCTCATTTAATATCCTCTTAAACTGCAAAACTTAGCTACGGCAGAAATTACCATATTTATAAAACTATCTGTAATAAGTAATAGCAAATTTTATTACTTCACAAATATTATCTTTTATTATATATTTTTTAAAAAAACTGTCAAGTTATGATTTTATACTTTCCAAGCCGTAAAATGGAGAAATTTATTCAAAGTTGTCAAATTCAATTTAAAATTAAAATAAACAAAATATGCGTCATTTGAATAACAATAATTAATATACTAATGTACTTAAAGTATTTTAATAATAATATAAATTTTGTACTTAATAAATTAAGTAGAAAACTATCGATAAATAACAATAAATATCACTACTTGGTATGCCTACACGTGTATTTTTCGACTCTCCACCCATTGGCAATTTCGAGTGCATTTACATAAAAACATTAAACGCTCCAACAAATTGATTAGAAATTTTATTTATTTTATTTATTTTTTATGCGTATAATCTGGAAATGTTAATTTAAATGTCATTCACGTGTGTTTAGTTTTGCAAATTGTGCTTTTCACAATATTCAAATTTACAAGTCAACTCTGGCTAAATGGTATCAATTGTCTCTAAACAAATCGTTTGGCAGAGCAGTAAACAAGGTACGCCAATCTAATTAAATGGAATTAGAAATTTTTTAATTTGTTCGAATTTACTTTTGTTTAAATGAGCAACAATGAAACGTGAATAATCCAATTATGAGAAATTTAACAAGTCCACAGTGCATACTGAACTAAATTACAAATAATAGACAACACGAAATGTTTAGCCGTAATTAACCGAGTTACAAATGGAGAAGCTTTTCGACTTTAGACTTTAAAAATTATACCACATTACCCTCAACATTATAACCACACACACACACACACACACACGAACGAACACACATACAAGTACTGTAAGTACTTGTTTATGCATTTATGTAGATATGCTTGTATGTGTAAAGGACTTGTATAAAGGACTACAAATTATATTTGGAAAGTTCACATTCGAGAGAAAATTTTCCATGTTTGTTGTTTGTTGAGTAAAAAAATTAAATTGACTATTAAGGCTCGCACAAGGACATTTGAGGACAGGCATGAGAAGAAAATTGTTATGATTTGTAAATGTATGAGTATTTAAAAAGCTAAGTTAAAACTTTAATGTGGAGCAAATGTGAATGAACTCGATATGAAATGTGATTATGACATTACAAAAGTTTTACAGAAATTTCTAAAAAGGAGTTTTCCTTAAGTATTCAGTGTACTATATGCTCCTTTGTTTTTTCTTTAATATTATTTTGAGAAATTAAGTGGGTTATACTTAATTATGTACAATATGTAAGATGTCAATTAAACTTATTCTTAATATATGCGAAGTATTTTAGTATAATTAAGTATATTTGTAAAGAGTTATCCAATTTGTACTTTGGATAAATTCAAATTTTAATAATATTTTTATTTTATTATATTTTTTACAGCTTGCCATTTTTGTTTAAAAACCAATTATTTTCTTTTTACATCATTTAAAAAACGGTAAAAAAAACTTTTTTAAGGATCCGATCCATTTGATGTAATTTGGCAATTGGGATAATACTGGAAGTGTGTTAATTTTTTAATTATGTAAAGTTTGGAAATATTCTGTATAATTTGCACATTTTTAAATGCCTGGATACTTTTTACGCAATAAAGCCCAAAATTTGTTGACACCACGTACTTTTCCTCACGCTGGAAATTTTCAATCGTAAAAATTATTTCTAAATACAATAAGCTCGTGCACTTACCTTCTTCATATCGTTCGGATCCTAGCTAAAGTCTTTGACTAATCCTAGAACGACTTATCCTCATTCTATAATGCTCCAACATAATCTCAGACCATTAGTTCGGCTTTGGAGCAGTAAAGCGTACTGCTTAGGTGTGTTTCTAGACACATCGCACACATTTGACTATGTCTAGTACTCTGGCTTACTCTGGAAACTAAAACAAATCATTTCTTATACTTGCCAGCTGTAAGTATTGCCCATGAATCTTAAATATTCCACAATATCCTCTATATTAGCCTATGTTCCTCAGGGTAGTATGCTTGGCCCTGTCCTGTACAATATCTATAGTTACGATATTCGTACAGTCCTAACATACAGCCATATTAACAAGCAATAAAAATTCTCCTTCTGCTTCAAATATTTTACAAAACAAAATCCTCGAACTCCAAAGCGTTCACATAGAGTATAAGAAAATTAACAAAGAAAGCTTTCACATAATTTTACTCATTGTAATAAATCATGCCCTCCCATAAACTTTAATGGCAGTATAATTCCTCAAGAAATATATTGGAATACATTATAGTAATGGGAAGGCTTTTTATAAGTCCATAAGTCTATATAAGTTTCAGTGAAGTATCATAAAAATTATTTATTTATAACATTCCACTGAAACCTATATAGACTTATGGACTAGAACTCTGGCTTCTAGGAAGCCTTCAAATACTAATCATTTCGAATCTATTCAGTCAAAAATCATTTGTAAGATTCTGAATGATCCTTTTTATGTTATTTTTTTATACATCGTGATCTCATTGTTCCTTTTGTTTGTGAACTATTTGTTTCTCGTTATAAAAAGTTTCATACCTGTTACCCAATTCTCTTGTAAAATAATTATCCTCAGCAACTATTTCTAGTAATATGCTTCATCTCTTAAAATGGCTATTCAAAGGTTAGTTTAATTAAGTCACTATAGCTAAAGTAGCGTCGATGGGTGTTAGCTTCTCCTTTATAAATATGCTTGTTACTTGTATTGTTATAGTTGCGTGAATGACACGAAGGTACAACCGGTCGATTCCGGTTGTACCTTCGGGTTTTGGCGAACCCGCGTACCTGAGCTGGCCTAGCGGTGCCTAGGAATTTACAAGATTCCTTACCGTAGCTTTAACGAGCGGAGTACAAACCAAAGTACTCTTAAAACAAAAATGGGTACCACGGGGATCGGGAGCCCCACAGTAGAATATACTGTGCCCGATCGAGGGGAGGCGCCATTTGGCAGCAACGTGGTGGTTGTGGTTAATACCCATGTCGCGGGTACGGTCTTCGGATCGCAGGTGTGAGGTAACTGGCAAATGTAGCAATGCATTGCACTTATCTCGGGCACTGTCACTGCTTATGACAGTAGAGGTTTAGATAGTCCTCGCCACCAGCAGGTGGAGAGTCAGCTTGTAACTGATTCTATCTGCTAACTGCCAGTAATGGTGGTGCGTTGATTGAGCGTATCTCGATCCCTATAGTCGTAGGCGACTCGTGGTCTAATGCATTGGCAACAAAATCACGTTAAATAATAAACTTTCACTGTATTGTTATAGCAATCTTATTAATTGAAAAATTATTTAAGAATAAAAAAAAATTTAAAAAAAATGCCAATTTTATTTATAAATAAAAATTATCTTAGCATTTAAACGACAGGGCTATACTCTCCGAAACCAAGAAATGATGATAGTCTTTTACTTACAAGTATATAAAAATATATAAAAAATTATATACTGAGTATCTTAATTAATGAAAGTGTGTCATTTTTCATGAGTTAAGAATTATGTTGTCTAAAATTTATTGAACTTCTGCCCAAAAGTATAGTGAGAAAAATATTTGCAAAATTAATTATTTCTTTTAATATCCTTTTCGTAAATTTGAGCAGAAAATTTTGAAGAAAATTCTTAAAAGATGTATTTCTTGTATTGAGTATCATCAATACACGAGGTAAATAAATAGCGCATAGACACTTTTCTAATTTTACCTGTTCGAAAACAGGTGTTTTGTTCTGTGATTAATTGTGTACCTGTGCGCCTAGGCGGCATGGCACGCTGAATTCACGTTTTTGTTTTGTTCAAAATTGTAACCACTTCGAAAATGCTGATACCGACATCAAGATAAATAAGTTTATAGACAAGGTAGAAAGTTCTGAATGCTCTTTGAATTTGTTTGTTTTAATTTTATTACTTCTAGTCCTTTTTACGTTAGCACACATACGTTCATAGACTGATGTTTTTGTGTATCTACTTTTAGGTGGATAGATATTCGAATTTAGTCTTAAAACAATTTTCATAAAACCTTTTTTTTATAGAGTTCTTGATTCTTTTCTCAACTTTCTTCTACTCTCACTTTTGAATAAAATTTTCTTTTCATTTTTTTTTTTTTTTGAAGTAAGAAACAAAAAAAAATGAAAACAAATTCATAAGAATTGTACGCGTGATAAATTTGTTTTCCACGATAACAGAGCAAGGGTTGATATGATTGTTTCCCAACTGAGTCTTATGACAGTTTTACGATGTGGTATGCCCCCCTTCCCACAGCAATGATTTATTTATCCCTTCTGGGACATTCGTGGTAACAAGAAAACATTTTCTACGAAATTTCTCTATATGTTATATGAACGTACCAACATCGAATTAAAAACTATTTTCCGTGTTCATAATTTCCTTTTATATATTTTTTTTTGGTTGAATCTAATAAACTATTCAAATTTGTATCTATTTTATTCTTAAAAAGTTTACTCTATTAGATATGTTTGCTTTTATTATTGATGTTGTGTAAGTTTTAATACATAATATAATGGATTATCCATTTTATGGTTTGGAATAGATAGCCGTATTTTTTTTGAAAAATATATTCATTAAATATATTATTTAAGATAAAAATTATTTAGAATAAAGTTTGCCATTATTGTTTAATTAATTTTCAAATAGTATAATAAATTTATAAAAAAATTGTGGCTGTAGCAACGTTTTTAGCTTTAAAAGTAACAATTTCCTTAGCGGTAAGACTCATTTCTCGCTTGGTGAATACGCCAAATTATCATTTATGTACAATTTTTTTTACAAAAAAAGAAACTTTTTAATGTGTATTTTGGTATGAAAATGAAGAAAAAGAAAACAAAATTCTGAGCGATATAGATTTTTTTTAGTTCAGGTATAAAAATTTTAATCTGGACCATATGTGATTTAAACAAGACACACAACATAATAAATTCTGTTTTTATAACGCAAAAAGTTACCAGCACGCAAAGTTTCAAAATTTTTAATGATGTCAATTCGCAATTTACCATTGCTAGATAATTTTTTTATATTAAAACAGATAATTTTTAAGATTTAGAGCATTTAAAAAAAAAAAACTAACTTCTATCAAGTAATTGCCGAATTGCAGTCCGCAATATGTGGAAAAGTTATCAAAAATACCTGAAAAGGATCGAGTACTGCAAATTTGCTCGTGGTAAGTATTTTAATAAAATTATATTTTATATCCAATAGCAAAATTTAGAAAATAAAATAAATTAATAATAACTTAAAAATATGAATTTTAAGAGTATTTAATAAAATTTGACTTTCCAAATCATAAATTGTATAACCCTTCGTTTTTATAGTATTTTACATAAATTATTCAAAAAAAAAATTAACTAATAATCTACAAATTTCCTTTTAATTGTCTTTATACATCATAGTTTAATAAAAAAAAAAATAATCATAATTGACATAAATTACCAATCTTTTAATATTGAAAATCAATTTTAAAATTGATTGTTTTCTCATAAATCGATTAAGTATTGGCTGTTCAATGGCATTAATTGATAAATGACTAGAAATTTACGATATCATATAAAAACTTGAAGGTTAGTGAAAATTTTTTTTATAGACAATAATTAAAACCTTTTTCAAATAGCTTAAAAATGTATAATGATAGATACAATAAATGTATTAAAATAAGGGTCCATACTTAAGATGTACTTTTACAATGACCTTAATAGCTATTATATAATGAGCATTGCAATTAAATTTATCAAATATGATGTGTATGATAAATTAAAGATTTTTCATTTAGCTAACCTTAAAAACTTAAAAACTTATATCACCTATCATTGAAAACTTTTGCATTTTGGTCATAAAAACTATTAATAAAAATTCTTTTTTTTTAACTATTACAATGTTCAAATTTAGCCTTGCAATCAAAATATGAAAACAATTTATTTACATTAAAAAATTATTAGAAATTTTTATAATGATTGTTTATGGAAAATTACCATTAAAAAAATTACAATACAAGATCAACATTTGTAGATGTGAGATCTTATATCAAAAATAAAATAACATTACTAAATTTTGTATGCAACAAAATTCAGTCTATTTATTTTATAATATTTTGCAAAATATTATTTTTTAATATTACTTCCATAATTATTATATTTTTTCTATAGCAGAAAACTCTATAAAGAGTACAACTCTTAAACATAAAATCTTTATTGAGGTAAAAAATTTAAAAAACCATCGCCTTCTACGTCGGCATTTTACAAAGTACATTTTTTTTTAAAAATAATAACAAAAATGTAATAGAATCAAAACCGACAGTGGCTAAATTGAGGAACTGAAAAATTTTGCCAAACTAAAGAAAAGAAAACATGAAATGTGATATGTCTTCCGGCTAAAAATAAGGATTCCTTTAATGTCATTATTTGTACTACTGCTTCATCTCATTTTCAGTGCATTTCAATTTATTTTTATCCTCCCCTGAGGCAAATAAAAATGGCCAATCCATTGTGGTATTTTTGACCAAAACTCACCCACCTACCGACCCATTCAGTAACCGATGCTACCATGGCAGCCGAAAAGGACCTTTTGTACTCATTTTGCAATTGGCACGTAACATACGATATATTATATGGGAGTGAATACAAAATTGATTCGATGGGGTTTCTTACCTGCAAAAATAATAGAAGTGCATTTATGATTTACTGGATGCGCCTTGCCTATACAAAATATATTCGCTAAAGAATTTATCCAGTAATCTCTGAAAGGAAAAAAATCCTTGGTATTTTCGGTATTTACTTTTTTAAAAGATTGCATTTACTGATAATTGCTATTCACCTGGTTTGTATACAATGCACAATAAATAGTACTGATGTCTTAGAACATCTGCTAGCAAAGAACACGTTCAGAAGGAAGTAAGGACATGCAGGTATGCTTCTCCGGCTTTTGGCCACTTAGAAACGCTTTACAATCGTCGAGGCGATTTTATGCTCTTTTCGTGAACCTGTCAGGCATTATTATGCATTATGCACCATAAAATTTCCTTAAAGCAGACAAAGTGCCTTAAATGAACGGTCCTTTTTCTGTTTAATTATTATGTCTTTGAGGCTAATTTTTCAAAAGGACACAATATGTCTTGATTTTTTTTTTTTTTTTGTTGAGTACTGTATAACAAGACAAGAACAACCGTAGTACAGATGGTTAAGATATCACCAAATCGAATACTTGAGATTTTGAAAGTTCTCTCCTGATGTGGTTATCCACAAAAGGAAGACATTCAATAGGAATGATGACTTCGCCTTCACTACTTTTCACTCTTGAGTATTTTCAACACCATTATCAATTTCTTTGATATCTCCTCAAAAATTATCCAATTCAGTTAACTTATTCAAGATGTCAGCTGGATTTTGTTATTTGCCTTTTTCAAATTAGGAAAATTTCACCCACAAACACGAATTTCTATGTGTATCATTTGAAAATTCGAAGAATAACAACCAAAAACCTCTGTTCTTAAGCAGGTGGCACAAATCCCATTTATTCTATCAATGTCATTCTTATACGTTCTAAATCCAAAATGAATGCTGGGATCAACGCTGTCTTAATTTACCATTCAAAATTCTATAGAATTGAGTATTTTTGTTACTCAACTAACAGCCAGGCATACAATTATCGTATAGTATCAGCGGGTATTCGTTAACATATTCAAATAGATTGTTCGGTTTGTTGTTAGCTAAATTGATCCTTTTGTCATTTTGAGTAATTTCTAATAATTACATTTATTCAACAGAAATTGGATGATTCTAATGTAAATTCATTTATTTAAGAAATATACAAATTATCGCATACAAGAACAAGTTTTTAAAAGAAATTTCAATTAATTCAATTGATTATTTTGAAATAATTTGTGTAGTTAAAATTTATTTATTATTAATTATGATATGAGCAATAAATTTATAAAAATATTGTCAAAATTTCTTAATACGAGAATAATATGATAAGTCAGTGATAAATAAAAAAAAACAAATAGCTGAAAAGACGCTATGCAAACTTTTAGAAATTATCTTTATGATTAATAGACTCACCATCATACACCAAAAGTCGCAGTTCAGTGAAAATTGTTCTATCGGTAGGAAAAGTTATCGCTACTAACTTCAGGGTATGCAAATTGTATATTCTTCATCGACTATCTTGAAAAAGGAAAAAAACCATAGCAGAGCAGTATTAAATTAGGCCAATTGAATAATGAAATACAGACAAAACGATCGCATTTGGCAAAGGCAAAAGTTCTGTTTCAATATTACAATACACCTGCATATTCATCTGCAATTATGATAGCAAAATTAGTAAAATCCCCACTCAGTATATTCCACAGATTTAGCTCACAACGATTTTTCCCGGTTTCCAAATAAAAAATAATGCCTAAGATGGAAAAAAATCTGCATCCAATTCTGAAGTTATAGCCGAAACTGAGATCTATTTTGCAAAGTTTGACAAATCGTACTATACAAATGGTATAAAGAAGTTGGAATATCATTTAATAAAGTATATCAAGCTAAAATGAGATGATGTAAAAAGTAAATCAATTTTAGTTGAATAAATTAATTTTTTGTTTAATTTATCACTGACTTATCATACTGTCCTCGTATTTCATAAATGGTTTAGAATTAAATTTTATTAAAAGTAAAACTAAAAAATGTATTAAAATAAAGAAAAAACTAATAAAAAAAAAACAACAATAATATTTCGACAGATTAAAATCATGTCTAGAAACGACAGACATATTATGGTAAAACTATTGATGAATTAATCATGAATCTGATCAAAATGACTGTTGTTCCCTTTTACATTGTCCATCAATCGTTCTATTAGGATATGCTTTCCGACTGGGCATAAAATGTCATTGCTTTATTTTTTATACCAATTAACTTAATGCCCGGAAATCGGATTGCCTTTACACACCCTTCAGGAGGTTTTTTCGAAAGACATAATTTGAACTGATTGCTGTGAGTGTTTATCATGGTATTGTAGAGCCGATCAACATTAAATGTAAATGGCAACAATAGGACTTAACCTGCCAATGTGATTTTCTATTCATTCGGAATAGTATTATTTTCATAGGCAAGGATTTGTCAAAATCTAACATTTGGTCGGAAAGCAGTTCACTTTTGTGCACCGAATGTGTATATTGTCCATAAAGTAAGAGGATCATAGAATATGTGTCGACACTGTAAACACAAAGAACATATGCGAATCCCAATTGACCATCCCTTTTTTTAGGGGTTGTTGTCGAAATTCAACACGAAGCGAATGTTGGCCTTTTGGTATTTGCTTTAAATAATAGCCTCGCTTGGCCATAAGTGTTCGGTTTCTTGACCATTCAGCTCATTAACACTATAATAGTATCCATGAAACTTGGTTTAAAAATTGTTTGAAAAACGATCTTAAAATTATTGAATGACATCGGATATATTTAAAATAACATCTTTGCTTCCTGCAAGTTGACACTTATGGCTTTGCAATGCCTTTAAATAAGTTTCGGTAGTAGTAGGATGAGTTCCATTGAAGTAATTTTTTATATTCATATTCTATCTGTTAAAGTAGTCACAGGAAAACATATATTTTTTAAAAGTCTTTTCTAATAATATAACTCAGGTCGCTTGTTGACATATAAAGGGCACACCGGGTATGTTTTAATTTAAAAATTAAAAGAGATTTTTTTGATCAAAAAAGGTTGAACGTGCAAATTTTATTAATTTTTGTTCAATTTATTGAGAATTTTTTAAGTGAACAAAATTAACAAAACTGTCTTTGCAATTTAGTATAAATACCCAAAATTATATCCTATTTTTTTAAGATAATATATATAAAAGAAATTTTAGTTTTATCCCAATTTACTTTTGGCTTTTCTGTGGATAAATTATCCAAAAAATAATTTGAATAAAAATAATAGTACAATGAACATACAAATAATGTTAAAAATAATTACTCGTATTTTTATTTGATTTTCTTTCCAAACTAATAAGTTTTTTTTGATTTACTTCCAAAACATTTCATGTTTTGGAAAGAATAGCCCACTCATTTAATAACTGTTTAGTAATACTATCATTTAAGATAATATATGTTTAATCTACAGTTTGCCATTTTGTATTATGAATTAAAATTACTATAGTGTTTTCAATAAAATTTATTTTAAAATTTCAGTAAAAAAAATTTTAGTGAAAACAATTTTTCAATTAAAAAGAGAAGTGGAAAAAATGTTCATGGAAAAAGTGTCCCCAAAAAAAAATTTCAGTAAAATAAAATGTAAAAAAAATTCAGTAAAAATTTTCATTAAAAATTTTCAGTACAAATTTTTAGTACAAATTTTCAGTACAAATTTTTAGTACAAATTTTCAGTACAAATTTTTAGTACAAATTTTCAGTAAACAGTTTTAGTACAAATTTTCAGTCAAAATGTTCATTAAAAATTTTCAGTGCAAATTTTCAGTAAAAATAATTTCCAGTAAAAATTTTCAGTAGAAATCATTTTCAGTAAAAAAAATTGTCAATAGAAAATTATTAGTAATAAAAATTGTGTAGTAGAAAATAAAAGTTAAAAAATTTTCAGCAAACATTTCCATTAAAAATTTTCAGTAAAAATAATTTTCAGTAAAAATTTTCAATAGAAATAATTTTCAGTAAAAAAAAATTAAATAATTTCCAGTAAAAAAAATATTAAATAATAAAAAAAATTTTCAGTAAAAATTTCAGTCAAATTAATTTTCAATAGAAATAATTTTTAGTAAAAATAATTTTCAATAAAAAAATTGTCAATAAAATATTTTAGGTAAAAAACAGTTCAGTTAAAAAAAATTTTCAGTAAACATTTTTATTAAAAATTTTCAGTAAAAATAATTTTCAGTAAAAATTTTCAGTAAAAAAAAAATTTAATAATTTTCAGTAAAAAAAATATTAAATAATAAAAAAAAATTTCAGTAAAAACTTTCAGTAAAAATTTCAGTCAAATTAATTTTCAGTAGAAATAATTTTTAGTAAAAATAATTTTCAATAAGAAAATTGTCAATAAAATATTTTAGGTAAAAAACAGTTCAGTTAAAAAAAATTTTCTGTCAAAACTTTCAGTAAAAACTATTTTCAGTAAAAAATTTTATTAAAAAAATTTCACAGTAAAAAAATTTCACAGTAAAAATTTTCAGTAAAAATATTTTACAGTAAAAAAATGTCCAGTACAAATTTTCAGTAAAAATTTTCAGTAAAAATTTTCAGTAAAAATAATTTTCAGCAAAAAAAATATTAAATAATGTTCAGTAAAAATTTCAGTAAAAATAATTTCAGTAGAAATTTCAGTAAAAATAATTTTCAATAAAAATTTTCAGTAGAAATAATATTTAGTAAAAATAATTTTCAATAGAAAATTGGCAAGAAAAATTTTAGGTAAAAATATTTTCAGTTGAAAAAAATTTTCTGTCAAAACTTTCAGTAAAAAAAATTTCTGTAAAAACCACTTTCAATAAAAACTTTCATTAAAAAAATGTCACAGTAAAAATTTTCAGTAAAAACATTTTACAGTAAAAAAATGTCCAGTAAAAATTTTCAGTAAAAATTTCAGTAAAAATAATTTTCAGTAAAAATTTTCAGTAGAAATAATTTTCAGTAAAAATAATTTTCAGTAAAAAAAATTTCAGTAAAAATAAATTTTCAGTAAAAATTTTCAGTAAACATTTCCATTAAAAATTTTCAGTAAAAATTTTCAGTAGAAATAATTTTCAGTAAAAAAAAATTAAATAATTTTCAGTAAAAAAAATATTAAATAATAAAAAAAATTTTCAGTAAAAATTTCAGTCAAATTAATTTTCAATAGAAATAATTTTTAACAAAAATAATTTTCAATAAAAAATTGGCAATAAAAATTTTTAGTTGAAAAAAATTTCTGTAAAAGCCACTTTCAGTAAAAACTTTTATCAAAAAAATGTCACAGTAAAAATTTTCAGTAAAAACATTTTACAGTAAAAAATGTCCAGTAAAAAATTTCAGTAAAAATTTTCGTCAACAATGAAGCTCACTTCGCGATCACAAGAAAAATTGCCATATATGGGGTTCCAAAAATCCACAAGTAACTAACCAGAAAGAAGAATATGTACCTTCGAAAAGTCTTTGAAAATGAAGAACCGTAATTGCCGATTCTGCGCGCTATAACCATATTATAATTAACTCTTTTTATTCAGTACATAAGGATTTTAATCTGGAACATAAGTAGTTTTAACAAGACGACACCACAAGCCACACAACATTTTGGATTTATTGGGAGCAAAATTCCCAGAACGCCTAATCCCGAGATTTGCTGTTGCCAAATGATTTCAAAGATCGTGGGATTTATTGTAGTACCGTTGGAATTTTTATTATATAGCAAAGTAAAAAATTGTCATTTAAAACCCGAAATACGTGTACGTCAAGTAGTGAAAGTCAGAAATATCAGAAAGTCTTAAAAAATTAGCTTAAAAGAATCGAGGTCTGCAAGGAGTATAATAGTAAATATTAGAATAATTTTATAGATTTTTTATAATGGCAAAATTTTATCAAAATCTAAATTATAAATTCTGTTTAATGTTTTCTTATATTGAATATGTTATACTCACTGTAGAAAAAAAATATTGGCAGTGTAGTTATTTATCGAAATATTCTAAAAGGAGAAAAATTTATACGCATAATAGCATCTGCTAACAATTTTTATATACTCGTAATATTAAAGTGTACAGTTGCTGAGAACATCTACAACTTCTCACAATTCGGAAGGAAACCGTATCTCATAGTCTTAAGGAATAATAATTCTTTTTATTTTATTCATGTAAATAGAGAATTAATAAAAAATTGTATGTGTAAATTCATGTCGCTCAACTCCCTAAGGAATTAGATAACGAAAAATTTGTGCGTACTTGTGTACTACAGTGTTCTAATAAACATATTTCACTTTAACAATATATCGTCAGTGACTAGTTGTATGCATAGATATATTCTAGAGGCTAAAATAAGTTAGTTCCTACTACAATTTTGGTCAGAACACGCAATCCGGATATTAAACATTTCCAGCAGGGACTCAATTTAGCTTCTATGTGACTTCATATTATATGGTCTGGACAAGTAAACGTTCATATAAAATTACTCAAACATTTTGTATTCACTTTGACTAAGTGCTATGCAACCATACACTTTATTTCAGGGCATACGAGTGTACACTCCACAAATACTCGTAGAATAGAAAATAGAAAATTTGGCGATTTGATTGAAGGTATGTGCATCTGTATAAGTAACTATGATTTGACCGCAATAGTATTTGTACATGTTTGCATTATTATTGTATATTTTGATGTCACGAAATGCGAATTTATTTTCCTAAATATAAAAATAAGAAAAAATACTATAAGATATAAAAGAAAATATACAGTCAACAATTAAGTTTAAGTTATTTTATATCCAACGGACAGAAATCGCTGAGTTGTTAAGTTGAGTTTATCCTTTTTACGATAGTTAACGTCCATAACAAGTGTTAATTCTAGGATTACTGAAAGAAGCTTTTAAAAACATTTCCAAGAACTCAAAGTTGTCATAAAAATAAGCTTACAACTAAGAATGCTGACCACTACCAATTAGAACAATTTGAGATTACCGAGGTTTTTGCATAATGACTACTCTTGGAGATTTAGTTACTTTTATATCCAGTTTACGCTAAGACAACTAAATACTATAAGTTTGAGATAAACGATAAAGGAAAATTTTATTTGAAAAAAAAATAGAAACTTTCGAAATTTTATTTGTTTTAGAACAAATTTTGACGTTTGTTATTATCAAATAAGATTTTTGATTACTGTAATGAGTTATTTATTTGGTAGTTTGGAAAATATAATTTTATTATTTAACAGTTATTATATTATAATATTATTTTATATATTATTTATTTAACTTAAAGTTTGCCATTTTATATTATATAACTGACTTTTTAGTAAACTACCTTTAAATACTGATTTTTAAAATAAACTTTCTTCAGGCTCATTACTCGTTTGGTGGATACGACAATAAGCCAATTGCTTTTATGAGGCTCTAAAAACCCACGAGTAACTGTTAAAAAACCATTGTATTTGCAAAAATTAATTGTCTAATAAGTGTATTTGGATCTGAAAGTATCATATGATACGTTAATAAGTAAAATTTCTGTTTTTTGCGCTCTAGAAACCCCAAAAGTGTCAGCGTGGCAATGCTTTTCTATTATAGAGAATTATCCATTTTATAATTCGGAAAGTATAATCTTGTCATTTGATATTTATCAAAGGTATATATTATTTATAATAATATTTATTTAGATACATATATGCCATATTATATTATAGATAATTTAACTTTAAAGAAAATGCAGTAATATTTTGTAAACTTTACGCAGTTTGAGTACTAGAACAAAATGCTTTAATTTAAAAATTGTAATAGAAAATTCATTGTATCCGCCAAAATTAACTGTTTGGTAAGTGCATTTTAGTCTGAAGTTGTTATTCTCTCTTATTTATTTAAAATTGAAGAAGAAGAGACCGTTAACGACAATTCAAAGTCCATAGCACTTGGTACTATGTCCATAGCACATATGATAATCGACTTTTCTGGCTTAAATTTAAAGATATTAGCATAAATTTTGGCTTAATTGCGTAAAATGGATACATAGTTTCGAGATTTGGTTATATAAATTTGATATCTATTTAATACCAATTTTTTTTTCTTATAAGATAATTACTTAAAAAATCTTCAAAATTTAGAGGATATAAAAACCAATATCCTCTAAGTAATGACAGAAATACTGCCCGCAATGATCCAATAAGTTTACAAAAATTATTTCAAAGAGATTGAGTTATGCAAAAAGTATTGTAGCCCTATTTCAAATATATTATATATAATGGCAAAGTTTATGTAATATAATTAAATAAATTTTTTATTAAAATATATATTATGCATATATTTTGTTGAACTCTAGTTTCCAAAACGAAAACTGGATATATCTTTCGAAAATCAAATAATAACAAATTTGTCATTTTCATTGCCAATTTTCGATTTGTCAGATAAATCAAAGATTTGAAAAATATAATTTGACCACATATGTTCAAATAATCCCAAATTCACTGATTCGACTTTTGATAATTCTATCCCGTCTGTTGAATTTGGTTTCGACTGTTGCTTAGGTTATTAGTAGTTTTCACTCTTGTTCAACTTAATTTTGATAATCCTCTGAGGCCTTCAGAGATTTTTCTCTAAATACATCGTCTATAGTATAGATAAACCTCCACAATTTGTAAATAATCTGGTTCGTTTTTAGAAGCGATAACCGATGTAAAAGAAAAACAATTCACAGGGTTAGGCATAGTCAATAAATAATATCAAAGCTATACGAGTATTTATGCGGATAGGAATTTTGTATGGTTTAGTATTTTCCATATGAATGGAGGCAGTCATTTCTATATAATATTTATTACATAAAGAATATTATTAAAATTCTATGAATTGCTTCTTGAGGGCATATTTGTAGTACAGAGTCTTTCAGTTATTATTATTGTGATATGAATAAATTTAGGCTCAACCCCAATATAGTATGATAAGTGTAGGCTTTGACTTATTAAAAATACGAATACAATTAATTAAACAATTTCTATTGATTCTCTTTTGAGCTACGGTATCGTTTTTCCTTAGGGGCACCCTCTTTCTTAAATTCTAAAAATGTCTTAAGATCTTCTTAAGACGCAACATTGTTCTTATCAATTGAATTGCATTATATTGAGTAGTCTTCAAAATTCAACAATAGAAAGAAAATATTCAAGTGAGGAACAAGGAGAAAAAATTTCTATTTGGTAGACACTTAATTCCATTTCAATTGCAAATAATTTATCATCAGGCTTTAAGGGTATTCCCATTGAATATGCTATAGGTCAAGACAGAGGACAACTACTGAACAAGGTTTTCTACTCTTGGCGAATTCAGACAATTTCTTATATTGTGACCCTCTTCGATTATCATTTATCGTCTGTGCTTAAATTCATTTATCTTCAAGGACAATATAAATATCGAAGAGTGCATTTTAGTCGATTTATTTATTTATGTATGTGTGTGATATGTCGCCTTCTAATAAATTTATTCTTTTTTATTCTTACGAGTATTGTCCCTTAAGAACTCTTATACTTAAATTGATTGGAAATGATAAAAGATGCCAACTTTTTAATTGAATAGATTGTATACGATCATAATAAATAAATAATGATGACTCTTATTTATATTATATAAGATTTTTAGTTTATGAGTAGTCTACGAGTATTTGTTTATAAATTTTTCATCCTATAAAAGAGGAAACACCAATAATTTCGATCTTATATCGAAATCTTCTAATTAAGTATGCGAAAGTTTTTGGCGTACTAATGGAGATATTCATTTTGTACTTTAGAAAGTATATATTTATTTATTCATGAATATCTATTTTGGCCCCTTCAAAGTAATCCCCACCAGATATTATATACTTGTGCCAACATTTTTTTCAATCCTCGAAGCACTTCAAAAAATCATTTTTTGTGATCTTATTCAGCTCCTTCTTCGATGCCGTCTTTATCTTCTCAATCGTAGCGTAGCGTCGTCCTTTCATGGGGCTCTTTAGGTTCGGGAACAGGAAAAAGTCACAGGGGGCCAGATCTAGGGAATACGGTGGCTGAGACATTATTAGTGTGTTGTTTTTGGCCGAAAATTCGCGCACAAGCAAAGATGTGTGAGGAGAGGCGTTATTATGGTGCAAAAGCGAATTTTTGTCCTTCTCCAAATCCGGGCGTTTCTGGCGGATTGCTTCGCGCAACTTGCGCATTACTTGCAGGTAATATTCCTTATTGACCGTTCTACCCTGTGGCAAGAGCTCATGTTGCACCACGACCCTGAAATCGAAGAAAACTGTAGCAAAACCTTCACATTCGACCGAACTTGGAGCGCTTTTTTCGGTCTTGGCTCGTGCGGCATCTTCCATTGGGATGATTGAACTTTGGTTTCTTCGTCATAACCATAAATCCATCATTCGTAACCAGTTATGAACCTCTGGAGCAAATTTAAGTCGTCGCGGACAGAGTCCAACAGCTCCTTAGCAATGTACGAATTTCGCGGCGACCCGTCTTACGCCAAATCATTGGTAAAAATCAAATGGCACGAGCCAATCGATATGTTTAAGTCCGGCACGCTTTTCATCGTTCACATCTTCTCGGCCCTCTGAGAACATTTTGTATCACCGATAAACGTTGCTTCGGTCCAAGGTAGCTTCACCATATCATTCGGAATTCGTCCGCGCAATTAATTTTGTTTTGGTTTTCATGGATTACAACGGTGTAGTGCATCATGAATTTTTGCCAGAAGGCCGGACAGTAAACAAAGAGTATTATTTGGGCGTTACGAGACGTTTGCGTGAATCAATTCGCCGAAAGAGACCAGAATTGTGGGCAGAAAACTCGTGGATTTTGCACCATGATAACGCACCGTCGCACAGTGCCATCTGGTATTCGTAATTTTTTGACGAAAAATGCAACAAATACCATCCAGAAACCACCGAATTCACCTGATTTGGCTCCCTGTGACTTCTTTCTATTCAATCGAGTTAAAAAACCATTACGGGGAACGCGTTTCAACAGCCGAGAGGAAGTAATGGAAAAATCGCTGGAAGCACTGATGGACATACCGAAAACTGAATATAAAAAAATGTTGCGAGGATTGGATCAAGCGCTGGCATAAGTGTGTTAAAGTCGATGGGGATTACTTTGAAGGGGACAATATAGATTTAGATGAATAAACTTGTATTTTTAATTTTCTGAATAAATTCCGGTAACTTTTTGATCAATGTGGTATTTATGCAATAATTTGTAAACTTTAAAGCATCTAAAAACCAACATCCTAGAAGTGATATGGCCTAATTATAAGCTAAAAAATCATTAAAAATTGTCTCAAAAGAATCGAGTCCTGCAAAATAGTCTTGTGGCAACCATTTGAATATTAATTTATTTTTTATATAATGGAAAAATTTAATCAATATAATAAATAGATTTTTGTATTAAAATCTAAATTTTAAGTATATTTTGTGAAGTGGCAGAATTTTACTTATCTTCTGTTATCAAAATTGAGTTTAATATCAAGCCAATTTTACTTTTATATTACACTCGTAGAATTATGTACAAATATTAATATGAATACTATTCCACAGAACGAATTAAATTTCAATTTGTACGTTCAAAATGAATATTAATAAACTGTGATCTATTGTTACCCTAGTAACAAAAATTTATTTATACCGATTTGTTTCGCATAATACCGCATGAATTGTCTATAACTATAAGGACACGTGTTATACGGATCTGTTAGGAAAATTGTATAAATACATGTAGAAAAAAAGGAAAGAAAAAATAATGGATTCTCGGCACAAGGACAATTTTGTTCTGAAGCAATTTCACGGTAACTGCATTGAGGTAATCTAAATTTCCGTAAAACGTTCGGTCAGTAAAATTATTTCCCTCAACAAAGGAACTTTTGATATTATATTTCAAACTTTTACTAAATATAAAAGTGGAAAAATGTTGCAATTCACATATAACAAAAGACAACTAAATGTGCAGTGTTAAATGCAAGCTACCAGCCAGTGTCCGTTTAAAATCAGTCCAAGCATATTCACACTTTTCCCAATAAAATCCATTTACCCAGGCAGGATAAGACCTGCAGACATACAATTAAATATATAATATTGTGTATATTCCTATACGTTTGTGTATATTTAACCAGGAAATCGGGTAAATGCATGACGATAATTATTGCACTTTACTGCTGGTCGTTCATTCCATTTTCTGTGTTTCATAACCTTCCCTTCGTTTATTAGAAGATAACTTTAATTCGGAATTAAATTGCTGACCTAGATAAATTGATGATAGTCCTACTCCTGCCATTCAAAACCGAAGTGTTATCAACCAAAAAGGAAATATTCTCCCCTTCAAAATAGAGAGGAGACATGATGATGCCAAGATACTTGAATGAGTTTTAAGATTTTCCGTATTTTACAGTTTTTGTTTGCGCCCGGATGATCTTAAAAAATGATTATGTAATGTCGTCCTCTTTTCCTTTTTATGTTTGTAAAATGATTTTATTTGGTTTGGTCAAATTTTCTCCCTTTTCTAAGCTAATAATAATCTTCACATTTATGGCTTATCTGTATAATATTGAAACTGGTAGTGGTGAGCACTTTCAGAAACGTGCTTTTTGCTGCTCCAATCGA
This sequence comes from Atherix ibis, assembly GCA_958298945.1. Taxonomy (NCBI): domain Eukaryota; kingdom Metazoa; phylum Arthropoda; class Insecta; order Diptera; family Athericidae; genus Atherix; species Atherix ibis. Next base: position 30,762,313 of record OY282605.1, on the reverse strand, counting down.
ATTCTAACCGAATAAGAAAAATAATATTTCCTGCAATTTATAGATAAGAATTAGGACGTTAATATTTTTCCACATTTTTGGATTGATAATATTCTTTAATTATCTTACGAATTAAGGACGAAAAAGATAAATATCATCATCATAAATTTTTTGCCAATTATTATCTAGAAAAATTTAATTACTCTCAATTAAAGAAGTTTAGTTACTTTCACTTTTATTACATATCATTTCTCTTCTAGTTCAATTGAGATTTTTTGGCAAGAGACTTAAGAACCGATTATTATATAAAGTCCAAAATAAAGATAGTAAAATTTATATTATTTTCTTAATTGCGCCTGATACTCGTAATTCTAACTGAAATAAGTTATATTTTTTTTCAGTTATTAATAAAATAAAATTAAAATAAAAAAACAATTCTAACAAAATTTCGTTTATAGAATATCATCAACACCATTAAAATCTGTCAGGAATGGTCTTTAAAAAAAAAATTTTTTTTTAATGCTAAATAACTGAGGAATAAATTCGAAGTAAATCAAATACTTTGAAAGTTATTTTAAGATTTTAGCCTTTCAACAAAGTTAATTTTTAAATTGAATATTGTTCACAAATGACAAAGCAATAAAATTTATTACTTAAAGCATATGTTTGGGTATACTGCCTTCACTATGTGTGTCGCATCCTATTCTCAATAAAAATTCAGTTGAAATAGAATCTGTGGTGCATTAAGAATTTAAGTATTTTAGAGCTCAAATTACCTTACTCAGAAAAGGAGTCGATATCCGAATGTACTTTTCTTATACCCTCATTTGATGAAATGAAATCAAAAACCAATTTAAATTGGATTATGTATCAAATTCAATTCGATATTTTAATTATATATTTATATATATGCGCTTACTGGTTTTTCTACCATATAAAAATTGGAAGATAACTTAATAGCTCTAATCTCCTTCAACAAAACGAAATGGCATCAGTCTAAATTCATGCATAACTGGACGAGTCATTAAGTTCATTTACTAATCTGTAGATATCCGAAATAAACTCAATCTACTATTATCTTTACTGAATTTATTTGTTCAAAAATAGATGTGGGTGGCTAAAGTAAGACTTTCTTTTCTATTTTCCCATTCAACTGATAATTTTCACTCAATTTAGTACAATATCTTTATCGATTTCAGAAAATTGACTTATCTTGCCGTTATATTTCGTTAAAAAAATAATTTTGCCAAATACCGATTAATACACTAATTCGAAAATAAAACTTTTTTAAATTAGCTATGATTAATTTAATAATAATCGAGAATATAAAAAATTCAAAGTAGTAGCAATAATTAAAAATAATGAGAAGAAAATTTAAAATAGAAAAAAATATTTTCAATTTGTCCGGTACATTATTGAAAAATTGATATAGTACTGATGATTTACACATTTTCATCGTGTAATTGTCTAGTTTAGCCGATGAGATAAATCTAGTTAGACATTATTCACTGGATGTTATTTATCTTATCATTTCATAACAAGAAAAACCGTTTTGTGGTACGCCTTTTACCACTAATTAGACTAAAAGATACTATTCTGTAGTATTTTAACATCTGGAACGATTTCTGTTAGTATAATCGTAGGTGGTTTCCTGATAGATATTCATCTTGCCACAAATATGTCGTGTTAGTGAAATATGAACTTAAATACTATTCGAACGATATCAAGTAGATATGTCAGAGACACGATCTATTTATCCTCCCCAAAAACAAACTAAACATCTTCGAATTCACTGTACTATAGTATTTAGACTATAATGTGCATGTACATAAATGAGGAAGAGCCTAAAAATACGATGCACGGCATCTTTACCACCTCGAAAATTCTTTCTAAAACTCTTAGATACATTTTTCTATACTTGTACATATATTTTTGTTTCAGAAAAGTATCTAGTTCCGTTGAAACAATAAATTTTAGTCTGTTTTTAATTAAAATTGTCAAAAATTTCAACTAAGTTCATTTATTTTATTTTCATAAAATTTTAAGAATCTCTTTAAGTACTCAAAAGGGATATTATTCTGAGATAAGTAGTTTGAGAGTTTTTATTTTTTATTTTTATTAAAACACAATATATTTTGTCAGTCAACAAGTACTTTAATCATTATTAATGAAATAATTTTTAAAGTTAATGCCATCATTTTATTAGTTCTTAAAATAAAATTTAATTAAATGAAAATATCTTTGGCAGTCTGATAAGTTAGTGATAAATACAAGAATAATAGCTAATATTAGCAAAAACATATTATTTTGATTATTTAGTATTCTTCAAAAGATGTCACAAAAAATTTCATAAAAATCTGTTCAATAGTTTAGTGGTAACAGGCATTGAAAGTAGAGAATGATTGTTAGTTTTTAATTAATATGGAAAAGAGTGACTTTTGTGTGTTAATAAAACACTATCTTTTTAAAGAAAAAAACAATATATGAAACCAAAACCTAGTTGAAAATTATTATGGAGTCACTATTGTATGGAATGATTTAGAAGTGGTTTACAGAATTTCGTTGTGGACGTAGGAGCACAAATGATACTGAGCACTCAGGACGTCTAATTTAGATCACCACCGAAGAAATGATAAATATATTTCAGGACAGTAGTTTAAAAGATCGTAGAAGGACATTGTTGACATTGTAAACATCTCAAAAAACCTGTAGGTAACAAATTAATGCAATTTTGGATATGAGAAAGCTATCGGCAAAATGCGTTGTTGCTAACACCTGACCAAAAAAATGACCACTTTAATAAAGTATTTGGACATTTTTAGGTATAATCCAAATGAATTTTTGCATAGATTCATCACTTTTGCTGACACATGAACTCACCATAAGACACTAAAAGTCACAGTTTAGTATTCCTTTAGGTGTTTTATGGTGAATCTATTATTTTTTTGGGTTTGTATATGGTTAATTTTCATTGATTTTTTTAAAAAAGGGAAAACCGTAACAGGACAGTATTATACAGCAATATTAGACCAGTTGAAATCAAAACAAAACGACCACATTTGGCAACAAAAAAAAAAAGTTACATTATAACAATACGCCTGCACATTTATTGTTAATTGCAATAGAAAAATTATTGGAAATACCATATGAATTACTTCCCCATCCACTGTATTCTTCAGATTTGGCTTCCTGCGACTTTTTCCTATTTCCAAACATAAAGAAATGGCACAGTGGGAAGAAATTTTCGTCCAATTCAGAAGTTATAGACGAAACTGAGGCCTATTTTGCAGAGTTTGACAAAACGTACAACACGGATGGTATAAAGAAGTTGAAATATCATTGAATGAAGTGTGTCGATCCAAAAAGGAGACTATTGTTAAAAAATAAATCAATTTTTGTTGAATTAATTAATTCTACATTTTATTTATCACCAACTTATCATACTACATAAACGTATCTCCTTTTATCATTTAATATTAATTATAAGATCTGAGCACATAATAAATTAATTTTCACTTGATAATAGATAATTTTAAATATTTGCATTTATAAAAGTGTATATATACTATCTTAAATATTTATGTGAACTAAATCATACTATTATATTCTTTTCAATCTTAATTATTATTTTTCATCTTTGAAGTGGTCTATCATCAAATTAGAGAAGAAACTCTATCTCATCATACGGGACCCACTTTATTTTCAGTATTTTTAAAAGGATATATAAACAAGAAAATTAATAAATAATTGCCGATAAAATAATTCAATTATGGATAATTTATCACCCACATTGATTGATTCCTTTGTGAATTATTGATATTTATTCGTAGTGGAGGTACCTATGTACTTTTAACCGTTCATTTACAAATAGTCTTTACTCATATATCGATCAAGGTTAAGTAAGCTATACGTGTAGTTAAGAATTGCTTCCGTTTCCGATTAGAATTTTTTGAAAAAAATAATGCTCAAATAATCCACTTTTTAAATATTCTCCCCCAAAAATAACGATGTGAGGAAATATTAATGAAAGTGTGAAAAATATTTGTAGTGTATTAAAATTCGAACATATTAAGAAAAATACTCGTATATAAATCCATTTTATTACAATATTGAGATTGTTTTTCTCTGAAACTTAAGTAAAGAAAAATATTTTAGTTGCTAAAGAAAATACTTTTACTGGAGAAAGGGTTTATACTCGTATTTTTCTAAACGCACTTGCTGTCATCAAATTTATACAGTCGCCATAAAAGAATTTAAGTTGTTAGCCCTTTTTATATGGCAAATAAACACTGTTGAATGGAAAATTGCTGTTGATCCAATGTTTGCTGTAGAAATCAACACGGACTGTATTTGGTCGGTAAAACCCACTTTAATATGTCAACGATACCCATCGGCAGTTGTGATTACAGTACAAAATCATCTTGAATAAATACATTTTAGTGAAGGGTTGAAAAAGGAAAGGAAATTTTTATTGCAATTTGAATGTGGTCCTGGTAAATACTTGACGATCGAATGAGATTAATCAATGCAGTTGTTTTTATAGTTGGAAAAATATCTTTTCTCTAACTTATAAGACCATATAAGTACAACCATTCATATATATGTGTATGTGTACAACTAACATGCTAACAATCAATTGTAAAATTTTCAATCCCTTTTCAAAGTTTAACTTTCTATTTAAATTATAACCGGCAGATCGTGAATCTTTCTATGATAATAAATAGAATCAAATCAAATAAATACGCCCGTATTTTTTTCTTAACGAGAATCAACAAATTACTAAGAACTAACAAAAAGTCATATTATAAATTCGATTTTCATACTACAATATTAAAGTCTAGATAAATTTATTATAAATAGTAGCTATTAAATAAATTTAAGTGGAACAAATTTTTAATTTATCAAGATTTATGGTTTTATCTTATTGTAATCGTTTTTATTGGAAAATAAAATTTGTTTTCATTTAATCTGAGAAATAGTATCAAAAAAATAAAAATTTATTTATTATCTTTAATTTGCGAAAAAGTAATGAAGAAATCTGTTTTAACGGATTATCCATTTTGTAGTTCGGAGAGTATAGCCTTGTTATTTGGAAGTTATTTAACAAATATATCATTACATTTAATATTTGTTTAGAATAATAGTTTGCCATTTGATAGTAAAATAAATTACTTAACTTCTAAAAAATACGTTAATAGCGTAAAAATTGTCTTTTAAGGATGCATTAATTAACAAAATTTTAATATGTGGGGTTTTGATGACTATAAAGAACACATTTTATACGCAAAAAGTGTCTGTCTGTTATGCATTTTGGTCTAAAGAAGTCATTATTATGAAAATGAAGAAGGAGAGACTGGTACCATTAATTTAAAGCACTATAGAATGTGATAACCGACTTTTTTTAAATCTGAAATTGAAGATTTTAATCTTGGCTATATTTTATTTTAACAAAACAGTACCAAAATCCACTGAAACCCATAAATTTTATCTTGATTGCGAGAAAAGTTACTAGAACGTGTAATTTCACGATCTGGTGATGTAAATTGACTTCCAAAATCGTGCGTTTTGACAACGTTGGACTTTTTCTTATAGGACTACGTAAAAAGTGGTATTTACATGGATAATTCTCAAACTTGAGAGTAATTAAAAATCAACATTCATCAAATTATTACCAAATTATAGATCGAAATGTAAGAAAAAAATCATTAAAAATTACCTCAAAAAAGATCGAGTTCTTCAAAAGCTCTATTAGAATATTTTTATATAGGGTTTTCCAATAAGAGTGATTAGATTTCTAAGTGACGTTTCGGCCATTTGTAATATGTCATGGTCTGTCTTTTTTTTTCATTGTATTCAGTAATGTTTACAATTTCATCATGAGGAGATATACGCAAGAACAACGTTTACAAATTATTCAATTTTATTATCAAAATAATCGTTCTCCAATTGCAACTTTTCGTGTGCTTTTGCCATTTTATGGTCGTAATAATCGTCCAACTGTGCTCGCTATTCGTCGAATTGTTAAAAATTTCGAGAGTACATTTTCTTTACATAATGTTCAAGTGCCAATAAGACAAAGAACCGCTCGAAGTAATGAAAATATTCCTGCTGTTCAGGCGAGTGTTCCTGAAGACCGCAATTTGTCGATACCAAGACGTTCTCAAGAATTGGGACTGTCTCAAACCACAACCTGGCGGATTTTTGAGAAAGAATTGTGATAACAATTTTATACGGCTTGTATCCGTATAAAATTGTTATCACTCAAGAACTGAAGCCATTGGACGACCATACACGTCGTGAATTTGATGATTTTGTCTTTGAAGAACTTGAAAACGATAACGATTTTTTTAAGAAAATCATCTTTTCCGATGAGGCTCATTTTCATCTGAGTGGTGCGGTAAATAAACAAAACTGTCGATTCTGGTGTTAAGAAAATCCACAAATTATTCATGAACACCCATTACATTCATCTAAATTGACAATTTAGTGTGGTTTTTGGTCTGGTGGAATCATCGGTCCGTACTTTTTTCGAAATGGAGCTGGTAGCACCGTTACTGTCAATGGAGAACGGTATAGATCGATGATAACTAACTTTTTATGGCCGAAATTGGAAGAAGTTGATCTTGGCAACATCTGGTTCCGACAAGACGGGGCTATGTGCCACACAGCACGTGCAACAACCGAATTATTGCGAGAAAAGTTTGGAGATTCGATTATTTCAAGAAATTGTGACATTGAATGGCCTCAAAGAAGTTATGATTTAACACCATTAGACTATTTCTTGTGGGGTTATTTGAAGTCATTGGTCTTAAGCAATAAACCAGACTCTCTTCAAGTTTTGGAAGTCAATATTGTAAGTGCTATTCATGACATACGATTTTATTTAGTGGAAAAAAAGCTCCAAAATTGGGTTCATCGAATTCGTTCCTGCAAAAGAAGTCGTGGAAGCCATTTGAATGACGTTTTATTCAGAACTTAATTGTATCGATTGTACTTCACATTAAATAAAGTACATTTTCCTTAACAATTAGTGTGTTTTTTTTTAAAAAGAAATCATATCATTCTTATTCGAAAACCGTTTATTAGATGCATATTCGGTAAGATCTAAGCAATATAATATATAATAAATTTAAGCAAAATGAAAATCTGAAATGTGTTTTATTAAACTTTATTTTCTCATAGTATAAATTGGATAACCCAATTTTGTGTAATAGATTTGCCAAAATTGTAAAAGAAACTTAAAAAAAATGTTTCCCTTTTTTTAAAAAATCTGAATTTTTTTAGAAAAAAGCACGAATAATTAATGAAATTATTATACTAAAGTGAAATTACATAGACGACAGAGAATCTTTAATTAACTTTATCATATTGATGAATATCTGGTTCTACGTTATTTAATTTTGTAGCAATATTTCAATGCATAATTTTCAGAAAAAGAAATAAACACTTAATCACCATGATTAAATAGTAGTAGTATTTTGATAATAATACATACACAGTATATAATTTCAGTGGGATGTGCGATACTTTATACAGAATAATTTTTATTTATTTCATCATATTTCTTATTTATACATTCATAATTAATAACAGTTATCGCTTAGTATTATATTTATTTGGTATTATTATTAATATTATTTATAAAATTATATAATCAATGACACAGAAATTTCAATTAAAATAACAGTCAATTACGTTTACAATAAGAAAATGCAAATTATTTAATTAATTATCAATTCAATATTGTTTATAATAACTTATTTGAAAATCGGCTCTGCACTTTCGATATTGAAATAAGTTATACCAAAATATTGTATGTTTGGTTGAGCAACCGAAATTGATATTAAATCTTTTACTTTCCATTGTATTTAATTTATTATTTATTAATCGTTGTTTAATTATACTTAATCAAAATTTTAATTATACTTAAATCAATGAAATTCACAAATATAATTTTATTACTCGTATAATAAATATACATTTTTTTTTTGTTGAATTAAAAAATTTAGCTCTATTTTTTTATTATTTCTAGAGCCAAATTACTAAATTACTATTAATTATAATTATTAAACCATTAACTTGATTATTTTTATAATAACTACAACTACAATAGATAGAACCAAGCGTTTGGAAAATATTTCCATTTATATTCAATTAGCGATATGTTGCATTTTAACTTTCCAACGGTTACTATTAACTATTCTTAAATATCTTTTAATACGTTAAATTATTAAAAAGAAAATCTTTTTAAAGTTTTAAGTTCAATAATAAAATGTGTATTGAATGTTTATTAAAATGATCGTTGAACATATATATAAATAAATACAAATGGAATTGGTATCCGGATGATATAATTTAACAATGAATATTGGCAGTTTTAAGTGTTTTAATTCATTTTCTCTTTAAATTTTCGATACTCATGTTTATTTGATGTATTTATTTTATATAAAATCTAAATAATTCATTTAAAATTTTAATATTTGGCAAATGTGTAACGGAAAGTATTTACCAAATTCTTTCTACATGAAATTGCCTTAAGCTACGGAAGTAGTAAATAATTACAATTCCTTTCTACATGAAATTTCCTTAAATCTTGAAAGTACACCATTTTAAGAATGTTGAGTTGAAATTTAGCTAATTAGTCATAAAAAAATCTTATTTCCGACAGTACCATGATCTTGAATGCAATTATACGAGTATGTTTATAGTCCTAAGTGGACGTGTAAGCAAAACTAAATTACAATTTAATAAAACAAATTTATAAGAATGAACGGTTATTTAGGTAAAAATGAGAGTTTAGTTTATATTAGGAACAGCAAAAATGAAAACTGTAAGAGTTCTTTTTCGAAATTTCATAATTTTTCGTAAAAGTATTTGATTTCTCTTTCTTTTCATTTGGCATTTTGGAGGTTAAACATCTGTCATTCATTCTCGATTAGTCATTGAACCAAATAGTGTAAACAACAAATTTTTTTTTGGCTTCAAAAATGTCGAATTTCGTACCAAAAAAGTCCCATTTGCGGGAAGTGTTGATTAACTTCTTCAATTTGAAAAAAAGCGCAGCTGAAGCACATCGATTGCTCACCGAAGCTTATCCTGAATTGTATGTTCCATCGATTTCAACGTGCGAGAGACGGTTTGTGCGGTTCAGAAGTGGTGATTTTGACACGGAAGACAAAAAACGACCAGGTCAGCCAAAAAAGTTTGAAGATGAAGATTTGGAGGCATTACTCGACGAAGACTGTTGTCGAACTCAAGAAGAAATTGCAAAATCATTGGGAGTCACTCAAGCAGCCATTTCAAAACGTTTGAAAGCAGCAGGATTCTTCCAAAAGCAAGGAAATTGGGTCCCATATGAATTGAAGCCGAGAGACGTTGAAAGGCGATTTTGCATGTCCGAAATGCTACTTGAACGGCAGAAAAAGAAGTCGTTTTTGAATCGAATCATTACTGGCGACGAAAAATGGATTCATTACGACAACCCAAAGCGCAAAAAATCGTATGTGAAGCCCGGCCAACCAGCCAAATCAACGCCAAAGCCAAATATCCATGGCGCCAAGGTAATGCTCTGTATTTGGTGGGATCAGAAGGGTGTGATCTATTATGAGCTATTGAAATCGGGCCAGTCCTCTACTGAACACAATTATGTTAATCCGTTTGAAGCGATCATTGGCCGAAAAACGCCCGAAATATGCAACCAGACACGAAGCCATAATTTTCCATCATGACAACGCTTGGCCTCATGTTGCAAGACCGGTTAAAAATTATTTAGAAAACAGTGGCTGGGAAGTTTTACCTCACCCGCCTTATAGCCCAGACCTTGCCCCGTCTGACTACCATTTGTTTAGATCCATGCAAAACGCCCTCACCGGAATACGCTTCACTTCAGAACAGGGCATCAAAAATTGGCTCGATTCATTCTTGGCCTCAAAACCGGAGCAGAATCCATATGTTGCCAGAAAGATGGGAAAATGTAGTGGCTTCCGATGGACAATACTTTGAATAAAATATGTTGTAACAATTTTTCAAAATAAACACTCAAAGTTTGCCAAAAATCCCGCATAAATATAATGATATGAGAATATGTATCGTTGCGGTTTTTTTTTGTTTCTGACCGAAACCAAACAGAGAAAAGAGTGCATTACAAAACTGAGCTGACTTTGAATATTTGCATCTCGTCTTTTTTATAAGAACCATAAAAAGGAGAAATAATGAAAACAGATTTGACCATTTTTTCACCAACGAAAATTTTTTCTTCTCTCTTTGTGTCTTAGTCGACCGCAGTTTGTTTTCAAGAGAGTTTTCCCTATTTTGTTTTAATTACGAAAATATTTGTATCTCTTTTTATGATATGGTAGTGAATGAGAAAGAATTAAAAAAGAATTTTCGGCGCGAAAAATACAACAATTTTCAATATTTATCCTAGTCGTTAAATTGAAATTATTTTAATTTTTATTTTAATAATTTTGTGTAAAAACTCAAATTCAATAAAGTTTTCATAAAAAAATTAGTACTACTCGTAAATATGTGAAATCACTTCAATCAAAATTTTTTGTGTGAATATAATTTCGATTATCTGTGCTTAATTTGTATTGGCATTATTATTCATTCATAAAAACGTGCGTAGAAAAGCAATTGGCAATTAGTAAATTCTATTTGGTTGTATTTGTAAAATAAATCTCAAAAATGTATTTATAAATAAGCATTTAAACTAGTTCTTTAGATAAGACTACAATGTCTTTATGACAAGTTTTTATAAGAAAGCGATTCTTATATAATATTATATAACAATGTTAGCCATTGTTAAATTAAAAAATTAAAAATTCTGTATAGAAAATACGTAGTATTTTTATATATTGACATAATATTTTCTATGATATACACTGTGATGGTTTTAGAAAATCCTTGAAAATAACTGGTTAAAGGATTCTTCTTATACGATTTCATTTGTATGTTGCTTGATTACCATCAATAAAATATGTAAATAAATTTCCAAGTTTAATTTTAAACGATTTACTTGATAAATAATATATTTTGCACATTTGAATGTGAAGAAAATTTATGGAATCTCTATATATAAAAATGAATGTACGTTTTTGTGTGAGGCTTATAGACTCGAAAACTATGCATAAATTCATACTGAACCATTATACCAATTGGTTCATTGAGTCTTGAGAATGGTTTCTATATAGTTCCGACACCTCTCCGGTAGGTGGTGGTAGCTGAATATGCCAATTTTCAAACACATTAGCTGTATTCGTTGGGGAAAGTTTCCTACTGTGCAGTAGTTGTAGCTGTCATCATCTACTGTACCTCGAACAAACGAGTAGATTGTCGCAGTAGTTGCGCATACTATTTAGGGTGGGGAAATTTTAGTTCCCGAACTGGAAATAGATGGCTTAGCGGGTTGAAGCGTCAAATTTTTGTTTTTATTGTTTATGATTGCGTAAAATCAGTTTTTATTGTTTATGTGTGAATAAACTCAGTATTGTTGTTGACTATTTTGGGGTTATATTTTACTGCTGTCAGTAAATTGTCCATTTTATTGAGAATCTACTGCGAACTACTGCACAGTAGCAAAATTGGTCCAATCGAATACAGCTAAAAACAGAATTGTAAGTATTAGTAGAACTGTTTGTATTCCTATTTTTCAACAATAATGCATCATATTTTGCATTTCGATTTTTAGTGCATACTGTTTAGGAACTCCAAAGTAATTTTGAGGTTAATTATAATTGAATAAGGCCGAGCAACGCCGGGCAACGGGTAGCTAGTATTTAATAAATTATCCACAATTATTGGTCAATAAACATGAGTATCTATATCTTAGTTGTTCTCTAAAACATTTCTTATCGAAATTCGTTTCTTCTTTGTCATAATTATTCTTCAATTTCATTGTTTTGATATATGGTATAATTAGAATTTTTTTTTTAAAGTTGGCTTTGTTTTTCAAAAGAAAAAAATTCAATTAATTAGTTTAATTGTAATTTCAGGTATTAAAAAATTCAGTTTTTTGAATATTATACACGTAGTATAAATTCAAACTCTTAAAATAGATTAATTGTGTCAAGAATAATATTTAAACAATGCAAATGTCATTCAATTAAATGAAGAATTTGGAATGTTTATCCATAAAATATTTAGTTAAAAAGTGAAATCTATCTAAAGTATTTTTTTTTTTAATATTAAAATACGATTCAAATCACTTCGACCTTTTAACTAATTATAAATAAAATCATGTAAATTGTTTGTGTTTATTTTTGTTTGTTTTTTTTAAATGAATTTATTGTATATAAATACGAGACTATATGTTGTATTAATTGATATTCAAAACACGCCAATAAATTCTTATCAAAAAATTCATGATAAAAATTTCAACTTTAACAATTTATAACTATTACACAAATACGAATAGTTTAATAAATTTATCTTTTCTTTTGTTAATAATTCAACCATTTCTATTTGTATTTAATTTAATTATATTATATTCTCATTTACATACATATGGTATGTATTTGAGTATAGTATATGGTTTTAGTAATTTTTTTTTTAAATATATTTCTTTTACTATTATTAATTTTTTTGGATACATACACGTATATGTACACCTCTTTCTTATGTTTGAATTGTTGTTTTTTTTGTGTTTTATAATTTTGTATTATTGTAGAAATTATATATAATTTTGTCATATTCCTCTTGTTCCATTATTATGTATATTTTTTTTTCCTGTTTACTAAGTTAATTAAATAATATATTTTTTCTTCAAAAATTTTCTATTATAATATATTTTATATATAATATTGCACACACTATTTTCATAATTACTTTTATATTTGTTTTCTTATTTTTATAATAATTTTTATATTACACTATTTGTTTGTGAATAAATCAACTATAGATACATTTACACAATTGAACCAGTTTATTTATTTATTTATGAATATATTTATTAATTTATCTTTATGTATAGTTTTGTATTACTTTTTTTTTGTAGTAAATACTATCGTATATTTTTTTTTCTTCAAATTTTCTTTAAATTGCATTAATTTATTAATATATTTATTTTTATCTTATAATTTGCATTTCAAAATGTGTATTTATTATGCGAGAATTAGACGATTATATGATTAGAATATGAATAAATTCTTTTAAAAAAAAATAAATATCCTAGCAAAAATTTGAAAATTATAATTGTTTTTCGATATTATTATTTATGAAATATTTAAATTGACTAATATTTATATTTAGTACAGAATATTTATATATATTCCATATAAAAAGTATATATTCAAAAAAAATTTGATTAATTATTTTTTGAAGTCAGAAAAATAATTAATTAAAAAAATATTGTTATAAATCTGTATAACAATCTACCATTTATTTTACTGAATTAACTAAAAAGAAAAAATAATAATTAAAATAAAAATATTCACATTTACCTGTTCAATATTTTTGGTTGAAATAAACAAAAAACCTGTGCTGAATCATGCCCAATTTTTTTTTTTTTCATATTCTGAGTTCAGTCGGGTATTCAAAAGTATTTGTATTTTTTTCTTCTCATAAAAATACAAAATTTCAAATAATTTGTGTACTCGAGAATTTTATTTTAGTAAACTCTGAAATAATTTGGGTATTTAAGTATTTGTTTTAACAACCCCATATTCTCGTCTACATAAAAGTAATTGTCCAAATAATATCCGAGTCTTAAATAAAAGCTAAAAAAAATTTTTTTTTTTTTTTAGAAAAACTGTCAGTATTGTTAAAATTCTTTTTAAAAGAAGATTTTAACAATTCTGACAGTTAAAATCCTTTAATAAAAGTGAAGAAAATAATTTTACCCGAATTGAATGTATTCTATAGAAATTTTCTAATTAAATTTTCTTTTTCAATTACAAACAACCAAAATTATTGCAAAAAAAAATAACAATTTATCAATAGTTAATAATTTAAAAAAAAATTAATTAATTTCTAATAATTTACAAAAAAGTAACTAAATCAATAACCAAAAATCAATTTTGCAATGGACACACAATAAAAGAAATAATACACACAATAAAAGAAAAATAAAGAAAAAACAAACAACAAAATAATAAACATAATTAAAAGTTAATTTCATATTGTTTTTATTTATAATATGCTATAATTAAAAATAAATAATTTCTAATGTGTTTTTATTTTTAATTAATATTATTATTAAATTACAGTTGAAATATAATTAAAACACATACACAAAAATATGGAATAGTTTTTTTTTTTTTTTGCATATGTATTCACAAGAACATAAAATTTTTCGAAAAAAAAACAAAAATTATGAGAAATAAAAACAAATAAAATTTATAAATTTAACTTAATAATATAAATATTTTAGTCAACTATGCATGTACGTGTATATATCATAATACATATGCATGGGTATATGTTATATAAAAAATTGAATTTATTTATATTTGTTTCATTCTTATGAGTAACCACTTCGATTAATATTATATATACCTTTTCCATAGATAAAGAATTAATTTGGAATTATACAATTTAAATAAAATAATCATATACTTATTATTATAAAGTAAATACAATTTAATTAGTTCGTTTTGTTTTTATATAATTTCGTTCAATATTCTCTTACGCACATTTTCATCTTAATTTTTTATTGTATTGTAATTTATAATTTGATCGTTAAATCGACATCTGATGAATTTTTCTCTTCTTTTATTTTTAATTACTGATGGCATCCATATCATTTTTTGTTAGTCAATATTTATTTTCCTCAATTCATACTATTTTATTATAAATATTTATAAATTTTTCTAATAATTTTATTTTATTATAATTAGTAGTTATTTATAATTATCTATGCAGTTTTTTAATTTTTTTTTTAATTTTTTTTTTATTAGTAATGTCTTTTACTTTCACAATTAAAATCAATAAATTATGATATTTTCATAAACTATTAACTATATTCATAAATGAATGTATTGTATTTATATCTTTGCTTATGTATAATATTTATATAAATAAGTATTAATTATCTTTTATATATGCATATAATTTTAATCATTTTTAATACCAGGTATGTAAATTTTTTCTTTCCATATTAACGTTTGTTTTTTTTTTTGTTGGATTTTTGGAATTGTTGAAAAATAATTTATCTAATAAATAAAACAAAAAATGGAAAAGATCGCTTTACTTATAACATAATAATGATGAGGTATGGAGTTAATATTTTTCTGTTTACTATTTTCTTATTTACTATGCATAGTGAGCTTTTTTTTTCTATTTATTATATAAAAGTTTCTATGCATAGTTGGCGCGGCGCTATAATAATATTTGAATAAACATAAAAATATTATTTAATTACTAATTCAATGGAACATTTTTTTTTATTTTAGTGAAAATTTTTATTTTTATATTTATTTATGCATATATATTCGTGTGTATTTATGTATAGATGATGTTTTGTTTGTTTTTTTTTTTAGCGATTAATATTCTTATATTTCGTTCTTTAAATTTAATGTTATTAGTTTTTGTTTTAATTTAATATCACACATTACTGTCGGTAGCTACAGCGCCTGTAAATGAGAATGGTTGAGCATTATTCACAATACTGGCTCGATCGCTTGTGTTAATTGTTGGCGCTCCCGCTAGACCAGATTGTACTGCTGCATTACGCATTTCCTCCGCCGTAGCTCTAAGAATTAACAAACAAAAAAAAGAAGGAAAACTTTTTTTTATACATATAAATAATAATAGTCCTTATATTTATTGGTTATTTTTTATTATAATATATTTTATAATAATATTTTTTTGGAATTCGGAAAAGATTTTATTGCTTCAAGTTCTTCTGGAGTACATGCAGTGTGAAGCATACGAATATGCTTTTTGATTGATTTTCTTCTATAATTTAATATAAATGAATATTTATGAAAGGAAACTCAGGGGGGGGGGGGGGGAGGGGGGTGTGTGATAAACAATTGTTTTGCATGCAATATAATATCATACGATACGATACAATATTCGTTCTGTAACTAAAAATTGAATTCTATTTAATCGCATTATATTTGAGAAGAATCTAATCTGTAAAGAGATTGTACTCATGCGATGGTTGTATGATTAATACCTAATCTTCGACAAGTGATTCTGCTGCTACTATTAAAACAAAGCTATTTTTTTTGTAAATATAACCATTTACAAGAAGCCTGGCAAATTTTAAGGCAACTACATCATTTGGTGTATCAGTGACAGTAATTTAATAAATAAAGATTTTTTTATGATTTTAAAAGAATGGAAAAAATTCTAATATAAAATATTTGTTTTTGAAAAAGATAAAAAAAAGCAACTCAGAGAAGTTTATGGAGACTCTGCGCACCTTCGTTATCGATCATAAAATATTGGACAGCTGAAGTGTGGACAGTTCGCCCAAATGTGGTCAAAGAAATACGTCTGCATTTGGCGTATTAAAAAAAAACTTTTATGAAGAAAATATTTGTGTCATCGCCATGGTAAAATTCCATTATTTAAGATATAAATTGCCTCCGCATCCAACGTGTTCACCCGATTTAGCCCCCCAGCAAATAATTACAAGATTTGGCTCAAACGATGAGGTGATTGCTGAAACAAACGCCTATTTTTAAGGATTGTAGAGATCGTAATTTTTCGATGGGATACAAAATATAGAAGACTGTATTGAAAAAAAAAATAAAATAAATTTCACATTTAAAAAAGTATTTTTCTTATGAAGGGCAGGTATTAATCATAAAACTGTCGTATTTCCATTATCACTATCGTTTAGCAATAGACATTTTCAAAGCTAATTGATAAATTGATATACATTCGCTAAAAAGAAATGTTATAATTTTATATGAAACTTAATTGCATATAAACTTGTCTGTATTTTCTTAAAACTTATAAAGTATTTATACAATCATTTAATATTTCTGTAACTAAGCCATGCGAATTTATTTTTAATTTTATTTTATTTGATGTGAAATATTATTGTACTAGTAAATATAAATATAACTCAAATTTATACACGCAATAATAATAAAAATAATAACAAATTTATTACACTTACTGAGCAGAAGAAAAAAAAAATAAACAAAATTTTGATTTTGATATAAATATTGCCGATCGAAGGAGCAAAACAAGAAATACACTCGTACTTGAAACTATGATAAATTGATTTGTGCATACACTGATAGTACCTATTTACTTACATTATACAATCTTATAATATAAAGACATACATTATTTATAAAAGTACCTATGAAGTAAAAAATTTATTATAACATATATAAGGTGTAGTAAAAAGTAATCCATTATTTTGCCAATAGATGGCTTTAGGAGTCTGTATATCCCGTTGTAAAAGTGCGATCGGGTTGCACTAGATGGCGTTAGAAAGATAAGATTTCGTACTTAAAAACCTTCTGATATAGTTTTGTGATTACATGACTCAGTATTTTTTTAGCACGAGTCAAAGATGGACACCAACAAAGAGAAAATACGCCATATTTAACAGTTTTTCTTCGATAAAGGCGAAAACGCAAGCCAGGCAGCTGAAAATGTGAATAGTTTTTATGGTCCTGATACTGTAACAGCCAATCACGCGCAATTTTGGTTTCGTCGATTCCGTTCCGGTAATTTTGATGTCAAAGATGCACCACGCTCTGGAAGGCCAATTGTCGAAAATGTCGATAAAATAATGGAAATCGTCGAGTCCGACCGTCACGTAAGCACTGTTTCGATTGCCCAGGAGCTAAACATTGCACAAAAAACCGATTCGAACCACTTAAATAAGGCTGGATACAAAAAGAAGCTCGATGTATGGGTACCACACGAGTTATCGCAAAAAAAACTCATGGACCGAATTTCCATCTGCGAATCGCTGATGAAAAGTGGGTCACTTACGACAACGTCAAGTGACAACGGTCGTGGTCAAACCGCGGTCACCCGGCGAAAACGGTGGTCAAGCCAGGATTGACAGCCAAAAAGGTTTTGCTGTGTGTTTGGTGGGACTGGCAGGGAATCATCTACTATGAGGTGCTCCTCTACGGCCGAACTCTTAATTCGGACCTATACTGTGAACAGTTGGACCGTCTGAAAGAAGCAATCGCCCAGAAGTGGCTAGCTTTGGCCAATAGGAGAGGAATTGTGTTCCATCAGGGCAACGCCAGGCCGCATACATCGATAGTGACTCGCTAGAAGTTCCGGGACCTTGGTTGGGATGTTCTTGTGCATCTACCTTATAGTCCGGACCTGACACCAAAAGTGATTACCACCTCTTCCTGTCTATGACGATTGATTTTGCAGGTGAAAAATTCGCCTCAAGAGAAGCTTGTGAAAATCGACTGTCCCAGTTTTTTGCCAATAGGGACGAGGATTTCTATGAGAGAGGCATTATGAAATTACCTCCAAAATGGCAACAAGTTATCGAACAAAATGGTGCATATTTGACCTAAATCGTATCATTCTATCGAATTTTCGCAGTTTCCCAATTTGTCACAGACAAACTGCCAGGAAGACGACGTTTCAACCTACGTTCAAAATTTAAATGCCCTCTATTCAGATTTTGAAACAAGGTTTGAGGATGTTTTGACTATGGTAATACCACCGTGGATAATTAATCTATATGGTGACATAGAAGAAACGAACGTCATAATCCAAGAGGAACCGACTGAAATAAGTCCAAACTAAGAACTTAAGGTTCAGTTTAAGCACGGATATCAGCAATTCTGGCTGCAAAAAAAACATACCCGTTACTTATCCCGTATTATGGAATATAGCGAGGAAATTTTTAATTTCCTTTCCATCGTCATATCTAGTGGAAAAAGGGTTCAGCGCTGTTACCAATCTCCTAACGAAAAAAAGAAACAGACTGGACATCATTAGCCGAGGAGATTTAAGATTAAACCTTACAAAATTGACGCCAAATTTTGATAATTTATTATCAAAGCATCAGGTTCATCCTTTCCACTAAAAATATTTACTTATTGCTTAGTTTATTTTATGTTTATTTTATGTTACATTTATTTTATATATTTTGAGTAGTTTTAATATAAATTCAATTAATAAATGTATAAAACTTAACATGTGTTTTTACTTTAAGTTTTTAACACTAAACTTCATAACAGTTAGAAATTTACAAAAAATCAATATCAGTTAAGTAGTGGGTCTACCAAAAACCGAAAAACATGGCAAGGAGTCTATGACACAAAAAAAGTTTGGGAACCTCTGATATATAATGTACAAATTTCATAAATGCAATCAATTGAATGTTTTTATTATAAAAAAAAGAAGAAGAAGATATTTGAAATGAAATGCTGACTATAATTTATTAAAAACAAAACAAAATTGTATTGATCAAATTATTTATAGCTTTCGCATAAATGGCCTATTACTCAGTAATATATAAATAGATCGTAGTAGCAGATACCTTAAATATAGAAAAATAAATAAATTTGTGCAAAAATTCAATTAAAATTAGCATAACTACATTTTAGTACAATAATTAATTACAGTAGAATATTGATAAAAACATGCAAAGAATATATATACGCAAGCTTTAATAGTGCTTTTTAAAGCTAACAAAAAAAATAAATATAAAATAAGGTATAAATGGTGGGTGGATATGTACATAAACATGGTCATGCTGAAAATGCTAAATAAATACTCTCATCTATTTTGCATTAAATACAATATGGAATGCTTAATGCACTAAACTAGGGAAGATTTGGTAACTTTTCAAAAGCCTTCTTACGTGACGAAGTCGATCTAGATGATATTGATGATGGATGTTCTCTAGAAATCGCTGAATCTATTGTGTTCTCATGTACATATAATAAGGTAGTAGCATTGATAATATTGGCATTTATGTTTTTTTTTCTTCTTTTCTTTAATCCACTTTTTTAGAAAAAATTTTTCTAGTATTTATTTTAATGTCCTTTTTTAGTGTTTTTTTTTGTTTTGTTTTGAATGTAAATCATATATTTAATCAATCAATCAATAATTATCGATTGGCTTAGATACGTCTTATAAAATCATACTTTTTGTATTTTGTTGTTTAGTTTTTTTTTTGTTTTGGATATTTTTTTGTTTCGGATTTTTTTTTAAATTTTCGATATAGTAAAATGTTACGTATGAGGAACAAATATTACAAAGTAAAAGGATAATATGATATTTTTTTTTTTTGAAGAAAATAAATAATTTACAATTAATTGCGGGAAAAAATCCAAAAATATGTAATATTTTTTTATAATGAGCAATTTTATGTGTTACGAAATAATGTTTATGATTTCCTCTCATTTTCCTTGATAAATTTTATGTTGGAAGATAATAATAATAATATGCTATGTTGAATAGTTATATTATTTTGTATATATTTTTTTTTTTAATATATTTAGTATCGATAATTTACGTTGGACGCCATACATCGGGATCTTCCATGAGCGTCGTATGCTGATCAGTTGATGGTGGTCCTTGTCCTGGGGACATAGCTGTCGGTGATGCTACAGCAGCCATATCTTCACGTGTTCCCCTATTTTATTATATATTTTTTTCCAACACATTTTTTTTTTTTTCGTTTTTATATATTTAATCAATTTTGTAATGATTGTGATAAGTTTTGTTGTTTGTTTTTTTTTGTGAGCACACAAAAAGTTTTGAGAGCAGCAAAAATAAGGAGAAAATTTATATATTTAGTTTTATTCGATTGAATCATTTTCAATTTTGCAATAAAAAATTATTGAAATAATTCGTGGGTGAATTTTTATATGATAAACTCAAATAAAATATTTTTAGGAATCTCCTCGTTTTCTATACCAGGTGTATAAGCTTAAATCCGCAGTTTGGTTATAGATGGCGTGAGTGAGGGTATTAAGATACCATGGACACGCCAAACTTTCTTTTTATGAATTTGACATCAGTCAACATTAATCAGTACACACTGTCAGCAATTTCGTACAATAACATTTAATTTTTCTTTGGTAATCATGTCTAGTTTTGTGCCAGAAAAAGAGTATATGCGGGAAGCTCTTCTTTTCTGCTTCAATTTGAAGAAATCGGCTACCGAATCACATCGAATGCTTATGGAGGCCTATGGTGACAGTGCTTTATCGGAAACAACGTGCCGAGATTGGTTTCGTCGGTTGAAAGACGGCAATTTTGACTTGTCGGACAAGAAGCGTGAAAATCGGCCCAGGAAGGTTGAGGACCATCAATTGCAGGCTCTTTTAGACGAAGACGATACCTAATCGCAAAAAAATGCTCGTGGAACTATTGGGTATTACTCAACCAGCCTTTCCATGCGTCTGCGTGCCACGGGGAAGATTGAAAAGATCGGAAAATGGGTGCCGCATGTATTGAACGATAGGCAGATGGAGCGACGACAAAACACATGCGAAATCTTGCTCGCCAGACAAAAAAGAAAGTCGTTTCTGCATCGGATTGTGACAGGCGATGAAAAGTGGATATATTTCGAGAATCCTAAACGCAAGAAATCGTGGGTTGAACCCGGCCAACCATCAACATCTTCCCCAAGACCAAATCGCTTTGGATGGAAGAAGATGCTGTGCGTGGCAAGCTGATTTTCCACATGTTTTCGTCGATGGGCGACGCGCTCGCTGAGCAGCACTTCGATTCTTACGAAGACGTCCGAAAATGGCTTGATGAGTGGTTTGTTTCGAAAGAGAATGAATTTTTTTCGCGTGGTATCCACAAATTGCCCGAGAGATAGGAAAAATGTGCAGCTAGCGAGGGCAAGTACTTTGAATAAATTTGTTTTTGCTTTCTATGAAAAAAACATTTTTTTTTTATTAAAAATCAGCGGATTTAAGCTTATACATCTGTTATACTTGTC
Source organism: Atherix ibis (assembly GCA_958298945.1). Lineage (NCBI taxonomy): Eukaryota > Metazoa > Arthropoda > Insecta > Diptera > Athericidae > Atherix > Atherix ibis. The sequence goes on along the minus strand of OY282605.1, from coordinate 30,740,484 downwards.
CTTTTTTTTTAATTATTCATCAAAAATACAAAACACATAAATAAAAGCAAAGATAATAAATATTAGTTCTTTATCACCCGAAAAAAATGTTTAAGTTCGTTTTAATATAAAATTAACATTGAAATTTAATTTGAGAAATAAAGTTAAATAGGAAAATAATGTTAAGCAAAGAAATATTTAATATAAAATAAAAAAAATTTAAGAATAAAATTCATAAAACCCATTTTGTTTATATTTTGCATGTTATTATTTAAACGATTAACAAAAGTTTTTTGAAATATTTTTTTTCCATTATTTAATAGAAAAGACAACCAAAAAAAAATATAGAAAATTAAAGCTTTAGTTTTTATTAGACAAAAAAAAAAAATTTATTATTGAAAACTTATAAACGCACAATTAAAAAGGAAAATAATATTAATCACAATTTTTTTTCTTAGTATATATTAAAAACCACGTATACGAGTATAAAAGAAAATTAATAAGATTAAATTTTTAAAAAAAGAAGAAACAAAAGATTTTTTTTTTTATTTTGTAAATTTATAATAATACTCACTTCTTTCCAAGTGACATCATTCCATAAATGACGCCAGTACCAAATATTAGACCACAACCAAAAATACTAGCTAAACCTGGACATATAATAACCGGTGGTAAGGCTATCCTGTAATCAAAAATATATTGGATTAGTAATTATTTAGAATTTATGGAAATATTATTTTTATAGAAAGGGTTTTGAAAGCTTTAGTCAAATTTGAAAATGGATATTCACCATCAAATTCAGCAAAAAAAAAAACGATTATAAAATTAAGGCGATTATAAGTAACTAATCATCAATTGATGGTAGGCACTGCCCTGGAGTAATAGTTGTCGGTAATACTACAATAGCCATAACTTCCTGTATCCCAATTTTCTTTTTTTTTCTCCAAATATCAATTCTCACAAAAAGGAGAATATAAAATAATGATTTTTGCAGAGTCAACTGCACTTTATAATGTACTTATTTCGAAATATTTATAAAAACAAATAAAAATTTCATCATTTTAAAAATATAAACGAAAATTATCCTAGAATTACAATTTTTTGTTATATACCCTTTCTGAATAGTAGAAAAGCTATTTGGAAAAAATTAACATTATCTATTTTTGATTGATTTTAAAATTGATCATATTTTAAGCAATTCGCATTTTTAGAACAGAAATTTGCCGCTTGTTTCGAACAGATTTAGCCTAGCAAACAAAAAATTCTAATAATAGTTTAGGGAAGAAGAAATTCATTAATTTTTCGCTAGATGGCTGTAGTGATATACGAGCTCTGTTCAAAAAGTATCGCGAATTTTGAATTTCCGCGGGTTACGTATATTCGATTTTCAATTTTTTTGTGGCGTTATGTTGGTAGTCATGTCTCTCACTAATGTCGACAAGTTCGGCTATTTTGAATGTTCAGTTAATTTTTGACAGGTGCTTTGCTTGCACGTGTTTTGACACGTCTTCGATTTTTCCCCATTCCAAAAAATGGATCAAAGAATCTGTATCAAATTTCATGTGAAAAACAAAATTAATTGAACGGACGCATTCCGAATGTTGACTGTGGCATATGCTGAAGCTACCTTGGACCGAAGCAACGTTTATCGGTGGTACAAAAAAGTGCGCCAAGTTCTGTTGAATGTAAAGGTTTTGCTTAGTTTTCTTTCGATTGCAGGGGCGTGGTGCATTATGAGTTCTTGCCACAGGGTAGAACGATCAATAAGGAATATTACCTACAAGTTATGCGCAAGTTACGTGAAGCAATCCGCCAGAAACGCCCTGATTTGTGGAAGAACAAAAATTGACTTTTGCACTATGATAACGCCCCTGCTCACACATTGTTGCTTATGCGCGAATCTGGCCCCCTGTGACTTTTTTGTTGTTCTAGGAACTGCAGAGCCCCATGAAAGGACGCCGCTACACTACGATTGAGGAGATAAAGACGGCATCGAAGGAGGAGCTGAACAAGATCACAAAAATGATTTTTTGAAGTGCTTCGAGAGTTGGAAAAAACGTTGGCACAAGTATATAATATCTGGTGGGGATTACTTTGAAGGGAACAAAATAGATATACACAAAATTCGCGATACTTTTTTAACAGACCGCGTATATCTCGTAAAATATTGATCAAACAATTTCAGACTTGTGCTCGTTGAAAAAGTGACATTCCGTACTAAAATAAATTCTTTTACAGTTTTTTTTAATTGTCGATTCAGTTGTGAGATTTATGTGTAGGCTGTAAAAAATGGAAATTAACAAAGAGAAAATCGGAAATTAACAAAGCCAGGTGGCTGAAATTGTGAATGGTTTTTATAGTCCCGATACTGTCACAACCAATTACACGCAATTATTATTTCGTCGATTCCATTCAGGTATTTTTGATGTTAAAGATACACCTGTCAAAGTGTTAGCAATCGTAGCATCGCCCAGGAGCTAAATATCGACCACAGAATAGTATTAAACCATCCGCATAAAGCTGAATTCAATAAGAAACTCAATATTTAGGTGCCACACTAATTGACGCAAAAAAAAATATGATGGAACACATTTCCATTTACAAAGCCTTGACCAAAGGGAACGAAATCGACCCATTTCTTAAAGGGATGCTGACTGGGGATGAGAAATAGGTCACATACGCCAATATCGATCGTGGTCAAAGTGCATTGAAGTGGCTTAAACGGTGGACGGAAAGGAATCACCTAGTAGGAGCTGCTTCCATATGGCCAAACACTAAATTCGGACCTCTACTGTCAAAAATTATACCGTTTGAAGCTAACGATTGAGCAGAATAGTGTTGTGGTTCATTTTACAAAAATTGGCCAACAGGAGAGATGTTGTGTTCCATAAGGACAACGCCAGGCCACACACGTCTATACTGACTCTCCAGAAAATCCTTGTACATGATTGGGAAGTTTTGATGTATCCACCTTTTAATTATTGCAAAACATCCTTAATGATAGGAAATTGGCATCAAGAGAAGATTGTGAAAATTGCTTAGTCGAGGGACCAATGCTTCTATGAGAAAGCCATTATGAAATTGGATATTTAACCCAAATCGGACAATCCGAACCATGAACCTAATATAGGGTTTTCCAATAAGAGTGATATGATTTCTAAGAGACGTTTCGGCCATTTTTAATATGTCATGATCTGTGTTTGTTTTTTTTTCATTGTATTCAGTAATGTTTACAATTTCATCATGGAGAGATATACGGAACAATAACGTTTACAAATTATTCAATTTTATTATCAAAATAATCTTTCTCCAATTGCAACTTTTCGTGCGCTTTTGCCATTTTATGATCGTAATAATCGTCCAACTGTGCTCGCTATTCGTCGAATTGTTAAAAATTTCGAGCGTACATTTTCTTTACATAATGTTCAAGTTCCAATTAAAAAAAGAACCGCTCGAAGTAATGAAAATATTGATGCCGTTCAGGCGAGTGTTGCTGAAGACCGCAATTTGTCGATTCCAAGACGTTCTCAAGAATTGGGACTGTCTCAAACCACAACCTGGCGGATTTTGAGAAAGGATTTGGGCTTGTATCCGTATAAAATTGTTATCACTCAAGAACTGAAGCCATTGGACCACCGTAAACGTCGTGAATTTGATGATTTTGTCTTGGAACAACTTGAAAACGATAACGATTTATTTAAGAAAATCATCTTCTCCGATGAGACTCATTTTCATCTGAGTGTTGCGGTAAATAAACAAAACTGTCGATTCTGATGCGAAGAAAATCCACAAATTATTCATGAACACCCATTACATTCACATAAATTGACAGTTTGGTGTGGTTTTATAGATGGCGTGAGTGACCGTATTAAGCTACCATTGGCACGCCTTTAGATTAAAGAATACATGGATAGGCTCTTACCGTATATGTATACGCAATTTTGTGTACGAATTATTGCGAAGCGGTGAGAAATGGCAATTATTAGATATTTTTGTGAAGATTTTTTTATGTAGACAAGACACCCACTGACATCTGGTTTTCGTAATCGAAATTTTTCACTTATTGGAAACAAAAATACAGTTTAAGCACAACGATAAGCAATTTTTATTTTTTGTACAATCTTTTGATACGAAATGGAATTCTATTTTAGGTTTATTATTCATTTTGTCAATATCAATCAAATATAAAGCGCCTCAATTTTGTAGACTTTCGGAGAGTTTTAAAAGGCGCCATTCTCCATGAAAGTGGTAACATACCGAAATAATTAGATATTTTTATTATTTTTCAAGTTGTTGTTTTTGCGCTTCGGAAAGTGTTAGTAAAAGTGTTATTTTCATCTCTTTAGAAGTATTTACGAGTATATAAATAGTTATATTGTTAATAATATTTAATACGAAGTTTTTATTTCAGAAAATGAAGTGTTTTGCAAAGATTTGCTTTTTATTCAACGAAATGAGGAAGGTAGGAATTTCTATCTTTTGGTAAGTTAAAATATTCATTTCTTCTATATAAATTAATAAAAATTTAGTTTGTGATGTGCCTAAATGGTTTTTAGTAATATGTTTTGTGTAAAAAGTAGTTAAAAAGTGAAAAGTTCGGGTTTCAATAAATGTAAACAAATGCGATTTTGACAGTTCAATGTTTATCGGAAAATAGTTCAGTGCCCGTGTACGTAAATTGTGTGTAAGAAAATTTAAGGGAATGAATTTTTCAGTATGTTTTTCATTGCTGTTTTCATTGTGTTAAAATAAATAAAGTATATTCTTTGGTAGGCTTATTATTTATAAGCATTTACTAAATAATATTGTTTTCATTTTTTTAGAATATTAATTATTAATTATTTAAGTACATTCAATTTTTCATCTTGTAATTTTGTTTTAAATCATTTCCTTTAATGTTGGATAGGATTAACTTCTAAAAAAATTCTGTTAATGTTGTATACGATTAACTTTTTATTGTGCACATAATTGTTTTCATATAATCAAATAACTCGCAATTTATATAATATTTTTATATACTCTTCACCACTTTATAATTCTGTTTCAATAAATAATATATAGTGAAATAAATAAATAAAAAATATTTTAAAATAGAAAACTGTGTTTTATTTCAAATTTCCAATACTAATTCCATCAAACAACAAAATCCGCAATATCACATATCAATGAAAATGGTTTAAAACGAACCGCTTCAATCGCATACTGAACTTTAAAATTGGCCCCCAATGATTTACGCCGTTTCTGTTGTATTGCCTGCCTGTGTGTGCGTTCTATGAATGTATTGCCAACAAAATTCGGACAGAATTTTTGTGTAGAGACCTATCCAGTTCTTCTATAATCTAAGGGCACGCCATACTTTATTTTATAAGTTTGACATCTGTCAACATTAATCAGTGCACATTGTTAGCAATTTCGTACAGCAACATACATTTTTCCTTTGGTAATCATGTCTAGTTTTGTGCTCTGCTTTTCTGGTTCAATTTGAAGATATCGGCTGCCGAATCACATCGAATGCTTATGGAGGCATATGGTGATAGTGCTTTATCGGAAACAACGTGCCGAGATTGGATTCGTCGGTTCAAACACGGCAATTTTGTCTTGTGGGACAAGAAGCGTGAAAATCTGCCTAGGAAGGTTGAGGACCATCAATTGCAGGCTCTTTTGGACGAAGACAATACCTGCAAAAAAATTCACACAGAACTATTGGGTGTTATTCAACCAGCCTTTCCCATGCGTCTGCGTGCCATGGGGAAGATTGAAAAGATCGGAAAATGGGTAAAGTCGTTTCTCCATCGGATTGTGACAGGGGATGAAAAGTGGATATATTTCGAGAATCCTAAACGCAAGAAATCGTGGATTGATCCCGGCAAACCATCAACATCTTCCCCAAGACCAAATCGCTTTGGACGGAAGACGATGCTGTGCGTTTGGTGGGATCAGCGGGGTATCGTCAACTATTAGATGTTGAAACCTGGTGAAACTGTCAATGTTGAAACCTGGTGAACCTGTTTTCGTCGATTGGCCACGCGCTCGCTGAGCAGCACTTCGATTCTTACGAAGACGTCCGCAAATAGTTTGCCTCGAAAGAGAAGGAATTTTTTTGGCGTGGTATCCAAAAATTGCCCAAGAGATGGGAAAAATGCGTAGCTAGCGAGGGCAAGTACTTTGAATAAATTTGTTTTTGCTTTCTATGAAAAATACGTATTTTTTTTGACTAAAAAACAACGGATTAAACCTGGTATATTCACTTAATTACTTTCAAAAATTATATTTCCCATCAAAATTCAACAAAAAGGGACATTGTTTTTTTTTTTTTTTTTTTTTTTTTTTTTTAAATTGTAGAAAAAAATTTGCTGAAAATTTAAATTAAAATTGTCCGGTATAGCGTGACCATTGGTAAATTTTTTAAAAAAAATTCTCTGAAAACTTCATATATAAGAGAAAAATATTTTACTTACGCACAATATAAAGCTGCTCTATTCCAGTATGGCCGTTGATCTGCTTTCATGGCTACATCTTTAACAATATCAATAAACATACAACAACATGGTGCTTCAACTGCCATTACAAAGAATCCAACTAACATTTCTAGCATTCCTGAGACAAGACATGCTATATCTAATGTTATTATAGATATACAATTGTAAAGGCCAAATAAAATTGAAACTGTAAATGGAAAATTCAGAAAAAAATAATTAATATAAATTTGGAAATTTTAAATGATTAAATTTTTAAAATTTTCTCTCGCTTTTTGCATTATATTTCATTCCAAAAAAAAAAAAAACTTAATTTTTTTTAAAAAAAAACCCCTAAAAGTTTAACTAAAAAACATTGCCATATTTTGTATATAATTGAAAAATCAGGCGATGGAGGTCTCTTTGAGGTTTCAGTGTGAAAATTGCTAAAAGAAAAATTTGCATATTTGCATGTTTGTTGCTTAATTTATAGTATTATAAATAATTTTCCAAGTTTATAATATCTTTTTATTTGCTAAAATAAGATATATTTGCTAAAATACTTGTGGTAATGCATCACCTAAAATTATAAAAATTCAACAAAAGAAAAACTAAGAAACTCTTTGAAATATATATTTTTTAAATGCTTTATTCTTCTAAAATAAAGGACCAATATGGCACGCCTGAGGGATTCCAGATAGTGCTTAGATTATAGAGCTTTAATGGCTGTTGAAGTAGACTTACAGAAAGATATTTAGTATATCCTCTCTGTTAAATAGGATCCAAACCAATCAAGAACTATTTGAGGAAAATCCAGTTCTTAGACTTTAACCAAATAATAGAATAAAGTTTTTTTTTTTTTTTTGAAAACATATTTGAAGTGAATGTCTAAACTGTAAGTTATCGCTGATTTGAAAACCATAAAATCGTGCTGATTGGGTGAACTTAAGCATCTAAACTGTTTGATACGTGTAAGCTGTGAATAGATTAACGAGTCGAATAACTTAGAAATACTGTATAGTTTTTATTAATTATTTCATTTTAAATCTTCTTTTAATAAAAACGGAAGATAAATATCCTAAAAATATATAAATTTTTTTCTTCAAAGAAGTAATTGCCAACCATTTAGGGAACAAAATTAATCAGGATGACTAGTGAAAAAATCATTTTTTTTTTATTCGATGAGCTACAAAATTTTTGTAATTTTTAATATAAAAAGTTGAAGAGTCCATATCAAGTGCATTGACAACTTAATTTAATAAAATTCGAAAAGTAGAGATAATCGATTTGGCTTATGCTTGACTTAATTAGTGATTGAAACAATTAAAAAAAAAACAGAAAATAAATTTTTAATGCATAAAGAGAAATTTACTCAAATTTCCATTTTCAAAAAAAAAAAAATATTTAATATTTCTTATATTAAAGTGAATGATTTTTTTCCCAAAACAGATCAATGACCATTCACGCAATCAGTACGAAATTCTGGTTGTGATTAAGTTATTTTTTACTCTACTCAATGGTTCAAGTCATTGTAACAAAAGGCCAGCAAATCAAATTTTATGAAATAAATAATGAAAAGAAATTCACTGCTCTATTTTCATTTCGAGAACATTTGCATTATTTTATAATTCGTACCGAACAATTATTTAATTATGGATTTAATTTTGCTTGTTTTTCTTTAATTTAGTTTTTTTTTTTTTTTGCAACAAAAACACACGTCGTCTATTTGTGGACGTAGATAATTTTCGGTTTCTTTTTTTTTGTTGTTGTGTTGAATTTGTTAATGAAATGTTTTTATTGCATTAAAATAAACTATAATGTTATATCTAAGATGAAATAATCACAGTACTTTAAAATGAACAAACATTAGCTTATTAAGATTGCCATATTATTTACATGCTTGCATATGTAGTCGTTGTTTCTGATAAAAATCAATGGTGTGCAACGTTGAGTAAATTTACCAAAAGATTATAGAAATATTTAAAAAAAAAAAAAAATGATTCGTACGAATTAGCATATTTTTATTGATTAATTGTAATGTTTTAGAAAAGTTGAATTGTATTTCACTATACAACCACATCACAGCACCAACACTTCAATTCACCCACTTATGGTGGGTAGAAAAGATTGAGGAATATTGAAAAAATCGATCATTCAAATCAGGTCGAGAGCATAGTGCACTGAATATGAATTGTACCGGAACTTTAAGCATTTTCATTGAACGAACTGATCACTTACAGAAGGCGCCAATGATCCCCAATCCGTGGCCAGCGTATTTCATGAACCAAGGTATATCGTCATGTGGAACTGCATCTTGGCCGGGTCGAGCCATAAGCCCGGCTATTTTATCTGTAAAAGACTATTCAGAAATCGATTAAATTGCATATTATCTCAAAAAACTAATAATATTATTATAACAGAATTATTTCATTCAAACTTACCATATTCTTGTATAAGATTAGTCGTTCTATTCGCAAAAACAATTAGCCTGGCCGTACCAAGATTAGATTAAACAATAAAATTTTGACACATCAAGTATTCAAAAAGGTTCACACACAATCATAAGACGTCGATTTTTTTCCATACACAACCCAAGTAACACCAGTTACGGAAATTATGCTATTTAACGGGACTCTGGCGAAACTGTGTTCCGTCATATGATTACGAATTTGTTCAAGATGGGTTCAGAAACGGTTCAGAAACGGTTCAAAAACTGTTCGTTCTTTGTCTGTGAAAGCCGATGCTCAAACAATTAGTTTGCTTTCATGTATGGGTGCATTCATACATGAAATTGCATGTATGGGTGCACCCATACATGAAAGCAAAAAATTTTCGAGTTCCGGCTTGTAGCGACAAAGCACGAACAGTTTCTGAACCCATCTTGAACAAATTCGTAATTATATGACGGAACAGAGTTCCGTCAGAGTGCCGTTAAATAGCTTTATTTTCGTAGCTTGCGTTACTTGGGTCTTCATTATAGTTAAATATTTTTAATTTTTTTTGTAATCAAATATATTTTCATAACATTAAAAAATTAATAACAAAAAATTAAATAAAATAGCCTCTTCTAGCTATATAACCATATAAAAAACTTAAAACCTATTCAATTTCTAGGAACTCGATGTCATCGAACAATTCGGTGTCCGAAGTAGTTGCACAATGTTGTTCTTTTTTTTTGGTTTTTTTGGATATATTGTCTTTTGCGGTATAAAAAAACCTCCTCAAAATTTTATTTATATCATCTTCCCTAACGAAGGGAAATTTATCCAATGCACAATCTATATTAAAAAATAGTTATTAGTTATGTTATCATAGATTTAAAAATAATTTAGATTATGCTTACTCTTCATTATTTTTGACACATTCAGGTCCTTGAAGCCAATATTTGCCTGCCTCCCATCAAATGTAAATTTGGAGGCCAATTCTTCGGTAAACAATATTTTGCACGTTGTATATAAAAACTTTTTCAATTCTGTTCCCGACTGCTTCATAAAAATATCTATCTGTTGATCAATATAGTACATACATTAAAATGATAACTTGTAATAATATCACAAATATGATCATACCAATTCTATTTTCACGTCTTCACTTGCTTCTAAAAGCGATTCATCAAATAGTTTGAATTTATCCAAATTATGGAATGGGAGTAACAGGTCTGATGCATGATTACGAGTGATTTTGTGTGTAATTTTTAAATTATTATCTCTTAGATGAATGAACTCTTTTAATAAAATTTTTTGATCGCGTTTAATATCGCCTATGTCGCGTTTAATATCGCCTATGGCCTGTTTCAACTCGCCCCATTCTTTTTTTTCTACAACATATTTTAATGGACATGGTTGAGACAGGATTGGTGTAGGTTTATCAGGTGGCATTATTTTTACATGCCGTGGTTTTTGTGTTGAGGTAAATGGAACTATTCCACCTAAAATTGATTATTACAGTTAAATAATAAATTAAAATTTATAATATCTTTATAAAATTAACTTAATCAAAACAGTTCTTACCGCGTTTGACTTTTTTGTTTACTGCACATACTAATTTTCTTTTAATTTCGTTCGCGACTTCCCTTTCGTACGCTCTTTTGGACATTTTCCTTTTAATAATATTATTATTTATTATATATTTTAATTCTAATAATATAGTTTAATTAATATAATGTGCTATTACGTTTCTTTATTACTCACGAGAAAAACTTGTTGTCACCGCAACATTCAATTCGCAATTGGTTATTTCACAACTAATAGAAATGAAAATTTACAATTCTAATAATATAATTTAATTATAATATAATGTACTATTACGTTTCTTTATTTTACGCACGAGGAAAACTTGTGATCGCCGCAACATTCAATTAGCAATTGGTTATTTTGACAACTAATAGAAATGTAAATTTACAATACATTCACACTAAATTCATTTCGAGTTCAGTTAGTTCCGTCATTCAAGTCCATAGACGACACTCATTCGTAATACGACATAATCCTGAACTAAGAGCCGTCAGATGTAACAAAAACGGAACTCATTGACGGAACTTATTGAATGAGTTCCGAGTGCGTTACTTGGGAACAATCCATCGACTTGTTCGAAAATTTGCAAAAATGACAACTCAATCATTTCGAAATTAAAATGGCCACTATTAAATATACTATTCACTCATTGATGGCGTATAGAGCGCTAACTTATAATTACTTATAAAATACATAATATCGAAAGAACTCAAAAGGTAAATTCTATATATAATTTTATCAGTTTAGGATCTGACGAAACATTAAACAAATACAAGTTCAACAAACATTATTAAATTATTTAAGGAATTTTTTAATTTTCTAACAGAATATAGAACTTTTTTTTTCAATATATAGGTTTACATATTTTCGAAATAATCGAAATTTTCGACCAATCTTTCTAGTTGAGAAAAAAAATCATTTCTGTTGGTCGAATTAATTCGTATAAAAGTTTGACAATTCTTAGTTGTCAAAAATATGTGTCTCTGCAATGGAATTGTTCGAATCGTATACAGAAGAATTTTATTTACTTTATAATTCACAAATATGTCGATTATGCGGTGAAGAAAATGCAAACGGTTATCCATTATTTATTAAAGAAAATGATGATAAAGATTTAGCGGCATCAATTAATATGTATTTGCCATTAAAAGTAAGTATTATTGATTTTACAGTGGCATCATATCTAAGGCTTGACTGACTATATGTAAATGACCCAGAATTATTGTTTCATAACATAAGTAATAGTAAAATAATTTTCGAAATATCAGATATCAGATGATGGCAAATTTCCACGATGGATATGTCCAGGTTGTCATCTTCAAGTGGAGTCGACAGTACAATTTTTTAATCTTGTGATATCTGGACAAGAAACTTTACATGAATTATATAGATTACAATGTTTTGATGAACAAAATCTAAATTCAAATGAAATTATTAATTCCTTACAAGAAAATGATAAAAGATATTCGGAAAAATCTTTACGATCAGAAGAAAATATTTTCTCAAATAATCATTTCTTGATAAAAAGAACATCAATAATTGGTGGTGGTCAACCAAAAAAGAAACGCGGAAGGCCAAAAAAAGTTTTGCATAGTATTGAAGCTGAAAATAATAAAATTCTCAATGAGGATAGTAACTCTAAACAGGATAGTACAGGGAGCACTGAGCCTGCAAATTATGGTCGTGGCAAACGAAGAATTAAATTACCGTCACGATATCAAGAAGTTGTGAGAGGGAAAGATTTAGAAAAAGTATACATTGAAAAGGGTGTGATTGATAGAACAGATATCCTTTCCGACTTTGATGATTATGTTGAAGTGGTTGATTGCAATCGCGATGGATCTAGCCAACAAGAAGAAGTATTTGGCCATATTAAGAATGATGAAGGTGTTAATTTGGGTGACCTAGTTGTGATACATAATCATAAGAAAATGTATACAAAATTCGATGGACGAGGTGGAACTAAGAAAAAAACACGATTCATGTGTGATATTTGCAAAATCTGTTTTTACTATGAAAAGAAATTCTTAGAACATCGATTATCACACCAAGAAGTTCGATTTGAGTGCTCTGAATGCGGTAAAAATTTTGTAGAACGCTCCAGTCTACTCGACCATCAAATTGAATCCGGACATAAAGACGAACGTATCATAGAGCAATCTGATGCTGCCGAAGAGAATGAAACAAGCGCAATTGTTGATGAAAGGTACATCGAGAACTGCCAAGATACGATTGATATGAGTTCAGAAGAAGACTGTTTCGACAAACCATGTGATGAAATAGCTGAAGCGGCCAAAGTGCTTCATGATCTTCAAAATAACGATTCGAGTAAGACAAGTGAAATATCTGCACTTAATTCTTCTACAGATATCATAGAATTTGATGAAATTGAAGACGATTCTAAAAACGAAGAATCTAATTCTATTATTAAAGTTCTCAATTCCGTAGAAAGTGACGTTGATTCTAGAGAAGATGGCAATTTAGAAAATAAAGACTTAAAGAATATTAAGGGATTTTTCTGTAGAAAATGCGAAATCTCTTTCGATAGTATAAAGCAGTTTTTGGATCACGAAAATGGACAAAATCATGATAATCGACGATATGTATGTAGTAAATGTAATAAACGTTTTCATAGTAAACAACTTCTTCAGCGGCATCAGGTCGTTCATTCTAGTGAACGACCATTTACTTGTAAACATTGTGGATCGACCTATAAAGTGAGTTGAATTGATTTTCATTATTAAATTATGAAAACAATTAAAGTGAATTTTTCATTACAGGCTAAACAGAATTTACTGAATCACATTATAATCCATACAGGTGAAAAGCCATTTCATTGTACAATATGTGAACAAAAGTTTGCTCACAAAACAAGCTTAAATTTGCATATGCGTTGGCACTCTGGTGAAAAACCATTCCATTGTTCGGTTAGTTGCATATTTCACAGTTACAAAATAATCGATTTTGTTACAAAATTATCGGACCTATCGATTTTCTAGGAATGTGGAAAATCATTTACGCAATTGGGCAATATGCAGGAACATATGCGGATCCATACTGGAGAACGTCCATTCGAATGCCAAACATGTGGAAAGAAATTTAAGACTAGCTCCCAGTGTCGAATGCACGCAATGCGCCATGAGACTGACCGACCGCTGAAATGTACTATGTGTGAAAAGTCATTTGTTAATACTGAAGAGTACAAAGTGCATCTGCGTCGACATAACAATATAAAGCCTTTTGTTTGTAGAACGTGTGGGAAAAGTTTTATTGAATTATGCGCCTTAAAGAAACATGCTCGTCTGCACACTGGCGAGAAGCCCTACACTTGCCCAACATGTATGCGCAGTTTTGCTGATCGATCAAATCTTAAGAAACATCTTAAAATACACGAAAATCGCAAAAAGCAATTAGACGATTCGGATAACACGATAAGCACCACATCAGTAAAATCTACCTTTAAGAATCATGTGCATATAGATTTATCGATGATAAATGATAAACAATTGAGTGAAAACAATGATAATACTGTTGTTAATAATATAAATGATACCACCAACGATGATAGTAGTGTATGGGATCTGATTGAGCAAGTTAATGTTGAAGTCCCAACGTCTAATACGAACACCAATCGAGATATACTTAATCAATCGAATCAAGTTATTTACCTTTCATATCCAGATCTAAATGGATGCGGTAGTAAAACAGCTGTCTATGTAGTGAATAATATTACTGGTGATGCAACGGTTGACTTAATAAATATGCAGGGTAATACAAATACTAATTTGATTAATGCTCTTCCACCTCCGCATGAAGAACTTTCAACAATGGAAGTGCACACTATAATTTAATTAAAGATATATGTTCTTTTAGTTTCAATGTAATTATCATTAATAAATTAGTTTAAAACTAATAAACTGTATTTCGTAGAGTCGCTAGTGAAAATACTTTTTACAATTCACCATCTAAATTTCAAACAATTCAAGAAAGAGATTTATTTATTGATTAAAATTCATTTACTGCCATTAGAATAAAATATCAATTTTATAAATAAATTTTCCAACAAAACGAAATTTTCTTATAATTATTTTGAAAAAGTCAATTGTTGGTTTACAAAAAACGACGATGTGGTATGCTTTGTGCACCTGTTCCCTTTTCATATTCAAAGTGGTGTATTAAAAACATTTTTAAAATTTCGATTTGATTTCATTCTTTAAAATCTGCAAATATCTTTGTTGATGTTTCTGTTAGAAATTTTACTCAAGTTCAAATATACTTTTAAATTGATTACCTTTTCTTTATATTTTTTTATTTATGAATAATAATGTATACAATAATACCATGCAAATATTTATAAGACATCGCTACCTTTATTTATTTTGTTCAGTAATTTTTTACTCTTCTAATTTTCGACTACTTTTTATTTGTATATAAAATAATGGAAATAATAACAGTGCAAAATAATAAATTAAAAAAGTGCACAAAATATCGATTTTAACATAACAATTTATCATTTTTTCTCAGTCAATAAAATATGCATATGATATTGTTAGCCAAAGAAATTAACATTGAAATGATTTTTAATCGTCCCTAGCCAATTGTTTTTTTACTTTGTTTTGATAAAATTATAATTTTGCTAACATTACTTTTAGTATAAATTCTATTAGTACTGTTCAGTGATAATATCTATAATTTATAATAATAATAATAATAATAATACAGATAAACTACAATTCTTGTTGAATATTTTGTTTTTATTTTAGTTTCCAGAGTGGGTCCAGATCGTTGAGTGGATCTTTAATTTCGACCTTTTCTATTTCTGTTACGGTTTGGGCATTTTTCATCTGGTATGATGTCATAATACCACCTGCAAAATAATGAAGAAAAAAAAACAACAAAATTGCATTAAAACGTGTTGTTGACTGAAAATGCCACAACTTACGTTTATTTAGTTGATCATGTGCATGACTGAGAACAATTTCCATGGATAATTGTAGGTTGTTAGTATCTTTCAAAGCGCTTTTTCTTTGAGAACAAATTCGATACCAAACATCAACAACATCTAAAATTTAATTAAAATAATTAATAATTAACTGACAAATTCTGAAATAGAAGAAATATAATTAGGTCATTTGGATTTTATTCTTACTGATTAAAATTGGTCGGGTATTTTTTGTTGATAGAATAGTGCAAATTGCCAATGCGATAATTCCGGACCTTTCCGAGCCAGTTAAACAGTTCATTATTAGCGGGGCCTTTGATTTGAATTCTTGGCTACGTTGTTTGTGTGCAACCAAAACGTTTCGAGCTATTTCCAATATATGATTTGGTGAACTATTGGGCCAGCAAAAAAAAAAAAAACAAATACAGTGAAGGTTTTTTTTAAAAGAGGGTGAAAATACATAACAATAATATGGGCACTAACTTTTTTTTCCATGCTTTGATTTGTAGCAATGACAAATCGAGTATAGCGTCTGCACCATTCATTGCCAGTTTCAAATTAAGCTCTGTGCAATGGGACAATTCGAAATGTTTAACAAGAGTGACCGAAAAATCATCGAAATTCATTTCTTTATTCAGTTCTTGTGGCCAAAATGTATCCAATATCTGAAAGTAATTTGTTATGTGCAAAATTATTTTATATTGTTGTCCTTCTATTGAATCAAAAGATAACCATACCTCGTTAGGTGTGTGAAGGCAGACTATAGTCCTTGCCTTTTGGGACCAAACCATTGACCAAAAGTCCGTCACAGTATTTTGTAGTGGAGTCTGAGCCAAAATAAATATTGGACAATTTTGCCCGACATCCTATTGAAATTTTTTTAGAATTGAATTTATTTCCATACGATATTTATAAGGTTATCATAATTAATTTCAGGTTTATTTTAATTTTGCGAAAGAAAAATTGAATGTTTTTTTTTTGTTAAAATAAATTTTTTTGAAAAAATTAAAAAAAAAAAAAACCATGAAATTGGAATAATTTTCAAATTTTAGTATTAATTTTAAATTTTTTATTTGCAATTTAAAACAAACAAATAAATACTAATGGAGTCGATTTTTTAGGTGTATTTCTATATTTTTCTTAAAGAATAATTTACAAAATGAATAAGATAATTTTTAAAGAGCATTCAAAAATTGCAATAGTCTAAAATAAATACTAAAAATGTTTCAAATTCTCTATTATACTGATTCTTTTTGAAAATTTAATAATAATGTGTGCTAATTTTAATGGTAATTTTTGTGTGCAAATATGGTAGTGAATTTTTCTTTCAATAAATAAATTGTTAAATCTAAAAAAATATTTAAGCTGCATTATTAAATATAATAAAAATTGCTATATTAAATGTATAAAATTGAATAATATAAAAGAAATGAGAAAAGTCTAAAAAAGTTAACGAACAGAAAATTAGAGAATAGATCAGAGGAGAAAGGGTCGAGGATAACAAAATAGAACAGAAAAAAGACCATTTACTTACTTACCAGTTTATTCTCCTTGTCAAACTTTGGAACAGGAAAAAAAGAATAGAAAATAAAATATTTAAAAATAAATCACTAATCATTTTCACCATTCTAATTAGTCCAATATAAATTAGTATTAGTACAAAATTCATAGAGAGTAAATTTTCGTAAATAGTATTTTTCGATTCAAATTTTTTTCAAATTGTATTTTTTTTTTTTTTTTGGAAATGAATGAAAATTATTGTATCACATGAGGGATATTATAAAAATAAACTACGAAAAAAAAACAACAAACAATAAAAGATAGAAGAAATCAAATAAGACGAGAAGAAATAGAAGAGGGAAAAAAAATTCTCGTAGAAAAGAGTATTGGTGTAATGATGATAGAAAAGAATAATAAAATTAAAGAGATTATTTAAAATGAAAAATAAATTGAAAAGCGTAAACGATTACAGCATTTTCTGTGTGATTTCAACAAATAATTTGTAGGTTAATGGCTTTTCAACTAACCTTAATGTAGGCAGCGTTTATGTAATCGTCTGTGCTACGTTCGAGGACGACACGGGCATGATCATACGGAATACAATCGGGTGAGCGATTTTTTTCGGGAAAAAGTTTTGCCACAGAAGTTGTTCGTTTCGATTCATCTTTTACTAATAGATCTTGGAGCTCCTTCCATTTATTCACAAGCGGTGTGTTACCATTTAGCATTTTAACATTTAATGTTTCAATTGCTTTTTCGTATGTTTCCACGTCTTTATGGAAATATTTCAGAACTTTGGGGTCATCAAACGGATCACTGAATTTTGTTGCTTTTGCTGTGTCAGAAAAACTGGGCGGTATTTGTTGCTGTGTCTTTTCACTGCGTACTGATATACTATCCCAATCAAAATTATGATCCAATGAACTTAAGTCCGAACAGATGGAAAGATTGTCACAACTTTGTTTGCGATCTGGATTAGTTAAATCTTTTTTTTCATTGTCAATGTTTACGTCTGCTATTGATGGTAATTGCAATATCTTCTCAATGGGATTTGGTACTAACGGATCAGGGAGTTTTTCATGAAGATATGTGTCTCCTGTTATCGATGCAGATTCTTTGGTCGATAATGTCACACTTTCAGTAGTTGGACTAGCAATTTGCGGTTTCAATGGCGGTGTTGATATTTCTGACGCAACCGAAAAATCAATATCTGACAACAAATCCACATTCGAAGGATTTTTTGATTTTTTCATTTCGCCTCCTGTCTTGGCTAATTTCGCAATAGGTTTTTCTTGGGGATTTTGTGGTTGTTGTGGGATTGAGTGATGTTCCTGTTGAGGCACATGTTGCTGTTGTTGATGAATTGATTGCTGCTGCTGCTGTTGTTGCTGTTGTTGAAGAATCTGCTGTTGACTATGCGAATACTGCTGTTGGGATTGACCTTGTTGCGATGACTGATAATTTGCTGCATATTGATCGACATTTTGTTGGGAAACATTTTCATTTGTCCCTACTTAAATAACCAAATTATCTTAATAAAAATCTATGAATATTCTACAAAATAATATATTTAATTAAGAAAGAGTTTTTATAAAATTCTTACAGGCTGTATTTCCGTAGGTACCACTCACTGTTGTATTTGTATCTTTATAATTACTGCTCTGCATGTAAGTCAATGAGCCACTACCGTTTACATATGCCTGACTGGCAATATTGTATGCTGATGGAATGCTATTTGGATCAGTGCTGCCAACAGATTGATAACCATATGGTGTTGAGTAATAGTTGGACGCATTTGCATTAGCGTATTGTTGTAACTGTGCTGTCGGGACTGTTTCAGTCGCTTTCTTTTCATTTTCATTCGTTCCTGTTGAATACTGCAATTTGTTAGAAAAGAGAAAATTCCGTTTAATTACTTTCTGCCTTTAACAAAAGTGTTGGATATATTTAGTATTTATTACCTGATTTACGTATGCTTTATCAGATGAGCTTAAGCTCACACTATCTGTGGTATTAGAAGCAATTTGATTTGCTGCGGTGTTAGTGTATTGTGTATATGACGAATTGGGATCGAACTAAAAATAAGAACTAGCTATAAATGCATAGGCAAAATTTTTTAAAGTTTCAATATTTGATTTTGTATTTCATATAGTTGTCTTCGTTTTTTTTTTAAATTTAATATCTTTCTAAATAAATAAATACACTCTTCACTGAATCAGCCAGATTTGAATTAATATTGATTTCTAATCTTTAATTTTAAAATATTTTTTATAAAACTTGAATTTTAGTTTTCTCTTTCGTTTGTTTTTTTCATTGTAGATTGTCGCAGTTTTGTAGAGATACAAAACTAAAGATAAATAATATTGTTATATGATAATACAGATTGAGGACAAACAATATACAGATACCTCGTTAAAAAGAATTATTACCAAATTACCTGATAGCCGCTTGCGTATTGATATTCCCCAGTTGTTTGATTATATGAATAACCCGGGTGTGAGCCATACGATGAAAAAGATGCATTCAAAGCATCATTACTGGTGGTAGGAGGATATTGTACTGCTGTTTCTGATGGATTGATTTGAGTGTTGTAGCTCGACACAGTTGGATTATATTGAAGTTGCTGGTAGGGATTATATACTATTCCAGAAGACGTTGAGACTACACCTGCATGTACTCCAGTTTGTAGGGACCCATTTTCGATTTGCTTAGCAATGTCGGGCGCCGTCCATGATGCTGAGGATGGTTGATTGGTGGAACTCTGTTGATGCATATTCTGATAGCTTTGTTGTTCAGCAGCAAGTTGCTGAAGTTGCTGCTGTTGGTAAGTGGCTTGCATATCCAAACCATGCGTCTGTGAGTAAGATGATGTGACGACCCCAGTTGGGTACTGATAATGTTGTTGAGCTGGTAATTGTTGATTGGCTGTTGTTTGCAAGACCGTATTAGTATTAACTGAACTTTCTGGAGTTTGTTGCATCTGTGCTTGACTGTAGGAATGTGTAGCAGATATCGCAGAGTTAGGCATACTATAACCTTGTGAATATGATTGTTGTTGTTGATTTACATATGTTTGGCCACCGTATGCATTTGTAGCAAACTGTGATGTTAAACCATAATTTTCTTCTGTTGTTTTTAATGCGCCCATACCAGAGCCATACATCTGAGAATTCTGATAAATGGGATTTGTGTATCCGACAGTAGAATCATAGTGTGACTGCGCAATTGGTGTATATGGCGGCGGTGGTTCATTAGGTTGAAAATTTTGTTGTTGTTGTTGTTGCTGTGGATAGTAAGAAACAGGTGGAATAATACAAGTAGTTGTAGGTGGAGTTTCTGAACCAAGCGGATTCGGTCGAATCGATGGTACATACGACGTGTCTACATTTGAAAGACCCCGGCCGCTTTGTTTCAAGTAGTCCCGCAGTTTAGGTTGCGTACCAGTTTTCGAAATTTGTTTATCCGAAATTATTTTATCAGGGACCTTAGTCGAATTCATACGCTGTGTTCGTTCCTCATCTTGAACATCGCGAGCAGCACGCACTCTGGCAAGTAATTTCTGTACATTGCCTTGCAACTTTTTGTAAAACTCTAGCCCCTTAGCACTTTTAGCGAGGAGGTCTTCATAAACATCGTAAGAAGCAGCTAGCGATGTGAAAAAATTTTCTTTTTTATGTTTAACATCGACCATGGCTTTCAGAGCTGGAGCACATTTTGCATAGACATCAGTTAATGCCGTTAATATATTATCTTGTGCAGAAAGATTTTGGTCAATTAGCGAACAAATTTTGTCATGTTTTGAAATTTCTTTTTTAAAAAGATCCTTTAACGAATTTTCATTACCATGGGCAATTATTTTAGACGTCACGTCATCATTATTAACCGCTGTACGAAGCTCAGCATGGAATTCAGCCCTTTGAGCTTTCATTTCATTAACTTTATTTAACAAGTTTTTCAAATCTTGAAAAATAGCCTCGTTAATTTCACCACTCAATTTTGGAACACTAGATTGAATTTCCTGTAATGGCCGCGACAAAATACGCAAATTATTTACATGAAGTTCCATAGCACGACGAAGAGTATCATTGCTTTCACCAGCTTTTTGATGGGCTTCTAAATACTTTTGGAATTCGCGCGATAACTCAGTCACATGAACGTTAGATCTTTGAACACCTGATTTTTGTTGATAATTTTTCTCATTCGTGTTTTCGTCATTCAAAAGATTCTTTATTTCACGTAAACTTGTCTCAACATCTGCACATATTTCTGCTAATTTGGACATTGAAGCAACAAGATCGGGAATAGCATTCGATTTGGCATTTAATGAAGCGCATCTATCTACGATACCTTGAGGGATTTTTACGTTTCGCTCTTCATTAATATTTAAGTGTTCAATGTTTAGCGAATTTATGAAAGTTTCTAACTCATTATCTCTTCCTTCTATTTTAGCACTAACATCGCGCAATAACTGAGCTTTTTCTTCACTATATAGTGAGCTGGCTTCATGAGCTTTCATAGGTATTAGTCTAGCGAAAATATCATCACCAGCTACTTCCGGATCAGTTACACTAAATCCTATTCCATTCACTAAATTTGCACCTTGAACAGCAGCGATATCAGTTATTTCCGGCACCGATTCATGATATATGTATTCATTTTCATTTTTAGCAGCTTTCCTTTTAGCCTCAACAACATCTGCCGTAAATGTCAACGATTCGGAAATTTCCTTTTGTTCACTCATACCTTTACTTTCTTTTTTAGCCTCTTCTAATTTGTCCCAAGCGGCCTACGGAAGTAAATATAAGCATATTTTTTTTAAATTTAAACATAAATTCGCAATCTTATACGAACATTCGGGGATTTATATTAAGTTTATATTACCTGATAGAGAGCCACTCTTTCACCCATTTTTTGTTGTTCTTCTGCCTGTTGGCCTTGATAAAGGAACAGAATACAATGCAAGTATAAAATTTTAAATGTAACATATTTTTTCCATTCTTTTAGGCGAGCTTTACTGACTAAATCCGATAAGGTTCCGTCATCACCTCCGGTAAGTAAGGCTGCCATTGCAGAATTGTAGTAACTTATAATTTGGGCTGTAACTTTAGCAACAATAGCAGCTTTTCGATTATCGATTAGTGACTTTTCTAAAATACATTCCTGAGCCTGGGCATATGATAACTGCTGGAAGAATAACAACAGCTCAGATGTCATGAAATCCGAATTATTATTAACACCTCGATGTTTCTGTCTTAATTCGTCAAATGCCCATGCTGCGCATTGGAAATGAGTACATGCTAATTTCATGCCATCTGCATCTATTCGTGATACTGATGCACCAATTTGCGTATGCAGTGCACCGATATTAAAAAGCACTGCTGCCATTTCATAACGAATATCTGTGATTTCACTTACAGAACTAACATATAAATCCTTCCATGTGAATGTAAATAAATTTTTCTCCGATGCTAAAGGAAAGCGATTTATCAATGAGTGTAGCTGACAATAGTAACGTTTTATAATTCCACAACTTTTTGTATCTTTTGCACAATGCATTGCCGAATTTCTTAACTGTTCCAAAGCATATACTTCTTTCGAATATGAATCTGGATCTTCTTGATAACATTCCGCTATATACTAGAAAATATGTGAAAAAAGTAATTTTTTAACTATGTATATAATATATATTTATTAAAATAAATGTTAATTATTTATTTCGGAAAAAGCAAAAATGCAGAAATATTCTTATCTTGGAACGGAGTATGAATAAAAACATCGAGCGAAAACAAAAACAAAAGAAAAGAAATAAAAAATCAGTCAGCCAAAGGTGAATCATACGATTCAATAGAGATATTGTCAATTGACAAATTAAATTAAGAATATTTCCGAACGAAAAAGAAAGTCTGCAAATTTGTTATGTACAATTCAATATTAATAATTACTTGTGGTTAAAACAAAAATTTTCTGTCTGATAAAAGCATAGAAATGTCAAAATTATAATTCTTAATCACCTTCTTCAAATTGCTGAATGACGTTCCTTCGGGACTAGATTTCAGCGGAGCCCACAACATTATTAGCCGTGGAACTCCCTCCATGATTCTGTGTTTTTTTTAATAGAGAACACTTCTTTCTGAATAAAAATATAAACATTTATAATTACTTAAAAATTTCAATATTTGCCGACAGTCACTGCATGTGAACGACAAGACGTTTGTGAACGGAATGTCATCGGTAACGCACACAGCCATATCAGAATGTCATCAAAATTTTGCAATTTAAGTTGGTACTATTGCGCATTATTGTCATTTCCATTTTGGAATTTGGCCTCTTCTATTTCATGTTGGTTTTCGCCGATTTTTTAAACTAAAATTTTTAATATATTAACATGTTTGGAAATTCATTTACCTGAATTGTGCATATTGTATATTTAATATAAATTTACATGAAAAATAATACAGCAAAACATTTAAACTTGAACAGCCAAATTTACTTTGCTGAAATGTCCATTTAGTGTGGCCACTAATCAAATTTATAAATAGTAAGTCCCAAATTCTCAACGGTTTTCGACCAGGTGCGCAAATGAAATATTTGCCAATTCAGCATTCATTGGTAAGTTCTTGTAGCTTAATGCTGATATTTATTTCGGAAAAAAATTGCGTTATAAAAGAAGCTATGATGAAAATTAAATTGGTAAATATTTTGCTTTTCATTTGTAGTTTTTTTTTTTAAATTGTATATAATTTCAAAAATTCTAAAAGTTATAATTTTCTAAACCAAAACAATTATCTGCGCATCTCAGATTTGTTTGCGAGATTTTATGTGCTTTAATACTGAACGTGTTTGTATGAGTGAATCGTCTTCTATCGTAAGTGGACCCAATTCTTCTGGAAAATCTGCCCTTTTGCAAGCTATCCAGTTCATAATTTCACCAAAGTTTGCTGATGAGCAGGAGGCTGGGAAGCTTGTCCGTGCTGAAAGTGATAACAAGAGCGAAGCATACGTTAAAATTGTTTTTGAGATAACTAACGGAGATGTACGTAACAATCAGAATTTGCATTAAATATTTAATAATCAATTTACCTAAAATGAATATATTTTTAATTGATTTTTCGTAAGATTCTAAATTACTTAATATGATTTTGTGCAAATTTCTTGAAAAATTGATAATTCCTTGGGTATATATACATATTTACTTGTATCCGTATTTAGGGTGAATTTATATGGATATATACACATATATAATAGCGTACATACATATATTTTTTTTTGTTTTTTTAACATTTATTTTTATAAAAAACACAATTGAAATTAAGAAATAAAATTTTTAATTTGCAGGATGAATCAAAATCATATTTGATCAGTTTAAGAAAATTTTCACCGATTGATGTGATTTATTATGAATATGAAGATGTAAGATCGTTTGCTTCGGTGCGAGCTTTCCAATTGAAATTCAATTTTATCTCAGTGCCCTCTGAAACAATTATGAAAAATATTGATAGTACCATATCAATGCAGAGTATGAATTTGATGAGTTGCATGAATTTAGATAAAAAGAGCAATTTCGAAAAGGTATGCGATTAATTCAAATGTTTCTTTATGATTTTTATATAAAATAAAATTTATAATTTTTAGGCATGTGACGAAAATATTGAGCAATACAAAGCTTTAACAATCAATCGAAAGAAGGAGAGTTTTACATCGTATCAGAAATTACGAATGGAAGAAAAAGTTTTGTTCATGTTATGGATTTCAAAACATTATGATCATAACCGACAAGTTCGAGTTCGTTTATAAACAAAAATTATCAAATTAATTCATTAATACTTTTCTCTATTATTGTTCTTTCTTTTTTTAATTTTAGATGCGAATTTTGGATGAGAAAAGGAATAGTTTACCAAATGAAGATGATTGCAAGAATTTATATTCTTTGGAATATTATGCAACTGTGATGGAATTTGATTTGGAAAGTATTGCCGACCAACAAACGAGATATGAAGAAATTATAACTCATTTGACGGAAAATGCTAAAGAACTTTTTCATTATAAAAATCAAATCACCGGTAGACTACAAAGTCTGAACTGCAGTATGGTAATTGAACAGGGCTTTATTTTCAGTTTTATAATACTATTTGATGAGCATTTTATAGAAAAATGACTTTTTTGACATTATTGTAAAAAAAATTTTAATATAAAAACTAGTTAATTTCCTTACATTACATAAAGATTATTAGATTTTTGTAAAGAATACTAAACGATTTCTTTTAAAAAATTATGATTTTTATGAAATCGATTAGAATAGTATTAACTTTAATTATAATTACCTATTATTTAAAATGCAATTATTATCTAATTATTCTATATTTCATGTATTAAGTTACTTAAATTCTCTTATATATTTTTCTCGTAAAATTGTTTAGAACCGTTATGACGAAACACGGAGGGAAGTTCTTACTGGCATTTATAATACTTTTAAAATTGTTAATTCTTATTTAAGCGCAGCTTATAATTTATGGGAAAAAATGTCTAACGTAAGATTTCAGACTTTTGTTAAAAATACTGCACAAGATCAAAAAAATATTGATATAAAAACTGACCGTGAATTTTGGGAAAGAAAAAAACAATCTCTAAAGAAATCTTTACACTCGAAAGATAATCCATTCAGAAAATATAAGCGAATATTACAAATTAAAAAAACTAGGGATCATAAATTTTTTAATGAAATATTTAAGCTCAAATCTGATTTAGACAAAAATATTAATACATTTGCTCCTTTAAAGTACCAGAAGTAAGTATAAAAAAGTTTTCTTTGTTTTTGTCATTAATTTTGATCGAATCATTATATAATTTATTTAAGAAATCGAGATCTTATTTATCGTCACGTTTATGGAATGAAAAGTAAAATTCGGAAAAACCATGCTGCTGTTTTAAGATTACTTTTGGAAAATTTATTTTCATTGGTAAATGGATTTTTTATAAATTTTGGTTGAAATATTTTTTTTTACATGTGATTAAAGAATATGTTATATTTGGTAAGTTTGATATTTCTAATGAAATTATTCTAAAATAATTTTTTGGTACTTAGAAATGAGAAACTATATATTTAATTAAGAGAGAGTTTTTATAAAATTCTTTCAGGCTGTATTTCCGTAGGTACCACTCAGTGTTGTATTTGTATCTTTATAATTACTGCTCTGCATGTAAGTCAATGAGCCACTACCGTTTACTTTTGGATTAAAAAATTGTCTACTTTTGTAAATTTGATGTAGAGAAATTGTATACATAAAAATTTATAAATCGTTTGTTTATTAAATAGTAATCGTTGTATTTTTAAGAAATTTATATTACTTATTTGGAGTATTTGCTTTGTGTACCAGATTAAAATAGTAAAAATGAAGGTTCTTGACTATAGCATAAATCGGTCGATATGTGTGTACCTTATTTTACTATAATATATTGTTACATGAGTATTTGAATATTTATTGCATGACATTGAAATATTTGGTTTTTTTTTATTTAGGAGACAATTAATGCGGTCGACATATTAGTTGATATAGACAAATGCGTTAAACATTCGTGGACAATAGAAATAGATGTTAAATATTCGGCAAAAAGAATTATACGTTTTTATATTTCATATAAAAAGGAGGAGCAATTACCAAGAATTATATTTAATAATGAAAATGATTATTTATTATCAATACTCTGTCTAAAAGAAAAGCCGAATTGCTACAAAGTTAATTGTTTTAGAGATGATGATGACATGAATAAAATTTTAGAGGAGGTATAAATTTAATTATTAAATTATCAAATAAAATTACGAAATAGCTTTCATATTATTCTATTAAATTTTTTTATGTATAGATATCTGGTGTTTCGCTATTTGATCAAACGACTTTGGTAGTTTTACTTGAAGAATGGATCGTATATTGTTTGTATGAAAAACGTGTTATAAATTTTTCACCAATATTTCTGGATGTAGCTGATAAATCAGGGTGCATAAGGGGTGGATATCAAAACGTTTTAAGATATCAAATATATGCACAATTTATAAAGTGGGAAACATATGCTAATAATTTCGATTATGTTGAGGAATTTATGTTTGCGCCGCTAGAAAACTATAATTGTGAAAGATTAGTCCCGGAAAAAAAAATTCAACGAATTTTTCAAATGAGGTATATTTTTTTCTGCACAAAATTGATAAGTGATCAATGAATTATTTTCAAATGAATTTAATCGCATATTCTTCAAACTTCTATTGAAAAATAGTTAAAAAATTTTCCGATTCATTAATTGTTAAAATTTTCTTTCTAGTTATTATTATTTTTATTGCATAAAAATATATAATTAATATTAAGATGTTTAACGTAATTAAATTAGATTTAAAATTTGACGAAATTCATGTCTAGGAAGCAATACCATACTGACGAGAAATTAGTAAATTCATTGCAAACATATTATAAGTCTCTTCCTGAAAATGTAATGACTAAAAAGCAAATAATTCAATGCACATTGGAGATTCGAAATTTGAAAAGGTTAGAAGAAGGGGAAAATTTTGATAATCGAATACAAATTCCACTACAATCATTTGAACTGGAGTTTTTCAATCAAGAAAAGTCATTTAATACTTTTATTGATGATCAGCAAAAATATCTAAAGTATTATAACTATTTGCATAAGTTTCCATTTTATTATCTATATTTTTTTATTATAGACAATTTTTGCTAGAGGATGATATGTATAAATTTACCGAAAAGGAAATAATTACTTGTGAATTATATGATCATGTAGTGTATCAATTATTGAAAGACTCTACGATACTAATTAGAGAAATGGATGAAAATATTGTTGAATGTGAAGAGAAAAGGAGAAAGAAAATTACTCAGTTGCTTGAAATATATGCGGAAATACGTGAGCTGAAAAGTACATTCCAACCAAACGATGAGTACGATCATGAACTACGTCGGAAATTATTTCCAATTGATTATGATCCTGAACATTTATATTTTAATGATTTTGAACGATTCATCTATGAAAAAAATAAAAACTTTGACTTTTTTGCAATTAATACAAAGCTAAAAAATGTTAAAGACGATATTAAATTTACTAAAAGAGACGATGAATGTGATAATGCTGAACACAATCAGTTCGAAAAAAATTTGCATGAAACTTTAAGCAAAACGATATCCTTGCAGACAATATTAGTAAATATTGAGAAACAACATCGCTTAAAAATATTTTTACAACTAAATAAGGATATTAATCAAATATTTAAATTATTAATCAGTCGAACAGATGTATGTGCTCGTTTTATGATAGAAATTGATAATGAATTAATAGAAATAAATGATTCTGTAAGTAAAATTCACTATTATAATTTAATTGATAATCATTCATAATTGATCAGAAAATTATTTTTTTCTTTTAAATATTTACAAAATTAGAAAAATAATTTATTTACAAAGAATTTCCATATAAAATTTAAAAAAAAAACATAAAATTTTCGACTTTTTTTTTAGAATTTCGATTTGACGAATTTTAAAGAAATCATTACATATATTCAAATTGGTTCACAATCTTCATTATGGACTGCTGTCGAAAGTCACTTACAATTTTTACTTTCTGTTGCTGTGAAAATAGCAGTGGCTGCAAATTTTGATCAACCAATTTTAATAATTGAAAATATGGATATGGTATGGATATGATTTTGGAATAACTGTTTTATTTTAAAAATTTTTTAACATTATACTTTTGGTAGTAAGATATCAATCTTTTTTTTTTTTAAAGAAATACTGTATTTTTTTTGTAACTTTGTGTTTTAGCTAAAATCAAATCAGAATTTTGAACTTGTGAAGTCATTTATTGTACGAAAGTATATGCCAGACATATTTGTTCAGGTAAATTTTATATATTGTATAGAATTTTTTAACAGTTTTGTTAATGATTGATTTTTACAACTTTTTAAATAAACAAAACAATTTAATATTTATAACTGATTAAAAAAAAAAAACAATTCAATAACAATTTTTTTCTTTTACAAAGGATGTAGTTGAAAAAAATTATATACAAAATATAATAGACGTATGCCATCATTTAAAAATAAGTGTATTCATGGAGTATAGAGATAAAGTGTTTGCTGAAAGATGTAATATAATTACATGTAAGAAGACCTCTAGCGGATCCAAATGCCACGTCGACATTAGCAATTCGAATTTCGTTTAAGTTTATTGTAATATTTATTTTTAGAATAATAATAAAGTTTTAATGATATTAAATTGTACGTAACTATGCACAAATGTTTACAATAATTGATATATAATATTAAATTGTTTTTATTTTATGTGTACTATTGTAAAAAAGAAATAAAATTGTAAATTTTTGTTGTGAAATTGTTTATGGTCAAAGTTATTTTGTATACTTGTACAGCTGTTATATATCAATGCATGCAGCTCAAAATATATGAAAATATGATAACTGTTTACTTTTATAGAAGTTAAATAAATAATTCTGACGTAAATACGTTTTTTTTTTTTAAATTAATTATTTCCAAAATTATTGTCCTTACTACTTCCACAGCTTATTTGTTTTCTTTGTTTTACTGAATTGTTATGTTATAAAAATGGATTCATATGTACACGTATCCTTGGGTGTTGGAAGAAACTAGGAAATTTTTTTTATGAATGTTCCACAGGAGTATCGCAAGTGACAGGCATACTCAGAGAGTACACAGGTAACCAATCGTAGCAGGGGGTTCGAAGTGTTTGCAAACACTCACACCCACTGTAACCCGAAAATGCATTGCCAAACACATAGGGGTATGGGAGAGGAATAACAGCACAGAAGCAAGAAAGAAAATGCAAAAAAAATTATTAAAAAAACTAAAAAATAATATTCAGGCAAAGTGATGGGAATAAAAAATGAGGACTAAGGTATAAAACTCTGGAACATTTTTTTAATTATCTTTCAAAAAAAAAATAAAAATTATTGGGAAACATAAAAAAAATAAACTGCCTAAGGAAACAGCCAGATATAAGAAAGGGTGTAGCTGACTGTCGACGTAGAGGAAAGAGATTTAGATGATACCTATCTCTCTGGCCTTTCCCCAAATGCTTCCTCTGACAGTCCTCGACCAAATAACTTTTGGAGTGACCCTTTTGAATTTGACGGTAATCTCTTTTACCCCGATGCTCGAACATTGGACTGTTTAAAAAATTATTAAAATTTGATACAAACACTTTGCATCATAAAAAACAAAGAATAATAATTTTAACCCATTTAAAAATTATTAAAATTTAATACAAACACTTTGGATCATAAAAAACAAAGATGAATGAACGAAAATACAAATAAGAATATTATTAAAAATCTTTTTTAGCTACTGCGCCTGACATCTGTAGTTTACTTATCAAACTAAAAGCCTTCAATTTATACTTTTGACATATCGAATGTAAGCAATCCAAACGTAGACAGTGTGTCCAAAAAATAAATCATACAATATGCAGCATTAAAAATATACATTCATCCTCTTTCAAACTCACCTAAATTCATGTAAATCGGATAACAGAAGTGAAAGTTACAGCCATTTATAGGAATGTTCTTCAGCACCTCGGTTACGGCTGCTTGAATGGGGATATCATAATCAAATGCTCCTTTCATCTTGGTTTTCAGTTTTAGAAATAGAAAATATTCATATGGTGATAGATCAAGCGAATACGGTGGGTGGTTGATGAGAGAAATCCGTTTTTTCATCAAAAATTCGTTCACTTTTTTGCTCTTGTGAGATGGTGCATTATCGTTCAATAAAAACAGCTGTTTTCCTGCTGGATATTTAGGTCTAACACGACCAATTCTTTTCCACAAACGAGCTAAAACGCCTAAATATTATTCTCCATTAACAGTTCGACCTTCTGGAACAAATTCCTTGTGGATAATACCCTTCGAATCATAAAAAGCAATCAATAGATGGCGCCGCATGTTGTATGATTCAAATATAAAGTGCGGTTATTTTTAGGACACACCGTGTACGGGTTCAATTTTTTGATACTGCATTTTAAGTCGTTTCAAAAGTGAAATTTTTTATAAAAAGCGTTGTGAAAAAAGTTAATATTAATATGAATAATAGATATTAAAAATTTAATGTGTTAATAAATTTACAGAAAATAAAGTGTTTATTTAAAAATGAGATTTATAAGAAAATACAATCGAAAATATGAATTCTTATTATAACTGAATACTTATACCATATACTATTCCAAATTAAAGCTAAAGCTGCTTTCATTGGGAAACTATGTGAGTAAATTTCTTATCATAAAAATGCTTCGATGATCCTATTTAGTTTTCTTTGTAGACGTTGTATTCCATGTTTTTAAATGTAAACTTTTATATGCAAATAAATGAATTCATAACAAATAAATTTTTTTCATTTAGTTTCTAATTCTAAATTTATTTAAACAGTTTCTAATTCTAAACAATAGCAGTTCTAACTTCGACTATTATTTTTTAAATATGCGGCACAGCAATAAGTACAAATATAAAATATGCATGGGTGAGTAACTTTGGCACTTCTATTGTCTGTCCTTATAGTCCATAATCTAAGCATGAAATCTTCTGGCATTAGTACTGCCAGAGGCAATATAACTAACCGAAAGTTCCATGCATAGTGCTGCTGATTTGTGCGCCACCTATTTGAATTTTAGGCACCTATTTTGAATCATCAATACTATCGACGAGGCTACAATAACAAAATGCATGTAAATAAAATCAATTGAATTGATTTCAGTTTTTATTTGAATAAAATATGAAGAAAATTTCTATATAGAGCAAATCGTTCTACGAATGTCCAAGAGTAGAACTTATAAAAAGGAAGTCACATGATTCATTTTATAGAATTAAACAAGAGTCAGAGATCTATTGAATGGAGCCAACAAAATCCCTCACAGAACAATAATGCTGAACCTTCTCCACAGGCAAGAAGATACCAGATGCCAAAATTGAAACTGCGTGGCAGAAAAAGTTTCGTCTCACTAGTTCGACCCAGTTTCAACTAAAAGGAAAACTCGTATGAAACCTATATTGTGTTTAGAAAAGTTTTCGAGGTCGCCAAGTGTGTTCAAAAATATGTTCGAGATCATCAAGTGTTTCTTGTCATCGCTGTTTTATATAAGACATAATTTTTATTTTATAAACAGGCACGTGCTTTTAGTCAATCACACGCGCAATTACCGCGCATTTGTGTAGTAAAGTGTTGGCAACGAAAAAAAAAACAGCATGACAGCTGACAGTTCAGGGTTACTAAAAATTAAGCTCTACACGAATGAACAACGTATTTTCAATATTGAGCAATATTTTAAAAATAATGAAAGTTTGGCCATTTTCGTACAAAATATGGTCGGAATAGTGATTTAACTTTATCAACTGTGAAGAGATTAATTAAAAAATTTAGGGAGACTGGATCAATTAGTGATCCTAAACACTGTGGCCGTCCTTCAAAAAGTTGCTCAACACAAAATATCGAGATTCCAGAAATATCAATTCGGCACCATGGCAATGAATTAGACATTTCGAAAATAATTGCATCCTCATGTTTGCAAAGTCCAATTGACTCATGAACTGATGCCTACTGACTATACACAGCGAATGGAGTTCGTTGAATGGATTATGAAACAATAAAATCATCTTCAGCGATGAGGCTCATTTTCATCTTGATGGCTTGGTTAATTGGCAAAATTATCGCATTTGGGGTTCAGAAAATCCACGAGTGATTGTTGAGAAAGAAATGCACCCACAACGTGTTACTGTTTGTGTGGATGTTCGGCTGGAGGCATCATCGGATCATTCTTCTTCGAAGAATTCACTTTTTTGTGCTAAATTTCAAGATAAGAATATGGACCACATGTGGTTTCAACAAAACGGTGCCACATACTATACAGCCCGACAAACAATTCAATTACTGCATGAGTCATTTCTTGGTCGTATAATTTCACGTGCTCACGTGATCAGAATTGGCCGACCAGACTATGCGATTTAACGCCATTGAACTTTTTTCTTTACGGTTTTTTGATATCTACGGTTTATGCCATGACCACATACATTTTGAAGAAGGAAATTAGGCGCTGTATATTGAGCGAGGTTATATAAATATTCAAGAAAAGATTGCGTATGTGACATTAAAGCCATTGAGATCATATATTCGATATGATATTTCATACATAACCTTATACTGTATATTTTATGAATTAATAAAATTACTTCTTGTGTTACGTTTGAGACACCCTTTAGGTATTACCTATCTGCCGACCTGGCTCTCGTTAAAAATTTTTGGCGTCATGATTTTACTCTAGCGGCAAGATCTGGTTATTTCCTGTAATAAAATAAAACAGTAATTTAAAAAAAACTTACCAGAATTATATAATACGAGATTTGATAGCAGTGGTGGAATATTTAAACTGGAATTGCCATCAGCTGCTTGGTTAAACTCCTTTGAATTTTATCAACAGTACCAAGAAAAACGTTTTTCAATGTTTTTTTTTTATCTTAGAGAATAAAAAAATGTCACATGGAGTAAGATCTGGTAAAAAGCGGGGCTGGAGAAGTACAGGAAACCCATTTTGCTGACAACCCATTTCATAGGCATATAAAGGAGCTTTGATGTTAATCGATGGTCTGACCTGAAAAGAGCCCTCGTTCGTTCAGCATTTTCATCAGATTTCGATATTGAATGGCCCTCTAAGCATGGTTCCTCTTCCACTATTTCTAGGCCTTCCGACAATGCTTGCGCTCTGCATAACGAATGTTCCTCATGGGTTGATTGCAATTTTTTCGAATGCTCTTCATTCGGGTTCGTTCCAGTTACCGGACAAGATTGGAACTTGTACTTCACATCTAGAAAAGGTCGGCCCATAAGCTATGTGGAGAGGAAACCCTCAGTAATGCCAATTTACTATCAGTGATGCCAGTGTTCTTACTTTTCTGCCATACCTCGTATATCCACAGAATATTTTCTATTGCCGCTTTAGTGTATTGTCCAAAAGTATTGTATTTAAAAATAAGAAATAATTAAAATTATTTACTATAATTGTTGAAAATTTCTATTAAAAATAGAAGGCAAAAGCCTTGTTTCTAGTTTGGCCCCAGAACTAGTATAAGAAGGATAATAGCTTCCACCTACCATTAAGTAAGTGTCTTGATAATCAATCTAATGTGGTTTGACTGAAGAAAAAATTCATTTATATGCTAATTTTTTATTCATGTCGAATCCGCGCTACTACCAGTACTTCTTATTTAATAACTTGGAATGTGCAAAAGAAACAGAACAAGCAAGAATATTTTGTCGAAAGAAATAAGCGATTCAAAGTCTTTTGCATCTTCTTAGCTAAAGTTAATTAAAATCAATTTATTTATCCTCTATAGAACTGGTAAATGTAAGTAAAAACGGAAAAGGAGACAAACACCAATATAAATGCGATTCATTTCATCAGGACTGGGCTATGTTAAAATTGTTACAAAATCATCCGCATGGCTTAGTCCTTTTGTAGCCGGCCAGTCTTCAGCATTATTGTTCGGTTGTTGTCTTTATGGTTTTTTTTTGAGCTCTTGTTAAGTAACAAACGATGGTATTACATACAGATGAGTGCTTGTTTTTGGGAAGAAAAACACAAAATTTGCATAAGACCGATTTAAAGAAAATGTTCTAAAAATTTCTGTTTATATTCTGTTGTATTTATTCTATGGATTGTTTTTTTATTTCGAAATTGTTTTGTACGATCAAACCGTCGACCGCTAACTCTGTCTGAAAGTACAAGTAATTCAAAGCATTTCGCATGCAATTGTTTTTAGTCTTGGTTGGAGGAAATTTTTGCTACGAAAGCCAAATTCAAATGCCGAATGTTAATGGTGTAGTTGGTTGAGTTGTAAAAAAAGATTTAACGTTTCCGAGAACCGGAACCCAGAGAATACTGAATCTAAAATCCAAAATCGAAAATCCGTTGTTGAGTTGAGATAAGCACAATTATAAAAGTTTATTTCTGATATTTTCTTGAGCCATTAATAAAACATTTCCTTTTTAAGTGCTTTCAAAGAGATTCCCAACAGTTAGATTGCGAAAATAGCTTTACGAATATTACCTCAATTAGTTAAGTTGTTTGAAAAATAAATTATTTAACAAAAATTATTCTTAGATTACGCTACAGTTTCATAAAATGTATATATTTATTATTTACTTTTAACTATAATAATGTTAAATGTAAATATTATATTTAAGAAGAAATAAATTTTTGCCAATATTAATTTTATATAGAGATCAAAAATATTCACTTTACACTTTGAAAATTGTCATTTTACATTTATTCAACTTGTATATATTATTGTTTATTGTGTATTGTTAAGTACATAGAAATTATGGAATGCGCAGAAGATACGCGGATTGGGTGCTGGGTTTTGTAGTTTTTGCTTTGTACATAATTTTCTTCAGCGATGAGGCTCATTTTTATGTCGTTGGATATCCCATGAGACACAAATTGTCATTTATGGGGCTCTGAAACATCATCACATACGAGGTCTGTTCAAAAAGTATCGCGAATTTTGAATTTTCGCGTGTAACGTATATTCGATTATCGATTTTTTGTGGCGTTATGTTGGTACTCATGCCTCTCACTTATACCGACAAGTTTGGCCATTTTGAATTTTCAGTTAATTTTTGACAGCTGCTTTGCTTGCACGTGTTTTGTCTCGTCCTCGATTTTTGCTCAATTTCCACAAAAAACAGCATCGCATTAACATGACTAAACAGCTGTTGGTCTCTGTCCGCGATGACCCAAATTTGCTCCCGAGGGTCATAACTGGTGACTTATTATGGGTTTCTGGTTATGACGTGGAAACCAAAGCTTAATCATCCCAATGGAAGCTGCCGCACGAGCCAAGACCGAAAAAACCGCGCCAAGTTGGGTCGAATGTGAAGGTTTTGCTTACAGTTTTCTTCGATTGCAGGGGCGCGGTGCATCATCAGTTCTTGCCACAGGGTAGAATGTTCAATAATGAATATTACCTGCAGGTTATGCGCAAGTTGCGCGAAGCAATCCGTCAGAAACGCCCGGATTTGTGGATGATAACGCCCCTCCTCACGCATCGTTGTTTGTGCGCGAATTTTTGACCAAAAACAACACACTAATAATGCCGCAGCAACCGTATTCATTTGAACAGACCTCGTATAACTATGCAATGGAAATTGCATCCACAAAAAGCCTCCATTTGGTATGTGTTTGGGTCTTAAGAGCATTTTATAAAAGGCTTTAAAAGCAGAACATGATACGAAAATTGCATTTTTGTTTTCCTTTTGCAAGTGTCAATCTTAAGAGCAATTAATAAAAAGCTCACTCTTTTTTAAATTTTTTAAAAAATTACAAATTTAAATAGAGTAAAAATGCTTAACTATTTGAGGAATTCAATTTTAATGAGGTCAAGCCAAATTTGATAGTATTATTTAATATAAAATTCTAATATTGTAGATAGTTTAATAACCAAAAAATGCGTTCAATTTTTTTTTAAATTTAATCTTTTAAATAATATTATTATTGAAATGTATATTCTAGGGTGGTCCATCTTGCGGTTGCATTTTAAACCACTATTTATTTAAAGAACTTGAGTGTTAAATCAATGGTAATCCATACGCTTGAAGAAAACTGGGAAATATTGAGAACTTACTTCCAAAGTGGTGAGTCTTCAACCCAAACTGTGAGAAATGTAAAAAAAGAAATGAGCAAAGATCGGTAGCCATCACGTCAACTTGTGGACAAATTCTTGAAGCGAGTTCGCGAAACTGGTTTGTTGGTTGCCAAAGCAACTCGTTCCCGCTCTAATAAGTGCGTGCGACCGAGAATATTTCCGCCGTTGCTGAAAATGTCCGTGATCATCCATCAACTTCAACTCGTCAACGTTCTCAGGAATTGAACATTTCTCGCACTTCTCTGTTGAGAATTTTTCACAATGACCTCGGTATGAAAGCTTACAAAGTTCAATTAGTCCAACAACTAAAGCCGCATGACCATCCGATGCGTTTTCGGTTTGCTCAATGGGCTCAAGATCAATTGGTCGAAAATGAGCATTTTCACCGAAAAATCATCTTTTCGGATGAGGCCCATTTCCACCTCGGTGGGTATGTCAACAAACAAAATTGTCGCATCTGGGGCTCAGAAAATCCATACGTCAATATGGAAAAGCTGATGCATCCACAACGAGGCACGGTTTGGTGCGATTGTTGGACCGGAGGCATCATTGGCCCGTTTTTCTTCGAAAACGATGAAGGAGCGCTATAGTGGCATGCTCAATGAATTTTTGTTTCCAAAAGTTGAAGAGAATGGCATAGACGACATTTCGTTTCAACAGGACGGGGCCATTTGCCACACAGACAACGTAACAATCCAACTTTTGGCCACTGCTTTCGAAAACCGAATAATCAGCCGAAATTCTGATGTCAATTGGCCGCCTCGGAGTTGTGATTTGAGCCCGTTGGATTATTTTCTATGGGGAGCCGTTAAGGATAAATGTTACACAAGCCATCCAGAGACAATTGAGACCTTGAAAGCACGAAATCAAAGTTGCCATTGAAGAGATACAGGCCCAGACAATCGAAAATGTACTGAAAAATTGGGTCGAGGGAATGGGGTACTACGTAGGCTACTATATATATTTCTGGCCTAGGCAACACTAAGTGTTGCCAGGTGCGATCTGACATTTCCATTGGAAAGTTTGACATTTTTTAGCATAAACGTACTCAGAACGTTTTGACGTACGACTATCATTTGTGTTGTTTACAGTGACTTGAAAAAATCAATTTGGCAAAAAAATGGAATTAACTCGTGAACATTTTCGTGCGATCATTTTTCACAACTTTCGACGTGGATTATCACGACAAGAGTGCATCGATGAACTTAAATCTTTGTATGGCTATGAAGCACCATCCTATAGCACTGTGAAAAACTGGTACAACGAATTCAATCGTGGCCGACGCTCGCTCAAAGACGAATTCCGTGAAGGTCGTCCAAAAACAGCCGTTGTTCCAGAAAACATCGATGCCGTACGTGAACTGATAATGCAAGACCGTCATGTGACATACCGTGAGATAGAGGCATGCCTAGGCATTTCTCCCACCAGCATACATTCGATATTGCATGAACACCTGGCCGTAAAAAAGGTTTGTTCTCGTTGGATCCCGCACAATTTGACAATCGCTCAAAAAAAGGCTCGTGTGGATTGGTGTAAAGAAATGCTGAAAAAATACGATCGCGGTGCTTCAAAAGACGTTTATAAGATCGTCACAGGTGACGAATCATGGATCTATGCGTATGAGCCCGAAACAAAACAGCAATCGACCGTGTGGGTCTTCCAAGACGAGTCAAATCCAACGAAAGTTGTTCGTGGAAGAAGCACTTCGAAGCAAATGGTCGCTTGTTTCTTTGGCAAAACTGGTCATGTGGCGACTGTTCCGCTTGTGCAACGTAGGACGGTCAATTCTGAGTGGTACACCACCATTTGTTTGCCTGAAGTCTTCGGAGAAATTCGAAAAACGAACAAGAGAAGTCGAATCATTGTGCACCATGACAATGCGAGCTCTCACACATCGGCTCAAACCAGCGCCTTTTTGACCGGACAAAACGTCGAATTGATGGGTCATCCTCCGTACAGCCCTGACTTGGCACCCAATGACTTCTTTTTATTCCCACACATCAAGAAAAAAATGCGTGGTCAACGATTTTCGTCGCCAG
This sequence comes from Atherix ibis, assembly GCA_958298945.1. Lineage (NCBI taxonomy): Eukaryota > Metazoa > Arthropoda > Insecta > Diptera > Athericidae > Atherix > Atherix ibis. The sequence continues at coordinate 30,701,840 of OY282605.1, read as the reverse complement.
AAGATGCTGTTGAAGCATTCAAAAACCATGTTTTGGAGGTGTCTCAATCGGAGTGGAAAAAGTGCTTCGAAAATTGGTTTGAGCGCATGCAAAAGTGTATAAATCTTGATGGAGAATATTTTGAAAAACAATAAAACCTTTTTCGTTGATAAATATTCGCATTTTCATTATTAGGCCAGAAATATATATAGTAGCCCACCAGTGGCAGTCATTTAAATGATGTTGTATTTCATTCTTAAATTTCAAGGTTCAATCTTTCTAATTAAACCGGAAATTAAAAAAAAATATACACTAGTTTCTTTTTATTTACTTTTTAAACTGCAACTTTTAAATGGTCCACCCTGTATAAGCGCCATGATACTATAGGTCATTTGGTGACAAAGGTTATCGAGATAAGGAAATTAAAGTAGAAATGGAAAGAAAAACTGTTTTTTTTTTGGGAATTGGCGTAGGACTATGCCTTGGAGGGATTCGAACTCACGACTCTTGGGATGGTAATCCAATACGCTAACGGCTGAGCTCAAATTTTTATAAAAATAGAAATACCATATTTCGCGCTTTAAGGGGAGATTATTTTTTTAAATCTGTTTTTTAAAAAAAAAAATTTTATTTTTCAACATAATCTCCTTTTAGCTCTATACACTTTTCCAACCGTTTTTCCAAAATTTTTATCCCGTCCAAAAAATAGGATTTCGGAAGTTCTGCAAAATGCTCATCCGTTTATATATATTGAATTTATATATATTATTATTTAATATATTTATTTAGACCGAAATTTACCATTCGAAAATATTAAATAATGCGGTAAATTTCTAAAAACTTTCTGCACAAGTCGTCATTCTGCCATAGCCCACGTTTTACGCTAATTTTTGTTCAGCAATGAGGCTCATTTCTCACTTAAATTTATATACGAGGGTCATTCAATAAGTCCTTAGAAAAAAATGGACAAAAACTGTTTTTTTTAAAAAAAAAATTTTATTTTTCAGTATAATCTCCTTTTAGCTCTATACACTTTTCCAACCATTTTTCCAAAATTTTTATCCCGTCCAAAAAATAGGATTTCGGAAGTTCTGCAAAATACTCATCCGTTTGAGCAATGACGTCCTCGTTGGAAGTGAACCGTCGTCCGCCAAGCCATTTCTTCAGATTTAGGAAAAGAAAATAGTCACTCGGGGCCAAATCTGGTGAATAAGCGTGATGCTGCAACAATTCCATTCTCAATTCCGCAATTTTGGCCATGGAAACAGCGCAGGTGTGCACACGCGCATTGTCCTGATGCAAGAGGATTTTTTTCTTCCCCAGATGGGGGCGTTTCTCTTTGATTTCCTCGCTCAACCGTTGCAATAACGACGCGTAATTCCCTCCTGTTATTGTTTTTCCTTTTTCCAAGTAGTCGATAAAAATGCTGCCCTGCGAGTCCCAAAAGACCGTGGCCATCACCTTGCCGGCCGATGGCACAGTTTTTGCCTTCTTCGGAGCCCGTTCACCCTTGAAAATCCACTGTGATGACTGTCTCTTTGTTTCTGGAGTGTAGTAGTGTATCCAGGTTTCGTCCACAGTGACATATTGAAGAAGGAATTCGGCAGGATTGCGATGAAAGAGTGCCAACATAGCCTCAGAGTCCACTACACGATTGCGCTTATTCTCCTCTGAGAGCAAACGCGGCACCCATCTTGCCGAAATTTTTTTCACAGACAATTTTTCATGCAAAATTGAAGCGACTGTACCTTGTGATATGCCCGTGGCCTCAACTAATTCGCGCATTTTAATTCGCCGATCGTTCAAAATCAGATCGTGGATGTTGTCGATGATTTCAGGAGAAGACACCTCAACTGAGCGTCCTGAACGATGTTAATCTTTTGTGGATGAACGACTACGTCTAAATTCATTCACCCAATTGTAAACCATCGCAAACACAGGTGCAGATGTGCCATGAACTGCATCCAACTCGGCTTTGATTTCTTTCTGGCTTAAGCCTTCAAATGGAGATGTTTGATGACAGCCACAAACTCGATTTTTGCCATTGTTATGCACAAATAAATGTCGTTAACTTTAATCGACGATAGAAATTGACCTACGCTATGGATCGAGCTGAAATTTTGACAGTTATAGAAACTTACAAAAAAAATCGTTATAGACGTTACGAGCGCAATTTCTCGGATTTTCTAAGGACTTATTGAACGACCCTCGTATATACGAGATATATTTTTAGTTTTATTGTACAAAAAGGTCGCAGAACGCATAATTTCGAGATTTAGCGATGCCAACTAGCCTCCAAGATCGTGCGATTTGACGCCGTTGAATTAGATTTTTGTAAGATAATTTTGAAACTTAACGTCACTTATAAACCAACATCCGTCAAGTTATGGTCAAATTATGGGAAACATTTATAATTAATTACTTGAAAAGGATCAAATCCTGGAAGAAATCTCCTACTCGTCGTTTATAAAATGTTACATATATTAAATAATAGTAAAATTAAACTAATATAATAAATTAAAAATGATATTATAATCAAAAGTTTTTTTTTTATTAATTATTTTTTTTTAAGTTTATATAAAAAAATTTAATTTTAATACGAAATATACAACTAATTTTATTTTAGGAAATATTCGTTATGATTTATTACTTTTAATATGTACATGTTAATATTGAAATGTATTTGTTTAATTTCAAAACCGATATAGTTATTAAGGATATTCAACGTTGTTTATTCAAAATATTGTCCGTAATTATTGAAGGGATATTGAATTGAAAAATGACTACTATATGAGGGCTATACTGGTGCCATCTGTGATTTTATAGTTTTTCTATATGCTTTTTCAGTTTCCCTCTTATCCGTTCACATGCTTTCAACAATATTTTGTGGACTATTTTATGAATGGGATATTAGCTCCATACGATTTTTTTAAAATGGGATATGCGCATGAATATATGAAAAAAGGGGAATATCTGTAAGATAAAACTCTCTTTTATGGATATACTCGTATGTGTTTAGATAAATTGTGAAACTTTTGAGATGCTTATCTGAAGGAGAAATTGAACTTTTCAAAGTAGCTTTTCGAAGGGGGCATATTCTAAAATAGATGGCTCTTCAGAAGTTAACTTCCGTAAGTTTGTTTAGTTTTAATTCGGCTATAGAAACTTACGTTGATAGAAATTTGAACTGTTTAAGCCGAGATATAGACAAGAAATCTTTGAGTAGATCGGGTTAGGGAAGATTATTTGCCGTTGACAAGAAAAATACAATAGTTTTTTTTTTTGGATAATTTTATTGAATTTCGATATGGTGGATTCGATTTATGTAGAAACCTGTGAGACCATTTGACAACCACATAGGGCAGTATCCAATTTTGATTATGCTGGCCGCTACCAAATTCATATTACTTTATTCAAGAGTTTACGGGTATATAAAGTTGTTTTGCTACTTGATCTCCTATAAAGAATACTATTCTCAATGGAAATCTTAACATACAAGGTTATTGAGATTATTTTCTTTATTTTTACCTTTATTTCAAAACTTTTTATTTTGATTTCTTTAAACAAGAACTTATAATATTACTTTTTTGTTTTTTATTTTTATTGTTTGTTTTTACTTTCCTTTTTATAAATTTCAAGATATGCCATCTTATATAATATATTATTGAGATTGAAACCTTACTTATAAATAGGAGTAGAATAGTTTTGTTTGGTTGATATGTTTCGATTGTTTACTTTTTATCGTTTTTTTCTATCATGAATAATATCTTGAAATAAGAATAGAAAGATCTATCATAGATATGATTCTAGTACAGTACCTTGTTATATGGGAATTCGATGTTGAACTGATTTCCACCATTATATTTACTATAGATACGAATATTTTTTTTTTTTTTTGGTCAACTGGAGCTATCATTAATCGTGTTGATGTAAAGTGGACATACGACATGGGATAAAAGGGGTTATACAAACATTTTGATAAGGACAAATGCTCACTTGTCCTTGTGATTAATGAGTGGATATATATTTAATCTAAGAGGTTGTTGGACTTTTTACGTGGTATTCCGACGCATTGAACCGAACATTAATATTAGCTAAACGAAAGTTTATCTCTTTCACTTCCCCCTACTACTAAGCATGCTGCCATGTACATATGTGCTTATAAAAATTACTTAAAAAACATTTATGAAATTCTATATTAAAAATGCTTATATTGTTTTATTTTTAATTTTCCTTTTTATATTTTAGCAAAAATGTCAAAATTTCAATTAATAATATAAAAAAGTCTATTTTCATTGAAAATGTATTTAAAGGTCCACGATATACAAAAAAAAAACATTAAATCGAAATTTCTTATAAATAATACGGACAATATATGTTAAGCAAAAAAAAAACAACTAATAATATATATGAGATAAAACTAAAAAATTTCTTTATTTAAATAAGCACAATAAACGTTAGAATTTTTTATAATAATTACTAAATATTTTTCTAATTAAGAACTAAAATCAAAATCCTAAAATTCTATTTCTCAGACGAATATTTTCAGATAGATGGAAATATAGATCATTATATCACCGCCGGTGTTCCTCAGGGTAGTATGCTACTTTCTGCCCTTAAAGCATTTATACCCATATCTAAACCGTAATATAAAGCCATCCTTTCCAAGTATAAAAATGGTTCTACAGACAAAACTATTTTATAAAACCACATCAACTTCTTAGGAGTCTAGTTCATTAAGGAGCAAAAATATGCTAGGGTTATCAATACCTTTATTATTCATAACAGTTCGGCTGAAAAGTTTATAAGGTTGACGTCTAGATGGCGCCTCTTGCAAAAATCTACTTAATTATCACAAAGCACCGTCCTTCAATTTGACAGCAATCGGTCGATTGGTTCGTGAGATATAGCATTTTGAGTGGAGCAACTTTTGTTATTGAAAAAAAAATGGATAAAGACGAATTTCGTGTATTGATAAAGCATTGCTTTTTGATGAAAAAAAATACAGTGGAAACCAAAGCATGGTTTGACAAACGTTATCCGGACTCTGCTCCAGCTATTTACACTGTGAAATATTGGTTTCGTCAATTTCGAACTGGTCGTACGAGCACAGTTGATGCAGAACGCAGTGGACGCCCAAAAGAGGTGGTTACGGCAGAAAACGTCAAAAAAATCTACAAAATAATTTTAAATGACAGTAAAGTGAAGTTGAGCGAGATAGCTGAGACTCTGAAGATATCGAAAGAGCGTGTTGGACATATCGTGCATGAATATTTGGGCATGCGAAAGCTGTGTGCAAAATGGGTGCCGCGTGAGCTAACTGTGGACCGAAAACAACAACGTGTTGATGATTCTGAGCAGTGTTTGGAGCTGTTAAAGCGCAATAAACCCGAATTTTTGCGTCAATATGTGACAATGGATGAAACATGGCTCCGTCACTACACTCCAGAGTCCAATCGGCAGTCGGCAGAGTGGAGAGCGAGCGACGAACCGAATCCAAAGCGTGGAAAGACGCAACAGTCGGCTGGCAAGGTGATGGCGTCTGTATTTTGGGATGCGCATGGTATAATATTCATTGACTATCTCCAGAAGGGACAGACGATCAACAGCGTCTATTATATAGCGTTATTGGATCGTTTGAAGAAAGAAATCGCTAAGAAACGGCCTCATTTGAAGAAGAAAAAAGTGTTGTTTCACCAAGACAATGCACCGTGTCACAAGTCGATGAAAACGATAGTCAAACTCAATGAATTGGGCTACGAATTGCTTCCCCATCCACCGTATTCTCCAGATCTGGCCCCCAGCGACTTTTTCCTGTTTGAAGACCTCAAGAGAATGCTCGCTGGTGGGAAATTTAAGACCGATTGCCGAAACTGAGGCCTATTTTGAGGCAAAACCGAAAGAGTACTATAAAAATGGTATCGAAAAGTTGGAAGATCGCTATAATCGCTGTATCGCCCTCGAAGGCAACTATGTTGAATAATTAAAATGAATTTTGCAAAAAAAAATATTTTTGCTGTGTTATCTTATAAACTTTTCAGCCGAACTGTTATACGAAACAGTGTTACTCCATTTGTGCGTAAACTGTGAATCCCCCATTATAAAAAAAAATTAATTTTCATCCATCCTACCATCCTAATCCTTGTTAAAATAATTCTATCCCCTTCTCTATACAGCATCCCGTCTGTTAAAACGGCGGTGGCCTTGAGATTTTTTTAATTATAAAATAAATTATCCCATTTTTGAGGAAACATAGAAAATTGTGTATTTCTCTACATGTCTTCTTGTCCTTGTTTATTTCAATTATAAATTATATGTAGTTGTAGATATCTTTAAGATTTTCTGACATTTTAAATAATAAGAACTTTTCATTTTTCTGAAGAAAGAAAACTAGAATTTATATGAAAACTTTATACTGTATCTATCTACTTAATAAATAATTAAAAATAATAAATTTTCGCCATATGAAAAATCATAAATAAATAATAGCAAAAGATTTTTTATTTAAAAAAATAGGTTAGTACTTCAACTAATATCTAATAGTTTATCATTATTATCATATTAAATACATAAACTTTTAAAAGTCTGTGAAATTTGTCAAAGTTGTGAAACTTTAACAGTCACAGAGTGTACTAATTATAAGAAACTAAAACATTCCGAACAGACTGTACTACCATCGAATGGTACTTGAGCATATTACCGATGAAAATATGATAGTTCATTAGAAGTAATTAAAATCATAAATTATATCTTTCCATTTCTATTATTTCAAAATGGCATAGTATCATTTGAAAAGTATTTATCGAATATTAATGATGTACAAATGTACATAATGAAATGTTTAATTATATTTTAAGTATTTGCCACATTGAAAAATGATATAACAGGTATGCATTCACTTAATACACAGTTAACGAACAAAATAATTACAGTCTATTTAAGAATTAATTAGATTCCATGAAAAGTTTGAGTATCTGAAATAATTTAAATATTTCCAGATCGATTTCCTTAATAAGATAAAGAATTAATATCTGCTAAAGTATTTTTTTTTATTATCTAATTGGACATTTTTTTTTAAGTATCATTATTAATTGAATTATTTTTAATCATAATTTTTATATTAAAAATTAGTAAAAATATATATTAGACGATGTTTCGTTTTTAAAGGTTCTATATTATAGAATCGAAAATTAATCTTAGATAAAATAATATCTTCATGATATAAAAGGAAATTTTAAAGAGAGTTAATAATTTAATTAACTTCTGAAACACAAACATCTCTTCAGTTGAATTGAAGAAAAAAATATTTTTATTTTATTGGTTATTTTTAAGGGATTATTTTTTTTAGGCATAAACCCATAACTTTTCTTTTATATCTTTTTATTGTTTTTTTTTAACTTTAATAAAAAAAACCTTTGATCATGTAAAATCCTTGAAATTTCTCTTTTTTGAAACGCTTATTTATCTAATATATTTTATATGCAAGAGAATGATAAATTTTTCAATCTTTTGAAAATGTTTGTCAATTTTGCCATGCTATCCCTTTATTTTGCAAGTTATCAATTTGGCACCCTATCTCTTTATTCTGCCAGTTTTTTTCTAAAATTTGAATGAATATAAATTATTAGTTTAACTTTCTTTTTATCATATTTTTATGTATAATTTTAAAAAAAAATTTATATACCAGGTGTATAAGCTTAAATTCGCTGTTTCGTCATAGATGGCGTGAGGGAGCGTATTAAGCTAGCATGGGCACGCCATACTTTTTTTTATGAGTTTGACAGCTGTCAATATTAATCAGTGCACATTGTCAGCAATTTCGTACAATAAAATATATTTTTTTTTTGGTAATCATGTCTAGTTTTGTGCCAGAAAAAGAGCATATTCGGGAAGCTCTGCTTTTCTGCTTCAATTTGCAGAAATCGGCTGCCGAATCGCATTGAATGCTTATGGAGGCCTATGGTGATAGTGTTTTATCGGAAACAACGTGCCGAGATTGGTTTCGTCGGTTCAAAGACGGCAATTTTGACTTGTGGGACAAGAAGCGTGAAAATCGGCCTAGGAAGGTTGAGGACCATCAATTGCAGGCTCTTTTGGACGATACCCAATTGCAAAAAATGCTCGCGGAGCAATTTGGTGTTACTCAACTAGCCATTTCCATGCGTCTGCGTGCCATGGGGAAGATTGAAAAGATCAGAAAATGGGTGCCGCATGAATTGAATGATAGGCAGATGGAGCGACGCCAACACCGCTACCACCAACAACTGATCAAATTGCATCGTGCTCTGCGTGAAAAAGGACGGATTGTCAAGAAAGACATGGCAAGCTGATTTTCCTCCATAACAACGCACCATCGCACACGTCAAAAATGGTCCGAAACTACTTGGAGACACTCAACTGGGAGGTGTTACCCCACCCTGCTTATTCTCCAGACTTGGCCCCTTCCGACTACCACCTGTTTTCGTCGATGGGCCATGCGCTCGCTGAGCAGCACTTCGATTTTTACGAAAACGTACGAAAATGGCTTGATGAGAGGTTTGCCTCGAAAGAGAAGGAATTTTTTTGGCGCGATATCCACAAATTCCCTGAGAGATGGGAAAAATGTGTAGCTACTGAGGGCAAGTACTTTGTATAAATTTGTTTTTGCTTTCTATGAAAAAAAAACATGTGCTTTTTGACAAAAAAACAGCGGATTTAAGCTTATGCACCTGGTATATGTTTTCACTGCAAATAATTTTAAATTTAAAATATTGATAAATGTGTTAATAAAGATTTATTCATCTTATTAAATTTATATAAGTACATACAAAATCACAGAGATGGCGCTCTTTAATTTTATTCTAAAAATTGAGCCTGAAAAAAAATATCTGTAAGGTGGATGCCGCCGCCTTTCTGCTCATAGTGGAAAATAAACGCAATCGTGCTGTCGATTCAATGGCTAATTTAGCGCTTTTCCATCGCAATTTTAATGTATTTCTGTATCGATATATATCTATTGATGAAATGTGGATATACGATTAACCTTAGATTACTTAGTGCAACTAATACACGATTTTCTTCTACCAACGGTTTGTTGTCAAGTCGTTTAATTATACGAACAGTTCGCCGGTATATTACACTGATCGTGTGAGTGCACGATGTTTACGCGTAGACGCGCAAATTTTACTCGTGGCAAAAATGTAGAAGAGGAAATTCGGCGAACCTATACATGGGTTCATCGTGCTTTCTCGTAGATATATTAAATATGACATCGTTCATGTTGCCCTTTGCAAAGACAGTTCCGATATTTATTGTATTTATTTATTTTGACATTTGACATTTCCCGTATTTATTGTGTTCCTACACGTTCATTCATTGGTATTTATTTTATTTTTGATAAATTTAATTTAATTTATTATTTTAATAATAATAATGTAAACTGAAGATAACTTGATGAACATTTAAAAAAAATTGGCAACAACTAGTGTAGTATATTGTAGTATATAGCGATAAATCGTTCGCGTATAAATTTATAAATATATTTAATAAAATGACAGTACTAGTGGAACGTGAAATATTAATCTTAAAATTCATATTGAATTGTTAAAATAAATTATAAAATTTTTATCAAAATAAATAAACGAATTGAGATAATCAAAATAAATAGATGAATGTTCTATTTATTTTGATTATCTCAAATTAGAGAATTCACCAAACCAAAAATGTTTACAAACCATCACGTGATCAACAATATATTTCAACATTTTAAAAATTCCTTTTTACCCGCCTAAATTGCGCGTGCTTTGCGATTAGTTATTTATTACTAACTACGAGTATGATTAGACTGATCGTCAAATACACAAACTTTGTTCATGACGAACCTACACAATCCTATTCACGCGCAAAGTACGTAAGTGTTTGCGCATATATTACACTTTTAGATGGGCAAGAATGGACAAATTTCGTCTTTAGTTCGTCTATTAGACGCAGTATGTAATCTGAGCTTTATACTCCAGAGACGAATGAACAGTAGAAATAGTGCGTATCTGCAGGCGATCCAGCTTCGAAGGCAGTGACATTCGCTGTCAAAGTGATGGCCACGGTTTTTTGCGATGCACTTGAGATCATCTAAAGATAAATGAAGTCTTGTGGCATACATTTAAATATTTTATTTTACGAATAATGACAAGGTTTAGGAAGTATAATAAAATATAAATTTGCGCAAAATCTAAAATTTAAATATATTTTATTTAACATAACTTTCCTTTCCGAAGCAAAGTAATGTCAACTTATGGGCTCTAATGGGTAAATGTGCTTATACAATAGAATTAAAATTTCAAAAATAAAAATTGATTAAATTTATAATAAATCATACTAAAATGAATTTATTATTTATTTTCGATTTAAAAAAAAAAAAAACAATTGTAAAAATACAGATTTCTGTAAAACTTTTTGTCAATATCCTCGATAACAATTACGCCTAACTTTTAATACCATATCTAAATGCTAATCCTTTGGAAAAGACTTCGTGAAGTTTTATCTGTGTATTTAGGCAGAGAACGGTTGGTAGTGTTTTGCTAATAAACACCTCGTTAATAGCGAAATAAGTCACCCTACCTTAACGTCTGAACCAGCAAGGTATTGAGAGAATTTTTAAATAAAAACTTTTACAGCATTTGTAATTAGTTACGACGTCTTAAATAAGCAAGAATATTGGAACAGTGATACCAGACACTATCTACTGATACTGGTGTACACTATTTGTAGGTATATTAGCCTAAGAATATTTACTGATGTTAAGTGTATACTCAGCCGTTTAGGTTTAAATTAATTTTTCAACATGAATTTGATCTCTTCACAGTTGTGGACAATTAGGGTGTTCGCGCATCGATCTATAGTGTAAAGCTTGCCGGGGTTAAATAATCGTTTGACCTGATTCGAAGAAAATTAATTTCATTTAAAATGTTTATCACCACACATTTCTTACCCTTATTTTCTCATCTTGTATGGGCAAAGTTTTAACACTGTATAAATCTAATAGAATGTGCTAAGTAATCCTATACAGTTTTTATTTTATTTTGTACGCTATTGTTTCCTTTACAAACAACTTATGTGTTGTTGAAATTAAGTTAAGCCAAAGTGTTAACCAACTTGTTTACTTTATTTTATCTTTAATTTTTAAAGACAACTAGAAGGATTTTAAAACCAGTGGGGTATAAGTAATTAATAACCGGTGTCATTGTTTGATAAAAAAAGAATTTATCTGAACTTTTCTCTATTCATTTTCACTGCAAGAGCGCATTGTGCAATTTTGCAATTTGGATTTTTGCTAATGAATACACTGGGGTAAGAAGCACACTATTTAACTGAACTAAGAACACGAGTAACTAAATTCTTGGCGGATAACTTATTTTTTTGCCGTTTTTCATTAGTAACTGTTCAGAACTAAAAGTATTTATTGTTTTTTGTAAAGAAGAGAATTTTTTCTTCAATGTTCATTGTTATTTTTGCGCAAGAAAACTTTTTCCTCCTTTTATATTAATTTTTAATGTTTTCTCAAGTAAAAAATAGAGAACCAAGAAAGTTTTTCCAAACTGTATGACTTTGGAAACTACGAGTACTTATATATTCAAGCTACTCGTTTTACTTATTTAATTATTATACTTAATTTTTATTTTTGACCAGGTTTTTCTTAAATTTTTTTAGCCATTTTCTTACATAAGTTTCAAATATTTTCTATCACCTTTTTTATATTTTATATATAAATAAAATTTTGTTTGCTTGCATCTATTATAAAAGAATGGATTTTACAAAAATTAAAAATTTTCATTTTTTAAAATAAAAAATTTTTAATTATATATTCAGCTGTTGTAAAGTTTTATTTTTGCTAAATTTTATTACTATTTGATAGTTTTGAAATATTTGTCAAATTATAAAAGGGTATCAAATTTAGACTTTGAAAAATAAAGTCAAATAAAAAATATTTTAAATATAAACTTTGCTGATATTTTTTTTAAATTATATTGATATAACCTTGCAATTATACATTAAATAAAGACAATTTTTTTAAAGACAATTTTTGATAACTTTTTTAAATAAAAGGAAGTTAACCAAATAATTATATGCAAAATTCATGATATTTGTGCGTAAAAGAACTATTTTTATCTTCTATACAGTAAATATAATATAAAATTGGCTATGAGCTATAAAATTTGATAGTTTACTAAATTTGAATTATTTCAATAATAAAGGATTATCCGATTTGTGCTTTAGAAAATATGGTTAAATAAAACATATTTGAAATTTAAATTTTGATAAAATTTATAATATTTTATATTATTCTAGTTTTGCCATTATATATTGTATAAAAAATTACGTTTTCAGATGACTGCCATAAGACTTCTTCTAAGATTCGACTCTTTTGAGGTTCTTTTTTGATAACTTTTTCGCACATTTCAGGCTACAATTCAACCATTCACTGATGTATGTTAGCTTTTAAATATTTTGAAAATAAAATTTACCATATAATTAATAATCTATAAATGATAAAACTACAAAATAAATAAACTTTTATAGCAGGAAAGATAATGAAGACTTTTAAATCATATACTGTCTTCAACACTTTTTCCCACAGAAAATAAAAGATAAATGTATAAATTGACATTGCTCTCAAATATTAAATATAAAAAAAATTATTTAAAATATATTTAATCCAAAAACAAAAAGAATCGTCATTTTTTAAAAAAAAACAATTCAAGTAAAATTTCAAAATTCGGTATAATTTCTCAGATTAAATATAAATATTTAGTTTTCAATAATTAAATAATTATATTAAGATAAAAACATAAATATTAATAAATTGGTTGATATACGAGGTCTGTTCAAAAAGTATCGCGAATTTTGAATTTCCGCGGGTAACGTATATTCGATTTTTGGTGTTATGCTGGTTCTCATGTCTCTTACTTATGCCGGAAAATTCGGCCATTTTGAATGTTCAGTTAATTTTTGACAGCTGCTTTGCTTGCACGTGTTTTGGCTCGTCTTCGATTTTTACCCATTTTCGACCATTAATATTGCTAAGTAGCTGTTGGACTCTGCCCGCGATGACCCAAATTTGGTCTAGAGGGTCATAACTGGTGACGAATCATGGGTTTATGGTTATGACTTGGAAACTAAAGCTCAATCATCCCAATGGAAACTGCCATACGAGCCAAGACCGAAAAAGCGCGCCAAGCTCGGACGAATGATAAGATTTTGCTTACAGTTTTGTTCGATTGCAGGGGCGTGGTGTATCATGAGTTCTTGCTACAGGGTAAAACGGCCAATAAGGAATATTACCTGCAAGTTATGCGCAAGTTGCGGGAAGCAATCCGCCAGAAACGCCCGGATTTGTGGAAGAACAAAAATTGGCTTTTCCACCATGATAACGCCCCTGCTCAAGCATCGTTGCTTGTGCGTGAATTTTTGGCCAAAAACAACACACTAATAATGCCGCAGCTACCGTATTCACCAGATCTGGGAGAGCTCCATGAAAAGACGACGCTACGCTACGATTGAGGATATAAAGACGGCATCGAAGGAGGAGCTGAACAAGATCACAAAAAATGATTTTTTGAAATGCTTCGACGTTTGGAAAAAACGTTGGCACAAGTGTATAATATCTGGTGGGGATTACCTTAAAGGTGACAAAATATATATTCATGAATAAACAAATAATTTTTGAAAAAAACACAAAATTTATGATACTTTTTGAACAGACCCCGTATTTTAGAGCCCCATATGCGAGGGTCGTTCAATAAGTCCTTAGAAAATCAAAGAAATTGCGCTCGTAGTGTCAGTAAAGATTTTTTTTTGTAAGTAGCATTATCGACAGGAAAGCTCGAACTTCAGCTCGATCCATAGCGTAGGTCAATTTCTATCGTCGATTAAAGTTAACTACATTTATTTGTGCATAACAATGAAAAAAAGCGAGTTAAGGGCTGTCATCAAACATCTCCATTTGAAAGGCTTAAGCCCGAAAGAAATCAAAGCCGAGTTGGATGCAGTTCATGGCACATCTGCACCTGTGTTTGCGACGGTTTACAATTGGGTGAATGAATTTAAATGTGGCCGTTCATCCACAAAAGATGAACATCGTTCAGGACGCCCAGTTGAGGTGTCTACTCCTGAAATCATCGACAAAATCCACGATCTGATTTTGAACGATCGGCGAATTAAAGTGCGCGAATTAGTTGAGGCCACGGGCATATCACAAGGTACAGTCGCTTCAATTTTGCATGAAAAATTGTCTGTGAAAAAAATTTCGGCAAGATGGGTGCCGCGTTTGCTCTCAGAGGAGAATAAGCGCAATCGTGTAGTGGACTCTGAGGCTATGTTGGCACTCTTTCATCGCAATCCTGCCGAATTCCTTAGTCGATATGTCACTGTGGACGAAACCTGGATACACTACTACACTCCAGAAACGAAGAGACAGTCATCACAGTAGATTTTCAAGGGTGAACGGGCTCCGAAGAAGGCAAAAACTGTGCCATCGGCCGGCAAGGTGATGGCCACGGTCTTTTGGGATTCGCAGCGCATCATTTTAATCGACTACTTGGAAAAAGGAAAAACAATAACAGGAGCGTATTACGCGTCGTTATTGCAACGGTTCAGCGAGGAAATCAAAGAGAAACGCCCCCATCTGAAGAAGAAAAATATCCTCTTGCATCAGGACAATGCGCGTGTGCACACCTGCGCTGTTTCCATGGCCAAAATTGTGGAATTGAGAATGGAATTGTTGCAGCATCCCACTTATTCACCAGATTTGGCCCCGAGTGACTATTTTCTTTTCCCCAATCTGAACAAATAGCTTGGCGGACGACGGTTCACTTCCAACGAGGACGTCATTGCTCAAACGGATGAGTATTTTGCAGAACTTCCGAAATCCTATTTTTTGGACGGGATAAAAATTTTGGAAAAACAGTTGGAAAAGTGTATAGAGCGAAAAGGAGATTATATTGAAAAATGAAATTTTTTTTTTTTTAAAAACAGTTTTTGTCCATCTTTTTCTAAGGACTTATTGAATGACCCTCGTATATAAATTTAAGTGAGAAATGAGCCTCATTGCTGAACAAAAATTAGCGTAAAATGTGGGTTATGGCAGAATGACGACTTGTGCAGAAATTTTTTAGAAATTTACCGCATTATTTAATATTTTCGAATAGCAAATATTGGTCTAAATAAATATATTAAATAATAATATATAAATTCAATAGTAGTACACTTTCAAAACTATAAAATTGATTTAAAATTTTTTTTATTGTTTATAAAAGTTAGGAGAACAAATTGAATATTTATTTTTATCAACAAATTCCTTTGATAATAATTCATTATTTTCGGTAAAAGTTTAAATTTGATAGATTCGTAGACATGACATACAAACATTTGTGCTTTTCTTATACAGGTAGTTATCATAAATTTATGTATTCAATACACTATAAAATACTGTAGTTTTTTTAATTTTATTTTAGTAAATTCCTAGAATATAAACAAGAGATGAATTTATTTGATATAAAAATGTATGGACAATTTTTACAAGACATTAAGAGCAATCGAAGACGTTTTGGGAAAATAGAAAAATTCACAAAGTTCAGATGTGTAGAGAAGCACGAGTCGATAGTGCGTGAATTATTTATGAGTGATTTTGGAGTAGTTTGGAGATTGTTTTTCGATAAATTTCATTGTGTTGTACGTACTTGTTATTTTCTTGATTTTCCCTAAACTGACAATACTAAGTGGCATAAATTTTGTTTGCATTGACCTCATAAGAGGATCATCAATACTTCAATCTGACCTGTAACTATATCTCTATATTTGTATATATATATGTATTTTCATTTCATTCGTTTTATAACTTCCGCTTACATGACGACCTGCTGCTTACTGGGATAGTACATACTCTATGATTATTTTCTATGCACGAACAATTTGCTTTCGTCGATTCTCTTTGCGTATGCTATGCATGGCCAAATCGACGACATTTTTTAGATTATTTTATGTAGACATTCGACGATCCTTGACTATAGACACTTAGCCATACTGAACATACCAATTGAATTACAACAAACGAAAAGATCTGTACTAGAATATACAAATATAATTCTGTAGATACTCGTATGTAGATGTATACAAGTGTATCTCGTATCTGTATGAAATAAAAAATAAAATAAGTTTCTTTTGTAACGATGGCAACCGAATGACAGAGACCCGTTTACATTAAAGTTATTAAGCAATAAAATCCCTAACCCAGTTAGAAAAGTTTTATTATATAAGACGATATACTCGTACTGTATAATTTATGATCAACTAAAAGGAAACGGATCTCAAAAATTGAAACTATTTAAGAAGTTATATTCACACGAATATTGAGAAATAATATAGTTGCATACTTGGTTTATTTTTTTTTTTTTTTTGCTTCTAGGGTATTTTAAGATATTATGTATAACTATTTTCACAAGGAAGTTTGTCTTTGCTAAGATAACTTCCGAAAGTTTCCGGGTTTTTCGTTTTTTCTTTTTTCTTTTCGCTAACCTTTTGACTTATTTTTTTCGTATTTTATTTGGATAAATTAATTTTCGTTAGTTTGCCTTGATAATATGCTCGTAAAACGAAAATTTAAGACAAAAGCTCATATCTCTGATAAAGCATTTTTATCCCAACAAGTTGTTCTATAACTGCTCTAAGGGGCCATTATCGGCTTTCATTGTCTGAAATAGTAGAAAAGTTCGGTCATAATCGAAAATTTTGTCCGATGATATTTGTATGTGTATACAAAAATATCTTTTTGTAAAAAAAACAACAACATATTATATATATATACTTGTATAGTAGTGCTTTAGTTGGTCTTTTAGAAAAGATATTTTTTTCAATGAACTGGAAAAACTCCATTTCAAAGTTGATGCGAATCCCATGAAGAAGAACATAATCGGAGTTAAAGCACGACAAAATAATAGTCGATTAAAGGGTTTCTAAATCGATTAAGAATAGTATATGAAGAATTATTTTTCTTGCAACGTTGTTATTATATTCCGGAACTGTTTTACTTGAAAAGGCGAAACTCAGTTCCGTCGGAAAACGGAACTTTATGCTCAACAGATATCCATAAAATCAATTTACAATAATCAAATAAAAAGCAAACCAACAATATCAAAAGACAGTAAACTACAGGATCAAAATGAAGAGAATTATGGATCTATAATATATATTTATACTTTCCTTTCAACGATATAAATCAAAATGCAATTGTATTGAGAATAGGGTGAAAAATACAAAAAAAAAAACAACAACACAACTTAATTTTGCGGTTAATGTGCAATTATCCTTAAAATAGTTGCTTTTTCTATTGAATTCTTTGGTATTTTCTGGATATTTACTACTAGTTTTTGCGAACAATTTGGTTTATTCTTTGATAAAAGTCGATAATTTTTCGATCCTTTCGAAAATTTAAAGGAAACAAAAAACCAAATCGAAATATTTGATATTAAATAAAAATACATAATATTTTAAAGCTATTCGTATAAAACTGTTTTAAAGGATATCGTTTCGTATGAGAATTGAAAAAAAAATGAAGGCTTTGGAAAGTGGGTACAACAACTTCCTATTGACTTGTATGGAGAGTGCAAAAGATACTTTTACAGCATACACATAGATTAAAAAGATGCACTAACCTATTCATCTGTTTACGTATATTCATGAAAAGTATTCGAAATGTGCACTTTATGCGATATCAATCGAAGATATATTGTAGCTTCATGTGAAATCCTTTAAAGCTCTTAGCACTTTGCTTGCGCACTTAGAAGTTTATTTTCCCTTTTTTTTTGTTGAGTTTATGTCCCCAGAGGCCTACTATGCTGAAACTTTTATTACTGAATTTTATTGAAGCCCTGCACTGATTCAACATATGTATATATGTCTTCTTGTAGTTTTTCTTGTTTTCCTTTTTTGGATAATTTTTTTGCTGCCTTAAATTTATTTATGCAAGAGGATTTTTGAATAAAGTATGTTGTACAAAGAACATTTAAAATCCATCTAAATGTTATTGCTTGGATACTGTTAGTAGTCTTCAGATCATTGATGAAATATAAGCAATAAGCAGATAAAAGATGCAAAATGTTACACATGTTTTTTTTTCGAATTTTTTTATTTTGCATAAGAGCTTTTGAAATACAATATTTTGAAATCGGTAGAATGGAAGAATAGAGATTTTCAGATTTTTCGATATACGCATACACTGGAAAAGAAAATATTTTTAACTGATATTCATATAGTAATGGATGTTTTCGTATTCATTTGTGAAAATATATTTTGTTTTTTAATAATTTTTTTTTTATATAATTTGAAAAAGGATATATTTTTTTGTAGATATCATATTGAAAAATAAGTACTTAATGAGAATAAAATTGTAAAATTTTTAGTTTTTGAATTATAGGAAGCAATTATTGTTTTTGTTTTATCAATATGTTAAGAAATAAAGAGTTATCCAATTTGTGCTTTTTAAAGCAAATCTACCAGGTGTACAATATAACCTGAAATCCGCGGTTTTTTAGTCAAAAAAAAAAACACATGTTTTTTTTATAGAAAACAAAAACAAATTTATTAAAAGTACTTGCCCTCACTAGCTACACATTCTTCCCATTTTCACAGGAAAAATTCCTTCTCATTCGAGGCAAACCTCTCATCAAGCCATTTTCGGAAGTCTTCGTACGAATCGAAGTGCTGCTCAGCGAGCGCGTGGCCCATTGACGAAAACAGGTGGAAGTCGGTCTCCAAGTAGTTTCGGACCATTTTTTACGTGTGCGATGGTGCTTTGTCGTGGAGGAAAATCACCTTGGACAGTTCCAGCAGGTTTCAATATCTCATAGTAGACGATATTCTGCTGATCCCACCAAACGCACAGCATCGTCTTCCGTCCGAAGCGATTTGGTCTTGGGGAAGATGTTGATCTCCGTTCAGAGATCAACCCACAATTTCTTGCGTTTAGGATTCTCGAAATATATCCACTTTTCATCGCTTGTCAGTATCCGATGGAGAAACGACTTTCAATTCATGCGGCACTCATTTTGCGATCTTTTCAATCATTCCTATGGCACGCAGATGCATGGAAATGGCTGGATGAGTAACACCCAATTGCTCCGCGATCGTGGCACCCATTTCCGAAACGCACGCAGACGCATGGGAAAAGCTCGTTGAGTAACACTTAATAGTTCCGTGAGCATTTTTTTGCGATTGGATATCGTCTTCGTCCAAAAGAGCCTGTAATTGATGGTTCTCAACCTTCCTAGGCCGATTTTCACGCTTCTTGTCTCACAAGTCAAAATTGCCGTCTTTGAACCGACGAAACCAATCTTGGCACATTGTTTCCGATAAAGCACTGTCACCATAGGCGTCCATAAGCATTCGATGCGATTTGGCAGCCGATTTCTTCAAATTGAAGCAGAAAAGCAGAGCTTCTCGCATATGCTCTTTTTCTGGCACAAAACTAGACATGATTACCAAAGGAGAAAATGTATGTTGTTGGCCGAAATTGCTAACAATATGCACTGATTAATGTTGACAGATGTCAAACTCATAAAAAATAAGGATGGTGTGCCCATGGTAACTTAATACGCTCACTCACGCCATTTATGACTAAACAGCGGTTTTAAGCTTATATGCCTGGTAAACTAAATATACTTAAAATGTAGATTTAGATGTAACTTAAATAAATTTTTCTATTATATCTAGCATACATTTTTTGCAGAACTGGATTTCTTTCATGTAATTTATGATGATATTTCACAAATTTCAGTCTCTAATTGGGCTATTATTTAACGAATGTTAGTTTTTATATGCTATGAAGTATAAAAAATATCTGTGCAAATATAATCTTTTATAAAATAGTAAAATAAGTTTAGCTAAGTCAAATTCGGTATCCACCAAACAAGAAATAACCCTCATGGTTGAAGTAAATTTTTGTTTGAAAAATCAGCATCAAAATTATGTTATTGCGGTGCCCAATCGGCGTGGCATATATTTTTCATATTTCCTGATTATTTAAAAAATCAAAATCTAAAATGCCAAACTATAATCTAAATAAAATTTATCTCCAATAATGTAGTTTTTTGATATCTGTTACAAAAAAAGGCTATATTTTCCATATTACAAAATGGATAATAGCTTAATTTAAAACAAATAAAAACAATCAAAATTTATTTTGCAAATTAAAAATTTTTAGTCATTATTTTTATCTTTTTTTTACATTCATGTATGTTTGTATGAATATCAATATCTATACCTATTTCGATTATATTAAAAATAGTTAGTACTTTTTGGGAATAGAAAATTGAATGGCTTAGAATCATTAAAATCGGAACTCTCATTAATAGTTGATTTCTTGTTAAGCGGCAACTTAATTATTACGTACAAATTTTCATACTTGACTAGTTATTGCTTAACGGAGTATTTCGTTTAACCGCCGGAACCGAATCGAATAGTATTGAGGCTAAATGGTATTACAGCCCATTCATACCATGCTCATTAAGGATTTATTTATGTTAGGATGCTATTATAATCCACACGATGTCCTTACAATGCTTCATTCGGATATATCTAAACCTACTAGTTATATGTGTACATGTTTCCATAAACATATCAACACATTGCAGTATCAAGTTATGGCTATGTTAATCCTGTATATATATATTATTAGTAAATGCACATAATCATACTATCCAATCCGGTACATGCATGTGTATAAATGGGTTAGTAAAAAAAAGGAACCTGAACTGCATCGGAATTCGTATTCATGTTGACTTCGATGATTTAGATGAAAAGGAACAAACCGAATAACATTCTGTCCTTGAGCAGGACATCGGTAATGTCAGCGTGAATTTATAGCAAGAAATATTTACCATATATTCATATACTCCCCATACGATCATTCCAAAAACTTACACGTCTCCAAACCATGATAAACGAAACTTAATCGACATCGATGAATATTTATTGCATCGACAGTAATTTTATGATGACACGCTTCGGTAAACTTTGAGAAATTTAGGATAGCTAAAGATCTACAACTAGTCTATCTTGCAATTTTGAACTGCGAGTACAATAGGAAAACTATGCACTAACCAAACATTCGAGTGCATTTATTTATTTATTTATTTATTTATTTGGGACATTGTATGTTGGCTAAAATTTGGCAAAAATATTCTCTATTCGTATTATCAACATTCATGATATTATATCCGAGATATACACGATGTTCATATGAGCCAAACGAGTATACATATTTATAATGTCGCTCAAAAGCCCATCGAGACTTTAATATTTATGGTTTTCAATTTGAAATTTGTGGTGCCTTAAGTAAATGTATAATAAAACAATGTTATTCAGTTGAATGATTTTATATCATCTAGCAAATATTATTATTTATTTATCCATACTCTTATGCTGATATGGATTTTTTTTTTACTATACAAGCAATTTTATCAAATAAATTGTAAATAAATAGTATTTAATAATAAACTTATTCTATATAAAGGGTGTCCTGAAAATTGCGTAAGAAGGAAATGACTCATGGTCGTCTTGAAATTTAGGCATAAAAAAAATTTAGGCCATAGCGAGAACCATTAATTGTTATTGCTTGACCAGCTACATTTTTGAAGAAGAATAGTTCCAGCTCAAAATGATGCCTCCAGCTCAAAATCTGCACCAAATAGTAACACGTGATCGATGCATTGGTTTCTCAACATTCACCCTTGGATTTTCTAAACCCTAAATGCGACATTTTTTTCAAGCCATCAAGATGAAAATGAGCCTCATCGCTGAAGACGATTTTGTTGGTCCATAACAACATGGATCATCAATAAAATTTAACCACACGCGCATCTCAAAAAACTGAAGGCTTGTCCTTCAAGCCTTCGTTTCTTTGGAGCCGATTCAACCACCTTTTATCTCAAATATGATAAAATTCACCCATGTTTCATCCATGGTTATGCATCGACACAAAAAATTGTTTTTATTGTTGCGAAACATCGCCAAACACTCGATTATAACATCCTCACGACGCTGTTTGTGTTCCATTGTGAGCAAACGCGTCACCCATTTTGTGCATGGTGTTTTATGTCCAAATTTTCAGTCAATATTCAATGTACAGAATTTTTTGAAATGCCTACTATGTCTGCTAGCCCGCGCATTTTTAGTCGACGGTCATCCAATACTATTGTGTGGATTTTCTTCACCATTTCTGGCGTGATCACCTCATTTGGGCGACCACTACGATATTCGTCTTGACAACTCGTACAACCTCATTTAAAACTCTGCTACCCAATATTTTATTTTTATAAATGTACGAGCAGACTTCCTCGGACTAGAGTCTAGCTCTCCTTTGATATTAGTTGGACTGAGCAAAGTATTTTATAACCAATTTTGCCCATATTTACAAATTTACTGGGAGAATTCACTATTAATAGCTGTCAAACAAATACTAAACAACGCAGTATCATCAAACTTCAAATTCTAGCCATTTAAGTTTGGTACTTTTGACCACTGTAATTTTTTTCAAATAATAACCGCCATTTATACATTAGGTCGAGTACTTTTCAGACTACCCTCGTATGCACATATACTAAAATTCAAACAACTTATCTCTCCTTTCTCATTAAGAAACACATTTCTTTCTGCGTTATATTGAAATCGTTGAACTATTTGATCAAGTCTTTCAACTTTTCGTTAAACAGAAGAAATCATAGCAAAAATTGTCCATCAGATATAGAAAAATTGATCGAAATAACCTGTTGTCTTTATTGAATATTATGAAGTCCACTTGAAAAGAAATAAACTTTGTGAAGAACTAACTTCTGCATGTGTTAAATTAATGAATTCTAAATATTAATCAATTATGGAATTGTCTAAAAACAAATAACACACCTTGCATTAAATATATATTAAGAATAATAATTTTACTTTTAGTAAATTTTATTTATATTGTACAATAATCAAAATGAAATTTTAATATATTATATATTTAATTATGTTATGTCTAACCTACCGATAAATTTTACAAAAAAAAAATTATAAAATTTTAAAAGGTTCGTTATCACAGATCTGTGGTCTTAGAATTCGTCGTCTTTAGAGATTCAAATTTCAGTATATTAATAGAAATGACCTTAAGAAAAAAAAAATACAATTCAATATTATTATAAAATTGTTTTTTTACTATATACTTTAATTAAAACTCTTAAGGTTAATTTTAAATGAATTTACTTTTTTTTAAAGAAAATTATTAAAATATTGTTTGTACTGAAAGAGATCATCAAAACTTTCGCAAAGAAAAATCTTTTACTAATGAAGTTTATATACAGACAACCAAACAAATCCTTGATAATTTAATTAAATTATTTATGTATCTGACAATCTTGTTTTTTTCCATTTAAATTTTTTTTTCTATCAACAATACGTAAAGAAAACTTCAACACGAATCAGTTATTCAATTATTTAATAAATTCTTTAGTCTATATTTACAAAAGTATCTACAATACGTATGAGTATGGAAGAAAATTCAATAAATAAAAATGTTTGTGTAAGAAAAAAAATTCATATAAATTTTTCGTTAAATATTTAATAAGCATTTTCATTTAAGACTTTTAGTAAATATTGTTTGGCTCTTGTGTCCTTTTGACATATTTGACATATGACATCTTAACAATTGTTCCACGATATTTGTCCATATAAGCTTTTAAAAGATTTCTGTAAATATTTAAAAGCTATGTCAAACTCATGGCTGACCATTTAACAAAAATATAATTGACAATATATTGGTATGATTTGTGCTCTGCTGGACAGAATGCTCAGTGCGAGTAGAAATGTACAAATAAGTTAAATCCTCTTGATCCTCATGCAGAATTCAGTTGGTGTTGTGTCCATCTATGAGGCGAACCCGAAGGCGAACACATGGGATGGAACATGGAACAATATTTGCCTGAAGCATTGTCCTCTCATCATGCTGGCTCCTGTGTCAGTTTTGTGGAGATACTCGTATGTTCAGTCCTGCATCCCGTACGTATTTGGAGACGGAGAAAAGGCCCATCATATTTTGTAGAGGCTATATTCGATATATTATTCACAATGCGGACAAATAAAATATTAAATTGTCATCTCTGTTTAAAGGGTTTTTCTCTTTTACTTTTTCCCTTTTTTTTTATTATATGAGATTTCTAAGGCAGCTGATATCACCCATATCTACGCATATGATCTGTAGTCAGCCATAAATTCTATTTATGTCTAATAAAATATAGCAATGATGAAGATATGAATGTGGAAAATTTTTCTGTTTGCCAGAAGTGATATTATTTGACTTCAACAAAAGTCAACTTAAATTAAATGATATAAATCCAAATGAAAAGTAACAAATTTTTAATAATAATATAACAGCAATGAAATGGATTTAAAATTACTATTTTTTAATGTTTTTTTTTACTAGATTTGGAGTTATTTTATTTTATTGTTTTTATAAATTGTTTAATTGCTTAAATTTTGAGAAAAAAATTCGAAACTATCACAAATAAAAAACAAATTTTATTAAAGTTTATAAGAAGGCAGTAGTTTAATTATTTAGAATAGATTATTTTTTACTTAAAAATGGGTGATTGGCATATCTGAAAGCGATCTGGCAATACTGCGGTATAGCTGTCCACAAAGTTTGTACTGAAGTTCTTCCTAGGCGTAATATTAGGTAGTCAAGAAAGTAATTTCATTGTTTCCCGACAGAGGACTTAATATTATTTTTTTCAAAACCAACTTCACACTTACGCCGCATAATCATATGTATTTTGACAGATGATATAGCAAGGCTTGCTTGTAAATAAATTCGATTGATTCTGCATAGTAGTTTTTTGTTGATACCCTTTTAAATATGGAAAGTCAAAAACAGCATTTTCGGCATATTTTAGTTTTTTACTATAGAAAAGATAAAAATACTTTTTTTATTCAACAAGTACTTAGCCTACAAAAGAAAAACGAAAATTTTGGAAAGGTGGCAATTTATTTTTCCACATAATCTTCTTCAAGCTCAATACACTTGGCGCAGCGATGCTCTAACTTTTTTAACCCGTCCAAAAAATACATTTTCTCGAGGGAAGCAAAATAGGCCTCCGTGGCGACGATGACCTCCTCATTCGACCCAAATCTATTCCCGGCGAGTGATTTTTTCAGGTTTGGAAACAAAAACTAGTCACAGGGGGCCAAATCTGGAGAGTACGATGGATGGGGCAGCAATTCGTAGCGCAATTCGACCAATTTGGCCATGGCGACGGCGGAGGTGTGAGCCGGCGCGTTGTCGTGGTGGAACAGCACTTTTTTCTTCGCAAAGCGGAGCCGCTTTTTCTTCAATTCGACGTCAAATCGGCCCAATAAGTCAGCATAGTAGCGCCCCGTGATTGTATTACCCTTCTCGAGGTAATCGATGTGGATCACACCTTGTAAATCCCAGAAAACGGTGGCCATCACCTTTCCGGCCGATCGAACAGTCTTCGCCTTCTTCGGAGCACGTTCGCCGGGTGAAGTCCACTGTTTCGACTGTTCCTTGGTCTCTGGTGTGTACCATAGAATCCATGTTTCGTCGACGGTCATGAAATGACAAAATAACTCCGCTGCATAGCGCTGAAACAGCGCCAAACACGTCGCCGATGTGGTCTCACGGTTGCGCTTGTTTTCCGGTGTGAGCAAACGCGGCACCCATCGCGCCGACAGCTTTCTCATGCCCAGTTCTTCGTGTAGAATATGATGCACCGTTCTTACTGCAATGCCCACAGTCTCAGCTATCTCGTGAACCTTCAGTCGACGGTCTGCCAACACGAGATCGTGGACTTTCTTAACGTTTTCCTCCGTAGCAGCCGTTTTCGGGTCACCTGGGCGTGGCTCATCAAAAACCGACGTGCGGCCACGAACAAACTCGTTGAATCAATTCTTGACGGTCGCCATCGCTTTCAAAGGCTCTCAAAACAAAACTTATGAAGGGAATCGACTGAAACTTTGACAGTGGGCTTCTAAAAAAATGTACTGCACGATGGTAAATTTTTTTTATGACAGCAGTTCCATCGGGCGGTGAGGCTAAGTACTTATTGAATGACCCTCGTATATGGAGAAGATGTGTTAAGTCAGCGCCAGTGCCACAACTGGTTTGATAAATTTCGATCCGGCAATTTTGATCTCGAAGATGCACCACGTTCTGGAAGGTCAGTTGAAGCTGATGAAGACACAATAAAGGCATCGTGAGTCGCTGAGGGATAAAATTTACTGAATTCGACCGTTCATGATCATTTAAAACGGCTAGGTTTAATCTCAAAGGTCGACGTATGAGCTCCTCATCTTCTTACGGAAAAAAATTTGAGCCGTCGCATTGACGTTTGTCATTTTCTCCTCAAACGCGAAGAAAATGATTCTTTTTTGAAGCATATCATCACTGGAGATGAGAACTGGGTTGTCTTCATTAATATTAAGTGCAAAAGTTCCTGGAGTAGAAAAGATGAACCGGCTCAAAGCACTTATTATTTATTTGACAGGTTTTCATTTTCTACATTTGTACAATTTTTTTTTTTTTTAACACATACATGCATTTTTTATACACACATAGTCATGAGAACACAGTCGCTCCTATGGAGCACATAGCGGCACCAGAAAACTCCGTTAACTCTCCTCCGTCAGCCTCTGCCCTGGCTTCCTGCCTGAGGTACGGTCTTGAGGTACGGTCCGGATGCTTCCGTGAACTCTCTTCCATCTGCTTCTGCCTTTGGGTTTTTGCCTGAGGTACGGTCTTGGGTTTTTGCCTGAGGTACGGTTTTTGCCCTGAGTACGATGAAAGCCAAATGAGTTCTTGCCTGAGGTACGGTCCGGTTGATTCTTCTTGTGCTGTTTCTTGATAAGGTGGTTTTTATAGCTTGCGGCTTATCAGACCAGCGAAGCAACCTCCAGTGACGTTGGGGGACCCTACGGACTACATATATAAGGCTTGTAGTCAGGCCTTTCACCCCGGCACCAATGCCGAGATGGCGGCAGCGGGAATCGAACCCGAACTAAAGCACTTCGTAAGTCAATATTCATCAAAAAAAGGTTATGCTATTTGTTTGGTGGGATTTCAAAGGAATCGTTTATTTTGAGCTTCTACCGAGCAAGACAACGATCAATTATGAAGTGTAATGTCATCAGGTGGACAAATTGAATGATTCACTTAAAGAAAAAAGGCCAATAAACAAATTATTGGGTTGTTCGGAAAGTAATTTCCAAATGAAACGAAATTACCTTCTGGACAAGCCAATGCGGCTGCATATAATTCAGGTTATATTTAAGGCTCCCGAATTGTTCATCATCATGTATGCTTCGGAAGCTTAGGCTATCCACAAAAACGATTGCGAACTTTTGCCTGCATTCGAAAAGGTATCGTCCCTCCTCATGGCCTCTGACATGAGGATGGACAATTTTGG
Source organism: Atherix ibis (assembly GCA_958298945.1). Lineage (NCBI taxonomy): Eukaryota > Metazoa > Arthropoda > Insecta > Diptera > Athericidae > Atherix > Atherix ibis. The sequence continues at coordinate 30,674,382 of OY282605.1, read as the reverse complement.
AGCATATTTAATGCGATATCGTGGCGGTGGGTAATATTATGGTTAAAAGGCTGCCCGGAAAAGTTGTAGTGGCTTCATTTATGGTCTCAGTAAACGAGGTAGACCCCGCCTTTGGTATAACGAAGGTGTTAGCCAGGATGCAAAAAAAATGCTGCCAATGTTGAACTGGAAGACCGCGGCGAGTTCTTTGATTCACCATGCCTAGACGTAGCTCCAGATTATAGCCGTGATAAAGATAGGTTTTTAAAGTGAATTATGAAAATGACACAGTAAAATTTGGAGCAAAAATATGCCATCAAAATTTGTGTTAAACTTGGTGAATCCACGAGTTTGATTCATGAAAAGTTGCAATAAGATGTTTTTAGAGGGTTGGAAAGCAGTTTTTATACCCCTATCAATATATCTTTTTTATATAAAATTATTTATAATTATAAGAAAAATATCTGAGCTTATAATTAGGAATAAAAAGTTTATTAAAGATAATTCCTTTTTTTTTCTTTAAATAAATTAGATATTGATAAAATGAAAATATAAAATAATTAATTTACTTAACAACCCCCAAAAGTTTTGTTTTTTTTTGTAAAAAAAATTAGTTCTAAAAGTACATAAATTAATTTTGAGTAAAGAATTTTTCAAGGATTTTTTTATAATTATAAAAACGGCACGTATTCAACTTTAAGAAATTATAGAAAATACAGAAAAACCATTCTAATAATAATAGCAGTCATATTTTTTTATTATTTTCCAATAAAAGTCTCATTAAAGCCGTATTTAATTGGAATTGTGACTTTTATAAAGTAAATAAATTCATTAATTAGCTTAATGAACAAGGAGAATCAATATTGATTATGGAAATTAGCTTCTGTTTACGATATCTCATTGATGGTAAAAAAGTTCCTTTTTGTTGGAATTTTTTATTTGGAAAAAAATAAATCCAAATAAAGTTAATGAGAAATCAACTGGTGTGGCTTTAACCTCATAATACTTACTGAAAAATAGTAAAAAAAATACATCTAACAGCTGCCTTTAAGGGTAAAATAGTTAAATCTGTTAGTGATGAGTTAGTTTATTCAGAAATTAGATAACCTGTAGCGCGACATTTTTAATATGTCCTTTGGTGACTTTATAAATTCTCATAAAGAATTTCATTTCAAAGGCATAATATCGAAGCCAATTTATAAGCTATTTAACAAAATTCAATAAGAACACGTAGGAGATTGAACAAATAATTATGCATTATATTCAAAATTTATGATATTTCTATATAATAGGACTATTTACATTATGTATAATAAATTTGAAATTAGATTAGCTTTTCTAGTTAGAAATTTATTAGTTGGTTAGAATTGGATTGTTTTAATAATGTAATATTTAATTTACGCTTTGGAAAATAAAATTAATTCAAATATATTTTAAATTAAAATTTTGATATAATTTTTTATTTCATAATATTGCGTTTCTTTTGCCATTTTTTCTTAAATAAAATATTATTTAAATTATTATTACTGCTACTTATAAAAGTATATGAAAGTTCTTGCAAGATCTTGAAAGCCAAAACGCATGATCTTCGAAGACAGTTTATATCATCAAATCTGGGAATTACACGTCCTGGGAAAAGGTTAATTTAATCTAGATTATCCAATTTAATCTAGATTAAAATCTTCAATTTTAGGTAAAAAAAAGTTAGTTATCATATGATCATTGCGCAAAAAATTGACGGAAACTATTTTTTCTTTTTCATTTCTAAAAAAAATGCTCACTAAATAGTCACTTTTTGTAGATATAATAATTTTTTTCAGAGCCTCATCGCTGAAAAAAATTTTATTAAAAAAATCATGATACAATACTAGTTGTGGCAACATGTAATCTGCATCTTATCAATGTATTTTATATTAGTAAATATATATTTTATTAAAAAATGACAAACACTGAGCTAAAAAATCAATAGTTTATAATATTTATATGGTATTTTTAATAACTAAAAGCTGATAGAGTTTCACTCTCCTAACTACAAAATGAATAATACGTTATTATAATTAAGGATAAAATTTTGAATATATTAATTTTAAGGAAGTGTAAAATACTATTTCCAAAATAAAAAAAAACCGATTTGATTTTATGAAATTGAAATAAAAAATACTTTTAATAATATTTACTATTAAAATATTCTGAAGAAAAAATTACTTAATTATTTGTATCTTATGATCTAATAACAGCTCCTATTCTGAAGCAAATCTCCCGAAAAGGTTTAGTTTTAATCACATATATTTTTAATAGTATACTGCGTACAACCTATTTTCCCTTACTCTGGAAATATTCTGTCATTAAAATGATTCCTAAACCAAATAAATCCATTAATTCTCCTTCCTCCTATAGACCTATCAGCCTCTTACCAATTCTTGGTAAGATATTCGAAAAACTGCTATTAAAACGACTCTACCCTGTCTTAGTTAATAAAAAAATTATTCATGATCACCAATTTGGCTTCCGACCTGAACACTTCACTATCCAGCAATGCCATCGCATTGTTGACCATATTCCCTCCTCTCTTGAGAGGAAAGAGTATTGCCCAGGAGTATTTCTAGATATCTCCCAAGCTTTTGATCGTGTGCGACATCCTGGATTCCTTTGGAAACTCAAGAGCTTTCTCCCTTCAACATACTACCTTATCATAAATTCATATCTATCCCAACGATATTTCCAAGTTGCAATTAACTCAGAATCCTCGGAAATATATCCTATTCTAGCCGGAGTCCACAAGGTAGTATCCTTGGTCCCATCTTATATCATATTTATACCCATGACATCCCAGCTTATCCTAATACTATCATTGCTACTTATGCAGACGATACGGCCATACTTGCTGCCCATTCAAATCCTGACATAGCTTCCAACAATTTACAATCCCATATCCACAACCTTCAATCTTGGTTTAAGAGATGGAGGGTGAAGGTAAATGAACAGAAGAGTGCTCACATTACTTTCACACTTTGTCAAGGAGAACCTACCCCTTTATACCTTAATAGCAACATGATACCGCAATATGATAAAGTGCGTTATTTGGCACTTTATCTGGACAAGAGACTAACATGAAACCCACATAACAGTGTGGCTGAAAAGTTTAGAACGAAACACAGTAGAAATATTTTTTTTTGCAAAATTCATTTTTATTATTCAACATAGTTGCCTTCGAGGGCGATACAGCGATTATAGCGATCTTCCAACTTTTCGATACCATTTTTATAGTACTCTTTCGGTTTGGCCTCAAAATAGGCCTCAGTTTCGGCAATCGGTCTTAAATTGCTTGCCAGCGAGCATTCTCTTGAGGTCTGCAAACAGGAAAAAGTCACTGGGGGCCAGATCTGGAGAATACGGTGTATGGGGAAGCAATTCGTAGCCCAATTCATTGAGTTTGACCATCGTTTTCATCGACTTGTGACACGGTGCATTGTCTTGGTGAAACAACACTTTTTTCTTCTTCAAATGGAGCCGTTACGCTATATAATAGTCGCTGTTCATCGTCTGTCCCTTCTGGAGATAGTCAATGAATATTATACCATGCGCATCCCAAAATACAGACGCCATCACCTTGCCAGCCGACTGTTGCGTCTTTCCACGCTTTGGATTCGGTTCGTCGCTCGCTCTCCACTCTGCCGACTGCCGATTGGACTCTGGAGTGTGGTGACGGAGCCATGTTTCATCCATTGTCACATATCGACGCAAAAATTCGGGTTTATTGCGCTTGAACAGCTCCAAACACTGCTCAGAATCATCAACACGTTGTTGTTTTGGACCACAGTGAGCTCACGCGGCACCCACTTTGCATACAGCTTTCGCATGCCCAAATATTCATGCACGATATGTCCAACAAGCTCTTTCGATATCTTCAGAGTCTCAGCTATCTCGCTCAACTTCACTTTACTGTCATTTAAAATTATTTTGTGGATTTTTTTGATGTTTTCATCCGTCACCACCTCTTTTGGGCGTCCACTGCGTTCTGCATCAACTGTGCTCGTACGACCAGTTCGAAATTGACGAAACCAATATTCCACAGTTGAAATAGCTGGAGCAGAGTCCAGGTAACGTTTGTCAAACCATGCTTTGGTTTCCACTGTATTTTTTTTCATCAAAAAGCAATGCTTTATCAATACACGAAATTCGTCTTTATCCATTTTTTTTTCAATAACAAAAGTTGCTCCACTCAAAATGCTATATCTCACGAACCAATCGACCGATTGCTGTCAAATTTTGACAATAATTATTTGAAGCATGGGGCTTTGTAATAATTAAGTAGATTTTTGCAAGAGGCGCCATCTAGACGTCATGGTTCTCAACTTTTCAGACCTACAACTTCTTAGACTACTGGACAAGCGCTCGAAACTAACAATTAAAAGTAAACTTCTAATCTACAATACAATTATAAAACCAGTTTGGACATATGGAATTGAACTTTGGGGTTCAACGAAACGTTCCAATTCCTATCGCATCCAGGCCTTACAATCCAAGATCCTCCGTAAAATTGTTGATGCCCCCTTTTATGTTCGTAACACTGTAATACATCGTGACCTAAATGTTCCATTTGTTCATGACCTGTGCATTTCCCCGCTATCAAAAATTTCATTCCCGTTTATCCTATCATCATAATCCACTTGTGAGAGAATTGTCTTGTACAGCCCTCATCGGAAACACTCAGCGGAGACTTAAGAGACAATGGTCTAGAGATTTTCTAGAGGAATCTAACTTCCGTTAGTTGGAGAAACGCCGATGGGTGTTTACTCCCACTTCATGATGCACAAGATTGTTAATTAAAATGTTATATAAATTTGCTTGTTACAATAAAGTTGTAGTTGCAGATAAAAAAAAAAAAAAAAAATTATTTGTATCCTTAAATTTCTACTGTGGAAATAATATGAATCTTAAGAATTTTCTTTTCTATTAAAATAGTTCATTTTGACTTCTATTATACTCGTAAATAGCAATTGTATTAAGCTTTCATTTTATGACTTTTAACATATTGTTCTTAATTTGTTTTCATGTAATTTCCGTTAAGGACTTATCATTTTGTTAATAGAGGTGTTATTTAGTACAAAATGACTAGTCCATGAGTAAGCAAATATCTTTGAACGAACATTAATACTACTGATATTCTAACATAATAGTTTCATAAGTGGTCAGATTTCTTGCTGTCAAGAAGCACCTGGGATAGGAAACCCCAAAGGTTAAGTTTGCAAACAAATGGACGAATTTGTGGATATCCCTTTTCAAAATCAAACGTTTCCATTTTAGGTTAGCTTCGATAAATTAATATCAAATATACTTAATAGATATGTATATATACAATAAATGTATTTATTATCTAAACTCATAGTTTTCCCGTTAAGTATTATAGAGATGCGAATTTTCTTGGATTTGTTAAAGACTATTTAGAGACGAAAATCTTAATTTTAGATTTCTGTACCACTTGTAATCTGCAAGTTGCGGTTTACAGTCAAAATTATGTTCGAGCATTTGCAAATGATTTACTATTCAACATGTAACCGAAATTTTGGTTTTAAGTTTATAAATTGTTAATTTGTGAAATTAGCTAACTAAAATTGTTTTAATTATAAATTAAAAATTTATTATATAAAAGTTCGAATCAATTATTTTACAAATATTTAGAAGATTTTTTTAAATTTATTATTAATTTTTTAATATTAAGTATAGTTTAAATATCTAAAAAGTGGATATTAATTAAAACAAATATTCTTTAATTAGAGTCGCCTATTTAATAGTCTTTTCAACTATAATTAAGCATGCACTCTCGTATGTATGTTAATCTTTATAAGTAAAAGTAAATATTTTTAGAAAAAAAAACCTACAGTATCAGAAAATATAATATATTCAAAAGGGAATTTAAAATCATTGCTTAATTGAAAATGCCAAATATTCTAATGAAAATTGTATGTATTAATAAAACTAAAAGTAATTTTAAATCTCAAGTAAATATTAATATGAAAAGTTATTGTAGATTTTCTTTGAAAAATAATCAAAGATGAAATATGAAAATAATCTAAGAGAAAATTTTTTCAATTAATTCTCATTACCATAAAAATATTATAAATTTATAGAGACCAAAAATTGCTTATCATTCTGCATTTGATAGAAATTTATTAAAATGATTATGTACAATTAAAAATTAACTTTTATCTTTTAGCTTTGATCAAAAGATGATAAAGAATTTTTTTTTTCATAAAATCATAAACAAATTTATTGGATGATATTTTTCAATAAGTTAAGTTAATTAATAATTCGAGCAGATTTTGCGTATGTAAAATTTTTGTTTATGTTATAAATTATGAAAAGTTATAAAACGAATTCTATGAAATAATTATTTATTTAGTATAAAGCTGATCCTATAATAATAAGAAAATATAGAATAAAGTAACTTTTTTAAAATAAATAAAAGCGGTTTTCCAGATGAATATTTATCTTTTACAGAGTGTGTTCTAAAGATAAGTTTACAATTTTATTTTGCAAATAATTTTAGACTGAAATATAGAAAGCAACAATTTGGTTTATAGAAATCGTTTATGTATATAGACTCAGGACATATTTAATATGTGAAAAAAATATTGACTAAATGGCTGTTTATGACCCTATAACCTTATATCATATGTCTGCACTTATTTGTTTGTTGTGTTTATTATTATTTCAAGTAACATTAGAACTGAAATGTATACCAGGTGTATAAGCTGAAATCCGCCTTTTTTTAGTCAAAAAAAGAAATGTTTTTTGCATAGAAAGCAAAAACAAATTTATTCAAAGTATTTGTCCTCGCTAGCTACACATTTTTCCCATCTCTCAGGCAATTTGTGGATACCATGTTAAAAAAATTCATTCTTTTTCGAGGCAAACCACTCATCAAGCCATTTTCGGACGTCTTCGCAAGAATCGAAGTGCTGCTCAGCGAGCGCGTGACCCATCGACGAAAACAGGTGGTAGTCGGAAGGGGCCAGGTCTGGTGAATAAGCGGGGTGAGGTAACACCTCCCAGTTGAGTGTCTCAAAGTAGTTTCGGACCATTTTGGACGTGTGCGGTGGTGTGTTGTCGTGGAGGAAAATCAGCTTGTCATGTCTTTGTTGATAATCCGTCCTTTTTTCACGCAGAGCACGGTGCAATTTGATCAGTTGTTGGTGGTAGCGGTGGGCATTGAGAGTTTCACCAGGTTTCAACATCTCATAGTAGACGATACCCTGCTGATCCCACCAAACGCACAGCATCGTCTTCCGTCCGAAGCAATTTGGTCTTGGGGAACATGTTGATGGTTGTTCGGCATCAACCCACGAGCAAGATTTCGCATGTGTTTTGGCGTTGCTCCATCTACCTATCGTTCAATTAATGCGGCACCCATTTTCCGATCTTTTCAATCTTCCCCATGGCACGCAGACGCATGGAAATGGCTAGTTGTGTAATACCAAATTGGTTTATCCAAAAGAGCCTGCAATTGATGGTCCTCAACCTTCCTAAGCCCATTTTCACGCTTCTTGTACCACAAGTCAAAATTGCCGTCTTTGAACCGACGAAACCAATCTTGGCACGTTGTTTCCGATAAAACACTATCACCATAGGCCTCCATAAGCTTTCTGCAAATGCTCTTTTCTGTCACAAAACTAGACATGATTACAAAAGGAAAAATGTATTTTGTTGTACGAAATTTCTGACAATGTGCACTGATTAATATTGACAGATATCAAACTCATAAAAAAAAGTAGGGCGTGCCCATACTACCATAACCAAACATCTGCTCAAGCGGTCTGATGGTCCCCCCGCCTATTAGTAGCACCATGGTCCGGGTAGGGAGGGGGAGAGGATAAGGGAATGGAAGGAAAGTGGTGAGGAAATTAGCGTAGGACCATGCTGCTATAGTGGGATTCGAACCCACGACCCCTTCGCCAGATAGTCTCAGTACGCTATCGACTGAGCTATCGAGGCCGGCACCAGTCCGACTTATGTGTGCACATTTAATGTCTTTTTTCAACTTGTGGCATAGTATGACGTGGCATAGTTTTATTGAAACCACATGTCCTTCATTTGTAATTGCTCCAATTCAAGGATAACAAAAGTCTGTAGCATCTCCTTCTATCGCCCACTAGTTACTATAAAAGCATTGCCAGCACTGTTCTATAAGAAATACAGATCAAGGATACCTATGGTCCAAAAAAATCATCACATAAAAACTCCACAAGGTTGTAAAAATTCTTCCCGATTTGCCTTTACATTATTGCATTCAAAAAATTGGTATTTCATTAATTAACGAACCCGTTTAAGTTGAAAAATGCTTTACTCCTTATTATTGGTACAAATGTAATTCTTTAAGAAAAATATTCCACACAAGAGTTTGAGAAAGTAAAGGCTGCGTAGAGTAGTATAGAGCAGATAATAGTGGACACATGCCTGCGCTGCAACTGCATAAACCCTTCATAGTTACGTAAAATCCTTGCTAAATCATTCACAATCTGACTTGTCTTTTCAGTAGCAAAAGATTATCCTGACATCTATCTGAAATTCTAGGTATCAAAGCGAGAGTTTTTGTTAAAATACCTGTTATCAGATTCGCTTATATTTAAACATCAAAAACAGTATATGCGAGGTGCGGCATTACTGGGAGTGATCTGGTAATACTGCACACTTCTTTCCCACATAGCTTGTCTGTTATTCCTTCCCAGATAGGCAGTTACAGATTGTGACAAAAAAAAAGTGAAACGACTTAAGAGCTCTTGTAAGGTCAATATTAAAGTTGATGAGCAGTCCTTTAAAAATTCGAAAAAAGGGTTCTTCATGTCAGATCAGAAATTGCAGATACTTGGATACTCCAATACGATTTTTTTGGGAACGATATCATCGAAAGGAGTGTAACCAAAGAGCTATAGGTAATTCCAGTTGAAGCCTTCTAGCAGTGATACGGGAACTAAAAATACAAACCCCGCTCAGAGTGGCCTTCAACATAGAAATAATTTGTTATTTCAACATGACAACGCCTCCTGTAAAGAAAAAGGGAATTTCTTTTTTTTCAGACACCTTTCTACTCTATTCCGCCATTTGCCTGATCACAGTCCATGTATAGATCACAAAAAATTCATTGGAAGAACGTCATCTTGGTACTGTCGATAAAATCCAAAGCTTTGTAACCGAGGAGATGAAATCGATTTTAGTGGAAGAATCCTCTGCCGATATTTAGCTGCCCAAGGAAACTACTTAACTAGGAATAACATTGATGTAAAAAAATAATATAAAACTATAAAAAAAATCAATTTTGAAGAGAGGAGTAGAGATCTTCTCTTTAATGTTGTGAAAACATTTTTAAAAATCATAAATTTTTCAATTAAAAAAAAAGTAAAAATTGAAGATTTTAAAAGATATTTTTAAGTGTAGAAAAAAGGACTCAAATACAAAGTATGAAAATATGAATGAAAAAAAAGGTTTGTTCGATTTGAAGAGGTATTCGATTTCGAAATAATAACGTCAGCTTGGAGAAGAATTTGTTATCGAATTCATTTCCTTTTATCAAGATGAAAAACAACTCAAAAATAAAAAATGTTGTATAACAAAAGAAGGAGTTTTCGATTATAAAATGTATTACTTACTTACTTCCGAAAATTTGCAACTCTTTTAAATTTGATGAATTTATTTACCTTTGAGATTTCTTTGACAGATCGTCACACTTTGCATAGACGCAAAAACAATGCCACTAATATGTGTGAATGCTATTTTTTGTTGTTTGTGCTGTTCGTCCTATTTACTTTTCTTTTATAAAAATTTATGGACTTATTTTGTATTTTTTCGCGGATCTATTCTCAAGGGTATATGTATATTGTGGATATGTAATCGTATTATTTATGATGTCGAAAATTTAACGAAAATTTTCTTTACGCTTTTGTTTTTAGCGACATAACACCCACATTCTATTGGCGGAATATATTTTGCGTTTGTTGTTGTTCATACGTAAATAACTGTTAACCGAAGAATCTTTGCTTATTCATACGCTTCAATTTCCTTTCTTGTCGATATTTAGAATGCCCATCAATTTTGCAGGCAAATAGCTGTTGCTTGAAGAGTTTCACTCCCATGATCACGTCGATATGTGATATATTAGCAAACGTTAGAGAGTTCGTGTATTTGAAAAATATATATTCATATTGCACGTGAGGACAAAGTTTCTTCGGGAGTCCTTGGAAAAGTTGAAGCAAAAACGAATGTTGGAAAAAAAAGCTTTCACATAAAATTTTGATAACGTATGTACTCGTATTGGACAAATAGTATGTATTCTAAATTTTATTTGAAAAAAAAATGGATTTTCTAAATTTGAACACGAACTGAGTAGAATTTATTGTGTGGGAATCATCAGTCAGTATAGTTTCATATTTATCTAGGAGTATACACATATATATACGAGTATAGTCATGCACGTGCTCTTGTCACTTATACCACAATAGGTGGAATCGAATAGGAAATGTTTAGTAATTATTTTGAATGTTACAATTACGTACTAATTATAGAGACTGTATCATTATTAAGGGGGAATAATCGCTAATGATATTTAATTCATCAACGTTTATGGTAGTGAATTAAAAGAAAATCCTATCAGTAATCAGTAAATCTTTATCCCACTAGAGTTATTAGAATCCACTTTTGTACAATCATCCGGGATTTGTGGTCATTCATTCCGTACATAATTGCAACTCATGAATATCTCTGGCGATTCACAAACTAGTTGTCATGACGCGTAACTTCGAGTATGTGAATAAGTAGATAGACAAAAGCGTTTAATGGTTTAGTCCTTTTCAAATCCCATTTGGTATGTGGGTGGTCGGCCAAATAAAACGGTTTAATCTTCTATACTTGCTCTACTATATACACTTTTATTAGGCTTTACTATTTTGTCAGTACTAGTACATTTATATTCTTTCTAACCAATTTCACATACCAAACAATCTACTACATATTTGCATCTAGTTTTTGATTGTTTCCCTCTAGTCGTATAGGCTGTATCCAATAAATTTCGATCTTCTATAACTATTAGTATAAAATGGTTAATTCACAGTTTTGGGATCTTCAGGAGTGGCATTTTCTATACTTATTGGGGTGCCTATGTATATATAATTTTGTCTGAATTATTTGTTGTCACAATCTAATTGCTTTTTGCCCATATCATTGAGCAATAAATATCGTTGTTTGATATTTACTTAAAACCTTTTCCATGCCATTCGATTTTATTTCAGAATAATTTAGTAATTAAAAAAATAAGAAAATTTGATAAGTTTTATTTTAAGAAAAAGTCCAAGTTTTAGATTTTTTTTATCGATAATTATTATTATTATTTTGATGATTAAATAGTTCAAAAATTTTTCCGAAAGTTTTTATTGAAAATTTTGACTGAAAATTTTTACTGAAAATTTTTACTGAAAATTTTTACTGAAAATTTTTACTGAAAATTTTTACTGAAAATTTTTACAGAAAATTTTTACTGAAAATTTTTACAGAAAATTTTTACTGAAAATTTTTACTGAAAATTTTTACTGAAAATTTTTACTGAAAATTTTTACTGAAAATTTTTACTGAAAATTTTTACTGAAAATTTTTACTGAAAATTTTTACTGAAAATTTTTACTGAAAATTTTTACTGAAAATTTTTACTGAAAATTTTTACTGAAAATTTTTTCTGAAAATTTTTTCTGAAAATTTTTTCTGAAAATTTTTACTGAAAATTTTTACTGAAAATTTTTACTGAAAATTTTTACTGAAAATTTTTACTGAAAATTTTTACTGAAAATTTTTACTGAAAATTTTTACTGAAAATTTTTACTGAAAATTTTTACTGAAAATTTTTACTGAAAATTTTTACTGAAAATTTTTACTGAAAATTTTTACTGAAAATTTTTACTGAAAATTTTTACTGAAAATTTTTACTGAAAATTTTTACTGAAAATTTTTACTGAAAATTTTTACTGAAAATTTTTACTGAAAATTTTTACTGAAAATTTTTACTGAAAATTTTTACTGAAAATTTTTACTGAAAATTTTTACTGAAAATTTTTACTGAAAATTTTTACTGAAAATTTTTACTGAAAATTTTTACTGAAAATTTTTACTGAAAATTTTTACTGAAAATTTTTACTGAAAATTTTTACTGCAAATTTTTACTGAAAATTTTTACTGAAAATTTTTACTGAAAATTTTTACTGAAAATTTTTACTGAAAATTTTTACTGAAAATTTTTACTGAAAATTTTTACTGAAAATTTTTACTGAAAATTTTTACTGAAAATTTTTACTGAAAATTTTTACTGAAAATTTTTACTGAAAATTTTTACTGAAAATTTTTACTGAAAATTTTTACTGAAAATTTTTACTGAAAATTTTTACTGAAAATTTTTACTGAAAAAAGTTTTATTGAAAATTTTGACTGAAAAAAGTTTTACTGAAAATTTTTACTGAAAAAAGTTTTACTGAAAATATTTTTACTGAAAATATTTTTACTGAAAATATTTTTACTGAAAATATTTTTACTGAAAATATTTTTACTGAAAATATTTTTACTGAAAATATTTTTACTGAAAATATTTTTACTGAAAATATTTTTACTGAAAATATTTTTACTGAAAATATTTTTACTGAAAATATTTTTACTGAAAATATTTTTACTGAAATTAATATTATTTTGAAGGTGAAATAGTTCGAAAAACCTTTTTCTTTTGAAAGTTAATATGTTTTGTTTTTATCTTTGAATTTTTTTCTTAAATTGTTATTTATTTTTAATATTTTCATAGAAGTATTATTATTTTCAAAAATATGTAGCCAATTAAAAACCGAGATTTTTTTTAGAGGATTCTTTTAATTAAAAATTAATAAAATACATACAAAATTTAGATATTGATATAGTTTTTATTAAGTTACATTGACTTATTTTTGCCATTGTATATTATTAATTATTTTGTTCCGATAATTTGCACATCTCTTGTCGAATGATCAATTTAAGGTAATTTTTGATGATTTTGTCGCACATTTTGGGTTGTAATTCGGCTATTACTTACCGGGTGTTATTTTTTAAATGCTCTTAAATTTAAAAATAAACTGCGTAAACATAATATTTAGTATAATTTTATAAGAAAAGGTCCAACGCTGTCAAATCGCATATTCTTAGCAGCTAACTGACATCAACAAATCTCGATTTTAAGCGTCATCGGCACTTTACGCATAATTAAGCGTCATCGGCACTTTACGCATAATATTAGAGGTTAAAATATATAAGTCTGAATCAAAAAAATGTGTTATCATGTGGCTTAAAATTGAAGATAACGGTTCTCATTCTCCGATTTTAAATAAATGCGGGCCAATAATATTTTTAGACCAAAATGCACGCCACACAGTCACTTTTCATCAATATAATGGCTTTTTGATAGTATCTTGTGAGTTTTTAGAGCTCCACTAGGAGAAATAAACTTAATCGCTTAAGAAATTTATGTTCTAAAAATCGAAGCAAGAAAAATCGAAATGCCAAATCAGCGTTTTTGTGCGTTTTTAGTCTATTTATTAATATACAAAATAAAATGGCAAATATTAAACTTAATAACCATTATTTTAAATAATATATTTATTTAATAACTATTAACAAAATCAGAATTATACTTTTCATGAAATAAAATGGATAATTCCGTTATTCCCTACCCTCTAACTTTTATGGTCAGTCGAAAAAGTTCGTGGCCTTTTTCGGCAGATAAAATGAAATGCAAATAACTAAGAAACCAATAGTTACATTGTAATAATAATAGATACGTGTTTGAAAGGTGACACTTGAAGCTTTCAATAGCAATTATTTTTATTGATATCGGTTTAGTGTAACAAAAATTATTCAAGTTCAAAAATGGACCAGAATCTATATAAAACTCGCTATATTTTACAATATTACTTCGACAAAAAGAAACTCGCTGTTTGGGTGTCTCGTGAATTTAGTGTGAAAAATAAGATGGATCGATATCTATGATATGCTGCTTAACCGCAATGAAATCTAGTCATTTCTGAAGCCAATTATAATTGAAGATGAAAAATGAATAAACTACGAAAAATATCGTTCGAAAGAGATCATAGTAAAAGAGAGATGAACGATCACAAAAAATTTCAAAGCTAGGATACACGGTTAATAAAGTTATGAAGGGAATTGTTCATTATGAACTGCTACCGTTCAGTCAAACTGTTAACTCGGTACTGTTATATGCGCAACTCAAGAGATTACGCCAAGCGATTAAGAATAAATAACAAAAAAAAGGAAAGATTTTGTCTTCCCCACCGATAACGCTCGACTGCACACATATTTGATGACTCGGCAGAAATTAAGGGATATAACCTGAGAAGTTTTGATACATCCACCCTCAGACTATCACTAGTTCTGATTTTTGCAGAACTTTCTTAACGGAACCAAGCTAACTTGATTCTGTTTTTCAACCAGAAACCACAGTAATTCAATACTGATGGAATAATGGCTCTGCCAGAAAATTTTCGAAACATTATCGATAATAATGAAAAATATTTACTTTAAATAAATTGATTTTAACACTCTGAGTTAAGCGTTTCTATTTTACTCAAAATAATACCACGAACTTTTTCGACTAACCAATAGTTAATTATATTTCCTTTCATTCAATAGAATAAAATTCTATAAATTCAAATTGATTTTATTACATAAATGATCATGGTTCTTAAACTTTAAATAAGACTACTAAAGCAAATTAGATTTTGTTTCTTTCGTTCTATGGATCTAAAATAGTCTTATTAGCTGATAAGTAAACTTTAAACTGCTATATTATATTGTACTATAAAATAATATTAACTAGAATGGCGTATATTTTTCTATTATTATGAACAACACTCATTAGTATGTTTTCAATTACACAAGAAAGTGTACTCTTTCGTCTGAGTCCTTTTTTGACATACAAGCGTGTATGTATGTATGTTCTAATATTAATGATAGCTAGTCAGTCTCTTTTACCGTTGAATAATTGACTAAATCAGCTTAAATTTTGTATGTACAAGTATGTGTTCAGAAGTGAAATATTATGAGAATTTACGTACAAAGTCGACAGTAGGGTGAATAGAGGATAAAACTTATTTTACTTCTTATTTATATGAATATTCATCGTCTTTAGATTAGCATAGTGCTGTGAGTATAAGCTAAAAGAGTAGGATGAGCTAGGATATCTTTTTATGCTTTCGAGTATGTACTAAAGTACAAGCTCTCAAAGTAGTAATAGGACCAAAAGAAGATACACTCATAGGAGTATAGAGCATGCACGAGTTTCAGTTTCAGTATTAGTACAGCTGTCAGATGGTATTCCAATATCAATAGCTGAAACTAGTTCCACTCGTATCATTTAGCTTATCTACAATTCGCTTGCATATGAATAAAGGCAAATGCTAAAAAGCGGAAAGTTAGGAATGATTTGTTTGATGTATACAAAAGCTTCATCACGTTAATGTGAGATTGAAATTAAATATTAAGTTTAGCGCTACTATGCAGAAATGCGAAAAGGTACATCACGTCTTTGTGTAACGTAAACGTGTTCAGATTTAATAAATTTTCTAGTCCTCAAAACTTATGCACGTAGACAATCGACAGCAGACAGAATCTAAAGAGAGAGCAGGCTTGTGAAAATATCACAGAATATTCAGCTATAGAAGGGAGCATCTTGAATTGTAAACTACGGGAATATCCATATCCTTTTCCGGGTCTAAAGTATGAAAATTCCATGCCTGTGATATTCTACGAAGTTATCTTTGATTTTCTACTGACTCGTCCATTTGAGTTTTTTCTTTTTGTGCACTCGTATCTGCCATAAGTACATTTCTGCGACGAATACGGTTACAATAACAAGACAAATACCCATAAGGGCGATAACTACTACAGTTATGAACAGACGATATTGTAGACAATATTGCTTAGGAATTGGAAATGCACTCTACTAGCATGCATGAGGAGGAATCTAATGTGCAGATACTCGCAAGTAAAAGTGGTCCAGACTATTCAAGAATAGTGTACGAAAGAGTTGTGGTATCGTTCAACTTCCCATAATCGTACTACAGTAAAACTAAATTTTTCTAATAGCAGTTTCTTTCGTAATATCGAATTCTGTACATGAACAGATAATAAAGCAGGTATTTTACATACTTTACAACAGTCTATAGAAGATACATATCTGCGGCCTTGGCGCAACAACCAATATTAATGTTCGGTATCAGTTCATATTAAACATGGCGCAGTTGAAAGTTACCATTATGCAAAAATTACGAATTAAATTCATTTCTCAAAATCTTCTCGAATATATCCTAAGGTTATAGAATATTTTTTTTTATATATCAGATAGAATTTTTCCATAAAAGGATTATGAAGGAAGATTTTATGAAAGTTGGTAAATGACTTAAGAGCTGTTTTTCTTTAAAGTGCGTATGTGAATTTATTTTTATATAAGGAATAAAAAGTATTAACAATTTCTGATATGTTACTCTATAAATTTTATTATATACAAGTGTGCACACATACATTTTATTATGATTAGGATTGGAAAATATTTTTTTTTTCATTTGAATACAATTTATGAATCTTGTCTGATTTAAGTTGAAAACCATTTCGCAATAACATTTTATGTGAAGAATTCCAATAGTATTTTCTATAAAATACCGGAATATCTATTTTATTATACGGCAAAAAATAGCCTTATTATCAAAAAAATAATAAAAAAATTAATTTTTTATATAAGTTTTTTATTTTGAATAGTTTAACCGACCATAGAATGGATAGAAGATACGCCGTTTGGATGCTCGAACAACGGGCTTTGGATGCTGACTTATCGAACACATTTTTTTCAGCAATGAAGGTAATTTGTCACTCAGTGGATACATTAATAAGAGAAATTACCTAATAGGGGGCTCTAAAAAACCCCGAAGACCAATTGTATTCGAAAAGTGACTGTATGGTATGCATTTTGGTTTGCAGATCTAATTGGTCCGTATTTATTTAAATTGTTAAAATTTCAACCTGGATCTAATATGGTTTTAACAAAACGGTTATTGCTTGGAAAGTTCTTAGAACACGTAATTGGAAGATTTGCTTGTGCCAATTGTCTACAACATCATGCAATTGACGCCATTGGGCTTTTTCTTATGACACGACATTAAAAATTGTATTTATGCAATCAATTCTTCAAGTTTCGAGCATTTAAAAACAAAACTTCGCCAAATAATAGTCAAGTTATCATGCGAAATGTTCGAAAAACTCACCAGTGCTATTGGTCTTCAAGATCGTGCAATTTGACTACACATAAAAATTATATTTAAAGTTATTTTATGCAATTTTACTTACTAAAGTGAAAATTACATAATCTTTTCTTTTTAAATATTTATCAAGATTTTCTATTAATTATTATTTTTTTTTATTTTACATGAAAAAAGACTACATAATCTTTTAAAATCAAATTAATTTGTGTAACAATGTATATTTTTCAATTTAAAATTAAGAATTTTATGTAATAAGCTAACGTATAACAGAAATAAATTTAATAAACTAATAAACTGTAAAATTTTGCAATAACGGTTTATCATGTAAGTAAACGTGCAGTTGGGAAAGCAGGAACAGAGAATGTCACCTTTAAAATTACAATTCCATTATTTATTTTCTATTCATTTCCTATTCATTTTGATGAATTTCCTGCAAGCAATAATTTTAGTGCAACATGATGTGAACGAATAGAGGTGAACAAACAATTTCTTGCAGACCATTCCGTGTAAGTACATTGAAAATTTGATAAGCAAACTATTCACGTAGTTGTGTTTTGAAGGATGGCCTGACACAAATCCAGGTCAATATAGGCAATTATAGGGCTAAGCCTTGTCGTATGCATTCACATACAACTACTCACATCTTTATGATAAAGTGAGATAATTCCAATTCGAAATACTTCATAAATATGGGCTACAAAACTGAATATCGTCGTTTTCATTAAACCAATATACCATCTCTGAACCGACAGCAGCTATACAGAATAATATTACATTGCATACAAGTACTATAATCCAAATTCAATACACTACATCGACTTGAAAACATGCCAACAAGTTGAGGAAATCATCACCAAAAATCAATTAACAACTCAATTGCAGGATAACAATTTATGGTCGCTTGTTCCACAACAATTCCCAACTTTTGGTCTCCAACCTTAGTATTTATCAATAAATTTTCTTGGCTTTTGGCTGCTTTCAGGAGTCAAAAACAAGGAGTGTTAATACTTTTTCTGTTGTATTTTATCTTCAATACTTGGCAACCAGAGTAAGTGAAATTAAAAATTCATTAACTGGCAAAAAGAAAACTGAAAATTGTTTTTTAAAATTGAAAGTAATTTTTTCTAGCAAAACTTTCCCTTGCTAGAACGGTTCACCCACGATTAGTATTCTTGAAAAATTCAAAGCACTTTATTAAATTTTAAAGGCTGTGTACATAATTATTTTTGGTATAAGTATTCAGATTTAATAATATATATAAAATATACTTTTTATGCAATAGAAAATTTTTAATGAAAATTTTTCCCGAAAATTTTTACTGAAAAATTTTGCTGAAAAATTTTACTGAAAATTTTTACTGAAAATTTTTACTGAAAATTTTTACTGAAAATTTTTACTGAAAATTTTTACTGAAAATTTTTACTGAAAATTTTTACTGAAAATTTTTACTGAAAATTTTTACTGAAAATTTTTACTGAAAATTTTTACTGAAAATTTTTACTGAAAATTTTTACTGAAAATTTTTACTGAAAAATTTTACTGAAAATTTTTACTGAAAAATTTTACTGAAAATTTTTACTGAAAAATTTTACTGAAAATTTTTACTGAAAAATTTTACTGAAAATTTTTACTGAAAAATTTTACTGAAAATTTTTACTAAAAAATTTTACTGAAAATTTTTACTGAAAATTTTTACTGAAAATTTTTACTGAAAATTTTTACTGAAAATTTTTACTGAAAATTTTTACTGAAAATTTTTACTGAAAATTTTTACTGAAAATTTTTACTGAAAATTTTTACTGAAAATTTTTACTGAAAATTTTTACTGAAAATTTTTACTGAAAATTTTTACTGAAAATTTTTACTGAAAATTTTTACTGAAAATTGTTACTGAAAATTTTTACTGAAAATATTTTTACTTAAAATATTTTTACTGAAAATATTTTTACTGAAAATATTTTTACTGAAAATATTTTTACTGAAAATATTTTTACTTAAAATATTTTTACTTAAAATATTTTTACTGAAAATATTTTTACTTAAAATATTTTTACTGAAAATATTTTTACTGAAAATATTTTTACTGAAAATATTTTTACTGAAAATATTTTTACTGAAAATATTTTTACTGAAAATATTTTTACTGAAAATATTTTTACTGAAAATATTTTTACTGAAAATATTTTTACTGAAAATATTTTTACTGAAAATATTTTTACTGAAAATATTTTTACTGAAAATATTTTTACTGAAAATATTTTTACTGAAAATATTTTTACTGAAAATATTTTTACTGAAATTATTTTTACTGAAAATATTTTTACTGAAAATATTTTTACTGAAATTATTTTTACTGAAAATATTTTTACTGAAAATATTTTTACTGAAAATATTTTTACTGAAAATATTTTTACTGGAAATATTTTTACTGAATATATTTTTACTGGAAATATTTTTACTGAAAATATTTTTACTGAAAATATTTTTACTGAAAATATTTTTACTGAAAATATTTTTACTGAAAATATTTTTACTGAAAATATTTTTACTGAAAATATTTTTACTGAAAATATTTTTACTGAAAATATTTTTACTGAAAATATTTTTACTGAAAATATTTTTACTGAAAATATTTTTACTGAAAATATTTTTACTGAAAATATTTTTACTGAAAATATTTTTTTTTACTGAAAATATTTTTACTGAAAATATTTTTACTGAAAATATTTTTACTGAAAAATTTTTTACTGAAAATGTTTTTACTGAAAATATTTTTACTGAAAATATTTTTACTGAAAATATTTTTACTAAAAATATTTTTACTGAAAATATTTTTACTGAAAATATTTTTACTGAAAATATTTTTACTGAAAATATTTTTACTGAAAATATTTTTACTGAAAATATTTTTACTGAAAATATTTTTACTGAAAATATTTTTACTGAAAATATTTTTACTGAAAATATTTTTACTGAAAATATTTTTACTGAAAATATTTTTACTGAAAATATTTTTACTGAAAATATTTTTACTGAAAATATTTTTACTGAAAATATTTTTACTGAAAATATTTTTACTGAAAATATTTTTACTGAAAATATTTTTACTGAAAATATTTTTACTGAAAATATTTTTACTGAAAATATTTTTACTGAAAATATTTTTACTGAAAATATTTTTACTGAAGAAATTTTTTCTGAAAATTTTTAGTGAACATTTTTATTGAAAATTTTTACTGAAAATTTTTGCTGAACATTTTTCTACAAAAATTTTTTTGAAAAAAAGTTATTTTATATAACTTCGCCTAGAATTTTTTTTCCTGTATTCGTTTAATAAAAATACTTGAAAACCCTAGAGGGTTACTTTTTGTCATTAGGTATTTATATTTGGTTCGAGTGGATGAATGAATACTGGTCCTTTTTGCATGATTTTTATTGGTTCATCATTCTTTCTTTTTCAGTTGTTTTGTAATTTGACCATTTCATCATTTGGCATGATTTCAATGAGTTATTGGGAAATCGATTTTGTCCCCACAAATGATTATTCCATAAGAATAATAATTATTCTGAGTTTTTTCATTACAGGGCTTTCGGGCATGCTTTTCAGATGAAGAGATGCTATCAATTTTTGTTCTCACTATTTCTATAGTTTACCTCATTCTATAATGCCTGCAGGACTTGGATAATAAATAAAATTCTGTCGTGTATATTAAATGCAAGCCCTTTGTTAAGCTGAGATTTTCTGAAGGAGATTTGGAAGGGATTTTGATTTATGAAGTTTGTTTAGTATTTATTAGGATCTTGTTTAATATTTTCAAAACGAAAGGATGGTATGCTATTCACTCTTGTGGGAAATCTATATCGAAAAGTAGACCATTATGTGAATGAAAGATAAGTAAGTAGAAGGCGGGAATATAGGTGGATGACAGGACCATAATGATGGGTGAGTAAGGGTAGAAAAGCTAGCAGTTATCGAGATGAAACTCGTAGAATATTCAATACGGGGAGCAGTGAAAATAACAACAACAATATAAGTAAATGAAAGAATGAGAGGAAAGAACAATTTAAATAGAGATTTATATACGAAAAAGTGAAGATAAGAAAATGTTGTCGACTCTAAGGCAAACTGGAGTATATGTTAAGTGAATCTATTTGTTTAGGTTTATTGAAATTCCATGAAGTATTCTATCCCGCACCACCATTATTCAACAGTGTCTAGGCAAAAGCTATATTATTCGCAAATGAAATCGAACCGAACCAAGTCGAACAGAATAGAAACCGAGTAAGGCGAACAAATAATATAACAAACAATATGAAAATGTATAATATGACTGGTACACTGCACTGTTGTGTATAAATTTTTTTTTTTGCAAGAAACAAAATGAAAAGTACCATAACCGAAAAGATTCTAGAATTTCCAAAATAATATAGCACATAATATGAACACACTTTCGAATGGCATAAAGTATAATACAAGACAGCCAATAAATCAGTTTCTCTAATATTTGTGTAAAATGTTCAGTTCGCATCGGTTATACGGTTTGTATAAGCTATTTATTTAGATCACAAAAATACTTTCACATACTGGTTGTTTCAATATTGGGTAAAATTCTTTTACTAAGTAGAAAATACCAACCGCTAAGTATGAAAAGAGTAACAAAACTTTTCCAAAAAGCACAAAATATTTTACATCAAAATAAGATAGACGAATATATTAAATGGCGTAAAAAGAAAATAGTACAAAATATACCATACGCATTCGTATATTTCAAAGTACGAATATTGAAACGACAGTTTAGAAGTATTAATAAAATAGACTAAAACCAAAATGAACATATTTTTTCTACATATATATATAGATATAAGGGAATATAGTTTATTTACGGAGATAAATACTCATATAAGAATGATAATTCCAACTCCCTATTAAATAGATTTTATTTAAGATTTACGAGTACATCCTAAAATATTGGATGAAAGTTAGTTTATAAAAAAATCCTTCCCCAAAAGAGCAAAAGTTTTTAGTTTTGATCTGCTATATTCGTTTGTAGTTTATTGGAATTTCTACACATGCAAAATGGTTTTGTATTTCAATGAAAAACCTTTCATATGGAAATCTTATTAACTTTTTATATATTGTAGAATTTATCTATTCTTATATATTCTCTTTGAGAAAATATTTATAGTCTGCTTTCTGTCTAAAAAATATAAAAGAAATTATTTACAAAATAGAATGTAGAGGTTTTTAATACTAAAATAGGCAAAAGAAAGTCAACTTTTTAATAATAGATTTTATGAAGATTTATTTCTAAGGAGGCGTTTTGATAAAAACAAATCAATGAAATTATGTACGCATTCATTAGGATCCTAAATCTAAAAAGATGAATTATTAGAAATATTTAATTTGTTACTGAAATATCTTTAGAACATGCTTAGACGTAGGTAGAAGTTAGGCGGATTGATATTTAGAAAGTATTTGTTCTTTTCAACAATAGAAAGTATTTGTTCTTTTCTTAAATTTTTTTATTATATTTTATCTATATCTATAATATAGTGACAAGCAGATTTAGATAACAGTTTTATCCTTCATCGAAGTTTCTGCTGCTCACGTGTACATTTTAGAACATAATTTAATGCGTAGGATTTTAACGAATAATTGGGCCATAAAAAATTCATTTTCTATTAAAATTTTTAAAAAAAGTTGTACCCGCTGAACAAACAGCACCCCACTACAAAATGTCACTTCAAGATTATCTCTTGCAGCAATAGCTTCTGGTATCACAGAAGCCCCATCACCAATAAATACATCTGCAATCCCAAGGAACGATTAACAATAACCAGCCATCGCTGGAATTTTTCAACAATAGTATCAGCAACAATACATGTATCCTCAACAAGTTCCGGTAACTCAACCCCCATTTCCTCCGAAGCAGCTATAACATGCCTTTTTACAACAATTACAAGAAAGCTACTCGAACAAATTACATCTTTTCTTACTTACATTGTGACAGTTCTTATAATTATTGATTCAGTTATAATCTTCCACACTTTTCCTTTAATCTTAAATGCCGTTCCCAACAACAAATTCCATTACAATTTTCCTTTGGTTTGCTAATGGACTAAGCTACAAAATACACTTCTAGTCCTGGTCCAACTTTAACATTCGTAAAGTATTCTTTAAAATATAAAAATAATTACGGGTTCTCAATTTGGAGATACATAAAGTCTAGCTCTATTATTTGAGACCTATCGAACATCAATGTCATGCAAGGGCTCCGAAAATCCACAAGTGACTGTAGAGAAGCCATTGTATCCGCAAAAAGCGATAGTGTGGTGTGCATTTGTTGTTTTCTCTGGTTGTTTATTTATATTTTAAGGTATTTTAGACGTGTTCCTGGAGACACTTTATAGCGCCATGACCATGAGGCCATTTGGTGATTTCATTGTTTTTGTGGAAAGCTATCTAAACGATAGTTTTGTTAGATTTTGTGGAGCAGAGTCGTATGTTATTGAATACTTTAGAAAATTTTGGAATGAACTTGTCGGCTCTAAGACCTCAATAAAAATCTATAAAACTTTTAATATTCTACCCCACTAACTGGTAAGACCGTTACCGTCAATTTTAATTGTTATTAAAGCCTAAACTTAATGATTTTAATCTGAATTATATGTGGTTTAAATGAGATGGCATTATAAGTTACATACGCCAAAAATTTTGGCTTTATTGTACGAAAAGTTCCAGATTTGCTGATGTCAATTGACACTGTTGGATGGCTTCAATTGAAATCGGTTTCAACTCATCGGATACAATCGTTTGGGTGTTATGGATTGTATTAAAAATGATGTCCTTTTAAGTGTTCTTTTTTTATCTAAAGGAAAGTAAAACAAATAAGACGGACCGTGATAATAGGGGGGCTAAAAAATCACAAAAAACCCCTTTTTCGGCAAATACTCTTTGATGGAGATGGCCAAGTTACAGAAAGTTATGTTATGGTTGATCACCCAATTGGCTCCAAATCCGATCTATTACGAAAAACCCTCTTTTTGAGCCTTTCAAGAAGCTTCAATATTATTTGACCTCACAACAGCCTCCAATACTTCCATATTTTCATCAGTTTTTGATGTTTAACACTTCCCTGATTGAGGCTCACCCTAAAAAAAATGATAAAGTAAAAATCATAGAAAATATAATGTAGGTCGCAGTATACCAGAGCGCTTGCAATAATGTCAGTCTTAATACTTTTCTATCTTACCTCATAATATGCATTCCACATTCAAATAGATATTTTTCAGTATTATAAGAAAACGTATATCAAATATATTTTCTTCAGTTTTATAAGAAAACTATAAAAATGACATTTCTCAAAAGATTTTTTTTTATTTTCTTAAAACTATGTGAAAATTTCTAATATATAATATCATAAAAAAATATTACGATTCGAAGTACTCAGAACCAGACAGAAGCCATTTACGACATGAGTGGAATTTTTAAAACTTTTCCCAACATTTTGTAATGTGATATTCAACGGAAAAGGAAATGTATTTCTTATTGGAAAACGTTTTCCATTTCAATGTATTTGTGCTTATCATAAGTTTTTCTAGAGAAATGTATAAAGTTTCTGCAAGTTTACCGAATGTGAGTTGTTTGATAATTTTTATATATAAATCTACGACTTGTTTTAGTTTTGAATAAAAATTCAGTAAGACTGCATTATTACAAGGATTCGAAAAAAAATCATTCTAGTCTGAAGAAGAATCAATAACTTTAATAGTATTTGCATTATTTTTTATATTTATGTATACTTTGGAAAATTAATTTATTTTTGCTAATATGAAAAATAGAAAATAATCAAATGAGCAATTTTTATTTTCTAACCGGGTATATAAGCTTAAATCCGCCGTTTGGTCATAGATGGTGTGAGTGAGTGTATTAAGCTACCATGGGCGCGCTATACTTTTTTTTATGAGTTTGACATTTGTCAACATTAATCAGTGTACATTGCCAGCAATTTCGTACAACAATATATATTTTTCCTTTGGTAAAATAAAAGAGCATATACGGAAAGGTCTGCTTTTCAGTTTTAATTTGAAGAAATCGGCTGCCGAATCCTATCGAATACTTATGGAGGCCTATGGTGACAGTGTTTTATTGGAAAACACGTGCCGAGATTGGTTTCGTCGGTTCAAAGACGGAAATTTTGACTTGTGCGACAAGAAGCCTATGAAGGTTAAGAACCATCTTTTGGACGATACCCAATTGCAAAAAATGCTCGCCGAGCAATTGTGTGTTACTCAACTAGCCATTTCCATGTGTCTGCATGCCATGGGGAAGATTGAAAAGATCAGAAAATGCGTGTCGCATGAATTGAACGATAGGCAGATGGGGCGACACCAAAACACATGCGAAATCTTGCTCGCCAGACAAAAAAGAAAGTCGTTCCTACATCGGATTGTGATAGGCGATGAAAAGTGGATATATTTCGAGAATTCTAAACGCGAGAAACCGTGGGTTGATCCCGGCCAACCTTCAACATCTTCCCCAAGACCAAATCGTTTCGGACGTAAGACGATGCAGTGCGTTTGGTGGCATCAGCAGGGTGTCTACTATGAGATGTTGAGACCTGGTGAAACTGTCAATGCCTACCACTACTACCAACAACTGATCAAATTGCACCGTGTTCTGCGTGAAAAAAGGACGGATTATCAACAAAGACATGACAAGCTGATTTTCCTCCACGACAACGCACCATCGCACACGTCAAAAATGGTCCGAAACTACTTGGAGACACTCAACTGGGAGGTACTATCCCACCCCGCTTATTCACAAGACCTGGCCCCTTCCGACTACCACCTGTTTCCGTCGATGGGCCACGCGCTCGCTGAGCAACACTTCGATTCTTACGAAGACGTCCGAAAATGGCTTGATGAGTGGTTTGCCTCGAAAGAGAAGGAATTTTTTTAGCGTGTTATCTACAAATTGCTCAAAGGATGTGAAAAATGTGTAGCTAGCTAGGGCAGGTACTTTGAATAAGTTTGTTTTTACTTTCTATAAAAAAAACATGTGTTTTTTGACTAAAAAACAGCGGATTTAAGCTTATATACCTAATAATATTTATAATTATATAATAATTTTTCCTTAGATTTTTTTGAAAGATATTGAAATGCAGTTCTAAGAAAGTTTTACTACTAAATTAAGATGTAATATGTAATGGATAAATTTGCATATGCTCAATGAATAGCAGATTTTTTTAATGTGCTCATAAAAATACTACAAATTTCAACGAGTGTAATTACATCTTCAAATATATTTTAAAGAACTATTTGTAAAATTATTACAATTGTTAAATTAAAGAATTGGACAATTTTATTATTGAATGCAGAATGCAGTTGCTTAAAGAAATGAATACAACGAAAAGATGCTGTATTTTATGCTCTGTTGCAATTGGATTCTGTGTAAAATTTATAAACGTGAAAACTGAAATAAATATACTTGCACTTCTATCCTTAACATTTTGCTAACCATAATTTTTACACAATGTTCTGAAACATGAAATATTTGTTAAGCTATTGCATTTGAATAATTTGAGCTGTTGTTAATACTAGTTTTAAGTATTTTTCCTTTTCGAGAAGTTATTGCACATTCTCATGTTTGTTGGTAACATTCGTTGAAGGTTTTCCCATTATTTGTTTGAAATACGGGTGCATAGCCGAATAGCTGTAGTAAACTTCAACTACACTATTAAGTACTGAAATAAAAGATAATTAAAAATTATATAACAAATTGTTTTTGCAGAATACATACTATCGTTTACTGAAAAAGTCTTAATACACTACTGGAAAGAGAATTGCTCTTATAATAATCCTAAAAGCTGTAGATAGAGAAGTACATCGTTTAGTATAATTAAATATTCTTCAACTTCAAGTCTAGCAATTATTAGCATCAAAATTTCAAAAAATAAATATAAGCTTCAATTTTTTACAACAATTTTTCCAATATTTTTAATCCAGAAATAGGAAATTTGAATCTTTTTTTTTGAAGTCCAAACTTTTAGTAATAAATATTTTTTTTTTTTTTTTTTTTTTTTTTTTTTTTAAATGCAGATTTTGTCCTAGAGTAAATCTGGTCAGACTGGTATTGACGCACGCGGCTGCTTGGGCCATATGGCGCTTAGAGGAAGGGATAAAGGGGATAAGGATATGAAAGAAGATTTAGAAAGTAAAGCGGTGAGGTAAATTAGCGTAGGACCATGCTGCTACAGTGGGATTCGAACCCACGACCCTTTGGCTGGTAGTCCCAGTACGCTATTGACTGTGCTACCGGGGCCGTCAGTATTTTTTTTTATTTTGTCAGATTATTTAAATCTTCATTTTTAAAAGATAAAATAATGATGATTGAACTGAGTCATTTATGCATTGCCATTTACTATTGAACAAATATTGATCATTTAAGTAGCACTTAATGGTGATTGGAAATTTTGTTGTTTGATTTTAAATCTTCTCTAAAGAAGATTATAATTTTTTTTTATTTGTTTGTGATGCAATTTAATACTAAATAAAATATGTACGAGTATATACGAGGTCTATTCAAAAATGTATCTCGAATTTTGAATTCCCGCGGGTTACATATATTCGATTTTCGTTTTTTTCGTTGCGTTATATTGGTACTCATGTCTCTCACTTATTCCGATAAGTTCGGCCATTTTGAATGTTCAGTTAATTTTTGACAGCTGCTTTGCTTGCCTGGTGACGAATCATGAGTTTATAGTTATGACGTGAAAACCGAAAAAAGCGCCACGTTCGGTCGAATGTAAAGGTTTTGCTTACAGTTTTCTTTGATTGCAGGGGCGTGGTGCATCATGAGTTCTTGCCACAGGGTAAAATGGTCAATAAGGAATATTACCTGCAACTTATGCGTAAGTTACGTGAAGCAATCTACCAAAAACGCCCGGATTTGTTGAAGAACAAAAATTGTCTTTTGCCATTTTTGGCCAAAAACAACACACTAATAATGCCGCCGCCATCGTATTCCCCAGATCTGGCCTCCTGTGACTTTTTCTTGTTCCCAAAACTGAAGAGCCCCATGAAAGGACGACGCTACTCTATGATTGAGGAGATAAGGACGGCATCGATGGAGGAGTTTAACAAGATCACAAAATTAATTTGAAGGGGAAAAATAGATATTCATGAATAAATAAATAATTTTTGAGAAAACACAAAATTCGCGATACTTTTTGAACAGACCTCGTATATATTGTAGTAAATTGATAATAAAATTCTATTAAAAAAAATTTGTTTTTTAAATTATTATTTCAATATTAAAATCAATATAATTAAAAAAATTATTATTTTGAAGTTTACTTTAATAATTAAATCTATTTAATTGCATAGTCAGCCCATGAGTAGTTCCGAACTTGTATGGCACTCTGGAACGATTTAAAAACTGCAGTGTATCTTTACACTCTAAAATCCTATCTCATTTATATTCTTTGTCCCTATAATAATCTAATCATACTATATACCGATGATAAGCCATCCCATTGCAATTTTACTAAAATGTATAAAGCTTCGTGGCCTAGTTAAAAAAAGTGTTACTTTTGGCTTTGTGTGTTTTAACTAGGCCACGAAGTGGACAAAATGTGTTTGGCTTTGTGTTACTTTTATACATTGCGTAGGACATATCTCTGATATAATCCTTAATGGTAGCAATATTCTATAAAAAACTAATCTGCGTTAGACAAATTAATAAAACCTTTTTAATGCATGTGCGTTTCCCATTTAACCTAAAATCCTCACACGGCAATAAAAGAAGGAGTGAACTTTAGTAGGGCTGATAAAAACAATTACTATAATTTCCTAGTAAAAATGTCAAAACTGACAATAAATAGTCAATTATGAATTTAAAGTACGGTCCAGAAACTAAAACTTCGACGGCCTCAAGATTTTTTAAAAACAACAAAAACAATTATAGAGTTTTCAATAAAAATCCATCGGTGTTTTCACGTACAGATTTGTTTATCCTTTTATAATGGTTAAAAAATGTGTTCCTTAGTGAAGTTATAAGAGATTAGTCTGATAAATCAGTGATAAATAAAACAAAGAATTTATTTATTGAACAAAAATTGACGTGGTTTTTTATATAGTCGCCTTGTAGCTCAATACTTTCTATCTAATGATATTCCAACTTTTTTATATCAACCGTGTAGTACGATTTGTTCAATTCTGCAAAATGGGCCTTGGTTTCAACTATAATTTTATAATAAGAAGAAAATTTCCTCCCACCGAGCCATTTCTTCATTTTTGAAAACAGAATCAAAAATTCCATTGTTTTGACTTAACTTTGGTTTCTGGTGTAAAATGTTGGATCTACGTTTCATTGACAGTTATGAACCGACGGTGAAATTCATTTGGATTTGGCCCGAAAATGTCCAAACACTCAATTGTAGCTGTTATATGAATATGGTTTTGGTCAGGTCCAAATACTCATACCCAATATTGCCTACACGCTTTTTTTAGTATATATCTACTATATCAGCTTTCTCATAAACTTTCATTCTATAGTCTTTTAAAATAAATTCAGTTAACCACTTCTGAAGTATTCAATACGATGGTAAGGAGTCTTCATTCTCCTCACCATTTGTTATAGTTTTCTCAAAAAATATATTCACTTTTTTCCATATGAATAAAAAAATACAAACCTTATCTGATTTGAATGGCCTTCAAAGTTAAACTAATAAACATATATCCTTAAAAGTAAGTAAGTCGTCTTTTTTAAAATGTCAAATAATTGAAGATATATTACTTTGTAGATATCAGCAACATTTCTTGAATTTATCACTGACATATCATATTGCCCTCGTAGATATCATTGAAATTTTAAAAAAATTCTTTGAATTTAAAAAAAATAATGAAGATATTTATGGTAAATATTTCTCCTAATGCATAATTTAAATTTAAAAAGAGAAAAAAAAACAAATGAACCACACTTACATATTTAAAATATATAAAAAATCCTTCAGTTAAAAAAATTTTTTTTGAAACAAGTTATATCACAACTTTAAGATAAGCGAAAAAATTTCTATATTACATACAATGATTAAAGATATTCTCTATTTAAAAAATGAATGTTTTTCAAGCTAATTAGTAATTTTCAAGAGCTATTAACTTTAATTATTGTTAATTTGTATAAAATTTCAGTATAAAGTAAAATTTATAGTTGAATTTAAATTCCCTAAGAAAGATAATCTTTTTAATCATACAAGCAAATATTGATAAGGGAAATTTAAGCTAAATTTGCACGTGGACTATTATTTTTGAGTAAAAAAAAAAAACAACAACAAAGAACACATGCGTATATATATTGCAATTAACAATGTGTATATTAATAAACACTTTAATTGTTAAATAAAGACCACTTGGGGAGTATGATTTTGGGTAATTCCAGGCTTTAAATTTCGAGTAAATACGAACAAAAATACAAAGATCTGAACAAATAAGGTAGCTGGGATGTGTTCATATAGGATAATTGGAGCACGGAAATGAAACAAAATTTTACTCCTTTTGCTGTTGGATGAACCATTCCTAACAATAAAGTTAATTAAAATATTAAGAAATGTAGTTTGATTGGAAAAAATGTTCGTATTGGGATTAATGAACATATATAATAAAATTAATGAAATTTTTTATTATTTGCACGGTGTACGCAATACTAAATTGTAAACAATGAAAATTTTACGAAATTTGGTCAACGTTTGTTCTGTCAACTCATTATTAAGCCCTTAAGTTATTTAAATAAGAAAGTCGGTATTTGTATGTATTTGTAGTAATATATAAAATTATATTGCATGGAAACCACAAAAACGATGCATTTTTTATTTGAAGTTGGCAAACAGAAATGTAATTGATTATTGGATATGGTTCAGAAACGATGAATATTTATAAAACTATTTCAACCATGATAGCGAACAGAAATTATTTATACCCTTACAATAGTTCAGGTTACACCTGAATATACACATATAGTACATAGATGAAGAAATATTTGATTGCATATTTTTTATGGTCTCGATTTACTGATAAAATGGGCAATTATCGATTTGGCAGATTTTTATACCCAATATCCAATAAATGAGAATGATATGGAATTAATTTTCATTAAAAAAGTTTACGGAAAATATTTTGTGAACTGTGAAATTTTTAATATACGAGCATATATTATCAGTTTTAATTACAATAGTAACTGACGTATGGGCTAATAATATATTCTTTACTTAAATGTATATATCTAAAAGGATTTATCAGTTATTTTTTTTTTTTTTTTATAAAATGGAAATAATGCGGAAAACCTTTTTTCACATGTATAACATTTTTATACTATAATTACGGGAGATGATATGAAGTATTGTAATTTTCATGTTATTCTACGATTTACAAGGAATTTAATTGAGATTTATGTCAGCAATAAAATGAAACAAAATAAAAATTATTATTTTTAATTATGATTATTTCTTTTAAAAATATTCAATTAATAGTGAAAATTATTTTTGATTTAAAAATATGAATGGTAAAAAGATTTTAAATGCGTTTTTAAATTTTGAGTATTTTTGATTAAGGATTATCCAATTTATAGTATGAAAAATAAAATTAAATAAAATATATTTTTAGTTCAGATTTTATTAAAAATTTTATTCAATTATATTATATATATATTTGCCATTAAAGAATAAAAATATAATTTTATTAAAAAAAATTATTATCAAATTGCTTGCAGAACTCAAATCTTTTAAGGTAATTTTGTAGGAAATTTTTCATACATTACGAGCTCTAATTTACGAAAAGATGGTTTTTAAAAACTTGTTAGTTTAAAAATTATTTATATACATAAATACAATTTTTTATTAGGTGTTGTAATTAATTCGTAGCGTTTTTTTTGCAAAGTTTCGTGGTTTATTATGACAGCGTCATTACAGAAGCGTTATTCAAAGTATTGTCCTTCGTTATCCACTACTTTTTGCCATCTTTCTGGTAATGCTCGAATACCGCGTCAAAAAAATTCTTCTTCTTTAGATTCGATGAAAGAATCGATCTAATTTTTGGTCATTTCGTAGTTATCGAAGTGCTGCTCTGACAAGCCATGCGCCATGGATCGAAACAAATAATAATCAGATGGGGCAATGTCTGGTGAATATGGCGGTTGAGGCAGAACTTCCCATTTCAGCGTATTTAAATAAGTTTTCACGACTTTCGCAACATGGGGGCTTGCATTGTCATGGAGCAAAATTACTTTGTCGTGTCGATCTTTATATTGCAGCCGCTTTTCTTGTAATGCTCTGTTCAAACGCATCAATTGTCGTCTGTATACGTCCCCAGTGATGGTTTCACCCGGTTGGAGGAGCTCATAATAAATAACATTCAGCTGATCCCACCAAATACACAGTAAGATCTTCTTTCCATGAATATTCGACCTGGGGGACGATGTCGATTCATGACCGGGCAAGCCCCACGATTTTCTGCGTTTGGGATTGTCGTAGAGTACCCACTTCTCGTCACCAGTGACGATTCGATGCAGAAAACCCTTCCTTGCCTGCCGTTGGAGAAGAATCTCATAGGTGACTAAACGCCATTCGACGTCCCTTGGCTTCAACTTATGTGGAACCACGTTCCCTGTTTTTTTACTATTCCTATGGCTTTCAGGAGTTTTCCGACCGTCGAAAAGTCGACTCCAAGCGATGTGGTCAACTCCCGGAGAGTTCCCGAAAAAGTTTGAAGATGAAGATTTGGTGACGTTGCACGGGTCTTCATCGAGCAACGTCACCAAATCTTCATCTTCGAACTTTTTCAGCTGTCCGGGACGTTCCATGTCTTCCAAATCAAAATTTGACCACTTTCTGCAAGTTTGCTCAGCAAGAGCATGTTCGCCGTAGACATCCACTAAAATACGATGACTTTCCACGGCACTTTTCTTCATTTTGAAGTATTGGAGCAACACACCCCGCAAAAACGATTTTTCAGACACGAACTTCGACATGTTTGACACTGCGCAACAAGTGCTACTGACACTATAACAAATTGTCATATAGTGCAAAAGTTGCGTTATGTTTACTTTTGTATGTGTGACTATGGATAGTTGGCTAACGCCATCTTTTGTAAAACGCTACGAATTTATTCCAACACCTGGTATATAGTCTTAAAACAAAATGTTCAAAGATACTAAATTAAATGATCTTGGATGCTGAATAACATCATCAAATTTCAAAATTACGCATTCTAAGAACTTTTTGCATATTAATGTAAAAATTTGCCTTATATAGTCTGAATTAAAATCTTTAAGTTAAGATAAAAAATTCTGTTAGCACATGGCCATGGTTGTCAGAATTGACGGTTACGGACACTTTCAGAGCAAAATGCACACCAAGAAGTCACTTTTCACGGATACAACGGTTTCTTAAAAGGTTCTGAAAAAACCGTTTGCATTTTTGCAGGTACAAGCACCTTTTCGGAACCTTTTGAGAACTATTCATCAACTCTAATGTTATTCGATGGTTTGATATTAGAAAAGCCCCTTTGTTCATTCCACATTTTTATGAATTTATTGATACTAAAGCACCTCCTGCGTAGTATAGTCTTTCACTGCTTCTCCGTCCTCCAAAAATGCTTTATGATACCGAAAAAAGGGTCGTTTAATTTTTTTTCGTAATTCAAACCTAGGGATTTGAAGCTTTACACAATGTTGAAACTGTTGCTAGTCTAGAAGAAATTAAAAGATAAGATATGTGGAGAAAAATCCAAAGTGTTACCAGATTGCTCTCAATAATAATAAACGTAAGCTTTCGATGGGGAATACTCTTTACAGGCTCATTGCACCTTTTCATAAGCTTTATACAAAATCGGATGGTACATCCTTGCCAAAAATTTTGTTGTTCCATTTTTCGTAATGCACTAAAAAAACAAAATTTTCCTTATTACCCTCATAGAATACGTTATTCCTCCATAGAATAGAATACGTTATTTCCTCCTTGAAAACTTCAAGGAGGAAATAACGTATTCTATGAACACTAACGCGTAAGCTTTGTGAAGCGAAAATTCTCAGTGTTGCCAGACTGCTCGCAGTATCATTACTTTTACTTACTATATTTCTAAATTATTAATATTATATAATTTATAATAATAAAAAAAATAGTTTAATTATTGTGTAAACGATCACTAGATGAGTACTATTTTCAATGAAGGATATTTGTAAACAAAATTATGAATGAAAGAACATATTTTTTAGAAGAAATTGCTATTTTTAATTTAACCTTTTCAATATAAAAAGATATTTATTATTTATATGTAATGAAAAATTATTAAATTATTTACTTATAATTACGTAAAAATATTGTAAGAATATGTAAATAACATTTTCTTTATGGGGTGATTTTTTTTTTTTTTTAATTTCAAAACTTTCTGCATGTTAGCAAATTGTTATACGATGTATTTTATAATTAAATTTTCAGTACTGTAAATATTTGAAATATTTGAAAGCTTTCGTTTATATTGTTAAAAAGTTTGAAAAAGTCTAATTTTCATCTTTTTACTTATTTAAATTGCTTGAAAATATTTCGAACAGTAACGTTTTCTTTTTGCATATTCTGATAACGAGTAAAATGTGTTCGCTGATTGCAAATAGAAAATAAAGTATTATTAAATTGAATATTATTTAATTTGAAAGCATTTTAATTTCATTAATTTATTAATTTTGAAAATTCTTTATTTGATAAAGGCACTGATTTATACATGTATGTTTGCGAGTATTTTTCATTTCAATCTTCTAATGCATATTAATCACATTTAGCATATAATATAAATTTCTAATAAATATTTTCTTATTTAAAAAATATCATCAGCATATTTTTATCATAATAAATACTATATAAATTTAACTTTTATGTAAATAAAAGAATATCTGTGAATAAATAAATGGAGAATTTTCTACAGATTTTTTAAAAATAAATAATTGAATTTTTTTTATTAGAGTTTGAAACTTTTATCAAAGACTTATATTATTATTCTTAATTTTATCCTCATTTTAAATAAGCTCAATAACAAAAAGGATATAATGTTTTGATTTATAAAAAAATTATTATTCATCGTTTATACTTTTCAAAGTTCATTCTTGTAGGTATAATATACTTTTCTACTTTATTTGCATATCCATTTGATTTCAAATCTATTCGATTTCGAAAAAAAAAATTATTTTGTATTTATACTTATACATCGCCAAAAAAAAAAACAACATATTTTTCTCTTTCAAAAGAATCCAATCTTAAATATAATATCTGATTGAAAGCTGAAAATATATGCTTTCCATTTCTTTTTAATACGAATACATACAAACCTATGTCGTTTTTAAGGTTCATATTACAATAATTTTTTCCCCTTTCTTTTTTAGGGTTGTAGCAAAAAAAAAATTATTCTATACATAATTGAAGAAATATGGGTTAGATAATAATGGGATTCTGGAAAATAAACCTTAAATTTATTATATCACGAAAATCGTATTTTTCACATGCTTGACTTAGAAAAGGTATATTTAAATATATGAAAAGTTGATAAAGCCACAGATGGTTTTTAATGTTTGACAAAAATTTATTATTTTTGATAAATTTAATGAGTATTAAAAATGAAATAAATATTTTTGTATAATTCTATGATAAGATTTTAGAGTTTGTTCTTTTTTTTCTATTTGATAATAATATTATTTTTATGACTTCATGTTTTCTAGATCATATTTAACATATTCAACATAGTAACAAAATAATAAACAATATTTTTTACGAGTTTTATGGGAGAAATAAATAATACATCATAAAATTATGGAATTTTTTTTTTATGCAAACAGGATGAATGTTTTATCACATATGTGAAAAGGAGTTGATCTGGAGATTTTCTAGTAAATGGTCATAGTACTTAAATCATGATCGCTGACAGGTGGGAACAGTATATTTTATGGTTGAAAATGATATGAATCCCTAATAAAAACGTTTTTATAATATTTCGAATTAGATTTTTATTAATATTTTTTGCTGACTTGAAAAATGCATATGTATATGCGTGTAATTGAAAACAGTTACGTAATAACTACATATGCAATAGATGTGGCAGAAAAGTAATGGTCATTATTGAGAGCAATCTGGTAACATCGTTTACCAGAAGATATCTGAACTTTGTAGTGGAATGGGACTTTCAAAAGTTAGCAATTTTTTAGTCGAAATTTTCAATAAAAATATTTTTTGTAAATTTTCAAAGGTAATTTTTTTATGAAAAGTTTGAGTAAAACAATAGTTAAAATCTTAAAATAAAAACTTTTAGCAAAATATTTTTCACTACGAATTTTATTAATAATAAAATTTAATACAATTTAATCGTTAATTTCAAAAATATTATATTAAAATTTTTGCCAAAAGTACAAAAAGTATATGCTACAATTTCTTATATAAAAAGGATCAATTATCATGCAAACGAGGTCTGTTCAAAGTGTATCACGAATTTTGTGTTTTTTAAAAATATTATTTATTTATTCATAAATATCTATTTTGTCCCCTTCAAAGTAATCCCCACCAAATATTATACACTTGTGCCAACGTTTTTTACAATCCTCGAAGCACTTCAAAAAATCATTTTTTGTGATCTTGTTCAGCTCCTTCTTCGATTCCGTCTTTATCTCCTCAATCGTAGCTCTTCAGTTTCGGGAACAAGAAAAAGTTCAGGGGACCATATCTGGGGAATACGGTGGCTGCGGCATTATTAGTGTGTTGTTTTTGGCCAAAAATTCGTGCACAAGCAACGATGCCTGAGCAGGGGCGTTATCATGGTGCAAAAGCTAATTTTTGTTCTTCCACAAATCCGAGCGTTTCTGGCAGATTGCTTCACGCAACTTGCGCATAACTTGCAGGTAATATTCCTTATTGACCGTTCTACCCTGTGGTAAGAACTTATGATACACCAGGCCTCTGCAATCGAAGAAAACTGTTAGCAAAATCTTTACATTTGACCGAACTTGAAGCGCCTTTCTCGGACCTCTGAGAACATTTTGTACCACCGAT
This sequence comes from Atherix ibis, assembly GCA_958298945.1. Lineage (NCBI taxonomy): Eukaryota > Metazoa > Arthropoda > Insecta > Diptera > Athericidae > Atherix > Atherix ibis. The sequence continues at coordinate 30,636,995 of OY282605.1, read as the reverse complement.
AAACGTTGCTTTGGTCCAAGGTAGCTTCAGCATATACCACAGTCAACATTTGGAATGCTTCCGCGAAATTAATTTTTGTTTTCACACAAAATTTGATACAGATTTTTTGGAATGAGCAAAGCTGTCAAAAATTAACTGAACATTCAAAATGGCCGAACTTATCGGAATAAGTGAGAAACATGAGTACCAACATAACGCCACAAAAAAAATTGAAAATCAAATATACATAACCCGAGGAAATTCAAAATTGAACAGACCTTGTACTTCCCGAAGGGAAAAAGAAGCAGGCTAGGGAATGGAATGGTCGAGATAAAATGGGGAAAACTGTAAGCAAAACCTTCATACTCGACCGAACTTGGTGCGCTTTTTTCGACCCTCTGAGAACATTTTGTACCACCGATAAACGTTGCTTTGGTCCAAGGTAGCTTCACCATATGCCATAGTCAATATTCGGAATGCGTTCGCGCAATTAATTTTGTTTTTCATACAAAATCTAATACAGACTCTTTGATCCATTTTTTGGAATGGGCAAAAATCGAAGACGAGCCAAAACACGTGCAAGTAAAGCAGCTGTCAAAAATTTACGGAACATTCAAAATTGCCGAACTTGTCGGCATAAGTGAGAGACATGAGAACCAATATAACGTTACAAAAAAAATCGAAAATCGAATATACTGACCTCGTATAGAGTCTCCATCTCTCGACAAGCATATCTACACATATAATAAGGATTGAAAAATTGAATACGTAGATTATCTGCTAAATAAATTTCATATAAAACCATTCCAGGTACCTGCACTCTCCGCATTTACATGCACCCTCTATGGATGTTATCGAAAGTACGAAAATGACATCCTTTCAAGTGGTTGTTGATCTTGGGGAACAAAATAAATAATAAAAATGCCTAAAAATCAGGTGAATAGCAAAAAAAAATTTATTTATAAACTTGATAAAAAATAAACAAATAATAAAAGAATTCCAAACGGAATAGAAATACGGACGCGGTATAATTTTGGCGGAGGGGGAGGGAGGGTAAAATGAATTATAAAATAACATCTAAAAAAAAAGGTAGAGTTGACGGACAACTGAATTGCGAGAGAACTACAATAGAGGTCTGACAAGCAGACCTATTTTTATAGGTCTGAGTAGCGGTGGAGGATGAACCTCACTCAGGGTAACTTTCAACGTCGATAATTAATGAAAATGTGGAATGAGTAAGAACTCATGTGAGGTGAGACAAACTATCAACCAAGTTTTTTTAATAAAAAAAATCCTTGAAAAGCTTAGGAAAAAGTTAATTTGCGTTAAATCTGACATTACAGACAGTTCGAGGCTCAACCATAACAAACTTTTCTCTCAAAATAGTCTCATTACTTTTAAATTATTAACAAATCACCTCTAATAATAATTAAAATGTTACAAATCATATTTAATACGCATTATGATATTTAAAATTTTTTAAAGATTACAAAGAATCGTCATAAAAAATGGTACAGCTCGTAAAAATATGTTGATGAGTATTTAAAATATTGTACAAAATGAAATAGTCAAATTACATTTAATATAAAATTACCATAAAAAACAGAATACTTTTGATTATAAAATTCATTTTAACACATTTTCTTTTTTATTTGGAAAGAAAACAATTTGAATGTTTGAAAATTATACTGAAGAGGATTTACGCGGATGTGCAAAAAAAAAAATTAATATATTTTTTAAGGATTGTTTTAAAAGTGGAAATTTGATCGGAATTTATTCTATAAGTATCACTACTAATACATATTAATGCAATGAATGTAAATAAAGAACTTGAATGATTTTATTCTTACTTGGCTAACTTGAGATTTCTTTTGGTTGAACTACTTAACCTAGCAGTTAGCATGTGCTCTTCTCCTCAGGTGTGCATTTTAAATTACAACCACTGAAAATCTCTTTTAGTTTTATAGTCGAGAAAGTTTGTAATTAATTACTAATTAACATGTCACATGAATTTAATTTTGCTCACAAAATGCGCATATTTTAAAATTACACAGATTGCATATTTCCTTAGATTCGATGAGTAGAAGTTGGTGAGACCTTTTTCCACTACGCGAATGCCATAAAGGTAAGAGTTTTAATTTAATTATGCCTTCACAGCGGTTAAGGGATGAAAATGAAGTACGAATATAAAGTTAATGATCTTTTAGATTTAATAAAACTACGAATATACAATATTTAAAATTAAATAAGATAAAAAAAAAATATTTTCATGAAATACACGCTAAATTATTTTTTTGCACAAAATCTCTCTATAAATCAAGTACCAAACAAAAAGTACAGAAATGTCAATAAAACAAAAATATGTACACATTTTCTAAAAATACCACAAAATTCTTAAATATAGTATTCATAGGCAATAGGCAAGCTATTGTATATAATCTTCTAGAAAAGTACATATATAAAAAGGAGGCTGTCTCTGCCATATTCAGAACAAGGATTCATAAAAACAAATGTGACAATCAGATGGATGCTGACTGAAATGGTTGGTAATGGTGATTTCCTTTTATTTTTTGTTATTTGTTTTTTTGTTATATATTTTCTCTTATCAATCCTGACAGGTAATAGGAAGATATAACCGACTGTGCTGAGTACAAAGTGTGGGTGATCTGTTCAACAGCTTAATCCTGTGGATTTTCCGAGTGCCCTGGAAATGAATATAGTAATGGTGTGACAGTGAAGGATCTGATAATGTGATATAATAAAAGTTTTACGTAGATTTACGGTAACAGTGCGGTGAGATTGAAGCTACTTTCCATAGTAATACATGCAATTTACAAAAGAATTGATCTTTGAATTTCGTATGGAATATTAAAATTTTCTACGATTTATGATTTTATTTCAAAATGTTTGCTTACTGAATTCTAAAATGTTATGTAATAAATTCTTATTGAAATGTACGAGAAAAGGTCTCAACCAAATAGCGTTGCTGCGATGACTTTTGTTACTATAAATTATGGCTATGTTGTTGCATACACGTATGCTCTGATTCTAATTATTTGATAAGGTAGAGTATAAATCGAATGTGTAAAAATATGCTAATTTTTAATTAAATAATTTCAACTTGTACTAAATAAGTTTTTTTAAAAATAGAATATATTTTTTTATTTACATAAATATAATTTTATATTGATGAATTTATTGAAATTAAAATGAATCTCGTATTTTAAAGATGGTTCTCGTATTTACAAAGGTAATCGATTTTCTACTTTTTCCACCATCGTTTACTAATTGTTGGTAATGTTTTGAATCCTAGTTTGTCTCCGACAGATTTCTCTAAGACAACGAAAATAAAAAATACTTTTACTGCCAGATATATTCTGGAATTAAATGAGACTTAATATGACGTCATTCAATAAGTCCTTAGAAAATCCAAGAAATTGGGCTCGTAGTGTCGGTAAAGCTTCATTATCAACAAGAAAGCTGTCCATAGAGTAGGTCAATTTCTGTCGTCGATTAAAGTTAACAACATTTATTTGTGCATAACAATGGAAAAAAGTGAGTTTAGGGTTGTCATCAAACATCTCCATTGTTTGCCCGAAAGAAATCAAAGGCGAGTTGGATGCAGTTCATGGCACATCTGCACCTGTGTTTGCGACGGTTTACAATTGGGTGAATGAATTTAAACGTGGCCGTTCATTCACAAAAGATGAACATCGTTCAGGACGCCCAGTTGAGGTGTCTACTCCTGAAATCATCGACAAAATCCACGATCTTATTTTGAACGATCGGCGAATTAAAGTGCGCGAATAAGTTGAGGCCACGGGCATATCATAAGGTAAAGTACAGTCGCTTCAATTTTGCATGAAAAATTGTCTGTGAAAAAAATTTCGGCAAGATGGGTGCCGCGTTTGCTCTCAGAGGAGAATAAGCGCAATCGTGTAGTGGAGTCTGAGGCTATGTTGGCACTCTTTCATCGCAATCCTGCCGAATTCCTTCGTCGAGATGTCACTGTGGACGAAACCTGGATACACTACTACACCCCAGAAACGAAGAGACAGTCTTCACAGTGGATTTTCAAGGGTGAACGGGCTCCGAAGAAGTCAAAAACTGTGCCATGGGCCGGGAAGGTGATGGCCATGGTCTTTTGGGATTCGCAGGGCATCATTTTTATCGACTACTTGGAAAAAGGAAAAACAATAACAGGAACGTATTACGCGTCGTTATTGCAACGGTTGAGCGAGGAAATCAAAGAGAAACGCCCCCATCTGAAGAAGAAAAAAATCCTCTTGCATCAGGACAATGCGCGTGTGCACACCTGCGCTGTTTCCATGGCCAAAATGGTGGAATTGAGAATGGAATTGTTGCAGCATCCCGCTTATTCACCAGATTTGGCCCCGAGTGACTATTTTCTTTTCCCCAATCTGAAGAAATGGCTTGGCGGACGACGGTTCACTTCCAACGAGGACGTCATTGCTCAAACGGATGAGTATTTTGCATAATTTCCGAAATCCTATTTTTTGGACGGGATAAAAATTTTAGAAAAACGGTTGGAAAAGTGTATATGGCTAAAAGGAGATTATGTTAAAAAACAATTTTTTTTTTAAAAACAGTTTTTTCCTTTTTTTTCTAAGGACTTATTGAACGACTCTCGTAGTAATTTTTTTTAAAATTACTACAAAATAGTAATAAGAAGATTTGAATAAGTAATTTCGTTTTTTTTTTTATAAAAATGAAAGACAATTTTCTTACAGTGAATTAATATTTTATTCTGGCCTTTTTTCTTTAAGTGAATCATTTAATTTGTCAAACTGATGACAGTACACTTTAGAATTGATCGTTGTGTTGCTCGGTAGAAGCTGAAACTAAACGATTCCTCTGAAATCCCACCAAACAGATAGCATAACCTTTTTTTGATGAATATTGGCTTTCGAAGTGGATCTTTTGCGCTTAACATTGCTGTAGACAATCCATTTATCATACACTTCAAAAATGGATCATTTTCTTGGCGTTTGAGAAGCAAATTTCAAACGTCAATGCGACGGCACACATTTTTTTCCGTAAGAAGATGAGGAACCCATATGTCGAGCTTTGAGATTAAAGCTATCCGTTTCAAATTATCATGAACGATCATATCTGATAAATTTATTCTCTTAGGATTTCATGAGTTGTTATTCTCCAGTTTGCATCTATCATCAGCTTCAACTAGCCTTCTAGAACGTGGTGCATCTTCGAGATCAAAATTGCCGGATCGAAATTTTGCAAACCAGTTTTGGCACTAGCGATCACTTAACACATTGGATAATTTTTTTCTTGCTTAAATAGCATTTTTATCTTTTCTATAGTAAAAAAGTAAAATATTCCGAAAATGCTGTTTGTCCCTTTCTATATTAAAAAAGTAAGCCTTGATATGTCAGCTGTCAAAATAGATATGATTATGCGGCTTAAGTATGAACTTGGTTGTGAAAAAAACCATTTAAGTCCTCTATTGGTAAAAAATGAAATTACTTTCTGAACAACCCATTAGTATTAATTAACGTGTTTGTATGTGGGTTAAGATATATGGGAAGGCATGGTTTACGGCACAGAGTAAAAGTTACGTATGTAGACTTGCATTCGTTGACTTTTATTCTCCACCTTTTAAACCAGTTCTGGTGGGTTTGGATTTAGGAGAGTTTGAATTTTGGAAGCCCGTTGCGGATTTTTACGGTTTGCAAGGCGTATTATAGGATTTTCGCTGTATCATCAGCATAATTAACAAAGAAGGTATTGGATCTACAAGGAAGTATAATTGTGGAACACCAGCCAATATCGTAGAGATTTTCGAAAATTTGTTGGATTAATTTACTTGGAAGTGTTGGTTGGTATTAGGACTAGGAAATAGGCAAAATGAAGGATCCTTTAATAGTTGGGTATTAAATTTAAAGAATTCGAGTAGGGAATGTAAGCGATGAAGGTCTGTCTTTTCAAAGATTATCGAGAGGATTGGAAAGAGACTGTAGAAAAAGGGTTTTTGGGAAAATTTAAGTTGGTTTATTGAATATAAGGATCATTTTTAGAATGGAGAATTTTCAGAGGATAGAGAAAAGGCGAATTTATATAGTATAGCAAGGAAGACTATTGCTCTTTTTGGAAGTTATTGGAGTATAACATTAATGTTATTTGTAGAAAAGTAGTTCACTTGAGCAGCTAAAAGAATTATCCAATTTATGGTAATATTTATAAAGAGTTTTTAAAAAAAATCTAAAATAAGTATTTTTTTTTAAAGTTCTTTTATTGAATACACAATTAGTTTTATATTTTTAATCATCATATCAACTTGTATTGATTACAAGCATGCATTTATCTATCTATATGTCCATACAAGCAATCATAAGAAATTATCCAACTTAAACTTTGGAAAGTAAAATGAAGCTAAATACGCGCAATATTAAAAATTTGATAAAATTGATATGTTATTATATTGACTAAAAATTCCTATTATAATTTTATTTAAATAATATCTACTTGAGATAATTTCTTATTATCTGAAAATAGATAATAAGAAATTTATTCGTAGGATAAATTAGGCTAATACTTGACATAACCTTAAAAAAGTCGGCCTTTTACATAACATCAAAATAAGTCCTATGGCATTAAACTGCATTATCTTAGACGTTGATTTGGCATCGCTAAATCTCACAAATACGTTTCCTGTGAACTTTTCGCCCAATAAAGTAAAAAATGTTTGTATTGTGTGGCTTGGGGGCCATTTTTTTAAACCACATATAGTCCAAACTAAAATCTTTTAGTTCAGCTTGAACACGTCGATTATTATGGGACTTATGTACTCAGAATTGATGGTAACAGTCTGTTCTTCTTTATTGTACATCAGATAGTAACTTTTTGCAAATACAATGGCTTTTCCACAGTCTTTTTACTTATTAACTGATCCAATGATCACGAAATGAGCCTCATTATGAAGACTGGAGGGCTACACTACTTTTCATGTTATTGACGGTAACAAAATGACATCATTCATTAAAATCTTGGTCGATAAAAGGGTCATATGGACACTTAGATCAGGTAAATAGCAGAGGGGATTGGGGGGTTTCGAAAAACTATAAAAATCTTCTTTTCCGATCCAAATTCATTAATGGAGATATCTGTGTGACAGTGGTTATTGTCATGATGGACCATCCAAGTATCTGCAACATTTTCATCAGTTTTAAATTTTGTATACCTACCTGAGTAAAGTTCGTCATTCACTGCTTCTTGGCCTTCGAGAAAGATGTAAAAATTGCGCGCACTTACCCAGTTTAACACAAAAGTTGATGTAAGATCTTTGCTTCAAATTTTGCTGTTCCACTTTTTGTTTGCATTAGAAAAACAAAACTTCATTTATAACGCTTAATAGGGTTGCGCAGTTATCAGACGGCGCTGAAACTTGTACTGTACGTCTAGAAAAAGTTTGCAGTGTTGTCAGATTATTTGTAATAATGTAAATTTGAATATTTTTCTATAGGAAAAGAATTTTTTTTCAAGGAAATTTTCAAAACATCCAGTTTTTATTTGGATATTTTTATTATCTGAATTTTCCACCAAAAATAAATAAGTTTTTATTTGCATATAAATTTTAATATTTTTTTTTTTACTTTAAAATTAAAGATGCCTTTAGTAGTAAAGAGTTTATTTTTTAATTAAAAGATAATAAAGTCAAAAAAAGGATATTTGAATAAAAATAAATTGTAAAGTTTTTACAATTACTTAATAATTTTAGTAACAAAAATATAGTTTTTTGTAATAAAAAAATGGTTTTAACTAGAAAATCTGTACGAAAATTAACCAAAGAGTAGAAAATAAGTAGTCCTTGGCACGCATGATTCCAAATAAGAAATTATTGATTAGAAAGGTACGAAAACAAATGTGTGTACGTAAAATCTGTGAAATAATTTTACTATGCACAAGTAAAGATAAGATGGCTAAGATTGTTTATAATGAATGGGAATGTATGCTTGCCTATTTGCTCGTAAATTAATTGTCGATGTTAATCAAAGTTAGGTCATTAAGTAGGAGAGTACGCCTACACATTTGTACTCCTCCATAAATGAAATGTTCGTCGTACAAAACTTTTTGATTCATTTTCTGTTCGTGTGTTATATAAAATTTATCATTAAAATTACAGTGGAAAATTTCTGAAGTTAGATTATACTAAAGAGCAAATAAATGTGAATCGAATAAAGAGTATTATCCTAGAAAACAAATATGGTATACTGTTGCGCAATTAATTTTTTTCTTCCATAGATATGCGTATGTACATAAATGTTGCTAACTCATTATAATCAAGTGTTATCAGTATTTTTTGGATACATTCTGATGTCAACTTATTATTTATTAAATAATTCTTATAAATTAGAGAATAAATCTTAACAGATTAGAAGGCGAAATCAAAGAGATCGATAAATTTCTCAATATGCTGGTATAGATTATCTGATAGCATGCAAGTGAGTTTATATCCCGATATATTGTGGGATGGAAGGAAATTATGTACAATATTTTCTACAATATCTTATACATTTATGTATCTACAATATAAGGCAAATGGGCTTTATTAGCTCATTGGTTATTTTGTTTAATTATTTTTCTTCATTTATTTTCATGTTCAAGTGCAAAATACGAGTAGATAACAATACTAGAGATTAAGAATGGAAATTAATTTGATGCTTGTTCGTGGGTAAGAGTATATACCTTTTCTATATAATTCCTAGTTAGATGTGAGATACTTATAAATATTGACTAGATTTTGCATGGCCATTCAAATAAATTTGGAGTTCATTTATAAATAGAAAGCAAGTATACACGTACTATGAAAATTATGGATCTGATGATAATACAGATTTTCTTCGGAAAGTTTAGCGACTATTAATTAGTTCGAATATAAAGGGTGTTCTACGAAAAAGTTTGCAACTTTTTTTTTGGGGATAATTTTACAATTTGTTTTTAAACAAACTTTTTATTGAAATATAAATAAGTGATATGATTGACCAAAAGTCTTTATATAGACTTGAAAATGATGTACAAAAAAACATTATCGGCTAAATGCTCGTCTCAGACCTTCAGGCATACACTATGTCTGCTTTTTTAATAACATTTTTTAAAATATGTATTCACACATTTATGCATGGTCTTGCTCCTTTAGTATTACTACAGGAAGATCGCAGAATTTTCATTATAGCACCGTTCTGTCATTTTACTCCAATTTGTCCAATTCAAGTATTTGTGGTATCTCCTTGTATCGGTCACTTGTCCTCAAAATAATATGAACTATAGTTTTTTGGTTATTTTATTATTGTAACTAAAAACTATTTTTCTATTTTTATTTTTTATTGTGTATTTTTTCTGGTAACGCCTCTGGAAATAATGTTAATGAGTTGGAATATACAATTCAACTAAACTATTAAAAATTTATCATTATTACGTAATTGTAGCGTGCTATTGAACTACAGTATATACTGCAGGTACTAGCACACTATAAGATCAATTATATATTCATCCCTAAGAACGAACCATACCGGTCTTTTTTAATTTGACTCTAGATTTTCAGAACCTCAGAAGTGACAATTTCGCTTGTTACTATCAATTTTTTGATTGAAGTTTCTGTATCACCTGAATTTTGTACGGCTATACATGCAAATTTTTTATGAAAATTATTATTCTACACAACCTTTTGAGGAAGATTAAATTCTTGTGCACAATCAAGAGCTGCAGCAAACCTTTCGATTGATCGTAAGGTTCTAATATAGCCAGGGTTCTGTCTATCGACCTTCTTCTTCAAAATTATTCAATATAGGATAATAATTTTAACGTGATTTACTGAGTATTATAACATTAAATGAGCCCCACAGTGGTTCGTCCGTCAGGGCTGGCTAAGGTGAGTATCCTTTTGCTGAAACGTGGGCGGCTGTGGTTGCCACATACATCGCAGGTACATTTTTAGGACTGGAGCTGAGGGATGATAGAATCTTGGGTGCTATCACTACGGTAGAGGTAAGGGTAACTAGCTTGTAACTGGTTACTGACTGTAAGCAAATGGACCTACCTGTAATAGATGGACCTGGTTAGAGACTGGTCCAGGTAGTTGCACTGCACAAATGTGCATGGAGAAATGAGGGAGCGGTCTGCTGGCTTAGACCGCCTACCGAAGGAATTAGCGGAAGCTTGAATGTTTGCCTGCCTTCTGAATGAGTGACAAAAGATAATTAAGAAGAAGAAGAAGAAAAATTTGAAGAAGATGATGACGATGATAACGATGAAGATGATTAAGAAATTGAAGAAGATGAAAAAGATGAAGAAGATCAATAGGATGAAGAAGATTAAGAAGATGAAGAAGATGAAGAAGATGAAGAAGATGAAGAAGATGAAGAAGATGAAAAAGATAAAGAAGATGAAGAAGATGAAGAAGATGGGGAAGATGAAGAAGATGAAGAAGATGAAGAAGATGAAAAATGATAAAGAAGATGAAGAAGATGAAGAAGATGAAGAAGATGAAGAAGATGAAGAAGATGAAGAAGATGAAGAAGATGAAGAAGATGAAGAAGATTAAGAAAATGAAGAAGATGAAAAAGATGAAGAAGAAGAAGAAGATGAATAAGATGAAGAAGATGAAGAAGATGAAGAAGATGAAGAAGATGAAGTGGATTAGGTAGATGAAGTGGATTAAGAAGATGAAGTAGATGAAGAAGATGAAGAAGATGAGGAAGATGAAAAAGATAAAGAAAATGAATAAAATGAAGACGATTAAGAAGATGAAGAAGATGAAGAAGATGAAGAAGATGAAGTGGATTAAGAAGATGAAGTGGATTAAGAAGATGAAGTAGATGAAGAAGATGAAGAAGATGAGGAGGATGAAAAAAAAAAGAAAATGAATAAAATGAAGACGATTAAGAAGATGAAGAAGATGAAGAAGTTGAAGAAGATGAAGAAGATTAAGAAGATGAAGAAGATGAAGAAGATTAAGAAGATTAAGAAGATGAAGTAGATGAAGAAGATAAAGAACATGAAGAATGATGAAGAAGATGCAAAAGATAAAGAAGTTAAAGAAGACGAATCACATTCCCTATGGTCGTGGTATTATGTCTAAGGATAGGGATGTCAGTTAAATAACATTACTCTAATATTGACGATACTAGGTAGACGTATTTTTAAGTGTTTGTTGACCTTGGTGAGCAACAAAAGTCACACGTACTTCGATTACGCGAATAGGGGGACTGGGGAACCACACCCTCTTTTAAGAGGGACTAATTTACATATTGTATAGAAGAGAAGTTTGCAATATTGATAGTTAAAGTTTCATTAATATTCTGTCACATTTTGTAATTTAAGGAAAAAGACAAGAAATCTATGAAAAATTAATATTTTGACAGATTTTTGCTCATTTAAATTACAGAAAATATCTTAAAATAATCAATATTTTATATGCATTTATCGACATTAAGATAATTTTCTGGTAAATTAAAGTTCTCTTGTCAGTATAATATTGTATATTTGATTAACACACTATAATTACCTTGACTCATGAGACTATCATTAAAGTAATAACAAATTTAATAATTAAAATTATTTTCTTTCCATTGATTATAATTTTCTCTTCGCTTAATGATCAAAAAGTAAAAAAACTTCAAAAATTTGGCCTGACGCATTATTAAGAGTATTTGAAAATATTAAATTAGTTATTTAAAATAATTACACATGTAATAGCCTCATAATATTATTTTGATAGGTTTATCTAAAGATGATAATTTGAAAAAAAACTAAAAAGAATAAAGATTATTAGAAAAACGAGACTCTTGATACATTTTGTAATATTGTTAGGAAATATCATCTCTTATCTTGTGAGTATATAGTTGATTAGAAATTTTTTAAAGAATATATCAACCGAAATTGTATATTTTTCAAAAACATCCATTCGAAAAGATTTTCATTTACTGATATCGACTATAATAGGCTAAAATTACTGCCAGTTCTTCGCATCAGCGAATAACTTTGACTTCAAAACTTAGTTCATTTTTTTATGTTTTTGGCTTCTCCCGCTTCTTGTTATATAATTTGGCATTTTTCCCTTTTCATATTTATAGACTACAGGGAAGAAAATATCTACTTTATTTTTTTTGTAGAGTAGTAAAGACTACGGGAAAAGATAAATATATTTTATAGTTAGAAATAAGCAGCACGTAGGAGAGTATAGCGTATAATATTTACACATTCGGCAGTAGGGTGCAGACAAAGTGTGTAAAGTTTTTGCAACCTTAACCTGAAGGTCACTCATTCATTTTAAGATATATGAAAGGGAGTAGTACAGTTGAGCAGTTTCTGTTCACGTAATCTTGGTCTTACACATTGTTATCGGCCACAAATTCTCTTGAGGCTAACTTTTTTCGAATTATCGAATATATTTTTGTTGAGCTTTTTTGTGGCCCGTTCTACTAAAGTCACGTTCAATGCTTCAAAAGTTTAGTAATCCGGTCACGTTGAACTCTTTCTTTCATTTTTTTTTTTATTATTGCTGTTGTTTTGTTGCGTGCTTTTTCTTATTGCCGCGGCCTTTAATATGATTTCAAAGATGATTAGGGGTGCACATATATAACTCTCAACATATGAGATCTATCGATTTATTGATTAATTCTTAATTCAGCTTTACCCATAATAAATTTGTAGACATACACATATAGAAAAAAAAACCTCACAAATAAAAAAATACACTTTTTATGAAATGCTCATGCTTTAGTTTACGAATAAATAAAAATTAACACTGACATAAGGATGCCTATTCATAAGAAATTCTATTGCGAATACATACGAAAGTCATACCAAATTATTATTTTTATTAAAAAGGACTTCTTTATGATTTATTGGATTTTTATTGAATAGAAGAAAATATTGATAAATTAGCAACTTAAAGAGTAACTATTAGAAAATCATCAATATTGAAAACACTTATAAATTAGTACTTTGAGTTTAAGGAAATATTTAAGATAACTATAATTCTGTCATTTAATAGTTGCTTAGTAAATATATTAGTAAAAATAAATTTTGAATAGCCTAAAGGTTGCCATTGTGGCCCATTATAACGCAAAACAACTTTCTGTAAAATTGGGCTATGTACCATAATGTCCTGTTAAACCACATTTTGAGCTTTAACAGGACATTATGGTACATAGCCCATTGAACTTTTATTCATGAATTTTAAAAAAAAATTATATTTAACCGATAATATTCAAATTATCCATCAAAAATTGGTCGAATTAACCTTCGAAATTTGCAAAATAGTCATTAAATAATATGTCAAACAAATTAAGTGCATCACGAATATTTTTGGCCGCCAATTAACATAACGCAACATTTTATTCACAATGATAAACTTTCAATAATATAATTTAATAAATTTGTTATCTGAATTTTAGCCCCATAACTGGATACCGTAGGTCCATATCGGCTTTAATATTTGCTTGTATATGAGAATTTTATTAGATAACAGACAATTTTCTATATTTGATGTTGAGCTCTTAATTATTTATTTTAATATGCTCTCTCCACCTAAGTTTAGCATCTAAAATTATCTCTAAGTAGTTGCCTGTGTTTGCATATGGCATAGTTTGACCGTTGATGGATACACCAATTGGATTTTGACCAAATGTGGCCAATAATACATCATCTTGATATGGAAGGTCTCTGGTATACAGGAAGTATAGAATAGAGCCAAGTAGTCTACCTTGCGGTACCTCAGCCTTGATATCCCTTAGGTCTTTTTTTTCTGTTTAGATTAATGAGGTACAGGGGGAAACCTTCAAAAGTTACTCGCCTGGAAGTTTTTCCTGCCAGGTGAGTTATGCGGGATTTTTACCTCGCTAAAACCTAACCTGCACCTCTGATCTTGCTCCCGGAACGATGGTTCCCCGGCGGCACTCTTTGTAAATACTACTTCGCCGGGGCGTTCTTGTTTGATGCTACAGCTGTCCCGATGTTATGACGCCTCGCGGCCTATTCTTCGTACGTTGTGTGGAGATCTTTGATAATGGATTCCGCGTACTCCGCAATTCTGTTCCACTATATTTTCTGGACTGATAGAACGCTCCAGATCTCTCTCCAGCTCCACCCGTGTCTCCTCATAGAGGGGGCACTGGAAGAACACGTGTTCTGCGTCTTCGATCACATCGCCGCAATGATGACAGTTTGGGGAGTCAGTTCTCTTGAATCTGTGCAAGTATGCCCGAAAGCATCCATGCCCAGTCAAGAGTTGGGTGATGTAATACCCGACTTCCCCGTGCAGGCGAGTGACCCATTTGGTAACATGTGGGATCAGCCGATGAGTCCACCGACCCTTCGTCGGGTTGTCCCATCTCTCTTGCCAGAGGCGAAGACTCTCGGGTCTCTCCTCTTCACAGAGGACCTTTCGCCGCTCTTCCTTCTTCCTACGATGTTGGCGTTCCCGCTCTCTTACCAGAATGTCGATGGGTGGGCATGATGCCACGATGTTGACCGCATCGTGCGTTACCGTTCGGTATGCTGACGCTACTCTGATCGCTGAGAGCCGCTGGACTGATGTCATTGTCTTGCGGTATGTTGTAAGCTCTAGCGATTTTGCCCACACTGGTGCTCCGTATAGCAGGACGGAGGTAACCACAGTTGCCAGTAGTCGCCTTCGGATTTGCCTGGGGCCTCCGATATTGGGCATTATCCGCGAAAGTGCGCCCTGTACTGCTGATGCCTTCCTGCTGACGCTGGAGATGTGCTCCTTGTAGTTGAGTCTGGCATCCAAGAGCACTCCTAGATACCGGATGTAGGGTAGCGACCGGATGTCGTGATCGCCTACTCTTATGGTGATGGTCTCCATTTTCTTCCGGCTACTCAAAAGGAGTGCCTCGGTCTTATGTTCCGCCAAAGACAGGTCTGCCGATGTCATCCACTGTCTTATGCTCCGGATGGTGGTGGAGAATGCGGCTTCCAGTTCCTCTAGGTGTTTGGCTACCAGGACAACGGCTACGTCGTCCGCGAAAGCCACGAGTGTTGTGTTCGTCGGTAATTGCAGATGGAGTAGGCCGTCGTACATGACGTTTCACAAGAGTGGCCCCAGCACAGAGCCCTGAGGTACCCCTCCCGTGACCCCATACTCTGCTGGTCTATCCTCGGTCTCGTATTGCAATAGTCGATCACTGAAGTATGATCTGACCATCCTCCGTAGGTAGTAGGGCACCCCCATGTTCTCAAGAGCCTCCAAGATTCGATCCTAGCGGGCCGAGTTAAACGCGTTCTTGATGTCCAGGGTGACAATGAGGCAATATTATTTAGAACCGCCTTTCCATCTCTTTCCTGAGATGGCTTCCTTTGCAATGTTCGTGACGAGTTCCAACGCGTCGATGGTCGATCTCCCCTTCCTGAATCCGAATTGAAATTCGGAAAGTTGAGGATCGATGTATTGCTCCAATCTGTCGGCCTCTATCCGCTCCAAGTTCTTCCCTTCGGAATCCAGCATGCAAAGTGGACGATAGGAGCTGGCTCGTCCAGTAGTTTTTTCCCTTTTGGGATAAGAACCAATCTTTGTTGCTTCCAACGGGTCGGAAATACGCCTTGTCGCAGGTATGCGTCGTACATGCTTATGAACAAGTCTGGCCTGGCGGCAATTGCACTTTTCAGTGCGATATATCCCTTAGGTCTGAGTATTCGTTTCCGTATCTGAGTCTAAATTTCCTCTCTGAGGTTGTTCGAAAAGTAATTTAGTTTGCTGATGAAGAGAGAATAAAGGAATTAATTGATTCAAACCGGCGAATAACAACTCGCAAGATTGCTGAGATATTAAATTTATCGAATACGATCGTGCATGATCATTTAAAACGGCTACGTTCAATCTCAAAGCTTGAGATATGGATTCCTCATCTTCTTACGGAAAAAAATTGTGCCATCGGATTGACGTTTGTGATTTGCTCCTCAAACGCCAAGAAAATGATCCATTTTTGAAGCGTATGAGAGCTCTGGAGTAGGAAAGGTGAACCGGCTCAAAGCACTTCAAAAGTCAATATTCATCAAAAAAAGGTTATGCTATCTGTTTGGTGGGATTTCAAAGGAATCTTTTATTTTGAGCTTCTACCGAGCAACACAACGATCAATTCTAAAGTGCACTATCATCATTTGCATAAATTGAATGGATCACTTAAAGAAAAAAGGCCAGAATTGGTCAATAGGAAGGGTGTAGTTTTCCAACAGGATAATGCGAAACCGCATACAAGTTTGACCACCCGGCAAAAGTTTTTATAGCTTGGATGTTATAACTGCCACACTTAGCACCTCTACAAAATTTTTTAGACGGTAAAACTTTTAGTTCAAATGAGGAGGTCAAAAATCACTTGGATCAGTTTTTTCACAGCAACCAACAAAAACCTTATCAAAAGTCTCCACTCAAAATTAAATTGCATAATTTTTATTTTCCAAAGCATAAATTTTGTTCAATGATTTCGATCAGTCTCTTATCATAAAATTCCATTATAATTAAGCTATAATTTGAAGAAAAATGATATTTTCGATTTTTTTCCATATTAATTTCTTCAAATAAAAATAATTGAACTTTTTATCATTTCTATTAGAAGATTTTCAAGGATATTACATTCGTTATAATTTATATCCCGATTAATCCTAAAGAAAAAATGTGTTGATTAGATTATGTGAAAAATAAAGATGAATAATATTTAAACATAGAAATTATATAAATTACTGAGAAGAAGTAAAAGTTCATCTCTAAAAG
Organism: Atherix ibis; assembly: GCA_958298945.1. Lineage (NCBI taxonomy): Eukaryota > Metazoa > Arthropoda > Insecta > Diptera > Athericidae > Atherix > Atherix ibis. The sequence goes on along the minus strand of OY282605.1, from coordinate 30,620,248 downwards.
CTTTAAAATCATATAAACGCTTAATGCAACTACGAGAAGCATAAATTTTCATGAATTTTATATTGTGTCACAAAAATAAATATTAACATTTCGAAAAATTACCTTTTAAGATATTAAAAATATAAAAAATCTGTCTACGATGGTTTTAAAAAAAAAATTATTCGAATTTTAATTAAATGATTTTTGGCATAATACGTCTGGTTGAATTTTGTCAAGGATGAAGCCACTCAATTATAACATTTTTATTTGATAACAAAGTCTGATTTAAATGAAAAATTACAAGGTAAAAATAATATTTATATGGAATAATGTCAGTGACTGTTGCCCTTGAATAGAACGTGGTCTTGCTAAAGAACAATATTTGAAGTCATACAAATATTATATTATTTTAAAATTATTTATTTTGTTTTCATATTAAATAATTAATAAATCATGTATTATTATTGAAATTCATATATACTCGTATATACAATTGCAGGTAAAAATTTTTTAAAAGAGTCGTCAATTTAAAATTTAGGGTTTATTGAATAAATATGGCTAATGTCAAGCAAATGGGGATAAATTATAAGTAAGTATCTTTGGGATATGAAAATGATTATGCTGACAGTTATTGTTTTGCGATTAATTTGAATCAAAACAGTGATGACATTAACCGAAATATACACGTAGGGGTATTTTGTTAGATATTAATTTCGTAAAGTAACTCTGCTCATATTGTACGTAGTAGTCATTTGTACAGTGTACTTCATGTATTTAGACAACACTCGTTATTTGGAGCTGGCTTAAGATAACAGTAGAAATAATCTCTGCCAGAACAATAAGCTGCTTAGAAGATTATGTTCAGTTGTCTGCACTGATTTTCCAACAAACGAAATTTCTTATTGCTAGTATCGTAAATTCTGTCATTATTTGAATTTTCACATTATTTGATGAGCCTCGTATTGTCATCGGATTACCAACAAGTAAATTGAAAGAAAAATGATTGCTCACAAAGTTCACAGAAAATCCCCATTTATCTGTATGTATGACCATACTTATATACATAGGGATGAGCTTATATGAACGGATTTCTATCAATTTGACTACCAAATATTCGAAATTTGAAAATATATTTTTTCTAAAAAAAGATTTCCATTTAAATTTCTTAAATATCTTAAACTAAAAGATTATCCATTACATGGTTCGATAAAAGTATAGTCTTGTCACTTTACAAATGTCAAACATGTTTATTATTTTAAGTAAAATGTAATTATCTCAAAATTTACCATAATATACGAGGGTCGTTCAATAAATCCTTAGAAAAAGATGGAAAAAAACTGTTTTTTAAAAAAAAAATTTTTTTATTTTTCAACATTATCTCCTTTTAGCTCTATACACTTTTCCAACCGTTTTTCCAAAATTTTGATCCCGTCCAAAAAATAGGATTTCGGAAGTTCTGCAAAATACTCATCCGTTTGAACAATGATGTCCTCGTTGGAAGTGAACCGTCGTCCGCCAAGCCATTTCTTCAGATTGGGGAAAAGAAAATAGTCACTCGGGGTCAAATCTGGTGAATAAGTGGGATGCTGCAACAATTCCATTCTCAATTCCACAATTTTTGCCATGGAAACAGCGCAGGTGTGCACACGCGCATTGTCGTGATGCAAGAGGATTTTTTTCTTCTTCAGATGGGGGCGTTTCTCTTTGATTTCCTCGCTCAACCGTTGCAATAACGACGCGTAATACGCTCCTGTTATTGTTTTTCCTTTTTCCAAGTAGTCGATAAAAATGTTGCCCTGCGAATCCCAAAAGACCGTGGCCATCACTTTGCCGGCCGATGGCACAGTTTTTGCCTTCTTCGGAGCCCGTTCACCCTTGAAAATCCACTGTGATGACTGTCTCTTCATTTCTGGAGTGTAGTAGTGTATCCAGGTTTCGTCCACAGTGACATATCGAAGAAGAAATTCGGCAGGATTGCGATGAAAGAGTGCCAACATAGCCTCAGAGTCCACTACACGATTGCACTTATTCTCCTCTGAGAGCAAACGCGGCACCCATCTTGCCGAAATTTTTTTCACAGACAATTTTTCATGCAAAATTGAAGCGACTGTACTTTACCTTATGATATGCCCGTGGCCTCAACTTATTCGCGCACTTTAATTCGCCGATCGTTCAAAATAAGATCGTGGATTTTGTCGATGATTTCAGGAGTAGACACCTCAACTGGGCGTCCTGAACGATGTTCATCTTTTGTGGATGAACGGCCACGTTTAAATTCATTCACCCAATTGTAAACCATCGCAAACACAGGTGCAGATGTGCCATGAACTGCATCCAACTCGGCTTTGATTTCTTTCGGGCTTAAGCCTTTCAAATGGAGATGTTTGATGACAGCTCTTAACTCGCTTTTTTCCATTGTTATACACTAATAAATGTCGTTAATTTTAATCGACGATAGAAATTGACCTACGCTATGGATCGAGCTGAAATTTTGACAGCTTTCTTGTCGATAATGCTACTTACTGACACTACGAGCGCAATTTCTTGAATTTTCTAAGGACTTATTGAACAACCCATGTATAATAGATTATTTAACTAGCAAACAATAACTATGGAATACGTAGAAGATACTCCAATTAGGTGCTGGAACAACAGGATTTGAAAACTGATTTTTCGTGAGCAATGAGGCTTATTTCTCTTTTCGGTGGATTCTTAATAAGTAAAATTACCATTTATAGGACTCTAAAAGCTTTAAGTGACTATAGAAAAGCTATTATATCCATGAAAAGTGATTGTCTAAAATACATTTTTAATTGTGAAACTACGAGAAAAACGTGCTTACGTAGATTATCCCCAAACTTCATAGTAATGGGCGAATTAAAGCCCAAATTTTCAAAAAAAAAACCATTAAAACTTATATCTTATTGATTGAGCTTTATAAAATTGATTGAGCTTTTAGGCGTGTGCATAATATTTGAATGATTTTATGATGACAGTCTGATAAGTCAGTGATAAAGAAAATAAGAAAAAATAATTTATTCAACAAAAATTGATTTATTTTACAATATAATCTTTCTGCTAACTCGATATACTTCTCCAATATTATAATTTCCTTATGCCATCGGTATTTTATGATTCGAAGTACTCTATAAACTATGCTTATTTTTGGCTATAACTACAGAATTGAACGCAAATTTATTCTCACCAATCTATTTATTATTTCGTCATATTTGCAGGGGGCCGAAATGAAACAGAACTTTTTGCTTTGCGAAATGTGGTCCTCTTATCTCAGTTTTTTTAATTTTATATAAACTACTGAGTGAAATGGTATTCAAATGAGATATACAACCACAACGAAATTTCACAAATCACTCCAAAATAGACTTTATAATACTTTTCAAACTTGGTTTTAAGTTCAGATTTGGTTCCGTTTCATTAAAAAATTGTATTTTATAAACACAACGAAATTAATTTTTTCTATATTAATACAAAAACATAAAACTTTTCTGCTTTCAATTGATATTAAAATTAAACTAATGACCAGATATTTATAAGATTTTATATATCATCTTTTTAAGAATGCCAAATGATAAAAATAATTTCGTTTTCTTATATAAGCAACATTTATTACCTTTATTACTGACTTATCAGACTGGTTTTGTATATTCCATGCATAATAGCAAGGTGAACAATATGAAAATGTTCATCGAAATTTGAATTTTTAGTATATTTTATTATTTTTCAAATCATAAATTATGTATATATATATTTTCAAGTAACAAATATATTGTAATATATTTTTTTCAAGCAACACTAATTATATAGAAATATTTTTTATATAAGCTTTTATGTACAAAATGTCAAAAAAATAACAAAGTAAATTGGTGTATTTTAAAATTATTTTTGAAGATATTCTCAAAAATTTTTTTTTTCAGCATTAAATATATATCCTGACATTAAATTCTACAATTAAAAATAAAAAAAATATATAGTCATTGATTTCAGAATATCTACACTAAAAATTAAAATAATCTAAATACGATTTTAATATGTAAAAGTTTTTAATGAAGTATATATGGTAGTTTTTTTTTAAATAGATATAAAAACTAAAAAAAAGTAAGATATTTTTTGTAGTTTATTTTACAAAAAATTGTTCAATTATTTTTTACTTAATTTTTTAATTATTAAGAAAACGACTAAAGGTAAAATTACATTTCCTGTTAACATCATATAATATATAAAAGTATTTTTTTTCTATCTATTTTAAAATAATCAAGTCCTACCATTCCGAATAATATTTTTAGGTACTTGACAGTATTGAATTTTCTAAAGTATCTTTCATTTGGTATTTCTCAAGGGAGTATCCTAAATCCTGTATTTATTTTTGTGCTATACGTTCCAATAAAACTACATTAATAGCAACACACGAGGATAATATTCTTTCTTTACGTATAACAATTATTTCAAAATAGTACCCAATATTTTATACAAACACTTTGATGACCTATAGAATTGGCGCCAAAAGTAACAAATAAATGTAAATGGGCAAAAATGTATTCGTATCACATTACTCTTCACCATAGTTTAGAAAGTAAAATCATATAATTTAGTGATGAGGCTCATTTTTGACACAGTGGATACCTCAAAATTGTGAGATATGGGGCTCCACAAATTATTATAAAAATGCTATAATATCAAAAATAGTAACTTTCTAGTATGTATTATTGTTAATTCTGAGTGGTATAATTATCAATTTACTTTAATATTAAATTTGAAAAATTTAATCTATTTTTAACTTTATTGCACGATAAGTTCTCAGGGCGCGTAAAATTAGAGATTTGATGATATCAGTTGATCGCCAAGATTGTGCGATTTGACACTTTTGGACTGTTTCTTGTAAAGTTATTATAAAAAACCATATTTATTCAGATAATGAAGAGCATATTAAAATTAACAGCTGTCAAAAAATTTCCGAATTACATACCAAAATGTATACAAAATTTATTAAAAACTATCTCCACTATCTTACAAAAAATACTTGGTGCTAGAAATTTAAAAATAATTAAAATTATAAAAAATGACAATGTTTAGGCAATTCAATTTTTTAGAAATATTATATTTCCGAAACTCAAATCGGATAAGCCTTTATATCTTAACAACAGTATGATTTAAAAAAGGATAATGTGTGATAATTTGGATTAAAATATGCTTAACTTAACCGGCTTTATAAATAAGAAGAAATACTTAATGATTAATGATTAAAACTGACAATTAACAGCGAATTGTTATTACATTAGAAGGTGGTGAAAACGGGATATGGACGTACGAAAAAGAACTTTGCAGCCCAATCAATCATTCCAATTTATATCAAATGTAAGCCATATCTTTACCTTTTTATTACAAACATCTTATAAAGGTACTATCTTCTTATGTATGCCTTTATAAATACTTATTGGCATTTGAAAAGACAATGTCCGCAAAACATATGGTATTAAATTTTGACTAACAATCGTGTGAGTGTTTCATTCCTCCTGTCCTTGCATTGTTAATTATAACAAAATCTATTTCTATTCTATAATAAACCATTTCTTTAGTGAATATAAATTTTATTAAACTTAAAACCACTTACTTTAAAAGGAGAAATCTTTAAAAACATATCACCGTTGAGGATTATTTACTAGTAAATAGTTTTTCTTTTCGTATAATTTATCCAAATGTTATATGGTCTCATTTTTATTTTATAGATTCTATGCTAGAGCTAATAATGTTTATAAATCTCTAGTTAGAGCTAATAATATTTTGATTGATATTTCATGAAACTGAAGCTTTTCTAGATAGTCAATCTTTAGATGAAAATGCCACTATTTAATGTATGCGCATATATCAGAAACTTAATAAATCATATTGGTATAATACGAAAATAGAGGAAAAAATTGATACAAGGGTATTATTATGGGTGATTCAATCAGGAAAAGCCAATTTCATATAAAATTGTTTAGTGGGTAATCCGGTCCATAATAAATCGGATAACCTATAACCGACAGGTAAATAAAGAAAAAAAACCTAATACCGTGTTCTATGCAAATTTCATATTCTCGATAATATCAGCTGATCAAAGAAGAGGCGTCTTCAGTATGTACATAAGATCCTATAAAGGTGTCGTCTGTTTACAAATCTCCAATAGAAAGGCTAAAGGGTAAAACCGTATGACGAGGATATCACAGAAAGTCCAGAATAAATTTATTTGCTTAAGTTTAGAACATTCCATTTATATATTGTACAAATGTGTATCAATATATGCACGTCTAGGATAAACACATTTTCGAGCTATATTAGAAGTTTTATTTTTTTATTTTTATTTACATTTTATATTCTATATTGAAGAGAATCATATAAAAAAATATAATAGAAAGGCTGTAAAATCTGGTCATGTCAGTAACTGTAGCGTTTTTTTCCCCCAACAAATAACACACTCTATCCACTTGGATCCACTAGATTGGAAATTTTTACGATAATCATTGTCAAATTTGTCAATCAAATTTTTCAGTTTTCTCTGCTTGAGTGTGTTTACAATATTCTCTTGACTTTTTCAATAAATTTACTAATTTTGTTTTTATTTCCTGAATATATAGATTCTAGATTTCAATAAATCTAATTTTATATTAAATTATGTATTTTTGAATTTTTATAAAATTTAATACAAAAATGTCTTGAAGGGAAATATAATTTTTTTTTTTTAAATATTAATGCTATTTAAATTTTAAGTTTTAGTTTGAATAAAAAAAATGTAAATAATTATTATATATAAGAAATAATTAATTGCAATTTATTTTGTGAAACACTACAAATAGTAAATACTCATACGAAAATGTGATTTTTTTTTATTTAGAAGTAGTAGTAAAAAATTAACTGAAAGCAATCTGGCAACGCTGCATTATACCATTTTATATAGCAATTAGTGCAGTATATAGTGCAGTAAAAGATTGGGCGAGTTACAAGAAGTTTTTATGTCTTATCAATAGCATAAGTTTTTCACTGGCATAAAGCATTTTTAGAGGTCTGAGGAGCAGTGAAAGGCCTTGCTCAGGAAGACCTTAACCATCGTTAACTGATGTAAATGTGAAACGTGTGAGGGCTCTTATAAGCGCAGACGAACTATTAATCAAGTAGTTGATGAAAAAAATCTCTGTAAGGCTTATAAAAAGCTTTTTTTGCATCAGATCGGACAGTGCAGATACTTGGATGCTCTAAAATAATAGTGGACTTTATCACACAGCCCTCTCCATAAACAATTCCTATCAGAAAATGAGGCGAGAATAGGAGCTCTCGTTTGGACCTGTTTGGTGGCTGGAGCGATGGTTTTTGATGAGAGGGACGGGAGGGAGTCATTTAATAAGATATTTTTGATTTGGATGTTCTCCTGTAAGGGGATACATTTAGTCGTAGATCCGTACCATAGGTTCTACGACTAAAAGCCGCTCCCTTGAGTTAGCTCTTTGAGTGGAAAGTACTCACCTACTACTCTTAAGACTTCAATAAACTGGTACCACGATGAGGATCCTTTGGCTAAAACGTTAATAGCTGTATTGACACTTACACGGCAGATGCATTCTTAGGACTAGAGCTAAGCAATGGCGGAATCCCAGGTTCTATCACTGCGGATGATAGTAAAGGATTAGGTAGGTCCTCCTACCAACAGTTAGAGTAACTAGCTTGTAATTGGTTATTGACTGGTAGCATATAAACCTATCTGTCATGGTTGAAGCTGGTTAGAGGCAGGGCCAGGTAGTTGCACAAATGTGTGTGGAGTAATGACGGAGCGGTCTGTTGGTTGAATTATTTTTTTTATAGTAATAGAATAATTTCTTAATCGTAAATAAATTTATAGAGAAAAAAAAATAAAAAAATAAAAAAAAACTAAAAAAAATGTATAACAAAAATTATTTAAAAAATAATAATATGTGTAATAAATATGAATTTTGCCTAGATTTTATTTACTTCCACCACCTTCCTGAGTCTTTAGAAATGATCTGGTCTCACCACCTTCCTGAGTCTTCAGAGATGATCAACATTAGAACGGGCCGGCAAAGTGCCAAGGGTGGATTTGGAAATGGCCAGGAAGAAGTAATTAACACCAAGACTCCTTTTGAAATAGCTCTCTCCAATGAATCCCCGTCATGAATTTTTTCCCCCCATTTTATCTCTACTTTTCCATTCCCTAGCCTGCCTCCTTTTTTCTTCGAGAAGTATATACCTTCCGGCATGCGTTTTTTTAAATATTATGTTTGGGTGCGAAGATGATAGTGGCATGATAACACTCTCATAAAGCTATCCAGCCAGTATGCCCTATCACTTCCTCGTCTTCTGAAGGTTCTGGTTAACCAATCGAAACCTTCCATCTTGGACTTCACGTCGCATAATATATATATTCATTTTTTACACTAACACCTAATCTTTTAACTCATTTAGAGAAAAGCGTAACAAAACATAACACTGTCTATAACATCCAAAGGAGTATAACCGACGAGTTGATGGCCATTCCATTTATTGCCTACGAAGAGTGGAAACAATGACTCCACCGATGTATAGCTGTCCAAGGGAAATATTTTAAAAGGGATAATCAAGACACATATTTAAAAAAAAATTGCTAAAAAAGAGCATTCATATTACTTTTCTGCTACACTGTATTTTTCATCTGTAAGATTTCAAGTAATGCAGATATTTTTATTGTTTTACTAAATATACACAATAATATTTGAGCACCTGTAAGATTTAATTAATTTAACGTTTCAAACTATATACAAATACCAATAATAAAAATTTTATCAGTATTTTTTATTTTAATTCATGTAGAGGTAATAAAATATTATGGTTTATTTTTACTGAATAATTAATAAAACTTTAAAGTTTTTATTCAAATTTTTAAGGTAATTTTTAGGGTATATCATTAATATTTTTTTTTTTCAAAAATAAACAATAAAATTTTAATTAAATGCTAATTGGTATGTGAAATTTTATCTAAAAGCTTATTTCCAACAATATATGTGTCGATATTTGAAATATTTACGAAAATGCATTAAACTTTTCATAGGTATATGAAGATAAAATGGAAAACTATGAAAAATAAATAAATCTTTATAATATTATAGTTAATTCACATAACAAATATTTTCATAAATCGAAAAGTACAACTTTCAACCATAAATAAACTCACAACAATATTTTTCATATTTTGCAATATGTTTAAAACTTTCATATATCCGAATAATATTTGATTTTTAGGAAAAGTATAATGAAATAAAAATGTTTATTGTAAATTTATAAAAACTTTTTCAAAATTTCTACACTTAAATATTCATAGGGAATATCCATATACATATTAGAAAGTTTCATTTTGAATATGCATTTAAATTTTATGAGTATGTATAAACTTCTGATATTTTAAAAACAAAAACAAAAAAATTAATTACATGTTATTTTATTTTATTTTATATGAATTTTGAGAAACTTTTATTTGAATAGTTGCATTGAAAGACTATTTTTATATAATAATTTATTAGCTATAAAGAATAATATTTTTTTTTAAATAAATAAATTTTTTAAATTATTTAACAGTCTTACTTACTGTCATAAGTATTATAAAAAAGTGGCAGATTTTATACTACACAAAAATTTATTATAAATTTTTCTTTGCCATAAAATATATACAGTATTTTTTTTCCATAAAATTTTTTTTTATGGCAAAAAATTTTTTATGGAAAAAAAATACTGTATATGAGGCTCTAAAAACCCATGAATGACAACAATTTTTTGTTGTCTAGTGTGCATTTATTTAAAAAAATTGAAAAAACAATTTTTTTTATCTAGTGTGCATTTATTTAAGAATACGAATTCTGAGCAATATGCTCATTAATGAACCGCATATTTTTGGCGTGGACTTGAAGATTTGAATCTAAACTAATTGTGGTTTTAATAAGACGATACCACAAGTTACACAATACGACAACACGAAACTTTCCAGAATGCATAATTAAGAGATTTGGTAAAGTGAAATAGCTGCCAAGATCATGCAATTTGACGCCGTTGAACTTTTTCTTATACGAGGTCTGCTCAAAAAGTATCGGGAATTTTTAATTTCCGCGGGTTACGTATACTTGATTTTCAAGTGTTGAGAAAATCCTTACCATTACTATACCTAAAAGTGCAACGGCATCAAATTGCACGATCTTGAATGCCAGTTGATATCACCCAATCAATATGTACAAGGTCTGTTACGTATATTCAATTTTTATGATGTTATGTAGATACTCATGTCTCTCACTTATGCCGATAAGTTCGGCTATTCTTAATGTTCAGTTCATTTTTGACAGCTTCTTTGTTTGCACGTGTTTTGGCTCGTCTTCGATTTTTTCCCATGTCAAAAAATGGATCAAAGAAACTGTATCAAATTTTTTGTGAAAAACAAAATTAATTGCGCGGACGCATTCCGAATGTTGACTGTGGCATATGGTGAAGCTACCTTGGTCCGAAGCAATGTTTATCGGTGGTATAAAATGTCCTCAGAGGGCCGAGAAGATGTGAATGATGAAAAGCGTGCCGGTGTGAATAGAACGGTCAATAAGGAATATTACCTGCAAGTTATGCGCAAGTTGCGGAAAGCAATCCGCCAAAAATGCCCGGATTTGTGGAACAACAAAAATTGGCTTTTGCACCATGATATCGCCCCTGCTCACACATCGTTGCTTGTGCGCGAATTTTTGGCCAAAAACAACACACTAATAATGCCGCAGCCACAGTATTCCCTAGATCTGGCCCCCTGTGACTTTTTCTTGCTACGCTACCATTGGAAATCCGAAACTGAAGAGCCTCATGAAAGGACGACACTACGTTACAATTGAGGAAATAAAAAAAATAGTTTTTGAAGTGCTACGAGGATTGGAAATCCGAAACTGAAGAACCTGTAAAAGGACGACGCTATGCTACAATTGAGGAGATAAAGACGGTATCGAAGGAGGAGCTGAACAAGATCACAAAAAATCATTTTTTGAAACGTTGGCACAAGTGTATAATACTCGTATCTGATGGGGATTACTTTGAAGGAGACAACATAGATATTCATATTTACACAGATAATTTTTAAATTTTTCAACATTTATGAAATTACTTTTTAAAATATAAAATTGGATAATCTTTTATAAAAAAATTTAATTTTCGGTTAATTTCCACTTATAGAAAATTATTTTATTCAGTAATTAAAAAAATTATATTTAAGGTATAATTTGAAAATATATTATTTTTGTTGGCTTTTTTACTTATAATAATTGAACTTTTTATCATTTTCAATAAAATTGTCTAAATAAATTTAGTTATTTTGAAGATTCTCGAGAATTTAACTATTTTTTTAAAAAAAAATCTAGACTATATAAAAAAATTGTCTTAATATAAATAAATTTTAAGCGTTAGAACATTTAAAAACTTACAATGAATGTGTGGAACACTTTTCAAAAATAATAATATTAATTTACATATAAAATAATAAAATTAATTTAATATAAATAAATAAAATTTAATAAAAATTTTAATATAAAATATGTTTTATTTAATTTTATTTTCCACAACATAAATTGGATAATCATTTATATTGATAGAAGGTAGGATAAGTATTAAAATATTGTCTAGCAGAAATTTTCTTTTTGTAATTTTCTTCCTGAAATTTTCTTCTTGTAAACGCACACTGTTGTAGATATGTTATGTAAAATAGTATACTCTCTTTGATAATTAAAAATTAAAGAATACGTCAGAAAATATCCTTAATATATCGTTGGGATGTGAAATTTATATACACATATGTGTAATATAAAATATTTCCGTAATCTATTTTCACAATGAAACAAAAACAAAGCTTTTTATCCTCGGCGAACTTCAATTAAACAAACTTTGACTTTCTGCAAATTCCCTCGAAATCCGTCTGAAGCTTGTTATAAACCTCAGCAAAGCAAATACAAATCCATACTTGGCTCTAAGTGAATTAGCGTTCGAGTACAGCGCTTAACGTAATTAGTCCATTTTATAGCAGTTGGATTCTTCCATACAAACAGATCGACTCGAATACTAGTTGCCAAGTTCAAAGCAAGATAAATGTTTTGAGGAAACGATTACAATGAAGGATGAATACAGACACACACCACCTAGTACTCAATCTACATATCCTTATATAAGCATTGTACCACTACACTATCCATTACATGATTACTAAATGCTAGACTACAACTTATTACCACTCAACAAATTCGATGAATATTAAAAGCCGTCTAGGCTCTATAAAAACTTCATTAGATAGAGTATCAAACAAGTTGTCTTCCTATCGACACTACAATCGCCTTTTGCTTTAGATTTACTATATAAATAAATTGTAGTAATTTACAAAAAAAAAAATTCTTAATGAAAATTTTATTCGTTAAGATCCAAAAAAAAAAACTTTAAAAAAATTACAGAAAAATAAAATTAATCGACATTCTTGTAGGCACCCACCACCAAGCCACCACAGTCATATAATTCTACACATTCACTTTGACATAAAATTATAATTGCAAAAGGAAAATTAAAGTTAAACAATTCTCAGTAATTGATTATTGAATAATTGCAAAATAATCGAGTTCAAGCGGAAATCCCCCTAAAGATACGAACGATTTTTTCGAAGCTTTTTCGGAACTTCTTTTGCGGTAGAAGTGTTTGGAAAAGTTTTTCGATTTAATGCGGTTTTTATTTTCTATAGCAAAAAAAAAAAAAAACAAAAACGAAAATAAAAAACCTTTTTAGATAAGAAAATGAGGACAGAAAAATATTTTAGGAAAAAATAAAAGAAAATAATTTATTCTTCTGGTTGGAAAATTCATTTCGCTTGAATGGTTCAAATGTTTTTCCTTTAAATTCTGGAGTAAAAGAATACGAATTTTCACAATAAATGCCCGCGGTTGAGATACATCGATATTCAGATTGGTCCTTTGTGAATCGAACCAAATAATTTCCTTTTCGAAAATTTCAACCCTTTCTAGTAGATTTTTGCATCGTTTCTCTATTCTTTACCACGTTTTCATGAAGCAATGAAAATAGAATAGAACAAAGATGATTGTACGAGTATTTCAAAAATAAATCATTTTTTATTAGATATTTTATTCAAAGGAATTATTTTTCATTGGAATTTCAAAAAAGATAACAAGGATAATGCTCAACGATTATATATCAGAAATTTTCAACTACTCGTACTCTTGTAGATTATTCGATTATTATGATAATTGTACTATCGACGATTATTAATATTTATTATATAAAATTTACTTTTTAAGTTCACTTTAATATTTACTAATATTTTTAGTATTATCAATGGAAGGAAGGCATTGTAATTAAATATTCACCATGCTAATAAATTAAGGATCAACATTTATAATCCAATAGCTTTTTGGGAAATATGAAAAATTAAAATTAAAAGGACGGCTTCTTTTACAAAATTTAATTATTCAAATATTGATACTTTAAAAGTTTTAATAGATAAAGTTAATCGTTTTCTATTTTTATGAGCTTATTCAAGGATATGAAAACTTTTCTTAATAATTACTTAGTAAAAAGATAAATTCACCAATCAAGTTAAAGTTAAAATTAATTTTCCGAATAATATTTAATAAATTTCATTTTAACACTTTTAAATAGCCATTAAAGGGGTAATTTAATTATGACTCGAATTTTAATAAAATTTTATTATGAATCAAGAAAAATATGAATTATAACATTATAAATTTTTATTTAATTTCTAAAGGAAATTTTGTAATAGCTTTTTTCCTTTTTCTTAGGGATATTAATTAACAAATGTAAAAACTATAAAATTAAAGTGAAGAAAGTTTTATAAAATTATAATTTTTTTTATTTTAATTTTTGCAAATTTTCTTACAAGTTTATTTATAATTTATTATATATAAATTTCAATTATTTTGAGAAAGAATCAGTTTAATATATGTGGCATATGTAAAAGTAATAAGACTGACAATACTAAGAATGGTCTGGCATTTCTTGCGGACTGGCCACATAATTTGAAAGATAGTCCCTCAAAGCATTTTGGAAAGCCATGCTTTGAGGGACTTACTTCGAAAACTAATGAAAATGTGAAACTAGTCGGGGCTTTTGTGAAGTGGGATCGTTCATTAATACTGAAGCTCTTTGAGCAAAAATAGACAGTAAAATAACTTTGCCCAGAATTGACTGTTGGGAATATGTTGACGTAGAGTGGAAATGTATTTTTGGGTATGAAATGTGGCATTATTGAGAAAAATCTGGCAACATTGTGGACTGACCACATAGATTTTAGGTTAGTTCTTCGAAGTATTTTTGAGGACCGTAAAGTAGTGGAACTCGAACTTTCTCTTAGGGAGGCCTTCAACATTGAAAACTGACCAAAAAATCGAACGGATGAGTGCTCTTGTAAAGTCAAACCGTTGATTAATATCATTAGAAAAGTAATGATCTGGCAACACTGTGGAGTGGAAATCTATTTTTTATGATTAGGTGTGGCATCGTTAAGAAAAATCTTGCAACACTGCAAACTGTCCACATTGGTTGTACGTTAATTCTTCAAAGCAGTTTGGAGGACTGAGAAGCATTAGAATACAACCTTCACTCAGGAAGCCCTTGAAGATTGAAAAGTGATGAAAATGTCGAACAAGTGAGGGCTCTTGTCAGGTGAAGCCGATGATTTGTATTGACGTGCCTTAACCATTAAAATACAGCAAAATGACTTTGCCTAGAATTGACTGTTGGGAATATGTTGACGTAGAGTGGAAATGTATTTTTGGGTATGAAATGTGGCATTATTGAGAAAAATCTGGCAACATTGTGGACTGACCACATAGATTTTACGTTAGTTCTTCGAAGTATTTTTGAGGACCGTAAAGTAGTGGAATACGACCTTTACTAAGGGAGCCCTTCAACATTGAAAACTGACGAAAAAATCGAACGATTGAGGGCTCTTGTAAAGTCAAACCATTGATTAATATCATTAGAAAATTATTGATCTGGCAACACTATGCAGTGAACATCTTTTTTTTGTGACTAGGTGTGATATCGTTAAGAAAAATCTGGCAACACTGCAAACTATTCACATAGGTTGTACGTTTCTTCTTCAAAGCAGTTTGAAGGACGGAGAAGCATTAGAATACGACCTTTACTCAGGAAGCACTTCAAGATTGAAAAGTGATGAAAATATCAAACGAGTGAGGGCTCTTGTCAGGTGAAGCCGATGATTTATATTGACGTGCCTTAACTACTAAAATACAGCAAAATGACTTTGGCTAAAATTGACTATTGGGAATATATTGATCTATTTTCAGATATGCGGTTGGGTAGAAAAGTAATGATCTGTCAACCCTGCGGAGTGGAATGAATTTTTAGATATGAGGTGAAGCATCATTGAGATAAATTTGGCAACACTTCGGATTTCTCTTCCATATACAATAGTTTGTATGTTAGTCCCTCTTATACATGCAATTTGTGCCCCTACGATTAACTATAAATAAATTTGTTTTATAAAAAATTCTTAAAAAGCTCTAAAAAAGTGTTTTTCCCATTTTCTGAGCCTTTGAAGAATTTTTTTTTATTAAAAAATTGATTCAGAATTAGGCCTGGAGTAGCAAATTGGATGCTCAATCATAAAATAGCCATTTCTATCAACAAATTTTTGTTGAGAAAAAGGATTCCTGTAGTTTCCAAGTCCCTTATTCACATGATCTTACTCAGTATGAATTTTTTTTGTACCCCAAAATGAAAAATTACTTGAAATAATATAATTTTGGTACTGTTGATAATATCCAAAAATGTGTAACCGAAAAGCTAAATCTGATTCCAGTTAATACATCTGCCGATGGGAATAATATTAGATACCGAAGGGAAATATTTTAAAAGGGAATATCGTTTTCACCGATGGTTAGCTGCCACAACTCGTATTTATTTGTATTTTCCTTTTCTATGAAGTTTATAACGATTTTTTATTTTTATTTGATAGGTTTTTCATTTCTACGTTATTGTACAATTTTTACATAACACATATATGTATTTACACACATAGACATGAGACACAGTCGCTCCTATGGAGCATATAGCGGCACTAGAGACTCTGTGAACTCTCTCCATCTGCTTCTGTCTTGGGCTAGCCTTTTTACTTCCGACCATGACTTGCCAATTTGTTGGTGTTCGCCCTCGACTGATCTTCTCCAAGTGGTCCTTGGTCGTCCTCTGCTGCGATTGCCCTGTGGGTTCCAATCTAGTGCCATCCTTGCTATATCCGTAGGTGGTTTTCGCAAGGTGTGGCCAATCCAACTTCATTTCCTGCGTTTTATGTCGGCGAGCAGGGGTATTTCTTTCGTGAGAAGAAGCAGCTCATCGTTCGTTATCCAGTTCGGCCAGAAGATCTTGCTTATACGCTTCAAGTATCTGTTCACAAATGTTTAAGGCTTACGAGTCGTGCTGTCGGTTACTTTCCATGTTTCGCAGCCGTACAGCAGGACTGGCTTGACGTTTGTGAGGTGTACGCTTGTCGCGCCTTGTTGATGCGCGTTTGGATGTCTGTTTCAGTTCCACCATCCTTGCTGAGCATGCTGCCAAGGTAACAGAACTTTTCGACATCTTCAACTTGGGTACCATGTAGCATCAAGGGACTCTCGCAGGTCGCGCCGATACGCATCAATTTGGTCTTCTTGATGTTGATTCTCATCCCCACTTCTTCGGCGTTTGGCCTAAGTTTGACCACTCCAAGTAACAGCTGATGGTCGCTGTATATGTCAGCTCCTCGGATTGTCTTGACGTCCACGAGAGATCCGAGGAATTTTTTGCTTATCAGGATGTGGTCTATCTGGTTGCGGATCACACGATCCGGAGACTGCCAGGTGTATTTGTGGATGTTCTTGTGAGGAAACTTGGTGCCACCGATGAAGAGTTGATGAGCTGAGCAGAGGTCAGCGAGATGGTTCCCGTTGTCGTTTCCCTCTGCGTGGAGGCTGTGTGTTCCAATGACCGAGCGACGATCAGTGTTGTTCTGGCCTACTTTAGCGTTAAAGTCGCCCATGACAATTTTGATGTCGCTCTTCGGAGCAGATTGAATACACGTCTCTAGTTAGTGGTAGAAGGCTTCTTTGTTGGCGTCATTATCTACTTCGGTTGGGGCATAGCACTGCACGATGGTGATGTTTCGGAACTTCGAGTAGAACCTGGCTGTCAGAAGGCGGTCGGAGACAGGTTTGTAGCCCATGAGACAACTCTTTGCGTTGGCTGATGGGATCAATCTGACTCCACAGTGGTGGCCGCTGTCGTTGCCGCTGTAGATGAAGTGTTCACCCGTCTGCGTTGTGAGGTTTCCTTGATGTGTCCACCTTGTCTCGGAGATTCCCAGGATGTCGAGGTTGTAGCGTCGCATTTCGGAGGGCAGCTTGCACCAGTCGAGAAGTTTGGGAGAGAGTCCGCACGTTCCAGGTACCTATTCGGGTTGTTCGATGAAAGCCAAATGAGTTTTTGCCTGAGGTATGGTCCGGATGGTTCTTTTTGTGCTGTTTCTTTTTTTATAGCTTGCGGCTTATGTGTAACGATTTGACCATAACATAAGTTCTTATTCCTTATTCTAAATATCGAGTGAGTTCTCTTTCACTTGATTTACAAAGTCAGAAATATTTACTGTGTCAAGTAACTTTTTACAATACAATCAGTCAATAATGAAGAACTCGTTAATACTAAGAATATGTAACTTCTTTTATTAGAGACTTCACAAAGTTTTTGTTAATCATAAAAAAGGAGTTATATCCTAATCATTATTATTACAAGATATTGAATACAAAGAATATTTAAATGAATCTCCATACTATGTTTATTAGAAAGTATAAAGATTATTTCGGATTAAATACCAGTTTAGATATTTAAGAACAAGTCAGTATTTTTTTAACTAATAAAATATATTTTTCTTATATTTTCTATCTTGTTGAAATTTGAAAACATAAGGTCTGAATGAGCAAGGATATAAGGGAAAAATTTCTATGAGCATATATATATTTATATGCAATTATATATAAGCATCTATGTGTATGTGTGTATAAATATAATATATATCCAATTTTTTTTTTGTTAGCAACTACTTATTTACTTGATTGAATAAAAACTGCTTTGAGCTATATTCCAATGGCTAAGCATCAAAATTAAGTTATAAGATCCCTTATCCTTCTATTTGTCATCGTTATTAGATAGTGTTCAACAACAGCTAACTATAAATCATTCTTTTACCTCCCATATACGTTCTTAGTACTGAAACGGATATATTTAGCACATATATAAAAGCATATTTGTATAAGCATATACAAATATTTTGTTATTACTTAATGCTACCACTAAGTAAAAGTTTATATATAATAATAAACTAATTTATATACAGAAATATTCTGATATCACGTCAGCGGATGTTTGTCTGAAGGTAAGGTTTTTTTTTTGGCCATTTTTTTTTCTTTCATCAAAATTTCATTTTGTATGTCACGTTCTATATAAGAATCCATCGTCATATTAGATCTTTCTCAGCTATAAATGTATCAGTATTTATTGTATATACTATTTATGATTTCCTCTGGGGATGACGTACCAAAATGTGGCCATAAATTGATTTTTCTCTCCGCCTATAATGTCGCTCATAGAATTAGAAGATTGTATAAAAAGAAACTTAATTTCCTTTTTAAGAATATATTTATTATGACTATTATTGTTGTTATATCAGTAAATGTATATACTTTTTTTTCTGGGTTCTACCTTATCTTATTAGAGTTGTTTACTTTGTTCATAGTTCATTATATTATGTTCGTAGTAGAGTATAACGCGCCTAACTTTGTCCGATAAATGGATTTATTCACAGTGACGTTCGCAGTCCTCTCATTATGTCACATTATTAAGGAGTTCTTTCCACCCAGAGTATGTATTTTTTTTTATTTAAAAAAAAAGTACTTTTACTGAATAGAAAATAATTATTATATATTTAATTATCCTATTAATTTGTATTGATATCTACAATTTATATATGTACTTAAGTGTTCATACATACATTCATATAAGGATTATCCAGTTTGCGTTAAGGAAAAGAAACTTTCATAAAATATTGTACAATTAAATTTTAGGTTTTTATTAAATTTGTATTTGATTTAATTGAATAAATTTTGCTATTATGTAACAAATATTTTTTATTTTTAATTTTTCAAGATATCTGCAACTACAATATAGTAATAAGCGGATTTGAATATTAGTATTAATTAATGTGAAAAGTTATGGGGAGTAACCAACGATTTCTAGTCCGTAAATCCATATGGGTTTCAGTAGGGCATTGTATGAAAGTACTTTGCGAATTTTGGTAAGCTTAGAACGTTTGTCTAGAAGTCGAAGTGGTTGTATGTATCGTCTTTTTAGTTCTTGTGTTTTAAGGATTGTATGTGGGTTCCATGTCAAGTGTTTGTCTTGGTTCAGTCCTAAGTACCGAATTTCGGTGTGTTGTGGTATATTTTAAGCCGTTATAAATTGTTTTTATGAGCACAATCCTTAGCATTACTATACCTAAAAGTGCAACGGCATCAAATTGCACGATCTTGAATGCCAGGTGATATCACCAAATCAATATGTACGAGGTCTGTTACGTATATTCGATTTTTATGGCGTTATGTTGGTACTCATGTATCTCACTTATGCCGACAAAATCGGCCATTTTGAATTTTCAGTTAATTTTTGACAGCTGCTTTGCTTGCACGTGTTTTGGCTCATCTTCGATTTCTGCCCATTTTTGACCAAAAACACCATCGCATTAACATTGCTAAGGAGCTGTTGCAGTCTGTCCGCAACGATCCAAATTTGCTCCAAAGGGTCATAACTTGTGACAAATTATTGGTTTATTATTATGACATGGAAACCAAAGCTCAATTATTGCAATGGAAGCTTCCCAACGAGCGAAGACCGAAAAAAGCGCGCCAAGTTCTGTCGAATATGAAGGTTTTGTTTACAGTTTTCTTCTATTGCAGGTGCATGGTGTATCATGAGTTCTTGCCACAGGGTAGAACGGTCAATAAGAAATATTACCTGCAAGTAATGCGCAAATTGCGCGAAGCAATCCGCCAGAAACGCGCGGATTTGTGGAAGTACAAAAATTGGCTTTTTCACCATGATAACGCCCCTGGTCACGCATCGTTGCTTGTACGCGAATTTTTGTACAAAAACAATACACCAATAGTGCCGCAGCCATCGTTTTCTCCAGATCTGGCCCCCTGTGACTTTTTCTTGTTCCCGAAACAGATTCTTTAATCCATTTTTTGGAATGGGCAGAAATCGAAGACGAGCCAAAACACGTGCAAGCAAAGCAGCTGTCAAAAATTAACTGAACATTCAAAATGGCCGAACTTGTTGGCATAAGTGAGAGATATGAGTACCAACAAAAATCGAATATTTTTTTTGAACAGACCTCGTATTAGCAAAAAAAAGCCAAAAATGTTTCGTGTATGTGATCCAGATTAATATCTTTATGTTCTGGCCAAAAAAAAGGAATTGGTTACCATGCGGCTACAGTGAATTCATTTTCTTGTCAAAATCGTATGTGATCCAGATTAAAATCTTTATGTTCTGGCCAAAAAAAAGGAATTGGTTACCATGCGGCTACAGTTCTCATAATTATCGGTAGTGGCATTTCCTTCTTGATTTTCCAAGAAAAAAAGGGAAATGTTATATTTAAACTAAAATGGACACCAAAAAGTCACTTTTCGGAAGTAGAATAGTTTTTCCACACCCACATAGAGTAATTTTACTAGTTTATATGTCGACAGAGAGAGAAATGGGTCTTATTTTCACGAAAATTTTATTCGAAAAATTAGCATCCGAAGAAGCACTCAAAGAACGTATTAAATATGAATAAGACCCATTAAAATGTTTTTAAAAAAAATATATATTATAATAATTAGTATCCATGTACGATGATTGTTGTTAAATTGATAGATATACCATATGTTTTCCGAACTACAATGCTTAAATTCCGGTGATATTTAAAGTTACACAATTATGAAATTTTCTACTATAAAAACCAAGAAATTGCAAATTTAAATATTTTAATTAATAAAAATTTACAATCAATCTTTTACTATTATAAAAAGGATTATTATCAGACCAAATGATTTATTTGGCGATATTTTGAATAAGAAAAAATAATTTTTAAAGTTTACAAGCCCACCTCACAACAGAATTAAACATATTATCAATTTTCAAATACATTCACTTCAATCAAAAAAAAATGGTTTCATTTAAAATAATCCATATTTCATAACCAAAATAAATACCCCTTCTCAAATCCTTTTTAAAAAAAAAAAAAAATAAACTACCCCGCGCAATCGTATCGAAAAATATTCTTAAAACATCGCAGTTTATAAAGTATTATTATTTTTGCCGATAAATATGCAATCATATTTCCAATTTCATCAACCATTTAGCAAGTCATTATACGGGCGCCAATTGTTTGTAGCGCAACTTTTCAATAATGGATTTTTCATTTGGTAAAATTAAGAAAAATATAATTTTTTTTTTGTATTTCTGGAAAATATTTCATTTTAAATTATTTCTGCTAATGTATATGATGACTTTATTGAAAAATTGCCATGTACAAAAGTCCAAATAAAAATGAAAATATTTTCATGATTAATGTCCCAGAATGGCAGTCATCCTCCCGATTCATAAATGAACTGTCCATTCGCCTTCCATAGTCTAACTATACTTAAATACGAATAATATGAAAATAAAATTCATTTAAAAAATATAAATTAAATTGTAAATGATTCGTTCCTTTTTTTTTTTTTTTTGATGTTTCATTCAATTTTTAATTACTCACCATAAAATATTTTCCTTTTTATAAACCATTTATTATAATACTTACCTGCAGAAAAATTCAAAGAAACTAGACTATTATCAATATAATTTTGGAAATAAAATATAATATTTTTCAATCTGGTAAATTTTTTTAAACAAATTCCTTAATGGGAAAATATATCATTACATTAATATTAAATTCTTACCAATAATAATAGCATTAATATCTCCACGTTAATTGGAATATATATCATCTTTTATAAACAAATTCTTATTAATAAATAAATTAAATATTATATCCTTTTCTCTATCAAATAAATATGACAGAAAAAGGTATATATTCTTATCAATTTATCAGTAAATTAAAATTTTATATTAATTGGAAATTATGTGATTTGTTTTTTTTTTTTTTGGTAAATGAATTATTTTCCATAATTATTAATATTAAAAATTATATTTTCGCCCAGTTTATTTTTTAAAATAAAAAATTAACCACACCGAATTCTCTTTTTGCACGAATTTTTTTTACACGAATTTGATTTAACACGAGTTAAAATGAAAAAATAATTCTCTTTTTACACGAATTGTTTTATTTTAACACTAATAAAGTTAGATTATGTCGATTATATGAGTGGGATTCCCCGAATTATGCGTAGGAAAAAGACGTAATGTATTTTTTACGCAATTTAGTTAGGTTTTGAGAGTTGAAAAGAAAAGACGTTTAGTTAATGTGGATATTTAAAAAGTTATAAGTAAAATAAAGTTAGTGCTCGTATAGATTTATTAACTCAATAACAGGTAAGTTTTAAATATTGTAATTTTCAAATCTTTGCATTATTAATATGAAAAATATTATTGGTGGCCTTAACACAATGTCAAATAATTCACCTGTAATAAAAACGAAGAGAATTAAAATTTTAGGTTAACTTGCAACAGGACAAGGTGCAACGGCTGTCGGAAAGCATTTTGGTATTCATGAAGCTACCATTAGAACGATTAAAAAAATGAAACTGCGATCAGAAAATCTGTATGTTCTAGGATAAAAATAAGTGCTAAATCATCGTCTTACATAAGAGATGTTGGCAAAGAGAAAATGAAAAAAGCTTTGGTAATGTGGATTGAAGATAAATCACTATCAAGCAAACAGCATTAAGAATCTATAAACGTATTAAAGTACTGGTTGGATGATAAGTTTTCTTAATCGACATACTCTCCATAATATAAAAATTTAGGGAGAAACTGCGTCTGCAGATGAATTGGCTGCCAAACAATTTCCTCAAAAACTTAGAAAAATTATTGAAGATGGAGGATCTTCACCCCAGATCAAGTTTGGAATGTAGATGAAAGTGGCTTTTTTTGGAAAAGAATGCCTAGGAGAACTTATGTTGCAAAATCACAGAAAACTGCCGGTGGTTTTAAAGTAGCCAAGGACCGTGCAACATTGTTGTTTTGTTCCAATACTTCAGGAGAACGTATGTTAAAACCACTGCTAGTAAATCGCACCTTAAGAGACTGCGCTCGGTGAATGGTGTAGATATAAATAAATTGCCAATTCACTGGACAGCAAACGAAAAGGCCTGGGTGACCAGTGCAATCTTCACAGAATGGTTTCAGAAATACTTCATCCCAGAAATTAGACGCTAAACGAATGCAAAATGTCTAGAATTAAAAGTTCTTTTCTGGTCTTGGAACACCCAAATGTGCAATGTTGTTTTCTTCCGCCTAATACTACATCTTTAATACAACCTCTAGACCAAGGGATAATTGCTACTTTTAAAACGTACTACATAAAACGTTCATTCGAATACGTGCTAGACAAACTAGACAATAATGAGGATTGAAGTGTGGAAAAAATTTTCCATTATGGAGTGTATTAAACAAATTGGGATAGCGTTAGTTGACTTAAAGCCATCAACGCTGAACTCATGTTGGAAAAATATTTGGCCAGAATGTGTCAAAAGCAAAGATCCTGATCCTCTCATCCATAATAACGCTGCTTTTACTAACATCACAACGCTGGCACATACAATTGGTGGAGATGGATTCGATGGGCTTGAGTGAAAATGAAGTTATAGACCTCACCCTTGAGACTCATGATAACAGAGAAGATAGCGATAATTACGAAGAAGATCCTCCCAATTTTAAAGGCAACTCTAATTAAAGAAGGTTTTGATCTTGCCAGGAAATTAGGTAATCATTTTGAACAATATGATCTTGATGTGGAACGAGCTGCAAAATTTAAACGTCAACTGAAATCATTAATGGCATCTTACAGAGAACTTTATAACGGTTTATCATGAAATCAAACACAATCTTTAATGACTGATTTCCTTTTAAAAATTACTGAATTATCAACAAAGGAGAATAGAGATGATAATAGAAAAATATTTTCACAAAATAATTCTACTGATAGCAGTGATATTGTAGTCTTACGCAAACGTATGCATTTATTGTCAGAAAGTGTCAATGCATAAAATTTTGTTATGTCTATATTATTTTAATTTTTTAAATATTAATGAATTTCAGATATTATCTTCTTCTTTTTTCAAAGTATAATTTATTTTTTATATTATATTTAATGAATTAAAATGTGTAAGCTCGAAATAAATTCTTAAGTGAACACTATCAAGATTGTTTTAATATTGTTTATTGTATTTTTCAGTTACATTTTTAGGTCTGGAACCAAACTACTATTCTTCCATTTAGCCAATATATTTTTTTAACGAAAAAAATACATATATAAAATTTAAATAAACAATAAATTATATTTAAAGTAAACTAATTATTAAATATATTTTAATTAATAAATAAATATCTAAAATAGTTTAAAAATGAAATGAATATAAAAATTATATAAATTTTATAGCAAACCGAAACAGTCTACCGAAAATTAAGAAAAAAAAACCTGAAATGTATACCCTTCTTATATTATTCAAATGATGCTTTTTAGTTGTCCTCAAAAAAAAAATGGGTAAAAAATTACAGGAAAATAGGAAAATGCCAAAATATTGTGACTAGAATTTATGAGATGGAAATCTCGCAAATGAAACTTCCTGAAGTCCTTTTGTGTCTGAATTCACATCTCCTCCAACTCTATAGCAACCTAAATAGTTGTTTATGATAAGAAGGCATTTAATTAACAGAAGTTTCTAAAGCAAAATACTTATAGATAAATATACAATATTTTACTGATTTGTAGAAATGTTATTATATTCATTCGAAATCATATTACAAATGAATTTCGTTGATTGACTGACTAATCAAATGAAAATATTATATATATATATGTAGATACGAGTAACATCCAAAATAATTAGAGGAAATTACAGAAAAACTAAAAGTCTTTATAAAAAATCATTTATAAAACTATCAATTCAATAGGCTCATTTCTCACTCGTTGGATATGTTAATAAGCTAAATTACCATATAAGGAGACTAAGAAAATCAACAAAAGATTACGAAAAAGACAGAAGAAGCCAGAAAAATATAATTTTCTAGAATTTTCAATTCTGACCCTTATGGCCATAGGATAACCAAATGGTTTTGATCTAACCTTAAAATTTTTATTCTGGACCATTTGTATTACGTTGTCGGAAAAGTTATGACATATATTTTTCTGTTTTAAAAACTGTTTTTATTTATATAAAAAGAGAAATGATCAATCAATGGTACGAGGTCTGTTAAAAAAGTATCGCGAATTTTGAATTTCCGCAGGTTAGGTATATTTGATTTTCGATTTTTTTGTGGCGTTATATTGGTAGTCATATCTCTCGCTTATGCCAAGAAGTTCGCCGATTTTGAATGTTCAGTTAATTTTTGACAGCTGCTTTGCTTGCACGTGTTTTGGCTCGTCTTCGATATTTGCCCGATTTTCGACTAAAAAAACAGCATCGCATTATCATTGCTAAGGAGCTGTTGGACTCTGCCCGCGATGATCCAAATTTGCTACAGAGGGTCATAACTGGTGACGAATCATGGGCTTATGGTTATAACATGGAAACCAAAGCTCAATCATCCCAATGGAAGCTACCGCACGAGCGTGGTGCATCATGAGTTCTTGCCACAGGGTAGAACGGTCATTAAGGAATATTACCTGCAAGTTATGCGCAAGTTGCATGAAGCAATCCGCCAGAAACGGAAGCAATCCGCTAGAAATATTGGCTTTTGCATCATAATAACGCCCCTGCTTAGGCATCGTTGCTTGTGCGCGAATTTTTGGCCAAAAAACAACACATTAATAATGCCGCAGCTACTGTATTTCTCACATCTGATCCCTTGTAACTTTTTCTTGTTCCCGAAACAGATTCTTTAATTCATTTTTTGGAATAGGCAAAAATCGAAGATGAGCCAAAACACGTGCAAACAAAGCAGCTATCAAAAATTAACTGATCATTCAAAATGGCCGAACTTGTCGGCATATGTGATAAACATGAGTACCAACGTAATGGTACAAAAAAATCGAAAATCGAATATACGTAACCCGCGGAAATTCAAAATTCGCGATACTTTCTGAACAGACCTTGTATATTGCCCATTTTGCTCAATAGGCTTTTGCCATATTTCAACGAACTTCATAATTCTTTGCTCATAGAAGGACCTGTCTTTATCGGCGAGAACAGCCTCATCTGAATTAAACGGTATACCAAGCAAGGCGTTCTAAAGAAAGCAAAGCAAGTGGAAGTCTGACGACGGAAGATTAGACGAGTTTGGTTATCGCAACAAATCCCATCCAAGCTGCAATATTTTTTGACGGGTGTTCAAACTTGTGTCTGGTATTGCGTTTTTGTGAGCTCCGAATAACTTTAACAATCTACTTCTTATCATCAGTTATTAATCGCTTTAAAAAAAGGATTTTTTTCATCATGTTTATTCATGCCATCAAAAGAACTTCTTTGAGTACATGAGGAATCCAAATATTGAGCTTGTTTAAGTCTTACAGCATTTTCAGGTATTTGTGATTGGTTGAATAATGAATGTTTAATCTGCATTCTCTTGCGTCGTGTTACGCAGGTTTAACTCAATTAATACCTTTATTTTATCGTCTTTAACTGTGGTTTTTCTTCTAGTCCGAGAATCATTATTGAGATCAAAGTTGTCAGTATGAAATTTTGTGGACAATGATTCGAACTGACGATCTTGCAGAGCACTGTCACCATAAATATTACGCAACTTTTCACAAGCTTGGCGCACGTTCTTCCCTTTACAGAAGTGACATAAATAAAATATGACGAAAATGCAAAGTTTTAATTTTCTATCTTCAACTTGTCATAAGATCCCTAGAAAATGAATAGAATGACTGAATTTAACAAAATAACTAAAAAAATACGTTTAAACTATCAGCTATAAAATTACATATCAATAACATAGATGATAATAACTCTAGGACTTCGAAAAATAAAGAAACACCATCTGTCATGACTTTTCCGACAAGCCAATAGTTTCAAACAAATAATGAATCAAACAAAAGAACGCAATAAATTTTGGCTTTATTGAGCGAAAAGTTCTTAGGCCGCGTAATTTCGAGATTACATTATGTCAATTTGCTCCCAAAGTTATGCAATTTGACATTATTGAACTTTTTTGTAAGACTATGTAAAATATTTTATTTACAAAGACAATTTTTAATAACAGCAAAGGTCATCGAAAACTACGTAAAAAGGATTTACACGTGGAAGAAGTTTTGGCGTGGTAGCCATTTGAATGATGTTATATTTAATACATAAATAAAAATTTGATCAAGGCGCAAATTGATTAATGCATTAGAAATAACCAGTTCAATAAAAAACTTTCTGGAATTTTATTTCGATAAATAAAAACTATTTGAATTTTCTTTACTACATGGTTTAAGATGAATCTTTTCATAAAAACCACTGTATACAAGTAGTGTTGATAAGAGGATGTCCTTAAAAGTGTACATTTTTATGCACTCGTAAATTGAATGCTGTTCCTTTTTTTTATAATTTGTTATTAGCTTTATTTTATTTACTATTTCAAAAGCAAATATCATAAAACAATATGAAGTAAAAGAGTCTAAGATCATAAAATAAAATTGACGATAGATAGTTTGATAAGCACATACTCATATTAGTATATTGTAATGAAAAAGGTCGATTTATACTGTATCCCATTTTATACATGTACGATAGATAGTTCTGAAGTGATAACAGGCCCGTACATATAATATACTCGTGTATTCGGGTCAGAAACATCCAGTAAATATTTATATTGATGGCCTTTATTTATTCTGGAGTTTGAACTAGTCAAATATATTTTACTACGTTGCTCCTTTAAGTCTGGCTGAATTATTTTATGTTGGCCAGAAGACAATATGCCTAAAATGAAACTAGAAAAGATATACGAGTATAGGGAATGAGGTGGAATGAAATGGTAGTGTCCGAGTCCATTACCAAAGTGGTAAGTGATAAAAGGAAGCCTTTAAGTGAAGCGGGTGTTTTTGTTTGAGAATTCGTTCATTCTATGAAAAGTTAATTCGCAACCATAGAATTGTGGCTGCTTTGATCGACGATCCAATTTTGTTAGAATGTTTTTTAGCTTTTAAAATAACAGAAACCACAACAAACTAGTTGAACCATATAAGGACAATCAAATGAATATATTTACTTTCTCAGCATGTAAACTGATCTATTTAAATACGAGTATAGTATACATTTATATGTGACCACTATTCTATTTCTTATTTACTTTTTATTGAATCCTTGCCAATAGTATCTACACTATACCATAATGATGTGCGTGTAAAGTGTACATTCATATATCGTTGAATGATTCAGTTGAATAACGAGTAAAAAGGTTCATTGTACCCTTAACGAATGACGACTTTTGATCTCTTACATAGACTCTAACAGCTCATCCATCATTTAATTTGGTGGAAAATTAAAATGATGATTCAATGGTTCCGATAACAAACATGTCGGACGGATGGTCTTGTTTTTATGGCCGTCTTTTTATCTCCAAGCTATTCATCATTATATGAGTGTAGGAATAAAAAAATACATTCTATATTGAAGATAATAATAAAAAAAAAATTAAACCATAAAATAGCAATTTGTTGTAAACCAAGCAACGCAGATATTCGGGTATTCAGTATTATAAGAAAAAGTTTTCCTTATTTTTATTAATGTATATACAATGCATACACATATATCTATATTATCCTTATATTCTACAATATAAGTATCGTTTTCAAATGTGTAAAAGTATTTATTAATATATTCTCATTCATAAGTATTAAAAAGGATTAATTAAAAATTTCTGCTATAATATAAAATATATTTTTAAATCATCGTACTAATCTTGTTATAATATCACAAGATTAAAATGTCATTAGTTTAAATGTTGCGTAAAGATTTAATAAGCTTTTGGGCTTAAAAAAATTTATATTATTATGAATTTACGTTTTTTTTTCATATAATTTTGTTTTATATTGTATTTACTCGTAAATTCATTAGAAAATAATTATGAGTATAATTACAATGATATAATATCAAATATATATTTGCATAATTTGCTTTTTATATTCTTAAATAAAAGGCTTGTATTGAAGAAGTTAATATAATTTTTAATGAGTATATATGTAATCGAAATTAAGAATGTACGTACGTGTACATTTGACTGTTACTATTTATCAGTAGAATTAGTTGTATAAAAATTCAATTTTTGTTTTAAATATTTAAAAAAATTGAATGTAGAATAAAATTGAATAGTAAATTTCCTCTATTGAATAGAGTAAAAAATTATATTATTAAATTTAAAAAAACGGAATTTTTTTAACATTGCGGAGGCCGTATGATAAGTCAGTGATAAATACAACAAAAAAAGCTGATATTAGCAAAATAATATTTTTTTTATTATGTAATCTTTTCACAGAGATACCATTAGTTTTCTTATAAATATTTATTTACTAGTTTGACTATGACAGCTATTGAAAGCAGACAAGGTTAGTATTTACTAATTACTAGCTACCCGTTGCCCGGCGTTGCTCGGCCTTATTCAATCAAAATTAAAACATGTTTTTTTGGTTTATGCCATTAGTAGATATAAAATAATTGTTTATTCAAATGATTACTCCAACGCTTTTGGATATACAATATTTTTCGTTGTTCCATTTGGTGCAATAAACAAATAAATCAGATGGTTTTCCAACTCTTGAACATGCTACATATAGTTGGCCATGTGAGAAGCAAGGATTTTCTAGATTTAATCTACAAACTTGTAACGATTGTCCTTGCGCTTTGTTGATGGTCATTGCGAAAGCGAGTCATTAAATAAAATTAATTGAATCTAGATTAAATTTAATTTAATCCTAATCATTAAACATTAGGATTCATAAATTCTCTACAAATGAACAATTTTACCTCTCTTCAGTTTTTTTGCTAACCGATTGCCGTTCTTGAAATGATAACTAACCTCAAAATTACTTTGGTGTTCCTAAACAGTGTGCACTAAAAATCGAAATGCAAAATATGATGCATTATTGTTGAAAAATTGGAATACAAACAGTTCTACTAATACTTACAATTCTGTTTTTAGTTGTATTCGATTGGACCAATTTTGCTACTGTGCAGTAGTTCGCAGTAGATTCTCAATAAAATGGACAATTTACTGACAGCAGTAAAATATAACCTCAAAATAGTCAACAACAATACTGAGTTTATTCACACATAAACAATAAAAACTAATTTTACGCAAGCATAAACAATAAAAACAAAAATTTGACGCTTCAACATAACCAAAGAACCCGCTAAGCCATCTATTTCCAGTTCGGGAACTAAAATTTCCCCACCCTAAATAGTATGCGCAACTACTGCGACAATCTACTCGTTTGTTCGAGGTACAGTAGATGATGACAGCTACAACTGCTGCACAGTAGGAAACTTTCCCCAAACGAATACAGCTAAAGTTTTTGAAAATTGGCATATTCAGCTACCACCACCTACCAGAAAGGGTGTCGGAACTATATAGAAACCATTCTCAAGACTCAATGAATAAATTGGTATAATGGTTTAGTATGATTTTATGCATAGTTTTCGAGTCTATAAGCCTCACACAAAAACGAACATTCATTTTTATATATATACTAGATTATAGAAAAAAGTGTACTTTGTATATTAAAAAAATATTATTTTTAAGGATAAAAATATTATATGAAAGTAAAACAAACGTTTAAAAATTTTATTAAGACTCCTCCCTATTATATATATAGAATGATACCGAAGAGATTTATAAATTTTGTTAGGGTCGTATGAGCAGAAAATACGCTGAGTGCCCATAATAATATTTAATAGTAAATTGCCTATATAAATTTATATTATTAAAAATTAAAACAAAAAAAAACAATTTTATTTTTATATAGCGGAATTCGTATGATAAGTCAGTGATAAATACAACAAAAAAAGCTAATATTAGCAAAACAATATTTTTTTAATTATATATCCTTTTAACAAAGCTAGAATCAGTTATGTTATAAATATTTGTTTCTTAGTTTGGCTAATACATCTGTTGAAAGCAGACAAGTTTTGTATTTATTATTTATTATGGAAAAAATTGTACTTCGTAATAATATCTGAAAGTAAAACAAATATTAGTGAGAAGTTTTAATAAAATTTTTTTTCTTACTATTATATAGAATGATACCGAAGGGGTTTACTAAATTTTGTTGTGGTCGTATGAGCAGAAAATACGCTGAATGCCGAGGATATCCAATTTAGGTCACCACCGAAGAAATGATTAATAGAATCCATGATATCGCTTTAATAGACCCTCGAGTTAAAATATATAATATAGCTGACATGGTAAACATTTCAAAAAAATGTGTAGGCAGCTTCTTATATGAAATCTTGGGTATGAAAAAGCTATCGGCGAGAAGTACGTTTGCAAACACCTGACTAAAAACGTGTTCGTGTAATGACTTCAGTGGAGTATTTGGGCATTTTTAAGCATAATCCAAATGAATTTTTGCGTTGACTCAAAAACGTTCTTTAAACATAAATTTGCCATCCTATATCAGAAACCAAAGTTCAGTCAAAACAACGGTTTATATTCTAAATGGTGCACCACAAAATGGAAAAAGGTTTCAATTCTAAATGATATAATCTTCATCGACTGTCTTGAAAAAGGAAAAGCAGCATTATTATACCAGTTGAATAATCAAATCAAAACGAAATGACCACATTTGGCATGGAAACAAATTCTGTTTCATTATGGCGATGCACGTACACATTCATCGGTAATTGCAACTGTAAAATTAGTAGAATAATGTTATGAGGTGCTCCCCAACTCATTGTATTTTTCATATTTGGCTCCCAGCAACTTTAACCTATTTTCAAACACGAGAAAATAGCTTAATGAACACAAGTGGTCGTTCAATTCTAAAATTATAGCCAAAACTGGGCCTATCGTGAAGATTTGGACAAAGCATACTCTACGGATGGTATAAAGTTGTTGCATTATCATTGAACAAACTATGTTGTGCTAAAAGAAGATTATATTGAAAAATATATTAATTAATTGTTGAATAAATTAATTATTGGTTTAATTTATCGCTGACTTATCAAACTGCCCTCATACGTAAAAGATAAATTTTATACATAAACACTCATACTTGATGACCTAGTTATCGATAGTAGTAAAAATGTTCCACTATTTTTCATGTACACCCAGTATCTGTATTTTCTGGTAACGTAGGAAAATTTATTGGTATCTCAAAAAAAAAAAAAATATAGCACCAATACCTAGTATTAGTAGTTTTATTTTATTTTATTTTCTTTTTTCATGATTTTTGTTTTTGAAAGATTATATTACCTGTTGCCACATATGCTGTAGTTAGTGCTGTCTGACATTATCATTCAATCTGACACCATCATAACGCTAGTAACATCGGTAAAAATTGCAGAAATCGAACACGCACATAATCGTAACCATCTCAAGCAAAAATCGGGCGATTATCGGTTTTAGCAACAGCCAACATACTATTCGGATATATGAGGGCTTCCACCAATCTATACAATTCACCCTTGACATGTTCGATGAGTGTATGCTCCCATTGACATTATGGCCAAACACCTACTCGACTCTGCCGGTTGATCCTATCCTAATATTCGAATTCCAATCGAAAGTAGCTAGGAAAAAAAAAATACCATCAATTTGATGGTAGCTTCAGGGTAGATTCACCATAAGCTTATGGGAGTAGTGCTTCTGATATACACAAAATCGAATCTGTTTGTTTTATTTACGTTGTTGCTATCGATTTTATTATATTTTATTTCATATATTTTGTACCTTTTTCTTCTCCATTTCGATTTGAAAAGACACATCCGGAGATAACCAACATACCATCTGTTTCGGTTCAATTTTATGCATTGAGACTTTAACAAAATTTTTGTATCCTTCGGGATATGCCAATGATTTTTAGAGCAATTTTTTCTCGGTTCCATTCTCCTTCCCTCCAGTCTTTTCTATAACATTTATGGGTATTTTCTTTTTTTTATCCTTTGACAAATATCTCTTCCGAATAAACAGAATTTTGTTTAACTTCTAAATATATCGCTACAATAAGCAATAACTCAATTTCATATTCAAATACTTCCTTTGAGTTAGACGAAATAATATTTTCAGTTTTTACGTTTACTTTTATTAGATTTGATGAACCCTTTTTTTGTTTCAAACACTCATTTTTCTTATTTTTAAATGTTAAAAAATTCATAAAATTTTGATTTTTTTTTTAATTGATATCACTTCAAATTTGCATTTAATATTATCAGAAAATAGAATTTAATTCTTATGTCCCCAGATAGAAGTGTCCATTTGAGTAAGTTTAAATTATGCTCTTGGTTAAAATAAAGTGTTTTGGAAAGAAAAACACAACAAAGCACGTTTTAAATTAAGATTATAAAATTTTTTATTATAAAACACTATTAAAAAAATTGTCATAAGACTTCGTAAAAAATGTGATTTTTTGAGGTTATTTTTTAAGAATTTTTTTCACGTCTCGGGATGGAATTTGGCCATTCTTTAACAGATGTCAGTTTTTAAATGCTCTTGAATTCAGTATTAGTGTCAATATAAATTTCTATAAAAATTAACAAGAAAAATCCCAAATGCGTCAAATGGTATGATCTTGGCCTCCAATTGACATCACCAATTTTCGAAATTATGCGTTCTAGGAATTTTTCGGAAAATTAGGTGAAAATGTTTCGCATTGTGTAGCCTATGGTGCACTTTTTTCTTAAACCACATATGATTCATATTGAAATCTTTAAATTTGAGCTAAAAAACAGTCGGTTATAATACGTCCATAGCGCCCGAAATTTATGGTTACTGTCTCTTTTTATTCTATAGCTTTTTTACAGGCATTCAGAATTTTTAGTAACTACAGTTTTTGACGTATCCTACCTAGCGAGAAATAATCCTCATCGATTTAAGAAAATCAGCATCCAAAGCCTCCTGTTACATTATCCAATTGGTGTATATTCGTTAGATTCTTTATTTAATTATAATATAAATTGGCAAATTTTATTCTAAATAATTATTTTTATTAATAATATATTTCGTATAAAATTGTCACATGACAAAATTGTACTTTTAAAACTACAGAATGGATATTTCGATATAGTACATAATATTTATACTATTTTTTAGAAAATCAATATTATTATGCTCATACTTGATATTTGTAAAAATTTTATTCGATAATAATAAAATTGCATCTTTTTTTTTTAAATATTAGATTTCTTATTAAGCTATTTATATGCAGAAAGGATTTTTAGACAAATTTTCAAAACAATCCGTACTCAGGGGCAGTCAAAAGGCAAAATATATCAATAAAAATCCTTTATGCTATTTTTGTCCATATATTGCAATATTGATAATTTGATATACCATGTCTATAAGCTTAAATCCGCGGTTTTCATAGAAAGCAAAAACAAATTTATTCAAAGTACTTGTCCTTGCTGGCTAGATATTTTTCCCATCTCTCGGGCAATTTGTGGATACCACGCCAAAAAATTCCTTCTCTTTCGAAGCAAACCACTCATCAAGCCATTTTCGGACGCCTTCGTAAGAATCGAAGCGTTGCTCAGCGAGCGCGTGGACCATCGACGAAAACAGATGGTAGTCGGAAGGGGCCAGGTCTGGAGAATAAGCGGGGTAGGGTAGCACCTCCCAGTTGAGTGTCTCCAAGTAGTTTCGGGCCATTTTGACGTGTGCGATGGTGCGTTGTCGTGGAGGAAAATCAGCTTGTCATGTCTTTGTTGATAATCCGTCCTTTTTTCATGGAGAGCACGGTGCAATTTGATCTGTTGTTGGTGGTAGCGGTGGGCATTGACAGTTTCATCAGGTTTAAACATCTCATAGTAGAAGATACCCTGCTGATCCCACCAAAAGCATAGCATCGTCTTTTGTCCGAAGTGATTTGGTCTTGGAGAAGATTATGATGGTTGGCCGGGATCAACCCACGATTTTTTGAGTTTAAAATTCTCGAAATATATCCACTTTTCATCGCCTATTACAATCCGATGCAGGAACGACTTTATTTTTTTTTCTGGCGAGCAAGATTTCGCATGTGTTTTGGCGTTGCTCCGTCTGCCTATCGTTCAATTCATGCGGCACTAATTTTCCGAGTTTTTCAATCTTCCCCATAGTACGCAGACGCATGAAAATGGCTGGTTGATTAACACCCAATTGCTCCGTGAGCATTTTTTGCGATTGGGTATAGTCTTTGCCCAAAAGAGCCTGCAACTGATGGTCCTCAACTTTCCTAGGCCGATTTTCACGCTTCTTGTCCCACAAGTCAAAATTGTCGTCTTTGAACCGACGAAACCAATCTCGGCACGTTGTTTCCGATAAAGCACTGTCACCATAGGCCTGTCACCACGGCCGATTTTTTTCAAATTAAAGCAGAAAAGCAGCGCTTCCCGCATATGCGGTTTTTCTGGCGCAAAACTCGACATGATTACCAAAGGAAAAATGTATGTTATTGTACGAAATCGCTGACAATGTGCACTGATTAATGTTGACAGATGTCAAACTCATAAAAAAAAAGTATGGCGTGCCCATGGTAGCTTAATACGCTCACTTACGTCATCTATGACCAAACAAATGATTTAATTTGGACTCTACAGAAAAATATTTTTTTATTATAGATTAAAATCTTTAAATTTAAATGCAGAACAATCAATTTTATTAGTTATCCATAAATAATTATTTTAAAAGAATTTCTATTTCATAATTATTATTTTTAAGAATCTATTTAAAATTTTATTTTCTACGTGTATAAGATTTACTCTATCTTAATTGTTGATATTTTTAAAGTATATATTATTTTTGCAATTTGTAATAATAAACAGATAATAATACAGATAAACGCTCATCGATAAAAATATTTTAATAATGCAACAATCCTTAAGAGATCTCTTATATATCCTTAGGTCAACTTAATTTAATTATATGCACAATAAATGAGTCAATTATTATAAATTAACCTTTTTAGTTATGGAATATTTTGTTTAATCTATTCAAATAATTAAATTGTAAAATTAAAATTAATTTTTTCAAATATTAACACTTCTACGAAGGTAGAACAAAAAAAAAGCCGTGAAAAAAATAGATTTTTGTTGATCTAGATAATTCTGTGTACATCTTTAGCATTTGTTGTAATAAGTATAGTTTTGTATGATGGTCGTTTTGTGTATCTTTATAATAAAATGAAATTGATATTATGTGGCTATCATAGAAATTTATTATTTACTAGAAACGTTCATGGATATCAGAGAAAATTAATTATATACGTACTGTGTGCGTTGTTCTTTTTATCCTGTAGGGTATTTTGAATAGATTCTTATGTAAGAATGGGTTTCTTTACTAAAAGCATCTGCACAAAAGCATTTGAATAGATTGGGTGAAGTTGAATTATGCACTAAGAGATATGGGACCCGTCGACCAGGTAAATATGAATAGAATTGTTCCCTTATAATAATCTTCCATCCGTCCAATTTGTTGGTAGTCCTTAGCCGGTTGGCCCACTGGGTAAGTAGCAGTAGTTAGAGCAATTTTTATTGTTTAGATAAACCTTCGCTCAGTTATGTAAATGAACCCAACGCCTCATTGAATACATATTTCATAGTTAAGAATATATCTACTGCCCCGAAGGAGTTTCCAAGTTGTTTATGGTTCACGCGAACAGTGCAATTCACCTGTTATGAAGTTTACGATAAAGAAAAAAATACAGCCACACATCATAGAGAATAATAGAGTAGGGAAAATAAAAAGGACTTTCAAATAAAGAAAAACGGATTATTCCCTTATATCAAGAGCACTATATTATGTGCACCTTTTTGAGTGCATGAAATTTGTAAAATGTTTACCAAGTATGACATGAATAAGTTCTTTGGAGCCATTCAGTGCAAGTTTTAATTGACATTTTATTTTGAAAAATAGCATATTTATTTTAAACTTTAAATATATTCACTCACTAATATTAAATTCTGAATATACAAAATTATTATAAATTATAAGAAATTCTATTGGCATTTTTTT
Source organism: Atherix ibis (assembly GCA_958298945.1). Lineage (NCBI taxonomy): Eukaryota > Metazoa > Arthropoda > Insecta > Diptera > Athericidae > Atherix > Atherix ibis. The sequence continues at coordinate 30,582,820 of OY282605.1, read as the reverse complement.
TTGGGGGTATATTTAATCTGAAGAAGAAAAAAACTATTTTAAGTGGTTAATCTACGTAGTAAGCTAATAATTCTTTATTCTAGATTTTCTTAGAAATTTTTATATATTATGCTTTTTTTTATTTATTGTAAATTTAATTCTAAAGACATAATCTGTATGGTTTTTTTCCATTATCCCACAACCTTGGGGCTATTTAAGCTAGTCATTTATATTTTAAAAACTTGTGCATAAAGTACGGCAGCGACGTTATCCTTGTGAATTTATTATTTTCATTATAGATTATATATTTAAACTTTTTATTTTACTAAAAACTTTGGAAAACCAAAAATTTTATCAAAAATCATAAAACATACATTTTGACTCGAATGCAGAATATTATACTCTCAGCATATTTTTTCGCGTTCCGACTCACGGCGTCTCTCTACCAAAGGCAGGTCTACTTCGCCTATTGGGACCATAATTGAAGTAACTGTAGGCTTTTGAGGCATAGTCTTCTTCATCCAAATGGATTAAGTATCCAATCTACCGGAGTCTATTAACCCTATCTTTATCCTTAACCGGGCTCCAGAATAAAGGGAGCAGAATTTTTCTTTCAAAAATCCTCCTCTCGAACGTGGATAAGATTTTGCTGAAAATCAAAAGTCTCCGGAGAATACAAGAGGATTGGTAAAGCGGATTCTTCGATGTTTTTGTCAGAATTTTGAGATCGAAAAAATTTAGACTGCCTGAAATTAGCTCTGTTAGCTGTCGGTAGACATTCGCACATGCTGTTATTTGATGTGACCCTTGATCCCAAATAGGAAAACGATTTAACTCTTTGGAAACTACAATTTTCTATCTATATCCATAAGTGTTGATAGGTCTTATCTGTTGATAATTATCCTGACAATATTAATTGTTTTACCTTCATTTATGTGCAGCCTTTTTCATTTATTATTTTATCTTGAGGTAAAAAATAATATATTTATATGGACTTAGCTCAGGTAAATAAAGGGCTTGGGTACTCAGAGGATTTCAGTTTTTTTTTTGTGACATAACAGTAATGAGCCAGATTTTTATAGAAAAATTTTCTTATACTTTTGTACTTTATATTATTCCTTTTAGAGTATTTCCCTTGAACGGCTATACATCGAAGGAGGTGCTGTTTTCACTTTCCGTAGTAGTGCTGGAAGTTTTCAACAAGAATCACTCTCAATATAGACTCTTTTTGATATTGTCGACAGTACCAAAAAGAAAGTCCTTTCAAGGATTTTTAGAAAGTTGTCAGTAAAAAAAGTCACATGAACTTAGACCATGTGAATAGCGACAATTTTTCTGAAGAGAGCGTTATCATGGTGGAGTCTCCAATTGTCTTAAATCTCCAGTTTAACGCAAAGAACCCATATTTCTGAGATTTATAAGGAGATTCAATACTACTCGACAGTATGACCTCATAAGAACTCTAACTTGTTTAAATTTTCTTATTAGTTTTCCTTATTGAAGGGCTCCCTAAACGTGGTTTATCATCAAGTGCTTCTCGACCCTCAAAAAATGCTTTTTGTCAGCGAAAAATTTGTGTTCCAGATAGAAAAGGCTGACCATAAGCTCTTTGCCACTTTTCGTAAGTCTTCCTTATGGACTCAACAAGCTTAACATAAAATTTGATGGTTGGTCACGTAGCTACCGAGTGAGCTTGGCAGTTCGACTGCACGTCTAGACCAGAGTAGGCTATATAAAGTGGCAGTTTGCAGTGTTGCCAAATTTTTCTTAGTTGTGGCAGTCATTTTATTCCAACAAGTTTCTTCAGTAATAATTCTATTTAAAAAAAAATTACTAAATCACCCTCATTTTGCCCTCTTTCCAAGATCAATTTTGCCCTCTTTTCATGATCATATTTAGTAAAATTGTATATAAAATATTAAAAACATTAATTGTGCACATTTTCAAGTTTGTTTAAAACCAAAATAATAATTATTTATTGAATTTTATTTAAAATGACGAGAAAATTCTAGTTAGCACGACACCTGATCGCAAAGTTAAATTTTTCAACTTTTGTAAATATGAATTTTTGTAATGTTAATTAATAAATAATAACAATTTGGAAAAAGTAATAAATATGTTTGCACATATATATTGTAGTTAAAAATAATATTAATCCTTTTGACAGTGACAAAACTATTTGGTATAGTACAAGGGTATATAAAAATTCTTAAAATAAATATTTGCACAATAGCTTAATGTTTCTTGATTCCTTTTCTCTTTTCTGACTAACAATAAATTTTGCTCATATAAAATTTCAAAGGTAAATTTAATCTTAAAATTCTGAAAAGGGTCAATTTTACACAAAATGCTAGAAAACAAAATAAAAAAAAAAGAAAACAGAAACTGAAATTCATTCGTTTTTCTAAAGATTCTCTGAATAAACCGAATCGAATTGAAATTACTCCTGTTAAAACGCTGCAGGTGATTTTAATTTAATGTTTCCGTTCATTTTGATATTTTAGATATCCTTTTTATATTCTATAAACTTTTCTAAATATGCAGGGAGCTGAAAATTTTCCAAATTATTTTTCTATACAAAACGGGGGTGAAAGTGAAAACAAATAAAAAGTAAAAAGGGTAAAAAGCTTTTGAAAATCGTTTTTCAAATTTGTGCTAAAGACTATTTCTATTATTTGGTTGCTTAGCGATAGAAAATGCCAACTTCAATAAAACGAAAGGTTTTTCTTCAACTTTTCTTTAGAATGAAAAGAAATGAATTTTCAAAATTGGGAAAAAAATTTTGGTGGTTTTGTGATTGCCAAGAAAACTGTCCTTTTTATCTAATGATGAAACCCTAGATAATGTGGTTTTCCTTTTTTTCCGTAGTGGGCTTTATTACAATGACAGTAACAAAACCAAGTTAAAGGATTGTACTCAAAATTGATTTGTCAGAATATCAAGTTAAACAGTTAACAGATTTTGAAGTAATTTAGATTATCCTGAGTTGGTATTAATATTATATACGTGTGTGTGTGTGTGTGTGTGTAAGTACATGTACATTACTAGTTAAAAGTTTGCTATTGAATTCATTTATTCTACGATCGTAACTCTGCATAATAAAGAAAATATGACCCGAACTGTTATATCTTAATTTTTTTTGCTTTAAATTTCGGAAAATGTACTCATCAGGATATAGCAACGATATATGGAAAGTGAAAGTACGTTCAGGATGGCGAATTCATAGTCATTACTAATAAGAGAAATACGAGGTCTATTCAAAAAGTATTGCGAATTATGTGTTTTTTCAAAAATTATTTATTTATACATGAATATCTATTTTGTCCCCTTCAAAGTTATCCCCACCAGATATTATATACTTGTGACAACGTTTTTTACAATCCTTGGAACACTTCAAAAAATCATTTTTTGTGATCTTAACTTGTAGGTAATATTTCTTATTCATCCTTCTACCCTGTGGCAAGAACTCATGATGCATCACGCCCCTGCAATCGAAGAAAACTGTAAGCGAAACCTTCGCATTCGATGATTGAGCTTTGGTTTCCACGTCATAACCTTAAACCCATGATTCGTCACCAGTTATGACCCTCTGGAGCAAATTTGGGTTGTCGCGGGCAGATTCCAACCCTTGATTGACCCTTTTCAGAATTAATCTTAAAATTCCGAAAAGGATCAATTTTACACAAAATGCTTACCTTTAATTTAGAAAACAAAAAAAAAAGAAAACAGAAACTGAAATTCATTCGTTTTTCTAAAGAAAATAAACTTAAATAAAATACATTTAAAATGCAGGTTTAGATAAAGTTTTTACTTAATTATATTATTTAAACATGGTTATTATATAAACAATTTAGATATATTCAAAAAACTGTCATGAGACTTCCCCGCAAGACTTGATCCTTTTGATATAATTTTTGATAAGATTTTTGATATATTTCGGGCTGTAAGCATTTAAAAACTAACGTCTCATCAAGAAAATTATCTGTAAAAATACAATATTTTATGAAAGTCTATAAGTAAAAGTTCAACCCTATGGAATCGAGCGATCTTTGTTGCCGACTGACATCACCAAATTTCGAAATTATGCACCATAAGAACTTTTCGACCTATAAAATGAACTTTTATTATGTTATTTTAGTTTGAGGTATTATTTGATTAAAATTACATATAGTTTAGAATATAATCTTTAAATTTAGACCAAAAAAATATGGTTTTCATATGTCCATTAATGCCACCTTCAGATCAAAATGTATACTATACATTCACTTTTCATCTATTATATAATATTTACATACTAATTTGTTATTTTTAGAACTCAACATTTAATAATTTTATTCTTTGATGTATCTACTGATAGAAAAATGAGCTTTGTTGCTGGTGACAATTTTGCTCGAAACATGGCTACGGTAACATCACCACTTTTAAGTAAATCTTTTCAATTTTTGAGTATTGTTTAATAGTTAATTAATAACAATAATAGTCTGCGGCTGATTCGCTTGCTTTGGAACAGGATATTTAGTCCATATCGAAGATATAATTCCACTTAGCGTAGTATAAAAAACTACTCAAACATTACAGCTCCAAATTGCTTAGATATTTTTGTGAAAACCACAACCAAGTGGCTATTTACAAAATATTGTCTGGCCATAATCCTTAATTACCCGACCATAGTCCGATCAATCTATTATAGGAAGATATCGATAGAATAATAAGGACAAAATTTTTTTTCAATAAAAAAACATATTTAAATTAAATTATTAGAACTAAAGTTTCTAAATATATCGAAGGAAATAATTTTAAAAAAATATTTAACCGCATGTCTAAAATAGTGGGTAAAAAATCATCAGAACGTAAAGTTGGATTGTTTTATTGAAAGTTTATTTAAGGACCATTTTTCGGGAAAAATAAATTTAATACATGTTATTTTTTTATTATTAATTTAAATTTTTTTTTTTTTAAAAGCTTGTTTTTTTTTAATAAACATTTTTCATAAAACTAAAAATTAATATGTGAATTTCGTTTAGATTTTCAATAAAAATAGAAATTGTGTGAAATTTTTGACCAGCAATGTAGTCGTACAATAAATGCTGATAAAAATCTATTAGATTTTAGATAAGTTACTAAATGTTTCGGAGATTATTTTTCTATTTGTATAGACTTTTTCCTTTATTTTTAATTCAAATTCAATTATAAAAGATTTTCTTAATTTCAAGCAACAGTATTAGTTGATTTGCACTTAAACAGAAGAGAATTTTCCCAAAATAGAATATTAAAAATTTAAGAAGGTATTTTTTTTTTTTGGTAAATCTAAATCTTGTTTAATTATATCATTTATAATAGAAGAATAGAAGAACAGAATAATTGTACAGATTTTGATGAGAATAATTAAATACTAAAGGTAATACATTGTAAATATCTTCTCATGAATAATCGATGAAAAGTGATTATGATACCTACCTAAGATATTCTGGCTTTGAATTAAAATAAAGTACAATAAAAATTCAGTTTGACTACTAAGCGTTTTATTTGTAAAACAATTTATGAAACGATTTCGAAATTCAGATAACACAATTATCATAATTAAGCTCTAAATCGAAACTTTCCGAATTGAGTCGTTACGATACACAATTTAATGAGGGGAAGAATGAACTTTTGCAAAGAATTTAAATTTATACTCTAAAATATAAGACAAAACAAAAAAAAAATAAACTGAATAAAAAAACTAAAAGGAAAGTATCACCAGAATCCTATTAAAGTTTTTGTAATAAAGTCTATCACGTACAAGCAATTCACTTTCAAATTTTCATCTTAATATCCCATAGAAATGTCTGCCTCTACATTTTAGATATACGACTTTTTCGTTTATAAATATTTACTTTGTAAAGGCTTTTAGTCTGTTTTTATATTCAACATTTGGAAATGTTTATTTAGAATTTTTTAATTCATAAAAATTGCCTCATTGTATTGCTACTACCCCAAATTGATGAACGCTGTATGAATACAAATAAGAAACCTTGTAGACGAATATGCAAATATCTTTGGAATACCACTTAGATATTTTCCTCTCTAACACTTTCAATTAAATTCTTAAATTATTATAAATTCAACAAAGTATTTTGAGAATTTTTATATCTACACTTTAAAAAATTTTATCTTTAAAATTAAGATTTTGCAAGTGTATCTGCTAGGGCGCTAAAACTAGTGCACAATTGGAGGAAGATCTAAACATAAACCCTCACCAAGATCAAGATGAATGGAACTTAATTTGAGGTTTCTAGTGTGGTAAAATATCTAGGAGTTATTCTGATGTTACTGATAGACCAACTAGAGCCATTTAGTAAAACCGGGGGTCTGCAACCAAAAATGATACCGTGGTCATATCGGGCAAAAGTCAGACCTATAATCACCTACGCGGGCTCAAGTAACCCGTCGTAAAGTTCAAAGACTGCCATGCTTAGGTATTGCTGATGGCCTAAGAATATACCCTTTGATAGCCCTTGAAGCATTTTTAGACCAGCTACCTTTGCATTTGAATATTAAAAAGAAAGCGGCTAAAGGGGTTCTCAGATTAGGATATTCCAAAACCTTTAAACCATCAGGTTTATAGGTTTTGAAATGTTTGGACTTCTTCAGGGTGTATCGGACCTAAAACAATTACATGACGCCAACTATCACTCGAACGCAATACCAAGGAAACCAAACTTAAATCAGTCCTTCAAATTAGTTCTCCCGGAGCGGTTAACTTGGAAGGAGGGGGGCCCGTCACTCGAAGAACGGACCCTTGTTTTTTACACAGACGGTTCTAAAACAGATGTGGGTAGTTATTAAGGCGGGTCTAGTCGGACCTCATTACCATCTGTCTAAGGCCCTTGGTAAATTCCCATTCATTTTTATTGCAGAAACAAATGCCATTGAGATTTGTGCTAGAGAGAATATCAGAAGGGACCTACGTAACGCAAAGATCTACTTTATCTTAGATAGCCAAGCTGTATTGTAAGATCTTATTTCATCTGATATCCAATCCAAGCTAGTTTGAGATATCTTCACGTCCCTCAATCAACTGGCTAGATACAACAAAGTAACTTTGTTATGGGCGCCAGGTTATGAGGGCATTGAGGGTATTGAGGGTAATAGCAGACAATCTTGAATCCTTCTGTGGCTTTCGAAAAGGCCACCAAGGATCCATTATAAAATTTTGGAAATGCTGGTAAAAAGCTCATGGTGGGATGATTGGCCGGATATCAATCACTCTAAAAAATGCATTGCCTTTTCAAAAAAAAAGGGTTGTAGAGGTCTTCAAACTCTACAAACCAAGCCTAGGGCTACTTAGTGACCATTGTCTGTTAAGATATCATTTTAATAATATGGGCAACTTTGACATAACAATCTTACGTTTTTGCTCCGAAGAGGATGAAACGGTGGAGCATCTACTCTGCGATTGTAATGTCATTGCCCGCCAGAGACTTCGGCATCTTGGTTTGGGATTCTCTGATCCCTACGAGATTTCCCGGCTACCAACCGATATGATGTTGAGGTTTGCTAAAATTCGCTATTAACTGGGTTAGGTTTATTCACCACAAAAGCCTTCGATGGTCGAAGAGGTCTTGAGACTATTATTATTAAGTATATCTGTTCGTATGTAGTTTGAACAGGTTCATTTCGAATGGAACGTTTTTGCATAAATCACCCATAGAAACATCTATACAAGAAAATTTTATATTTTAAATAGTATCTTTTGAAATTATTATATTTTCTTATTTTTTTTTAAAGAAAACTTAAAATAATACTAAAAATATTATTTTACAAGCTTTTTTTTCAGATTTATATTTGTACTTTTATCTATTTGAGAATATGAAAAACCGAATTGAACATATTAAAAATTTCCCTTTTGTATTCTATTTAAGATTACAAGCCAGAAATTTTATAAGAATTTTCCATAGTAATATTTTCTTTAAAATTACTCAATTTACTGGAAAAACAAACTAAACTTTAGCTTTCATAACAAGCATATTGGAACGTAAAACATATTATCCAACTGAGTTCGCATAATCGGATCGCTTTATATTGTTAAAGATGGAAAAAGCTCTAAAGAAAAATTGGAATTTTGCAAAAAAAAAAGAAAACAAGCCATCCAAAAAAATATGATAGTCCAAAAATGAAATTTTTCCACATTTCTCTACATCTGTCATCGACTATTATTTTCATTTCTTGCATGACTTTCGTAGATTCCCTTCAGCTACTTCTTTTAGCGCTCTTTTCTTGGAAATTGTCGAGTACGAGTATATTTTTTATTTTGTAAAGAGTTTTGTTATATATTTCTCAGGTTATGATTTTATACAAAAATTCTTTCTGTTCAGTTTTAATAAAAATATTTATATGAAAAGAACTTTATTTAAATTCAAATTTCAATTTTTGATTTAAAAAAAATATCATATCTACTCTATGATATATGATGTGAAGGTTATTGTAGGAAATTCTTTACATTACATTATAAGAGATTAACTTTTATACGGTGTGTAACAGAAAAGAAATGAGACTGTAACCATAGAGTGATATATTTTTTTTTTAAGTTTAGATTAATGAGGTACTTGCCTGGAAGACCTTCTACCTGCCAGGCGAGTTATGCGGGCTTTTTACCTCGCTAAAACCTACCTGTGCCTCTACCCTTGCTCCCGGAACGATGGTTCCCCGGCGGCACTCTTTGTAGATACTAGTTCGCCGGGGCGTTCTTATTTGATATTACTAACTTACTATCCCGATATTATGACGCCTCGCGGCCTATTCTTCGTACGTGGTCCGAAGATCCTTGATTAAAGATTCCGCGTACTCTGCAACTCTGTTCCAAGCCGATTGGCTCTTCAGCATGCACTCCACTATGTTTTCTGGACTGATGGAACGGTCCAGATTTTTCTCCAGATGTGCCCGTGTCCCCTCGTAGAAGGGGCATTGGAGGAATACGTGTTCTGCATCTTCGATCGCATCGCGGCAGTGATGACAATTTGGGGAGTCACTTCTCTTGAATCTGTGCAAGTATGCCCGAAAGCATCCATGCCCAGTCAAGAGTTGGGTGATGTAAGACCCGACTTCTCCGTGCACGCGAGTGACCCATTTGGTGACATCTGGGATCAGCCGATGAGTCCATCGACCCTTCGTCGAGCTGTTCCATCTCTCTTGCCAGAGGCGAAGACTCTCGGGTCTCTCCTCTTCACAGAGGACCTTTCGCTGCTTTTCCTTCTTCCTACGGTGTTGGCGTTCACGCTCTCCTGCCAGGATGTCGATGGGTGGGCATGATGCCACGACGTTGACCGCATCGTGTGATACCGTTCGGTATGCTGACGCTACTCTAATCGCTGAGAGCCGCTGGACTGATGTCATTGTCTTGCGGTATGTTGCTAACTTTAGCAATTTTGCCCACACTGGTGCTCCGTATAGCAGGACGGAGGTAACTACAGTTGCCAGTAGTCGCCTTCGGATTTGCCTGGGGCCTCCGATATTGGGCATTATCCGCGAAAAAGCGCCCTGTACTGCTGATGTCTTTCTGCTGACGCTTGAGATGTGCTCCTTGTAGTTGCGTCTGGCATTCAAGACCACTCCTAGATACCGGATGCAGGGTAGTGACTGGATGTCGTGGTCACCTACTCTTATGGTGATGGTCCCCATTTTCTTCCGGTTACTCACAAGGAGTGCCTCGGTCTTATTTTCCGCCAAAGACAGATCTGCCGATGTCATCCACTGTTTTATGCTCCGGATGGTGGTGGAGAATGTTGCTTCCAGTTCCTCCAGGTGTTTGGCTACAAGGACAACCGCTACGTCGTCCGCGAAAGCCACGAGTGTTGTGTTTGGCGGTGATTCCAGATGGAGTAGGCCGTCGTACATGACGTTCCACAAGAGTGGCCTCAGGATAGAGCCCTGAGGTACCCCTCCCGTGACCCTATACTCCGCTGGTCCATCCTCCGTCTCGTAGTGTAGTAGTCGGTCACGGAAATATGATCTGACCATCCTCCGTAGGTAGTAGGGCACCCCCCTGTTCTCAAGAGCCTCCAAGACTCGGTCGCAGCGGGCCGAGTTAAACGCATTATTGATGTCCAGGGTGACAATGAGGCAATACTTTTTGAAACCGCCTATCCATCTCTTTCCTGAGATGGCTTCCTTTGCGATGTTCGTGACGAGTTACAGCGCGTCGATGGTCGATCTCCCCTTCCTGAATCCGAATTGGAATTCGGATAGTTGAGGATCGATGTAATGCTCCAATCTGTCGGCCACTATCCGCTCCAAGTTCTTCCCGTCCGAATCCAGCATGCAAAGTGGACGATAGGATGTTGGTTCGTCCGGTAGTTTCTTCCCTTTTGGGATAAGAACCAATCTTTGTTGCTTCCATCTAGTCGGAAATACGCCTTGCCCAGGCAGGCATCGTACATGCTTATGAACATGTCTGGCCTGGCGGCAATTGCACTCCTCAGTGCGATGTTGGGTATGTCGCTTGGTCCTGGTGCCTTGCCATTCTGCAATCTAGTGCAGGCCCTCGTAAGTTCTTCTATGGTCACTCCGGGAATTTCCACTTCTTCATCCTCCGGGTGGTAGTCGGGGAGTTCTGGTTTCTCCGGGAACAGATGTTCTACTATTCTGTGCAGCATATCAGGACAGGTTGGTTTTGTTGCGGGTAGGCTTTTAATCCTATGCATGACCGTCTTATACGGTCTGCCCCACGGGTCCCGGTCCACTTCCGCGCAGAGTTCTTTCCAACAATCTCGTTTACTCGAGTTGATGGCATTTCTGAGAAGACGCCTTTTCTCTTCGTAGGTCCATCTGAGTTCCTCTGTCGGGGCCCTGTCTCGCTTACGAGCGCGCTGCAGTTGCCTTCTTGCCTTAAGGCATGCTTGCCGGTGTAAGGCGATGGTCGGGTTCCACCAGTGGACTGATGCTCCGCCGTTGTTTGGGCAAGTCCTTGGCATCGACGCATCGCTGGCTGCCACCAAGGTCGCTGCTACCTCTTCTGTGATGCCCTCGGCAGTTGTTGTCCGGGGCGCTGGTGATCCGCTCATCATCGACCTGAAGGCCTTTACATCAAAGCATTTGCTGTTCCAGCCCACTGGCTGCGTCCTTGTGTGTCTCTGATGCCACCTGCTTCTGGGACTGTTGTAGATTTCCCAGATTATAGCTTGATGGTCGCTATTTTGTAAACTCTTCATCGACCTTCCATTTGCAGCCCCCTTTTGTTAGGACACTGCTAATGAACGTCAGGTCGATAACCATAGAGTGATATATGGTAGCACATTCGATAACTACATGACTCCGTTAGTGCGTACTAAGTAAAGTAGTATTTTTTAGTGCGTTACGATACATGGAACAGCCAAATTTGCAGCAAAGATGTGCCATAAAATTTAGTGATTCTGCGAGTTCGACTTTCGAAAAAGTATAATGATCTTATGGGAAACATTTTGCATCATGCTCACAATTAGGGTGCCAAAAGCAGTAGAAAATAAACCGCGCGCAGGGAGTCCTTCAATACCGAGAACTGATGAAACTGTGGAGAGAGTGAGGACTTTTGAAAGTCAATTTATGAATAGTCCTTGAAAGGTTTAGAAAAATGATTCTTTACATCAGACACTTGGATGCTTCATCATAAATCAATGAGTTTTCTTCGAGTAAAGGAATTTCTCTGGCTCCCAGCCACTCTATTCACCCTATCCAAGTTCATGTGACTTTTTTTTACTCCTCAAAACTATAGGATTATTTATATTATAGTTGGGAAAGTATAGGCCTGTTATTTTGACAGCTGTCAAATATATATGAAATTAAAAGTTGTATTTGTTGAGTGTAAGGATTTTCATTTTAAGCAGTACACCGTTTAACTATCAATGCCTTTAAATTGTAAAAACTTTTCTATAAGTGATTGCTAAAGCTGTCGGCTTTGGTCTTTAGATTAGACGCTAATTTTCTTAAACAGCAAAGCTAATAACTTTATCGGTGAATACGATAAAAAGGACAATTGCTCACAAGCAACTATGATAAAGCCATTTTATCTGCATAAAGTGCTTGTCTAATATGAGCTTTAATATGAGCTACAAGAGCGTCTTTACAAAGCCAATTTTCAAATTTTCAAGGTCCTATCAATATAATGGAATAAAAATTTATTTGGTTGATTTGGAAGATTTTATTGTGTTTTATTTAATTTTACTTTCCAAAAATACAAATTGAATAAAACTTTATGCTAAAATGTGTAGTAGTAGTTTTTTGTAGAAAAACAAAATGGGTCTTTAGGGTTTTGCATTTTTTTTTTGATTGATCAATTTAACTCTAAGCTTACCACTACAAATATCTAGTTTTGTTATTAATTATATTTATTATAGCTATTTCCAAAAATAAAAAAATACGCAAATTATCAAACGATCGAAAAATAATCAATTATTTAAAAAATAAAAAACCAAATGAACAGAATATAAAAATCTAACTTTACCTGTGAGATTTTATTTACAATAATTGGTATTGAGTTAAAATTGGATAGAGAATTATCGATAATATTATAAATAAATATGAAAAAAAAACTAAAGAACTTAAATTGCTATAGAAAAAGGGTTTACGTTTAAATATAATAAGAGATGATATTTTAATAATTTAGTAGACATTTGGAAATTTCACATCTGATGCTAAGAGTATAAAATCGATAATGTTAGTAGTAGTTTTGGTGACTTAAATAAATATGCTTTTTAGATCTATATAACTAGATAAAATTCCAAAAAAAAAAAAAATATTATCAGTACGACCATCTAAAAGGTTAAGTAGTCCGTGTTTTTATATTGCTTCGGCCTTTATTTGTTTGCTTTTATTTTAGGTTTGTCTAGTTTTCCGGCAATCGACAATAAAGTATTGAATGTTGGGTACACAACATAGGATATTAGATATCATTGTCTAATTCGATATACATACATAGGTTCAAGTTTGAGATCTTATGTTAACTATTCGAATTCACGATTCGAAAGTCGAAAGTAAAGTAGTCCGAACAACGAGCCTTCTAGCTGTAAAAATAGGAAAATACTATGGAACGAGTGAATCGGGCTATATTACTTAGAAAGTTGATATGCTGGGAATAGTTTAGTATGCAGGATACCACACATTATCGATAATAGTGCGTAATATATAAAAATAAACGGATGGGATGAACACAAACATAAACGTAACATTTAGGTGGGGTCTTACAAATAAACAAGACCATAGTGAAAAATGTATATTGAAACCAAAGAATGGATAAATAAGAAAAAAAAACGTACTGTTACGAAATGGAATTCTTTAAAAAAAATGTTTAGTAAAAATAAAATAAAAAATAATAAAAAAAACTCTTAAAAACATTTACTTTATGTGGCTTAGAACGAAGTGTTAGGAAAATATAATTTCTTTCTTAATTTTCATTTAAAGTATTACATAATTATAGTCATTATACTCTCAGGTTATTTTTTTTCTACAATACAATTTTAACAATATTTTTTTGTTGTTGAAAGTTTTGTTTATTTTCGTTGGTGTACCAAAATGCCCTATTGAATTTATATATTGTAAAATGAATCGATTTGCATTACTTTAAAATGGATCAAATCGAAATAGCTGATACCCTTTAAGGAATATAAAACAGATAAGTCTCTTATACAATTCAATAGTAAGAGAATCAAGTCTATTAATATGCAGCTCATACGCACGGGCATAGCAAAACAAATGGAGACCGGAGATCACAGACAAAAAAATAAAATTTTTGTTGGGGTTAGTGGCTACCGGAAAATTGGCAAAACAGAATGTATCAGTTGTCTATGTAGAGCTGTGCGTATTTATAGTTGTTGCGGGTAACTACAGTCCAAGAGCTTTGGCATTGTAGTGCCATTGAATATTTTCATTTCTATCGAATCCCCTATCGGCTATATTCGTGATACATCCATGTAGCTTTTACCATTTCACCATAACATCCCGATTATGAATTATGGGGCTCCTCTGCATACTGCATTGCGATTCTCTTTCATATTCAAAAATTTAATTTTAGAGCGTATTCTACCGCCGCCCTTTATAAAAAAAATAACGTTCCATCCTTAGTCTAACTACTAGGATTCGAATATTGAACCTTCCGTCTGCCTCTTTGGAACTTTTCTTTTTTTTTCAATTTTATTAAAACACTGATAGAAGAACTGATAACTGAGTCGATATACTGTATATAAATAAAAATTTATTTAAAATTATGACAAACAATAATTTTCCATAGATTATCATCTACTTGTAAAAATGCAAAAACGAAAAAAAAATCATAATAAATCCCAGCTTAAACGTTAAACAGTCATGCCAAGATAGTGGAAAGTTTATGTTTATATTTTGCGAGAATATTTACATACACGTATGACAATAAATAACCAAATAATTTTTAGTATTCCAATAATGGAAATTTGATATATTTTTTAATGGTTCAACATAAGTAAATAAGAATATTTAATTGAATCTTTTAAAACTATATTTTTGAAAATATTTCTATAAGGATTAAAAGACCATTTTCATTATTCTATTGGGATGAACCCAATTTTCGAGCACTTTTACCACTAAATAAAGTCGTATGTCATGAAGAGCACGTTCAATATTAACTTCTAAAGCTTGAAGAAAGTCTGGTTTATTGTTAAAGACATTACACTTCAAATAACCCCACAAGAAATAGTCTAATAGTGTTAAATCACAACTTCTTGGAGGCCATTCAATGTCACAATTTCTTGAAATAATCGAATCTCCATACTTTTCTCGCAATAATTCGGTTGTTGCATACGTGCTGTGTGGCACGTAGCCCCGTCTTGTTGGAACCAGATGTTGTCAAGATCAACTTCTTCCAATTTCGGCCATTAAAAGTTGGTTATCATCGATATATACCGCTCTCCATTGACAGTAACGGTGTTACAAGCTTCATTTCGAAAGAAGTACGGACCGATGATTCCACCAGACCAAAAACCACACCAAACTGTCAATTTAGGTGAATGTAATAGGTGTTCATGAATAATTTGTGGATTTTCTTTGCACCAGAATCGACAGTTTTGTTTATTTGCCGCACCACTCAGATGAAAGTGAGCCTCATCGGAGAAGATGATTTTCTTAAAAAAATCGTTATCGTTTTCAAGTTGTTCCAAGACAAAATCAGTAAATTCACGACATTTACGGTGATCCAATAGCTTCAGTTTTTGAGAGATAACAATTTTATAGGGATGCAAGTCCAAATCCTTTCTCAAAATCCGCCAGGTTGTGGTTTGAGACAGTCCCAATTTTTGAGAACATCTTGGAATTGACAAATTGCGGTCTTCAGCAACACTTGCCTGAACGGCAGCAATATTTTCATTACTTCGAGCGGTTCTTTGTTTTATTGGCACTTGAACATTATGTTAAGAAAATGTACTCTCGAAATTTTTAAGAATTCGACGAATAGCGGGCACAGTTGGACGATTATTACGACCATAAAATGGCAAAAGCACACGGAAAGTTGCAATTGGAGAACGATTATTTTGATAATAAAATTGAATAATTTGTAAACATTATTCTTACACGTATGTTTATTTCTTTATGATAAAATTGTAAACATTACTGAATATAATGAAAGAAAAAACAGATCATAACATATTACAAATAGCCGAAACGTCATTTAGAAATCATATCACTCTTATTGGAAAACCATATATATGCAAACTGACTGCAGTTACACTGACTTTAGTCTTTGATAAATATTTTTGTTCAATTATTTTAATAAGCATTTTTGTTGTTCCATTTCTAGAGGTATTAAAGCCTTATCCGGTGTCCCGTATGATAGCCATCTCGGTCCGTTTTTGTTTATTATTGCCGTTGATGGTATTGACGCACTTTATTTACGTTGACAATATAAAGATTTTGTCTTGTTTTTTGAAAAAATGTGTGCTTTTAATGACCTACAACTAATATGACATTTTCTAGAAGCTCCAGTCCACATATTTTAATTATGTTTGTATAAGTACTAATATAAAACGTATCCAGTTGCTAATCAATTTAATAATTTAAACTGGATAAAAGAAATTCCGCCGAGGACGGTACCAGGTCCGGTTGTAAAAAAACGAGGGATATTTTGTGGGAGAGTGGCTCTTATAGGGTAGGTGCTACCCATTTAGCTGTTAAGATAAATAATAGCATAGTAGACCGGTTTTGCAATTATAATTACTCACCAAGTGTTCCCGGAAGTCAAAAAACCAGTTGGAACTTCAGGAGCATTGTCTCCGAGGCAGCTTGGGCTTAGGGATGATTCCATTCTAGTTAAAAATTAGAAAAAATAAAACAACAAACGGTATTAATAGCAACTGACCCGGCAAAAAAAACTTATATAGATCCGGAATGATATAACTTCACTAAAAGCAAGGATGAGAATTCGTATTTAAGAAAAGGGCAACTGTTATATATGAGGTCTGTTTAAAAAGTTTATCGGTGGTACAAAATGTTATCAGAGGGAGTTTTTCGGTGGTATAAAAAGCGCGCCAAGTTCGGTCGAACCTAAAGGTTTTGCTTACAGTTTTCTTCGATTGCAAGGGCGTGGTGCTGGTGCATCATGATTTCTTGCCACAGGGTAGAACGGTCAATAAGGAATATTACCTGCAAGTTATGCGCAAGTTGCGCGAAGCAATCCGCCAGAAACGTCCGGATTTGTGGAAGAACAAAAAGTGGCTTTTGCACCATCATAACGGCCCTGCTCACGCATCGTTACTTGTGCGCGAATTTTTGGCCAAAAACAACATACTAATAATGCCGCAGCTACCGCATTCCGAAGATCTGGCCCCCTGTGACTTTTTATTGTTCCCGAAACTGAAGAGCCCCATGAAAAGACGACACTACGCTACGATTGAGGAGATGAAGACGGCATCGAAGGAAAGCTGAACAAGATCAAAAAAATGATTTTTTGAAGTGCTTCGAGGATTGGAAAAAATGTTGCCACAAGTATATAATATCTGGTGGGCATTACTTTGAAGGGGACAAAATAGATATTCATGGAGAAATAAATAATTTTTGAAAAAACAGAAGATTTGTGATACTTTTTGAACAGACCTCGTATATTATCTACTTGGAATAGACTAGTTAGTCAGCATCTTATTATCGAATATGAAGCGATAAGTGAGAGATTGACAATTCTACGTGTGTGTAACAAATAAAATAACATTCGCCTCAAAAATATTCATGCCTCTACGGAGGAGTCTGCCGATTTGGAAAAATATATGCTAGAATTTTTATTAAAGGGGTAGAATGAGGTCTTGACGCTTTCCTTAAGGCTAAGACAAAAACTATACTTGGAGACTTAAACAGCAAGATAACGAGAAAGCACGTTTTTCACATGATACGACGGCATTGGTTTGAGCATACTAATTATAGCGGAATGAAACGGCAAATATGAATGGTCGTTGGAAGCAGAAAATAAAATTGGAAGTACCAAGTTTGTCCGGGAATGTATCCATAAAACCATCTCAAATCTAGAAAATTTTAGAATAAACCAAATTAACCTTTAAACTAAATCTAGAAAATGTTAGATTATTAAGGGGTGCTAACGTTTACTCGGATCATAACCTTTTTGGTGCGGTGATACGAGCTTGAATACTATTTTCGCCAATGAATATAGGCGAACGAAAGCTTCGATTCAATACGAGTGCCCTGCTAGACGAACGTAGTCTCAATTTTTTCAAAAAATTTTATCAGGTTTCTTTGTATATCGTATATTCATCGAAAAATTGGATTCTCAGCAAAAAGCAATATGAGCTCTTATCCGCTTTGGGGACAGGATCCTTCTATGAATTTTTGGCCATCTATATGAGGCTCGACTTTTTTGGAGGCTATTTAACTACGAGATCCTGAAGCGTTTTTAATCGTTCTCCAAATTAACTTAATAGGCTGCGGTGGGCTGGACATTTAATCCGTATGGTTGAAGAAGATACTGTCCGGAACGTCTACAGTGGCTCCAATTGTGATTCCAGAAGACGAAGTAGGCTCTGCCTTCGGTAGATAGATGGCGTTAACCAAAACACTAAACACGTGTTGGGAGTGTCGAACCGGAAGACTGCGTCACAAAGCCGTGACATTCGAAGTTCTTTGATTCAGTAGGTCTATTCTGAACTTCTAGTTATCACGACTAATGCTTTGCATAGCCTAAAATTAAGCTAAGGGTAGCTTTTGTACTATGCCGTTGTCTGGCAAATATTAAAATAAGCTTTAGAGCCCTAGTCGCCTTACTATGGTATATGAAGTACTCAAATTAAACCATAGTCAACCCCTTTTTTGGAATTCCCCCTTCCTTTTCATCTTAACCAACTAAATAGGTCATTAGTAGAACAACTTTTATCCACCAAC
The DNA here is from genome assembly GCA_958298945.1 of Atherix ibis. Lineage (NCBI taxonomy): Eukaryota > Metazoa > Arthropoda > Insecta > Diptera > Athericidae > Atherix > Atherix ibis. The sequence goes on along the minus strand of OY282605.1, from coordinate 30,564,484 downwards.
TTTTTTATATTCGCATATCGATTATGAGATTCTAGCAAATACATAAAAATATCACCTTTGAATCTTCTTAGTCGAATTATAATTTTTTTTAAATGTAATTATGCTATTTCTATCGGCTTAAAGTAATTTCTTTAAAATGAAATTTTTACTAAAACAAATTTTCAAAAATAATCTAGACGAAAAGAAGAACAACAACAAATTTTAATTTGTATAAAAAAAAATAATTGTCAATCATTTAAAAAAAAATATTTAATAATATCTCCAAAGTAAAATTCTTGTTTAATCCAATATCTGAAATTTTTATTAATAATAACTCAAATTATGAATTATATTTATTTTTTTATATGTAAATAAAAATTTAGATAAATTCAAAATTGACAGTGTGCAAATTTTATTAGATTTTCTGGTTCAGAATTCTTCTTTCAATCAGCACAGAGTATATAAATTAAATTAGAACTTTACGAGTATCTACAAAAAATCGACAAAATATTTTATTGTTTCTTTTAAAATATACCTGATAAGTTATATATGTACTTAAATTTAAAAGAAATAAAAATGAAAATATAAGGAAAATATAATTTTTTTTTAAAGATACCATAACATTTCGCAGCTGCTAACAAAATCGTAAATATTCGGTTATAAATTTATAGAGAACATGACAAAGTCAATATAAAATAGAAATTGGATATAAAAAATAAAATTGCCACAAAACATAGAAGATTTTCTTAGACATTCAATAAAATAAAATGCTTGTATTGAAAAGTAAGAGTAAGTATATTGAAAAAAGGATATAAACGACATTTAAATCCCTTTCTTCAAGAATTCGATTTTACACAAATTTATTTTGAGTTGATTATGCTGTGGCGAGAAATATATATACTTTAAAAGAACAGTATGATAAGTCTATGATAAATGTAACAAAAAATGCTAATTTTTAATCATTTAAAAATGTAAAAAAAAGGGCCAAGTAAAATTTTATAAATATGTATTTGGTAGTTTAGTTTTAACAGCCATTGAAAGTAGACAAGATTTATGTTTTTTTTAATAATAAGGAAAAATAGCAATTTGGGTTTTAAAAAAAAAAAAATATTCTGAGAGAAAAAAGAAAATATCTGAAATCAAAATTAGGCCCAAAAATTTCTATAGATACTCCTTGCTATTGTATAGAATCTTTTAGCAGTTATTAACTGAATTTTGTTGTGGTCATAGGAGCAGAAGTGACGCTAACCTCCACGGATATTCTATTGAGGTCACCACCAAAAAAATGATATTATTTTCAAAGACCATCAAATAAAACTTTATGAAATAATTGATACAGTAACCACCTCAGAAAATCGTGTAGGCAATATTTCATATGAAATTTTGGGGCATAAGAAAATTATAGATGATATGTTTGCCTCCTTTACTGATATCTGATAAAAATATGTTCGTGTAAGATTTTTAATGGAGTGTTTGAGCATTTTTAATCATAATCCAAATGAATTTTTAAATCTATTCATAATTGTTGATGAAATATGGATTAACCCTTATATACTAGAAATTAAAGTATATTGAAAAAAATTTATTTATACTAGCGAACGTGCTTCAAAGAAGGTAAAAAAATTTCTGTTTCATAATCGGCAATTGCAAAAGTAAAATTAGTAGAATTTTATATCCTCCATAATTAGATTTCTGTGACTTTTTTTAATTTCCAAAACATTGAAGAAATAGCTTTGTGGAAATAAATTTGCATCCCATTTCGAAGTTATAGTCAAAACTAAACTTTATTTGGAAGAGTTTGACAAATAATATAATACGGATGGTATAAATAAGTTCAAATATTATTGAATAAAATATATAAAGTTAAAACCAGATAATATTTCAAAATAAATCAATTTTTGTGAAATAAATTAATTCTTTATTTTATTTATTACTTACTTATCAAACTGCCATTGTATGTATACTGATTATTTTTTAAATATTTAATTATAAAAATTCACCGAATAGAATTTTCTATATTTCAAATCTCTTTAATAGTGTAATGTTGTAATTGATTTGGTTTTTTTTTTGTCAAAATATTAAGTATAAGAAATATTTTATGACTAATGACCTTTTATAGAAAACTAAAACGTTGGAGAATCTTTTTTTTTTAAAAAAAAATCATAATAATCAGTAATAGAAGGGAAATGACTTCTTTAAGTATATGATAGTATGAAAAAGTCTAGCAAAAAAATATTTGTCGATGAAAAATGATTTCTGGCCAAGAAGATAATAATAATTTTTCTGCCTATTATGAATTCAAATCGCTTGGGGTAGACAAAATTGAGGTTAAGTAGTGACTATGATTTATAGAGACAGCAGTTTTGACAAGAAACTCTCAATTTAAAGACAAAAACATTCATTAAACAAAATAAATGCTATAATTTGTACGCATTTTAATTTTTATATATGATCATATTCTTACTATAAATTTAAAGTTGATGGATCTATTTAGTACTAGAAATTGAGAAAAATTCATCATTTTCAATTCTTTTTATAGAGTGAAAAACTACAACAAAATAAATGCTACGTAAATGTGAAATAATAATAATGTTTAGATGAAACTATTCCTTTAAACATTTACAAATTTCCCAGAAGAAAATATCCTTTATTTTTACATTTAAATATTTGCTCGAATAAACTAAAATGATAGTGCAACCTTACAGATTGTTACATTTAAAATTTACATTAATCATATTTTATGATAATCATAAACCATCTGTGTCGAGCTAGAATTTTTCGGTGCAGACTGGTACTTTCTTAAAATTCTAGTGTGATTTTCTCTATATTTGTTAGTAGTTCTTGATAATATGAATATGATATTATCGTAATTGGAGTAACAAGTGGCAATGATTATGGATTTAAATTTATTCAAAACCATTTGCTCATCCGAAATGCATGGAAATATATAATTCTGGTTATTTGATGGTTAACTTTCAGGATATCGTTATGAAAATGCTAAGACCATGCCCAGACGTGAAAGTAAGAAAAATAAGCTTTTGCAATTGCAAAAGTTGCAATAAATTTCTACTCGTTTACTTATTTACATAGTAGCAATACTACTAGTATCAGGTTAATCGGAGTTGCCATTCGGTGCATAATGCATAAAAGTTGTACGACACCAAAAACTGTAAATTTTACCAAAGTAACCATGAGTGGAAAATTTTTCTGGTATCTAGTTGATGGTTGCCCACAATCTAAAACTCTTGAAAGTTTATCAAATTGCATGATAGTGACCTTGGAAAAGTATGGTATACCTTCCCGAGTACGATATGGTTTATTTATTTAGAAGTGTAAAACTATTCCAGAGTTGACAGTCACCTCCCGCCCCACCACTATGTTAGTAGTTTCCACATGGGAATTAAAAAGTTTTTATATATTCCTTAGTTGTAGATCACACCAACATAAAGAATAATTATAAATAAGATATCTATTTTTATAGAAATGTGTTAGTTGATATAGTCTTGGGGTACTTGTTTATCAAATAAAAAAAGCAATAGTCAGGGTGTTATAAAAAATGTGTATAACTTAAATTTGATGTCATTTTTGCTTACTTTTAATTTTTTTTTATTAATATTTAAAATTAACCAAGAATAGATGCGGTAACTTTTCATCTGAGATATGTTCCTACTCTAATTCCTAAAAAAGTACTCTTTTTTCTATTCTACTTTAATTTCATTATCCCATTATCCTTTCGTTAACAAAAAAAAGTGCAGAGAAATACCTGAAAAAAGACATCAACCATCAGAAATACGGAAATATCAATACCAGCACTTTACGGAAGGAAAACCGATCGTGGACAAACACCCGTATTGGTCAACGGCAACCACTCAAAATAGTCATACTGGCCGCATTTCTACTGAACGAAACATGGCACCACACCAAAAATTGCACGAAATTTTATTACCTGCAAAAATATATTAATCTTATTTATTCGCTTTTCAATTATAATAACTTCCTATTAATACTCTAGGAAACTGACAAAATATTCTCCCATTATATGATTGCATGATAATATAATATTATTTCTTTATAGTCATTTTCTTTTAAATGTCAGAACTTTTGTGAAGTGTATTTAAAAAAATAATGGCAGATGTTTCAATTATTTGTATTATCGACGTCTTCAAAATTTCGTATTCTTATGCTATGAATTCCAACCATTTTGAGGATTGGGACAGGAATAATGTGCCGTTGAATTGCACTATTAAGTATATAGTAAACTAGGGTAGCCAGTGGTCGAAATTCGACCACACATTTCTTCAGCGATTGTTAATAATGAACTAACAATAATTTTTTATTTTTTTATTTTATTTATTAATTTGACTTTTTTTTCTGTAATTCAAATGTGATTAGTAATTTATTATAGCACATTTAATATGAAATAGATTGTTAATTTTTTTTCCCGTAAATATTTTTAAAATTTTCTTGTTCTTCCCAATCTTTGCCAATCATGTTCCCTGATCTGCCTTGTGCAATGATTCTTCCATCAGCGAACAGATTTATTATGTCCACGCATTTAGCGTGTTCACCGTACTTGGCAGCGTATGCACCTGTAATATATTATAAATGTTTTATATTATTTTTTCTAAGAATTTATATTTTTTGAAAAAATTACCAATGAATTCGCGTAAATTCGCACCCTTTCCTTTAAAGCTGTACAATACGCTGTGTATCTTTTGGTCACTTTCATGCTGTTCGCACTCTGCTCGAACTGGGTAATTGTCAGCCCTCTGCTCGAACTGGGTAATTGAAAAGGCTATCATGTTTCTTTCGAAAGGTTGCTCCCCATCAACAGTCGTAAATATAACAGCTACATCAGTCTGTGTTGTATCGTTATACCTACGTAAATCTGTTTCTCGATCACTGTAATGACCATACATATTCTTTATCCGCATTATTAATACTTTCACAGTGATCTTTCATTGTGCGAAAAGAACGAATAAATTTATTAACTCTTTCTAATTCAAGAATAAAGGCATGCGACCGTATGGATTTGTCAATGGTCCAGATCTATGATAAAATGTATCGTGAATTTTAAAGTGATATACACCACCTAAAATCGTCTCAGAAATATTCGCTTCAGAACTAACCATCGCAAATGCTGAATTATAGTTCCGTGTTATGTTATAATTGAAATAATTTTTTTATGTTTTTTTAATTTGTGCATCATTCGATGTGAGCCCATGATAAAGTGAATTAAATTTGTCATTTTATGTGAATGCTGGCAAATTTACTTTTCCCTTATGACAACACATGTTAAATGCTGTTCTATCGCGCATCGTGATTTCTGATTTAAAATGCATTGCCTTACAGTATCTGCATTGTAAATTCAACAAACCAATATCAAAACTTTCAAAATTAATTGGAACCACTTGCAATGCACATTTAAACGAATTTTTCAATAAATCAATTGAATCAATAACACCATGATCATCATTCTGAATTAAATTTCCAACACTTGTATTTGTTACATTAGTTATTCTACGAAAAACTTGACCCTCTCTGTTTCTTTGCCATTCTACCCGCCCCGAAAGCGTTCGACGCCGTGGCATGAACATGGTTTGTATTTGTTTCTTCGAAACTATATATATTAAAAAAAAAAAGCATTAACATTGATGGAATAAAAATATTCGAACGGCTTTTTACTATTTTCGTTCACAAAACGAAATCAAAAGAAATTCTCCGAATTTCAATACGTAACGAAACGTTTGTCGTCTGTACTCTCTCGATGTCAATCTGCGTTATTCAAAACTATGATGTTTTCTACATTTAATAAAAAAAATAAAATGCATCAACATTGATTTGCAACAAACAAACTTGAATGCTGGTATGCTAATGAGGTTTGAAAAAATTTCACAGTGTCATTTGACACGCATACCAAAAAAAAAAATGACGTACTTGATGTTGTATATTTTGTTCACTCTGTTAGCTTCCATTGTATTCGAAAAAATTCCACTCGCATACAATTCCACTCGCATACAATTCACTCAGTTCACCTACTAAGCTGTATGCGCTGATCACTCTATGAATTTTGAATGATGCATGTGCCGTGACATACACACATAGCCAAACCCACCAATAACAATTTTTCTCCAACCAATGAGATATCTTGTCTGCGCTTGGGTTTTTTTCCTCACACTGTGTTGTTAGCTTTCCCAAAAATATCCCAAGCGCAACGACGCACGCTCATTGGTTCATAGAATTTACACGCTGTTGTATTATGAGTCGCTTACGCACAGTCATAAATCAGTGTTTCTTTCACATCTAGCTACTCTAAGGCAAAGGCATGCTCATAATCAGCTGTTCTTTGAGAACATAAACAGACGTTTAGGAAAAAGTTATATGCATTTTTTTTTTCTTAGAGAAATGTCGACTTTAAGTATTCGTGTTTTTATGTACAATTGTGTTGTTTTTTGTTCAGTTGTGTTGTTTTATTGCATTTCACAGTCATCCGATTTATTGGCTGATACGTATGCTCTTGCATACCGAATAAGTTTGTATTGGGCCCGTGTATGTGTATTTTGTTGTTGTAGCGCTTTGCATCTTTCAAAATCAAATTTACCTGCCTTATGTTCACGTATAAAAAAAAATTATATTCTGCACTTCTCCAAACGGTTACCTATACAATGATATTTTTTTTCCAATACGTGAACAACAACCCACTCAAAAAGGTACCACAAAATTTTGTGTTTGCGTATAAATATATAAGATAATTATAAAGAACAAGGTTATAGTATACCAAGCCTGATCATCTTCGAACTAAAGCGTAGATAGAAGATTATGTGGAATATTTTTCATGGTGATTTGCAATTATAGACGAATAAAATTCAGGTGATACAGGAACTTTATCGCAAAGATTATATATGCCATCGACAATGGACTAAAAGCATTTTTTGACTCAAGAGACAAGACCCTCATTTTAATAGGAAACTGAGTGACGAAACATATTTTGACATAAGCGGCTTTGTCAATTTAGAGGCAATTTATGTACGACCTTTACTACTCTCGTACTGAGCCTGTGTGGTGCAGTTCCCGCAAGGGCGACACTTCTAGGTGTAGATCCGTACTCTAGGATCGGTAGTAGAAATGGCCTACGGGTCTTGGCGAACCCGCGGTCCTGAGCTGATCCAGCAGTTCCAGGAAATTACAAGTTTCCTTACTGCAGCTGTTTGAGCATAGCTTTTTGAGTGAAGAGTACTTACTAGGTCCTCTTAAAAGCAGAACTGACTGGTACAATGGAAATCGGGAGCCTCACCATGGTTCGTTTGGCGTGCCCGGCCTTTGAATGAAACGTGGGTGTCTGTAGTTGTAACGTACATTGCAGGTATCGTCTTAAGACTTAAGCTGAGGGATGGCAGAATAACGGGTGCTATCATTGCCGATGATAGAAGAGGTTTAAGTCATAACCTTATTACCAAGAGTTATGGTAACTAGTTTGTAACTGGAGTCAGCACCATTTATAAGATGCATTTTAAAAAGTAAATTAAAAAAAATAAGTGTATAATTTTTTAAAGTTCCGGTTTTATTAGAAATATTGAACCTTGAAATTTAAGAATGAAACACAAGATCATTTAAATGACTGCCACGGCTGGTCTTACAGTACCCCATTCGCTCGACCCAATTTTTCAGTACATTTTCGATTGTCTGAGCCTGTATCTCTTTAATGGCAACTTTGATGTCGTGTTTCAAGGTATCAATTGTCTCTGGATGGCTTGCGTAACATTTATTCTTAATGGCTCCCAACAGAAAATAATCCAACGGGTTCAAATCACAGCTCCGAGGCGGCCAATTCACGTCAGAATCTCGGCTGATTATTCGGTTTTCGAAAGCAGTGCCCAAAAGTTGGATTGTTACGTTGGCTGTGTGGCAAATGGCCCCGACCTGTTGAAAACAAATATCGTCTATGCCATTCTCTTCAACTTTTGGAAACAAAAATTCATTGAGCATGCCACTATAGCGCTCACCATTGACCGTAACGGCGGCTCCTTCATCGTTTTCGAAGAAAAACGGGCCAATGATGCCTCCGGTCCAACAATCGCACCAAACCGTGCCTCGTTGTGGATGCATCAGCTTTTCCATATTGACGGATGGATTTTCTGAGCCCCAGATGCGACAATTTTGTTTGTTGACATACCCACCGAGGTGGAAATGGGCCTCATCCGAAAAGATGATTTTTCGGTAAAAATGCTCATTTTCGGCCAATTGATTTTGAGCCCATTGGGCAAACCGAAAACGCATCGGATGGTCATGCGGCTTTAGTTGTTGGACTAATTGAACTTTGTAAGGTTTCATACCGAGGTCTTTGTGCAAAATTCTCAACAGAGAAGTGCGAGAAATGTTCAATTCCTGAGAACGGTGACGAGTTGATGGATGATCACGGACATTTTCAGCAATAGTGGCAATATTCTCGGTCGTACGCACTGTATTAGAGCGGGAACGAGTTACTTTGGCAACCAACAAACCAGTTTCGCGAACTCGCTTCAAGAATTTGTCCACAAGTTGACGTGATGGCATTTGATCTTGGCACATTTTTTTTTTTAAATTTCTAACAGTTTGGGTTGAAGACTCATCACTTTGGAAGTAAGTTCTCAATATTTCCCAGTTTTCTTCAAACGTATGAATTACCATTTCGTAAAATTCAGACTTTTAACTAACAATCTGTCAATTCGTGATGACAATTAACACTCAAGTACCATACTTCAAATAAATAGTGGTTCAAAATGCAACCGCTAGATTGACCACCCTGTAGTTGCATAATGTGCGTTGATAAATGAGGAAATGGTCTGCTTGTTGAGACCGCCCACCATTGGAATTGACGGAAGATTGAATGTTTGCCAGCTTCATGTATGGAGCACGAAACTTTGTTAAGAAAAAGGAGAAGCTGAAGATGATGAAGAAGATGAAGAGATGAAAAAACTGAAGAAACGTAAGAACAGGAAGCAGAAGAAGAAAAATAAGAACAAGGAAAAGAGGAAGAAAAAAAAGATTACAAAGCAGGTGAAGCAGATGAAGAAGACGAAGAAGATGAAGAAGATGGTGAAGAAGAAGATAATGTTGAAGAAGATGAAATTATGGCGTTGAAGCTTTGCATAGCTTATGATAATTTGAGTAGAGTTGTGTCTCAAGAAGATGAAGCAGATGAAGAATATAAAGAAGTTGAAGAAATAAAAGAAGAAGAAGAAGAAAAGAAGAAGATGCGGGATTTTGATAGAATATTCCGTGCATGAAAGAGTCGAAGCAGGAAAACCAAGAAAAATTGGATTGAAGCGAACTGAGTCGATATAGAGTTGGTAAGCAATTTAGGATGTTCATTGAGATGCAACTACTTGGATCTACCTGGATCTAATCAGCTAAGATCGAAAAATTCATTATAAACAGGTCTGTTTACGCGTTGGTTGGGAGTACCTCAATCCATAAGTTAAATAATATTACACAAATGTGTCGTATAGTTTTTGTACTACAGATGTAGATAGATGCTACAGAACTTATTATTATTTCGAAAAGTTGTTTAACCGTTTAACTACTTTTGATTCGTTACTATACGTATAATAAGTTAAGGAAAAACTCTCTACTAATCGCCCACGAACTAATGAAAATAACCCAAAAATTAGTGAAAGTATGTTGAAAAATATCCTCAAGGAAGGCCGTCATTTAGCCATTATTATTTTTCATACATAAAAACGATTTATATAAAAGAATTTACTTATTTTTATTTCAGCCCAAAAATTATTTGAAAGAAAATTTTTTAACTGATCTAAAGAACACTCTGCATAAAAGAAAATAAATGTGTCATATTTTAACGTTAATACTCGTATCTCAACAGGTAGATCAGATTACCGACCTACAATTAATTTTCTACCAATGCAAATATAAATAAGTAAATACATTTTTTTTTATTCCATAACTTAATAATAAAATAGTAAAAAATGCAAATAATTTTATAGAATATTTTTTTAATATTTCTATTTAAAATTTTTTCATTTCTTAAATTTAAAATTTATAATTTTCATTAGAGTTGAATAAAATTCAATCAGATTTACGTTAATAAAGTATATTTATTTGAATTAAAGAATTTTCTCTCAATTTTATCATATCACAGGAACACTTAAGCATCATAAAAATAAGGTGTACGTTAGTTCGACAACGATTTAATTTAAAATGTCAGCTCATTGTTTACTAAAGGAAGAGGATACTTCTCCAAAATTGTCTGCGAAAATTACCTGCGAGGCAAAAGGACCTTTTGGCATACATCAGCGACATTTACTGTATCAAGTATGCTGTTTTCGCCCAATTAGTATTCATTTCACGGCAATGGGTCTAATTCGTGCATACGAAAACGAACACGTCTTTCTGATAGAAACCTGCAATAGGAATGTAATGCACGGTCCTAATTTTGCTTGTTCGAATCTTTGATGCTCCAGGCTCTTAGCTACAGAGTTGTCCAGAAATTCCGACTGGAAGGATGACTGCATCGCTCGGCGGCAGGTTTCGTAGCTGCCCGGAAAATCTTTAAAGCACCCACAACAACACTACTGGCGACAGTGTCAACTTTGAAAGGCTGCAAAAACACTAGCCCCGAGGCAATAATACAGGCTTCAGCATAAGGATAACAGTGCATATCGATGCAAGGATCAAGACCGGTATCAAAATCAGTTCTCTACAAAAGAGGACACACACAACGGGGCAACACGAACACCAGGACTAAGGTGACTGTGAGGATACGAACATTTGCGCAATATTGTACGTTCTCAGAATAACGGTCAGCAGAAATGTCGTGATAACTCGAAGGCTATGGACACGAATGGCAGCATATTGCAGATTTTACTGCAGAATAAATCAAATTAGTCTAGAATATAAATGGCGTGTCTGTACTTGTATAGATATACTTAATTGTAAATGTATACAAAAAAAATCGGGATTTTTTGAGAATTTCGAAGATGTTAAATTGGATTCGATAGGATATTTGAAAGCTTCTTTTCTTATTTTCTGTTGTCATACAATATCAACAAACATGTAGATATGTTTACAGTTGTATTTGTTAGATTTTATCATTTATCATCGTTTATTATTATAATTCGATTCAATTAAAGGTGTAACACCTGACTGAAAGGTATTTTTATATTTTGATATATTCTTAAAGAATAAAGAGAATTTCTTCCATTCAGAAAGGATATAGACGGGTTTTTTAAATTGCAAACAGAATATATTAAAATGCTTTAAATTATATTGATTATAAATACGTTTATGGTATTAAATAGAAAAATGCTATTTAGGGTTTTTGAATTTTTTGTGTTACCAAATATATTTTTATATAATCAAATAAAGAGTTATCCATATTACGCTTTGGAAAGTAAAGTTAACGAAATATAATAAATGTTTTTAATTTTGATTAAATTTTTAATTTATTATATTTGTTTAATTTTGGCATTTTAGATTTTATATAAACTATTTATATAACTAATATAAATCTTCTTGCAGGGCTCGATATTTTAAGGTAATTTTAAATGTCATTTCCGCACATTTCAAACTTTAATTTGGTCATTACTTGACAGATATTGATTTTTTAATGCTTTTATACATAGAATTAATCGTAATAAAAATAATTTCTACTATAATTTAATAAGAAACCTCCAACGGCATCATATCGCACTAGTAAATCTCAAAATTATACGTCCTAAGAACTTGCAGGATATTTGGTAAATAAGCCAAAATTTATCATATTTTGTGGATTTTTGAATCATATTTTAAAAATACTATATAATTTTTATTAAAATCTATAAGTTATGATTAATATAAAGTCAGTTATTATACGGTTGTAGCTCTCAAAATTGATGGTAACCGTTTGTCTTTTTTCAAACTGAAAGAAACGTGATCCAATGACAACTTGCGACCAAAATCGGGGACAAAATGGCTTTTGCATAGTTACTTGTGGATTTTTAGAGCCCCATATATTAAAGTTTGGCTTTTAACGAGCGCGAAATGAACCTCAGTGCTATAATACCATAAGGCTAATTTTATAAACAATATCCTAAATTGTATATAGTTAAAATATTGATCAAATAAGCGGACTCTTTTTCCAAAACGCAAAATGGATAATTCGTTAAAATTCAGATAATTGTTTTTCGAAAATATTTGTTACAAAATTTTTTCACAACGAAAAACCTTTTTATGCGTTATTTACCAAAAAAAAAACATGATTTAATATTTTGTTCTTCATAAATTACATGGGAAATAGTATCATAAAAATTTTCGGAATGTTTTAACCCATAATACTATGCACCATTGCGCTTATATCCGATAAGGTGAACCGCATTAAAAATTAACGATGCGCAACACTTTCTTTTCCGGACAAATTCGTATCATAAAAGTTCTCTTCCGAATGGGCAACAATGCTTAAAGTTAATATTTCCGAGTAAGGATGGTAATTATAATATTTCTTCCGGTTGTGTTTTTAGTCATTCAATAACAGTAAAGGTAAAAGGTACGACGAATATACAAGAGCATATAAGAGGAAGAAAAAAAAAAGAAATTTTAAATAAAAATGTTTTGTGCAAAGTTGTTTATGTTGAAAAAATTGTTTTAAGAAGTACAAATAGTCTACTTTTATCTATATTTATTCAGCCTGAAGTATATGACATATGCTCTCTTGTTTCAAACTAAATTTTTAACAATCCAGTCGTAGTTATAGTCTTGACTACGAAAATAGGTAGTTCATCTTCTGAAAAAAAAGAATGTATACAATATAAATAAACATTAGAGTAACATAATGGTGGGTAATTTTTAGCTTATAAAATGGTAAAGCTACTATATAAACTTTTGTGACAATTCAAATAAATTCTAGAATAAAAATTATAATACGAAGAAAAAGGAGGTAAGATTTTATTTATGATTAAAGTTAGCCGCTATGCAGGGGAAGATGAGTTGAATAGTAAAAAATCTTCTGAAAAAAGGAAGGTAAATAAATTTTAAGAAATTAAATTTCTTTATATACTCGTACTTAAGTTAGTCAGTCAAATTATCTTATAAAATCTATAAAATATTTTTTTAACAGTAAATGCACTTTTTTTAAAATAAAAATGATAAAAGTAAAAAAATGAAATTATTATAGAAAATATCTTTTATCTTTTATGTAATGAGAAAAATTACAAAACTATATAAATAAGCTGATTTCATTTATTTTCTCAACTAAAATTAAATTGGATAGAAAAATAAAATTAAATCAATAGGAAAATAAAATCGAAATTGTTATCATTAAATAAGTTCGGAAAAGCTTCTTAACGAAATTGTACTCAACTGAAAGTATGACAATAACGAACATGGTAAATATAAAAATATCGATGGTATCAATTGTGTTTTCGTGTATTATTTTTAAGAGATACTTGTTTACGCTATTACCAAGGGAACAATTAGGAGTTAAGTAGGATTTTTCATTGAAAGGCTGAACGTGAAATCCTTTCATCGAATTGCAAACATTGCTCTTCTGCTATGATTTTTGCCCGCATTACTTGACTGTACGCGACCATCAATAAGTTAGTTTCAACGACATTTATAGATTTTTACTTTTCTATTATATTTATTATATTATTTGTCTGTGAAACTAGATATTTATTTTATTTCGTAACATGAAGTAAATGTTCAGTGGAATTCAAGCACAGAACTGGAAGAACTTATGAGTGGAAAAAATTGTCATTTTAACAAAATCTCTTAGTAACTAAATTATTTTCACTAGATTATTCCTAGAGGAACATCTTCTAAAGTCACTGGCTGAGTTTTCAACCTTACAGTATATCGGATTTTGATCTACTATAATTTACCTTCCTATCATTCGAATATGCCTTTAGCGTCTATATAGGATAACCGTCAGGCAATAATTTTTGCAGAGCACATTGGCAAGCTAGCCTTTTCTGACTTATTCCTTATGACGGAGCTTTCTGATTACTCGGATTGCGTTATTACCTTCCACATTCTAATATGCCTGTAATGTCATCATTTATGCTATGATGCCTTTTTGAGATTAGGAGAACCCAGTTGGCAACCGTGGTTTGATCAATCCTGCTATATGCTGCCCCGATTTATGTGGATGGGTTGATTAGAGCAACCTACATATATGGAGTTATCTGAGTCTAACGTACGAGGTCTATTCAAAAAGTATCGCGGATTCTGAATTTCCGAGGGTTACGTATATTCGATTTTCGATTTTTTATGGCGTTATATTGTTACACATGTCCCTCACTTATGCCGACAAGTTCGGCCATTTTGAATGTTCAGTTAATTTTTGATAGCTGCTTTGCTTGCACGTGTTTTGGCTCGTCTTCGATTTTTGCCCATTCCAAAAAGTGGATCAAAGAATCTGTATCAAATTTTGTGTGAAAAACAAAATTAATTGCGCGGACGCATTCCGAATGTTGACTGTGGCATATGGTGAAGGTACCTTAGGTTGAAGCAACGTTTATCGGTGGTACAAAATGTTCTCAGAAGGCTGAGAAGATGTGAACGACGAAAAGCGTCTCGGACGCCTGAGCACGTCAACAACAGACGAAAACATTGATGAAGTGAAGAAAATAGTATTGTCAATCATCGATTGGCTTGTGCCATTCGATTTTTACCAATGATTTGAGCATTACACGGATCGCCGCGAGATTCATACGAAAATTGCTCAATTTAAAAAAAAAAACAGCATCGCAATGACATTGCTAAGCAGCTCTGTCCGCGACGACCCAAATTTGCTCCAGAGGGTCATAACTGGTTACGAATCATGGGTTTATGGTTATGACGTGGAAACCGAAGCTCAATCATCCTAATGGAAGCTCAATCATCCCGCACGAACCAAGACCAAAAAAGCGCGCCAAGTTCGGTCGAATTTGAAGGTTTTGCTTACAGTTTTCTTCGATTGCAGGGGCGTGGTGCATCAAAAGTTCTTGCCATAGGGTAGAACAGTCAATAAGGAATATTACCTGCAAGTAATGCGCAAGTTGCGTGAAGCAATCCGCCAGAAACGCCCGGATTTGTGGAAGAACAAAAATTGGCTTTTCCACCATGATAACGCCCCTGCTCACGCATTGTTGCTTGTGCCCGAATTTTTGGCCAAAAACAATACACTAATAATACCGCAGCTACCGTATTCTCCAGATCTGGGACAGCCCCATGAAAGGACGACGCTACATGGGGCTGTCTCCCCTACATGGGGCTGTCTCCCCGCGGAGAGCGTGCAGTAAATGTTCTTTTACTTCATCCGATTTAATGTGTAAAACGAAGAGGCTCAGAAGTGCTCTTATGGGCACCTGATGTCGGATAAAGTTGTGGCTTTAATATTGTACTCAAGAACTGCTTGAGAGACTGTCAAAGTCCTTGCAACAATAGTCCTAAAAAGACTACTTCGGGATAAGCGTGAAAGAAAACGGTAGAAATAACTCAACACAGTAATGATTTTAAAGAATAACTGTCCCACGAAGTAACGCCTGACGGCAGTTCCGTAAGGACACATAGAAATGTGACCAAGTCAGGTGGTTTTGGTGGGCTAAAGTCCTACACTTTATCTTTCGATGATTTCCACCTAACTATAACAAAAAAAACTACTTCGAAGCCAACACCAATAGTCAGGAACCATTCCGAAGGATAGGGTTCCCCTGACACCAAATTCGCATTTAAAACCAATTCATATGAATTTGCAGCGATCATTTCCCAAAGCTATGCTAGCCTTTTTATCATGTTCACAACGCTTAGAATGATAAGCTGGTATATGCCCAAGTTGTCAATCGACTTTTTTCTCCAATTTTTTTTTATTTTACGTTAAAGCATATGCAAGTGGGATCACAAGTAAGGCATATCACATCACAATTTAGTTTAAAGGCATCAAGTTATACCTTTGAGCATCCATGCTGCGTCAGAAATTGGGCCACGTTGGGGTTCACCTCTTCAAGTCCTCTGACAGGCCACGCGGTTAATGAGGTTATGCGTCCATTTTCCTATAGTTGATAAATCCAGATGTCATAGCCATACCGCAACTATATTATATCTTTCCACCTTGTTGACGTTGCACCGTGACCCTTTTAACCTCCAAAAGATCGCCATGCAATAAGTATGCTCTGATGATATACCGCCGTTGCCCAAAGCTTGTACAATTCAGTTGCCATCGCTTTTATTTTAACAGAGGCTGGATAGAGTAACATAGAACTGATCATGATAAACAGAAGACTATGTTGGCTTTCTCTGGGCACTCCAATATTAAGCATGATCTCTGCTAAGGCATTTTCGTTCTTGACTTGTTTTTTTAGCAATGATTTTTGAAAGTTCAGAAAAGTGAAATTATATCACAGTCACCGATATTAAGAGTAGTAGTCTTATTTAATTTTCTGATGATCAATGTATGTTACACTGTATTTTTTGCGATTTAAGTAATCTTTTCTAGGAATTTATCGACAGTTATCACCGGTAAGTCATCTGCAAAAGCAATCAGACATACACGTTTGGGTATTGGGATTTAGAGCAGCGCGTCATACACATACATGACATTCTACAGCAATGGGCCAAGAAGCGAGCGCTGCGGAACTCCTTACCGGTGTTGTGTGTGCTCATTTCTTGGCATTAAGTATAATAATGGCGGAGTATTTCTTAGCATCTCGCTTTCATCATTTCTTTTCAATAGCTTTGCTGTGTAGAAGACATCCCTTGTTCATTTTTAGCCTTTCTGAACCGTTATTGATTTTTTGCCAGACTCTTGGAACTCTCGGTCTTTAGATAAATGGTTTATGGGCCATATCCAATAAGCAAATTAAATAATAAGAGAATGGATGGTTGCGTGATTTTCTGCCTATTGGGATTTTGAGCAGCGCGTCATGCATGACATTCTACAGCAATGGGCCAAGAAACGAGCGCTGCGGAACTCCTTACCGGTGTTGTGTGTGCTCATTTCTTGGCATTAAGTATAATAATGGCGGAGTATTTCTTAGCATCTCGCTTTCATCATTTCTTTTCAATAGCTTTGCTGTGTAGAAGACATCCCTTGTTCATTTTTAGCCTTTCTGAACCGTTATTGATTTTTTGCCAGACTCTTGGAACTCTCGGTCTTTAGATAAATGGTTTATGGGCCATATCCAATAAGCAAATTAAATAATAAGAGAATGGATGGTTGCGTGATTTTCTGCCTATTGGGATTTTGAGCAGCGCGTCATGCATGACATTCTACAGCAATGGGCCAAGAAGCAAGCGCTGCGGAACTCCTTACCGGTGTTGTGTGTGCTCATTTCTTAGCATTAAGTGTAATAATAGTGGAGTATTCCTTAGCATCTCGCTTCCATCATTTCTTTTCAATAGCTTTGCTGTGTAGAAGACATCCCTTGTTCATTTTTAGCCTTTCTCAACCGTTATTGATTTTTTGCCAGACTCTTGGAACTCTCAGTCTTTAGACGACTGTGAATTATTCTATAAATAGCTTATGGGCTATATCCAATAAGCAAATTAAATAATAAGAGAATGGATGGTTGGGTGATTTTCTGCCTATTGGGATTTTGAGCAGCGCGTCATGCATGATATTCTACAGCAATGGGCCAAGAAGCGAGCGCTGCTGAACTCCCCAATTGTGTTATGTGTGCTCATTTCTTGACATTAAGTGTAATAATAGTGGAGTATTCCTTAGCATCTCGCTTCCATCATTTCTTTTCAATAGCTTTGCTGTGTAGAAGACATCCCTTATTCATTTTTAGCCTTTCTCAACCGTTATTGATTTTTTGCCAGACTCTTGGAACTCTCGGTCTTTAGACAACTGTGAATTATCCTATAAATGGCTTATGGGCCATATCCAATAAGCAAATTAAATAATAAGAGAATGGATGGTTGCGTGATTTTCTGCCCATTGGGATTTTGAGCAGCGCGTCATGCATGACATTCTACAGCAATGGGCCAAGAAGCGAGCGCTGCGGAACTCCTTACCGGTGTTGTGTGTGCTCATTTCTTGGCATTAAGTATAATAATGGCGGAGTATTTCTTAGCATCTCGCTTCCATCATTTCTTTTCAATAGCTTTGCTGTGTAGAAGACATCCCTTGTTCATTTTTAGCCTTTCTCAACCGTTATTGATTTTTTGCCAGACTCTTGGAACTCTCGGTCTTTAGACGACTGTGAATTATCCTATAAATAGTTTATGGGCCATATCCAATAAGCAAATTAAATAATAAGAGAATAGGTCGTTGGATGATTTTCTACCCTTTGATGAAAGGAGATGCTATTGTTCCCTCTACCAGTACGAAAAGATTCCTTTGCATGGACACTCCTCACATACACTTCTCAAAAATCGTCTAGCCATATTCTAGTTCCATTTTAAAAGGTAGCATTTCGTAATGTATCTAAACATAGGTGTTTTTTATCCCCTATTTTATTTCAAACTTGTAGTAGTTAATTCCTTGAGCCTGGATGCATACCCTTTTGATTGACAGGCATGAAAGTATTTGAGATTGATACTATAGTACTATTAAATGACTCCTAAAATATATACAAGCATTCTTCATATTTTTATATTATAACAAAATTATTATAATCGCAATAGTAATGAAAAGAAAATATCTTATTCCAAATTGTAGTGTTGTTATTAAAAATTTTCTGAATAGTAAAAAAACTGAAAAATAATTTTTATTTATTATTATTAAAAGTTGTTCAACTTATTATGAATATGTTGTTAATTTTGCAAGTATTCATTTAAAAAGTGAAAAGTTTTAGCTAATAATGAAGAAATTTCAAATTGTTGAAAGAAAATAGAATAAAATTCAAATAATTCTTTAAAATTGCTTCATTATTTTCTTTGTTCAATTATAAAATGAAAAGTTTTCGTATTTTCTAAGACATCACTTAAATATAAGATAACATATTAAAATATATTGTGTTGTACTAGAACTCAAATATAACTACTTGTATTGCATTTCTCTATAAGCAGCTAATAAAGGATCGGTTGCCTTTGATACTAGTATATCCTCATGTTTTCAAACTATTATACAAACTTTAATTAACAGCAACAATAACACTAACAAATAATGACCTACGTGCAAAGACGTAATTATGTGTTTACACAACTTCCTAAGAACTAAATAACAGATGAAAATACACCAAAAGCATACGTTCATAAGTATAGGGCTTTAGTTGAATAGAGAACATTTTAAATAGTAATTATTTGTAATTTAAAATTCTAAAAACAAATACTAAAGAAATAATAGTTTTCCTAGCAAATATTTTGATATAAGAAAAACTATTGAAAAACATTTTTTGTAATTATTTTAAATTTGTTCCATTTGCACTTTTGCTATAGTGTAAATAACATTCATCACTTCTTGCATTGAGGATTATTGAAGAATGAGTACTTTTTCCGTATTAAAATTTTTTTCTATTTAATTGATAGTAATTGAAGTAGATTCAAAACTTTTCTCGAGGATAGTGTTATAGAGTTGGATTGAAATCATTTTCGAAATATTTACTATCCACCTTTGCCTAAACTCACCACTATGGTCAAGGACTGAAACCAATACCATTTCAGTTTTCTGGTCATGAACTAAATTAGCTGTCAATCAAGTTTGCGGCTTCTGTTTCTCTTTACACAATTCGACCAGTCCACACAGTTTGATTTCGATGTTTGTGGTCTTTTAGTAATTGAAGTTCCCTAAATCTCATAAGGAAATAATTTTAGTCAATATATTCGTATACGTGTATAGTAATACAGGTAGACTTAGTTTGGTAAATAACCAATCAAATTTTAATACAAAATTTACTAATTGATTAATCAAAAATGTTTAATTTCATTTGATAAACGAGTGTGCAAAAATATTTATTTGTTTTTTTTTTATTTTTATTAAATTATCAAATTAGTTAAATTAGTATCCTCCGCACATCATTTTTTTCTTCCCTGTGGAAGTTTTCCATAATTAAGATGATCCCAAAACCCAATAAGCCCAAAAAGCCTCCTTCCCATGTTATCAAAAATCCTAGAAAAATAATCCTAAAACGCCTTTATCCCATTTTTGAAACCGAGAGTGTCATTCCTCAGTATCAGTTTGGATTTCGACCTGAGCATTCCTCTATCCAGCAGTGTCATCGCGTAGTCGACTACATAACGTGTTCGTTAGAGCGAAAGGAATACTGTCCAGGCGTGTTTCTTGACATTTCGCATGCTTTCGACCGTGTATGGTACCCTGGATTGCTTTGGAAGTTGCAGCGAGTCCTACCCTCGGGTTATTTCCACATCCTTAAATCTTATCTCTCAGACCAATATTTTCAGTTTGCTGAAAATATGGAGTACTCTGACATTTATCCAATTTCTGCCGGTGTCCCTCAAGGAAGTATCCTAAGTCCTATCCTATACAACATTTATACCCATGACATTCCTTGCCAAAACAACATCCTAACCGCAACATATGCTGACGATACAGCCATCCTGACACATCGCAAAGATCCTTCCACAGCCATTAGTATCCTATAGAACCATATCCACTCCTTAGAAACTTGGTTCAAAAGGTGGAAAGTGAAGGTAAATGAGCAAAAATCTGCTCATGTAACTTTCACACTCTGCCGAGAACAAATTCCCGACATAACCCTAAACGGCAGTATTATTCCACAAAAAAATAGCGTACGTTACCTTGGACTTATATTCGACAAACGGTTAACCTGGAACCTTCATACGAAAACTAAAAGACGTGAACTTAACGGACGATACAAACAATTATGTTATTACGTCTCCTAGACAGTAAATCAAAACTTACAACAACAAGTAAACTATTACTATACAATACGGTTCTGAAACCAATATGGACATATGGTCTAGAACTTTGGGGTTCGACTAAGCATTCTAACTCTCTTCCAATCCAATCCCTACAATCCCGAATCCTTCGTAAAATTGTCAATGCCCCCTTTTATGTGCGATGTTCCATTTGTTCGTGAACTATGCATCTCCCGATATAAAAAATTCCATTCGCATCTATCCTTCCACCCTAATCCTTTAGGAAGGGAACTTTTCACTCCCATCCTTCCAGTATACACCCATCGACGTTTAAAACCGAGAGATTCTCTAAAATTATAAAATAAAATTACCCTATTCTAGAGGTAACATCGGTGGGTGTTTTCCTCCACATGTCTTCATGTCCATGTATATTCCCTTAAAAAATCTGCTTGTTACAAGCATAAGTAGTTGTAGATAACATTTAAAATAAAAAAAATAAAAAATTATTGTAGTTAAATAATATTTTCATATGCACAAATAGTTTTCGATATAGGAAAATTTCTATTTTTCAAAAAGACTTTAATCGAAGTTATCTAAGTAAGAATAATTTATAGTCGAATTAATTTTATTTCCAAAAGTTAAGATGAAAGTTAATTTGGTAAAACTCTTTAACAATAGAAACTTTTCTAAGACTAAATATTTATTCTAATACGAAATATTATTAAAAAAAAAAACAACTATAAATTCTATTCATACACATATGTGTGATTGAATAAATTTACACGTGTATTAACAAGATCCAATAAATATAGAGCCTTTTGTTAGGATTTTTGTTAACAAGAAATACTCAATATCTAAGTTGGTGTATAAAATACCGAAAAAGCAAAAAAAAAATCTCAATATATCTAAATTGAACAATAAAATAAATTTTCAATAGAATTTCTTCAAAGTTTCACTTTTCTTCTATTTAAAAAAAAAAATATATATATTATGTCCTTTAATATAGTCATTGAATAGTAGAAATATAAAAGGAAAAGTATCCTGCATATGTGTACTATTGTAAGAAATGTAAATTAGTTTCATTGATATGTTTCTTGTCCAAAGTTTTATTCTTCTGTAACTGAAAACTTTTCGAAGAGTTCTTTTTTTCGCTGATATTTCAATTTTTCGTATCCTTATAAAATTGTACAAATAAAATACAATAAAAAATTCAACCAAGTTTGGATGAGAATACGATAAAAAAAAAATCGCCTTCAAATATTTGCTAGTCAAATGTGTAGAAAGATTTTTTTATTTGTTACTTTAAAAGTTCGAAGGTTTTCTCACTTTTAAAAGTTTTTCTCGATAAACATTCTATGTACATATAGAAAGGAAAAAAAAGAACTTATTTTGAAAAAGTTTCAAGGGAATATATATTTTTTTCTGGCTTTAAAGGTTAGTTTTATGCAAATCATTTCTGTTAGCTGGTCGTTTTTTTTTTTTGTATTTAAACATTTTTCTCTTAAACAACTAAATTTTCAGATAATTTAAACTTTAAGTTTTTTCCAGATAGAGTTTATGAGATACTTTTAATAAGTGAGTAATTATATTTAAGTTCTGATGAAAACTCTAACATTGCAAGTAAATCAATACATTGATTATATTTTTGAAAATTGCTAATTTTTCCCTTTTTTTTTGAATTATTGATAATAAAACAATTTTAATAAGTAACATAGAGTTATGTTTTTAAACTTAAAGTTAATTTTTTAAAAGTAAAGTTTACTTCTTAATTAAAGACTCTGTCATAAAAAAAACTGATTCTTAAAGTAAGAACTATCCCAGAAAAAGTTTACTTTGTAACTAAGGACTGTCCCAAATAAAAAACTTACTTCTTGAATAAGGACTGTTACAGAAAAATTATTATTCTACGAGCTTAGAATATAAGAACTCTCCCAATATAAAATTTTTCTTATTAAGAATTGTTCTAGTAAATAAACATACTATTTAATGAAAGACTGTTCCAGAAAAATTTACTCCCGAACTAAGAACTGTCTTAATATCACAGAACTATCCTAGAAAAAGACTTTACCAGAACTAAAGACAGTCCCAGAAAAAATTCCAGAACTTAGGTTGTAAAGTTTGTTTGTCATAAAGCAACAAACCCTACACTCTACCTAAATGCTGTCGCAAAAAAGAAATTATTCTATTTCAAATAAGCTTTTTCCTTAACTAAAGACTGTCCCAAGAAAAAACTACTCCAATAGGTACTGTCCTAAACTAAATATTATTCCAGAAAAAAGGTTACTGCCATATTAAGAACTGTTCCAGAAAATAAACGTATCACTCTAACTAAGGATTATCCTAAAAAATCGGTCACTTCCTTCCTTAGAACTGTCCCAGAAAAAAGCTTACTTCCTAAAATGGAGTGTCACAAAAAATGCTTACATCTTAATTAAGATATATCCGTAAAGAAAAACTTTCTATCATCAACTTTTTCCTTAATTTAGTACTATTCCAAAAAAAAAAACTTACTCTCTAACTAAGCACTATCCTAGAAAATACCAACTTCCTAACTAAGGATTCTCATAGAAAAAAAATATTACTGACTTACTAAGTATTATATTAGAAAAAAAACCCTTACTCCTGAACTAGAAAATAGATTCCAAGAAAATAAACGACTCCTGAACTAAGAAATCTTGAAACAAAAGCGTTCCCACTAGGATAGGATTGTCCCTGAAGAAAAGCTTGCTTCTCAACTAAATGATGTCCCAAAAAAGATTATAAAATTATTCTTTTATATTTATTAAAAATTTTTTTTTGAATTTCTAACTATCGCAGCATACTCCTCACTTTATAATTTTTTGAAACTGGTTGAATTTTCGAACGCCATTGAGCTACAAAGACAACAATTTTAACTGCTCCTAGCATAGAACCTTAGGACCTTCTAATGAGAAGATGTAGTTTTTATTGTTGTTTCAATAAGAAATTCAATGTTTGTTACTCATTGCTGTATATGAACTGATAAATCATAGATTGATTTGAAAAATTACCAGTTTTTCGTGCCGTAAGTTTAGCTGGTCTGACAGAATCATATCAATAAGCTGCAAACTTAAAAAGCCAAAAACGAAGAGTCGGAAAATAATAGTAATGAATTTTCGAGAATACTATCTACGAGGTTCATTCAACAAGTACTTAGCCTACAAAAGAAAAACGAAAATTTTGGAAAGATGGCAATTTATTTTTCCACATAATCTTCTTCAAGCTGGATACACTTGGCCCAGCGATGCTCTAACTTTTTTAACCCGTCGAAAAAATACATTTTCTCGAGGGCAGCAAAATAGGCCTCTGTGGCGACGATGACCTCTTCATTCGACCCAAATCTATTCCCGGCGAGTGATTTTTTCAGGTTTGGAAATAAAAAGTAGTCACAGGGGGCCAAATCTGGAGAGTTTGGTGGATGGGGCAGCAATTCGTAGCGCAATTCGACCAATTTGGCCATGGCGACGGCGGAGGTGTGAGCCGGCGCGTTGTCGTGGTGGAACAGCACTTTTTTCTTCGCAAAGCGGGACCGCTTTTTCTTCAATTTGACGTCAAATCGGCCCAATAAGTCAGCATAGTAGCGCCCCGTGATTGTTTTACCCTTCTCGAGGTAATCGATGTGGATCACACCTTGTGAATCCCAGAAAACGGTGGCCATCACCTTTCCGGCCGATCGAACAGTCTTCGCCTTCTTCGGAGCACGTTCGCCGGGTGAAGTCCACTGTTTCGACTGTTCCTTGGTCTCTGCTGTGTACCAGTGAATCCATGTTTCGTCGACGGTCACGAAACGACGTAAGAACTCCGCTGGATTGCGCTGAAACAGCGCCAAACACGTCGCCGATGTGGTCTCACGGTTGCGCCTGTTTTCCGGTGTGAGCAAACGCGGCACCCATCGCGCCGACAGCTTTCTGTCTTCGTGTAGAATATGATGCACCATTCCTACTGCGATGCCCACAGTCTCAGCTATCTCGTGAACTTTTAATCGACTGTCTGCCAACACGAGATCGTGGACTTTTTTAACGTTTTCCTCCGTAGCAGCCGTTTTCGGGGCACCTGGGCGTGGCTCATCAAAAACCGACGTGCGGCCACGAACAAACTCGTTGAACCAATTCTTGACAGTCGCCATCGAAGGAGAAGAGTCACCATACACAGCATCCAAGCGATCTTTGATTTCGCTGAGCGTTTTCGCTTCTAAAAACAAGAATTTAATCACCGAACGATATTGTTCTTTTTCTATTTTTGTGCAACCGACCGACACGCTCGCTTTCAAAGGCTCTCAAAACAAAACTAATGAAGGGAATCGACTGAAACTTTGACAGTAGGCTACTAAAAGAATGTACTGCACGACAGCAGTTCCATCGGGCGGTGAGGCTAAGTACTTGTTGAATTACCCTCGTATGAGTAACTTTAATTTTATGTCCATGACAATTTTTCTTCCAGATAATAAAAACTTATTACCGCTGATTTTTTCTGTTTCAAAATTATGTGTTCTGATCAAAATGATTAACTGTCAAAATAAAATTACATAACCGATGATATTGACATTTACAAATATAGATAATAATAGAGTTGCTAACAGAACAAAATAAAAATACTTCAAAAATTTTGCCACCTAGTCGTGTATAAAGAAACTTACTTTAAATGTCAAAGTTACGGGAAGTTTTCGAAATACACCGCTAGATGGCAATATTTTTCAAGTATTTTTTTGAGAGAGCCTACACCTCTTTCACTATTTATTATTAAATGTAATGAACATATTATTGTATAATATTTTTTCTATAAAATTCTGGCGCCTTTTCAATAGATAAGCATTTCTGACATTTCCTTATACAATATATCTTTCAAGACCATTAACTGACAATTTAAATGTATAAAAATTTAAGATATTATGTACATATTTTTTTTTTACCGAAAGTATTTTAAAAGAAAAAATATTTGCAAATTTAAATTAAAGTAAATATGTTCCATAGTTTTAAGATAATATCTTACTGCTAGATCATTATTCTATGTAAATTTGAACTGCATATTTCTTCCAGCTTTTGTATTTAGAAATAATACTGCAATTTACTATTCTCTTGTATTTTATATACGATCGAAATAATATGAAATGGATATATGTAAATGTAATATAAACTCTGCGATAGTGCATGAAACCCTATGGAATAAATTTCGAATTCAAGTTCAAAGCATTCTAATTGCAGAAAATACGAACTCGTCTCTGCCTGCCATGTGAAATATTCATACTTATTTTGTTTATGAAAAATTCAATATATAGAAAGGTCTAGTCATGGTCGAAATAATTGCTTAACTAAAATTAATATTTCAAAAACATCAGTGTGTAATGCAGACAACCAAAACTAATAAATTAGTAAAACTTGAAATTAGAAATACTTGAAGATCTCCTGTCATTCGAATAGCTAAAGCATGCGAGTACAGAAGACGTGAACATTTAGTCTTATCTCAATTGAAATGTCTTTTCTTAATTTCGAAGATGCCAACCATAAAAGTAGAAATGGCTTTAATATGGAAATACCGGTACGTACAGCAAAATACAAGTGTAATGAAACATTTATTGAAGCAGAAGTACGAGTACACAAATAGAAGCTACAATGTTGTTAAGGCACAATCTTATGAAGCTATTTATAGTTGGTGTAATGAGACTAAATTGGGTAGATACAGGCTGTGTGCAAGACTCCATGGAAAAAATTCACAAAAATTAATGGAGTAGTATGGCTTTGGATTGAAATAATGCAGAGAATTAGAATTTGGATCAATATCACATTCAGGATTAATTCTAAGTATAAGGAATACGTCATTTATACTCGTATGTGTGTACATTAGAACGTACCAGTAATTTTCTTTCGACAACTATATTTACATAAACGCAATGATATCCTGATTACTGTTTAGAATATAAACTAATCTTGTATGTACATAATAAAGTTCATTAAATATAGTTCATTAAAGCTACACTAAAGGACAGGTAGTCTGTAGTAGTCGACATTTACAATTCCTGATACACGTATCCTTTCTTTTTTTACAAAATATCAGAACGATGCGTTTAAATACCTTACAGTCATATCAGTCAAACAGTATATCATTTCTATGACTATTTGGTATTGATACGAATATCTTTGCAGTTTTCCTGAAGATTATATTTTCCTTCGGCTACACACTCGTTTACACAATCCATCATTTATTTGTCGATAAGTCAAGAACACAATAACTTTAGGGCATTCACTACAAAACGTTCTCTGAACAAGATAAATAATTAATGATATTATATATAGTCGATCATTAAATTAATATAATATATAAATAACAATGTGTTTCATAATTATTAATTAATTTCAACAAAAAAATTTCGATCATTCTTTAATAATAAGTAATGTTCTCAAATTGAAATGTTGTATAACTCGAGTAGATGTTATTTAACTTTATTTCGGAAATAATCAAAATTTCCTATTTTAAACAAAAAAAAATTATAATTCGATGCTAATTAATTGATAATTTATATATTTTTAGTTATTATGTAAAATATTTTATTATATTATATATTCTATACTTTAATATTATGGAAGATTAAGATATTTAGGAAATATAACAGCCAAATATTCAATTAGAAATAAGGACTCATTAATCAAAAAAGTAGATCTATAGCAAAAAAATATAGCAGTGCTCATAAGTTGACAAAAGCAAACTAAATCGTCTTCAAAGACAACTAAAAGCAGAATTTCATAAATTTAATATTGAATGTTTTAAGGAATATACAGAAAAGCTTCAAGCGAACATATCCTTCTAGATTAAAAAAAAATTGATAGATCTTGGGATAAAATCGACATAACAGATAGCTGGTATATACGACTGACATTCAGTTAAAACTGTTAGTCCCAAAAATATGAAATTTAATGAAATATCTTCCCACAAAATAATCCCTGGCTGTATGCTTATAATATCCAACATTCAAAAATAACAATAAGAAATCCCCTTTATTTTATAAATTTATAACAATATCCTTCATACCACATACTTTTTCTTACTCTAAAATATTCTATATGATTAAAATTCAATAAGATTACTACTTAACCACCCCTCCCCCCCCCCCCCCCCCAATATCAAAAACACTAAAATAAAGATTCTATCGCATACTTGAATACTCCAACATACTTTCGCAGCAGGTGTATTTTTAGCATTCTGGATTACTCTAAAAATTCGAAACAAATCCTTCACTTCACTTACTACCTGATAAAATAATTATACTTCTCGCGAGGGTATTTTAAATCAATGTGCATTTGAAATACTCCATGAAATCGTCAGTATTCCTCAGGTAAGTCTACTCTACATTATCTCTCTGCCTCCAATATTTTGCAATACTATATCTTCGAACTCTAAAATTGGTTCACGAAGCGGAAAACAGAAGTATCTGAATAAAAAAGTGTTCACGTAACTTTTACTCTTCATCATGCCTTTTCATAAATCTTAATGATAGTATATTACCTCAAAAAGAGCGAGCTTATTTTGAAAAATGAGATTTCAATTGAATAGACGATACAAATAACTACTAAAACTGTTGAAGTCACGTTCAAAGGTTACAACTGATAGCAAATCAATTATTTTATAAACAAAAAAAATGTTTCTTAAAATTTTAATTGCTCCTGATTATGCACACAACAGGGACTGAAAGTTCCTTTTGATATGGTAAATGAACATGCAATTTTTTATAACGACTGCTTCTCGTTATAAAAAGTTTTTTACTAAGGAATTATCCTTATTCTTTTTTTAAATAATAATTTTAGCAATAAATCTGTCCGTTACCTGTTGTGGTTATAAATATCTTATTAGTCAAAAAAGTAAACATTTGCAATTATAACATTTTCTGAAAAAAATTTATGTATTATGAAGAATATCAATTTTTTTGAAAGGGAAATTTAAATTGCTGACATGCAATAAACTACGAGTATACAACAGGTGGCGCAAAGGTCCCTATCCTATCGGAAAATGCTCTAAATTTTTGCAAAAATGGAATCTTATATCATTGTGATTTTAATATTTGTCGAACAAATAGAAGCAGAATACATGCAGATCAATCATAACTCGCCATGCTCCTCAAGAAGTCGGGACACTTGTGCCAATTTTTTTGACAAATAATCGGTCAGTGTTTTTGGTTCAATGTGAATTTCGCCGTTGATTACCTAGTCGAGTAGCTCTAACTGGGCAAACTCTCCAGTGTTTTGCAAATTGAGAAGACTGGCTCAACACGGGACAGTAGCAGATGTGGCCAGACTGGAGCAGTCGACTGATCAACTAATTGGGCATCATTAGTGTTGTGCATTTTAACGTGACATACCTATCAGTAGACATAATATCACGGGCCGCCTATGATCATATGATTTGAGACACGCCCAATCAATGCACAAATAGATTTGTCCAGTAATGGATTTTGCTAGCTCCACTGAGTAGATCCAGGTTGTTACACGTATCATAATGATTTGATAACACCCCAGCACGCTTCAATCTAATGCATTCTTTTTAAATCATTCTATCACGTTCCATTGCATTCTTCTCTTCTTCTTCAACTTCTTTATTTTCTTCATCTTTTTTATTTCCCTCTTCTTTTTCTTCGTGTTCTTCTTCTTATTCTACCCCTCTTCTTCATCTTCTTTATATTCTTTATATTCTTCATTGTCTCCAGCTTCTTCATTTTCATCATCTCCTCATTTCCTTCACCTTCTTCATCATCTTCTTCTTCCTCATCATCTTCAACTGCTTCATTTTTCTCATCTTCATCATCTACTTCATATTTTTCCTCTTCTTCATCTTTTTCATATCCTTCATTTTCTTCAGATTCTTCATCTTCATCATATACTCATTTTCTTTATTTGCTTCATCTTTTTCATGTTCTTCGTCTTCTTTATTTTCTTCTTCCTCTTCTTTATCTTCTTCATTTTCTTCACCTCCCTCTTTTTTCTCTTCTTCATAATCTTCATGTTCTTCTGCTTTTTCTTCTTCTTCTTCTTCTTCTTCCTTTTATTCATCATCTTCATCTTCTTCATCTTCCCCATCTTCTTTATCTTCTTCATCTTTGTTATCTTCCTTATATTTTCACCATCTTCATCTGCTTCAACCTTCATCTTTTTCACTTTCGTGTTTTTATAATATTCATATTCATCTGCTTTTTCTTCCTCATCTTCATATTTTTGATATTATCTATCTTCACCTTTCTCTTCTTCTTCCTCTTCTTCTTTACCATCTTTTGTGCTCCATGCATGAAGCACGCAAACATTCAATCTTCCATCAATTTCTATGCTCCATGCATGAAGAAGGCAAACATTCAATCTTCCGTCAATAAAAGACTTCAAGATGTTCCCATTCAAAGTCCAAATAGTGCATCAGTTATTGCCTGTACAAATCACGTTTAAATTATAACCAAACGATGATTCTTGCACCATCCAAGTTACCAAATACACTTATGGCTATGAAAATAAAAATCGTACTAAAGAATAAAAATACTAGCGAGTTATTTTTAAATCTAATTTAATAAAAGATTTATTTTTTACTACACTCGTATGTGCTTTTTCGAATAAATCGCATTTTCTTATTTAAAATCCTTACCAAAATCTGGTCACAATTTTCCACAAAAGAAAAGAAAAGAAAAATAATACAAAAGCAAAAGGAAATAATTTTTGGTAAGAGCATTTCTGTTAAGGATATTCTCTACTAATACGTGTATTAACTAGTATTCATTTCTAACAAGAAAAGACCAACTGACCAGCATAATTTATTTAGGTTTTTAGTTAAAATCCTGTAGTTTATTCATCATGAAAGTAAGTATTTGGTTTTCCTGATATAAACTACAGTGTGTAAATGTTATATTTTATAGTCTGGGATTTAGCAAACAACATGTACAATATAGAATTAAAGAATTGGTTTTTTTTCACTTCTTTTATCTTTTTGAAATGAAAAGAATTTTACAAAATTAAGGACTTTAGAAAGAGACTTACTTTGAAGCATTGTTGATATTATTAGTCTGTATTTCTTATTATTTTTCTTACTTTCAAAGCTATCCTGATAATGACAAGGATTTTTTTCCATTATATGTTGGATATAATTTTGTAGAATTTCTTTCTTTTTTTTGTAATAAAAAAGAAAAAAATAAATAAAATTTTACACACAACAATAGGAAATTAAATTCAAATACTAGCATACAAAAACAAAATATATATATTTTACTACCAGAAGGAAAATATTTGTAGTAAATTTATCTATTATTTAAAAATCTATAAGTTAAAAATATCCTAAATATGTATACACTTTTAATTATAATTAATTGCAATTTCTGGCTTTTAATTCCGTAATATAGCAACGGATAACTTTTGGCTTATCTTGAAATGTTAATTTAGTAAGTGCCACTCATATTAATAATATTTTTAATATTATTTTGGTTATTTCCTTTTAATATTCTGTCAGAAAGTCAATTTTGAGAAGATCATTTTTTGCATTCATAGAGACTTAATTCATTTTATGTTATTATGAAGAAGAAGCTTAAATATTTGCCATTCTATAAAACTCTCTAGCCTCACAATTGACTACTTCTAAAGTTATCTTATTTCTAGGATTGTTTACTTTTGAAATAATTTCCTAAGAACACTGCTTTAGAAAAATCTCTAATTGTAACTGTAAAGAGCAGGTTTTGTAAGTTAAAAAAAAATCAAATGCAACAATTTTTTTTAAAGAGATACTTAGTCACCAATGTCAACCGAAAAGCGGTACCATTAAAAGCTATGTCTGGTATTATGGAAGTCGTTCGTCTGTTCTTATTGGCAAAATGGAAAATTCTTCGCATCAGCAAATTTAGGAGGCTTTCTGGACTTAACAGTAATTGTCGTCCGTCTTCTTAAAACACAAATGAAATAAGATGATAGAAGTTTATAAATTGTCTTAATAATATTGTATTTATGACGGTAGGCAAGATTCTAAAAGACAAAAAAAAAACCAATTTGTAGACATGACTATAGATGCGGTTGAATTTATATGAAGATGATTGCATACTTATTTAAAATAAAAACTTTATCCCTTCCAGATGGTAAGAATAACTTTTCAAAGGAAAAAACAAAATATTCTAGGGACAACATTCTGTTGGGATATCTCAGGAACATCACAGTTTACGAATAACAAAAAAATGAAACATGATCTAAGAATTCAGTAGCCTTGGGTGTTGTGTGGATAATCATACTTATGTTATGGATACTGTGAACAACATGAATACACATCGATAGAATCCTCTACCCTGATAGCATTTTGTCCTGTTTTTATAATAGTAGTAAACCTATAGTATGAGTATTACCAAAGACATCTGAACAGAACTCTGAGTATTTACATTGTGGTTAAGACATTTCAAGGAGTTTGCCTATTAAAAATGTTTCTTTAATATGATAAGTGAGATTTAAGAGCAATGGTTCCTTATTTCCTTGTACCTTTTTTTGTCTTTTTTTCTGAATTTATTACATTGTATAAACTTTGTTGTATTTTAATTAAAGTATCTATATTAAAAAGAGGACATTTTAGTTACCAGACAATGTCATAAAATTTCCATCTTATTTGAGTATATTTTTATTTTCGGGAAATTTTTTTTTTTTTTTTTACTAATTAATGAATGACTTTTGCTTATCCATTAATAATGAAAATTTATTTGCTATTATAAAATTTTTATCATAGAGATTAATATAAAATTATTGATTTTTTTTTTTTTTTTTATACAATAATCATACTAAATAATTATGAGAATTGTTTGATTAATTTTTATTATAATTATTAACTAATTTATTATAGTGTTTATGGCATTTTCATAACTTCATATTAATTCTAAAAATGCTTATTACGATTTTATGGATTTTATATTTTGATAAATTATTATAATGGATTCGTTTTTTAATTAAATTATTTTTTTATTATATTTGATGGTATTTTTCATAATTATGATTATTTTTTTAATATATTTTAATATATAAAAAATTTTTTGCAGAGACAATTGTAAGATTTTATGATATGAATTTGAATATGATCTTGTTCATCTACACTTTATTATCCATTTTTTAATACAAAAAGATAATACTTAACTAAATATATTTTATATATATAGTTTTTTTTAAGCATATAATTTGCCATTTTGGCAAATAGATTATTAAAGTTAAAAAAGAGTATAAAAAAACACCAATTAGAAGCAGAAAGAACAGATTTTAGATACTAATTTTTGGAACAAAATAGTTTTTCAGCAATGAGACATCAATAAGCAAAATTTTAATATACACATATCTGTCCTTAAAATTTTTCAAAAAAAGCCATTGCATTCACAAAATCCTGCACAGGGGGAATCTTTTAGGTGTCGATTCATAGACCAGAAGTGCCTGAAGGGTCTTGGGCAATCCGCGGTTCTGAGTTGGTCTAGCAGTGCCAGGAAATTATAAGTTTCCGTACTGTAGCTGTTAATAGTGAAGTGGATCCACTAGAAACACCGTAAAAATACAAAATATAGTTCCATGGGCATCGGGAGCCCCACGGTGGTCCGCCGCGCCTGGCCAAGGTGAGGAGCGTTTGGCTGAATCGTGGTAGCTGCGTTTGCCACCTTTATCGAAGGTACAGTCTTAGGACTAGTGATGAGGGATGGCAGAATCCCGGATACTATTACTCCAGATGTTAGTAGAGGTAAGGGTAACTAACCTACCTGTAATGGGTAGAGCTGGTTAGCGGCAGGACGAGGTAGTTGCGGAAATGTGTGTATAGTAATGATAGAGGGGTCCATTGGTAGAGACCGCTTACCACAGGAATTGATAGAATATTGAATGTTTGCCTGCTTCATGCATAAAGAAGATAAAGAAGATAAAAAAGATGAAGAACATGAAGAAGATGAAGAAGTTGAAGAAGATGAAGAAGATGAAGAAGGTGAAAAAAATGAAGAAGATTCAGAAGAGGAAAAATAGGAAGAAGAAGAGAAAGAAGATGAAAATGTAGAGGAGGATGAAGCAGATGAAGATAAAGAAGATGAAGAAGATGGTGAAGATGAGGAAATTATGGTGTTAAAGCTTTGCATAGCTTATACTAATATGAGTGGAATTGTAACTGAAGAAGATGAAGAAGAAGAAGAAGAAGATGAAAAATAAGGCAAAAAAAATAAGAAAAAGAGGCAATATGAGAGAATGTTCCATGCATAATGTAGCCCAAGCAAGAAATCAAAAGAGAATGCGCTGGATTTGAGCGAGCTGGGTTATCGACTGAGATGCGTGCAACTA
The DNA here is from genome assembly GCA_958298945.1 of Atherix ibis. Lineage (NCBI taxonomy): Eukaryota > Metazoa > Arthropoda > Insecta > Diptera > Athericidae > Atherix > Atherix ibis. Next base: position 30,530,468 of record OY282605.1, on the reverse strand, counting down.
CCTGAATCTAGTCAGCTGAGCTGCCGAAATCCATTACAGGCAGGTCTGTTTTGCGATTTTATTGGGTGTATCTCAATTCCTATGATCCTAGGCGGCCGTGGTATTATGTCTAACGACCGGTAAGTAACGTTACTTCCTTAAAAATAGACCGTATTTTCTTAAAACTGAAGAAATGGTAGAACTGATCGTTACCATTAATTTGAAGCACCTTGACTGAATGAAATCCACCTTTTCTTTGGCCTCAATTTAAAGATATAAATCTGAAATAAATGTGGTCTTGACAAATTTTTTTTTAAACAAAAATGAGGTTTGGTGATGTCAATTGGCATCCTGATATTGGACTATTTGATAGCATTTGATAAATTATTATAATCAAATATAAAAATTATTCTTGCAAATATAGTTTTTAAACTTTAAAGCATTTAATAATTAACATCCGTTTAATAAAGACCGAATAAGGCAGAAATTGTACGAAAAAGTCATGAAAAATTATATTAAAAGGATTGAGATCTGCAAGAAAAATATTTTGTAGATAATTGGCAAAATTTATTTAATAAAAAATAGTTAAAATATAATACAAGGAAAATCTGAATTTTTAGAATTATTAATTTAATTTTTCTTTACAAAGTTCAAGTTGAATAACACTTTACTAAAGATTTTATTAGTTTTGTCTTCTAATATCATTTTTTAATTTAATTAATATAAATTTTTTTTTATAATTAAAGATTATGTAAAAAGTAGTTACTTCACATTTAAAAAAAAAAATATATATCTTCTTTAATGAATAATCTATGTTTAATTAAAATTTTCTAAATGCATGGCAGAATTTAGTTCAATTTATTATTGAAATTGAAAAAAATCGGTAGAAATTGTAGCAATAATTATTTTCCTGTAAAATTTATTCTAATATTTTTAAAAGAAGAAAGATTTTTTCATTTCAAATACGATAACACAAAAAGTACCAAACTTTCCTTGGAAAAAGTTTAATTTTTATTCATGAATTTTCTGGAAGAATAATAGTTGAGAAAATAGGAAATTCTCCTACTACAGGTAAAAAATTTGCTATGAGTAATTTTAAATTTATTGCCTTTTTATTTTGACATAAAATTTACAACGAAAATATTATAATTTGTATGAGAGAACACAGCTTTACCTGACAATTGTTCCATTTCTCAATTTTACTTCATTTTTTTTCTGCCTAAAATGAAAAGTTTTTGTTCTGGAAAACTTCAAATATCACAAGAAGGAGGCTGCATTATTCATACATCCTTAGGAAAGAATATGTTGTTTGATATACAAAAAAATTTGACTCCTCTTAGAGGTTATGAGTTACGAGTAAATCGATAATTCAGTGCCTACCATAGTATAATACTAGGACGGTCAAAAATTAATACCATTCTATTTTTCAGTAAAAATTTATGCGAATATTAATTGACGTCTGTTTACGCATAAATTTTTCATCTTTATCACAACAGGCGTACGAACACCAGGTGTTTTCCACTTGATATTCATTCTTTTACATCCTGCATCCTTAGTGGATACGACAAAAAAAAATCGAAAACCAAAAAAATTAAAATCAAAATAAAATAAAATTTGCTAAAGTCAGCGACATTCGGCTCTATGGAGCTATAAAAAATGTCAAATGAAAATGTTGGTGGCAGAGGGTTGTGCTGGAAGGTACTTTTGACAAATTTGTGCCAACAAGAGAAAATCATATTTACAATATACGAGCACAAAAACCAAAGGAAAATTGCATTAAAAGAGGCTTTTTTTTTATTATTAAAAAAAAAATCTTTTTTCGAATAACCAAACAATATTTATTAATAAAAGGCAAGCAGTAAATAATCGATCAATGTAATATATTTTAACAAAATACAATACAAGTTGTTATAAAATATAAGATTTTTGGCCCATGTTATGATTGAACATTTCTTTTTTTTGTGATTTATAAACTTCAGCAAGAAACTCAGTATTTTTAGTATTTTGGATATTTTATAAAGTAAAGCATTTTCATTAAAACTGCTAAGTTGCAAGTAAATCTGAAGTGAAATCTTTATTGTTAGAAAAAGTAACAGATGCATTTTAAATAATTATCCAATATAAATTTTGGAAAGTAAAATGAAATTAAGTAAATATTTATCTTAAATTTTTATAAAATCTTTAATATAATTAAATTTCTATATTATGGCATTATTTAATCAATATAATTTTTTTTTTAAATATTTGACAAAAGATTTCTTGCAGGTGTTGATCATTTTGAATAACAATATTTGATGACTTTTTCGCACATTTCAGGCTGTAATTCGTCCATTACTGGATGGATGTTGGTCTAAAGTTTAAAAATGAATCCTTGTAATTAAAATTTTTTTGTTTAATGGTGTTAAATCGAACAAAAATTTTGTTCAATGGCGTTAATAAAATCTCGAAATTACGCGTCTTGGAAACGTTTCACGCAATAATGCCTAAATTGTAGGATGGATTTGTTAAAATTTTTAAGTCTTGGATAAAAATTCTGTTATCATATGGCCATTGCGCTCATAATTGACAGTTATATATCATTGTTTAACGTGGCCTTGTTGTCCGAACTTTAAACCACGAGTCGCCTACGACTATAGGGATTGAGATACGCTCAATCAACGCACCACCATTACTGGCAGCTAGCAGTTAGTAATCAGTTATAAGCCGATTACTCCATCTGCTGGTGGCGAGGACTATCTAAACCTTTACTGTCATTAGCAGTGACAGTGCCCGAGATAATTGCAAGATGGAATTTGCCAGTTACCTACCACCTACGGTCTGGAGACCATACCCTCGACATGGGCATCACCACAGCCACCACGTTACTGCCAAATGGCGCCTCACCTAAATCGGGCACAGTGTATTCCACCATGGGGCCCCCGATTTCTGTGGTATCAATTTTTGTTTTAAGAGTACTTCGGTATGTACTCCGCTCATTGAACTATTGTCAGGGATCTTGTAAATTCCTAGGCACTTTCGAACCCGCGTACCTGAGCTAGGCCAGCTCAGGTACGCGGGTTAGAAAGTACAACCGGAATCGACCTTGGTTTTTCAACCGGTTGTAGTCACTCTGCGTGTAATTCACACACTCATTCACACACCATTCTCATTCTTCTCTCAAATAGTGCCACGGCAAATGTACTCAGGCATTGATATCTCCCTCTCACCCCCAGCACACCACTCACATCCACACCCTCATCATTCACTACGATCCCACATGCACCTAAGTCACGCAAGTCCCTGTACAGGCTACACTCCACGACCAAATTGAAATCCATACGTAGATGCAAAGTACACATCTGAAATTAACATGTGCATCCATCTGCCACTCACACTTGCATCCCATCGACGTTGCCAAATTTCATACATTTTATTCAGGACCAGTACATGCCGCTGGCATGGACTAAGATCCTTAACTTCATCATTCCTAACCGAACAACCAGTTAGCGGGATGCAGCACCTCCAGGTCCCATGGAGTTTCTCCCATGGGAACCTGCATCGCCTCAGTTGAAACGGTTCTACATACATTCAAGCACGCATACAGAGTCAAACGCTTAACCGAATTTATGCCCACCTTAGCATAGTGGTGGCGCATAATGTCAGCCCACACACACGATGCATACATAGCATACGCAACAAATACACTCTTATACAGGACTTTCACCGCTCTGGATCGAAGTCCCAATTCTTTGCGAAATACTCACACCAGCATGCCAACCAAACCGGCCACGCGCCTTTTCAGATGTTGCAAGTGACGCCGAAAGTTCAGCCTCTCTCCAACCTTTACCGACCGTCTCTAAACGAATATTGGGCGGCCTACTGGCCGCCAAAAATCCCTTCAAGAGCATACATACTCTTTTTCTTTCGGAAACTTTCACACCCATTCTATACCCCCATTCAGTCACCATCTGCATATAGCGGTTTCCCGCCATCTCTACTGCAGACCTACTCCCCCCCTCAAGCAAGAGCAGAAGATCGTCCGCATATTCAACCACAACACAACCAGTCTCCTCCAACTGCACCAAGAGACCATTCATCATCATATTCCAAATGGCGGGGCCAACTACAGATCCCTTTGGGTAGCCACGCCACCATCTGGCGAACAACCCTCCCATTGTTCCCGCACACTACCGCATACCTTTCATGGAAGTAACTTCCCCATAGCGAACCCTCTTCACATGAAACCTCCTCCAGTCGCTCAATAATGCGGTCCCATCGCAGGCAGTTGAACGCACTCTTAAAATCAACAAACACAACACATACGTAATTACTCACACTTTCATCCACATCCTGCCTTACACACATCCAGGCGTCCACAGCCGGTTGATCATAATTGACAGTAACGATCTCTCCGTTTTCATTTTCAGAGAAATACGGGCCAATGATAACTTCAAACCAAAACGCAACCAGACTGTCAGTTTTCGCTAATACAATGGCTTTTACACAGTCACTGGTTTGTTTTTGGAGCCCCATATTTTGCTTATCGATGTGTTTACCGAGTAATGAGCCTCATCGGTGTATGCAAAAGTTATGCCCGTTTTTTGATCTAAGGTAAAAAAATTTTTTCTTCAGAAATGATGAATAGTATCTTCTTTTAAATAATTTCGTTGTATAAAGGATGCTATTCAGTTTTGGCTTGGCCAGAATACAGTGAAGAGCCCTTGTATTTTTTCAAAAAGTCGGTCGATAAAGTGCATTTACGTCATTGTTTACTTTATGCATTCCGTAAAGACAATACCGCGAGTGTGGCAACCAAAAATATTTGCGAAGTGTATGGAGAAGATATCATCAAAGTTCGACAGGTACGAAGATGGTTTACAAAATTCCGATCTGGGAATTTTTCACTAATTGATAAACCACGTACCGGGTGGCCATTGAAGTCTGATAACGCCAAGTTAAAAGTCATAATTGACACCAATCGATATCTAACCACCAAGGAGATCGTGTCGATGATGGGACTCAACCAAACAACCGTATTAAGATATTTGAAGCGTGTGGGGATGGTTTCGCGGGACGACGTTTGGGTACCTCATCAATTGTCGGCTGCCAATTTATTGGATCGTGCTTCAACGAGCATTGCTTTGAGTGCGTGACAAAAACATGAACCTTTTTTGCATCGTTTGGTAACGGGAGATGAGAAATGGGTCGTGTACAATAACGTGACAAGAAAAAGACATTGGGCTATACCTGGACAAGCCCCATTAACAACTTCGAAACCCAAAATCCATCAAAAAAAAAGTTATGCTTTGTGTTTGGTGGGATTTTAAGGGTATTGTGTATTTTGAACTCTTGGAACGCAATCAGACAATTACAGCAGAACGATATTGTCAGCAATTATCCACATTCAACATCGCCCTTTAAAAGGATAGACCAGAATTGGTAAACAGAACAGGGGTAGTGTTTTATCACGACAACGCGCGACCACATGTGGCTATGATGACCCAATACAAGCTGAATGAGTTGAATCGGGATGTTATCAAGCATCCACCGTATTCTCCAGATCATGCTCTTTCTGATTTTAATTTATTCCGATCACTTTAAATGATAAAAAATTTGATATAATAGAGCAGGTAAAAACATCCCTTACTACATTTTTCGCATCAAAATCCACGGAATTTTACACTCTAATGGTATTAATAAGTTGATAGAAAGATGGGAGAATGTTAATTTCTTTTATTAGAAAATTTGTTTCAATTGAGCCGAAAACTATTGCAGATACTGCATTTAATAAGGCTTATTTTATAAATAAAGCTGATATATTACAATATGAGATGTTCTGAAAAATTCCAAACTACAATTTATTTCCCAATAGAGTTTAAATATTCTATTAAGCATTGAAAATCATACAAAATCAAAAATGCTCGCGGTGAGACTTTTGTGATGGATTTGTACACAATTCATATTCCATTTTGATTGTTGTTCATGGATCAAATTGGATAATTCCCTTGAGCTAAGATAAAGTGAACTTAATTAAATCCTTTTGGGAATAGTGTACACATAACATCAAATAGTAAAGCTTCTCTAATTCGTCATTGTTGATAGTATAAGTTGCAATTGCGATGTTGGAAATAATTTTATAACTATTTTACTCAAACACAAAGCTGCATTATAGTCTCAATTTGAGGGTGTAATTTGCTCCTGGCATATACTCCAAATGAACCACAATTCGTATATTTGAGAAAATTTTTAATATTCAATCCTTCTAAAATTATAAAAATGTTAGTATTGAACACAAATCTCTCCAGTTGACTTAAATCTCATAAATAATTACTGGTCATTTTAAATTAATACTTTTTTTTTTTAAATATACCAACATATTTTTGGGAAAATTACAAAATCATGTGATAAATTTAAAAGTTTAACTGAACTTTTAAATTTTCCAAATGAAAGTTTTAAAATCTAAATTATTATTTCATGGAACAATATATACTCATATATGATAGAAAGTGGTAACGAAATTATTCTAAAAAATTTTTATCAAATTTTTTCTATTCAGCAATTTAATAGAAAGTTAAACTTATTTTCTGACACGTTTAAAAATTCGTATAGTTTTATGTATATCAAAAAGCTTTTAAGCCAAATTAGTTTGAGTACTATTGTGTAAAAGAAAAAGTCCTTGGCACTAGAAATTTTTAGAATTTATTTGTGTATTTTGTTCTATTTTTGAAAAGTATATTTTTTTTGTTTATTATAAAAGTGAATTTAAATAGAATTTTTCCTTCCTTATAGTCACATAAATAAAAGGAAAGTTTTAAAAAACTAGTTTTAGATTTTGTAAATGAATTACGAGCTTTAATAGGATTAATAAAATTTTTCAAATCCATTTCTACTTATATTACTTCTAAAAGGTCAGGCATCAGTAACAGTAGCAATTTAGTTTGTCGAGTTAAATAAATATTATGACATTCAATGTGATATATTTTACCCTTTAGTTAGGTATCTTATTCTCGTTGTTATAGAAGTTATAGTTTAGGGAAAAGTTTTTGTGATTTAAATGGAAACTTTTCCAATATATTATTTTTTATACAAAAATATGAGTACTATTTTAATATGATTGAAGTTTTTATAAATATTACAATATTTTTTTTTACTAAAGTTGATTCGAAAATAATTACTCAAAATAGGTAAAAGTTTTCAAAAATCTCATATTCATACTCTCTCTTTTCGAACCATACTAAGTTGTAATAATATTAAAAAGTTATTATATATCAAAAAAAAAAGTAGAACAGTTGACAAACCTGAACCCAATATTTTCGATATGCAACTCTACGAGTATAACACTGCCATCGTCAAAAAATACTTTTCCAGATATTTTTTGTTGAACAAATAACCGGCAAATTGACACACAAATCACACTGCAAAATGTCAAAATTGCAATAATATTCGTGCGCTTTTTCATCCGAGCTGCGTGTTCGAGTTCGTTGCCTAAAATGATCGTGCATCTACAATTTGACGCGATTACACTATTCGATCAAATCTTCGAACATGATCGATCAAAGTTCGAGCATATACACACGTTAGACCGCTCAGGCTGAATAAATTGACGTGTTTTTCCTAAAATTCGAGTATTTCTCGAATGGTGTAATCGCCGTAGCTTTAGTCAGCTATAAATCGGTGAAGGCCTTAACAGTAAAGCTGGCAGGCTTTAACTTGAATTGCCTTCACCTTCTTGGAAACACTCCATGACTCCGACAGAAAATCGTTGATGGATCAAGGCCACATGATTTTTTTGACAGAAAATCGTTGATAAAGATAGCCGTGTGATAAGGGGCGTTATCATGTTGCACCACCTAAGCATATGTAAATTCCAATCTGACGCTAAAAATCCTATTAATGAGCCTTCTGAAGGTTGCTTTATGAAAAAAAACTCAGTGAGCCATCTTTCAGGCACTCTTAAGAACTAAGCTTATAAAAAGTCCCCCTGAATGAGGTTCGTCTTCCACTTGTTCTAGACCTTTCAAAAAAGCTTTTGTTACAGAAGAAGTTGCGTAACTTTTGTTTATTTTTTAATTCAAATAAAGGTAGTGAAATCGGGGACATTTTTTTTGAAAAAGAAAGCCCAATGAAATAAATATAAATATAATAAAAATAAATTTAAATTAAGAATATTTTGCAATGCTATGCACATTTTTATGAAGTTTATCGTAATTTTCTATTCGTGGCGTAAAGTCTTCGTAAGTATTACACTCGAAATTTAACTTTGTTATAACCATTTCACTTATCTACTGTCCACAAATTATTGATTAACAAAAATGCTCGTTCGGTAGCCGCATTGGTGCCAGGTAAACAAAGTGCGAATTCGACAACTTTTATTAGATAAACACAAGGAATATAATTTTCGTTAAACAAATTAAAAAATTTTGAATCCAACGCTTATCGATGGGTGTGTTTTCATTATTCCATTGGTGAAGTTTTATGTATCTTTTCATATATGAAATTTCGTCAAATAATTAATTCTCCAGTACTAGATATTCGTCTTTATAAAAACTATTCTTTCTTCTACCTTGTTCCAATCTACTTAACGTTTGAAAGTAATCCATTTAAAATTAGTAATTTCCTTAAATTATTTACCCCATAATACCAATTCTATAAGAAAAACTATTGAAAATCTTATTAAAATATCTTCGAGTGACAGAGCCACTAAAAACGCCATTAATCGAATTTGCTTCAACGCAGTCATCCCACCCAAGCGGGAGAAAACTGCGACGCACTTAACACGAACAAATCTCAGACTGATTTGTGCTACACAGTGCTCTTATCTCTGGGGGTTGAAAGGCGGAACGGGTGCCGGCTGAAAACGATGCGTGTGTCATTGGAGATCTTCATGTGCGCAATGCAAGCCTTAAATAATCCCATTAAAATAAAATGATCCGTTCGTTAAAATACTATAAAAATCAAATTTATTTTGATAAATTATTAAATCCTGGATATTTATATATGTGGGACAATCCGGTACTAGCCCGGAAAATCTGGGGCGAATAGTAACCATATTTTAAGTACCAATAAATTGATATGATTAAAGTACGAGGTCTGTTTAAAAAGTATCGCGAATTTTGTGTTTTTTCAAAAATTATTTATTTATTCATGAATATCTATTTTGTCCCCTTCAAAGTAATCCCCACCAGATATTATACTGGGGGTATAACTTTTTTCCAATCTATTATTATTATAATAAGAATATCTGGTGGTATAACCAGATATTATAGTGCGCCAACTTTTTTCCAATCCTCGAAGCACTTCAAAATTTTTTTTTTGTGATCTTGTTCAGCTCCTCCTTCGATGCCGTCTTTATCTCCTCAATCGTAGCGTAGCATCGTCCTTTCATGGGGCTCTTCAGTTTCGGGAACAAGAAAAGCCGCGGTGGCTGCGGCATGATTAGTGGGGTGTTTCTGATGGATTGCTATGCATAACTTGCGCATACACTCACTTGCAGGTAATATTCCTTATTGACCTTCACATTCGACCGAACTTGCCGCGCTTTTTTCGGTCTTGGCTCGCGCGGCAGCTTCCATTGGGATGATTGAGCTTTGTTTTCCACGTCATAACCATAAACCCATGATTCGTCACCAGTTATGATCCTCTGCAGCAAATTTAAGTAGTCGCGGACAGAGTCCAACAGCTTCTTAGCCATGATAAAGCGATGCTGTTTTTGGTCAAAATTGAGCAAAAATCGAAGACGAGCCAAAACACGTGCAAGCAAAGCAGCTGTCAAAAATTAACTGAACATTCAAAACGGCTGAACTTGTCGGCATAAGTGAGAGACATGAGCACCAACATAACACCACAAAAAATCTACAATTGTATATATGTAACCCGTGGAAATTCAAAATTTACGATACTTTTTGAACAGACCTCGTATATATTTTTATATAAATTAATTGAGAAATGAGATGTGGTTTATTCAGGCACAATTATTGATGAAAAGTTAATGGTATTTTTTAGTTAGGTCTCCATTATATTTACATATCCAACTAAATATCGCAAGCTTTAAAAAAATCTCCGATCAACTTTTTTTATTAAATTGTTTTTTGTTATTTTTATTAAATTGTTTTTTTTTAGTTAAAAAAAATGTTCGTCCAATTCAATTTTGTTTTAATTTCCATCATCAAAATTATCCCAAAAACCCCAAAAAATCGAAAAACATCCTACCTTGTATAGATGCATAAGACTTCTTCCTATTTTATAAGAAATCCTTAAAAAATTAATGACAAAATGTCTTTATCCTATTATTGAAACTGAGGGTGTGACTTCAGTATCATCGCTTTGTCGACTATACGCAACTGACGTTGGATAACTTTAAAATATTACCTTCTGATTATTTCCATATCGTTTTATCATATCTCTCAGACCAATATTTTCAGGTATCTAAGACTATCAAGTATTTATAGAGTTGTGATATGAATACCGGTATCTCTCAGGGAAGTATCCTAGGCCCAATCCTTAATAATATTTATACTTGTGAGATTTTTTATCGTAATGGTGTTATAACCGCAATGTATACAGATGACAAAAATAATTTTATACATCATAACAAATTTTCCACAGTCATCAATATGTTAACAGCTCCTTAAAGGCCTGATTCAAAAAGTGGAGGGTCAAAGCTTATAAGCAAAAATTTGCTCATGTTACATTTACAATTTGCGGAGAACTAACATAGCTTCTTATATAAGCCTAAATGACAGGTTTTGTTTTTTGGTTTTTTATGTTTTTATTTTTGGCAAATCACCCGTGACACGTGACATATGTTAACGTTAAAAGTGCTCAGTTAGCCTTGGCTTTTCATTATCGAAAGATTTACACCGGAAGAACGCTAACAAATTATTGAATTTTATTATCAAAATTCATAGAGCACAAAAAAATGTGTTTCGCGCACATCGACCGGTGCTGGTGAAGACCCTGATTTGTCCATCCGTCGCCGTTCGACTATATGGAAGATTTTACGCAAGGATCTTGATCTGAAAGCGTATAAAGTACAGCTCGTGCAAGAACTGAAGTCGAACGACTTACCGAAGCGTCGAATTTTCAACAAAAAAATTGCGTTCAGCGACGAAGCACATTTCTGGTTGAATGGGTGTGCGAATAAGCAAAATTGCCGCATTTGTGTGATGAACAACCACAGGCAAAACAAGAACTGCCATTACACCCAGAAAAATGCACTGTTTGGGGCGGTTATGGACCGGTGAAATCAAGGGTCTGTATTGAGCTTATCGAGCATTAGTGGGCGACCATAAATGTCGAGCTTTTTCTTGTCCAAAATGTAAGAAATGCATCTGGTTGACATGTGGTTTCAACAAGAAGGCACTATATGCCATATTGAGAAATGAGAACGATGAGCAATTTATCTCACGTTTCGGACCGGTGAGTTGGCCGCCTAGATCGTGCGATTTGATGCCTCCAGACCATTTTTTATGGGGCTATGTGAAGTCACTCGTCTATGCCGATAATCCAGCGTCACTTGCAGGCTTGAAAGACAATATTACCCTAGTTATTAGTGAGATACCAGCCGAGATGCTCAAAAAAAGGGATCAAAATTGGGTCTATCGCATAGATCACTTAAAACATAGTCATGGCAAATATTTATATAAGATAACCTTAAAAAAATGAATGGCAAATATTGATTTATGAATATAAATAAAAACTTTATATACTTTTATAATTTTTCTGTGTTTTTTTGGAAATTTTAAAACTAAAAACTTAAAACATCATACACATACATTATTACACAAAATGTGTGCAATATGTGTACTTAGAACTTATTATCAACGAACGTTTAACTTGGAAGAGTCACACAAAATTAAAATTAAGTAAACTTAACAAATAAAATAAATAATTACTACGACTCACAAAAAAACATCACACCCACTGAAACAAAATGACGGTAACTGGGCAAAAACAGACAAAGAAAAAGCCGAAGTATTTGCTAAACATTTGGTGAATACATTTGCTCCACATGATGATATAGAAGACAAATCACATACTAACAAAATCATCGAAGAACTAATGTTCCCACTCCCTATGAGTCTTCCTCCCAAAAATTTTAAGCTCTCGGAAATTAAATCTAAAAATCTGCCCCTTCCCAATAAAAAAGCTCCTGGTTATGATCTGATAACATCTCCTATTCTGAAGCAAATTTCCCGAAAAGGTTTAGTTTTAATCACATATATTTTTAATAGTATACTGCGTACAACCTATTTTCCCTTACTGTGGAAATATTCTGTCATTAAAATGATTCCTAAACCAAATAAATCCATTAATTCTCCTTCCTCCTATAGACCTATCAGCCTCTTACCAATTTTTGGTAAGATATTCGAAAAACTGCTATTAAAACGACTCTACCCTGTCTTAGTTAACGAAAAAATTATTCCTGATCACCAATTTGGCTTCCGATCTGAACACTCCACTATCCAACAATGCCATCGCATTGTTGACCATATTGCATTCTCTCTTGAGAGGAAAGAGTATTGCCCAGGAGTATTTCTAAATATCCCCTAAGCTTTTGATCGTGTGTGGCATCCTGGACTCCTTTGGAAACTCAAGAGCTTTCTTCCTTCAACATACTACCTTATCATAAATCCATATCTCTCCCAACGACATTTCCAAGTTGCAATCAACTCAGAATCGTCGGAAATATATCCTATTCTCGCCGGAGTACCACAAGGCAGTATCCTTGGTCCCATCTTATATAATATTTATACGCATGACATCCCAGCTTATCCTAATACTATCATTGCTACTTATGCAGATGATACGGTCATACTTGCTACCCATAAAAATCCTGATATAGCTTCCAACAATTTACAATCCCATATCCACAACCTCCAATCTTGGTTTAAGAGATGGAGAGTGAAGGTAAATGAACAGAAGAGTGCTCACATTACTTTCACACTTTGTCAAGGTAAACCTACCCCTTTATACCTTAATAGCAACATGATACCGCAATATGATAAAGTGCGTTATTTGGGACTTTTCCTGGACAAGAGACATGGAACCCACATACTAGATTAAAAAGAGCTGAAGCTAACAGACGTTACCTACAACTTCTTAGACTACTGGACAAACGCTCGAAACTAACAATTAAAAGTAAACTTCTAATCTACAATACAATTATAAAACCAATTTGGACATATGGAATTGAACTTTGGGGTTCAACGAAACGTTCCAATTCCTATCGCATCCAGGCCTTACAATCCAAGATCCTCCGTAAAATTGTTGATGCCCCCTTTTATGTACGTAACACTGTAATACATCGTGACCTTAATGTTCCATTTTTTCATAACCTGTGCATTTCCCGCTATCAAAAATTTCATTCCCGTTTATCCTATCATCATAATCCACTTGTGAGAGAATTGTCTTGTACAGCCCTCCCCGGAAACACTCAGCGGAGACTTAAGAGACAATGGTCTAGAGATTTTCTAGAGGAATCTAACTTCCGTTAGTTGGAGAAACGCCAATGGGTGTTTACTCCCACTTCATGATGCACAAGATTGTTAATTAAAATGTTATGTAAATTTGCTTGTTACAATAAAATTGTAGTTGCAGATAAAAAAAAATAAAAAAAAAAATAAAAAACTACGACTCTTAGACAGTACACAGTGTGCCCAAAAAATAACCGAATTTATTTTTAAATCATACAACATGCAGTGCCATCTATTGGAATTTTGCAGCAATAAAAATATACATTCATACTCTTTCAAACGCACCTAAATTCATGTAAATCGGACAGATGTGAAAGTTAAAGCCATTTCAATAAAAGAAAAAATGTTACAAAAAAAAGTGCGTTTGCAAGAGGATGAATGTATCTATTTAAAGTTGTAAATGTTCAATAGATGGCGTGGCATGTCGTATGATTTAAAAATATAGTTCGGTAAATGTCCCATTCATTCGTAAAGTATTTATTCCAATTGGGTCTATGCTTCCATCTCAATCCTATAGAAAGAAAACTATTCACTCCCATCCTTCCAGATATTTTAAATTTATAAAATAAATCATCCTGTTCTAGAAAAGACAGCAATGGGTGTTTTTACCATACATATCTTCATGTATTTGTATATTCCCGTTAAATAAAACTACTTTTTTTTTAAAAGAAGTAGTTTGATATTTGGCCTTCCCATCAGTTATAATATTTGTTACTCTACTACGTTAATATGAAATAAGTTCTCACTCAAAATTCTAATCTCTTCATAATAAGAAAACCGAATTAAGAAAATCACATAAACAAGAACCATCCGACATCCGTAATACATTTTTTAATATAGACTCCGATTAACATATCTGGCTCAAAAGGATATTTTCAAGGATATTATTGATCGGTAACAGGAAGAAGAGAATATCTTTAGATATATTTTAAAAATTTAAAAAAAATTCCACTTTTAATAAAAACATTTCTTTTATTTTCATATTCCATTTTTTTTTTTTGGTTTCACATAAAAACAGAAAATAATTGAACAAATTTAATATTATTATTAATTTAATATTATTATTAATTCATATTTCATTATAATTTAAAAAAAAAAACAATTTATATATATAACATGATTTTTATGTAACTTTTTTATTAATATATATCATATATATTGTAATAATATTTTTTTATTATTATTATTTATATTTTTTTTTGAGTTTTTATTAAGTTTTTAGTATAGCATTTTTATTTTTTGATTTTAGTAACTAATTAATATAGTTATTATTACTATTATGCTTTGTAATCATAAATATAATAATTATTTTTACACACAATAGTTGTGTTTTTTTGTTTTTTTATAGTATCTATTTAATTTTTTAATTTATTTACTTATGGTTGTTTCATAGTTTTTGCTATTAAATTCAATTTATTTTATATTTTATATACGATTATATATATGAATGCGTTTAGTTTTTTTTTTTTTTTTTTTGGTTTGTTCTGCCAAAATGCTTAATAACTTTTTTGTTTTTACTATAAATATTCTTTATTATATACTTTTCTATATGATTTTTTTCAATTTTTTTTCTATAATTTACATGATATTATTTATTTAATAAATAATTAATTTGCTCTTATTTCACTTCAATTGAGTTTAATTTTATAAGTATCCTTTTTGCCAAAATTGCATAGTTAAAATTTTCTTGAAAAGAAAATCTTTTACATTTTAAAGAAATTAATTTTTTTATATGGTATAGTTTTTGTTTGAGTTGTGAATATCAAATATTTTTTTATATATTTACAATTAATTTTGTTAATATGATTTTTTATTCTATTTTTTTTTTCATTTTACTTAAAATGGTATCATTTTAAATTTTTATAGTTAAATTTTAAAGATATTCCTTTTATTTAAATTCTTTATTAAATTAAATTTTTATAATGGATTTTAAATATTAATTCAGTTTTTTATAAAAGTTTTTGTTTTTTATTTATTTTTCTTTTCACTGTATTTCTTTTTATACATTCTTTAAGTAATAAAAAACTATTAGATATATGGGCAACATAACATAATCATAATAGTATTATTTATAATTTATTTATATTTAATATGAATAAATGTATTTGTTTTTCTAAATATTTTTTCACTCAATTCTCATTCCGATTAAATTAATAAATTGAAAAAAAATATTAATGGTTTTATTTAATTTTTTTTTAATTTGGCTGATTCAGATATTATTATAATAATTTTTTTTTAAATAAAACAAACCTAAATTTTTAACAATGAACTTTATTTTAAAATTTTTAATATAATATTATTTTTTATATTAGTTCAGATAATTTTTTTTCGAAAATAATTTTCTTCTTATAAAAATAATTATTTAAAAATAATCGCAATAAATTAGTTAGTTTTTTTTTTCTCAAAAATATCAGTTTTTCTAAATTTTCGTTTTTCCAAATCAAAGTTGAATTCATTAAAAACTTCTACTTATTACTAATAAATAATTTTTTTTTATAATTGTTTAATTTTTCTTTTTTATTTATTTAGTAATAAAATAATAATTATAAAGAGAATTTTATCAATTCATTAACAATTCTAATAAAATATAAATGAAGGTTAAAATTGAATTTTTTATATTTTAATAATAATTAGTCTCTTAAATTCAGTTACTACGTTATAATTTTTATTTTTATCTTTTTACACCACATGGCTTATTAAATTAATGTTGAAAGTTTTTCACAAAAAACTTTTTTAAATAAAAATAATTTGTCCAAATTTGTTTTAATAATATATAATTCAACATATTATTTTCGTGGTATAATTCTGTTAATAATTTCATATTTCATACTCTATTTAAATTCCTTTCTAATATTTATATTTCTTTAAAAATTGAACATTAACTAACCTGTCTAATTTGTAATCTATTTTTAAATATATTGTATTTTTTTTTTAATTATAAAAACAATTTTTTTCTGTTTTAATTTTACTTTAAACATTGTGTTAACAAAAATTTTGTATTTAATGTTGATTAATGATAATTTTTGGAGAAATTTTGTTTGCGTAGAATTTTTTTCCCTCTAATTTTCGATCAAAATCGCAATGATTATTTTTGGAGAAAGTACAATATATGAAATATAATGTATTCTAATGTGATTCAATAATATTAGATATTCTTTATTTTTGTTACTAAAACATTTGTTAAATATTCCATTTTAAATTGAAATTTTTCTTTTTTATAATTATCATAAAAGATAGAGCTTACACAATCTATCTTTTATAATATATATTTAATTGTTTAAAGTTTTTTACTTTAATTTATTTCTTTAAATTTTGGACGTTTTAAATTCTTTTTGTGTCTACAATTGAGTATCTATTTTATTTATAATTTACTATCATGTATATAATATATGTTGATAATTATAACGTATTTGTTTTTTGTTTTTGTTTTAAAGATATAATTTTTTTATTTTTTTTTTTTTGGTTTGAATTTTTGTTATTAAGCTCAAAGTTTTTATTATTCATAAAGACTTATTATTGATTTGAATGAGTTTTTTTCTCCATACATTTTAATTATAATTATTATTTGGCAGCACTATTAAATAGTATTATTAAATATTTTTTTTTAGTATAATTTTATTTAAAAAAAATTCTATTCATATAAATTTAAAAAAATATTTTGTTTAGTTTGAAAAAGGTTCAAAAGATTTGTTGTTGTTGTTTTTTTTTTAAATTTTATTATTGGATTGCAAGATTATTTAGCGAACTTCTTTTAATGGACCAGTATTATTGTTGTTATTTTTTTGTTTTTTAACTAATGCATAAATCGATGCTGCCTTATAATTTATAGGCCCATATGAACGATAATCTACATCGGCATAATCCATTTCATCAGATAAATCTGCTGGACTAAGTGGCTATGAAATAAAATATGTTTTAAATAAAAAATTTTAAATCATATATGTTAATATATAAAAACATAATAAAAATAAATAAAATTGAGAATTTTTTTTTCTAATAAATAAAATGCTTAATATAGAATATTTTAAAGAAAAGGCAACAATATTTTTTTTAACATTAAATATACGCAGTTGTTTTGATATTAGTCTTAATAATTTATTAATAATGTCTTGTATTAAAGGTGAAATAAAGTTTTTATTATCAAATATGAAGAAATATTTTTTAATTCTTAAAGATTTGTGAGGAAAACTATAATTATTTTATTTAAAAAGGTTATAAATTTTAACTAAATATTTTTTGTTTATAAAATGTTTGATTAAATAATTAGGGAATGAAAAATAATTTGAATGTTAATCATTTTAGTAATTTATTACTAAAATGATTAACATTCAAAAATAATTAATTAATATAATTATTAAATTATTTTTTTTTTTTGTAAATAATGTTGAGATAATATGATTATTTCACGATAAAGAAATACTGTTTTATTTGTAATTGGTTATCCATTTCGTAGTTTTATGACAACTATCACTTGGCAGTTGTCATTAATATAAAGTCATTAAAAACCAACATTTTTTTAGAATAAAATTTGCCATTTTATAATAAAGATAGGTAAATTACTAAATAGTGTGCTTAAGTTAAAGAAACAACTTTATGTAGGATATCCCAAACAACACTCAAGATTTAAATTTTGCGCCATTTACGCGGTAAAGTGTTGCCAACGGAAAAAACTGTATGACAGCTGACAGTTCAGTAATAATACGTTTTCATTATTAGGCAATATTTTAAAAATAATAAACGTTTGATATAATATGATCTGAATATTGATTTAACTTTATTAATTGTGGAGAGGTTAATTAAAAAACATAGAAAGACTGGATCAATTAATAATATTAAATGCCGTGGTTATCTTTTAACAAGTCATTCAGTACAAAATTCCGAAGCAGTCCGTGAAAGTATTGCTGAGAATCCAGCAAAATCAATTCGCCACCGTGGTTATTAATTGGACATTCCGAGAATGCTCTCTCTTCAGCGCATTCTCGCGGACTAAAGCTTTCGAAGTTCAATTTACTTAAGACCTGACGCCTACTGACCACTCATAGCGAATGGAGTTCGTTGAATTGATTATGGAACAACAAGAAGTGATTTCTATTAAAATCATCTTCCTCGATGAGGCTTATTTTTATCTTGATGGCTTAATTGGGGTTCACCGAATCCACGATCGATTATTGAGAAACAAATGCATTCACAAAGTGTTATTGCTTGGTGAGGATTTTGGGCTGGAGGCATCATCAAACTATTTTTCTTTGAAAAGACGGTTGCTTAGGCAATAACAATTAAAATATTTGGGATACCCTATATAAAAAAGATATAACAGTTTAACTATATTCGAGTATCCATGGCTTAAAGCTGTAGTAAAAAACTTTTTATGAAAAATTATGAGTCAAGCTTTAAAAAATTATGGTTCTTAACACGTTTAATTTGAGGATTTGGTGAGATCAATTGGTCTTGTAGATCGTGCGATTGGGCATGTTTTATATAACCATATAAAAAATCATATTAATACCGATTTGTTTTTCAAACTTACGCACATTTGAAAAACAAAATTCATCAAGTAATGGGCCAATTAGAGCCCTAAATGTGCGAAAAAGTCATTAAAATATACTTTAAAAGGATCCAGTCCGGCAAGAGATCTTATGGTAGCTATTTGAAATATTTGAAATTGCTTATATAATGGCAGAATTTATTAAATATAATAAATTTAAAATTCTGTTAAAATTGAAACTATAAATTTATTTAATTTAATTTGACTTTTTGAAGAACAAATTGGATAACCTTAAGTCTTAGAAATACTGAAATAATGTGTATTTTTTGTAAATTCAAGTAGTCCAAATACTCCTATTTAACAGCAAATTAATTGAAGATTTTTATTTAAAATTTAAATAAATAAATTTAATTAAAAAGTGCTGTATGCTAAAAAAAATTATATTTCATTTTATCTAAATATCCTTTTATATCTAAATAATATTGGAACTTTTTTAAAAGTACATGTATTGAAAGATATTTTATTTTTATTATTTTAAAATATCAAATATTCTTTAAAAAATTTAATAAAAATCTTTTTATGATCTTCATTTAATATATTAATTAATAAACAGTTTTTTTTTATATATTTTGAATAATAGATTTGCTTATATACACGTTTGTTCGTACGTAAAAGCGTTATTAAATGCCAGTTAATTTTTTTTTTTATAATAGGGGTTATTTTAAAAAAAAATTAATTTAAAGAAATTTTTTTATTAATAAAATATCAAAAACAAATCTGCATATTAGTTGAAGTAAATTATAAAAAAAAATTTTCTCTGTCGTGTTTGTTGAATTTATCGTCCATAATTTCAAAACTTTTTCAAGATGTACATATTTTTTGTTGTGGTTGAATTAATATTATATTTAAATTAAAATAAAAAATATATAAAAAATTTTATGTATAAAAATGCAAAGAAAAATCATCTATAAATAATGAAAATATGTTTAAGATAAAAAAATTTCAAGTTTTTCACGATAATTGTCTAATTGGAATTTGTGATCAACAAAAGTGAAAAGAAGAATATTTAAATCAATAAATTTACATAAATTATTTTTGGAAAATTTTTTATGTTTAGAAGAAAAAGCAAAGTTCAAGATAATTTTAATTTTAAATCAATTTTGATGAGATGTGGGTGATTTCTTCTGTTTAATTTTAATATTTTTAATTATAGTAAAAAATCTATTATCTGTATAAAAATATCTAATTAAAATATAATTTTATGAACATATATATATAATAATAAAAAATAAAATAAAAAATATATTAAGATATAAAATAGTGTATGTGGACAATTGCTTACTATTATGGTTTGGTGGTATTTTGAGATTTTCTGGAAACGACAAATGTTGGCTTGGCGTTTATCATTTAGAATTCAATCAATTGTAAATTATTTAATGAATTCGAGGGCGATTGATATAAATTCACATTTAATAGGACGATATCAGAGCAATTAATTACCGATTGATAATAAAAAAAAGCGTACGTACTTCTGATCTTTTAAAAAATGTGCAATAGCTTATATAAAAATACTATTACTTATTTTCAATTATAATTTTGGTTGCTTTGAATTAATTATTTTTAATTTGGTCGATCAAATAGAACGAATTATTTTAAATAATAAATTCTGATAAATATCAATTAATTGCTACGGAAAGTGCAAATAATTAATCAATTTAATGGGAATTTTTCCAAAAGCCAACAAGTAATTATGCAGAAGCCATTGTATCTGAGAAAAGTTGGGATTTTTTAATCTGAAGGAGAGATGGTTTCCAGCAATTTTGAGCCCTATGATGGTATTGTAACCAATTTTATTATATCTGAACTTTGAAATTTGAATGGAAATTACATGTGGTTTTAACGAAACGGCACCACAAACCACACAATATGATAAATTTTGGCTTTATTTTATGAAAATTTTTTAGTACACGTAATTTTGAGATTTGGTATTATTAATTGGCAGTCAAGAAATTGGAGATTTGACGCCGTTAGACTTTTTTTCATGAGACTTTATGAGCCATTGTATTTACATAGACAATTTTTAAACTTAAGAGCATTAATCAAAATATGAATTTGAATTCTTTTTAGTTTTACTTTACCTTACAAAGTGCAATTAGAAAAACTATTTATTTCTATAAAAGTATACTGAAAACTGAGTGAGTATAAAGTGTGGTGGTAGGTCCTTGTATCTATTTAAATTTACTTATAGTAAAATGTTCCTATATTTGCAATTTTTATAACAGCTATTTTTGATAATATAAATTTGGGTACTATAAGAATTGAAAGATATATAGTATCTTAAAAATAGTTTTAATTTATTCCTTAATTTTTACCATATTTCTATTATAATTTTGGTGATAAACTCTTTTTTTTTTGTACGTATAAATATCAGCAAACAACGACAGATTATAAACTAATATTTGGGATTTAAGGTATAACTTTTTAAAAGAAGGAAACATTAATTAAACTTTTTTTTTTTAATTATTTCAAATTAGGGATCTTTTTGTTGAAAAAATTAACGAAAAATATATAAAACGAAAATGGTTACATAAAAAAAGCACTCACATCTCAGTATAAAATTATACGAAAAAAAAATAAAATAATAATAGTTAAGACAAAAAAAAAATTAAGGTTGTATCAGAATTACTAATACATCAAATAATTATAAAATTTATAACTTGAACTTTATTTTATCTTCAAATTACCTCGATTTCGAATTGGAACACAGAAGTTTAGCTTACGATAGTAACGTCAATTAACAACATATAATAAATACTGTTCGCTAATGGAAATTTTACAATTATCAAATTAATTTACTGATATTATGAAACACGAATATGATTATGCATGTTATCACCAATAAACGGATTTTGTCAGGTAATGTTTATATTCCTTTCAAAAATAATAAAAAAACAAACAAACAAATAAATATGAAGTCTGTTGTAGTTAGGAATTTTATTTACGTCCTTTTTTTTGTATTCGGAAAATTAAAAATATTTTTTTTCTCAATAGTAAAAATCAAAAATAGTCGTTTTTTAAAAAAAAAAAAAAAAAGTTGTTCGTTGTAAATTTATTAAAAAATATATGTGTTGCTTTTCCGGTAGATGGCA
The DNA here is from genome assembly GCA_958298945.1 of Atherix ibis. Taxonomy (NCBI): domain Eukaryota; kingdom Metazoa; phylum Arthropoda; class Insecta; order Diptera; family Athericidae; genus Atherix; species Atherix ibis. The sequence goes on along the minus strand of OY282605.1, from coordinate 30,508,401 downwards.
TCAATATTGTTTTGCTAAAACATAGAAAAAAATACAAAACAAAAAAATACCATGAAAACACGTTTATAACAAATTATTAGTCAAAAATAAAAGAATAAATTTTATTTTTTTGTTGAAATTGTTATTTTTATATAATTGCATTAGTTGAAGGATATTTTTTCTATAAGGAGACTATTTTTTAAATAATGCATTTGAGGAATATCTTCATTTGAATAATTGGACCGTTTATTTTGAATTTTCTTATCGAGCTATAGAAAAGTTTGAAATTTAGTCGACTGAAAGGATATATTATTTTAGTAATTATTATATAATTACTAAAATAATATATCCTTTCTGGATCATAACTGTTTTTATCCCACTTTCATATTGATTGACTTGTAAAAATTATTCAATTCGAATTATTAAAAATTATTGTGAGCTTTACTGCTTTTCTATTTAGGCTTATTATGTGGAAGTGTTTGGAAATATTCCATATACACATATGGTAGTACCTGCATCATATCCTTGTATGGATCTGAGACGTCTTTAGGACGGGGTTATTAGTAGTAGGGCTAGACCGGTTCTAAAAATTTGCTGTCTGCGCCAGAGTGTTACGTCAAATTTGGGGTATTGGTGTAAGCTTTTTAGCTGTTAGCTAGTTACTGGAGCTCTACAGCACCAGTAAAAAGACTTGTAAGCCTTTACAGCTGCTTTACTGTTGCTGTAAAAGGCTCACACCATGCCGCAAATTTGACCGGATTAAAATTTGCAGTGTCCTAGAACCGGCCTAGCCCTACTATTTCTACCAATAAGAACTTTTTTTTGTTAATAGGATTAAAATTAGCTATACAGATTTTTTGGTTATTCAGTTTTTTAACATACCCGTAATAAAAGGATTACCATTTGTTTAATAAAAAGAAATTTTATTAAAATAATTCGAATTCATTATGAAAATTGTCGATTTGTGAAAGTCACATTTTGTAAAATTTGCAAAATTTTTGGTGGTAATGATGGTCTATTGGGAGACAACATTTTGCATCAACATTTTGAGTAAAAGTTTTGCAGAGGATCCAGTAGAATGGGTTTCACGATGTTCCCAACAATTGGGCTTGTTGGTGTAAAAATAAGGCAACCGAATTATTTTTAACATGGTAATTTTGCTGTGAAAAAGTCATATTTTCAGACGAAACCCAGTTTAAAAATTTAAATTATCGCATTCGGGCATTGGAAAATCTAAGAACAGTAATTGAACAACTATTAAATTCATCACGATTAAGTGCATGATGGCCATTATGAGGCGTAGGCATCAATGGTTTATATTTTTTTTTCGAAAATAAGATTGGTGCAGCAGTTAATATCAATGGAGTATGCTACAGAAACATGATATCCAATTTTTTATATCCTATTTGTGCTATCATAGATGTTGACACTATGTACCACACTGTTAATTGGCGACCAAGATCAAGTAATTTGACGCTGTTCGTCTTTTTCTTGTAAGGCTATATGAAAAATAAGGTTCATTATCAAACGTATCATCTGTGAAATAGAGCCATAATAATGCAAATATGTGATCGAAAGGATCAATATCTATAAATGTAGTCATAGTAAATATTTGCCAAATATTGTTTTTTATTTATAAAGAAATTTTTATATTATGTGTTTTATTAAAAATTGAAATAAAAAAAAAATTTTAATTGGTAGATCCCATCAAAAAGCTTTTTTGTAAAATGTCATCCAATATAATTGTTAAGCCAGTTTACCTTTTCTCTCTCCATATTATTTTTTTCTTTTTCATACTGCATATTCCGCATATTTATGTTAAAATGAAATTTTCAGGTTCTATTTTGTACAAATTAAAAGTATTATTATTTTATAATTTTATAATTATCCTGAAGGTATTTTATGATTTTAAAAGGCAACAATTATAAAATTTTTACTGACAAAAGAGTTATTAGTATAATGTGCCATATCCTCGAAATATTTATGAAGATTCTTCACAATAGATTATACAAAAAAAGGTGAAAACAGAGTAGGTAGCACTTAGTTTAGTTTCAGAGGTACTATGAAAATAAGAGTATTTTTATACAGTCTTTAAGTTTCAGCATAAAACTGAAAATATGGCCAAAAGCATGCATTTATATTTTCTTGTTAGCTATGGAAAGCTTTCGATAGAGTTCAGCACATTAAATTTACTCAAATGCATCAGAAACCTATAAGTAATATGCAGACTGAAGGTCCTTAAATTAACATAGGAGTTTGATTAGGCTGCAGATTTTTTTCTTTTTTATTAATGACTCAAGGAAAGGGATTAAAATAAACGTGGAATATATGAAAAATATACTATATGCTGATAATCTACAATATCTTCTCAATAAAGTAAATTCCTTAAGCTATCAGTATGGTTTAAATTTAAATATTGAGAAGCCAAAGTTTATGCCAATAAACAGAAGGCAAGTCTCAAAATCGGCAACGAAAATATAGAGAGAGTGCATCACTTCAAATTTCTTGGCTGCTATTTAAGCTATTCATGGGCATCAGAGAAGGAAATTCTCTGTAGACTAGCAATGGCAACAAGGACCTTCTTCAGACACAAATAAATAGTTTGCACTAGACAGGCATAAATACCATCGATCCTGTATTAAACAAACTAAAATACACTAAATATCCACCGTAGGATAGGCAGTCAAACAATATAATAGCATCAGGATTCTATTTCCTGTGATCCCTTGGAAGCAGTAATTTTGCCCACACAGAAAGTATGATATTCTCGTATAAAATATAAATATTTCCCTTATAATAACCGATCGAAATGTATTACCAGGTGTTGGAATTAATTCGTAGCGTTTTACAAAAGATGGCGTTAGCCAACTATCCATAGTCACACATACAAAAGTAAATATTCTCCCAGAAGCTACTGACATAATGCAACTTTTCCACTATATGACATTTTGTTATAGTGTCAGTAGCATTTGTTGCGCAGTGTCAAACATGTCGAAGTTCGTGCCTGAAAAATCGTTTTTGCGGGGACGGTTACTCCATTACTTCAACATGAAGGAAAGTGCCGCGGAAAGTCATCGTATTTTAGTGGATGTCTACGGCGAACTTGCAGAAAGTGGTTTACGCGGTTAAAAAATGGAAATTTTGATTTGGAAGACATGGAACGTCCCGGACAGCCGAAAAAGTTCGAAGATGAAGATTTGGTGACGTTTCTCGATGAAGACCCGTGCCAAACACTCCGGGAGTTGTCCACATTGCTTGGAGTCGACTTTTCGACGGTCGGAAAACGCCTGAAAGTTATAGGAATGGTACAAAAACAGGGAACGTGGGTTTTCTTCTCCAACGGCAGGCAAGGAAGGGATTTCTGCATCGAATTGTTACTGGTGACGAGAAGTGGGTACTCTCCGACAATCCCAAATGCAGAAAATCGTGGGGCTTGCCCGGTCATGAATCGACATCATCCCCCAGGTAGAATATGCATGGAAAGAAAATCTTACGGTGTATTTGGTGGGATCAGCTGGGTGTTATTTGTTATGAGCTCCTCCAACCGGGTGAAACCATGACTGGGGACGTATACAGACGACAATTGATGCGTTTGAACAGAGCATTACAAAAAAAGCGGCCGTAATATAAAGATCGACACGATAAAGTAATTTTGCTCCACGACAATGCAAGACCCCATGTTGCGAAAGTCGTGAAAACTTATTTAAATACGCTGAAATGGGAAGTTCTGCCTCACCCGCCATATTCACCTGACATTGCCCCATCTGATTATCATTTGTTTCGATCCATGTCGCATGGCTTGTCAGAGCAGCACTTCGATAACTACGAAATGACCAAAAATTGGATCGATTCTTTCATCGAATCTAAAGAAGAAGAATTTTTTCGACGCGGTATCCGAGCTACGAATTAATTACAACACCTGATATTTGGGTAAGACTTCTTGTAAATCAAAAAAAAAAAGAAGAAAAAGAATTTTATCTTCTAATAAAGCTAGCTATTTTTTAAGTGAACATAATATTTTTAAAAATCCTTAATTCTATTCCTCTCTTACAAGTGCTTAATTAGTCAACAGAGAATGTACCTAGGACACTTTCAAAATAAACGATTCAATTCATAAATTCATTTAAACTTAATATAAATGACCTATAAAAAAATATTGGGTCAAATGGTATGTTTTTGGTTCATAAATATATGTTAAAAATAATAATTTTTAATAAAAATAAACGAAAAAGTCCGATAAATCACAATTAAATGATCACAAATTCAACAGTTGACAATAAGGATATCTATTAAAAAAAATGTTCGACTAAAAATACCCTACAATTGCAATGGTTAACTACAAATACATTTGCGTTTTTCTGTTTTATGATTTTAATAAATTATAAATAAATGACTTTCCAAACAATTCCAATAAAATTTTTCAGATGCACTGCATATTTATCAACATTTTTTCTGGTATATATATTTTCATATTTTTGTTTGTTTTGATATTCTAAACTTTTTATATTAAGCTCAATAGTTATTCTAAAAAAAAAACTCAAAAAAAACCAGCTTCAAAAAAAAACACACACTATTGCATATTAAATATTATTTTCAAAAAAAAATTACTTAAAATTACCATATTTACAACTTAGATCTAAGTTTTGTTTTATGAATATTTACTAGCAAATACATAATATTTATTAGTCCAGACTTTATTTTCCCGATGAAATTGAAAAATTATACCAACAAAAAATTAAAACTTTTTTTTTCTAAGTAAATGTAAATCAAAAATAATAGTATGCCAACATAAAAGTAAAATTATTTCTTAGAAAACTTGCTTGAAAAAAGTTTTACGTAAAATATAGCTTCCTGCACGTACATTGAAATAGCCAAATGGCCTCAAAGAAGTGACGCTATAATATGACAAATATATAAGAGACTTTACATAAAACAAATAAACTTTTTATTACAGAAAAATGGTAACGTGTATGTGTATGTGTTGGTTCAGATAATAAACTCAAAGATAATTTTTATTGTGTACATTTGTGTTAATTAATATCTAAATTTAGTCTAGGATATTGGCATCAAGTCCGTGTCGAACGGTTGGCGATGAAGGGATGAGTGTAATTTCGACTAATTAGTGCTAATTAGCTGTAGTGTACACGTAAGGGTACTCACAGCACTGTGAAGTGGTTGTATTAACAAGAGATAATTTCCTATATATTGACTTCATTGAATTTGAGGGTGGCATACTGTGAGGTACGTTTTGTGGGGGTTGCATGAATAGCGGCCGTATGGTCCGTGTCAAGGTCGAACATGCGGCCACGATAGTCCTTGCCAGCAGAGTGCTGAGATTGCCGAAGCTTGTGTGAGCGTCGAAACTGTTCTCCGTCCGAATTGATGGTCAAGTCATCGAAATCATCTATCGAACTGGAAGTGGTGGTGGTTGTATTGGTTGCTGATGACATGTTTCTGTGTTCGAAGCTGGACCGTGCCATTCCTCCGCAAGACGAGTTTGGTACCAAATCAGAGTATGGCATGTGTTTCCCTTGATTCACAATGGTGCTATTTGATGATAGCGAATGGTTATCATCGTCCTGTACGATCATGATCTCATCCAAGTCATCATCGTCATTGGAGGCAGTCTCTTCTTCGTCAGTGATGCAGGAACTCAACCTTGGACTACTTCGCGATTGACTAGTATATCGGCTACCATCGTACGATTCCACGTTTGACATATGCCTTTTCAAAACTGTGCCGCATATTCGTGGCGGCGCATTCGATGCACTATTATTTAAATTGCTAACTACACGATTACAATTGCTACTACTACTACTGCTACTATTGCTACTTTTATGGGGCTCGATGGGCCGGAAGCCGATATTCTCATCGATGAACGGTTTGAATATTAGCGGGCCACCATTTTGCTTATAATTGGCGGTACTATGTTTCGACTTAAAAGGCACCGTTTGTGGTGACTGAAAGTGGAAACTATGATGCTTGCGAAGCGGAAGCTTTAGGGCTCTGCCCGCACTATAATTTGGTCTTTGGCTTTTTAAATTAGTATTGGTTAGACTATTGTCACTGTTATAATTAGTCACGGCTGGTAAATTGTACTTGTTAGCATCTCTAGTTCTATTATAATTGTATTTAATTTGACTAGGTGTCCCTGTTTTAATTATTGGACTCGACGTTTGCCCGTGCGATTGCGGTTGCGTTTGGCTTTTATTATGATTTTGGACTTGTGAGGGATGCAGTTGTGAGTACGAGTGCGATTGTGATTGTGACTGCGACTGGGACTGGGACTGGTGCTGCGGCTGCGATTGTGACTGCGATTGCGACTGGGACTGTGATGACGAGGACGATGTGGACTTATTCGAATACGATTGGTATGATAGGTCTTTTGGCACAATTGTTTGCTGTATTAGATCACCGCCATATCGGCTGGTTGGTGAGGATGACGACAGTGTTGCCGTTCCACCTTGCCCATTAATACTATAGCAACCTGATGAGGATGATGCTGTTGTAGCTAAAAATGGGTTAGTATCACGTGCACACTGAAATTATTTACAATTTATTATAATATTAATCAAAAACATATATAAATATTATATCCTTATGCGAGTATTAATATGCAGTTAAATAAAAAAAAACAGTAATTGCCTAACTTATCGATCAAATCAGTAATTTTCTTTAAAATAAATTTGATAATTAAAAAAAAAAAAATAAACTCCATATTAAATAAAATTACCTTAAACATTTATTACGGAATTAAATTCAGCATAAATATAAAATTTAAATCAACTTTTTAATATCAAATAAGTAGTTAATTATTAACAAACCAAAAATTTTCATAATACCACAACTTTTACATATGTAAAAAAAGCCTAATAATTGTTTAATTGGCAGGTGAATATGCCAAATTTACTAATTATATTCAAAACGTATTATATCTCAATTCAGGTGAGTAAATATTTTTCATTATTATTAAAATTAGATTTTTCCATTAAATACCAAATGTAATATTTCATATATCAACAGAGATTACATATTTTTTGGTATTGTTTTCATTTGAATAATTTTACCTGATAGTTGAATTATTTATACACTAAATTATAACTTTAGATTCTATTGGGATTAATGAAAACCATAATTGCATTGTAATCAATAAGCTAGGATTAGTAGTAGTTCGTTGAATTGTTTAAAAATCAACTGTTGTTAATACGAATGATATTGTTACGAAGCTTTGTCGATGGCTAATCTCATTGTGATATTGGACTGGTAAATACTGGGCTTTAAGTATTCGAATAAATGATTTAATTTCAAATTAAATGAATTGATATGAATAATTTTTTAGTTTAAGATAACTATTCTTAAATTATATTAATTTTAAAAGGGGTTTTTGGTTGTATATTCTGTTAGGCAAAAGTGTAAGAAAAATATTCTCTAAAAATCTTAGACTGAAATATTACTAATATTATTTCTTTGAATATACACATATGATATAGTTTAAAATAAATAAGGAAAAATATCAGTTTAAAAGTTTAGCATTTTCTATCTCCAATCATATCCCTTTCATGCCATAACAGGCCTAGTATAAATATCGAAGTTATCTAATTTGTATAATTTTTCTTAATATTGTATTTATGCAAAATTGATCCTTTTAAGTTTTATTTAACGGAAAATTTTAAAAAAATTAAAAAAATTGTGAACATAGTACTGAGATTTAAATAGATTCTGCGTTTTTTACTATAGGTATAAGCTTAAATCCGCTGTTTGGTCATAGATGGCGTGAGTGAGCGTATTAAGCTATCATAGGCACACCATACTTTTTTTTATGAGTTTGACATCTGTAAACATTAATCAGTGCACATTGTCAGCAATTTCGTACAACAACATACATTTTTCCTTTGGTAATCATGTCTAGTTTTGTGGCAGAAAAATATCATATGCGGGAAGCTCTGCTTTTCTGCTTCAATTTGAAGAAATCGTCTACCGAATTATATCGAATGCTTATGGAGGCCTATGGTAACAGTGCTTTATCGGAAACAATGTGCCGTGATTGATTTTGTCGGTTCAAAGACGGCAATTTCGACTTATGGGACAAGAAGCGTGAAAATTTGCTTAGGAAGGCTGAGGGCCATCAATTGCAGGTTTTTTTGGACAAATTAATTTGGTATTACTCAACCAGCCATTTACATGCAATTTAAAAGGTCGGAAAATAGGTGCCACATGAATTGAACGATAGGCAGGTGGAGCGATGCCAAAACACATGTGAAATCTTGCTCGCCAGACAAAAAAGAAAGTCTTTCTTGCATCGGACTGTGATAGGCGATGAAAAGTGAATATATTTTGAGAATCCTAAATGCAAGAAATTGTGGATTGATCCCGGAAAACCATCAACATCTTTCCCAAGACCAAATCTCTTCGGACGGAAGATGATGCGGTGCGTTTGGTGGGATCAGCAGGGTATCGTCTACTATGAGATGTTGAAACCTGGTGAAACTGTCAATACCCACCGCTACCACCAACAACAGGACTACCACCTGTTTTCGTCGATGGGCTACGTGCTTGCTGAGCAGCACTTCGATACTTAAGAAGAAGTCCGAAAATGGCTTGATGAGTGGTTTGTCTCGAAAGGGAAGGAAAGTGTAGCTAGCGAGGGCAAGTACTTTGAATAAATTATTTTTTGCTTTCTATGAAAAAATACATGTGTTTAAGCTTATATACCTGATAGCATCACTCATAGAACTATAAAATATTATAATCAGACCGGAAGTTATCAGAATTTACCATGTTCTGGTAGGGCTAAAATTACTAGTTTTGGCCCGAATTAAATCAAAACCAGGACAAACTAGAATCTCTAATATTGGTGAACCATTACTATGCCCTCAAAAAAAAATTAGGTTTGACTTCATTCCATCAAACTAGAGGATAAGTTATGGTACGGACTTGTTTCTGAACGGATGGAGTAGGAGACTTGGTAAATATTGAAGAAAAAGAGTAGTATCCAAAGATTTCAGAGATCAATACTCTTCTATAAGGACTTTTGTTAATTGTTGAAAGATTCTATATGCAGCAGGACTGCAATTCTAAAAATAAATGTATTTTGAATTAAAAAATATGACAAAACATGGGATTTATGGGATGAAACAACTAGAAAACTGTGGAAACACAATGCTGGAGCATATTTCAAAATACATAATCAAAAAATTGCCAATAGACTTAGTGCTTAAAAATGAACATTAAACGAAAAGGAGTTTTTTTTCGATTGAAAAAGCAACTCCTTTTTACACGGTATTTTTTTTAAACGTTTTTTTTTAAATAACACGTTCAAAAAAAAAAGAAGAAAAACAATTACTTTTTTCCACAAATTATTTCTATTTTCGCAAACTCGAAAATTATTTTATAATAAAATGCGGAAACTATAATGACACATAATATGAGGTATCCTAACGATAGGATCAATACATTTATTCATTATGATTCCAACTTTATGACTTCAGATACTTTCACTTTGTTTTTCATTTGGTAAAGAATAGATGAACTTTTTCCCATCTAAAGAAAATGAGTTCATAAAATATTCCTTCAAAAATCTGACCAGTGTTCTGAAGCAAATTTCAGCAAGGATCACAAAAGATAATAACATGGCAGGAAACAGAACCTATCTCAGTCAGTCTAAATTATTTCGTTTAAAAATTCTAACCATAACCTCGAAGCTTTTTCCAGTAGCCAATGTCCTTTGAAATGGCATGATAATCTAGAGTCTCACTATAAGTGGCTGGATGCCAAAAGCGCGGCCTAACAAAGTCAAAGCAGCGGTTAAGTGTTGTAAGAGGCTAGCCAGTGGAGCATATCAGACCCCTCCTATAGATTCCATTCTGATTGAAACTGGCCGTAATCCCGCTTCCTTCTACTTATTAAAACCTCTCATCAACCTCCTCTATAAAAATCTCTGTTTCAATAATTTTCCCCTACATTACCTAATTAAAGCCATAATTTCCACCGCTCATTCGGTACTCTTCCAAGCCTCCTTCCTCAATCCATCTTTATGCAGAAATATATTCTAAGAACAGTTGGCTTAACTGGGTGAACTCTTGTTCACGGATGTGGCAGTTTATGAGCACATGACAGCGTTTACAAAATGGTACTTAACATCTATAGCCTCTCACAGACAAATGGACTGGACTATGGGCAATACTTTTTTGCCAACTCAGTGGCCTACTCTATCAATCAGACGGTCTACTCTACAGCCTTACCAAAACCTTGAGCACGTAAGCTGCTTAAAATTCGGATTGGATATTCTGCTCTCACCCATAATTTCCTATTTGCAAAACGCCCACGTCCTATGTCCTACACTAAACGAATGACACATAACCCCAAAAAGCCTTATGGTCGTGGCGCTTTTTTTCCATGACCTCTTTGGCACATGTCTTAGGGACCTTACAAACAAGATACTAGTCTTACCAGTGCTCATGTATGCTTTGAAAGCTTGGGTTCTCAACAGAACTCTTGTAAGAGTTCGTGAGGAGGATCCTTCAAAGAATTTTTGACGCCCCACATGAGAATGGATTATACGGATTTAACAACAAGAATGCCTATTTAACAGCGAAATCCTGGAGTGTTATCGTCATGGCCGGATTGTGGATAAAATTAAGCTTACTAAAGTGCGGTGGATGAGGCAGATCCTATCTGGAAAGCTTATGGTGGCTCCATCTATGGTCCGAAAGGTAGAAGAAGGATTTACCTTCCGTAGAGCAATGGCCCTATCTAGGATACCAAAACATGTTGGAAATGTCGAACGGAAAAAACCCCGCATGAAGCCGGATCGTCTGCAGTTCTTTGATTCATCAGGCCTAGACAAGACTTCTGTTTGTTGTGCCGTTAATAATGATTATAAGCTCCTTTTTTTTCTATAAGCTTTCAGCTTACTTATGTTCGATTAATTTTAGTATCTCTCGTTAAATTTTTCTCATTCTTTGATGGTTAATTTTAATTGATCTTGATCTCACCATTTTTTGATTTTTCTAAGAGTTGTGACCCAGTTTCTTGGGTCATGACCTTTTACTCTTTGCTTCCTTTGAAACTTTATTCCGTACTATTTGGCATTTTTTAAAATAACAACTGTACTGCTCCAGATAAAATATACAAACTAAAAATGTTTCTACTGTCCTGTAAGTAAATACCATCAAATAAGCTTTTTATTTTTAATTTGAATAAAAGTTTTGTTAATTTTTTTTTTCTCCAATAAAATTGTGCATAAATACTTTTTTTTTCGAATTTTTAAAATATTGTTTTTTTTTCTTACTACGTGCAAAGAGGTTTTTTTACACGATTTGTTTGGATACGGTTTTCATTGGAACGTAGCTATTTATTATCAAAAAAAAATTAAAAAACTAATAAAATTTATCAAAAAAAAATTAAATTTTCTTCTAAGACCCCCAATTCTCAGCCCTAAATGTAATGTGGTAGTTTACTTTTGGCCGTCAGTGTATAGAAAATTTATTGTGTTAATTACGAGTAGTAAATATTTACAACTTATTCTTTTTTTATAAAAATCACCTAAAATTAACCGTTTCATTTATGAATTGATGAAAAAATGTCCAAATTGATTGATAAGTTAGACAAAATTCTATATATTTTTTTAATTAAACAACAATTATTTTATAATTATTTAGAAAAAAGGAGGAATAATTAAAAAAAGGATTCTTTCAAAAAAATTACAAAATTAAAAAAAAAAAAATTATTAAAAAAAGAAAATATTTAACACGAAACAAACCTCAAGGCTGACAAGCGAAGCTGAACTTTGCGTTCGTTTTTTATTTTTTCGGTTAGTAGACTGCTTTTGATGATGGTGTCTATGATGATGGAACTTATCCTTGGAATTGTTAGTACTGCTGTTAGATGTTAGATTATTATCAATATGATTATTGGTACAGCGGTCTTTTGGGGCACTGTCGTTACTATATGCACCAGCGAGGGATTTTAGGGTATTGGAAAATTTTGTTAATGACATTGAGGGTGGTGTTGGGATGGCTAACGATGAACTCTTTCCGTTAAGGGTTAGGAATGCGGAACTGTTTACGATTTGCTGTTGTGGAGGCGGTGGCGGATGCGGTATTCCGAGTCGAGGCGCCGGCACTGGCGTCACACATTCATACGAACTATTTGATATACCAGAATCACTTCTATATATTGTGTTCTGATGTTCTGGTTCTACCAAATTATTAAAATCATTTACTTGCTGCTGTTGGTGTTGGTGATGTGACTGATGAGATCGCCCTTGCCCTTGTCCTTGCATAAGTGATTGTGAGGACTGCAACTGAGCCTGCAATGGCAACGGCAACGGCAATTGCGATTGTGATTGATTTTGTGACTGTGACTGTGATTGTGACTGTGACTGTGATTGTGACTGTAACTGTGTCTGTGACTGATGATCCTGTGTTAGGCTTAATTCATGAATTTGAATGGAATCGGTTAGGTTCTCGTAAAGTGGTGGTTCGTAATAATTCATTTTGTTGCGATGATTTTGTGTATTAAATGGCAATGGTAATGTTTTTGAATTAATAGCAATCATATCGCTAACACTATCACCAGCGAATGAATGATGTCTTTTACATTTGTTTGACGCTAACGATGTTGAAAATTGCTGTTTCATCGAACATATAGTTTGTAAACCCTTCTTGTTGCTCAAAGATTTTAAAGAATAGAATTTCTTATCACTGTCGGACTTTTTGCGTGACGAACTCGATCGACTTGCAGTATTTGTATTGAACTTTTTGAAATTCGTCGCTAGAAAAGGATTGTTGTATGGCATTGTTGGTCCTGAATTACTTGTACTATTCTCCACCGTATATGGAAAATTACTGCCTAAAGAATTGCCAATGTGTGGTAATGCGGTTGTTGTTGTGCACTTTTGTTGCTGATAGTGATAGTAGGCGGTATAACTTGTGGGAAAACAATTACTTAAGTTGTAATTAGTAGATTTACCAACAGTACCTATAAAATTGTCACTGTTATTATTATTGCTATTGCCACCATTTCCAGTTATACCAGCACTACTATTTCCGCCACCACAGCCACCACCGCCACTGCCAACGGCAACACCGACACCACCATTATTTGTGGATAACAAAAGGGGATGGGATGATATAGAGGATGTGGAAAAATGTTGCTTATATGAATCGTTATTAAGGGATTGCTGTTGCAATTGATATTGATTTGATTGGTATTGTTGATGATGCTGCTGCGGCTGTTGATGATGTTGTAATAATTGATGATCATTTTTATTGAGAAATTTTGATCGTGATGTTACCCGAACAACATTAGTATTATTAAAATTTAATGACGTTGCTGCGAACTGGAAATTAAGATTTAAAAATAATATTTTCCGATTTGCGATCTTTGTTTTTTTTTTGTTTTTTCTTTCATGGAATAAAATTTTAAAAGAATTTTTATTTTAGGAAAGTTTATTAAGGATTAGAATAAAAAAAAAAATTTCATTAAGAAAAGTTAACAAAAAATATTATTCTTTGATCATATTTCTCTTTCTTTTTTTTTATTGCAAACTAATTAAATAAAAAATATTTTACTATTTTGCAGTCTAATTAGAGTATGAATTTTTGTTAAATAATTATTATGTGTGCGCTTCTATTTATATTAACGTTTAGTGATGCTGCATTTTCAACAAAAAAGAAAAAAACATCCATTTTTGTATGTACAAAAAGTGTATTTTATAGTTTTTATTAATAAAATATATAAGCTAATAATGTCCTTTAACTATTATAAATATATTCTGTGTATAATATATATTCTAATTGTGTTAATAAAAATATGAAAATATTTTTTATAGACGGTAATTTGTTATTAAATATTTATTTTAATATTCAATTAATTTTATCATAATAAAAACATATGTTAAAAATGAAATGTTTGAAAATTATTTAAAAAAAATATAATATTATTTATATATAAATTATTATAAAAGCTTGCACAGGAAATGTTCGAATAAAATGATTGTATAAATTTTTAGAAATCCGTTTCACAATAAATACGATCAAAATAATAGGTTTGAACTTGATTGTTGTAATTCAGTATTATTTCGGTGTTAAGAATTTTCTGAAATAATATTTTTTTATTTAAAATAAAATAAATATAATTAAGCAAAGTTTTAAAGGGTATTATCGATTTGGTGGTTTGAAAAGTACAGAGCCTTGTTCATTTGACTGATGTTAAATAAAAATATTAATTATGGTAACAATTTTTTAGTATAAAGTTTGCCATTTTACATATTGTGTTATTTTAACGATCTTAAAATGCGTAGAAGATACACCAATTCGGCTGTGAACGAAGAGAATGAAGGTATTTGCACGCTTAATAGATTCGTTAACAAGCAAATTGCAAAATTGCCATATATGGAGCTCTGAAAATCTACCAATAACTGTGAAAAAAGTATTGCACCCACGAAAACCAATATTTTGGTGTGTATTTTAGTTTGAAGAGGTCATTTACGCATATATCTTCAAAAATGAAGAAGGAAAGTTTATTACCGTTTAACTCTGAGGGCTATGGCTGTCCCTGTTAATAAATTTTTTATAGCCTAGACTTTTTATTTTTAATTTGAATAAAAGTTTTTCAAATTTTTTCTGTTTTATTAATTTTTTTTTTCTCCAATAAAATTGTGCATAAATACTTTTTTTATCGAATTTTTAAAATATTGTTTTTTTTTCATTTTCAAAAATGAAGAAGGAAAGTTTATTACCGTTTAACTCTGAGGGCTATGGCTGTCCCTGTTAAAAAATTTTTTATAGCTTAGACTTAATAAATTTTATTTAAACTACACGTGTTTTGAACAAAACAGCACTGCAGGCCGTACAAAAATTAAAAAATTATAATTTTTGGTTTTATTGCGACAAAAATTTCCAGAACGAGTAACTTTGATATTTTATGCTGTCAATCCTGTATTGTAGGAGTTTTTTTTTTGAAATTTATTAAAATATTATTTTTAAAAAATAATATCAAATCTTGAAAGTTTTTAAAAACATCCGCTGAGTAATATGGTCGAATTTCAGCCTGACATTGCCGAACAATTCATCAAAAATTATCTTAAAAGGATCGAGTCCCGCTCAAGAAGTCTTGTGACAACTATTTAAATAAATTTTTTTTTTTTTATATTATGGCAAACTTTATACAATATAACTAATTAAGTTTTTTGTAACAAAATATGCATTTTTAATTTTTTTTAAGCTGTACTTTTTAAAGCATAAATTGGATAATCCTTCATTTATAAGAGAGTTGTTATTTTTTATTTATAAAAAAATTTAATTAAACAAGAAAAAATGTTAGTTAAAACAAATCTTAAATTAAATTTAATATATGTTAATATTAAAATATATTTTTAATAAAATTTGTTATAAATTTATTATTAACTGAAGAAATTTGAAGTGGAAATTTTTAAATCTCAACAGAATCAAAATTTTTTTATTCGAAAAGGAATAAGTTTGAAAATGTTTTAGAATTGTACCTGTAATTTCTTTCAAAGTTTTGTTCAAATTAGAATATAAAAATATTTAGACATGAATTTATCTGAAAGAAATTTTATTTCTATAGAAATTTGTAGAAGTCCAAGTTTAAAAACTTGAAGCATTTGCAGACAGATAAAAATATAAAAGAGGGTAAAACAGTTCGATACTATCACCAAAAAAAAAAAAAAAAGTTCCTGAAAATTCATTTCATAAAAAATATTTTCAAAAAATGTAAGCTAGAAAAAATATTTAAACAGTTTTATGAATACCTTATCAGGAGCTGTTTGAAGACCATGAAATGGTAGATTCTCATACGCGCCAGACTCCGTCAATGGATCCCTCAGAGCAGATGGCTTGCCGTTTACTGGAAATAAAATTTATCGAATACGAAAAAAGAAATTTTCAAAAATAAAACTTTATAATTTTCTCAACCAAAAAAAAAAAAATTATAATAATATTTAAATCAGAGTATTTTATACTATAAAAAAAAAATACAAAAATTAATTGACTTAATATATTTGTGTGTAAATGATTATCGAAAACGTTAAAAATTAATTTTTAAAAAAAAATAATACGAATAATATAGATATATTAAATTGCATTCTCTATGATAGTATTTATTGTAATTATTTCTAAAAATAATGCAATTATCACTAAAAAAAAATTTAATACACAAAAACAAAAATAGTGCAAAATTCTGATTACGCAAAAACATTCAAGCATATCCAAGCAGATATTTGCTAAAAAACTTTCGTTTAAATTTTCAATAATAATTTAAAAAAAAAATGGACGAAACATTAAAAAAATCCATTCTAGTGCATATTAGTTAAGAATAAATATATTTTTTTTAAAATATTGTGCAAAAATGTTGTTTGAAAATCGGAAAAAATGTCAAAATGTATCTTACTTTGCTTTGATGAATTAGATTCGGACTCGTTTTTCGGAGTTGTTTCGGATACCTGTAGGGCATTACTATTTTGGTCGACCATAACAGGACGATTCAGAACAGGCGTTTTCTTATATGTAACAACTGGTTTTTTTTATGTTGCGCATTTTTATTTATTCAAATTTGTTATTATATAAAGCATCAATTCAACAATGTTTAAGGATATTCGGCCATAATTAATTTGACGCGAAGAATATTGAATATTTTTGTATTAATTTCCATATCATTTTTATTAGTATTTAATATAAATTGCGTAATATTGATTCCAGTGGTCGTTTTTTTTATTTCATTTTATTTTCGATGCATTAATTAAAATGATAATTAAAATAATAATAAAATGATGATAATAATCAATCGTGACACGTGGACGATACAGATGTTAAGGATATCCACCAAAATAAAATTAAAAAATTTATAGCGCCAGGTGTGTATGTATACGGATCACGTGCAAATTTTTGTGACCATCAATAAATAACATCAAAAGTTATAAATAATAGTATTATTATGCAAAATAATATGATTACATCGTAAATAATTGTTGGAACCCAAAAACAAAAAAGAAAAAAAAAACAAATAATAAAAAGCATTTAATAGGATTCATATTAGGTGCATGTCAAATATTAAAATATTTACCGCCTCCAGAGCACCTGATTCCTTTTAATCTATGCTCACTTGCAAAAGGATTCCATCCGTTCGAGTCTAGGCCACGTCGGAATATTTTTGATATACCAAAAAGATTACGAAAATTTCTGGGCGATTTCGGTTGATGCTCTGATGTGACCGATACTTCTGTAGCGCGTTGCCTGTTAAATATTTCCGTAAGGATTTTTTCGAAAAGACCACCACCACCAGAGTTGATTGTATCATTTGGTCCACCACCTTCTGTATCGCTGACATCATCTTCATTATCGCCGGGCACTTTGACCAAACGCTTTTTCCTCTTTCGCGGAATTAACTCATGGCCACTGTTTCCGAAGCTATCGTCACGGTTTGTTGAATTTCTGGCACGTGGAATGTTACGTTTCGGCAGTATAGGTGGTCGATCATCATTCTGGACTAAGCCTTCTATATGATTATCATTGCTACTACTTACAATTGGTAAAGTTTTCAATGGATTGGGTGGGGGTCTTCCCAAACTAGAATTATCCTGAATTTTACTAGCTGTACTTGTAGTTGGTTCCTGTACTTGTACTACTATTGCATTAAAATTTTCTGAATTGTCTGGATTTGATTCGATTTGTGCCGTAACAATTTGATGATGACTTTTTGTCATGGTCGACGTTGGCGATGATGGTGCAGTTGAGGGTGTTGGAGCAGAAGTCATTGTACCTGTCGCACTATGCGGCTGCGATGGTGGCGGTGGTGGTACCATAGTTGCATTCATACGACTTGCACACAAGTTTTGTTTTGTATCGCCTTTAACATGAACCATAACACCAGGACGAAGTGGCCATTTGGGTGGACTTTTTGGTATTTCAGGTATAGTTGGCGGCGGCGGAGGCGATGAAACTTCATACGATAATACACTAAGCAAAAATCCAGTGCAACAGGAACAAAAAGCAATCGAAATAAAAGTATAGGAAAAACAAAAACACAAAATAACACAATTAAATAAATACTAATTAAATAATAAATTAATTTATAATTAAAATAATAAAAATAACAAAATAATCATGCTTAACAATTAGTTCACATTTTTAAATCATCCGACAGAAATTTATGGTGTTGGAAGTGTGCAATATTGGAATGGAGTGCAACAATAAAAAAAACGTATTTTTTGTATCTAATAATTTTTAAATTTTATGAATGGATACAGAAAGTACTTTTAAAACTGTCATCAAATTAAATTACTCTTTTTTTTTTGTGTAAATATTTAATAAACTGAAAGCATTCCAAAAAAGATTTACAAATGTTTTAACGTTTTGAGGAGAAGCTTCTTCACTAAATAAACTCGATGGAAATATTTAAATTTGTATAATTTTCTTAAATATGAATGATTAAGTAAACTTTATCATTTAATTAACTAATAATTTGTCATTATTTATTCTGATAGTTGAAGTTTTCTTATGGAATTGAACTTATTTTCTTAAATAAATACTATTAAGATACCGACAAAAATTTATAAAAATATTTGTTTTGATTTTGCATTTGAAATTGTTTATTTTAGAGTTTCAATTATTTAAAAAAATCTTATAAAAGTTTCAAAATCGAAATAATTTATATTTAAAAAAAAAAGATTCCTTTTAATAAGGGACTTTTTAAAAACTCAGTTATGCGATTTCTAATTGGCTGTTGCCCTTACTTTGATTAATAATAATAAAATTTTTTTTTTCGTATACAAAATACAAAGTTATCCATTTTACAGTTTGGAAACTATAGTTCTATAATATGACCGTTAAACTTTTTTTTTTATTTATGTTAATAAAAAATCCCATTTTCAAAAAATTGCCATTTTTTATTGTTTTTGTTTTAAATTAAGAACTTATAACCATAGAATTTGGATAAGATACACCTATTGGGTTCTATTACAATGGGTTTTGAAAAACTGTCAGATATGTTATGTGGCTCTGAAAACTCTAAAAGTGACTTTGAAAACTAATTGTCTAGTGGGCGTTTTGGTTTGAAAATATTTTTGAGCCGTATTTCTTTAAAAACGAAGATAGAGAGCCCATTGTGATCTTTTCTGGGAAGTATGGTTGTATGATAACTAACTGTTTTTAGCCTTAAATTGAAGATTGTAGCTCAAACTATATAAAATTTTAAGAAAACAGTGCTAAAAAATATACAACACAATAGGTTTTGGCTTTATTGCACGCAAAGTTTTTAAGACGCGTAATTTCTAGATTTGGTCATGTCTATTATTAGCCTTTCAAATCATACGATTTGACGCCGTTAAATATTTTCTTATAAAATAATTTAAAAAATCTTGAATTTAACAATTTTAAATTTTGTTAAAGTTTATTGAAATTAAAAAAGCCACTAGAATTATTTTATTTTTGTCTACAATAGGAAAGCATACTAATTTTTACTTTTTTAAAACTTTATCAACATTTATATTTTAAAAATATTATATAATACTTTACTTTCCAAAGCTCAAATTGGATAACCTTTTGGCTTGTAAGTTTTATTTCACTCAATTAATTATTTAAAATAAAAACTTTAACCATTTTAATTGTACCTAATTTACAATAAGTTCTGAATAGAAAAAGTTCCAAATAAAAAAAACCCATTTATTTTATTTGAATTTTCTGGAAACTTTTAGGTAAATTTCAATTTAACTTTTTATAGGGAAAACAAAAAATTTTTCTATAGTAATTACATAATTTTTGTTGTTGTATTTTTACTACGTTTACATAGAATATAATGAGCAGTAATTTGTAAGACAAAAAGCATTTTAATATGGGTTCGTGTTTATAAGTTTTCCCCACAAATTAATTTATATTATCCGTAAAGGGTTAAAGTGCCGATTTTTTTTTAACTTATAAAAACAATCTAGACAAAAAAAGGATATTTTTCTTTTGTTGGTACAAGTGTATTAAACAAGGTACATTGAAAACAACAAGTGCTCGAATACAGTTAAGTGAGTTAAGAAATTTATTAAATAAAATTCATGGAAAACAAGTATCAATAACATTAAGGAAAAAAAATTAATTTTATTTAATGGAAAGTTATGAAAATATAAATTGAGGGAATGAGGAAGTGGAACATTTTAAATATCATAAATACAATATAATAAAATAAATGAATATAGTATGAAAAAAAGTTCTAAACATTTCATAAGACTTTTGTATGTTTCCCTTTTCTTAATATTGTTCAAATAAAACTTTTAATAATAATAATAAAAGTTAATTGAATATAAATCATATAAAAATAATACAATATATAAAAAGTATCTTTGAATTCTAAATAAACTTTCAAAATTTACAATAAGCGATGTTAAAACATTTCTTTTTCCTTTAATATCTTTCAAAGTTAATTTGAATATTTAAGAATTTTTGTTCATTATATAAGAAAATAATTTAATATTGAGAAAGTTTGAAATTTATTTGATTTTCATTTCGTTATAAAAATTTGTTTTTAATAAAGGGGAAAATTGATTATTTTAGAGGTTAAGAATAGCGAAAACAAATTTTTATTATTTGTAAAAATATTATTTGTAAGAATAGCAAAAACAAATTTTTGGTTCTTCAAATGCAATTGTAAAGCAAAGCTGTTTTTAGCATTTCACAGTTTATTGTAAACAGTTTAAGGCTTGCAATTTTATATAATAAATCATTAAATTACCGATCAATGCAATAAAATTATTAAAATTTTCTACAAAAGTGGAAATTCTGTCATAGCCTTAAGCGATGAGGTTCATTTTTCTCTCGATCAGTAAGCCCATAAATGACTGTGAAAACCCACAAGTAATTGCAAAGAAGCCATAATATTTACAAAAACTGACTCTCTAGTGTGTATTTGCATCTGAAAGAGTCACTGACCCGTACTTTTTGAAAATAATTTTGAGCGTTAAGAATTCGAATATTTGAACCTGAATCACATATGATTTTAGCTTACAGTTTTCCATTTAATATTATGGATTGTTTAATTATATAACAATACGTTAAAATTTGTTGCCACGTGGCCGTGACCACGTTTCTCTCATAAAGATGAGAAAATTTCTTTAACGATGAGGCTTGATAGCTACGTTAATAAGGAAAATGACATGAGGCTCTAAAAACTCACAAGTAATTATGGATAAGCTATTGTATCTGCAAAAGGGACTGCCATAATTTGAAGAAATGATTAGCTTCCTTTTATAAAATAAGGAATCTTAACCATTTGACCGTTTGATGACCGATTTTATTCGGCCATATTTAGAAATTTTTATTCTCACTCATATTTTGATTATAATAAAATAGTGTGCCAAGCCACACAATTCGATAAATTTTGGCTTTATTGCGCGAGAATTTCCAGGACCTATAATTTCGAGTTTCAGCGTTTTCAGATGGCTGCCAAGATACGTTAAAATTTTTTTTTATAAAACTATATAATTTGTGATTTTCCTTTTAATAATTTGTGACTTGTATTTAAATAATATAAGGACTATTTTCAAAATAATTATATGGACACCTTTTCCCCATCTCTAATATTTTTGTGAAAATAATTTATTTCAATAATGAATTTGAAATCTTTTATTAAAAAGTATAGGGGAAAAAGGACCTTTGAATATTTTCTCTTAACAATGTATAAATAAGAAAAAAAGGTCTGAATTATTTACAAAGTAATCAATCTGAGGCGATAAGGATTCAATGCATTTAAATCATGATTATTGAGAATGTGATACTTAAAAAAAATAAATTTTTAATTAAATAATAATAAATATTTAATCATAAAAAAAAAACAAATAAAAATCACTTTTTTTTTGCAAATATGAGCAAAATAATAAATTTAAAAAATTTTTTTATTAAAAATATAAAGAAAAACAGTCTAAGTAAATAAAACAAAAGTAGTCCTTCTTACCTGTGAGTAGCGCTGATTGATACATCCGTGTGATCTTATGTTATTAAAAATTATTACAATTTGTTTATGTTGTTGTTTTGTTATTAATAATTAATATTTTTTTATTGTTGTAATTTATTAATACAAAATCAAATGTAAAATTTTATGTTTTTTTTTTTTTTGGTGATATTTGTAGTTGTTGTTTTTGTATTTTATTATTTATTGTAAGTACGTACACACACATATATGCATTGTGAAAACATTTTTTTTTTTGTTGGCATATCATAGCAGGGATCAATGTTTTTATTTCATATTTTTTTAATAAAATATGTTATGTATATTTTTTAAATATTTTTTGAATAGATTTTTTTTTGTGTCGTAATTTGTTGATGTAAAAGCGCACGTAAAAATAGGAGGCAAAAAAATATAAAATAAAAATGCATTAGTTAAAATAAAAATTATGCCATTTCAATATAAGTCATCAAGAAAATAATTTTAAAAAAATTATTAAAAAAATACTTGTTTATATTTATCAAAATTATTTAAATTATAATAGAAAATACACACGCTCATACAAAATCAAAATTGAAAAGTTTGTATATTTTTATAGAGTATTTTTTATTTATACTTAATTGTTTTTTTGTAGAGTATTTTTAAATTAGAGAAAGTTTAAATATTGTTTATTAATAAAAGGAATAGTAAAAGTAAAAATTTATTTCATTGGAAAAATGTTCATTTTGCAATTTTGTTTAAAATGTATCACAAAATTTTGAAGAAAAAATAGAAATTTACACAACTTTTTCTTTAAAAGGCCGACTAGCTTTTAGTATTTTTTTCCAACTTGTTTTTTATACAACTTTTAAGTATAAAATAGTAAAATTTTAGTCGTGAAGTAATTAACAACATAACAATGCATTTTATTCATTTAAACTGACTACAAAAAAGGGAGTTCTGTAAAAATGACAATTTCGAAAAATTGGTGATAATTTTGAAGCACATTTTTACATCAAATTTTTTGATTTCGAGATTCGACAAAATAAAATTTTTGGTTCTGGAGAGCGAAAAGTCCGTAGGTAATTTACTGAAAAATTGACTTGTTTTCTGCGGTGTATTGGTTGGTAGAGTCTTAGGGCCATTTTTCTTCGATAATGATCGTGAAGAAGATATTACAGTAATTCTGAACGATATCGTTACATGTTAATGAGTTTCTTGTAGCTGAAATTAAATTAAATATATCTAAATAATTTGTAGTTTCAAAAATATGGGGCACTATAAGCCACAGGATACCTCAAAATATCGATTTGTTGAGCATTTAATTCGATGATAAATTAATTTCATGAGAAGTTGTTGTTTATTGGCCACTAAGATCGATAGATTTGACACCGTATATGCCAATCTTTTAAAATAGCTTAAGATTAACATTTGACAAGACATTGAGCGTACTTTTATAAGGAAAAATCATCAAAAATTTCGACGTTCGAATTTCGAGGTTTGGATAAAAATTTGCTATATTTGCTTATAATGTATTTTTTTTTTGAGTTTAATAAAAATCCAACAGATGGCGCACGCTTTATTTTCTGTATTTTGAAATAATATAACCCAAAGAATCGAGGAGCTTTAATTAGGAGATAATTATAAAACCAATCTAAATAGTGTACGAAAGCTGAATTTATGGGAAATCTTTAAGATAAAAATTCGGAATTAGCTTCCAGTATAACTGAACGGAAAAATAATTATTTTTCTTATACTAAGGAAAAATAACTTATTTTAAAAAAAATTGCATTTATTTGCGTTACAAATAATAATATATTTTTAAGGATTTTCTATAATGTAGCTAAGAATATTTGGAATTAAACAGTTTTGTACAACGCAAAAGAAAAATCGGGAATGCAAGTTTTTTTTTTTATAATGAGAAATTATATTAGAAAATGATTTTTTTATAATAAATATTATTGGAAAGGACATTTTTTTATAGCAAAAAAGTATATTTTCATAAAATCTGAATTAATTTTTCTCATATGGAGATAGAGATTCAGAATTACGCTATACTTAGGGAAAATAATTTATTTAAAAAAAATTGTATTAATTTTCGGTAAAAATAATATTATAATTATTTTTTAAATATTTTTAAGGATTTTTTATGAATTAACTAAGATTATTTGGAATTAAACATTTTTCCATAACGAGAAAGATTAATCGGGAGTGCACGTTTTTTTTTATAACGAGAAGCAATAATTGAATATGCAAGTTTTTTTTTATAACAAGAAATCATATTTGCTAATAAAACTTTTTTATAATAAGGATTATCGAAAATGAATTTTTTTTTATAGCAAAAAAGGAGAACTGTATAAGACCTGAATTAGGTTCTTTATGATATAAATTTAGAATTACCATACAGTACAATGTATTACTAAGACAAAATAATTTATTTTAAAATAAAATAAATATTTTTAAGGAATATTTTTCAATATTTAACTAAGTTTAACCTCCAATGATTTTCATCAATTTTTGTGATACATTTTCAAACAACATCTGCCTTCTAATTAAATAAATATATTTTAAATTAAAATAAGAAATAATAGTGTTTAAATTTTCTAATTTTATTATATTTAAATAATTTTGTTTTATTTTGTAATAATTTTTGTGTTTTTTTCTTCTTATAAGTTTAATTGTACAATAATTTATAAATGTGTTAATTGTGTTTTAGTATTTATAATTAAATATAAATTAATTGTACAAATTATTAAAATTTATATTATAATATTATTTTTTTTTTAAAATTTCGAATGCAATCAAAAATGCATTTTTCTATTGCAAAATTTCGATGCAAAATGAGCCATTTCATATTTCTTATTAAGCGGATTAATATATTCAAGAACTTATGTATCTTATAATATGTATGAAAATTTATTTAAAATGCAATATTTAATGATATTATAAAATATATTAAAAATATTATAAATAAAGAAAAAAAAAATATATCAGTTCATAAACTTTTTTACAAGCACTTTCAATTTTAATAGCAATTTGTTCTTTTAAATTTTTAAAATAAATTTTTTTTTATCACAAACAAAATTTCAAATCAATCATTTAATACAATCATGCTATAAAAATTTGCCGTATAATATTTTATTTTATCCAATAGTAATAAAAACTGTATATATATATAAGAAAATTTATTAATCAAAAACGAAATGGTTAATAAGTAAAAGCATCTTTTCAAATTATCTTATATTGCATTATAAGAAATAGTTTATTCAAAATTTTGATTGGTTATAGTACAATTTTAATCAAAAACTTTTTATTCATGAACAAATAAACAAACAAAAATTTTGTCATGTAGTTACAGAAAAGCATAGAGAAAAATTTGAAACATAGAATATTATAAAATACTTAACAAAAAAAAAATAAAAAATAACCAATATTCAATTTAAAAATTTTCAATTAAGGACGAATATGTCCAAAAAAAATGTATTACCTCCAAAAAAATATAAATCAAAATAGTTTTTCTAAAAACTTTCTTCTTTTCTTAGATAAAATTTTTTAACAAAAAATGATTAAATTCCAGAAAATAGTATTTTTTTTAAATATATTTTAATTATTTTTTGTTCTAATAGAATTGGGAATACTTACATTTATTTTGCCTTCGTTTACGGCGGCAGATGCATATTATAATTATGCATATGATAATTGCAGCCAAAATGATTGCGCAAATCGATGCAACAACTATTATTATTGTTGTGCTATCCCATAGCTGCCACCAAGGTTTCGTTCCTACGAATAAAGTATTTTATTCAATATTTAAATGTATATTTTGAACTTTTTAAAAGTAATTTTTTTTTAATAAATAAAATAGTACTACTATTAGTTATATAATCAAGCTATATATAATATACAGAATTTATAAAAAAAGTTTAGTTTAGTAAAGATGGAATATTATGAATAATTTTTAGTTTGGACAACATTAAGATTACTTAACATTTTTTCATGATTATTTTTATTGAAATTTAAATTAATTTAAGAAAAGCTTACGTATATTCAATATAGAAAAATGGATATTCCGTGCAATGAAGATGTAACCATGCAAATTATTTTAATATATATAACAAGCAGATTTTATGACGAAAAGCAGGAGGAGCAGACAAACCCATTGATTTATCAATAACCTAAACAAGCCATTTTAACGTTTCAAGGAGTAAATTTTTCTTTAAACATAGATGAATATTTATGGAGAATAGTTTTTCAACAAAAAAATCAAACTGGAAGAATATTTAGAATAAAACTTTTTTACTAATGGGGAGTGAAATTTTTATTTATAACGAGAAAAATTGAATCTTCTTTTATAGCGAGAAAATATATTTGAAAATGAACCATATTCTTAATAACAAGAAAGGATTATCGGCAATGAAATTTTTTCTATAATAAGAAAAGATGCCCAGAATGAAATTTTTTTTACAACGAGAAAGTGTA
Source organism: Atherix ibis (assembly GCA_958298945.1). Lineage (NCBI taxonomy): Eukaryota > Metazoa > Arthropoda > Insecta > Diptera > Athericidae > Atherix > Atherix ibis. The sequence continues at coordinate 30,482,019 of OY282605.1, read as the reverse complement.
ATCGGGAATTGAATTTGTTTATAATGAGAATTATGTTTGGGAATGTAACATTTTCTTTTAACAAGAAACAAATGTCGAAAATGAAATATTTTTTTATAACGAGCAAGGATAAACGATATTGAAAATTTTTTTATAATGAGAAATAATATTTGGTGATCAAAATAGTGTTACAACGAGAGACGATATTCGGGAATAAAACTTTTCTAAAATGAGAAAAGATAATTTAGAAATTTTTTTTTTTTTTAGTAAGAAATAATATACTGGAGTAAAACTTTTTTTTTATAACGAGAAATAAAAAATTTAAATGAATCTATTTTTATAATTAGAAAGGATAACCGTAAATTAAACATTTTATTTATAACGAGAAATAATAATTGGTAATGAAAATTTTATTATAGCGAAAAAAGATACTTGAAAATATATCTAATTTTATAACAAGAAAAATATATTTAGGGGTGAAGCTTTTTTTATAACGAGAAATAATATTTGTAAATGAAGCAAAACTTTTTATTATAACGAGAAAATACGAGGTCTGTTCAAAAAGTATTGCGAATTTTGAATTTCCGCGGGTTTCGTATATTTGATTTTCGATTTTTTGTGGCGTTATGTTGGTACTCATGTCTCTCACTTATGCCGATAAGTTCGAACATTTTGAATATTTAGTTAATTTTTGACAGCTGCTTTGCTTAGACGTGTTTTGGCTCGTCTTCGATGTTTGTCCATTCCAAAAAATGGATAAAAGAATCTGTATAAAATTTTGTGTGAAAAACAAAATTAATTGCGCGGATGCAATCCGAATGTTGACTGAGGCATATAGTGAAGCTACCTTGGACCGAAGCAACGTTTATCGGTGGTACAAAATGTTCTCAGAGGGCCGAGAAGATGTGAACGACGAAAAGCGTGCCGAACGCCCGAGCACGTCAACAACAGAAGAAAACATTGATGAAGTGAAAAAAATAGTTTTGGCCGATCGTCGAATCACCGTTAGAGTTTTGGCCAATCGTCGAATCACCGTTGCTGAGGCCTCAAACATATAGATTGGCTCGTACCATTCTATTTTTACCAATGATTTGGGCGTGAGACGGGCCGCCGCGAAATTCGTACCAAAATTGCTCAGTTTCGACCAAAAACAGCATCGCATTAACTCTGTCCGCGACGACCCAAATTTGCTGCAAAGGGTTATAACTGGTAATAAATCATGGGTTTATGGTTATGATGTGGAAACCAAAGCTCAATAATCCCAATGGAAGCTGCCGCACGAGCCAAGACCGAAAAAAGCGCGCCAAGTTCGGTCGAATGTGAAGGTTTTGCTTACAGTTTTCTTCAATTACAGGAGTGTGGTGCATCATGAGTTCTTGCCACAGGGTAGAACAGTCAATAAGGAATATTGCCTGCAAGTTATGCGTAAGTTGCACGAAGTAATCCGCTAGAAACGTCCAGATTTGTGGAAGAACGAAAATTGGCTTTTGCACCATGATAACGCCCCTGCTCACACATCGTTGCTTGTGGACGAATTTATGGCCAAAAAGAACACACTTATAATGCCGTAGCCACCATATTCCCCAGATCTGGCCCCCTGTGACTTTTTCTTGTTCCCGAAACTGAATAGCTCCATGAAAGGACGACGCTATGCTACGATTGAGGAGATAAAGACGCCATCGAAGGAGGAGCTGAACAAGATTACAAAAATGATATTTTGAAGTGCTTTGAGGATTGGAGAAAACGTTGGCACAAGTGTATAATATCTGGGGGCGATTACTTTAAAGGGAACAAAATAGATATTTATGAATAAATAAATAATTTTTGAGAAAACACAAATTTCGCGATACTTTTTGAACAAACTTCTTATATTTATCGGCAATGAAATTTAGAGGATTTTTGTCGGCAATGAAAAAGAGCATTATCGGCAATGAAATATTTTTTATAATGAGAAAAGATACTACGAATAAAATTTTTTTTTTAGCGAGAAATGATAATTAGAAATTGAATTTGTTTATAACGAAAATTATATTTGGGAATATAACATTTTCTTTTAACAAACTCTTTTTGTAAAATTATATTTCCTTGTCACAAAAAGATAATTGAAACTCTTTTTGTAATAAGGAAATATAATCGAAAACGTATATTTTTTATAACGAGAAACGATCTTCAGGAATGGAACTTTTTTATAACGAGAAATAAAATAATAAGTAGAGCGCATATTAAAGTTACAATTAATAGATTTGTTACGAATATAAAAAGAAGCATCAATAATAGTTTAGAGACATTTCTTTTGAAGGGATTAAATTAAACTAAATATGGCACGTTTAGTAGAACCACAAAGTTCAATACTATACGTCAAGATTGGTTTTAAAATTTTTATGTAAATTAAAAGTTTGGTTTTAATAGTAAGGTTTAATTCATTTTTTGGTATAGTCCCAGGTAGCTTACTTTGTTTTTTGGTAGCATAATGTTGCCATTAAGGTATAAGGGAGAAGGTAATATGAATACTCATCTACTCATCAAGGTAGACTTATGTTACTACCTCGTACGACTGTCGTAGACAATTTATATTTGGAATTGGTTATTATTTGCAGTGTCTCAGGCAAACAATTATGTAGAAATTATCCAATAATACTGCCATGAGGAATATCAGCTTTAATAGAGGATATTTTCATATAATAAGAATTAACTATTCAACTTGAAAAAGATATTTTTCAAGTTTTGACTATAAAATAAGGATGTGTGTGAAGTAAGAAATCTTTTAAATCATCAGAGCAGTATTTAAAAAAAAAAATTCTAAAAAAAATAATTTTTTATAGAAAAATATTGAAATTTTATAAAAATAATTTTTTTTTTGTAAATACCTGAACCAAAAATTTCTACTGATGATAAAAGAAACAATTTAGTTCTATATAATTTTGGAATATTTTTACAATTGTACTTTCAATATTTAATGGTGTTAATATATATAAATAAAATCATAAAATTTTACGCGACATTTAACTAAAATTAAATACAAAAAAATAGTAGGAAAAAAAATAAATAATAGGAAATGAGAAATTCCCTGAAATTGTCTTTAACTTTCTGATTTCCTATGGGATACATAAATTTTACCGGAAACTCATTCTAATTTTAATAATTGTCATCCTACCAAAAAGGGAGTAATTTTGATAACTTTTATTATTAGCATAATTTTTTCTTTTGCTCATATATAACGCAGTATAAAATATTCTTTAAAAAAATTTAAAGAAGGAAAAGGAAATTTTTTTAAATTCAAAATGGACTTGTGAAAAAAAAATTAGAATGATAAGAGTGAAAAAAAAGTGGAAAATCCCAAAGATCAGAGTATAAAATAAGCCTTAATCGAATCTACACTCTACAAAAAGGAGTGAATATGAAAATTTTCCGATGAACAATACATAAACGTGTCTCAGCCACACTTATGATAGAGGGTGGTGGTAGTAGAATATTCAGCGTGATTTTGTCCTTTTACTATGTGATTCTTGTACCTAGCAAATTAGAAAATTTGCATATTGGGTTAACAAGCTTAAGAAAATTTGCAATAAATTTAAGTGAGATATTTTAAGAAAAAGGATAAGACAGGATGGTGACACAATTGTCTTCCTATGTACATACATACGAGTTTATATAGTTTGGGGAAAAGTTTTGTCTCCATGGTGTATTCTTCTTTGTCGGATTTGTACATAAAGAAGAGTATGTGGTTCATGAAAAAATAACTGGCATCATTCTTTTAGTGTCAGCATTGGTATTGGTTTAGATCCTTTTACTGTCAATGATTTTACTAGCAGGATATGGCACTTATGAAACACTTTTGAAATACTCCTTTAAGATTAATATCCGTTCCGGAAAATGCTATTGCCTTTGCCATGAACACAAAATAGGCAATTTCAAAAATGTACAAACAAACAGTAATTTTCAAATACTCTCAGAACAGTTTACCCTATCAAACGTAGTAACTGCCAATAAATACGAGTATAGTTTATCTACAAGGATTCAGGGGAATTGTTTACGTTCCTATATGCTGTTATGCGTTAAAATAATTGTTTATCTTCCCATAAAATAGATAATCAATCATTGTCCTTCTATCAAAATAATACACACTCGTATCTATGTGTTTGCATACAAAAGACGACCACCATTCGTACCTCTTGCACTACTAACAACAAATTTCATGATTTAATTAAGTACTAAAGTAAATATTAGACAATCATGCCTAAATGCATTAGTCTAAACACTCACACACTCAATTCTTAAGATTTCCCAAAGATTTCCTTATACTCGTATAGATAAATAATAAATATTTATTATATTGTATTGGAATTTAATAAAATTGCAAATTAAAGAGTTCTACAAACAAAAACCTTACCTCAAAAGGGTTGTCGGAAATTCATTTGCAAATACCGGAACAGGAAAAGAACAATTGCTTTTGTGCACTCATTTCAATTACTCTAAGAGCTTTTATATAAATGATTCTAAAATTGATTTTCTATCCTTTTAAATCAAATTGAATTCGATTTTGCCATTATTTTATTAATAGTTGATTATTTTTAATATAATTTCAACTTTGGAAAAGGAAATTATTCAAAAGTGCAATTGATTACTTTTATTTCGATAGATAATTTTTTTTTTTGTGAGAAGAAATTATATTTTAACTTGAATAATAATTAATTGCAATAAATGTTCTACAATACCTTTTCTGAGATATTTGTACCTTAAGATTCATGATTGAAGTGTTCAACTACTTAAGTCGCTTAAATTTAATTTGAGTCAGAAAATTTGCATTTATTTTTTTTTTTTTATATATTTTTTCTTTGATAAAAATTGATTTTTTTTACAATATAAAATTGAATTCAATACTCTGATTCGTTACTGAAAATTATTATATATAAAATAAATGAGGTGGAATTTTTTTTATTAATAATGGATTATTCATTTTAAAGCTTGGAAATTATTGGTCTATTTTTTTGATAATTATTAAATTACTTAATACTATTTTAGAAAATTCTATTAAGTCTCAAGTTTGCCATTATATATTTTGGACTAACTTGTAATCAAACGCTTAGGTGCTGAAACAAGAGGCTTTCGAGCGAAATTTTCAGTAGCGATGAGCTCTCTTTTTGCTCGACGGATACGTAAATAAGTAAAATTGCCATATACGAAGTCTGTTTAGTATCTCAAAATTTGTGTTTTTTTCAAAAATTATTTATTTTTTCATTAATATCTGTTCTGTCCCCTTCAAAGATATTATACACTTATACCAACGTTTTTTCTAATCCTCGAAGCACTTCAAAAAATCATTTTTGTGATCTTGTTCAGCTCCTCCTTCGAAGCTGTCTTTATCTCCTCCATCGTAGCATAGCGTCGTCCTTTCATGGGGCTCTTCAGTTTTGGGAACAAGAAAAAGTCACAGGGGGCCAGATTTAGGGAATACGGTGGCTGCGGCATTATTAGTATGTTGTTTATGGCCAAAAATTCGCGCACAAGTAACGATGCGTGAGCAGGGGCGTTATCATGGTGCAAAAGCCAATTTTTGTTCTTCCACAAATCCGGGCGTTTCTTGCCGGTAATATTCATTATTGACCGTTCTACCCTGTGGCAAGAACTCATGATGTACCACGCCCCTGCAATCGAAGAAATCTGTAAGCAAAACCTTCACATTCGACCGAATTTGGCGCGCTTTTTTCGGTCTTGGCTTGTGCGGTAGCTTCGATGATTAAGCTTTGGTTTCCACGTCATAATCATAAACCCATGATTTATCACCAGTTATAACCCTCTGGAGCAACTTTGCGTCATCGCGGACAGAGTCCAACAGCTCCTTAGCAATGTTAATGTGATGCTGTTTTTGGTCGAAATTGAGCAAAAATTGCAAGTAAAGCAGCTATCAAAAATTAACTGAACATTCAAAATGGCCGAACTTGTCGTCATAAGTGAGAAACATAAGTACCAACATAACGCCAGAAAAAGTCGAAAATCGAATATACATAACCCGCGGAAATTCATAATTCGCGATACTTTTTGAACAGACTTCGTATGCAGCTTTTAACATATTTAAGAAACTATAAAAACTATAAAAGGATATTTTCAGATTAAACTGTACATCACATATAGTATTTAAGAAACTCTATGTGATGTACAGTTTAGTCTGAATATATCCTTGGTCCGTATTTCTATGAAAATGAAGAAAGGCAGCCTGTTAACATCAATTCTGTACGCTATGACCGTATTTGAATCGACTTTTTTTACTCAAACTTAAATATTTTAATTTTCAAAATATGTAGAATTTTTCATACTACAAGCTACGAAAAATTCTCAATAAGTCCTTAGAAAATCCAAGAAATTGCGCACGTAGTGTCAGAAGGCTTACTTTTTTTGTAAGTAGTATTATCGACAGGAAAGCTGTCAAAATTTCAGCTCGATCCATAGCGTAGGTCAATTTCTATCGTCGATTAAAGTTAACGACATTTATTTGTGCATAACAATGGAAAAAAGCGAGTTTAGGGCTGTCATCCAACATCTCCATTTGAAAGGCTTAAGCCCGAAAGAAATCAAAGCCAAGTTGGATGCAGTTCATGGCACATCTGCACCTGTGTTTGCGACGGTTTACAATTGGGTGAATGAATTTAAACGTGGCCGTTCATCCACAAAAGATGAACATCGTTCAGAACGCCCAGTTGAGGTGTCTACTCCTGAAATTATCAGGCCACGGGCATATCACAAGGTACAGTCGCTTCAATTTTGCATAAAAAATTGTCTGTGAAAAAATTTCGGCAAGTTAGGTGCCGCGTTTGCTCTCAGAGGAGAATAAGCGCAATCGTGTAGTGGCACTCTTTCATCACAATCCTGCCGAATTCCTTCGTCGATATGTCACTGTGGACGAAACCTGGATACACTACTAGACTCCAGAAACGAAGAGACAGTCATCACAGTGGATTTTCAAGGGTAAACGGGCTCCGAAGAAGGCAAAAACTGTGCCATCGGCCGGCAAGGTGATGGCCACGGTCTTTTGGGATTCGCAGGGCATCATTTTTATCGGCTACTTGGAAAAAGGAAAAACAATAACAGGAGCGTATTACGCGTCGTTATTGCAACGGTTGAGCGAGGAAATCAAAGAGAAACGCCCCCATCTGAAGAAGAAAAAAATCCTCTTGCATCAGGACAATGCGCGTGTGCACACCTGCGCTGTTTCCATGGTAAAAAAATTGTGGAATTGAGAATGGAATTGTTGCAGCATCCCGCTTATTCACCAGATTTGGCCCCGAGTGACTATTTTCTCTTCCCCAATCTGAAGAAATGGCTTGGTGGACGACGGTTCACTTCCAACGAGGACGTCATTGCTCAAACGGATGAGTATTTTGCAGAACTTCCAAAATCCTATTTTTTGGACGGGATAAAAATTGTGGAAAAACGGTTGGAAAAGTGTATAGACCTAGAAGAAGATTATGTTGAAAAATAGAATTTTTTTTTTAAAAAAAAACAGTTTTTTTCCATCTTTTTCTAAGGACTTATTGAACTACAAATTGTAGTTTTATTGCGCCAAAGATTTCAAGGATATGCAATTTCGAGTTTTTGTAATGTCAATTGGCCTCGAAAATTACGTAAAATAATACTATTAGCATTTTTTCCAATAACACTATCTAAAATCTTATTTATGCAGCTCGTTTTTTTTTTAATTTCTAAAGCCTTTAAATGCCAAGATCCGTCAAGTAATAGTCGATTATAGGCCCGAAATGTTCGAAAAAGTTATCAATAATTACCTCAAAATTATCGACTTCAGCAAGAGGTTTTATAATTAAAATTTAAAAGTTATATAATTTTAATATAATGACATAATTTAGTTATTAGAAAAATTTATAATTTATATTTTAAATCAAATTAAAAAATATTATTTTATATATTTAGACTTTCCGTAACGAAAATTGAATAATGATTTAATGGATTTTAAACTTATTTCATCTGAAGTAATTTCTAAAAAAAAATCCCCTTGATAACTATTTTATATATTTTTATTATATAAAAATATTTTATTGATTAATATTGGAAAATCTACAATTGTGAAATTTGGTTCATGCGAAATGGAACTTTTTCTATGGTTTCATCTACAATAGGGATGTTATTTTTAGAGGTTTTTGGTATAAACTGTATACAAATAAACTTTAATCCGGGGTATTTATATATTGAAAATAAGAAACTTTTCCATAAAAAACTTTTCCACTACAAAATGAACTTTCATCAACCAATTCTCCTCATCAAAAATTTATTTACCATCAAAATACCATTTTTCATCTATCTTCTTAGAATCTTCTATGATTGAACATCGTGAATTTTGTAAATTATTTTCAACACATGCAATAATATTAGCTGAAAATAATATGAAAATTTTTAGCTTCTTTTTTCTTAAATATTAACATTAACATAATTTAATTAATTTGTAATTATGTTTATGAAAAAATGAATTTTTAATTGTATTTTATCTGAGCTGTTTGTTTCCTGTAAGGTGTTAATTTAAATACTGAAACAATCCAATACAGTACAAGTTAACTAAAACCAATATTCAATTAAATTTTGTCTACTGATATTAAAACACTTCTACTGATATTGCAACATATTTCTAGAATGTATAAATTAAATAGAATCAATTTCGTAGTATTATAATTATAATTATTCACCAATGGTATCGTATACGATTTATTTTTTCTATTCAATATCATAAATTCATACTCAAACTGCGTACAAAATTTCTAATTAGTAATAGTACTAAATAGAAACGTCTATAATACTATGAAAATATATTCTGGAAAAATGTGACCTAAATCCTAATTTGAATAATAATAACAATTAGACTAATAATTATTATAATCGCGATGTTATTTAAAGGAATTTCCCTACAATATAGAACGCTATAAAACCATTAGTAAATAGTTCTTTCGGGACACAGAATTCCATTCGGCTGAGTTAGTGAAAAGTTTTTGGTTAATATGCCAATCGTACAAGTTGATAGAATGTTGAAGTAGGGAAAGTCGAATTCGAAAATGAATACGATAATTGCGATAATTAAATATTTTTTTAACTACTACGATAAATCGATTATAGCAACAAGCAATTTCTGCACTATTTTTTTTCGTTGCCATTCAATTGACTTTTAGCAGGTCTTTAAGTAGAAATAATGGCTAAGAATTGAAAAGAGTTCCACTGACCGTATCCTGATGGTGGTGGCTATTAAATTTTATTATTACTACTTTCGTGACCAGTTCTATTTTTTTCCTACAGCTACTTTTATTGATACTATTGAAATAAAATGTTATAGGGACAAAATATTTTCCTGAAGCAATAAAAAATGTTTTCATTTCGTAGAGTCCGTTCACTAATCATATAATAAATGCTTCTATGGAAAGGAGTAATAGTGAAAAGTAAAATTCTGTTCCAATAAACTTAATAAAATTAATATGTATAAAAGAAAAATAACAAATCAACTATTTGGTCTAAAATGAACTATGAAAATGATTTTAGCTATGATAGATATAAATACAATTTATAAGAAAGATTAATGAAAATTAAATTAATTTCCTTAAAAAAGAAAAGTAAAACGTATTCAAATATTGTGCATATAATTGCAATAAGCTGCTATTATTTATAAATACATGCAAATGGAATTTAAAAATTTTATTAATTTATTTATAAATTTACTTACGTTTAGGCCTTACTATGTGGCATTTAGAATTTAAATAAAAGCAATTATTTTAATATGAATTCAGTTATGATATTAGTTTTTGTATCTCTTCCAAATATTATTATAATACGTAATTTTTAACATGTATTGTGTTTGTATTTATGAATCTCAAAAAAAATGAGAATTTTAAATTTTTGAATTTAGTTTAATAAAAAGTACGTTTCGTATCTGAACATCTGAAGGATTATCCATTTAATAATTTGAAAAGTACACAGCACTATTATTTGACTGCTTTTGAATGAAAATATTAAAAGGAATTTTTTTTATTTGTTTAAATATTTTGCCATAGAATATTATATATTGAAAAATTATTAAAACAGTGTGTATAAAAGTTGTAAAAATTTTCTGTAAGAAGGTGAGCATTTTGCGCAAAATTTTCTTAAGCAATGAAGCTAATTTCTCTCTTGACAGATACTTGAATAAGCAAAATTATCCCATATAAGACTCTTAAAAACCTACAAATAACTTTATGGAAGCGTAAATTTTAGTCTGAAGTTGTCATTGGCCTGTACTTCTTTGAAAATGAATATAGAAAAAATGGTTACAGTCAATTTTTTTAGCTTTGACTTGAAGATTTTAATTAAAAATATATTTTTTTTGACCAAAAAGGTACTTTGTGATACACAACACTACAAATTTTGGCTTCGCAGAAATTTTGGACGAAAAGTTCCCAAAACTCATTATTTTGATATTTGATGACGCTAATTGGTTGGCGTCATCAAATATCAAAAATTGTACGATTGGGAATAGTTTGGATATTTTTCGTAAAACCTTAAAACAGACAAGGTCTGTTTAAAAAGTATCGAAAATTTTGTATTTCCGCGGGTTACGTATATTCGATTTTTGATGTTTTTTTGTGGCGTTATATTGGTACTCATATCTCTCATTTATATTTATGCCGACAATTTTGGGCATTTTGAATATTCAGTTAATTTTTGACAGCTACTTTGCTTGCACTTGTTTTGGCTCGTCTTCGATTTTTGCCCATTTTTGACACAAAAGAGCATGGCATTAACAATGCTAAGGAGCTGTTGGACTCTGGCCGAGACGACCCAAATTTGCTCCAGAGTGTCATAACTGATGACAAATCATGGGTTTATGGTTATGACGTGGAAATCAAAGTTCAATCATCCCAATGGAAGCTGCCGCACGAGCCAAGACCGAAAAAAAGCGCGCCAAGTTTGGTTGAATGTGAAGGTCTTGCTTATAGGTTTCTTCAATTACAGGGGTGTTGTGCATCATGAGTTCTTGCCACAGGGTAGAACAGTCAATAAGGAATATTACCTTTAAGTTATGCGCACGTTGCGTGAAGCAATCCGCCAGAAACGCCCGGATTTGTGGAAAAACATTGTTGCTCGTGCGCGAATTTATGGCCAAAAACAACATACTAATAATGCTGCAGCCACCATATTCCCCAGATTGGGCCCCCTGTGACCTTTTATTGTTCCCAAAAGAGATTCTTTGATCCGCTTTTTGGAATAGGCAAAAATCGAAAACGAGCCAAAACACGTGCAAGCAAAGCAGCTGTTAAAAGTTAACTGAACATTTAAAATGGCCGAACTTGTCGGCAGAAGTGAGACACATACATAAGTACCAATATAACGGCACAAAAAAAAATCGAAAATCAAATATATGTAATCCGCGGAAATTCAAAATTTGCGATACTCTTTGAGCAGACCTCGTATTATATTAAGACAAATAATTGTTTTAATTTAGAATAGCGGCAGAATTACAGCCTGAATGTGTAAAAAAATTATCAAAAATTACCTCAAAAGGATGAAGTCCTGAATTTAGTCTTGTATTAGGTTAATTTTGCTATCATTAATATAATGACAAAGCTAACGTAATACGAGTATATTGAATTAAAAAATTTATAAAAATCTTTATATATTTTATAGAGCTTTATTTTTCATAGCTCAGATTGGATAATCCTTCAAATAAGATAACCGGAGTTAAAAATATTTCTCAAACAGACCATCTTCATTATTTTATGGTACAAAAATTTTCTTATACTATTTAAAAATTTACATTTAATTATTTTTAGAATAAAAATAAAAAGAGCAACATTTTTATTGCAATTATTACCATTTACCATATTTAACTAACATTAACTAATAAGAATTTGTTCAATTCAGCGTGTTTCTAAGACTAAAATTTATTTATCTATTTAGTTTTTTTTTTATCCTACAAGAATATTCAATTTTGTATTTATATATGTGGTTGTGTGTGTGTGTGTGTGTGCAGCATTTTATCTAGTTAATATGTGATTTTATAAGTAGTTTAATATGATAAAAAGAGTTTTTTTTTTAATCCTAAAGTGTGCAATTGTTTATGTAACTTTTCATGCAACTAAAAAGAAATTTTTAAAAGGAGAATCTGTAAAATATTTTCAAAACTTACCGGCAACATCAATAAAACAACTGCCGCTTCCAACTGTATTATTAACATAACAAGTGTAGATCCTTGTTGCTAAAAGTGTGTCACTGATTACCAAATACGATACCATTTCTTCGTTTTTTGGTGTCCCAACATCGACCGATTGATTCTGTGCACTAACAGTCCATCCAAAGTTAACCTAAATAAAGAAAATAAAAAATAGTAAATATTCTTAAATAAAATAACATAAAAAATCTATTTTCAATTAATTTAAATATTTATCTAAAAAAAAAATACCAATCAAATTAATCCATTTTTAAAAGGTTTTATCTTTTATATAAAATCTCTTAAAATAGCTCGAATTCAAGTGGAAAACTAAAGAGGTATTTTTGGAAATGGTCACTTTTGAAAAATTACAAAAGAAAATTATTTCGTATTGTCAATTAGTAAAATTAAATTTAATTTAAAAATGCTCATATATTAAGCACTTACTGATGGTGGATTACTATCTGCTGTACATATTAATGTGTCCACATCGTCTTCTTCCTTTCTTGTAATCTTACATGTCGGCGAATCTAAGAAATTTTCACCAAAAAATTTGTTAATTTTGGATGATTTTTAATTAAGTAAAGAATTTCAAATTAGTTAAAATTTTTTTTAAATATTTTATTATGAAAAAATCAGATCCTTACACAAAACGTTCATATGTATCTGTGCAGAAGCCTTTCCATATTTGTTAGTACTCGTACAAACATACAAGCCAGCATCCGCTCTAGTAACTGGCCATGTAATCATTAAATTCTTCCCTGCATTCACCTCAGAATTATTGTCCTTATATGTCCAAACGTATTCCGGTTCTATAAGATAAACATGAAAAAAACTTTTAAGAAAGGTAAAACTTTCTCCTGAATTTTTTTATATATTATTTTTTATCAAATTATTATGAAGAAAATGTATGGTGGAATTTTTTGTACCTGGAAGACCTTTTGATTCGCAACTAATTAATTTTGAAATATGTCCTTCTGTAACATTGAAATTCGGCTCTGATATGGTTACGTTAAAGGGTGGATCTGAAGCGAGAACAAATATAAAATTATTCGTTCAATTTGTGATATTGTCATCTGTTTTCGAAATGAATGAAATTTTCCAAAATACTCGAATTATTTGTTCTACTTACATTCCACATTAAAGTTGACGGTGCGATTTCGTACACCTGGACCTGCTGGATTTCCATCTGACCAACACATATAATCGCCATTGTCGACGCTATTGTCGAATCTTTGGTTGGGACGCGCTGTCACATTGAAATGCTATAGAATTTGTAATGCATTTGAAAATATTCGACAATGAAAATGAACTCAAATTGTGATTTACCAAAACAGATTTGACACTCTCAAAATCTCCCGTGGCTGGATTTGGTGGCAAGTACTCTTCGGTTATATAAAATCCTCGGCTGGCATTTGTTAGCATGGTACCATCCTTAGCCCAGAACACAATACATTTTGGATAACATTCAACACGACATTCTATCGAAACATTAGTTTGGTTGGCAAGGGCACCAATGTGTCTCTGCATATTATTTATTGGATTTGGTTCAGCATAGACGTTCAGAGGTTCCGTATCGGCCCCACCATCACCAGCTTCATTGTATGCAAAACAGGAGAAATTCGTACGATCATCAAGTCCAATCGATTCAGCTGTCCATTTCGATGTTGTCACATTCTGTAATATTACTCCATTTCGTTTCCAACGGAACCTTAACAAAACAAAAACGCGAATAACAATAATTTATCATCCGAAAAGTCAGTAATACTTTTCATGTATTCAGGCTGACCACGGGAAGCCATTAAAAAGAAAATACTCACTAAGCCAAGTTGGTTTGGCAACAAAATCAAAAATTTTAACATAACCTATCTCGCCGATTATTATCCGACCAGTTGTTCATAAAAATCTATAACTTATCCTTTGGTCAGGATTCATTTTTTTTTTCAAATACTAAATTTTTCTTGCAGAGAATTTGTTTTTATGTTTTTAATCTGAATAAATAGTTTTTTAGCTTATACAGAGTGTCCCAAACAACACGCAAGTTTTGAATTTTGCGCCATTTCTGCAGTGAAGTGTTCCTAACAAAGAAAAAAGACAACTTGATAGATGACATTTTAAGGTTAGTAAAAATGGACCGCTATACGAAAGAACAATGCGTTTTCAATAATTGAGCAATATTTTAAAAATAATGAAGGTTTGGCAGATACAGATTGCAATTTTCGTACAAAATATAAACAAAAAATGATTTAACTTCATTAACTGTGAAGAAATTAATTAAAAAACTTAGGAAAACTGGATTATTTTGTGATCTTAAAAATTGCGGCGGTCCTTCAAAAATTGAAGCAGTTCGTGAGAGAGTTGCTGAGAGTGCAGGAACATCAATTATGAATGGGACATTTCGAGAAGCTCTCTAAAGATTTTTATCTTCATGCTTACAAAGTTCAATTGAAGCTTACTACTGACCACGCACAGCGAATGGAGGATTTTAGAACAACAAGTGGATGCTAATTTTTGGAACAAAGTCATCTTTAACGACGAGGCTCATTTTCATCTTGATGACTTTACAAAACCACAATTGATTATTGAGAAATAAATGGATCCACAACCTGTTTGGTGCAGATTTTGGGCTGAGGGCTTCATCGGACAATTCTTTTTCGAAAATTCAGCTGGTTAAGGAAGAACAGTTAATGGTGATAATCCAGTTGTTTATGCCTAAATTGCGACATGTGGTTTCAAAAAGACGGTGTCATATGCCATACAGCCCAAGAAACAATTACTTCTTCCGTGAAGTTTGAAATACTCTTTATTAAAAACAATATTTCGTTTTTATCTGATGGACAAATTAACTACAGATCAAGAGTTTTTCAAATAAAAAAAAATCTAGTTAAATTTATTTATATGAATTTTTAAAAATACCAATAAAAAAATATCTTTTAATAGTGACTGTTTTCAGATTAGTAGATACCTTGTTGCGGGTGGATTTCCTTTGTCTTTGACTGTACACTCAAATGTGACGCTGCTCTTCTTTTTACCAACAAAAGGATAATGCCCCAATGTGGCATTTCCAGGCTCAAAGTATACCTTTATTGAACAATAATCATAGATTTATATATATGCGGATGTATGGAATCAATTAATTTCGATAAAAATAAATCTTACAGTAAGACTATTCTGGTCGCTTTGTGGACCCCAACCGGCCTCGTTGAATCCTTCACATGAGTAATTGCCGAGAAACTCACGTCCGACATTTTGTAGAAGCAATTTACTAGGATCAACGTCACACAAATTCTCACTCTATATATAATTGTATATAAGTTTATGTACATTTAATCCCAATCGTAAGCCAGTTTCGATTGAATGCGTGAAAATAAAGAGAATATATATGGACATGTGTATAAAGGCATTCATATATAAACTAATAAATAAACATTTTTCTTAGATGGTTTCTATTTGTATACTATTGATTGTATAAAAGAGAAACATCTTGGCATTAATTACATTTCGAACTTACATCATTTGTAGTATTGCCCCCGCATTCGGGCAATTCCTTCAATAGTTGCTTTTCAAGAAACCAACGAACTTTTGTCAGAGTCATTGGATTACCGGTAAGAACATTGCAATTAAGTGTAACATTTTCTTCGTGATTTTCGATAATTGGTGTGTCAGGATCCATGCTCAGCATCACTGTAGGTGGATCTATATAATATAAATCAATATTTGTTTAAATAATTCCATTCCATTAGAATGAGTTCTGTTTTATTCTAATAATAATTATAAGTAAAATATATTTCGAAATATTCATAATTAATTAAGAATAAGAAAGAAAAATTATTTCGTATTTAAAAATAAGTGTTTTTTTGTTATTGTTTTTTTTATTAAATTATTGTTAAAATAATAACAATAATTTTAACAATAAGAATGAAGAATGAAACTTTAGAAAAATAAAAATTTATCTATTTAATGGTTTGGAAAAAATAATTCTGTTTTAAAATAAATTATTAACTATAATATTATTTATAAAAAAATATACTAAGAACTGAACTATGCCATTTGATATTATAAGATTTAATATTAGAAACAAATATAATTTAATTGTACATATTTTTCTATAAATGTGATAATTTAACCGAAGCTGCGTTTCGTGTTTTAAGAGGAGATTTTGGAATAAAATTTTCTTCAGTGATGAGGCTCATTTTTCACTCAGTGAATATGTCAATACATAAAATTTAGATACTTTATATGGAGTAATGAAAACCCACAACTGACTATGAAAATGAAATTGTATCTCCGAAAAGAGACGCTCTAATTGGCTCATACGAATTTTATTTTGACGGTCTAATTGGCTCATACGAGGTCTGTTCAAAAAAGTATTTTGAATTTTCGCGGGTTATGTATATTTGATTTTCGATTTTTTGTGGCGTTACGTTGGTACTCATATCTCCAACTTATGCCGACAAGTTCGGCCATTTTGAAAGTTCAGTTAATTTTTGACAGCCGCTTTGCTTGCACGTGTTCTGGCTCGTCTTCGATTTGTGCTCAATTTCGACTATAAACAGCATCGCAATAACATTGCTAAGGAGCTGTTGGATTTTGTCCTTGACGACCCAAATTTGTTCCAGAGGGTCATACATAACTGGTCATGGGTTTATGGTCATGGGTTTATGGTTCCAGAGGGTCATACATAACTGGTCATGGGTTTATGGCTCAATCATCCCAATGGAAGCTGCCGCACGAGCCAAGACCGAAAAAAACGCGCCAAGTTCGGTCGAATGTGCAGAGGTTTTGCTTACAGTTTTCTTCGATTGCAAGGGTGTGGTGCATCATGAGTTCTTGCCACAGGGTAGAACGGTCAATAAGAAATATTACCTGCAAGTTATGCGCAAGTTGCATGAAGCAATCCGCCAGAAAAGCACGGATTTTTGGAAGAACAAAAATTGGCTTTTGCACCATGATAACACCCCTTCTCACGCATCGTTGCGTGTGCGCGAATTTTTGCCCAAAAACAATACAATAATAATGCCGCAGCCACCGTATTCCCTAAATCTGAGCCCCTGTAATTTTTTCTTGTTCCCGAAACAGATTCTTTGATCCATTTTTTGAAATTGACAAAAATCGACGACGAGCCAAAACATGTGTAAGCAAAGCAGCTGTAAAAAATTAACTGAACATTCAAAATGGCCGAACTTGTCGGCAAAAGTGAGAAACATGAGTGCCAATATAACAGCATAAAAAATTGAAAATCGAATATATTCTAAACACAAATTTTTATAAAATTTTTAATTAAAATTTTATAAAAATTTGTGTTTAGAATATATTTGATATGACTTTACTTTAAAAAGCATAAATTGGATAATGCCTTATTAAGGGCACTTAATATTCTATTTGCAAATGAAATATTTTATCAAAGATACTGAATAAATGATAAAATGATAATAGTAATGGAAATTTTATGTTTACACTTACATAGGACCTCAATGTGTATTTGTGCCTCGGAAACACTTTTTGCGACCGCATTTCCTAGTTCACATGTGTAGATGCCGCTGTCTTCACGTTTTACGCCACGTACTCGCAACGATGTTGTTAGAGGAGTAGCACCATCGAAACGGGCATGGCTCGTAATAACGGCCTGTCCATCCTTCAACCTGCAATAAAGAATTAATTAGAACTAGGGCAAATTCCAGCATATTTAAATTTTTGATTTGAATTTTCCAATTTCGTGCAAAGTCATTCGTAATGAGTTTAGCTAATAAAGTATGCAGAAAGGGTTGCAGTGCGAGTGTGAAAAATTTCCGTTTCACTGCAACTGTCGCCAGGCAATTGAATTACTGTGTACTATGGAAATTCGTTGCTATTCCATTGATAAACTAGTAAATTGTAGTACGTAAGACTGGAGGAGACTGCAGTGAAATGGAAATTGTTCACTGTGTTTATATTGTATATGTTTTTAATTAGATGCGGTTTTGCATCATTACGCACTCGTCTACAAAACCATCCAAACGACAGACGACTATTTTTGATGAACACAATTTTAGTTCCTGTTTTATGGTTTTTCGTATTTTGACAACAGACAACATTTGAAATTCAATTAAATATGAACTAATAAAATGGCTAATAAACCAGAAACTTTTTATAATTGAACACATTTTGAAAGAAAACTGAAAGTACAGCCTTGTTGCATTCATCTATACTTCATTATAAAAATATCATTTAATTAACTTTTTTCTTACACTCACCATAGTACGTGATTAAGTTTATTCGGATTTGCATAATATGCACAGTTCAGAAGCATTTCTTTACCTTCTACAACAGTCTGTTTTTCTGATTGTTGTATAATAATGGGCGGATCTAAATAGGAAAATATTTAATATTAAAGAAATTCCAACAAATAAAAAAAAAATCAAATTTATTATAATTTTCAAAAATTATATTTACATTGAACATAAATAATACGTGTACTATGCATTGGCTTCTCCTTATTATCCTTCAGAACAATATTATCACCCTCACATCGAACTTGGACACTATTTTCATATTGTGTTGCATTAAAATATAAATTTGTTATCGTAGTTGTTGTGCCATCGGAATTTTTAACTTCAGATGATGTTACACGAAATCCAGGTTTTAATTGAGTTTTGGAAAATATTAACTGCGTATCATTATACCATCTTACATCGACAGGTGGACGAGCATTAAATATCTTTTGGAGAAAATGCAAAAATATTTTTTTTTTTTAGTTTTCAAAAAAATATCTATGGCAGTATGATAAGTCAGTGATAAATTATACAGAAACAATCCGGAGAAAGCTAAATCTATAGAAAACTGTAGGTGGACAAGCTATTCACATTATAATTGCATTAGTTTTATTGGTTGCAATTGCCAATTAATGTGGACGTGCATTATAATGATGAAACCAAATGGTTTTCTTTGCTAAATGTGGTTGTTTTGTCTTGATTTCATTATTTCAAATAAAGCTGTATAATAATGTCTCATTTTCGGTTTTTTATTTTGCAAAATAGTCAATGAATATGCGCATCCCAGAAAACTATAGCCATAACCATTCCCTCCAATTAAGCCTAAGTTGTTTTCTTTGGTATACGTTTGCTAGTAGAATTCCAGTCGTCTGACGAAATTTTGATTTCTGGTGTATAATTGTGAATTCTTTCATTTTAAAACGATATTATAAATTTGATTAGTTATTTCTTCGATAGTGAGCCAAATTAGAAGTTCTGGGCCCACAGAGTCTCTTATTCTCGTACGAGCATAATACTTGAGTAAATCACTTCTGAATCATTCTACACGATACATTAAGAAGTCTCAATCATATTTTTCAAGCTTGTTTTTTTCCTCAAAAAAAAGCTTTTTGATGAACACACGAAATTCACTTTTTTCCATATTAATATAAAAACATAAACTTTGTGTGATTATAATGGTTATCTAAACTAAACTAATGAATATATATTTATAAAAATTTTTATGGCGTCTTTTTAAAAATACCATATAATAAAAAAAATTCTCTTTTATTAGTATTAACTATATTTCTTGCATTTATTACTGACTTTTCATATTGCGTCTGTGTATTTATATTTTATTATAAGCAAGTTTTTTTAAAAAAATTAAATGAAATAAAATTATAACAATATCCATTATATATTTTTCAATTTACCAAGAATTATCTAAATACATAAATTTTTGTTATGAAATATAAAAGATATATTACAAATTTTTCAATATA
Source organism: Atherix ibis (assembly GCA_958298945.1). Taxonomy (NCBI): domain Eukaryota; kingdom Metazoa; phylum Arthropoda; class Insecta; order Diptera; family Athericidae; genus Atherix; species Atherix ibis. Next base: position 30,462,136 of record OY282605.1, on the reverse strand, counting down.
ATATAATAAAAATTATTTATATTTTATGGATACAAATTGGATAATATCTTAACAATTGTAATCGAATAGAAAAGATAGAAAAATATAAGTGATGACAACTTACTGTACATTTCAAATGGACTTCATCTCCTTTAATAATTTCCTCATTGTCGAGTTCCATATGAATTTTTGTTGGACGAACTGAAAAAGAATTCAAAATAAAAATGAGAATAGATAAGATTGAAAGAATTTCGAAAATTTTGTTGATTTGAAAAGAAAAGACTGAGGTTTGTGAAAAGAAGTGTTGGCTAGAAAAAAAAATGAATACAATAAAATTTATAATAAAAAAAGGAAGCTCTGATCCTTCTTCACAATATTGATGAAGACACAATAAATTGATCCATTTTAACATTCAATTCGTTACCAAATTGGTTTCCTCAGTCAAATAAGGACTTTTTCTTTTCATTTATTATTTTTCTTTTTCACTTTTTCTATATATCCTTATATATGATAGAGTGAATTTTTATATAAAAGAAAGAAGAAAAAAATTTGAAAAAAAAAATAGAATAGTTAAGCGATAGAATGGTAAAATCGAAATAAGCCAATGATAGAAAAGAGTATAAAAATATGTTTAAGGAAATACAGGAAGGAAGAGAATTCTTCAAGAAAAAGAAGTATGGATTGGCGGATTTCGATTTAGATCGTTGAGAGAAAAAAAAACGGAAACGGAAGGAAGGAAATGAAATTGGAAAAATAATGAAATAAAATAAATACCTAAAATGAAAGCGCAAAATTGCTTCAATACATACCTTGAAGATCCAATTCGACGTACTTGGATTCAATACGGCCTCCATGTTCCATTTGAGGACGGCATTCAATTTTGGCCCCCAATTCTTTTCTAGACAATGCCAGCAATAAATTTGATTTAACTGTGAAAAGGCCATCGGCTCCATTATTTGTGCTGTGAGCTGTAAAAATCATATCTAGAGTTAGTCAGGGCTCGTCAAAAACCTTTCAACTAGCCTACAGTTACAGCAAATACGAGTACATTTGGAAAATGAAAATGAAAAAGTGAAATGATGCGATGCAAAAGCTAAAAAAAAACATATTCGCTTTGCTTTTATGCTTAGCACTCCAATTTAGAGAGAAATGCGACTGAAGAGTTTATGGTGTCCTAGAATGTTTTGAATAGTCCACTATTGGATTTCGGCATGGAAATTAAACTCTGAAAATGCATTGCACAAAGGATACTCTTAGAAATGATTGAACCTGACACCTATTATCATCGCCGCTGACAGTGCTTCTTGCATAGTTGCCGCAAAGTGGGCTAAAGTAGCTGAACTTTGGGAAAAGGCACTCAAACCTAGTTAAGCTCCCATCCATAGAATTGATGACAATCACGATGTCTGGCATTCACCGCGTCTACACAAAGAAAATAATAGAACTGCCTACCACCATCTGTTATCCATTTCTCTATCTCAACCGACTATGATTCATACTAACCCTCATCAACCTATGAACTCGTTTACGAGGATTCATCGATTCATTCATTAGTTCTCCTTCCAAACCATGCTCCACCAGCAAATCTTTCTTTTCAAGCTTATCCGTCTAGTACTGCAATTATGCTTCAGAGAATATATATTTACATCCTATTGTACTATGGGGAATCAAAAGAACGATTTAGCGATATTTTTCACGAGTTCCATACTAATAAAATCGTATTTGTATTATGGCAAGGTACAAATACGTGGCAAAGAGAAAATTTAAGTGTGCTTATATAAGCAAAATTAGTTGCATAACTTTCACAAAAGTACAACAAAAATAAAATAGAATTCGAAAGCAAGGACATCGGAAATGGACTATATAGACTAGGATAAAGGGAAAATATTTTAATTATAATATGCGTTAGATTGTGGTGCATCAATATATGATATATTAGCTTATTTTTTGCTCGGTAAACAAATTTTTTAGCGGTGAGCTTATTTTTCGCTCGGTAGATACGTTAATATTCTTATGACCTAACATGGCGCTGATGTATTCTAGAAGATGCTAGAAGAGCGGTTTCAGAGAGTTTCATAGAAATTGCAGAAAGATCGATTTCAAAATGCTCTGGAATCACGTTGGAGCAGCATAAATATGAGCGCTGCTCACCAGCGAGTAATTTTGGTCCGGATAGCGATTAAAGAACGATTGTTCAAAATCGAGCATTAATAGATCGAATGACAAATAAATTCGGTAAGTATAAACGGAAAACGCTTTTTAAATGTTCGGTGAATTAAGTCAAATCGTAAAAATATAGTGTAAGGTGGAAATACAGCGAGAAGCATCAATTAGAATTCGAGCGACCAAAACAAAGAAACACTATTTGTGAAACTACAACTTTGCTAAATAAGTAAAATCCTAAATAAACAAAAAAAAATATTTTACTATATCTATTGACTCTATTTATTAGATCGTAACAATATGTAATATTGCCATTTAACACATCGACACGTGGCTAATTTAAAGCCATTGTATTCACAAAAAGTAACTCTTTAATGCATATTTTGATCTAAAGGTATTATTTTTTTGAAAATGAAGAAGGAGCTATAGCCTTATAATAACCAATTTATTTTTATCCAAACTGAACGATTTTAATTTAAATTATATATCAGGTTTTAAGAAAATGGCATCACAAGCCACACAATATATTGTACGATAAAAAATTTTAGCTTCGCTTTGCAAAAACCCCCAACGGAACCTAATTTCGATTTCGAGATTTTCCGATGTTAATTAGCTTTTAAGATTATACAATTTAATATTGTTGGATTACGTAAATAATTTTTAAGGTTCTAAGCAAAAAATCTTTAAACTTTAGTGCAATTAATTAGAGTCCGAAATGTTCAAAGAAGTCTTCAAAAATTACTATTTAAAAAATCGAGTCTTACGAAAAAAATTTTGCAATAAATTGAGTAAAATAATAATTTTTACATAATGGCATAATTTAAGTAATATACTAAATTTATTATTTGATAAAAATTTAATTTTAAATATATACTATGCATATTTATTTTCAAAATAATACATTGGATAATTATCAGATATATGCACAACTATCAATTTTGTAGACAATTTAAAAAGTAATGCCAAAATCATAATAATTATTATTATTTCTCTAGAAAAATATATCTTTTTGCTTTAATTTAATCTTATAGAAATGCATCTTTTCTATGTACACTTTCAATTTTGATCTGTTCTGCTTCTTTATAAAAAGTTGGAATTGTTTGCTCTTAATTGAATCTTTAATTCCTACTCCTACAATCAACAATGTCTTTCAATAAAATTTTGAACTATCATATTATAAAACATTCTCTCTACGAGTACCTATAATGCTGCTTAGGATATATTATATCGAATACTATTCCGAAATCTACTACTATCGATTCGTTAAGCATCATTTAGCCATTATAGTATCTACAATGCCACTTATGCGTATCTAAACAAGATAGCAATCCTTAAGCGATAAAATTTCTTCCGTTGAGAGTAATTTTATAATCGAAATGAGGAAAACTTTCACCATTCCATGCCACATGGTCCATCACCATCGAATATGATGATTCTTTTATATATTTTCGTCTTCTAAAAACATCTTATAACAATTTAATGCTTGATGTTTTCAGCTTTTAGTCTTTTCTTCTCTCTTTAATATTTTACTTAAATTTATATACATATATATATATATATATATATATATATCTATTTTTGAAGGTGTATTTGTATATGTTTATCAAAAGAATTTTTCCATTAGTATTTGTAAAAATCAACTTTTCTTTCTCGAAGGTTGGATAATTATATAGTCTAACAAAAGCTCGTTAGCTGGCTTAATTTCAGTTTCAACTGTTAATTAATGTATAGAAATATCCTTACTGAAATCATTTCACTTTAGGATTTTTGAAATAATTGAAAATTGAATTATATCATAATGGCCAATGTAAACAGATTAAAGTCTAAGAGGCTTAATCGAAATTTTATACGAAAAATCTTCATAGTTGCCCCCCTATAAGCTAAAAGCAGTTTTTCTTTGGTTTTTTTCTTCTATTTAAGTGGAAATTGAAATTGATAAAAACAAATCGAATGAATTGGAAATCAGATAAATGAATATCTACTTTAAATTTTATTTTAAAATAATATATTTTTATATTGCGTATTTAAAGGAAACGTACACTTTTCAAGTGTCCTTATTTTTGAAAATTTTCGACGAATATATTTTTTTAAATTTTTGAGTATGGTAGATGCCATTGTAACTGTATCTTTTTACTATAGATAAACTCTTATGTTAATTAAATCACTTTCTTTTCAAAAATAAAATCATTTTATTACTGCTAACATAAATTTGAAAGGAATTTCTTATATATGAGAAAATATTTACGAAGAAAAATTTATTTAACTACTTTTAAATCAAACTTTATTAATTTTTTCAGATTGTGAAAAATTTTATAAAGAAAATAATATAAATGAATATTTAGTAAAATATACAGTGCATATTTTCTTAGTTTAATATTTTACTAAATTTGTTAACTTATTTGCAAATGCAGATGATACACGTATAGTAATAAAAGTTGGAAAAAAATGTTTGTAAAAAATATATTAAAAATTAGACAAACTAACTAAATGGATGATAAAAATTATTTTATTTGTTAATATACAATAGTTAGCATATATATAATGTGCTATAAAATTTCTGTTTCTTTATTATTCATTATACGAATGCTATAAATATTATTGAAAAAAGACTGGAATAGAAAAAAAATTTAGTGGGACTTTTTTTGATTATGTTTTCTTGTAGAAATTATGTACTCGTATATAAAAAAAATTATATTTATTATAAAAAATTCCTCAAATATGTTAAATTTATTTTCTAGATTAGTCTAAAAAAAATCTAGTTGAATTAGAGTAAAAAATTTTTAATTTCTCACGTACAAATTATTAATTTAAAAAAAAAATGTAAACCTTTTACTTTTACTTAAAAGTTGACCAGTTAATTATTATGAAGTAATATCAAAAATTATTGTACAATATATTTAAGTTTAATGCTTTTGTTATTTTTAACAGTATTTTAAACTTTCTTTTAAAGAAAATTTAATTAATAATTTCTCAATTTATATGCTGGAATTGTAATATAAGTTGTAGTAAAAAGTAATCCATTATTTTGCCAATAGAATTGTAATATAAGTTGTAGTAAAAAGTAATTCGTTTCAAAAGTGCGATCGGGTTGCACTTGATGGCGTTAGAATGATAAAATTTCGTACTAAAAGAGTTTTACATACAGTTTTGTGATTACTTGACTCAGTATTTTTTAGCACGCGTCAAAGATGGATACCAACAAAGAGAAAATACGCCATATTTTACTGTTTTAAAACTGTAAAAAACTGTGGCGTAGTTTCTCTGAAAAGCTACACAAAAGCAAGCCAAGCAACTGAAAATGTGAATAGTGTTTATGGTCCAGCCGATCACGCGCAATTTTGGTTTCGTCGATTCCGTTCCGGTAATTTTGATGTCAAAGATGCACCACGCTCTGGAAGGCCAATTGTCGAAAATGTCGATAAAATAATGGCAATCGCCGAGTCCGACCGTCACGTAAGCACTGTTTCGATTGCCCAGGAGCTGAGGTACTCATGTCTCTCACTTATGCCGACAAGTTCGGTAATTATGAATATTCTATTAATTTTTGACAGCTGCTTTGCTTGCACGTGTTTTGGCTCGTCTTCGATTTTTGCCCATTCCAAAAAATTGATCAAAGAATCTGTATCAAATTTTGTGTGAAAAACAAAATTAATTGCGCGGACACATTCCAAATGTTGGCAGTGGCATATGGTGAAGCTACCTTGGACCGAAACAACGTTTATCGGTGTTACAAAATGTTCTCAGAGGGCCGAGAAGATGTGAACGACGAAAAGCGTGCCGGACACCCGAGCACGTCAAGAACAGATGGAAACATTTATGAAGTGAAGAAAATATGTGTCGTATTGGCCAATCGTCGAATCACCGTTAGAGAAGTTGCTGAGGACTTAAACATATCGATTCGCTCGTGCCAATCGATTTTTACCAATGATTTGTCGTGAGACGGATTGTCGCGAAATTCGTACCAAAATTGCTCAATCGTTTTTTTTCTGCTCCAGAGGTTCATAACTGGTGACGAATCATGGGTGTATGGCTATGACGTGGAAACCAAAGCTCAATCATTCCAATGGAAGCTACCGCACAAGCGTGGTAGAACGATCAATAAGGAATATTACCTTCAAGCTATGCGCAAGTTGCGCGAAACAATCCCCTAGAAACGCCCGGATTTGTGGAAGAATAAAAATTGGCTTTTGCACCATGCACAAAAATTTTGCCAAAAGAAAAAATAAACTAATAATGCCGCAGCCACTGTATTCCCCAGATCTATCCCCCTGTGACTTTTTCTTGTGCCGAAACTGAAGAGCTCCATGAAAGGGCGACTGCACGCTACGATTGAGGAGATGAAAACGGCATCGAAGGAGGAGCTGAACAAGATCACAAAAAATGATTTTTTGAAGTGCTTCGAGGATTGGAAAAAACGTTGGCACAAGTGTATAATATCTGGTGGGGATTACTTTGAACGGGACAAAATAGATATTCATGAATAAATAAATAATTTTTGAAAAAATACAAAATTCGCGATACTTTTGGAACAGACCTCGTATACAAATATAAAATTGCCCCTAACTGAATGTGACGCCTTTGAGCAGCAAGCAAGCTTGAGTTAGCTTTAATGTTTGTATTCCGTTTTTTGGCTGCAGCTTGGCAAGTCAATTATCTATCCTAATACTGTATAATTTAAGGCAGCAATCCTAAAACTTATTTTCGTGAAGTTTGATGCGATACTATGCTTCATCAAATTGGAGGATTTCGGATAGTTGACTTTGACCAATACGGCTGCATATCCACATTTGGTTTTTCCTTCCGAAATCTCTGGTGTTTACATTTACTGATGGTTGATAGGTCCCACCCACAATATTTAATTGATATTACAAAATTTCGGATAAATTATTGCTATAATATTATTCCCTTATTTACAGCCACAGAGTACATTTGACATCGACTAACAAAACCAGCAGCTGGGTACAGACTATTTGAGAGATCGCATCAAACTAGTTTACAGATCGCGCTAAAACTCAAAATTCTACATGAGAGTTGGAGATACTTTAGTATCAACTTAACAGCTAAATTCTTTTCCATATATTTTACGAGGGCTTTTTTAAATAAACAATTTGGAAAATAATAATCAACAACATAATTTATGTTAAAAATGGCAGCCACTTTTCAGAAAATGATGTACTTTTTTAAAGTGTTATAAAATTAAGAGCAGCATTTTTTATAAAGCCGAATTTTTGAACAGTTATCAATATTCATATAAAAATTAATACTTTCAAATCAGCACTTAAATATAGGTGCAAAAAGTTATTATTAAAATATGTACCAGGTGTATAAGCTTAAATTCGCTGTTTGGTCATAGATGGCGTGAGTGAGCGTATTAAGCTACTATGGGCACGCCATATTTTTTCTTATGAGCTTAACATCTGTCAACATTTATCAGCGCACATTGTAAGCAATTTCGTACAACAACATACATTTTTCCTTTGGCAATCATGTCTAGTTTTGTTTCAGAAAAAGAGCATATGCGGAAGCTCTGCTTTTCTCCTTCAATTTGAAGAAATCGGCTGCCGAATCTCATCGAATGCTTATGGAGGCCTATGGTGACAGTACTTTATCAGAAACAACGTACCGAGATTGGTTTTGTCGGTTCAAAGACGGCAATTTTGACTTGTAGGAGAAGTAGCGGGAAAATCCGTCTAGGAATGTTGAGGAACATCAATTGCGGTTTTTGGACGAAAACGATACCCGATCGCAAAAAATGCTCGCGGTGCAATTGTCTGTTACTCAACCAGCCATTTCCATGCGTCTGAGTGCCATGCGGAAGATTAAAAAGATCGGGAAATGGGTGCCGTATGCATTGAACGATAGGCAGATGGAGCGACACCAAATCACATGCGAAATCATGATCGAAAGACAAAAAAGAAAGTCGTTCCTGCATCGGATTGTGACAGACGATGAAACGCGGATATATTCCGAGAATCCTAAATCCAAGAAATCATGGGGTGATCCCGGCCAACCATCAACATCTTCCCCAAGACCAAATCGCTTCGGACGGAAAACGATGCTGTGCGTTTGGTGGGATCAGTAGGGTATCGTCTACTATGAGATGTTGAAACCTGTCAATGCCCACCGCTACCACCAATAACTGATCAAATTGCACCATGCTCTGTGTGAAAAAAGGACGAATTATCAACAAAGACATGACAAGCTGATTTTCCTCCACGACAACGTACCATTGCTCACGTCAAAAATGGTCCGAAACTACTTGGAGACACTCAGCTGGGAGGTGCTTCCTCACCTCGCTCATTCTTCAGACCTGGCCCCTTTCGACTATCACATGTTTTCGTCGATGGGCCACGCGCTCGCTGAGCAGCACTTCGATTCTTACGAAGACTTCCAAAAATGGCTTGATGAGTGGTTTGCCTCGAAAGAGAAAGAATTTTTTTAGCGTCGTATCCACAAATTGCCCGAGAGATGGGAAAAATGTGTAGCTAGCGAGGGCAAGTACTTTGAATAAATTTGTTTTTGCTTTCTATGAAAAAAACATGTTGTTTTTTTTGACAAAAACAGCAGATTTAAGCTTATACACCTATTATTATTATAAAATAAAGTTTATTTCCAATATCACAAAAACAACAACAAAAAACACTTTTAAATTTCATATCAAATATTATTTATGTGAAATTTTCTACAATATCAATTTTTTGCATGAAATAATTTGAATTGGATCTGTTCTAAAAAAAAATAATATTAATTTTTAAAATGAAAAGGATTTTTCTTAGTAGAAATTTAATATTTTTCTTATGAGAAAATCCTATTTCTAGATATGAAGCTATTTATTTGTTCAGTACATTTTGGTAGTCATTTTAAATTTAATTTCTTTTCGATTTTTTTTTTTAAATTTTATATATAAAAATAATTTTTTTATTAAAAAGAAAAATATTTTTTTCGTTAAAGTAGAAAACATTTCAATTAAGTTTTGTATTTAAATGGAAATTATTGTATTATCCATTAAACTCTTCAAAAGAAGAAATATTTGAAAAGTATCTATTGTAGGTTCGTAAGTAGTATTATTTCGACTGAAAAATAATTCTACTGAATCTATCTTCAATTAAAATACAATTTAAGCTTATATTCTACAATATATTTATATGATATATTATATTTTATCAAGAATTGGATAAATTTTTTTTTAACTATCCTGTAATGAAGGAGTGTAGATTATTATAAAAAACTGTAACGTGTTTTCTATCCAATTTGATAAAGAAAAATATTTGCGTAGACTTAAATGAACAGTATTATTTTTTCTAGAAATGAAAATATATCAAGAGCAGGGAAGAATTGATCTAAATATATGAGGAGGCCTAAGTCGTAATGGTTTGTCATGAAATTGCACGAAATTAGGGAAAAAGTTTATTTCCATGATTTTTAGAAACTTTTGATAGACGTGCTCGTGCAATATTTTCTCGACAATGTATTATGGGGAGTGTCAAATCTTTTTTTAATATCTCTCGTACAAATGGAAAAAATTTCCATCTTCATTGTTTGTCTTATTTGGAAAATTACAGAAGCTGAAGACTAAAATAATTTTATTTTTCGCATAATTTTGAAATGTTTTCAACTTATTTACGCGTTCAGTTGAGAATTTTTAACATATTTGCCTCTTAACACCGCATTTACTTATGATAATGTTACTAAGCATTTTCTTGAAAAAAAATAAAATCACTTTGAACTGTTTATTTTTTTATATATTTCTAGTCTGAAATATAAAAATACAAACAAACAAACGAACAAATACAAAAAAGTTGAAAATTTTTTTTCCAATTCAAGAGTGAAATTTTTTAAAATCTTTATTATGTTTTCATTTCAAATCTACCAAATAACTCACAATAAATTTATTTAACCTTTAATTTAGTAAAATGAAAATAAGTAAATATAAAATGGTCATATTGAAAAATAAATAGAATTTTGGGAATTTTTTATTATGACAAATGAAAACGTCAAAAGTAAACGTTTTATAATTTTTTTGATATAATGATTATTTGTATTCTTTTCGAAAAATCATTATTTATGTTAAATATTCTCAAATTTTAAATCATTAAGAAAAAAAGAAGGTAGATGATTTTTAATTTTTGTAAACAATATAATTTTAGATTTATTTTTAAAAAAAATTTAATTAATTTATTTTTTAAAAAAATATTTATTTTGATAATTTTTTTAATAAATATTTTCACTGTTTTAAAAAACATATATTAAATTAACTTTAAGAATTGGAAACAGTGTAGGTTTTCTTTAAATTTTATATCAAATAAATTTTATAAAATATATCCTTTGATGTTTTAATATGACTTAAAGAATTGAATAAAACCTTAATAAAATTAAAACCTTAAAGTAAAATATGAAAAAATAATTTTAATTTTTCAAAATCAAATTGAAATTGTTTTTTAAAAAAATTATATTTAAAAAAAACTTTTAAAAAATTTTCATAATAAGTACATTGAAGAAAAGCACATATTTATCGAAGACATAAAGGAATTCTTATTTCTTTGGATTTCTACTTATTTAGTAGTGAAGATGTTTATAAAATATTAAATTTCCATTCTCTTCAATTTGATAATATAAAATTTTTTTTTTGCAATATCTTTTTATAAATAGTAACTAAAGAATACTTAGAAAAAGGAATACAAAAGAACAATGAATATATATTTATATAATAAGATACTTAGAGTTCATAATAAGAAAACGGATAAGCAAAAAACAATTTTCGTATAAAAATGTAGACAGAAAATTTCTCATACATAAAAAACATATACAAAATAGAAATGAACATAAATAAAAAAAAAAAACAAATAAACAAACATATAAAAATCATAACAATATCTAGAAAATTTCGATAAAAATAATAGAATGTTCGATCTGAAATGACTTACACATAATCAAGGATATTTGCACAAAATTTTTCGATTTCATGTACAGTACAATTGCGTTCGAAAGAAAAACCTAATAGTCTCATATATGATACCAAATATAGCCTCATAATTTTATCATTTTTATTATATTATAGATATTTGTATCAATATCCAATAGAGTCTAGAGCATATTCTTTCAAGAGTTTACTGTACTTGAGAATATATTTATGATTACTTATTAGTGCATCGATGATATTGTCTAACAAATATTAAGTATTTTTATGCTTTTTGAAAACAAAATATAATATGAAATATTATTTAATAATATAGCCTTAGACTATAATGAATATTACATATTTTTTTATAAATATTGCTCATATCTTTGAGAATGCTACAAACTGATTTCTTAGTATCTATTATCGACAAAGATTTTTTTACAGCAATTCTGAATTATTTGTAAGCTTTTTTTTGGAATGTGAGTTTAATAAAATAATTTACAATATATTTTTTAACTATTAATGAGCATACAATTTTTTTTATGACTAGATATTACCGTTTTAATTTATATACTTTCTACGAGTCGGGTGGTTTTTTAATATAGTAGAGCTTCTGATAGAGTTAGCTATCAAGTCATCTGTCATCTTTCAAAAAAATTTCCTGAGTATAGTTTTCCAATAAAGTGGATTATCTACAAACTCCATAGAGATCATCTCTCAAAATTATTCTTGGAATTTTTCTTTTCATATAAACAGTTTGTAACCGAATTTTATATTTAAATCATACAAAGTCCTTGAAATCATTGGTATCGATGCAAATTTTACTACGAGAATATTGGCTGAGGAATTAAATACGAGTAAAAACACTATTTGGAGAATTTTAACTGAAGATTTGGGTAAAAGAAAGGTCTGTGAGCGTTTTGTTCCACATAAATTAAATGAAGACCAAAAAATCGCTCGTGTGGAGCATTGGAAAGACATTGTTGAAACTGCTGAAAACGATCCAGACCTTCTTGATTCGATCATAACTGGTGATGTGTCATGGTGCTTTAAATATGACCCTGAAACTAAGCGTCAATCTACTGAATGATTGATTACTTTTTATGATTCGAAGGGTATTGTCCACAAGGAATTTGTTCCAGAAGGTCGAACTGTTAATGGAGAATACTATTTAGACGTTTTAGATCGTTTGTGGAAAAGAATTGGTCATGTTAGACCTGAATATCCAGTAGGAAAACAGCTTTTTTTTTATTATTGCACGATAATGCACCAGCTCACAAGACCAAAAAAGTGAACGAATTTTTGATGAAAAAACGGATTTCTCTCATCAACCACCCTCCGTATTCGCCTGATCTATCACCATGTGACTAATTTCTATTTCCAAAACTGAAAACCAAGATGAAAGGAGCATTTTATGATGATATCCCAGCCATTCAAGAAGCCGTAACCGAGATGCTGAAGAATATTCCTATAAATAACATAAAAAAATCTGCTGGTTGATCGTTCCAAACGTTGTATTGAGTCTAATGGAATCTATTTTGAATAAATAATAACTTTCAAAGATAATATAATATGTATTTTATTCTATATCCAAAAAGTTCGGTTATTTCAGAATATTAACCAGGAGTACATAAAAGCAGGATAAAATACATAAAACCAAGAGCACCTCAAGGGAGCTTATTAGGTCCCCTACACTTTTTATTATATACAGAAGACATCTTACAAAATGATGAAATATTAATGGCTATAATAATGCCGGTGGATTTATTTATTGAAAGAGCCACTGAAAACTGCAGAATGAATTGAATAAGGTCAACAACTCGACGGATCTAGGGCACATTAAGCTAAATGTAACAAAGTCAACATGCATTATCTTTACCTACAGAAACGTTGATTCTGTATATATTACCATTAATGGACAAATTATACCTTCTGCCAATACAGTACAGTATCTTGGTATAACCCTTTATATAGGGTTTTCCAATAAGAGTAATATGATTTCTAAGTAACGTTTCGGCCATTTGTAGCATGTCATAATCTGTCATTTTTTTTCATTGTATTTAGTAATGTTTACAATTTTATTATGCAAAAATAAACGCAAGAAGAACGTTTACAAATTATTTAATTTTAATATCAACATAATCGTTCTCAAATTGCAACTTTTCGTGCGCTCACTTTCATCTGAGTGGTGCGGTAAATAAACAAAACTGTCGATTATGGTGCGAAGAAAATCCACAAATTATTTATGAACACCCATTAAATTTACCTAAATTGACAGTTTGGTGTAGTTTTTGGTCTAGTGGAATCATCGGTCCGTACTTCTTTCGAAATGAAGCTGGTAACACTGTTACTGTCAATGAAGAGCGTGTGTAGATCGATGATAACTAACTTTTTATGGCCGAAATTGGAAGAAGTTGATCTTGACAATATCTGGTTCCATCAAGACGGGGCTATGTGCCACACAGCATGTGCAACAACCGAATTATTGCGAGAAAAGTTTGGAGATTCGATTATTTCAAGAAATTGTGACATTGAATGGCCTCTAAAAAGTTGTGATTTAACACCATTAGACTATTTCTTGTGGGGTTATTTGAAGTCATTAGTCTTTAGCAATAAACCAGACTCTCTTCAAGTTTAAGAAGTCAATATTGAACGTGCTATTCATGACATACGACTTGATTTAGTGGAAAAAAAAGCTCGAAAATTGGGATCATCGAATTCGTTCCTGCAAAAGAAGTCGTGGAGGCCATTTGAATAACGTTTTATTCAGAACTTAATTGTATCGATCGTACTTCACACTAAATAAAAAACATTTGAATTTCCTTAACAATAAAAGTGTTTTTTTTTTGAAAAAAAATCATATCACCCTTTTTGAAAAACCCTATACCACATTTAAGAGGAAGGAGCATGTAAAAAAGAAAAAAGGAAAACTCAGCAATAAATAAATAAATTTATATTGACTGCTCGGAAGAACCTCTGAACTCTCAACACAGAATAAAATCCTACTTTACAACTAAATATTTAAGCCAGTTTAGATGTACGGTATCTAACTATGGTGTTGTAAAATGCTCCATAGTAAATGCTCCATGCTATATAAAAAATAAAGATATGCAACGTAATTTGCAAATTAATTCTGTTTGTGATAAATTCACAGCTAAACCTGCTCAACAATTGCATTCACACGAAAATTCTGAGATAAAAACGATTGTTGATGTGATCAACAATGTACATAGTCTTAAAAGGACTAAACCTTATGAATTAGTAGAGTAGCAACCGTGCAGACAATTCACTTTATTAAGTATTTGTCCCAAACAAGTCCTAAAATTTTAACTAAAATTAGTCATGTCACATGGCAGAGAGGTGTTTTTAGAAGGAGAAGTCCTTTTAAAATAGTTTTTTAAGATTTTTCACCAACCTTTCGAGAGGGGTGGAAGGGATGGAGGGGGAATATAGTTTCCCATTTCAATGTGGATGGACTTATGTGTATGCTTACTTCGAAAATCTGTCGTCAATACAGGAAATGCTGAATTTAGTCTAATCACAAAACTGTGTTAAGTGATTAGGGTAATTTTGTGTTCAATTATTAATTTTAGAGTGAGACAATCCATGAGAGATATTGCATCTATAAAAAATTTGTCAATCGCTTTTTCATCGAAAGTAGGGCCAAACCTTGGATTCAATGGATTGCTTTAAGGGGCTGTGATCAACGATAGTCTCTTCGGAAACATGAAAGACCTGGATCTGGACAACATGTAGTTGAAACTTTATTGACAACACAATTTGATTTATTTTTGCTTCAATAGCCATTGGAGTGGAACAATTTCAAAAGAGATTACCACTGCATTTATAAAAATGCACAGTTTGGTATGTTTTGTAGATCAGCGGGATCGTCGATCCTTATTTCTTTGATATTTTATAATATTTTTAAAGAACATAAATATTATGGACCCACGGAAAATGTGGTCTTAGCAAAAAGACCCATATATTGATCTATTGAAAACATGATCTGGCAACAACGTAATTTTACACAAAGCACGTGTCAATTGGGCAGGTTACAAGATCTATGAAAGCTAATATTGAACGAAGTATATCGTAAATAGAGCAGAATATACTCTAAAAATTGTCAAAAATTGGACCAATTAGATGATCATTGTTAGATACTCGTACAATCAAGTTGGCCAAATGTTCAAAATAATTTTATTTGCAAAAATTTATTATTTGTTTTAAAAAGAGAAGAATATAATTATACCAAAAATAAAATACCCAATAAATGTGTGCCCAAAAATTTTACTATAAAGAAAATAATTTAAATAAGATTTTATAATATTATTTTTTTTAAAATAGCATCCTTATAGATGTTAGTTAAAAATTAGCTAATTTTGAGTAGAGAAATCATTTTGATGATTAAATATACACAATATAAAAATATGTTTGCTATTATTTTTAATAAAAACTCTTTAGTGTTTCCTTAAATAACTCTGCAACAAATAAAAATGTTTACTCTTATTATTATTGGTTAAAATAGTACAAAAAGGAATAAAGGTAATTTTTTTTTATCTAAATGTCCTCTATTAGATAAAATGTAAAATTTATTTAAAGTAGAATTTTATATTTTTTTAATCCTATTATTTTATCTTTTGCAAAATATATAAAAATTAAATAACAAAAAATTATCTGAAAAAAATTCAAAAGAAAAAACAAATTCTTTTTTGCTTAACTTTAATTTTTTGGTTTGTTTTTCTAAAAAAAAAATCTAATTCTCTTTAAAAAAAATCACAATAAAAGCAAATATAGTGATAATATGTGTTCGATTATAATAAATTTACCTGTTAATGGTGCTCCGTCCTGATACCAGTCGACGGAAGGTGGTGGTCTTGCGCCCCCAACTTCACATGTCAAGTTAAGAGTGGTGCTCGTTCGCAATGGTCCCACTATAGATCCGTTCGTTAAGGCAGTTCCTTTATCGTTAAGGATTGTAGTTGACTTAGGATTAACTGAAATATTAATAATATCATATAAATGTGTTTGCTGTCGACGTAAATTGTCAATTATAGTGTCCATGCACAATAGAAAAGAAGGCGAAATACTTCAATGGAGAAGCATTTCGATCCTCTTACAAGCGTTCATGAAGATTGATTCGAGCATCGAATTGGCTATGAAACTGAACTGCAAATCCGTTAACGAAATCGCAATATTTTATCATTTACTATAATATATTTACGAATCGGTTATTATTCGTATAGTGCTATTGATTTCGAAGATTTAAGAGCTACTACATCAATTATTTGATATTTTTATATCAATAGTACGAGTAAATTTTGGATTGGTAAAATTTTCTGATTTTATGTGGTCACCTTAATGATACTAGGCAGTACCAAATAAACGAGCTAACAATTTATTACTTACCATAAACTTTTAGTGTTATGAAGTAATTTCCAGAACTATCGCATGTGTCCATTGGCTCCAGATATGTTGTTTCGCAGGTATAAATACCCTCATCTTCTATTTTAACGGACTTGAAGACAAGAGACGTCCTTTTATCCCTTTGGTGATTGATAGTAATTCTGAAAAAAAAGATGACATTAAATCCATTATTAGTTTCTGCTATTAATGGACAAAACAAGAATTATGGAAGGACTTTTATTCCATCTCGGTGAGTAAAATTGAAAATTTAATATCGAATTTCTTCTAATACAAGTTATTTTTTTAAATATTATATATAAGTAATTATTTTTAAAGAAAATGGAGATTTATTTAAACAGATATTGGTTGCAAATGGTTTGTATCATTATTTATCTGATTATCCAATTTGTGCTTTGAAAAGTTAAGTTAAAAGAAAGTATAAAATGTGTTAGTTTTGTAATTTAATAACTACTGTTATATTACACTGAGCAATCTCAATCATTCGTGCTTTGCGTTTTGCTCTCGCCGTCGCGATAGCACGCGCTTTATTTGTCAATAAATTATTATCCTTGTGTTCGTCATTAGTGATTTTTATTTTACTCATTCAACAGGTTATGGGCCCAGAGAACCTTTCCAGCCTCGGACAAAATACGCAACCAAGCCCCTCGAAGTTGTCCACTCCGATGTATGCGGCCCAATTAAGACCACCTCGAAAGGCGGCGCTCGATGGTTCGTTACATTTATTGACGAGCACACGCGCTTCTGTGCCGTCTTTTTTATGAGGGAAAAAGCCCAAGTAACCGACAAATTCATCGAGTTCAAAAACTTTGTTAAGAATCAAACCGGGCACACCATCAAGGAGTTACAGTCAGACGGCGGTAAAGAATACGACAACAACAAGCAAAACAAGCTGCTCAAAGACGCCGGCATAAAACGCCGTTTTACAGTACCACATACGCCGTTTTACAGTACCACAAAATGGCCTTGCAGAGCGAAAGAACCGCACCCTCGTGGAAACTGCTCGTTGCCTGCTCTTACAATCCGGCTTACCCGCAAGTTTTTGGGCCGAGGCCATTCACACGGCTAACTACATACGGAACAGATGTTACTCCGAAATTGTCGGCTGCACTCCATTTGAGAAATGGACGGGATACAAACCTAGTATCTCTCATATGAGATCATTCGGCGAAAAAGTGCACGTCTTAAATAAGAACCCAACAAAGGCAAAATTTGACCGTCGCGGACTTGAGGGAATCTTTCTAGGATAATCAGACGATTCCAAAGCTTTTAGAGTATGGCTAACCGAAGCGAAGAAAATTGTCTCTTCAAGAGACGTAAAATTTTCAAGCACACCTGGAACTCCCTCTCCGTCATCCGAGATATTGGAAAGTGGAGAAAATCAGGTCACTCCTACCAAAGAACGCACTGTCGATCTGCTCACTGAAGTAAAAATTGTCACTCCTGAGGTAAATGAGACAGTGAACGAAGATTTCGACGACGCCGCCCAGGATATCGACATGCAAGAAGTGCCAAATTCGAGCCTGAACGACGAGCCTGACTTCTACGGATTCCCTTCAAGCAACAACGACTCGGACGGATTCGAAAAATTCGATTTCACGTTGCCAAAAGCAAATCCGAACGACGAAGGCTCACACGATAACCACATCACATATCGTTGCAGACACCATGAAGATGCAACCGAGAGCGCCATGAGTGCTTGCGAGGTGGACATTGGAGAAGCTTTGAGAGGACCGGACAAGGCAGCCTGGCTTAAAGCCATGCAAGAGGAAATCAAGTGCCTCATAGATAACGACACTTGGACTGTCGTGGAGAAAACTCGCAACTCGAGGCTCATAGGCTGTAGGACAGTTTTGCGCAACAAGTTCAATCCAGACGGCACGCTTTGCCGTCGTAAGGCTCGTCTAGTGGCCCAGGGATTCTCTCAAGTCCCTGGTACTGATTTCTTCGAAACTTTTGCTCCTGTAGCCCGATTGGATTCGCTTCGCATTCTTTCAGCCATCACAGCCAGACATGATTTAAAGCTTTTCCAGTCGGACGTCGTCACAGCCTACCTCCACGGAGAGCTTGATACCGAGCTTTTCATGCAACCTCCAAAGATGCTCGCCGAAATCCTGGAATCAATAGTGACTTCGGAGAAGGACTGCACTACAGTCGGCAAAGCGAAGGCCATGCTCACAGCTTTGTTTAGCTTGCATGCGATCTGTCCGCCCTTTTTCAGAACCCCCAAAAAGGGTCTTGCCGAGGAGATCAACTTGAAGGACATCAAGTATTGCCTTGGCATCGAAATCGAGCAAACTGGAGCGTCAATATCACTATGTCAAAGCGGTTACATCAGCAAGATCTTGAATCACTTCGGCATGGCCGATTGCAAGCCTGTCTCCACTCCCATCGCAACTGGAACCAGACTCGAGCCCAGCAAAAGTCATAAATCCATCTCATTGCCCTACCGTGAATTAATTGGTGCCCTCACGTACCTGTCGGTTGGGACGAGACCGGACATCACCCACGCCGTGAGCTGGTTGAGCCAATTTAATTCTTGTTTCGACGAAACTCATTGGGCAGCCGCTAAGCGAGTATTACGTTACCTAAAAGGGACCTCCAACATGAAGCTCGTCTACTCCAAGGACGAAAACGGCCTAAAGAGATTCGCCGACGCTGACTGGGGCTCGGATATCTCAGACAGGCGCTCCTACACACGATACGTCTTCACCTTATCTAACGGCGCCGTCTCTTGGTGCTCCAGAAAACAAAAATCTGTGGCCTTATCTTCAACTGAAGCCGAGTATATGAGTCTATCGGATGCGTCCAAAGAAGCCATTTATTTGTTTTGCCATCTGAAGGAGCTCGGCTTTTCCTACTTGGCTAAAACAGTACTTTACAACGACAATCAGTCGGCAAGCAAACTCGCAACTAATCCCGTCTTTCACGCTCGATCGAAGCATATCGACATCAGGACTCACTTCGTTCGAGATGCCGTGAAGAGTGGGAAGTTCGAACTTGGATATCTGCCTACTGAAGAGATGCCCGCCGACATCCTAACTAAAGCTTTGCCTAAAGCTAAAATTGACTTTTGCGTTAAAAATTTGGGATTAATTTAATTTAATTAAACTTCATGTTTTTTTCTTTTGGACCTCCCGTACTATCTTTTGCAGATAACTTTGTGAATCATTTCGATTATGGGAGCGTGTTAGTTTTGTAATTTAATAACTACTGTTATATTACACTGAGCAATCTCAATCATTCGTGCTTTGCGTTTTGCTCTCGCCGTCGCGATAGCACGCGCTTTATTTGTCAATAAATTATTATCCTTGTGTTCGTCATTAGTGATTTTTATTTTACTCATTCAACAAAATGTTTATTTAAATATTTATTTCAATAAAAGTTTTACTTTAGTACGAGTATATTGCACTTGTATTAAATTCTATGAGAAAATTTAATTGACTACCATGACACTTTTTCCAGAACTCGATCCTGAATTTTTCGCACATTTCGATGATAGTTGATTTTTAAATGTTCTACATTTTCAGAGTTTTCTGCTCTATATATTTGTGGGTTAATTTTATTATGAAAATTTTAAGAACTAAAACCACGTTAAAGTATTCAAATTAAGGCCAAAAATGGAAAGTATATTTACAAGTTTATTTGAAAAAAAGTTATTATCCAATTTGCTCTTTGGAAGAAAAATATAAATGAAAAATATGTTTAAATTCGGTATATGATTTATTATTTTATTTTTTATAATTTCCTATTTATGCCATTATAGAAATATATATTTTTAGTGAAATTGCTATTATATTATTTCTTTGAAAACTCGATCTTCTTTAAGTAACTTTTAATGACCTTTTCGCTGAATTACAGTTTGAATTATTAAAACTAAAATTCTCTTCGAATATTATTACCATAAATAAATTTTTTTTTATATATGAATATTACTATTATAAATAAAAATTTTTCTAAAATTTTTTTTAAAGGAAAATTTCAAAAAAGCTCAAATTACATGCGTGCTTGGACCTCTCCGCGCAATAGTATGACAAAAATTTGTCACGTTGTGTTGGCTTATAGCGGTAACTTGTTTAAAATTTTCATGTTTAGACTAAAAAAAATTCAGGCTAAAATATTTTTAAGAAAAAGATGAATACAATGGTTTTTTTTTCATAACTATTTGTGGCTTTTTAAAGTCATAGATATGGTAGAAATTTGGTTGTTTGACGCATCCAGTGAGCGAGTAATTAACCTCATCGCTCATGAAAATTTACTTGAAAAGTCAGCATGCAAAGCTTGTTTTTTTAAGTCAAAAATCTTTAATTTTCAAAAATGACATTCTAATTGATAAATAAATTTTATTATAATTGTATTTATAAATAAAAAAAAAATATAAACTACAGGACTATACTTTCCGTGCCTTATAATGGATACACCATTATTTGATATTTGTGTCAAAAGTAATTTTTTTTTTGTATCTTATCGAAATGAAAATTTTATGAAAATTTTACACACTTATTATAAAAATTCTATTAATAGAATACAGTTTGAAAAAAAAATGAATTTAAGTTGTAGAAGGACAAGTGAGAGAAGAACAATTTGCAATTAGTATGAAAAATGTCTCTTGTATGATTCAAGATTGTTATTATTTAATATGGGACGTGCCGATATATCAAAAATTTAGTTAGTAAATATACAAAATACGTTTGAATACTTTAGCATAGTTGATATGGACTATCTGACTTCCAGACCGGTTTGGTATCATTGTACTAACAACCACTTGAAGTTCGGGAATATGAACATTAAATGAGTTAGCAAAGAGTTGATCGGACCTTGTGGTCTGTTTTGGTTCCCTTGGCTTGTTCGGATATACACGTATGTGGGTTGGGATTTCAGTGAATCGCATCTTGTCCAAAAATCAATATGCCACATTCTTAGTACAAGTATACAATGACAATTTTCTGAATACAACATAACACAGATGCTTCTAGTTATACGAGTATGAATAGAAGTTTGAATGCGGCACAAGTTCGACCAAAGTTTCGAAATATAATTTATACATTACGTGAACAGCTTTCAGAATTGCTTTCGACTAGCTCCTAGATGACCACCATCTTCGTTAGTTTTGTAATATTTCTAGTATCATTGGGCAGACTCTATGAATAGCCAAAGAAATTAAGGAATTCCTCTCAGTTTCAGGATTTGAAGAAAATTTCGGTTTTTATTTAATAGGAAGTCGAGACAGCAGGTGGCATTAGTTGCTAACTGAGACTATACATGAAATTATTGTTCAACAGAAACAAAGCCCAATTGTATAAAATCACTATTACTCAGACGATTTTCTATTTTAGTTTTTGTTCATTTGTCCTAGTTTCCTTATAAATAGGAATATTATTGATGAAAATGATTGTTTTCAATAAAAGAAAAATTATTTACTATTAAAGAAAGTGTTTTTACTAGTTTTAGACTGACTTTAATTGGAATTTTGTTATATTTCGATAGTTTTTTAAAATGTATTATAATTTGTTCGATATTCCTATAAACTTTTATTCACCAAACTATAAATGCTCGAAATATAAATTCAAAACTTTTTATAAAACTCATAAGTGAGTGTTAATTTTATGTTTAAGTAAGCCTTAAAACGGATACATAAGCAGAAAATTACCACTAACTTTTACTAGGTCTGTTCAAAAACCATCGCGAATTTTGAATTTCCGCGGGTTACGTACATTCGATTTTCGATTTTTTGTGGCGTTATGTTGGTACTCATGTTTCTCACTTATGCTAACAAATTCGGCCATTTTGAATGTTCACTTTATTCTTGACAGCTGCTTTGCTTGCACGTGTTTTGGGTCGTCTTCAATTTTTGCCCATTCCAAAAATGGATCAAAGAAACTGTATCAAATTTTGTGTGAAAAACAAAACTAATTGCGCCGACGCATTCTGAATGTTGACTGTGGCATATGGTGAAGCTGCCTTGGACCGAAGCAACGTTTATCGGTAGTACCAAATGTTTTTAGAGGGGCGAGAAGATGTGAATGACGAAAGGTGTGCCGGACGCCCGAGCACGTCAACAACAGACGAAAACATTGATGAAGTGAAGAAAATAGTATTAGCCAATCGTCAAATCACCGTTAGAGAAGTTACTGAGGACTTGTGCCATTCGATTTTTATCAATGATTTGTGTGTGAGACGGGTCGCCGCGAAATTTGTACCAAAATTGCTCAATTTCGACCAAAAACAGCATCGCATTAACAATATTAAGGAGCTCTGTCCGCGACACCCCAAATTTACTCCAGAGGGTCAAGCGTGCCGGATGTGAACGACGAAAAGACCCTCTGAGAGGGTCGAGAAGATGTGAACGACGAAAAGCGTGCCGGACTCCCGAGCACGTCAACAAGAGACGAAAACATTGATGAAGTGAAGAAAATAGTATTGGCCAATCGTCGAGTCATCGTTAGAGAAGTTGCTGAGGACTTAAACATATCGATTGGCTTGTGCCATTCGAATTTTACAAATGATTTGTGTGTGAGACGGGTCGCCGCGAAAATCGTACCAAAATTGCTCAATTTCGACCAAAAACAGCATCGCATTAATATTGCTAAGGAGCTGTTGGACTCTGTCCGCGATGACCCAAATTTGCTCCAGAGGTTCATAACTGGTGACGAATTATGGGTTTACGTGTATTGTTATGACGTAAATAATAACATTCCTCAATCATCACAATGGAAGCTGCCGCACGACCCAAGACCAAAGCGCGCCAAGTTCGGTCGAATGTGAAGGTTTTGCTTACAGTTTTCTTCGATTGCAGGGGCGCGGTGCATGAGTTCTTACCACAGGGTAGAACGGTCAATAAGGAATATTACCTTAAAGTTTTGCGCAAGTTGCGTGAAGCAATCCGCCAAAAACGCCCTGATTTGTGAAAGAACAAAAATTGGCTTTTGCATCATGATAACGCCCCTGCTCACACATCGTTGCTTGTGCGCGAATTTTTGGCTAAAAACAACACACTAATAATGCCGCAGCCACCGTATTCCCCAAATCTGGCCCCCTGTGACTTTTTCTTATTCCAGAAACTGAAGAGCCCAATAAAAGGACGACGCTACGCTACGATTGTGGACATAAAACCGGCATCAAAGGATTTTTTGTAGTGCTTCGAGGATTGGAAAAAATATTGGCACAATTGTATAATATCTCGTGGGGATTACTTTGAAGACGACAAAATAGATATTCATGAATAAATAAATAATTTTAAAAAAAAACACAAAATTCGCGATACTTTTTGAACAGACCTCATATGTAAATTTGATGGAACTTCAATGAAAACTGACATATAAAAAGCTGATATTTTTACACCTAAGAAAACCATTAATGAAATGACATACTCTGACAAAATCAATAAAGATTTATTGAATCCACTTTGAAGTACTTTATCCTTTCTGAAGTTAATAATCTCATACAACATTTTCCTAGCAAAATATTAGGAGATAATATCTTCTCTTGAGTAGAAGAGGAGATTGTTCAGGTGTATTTCTAGATATCTCAAATGCATTTGGTCGAACATGGCACAGGTAATTTTTTCTCCAACTTATTTTTTTTACTCTTTGCCAATAAACATCCCTTCTCGTACATATTATCGGTTATATTGTTCCACAAAACACTCAAGTATTGTACATTACATAGGACTTAAAAGAATAAGGTACTTCCAACCATTGCAGAATCTTATAGAAAAATAATTAAAACTGATAGTCGACAAGATATATCTGGCATGCAATATAGCAATTAGGCCCATATGGACTTATGTAATAGAACTTTAGGTGTCAACCAAGCGTTCCAATTCCGGTCGAATACAATGCCTTCATCGAAAATCCTCGAAGCTCTCTATTATTAATTAACCCCTAAGATGGTGCGATTTAAAGATTTTTTGAATGTGTTTTTTTGATCAATTAATATTTATTAAAATAATCATTTTAATTTTAGAACATTTAAAAATAAACATTTATTAAGTAATGGTTTAAAAATAAACATTTATTAAGTAATGGTTGAATAACAGCCCGAAATTAGCAAGAAAAAAAAATTTCTTCATCATAAAAAATTACCTTAAATAAATAGATTTCTCACCGATATTTGATAGTATTTATTTGAAAAATTTATTACTTTTCTATTAAAAATACATAATGGCAAAGTTTTTGCAAAATAACAAAATAAAAAATTACGTTAAATTATACATTATAAATATATTTTATTTAATTTTACTTTCCAAAATGAATTTTGAATAGCCGTTTAATTTCATCAAAACAAATAATTAAAAAAATACAAGGGTTATTCAACAAGTACTTAGCCTCAACGCCCGATGGAACTGCTGTCACAAAAGAAATTTATTATCGTGCAGCACATTTTTTTAGTAGCTTACTGTCAAAGTTTCAGTTGATTCCCTTCATTAGTTTTGTTTTGAGAGCCTTTGAAAGCGAGCGTGTCGGTCGGTTGCACAAAAATGGAAAAAGAACAATATCGTTCGGTGATTAGATTCTTGTTTTTGGAAGGGAAAACACGCAGCAAAATCAAAGATCGCTTGGATGCTGTGTATGGTGACTCTTCTCCTTCGATGGCGACCGTCAAGAATTGGTTCAACGAGTTTGTTCGTGGCCGCACGTCGGTTTTTGATGAGCCACGCCCAGGTGCCCCGAAAACGGCTGCTACGGAGGAAAACGTAAAAAAAAGTCCACGATCTCGTGTAGGCAGACCGTCGATTGAAGGTTCACGAGATAGCTGAGACTTTGGGCATCGCAGTAGGAATGGTGCATCATTTTCTACACGAAGAACTGGGCATGAGAAAGCTGTCGGCGCGATGAGTGCCGCGTTTGCTCACACCGGAAAACAAGCGCAACCGTGAGACCACATCGGCGACGTTTTTGGCGCTGTTTCAGCGCAATCCAGCGGAGTTCTTGCGTCGTTTCGTGACCGTCGACGAAACATGGATTCACTGGTACACACCAGAGACCAAGGAACAGTCGAAACAGTGGACTTCACCCGGCGAACGTGTTCCGAAGAAGGCGAAGACTGTTCGATCGGCCGGAAAGGTTATGGCCACCGTTTTCTGGGATTTACAAGGTGTGATCCACATCGATTACCTCGAGAAGGGTAAAACAATCACGGAGCGCTACTATGCTGACTTATTGGGCCAATTTGACGTCGAATTGAAGAAAAAGCGGCCCCCACCGTCGCCATGGCCAAATTGGTCGAATTGCGCTACGAATTGCAGCCCCATCCACCGTACTCTCCAGATTTGGCCCTCTGTGACTACTTTTTGTTTCCAAACCTGAAAAAATCACTCGCCGGGAATAGATTTGGGTCGAATGAGCAGGTCATCGTCGCCACGGAGGCCTATTTTGCTTCCCTCGGGAAAATGTATTTTTTGGACGGGTTAAAAATGTTGGAGCATCGCTGGGCCAAGTGTATCGAGCTTGAAAGAGATAATGTAGAAAAATAAATTGCCACCTTTCCAAAATTTTCGTTTTTCTTTTGTAGGCTAAGTACTTGTCGAATGACCCTCAAGTACTTGTTGAATGACCTTTACGATACTCGTAAATCGTTTTGAAAATATTAGCTTTAAACTTTGAACGTCAACTTATATCGAATTTAAAAAAAATTAAATACTATTACTAGACTTAGAAATTATTTGCAAAATTTCATCAATAAAAAAAGAATTAAACAAAAAACAATCTTTATTCTGAAGATTTCAAAAACTAAGCAAGAAAAGTCAAACTACAATTTACATAGAGATTATTTTTATAATTCACCTAATTAAGCAGTTTACTGTTAAAAAGGGTTTTATTTTAATACTTTGGAGTATTCTAGACATCTGGTGATATTTTGCACTTAACAATCAGTCATACTTACAGAAGTAGAGCACATTTAAATTTAACACTACCGTACTCCTAGAGTATTTCCGTACTTCGGTATATTCTGTCCTATTTTTTACCTGTACTCCATATACACAAATAGTCGTTTGTATGAATAAGGATACGTTTACATCCAACGTAGTAGATGAATATGTATGAAAGGACGTGCAAATCAGTTTTGGGCCAATTCTCTTAGCAAACATTCATTTCTCAACAAATCTTCTTATCCGTTCAACAAGGAAATATACAGAAAATTCTTCGTTATTTATAAAATTTATGATTTGGTTAAGGTAACTAATGGGTTGGTTACCCCAAATAATTACAGAATCTAATGTTGACAAGCAGGTAATTATTTGATATTCTGATTATATGAGTTGGTCCACACACATTAATTATCGCTATAATTTCAGTCATTTATTAAATTTTACCCTCAAAACATTTGAAAGCGGTATGAATTAAAGGAATTTAGAATTTCTAATATAAATATGAATCAGTACAATTCCAGATAGGACTTTTGGTTACGGAAAAACAAACACTTCATTAAGAATTGTCAATGATTAATCATGTAAGTATTTTCCGGAATTTGTAGAAATTTCTATATTTATCAGAAACTTTTAGTGATTATAAGAAGTCTTATTATAATAATCTGTTAAGATTTTAATCAAGTCGAACTATATATAATTATTTAATTAAATTAAAAAAAAAATATAAGCAATATCATAGATTCTATAATATATTCCAAAAAAAGAGATGATATTTAAAATGTTCCCAGTATATTTATAAGTTTTCAAAGAGGATCAAGATACTTAACTAAAGAAAAATTGATATTATTTAATAAAAAGTTGAAAAAGTACAAAGCCTTATTTAACTAATTCATAAATTCAAATATAATCTGAAATTTTTCATGCTCATTCAATATTCACACCATACTTTAGATGGGATTTCATACGTATTTCAGTTCGCTAAGCAAATATTTCAATTCCTTTAAGGAATCTAATTCAAATTGGATAATAAATTTGATGAAAATAAAAATAAAAAAACAGCACTAAGAAAAATATCCAAAGAATTTCGAATTTATGAATACTTAAATGTAAATAAGACGATTTCGAAGATGAATAACAACAACACGGCCGATGGAGAAAGTCTCATAATTTGTATGTATTTTTACAATAAATAAAAGGGAAAATTTAACGAAAGAAATTTAATCATTAGTTGATGAGAAAGATTCCTCAACAATTTCATTTTCTTACTCCACCACTATCGTTGCCAATCCCTTACAAAACAAAAGCTTTCTATATACACACACACACATATATATATATATTTGTACAAAATAAATTTAAAGAAAATATAAAAGTTAAATTGGAAAATTTCCTGAAAATCAAGAATTTATTTATTGTTGCCCAAGGTTATTCTGTAAATGAAATACGATTTAATTCAGAACACTTTACAATCGCAAACAGACGCAATCAACCGCAAACAGACGCAACAATATAATGGATATAATCAGGACATACGGTGGATGTTAAGGCAACTTTTTAGAGGTGGATAGATGTTCAACAACAAAAAAAAAAAATTTCCTGTACATATACTCTTCTTGTTCTGCCGATCATCTCATTTCCACAATATTCACAAAAGTAATCCTTTTTAACGAAAAGTTTATTTATATTTAATTCCTTCAAACAAAAAATTCTCTATAAATATATACAATATATGTATTTATATGATGATGATGAGCATACACATAAATAAATATTCGTAAATAAAGTTAAAGTTATTTAATAGATAAACAGAAACAAATCAGAGAATTCCCAATTCAAACGTAAATATACACATATAAAACAAGTATAAATATGCGACAGAAATACTGAAAATAAGACAAACAAAACTTAAATGAAATGAACGCAAACTCGAAAGGACGAATTTTCAACTTAGCACAGCCGAATCGAATTTAATGGAATGTACAGAAACTCTATTGAGAAAAATCGAAATTCGAGTTACAAAATTGATAGGAAATAAAAAACGAATTATTCAAAAAAAATATTTCCAAAAAAATAGAGTGTTAGAAGAAAAACAAATTTTCAAATTTGTATATCCTGTTCGTAAATGAAAACCTGATGGGAAAATAAAAATCGACAAAAAAAAAAAACAAACAAACTACGAATGAGCTTTTGGAATGCAAATGTTAAATGGAAACGGAAAAATTCGGTATAGAAAAATAGTCATTTGTAGAGGATAACAGCCATGTTACGAAAACGGATAACATTATTCGCTGCTGTAATGCGAATAATGGCCACAGTATAAAATCGAGTTTTAGGCCTTAAATCGCATAGAAAACATTAGCTTTCGTTATGGTACAATGCAGCTAGATGGAAATTTTAGCCAGGATATGAATTTTCGGTGCCATAAAAGCTGAAAAGCGGACAGTACTTTGAATAGTCTCTATTTGTATTAAGTTTTAACTAAAATGTTAAAATAACAAGAGCACTACAATAAGTAAATAATGAAACAAAGATACAAGCAAATACAAAACAAAAAAATTATTTATGCACTCACAAACACACCAACATAAACACACACAATTATTATTGTTAACAAAAGGTAACCAAATCTATAATGAAATATCAACAACTACAAATATAATAATTTATAAAATGTAACGAATAAATCGCCATCGGCCACCATCAAAAACACAATTTCTCTTCTCGTCCTTGATTATACGAACATAAAATGGGCGCTATTATTTGAATAGCAAGTTTGAATGTACCAATCGTGCAATTATCTAAAATCAAGTTCAATAGAGAAACCAACGTAAATCTACATTAATATATGTGTTTTGAGAGTAAACAATTATTTGGTCAAATAAAATGGATTTAAATTCCATCAGAAATAATATTGTATAAATTTGGAATGTTCTTACTTGGAAAGAAAATAAATTGAACCAATTGGAATTCAAACATGAAATAATATTTTTCTTTGATACATAATCAAGTTAACAATATTGCAATGTGTTCAGGTATTATATTATATTGATTGTAATTATTTCAGATATATCCAATTGTTTTCTTTGCATCTTGATAATATTTTTTTATCTTTAAATAAAATCCCTATTCTTTACACGATGTGCAACTTAAAAACTTAGAAAAATCTCTTTTGCGTTTAGCATAACTACGAGTAATTTTTTTTTAATAATTCATTAGACATTTTCAACTTCCGAATTTAAAGAATTCTTGACTGTTATAATTGGACTATTATGAATTTATCGAAGGATTTTTGACTGTAATAATTGGATTCGGCGGGAATCAGGAGATTTGACTGAACTGCGAATTTCAAGTCCGTAAGTCTATATGGGCTGAAGAACTGTATTAAATGAGATAAAAAGTTATGAGAACTGGTGCAGTTATAGATGAAGTTGTGTTTTTGTAGAGAGCGTTATGAGAAGTGAAATTTGAAGCGACGGTTTATAATCAAATTTTGTATTAGGCTTGGTGGCAGTATTTTTTTATTAAAAAGCCGAGAAGCAATGGAAGACAAACCTTGCTTAAAGAGGCCTTCAACATCAAAAACTGTCAAAAATATAGAACAAGTGAGTCCTCTTGTGAGATCGGACTTGCATTGTTTTTGAAGCGACCGGTTAGTCAAAAGGGTTGCTAATGTCAGATCAGATATAAAAGTTGTTGGTTAGTTCTTGGAAGATGGAACCTTGTTTTGGATGTACTTTGCTTTCTGAAAGTCCCAGAGTATACCGATTGATCGCTTATATAGGGTTTTCCAATAAGAGTGATATGATTTCTAAATGATGTTTCGGCTATTTGTAATATGTTATGATTTGTCTTTTTTTTTCATTGTATTCAGTAATGTTTACAATTTGATCGCAAAGAGATATACGTAAGAACAACCTTTAAAAATTATTCCGTTTTATTATCAAAATAATCGTTCTCCAATTGCAACTTTTCGCGCGCTTTTGCCATTGTACGGTCGTAATAATCGTCCAACTGTGCTCGCTATTTGTCGAATTGTTAAAAATTTCGAGCGTACATTTTCTTTACATAATGTTCAAGTGCCAATAAGACAAAGAACCGCTCGAAGTTATGAAAATATTGCTGCCGTTCAGGCAAGTGTTGCTGAAGACCGCAATTTATCGATTCCATGACGTTCTCAAGAATTGGGAATGTCTCAAACCACAACCTGGCGGATTTTGAGAAAGGATTTGCTCTTGCATCCGTATAAAATTGTTATGACTCAAGGACTGAAGCCATTGGACCACCGTAAACGTTGTGAATTTGATGATTTTGTCTTGGAACAACTTGAAAACGATAACGATTTTTTTAAGAAAATCATCTCCTCCGATGAGGCTCACTTTCATCTGAGTGGTGCGGTAAATAAACAAAACTGTCGATTCTGGTGCGAAGAAAATCCACAAATTATTCATGGACACCCATTACATTCACATAAATTGACAGGTTGGTGTGGTTTTTGGTCTGGTGGAATCATCGGTCCGTACTTCTTTCGAAATGAAGCTGGTAACACCGTTACTGTCAATGGAGAGCGGTTTAGATCGATCGATGATAACCAACTTTTCATGGCCGAAATTGGAAGAAGTTGATCTTGACAACATCTGGTTCCAACAAGACGGGGCTACGTGCCACACAGCACGTGCAACAATCGAATTATTGCGAGAAAAGTTTGGAGATTCGATTATTTCAAGAAATTGTGACATTGAATGGCCTCCAAGAAGTTGTGATTTAACACCATTAGACTATTTCTTGTGGGGTTATTTGAAGTCATTGGTCTTTAGCAATAAACCAGACTCTCTTTAAGCTTTAGAAGTCAATATTGAACGTGCTATTCATGACATACGACTTGATTTAGTGGAAAAAGTGTTTGAACATTTGGTTCATCGAATTCGTTCCTGCAAAAGAAGTCGTGGAGGCCATTTGAATGACATTTTATTAAGAATTTAATTGTATCGACTGTACTTTACACTAAATAAAAAATATTTGAATTTCCTTAACAATTAGTTTTTTTTTTTATGTTGAAAAGAAATAATATCACTCTTATTTGATACTAATATTGGGATAAAAAAATACATTATCGCAGGGCTTACTCCTTGGCCTATTGTTATGGAATATTATTGGGTGTAAGGGAAAGTTCTGTCGTTTTTTTTCTAGAGAAAAAACTAAATTTTGTTTTAACTTTTTACTCAAAAATTAATCCAAAATATAATTTTATTTATTAGTTACAACTGTCTGCCAGCGTTCTGGCAGCTTATCCAACCCCCTGGAAAAAAGAGTCCTCGTTTTTGGACGCAAAGTATTCTTCCACTGCCATTTGAATACCCATATTTCTTATATATTCATTTCCATCAAGAAAGTCTTACAGTGACCTGAACAGATGATACTCAGATGATGCAATATCTGGAGAATTTGCTGGCTGAGGTAGAGTTTCCCAACCCAACTCTGCAATTTTTTGTACTGTTTTTCTTGCCACTTGCGGTATAGCGTTGTCATGGTGAAGAATTACACCCTTTCTGTTAGTTAAATATGGACGTTTGCATCGAATTTCTTTATTCAAAAAATCAAATTTCGAACAGTAACGATCAGCATCGACCGTATAATTTTCTTTCAGCAACTCATAGTGGACAATACCCCTCCGATCCCACCAACAATACAAAATAACTTTCTTTTGAGGTACGCCAGCTTTGGATGTAGTCGGTGGTGTCTCCCCTTTATAAACATATGACCTTTTTCTTAGCACATGTTTATATATTATCCACTTTTCATCACCAGTCACCAAGCGGTCTAAAAACGGTTCCTTTTTGTGACGAGCAAGATTTGAAGAACATACTGAAATTCAATCCATTAAATTTTTTTCGCTTAGTTCGTGTGGCACCCAAACAGAGAGTTTGAATACAAAACTAAGACTTTTAATGTGCTCTAAAGCAGTAGTCTGAGGAATTCCAAGCTTGAAGGCCACTTCTGAGGAATTTCACATGGGATTTGTCCTGATCATACTGCACTTCGTCATTAATATCTGATGGCTTCCTGATCTGGGTTCATCTTTCAAAGAAAAATCACCCGACCAAAATTTCGCAAACCACGAGCTGTTACTTCGTCTTCTCTTTTAAAAACACGCCACATAAGTTTTTGAAGCTGTTTGTGTTATCGCTAACATGCAATCGAGCTTTCTATATATATCATTAACTAAGAGAGGGACATGAAATCCATTGGCTAATCATCAGTAAGGGGGGAAAAAATGGGACAGTGACCAGATAGCAGCAACTCTTCTCGATTAAAAGATGATGTACACGTGGTAGGTTGGCAGCATAGTCACGTTGACCGTAAGAGGCCATGCAGAAGTGGAGCACTATGTGACCCAATTTTTGACAGGTTATGGCAGATTGAGGGCGTATCAATTGAAGATACGAAACATGTTCTCTTCCACTGTCCACGATTTACCGGAGACAAGAAGGAACTGGAGAAAATAATCGGTAAAAGACTATCCCAGGGAGGCATGTTGTGGTAGTTGTAGGGGTCGGTATATCTACAGCGTCTGTAAAATATTTCTCTTCTGAAATTTGGATGCTCCACAAGGAGTATAATCAAGGAGCTGAAACCGATTAAAGTTAAAGTTTTATCCAGCAGACCAAAGGAACTACTTTTAATGGGATAATATTGATGTAAAAATTGTTGTAAAAACAAAAAATTTAGTCCCATTACCGTCGATTGAGTTTTAGTGTTTATAGTTGGGCCAATTTTTTGCCGTTAACGAGTAGTGGGATAGACGAGATTAAAAGTAACATGCGCACCTTTTCCTTCATTTACTTTTACTGTTCATTTCGTAAACTAGTAGTTGTATTATTTTATGCGAGGTTAGACTATTAAAATTTCTCTATTATCGTCATACGTGACCATAAGAATATCACTGGTAGTAGGGATATTGGAAACATAAATTTTGTATATTGTTGGTAAAATTATACTACCCTGAGGTATACCAGCTGTTACTGAGATATTATCGGAATATGCCTGGCCTTTATGAATTTGAAAATAATTTTTTGATAGAAAGGATTTAATTCAAATATAATTACAAGTAAGAAGGATGGTTCAGAGTTTCTGACGTGGTCCAAACAGTTAGGCGGGATTAAATGCTTGTAATACGAGGTCTATTCAAAAAGTATCGCGAATTTTGAATTGACGCGGGTTACCTATATTTGATGTTCGATTTTTTGTGGCGTTATGTTGGTACTCATGTCTCCCACTTACGCCGACAAGTTCGGCCATTTTGAATGTTCAGTTAATTTTTGACAGCTGCTTTGCTTGCACGTGTTTTGGCTCGTCTTCGATTTTTGCCCATTCCAAAAAATGGATTGAAGAATCTGTATCAAATTTTGTGCGAAAAACAAAATTAATTTTTGCACGGTCGCATTCCGAATGTTAACTATGGCATATGGTGATGCTACCTTGAACCGAAACAACGTTTATCGGTCGTACAAAATGATGAAAAGCGTCCCTGATGTGAACGACGAAAAAAACCTTTGAGAGGGCCGAGAAGATGTGAACGACGAAAAGCGTGCCGGAAGCCCGAGCACGTCAACAACAGACGAAAACATTGATGAAGTGAAGAAAATAGTATTGGGCAATCGTCGAATCACCGTTAGAGAAGTTGCTGAGGACTTAAACATATCGATTGGCTCGTGCCATTCGATTTTTACCAATGATTTGTGCGCGAGATGGGTCGCCGCGAAATTCGTACCCAAATTGCTCAATTTCGACCAAAAACAGCATCGCATTAACATTGCTAAGGAGCTGTTGGACTCTGTCCGCGATGACCCAAATTTGCTCCAGAGGTTCATAACTGGTGACGAATTATGGGTTTACGTGTATTGCTATGACGTCAAAACCAAAGCTCAATCATCACAATGGAAGCTGCCGCACGAGCCAAGACCGAAAAAAGCGCCCCAAGTTCTGTCGAATGTGAAGGTTTTGCTTACAGTTTTCTTCGATTGCAGGAGCGTGGTGCATCATGAGTTCATGCCACAGGGTAGAACGGTCAATAAGGAATATTACCTGCAAGTTATGCGCAAGTTGCGCGAAGCAATCCGCCAGAAAAGCCCGGATTTTTGGAAGAACAAAAATTGGCTTTTGCCATTTTTGGCCAAAAACAACACACTAATAATTCCGCAGCAACCGTTTTCCCCAGATCTGGCCTTCCAGCGACTTTTTATTGTTCCAGCGATTAAGGAAATAAAGACAGCATCGAAGGATGAGCTGAACAAGATCACAAAAAATGATTTTTTGAAGTGCTTCGAGGATTGGAAAAAATGTTCCTTTTTTGAACAGATCTCGTATATGTTGACGTGCTACCGGTTAATATTTTCATTTTGCTCAAAAGAGTCATAAATTGAAAATTTTATTTTTAAATCTTATTTCAGTTTCAAAAATTAATTTTTCAATGAGGACAAAAGTATGTTTAGTAAAGATTCTTTCGAATTTAAAATTTTCTTTTGCCAAAACAATTCTTGCATAGATATTTCTGTCGTGGGAGCCTATCACCAACATCAAATATAATATTTGCTTTTAAATCACAGTTGTGACTCATATTTCGACGGGTTTCAAATAATCCGAGGGATATAAGCCATTTATAAATATGGTATGTACACATATCTTATTGTTTAATAAGTATAAAATCTGAAGGCAACTAATAAAATCATTTTTGAATTAGTCGATCAGATTGATATCTAGTAAAATCGGTGTTGCTTTTTATTAAATGCTCTCCAATGCAAAATATCGTCTATAATTTCCGCCCTTAATGATTTCGAAATAATTTCAAAATATTAATAATACTATTTTTAATAAAAATGTAAATTTTATCTTAAATAAAAATTCATTATTATTTAATAGCAGATACATTGGAGCAAATTTTTTTTAAAAGTAGGACAAATATTACTTAAATTTTATTAATATTCAAATTAAATTTGTTCAAAATTCCAAGGCATTTTTAATTACAATATATGGCGTATTATGTTAAGAGGGAAAAGTATTTTTAAATTTTTTTCCACTTTTTTGTTGTGTGTTACATATTGGGCTCCTCTGGAAACTAAAGAATTTTCTTCCTTTTGCATTTTACATTATATTAAATTCATATCTCTTTAAATGTCATTTTCAATTAGCAATTAATACAAATCCTTCAGAAATATATTCTATATCAGCAGGAGTCCTACAAGGTAGTTTGGCTAAAAAAGCGTTTGATAATTTAAAAAAAAAAACATATCTACAATCTCCAAGTTTGGTTTACGAGATGATGAACGATGGCAAATGAACATAAAAGTGCTCACATTACATTCACTCTCTACCAATAGCCACCTACTCTTTTCGATCTTACTCTTTTCGATTCAAACTAACAGACATTATCAACAAGTACCTAGACTACTAGACAACCGCTAAAATTAACGCGATTATAAAACCTTTTTGGACTTACGGAATTGAAATCGGGGCTTCAACCAAACGTCGCTATTTATACCGCATGATTTAAAGAATTATTTCTCTTTCTCACAATTTGCGGTTTTTCGTTTATTCTTTTATCATATTCCACTTCTTTTTAAGATAATACAATTTCTTATATTACACTCCTAAAAACACTCATCGGACCCTAAAAACACAGTGACTTCTGATCTACACGTATGTTAGGATGTATGTTTTTACTGTCAAAACAGAAAACGTAATTTTACCCGTTCTATCTAAAAAATATTGTAGTATGACCTAGTTTTTTTAGATTGTGCATCTATTGTATGACCTGGCTCTCGACCTGGCTCTCGTTTAAATCTTTTGGGGTCACGTTTCTTTTCTAGCGACAAAATTTATTATCCGTAGTTTTTGTAAAATTTTCTAGATACCATATATTCTTAGTATATGAAATAAAAAAAATTAAATTCAGTCCAAAAAAAAAGGCGATTTTTTGTTTTATATTAAAAATTTCTTATAAGTCAAATAAAATTATTTTATTATTAATTTCGAAATTCCAATATACTAGTAGTTAATTAATTTTACATCGATTATTACTATTAATATTGTTCATATGACCATAAATAATAAATCATGTAGAATCGATTGTGAGTTAATCAACATTTTACAACGTGTATATCCCAACTTTAAGAGTATGAAATGCGAATATTGAAATAAATACGGTCAATAGTGTCAATATTGAAATTGAGTAACGAACCTCTAGATTGATGTTGATGATGATGTTATTGATGATGATGAAATCTGGAAGTTGGCATTAATTAAAAACACCACATTTCAGGTATTTGCATTCAAATGACCAAACAGCATCGTGGTAGGAAATATATGTAAGCTTGTAGATTTTTCACTATACCACGTTTCGATATCGTAAAAAA
This sequence comes from Atherix ibis, assembly GCA_958298945.1. Lineage (NCBI taxonomy): Eukaryota > Metazoa > Arthropoda > Insecta > Diptera > Athericidae > Atherix > Atherix ibis. The sequence goes on along the minus strand of OY282605.1, from coordinate 30,425,394 downwards.
TTCTATATTATTGTGTGTTGTCGATAGTATTTGCTTGAAAAATTTCCATAGTACGGAATTGGAATAATCTCTAAGAATAACAATACCAACTGTAGTGTAACAAGAGAACGACTTTGGAGTGTAAATTCCGCAAATGGGAATTAGAATTTCGATGGATGTAATCGATCCAATTTCCAAGTCTAAAGCTGTTGCTATTATACGACTAGCTTTGTGTTAATTGCAGCGCGATAGTGGCACAGTGTATTGGTATCATGGTGACTTGGTTTGTTTTTATTTGTTTCAGGATTGCCCGATTCTAAGGGGTTGATTTGTATTCTACTTTGATAGCGTTTAGATCTTGGCCCACTTTACTTCGGAAACGAGAACAAATGGGTGGTGATATTCATTTCCATTCTACTGTTATGCGAAAGTATACATGTACATGCACATGTATATGGAATATTATTTGTAAGGCTTTAAAATACGTTAAACAACGACGAAAGTGGATACACATTTAACCAAAGGAGCGTTAATCTCTGGATTCCGTCTACGGTGTGATTAGAGTAAATCCTTTGATAAATTCTCAATTTCACTGCTACTAGAGCCAAGTGATAATCAAAAACGAAAATAACTTGATTCTACATTTGGTATAACAAAATGGGTTCCGTAATTTTCTGTCGCCCCTTTTAAAACCTAATCCACACTTAGTCCTATGCTTGGAAATTTTGAAAATGGAAGAAATTTTCTAAAGGACAACCGGAAAATGACTCCAATCTGAATATTCGATTTCAGAAATTTTAGTCTAATTTAAATATTCGATATCATCACCATCATCATCATCATCATCAACTAAAAATTGTATAAAATGAAGCACTCATTTTCTTAGTAGTCTTATTCAACAAAAAAATGCTTTATGAAAAGTATAAATATCCTTGCATGGAACGCGGGTTAAGTTTTATTATAATAAATTTTTGAAATTGTTTTTTTTTTTTCATTTTCGTTATGCCGAGAGATTATTAGCTAAGAAATTAGAAATTGTCAACTTCTATCAATAATCTTAAATTACTTTCGGATTGTTCTGAAAATGTTTTTATTTGTTACGGTCGAAAAGGACGAATCCCCAAAAACTTTTCTAATTGAAATTGGAGGATAGAACAATTCGAAATTCCATTGATAAGTAATTGTCAACAGAAAGTGCCAGAATACACTTGATATGTCCCACAATTAGGGAATAATGGTTTCAAAAAGGTTGGGGGTAGTGGGGTATGGGGGGGCATATGATTTAAAATAACTTAAATTAAGATAAATCATCAAATGTTACTACTTAAATGTTCAACTAGTAAAAGTCCCTTAAAAAAAAATCCGTTTTACTTATTTTTCTGTTTGTTTATAAATTTTTTTTTTCTTTCTTGAAATTGTGGAGATTCCAGTGCGTATTGGTTGAGACGTGTCACCGTCTAAATTTGTTTAATTTTTCATTTCGCATTAAAAGCTTCATCGGCAATTATGGAGTTTTCCACGTAAACGAATCACATTAAAAAATCAATTTTTCAGCAATTGCCATTAAATGCCTATTCACAAATCTAATCATGGCGACACTTTCATGTATATAAGTAGACATTTAAAAAATAATTTTCAATTCGATTTCACTAAATTAAATTTTTTTTATGCTATATTTAACATTTTCATTAAGAAATTTAGGAAATTCCTATTCAACATTATTATTTAAGGTTGACTTGTAAGCATTTTAATTTTGTTTGAGCATTTTTCTTCTTTCTAAAAAAATCAAGGTAGTATAAGTGAAAATAATTTTTTTTATATATAATTTATTATGTTTATAATCAAAATCATTTTAAATAGGGATCTAATAGTTCATTAACAATACAGTGGCACCTCGGCATACGAGTTTAATTCGTTCCGCAACCTTGCTCGTATTTCAAATTACTCGTATCTCAAAGGAAATTTCCCCATTGAAATTAATTGAACTGCCATTAATCCGTTCCAGCCTCCAAAATGTCACCCCAGTTATTTTTGTAACGTGTTTTTGAATAAGAAAAAATATATTTATAAATGACAAATATTGTTCAAAAACATAATAAAAGAGAATGTAAAGAAATACTATAAACTAGATTTAGTTTAGACTGCTTTTCTCTTCAGTGGTCTTAGCCTTTTTCGCCACGCTTTTTCACTTTCACCTGTAGGCCGTTTAAAAAAAAACATGTCCAAGGAGGTTTGTTTCTTTCTCCCTTTTAGAATGCAGCTCCGATGCACGACCAGTTGCAACTTTTTCTGGGTGTTTCTTTTCCACGAACTGGGAAACTCTCTCCCACATTCCAAAGATCTCCTTTATCTCACTTGTAGAAATAACCTCCTCCTCCTCTGGCTCCTCGAAACCAATTTCTTGCAGAACCTCCGTATGCTGCTGTAACTGTAACTCTTGTATCTCCTCGGTCGTCAGTTCCTGGGTGTGCTCCTCGACGAGCTCGTGCACGTCTCTCTCATCCACCTTCAGACACATGAATTTTCCCAGAGACACAATCTCCTTCCTCCCCTACTGACACACCGGGTTCGAATTCTTCGAAGGTTTTTTTCGGCTACATCTTCTTCCATGCAGAGGTTAAGGTCCTCGTTGTAACACCCAGCCACGCCTGATCAATAATTCTGGGGCAAATCACAATATTAAAGTGGTCCTTCCAGAACTCTCGAAGGGTGAGGTTTGTGTTCTCCGTCACCTCACAATAGCGCCGAAACAGGTTCTTGATGTATAGCTTCTTAAAATTAGAAATCACCAATAGGAGTGGTGTTGGATGGTAGGTAGAGAACCTTTATAGGTAGAGAACTTGAACTCTTCGAGGATGTCATCTTCGAGTTTCGGTGGAAGAGCAGGAGCATTGTCGAGGACGGGAAGGGCTTACACTGGTAGGTTGTTTTGCAGTCGCCACTCGCATTGGCGAACAGTTCTAAAGTTAATCTATCTTTCATGGGTTTGTAGCCTGGCATCGTCTTCTCCTCTGCCGTTATGTAAGTCCTATTCGGCATCCTTTTCCAGAATAGACCTGTCTCGTCACAGTTGAAGACTTACTGGGGGATATGTACTTTGGCTTTTATCAGTTCAGAAAACGTTTTAAGGTAATCCTCAGCTGCCTTCACATCCGAACTTGCTGCCTCACCATGCCTGACGATGGAGTGAATGCCGGTCCTTTTCTTAAAGTTGTCAAACCAGCCCCGGCTGGCTTTAAATGAGTCTCCCGATGCCTCGCCCGGAAGATGCTTTGACAGCACGACCACATTGATAACTGATTCTCGGACCGTGGCCGGGGGAAAGCGTGACGCGCGGTTTGTATGTGATCGTCCGACTCGCTAAGCCGATTGCTCGTATCTCAAATTTTGCTCGTATTTGAAAGCAAAAAAATTGCTCGCTCGACGGCTCGTATCTCAAAAAACTCGTACGTTGGGGTACTCGTATGTCATGGTACCACTGTATAGGCAAACTCTCTGGAGTATATTGGCCCATAGTCCTTGAAGGTGTTATTGGCCCATATTTCTTTGAATATAAAGACCAAGAGACCGTTACCGTAAATTTTCAGCACTATAGCCATATAAAAACCAACTTTTTTTTTATCTCAGCTTAAAGATCTCAAATAAGACCATATATAATTTTAATAAAAACGCACCTGAAATCATACAAAAGGACAAATCGTTCCTTTATTGTGCAAAAGGTTCCTTGGACGCGTAACTTCGTGATTTTGTAATGTCAATTGGCCTGCAAGATCGTGCGAATTTACACCGTTGGAATTATTTTTCGAAAAATATATAAAAAATACTATTTACGCAGGCAATATTCAAATTTTAAAGCATTTAAAAAACGGATAGTTGCTAGAACGAATTACATCCCAAAATTTGTGAAAAGGTCATCCAAAAGGACGTCAAAAGGATTGATTTCTGCAAGATGTCTCATAAAAATTCTTTAATGTTATATATTGTATTCTTTTATAATGGTAATATTATATTTAATATAATTAATAAATTATTTTATGAAAGTCTGAAATAAAAATACGATTGTTTTAATTTTATTTTAGCAAAGTATAAATTCAATAACCTTTTACAAGATCGGATCATTAAAAAAATTAATTTGGATGTCATAAAGTGACAATAGCAGCATACTGCTCATTATGGTATTTTAAAGTATCTGTAAATATTGAATACTCTACAATATGCAGTATATTCGACGCTGTGTCTCAGGGTGATTTTCTTGACCCTATCCTGTACAATACTAGTATATATAGTTCTGATTTCCCGACAGGTCTTAAGATCCTCGCTACAACTTACACAGAGGACACAGTTATAAAATCGACTCTCCGCTTTTAATATTTTGCAAAACTATATCCTCGAACTCCAAAACTAGTTCTCGATATAGAGAGTAAATATAATTGATCTAAAAAAAGTTCACATAAAAACCATAATGGCAATATAATTTCTCAAAAACTGCAAATATATTACTGAGGATTCACCAAAAAGATGAAATAAACAACTACTTAGACTTTTGGACTCTAACCTAAAAAATATAGGTTATAATATATTTTTTAAAATAAGTAATTTCCTATCAGTTCGAAGCTTAATACTAACAGAAAATTACTTATTTATAAAATTGTACTGAAACCTATATGGACTTATGGACTAGAACTGTAAGGTTTTACTAAGCCTTCCAATTCTAGTCGTATCTTATTTATTTAGTTAAAAATCAATCGCTAAATTATGAATGCTCTTTTTTATATTCGTAACAGTATCAGTGATCTTAAAGTTCGCAATCTAAATTAACTAACTGTTTCTCGTTATAAAAAGTTTTGCTCGTTTACGATATCATGCCAAATATTTTGTAAGAGAATTATCCTCAGTGACTCTACGCAGTGACACCTCTTGCCGTATCTCAAGCAATGGAAGATTGTTTCGTGCAACTGACCATTACCTCCAATACCAGATTTCACCTTAATATTTTTTCCCAGATAACATACTATTATAATTCCATTAATTAATAAAATTTCTTTTCAATTTAAAAAAAAATAATTCCGAATTTAAAGAAAATTAATAGTTAAAATAAGAAATTTCCCATTTCTAAATTTAGACAATCTTTAATCTTATATAAAACCATCTTTAAGAAAGTACAACTTCTCAATTTGGACAAGATAAATTTCTATCCATTATCGTCATTTTACTGACTGATTTTAAATTCCAAATGGATTACCTGCCATCTTTCTTATATGATATTCCCACTACAACTGACCCGACCCTACAGTATGCCAGCATCAATCTTACTCGTACAAAAATTTCTATTTCAATTTTTACACTTGTCATAATTTAAGTGTAATTTTATATCGTTGAGAAATTCATAGAATTACAAAATATGTACTCGTTCTTTTCCCTCAATTCCTTTTAAGGATATTTATAATTTTTCATTTTACAGAAGCTTTTTTTCTTTTTTTTTACGTTAAAAACTTTTACCAAAGTTTTACTCTAGAAAAAAAATTATCGGGAGAATTTTTTTAAAATGAATTTTTTTCTCTTTCGAATTTGTTTTAACAAAAGAAGAAAATGCTATCAAAAATGAAAATAAATATTTATGAGAACGATAAATTTTAAATATTTAACAAAATTTTAAATTAAAACTACTACGAATATATCATTAAGGATTCTTTTTCCATATATTCGTATTATTCTTCTTTATTTCTGAATAAGACTTTTGAATATTCAACAATTTCTATAATAATTTTTTATTTATTCTTAAAAGCAACTTTTTTTTCCTCAAAATTGCTTACGTGAAATAATCATAAAATTATATTAAATTTATTCTAAATTTTTCTATATGTGTCAAAATAAATTTTAATTTTGTGGACAGATTTATATATTATCTAAGATTAAAGATAAATTTAAATTAAAAAAAAAATTCTAGTTAACTTAACCAAATTTGATTAAATAAAACGTAGGCAAAAGAACTGCCTTTTTTGCGAAGGACATAAAAACACATTATGCAAATATGGCATTAAGTTAATAAATTATTTATGTTTATTATTTTTTTTTTCAATATTTAAATTAGAAATTTTCTTTTCCTTTCAAAAGTTAATAATATTTTATTATAAAATAATTAAAATTTTGCTATTTAAATTAAATATGAAAATAATATTATTTCTGTAAAATTGAAATTAAAAAAATGAAGAAAGCTGAAGAAAGGATCGATAACCTTATAATCTTTCTATTTCTTTCTCTTTTCCATATGCACTATCAATTAAGAGTATTTTCAAAAAGAAAAACTACTTTTATATAGATTACAACTGTTACTCTTCTTTTATTTACTTATTATAATTTTTATAATTTAAATTAATTGAAAAATTTAAAAAAACATAAACTAAGAAAATAAAATCGGAAAATTCGAGACAACGGCCATCCTCGTTCGAGGCGAGTATCCAAAAGATAATCTAACTTATAAATTTAATATTTAAATTTTTAATCAAAATTCTAAAATTATAAAAACTTGCAATAAAATTGATTAAAGATTACATTCAGTGAGGTAGCCACGTTTGTGCTTAAAGATTACCTTCTGTACCCACGTTTTGTGCTTAAAGATGAGATTCGATCGAACAAGAAATCAGCCTCATCACTTACCTTCAGTGACAAAAATTTTTTAAATCTACACAAAAATTACTAAAAAGCCATTATATCTATGAAAGAATACTGTCAGGTGTATAATTTTAAAACTGTCAGGTGTAAGAAGATTTTAATGAGAATTTTTTTTTGGTCTAAACGACAAATTTATACTTTATTGGGTGTAAACTTCTTAGAACGCGTAATTATTGAGATTTGGTGATGACAATTGACTTCTAGGAAATTTTAATTTGATGATGTTAGACTTTTTCTTATCGCATTACATCAAATTTTCTGATAACACGGACAATTCTCAAATTTTGAACTATCTAACAACCATCATACGTTATGAAATGGCACAAAATCACCTAAAAAGTCAAAAAAATTCAATCAAAATAATCGAATCATTTCAAGAAGTCTTATATCAGCCATTTGATTATTATTATTATTTATAAATAATGACAGAATTAAAGTAATATAATTAAATAAAAAATATGTGAAATTTAAAGTGGAGGTTTTTGAACTTTACTTTTCAAAGCACAAAAATTGGATAACATTTTAATAGTAAATTAAATCAAAATTCTATTAAAAATGTCTTTCATGCAAGCAGCAGTTAATTATTTTTTTTAAAGTATTGTTTTTTTTTCTAATCACATAACAATTTTATTAAGAATAAATTCAAAAACAAATATAAAATTAATTTTTTTTAATAAAAATATTAAATTAAATATTAAAAAATAAAATTTTTTGAGTGCTCCAATATCACGCAAAATAGAATTGCAATATTTCCAATTGAATGAAATTCAAAAATAACGATATTATTTTACAATAAATTCTAATTGAAAGTATACTTAATAATATAAAAAGAATAATTTAAATTACTACAAAAAAAAAAACAATAAATAAATTCATATATGGGAATGGCAAAATTGTTCATTCTATTATCCTTTCTCTCCAAATACTTCTGGATAGCCAAAATCTCTGCATTCGACAACTTAAGTTTATATAAGAAATGATTGCTAATAGAATGAATAAGAGCACAAGTTCATGATAGGAACTAATAAATCTGTCACGTACCTGTCCTTAAATTGTGACTCAACATTTGATGTTTCTCCATCGCCAGATACCACCGCAATCCGATTGTGCTCCTTAAACCATTTTACAGAATGCAATTCACCGCAAGTAGAAACATCGATAGGACACGGCAGTTCTGTGTATCGGCCACGTTCAATCCATTTGCTGCCACCTGCAAAAAAATTAAAAGAGAAAAATTTAATAAGGAAACCGCAAAATCCCGTAGGTATTGAAACACACAATATTATTTAAAAAAATAATAGACGGCATAGTCCTTCCGCCTACCACTTATGGGACATGCATACATACGTGTACGTAGCCAAGTGCATGGGGATACCATATTATAAGGTTTGGCTGTTCAGTCTGAAATGCAATGAAGTGCATGAACATTACCGAAGGAAGGATTGGGTTAGGAGACAAGTTGATAGTATATTGAAAATCCATGAACAGGAAGATAGGAAGGCCAATTTAAGTCGCAAACGGATATTTCGATATCAATTGAAAAATGTCTTCTTTTTTCACAACCAAATAAAGATGAACTCTTTATAGAGTCTTGGGACTAAGGTGACAGTCAATGCTGTGGTTAACTTCAAGAGGGTGCATGCATCCGGAATAATGCTTAATGCAGCTTCGTAAGGCAGTGGATTATATCCTATAATTTTCATTTTTCTTTTGTTGCAAGCTAGTTTCCGACTTGAAAACCAACAACTTAGTGAAGTATTTCTCGTTTGTGTTGATACGGAAGGGAGGTAGGATCGAGAGGGGAGCAGTATTATTATCCAAGTCACATATGTACGATTATATTTCTATAGGAAGCGGCACTATTTGTTGGCTGGAAATGGAATATTTGGTGCCTATCCTTATGAGAATTCTACATTTTACTGTTCGGAAAGATAGCGAATAACACAGAATGAGTAAGTAATGGATTAGAGAATCATAGAAAGGGGAAAAATATAACATCAGATTAAGATAAAGTGTGTGAACATTCATAGGATATTCGTTCGGTATCCTGCCTTACTCGTAGGTTGTCGTCTCATATCTAGAGAACTTCGGAATCATTCTGCATTGACATATACCTAAGTTCGCGGATACTTAGTGCGGTTTATATCTAAATCCCTGATATCCTAGATATTATTTTTACTTTACGTTTATCCTTTTTAGTTCTGTATTTACTGTTTTCCTATGAAAACAAAACATGATCGTAATATGATTTTGTCACCATGCAATCTGTTGGGTAGATCTCTGAGTTCTTTCTAGCTTTTTTTTTTCAAGGATTTTATTAATATGAATACGAATGTTAAGAGACGAAATAAAATTGTAATAATAGTTTTTAGTGTGACATTTATGGAAACGTATTTACACAATCATGAGTGAGTTATTCCATAAAATATTTTTATATCTTTTGGAACATGACAAAATTCTATGATAGGATATATTTATGTATTGTACTTGTTGGTTAGACTTAAACTGAGCTTGATATTTTAAATCTTTTTGAAAATGTTAGATATTTTAATAACCATAGTGATTAGCATTTTTATGATATATTTAAAAGACTATAAATAAATTTTATATTGTATATTTTAAAAATGATAGATTATTTAACTTATCATAGAAATATTATTACTTAAAGACATATAGTAAGTAAAGAAAAAATAAATTTTTTTTCATTATTTTAAGGTCTTAAAACATTATTAAAATCTCTTAAGTTAATATTAAAAAATCTTTTTAATAATTGTAAGGGCTTGATTTAAAATTAAATATTGAAAATTTTGTATAAGTTAGCCCTTGAATCAAATTCAAAATTATAGTATTTGTTCTAGTCTGTACGTCCAAATTGGTTCACGTATTTCACTTTCTAAGTAAGACTGTCAATTACCATTTATAATGTAAGATATTTTTGAAAATTTTTTTGTTAATATTCGAAAAGGTCTCTTAAGAAGGCAATGTAATTTTTTGAGAATAGATTATTTTTCTTCATATTTATTGGAATGACTTTTATTGAGATTTTTGTACTATTGCAAAAAAGACAATGCTAACAGCGTCTAAACTATTTCGAGCAAGAATATAATTTTTTAAGTATGATATGACTTCCGATAGGATTAACTTTAAAAATAGTTGTCATCTGCCAAAACTTGTCAATGCAATTTCTATCATCTTATCATGAATAGACGCATGCCTCAACAAAATTTCCAAACTATTAAAATTTACTGGGAAAATAAGTTTTCAATTATGAGATTCAAATTTTGGCTCAGTTATCCAAAAAAATTGATATTTTAGATACCATTTCATGTAAAAAAATTCCTAATTTGGTTTGTATTTTATGGCGGCGGCATTGTGGATTCCTATTTCATCGTAAATGAGGCCGGCGATCGGGATACGATCATTGGACCTGGCCATAATCACCGATACTTTTACAGAAATCATAGTAAAAATAGACCCGGATTATCTGTAATTCCAGAAGAATAGACCTGGTGATGCAGCGTGGAAGCATTTACGACCGTTTGAAGTGGGGCATCTCGATTGCTAGTTTTCCGGTTACAAATGAAGAGGATCGGGATCTAAGTCCACGCCAGTGTACTGATCCTAAATAAAATGTATGAGTAATGACAACGCCGATGGGATGAGAGTGTTAATGGCAGATGGACATACATGTGTGGTTTTGAATTTGGTCTGTCCCATGGGTATTTACTCAAGGGACATGGTAGTATGAATGGGTTCCGGTACCACGCACCTTCTCATTAAGTGCAACCTATACGGGGATTTGCGTCACCTTGAGGCGTGTGCTATTAAAGTGAATGGTGATAGTTTTTTTGTTATAGTAAGGTGGAATTTATTGAAAGACAACGTCTGGGACTTGAACCCACGAAAACCACCTTACTTGATCACATATCTATATCTCGCCATGGAACCGCCGTCACACATTACTTCGTGGGGCAGTGATTGATCAAAATTATTACTTTCGTGAATTATTATTTCTGTTTTCTTTCACACTCTTTAAGACGTGATCTTTTTAGGACTCTCGGCTCCCCAGCCGCCCTAGATTCCAACATCAGGGCCGCTATGTTATCCAGTACTTGTGTGCCACTTTTATTTTCACATTGAATCGGGCGCAGTAAAACAATACGTTTTCCGTGCTCTCCGCCATCTCATCACAAGAGGGGTACATTGGGCTCGAATCCAATTTAAAGCGGAATTGGTAAGCTCGAAAACATCCGCGTCCCGTCAAAAATTGGGATAGGTTGTAGCCAACATCACCATATGGTATCGTCGATCTATCTACGAATGCACTGCCGAGATGACACGATGAGTTCATCTGCCATCGGGGGCATTATCCCAACGATTTTTTCCCTGTACGAGCTTCAGATCGCTTCACAGCGTTAAAGCAACCTCTTCGACATGAATAGTGATAGTGTGGACGTGATTGGAGCGTTGTGTATGAAAGAGCGGTATAAATACTTCAAAAGTTTTGCCGTGGCACTAGAGAGGAGAGCTAGAACCCGTGCACCAGAGCTGGCTTAGTGGTCCCTAGAAATTGACAAAGTTCCTTACCATAGCTCAATGAGCGGAGTAAAAACCAAGGTACTATGCAAACAACAAATGGGGCCAAAAGGTGCAGGTGTCTAAAGGTGCTAAATTACACTATGTCCAAAATTAGTACAGTACCGTAGCCTGTAACGCGGTGGATGCAGTTAATACCCACACTGGTGGGCGATACCGGTAATTATCTCGGGCAGAGGTTTAAATAGACCACGCCACAAATAGTTAGAGTAATCAGCTAGTAACTGGTAGTCGGTGGTTTGTGGTGTTACAGTGCTTTACTATCCATAGGCCTTGTAAAGGGGTTAATTCTAAAAGAAGATCAAAGAAAGATAGATACGAGAAGTACCTTCGGGTTTTGGGGAACCCGTGGACTTGAGTTGGCTTATCAGTGCCTACAAATTGCAAGTTTCCTGACTGTAGCACTCTGAGTGGGAAAACATACTATGTTCTATTCAAATAACAAATAGTGCCATAGGGTGCGGGTGCTCCACAATGTTAATAGATACTCTGCCCAATAACTAGTGAGGTGCCTTTACCTGTAATGTGGTAGTTGTGGTGTTAGGATTGATGGTGTCCGAAGATGATTTTATTATCATCATTACAGATAAAATAGACCTTGCTACCAACACTAAGAGTGACTGGCTTAGAGCTGGTCTCTGACTGTTAGCATAGTGTCTATTATTGCTGATGCTGGCGGTCTAGTAAATGGGGCCAGATGGAAACTCAAAATATAATAAATGGAAACAAAGTTTATAGCTTACTAGTGGAGACTGCTCACTTGCAAAAAGCAAGAAGGCAGGTTTCTGATCAAGAAAGGAACCTCTTACCATGAAGAGTGAACTGAATTGTGTATAGGGAGTGATGGAGTAAAAGACAAAAAAAAGAAATGGTACAGTTGGTACGGGAGATCACTTATCATTTGGAAGGAACCCAATTGGGGTCTAAGAGAAAAGTATGAAAGTGGACTATGAAAGGATGTAAAGGGCGAAAATTGAACTATAGACCGCATGATGCAATCAAAGTAACAGTAAGATATGGTCTAGAGTGCCATCGGGATCCGATCAGCTGCACTAGCAATATCCAAAACAGGTCCAACTATGGCCCGTGGTATTATGTCTAACGATGAGTAGGTCACGTGCAAGGCAAAACCATCGATTTATTGAAAATACGATTTTGGCGACAAAGGACCTACCAATTACGAGTAGCTTTCAGATCATGCCATTTGGCACCACCCAATTATTTTTTGTAGGGACAAACAAACTCGCTGATGTAGGCTAAAAATACAATAAAAATTTTCAGCTTGGACATCAACAGATTTACTATAAAATGTGGTACCATAAAAATTATTCTAATCGGATAAATTTCTTTAAAAACATCCAAAAATCATTTTTTCTTGATAGAATTTAATTTTTTTGCTACACATTTTTAAAAAAAAAATATTTGTTAAATATGGTATTTGGCCAACAATATTATTTTAAAGACTCTTAATGAAGGCAGTTATTTAGCATTTTTTGCAATATCTGCACAAGAAATAAAAATTTCGAATGTACTTCAATAATAAAACCTGACAAAAAGGAATAATGGTAAATTCGTTCATAAATCCTCGTAGATCAAAATGCTAATTCATTTAAAATAGAATTTTTCATTTTTATTATCCTTCTTTTTCCGATGATATGAACTCATTAGCATCGCAATTCAATTATATACTCGTTAAAAAGGAACAGAGAAAAAAAAAAAAAAAAAAGAACCTAAAATGGATAATAACATTTTTACCCAAAATGCTTTTATAATAATAATAAAAATGTCTGTAATATTAATCCTTTTAGTATAAAGTTCCACGTTTTTTTTTTCTGGTTACCAAAATAAATATAATTAATCACATAAATGTTGAAGAAACGATATTCATAAGTAATCGTCAAAAATGGTGGCAGATAAAAATATCGCGTGATAAAAACTTATTGTATTAAGTTAATGCGATTTAGTATTTTCTCGAGTGGATATTATATTTAATATGTTCAAAATGTTGGAAATGTATTATAATATTGATAGCATATCCTCAAAAGACTATTTATTAAGGTTTCATATTCCGCCAATATAATAATGCTTACATTAGATTATTAATTTTGTTAGAAGAAATTTATCTGATATAATTAAATAGCTTATATGAAAATATGAACAACGGACAAAAAGAATTTTTCTTCCAATGAAAATTTTGTAAAATATTTTTCGTTCATTAAAAATTGCATTTCTAGTCTCGTATATGTCATATAGTAAATTATTTCCTTATTTGTTGTTGATTAAAACTAATTATTTTGCTTTCTAATTTCTACACAATATCCTGTTTGACAATAGCTTTATTATATGATTTTTAATTCTCATATTTATGGTATGATAATAAAAAAAAATTTCATTTTTAATATAATTTGTAGAATTATAATGTAGTAAAAATTTAGCTTCGAAAAATATTAAAGCAGAATTTCAGAAGAATCAAATATGAATTGTAATATTTTGGTGAATTATAAAAAAATATAAGTTGTAGTAAAAAGAAATCCATTATTTTTGCATTAAATTGAAGGTTTTATTTAGCATAAATAGAATGATATGATTTAGGTCAAATATGCATCGTTTTGTTCGATAATTTGTTGCCATTTTGGAAATTATTTCATAATGCCTCTCTCATAGAAACCCTTGTCCCTATTGGCAAAAAACTGGGACAGTCGATTTTCACAATCTTCTCTTGAGGCGAATTTTTCACCTGCAAAATCATTCGTCATAGACAGGAAGAGGTGGTAATCACTTGGTGCCAGGCCCGGACTATAAGGTGGATGCATAAGAACATCCCAACCAAGGTCCCGGAAGTTCTGGCGAGTCACTATCGATGTATGCGGCCTGGCGTTGTCCTGACGGAACACAATTTCTCTCCTATTGGCCAAAGCTGGCCGCTTCTGGGCGATTGCTTCTTTCAGACGGTCCAATTGTTGACAGTATAGGTCCGAATTAAGAGTTCGGTCGTAGGGGAGCAGCTCATGGTAGATGATTCCCTGCCAGTCCCACCAAACACACAACAAAATATTTCTGGCTGTCAATCCTGACAACCACCGTTAGCGCCGGATGACCGCGATTTCACCACGACCGTTGTCGCTTGACGTTGTCGTAAGTGACCCACTTTTCATCACCAGTAACCATCCGCTTCAGCAATGGATCGATAGTGTTGCGATTCAGCAGCGATTCGCAGATGGAAATTCGGTCCATGAGGTTTTTTTGCGATAACTCGTGTGGCACCTATACATCGAGCTTCTTTTTGTACCCAGCCTTATTTAAGTGGTTTCAAACGGTTTTTTGTGCAATGTTTAGCTTCTGGGCAATCGAAGCAATGCTTACGTGACGGTAGGACTCGACGATTTCCATTATTTTATCGACATTTTCGACAATTGACCTTCCAGAGCGTGGTGCATCTTTGACATCAAAATTACCGGAACGGAATCGACGAAACCAAAATTGCCCATGATTGACTGTTACAGTATCAGGACCATAAACACTATTCACATTTTCAGCTGTCTGGCTAGCGTTTTCGCCTTTATCGAAGAAAAACTGTAAAATATGGCGTATTTTCTCTTTGTTGGTGTCCATCTTTGACGCGTGCTAAAAAATACTGAGTCAAGTAATCACAAACTTGTATGAAAAGCTTTTTTAAGTACGAAATCTTATATTTCTAACGCCATCTAGTGTAAACCGATCGCACTTTTAAAACGGGAGATACAGACTCCTAAAGCCATCTATTGGCAAAATAATGAATTACTTTTTACTACAACTTATACAATATATCATCTTTTATAAATAAATTCTTATAAATAAATTAATTAAATATTATTTTTTTTTCTCGATCAAATAAATATGACATAAAAAAGTTATTATTCTTATCAATTTATCAGTAAATTAAAATTTTATATTAATTGAAAATTATGTGATTTGTTTTTTTTTTGGTAAATGAATTATTTTCCATAATTATTAATATTAAAAATTATATTTTTGCCCAGTTTATTTTTTAAAACAATTACTTTTTACTACAACTTATATATCATTGCCTATCGTTCAACCATTTCCATGCGTCTGCGTGCCATGGGGAGGATTGAAAAGATCGGAAAATGGGTGCCGCATGAATTGAACGATAGGCAGATGGAGCGACGCCAAACACATGCGAAATCTTGCGCGCCATAGAAAAAAGAAAGTCGTTGCTGCTTTGGATTGTGACAGGCGATAAAAAGTGGATATATTTCGAGAATCCCAAACGCAAGAAATCGTGGGTTGATCTCGGCCAACAATCAACATCTTCCCCGAGACCAAATCGCTTCGGACGGGAGACGATGCTGTGCGTTTGGTGTGATCAGCAGGGTATCGTCTACTATGAGATGTTGAAACCTGATAAAACTGGTAATGCCCACCGCTATCACCAACAACTGATCAAATTGCACCGTGCTCTGCGTGAAAAAAGGACGGATTATCAACAAAGACAATGACAAGCTGATTTTTCTCCACGACAACGCACCATTGCACACGTCAAAAATGGTCCGAAACTATTTGGAGACACTCAACTGGGAAGTGCTACCCCACCCCGCTTATTAACCAGACCTGGCCCCTTACGACTATCACATGTTTTCGTCGATGGGCCACGCGCTGGCCGAGCAGCTTTTCGATTCTTACGAAAACGTCCGAAAATGGCTTGATGAGTGGTTTGCCTCGAAAGAGAAAGAATTTTTTTGGCGTGGCATCCACAAATTGCCCGAGATTTGGTAAAAATATGGATCTAACGAGGGCAAGTACTTTGAATAAATTTGTTTTTGCTTTCTATGAAAAAAATAAAAAAAATTTTTTTTGACTAAAAAACAGCGGCTTTAAGCTTATACAACTGGTAATTTTCAGTTTTGAAAAAGAAATTTTATTCAATTGTAAGTATATCTATATATTTAAAAGTAAAAATATTAATAATAATTGTAATAATAAGGATAATTATTTCTTTGGATTATTTTTATATAAAAAAAATCTGATCCTGTTTTATTTTCATTAAAAGAAATTTATTCTGTTTTATTTAAAAGCAATTTTGTTCTTGCATACAAAACCAATGCAATAAGTATAA
The DNA here is from genome assembly GCA_958298945.1 of Atherix ibis. Taxonomy (NCBI): domain Eukaryota; kingdom Metazoa; phylum Arthropoda; class Insecta; order Diptera; family Athericidae; genus Atherix; species Atherix ibis. The sequence continues at coordinate 30,409,031 of OY282605.1, read as the reverse complement.
CTACGACTATATCTAGTTTTCATAAATATACATTTTTCATAATATCCTTTTCTGTTAAAAATTTGTTTTTTCTCATTCTGAATGGATGAATAATATTCAGTTGGTTGTTGTTTAATCATTAAGCAGAAAAATGGAAAGAATTTAAGTAAAGACAACTTTTGCTGGTACTACTATTAAAAAGGATAATAGCAATATTAGAGAAAAACGAAAGAAAAATTTATAACATTTTCGTCTTTTTTAATTTTCTACATCAGGAAATAAAAAGAAAATCATTTTCTTTTTCAAGCAGAAAAGAATTATACGAACAAAGGCTAGAAATAAGAAAATGCATAGCTTCTGTTCTGTTAGTTTATTGGTTACTCTTAACCGGAAGAGTTGCTGCTTTTGAAAAATATCCGTTTTTGCACCAAAGTCCAGTAGTCCATCATGAATGGAAGCTTTTAGCGTTTTTACTCAAGTCAGAAAGGTTATAGTTGAAAGGAGAAATAAAGCCATATACATACATGCATCTATACTATCCTTAGATTACGAGTGCATCGCAAATGGCAACCAAATCCAATCTAATTCAACATAAAGGAAACGTCGAAATTAATAAATAATGAAAATGCCAATAAAATATTTTCTTTAATTTATCTTTTAGTTTAATTTTTAGATTTTCATGTTTCTTCGTATATTTTTTTTTAGTTGTTATTTTTTAATTTATAAGAAATTGCACCAAAAAAAAAATTTGAATTTATAGTAAAATGGTTTTTTTCTTCTGATTTTTGATAGAATTCGTAACATTTACTCAAGACTTTTGAAAACCTTTATAAATAAAGATTTAACATTTCTTCAAAAGGGAATTAGTCAAGAAAACTGTTAGCTTTCATGGAAAAGAAATGAATTTCATGAGCAAACGGAAACGTTATAAAAGGATAAAGTGAATAGAAATAATGCACTTGGCATTTGGATAGAATAGTTTTACTGTTTTTGATTAAATTGTAAATTAAAAATGAAGTATTTCTGAAATGAACATTTGATAAGAATTTCATGTGAAATAATATTCTATGTTTTTATATAGTACGTGTATAAAAAAAAAAATTTTTTTTTGTATATAAAAAAATTTGGTTTAAATTTGAATTTTTTCAAATAAAAAATTTATTGAAATTTTTCTTGTTATACTTCGTAAGGGATTAAGAATTTTTTTCTTAGATTTATTTGATATGTGCACACATTTTCAAAGAATTCCCAATGCTTTTAGATGGAATGTGGAAATTACTTTTAAAGATTTCAGTATTTTTGCAAAATATAAAATCAAAACAAATAAAGATGATTAAACTTATCAACAAGAACAAGAAAACTTATGGCGACAGTACATTTTTGATTAATACAAATTTTTCCGATTTTAGAAAAAAAATTTTATTCTTCGATTAACTGATTAATCAGAAATATGAGGCAGAAAAGTAATGAGATGTATTTTTATCTTAACATTAATTTTATGACCTTGCTTGAGTTCCCTGGGGTTTCAATTGGATACGCCTTCGGCTTCTCGAGTGTATTCCTTGTAAAGTATCCAATTGTCTTCTTTTAACGACGATAAAGAGAAATAATTTAAAGATTTTTTATTTTAAATATCACTCCTCATGGGACCGTCAGATATTACTTTATAGGAAGTAGACTGATATGAAGTCAATTATCCTATTTAGAATGATGGCTACCATTTTCTCATTCTTTCTTCCGGGAGGAGCTTTTTTTATTCCTTACGATGTTATCAACAGTGCGTTTTCATCATATAGAGTTAAAAAAATTATATCAGGTGAAAAGGAGTAAGGAGGGAGGCTGAGGGAGAACCCCTTGCATCCCGTTTTCTGATAAAAACACATTTAAGACGTATGACAGAGGGCGTTGTCATATTGAAGCATTTACAAATCTGCAATCCCCAATCTGGGATATGGAATCATTTTTACGAGATTTTTAAAAACATTCTTATAAAAAATTTGGTGAACAATTTGTCCTGAAATTACAAACTAGTTGTGAACAACTCTCCTACTTTAAAAATAAAAAACACATGATATTTATCTTGAAGGACTTTTTGAGCGAGGTTGCCATATTATATTTATATAAAACAATGGAAGCCCATTCGAAGTAGTTTCCGTAGCTTTGCTGGAAGGCTTCAATAGAAATCGCCGTCATCTCTTCGGATACACTCCTTCGGATATTACTGATAGTATCCAGATCTCGTTCTTTTAAGTGGTTTTTGGGTCTTAGGGCACACAAAAAAGCACATGGACTTTTATCAGGCAAGTAGAATTGTTAAGGGAAGGGGGGGGGGATTGAGGTTGGCTGAAATTCCTTTTTTTTTTATAAAAATTTGTTTATATAGATAGTCGTGTGACCGGGAACGTTTTTTTTTTATAAAGAAGTTTTTAAAGATACTACGAGACTTTATTAAAAATTATGTCAGTTTTCAATGTGGAAGGTCTCTTTGAACAAGGTTCGTCTTCCATTGCTGCTCAGCTCCCCAAAAATGTAGCATGCAAACGAAAAAACTAATGCTCCCCATAGGCTCATTCCAAATTTTCATAAGTAAAATTCATCAAGATGCTGAAATTTGTACTGTACGTCTAGCAGGGACTTACGTAAAAGCTCTGCAAAATCTTCCCAGAAATAATAACTAATCCATTTTAAGAAACTAAAAAAATTTTTTTGGAATTTTTTTAAGCATCAAAGTTAAAATTTTTCCAATTTTTATAAAATAATTTTTATTCAGGAAATTTTAGTGGAGAATTTTTTTTGATCAAGACTTGAATTTTTCAAAATTAAAGAATGTAATAAAAAGTAAATTTTTTGATGTATGGTATTCAGTAAAAGATGAAATCAATTTTATTTAGTTTTTAATTTTCAGTTTTAATGAATAAATTGCATTTTTTTCATGCAATAGAGTATAAAGCAATTTGAGAATGAATATTCATTTTTTTTATGTTATAGAGAATATACGAAATAGGAAATAAGAAATTTTTAAATTTTTTATGTAACAAATATTTTAAAGATATTTTAACATTTTTAACATATTTCATATAAAAAAAATTGTCTAAATTTTCTTATATAAAATTTTTTTAATATAAATTAAATAATTTGTTATAAATTATTATTACACTGACAGGTAAATCTTCTAAACTTTTATAGCAAACCATTGAACAAATACTTATATTCATTATAGAAATAAATTAATTATAGAAATTTCGCAAAACAACATTAAAATCAAAATTGAACATCTGCACGCATTTTCACCTAACTACAAATAAAATTATCGGTACATGAATAGAATTTTGATTATTATAAAAATCTTTTTAAGCAAAACTAGAAAATATTTTATAGAAAAAAAAGCGTTTTTCCTGTGAATCAGTTAAATATAAAATAACACGTATCAGTTTATAATTTAAAATACTCTTTTTATCGTATGAAAAATCCGTATCTGATTCGAAATAGATGCGATTTCAGAGTCCTTCATTCTAATTCTATTCACACACAGATTTGATTAGGTAAAAAGGATATTTTTAACTGTAATCAAATACATACTAATAATGGTTTTTTCTTCCTTAAAAAAAAGTTGTTCAATATTTCTTATGATCTTTTTAGATCTCAAATAGAGAATGATCGGATACGGAACACAGTTTCATGCAGAATAAATACTGAAATGAATTATACATATTTCAAAAAAGTGGACATGAAAATATTCTCCTGCATCAACCAAAGGTACATCTGGCATAATAATATTAATTTAAAGTTCATATAATCAAAAGTCTAATATGTAATGTCATCAGAACGGTTCACCTGTGCAAAAATTCCCTTCTCAAGGACTCATATTTTTATACGTTTATACTTGTAAAAATTGGGCAAAAAGACGCAATTCACCTTTAACAAGTTAGAAAAAAAATTCATATAAAAAGTAATTGTTTTTTTTTCTTCGTAAAAAAACAAAACCACGAAAAAAATCGTTACTTGTAAATTTTCCATTTGAAAGAAAAAAAAATGGCGATTTTTTTTATTGCAGGTGGGAAAATTTTATTTTATTTTTTTCCTCATCATTTATCAGGATAGAGATTTTTTCGACTAGGAAAGTATAAAAAATATTAACCTTTCCAAACTGAACGGATGTTTCTAATAAATGAAGTTCTAGAATTTCGAAAGAGAATACAAATTTGTTTATTGTTGTTGGTGGAAAATCCTTTGATAAGTTTAGGTGAACGGGGAAAATTTTACAGGAAAATGAATAACCACACAGAACAAGCGAAAAGATATTTTAGGGTACTTGCGGTGGTTGGAAACGTTCTCATGCTGGGATGACGTGGCGATGAATTAGCACAAATAATATGAATACTTCATCATCGAAATGGAATTCGGATCTCGTATATGTTTTTCCTTCTGGTATTATCTACCTCTCTTTTCCTTCTATATTGGAAAGAAGATGAATTTCGTTGTTGGTCGTACTTATGCATAGAAGTGATATGATGTTTCAAAAGGAAGTAGTTCTATCTAAACTTGGACAAAACGCTTCTTAAATATACAAGTTGAAGAGATGCTGGTACACAACACTGGATACTTGGAAGGATGAAAATAAGTAGAATGGTAAACGTTTGTCTAGCAAGGAGCAAATGAATTAAAGTTTTCCTTCTTCAGGTTATTTTATACTTGTATTTGCTTAGCTTAATAGAATTTTAACTAGGAGTTTTCGGAATTAATTCGCTTCCGGATTGGGTGCTCCTATTAAAATACTAGCTCTTATTTATTTACCAAAATGGGATATTCCCCATTCAAATGGAACGGAGTAAGGTATGAAGTTCCATTTCTATCTTAGTCGATGAATGAAAATTAGGAAATAATAAAAACGCTATCACGTCAACGATTTGTATTAATGAGACGAATCTTTGGCACACTGGAACGGACGATACGATGGTTACGAAAATGATTTTCTTGCATAATTCCGCAGTAAAATTATTTAGGAACGCGGAAACGACCAGCACACTATACTTTTCCGATACTATTTGACTCGTTTCATTCGAAATAATTATATTTGGCTAATGGCCAAGTTTCGCATTTGTACAGTGCCAATAGAAAGCAGGACTGCATCATGAAGATGAAATTGTGTCTAAGAAAACAATGCCAAAGATAAAGTACATATTTTCGTCGACAATGCGTACTCCTACTCTATAAAGTCATACTGCTATTTGGCAGACAAGATATTTTCCAAGAGTTTTTCCACTAGTACTCATAAGAATATTCCTATTCAATGTTAAGAGTTAAGAGTTAAGAGTTCAAAATTCAGTGTTCCAGAGTTAAGATAAATTCAACAATGGAAAAACTTTAATATGTCATTAAATTAAATTTTTGCTATTTTCATTCTATTGCAGATGAACTGAGAAGTTTGGTGAAGAAAAAATATTTTCCATTAAATTTTAAGACAAATATTTAAACAATTTTCACAATTCCATAAACTGTAGTAAGTTTATTTTCCAAAGAAGAGCAAAAAAATAACCCGATCACATACTTTTTGCTATTGCTTTAGGCTTAGATATAATATTCTACAACCTTCCATAATTTTGGTTTTCAAAATTTCTTAAAAGATAATATATCTAATGAATAAAAAAGAGAGGAAACATTTTGCAAACAATTTGTTCCTTGCATACTCAAAAATATTGTTTTTCTTAGTTCAAAAAAAATTTTTTACTAAACATTTTCAATAAAAACTATTTTATATTTTCTTATAACTTTAATAAGCATATTTATATAATAAATAGTTAATAATATCATGTAGCAATGAGGGGAAGTTAAGGATACGTTGGTGGGAGCTAAGGGCATTCTGTCTATAGTATCCGATGAGTTTTTCTTTGCGAAAAGTAAGAGAATAATATTATTTTTTTTTATAATAAGAAATGCCCAGGTTGTGAGAAAAGAAAATTTGGATTTTAAAGACTAGATACGACAAGAATTGAAATGTTTTTTTTAAGCTGTACTTTCAATTCCGTCAGTCCAAAAGGGTTTTATATTGTAAATAAATTGTTTTGAATAGTTGTCCAATAGTCTAAATAGTTACCAATAAACTCTGTTAGTTTGAAATCATTTTAATCCATTATATAAGATTTCAGGTAAATTGATTGTTTAGGTGAAGTTTAAATTAAGGCACTTTTAAGAAAGAGTGAAATTAATGTTAACACTTTTCTGAATTATTTACGTTTACTCTTCATCTCGTCAATAAAAATTAAAAATTGTGATTATGGAATTGCAAATTATTAGAAGTTATGTCAGTATTTGAATAGGTGTAAAGTAGGGCTTTATCATCTGCGTAAGCGGCAATGATAGTAATCAATTCATATGGGATTTCATGGTTGAGAATATGACAAATATATCCTTCTGAGACTCCGACTGAAACAGGATATATTTCTGAGGCATCTGTATTAACAGCTATTTAGAAATGAATTTATAATATGATAGAATATTTGAGTTTTTCTAGGATGTCACTCATACTATCATTGAGTTTTCAGAGAAGTTTCCAGACTAGTCTAGCATGTTACACACGATCAAAAGGATAAGTAATATTTAAAAATAATCCTGGATTATGGAGTATTTATATTAGAAGCTACATTAATGATTAGGAATATTTTTTTCATTATCTACGAAAAAAATTGCCTAATCTTCATTAACGGTCATTAATACTTTAAGGACTTTATTCTTTTTATTTAACCATAAATTTAATGATATATGAATTTATTTACAATTTAATTCGTAATGTTTTTGTAAAAATTGTGTTTGTCATTATTTTTTTTTTAATTAAATTTTCAACTCTCATTAATTTAATTCTTGAAATTTTTGCAAGCAATTTAATTAGAGTTTGAGGTCAAATTTTTACTACATCTAGTGTAGTACGTATTCTAGAACTTATAACCAAATAGATTTCTCAAATTTTTAACATTTTTTTTTAAAAATTAATTAGAAAATATGAAAATAAAAAAAAATTCATAAGGAATATAAAAAATTACCCAAAAAAGACCATAAACTAAATGCTGATCCTAACATAAATAAAATAGAGCTTCGAAAAGTGTAAGCTCTCAAAAAGTTTTACGAAAATAGATTGAATTCAAAAATTTTATACTAAAAATTAAGAATCAATAACGAAAAAAGCGTTTTTTATTATAAGGACATTTAACAAAAATGGCATTAAAATACTCTAAAAAAAAAAATTTATTTCTAAAAAGTTAAAGAAAATTTGTTATAAAAAAGTTCCGATTAAAAAAGATGTCGAAAGATATTTTTTTTTACGGAATTTAATATATTTACTAACAATGCTGGTAGTTTAAAGATAAATATTTTTAATTAAAAAAAAATATTAATTGCTTTAAAGTAAATATCATAAAATTGGAAAAATTAAACACAATGCACTCACATTAAATTTATATTTCTATAACTGATATTTTAGGAAATAAAGTAAATTTATTTCTTAAATTTCGAAAATAGACTGAAGCTACGAAGGAGTTCAAATTAACACCCCCCCCCCCCCCCCCCCGGCTGCTTCTCTTCAACTCAAATATACTTTTGGTCAAAAAACGAACCAAAGAATCATCCCTAAATGTATTCAGATTTTTTTTTGTTAAAATTTTGAAATTTTTTATTGTATTTATTTCGAAAATAGGAAACACTGAAAATAGGAAAAGATACAAAATGTAAATTTAAACTTTTCGGTTAACTAACATAAATTATTGATAAAATAAATTTAACAAAGTCATTATGACGATAAAAATTTCTCCCCTTTTTGGAGTTTATGATAGTATTATCTTTAACCTCAATCGAAAACAGTCCATTTAGATTAAATTTGATAAGAAATCCTTAAAGTTGGCTAACTTTAAGGATTTTTTTTTTTTTTTTTTGGCAAACGCATTTGAACATACGTAAATAAATATATTCGCATTTATATATGTATATATATATGCATAGATACGAGTAGATTGGAAATGGGTTAGATAAGAATAGTTCCATTGGAGCTGAATATGAGTCAGTCTGTTTTGGACCCTGAACACCTACCAATTCCAATTACTAATTCTCAACAAGTAACTAAAATACGGTATATACGATATAAATTTACCTATTTGGACACGGTACATAGAGTATAATGACATGGCATGAGGTCAAGTATCTTCCTCTGGAGACTTCGTGTGAACTTATGTACTTCGATACAGTCTAGTGATTTCCTTAAGTTGCAGATTGGAGGCTCAACGACGGGCACAAAAGCCTTTTGCCCCATACCGCAAACACAGTTGGTTTTCCATTTACTGCCATATACAAAGTGTTTCTATGAAAATTTATTTCTAGCCACATTTCTGGATTATTAGCCTATTGTTTGGGCATTGGTATGTGTGAAACCATAAGAAAATTCCCACGCTATAAAAACTACACATCGTTTCGAGTAAATAATTTTTCTACATTTTATTTTTCTATTTTCTACATAATTTTATTTATTTATTTCTATTTTTTTTGCCTTTTCAGTTTCTGTTTATGTACTATAAATACATTTGTAACTCTTAAATAATTGTACTAACTCCCTTTTAGTGGAACAATAGTTACAACTCGTATTTGTATTGTAGAAAAAACATAATTTCTATACATGCACAAACACTTTTAAGCATATTTCTTCCATTTAATACCTTAAATGGATAAATTTTATTGTGTGCTCATTTTGTAAAATTATTTATTAATTATTTTTCTCTTAATTAAGACTCGGTATTTTAAAATTTAACCTTTAGGTTTAGAAGATATTTGAAAGTTTGCTTTAAAGAAATAAATTTCAACTCTCCTAGAGTAAGCTAACGAAGACAAAGACGGCGAATGTGTTAAGACCACATTAGGTGAGCACATCAAATTAAGATTTTCAATATAATTGGTGTCGGTTGGCAATCTAATTAATGGCATATTCTGCATCTTTGGTTGAAAAAACTTTCCTATAAAATTATGCCATAAATTATTAATAAATTAAAAAGAATTTTTTATTAAAATCAAAACTTGGTAATTGGTTGGAAAATAAAAAATACATAATGTGCGAAAATATGCAGAGTAGAATGCCATTTTTACATACTTTTTTTTTTATTTGCTTGGCATATGAAGAATGCACAGTCTAGGGTAGAGTTAAGTATATTTATTTTCTTCTTTTTTTTTTTGCAATCATATTAAATATGAATATATGTATTACAAAATACTGACTTCATATTTATGAGAAAAATTTATCCATATTCAATTGAAGAAGCTACTAATTAAAATATTTTTATAAAAAAGTAGGCAAAACTGCTTTTAAAATCATGGGAATATACAAAAATTATATGAAAAATTTATTGTTTATTTCAAGTGAAACCAATGCAAATAAAGGGTGGTCCATCTAGCGGTTCCATTTTGAACTACTATTTATTTGAAGTATTAGAATGTTAAATGTCAACACGAATTGACACATTGTTAGTTGAAAGTCAGAATTTACCAATCTGAAGTATACGCTTGACGAAAAATTGGGAAATATTGAGAACTTACTTCCAAAGGTGAGTCTTCAACCCAAACTGTGAGAAATTTAAAAAAAAAATGAGTAAAGATCAAATGCTATCACGTGAATTTTTGGGCAAATTCGTGAAGCGAGTTCGCGAAACTGGTTTGTTGGTTGCCAAAGCAACTCGTTCCCGCTCTAAGACAGTGCGTACGACCGAGAATATTGCCGCCGTTGCTGAAAATGTCAGTGATCATCCATCAACATTAACTCGTCACCGTTCTCAAGAATTGAACATTTCTTGCACTTCTCTGTTGAGAATTTTGCACAAAGACCTTGGTATGAAAGCTTACAAAGTTCAATAAGTCCAAAAGCTAAAGCCGCACGACCATCCGATGCGTTTTCGGTTTGCTCAATAGGCTCAAGATCAATTGGCCGAAGATGAGCATTTTTACCGAAAAATCATCTTTTCGGATGTGATCCATTTCCACCTCGGTGGGTATGTCAACAAACAAAATTGTCGCATCTGGGGCTCAGAAAATCCATACGTCACCATGGAAAAGCCTATGCATTCACAACGAGGCACGGTTTGGTGCGGATTTTGGACCGTAGGCATCATTGGCCCGTTTTTCTTCGAAAACGATGAAGGAGCCGCCGTTACGGTCAATGGTGAGCGCTATCGTAGCATGCTCAACGAATTTTTGTTTCCAAAAGCTGAAGAGAATGGCATGGACAACCTTTGGTTTGAACAGGACGGGGCCACTTGCCACACAGACAACGTAACAATCCAACTTTTGGGCACTGCTTTCGAAAACCGAATAATCAGCTGAAATTCTGATGTCAATTGGCCGCCTCGGAGTTGTGATTTGAGCCCGTTGGATTATTTTCTGTGGGAAGCCGTTAAGAATAAATGTTACACAAGCCATCCAGAGACAATTGAGGCCTTGAAACACGAAATCAAAATTGCCATTGAAGAGATACAGGCCGAGGCAATCGAAAATGAACTGAAAAATTGGGTCGAACGAATGGGGTAGTGTAAGGCCAGCCGTGGCAGTCATTTAAATGATGTTGAAAAAATATACACTAGTTTTTTTTTTATTTACTTTTTAAAATGGAACTTCTAAATAGTCGACCGTATATAATCTTTAATAATAAAAGGAGTTATCCAGTTTGTGCTTTTGAAAATAAAATTTATCAAAAAATATTTTTCGTTTTATATTTTAATAACTTTTTACTTTTTTGGAATAAGTAAATTTTGCCATTTATTACATAGCTCGATACTTTTGAGAAATTTTTTTGTAGGACCCAATCCTTTTGAGGAATGTTCTCGAAACTTTTTTCACATTTCGGACTGTAGTTTGATTTTTACTTGACGAATGTTCGTTTTTAAATCCTCTCAACTTTCAAGGTTAGTTTTATAATTAATTTTAAAGCAGTTATAAATAAATAAAAGTCTAACAGCGTCAATACACAGAATCTTTGAAGTCAATTGACATCAACAAATTTCAAAATTACACATCCTTGGAATAATTCTTAAATCATTTCTACAAAATCAAGAATGAAAAATTGGAAATTTAAAGAAATTATGTATATTTTTTACCATAATTACTAAAAAATATTATTTAAAAAAATTCGATTTATTACGTAATCAAAAGCATACAAAAAAAGAAAATTTTCTTATTAATTTTTATATAAATATTTCCATAATCGCTTATGTATAAGATTTTATATAAGATTTTAGCCTTTTGAACTTTTACAATTATTGCAAAAAAGTTTTGAGTGAAATTTTATTTAATTTGCCATTTTGTTATTGATAAATTTTTGGCAAAAGTTTGTCTTCAAAACAATAAGGATGAGGATTTATATAATTTCATATTTTTTTCATCATTTTTCTTCGATATAATATTATTTAACATAGTTATCTGGTATCTGTTTGATGAAAAACTTATTGGTAATTAATATAATATGGTATGGGATTATTGAAAAATATCACAGATTGTGATAAAATATATTTTATATCTTAGAACAGCAATTAAAGATTTAAGAATTTATCTTATAATAAACAGTACCCATAAGAAAATTCGAAACTTTTGATTATAGCTTAGCTAGCTTATTATCTAATAGAATATTGGCGGAAATATTTATTACTATATTTAATAAATTTGTATATTTATTTTAAAAAAAAAATATTAAAGAAGTTTTCTAATAACATCTCAACATTTTATCGACCTTTGTTTATTTAGTTGGCATTAATAGGTTTTCTTAAACAACAATTCCAATAAAATCGAATGCCCCCTTGAGGATATTCTTTTCGGTCAATTATGAAATGTTTTAATTAATTTTGCTTTGCTGTCTATTGAATTCTGTTTTATAATGAGTTAAGTTGATTTTAAATTCTATTCAATTATACTACCAGATTTTGAAGATTATGTTTAAATAAAGGATTTTATGTCTGTTAAAGAGGAAAATTGATTTTTATTTCACAAATACGAGGTGATTTGTGAAACTTTTTGAATTGGTATTTAATTTTTTGTATATATTTTTTTAATATTGATGCGATTTTGAAGATTTTCCTGAGTGAGTATGAGCACCTTGGTCTAATCTGAAAACCCAAAAAATCATTTTACCCTGAGACATACTAACAAGGATAGAAAATATATATTTCCGAGATATTTTCTATCTTTCCTTGTATCTCTCAGGTTTGTATTCTTGGCTTTCTCCTATATAATTTGTATACACATGGCTTCCCTTATATATGATGATGATATTTCCATTCTATCACGTTACAAAAACCCGAATACTGTCTTCTATAATTTACAAAACTCTATTGAATCCTCCTAAAAACTGGTTCAGAAAGTGTAGAAAAAAGGTAAATGAAAAAAAAGTGATCATGTTACTTTTATTCTGTACCAAAACCAATCCCTTCTCATACATATTAGCGATAATATTGTTTCACAAAAGAATCAGAAATATAGATAAGAATTTTACTTGGACAAAATTTTGACATTTAACCGTAACATAACTGAAAAAAAAAACTGAAATGAACAGAAGCTTGCAGATAAGTGGTCATAACTGTCCAATTTTGGTCAAACCTAATCTTTCCAAACCCACCTCTCTGAGCAATAGTCTATGCACTCTATTTCGTGTGTAAAAGTGTGACCCAACATGAGGCTACTGATCCTATCCTTCGTTATTCATTCTAAACTATAATTTTATAGTCAACTGTTATCCTATAACAATCCAATAACTGTCATCATAGTCGACTCTTAAAAAAGCAATGGCCACGAGACTTTTTAAGTTTAAACGTGCCATTAGACGATCAGTCAAATTGGCAGATGTCAGCCAATGTGACGTCAAAATGACTAACCATCTACGAGGGTCGTTCAATAAGTCCTTAGAAAAATATGGAAAAAAACTGTTTTTTTAAAAAAACAGTTTTTTTCCATATTTTTCTAAGGACTTATTGAACGACCCTCGTAGATGGTTAGTCTCTACGAGGGGTCGTTAGTTTTTTATTTTTCAACATCATCTCCTTTTAGCTCTATACACTGTCCCAACCATTTTCCCAAAATTTTTATCCCGTCCAAAAAATAGGATTTCGGAAGTTCTGCAAAATACTCATCCGTTTGAGCAATGACGTCCTCGTTGGAAGTGAACGGTCGTCCGCCAAGCCATTTCTTCAGATTAAGGAAAAGAAAATAGTCACTCGGGGCCAAATCTGGTGAATAAGCGGGATGCTGCAACAATTCCATTCTCAATTCCACAATTTTGGCTATGGAAACAGCGCAGGTGTGCACACGCGCATTTCCTGATGCAAGAGGATTTTTTTCTTCTTCAGATGTGGGCGTTTCTCTTTGATTTCCTCGCTCAACCGTTACAATAACGACGCGTAATACGCTCCTGTTATTGTTTTTCCTTTTTCCCTGCGAATCCCAGAAGACCGTGGCCATCACCTTGCCGACCGATGGCACAGTTTTTGACTTCTTCGGAGCCCGTTCACCCTTGAAAATCCACTGTGATGACTGTCTCTTCGTTTCTGGAGTGTAGTAGTGTATCCAGGTTTCGTCCACAGTGACATATCGACGAAGGAATTCGGCAGAATTGCGATGAAAGAGTGCCAACATAGCCTCAGACTCCACTACACGATTGCGCTTATTCTCCTCTGAGAGCAAACGCGGCACCCATCTTGCCGAAATTTTTTTCGCAGACAAAAATTGAAGCGACTGTACCTTGTGATATGCCCGTGGCCTCAACTAATTCGCGCATTTTAATTCGCCGATCGTTGAAAATCAGGTCGTGGATTTTGTCGATGGTTTTAGGAGTAGACACCTCAACTGGGCGTCCTGAACGATGTTCATCTTTTGTGGACGAACGGCCACGTTTAAATTCATTCACCCAATTGTAAACCGTCGCAAACATAGGTGCAGATGTGCCATGAACTGCATCCAACTCGGCTTTGATTTCTTTCGGGCTTAAGCCTTTCAAATGGAGATGTTTGATGACAGCCCTAAACTCGCTTTTTTCCATTGTTATGCACAAATAAATGTCGTTAACTTTAATCGACGATAGAAATTGACCTACGCTATGGATCAAGCTGAAATGTTGACAGCTTTCCTGTCGATAATGTTACTTACAAAAAAAATCTTTACCGACACTACGAGCGCAATTTCTCGGATTTTCTAAGGACTTATTGAATGACTCTCGTATTAGCCTGATTTGTGATGTTAGCTCACGTGTCTCGATTATGGTTGAAGAAGCTGCCAACAAATCAGCCATTTTGGGCTAACCGTCTTATAGTATGATTGTCATATTTAGCTGATGTCAGACATATTTTAGTACGTCAGGCACTGTCGCACGTCAACTATTTCACAAATATCATTTAAAAAAAAACGCTTTAATTTTAAAAAGAAAAATAGTTTTTTTTATAAATTTTTATTTTCTTTTATTTGAAATGGTTTCAGAAACAGTTTTTTCTGCTAATTGCAAACTAAAAATTTTAATTATTTATTATTGATTTTTAATAAATTTATCTTAAATTTTTGAACTAGTTTTGTTTAATGAAAAATCCAAAAAAAATTTTCATCGACAATGAGGTATGATACCCATTTTTTTGTATTTTTTTAAACAATTTTTGTTATTTGTTATATAATTGTACACTGAGAAAAACAAAATGCACGAAATAAAATGAATACACCATTTGACAGTACGTCAAAAACAATTTGTCTATTAAAAATTTGCAGTTTTCTGTGATGAAGAAATTAATAGTTGGCTGACCCGAAATTTAATAGCCAGAATTATATGTCAGCTACTTTGGGAAGATTAGCTGATGGTAGCTGACGACTTTGGGATAGACTAACTCTCTGAAAGCCTAATTTTTTCATCAGCCGTCATCAGCCAAGTCGGCTGACTGTCTAATATCTTGATTTTTCACAAGCCAACGTCAGCCGTCAGCCACTCTTTAGCCAACTGTCACCCATTTTTTTTCTCATAACGTGACGTTGGTTGACATTTGGAAATTTGACTGACCATCTAATGGCATACATTAGGATATTTAACTTATAGTAAATATAATTCAATAGCTGTTTTTCTTTCTTATGTGTCAAGTTACTATTCCTCGTATATGAAAAATCAGCTTGTTATTTTATACGCATTTACACTTAAAGCAAAATTTATTCACAACTACCCGACCAAGATGACTTCTACAATACGGAATGACTGTTCCTAAAGTGATCATGACTGTGCAAGTGTCGACATCGATAACGATAGTGCGTCTAAAAGCTGATATCGCTATTGATATCGATGGGCGGTTGTCAATGTCGATTTTTGTGGTTGACAAAGTATATGATTTTCATTTTTGAATGAAGTCGATAGAAAAATACTTTATGAAAAATATTATTTATGATTTATGGAAAGCAAACAACATGACGTACACGAAATACATTTATACCTAAGCACTTACCAAACACATTTATATCCTACAAAAAAAAAACAAAAAAAAAAAACAAGAAAAGAAAAAAAAGTCAAAAAATTTAAAAGAAAAATATTCTAACGAGGGTATAAACTTTATTTAATGTCAGCACATTGTTATTTCCTTGAAAATTGTTGCCTTTCAGTATACAATAAGGACTACGCACAGACTATACTCTTAGCTAAGACTCCGAGACATTTTCCAATCATAGTCTTCTTTTCTCCCTTATCGGATTGGTTACAAATACCTGAACGCAAACATGCAGAAAAATAAACACAATCACCTCTAAATAACTGTGTACTTGACAAACTCTAAAATAAAGGGTCTATCTTATAAAATTGCTTGTTTTTTTTTTATTCGATCTTATTCTTCGTATTTATGCAAGATTGCCCTTTTTTATTCCTTGTCACAGGATGGATATCTGCATAGGTATCTCTACAATATCAGACAAAATAGATTGAAGACACATGAACGAGGGTAGTTTTTTTTTGTGTATTCTTCGATAAGGAGCAATTTTTAGACTGACATTATTTCGAGATATTATTTTAAAAGGCAAGTTTAGATATGTTGCTGATAGCAATTTTTTATTTTTATGTTATTTACTCGAAATAATGATGGAAATGATAGTTGATGTTAAGAAAATGTTTCATTTTATTAGATTTACATAAAGGAACAAGCAATTTTAAAGATGAGTAAGTGTATTTTTTTTTTAAAAAGGAATCCATTTTATTTTTATTTTTCAACTAGAATATGCTTATCTCTTTTCCAATTATGTAAGTTATGAAAAAAAAATTTTTATTTGAAAGCGTTTCACTAAAACCCATTTGCTACCTGTTGATTGAAATTCTACTGACTAAATTGCTTGTATCTTGTGTAGTATAAAAACGGTTTGATAGATGGCATTATTAAACGATCAATTATTTTATTAGTTATGATTTTTCAAGCATTTTTTTAAATATTTTTTTTAGGGATTTGAAACTTTTCCAAATAATAGCTTTAATATTTTAGAAAAGAGTGAAAACTTTAATTCTGTCTAGGATGACAATTCCTCATTTATAACTGCACAAAATTCAGGTATGAAACTTCTCTCATTTATAACTGTACAAAATTCAGGTGATACAGGCACTTCAGACCAGAGATTATATATATGCACCGCCGGCAAAGGAATAAGAACGTTTAAGAGCCTCAAAGACAAGATCCTTATTTTTACAGTAAATTGATAATGCATGATGGATCGTATTTTAACTTGAGCGGCTTCATTAAAATTGGGATCCGAAACCATGAGTCAATTGAAGAATGTCCTGTACGCTCTTAAAAAGTGGCTGTGCGATGAGGTGTATAAACTGGTTGTAGATGCTTTAGGCCATGCTGTTACGGTAACTAGTGAGTGATACAGGAAGATACTACAGAACTATTTAATCCATGAATTAGACTAATTAAGGTTAACCCACTTGCGGCTCTAACAGCACAGAGCCACATCACTCATTGCATGCGCTACAATTAAAATTCTTCGACTGATATTCTCAGATAAAATAATATCGAAACGTAATGATATCGATTTCTTCCTATGAGGGAAAAAAAATTAATCAATAAAGTATGTCCCAATGAAAGGGCCGGATTTAGTTTTTAAACATTATTTATTCAAAAAGTATTTTTATTTCATTGTAAAGTAAAAATATTGCGATTATACACAGGGTGATTTTTATGTTTCAGTTTGATACATAAAAACCATTTTTGTTTGGATGACAGTTGCCCGTTAACATTTGACAGTCGTAGAGAGTGGTCAATACAAATTTATTATAAAGTATCTAACACTATAACAATATGTTAAAATTATAAAAACATTTTTTTAAAATAATTTTTCCATTGTAAATATTCAGACAAAAATACGTAACTTTTTTGGTGTTAATCATTTACGTTGCAGGTCAACAATTCGGCGTGTAATGAATAATTTTAAAAATATGTATACACTGAGAGATAAAACAAATACTGTCAGATACCTGAAATCTTCCAATTGTTTGTTAAATATTCTCAAAAAGTTTTGTTTTTATTACTCGTATAAATAAAATTAAATTGGCATAAAAGCTGCAGGCAAATGCTCATAAAAAGCGACGAGATTTGAGTGCTCGAGTTTAACAGCTTGGTATAGACGACCACCATTTTTTGGTAAAAAATCATTATGTCTGGCTTTGTTAATAAACAGAATAACCGCTATTGGGTCATTGAAAACCCTCAACTGATATACCAAAGACCACTACACACTCATAGCGTAATTGTATGGTGCATCATTGGGCCATATTTCTTTGAGGATGCTGGAGGCAATACTGTAACAGTTACTGGTGACATCTAACGGGACATATTGAGAGAAATTTTCCCATGCCGAATAATGTCAAAAAGTGGTGATATCGATGTCGCCATAATCCTTTGATTTTAACCATCCCAACTTAAAGAAAAAAATATACAATAAAAACCAACCACAACCTTGATGCTTAATGACAACATTCAAAACGAAATTTGCTGAAATAACACCAGAAGTCTGCGAAAATGTTATGAAAAATATGCTTAAAAGAATTCGCTTTCCCACTGCGGCCAGAGACAAACATTTGATCGACATTTGATCATATTTAATATATAAAGCTAAAGATAATATGATCAATTAATAAAATAAAAATTATAAAATTATATTTTATTTGAAAGTTATTAAAAAAAACTGATCTGGAACATAAATAAAACACACCCTGTATATGAATTGTGTGATTCAATTTTGGCAATAACACGTTGGATTTCCGTCTTAAGCTCACTAAGTCACATACATGTGACTTCAAAAAACCTCAATATAGTGTCAACTCATACGATCTTGCTGGCTAATTCTGATCCAAATTTCTTGAAATTGCACGAGCAGCACATTTTCCTTGCAACAACTGAATGGTTTTACGCACCGTGTGACAGGTTGGGCTGCTCTGCTGAAACCAAATGTCGTCAAGATCCAAATCAAGCAATTCCGGTCAAAAATATTATAGTTGGCTATCATGGTTCTGAAACGTGAGCCTGCTTAATTTTTCAAAGAAGTACGGCTGAATCACTAATCGCAGTAAATAGGAACGCGCAGTTGACTCACCCGTACGTTGAATCACTCTTCGGTTCCCTGCACAGCAAATTCGACAATTTACGTAGCCATGGAGTTGAAAATGTGTCTCATCACTTAATATGATCTTCTTAGTAAAATTATCATTCACTTACTGATGTCCCATGAACCAATTTACAATATCTTCTTGATTAAAAAGTTCTGCCGCTTTCAGTTGTCGGGTCAGTTAGATCTTGTAGACATATAGAATTAGGTTTTTTTTGCGAAAATTTGCTATTAGATGCTTCTTCAGACAAATAATTCTTATAAACGGTGACAAACTGATATTCTCAGAATTTCTGTAAAGCTTTCTCTCACTGTGACTATGATTTCGAGTAAATATCCGCTACGTAGACTCATGGGTGATTGAAGGGCCATATATAATTTTTTTTAATCATTTTCGACAAATTTTCTAATTAATCTTCGAATTGACAACTCATCTGAACCATTATTTTTAACAAAAATTTAACAATGTTTACGATCTGTTTCATTTGGATATTGTGACCTTTATAAAGTTTAGAGCGCAAATAATGAAAAATATTTTTTGCTCCTTAGACAAAAAAAATAAAGATACATTCTATTAATGATTTTAATATTTAAATTTATGCAGTTTGTTAGATTGTTTCAGTTCAAGAGGTATATTTAATACCGAATGGCCTCGAAAAATACTGCATGGAGATTTTGTGAGTGATGCTGAGCCTACTAAACTAAGTTTTCTTTGAAAATAATTAAAAATTTCTGCAATTTTTAATAATTGTATTAGATTTTCATTTCGAAATATAGAAAAATCTTCATTTTTATGATGACATAATTTTAAAATTTTCCATATCCAAAATTAACTAAAAAAAACCATAAACAGTTTTCCATCTAATTAGTGTAAAATCCTTTAAAATATCAAAATTTAAAGAGCTTTTTTTTCTCCAAGGACAACTTAAGAAACTACTAAATTTTGAAATTTGCAGTAACGATAATTTCCGGATAATAAATAAGATACTTCCGCAGGATATAATATACGAGGTTTTTCTTGGTTGAATAACCATATTCAAGTTGTGATGTATCGATGTATGTAAATTTAAATTGCGATTACCTACAGGCATCAGTGCACAACTAGATTATATTTTAGCACTTACACACCAGATTGATATTGCCTAACAAGTGTGAATACCCAAATTCTAACTGCAAACTGATTAGATAATCACCGGATTATTTCATGTGTAAAGATTCAATCACCTGTTCAGTAAATAAAAGGACACAGACGAAGAACAGATTCAGGTATCAAAATTACATAAAGGAATACAGTGGCATACCATATACTTATTCATGATTAGATATAACTATACCTACACACTTATACGATTATCTTAGATAATAATCTAGAATATTGATCGAATTATATTCGTACCAATAAGATGTGTGTTTGCCACTAAGCCGCTCTAGGCTGAACATATTTTCATCATAGTTACACGTTTTCTCACCGGGAATACCTTAAAAAAATTTCGATAATTTCCGGAATATGTTTATCAATTCTTCTAAATGGAATTGTTTCTTGAATATAATATGTTTAAATTGTTTCTCTAACATCGAAAACAAAACGAACATTTGCACATATCAAAAATTTGAATTTCTCCCTTTTTTTGGAATGGGGCGAAAATGTATTCCGTTCACAATTTGCCACTGACATGGAAACGAATTGAAAATGATTTTTCTCTTGAATTACCTATGATGGTGCTCCTTCAAGTAACAATAAATCAATTTTCAACATATTTTACTGTATTTTTTTCCCTTTTAACATTCCATGTGGGTGCCAAAACTTATGCAAATTTTATCAAAAAGAGAAAAAAAAATTGTGCAAAATTGGAGGTAAACGTGTGGATTGTATGATCTAAACTAGTCGAATGTTTGTATGTATATTGGTAAATACTTGTAAATGGTTTGTTTTGGTTTATTGAACAAGAATTCAAAAGTATTACTTGAGCTAGGAAATTTTTAAATAATCTCAAGTAAAAGAAAATCCATAAACAACATGAGTTTATGTATTTTTTCGAAACCATATAAAAAGAAAAGGTTTCTTTTATTGGAAAATGATATAAGGGTAGTTTTATAATTTCATAGGTCCTTTTACATATAGGATAAAAGGGTAGTTTTTCTAATATGAAATTTTTCCTCAATATTAAATTTACCAAATTTTCCAGTAAAAACTAAATTTACTAAAATTTCAAATTTATTGAATTCACGGGGTTGTAGACTCATCTTCTATTACCTTCTCAAATATCGTAGAAGCTTATTATATTAAAACTTTGGTTGCTCTGATTCTTCTTTTCAAAATGTCTTAAAAATTATAATATCCATTCATCTATACAAAATCAATTAATTTTCTCTTTCATTGGGCATGTAATCATCCCTGAATAGATAAAAACAGGTAACTACTGATCCGTCCTTTTATAAGAAACTTTTTTGAAAGCAGTTTCTGCAAAACATAATCACCTTCAGTGATAACCACGCAGCCTTGCAAGCCATCTATGACCCATCGAGTGATCCTGTTTTCAGAAATATTCGACATAATCTGCTTAACGACAGGGGTAGTAAATTGTGTTGGATTTCAGGTCATGTGAAAATTTTGGGTAATAAAAGGTGCAAACACTGAGTCACCCAGTGTTCATAGCAGTTCCTAACTTGCTTGAACTGCTACCCAAATGGAAAATAACACCTTTGGCGACAAGTCTTAGACACATGCACTGGGTGAGTAGTGAAAGCTGTCTTTCGAAAAATTTTGACAACCATGGTCCAACTAGTCTACTCAACAAGAATGCCTCACATTTTCCCATGAAATTCTCTCCGCTGTGAAACATTTAGATCCTTCAATATTTTTTTCCAAATCCGTTAAACCAACTAAAATTAACTACAAAATCTAACCATCTTTAACTGGTCCATACAAGTAACTAAAAGTTACCAAATAAACCCATAATTGTGTCTCAATAAATGAAATTTAAAATATTTAGGAAACAAATTTAAGATAAATTATTTTTATCTTCTGATGATTTATGAATGTTTATTTTAAATAGATTTTATGGAAAATTTTATGGGGTATATTATAAGGTACCTCCATTATTTTGATGTGTCAAATAAAAGCGCTGTCATTCTTATATTGTACAATTCTATTTTGCCATATCCGCCACTTAATCATAGAGAACTACATGATGCAAAATAGTGCCGACATAGTAAATATTTGTGCCCTGTTTTATTATAAAAATGTATGGTCAAATTGGACGTCCTTCTGAGAGCACATTTTATCTCGTAATCAGTAAATTTGTGTAAACCAGTTCACTTGGCTATCGGTGACTGTCTGCGTGTCAGTGAAAAGCTCTGTCAAACAGAAATATTGCAGCTTTTGCTCAAAATATGCGTGAAGACCATAGCCGCTCAATTTGTTGCTGCTCACAAGAATTGAGTCTTTCTGCAATCTAAACTTTGTGAATAGTGCAAAAAATACTAAGGGTACAGACAGAGTAGGCGCTCGAGACGGAGCACTTCCATGCAAGAAGCAAAATTCGGACTGTCAGAGTGAATGAGTTGAAATTCGGGTTTTTGCTTGTGTTTTGTTTTTAAGCATATACTTTTCCAAAAAATTTAAAGAGAACGAATAATTAATAATTAAAGCTACTGATAATGATTAGTTATAAATTATCTTTAATTATCTTATGATATTTACATAACTTTCCTACCAAAATCCGGTTATGGTGACATATTTTTTATGGTCCCACAGAGGGGGGGCGAAACAAAGTTCTTTAATTATAATAACACTCCCCCATAATTTAAATTAAATGCAAAAATCTTCAACAAACTGTAATAATAATGCACAGTTTCGTCAGAATGGCTACATAAAACTATAAAATTATCAGATCTTGGATAAAAAGCAATCACAAAAGTTCCAGAAGCTTCCTTTGCATCCAGAAGATAGTCGGGCGGGATCATCGGGTCGTACCACTTTGAAAATGAGGCTTGATGGTAACTGTACGATGATAGCAGTTTTTTTTTCGGCGTCAATTGAACGATATGGACAATATCTGGTTATAACAGTACGGTGGGACTTGCCTTACAGTAATGTTATAAGGGTCTTCGCCACCCTTATTTTTTAATGAGTCAATGTTAAATCAATGGTCTACGCCACACTTTTGTTCACAGACCGAGCTGTAAAGGCCTATACGGAGGAAGAAAATGACTGCAAGAGTAGGCGAAAAAATCGTTGGGATAATGCCCCCGATGGCAGATGGACCCACCATCTTTTCCCGGTAGTGGATCCGTGGATAGACCGACGACATGCTGATGTTGGTTACTATCTATCGCAATTTTTGACCGGACGCGAATGTTTTCGGGCTTACCAATTCCGCTTCAAATTTGATTCTAGCCCAATGTGGCCTTCTTATGCAGGATGGTGGAGAGTCCAAAGCACGTATTCTGTTACTGTGTCTGATTCAATGCGGAAAGAGAAAGAGGCTTAGAAGTGAACTGACGGGATTCTGACGCCGGAGCATTTTGTGACTCTGATGTTGAACTGGAGGATGGCTTGGGAGGCTGTCGAAGTTTATACGACAACAGTCCTAAAAAGACTATGTCTGGATGAGCGTAAAAAAACGTTAGAAATAACTTACCAGAATAATGATTTCGATCAATCCCCAACCCACGAAGTAATACCTGCCGGCGGTTCCGTATAGAGACATAGAAATGTGACCAAGTACGGCGTTTTTAGTGAGCTAAAGTCCCATACTTTGTCTTTCGTTAATTTCCACCTTACTTAAACAAAAAAACAACAAAAAAAGGCAGCTGTCTATGACTATACAACATCCTTTGCTGTCATCCAGCTTGTTGGCGGCGAATACCGCAAGATCAAGTATGAAATCCTAGCAGATAGAAGTTTCCCTTTCCATGGCGAACGATGGGCAATTAGGACAGCAGTTGAGACTACAATTAATTTCTACAAATATGGCAGCGTAATTATTTTTACCCACAGTCTCGCAGACTTGGTAGCCATTCGTGGCTCATCTAATGACCCAGTGCTCAATGAGATTCGTTGCAATCTATTCAACAATAGGAACGTCAAGTTGAGTTACGTTCCAGGTTACGCTGGTATCCTTGGTAACGAAGCTACCGGGGGAGTCGCACTACTGTCCTGTTCTCACTTAAATTTTTAACTTGCCGCATCTACTCACAAAATGGCATGTAACATCTACGCAATAACCAAGCCGAAATTCTGGGCAAAGAAGCTTCTTAGAATTTGGATTGGGTCTACCGCATGCAACCTATGATTTGCTCTTCGCTAACCAACCTTGTTCTTCGCTCAATAGAATTTAACAATGTCTGACTTTTCACTCCAAATAATCGACCAGTTTCATTAGGAAGCTAGCAATGCGAATCTACACCTAACATGAAGTCGCCAACTGGCCTCATGGTCGTGGCGCTACACTGTAGTGCCTGGCTCTTGTCTCAGAAATCTTACAACAAGAAAAAAAAAATTGTCTATGCCAATAAAATTACAGCACGTTCAAAGCTGAAGAACAACATTATTGAAGCCATCGGTGAGATTCAACTCGATTTATGGTGAAGAGTTATCAACTTTCTAAATTGTTTGAAAATTTTTTGGGTCTAATATAAAAACCTAAAGCATCTATATGCAAAAACTATGCAAATTATAGAAGCACAACTATTTTAGTTGCAATTTAATATTTAGTAATTAGCTAATTAAACGGTATTTTCGATGGATTCATTTGGAAAATGTGCAATTCTCGAGTGTAATTATTGAATAGTCGGAGTGCCATTTATGTTTCGGAATGGATAATTGTAATTGGAAACATTTAATGTTAGTTATCTATTTTAGGTACACGGTTGTTCATAGAACTGAACTGGGTTATATGCAATTTGTTATCATAAAATTTCAATATACCCTAATAAGCTATTAGAAGAATGGTGGGATATGCTATGAACTTGAATTGTACTCAAAACTAATAATAAATAGATTATGTACATTTTGGTCAAATATAATTTATAATGAAAAAAACCTTAAAAAAATACAATTAAGTCTAATAAAAGAATTATTAAAATTTTTTATATAAAAACTTCTCCAATTTTATATAGGATATTATAATAATTCAATAGTAAATAAAAGTTTATAAAAGAAATTTTCTAGAAAGACCGTGTAGTTTGGAAGAATATTAATATAAATTTTCTGATACTCTCCTCTTTTCATTGTAATAACAATAAAACTGAAGTGGGCTCAGTAAAAAGCCAACTTTATTAAAAATTCAATTGAATTGAAATTATATTGTAAATTAAAAATAATAACATAAAAAGTTTATATAAATAAATAAACGATAAAACAAAGAAAGCATTTTAATTATATTGTAGTTCAAAATTTATTCGTTTTGAAAATTAAGATATATAAATTCTTAACTCTACAAAAAGTATAACCGCATAAATTTTTCGCCTTGTGATTTTCTACAAGCCACTTCAAAGAATTTAAATTGAGGATAATTTTAGTTTTTCTAATTTATTTGCAATTATAGAGTCTGTATTACTCAAGTGCTTTCCATAGTTGGGGATGTTAGTATAAAAAAAAAATCTCCCTTTTTTCTTTAAAAGATAGTTCATGTTTTATACGATTAACCAAAGTGGGATTTTTTTACAAATATATTAAAAATACAAAAAAAAAATGGATTATATTAAAAGAAGTGGCATGGAAATTTTTTTTTTAAAACTATTTATGGTGACAGAAATTCGCACCAAACTTTGCAAATAAATTTGAAAATTGCTAAAAGTGTTAAAGTTAGCATTGAGTACAGCATAAAGCTTTCATCGTGTAAGTGGTTGAAAATTTGAATAGTGGCGGAAGGAACTTCCGGAATAGATTTAGTGAGTAAAACTTCAGTTCGCGAAGAATGGAAATATACTATTAAAGAGCTTTTTTGAGACACATTTGCTTACTAGCTTAAGGGAGTTCCTACTTATTTCTTTAAAAAAATAATATAATCATAAAAAAGACATTTTCATTTAAATATATGCTCTATTGTTGGAAAAGTTGAATCCGTTCGGGTAAAGTGGATAGTTGATAATGGGAAAAAGAAAAAAAAAAGCAAATTCAGTCAGAAACAAAAAAAAAATGCATTTTTATTTATAGTGAGGTCTAGGTTGTCTTATAAAAGTTCTCGTTGTACTCATAAAAGTTCTTATTTATGTAGTTACTTCTTATAATAATATAAATATTTGCTTTAAAATTATTTGTTAGTTGAATATCATGAATAAAAAATTTAAAGCTTTCGAATACTTACTGATAGCTCCAGCTAAAAGTTTCCGAAATTGTTATCAATAAATTTTCTTTTCTTTCGATAACAGTTTTATTGGAATTCAATTGGAAACATATTTTATAATAACAAATTTTCTTTATTGAAATTTTTTGAAAATTGTTACTTTTCTAAGAAAGTTTTATTGAATTATTTAAATAAATACTACAGAATGAGGGTAAAGCCTTTTTTACTATAAAAATTCTCTATAGTCCTATTTTAATAATTTAATTGTTGCGACCATATTCAATAATGAGACTATAATTTTCAAAAACTTTTGGTATAACAGATTATCCATTACAAGAATTGCAAAATGCGGCCTTTTTCTTAAATAATTACCCCTAAAAAATAATAATTTATAATAATAATTTTGGTTAGATATAAAATTTTAAAATTGTCAATTTTATTTTAGCTTAAATAATTATCAAACAATGCGACAAAATTATAGAAATGCTCTACAGGCATAGTGAGTATTTCGCACTTTAAAAGGAAACTATTTTTAACGATGAGGCTCTTTTCTTATTCAGTAAATATTTCAATCAGTAAAATTCGAAGAAACCTGGAGTGCATTTTAGCATCTACCCTCCCAATAAATTCCCAACGACGACTATAAAAAGTAGAAGCCTCGTGATCTTTTAACCAAAGAAACATCGATGGTTATTTACCCCTAAGGCATCGTTGTTAAAAAATCTGCTAATTAAAATATATACAGTTGTGGATATCAAAAAGAAATACTTTGACAATTTTTTATACTTTTTTTTATTTAAAAAATAAAACATTTTTGTGTTTAAGCAATTTTTATATAGATTAATCCACTTGGCGGTTTGGAAAAAATAGGCCAGCAATATGATACCTACGAAATGAATTTTTAAATTGAAATAATATTTGTTTAATTTATAGTTTACCATTTTTAAATAATTTAGAAGAATTTAAGTTGGCTAACCAAGAAAAAGGGCGGAAGATATACCCATTGGGTACAGGGATAAAAGGCTTCGAATGTTGATTTTTTGAAGAAAAAAAGTTGAGCGATGAGACTCAAAATTAAAAAAATATTTGAGGCTCTAAAAATCCATAAGAGACTGTGTCAAGGCCATTGTATTTACAAAAAGTGACTGTGTGGTGTGTATTTTAGTCCAAAAATGCTATTAGCTCGAATTTCTTCGAAAATGAATAAGGAGAGACCATTACTATCAATTAGAGCATAAAAATCAATTAATTCAAATCAAATATTCTCCATTATTATTTCTGGTTGAAAAACTGCATCGAGTAGTATTCACAGGCCTCTCTTTTGGCAAGCTTGGTTCCATTAAGAGAGTTATGCTGATATCGAAATAAGTGATAGTGTGAGGGTGCTATGTCTACACTATACGGTGAATACCAGTTATGATTCATCTCTCTTTTTTATCTTACCCATTTTTCATCGCCAGTTATGATTCGCTTCAGAAATGGCTCGATTTCATTACGCTTCAACAGCCTATCAGACATTGTGTATCTTTTTATACCCAACCGCTCACAAATAGTTTCAAATGGTTTGATGA
Source organism: Atherix ibis (assembly GCA_958298945.1). Classification (NCBI taxonomy): domain Eukaryota; kingdom Metazoa; phylum Arthropoda; class Insecta; order Diptera; family Athericidae; genus Atherix; species Atherix ibis. The sequence goes on along the minus strand of OY282605.1, from coordinate 30,381,574 downwards.
TAAATGTTAAATTCACAAATGGTTTAATATAATGAATGCTGATATATATGCCAATCTTGGTTCAATTTTTTTCGAGAATCGCATCACTTTTTTTGGTAATTTGATATCAAAATTTCGACAAAAAAAAGCTAGCAAAATACCATAAATTTGTTTGCAAGTCCGCAATACGTCGTTTTATGCTACACAAAGCTTTAAATGTAAACTTTTAAACGTCAGTCCAGTGTTTTTACAATGCGCCTAGTAGGTTATTTGCTTTTAACTCCATCTATCGCAAAATGCCACAAACTTTTTTAACAAAACAATTTTTCAATGCAACTAATTATTTATTAAATTCGAAATTTGCTTCAAAATTCAATGACATTAATTTTATATTATTGAAACAAATATTTTTAAAGATATAAATCTACCTATTCCCTCCCCCTTTCACTCGTGTAATGTTTTTTGGTCAGAGTGAAGTAAAGGAAAAACGCGCAGTTTATATTATTACGAGTACAATGCGACTATTAGATACTGTGATAATTGCTTTTAACTCCATCTTTGGGAAAATACCATAAACTTTTTCCACTAAATAATCAAAATTTTTTTTATCAAAATCGGTTGTTTTAAACAGGCATTATTTAGCTTTTATAGACTTTCTGAAGCACAAATTAAATCGTTTTATTAAATAGGCTGATTTAATGGTAATGGAGATCTGTTATAATAATTATTTTTAAGATGCTAATTTTAAGGGAGGGTGGAGGGGGGTTAAATGGCATCTACAGGCTTCAACAAATTTGGCGCGTAAAACATATTGTGAAAATTGTTATTCTACAAGGGAAGCTTTTGGTCTAAAACCCGGTTATCTGAGACCACAATAAGCCACACCACAAAGTGTGTCCAAGGTCCGGAGAATCTACACTCGTTCTGCTCTTACCTATAGTACTATTTAACGAATTGTAACTAAATACCTGCTTTTATGTCCCTATAAAATTCTAGTATCATCGGAACTGAAGTCTAAAGCTCATTTAAAAGTCAAAATATTTAGCTTTAACGATAAGTGGTTGAGGGACATTTCCACCTAAATGGACGTATTAACAAGCAAAATTGCAGCATTTGGGGTACTGAAATACCACACGTCACATGTCATTTAAAAGCAACCCATGCACCCATAAGAGGTCACGGTTTGTCGTGAAATTTAGGCTGGCAGAGTACTTCGTGATATGATAACAAGAACTGTTTATAAATTCGATTTTTAGGACGATTCCACCTGATACAAAACAAGTGAATTTATGGAAAAATCCCTTTTTTTATTGTATAAGAAAAAATAAATTAAATATTCTATATTGAAGTCAAATAATTCTTTACTAAATATAAATATTGAAATTTTACGTTAAATTTAATTTACTTCAAAATTTATTTCTACAATTTGACTTCAAAACTTAAATGAGAACTAAGCATAAAAAACGAAGACCAAATGGATTTTGTTGCTGTTCGTTCGATGACAAAAAGTAACCAATTCTTTACAATATGAAAAACTGGAACTTTTATTGAAGAAAGTTTTCGTTTTTAGTTAAAAGTGAAGTGATACTGAAATGTAGTCCAACTTAGTGAAGATGATTTTTATACAATTGGCAATGAGAGGAATCGACCGAAAAATGTTATGAAACGAAGAGAAGTGTTCGTGAGTTTTTTGAAGAGAAATAATCATTTAAAAGGAAAAGTTTGTCATTATTCTTTTTGTAATAAGAGTGTTCAAGAATTCCATTGAAGGATATACTTATAGCTTGAGGGTATATGAAAAGAATTGCGCTCTCTCGTTGATAAGTTCTTAAGGTGTACGAGGATATACCAGGTAAAAATGTACCCTCCTATCTTATGCTAAAAATGAAGATGGCCAGACAAATGGAATAGTTGCGGTCATACTATCAAGTCAATCTCTCTGCTTTTATATCATAAACTCCTACAGACAACAAGTATACTTGTAGTATCCTTTTGAGAAGAGTTTTATAAATAAATTCTCGTATCGTCGTAATATTAAATTGCTGGTGGACAAAGTTTTTTTCAAATATTTCCAATTTTACTGTCGTTACCTAAACTTATCCATCCTTTTCGTTATCTAAATACAGTTTTCCCAACATGAATAAAAACTTTTTCAAAGAAGTTCTTGAAATTTGTAATATTTGATGAAAATCTAAAGAGCTTTAATAAACAATGTATAAAATTTTTTTTTTCAAATTGTAAGATTTTAATAAAAAATTTTTTTATAATTTTTATTTATAAAAATTTAGTTAAAATTATTTTTAGATATTAAATTGATGGTATTTGTTTTGTTTTAATACAGTTATGTTTTTGAAGAATTTCTATTACTTAAAGAATTAAATATATTTTTTTTTCTTTAGGTTATAAATCAATATTTTCTTATACCAAAACGATAAATATTAATTTTTAAATTTTTTATAAACAATAAATAATTTTTTATAAATTATATTTTTTTATATGGAATTTAGAGCTAAAACTATCAATATTATGATTGTTTATAGTATTTAGTAAATATAGATTGTTTTTCAGAAAGAAAAAGTAAAAAAAAATTAGATGATCGATTATAGTATAAATATAATTTTAATTGATCACAATTTTGCCTAATCGTAACTTGATTTTTTAAGTTTACAATATAAATATAAGTTTACAAATAAGGACATAAAATGCGTATTAAATAATTTTGTGAAGAATCTTGTATTGTAAGCACTAGAATCAATAGAAACCAGAACGTTTAGTTGAACCCCCTCAGTTCAATTCCGTAAGTCCAAATGTGTTTTTTTTATTGAGTTGTATATTATGAATTGATTTTGTTTATTAGTTTTGAATATTTGTCTAGAATTCCTGAGTAGTTGCCGATAAAATTTGTAAGTTTCAAGTATCTACAGTCGAGCATATAGGACTTAGGTTATTCTATTGTCTATGTAAACTTCTAAATAACACACTTAAGACATTATGGAATTTTGTTGTCATCAAATAAAAACAATTAAAATTATATATGATTATAGCCAGAAAAGTAATGATACTGAGAGAAATTTGCTAAGATTGCATAATTTTACAAAGCCTCGGTAGAAGTCCCTCTTAGACGTGTAGTGGAAATTTTAATCCTGTTTTGTTACGAGATGCTGCCATAACAGAAGGTATGTTTTGCGGAGCATTACCAAAAATGAAACAGTTAAATTTGTGGAAAAGATGTGCTATCAATTTTATGTTGTTTAAAGCTTAATAAATTCGCGAGCTTAGCTTGCAAAAAAAGCTTCCCTATGGGGATCGGTAATTATCAAGTGCACGCAGTTTTTGATGATATACAAAAAAGACAAACTTCGCACAGAAACGATTTAAATATTGAAAACTGATCAAAATATGGAATGAGTGAGCACTATTTTGAGGTTAGATTGATTAACAATAAATTTGAAGAGTGAGCTTAGGATAGGGTTTTTTTTGCGTCCGTGTCGCTTTTTTTTCTTTCCCAAGATCAGAAAGCATTTAAAAGGAGCAATTGAAGACGATTGCAGTTGAAGGCTTCCAGCACTGCAACGAAGAGTGAAAACAACGCCTTCTCCGATACACAAATTCGCAATGGGATAACTTTGAAGCGGATAATATCTCTTTAATGCACGGTCAACTTCATCAAGAGTTTTTTGTCGGAAAAGGGATTTTTGTAGTTTAGAACTAAACCATACCCTCCCCCTCCCCCACCATAATAAAATGGTCACAATTATCTAAGATCAGAAAATATTTGAAAGGACGTCACTTTGGTACTATCAATTGACTGATAGAATATTGAACTAATATGGTTTTATAAGTTAGAGAAAAGATATTTTACCGGATATGAGAACTAGTGTACTAACTAGTCTCCCTCGACTTTGAAGGATGGGCCATCTGTTGGTTTTTTGTTCAACCAAGTTATTATTTAAAAATATCTATCAAAATTTACTTACCGTGATTGTTTTTGTTTTTACAGCTGTCAAGTATAGGCTGCCCCAAAATACGTGGAAGACATTTCGAGAAGCTCTCTACAGCGTATTCTCATGAAAGATTTGCATCTACATACTCACAAAGTCCAATTGACTCAAGGATAGAAACCTACTGACTATGTACAGCGAATGGAGTTAATCCACAAAATTGTCACATGTTGGGTTTAGAAAATCCATGAGTGATAGTTGAGAAACAAATGCATCCACAACGTTGGTGCGGTTTTTAGGCTGGAGGCATCCATTCTTCTTTAAAATTGTAACTGGTCAGGCAATAACAGTTAATGTTGATAGCTACTGCGCCATGATAGTTTAGTTTTTTATACTTAAATTTCAAGATATAGATCTGGACGACTTGTGATTTCAACAAAACGGTACAACATGCCATACAGATCGAGAAATAATTCAATTACTGCATAGGTCGTGTAATTTTTCATTTTGTTGTTCAGAATTCCCCACGCAGGTCATTTTATTTAACGCCCTTAGAATTTGTTCTTTGTGGTTTTTTAAAGAAAAATTTCAAAGGCGTTAGGAATTTACTCCACGGCCTTGAAGGAGGAAATTGAACGCTATCTCATAATAATTAAACCACATTTATGCATTACGGCCATGGAAAATTTCAACAAAAGAGTGCGTATGTGGCAGCAAAGCTGTGGAATCCATTTACACGCTATGCTGGTTTTTACATAGCCTTATACTATATAATTTATGCGTTAATAAAAAAAAAACGAAAACTTTTAAATATAAAAAATTACTTCTTTCGTGATTATTGGAACACCCTTTATAAAATAGTACAATTTTAGTTGTAGAGTCTTTAGGAATAGAACAAAGAATTTTAAATATCCAAAATTACTACGAAAACGAGCGTTCTGTAAAAATGGTATTTAATCGAAAATCATTTTTAACGATGTAAAATTGTAAAATTATAATTTATGAAAAACTAATGCATCCTAAAAAGTTCCTGTTTGGTGCGGCTAATGCCCTGGTTGAATCAGTGGGCCATTCTTATTAGAAAATGATCGTGAAGAACATATAACAGTGAATTTTGAAAGTTATTGTGCCATTGTAACGAACTTTTTGTGCTCGAAATTGAATGAATTAAATGTAAATGAGCTTTGGCTTTATTAACACGGCACTATGAGCCGCACAACAGGCCTAGACATCAGTTTACTGCGTACTCAATTCGGTGAACTATTAAACTCATGAATTTGATACTGTAGGAAATTTTTTTCTGGGATTATTTTTATAGCCAAATTATATGCAAATTATTCAAGAACAATTAAAAATCTAAAGAACAACATTCGACAATAAATTATTGAGGCCGTTAATCCACTATTTTCGGGAAAATTCATCAAAAATTTTGGCGTTCGGATGCAGGCCAAAAAACATTGTCTTGGTGATCATATGAATAATATATACTTTTCTAAATAAAATAGATTAAAATTTTATTTTCAATAAAAGCTTTTAATATTTCCTCACGATATGTGTTTTTCAAAACCACTTTGAATTTGAAATTTGCTGACCCAATTTTTTTAAAAATCTCAAAAATACATTTTAACTTCCATTTTAACTAATGCCTTTTTATTTGTTTTTTTTTGTATATTAAAGAAATTTATCTTAAAAATATTTTTTTTTTAAATCAAACACGTGATTTTGTTTCTAATTTGGTATTAGGAAAAGATAATTCGTTTTGTTATCTTATTTTCAAATAAATAGTATATTTTTAAACCTTATAACACCAATAATCAAGATTTTTCAGTTAATTCTGTAGGTTTAAATATAATTCTAAACAAATTTTAAATAGTATGGTTATTGTATTAAATGTCTAGATACATAGAGTCATCTAAAAAGTACTATTTATATAATAATATAGGGTCAATGTAGGATCTATTTAAATAGTAAGTTAATTTAAAAAAAAAAAGTATCTTTACGGACGAGAAGCACTCAAACAACAAATGTCTAAGAAATATAAAGAGTCCTTTTACAAATCTAGCCGGAATAAACAATACTTACAAAATAAACAAAGTAAATATTTTCTCAATTTTAGTATTCTGAGTTTATTTAGAAATTACGTAATTAAAGAAAAAATAAAACCTCACATAGCCTAAGCTTTCGATAATCTGAGTTGTTTCAGACTAAAAATTTCCTAACTACCTAGGCCGATTACATAATTACTAGAAGAACATAATGGTTAGTATTATGATGGTAGTAAGATATTGTCATTGTCTAAAAATTCAACTCGAAGACTCCAAAAAGTATACGTTCATTATTGACACTATTTAATTCTACCAACGAACAACTATAAGGGTCGTTTTAGTCATGAAACTTTCATTTGCACGTATTCAAGATTAACAACTTTATCTAAGTTTGATGATCATACAATAAAAGTTTTTGTAGATTTGTCGATTAACATTAAATATAAGATAAGAGTTAGTTTTTATGTTAAACAATACCAATTACGAAATATTGTATTTACATTTACAGGTATGTGAAATGTTTCTATCTAATCCATAATACATCATCCCTTATTCGATTCAAATCCATATAATTCGGAATATACGTAATTTACCTAAGTATATTTGTATATTTATCTATAAAAGAAAGTTTTCAACATAATTATAGATGATTTCCTTCCAGTTATTTATAAAATATTTAGCTGTAAAATTTAACAAATAAATTCATCCATAATTTATAGCATAAAATTGAAAATTCATTTACGGATGAGTAAAAAATAGATTGAGCGGAAAAAGAGCCCACAGAGAAAAATACTCTTTATATGGCAGATAATTTTTAAAATGCGTAATTGTGCTTAGAATGAATATAAGTACACCAATGGAATATAAAATCTTCAAATACGTCGAAAATGCGGTAAAGAGAATCTAAACGTATTTTCATTCATTTTTATTCACCAAATCAAAATAGATTTTACGCAAATGCATTGAAAATGGAATTGAATAGAACGGAATGGAATGAGAATCTGCCATCGGCAATCTAAATTTATGCCAACTCATGCTGTTGTTTACATTTCGCGGAGATATTAGAATAAAATACCGATGAATTCAAAATTTTTAAGTATTTACGTATCAAAGAAAATACCATTATCGTAGAGAAAATATTCTTCGCCCACCCCTATTTGCCACACGCAGTTCTGTAGCCATCGTTTTTAAAAAGATTGTCAATAAAGCTGGAACGGTTATATGATCTAGGTTAGAGGCAACAGTTCTCTAGTGAAAAAAAATTTAAATACAAGTACCTTCTTCAAATTGTAAGGAAATTTTCTGCTCTGTACCTAATCCCAAAGCCCTAAATTGACGCAGTGCCACGACGCTGCCCTGACAAACGAAACGATAGATTGACTCAATAAATCTGATTATTGGAATTGTTTAAACAAGTCAATCAAAATTTTTATGATTATCGATTTGCAATAATTTCGAAAGCAAACATCAGTAAACTGTTCGGTGAAAAGGTTCCGTTCACGCTGTAGGGGAGTGGCCCCAAAATATTCGAGATGTTAAAATGGCAAAATGGAAAATTTATAAAATTCCCAACACTTGTTCCAATCTTTGATTTACTGTAAATCGAGTTTTGATATTTGATTAGATTGAATCGAAATTCTCCAAAAATTCAAATATCAGCAAATCTGTCAGCCAAAAAATATTGTTCTTAATTTTTGTTCTTCAGATTTTTATTGCCATCGAATTTCCTATATAAAATCGTGTATTTTTTTTTTTTTTTTGTTATAAATATGCAAATATGGAAAACTGTTTTTTTTTTGATTTTCAAAAGGTTTTTAAAATTTATTTTCTGAGAATTTATTTTTTAGTAAGTTATTCATAAAGATTTATTGTTATTTTAAACAAAACTGATTATTACTGGTAACACATTCTAATTGTATAATTTCAGAAGTTTTTGACTATCTTCAGTAAGAGTTTTTTCTCGAAGCTCAAAAAATATCTACAACTACGAGTAGTATCTGGTATCTTTTTAATAATGATTAAATGTTTTCTTTTCTTTTTTTTAAAAAAAAATTGATTTTTGCTAAAAAAATTTATTTAAAAGATTATTTCTTAAATGTTTATCAACGATTTTGGGGTTATGGCCATATCGGCAGCTCTTGGCACAGCTCATTAAACTGGCTCAATTTTTATAATGTTTTTTTTTCCCAAATAAATCCTGGCTACATTCATTTTCTTTTTAACTTGTTTAAAGTTAAATTTTAAAATATCAATTGATACAAGGAATAATCAAGCAGTGTCATATTGCGCGATCCTCGAGATCAACTTACAACTAATGATTTATTTAAGATACTTTATTAGCAAATTGTATCTTGAGTGTATATCTCCCATATTTAAAAAAAAAGTAATACTTGATTATGGGCCAATAGTACTTAACCGTGCTACAGCCTCATTTCAGAAAAATTACGGACCAATGATGATGCCACCGGTGTTTAGGCGAACCCAAATACGAAATTTTTTGGGGATGTAATGGTTAATCAAATATGTTTTTTTAATGATTATTTTTACTCCAAAAGTGACAAAATATTATGTTTAGATGGAAGGAAATTTTTATAACATTTTTCCAGTATTCAAGAAAAAATTGGGGGGGGGGGGAGGTAAAAAATTTTGAAGTATTAAACTTTAAGCTTTAGACGGTTGCGGACGGTAAGATACCCTACTTAGATAATACCTGAAAATTGCCGTGGCATACTTGTCGTAGCATTTTAGTAATTGGGAAAGAAGATGCGAGGTTCGAAATTTTGTAATTGCTGTATCCTTTGCCTTACATAACAGCAACAAAATTCATGCTGGAAACACTGAAAAGTTGAAGGTATTTATTTATCCAAGGATTACTTTAAATTATAGCCAATGGGAAGAGTAATACAAAATGGAAAGGATATAAAAATTTGTAGGGATTAAAATTTACAACCACATAAAAAGAACTCAATTTGGCATATTTTCCTCTTCGATTTAAAATTGTTTCTTAAATTTTCAATATTTTTTATTCAAGTGAATTTTGACAATTAATGTGAGACAAGGCGTGAAGTTAAAATAAACGTAAGAAAACACTTGTTTTAGTCAAGTTTGGTCCTTTAACATGGCGTGGGGACAGATGTAAAACCGACCAAACGGACCTCTTGGTAACTTTTTGTCTTGTGTTCTTCACGGTTCTGTGCCGACCGAATCGTATCGTATTATACGGGAGGGGTGCCTCTAACATTTTTGAACACCACGCTCCTGATACCCCTGACATTTTTCCACATCATATTCTCGGATCATAGAATTTTCTGACGACAAAATTCTATATATGGCCCCGTTGATCTGCGCGCCAAGTACTTAAAATTTTACAAACGAACAAATCACTAAGACTATATCTAAAACTACAAAAATAAAACTCATTAATCTAAAACTAATCCTAATTACTAAACGCAATTTTACAATTTCGTAAATTGACAACTTATTTTTCAAGTAAATTTGCTAGATTGGAATTTTTTTTTAAATGTTCAAAAATTCTTAAAAAATGGCTCTTTACACTGAGTAAAATTTTTTAATAAAATTTGCTAGATAATAGCTGGTTTGAAAACGGATCCCATCAACACTCTTCTCGGAACAAGAAAAACACCACGTAATAAGCAGAATTATTTTATAATATTTCACAGCAATCAATTGTTATATTTAGAAGGAGTAAATATCTATCAGTTCTTAAAAAAATCCGTATGTATTGTAGCCTTAAACTGTGATGACGTTCAGTAAAGATATGTTCTTTACAAGAAAAGGTAAAAAAGCATGCAACTTTTTATAACGAGCAATCACTAATTCGAGAACATAGTAAGTTCGGGAGTCATTGTGATTCGAAAAACATTTTTATTATGTTTCAAAAAGATTTTTGAATTAATAAATTTTGCATTCGTTCAAATTAATCCTTAAAATTAATCCTTATCACATAGATGGTAATACACTAAAAATATGAGTTTTATAACACTCAATAGCTTCTTTAGATAATGACAAGTTTATTTCATGCATTTTATTGCAGATATTTAGAAAAAAAAATCTATTATTTGGCATATGACCGATTTTTGACATGAAATAAGCCATCACCTTTTTTTTTTGTTAAGAACACCTGAATCCAAACATTTTTTTTAAGTTGACGAAAATTAAGCTAAAGGCATGTGGTCCTAAGGATTTTTTTGTTAGCTCTCAAGCCTTTTTTGAGCTTCAAATAGTTAAATTAAACAATAAAACACATTTTTGTCTTTCTCAATCATTTTTTTTTAAAACATAAATGTTCTTAGTTAACAATAATATCGAAAAATGTCCTTCAGTGAATTGATCACTGAGAATAGAATGTAAATTATTGATTCTATGAAGACACAGTCGTCGTGAAAAAGGCTTTCACTAGCACAGACCTTAAAATTTTCTCTTATGAGCCCATTAACTGTATGGCAAAAAAAAACCTCGCATTGAATAGTCTCAAATTATAAATATTTTTTTAAATTTGCTTTTCAAGAGTAAAATTTTATTATTAAATGTCCTACCATAAATAAAATCCAAACGACTAATTGCAGTATCTGCTAGAATTAATAATTAACATTTTCATAAAAAATATGTCTGCTACAAGAAACTCAAAAACAAATTAGTAGAACCTCTTCAAACATAATTGATGGAATTCTTTCTTTATTAACTTTTTTGTAGAATGAACTTCTTTTGTAACGTCTCAGATGCATACTTAAGAAATATTTAAGCCAATTAATTAGATATTAAAAGAAAAACCTTCTATTAATATAATGTTTTGTGAATTAATTGGCCTTTAGCATTTATATTTTAAGCCAAGACTCTTTAATATTAAAAAAAATTATCGAATTTTCGTTATTATTTTCTTGAAGGTCGGTACAAAATTATTTCTCAAATCTCTTTGCATATTTTCTTTTAAGTCTATTCAAATTAAAGTGTGAAAACAATTCAGGTATTGAAGAAATAATAAAAATAATACTAAATATCGACTTAAAATTGACATTAATTCTAAGGCAAATACGCAATGCTATTGTAGGTTGCAAAAAAAAATATATAGAAAATTCATAAAAAAATAATCTTTCTTGAATCGGAGAGTAAGTGAACTGTAATTGCATACTTGTAGCGTGAATATGACACATTTTTATGATAAATATTTGTCGTTGATAGATTTTGACAAGAGCAGTAGTAATATTTAATGCTCGACTGGTATTTGTATAAGCATGAATGGTATTTGCGAAAGAATTTCTTATAAAAATACCCTGAAACTGACATGAGGACACTAAGGCTGATATGAAATCGAACTCGAAAATGAAACATTATACAAGCTCTGACCGATTAGTCAGGTATAACGAAAGGTATCGGTTACATGCGAAACCTTAGAATAACTGGGCCTTCGTGTTTGCAAAAACTTTTTTTCATATTTTCTTTGGTTGCGTTTGTTGAAAAAGCTCGGATTTTATTCGGCCACCTGGTCGCCTTGAATAACTGACTGGAAATATTGTTGACAAAATTGCAGAGAAACTGACCCTAAAACTTATGGTTGAGAGGCGTCTATGAAGTGGTTAGTCATTGATGACGTTCATTCGACTGGACAATGAAATCGAATAACTCTCCCACATTGAGTTCTGGGAGTATATACAATAATATTTGCGATGTTTCATGTCTATGGACAAGTCAACATCGAAAGATGTTCTGATAGAGCACAAAAGTATTGACCGTTTAGCAATTATAGTCTTTTAACTGGTAGCTAGTGAACGATAAAGACTGCAATTTGGGTTCCCAGTTGAGTTCGGAACTTCGTCATGCGAGACGAATATTCTTACTTTAAAAACTCATCCGTCTATTCTTTGATAACTCCTATTCAATTGGGTAGCATTTGTTATTCAACTGAACTCATGCAAAACCGTCCGAGTTTCAGGTAAACAGGCATCACCGTGTCTTTTGGTCCCAGACGTTGAATATGGCGATGTCTATCAACATAGTACAAAGTCCGTAGTACCTTGTCTTTAATTTCATCAAACACTTCTGATGCATATCTGGACTTTTAACAATATTTGGCATAGACTATGAAACGTCCATTTTTCTATTGCCTATTACCAAAATAGTATTTCTAAAAATTAGGATGAGCATAGCTAGTGTATTAATTCCAAAATAGAGAACAACAGTTCTTCTTTTGGTTTTTTCCCCAATTCTATAAAAACACAACTAAAACAAAAAAACCTTCTGAAATCAACCCCTTTAAGTCCACGTACTAACACAGTGTCCAAAACTGTTCACTGAAGCGTTTGATTCCTTGAGCACAACGTAATAATGAAGCCAAAGGTGACTGACTATACCTATTTTATGAGGGTGATCTTCTTGTGTCTGCTGCTTCTTTATATTCACAAAACAGAATTCCTTAGGGTTTCAAGCCAACCGTGTAATTCTAAATGGGTTTGTTTTTTTTTTATATAGAAAAAAAGGGCCACTTTCTTTATTATCGTTACGAGTTTTAAATTGTTGATCCAAAAATTTGTTATATTTCCTACGCAAAAATTGGATTGAGCATGAAAAGGAATTTTCCTTCCAAAAATTATTTCTTTTACTATTATTCCATTTAAATTGTGTATTTTTTCTTTGTCTGTATTTTACTATTGTTTGTCTATCAAAGGATATCTAATAAAAATGAGAATTAGAAAAACAATAGAAAAATAAAGGATAAAAAGGACAGAAGAGAAGAAAAAAATTGAAATAAACTAATTAAGAAGGATCAAGATGTCTTTCTTAATACCGCTGCTTTGGATAATGTAAATGTAATGTAAAAAATTCACTTGTTTTCTTGTACGATAAATGATTCCATCTCTTAAGAAGGACATGAATCAAGAGTTTGTGCTAAAGAAATCCAAGTACGTGAATGGTATTAGATTCGATTAGTAGTCTAGACGTGTTCATATCTAATTTGATCCTTTCTAAAAGATGAGGAAACTTTATTATCTGTACATTAAGTCATTTCTGGTATTATTAATTTCAGTTTGAATATTCTTTTGACTTATGATATTACTTGCCACTTTTATAAAATGAAAATTTGAAATTTGCCTCAAGTTATTTTTTTTTTTGCAAATTCTTGTCAATAATTTTATTATTGGAATTCGTTTTAAATATTTTTCAATTTTGAAAATATTGCTCAGTTATTTAAATTTTTATATTTTATACTGTATAACCAAAAATATACTTTAAAAAAATTATTTGTTTATAAAAACAATCGTATCGTAAATGTTTATTCTACATATTAAATGACAGAAGTGCATAATAGGTTTTCTTTGCTTTAAAAACTCAAGAACTTGCTTCCTTCTAGGAAAATTATATCTCTTCTAATATTACTTCCAAATAGCTACTAATACAGAAAATTTTGATATAGGGTTTTCCAAAAGGAGTTAAGAAAATTCAAATATTTTTTATTTAATGTGAAGTACAATCGATATAATTAAGTTTTGAATAAAACTTTATTCAAATGGCCTCCACGACTTCTTTTGTAGGAAGGAATTCGATGAACCCAATTTTCGAGCTTTTTTTCCACTAAATCAAGTCGTAAGTCATGAATAGCAGGTTCAATATTGACTTCTAAAGCTTAAAGAGGGTATGGTTTATTGCTAAAGACCAATGACTTTAAATAACCCCACAAGAAATAGTCTAATGGTGTTAAATCACAATTTCTTGGAGGCCATTCAATGTCACAATTTCTTGAAATAATCGAATCTCCAAACTTTTCTCGCAATAATTCGGTTGTTGCACGTGCTGTGTGGCACGTAGCCCCGTCTTGTTAGAACCAGATGTTGTGAAGATCAACTTCTTCCAATTTCGGCCATAAAAAGTTAGTTATCATCGATCTATACCACTCTCCATTGACAGTAACGGTGTTACCAGCTTCATTTCGAAAGAAGTACGGACCGATGATTCCACCAGACCAAAAACCACCCCAAACTGTCAATTTAGGTGAGTGTAATGGGTGTTCATGAATAATTTGTGGATTTTCTTCGCAGCAAAATCGACAGTTTTGTTTATTTACCGCACCACTCAGATGAAAGTGAGCCTCATCGGAGAAGGTTAAGAGTTGCAATTGGAGAACGATTATTTTGATAATAAAATTGAATATTTTGTAAACGTTGTTCTGGCGTATATCTCTTCATGATAAAATTGAAAACATTACTGATCAGGATATATTACAATGGCCGAAACGTCACTTAGAAATCATATCTCTCTTATTGCAAAACCCTATATATACCCTATCACAGATGGTGTCCCTCAAGTCAGTATCCTTGGTCCACTTCTATACAATATTTATACCTTGGGTATTCCAGCTATTTCCAAAACTTTAATAGTAAATGAGCAGTGTAAGGTGATGGTTCATATTACCTTTACCCTCTGCATGATCCACCCATTCCTATATACCTTCATGGTAACATTAATTCATCAAAAGATTAAGTACGCTACCTGGAACTGGACTACTACTAAAACTACTACACAATAGATCATATACGGAATTTAATTCTGGAATTCTAATTCCTCTTGAATCAAATACCTTTAAAATTCTTTCAATCCTCCAAAAAATCGTTGATGCTTTTATCGTGACCTAAATTTTTCCTTTGTTCATAACTTATGTGCTTATCGTTATAAAAAGCTTAGTAGAATACCAGAATTAAAAGGAATTTAATTCCGTTGTTCTACAAAGCGTTCTAATTCCTCTTTAATCCAATAACTTTAATATAAAATCCTTCGAAAAATCATTAATGTCTCATTCTATGGTCGTAACAAGGCTATTTATTATGATCTTAATGTTCCCTTTGTTCATAACTTATGTGCTTCTCGTTATAAAAAGTTTCATTGCCAATTATCTCTTGTTTGAAATCTCTCCCTTGTTACTTTCCCCACAAACACTTGAACCGCCAATGGGTGTTTACTCTTATATATTCCTCTCCTGTTATTGAAGTGTCTCATCATAAATTCTGCTTGTTACAAATATGAAAACACAAAAAAAAAACATATTTCAAAATTTTTTTTATATGTAAGAACTTTTAATCCATATGCTAGAAGGTACTTTATAGTAAAGTGCGATCGAGACAATTTGGTAAATTAATAATCTTTTCTACAGGATTAATAATAAAAGAATATTTTTTTAAACTTTATGGAAAGGAAATTTATTTTCTTTAGATAAACTAAAATTTCTTCAATAAAATATCTTTTAAATAGAATCAAATTTGACTGCCTGACAATTTCTTTAAATAGTTTTATTTATTTTTTATGAAGTAATATTTTTTAACAATATTTATTTTTGAATTATATTCCTTTTTTTATATATTTCAATGCAATTTTTATTTATTAAAATTAATCGTTTCAATAAACAAAAATACATTTTCAATAAAAAATTTTCAACTACCTCTTCTGGTTAATACAAATTTAGTTTTCTGCTATCATTTTTTTTTATAGTAAATATGATAAAATGACATATTTGATTTTTTAGTTTAAAAAACACATTTTTTTTATCCTATTTTTAAAAAGTAGAAATATTTAAAACTATTCCGGAAAAATCTGCAATTTTTAATAAAAATCAATCCAATTGCAATGAATTCATGCAAATTTTTATTGATTTATTGTATATATTTTCACAATCAATAATTTTTATTACGAATTTTCTAAAATACCAAAACTGTGTTTTTTTTACAAATAAAAACTTTTCTCTTTCCAATTTGGGCAATATTTACACTAAAGTTAATCAGAACCATAGGCGAAAAGTGATATTTTTAATAAAAATCAAAATGTTGTCAAATGTTTTAGTGATTTTTATTAGTTTTTACTAAAAAAATTCTTAAAAAACTTATATTGTTTTTTCATAAAAAAATTATTATTTTTGTCGTACGTCAAATGAATCTGTGGCTCCGTGAATGTTCGTACGTGAAGTTGCACGCTAGCGCTTAACGAATGGCAGCACTGTCCCTGCGTACACGTACGTGAACTTGCACGTTACCGCATCAAGAAAAGTGCACTGCTCGCATGTGTGCTGCTAGAATACTTGAGCAGCCTTGATTGGAAGCGCGAAATTCTGCACGCAGTTTAATTTGGAAACACAGATTTATATGGTCGTGATTAGGTGTAAATTCTGAAATTTTTATTTTTCCGCCTAGTGGCAGTGATTTGACAATACAAACTGAACGGCATAATAAACTTAGCAAGAATTTGAGCAGAAATTTGGCATTTTCTCGTAGAATTTTATACAATTTAATTTTTTTTTCATTCACAATTAAAATCATAAACTCCAATTATTGTTATATATCGAAAATTTATTTTAATAATAATTATTCACGTAATTTCCGTTAAATTCGGGGCAAAAGGTACTTTTATTCTCCTGTCTGCGTCGAGAGTCGACTCAGCTACTTTATATCTGCTGCGATCCTACCTAACAGGTAAAACCTTAACTATAAGGGCAAACGGTTATTTTTCGGAAAAAAGATATAGATATTAAAGTTTTTTAATACCTCTATCTATTCCCAAGCCATATCACTCGCGCAAGCGATACACTTCCTCTACGTCGACAACCTTTTCGTATTGGTCACTGAATCTAATTGTGCGAGATAAACTCTTTCACATTAATTAAATTACTTCTGGGGTCAATACCAGGAGCAGCAAAAAATATACAATCGTGCCTGCTTGTCTACAGGAATAGAGACTAATATCCACAAAAAAAGCCTTCCAAACCAAGACTGAACATACCATAGATCCACAAAAATAGCCTTTATACGTTAGAAATGCTGGGGAAATCTATAATTCCTGCTTGATTTTTATGTACCTGTATAATACCTTTTGTTTCCCAAATTTTTCCAAGCACAATATTTTAAAAACAAGTTTTTTCTACTGCCAGCACAAAAATGGACGGAAAATATCAATATCCATCTATAAGAGACTTCCCCTACTATTCGGTATTTCCCTTAGACTCTAGCCTGTCGATGACCACACAACCTACTTTGTTGCTATCCAGTTTGTTAGCGGCGAACATCGCAAAATCAAGTGTGGAATTTTACCAAATAGAAGTTCCTCTTTTTATGGTGAACTGTGGGCAATTAGGACATTAGTTGAGACTTCAATTTGTGTAATTACTAAAAAGTATCAGTTGCTTAAAATTGTCCAAAAAATTCTATAAAAAGGATCAAATGTTAAAAATTGCGTCTTTTCACATTTACAATTATTCAACAAGAAAAAATACCAACAATTAACTATAAAAAAATACTCAGCTTCCTCAAAAGTTCCACAAAACGGTCATAAAGATTTTTTTTGATTATAAAAAAGGATCAGCTAATCAAAATTGCACAAAAGATTTATAGAATTTTTCACACATAGAAAACGATCGGCTGGTCGAAAATTGAACAAAGTTAGAGCTTTTTTTAATAATTAAAAAAGGATTAATCCGCTCAAAATTGGTCAGAAAAATTGAATTTTTTTTGAACTAAACAAAAGGATCACCTGCACAAAATTGATCTAAAATGAAGTTACTAATTTTTTTCTATAAAAAACGATTAGCTTGCTCAAAATTACATATAAAATAAAAATTTTATTTTTCATTATAGTAAAAGGATCAGTTTTAGCAAATTTTTTGTATTACAAATAATGATCCGCTGCTCAAAACTGTGCAAAGAATTACAGAATTTTTTGTCGGTCCTTAAAAAAAATTTATAAAAAGTTATGGTTTTTCAAAACTTATAAATAAGGATTAGCTGCTCAAAATTGCTCAATAAATTATAATTTTTTCTTTAATATAAAAATTTAGCATTTAAATAAATCTGCATAAATAGTGGTCTCAATCTAACATTTTATTCTGCAGATCCCCTAAAATTTACATTTCTACAAATTTGCAAAAAAAAAAATGTCCTGAATTCAGAAATAATTTCTTACGTCACGTGTTTTTTGACTGTTCCTTCTCTTCTTAGAGTAAATATTTTCTTTAAAAAAAGAAAATTTAATTTGCTTAATTTTATAGTATAAAAAAATACTATTTTTCATTTATGTGGGTCAAAATGGGGTGAAAAACAATTTTTCATAAAAATAAATTTTTTCTCCAAACATTTTCGTAGATGAAAAAATTTTAGCATTTTTTTTCCAATTTTCTAACTTTTCATGGTATTTCTGTGGCATACAATCCACCATTCACTTAACTTAGAATTTCTTCCTTAACACAAATTTTTTGTCTGACTACGACTCCTTCTATTATAAAACTCCTAAACTCACCCTTTTCCAAATATTTTTTTGCTTGTTAAAAGTTTATAATGTCTGAGTTTTCCCTCCAATCATCTATTAGTTTCCGTAGTGAAGCTGGCAATACTAATCCACTTGTAACATGAAGTGGCCAAATGTCCTTATGGTCATGGAAAGCTTTTCTATCAGAGACCTTTTATCGAAACTAATAAGAATACTTTAAGAATATAGCAAGTTTTTATTTTTTTTTTCAAAAAAGCTACTTAAAATGGCTTTTTTGAGAATATCTAAACAATTAAAATTTGTTAATTAGACTTGAAAAATTAAATAATTTTTTCAAATAAATAAAACAAGAATACCATATGTATTTATCGATTTTTTCATATGAATTTATAGCATAATTTTAATTAATATAAATGAATTTTGAAAAAATCGTGAAAATTCTATTAAACTATTGACCACACAAAAATGTACGAGCACACATAATTCTATGTTGAAATAGTAGCCAAACGATTGTACTAAATGGAAAATTTCGAAACTAAATGAAATAAACGTGAAGTTGAGCAATAATTCATATACTTTGCCATGTTCACTTTCAGAGTCGGTAATCTTCATCGTTTTAGATAGAATCACTTATCATGTGCACTGTGTACTCTTTCGGCTTTCTATTCCACTTTCCTATTAATACCACCTATAAAGTATGAACGTAAAAATATCCCAAAAGAAATAATAATAATGAATGGTTAAAAGAGGCCTCATATTTCTCAATGGAAATGTTATTTTTCCAGAAATAATACATAAATCTTACTCAAAAGTGAACATTGAAACGGATTATGAATTTGAATTATTGCACTTCTGTTTTTTTTTGTTTTTTTTTGTGTTATATAAGTTTAGAGTGGAAAAACTTTATTTTTGTAAATATAAAATATGGACAAAAAACATTGAAAAATGTTGAAAATTTGACAATATTTGAACTTCAATTTTTTTTTTCTTTCGAAAATATGCGAACAATTTCTTTAGAAAATCTCTGGAATAGAAATTGCAATTTTCCTTTTTTTTGCGGGTGTGGGTGAATTAAAATTTGAAAGAAAAACTTTTCTTTTTAATTTATAGACAGGTTTTTTTATTATCGATAAATTATTGTAGATAGAAGGAATTTAACACATACGAGGTCTGTTCAAAAAAAGTATCGCGAATTTTGTGTTTTTTTCAAAAATTATTTATTTATTCATGAATATCTATTTTTCCCCCTTCAAAATAATCCCCACTAGATATTATACACTTATGCCAACGTTTTTTTCAATCCTCGAAGCACTTCAAAAATCATTTTTTGTGATGTTGTTCAGCTCCTCCTTTGATGCCGTCTTTATCTCCTCAATCGTAGTGTAGCGTCGTCTTTTTATGGGGCTCTTCAGTTTTGGAAACAAGAAAGAATTACAGGGGGCCAGATCTGGGAAATATGGTGGTTGCGGCATTATTAGTAAGTTGTTTTTGGCCAAAAATGGCAAAAGCCTATTTTTGTTCTTCCACAAATCTGGGCATTTCTGGCGGAATGCTTCCCGCAACTTGTGCATAACTTGCAGGTAATATTCCTTATTGACCGTTATACCCTGTGGCAAGAACTCATAATGCACCACGCCCCTGCAATCGAAGAAAACTGTAAGAAAAACTTTCACATTCGACCGAATTTGGCGCTTTTTTCGGTCTTCGCTCGTGCGATAGCTTCCATTGGGATGGTTGAGTTTTGGTTTCCATGTCATAACCATAAACCAATGATTCGTCACTAGTTATAATCCTCTGGAGTAAATTTGGGTCATCGCTGACAGAGTCCAACAGCTCCTTAGCAATATTAATGCGATATTGTTTTTGGTCGAAATTGAGCAAAAATCGAAGACGAACCAAAACAAGCACAAGCAACGCAGTTGTCAAAATTTAACTGAACATTCAAAATGGCCGAACTTGTCTGCATAATTGAGACACATGAATACCAACATAACACCACAAAAAATCGAAAATCGAATATACGTAACCCACGGAAATTCAAAATACTTTTTGAACAGACCTCGTATGTACCGGTATTTGAACGAGTATTGCATTCGTGGATTTTCGTAAGCTTAAGGCAATTCTTTCTACCCCATACTTCCTTATAACTAAATTCTATATCTCTAAAATTGGAGTAGGTGATCCTCAGCGTGGTAGTCTTGATTCTATATTGTATAAAATTTACACCCATGATATTTCAACCAGTAATAAAAATCTAATAGCAGCATATGTTTATGATAATGCCATCCTAGCTCATCACCAAAATCTTATTATAGCATCCACTATCCTACGTATGCATATTAACTACCTTCAAAACTGGCTCAAAAATTACAAAGTGAAAGTTAACGAACAAAAATGCGTTCATGTTACTTTCACTCTTCGCCCAATACCATCACGGCAATATTATTCCATCAAATAATGAAATACGTTATGTAGGACAAACGATTAATAAGGAACGCACATACAAGCAGCTGCTAACAATCGATAGCAAATTGTGACTGAAACCAATCTGGACGTACGGACTTAAACTTTGGGGTTCAATTCCTTCCGAATCCAATCGTTACCGTCTAGAATGCTAGTTAAAATTGGTATTTTTCTTATTATTGAATTCGTAATACAGAATTTTTGTTTTGAGGAATTTTTTATAAAGAATAATTTATTTTAAAGTTTGGAAAGCATAGATCTATCATTTTCAAACTGTTTTTAGTATTTATCATTTAATTTTATATTTCTTTATAATTAAAATTGCCATTTTTTATTATATATTTTTTTATTTTATAAAATATAGAAAAAGTGCTGGAACACTAGAAAATGAATAATGCTCATTTCTTCTTCTTGGGTTCGCAGCTAAGTGATTGCGGATTTTAAATAAGAAGAAAAATTCAAAATTTTTACTTAAAATTCAGGCACGGTGTCATAAATCCGTGTTCGTAAAACTTATTACTTTTGCTAGTAAAAAACTGAATTAAATGTGATTTTACATCATCAGCGTCATTTAAAATTTTACCATTTAAAGAGTTCTGCATGGAACGAAATAAATGGTAATCTGAAGGCGCTAGGTCAGGACTGTATGGTGGATGTGACAACACATCCCAATCTAATTCCAATAATTTTTGACGAGTGAGCAAAAATGTGTGCGGCTTTGCATTGTCATGCTGGAAAACAACACCCTTACGATTTGCCAATTTTGGCCGCTTTTCTTGAACTCCATTGATAAAAGGTCGAAGTGCAGAGTTCCTTTATAATCTCACCAAACTGACAGTATAATCTTCTTTTGGTGCATCTCAGCTTTTGATGTCGTCTGAGGTGGTTCATCTCGCTTTACCCACGATCGTTTCCAATTAAACTATGCACTTTTCGTCACCAGTGATCAGTCGTTTCAGAAATTGCTCCGTTTCGTTGCATTTCAGAAGCGAATCGCATATGCTAATGCGTTGCGTCAAATTAATTTCCTTAAGCTGATGAGGAATCCATAAATCGAGTTTCTTAATATAGCCAAGCTGTTTTAATTTTTTTTAAAGGTACGTGTTGGATATATAGAGCTTCTCTGCAATCTCACGTGTTGTGCTATGACGTTCTGAATCGATATCAGAGACCCTTGATATGGGTCTCATCAACTTCAACTGGACGATCGTTGCGCATTTTTTAGTGAAAAATCATCAGAACGAAATTTAGCAAACCAATTTTGACACTGTCTTTCTTTCAAGGATTCATTCCCATATACGGCACATAACTTCTTGTCTACCTGCGTTTTTGCATTTTCAGAAATAATACAATAAAATATGTCCAAAATGTACGTCTTATCCTTCCATTTTTAAATTTGGATGAAATCATAACTAAGTCACTTAACAATACAATTTTTAGGTTAGGTGCTTTGAACACGTTGACATAACAAAAAAATGTGCTTATACCATCTACGCGTATTGTCAAAATCCGCAATCACTTAGTTGCCAACCCAATAGATTGGTCAATATGGTAAAAAATTTATGGTTTTTTGAAAACCCATAAGTAACTGTAAAAAAGCCATTTTATCTGAGAAAGATAAAATAGCTTGTCTGGTGTGAATTTTGGTCTGAAGTTATTATTGACCGTCAATTGTGAGTGCTATAGCCAAATGATGAACATTTTTGTTGCCTAACCTTAAAGACTATAAATAATTTTAAAAAGATTTTTAAGCCACAAAACATAACAAATATTGGCCCTAATTCAAGATTTGGTCAGATCAATTGGTCGTTGGACTTTTGCTTGTAGAAAAACTTTACAAAAAGGCAATTTTTAAATTCTAAAGCAATCAAAAAACTAATATCCGTCAAGTAATATCCGTCAAAAAAAAGTTATCAAAAATTTATCCCACAAGAATCAATGTTGGCAATATTTACAGAATATATAATTAAATAAAATTTTTATCAAAAGACTAAATTTTAAGTTTATTTTATTTAACTTTACTTCCAAAAGTACAAATTGTATAACACTTTGTTTCTGAAAAAAAACTATCCCTCATTATTCTCCTTTTCTTATCACATATTCATTAGAAAAACAAAAAGAAAATTTCCCAATTAAAATGATCAATGATCAAGTAAATAAAACTATTGAATTTATAAAATAGAATCATCACCAAAAAAAAGAAAGGAAATAGAGAAAAAAAAACTACCTTTCAGCAAACTTTCTTTAATTAGATTTCGATATATTGAAAATCTAAAATGAAATTAGAAAGGAGTTTTTCGGTTCTTCAAAGTAAATACGAGTAGTTGGAAATTTTAAAAGTTCATAATGGAAAACGAAGAAGAACTTCAAAATTTATAAAAGTACAGAAAAAGTTGACTTTTTTTCGTATTAAGAGTAGTACTCGTATATAATAATAGAACATGCATTTTAATTTGAAAAGTTCCATTCGTGCTTACATTCTTTATGAAAAGTAAAAGTTATTAAAATAATTCGACTATTGCAGAGTGTAAGATACTCGTAGAATGTTAGTGAAATTTTGTCGGTATTTTTGTTCATATTTTCTGTTTTGTTGTTGAACTTCTTTTACAGCATCTGCAAGTAAGTTTCGTTGCAGTTTGAAATTTCATTAACCACCGAAATAAAATGCACTCTGAGTGAGTATGTAGAATTCTACTTTATGAATGTGAATGTTCACCTTTTTCATAAGTTTGCAAGAAGTCCGTGTATTTCCACATCAATGAACACCATTATTCCCATTATTCAGTTATACTCTCCAGAAGCATAGTGGGTCATTTCACGCAAGCTGCCCTAATAAATGCAGTATGATTCGACAATTTTCATGGATAATTATTGTCGGTGCAGTTAATTGCATATTTGCACTATTATTTTCATATATCTACCGTATGTTTTGAAGGGCGATTTTTATTTTTGTTTGTTAAGTCTTCCATTTCGTCAATATATATAAAAAATATATTTTGTTACCTTTGTATCTAAAAAGTATTATTAATACGAGTAGATCGATTTCGGATAAACATCCTTTGGCAAAAATAAGTGAAATGAAATTTTTTTTTGATTATTTATTTTACGAAATTTGATTCACTGATAAATATAATATAAAAATTTTAATTTACAATATATGTTGACAATATTGACTATTTCTGGATGCTTTATGATCAAAGATTAACCAGAAAAATATTTATTCAAAATTTATTCATTGTAATTGATTTTATATTAAAATGATTTTATTAAATTTTATAAAACTGATGCATTCGATTTTTTTTTCATTATTTACTTATTACCAGTATGAAAAACTGACATTTTAATTAATTTCCTTCCCTCGTAAATATTGTAGTTAAACCTTTTTTTTTTATTGCAAAATACATAAGGTCAATCTGATAAGTCAGTAATAAATAATATAATGAGTAAATTAATTCAAATAAAAAATTACTTATTTTCCAAACATAGTCTCTTTTTAGCTCGATACATTTCATTCAAGAATATTCCAACTTTTTAATAAAAGCCTTATTATATGATTTATTGAACTTTGCAAAATAGGCCTCTTTTTTGTTTATAACTATAGAATTAATTGCAAATTTCTTTTCACCAATCCTATTTTTTAATTTTATCACCAACTTATCAAACTGCCTTCGCATACATCCGCTTAAATAAATATACGGAATTGTTTAATAAAATAATCGATATATGGTTTTTTGCTTTACAAATAATCCTCAGGTAATATTTTTTAATACCGATTTGCCTCTTCGGAAGAAATTCTGAGTGAAAAAACCTACGATATTTAAGCAAAAAACAGTCGACGAGTAATTTTGACTTGATTAAGAGGATGTGATTTTCTGTTTCGGGTCGTTATGAGAACGCCATTTCAAAGCTTATTACTGATCTTGTATGTCAACTTATAAATTTAAATTTTTTCAAAATTATTAACTTATATGGAGTCTAAATGAGGTCATTCGAACATGTTTTTAGCAACTGGATTGGGATGCCTTTTTAAAGAAAATTTTTTTTTTCAGAATATTTTGAGTCCACAAACAAAACGTCAACTAAAATAGTGCAAACGGAATCTTAAGATATGGCCAGATCCTGAATTGAAAAAGCCAAGTTTTCAACCATATTTTGGCCGAATTTGCAAGCTTTTTATCATACGAGTATATATGTTAGTGGTTTCAAAGAAGCTGACTTAATGTAGGTATTCTTTATCATTAGCAATGATTGAGCAGAAAAAAAATTTGTTAGCAACAAAAAATTTCAGTCAAATTACTTTCTCCCATATTAAAGAATACGGACGGAGTACACTTGACATCGACTAACAAAAACAGCAGCTTTAAATAGACTATTCGAAAAATTGCGTCAAAATCCTTCGCAAAAATTATGTGCCCAACTTAACGCCAAAATAATTTCTTAAAAACTTTAACGCCGGATATTTGAATGTGTTATTCAAATATATTGCGAACATCAATAACAAATAAAGTCAATTTAAAAAGAAACGTTTTAACCAATAATCACTTGTTCGATAATCAATATTATGATTAATTTTTTTTTTAAATATAAAATTTCCTTAAATTACTATTAAAGATAAACTATATAAATAAATTCAAAAGTCGTATTACAGAAAGAAAAGGAAAATGAAATGAATTTCCTTTTTACTATTCATAAGTTAGAAACTGTTTTAATTAGTTCCTAATTAATAGTAATTAAAAATATCATTCTAGAAAAGAAGCTTCTAGTTTGTTTTTATTCATAACAACCAAGTTTATAATATTTCTCTAAAGTCCTTTTCATAAATTAATATCAAACATCCTTTATTTCGAAAGTTTTTATATTTTTACTCATATTTTCTTTAGTAAAATTTATAAAATTTAATTCAAAATAAATAAAGTTAATTATTTTTTAGCAAAAGAAAAAAAAAACACACAAAAGGAATGGTAAAAATGAGAAATAAAATTTTTTAATGGAATTTTAATAATAAAATTTAATATCCTTTTTTTTAATAGAAAATTACTTTCATTTTTTTTCTCATCCTTTTCATTTTCATTTTATTTAAAAATGAAATAATTTCCCTTTTATTAGAAAAATATTCTACGAAATGAAGCAAACGAAAAAAGGGATGTAAATTTCAGGAATTGATAATATTTATTCATAAATTCTATACAAAAAAAAAAAAAAATTATCATTAAAATATAGAAAGATGTAGAAAAGTTATTGAAATATCACAAATATCAATTAACTTTTATTATTACAGTCACTTCATGAAGGGAACTTCTTTCTTTATAGCGAGTTTTTGGTCTTCAGTAGAAATAAATATTATTTATTGTAAAGATGAACGAACGGAATAAATTGTGGAACAGCAAAAAAAAAAAATAAAAATACTTCTTGCATATCTAAGGTAAGGGAAGAAAATGATAAGATAATGGTGGAAAGAAAAAAAAATATGATAAAAAAAATTTTAGAAAAAAAAATTGAAGTTAAAATTAAAATTCCTTGTAGACAACGCAAATATCATTAAAATCAGTAAATGTCCTTTCTCAGTGCCAGTTTATATACAATAGGTTGTATTTATGTGTATATGTTTATTTATATCTTATATCTATATTGATAGATTTTTTTATGTATATGAATATATTGTGTGGACTATGACATCCTACCATACTGTGGGTAGTTGTAGATTGCATAAAGAAATGGGCTCGGAAATGGTTATATTCAGAACGATTTTTCCAGTCTGCCTCTGGGGCTGTAGCAGAAAAGTAAGTTTCTGCTTTTAATTAAGTAAAAAGCATATTTAATGACTTTTTCATTATTTCACTCTAGAACATTGTAAAACATAAAACATAAAATTACAGACGTTAAAACTTTAACGACTTCATTCAATATTCTTATTTGGTTATAGGACCTTAACATCATCCATATTGTTTTTCTAGATCTGTTTACTGCTACCATCATCAAAAATATGACTCTACATATCCATCTGTATATTGTATAGAATAATATGTCCTCTAATAGCAGGACAAAGAAACTAAAGGCATTATATTCTAATTCGTCTCCCTAAGCTTCTAAATCTTTTAACCAGAATTTTGGTGTTTTTCCCCAAAGTCTACCCTCTGAGTTGTCAATTATTTCGGGAATAAATTTAACCACAAATATTTGTCAAAGGCTTTTATTAAATAACATCGAAATTATAATGAATCCTTACGCCATCAAAAATACATACATACAAATAAATGTTAACGTATTTGTATGAAGCAATAATGAAAAAAATTAATAAATATTCTTTTAATACATTAGTCCTTTCAGATCTGATCCTTTTTCCGTTTTTTTTTTCGTTGTTCTTTCTTTTATTGTTATTATTAAAAGTTTTTACTACAATACAATCCTTTTTGCATAATTATTTTAGTTCAACAAATTTCAAATCATTATACCAACTTTGTCACACCACCATCCAAAATTGTTCCCCTTTTTACATAAACAAATTGGATTATTTGTAAGGCTTTAACTTTTTCTTTTCTGTTAGCAGAATACCTTGACAGAATCCAAAAAAAAAAAAAAAAAAAACACAATAACAAACGAGTACAATGAAAAATGACAACATATAATATCTGTGCGTGCAGACAGATAAATTGAGTGTTAAAAATTGTCATATTAGAATAAAATATGAATTTTTTCTGTGTCAAGTTTTATTGTGCGTTAACCTGTTTTGTACCTATTGTAAGTAAGTATGCAATGGGTACTCGTAAATTATGAAGAAAAACAAATACTTTCACAGGTAAATAATTTCATAAGACACCATATTATTATATGTTCTCTTTTTTGCAATATTCTATTATTGTGTTCTGGAAAATATTCTATAAAATGATTCACATACCGAAGGATATTCCGTTCAGGAAGTCTTAGAGAAAAAGAAAGAAAAAAATGCTACCATAAAATCAGGGAGAATCTGTGAGACATTGTAGGAAATAAATAGTTTTTGGAGATCTACACGATCATATGGAAATAAAATAAATCCTGTGCATAGAAAAATCCGTTGAATATCTTATCTTTATGTATATAATGTGCTCTTTTCAAACTTTATTCTTTCATTATTTTCGTAGTGTTCCTAAAGAGCGAATTATGTTTGGTACCGCCTGAGACTAGGAAATAGGAAACCAAACGGAAAACCCTTTTTTCTATAATATAACTGGAAGCAAATTCCTCTTCGAACAAACTTGAATGAATGATAAAAAAGACCAGATACTACCTCAATTCAGTTCCTTTTGTGGTAAATTTAAGATATGGTAACCTGACACTCCACTACAAATAGACTTTCGTATGTATGTGTATGCATTAACATGTGAGTTCAGATAGAAATTTTCGACTATATTCGTATATATTTGTGAATATGTTTAGTGTAGAAAATTCAAATACTACCTGTGAGGTAGGGTAGTAAAGGACTTTATTATTTTTTTAAAATATTATTATGAGGTCATTAGCCTTATGGAAATCATTTTTATACGTTTTAGACTTCACGTTCCGATAAAAAGAACAACCATAGTGATTTGTATTCTATTTTTTATTCTTTAAGGATATTTATGCAGAACTTTTACAAAACCTGTTCGATTATTAAAAACTATATTTACAATAGGATGTGTAGTAGAAAAGTAAAAAAAAACTGGCATCATTGAGAGTGATCTTCCAAAATTGTTAACTTTTTCTACACAAAAATTAGACGTCCTTTTAAATAGAGGATGATAAGTGAAGTTGCGTTTTTAAAAGGCGCAATGATGTGACATCATATTTTGTATTAAGTTTGGTGAATCCAGAAGCACAAGTTTTTCGGTGACAAGAAATATTTTTTGAGGGTTGAGAGCAATGGAATACGAACCTTACTCAGGGAGTCATTTAACGTTAAAAAACGATCAAAATATGGAACGAGTGAGTGATCTTGTGAGGCGAGATCATCAATTAAAATTGTAGTTGATGAAACGTTTCTGAAAAGCTCAACAAGGTAAACGTGTTATCCGCATCAGATTGGATGTTCCACCATTAAAACGGTTTCAATTAACAGTTTTCTGGAGGAAAGAAATTGTTATGGGTCCTATCCCCCTTATAACCTGATTATAGTTCGTGAGAATTTTTTATCTTTTCGCAAATCAAAAAAACTCGTGAAAGGAAAAGGGAACTTTTTTTCTTATGAAAAGAGTATAACCGCACAGCTGGAGGCGATTCTAGTTTAGGTATTTTTCGGAGATCTAGAAGCAGTGGAAGAGGAGTTTTGCTAAGAAAGTATTTCAACATCAAAAATAAGGTTGTTGATTAACATCATTGAAGGTGTAAAAAAAATCCTTGAAATACTCAAAAAAAAGGGTTTGCGTCAGATCGGACATATTAGATACTTGGAAGCTCCACCGTGACAATGCCTCCTATCACATAGCCATGTCCATCGATAAGTTTTTGAAGTTTTTCAGCCCTCCTCCTAGTCACTTGATTTTAGTTGGTGTGACTATTTTTTTTATTCCCCAAGAAGGTGATTTTCATGGAAGCCTAAAGAAACTACTTAAAAAGGTATAAGTGTAAAAACAGCGCTTCCATAAATGTATAACGGCCTAGCAGAACTATCTTACATGGGATAATACGTAGGCTACTATATATATTTCTGGCCTAGGCAACACTAAGTGTTGCCAGGTGCGATCTGACATTTCCATTGGAAAGTTTGACATTTTTTAGCATAAACGTACTCAGAACGTTTTGACGTACGACTATCATTTGTGTTGTTTACAGTGACTTGAAAAAATCAATTTGGCAAAAAAATGGAATTAACTCGTGAACATTTTCGTGCGATCATTTTTCACAACTTTCGACGTGGATTATCACGACAAGAGTGCATCGATGAACTTAAATCTTTGTATGGCTATGAAGCACCATCCTATAGCACTGTGAAAAACTGGTACAACGAATTCAATCGTGGCCGACGCTCGCTCAAAGACGAATTCCGTGAAGGTCGTCCAAAAACAGCCGTTGTTCCAGAAAACATCGATGCCGTACGTGAACTGATAATGCAAGACCGTCATGTGACATACCGTGAGATAGAGGCATGCCTAGGCATTTCTCCCACCAGCATACATTCGATATTGCATGAACACCTGGCCGTAAAAAAGGTTTGTTCTCGTTGGATCCCGCACAATTTGACAATCGCTCAAAAAAAGGCTCGTGTGGATTGGTGTAAAGAAATGCTGAAAAAATACGATCGCGGTGCTTCAAAAGACGTTTATAAGATCGTCACAGGTGACGAATCATGGATCTATGCGTATGAGCCCGAAACAAAACAGCAATCGACCGTGTGGGTCTTCCAAGACGAGTCAAATCCAACGAAAGTTGTTCGTGGAAGAAGCACTTCGAAGCAAATGGTCGCTTGTTTCTTTGGCAAAACTGGTCATGTGGCGACTGTTCCGCTTGTGCAACGTAGGACGGTCAATTCTGAGTGGTACACCACCATTTGTTTGCCTGAAGTCTTCGGAGAAATTCGAAAAACGAACAAGAGAAGTCGAATCATTGTGCACCATGACAATGCGAGCTCTCACACATCGGCTCAAACCAGCGCCTTTTTGACCGGACAAAACGTCGAATTGATGGGTCATCCTCCGTACAGCCCTGACTTGGCACCCAATGACTTCTTTTTATTCCCACACATCAAGAAAAAAATGCGTGGTCAACGATTTTCGTCGCCAGAAGATGCTGTTGAAGCATTCAAAAACCATGTTTTGGAGGTGTCTCAATCGGAGTGGAAAAAGTGCTTCGAAAATTGGTTTGAGCGCATGCAAAAGTGTATAAATCTTGATGGAGAATATTTTGAAAAACATTAAAACCTTTTTCGTTGATAAATATTCGCATTTTCATTATTAGGCCAGAAATATATATAGTAGCCCACGTATTAACGTATAAAAATAATAAAAAAATCCCTCATACAAAAATTCAGTTTGATGTCTTTTAAACGTTTCCCTGAAGGAGCTATTTCAACAACTTAAAAGATATCGCAACATTTATTTCGATATTTAAACTAATAATATCTAATGGTTATTTTTATTCCCGCACCGGAGTCAATTCTGGTTGAGTGATCCAGATAAAAGACTTATCCCAGAAACGGACTATGGGTCTTGGTGAATCCGTAGTTTTGAAATGGTCTAGCAGTACCAGAGTTAGTTATTGTAACTCTTTGAATGCAGAAAACTCACCAGGTGCACTTAGAAGTAGAACTGAATGGTGCCAAGGGGTCGGGAGCCCCACGGTGGTTTTTTTGCCATGTCCCGTGGAGGTGAGGAGGCTTTACTGTGGTTGCCACCTACTTCACAGGTATGGTCTATGTCTAAAGCTGGGGGATGGCAGGATACCGTGGCTATCAATGAAGATGATAGTAGAGGTTAAGATACGCTAAATGGACCTTCCTATGATAGATGGAGCTGGTTTAGAAGCAAAACTAGGTGGTTGGACAAATGTGCGTGAAGTAACGAGGGGAGATGTCTACAGATTGAGACCTCTCACCATTGGAATTGAGTGACTTAAGATGGAATGTTTTACTGCTACGTGCATAGAACACAAAAGATGGTTAGTATTGGTAAATGGTAGACATGGTAAAAGACCACTTCCCATAGAGAGAGCCGGTGTGGTTCGAAAACCTGATGAAGTGTTCCTGACATGAGATGGCACAAGCAGGAAATCCAATTAAGCGTTGGGTTATAGCAAGCTGGATTACTGTTGAGTGATTCAATCCCCATTTTCGTAGGAGACTCGTCATTTTATGTTCAACAACAGATAAGCCACATCAAATAAAATTCAAATACTGTTTATTTTTATAATAATATATATCAATTTTTTTTTTTTTAGAAAAGGGTCAAACAAATTATTTTAAATAAAGCGAAAAATTTTAAAACCATAAAATTTTTATGCAACAGAAAAAAGGTTTAAAAAAATAATTTGGAATTAAGAAACAATTTAAGAGCTATATAATTATTTTGTTATTTTAAACAAGCATTTATATCTACCAGGTGTATAATCTTAAATACGCTGTTTGGTCATAGATGACGTGAGTGAGCGTATTAAGCTACCATGCAGACGCCATACTTTTATTTATGAGTTTGACATCTGTCAACATTAATCAGTGCAAATTTTCAGCAATTTCTTACAACAACATACATTTTTCCTTTGGTAATCATGTCCAGTTTTCTGCCAGAAAAAGAGCATATGAGGGTAGCTTTGCTTTTCTGCTTTAATTTGAAGAAATCGGCTGCCGAATCGCTTCGAATGCTTATGGAGGCATATAGTGACAGAGCTTTATCGAAAACAACGTGCCAAGGTTGGTTTCGTCTGTTCAAAGACGGCAATTTTGACTTGTGGGACAAGAAGCGCGAAAATCGGTCTAGGAAGGTTGAGGACCATCAATTGCAGGCTCTTTTGGACAAAGACGATACCCAATCGCAAAAAATGCTCGCGGAGCAATTGGGTGTTACTCAACCACCCAATCCATACGTCTGCATGCCATGGGCAAGATTGAAAAGATCGGAAAATGGGTGCCGTATGAATTGAACGCTAGGCAGATAGAGCGACGCCAAAACACATGCGAAATCTTACTCGTCAGACAAAAAATAAAGTCGTTCCTGCATCGGATTATGACAGGCGATGAAAAGTTTATTCGAGAATCCTAAATGCAAGAAATCGTGGGTTAATCCCGGCCAATTATCAACATCTTCCCCAAGACCAAATATTTTCGGACGGAAGACAATGCTGTGCGTTTGGTGGGATCAGCAGGGTATCGTCTACTATGAGATGTTGAAACCTGATTAAACTGTCAATGCTCTGGGCTACCACCAACAACTGATCAAATTGCACCGTGCTCTGCGTGAAAAAAGGACGGATTATTAACAAAGACATGACCAGCTGATTTTCCTCCACACATCAAAAATGGTCCAAAACTAATTGCAGACACTCAACTGGAAGGTCATACCCCACCCCGCTTATACACCAGACCTGGTCCCTTTCGACTACCACCTGTTTTCTTCGATGGTCCACGCGCTCGCTGAGCGGCACTTCGATTCTTACGAAGACGTCCGAAAATGGCTTGATGAGTGGTTTGCCTCGAAAGGAAAGGAATTTTTTTGGCGTGGTATCCACAAATTGCCCGAGAGATGGGAAAACTGTGAGCAAGTACTTTGAATAAATTTGTTTTTGCTTTCTATAAAAAAACATTTGTTTTTTGACTTAAAACAGCGGATTTAAGCTTATACACCTGGTATTTAAATGTGAAAATTATTTTTATAAGAAAATTGTGTAAGCGTTAATAATCTGATGAAAAAAAAATTATATATGATAACTAATTTTTCGCATATTTTAAATGTCATTTAGCTTATTTTTTAATTAAATTTCAAATAAAAATTAAATATTTTATACTTTATTTAGGAAAAGTTCTTATTTTATATATATTTCCCTATAAGTTTATTTATGACTGTCTTCATTTTGATGATAATTTAAAGATATATGCAAAATATAATATCATCAAGTGTGGTTTCCATTAATCAAATAAAATTTTCACATAAATCCTTCCGAAATTACATACCAAAATAACTTGTTAAGTCAAACGGGTTGTGTTTGTTTGATGGTTTCTATAGCGTCAAGCCATTGGTTTTGATGTTCAAACACTTTGAAAATTTACAAATTTCGCTAATACACGTAATGTTCGTCAATCGAACATGTCACGTGGAAATCTCATTAAGTAGGTGAATTTTCTATATACGAATTGAAACCTAATCAGAAATAATTATGGGTATATTGAAAGTAACCACCAATAAATTAAGGCAACGAAATCTTTAATTAAAAGTCAAATGATACACTTTCGATCAATAAGTAAGTTGATGTTTTGCGTTCGATTGCTTTTATTGATAAACTTTAGATGATTGCTACGAGACTCTGCAAGAATAAAATAACATTTTAGATATTTATCTACAATTAAGCTATTCACTTATCTATCTATTTATCTTAACGTTTTGAAGTATATATTTCTGTACGAGTGTGTATGCGTGAAAAATATAATGTTTGTTATTTATTCATGCACAAACGTATTCATATCTTTTGTATGTATTGTATAAATCGTTCTGCAACTTATTTTAATTACTTACGCTAGGTTGTTGGGCATTTTTAATATTATTATTATTATTTTTAGTATTTATACGAGAGTTATTCAACAAGTACTTAGCCCCACCGCCCGATGGAACTGCTGTCACAAAAGAAATTTGCGATCGTGCAGTACATTCTTTTAGTAGCCTTCTGTCAAAGTTTCAGTCAATTCCCTTCATTAGTTTTGTTTTGAGAGCCTTTGAAAGCGAGCGTGTCGGTCGGTTGCACAAAAATGGAAAAAGAACAATATCTTTCGGTGATTAGATTCTTGTTTTTGGAAGGGAAAACGCGCAGCAAAATCAAAGATCGCTTGGATGCTGTGTATGGTGACTCTTCTCCTTCGATGGCGACCGTCAAGAATTTTTTCAACGAGTTTGTTCGTGGCAGCACGTCGGTTTTTGATGAGCCAGCCCAGGTGCCCCGAAAACGGCTGCTACGGAGGAAAACGTTAAAAAATTCCACGATCTCGTGTTGGCAGACCGTCGATTGAAGGTTCACCAGATAGCTGAGACTGTGAGCATTGCAGTAGGAACTGTGCATCATATTCTACACGAAGAACTGGGCATGAGAAAGCTGTCGGCGCGATGGGTGCCACGTTTGCTCACACCGGAAAACAAGCGCAACCGTGAGAACACATCGGCGCCGTGTTTGGCGCTGTTTCAGCGCAATCCAGCGGAGTTCTTGCGTCGTTTCGTGACCGTCGACGAAACATGGATTCACTGTTACACACCAGAGACCAAGGAACAGTCGAAACAGTGGACTTCATTGCGCTACGAATTGCTGCCCCATCCACCGTACTCTCCAGATTTGGCCCCCTGTGACTACTTTTTGTTTCAAAACCTGAAAAAATCACTCGCCGGGAATAGATTTGGGTCGAATGAGGAGGTTATCGTCGCCACGGAGGCCTATTTTGCTTCTCTCGAGAAAATGTATTTTTTGGACGGGTTAAAAAAGTTAGAGCATCGCTGGGCCAAGTGTATCGAGCTTGAAGGAGATTATGTGGAAAAATAAATTGCCACCTTTCCAAAATTTTCGTTTTTCTTTTGTAGGCTAAGTACTTGTTGAATGACCCTCGTACATAAATTATGATCGATTAATATATTTTTGTATTATGAGTATTAATTACGCCAAAATATAAAATTTACACTATTACCAAAGTTCAACAACTCGTCTTTACAGTATTTCGAAAAAAATTTGAGGTCAAATCCAGTTCAGATAAATCAAAAATCTAATTTTGGATGAGTTATCAACAAAAATAGGGGATGAAACTTACCGATGGCTTGAATGATGTTGTTGTTCAGCTTGGAAGATGTTGTCAGCCTTCTTGGGATAGACCAAGGGTTGAGTTTGAATTTATTTATTAAGTATTATTTAAATTTTGTATGGCTTTTTATAATATATGATAAACTAAAATGTGGCTCTCATTGTCCTTATGTGTGATCACCAAATAGAAATTTGTTTAACGTAGCCTCATAGAACAAAATCCAAGATCTCTTGTTACAACTGCTGTATGGCATATCACATTATTATCTTGGTATGCTCTACCTTCCGTTTGTTCTAAGAGGTACCTAAGCAAATACCCTCCAGTTTAATGTTTTTATTCTATTTCCAACAGTCACACTATCCTGTTAAAACCAGATATTTTTCAAGTCCATCTTGTCAAATTGACACCAAAAGAGGGAATACCTCCTACCATTGACATTAACCATCAATTCAGTATCATTTCAAAAGCGTTATGTTTTGTGATGCCGCCCGAATAAAATTTACACAAAACACTAATAATTTCAAAATTGTTCCTAGAACTGTTTTTAGTTGCTTTCGGTCCCAAAATTCGAAAATTTTGCTTCGTTACGTCACTGAAGATTTTACTATTTCGATGCATTGTTGTATCATGCACTTGTTTATGATTAAATGGTAATTTTACCAAAATCAAAACATATAAAAATGATAATATCCCCTACAAAAAAAAAACCCTTAATAAGAGCTTAAATGGTCAATTAAAATAAAGTTGGGATATACTATTTTGTACTCTTACAAGTATTTTTTTATAAAAACAACTTGGTTGACAGTGAAGTTGGGATTTCCTAGAGAAGTAGGGAATGGTTTAGTTCATGTCGCATGGCTGTCCGCTAGTAGTTGCTGTATGGTTAGACGAACGTCTCAGCATTTTTAGAAAGGCCATCTACGATTGCAAAGAAGAAAATCGTGGGTGATGTTGGTTGGATCAATATGACTTTGAGTAATTTTCTTGTTCAGAAGTTCGGATTGGTCTATCGAGTAAAATATCGAGTAATTTTCTTGTTCAGAAATTCGGATTGGTCTATCGAGTAAAATATCGTGAATACTGGAAACTGGGTGGAATAAAAAGGCTCTTCTATGTAGGCTATCATAATAAATAACATGTTTTTCGCTATTTTTCCGTCTTACAGCGTGTTGTAGAGCGTATAGTTCTGCAAAATCGGCTCAAATACATTCAGTATCTATTTTTTTTTCTTCAAATGATATAAATGTTCAGAAAACTAATAAGAAAGTCCTACAAAACCTGTTTCTTTATTAGAAACCATATTTACCATATGATATTGGGCATAAATGGGCATCAATTCCGGGTATTTGGTAGATTACAAAGTTCTGCAAAATAAACTCCCAACCAAGATTATGACAGGTATTTGGGTGGCTGCAAAGTAGTCATTTGTAAATCCGTTGTTGAAATAAAGGAGGAGTTGCATTTATAAATGGCAGAGGGTTTTTAAAAAAAACAACTACTAATTGACTTTAAGGATAAGGTGATATAGAAGAGTTCGGCCAGTTCTAACTAGTAGGGAAGCTGACGGTAAAGTATAGTGAGCAACTCCTCTAGCCAGAGTAAGCTGCCATTGAGAAAACCGTAAGTTACTCGTATTGTTTCTTCCTGTCTGACTTTACACCTTCCTATTGATAAGAACGTTAAGTAATCGGTAGATTCTCATCGATTCTCGGATGATCGACAAACCTCAACCGTTTATGGTATCTACAATGGGAAGGAATTTGTTCCCACCAAGGCTTTTCAAATGGTATCGTAGTATTTGCAACAATTAAGATGTAACCATGGCGATCTGTCAATATTGAAAATAGTGCCATTTTAAAGGTACCACGCCGTAGCTCAATGAGATATGGTACGAAGTTTTTAGGCAGTACCAGGGTTATCAGCTTAAATCCGTTGTTTGGTTATAGATGGCGTGAGTGAACGTATTAAGCAAACATGGGCACGCCATCCTTTTTTTTATGACTTTGACATCTGTCAACATTAATCAGTTTACAATGTCAGCAATTTCGTACAACAACATACATTTTTCCTTTAGTAATCATGTCTAGTTTTGTGGCAGAAAAAGAGCATATGGGGGGAAGCTTTGCTTTTCTGCTTTAATTTGAAGAAATCGGCTGCCAAAAATCGGCCTAGGAAGGTTAAGGACCATCAATTGCAGGCTCTTTTGGATGAAGACGATACCCAATCGCAAAAAATGCTCGCGGAGCAATTGGGTGTTACTCAACCAGCCATTTCCATACGTCTGCATGCCATGGGCAAGATTGAAAAGATCGGAAAATGGGTGCCGCATGAATTGCACGCTAGGCAGATGGAGCGACGCCAAAACACATGCGAAATCTTACTCGCCAGACAAAAAAGAAAGTCGTTCCTCCATTGGATTGTGACAGGCGATGAAACGTGGATATATTCCGAGAATCCTAAATCCAAGAAATCGTGGGGTGAACCCGGCCAACCATCAACATCTTGCCCGAAACCAAATCGCTTTGGACGGAAGAAGATGCTGTGCGTTTGGTGGGATCAGCAGGGTTTCGTCTACTATGATATGTTAAAACCTGGTGAAACTGTTCTTCCGTCCGAAAAAAGGACGGATTATCAACAAAGATATGGCAAGCTGATTTTCTTCCACGAGAATGCACCATCGCACACGTCAAAAATGGTCCGAAACTACTTGGAGACACTCAACTGAGAGGTGCTACCCCACCCCACTTATTCACCAGACCTAGCCCATTCCAAAAACCACCTGTTTTCGTCGATGGGCCACGCGCTCGCTGAGCAGCACTTCGATTCTTACGAAGACATCCGAAAATTACTTGATGAGTGTTTTGTCTCGAAAGGGAAGGAATTTTTTGGCGTGGCATCCACAAATTGCGCGAGAGATGGGAAAAATGTGCAGCTAGCAAGGGTGAGTACTTTGAATAAATTTGTTTTTGCTTTCTATGAAAAAAAAACATGTGTGTTTTTGACTAAAAAATAACGGCTTTAAAATTTGCCAATGATTTTTCTTTTAATGAAAATATCTAATTTTGAATTAATTTTATTGTTGAAAGTATTTTAATAGATTCAGAAAATCTCAAAAATATACAGATTGGTTAATTATCTAATTCAATTTGATAGTATCAAAGAAAAAAATTTACAATTGAGTAAAAATTACTAATATTTTTCTCTATCGGGTAAGTCAATTTCGAACAAGTTGAGATAATTACAATTTGTCATATAAGGATTATTGATCATAAAAATCCAGCAAAATCCCTTCCCACTCTACTCGTACTCCAATTTATATTAATAGATTAAAAATTCTGAGGGTGAAAATAGGATAATAGAGACACTGAAAAGGATGTTTTTGTTTTTGGAACTAAGCAATCAGGATAAAAAGAATTCAAAAACGAATGAAATTAAACTCACCTGATAAACTGGCAATAGCTCCTTGTTCAAATATGGTAGTTAGCAAAAATCCAATAATAATCCACTTGATGAGCATTTTTCTTAGCTTTGAAGATGAATTTAATTAAAAAAAGAATTTTCTCTTTACAAAAAAAAAACTAAAGATGATAAACTATTTAAAATTCACATACACACATACGTAGATGAAAAAAAGCTCTAATTAAACTTAAATGATATACACATAAAGAGATGTAATATAGAATTAAATTTTTTTTTTTTAAATATTATCTTTTCAAATTTATCATTACATGCGTTATTGATTGCACGAATATACCACACGTTCTCACTATTTGTAATATATACAAAAACGATGCGGTAATCCTTTTAAGATTTTATCCTAGTGACTGTACCGTTGTTTCACTTATTAAATAATAGTATCAGCAAAAAAATATAACACAAACAAATATTGTCATTTAACTTAAGAACCAATCAGTTAACGATAACATCTTCTACGCTAATAAATCGGGTCGCATATTATCACTTATTCACTGAATATAATCTTGGCGCGTTTATCTGGCAGCGACGAAGATGATATCTGGAAGGACGACAAACGATAAACGTATTCAGGATTAGTCAACTATATGAAGACAGGTATTTGTGGATTTGTTTGGAGAACTCCTTCTTATTATGTTGAAGAGAATAATTTATGGTCAGCAGATTCTGGTCATTTCGTGAGAATTAAGATTTTAGTCGCATCTGGAGGATTGGCAAGCCAGTCTCAAGGAGATCTCATTTATTTACCGTAGTTGCCTTAGGAATTTTATTTTGTCACTAGTCTCCTTTTATCTTTAGGCTAACAAAGAAAGGATTTGTTCTCGATTTTTTTTATTATTTTGAAATTAATTTTTCTCTCGATTGCACACAGTGAATCCTTTTATTTTTTTCTCTTCAAATTGATAAAAAAGAAATTTTTTTTCTTTTCAATAAACAGTGCAAATTTCCTGTAGTACTAATAATATCCTTGCTTGGCTCTCAATTTATTCTTGATGGTATTTATCTGTAATATAGAAAGAAAAAAAATAATTCGGATTAGTTTTACTTAAAAGTTTTATATTAAAAAATCTATTTTTTAATATCGAAAAGACTACGAGGGTCATTCAACAAGTACTTCGCCAACAAAAGAAAAACGAACATTTTGGAAAGGTGGCAATTTATTTTTCCACATAATCTCCTTCAAGATCGATACACTTGGCCCAGCGATGCTCTAACTTTTTTAACCCGTCAAAAAAATACATTTTCTCGAGGGAAGCAAAATAGGCCTCCGTGGCGACGATGACCTCCTCATTCGACGCAAATCTATTCCCGTCGAGTGATTTTTTCAGGTTTGGAAACAAAAAGTAGTCACAGGGGGCCAAATCTGGAGAGTACGGTGAATGGGGCAGCAATTCATAGCGCAATTCGACCTATTTGGCCATGGCGATGGCGGAGGTGTGAGCCGGCGCGTTGTCTTGGTGGAACAGCACTTTTTTCTTCGCAAAGCGGGCCGCTTTTTCTTCAATTCGACGTCAAATCGGCCCAATAAGTCAGCATAGTAGCGCCCCGTGATTGTTTTCGATGTGGATCACACCTTGTGAATCCCAGAAAACGGTGGCCATCACCTTTCCGGCCGATCGAACAGTCTTCGCCTTCTTCGGAGCACGTTCGCCGGGTGAAGTCCACTGTTTCGACTGTTCCTTGGTCTCTGGTGTGTACCAATGAATCCATGTTTCGTCGATGGTTACGAAACGACGCAAGAGCTCCGCTGGATTGCGCTGAAACAGCGCCAAACACGTCGCCGATGTGGTCTGACGGTTGCGCTTGTTTTCCGGTGTGAGCAAACGCGGCACCCATCGCGCCGACAGCTTTCTCATGCCCAGTTCTTCGTGAAGAATATGATGCACCCTTCCTACTGCGATGCCCACAGTCTCAGCTATCTCGTGAACCTTCAATCGACGGTCTGCCAACACGAGATCGTGGACTTTTTTAACGTTTTCCTCCGTAGCAGCCGTTTTAGGGGCACCTGGGCGTGGCTCATCAAAAACCGACGTGCGGCCACGAACAAACTCGTTGAACCAATTCTTGACGGTCGCCATCGAAGGAGAAGAGTTACCATACACAACATCCAAGCGATCTTTGATTTCGCTGCGCGTTTTCCCTTCCAAAAACAAGAATCTAATCACCGAACGATATTGTTCTTTTTCCATTTTTGTGCAACCGACCGACACGCTCGCTTTCAAAGGCTCTCAAAACAAAACTAATTAAGGGAATCAACTGAAACTTTGACAGTAAACTACTTAAAGAATGTACTGCACGATAGCAAATTTCTTTTGTGACAGCATTTCCATAGGGCGGTGAGGCTAAGTACTTGTTGAATGACCCTCGTATCTTTTCATTCAATTATGTATTATAGAAGTTATATGATTAAATTTAATATATTTTAATTTTTATTCAAAGAAAAAACTATTTTAATTATATTTTCTATAGGTAAATGGTAGTTATGTAATTTGAAGAGGTTTTTTATTATTTTTTAAAGAATAATTTTGTTGAAAGTATTTTCTTTCGTTTTTGTTTGAGCCAAGATTACTGGTATTTTTTCTTTGTCTCTTTTATAGATATTTTAATTTAACTTCTCCTTTAATATATTAGTTTACTTTTATTAAGATTTTATAACTTAAAAATATATTTTCAGTTAAAAAAAAAATGCACATAAATTATTAAAAATTTCATATTTTTACCAGAAGATATAATTTCTTTTTCAAATTTTCAAAACGTTTTTCGATATTTTCCTTATTTATTAAGAGAATCGAGTTATTTATTTTATGATAAAATAAAGATAAAAAATCTAGACGCTAATTTGCATATTTATCATAATAGTTGCTTTTAATCGACCTCTGACTACGCCGAAAGAAATAGGCTTTAGTTCAAAGTTAAGAAGGAAAGATCCTTCGTTTTCTTCTTATAAGAAGGAAAGAAGTAAGTATACTTATGGTCGCATTATAATAAAAAAAATTTTGTATAACTCCAAAGATATTGATTTGGATCGCATGTGGTTTTAACAGAAAGGTCCCAAAATATGTTAAATGTATAAATTTTATTGCGCAAAAAATGTAGAGAATATTTTTTGCGCAAAATAATCTATACACGAAACGAGATATTTCGAAATTTGATGATTTCATTTGACCTCAAAGATAGTGAGATTTGACGCTGTTGGACATTTTCTTTATGTTTATGCAGACTATCCTTAAACTTAAAAGTATTTAAAAATCAAGATCTTTCAATTAATAGCTGAGCTTTTTTTCGAATTGTAAGAAAAAGTTATTAAAAAGTGCAATAAAAGGATCGAGTTCTGCAAAAAATCTCAGTTCAAGCAATATATAAGGTGTAGTAATAGGTAATCCATTATTTTGCCAATAGATGGTTTTAGGAGTCTGTATCTCCCGTTTTAAAAGTGCGATCGGGTTGCACTAGATGGCGTTAGAAAGATAAGATTTCGTACTAAAAAGACTTCTCATACAGTTTTGTGATTACTTGACTCAGTATTTTTTTAGCACGCGTCAAAGATGGACAAAGAGAAAATACGCCATATTTTGCAGTTTTTCTTCGATAAAGGCGAAAACGCAAGCCAGGCAGCTGAAAATGTGAATAGTGTTTATGGTCCTGGTACTTTAACAGCCAATTATGCGCAATTTTGATGCACCACGCTCTGGAAGGCCAATTGTCGAAAATGTCGATAATAAAATGGAAATCGTCGTGTCCGACCGTCACGTAAGCATTGTTTCGATTGCCCAGGAGCTAAACATTGCACAAAAAACCGTTTGGAACCACTTAAATAAGGCTGGATACGAAAAAAAGGTCGATATATGGGTGACACACGAGTTATCGCAAAAAAACCTCATGGACCGAATTTCAATCTGCGAATCCCTGCTGAATCGCAACAATATCGATCCATTTCTGAAGCGGATGGTTACTGGTGATGAAAAGTGGGTCACTTACGACAACATCAAGCGACAACGGTCGTGGTCAAATCGCGGTCACCCGGCGCAAACGCCAGGATTGACAGCCAGGAAGGTTTTGCTGTGTGTTTGGTGGGACTGGCAGGAAATCATCTACTATGAGCTGCTCCCCTACGGCCGAACTCTTAATTCGGACCTATACTGTCAACAAATTGGACCGTCTGAAAGAAGCAATCGCCCAGAAGCGGCCAGCTTTGGCCAATAGGAGAGGAATTGTGTTCCATCAGGACAACGCCAGGCCGCATACATCGATAGTGACTCGCCAGAAGTTCCGGGAACTTGGTTGGGATGTTCTTATGCATCCACCTTATAGTCCGTACCTGGCACCAAGTGATTACCACCTCTTCCTGTCTATGACGAATGATTTTGCAGGTGAAAAATTCGCCTCAAGAGAAGCTTGTGAAAACCGACTGTCCCAGTTTTTTGCCAATAGGGACGAGGGTTTCTATGAGAGAGACATTATGAAATTACCTCCAAAATGGCAACAAGTTATCGAACAAAACGGTGCATATTTGACCTTAATCGTATCATTCTATCTATGCTAAATAAAACCTTCAATTTAATGCAAAAATAATGGATTTATTTTTACTACAACTTATATTAAGATAAAAGTTGAATTTAAATGATCGCAAAAGTGTCAAATTTTTATATTAATTGTTTATAATATTTTATAATGGCATTTTATGAAATAGAAAAAATAGAGAATTGTTTATCTACGTCAAAATTATAAGAGTGTTTTATTGTACTATACTTTCCAAACCGCAAAGTAGATAACCACAAAAACAGTAACTGTTGTGGTCGTGTATTGAAATTATAAAAGTATCTGACAAGAGCAAACAGTATTTATTAACCAGTAACATTAACTTAGTAATTGATTAAATTACTGAAGAATTTTTATTACCATTTTATTATTATTTTTTCACTAACTCGTAATTGGGAAAATTGGTTTTTTTCCATTAATTTTTAATATTGAACGTTCTTGTATTCTTGTCATACCACATAGTGTATCATGTAATTTTCAGTAAACTGATTTGATTTTATAAAAATTAATTGAGTAAAATTAAATTTTATGGTCAAAAAGATTTTAATATAAAATTCCGAACATATTTATTATTATAAATATTCAACTAAATTTAATTAATTATATAAATTATAGAAATTAGATTCAATTAATAATTTTATAGAAAATATTCATAATGAAAATATTCTAATAAAATTAATGAAAATTTCAAATTTTTTTTCTAGATGAACACTGAAAATATTTATTGATGATTAAATTGTTAACAATACTCCCTGACAGGATTAATAATTATTATATGAAATTATTTTGTTCAGTATAAAAGCATTTTTGCTTTATTGAAATGGATTAAAATAAAAAAAATAATATCTGATTTAATTATTTTATAAATGAAAAGAAATTTAATTAAGAATATTTGCAAAATAATTTTTACTATCAATTTTATGAGCTTTTAAGTGGAGAAATATTATTGGAGTATGAAAAATGGTCTTGCAATAACGAAATCAAGTGTATTGGAATTATTAAATGGCAGAAAAGTAATGAGTTATAAATTTAATTTCTTTTCCTTTTTAAAGTAGTTTTTTTTTAAATTTGGGCAGCTTTCCATCGGTAGATGTGTTGTTTTCACTGCTCATAGCAGTGCTGGAAGGCTTCAAATGAAATAGTCTTTAGCTCTTTGGTAACACGTCTTTGGATGTTATCGACAGTAAGAATATGAGGTCCGATCGAGTGTTTTCAATCATGGGTCCTAAAAAAAAAGTTACTCTGATTTAGATAGGGTGAAAGGGGGAGTTGACGAATGCTTTTGCAAAAACTTATTTGCCAGGCGGTGTTTCCGTTGAAAATTCTCACTGAAAAAAGTTCGTCTTCTAATGTTTCTCAGCTTTTCAAAAATGCTTTTAATAACCAAAAAAACTTGTACTCTTGATAAGCGATATTTCCAACAGGCTCATTGCAACTTTTTCTAAGTCGATTTTGCAGATTCACCAAGTTTAACACTGAATTTGATGGCACATCATTACTCCAAATTTCGTTGTTTCATTTTTCGTAACGGACTACCATAAAAAAAAAGTGCGTTAGGGTCGTTGGACGTGGTTGAAACATGAATTGCATGCCTATCCAGGATTAAT
Organism: Atherix ibis; assembly: GCA_958298945.1. NCBI lineage: Eukaryota > Metazoa > Arthropoda > Insecta > Diptera > Athericidae > Atherix > Atherix ibis. The sequence continues at coordinate 30,336,837 of OY282605.1, read as the reverse complement.
GTATAAGCTTGATTTGTAGTACTGCCAGATGGCATATTTGATGATCTAAAATTATTTATCTCTTTATACATTAATTTACCTTTAAAACCATTTAAAATGCTAAAGTGTCACTAAAAGTTTGTCATTATAAGGTCTAAAATTACTCAGCCCCTATGACCAGTGACAATATCGCCACTTAACTGAATATACTTTTTGAGCAACGATATAAATCCCTTTAATAAGTTTTTTTTTTATATTAACTATCATATTTTCTTAGCAAAATAATTTTCTGCCATTTAGTGTTTATTACAAATAAATTTGGTTCGAATTTCGAAATACAGAATTTCAAAGGATTTTTATACTTAAAAAATAAAATATATCAAAAAAGAAACGAGAAATATATTTTTAAAAAAAAGTGCAAAAAGTTTTCTTAGACTTGAGATATTTTTAAAACAAGAAAATTTTCATTATTTTAGTCAATTAACAATTTCGTTTTTATTGTTCAGAGGGTATTATTTTTCGTAATTTTTTTTCGAAAAGTACAAATTGAAGCAAAGAAGAACTTAAAGTATTATTTTCTCGAAAAAATTTTTATGATTGATAAACTTAAAGTATTATTTTGATTGAAAAAATTTTTTTATGATGAAAAAGCAAGTCCTCTTCCCCCTCTAATTACCGACCCATTGCACCAACATACCTTTAAGATTATGGAAACACTGACTAACTGTGAACTAATGAAATATCTTGAATTAAGGAAACTTTTCAGTGACAGTGAATATGGTTTCCATATGTTAGCAATAGATCCAATGGTAATTTGATGGCATATCTAGCCGAAAACTGGAACCACACTCTCCATTTCTTTGGGGAGTGTAGAATTATTGCACTTTTTATTTCAAAGGCATTTAAAAGGTATTGGCAGCAGCTTTTTTTATATCGACGATTACCTTTTCAAATGGATTTCAAACTATCTTTCGAATCATTCAGTAAAAGTTTTTACAGACTGAGTTTCCCCAGGATTCGGTTCTATATCTGGCTTACTTTATAATTTTCATGAATGATCATTTTTCTGTTATTTCTAATCCAACCTATTGTTATCTAATTCACGTCATTGCTCTTCGGTCATGGAGATGGAACGACAACGTACAAGGTCTGTTTAAAAAGTACATTTTCAATTACCGCGGGTTACGTATATTCGACTTTCGATTTTTTTGTGGCGTTATATTGATACTCATGTTTCTCACTTATGCCATTAAGTTCGGCCATTTTGAATGTTCAGTTAATATTTGACACCTGCTTAGCTTGCACGTGTTTTGGCTCGTCTTCGATTTTTGCTCAATCAAAAATAGCATCGCATTAATATTGCTAAGGAGCTGTTGGACTCGATCCGCAACGAACCAAATTTGCTCCAGACGGTCATAACTGGTGACAAATCATGGGTTTACGGTTATGACGTGGAACCCAAAGCTCATTCATCCCAATGGAAACTACCGCATGAGCCAAGACCGAAAAAAGCGCCAAGTTCGGTCGAATGTGAAGGTTTTGCCTACAGTTTTCTTCAATTACAGGGGCGTTGTGCATCATAAGTTCTTGCCACAGGGTAGAACGGTCAATAAGGATTATTACCTGCAAGTTATGCACAAGTTGCACGAAACAATTCGCCGGAAACGCCCGGATTTGTTCAAGAACAAAAACTGGCTTTTGCTATTTTTGGCAAAAACAACACACCGAAGCTACCGTATTCCCCAGATCTGCCCCCCTGTGACTTTTTTTTATTTCGAAAACTGAAGAGCCCCATGAAAGAACGACGCTACGCTACGATTGAGGAGATAAAGATGACATTGAAGGAGGAGCTGAACAAGATCATAATAAAAGATTTTTTGATGTGCTTCGAGGAGTGGAAAAAATATTGGCACAATTGCATAATATCTGGTGGGGATTACTTTGAAGGGGACAAAATAGATATTAATGAATAAATAATTTTAAAAAAAAACACAAAATTCGCGATACTTTTTGAACAGACCTCGTTTGTTAAACTCATAAAATTCTGATATAGAAAGTATATTATCGTATTATGGGGCTGGAAGAACAGAGTGGATTTTAATACTTCCAAAATAGAGAGCGGTTTCCTGTCTCTAAAGCGAAACTGAAATCTCCAGCCATTATCCCTTCATAAATGGTACTTGCATAACTGAAACCGAAAAACTTTCCATTCTTGTATATTATTTAAAATTTATATATTATAAATTATATAAAATATATAAAAAAAATGTATTTTTAGCTTTAAACCTAAATGATTCAATGACATTTATAACAGTTTTATAGTACGAAGTTTAATTAGAGCACGTTTAATCAGCTACGCTGGCTAACGCAGAATGACCCACAAAAAAATTCATCACATTATGATGCCGGCTTATTCGTGTCGTTTTCGTATCTCTTCGTACTTATGATCGTACAAATGGTTTCGCGAGCAATTCGACGACAGTACTACTCTCATTTACTGATAGTAGTGCTGCCAGATGAATTAAAACTGACCGAAAACTGTATGCCGATTTGTGCGCCACCTATTTTAAATTTTAGAGTATCACCATAGCTATCATAACACAACCCCCGCTAATATTACCAAAAATGCTGCAAAATGTTTAGGTTGCCATAAGCGATGCAAAAAAATATTCACTCCATCTGATTCAGTCAATATATTCCCGCCCAGCTAAAGTATAATTTCCATGCATGGACAGGCGCTTCCAAAATGTTATTGTACTTACTAGATGAAATAAAAATTTAACCGATAAAATTAATAGGAGACAAAAATATTACAGAGTCATTAGACTCACTGGAGCACCTGTCTTTCCTTATTTTATCGTATCTTCTACAAAAAGTGTTCCAATGAATTGGCTAGATGCATTGCGCCCCTACAGTTATTAGGTTTCGCCAAGAATGCACAGCAGTTTATCCTGAATCCTCTTTTCGGACGTAATGTTGAGATTCTTTTTAACCGTTCATTCCGAATATAGAATACTCTGCATCACTCGGTTTCCCCAAATTATTGCAATCAACGACTATTTACGACATTTCTTTTTTTATGCCTTAAACACTTGCCATAACATTATAAGGATATTTATAATTCCTTTAACGCTAGTGATTTATACAACAACAACAAAATACCACTTATTTCCGTTTTTCTAGTATATAAATCCGTAAAAGCATTGAGTGAATTTGCATATTTTTTTAATAATATTATACAAAAAAAAATAGTAATAAAATTGAAAAAAGAAATTAAAATGCTGAAAAATTTGTTTAAGTTTTTGACTTCATAAGTCATACAAAGTATTCATGTTTTACACTAAGGATGTTGGGTGCTCTTTGCTGAGTAATTGAAAAATGATTCCCGCAGGTACATAGAAAGCCTCTTTTATCCTTTTCTCATCGAAATCAACAGGAAAAAAAAAATACCCAATTCAATGGAATCATGTTCAAATCTATCTACATACACATATGCATATAAAGACACAAGAGTGTATGTACATATATTTGGGTAAACGTGAAGGATTCTCCATGATATGCTCCTACAAAATGGGCTAACAATACTCGTATATGATACTCGTATGTTTTTGTGGCTTGCTGTTCATCAGTTCTTGCTATTACAGATAAAATAAACAGAAAAATTGAGTAAACAAATTATGGGGGGAAAAAAATCGACCAGGAAACTGGTGATATAAGTGTCGTTATAATAAATTTTTCACCTCACTACCAATATTTTCACCACACCACCCACAGCACCCCCCCCCCCTTCTCCGCCGACAAACGTTAAAAAAAAATATATTTCTTTCCATCTTTAAAATAGAAATAAAATATTGACGTGGTTGATCCATTTCGTGGGGATGCTTACTATACAAATAATAGAACGATCCTGTACAAGTGGATGGGGTATGAACGACATGAAGTATGTACAAGTACATACGAGTACATCCTTTTTAAAATTGTTAAATTAATTTTCATGTTTGTTTTTCATTTTATCGCTGGATAATTGAATTTACGGATTGACAAAATTTTGACAAATTGTCATGCGTAAAGGTGTACTCGTACACTCGTCTATCAGAGAATTAACTAAAAGCCAACAATATATTATATAAATAAAATATGATATTGTACATTTGATAAATATATTATTGGATATTGTTACTTGTTTCTGCAATGCAGATAATAAATAGAATAAGAAATTTTTTTTTTCTGTTATGACAATAATGAAATTTGTATACAAGAAACACGTACAATTCATTTTATTTGATTATACATAATTTTTGTTGAAATTATATTTAGAAAATTTGTACATGTAACAAGAAATAATATAAAAGTTTGTCCTTTGCAATCACCAAAAAGGATGATTTTGGAAAAAGTATCTAAAATCGAATGAGTAACATTATCTTCCAAAAAACTAAGAAGTATTATTTTTCTTGTTGTTTTTTTTTTCTAATTTAAAAGAAATTAAAAATTATTTTTTTGAGTAATATTTTGACAATTTTTAATAATCCAGAGGCAAAAAATTTTTTATATTGAATTTAAATAAACATTTTTTTTTTTCGGCTATTATGACGAATAGTCTTTTTAGCATTAAGACCATTTTCTTTAAGCTGAGTGTATAGCAGAATGTTATATTTTTAAATGGAATTCATCACTAATTCACCCCTTGAAATTTAATTGAAAAAATTATTCAACAACATTTCGAATTCTGTAGAATTCGATAAGACAAATTCCCACAAACAATGCATAATTTTCCCACGGATAAGTGTAAAAATTCTCCACGAATACGTGTAGAGGAAATTCACTCAAGTGTGTCCGCCGCAGAATATTTCTTTCTTCACAAAAAAAAAACGAAAAAAACCTAAAATAAAAACCAAAACAAAATTGATGATACCATGTGGCCAAGGCCTAATTATGCTTAAGGCTAAGGTTAAGAGGCATCTAACTTATATTTTCTCTTCGTTATAAAGATTTTATCTTTACCATGAACATTTTTAAAATAAGGACAATTTTTTTTTTAATTTATGAGGAGAAGGGGGAGAATTGGATCATTTCGTGTTTATAATTTTTTTTTTTTTTTTTTATTAAATTTTTAACTTATTTTTTATTATATAAATAAACAAAAAAAAAATATTTTTTTTTGCGCATGAGAAGTAAAATGTATGCAATAATTTTACTGAAGATTTCTTGTACAGAATAATCCAATTTGGGCTTTGGAATGTATAGTATAATTAAAGAGATTTGAAATCTATAATTTAATAAAAAATATTTATTTTTTTTATTAAGGAAAACCTTGCCATATTCTATGAATTATATTTTTATTTAAATGGTATACAAAAAATTTCTTGCTGTACTCGAAATTGGGATAGTTTTTGATAACTTTTGCTCACATTTCAATCTGTATATTAGACATGACCTGATGGATGATAACTTTTTAAATGTTCTTAAGTTTAATAATTATCTAAATAAATATAATTTGAAGAAAAGTTTTACGAAAAGAGTCCAGAGTCGTCAAATTGCATGATCTGGAATGCCAATTGACATTAGCACATTTTAAAATTATGCGTCCGCAGAATTTCTGACGAAAATTCATCATATTTTGTAGTTTAAAGTTTTTAATTTTTGGACAAAAAATATTTGGTTATTGCTCAGAAATGGCGGTAATAGAAATGGCTCCGGCTTCTTTATTTTCCAAGAAATACTGGGTAAATGACACATTCAGGTAAAAATCCACACTCAAAAGTTAGTTTTTGCAGATATAATGGCTTTTTTATAGTTCATTGTGGGTTTTTAAAGCCACATAAATGATAGTTTACGTTAATTGATTTATCTAGCGAGCGAAAAATGAACATTCTCGCTCAAAAATATTTTGATCAAAAAATCAGCACATAAAACCTATCTACCTGAATTTTTGTCGATATTTTTCAAGTCAATAAATCAATCTTTATTATTAAATGGCAATTAATATTTTACAAAACAATAAACTTTTTTATTATACACGTATTTATTATTCTATTGATAAATTACATAATTATATTTTCGAAATTAGAAAATAGTTAAATAGTTTCCTAAAGTCGAATTTTTCATTTCAAAATTTTAAGAAAATATTTTTTTGAGTCCTTTTCAGATTAATTTTATTTTAAATAATTAAATTAAAAGTTGAACTACTATTTCAAATTTTCTTTTCTAAATATTTTCTTTTATTTAAGTAGAGACTAAAACATGTATAATACACATATATCCTTTATCGGGAGTCAATTGCATTAAATTTATTTTAAACTACAAACTATGACCACCTTCTGAGTATGTTAAACTCTTTTAATATTCGGTGTTATATAAAGGGTTTTCTAATAAGAGTGATATGATTTCTAAGTAACGTTTCGGCTATTTGTAATACGTTATGATCTGTTTTTTTTTTTTCATTGTATTAAGTAATGTTTACAATTTCATCATGGAGAGATATATGGACGAAGAACGTTTACAAATTATTCAATTTTATTATCAAAATAATCGTTCTCCAATTGCAACTTATCGTGCGCTTTTACCATTTTATGTTCGTAATAATCGTCCAACTGTGCTCGCTATTCGTCGAATTGTTAAAAATTTCGAGCGTAAATTTTCTTAACATAATGTTCAAGTGCCAATCAAACAAAGAACCGCTCTAAGTTATGAAAATATTGCTGCCGTTCAGGCAAGTGTTGCTGAAGACCGCAATTTGTCGATTCCAAGACGTTCTCAAGAATTGGGACTGTCTCAAATCACAACCTGGAGGATTTTTAGAAAGGATTTGGGCTTGCATCCGTATAAAATTCTTATCACTCAAGAACTGAGACCATTGGACCATCGTAAACATCGTGAATTTGCTGATTTTGTCTTGGAATAACTTGAAAACAATAACGACTTTTTTAAGAAAATCATCTCCTCCGATGGGGCTCACTTTCAACTGAGTGGTGCGGTAAATAAACAAAACTGTCCATTCTGGTGCGAAGAAAATCCACAAATTATTCATGAACACCCATTACATTCACCTTAATTGACAGTTTGGTGTGGTTTTTAGTCTGGTGGAATCATCGGTCCATACTTCTTTCGAAATGAAGCTGATAACACCGTTACTGTCAATGGACAGCGGTATAGATCGATGATAACCAACCTTTTATGGCCGAAATTGGAAGAAGTTGATCTTGACAATATCTGGTTCCAACAAGACGGGGCTACGTGCCACACAGCACATACAACAACCGAATTATTGCGAGAAAAGTTTGGAGATTCGATTATTTCAAGAAATTGTGACATTGAATGGGCTACAAGAAGTTGTGATTTAACACCATTAGACTATTTCTTGTAGGGTTATTTGAAGTCATTGGTCTTTAACAATAAACCAGACTTTCTTCAAGCTTTAGAAGTCAATATTGAACGTGCTATTCATGACATACGACTTGATTTAGTGGAAAAAGTGCTCGAAAATTGGGTTCATGGAATTCTTTCCTGCAAAAGAAGTCGTGGAGGCCATTTGAATGACATTTTATTCAGAACTTAATTGTATCGATTGCACTTCACATTAAATTAAAAACATTTGAATTTCCTTAACAATTAGTGTATTTTTTTTAAAAAGAAATTATATCATTCTTATTCGGAATCCCTATATTAGCAGGATTTTATGTTAGTAAAACAAGGTGGCCACTAAGAAACTGAAGGCTTTCTTCATTTTCAATAGTTTTTACTTAATTTTTTATAGAATACAGAGCATCTCTAGCAGATCAAAATGCTTATATATGATATCTAGTAATGACAAAAACTCATTGAATTATTTTATTCTAGCAAAATATCAATAATTCAAACTCAGAAAATTTGCTAGCAACATTTTAATATTGGAGTATCTCTGACCGATAAAATGATTCTGAACCTAATCGCCCTAATTGAAAAAAACTAAATCAGTCTGCGATCTTCCAAAAAGAGTATCCTTGAGGATCCATTCGCCCTCAATTAGGTGTCATCAAAAAATTGCTACATAATAAATTTAAAATTTTTACTCTCCAAGTTTCAAATAATCTAAGCATTACTCTACATATTTTTGTTCACATCATTAAGTTTTCAATAACCACCCTGTACTACCCTGTTTAATATGTTTTGGAAATAAAGTTCAAAATAATATCTATTATTCATAAATAAATTTTAATTAATGTAAAATTCCACTATCAGTTGATAAAAAAATTTAAAATTAGAATTTTTTTACGAATTATATACAGATGGGTAAACAATTTATTTTGCAGTAAATCCAAAGTAGCCAGGACTCAAAATCTAAGCTTTTAAGCTTAAGAATAGATAAGAATTCTGTATCCATTCCAATAACACTATTAAATTAATTTATATTTAAGAATACATACAAAAACATATATGAAAATGAAATTAAGAAGACTACATGTATTTTGATTAATAACAAAAATGAAAAGAAATAAAAAACTTTTCTCTACTAAGCTTCTTTAATCAAATTTAATATTTTCCAAAGAATAACATTTTCTATAATATTCGATAATAAAATTATTATTCAACTTTAATTTCGAAATCACTACTAATGTTCGAACAAATCCGTAACAAATTTAAAAAAAAAAATTATTTTATTGATTTTTTAATAAATTATTTTTAGGGATTTCGATTTTCAATAAATTTACAGTAGTTATTGAACAAAATTCGAGTAAAATTCTACTTAGACTTCTTCTGGCTGTTCATTTTCAATAGAATATTTTCTTTTAAATAGACGATGTTGTTTTTCTTGTTGAAAAATTGCGTTAAACCTTTTCAAAGTTATTCACCTTCAAACTATTACAGAATTTCGTATATGGCGATGTTTTCATAGTATTGGTGATGATCGTAAATTAAGTTGAGACTACTAACTTTCGACAGTTGCAGTCAGATTTCCCACAGCATTTTCAACTTTTCCACACTGAAGTGAAATCTTTAATTAAACTCTTGTTTCTCCTTCCTTAAGGTATTTTTATTTGCAGCCAGTGCTGGTGGGAATTAGATTCCATTGTTTCAATAAGTTTATTCTGCTAACTAAACTCGTACTTGCTATACTCAATCTTATTTTGTAAAAAAAAATAATAATAATAACAAACAAAAGCAAAATTATCTTATGCAGGTCAAAGTTTTAATATTGAAGTGTAATTTTTGAAAAGTTTTTTTGAAGAAAACCAGCCAAATAAACAGATTATAATAAATAAACGGTTACGAAAAACTTTTCCTGAATAGAATAATATTAATTATAAAATAGTTACAAACTTATTCCAACTCTCGTTCATGACCCACCTAAAAAATATTCAATTTTTAATTGAAGATTTTTAACTGTCATTAAGAAGGCATTATAAAAATAATAGTCTTTTATAGATAATGAAAAATGGTGGTTGGCTGCAAATATTTTTGCTATAATATTAAAATATTTAATATTATAAAATAATGAAAGTCCAGATATTCGAAAAAGTGAAATTTGAAAAAAATAACTTAAAATATTTTCAATTCAAATATTTCAAAATTAAAAAATCTTAAAATTTAAGAAAATAGAAAAAAACCCAAAAATTTAAAAGTTTAAAAATACAAAATTATAACAAAATTCAAAACTGAAAGAAAAAAATTTTCAAACTTAAATAATTAAAAAATTAAAATTTCGAAATTTAAAAAAAAAGAAAAACAAATCTAAAATTTAAAAACAAAAAATTAAAAATTCATAATTAAAAAAAGAAAAAAAAATTGTTATATTCAAAAAATTGAAAATTCAAAATTAAAAAAAAAAAAAATTTAAAAATTAATGATACAAAAATTAATTAAATTTCAAAAATCCAAAAATCACAAAAATTCAGATTATTTTGGTATTTTCAAAAAAAAAAATTTAAATTCAGAAATTTCAAAAATTTAATAAATTCAAAAATCTCAGATTCTAAAATCCACAAAATTCAAAATCTCAACTATTTGAAAAATCAAAAAATCAAAAATTCCAAAAATTCCAAAAGTTCCAAAAATTTCAAAAATGTAATATTTTTAAAAGTTTTAAAAATTACAAAAATGCCAAAAACATCAAAAATTCTAAAATATTGCAAAAATTTTAAAAATGTTAATAAGCCGAAGAATTCAAAGCCTTTTACAATATTCCTGAAATGCTAAAAATTTTAACAATTCACAAATTTAAAATTTGGAATTTCAAAAAAAAAACAGAAAAATACAAAAATTCAAATTTCAAAAATTCTAAGAGTTCCAAAAATTACAAAAATTTTAACAATTCAAAAACTTAAAATTTGAAATCTCAGAAAAACAGAAAAATACAAAAATTCAAATTTTAAAAATTCTAATAAGCCCAAGAATTCAAAGCCTTTTACAATATTCCTGAAATGCTAAAAATTTTAACAATTCACAAATTTAAAATTTGGAATTTTAAAAAAAAAACAGAAAAATACAAAAATTCAAATTTCAAAAATTCTAAGAGTTCCAAAAATTACAAAAATTTTAACAATTCAAAAACTTAAAATTTGAAATCTCAGAAAAACAGAAAAATACAAAAATTCAAATTTCAAAAATTCTAAGAGTTCCAAAATACACAAAAATTTTAAAAGCGCAAAAAATTATAGTTTTAAAAATTTCAAAAATTTAATATTTTCAAAAATTTCAAAAATGGCAAAACTGCCAAAAACGTCAAAAAAATTCTTAAATGTTTCAAGAATTTGAAAATTTCTAACAAAACCAAAAAATTTAAAATATGAAATCTCAAAAAAAAACAAAAATTCAAATTATTTCATTTATTTCATAAAAAAAATTTTAAATTTTAGAAATTTCAAAAATTTAATAAATTCAAAAATTTTAAGACTCTAAAATTCACAAAATATAAAATCCTAACTATTTGAAAAATCAAAAATCAAAAATTCCCAAAAATTCCAAGAGTTTGCATTAGTTTCAAAAATTTATAATTTCCAAAAATTTTTAAAATTACAAAAATGCCAAAAACGTCAAAAATATTGCAAAAATTTGAAAATTTCTAACAAGACTAAAAATTCGAAAACTTTTTCAATATTCAAAAATTTCCTGAAATTCTAAAAATTCTAACAATTCAAAAATTCAAAACAAAAATAGTTTTTAAAAAATCTAAAAAATTTCTATAATTTAAAAAAAAAAAAAAAAAAATTTTAAAAATTTCAAAAATGTCAAAATTTTTTATAATTGCAATAAATTTAAAAAATTTAAAAAATTCTAAATATTTAAATAAATTTAAATCACACGTATTTAAAAAAAATTAAATTTCTTTAAATTTAAAAAAAAATACTCTTAAAAAATTACAAAACCTCAAAAATTCTAAAAGTTTCAAATATTTAAAAAATTTTAAAAGTTCCAAAACTTAAAAATTTAAAAAATTGTAAAAAATTTCAAAAATTTAAAAAATCCAAAAATATTAAAAATTTCCAAAAATTTTAAAAATCTTAAAAGTTACAAAATTTCTAAAATTTGAAAATTTGAAAATTTTTGTTTTTAAAAACTACACATTCTGAATAAAAAAAAAATTTTCAAAATATAAAAACTTAAAATGTTAAAAAATGTAAAATTTTAAAAAAAGTCTAAAATTCAAAAATACAAATGGTAAATTTAAAAAATTAAACAAAAAAACGATTTCAATATTCAATTCAAAATTTGTTATTTATTTGAAAGTATTTTATTTAATGTAATAGATAATAATATTGGGCTACCATCATCAATCTATCAGTAACTAACTGACCGAAATGAAAGTTTATACTAACATGCATAATCTGATAAATTAGAATGCTTATTATTCGATTAATGAGATCATGTACTAATTTGCCAATTTGTGTACCGATTTTCCGATTAATAAGACCGCCATTTATAGTTTAGTTAAAGCTTACAATGATGGTTTCGTAATTGTTATGTTAGGCTATCATCGAATTAGTGAAGCCCAGATTTTGGATGTTGCAATTCTGTCAAAATTTTCTTACCAAACGCAGTATTTATGATATTCTAAAATATGTATTTACGAGGTCATAATTGTAATGCTAAATTTTATAGAAGTTAATTGTGCAGTGATAAATTTACAATAGAAAGAACAAGATTTTTGCTATGAAAAATTAAATCCAAATATGGTAATATATTTATGATATTTAAAATTTTTATAAAACAGTTTCAGATTTAAAATTATGATTAAATTTAGTTATTTTCTCTTAAGCTTAAAAAAGTTTTTACTATAGAAATTGAAAAATCTTGTCCAAAACAGACTTCTTCATACTTAATCTCAAACTTTTCATCACAATAAGTAATTTAAATAATTTCACCAATTAAAAATTGTAAATGAGGGACAATGCCATTCATTTATACCGCAAGTGATATTTATGAGTCCATTGAAAATAAAAATTTCTTTACGAACATTTAATTTCTTATAAAATATTTCAGTTAACTTTCAGTTTTTCTTCCATTAAAGGTTTTTTATTTGTATTTCTGTAAGCAACTCTTCAATTAATTGAAATACCCACAATCATTTAACATTGTACAATCGAAACGAATGACATTTGACAAACCCTGAATTTGAATTATTTATTTACTGTTTTAAATTAACATTGCTACCAACTTTATTATACAAATGGGAATATTTTATGGTTTTGGTAAATTTGAAGGATGATTTTGGCAACGACATATGGTATACCTTAACATTCGTCAACGACTAGCACTTACAAAATACTGTCTGTCAAGTGCAAGCTTGTCGTTTAAGCCAAAAGCAAACTCTACGAACAGAAAACTCTAAGTAACTACTTGTAAGTAACCAACCCTTTTACTACCCCATTCAGCCAAACATCGGAAATTCCGACCAATAAGGTAGCCAACAACTAGTCTTCAGGTACGATCGTACTTTCCGTGAGCGCTTACATTCCATGAGAGACATAGAATTTTTAAATAAAACTCAAAGTGCATCAGGTATTGTTTTAAAGTTTTCCTCTTGATTTATTGCACAATTACGTGAAATTCTATAAAGACAGGTCATAATGGTGTACGTAGTCCATATTCACACCTGAGCTTCGACTTCACCCTGTATCTTACTGTCTTCCAATAGTTTCAAATCGGCGATACACTTTCGGTTTATCTACCCAACTGGGTATGGATGTATGCTTGTACGTGAATATTTCTGTCTGTTCATATTCTATACACGTTCCCATCTTGGGGACTATTACCTTCAGAGTTGAAACAATCTTTTGCAATTTCCTCCATCGCAAACATGTACAACATCTTAGAGAATTTCCTAAGAAACGAAAACTTTCTATAGTACAGGTGTTATAGTAATTTTTCTTCTTTACTCTATTTTCCTCTAGTATATTGATTAAAAATTATCTATTTTCTGATGTACTCACTAAATTTTCTTATATAGAAATAGGAAGTGTAAATATTTACTTTTGTTAAGAAAAGTTTGAACAAAATATTTCCAAATTTTTTTTTTATATAATATCAAAAAGCGTACGACAAAGTTTTTTTTTTATTGTCTTCGAATTTATTAAAGTAAAAAATTTTAATTTTAAATATAAGAAAAAAAAATTCAGGTTTTCTTGTAAAATTAATTTTTTTTTCTTAATTTTCTGTTTTTAATCAATACAAAAAATTGAGGAACCCCACATGATAATTTAATCATTTATAAATATTTCCAATGTCAGGTCAAACATTAGTTTAAACTGCTAGGATGGAAAAGAGCTGCTAAATATTTAAAATTTTTATATTAAAAATAAGGTTAAAATAAAAAATTAAACAAAAAAAAAAATTTAAATTGTTGAAAACTTTCAAAATATCTTTACGGTCTTGATGCTATGGTTAATGCCTTAGAATTAAGGGAAGAATTATTATTATAATAGAAAATACGAAATTATTTAAAAATTTTATATTTTTGTATTTTATAAAAATTATTAAAAATTCAATATTTGAAGTTTTTATGTACAGAAATTTGTTGGATCAAATTTCAATTTCAACTACTCACAATGGACTATCCAATGTACAGTTTGGATAGTAAAGATAAAAATTGTATATATTTATATATATAAATTTTAATTAAAATTTTTATTAATTAAATTATTAAAACCATGCCATTATATATAAAGTTTAACTTTACTCAAATAAATATTATGTATATTTTTGCAAAATCCCCAACCATTTAAGGTTATTTTTGATAACATTTTCGTACATTTCGGGGTGTATTTCGGCCAATTTTTGACCGATGATGTTGGTTTTGAAATGATCATAAGTATAAAAATTATTTATATTTATATGATGTTTTATGTACAATAGTTTTACAATGAAAAGTCTAACATGGTCAAATCGCACGATCTTGGAGGACAATTTGCATCATCAAAACTGGTAACAACGCATTTTCGGAACTTTTTACAAACTGAAGTTTTTAATAAAGTCAAAGAAATACAAAAAATGCAAACTAAACAGTATTTGTTTATGGATTTATTGTAATATTTTTTTAACAGTCATTTACGGTCTTTTGAAGTCTTAAGATTAAGTTTGTTTATTGACTGTTCCAACTAAGCGAAAAATGACCCAAATCGCCGGTAAAAAATTTGTACGAAAAGTGGCTACGGCAGAATCACCTTCTTTATAGAAATTCTTTTTAAATTAAATACATTACTAAAAAGTTATAAAATATATAATAGTAAATGGTAAAATTAATGTTAAATGAATTTTATTTTTTTTTCTTAGAAATAAATTTATTATTTTTATCAAATAACGCGCCTGTACTTTTTTAACTACTAATTGGACAAATATCTTATTTTATTTTTAAGTGAAATTTTTCTAAACGAAATATTAAGAAACAGAATTTTCCCATTTACTAAAAATTATTTTTAAGCAATTTAATTAAAACTACTAGTAGCTTTTCTACTTCCTTGTTAATTACAAATAAATTATTTTTAATTTTTTTCCCCTTTTTTAGAATTAAAAAGTTATCAAGTATTACTATTCTGCCTTACATTTAAATTGAAAGTTTCCGTTTAAATATTTAATTTTTAAAAAGTTTGTAACATCGTAAATACCGCGAGTATATTTATTTTAAAAAAATAATAATAATTAAAATACTCGACTGTATCTTTATTTATACTATGTTACAAAATAATCTAAATTCATCTATCTGTAAGATAAAAATCTTCTTCACTGATTTCTCATGTGCATCGAAATGCATTTTTATACCATACTCGTACTATGTGAATTATTCCAAAGACATATCAGTCATTAGAATTGCAATCTAGAATAAATAAATTGTAATGCCACTAGTTGGTTTCTGATAATGTCTTGAACTTTTCAATTAGTTTCTTGAACTCGTTTATTAAAATAACAAACAAAAAATATTTAACATAAAATATACAAAAAGAGAATAATTAGTATACCCACATTACTGCATGAGCTCCATTCAAAATCCATAATAAACTGAAACATTTATCCTCCCTTAGTACTGGGCCTTTGGTAAAATATTAAAACTGCTTTGACTTTTAATTTGAGTTTTTCTATCAGTTCTAAATTAAACATGTTTTTTTTAGGTATTTTTTTTTTAATTATGAATATTATATAAAAATGAACATCATTTATTTTTTATTTTACTGAAAAAAGAATATCTTTTCGGTTTATTTAATATCTACCAGTTTTTCTGTTGTCATAGATAACTTAAAAAGCAACCCGAAACTAATTTTTGGAGTAGATCACAAAGAATTTCGAAAGCTTTGCTTCAATATTAATAAAGAAATTCACTGAAAATAAACTTTTTTTTTCTTCTTCTATTAATTATTATTATTATAAAAGCACTGAAAAGATTATAAACTGAGAAAACAATTACTGAAACTCATTTAGTTAATTACAATTTTTCAACCACCATTTGTCATCTTCCTTTTTTCTTCCATTTTTTCTTTATATTAAAAATACTCATGATTTTCCTTTAAAAATAGGGGGTAATTATTCTCCAAAAAAAAAACTACCCACTCATTATTAGTTTTGGGGAATTTTTATGTTTGAAAATTTACTTTATTCGTATTTATTTTCAACTTATTTTAGACTACATATAATATTTAAATCAACTGGACTAACTTTTATCATAAAAGAAAATTGTCTGTTTTTCCACGAAAATATTTTTGGTTTATTAAATTTTTATGCCCACTCTTTTGATAATTCGACAAAAAAAAAATTATTCTCACTCACCGCTAGTAATTAATTAATCAGTAAGGGTCTCTGGTTTTTAGTTAATAAATTTTTGTTTTTGGTTAGAAATTTGTCAAATTATAGCTTTTATAGTTTTTTTTTTTGGTTAAAAATAAAATTAAAATATTTAATTTTTTTTGTATTATTTTTAAAATAATAGGGAAAATATATTTTTGTTCAAATTGTGTCGAATTTGAACTTTTTAGAAAAATTTCTATTTAGTTTTTTAAATATTTTCAAATTTTTGATTTTAATTAGAAAACGTATTTAAGTTTAAACATATTCTAGTATTTATTAGAAATTTTTTTATTATTTATATTTTTAGCACTTTACCTTTTTACCAGTTGGAATTGAAATTTTTCGAAAAAAAAATAATTTTTGAATAGAATTTTTAACATTAATACGTAATTAACACATAATTTTATATATTTTTTTATTTAAGATGGTTAATATATATAATTATTATTTTTTAATAAGCTTACTAACATTGTTTTTTATTAATATTTTCACTTTTTAGCAAATCTCACTTTGACTAATGAAAATTAAATTTTTTTTTTAGGAAAAATCTTATTTTCTTAATTGAATTTTTTCACACATAATATTTAAAAATAAAAAATATTATTTAATAGTAAAAATATATATAAAGAAAAAACACCTCAACACTTGAAATTCCTGTGGATAAGGATATATTGTCAACACATTATTAGATCATATTTAATTTTAGTTCTTATTCGAATTGTTCATTTTTTAATTGAATAAAAAAACTGAATTGAATAAAATAGTTGAAGAGTAGAAATTATACCGATAAGATTATCACATTTAAAGCGGGGGTAGTAAATCGGATACAAACCCTTAAGATGTGATTGTTTGCGATACGGTTTTATCGCAACCGTCACTTATTTTGTGCAGAATTCAGTGAATTGACGAAGCGCGCTTTTCAGACTGAACGGTGGCATCTTGCAACAGAACGTAAACACGACCTCAACTAAGCGAAGTGACTGTGGAAAGGATGACAGCGGTGAGTTTTCCAACTATTGCACAAAATACACACCAACATTATATGTGTGGGCACGTGTACTATGGCGATAGTTCCCACAGGTAGATAATAAAGACCCGGCAAAGCAAACATACTTTTTGCTGGTAAAATTGTAGTTGATATTGGATAGAATTGTTGCTGACTTTGTGGTTGAAGCTGTTGTTGATGTCGCTGTGTCGGTGGTTGCGGTTGTCACTATTCTTGTCGTCCATCAAAAGTGTTCTTGTTTGGAACGAATATGCGCGCAAACAGCACGAAGCCAGAACAACCGAACAAGTGGCTTTGCTGCCGAAGAGTATCAGGTGAACAGAGATGATAACAGGTTGGTGGACTTTACATGCGTTCAGGTATGCACTTCCGTCTTTTTGCGGATGTGTGCTCACAGTGACACAGGTAGGCCAGGACGTTGTTCATTTAGCTCGTAGTGACACCAACACTACAGAAATTCGGTACTTGCTGAAGCGTGTCGCATTGCTTGCAGAGTGGTCGGTTGCGTTGGTACTTCAACTGGTGTTGTTGGTATTATTTTCGTCGTCAGTACAATTGCTATCATAGATAAGCCAAACGAACCAACAAGCATGCATCGAAACCGCGACCACTTTTATTAATTCCACTATCATCAGAACTCTTCTGAAGCAGTACAAACAACATCAGAACACTGCGATATTCGGCCAACTCTACCACCTTGAGGCAGGTGGAAATTATATTCTCCTCAGGTGAGCGAGCAACACCACAGAAATAGGTGCACGTGAGTGAAGAAACGTTGCGGATGAACACGTTGACGGAGTTGGTTTCTGATTGCATTAGTAGTTGTCTGGAGTTGAAGTTGAATCGAGCCTGCGGTGCAGTCAAGCGTTCATTCATGGAAATGCAGTTACGGATCAGTGTCGCAAATGAGAAAAATTTCCGAATTTATCATGTGCACAGGACGTTGACGGGAGGGTTAAAATTACCATCCTGCTCGTCTGTATTCAAATCGTCCCCAACTGTTAAGCACTTGCAGTAGTGTTATTTAAAATATTCTTCTTCTACTTCCCCTTTAACACTCAAAAATATTTTTTTTTGTAAATTTATTTAACTTCTTTTCTTCCACTTTTAATATCTCTCATATGTGTTTGTATACTCGGTAGTATAAAAGTATTTTTTCTCATTTTATTTTGGCTGTTATAATTTTTTCTGTTGTTGCTGCCTTCTTTCCTTAAAAAAAGAAAAACTTCAACTACAATTTGCAGAATGTGGAAGAAAAAAACTTCCCCGTACTTTATGACATTTGCACATATGGAAAATGTCATGTGGTTTTATGGGAAAATTTTTTCAACATTTTATCCCCAATACAGTCGACAGTTTCACCAACTTTTGCTCCACGTTTCTTTGGGTTTTTTTTTCGTCACAGCAAATTAGAAATTCCTAAAACCAGAGCATGAACAACTAAATACTAGGTTTGTTATTAATTAATTTACACTAAATGGGTTAGGGATGGCGAAACTACAGCTTTTTTTTCTATTTTAATATTTTTGCAGCATGTAAAATATTTCGAAAGTAATTAAAAATACACCTTCAATTTTTCCGTTTTATACTATTTTCCGTTGAAACTTCTTGTCAGTGATGAGAGGTACGTGAAGAATTTTATTAGAATTTTCAATGTGGAACTATAGTATTTTAAATAAAAATTCTACAGCATAACTGATCCTTAAATTAGAAATTCATTTAATAGTATGAAAAAATTAAATATTTTATTTTAATCAGTTTTATAGAAAATTAAAATCCTCCGGAGAAATATTTTATATAAAAATATTTCTAATATAATTTAATTTATAACGAAATCTTTACTGATATTTTCACCGATATAAAAATGTAGGAAAAATATTATCAAGGAGAAATTCTGACTATTTTATTATAATTTACTGGATGTTATACAAAATTTCCCATAATATAAAAGTTTTTTTTTTCTTTCTTAAAAATAATTTATATGGAAACTAATCAATATAATGAATATTACTTTTGTATCCATATTCGAATATCATAAATGGAATATTACACAATATCCAGTAGAGCTTCTATAAATAAAAATTGTGTTCTTTTAGATATTCGGTTTTATTCATTGGTAAGTTCATCCACTCTTTGTAAGTTGTCGTATCTTTTCCTTATCAATATTATGATTGTTTAGAAAACCAATCTGTCTGAGATGAATGAATAATTCATAGAAAATGCATGCGAATCATTTTGATTATTCAACATATTATTTGAAAATGTCTTTTTACGTTCAAGTTTGATATCGAAGAGACTTTTATGACATCTTTAATAAGATCAGTTATGATATCTTCGATAAAAGAATTTTCCATACATAATAATTAGGTTTTTATTACTTTTCTTAAAATTGTTAATATTTTAAGGAAAAGTTGTTAGGATTCACACAAGATCATAATAAATATCTACAAAAGTTTTGTACACTATTAAAATAATTTCATATAAAATTTGTTCAGTAAAATATTTTTCAGATAGAATTTGTACAGTAGAAATATTTTCAATAGAAATTTTTTCATTAAAAATATTTTCAGATAAAAATTGTTCAGTAGAAATATTTTCAGTAAACATTTTTTCAGTGGAAATATTTTCAGTAAAAACTTTTTCAGTAAAAGTGTTTTCAGTAAAAACTTTTTCAAATAAAATTTGTTCAGTAGAAAATTTTTCAGTAAAAATATTTTAATTAAAAATTTTTCAGATCAAATTTGTTCAGTAGAACCATTTATTTTCAGTAAAATTAGTTTCTGTAAAAATTTGTTCCGTAAACATTTTTCTAGTAAAAATTTATTCAGTAATAATATTTTCAGTAAAAATATTTTCAGTTAAAATTTGTTCAGTAAAAATTTTTTCAAATAAAAATTCTTCAGTCGAAATATTTTCAGTAAAATTATTTTCAGTAAAAATTTTTTCAGTGGAAATATTTTCAGTTAAATTATTTTCTGTAAAAATTTGTTCTGTAAAAAATTATATTAATTTTTTTGTGATATTGTTCTATTAAATATTCTGTGATATTGTTCTATTAAATATCTAATCAAGTAATTGTAAACAATTTAACCATACGATGTCTGTTGAAAAAATATCGCGAATTTTAGGTATGAAGCTACCTTGGACCGAAGCAATGTTTATCGATGGTACAAAATGTTCTCAGAGGGCCGATTTTTTCAGATAAAAATTGTTCAGTCGAAATATTTTCAGTAAAATTATTTTCAGTAAAAATTTTTTCAGTAGAAATATTTTCAGTTAAATTATTTTCTGTAAAAATTTGTTCTGTAAAAAATTTTCTAGCAACAATTTTTTCAGTAAAAATTTGTTTATTAAAAATATTTTCAGTAAAAATATTTTCGGTTATAATTTTTTCAGTTAAAATTTTTTCAGATGAAATTTTTTCAGTAGAAATTTGTTCAGTTGAAATTTTTTCAGTAAAAATATTTTCATTAAAAACATGTTAGTTAACATTTTCTCAGTTTAAATATTTTCAATAAACAACTTTTCAGTAAACATATCTTCCGTAAAACTATTTTGAGTAAAAATATTTCAGTAAAAATTATTTCAGTAAAAATATTTTCAGTAAAAATATTTTCAGTAAAAATATTTTCAGTAAAAATATTTTCAGTAAAAATATTTTCAGTAAAAATATTTTCAGTAAAAATATTTTCAGTAAAAATATTTTCAGTAAAAATATTTTCAGTAATAATATTGTATTTCCAGTAAACAATTTTTCAGTAAAAATATTTTCAATAAAACTATTTTTAGTAAAAATTTATCCAAAAACACTATTTTTAGTCAAAAAATTTTTAGTTCAAATTTTTTTAGTAGAAATTTTTTCAGTAAAAATTATTTCGGCAAAAGCTTTGTCATAAAATTTTTTTTAACTGAAATAATTTCTAATGGTAGTCATTTTTTTTAATTAAAATTTTTTTTTAATTAAAATATATCCAATTAAAAATTTTCCGATTCAAAATTTTTACATTCAATATTTTTCCTGGTAAACATTTTATTTCCGTAAAAGTTACATTTAAGTAAAGTTCATTAGATATTATTCGGAATGAATGGATATTTTCAAAACTATTCCAAAATAGAAAAATTTTGTCTGAAACTTAAATTATCTTTTCAGTAGTTATTTTTTTTAATTTTTCTTAAATAATTTAATATTTTTCTATTTAAAATTGTTCTCCCAATTTTCCGATACTTTCACAAAAAATAAACTTCTTTAATAATTCTAATTTTATTTTTAAAACTTAAAAGAAAACCTAAGAAAATTGGAAAAATTCCTAAAATGTCCATAAATATATTGACAAGATTTCCTGAGATAAATCATTTGGTTTATATTTAATTTCATAAATGCTGATCAAAAAATGTTCTTGTATTTATATACTAACATTAACATCGAATTATTAGTTAGGTTTTATTTTCTATTATCAGTTTAATATGCTAGGAAAAGCCGATTATATTTGCTAATGAAGTAATCAAAAATAGTTAAGTATGTAATAAACAAATTTATGATAATGTTATGCATGAGTTAATAGAAAAATAACCGGAGTAGAAAATGTTCAATATTTATTATCTACTATACGTATTAATTTGACTTATAGTGTTTTAATATCAAAATGGAAAGTTAGGGAAATGATAAAACTTTGTAAGTAAAAGTTATAAATTTCAAAAATTCGCATTTTTAAAAATTAAAAAAGAAACTAAAACTCACAGTGACTGTGTAAATTTTTTTTATATAAAACCAGATCGTCACGTGACTTATATTTAATTTCATAAATGCTGACGTGACAAAATTTTTTTGCAATTAAGTCAGACCTCCAATTAGAAAGCTCCAAAAGTAAACAAACACCCTCAGTAACCGTTTATATATTTTTGAGCACAAAACAAGCTCGTCACGTACTTTCATCTTTAGTTTGAGACTAGGCCAGACTGACAAGGCGAGATTTTTTTTCTCAATTGGGTCAGACCTACAATTAGGAAATCATCTTTTGAAAAATTCAAAATTTAACAAATACCATCAGTGATAGTATATATATTTTTTTGGCACAAAACAAGCTTTGAGTCTAGATAAGTCTAGGTACGAAACAAGCTTGAGTCTAGTTAAGTCTTTAATTTGAGTCTACGTAAGTCGGACGAGATAGGATTTTTTTTACATTGATCCAGACCTCCAATAAACAAAAACCCTCAGTGACCCTGAACATATTTTTGACATAAAACAAACTACGCACGTAATTTTACTTTAAATTTGAGACTAGTTTATACTGACGAGGCAAAACCTTCTAATAAAAGAAGTCGCCAATTCATAACTTTCATAAACAAACACCCTCAGTGAGCATGTAATTTTTTTTGACATTTCACTATCCCGCAAAATTTAAAAATGTTCAAAGAACTTTTTCTTCAGTTTTTTTAATTTTTTTTTTAAATTCTTAACATATAATATTTTATTGGTTATTTTACTAAAATAATAAATTTCAAATAATAACCCAAACTCAAAATTAACCAGCCATATTCGAACCATCCAAAAATTTTATAGCCAGCCCTTTTCATATCTTCCTTCTGAATATTATTTGTAATTTCTTTAATTCCATTTTCAGTATAATTTATTTTTATTATTATATCTATTATTTATATTCAAATACCATCTAAGAATCAATTTATTTGAATAATGATCAAATATTCTAAATAAGTAAAAAAAAAAAATTACTTTTCGTATAACGAAAAAGTTCAATTTCCTAGAGATAATATCTTTGAATTAGATTGCATTATTTCAACTAATAGTCCATCGATTAATAAATGTGAATTTTACGTGACTTTTTGATAGAAAAAAAGGGTAGTGAAAAAAAAAATACAAATTTTCGATCATATTTCATGTCCTGCTAAACGATACGCATGTAAAGCTAAGATTATAGCATCCATTCCGGTCCGTATCTTAGCTTAAATTGCATGTTTTGCATTTTTCTTTAACCTATTAATGTGTAAATATATTGAAAAATTATTACTACAAGAAAAAGAAAAATGGAAAAGGAAATTTCTATTTTGTAGGGAAAAAAATAGAACTGCCTATTTTCGATATAACAAGAAAATGTCGAAGTTGGATTTTGGACAAAAATGCCTGAATAGAAGGTAAACAGATCATGTAATGTTTAGGTTCAGGTGGTAAAATATAACAAAAGGGCTTGATTCATTCCATATATGCTATATATATGCAGAAACCTATACAGTGAATACGATATTCTATATAGAATAAAATCGAAGAATAGGAATATATTAAACCCTTTCAGTATTTTTGGAATGGTATTGTACGATAACAGTTTGTGTATAGTGCAGGGATTCGGAAAGGCGTTATCCTTATGTGTTAGCATGTCGATGATGTTCTACGTGACCGACCATATGTAATATATGATGTAATTTATTTTCTTATTACAAATAAAGGTCTAAAAATTCAATTCCAGGACCATATCGATTTTATTTTTATCGGAGCTTTCTTTTCTGCATCATCTATCTTAACTTTTAAGCTATTTATGTTTGGTAACTTTCATTTACAAGAATCCATAAAAAAAAGTAGAATGAACAAAAAAAAAAACGAATAAACAAATAATATTTTACGAAATTGGGGGACATTTTTTAGGGGATGTTTTTGTAAAATGTTAGTTGTTTTTTTTTTGACTTTTGGTATAAAATTTGGTAGTCTAAAATATATATTTAATAAAGTTTTAAAATAAATTTTAAATAATTTTTTATGAAGTTGGAGGAAATTTTCAAAGGGAGGTTTTCATTAAATCTTTTTAACTTGTAAACAATCTAAGCATACGATGTCTGTTGAAAAAGTATCGCGAATTTTAGGTATGAAGCTATCTTGGACCGAAGCAATGTTTATCGATGGTACAAAATGTTCTCAGAGGGCTGAGAAGATGCGAACGACGAAAAGCGTTCCGGGGCATGTGAAAGACAGTTTTCTTCGATTACAGGGGCGTGGTGCTTCATGAATTCTTTCCATAGTTATGCACAAGTTGCGCAAAGAAATCCGCCAGGAATGCCCGGATTTGTGGAAGAACAAAAATTGGCTTTTGCACCATGACAAAAATTTTGCCAAAAACAACATTACCAATAATGCCGCAGCTACCATATTCCCCAGATCTGGCCCCTTGTGACTTTTTCTTATTCCCGAAACTGAAGAGCCCCATGAAAGGACAACGTTATGCTACGATTAAGGAGATAAAAATGGCATCGAAGGAGGAGCTGAATAAGATCACAAAAATGATATTTTAAAGTGCTTCGCGAATTGGAAAAAACGTTGGCACAAGTGTATTAGATCTGGTGGGGATAACTTTAAAGGGGACAAAATAGATATTCATAAATAAATAAATAATTTTTTTCGTATACATTTAATGAGAGTTTTTGTATTGCATTTTTGCCTTAATACCAATTGAAGATAATACAAATACTCGTAACTTCCTAAGTGTTACTAAAAGAGCACTTTTTTTTAAATTGATTTATGCGTAAATAAGAAAATATATTTAATAAAAGTATTTTATAAATAATTTTAAATAATATTTTCGAAATAAATTTACAATTCAGTTGCCAAAAAAAAAAAATACCCGCTTAGTAAGAAATTTCTTAAAATATCGAAAAAGGATCTTCATTTACTAAGAGTTTTTGTATAGGTTCTTGACTCCTTACTATTTATAGCTAATGCAAATAACTTTCTGAGCGCTGTTAAAAGGACACTTTTTTAAAAATTTATTTATGCAAAAATAAAAAAATTCGTCGACTATATAAATATAATTTATATACAATATAATAAAGAAATTATATAATAAAAAATACAACGAAAATATATTTTTAAAAAGCATTCTCAGAATAATTTACAATCTGACTGGCAAACAAACAAAAAAATACCCGTTAAATAAGAAATACCTTAAAATATTCTTGAACTAAAAAGAATATGCCTTCTGATTATCTAGAAGAAGAAGAAAATACAGTCGAATTAGATTATATACTTTATTGGAAATAATGAATGATTGAAACCAGTACTGAAAGGAATAGAAAACTGAATCAGCTGAAAGTGCTCATGTTAATAAAATAAAATACAAAACAGAATTCAATCCAATTATGAGATTGCTTTTCTTCGAGTCCTTTGTTAATGGCGGAGCTTTGTGGAAAGCTTCTGATCTCGAAGATCAATTTGAAAAATAAAACAAAGAATAGAAAAAATCGGAAAAAACAATAACAAAATTAGAAGAATCCTCATTTCAGAATCGTTCAATATAAATCAATCTATGCGAGAAGTGTACATGTTTTCAGTTAAATTAAATAAATACACTTTGGCATGAAAAATTGCAAAGGAAGAGGGACAAAATTCTTTCGATATCGAATTGTATATTATTGGTGCGTCATTATATTATAGTCTCAATAAGGATGCGAACACCCACCATTTAACCATCATCCAATCGACTGACTATCTATCTATCTATCAATATGTCTCAACTTGGGAACAAGTCATTCACCATTCATCTTTCTACCTGTCTATTTGCTGAATGTAAAGATAAGTAGAACAATTTCTTCATCAAAGGTGAAAACATTTTCTCAACAAATTTCATCCAAGGTATTATTTGATTTATTGTTATGTATTTTTGTTTCTCTATTTTTATCTTTCATTTGCTATTGTACTTATGCTCTTATTATTTACTATTTTCTTTAAACTAGTATTTTTTAAGCATATATTCGTCGTACTTGTACTATTCTTATTAAGTATGTTTTGTAGTTTACCATTTAACTTTTTATGCATTTTTTCTCTAAATGTGATCTTTTCATTTTCTCATGTATTCGAATTTATTCTGCAATTCTATATTCCTTGATCATTTGCGTATACTCTTTTTATACCAAAGACTTTGAATTTATAATATTATAGAAAAAATTTGATAAAGTTACTAGTATGAAGGCGGATTGCATACACTATTAATATAAGATAGGTAACCAGCAAAAAATTAGTAAACGTACAATAATTTGAGTATATACTAGTAGAAGGCAATTCGTATTGTAGTAACATTGCAGTAGAACTAATATTTTTCTCCAATCGCACCGCGGTGAGTCTACCTTCCATCTACAAGCGAGTCTACTCAGGCAACAATTCTGGATCACAATGCATATTTGTACTTTTTGAAAAGTGCTATTATTCAGCAAAAATGTACTTGGCTTAAGCGGAAATATAGCTCATTTTTTACTAAAGAGCTGCTTTAAACACTTCCTTATATTTACCATTGTAGTGTTTATTGTAATAGTCCCATCAGAAGCTTCTGTTTCTGCACTATGAACAAAACAACCTTTCATAACCCTACTTAAAAAAAACACTTTATAATAATTTACTCTTCTCTACATGAATGCACGTTGTTGAACTTTCTCAAAGGAATTAAAATTTTTAAATGTGAAAATTTACAAACGATATGAAAATATTATAATAAAATTTTTTAACTTTCTTAACTATCTTATATAGTTGTAATGAAAACTGTAAAAAGTAGATTTTACGACGAAGATATTCACAATAACAGGAGTGAAATAAGTGACATGTCATTATAAGGTTTCAAGAGATATCTTGGCTAATTTCTTTCTTTAAAAGGTTATGAGTATTTATGGGAAAAGGAAACGATGATATATTTTAACAAGAGGATCATTATGGTTAGGATAATCGGTAATTAAACTTTCGACTAAACAAGAAAAGATTTTCGGTAATAAAATCTATCCTATAACGAAAAAGGCTTATCAGGATTGCAACCTTTACTTTTTTTTATAACGAAAAATGATATTTATAAATAAAACGTTTTGTATAACAAGAAAGGATTTTTGGGAATGAAACTTTTGCCTTAATACGAAAAGATAGTCGAATATGATTTTTTTTTTATAACGAGAAAAGATTTTTGGTAAGTAAAACTTTTATATAACGAGAAAGGCTTGTCAGGATTAAAACCTTTACTTTTTTTTTATAAAGAAAAGGATTATTTATAAAGAAAACGTTTTATATAACAAGAAGGGATATTTGGAAATGAAATTTTTGCCTTAATACGAAAACATGGTCGAATGTTAATTTTTTTTATAAAGAGAAAAGATTTTTGGTAAGTGAAACTATTTTTTTAATGAGGAAGGCATATCAGCATTGAAACCTTTACTTTTTTATAATGAAAAAGGATATTTATAAATAAAACGTTTAATATAACAAGAAAGGATATTTGGGAATGAAACTTTTGCCCTTATACGAAAAAATGGTCAAACAAGATTTTTGCTAAGTGAAAGTTTTCTATAACGAAAAAGGCTTATCAGGATTACAACCTTTACTTTTTTTAAATAAAAAAAGAATATTTATAAGTAAAACATTTTATATAACAAAAAATGATTTTTTTGTTATAACGAGAAAAGATTTTTGGTAAGTAAAACTTTTCTATAACGAGAAAGGCTTATCAGGATTGCAACCTTTACTTTTTTTATAACAAAGAAAGCTTTTTCATAACAAAAAAGGATATTTATAAATAAAACGTTTTATATAATAAGAAAGCATCTTTGTGAATGAAATTTTTGCCTTAATACGAAAACATGGTCGAATGTTAATTTTTTTTATAAAGAGAAAAGATTTTTGGTAATAAAACCTTTATATAATGATAAAGGCAAATCAGGATTGGAACCTTTACTTTTTTCATAATGAAAAAGGATATTTACAAATAAAACGTTTTATATAACAAGAAAGGATATTTGGGAATGAAACTTTTGCCTTAATACGAAGAGATAGTCGAATATGATTTTTTTTTATAACGAGAAAAGATTTTTGGTAAGTAAAACTTTTATATAACGAGAAAGGCTTATCAGGACTGCAACCTTTACTTTTTTATAATGAAAAAGGATATTTATAAATAAAACGTTTTATATAACAAGAAAGGATATTTGGAAATGAAATTTTTGGCTTAATACGAAAAGATAGTCGAATATAATTTTTTTTTATAACGAGAAAAGATTTTTGGTAAGTAAAACTTTTATATAACGAGAAAGGCTTATCAGGATTGCAATATTTCCTT
This sequence comes from Atherix ibis, assembly GCA_958298945.1. Classification (NCBI taxonomy): domain Eukaryota; kingdom Metazoa; phylum Arthropoda; class Insecta; order Diptera; family Athericidae; genus Atherix; species Atherix ibis. Next base: position 30,308,517 of record OY282605.1, on the reverse strand, counting down.
TTTTTATAATGGAAAGGGATATTTATAAATAAAACGTTTTATATAACAAGAAAGGATATTTGGGAATGAAACTTTTGCCCTAATACGATAAGATTGTCGAATAAGACTTTCTTTTTTTAACGAGAAAAGATTTTTGGTAAGTCCAACTTTTCTATAATGAGAAAGGCTTATCATGATTGAAACCATTACTTTTTTTATAAAGAAAAATGATATTTATAAATAAAACGTTTTACATAACAAGAAAGGATATTTGGGAATGAAACTTTTGCCTTAATATGAAAATATGGTCGAAGTAGACTTTCTTTTTATAACGAGAAATGATTTTTGGTAAGTAAAACTTTTATAAGGCTTATAAAAGTTTCACTTACCAAAAACATTCGACCATCTTTTCGTATTAAGGCAAACATTTTTGGTAAGTGAAACTATTTGTGTAATGAAATAGGCTATTTGGGAACAAATAAACTATTTCTATAATGAGATAGGCTATTTTTATTATAGCCAGTTAGGATATTCATGAATAGAATATTTTATATTACGAGAAAGAATAATAAAGAATGGTATTTATTTTTATAACGAGAAAGGATAATCGGATATAAAACCTTTTAATATAATGGAAAAAGGCTTTTGGTAATAAACAATTTTCAAGAACAAGAAAGGCTCTAATCATGATTGCAACTTTTAGTTTTTTTATAACGAAAAAGGATATTCGATATTGAAACGGTTTTTTTATAACGAGAAAATATATTTGGAATTGAATATATTTATTATAACGAGATATTATTGTAAATAAATTATTTTATATAACGATTTAATAATAAAAAAGGATATTAGTTTAGGAAACTTTTTATAACGAGAAATACACTAATAATTTCAAAGGAAATATTTAAGCCACAAGCAATAGTTTTGTAACGAACATATGTAGAATGATCATGAATGATTTCTTGGAGGATTTGGGATTAAAGGAATTAGATATGCGAGAATTGGAACGTATAGTAAAATACCAGAGTTCAATAGAGTAAGTCCAAATTGGTTTTAAAATTGTGTCAGATATGATCAATTTTCTAGTACTGTAAGTAGTTTTTGATAAGGTTTATTAAATTCAAATCTATTTAGTTTCGTGAAAGCATTCCACGTGAGTTTATTGTTCAGATAGATTCTGATATGCTATTTTCTTCCTAAGTGAAATAAAATGATTGTACTAATTAGGTATATAGAAGAAAGAACGTTGTAACATTTACACATTTTTGCTCATATACTTTTACTCACTACCTCGTAACCGAGTATTAGAAATTTTGAAATTTGGGATTGTAAATTGCTGGAGGCTTTTTGTAAATTTAAATCCGCAATGATAACTGTTTTAATTTTGTAATTAGTTAGGATATCAAAAGTATAAAGATTATAAAGACGTGGATCAAGATTGCAGCTTTAAGGAATATTAGCCTAAGTAAGAGTCATTTCGGAATAGTCAGTATAGTATTAAGTGCTGCTTGAAAATGTATAGAAGAAAGAAAATGATCAACTTTTTAGGGTAGATCAGAATACCACACATAACCAAAAGAGTACAAAAACACTTTCAAGAAGTACTGTTATTGATCATAAGAGAACCCAATATAATTAATTATGTAAAAGCTTTAATGGATTGTGAAGTATTTTCAACGAATTCAGCATCAAAATTATTTACAAAAATTATTTTTTTATACATTTTATTAATTAATTTTAAAAAGAAAAAATATTAGAATTGATCTTAGAAATTTTGTGACATGAAATGAACTTTTTTTTGGAGTCTTAATAGATAATACACGATTTTCCAATAAGAGTGATATGATTTCTAAATGTCGTTTCGGCCATTTGTAATATATCATGATCTATTTTTTTTTCATTGTATTCAATAATTACTACAATTTTATTATAGTGAGAAAAAAGCAAGAACAACGTTTACAAATTTTTCAATTTTATTATCAAAATAATCGTTCTCCAATTGCAACTTTTCGTGCGCTTTGGCCATTTTATGGTCATAATAATCGTCCAACTGTGCTCGCTATTTGTCGAATTGTTAAAAATTTCGAGCGTACATTTTCTTTACATAATTTTCAAGTGCCAATAAGATAAAGAACCGCTCGAAGTAGTGAAAATATTGCTCCCGTAAGGCAAGTGTTGCTGAAGAGCGCAATTTGTCGATTCCAGGACGTTCTCAAGAATTGGGACTGTCTCAAACCACAACCTGGCGGATTTTGAGAAAGGATTTGGGCTTGCCTCCGTATAAAATTGTTAGCACTCAAGAACTGAAGCCATTGGACCACCGTAAACGTCGTGAATTTGCTGATTCTGTCTTGGAATAACTTGGAAACGATAACGATTTTTTAAAGAAAATCATCTTCTCCGATGAGGCTCACTTTCATCTGAGTGGTGCGGTAAATAAACAAAACTGTCGATTCTGGTGCGAAGAAAATCCAAAAACTGTTCATGAACACCCATTACATTCACCTAAAGTGACAGTTTGCTGTGCTTTTTGGTCTGGTGGAATCATCGGTCCGTACTTCTTTCGAAATGAAGCTTGTAACACCGTTACTGTCAATGGAGAGCGCTATAGATCGATGATAGCCAACTTTTTATGGCCGAAATTGGAAGAAGTTGATCGTGACAACATCTGGTTCTAACAAGACGGGGCTATATGCCACACAGCACGTGCAACAACCGAATTATTGCGAGAAAAGTTGGGCGATTGGATTATTTCAAGAAATTGTAACATTGAATGGCCTCCAAGAAGTTGTGATTTAACACCATTATACTATTTCTTGTGGGGTTATTTGAAGTCATTGGTCTTAAACAATAAACCAGACTCTTTTCAAGCTTTAGAAGTCAATATTGAACGTGCTATTCATGATATACGACATGATTTAGTGGAAAAAGTGCTCGAAAATTGGGTTCATCGAATTCGTTTCTGCAAAAGAAGTCGTGGAGGGCATTTAAATTACATTTTATTCAGAACTTAATTGTATCGATTGTATTTCACATTTAATTAAAAAACAATTAGTGTATTTTTTTTGAAAAGAAATCATATGAATCTTATTCGGAATCCCTTTATTTTTAAACTGTGATTTAAAGAATTTTTAATTATTATACTTCAGTTTAGCTATACCTGATTTTTAGACTCCTTAAAAAAGTTGTTAGTCCTATATGATCAATAATATGACCGATCGCTACAGATAGTTTTTACTCTTTTATCCTTGCAAAAATATTGTCATCCAATAATTTCTTTGGTGAGACTAAAATAATAAGATACCTGCATTGAAATATGTAAATTTACAAAGTTTACTTCTTAAAATTCATCAAAAAAATATATTATTTAAACTTTTTATTATTAGAAGCTATAAACAAAAAAAAACACAAACAAATATATTATCCTTTTGTTATCTCTGTAAACATAATATAAATTTGGATGATGTTGTTGAAATTTTCCATAAAAATCCCATTCTCAATCTAATATTTTGTTTAGTACGATTATATACTGCGTATACTATTGTTTTTTTTTATAGAAAAAGTAATTTTTTGTGACTATAAATATCTCTATTTGTAGATAAAAATTAGCCATAACCATCATTTTGACTGTCTGTTGTATTTTCAAAAAGGATTACTTCAGTTCCATTTCAATTCATACAGATTCACGCATTCTTGTACATGCATTCGTTGAATATGCAAACCACCAGACCATTATCCTTTTAGAATGCAAATGCGTAATCTGCTGTTTTGTGTTACAAAACATCATTATTGGATGTTCCTTCAAGTTGCATATTCTCTTGTACATACGCCCTTGTACCACTCTTTTTCGGATTGAATTTTTTTTGCGAAAAGCTTTTGTGCAATGTGTGCAAAGGACACCATCCGCTACTGTGTTGTTTGCATATTGTAGAAGTAAGGATATGTGCAGAATATAGTTGCACAATATAAATTTTCGTATATTTTTGGAATGCAAAGCTTACCGTATTCCGTGTACCAGATTGGATTTGAACATTTTATGCTAAAATGTTGTGAATTAGACTAGAGCTCTTACAGATTTAGACCAACTAACTTTATATCTTCCTCGTATATCTATTTTCTTTTAAGAGATTTTATTATGCAGCTTTGGACTATTTCAGATTTAGCTAAGCTATATTTGAATACGATTTACTTTTTGTACTCTCTGATATGTTTTTTCGTTCTTTATTTAGTTACTATTCCAATTTAGCCAATTTGGTTTCTATTATTGTACATAGCAAAGTGAATTTTGGTTTATTTTCACAGTAACCTAACCTCAAAATAAAATTCCTTAAAATGTACTCTTTACCTTAAAAAAAGATATTTATTATGAAATAAATACAAATAACATTGTTTTTACTTAAAAGGCCAGTATGTCCTTAAAAATGTACTTTAAAATAAATGAAATTTCAATACTTGTTTCTAAACGATCAGGAAGATTTCATTTAAATTGAGTTCAACTTAAGTTTAGATATTGTGGAAAATACAATAAGTTTAATTATTTGAGAAAGACTGTTTGTGAAAACAGTTTTTTTTTTAATAAAAAAACATTGTTTCCTAATAAGAGAAATGTATTGTAAGAAAGTTTCTAAGGACATGTACCAGGAGCCATGTGAAGTAGCACTTTAGTTTTGTGATGTACTAGGTGTGGAATCCTACTCGAAAAGGAACTTTAGATATTCTGGTAGTATCGCAGAATGTGTAGAAAAATGAGGGGAACGCCGCAGGATTACCATATAGAATGAGAAAGATTAACAAAAAAAAATTATATAATCAGCTCTAATTTTGATCAATTTTATTATTAGTTGAATAGATTGGAGTACTGAACTACCACCCAAGGGTTCATGGGTTCGAAATCCACCGAGGCATGGTTCTACGCTAATTCCAAAAAAAAAAACACTTTTCCTTTACAGTTTCTACTTTAATTTCCTTATACCGATGTCCTTTGTTGCTAAATAGCCTTTAGTATCGTGGCACTTAGAATATAAATTTCAAATTAAAGCCCTTATTAAGGGCCACATTGAGAACTTATAGAAAAATGGGAAATATTGAGAACTTACTTCCAAAGTGGTGAGTCTTCAACCCAAACTGTGAGAAATTTAAAAAAAAAATGAGTAAAGATCGAATGCCACCACGTGAATTTGTGGGCAAATTCGTGAAGCGAGTTCGCGAAACTGGTTTGTTGGTTGCCAAAGCAACTCGTTCCCGCTCTACGACCGAGAATGTTACCGCCGTTGCTGAAAATGTCCGTGATCATCCATCAACATTAACTCGTCAACGTTCTCAGGAATCGAACATTTCTCGCACTTCTCTATTGAGAATTTTGCACAAAGACCTCGGTATGAAAGCTTACAAAGTTCAATTAGTCCAACAACTCAAGCCGCATGACCATCCGATGCGTTTTCGGTTTGCTCAATGGGCTCAAGATCAATTGGCCGAAGATGAGCATTTTTACCGAAAAATCATCTTTTTGGATGAGGCCCATTTCCACCTTGGTGGGTATGTCAACAAACAAAATTGTCGGATCTGGGGCTCAGAAAATCCATACGTCACCATGGAAAAGCCGATGCATCCACAACGAGTCACGGTTTGGTGCGGATTTTGGAGTGGAGCATCATCGAAAACGATGAAGGTGGCGCCGTTACGGTCAATGAATCAATAAATTTTTGTTTCCAAAAGTTGAACAGAATGGCATGGACGACTTGCCACACAGCCAACGTAACAATCCAACGTTTGGGCACTGCTTTCGAAAACCGAATAATCAGCCGAAATTCTGATGCCAATTGGCCGCCTCGGAGCTGTGATTTGAGCCCGTTGGATTATTTTCTGTTGGGAGCCGTTAAGAATAAATGTTACGCAAGCCATCCAGAGACAATTGAGGCCTTGAAACACGAAATCAAAGTTGTCATTGAAGAGATACAGGCCCGGACAATCGAAAATGTACTAAAAAATTGGGTCGAGCGAACGGGGTCCTGTAACGCCAGCCGTGGCAGTCATTTAAATGATGTTGTGTTTCATCCTTAAATTTCAAGGTTCAATCTTTTTAATAAAACCGGAAATTTGGCAAAAAATACACTGGTTTTTTTTATTTACTTTTTAAAATGGAACTTCTAAATGGTCCACCCTATAGAACGTACCATAATCTGTTATTAGCAAAATTTCCAGGCTATGCCAAATTATATCCAAAACCGGATTTCTAGTATGGCTACGAATAGCTTCAAACCCTGTAAGATTATCTGCAAAGATCATCTCCGTTTGATAAATAGGAAGCTTAAGGGTAATATCAATCACTGTGCTAACCGCCCAAAATTTTACTATGGTAAGAAGTTGCCAGATTTGGCAAAACTCTACACAGCATACAAAGTAACTTGTCCTGATCAATTATAATTAATTGTGAAGAGGATAGTCTTGAAAATAGAGGTTCTTTTATAATTTACTTATAAGGAATAATTGCAAATAATAAAGAATGGATTTACGATTTGTCTTAAGGAAAAGGAAATTACCAGAGAAGCTCCGTGTAGTCCGCTGGCTATCCTTACCCAATAATTAATTACTGAGTGATACTTGACACAGTAGAGGGCTGAATCTGGCATATTAACTAGATCATCTAGAAGACGAGAATCATCTAACACGTAACTATCACCTTTGCGGCCGAATATAACAACAAAATCATGTTGGAATCTAACCTGGAGACACCAAATAGGCTAAGGAGAAGAAGGTAAAAAAATTGGGAAGTGAAAAAGAATGGAGAGATTATGATAGTTAAAAAATAATAAAGATAAAACTTCAATATACTATCGTCGAGGGGAACTGAGATAGGAGGAGCCTCGATGATAAAATTGATCTGATGGTCTAAATGGTTTTCTTAGACACCCATATTATATACGACGACTTACTTTTGTTGGCTCAACTTATGCTGTTCGATGACACGATTTTACAAAGAACTCAGGATCAGGTAGAATGAAAATAATTTATTTAGTTATTTTAAAAAATCATATTTTCTTTTAAAAACAAAGTAATAAAAAATATAAATATTAAAATTTACTTTTTTTTAAAAAAATTATACAAAAAAATAAATGTCCATTACAAAAAACATATTAAAAGCAAAGAGTTACTATAAAATAAAAATTATTAAAAATTAGAGAGGAATTAAGGTTAGAGAGGAATTGAGACTACACATACAAGTGTAGTTAAAATGAATAAAAAATATGTTCCCAACTTTTTATTGTATAAGTAAAAAAATCCTTTAACAAAAAGATTTATATTCATAAAATTCCCAACAAATGGAAATTATTAAAATATTTTCCTACATTTTTTAAAATTATTCTTAAAATAACAAAATAAATTACCCAACCTGAAATTTTAATTTTAATTAAAACTCAAATGTAAATTTTACAATTTTATTAGAAACACTGATTTAGAAAATATCTCTTGCAATTTTAAATGAATTTTATTCTACATATTTAACAATTCCCTACTAACTTTAATTGCTAGCAGTCATTTAGATGGATTTAAATTGTCCCCATTAATTTGTGACATAAACAATAAGTTAGTTGCAACAAGGATTAATTTTTTAATTAGGTAAAATTATTATCAACCAATAATAGAATAGTTTTCTAACTACAAATATTTTATTTGAAATCGCGTTTTATGGAATTTATAGGTGTTCATAGAAAAAATCAGATTCTATTTTCCGATTATTGCATTTTGGTCATACTTTATGAAATCTACCAGGTATTGGAATTAATTCGTAGTGTTTTACAAAAGATGGCGTTAGCCAACTATCCATAGTCACACATACAAAAGTAAATATTCTCCCAGAAGCTACTGACATAACGCAACTTTTCCATTTTGTTTTAGTGTCAGTAGCACTTGTTGCGCAGTGTCAAACATGTCGAAGTTCGTGCCTGAAGAATCGTTTTTGCGGGGAGTGTTACTCCATTACTTCAACATGAAGAAAAGTGCCGCAGAAAGTCATCGTATTTTAGTGGATGTCTACGGCGAACATATTCTTGCTAGGCAAACTTGCAGAAAGTGGTCAAATTTTGATTTGGAAGTCATGGAACGTCCCGAACAGCCGAAAAAGTTCGAAGATGATGATTTGGTGACGTTGCTCGATGAAGACCCGTGCCAAACACGGTAGTCGACGGCCACATTGCTTGGAGTCTACTTTTCGACGGTCGGAAAACGCTTGAAAGCCATAGGAATGGTACAAAAACAGGGAACGTGCGTTCCACATGAGTTGAAGCCAAGGGACGTCGAACAGCGTTTAGTCACCTGTGAGATTCTTCTCCAACGGCAGGCAAGGAAGGGATTTCTGCATCGAATCGTCACTGGTGACAAGAAGTGGGTACTCTACGACAATCCCAAACGCAGAAAATCGTGGGGCTTGCCCGGTCATGAATCGACATCGTCCCCCAGGTCGAATATTTATGGAAAGAAGATCTTCCTGTGTATTTGGTGGGATCAGCTGGGTGTTATTTATTATGAGCTCCTCCAACTGGGTGAACCCATCACTGGGGACGTATATAGACGACAATTGATGCGTTTGAACAGAGCATTACAAGAAAAGCGGCCGCAATAAAAAGATCGACACGACAAAGTAATTTTGCTCAATGACAATGCAAGACCCCATGTTGTGAAAGTCATGAAAACTTATTTAAATACGCTGAAATGGGAAGTTCTGCCTCACCCGCCATATTCACCAGACATTTCCCCATCTGATTATCATTTGTTTCGATCCATGGCGCATGGCTTGTCAGAGCAGCACTTCGATAACTACGAAATGACCAAAAATTGGATCGATTCTTTCATCGAATCTAAAGAAGAAGAATTTTTTCGACGCGGTATCCGAGCATTACCAGAAAGATGTCAAAAAGTAGTGGTTAACGAAGGACAATACTTTGAATAACGCTTCTGTAATTATACTGTCATAATAAACCACGAAACTGCAAAAAAACGCTACGAATTAATTACAACATCTGATATAATTAAGAGTGTAACAAAAAAAATATAAGAAATGAAAATTAATTTGAGCTTTTTTATAAAATATTTAAATTTTTAATTGATTATTATTTGTTTGAAGAAAAAAAATTATATTAACCCTAAAGATTTCTAAAGCCTTTCAAATGTTAAATTAATTGACATCCAACAATGAGTAGTTCTTATTTATTTATTTGTATACAAAGTTCTAAGGACCTTTCAATTGTCATACAGTCTTCGGAGAATTAACGAACTCAAATAAAGAATGTGTTTCTGGTATTTTATTATTTTCAAAGCATTACTCGTATCGTTTAAGATTTTTTTTGAATGTTTATTTGATTAAAACAACCTTTCTTATGTACTTTAACTTTTTAAATTTTATTTATCTATTATAATAATTCTTGTAGCTAAATATAACATAAAAAGTTAATTATCCACAATTATTTTACCAAATTAAGAAAGTAAGTAGTTTTTATAGTATAATAATAAATTTGTTAAGTAATTGATTATTTTATGAATATTTTTATGGACAATACTATATGAGAAAAAAATATCAAAGCTGACTGCAAAAAACTAATTTACAAGGCAATATGAGAAGTCAGTGATAAATGCAAGAAATATTCCTCCTATTAGGATAAAACAATATATTTTTTTTAATATAGAATCCTTGAAAAGACATTATTGAAAAGCAAACAAAGTTTGTGCTTTTTATTAATATGAAAAAAGTGAATTTTATGTGTTAATCAAATACTATTTCTTGATGAAAATAAAAATATTTGAAACAAAAAGTATGTGTAAGCTTCAAAATATTATGATTACGAGGTCTGTTCAAAAAGTATAGCGAAATTTGAATTTCCGCGGGTTACGTACATTCGATTTTTGATTTTTTTTTTGTGGCGTTATGTTGATACTTATTTTTATCACTTAGGTCGATAAGTTCGGCCATTTTGAATGCTCAGTTAATTTTTTACAGCTGCTTTGCTTGCACGTGTTTTGGCGCGTCTTCGATTTTTGCTCAATTTAACATTGTTAAGGAGTTGTTAGACTCTGTCCGCAACGACCCAAATTTGCTTCAGAGAGTCACAACTGGTGACGAATCATGGGTTTATGGTTATGACGTGCAAACCAAAGCTCAATCATCTCAATGGAAGCTGCCGCATGAGCCAAGACCGAAAAAAGCGCGCCAAGTTCGGTCGAATGTGAAGGTTTTGCTTAAAGTTTTCTTCGATTGCAGGGGCGTTGTGCCCCTAATAAGGAATATTACCTGCAAGTTATGCGCAAGTTTTGTGAAGCAATCAGCCGGAAACGGTCGGATTTGTGGAAGAACAAAAATTGGCTTTTGCACCATGATAACGCCCCTGCTCACGCATCGTTGCTTGTGCGCAAATTTTTGGCCAAAAACAACACACTAATAATGCCGCAGCCACCGTATTCTCCAGATCTAGCCCCCTGTGACTTTTTCTTATTCCCGAAATTGAAAGCCTCATGAAACACAAAATTCGCGATACTTTTTGACCAGACCTCGTATGCTTCAATTTTACTGAATTTCCAAGGACGCCCAATTGAAATAACTACCAAAAGAATGACTAATAAATTATATGATATCGATTAAAAAGACTGTCAATAGAAAATGTATGAGAAATTTTTTATAGTAAACATCTGAAAATTACGTGTAAGCAACTTTTTTTGTGAATTTTTGGGTATGCGAAGGGTATTGGCGGGACGAGTAATGCAAAGGGTATTGGTGCTAACACCTGACCAAAAACATTTTCGTGTAGTGACTTTAATGGAGTGTATAAATCCTTTTAAGTATAATCTAAATAAATTTTTGTATTAAGTCATAACCTTTAATGAAACGTGGATTCAATATTCTACACCAGAAACCGAAGTTCCCTCAAAATAATGAACTTCTACTAGCGAATGCGAACCAAAAAAGGCTAAAACGATTCCATCAGCAGAAATGGTAAAGACAAAATGACAACATTTGGCAACAACAAAAATTCTGTTTCGTGATGACCATGCACCTGTATATTCATCTGCAATTGCAACAGTAAAATCAATAGAATTATATTATGAATTATTATCCCACTCAACGTATTCTGTAGATTTGGCTTCCTGCGACTTTTTTCCATTTCCAAACATGAAAAAATGACATGGTGGAATGAAATTTACCATCAATTCGGACATTGTAGCTGAAACTGAGGCTCATTTTGCAAAATTTAATAACAAATCATGCTGTATGGTATGATATCCAAAACGGATGCCTATTTTGCAGAATTTGATAAATTTTACTACACAGATGGTATAAAGAAATTGAAATATCGTCAAACAAAGTGCATTAAGCTAAAAAAAAAACAATATTGTATATTTTTTTCAATTCTTTGTTTCATTTATCACTGACTTATCATTCAGCCCTTATATTATAAGTAAAATGTGCAGTCAAATATTAACATAATTTCTTTAATACAAAAATCAATATGAACAATACTCATTTTTTTTCAATACAATCTTATTTAATGGCTTGGTTTTTTTTGAAAAATTTAATTAATAAAAAAATTTAAAAAATATAGTATCAATATTGCATTAAATAAATATGTACAGTGTTATCCTGGACCTTTATGCGCTTGAATGGAATTGTTTACTTGAAAATAATGAAAAATCACAGCTGGAGGAAAAGTTAGAGAATAGTTTTCAGTAAATTCCATTACAATCATAAGGAATACTCCGATATCCTTTCCAAATCGTACAAATATATACGAAAATAAAATAGATGAGCTTAACTGATGAAGTGAACTTTGTCACGATTAGAATGCATTGAGCCATTCGGTAGGGGAAGATTTTTCAAGAAACTCACTGCTTTATGAAATTGTACTTCTTTTTTTCATTAAACTTTTTTTTTATAAAAATGTACTTTTTTATATTAAACTTTATAATATTTCTAGAATAAATTCAATTCTTCTGCACAAAGTCTCAGTGTTAATTTATTAGATATTTTCAGATTTTCGATATTCGCTCAAAATGTTTTTGGGTCGAACTTATCTAAGTTTGGTTGAAATTCGATGTTAGAACTTAGGATAAGTTACCCAAAAGCGATATGCTCTGAAAACTGTTTACGGAAGTGACCTATTTGAATGCACTTTTGCATTCCAATTGTGTGCAGATATTAGAAGTTTTATGTTAAGAAATTACACGACTGCCTTTGGGCATTTGAAATTTTCTAATTGTTAAATTCTAAATAGTTTACTATGCTCTCAATTGTTAGTTAACAAAACTTATTTTAAAGAATTTACAGAGACCAGCTTCAAAAAGAAAGAAAAAAAAATTATTAAGGATAGGAAAATTGTTTTATTATTTATTTTAAAATAAACTAATTTAAGAAATTAGATATAAATGAAGTTTTACTTTTAAGAAGTTGAAAAGATTAACTAGAAGCTACATAATTTCTTTTGGTTTTGTCAAAAATATTTATTATATTTACGGGGTCAAAATTTCTATTGAAAATAGAAAACTTTGGTATAGAAAACTAACAGAAGACTCTGTTTATTTAACTTAAGGCAATATAATATTAGTCAGTTAGAAAATTCTTCAAATTCTCGTATGTATTTTGTCCCATAATATAAAAATTAGTTTATAATAGAATTTAAAAAAAAAAATTATATTAACAAAATTTTGACAATACGCTTAGAGCAAAAATAAATTACATTCTCAAAGAAACTTCATAAAATTGTGCATTTTAAATTCGATTCATATGAGTGTGTTCTATATGCAAAAACATTTATTTTTCAGGAATTTTTTCTTCATATACTTAAAGTGCATTTCATAAGATTTTAAATTTTTGTTAAAGGAAAATGTCAATGTAAAAGATTATGAAATAAAAATGAATGCCTTCAGGAACATTTTTGTAATTTTTATGTATTTTTTTAAGAAATTTAAACTTTAACACAGACTTTTACAATAGGAAATTATTCATTGATCTATAAAATTCGTTTCAAATGAGAGAAGGAATAAAACTAAAAAACAATCTACAAGTTCTGAGTAAGCAGACATCTTTTAAATGGATTCTTAAAAGTAGTGGGATATAAATTCACTAGAACCATCAAGAGAAATATGGCTAATTGATGCGTATAATCCATAATCAGACGTAGAAGAGCTGCCTTGTAGAATTGGCCCATTGCCGTAAGTTTTATTTGAGTCATCTAAGCGAAACCCTATTTGCAAGAGCCTGACATTAATATAATATTATTCAATGTGGCATACCTATTGTTAGACATTATACCACGGGCCGCCTTTGACCATACCAAGTGTATAAGCTTAAATCTGCTGTTTAGTAATAGATGGCGTAAGTGAGCGTATTAAGCTACCATGAACATGTTATACTTTTTTTTATGAGTTTGATATTTGTGAACATTAATCAGTGCACATTGTCAGCAATTTCGTACAAAAACAAACAATTTTCCTTTGGTAATCATGTCTAGTTTTGTGACAGAAAAATAGCATATGCGGGAAACTCTGCTTTTCTGCTTCAATTTGAAGAAATCGGTTGCCGAATCGCATCGAACGCTTATGGAGGCCTATAGTGACAGTGCTTTATCGGAAACAACGTGCCAAGATTGTTTTCGTCGGTTCAAAGATGGCAATTTTGAATTGTGGGACAAGAAGCATGAAAATCGGCGTAGGAAGTTTGAGGACCATCAATTGCAGGCTTTTTTGGACGAAGACGATACCCAATCGGAAAAAATGCTCGCGGAGCAATTGGGTGTTACTCAATCAGCCATTTTCATGCATCTGCGTGCTATGGGGAAGATTGAAAAAATCGGAAAATGGGTGCCGCATGAATTGAACGATAGGCAGATGGAGCGACGTCAAAACACATGCGCAAACTTGCTCGCCAGACAAAAAAGACAGTCGTTTCTCCATCGAATTGTGACACGTGATGAAAAGTGGATATATTTCGAGAATTCTTAACGCAAAAAATAGTGGGTTGATCCAGGCCAACCATCAACATCTTCCTCAAGACCAAATCGCTTCGCACAGAAGACGATGCTGTGCGTTTGGTGGGATCAGCTATGACCAACAACTGATCAAATTGCACCATGCTCTGCGTGAAAAAAGGATGGATTATCAAAAAAGACATGACAAGCTGATTTTGCTCCACGACAACGCACCATCGCACACGTCAAAAATGGTCCGAAACTACTTGGAGACACTCAACTGGGAGGTGCTACCCTATCCCGCTTATTCACCAGACCTGCCCCCTTCCCAATAATACGTGTTTTCGTCAATGGGCCACGCGCTCGCTAAGCAGCACTTCGATTCTTACGAAGAAGTCCGAAAATGGCTTGATGAGTGAATTGCCTCGAAAGAGAAGGAATTTTTTTGGCGTAGTATCCACAAATTGCCCGTGAGGTAAGAAAAATATGTAGCTAGCGAGAACAAGTACTTTGAATAAATTTGTTTCTGCTTTCTATGAAAAAAACATGTGTTTTTTTGACCAAAAAACAGCGGATTTAAGCTTATATACCTGGTAGAGATAAAGATACGCCCAATCAACACGCAAAGCCAACTTAGCTGACTTGGTCCAAGTAATTGCACGCATCTCAATCTATACCCTAGCTCATTACCCAACGCTTTATCAGCCCAGCTCTCATAAATTCAATGCATTCTTCTTTGATTTCCAGCTTGGGCCACTTCTTGCATTGGAACATACTCTCAGGTGCTCTCGTTTTCTTCTTTTCTTCTTCTTCTTCTTTGTATTCTTTCTACTTTCTCAATTTCATCAATTTCTTAACCATCTTTCGTGTCCCATGCATGAATCAGGCCAACATTCAATCTTCATTACTCCATGAATATTTGTGCAACTAGCTGGTCCTGTGTCTAAAGCAGCTCCATCTATCACAGGTAGGTGCATTTGCTAACCGTCAGTAATCAGTTACAAGCTAGTTACCCAAACTGTTGGAAAAAAGGCCAACATGAGCCTCTACTATCATCAGCAGTGATAGTAGCAGGTATCCTTACTATCATCTTCAATTATAGTACCAGGAATTCTTCCATCCCTTAGCTTCAGTCATAAGACTGAACCTCCGATTGAGTAGATGATAACCACAATCACCCACGTTCCATCTAGAGACTCCTTATCCAGGCCTGGTACGGCGGACATACCACCGTGGGGCTCCCGACCCCCGTGGTATCAGTCAGTTCTCCTTTTAAGAGTACCTGGAGAGTACCCTTTGATCAAAGAGCTACAGTAAGAAAACTTGTAATTTTTTGGCACTGCTAGGCCAGTTTTGGTACCGCGGGTTTGCCAAAACCCATAAGCCACTTGATTGTATAGATCGTATAGCTGTATCTTTCAGGGGCAAGAGCCTAATAGTCTCTCTTTCACTTTAATAGTTGGGGAATGAAGAACAAATCGGATTAAGCCGATTTATGTATGGTGGAAGTCTTAGCTCAATAAGTGCACATTCTTAAATTGGTCTAACTAAGGAGAAATATAAGTGTACCGAGGTAATTATACTTAACAGTTCTCTTTCTGATAGTAGTGCAATTTTAGGCTTTATAAAACCTAAAATTGCACTACTCTCGAAAACAATGTGGTCCGGTCTTGACCTACTTAATCAAAGGTCTTCCGACGTCCTGGCTTCGTATCACGGTCTTCCAGTTCGATACTCCCAGCATGTTTTTGGTGTCGTCACTAGCGCCATCGTTTCCCCGAAGGCAGGGCTTATCTTAACTTCTGGGAATATAAAAAGAGCCACTGTAGATTTTCCGGGCAGGTTAATCCTCATCTATATGGATTAAGCGTCCAACTCACCGCAACCTATTGAGCTTAATTTTAACCACAATCGAGCGGTCGCTATCACTTTTCAGGAGCTCATCGTTAAACAGGCTCCAGAATCGTCCATCGTCATGTAGATGGCCAACAATTCTTCAAAGGATCCTCTAGACAAGAGTTTGCAATGGTCTTGGCTGAGAACCCCATTCTTCTAAGAACACATGAGGATTGGCAAGACTGTTGTCATGTATACATTCCTACGGTTCACGATAATATTTCGTGTTTTGTTTGCACCGAAGTGTGGGATAAATTCCGCGACCAGATGGCCATACTCCCATCTCCGAAGAGACAAACAAAATTTTGCTATTTTAGCAGTAGGCAATCAAAACCATATCCTCCGGGTCCGACCTTGGCACAAATATTGAAGGATCGATTCCCGAAAAAGTTATGGTCCGTGTTATTATTTAGACACCTCCACTCTTGATATTTCATTAGTACAAGTAAAGTTTGAAACAGATTTATCGAGTTTTGTTAATTTAATGTCGCCCCCTTCCAGCTCAGCTGACTTCAGGATGACAAGTAAATATTTACTTACCATCCCTCCGCGGGGGCGGATATTATAGTCAGAAGTTGGACTAACTGAAATGGGTTCTGTTGGCTACCAGTACGGATTTTTTTTTCTTGACCCCAAATAGGAATATGCCTAAACTCTTTCAAAGCTTGAATAGTCTGTCTATATGCCTAATTGATCTTGCATTCGACACTGACGCTGACATCATGTATTTTGTTTTTCCTTCAATAATATGTAGCCTAAGATTTTTCCACCGGTTTTTTCTTGATGAAGTAAAAACAAAGCTAAAAGCTTGGCCAACCAGCGCCAGCTTAAAGAGAACGCACAAAATTGCCAAACATGATTGTGACCTGCAATGCACAATATTTAATATGGGGAATAAATTCAAGTTTCTTATCCAGTTTTTCCCGAAGTCAGTAACAGAATAAACACGTTTTATATTAATGCCTGGTATGCAGCTCGAGCGAAGATAAATTTTAACGCGATCTCCACTACTCTCCCATTTAGCGCAGCTAAACGAGAGTGAAAAGTTTTTGTGTAGAGATAAATTTTGACATTTCGGAACTTTTCAATTTCGATGTTGATGTTTTGTTGTTATTTTAAAAATAAATGAAGTGAATAGCTTTTTTAGCTGGATTTTATTCAAAGGATATGATTTTAGAAATTGTGTCTTTATCTTATTTAAATATATTTAGTTTTTTCTATATTTTTTTTCTACAGGATTAACTGTTTGTTATTCAATTCGGTTAGTTTACTATACAATGACTGGAAATTTTAATGCTATATCTTTACATTTATTAAATGATGAGGGTTGAATTATATTAAAGGGAATAATGGGATTATTATTTATAGCAGTTATTGGTGGAAGTATATTAAATTGATTAATTTTTCCAGTTCCTTATATAATTTGTTTACCTGATTATTTCAAGTTAATAACTTTATTTGTTTGTATTATAGGGGGTATTATGGGATATTTAATTTCAAATGTTTCTTAATATTTTTTAAATAAATCATTAAAGTATAATTTTTTATCAACATATTTAGGGAGAATATAATTTATACCTTATATTTCTACAATACTTATGGAATTATTTATTCCATAAGTAGAAACATAAGGTATAAATTTAGACTACTTTCGTCCATTGCAACGAAAGTTATCACTACAAATTTATCTTAGCTCGAGCGGCATACCGGCCTTTACGATAAAAAAAACACAAACGTCAAAATTTAGCTAACATTTATCTTTGATTATTGTCCCGTGCATTTATTTGTAGTGAAAACCAAAGTGAAATCACGTGGAGACTTATCAATGCCGCCATCTACTTTTCAGTAGATTCACTCTCCTTTTCACTTTCATTTCAGTCTTGAGCTGCGTACTGCCCGGCGAAATCGTGGGCTAAATTTTCCGACTTCGATTTCGCTAGCGAAAAATCGTATGGAAATTTATCTTAGCTCGAGCTGCATACCAGGCTTAATTCTTAAAAAATTTGTATACAAAAGCACGAGGATTTTCGGCTGAAAAAAATGTCATAACTTTACATTTTTAATATCAGGTCATTTAAAATACTACAATCTTTTTTAATGAGATTAATAACTTGAAAGAAAATTTATGTCATCTGCATGGATAAGAAATCCAGAGTAATTAATTAGTTTAATAATGTCAGCAATGGTAAGAATAAATAGTAAGGGATCAAGATGGCTACCCTGAGGAACATCAGATAGAGCTTTAATGCCTTTTGATGATGGCTTACGGGAAGATGTATAGTAAGTCCTATCTGTTAAATAGGATCTAAACTAATCAAGAGGTATTTGAAAAGTTATTTATCATTACAAACAGCTTACTCGTATCAATAAGGATCAATTCTATATTAAAAGGATATTATAATTCTTTTTCAATATATTTTTAAAAAAAAACACAAAATTATTCATATTATTCAATAAAATTACAATTTACTTAAAGTCAATATTAAACTGCTCATAATTAAAATAACTTCCAAGGATCCATTTTGAAAGTAAACTTTAACTAACATACTCGTACCTTAGACAAATAAGTGAATAATATGATATTTTGAGAAGAAAAAAAAAATTAAAAGAAAAATATGAAAAAGGGTAATATGTCTACAGTTTTTGAAGAAACATTTTGGTATATTTCAAATTACAAACGATTCTGAAGAGAATTTTATGGACTGTGATAAGATAAATAAATGACGATTTCTAAACAAAGTCAACACAAATCTAGTCACGTCGCCGTCTTCTGAAAATATTCGCTTTCTTTTCTGCTAGCTGGTTTTTAAGAAGACGAACAGAAAAAGAACAGAAGAATATATATTTTCATATACCCCCCAAAAACCAAATAGAACTTTTTCCACAACTTCTCTTGCACATAAACAACACCACCCAAAATGTATAACATTGGCTACCCCAGGATCATTGTACGCATATGCTTGTGATATATGAATTTGTTGAATTAAACTTAAACACAACTGGTGTATAACTAATGGTTACATATGGCAACAGGTGTCACTTCAATCGTCAAATTTAACACGCGATGAAACCGTTTGTGTGGCTCTTTGTATTCTTCATGTTCTTGTTATAAATGGTGTTACTATTCTAGTTGCGTTAGTCTAGCCCTTATTCCGAACTTACTTATACATTTCGACACTTTCACATAAGGCAGAATAAACCATATTCTCATAGCATATACACAACCCTTATCATGTGTCTTAAATCTTTTTTGGGTTATTTTTACATTTTTCCGATAGCAAACCATTCGAGAATTGTTCCCTTAAGTTAAATTTAAAAGCAAACATAATATGATAAATAACTTTTTGTAAATTCTTTTTTTGGAATCTGAATAATATGTGATGACCATAAAAAGATGAAATTATCAAAAAATTCCCTTCTTTCAAAACCATTAAACTATTGAGGGTAATAATAGTGAAAATAGAAAAACTATATAGAATTATTTTTAAAAGCACAAGTTTTAATATAGATATTTATGAGATTTTTGTTTTTCAGTTTTTTCGTTTTTTTTTTTTTAAATATTACGCATTTAATCCTTTTTCATATTAAATTTTATGAGCATATTTCGATTTTCTTTTTTTAAGTAATGTAATATAAACTCGTGTTTTTTTAATAAATCCTATCATATAAATAAAAAAGACGAAAAATTCTCTACTACTTTTTTCTCAAGATTGATTTGCGCGAATATCCTTAAGCTCTAAAAATTTTATAACCAGATATTAGTCATATGTGTAATAATTCGCAATTGATTTGACAGTAGCAAATCGTTAAAATCCCTTTTGATTTATGTTTTAAGTCGAAGTAAAATTATTTTGCTTATAAGAATATTAAAAATATTACAATCATAAAAATAAAAGGAGTTTTGTCATAAAATAAAAAAACAACCAGTCAAAACCTTTCAGAAAGGATGTGATTGGTAAAGAATTGAAGGACTCAAAATGAATTCTATTATTTCCATTTTTATTTTCTATCAACTTCGTCCTCATACTATTCTGTAGTTTAGATCCTTCGATGAGAATATTGTTCAGCTTTATACAATATATATTTTTTCTATTAAATTTGATACTCTTCAATAATAACAAAACTAAGGCAAAGTACGATGAAGGAGAATAGAATGCCGACAGAACCCATTATTTTTAATATGTGCAATACGTACGAACATAATTCGATAATAATAAAATATCAAAAAAAATGTTCTAGTATGAAATTTTATTTATTTCCCAGTTGTATTCAACAGCTTTATTACTACACTTTCCAAAGTTGTGTTCGTATAATTTTTTCTTCTATTTTATATTATGGACGATTTTTTCTTTCTTTTGTTTTTGTACTAGTATTTACCATTTAATGTGTCTGCCAAAAAATCTATGTGAGTTGAATGAAGATTCAAAAGAGATCCCATTCAATATGAAATAATTTTCTTCACAATATAATGGATAGAAGAAGCAAATAAGTCAATATAAATCTTCGTGTAAAATAATTTTTTTTTTATCCTCATATTGTCCTTATTTGTTGTTGTTTTTTTTTCTTTGGTTTGTTCTCCTTTTTCATTGCGAAATTAATCTATTCTGAGGTCAGCAATAACTTTGGCCAGAAAATGAACTAATAAAATATTTATTAACCACTAAATTAAGAACAAAAAGTAAGAAATTTAAGAACTGAAGGAACTTAATTGCGAACTTTGCTATATGACAATTAAGAGTAGGAAAATTCAACCCCTCAAAAAAGAAAGTTGAAGAAAGACATCAAGTATGCTAAAGTAGGCAAAACTTTGTTAATAACAGTACAAAATTGAAATAAATTGTTGACAGATACTGAATTGCTACTTTCTCAAGAATATACATACATGAATGCGATTGTACGAGTATCAAAACGATAGGCAACAAATTTTGGCCTTTTCTTTAGGATTAAATAAATATGGCTTAATAAAAATAAACTTCCGTAAATTGGATATTTTTGCCAAAGAGATGAGGGAGGATTTCGGAAACGATATCATTAATAGAAAAATACGAAAAATGAACATTATCCAACAGTTATCCAAAATCGATAAATAGTTTGTTTGGTCAGATATATTAACCAATTATGATAATTTAACAATAATGGGAAAAAGTTCAAGTACTCGTATAATATTGTTGAGGTCGTTTTTTTTTTGGTAAATACTAAGTATAATTATATAAGAAGAATAGTTTATGTATTATTTCGTTAGATTTTATAATGGATGGTACTATAATAAAGACTTATCCATTTTAAGGTTTTGAAAATAAAAGATAAAACAAAAAATAGTTTAATGGATAATAGTATGTGCAGAAGTAATGCTGATTGAGTGCCAGGCTTTCGATGCTAGTTTTCCGAACAAATTTTCTCGAGTGATGAAGCCAATTTTTCGATCAGAAAATTTACCAATCAGCAAAAGTACTATATATGAGGCTCTCAAAACCTACAAGTGACTGTGGAAAGTTAAAGGCCGCACAACATGACAAATTTGATAATATTACTTTTAAAGGTTTCAAAATTTTGTTACATCAATTGGGCTCCAAGATCGTCCGATTTGATTCTATTGGACTCTTTTTGTGGGATTACAAATAAGCATAATAAAATAATAAAATTATACACCGAAATGTGTGAAAAAAAGCCATTTATGATTTTTACAAATTTTCGAAACATCAAAAGTTTTATATTTATTTAATATTATATTTTTATGAAAATATCCAAATTTTAACAAATACTTTCTGTTATTTTATTGAAAAGTTCGCTCAGAGTTTCGACATCAACCATGATCGAATAATAAAGTTCTGACATCGGCTATGATTTGCCATTTCTGCACTGTGGTTGATGTCTTCACAAATAAACGGGTTGTGTCCATACTATTTAGCGGTGAATATTGCAGGTATCATATTTATGGTAATGCAGTGCTACCGATATTCAGGAAAAATAATTCATTTCATTCGTTTTTAAATCATTATATTAACAAATTGTAAATAATTTTAAAATATTCGGTAATAAATATTTTTAAAAAAGGTATTAACCATTTTTTTGAAATAATTTACGTACGATTTTTATATTTAATAAGATTTTTGGTGGATCTCAAAAATATCTTTTCCATAGACAACAACCAAAGGCAAACAGTAAATTTGAATAAAAAATCAATGATGAAGATTAAAGTTTAAAATATAGATTCCTTAAAAATGCAATTACGAATTTTTTATATTAGCAAAGAATTTTGTTTGAAAATAAACAATTTTCAATAAAAATAAAAATTTGTATAAAAAGTAGTCCAATTTTTTCTTATTTCATAATAAAGATTTTCTGTTTTCATATCGTATTTGCCATTCAATATTCAATTTTAATACATCAATGGTTGCTGGTTTATTGACATACACAATAATTACGTCAAATAACCCCACTAAAAAAGTCGAAAGGTGTTAAATCACAATTTCTTTGAGGCCATTTCACATCTGCAGTTCTTGAAATTATCGACTCACCAAACTTTTCCCGATGCAAGAAATCGATTGTGTTATGGGCTGTGTGGCACGTAGCACCTTTTTTTTTAACCACATATTCTTATTCAGGCGAAAAAAAGTTCGATATCATTGATCTGTACCGCTCATGATTGATAGTAATGGAAACTCAGGGCTCATCTTGAGAAAAAAAAATATGGATTGATAATGCCACAATGTCATAAACCACAACAAACCGTCACTTTTTCAAAATTTAAAGGTGTCTCGTAAATAATTTCTAGATTGGCTTCAACCCAGTAAGGACAATTTTGTTTATTAAACAATTCAGAGACGATGATTTTCTTGGAAAAATCTGCATAATTTTCACGTTGTTCCACATAGCAAAATCAGAAAATTCGCAGCATTTGCGATGGTCTCAATTCTTGAGTGATAAAAATTTTGTTAAGATGTAAGCCCAAATCCAACCGTAAAATATGGTTGTTGTGGCAGACGGTCTCAAATAAGGAGAAGGACTTGAAATCAATAAATTTGGGTCTTCATCAACACTTGTATGAACGGCATCGACGAATACCGAACATACTAGGCCGATCATGATACCCATAAATTGGAAGCAGTGCACGATAAGTTGCAATAAAATAACGATTATTTTGATAAAAAAATTGGATAGTTTTCAAGCTCTTTCGAGGCGTGTATCTTTCCATGAATAAATAGCTAATCTGAAAATTTTGTTATTTGAAAAATGGCCACATGGTCCATTTAAAAGAACTGAAAAACCCCTTATGTCAAAGAATAAATTTTATTTTCAAAAAATCTGTATTAATGTTGAGTTTTTCTCTTTATTGAACATTCATTCAATATTTCATTTTTTTTTAACCATTCATCGCATATTGTGAATAATTTTCCAGTTGTGAACATAATATTGAAATATTACAAATTACTATGTACATAATAAACCAGTATTATTAAAATAAATTGATTATATTTGTAAAAAAAACAAACAGGACTAATTTCATTTGGCAGAATGTTTTCACACAAATCAGTAGTATGGGCAAACAGAGGTACCTAAGCTTACAAAATTCATATTTTCTGGATAATATTATTCATTGATTTATTTTTTATATAGTAAATTTTGAAATGATACAAAATTCTTGCTTATATTGTAAGGTAACCAACTAAGTATATAAGGTAATTATTTCGAGTTACGTTAACTTGATTCACTGAAAATAGCCCCATGAAAAAATTATTATTTTTTCGTTTACATAAGTCACAATATTTAAATTGAAATATTTTTAAAAATAGATATTATTATTAAGAAAAATACATATATAATAATAAGAGTTTTGTATTTTCAAATCTGGTATTGTGATTTCAGAGAATATTCATTTTCATATATTTTTATAAAATTGAATATCAAAAATTTGATTTTCATTTAATTTTCCATCGATTTGATTGCATAAGTTTTATTTTTCTTCTAACTAAAAAGTGCATATATTTGGAATTTTTATAATTTTTATAGAATATTCTATTTCTCCTCTGAGTGTTATAAATTGTTTCAATTCGAATGCAAAGCACACAATACACAGTCAAACAAGATTGTTTCTGAAATTCGATATTCAATTCAATTGCCCTCTCGATAATTTTTTTCTTATATTTCGATTTGAATTTTCATTTTTTACTACCTTATTGAGAATTAGATGGAAAAAATTATCACATCGAAGAAAAAAAAATTAAAGAAATATATTTTGCAAACGACTACAAATCGAAATTCAACATGAACAGTGAAATTTTCATTTTTTTTTTTCGGGTCAACATAAATCATATCCGCCTTATGGCTCCTTCAATAAATAAGCACATTTTTTCCAATTTTCATATTTTGCATTCTTCAAATTATAGCTGACTTTACGCATATATTTCTTCCACTATTTTGAAAGAAAAAAAAATACTACTACAAACAAACAGAGAAAAACAAATAAAAACAGGGTAGGAAAATTTTTTCTGATTTTCATTTACATACAAAAAAAATAAAAACAAATAACTTGCTTTAAGAAAATAAGGAATGAAGGGAAAAAGTAGAAAAGAGCTATGTGATTAGAATAAGACATGAAGGGACGTGATTTTAGACAAAAGGATACCAGCACCAACGGACATATTCAATAAATCGTGACAGAAATATACAAAAATTAGTCGTCCGCAAAAGATGGAAAAGTCAATATCTCTAGACTCCAGTTGTAAAAAATCTTCTCAATTCTAATAGTAGAATGAAAAAAAAATGATATTAAAAGAATACAACTTAAAATAACAAATCCTCAGAATAATATTACAAAAGTATTGATTCCATAGTTACAAGGCAGTCATTTTGAAATCGTTTCTTCAAAAAAATATATGCTAAGAGAAGCAGTTCCATTTTCATCCCATTTTTCAGATACCACACCTATTATTTCCTCTCAAATGGTTACTGATGCTTTTTCTTCCCTCTTCAGTGATGATAACGATAATGTCGGCACTCTCCATAGCTAAGAATCCTAGGCTAGTGAACGATGAAAAGATTTATGTTATGCTTAACTAACAGCCATCGTCTTCAAGATTTATGAATTTCATTTAATTTTATCCAGATTTTTTGTTCATTCCTAAGAATATTCTTTTTCATTTATATTATTTTTTGCGTTTTTTTTTATTTAATATAAAAAAATTCTAGATTATAAATGTTTATCAAATATGAATGTTCGCAAAGAAATTTATCAATTATTATAGAAAAATTAAACTGATAAAAGAAAAATGTCCTTCTTACTTACACATATTGTATAAACTCTGCGTATAGAATTGATGTTATAAATTTATTTTATTATAATTTTTTTGGCAATCTAATTCTAATTATAAATAATAATTCTATTCTCTGTTAAAAATTTTTTAATTCAACTTAATTATATGAATATAAAAGTTACAAACACTTTCAAATATAACCGATTCAGGCAAAAGTAGGGTAAAATTTTAATAAAATTTTACTAACACATCCACTATTCAATTTAATCAGTTTGACTAAGTAGAATTTTCAATTTGCACAAACTAATTGAACAACATACCAAGAGAAAATGAACGAAATTTTTCCGATTAATGGAAATATTCTGTCGCAAACTAACTCAGCAAAATGCACTATTGAACTTTTTGGTCTAATAAATGACCAATTTTTCAATTAACACTATCAAACCTATTTGATAACGAATAGATTGAAATTTGTTGATGGAAGGAACTGTATTAATTTGGTTTTTGTCCTGATAAATTTAGAATGTTAACAATCAAATGAGATTTTACCTATACTGAAAATTGAATATCAAATTTTATCCCGAAAGTTTGAACATGATTCAACTGAAAATTTATTAGTTCAATTTTAGAAATTTCATTAAAATTTTATTTGGTTTAAAAAACTCGTAGTGTAATTTTTTTTATTAAAAATGGATAAAAAAAATTATATATCAACCATTTGATTAATTCTACAAGAATAAATAAATTTTTAATAATTAAAAAAATATTAATAAAAAATTATAGAAGATAATTAAAAATTTTATAATTACCAAAATTTGTTTACAAAAAACTGACGAATACTTTAACGTTCAAGCAGATAATTATCTGAAAAGAAAAAAAAAATTTTCATATTTCAGTTTCCGAAATAAATTTAAATTTTCATTTTATAATAAATATTTTTAAAATAATATAATTTAAATAGAGTTATTATATAGGGTTTTCCAATAAGAGTGATATGATTTCTAAGTGACGTTTCGGCCATTTGTAATATGTCATGATCTGTTATTTGTTTTTTTATTGTATTTAGTAATATTTACAATTTTATCATGGAGAGACATACGGAACAAAAACGTTTACAAATTATTCAATTTTATTATCAAAATAATCGTTCTTCAATTGCAACTTTTCGTGCGCTTTTGCCATTTTATGGTCGTAATAATCGTCCAACTGTGCTCGCTATTCATCGAATTGTTAAAAATTTCAAGCGTACATTTTCTTTACATAATATTCAAGTGCCAATAAGATAAAGAACCGCTCGAAGTAATGAAAATATTGCTGCCGTTTAGGCAAGTGTTGCTGAAGACCGCAATTTGTCGATTCCAAGACATTCTCAAAAATTGGGACTGTCTCAAACCATAACCTGGCGGATTTTGATAAAGGATTTGAGCTTGCATCCGTATCAAATTGTTATCACTCAAGAAATGAAGCCATTGGATCACCGTAAACGTCGTGAATTTGCTGATTTTGGCTTGGAACAACTTGAAAACGATAACGATTTTTTTAAGAGGCTCACTTTCATCTGAGTGGTGCGGTAAATAAACAGAACTGTCGATTCTGGTGCGAAGAAAATCCACAAATTATTTATGAGCACCCATTACATTCACCTAAATTGACAGTTTGGTGTGGTTTTTGGTCTAGTGGAATCATCGGTCTGTACTTCTTTCGAAATGAAGCTGGTAACACCGTTATTGTCAATGGAGACCGCTATAGATCGATGATAACCAACTTTTTATGGCCGAAATAGAAGGAAGTTGATCTTGACAACATTTGGTTCCAATAAGACGGGGCTACGTGCCACACAGCACGTATGCAACAACCGAATTATTGCGAGAAAAGTAGGGAGATTCAATTATTTCAAGAAATTGTGACATTGAATGGCCTCCAAGAAGTTGTGATTTATTGGTCTTTAGCAATAAACCAGACTCACTTCAAGCTTTAGAAGTTAATATTGAACGTGCTCTTCATGACATACGGCTTGATTTAGTGGAAAAAGTGCTCGAAAAGTGGGTTCATCGAATTCGTTCCTACAAAAGAAGTCGTGGAGGTCATTTGAATGAAGTTTTATTCAGAACTTAATTGGATCGATTAAGCATTTAGTGTATTTTTTTTTTAAAAAGAAATCATATCAATCTTATTCGAAAGCCTTTTAAAATATATTACATTTCAATAAATATAATAAATAAACAATTGTAAAAAATTTTAATAAATCTAAGAAAATGTCTTAATTTATCCCAATAATTAAAAAATAAAAAATTGACAGAAACTATTATCAAAAATATTAAACCACTTAAAAGTTTATTAAATAAAAATCTTTAAAAATTAAGAATCTTACAAATATAAGTATTAATGTATAAAATTTAATCTCTTTAAATTTATTAAATGGTACGAGTAGTATCTAATCTTCTTAGTTCACACTTAATATTAAATATTCATGAATATTTTCTAAATTAGAAAATAGTATATAATAAAAATATTATACTAATAAATTAAAGAAAATTTCCTGCTAATTTTCACAATTTTCCGGTAATATTCAAATATACCAAAAAAGGGATATACGCGTAAACAGAAGCATATCCGTTTAACCAAAAGGGTACTCATGAAAGTTTATTCTCTGCCCATAATATAACTCGAATAAAACAAATAATCAAAAAAGAAAAGAAAAAATATTGTTGTGACGAGGCACTTAAACATGTAATCTAGTTTCGTTGTTTATCCCTTGATAAAAATTTTTGTAGCAATTCGAGTACTTAAATAAAGAGCCTTCCTAATTACTGTTCTGGGATTTGCACATAAACAGGTAGGCTTTAGTTTATGAGCATCCAAATTTAAGTACTCCGGTTGGCAATTCCATTTCATCTGTAAAATTGTCATTTTCACAAAATTCTCTATACAATTTCTTGCCATCCCTTAATACTGTTTTAACCAAACAAACGAATACAACAATTGACCGAATACGAAATTATTCTGAATTTTTACGATATCCTCAAAACATTCTCGAACCAAGTTATAAAAACTTGTTGACCAATGGCCATATTAGAAATGTCCAAAAACAAATCTATTATTGCCCAATTTTATAGCATCTGTTACCCGCTCAAATATTAATTTCATTCGAAATAAACTATTTGCAAAATTATGAATACACATAAAATTATATTTTCGTAAAATTATATTTGAACGAATAGTTTTTGAAATCTTTTTCTATTATGCAAGGATGTATGCTATATGATGTGAAGTATTATTTGTTATTTGGAATAAATGTTAACTGAATGGATTTTTTTTTAAGGACACAAATTTTTTGGCTTACTATTTAAAAGGTACAATCGTTTTATTGATTTCGATTCTGCATCGTTACATTCTGCCTGAATAAAAATAACCAAACAATATGGCTTTACTATTTTCCAGAATTACGGATATAGTCTTTTTAGGGTTGTTACTAGGAGTATTTATAGTCTTACTTTGATAATGACAGCTAAATTGCTAGAAAGTTAGTAGATACATGGACATGTGAGACACATTAGAACTTTTTCAATAACAAGTATGAGTATCTATTGTCCTGGTGAAATTATGTTATGTGTTTTCGGCACTTCGGCAACTAATTGCATGACAAAAGGATATGCTTCCACAAAGGAAAACTTTTTCACAATACTTTATGGTGGCAAAGTCGGTTAAGGGGTATTTTTTCCTTCCTTAACAAAAAAAAAACATATATATTTTTTGTCATATCAATTTTTATAGATATTTCTTTAGGTAGTTATACTTTGTCATAGGCTACCCCTCATAGCAGTGGTAGAAGTTTCAACTAGAATCGACTTTAGATTACCTCGACTACACGAGCAAATATTTTTTTGGTGATATTAATTTTTATAAAAACCGTGAATAATTAAAAGTAAGGCTCTGGCAAATAAAACGAATTTTTTCAAGAGACTTACTTTAAATACTTTTGGTGTACAACAAATTTTTTGATGTGTAATATTTTAGCTGTCGGTATGTAGGACTAATTTCTTGACTGTGACTAAGAATTGAATATTTTTAACAAATCACGCATGATATTTTTTAAATTTTAATATCAAAAGTGCTCAATTAGCAATGTTATTTTATCATGGAAAATGTAATGCTTAAAAATTATTCAATTTTACTATCAAAATTCGTGCTCTACTAAGAATAGTGATAAAATTTTGCAGCAATTTTCTACATCATAATCGACCTACTGAGCAAGCAATTCAAGCCATAGTAATAAAATTTTGTAGTAATTTTCCATTCACAGTGGAAGATTTTACGCAAGGATCTTAGTCTAAAAGTGTATAAAGTACTGCTCACGCAAGAACTGAAGCCGTAGGACTTGCCAAAGCATCGAATTTTTAATAACTTGAGGAATATCCATTTTTTACCAAAAATTAAGCTCATTTCCGGTTGAATGGGTATGTAAATAGGAAAAATTGTTACATTTGGTCTGATGAACTACTACAGGCAAAATAAGAAATGTCCATGCACCCAGAAAAATGCACTGTTTGGTGCGGTGGAATCAACGGTCCGTATTTATTTTAAAGATGACGCTGGCCGCAACGTTACCGTCAATAGCACTCGTTATTGCTCGATGATTTCGAATATTTTTTTGACCAAAATGCAAGAACTGCATCTGCTCGATATGTGGTTTTAATAAGATGGTGCTACATACCACATAGCACGTAAAACAATAGACATATTGGGATATGAGTTCGGTGAGCAATTCGGACCGGAGGGTTGACCGTCTAGATCGTACGCTTTGACGCCTCTAGACTATTTTTTATGGGAAATTACTCGTTTTTGCCGATAAATCAGCGTTACTTGCAGCCTGTAAAGAGAAGACTATATGTGTTATTAGCGAGATACACATTCGAAAATTATAATGTAGTTGTGGCCAACATTTATATAAAATAATCTCTGAAAAAGAATCAATTTATTGACTAAAATAAAAAATTTTATATTTTTTGAAACCAAACGCCTAAAAAAATCACCCATTATAATAATATCAAAAGAAGATTACATGCGAGAGTACACGCAGACAAAATTGAAAACTTGAGGAGCAGAGCCTACTTAGCGAAACCGTACACATAATTTTAGAGCACGTACAGCAAACTAAATCTATTAGGTCCAACAACATCATCAGCGTCTGTATCGAATATAGAAGTTCACCCACGTCATTTCGAAGCAGAACGGGAAACATTGATAAGGAAAGATGTAGAACAAATGGAACGAACAGCAGATAACGTTCGTTATTATCACAATCATCGAAAATACCTCAACGCTCATGATTCAGACTTGGCGGAAAAAACAGCACTCCAATGACCAAAATTCATGGCTATACTTGACATGGCTCAGCTGATCACCAAGTGGTAAGAGCAGATATAGGAGAAACCCAAACTTGTAACCTGCCTTTTCAGCAATACCTTTCTCTCAAAACACTCTAATCATACTTTTCGGCCGGTATATTCAGAAACCAATCCGAATTTCTGCTCAGGATTAGAAAATTGCGCTTCTAGATGACTTCCTATTTAACAACCTTCAATCGCCCAGTTGCCAAAACTGTGGAGTTCTCCCTACAAGTTTACATATCCTTAGGGACTGCCGCTTTACCTTTGATTTTTTCTCTGGTACAATTGCTACTACGAGGTCTGTTCAAAGAGTATCGCGAATTTTGTGTTTTTTCAAAAATTATTTATTTATTCATGAATATCTATTTTGTGCCCTTCAGTCATCCCCACCAGATTATAGACTGTGCCAACGTTTTTTTCAAGCCTCCAAGCAGTTCAAAAAATCATTTTTTGTGATCTTGTTCAGCTCCTCCTTCAATCATAGCGTAGCGTCGTCCTCTCATGGAGCTCTTCAGTTTCGGGAACAAGAAATATTCACAGGGGGGGGGGAGGGGGTCAAATATGGGAAATACGGTGGCTGCGGCATTATTAGTGTGTTGTTTTTGGCCAAAAAAGGCAAAATCCAATTTTTGTTCTTCCACAAATCCGGGCGTTTCTGTTGGATTGCTTTGCGCAACTTGCACACAACTTGGAGGTAATATTCCTTATTGACCGTTCTATCCTGTGACATGAAGTACCACGTCCCTACAATCGAAGAAAACTGTATGCACAACCTTCACATTCGATCGAACTTGGCGCACTTTTTTCGGTCTTGGCTCGTGCGGCAGCCTCCATTGGGATGATTGATCTTTGGTTTTCACGTTATAACCATAAACCCATTATTCGTCACTAATTACGACCCTTTGGAGCAAATTTGGGTCATCGCGGACAGAGTCCAACACTTCCTTAGCAATGTTAATGCGATGCTATTTTTGGTCGAAATTGAGCACAAATCGAAAACCAGCCAAAACACGTGCAAGCAAAGCAGCTGTCAAAAATTAACTGAACATTCAAAATGGCCGAACTTATTGGCGGAAGTGAGAGACATGAGTACCAATATAACGCCACAAAAAATCAAAAATCGAATATACGTAACCCGCGGAAATTCAAAATTCGCGATACTTTTTGAGCAGACCTCGTATGTTAGTGCCTAAGCCACCTAGGCTTTATTAAGCCACCTAGGCTTTATCTCTTAAGCCACCTAGGCTTTATTAACACCTGTTATATATAATAACTGTCACATCCTATAAACTTGCTATTAATAACAAACAAACATCACCGCTCATGATGATTTGAAAACAAAATTCTTAGAAAATGATTTCGGTATCGTATGTAGTATTCGTGATCGTCTATGGTACAAAAAGGATGTAAAAAGCTCGTCTTTTCTTATTCAATAGATATTCTCTTAATTGAATTTCCAGACCTTACTACTGAAACTTTCAAAACCTAATGTCTTTACGTATCCATTCAGACCACATCCTTTGCCTGAACTCGACTTGATTATGGAACGTCTCATATCGCCACGATTACCATTCATGACCGTCAGGAGACTTCGACATGGCAACCGTTAATATGGAATTTTGGCAGGAGTGATTTTCGTGTCACCGGTACTTGTGAATAATATGCTTAGAAAATGTTCGCGTTAATTTGATGACGATTATGCCATTATTTAAAAAAATTCATAAATCAAGCTATTTAATGGGTCACGTGAAACAAGTTATATTGGTTTGGAGAAAAACAAATTTCAAGACTTTATTTAACATGGCTTGGATTATCTGATTTGAATCAAATATACATCGTTTAAATTGTAAAGGTAACTTCATTATGTCTCGCTTGGAGAAAAACTCAGCTAAGCGATTTTCCCAAATCTTCTCTTAATGTGAATTTTTTTTAATAAGAAAATTTTCCAATGATAAAAAAAGATGGTCTTCGCTTGATGTCAGGTCCAGACTATAAGATGGATACATTAAAACTTCCCAACCAAGCTTCTAGAGTTTCTGACAAGTCACTGTAGACGTGTGTAGTCTGGCGTACTCCTAATGGAAAAAAACACCTCTCCTATTGGCCGCTTCTGGTTAATCGCTAGCTTCAAACGATCCAGTTACTGGTAGTGGAGCTCCGAATTTACTGTTTGGCCATATGAAAGCAGCTCATAGGAGATGATTCCTTTCCAGCCACCACTTGAGCCGACTCACAACCCCTTAACAACAATTATTTTTTCACAATATTATCGTATGTGACCTATTTCTCATACCCAGCCACTAATCGTTTAAGAAATGGGTCGATTCCATCCCGTTTGGTCAATGCTTTGCAGATAAAAATTCGTTTCATCATATTTTTTTTGCGTCAATTCGTGTGGCACCCAAATATTACACTTTTTTTTTAATTCAGCTTTATGCAGATGGTTTAAAACTATTTTGTGGTCAATCTTTAGGTCCTGGGCGATGCTACGACTGCTTACATACCAATCCTGGGAACGAAAAAATACCGGAACGGAATCGACGACGTAAAAATTGCGCATAATTGGCTGTGACCGTATCGGGACCATAAAAACCATTCACAAATTCAGCAACCTGGCTTACATTTTCGCCTATATCAAAGCAATATTGTAAAATATACCATTTTTTCTCTTTGTTAAATTCCATCTTTTATACCCCGTAACTTACAACTAAATCTTTTAATTCGAAATGTAACTTTTCCGTCGAGCATAATTCTGAACTTGTTTGAGTAATACTCTACGAGATACGAGTATCGAAAAAAAAATGGATTTAATTTTCCCCAAACTATTATTATACCTGTGATAAACTCAAATTCAATAAAATTTTCATTAAAAAATGAATACTAAATCAACACTCGACTCTAATATTTTTACGAAAGTTTTCCTCATTATCGGGGTTGGATGTTTACCCATCTTATTGGCGAATACTGTAAAACTCACTGAATTTTTATAAAATTATAAAAATATGTAAAAATAGCAAGGAAATACTATTGAATTATTCAATTTAAGAAAAATAATAACGGAAAATAATAAGAAAGAGAAAAATTAAAAGCAAAAAGAGGTGAAAATGCTTTCTGTAAATGACTGGGCGTCACCAAAACCAACCCTAAAGTTTCTTACATAAATTGTCATGAATTTTATCTGTTCGCCTCCCAGGCGTACTAAAGCTTTTCGTCTACAATAAAATGGCGCAAAGGTATTGGAACGGTATGTGCTGATATATATCCAGTTGGTACCCTTCTGAACTTATTTATAAAAATAGGAAAAAACGCATATTCCAGAAGGAAATTCCCAGCATCTGGTAAAGAATAGAAATAGCTTCCTGAATGCATTCACATTCACTGCTCTTCGCATTCACATTTGCAGTTGTATCCTTCCTATTATATTCATGATTCATTGTAGGAAATCTGAACAAAAATTATTATGGAAGAGGCCACAATAAGACTTCGTTCACCCTTTTTGCTGATATGAAAACAATGAGCTCTTTAGGGAGGACTGTCTGTCCTGTCTATTTGTCTGCCTGTCGTCTATCTATCTATTCTGAATATTTCTATATTTATTCCATCTACGCTGAGAAATACCATATATCAAATTAATTTTCTTACAAACATAGTTAATATTTAGTTAAACTTATATAATTGTTTATTTATTTAAGTTTATCCTTTTCAAATAAATTTTATTTAAAAAAGTGTCCATTATTAAAATTTCTTATTGGATAAAGTCCTTTTGATTAAAAGATATTTTAAGATTTAATTAGAATTTCTAATTTTTTTTTTACAACAATATTCTCTAGGCTATTTTTTTATATAAGAAACAAGGATTATTATAATTTTTTATTATGAAAAAACCCCCCAGAATTTTTATTATGTATAAAAAATACTTTAAAAAAACTACACACCCTTTTAAGTATATCTTACATATACCAATTAGTGGGTTTTTCTTATTTCCAAAATTAATTAAATAATTAATATATAATTTGATTTTCTTTTTAAAGTCCTTGTTATATATTTGATCAAAGAGGTAATATTAATAAAAGTGAATGTTATTGCTTGAATTTAGGCAATAGTATTGTACATAATCCTTAATCTACATAAGCAAATATTTTCAAGTGAAATTCTCTTTTATTAATTACAATGTTGCTCATTTTAATTGGTTTCATATTCAATATAGTATCATTTACGGCTCCTTTAGATCCATATTAATATAAACCATTTGCTATTAATTCAATGTGAATGGGTGTATAGTTCAAAAAGGTTTCTGAATGTTTTGAACATAGTTTATAAAGAAAATAACATACCGAAATCACACCCAAACTTTGCAAATATTTTTCAATTTAATGAATTCTCTTATACGTGTACTTTACAGATAATTAATAGGTGTTTAACCCGTTCTATTAGATTTTAAAGTTAGAATATTTATTAAATGCGACTATGTTAAATCGCTTATCTATTTACACGTTTTCATTTTAACATGTTTTATATTTGAAAAGTTTGTTTTTCAGTCAAAAATCAGTTAGTGTTTTAGTTGTTCATTTATTATAATGTTTTCGATTGTGAACTATACAAATATGTAAACATGTTTAGCTGACTTGACTAGAGATCAAAGGAATAAGGGATACATTTTATGGTTGTCTTTATTTTCAAAAATGAAAGTAATGGTTTTTTAAACATCAATAAAGCAATTTCATTAAAACTTTTCGATGTTTTATATTTTTTCTTAAATAAAAAACATAATCAATATGGTATTATGTTATAAAAATAATTTATCTACCTTTTATTTCATTTATAAATATTTTATTTTATTTTAATCAGATATCTAAGGTCACAATAATATTATAAATATAATAAACATAATTAAACTTAATTATCATAAATAATTAGAATAAATATATTATTGAAGATATAAGCACAACAACCATTTTTAGAATATTTGGTGTTTGAATAGTGTAAAATACGAGATCTGTTCAAAAAGTATCGCGAAATTTGAATTTCCGCGGGTTACATATATTCGATTTTTTGTGGCGTTATGTTGGTATTCACGTCTCTCACTTATGCAAACAAGTTCGGCCATTTTGAATATTCAGTTAATGTTTGACAGCTGCTTTGATTGCACGTGTTTTGGCTCGTCTTCGATATTTGCCCGGTTTTCGACCAAGAACAGCATCGCATTAACATTGCTAAGGAGCTGTTGGACTTTGTCCGCGATGACCCGAATTTGCTCCAAAGAGTCCTAACTAATGACGAATCATAGGTTTATGGTTATGCCTTGGAAACCAAAGCTCAATCATCCCAATGGAAGCTGCCGCACGAGCCAAGACCGAAAAAAAGCGCGCCAAGTTCGGTGGAATGTGAAGGTTTTGCTTACAGTTTTCTTCGATTGCAGGGGCGTGGTGTATCATGAATTTTTGCCACAGGGTAGAACGGTCAATAAGGAATATTACCTGTAAGTTATGCAAAAGTTGCGCAAAGCAATCCGCCAGATACGCCCGGATTTTTGGAAGAACAAAAATGGGCTTTTGCACCATGATAACGCCCCTGCTCACGAATTGTTGCTTGTGCTCGAATTTTTGGCCAAAAACAACACACTCATAATACCGCAGCCACCGTATTCCCTAGATCTAGCCCCCTGTGACTTTTTCTTGTACCCGAAACAGATTCTTTGATCCATTTTGTAGAATGGGAAAAAATCGAAGACGAGCCAAGAAAACGTGCAAGCAAAGCAGCTGTCAAAAATTAACTGAACATTCAAAATGGCCGAACTTGTCGGGATAAGTGAGAGACATGAGTACCAACATAACGCCACAAAAAATCGAAAATCGAATATACGTAACCCGCGGAAATTCAAAATTCCCGATAATTGTTGAACAGACCTCGTAAAGGACCAATAATGCTACCTTGAAGCACACCAGCAATAAAAGAGAATATTTGTATAAGTCAGAATTAATTAGTTTTAAAGTGATTTTTTCGGTACACAAGTTTACATGTTTACTACAAAACGCTACAGACTTTTCGCAAAAAAGTAAAAACTCGAAACCTACACAAAACCTGACAATTCAACCATTAACAATTAAGCGTTTTATTGCAGAAAAACGCAAAACAAGATCTCATTGGTAACACACAAGAATGCCCAGCGACAAAACCAAACTGAACAAACTGCAAAAAGAACTACATGACGAAATCACTAAATACAATACAGAACGTTTTAGAAACAATACTTCAACCCTAACGAAAAACAGAACTTTGTGGACTGCTACAAGACAATTACTATCTTATAGAAAAACAAAGCACCTTTTACGAAAAACTGACGGAACCTGGGCCAAAACGGACAAACATAAAGCAGACGCTTTTGCTGAACACCTTGCACAAACATTTACTCCACATGAGGACATATTAGACAGGACTCATTGCACTACAATCGACACGGAACTATCCATGCCTTTACCCATGAGTCTTCCCCCTAAGGCAATCACTCCTTCCGAAGTTGCCAATTTAATCAAGTTCCTTCCCAAAAATAAAGCTCCTGGCTATGATCTGATTACCTCCAATATACTCCAACAACTCCCTAAAAGAGCAATAGTTTTCCTTGCCACAATATATAACTCCATCCTTAGAACAACACATTTCCCAATCCTATGGAAATTTGCAATCATTAAAATGATCCCTAAGCCCAATAAACCAATAAACCGCCCCACTTCATACAGGCCAATAAGTCTCCTTCCACTTCTCTTAAAAATCTTTGAAAAAATCCTCCTTCGCCGCTTATATCCTCTACTCGAATCTTCAAATTTAATTCCTAATCACCAATTTGGTTTCCGCGCCGAACACTCCACTACCCAGCAGTGTCATCGTGTTGTCGATTTCATTGCATCCTCTATAGAAAGAAAAGAGTACTGTCCCGGTGTGTTTCTTGATATAAGTCAAGCTTTTGATAGAGTTTGGCACCCGGGTCTACTCTGGAAACTCAAGAGGTTCCTTCCTTCCACCTATTTCCTAGTCCTAAGATCATTCCTTGCCAACCGACACTTCCAAGTAAATGAATCCAACGAACTGTCCAATATCTCTCCGATATTGGATGGGGTTCCTCAGGGTAGCATACTTGGACCCATCCTCTACAACATTTACCCGTCCGATATCCCAATTTGCCCTAATACCTTCTTTACTACAAACGCCGATGATACGGCCTGCCTTGCAACTAGCGAAAATCCCCAACATGCTTCCGAAACTCTCCAAATCCAAATCCAAACCCTCCAGAACTGGTTTACTAAGTGGAGAATAGAAGTCGTTCAATGACTATCCAGGTAACTTTTACTCTCCGTCGTGAGACATGCCCTCCCATATACCTTAATGGCAGTGCCATACCTCAACACACTGAAGCTCGGTACCTAGGACTGACCTTAGACAAACGCTTGACATGGAACCCACATACAAGACTTAAAAGACAAGAACTTAAAAGACGATACCTAAAACTACTTCGACTTCTAGACAAACGTTCCAAACTTACTATAGACAGCAAAGTTCTGTTATACAATACCTTACTGAAACCCATATGGACATACGGACTAGAACTCTGGGTATCTACTAAGCCTTCTAATTCCCGTCGAATCCAATCCCTTCAATCAAATATACTCCGTACAATTGTCGATGCCCCCTTTTATGTTCGCAATACTGTTATTCATCGTGATCTTAAAGTGCCATTTGTTTTTGATGTGGCTGTATCTCGTTATAAAAAGTTCCGTTCCCGTGTCCTCAATCATAATAATCCTCTTGTTCAAGAACTATCCTCGATTTCCTTCCCTAGAAATACCCATCGAAGACTTAAGCGTCACTGGTCGCGTGATTTACTTAAATACTGAGGCCTAACAGAAACACACGCTAGCAGGAGGAACTTCATTGGATGTTTACTCCCCACAACCTATCAAGTTAATTAATACTATTACAAAAATTTGCTTATTACTATGTTGTAGTTGTAAATACGAGTATCTAAATAAATAAAAATAAAAAAAGTGATTTTTTGAGAATAAAAGTTGTATAAAAATAATTTTTGCATTAAAAAAAAAAAGCATTTATGTTGCTTATAAAATTTAAAATTTTTAAATCGACTTAAAAATGTCGATTTTTAAAAAAAAAATTTTATTGTAATTTTTTTTGCCAACATATTTTTTTTTTAAATTTAATTTATTTTATGTCATTTAAAAATTTCGCTATTCCGGAAATTCATACAAATTGAGTTCATTTATTTTTTACATAAAACTAATTGTATTAAAAAAAAAAACAATTAAAAAAGTAGACATTAAAATATTCAAATTCATCAAAATTGTGGTTTTTAGTAATGCAAACTCCATGTTTTAAATTAATTTACATTGATTTTCAACATAATTATTGATCTTACTTCTCTTTTGGTGAATTTTTTAATTACTGTTACCAAAAAATCAATAGAAAACTGAGAAGAAAAAAACGAATGCCAAACATATTTTCGATTTTATATAATTGATATTTTGCCATCAATTAAAATATATAGTTTTGTATATTTTTGTTATTATGAAGCAAAAATTTTAATCCGATTCATATCGATAAATTAACACATTAGTACATATACAACCAATCGTAAAGCATATCCGAGAAAGTCCTGTTGTGGCTATTGGCAAACATTGCCGGAATAAATATAAGAGCATGTATTTAAATTTCAACTCTATATGCTATGGTATTAATAACCATATTGTTTAAATATATTCCAATGCATGTACAATCGAAATGTTCGACACGGGGATAAGTTACAAATGCTACGCTTACTCACTATTACAGCCCCTATTTTATAGCCCCACAGTTTTATTCGTATTTACATCTGATCAAGTTACTTTAAACTTTTATGTTCAAAACTTATTAACATGCATACAATTCCAATAAATTGCCACTACTTTTGGTAACATTCTGTCCCACATCCCCTTTAAATATATTAAATTAATTAAACTATGAAAATACTCCAGTTTCCAGCTATGTGAGCACATATACTGTACTTTTCAATACCAACTCAAATATACGAAATTCTAGTAATTTGAGAATCAATTATTTCAGCAACAAAAAAACGTAGATTCATTTTAATTGCTTTTTCATTTATAGTTTTTATAGGAAAAATATAAATACTTACCTAGCAGAGAGAACATTTTCTAACTGAATTAATTAAAACTGTCGTAAATGCAAATATTTCGCTGTAGGCCTTTCAGTTTGGATTAATTTCTATCTAAATAAAAATTAGATGAGATACAAGCAATCATTCTCATTACTTTTTCCATAATTTTAGAAAATGTTCATCAGAGTATAAAATTGGATTTAACGATGTGCAATGAAAATATTAGTAACATGAATGAGAATATATTTTTGAATATTGTATTTTTTACAAGGTCCTTTAGACTTAAGCCAGGAGTTATCGAAAGGTACCACTAACAATGGGATACTTTTGCAATTACATATTGTATGTAGAAAAGTATAATAATTTTATCTTTCTGAAGCAAAAAATGCTAAACAGGATAAAATATTGATTAGATGGATTGTTGATAATTTACTATATTTTTTGGTAGTAAATTAGTTTTAATTCTAAAACAGTTAATCCTAAAATAAGTAGGATTAGAAAATATAATTTTTTTATCAAAGAGCTCCATAATAGAAAGAATTCTATTTTTGAGGTAATTATGGGTACTAAGGATAAGGAAGGATTCCAGAAAGGAGAGACCAACATGGCCAGTCCAAATGTTGAGCAGCTTTCTTGCTCAACATTTTCGGAAGGCTGCTGAGTAGCCTACGTTTTTTTAAATATTATACTTTCAATTGTAAGCGGATCATTTGTTCATCCTTATTAGAAAATTTATCAAAAAGATATTATTTTAGAAACTCAAAATTAAAAAAAAATTTAAAAATTTTTACAAATCCCTTTTTTTTTTATTTTTTAAAGATTTGGCTTTTTTTTGACGATACTCATCTGATCGAACCTATTTTAGGTTCAAATTTTTACAGTAAATCTGGCTATATTTTGGCCAATATTGTCTTTTAATACGACCCAATTTTAGGTTCAACTTTATACAGTAAATCTAACTGTATTTCGGCCAATGTTGTCCTTAAATACGTCAATTGTTAATGATTTATCAGCATGCGCCGAGGATTTTACATATTTTGATATCAAAGTATGAAATTGGTGACATGTTAAAGAACCCCCCTATAATCCTGCAACTCTAATCTACCAGTATGCCTTGCTATTACTTCGTCTTCTAGATGGTCTAGTCAATACGAGGTCTGTTCAAAAAGTATCGCGAATTTGGATATATTTGATTTTCGATTTTTTTTTGTGGCGTTATGTTGGTACTCATGTCCCTCACTTATGCCGATAAGTTCGGCCATTTTTAATCTTCAGTTCATTTTAGACAGCTGCTTTGCTTGCACGTGTTTTGGCTCGTCTTCGATTTTTGCTCAATTTTGACCAAAAACAGCATCGCATTAACATTGTTAAGGAGCTGTTCGACACTGTTCGCGACAATCCAAATTGCTTCAGAGTGTCATAACTGGTAACGAATCATGGGTTTATGATTATGACATGGAAATTAAAGCTCAATCATCCCTATGGAAGCTGCCACACCAGCCAATACCAAAAAAGCGCGCCAAGTTCGATCGAATTTGAAGGTTTTGCTAACAATTTTCTTCGATTACAAGAGCGTCGTGCATCATGAGTTCTTGCCACAGGGTAGAACGATTAAAAGGAATATTATCTGCAAGTTATGCGTAAGTTTCGTGAAGCAATCAGCCAGAAACGCCCGGATTTGTGGAAGAATAAAAAATGGCTTTTATAATTTTCGGCCAAAAACAACACACTAATAATGCCGCAGTCACCGTATTCTCCAGATCTGCCCTCCTATAACTTTTTCTTGTTCCCAAAACTGAAAAACTCTATGAAAGGACGACGTTACGCTACGATTGAAGAGATAACAACGGTATCGAAGGAGGAGCTGAACAAGATCACAAAAAATGATTTTTTAAAGTGCTTCGAGGATTGAAAAAATCCAATTTTTTTTATTATACATATTGGCACAAGTGTATAAGATCTGGTGGGGATTACTTCAAAGGAGATAAAATAGATATTCATGAGTAAATAAATAATTTTTGAAAAAACATAAAATTCGCGATACTTTTTGAACAGATCTCGTATAGACACCGACGATACCGTCGGTATTTTTTCGGATGCAATTGTGTCTCCAATATCTCTTGTACAGTGCATTTTTGTGTATACAGTTATGTTCCCAATATTTATTTTATATTAATCTCATTTCAAAAACATTAATTTTGCTTGTTAAAAAATCATTGAGCCAAAATTAAACCTCATCATTAAAAACAATTTTACTAAAAATACTATTTTCCCATCCATAAATTAACAGCATATTTTTTACGAAGGTCATTCAACAAGTACTTATCCCCACCGCCCGATGGAACTGCTGTCACAAAAAAACCATCGTGTAGTACATTCTTTTAGTAGCCTACTGTCAAAGTTTCAGTCGATTTCCTTCATTAGTTTTGTTTTGAGAGCCTTTGAAAGCGAGCGTGTCGGTCGGTTGCACAAAAATGGAAAAAGAACAATATCGTTCGGTGATTAGATTCTTGTTTTTGGAAGGGAAAACGCGCAGCGAAATCAAAAATCGCTTGGATGCTGTGTATGGTGACTCTTCCCTTCGATGGCGACCGTCAAGAATTGGTTCAACGA
This sequence comes from Atherix ibis, assembly GCA_958298945.1. Taxonomy (NCBI): domain Eukaryota; kingdom Metazoa; phylum Arthropoda; class Insecta; order Diptera; family Athericidae; genus Atherix; species Atherix ibis. The sequence continues at coordinate 30,266,273 of OY282605.1, read as the reverse complement.
GTTTGTTCGTGGCCGCACGTCGGTTTTTGATGAGCCACGCCTAGGTGCCCCGAAAACGGCTGCTATGGAGGAAAACGTTAAAAAAGTCCACGATCTCGTGTTGGCAGACCGTCAATTCAAGGTTCACGAGATAGCTGAGACTGTGGGCATCGCAGTAAGAACTGTGCATCATATTCTGCACGAAGAACTGGGCATGAGAAAAGATGGGTGCCGCGTTTGCTCACACCAGAAAACAAGCGCAACCGTGAGACCACATCGGCGACGTGTTTGGCGCTGTTTCAGCGCAATCCAGCGGAGTTCTTGCGGTGTTTCGTGACCGTCGACGAAACATGGATTCACTGGTACACACCAGAGACCAAGGAACAGTCGAAACAGTGGACTTCACCCGGCGAACGTGCTCCGAAGAAGGCGAAGAGTGGTCGATTGGCCGGTAAGGTGATGGCCACCGTTTTCTGGGATTCACAAGGTGTGATCCACATCGATTACCTCGAGAAGGGTAAAACAAGCACGGGGCGCTACTATGCTGACTTATTGGGCCGATTTGACGTCGAATTAAAGAAAAAGCGGCCCCGCTTTGCGAAGAAAAAGTGCTGTTCCACCACGACAACGCGCCGGCTCACACCTCCGCCGTCGCCATGGCCAAATTGGTCGAATTCCGCTACGAATTGCTGCCCCATCCACCGTACTCTCCAGATTTGGCCCCCTGTGACTACTTTTTGTTTCCAGACCTAAAAAAAATCACTCGCCGGGAATATATTTGGGTCGAATGAGGAGGTCATCGTCGCCACGGAGGCCTATTTTGCTTCCCTCGAGAAAATGTATTTTTTGGACGGGTTAAAAAAGTTAGAGCATCGCTGGGCCAAGTGTATCGAGCTTGAAGGAGATTATGTGGAAAAATAAATTGCCACCTTTCCAAAATTTTCGTTTTTCTTTTGTAGGCTAAGTACTTGTTAAATGACCCTCGTAAGTTAATTTGAATAATTTAGAAAAATATTATTAAAGTATGATCCTTTTTATAATTAAATCAAAAATTATATTAAAAAAAAAATATTGATAAAATTTGATAAATTAAAAACTTTTCTTATTTGAAGTTCTACTTTTCTCCTTTTTACACTCTTTGAGCCACGATTATTTTTAGTATAAAAATTTTTCATTTAAAAGTCTGTAAATATATTTTTTTTAAAAATCAATAAAACTTACATATGCATATTCTTTAGCAGATATATTTAAAGTAATTATTTTGAATAGTCTAGGACCGGGAAAACATCCCTGAGGAACCCCACTATTTTCATAGAATATTTTCAAATACTTTTAAGAGAATAATTATTATATAAAAAGTAGAAATTTATTGTATATAATAAAATATCATAAAAGCAAAATAAAATAAATCGACTATGAATAAAACGATTTGAATTATGCGAAAATATAAAATTAACCAGAAACTAAACTATAAATGATACTAAACATATTTATTCGTTTATAATCTATAAATAAGTTGAATGTTCATAATCATCGAATTTGTTCCACTTTAGTTTTGGACTATAAATGTGAAAATTACTCTTCTTTTTCAGTTCAATAATTATTTAATATTCAGTAGAGAAAGCAAAAAGAATTAGGTGTGTATGGTTTATGATTTTGTTATACCACATTAATTATTAACAATATTGAACACTATTCATCGAAAAGTATGTCCACTATTAAGATTCCATATTTAGCTGACTCGTCTATATAATATATTCAGATTGGAATAGTGCCACATTATTTATCTGTAAATAGACTATTTCGATCAGAAAGTTTTCCATAAAATAGTTCATGAATTGATAAATTAATATGGTCGTTTTCACAATAGAAAATTTAATGCGATCGATACGCATTATTATCCTTTTGTTATGGAATATCCTTTTTTTAAGCAGAAAATTACTAAACTTTATTATAGTCAGTCATAATAATTTACAATTTCACTGAAAACGGGGGTAGTGGGATGGAATGGATAGCAGAATGAATATTTTCAATGAGAATATCACTGGAGGGTTAACGGAAATTTAGTGAAGCTTTTTACTTAGCATCTAATTAACCATTTTTCCCGTCTGTCTCTCTGTTTCTCACTCAAACCCATTCTCTCTAATATCCTTTTACAATATCGACAAATTCATAATTATCAATGCTGTTTAAAACAAGTTCTATAGTTAAATAATATAACTCCTCACTCCTTCTTTAGGCCTTTACTTTACTGTACAGTCGATGGTTTTAGTTTATTTACCATTGATTTGCAACATTCAACTGACTAGTCCATCTACGATTCAAACTTTCTGCACATCCAATGAATATATCTGCATTGAAAAATTCCACGATTTGGCTTCCACGGACTTGGAAATGCCAGAGTTCAATAGAAGTTTCATAATACGCTTCGCAGCCGAATTGTTTTTGTTGACTTGATGAACTTTTACTAATTCCAAACAGCAATAATCAAACTCCCAAATACAATTCTTGGCTAGCATCCAAAACCATTCGAATTATGTAACTACATTCGTCAAGTCTGGTTTGGGGTTTCCGAACTGTTTGATAGATGCTAGTTGCTCTTCCATTCATGGTTTTAATCTGTGCTGATTTGAAGAGTTGACTTTGCCCTTTTCCAAGACCAATAGTTATATTCTTCCCCAAATATATTTCGAATTTCTATTTCATATAAATTTCAGGATGATATGGAATGCTTTTGAAAATGAAAATGAATTTCCGTTGAAAAGGGTAATGAACTATTTCTCTAACTGATAGTCTCTTTTAAACTGAAAATATTTTATTGTAAAAATCAATATCAAATCAATTTAAAGCTTATTGTAAGCATAAAGTGAGTCTTTATTATTATCTTTGATAAAAACTGCTCGAAAATTACTTTTTAGCTCAATAATATTGGAACGGGAATAGCTTGTTGCCGTTTTTATTGTGATTTCGCTAGGAATACCAAATTTGGGTTCAATTAACAGATGCTTTTAAATGCAGTAGTTTATATTTGTTCGCAACATAAAGAATATTTTTTAATTTTTATAGCCCACAAAACAGCATTTCCGTGAAATTCTAAGGAGGCAATATGATAAATCATTGATAAATACCACGAATGTAGCTAATATCTATAAAACGATATTTATTTTATCATTTGGCATTATTTTTAAAAAAGAATATATAAAATTTTATAAATATCTATTCATTAGTTAAGTTTTGAAAGGCATTGAAAGGAGATAAAAGTTTGGGATTTTGTATTACAATAGTTTTTTATGAAAAAAAACAATATTTGAAATTAAAACTAATCTTGAAATGTATTATAGACATGCCTTACCATTGTATGGAATGATTCAGAAGTGTTTAACTAAAATTTGTTGCAGTTGTACGAGCATAAGTGACGCTATGCGTACAAAATGTCCAATTTGATGAAATCTATGATATTCTTTTGAAAGACCGTTGATTAATAATGTGTGAGATAGTTGACATAATAAACATCTCATGATAACATGTAGACAACATCTAATATGAGGTATAATCAAGATAAATATATAGACTCATACTATCGAGCATGCACGAAGAAAGACAAAAACTGTTTCATCAATAGGTAAATATTATGCCTACTATTTTTTAGCATGCACATAGTATAGTCTTCATTAACTATCTGGAGGAAAGAAAAACAATATTATCAGATCAGTTGAAGAATGAAAACAAGATAAAACTACTGTATTTGACAAAGATACAAGTCTGTTTCATGATTACCATGCATTTGCAAATCCATCGATAATTACACCAGTAAAATTAGGAGAATTACAAAATGAATTACTTCTCCACCCATTGTTTTCTCCAGATTTTGTTCGTGTAATTGTTTCCTATTTTCGAATTTGAATAAATTCCTTGGTGGGAAGTAATTGAAATATCCAATTTGGAAGTTATAGCTAAGAGAAACTTTCAATTTTGAAGTTATACCTGAAACTGATGCATTTTTTTGTAGAGTTTAATAAATTGTACTACAGCTAGGTTAAAAAGAAGTTGGAATATCGTTGAACAAAGTATGTTGAGCTAAAGAACCTTATATTAAAAAATGAATCAATTATTACTGAAAAACTTAATTCCTTGTTTTATTTATCACTGACTTATCATACCACCGGCGTTCCTTATTTCTCTATTATCGAGAAATGTACTGCGGTAACGTATTATTTACTGTTCTAACATTATGATGATCATAAAATGGAACACGAAAAACTGGTTTTGGTGATTTAAGGATGGTGATTTCGTCGCAAGAGACAAAAAACCCGAAAGGGAACCAAAAAATGTTGAAGGCGCAGAACTTTTAAAATTACTTTATGAAGATTAAACTGAAACAATTCAGAATATATTAACTATAATAAATATTGATAGATCTAGTTTCGATGGAAATGGTCTAAAAGTAGAAAATTGAAGGAGAGAGACATCGGCAGACACTTAGTAATGTGCGTGAGGCTACTCGGATGGCAGAAACGAATGAGTTTTTAGTATTACTCTGTTAGAAGCAATTAAAAATTGATTTAATACGATAACCCTAAAGCATAGACAAAGCCAGCGGAACCAAATCGATCAATGCTGAAGCACGATATCCACGTGCTGTGTGTATGGTAGGATCAAAGGTGTGTTATTTATTATGGACTCCTGAAACCCTATCAAAATGTATGTTATTTATTATGAAATTCTGATCCGGTGATCATTATCAACCTCAGCTGACAATATTTAATCCAGATTAGAAAGGAAAACTGCCGAAATGGAATGATACCCAAGACAAGCTGATTCTGCGTCATGGCAACGTTAGTCCCCACGTTGCAAAGCCGGTCCAGAAATACTTCGAAGGGGATTTCGCTGTCAAACTTGCTCAAAATGACTTAGAAGAATGATATGGGATAAATCAGAAATTGCTCCTTGAAATTTTCGTTTTTTGCGGTCTATGCTGTCGATCCTTTCCAAAGAGCAAAAAAATGTCTCGATGAATGGATCAACCCAAAAGACCCAAAATTTTTCCTTCGAGGTATCCACTTCGCACTCGAAAGGTAGCCAAAAGTTACCGCTTCCTCTAGTAAATACTTTGAATAAAATCACTCAGTATATTATCAAATAAATAAATGACAAACTTTATTAAAAAAAAGCTCAAAAACATATTTCCATACTAATAAAATCTTAAATTGACATCGAATTTTTAACAAAATTAATACATTCACTTAAAAATTGTGAAAACCTTACGAAATATTTTTGAAAAAGGAAAATCTTATTAAACAGCCCATAAATCCAAGAATTTCATATAAAAATTATTTAATTTATTATAGAAATAAATAAAGTAGAAGAAGTTTTATGTACCACATATCTTAAGATCTTTAAGCAATTAGATGAGGTAGAAGAATGGTTTTATACCAGGCCATGTGTGTTCTAGTTTAAAAATAACAGTTCTGCCATTTTATATTTAAGATTTTTGAACTATCAATGAAGGCTTTAAAATTTTTCTATAAAAAAGATAAAGCATATTTGGTAGAGAGAAAAAACCAAAACGAGGCTAATTTTTCACTCCGTTGATATGTCAATAAGTAAAATTTTCATATATGAGGCTCTGAAAACCCACAAGTAACTATGATATAGCTATTTGATCCACGAAAAATAACTCTCAGGTGTGAATTTTTGACTAAAGGTGTCATTTGCCTATTATTTCTTTGAAAAGAAAGTGAGATAACCGCATCAAAAATTAAAGATTTTTATCTGAACAGTTTATGGTTTTAATAAAATGACGTTACAAGTCTCACAACATAATAAATTTTGACTTTATTTCATGAAAATCATCCAAAACTTTTGAAATAACATGTAATATTGAAATTTGATGATCTCACTTTACCGCCAAGATCGTGCGATTTGACATCATTAAACTTTTTAATAAGAGATTGTGTAAAATATTAGTTGTAGTAAAAAGTAATCCATTATTTTGCCAATAGATGGCTTTAGGAGTCTATATCTCCCGTTTTAAAAGTGCGATCGGGTTGCACTAGATGGCGTTAGAAAGATAACGTACTAAAAAAGTTTCTCATACAGTTGACTCAATATTTGTTTAGCACGCGTCAAAGATGGACACTAACAAAAAGAAAATACGCCATATTTTACAGTTTTTCTTCGATAAAGGCGAAAACGCTAGCCAGGCAGCTGAAAATGTGAATAGTGTTTATGGTCCTGATACTCTAACAGACAATCATACGCAATTTTGGTTTCGTCGATTCCGTTCCGGTAATTTTGATGTCAAAGATGCACCACGCTCTGGCCAATTGTCGAAAATGTCGATAAAATAATAGAAATCGTCGAGTCCGACAGTCACGTAAGCACTGTTTCGATTGCCCGGGAGCTAAACATTGCACAAAAAACCGTTTGGAACCACTTAAATAAGGCTGGATACAAAAAGAACCTCGATGTATGGGTGCCACACGAGTTATCGCAAAAAAACCTCATGGACCGCATTTCCATCCGCGAATCGCTGCTGAATAGGACCAATATCGATCCATTTCTGAAGCGGATGGTTACTGGTGATGAAAAGTGGGTCACTTACGACAACTTCAAGCGAAAACGGTCGTGGTCAAATTGCGGTCACCCGGCGCAAACGGTGGTCAAGCCAGGATTGACAGCCAGGAAGGTTTTGCTGTGTGTTTGGTGGGAGTGGCAGGGAATCATCTACTATGAGCTGCTCCCCTACGGCCGAACTCTTAATTCGGACCTATACTGTCAACAATTGGACCGTCTGAAATAAGCAATCGCCCAGAAGCGGCCAGCTTTGGCCAATAGGAGAGGAATTGTGTTCCATCAGGACAACGCCAGGCCGCATACATCGATAGTGACTCGCCAGAAGTTCCGGGAACTTGGTTGGGATGTTCTTATGCATCCACCTTATAGTCCGGACCTGGCACCAAGTGATTACCACCTCTTCCTGTCTATGACGAATGATTTTGCAGGTGAAAAATTCGCCTCAAAAGATGATTGTGAGAATCGACTCTCCCTGTTTTCTGCCAATAGGGACGAGGGTTTCTATGAGAGAGACATTATGAAATTACCTCCAAAATGGCAACAAGTTATCGAACAAAACGGTGCATATTTGACCTTAATCGTATCATTCTATCTATGCTAAATAAAACCTTCAATTTAATGCAAAAATAATGGATTTCTTTTTACTACAACTTATATTATATTTGTGCAGATAATTCGTAAAAAAAAACATATTTGTCTAGTAGCGATCGAATATAAATAAAAATTTAATCAAAATTTAAATTTTAAAAGTGTTCTATCTTCTTGGCCAAGCACAAAGAGGATAATCCTTTCAAAAAAGGCTAATATACGAATGTCTATAGATATTTAAGTAATTAGATATTTTATGTTAAAGATTTTATGTAAAAATATGTTATATATATTTTCTATAAAAATATTTAAGTTCATTCATTCTTTAAATTTTATTCAGTAAATTTTTACCGATTATTTCAACCCTTTTACCAATTTATCTACACTTTGCATAACTCAACCTTTTTCTCCTTTAATACGATTTCCTAAGAACCCGCAGCAATAATGGCTAATTTCGATTTTATTTTTTCCTTAATAATAATATTTGATTAAGCAGATTTTCCATCATAATCAGTCTATTTCGATTATTTTTTTATTATTTTATATATGTACGTGCCAACCTTTAGGGAAGAATTTTTTTTTTTTTTTAATAAAGAACCATCTTCTACTTTAGATATTCCATGCAGATATGCCCCTTTAAAAAAAGAAGATAAATTTTTTTTCAATATTTTTTTTTTTTTTTGGATTTAATAAGAGCATCGTTGGTGATGATTACGATAAAGGTGCAGGTGTAAATAAATTTTATAACTTCATTCAATTTGAAAGCAATAATCCTGTTTATTCAAGATATGATCGGTTCCTTGAATCAATTGGATTACGTTATTTCATCGAAATAGAAATTTATTGTTGGAGGGGGGAGAGGGGGGGTGGGGGTGGAGTGGTTGGTTTAGGACGAACAGAACGAGTACAAATAAACATCAAAATGAGAATATAACGAGCCACGAATGTTCGGCTGACTGAATTTTCATGAATTACCAGCCACTTATAGTATCCACCCTACTCGTGCTGACAATTCAATCGAATGGATAGAATTCACACGTAAAAGTTTCGCCCTTGAGCCATATTTCAGAATAGAAAACTTGAAAGGATCCCTCCTGCTCATCAGAATATTTATGAAACCATCACGTTGGTTAATGAGGAAAAGATTCACTAACCAATACTACATTTTTGTATCTAGAATGTGATTTTAAGTATAAGCAAAGAGTGCTCATACTGTTCATGGTTTAGGTGTGGAGGCTTCCCAATACGTTTTCACTATAGAGTTTTGCGTGCTTGTGCCATTTTCGTTCGTTTTCACTGCAGGATTTTATGAAATCGACCACCGATTTATCTTGATGTCAGCTGTTTCAGAGGATGTGTTTCTGCTAAATTCTTTGAAAAATAAGACAGATTATATAAAACAAATTGGACATGTTTGAGCGATGATGAAAAAGGACTTTTCGATATAGTGCTTAACAAACTACTCATTCTCCACCCCCATTACAATAATGAAATATTGTTATTTAACGAAAGTAATTGCATAAAAATAACACAATATACTCCAAGGTAAAACCGCACTATTTGCTCTTATATGCCTTTTTTGTAGAAATTTACTTCAAATTATTTTCATAAAAATTATATGATAAAAATCCTTCTTCTGACCAAAAGATTCGCTCGCTTTTGTGTCAACAATTTAATTTTGTACATAAAAAAAAACTGATTTAAAACATTTAAGAAAATAAGTTTAAATCACCCTATAATTAGTTTCTCAATTTATATTTGATGAAGTTTACAAAATTTTTGCTGGATTTTGTAGAGTTTTGCTGAGTTACGTGTTTATAAGAAGTGGTGGTTCATCAGTTGAACTTTAGTGATTAATGCTTTGATGTAATTAAACTACAGTAAAAAGTTTATGGGATGAATTAGAGTTTAATTGAGACAAACAAAAGGGTTGCCATCCGGTGCGTAACAAGTTGGATGAAAATCAAGCGGGTGTTAAATATGGGTAGAACCATTTCTATGCAAATGTACAAACAACACAAATTTCAATTCTCAATTTACTCCTCAGCTTCGTCCAAATTAGGCACATCATCTAATTTGAATAAAAGATTTTCATCACATTACATTTTCGTATTAATGGTCAAGATTTGAATGAGTACGAAATAAAATTGCTGTGATCTTTTATTATCTAATAAAAAAACATTTTATTTTTGGATTTACTAATATTATTTTTATTGTTAATTGCTTTTTTTAACGCGTTGAGCGCTGAATATCCCCCAGTGGAACAAATGTTCTGTTGTCATGGGGACCATGAGCCCACCGGTGGTTTTGATTCCAGCGCAGCATGGTCTCTGATGTACAAATTTATTAAGATTTCGTACTTTTACAATCCCACGACACACCATATACTATAATGAGTTTTTTTTATTTTTTATAAATATGACAAGCCAAACATTTTTTAATTATCGCGATAACTTTTTTTTGCGTAATACGAGGTGTACGGCATCAAATTAAAGTTATTTTTTTAAAGAAAATTTACTATATTATCTCCTTTAAAACAGTTTTGTTAGGCAGCAATGCACTCATGGAGATATTGTTTTCACTTTTCGTACCTTCAACTAGAATAGCCTTCAACCCTTCAGTTACAATCTTTCGTAAGTTATCGACAGCATCAAGATGGCGTTGGTTCACGCATTTTTTGGTAACACGAAAAAAACAAATTCACACAAATTAAAATCAGGTGAATAGGAAAACCAAAGAGTTTTTTTCGACCATAAACTCGTTTATGGCCGTGGTGGTGTATCAGTGGGCATTTGAATGGTGAAACTTCTAAGTGTCTGCAATATCTGATCGGAGATAATAACCTTTTTTTTAACCTTTCGAGAATTTCTTTTTAAAAAACTCCGTTGTTAGTTTGCCCTTAAATATCAATCGACGGTTTAACCTCACGAGAGTCCTCGCTTATTCTACATTTTTAACAGTTATTATAGTCGAAGGTCTCATTGAGCGAGGTTTGTCTTATACTTCTTCTAGGCCCTCCATGAATGGATTCATTAAACTTAACACAAAACTTGATGGCATACGAAGGTCATTCAACAAGTACTTAGACTACAAAAAAAAACGAAAATTTTGGAAAGGTGGCAATTTATTTTTCCACATAATCTCCTTCAAGCTCGATACACTTGGCCCAGCGATGCTCTAACGTTTTTAACCCGTCCAAAAAATACATTTTCTCGAGGGAAGCAAAATAGGCCTCTGTGGCGACGATGACCTCCTCATTCGACCCAAATCTATTCCCGGTGAGTGATTTTTTCAGGTTTGGAAACTAAAAGTAATCACAGGGGGCCAAACCTGGAGAGTACGGTGGATGGGGCAGTAATTCGTAGCGCAATTCGACCAATTTGGCCATGGCGACGGCGGAGTTGTCGTGGTGGAACAGCACTTTTTTCTTCGCAAAGCGGGGCCGCTTTTTCTTCAATTCAACGTCAAATCGGCCCAATAAGTCAGCATAGTAGCGCCCCGTGATGGTTGTACGCTTCTCGAGGTAATCGATGTGGAGCACACCTTGTGAATCCCAGAAAACGGTGGCCATCACCTTTCCAGCCGATCGAACAGTCTTTGCCTTCTTCGGAGCACGTTCGCCGGGTGAAGTCCACTGTTTCGACTGTTCCTTGGTGTCTGGTGTATAACAGTGAATCCATGTTTCGTCGACGGTCACGAAACGACGCAAGAACTCCGCTGGATTGCGCTGAAACAGCGCCAAACACGTCGCCGATGTGGTCTCACAGTTGTGCTTGTTTTCCGGTGTGAGCAAACGCGGCACCCATCGCGCCGACAGCTTTCTCATGCCCAGTTCTTCATGTAGAATATGATGCACCATTCCTACTGCGATGCCCACAGTCTCAGCTATCTCGTGAACCTTCAATCGACGGTCTGCCAACACGAGATCATGGACTTTTTTAGCGCTTTCCTCCGTAGCAGGCGTTTTCGGGGCACCTGGGCGTGGATCATCAAAAACCGACGTGCGGCCACGAACAAACTCGTTGAACCAATTCTTGACGGTCGCCATCGAAGGAGAAGAGTCACCATACACAGCATCCAAGCGATCTTTGATTTTGCTGCTAAATTAGTTAGTTGGATGAATCAGTTAATTTGGGTTAGATTTTATACAGCACGCTGCTTTATTTGAAGAGGACTTGGAATAGGTATCGAGAAATATAAAAGCTTCACAATGGCGGGATGATGATCGATGGTAAGTTGAAGGTCTCAATATTGATAGATGGGAATTGGTTGGTTTCCAAAATGGATAATAGTAATTGTTTTTTGGAGGAAAATAGCAAAAACCTATCCATTCTTTTTTCTTAAGACGTAGAGGTCTTAATTTATAGGAGCTTCTAAGTTGGCAGTATAGTCATGGAGGCCTTAATGTGTAATGACTTCTCAGCTGACCATGTAGACCTGGAGGCTTTAATTCATAATCACCTCTAAGCTGGTAATGCTAATTTGGAGGTCTTAATTCGTAGTCACCTCTGAGCTTAGGAAAAGGTATAAGCAAGCGTGATGATTGTGTCAACGTCCAAAAAGCAAGCCTGAATAACTTTTACTATCCCAGCAGACCGAGAAACCAAGAAGAGAGTTGAGAGACACCATCAAGGAAAGAAAACGCAGATGCCGGAAGGAACTATGCGCCGAAGATGACAACAATCTATGGCGTTGGTCATATCAGATAGTTTTAAAGAAGTTTCTGGGTTCTTTTTTCGTAGCTCCGACCTGCCCAAAGCTGCTGAACAGAATTGTCACTGGTTTGTTCCCTTAGCAACCTCAGTGACTATATTGTAAGATAATTCGAGACCTGGTAGCTATCATATTCAATGAATTACCCAAGATGAACTCCTCCAGGCATGCAGACAATTCCGTGATAAAAAGGTATCTGAACCAATGCCAGATCCCCTGGTGCACTAATATCAGCAGCCGCGGCGCATCTAAACTTATTTTTGGCAGTGTTCAATACATGTCTGAGTTTGGGAATTTTTCCGCTACTTTGAAAGAGGCAACATCTTGTGACACTACCAAAGGAAGGCGGTCACTTGGGGACCTTTCATCATACCGCCTAATTTGTATTCTGGATGCGGCGGATTAAATTATTGAACGTGTTCTATGCAATCGATTGGACATAACTCACCGAGGGGCAGACGGGCTTACCAGAAACCTATTTTGGATTCGGGAAAGTAAGCTCTATCTTAGGTCTATAAAATATCTGAGAATTTCGTAACTTCTAATTTTGAGGCAGAAATAATTCGCTAGAGCAATGATTTCGATCAATCTGTGCCCCAAAAAGTAATGCCTGACAGCAGTCATCACTGAGCTGGCAGTGCTAATCTGAGTGCATTATTACTAATAATGAGATTCTCTAATGACTACCTTGAATACTTAAGAATGGGCATTACTAGAAGACTTCATATTTGCATAGTAGAGTGAGATAGGATGAGTTTCAAAATCTAAATTCAAAGATTTTTGCTCGACAACCATAATACGAAGCCAAAGATATCCATAATTATTGCACTTAGATATTTTTGATATTTGCATAAATGGTAGGTACTTGAAAATCATTATTTAAAATTATATATTTCTATAATACATACATAGTCTCTTTATTCAGAATATACTGATCTAGATTAATTTCTTCCGAATTAGGCTTTTTAACATTTTTTTTTTAAAAAAACAATGGCTAATAAATATTCTGATTTAATTATATAAATTATAAGATCTTCAAGTATTCTTTTTTTTTTTCGTTGACAAAAATGAGTATTGAAATTTCAAATTAATTCTAGATTCTTTTCGAAGAAACTATTTGTTTTTATTTTTACAAAAAAACTGATACTTCAAATAAAATTCAATCCAATTAAAATTGTAGAAAAAGGATAGTCTCCAATTAAAAATTTCTCATAACAACCATTCAAAAAAATCTATTTATCAGAAAAAATATAACAAGAGTATTATTATTAAACTTTATTCGGTAATATGTACATTTTAATAATCCGATCAACATATTTTAATTAAAATTGAATAAACTTTTCTCCAATAATACAAATAAATGTAATAATCCACAGAGAAGTGAGCTTGTTTATTTTTCCATAAAAAAAAATCCAAATATTGAACAATTATTAAATGTATATTAATTAAAAGAAAAATATTTCGGTTTATTATTAAAAGTAATTTGACCAAAAAATATTATTAATGTTCTCGTATCGTATTTTATATAAGCAGAATTATGGAAATCTCTTCATAAATAATCAGATTTCCACAAAAAAAAAAAAAAATGATCTGAAGTTTATTATTTCATTTATACCATATATAAAATACATATTATGTAAAAAGGAAAAATTTTAACATAATTTTTAAACGCTTTTTTTCACCATTCGGAATATTTTTATATCCTTTCAGTAAATGCGTACATAAAAATTTCTTCCCTTCGATTATTATTACTCGTACGAACATTTTTGTTTCGTGTTATTTTTATTAAATGAAAATTTATATTCAGTCCAACAATAATTATCATAATTTTTTATTATATACTGTTATTCACCAAAATACATGAACTAAAATTTTTTTTTTATGTAGTGAAAAGCTTTTAACTGTAATTATCGATACCACTACATTAATTGTGGATTTAATGAAATTCTATCCTGCGAATTCACTAAATAAATATGCCAATATAAAATTTATATGGAAATTCTTGTAAATTTAATATTAATTTAATATGTGTTCAGATAATTTCAAAAGAATTATTTATATACAATAGAAATGCAAAAAGGGAAAAATATTTATTAAATTATGAACATTTGTTAATTATCCTTACAAAGGTTTAATTCAAGTTTTGTCTTTTTTTTTTAAAAGTGTTAATTAATATTAATTCATTTTTTTAAAAAATAAAATACTTTAAAGTTGATTTTTTATTGTTGATATTATATTTAATTAAATTATTTTGGGTTGTTTAATTATTGGCACGCAATTAATCATTTTGAATGAGCAATTCTGTTCGGACTTTAGCATCGTCGACGAGACTATTTCTGGTCTTGTCAGATTCTAAAAGTATGCACCTTTTTTTTTAGCCAATTAAGATTGGTCAATTTTTTTTACAATATTTATCGCATTTAACATTTAACTGCAATTGCAAAAAGTCTAACTTTAAGTCGCCAATTTTTTATGGAAAATGTTTTTATTTGCACTTTGGAAAGTAAAATTTAATAAAATGCACTTAAAATTGAAATTTTGTTAAAATATTTTTCATTCGAATGGCTATCATAAGACTTTTGGCAGAACTCATCCTTTTTCTCGAAAATCTCAGGTTAAAATTGGGCCATTACTTAAAAAGGAGTAGATTTCTAAATAGTCATTAATTTAAGTCACTTTCTGCATTAACAAAATATGCGTTCTGAGACGTTTTAATGCAATAAAACTAAAATTTATTCTATTGTATCAGTTCAAACTGCGGTTTTCTTAAAATTAGGACTGGTTTAAATTAAAATCTTCAAGATAAAGCCAAAAAAGTTGGAAACATATCATATAGCCATAGGGCTCAGAGTTGACGGTAACGATTTGTTCTTCTTCATTCCTCGCAAGGAGTTTATTTCTGGATGAACGTTACAGCTCTAAGATCTGTACAAGGAGTGGCCTACGGATCTTTGCCGAGCAGGACCAGGAAATTAAAAGTTTCCCTACTGTAGCTCTTTCAACACAGCATGAGTGCCAGTTACTCTTAAAGCGGAACTTACTGTTACCATGGAGATCAGGAGTTCCACGGTGGCTCGTCTGCCATGCCCAGCCGGGGTGACAAGCCTTTGTGGTGACAGGCGGGGACACTGACCACTATACTACCGAGGAGGAAGAGAATGGAGACCATCACCATAAGAGTAGGCGACCACGACATCCAGTCGCTACCCTACATCCGGTATCTAGGAGTGGTCTTGGATGTCAGACTCAACTACAAAGGGCACATCTCCAGCGTCAGCAGGAAGGCATCAGCAGGACAGGGCGCACTTTCGCGGATAAGGCCCAATATCGGAGGCCCCAGGCAAATCCGAAGGCGACTACTGTGTTTTACCTCCGTCTTGCTATACGGAGCACCAGTATGGACTAAGTCGCTAGAGCTAACAACATACCGCAAGACAATGTCATCAGTCCAGCGGCTCTCAGCAATCAGAGTGGCGTCAGCATACCGAACGGTATCACACGATGCGGTCAACGTCGTGGCATAATGCCCACCCATCGACACCCTGGCAGGAGAGCGGGAACGCTAACATCGTAGGATGAAGGAAGCGCGGCGAAAGGTCCTCTGTGAAAAGGAGACACCCGAGAGTCTTCGCCTCTGGCAGGAGAGATGGAACAACTGGACGAAGGGTCGGTGGACTCATCGGCTGATCCCAGATGTTACCAAATGGGTCACTCGCCTGCACGGGGAAGTCGGGTATTACATCACCCAACCCTTGACTGGGCATGGATGCTTTCGGGCATCCCCCCCCCTCTACGAAGGGACACGGGCAGAACTGGAGAGAAATCTGGACCGTTCCATCAGTCCAGAAAACATAGTGGAGTGCATGCTGAAGAGCCAATCGGCTTATAACAGAATTGCAGAGTACGCGGAATCCATTATCAAGGATCTCCACACAACGTACGAAGAATAGGCCGCGAGGCGTCATAACATCGGGATAGCAGTAGCATCAAATAAGAACGCCCCGGCGAAGTAGTATTTACAAAGAGTGCCGCCGGGGAACCATCGTACCGGGAGCAAGGTTAGAGGTGCAGGTTAGGTTTTAGCGAGGTAAAAATCCCGCATAACTCGTCTGGCAGGAAAAATTTCCAGTTGAGTACCTTTCAAAGGTTTCCCCCTGTACCTCATTAATCTAAACATAAAAAAAAGCCTTTGTGGTGGACATTTATATCGCAGGCACAGTTTTAGGGCTAGTGCTGAAGAATGGCGCAATATCAGGTGCTATCACTTCAGATGATAGTAGAGCTTTGGGTAGGCCTTGTTAGCAGCAGTTAGGGTAACTAGTTTATAACTGCTCACTGACTGTTAGTAAATGAACCTACATATGAGAGGAGTGATCGAAAGATTGAGACCGCTCACCATTGGACTTGACGGAAGTAAGATGGAATGTTTGACTGCTTCATACATAGAACACGAAAGATGGTTAGTGTTATTAAACGGCAGAGTGAAGGTAAAAAGACCACTTACCGTAGAGGTAACCGATGCGATTCGAAAAAAGGTTCGGAAAAGAGGGAACCGATAGAGTGTTCCTTACACGAGGTGGTCCAAGTAGGAAATCAAATAAAGCATTAGGTTGTGGCGAGCTTGGTTTTTGTTGAGTAGCTGAGATGCGTGTAACTATCTGAAGCTACTCAGATATGCTATCGATTTCCATTATTGGACATCATTGATTGGGCGTATCCAAACCCTTATTATCGTAGGCGACCCGTGCTAGTATGTCTTACGCTGGTATATCATGTTAAATAAAAGAATTATTCTATCCTACTTTGTTTTTAAAGAAATATGGGCCAATGACACATTTAGACCAAAATACATACCAACGAGTAATTTGTCACGGATACAATGGCTTTTAAATTGACACTTGTGCGTTCTTCATCAAAAGTCTGTTGTACCAGCACCATAATCTTTTCTTTAACCATGAAATGTTGCTATCGCAGAATTATCACATTTACAGAAAGTTGTACAATTTGGCAAACTATGTAATAACATTTTTTTTTATTTGGTAAAATATATTTAGTTGATAGCTATCAAAGGATGGGGTTATAATTTTTCTACTATCAAATGGTTAATCCTTCACAGAAAATAAATAAAAAAATTTTTTTATTATAAATAATTCAGATACTTGAAAAATTTACATAGTTATTTGTTAAATTTATACAATATGGATGTTACATACTTTCTAATATTTAGTTCAGATACTATTTATAAACCAAAAACTAATCTTGGACTGCTCTTGAATTTGTGACTTAAAAATTATCTACTAACGACGATTTTGAATTTTTTTTGAATATTTTCGCTATTTTCTTCTATCACTTATCAATTTCCATTTATTAAAATTACTATCTTTTTATTAAAAGAAAAACATTTTCATATTATAAAATTTTCGAAAATATTTTTATGATTAAATCAACTTTCAATAAAACTTTTAAAAAAAACTTTCATTTGAAAAATGACTAAAAACATATATAAAAAAATAATTTAAAAAAATATAATACTTTCTAATAAAAAAAAAGCCATAAATTTAATCCTGAATATTTATAAAGTTTTGATAATTTTAGTATTTAATTATTTCAATATATTACAATAGAATATCAATGAAAAGAGCACTTATACAACAACAAAAATCACATTCAAGTTTAAAATTATGTTTTCAATCAAAAATGTTACTAATAGTTTCAATTATGAGTACAATAATTATGTGCTAGAAAAGATTTAAAAAAGAAACAATATTAAAAAAAGAAACTTGAACAATGTTATCCTTAGATTTATGATAAGATTTATTTTTCTTAGATAAAAATCAAAGACAAATATTATTACTATATTGATACAAGAGCTTTTGGCAATAAATATATTTTTCAAGATGAACATAAAATTTTATGATTATTATCCTTTTTACCATATTTTTTTCCTCTCAAGTCCCGCTGTTAGTATGATTTTAATATTGACAATTGTATGATAAAATCCTTGAACTTATTTTAAGATTTATTATAATCAAAAAGTGGTATGTTCAATAATACTTTTTTTTGTATTTATTCAATATTTACATTTATAATATAAATAGTCAGTAAATTTTATCTATGTTACAGGGTCAATAAAGAAAGAGTAAATAGCCATCGGCATTTTGCTATATACCGAATATATGCGAGTTTCAAAATATTTAACTCTTTAAAATATTTCACGAATGATTTCGTTTTAAAGGATGATTCTAAAAAAGGATAATGAGAATAATTGTTTTGAAAATGCTAAAGGCAGAGACCTTCATAAAATTCGCAATATTCTTTTATATATTTGTGTGAAATATTCAAGGAGTAATAATAGGGAGGGACATTGTAAGTACCCATTTAACTCAAACTCTTCACCTTGACGTTAGAGGACGTATTTAATAAATTATCTTGGGATCAAGGGGGTATAAAAATGAATGGTAAACATCTAAACCACTTACGCTTTGCCGATAATATTGTTCTAGTTAGTAGTGATGCCGAAAAACTCAGGAGCTAATGTTACAAGAGCTGGCAGAAAGCTCTCGTTCGGTTGGAAAGAGAATGAATTTTCATAAATCCAAAATTATATGTCCCGATAATTATCAGATCACGATCAATAACACCATGCTGGAAAATATTCACGGGTATATATATCTGAGACACATGATTAAATTCGAACAAGAAAATCAAGCAGCAGAAATTACCAGGAGTATTAACTTGTCTTGGGCAGGTTTTGATAAGCTTAGCTATATAATTAGAGGACAAAAAATACCCATGAATCTCTGAAGATAGGTGTATAATATATTTATCCTTCCTGTTACAACTTCATCAGCTAGGGATAATCTAAAATGGACCAAAACGATTATGCATTGGAGACCTAGAGATTCGAAGAGAAGTGTCGGGATGTCCCAAGCAAGATGGTGGTATGATATCTAATGCCGTGAGCAGAAAAATTAGATGCAAACAGCTCAAAAAAGGACATCATGGAAAAAAATTGAAAGAGGCCAATTTTCAGGAGTGGACTAAGATAGGCTGAAGAAGAAGAAGAAAATTGTTAGTGTTGGTTTCGGTAGGAGTTGGAAGAATTCCATATTGGCATAAATACTTTGTTTTAAAAAACCAGCTTACTATTTATTAATAATTTAGATAGTCCGTATAATTATGTAAGAAAATTTCTTATACATATAAACCAGTCCTTTTAGTCTTTTGTGTAGCTTCCCGGTCAATCGGTTATCAATATTTAGTCTTAATTAGCGGATTTTATTAGTCTACGTTATTATAATGGCAATAATAAATACTCCGATAGATAATTAATGGTAGGGAGTAAAACTAAATTGTACACTTTTTCCTTAATTTACCTTTAGATGAAAGATAAAGGATTTTGTACAAAATACTATTAATTTTGGTGGTAAGAGTATAGGAAGCATAAATATTATAAATAATATAACGAAAAGATGCCAGGTTTAATTGAAGTATTTTTGGAATATTCTTGGCCTTCATAGATATGGAAGTTATGTTCTCATAGATAGGATTAAATAAAAAGATCAAAAATGGCAGCAAAAATGCACTTGTGTTTCCATAGAAGTCCATCAAAGACCTATGATATATCAAGGAATTCACTTAGATAGTATTTTTTTCCTTAAGGATGGTAGCATTTCAATCGACCACAGGATGACATTGTTAGATAGTGGAATATTGAGTGCTAAAGTCAAACTG
Organism: Atherix ibis; assembly: GCA_958298945.1. NCBI lineage: Eukaryota > Metazoa > Arthropoda > Insecta > Diptera > Athericidae > Atherix > Atherix ibis. Next base: position 30,246,683 of record OY282605.1, on the reverse strand, counting down.
ATAGTGAGAAATAATATAAGAGGACTTTAAAAGGGGATAAAGATAATTTAATTATAGGTTTTTAAATATTTCACCCAACAGGGGAACTAATATTTACTCGTATATGATAAGAATATATGAATGAGCTTATTTGGCTTAACGAACATTTAATACACCAGGTATATAAGCTTAAATCCGCTGTTTGGTCATAGATGGCGTGATTGAGCATCTCATTGTCAGCAATTCATAATCAGTGCACATTGTCAGCAATTTCGTACAACAACATACATTTTTCCTTTGGTAATCATGCCTGGTTTCGTGCTAGAAAAAGAGCATATGCGGGAAGCTCTGCTTTTCTGCTTCAATTTGAAGAAATTGGCTGCCGAATCGCATCGAATGCTTATGGAGGCCTATGGTGACAGTGCTTTATCGGAAACAATGTGCCGAGATTGGTTTCATTGGTGCAAAGACGGCAATTTTGACTTGTGGAACAAGAAGCGTGAAAATCGGCCTAGGAAGGTTGAGGACCATCAATTGGAGGCTCTTTTGGACGAAGACGATACCCAATCACAAAAAATGCTCGCGGAGTAATTGGGTGTTACTCAACCAGCCATTTCCAAGCATCTGCGTGCTATGGGGAAGATTGAAAAGATCGGAAAATGGGTGCCGACTGAATTGAACGGTAGGCAGATGGAGCGACGCCAAAACACATGCGGAATCTTGCTCGCCAGACAAAAAATAAAGTCGTTGCTACATCGGATTGCGACAGGGTGGGTTGATCTCGGCCAACCATCAACATCTTCCCCAAGACTAAATCGCTTCGGACGGAAGACGATGCTGTGCGTTTGGTAAGATCAGCAGGGTATCATCGTCTACTAAGAGATGTTGAAATTTGGTGAAACTATCAATGCCCACCGCTACCACCAACAACTGATCAAATTACACCGTGTTATGCGTGAAAAAAGGACGGATTATCAACAAAGACAAAACAAGCTGATTTTCTTCCACGGCAACGCACCATCGCACATGTCAAAAATGGTCCGAAACTACTTGGAGACACTCAACTGAGAGGTGCTACCCCACCCCGCTTATTCACAAACCTGGTCCCTTCCGACTACTACCTGTTTTCGTCGATGGGCCATGCGCTAGCTGAGCAGCACTTCGATTCTTACGAAGACGTCCGAAAATGGCTTGATGAGTGGTTTGCCTCGAAAGAGAAGGAATTTTTTTGGAGTGGTATTGCCCGAGAGATAGGAAAAATGTGCAGCTAGCGAGGGCAAATACTTTGAATATTTGTTTTTTTGTCTAAAAAAAAGCGGATTTAAGTTTATACACCTGGTATGTCAAGGAACGCTTCCATTGTAAATGAAAACACGAGGTCTGTTCAAAAAGTATCGCAAATTTTGTGTTTTTTCAAAAATTATTTTTTTATTGATGAAAATCTATTTTGTCCCCTTCAAAGTATAATATTATACACTTGTGCCAACGTTTTTTCCAATTCTCGAAGCACTTCAGAAAATTATTTTTTATGATCTTGTTCAGCTCCTCCTTCGATGCCATCTTTATCTCCTCAATTGTAGCGTAGCGTCGTCCTTTCACAAGAAATAGTTACAGGGGACCAGATCTTGGAAATACGGTAGCCAAGATCTGGTGGCATTATTAGTGTGTTGTTTAGGCAAAAAACTTCGCGCACAAGCAACGATGCTTGGGGAGGGGAGTTATCATGGTGCAAAAGCCAATTTTTGTTCTTCCACAAATCCTGGCGTTTCTGGCGGATTGCTTCGCGCAACCCCTGCAAGTTGGTAATGTTCCTTAATGACCGTTCTACCCTATAACAAGAAAAGTACACCCCACCCTTGCATGAGTTCTTCACACAAAATTTGATACAGATTCTTTGATCCACTTTTTGGAATGGGCAAAAATCGAAGACGAGCCAAAACACGTGCAAGCAAAGCAGCTGTCAAAAATTAACTGAACATTCAAAATGGCGGAACTTATCAGCATAATAAGTGAGAGACATGAGTATCAAAATTACGCCATAAAAAAATCCAAAATCGAATATGCGTAATCCGCGGAAATTCAAAATTCGCGATACTTTTTGAACAGACTTCGTATATGTCAAGGAACGCTTCCATTGTAAATGAAAATATAATATTCTGAAGATCCTGTAGATCTGAAAGCAGCATTATATGAGAAAAATTGATAACCATATTTTTAATTTCAGATGGTTTTAAGGAGTAAAGGAAAATCTCTTACAAATAAGATAATTTTCTCACTTCTTTGTAAATATTTTTTTCACCCTCAAAATTGAGTTAGTTAAATTCGTGGAAATTTTGGACGATTTAAAGATGCAAAACACAAAAAAAAATATTGTACAATATTTGAAGAAAAGTATAAAAAAGAATCTTTATTGGCAAAAAACTTAAATAATTTTCATGCTCTACTATCAGTTGAGTCCTATTCTTAGAATGATATAATTAAATGTTAAGAAGTAGTATTAAATCGAGCACTAGACAACTTTGAGTGAAAATGTTGATTGATGTTTCTTCTTTCATATAAAATAAGATGTTGTTTGATAAGTAAAGTTTCATATTGATTAGCTGTTATTTAAATCAAATTTCATCTACTAATTTTTCGATGATCATAAAAATTTTCCAAACAAAAAGCAATTTAACAGACCGTCTCAGATAAAAGTACGCACACAAATTTTTGAATACAATGTTTTTCTTTTGTAATTTTATAAATAAAACTTTAATTGACACCTGAATAAAAATATTGTTTTTATTATTAGAATCATTACATGAAATGTGCAACATTTTTTTGGAAAACAATTAATTTGTGGATAAATCATAGAAGAGTAAAAAATACTCTTTTTCATATTAAATATTCTCTTTTCTTAAATATTAAATTAGAAAATATTTTTATAAAGTTTTTTATATCGTATTTTTTTCTTCTTTATTATTTTTATTTTTCTTTTTATAAACATTGATACCAGTCTTAAGTTGAACATAAATGGCATTTTAAAAATCTACACATAAATAAGAGTACTGCCATTTTTTTTTTTGGTAATCAATCAAAATGTGGATTTTCCTTTTAAAAACTTTTCAAAAGAAAATATTTCCATTAATGTCATAATTTATTCATCAAAAAAAAAAGGAATTCACAAAAAAAACAACAAATATTTACTTTGCAAAAAAAATATATCTTTTCAGAAAAGGTTCTTTTTTAATAATAAAAAAAAATTAATAAAAAAAAGAGAACTTTATTTTACAAAATTTTTCAATTTGTCCTTTCTAGTCTGTCAAGTATAAGTTCTTAAAATAAGTAGAAAATTTATTCTATAAGTTGATAATCTTCATTTCTTATTTAATCGTCTATATATAATATGTATAAATATGAAAAAATAAAAATTGTTTATAAGAAAGCTTTTATTTAGTGGCATATTTGGTAACTTAAATAAATAAAATATATCTGGTCTGAGATCTGAAAAGTTCTTAGGGATTTTATTAAAAAATTAAATATGTCAGAAACTTTTTTCAGTTAGTCTAAATTCTTATTTTGGTATTCAAATTATAGCATGATGTTTAAGCTACAAACCTAAAATGAACAAAATTAGTTTAGTTAACAATTAAGAATTATCCATTATATAATTTAAAAAGTATAAATCTAACATTTAGAAGTTCTCAAAAATATATACGATTAAAGTATAAAATTTTTATAGCATAAAGTTTGCCATTTTATTTTATAAATTTTATTAGAATAATTATTCTACTATTGCCATGATTCCTTCCTGCAGCACAAATTAGATAATCTTTTCTAATTTTCTTGGTCTTCTTATATAAGAAATATAATACCATCTTGTCACATAATAATATTTATTTTTCAAGGATATTTTTAAAAGAAATTTTTGTTATCTATTAAATACTATATGTTTGTTACTCTTCATAATGGCGACTATTCCTGGAAGTATAAGGAAAACTCGCCAACAGTTTTCAATAGTTTCACCGGTTATTTTTGCTACTAAGACTTAAAAAATTGTTTATAGATAATAAGGATATTTTTTATGCTTCATTTTAATAAAACTTTAAATTACTCTATTGAATTAAGGTCTGGAGACTGTACAGACTAGTCAATTAGCTTTAGAGATTTCTTACGAAACCACTTCATTGTTAATAAGGATTTCTGACATGACACATTATTTTGTTGATCATTTAAATTATCCAAGTTTATACCTCAAAAAAACCTTCTCAAGAATGGTTCTATAATTTGTCTATGGCCTTAATCTCAAGCATGTTTCTATAGCTTTTCTGCAGCTCCATTCTTGAAAGTTGGGACTACGCGTTCCAAACTATATTCCACATAGGGTAACATGGAGAGTTAGAGAATCTTGCATATATTTTGTAATGCCACCACAGTCATTTTGCTGAACCACTATAAGACAAATTTAATATGAATAAACACGTGACTTATAGCAAAGACCCCTGAAACTCAAAATGGTTTTTTTTTTAACATCTTTCTTCAAGTAGAATGTGCCACCATTATTTTTATTGTGGGTTGTTGTCTTTGACTAATTCAGGTGTTTACTCTTCCGAAACCTGGTATTGATATTTCTATATTGTTGATAGCTGATGGCTTTTTCAAAATGGAGAGTAAAGTGCTTTTTAGTAATTAGAACGGAACCATGCCTCGTCACGTTATCCGAATATCTAGCACGCTAACCACTGCGCTATAGGACCCACGTTATGTAATTTGGTTCTCCATCTTGGATTATAATAGTGTCAGCGATATTATATATGTTTAAGGAAATAAATTGAACATATAAAACTATAATTACAGGCGATTTTGTTTATTATGTGAAATTAAAGCTTATTCACAATAAAAAGAAGACAAAGATTACTATTTTTCTTGTCGTCTAATATTGTACCAGACCGAAATAGTAAAGCTATACAGGCTCTTGGAGACTTTTTTAAAAATTACAAGTCCGCATCCGTCAAATTGCCTGCATGCATCAGATTTGCTGCTTTACTACTGCGTTACAGCACCAGTGAACACACCAGTAAGCCTTTTACTGCTACTTTACTGGTGCTGTAAAAGTCTTAAACCAATGCAGCTAATTTGACGCAATGCTCTGACGCATGCAGCTAATTTCAAGGATTCAAAAATCCCCCAAGAAGACGTTTTTGAGATAGTACTTTTGTGCTTGGTAGAGTCTCTTTATTGCAGTGTGTTGAAATATGACATCAACTTTTTGACAGCTTCTCCTATCTAAGATATTCCCTATTACACTGCAGATACTCGTGCATAGTACCGGACGTACCAAACGCCGACTATGAATAAAAAAATAATTTAAAAAAAAATAAGGGTCAGATTATTTACTATCAATATTTTTATTAATAAAATTTGGCTCATTGGGACATAACATAATAATCTGAGTTGCTTTGGTATTTTGAGTTCATTGGCGCCGAAGTTTCTTAGTTTTCTTCTTTCTTGGTAGACCAGCCCTAAAAGACTCCCTCGAAAATTGCTAGAAGAAATTTGGCGTATTCTCTTCCTTTTCACCTCTTCAATGAATGATTTCCTTTTCGGACTTTGCTTGACCCGTTGATGTTTACTTAATTTTCTTTCCCCTCCCAATAATTATTTAAAAATATACACCACTTAAAAATAACTAAGCCTAAAAATTTTGGTAAACCAATTATGCGCTAAGAGTAATTTTCTTAAATATGTAGAAAAATTCGTTTATTATAAATATCTACCATAAATATTTTAACTGCAGGGGGTTAAATTGTATGGGGTGATCCCCCGTAAATGCAGAGGATACCGAACCACGTGAGCGCAGATGACATGAGAGGAGTCATGGTGATGTACTATAGCTTAGATACAGGCTAACGACAGCCGTCCCAAGCCAAGTTGGAATAGCGTACGCCGAGCGCTACATGGCAATGGGGATTCTAAGTAGTTAGTATGCAACCGCCGCTTTGATTTAACCTTCTTTTATTATTCTGGGTTCTGGCATAGGTAACCATCCTTTCCCGAGCTACTCGTGAGAATTCAATGATTTCTAAACAAAAAACTAAACCAAAATCAGTTTTTTTGGGCCGAGCCCCTGCCTTCTGACAAGGTTGCTGTTAATAAAGCTTGTAAGTTAATCATAAATTCACCAGAGATTGCTGAGCTCTGGTAGCCGGGTCATCTTGGGCTGTAGACCATGCAAATAATGTGTTCCAAAATATTCAATCCATTTCACTCGAAGAAGGGGCCCTTGTATTTTATATAGATGGTTCTAAAATGGATGTGGGTATTGTGGTGGGTATAGTGGGACCTTATAACCATCTATCTAAGGCCCTTGGTTAATCCTTATGCATTTCTTCAGGCAGAAATACATGCCATTGAGCTTTGTACTAGAGACGGTATCGTACATAACACAAATATCTACATCATCTCATACATCGTAGCTACATTGAAAGCTCTTGTCTCATCTGATGTCTAATCAGAGCTAGTTTAGAATATCGTCACAGCCATTATTCAACTGGCTAGATAAATTTTGTCCTGGGTGCAAGGTTATGAGGGTAACGAACTAGAAGAAAATCTTGACAAAAGGTATTTTGGTCCACCATTGGACCGGAGCTCTTTTCTGCCTACTCAAAAGTTCATCTGGGGTCCATTATAGGGTCCTGGGAAAACCGGATCAAAAGCTCACACGGTGATTTTCTGGGTATGAATCACTATAAAAAAATTTCAATTTTTTTCTAAAAAAAATAGTGGCAAAAGTCCTTAAACTCTTAATAAAATGTGACACAAAAATCTGCTGTTTTTTATTCCGATGAGACTTTGGCATCCTAAAGCAAAAAATATGATATTGAGATTCGCTAAAAGCCTCAATATTACTATTATCTGATTTAGGGTTATTCACCACAAAAAAAACTTATTATTCGAAGTGGTTTGGAGACTATATATCTCCTGCTATCCTCTTTATATTATTATTATTATTATTATTAAATATCTACCAAAGCTTTTATAAGCATTTGCATTAAAAAATCAAATGTAATAAATAAAAAATCTTAAAACATCACTAATTCTTTAATTTAAAAAGAAGCCAAAAGTATTTCATAGAAATAAAAATAAAAATAAATTAACAAAGGAAGATAAATCATTTATTGAAGGGATAAATTTATGCCTCAAGAATTTAATCAAAATTTATCTAGAATGATAACAAATGAAGAAAAACATCCTATCCTACACAAGGCTACATAAAGAATTCTGTTTTATATATTTAATAAATAGACCAAAGGAAATATAATAACCATAAGAGCGCTTGTATCTGTTTTTATTTTTAGTAAAACCAAAAATTTACTGGATGTTCTTTTACTCGTTGTATAAATTCACCTTCCATCGAAATACAGATAGCCTCATTGTACCTATGAACGCATTCATAAAAATTTCATCTTACATATTTCATCTATCTATTCATATTTTAATTTTATATATATTTATATAAGATGAAATATTATATCATATAAATATAATAAATATAACTTCTATATGGTGTATATATATAATATAATTATATAAAAAATAATTCCAAAAGAGCAAAATTATTAATAAACATTTATCTTATTCAAGGATAATAGCAAATTTTCCAAATTCTAGAAATTTCATAGTTAACTTTTGACTAAATATTTGAATAAATTATAAAAAAATACCAAAATATTTTAAAAGGTTTTTTGTTAAATTATAATTTATTTCAATAAAATTGGCAATTTCGAATTGTATTTATTCGAAAATGGTCTAAGATTAGATACTAAAGAATAAATATTGGTAAACGGGTGAAAATTTCTTCGAATCAAACTTGGAATATGTAAATACTTTTGATTATTATTTGAACAGGATCTTTTCAATATTATTTAAGTATTGTTAAAATAGAATTTCTTCCTTTTTATTGTAGATAAACTTTTGATTGAATTGGTTTCTTATAATTCGAAAAGTTGAATTTTCTGTAAATTTCTTTTTTAAAAATTTTTGCTAATAAAAATATTTATTATATATTCTTTTTTATTTTTATTATAATAAATACAAAAATTATACTAACTTTTTGGAAATAGTTTAAAAAAAAAAATTGCTGCAATTTTTATACGAGAAACTGTAGATACTTCAGTAAAAGTATCTAAAAATAGTAACTTTAACTAAATAGAAATAGTAAAGAATATTTTTTCAATGTATAATTTATAAAATAAAAAAATTTAAAAATATTTGTAAAATGTACTATAGAAATCTAGTACATAAAACGATACATACACGTAGTTAAAAAATCTCCTATTGAAAGTAATAATCCACCCATTAACTTGAAATTAAGCGAAAGCTTTTATTCAACAAAAAAATAATCGGTTTTTAGGAAAAATTTTGTATTGTATTATTAAAATCTTTTCACTAATGCACATTTTAAAGTAAAAAAATATTTATATTTTTTTAATAAAAATTACTTTATCTACTTTTATGCTAGTGCATTTTTATGAAATTCTCATTTTTAGAAAAATTCAATTGAATTTCTAATGAATGCCTAAAATTTCTGTATAGATATGAGAATATGGAGTGATGAATATTTTGTACAATATTTTCTGAACTGCAACAGCATAAATGTGAAAAAAGCTACTATCACTAGTATCTCCTTAAATGTGAAAAAGTACACTTTTCGTTTCGCACTATTGAGATTTTCTAAAAAGTCATTTGTATATTTTTTTTTTATTGTTCGATAGTTGTTCATATACTCCCCATTTTTTTTTTGTGTATGATAGAAATCTGCTGCTGAATATCAACTCATTCATTCATGCTGAACACTATTTGAAATGGTAGAAAATTGAAATTAGACGATACAAGGATCAATTTGAATAAATTGAGAAATCCTTATCCACCCCCAAATCAGAGAAGTGATACAGTCTCTACTTGAAACAGTCTTATTTCGATACCCATTTCAACCATTTATCTAATCCTCGTTTCAATCTTGATAGTTTTCATATCGTCCAAATGTATCTTACCCAGTTCCTCTATTAAATCTCCCGAATCAGGTTCAAATTACTACAATAACATACACCGAATACTATAGAAGAATTCAGGATTTTGGATTTAAATCCTGCTCTTGTGCAATTTTTATACAAGTACACATCAACGTGTGCTATTCAAACTCCCAACCTTACCCCTGCCATAGCAATGTTTCTATTCCTGCATCAATCGAAACGAATGTGAGTTTTAATTGTGATACTATCGAAAGCAAAATATCTAAATAGAGAGAAATATGTGGAAAACAAATACAAATGAAATCAAAAATATCTAAATAGAGAGAAATATGTGGAAAACAAATACAAATGAAATTCCCTTTTTCCATTTTCTGTACTTTTCTAAAAATGATAACTTTAGGGAGAATGTTTTTAATTCCGAAACTATATTTGGACGTACTGAACTTTTAAATACCTTCAAATAATATAGAATAAAAGGAAAATGGTATGATGGTGTCTTCCTGAATATAGTATTTTCGGATTACCAACAGCAAGCAGGTTTGGTCCTTTTTCTATTGTAAAATCCAACCAGCTGCAACGTTGGCGAAACTTTCAACAATATAATCTTAGATACTATCTGATGAAAGTTTTCCAGTTAAACGCTTGGGACAAAGGATATATTTTCTTAGTGCTTGTTGTTTTTGGCGTTTTTTCTATTATTTTCTGTAACCAAACTTTCAATTCTTTACCATTATTCTAGACAGTCTTTCTACTATATTCCCGTATAGCTTAGTAGTTAAGTGGTTAGATGTTTTGTGACAAGAAAGTTTCCGGTAACAATGTAAGCTTCTTAGCTTAAAACTTCCTTCCTAGTCGCAAAAGTAAAACAATAAAATTGGAGTAAGGAAAAGTCGCGTTGGTGTTCAATTCAATTATTAACGGTTTGACTGATTACTATTGGGCCTAGGAGTTTTGAGACTCGCAGCTGATAACAATGCTCAAAACTTAATATTCACAGTTTCGCCATTAACTACAATACATTCACAAATAGTAACTCAGTACGCTTATAATGCTATATATAATATAATGCAATAATAAACTTAAACCAGTAGAAGACATGCCACTATTCTGTCATAATTTACATTAAGGCATTACTTTCAATGCAACATTTTCCAATGTTTAAATCCTGATTCTATCGTATTTGAAAGTTTATAAAACTTTAACATACAGAATAATCAGCGTTAAGTAGTTCTGTATATTTAAATTAATAAAACGAAAAATTTATATACTCAGACTTGGTTAGTAAACGTTTCTTCAATACTAATCAACAAATACTGACTTTACATTTTACGTTAACTTTCATTTAAGCAACTTAATTTCTTACTTTAGATTACATTTAAAAAACAATTATTTTCATTAAATTTAAGATTTCTGATAGCCTGACAGTTTTTGATAATAAAAAAAAAATTTCCACAACTAAATAATTACTTGTTTTTGAGGGTAACAAAAAAATTGCGTTATCCAAAAAACTGTTAAAAAGACAAACCAAATACACTTTTAAATTAAAGCTTAATAAATTTTTTTATTCAATTATTGGTGTATAACTTAAAAATGCGGGATTGACAACAGATGGCATTACTTTTACACATGGTTTTTGTTAATAATAACTCATATGGCATTTTGTAGGTTAAACATCTGTCATTCATTCTTGATTAGTCATTGAACGAAATAGTTTAAACAACAAAGTTTTTTTGCTTCAAAAATGTCGAATTTCGTACCAAAAAAGTCCCATTTGCGGGAAGTGTTGATTTACTTCTTCAATTTGAAAAAAAGTGCAGCTGAAGCACATCGATTGCTCACCTGAATATGTTCCATCGATTTCAACGTGCGAGAGATGGTTTGTGCGGTTCAGAAGTGGTGATTTTGACACGGAAGACAAAGAACGACCAGGTCAGCCAAAAAAGTTTGAAGATTTAGAAGCATTACTCGACGAAGACTGTTATCGAACTCAAGAAGAAATTTCCAAATTATTGAGAGTCACTCAAGCAGCCATTTCAAAACGTTTGAAAGCAGGAGGATTCATCCAAAAGCAAGGAAATTGGGTCCCATATGAATTGAAGCCGAGAGACGTTGAAAGGCGATTTTGCATGTCCGAAATGCTACTTCAACGGCAGAAAAAAGAAGTCGTTTTTGAATCGAATCATTACTGGCGATGAAAAATGGATTCATTACGACTACCCAAAGCGCAAAAAATCGAATGTGAAGCCCGGCCAACCAGCCAAATCAACGCCAAAGCCAAATATCCATGGCGCCAAGGTAATGCTCTGTATTTGGTGGGATCAGAAGGGTGTGATCTATTATGAGCTATTGAAATCGGGCCAGACCTCTACCAAACACAATTAATCCGTTTGAAGCGAGCATTGGCCGAAAAACGCCCGGAATATGCGACCAGACACGAAGCCATAATTTTTCATCATGACAACGCTCGGCCTCATGTTGCAAGACCGGTTAAAAATTATTTAGAAAATAGTGGCTGGGAAGTTTTGCCTCAACCGCCTTATAGCCCAGACCTTGCCCCAGCCGACTACCATTTGTTTAGATCCATGCAAAACGCGCTCACCGGAATACGCTTCACTTCAGAACAGGGCATCAAAAATTGGCTCGATTCATTCTTGGCCTAAAAACCGGAGCAGTTTTTTTGGCGCGGAATCCATATATTGCCACAAAGATGGGAAAAAGTAGTGGCTTCCGATGGACACTCAAATGTTGCTATAATAAATAAATAATAAAATTTTTCAAATTATTTCTGTAAAACTTCTTGCAGGACTCGATCCTTTTTTGCAAATTTCGAACTGTAATTCGGTTATTACTTGATGGATATTGTTTTTTAAATCTCTTAAAGTTTTAGGTTTAGTGTGATAAGAGAAAGTCTAACGTTATCAAAGAGCACGATTTTATAGGCTTTCAGATCACTAAATATCAGAATTATATATTCTGGGATCGTTTCATCCAATAACGCCAAAATTTATCGTGTTGTATAACTTGTGGAGCTACCTTAATGAAATTGCTATGGTTTAGATTAAAATTATTACATTCAGACTCAAAGAAAATTTCTCATCATATAGCCATAGCGTTCAGAATTGATGGTAACGCTTTTTACTAATTCATTTTTAAATAAATATGAGCCACAGCACTCACTTGTGGATTTTAAGAGCCTCATAAATGGCAATTATGTGTCTTAATGATTGATACTAGGTATAAAATAAATATTATTACTAAGAAAAAATATTGTTAAAAAAATACGTATTCTTAGTAGGCTGTTCTAGCACCCTATTAGCGTATCCTGTACGTAATTTAACTATTTATTTGATAAACTTTTATTTAAAAAAATAATTCTTCTTTCAAGAAATTTATAAAATGGATAAACTTTTATTTAAAAAAATAATAAACCCATAACTTTTTTTTAATTATATTTTTTTACCTATCTATGAGTACATAAATATTGCAATAAGCGGATTTTATGACTAATACAATACACTAACAAGAGAGAAACCATTGACAGTAAACACCCATTGGCGTTTCTCTACCTAACAAGCTATTTTAACGTTTCAAAAGATCTTTTGCCCAATTTCTCTTTAAACCCTAACTAACGTTTATGGGGAAATAAACAAAGGATATTTTGTGGCCAGAGGATTATAATGAAAGGATAACCGGGAATAAAACTTTTTTTTTATAACGATTGGTAATAAGACTTTTTTTATAACGAGGAAGAATAATCGTGAATGAAACTCATTTTATAACGAGAAGAAAACAGGAATGAGACTTTTTTTTAACGAGAAAGGATATTTACCACAAGAGCCATTTTTATAACGAGAAACAATATAAACAAATGAAACTTTTTTTTATAACAATGAAGGATATTTGAGGAATAAAACTTTTTTTATAATAATTTATTATTGAACGAGAAAGAATAATCGTGAATGAACGTTCTTTTATAATGGGAAAGGATATGTAAAGATGAAACTTTTTTTTTTTAACGAGGATGGATATAAGGGATAAACGTTTTTTTTTATAATTGGAAAAGATATTAGGGAATGAAACTTTTTATAATGAGAAACACACAAATCATTAACAAAGGGAACATTTAAGTTACGGCAAATAGCTTTGCTGCGAACATAGAATGGAGGATCAACGATTTTTCGGAGAATTTTGTATTAAAAAAATTAGATTTGAGACACATTATAATGCTTAGTACAATGGAAAAGTTCAAAGCTATAAGTCCAGATTGGTTTCAAAGTTCTGTTGTAATTTAAAAGTTTGGTCTTTGGGGGCAGATTTGATCTGTTTTCTAATTGTCTAAGTAGTTTTCGATAATATCTGTTAATTTCGAGTATTTTAAATATTATATGCATTTTTGCAGAATTTGAAGGTAACATGGACACTTTTTTGCTTATTTAATTTTACTCTCTAACTTATTAGCCAGTATTGGAGATTTTTGATGTGCAAACGTAAATTACTATAAGCTATTTGGATATTGTGATTAATTGGAATATTGTTGGTATAAAAATTGTATAGAAGTTGAGAAATACCAGCCTTTATTAGAAATATTTTCAAATAGTCAGGATTATATTTTTAAAATAAGAAAATATGTAGAAGAAAAAATTTCTTCTATATAAAAATTTCCTAAACTATCTCAAAAGCGTATTGTTGTATGCCTAGGAATACTCACAGACAATACTGATTTTACTCAAAAGAGGATATTTTATAATTAATCACGTTGTATTGTAGAGTTACGTCATCGAAAATCAAATTGGTGATCAGGAATAATTTTGACATCTTCAAAAATAGGAAAACATTTTCACAATGGATTTGTCAAGAATTTTTCCGAGGATTGATGATATTCTGATAAGTTAATAGGATTTTGCGACAATTTACTAGTTTGTTTGGTTTGAAAATCATTTTTATGCTAGGTAATTTGTAGAGTAGCCAAAAAAAAGTGGTGCGGACAAATGTTATTCAAAATATACTATAAGGAATGGGGTCTTCAAGTAAACATTCCAAAGTCATAGTTCTTGTGCCTCACGCTGTCAGGGAAGAATAAATTCGTAGACTGCGGCTTTGCAATAAGGTGCATAAGGAATCTTAAGTGTCTAGGCTTGAATCTTAAGAAGAGCGTCAAATTCAACTCCTTTGTCAGAGATAAAATTAAAAAATCCAACGGTATATATTGTAGGCTTCTGAGAATGTATCGCTCAGAAATCCTACGTCAGAACGTCAAACTAATTGTATACCAAGGCTATAAGCTAAAATCCACTGTTTGGTCATAGGTGGCGTGAGTGAGCGTATTAAGCTACCATGGGCACGCCATACATTTTTTTATGAGTTTGACATCTGTCAACATTAATCAGTGCACATTGTCAGCAATTTCGTACAACAACATACATTTTTCCTTTGGAAATCATGTCTAGTTTTGTACTAGAAAAAGAGCATATGCGGTAAGCTCTGCTTTTCTGCTTCAATTTGAAGAAGTCAGCTGCCGAATTGTAGCGAATGCTTATGGAAGCCTATGGTGACGGAAACAACGTGCCGAGATGGGTTTGGTCGGTTCAAAGACGGCAATTTTGACTTGTGGGACAAGAAGCGTGAAAATTGGCCTAGAAAGGTTTTGGACGAAAACGATACCCAATCGCAAAAACTGCTGGCGGAGTAATTGGATGTTACTCAACCAGCTATTTCCAAGCGTTTGCGTGCCATGGGGAAGATTAAAAAGATCGGAAAATGGATGCCGCATGAATTGAACGATTGGCAGATGGGGCGACGCCAAATCACATGCGAAATCTTGTCGGAAGTCGTTCCTGAATCGGATTGTGACAGGCGTTGAAAAGTAGATATATTTTGAGAATCCCAAACGTAAGAAATCGTGGGTTGATCTCGGCCAACTATCAACATCTTCCCCAAGACCAAATCGCTTCGGACGGAAAACGATGCTGTGCGTTTGGTGATCAAATTATACCGTGCTCTGCATGAAAAAAGGACGGATTATCAACAAAGACATGAAAAGCTGATTTTTCTCCACGACAATGCACCATGAAACTACATGGAGACACTCAATTGGGAGGTGCTCCGCTTATTTTCCAGACCTGGCCCCTTCCGACTACCACCTGTTTTCGTCGATGGGTCACGCGCTCGCTGAGCAGCACTTCGATTCTTACGAAGACGTCCGAAAATGGCTTGATGAGTGGTTTGCCTCGAAAGAGCAGGAAATTTTTTGGCTTGGTATCCACAAATTGGCCGAGAGAAAGGAAAAATATGTAGTACTTTGAATAAATTTGTTTTAGCTTTCTATGAACACATGTTTTTTTTGAGTAAAAATAGCGGATTTAAGCTTATACATCTGATACACTAAAATTTTCGGGTTTTTTTTTTTTTTTATTTGATAGGTTTTCATTTCTATGTTACACATAGACATGAGAATACAGTCACTCCTATGGAGCATATAGCGGCACTAGAGCCTCTGTGAACTCTCCCCATCTGCTTCTGTCTTGAGCCAGCCTTTTTACTTCCGACCATGATTTGCCAGTTTGTTGGAGTTCGCGCTCGACTGATCATCTCCAAGTGGTCCTTGGACGTCCTCTGCTGCGATTGCCCTGTGGGTTCCAATCTAGTGCCATCCTTGCTATGTCCGTAGGTGGTTTTCGCAAGGTGTGGCCAATCCAACTCCATTTCCTGCGTTTGATGTCAGCGAGCAGGGGTATTTGTTTCGTGAGAAGAAGCAGCTCATCGTTCGTTATCCAGTTTGGCCAGAAGATCTTGCTTATACGCCCCAAGCATCTGTTCACAAATGCCTGAGGCTTACGAGTCGTGCTGTCTGTTACTTTCCATGTTTCGCAGCCGTACAGCAGGACTGGCTTGACGTTTGAGTTGAATATTCGAAGTTTGAGTGCTATGGAGAGATGATTGGAACGCCATACGTTCCCAAGTGAGGTGTACGCTTGTCGCGCCTTGTTGATGCGCGTTTGGATGTCTATTTCAGTTCCACCATCCTTGCTGAGCATGCTGCCAAGATAACAGAACTTTTCAGTTTCTCCTGAATGCCGTTGAAGGTGTGGGACATGAGGCATATGTCGTCGGCGTAGTCCAGGTCGTGGAGCTTCTCACGCAGTGTCCACTGTATACCGTTGCTGGCTGTGCTGTTAGTGCGTTGAAGAACTAGGTCTAGGGCGATTATGAAGAGGATAGGCGAGATTATGCAACCCTGCCTGACTCCTCTCGAGATGTTCAATGTATCGCTGTTTCGTCCTTTCAGACGCACTCTACACGGGGCCTCGCGGTATAGTTCTCGGATTAGATTGATTATGGCCTGCGGGATGCCTAGTTCAGCCAGAGCACTCCAGATGGCGTTGCGAGAAATCATGTCGAAGGCTCTTTCGAAGTCAACGAAGAGAAGATAGAGCGGGCTGTTCCATTCGTTCGTTAATTTTGCAAAAATTTTCGGGTTAATTTTGCAAAAATATCCAAGTACGTGTAATTTCGAGTTTCGGCGATGTCAATTTTCCGCAAAGATCATTCTATTTTATGCTGTTGAACTTTATCTTTTAAAACTATAAAAAAAAATTATATTAAGAAAGATAATTTTTGAAATTCTAGAGGGCAAGTAATTTGAATAAATTTGTTTTTGCTTTCTATGAAAAAAAAATCGGATTTAAGCTTATACACCTAGATCAATTTTTTTTTTATTTTCAAAAAAATTTAATTTATTTTACAAATACATTTTTTAACTACAAAAATAAAAAAATACTGCATATATTAATTAACTTACAATAGAAAAAATTCATTCAAATGTATACACTTTATAATTAGCATACACATTTGTATATTATCGTATAGTTTTTATTATATTCGTATTACCAAAGATTATCCTAAATTGCTATAGACCAGACAGTCATACTAAAACTTCTTCCAAATAAAGACACAATATTCATTTTATGTCTATACAAAATAATATCAAATTTCTTTTAAAACGCAAAAAAAAACCTACAAAAATCCTTTTAAAATTTTATGATTTTAATACAATTTCTTAAATAAAATTCAGTTCATTTCTGAAATTTATCTGGTCATATATATTTTTAGATTTTCTGCATTTGTTCATTACATTATGGTTGAATCATTCTAAATTAACATATATTTTCTTGAATCATCCACAGTGCTTATGAATTTAATGTATTTATTTGTCTGTTCAAACTTTCTATATTATTAGTGTTATGACATCAAGTAAATAATCATTAGAAAATAGACTTTTATGTATTGTCTGTCAACTTTGAAAACAATCCTATTCAAATAGAATCATCAAATTTTATTTTTGAACAGTGATTCCATACTTAAATATACTATCTTAAAAATTTAAATGTATGGAATAATTTGTTTGGAAATACTCATCAATAATTTAAGAATTATTTTACAAAATTCTGATTAATAATTTTTGTTCACATGCCACATGAATTTATCAAATTCAATTCAGTCTAAGATCATCTCTATTTTTGGATACGAACTTCCGTTTGATAATTAATGTTGAACGTGCCACCATCTGACAATTTTGAATTTAAAATTAAAATTTTTTTTTTTAAGTAATACACAAAGGGATTATTGTGTAGTACTAAAAATAAATATAATCAATATAAATAGTATGTTTCAATCAGGATTATACAGAATCAAAGTTATAAATTCAAAATTCACTTCAGAAAATTGTATTTATATCAAGTATGTAGTATCCAATTTCTGCTAATATTACTCATATCCTAGATTTTTACTACATGAATAACTATAGTACATAGTAAGGGTTGATTTTTAGTGATCTTTAAAGAATTTTTGCTTACTGCAATATTATCAAAAATATATTTTTTTAAATTAACCTAAAATGCGTACTTTTAAAAAAAATACTTTTCGTTATTTATAGTTATAAAATACTATAAATAAGAAATTATACCTTTAGAAATTATAATTATAGTAAATAAATTTTATTAGAAAAAAAAACTAAATAAAAATGAGTATAGTTTAAGTTACAGCAAAGAACCGTAGCCGGTGTTAGGTGTGACTACACGAGGTAACATTCTGGCAGGCAAAAAATATTAAATAGAAAAATCTCATAAATAACTGCTAACCATTTTATAGTGTCAAAAGTATAATCTTATTATTTAACAGTTATTCAAATAATAGATTTTTAATAATAACATTTATTTAATGCCAAAGTGGTTATATTATAAAAATAATTGCTCAATAAAATAATTCATTGAAAGCTATGAAATTATATCATTGTTTGCTTAGTAAATAGGTAAATAGTTAAAAATATACTATATGGGGCTCTGAAAAGCACGAAAAAGCCATTGTATCCACGAAAAGTTATTGTCGAACGCACTAGGTATCATTGGTTAGCGCACTAGGTACGAGGTCTGTTTAAAAAGTATCGCGCATTTTGTGTTTTTTTCAAAAATTATTTATTTATTCATGAATATCTATTTTGTTCCCTTCAAAATAATCCCCACCAGATCTTATACACTTGTGCCAAAGTTTTTTCCTATCTTCGAAGCACTTCAAAAAATAATTTTTTGTGATCTTGTTCAGCACCTCCTTCGATGCCGTCTTTATCTCCTCAATCGTAGCGTAGCGTCGTCCTTTCATCGGGCTCTTCAGTTTTGGGAACAAAAAAATGTCATAGGGGGCCAGATCTGGGGAATATGGTGGCTGCGGCATTATTAGTGTGTTGTTTTTGGCTAAAAATTCGCGCACAAGCAACGATGCTTGAGCAGGGGTGTTATCATGGTGCAAAAGCCAATTTTTGTTCTTCCACAAATTCGGGCGTTTCTGGCGGATTACTTTACAAAACTTGCAGGAAATATTCTTTATTGACCGTTCTACCCTGTGGCAAGAATTCATGATGCACCACGAGCCTGCAATCGAAGAAAACTATAAACAAAACCTGCACATTCTACCGAATGTGAAGATTTAGGTCTCGACCCTCTAAGAACATTTTGTACTACCGATAAACGTTGTTTCGGTCCAAGGTAGCTTCACCATATTCCACAGTCAACATTTGGAGTGCGTCCGCGCAATTAATTTTGTTTTTCACACAAAATTTGATACAGATTCCTTGATCCATTTTTTAGAATGGGCAAAAATCGATGACGAGCCAAAACACGTGCAAGCAAAGTAGCTGTCAAAAATTAACTGAACATTTAAAACGGCTGAACTAAAAGGCATAAGTGAGAGACATGAGTACCAACATAACGCCACAAAAAATTGAAAATTGAACTTACGTGACCCGCGAAAATTCAAAATTAGCGATACTTTTTGAACAGACCTCGTATATCTTTGCAAATGAAAAAGGAGTAACAGTTACCGTCTAGTCTGAGCCTTATCGTAGCCTCCTGGTTTGAATTTAAAAATTTGAATTTGAACCTAATGTGATTTCATTAAAATTGTACAAAAAGCCATACTACACTAAAATTTTAGGTTAATTTTGCAAAAAATCCAAGGACGTTTAATTTCGAGTTTCGGCGATGTCAATTGTCCGCCAAGATCGCCCAATCATTTTAAAATTCTAGAACGTTTAAAAATCAACATCCCATAAATAAACGGCCGAATAAAGCCAGAAATGTGCGAATTTGCCTTCAAAAATTATCTGAAAAGGATTAATTTCTGTAAGAAATTTTATGGTAACTAATTTAATACTATTGACAAGGCTTAATAACAGGACTTAATTGTATTTTTTCACAACCAACTTCACACTTAAGCCGCATAATCATATGTATTTTGACAGCTGACATAGCAAGGCTTGCTTCTGAAAAAATAACAACTCGTGAGATCTCTGAAAGATTAAATTTATCGAATACGACCGTTCATGATCATTTGAAACGGCTACGTTTCATCTCAAAGCTCCTCATATGGGCTCCTCATCTTCTCATGAAAAAAACTTTATGCCGTCGCATTGACGTTTGTGTTTTGCATCTCAAACGCCAAGAAAATTATCCATTTCCCAAAGCAAGTGTATCATCACTGGGGACGAGAAATGGGTTGTCTACGACAATGTTAAGCGCAAACGATCCTGAAGTAGAAAAGATGAACCGGCTCAAAGCACTTCGAAAGTTAATATTCATCAAAAAAAGGTTATGCTATCTGTTTGGTGGAATTTCAAAGAAACCGTTTATTTTGAGCTTCTATCGAGGAACACAACAATCAATTCTGAAGTGTATTGTCATCAGTTGGACAAATTGAATGATTCACTTAAAGAAAATAGGCCAGAATTGGTCAATAGGAAAGGGATAGTGTTCCAACAGGATAATGCAAAACCATATACAAGTTTGACCACTCGGCAAAAGCTTTCAGAGCTTAGATGGGACATACTGCCGCACCCACCATACTCTCCAGACCTAGCTTCTTCCGATTATCATTTGTTCCGGCCTCTACAAAACTTTTTAGACGGTCAAAAGTTCAATTCAAATAACAGTTCGGCTGAAAAGTTTATAAGATAACACAGCAAAAATATTTTTTTTTGCAAAATTCATTTTAATTATTCAACATAGTTGCCGTCGAGGGCGATACAGCGATTATAGCGATCTTCCAACTTTTCGATACCATTTTTATAGTACTCTTTCGGTTTTGCCTCAAAATAGGCCTCAGTTTCGGCAATCGGTCTTAAATTTCTTGCCAGCGAGCATTCTCTTGAGGTCTTCAAACAGGAAAAAGTCGCTGGGGGCCAGATCTGGAGAATACGGTGGATGGGGAAGCAATTCGTAGCCCAATTCATTGAGTTTGACATTCGTTTTCATCGACTTGTGACACGGTGCATTGTCTTGGTGAAACAACACTTTTTTCTTCTTCAAATGAGGCCGTTTCTTAGCGATTTCTTTCTTCAAACGATCCAATAACGCTATATAATATTCTCTGTTGATCGTCTGTCCCTTCTGGAGATAGTCAATGAATATTATACCATGCGCATCCCAAAATACAGACGCCATCACCTTGCCAGCCGACTGTTGCGTCTTTCCGCGCTTTGGATTCGGTTCGTCGCTCGCTCTCCACTCTGCCGACTGCCGATTGGACTCTGGAGTGTAGTGACGGAGCCATGTTTCATCCATTGTCACATATCGACGCAAAAATTCGGGTCTATTGCGCTTGAACAGCTCCAAACACTGCTCAGAATCATCAACACGTTGTTGTTTTCGGTCCACAGTGAGCTCACGCGGCACCCATTTTGCACACAGCTTTCGCATGCCCAAGTATTCATGCACGATATGTCCAATACGCTCTTTCGATATCTTCAGAGTCTCAGCTATCTCGCTCAACTTCACTTTACTGTCATTTAAAATTATTTTGTGGATTTTTTGATGTTTTCTGCCGTAACCACCTCTTTTGGGCATCCACTGCGTTCTGCATCAACTGTGCTCGTACGACCAGTTCGAAATTGACGAAACCAATATTTCACAGTTGAAATAGCTGGAGCAGAGTCCGGATAATGTTTGTCAAACCAT
The DNA here is from genome assembly GCA_958298945.1 of Atherix ibis. NCBI lineage: Eukaryota > Metazoa > Arthropoda > Insecta > Diptera > Athericidae > Atherix > Atherix ibis. The sequence continues at coordinate 30,225,190 of OY282605.1, read as the reverse complement.
GCTTTGGTTTCCACTGTACTTTTTTTCATCAAAAAGCAATGCTTTATCAATACACGAAATTCGTCTTTATCCATTTTTTTTTCAATAACAAAAGTTGCTTCACTCAAAATGCTATATCTCACGAACCAATCGAGCGATTGCTGTGAAATTTTGACAGGAATCATTTGAAGGACGGTGCTTTGTGAGAGGCGCCATCTAGACGTCAACCTTATAAACTTTTCAGCCGAACTTAAGGAGGATCAGTTTTGGATCAGATTTTTGATCTTAAAAGATGACAAAGGGTATTGGATCAGAATGGACAATATTTAATTGTATAAAATATTAATTCACTACAAGAAAATCGGGTTTCATTTTTATAAAAAAAAAAAACTAAATTACTTTCCGTATAATTCAATATAATGACAAGGATTACTAAATATAATAAAATTAAAATTCTGTATAATTATGAGTTTCAAATGTATTTTAATTAATTTTACTTTCCTTAGCGTAAAGTGAATAAAATTTTATAACAATAAATGGAACACCCTGTATATATATACAATATATATAAATATATCAAAAATGTTTAAATTTCAAATTATTTAACAAAATTTAACATTAACGTTCAGTAAAAAACAATTATAAATTACTGTCCTTATACAACTGATAAATTCTCACACATGTGCTCATGAAAATGGGAAGCAATAAAACCGTACAAATGTTTGAACATGAACATACGAACTTATATTGTGGATGTTTACTCTGAGATATCATATTATTGATATTTTCTTGTGGTCAAAGTTTCTTTAAAAGTTATCTTTTAACTTAATATATAAATAGTTAAATTTTCTACAAAATTCCATATAATAATTTCGATATATTTTCAAAAGTATTACCGATAAAACTTGATATTATAAATATAATTGGAATGGGATTAAAAAAGTGTTCTAGTATCTAACAATATCTTTTGTTGGTATACTCCGGAACGTTAAGATACATTCGCATATAATTGCTGTTGATTAATAAATATTAAGATAGAAATTCTTCCATGAATCAATTAAATAAATTTGTTAGCATTGAAAGTTCTTCTGTGAATATTGTTTAATATTTTCTAGTTAATTCACTCCATAAATACATGTACAGATGTTAATATCGAAAGAAACTTGAACAATTTAATACGATAAAGAACCAAATATCTAAAGAATTAAGAGAATTTATTACTATTAATAAGAGCTTAAATAAATACAAACAAATTGGATTCTATCTAATTAAGGATACTTTTGCTACCATTTGCTTTTCATATAATAGAAAAGGAATAACAAAAGTAGAAACTTCTGCAATTCGATACATTTTATCCAAAAAGAAAAAGATTCCCATCCTTATCAAAAGGAAGGAATAGTATTACAAAAGTGAATACTATTTCAAACCAAAGAATAATAGATGATACATCGATATAAATGAATGTGTATACGTGTATGTACAAATGGATACTCGTATGAGAAACATTTTAGATAACCATGTTTCTGGAACGATCAATAATTAGCTTCGTTTTATACTTGGGAACAATTTAATTTGTACAATTATAAAAGGAGAAGAAAAAAACCTGAATAAAATGTTAACGGAGTACAAGACAGACACCAAGAAATGAATTAGCTACGAAATTAGCTGGAAGCAATTCTTTGAAATACGTGTTCCTGGCTCTGTGTTGAAATAAAATATTTCAAAGGACTGAAATAAGAACGAACAAACTTGTTGACTATGGAAAGAATAAAAATAAAAATAAAACAGAAAATAAGCACTCCTTTGACAATTTCATATTAGAACAACAGAGCTCTGACGATGAATCCTTTACTGTACTTTACTTTCCTTTTCTTTATGTCACTTTTATATATGAAACATAACCAAAAACACAGGATATAAATCCAGTTCGTCCTTTTATATTTTATTTTTATTATTTTTTAAAACTAGTATTAAAAAGAAACATATCATCTATTGGAGTTTTTTTTTTCTTTAAATTATTTTGGTTGAAGCTTTTTTTTGTTTGTAGATTTCTAGTATCCTTATAACAAGGGCTGATATTACAGTAGGTAAGAGAGTGTTGTTTAAAGAGTTAAGATACACAAATGGGCACAAATACGAAAACTATTTCTATTATTCTATGGATTTTAGTACATTTACTGAAAAATGATTTTTCAGCTTTTCATAACAATTCGGACTACATGATGAGTACCATCACTTTAGTGACAGCAAACAAAATAGATTCACAAACAAATGTTCTTGTTCAAATAATCATAAATGTACCTACTTTCTCATAATACTCATAGTATCTCTTGACATTTTTAAGACACTTTTTAGAAAATTACTATTTTTTTCGGTGACAAATAAAGAAATGAAAATATTTAGGCCAAGAGATATTAAGGATAAGAAAAATATGAAAAGTAATAATTTTCTCTTTTCTTTTATTCACTCTAGTTATTTTTAATATTGCAGAACCAAAAAAAAAGGATCATAAGCACTAAGATAGGGGGGAAAAGGGGGCGGGGAAGAACAGGAATTTTTTTTTCCGACAAAAACTCGTCGATCAATATGGACGAGTTATAAGAGGGCGTTATAATGGTGGAAATTTCAAGTATTTGTAATGTCTGATCTACCGTAATGACCATTTTTATGAGCTTTTCAAAAATATAAAAAACTGATGGAAATATGGAACGCATAAGAACTCTTATGAGGATCTCACAAGAGTTTGCACTCATTCCACTCCTATGAGGATCTCACAACAGTCAGGTTTATTTTCCATTGCTTCTAGGACCTTCCGCAAGGAGGTTACTTTTGGGTGAATAATCCACAATATCTATACCAGAAGTGGCCGACAGGTCTTAGCGAATCCGCGGTCCTGAGCTGGCCTAGCAGTGCCAGGAAATTACAAATTTCATAACTCAAGCTCTAAAAAGTGTGTGTACCCATTAGACACGTTTTAAAATAGAAAAACTGGTGCCACGGGAGTCGGAAGCGCCACGGTGATTCGTTCGCCATTCCCGGCCAAGGGGAGCAACCGTTTGTTGGATCGTGGTGGCAGTAGTTGCCACCTATATCGCAGGTACTATCTTAAGACTGGTGCTGCGAAGTGGCGGAATCCTGCGTTCTATCACCGCAGGTGTTAGTAGATGTATAGGTGGGTCTTGCCAACAATAGTTCGGGTAATAAACTTGTATTTGGTTACTTACTGTTAGCAAATGGATCTACCTATAATAGATGGAGTTGGTATAGAGGCAGGACTAGGTGGTTGCAAGGAGTGATGAAATATGCGTGGAGTGTTGAGGAAACAGTCTGCTGGTAGCGATCGGTTACTGCAGAAGTTGACGGAAGATTGAATGTTTGACTTCTTCGTGCAGGGGGCACTAAAGACATTTGAGAAGAACAAGAAATGAAGACAAAGAAGAGAAAAATATGGCATTGAAGCTTTGCATGGCTTATGCTAATGTGAATGAAGTGTGTACTTGAAGAAGGCTAAGAAGTTGAAGACTAAAAGTAGAAAAAATGTAAATCTGACAGAATGTTCCATGCACAAAGTAGCCCAAGCAAGAGATCAAAGAAGAATGCGTTGGATTAAAGTGAGGTGCCTGATAAAGCGTTGGTATGCCACCTTAAATAAGATTACACAGTGTTTCAGCCCCTGACCATTTGAAGCACGACTATTCCATTCTTCCATATACTGCCCGCCGCATGGAAAAGTAGTGCTTCAAATGGTCAGGGGCTGCTCGTAGGATTCTGTGGCTGATCGGGCTATTTCTAATATGAAAATGAATGAATTGTTAATTTTGTTTGAGAGAATGGAGTGGACGATAATTGCCTATGTAGATGATGTTCTCATTTAAACATTCTGCTGAAGGTCACACTAGCCGTAACTAAGGGACTGAATGTGAGATTGGGAAGTGTGGAACTGAGATATTCGCCTGAGGTCCGATTTATTGGTGTGTGTGGGTGACTGCCCAAAATTTTGGCTCCATTTGGACCACCTTAGATTGAAAGTGGCCAACGACACTAGACGTCCGACGAAGGTATTGGAGGAAGAAATAGGGAATTCGACGTAAGGTGAAATGTTGTGGTTTGGAGATACTCGGGACAGAATAAAGAACAATCAGCGGTTGGTTCTGTATACATGATTGAATGCCTGTAAGATGGCCTCTACTGATGCAATGAAGGTCTTAATGGAAAAAATTCTGTGGGACCTAGAGTTGCCCTGTGGGAGTATTTTCTATCGAATGTGGATGGGGGCTGTGCTATTCTATTTGAGTGCAAGAATCTTGGAGAACCCACGTGCTTTAGTTTTCTTAGCGGTGCCTAGGATTTAAGAAGGTGCATTAGCATAGTTCAATCAGCGGTGTACAAACCAAAGTACTCTTTAAACAAAAATTGGGCAACGAAAATCGGTTGGTGAGGCGTCTTTGGTGCTTGACGTTAGTGCGGCGTCTTAGGCTGCAACGTGGTTCTGTGGCTAATACACACATCATGGGTGCAGTCTTCGGACTGTTGGTGAGAGATACCGGTTTTTATCTTAGGCGCTATCACTGCTAATAACAACAAAAGTCCTTGTCAGAAATAGTTGCAGTGTTCAGCTTGGAACTGATTGCTTACTGTTGATTGTCAAGCCGGCTTAGCTTTGCATTAAGTGAGTGTATCTGAATCCCTATGGTTGTTGGTAGCCCACGGTATTATGTCTTACAATGGGTATGCCATGTAACACAATAGTGTTTTTGCCTTCGGAAATCTTGCATATTTAATAAGAAATATTTCCTATACTACTTATCATACATAGTTACCAGAAGAGGTTGGAGCTTTGTATAATCGTACTATTATCAAATGAATTTTCAGAGACAATTTATCATCAATGAAAATTCTTGAAAATTCAATAAAAGTTGAAAAAAAATCTGCTTCTCTACAAGTTTTGAATATAAAATACACGAAGCACACCTAAAAAAATCGCGAGAATTTTACATATATTATTTAATGGTAGAAGAGTAAATAAGTCAAACAAATCTGACACTCTCGGCATCACAAATGGAACCACTTTTTACATATTACCAGCAGGACTTGCCATAAGAAAATCCCATTTGTTGACTGGAGCAAAAAAAAAATACAGGATTTAAATGGAAAATGCGCAAAAAAAACTAATTTAAAAATAATAATCACTATTTTCTTTTATTGTATGTTAAGGCTAAGTAGTTTTTGATGAGCTATCGTGTAACTCAATAAATAATTCTACTAATAAAAAAATTAACTATACGACTATATTTAGAAAATAATGTTCTACAAGAAAAAGCTGAAAATTTAAAGCATACATTTTAAACTAGGCGGAAATAATTTTACTAAAGCACACACTAAATAGAAACATTTCCATACATACCAGAATTAATGTGGGAAGAGAAGAAATTTTCCCAGCAGAAAACAATCTGGAATATTCAACAATTGCACCAAAGGCTAGAAAATATTCAAGGTGGAAGTGAAATATAATTCAGCAAGGAACATCTGCATAGTAATAGGTGTTAATATTCAAAAATTATGTGATTTTACATCTGTCCGAGTTTGTTACTAATGTAAAAAGGGTTTATTCTAGATTTAGGTTGGAAAATTTATTATACCAAAGGACCAACAATAAAAATTAACAGAAAAGAAATTTTTGAACAAGATCTTGTGTGTATTTTAAAGAAAATAAATTGTCAACACACCAATTTTGTATGAGTAACAAAATTTCACTACTACTATTTGTATAATTGAAAATTTCTCAACAATAAATACCAGCCAGAAAAAAAAAATCTCATAAATTTCACAACTGCCATAATTAAAGCTTTCAAAAAATATTTAAATCGTTTAAAAAATTTACTACTCATAAAGTAAATATTTTAAACGTTATTTAAATAAAATCAAATACACTTTAAAAACTATTTTATAATCGAAAATGTAATTGTAGAAAATTGAGAAGGGAAAAGTGCTTGCTTTTACTTCAAATAATTGCTTCAAATGCTGTAATTATGTGCTCGAAAGTTGCACAGTCCGCTCCATTTATCAATTTCATAGATTGTGAATTTAATTTGCAACATTGTAGAAATTCTCCTCCCTTAAACTTATCCTTAAATAAAAATAAAAGTCAAAAAATTCACTTATAAAATACGATTATATTGTAGTTGCTACATTATGAACAGCCATCCATCCAACCACCCACATACATACCAATAGTGTACCGAATATAAGTGAGAAATCCCGAAATTGACGATGTTCAAGTGGGAAGGAATCGGATTTCTATAAAAAGGAAACGCACGAACAGACAAAATCTAACAGGGCAACTCTATCGTCCACAGGATCTTGATTGTGCATTTTAAAAGTTTTAATTCAATTTCGACTACATAAATTTATTTTTCAACTTTTACAAAATTTCAACTTTTCGTCTCTTTTCGATCGTTTTGGGGTTGCCGTCCCGTCTGGTTTATATTTCTTGAAGCCGTACAATTTTTTTAAGGCTCTCAAATTCATATAATTTTTAAGGCTTGGACCATTTATGAGTAGCGATGAGTACATAAAAATAGTGAAGGTTGGATTGATGGGTGGTTGTTTGGTTGGAGGCAGGATAGTCTCTATAGAATACCGAATAGAAATTTCTTTGAAAAATTTGGATTTCTCCTTTTATTTTGTCAGATATTTTGTTAGCGATAGCAAAATGCAGTATAATAGAGTAAACTAGAGGAAAATTGGGAATATAACAAAAGGGTAGAAAATTCATCCAAAAAGCTTCTTTCAATAACGAATAATCAACGATGAGAATATTGGGCTAGGACAAGGTGTGTTTTTATACCATACAATTTTTTCCTACCTACCATTGCATTTTGTTCTTCCTTTTTATCATATTCTACTCCTGTTACACCCTACCCCCATCCTATCCATTTATAAGGTTTGCAAACTAAACTGATGAACTCACAAGAAAATGGACATTTTTTTCTCCACCCACACCACACTTCTTTAGAACTTTTATCCTGTAGCTTTTTCTTTATTTTTGCTCCGTTCTTTCTTTAAATTTTTTATTATAATTTTTTTTTAATTTTTTTTTGTTTTGTTTTAGCTTCAATTGCTTTTTAATGGTTTGATACTGAAAGTGAACTCATGAAATTTCTATGGTCAAACTTTTCGTTTCGTAACTTGTTCATAGAGAAAAGTGCGCATAGACAATGAGAGCATTTGATTTATTGATGAAGTCAAAATCTGATTGCAAGCAACTTCTTGTGTTGCCTTGCCTTACGTTATTGTTTTGCTTTGAACTTTTTCGAAAACATACTCAAGACACATAACGTACTACTACTCCATAGACTTATGTTTGCAAGTATATTGAACATAAAGGTGCTGAGTAGGTTGAAGGAGTCGAAAAGCACATACGAATAATATTGGAACTTTCTGTGAATTCTGAAATCACATTTTCGAAAGTACTTTGCTTGCAAATTTCTTGTATTTTTCACATTTTTAGTAATTTTTGTATGAAAAAAAAATTTAACGCATAATTAAATACTTTCAAAATTAGATTTTGGAAAAAATAATTTTAGAAAATTGTTCCAATATAAATTATTATTCAATTTGCGCTCTGGAAAAAAATATTTAAAAAAAAACCAATTTAATTTTATTTTATTTCTTAAACTTTGAATTTTATTATTGATGTAAATTTTAATGAATTTTTCGCAGATTGGGGATTCAGCTATTATTTCTACCAACAATGGGGGTCACTACCATCTACCACTAGACATTGAAGATATAAAAGGGTGCTATTAAGGCTCAAGGTAATTATAGGATGCATTGAGAACCAACAACTGCCCCTAAGAGCAATACTCGCAAGAACACGCTGAAGAGTTTTATTAATATGTGTCAAAAAAGTTCGTGGCGTTTTCCGTTAGTTGGAGATAAAGGCAAATAACTTAGTAGGCACTAGTAATATTATAACAATACTAGACTTATATTTGAAAGATGATACTTAAAGCGTAATATTTTATTGAAATCGGTAGAGTGTATCAAAAGTTATTCGAGTTCAAAAATAGACCAGAAACAAGAGAAAATTCAACATATTTTACTAAGTTGCTGTATCAAAATTTCGTCGTGAAAATTTTTATATAAATAATATCCCCGTTCTGATTAAAAAAGTTATGAAATTTTCGAAAAAATTGAGCAAGACCGGCTTTTTTACAATTTACAATTTTATACCATTTGCAAAGGAACTCGCTGTATAGGTTCCTCATAAATATACTGTGCAATGTTAGATATGCGATGCGCTGCTGAAGCGCAATGAAACCGAGCCGTAAAATACGAAAATATCGTTCGAAAGGGATCATGAAAAAAAAGATGAACGATCGCAAACAATTTTAAATCTAGGTTAGACGACCATTAAGATTATGCTGACTGGAAGGAAATTGTTCATTATGAACTAATACCATTCGCTCAAACTATTAATTCGGTAATGTACTATTCGCAATTCGAGAAATTATGCCAAGTAATTGAAAGAAAATAGGCAGAATTGTTCAATAGGAAGGGTGTCGTCTTTCACGACTACGATAATGCTCGACTATAAACATTTTTCATGACTCACCAAAAATTACGAAAGCTTATCTGTGAAGTTTTCATGTATCCTGCCTATCTATGTTCCTTAGACTACTACTTGTATGATTCAGTTTTTATCATAAAACTACAGAAGTTCTATGCTAATGGAATCAGAGCGCTCCTCAATAAATGGCAAAATATTTTCGCTAATAATGGAGAATGTTTTGTTTGAATAAATTGATTTTACAACTCTGATTTAAACATTACTTTGTTTCACTTTTACTCAAAAAAAACACGAACTTTTTCGACTAATCCATATATCCGGTTTTATGAGCTATAGCAAAAAATTACGGTCATGACAACAAGCAAGACCTTTCACTAATTATATTATAATAATTTTATTAATTTATAGTATATTTGCTAATCAATTTTTGAGCAATTTACCAACGTTGTTACTATTTTTTCAATAAAAACTACAGTTAACATTATTGATTATGAAAACGAAAGTTAGTGGCAATAATTAATTTTTTTTGGAAATGCCCCGGAGGTGGTGGTGTGAGGTTTGTTGGTCGCAAGTAAAGGTAGAAAAGTAAGCTCTAAACTTGAAAATTTAACTGCGCAAAACAAATTTCTGCATTGCTGTAGAAAGAAAAAGTCGAACTATTTGAAAAGTGAGATAAAAGGAAATGAAACGCAAAATGATCACATTTGTAGAAAGATCTTAAAATTTGAGTACATTATTTTGCTAAGGAAATAAAAGGTAAATTTAAAAAAAAATCTTTTTAATTTTTAAAGACATCTAAAACTATAATATAGTCATTAGCAGATTTGAATAATAGTATTAATTAATGTGAAAGGTTATAGGGAGTAAACATTCATCTTCAATATAAGGCTCAGTCAGTATTTTAGTAAATTATGTATTGGAACTTTTTGTAACGAGAGTTCAAGATAACGATGAATAACAGTATTGAGAACATAAAAGCGACCGTCGATAATAGTGGGGAGTATTTTTGATTGAAAGAATTGAACTCAGTAGGAATAAGAAGGCTGAGTTGAACCCCAGATTTCTAGTCCGTAAGTCAATATTGGTTTCAGTAGGATATTTCACAAAAGTACTGTGCTTTTGTGAAATATCCTACTGAAACCAATATTGACTTATGGACTAGAAATCTTGGGTTCAACTGAGCTATCATATTTTTAGTTCTTGTTTTTAAAGTCTTGTATATGAGTTACATATTAAGCGTTTATCTAAATTCAATTCTAGATACCAAATTTCGGTGTGCTGCCATTAAAATATATGGAAGGATATGGTTCATGGCAGAAAGTAAAAGTTACGTGGGTTAATTTACGTTCATACGTTCATCCACGTTTATTACTCACCTGGTAAACCAGTTCTGGAGAGTTTGGATTTGGGTTTCGAGAATTTCAGAAGCATGTTGGGGATTTTCGTATCATTGGCATAAATAGCAGAGTAGGTATTGGTACAGATTAGGTTATCGGATGTCTTAATGTCGTCGAGAAATATTTAACGAACTAAATAATATCTTAAAGATTACGGGAGCTATAAAATGAGAGAACTGTACTTTCAAAGCTACTATATGGATAATCCTTGACGTACTTCTACCGAACTCATTTTATCGTAAGCTTAAAAATTTTAATTTAGAATATACCAGGTGTATAAACTAAAATCCGCTGTTTTTTAGTCAAAAAAAAACACACGCTTTTTCATAGAAAGCAAAAACAAATTTATTTAAAGTACTCTCCCTCGCTGGCTACACATTTTTCCCATCTCTCGGGCAATTTGCGGATACCACGTCAAAAAATTCCTTCTCTTTCGAGGCAAACCCCTCATCAAGCCATTTTCGGACATTTTCGTAAGAATTGAAGTGCTGTTCAGCGAGCTCGTGACCCATCGACGAAAACAGGTGATAGTGAATAAGGTTGATAAACCGTCCTTTTTTCACGCAGAGCACGGTGCAATTTGATCAGTTGTTGGTGGTAGCAGTGAGCGTTGACAGTTCCATCAGGTTTCAACGTCTCATAGTAGCAGATACCCTGCTGATCCCACCAAACGCACAGCATCGTCTTCCGTCCGAAGCGATTTGGTCTTGGGGAAGATGTTGATGGTTGGCCGTCTTGAGGAAAATGTTGATTTGGTCTTGGGGAAGATATTGATATATCCACTTTTTATTGCCTGTCACAATCCGATGAAGGAACGACTTTCTTTTTTGTCTGGCGAGCAAGATTTCGCATGTGATTTGCGTCGCTCCATCTGCCTATCGTTCAATTCACAAGGCACCCATTTTCCGATCTTTTCGGTTGAGTAACACCCAATTGCTCCGCGAGCATTTTTTGCAATTGGGTATCGTCTTCGTCCAAAAGAGCCCGCAATTGATGGTCATCAACCTTCCTAGACCGATTTTCACACTTCTTGTCCCACAAGCTAAAATTGCTGTCTTTGAACCGACGAAAGCAAGCTCGGTACGTTGTTTCCGACAAAGCACTATGACCATAGGCCTCCATAAGCATTCAATGCAATTTGGCAGCCGATTTCTTTAAATTGAAGTAGAAAAGCAGAGCTTCCCGTATATGCTCTTTTTCTGGTACAAAACTAGACATGATTACCAAAGGAAAAATGTATGTTGTTGTACGAAATTGCTGACAATGTGCACTGATTAATGGTGACAGATGTTAAACTCATAAAAAAAAAGTATGGAGTGTCCATGGTAGCTTAGTACGCTCACTCACGCCATCTATGATCGAACAGCGGATTTAAGCTTATATACCTGGTAAATGATTTTTGCAAAAAAATGCTATCACGAAAAATGTTACCTTTCTTGCGCAGATTTGTTTATGTCAATTCCGTTGGACTCTTTAATACAAAACTATGTAAACTACAATCCAAATACACGTAGCCATTTTTAACATTAAAGATTATTTAAATAATAACATCCCTTGGGTTATGGCACAATTTCAGTTGGAAATATACGGAACTGTCATTAATAATTAACTGAAAATGATCTCTAGTCTCACAAAAAGTCTTGTGCTAATTAGTTGAATAATACAATTTTTTTTATAATAACAAATTTTAAATTAATATTAAAAATTAAAAAATTAAAAAAATTATGTAATCTTACTTTCTAAAGAGCAAAATGGATAATCTTTTAATTTGAAGAATCAAGAAATATTCAAAAACATTTTTATGTAATCAAGAAATTTTCATAAGCAATACTCATAAAAATATTTTAATTATGAATAAATTTTAGTAAATAATTAAATTCATTCATAAGAACTATTTTCCAAATGACTATGAATAAAATTGATTTTATTTGCCATAATTGATTGACGTATAACCACCATTTGGTAGTAGAATACTTATAAAATTGTTAATAAATAATTGAAAATTATATTGCATCGGAATATTAAAATAAGAAATTCTTTTGTATCTGATTTTATGTTCTATAATAAAATTCAAGTAATTGCTTCGATTTTATCACCAATAAAGATTTTCCAAATAGCTAGTATAAAATAAGGTAAGGTATAAAGGTATAGGAAAAAGGTAGATGGCTCGTCATATTATTGGAACAAGGACAAATCATCAAACCACATTCAGATTCCGAACACTATTTTATATTCCACGATTGTAGTTTATGTGTTCGTGATTATATCGAATGTCTTTATGTTATTCCAAATTAATTCAACGTGCTCGTATCCTTTATCTGAAATGTAATATGTAATAAAATTTCTATAATATATGATTTGGTTTATTTCACTAGCGCACCAACTTCAGTATAAATTGTTTGTTTCAAATTTAATTGCGTCGATTTCGGTCAGTGAATCGCTAACGTGCCCAAATTTGAAATTGCCAAAATTAGTTTTTATGAAATCTGAATTAAATGCCATTAAGAATTTCATAGAAGACGAAAAAATAACAACTTGAATAGACAATGTCGTTTTAGATTGGAAATTTTTCAATTTCATTTTATCGAATTTTCAGATCAAATAAAATTTTTAAGATTTAGTCTTTTCTAGTATAAGAGATACTTGGACAACACTGTTAAATATCATACTCATACTATACAAGGTAAATAGTAATTATTTAAAAAATTCAAATTATGAACAAACAAGTACACCTTTTTCTACTTGTTTTTTTCATTTATTATTTATTTAAAAATAATCTTATATGACTTTTAGGTTTTACTTGATAATAAATTTCATATGAAGATAGAGTTCAACTGAAAAATGAAGAAAAAATAATAAAATAATTTTTTTTATATTAAAGAAAAGGACGAATAACCTATAATTCTGGAAATAATCACGGACTATGTAGTTGCTCGCTTAGCGAATTTAATGGTTGCTATATTGCGGATACTGTCATTGTAAAAAGTCAACCACGTTTCGCAGATGTCCTTTTGCTCACAGTCGAACTTGGGCCAACATTCTTTTTACCGTTACAGTCTTGGAAAGGAAAAATGGAAGATTTGGGCATTTGCTAGTATCATCAGTGTTATGGAAATGATGCCGAAAAGTGTGTGCATTTGCAGATTTGTCACCAAAGATGCCGAAAGCAGGATGGTCAGTTATTAATATCGACGGATGATTAAAGCCATCCATCCATCACTAATCCTCTGATTATTTCTCATCGATGATCCCTATGTATTTTTTCTTATCCCCAATTTCCAAAGCTACGTGTTAAGTACGATTACGAATTTTTTACAGTAAATGAATGGTTCAATTATATCAGCACACAGGACTATTTTAGTAACGCACAATTTTAGTTTTCCATTAAAATTCATTGTTGCTGAACAAATTTTTGCCTAATTTCGGATCCTTTATAGATTTTAAAAATTGGCATATCCCAGATTTAAATATCACCTCTAAAGCAGAAATAAATAAATACGAGTCCCTCGCAATTAGGACGAAAAGACTGATCCCTAATTAATTTCAAGTAGCCAAAAAAAGGAGTTCAACTTCAAGTATTACTCAAATAAGGGCGACGAATATAGATAGGCCAAGTGGTGAATACCGTGTGTCCAACGTTAGAACTTTCCCTGACAGGTATTCGGTAAGACATATTCTTTAATTAAAGAATACCTGAATAGGCCCATACGTCTGACTTCCCTATATGTAGACGCACTTTTCTGTCTGAATTATTGCAAAAGCGGCGAGAAATCGTACTACTTGCATACATTTGTATAGATTTTTTTTATGAGAGCCACTAACCACTAATTTGTGAATTCTAAAAGTATAAATAATATCCATTTAAACTCAGTTATTCCAAACAAAAAAATTTTTTAAACAGGACAGAAGGCAACATTTATTTTTTTTCAATTTTGTGGTATTAAATGCAATTGTATTTTACCAGGTGTATAAGCTTAAATCTACTGTTTGGTCATAGATGGCATGAGTGAGCGTTTTAACATTTTTTTAAGAGTTTGACATCTGTCAACATTAATCAGTGCACATTGTCAGCAATTTTGTACAACATCAAATATTTTTCCTTTAGTAATCATGTCTAGTTTTGTACCAGAAAAAGAGCATATGCGGGATGGATGATCTGCTTTTCTGCTTCAATTTGAAGAAATCAGCTGCCATCGAATGCTTATGGAGGCCTATAAATACTTAGATTTAAATACTAATCGAAAAGTGAAAGTTTAAGTATGGTTTTATTAATTTTTTTATAGTTAACGAACAAGTAAGTATAAATTAATACATTTGCATAAATAGTTTTATTCTTCACGACAATAAAAAGGAAGTTTTTATTTAAGAATACAAAATGTCGAATTTTGTGTAGAATCCTATTCTCGAACAAATTTGGACAACATTTTTGTATAGAAACCAATTCAGTTCTTCTATAATCTAAGGGGCATATTTAGGACTTTGGCCAAAAACTGGGAATTTTTAAAAAAATATCTCAGCCGCACCTTCATTCAGATTGTCATTGCTAAAAAGTACGAGGGTCGTTCAATTAGTCCTTAGAAAAAAATGGAAAAAACTGTTTTTAAAAAAAAATATTTTTTTATTTTTGAACATAATGTCCTTTTAGCTCTATACACTTTTCCAACCATTTTTCCAAAACTTTTATCCCGTCCAAAAAATAGGATTTCGGAAGTTCTGCAAAATACTCATCCGTTTGAGCAATAACGTCCTCGTTGGAAGTGAATCGTCGTCCGCCAAGCCATTTCTTCAGATTGGGGAAAAGAAAATTGTCACTCGGGGCCAAATCTGGTGAATAAGCGGGATGCTGCAACAATTCCATTCTCAATTCCAAAATTTTGGCCATGGAAACAGCACAGGTGTGCACACGCGCATTGTACTGATGCAAGAGGATTTTTTTCTTCTTCAGATGGGGGCGTTTCTCTTTGATTTCCTCGCTCAACCGTTGCAATAACGACGCGTAATACGCTCCTGTTATTTTTTTTCCTTTTTTCAAGTATTCGATAAAAATGATGCCCTGCGAATCCCAAAAGACCGTGGTCATCACCTTGCCGGCCGATGGCACAGTTTTTGCCTTCTTCGGAGCCCGTTCACCCTTGAAAATCCACTGTGATGACTGTCTCTTCGTTTCTGGAGTGTAGTAGTATATCCAGGTTTTGTCCACAGTGACATATCGACGAAGGAATTCGGCAGGATTGCGATGAAAGAGTGCCAACATAGGCAGCCATCTTGTCGAAATTTTTTTCACAGACAATTTTTCATGTAAAATTGAAACGACTGTACCTTGTGAATACCCGTGGCCTCAACTAATTCGCGCACTTTAATTCGCCGATTGTTCAAAATCAGATCGTGGATTTTGTCGATGATTTTAGGAGTAGACACCTCAACTGGGCGTCCTGAACGATGTTCATCTTTTGTGGATGAACGGCCACGTTTAAATTCATTCACCCAATTGTAAACCGTCGCAAACACATGTGTAGATGTGCCATGAACTGCATCCAACTCGGCTTTGATTTCTTTCGGGCTTAAGCCTTTCAAATGGAGATGTTTGATGACAGCCCTAAACTCGCTTTTTTCCATTGTTATGCACAAATAAATGTCGTTAACTTTAATCGACGATAGAAATTGACCTACGCTATGGATCGAGCTGAAATTTTGACAGCTTTCCTGTCGATAATGCTACTTACAAAACAAAATCTTTACCGACACTACGAGCGCAATTTCTTTGATTTTCTAAGGACTTATTGAACGACTCTCGTATATTCCGAAGAAGAATATTCTCTTCAGCAATGAGAATATGTTTGTTTAAATTCCTATACATGACCTTTGCCCTACTGGTGAATCATACCTGGTTTAAAAAGGTGTGACTAAAATTGTCTACGTAAATTGGTGATGATTGGCCGAAGAGTTTCAAATCCTGATATTCTGTTATGATAAAGTTAGCGTACTATTCCCTTCTTGGTTGTGATTACCTAGAGTCTTTGGTACTGAAGGACACATCTCAAGTGATTAATGACTTCATATTATATGATGATATAGTTTTAAAAAAATATCATACCATCCAGACTTACTGAGCATCCCTTATTTTTTGGTAATAAATAAATTAAGCATAAATAAATTGTCTCTTTTTTATGCATTTATCTGTAATAACTTTTTTATAGTTAGAATAAATGTTTAATATGACAACAAATACTCTTTATATATGAACACAACTACTAATTATATTATTTGATAAAATTTTGTCTATCATCCTCTATGCAATTTATTATCCTTTCCAAATATATTAACGTAATAATTTATTTTCACTCTATTCATATGGTGAATAGTTAATTGAAATAGGAAGAGAGTAAGTGTATAGGTTCATAAGGGCTGCGAAGAAGATAAGGAAACACTTCAGAAAAGCAGGAAAACAAAACAGTTTGTCTAGCGTTAACCATATCCGAAAAGTACGCTTTCAAATCGTCGTAATAATGAGAGAACCGTGCCTTAAAAGATTTCATAAGCTCTTATATATAATTTTGAATACCACAACCATCACATAGTAGCTTTTCTTCATAACCTTATATCTGTCTCTATGCATATTCAGAAGAGAAGAAGCTTCCAACACATCAAGCTGGGAACATGAATAATTTCAAGTTACTCTTTTTCGGAAAATTCCTATTTTTAACTTGTCATCATTACATAGTATACAGTCAGTCATCTTAAATTATACTCCATCTTAAATTCACATCGAAGCCTCTTCCATATCATTCTTGGGTGTATTCACAGACAACAATTGAAATCCATCAAGAAGGAAATATTTGATAAATTATTTAGTAGCACAATAAATCTATACAAGCATACACATATATAAAAGTATGTACAAAAAAGAGGAAATAATGAAAAACTTATTTGTATTTTTCTTCCAACAATCCCGTCAACAAATCCTTTCGTTCCATAAGCTACAGTTTGCATAATTTTACTGCAACAAAATCCTCTCAAAATAGACAGATCGTTCCTGGATTTGGAACAGCCGAAAATTCATTTAACAACAACAAACCAATTCCTTTCGTGAGGATTAAAAACAAGATTCCAATTAATTACGAGAAATCATGACAATTCGATTATTGTCTTTGACTACTAATTAAAACTTAAACAAAATCAGAATCCAATTACCTATTTGAGATTTACTATTTCCTATCACGTAAATTTATTTACAAAATCCTTTCTGCCCGATACCATGACGAAAAGTTGGCCATAACGCCACCATCGATACCGGCATTAGTAGTGTACGTGGGACATTGTTGATATCTTCCTATCGACATTGTCATCGCCATAAAATCATCATAGTCGAAAATCAATAAGAATCAGTACAACTGTTATCTAAAGGATTCGAAACGATTACAAAGCAATATTTCAGCGGATATAAATTGCTACCCTCTAAAGTAGGAACGAAACGTGAATTCGTTAAAAACCATTATTTAGTCTTAAAACAGTTGGCAGGGGGTGGTTGATGATGTTAATAATGTTGTTTCGGTGGCATAAGTAATCAATTAATTTCAATGTAATTATTATTAAATCGTGTTCTGTTTTCATCTTTTTTTTTTTTTGATTATCCAAATTCAGTCTTTGATTAATGAATTATATTTTCCTTAAGTAAATATTTAATAAATAAACTTGAATATTTATCCAAAAAAAATTTACCATTAAATTATGAGTATGACGACGCATAAATGTGAAGTTCTCTTTTTTTCAAGAGATATGGCAGAAAAGTATCTTTTGCAATAATTTTTTTTTTCTATTTTTATGAATCATTATTATCTTCTTTAAGGGATATTTATCTTGGCGCTTTTTACAGCAGTTTTTTAAGGCTTTAACTAGAATCTCCTCGGTAAAATTCCTTTAGATATCATCGATAGTACGAATATTATGCCCTTAAAACTGTGTCTTAATTTTGGGATACAAAAACTGTCTTATGGATTATTATCATATGAATAGGTAGGCAGCAGGAATAACTGCAGGAATTCCTTTATTTAAGTGGAGAAACTCATCGATGGAGAAGACCGTGTGACAGGGATCGTTCTCAGAATGAAGCATTCAAGTATCTGCAATGTTCGATCTAAGGTGAATAACTCTATTTCTGAACCCATTCCAGGGCTACTTATGAGCTTCAAAGTTAATTAACAGTCAGACCTCACGACTATGCAGGAAAGAATCATTCGTTAAAAAAATTATTGGACCACACGAGAGGAGCTTCACTCCAGTAAAATTTGCAACATATCAGATTTTCTCTCTGCTAAGGTCCGCTTATGGCAGCATAGCTAAGGTAGAACTTTCCACATCCATGACTGAGTTGAGTATCCCAGATAAAATGACAAGATTGAGTAGGCAGACCATGACTTAAGTGAGAGTAAAAGTAAAAACACCCGAATTACTTTTAGTGATCTTTAATTTGGCGTTGAAAAAAATAGTCGTGGCTCAGCGGCAAGCATAAGGAATACCATTCTCATTAACTCTGTCAAGCTTTTAGCGTAAGCCAGCAATACCAACGTAATGTGTCGATCAGAATATACTGCAGATTAGGTCGGCAACGAAAAATCTTGGGCAGCACATAAATACGTTGTGGCAGCATTATTGTTGAATATGAAACCAATTAGCACTAGTCCCATACAGAAAGTAGATTATAACTTTGATAGTGATAAATAAATTTCCTATTTGGGGTCAAGTGTCGCAGTTGATAACAACATGGATTTTTTAGATAAAATTAAACTCAATAGGATGCGGTTGCCTGGGCACTTAATCTGTATGACTGAGGAACATGCTGTTCGGAAAATGTGCAGTAACTCCATTTATGGTCCCAGAAAATGAACTTGGCCCTCTTTTCGGTAGAAAGATATCGTTACCCGGGACATTTTCTATATACGCCCTATCTGCGCTTGTCCTTAGAGGTACCTAAGTCTATTGGCCGTACCCTTCCCCTATAGCCACTTCAGTATTTATAGCGAGATGTTACGGCTAAAAGAGTTAGGATCCTCTTCATACAGACGTACACTTAATGACTTTCTTCTTTCAACCCTTCCACCCTCACGGTTAAGCTGAGCATATGTGTGGATTCAAATAGGAAAATCGATGGAGTTTATTGGAAACCGTGCGAAACTTTCCAATGTCTGCCCCTCAGACTGCGCCCTAGCTGGCTGTTTCACATTTAAAACCCACCTCAAAGCCTACGTTAATAGTCAGGGCCTATTCTTGGTAGTCTGCCTAACAATGAGGGGCCCCTGCCCCGGAGTTTGCATTTTAAACAGATTACTCTGAATTTAGAGCCAGAGTGATCATCCTCCTACCAGAATTTTAGTGTTCGCACCCCTAAAGTACTGTTGGGCTTTTGTATCATACACCATGCTCCGCCCTGGGGGGGGGGGGGGTTAGCAGCTCGAAAAAACGCACAATAGACACTTTTTTAACTTTCTGTACAATATTTCATACACTTAACACTAGGTAACCATAATATTTAATAATATTTTCACAACTGTTCAACACCACGTTTGTCTGAACGTATATACGTAATTTATTCAAACTAAGAATTCTTTTGCTAAAAAAAACACTTTGAATTTTTTTCTATTTCAATTTATTAATATTTCCCTATTAAGCAATGTTCACATGTATTCCGATATTATGTACTGAAAAGTATTTCATTTTTCTTATTCTGTTTGAAGGGTTAACAATAAGAAATTTCTTATCAAAATTTGGCAAGAAGGTATATTATTTAAGATATGATAAAATGTATAAAGTTTTTTATTGTGCAAGTTTTAAAGTTTTGAAGTGATCAAGTTGAATGTGAATAACTTAATTTTAGAACATAAAATTTTAGAGCAAATAAATTTTCATATTTGGAAAAAAAAATTTGATAAATCATTGCATGTTCACATTTGCCAGAAAAAGAGTCCCTCTCTTCTCTATTCTATTATGAAAAAACAATGGCCTACTCAACAATACTAATACGTAAATCCCGCTTCACACAACGCTATATTTTGTACAGTGCTCTCTACAATACTAGAAATTATGACATTGTTTGCTGCGCTACTGCTTTCGAAGCAAGATTTCAGAAATATTGTATAACCGGTGCTTTTTTAAACACTTTTTCGTCACGTGGGCTATAAGAGCTAGAAATCCATTATAAAAAAAGTGTGAAAACCATCACAAAATCAAGCAGCGTAGCCAGCCTGAAAAGCGTTGTTTGCAGAAGTATGAAAAAACCGTTGTTTGCAGAATATTTTACGGTCAAAAAACTATTTACAGAAAAATTTGTTTGTCAAATTTTCGGTAAAAATATTTTTCAGTAAAAATTATAATTGTTGGTAAAAATAATTGTCAGTAAAAATAGTTTTCAGTAAGAATAGTTTCCAGTAAAAATTATTTCCAATAAAAATAATTGTCAGTAAAAATAGTTATCAGTAAAAATAATTGTCAGTAAAATTAATTGTCATTAAAAATAGTTTTTAGTAAAAATAATTGTCAGTAAAAAAAGTTTTCAGTAAAAAAAGGTTTTAAAGGCAAATAATTGTCAGCAAATATAATTGTCAGTAAAGAAACTTTCAGTAAAAATATTGTAATTCCAGTAAAAATAGTTTTCATCAAAAATAATTTTCTCAGTTATGTCAGTCTCATTTCTATTCTGCTTATTACAACTACATAATATTTTATTAAGTACAATTTTAAATACAATAAAAACTAAAGAAAAAATTACTTAACAAGACTTTTTAACGATAGCTTAATAGCGTCAAACTAGTCACTCTCCACTTTGAATTTTCATTATTATCTTTTTTTTTAAAAATTCAATCAAAGCTTCTTTTTCTATTTACTTTCATAACAATATTACAGCAACATAACCAACTTATCTTAATAGCAATAAAAAAAATCATGGAAAAAAAAATTGCCAAAAATACCGATGAGAAAAAAATCAATTAAATTATTCGTAAAATTTTCCCCAAAGACTAATAAAATTCATAACAACTTAGACTATATTTAATTATGCTTTAAAGAAGCTTAAATAATTTTACAAATAGTATGAATAAAGGTACTATTGCTAAGACCAAAATAAATCCAATTAAACACCTGAGACTCTTTGAATATACAAAAAATGAAATAAAATTTAATGAAAAATATCTAAAGAATTTTGATGGCATTTTAGGAGAATTTCTCATAACTAGAAAAAGCTACACACTTTTAAAAATTCTCCATAAACACTTTCTTTTCTGCTCCTCTTTTTTGTTGTCTGTTATATTTCGTTTGGAAATTTTTTCTTTTTTCCACTTTTTTCTTTATATAAAAATACCTAAAATTTGTTCTAGTCAGTTTACTATGAGATACTTAAAATTTTATTAATGTTTGCTTTTTTCCTAGAATAAAATTTCGTTATCTAGGACTTTTTCTACAAATTCATCTTTTTTATTTGTCCAATTTTTTTTTTGTTTTTTTCTTTTTTTTGTTCAAATCATAACAAGTCTCTTCAAAGACTATACAAACCGTAAGAAGTCCTTTTCAGATAATGCACGGCATATAATTGCTATGAAAATTTTAATAGATAAAATTATGGAGAAATTGAGTTTTTGTGTAAATATTTTACTTTAAAATCTTTTAAAGCTTATTCAAAATATTTGTATTGATATTTAATAATAAAATTTTATTTTACTTTTAAAGTTATTTTACAATAATTTTTTCATGATGGAGTAATTATATTCAGGGATAAATTTTGTACTTTATGAATAATTTTATTGAATAGATTTACTCTTGAATATTAGAGTACAATTTTGATTTATTAAAGAAATTTAGATATGTCCATAAAAGGATATTTGAATGTTCTACTTACTATACTACGAACAGGAATAAAATTATCCAATTAAGTGTTAGCATCTGCTATAAAAATATCAACACAACTTTAAGATTGAATAAAATTTTAAAATATGCAAAATTCCATGATTAATTGGTGCGTTTAAGATAGCGTCGTCATTATGCTTTAATTGTTCTAATGACAATGGCCCAGTTTTAGATGTGCTCGTAAAAGCGTAATAAAAGCTTCTGTCATACAATATTCGTATTCGATTACAATACAAGTGAAATGGATACCAAATTGTTCTTTCTGTCAGGCTATATCCTCATCCGTTTTTCATGGTGCCATAAACAGATATGCAATTCAGCTGCAGGACTATATGATATTTCTACTTATTTCTTAGTTAAATAAAGCGAATTTTCAAAGTTTCGAATACAAACTATTACATAATCAAACGCCGTAAATATACATAATTATTTTGCTAGAAAATGCATTTCATTTGCATGTTATTATCAACATACTAACAGTGTCAGTTCTTGATAGTCATCGTTATCCTTATCAAATTCGAAAGCGCAAATTCAAACAATTCATTATACGAAATATAAAACGATTCTTTTCAGTTTTATGTTCTGACGTGTATATATGCAAAATATTAAAATTCCCTAGAAAAGAAAATCATAATTTTTCGTTGATTATTTATAGAATTTACTTTTGTTAATTAATCATTATTTATATTGTTTCAATTTAATCACTCACTGTTTCGTTGACGTATAAAATTATTGTTTCGTATAAAAAATTCTTAATTATTCAAATATAAAAATAAATTTTTTGCAAAAAAACACATTAAAAATTTAAAATTTAATAAAAAAAAAATTCCTAGAAAACCACAGAAAAATTAATATTTTTTAAGACTAATAACCAAATATTTTTGTTATTTTTGGAACAATATATTGGGCCGTTCGGAAAGTAATTTCGTTTTCCCCCAACAGAGGACTTTATTGTATTTTTTCCCAATCAGCTTCACACTTAAGCCGCATAATCGTATGTATTTTGACAGCTGACGACATAGCAAGGCTTGCTTGTGAAAAAATCGATTGATTCTTTACAGTACAAGTTGAATCTGATGAAGACACAATAAAGGCATTAATTGATGCAAACCAGCGAATAACAACTCGTGAGATCGCTGAGAGATTAAATTTATCGAATACGACCGTTCATGATCATTTGAAACGGCTACGTTTCATCTCAAAGCTCGTCATATGGGTTCCTCATCTTCTTATGAAAAAAACTTTGTGCCGTCGCATTGACGTTTGTGATTTGCTTCTCAAACGCCAAGAAAATGATCCATTTTTGAAGCGTATCATCACTGGAGACGAGAAATGGGTTGTCAACAACAATGTTGAGCACAAAAGATCCAGGAATAGAAAAGATGAACCGGCTCAAAGCACTTCGAAAGCCAATATTCATCAAAAAAAGGTTATGCTATCTGTTTGGTGGGATTTCAAAGGAATCGTTTATTTTGAGCTTCTACGATCAATTCCGACATCACTTGGATACATTGAACGATTCACTTAAATAAAAAAGCCCAGAATTGTTTAATAGGAAAGGTATAGTATTCCAACGTGATAATGAAACGATATTACTTTCCGAGCAACCCAATAAATAAAAATTATTTAAGCAACATAAAAATATTTATGTAAAACTAACAATATTTTAATAAATATCTTTGGTTTTTAAAAGTTTTTATAATTTTATTTAATTTTTAAGAGATTGTGATGCTAAATAACTGCTATCCTTTTATTGCCAAAGTCATAGATTATTGGAAAACTGGATAGGAATTAGTTATCAAAGAGTTGACGCAAAAACTTATAATATTAAAAGAAAAAAGTTGCACATAAAAAATGAACAGTTATTTTGTTCAAAAAAATGAAAAAGCTACTTTATTAATGTCTATTATCTATTATATATACAGGATGCTATAGGCCCTGCCTTCAGTGGAGCAAGAGCATTAGCCAGGATGCAAACAACATACTTGGAGTATCAAAGTTATAAAATATCTCACATAAAAACATCAGCTAACGACGCCACTGCAAACAAACATAAACATTCGCTGAAAAATGGAATTTTGACAGTTCTGTACTTTAATACTATCTTGCGCAACCAGCTCTTGTTAGTCTCCAAAGTTTATTGTCAATTGGAAATTATATCGCAAATAAGCCAGGTGATTTTATTTTAATACTGTTAATAGTATTTTCGTTAAAAATTATACACTATTACTGTGTATTATTAACTACATAGTAATTTCGAATTTGTGTGGATTCATTCCGAATCAATTTCGAATTGATGCTAAACTTCAATCATTGCTTAATAAGATCGTACTTTAATATAACAAATGTGGCGCTATTCGAACAAGCTTTTACCATACTCTTTTATACATAAAACGCTTACCCCTGTTTTTCTATTTAATAATATTATAAACTTAGATTAAAGAACTTCTGGAAAGGCCTGTACATAATATTTTCGTAAATATCTACTTAATTTTATGTCCGCATATTTACCGAAGCGGTAGTAAATAGAACAACATGCATAATTATGTGTAGAATTTTTTGTGTGCAATAGATATGATGTAATGAAAATTTTCTGAACTGCAAAATATACCTTTTAACTCACTTAATCCAACAGCAAAATAAAATTTGAACATAACAACGGTTAGTATTCATATTTTAAGGATATTTCGATTTTTAATTGAATGGTATTTTAGGTTCATTATTTATTTTATTTGATTACAAATTAAATATTTTGCACGTTAATTTTGTAGATTGTCGTAGAGTCTCAAAAGGCTATTCTCTATGAAATGGAAGGTTACAGATTTTTTTCTGATTATGTAGAAACTGGATAGGCATCTACAGAAAAACTCTGTCCAATTAATTCTAAAATAAATTCATTGCAAAAGAACAGGAACGGCGTAAATCAGTGGGTGCCAATTTATATGTTCAGTATACGATTGACGCGGTCTTTTTAAAATGATTTTTAAAAATAATATTAATATGCGTTAGCAAATATTTATTATTAATATTTTAGAAATAATCGTTTGATGGTATGATTTTGTAAATTTTTTAATAAAACATAGTATATTTTTTTTAAATAATAATTTTATAGATGTTCGGAGAGCTTTATAACTCCATGAAATAGTAGCACAACCAACCCTCTGCATATTTAAGTTTTTTTTAAATATTTTTCTAGTTTTTATTATATATAATTGTAAGCGCATGTAGGGTCCTATCCAGTAATTCTATAATCGAAAATTCGAACCAAAGATTGTAGAAACACTGAACAAGCCTCTATCCCATCTTGTTAAAAATGCCAGAAAACTTAATTCTTAAACGTTTTTATCCTATTTTTAAAACCGGAGGTGTAATTCCTTATTACCAATTGGGGATTAGAGCCAAACTAGCTGTGTTTGCTAGAGCAAAAGGAATACTGCACAGGCGTATTTCTTGACATTTCGAACGCTTTCGACCGTGTATAGTACCATGGATTGCTTTGGAAGTTGCAGCGAGTCCTACTCTCTAGTTATTTCTACATCCTAAAATCCTACCTCTTAGCCCAATATTTTCAGGTAGTTGAAAATATTGAGCACTCCGACATTTATCCTATATCCACCGGTGTCCCTTAAAGAAGCATCCGAAGTTTAAACATTTTCAATATTTACACCCATGATATTCCTTATCAACGCAACATATGCTGATAACACAGCCATCCTTACACATCCCAAAGATCCTTTTACAGCCATCAATACTCTACAGAATCACATTCACTCCTTAGAAACCTGGTTCAAAAAGTGGAGAGTGGAGGTAAATCAGCAAAAATCTGAGCCCTAAACGGCTGTAATATTCCACAAAAAATGAGTGTGCATTACCTTGGACTTATATTCAAAAAACGGTTAACCTGGAACCATCACACGAAAAAAAAAAGAAGTAAACTTAACGGACCATACAAACGATTACTACGACTATTTTTTAAAAGAATTTTTCGAAATAAAATATTCACTGAATTTATTCATCTTTTTCTATAAGTCAGTCTGTTTTGTTTTTTGAAATTGTGGCTATAGTGGTTCAGGAAAATACCTATGGTGGGTGGTATTGCAATAAAAGAAGGTAAACAGGGGCCCATATGTGCTAGGTCAAGACAACTCATGCTATTCTTTGACTGAATTGATTTACCGACCTTAGATTTAAGAATATATGTACCTGGATAGGCCCGTACCTAATAATTGCCATTTCTCGCCTATCCAGGCGGTATATTTCGTATACCGCCTGGATAGGCGAGAAATGGCAATTATTAGATATTTTTGTGTAGATTTTTTTATGTAGACAAGACACCCACTGTCATCTAGTTTTCGTTATAGAAATTTATTGAATTGGAAAAGCATAATTTATATACATTTTAATTCACTTATTGGAAACAAAAATACAATTTGAACACAACAATAGGCAATTTTTATTATTTGTACAATCTTTTGCTATGAAATGGAATTCTATTTTAGGTTTATTATTCATTTCGTAAATACCAATCAAATATAGAGCGCCTCAATTTTGTAGACTTTCGGAGAGTTTTAAAATACGCCATTCTCCATGAAAGTGATAACATATCGAACTTATTCAACTATTGTTGTCATTTCTGAAGTTATTATTGTGTCAAATCGAAAAGTGCACGTGAAAGTGTAGTTTTTATCTATTTTGATGTATTTATGAAAAAGTAAGTATTTTTATAAAAAGTTATATTGTTCATAAAACATAATACGAAGTTTTTATTTCAGAAAATTAAGAAATTCGACTAAATGAGGAAACCGGGAATTTCTTTCTTTCGGTAAGTTGACATCTTCATTTTTACTAAACAAAATAACAAATATTTAGTTTGTGATGTGCCTAAATGTCTATTAGTGATTTTTTTTATCCAAAAAGTTTTGAAAAAGTGAAAAGTTTGTCATTCAATAAATGTAAACAAATGTAATTTTGACAGTTCAATGTTTACCAGAAAATAGTTCAGTGCCGGCATACGCAAAGTGGGTGTAAGAAAATTTAAGGGACCGAATTTATCAGTCTATTTTCCATTGCTGTTGTGATTGTGTTAAATTAAATAAAGTATATTCTTTGGTAGGCTTATTATTTAAATAAATTTGTTTTACTTACTCTATTAGAGCATATTATAATGCATTTACTAAATAAGCTTGTTTTCTTTTTTTTTAGAATATTAGTTATTAATTATTTAAGTAAATTACATTTTTCATCTTGTAATTTAGTTTTCAAGCACTTCCTTTAATGTTTTATATGATTTACTTCTTATTGTGCACATTATTGTTTTCATATAATCATATAACTTGCAATTTATATTTTTATATACTCTTCCCCACTTTATTATTATGTTTTAATAAATAATATATATTGAAATAAATAAATAAATAATATTTTATAATAGAATACTGTGTTTTATTATAAATTTCCAATACTAATAACAACAAAACCCTCAATATTCAAAAATCGATTTGTTTACTCATAAATGACATCACATATGAAAATGGTTTTAAACGAACCGCTTCAATCGCATACTGAAGTTTAAAATTAGCTCCCAAGGATTTTCGGCGTTTCTGTTATATTGCATGTATTGCTAAAAAAATTTGGACAAAATTTTTGTGTGGAGGCCTATCCAGTTCTTTTATAATCTAAGTTACCGACATTAAAGCAGAAATAAATCAATCCAAGAATTTATTTCAATATTATTTTTCATACTGCCTTACAAATATACGAAAAATTATACATTGTATGTTCTTCAATGGCGGTCTAAAATCTGTTACAAATCATAAATAAACTAATACCATCTATTGGTTATTTTAAAAAATTTAAATAATATCTATTTTTAAATTTTTTTTCTTCTTCTTTTTACTACCACAGAAGGAAAAAATTGCCTTTTTTAATTTTAAAGTTTCTAAACGGATTCTCGAATTGAAATATTCCACCCGTCAAAAACAAAGATCAGGTCATTTTGGTGATGATAATTTATCATTTGCTATAATCTTATTTATATTTTTTTTTTCGTATGTTATTTTATTTTTTTATTTAAACTACGTTTAAAGAATGAAACTCTAATTTTATTTTTGTTTTAATGCTACGCATATCGGTTTATATTCTTCGGTCCCCTCAAAGGATCATAGGATCATAAAGAATATATAAGCACTTCCGCTAAATAAAATAAAACAAAATAAAAAGATTTATTGATTATCTTTTAAGCATAAGCTACCATTAGTCTGCTGTCCATCAACGATACTTCGTGGCTAGAATTAATGAATTCTAAAGAGCTTCTCTAAGGAGCATCGTCCTTGGAAAGTTTCGTTAAAGTTAGTGTTGGGTGAAAATCAGATTGAAAGTGACATTTAACAAAACCTGTAGCACTGTTGGCCCACACTACCAACACTTGGTGTCAGCATCACCTGAATACCAATACCGATACTGTTGTCAGAGTTTTAGAAAATAATTCTTTTCTAGAATTCTAAATAATTTATAGTTTGATCAAATAATTCTAGTCGGACAGCATCTTTGGCACGCACAGCTATGATTCATTCTCTCTAGTGTTTATTGCTTCGTTTTTCATTTAAATGTTCATGCATAATTGATACTTATGGTGAAATGATTAAACGAAAATATAATATTTTCAAGAGCTAATAAATTCTTAATAGCATAAAGGAATGAATGACTTTCGAAAGTTTCTAAAGAAAATTTTCCTTATCACTTCAATTCTTCCATTAAGAATTTATTAAGTATTCTTCATCTGTTCAGAATTAATATACTAGCATGTATTTTCTTTTCTCCTTTTTGGATATTTTAAAAATTCACATTCACAGTATTTTGTCATTTAATCTATAACACGTGTATGAAAATAATCTTATATTTATACCAATATGAATAATTTAAAAATCATATTTTATAATACAAAGAAATTATTGCAAATAGAGGATTATCCATTTTTAAATATAGAAAGAGTATAGCCATTTTATTTTAGAATTATTTCAAAAATATATTAATAATAAATTTATTTTTCAAGTATTTTATCTGCCATTTAATAATTAATAAAAAAATATGTAATTAAATTGTAAAAAGTTTTCACAAAAAATATATCTATCCACGTTCTACGCTTTAAGGTGTGATTATGTTCTTTAGCAATGATGAAGATAATTTCTCGTTTGGTAGATACATTAATAACTAAAATTCATTTTATATATAAAATTTTCAAAGTATATAAATAATTATGAAGCTATCATTGAATCCGCGGAAAAATTATTTTAATCTGAAAGTATCATTTTAACTGGTATTTCTTTGAAATATATTAGAACCGACTTTTTTTTATTTGAAATTTAAAATTTTAATCTAGACTATATGTGATTTATATCAAATAAATAAAGTCAACATTTTTATATATTGTAATGCTACAAACATTTTATTATTTCAAATAAAAAAAAAAAGTCCGGAATTAATTCAGAAAATTAAAAATACAAGTTTATTTCTATATTGTCCCCTTCAAAGTAATCCCCATCGACTTTAACAAACTTATGCCAGCGCTTGATCCAATCCTCGAACCATATTTTATATTCGGTTTTCGGTATGTCCATCAGTGCTTCCTGCGATTTTTCCATTACTTCCTTTCGGCTGTTGAATCCCGTTCCCCGTAATGGTTTTTTAACTCGATTGAACAGAAAAAAGTCACAGGGAGCCAAATCAGGTGAATTCGGTGGTTTTTGGATGGTATTTGTTGCATTTTTCGTCAAAAAATTACGAATACCAGATGGCACTGTGCGACGGTGCGTTATCATGGTGCAAAATTCACGAGTTTTCTGCCCATAATTCTGGTCTCTTTCAGTGAATTGCTTCACGCAAATGTCTCATAACGCCGAAATAATACTCTTTATTTACTGTCGGGCCTTCTGGCAAAAATTCATGATGCACTACACCATTTTAATCCTTGAAGACCGTGAGTATTGCCTTCTTTTTTGACTGAAAACGCAACGTGATTTTTTTGGTCTCGGCTCATTTGGTGAACGCCATTCACTTGCCTGAGGTCTGGATTGCGTGCCGTACTCATAAGCCCACGTCTCGTCTCCAGTAATGATCCTTTTGATGAATGTGGGATCGCAATCGGCCTCGCAAATCATGTCTTTTGCGACGTCAACACGGTCTCTTTTTTGCATGAAATTGAGGTCCTTTGGCACCAACTTTGCTGCTACACGACGGAAACTCAAATCATTAACCAAAATGTCTTGGACGGATCCATAGGCAATGTTCAAGTCCTCCGCTATCTCTCTGATGGCGGTTATTGACTAACATTTATTTTACTTTATCAATGTTTTCGTCGGTTTTCGATGTCGATGATCTTCCACTGCGTTCATCATCTTCGATTGACTCACGACCACTTTTGAACCGCTCGTGCCACTGGTAAACGACCGTTTTCTTTAGAGAATCGTTGCCAAAACACTTTTCCAACATTTCCAACCTTCGCGCACCATTAAATCCGTTATTTCCGCAAAATTTAATACAAGTTCGTTTTTGCAAATTTAAATCCATTTCTAAAATTGTAAAAAATCGCCAAACACACACAGAGATTGATGTACGCTTGGCTACGTAACTTTTGCAAATGTCAAGCGATGACGCTAAGATATATCAACAATAGATGTACCAACTTAACAAAAAAAAAAACAGAACTCAAATCGGAACTTTCGAGATTTGGTGATGCCAAGTGGGCCCCAATATCGTTCGATTTAATATTGTTAAACTTTTTTTTATAATATTATATAAAAAATATATTTACATAGATTATTTTAAACTTTAAAGCATAAAAAAACCTATATCGGTTAAGGAATAGCCACACTATAGCGGAAAATGTTTTAAGAAAATTCATTAATTATTACCCTTAAAATTGATAAGAGTCCTGGAAAAACTCAAATTTTCATATTTAAAATTTTAATAATTTTTATAAATGGCAGAGAAATTTAACTAATTTTCCAAACTACTTTGCACAGGAGCTAAACTCGAAATGACATTCAAACTACCATTTTTACCTTATATATTTCTTAAATTTAAATATTGTTTTTATAGTTGAAGAATGGGTGGCAAATCTAATTTGCACGAAAAAATTTCAATTCTTGACTAGATTTGAAAAAATTCCAACACTTTTCTTAAAATAACATCAGTTGACGTTTATGTTATCAGCGTTTCGTTTTTTTTAACGATTATTTTTTTTTCTATTTTTAGCGTATGTGTCAAGGAGAAAAGTACGTTGTCAAGTTTTGATAAGCACCTGTCTTTTAAAGATTTTTATCCAAAATTTTTTTCTTGTCATAAATTCATTTTTCTCAATGAGCACACAAAGAGAATCCTTTTATTCATTTTGCATAGGATAAGAAAAAAGAATCTCGAAAATTTTAAGTCAGATTTGAACATTTTGATATGTGTCAGATGAAAATTTCTTTTTCAGCATATTCACATCATCATATCAAATCATTTTCATAATATTAAGAAAATATGCATTTATTTTTTGAAATGTTTTGTTTGTTAGCACACACATTTTATTGATTTTTGTTTTTTATTTATTTTTTCTTTTCTGCAACTACAATTGTATTCTAACTAGCAAATTTACATAACATTTTAATTAACAATCTTACGCATCATGAAGTGGGAGTAAACACCCATCGGCAATTCTCCAAATAATGGAAGTTAGATTCCTCTAGAAAACCTCTAGGCCATTGTCTCTTAAGTCTCCAATGAGTGTTTCCTGGAAGGGCAGTACAAGACAATTTTCTCACAAGTGGATTATAATGATAAGATAAACGGTACTGGAATTTTTGATAGCGGCAAATGCGCAGGTCCTGAACAAAGGGAACATTTAGATAACGAACATAAATTTTTGGAAAATCTTGGATTGTAAGGTCTGGACGGGATATGAATTGGAATGTTTCGTTGAACCCCAAAGTTCAATTCCATATGTTCAAATAGATTTTATATTCATATTGTATTGGGTTTCTCGGAAAGTAATTTCATTTTTTCCCAATAGAGGACTTAATTGGATTTTATCACAACCAACTTCACACTTAAGCCGCATAATCATGTGTTTTCTGACAGCTGACATAGCAAGGCTTGCTTGATTCTGCACAGTAGTTTTTGGTTAATACACTTTTAAATATGGAAAGTGAAAAACAGCATATTCGGTATAGTTTACTTTTTTACTATAGAAAAGATAAAAATGCTGTTCAAGCAAGAAAAAAATTATCCGATGTATATGGTGAGCGCCATTGCCAAAATTGGTATGAAAAATTTCGATCCGGCAATTTTGATCTCGAAGATGCACCACGTTCTGGAAGGCCAGTTGAAGCTGATGAAGACACAATAAAGGCATTAATTGATGCAAACCGGCGAATAACAACTCGTGAGATCGCTGAGAGATTAAATTTATCGAATACGACCGTTCATAATCATTTGAAATGGCTAAGTTTCATCTCAAAGCTCGACAAAACAAATTTTGTGCAGTCGCATTGACGTTTGTGATTTGCTACTCAAACGCCAAAGAAAATAATCCATTTTTGAAGCGTATTATTACTGGGGACGAAAAATGGGTTGTCTACAATAATGTTAAGCGCAAAAGATCCTGGCGTAGAAAAGATGAACCGGAAAAGATGTAAGCCAATATTCATCAAAAAAAGGTTATGCTATCTGTTTGGTGGGATTTCAAAGGAATCGTTTATTTTGAGCTTCTACCACCGAGCAACACAACGATAAATTCTAAAGTGTACTGTCATCAATTGGATAAATTGAATAAAAAACGAAATTACTTTCCCAACAACCCAACATAGAAATTTGTATGTTAATTTCGAGCGTTTGTCTAGTAGTCTAAGAAGTTGAAGGTAACGTCCAGTGGCTTCAAGTATTTTTAGTATAGTATGAGGGATCCTTGTTAATCTCTTGTCCATGTAAAGTCCCAAATAACGTACTTTATCATATTTTGAAATCATTTTAATTATAAAATGGTAGGTTTTCCTTGACAAAGTTTAATATTAATATGAGCACTTTTCTATTCATTTACCCTCACTCTTCATCTCTTAAACCAGAATTGATGGTTGTGGATATGGGATTGTAAATTGTTGGAAGCTTCATCAGGGTTTGAATGGGTAGCAAGTATGGTCGTATCATATGTACTGTGGTAGGATGTCATGGGCGGTATAAATATTATATAAAATGGGACCAACAATGCTGCCTTGTGGGACTTCGGCTAGAATGGGACATATTTTCGAGGATTCTGAATTAATTGCAGCTTGGAAATGTCGTTGGGAGAGATATGAATTTATGATAGGGTGATATGTTAAAGGAAGAAAGCTTTTGATAATCCAGAGGAGTCCTCCTGGGTAATATTCTTTTATCTCAAGAGAGGATGCAATGTTATCAACAATGCGATGGCATTGCTGGATAGTGGAGTGTTCAGATCGAAAGCCAAATTGGTGATCAGGAATAATTTTTTCATTAATTCGAACTGGGTAGAGTCGTTTAATAGGAGTTTTTCAAAAATCTTACAAAGAATTGGTAACAAGCTGATAGGCCTATAGGAGGAAGGAGAATTAATGGGTTTATATGGTTTAGGAATCATTTTAATGACAGAAAATTTTCAGAATAATGGAAAATAAGTTGTGCGCAGGATACTATTAAAAATGTATGTAATGAAAACTAAAGCTTTTTGGGAAATTTGCTTCAGAATAGGAGATGTTATTAGATCATAACCAGTAGCCTTTTTTATTGAGAAGACGCAGAATAACTTCCGAGGGCTTAAAATTTTTGGGAGGATACTTCATAGGAACTGGGAATATTAGTTCTTCAATAATTTTGTTAGTATGTAATTTTTCTTCTATATCATCATGTGGAGCAAAAGTATTTACCAAATGTTTAGCAAATATTTCCGCTTTTTCTTTGTTTATTTTTGCCCAGTTACGGTCATTTTGTTTTGGTGGGTGTGATGTTCTTTTGTACGAAGTGGCTTCCCATAAAGAAATATTGTCACTAATCGATCTTGTATAAATTTTATGCCGTTCATTATAGTGCTTTCTAATTTTCCACATTCAGGTCACGTTGTAGTCGGTTAAGTTTATTTTTGAAGCTAGGTATTTGTAAGCGTTTCCAATGCGTTCTCATTTTTCTTTTTTCGTTTATAGTATCATTAATTTTGTTTACTGTTTTTAACGTTCCTTTTAAGTCAATCTGTTGGTCTAATTTGTTTCTAAATATGTTCCAATCTATTTTGCCATTTATGAGTCTAGGATGAAGGGTCTTTAAGATTAGCTTAGAATTAAGAATTAGGAGAACAGGACTATGAACAGAGTTTAAAATTGGAAAGAGTTTCAATACTTAAATTCATAGTATTTTATTCTTTAAATTTTTCTTTTTTTGATATATTGAATATAAAAAAACTTTAGTGGCACTTAAAGAATAGTAGATTCTTAGAGAAATAACCGTAAAACTTTGTTGATCAACTTAAGTAATCTTTATGATCAGTTTAAGCAATATATAAATGCTTAAGTGACACAATAATTTGAGTAATTTAGTAATTAATAAAAAAATTCTTAATATCAAATAAGTTCCATTGTAATTCGAGACTATATTGTACAAAAACCAAACGTCTTTAAGGCGATAATTACAAATATTCTCTAAAAGTTTTATGGCAAAATAACCATCTCATCATAGGCTTCACTTTTGCAAAGAAAAATATTTTCGTATTTAATTTAAATAATACCAATAATAACATAAAAACTGAAGAAATCATATTCACAACCGCTTATAACATTTTTTAATTTTATTTATTTAAGAAAAAATTGATTTTGATTCCGAAAATCGGTTAAATTGTTCAACAGCTTACGTTCTCAGCCTGTCAAGACAAATAATGACGACGAGTATTGTCATAATTAAATTAAAATTATTTTTTCAAAATAAATTCCTTTCTTTCTTTGGTTTCAAATAAAAGTTTCCAGAAATCCTTGATGGCATTCATTTGAATTTTTATTGATTCCCGGTAATGCCTTAAAGCTGTGCTAAAAATATATTCGATATTGGGTTTCTGTTTAGCTTCTTCCGAGAAAACGTTGTTTCCCTTCTGTTACTGCAGTTTATTTGTGATTTTCTTTATTAGTTAAGGAACTTTTGATTGAAATGTGTTCTCTAATTATTGATAATTTCTGAAACGGTAAGAGTAGTTTCTAAATTTCACATTAATGAATTATAACATAAAAAACGGTGGAATTCAAGAACACGGAGAGTATCAAAAATTAATCACGTACTTGGCCGTCCCAGAACTAGCACTTTTTCTTAAAATAACATGATAGCGTAATAGCTTACCGCAAACGTCCCAATTAAATATGCCATTAAAAACGAAGTCTTTAGACCCCATACTTAATTGGCTTTTCAGAAATAAAATCGAAATGGCAGAACAGCTTTTAGAGAATAATTGTTGTTCAATATAAATAAAAAATAAGGGTGAGTGTGGGCAAAATTACGCAAAATTTTTATACTGCAAGATTGAAAAGGTTGCTCGCACAAGAAACATCAGCAGAGAAGATCAGCGAAATATGCTCAGCTCAGCCGATCAGCAGAGGAGAGAAAATCGGTTGTGACTTGATGTAGGATAGTTTCTGAACAGATTAATAGAATGCAGCGAAAATTAAGAGTATTCTGTGAGTATGTGTCAAGTGGTTTGAGAGCAAGTACGAGGGTCATTCAATAAGTACTTAGCCTCACCGCCCGATGGAACTGCTGTCACAAAAGAAATTAACCATCGTGCAGTTCATTCTTTTAGTAGCCTACTGTCATTCCCTTCATTAGTTTTGTTTTGAGAGCCTTTGAAAGCGAGCGTGTCGGTCGGTTGCACAAAAATGGAAAAAGAACAATATCGTTCAAATTGGTCAAATTGCGCTACGAATTGCTGCCCCATCCACCGTACTCTCCAGATTTGGCCCCCTGTGACTACTTTTTGTTTCCAAACCTGAAAAAATCACTCGCCGCGAGTAGATTTATGTCGAATAAGGAGTTTATCATCGCCACGGAGGCCTATTTTGCTTCCCTCGAGAAAATGTATTTTTTGGACGGGTTAAAAAAGTTAGAGCATCGCTGGGCCAAGTGTATCGAGCTTAAAGGAGATTATGTGGAAAAATAAATTGCCACCTTTCCAAAATTTTCGTTTTTTTTTGTAGTCTAAGTACTTGTTGAATGACCTTCGTATGTATGTGGTCTGTTTGTAGATTTTCGGAGTTCTGCCAATTGCCTGCAATGGAATCGCATCATTGAGCGGCTTGCGGAGGTTTCATGTGGACTAATGCGGCCGTGTGCGAAACAATGGGAGGGTCGTTAGCTATATAGTATGTGGCTGCTCGCAGGGATCTGTGGCTGGGCCCGTCATATAGAATATGATGATGAACTGTCTCTTGATGCAGTTGGAGGAGACCGGTTACTGTGTGATCGCATATGCGGATGATCTTCTGCTTGTGTTTGGGGGTAAGAGTAGGTATGCGGTAAAGGTAGCTGCGATATGCAGATGGTGTGTTAATGGGGTAATAGAATGGGAGTGAATGTTTTAGAAAGAAAGAATGTGTGTATATTTTTAAGGGGTTTTTTGGCGCCCAATATTCGTTTAGGGGTGGCCGGGGCACAATACGCGTGCGAGGTACGTTACCTTGGAATAAAGATTGGAGAGAGGCTGAAGAACTGGGAACTACGATCTACGAGAGGCTGAAGGCATGCTGGTGCGAGTATTCCGCAAGGAGTGGGAATTACGATCCAGAGCAGTAAAAGTCCTGTGCAAAGGTGTGTTTGTTCCGTGTGCTATATATGTGTCATGTATATGAGGTGACATTATGCAGTTTCAGTATGCAAGAGTAGGCATGTTTGAATGTATGTAGAACCGTTTTAACCGATGCGATGCAGGTTCTCATGGGAGAAATTTCGTGGGACCTGGAGGTGCTGCGTGGAAGCATTCACTACCGTTTATAGCGGGGCTTCCAGCTTGCTGGTTGTCTGGTTACGAATCAAGAGGTTCCGGATCTTAGTCCACGCCAGCGTCGTGTACTGGTTCTAAATATTGTAGAATGTATGAAATATGGCAACGTCTATGCGAGGAGAGTGTGAATGACAGATGGACGCATATGTTCATTTCAGATGTTTTGTGTCTACGTGTGCTTTTAAATTTGGTCTGCTGCTTGGGTATTTACTCACGGGACATGGCAGTATGAATGGGCTTCTGTACGGGCGTGGACTGGCTGCGGTGGCTTAGATGCCCTTGTGGTGTGGCGGAGGCGAGTGCCAAGTACCTTTTCATCGAGTAAGGCCTATACAGGGATTTGCGTCACATAGGTGTATGAGGAATTATAATGAGTGGTTAGGTATGAGAG
Organism: Atherix ibis; assembly: GCA_958298945.1. Lineage (NCBI taxonomy): Eukaryota > Metazoa > Arthropoda > Insecta > Diptera > Athericidae > Atherix > Atherix ibis. The sequence goes on along the minus strand of OY282605.1, from coordinate 30,187,934 downwards.
AATGTTATGAATGTTTCAATAGGTTTTCCGTGGGACTTTTTGAGAGGAGAGCCAGGATGGTGCGTGAATGAGTGTGTAAATAGCATGCATATTGATGGAAGACGAAAATCGATTATAGTCATACTTTCGAGGCTTGGCGAGCCTGCATACCTGAGCTGTCTTAGAAGGTTCCTTGAAGTAGCTCAATGAACGGAGTACAAACTGAAGTAGTCGTAAAGCAAAAACTGGTACCACGGGTATCGGGGTGCACCATATTGTTAAAGCCACCTGTTGTTAACCACAGCCACCTTAGGCAACAATATGGTGGTTGTGGTTAATACCCATATTGCGGGAAAAGTCTGCGGATTGCTGGTGGGAGGTACCTATAATTATCTTGGGCGCTGTCATTTCTTATTGGAGTTGGAGTAATCGGCTTGTAACTGGTTACTGACTGTAAACTGCTATTAATGGTGGTGCGTTGAATAAGCGTAATTCAATTCCGATAGTCGTAGACGACTCGTGGTTTTATTTTTAACAACAGGTAAGTCACGTTAAATAACATAGTACTAATATATCAAGTGGCCCCAAATACCATCTGAAACTATGGAAAAATTACTGAGCAGAGTTTCTGAAGGGTGGACATATTGCTAAATCAAAAGTGTTAACATCAAAACAAAAAATATATTGTATATTAATTACAATATTTACACTAACTAGAAGTGTGGCTAAAATAAACTGTAAAATTTAATCCTGAGAAGTCCTTATTTTAATCCGAAAATAGGCAAAAATATTAAATATTTTGGATAGGAATATATTTAAAATATGTAACAGAAAAGTAAAGATACTAATTTTGTGTAGCTATCCATCGACGGAGGGAAGTACTGGAAGTCTTCAACTAAAATCGCCTTCATCTGCGTGGCTTGACTACTTTGGATATCATCGACAGTATCAATATAACATACTCTTAAGCTTTTTTAGATTTTCTGGAACCAAAAAAATCAAGGAGACTAAAATCAGCTCAATGAGGGACAGCTGACGAACCAGAGGAATCCCTTTTTTTTGAGAAAAACTTATAGATATAGATGGCTATGGGCAATAAGCCATTTTTCTCAGCCTTTCAATGACTATTTTATAAAAAAAATTGATTGACAGTATGTCTTGGAGGCATTCGGTGCCGTTTCAAATATTTATCGATAATATGGTCTTAGACCAGGTGAATAGGAAAACATTTTTTCTGATAGAAACTCGTCGATTGAGGTGACACGGAAAAGCCTTTTTCTTGGGTCTTTTAAGAACTTCTTTATAAAAAAAAAGTCTATTTTATAAATAAATACTTAAAAGGTTCCATGTTTTCATCAGTTTTCGATGTTCTATTCTGAGTGAGGTATATCTTTCTTTGCTTCTCGACACTTATAAAATGCCTTATGCCAACCGAAAAGATTACGCCCTCGATAAGGTATGTTGCCCTTGAGTTCCCTTATTGGCTCATTACTCCAAATTTCACTACTTCATTTTCTTCGTAACGTACTTATGGTCCCATAGTCCAGTGAAAGTATTTACCACTGATGTCAGTCTCACTAATTTTCTGCTAACCCTCCTAAAATCTTAGCCAATAAAAATTCAATTTCTTTAACAAAAATAAAATTTAATTTAGTTAAAATATATAAACTCAATTTTTTTTAACATAGATCTTTTGATTATCGAGATTTTATATGAAAAGTTTCTCTCACTTTTCTAACCACATTATCGACACAACAAACTTTAAAGTTATTAGGCATTAATTTCCCAAATAAAGGTTGTTTGTAAACAAAGGTTACATATAAAAACAATACATTTAGACACACCCTTAAATGTTTAGATTCTAAGGTATGCATACTGTGTATGTATACTCTAAGTATTTATGTTGGATCTGTTAAACATGTAAAAGCTCATCACAAAAGCAAAATCTCAGAAAACTTTTGGAATGTTTTATTTACAAGCTAGATAAACATTCGCTCTTTGGTCGCCTTATGAATAATTCGTTCTCCCCACAATCTTGCTGTTATCTTTTCTGAATCTAAGATTAAGGCTTCAGCAATTTTCCTTATAGTTTTGCTGTTCTTCTTTCTTTAGTGTGTTTGTGTGTGTGTTATTTTTATTTTATGTATTTTATTACATCGTATTTTTTTCTGTTTCTTCTCATAATCTGTAATAGTATTCCTTTCATCCTCATCCATTTTATATTCTCGTATATATTTTTCCCTTACTTGATCTGTGACCCTTGTCCTGTTCTGGTGTGTTTTATTAGGCTTTTGATGTTGTACATTTTTCCATTTAGCCCAATTTCAAATTTTCCTCTTTATCCTAATATACATAATATTGTAAACACTTGACACTGTCTATCTACTTACGATTATATTATTTATATACTTTCAAATGTAGGTGGGTGTGTATTTATGTACACAAACACAGTAGCTTGAGCAAATTTTCCAAGAAAAACAATGAGTACTTGTAATCGAATAGATTGCTGCCATTTTTTATTTATTGTAGAAGATTCAAGTCATATTCTATTTAGTAGATGATTATCATTAGATATAATTACTCACATAAAATATATATTAGATATTTGCCTTTTAGAGTGTATTTGTTATAGTAGCATTTGCCTTAGTTTCGGAGATTTGTTTATTGCGTCAAGTTAATTTGACAGAACACAAGTCAACAAAACTTTATCAGAATTTCTATCCTCAGTTTCTGCTGCATTTCGCAACAATGGCAGTGATAAATTGCAGACTTCTACTGACGCTTCATTGAACGATGGTAAACTTGTTCGGGTTATGGATTCGATAGAATATAGTTTTCAGAAAGGAATTAAATTTTTGTCCATCAAAGAACCCACCTTGGCGATTCTGGAATTTGTTTTTTTCCCAGGCTAATATGCTGAAGAGGTTCATCATCAAAGTTACCATCGCCATAGCGTTCGTATAAAATAATTAATAGGTAATGGGAGGTAATGGCCATAAAGAGAAAGATTCGATATCTGAACTTTTTCACACAATAATCAGCAGTTGAGTCCATCAATTTTCTTTCTCTATCTGGTCTCTTATTATGGATTTCTGTTTTTTTTTTTTATGCTCTCGTTAAACATTCCTTATTTACATAAAATTTTATTTATGTTTTTTTTTTATCATCTCCTTTTTTTGGAGAACTAAGTACCCTGATTTTTTTAAAAGTAATTTGTTATATGTGTGTTAAAGTGAAACCGCGTAATCATCAGGGCTGATGTCACCCTGAGAACCAATTCGAAGCGAGTGCAAAGTGGTTGCAATATCATTCAAATCATCCAAGAAAAGGTCGACCAGAGTTCTGCTTCTCAGGGTTGTGAATAGTCTCTTCTTCCTCCTCGTCTCTGAAACTATAACAGAAGCCGTTTCATGCAATGACGTATAATGATACCGGTCAGCACACAATTATGAGCACAACCTGTCATCAGTAGACTTTCTGTTCTCTTCTGATCTAGCTTAGACCGGATCACTCTAGATATGAGACATGAGCCAAGATTGCTCCACTTCTCATTCATCAGTTTTATTGAATTTAGCAAAACGAGGTGTGTAGCCGTTTGCATAGGTATGTATACCTCCACTGTAACAATGGTCTAGGATTAGTAGCATAGAATATTGAGAATTTTATTACATTTTGTGGGGCAGATTAGTATGTTTTAAAAGTTTAAATAGGGGACTAGGGAACTGAGTTGTTGGATCCATGAGCTCTACAATAGGAGGAATTCTGCTCGTGAAGTAATTCTTGGTTAAAGGGTATAGGTATGATATTGAAATGGGTGCCACAGGATTGGCATTGGGGATGATTTGTGTTACCAAAAAGGAAATTATGAGTGAGAGCAGTATGTCTTATCCGGATTCTGAGCAGCTATATGTGGTTGGATCAGTACTAGCCTTCTTAACTTTGTCAAGAGAAGCAGTCACTTTCAACTTTGCTTCGAACCACGGTTTCCAATCAGGCTATGGAAGGGAAGTTTGAAAATCCAGGAAGAGGATGGAGAAATTGTTTTTAATGTCGGATATTAATAAGAATAACGACGAGGAATTCCTTTTTGAACTGGGGGAGATTATAATGTTTTTGATTAAACAAGGCATGAAGACAGAAAAATATAGGATTTCGACTAGTTTCTGTCATTAATAGCGGATACTTGTTTGGTACTATTTCTGGCTAATATTATTGTAAGTTTGGGACCCTCTTTCTACCACCCAGATGCGCATACAGCAGTTAATAATGCAATAGGCTTTCTAGATTCATTGGAGCTATCTGGAATGCCACTGCGTAACTTTTAAAGTATCGGATCAAAAATAATACTTCGAAATTTACATACGAGATCTGTTCAAAAAGTATCCCGAATTTTGAATTTCCGCTGGTTACGTATATTCGATTTTCTATTTTTTGTAGTGTTATGTTGGTACTCATGTTTCTCACTTATGTTCAGTTAATTTTTGACAGCTACTTTGCTTGCACGTGTTTTGGTTCATCTTCGATTTTTCCCCATTCCAAAATATGGATCAAAGAATCTGTATCAAATTTTGTGTGAAAAACAAAATTAATTGTGCGGACGTATTCCGATTGTTGACTGTGGCATATGATGAAGCTACCTTGGACCGAAGCAACGTTTATCGGTTGTACAAAATGTTCTCAGAGGGCCGAGAAGATGTGAAGTACGGTCATCAAAAAGTGCGCCAAGTTCGGTCGAATGTGAAGGCTTTGCTAACAGTTTTCTTCGATTGCAGGAGCGTGGTGCATCATGAGTTCTCGCCACAGGGTAGAACAGTTAATAAGGAATATTACCCGGAAGTCATGCGCAAGTTGCCAGAAACGCACGGATTTGTTGAAGATGCGCAAATTTTTGGCGAAAAACAACACACTAATAATGCTGCAGCTACCGTATTCCCTAGGTCTGGCCCCCTGTGACTTTTTCTTGTGAAAGGACGATGCTACGCTACGATTGAGGAGATAAAGACGGCATCGAAGGAGGAACTCAACAAAAATGATTTTTTGAAGTGCTTCGAGGATTCGAAAAAACAAGTGTATAATATTTGGTGGGGATTATTTTGAAGGAGACAAAATAGATATTCATGAATAAATAAATAATTTTTAAAAAAACACAAAATTCGCGATACTTTTTCAACAGACCTCGTATGCCGATGCTATGTAACGGAACCAAACTTTCTATTTAAAAAAACTAATGCCAAATGTCATAGAAGCTATAATTATCAGCCGTAAGTATTAAGGAGAAGATGTGCTGATTCCGTCCAATTCCCCTCTTCCTTTTTAAGCGACTTCATTTTTCAGTGCATCCTACCTTCGCAATTTCAATTAACACAGCCAAAGGACAATCGCTAAGTCTTGCTGGATTGACTTAAGAAAATGCGTTCTTTGTTTGCTCCAGAGTAAGTAAGACCGTCAAAATTTTTTTTCCAAAAATATTATATACTCACTTGCAGTGCAATTAAGACTTTTTTCAACTAAAAATAAAAACCCATACATTTTATTTATTGAGAGGTCTAGTAACGCACGCTGCCTATTACCTAATAAGTGTTAAATAAAAAATTTCTTCCAAATTGTCGAAAAGTTTTTTCTAAATGAAAATATATTTTTTCACAGTAAGAAGAAAATTTGCTCCAAATATTTAAGGATAATATTTGTAAAAACTCCTATTTCTATCCGTATCGGTGGTACCATTTAAATCACGAAATCAGTATAAGCTCCTATCATATTTTCATCAGAATTTAAATAATATTTAATTATTTTTGAGGCTATTATTTTTAAGGATATATTTTGTGTGGTTGATAAAAAATTCCTTATTATAATTTAACAATGATTTGAATTTTTCCAATTTGAAAATGTTAATGAAAATTTTTCCTTGATTTAAATTCTTAATCAAAGAAAAAATATAACGAAAACAAAATAGAAGGCCACTTTTAGGACCTTAAGAAAATTTCTCATTTTTGCCAAATCATCGAAAAAATTTGTTTTAATGAAAATATATTTTTCCACAATAACAAGAAAATTTGCTCCAAATCTTTGAGGATAATTTTGGTAAAAACTCTAATTATGTCAGTGCTGGTGGTGCCATTATAATTACGAAATTTGTATAAACTTCTACCATACTTTCGTCAGGTTTAAAAATATTGAATTATTTTTGAGGCTATTTTTTTTAAGACTATATTTTATGAGGATAACAAGAAAATTCCTTAATATAATTTAACAATGATTTGAATTTTTCCAATTTGAAAATGTTAATCAAAATTTTTCATTGATTTAAATTCTTAATCAAAGAAAAAATATAACGAAAACAAAATAGAAGGCCATTTTTAGGACCAGAAAAAAATTTTTCATTTTTGCCAAATCATCGAAAAAAATTTTTTTAATGAAAATATATTTTTCCACATTAACAAGAAAATTTGCTCCAAATCTTTGAGGATAATTTTGGTAAAAACTCCTTTTATGTCAGTGCCGGTGGTGCCATTATAATTACGAAATTTGTATAAACTTCTACCATACTTTCGTCAGGTTTAAATAATATTAAATTATTTTTGAGGCTATTTTTTTAAGGATATATTTTGTGAGGATAACAAGAAAATTCCTTAATATAATTCAACAATGATTTGAATTTTTCCAATTTGAAAATGTTAATCAAAATTTTTCCTTGATTTAAATTCTTAATCAAAGAAAAAATATAACGAAAACAAAATTGAAGACCATTTTTAGGACCTTAAGAAAATTTCTCATTTTTGCCAAATCATCGAAAAAAATATTTTTAATGAAAATATATTTTTCCATATTAACAAGAAAATTTGCTCCAAATCTTTGAGGATAATTTTGGTAAAAACTCCTTTTATGTCAGTGCCGGTGGTACCATTATAATTACGAAATTTGTATAAGCTCCTACCATACTTTCGCCAGGTTTAAATAATATTAAATTATTTTTGAGGCTATTTTTTTAAGGATATAATTTGTGTGGTTGATAAAAAATTCCTTTTTATAATTTAACAATGATTTGAATTTTTCCAATTTGAAAATGTTAATCAAAATTTTAGATTTAAATCAAGGAAAAAATATAACGAAAACAAAATAGAAGGCCACTTTTAGGACCTTAAGAAAATTTCTCATTTATCTCAAGGCATCTATAAAAAGTCATGATAAGAAAATATTTACTAAATTACAAAGAAAAAAATTACACTATTAGATAAGGAGTTTTTCTGCTATTATTTTCTAAAAAAAAAAAAATTCCATAATTTGGAAAAGTGCTCATTTTCTTACCCACTGTTTATGTAATATAATATTTTCCCAACTATACACATAGATACTAAGATTACAATTGATTTTTTTTCGACATTTTCTCTTTTATCTGTGTAAACGTTTTGTCTTATTTTTATTTATGTTCAGGTTATACTTTTCTCACACATAAATTATATGTTGTATACGTATAAAATAAAAACCGACCATCTCTAACTTTCTTGGATTCTGTTAAAATTATTTTAATATATCCTAAATTCTCTCTAATATAATATCTACTCTATTTGTATATGGACATATCTGGTTAAGGTGGCCATAAATACTTTAATTCCGAAAGCAAAAGAGCACATCTTGAGAACAGCTGTTGCCATAGTGAACTGTGAATAGCTGTACTTGTATAGGCCACAGACAAGGAACAGGAGTAGACTCTACATTATGTTTTGTTGTTCGGCATAGAAAACAAACCAAACGGAACAAGAGCCTTGTACAATGACAGTTTTTGCTCAAATAAGTAAGTATTTTGACAAAGGCTTTTTCATGTTCCGTTGAAACTGATTTGATTCCTGAATACCTTTTCATTTTTGGCCATATTCAACGATGTAGCACTTTGTATCCTCTTTACCAAAAATTTAAGCTTCACATTGGTTTTTATCAGATTCGATTTTTTGTTTGTTTTTGTTTTTGGCCTTAAAAGAAGAATATTCTTGGTATTCGACTCTTATTTGTGTAATTTTCTATCCTAAAGCTAAAGTTCGGTAATACTATTTTTGTTAGAGCTCGTATTTTTGGCATTACTATGAATTTATCCTATTACATCCTTAGCCTAGCTTGGCGTCAATATCACAGTAAGATGCCTACAAGTTTGTGGTATCTCTTCGAGATTATTCTCTTGAAACTTTATCATTTCATTCTCTAGCACCTAGATACCAAGATTTATGCAGCAATTGAAATAAATATTTTATCGTTAGATGGGATAGGAAATTCTCATTAGACTTTATAGCTTGCAAACTGAGTATTTCTTTGTGTGAACGGATGTATATGTTTAGGTAGATGAGTAAAATTTATCATATTGTGGACAGTCATAAATTCAGTATAAGTACTTAGTTTGTCCTGTATTTAGAGTCCATCTGCCTAAATATAAAACAACGAATACCATCTACATTGTAGAAAAATATTAGTAAAGCCGCCTTGTCATATACATAAGAGACTTGTGGTCGTATTCAGTAATCATTTTACTTGTACGTCATGTCATATAAATAATTCCATTTTATTAACGTAAGCTGATTACATTTACCGGACGCGTAAAAATTGTCCGAAAATTCCAGCTAATTAAGAATTTCATTGTGTTCGTCGTTTGGTTGATTCTTATCAAAATAATTCTTATACATTTTTTTTATATAATTTTTCTATCATTTTTTTTTGTTGTTGTTGGAAAAATTGATGTCAATTATATATTACCAATAAGGACGTAGAATATTGTAAGAGTACTTAATTTTAATCCTCAAATAAAATTGTATTCTGAATACCCCCGATAGAGACTTTTCCCGATAATGAAAAATGTTTTTTTAATCTATATTTTTTATTAGAAATCCCAATATATATTGTATATTGATGATGGCGATTTGATATATAATGAAAAGCGTTCCAGTCAATTTCAATTTATATTTAATTAAGCTTTTCGAAATGTACAACCGAAGAGAACAAAATAAAAGCCATAAATACCCACCAATATTGATTCAATATTTCTAATGAACAAATATTAATGGTGATGACTATATGAGCTTATCAAGTTTCAACGATAAATTTGTTTTTTTTTTTTTTGGTTGGTCCGGTGTCCTTTGTCCATTAATTATTATCTAAATAGTGTAGATACGATCTATTCTATCGTTCATATAATAATTGCTTTATTGCTTGTGTTGATTTGATTTTAATTTGTTAATTACTATTCAGTTAATTAGTTGTAATCGAATAAATACTATTGTGGCTATACCAATAGGAATTGTACTGTATTGGTAGAATCATGAATTCCCATATAACCGTACATTAAGGAAAATGAGGAAGAAGAAAAAAATAACTATAATAACAGAATAGTTTATATTATTCTAACGAGAATTCAGACAACCGTAAACATACAATCACACTTTAAGCATTAATTAACACAGGCATACACATCCACCCATACACATACACACACATCCTCGACTATCCTGTACATGCATATTAAAATTAGAGGATTTATTTTCAACTAGAATTAGATGAAATTTTGTCCTTTGTAATTTATTCGAAATATTGTAATTATACGCATTCGCCTTGTTTACTTATTTGATAGTATTTATATGGCAGGATGGCAGCCTTGTAATTTTTATGATTGATGAGTGCAACATTAGTTTTTTTCTTCTTCCTTTCTTCTTTACTCCATTATAATTTATTCAAAAAAACTAGTTAAGAATATAATAATTTGACAAAAAACAAAAAAAAAAATTGAAATATTTATTGCGTAAATAAGAACGTATCATAAATTTAATTGTGATTAAATGAGAGCTTATATTATTATTAGTTTTTGATTATATTTTTTTTTTGGTATATCAAATATTTTATGATATGGTAAATATGATTTTTTTTTTAAACAATAACATTTTATATACGATTATGTTTCGAATGTATGTTAGGTCTTCGATGGGTATAACAGTAGGAATTCTATACCTAAATTGATGATTTATTATAAGATTAATTATTTGAATATTCTGAGAATTATACTGTTTAATATGAAATATTGCAAAATTAGCTGATTTCATTTTTATTAGATGCGATCTAAAGAACGCAGATTTTGGGAATTATTAAAAATTATTTAAAAAAATAAAAAACAATTTTAAAATGTGTTTTTAAATTTGCCTATTTTTTAGAGCAGGAAAATTTTACATAATATTTTTACATAAGCTACTTTTTAATAATTATTACTAAAAAATCATGACATAATTTGAATATTTACAAATGACTAAGTACAAGAAAAATACAACATGACAGCTGTCAGTTTAGGGTTATTAAAAATGGAGCTTACACTTTTTTACATAATATTTGTTCAAACTACATTTTTAATAATAAAAACTAAAAATTATGATATAATTTGAATATTTACAAATGACTCCAAGTATTTTAAAAACACTATAAATTTGAATTTTGCGCCATTTGTGCGGCAGAGTGTTGCCAACAAAAAAGAAATACAACATGACAGCTGTCAGTTTAGGATTATCGAAAATGGAGCGCTAAACTTTTTTCCATCATACATTTTTAATAATTAAAACTAAAAAATTATTATAAAATTTGATATTTATAAATGACTCTAAGTATATTAGTTGCACTATAAATTTGAATTTCGCGCCATTTGTGCGGTAGAGTGTTGCCAACGAAAAAAAAGTACAACATGACAGCTGTCAGTTCAGGGTTATTAAAAATGAAGCGCTATACTTTTTTACATAATATTTTTACATAAACTACATTTTTTAATAATTAAAAATAAAAAATTATGATATAATTTGAGTATTTATAAATGACTCTAAGTATATTAGTTGCACTATAAATTTAAATTTCGCGCCATTTGTGCGGTAGAGTGTTACCAACGAAAAAATATACAATATGACAGCTGTCAGCTTAGGGTTATCAAAAACGAAGCGGTACACTTTTTTGCATAATGTTTTTACATAAACTACATTTTTTAATAATTAAAACTAAAAAATTATGCTATAATTAGAATATTTACAAATGACTCTAAGTATTTAAGTTGCACTATAAATTTGAATTTTGCGCCATTTGTGCGGTAGAGTGTTGCCAACGAAAAAAATGTACAACATGACAGCTGTCAGTTCAGGGTTATTAAAAATGGTGCGCTATACTTTTTTACATAATATTTTTACTTAAACTACACTTTCTAATAATTAAAACTAAAAAATTATGATATAATTTGAATATTTACAAATGACTCCAAGTATTTTAGTTACACTATAAATTTGAATTTTGCGCCATTTGTGCGGCAGAGTGTTGCCAACAAAAAAGAAATACAACATGACAGCTGTCAGTTTAGGGTTATTAAAACTGGGCGCTAAACTTTTTTCCATCATACATTTTTAATAATTAAAACTAAAAAATTATTATAAAATTTGATATTTATAAATGACTCTAAGTATATTAGTTGCACTATAAATTTAAATTTCGCGCCATTTGTGCGGTAGAGTGTTGCCAACGAAAAAAAAGTACAACATGACAGCTGTCAGTTCTGGGTTATTAAAAATGGAGCGCTATACTTTTTTACATTTAATTTTTTCATAAACTACATTTTTTAATAATTAAAAATAAAAAATTATGATATAAATTGAGTATTTATAAATTACTTTTAGTATTTTAGTTGCACTATATATTTGAATTTCGCGCGATTTGTGCGAAAGAGTGTTGCCAACGAAAAAAAATACAATATGACAGCTGTCAGTTTAGGTTTATTAAAAATGCAGCGCTACACTTTTTTACATAATATTTTTTCCAACTACATTTTTTAATAATTAAAACTAAAAAATTATGATATAATTTGAATATTTACAAATGACTCTAAGTATTTAAGTTACTCTATAAATTTGAATTTCGCGCCATTTGTGTGAAAGAGTGTTGCCAACGAAAAGGAAATACAACATGACAGCTGTCAGTTTAGGGTTATTAAAAATGAAGCGCTACACGGAAGAACTATGCGTTCTCATTGTTGAGCAATATTTTATAAAATAAGATGGTTTGACAGCTATAGTTCGCAATTTTCATATAAAATATGGTCAGAACAGTGATTTAACTTCATCAACTATGGGGGGATTAATTAAAAACTTTAGGAGGACTGGATCAATTAGTGATATTATACAATGTGGTCATATTTCAGCTAGTCGTTCAACACAAAATATAGAAGCAGTTCATGAGAGTGTTTCTCAGAGTCCAGGGACATCAATTTCATGGTCAAGCACTCTACAGCATATTCTCACGAAAGATTTGCATATTTACGCTTCCAAAATTAAATTGATTCAATAACTGATGCCTACTGACCCACAACAGCAAATGGAGTTTGTTGAAAGTATTATGGAACAACAACAAGTGGTTTCGAGCAAAATCAGTTGCCGCGATGAGGATCATTTTCATCTTGATGGCTTGGTTATTCGGCAAAATTGTCACATTTGAGGTTTAGAAAAACCTCACTTAAAATTTCTTAGTGCTCGCTATCAAAACATGATAATCCAGTTTTTTTGTTTCTAAATTACAAGATGTGGACGACACGTGCTTTCAAGAAGACGATATCAAATGCTATACAGCATTTTAAATGACAAACTTTATACCTAAACATATTATCTTATTTTATATATATAATTAATATCTTTTAAATAACAGGTGCTGTACTTTGCAAACCACTAAATAGATACGAACAAAAAATTTTAGTGTTAATTATTTTTATAACTGCTCCCTTACATTTTGGGAAGTTTTGTCAATAAGAAAATTAATAGATTTTTGATTAAAATCAAAAATATGCAACATACTATGTAGTATAATAAAATCTGAAAATTGGAATTGATAACTCTACTCTTAAAAGTGAAATTTGGTTAGAAAACATTTTGCAAAATCATATCAAATAAATGAACAAATATTTCGGAATGAATATACACTACTCAAATTCCCAATAGACTTGTATGTATCCATACGAATATCTGTTCTGTACGAGTATCCTGATCTGTACATGTACAATAGGCATTAGGATATACTATAAAAACGAATATTTGTATCCTGGTACATGCTATAAAAACAAAAGGATATATTTCATAAAATGGAATGTTTAAATATGGTAAGAATTTATCAATTTTCTGTTCACCTCAAAAATGTTCATAATTGATGAAATGGTTTTTTGTTCACTGAAGAATCCATTCTGTCATTCGGTATTGTATGTTACTGGCATTAACATCTCAAGTACGGCTTTCGTATTGCGCCACTTTGGGTTAGACAACTTATTTAGTATTTGTACAAGGATCTGTTGTGATTCATAATAGTTCTTCCATTATCATCTCAGAGCTAAGCTTATGGCCCTACATAAATATATACAGAATACGAGTTAAATAAATATTCTACAATATTCTCATGTGAATAGTGCAGATAGATTTTCCATTGGAATAGGAAAGACAAAAATAATGTGCTGTTCAGTTTAGTGTTGGGGTGGTGGTAGTAGGAGTGTTCTATTTTCTATTTAGTGAAAATTTCATAACCAAAAACTTTCACTTTAACAAAAACATAATTTGTCAGTTGATCGTGATAAGGGTACGTACATACATACGTACCCGCACGTGCTTCCATATGTGACTAGGCAAACGCAAGGATACAAGGTTATATCTATTATCAACAGTAAAACTATGAACATATTGCACTGAATATAATCCGAACCGAACCACAGTTAAGCTAGCACTACTATACGAGTATATATGTAATTGTAGTGGCAGAATAGTCAATACTATTGAGTTGATAGCTTCCCTTATCCACCCTGTTCCAATAGTTGAACATAATTCTTCTGCCCACCAACAAAGTTTTGTACTGTTTACAATTCAATTCAAACGGTAAAAAAAAATCCTTCTCGATGAGCCATTTAAACTTGAAAGTTTTTCCATTCAGAAATGTTTGTAGGTCGTTCCACGTGTTTACACTCAGGCTCATTAAAGTTTTCCACAATTCAATTTTCCCTTGTTGAAATTTCACATCACTATTATTTGGATGATGTTAAAAACTTTCCCAAGAGAGTTTTTTTTAAACATACACTAAATAAAAAAATGTTTTTCCAAATTATTAGTATATGGTAATAGATTATCTAACCTTTGCTTTTGAAAGTAAAATTAAATTTAAAATGTTTATACTTTATATTTTAGTGAAATTATGATTTTTTTGCATTACAAAATTTTTGCTAGTTGGGAAAAAAATTTAAAAAAGTTATATATACAACTCGATCCATTTAAAGTAGTTTTTGATAATTTTTTTGCACATTTCGGGCCGTAATTCGACTATGATTTGACAGAGGTTAAGTTTTATATGATCAAAAGCTTGGAGATTAACTATAAAATCTAGAATTTTTAACAAAGTTATTTTAATAAATTTTTCACAAATAAATTTGTCTAAAAGTGCGGTAAATTTTTCCCTTTAAAAATTTTGGTAAAATTTTAAAATAAAAAAATGTAAAAAACTGTAATTTTTATCGTGAAAATATTGTTAAAACTTTTGTTTTGAATTCTTTATTAAAATTGTCTTATTGAAAATTCTAAAAAAAAGTTGTGTGATGAATTTTTTTTAATTTTTATGTTAAAGAATTTTATGAAATATTTGTATTAAAAGTTTTGTAAAATTTCTGTCTTAAAAATGTAAGTTTTGTAAAATTTTTGTCCTAAAAATGTAAAAAATGTAATTTTCATACTAAATATAAAATTTTTGAATTAAAAGTTTTATGAAATTTTTGTGCTTAAAATGTAAAGTTTTGGTTATAAAATATTGTTAAATTTTTGTGTTTTTCAAAATTCTGTAAAATTTTTGAACTAAAAAAATTCGTATTAAAAAAAATACTGTAAAATATTTGTTTTAAAAATTCTATAAAATTTTTGTTTTGAAAAGTCTATATAATTTTTGTGTTAAGGAATTCTATAAAATTTTTGTTTTAAAGCATATTGCAATATGTTTGTATTAAAAATTTTATAAAATTGTTGTACTAAAAATATAAAATTTTGGTTTTAAAATTACCGCAAAATTTTTATAATAAAAAATTCGTATTAAAAATATTTAAAAATTTTTGAGTTTAAAAATTCTTGAAAATTTTGCATTAAAAAAATTTTGTAAATTTTTTATGTTCAAAATACTGTAAAATTTTGTACGTTTAAATTTTCTAAAATGTTTGTATCACAAATGTAAAAATTTTATTTTAAGAATTTTATAAAATTTTTGTATGGAAAATTCTACAAAATTTTTTTATTAAGGGATTTTGTAAAATTTTTCTGTGAAAGCATTTTGTAAAATTATTCTATTAAAAGTTTCGTAAAATTTGTATTAAAATTTCTGTAATATTTTTGTATCAAAATTATAAATTTTTTATTTAAAAAGAGAATGTAAATTTTTTGCATTTTTTTTGTATTGAAGAAAGAATTTTTTTTTTGTATTTTTATTAATTAAGAAAATTTTTAGTCAGGAATTATCCAATTTACTGCTTTCTAAAGTGAATTTAAATTAAGTATATTTTTCGTTCAGACTTTAAGATAATTTTTATCTAATTAAATTGCACTAATTTTGCCATAATATTTTTATTATTAATGTTATTCAAATAGCTCTCAAAAAAAATTCTTACAGGACTCATACTTTTAATATAATTTTTGATGACTCTTTCGCATATTTTGTTTGGGCTACAATTCGAATATTATTTTGAATGCTGTTAAATTTAAAAAAAATATTTTGGTAGTTACAATTATTTATATAGTCTGAAAAAAGAAGCCAACGTTATCAAACCTTGGAGGCGAATTGGCATTAGCAAAATTTCGAATTTACGCGTCATAAGAACTTTTCGTGCAATAAAGTCAAAATTTGTTTTATTTTGTAGTTTCTGATAACATACGAGGTCTGTTCAAAAAGTATGGTAAATTTTAAATATCCGCTGGTTACGTATATTCGATTTTTGTGATGTTATGTTTTTACTCATGTCTTTTTCTTATGCCGACAAGTTCGGCCATTTTGAATCTTCAGTTCAGTTTTGACAGCTGCTTTGTTTGCGCGTGTTTTGGCTCGTCTTCGATTTTTGCTCAATTTCGAGCAAAAATATCATCGCATTAACATTGCGAAGGAGCTGTTGGAGTCTGTCTGCGATGACCCAAATTTGTTCCAGAGGGTCATAACTGGTGACGAATCATAGGTTTATGACGTAGAAACCAAAGCTCAATCATCCCAATGGAAGCTGCCGCACAAGCCAAGACCGAAAAAAGCGCGCCAAGTTCGTTCAAATGTGAAGGTTTTGTTTACAGTTTTCTCCGATTGCAGAGGCTTTGGGTTCCTGGAAGCAATGCGCCAGAAACGTCCGGATTTGTGAAAGAACAAAAATTGGATTTTGCCATTTATGACCAAAAACAACACACTAATAATACCGCATCCACCGTATTCCCTAGATCTGGCCCCCTGTAACTTTTTCTTATTTTCGAAACTGAAGAGCCTCATGAAAGGACGACGCTACGCTACGACTGAGGAAATAAAGACGGCATCGAAGGAGGAGCTGAACAAGATCACAAAATATGAATTCTTGAAATGCTTCGAGGATTGAAAAATATGTTGGCACAAGTGTATAATATCTGGTAGGGATTACTTTGAAGGGAACAAAATAGATATTCATGAATAAATAAATAATTTTTGAAAAAACACAAAATTCGCGATACCTTTTGAACAGACCTCGTATTGCTAAAATCAGGTAAGCTCAATAATAAACTTTTTAAATTTAGACTTAAATTAAATTGATGGTAAGTTTCTCGTTTTTCATTTTCAAAGAAATTTTTTCAGACCGAAATGCACACCAGGCAGTAATTTTTCGCCCTTACAAAAGTTTTTTGACAGTCTTTTGTGGGTTTACAGAGGTCTAGCTTTCTGTCGCTGAAGAAGATTTTCGCCTCTTAAAGGTCGATACGTGGATGCCGCCAAATCACCACTTCCAATTTCATAATTTTTTTGCATAGTAAAAAATTCTTTCCTTTAAATGACAAAGCTTATATTCAAATAAAATAAAGCCCAAATAAAATATTTATTTAATAATTTTATAATGACAGGGCTCTACTTTCCAAACTGCAAAATAAATAGCCTTTTATAATATAATAACAAATAATCAAACAAATATCGTTGTTAACAAATAATATATATTTTTTCAAAACTCATACGCATATGCGGACTTTTCCAAAAATTTCCATATAAATTATAAATGAAGTTTTTTACCTGTGTTTTATTTTAATTTTTACTCAATTTGGTTTCCGGTAATTTTTAATAATTTCTCCTTTTGCTCCGTTTTGTTACCAAGAGCACTCATATAATATACCACCTACAGTTTTATATAACACTCTATGGTTTCAGAGCTTTAAGGTGTTGGCTTATAATTTAATGTTGCTATTTTATACCTCCCACAGATTTAATACCAATCCCCGCTGTGACTATACAGGGCAC
This sequence comes from Atherix ibis, assembly GCA_958298945.1. Classification (NCBI taxonomy): domain Eukaryota; kingdom Metazoa; phylum Arthropoda; class Insecta; order Diptera; family Athericidae; genus Atherix; species Atherix ibis. The sequence continues at coordinate 30,170,447 of OY282605.1, read as the reverse complement.
ACTATTAGAATTATCAAATTCCAGGATATCATTATCGAATACAAAAGGAACTTTTCATACAATACGAGTACTATAATACAGTCCATGCGAATATAACTACAATAAATGTATAAGCTTGTTAAATACGAAATGGAAAATATTGTACTTATTTTTATTCTTCCAAATGAGAACATTATTATTATTTATACGATGTTGTTGGATATATTTTTCTTATTATGTTTATGATTATTGTTTTTTTTCTCTGCATTTAATTACAATTTATTTCAATTTGAATGTAAATGAAATTTTATCAGAAATTTATTATTGTACTTTTTTTTTTAATTTTTATTTTCTGTGTGTATATAAACTTTTATAAGAAATATTCTACAATATTGGTACTTCTTGATTGAATACATACGGACTTCTTGTCGAAAATTTTTTGTTCAAGGTTAAAATGTACGCAGCCCATCTAAGAAAATATGTAATAAATTTTCTGTACTTCGATGATTTTCTGTTCCCCTATACCAAGAATAATTTTTTTGTAACAGTATTTCTTATTTCCGATTGAATTTGTGATTTTTCATGAAAAATCCAAGCTTGATTCGAATTCAATTGATTTCCGATTGGCCGCAGTGCAGTGTCTAATTCCCAGGTTGGTAAATTTATTTGCCAAATGTATACTGTCGAAAGGTGAAAATTAGTTCCAATTTGTAGAATTTCATTTCTAATTTGATCGTAGAAATACGACCGAGAATATTAAAGTTACTAACGAATAAATGTAAAGTGTAGTCAATAATGAGAGTAATGGTGGGAAGATGGTCCTAAAAAAATTTCCAACTTTTAAGAATGTACTAGAAGTAATTTGGTTGAACGATGAAAATTAGTTAAAATCAAATCAGTGTCATGAAATCAAATTACCAAAATTAACTTGAATTCAAGTTGCCAAAAACAATTCTATTCGAAGAAGCACTTTATCTGAAGGACGCATCGTCCTAATATTGAGCATTCGATGCTAAATGCCCTTTTCGAGGCTATATAATACAAATTGAAAAACCAAAAGTAAATGTTGTCACAGGTGTTCCATAGCTGAGCTGAGCATCCATTCACCATTCATTGTTCATTTAAGCGAGTAGAGATAACAAATCCAAAGGATATTTCCCCTTATCCCTTAGAAATTAGTTTTTCCCATACTAACAAGTCCCATGACAGCTATTCCACCTTCTTCCTTTCGTCTCCTTTTTTTTTTGATTTCATTCTCTTCTCTTCCTTTTCTTTTTGCTCCTTAAGAGTACCTTTTATTAAATTGATGGCAATTTGGTAAATTGAAAAACTTATTAACTAAATCGATGAAAATCAGGTTGGCTCTTTTTTAGGCTATTTAACCTTAGCCTAATGCACGTGTAGACTACGCTAATGATGGGAAATTAAATGTTTTCGAAATACCATTTTACGTACATTTTGTGGTTCAATAGGGTTTAAAATGGGTAATTTTTTTCTTAAGTTTTTTAATTTAAATTTTTATTTTGCCATTGAGAAATAAAACATTTTAAAATTTCGTCTATTTTATAAAGAATTGGTACTTTAAACAGTAAATTTAATTTATCTTGTTTTTAATGTTCTTATTTATTTACCATTTTGTCGAATATAAATGCATAAATTAACTATGTTTTAATATCCTTTCAAACTCTTATGCATTTTTGCGAACTAAGTATTTATCTTGTTTTATAGTAAATATTTAGAAAAGAGAAAATTTTCGGTAATTATTTTTTCTTGAACAAAACTTTAAGTAATATTAAATTAGAAAAATTATGAATATATCGAAATATCCATTTTAAATTTCGATTAATATATCCTTGTAATTTTATAGCTATTTAAAAAACTTATGAATAAAAATCTATTTATTTAGATAATAAATTGCCATATTATAAAAAGTAATACTATCATAAATTAATAAAATTTATTATAAAAGTGGTAACTCTAAGGTAGTCACATTTTGCACTGTAAGAATGTACTTGTCTTCGATGATAAAGCTAATTTCTCGTCTAGTGGCCACGTTAATAAGTAAAATTTCTATATATGGGGCTCCATAAATACAAAATTCGGTATGATAAATCCATTATATCTGCAAAAAGTGTCTGTCTTTTGAGTATGTTGGTCTCAAGGTGCCACACCTTTAAAAATTAAAACAGAGAAACTGTGACTCTCAAATATAACCGCCATAATTACCTTGGCTTCAACTTAACAATTTTAAGCAGGACTAAATAAAATTCTAACAAAACGATGCTATAAGCCTCAGAACATAAAAATTTTGGCACTAATACGCTATAAGACTCTAGGACACCTTATTTCGAGATGTCAATTAGCTTCCAAGGATACTGGTTTTTGCATAGTTAATAAAACTAAAAAAACATATTTATCAAAATCATTACCAAACTTTGGAAAATTTAAAAATATAATAACCGTCAAGTAATTGCCTACTTACAGTCCGAAATATGCGAAAAGTCCACAAAAATTACATTTAAAAAATTGATTTCTGAAAAAAGTTTAGGAACAAAAATTTTAATAAATTAAAATTTTTTTTTATAATGGCAGAATTTTCTAATTAAAATATATAAAATCTATATTAAAATATAAGCAAATGATATTATTTATTAAATATTACTTTTTAAAGCCTAAGTTGAATAATACTATAAAATCGTTTTTAACAATAGTAAATCCATTTTAGATTAACTATTAAATAAAATTAGTTATTAATAAATTCAAACAAATTTTCGAAGTTAAATTAAATATTTATTATTTAAAATATATGAAAAATATTATCTTTTGTGATAATACGTTTTAGTTTAAATTTATGGAGAAATGCAATAAACTTTCTCGAATATCTCTTTGGTATTCGATGGTGTTCCGCAAGACCGCATATTTGAACCCATCCTTTACAATATTTATACGAGGTATGTTCAAAAAGTATCGCGAATTTTGAATTTCCGCGGATTACGTATATTCGATTTTTTTGTGGCGTTTTGTTGGTACTCACACTTATGTTGAAAAGTTCGGCCATTTTGAATATTCAGTTAATTTTGGACAGCTGCTTTGCTTACACGTGTTTTGGCTCATCTTTGATTTTTGCCTATTTTCGACCAAAAATAGCATCGCATTAACATTGCTAAGGAGTTGTTGGGCCCTGTCCGTGACGACCCAAATTTGTTCCAGAGGGTCATAGCTGGTGACGACTCATGGGTTTATGGTGATGACGTGGAAACGAAAGCTCAATCATCCCAATTGAAGCTGCTGCACGAGCCAAGACCGAAAATAGCGCGCCAAATTCGGTAGAATGTTAAGGTTTTGCTTACAGTTTTTTTCAATTGCAGGGGCGTTGTGCATCATGAGTTCTTGCCACAGGGTAGAACCGTCAATAAGGAATATTACCTACAAGTTATGCACAAGTTGCGGGAAGCAATCCGTTAGAAACGCACGGATTTGTTTAAGAACAAAAATTGGCTTTTGCAGCATGATAACGCCCCCGCCAACGCATCGTTGCTTGTGCGCGAATTTTTGGCCAAAACCAACACACTAATAATGCCGCAGCCACCGTATTCCCCCTGTAACTTTTTCTTGTTCCCGAAACAGATTCTTTGATCCAAGACGAACCAAAACACGTGCAAGCAAAGCAGCTGTCAAAAATTAACTGATCATTCAAAATGGCCGAACTTGTCGACATAAATGAGAGACATGGGTGCCAACATAATGCCACAAAAAATCGAATAAACGTAACCCGCGGAAATTCAAAATTCGCGATCTCTTCTGTACAGACCTCGTACGTGTATACTACCTTCTAGGTAAAGATTCTAAGCAAATAATAAGCAGTATATTACTTTTTATACAATGTCCTATTGAGAACCATATGGACGTATGGACTAGAACTGTAGGACTCTGACAAACTCTCCAATTTTCGTCAAATACTTCGTACAATTGTCGATATTACCTTTTATGCTCGTAATTATCCTATTAATTGTAATCTTAAATGTAACTGTATTTTGTTATAAAAAGTTTTATTCGCACCTTTCCAATCATACTAATCCCCTTGTTCGAGACCTCTGCTACTTTTCCTTCCCAAAAAACAGCCATCGCCATTTTAAGGGTCTCGCGCTCACAAATTTTTAAAAAACTAAATTTTGAATTATCAAATTCTGCACGATAATTAATAATATTATCTTAATCTAATTTTTACTATTTTACTATTTTACTATTGTAGATATTTTAAAAACTATTAAAAAAGGCTTTATTGATAAGCACCTTTTGAGTTAAGTTCATTGATTGCATTTTTCTACAGTAAATTTCATAATTAGCAAAAAATTTGTTTATTTATTAAATTAAAATATTACACGTTTTAAAATAATTTATATGAAAAAAAATATGTATCCTAATGAAAAGTCTTGATTTTTATAAAATTGATCAAAAGTCAATTTTTATAAGAACGTACATGTAATAAAAGTAATAATGGAAAAATTATAAATAATTCGATAAATTGATTTTTAATCTGGAAAAATTGAAAAAATATCTACAAAATCCGATAAAGAAAAATTATAAATTTTCATTTTTTGTTAGATACAAGAATGGGTAAAAAAGCAGAATGGATTATTAAAAAAAAGGACTCATCAATTATTTGATAAAGAAAAATCCTTCAACATAAGATTTCATGAATTTAAATGTAAAACATGTAAAATGTTTATAAATTAAAGATTTTCCCATTCTCTAGCATAAAGAAAAATATCCTTATTTATATAATATAATAGACGAGACATTTGAACATTTTAAATTATTTTCCCAAACTTTTATTCAATATTCATCATGTAAATCTAAACATAAATATTTGATTATTTCGAATAGTATAATGAAATAACGAAATGGAACAGGAAATTTTTCTTAATGTGTCTACATTTATCTTCTTATTATCCTGAAGTAAGTCGATATTATCAGAGCTTGGATATAATTGAAAATTTACCTCATACAATTATATCGTATTGCATGTACTGAATTTTTTATTCTATAAATCGATGTTGATATCGTGCATTATACAGATTCATGTCGTAATGCCATTAATGTTTAACCAATGTGATAATATCAGGGATTTTTATTCACGGTTTCCATTCTATTCAGCAAAATTTATATTTTAATACTACAATTACTAACGTTCTTAACAGCCAATACAAACACGAAAGAATTTACATACGTGTAAGGGGGGAGAAGAATTGGATCACAGAAATCGGAACGACTATAATTTAAATTTCACATTTTCTATTATATAAATTTTTACTATAGCTTTTCTTCAACTTTATAACATAAGCTAAGGAATTTCATTTTTAGAATATCAATTAAAAACATGCTTTTTAAATAGTAAACAATTTTTTTTCTTCTTACCCTCAATTAATGTACACGATTGATAGTAGGTGTATTAACAGCTTAAATGTTCATAACTGAAATGAAATGTTAAAAGAAAAAATTATAATTTTTTTTTTAAAACCGTTTATTTGATGAAAATTTTTTATACAATAATATTTTCTTTAAATATTTTATGTTATATCAAATTTAACGTCCATTATTCCTAAATAAATATACAATAAATTTTTCTAAAATTAACTTTAATAAAATTATAAGTACTTGAACATTTTTATTCTTATTCCAGTAACTTAGAGTTCGATTTCTTGTATTCTCCTTACTTTTAAAATAAGTTCTTTTATCAAAAATTCTCCTGCCGAACTCATAAATAGAATAGATTGAAATGCATTTCGAAACAAATTAAATCAACTTAAAACAAAGAATCTTACTACATATAAATAGTGCAGCGACTAAAAGCCTACATTAAATACCATCAAAAGAAAATGAAAAGCTGAACCGCAATGGCAATGCTCTAAAATTATTAAAGACAATAATTCTTTATGAATAGCACCAAAACGAATTCCCCTTTAAAAAAAAACATTGCTACCTACTAAAAAAATGGATACAGAAAAGTCTCATATATTTAGACAATACTTTTACTTCATACAAAAGATATAGAAGATCAAATTCACTTAGATAAAATTTATGACGAACTCACAATTTTACTTCCTACTAAGTCTCCACACAAAAATTTTACCTTATCCGAAATTAAATATTTACTCTATCAACTTTCTAATAAAAAGGCACTTAGTTATAATTTAACAATTGCTCTACTCATTAAACAAATTTCAGCAAAAAAACTCTCGTATTCATAACCTATAAATTGTATGGTATTCTTCATACTACCTTTTTTCTATGCTGCCAAAGCCAAAACTCATTTTTGGAAAAATCTTTGAAAAACTCCTTTTAAAATGACTCTACCTAAACCTTGAAAATGCCAAAATTACACTCGATCATTTATTTGGTTTTCAATCAGAACATTCCACAATACAATAATATCATCGCGTAGTTGAGCAAAAAGAGTACTCTCTAGAACTATTTCTAGCTATATCCTTTAATCGAATGTAGTACCCTAGACTGTTTTAGAAACTTAAAAGCTTCCTTCCGTCAGAAAAGTTAATACAGAAAATTCCTAAACATTCTCTATCACAGCAGGTGGTCCGCATCGCGCTATACTTCAATACAATAATTAAACCTTTAATATACCAACTTAACACTAAAGACTTAACTTTAAATCCGATCTGAATATGCGGAATTAAACTCGTGGGATTCTACTAAACATTCTAATTCCTATTCAATCCAAAATCCTCTGAAAAATCGTTACTGCTGTATTCTATAGTCATAAATATACTTTCTCGTTATTAAAAACGTACAATTCACAAAATCTTTCTCGTTATAAAAAATGAAACAATCACGAAATCTATCTCGTTATAAAAAGTACTTAATTCAAAATACCCTTTCTCATTATAAAAAAAAATTATTATTCAAAATAACTTTTCTCGTTATAAAAAAAAAAATTCATCCCGAATACACTTTCTCGGTATAAAAAAAAGTTTAATTCCGAATACCCTTTCTCGTTATAAAAAAAAAGTTTGATTCCGAATACATGTTTTCGATTTCGATACAACAAAAAACTTCTTTTCACTACCCCTTCCCGTTATAAAAAATTGCATTCCAAATAACCTTTCTAATAACAAAAAAAGCTTTATTCTGAAAATCCTTTCGCGTTCTACAAAGAGGTTAATTTCGAATATCCTTTCTCGTGATAGAAAAACTTTAAATTCCGAATACCTTTCTCATTATAAAGAAAATCTCAATTATGAATACCTTATCTCGTTATAAAAAAGAAGTTTCATTCTGTATACTCTTTCCGTATTAAAAGAAAGTTTATTTTTGAATACTCTTTCTCGTTATAAAAAAATTTCATTCCTAATACCCTTTCTCGTTATAAAAAAAAATTTCATTTCAAATACCCTTTCTGGTTATAAAAAAAAAGTTTAATTCTGATTACATTTTTTCATTTCCTATATAAAAAATTGCATTCCAAAGAACTTTTCGAATTATAAGAAAAGCTTTATTCCGAATATCCTTTCTCGTTATAAAAAGAGTTTAATTTCGAATACCCTTTCTCGGTATGAAACAAGTTTCGTTCCGAATACCATTTCGTGCTATAAAAAAAATTGTATTCCAAATACCCTTTCTCGTTATAAAAAAAAGCTTAATTCCGATACTATTTTTCGTTATAAAAGAACTTTTAATTCCGAATACCTTTCTCGTTATAAAGAAAATCTAAATTCCGAACACCATATCTCGTTATAAAAAAAAGTTTCATTTCGAATACTATTTCTCGTATTAAAAGAAAGTTTATTTTTGAATACTCTTTCTCGTTATAAAATAATTACCCGTTATACCCTTTCTCGTTATAAACAAAAAGTTTCATTCCAAATAGCCTTTCTCATTATAAGCAAAAAGTTTCATTTCAAATAGCCTTTCTCGTTATAAAAAATGTTTCGTTCCAGATACCATTTCTCGTTATAAAAAAATTTTCATTCCGAATACTCTTTCTGGTTATAAAAAAAAAGTTTAATTCTGATTACATTTTTTCATTTCCTATATAAAAAATTGCATTCCAAATAACCTTTCGAATTATAAGAAAAGCTTTATTCCGAATATCCTTTCTCGTTATGTAAAGAGTTTAATTTCGAATACCCTTTCTCGGTATGAAACAAGTTTCGTTCCGAATTACCCTTTCGTGCTATAAAAAAATTGTATTCCAAATACCCTTTCTCGTTATAAAAAAAAGCCTAATTCCGATACTATTTTTCGTTATAAAAGAACTTTTAATTCCGAATACCTTTCTCGTTATAAAGAAAATCTAAATTCCGAACACCATATCTCGTTATAAAAAAAAGTTTCATTTCGAATACTATTTCTCGTATTAAAAGAAAGTTTATTTTTGAATACTTTTTCTCGTTACAAAAAAGTTTTCTCCGAATACGCTTTCTCGTTATAAACTTTTTCTCGTTACAAAAAAGCCTCATTCCGATACGCTTTCTCGTTATAAACAAAAATCATTTCAATTTCCTTTTCTCGTTGTAAAAAGAATTTCATTACGAAAACCCTTTCTCGGTATGAAAAAAGTTTCGTTCCAAATACCCTTTCCCGTTCTAAAAAATTGCATTCCGAATACTCTTTCCCGTTATAAAAAAAAATGTTTTGATTAAAAAGCTTTCCTCCGTTACCTTCCCTTTTTACTCTCATCGGCGTCTTCAGATAAATTGGCCAGGAGATTTCATCAAACATACTACAATACAATAAATAATTAAACGCAAATGGGTATTTATTCTCATATGCTCATCTTCTGCCATTATAGTGTCTTTGCCAAAAAATCTGATTATTGCAATTTTTATGTAATTGTATATAAAAAAAAAATATTTCACAAAAATACTTTAGCAAATTTATTGGGTGAAAGTTCTGACGAGTTAAGGCAACATGATAATAATATGTACTTCAATTACCATTTTGAGAGCATATGGTAGGATAAAATTTAAATATTATTTGAAAAGGAATCGCACAACATTCAAAATAACAAACAGATTATATAAAATGGTGAAAACTACAATTGTAACTATATACGTAAATTAAAATGAGAATGAAAACATGGATAAGGGTAAGGATAAAGATAAGAATAAGGATAATAATAACTATGTAGAAGGAAGGAAGGATATTTTTCATTGAAGATGTCAACTTCTTTTCATATTTGCCTCAATGTTATTATACAATATAAATTATATCAAAAAATGGAATAAGCAGACAAACAAACAAACAACTAAGAATAAATCGAACAAAAACAAAAATAAACAAAAATTACTCCGTTTATAATAAAGGAGAGAAATTTTAAAGTTTTGTCATCCTAGACATTCATTCATTCACATTCGTTTATTCAATGTGAAATTTTGTCAAGTTGGCAAAAGTTGTAAACTTTCATGATGGTTTATTACTACCAATTATACGACTTGTCAAGATGTTTGCGTACATCTTGTTATCATAAGAAATTTCATTTATTTCAGACACAAATTAGTATACTTTAAATGGATCCAACGGGAGATGTACAAGAGTAATATTATTTTGGAGAAACAGTAGTTTTCTGACTATTTAATATTTTCAAACTTTATGTCCGTTCCGTTGTGACTATGTTTCCTGTTTCCATTTTATATTTTTAAACAAACAAAAAACTATATTATATGAAACTGGAAATGATGATAGTTGTACTAGCGGTAAAAGAAGATTTTGAATAGTAATTTTAAAATAACTAACAAAAAAAAATCTATAAAATAAGTCTCGTTAAATATATTTTCATCTGCATTTTATTTTTATAGTTCATTTTATATAATTTATAATTTTATCTTTGAATTCGCTGCTTTATAGCAATAGCAACTTGACTTTAGAAAATTTTTGAATACAGAAAAATATCTTAAGTGAATCAGTTTGATAGAAAAGATAAGCAAAAGACTACAGTAAACACTATAAAAATTTATTAAGTTTAGTAAAAGATAAAATATCATCTCTGGTATGGAGATAGTATGATGGATGGATGGATGCATTCATATATAAAATTGAATAATAACCGATTTACTTAGCTACTTGCACTTGTATATTGAATTTGATAGATTCAAAACGAACCATATCTGAGACCGTTCCAATATTTTGTTTATTTCAATTTTGGCAAAAATTTGTGGTTTCAATAAAAATGCATCGTCTACGATTATAAAAGACGACAACCATTTCGTCTGCGTTTCCTTCAAAATTTTGTATTACGAGTGTAAGACAACTTCAGAAATTCTGCGGAAACCATAAACTCTGATAAATGTATTCTTTCCAGCATGTGCATCGAAATGGATTTTATTGCAATTTCCTGTCGCATTTGAAGCTTATCATGTGCACACAAATGGAAAATTTAATATAAAAATTCGTCAAATAATTTTTTTTCTTCATATTATTGCACCACTTTCAACAAATACACATGATTGGATAGGAAATGCTTAGAAACAAAATCAAATCATGTAAATAGGGGTGAGTAAACGATACGATATCATCAGGATTTGTAATTTTATTATATTAAGTTGTAATAAATTTTAAATGAATTTATATTTTTATTATATTAAATCTGATTATATAATACGAATTTGAATATTTGCATTCAATATGTCAAGGATGTTTTCACCTTAACTGCAACCATACACATATTGAAGAAATTCACAAAAATAGGAGTCCTTCTGGAATGTGAAAAAAATCTTTTCAAATTTATTTTGTAGATTTTTTAACTGATAGTAAATGATAAAAAAAAATTAATTATTACAAGATGTGGAAGAAGAGTAATGAGATTGGCGAATTTTCTATCTGCACACCTTAAACATAAGATTAAAATCCATCCTAGACATGCACTTTAAGTTTTAATTTTCTATTGAGCGTAATAAGTTAAGTTATGTTTTTATAGTGCGTTACAAAAAATTGAACAGAAAACTTTTGACCAATAATGAGCTCTAAAACTTTTTGTTAAACTTGATAAATCAGCAGCTTTGACTTACGCTATAAAAAGTCTAAGGGAAACAGTCCTTAATAAAAGAACAATGTTTTCAGTTGCAAAAGGATTTTAGAAGAGCCCAGAAGAAGTGGCAGACGGACCTTTAGACCATGAGCTTTTTTTTTACTTTAGGGGAATTTGTACCTTAAGGATAAACTAGAAGCCAAAAATTTCCTTGAAAGGAGTCCTTAAAATACTCTACTAAAAGGAGTTCTTTGCCTCAGATCGGACATTGCAGATAATTGGATCCTCCATCATCATAACGTTTTCTATGATACAGTGACAGTATTCAACGGAGTGTTCCCGAGAAGCTGAAAGTGATTCCTGTTGAAGCCCTCCAGTACTACTACGAAAAGTGAAAATAACGCCTTCGCCGATGTAGGACTGCCCACAAGAATTTGTCTGAAGGGGATTATATGCTCCTATCACATGATCATAATCATCAACGAAGTTTTGTTAGGAAAATCGATTCCTGTGGTTCCGCAACCATTGGATTTGCTTTTTGTTACCCAAGATAAAAAAAAGTACTTGAAACGCTGTCATTTTGAAACTATCAACAACATCCCAAGGAGTGTAATTTAGAAGCTGAAGGCGATTTTTGTTGAAGCCCTCAGAAAAAGAGATCTTTATGTCACAACAGATTTTGCATACACTTCGATGCTCTACTGTGACAACGCTTCCTATTATATGGACGTCGCCATCTACTAATTTTTGTCGGGAAAAGGGATTCCTGTAGATTCATAGTCATTTTCCATAGGATCTTAGCCCATAATTAACGGTGTTAGTCCGGTCTCTAGGTCTGCTGAATCAAAGGACTTTGGACATCCCGGGTCCACGTCGAAGGCTCGAAGATTTATGGTTCCCATTTTCTGGGACCATAAATGAAGCCACCGTCGTCATTTTGGGTAGCTTCCAGTACAGCGCACCCTATTGAGCTTAATTGTGAGGCACAATAGTCGCGAAATCATCCATCCTCATATAGAGAAGCCAACAATTTTTGGACGGAACTTCCTTTTCAACATCGTCAGGAGTTTGCCTTAATTTTTACTGAGAACCAAAGATTCCGAAGAATACATGAGGACTGATGAAACTAGTATCCTGTACCATAGTAACTTCGGTGTTATGGTCGAAATTTTTTAGCGAAATAGTTTAGACTGACTAAAATAAGCTTAATTGGCTACCAGCAACCATGCGCGGATATCTTATTCCATGTTGTTTCGACTGCGACCCTGGATCTGAGTCTGTGTGACTTTTTTTCATTTCCCAGGATGAAAAAATACTTGAAAGGACATTATCTTAATACTGCAGATAACAGGCAAACGACTGTAACCGAAAAACTGAAGGCGATTCCCATTGAAGCCTCACATGACAATTGCAAAGAGCAGAAAGAACGCCTCCTCCAATGAATATCTGCTCAATAGAACTACTCTGAATGATACGAGGGTCGTTCAATAAGTCCTTAGAAAATCCGTAGTGTCGGTAAAAATTTTTTTTTTGTAAGTAGCATTACAGGAAAGCTGTCAAAATTTCAGCTCGATCCATAGCGTAGGTCAATTTCTATCGTCGATTAAAGTTAACGACATTTATTTGTGCATAACAATGGAAAAAAGCGAGTTTAGGGCTGTCATCAAACATCTCCATTTGAAAGGCTTAAGCCCGAAAGAAATCAAAGCCGAGTTGGATACAGTTCATGGCACATCTGCACCTGTGTTTGCGACGGTTTACAATTGGGTGAATGAATTTAAACGTGGCCGTTCATCCACAAAAGATGAACATCGTTCAGGACGCCCAGTTGAGGTGTCTACTCCTGAAATCATCGACAAAATCCACGATCTGATTTTGAACGATCGGCGAATTAAAGTGCGCGAATTAGTTGAGGCCACGGGCATATCACAAGGTACAGTCGCTTCAATTTTGCATGAAAAATTGTCTGTGAAAAAAATTTCGGCAAGATGGGTGCCGCGTTTGCTCTCAGAGGAGAATAAGCGCAATCGTGTAGTGGACTTTGAGGCTATGTTGGCACTCTTTCATCGCAATCCTGCCGAATTCCTTCGTCGATATGTCACTGTGGACGAAACCTGGATACATTACTACACTCCAGAAACGAAGAGACAGTCATCACAGTGGATTTTCAAGGGTGAACGGGCTCCGAAGAAGGCAAAAACTGTGCCATCGGCCGGCAAGGTGATGGCCACGGTCTTTTGGGATTCGCAGGGCATCATTTTTATCGACTACTTGGAAAAAGGAAAAACAAAAACAGGAGCGTATTACGCGTCGTTATTGCAACTGTTGAGCAAGAAAATCAAAGAGAAACGCCCCCATCTGAAGAAGAAAAAAATCCTCTTGCATCAGGACATTGCGCGTGTGCACACCTGCGCTGTTTCCATGCCCAAAATTGTGAAATTGAAAATGGAATTGTTGCAGCATCCCGCTTATTCACCAGATTTGGCCCCGAGTGACTATTTCCTTTTCCCCAATCTGAAGAAATGGCTTGGCGGACGCCGGTTCACTTCCAACGAGGACGTCATTGCTCAAACGGATGAGTATTTTGCAGAACTTCCGAATCCTATTTTTTGGACGGGATAAAAATTTTGGAAAAATGGTTGGGAAAGTGTATAGAGCTAAAAGGATTTTTTTTTTAAAACAGTTTTTTTTCATCTTTTTCTAAGGACTTATTGAACGACCCTCGTAACATTGACGTATAAAAATAAAATAACAAAAATCAAAGCAATCTCATTTCCTTTTTCAAAAACCTCATTACTAGTTTGAAGCCTTCCAGCACTGCTTCCAAAACAGTAAACAACACTTCCGCTGATATAAACTTGCACAAAAAGACTTAGTTTGAAGGGGATTAATGCATAGAATTTAAAAAAATTGTTGAAAAAAATAATTTTCATTACTTTCCTACTATACCTTGTAGATACTCCAAATGTTCACATAAACATTAAAATTTCATATAAAAAACATAATACTTTGTCTTCTATCCTTGTACCAAAAGATAAAACTAAAAGAACATAATTCCAACTGATCCTATTCAGTCAAGAAAGTAGATGTTTTTATATCTTAAATGGAAAAAATTTATAAATTATTTAACAATTGATGGAAAAGGTTTTTTAAAAAATTTTAAAAAATTTTCTATAATATTTGTCGCTCTGATCATTTTTATATTAAATAAAATAGTTAAAAAAAAATGGTTTTAACCAAAAAAATAGAAATATATCAAAATTGTTGTTAATGGAAAAAATTTTCTCAACTAGAAAAAAAATCGATTTATTAAATTTTCGAAAGTTATCTGGGCATAGAGGCTGCTCAGAATTCAGATAGTCAACTCTGCCCTTAATATCCTTTTCGGAAATGCTGTGATATTCAAAACACTTTCGTTCATTTTCTCATGGAATGTTGCCTAGGATCGAATTCTTCGACTGTGGAGTTTTTTTTAACCAGTAGTAACCTCTTCGGTGTCCTTTTTTTTAGTTTTTTAAAACAAACTCTATGGAAGGTCACCAAATGTCCTCGTGGACGTGAGGAGGCTACACGGCCTAAAAATAAACATTCAATTTTCAAAACATTTGCTGAATAATTAAATAAAAAAATTAACAAAAAATTTTGTTGTATTGTTTTTTTTAATGCTTAGTTTTTCTGTTTAAATTTTTCCTTTATTAAATTATTAAATTTTTCCAATAGTCTCTTGTCTAATTAAAATTAAAGTTTTAGTTCAAGGAGTTTTGACATTTTTAATAGTCCTATTTAATTGTGTTTTTTTTTCTACTTTACTGAACGATACCTAAAGGATATTTTCCCTTTTTAGGTGAAGTAAAAAAAAAAACAAATCAGAATATACTTGCGAACAAAATCCTTTTACATGAGAAATAATAATTACAATATTTTTCACACTGTAGAGATGTTCAAAAAAAATGTACACTCAAATAAGAGAACAAATTGAAGCACTTAATTGTGTAATTTATACAATTGTTAGCAAAAAAGCAGAGAAAATTGAAATGGCTACGATTAAAATGCTTTTCTTAATCTCGGTTTAACTTTGAAATTATGAATTTGTTAACCAGGATCAACAACAACGAAAAAAAAAAAAATAACTCGGAGCTGAAGTTGAAGCAAATTGTAATTAAAACAGTTTGTGTTCGGTGTAGACTCATCGTATATGTGGCCACAATAATAAACATTTGGTCTGGAGCATTTTGCCAGAAAGAAAGTTACCCTCGTTGAACAGAAGAGGAGGGTTCGAGTCACTGATAGATGGCTGTGGTGGGATTGCAAAAAGTCCCAAATGAGGCGATGAGCTTTAAAAAATTTTTATTTTGCACCCTTGTTTTGCAACAATTGCTGTTATTATTTTTGGTTTTTTTTTTACTATTTTTGTTTTTTCGTTAATTCGGTCGCAATTTGATTGTAGAAATTTTTAGTGTTCATCTTCTCTCGTTTATACTCAATTCCCTCGGAGAGAACACTTTTCGATTTAGTTTAAAAGTTGAACTTTCTTTTCGCTTATGTAATATGGTAAGAAACAGGGTGTAAAAAAAAACCCAACCACTTTTACAATAACCGGAATTGTTTCATTTTCAATATTAAACTACATAAATTTGTTTATTTAAAGTTCTTTAGTTGTTCTGTTAAAACTTCCTTACAAGTGGGATTTGTTTACTTATAAACAGGACATGATATTTTTCATTTTTTTTCTTTGATTCAAATTATATTTCAAGAAAAACCAGGAGGGAAGGGGGGTGTTATTACAAATCCTTTGATAACTTTTTTTAAAAAATTTCAAAAATTTTTTGTAAAGAATTTATTAATATTTTTAAAAATATTCTGTTTTTTTTTTTTTAAACTAAAATAAAATTTAATTCTCAATCATTTCCCTTTGATTTTTAAAGTCATGCAATTTGAATAAATTTTATTAGATTGAATAGCTAATCAAAAATATAAAATTTATAAAATAATTGCCCCAAAACTTCTTATTGGCCTCGATTCTTTTGACGTAATATTTTGATGAATGTATTCGTTCATTCTTTTGACATATTCGATAATTACTTGATGGATGTTGGCTTTCAAATATACGAAAATTTATGGATTGTCTGTGTAAACCGAATATTTTACAAAGTTTTACAAAAAATAAATTAACTATAGGCGTCAAATCGTTTGAACTTGGAGGCCAACTGATATCGGCAAATCTCAAGATTATGCCTCGTATGAATTTTACACGTGGCAAAAACGCCATATTTTTCAGAATATGGCGTTTCTGCAACGCGTAAAGTTCAAAAGAGGCATAACATTTTTCAACCGTAGCATAAAATTAATAAGTTATTATATAACAAAAAGCGCTTAAATTTAATGGTAACAGAATCTGTTTCTTAATTTTTGAAAATGTATGGCCCAACGATATCTTTAGACCCAAATGCACATCAAAGAATCATTTTTTATAGATACAGTGGCTTCTTTACAAACTTTTGGGCATTTCCAGACTCCCGCATACGATAGTTTTTTATATCGAAATATACACCACTGAGCAAAAAATAAGCCTCATTGCTAAAAAAGAAAATATGCACGAAACCTGGCTACGGCAGACTTACCAATTTAGAAAAAGAAATCTTTCAATTTTCAAACTTTAATAAAACTTTTGAATTTGTAAACTTTTATAATAGATTTTTTTTCAAAATGGCAAATAAATTTCTTAATAAATTTTATCTAAATTAATATATATATTTATTAATTATATAATTATAGAACTATACTTTCCAAACTACAAAATGAATAGTGCCATCTTTCAAAAAGTAATGCAATAAGAAACGTCATTCATCTTAGCTTTTTTTTTTTTTTTAATAATAAAAATAATTTTTTATTTAATATGAGACCCTTAATAAAAAAAATTTGCAATCCAAATTCTAACAAACTTACATGACAAGTAACTCATTCCATTCAGCCAGCAATTTTATTTGGCAACGTATCAAAATTTTGTAAAATAGAAAATACTCATCGACAATTTAGAAATCAACAATAAAAATATCTTTGGGAAAATAAACTAATAATAATATAAAGTTAAAAAAAAATAAAAAAAAATTTAATTCAATCAAAATAGATACAGATAGGAAAATAGTTTTCATAAAATTACTATAAATTCTAAAGAAACATGAAAACTTCATCGATAATTTAAACTTTGACGTAATATCCATAGTGTGTGAGGAGGCGTATAAATTATTTATATATTACACATTATAGTTTAAATTACGTAAAAGTTGAACTAAATTTTGTATACTTAATTTTAGCAAATACAAATTTTTAATAGAGCAGAATGTTTCGAATTATCGAAGGAGAGACTGGGAAGATACTCGTAGGAGACTCGGAATCAGTATCGCCACTGAATGATTCACTCCATCAGCTAATGAAGTGACGGAATTTTTGGCAAAGTATTGAATTTCTTAAACAGATAATTTCCAATGGAAAAACTAAAAATTTTGTCCAAAAATTAAAAAAGCTTCCCTAATTTGTCAATCACTGTAAAAAAAAACAATATTTAAACACTGAATAATTGATTAAAAACTCGACTTTAATTACTCCTGTTCTTATTTTATTATGCCATCGTTTTTTTTAATTTTTATTATAGTTTGTAATAATAGGAAAAAAATTTAGACTTAAAAATATGAATTATTATAATGACAAGACAGCGAATAAGCTATAAATCAAAATTTGTCAAAGATAAACACCATTTTTTCATGGACAGTGACACTGAAATTGGAATAAATACAATTTAAAAACCAATTGCAAGAAGAGCTGTGCGAGTAAATGAATTTTATCGAATATTTATTCCTGAAAAAATAAATTGTGTCAAAACACTGAAATCGCCGATGGGGTTGCGACAGAAATGGTTTGCCGCAATTAAATTCTTACTCATTTGAATTCATTGAATTTTGGTTTTGCTTTTAGATCTATTTTATTTTCCAATATTTTTTACCTTTGACATCCTTTATTGAAATATTGCGAATTGTTAATCTGTTAACTGTCAAAGCGATTGACTTTAGTGAGTTTATATAAGCACGAAAAAATAGAAGAAAAAAAATCCTAAATACGAATAGGAATATAAAGAAAAGAATTATTTATTTTAACAACTGAAAAAAAAAGATCCTTTGATCCTGAAAAAAGTAATCGTTTGTGACTAATTTTTTCATTGAATATATTATTGTATAAATCTCATATTAATTATAAAAAATGCGACTTTAAATTTTTCAATATAAGCCTAAGGACATTAAGGATAATCGTATACTGACACCATTGCATTTACAATTATGACTTGTGTTGCAATAGCAAATCGGCTGAATAACTTTTGAAATGACGAATAATAAAAACTAATTAAATTAAAAAAAATGTTTCGTATTTATTTAAGATTAAAAAATAGTCCTCATGCTGTATTTATGAAAGTTTTTTCAACATACACTACTGTCATAAATACAGGATACTTCAATTTGTGATTCGGAAAGTTTAGTTAAATAAAAGACAATACAAAAAAAATAGCCTTTAAGGCTGTAATTTGGCCGTTAGTTGACAGATGATCGTTTTTTTATGCTCCAAAATTTAAGAATTGCCTGCGTAAACACGATCTTTTGTATGGTGGCCTCCAAGATCATGAAATTTGATGCCATAAGTAAATGGCGTCAATTTGCATGATGTTGGAGGACATCATGAAATCAACAAATTATGCGTCTTGGGAACATTTTTGCGTAATAAAGCCAAAGTTTTTTGTATTTTATGATTTGTGGTGCCCATTTTTGTTGACACCACATAAAGGTCAAACTTTTTTAGATAAATTATAATGACCACAATATAATTAAAAAAAATTCTCTTAATTTGGTAGAAATTTTCCAGTTATCAATATTTGGGTTTCTCTGTTTTACCAAAATAATATATTTAGATATTGAGTTTCTGTTCAGTTTTGTCTATAAAAATGATGTTTAAATTTAATCGTTTTTATGCCTTGAGTTTATTTGGAATTTGGTGATTAGCTAAGGTGCCGAAAATAAGGCAATTTGTAGTTTTTTATTGTTTGGTTATTGAGTAAACTGGGAAAGTAATCATTAAATTTCACGTGAATTAAAGAAAATTAATAATTTTTCAAAAACTTCCATGAAAAAAAATTAAATAATATTTCAAAAATTTCAAGGACGAAGAGAGTTGCAGGAACAAAACACGTGTTGGCCGTCCCAGTTCTACGACTTTTTCTGAATATAAAATTATAGCGACGTCTTAACGTAACGTCCAAATTAAATATGTGAACAAAATGATGAAAAAACATCTTTAAAAATCTTGATATGCACAAATCGCCTAAGGAGGTGTTCTTCTATATTGGCAGAACCACTGCATTTTTCAAATATTCTTTTCTTCTGGAATTTGTCCGCACAGATGGAAAACAGCATTCATTCAACCAATTCTCAAAAAAAAACGAGTCCTCTTCCTTCTCCAATTACCGATCCATTGCACTAATATCCCTTCTTTCTAAGGTAGGGGAAATACTCATAAACTATCAACTAATGAAAATTTTAGCTGATAGTTTATCAGCGAAAATAGCTTTCGAACCGTCCAGTACAATTTGTTTCGGATGGCTGCAAGTATGCAGTTCACTAAATAAATGCTGGTGTTCCACAGGGTTCCGTTGTATCTCCGACCATTATTCTAAATTTCATAAATGATCTCATATCTGTTATTTCTAATCCAGTCCACTATTTCGCTAATGATAGTACTCTCAGTTTTTAAACTCATTAAATTCCAATATAAATAGTATTTTATTATGGGTCTCGAAGAACAGAGTGGAATTTAATGTTTCCAAATTTTAGAGCTGTCTTCTGTCTCTAAGGCAAAACCGAAATCTCCAGCCATTATCCAGGACATGCATAACAGAAACGGAAAAACTTTCCATTCTTGAATGTAATTTCAAATCTGATTTATAACAGTTTTGTAGTACGAAACTATTTTTTGTATAACACATGATTAAATTTAATTATAGCACTTTTAATCAACTACGTTGACTAATGCAGAATGACCCATGAAAAAATTCATCACATTATGATGCCGGCTTAGTCGTGTTCTTTTCGTATCTCTTCGTACACACGATCGTACGAACAGTTTCGTCAGCGATTCGACGAAGCATTATCGAATCATGAAATTTTCTGAGAATAGTGCTGCCAGAGGCACTAAAACTGACCAAAAACTCCATGCATAGTCTTGTCAATTGGTGCGCCATCTATTTAAATTTTAGCTAATGAACAAATCATCAACATTATCGCCATGGCTACTGCAATACAACCTCCGTTGATATTACCAAAAACGCTGCAAAATGCTTAGACTCCCTTAAACGATGCAAGAAATTTTTCACCCTATCTGATTTAGCCAATATGTTTACCCCAAGATAGAATATAATTCCCATATAAGGACAGGCGCTTCACAAAATGCCATTGCACTTACTAGATGGGATACAAAATCAAGCGTAAAATTAATAATAGACAAAAATATTATGGAGTCATCAGACACCCTGGAACACCAATTTTTCCTTATTTGACTATATTTTCCATAAACAGTGTTCCAGTAAATTGGCTAGTTACATTTCGTCCCTACAATTGTTTCACCGCAATACCCGTTTCGCCAAGAATGCACATCAGTTTATCCTTAATCCTCTTTTCGGACGTGCCGTAAAGATTCATTTTTTAATCGTTTAATCCGTATGTGGAAAAACATTATTTTTGTGTGGGATAAACTTAACAGGAACGTAGAAAAAGTCTATTTTCTTTCTGTAGAGGACTTATGGAGAAATTTTCAGTAGCAATAGTCCCCATTACTACCAAAAATTTATGAAAAATTACTAATGGTAAAAATGTTTAAACAATGATAAAAAAAAATTAAATTTAATAACTTGCAATGTCACTAAAATAAACTGTACAAAATAATATTGAAAAGTTCTGATTTTGATTCAAAAATATGTAAAAATATGTTCAAAAATAATATTGAAAAGTCCATATTTTTTTTTGGGTAGGCAAAAGCTTTTGGAACAATATTGTTAGTACGAATTGTAAGATTTCTGAGCAAAAAAAAAATTATTTGTCAATTGTAAGATTTGATTTAGTAAAGAAAAGATTTCACTTCAAATTTTATGGGAAATAATTTAAAAAAAAAAACCAAACATTGTTAAAAATAATTTCTTTCTAATCTGCTTGAAAAGTTTATTTGAACGCTTATATAGCTTCCCATACCGATTATTCTAATAAATCCTTCTTCTACACACATTCAATTAAAAATATTCTCAATACAAACGAGAGAATCGTCGATTACTGGTTTTTTTTCCCTTATAAACTTTGTCACCGAGAAGAATTTGAAATTTATTTTTAGCATGCTAAGATTCGTTTGAACAATATTTGACTTTACAAATCTTATATAATCAAAATGGATAGAATTATATCAACAAAAACAAAGCTTACATAAATTCCACCTTAATTTCTATGGATTGTGAACTTTTGAGTTCTACAATTATTCTTTAGCAATTTTCCACTAGATGAACATTTTCATCAAAACTTAGTTGGATTTGTTGGATTTCTTCATGTCTTCTAGATTTGGATTTTTATTAACATATAGGATTTTACGACAAACTTTACTTTTTTTGTTGTTTTATTTTATTAAATCCATTACTTAAAGTGTTTGTTTAATCCTTACAATATTTGTGCTTCTTCTTCTTCCTCTTTTTCTCCCTAAATATGTGAATATCGAGAAAAAAATTAAAAACTCAACAATGAAACGAAAAAATATGTTAAATCAGATTGTGGTAAAAATAATTTTAAAAAATCCCAGTAATACACACACCCACATATGAGACTATAATTTAACGCGAATAAATTTGCATATGAAAAATTCAGACTCTTTGATTTTTACACAAAAGTTTCCATTTGACAACGAATAGGAACAGGAAAATTTAAATAGAAAATTTGGTCAGAAGATATTTGTGGAAAACTATTTTTAAAAATTTTCCGTCATGGTGACTCAATTCCACTTGGAACAATTCGCTTTTGTGAGTATGTTACCCAATTCCACTGGCCCGACCTGGGTCACCCGTACCGAATCGGTTTGTATCAACCAATGACAATAGATACTACAGTCAGAACCACATAAATAACAATTCAAATGAGACTCTGGTATTTGGCCATAGTTTGGTCGGTTCTGAAGTATTTGAATCTTGTAGGCTGTCCCAATACATACTCTATAGAACACGTATACACATAGATAAATCTCCATTATTGAAATTAGATGAAATACCAAAATGTCGGCCAATCATGATGTATTATACTCGAATGGGAATTCATGCGGAAAGCCTTATGAAACCTTGAAATGCTTTAACCACTTCAGGTGATGCAGTCACTATCAACGATAGGTGTATTTGTATATGCAATTCTTTTAGGTAAAATCGATCTAAAATAAAGTAAATTTATTCTGTATAATTTTATATACAATAGATACAACAATACGCATAGTATGAACTGTTCAAGAAAGGATAGAATTTACTGAATACTAATTGAAAATATCATTTATATTAACTGTTCAAGAAAGGAAATTTCTAAAAATTTCTTCTAAATTCAAAAAAAAAAACAATTTTCTAAATATTACATTTTTTTTTCATTATCAACAACAGAAATTTAGGTTAAAATTGCTGTTATAAAAAAAAAGGATTTCGGTTATTCTAAAAATTGCTTAAGAGCTCAGATGGTGCCGTCACTTAATTACAGTTATCAGGATCTATATCAACAATCAGGACCGATGCTATTACTCCATTATAATAATCATGGTACTACTGAAGGGCTTCAAATAGAAAACGCCCTCAGCTCCTCGGCTGTTATCTGCAGTATAAAGATAATGTCCTTTCAAGTGCAGTTTTTTATCTAAGGAAACAAAACAAAAAAGTCACGCAGACTCAGATCCAGGATCACAGCCGAAACAACATGGAGTAAGAAATCATAACCTCTAAGTTATTGGGGTACAGGACAGTAGATTCACCAGTCCACATGTGTTCTTCGGAATATTCGGTTTTCAGCAGAAACCAAGGTGAACTCTTTCATCCTTCCAAAAAAATTTGATCCCCTTACATGAGTTTGAACGATTTCGCGACAATAAAGTGCTGAAAACAACCCGAAAAGTCAACGGATCCATTCCTTCGGAGGAAGACCTCGACGTAAACCTGGGACGTCTAAGGTTATTTGGTTCAGCAAACCTATATCGAACTCGCACCGTTGATTATCAGCTAAGATCCTATGAAAAAAGGACTGTGAATTTACAGGAATCCCTGTTTCCGACTGAAATTAGTTGATGTCGATGGCCACATAAGAGAAAGCGTTATCACATTAGATCATCAAGAATATGCAGTATCCAATCTGACGTGAAGATATATTTTCCTGTGACTTTTAAGGACTTATTTAAGGATTCAATATTAATAAACGATGTGACCTCGCTCAATCGTTCCACATTTTTATCAGTTTTCTTTATTAAAGGCATTCCTTAACAATGTTCGTTTCTACTGCTTCTCGGCATTCTAAAAATTCATAATTCCACCAAAATATTTAGGGTCTTGATAACAAATGTTTCCCATAAGCTTATTGCAACTTTTTGTAAGTCTCCAAACAAACATGTGGATTCACCAAATTTACACATGGATTCACCAAGGTCTATATAATATTTGACGACACTTCGTTGCTCGACATTTCGGAGTTCCATTTTTGCGTACAACACTACAAAACACAACTTCACTTATAACACTTTATAGGGTTGAATAGTAACTAGACGAGAATGAGGCCATCGATTTTTTGAGGTATCGAAAAGTACTTTTAGAGAAGGCAATAGGTGAAAGTTGACGTCTTCGAAGGGGATTGAAAGGCTTGGTGAAACTTCAAAGTTCAAGCCTGTAAGTTCAAATGGGTTTTTAAGCTATATTTAATATTAGTAATAATTAAGAGCTTTGGACGAGTAGTCTACATAAATCAATGTACCTTTTGTTAATGTTATTGATTTTCATCGTTTTTTTTTTGGTATACGTCTTTTTGAGGATTAGGATGTGGTACAGTTTAACATACACTTTTGGAGTTTTTACAGGAAGTAAGAATAATTCCATCATCAGCTAATGTGGCTGTGGGGATATCTGAAGTAAATATATTGTAAAGAACGGGAGCGAGAATGCTACCTTGAGGAATGCCAGCATTAATAATGGATATAATCGAATATTGGAGATTTTAGATAATTTGAAAGTGATTATTGTACTTTATAATGAAGCAATAAAGAAGAAGAATCATGTTGTTAAGCTTCCAGAGCAATCCGGTGTGCCAGATATGTTCAAATGCGTGAGTTATATCTATGTTTTTCGTTCAAGGGAGAATTCATTGAAATTGACAACTCGATGACTTGCGAAATTGTGGAATAATCAGATCTAAAACTAAACTGATGATTAGGAATAATATTGATGGATTTGACGATCTGATCAAAAAAGACGCAATTAGAAGATTGAAGAGTAGTTTTGCGATGATTCTTGCCAAGATAATAGAAAATTCCGTTTAATAAAGTTTTGTTAAAAATAATTGAAAGCAAAAAGGAAAATTTCCCGCCATTTTTTTTCAAAATTTGAGGCTTTATTGTGGAAAAATAATCTAGTCATAACCTTTGAGCATCTTTAGTCATAACTTTTGAGCATCTTTTGAGCATCTTTCTGGTTAGACGAAACAAACTACTCGTCTTTTGAGGCTATCCATAAATCGACTTAATTTTTGGTCTCTTTGTAAAATCGGACGCGTTGATCTTCCAGGCCATGCGTCATCGATCGGAAGAGTTAGTACTCGGAAGGGGAGAGGTCTGGAGAATACGGCGGGTTAGGCAGAACCAATTTCAGTATTTCCAGGTAGGCTTTAACCATCTTAGAACATGTCACTTTGTCGGGTGTTTGCTCCTATTGTTGCCGTATTTTCTTCAATACTCGGCCCAAACGCATCAATTGTGTTCGGTAGAGTGCTTCTGCGATAGTTTTTCCCAGTTGCAAAAGCTTATAATATACCACGCCAAGCTGATCCCAACAAAATACATAGCATAAGCTTTAAGTCATGGATGTTTGGCTTGACTGGCGATGTCAATGCATGGCCGCAAAACCCCCAAGATTTTTTTCACTTTGGATTATCGTATTGGATCCACTTTTCATTGCCAGTCACAATACAATGCAGAAAACCTTTCCTTTTTTGCAGTTTCAACGTCTTTTGGCTTCAACTCATATGGCATCCAATTTCCTTGCTTTTGGTTCATTCCTAAAGCTTTCAAACGATATGAAATGGATTGTTGAGTCACGCCCAATGAAACTGCAGGTTTTTGTTGCGTTTGATGTAGATTTTATCCAGTAATGCATCCAATTCTGCGTCTTCAAACTTTTTCACCGCTCTGGGACCCTTTTTGTCTTCCACGTTGAAGTGACCACCCTTGTAGCAATATGTTCTCATAATAATACAAGCCTCACCATAAGTTTCTACAATCATTCGATGTGCTTCAGCTGCAGATTTTTTTGAACTTTCCCCAAATGACATTTATTTGGCTCAAATTTTGACATTCTAAAAAATTGATCCTATAAAAAGTCCTGAATGTAAGATGAAAAGTTGTTGACAGATACCTAAGCTTACGATTTCACATTTTGGATCCATTATTTTGAACAAACATTTACTGCTGACGCCGTCTATTGAAAAACGGTGATTTCCCATTTTTATATTGGTAGATGTCGGATCATATTTTTGACCTAGGATAAGGTGTTAGGAGAGAGATCCTTAGGAAGTGGGCTTCGGAATCAATGTGAAAAGTCAAAAACTTTAGTTGGTAATAAATAAAAAACAATTTCAGAATTAAATCCTTTTTAACTTCAATCATTTTTAAATTTTTATTTAGAATTTTTTATCGCATGAACATTTCTAAGACCCAAAAAAAAACTGTTTAATAAAAATAAGCTACATTTAAAATTTTATTACAATTCTTTATAATTAATATACAAAAAAAAACTAAATTCAGACTAAATAAAAAAAGTTAGAAAATAAAAAAAAGGATAGGATAAGCTTGCTGTACGCTGTTATCACCTTTCGTTCCGACAATGATTGATGCTAAGCTTTTTGTTCGTAACTGATAAACTTAGTTGAACTTGGAACTGTATAAAAATGGATGGCATTAAGATTGGACAGTAATAATATATGCACACACTTAAATATATATATGGGTGTAGGTATAAGTAGAATAATGCGTCGTGCACACTTGTATGTGTACATATTCATAAACAAAAAGTACAATAAATGTACGAGCGTATATCCGGTATCAATATTACTAGGCTCGACGGTACAAGTACTATCCTGATCCTTTTAGCAATTGTGGTGGTAGCTTCAGCTTATACATTATAACGTATGTTATATATGATTGCATGTATGTATGTATGTATGTGTGCCCGATTGTATCGAGACTGGAACGTGCCTTTTTCTTTATTATTCATTTTGACTTCCTTGCAGGATTTTAGTGATATTGCCGACTGTGAAGATTTATAATGAAACGAACATGAAAAATAAGCACTAGACAAGAAATAAGGGTGAACACATGAAAAACATGGAACAAGGATGCGTACATTAATAGGAGCTATGGCAAAGATGCCAACTAAGGATTGGATTGAATGGAAAGGAGTGCTAGTAAATTATGATTATAGCTTATATAGACATAAATTAATTTAATTCAAGCTTCCCAAACCCATATTAGTAAAGTCCACCTAGACTTCATATCTATGCTCATTTCTACTATAACAGACCCCCCTCCCCCCCCTTTCCCAAAATAGAATAGAACTGATGCTATATGCTTGTGACTGCTTTTGCCATATTATAATCAGTAATACAGTCAATTTGCATGTTGACTTTTCTGAAATACAGCTTAGAATAATTATTCATAGAGAGACCTGAGTTTTAATAGAATATATTTACTCCCATTACATATACTCGCATGTAAGGTGTAGAATAGAAAATTTCAATTAAGTTTTCGTTATGGTTCCATAATAATTTAATACGAAACTCTTTAATTCCTCAATTAAGATGAATTTTCACTAAGTATACACAAGGTTTTGTACACGTATTAAAACTCTCATAAAAAAAATAACAGAAAATTTAAAATTATACTTAATGATAAAATATTGTTCCAAATTGCTTTTTATTTTAGTATATGTATAATATAATCTCTCAATAAATGAGATAATGTATCATTCTTTTAGATTTTTAGTCATTCTGTTTGCATTAATTAACAATTTTATTATGCGTAATTGAATTTCTTTATTATTATTTAATATTAGACATAAGGGATTATTTTTTGTATATCTATTTTCTTTAAAAAAGTATTTTAAAAATTTATTTGAACAGGAATGAAAGTTTGATTATGGAATGAGTAATTATTTTTGTAAAAATGTTTGTTGATATAACTATTTTTGTCGGTAGATGGCCTTATTTGTAATAATGGCTAACTTAGATTATAGATAAGAATAGGATACGAAGAACTGGTGAAAATGTTAATTCTAAGCGCCATGACGCTCAAGTTTGGTGATAGGATGTCCTGAGATATATTTTTTTTAAGTCGTGTATGTTTGCGTATTAGTCACAAGTCCACTCAAGGACGCCAGACCAGACAACGAATCTCTCCTCAGAGAGAGATATCTTAAGCTTCGATTAGACTATCCGGGAAATATTCAAATTATTCAACCCAAATGTTCGTCCCAAAATCGCCCAATTAGGTGAACTTTTTAACACCGATTATACTATTCAAGCAATGGACGAGTAATTGACTCAGCTCGAACATATTTATTTTAGTTTTCGAAGGGAAATAGAAAATGTCTCCATTACGAGCTCGAACCGTCAAACTGTAATTACACATCAGCTCGATCAAACATCGCCCATTCAGAATTGGTTCGAGCTAAGATTTTTCTTCTTCTTTCATTTAACATTTGACGTTTCTTTCATTTACATGAAGGATTTTCAATTTTGTTTTTTTTTGAGTATAGCAGTCGAACATATTTGCCAATCAAAGAAAAAGTTAAAAATATTTGAACAACATAAAAGAAAATAATAAATATATTAAAAAGTGGAAAATAGGATAATTCAAGAGAATAGGATTAATAATCGCAGCGATGTGGATGATTCCATATGAAAATTGCTGTGTATTTTCACCAACTTGGCAAGGGTGATTACTTTGAATAACATATTTTATAACAATTTTTTTTTTGTACCAACAACCGGCAAATTAAAACAAAAAACAAACAATTTTTAAAACACAAATGTTCTTTACCCAAATCAAACTGCAAAATGTCATAATTGTAATAATGTTCGCGCTCGAATACGGAGCTCGTCTCAAACATGCTCGATCGGGGGAAAGATGTTCGTACAACATGTTCGAGCACATATTAAACCGTTCGAGATGAAAAATATGAATGATTTTTTTCTAAAATTCAACCATTTCTCGAATGGTATAATGGTAATGTTAGAGTATAAAATAACAGAATGGAAAAATAAGTTAAAAATCCGTCGCTTTTTATAGAACGATCTCTTTTTTATGGAGTTTTTTCATAAAATTTTTTTTGAATTGTTTGTACACATATGTGTATCTACGTCTTTTTGCTTTTTATAAATCTATATTAAAAGAATCTTAAGAAGAATTAAATAGAAAAAGGTGTAAAAATGTAGAAGTCACGCAAGAGAAGTACTAAACTAAGCACGCTAGTATAGTATTTTTTAGTAACATCTTGTTATGGCCTTTTTGATTATAAGTTTAATATTAGACAACAATATCAGTGGAACTGTCATTATATATAACAAGGTGTTTAACCAAAATTATTAAATTATGAATAAATGTAAAAAGTGTACTTATAAATATATAAAAATGGTTCTGCATAACATAACTAGATGTTGTTATAACATTTGTATTTTAACAAAATAAATGGAAATTAATTAACGCTATTTTCAAATATGAACTACAAAAATACTATTATTAATTTTAATAAGATAGATTTAATTAAAAACACAGTTAAATAAATGGCTAAAAATAATTATAACAAGTGAAAAATGCCTAAAAAAAAATGTTTAAATTTAATTTTCATTAAATTATTATAATTAAACGCTTATCCATTTAATAATTTTGAAAGTATACTCTTTTCATTAGGCATCGCCATCATAAATGTACAATTTTATTAAATATTTATTTATAACTAAATATGCCATTTAATAATATATTATAAAAAGAATTTTAATATTTTTCTACACGAGTGGCAATTTTGTCAGAACCATATTACGCACTTTAAGAGGAGCTTTTAGTTATCAGCGATTAGTCTTATTTCTTGTTCTGTAAATAAAATTTTTCCTCAGTAAATAAAATTTTCATCTATATGAGACTTCGAAAATCTAAAAATAACTATAGATAAGCCATAATATTAGCGAAAAGTTACTGTCTGATGTGAATTTTCATCTGATTTGGTGCGCATTGGCCTGTATTTCTTTGAAAATGAAGAAGAACAGACGATTACAGTCAATTTTGAGCACTTTAGCCGCATGTTAACTAAGTTTGTTTTGAGTTAAACTTATAAATTTTGAATTTTGCCTCATTTGATTATAACAACTAATATTTAAATGTAAAATTTCGCCTTTATTTGGCGGAAAATTCCCAGAACGCATTATTTCGGCATTTGGTTATATCAATTGATGTCCAAGATCGTGCGTTTTGATAGTCTTGAACTTTTTATTACAAAATTATATAAAAATATCTTATTTACACAGATATTTTTTATACTATAGTGATTTTAAATATCAAAATCTGTCAAGTAATGACAAAATTTCAGCCCAAAATTTAATAATTAGACTAGTTTTATATTTAATACTAAATGTCAAATTTTTGCCACTATAAAACTTTAAAAATAATATCAAAAAATTAATTCGGAATATATTTTATTTAAATCTATTATTTAAAGTCAATTTTTAGACAATATTTTATAAAAATAAGCTATTTGGAAAAGAAGCTTTTTGAAAAAAAAATTATTATTATTTTTTAAAAGTACATGTATTAGGATTACTAGAGGATCTTTACCTTGTCTCAGAGTTTCTATTTTTATTTTTTAAGTTCTGATTCCTAAAATACAATATTTTAAATATTTCCCAAAAAATAACTTTAAGAGAGACAACCATTTTTTATACACAGAATATTTATTAAAAAATTATAAAAAATGTAAAAATAATTTTTTTTTTTAAACACAATATTATCCATAAATTAATAGATGAAAATTTCTTTCTTCCATTAAAATTTTGGATAATATTCTCTTTATGAACGGAGTCAAAATTCAATATTGCAATTCGGCCAGCTTTAGGAACAGTAGTTTTCTGTTACATAGTCTTTAAAACATTCTTAAAGCTGACAAATTTGATACCATATTCTATTTATATATATTAGTATGCTAAATATTTAATTAATCTACGACATTCCATATTCATATCCATGTAAAGTTTAGAAAAATATGTTCACTTCTACAATAATAACCTACATACACGTACGCCGAACTTACATTGACCTACATTCAGCACATTCAAAATGTTCATAATATTCGTGAGTAAAAATTTATAAATATTTCTACACATTTAATCGTATTAAAACCTAATGATGTTTACCGAAAGAATATAGTAGAACGAAAAAAAAATTTTTTCTTTGGTGAGATATCCTCCCTTTCCTAATTGAATTTTTGTTATATCTTAAAATGAAGGCTCGTCTTCTTTCTACTTACTTAAAATAAGTTCTTATATTTGATGGCGATGCCGGTGTTATTATACCGACAATTCAGAATAAATGCTCTGTGAATCAAAATTTATAAATAAACTTTGAATATAGCATAGCAAACAAATATTAACATTAGCGTTAGACGAGATTTTTCATTGCTAAATGGCAGAAGTATTCCACAAAATTGAAGATAATGCTCATCATTGGATGTTAGGGGCTATTTTAAGAAGACGACTCGAAATATTTATTTGTAGATATCGGTTGACGACGCCGGGTAAAAATATTAGGAAAGGTTTAACATTTTTTTTTCTCTATTTTATCACAAAACTTTTAACATTTGCTTTAGAAATTTTTCAAATAAAAATTAAATACTTTGAAAGAATAATTTTTCTATTCAACTTTATAGAATTTGTGAATTAATAAATTTTCATAAAATATATCAAAGGGTATGGACAATTTAAAGGGGAATATTTTTTTCTTGAATTTTATTGATATTTACAATTTTACAATTTTTGTTTTTAAATAATAACATTTCTTCACCCTAAAAATTTTCTTTTAATATTTTATTTGATACCCATAACATAAGAAGCAATTTTTTTTGATAAAAACACTATCATAAGAGTGGGGAAACATGTGAGAGTTAACACCTATTGGTAAGAGGATTAAAGTACGAGTAGTAGGATAATCCTTAAAGAAAGTTTTTATAACGAGAACCGATATTCAGAAATAAAACTTCCTCTATAATGAGAAAGGATATTCAGGATTGAAATGTTTTTTATAGCGAGAAAGAGTACTCGAGATTGAAATATTTTTTATACCGAGCAAAGTTATTTGGTACTGAAACTTTTTTTATAACGAGAGAAGTTATTTGGTACTGAAACTTTTATTATAACAAGAAAGGATAAATTGGAAATGAAACTTTCTTTTCATAATGAGAGAAACACAAATTGTGAATGATGTTAATATTAAGACGACGATGTATAACCGGTTTTTTTATTCTAGGTTCCTCCTCCCTTACGTTACCGGATACATGGCCATAATTTTTTTATAAATTAGTTACTGTCATCGGATTGATTATGTCACCAAATTAAGGACACTGCAAATTTATTTGCCCGATGAGTGCCGATGGCAGAATTTAGGGAATAGCCAGGGAGCGATGCAACAGATAAATCTCTCCTTTTCCCGTCAACGATTGAATCCACCCTCACTCTCCTCGTTAAGCTTCTTAAAAAAAATTTTGCCTTGAAAGTTTTTTTTTTGTTTCTTCTATAAATATTTTTAAAGAAAATTATTTTGTTATATAAATATAAGCATGATCCAGCAATACACAGACAATATTACACCATAGCAATTATGATGAATATAAATGGATACGTCAACAATATTACGGAGAATCTTAGATTATATATATGAAGTGGAAAAAGGTCAATTTTATAAGCCCAAATGGGTTTTATAATTGCAAACACAAATAATAAATATAATAATTATTAAATCATAAATAATTATTATCTTTACTATTTGTTGTTAGTTTCCAAGGGATGCTCAGTAGTCTAAGGATATGCAGCTTGAAATATTATTATTCCACTATATGAGTTGCAGCATAATCTCTTTTTTAGGTGAAATCCTAATCAATGTATTTAACATATTGTGGAATCATGTTGCCATTAAGGTATAAAAGGGTAGATTGTCTTTGGCAAAGGGTAAAAGTGATGTGAGTACTTTTCTGTATAGTAACCTTCACTTTCTATTTCTTAAAACAGGATTGAAGACTGTTGATTTGAGATTCTTAATTATTGGAAGAATGTCTTGAGTATAAATATGGGACCAAAAATATTTCCTTGTGGGACTCCAGCTAAAACAGAACATATTTCGCAGAATACCGAATTCACTGCTATATGTAAATTACGTTGGAAGATATTGGATTATGATAATAAGATCCGCAGTTTTCAAAGGAACCCAGGATGCAATACACGATCAAAAGTATAGGCGAGACTTAATAATACCCCTGAGCAAATTCCTGTTCTCTTATCAAATATCCGATCAGGAATATTTTTTCTATTATCTAAAACCGGATAGATAATGTAAAAAAAATATTCCTGTTCAAAAAAAATATTCCTGATTTTCATTTTTTTTATTAGAGTTATTTAAAAATCCTTTTCTAGAATTGGTAAAAAGCTACTAAGTTTATAGAATGATGGAAAATTCATGGGTATATTTGGCTTAGGAATCATTTGGCTGATTGAATATTTCTAGAGTACCAGAAAAAAAATATATAATATTAAAAGCGCCTGTAATAAGAATTAAAGTTCTTTTTTTGAAAATTTTCTTCAGAAAAGGAGCTATTATTAGGACGTAATTAGGGGTTATTTTATTAAGGTGACGAAGAATAGTAGTCTCAATTTTACTTTTTTTTATTATTAGTATATCATTTATCTTTTATAGCATTATGTAGAGTAATTATTGAATTATACAACTTGAAAGCAAAAATATTTAATTATAAATAATTAATTTTTTACATTTCAAAAAAATTTCATTATTTTATAAATATTTTTGTTTCAAACAAAAAAAAAAAATTTTTTTTAATCCCATTTAATTTAATATTAAATTAGATCTTTTATTTAAAAATGAAATCAACAAGAAAATATCGTGTCTTCTTTATTTAATTTACATTTATGATTCGTAAAAAAAAATCTAATTTACCTTTATGATTCGTAAAAAATTCAAATATTCTCTAAAGTGCCTTTTCGATTTTAATCATTTACTCGGCGTACGAAAAATAAATTATGCTACAAATACAACAACAAAAATCTGTCAGCCTAAAAAATTTTATGATAATATAATAATAAAAGGGAAAATAGTGTATACATTGCAAAAATTTTCTAAAATATGTAAAACTATAAAACTCCTATAAAAATATATAAATTGCAGACAGGCAGCTATAAAGACAAATATTCATAATATATCTTTCATGTAAACTAACACCTCCCCCGCCATACAAATGATAAATTCTTAAAAAATTCATGCATTTAAAAAATCAAACTATCAGCCTTGAGAAAATATCCTTTCATAACTGAAGTTTTGGGTCTGGGTCACGAGTCTGTTCTAATCAAGGTACCAATATTTTCGTTGAAGAATTTTTTAAGTCGTAGTTATATTAAACCTACCCTAATGTACAAAATCACAAGGTGAAAATATCATTAAAAAGAATAAGATAATTTCCGATTACATATCCCAATCCAAACCGTTCAATACTCTAATACGTCTCACACTCATACATATATAGAATTGGTCTAAAAAACTTTATAAAGAAATTCACCTCATAACTGATCCCGACACATTAGATACGAAAATTGGTACATGTCCCGAATGCAAAGCACGATGATTTTCTATAAAAACATTTTCCCGAACCCACCCCCAAACCGAGTTGTGTTAGTCACCATTTGATTCGGTCTCACTTGTTTTGGAAATCAAAAAGCCAGAATTGATGGCTTTTCCGTGGTCGATGGCAATTCAAAACGAATGGTGATGGCATCTCGTATTAATGGTGCCACTATTTTCGTATATTTAGTTTAATAATCTCCTAATTGCTTTGGCATGGAGCTTGTTTATGTAATTTCTTAGCACAGAAAAGATATTAAAAGCAGATGACGACAGTATAAGGCAGGAATTTCGTATAGTACTACTGATGGTTAGGCAAAAAACAAATAGCATCACATTCACTGACAAAATTAAAAGTGACCAAATGCATTGGAATTGTACAAAATGGAAAACGTTCACAAATAATGCTAGTCTAATAAGAATTTAACATCAAACATTTTCGTCTACCTTAAAAGAAATAAAAAAAAAACTAAAATCCTCTATAACTACTGTTTTCATTTGGAGCACTAAATTTAATAGAGAAAATTGGTGAAGGAAATTAAATTTTATTCTTTTGTATAAACGTTTTTAGATTTTCCATTTGGTTTGAAAATTTAATGGAAAAGTTCATACCGTTTGCTATTCAAATCCAATTTCATTGCATCAAAAGCCAATAAGCTAGTGTTCAAATACACCATTCTCATTTAACGAAGGACTTTTTATATATAAAATATCCTTACGGTTTAGTATGTTTTCATTAGTTCCCAAAATAATTGCATCTAGTCCTATTAAATTTCATTGTATTTGTATATATTTTTACGAAGGCAGTATGATAAGTCAGTGATAAATGAAACTAGAAAAATTAATTAATGAATAAAAATTGATATATATTTTATAATATAGTCTCCTTTTAGTTTAATAAGGATATTTCCCTTATTTAGGGATATTTCAATATCTTTATACCACCCGTGTTGTATGATTTGTCAAACTCTCCAAAAAAAGTCATCAATTTTTGCTATAAGTTCAAAATTAGACGCAAATTTATTTTCACCAAACTATTTATTTTTACTTTCTTGAAGATCGTTGGTAAAGATTCTACCTTTTGTATTCCAAAAAACTGAGGCCATAATCTTTGTTGCCGATGGAATAGTTTTTGTATATTTTGGTGCACGGTAGCTAGCATAAGTCGATTATTTTCACTGAACTTTAGTTTCTTATTAGTAATGGCAAACTCATATTTCATCAGTTATGAATTAGCACGAAGATTTATTTGGATTACACTTAAAAATGTCTAAACTCTCGACTGAAGTTATTACAAGACCATGTTTTTGGTCAGGTGTTAACAATCACGCAACACGCATTTCTCCGATAGATTTCACATATGTGTACCCAAAATTTTATGGAAGATTTTTTCTATCAAATGCATTTTCATTCGACAATCTTTAAAATTAAAATTAGCGATTTTATTTATCATTTCTTTGGTTATGACCTTTTTTTGACATCCTGAGCACTTAGCATCACTTGTGCTCATACGACCACAATTAAATTTAGTAAATTACTTCTAAATAATTCCATACGATGGTGAGGAGTCTTAATAATCCTTTGCAAACTTGGTTTTAATTTCAGATATTATTTATTTCCTCCAAAAATAGTTTTTTATGAATACACAAAATTCATTTTTTTCTATATTTTTAAATAAAACTTTCTCTGATTTCAATAGCCGTCAAAACTAAACCAATAAACGGATATATATAAAATTTTGAATGACATCTTTTTAAGAATGATAAATAATAAAAAGAATATCATTTTGCTAATATCAGCTACATTTATTTTGTTTACAACTGACTTATCAGACTACGCTCGTACGAACTCTTTAAGCTCAATTTTTCTATTTTGCCATAGCTAGAAGCATATAAACGTAAAATAATGAATTTCTATAACTAAAACGTTCGCTTTTAAAAATTTTAATTTTTCTCCTAGATCATCACTTTGTTTGTTTTAATAAAATTCACAAGCCATAGTGTTTCCTATTAAGCGCATATTCAATAAGCAGCACAAGTTTCAATTACTCGTTTAAATATGTTTTTGTTAATTTATCAAAGCTGATTGTATGAAAATATTCATAGTAAAATAGTGTACATCCTTTTTCGTTTATTATTATTAAATCTGTAATATCGGATACTGCATTGTCGATCGACTCCATCGGAAAAGCTCCACTACGAGCTTGATAGACATTTTCACCTTTCTACCAATAAATATTGAAGCGTGTCGAAAATTTTCCAATATTTAAAATTCTGCTCCAGTTTTTCTTTCAATTTTGATGTTGCCGTTGTTGTTTTCATTTTTTTTTGCATATTTTCATTGGCCCAAATATCATTTAGTATTTATTGGAAAACTTTCAACACGCTTCAATATTTATTGATTTCTTTCAGCATTTTTAAAATAATATTATGGCATTAAGCATTGGGAGCAGTGGAGCAAAACTTGAATACATATGAGTACCCATTTTAACTGCGTTTCATAAAAATAATATTGAGAAAATATGCATTTAAGCTTCTAAAAAAAACGTTATCATACTCGTAATAATGATTGTCAATAGTGCATATGCATTAAATATGAAATCAGGTTGAAAAGTAGTAAGTACGATGGATGTTATTAGTAGAAGAATTTTTCGATTATGAAAAAGTAATAATTGTCATGAAGAATTTTCTACTTCAAGAATTTCTGAAACTGTCATAAAAGAATCATAAAAATATCTTTATCTAAGTGAAAAATAATATTCGATTTTATGCTTTTGATATTTAAATATATATTTTTACCGGAATTATCTTTTATAACAGGATGCAGATGCCATAATTTTTTTTTCAATTTAAAATTCTTGAAGAAAAGTTTAATAGTTTGCTTTATTTTAGTACAAAGTTTGTTTCGTTTTATTTTCATAGAATTATTGTTGTTTCTTTCAATACAATTACAAACATATTTATAGTTTTTTTTAAAATTATATTTACGTAGATAATTATCAAATTTTAGAGTAAAAAAAAATCAATTTCCGTCAAATAATATCTATATTACAGTCAGAAATGTTTCAAAAAATTCAGGAAAAATTATCGCAAAAAAATATAGTCAAAAAGTCTTTTTATCATAAGTATTGTAGTGATAAATTTTAATACTTTATTAATAATTTTAAATAGCAAAATTAAATAAAAATAAAATTCAAAAATCAAAATTTTATGTTTAGTTGTTAATTTTTATTTTTCAAAGTACAACACTGATTTGACCAATTTTCCACCCTGAATTCATAAAATTTTAACTTTGTTATTATGGCTAAAAAATGGTGAAAAATCTAATTTGTAAAAAAATATTTCAATTCTTGATTAGAATCAAAAAATTCTAATACTTTTCTTAAAATAATATAAGATGGCGTTTATGTTATCAGTGTTTCCTTTTTTTCTATTTTTAACGTATGTGTTACAAAGAAAAGTGTATTTTCAAGTTTCGATAAGCGCTTATATTTGAAAGACTTTTATCCAAAGTCCATTTGATGACAAAGGATATCGTTAAAGGAAAATTAAAGTAGAAATGGGAAGGAAAACTGAATTATTGGAAAATAGCGTAAGACCATTGTTTGGTGGGATTCGAACCCATGACTCCTTGGAAGTTCAGCAGCAAAATTTTTCCTAAAATTTGCTCAAATTTTTTATGGTAATTTTGTATGCATAACAAAACGAAATTTTTCTACAATTATTATAGTAACTCTGCATTAAAACAAAGGTTCCTCAAATTTTCTAAATTTTTATGGTAACTTAGTACTTACAACTGATCTAATTTTTATGGTTTTCTTATTTCATGGTATTTTCGTATTTGATAAATTTCATTTCTGTAATTTCCTTCATTTTTATAGCATCTAAATTCAGAAAATTGCTCTAAATTTTTGTTAACATATGATTAACCAAAATATCAACAATTACCATGGTAACTCTATTTCAATTTTCTACAATTTTTATGGTTACTTTAAATTCATAATAAAGGTCCTTAATTTTTGTGGCGGAAGTATGTACATTTTCTCTTTTTTTATGGTAAGTCCTAAAATTATCTTAACTAATTGCATAAAATTTCTCTAATATTTACGGTGACTCCTCATTAAACAAAAATTTTATGGTAACCGTACTTAAATTTTCTACAATTTTTATGGTTACTTCACATTTAAAATATAGTCCCCAATTTTTTGGTAACAGTACATATATTTTCTCCGACTTTTATGGTAACTCAGTATTCGAAAAAAGTCCTTTACTTTTATGGAAATAGCACGTAAGTTTTCTAAATGTATATGGCGGCAGTATTTATACTTTCTAAAATTTGTATGGTAATTATTCAAATAAATTTTATTCCTAAAATTTTCTTAATTTTTATGATAATTATTGAATATTATTATATATTTATGGTAACTCTGTATTCAAAAATTGCGTACCCAAAATTTTCTTAACATACTTAGCTGCTATAAAATTAATGTAATTTTTATGGTAGTACTATATTCAAAAATAAATATTTTCTCCTTTTTTATGGTAACTCCGCATTAAAAATAAAGGTTCATAAATTTCTCAATTTTTATGGTTACTTTAAACTTATAATAAGGATCCTCAATTTTTGTGACCGAAGCATGTACATTTTCTCTATTTTTATGGGAAGTCCTGAAATTTTTATGGTAATAGTACATATATTTTCTTCGACTTTTATGGTAACTCAGTATTCGAAAAAAGTCCTTTACTTTTATGGAAATAGCACGTAAGTTTTCTAAATTTTTATGGAGGCAGTATCCAATATTTTCTATAATTTTAATGGTAATTATTCAAAAAAAAATTCATTTCTAAAATTTTCTACATTTTTATGATAACTATTGAATAATATTATATATTTATAGTAATTCTACAATATATTCAAAATTGTCTTAATTTTTATAGTAACTAAGTATATAAAATTTATTTATTTTTTATGGTGGTTCTATATTAAAAAAATAACATTTTCTCCTTTTTTCGTGGTAACTCCATATTAAAAATAAAAGTTCCTAATTTCCTCAATTTTTATGGTATTTTATAGTAACTTAGTACCTTGTGCTAATAGTCGTTAGCACAAGGTACTAAGTTACTAGTTAGTAACTCCCTATTTATTTCTTTGTGGTATCGCAATGGACCTAAATTTGATCTAAGTGCGTCCGATCAAAACAGCAGGCAGCTATAAAATTAAATTAAAATAAAAAGAATGACAAATTAACTATAAATAATTAAATTTTTAATAGGTTTATAAAATATTTTACATATTAACCTATGCCAAAAATTGTTTTTTTCTTCTATATTTTATAGTGACTATGAAACATGACAAAACCTTAAAGGATAAGAAATAAAAAAAAGTAAATAGTATAAAATGTAATGCATTTTACCCATTACCTTAATATAATTATTGATTTATAAATTCATATATTTTAAAATAATCCTAGTTTATATATAAAAATAAAGTATTTTATTGAAAAATACACTTATATCTACTAAAATAAATCATAGTTAAAAATTATAATATTCACCAAGAGTTTTCCATTGATCAGATTTTTTTGTTGTTGAAAAATTACCAATTATATTAAAGCAAAAATTACCAAACCAATTCAAAAAAGAAATTCACGTCATATTAAATCAAATTTAAATATCTCTAATATCTAAAAGAAAGTCTAATAATAAAAAAATTAGAAAATAAATACAAAATATAGATGGTAATTTACCAACACTTTTGTTAGGGTCTTTTCAGTTTTCTAGCCCAAGCATCGAGTACACCTGCTGTAATCGTACCTGTACTAGTTCAGACAACGTAAACGTCCTTATTTAAATTTACGTTCGTGTTGAAAATCGGCAAATTCTGTTAATTGGCAAATTTCGCAAATATTGTGTTAAACGCTCAATGGGAAATTTTTAGCGCTATCGTCCGTTGTTTTATGTTATCTAAATTCTAAATTGAATTAAGTACATGGTATTAAATTTTCAGCATAAAGCAGGTCGTTGATAGAAAAGTTTAAAAAAAAATCGCATCAGAATCAAAACCAAGCAAATATCGAAGGATTTTATATCCACAACTAAAGCCACAAAGCTAAACAGAATCAA
This sequence comes from Atherix ibis, assembly GCA_958298945.1. Taxonomy (NCBI): domain Eukaryota; kingdom Metazoa; phylum Arthropoda; class Insecta; order Diptera; family Athericidae; genus Atherix; species Atherix ibis. Next base: position 30,130,124 of record OY282605.1, on the reverse strand, counting down.
CATATATATATGCTACCGTATTAAGATTTATAAAACGTATATTTAGATTCTATAAGCTTACAGGTTCATAGACTTATTAGACTTTTCAACCATACAAAGCGGTTACTTACTATACTAAATTGGATAAACGGCAGCTGAATGAAGTTAAATGAGCTGAATTAGAGTCGTCTGCAAATCAAATTGCACTAAAAAGTACGTAAATTATGAAAATTGTTATTATACATACATACCATTTGTACAGAATATAAAGAACCAGCAAATGACGGTATTTGGATTAAATTAACTAAAACAAGCTTTCATAGAATTTTTACATGCCTACCTTCACCTTTTATAGAAGGAAGATACGCGCTATGCAACAACAAAAAAATATTTATATGAAAAAAAAATTTATATACTCAAACTTGTAGTAGGTATGAACGGAAATGAATGGAATGGAAAGAATGGTCATGGCTAATATCTTCAATGTTATTTTATATAGAATGTTTTAAACATTGTACTGAAATGTGAAATACGAGAGAAAATGCTGCTGTTGAAAGTAAATCGGGGGTGGCGTTGCGCGTATTCAAGTATTGTTGGGTGCCGTACAGTTTTCTAGATGAGAGAAGATTCTGTTTATTATCAGTAAGCGATTCCTGGTTTGGTGCAGTAAAAATTCCTAACGTCGAAAAAAAGGACTTTCACTAAATATGATAGTATGCGTGAATATTTAAATAATTTTGGATAGACGAAGCTGACCGGGAAATAGAAGAGGTAGGTGGAATTTTCATTTCAAATTAGTCTGGCATAGAGAAAATGTAAAAATCTCATTCACAGAGTGAAATGTAAGAAAGCTTTTACAAAGCTAATACCTCTTCTCCGTCCTCTTCTACAGCAGCTCTGTTGGTTCTGTGGTTCCTCTTCGCATCTTTTTTTTCTTCTATATATGTTGTTATCGTTCTCTTGACTTGCCTCTTCATCACCATTCAAGGATAACTTTTTATTCATGCTCGTCAGGTAATTTTTTGAAAAGCCCTCTTGAAATATTATACAATTCAAATAAGCGCGACTCTATCTCTAGTTAGTTCGTTTATGTAATTTTTTTCTATGCTAATCATAGATATAACGTAACTTAACGAAAAGATTTTGTCTAACATATACAATCATTATATATATTATCTACATGACATTTTTTACATAAATATACAATATATACAGAGGACTTAGAGTGAAATGCACATTCATGTGAATCGAAAATATTTGCATGTATTTTGCTATTTTCCTGAATATATTAATGATATAAAGTGGCAGCATTTTTTTTTAAACATATATACGTAAATGTATATTTCTAAAGTAGTTTCTCCCTTGTTTAGCTCTATTAACGTAAAATATGAACTTAGTTTGTACACAAATATTATATACAGAACCAAAAAAAAAACAAGAAAAAAACAATCACCCAAAAATGATATGATCCTTGTAAAATAAGAAATATAAGCTGCATAGATAAGTAGATAGATACATAGATAGATACAAGCTAGATGCAAAGTGGTATTATATAATAGGGAAAAAATGAACAGAAATGGACAAATTCTGAATAATGGGCATGCCCTTATGAATAATATAGGATATGTAAACGATAATGAGACAGGTTGTAAATGCACAGCCGAGGCTTGTAGAACTGTCGACCTATTATTTTTGAAAGTATCTAAACTTTTATAGTACGCACTGTTCTATACACATACAAGTATACGTATCTAATAAGAAATGATTTGTTTTTAATAGTGTATAGAAAATATTTTCCATAATTGAAGTTTTTCTTTTCTTGCATATAATTTGGATTTTTATATTAGAAATTATTCAGAAATTTTTTTTCCCCACCTTATTATATGTAATTTCACATTTTAAAGAAAAGAACTTTGAAAAAAAAAATTTGGAAAATAATATTTTTGAAATAATATTAGTTTATCATATAAATAAAATTTATGAGAAAATCTATTATTTTTTTTTTAGCGAATATATATAAAAACAAAAATTTTCAAAATTATTCCTGAAAGATATTTATAAAAATTAGTTCATATTTTTAAGATTCATTAAACATTTTTTTTTGTTTTTAAATGAAAGATAATTTTTATTTATTATGACTTTTTTTTTTCTTAATAAAAAAAGCAAAAAAAAAAATTTCATTCTTTAATTTTTAATATAAAAACAGATAATTTTTGAAGATATATTATCGACAAACAATTTTTTTGCGTGAATAATGCGCACTTTAAATTGTGCGTGAATTGCACGTACGTGAATAGAATGCATGTACATTGGCTCTATGCTTTTAAGAATTACCAGAAACACGAAACTAGGTGACTTTTCATTATGTATGCTCTATTTTTAATAGCCTATTACTTTTTCATTTCAAATAGGAATGCTATTTTTTTTAAAGTTTATTTTTTTTTCTATAATTACCATTTAATTGTAATGAAATTTGCATTTCAACAACGTGTCGAGATACTAAAAATTTATCATAAACATTTTATCTCTCTTTGACAGACGTGACATAACCTCATACTTCCTAGTCGTCCATAAGAATTGGGCTATTCTGAGACTGAAAATTGGCGAATTTTAAGGAAAATATACAAAATTCAATTAACCAAAGAACTAAGGCCACAAGAGTATGCGAAGCGTCGGTTGGAAACGGATCCCAGGTTTGTTGATAAAATCATCTTCAGCGATAAAACCTATTGAAAAGTTAGAAAATATCGCAAAATTGTTTAAAAAAAAGTAATTTTCTTTTTATTAATTTTTGAATTAATAGATACGTAAACAAGCAAAATTTTTGGTTCCACGACAAAAAAGCAAGAGCTTTTGGTTGAATCCAGAAATGCTTCCGTCTATTGTGGACTTTGGTCTGGTGGTAAAATCGATGTGCGATTATAACAGATTTTTTTCCTCCTTAATTAGAAGATATAGATTTTTGGCAAAATTTGGGTCCAATAGGAAGCTATGGCTTATAACGGACGTCTTCTGTTGGACCCAAAAAAAATCACGAAATTTGCGTCCAACAGGATGCTGATTTATTGCAGTCGAAGCTTTCACATTGTGTTATTTCGAAACATGATGATATCAACTGACCGCCAAGATCATGTGATTTAACATCCTTAGACTTTTTTGATAAGGTTATATTAAATTAATTATCTGTACCATTTAACCAAACAGCTACATTGAATCTATCGATAAGATTCAGCGCGATTTATGGGGACGGGTAATCTAAAATTGGACCTTACCGATCTTCTTCTGGAAACGAATCTGCGGAAACCATTTGAACAATATTATTTTGAAATAATAATTAAACTACAATATTTATCAAAAATATTTGCCATAATTTACTCACAATTATAGAATTTTTAAGCATTACTAAATTATTTGCACTATAGATACACGTAAACACTACGCTCATAAAATAATATGAATGGAAAAAAATTCATTTCCTTTTCGATTTGTATTGATAATTCTACGATGTATATAAACATTCTTCCTTTCACTAAGCAATTCTCTTTGGATGTTGTGAATAGTTATCCCTTATTTAAATATCCATTCTTAGAATGAAAATTAATTATAAAAATTCTTATTGTAGAAAATATTTAAAATTACCAAAATTTACAAAAAAAATTGAATAAATAATGTTACCAATAAATTCAGGTAACCTCAAACAGTTGTCGTGCAATGTTAGTATTTGTAAATTAATTAAAAATTATAAAATATTATTTATTCATTTCTATTTTTTCTAATAATATATTGTATATAGAATATTAATAGACAAAAGTGAAAAGAATCTCAGCAAAAATGTTCATCCTAAAAACAATATGTAATATTTAACAAATTTGTTTCCTTTTTTTTTATATTCAAAATTTTATTAGTGTCTATTGAATAAAATTATTCCAGCATACTGGTATTAATTTTTATTGTAAAAATATTTATAATAACAGCAGGATATAAATTTTGCTAGAAAATAATAAAATTAAATTTTAATAAAATTCACCATCACCATTATTAACATGAATGGGAAATATTTTAAGAAACTTGGCATCCATCCTGCCATTATAATTGAGTGTATATTTACACACAACAACCGTAGCTATAAACAAATATTATAGAATATGTGAATGGATCCACATGCATATACAGAGTGAAATTTTATAGCTGATCGTAGTGTGTGCCTCCTGTACGAAAACATTGTTATTCGCGAATATTTTATTTTGTTCTAGTTTTTGGGGGGCTGGTGTGTTATTGATGTTGAAAAATTGATTTGAAAATTCAATGTGAAAATGCTGTTTTTGCTACTCAACACAAAATGAAAATCTATGCTATAAATAATTTCTATTTCATTTCGTATACAAATAATCTGTGCGGTGTTCTGCTTTTTATCCAATAAGTAAGAATTATTTTGGTTTTTAAAGTTAAAAAAAAAATAGGAAATAAAAGTTATCAAAAAAACAAAAAAATCTATTTTATACAAAAATATCACTTAAACAAAAGTAAAAAACTAATTTTAGTAAATTATTTTTAAAATTATAAACGAAATCATTATTTTTTATGTTTTTACTTGGTTTTTTTTTAAAGTAATGAAAATGTTCAGAAGATTTTTATATTATTGAATAAAAAGTTGGATTATTCATTTTGTACTTTCAGAAAGTAGAGTTCTATCATATGAAAGTTGTTTAAAATATATAAAACATAAGATAACATTTGTTTAGAATTAAATTTGCCATATAAAAATATATATTTTATTTGCTAAAAAATGTGCAAAAGATACTGGAACAACTGGATTTGGATGGTGATTTAATGGAGCAAATTTTCTTCAGCAATGAGGCTTATTTCTCATTTCTTATTTGGCGAATATTCCAATAGGAAAAATTATAGTATACTACAAAAAGTATCGCAAATTTTGTGTTTTTTCAAAAACTATTTATTTATTTATGAATATCTATTTTGTCCCCTTTAAAGTAATCCTCACCAGATATTATACACTTGTGCCAACGTTTTTTCCAATCCTCGAAGCACTTCAAAAAATCATTTTTTGTGATCTTGTTCAGCTCCTTCTTCGATGCCGTCTTTATCTCCTCAATCGTACGTAGCGTCGTCCTTTCATGGGGCTCTTCAGTTTCGGGAACAAGTAAAAGTCACAGGGAGCCAGATCGGGGGAATACGGTAGCTGCGGCATTATTAGTTTATTGTAACTGATGATAATCCGTGAGCAGGGGCGTTATCATGGTGCAAAAGCCAATTTTTGTTATTTCACAAATGCGGGCGTTTCTGGCGGATTGCTTCACGCAACTTGCGTATAACTTGCAGGTAATATTCCTTATTGACCGTTCTACCCTGTGGCAAGAACTCATGATGCACCACGTCCCTGCAATCGAAGAAAACTGTTAGCAAAACCTTCACATTTGACCGAAGTTGGCGCGCTTTTTTCGGTCTTGGCTCGTGCGGCAGCTTCCATTGGGATGATTGAGCTTTGGTTTCCACGTCATAACTATAAACCCCTGATTTGTCACTAGTTATGGCCCTCTGGGGCAAATTTTGGTCGTCGCAAACAGAGTCCAACAGCTCCTTAGCAATGTTAATGCGATGCTGTTTTTGGTCGAAATTGAGCAAAAATCGAAGACGAGCCAAAACACGTGCAAGCAAAACAGCTGTCAAAAATGAACTGAACATTCAAAATGGCCGAACTTGTCGGCATAAGTGAGAGACATGAGTACCAACATAACACCATAAAAAAATCTAAAATCGAATATACTTAAAATCACGATACTTTTTGAACAGACCTCGTATATGATCCTAAAATCTATAAGTTACTATGTAGGAACTATTATATTCGAAAAAATGACTGTATTTTTGGTTTTAAGTTATTTTCGGTCTATATTTCTTTGAAACTGAAGAAGAAGTGACTGTTTCCGTTAATTCTAACTAATTTTTCATACTCTGAACTTATATATAATAGGAACATATTGGTTTTTTTTTAAAAATAGCACCACAAGCCACACAATATGAAAATTAATACAAATTTTGGATTGTAGAAAAAGTTCCTAAAATAGGTAATTTCGAGATTTAGTAATTTTAATTGGCCTACAAAAGTCATGCGATTTGACGCCTATGGAATATTTTATATAAAACTATGCAAAAGATTATATTAACTTAGATAATTTTCTAAATTTAAAGCATTTAAAAATCAATATTCGGCAAGAGTAGCCCGTATTTACACAGCGAAATATATGAAAATAGGTTTTCAAAGATTAGCTCAGAAGAAGTGAGTCCTACAAAAAGAATATTTTTTAGTAAACTATTGGTATAATTTTGTATTAAATACATAATGGCAATATATATGCATTATTAAAAAAAATTAACTAAATAAAAATTCACATCTAAAATGTACTTAACAAAACTGTACTATCGAAAACGCAAATTGGATAATCTTTTATTTTGGATACGTTATTATTGAATTTTGCCTTTAAATTAATTTTATAAAAATTAAAAATATATTTAGACACAATTTTTTTTTTAAAATTAACTTAAATAATTTATATGATAAATAACTTTAACTATAATTAAATAAATCACCATAATTAAATGTTCACTATAGAAAATATTTTTTAAAAATGTTAAAGAATAAATATTTAATTTAGATGATGTTAATTTATTTTTGATATTATTCGGAATTTTGTGTGTTTTATTTAATTTTCTCAAACCTGTTTAAATAGATTAAATATTTAATTAATTTACCGATTCAAAAGAGAACAAATAATATTTATAAAAAATTCTCCCGCTGTAATTAAAAATTCTAAATACAAAAAAAAAATCTCAAAAGTCTTAATAAGAACTCAATTATTCTTCATTAGTCTATACTTTCTAGGAGAATGCTTAAATATTGTAGTACAGTCACTTAAATATTTGAATAGTCCAGAAGATAAACTAATTACACTAATGACTTCTTTTAAAAAATTCAATTTTAAATGGTATAAATTGATTTTTTTTTAGTTCAATTATTTTTTAATTTCTTGCAATTAAAAAAAATTAAGGAATGAATAAAGTATCACCGTTTTTATGGTTTAAATTAACTGCAAAGATAATAAATTGTCTATTAAATAATTCAATGATAATTAAAACTAAATAATTGCATCTGTTTTAAGTATGCGACCATTATTTGTTGTGATGGTTAAGTCCCTGTTTGATATAATCATGAGCATTAAAACAATTGCGATAGTACCTATTATATGATAACAAGAATACATACCCTCCGTTGCGCTTAAAGCGGCTATTACAGCGCAACCAAATTTATTCTCGGATATTTTTAATACTTGTCTGAGCGAGGAAACTTTTACACAACTTTTGAAGAGGCAACGCCTTGTGCTACTTTCAAAGGGAATGGAATCACCTGAGGACCCTTTATCCTACCGTCCAATTGGTGGAATTCACCAAAGGGCGGAGATGCTCACTTTAGATGCTTACTATTTCGTCGTTACTACTGCGAGTAAAGACCATCGATGGTAAGAGGAGGAGAACAGGTTCCATAAATTACTGCACTGTCATAACCCCAAAAGTGAAAAGAGTCTTCAATTGGGCGAGGTGGGACTGTATTCTTGATATTTTAGAGTAATAGCAGACTACCTGAGAACTATTCTGTATATGACGAGAAGCGAAAAGTCATACAGAATAACGCGGGCTAGGGGGTCTCACGGGGCTCGGCCTGCAGTCCTCTGTTATGGAATGTGATGTATGACGGTATTCCCAAGCTACATATCCCAGAAAATATAATAATCATCGAATTTGCTGATGTTACTGTGGTCGTAGTGGCAAAATTAGTGGAATATAAAGAGTCAATGTGTAGTTGAAAGGTTGCAGTGCTTATCACGGGCACCTGAGCGTGATAATTGACGCAAGCCTGGCGATATTGGAACACCCATAATACGTGGTAGGGAAGACAGTTAGAAGAATGATGGATCATTTTTATAACGAACCTTATAGGAGCCAAGCAGAGTAGAAGAACCATGTTGGCGACCGTGGTCAACTGATGGTGTCTTATGCCAAACCTTGGGGGACCCATACAGAGTAGGAAAACTCTACTGGCAAACCTTATTAATAGGAAAACCCTACCGAGGTCAGATCATGGTATCTTATGCCGAACCTTGGGCAACCCATGCAGAGTAGGAGAATCCTGTTGGCGACCGTGGTCATTTCATGGTGTCTTATGCCGAACTTTGCGGAACCCATACAGAGTAGGGGAACCCTGTTGATAACCGTGTTCAAGTGCTGTTGTCTTATGCCGAACCTTAGAAGACCCAGGCAGAGTAGGAGAACCATTTTGTCGACTATCGTCAGATGATTGTGTCGTATGCCAAACATTAGGAGACACATACAGAGTAGGAGAATCTTGTTGGCGGCCATGATCAGGTGATGTTGTCTTATGCCGAACCTTAAAAGATCCAAGCAGAGTAGAAGAACCCTCTTGGCGACCATGGTCAAGCGATGGTGTCTTATGCCGAACCTTGGTGGACCCATACAGAGTAGGCAAACCCTGTTGGCGACCTTGATCAGACGATGGTATCTTATGCCAAAGCTTAGGGGACCGAGGCTGGGTAGGAGAACCCTGTTGGCGACGTGGTTAGGTGATGGTGTTTTATGCGTAAGCTTAGGGCATCCAAGCTGGGTAGAAGAACCCTCTTGGCGACCGTGGTCAGATGATGGTATATTATGTCGAACCTTATGGAACCCATATAGAATAGGAGAACACTGTTGGCGATCGTGATCAGATGATGGTGTCTTATGCCGAACTTTGGAGGACCCATACAGAGTAGGTGAATCTTGTTGGCGACCGTGTTCAAGTGATGGTGTCTTATGTCGAATCTTAGGGGACCCATACAGAGTAGGAGAACCCTGATACCGACTGTGGTCAGATGATGGTATCTTATGCCGAACATTAGGAGACACATACAGAGTATGAAAATCTTGTTGGCGACCATGATCAGGTGATACTGTCTTATGCCGAACCTTAAAAGATCCAAGCAGAGTAGAAGAACCCTCTTGGCGACCATCGTCAAACGATGGTGTCTTATGCCGAACCTTGGTGCACCCATACAGAGTAGGCAAACCCTGTTGGCGACCTTGATCAGACGATGGTATCTTATGCCGAACCTTAGGGGACCCAGGCTGGGTAGGAGAACCCTTTTGACGCCCGTAGTCAGGTGATGGTATCTTATGCCGAAACTTGGAGGATCCATACAGAGTAGAAGAACCCTGTTGGCGACTGTGGTAAGGTCAATCCTTTTCCATACTACACTGATTAGAAACGATGGGCTATATAGAGCAACCTTTATACGTAGAGTTTTCTCTTTATACCGTAGAAGGGCACTGTGGATAGCCCGTGCATTTTGGACGATATAAAACGAGGCTCTTTATGGTATGGCCGGAATTATACCGACCGAAATTCTCGCAGATGAGCAACAGAGACTATGGTATATCACCGGAGAAGTTGGAGTAAGGCGATGGTGCAAGGCGAGGTTTGTACGAAATAAAGAAAAAGAATCTAGACGGATTTCTATCGGAAAGATAAGACGCATATAAGTATGTTAGTAGGCTGTTAGGCCCCTGATACCGGAAAACAACATGTTCCTGATATGGAAACGGCTTAGAAAGCTGTCGATCTCTTCACGGTAATAAAATTAAAAATACTCCTTTTAGATGAGCGACAACGAAGCCAATTAAAAAGAATATTATAAATGTGATACACTATTTCATTTTTTTTTAAAGTAATCAAGAGCGATTTTTATTTTCAGACTTTAAAATAAATTTTATTAGTTTAACTGATGTTCATAAAATAAATTCTCTTATTTCACATCACATACAAGAGAATTTTATTTCTTTAAAAAAAGGAAAAAATGTTTGTTTTTTTTTATAAAAAAAAATTTTAAATTTACACTTTTCCAGCATTAAAATAAAAAAAATTTCATATACCATCATATTACGAGTATATTACACAATCAACCAAACTATATGTGAAAATATTACAAAACTAATTTCCTTTCTTCTTTAAAAAGTGTAAAATTTACTACAATATTAAAAACAAAACATATTATTAAAAGAATAACTTTTACACCAAATTGCATACACATAAAATATATAAAAACAAAATACGAATATATATTTATATTAAAGTTTATACCATCAAAATGGTCGGCCATATTTTTCCATATTTTTCCTTAAAAAAATATTTAACTTTTAGATAGAAGTTCCGGTGAAAAAAAAAAAGTTTTTTCCTACTGAATGAGAAAATGAATAAATGTTTCGGAAATAAAATGAAATAAAAGGAAAAATAAAGAAAATACAGAATGAAAACCTACTAACAATAAAAGGACGCAGGAATATTGAACAAAAATACTCATAGAAGAGATGTGAAAAAAACCACAGCCGGAAAAAATGGGAAATCGACTGGCATTCGCAACATATTAGTGCATAAAAATAGGAAAAGGAAATATAACGTTCAGATTTTTATGCAGGATTTGTATGCGAATATGGGCAAATATGTGCTTTAGTTTGTATATTCGAAAACCAAAACCTTTCCTATTCATTGTCCTAATACGAAGTATACTGTTCCTGTATATGTCGCTGATATAACAATTTGATTCTGTGTTCTCGTATTATATTATCCAATGTAAGTTAAGTTCGTTTACATCTCCCAAAATAGGCGAATTTTATACAAGCAATTTTATTTTTCTAAAATATCAACAAAAAAAATATTTTCATCTATTTTCTTTTCTCATTTTTTTTCTTCTTTTTCCATCATGTTAAATATAGAAAAATAATGTTATCCTCTGCCATATGAAAATTCCGAATATATAAACGTTCTGGACTTTGCGTTTTGAGGCTATGAATTCGAGCATAAACAGGCAAGTCTAAAATTCTGGACAGACCAGTTCAATTCGGATAGTAGCCAAATCGTCCTGGATAACTTTTGACAAATTTCACTTACCCCCTCCCCCACCACATCTTCAGTTTAAATATCTCTTAACTTTTTCTACAAGAATTTCCTTTTTACTTATCCTCTAAGCTTTTCTTTTTGAGTAATTTCTCATCCGGGCATTTAAGCATTAAATTGCATGTTGCTTATCCCGAACGAAATGTTTTTGTTCATTCATCTTGGAAATTTTCTAAAAACGTATTTTCATTTTTTTTTAAAAAAACATATATGACAGTGCAAGGATGAATAATAGACTTATACAAGTATATATAATTATGGTGGAGAACTAGGCGATAGATGATCGGATTGCGGGGAGATCTGTAGGTGCCATAAAAGTTGCCGTTGCAATGAAGCTGATAGTAAAAATAAAATTGGAATTTTTATTGAAAAGTAGATAAAATGTACTCGAGTTTATTGAATAAATAAACTAAAAATTGAAGTGCATATTTTGTTTTTTGGTAAATTAATTTTATGATTTTGTTACGAAATGCATCATATTTGAAATAACTTAAAATGGGGATTTTATTTATTTAATTAAAAGATTTTGGTTTTTACAGTAATATAATCTTAAAAAAATTTTCTAAATAAGGTTTTATTTTATAAAATCTATGTTTTTAACTTAGATTATAAAAGAGGCAAAAATTTAAACGTAGTAAAATCCAGAGACCCAAACTATATAAAAAAAGTATACATATATACTTTTTTATATCTACGAATAGAAATAATATGCATTATTTCTATTTGTAGATATAAAAAAGTATTGATTTAAAAAAACTTACCAATAAATTAGCCAATGACTCAATAATCATACTATAGCAAATATGTAAATATATTTTGTAAATTATATAAAATTATAATAACCTATTTTCTATTTATATCGAAATATCATTCAAAACGAAATTCATATCTTGAAACCATGAAATTATAGAAAATTCTAATACTAATAATAAATTATGTTAATTTTGCTTTAGTCAGAATTTAATTAAAATATCGCAAGAACAATATTGACTAGCGACGTCACTGCTTCTTTATTCATTGTCTACATAAGCATTTGCTGACATTTGTAATTTTGACAGTGCCGTGCATTAGTATTGTACCATGAAGCTCAACCAGATGCACTATCGGCAGACACTTTTCTACTTTAAAAACTATTTTTTTTTAAAAATGCTTTAAATTAAATATTATTATTTTAATATTTCTTTCATATAAATAACATATTAAAAAATATTGCAAATATTCTGATTATCAATAAACAGTAATTTCGAATTAGTTCTGAACTTGGCTAAATTTGAAACTTTGCTTAATAAAACCATGCCTTAGTGTAACAAAATTGGCACTGTTTGAACTAAATTGAACGCTCCTTCCTGTTCTCTAAAGATTATTAAAGAACTGGATAGGAAAAGATATCCAAATATTGAACTCATATATCAATACATTACAATAAAAGTAATATGCAATTAATAAATAATATACACGTAGTACCAGTAAAATTTTATAGGGGGATTTTTGATTATCGGTCATGTACAATATTACATGATAAGAAAATTTAAATGTAAATACTTTTTAGCCGGTTTTGATAAATTATACGTACTTAACAGAAATCATTTATAATTTCAGTTTTATATTTTCAATTTACATCCTTAAAAACATGTATCATCGCTGCCACTAGAAAATCAAACCAAATAATCAATGGCAAATTTACAACTGTAAATTACCTTCGAAATTAAATTTTGTAATAAATTTTTAATCAAAATTTAAAGTTCTAATATAATTTGAATTAGATATACAATATTATGTAATAATTTTCATTTAAATTGGTTTAAAAATGGGAAAGAATTTTTTTAAATCAAATTCCCACCAATTTTGTTTTTTTTTATATGTTTTTAAAATAAATATAATATTAGAAATTTTTTTAATTAGTTTAAGTGAGCCACTGAGCGATTTTTGCCATATTTTTTCCAGTTTCTTTGAAGTTTTGTTATACTAATACCAGCTTTATAAGCTTAAATCCGCTGTTTAGTCATAGATGGCGTTAGTGAGCGTATTAAGCTACCATGGGCACGCGATACTTTCTTTTATGAGTTTGACATCTATCAACATTAATCAGTGTACATTATCAGCAATTTCGTACAACATACATTTTTCCTTTGGTAATCATGACTAGTTTTGTGCCACAAAAAGAACATATGCGGCAACCTCTGCTTTTCTGCTTCAATTTATAGAAATCGGCTGCCGAATCGCATCGAATGCTTATTGACGCCTATGGTGAGAGTGCTTTCTCGGAAACAACGTTCCGAGATTGGTTTCGTCAGTTCAAAGACGGAAATTTTGACTTGTGGGGGAAGAAGCTTGAAAATCAGCCTAGAAAGATTGAGGACCATTAATTTCAGGGTCTTTTGGACAAAGACGAAACCCAATCACAAAAAATGCTCGCGGAGCAATTGGGTGTTACTCAACCAGCTATGTCCATGCATCTGCGTGCCATGGAGAAGATTGAAAAGATCGGAAAATGGGTGCCGCATGAATTGAATGATAGGCCGAAGGAGCGACGCCAAAACACATGCGAAATCTTGCTCGCCAGACAAAAAAGAAAGTCGTTCCTGAATCGGATTGTGACAGGCGATAAAAAGTGGATATATTTCGAGAATCCTAAATGCAAGAAATCGTGGGTTGATCCCGGCCAAGCATCAACATCTTCCCCAAAACCAAATCGCTTCGGACGGAAGATGATGCTGTGCGTTTGGTTGGATCAGCAGGGTATCGTCTACTATGAGATGCTGAAACCTGGGGAAACTTTCAAAACCCACCGCTACCACCAACAACTGATCAAATTGCACCGTGCTCTCCGTGAAAAAAGGACGCATTATTAACAAAGACATGACAAGTTGATTTTCCTCCACGACAACGCACCATCGCACACGTCAAAAATCGTCCGAAACTACTTGGAGACACTCAACTGGGAGGTGCTATCCCATCCCGCTTATTCAACAGACCTGGCCCCTTCCGACTACCATATGTTTTCGTCGATGGGCCACGCGCTCGCTGATCAGTAATTCGATTCTTACGAAGACGTCCGAAAATGGCTTGATGAGTGGTTTGCCTCGAAAGAGAAGGAATTTTTTTGGCATGGTATCCACAAATTGCCCGAGAGATGGGAAAAATGTGTGGCTAGCGAGGGCAAGTACTTTGAATTAATTTGTTTTTGCTTTCTATTAAAAAAACATGTGTTTTTTTTGACTAAAACACAGCGGATTTAAGCTTATGCACCTAGTAAATCTAATATGAATAGTTATTTGAACTCAACTATGGCACTCTTTATTGCATGCCATTTTATAGCAGAATTTTTCCACCCATATTGCAGCAGAATTTAGAAGTATTGACTCCTAAGATTTTTAGCAAGAATAGCTAAACTGGGGAATGGTCCAGTGACTGTTACAGCCGCCATTAAGAGTTGTACACAAGGAGAGTTATTATCACCCATACTTTGGTCAATTGTCATTGATGATATTCTTGTCAAACTATCTGCAGCTGGCTTAAAAGTCCAAGGTTATGCTAATGACCTGGTCGTGGTGATCAGGGCAAACATAGGAAAACCATTTTAGACCTTATGCAAAGGCCTCTAAACCTACGGCAAACATGTTGTCTAGAAGTGGATCTCATGGTAATCCCAGACGAAACGTTGTTAGTTCAATTTAAAACACAATTTTGGTTTACCGTCTAATAACACAATTTTAGTGTCAGCCACAGTCAGCAAGTTTGGAAAAATTTGCTGATTTCAGCTGATGAGTTTGGGATGAATTTTGTTGATGAGTCAGCCAAGTTAGCTTACCGTCTCGTTAATCAGCCATCTGTCAATTTTTTATGACTTCCCATTAATTAACGTCTGCCAATTTTGCTCATCGTCTTATAACATGATTTGTGCCATAAACTGACCTCACTGACTAGTCAGCTGAGCAATTTTGGCAGACAAAATGGCTGACAAATCGCCCAATTTTGGCTTATAGCTTGATGATGCCATTTTTTTTTGACTCTTTAGTTAAGCAATCAGCTATTGTCTCACGTCTGCCATGGCGCTGTCTGCCATGAAGAAATTACATTTTGGCTGCTCGTCTAATAGCGTCGGCTATTGTTCCTTTTGGAACAATTTGTTGATGTCAGCTGATGAGTTTGGGACAGATTTAATTGAAAAGTCAGCTAAGTTAGCTGACCGTCTAATTTTTTGACTATTCGTTAGATAATGGCAGCTGTCAATCACTCGTTAGTCAACCGCAAGTCAATTTATTTTGACGTTTAATATTGCCTTTAAAATGACATAAATTGTGCACTAAAACTTTTATCATCTTCGAAAACGTGGTTGCAATTTTTTAAAAATTTTCTACTATCTTTTTATTTGTGATTTTACATAATACAACATATTTTATATTATTCGAATTGTATATTCAAACATCTTAATAATATGTATACTCGTACTTAGACAAAAGTTCTAACAAGACTTGATGAAGTATAGTACATTTACAATTAAAACTATTACAACAATCAGTTTTCGAAGAATTCAAGTTCAGAACATTCGGAAATTTAGCTATCTGTCGCAACTATTTGTATTTGCGGTTGCTACTCATATTAATCAAATTGAATCATCAAGAGAATTTTCATTATTAAACTTTCAAGTCCCTTAGATTATTCTGTTTAATTTCCACATGTAATCGTGACACGTACTATAAAAGTATCTCAGGTTTCTAACTTAATTAATTTAGTAACTGTTTTTGTTTGGTATTATTAATGAGAATTTTAAAGAGTTTTTTTTATTGTATTATAAACGTCTTTAAAAAAAAAAGTAAACAACTGAAAACATCTGTGATTCTGTGTAAACGGAGGAATTTGTTTGGTATAAAAGTTCACTTAAAGGAAAACATAACCTAAAATTAGAATTACATTATTTAAGAAAAGTATGTATTAGTTAAATTAGTAAACCAATACCAGACACAACAAATTCTAATATTTTCTAAACAAACATAAATAAAATCACCCAGTAAGTAGTAATTTTTAAAATATTTTATTTTTGGTTTTGTTAGGTTAGGAAAAAAAACGAACCGGAAAAAGTTATTTATAGATTAGAGAAATGTGCCAGCATACATAATAGAAATGTACATAATTTTCGTAGTAAATTACATATTTCAATACAGTATTGATTGCTTGAAATCAATATTATTAATAATAGCCATAAATACAATGTATTCTTCTCTAATGAGCATTTTATTATACAAGCCTATGTTCAAGAATTATAATATACTAGAACAGAAACCTTATACAAACGATTAATTTCACTAATAATGTAATTTTATGCAATATTTTCGTAAATGGTCCGAATAAATCGTTTTGGTTAGTAATATAATATCGAAAATACTGAATCATTTATGACTATTATTCGATTAATTCATAATAAATGAAAAGGAAAACAAAAATTTTTGTTTTTATTATTTTATTAACAAAAATTTAATGAAGTGAGTAGAAGAATACAAGTCAACATACACTATTTACTGATATTTATGTTAGTGCATTTATTCAAAATAATTTCGATATTTTCTATATAAAAATATATATTAAATACTTTTACTAGGTAAAAAAATTGTTAAAACAATAAAAATATTTGGAGAAATATTTTTCGATGTATTATGAATGTCTTAGAGTCTATACATCAACATAAGGTATGATTAACTTAAAATATTGTGAATGCAAATTTTAAATTATGCTCATCATTTGTACTTAAAATTATCATTTAATAACTAATATCTACTATAAAATAGTCGAATTATCTATCTTCTATATATATAAAAATGAATGTCCGTTTTTGTGTGAGACTTATAGACTCGAAAACTATGCATAAAATCATACTGAACCATTATACCAATTTGTTCATTGAGTCTTGAGAATGGTTGCTATATAGTTCCGACCCCCCTCCGGTAGGTGGTGGTAGCTGTATATGCCAATTTTCAAACAAATTAGATGTATTCGATTTGGGAAAGTTTCCTACTGTGCAGTAGTTGTAGCTGTCATCATCTACTGTACCTCGAACAAACGAGTAGATTGTCGCAGTAGTTGCGCATACTATTTAGGGTGGGGAAATTTTAGTTCCCGAACTGGAAATAGATGGCTTAGCGGGTTCGTTGGTTATGTTGAAGCGTCAAATTTTTGTTTTTATTGTTTATGTTTGCGTAAAATCAGTTTTTATTGTTTATGTGTGAATAAACTCAGTATTGTTGTTGACTATTTTGAGGTTATATTTTACTGCTGTCAGTAAATTGTCCATTTTATTGAGAATCTACTGCGAACTACTGCACAGTAGCAAAATTAGTCCAATCGAATACAGCTAAAAACAGAACTGTAAGTATTAGTAGAACTGTTTGTATTCCAATTTTTCAACAATAATGCATCATATTTTGCATTTAGATTTTTAGTTAGACTTCATTTCAAGAAAGCCAATCGGTTAGCAAAAAAACTCAAGATAGGTAAAATTGTTCATTTGTAGAGAATTTATGAATCCTAATGTTTAATGATTGATTCTTATTTATATTTCAACAAAGGCTAAAATTAAAAAAATGCCGCCAAAACGGCAAAACATCGGTCGAAATACACGAAAGAACCAACAGAACAGAATTGCGAGAAATAATGAAAGTCGAGAATAAGGTCGTGCAACGCCGGGGAACGGGTAGCTAGTATTTTATATAATGGCAAACTTTCATCAATTTATAAAAATATAAATTTAATCAAAAATTTTGTTAAAATATTTTCTATTAATTTTGTACTTTTCAAAATATAAATTGAATAACTCTTTACTGCCAAGTTGATCTTAAGTCGATATCTTCATAATAAAGAAGACATTTCCTTAAAAATACATTTTTAATTATAAAATATAAAAAATAAAATATTATAAAAAGAACTTTTTTCTTAATAAAAAATAAAATTTGAAAGGAGTTCTATTCTTAATTCAGAGACCCAAAATATAAGAATTTTTGTTAATGAAAAGTAAGTCTTAAAAAAATATTTCATTTTGTTGTCAATTTATTTCAAATAAAATGTTATAGAACAAAATCAAATTTTATTTTTAATTTTTTTTGTAAATAATTTTGTAACTTACCAAAACTTAAAATGTGTTGTAAAATCTGTAAAAGAAAAAAATAATTTCATTAGAAAGAAAATTTTTGAATTATTTTTAAAATTAATTGAAGAATTTTTAAATTTACAAGTTTAAAAGAAAATTATTTTGGAATTCTTTTAAGAAAAAATTCTATACACTAGCATGTACTAAGTGTGGTAGAAAAGTAAAGAGATTTAAATTATATGATGACATTTTTGGTTTATTTTTTCATCAATGTTACATGGGCGGATACATTGTCTCCACTGTCTGGATCTGTGCTGAAAGGATTCGACTGGAATCGCTTTCAACCCTTGGTTATACTCTTTAGGATGTTATCGACAGTACCAAGATTAGGTGAACTTGGGGAACAAAAAAGTTCCAAGCTCCTTGATAAGACAAACGAAGAGGGCTGAAATTAATTTTTGAGCAAAGGGCGTTGTCATGATAGAGTATCCAAAAGTCTGCGTTACCCAATCTGACGCGAAAAAACCTTTTTCTGAGCCTTTCAATGACTTTTTTATAAACAGTTTGGTTCACATCTATTTCTGGGGGGCAAAAATACTTATAAGAACATTCAATTATTCTAACAAATCCTCATCTAGGAAAAATCTGAAGTATAACCAGATCACTCTCAGTGATTTATTTTTTAAAAAATACTATAAAAGTCTTAACTTAATTCCTTTTTAATAACATGACCAATTATTTCGATAAAGAATCCTTCTTAAAAATTTCTTTTTTTTTCCAAATAATTAAAGGACAAATTTTACGTACTAAATCCCAATTAATATATTTACTAAATCAATTTTTAAAAAAATAATAAAAATAAAGTAAAATTCTATATTGATAACTACCGAAGAGAGTTCATCTATTTATTAAAGAAATTAATGAATAAAAATAAGTAACACTTAAATCGAAAGAAGAAAATTTTCTCTAGGTTGATTTTCATTGAAAAATAATTCTAAAAAAAAAAAAAAAACGACTTTTAATTGATAAATTTTCTTTAAAAATTCTCGTAGCGACTTAATGCAAAATTTCACTTAGCAGTTTAGCCAAAAGCAATCAAGAATACGACTTTTCTTGCACTAAATTTTTTTTTTCCTATACCTTAAAAATTGTTATGATTTAATTAAAAACATCTCTTCTTTTGGCAGCGAAGACTTGGGAAAATTCGAATGAAACTAGAGGCGACAAACGTTCTTATGCTACCAACAACCAGTCACCGTCATTATTTTAGTCAGCATCCTTTCCATCCTCCGACTTTTTACATATAGTAATACCATCTGATATCAGCAACGTCTATACTCTTAACCCGATATTATCAATTTCTAGTTGATTTTTTTTTTAAATGAAAGTCAATTCAGTATATTGTTAAGACTTTGTAATATTCTAACATCTTTTTTGAAACATGAAGATTTATACATTCTTGTGCAGAAACTTTTTGAAAACAGACACAGCTGGAAGTATTATAGAACTACCGATATTGCTTAAGGATAGCCAAAATTTTAAATTGCGAACTTATATACGGTGATATGAGTGGGTAGCAAAAGGATGGAAAAAAGTATATTTAAGAACAAATATGGCCTTGATGTAAAACGATTTGGCAGATCGTTTCAACTTAACGTTATGAAGCATCGGATGAAAACGAACATTCGGCCAAGATACGCTCTACAGTATATTTGGTGAAAGTCGAGCAACATTCTCTTGAGGAATTAAAAGTGCAAAACAATTATAAAGACAACGAATTTTAATTAACATAAATCATTCGAAATTTCAAAAGCCCCCATCCGTAGAGAAATTCAAAATTGTTGCGTTCCAAGTTTCCAGAATCAAAATTAGTTGAAAAACCAAATATGATGGCGGCAATGGTCGAGGTAGTATTAGTGACGTTGGCAGTACCAATGACAAGCAACAAGGAGGAAAACTTTCTGCTTATCTTTTGCACTTAACGAAGAATTTGTCACGAAACAAGAGCTCCCAGAAACTTTTGTAGAAACTTTGACTTAGTGAAACTTACATTGGCCCAGAGACAGTGTCGCCTATCCTAACATTTCATCCTTTTCCTTACTATATAATTGTTCTATATACAAATGTGTAAAGAGTATATATATAACTCTTTTCTAACTAGCAGTATACATATTCGAATACTTCAAAGGCCTTAATTCGAAGTTTTATTTAAGTCTATAAAAAAAAACTGTAATCCAAATAGAAAATACTTCTAGCAAAGAGCAAAATAAAACTAAAAATAAAGGATTAATATACGCTAATCTAAAACTATAAAAAATATACTAAATATGTGGTTTTGGGTCTGTTTGAAAGAAATCTACTTACGATGGTAATATGATAAGTTAGTGATAAATGCAAGAAATGTATCATATTTAAGCGAAACAATATTTTATTTATAATTTGACATTCTTAAAATGATGTCATACAAAATTTTATAAATATTTCTTTATTAGTTTAGTTTTGACGTTCATTGAAAATAGATAAGATTTGTGTTTTTTCTTGTTAATATGGCAAACAGTGAATTTTTTGTATTAATAATATATATTTTTTTGAGGGAAAAATGATAACTTCTGAATATTAATAAAACGCTAATATTTTGACTACAATTAACGCTGAGTACCCAGGAGATCTAATTTAGGCAACTATCAAAGAAAAGATTAATAAAATGTATGGTGCTATCGTAAATATATGAAAACAACAACATGTAGGTAACAAGAAATTTTGGCTATCGGAGATATTGTTGTCGCGTTTGCTAACCTCAGACCACAAATACATTCCTTTTATGACTTCAATAGATTTTTTAGACAGCTTTAGGCATAATCCAAATAAATTTTTATATCGATTCATAATTGTTGATGCAATATAAATTCACTATAATATACCAGAAAATATAGTTCAGTCAAAACAATTGACTTCTACTAACAAACGAGCACCAAAGAAGGCAAAAACGGTTCCATCCATATAGGAAGAGGTTATAGCTGCGATTTTATGGGATTTGCATGGTTCAATCTTTAAAAAAATCTTAGTTTAATATTTCATCTATTTTGAAAAAGAAAAAATAATAATAGAACGGTATTTAGAATATTATAAAACCAGTTTAATAATGAAATCAAGAAAAAACTATCGCATTTGGCAAAAAAAGCCTATTATTCATCGGCAAGTGAAAAAGAAAAATTACTAGAATTACATTATGAACTGCTTGCCCATGTACCCTATTCTCTAGATTTGTATCCCTGTGAGTTTTTTTATACTTTTAAACATAAAGAAAAGACTTGGTAGAAAGAAATTTGCATTAAATTCTAAAGTTATAGCCGAAACCGAGGCCAACATCACAGAGTTTGACAAATCGTACTACCCGACTAGTGTACAGAAGTTGGAATTTATATTTAAACATAGCCCTAAAGAAAACTACATTGAAAAGCACATCAATTTTTGTTGTTGAATAAATTAATTCTTTGTTTCAATTATCACTAACTTAGCATACTGCCCTCGTACAACAATAAATTTCGACCAATTACAACTAAACTAAAAGAGTAAATCGATCTGAAATTGACCATTTATTGGAGATCAACTTTTTCAAGTTAAATAAACTTCGTTGCTAACGTAATAGTATAGTTATTTTGTACAACTTTTCTACGACGCTAAATTATGACAATTGCTTGGAAATTGTATTCTCGACTAAAGAACTTTTATTCTCTTCTAATCGTAGTTTCGGATTCATCGTTCAACTTATACGATTCCGTTTCGCTTCTGACCTCTATTCTAGTTAATGTTGGGAGTGCCGCCCACTCACTTACTCTCATAGACAATAGTATATAGTCCTCAATATAGTTTCTGTTCATTAGAATTGTTGAGAAACTAACCACCCCATCTATGTCAGAAGCTTTTATCCCTCTAAATGGGGATAACAAAAAAGTATCTATCGTTTAAGTAACAGGTACTATCCAGGATCTATCTATCAGTGTACATTTGCATAGTTTTGTAAAACGATTATTTCTTTCTTCACTGTAATTATGTCAATCGGTATAACTCATATATATGTGTATGTACTGGTAAATATGAACCCAAAAACCATACAGAAAGAAAAATGGTATTCGTAAGTGAAGAAATCCTCGCATAACTTTATTCATATACATATATGCATGTACGACCGAATATGAACGGTTGAATAAGTTTCTGAACCACAAGTGAAAATTATCTTCAGTTGAAATTTATAAATGGGGTTTTGGTGCTCATCCTTTTTTGGACAACTTTGCTTTTGAATCGTAAATGAGAACTGAATTCCTCTATAGTGCATGGGTTCAAATGGCATCCGCCAATTAAAGCTGCATTTAACAAATGCTTGGAAAGTTTAAATCATTGTTTCCAGAACCAAAACTATGCGAGAATTCAGCTCAAACGCATATTCTGGTAATTTATAGACTATAAAGTGTAAAAGATAAGAGCTGTGAGGTATGTCGAGTCTTCAATGCAAATGGATTCCAATTATTCGTTATATGATTGGTAATTTGCCCTTCATTATATTCGGGGCAGAAAAATCTCAACGGCAAACGATTACTGCATTTTTTAATTCGACAGTTTTCTATTGTTTACAATTGTTATTAGTCAATCAATAATCATTACTAATACTAGACTATTGGTAATTTACAAAATTTTATATACCATTTCCATTTAGAATGTAATTTGTTCGCACGCAAATTACTATTTACAATATGCCAAATAAATGCAGTACGGACACAATTTGGGATAAAAAAATTTAACAATTTTTCATTATTTCTGTTCAATGTTTTAGTTCAATTTCTATATTTTAAGTATATTAAAGAATATAGTAAAATTGTTTTTACTGATTTTTTAAAGTTAAAATATTGATTTTCCAATTGTTTTATAAATAAATTATTCAAAATATTTTTATTATTACTATAGAAATAACAAACTCTAGAGGTAAACGTATACTAGAGATAGCTTCAACGTTATTTATACCAGAAAACATATCACTTTCCGTCGGCGTGGATATTACTTTGCTATCGGAATAGCTATACTGGCAGCGAACATCACCATTAAGCGGCAAAGGCAAGGGCAAATAAGAAGAAATAAAATCTCCTAGCAGCGGCAGCTTAAATGGAAAATGGCAACACTTAACAAAGAGGTCTTCGGAAGCGTAATACAGAGAGGGCAGATAGAGGTATGCGTCTCATTACTCAAGCCTGTGATGCCTTCGAAAAGGGGTCATAGTGGGAATATGGCAGAATCCATCATAAATTTGGCTCGCTTAAAATTTCCACAGAGTCTGTCTCAAATTCTGCTGACCCCAAAATCTGTCTCAAATTCTGCTGACGTGTGCGATTCTTCAGTCGACCAGTTTTGCCTGACCGTCCAATAGCATAATTGTCATTTAAGCGGTCAGCAGCATTTTGGCTCATCAACCGAACCGCCAGTCCCTAAATTATATCAGCCAAGCCATTAGCTACTGTTTAAAAAAATTCTAAACTGAATAGGCTATGAGCTATAAGTACATTTTTTGGTAGTTCTCTTGTTGTATTCGCTGTACATTTTTTTTACTGGCTGACCGTTAAGATACACAACTTTTGCTGATGGCAGGCATGAAGAAATTAAAAAATCGCTGACCTTCTAATAGTCTAATTTTTGCGTTAGCTACTTTAGCAAAATTGACTGACGGTAGCTGAATACTTTTAGATAGATTTAGCTGACCGTCTAATAACTTGACTTTTCGTCAGCCAACGTCAGCCGTCCGCAGCTCGTTGGCTATTTTTTCGCGACCACGTTTGCTGACATTTGTCTTTAAATTTCAAGTCAACATTTTTTGAAAATAAATTATAAACAGTTATCTTTGAAATACTCTGTACTATTCCAAGGAATCTACAACTAAAAATCACAGTATTTAAGAATTTTTATTTAAAAGATAAGCTTTTATGCTCTGTTTTATGTCTGCCAAGCCATTAGTTACTGTTTAGTTCCTGTTTTATATCAGCCAAGCCATTAGCTACTGTTTAAAAAAATTCTCAACTGAATAGGCTATGAACTATTAGTACATTTTTTGGTAATTTTCTTGTTGTATTCGCTGTACGTTTTTTTTAATGGCTGACCGTTAACATATGTGTACACAACTTTTGCTGATGTCAAGCACGAAGAAATTAAAAAATCGCTGACCGTCTAATAGCCTAATTTTTTCGTCAGCCACTTTAGCAAAATTGACTGACGGTAGCTGACTACTTTTAGATAGATTTAACTGACCGTCTAATAACCTGACTTTCCGTCAGTCAACGTCAGCCGTCAGCAACTCGTTGGCCATTTTTTCGCGACCACGTTTGCTGACATTTGTCTTTAAATTTCAAGTCAACATTTTTTGAAAATAAATCATAAACAGTTATCTTTGAAATACTCTGTACTATTCCAAGGAATCTACAACTAAAAATCACAGTATTTAAGAATTTTTATTTAAAAGATAAGCTTTTATGCCCTGTTTTATGTCTGCCAAGCCATAAGTTACTGTTTAGTTCCTGTTTTATATCAGGCAAGCCATTAGCTACTGTTTAAAAAAATTCTCACCTGAATAGGCTATGAACTATTAGTACATTTTTTGGTAATTTTCTTGTTGTATTCGCTGTACATTTTTTTTACCGGCTGACTGTTAAGATACACAACTTTTGCTGATGGTAGGCATGAAGAAATTAAAAATCGCTGACCGTCTAATAGTCTAATTTTTGCGTCAGCCACTTTAGCAAAATTGACTGACGGTAGCTGACTACTTTTAGATAGATTTAGCTGACCGTCTAATAACCTGACTTTTCGTCAGCCAACGTTAGCCGTTTCGTCAGCCAACGTGAGCCAACGTCAGCCATTTTTTCGAGACCACGTTGGCTGACATTTGTCTTTAAATTTCAAGTCAACATTTTTTGAATAAAATTCATAAATAGTTATCATTAGAATACTCTGTACTATTCCAAGGAATTTGTTACTAAAAATCGCAGCATTTACGTATAAGAATTTTTATATAAAATATAAACTTTAATGGTGATGTATAAATGGAAATAATTTTTTTTTTTAATAAATAATTAATTTAACTGAAAATATTCTTAGCTATTTTATACCATTAAATATAACTTTTTATGAATAAAAACTTATAATTAACCTCAATTATATCTGAGTTAATATCAAATCGAAGAATCTCAATAAATATTTTAAAATGCAATATTTAAAAAATAAAAAAAATTTCCCCCAAGCCATTAGTTAATGTGAACTCTAAAAATACACAGTATATTATTTATTTATACAAATTTAACTACTTTCTCACAATATGTAAAGCAAAAAAACGAATATGTATCTTTATGTTTATTTATATTGCAAATTGAAATTTAGATCTATTTGAGATTAGTATATAGTTTCGGGGAAAACCTCCAACAAGGTCACTTTGGTCGACAGATAAAATAAAGTCAGCGATCATTTGAAAGAAATAGACCATTTTATCAATACCAGGCAAGATGAATTAAATTTAGATTTCTCAAATGTTAAAGAGAATTAAATTTCTGGAAAATAGCCAAAAAAAAAATACTCCTAAACCGACAACTCTAAATCACGTAGACACGAGAAATCCAAAAATTTTCCTCGGATGGTTGGACATTAATTCCAATAGAATTTTATTCAGTAAAAAAGAAGGAAAAATTAATCATTTACGAGAACTTTTTTTATCCTTCAATAGACATCCTGCAGTTTGGCTTTCGACAGCGAATAATGTTTAATTTACGAAAATCCAATTGTTTTTTTTTTTGTTGGATGCATTTAACCCGATCTCGATTCTTGAATTTTTAATATAGAATCACTATCGACTGGAAAATATATTTCATGTCTTCTTCGAGCACAATCAGTCTACCAGAAACGAGCTATTATTATAAATATAGACGAAATATGTTCCATGTAGGCATGCTCCCCAACCCCCTCTATTTTCGAATATCGATGCAATTCTTGCTGGTTTTCTAGTTCTGCTTGTGAACGTGATTATCTATCCACGATTCAGCATCCGTTCTATTTTTAACGTAAATAGACATACTATGTACGCCTGGTATTTGCATTTTCGATTGATTTAGATGCAGATTTTGTTAAAATTATCAAATCGTATTCAATTTGATGGAAAATTGTCAACTGTGAAAATATACCCGCTGCACACTGCACATACAGTGTATGTTAAAATGCATTTTTTTGATTAGAATTGTCCTAATTGAAATAGTTGCGTTTAAAATATCTACGAAATGAAGTTACTTTTCTAAATGGGCAAATAAATATGAAAAGATATTTTTAACCAATAGTACTTGAAATTGTATTTATTAAATTGAATAAATATCTTTTCCACTGAAATATCTTTAATTGAAATCTGACAATTTGTTTTTAATAAAAGTTAATAGACTTTAAGTGTAAAATATTTATTTATATATTATATAAAAAATGGAAATCGGTTGCAACATTATATAGCTAATATATTTTATATTAGTTGATTTTAAGTAATTTTTCATGTGTATTTTATTTGAATTTTTTTTTGACCATTTGCATAGTCAAATTGAGATTTATTGCCTGGAAAATTGAAAAACGTTAAAAATTTTATCAGGTAAAAGTAATTTACTACCTTTCAGGATTTGATCAATTAATTTTTTACATAACATTTTTAATTTTTTGAAATTTATTCTGATTTGCCTTGGAGTTTTTTTTATTTTTAACAGAATCTCCTATTGTTGGAAATGAATTTATTCCAAAAATATATGAAGTTCTTTCTTGTTTTAATTTTCCTTTTAATTCTTTTGCGGATACAATGGAAGTTTTGGTACATGGTACATAGTACTTTAAAAATAAAAACGACTACATATAATTGGAAAACGACTATAAGTAAACATGTTTCATTTGGATTTAATTGCAAAGCCGCAATATAAATTATTCTAACCAACCAAACAATACCAGCTTCAGTTCAACTGAATAATCCCTTCAGCTTTTGGCCATGCTTTTCGTTTGCCGCCTACACTTTTACCATCACTCCATTTACTGTCCAGTCCAGATTCCATTCACTATCATGATTTAAATAAACGTTTTTCTGTTTTATAATTTACTTGAATTAATTTATCAGTAGCACGCAATCTTTACAAAATAACATATCCTCGAATTTTGGTAAAAATATTTCACTTTGTCGAACAGAATATATACAATTGCGAATGGGATATTATCAGGATATGGATTCTCATTTAACCAGACGATGGTGGTGCACTCTTAATTTTCGTGGATTCGTTGATGGCCAGATTAAATGGATTGTACACAAAAGTAAATATATTTTGATACAGAAATGAGGATAGGATCCTGTAAGCTGATATGTCTGTTAGACAGATAGAGATTGTTGTTGAGTAAATGTCTGTTAGTCATTACAAAGTTATGAATTATAACCATTTTGTGGTTCTAAATGTACAGTCCTGTAGTTTGATAGAATTTTAAGTAATATATTATTCAAAATAAAATTTATATAGAATAATGTATGCCATTTGCTATTCTAAATAGTTTTACTATACAAATTTTTTTTATATTTATTAAAAACTTTTTCCAAAATTATTCATGGTTCGGGCAAAATCGTCTACAGCGATGAGGCATATTTTTCATTAGATTAATTCGTTAATAAGCAAAATTACCATACATATGGCTCTAGCAACTTACAAATAACAATAAAAAAACCTATTATATTTATAAATACTGTCGAGTGTGCTTTTACCAGTTTTAAAGGTGTTATTGGCTCGTTTTTTTTCTTGAAAATAAAGAAGAAAAGACCTTTTGCGTCAATTTTACGATAACCAAATTTTTTACCCAAACTTAAATATTTCATATATCTTAAGATAACTATATATAGTTTTAACATGATGGCATCATAAGCTATATAAAAAGATAAATTCTGTCTTTATTAAGCGAAAAATTTCCGGGACGAGTAATTTGTAAGATTTGATAATATCGACTGACATCTAAGATTGTACGATTTGACACCATTGGACTTTTTTTTATAAAACCATATAAAAAAAAATTATTTTTATATTAAAAATTATATAAAAACATTCCAAATAAATATAATATCCGTCAATTACCATAATAGGTGAATTATAGCCAGAAATGTGCGAAAAAGTAATTAAAAATTAGGATCAAAAGGATCGTGTGGCGACTATATTGATTATTTTATATTTTATATATTCTAACAAGATGTAATTGATATAATTTATGAAAATTTTATTAAAATATCTAATTCGAAACTATTTTGTTTAATTTTACTTTTGTTTGAAGGAGCAAATTAGATAACATTTCATGTGTACCCGTTCGTGATCGGATTTATACTTTTTTCAATATTTTCATGAAGCGAAATTTTCGGTTTGTGTCTAAGATGTATTTTGGTAGTTGTCGAGCATACAACGATATTTTTTCTACTGAAATGTTTCACTCTCTAGGATAACTAGCTGCTGACAGTGCAAAATCAAAACTACGATAAAATATGGTATTTTCAACAACAAAAAAACACAGATAAATTCTATTACCTTTGAAGATTTCCATTCAATATTCTCGCATTATAAATATTTATGTTCTACAAAGCATTTGCATCGATAAGCTCATCAATAACCACAAGTAAACAGTAGCCAAAAATTACAATTTATCCATAAATACTTTCAATCAAAATTGAAATATTAAAAGGATTTTTTATCCTTTATTTTTTTTTTACTTTTCGTCCAATTTTGTTTTTTGTTTTTTTTTTTTCTTTTTTGGGCTGATTTTATAAAATTGATAGAAACAGAAAAATATTGAAAAATTTAAATAAAAGATAGAAATGCTGATGATATTTTCAAAATATTTATTTATCACGAAACATTCTATGGATAAAAGTATCAAATGAAAATATTGTCTTGGAGTATAAAATTATGAATATTCAAAGGATGCAACTTACTCAGAAGCATAGAGAAAGTTGTTGAAATCGGATGATACGAAATTTTTTTATTTTTGGATGTGATTACCTTGAGATGCTGGAGGTATGCAAAACTGATCAACAAACCAGGTATATACATACAGAACTGATAAGATGCAATGGGTTAAATTTAGCACATCCGTTTATATAGCCAAAAGGCTTAAATCTTTTGAACAATAACTCAAAAAAAAAAATAGCCTCTAACTAAAATCCAACCAATATACTATATTACGTATATATATAAAAATAAAAAATACTTTATCAAAGAGGATATCGATGAAAAATTTTCATTCTCTTTTTATTGTATACAAAATTTATAGTCAGTTTGTCCTGTTTTCGATTTTCGTTTTTGCTATATTTTTCCTTAATTTTTTTTCTGCAAATTTCAATTTAATATCCTTCTAAGAACGAGTATAAGTTATTTTAGATTTTCTCTTAAAGTGAAGCTGTTTGTATGAATATTTTTACCATATACCACATATCTTGCATACACAAATAAATATTTAGTAGGGAAAAAAAATATTTTTTTAAAAAAAAATATATAAAATAATGGAAAATAAATAAATAAATAAAAAAATATAATAATAATAAAAGGAAACAGTATAAATTTTTAGTATAGCAGCCATAATAAAAAAAACACCTCCCCTTCATGGTATATAAAAATAAGAAATTTTGAACGCAAAAAAAAAATATATATTCACAATAATATGTAATTCTTAAATTGATTGGTGAAACGTGAAATGGAAAAGGACTTTTTCCTCCCACATATTCTTCTGCATACATAAATTCAATAGACGGTATCTTAGTTACTAACTTAGTACTTATTTATTTCGTTGTTGCTGTTATCTTTTACATATATTTTTATGCTCATTTTTGTTTATTTTTAAGAAGACTTTGATATTTAAATTGTTTCTTATATCATCGCTCATATCTTATCATATATCATATGAAATTTTGGTTATTCTTTAGCATTTTTTTTCATTCCATATAATGTTTATTTTAGGTAAATATATTTGTTCAAGTAATAATATTTTGTTATTTTTTTTTCTTTCAATAAACAATATATAAATTTGAAGAAATTTATATGTACACCATTATGACTGTTTATTATTCAATACAACATTGAACAGAAAATATTCTATTTTTTCTTTCCTTAGAAAATGTGCTTATTGAAAATTTCATTTTTATATCTTTTTCTAAGGAAGTAAAAATAATTTTCAAAATGAATTTTTATGTATACTCTCATTATTTTTAAGCATAAAATTATTGATATACCCAATAAGTTATTATATAATATTTTGATAACTGAAAATATATTCATGAGAAATGCGTTGGGTAGGTAGGAGTATAATTTTTGTTTATTTAATGTATATAGGTATGTACGTAGCTACTATTTAATATCAATATAAAAGGATGTATTAAGAAAAGAAAATAATATTAATCATTTTTTATGAAAAATTTTATTCTCCAATGATTATTGAAGAATGGCAAAAATTTATTTTTATTTAAAAAATATAATAAAAAATTTTAGTTATTATAAAATAATTGAAAATATGTTTAAGGGCTTGTGAAATATCATACATTTTCACATATACACATATAGTATATAAGAATAATAAACACAGTCCGACAATTGCTTGAAACTACAATCAGTTGTCATTTTATGTTGTATCGGCATACAATTTTTATCCTAAGAATTGGTCCCACCTTTTAAATATTAAGAAAATTTCAAAAAATGTTTATGAAATTTATTAACAGTGGCGACAACTGATTGAGTCCGAGATAAAAGGTAACGAGGCCATAGAATCCTACTGAATGAACTTTTTTAACGGATTATGTACTGTTCATGTACAATAGGAATATTTAGGTAATGATAGATAACAATATTACGCACATAATATGGGGTATTGACGATTTTACGCAGAATTCTAGTTGCAATACTTTGTCGAATCTCAAAATTCAAGTCCGTACGTCCAGATTGGCTTCAGTACTGTATTTTAAAGTAGCAATTTTCTACCGATTCTTAGCTTTGATCTAGCATCTAAGAAATGCAGCAGTTGCTTAACATATATCGTCCGTAAAAATTCCTGTCTTTTAAGTTCTGTATTTACATTTAATGTTAATTGTTAATCGAAATTGAACTTACTTTGTCTTTTGGTGAGCAATTGATGCCGTTCAAGATTATGGAGGGTGATTGTTCTTGACGAAGAGTGAAAGTAACATGAACGCATTCTTGTTCGCTCACTTTCACTTTCCACTTTTTGAACCATTTTTAAAGGGAGTAAATATGGGTTTGATGGATGCTATGATAGGGTTTTGGTGATGAGCTAGGATGGCAGCCTCATCAGAAATTGTTGCTATTAGATTTTTTTTTCGGTAGTTGAAATATTGTGAGTGTAGATGTTGTACAATATAATAAAGAACCAAGGATACTACCCTGATAGGCGATAGATGTTGTATAATAAAGGACCAATGATGCTAGAATAGTTGATATGTCTAAGAGCTAGGATATCTATCCTGAAAATATCACTCCAAGAGGTAGGATTTGATTATAAAGAAGTATGGGGTAGGAAGGATTCTCTGAAGCTTCGAGAAAAACCTGGAATATACCTAAAAATATGTTAACTTCGAAATAGAAATTGGTGATAGAGGATTACATTTTCGTCTTCAAGAATGGGATAAAGTAGTTTCAAAATCAATTTTGCTACTATTTCGGCAAGAGTTTTCATAATTTTAGAAAATTATGTAGAAAGATAGGAACTTTATAGTAAATATATTCTTTAAGTTAAAGTATTTAAAAGCCAAGGTATTTAAGTAAGAGAAATTGGTCACCGAATAGGAAAGAATATTAATTTGGTACGTAATTTTTGAAGCTATCCTAATTATTATGTAACACAATAAACAGAAGGAGTAATAAGAGTTATCACAGGCAAAGAGGAAAAAGTGCTACTTTTAAGAGAAGCATTAAATTATGCATTGAATGTAAGGCAGATTTAAATACAAGATGGACTATATTCATGGACCTCCTAGTGGATTTTTAAGGTTTTTACAACTTTGAGTTAATGTTACAGCAAAGAAATTTTAATATCAATTGAAAGCCGGTAATTTTTTTAGGTTCGCTCAGACAATTTTTTTAAAAATTATATTCAATTTTTTTATTATTATTTTATTTTAAATTATTTGGGCCAGAAACCAAAGTATTAGTAGGTTAGGTTTAGTTATAGTAGTTTTGGGATTTCGTATAACCGTATTGTAAGTCTTGTTGTTCTGTTAAGAAAACTACTCGCAACAAAGCACAAGAAGCTGCTAGAAAATCCAACAACGGATTTCTCAAGAGGATACCGCACCAATATATGTCATAATTGTAATGTGATTGCTCGACAAAAAAAAAAACATTTACTTTTTGGATTCGTCAGACAATCTTCTGACCTGAACATCATCGAAACTGCTTATATAACAAAGTATCAAAACTTATGGAATAATATTTTAACATTTTTAATATGAATTTCATCCGAGTTATGTCTTTAGGGATCAAAGATTCCTGATGAAGATTCGAAAAGTTTCTATTTTACCTACATTACACAATAAATAAATATTTTTATTAAATTTAAAGTTATCATTTGTAACAAGCTGCTTTTTTCATTAAATTTTTATTAAATGAAGACATGTCGGGGGAAAATACCCATTGATGTCTTCTCAAGCACAAGATGAGATGGATGTACAATAGATGGATGGGAGCGAACAGTTCACTTGCTAAAGGATTAGGATGGTATGATAGACGCCAAAGGAATTTTTTGTATCGGAAAATACACAGTTCACGAAGAAATGGAATGTTTAGGTTTCTCAAGATTGTAGGGTTTGGATTGGAAGAGAATTTAAATGCTTAATTGCACCCCAAAATTCAAATTTATATATCCCATATCAGTTTCAGTACCCTATTATATAGTAATAGTTTGCTTTTTATTGTTGTTTTTAACCCTTCTGTCTAGGAGTCGTAGGAACGCATGCTCTTTTTTTGTATGGAATAAATCTGTTCTGTACCAGAGGTATAAGCTTAAATCCGCTTGATCATAGATGGCATGAGTGAACGTATTAAGCTACCATGTGTACGCCATACTTTTTTTTATGAGTTTGACATCTGTTAACTTTAATCAGTGCACATTTTTAGCAATTTCGTACTACAATATACATTTTTCCTTTGGTAATCTTGTCTAGTTTTGTGCCAGAAAAAGAGCAGATGCGGCAACCTCTGCTTTTCTGCTTCAATTTAAAGAAATCGGCTGCCGAATCGCATCGAATACTTATGGTGACAGTACTTTATCGGAATTAACGTGCCAAGATTGGTTTCGTCAGTTCAAAGATGGCAATTTTGACTTGTGGAAAAGTCCATTAATTTCAGGCTCTTTTGGACGAAAATGATACCCAATCGCAAAAAATGCTCGCGGAGCAATTGGGTGTTACTCAACCAGCAATTTCTATACGTCTACGTACCATGGGGAAGATTGAAAAGATCGGAAAATGGTTGCCGCATGAATTGAATTATAGGCAGATGGAGCGACGCCAAAATACATGTAAAATCTTGCTCGCCAGACAAAAAAGAAAGTCGTTCCTGCATCGGATTATGACAGGCGATGAAAAGTGGATATATTTCGAGAATCCTAAACGCAAGAAATCGTGGGTTGATCTCGGCCAAACATCGACATCTTCCCCAAGACCAAATCGCTTCGGACGGAAGACGATGCTGTGCGTTTGGTGGGATCAGCAGGGTATCGTCTACTATTAGATGTTAAAACCTGGTGAAACTGTCAATTCCCACCGCTACCACCAACAACTGATCAAATTGCACTGTGCTCTAAGTGAAAAAAGAATGGTTTATCAACAAAGACATGACAAGCTGATTTTCCTCCACGACGACGCACCATTGCACACATCAAAAATGGTCCTAAACTACTTAGAGACACTCAACTGGGAGGTGCTACCCCATCCGGAAGGGATACGAAAATGGCTTGATGAGTGGTTTGCGTCGAAAGAGAAGGAATTTTTTTGGCGTGGTATCCACAAATTGCCCGAGAGATGGGAAAAATGTGTAGCTAGCGAGGGCAAGTACTTTGAATAAATTTGTTTTTGCTTTCTATAAAAAATCATGTGTTTTTTTTGACTGAAAAAGACCGGATTTAAGCTTATACACCTGGTAAGGATATCACTATGGTAAGGAATATTATGGGTGTAAATTGGATTTGACTTAGGATACTACCCTGAGAGACACGGGCAGAGATAGAATAAATATCAGAATATATTTTCAGTTATCTGTAATAAAAAATGGTCTGAGCGATAGAATTTTAGGATATGAAAATAACCACAGGGTAGGACTCGCCATAACAATTTACCATATCAAACAGGATCAATAGACACTGTTGGATAACAAAATTTAAAAAAAAAATTGTATTTTAAAAATAATTTTTGTGATATCGAATATCCGATTTATATAATTTATATAATTATTATAAAATAAAGTATAATTTAAAAAAATAAATATCTTCCAAATTTCAAAATGTGATATATCAAAGTATTCAGATTAATTATTTTATAACGAAACTTTCACATGCTGAATAACTGAAAATATATTATTAGCACTTTCCAAAATGAGAATTCTCATAGATTATGAAAAAAATGTAAACAATTTTTTTTTCTTCATGTTGTTGGTATACGTATTGACAGAACTTGGACAATTTACACAATTACAAACAAAATGCCTACACGCTCAAGTAGGATATATTTTCATATATACTTTCTTGTGTTCCACTTACACGATTCTGTTATGCCAGTGTAAGTTTCATTGTTTTAATAGGAATCGATTTTCCTTGTCCATTTTCACATTCAGGATGTTGGTATAGTTTCACTTTTTGTATTGTATCCCTTTAATTTTTCAAAAAGTTTTTATCGCAAAGTCTTACTTTATATTTTTTAAGAGTAACATACATTATTTTCTGTCGAAACAAAAGAAACTAGGTTACGGATTTGCTATCGTGTACCTTATTTCAGTTTTCTTTGTTTATTGTCCATTTAGTACAGCCTTGTTCTGTCCTTATATCAACATTATATATATTCTAATAATGTTTTAGTTTTCAATACTTCTTGCGCTTAAAAGCTTTCATTATAGAAAAACTCGAACACTAAAAATATTTTTGAATTCATATTAAATGAGTGCTATTTACCATTGTATAAGTGGATAAATGTTGTTTATTTACCAAAATGTTTTTGAATTATTTATTATGGAATATTAAAAAATAATTTTTTTTTATTTTCAAAACAAAAACTACGATATAAATAAATAAATTTCTAAAATCTTTAAGCATTCGATTTATTAATTTGAATTATTAAATGTAAGATTTTTATTGATTAAATAAGAGTTCAATTTTTTATACAAGATAGCATGTTAGTTAACAAAACTTTTGGACAGAACTACTCGTAACTGAATAATTACACTTAAATACAATTAACTTAAATTTGAATAAATAATTTAGAAAAATAGCATTTATTCATATTACAATATTAAAATGTTTTTCTAACATAATATTTATTAATAATCTCTTACTTAGTCATAAAACTTGATTCAATAAAAAATCCATGATAATATTTGTCTTAAATTTAATAGTTTTAATCATCTAAATATAAAGTGGCATGACAGAAAAATAATAAGACAACAATATTATTTTATATTTATTTAACAATGTAATCCCGTTCAAAGTAGTTCTTTTGGGCAGCTATTCATCGACGGAGGTGCTGTTTCCACTATTCATAGCACTGCTGGAAGGCTTCAACTGCAATTGCTTTCAGCTTCTTTGTTACACTCTTTTGGATATTATTGATAGCACCTTATGTAAAGGGGATATTTCTGGGTGTAGAACCGTACCAAAGAATCGATACCAGAAGTTGCGTGTAAGTCGTGGCGAAACCGCGGTCCTGAGCTGGTCTAGCAGTGCCAGAAAAATACAAGTTTCCTTACTGTATCTCTTTAAGTGTATCTCTTTGATTGAAGAGTACTCACCAGCTACTAAAAACTATAATAAACTGATATCACGGAATTGGAAAGTCCCATGGTAGTTCGTCCGCGATGCCCGACTGAGGTAAGAATCCTTCGGCTGCAACGCGGGTGGCTGTGGTTCTTTTCTACATCGCAGGTAAAGTGTTAGGACTGGTGACGAGGATACCGAAATTCTGGATTCTATCACTCCAGATGATAGTAGCGATTAAGGTAGGGCCTTGTTATCAACAGTTAGGATAACCATCTTTGAACCTACCTGTAATGGATGGAGCTGGTTAGAGACGTGACTAGGTAGTTGCACAAATGTGTGTTGAGTAAAGAGAAAGATTGC
Source organism: Atherix ibis (assembly GCA_958298945.1). Taxonomy (NCBI): domain Eukaryota; kingdom Metazoa; phylum Arthropoda; class Insecta; order Diptera; family Athericidae; genus Atherix; species Atherix ibis. The sequence continues at coordinate 30,093,648 of OY282605.1, read as the reverse complement.
TTTTTTTTGCCTGCTTCATGCATGAGGCACAAAAGATGGTTAAGGAGAAGAAGATGACAAATATGAAGAGGAAAAAGATGAAGAAGATAAAGAAGATAAAAAAGATGAAGAAGATGAAGAAGAAAAAGAAGACAAAAAAGATGAAGAAGATGGAGAAGATGAATAAGATGAAGAAGATGAAGAAGATGAAGAATATCAAGAAGATGAAGAAGATAAAAAAGATGAAGAAGATAAAAAAGATGAAGCAGATAAGGAAGATGAAGAAGATGAAGAAAATAAAGAAGGTGAAGAAGACTAAGAATATGAAGAAGATAAAGAAGGTGAAGAATATGAAGAATATGAAGAAGATGAAGAAGATAAAGCAGATAAAGAAGATAAAAAAGACGAAGCAGATAAAGGAGATGAAGAAGATGAAGAAAATAAAGAAGGTGAAGAAGATTAAGAATATGAAGAATATAAAGAAGGTGAAGAATATGAAGAATATGAAGAATATGAAGAAGATGAAGAAGATAAAGCACATAAAGAAGATAAAAAAGACGAAGCAGATAAAGGAGATGAAGAAGATGACGAATATAAAGAAGGTGAAGAAGACTAAGAATATGAAGAAAATAAAGAAGGTGAAGAATATGAAGAATATGAAGAAGATGAAGAAGATAAAGCAGATAAAGAAGATAAAAAAGACGAAGCAGATAAAGGAGATGAAGAAGATGAAGAAAATAAAGAAGGTGAAGAAGATTAAGAATATGAAGAATATCGAGAAGGTGAAGAATATGAAGAAGAAGTAGAAGAAGAAGAAGAAAATGAAGAAGAAGATGATTATGAAGGAGAAAAGAAGAAAACGACGGAACCTAAGAGAATGTTCCATGCATGGAAACAAACAAAAATTGATGGCACGAACTAATTCAAGTATATAGGAAGGCGTGAAAACCACGAGACTTCTCTTTTACGATAAAAATTTGTTGATAGAGATCAGGGGATATTGTCATGGTGAAGGCTCCAAAAATTCACAATGTATGGTCTCACGTGATAAACCATATTTCTGAGCTTTTAAAGGACTTTCTTATAGTTTCAATTTTAATTGATAGTCTGACCTAATAGAAGCTCTCACTTCTTTCATATTTTCAATAGTTTTCAATGATTGGGGTTTATTTAACCACTGTTTTTTTGCCCTTGGAAAATGCTACCGTCCGAAATACTTATGCTATTAATACAGGCTATTACGACTTGTAATTGTTTAACTCAAACCCTCGGATTTGCCAAGCAAATACTTCGCATAAATAAAAAAGTAGTAAATTAACATAAATTTATGTCAAACATCAATAAGCAATATTAATGGATAAATAGTTCCAAAAATGCATAAATGACTGTGAAAATGCAATTGTGTTTACAAATAATGACTGCCTGGTGTAAATTTTTGGTCTTACGATGTCATTGATCTGTATTTCATTGATCCGTATATGAAGGAGGAGGAAGCATTACCATTAATTCTAAGCGCTATGATAAACTTCTTGTTTTGCCCAATCTTTAAGATTTGAATCTGAACCATATGTGGTTTCTATACGATGGCTATATAAACTATCTAACATGACAAATTTTGGTTTTATTAAGAGGAAAATTTCTCTGAATACCTGATGTCGAGATTTGAAAATGTCAATTGGCCTAAAAGATCGTTTGATTTCATGCCGTTGAACCAATTTTTTATAAATCTCTACAAAAATCATATTTATGCAAACAATATTTATATTTTATAGCTTTTCAAAAATTAAAAATCAAAATTGATTGCAGCCCGAAATATGCGAAAAATTTAACAAAATTCACCTTACATTTTTTTATTTTATTAACTCGAGCATTTCAATAACAGGAAATTTAATGCATAATGACAAAGTATAAGCAATAAATTAATTAAACAAATTAGGAAAAATCGAAATTTAAAATGCTTTTCATCTGACCTTAATTTTCAAACCACAAATTGGATAATTTTTTTAAATTATTTAGAAAGACAAATAAAAACTTTTCTTATCCTTTAGTATCTACAAAAAGGTACACATTTTTAAGTCCAGTCAATTTTGATAAGGATTAAATTTATTCCAAAGAAAAAAAACCATACCTTATTTAATACTTTGTTTCAACAAAATCATGTCGATTCCAAAAATTATTTATTACCTTGTCCAAACTTAGCGTATAAAAAATGGCAATATGATCAAAATCAAATAGTATCAGTAGAGAAATTCCTTTTTTTCCATTGATACTATTCAAAATTCACTTTGATAAATTATCAGCGAAGAATTTAAATTGACATTTTACATTCTTTTCTATAAAAACACGCTCGAAAGAATGTAAATTATTTGTTCGATTTGGAAGTTTAAAAATAGATACAACAGACGAAAGGTGTGAAAATAGAAAACAATCACATTTGCTGACAGATTGAAACATTTTCTTATTACCCTACATGCTGATAATATTGACAGTGTCTTCTCGGTGTCATTCTGAATTGTAAATTGTAGTAATAATTCGAAAATAGAATCAATTCTATCTAATATATTTTCGTATCTAATGATACTTCAAACTATAAAAGTTACAATTTACAACTAGACCACTGCATTTTATGCAGCTTTATCAGCTTTGATTTGTTAGCACCAAGTGTGTTCCAATATTTATGTGTGATTGGCTTTATTATCATTTATTGTTTTTTTCTTCTTTCATTTCTTCAGCAACTTAATTACCATCTTCTAATCAAAGAAAGTGTTGATAGATTGTTTTCTTTTATCTTTCTTGTAATAGAAAAATACTCTTTACCAATTAACATTATTGTTATTTTTTGGGTAATCTTCTTTGATGAACATTTTATGTTCCACTTAGTACGAGGGCATATAGACTTAAACCACATTAATGATTGAACTTTTCTTAAACATATGTTCTTGGTCTTTAAATTAATTAGTTAAAAAGAAAAGTTTTTATAAAAACAGTAAATCTAAAATTTTACTATTACACCTATATTAGCATGGAAATTATCTCGCCTCAACTTTAAATTTGAATTGAGGCGATAAGCAGATTTGATGTATTATCAAAATCAAATAAAATATTTTATATAAAAAAAAACATATTATATTAGAGCAGTCTGATAAGTTAGTGATAGATTGCATAAAAAAGTAATTTATTCAACAATAACTTCAGAATTGGGTGCAAATTTATTTCCACCAATGCATTAAAAAAAGGAAAAGTTGCAGAAAGCCAAGTTTCAACAAAAAAAATGGTATATTTTGTCGATGTTGACCTAAATTAAACGTTCTTAATTTATAATCCATAAAAGGATTATTTGCATTAGATCGAACATTGTAAACATTTAAATGTCGGAAAAAAAATTACTGTGCCCTTGTATCCCACCTATTCAATTGATCGAACTCCAAATAACTTTTTTTTATTTTCCAAGATCAATACACGAAATTCATTTTTCCAAATAAATAAAAAAACACAAATCTTGCCTGGTTTCAATGGCTACCGCGACTAACCTAATAAACTGATGTCTATAAAATTTGTTACGGTGTCTTTTAAAGAATGTCAAATACTATTAAAAATATTTGTTTACTAAGATCAGGTAGCTTTCTTACATTTATCATCGAATTATCATATTGCCATCATATTGCAATTTAAAAATATTTCTAGAATATCTTTTACATAGAAAAAATATCATTTATTATGTTTGGTAATAAAGAAAAAAAATATTTTCTAAAAGGTTTTCCAAATATATTGGAAATTTTGCGTAATATTTGATGAGATAAATGCACCCTTAGTAAATGGTTTGCAGAAAAAATTTCCACTAATTGCATTTATTTGATCAAATCAATTCTCTACATTTGAATTGGAAAAAATTGAATTCTTCCATTTAAATTATTTTGTTCATTGCTTTGAAAATGTATACAAAATAAGGGAAAAAATAACAATCTGCGTATATGCAAATTCCAGGTGTTACTGAAAGTTTACTGAACAAATTTTTTCCACACTCCATACGTAAATATGTATATACTCGTATATGAATGACACACATAAAACCTGCGATGCAAAATATTCATACGATAACCGATGGTAAGATTGGTTCTTTATTTTTATTTTGCAATAGCAAATACTTCAAAACCGGTAAAGTTTTCTGTCAAAATAAAATATTTCATAAACGGAATCTCGAGAATTTCATTAAAAAAAAAGAATTGATTTTCTCGACCAAAATGGTAAATAAAATCTCAGTTTTTGAAGTTGAAAATAATGGAAAATCTTTTCAAACAATTTAATTTAAATTTTCAAACATAAACACCTTTTTTTTATTGTTATTTCAATTTGAAATATTTCACATATCAAAGCTTTCTTTATGTTATGTCGGGAAAGAATCTATAAAATTATAGAAAATTTTATCTAACACAGCCCTTTTTTTAACTGTTTTAAATGAATAATATTGTCTAAACGAAAAAGATCAATTACAGTCATAATAAAAAAAAATTATTTGTATCCTTAAAATGTTTGCTTAGAATTAATATCCTACTTGAATAGGTCCTTTCCTTATATTGATTCTTATGTATACGTAATTTTATGTTACCATATTTATTACTCCAAGTGGCAATAAATCGAACAACGTGCATATTTAAGCTTTGTTTATATTTTAATTTTGTACAGATATCGAAAATTTGAATTATTTATTATCTAAAGTATTTTCGGGAAAATTAAATATAAATTTATATTAGTTATATTCATAAAGTAACTTCAAAGTAATATTATTATGTATAAGTAATGAAATATTTGTTCAAATACAAAAATCTATAATACTTTTTTGGTATATCTATTTTTGCGAAAGTATTTTCGAAATAAATAGGTAGGATTTTTTGTGTAGACGCATAGACAAGAGATAATTTAATGAACATTCAATATTAGTTTAGCAATTAAACTTTAATAAATTATATTTTAAATTTAGATTTTCATAAAAAAAATTTATATTATTATAATGCTTAAAATTTTCTATTTAATGGCAAAGTTTAATTAAGATAAAATAATTTTAATAAAACTAAAGTTGATTTTTAAATGATCTAAAGTGCTGAGCAGTTAAAAATAAAGAGGAACGCTCTCTCCTCTACCCTTAACCAAAGTAAATATTACCCTAAATAAATGTGTATTTGGCAGCTGTCAAATGACAAACCTGTAATGTCACGAAATGGATAACCGCTGGAAGATAAAAGTGACACCAAAAATTTTTACCGAGATAAAGAACTAGTTCCGCCAATATAGCCACATAATTTAATGAACCCGGCATACACGTACAGCTTGCCGTAAGAACTGGCTCTCGTTTCTACACTTTCACACCGATTTATGATCTATTACATAATCTTCTATCTCAATTTCGTATTGATCTTCTATTCGCTGAGCTACTCCAAAATCATAATAGAAAAAAAACTCCACTTATAGGGTCGCTTTGTTTCCGGAAGCTGTGAAAACTTGCAGGAAGAACTAAAGCACAAACTATGTAGAGGAAATATTTGCCACAAATTGTATATCTTTCTCCATCGAATTTAACAACTGTAATTAATTAAAAATGCAAAATTTTCTATTGCACTGTTTATTTATTTTATAGAAATTGTAATAAAAGCAGCTATCAAAAAATTTAGAAATTTTTAATGATGAACAAACTTTTCGTTATTTTAAATATTTAAAAAAATATTCATCAACACTTACACATATCATGAAATTTGTGTAGAAAATTTATTTTAGAAAACTTTTATATTTACTTATCTACAAAATGCACCCAAAACAATAGTAGTAAAATTTTTATAAGTTAGAATGAATAGTAAAAAAATTAAATTTTTATAAGTTAGAATAAATAGTAAATATTGAAATTTTAAAAATTTATGAAAGATGAATTTACCAGAGGTATGAGCTTAAATCCGCTTGAACATAGATGGCGTATTAAGCTACCATGGGTACGCCATACTTTTTTTTACGAGTTTGACATCTGTCAACATTAATCAGTGCATATTTTCAGTAATTCGTACAACAACATACATTTTTCCTTTGGTAATCATGTCTAGTTTTGTACCAGAAAAAGGGCATATACGGGAAGCTCTGCTTTTCTGCTTCAATTTGAAGAAATCGGTTGCCGAATCGCATCGAATACTTATGGAGGCCTATGGTGATAGTGTTTTATCGGAAACAACGTGCCGAGATGGTTTCGTCGGTTCAATGACGGCAATTTTGACTTGTGGGACAAGGAGCGTGAAAATCGGATTAGGAAGGTTGAGGACCATCAATTTCAGGCTCTTGTATATGAAAACGATACCCAATCGCAAACAATACTCGTGGAGCAATTGGGTGTTACTCAACCAGCCATTTCCATGAGTCTGCGTGATATGAGGAAGATTGAAAAGATCGGAAAATGAATTGAACGATAGGCAGATGGGGCGACGCCAAAACGCATGCGAAATCTTGCTCGCCAGACAAAAAAGGAAGTCTTTTCTGCATCAGATTGTGACAGGCGATGAAAAGTGAATATATTTCGAAAGTCGTAAATGCAAGAAATCGTGGGTTGATCTCGGCCAACCATCAACAACTTCCTCAAGACCAAATCGCTTCGGACGGCAGACGATGCTGTGCGTGTGGTGGTATCAGCAGGGTATCGTCTACTATGAGATGTTGAGACCTGGTGAAACTGTCAGTGCCCACCGCTACCATCAACAACTGATCAAATTAAACCGTGCTTTACTTGAAAAACGGACGGATTATCAACAAAAATATGACAAGCTGATTTTCCTCTACGACAACGCACCATCGCACACTTCAAAAATGGTCCGAAACTACATGGAGACACTCAATTGGGAGGTGCTGCTTCCCCACCCCGCTTATTCACCATACCTGGCCCCTTCCGACTACTACATGTTTTCGTCGATGGGCCACGCGCTCGCTGAGCAGCGCTTCGATTCTTACGAAGATGTCCGAAAATGGCTTGATGAGTGGTTCGCCTCGAAAGAGAAATAATTTGTTTGGCGTGGTATCCCTAATTGCCCGAGAGATGGGAAAAATGTGTAGCTAGCGAGGGCAAGTACGTTGAAAAAATTGGTTTTTGCTTCCTATGAAAAAAACACGTGTTTTTTTTTAAAAAAAAACAGCGGATTTAAGCTTATACACCTGGTATTAAAAAATATGATATCATTTTTATGTCATAATTTATATTTGATGGCATCCAAAAAATCTTTTCTACATGGAGGATTGTTGATGGGGATTTTGTGTATAAAAAATTCCAAATGTATGTTCATAAAATCTGCTATCTAATACGCATAATATCAATAACAGTCACATAAAGCACTCACGTACTTCTATTTTACGTTTAAAAAAGAAAAACAGTAAAATAAAATTTTAAAAAACAATACTCTTAAAAAAATAGAAAATATTTTTTCTTTATACATTTTTATTCAAATACCAACTTGAAGAGATTTGCAAAATTATTTTCGATATTGATTAATGATGTTCGGAAAGTTCATTTCGTAGGAAATCTCATATTATGAAAAGCTTTCAAACTAAAATACAAGAAATTATTCAGAAAGTCATCAACACATAATTACCCGGACCAACTTATTGATTATATTGAACATTTGTCATCTACATACGAGAGTATATGCTATTCACTTCTTAACAAATATTGAACTAAATAAATATAATAACTATTTGGTTATATGCATGTGTGTATGTATTTGAACATTATGAGCTCGTACTTATAATATAGAGAGTGTTTCCTTATTTTCTTATAAGCAAGCAAAACTTCATAATCACCATATATCGCTTATATCATTTAATAATCCTTCGTTATATAACTCATCCTTTTTTATTATACATAGTTTGCCCTCTAATGAAAATCACCATACTTATATGAGAGTATATATTAGATTATAGAAAATTATAATAAGGAAAACAAAAGCGGATAAAATGAGGAGAAAAGTGTAACATCATAATTTGCTCATTTTATGAAATGTTACGAACAAACTTTCAAAGTAAATTTATTAATCAACCGAACTTTGTGCCCTTCTCTATATTTTTGAACTGAATCAAATGGAAATGGGGATGTGAGCAGCAAAAAAAAAAAAAAAACATACAATTCAATTTACACTATAGAAAAGTTCCGTAGATGTTGTTAAAAAAAATAATAATAATAAGAAAAAAACCACCTAAGAAAAAAATAAACTTTAAGAAAAGACTCAACATAAAATTTGCATTTTCGAAAAGTTTTCTCGTAATTTGATTTTATCCCCTTTAAAGCAATAAAATCGACAGTTTGAAAGTCATTTAAAAGTATTAAGTTATGAAAAGATTCCCACAATTTTCTAATATTTTCCTTGTTATATACGCGAATATTTATACGTTTTTCTTTATCCTGTTTTCTTGTTTCTTTTTTGTTTCTTAACATTCACGCACTCGTATTTTTATTATAAATACAAGATGATACAACAACAAAAAAGTGAACAAGGACTATTCTATTCACTTACCATTTATGCTATTATTTATACTTTGAAAACAGTTTTGAAATTAACTTTTAGTCTTTGTCTATTTTTAGTAGAAGTGAACATTTACGAAAAATCTTATCCATTTAGAAGAATAATGAAAAGTTTCAGAGTAGCTTTTTGTTAGGAAATTCGATTTGTTATAAATTTATTTCTTTCGAATTATTTAAAATAAAACCTCTTTTAAATAATGTAAAGAAAATTTAAATCTTATAGTTAATTAGATATAATTAAATTATTTTTCATTAACCAAACGTATTTTAACCGAGCTTGTTTTAAAAAGAACTTTGCCAACAGCTGGGAAGGGGTGAGTCAAGGCAGTAGTAAAACGTTACATCAGGCCTGCCAATCGAGCATATCAGACAAGGTATTTTTAGTAAAATTTATACTAATTGAAACTGTATTTTTTTTTCTATCTTTAAAAAGCTCTTCTGAACCTTAGTCACAAGAACGTATTATTCCCTCCATTCTTTTATCACATCGCCCAGGTTAAAATAGAAAATCTCATCCCCTTTTTAAGCTTAGGGAAATGATAGTGTTTTTGATTAAATCATGATGAGCTTAATTAGGAAAATATAGGTTCTTGCAAATTCGGTTTATACAAGCTTTTTGAGGATAGCGAAAAATAGAAAACCGTGGCTTGAAAGCGTTTGCGTCTTATAGAAAAAATGTGTTTTTGAAAGCCCTCAAATTTGTTTATGGCTCTGAGTGATATGTACTCGTATTTAGCGCAATTTCACATAGCCTACTAAGTAATGAGTGTGTTGAGTTCCGTTGGAAGCCAGGAATGTGACAATTTTGGATAATGAAAGTGTTGATAAGCTAGCTTGAGAAACTATCTAGCCATCACAGTTCAAATTTATCTGCAATCTGCGTTGTCTACTAACAAAATGGTAACCAATACCATAATCTATACGAAGATACTTTAACTGGACTAATAGCGATATTTAATGTCTCCTTATTAGGCAACCACCAAAAAACCAATCTCTTCCCTATTTAGTTCGAAATTCATGCATGATTTTCTTTTTGGCAATATCATTCATCCTTTATGCTAATCCTCGTTTACATAGCTTTCAGAACCTAAAATGCAGTCTCAAAATGGTTCCATACACGTGACTCTATCAAGTAGCCCTTGACATATATCTAAATGACTTCATATAAACATAAAACAAAGAAATAGATACAAAACATTGGACCTACATGGTAAAAAAACAAGATTGTGCCAAAGAGCAGTAGATCGGTACCACATAGCAGAGCTTTATATTGAAAGAATGTGGTTATAAAGAATAATGGCAAAGAGTTTGAATATATAGTTTAATAGATAAGTAACATCAACATAAAAATATAAGTTTTTTTAATGCATTTTACTAACACATACTTTGTAAAAAAATGTACAAAAGTATGAATTTTTATCTCCATTTGACACAATTTTAGCAAAGTCCATCGATGGTTGTCTTCTCCGTGTACTTAGAACTTCTGTCTCAGTAAATTGCGGGGAAAAAACAAAATACATTTTGCCTATATAAGTGTTTATAGCTATTAAATTTCAAAATAGCTCTCAGTGAAAAGGTAAGAGTGAAACTTTTTATAACGAGAACCAGTCATATCACAACAATTTTGGTTCTAATATACTAATGAATACGACTATTTCGAACTAAAAAAGGATTGTTAATTAATTTGTGCAGTCTTTTTAATTAAAATGACTTGATTTGACAGGAATTAGAAGACTTAGTATAATCTCCGATCTTATCTGTAAGTCCATATTGGTTATCTGTAAGTCCATATTGGTTACGTATATTCGATTTTCAATTTTTTGTGGCGTTATGTTGGTACTCATGTCTCTCACTTATGCCGGCAAGTTCGGCCATTTTGAATGTTCAGCTAATTTTTGACAGCTACTTTGCTTGCACGTGTTTTGGCTCGTCTTCGATTTTTGCTCAATTTCGACGAAAAACCGCATCGCATGAACATTGCTAAGGAGCTGTTGGACTCTGTCCGCGACGACTCAAATTTGCTCCAGTGGATCATAACTGGTGACGAATCATGGGTTTATGGTTATGACGTGGAAACCAAAACTCAACCATCCCAATGGAAGCTATCGCACGAGCGACGACCGAAAAAAGCGCCAAGTTCGGTCGAATGTGAAAGTTTTGCTAACAGTTTTCTTCGATTGCAGGGGCGTGGTGCATTATGAGTTCTTGCCACAGGGTAGAACGGTCGATTAAGAATACTACCTGCAAGTTATGCGCAAGAAACGCCCGGATTTATGGAAGAACAAAAATTGGCTTTTGCCATTTTTGGCCAAAAACAATACACTAATAATGCCGCAGCCACCGTATTCCCCAGATCTGCCTCGCTATGACTTTTTCTTGTTCCCGAAACTGAATAGCCCCATGAAAAGAAAAGACGACGCTACGCTACGATTGACGAGATAAAGAAGGCATCGAAGGAGAAGCTGAACAAGATTACAAAAAATGACTTTTTTAAGTGCTTCGAGGATTGGAAAAAACGTTGGCACAAGTGTGGATAATATATGGTGGGGATTACTTTGAAGGGGACAAAATAGATATTCATGAATAAATAAATAATATTTGATAATATTTATTCATGAATAAATAATAAAAGAGATATTAGAAAATTTATTACATTCATTAGATCATTTTGAATTAGCAGAGTAAACATAGGTACTTAAAGAGGACGCAAATTATAATAATAAAAATAAATTTATTTATTATTATAATAACGATACATATCTATTTAGAAAAATTAAAATATATTTTTTAACCAACATCTATTAAATATTTAATACAAACATATAGATTATCAATTCAAATAAAGCATTTTTATTTAAACAAATTCAATTTTATTCATATTTAAATATTAGCTAAGAAATAATTAAATAGGAAAACTTCTATAATATTACTCTATGCAAATACATAGAAGATAATAGTTCAAAAAATGAGTAAAAAAAAAAAGGGAAACTTGTCCAAGGATATCATAAAGTTTCGAAACTTTGCCAATATTTGTACAATTATTCGATTGCCAATCAACCCATAGCCCCACATATTTTCCAATTTGAATATGTGAATCTGTCAGCTTGCCTTTTTGCATGTGCATTGCTTTAGTTGTCGGTGCAGAAAATCATCTATTTAAATACACTCATACTTATACTCTGAATAGCATCAGATGAATTTATCATATACCATTCATAAATTTGTTTAACTCGATTTTTTGGCACAATTTCCAATATAATTTCCTAATTTCCTGAACAAAATTCTCTTAATATATAAATTATATGAAATTCATCAACTAACAACTATTTACATCGACAAAAGTACACAAACACAGAGAATTAAGTGAAATTTACATCGTATCACAATTTGTAAAATGAAGCTCATTTTCCATCTTCTAAATTACTCAAAATGCTGAAATTCAATTTTCTTATCTACCAATCGACATCCATTTATTTTCGATAAAATTTTATTTCAACTTTATGAAAGGAATTATTTTCATTTCATTGGAATTAGATTTATCATATTTTTTTGACAACGGCGTACATAAAAAGCTTTGAAAATTATCTGAAAACGAAATGAAATTTTCCAATTACTTTTTCGATAAAGAAATTCTGGTCTTCTTATTCCCCATATCACATGTGTACAAGTACAATCGAAAGCCGAAAAATATCTTGGATCATTTAATACACTTTGTTATATGACAGAAAATCCAACACATCATGTACGTGCACATGGGTTATGATCAAATTTAGCTTATTTTTTTCTGTTTTGCCCCACAAATACTTTAAATCGAATCCCTCCATTTGATTTGTTCAAAAGGAAACAAAAAGATTTATTTAACTGATTGGATTTATTGAAGTTTAACTTAACTCCTTTTTTTATGTGCTATATATTGTTATTTTTGCCTAAATACTACAACATATATAAGCTCTTTGTCCTTTCACATCCTTTAACGATACTTAAAATTATATTTTGTTGATCTTTTAACATTTTTCTTCTTAAGGATTAAGATTCTTTTCAAATATAAATGAGACAGCCAAAAGAAAAAGGGGCAATTCTAAATCAGAGAACAATGAAAAATTGAACAAAATGGCAAAAGTCTGTAGAAGAGTGTAAAATTTCAAAAGTAAATAGCGAAGATAATACTACCCAAAGTAATAAAATATTTAGGAAGCAAGGGCTTAAACATATTGAGTTGGATTACTTTTAAAGAAGCTAATATTCCTGCACTTCTTATGGTATGGGTAAATTCCACTTCAAATTTTTTCCTATCTTCAACTACCTCATTCGCGGAAATACAATTTTAATATAGGCATTATTCACATAGTTCTAAATATTTTACCCTATCCATTTTTGATTACAGATACATTTATCCAATTACAAAGATTTTCATTGGTTGATAACGATTAACAGGCAAAGAAGTACTTCTTTGATGCTATAGTATTTCCTCATCCATAAGAATTCGAATGGAAAATTATACAGAAATGGATTTAATGCAAAACTTAGTATGATCTTACGATATAACATGAGCTATTAGAAAATTTTCTATAAGAACTTCGACTATCATCAAATTTGGAATAATGGGAATAACGTAAATTTAACAGTATTTTCAGCGTTTCACATTTCACTTAATCAATATTATAAAAAGACTAACAAATAATAAAAATATTTCAAATATTTCGTCGATGTATAAGCAAAAAATATTTTTATTTTTTAGCTTTTATAAAAAAATTTTAATTTTTAATAAAGTTTTTCCTTTTTTTTAATAATTTACAAGGTGTGGCAAAATATTAATGAGAGCCAATCTTTTCACATACACGTAACTTAAACGATAGTTCCTTCTAGACGTGTAGTCTATGTTTCAGCTTCGTCCTGTAACTATGCGATACTAAAGAGCATGAAACTGCAAGGTTGAGTTATGAAAATTATTAAATTCCTAATTACTTTTGAGTACCATAAGATTTTCGGTAGCATTAAGCATTTTTGGAGGTTTGAGAAGCTACACATCGAAAACTGATGACGAGTTGGTATCTTTAAGAATTTCTTCATAAAAAGGACACTTTTTTTTAAAGAATTTTTCGAAAGAACTGATAAAAATGTAAAAGGAGTGATGGCTTTTGGAAGGTTAGACTATCAATTAAAATATAAGCTTATGAGTGAGGCCTTGAATAGCTCAGAAAAAGGGTTATTTGCATTTATATTATAGACATTTAAATTGCTATCGTACTGACGTCTCCTGCTACACAAGCAACCCTTCATGTTGGAAAAAAAATGTCTGTGCCCTTATAGCCCACCTGTTCAATTGATCGAACTCTATGTGACTCTTTTTTGTTTCCCAAAATCAAAAAACGCTCCAAAGGACATTATCTTAGAATTCTCAATAACATCCAAAGGAGTGTAACCGAGCAGCTCAATAATATTCCAATTGAAGCCTTTGCTGATGATTAGCTGCACATGGAAAAGTGATGAAGAGTTGGTATCTTTAAGAATTTGTTCATAAAAATGACATTTTAATGGCTTTTGGAAAGCATATATATTAACATAAAAGCTTAATAGTGAGTCCTTGAACAGATCATAAAAAGGGTTATTTCCATTAGAGCGGACATTTTAGATACTCGAATTGTCACCGTGCTGACGCCTCCTGACACACAGCTATCTCCATCAATGAGTTTTTATCAAAACAAAAATTTCTATGCTTTCCATTATCATAAAAAGAGATTCCTATGCTATTGTAGCCCATCTATTTAATTGTGTGAACTACATGTGACTTTTTTTGTATTCCAAGATCAAAACACGCTTTGAAGGATATTTTCTTAGTATTTTCGATAACATCCAAAGGTGTGTAACCGAGGAGCTTAATACATTCCAATTAAAGCCTACTAGCACTGCTACGATGAATGGAAATAACGCCTTCGCTGATATATAGCTGCCCAAGAAAACTACTTACTTAAAAGGGGGTAGCATTGATAAAAAATAGGATAATCTTCATCAACAAGTTTTCGCCAGATAAGGGTGTCATCTCTCAGTAACACTATTAACCTGATCTAAGACCGTTTGAATTTTTTTTATTACCTTTAATCACAAAACCTTGGTGATAACATTCAAAATAGTGTAACCGATCAGTCAAAGGCGATTTTAGTTACCACCTTCTACCAGCACTGTTAAGAAGAGTCAAAACAATACTTACATTAATGAAAAAGTTCTCCAGGTAACCACTTGGAAAGAGATAATATTGAGTTATAAAAATAAAATAAAATTGTTGTTGAAAAAAATGTACAGTATTTGTTTTTTTTTTCAATAATCCCTTCCAGATTTATGGCTAATGAGATCATACAACATTAACAAATGAATAATACGATTTAAATTCAATCAAAGATTAAATAGCTTACTTGCTATTATCAATAACAATTTGTTTTCAATCGAACAAGACCAAATATCCACTTAATCCCAGGAAAATTGTTTTACAAGTTAATACAACTGATAAAGACTTTCCAAGAAAACTTGTTACGGGTCGTTCCACTCGTATTCAAGTAGTAAATATTTACCCAAATAGAAAGATATCCTGCCGCTCGCCACTGATATAAAAAGTAAATTACCAGCAAAAAAAACAAAAAAAACAACAAAAAATTATTTGTGTATGGCCAAAGTACAACAAACAAAGCATAAATATTTTTTTTTAATCCAACCCTGAATAGTGCAATATAAAAAATAAATATTTTTCATAGAAAAATCCTCAATTCTGAGTTTAGTTAAAGTGAAATTCTCAAAGGACCCTTAAATAAGTCCGACAAAAAATTACACCTTCATCTTTTGTTGTTTTTGCCAAAAGTCACATAATACGTCTGATTATATAATACACAACCACTTCTACATTTATGAAGTTTCAAATCAGCCACAACTAATTGATTGAAGCTTAGGAAATTCCAAAGCCTCCCTTCTCTGATTCTATGGTGGTACATCAGGGATCGTTGGCCAATTCACAAATTCCCCAAACAATCGAATCGAATATGAAAAGTCGACAGCATGGCATCCATATTCTACCGTGTTTTGTTGTCTGTTCTTTAGTGGCATCGCCTACCACAAATACCATCGTTCCATTCCGAAACTGAATACAGAACGCGCCCGCAAGCATGCAGAGTATGAGTTTTGATTTTGTTTCCGTTTTAGCACTTTCTTCCGGAATATCCAACGGGGGACTTAACAGCCTAATTATTTTATGATGTTGGTCGAGAATAAACGCCATTCTAGCTCCTTGAATTTGCCTTGTGGTTGTGGTTTTCTAGCACCGAGAATCGAGCTTAGGGACTACAACGAATGCTTGAGCTTTATTTTAAGTTGACTTTGTCGGTTTATTTGCGAAATATTTCCAAAAAGACAGTTAAGTTCAGCAAGCAGACGGCTAACAAACCAAATAGAACGCCAACAATAGACCTGATAAGTACTTCAAGTAAAAGGACGATAGTAATGACGACAGTTGCAATAGGCTGAGATATGAGAATGATACCAACCGGGATGGCTGTATTTTGGATGGAAAGAATGATGAAGGCAACCTCTGACAACCATGAAGATTTTTTAACCAAACTGGATGGCAAAGACGATGACGACGACAATCGGGATGACTTTGATGATGGCGATAGAGATACTCGTACTTTCTTCCGCAACATTTTTGGGGCTGATTTGAATTATGTCTCAAGTGTATACGGTAATTAAGTCCTTATTTCCAGAAGGCATTCTCTATGCGATACTATGTCTATACATTCTGGTAAATAACTGGACTACCTAACTAAGTGGCTGACTTGCCAATATTCCTCCTCCTTCTCCACCTGATACGGGGATGAAATTTAATCACACCAACTTTTATGCCAAATAATCATCACACCATCTTGTAGTTGGTATTACGCCGATAGTATTCTATGGAGAGTATGTCGACAATGGTACAATAAATTGACAGCAATTTAATTAATCCTCGTCGAAAATTTCACCGTTAAATTTTCTGGTCACTGCTTGCTCAAAATCGTATTTACTATTTCCTATTTTGCATGTTGTAATTTCATCGATTTTATACAAATTATTACAATTTTTACAAAATTGTTTATTACCATTAAAACCATTACCATTTTTTTACTATTGTAATTGCAATTACAAATAGAAGAAAGGATATTCCAAAAATTTGTTGTCACACAAAATGAAAAGTATTTTTATTATTTTATCTGCTGACATTTAGTGTATTCCATGGTTGTGGAGAAAATTTTGAGCCAATATCAATTAAAAAATTTTGTGTCAATACAAATAAATAAGTTTTTTTTTTGATAATTTAATAAAGGTGTTAATATAAACTAAAATTTAAATTTTTATGGTAGTCGAAATGAAGGATTATTTATGTTGGGCATCGGAAAATAAACTTAAATAAACGGACTTTCGACGAATTTGTACCCTTTTTATTATATTACTATAAAATATTTTCAACAAAAAAAACTGCCACAAGACACGTTGAGATCATTTTTGTTGAAAACCACTGCTCAGAGGTGACTCGTTCGCCAAGCAAGAGTAGCGCGCTCTATCTACCTTGAGAACGGAAACTGAGGCAAAATTTTACAGGTTAAACGTCTTAAAACAGGAGGTCCCATTTGGACCTCTAAAGGCAATAACGATACGAGTGATGGTATTCGGATGAAAATGTTGTTTTTTTTTATAAAAATGTGAAAGCCACCGTACTTAATACAATAAGTTACAGAAAATATGAGAAATATAAATTTGACGATAAATTAAAAAAAATATTCATCATTAAAACCATCGGTTTTTAGATTTCAAATATTCCTTGTCAATATTAAATAACAAAAAAAAATTTACAAAAGAAACAAAAATTGAACATAGATCAGAGATCACTGTTTCAGCAAAACGACCTGGAAGGCCATATGGCGACGCAAAGGCTCATCATATGTTAATACGAGGTATGTTAAAAAAGTATCGCGAATTTTGAAGTTTCGCGGGCTACGTATATTCGATTTTCGATTTCTTGTAGCGTTATGTTGGTACTGATGTCTTTAACTTATGCCGACAAGTTCGGCCATTTTGAATGTTCAGTTAATTTTTGACAGACCTCGTATGTCATACGTGCACGGATTAGCAAAACTTAATTACATTTTTTCGCAAAAAGTTTATAAGATGTAACAGTTAGTTCGATAGAAATGAAAGTTTAGTTTATAATTTTTTAATAAAGCCTAGGTGGCTTATTGGATTATAAAGAGGACTTAGGAATAAAGCGGAAGAGTCAAGTAGTACTGCCATAGTAGCAATTCTATCATAGAAAATATCAAAGGTTAGGCGGCAGCCCCAGAGGATATGTAAAATTATAAAGAGAACTCCATAGTTTTGGCACCCATGGGATTAAAGGTTGTTAAATAGGAAGTCGTGTGTAAGTGCAGTATGACCAATTCTAATCCTGAGCAGTTTTCTTGCCCAGAAATTCGGATTACTCGTAGTTTCCCAATATAAGTGCCGAAAAGTGTGATTCCAGTTGTTTGAGAGAAAGGTGTTGCTGGAAAGCCAGGCTACAAGTCTGTGCATATTTTGCCAACAAGTCTGCCTGGTCATTTCCTAAAATACCCACATGAACTGGAACCGAACCAAAGGTAGCGAATGTGGTCCAAAAAGGAGTTAAACTTTATTCCTATAATAAAATTAATTGCACAGAACAAATCAGTATCAATAATATTGTTTTTACAAATTTTTCTCTGATGGGCCTAAAGGTCGACACAATAGGATGCTTCCCTCACAGGAAAAATACCATATGCCGCCGCACAGAATCAGGCGCCAACGCGCTGGATTACAGCAAAGATCGCTTCATTGTCGTTTAAAACTGAATTTTGTGCTTATTTACTGAATTTACTTTTTCTAAAATGTTTTTAACATAAAAAAAAATTTAAATTACTTGATTTAAAATTTTTTTAAATTAAGGGCTCTCCTTAAAGTCGTGTCATCGAACAGCATTAGCTAAGCCTAGAAAAGTAAGTCGTCGTAAATAATAGGGTCACCTCCCAACAGTAGGGCCAATGTGGTGTCTTGGTTGGTTAGGAGAATGCCCAATGATGGGGTCAATTTCTACCACCGAGACTTATCCCACCTTACTTCCACTCGTCTATCTTATATTCAAGTTTTTTCTTTATTTTATTATCCATTATCATCTCCCAATATTTAAACCTTCCTACCCATAAACTGGCTTTTTTGGTGTCTCCAGGTTAAATAAATTTTGGTATAATTTATTTTTGTTATGTTCTACCATGCCCTGTCACTATCAGGTTTTTTTGGATGGGATGATTCTCATACCACTTTTATCCATCGGGAACTAAATGTTTGTCAAGTTTAATTTTATACCATTACTCAACGGGAATTCGAAAATACTCCTTCTTTTCCGCTCTCTCCCAACCACAAATCTCCACACTTTTAATGGCTGTTTCGCATATTTTAAGATAGTAGTTCGGCCATTATTTGGCAGATGGTGGTTTTTAAATGAGGATTATCTGCGAAAAATAATCTTTTGTATAGTCTTACAAGAAAAAAAATCCATCGGCGTTAAATCGCATAATCTTAATAGCCAACTGTCATCACCAAAGCTTGAAATTCTGGAAATTTTTCCACGCAATTGTATTATGTGGCTTATGGCACAATCTTATTCAAACCACATATGGTTGAGACCAAAATTTTGAAGTTTGAGCTAAAAAAAATTGACTCTCGTCTAACCATAGCGCTCAAAATTGACGGTTTCAAAGAAATAAGGACCAACGATACCTTTATATCGAAATGCACACTAAACATTTACTTTTTTTCTCAATACAATGGCTTTTTTACAATTATTTGTGGGTTTTTAGAGTATATTATTGCTCTCCTCTTAAAGCACGGAATATGCCAATGGCAGAACTACACCTTTTGTAGAAAATTTTTATAATATTACCATAAATGTTATGATAAATAAATGTCATCTTCAAAGATAAATATGTAAGACAGCGGTCAAAACTACGAAGCTATAATTTTTAAATAACGAAATGGATAACCTTGAATTTTATAAATTCTCAAATACAAGCGGATACCAACTTTTAAAAGTAGTATTATTAAAAATTGAATAAAAAATTATGTTTTTAGAACTTTAAAAAATTAATGGACTTAATTTAACATTAAATTTATTATTTTAATATTCCTTTTTTTATTTAAGATTATTCATATTAGCATATTCCTTTACCATCTACTCCTATTAAAGCAATTACGATTATCCAAAAATATATTTAAAAGTCAAAAGAATTTATAAATCAAATCAAATTTACATGTTTATCTGATATATATCTATCTATCAAAAATTGTTTGGATGATATTCTTCATCCAAGATAAAATGTTCCATTATAATAAATTATTAACTCAGAAATTATCATTTAATATTTTTCGGAAGGAATATTCTCAAGAAATTTATAGGGTGGCATTATTAATTTATATTAGCAATGTTGTCATAAGGATATAAAATTGGGAGTTACGAAATTATCCTGTTTATAGAGAATTACGTCTATGGAACTTCTGCTATAAGCGAGATGATAAAATTTATTCATGAAATGTGTCTAGGATTCAATATGTACAATACTGATTCTAATTTATAGCGATTATTTTACAAACTAAATAAATTTACATTTTTTATTATACGTATCTAATTAGAAAAGTATACAATAAAGTCATTTTAACAATTATGCAAATTGTATATTATATAGAATAGAATAGTGGAAAGACTATTAAAAAATACAAAAAGGAATTTTAAATTCCTTAAAACATAATTTTTCTAAATATAATAAGTAATTTTTCTTAAGTCAATATTTTAAAAATAAATACCTCAAATATATATGGGATTTTTCATAAATAGTATATAAAAAAACTTAATAATAAAATATAGTTAGTGAATAACCTAATCTATAATCCTTAAAATATTAGTGATCGAAAATATTAAAATTCACACGCTAAGAAAGAAGTAATTTCTTTTTATGTCTTAATTTTTTCTTTCAATTTTGAAGCTCTTCAATTTAATTTAGTTATAATAATTTTTTATGAATTGAATTTAGAAAATTTTCTATTAATACCATTTTTGGTATTTTACTAAAAATTTCTATAATTCAAATTGTCGAAATATAATGACTTTCGGAAAATAATAATGAGCAAACAAGTGAACATAAAATTTCCTTTATTATTAAAATACGATATAAATACCCATTGGAATATGAGTAATATATAATTTGGACTCTATAAAAATGCCATAAAATAAACCATCAAATATTCTTGGGAAATTTTTTTTTATAGAACATTAACGAAAAATATTTTTGATGATGCCTTTCATAAAGCAATTTTTTATTAACATATTAAATATGCTCTATTTAATACTACAGAAAAAATGTTGACTAATTTTTTTACTTTCACTTATCCAAAAAAGAAGAAGAAAGTATCCTTAAAATATTTTTCTACATTTCATTTTTAATAATATTAAAGAAATATAGAAAAAATATTTTTTTTTTAAAAAGTATCTATATCAGATACTAAAAATTACCTTCAAGACTTCCTTAATTAAAATGTCATTTAAAAAAAATTGAAAAATATAATATACGATTTCTGTTCAAAATGTATCATGAATTTTAAATTTCCGCGGGTTACGTATATTCAATTTTCGACTTTTTGTGGCGTTATGTTGCTACTCATGTCTCTCACTTAATTTTTGACAGCTGCTTTGCTTGCACGTGTTTAGATAGTCTTCGATTTTTGCTCAATTTCGACCAAAAACATCATCGCATTAACATTGCTAAAGAGCTGTTGGACTCTCTCCGCGACGACCCAAATTTACTCCAGAGGGTCATAAATGGTGACGAATCATGGGTTTATGATTATGAAAGGAAAAATTGGCTTTTACAGCATGGTAACGCCCCTGCTCCCGCATTATTGCTTGTGTGAATATTTTTGGGAAAAAACAGTACACTAATAATGCCGCAGCCACCGTATTCCCCTGATCTGGCCCCCTGTTACTATTTCTTGTCCGCGAAACAGATTGTTTGATCCATTTTTTGGAAAATGACCAAACTTGTCGGCATAAGTTAGAGACATGAGTACCAACATAACGCCATAAAAAATCGGAAATTAAAAAATCGCGATACTTTTTGAACAGACCTCGTGTATGGAAGAGCTCTATTAGTGCGGTTCAGAAGACCGAATTTAAAATGCATCCATGCCAGAGACCACAAAATGAGATCATCGACGCATGATCCACGAAAGTGGGGGGGGGGGGGGGGGTTGGTCAAAATAAAGATCCACGAGGTGGTTAACGTGGATGACGGGGTACGAATGCGACAATCGAAAAAATATTAAATTTACCACATTCCCTAATCCTAACTCAGCACCTGGTCATCACATCATCTAACACGGGCTAAACGTAAAGGGCACAGTCCCAAAAAAAACAAAGGACACGTCAGAAATATTTTGGCCGATGAAGGGTCATGGGGGTTTAGACTCTTCTCTCTCCACAATCCTATTAGAACTAAAATCTAGCTTGTTTTTTTACAATTTTTTTTTTTTTTTTTCAGCCCAGGTTCCAAAATTTGTTATTCTTTCCTCCCAATTATTTTAAAAATAATTTATTTGTCAATTATTTAATATATTTTTATTCCTCCTCTTACTTTTCCCAAAATTATCGAACATCCTTTTCCTTCCCTTTATCAGCTTTCCTTGAAATAATTAGGACAAAATATGTCTACAAGTAAAAGAATCCATCATAATAATATATTATATTATCTTTGGGTGTAAAAGCAATAGTGGCTTATATAAGGAATCTACACACCGCTACCCCCCCCCCCCCCCCCCCCCTCCGACACCTTGACAAGCATTCAGGTTTAAGAGTACCTCCTCTCAAACAATTTTTTGGTTATTTCTAAAAATAAAAAATTATTTTATAATTAAATATAATTCAATTATTTTTAATATGGTATTTTTATGATTTCTTGCAATATATTATTTTACAAAATAAATAAAAAAAACCCTGAATTTTTGTGATGGCTAATAGTATCTATTTTAAAATAATTGATTACTTCAAGATGGATAGATAATTTTAATGATATTAATAAATGTTATTATTTTATTTTGATCGAATATAAAAATCGAATTATAAACAATTAATTTTAAGTATCATTTTTCAAGCTCATTAAACTTTTTACCAAAACCGATTTGAAATTGTTTAGGTTATTTTAGTTTTAATCTATTCAAGCTAATCGAAATCTTATTGACATTTAATCTACAATATAAAAATCATTTTCAGTATTTTTTAAAAAAAAAAAAAAGGATCTAATATATTATGTTAATAAATTTTAACTTTAAATTGTGTTAGTGTGAAATCTAACACTGCGTTGATATGGTGGTTTTGACCTTTCTAAGAATGTATCTTCTCATTTCCAGAAATTTTATATGATTTTATTTCAGTATTTCTTTATATTATAAAAGATTTTATGTCTATCTTCTTCTTATAATTTATATCTTTCTGAATTAAAAATTTGAATAATATTATTTGAAAAATCTCAAGTTACAGCAACTCATAAAAATCTTTTATTTAATGTCATGCCCATACTTATTTATAGAAGAAAGAACTTCAATTATAAAATTTTAATTAAAAAATCACTTTAACAGAATAATGTGGTTTTTAATTTTATTTATTTATACACTAGATGGAGTTATAAAAAAAAAATATGTCACAAAATTATTATAATTGAAAACGAGTGGAGCTGAAATTTTACAAATTAATTAAAAACTACTATTAGAATGAAATTTGAAAATGGCAGACCTCTATAGACCAAAATAATAATATATACACTTTATGTTAGTATGTATACCTTTGATAATAAAAACCGTTGCTTTAGAAGAAGAAAAAAAAATTCATTTTATCGAAATAACCTTATTAGCTTACAAGAATTTATTTCCACGATAGTAATTATTTTTCATGTACGCGTATCGTTCAGTTTTTAGAGTAGAAATTAATTAAAGGTGTTAAGGATGCATTGTACAATGAACGTGTCAACTTACAAGCATTGTACTGAACTCATACAATTAAGCACATAACTACCAACTGGAATCCGGAATCTCTGGATACAACCATAAGGCCCACCACTGCAACATGTTATTAACGTCGTGTTTAACCAAAAACGCCAGAGTTTCAAGTTTACCACAGCACGTTCCCATTAAATATCCTGTAAATCCTTTCTTACTCGTTGTTGCACCGAAATTTTTCAAAAGCTCGTTCTTACCTTTTATGTATACATCGGTTATCCGGGATTGGCATCCACCGTTAAGGGATTTCGTTCGCATCGATTCAGCCGGATTACGCCAACTTCACGCCATATGGACGATGTTCTTGTGCAAATATGTGCACAATCTTACTACCATTTCTACTGCAATAGAAGATCCTGCAAAGCTGTTAGGTAGCTTGGTCGATTGAGACTACGGATAAAATCCACTACAGAAAGGGTATGGGTAACATCGCCAGAGGTAAATTATCTCTGATACGTGTTCGTGGCAGATTTTTAGCTCTATTTATTTTTCATCTTGTTTTTTTTCTCCCCCCACTCTAATATATCATTTTCATTCAGCTTTTTTATATGAACCTTCCGTAGATATAAAACTTCCGTTTTTTTCCACCATTTTTTCTATAAAGTTAACGAATGTTTTTTTTGTATGTATTTTTAGAAATTTAGTTATATTGAAAATTCTTCTTATTTCGAAATCATTCATTTTGATAATAAAACTCAAAAATAATAGAAATTAAGGAACCAAAATAAAAAATTATATAAAAGAAATAAACTTTTAATAAAAAAAAAATGGAATCCATTATTTCTCTTGTTATTATCTTCGTTTTATTGAAGAAAATTCATTGTACAATGAGTTTTTTTTTGTTCTACTCCTGTACATGTATGCGTTTGTACAATATAATATTTTTAACCAAAATATTATTATACATTTTTTTTCCAGTGTATTCACTATATCCAGATAAAAGTACGACTCCATTGAATTTGCGAGGTTTTGAAAAGAAACCCCGAGGATAGATAAATGGATAAATAATTATTTTTAAATTATGACTCCTGAATGGAAGGAGATTAGTGGATGAAATAATTGCGTAACTGAGCCTATATACATTTTTTTTTTTTGGTGCTGATAAAAAGAAAGGTTACCATTCTAGATACTTTTTTATTGAAGAATATTACTTTTTGTCTGTTAAACTTTATCAAAATAAAGAAAAAGATACTTTTCTACTCGCTTGAGTAATCTTACAATGATTACGCCCATTTTTCATTAACAAGATAATATATTGTATAAAAATAATTTTTTTCTTTTTTGAAATAAGAAAAAATTCAGGATTTTTTTTTGCCTTTGTTAAAAATGAATAATATTAAAATTAACAAAAATAATTGCTTATATAAAACAACAATAGAAAAATATGTTGTAAAAATATATTTCTAAAAATATTTTAACTTTGATTGTAATTTTTGTATACATGTAATTTCAGGTAAAGAAGATTCTATCTATTGGGTTATTAATTTTAAATAATTGTTTAATATTTATATTAATTCAAATAAAATTAATTTTTCTTTTTTTTATCTGCAATTACAATTATATTATAACAAGCAGATTTACATAATATTTTAATTAACAATCTTATGGATCATGAAGTGGGAGTAAACACCCATCGGCTTTTTTCCAACTAATGAAAGTTTGATTCTTCTAGAAAATCATTAAGTCTTCGATGAGTGTTTCCTGGGAGGGCAGTCCAGGACAATTCTCTTACAAGAGGATTATGATTAAAATAGAAATTTTTTATAGCAGGAAATGCACAGGTCCTGAACAAAGGGAAAATTTAGATCACGATGTAAGAGATCTGTTCAAAAAGTATCGCGAATTTTGTGTTTTTTTTCAAAAATTATTTATTTATTCATGAATATCTATTTTGTCCCCTTCAAAGTAATTCCCACCAGATTTTATACACTTGTGCCAACGTTTTGGCACGTTTCAAAGTGAAAGATATGATTACCAATATAACGCCACAATAAATCGAAAATTGAATATACGTAATCCGGGCAAAATTTTTTTGAACATACCTCGTATTACGTTACTACAACAATTTTAAGGAGAATATTGGATTGTAAGGCCTGGACGGGATAGGAATTGGAATATTTCATTGAACCCCAAAGTTCAATTCCATATGTCCAAATGGGTTATATAATTGTATTGTATATTAAAAGCTTACTTTTAATTGTTAGTTTCGAGCATTTGTCGAGTAGTCTAAGAAGTTGTAGGTAATGTCTAGTGGGTTCATGTTTCTTTTAGTCTAGTATAAGGGATTCATGTTAATATCTTATCCAGGTAAAGTCCCAAATAACGCACTTTATCATATTGTGGAATCATGTTTTTTTTTAAGATATAAAGGGGTGAAAGTAATGTAAGCGCATCTCTTAAATCAGAATTGAAGGTTGTGGATATGGGATTATAAATTGTTGGAAGCTATATCAGGATTTGTATTGGTAGCAAGTATGACCGTATCATTTGTATAACTAGCAATGATAGTATTAGAATCAGATGGGATGTCATGGGTATAAATATTATATAAAATGGGACCAATAAAACTACCTTGTGGCTAGAATATATTTCTTGATTTAATCCTCCTAATGATCCAATAATAATTGAGAAATGAAATTAAAATAAATAATAATTGAAAATAATAAAATTATTGAAGCTAATGATTGAATTAAAAAATATTTTAAAGATGCTTCGGAAGATAGTAATTGTTTCAACATTACTATTAAAATTAGGTGCATTTCTATAGAAGGATTATCTTGAAATAATAATTTTATTTTAATAACATGATAAAAAATTGCTCCAATAATATTAATTTCATACTTTAATTTACAAAAATATTTAATATTAATTATTTTATTTTCAATTACAATATTATTGGATCATTAGGAGGATTAAATCAAACTAGATTACGAAAAATTATAGCATTTTCATCACTCGGTTGAATATTATCTGCTATATTATTTTCAGAAAACCTTAAAATTTTCATTTAAATCAAATACTTTCTATTTTTTTTAATTCTAAAGTTATTAAATTTCTAATATTCATAAATTTTTTATCTTTAGGAGGTTTACCTCCTTTTCTTGGATTTTTACCTAAATGAATAGTTATAAATCACCAATATATTTTATTAACATTAATAACATGCATAACTTTAACATTACATCATATTTTTATTTATGAATTTATTATTTATCATTTATAATAAATTATTATGAAAATAATTGAATAATAAATATAAATTATAATAATTTTATCATAAATACTTATTTAATAATATCAATATTCTCATTAACTGGCATAACTTTAATTTCTTTAATTTTTTATTTTATTTAAGATTTTAAGTTAAATAAACTAATAATCTTCAAAGTTATAAATATAAGTTTCAGTATAATTTTATACTCTTTTAGAATTGCAGTCTACATGTAATATCATTATTAACTATAAAACTTTGGTTAAAGAGAAATAATTCCCATAAACAAATTTACAATTTATTACCTATAATTCAGTCATTTAACCGTGACAATGACTATTCTCAACAAATCATAAAGATATTGGAACTCTATATTTTATTTTTGGAGCTTGATCTGGAATAATTGGAACATTACTAAGTATGGTATATTAATTCGAGTAGAACTTGGTCATCCTGGTGCATTAATTGGTGATGATCAAATCTATAATGTAATAGTTACAGCGCATGCTTTTATTATAATTTTCTTTATAGTAATACCAATTATAATTGGTGGATTTAGAAATTGATTAGTTAGCATTTCCCTGAATAAATAATATAAAATATTTGACTTTTACCTCCATCAATATATTTCAGATGATTCTTAATTAATTGCAACTTATAAATGACGTTGAGAGAGATTTAAATATATAACAAGGTAGAATATTGAAGGAAGAAAGCTCTTCAGTTTCCAAAGAAGTCCAGGATACAACACACGATCAAAAGGTTGGGAGATATCAAAAAAAAACTCCTGGGTAATACTCTTTCCTCTCAAGAGAGGACTCAATATTATGAATTCTATCAAGGATTCAGATCGGAAGCCAAATTGCTGATCAGGAATAATTTTTTCATTAAATAAATCTGGGTAGAGTCATTTTAATAGGAGTTTTTCAAAACTCTTACCAACGAGAAAAAGAAAAATTAATTTAAACAAAAAAAAACCATTTTATATTAAAATTTGTTTATTCATCAAAGAAGAGGAAAAATTTGTGAAATATTTCTACAAAAGTAGTGATTCTGTCGTGACGCACTTTAAGCGGAGGGGATGGTCATCATAATGAGGCTTATTTATCACTTGGTGGATATGTCAATAAATAAAATTGCTAATTATTGATTTCTTAAAATTCACAAATAATAATACATAAGCTATTATATCTACAAAAAATAACTGTCTGGTCTGCAATTTAGATCTAAGAGTGTCATTATTTCTTTGAAAATCAAGAAAGGGTGAGCGTTACCACCAATCCGAGCGCTATAACCGTATGAAAACCGATTTTTTCTTTGGTCCGAACTTAAAGAGTTTAATCAAAACTACAATAAATTTTTTACACAACACAAAAAATTTTGGAGTTATTGTGCGAAAATTTTCCAAGACACGTAATTTCAAGATTTGAAAATCTTGAAATTAAATCATGTGATTTGATATCGTTTGACTTTTTCTGAAAAAATAACGCTAAAAATATTTTTACAGACCCGAGAAGTGTTTGAAGAAATCATAAAAAATTATCCTCAAAAAAATTAAGTTTAATAATAAATTTTATGTATTCTATGCAACATAATACATTGTAATAAAAAATTTATCATAATCTAAATATAAAATGTATTTTATTTTTAAAAAAATTCCAAAGCAAAATATGGATAACGCTTTATTATAGACTGAGTGCTGTTTAAAGAAATTCGAAGCAATTGTTTTCAAAATTAATAATGTTCAATAAAATTTTAACTTTAATAATTCAGAAAATCATATTCTACCTTATATAGCAGCTACAGTTGCAGACAAAAAAAAAGCAGCAGTGCCTTGTCGTTTAACACCGAAGTGTGAAATTTTTCAGTTTTATATGTGCAGATGGATTGATTTGCTCAAAATAACTAAGTTAGTCTAGACGCATTTTAAAGATAAAAAAAAAGAATATCATGTAAAAATATGATTACACGTACATACGCATTTATTTTTTTTTAAATTGAAAACGATAACAAATAGTATCAGCGCATCAAACAAATTGATTTTGTAAAATTTATATTTATGTAAAATAGTTTTTTATCTTTATTGAGTTAATTTAGTAATCATAAAAGCATTTTCTGATATATTTATTAATTTTTTGATGAATTGATCTAAGCACTGTAGTGCAAATCAGCGAAATTATTAATCACGTAAAAACATTTGAATAAGTACAGAAATTTGTCAGATGTTCTGGGAATATGGTACCCAGAAGGTGGAAACTCATGGTAGAAGTCTTGCTAGGTCAGAACAAACTTATCGGAGAAAGTAAATATAGTTTAAAAAATATCTTTAAAAAATAAATTGAATAAACGAGTAGCATTAAGTGAAAGATCAATTAGAGGGTGCTTAGTGGAAGTTGCCTTACCAACAAGAAGTCTAAGAAAGGTTACTCTATTGACCAAGTGACATTGCATTAATAGATTAAAGTTCGGGACTTCGTGGAGAAATGGCAAAATAATTTATGCACAGATGAATCTGAACTTATCCTCGTTGATTCTAAGGGACGTCGGCAGTACGTTAGAGATCCGCCAGGTACTGACTATAAAGATCAGTTCGCTTTAAGGGTGGTATTAAAATTTCCAAAATTATGGTTTGGGGAGGTAATAAAATTTCTGACGAAATTATGCTATCACGGGCCGAGAAATATGAAAATTTTAACAGGATAATAACCCCAAACATATTAGCTAGACGACAGATCTATAGCTTTTACGTTCAAAACATGACTGTTATATTGTAGAATAACACGACCAATCAAAGATCTTAAACCCGATTACGTATTTATGGAGTTTTATTAAAAATACAATCGCTAAGTGTATACCATGAAACACAGTTTAAAAAGCAAGGAACCACTTCAGTAATTGGTTGACTCTTTACAATAAAGATATTAAACTGTAATAAAAAATAAAAAATGTGCCATAAATTATTAAAAATTGTTATTAATTTTTAGTTTAATACCATCTTTTTTTTGTATATTTAAAATATTATTTCAATATCATTCAAATTTAATATTAGTTATTAGTCTAACTAATAAATTAATTTATTAATCTTTAAACTGCCAATTTTTTTTTTGTCCAACTACCTTAACCACCCGTTTTTTTATTAGATTAATTAAAATTGTACCTATATGGAAAATTTCTAACTTAATCATTATGTGTAAATTTATTTTTATCTTTTCCTTTAATCTATTTGAAATAAATCAAAATTATGCAAAAACATTATTTTAATGGGTAACTATATATTATAGAATATTCTAAAAGAGTAGTTACCCAATTTTCCTTATATGGGGTCCAAAAAAAAAACAAATATTAATAAATAAAAATTTATAAAATTTTTTACAATGTTTTTAATTATATTATATTAAACAGTTTTCACTAAATGAAAATATTACTTCAATTATGTATAAATTTCGACTTAAACAGTAAAATTTATTTGAAAATATGAAAGCAGTATGATAAGTCAGTGATAAAAGTAACAAAAAAATAATTTTTTGAACGGAAATCGATTCTTTTTTTAACATAGTCTTTTTTAACTTGAAATAGTTTATCTAATGATATTCTAACTATTTTATACAATCTATTTAGTGGAAAACTCTGTAAATTAGATTTAAATTACAGCTATAGCTTCAGAAACAGATGCAAATTTCTTTCCAATAAACCATTTATTAATTTTTTGAAACAGAAAAAAGTCATAGAGGGTCAAATCTGAAAAATATGATGGGTAGGGAATCAATTCATAAGATATGGATTATGAAAATGAACTTTTTTATTTGGCTAATGGGATATAAAATTATTCTGTTATCGTTTTTCCTTTCTAAACATAGTCGATGAAGATTATACCATATGCCAACCAGAAGACAATATCATACAACTTTCCAGAAAAAATGTAAACCCTCTAGAGAAGTCGTTACACGAACACGTGTTTAGTCAGGTGTTTGCAAACGCAGCACCCATCTCTCCTATAGCTTTCTCTTACCTAAAATTTCATGTAAGATATTACCTGTATATTTTTTGAGTAGTTTACTGTCATTTATTTAATATACGGTCAATTGATGTCTTTTAAAATGATATCATAGATTTTATTAATTATTTCTTCAGTGGTAACCCTTTTTGATGGTCCTAAATGATCAGCGTCCTTTGTGCTTGTACGACTACAACAAAATTTAGTAAAGCACTTTTGAATCATTTTATACGATGTTAAAAAGTATCCATAATACCTTTTAGATATAGTTTTTTCTTCAAAAAATAATGTTCTATTAATTAACAAAATTCACTTTTCCCATAATAATAAAAAATAGCAATTTTGTCTGCTTTCAATACTCATAAAAACTAAACTAATAAATAAGTATTTATAAAATTTTGTACAGTGTCTTAATAATAATACCAAACTTTAGCCAAATTATCATATTGCTGATGACAGCTACATCTCTTCCATTCATCATTGACTTATCATATTACCAAAATTCACATAGAAAAAAATTAACTAACAGTTGTTCTATATCCCATTTCAAATAGCTTCTTTTCTCAATAAATGTCAGATAGAAAAACTATTTGAAAATAAAACATTTGATCAAATATTGATATTTTCAAAAACCTAATTTTACTAAATTGAGAAATCGATCAATAATAAATCATTTAAAAATAAATACAAATAATTATTTTGAAATAAAATTTGAAATTTTCCATATTGATTTAAATCTAACTATTTGAATCAACAAAATTCTTTTATGTCTAAAACTTAACAATATTTGTGTTTATTTTATATTTGATAATCGTATCAATTTATAGATACTTATTTTTAAGAGATGTTTCTTATCATAAAACTACTCATTGTTATCGCGGAACTAGATTGTCCATCTTTTTTATTTAATGCAAAAAATAAATATGACTTTAAAAAAAACACTAATATCAATAAGAATTTAATAATAATAATAATACACATTAAAGATAATTTATATTAAATTGATAGAATTATAACATGATATAATTTCTCCGAATATACAATATTATAAATTATATAGGAATAAATATATGCGCATATATACGTAGATATAAAAAAATACCATCTTTGTAAACTTTGAAAGCTAAATTTCATCGACAAAAAGAAAAACAAAAGCTCAGAAAACAAAAAACAGCAAAAATACTAATCCACCCACATACGATGCTTGGAAAAACTCATCGGAAATTGATCAATTAGGATGTTCAATGCCAAACATTGCAATTTCACAAACGCCCACATCTTCAAATGAAAATCATGAACTGAAAATAATATAGTTTTTTTTTGGTTTGGAAAAACTTTTCCGGAAGCAAGAAAACCGAAAGAAAAACATGAAAAACTCTTAGGCAAGCGCCATTAATATAATATTTCTATCGATTCACATTCAGATTTTTGCCAAATCGAAGCCCCCAGCATGTCCGAACTGATGTACATATATATTTTTCAATCGAAAATCGCAAGAATCCCATATCTAATATATGTACATATGCACTGATGTATATATACATATTGGGGGCTAATGTTTTTCACGAATTCATCGAAAGTAATTTCGGGCAGTATATCTTTTGGTCCTTTTTTTCATTCATCTCAGCATGGAGTGATCAACTTAAAATCAGCACCGAATTCATGAATACTAATGTGCTTCCTGCGTTCGTTGCTTTCGTTTGTCTCAGCGTTTTCAATCGGGAAATGACTTCATCCCCTTAATGGAAATACTTTTACGGAATCGATTCAACCAAAAAAAAAAAATGACCAACTAACAACTTACAACCATAAACTACCAACAACTGGAACGAAATATTGTAGTAAAACGGTCCATTTTCGGATCTCCTCTTAGAATGGCACCAAAAAAATTCCATTTATATCAATTCACAGCCAATATTTCAGATAATTTCTACTCTCAAGTGATTTATCAAAACTTTATGAATCTATAATATTCGATTGAATAGATTCAACATGCAGATGGAAAATGCTTATTGTGCACTAAGTCCTTTTATCTTAAGTTCAATTGTAGAGATAGACAAATGGAAAATCTGACAAACGAGAATGAAAATTTGCTCCAATAAATGGCTTAGCGTCAATCAAGGATTTTATCAAAATTAGTTCAAATTCTAAAATTCAATAAATCACAATGGCGCATTAGAAGATAAATGCTTATTTCTTCTATCATTTTTCTATGGTATTCGATTTTTATTTTTAATAAATATTTTTTTATGCAAAGTAAATTTTTGCTAATTTTCAGTCCTTAAAATTGGAGAAATTTTTATTTTTATAAAAAGTATATGCATTTCAATAAATATTTTAGGAATTTGAGAGATCATTTTTCACTTTTATTATTTTAATTCACTTAAAAAAAAATATTTAAAAAAAAAGTTAATCAAATTAATAATTTTATACAAAAATATAATAAAATACAACGAACATTGTAAAAAAATAGTTTTTAAAAAATAAATTCAAAAAAAGACAAAAAATCATTGTACGAAGTCTGTTCAAAAAGTATCGCGAATTTTGTGCTTTTTCAAAAATTATTTATTTGTTCATTAATATCTATTTTAAGCCCTTCAAAATAATTCCCACCAGATATTATCCACACTTGTGCCAACGTTTTTCCAATCCTCGAAGCACTTCAAAAAATCATTTTTTTTAAATCTTGTTCAGCTTCTCCTTCGAGGCCGTCTTTATCTCCTCAATCGTAGCGTAGCATCGTCCTATCATTAGGCTCTTCAGTTTTGGGTACAAGAAAAAGTCACAGGAGGGCAGATCTGCGGAATACGGTGGCTGCGGCATTATTAGTGTGTTGTTTTTGGCCAAAAATGGCAAAAGCCAATTTTTGTTCTTCCATAAATCCGGGCGTTTCTTGCGCATAACTTGCAGGTTATATTCTTAATTGATCGTTCTACCCTGTGGCAAGAACTCATGATACACCACGCTCCTGCAATCAAAGAAAACTGTAAGCAAAACCTTCACATTCGACTGAACTTGGCGCTTTTTTCGGTCTTGGCTCGTGCGGTAGCTTCCATTGGGACGTCATAGCCATAAACCCATGATTCGTCACCAGTTATGTCCCACTAGAGCAAATTTGGGTCATCGCCGACAGAGTCCAAAAGCTCTTTAGCAATGTTAATGCGATGTTGTTTTTGGTCGCAATTGAGCAATTTTGGTACGAATTTCGTGGCGACCCGTCTCACGCCAAATTATTGGTAAAAATCGAATGGCACGAGCCAATCGATTTGTTTAAATCGTCAGCAACTTCTCTGACGGTGATTCGACAATTGGCCAATACTATTTTCTTCACTTCGTCAATGCTTTCTTTTGTTGTTGACGCGCTCGGGAGTCCGGCACGCTTTTCGTCGTTCACATCTTCTCGGCCCTCTGAGAACATTTAGATCCATCCATAAACGTTGCTTTGGTCCAAGGTAGCTTCGCCATATGCCACAGTCACCACTCGGAATGCGTCCACGCAATTAATTTTGTTTTTCACACAAAATTTGATACAGATTCTTCGATCCATTTTTTGGAATGGGCGAAAATCGAAGACGAACCAAAACACGTGCAAGCAAAGCAGCTGTCAAAAATTAACTGAACATTCAAAATGGTTGATTTTGTCGGCATGAGTGAGAGACATGAATACCAAAATAACGCCACAAAAAATCGAAAATCGAAATATACGTAACCCACGAAAATTCGAAATTCGTGATACTTTTTGAAAAGACCTCGTATACTCTTCTTTTTATTTATTTAATTCAAATTTATTTAGATATTTTATCAAAAATTCTCAAACATGTTAAAAATATAGAAAAATTAAACTACCTCCACAGGCTTTATTACCCCATCCAAAGTAGTGTAGCTAAGGAGATAACCTTTTTGCATATTTCAAAATTACTGAGGAAAATCAAATTTTCAATAGTAATTTTGAAATATGCAAAAAGTTTATCTCCAAGCAGATAGATATAAAAAAAATGTCCTGTAACGGGAGATGTTCTTCAAAATTTCTTTTGGAGGATATCTTACCATACAAGGAAATTATTATTGGTTTTGAAAATTTTTTGTTAACATCCTGTAATTTTTTTTAAATTTATTTTGTCATCTAAAACAACGGAAATATTATACCATGCAAATAATATGTCAAAGATACTATAATAACAAGAGACAAATAATATATTTTAAAAGATCCCCTGGACAATTTCTCTTTGCTCCAATGAGGTGTTATGAGAAGGGTAATAGAATAGAGTATTTTAATAATATAATTCAGTAGTGTAATTTAGAATGAAACTTTTTATAACGAGCAACATAAATTTTAAGCTGCTTACTACTCGCTATATGTTCCATGAACAAAGAGAACATTTAAGTCACGATGAAAATCTTTATTGTTAATAAATGAGTAGAACTTGAGGAAAAGTATTTGATTTTTACAAAAAATGCTTAGAAGAAATGAATATTTTCAAAATTAATTAATACCTCAAAGAAAAAAATTCTTCAACTTTTTTATAGTTATAATAATTTATTAGCAATACTCTTACTTATTAAAGCTTCACTAAAGTTTTAAATAAAAATAACATTCATACCCATATACCATATTTAATAGTAAAAACCTTTCAATATATTTCTCCACCTAAAATAATTTTTCTACCTAGAAAATAAGTTCAAAAAAAAGGGAATAATTATTAATTTAGCTCAAAGCTTACCAAATTACTTCTGTACACGACATTGATTGCATTTTTTCTTAAAAAAACGTTAAGTCAACAACAAACAGCAAAAAAAAAATACATAAAAAATAACGATTAAGTCGTTTAACGATTATTTTGTAATAATTTCTATATAAATCGCTATAAAAATTATGACTACTTAGACTATTTTTTCTTGTATAGAAATTTAATATTACGTAAATATAAGGGGTAAAAATGTTATTAATGTCACCCTTAAGTATTCATATTAAATTAAGTAATAGCACAAGAAGGAATTACATGATTTCTGATAGCATTTTAAGACTGAAAACATAAATAGAAGATTTCAAATAAAAAACTCAATTAATAATTAATATTATAATAAAAAGTAATTTTATTTTAAATGCTTATACAGCTTAAAATTGATTATATCAAAATCACAAATACTGTTTTATTTAATTATTTTATTATTTCTTTTACATATAGTAAAACCAAAAAATAGGACTTACCAAATATTAATAATATTATGTTTTTGTAAATACCGCATGAGGACAGAGCAAAGAGCAAAGAAGAAGAAAACCACGGTCACCTTACGAAAAAGAAACGAAACCTTCTAAACACCTTGTACAAACACTTACTTCATATGAAAATATGCTACAACTGACTAATCCCTTACCAATGAGTCCTCCCTTAAAGGTAATCAGTCTTTTCAAAGTAGCCAATTCTCGAAAACAAAGCTCCCAGCAATAGTCTAACCATCCTCTCTAAACAAAGATCCAAGCTATGAAAAAGCAATATATTTCTTTGCTACATTACATATATGTTATTTCTTCTTTTCCAAGCCCAATTACTAAAATACAATAATCCCAAAGCACAATAAACCAATTAACTACCTATCTTCCTAGAGATTAAGAAGTCTTCTTCAAATCCTGTCAAAGGAAAGTCCCCTTCTAATTTCCTACTCAACTCGTTAAAACTAAATTCCCAACCAGTAATTCGGTTTCCTCTCCAAACACCGAACTATCAGTTATCAATTTCGGTTTGTTTTTAGACATAATTGAAGCTTACTAAAGAAATTCAAGAGGATTCTTCCTTCCATCTGTTACCTTATAATTAATTTATTCAAATCGACACTTCCAAGTAAATTAATCCCATATACTTTCGAATATGTTTTCGATATTTGCTGGCCTTCCACAGAGAAGTATACTTGGGCCCATCTTCTACAATATTTATACATTTATTATTCAAATCTGTTATAACACCTACTGAAACCTAAATTCTAATCAACTAGAATTCATTTACAACGTACTCGTAACTGGATATAAATTTGTCCATGTAACTTTTACTCTCCCCCGTAAACCATACCCTCCCGAATACTCCCCGCTGTAAATCGTACCATTTCATATATCTTAAAGGCAGTGAGTATTAATCGATACCATCTGTTCAATTCTAATTTTTGAAGTCATGCAAAATAATTGTATAAAATGTCCCTTCTAAATCCAAATATGGACTTACGGACTAGAATACTGGGATTCTTCCAAGCCTTCTAATTTTCGTCAAATCAAATCTGTTAAGTTAGGTTCTATGAATTCTTTTATAAGACTATTTTATTATGATCTTAAAGTCCCATGTGTTCGTAATGTAACTGTGTCTTGTTATAAAAAGTTCGGCTATTTTTAAAAGGATTACCATTTACGCCGCAAAATTCTAAGTGCTGATTCCAGAAGCTGAACCACGGATACCTTTTCTAAAGAACGAGCTCAAGCCAGAAATGAAAAGAAGCAAAATGTATCAAAGTGGTACCATTATTGACGCAGTATTCCAATGGTCCTTAAATACAATACAATCAAAAGTATTGTATACGAGGTCTGTTAAAAAAGTATCGCGAATTTTGTATTTCCGCGGGTTACGTATATTCGATTTTCGTTATTTTGGTACTCATGTCTCTCACTTATGCCGACAAGTTTGGCCATTTTGAATGTTCAGTTCATTTTTGACAGCTGCTTTACTTGCACGTGTTTTGGCTCGTCTTCGATTTTTGCCCATTTTCGACCAAAAACAGCATCGCACATTAACATTGCTAAGGAGCTGTTGGACTCTGTCCGCGATGACCCAAATTTACTGCAGAGGATCATAACTGGTGACGAATCATGTGTTTATGGTTATGACGTGGAAACCAAAGCTCAATCATCCCAATGGAAGCTGTTGCACGAGCCAAGACCGAAAAAAGCGCCCCAAGTTCGGTTGAATGTGAAGGTATTGCTTACAGTTTTCTTCAATTGCACGGGCTTGGTGCATCATAAATTCTTGCCACAGGGTAGAACGGTAAATAAGAAATATTACCTGCAAGTTATGCGCACCGTTGCTTGTGCGCGAATTTTTGGCCAAAAACAAAACACTAATAAAGTCGCAGCCACCGTATTTCCCGGATCGGGCCCCCTGTGACTTTTTCTTTTTCCCGAAACAGATTCTTTGATCCATTTTTTGGAATGGGCAAAAATCGAAGACGAGCCAAAACACATGCAAGCAAAGCAGCTGTCAAAAATTAACTGAACATTCAAAATGGCCGAACTTGTTGGCATAAGTGAGAGACATTTGTACCAAAATAACGCCATAAAAAATTCGAAAATCGAATATACGTAGTATAAGTACTATCATACTTTAATTACCATAAATCAATTGTATCATCTCTACAGCAACTTGAACCAGAATAAAAGGTTTATATTAATTTTCTGAATAATTTGCTCCGACACAATTTATATAACATCTGTGAAAAACTCAAATTCAATCAAATTTTTCCATAAAAACGTTAATACCCGACACTAATAGTTTCAGGAAAATTGTGCTTATCACCGAGATTAAATGTTATTCATCATTGGCAACTACTATAGGACTCGCTCTGTTTTTTTGTTATATCCAATTATATTCGTGGTAGAAAAATTTACCATGTAAAAAGGGAATTGAATTAAAAAATATGAATTTTCGTAATAAATACAACATAAACACGAGCTTTATAAGTTATATGACAAGAACTTCCGCTACTATTCAAATTTGTAATTATTGCAAGGATGTGATTGTTATTTTATTTAGAATATCATTTAACCAATTTCTTCACCCCAACAGATAGTAGTCCCCATGTGACTCAACATATTTTATTCCAATTAAGAAGACACAAAATAATACTTTTTTTCATATTTCATTGTCCGTAAACTTCTTTCTACTATAATATTGTAGAATCGCAACGCATAAAAGCACCCTTTCTTTAGGAGTGATAATTCCGTCTATAGTATGTGCATTTTAAAAATAAATATAAATAAATAAATAATAAAACTGAATGTAGTAAAATATACATTAAAAATATGTCAACTCTATTCCCAAGAGACCTGTCACGATCACAAATGAATGTGACAAAATATATCAACTTTCTTATATGGTAAAAAGGACGAAAATAAATAGAGTCATTTTAATATATATTCAAAAATGACAAAAATAAACAAAAGTAATATACGTACGTATACAAAACCAACAAACAGGAAGTTGGTTTTTTTTCAAAATCATAAAAATAAACTAAAAATAAAAATGAAAATAAATTAAGCAATATTCGTATGAGTATATAATAAAAATACATATTTGAGAATAAAGCTTTCACTTAACGATAAATATTGTAATGTTTTATTTGGTTTTTTTTCGTTTTATATTAAAGGACGAATAGACATATCATTGCTTAGGTTTACCATCACAATTTGAATATAATTTAGTGCCAGAAGGAATAAGAGCTCATAAAAATTTTAGAAAAGGAAATATACAAACTCCTGTTACGAGTATATTTCTGGGTAATTTTTTTTTCAAAAAATGTCCTTTTATATATGTTTTTAAATATTTCTTTTGACTAAGAATATTTTATTTTAATATTTTTTATTTTCATTCTTGAGGATTTATTATTTTTATTATTATTTCTGCTCTTTATAGACTTATCCATTTTGTTTTGTTTTTTTTTTTAAATAAAAAGCCCTGTCATTTGACAGTTTTAATATTTTTATACAACCAAAAATAATATTTATTTAGATTACCATTTGATATTCTAGATTAAAAGTTGAAAGGTTTAAAATATGAAATGCCCAGCAGATATGCCGATGCGAAACAACAGGTTTAGGAAGCTGATTTTTTTGAGAAAAAAATTCTTTAGCAATTAGGCTAATTGCTGGCTTGGCGAATATGTCAATTAGAACCATTACCTAATAATACCCAAGTGACAGTGGAAAATCAATTGTATCTGCGGAAAGTGACTGTTTGGTATGAATTTTGGTCTGAAGGTAACTGAAATGAAAAATTCAAGACTTAATTTTGAGCACTATGATCGCATATGATAAACGCATTTATATTTGTTTAAACTAGAAGATTTGAATATCAACTATTTGTGGTACTACATAATAATATAACATAACAATTTTTGGCTTTATTGTGGAAAAATTATTAATAATTTCATGATTTGGTAATGACAATTAACCTCCAAGATCGTGCGATTTGATGTTATTTGACTTTCTTTTTTAAAATTTTGTTATGGTGGAAAAAAAATTTCTTGAAAATGAAGAGGAAAAGGTATTAAAATTTGGATTGGAAATAAAAATTTCCTATATGTAAATTTCTAAAGGATTATGACTAGTGACGACTATACTCAGACAGCACATTACCCTGCTAGGCATGCTTGTCACAAGCTTTATGCCTGGATTGCTGGGGTGTTCGAAGTGCGTGCAGAGTTATGCTCTCACGCCCACCATAATCAGAAGAAAAGATATGGCAAAACATATAGGGGATAATGAGGGCAATCAGAGGTGTTATTTTCTCCAAGGGAGGGAAAGAAGGGAAAAGAAAAAAAAATACAAAAAAGAACTTTTACCAACAAAAAAACTCAAAGAAAATGATCCTGGCAAAAGGGAGGGAATAGGAATTGAGGAGGAAAGTATAAAAATTGGAGAAGTTAAAAGTTGTTGGAAAATAAAAAAAAAAGTGAAAATTATTTGATAATAATTTCAAAGTAAGAAAAAAAATTAAATAATCTAAAGTAATC
Source organism: Atherix ibis (assembly GCA_958298945.1). Taxonomy (NCBI): domain Eukaryota; kingdom Metazoa; phylum Arthropoda; class Insecta; order Diptera; family Athericidae; genus Atherix; species Atherix ibis. The sequence continues at coordinate 30,053,028 of OY282605.1, read as the reverse complement.
AATTAAAAGAAAGAAGGTTGAAGCCGACCATCGCCATTGATGTGAGGGACTAAGATATTCCTTGTTTACCTGGCCTTTCTTCAAAAATCTTTCTTTGGCACTCTGCGAACAAATAATTTATGAGTGCCTCTTTTAATTATAAATCAATAATTCGTTCTGGTTTTTTTATCATTAACCCTGATATTAAGTTATCGGCTCCTTCAACTTTAATAGCATATAACACGACCAATACACTAGTTACAGTATTGCATTTTCGTCACATCGAAACGCATACAAATTTTCTTATATTAAATATATAAGAAAAGTAAAGTACCAAGCTTTACGGCTCAAAAACACAATGCTGAATGCCGACAATAGGTATGAAGGATCGTTTTCCGGTTTCATCATAGATTTTACAAAAAGTCTTATTAAACCAGGAAATCTTCTGGTAGTAGTGCTTAATCTCCTTTAAGCATTGGCTGCATTACAAACCGAAATGTGCAAAAAAGTCATCAAAAATTATTTCAAAATGATCAAGTCATAATTTAATTTATTAAATTATAAAGTAAAAGTTTAATTAAAATCTGAATTTAAAAAATATTTTATCCAAAGTATAAATTAGATTTTCATTTATTTTGCAAATTTTTTGTATTTTTTCATATAAATTTGACAATATAATCAAATTGTTCATTTTTCTAAATTTTTCCAACTACACATATAATTTTTTTATTCTATAATAATATTATATATATTTTTCATTATTATGGATTATAATTCTAAATTATTGCAACATATTAAAAAGCTCCAATCTTACGATTCTGTGTTAAATTTACTTTTGGCCTTAAATCTGACTATAATTATTATAGTAAATTACCAAATAAGAGCTTTGGTAATAATAAGATAAATATTATTACCAAATTAATATAATATTTTGAAAATTGCAAATGCTATTTTTTTAGCACTAACATAATAATAATTCTCTTTTCAATCTAAAACCAAAAATGTCTCTTCATTCAAGATTCTTCATCCCTTCATTCTAAAAGCTAAACTAAAACAATTCAAAGAATATTCTTTTAAAATAGAGTCACTTTCTTCTTTGCCCACCTAAGTAGGATAAGAATAAAAAAGAATTTTTTCTTATTATAACAATAAGAATTAAAATAAAGGTAAAATAACTAAAAATATTAATAAAACGATAGGGAAAAAATGTAGAAAAGCTTTTTTAAAAGCGCAAACATAAATACTATATTAACATTAAGAATAGTAAAAGTATTCAAAAGAAAATGTAGTAAAATGAAATAAAAACAGGAAGGACGATAAAAAAAAAACCAAAAAAAAATTGCGGATTTCTCTTAAGACAGAATATGAAACAAGCCATCAGAGATTCTCTTCTTCAAAGTACATTTTGTTTTCCTAAACAGTTTGCCCACGGCAGCTCTAAGAACTGAACATTGAGCATTAAGCCACCCTAATTGAACAATACGAACGAAAAGCATCAAGTCTCAATGGGACCATACAACATTTATTCATAAGATGTTAAGCTGAGAATATTTAATTCATTTGTGGTTCTATCACTAGCCTATAACTGATGCGATGTAACTGACTGAATGCATCCCCCCTCCCCCCTTTCATCAAGTTTTTATCATTTTCCTCTTAGCATCGTTTTGTTCATATTGTAAGTCTTGCTAAGAAAATTTATAATCTTTCTTTTGTAAATATTTCATATTATTTTCTTTTATACTGGATGTTTATACCAAATAACAAATATTATATTTACCTCATATTTTTGCAGTCGACACATTTAATTTTAGGTAAACTCATTCCAAACCGAATAAAAAAATTAAAAAATAACAAATCAAGAAAAACAAATTCTTCATCTTTTATCATTTGAAATTTTGATACACAACAAAACCACCATTCTTTTGTCCCAGAGAGATAATCCAACATTAGTTATATTGTATGATGAACATGGTTACTGGACATAGAATTTATTTCCACTGAATACGTCCAATATTACTTGGCAACCGAAAATATGAAAAATATGAAAAATAAAACCGAAATACTATCTATCCTCAAAGGAATATCTTACGAGTATATATAAAATATATTCGCATACCGTACACTAAAATGTCAGCAGGTTTCTTATTAAAATTAATTTATATATTTTTTTGTTTTTTTATTATTTTAGATTGTTTATATTTTTATGGCCTTTCTTACTTTTTTGTAACCTCAGGCTATTGTGTCTAGGATGAAGAGGCTGATAAGGGGGGGGGGGGTGGTAAATATTATTATTAACCTCTTATGTTTGTTCCGAAATATTTGAACTATTTTTGAATTAATATAGGTAAATCTCATAGATAAGAGTAAGATAATATATGAAAATTTGATCAAATCAAAAAGGAATAATTTAATAATAGGGTTTTTGTATAAAAAAAAATATTGTCTTTAATATGATTTCATAACACTTTCAAGTGAAAGAATCCTTCTTCTTAAATTAAACATCTTCGAAATGTCTAGTAAATAAATTTTATATAAACTAATTTTGTACAAGAAATGCTTTCAATAAAAAATTGTTTAATAATTTCTTTTTTAAAGTAAACGTTGAATTTGTTTTGACGATGATGATAAGATCATCACCTTGCAAGGAAAGTATATATTTTATATTCTGGGAGGGACACTTTTTGAAAAAGTCCGGATTCGTCAAATTTTTAGCATACGTCAGAGCATTGCAAAAAAAAAATGTTTTTTATAGTAAGGTGGAAATCATCGAAAGCTAAAGTGTTTGGACTTTAAGCCACTAAAAAAACAGAGACCCGCCGGCTCATTGAATCGGACGCAGTAAAAAAACATATGCTCTGCGTTCCAAGAAGGGCACATTGGAGGTATATGTGTTCGTATGTGCAGCATCAGTGGAGGGACGTGTAACACATTTACAGCTTTTGAACAACACCAGTAGATCGACCTATAAGCCATTTACAGATTTTTTACAGTACCAGTTGAGAGACCTGTTATAAATTTATGGGTTTTCACATACACACACAAACGACCAAAGTATCTAACCTAATGCTCACACTAATCTACCAAATTTGACGCAATACCAAGATGCATCCAGCAAATTTTCCACAACTAAAATTTTTTTTCAAAAATTGTCAAATAAACGGCATAGCCGCTAATAATATGTGAGTAAAAATATGCTACTAAATCTCCACAAAGCTTGCACGTTAGTCCCACTCAGACGTTCAGTATAAATTCTAATCTAGTTCGGTAACTACGCGACCATATGGGGTGCTATGAAAAATAGAACAGCGATATTTGGAGCAACGATGTGCCGTAAAATTTTATGTTGAGAGCCTTGAAGTCCCGCGAGATTGACTTACGAAAAGTTGCAACGAGCATATGGTGGCATACAAGTTTTATGGAGGACAAAGAAGCAATGGAGGACACATTTGCTCAGAAAGGCATTTTACATCAAAAACTGAGTATGCATTTGCTCAGTGGAGGACACTTTGCTCACTGATACAAGTGAAGGCTCTTGTGAGATCAGACCATGGATTTACATTAAAGACCATCGATTTACCCTTGATAGGCTCAGAAAAAGGATTCTTTGAGTGAAAGTGGACATTGCAGACACTGGGATGATCCACAATGAGTGATTTTCGTAGAGTGGCCTTTCTGGTATGGGCCAATACTGTTTTGGATGAATGGGGCAATTCGGCCTAATTGTTAGGTCAAACTGTCGATTAATATAAGTAGTCATTAAAATGTTCAGAAAAAGGATCTTCTAGGTCAGATCGAACATTGCAGACACTTGGATGATCCACTATGAAAACGCTTACTGCCATGCGGCTATATTCACCAATGAGCTTTTGTGTAAAAAATAAATCCCTGTTGTTCCTCCTGCCCCCCCCCTGCAATCCTCGTTACCTAATCTAAAACCATATGCCATTTTTTAATTTTTTAGTCCCCTAAATCAAAAACCATTTACAAGGTCTCTGATTTAGGGGACTAAGCCTTGGTACTGTCAATTACATCCAAAATAATGACCAAGCAGCTAAAGAACTGCTATGAAGAGTGGAAATAACGTCTCCGCCGATGTATAACTGTTCAAGGGAACTACTTTGAAGGAGATAACATTGATGTATAAATATCAAACAAAATTGTTGAAAAAAAAAATTAATTTCGTTATTTTCTTGCTAAAACTTTTATATCAACAACAAAAAAAAGTTATAATAAATGGTTATACTTAAGATACATTAAAAAAAGAACTTTTAATTTGTGATTTTAATGGTTTTTGCTAATTTTAAATTTGATTTATGATTAAATTTCATGCCTCAGAGTATTTTTATTCTAAATTATAAAAAAAAATGAAATTCTATTATAATTTCTTAATAATTTCTTAAAAAAAGAAAAATATTTAATCTATTTTATGTAAAAAATTTTATCATTAAAGCATATTGTATAGTACGAGTATACACTTTTTATTCTGGAAACTTTATATTTTTTTTTTGAATACATATTTTTTCTCTTTATAATTTTATAAGTGTGAAAAATTTCCATATTAAAAAGAATTAAGGAAAATATTAGATCTCTACCACACCTTTTTCATTAAATTAATTCACTAACAACGAACAATAATGGCAACAAAAATGCGAACAGAAGAATAAAAATGTATAAAAATGAAGCGGGAAAAATTAGTTAAAATTTTTTTGAAGATACTTCAAATGAAAAATTTCAAAACAAAAATTCTGAAGTAGACATGAATACTACTCGAGCCGCCAAATTAATGTATGCGAGTACCTTCATTCCTCTCCATGTACTCTATGGTGGAACCATAGAAAATGCCACAAAAATACTTCCGATGATATTAACGAATATGAATGGGTGTAAAGTGCCAGAGGATAATATTATTACGTGAACAATTCAGAATATTGAAAGCATACAGCAGAGAATGTATCGTATAGTATATACTGTGAGAAATGATAGTGTGTCGAGAACAATTCTAGTAAATAGTTTTTGTCAAAGCAACCCACTGAATTGAATAATTAAGTGGCAGATATTTATGCAGGTATGCAGGTTCAAGAGAACATATCCACTCATAAGTCATACGGAATTGAACATTTGCCTCTCAGTATTGTTTGCAAAGAATGCTGACGTGAAATAACGAGTATATTTCTATTGATGTGTGGAAAAAAATGTCACCCACAACCCCAATGATACTTGTTCAAATAGTTGTAATTTTTTTTTTTTTATCCGCATCATCATGAACATATATATAAAATTTTATTATCGTTTCTCAAACAATAACATACTACTCGCATAGTTGATATTTTACAATTTATTTTTGTCACAAAATTTAACAAGAATATAAATATTTAAACTATCATGACATGGGATTCCCTAGACAAATGTGCATAGATAAATGACCGACCGACTGTACAAATGTTCTCGTTTACCAAACTGCAAAAGCACACTGCATTATCAATTAAAGAAATACGAGCGCAACATGGAATGTTCTGTTGCCTGGACTGAATGAGTGCTTTTCCAAAATCACAAAAATTTTGGTGGAGATTTTTTTAAATTTTTTTTCCGGAATTTCTACAAATTAAAAAAATATATAAATTTTATGAATTGAAAATTTAAATAACGAAAAGAAAATTGCAACAAAAAATTATTAAATTGTGAATTCGCAACTTTTTAAATATGTTTTTTTTCTTTTTAAATTAATAATAATAAATATTTAATATTATTACAGGTATATAAGCTTAAATCCGCTGTTTGGTCATACACATAGATGGCGTAAGTGAGCGTATTAAGCTACGATGGGCACGCCATACATTTTTTTATGAGTTTGACATCTGTCAACATTAATCAGTGCACATTGTTAGCAATTTCGTACAACAACATACATTTTTCATTTGGTAATCATGTCTAGTTTTGTGCCAGAAAAAGAGCATATGCGGGAAGCTCCGGTTTTCTGCTTCAATTTGAAGAAATCGGTTGCCGAATCGCATCGAATGCTTATGGAGGCCTATGGTGACAGTGCTTTATAGGAAACAATATGCCGAGATTGGTTTCGTTGGTTCAAAGACGGCAATTTTGACTTGTGGAACAAGAAGCGTAAAAATCGGCCTAGGAAGGTTGAGGGCCATCAATTGCAGGCTCTTTTGGACGAATACGATACCTCGCGGAGCAATTGGGTGTTAATAAACCAGCCATTTCCATGCGTCTGCGTGCCATGGGGAAGATTGAAAAGATCGGAAAATGGGTGCCGCATGAATTGAACTATAGGCAGATGGAGCGACGCCAAAACAAATGCGAAATCTTGCTCGCCAGACAAAACAGAAAGTCGCTCCTACATCGAATTATAATAGACGATGAAACTTGGATATATATTTCGAGAATTCTAAGCGCAAAATATCGTGGGTCGATCCGGGCCAACCATCAACATCTTCCCCAAGACCAAATCGCTTCGGACGGAAGACTATGCTGTGCGTTTGGTGGGATTAGCTGAGTATCGTCTACTATGAGATGTTGAAACCTGGTGAAAGTGTCAACACCCACCGCTACCACCAACAACCAATCAAATTGCACCGTGCTCTGCCTGAACAAAGGACGGATTATCAACAAAGACATGATAAGCTGATTTTCCTCTACGACAACGCACCATCGCACACGTCAAAAATGGTCCGAAACTACTTGTAGGTACTCAACTGGGAGGTGCTACCCCACCCCGCTTATTCACCAGACCTGGCCTCATCCGACTACCACCTGATTTCGTCGATGGGTCACGCGCTCGCTGAGCAGCACTTCGATTCTTCGTTCAAGCCACATCCGTAAAAAGAAGTGCACATTCATTGAGCTTGCCAAACTATTCGAAAAAAAGTTGTCAGTATGTAGATAGGTTGGTAAAGCCTTTTTAAACCTATTTTGGGACGTAGATATTATAAGCATTGCTCCTAATAAGGGCTTCTAATCTGGATATGGAAGGAAGGTTTTGAAGTGGAGGGAGAGAGTGTAAGAATTTTTCTCTGATATTGATATTATTACTAATAAGAAGGATGCATTTATTTCTAAATTGGGGATAGTCGTAATAGTTTTGAGTAAATTATGGAGGGGATAATTATTGTAAATAATTCTGATTCGGGCTCTATGAAGATCAGTTTTGATTAGAATTGAGTCCACCGCGGAAGTTCCGTGACCTCCACTGGCTTATCTGATGCAACAGTTAACAGCTGTTTTGACACGCCTTAACTCTGCTATTAAAATTTTTATGCATAAAGTGAGGGAACACTATTGACAGGAGGGCATTAATTACTCAATACTGACCAAAACCTTAACCATCCGGTGGATAGCATCGACTTTGTCAATAGTGTTGTTGATCTGTAAATTCCATATTCCTCCACGGGTAATGGAAAGAATATCGTCGTTATACACGTATAGGGATGTTGGTATAGGCTACGACCCTTAACCCTAAATAACAAAATTATTTAAAACTTTCAAAGCTATAATCTCCCATCTGTATGAGGCTAGTGCTCATTGGTCTACGCTGGCGCTGCCACAATGTACTTTGTTTTGCCTTCATTTATGTGCAGCCTAAGATTTTCGCTACCGGCTTAATTTTGATGAAGGCTTCTTTCTGATCGGCATATAATATGTATGCTAAAAGCTGAGCAAATTTATGAGGACGTTACCTCTCGTGCTTACCGCTGAGTAACGAATCACTTTTTCCTGCGCCAGGTTGAAGAGAAAGTACAAAAGTGCGTTTCCTTGCCAAAGACTATTGTGGATGTTAAATGTCTTCAAATTGTGACTCGACTGTTTCTACTCTTTCTCTCCCACTAGTCATGGTCAGTTTAGTTGTCAGTCTAATCAATTATTCCGGGATGCAAAACTCTCTCCAGTATGTAATAATTATTATTATTATAATTAAAGAAAAATTATAATTAACAATTTTTCAGTTTTTTTTCATAAAAAGGTCATAGTATAAAGGATTATAAGCTTGATAGATTTACCAAGGCAAGACTATTTCCAGTCTGATTAGCTAAGTTTTAATGTCAAGTCTGAATTGTTTGTTTAATTTTAAGCTCATACATGTATAGTGTTTAATACGAGTATAGCCTAAAATAAGGATAATAAATATAAAGTTAATTTCGATATTTCTTAACAACAAATTACCACATGAAATATAATTAATTATGCTGATTAAAGTATAAATGCATACTTCAATTTGACCTTTCGTTTTTGAATTCTATTCGTTATCTAACTTAATATTATTAAATGTTCGCATAAATTCTGTAACAATGGCACAATATATATTTCCTTTTACTCATATTACATACAAATATATGAGTTCATATGTATTTCTTGTTTACGATTAAAGTTCTTGCACAATTTCCTTAATGATAAGAAGTTGAATTTCTCTTCAACTAAAATACTTAATACCGACTTGGTGAATTTCCCATAAACAAATATGTATGTACATTGAAGAAAAATTTATTTGAAAGTTTAAATTATCATCATTACTTCATAAACAAGTAAATTTATTTGAATTTATACTCTATTTAAAATATTATCATCTCCTTTTGAACTTAATTATGTGTTCAAATCTCTTTTAATCTTTGACTTGGAGTAAAATTCGAATTTCTTTAAAGTCAAAAAAATATTGTAATTTTTATAAAAATTTTGTTTAACCACGTTTGGTTTTTCTATTCTAACATATATAATATATATATATTAGAAATAAAGGAATATAAGGACCTTCAACTTTAGAAGGAACGCAGAAACTATTTCGAATGCACAATATCTGCTCGTACGTGTATGAATGAATGAATGAATGAAGATATCTTTATTCGAATATAACGTATGCAATGGGGTGGACATTTGATTAGGTTAAACGAGCACGTTGTCCTTTGAAGGAATATAATATCTAAAAGTAAAATAACCATTATTTGAAGGTCAGCATTAAGGTAAATTGATGGTGTGGAAATTGATTGCTTTCAAAGAGAATAAAGAAATTTAAGAACAAAACCGAATTTTTATGCTATACCAAATGCACGATCTTGTTTCAGTATAAAAATAAGCAAAAAGTATTTGAAAAAATGAAATTTAGAATTCAAAAAATAGCCCCAATTTTTAATAAAATATTTCAACATACATATAATATTAACGGGGTATCCATTTTGTATTTTTAAGAATACAGTTATGTTGATACTCATGTCTCTCACTTATGCTGACAAGTTCGGCCATTTTGAATGTTCAGTTAATTTTTGACAGCTGCTTTGCTTGCACGTGTTTTGGCTCGTCTTCGATTTTTGCTCAATTTCGACCAAAAACCGCATCGCATTCGTATAATATTAACGGGGTATCCATTTTGTATTTTTAAGAATATAGCCCACTAATTTGTATGCTGGTTAACATAAATACGAGGTTTGTTCAAAAAGAATCGCGAGTTTTGTGTTTTTTCAAAAATTATTTATTTTTTCATAAATATCTATTTTGTCCTCTTCAAAGTAATACCCATCAGATATTATACACTTTTGCCAACGTTTTTGCCAATCCTCAAAACACTTCAAAAAATTATTTTTTGTGATCTTGTTCAGCTCCTCCTTCGATGCCATCTTTATCTCCTCAATCGTAGCGTAGCGTCGTCCTTTCATGGGCCTCTTCAGTTTCGGAAACAATAAAAAGTCACAGTAGGTCAGATCTGTGGAATACGGTGTTTGCGGCATTATTAGTGTGTTGTTTTTGGAAAAAATTCGGGCACAAGCGAAGATGCGTGAGCAGGGGCGTTATCATGGTGTAAAAGCCAATTTTTGTTCTTCCACAAATTCGGGATAGCTTCACGCAACTTGCGCATAACTTGAAAATAATATTCCTTATTGACCGTTCTACCCTGTTGCAAGAACTCATGACGCACCACATCCCTGCAATCGAAGAAAACTGTAAGCAAAACCTTCACATTTGACCGAACTTGGCGCGCTTTTTTCTGTCTTGGCTCATGCGGCAGCTTCCATTGGCATGAGCTTTGGTTTCCATGTCATAACCATAAACCCATGATTCGTCATCAGTTATGATCCTTTGCAGCAAATTTGGGTCATCGCGGACAGAGACCAACAGCTCCTTAGCAATGTTAATGCGATGCTGTTTTTGGTATGAATTTCACGGTGACCCGTCTCACGCCAGATCATTGGTAAAAATCTAATGTCATGAGCCAATCTATATGTTTAAGTCCTCAGCAACTTTTCTAATGGTGATTCGACGATTGGCCAATACTATTTTCTACACTTCATCAATGTTTTCGTCTTTTTTTGACGTGCTCGGGCGTGTCCGGCACGCTTTTCGTCGTTCACATCTTCTGAGAACATTTTCTACAACCGATAAATGTTGCTTCAGTCCAAAGTAGCTTCACCATATGCCACAGTCAACATTCGGAATCCGTCCGCGCAATTAATTTTGTTTTTCACACAAAATTTAATACAGATTCTTTGATCCATTTTTTGGAATGAGCAAAAATCGAAGACGATTAAAAACACGTGCAAGCAAAGCAGCTGTCAAAAATTAACTGAACATTCAAAATGGCCGAACTAGTCAAAATTCGCGTTACTTTTTGAACTGACCTCGTATTAGTAGTAAGTAAATTATTTATTTAAAATAAAATTTGCTATTTTGTTTAATATATTTTTTATTAAAATTTTTTTTAAAGGTTGCGATTTTGACTTAGTCACATTTTTATGAGATTGGACTCATTTTTCGCCTCTTTGGATATTTTAATAAGAAAAATTATTAAAATATCTAAAAATCTACAAGCAACTGTAAAAAAGTCATTGTACGTGGATCTGTAAAATTTGACTGTTTTTATGTGCATCTTAGGCTGAAGAGTATTTAAAATGCCGAAGTACAGACAATTACCGTCAATTTCGAGCGCTATTACCGTACGATAATTTTGTCTTTGGTATGCGAAATGTTGACAGAACGCGTAGTTTCATTTGGTGATGTCAATCAAATGTTCCTGTGAATTTTTTTTATGCTGCTATCTAAAAAAACGTATTTACGTAGTTAATTTTCAAATTTTAGAGCATATAAAAACTAACCTACATTACAGTCCGAAATACGTTAAAAGTCTACAACAAAAAAGTCTGGTTATGATAATTTTTAAAATTTTATATTTAATATATATTAGGCATGGTTAAAGTTTTTTTTATAAAAATCTAGATTTTAATCGTATTTTATTATACTCTAATTTCCGAAGCAAAATAATCCTTTAGTATATAATTTAAGTGGAATATTCTTTTTCAACTGCAAGGGAAAATTTTATTTTCTACATCATGGAAATAGTAATTTTCTTAACAATAGCAAACAATTTTGGTAACAACAAAAAAGTCTTTAATATAATCTATGTGGTACAGATTATATTATAAGAAATTTTAAAAGGATAATGCAATTTACACAACACTAAATATTATACGTTGAAGGTCCTTGCACTTTTGCTAAAAATATACTCCTACACACGACTCGTAACAAAACAATCTGTTTCAAAATTTCGTCGCGTTCCAGACAATTGACTTGAAATTTTATGGTTAAAATCGGACGTGTTTTCATACCAAATAATAATTGACACGATAGGTGAGCAACTGTACACCTCAATATAATAATATTCCTAATGTGCCGCCCGTAGTTTTTCAACAGGATTGAAAAGTGGTAGCTCTTCGAAGAAGCAATTTTCAAAATTTAGTCATCGCATCGTCAATGGTGTGCGTCTCAAGTGTCTAATATGACCGAGAAAAAAACGAAAAAAAAAACAAAATTGGAATAGAATAATACAAAAATCTTATCAAACATAACAATAATTGAATACATTTGGTACATGTGTGTCGAAAAGGCGAAAATTGCGTTTTTATCGAAGCCTCCTTTGGATCGGGTGGAAAAATTTTCGTGAATTATTCATCGATGGTGTATAGATATGCGATGCTATTCTGTAAGAGTATGTGTTGTGAAGTGAAAATTTTATAAGCAATCGATATTTATACACACTGTTGACAATATCATTATTTTAATCTTTTAACAACGCTTCGAGAGCCATAATTCATGTTTAACCCCCTGGCGAACAAGTTCGGTTGAATCAGTGCCATCGGCAGTGGTGGTGAACATTTTTGCCATCGTCGTCTCTAGCAAACCACACCGAAGACTTCAGACACAACGTATCTAAGACACCCACCAGCCACTCTACAAATTGGTGCAGGAAGACACTACCCCCTCTCCACTCTCAGATGAATGCGTGTACGTTATGTGTTCGGCGGTTACGGTTATGGATTGTGTGCGACTACTTATCACCGAAACCCACATGCAGGACTCGTCCTGGATTCACACAGATTCTGATTCGGTTGAAATTCTAGGCATGATTATGCCACCGCCGTAATTCATTTATGCTCGTCAAGCGATGATTTTAATTTTCACTTAGAACGTTCGTTTTAAATTTTGTTTTGTTTTTTTTGTTTTTTTGGTTATATTTTAATTTGCTCCTATTATGTTATATTTGAAGTATTTTATTGTTCTTATCATTATCAGGAATTGTTGTTCTTGCATACCAAATTAAATCAAAAGCAAACCCCACAAGTCACACGCACATTGTTTTTTCTGCTTCTTTTTTCGAAATTATTTTTTATAAAAACATATTACAAATTTCAGATACAAATCCTTCTTCCTTCTCTAAAAAAGGTTATTTTTTATTTTAATTTATTTTTTTCATAGGCACTTGGGTATATATAATTTACGGATTAATAATAAGAGAAATTGAATTGAATTGTTGAGAATTTAAATACAACATTTTATGGGTATTTTTATTTTTGGTTTCTTTTTTTTATGGTGGAAGTGAAAGGATTGTAAAAGATATTCTTATATATATATGAAATAGGAATATATTAAAATCATATATTCAGTATTGATGTCAGAAAAAAACTAAAACACCATTAAGGGAAACGTAGTCAATCCTGAATTCTATGCTGAATTTTATGCTAAATATATGCAAATAATTAATTAAACTTATGATAGGATAAAAATCATACGTATATTTATGAAAGTATAATGATAAAAATATAAACACTTTAATTGAAATGGAAAAAATTTAATTAAATATTTTTTTTGGGTTTTTTTTTATTAAATTTATGTTTTTTTTTTGTTTCTAATAAAAGGTTATTGAATGATATCATTCAAATGACATTAATAATGTACTCTTAGAAATACCAGATAAGCATGAAATTGAAATCATTCAACGATGTAACCATTATGCTTACAAAATGAATATTACCATAAAATAATATAATTACTAAAATGTAAATATGTTTAAAGGTTTTTTTTTCTCTTCATAAAATGAATATTAGCATAAAATATAAAATGCTATCTGTTTATTTAAAATTTACTATAAATAATCATATAATCATTTATTGTTATTTATTTACATTTTTGGTCCAAACTTGACTATAAGCGTATATTTACTTTTACTATAAGTACAGAGTTAACACAATCGTTTTCATATTCTATTTGATGTTTTTATGCAAATTAATTTTAAATAATTTTTTTTTGTATTTTGTATATATTTAATTAAATAATACAACTATGATAAATAATTGGTTTTCATAAACTATAAACTAGCATATCATCAAAGGAACATAGAAAAGTAAATAAAACCATTTAGTTCAGTAGTCCTGGGGAAGCTCTTACTGATAATCATCCTTCCAATTTAACAGTTCAACTATTCCTGAATAATATTTATTTTGTATTAAACTTTTTTGCATATACTCGTATAAAATTTTAATTTTTATTTACAAATATTGTAGTTTAGTTTATTTAGAATATTTTTATTTTAAATTAAACAGAAAAACCTAAATAATAATAATTATTATTTATTTATTAAAAAAATAATAAAAAACGTTAAACAATAAACAACCAAATGAATTAATAATATATTGTGAGGCAGAAAAGTAATGGGAATGATTTTTGTTGGAATAAATTAATTTTATTTTTATACAAAAATATTATCCCCATCAAAGCAGTTCCTTTGGGCAGTTATACGTCAACGGATGCATTATTTTCACTCTTTATAGCAGTACTGAAAGACTTCAACTGGAATCGCCTGCATCTCCTGGGTTACGCTGAGTTGTATGTTATTTTATCGAGAGTAGAAAAACGTTCTTTCAAATATTTTTTAATGTTTGGAAACAAAAAAAGGCACATCGACTGACATCAGTTAAACTCCAAATATTTTTAATAACCAACCTCAAGAGTCCTCATGGAAGGTTCTTCATGGTTTCGTTAATTATTTGACTTCACAAAAAAGTGTGTCATCTTTTAGTGTTTCTTGGAATTAAAAAATCCTCTATGGTACCATCTAAAAATACTATATAGAAGGTTTCTCAGCGGTTCGTTATAACGACATCAAACGAATCCCCATGGAAGGCTCCTCTTGGGTTTGTTGATTGGCTGACCTCACATGAGAGTGGTTCTGCTTCTACTGCTTCTCGGCCTTTAAAAATCTTCTATGGCACAATTCAAAAAGGCTTCATAGAAGATTACTCATATCTTCGCTATAACTGACCTCAAAAGAGTCTTCATGGAAGGTTCCACATGGGTTCGTTGATCGGCTAACCTGATATAAGAGTGGTTCATCTTTCACTGCTTCTCAGTCTTTCAAAAATTTTCTACAGTACCATCAGCCCTTTAAAAATGCTTCATGCCATCGAAAAACTTGTGCTCTTTGCCATTTTTTGACTGTCAAACTCGCGAATTTAGTAAAACTTACGACAAAATTTGATGGCACATCGTTACTTCAAATTTCGTTGTTTTTTTTTTTAACTCTCTACAAAAACTTATATTTACTTATAGGGTCACATATTTACTGAACAAAATTATTAATTGTTCTGCACGCCTAGGAGGAACTAACGTACAAAAGCTTTGTGAAAAGTCAAGTCTGCATTGTTGCCAGATCGTTCTCAGTAATTTTTCTATCACACCTTTTAAAATACACTTACTTCAGTCTACAATTTATAAAATTTATTGCCAATTTAAGAGAACAATTTATTTTCATTTTTATTGGGTTTTTTTTAAAGAAAAATAATAAAGTTTAATTACATAAAAAATTCACTTTCATTGTCTAATTAAAAAATCGTAAAACTTCTATTTTTAGATAATATAATTTGATAATTTTTTTAAAATAATGAATTTAATAAATTATTTAAAAGAACATTTTAACTGATATTCGAATCCTTTTCAATAATAGGCTTAATATAAAGTGTAGTTGGAAGTAATGAAATTCCTAATTAAGTTGTATAATAATAAGATAATTAAGTTCTATATCCTGAATAGACTAAATTCAATACGGTTGTTTATACAAAAAGACGACAGGTAAATAAACATAACCATTTTGGGAAAGGTGATGGACGAAATTGCCCTAGTATTTACTAGGGTAAGCTTACAGAATATTTGAATATTCATGTTAAGAAGTAAAATAGCACTTATGAATGATATTTTCTCTATACAATGAATACGAAAATTTATTCAAATAGATATAAACAAAAAAGCTTAAACCTATACTTATATTATGCCGCAGAAAATCTATACTTTAGATGAACGGACAATGTGGAAACTATTGAAAATGTGCTTATTCGAATGATAAAATATGAGGAGTTGGTGCGTTAAGTGTTCAATATCATTCATTTGGAAGAGTATTGATGTCAACAGCATTACAGGCTATATACTGAAAATAATCACATCAAAATAATTATCAATATTAAACGCTCAAGTACACAGTAGTTGCTAACTTTATAATTAAATTAATTTCAAACTGGATCAATAATTTGAATTAAATTTAATTGATTTTCAAAACTCTTAACTCAGAATATCTCTATTGCAAATTGGGTTAATCCGTTTTTCATCGTTTTCACAGAAATCTGTAATGGAGGCATTTGCAAAGGACTAACAGGGACGATGTAGTTACCAACAACCAATAGTGTACTTGGAATAGTCATGACTAATGGTGAAGTTAATGTTCTTGACATTGGAAAGAGTCTGAATGAGAAAAAAAATTAATCTAAAAACTTAACTATATAAAAACCACTAAATAAAAAGGTTTTTGCAGTTCTTCAAAATTCCACTTATGCAGAAAGTTAACTTTTTATTTTTTAATAAATTCAGCCAATAAATGTTCAATTACTACTTTGGACTCTTATATAATTGGGTGTTTTATTATATTTTTTATAGGATTTTTAATTAAATGAATATTTTTCATTTTATACATAAGGGCAGTATGATAAGTTAGTGATAAATGAAGTACTGAATTAATTTGTTAAACAAAAATAAATTTATTTTTCGACATAGTCTTTTCTTAGTTTAAAATATTTCAATAAAGGATATGCTAACTTCTTTATACTATCTATGAAGTATGATTTGTCAAACTCTACAAAATAAGTTTTAGTTTTGACTACAACTTCGGAATTGGATGCAAAGAAGCCCATTTCTTCACGTTTGGACATAGGAAAAAGTCAGTGGAACCCAAATCTACAGAATATGGTAGGTGTGGAAGTAATTCATAACTAATTTTACCATTGCAATTGCCGATAAATATGCACGTGCATTGTCATAAAGAAATAACACTTTTTTCTTTGCCAAATGCTGTCATTTAACCTAGATTCCATTATTTAACCGGACTAATAATGCTGTATAATATTGTTCTGTTATCGTTTTTTCTCAAGATAGTCTATGCATATTATACTATGTGCATCACAGAAGATAGTAGCCATAAACTTTCCTGCTGATGCTAGTAGAAGTCCATTGTTTTGATGAAACTTTGGTTCCTGGTATGTAATAATGAATCCATGTTTTAATAACAAATATGAATCGAACCAAAAAAAATTTGGATAATGTTAAAAAATTACCAATTATTCCATTAAAGGCGTTATACAAAAATATTTTTTAGATTTTTACAATATAATCTACCACATTAACTCAAGGGTCTTTTAAAATGATATTATGGATTTTATTACTCATTTCTTCGGTGGAAAGATAAATTGGACATTCTGGGTTCTCAGCGTCATCTATGCTAGTATGACCACAACAGAATTCAGGAAATCACTTCTGAATCCACAACAGAATTCAGGAAACCTCTTCTAAATCTTTCAATATTTTTCAAGCTTGATTTCGGTTTCAGATTTTTTTTTTTCTCAAAAAATAGTTTTTTATCATTACACATGAAATTCAGTTTTTTCCATAGTATTGTAACCAAAAAAAAAACATAAAACTTGTCTGCTTTCGATGGCTACCAAAACTATACTAATAAACTGATTTCTATCAAACTTTGTAAGGTGTCTTTTTAAGAATGTAAAATTACAAAAATACTATTGTTTTGCCGATATTAGCTATAAATTTTACTTTTATCATTGATTTATCATATTGCCATCATAACATAGCATTCATTCTTATTCATTCTGCGTTTTATCACTTTTTAAGTATCTTTCGGTGGTGATACGATTATTTCTAAAGTAAAATTTTTATTTTTCATAAACAAAATCTTTTTTTTTATAATAAAAATATCGAAATTAATCGAATATAATAATCCTTTATGATTGAGTATCAGGTATCTGTGTGAGTATTCTTTTAAAATTTCGTATATTTTTTCATTTTTGATTCAGAATTTCGATTTTGTGAAAAGCTTTCTGCAAAAAACGAAAAGTTCATTTCCTGAACTTATTGCAGAAAAAGTAATGAAAAATATAAAATTCAATTTCTACTAGAATTATGAATACAAACATGGTTATGCATACTGAATATAGTCAAGGATGAGTTTATCTATACGGAAAATGTATATTTGGTCGATGACAATGGAAAAAGAATTTTAAAATCTCACTAACTTCATAAAAATACTTGAAAACAGTGTATAGGAATTATTAGTCGATTATTATATTTGCTTTTATTCCCAGTTCAAAAAATCCGGCTGCGTTGAGAGCATCATCAAAAGAATCACGATTAATTTTTGGAAGTGGAATAATCTAAAGCTCAACTGTAGAAAGTGAATTTACCATCTTTGGTAATATCCGACAAACATGCTCCGGCAGAACATCAGCATCGAAAAGTTCCACGAACGACAATAATGACATCTGCATTCTCTAGGAGCATCACATGCTCGATGGGCATCTTATTCATGCACAAAACTGCACTGCACTTGGTCAATGTCAAAATTTGGTTATATCCATGATCATCGCTGAACGGAATTGAAATCAGTTGGCAAACATTCATAATTGTACTTCCTGAATATTTCCACTTGGTTGGAGTGTTGTTGTTCATGCTCGAGATAGACTGAATATCGTATCGTGGTCAAAGATGGAGCCAAAACTAAAATGGATGCAGGATTATCGGAAGTAAATTCATTCAAATATGTCCTTGTTTTGACTCAAAAATCCAATATTCATATTCATGGGATACTTCAGTTCCGCACAAATTCGTTCCGAACAAAACTTTATCGATTGCAGTTCCATACTTCTGATGCAATCGAGTAGAGCACATATTCCTGTAATGTGCTTAATATTTACTCGACATGATATATGCACCCAGCAAAATAAACGAAAAATATACAATTATCTACTATGTACTATACCCATAATTAATAATAGCCTTTTCCATCGGCAATCCAGTCTTGGTTGTACATACAAGAATGTCAAATCAACGAATTCATCTCGAGTTGCGTAAAAGTCAGAAAGCTCAGCAATTTGATCTTTGAAAGTCTGCATTGTCGTTTCCAGCAGCCAAATGGATTCAATCTTGAGCCTTTCCTAATGGCTGATATATATTCTCGTAAATGACATTGGGTAGGTTTGGTGTTCCTTTCAAAGACAGACTTTCTCATCTGATATACTGCCACAACAACGATAGATGCCTCGAAACGTCTTATGCATATATCCCAATAAATTGCGTACCAGTCAAGCATCATGTATATACGAGTCATTGAAGCAATCTAACATTCAGACAATTCCATGTCTTTTTTATATACCCATAATTTTGCCGATTTACTCTTCTGCATAGTTATAGGTCGGTCACCGTAGGTACAAATATAAAAACAGAAAATTCAAGCCTGAAAGCTAAAGCGGAGCACTTGTATAGCATGGCGCATAGCATAACATCACAATGAAGTGGAAAAAAGTGTTAATGATATTCCATTAAGGATAGATTGTTAATCGATTGGTTTTTTTTTTGCTTTATCTGCTTTGTGCTCTATTGTATTGTAAGGCCTTCTTCCCATCCTTGACACGTTCACCATTCACCCATTTGCCTTCTAACGCATTTAGTTTAGAAGATTACGTTGCTCGTTTCCATAACGTGAGCATATTTACTCTTTATGGAGGCTCATTTTTTCTATGCTCCTTTTTCTTTATTCTCGAGCTTTTTTTGTTTTTTTTTTCTATTTTCCTTTGTTAGTCCTTTTTTGTTGTTGTTGTTGTTGTTGTTGTTGTTGTTGTTGGTTGCTTTAGCTCAATTGTTAAACAAAGTTTGCCAATTTTATGAATCCGTTAGCTATTAAATGAGAGGAAATATTAAAGATAGTCGTCTATCTGTAATGTAAATTTATCAAAATGATGTGTTTGATTTAAGGCAGGCACCATATTTTTTTACTCTTGTTTTGATTCGGTATTTATGGCTCAATAATTTTGAAAGAGGAAATTCTTTTGAATTTATTAGATACACAAATAAATACACTTGAGAAAGTTTCATCATAATTTATTTATTATATATATATATATAGGAGCGTTTATATATATACGTGTAGGAGCATACATACTCGAAAAATTGTGATTACATTCTACGAAGTTTACATATGATTTATCTTGGAACTATTTAACAAAATTTTCATGAGCACATATTAAAAATAATTTTTGAAAAGATTCTAAAGCTTGAATATTGAAGTTTTCTCAATCGTATTATCGAGAGAAAAAAATATATCAAAAAGTATGTACTTGAAATTTAATATACATGCTAGTAGAAAAATATCATATGAAATGGAGGCAGGCAATGTACCTTAAAATTAATTTCAAATTGCAAAAATCTTCTCATATTAGAGATTTACTCATTTTGTAAGTTTGAAAGTACAACTTCGTCATTTACCATTTACTTTACAAAATATTATTTAACTTAAAAATCGTTTAGATTAAAGTTTACCAATTTATAATTAAGATAAATTAATTAACATGATAAGATAAAAACCATCGTTTACTGCGTTACTGAAACAAGAGGCTTTAAATGCTGCTTTCGAGCAAAATTTTCTGCTGCTGTGAGCCTTTTTTCTCATTTGTTGAATATGCCAATAAGTAAAACTTCTATACAACAGGCTCTAAAAAGCAATAAATAATTATGAAAAAGCTATTGTATTCACAAGCAGTGACTAGCTAGTGGTTTTTTTTTATTGTAATAACGTGAAAATCATCGAAAGATAAAATATGGTACTTTAACTACCTAAAACCACCTTACTTGGTCACATTTCTATTGTATATGTTCCCCACGGAACCGCCGTCAGGTATTACTTCGTGGGAATTTCTCAAAATCACCACTCTGCTGAGTTATATCTACCGTTTTTCTTGACAGCCTCCTAAGACATCCTAGAGTCCAACAAAAAGACCACTATATTCTCCGGTGTCAGGGCTCCGCCAACATACTTCTGAGCCTCTTCTCTTTACACATTAAATGGGTCGTAGAACAAGAATACGTCCTCTGTTCTCTCCACCATCCCGTCACAAGAACGGCATATTGGACTAGAATCCAATTTAAAGCGGTATTGGTAAGCTCGAAAATATCAGAGTCCCATTAGATGGTTAGTCTATCTACCATCAAAAACATTATCCCAAAGATTTTGCAACCTCCTCTTGGACTCACTTTTTTCCTCCATACAAGCCTAGGATTGCTTTCATCCTCTGCCGCTTATCTGGCAGTATTTCGATCGGTATCATTCCGGCTATAATAAAAATGGCCTCGTATGGCAATGTTCGGAATGCGCAGGCCACCCTCAATGCCAACTCCACGTATGTAGGTTGCTTTAATCAACCCACCTTAAAAATTGGTGCGGCATACAGCAGGATGGACTTGACCACGGTCGCCAACAGAGTCCTACTGCTCTGCCTAGGTCCTCCTAGATTCTAAATTAAGCGCACCAATGCCATCATTATCTCGGCAGTCTTCTCACCAACGTATAGTAGGTGTTCCTTAAACTGCGCCCTGGTGTCAATCATCACTACTAAGTACTTTATAGACGGTCCCGAGATCACTTCATGTTCGCCAATCCTAATGGTGATACCCTCTCTGCTGTTTCTGCCCATGATAATAACTGTCACCGTCTTATGGCCTGCAAGCCTAAGATCAGCTACAAGAAGTCAACTTTAAACTGAAGTAACAGTCTCATTACAGATCTCTTCCACCATTTTGCCACTATGACTACAGCAATTTTTTTAGCGAATGTGATGATTCTCGCCTCCTGTGGGACATGAAGCCTGATCAAACCATCATAGATCATATTCCACAACAGAAGGCTCAGAACCGAAATATGTGGAACTCCCTTCGTGATCCCTTATGATCTCTACCTACTGTTCGTCCTGTACAAAAGAATTCTACTAGTCAGGTATTCTTCTATTATTCTGGTAATATACTCCGGGGCAATCCCTGAGCCTAGAACGTCAAGGATACAATTGTGTCTCACCGATTTGCAGGTGTTCTTCACATCAAGACTATTTAGTGTGCATTTTGGTCTAAAGGTGTAACTGGCCCATATTTCCTTTGGTCTGAAAACGTTATCGTCGATTCTGAACACTATAACCGTATGATAACCAACTATTTTTAGCCTGAACTTTAAGAATTTAATCTATATTAAATGTGGTTTTAATAAAACGTCACCAAAAGCCACACACAAGCCGGCAAATTCTCGCTTTATCAAGTGAAAAGTTCCAAGAACGAGTAGTTTGGAGATTTGCTGAAGTCAATTTGGCTCCAAAATCATGCGATTTGAAGTTAATGAATAGAATTTTTAACAGCAGTTATACCATATAAAAGACTATATTTAAATAGACAAGTCTTTAACATGAAAGCATTTCAAAATCAACATCGCTCAAGTAATTGTTAAATTACAATCCGAAATTTGCAAAAAAAAATCAACAAAAATTACCTTAAAAGGATCAATTCCTGCAAGAAGTTTTTTGACAATAATTTAGAAAATATTATAAATTCTATCAAATGGCAAAGCTTTAGTAATATACTTAAGGAAAAATTTTATTAAAATCAAAATTTACTATAAATTATGTCACTTTATTTTCTAAAGCATAAATTGGATATAATTTTTTTTTTTTATTTATTTATTTAGATATTTACAACTGCAACATAGTAATAAGCAAATTTTTTTAATAGTATTAATTAATTTGATAGGTTGTGGGGAGTAAACATCAAATGAAGTTCCTCCTGCTAGCGTGTGTTTCTGTTAGGCCTCAGTATTTAAGTAAATCACGCGACCAGTGACGCTTAAGTCTTCGATGTGAATTTCTAGGGAAGGAAATGGAGGATAGTTCTTGAACAAGAGGATTATTATGATTGAGGACACGGGAACGGAACTTTTTATAACGAGATACAGCCACATCAAAAACAAATGGGACTTTAAGATCACGATGAAAAACAGTATTGCGAACATAAAAGGGAGCATCGACAATTGTACGGAGTATTTTTGATTGAAGAGATTGGATTCGACGAGAATTAGAAGTCTTAGTAGATCCCCATAGTTCTAGTCCATATGTCCATATGGGTTTCAGTAAGGTATTGTATAACAGAACTTTGCTGTCTATAGCAAGTTTGAAACGTTTGTCTAGAAGTCGAAGTAGTTTTAGGTATCGTCTTTTAGGTTCTTGTCTTTTAAGTCTTGTATGTGGGTTCCATGTCAAGCGTTTGTCTTAGTACAGTCCTAGATACCGAGTACTGCCATTAAGGTATATGGGAGGGCATGTCTCACGACGGAGAGTAAAAGTTACCTGGATAGATTTACGTTCATTGGATATAAATTTAAATTCTTTTTTATTGACAAAAATTAAATTTCTTATAAAATAAAATGCATATAAAATCTTACTTCTTGAGAAGTTTTGATAAACTATAATATATATCCTTCTTGGGTAAACTCTAACTAACTATATCTCTAAGTGCAATAACTAACCTTTTTAAAAATGTATCACTTAATATAAAAAAAAAGATATAAATAAAAATTACAGCTGGCATACTATTGTACATAAACACCCATAGGATTACCAACAAACCACAAAATAGTTGAAATTTTATGTTCTCGAATCACAAAATTCCTATTTCAACATTTGTCATTTTACATATATTGTACACAATACAATATCATAAAATGAAAGTGCACGTAAATATGAGCCGAAAAAAGGCGTCAAATAAAGCCAAATAAACACTCTTGCTTTTTATATGGAGAAAAAGTGTAAGTAGTAACAGCTCGTATGAGAATAAAATAGTGTTTCAGTTTTATTTACTATCCGCCAAAAGCTATAATCTTCTAGTCTGGATCTGTGTACCAATATACTGGGCGGCGTATTATAACAAAAACCAAAAAAAAAAAAACAAAAAAAACTATAATAAAGTAAAGAGAAAATACAATAAAATAGAATGTATACTATAACTATAAGTACTATTATCCTTGCTTTCCTTCCTTCTTGGTAGTTTCTATTCCAAAGATACTCGCAGACTATACGCGCTGTTATCATGGAATCTATATCCTTAAACTGCAGAACCACTAAACAATCGAAAATGTATAAATTGCTTTATGAAAGGATATTTTTATTTGAAGGACAAGCACATAAAATGATATATGAGCCCTTACATACATAGCTTTTTATCATTATGTTATAAAATGAATATTGATCCACCAATTGATGGATTTTTGGATCTTTTTAAAATTGTCTTCCAGATCATTTTGAATGGGGGCATTTCTATATATGCATGTGTAAAAATATATTCAATAGTTAGCAGGATAAAATTTCAATTCATTTCTTCTATATAGTTAATGGTGGCAGTAATTTTTTTGTAACAAGAAATACTATAACAAATAAACGATATTATAATAAAAAATGATTCAATTATGCTTACATAAATTTATTGTTACTTAATAAATGGGTACTTATATGCATACTCAGCTCCCATTCAGACTTGAGCCCCAAAAATTCTTCACAAATTCGTTATTGTTCCTGCAGTTGATAATAAATAACATCCATCATAATTTTATATATCCTTTTTGTATATCGATTGTCTATTGCAAAAATAACTGCCCTTTGTTTGTTAGGAATTTAAAAATAATAAAACGCAATTTAACTATTGGAAGTTTTGAGTTAGATCTAACTAAGCAATTTGATGGTAAAGAATACTGACCCGCTTTTTCGAACCATCAGAGTATCTATCGACACAGTAAACACTTTAAAAGCCTAACAGAATCATTTAGTCAAAATAGTATTTATTTTATGTCTGCAATTAAGGACATCATAAGTAGTAGAAGCAATCCAGTGCTCAGCCACATTCGATTTTTTTTTGTTCAATTTTAAATACATTGGATTTCGGTGCGTTTTAGGTCATAGGATTTACAATCATCTTTTACGATTATACCCAACATTCCTCAACTACTCAATAAGTGGTAAATTCAAGGATGTAATGTAAACAGACCTCAAACCTGATCTTCCAGCAGCACCTTAATTCGTACCCTTTCCACATTTATGTTCCAAAACTTACCTGAAGATTTCAGTAAGAAAACTACTCAGGATAATAATTAACTACAAATAACAAACAAATCCCTCGATAAATTTTTACTAACCAAAATTTTTATTTTCCACCAAACGTCCATTCGTCTATGGGTATAAGCTTAAATCCGCTGTTTAGTCATAGATGGCGTGAGTGAGCGTATGAAGCTACAATGGGTACGCCATACTTTTTTTTATGAGTTTGACATCTGTCAACATTAATCAGTACACATTGTCAGCAATTTCGTACAACAACATCCATTTTTCCTTTGGTAATCATGTCTAGTTTTTTTGCCAGAAAAAGAGCATATACGGAAGCACTGCTTTTCTGCTTCAATTTGAAGAAATCGGCTGCCAAATCGCATCAAATGCTTATGTAAGCCTATGGTTATAGCGCTTTATCAGAAACAACGTGCCGAGATTAGAGCGACGCCAAAACACATGCAAAATATTGCTCGCCAGATAAAAAAGAAAGCCGTTCCTGCATCGGATTGTGACAGGCAATGAAAAGTGGATATATTTCGAGAATCCTAAATGCAAGAAATTGTGGGTTGATCCTGGCCAACCATCAACATCTTCCCCAAGACCAAATTGCTTCGAACGGAAGACGATGCTGTGCGTTTGGTGGGATCAGCACGGTATCGTCTACTATGAGATGTTGAAACTTGGTGAAACTGTTAATCAAATTGTACCCCGTTCTCTGCGTGAAAAAAGGACGGATTATCAACAAAAACATGACAAGCTGATTTTCCTCCACGACAACACACCATCGCACATGTCAAAAATGGTCCGAAACTACTTGGAGACACTCAACTGGGAGGTGCTACCCCACACCGCTTATTCACCAGACCTGGCTCCTTCCGACTACCACCTGTTTTCGTCAATGGGCCACGCGCTCGCTAAGCAGCTCTTCGATTCTTACGAAGACGACCGAAAATGGCTTGATGAGTGGTTTGCGTCGAAAGAGAAGGAATTTTTTTGGCGTGGTATCCACAAATTGTCCGATAGATGGGAAATATGTGCAAAGTACTTTGAATAAATTTGTTTTTGCTTTGACTAAAATACAGCGGATTTAAAGTTATACACCTGGTAAAACTTCTGATGAATACTCCTGTTTCCATAGGGCCTTTAGGGGTGTGGTGATAAAAAAGTGACTTCTTTCGATACGAACTACAAATCGCGATTTGGCGTAACAAAAAAAATTTCGGAAAGTATTCAAATTTATCTTCCAGTGGAAATGCAGCAATCTTGAATATTCAGTCCTACTTTTTTTTCAAAAAATTCCCAAAGAACCTAAAGGATCTCAATTCCAAATGCAAAAAAAAATCTAAATATTTAAGGACCTTCGACTAAAATACATTAATTTTTCAACATGTTTTTTTCAAAAGGTCTTTTTTCAATTATTGTTCTTTTAGGATATTTTTTTTTAAATTTCTCTAAGGACACTTTCAGAAGAAAAAATTATTATGAAAAAATATTATTGTTTTACTCTTAGATCAATATATAAAAAAATTCAATCTTTAGTGAATTTTCTTTCAATTTATCCAATTTTCACAGATAAGAGAACATTTTTAAATTATCCTTGATGAACAAAAAAAACCTTTCTAAATAAAAAAAATAGGCACAGCTCACTTTAGTTTTAAAAATATTTGCAAACCTTTTAAATTATCTTTAGTTCAATCTAAAAATTTCTAAATTAACCAAATGAAAAAAAAACCAATAAAAATTAATCGAACGATTAATTTCCTCAAAAAAAATAAAGGATAAAAACTAAATCAATTCAGAAAATAAAAAACAAATTCCTAAAACGTAAACTTAAAAATAAAAAAATCTCAATATTTTTATTCTCAATAAATATGGCAGAGTTAAATCGGATTGTCAGTCAGGATGTGAAAAGTCAAAATTAGATACCATAAAATTTATGTATTTACGAGTACACGTATATATATACGCACATACGAGGATATGGTGGTCTCCTTATTATCATTATAAAATTCATTGCTATACATTAAGTTCAAGTACAATTTAGGTAAATTTTATGATCCACCATCATCAGTTTACAACTTTTCCCCAACGAAAATATAATAAAAGCTAAAATACGAAACGTATGCACAACAGACAACCATCAAATGGGGGAAAAAAAACTTACAAATGTGTACGATAACTCAAATACAAGTAAGATAAATCAATGATGAATAAACAAGGACGCAACTTATTTGCGTATGTATGCAACAAAAAAAAGAAGAAAAATATGCACAAAAAATACAGAGCATTAAAATAAAAATGCGGGAAAAATAAAATAGCAGACAAACAATGGGGATGAAATCTTTGTGAAGATGGAGATGAAATCCAAGTTAATATTAATATATCAAGTGTGCTACAACAGTTATTTGTGATTATTCTTTAAAGAAATTCAGGTACAAATAAGGATATATATATTTACTTCTTTTATTTTCAAGCAGGTCCTTGGAAAATTTCAAACAAATTGTTTTGTTGGGATTTTAAGCAAATTATGATAATACCAATTCAAATACCAATAATAATAATAATTTTAAGTAAACCTTAACTTATTAGAGGAAATATTCATTTGAAAGAAAGAAAAAAATACCTAAAAATATTATTCTTTAAATAAAACTGCTTATTGTACAATTTAAAAGGAAAGCAACATTGAAGAAGAAAAAAAACAGGATAAAAACAATAAAAGTACGATTTCCCAAATGAAAAATATCATTTTGGGGAAATGGGACACCAACAGTAACAATAGCAAAAATTATTCATTTGTACAAATTTTTCATCCACTCTCGGTTGCATAAAAACACTTTTACACATACGGTAATAATTCTGGTCGAGTCCTGCGAAAATGTTTACCCTCTTCATATATATGAAATTGTTTGTGTACATTTTAAGCATACATGTGCATCTATTTTGTACACATATATACATATTTTGATGATAATTCTTTTTTCTTTCATTCTTTCAGCATATTTTTATATACTTTGCCTTACATTTTATATTAGTCTTCTTCTTTTTCTGCCTTTATGATCCTTAAGATAATTTTATCAAAATAAATTTATGATATCAAAGCCTCAGCATCCTATATACATCTTAATATTGGAAAAGATAAAAATGAAACAAAAAAGAAAATACAATATTAAAAATATAAACAGAAAAAAAAAGAATCTAGGATCTAAAGTGCAAAAAAAAAAATCCAAATAAAAGGAAAGGCAGAGAAAAAAGGAAAATCACATTCATCACATACTCAAAGGGAAATTTCCTTGCATACATAAATGGCTCAGTGTCATAAGTACATTGCTGTCATAAATTCGGATTCGTTTATCCTTAAAAACCCAAATTACACGTCCATGCTGGCACAAAAATTATGTCTGCTATATATGTTTGTATATACAGAAGAGGAAGAAAAAAAAATAAATAAAAGGAAAAAATGTTACTACAAAAATAATATAATAGAATGAAACAGAAATATATGACAAAGCAAAACAAAACAATATAATAAATAAATAAGTACAAATAATAATAATTCAGTATGAGTATAATCAACAATTTTAAAATGACTTCCTTGCATTACTTACAACAAACCACCCTCCCCCCGTCATGGTCATATTTTTTTTTTTTAAACATTATTTTCCTTTTTCTATTCTTAGTGTATATAAGATATGTGTGAACAAGAATTAGAGGGGTTGGCAACCCAAATAAAATAAAAAAAAATAAAATAAAAAATTCGGATTATAGGAATTTTCTAATATGTACTGTTACTCGTACGTTTCGGCTTTTCTGCTCGTACGAGCACTCGTATTCATTCAACAATTTTGTTTAATATCGTATCAGGACGACCGCCTTTTATCATCATCATGTCATACTCTCTAATTTTTTCCTTTACATTTTTGATTTATTACGAGTATATACATTTTCGTTGATTTGATTTAACTTTAAGGAGGGAGTTAATTTTTTGTGCGTTGTTTCCTTTTTTGATTCCTTTCTCTTATCATAATCTTTAACCTAAAATTAATTGAACGTATTTTCCTTGTTTTGTTTAACTTTTTTTTTCTTTTTTTTTGCACTTTTAATATAGCATTTTTATATGTTAAAGTGAAAAACGATTTTTAGTAAAACATTTATATTTTTTTTTTAAGAAACTATTTATGTCTTTATAGCTAAGCGCAATGACGTTTTTCATCAAAAATTCCAAATACCTAATTATCCATTGCATATTTTAAAAAGTACAGCCTTTTTTCTTAAAAAAAGTTACTTAATTATTATATTATTAATAAAAAAAAAACATTATTTAAAATATTATTTGCCAATTTTTTTTGTAAATTATTTTTTCTAGTAATAAGGCTCATTTTTTGCTAGGTAAATACGTTAATAATCAAAAATTTTATATTTATATAAGATTCTGAAACTTCAGAAGTGACTGAAGAAAAACCATTTTATTTGTGATAAGGGAATTTCTAGTATGTACACGTATTTTGATTTGAGTTACTGTCAATTTTAATACTATATCGGTTGGATAACTCCAATTTTTTTCCACTTAATTTTATAGATTTTAATCGAAACCATAAGTGGTCTGAACAAAAAGGTACCACAACTTACACAACATAACGAATTTATGCTTTATTTCCAAGGACCCGTAATTACGAGTGATGTTAATTCGTGCAACTTGACACCATTGGCCTTTTTTGGTAAAACTCTTGACACCATTTTTGGTAAAACTCCATACAAAAAAATATTTTATTTCTACAGGTAATTTTTAAGCTTAAAAGTATTTAAAGACCAACTTTCATCAAGTTATAGCAGAATTACATACCGAAATGTGATAAAAAGTCATCAGAAATTTCGTCAAAAGGATAAAGAAATGCAAGCAGTCTCATGGTAACCATTTGAACAAAATTATTTTTTAATAAAAATGACAAAATATATTCTATATAATACAATAAAAATTTAATAAAAATATATATTTAAAACTTATTTTATTTAACTTTACTTTTTAAGCCATAAATTGGATAATTCCCTATCACAAAAACTAGGGCCAACTCAGTGTAAATCCGAATATTATTTAAAATTTAATCAAATTATATTTTATTTAAAATTATTATTTTAATTATTATATAGTCATTAAATTTTTGAATATTTACGATTAATTTTGTGGTTAAAATATTCGCTATTTGATTAAATTCATGGTCTTAAGTCAAAAATTAGAATGAATCTATTAAAATTTGTATAATACCATAAAGGACTTAATTGTAGTTATATTTAAAAAAATGGCAATAGAACAAATTTTTTTTATTATTAACAATAACTGAGCAAATTATTTGCCAAAGTGCCTCATGGCTGAGGCGTTACATAAATGTCCTTGGGCTCTTGATTTAGTGACCTTACAAATAAAATAGTAATAATACAAAATTTTTAATTAAATTAGTTTAAAAAAAATATCTATTTAATTAATAGAAATTATCTTTTTTTTCCCATAAGTAATATTTTTATTAAAATGTAGATTGTAAAGGGTAACCCTGCAATATTATTAGGTGGATTTGTACTCGGGACCACTGCGTACTGAACATACCAATATGTAACTTTTAAATATTAAAGATAAAAACTAATTTTTATAACAAATTTTAAAATTTTGCAATCTCAAAACATTATCGCAAAATTTTCGCACGTATCTTACTACAATATTAAATATGACAAGAAGATTATTAATAGGAAATCTAACAATATATTTTTTTTTGTAATTGTAAAATTATTTACCAAACAATTTTTTTTATATAAGTTGGGAAATTAAAAAATTCAAACAAAATATTTTTTATCTTCTGAAATAAATCTAAAAATAAATATTTTATCATATAACCGTTCAGGTTCATTGACAGAAATGCACTTAATATGATCATATGTGTTCGAAGAAAACTCATTCCGATGTGATCATAATTTGTGGTTTTCCGTTGGCTAAAGTCTTGCAAGTTTTCTGGTCGAAAGCCAAAAATCTCTTTCATGTTTCGTACAAATTTATCAAAATATTTTAACCATTAAAATATGACCGAAAATATAATTCTATGATTTATTCTTTTTTTTAATTGATACTTATATATTGTAGTTAATTTTAGTGTACGATATGTGGCAATAGTTATGAGAACTTTTTAATTATTAGGCGATTTGGGTGAAGAAAAAATATACACGTTATATAATACCACCAACTATCCTGTTAAAAAAAACGAATAAAAAATAACGAATATTTTAAAGTTCTAGCTTTAAATTTTGGATTATTAAAATATTTTTTATAATATGTATAAGAAGAAAAACCAATGCAAAATATCAATTGCTGTCTATTTATTATATTGTAAAATAAGTCTTATTAGTTTTTTTTCTGCAGAATTTCCATTTTTTTTATATTTAAAATTTCTTAAAATTAGTTTGAAATTATAAATACGAGTATTAAAAATTTCATAGCTTTTCTTACAGTGAAATTTTAACTTTTAGTAACATTTTTCTTTTTTTTTAAACTTCCCTGTAAAAGTCAATAATTTAAATTCTGAACAAAAATTTATTATCCTACAGTATTTCTAAACAGCTTTCTACTATAATTCACATAATAAATTTTGATTTTATTTAAGCAAACATCAGAAGAAAATATAAAATACATCCCCCTACCTTTAAGTAAGCAATTAAATAGTTCGATTATTACATGTAATAAGAACTATTAACCAAACGGTCGTTAATATATATATAAATAAAATATTACTTTCAATTTGTATACACTCCTCCTTTTTTCCCCGCCATTGGCTGTATATTAAATTTTGGGTAATAATCACATTGAAATTTTCTTCATTATTCGTGTATATATAAAAAATTCGCCATTTATTTATTTATTATTATTAGTTTATTTTGTAATAATTTTATTTGAATTTCTTAAAACATATTTTAGTAAATTTTTTTGTTGGTTAAAAATTATGGCTTCTTTTATTATGGATTCCATAATTTATGAAATTATGTCTGATCTTAAAATATAAATGGCTTTATAACCTCGGTAAATCATGAAAAATCATTTATCAGAAAATTATTTTCGTAACACTGCATATTTGACTAGGGCTTATCTATTAATTTTTCCAGACACATAAATATTTATCTGATTAGATTTTTTCGTTTTAATATACAAATACATAAAAAATATCTTTAGCATGGATTTTATTATTTTATATTAGAAAATGTACCTTTATTATTTAGAAAATAATGATCTAATTATTTGTAAAAAAGTATTAGTTTTTTTGCTTGATATTTTTCTACTTATCTATGATTCATTTTTTAATTTGGAATGTATAGACAGCCCTATTATTTCATAGCTCTAAAGAAAGAGATTATTTAAGAATAATTTTTGTTTAGCCATTTTATATTATAGACTAATTTATTACCAAATAATATGTTAGAGTTGTAAAAAATTTCTAGAAAGTAGTAATAATGCTGTAGCCACGTTTTGCGATATAAGTAATATCCGACTAAAGCAAAATATTTATATACATCCAGAAAAAAGTTGTCATAATGAAGAAGGAGAGTCTCTTACTGTCAAATTTTGACCGCTATGGCCGAACTTTTTCTATCTAAACTTAAGGATTTAATTTTGAACCAAATATAATTTCAACAGAAAAGTATTACAAGTCACATATTTTGGCTTTGTCGTGCAAAAATTCTTCAGAGATCGTAATTTCGTTATTTGGTGACTTCAGTTCGTCTCCAAAATCATGCGAATTGACATTGTCGGACTTTAATATTTATAAATCTATGCGAGGTCTGTTCAAAAAATATCGTGAATTTTGAATTTCAGCGGGTTACGTATATTCGATTTTCGAATTTTTGTGGCGTTATGTTGGTACTCATGTCTCTCACCTATGCCGACAAGTTCGGCCGTTTTGAATATTTAGTTAATTTTTGACAGCTGCTTTGCTTGCACGTATTTTGGAATCTGTTTCGGGAATAAGAAAAAGTCACAAAGGGGCGGGCAGATGTGCGGCATTATTACTATATTGTTTTTGGCCAAAAATTCGGGCACAAGCAACGATGCTTGAGCAGGGGCGTTATCATGGTGCAAAAGCCAATTTTTGTTCGAAAATGGGCAAAAATCTAAGACGAGCCAAAACACGTGCAAGCAAACCAGCTGTCAAAAATTAAGTAGACATTCAAAATGGCCGAACTTATTAGCATAAGTGAGAGACATGAGTACCAACATAACGCCACAAAAAATCGAAAATCGAATATACGTAACCCGCGGAAATTCAAAATTCGCAATACTTTTTGAACAGACCTAGTATAAAAAATATATTTTAATAACTTTAAAAATTTAAAATATTTTAAAATCAACATCTATTGAATAACTGCTGATTCAGCCCGAAATATGCGAAAAATACAGCAAAAACGACCACAAAATATTAGACTAATGAAAGAAGTCTTGTAATAATTATTTAAAAAACTATAGAAATTAATATAAAATGGCAAAATTTACATAATATAATGAATTAAAAATTTTTATCAAAATTATATTTTATATAACTTTACTTTCTTAAGCATAAATTGGATAAACCTTTTAATTTAAATTACATTAATAATAATTTTCTAGAAAATATTTTTTCTTACAAATTCCAATCATTCTTTTACAATTTTTTAAATCTTATTCTTAAACCTTAATTTATATACGAATTTTCTCTTCCTCATCTTAACTTAATATACCATATTTTAATATATACTCGTACATATTGTAGTTATATTGAAAATATTTCCAAATAATAAAATCGATCAAAATTCGATTATGTATAATTTCCTTTACTGAAACACGTTTTCCTCATTATTAATTAGCATTTTCAAAGTAACCAAATAACAAAATACTAAATTACACCGAACCTGTTTCATTTTGAAATATCCTTTTTATTAGCTATCAAGAAATTAGGTAAATTAATTTTTGGTTTTATTTTTCTCTAAATTATTAACTTTAAGAAGGAAAAAAAAATATTTCATCCATTTAAGATAATTAGCACTTAACCCCTTTTATAATAAGCAAATTCTCAGAATAATTTTCTTTAGGAAAAATTTTATTTACTAAATAGAAATTAATTTTAAATTTATCCATAATATTATTTTAATAGAATCTGCATATATTTTTTAGGTTTTATAATAATAATTTAAAGGTCATGAAAATATATATTATATAAATAATTCATTAAGATACGAAATAAATAATGGTTCAAATGTTATTCCCTTAAACAAAACTCAAGGAAAAGTAAACAAAATAAAGGAAAGGTTAAGTAGGAAATAAACAACTTCAAAAGCTAATTTAACTTAAATAAAAGAAGAAGAAAAAACTTACAAAGAAAAATTTTAGCAAAAACTTATTTTTCATGAAAATATTGGAGAGAATAAGAAATTTTTTTTATATTTCTACTATTAGATTTAAGAAAATAACAAAGATGAGCGGATTTATTGTTTTAAATTTTCTATTTGAAACTCGTCTAAACAATTTCCTTTTGGGAAGAAAACTCCCTTAAATTCTAGTACTTACACTTATCAAATAATTATATAATAAGTTTATAAACTAAACTTTCTTAAAGTAATTAAATTTAAATAAGAAAAAAAAACAAAAATAATTGTTCAATGTTTACCCGGAGTTGCAGCAACAGTTAAATCCAATGGCATTTAATATTTACGAGTATATCCTTCCGTAAGCAACAGTTAACAGCCAAAGAAAAATTATGATAATTTTCCTTCTTTCACGTAGCACAGAATTATCCAACAAAAAAAATGAAATAAACAAAAATTAAAATAATAATAAAAATACACAAAAATAATAAAATTTATAATGAAATCTATGAAAATGTTAGTAAAACAGTAACCAAAAAAAAAATAAGCACATAAATTTTTTATGATCCTTTCTGTTTGTTGAAACACTTTGTAAATGTTTTTATTTAATAAAAGATATGTGGGTGGATGGATGGATGTTGACCGTAAACTTTCTGAAATCTTTATTAAAAATTAACTTTTTTACAAAAATTTCACCAAACCAAGAATATATTCAACCAAGTGACGACACTAATTTTTGGTAAAAAAATTTTGGGATTTTTCTAGTGCAAAATCAAATAAATTTAGGGATTTTTTTAAAAATTGTTTTTCTTTTTAAGTATAATATTATACTTTATTTAAATTTATTCAAATTTTTGGGCATACACACACACACACGTTCGCGGTGTGTCTGAACTTATTTTTATGCGAATCACAACCGAATTATTGAAAGTAAATTAATTATTCACTAAAAAAATAAACAAATCACTAATTTGATACCAAAATTATAATTATTTTAGTACCTTTAGTCGATATGAATTTTTAGTATATTTATTAGATGAGAATTTTTAGTATATTTTGTAGATGAGATAGGTTTGGCTTCACTAAATAAATTATTTTTGCATATGACTACATGAAAAATTTAACACAATCACACTATTTCATATGATCTATAAACTTGATGGATCTTTGAAAATTGTTTGAACACTTTTTCACAGTCCCATTCCATTAACCAACCGGCCAACTGAAACTGTGCTAATACTACTAAAAATAAATACGAAATTAAAATGAAAAATTATCAGCTCGTATTTCAGTAATGTTAGTGATTGAAAAATTTCATAAAAGAATATCTTATTCTTATTGTATATGTAAATGTTAAAAATAATTTTATAAAAATGTTTACCACCCAAAAAGATCGACACAATCTTATTTATTTATTTTTTTTTGCTTTTATTTTTATTATAAAAATAAATAAATGTAAAGGAGAGAAAAAAAACACACACAGAAACGTTTTGTAATAATTAAAGAACAGTCAGTAGTCAAATGGAGCAAATAAGAATACCTTTTTTGCGTACAGATATACTTAATAATTTTTCTTAATACAATCCAACCAATCCGCCTGGATACTATTTTAAGCGGAGACTCATCTTAACAGGCCCACAAAAAAATATATTTTATATAGAAAATTTTCCGGAATATTTTCTTTCGAATAAAATTTGCACATCAACACCGAAAATGTGCACAAGCACACTATCAAAATTTTCTCAAAGTTATGCTTTTTCGCACGTAAAATTTTTTTTTCCTTTCATTTATTGCTCTCTAAAATTTTCTTCGGCGAAAATTTATTTATAAAATTTTATTTTTGAAGAAAATCCTCTTCTTGCGCTATTTTTTTAATTTAATTTGAAAATTTCATCAATTGTAAATATTTATACAATTATTATTTTCTACTATATAACTTTACCCATTAAAGTGTGAACAGTATTTTTTGTTGTTTTTAAATAATTTTTTCTTGCAATTCTTTTTTTTAAAAGATAATTATTAAAATTTAAACACAATTAAATTTGCCCATTTTCGATAACAAACAGGATATATAAAAATGAGGTTTGAGAAATATTTGTTAAATTTATTTTGTTGGTTTTTTTTTATTAGCAAAAATATTTTTATTTAATGTGTGTTTATCAATCACCGTATGTACCCAGTTTTGTAGAGGTGAGAAGACCGCGCGATAGAACTGACCTAAGCGCTTAAGTCGTTCGTTCTAAACTGATGTCGGAGCCAGGCAAAGATATTTTCTTCGGCGTTAACTTTTTGGGGCTGAATTCAATTTTCCTGCTTTGCAGAAAAACTTTCCCATTTGCCAGCTAGTAGTACCAGCAGCAACAGCAGCAGCAACAACGTCAAAGTCGGCAGCCGAAAAGAAAGTCGGCAATCATCCGTAAACCTAACATAGAATAGCGTGTGCGGTTATACGAACACACTATGGACGACTCTATTCTTGTCAACTTGCGGAAAATCTAGAGAAATTTTCTCCGAGCTTTCAAAAAAGAGACGAACATTGAGAGTAGCGTGGAAGCGTTTGTTCATGAGGAAACCGAATGTGCCAAAAATACAGCGCCAAAACGGAAAACCAAGTTTTTGGGAAAATTCGATTTTCTGCATTATCGCCCCAGTAAAAGTTTCTTTATCTTTCTTCCTGTATTTTTTATTCCCTTCCTTTTTTAAGGTTTTCCTATTCTCCGCAAATGAACTTTTTTAAAAGCTACAATTGCGGAGAAAAGGAAAACTCTCTCTCACCAATTCTGGGGCTATGATTTTTCTAATCTCTCATTCGAAGGGGATGCAGTTGCGCATTTTCTACAGAATATATACGTACAGCGAACGCTGACATCAAAGGGATGAACACGTTTTCATTCAAAAGGTCAACGTGATTTAACCGTATTGGGGAAAAATGTGTATAGAACATAGTTTAAAAGAGAAAACGTGAAAATACACTATCATCGAAGAAAGTGTATAGGAAAAGTGAACAAGGAGGTTTTTTTTAATAAATTACCAAATTATCCATTTTGTAGTTCTGAAAGAATTACTTTATCATTTCATAGTTGTTAGTAATATTCAATAATTGATTATAAATTTATTTAACTTAAGATTTGCCATTTAAAATAAAAAAATATAATTAAATATATTATAATTATTAAATAATATGATCAAATTGAAAAAAATACCTAGCAATTTGGTTTATATATACTGCAAGTTCTGTTTATTAGCAAATATGTTAATAAGCAAAACTGTAGTATACGAGATCTGTTCAAAAAGTATCGTGAATTCTGAATTTTCGCGGTTTACGTATATTCAATATTTGATTTTTTTTTGGTGTTATATTGGTACTCATGTCTGTCACTTATGCCGACAAGTCCGGCCATTTTGAATATTCAGTTAATTTTTGACAGCTGCTTTGCTTGCACATGTTTTGGGTCGTTTTTGATTAACATATTAACATACACATGGTTATGATGTATGGTTATGACGCCGAAACCAAAGCTCAATCATCCCAATGGAAGCTGCCGCACGAGCCAAGACAGAAAAAAGCGCGCCAAGTTCGGTGGAATGTGAAGGTTTTACTTACAGTTTTCTTCGATTGCAGTGGCGAAGTGCATCATGAGTTCTTGCCACAGGGTAGAACTGTCAATAAGGAATATTACCTGCAAATTGTGCGCAAGTTGCGCAAAGCAATCCGCCAGAAACGCCCGGATTTGTGGAAGAACAAAAATTAGCTTTTGCACCATGATAACGGCCCTGTTCACGCATCGTTGCTTGTACGCAAATTTTTTAACAAAAACAACATACTAATAATGCCACAGCCACCGTATTCCCCAGATCTGGCCACCTGTGAATTTTTCTTGTTCCCGAAAGAGATTCTTTGATCCATTTTTTGGAATGGGCAAAAATCGAAGATGAGCCAAAACACGTGCAAGCAAAGCAGCTGACAAGAATTAACTGAACATTCAAAATGGCTGAACTTTTCGGCATAAGTGAGAAACATGAGCACCAACATAACGCCACAAAAAATCAAAAATCGAATATACGTAAGCCGCGGAAATTCAAAATTCGCGATATTTTTTGAACAGACGTCGTATATTAATTAAAAATTGTTTAAAATATAAAATATTTAATATAAATATTAAAATATTAAAATATATACTATTTAAAATTATCAGTTTTGTAATTACAGAACAATGTGATCAAACAGCAAAAACTTTTAACAAAATTAGTTATTCTACCATAGCCATATTTCGCGCTTTAAGATGAGATATTTTGTTCACTGATGAGATTTATTTCTCGATTAAGAAATATATTAATAGTCTTAATAGTCATATATAAGGCTCTAAAAAGCCACAAGTGAATATATTGAAGCCATTATATCTGCGAAAAGAATTTTAGTCTAAAGATTACATTGGCCCGTATTTCTTTGAAAATGAAGAAGAAGAGACCATTAAATTCAATTCAATAACCGACTTTCTTAACCTGAAATAAAAGAAATTAATCTAAACTATCTCTTTATTTAACCAGATAAAGCCACAAACCACACAACATGACAAATTTTGTGTTTATTGTGCAAAAAGTTCCGAGGAAGCGTATTTTCTAAATTTTGTGATGCCAGTAACCCTCCAAGATCGTGAGATTTGATGACGGTGGGATTCTTCTTATAAAATTACATAAAATATTATGTTTAAACTGACAACCTTTAAACTTTAAAGCATAAAAATATGTAAAAAAAATCTTTAAAAAAATACACGAAGTCTCTTGACACTCATTAAAAATTAAATAATTAAATAAATTTTTATTCAAATCTAAATATTAAATTTATTTATAAATATTTACCTTTAAGTTTTAAAGCACAAAATTGGATACTGCTTTGCAATACTATGAATTATTCTATTTTAATTGTAACTTAAATCTCCAATATAAGTGTACACTTTAAAGAAACATTTTCCTAAATAGATATTATTTTTATTTTTATTAAGTATATACGTATACATACTAAAATTTTATATTTGTTTTACAGAAAAAAATCTAAAATTTTAGTATATATAAATCGTCTGCGAAACAGAATTTTTCTATTTATTTTTTGTTATTAAAAATTCGAATTTTTCTAGTCATTTTTTGTTAAAAAAATTTATTAATAATAATTTTGTAATTATAAGTTCGAAAAAAATAATTTATTTTAATAAATAAAAAAAAAAATATTTTGACAACCTAAAAATCAAAAATAGAATATATACGTTTTTTTATAAGTCCTGAAAAATTCTTAAAACAATAAAATTTTTTAAAAAAAAATAAGAATTTCTTATTTTTTTTAAAAAAATTTCATTGTTTTAAGAATTTTTCAGGACTTATAAAAAAACGTATATATTGTTGCACAGATATTATATCAATTGCTTCAATGTGTCTAATAAATTGATGAAAATTAAATACCAAAAATATGTAGAATAAATGCTGATAGGAAGAAATCAAAAGGACGATCGAAGGATAATTTTTTTTTAAAAAAAGAATGAAAAAAAATTTTTTTTACATTCTATTTTTCATTTTTAGATTGTCAAAATATTTTTTTTAACTTCAAAGATATAACGTTAAATTATACACGTATTTTCTCAATATTGTCACAGAATAGGGGAACCGCTGCCACCTCTGGAAGGAAAATTTAATCTTTTCAATCATAAAATTGATCTTCACATATTTTTAGAATATTTTATGGAAAAGTAATGAGACTGATATCATTGAAAGCGATCTGGCAACTTTACATACTTGCGTCTATAACCAGTGGACCTTTAGACTGATAAAAATACGGAACAAATAAAGATTCTGTAATACCAGGATTAACTGTAAGCCAAGTTTCTTATGAAGAAGTCCTTGAAAGGGTCAGAAAAGGACGTTACAGACACTTGGATGCTCGCGCAAAATAACGTTCCTGACAACATGGCCATCTCCAATAATGTTTAAGAAAAAGGATTCCTGTTGATTCTTAGCCCACTACTACTCGGCTGATCTTAACTCCTGCGTTTTATTGTCAAGCGGCATAAACAAACTTTAATGAAGATTATATTTATACGTATGTATAAAAATAAAATAAAATTACTGCAAAGAAAAAATTAATTACAAACAAAAATTTCAAAGGTTTTTTCCAAATTATAAATGAATAAATAAAAGGAAAATATCACAGAAAAATAACACATTTCCGAAATCCGATTAAAGAGAAAATTTACGATTCCAATCAAATAATGTTATCAATTGAAATGTTTGTCAGAAAAAAATAATAATATAATATACATACTACGATGTATATATGTCATTTTTGATAAGTGAAAATATTATGAAAATTTCTTTATCAGAAATTACCATCGATTATCGATGAGTATTCAAAATCTACTCACAAAACAGACATTAATACTTCTGAGGTAGCAGAAAATGAACACTCAACACCAAACGGTACCATATGGTGTAGAACGTGTGGAAAATTTACTTCAAAGTAGCTCCTATAACCAAAACAACATGCCAAAGAAAAAAAATTAATGAACAAAAAGACAGCAAATTCTTATGATTTTTCTCCATTTTAAAAAGAAAATTTCTTTCTTCATCGATTTCGTAGCATACATACGTAAATTATTTTTCCAAGAAGAAAAATTTCAATAATATGCAAACGTACAGGCATCTTAATATGTTTTTATAAAAGGATACGAATATTTCCTTTTCTACATTTTTAAATTGTGTATTTTTTTTTTAAACACCTATTTTATTTTTATATTACCATAAATTTATATATTATATTTTTACACGGGAAATTTTTTGAATTATTTAAATTGGAAAAATCTAATATGAAAAGTATTCATTTGTATGCAACTGAAATGATTGAAGCTACAAAATTTATAGATTAAAAGATTTAAATATTTTGTAATCAAACAAAATATTAGCAATTTTTTAAATTAAAATCATTTTTAAAATTCATTTTTTTTATCGAAAATTTTTTTAAATTTTTTATCTTAACAAAAAAAATCTTATTAAAAATAGTGCAAAAAATAATTGCGTTGATATTAAAATGTTATGAAAAAAAATACAATTAAAATAATTACTAAATTTTTTTTAATATTTAAACGTATTTAAAAATCTAAGGCGCTCGTAAATATGGAAACAACTTTAATGATTTATAAAAAAAAAACATTTGCGAATCGTTAACAGAAGAATTTTACTAATCCTTATCATTACCATTAGATTTAAAATTTTCATACATACCTCAATCAACACTAACTATTTTCATTTAAAACAAAACCAAAATAGAAAAATTACTATTTCTATTATACAAAATAAACACATTTTATAAAATATAATCTATAAAAAATAAAATATTACTTTCGCTTGAATACAGTAACTGACAAAAATATAAATAAAAATTAAGAAAAGCACAAATTAAATAAAAATAATTCAAAATACAATATTTTATTTGACAAGAGTTTGTTTTAATTTTTCAAAAATTTTTTACTCCAGGCTACTATATATTCGTATATAAAAAGTAGCTATATAAATATTATAGTAATGATAATAATTATTTCCTTAGGTGAGAGTGTAATTATTTATTTATTTTTTTATTCGATAAATATTTATGAAATTGCTGTAAGTAAAACACTTGTTCTAAATAGTAAATTCACTGCAATTAATCCTTTTTGCTGCTTTAAAAATTTCATATTTTATATTCAATACGTAATTTGTCTATTGAATAAATTTTTTTAATCAAAAAGGTCTAATAAATTTAAAGCTTTAGTTGTGAATTGAAAATTCACCGTAAACTTTAAACAATTCACAATATCCTTGAGCTTATTCTGCAAAATATTAATTTTTTGAAAAGTTTGTGGTGTTTCCCGACAGATGGAGTAAAATGCTTATTATATATTAGACGTATTGTAATAACACTTGAAGCACAACACTTAAAGCTTCGTGTGGACCAGACTACAGATTTAAAATATTATTTTTTTTAAAGGCTAAACGCCATCGCAGGCTTGTGAACAAATTTGTGTGATGAAGCTACCATATTAAAATCAACAGCGCGTTGATTAAGTAGTCATGACATAACTTATTTATCAGTAGCCATTTTAAACTATTTGCAAATAATGTGGGTTCAAAAAGTAACTCGATGCATGTTAAATGTGAAAAACAAGGTAGTCCTACTTTACATCTGTGATACGTACGCTGCTGAAGCGCAATGAAATCGAGCCATATATGGCAAATCATAACTGGCGATGAAAAATGGGTAAAATACGAGAATATCCTTTGAAAAAAAACATGAAGAAAGAAAGATGAACGATCGCTAAAAATTTCAAACTGTTAACTTCATATTGTACTAAGAGCAACTCCAGAGATTACGCCAGAGAAAAGGCCTGAATTGATTCAAGAGAAAAGGCCTGAATTGTTTAATAGGAAGGGTTTCTATCGCCTTCCACTACCATAACACTCGACCACCACTAAAAAAATCACATATTTGATAATACGCCAAAAATTAAGAGTTTTGATGCATCGACCGTATAGTCCAGACATATCACCCTCAGACCACCATATGGTTCGTCATCTTAATGTAACGAAGTTGTCTTCAAGAGAAGCCTGAAAAAACCACTTCAT
The DNA here is from genome assembly GCA_958298945.1 of Atherix ibis. Lineage (NCBI taxonomy): Eukaryota > Metazoa > Arthropoda > Insecta > Diptera > Athericidae > Atherix > Atherix ibis. The sequence goes on along the minus strand of OY282605.1, from coordinate 30,010,252 downwards.
TCAGTTTTTCAACCAGAAACAACAGAAGTTCTATACTGATCAAATCATGGTTCCGCCCAAAAAATGGCGAAATATTTTCGACAATTACGGAGTGTATTTGGTTTAAATAAATTAATTTTAACACTTTGATTTAATGGTCTCTATTTTATTACAAAAAACACTACGAACTTTTTCGACTTACCAACATCTATAGCTCTGACATTTGCATATAACATATAATTTTATTGTTGATGTAACTTACGAATACTACACAGCAATACTGAAATGCTACGAAAACCCTGTCACTGCCTCCAATATTTCACAAAACTATATCCTCATATGAATTTGCTTACTTTTGAAGTTTTCAAAAAAAAATCGTGGTCGCCAAGTGGACAAGTGACGCAGTAACCGAAAAAAGTCTCATCGCACCGGTCTGATCTAGTTTCAAATAAAAGGTGAAGACTCAAGCGGTGCCTGTTTTGTGATCCAAAAAATGTCCATGGTCATCAAGGGGGTCTATTTCCTTTTCTTGCTTTTGACTGCATATTTTCTACTTTAATGAGGGATCCAGTGCCGAAAAAAATTTCATCTCACCGGTCTGGCCTAGTTTCAAATAAAAGGTGAAGACTCAAGTGGTGCCTGTTTTGTGATCGAACAAATTTTCATGGTGGCCCAGCGCATTTGCTTTGTTGTGACGCAGTGGCCGAAAAAATCTAGAGTCTTGCGGATGCTTGACCAAATTTTAAATATTGGGTTGGTGCAAAAGTTATGACCGTTTTTTATGATCCCAGGTAAAAAAATTTTTTCTTCAGAAATTATGAATATTATCTTTTTTTAAATGATTCCATTGTATAAAGGATGCTATTCAGTTTTGGCCTGGCCAGAGTACAGTGAAGAGCCCTTGTATTTTTTCAAAAAGTCGGTCGATAAAGTGCATTTACGTCATTGTTTACTTTATGAATTCCGTAAAGACAATACCGCGAGTGTGGCAACCAAAAACATTTGCGAAGTGTATGGAGTAGATGTCATTAAAGTCCGACAGGTACGAAGATGGTTTACAAAATTCCGATCTGGGGATTTTTCACTAATTGATAAACCACGTACCGGGCGGCCATTGAAGTCTGATGACGCCAAGTTAAAAGTCATAATTGACACCAATCTACGTCTTACCACCAGGGAGATCGCGTCGATGATGGGAGTCAACCATACAACCGTATTAAGGCATTTGAAGCGTATTTGGATGGTTTCGCGGTACGACGTTTGGATACCTCATTAATTGTCGGCTGCCAATTTATTGGATCGTGTTTCAACGTGCGTTGCTTTGAGTTCGAGACAAAAACATGAACCTTTTTTGCATCGTTTGGTAACGGGAGATGAGAAATGGGTCGTGTACAACAACGTGACAAGAAAAAGACATTGGGCTATACCTGGGCAAGCCCCATTAACAACTTCGAAAGCCGAAATCCATCAAAAAAAAGTTATGCTTTGTGTTTGGTGGGATTGCAAGGGTATTATGTATTTTGAACTCTTGGAACGCAATCAGACAATTATAGCAGAATGATATTGTCAGCAATTATCCAAATTGAACATCGCCCTTCAAAAGGATAGACCAGAATTGGTAAACAGAAAAGGGGTAGTGTTTCATCACGACAACGCGCGACCACATGTGGCTGTAATGACCCAATACAAGCTGAATTGGGACGTTATCAAGCATCCACCGTATTCTCCAGATCTTGCTCCTTCCGATTTTGATTTATTCCGATCACTGCAAAATTTTTTTAAATGATAAAAAATTTGATACAATAGAACAGGTAAAAACATCCCTTACTACATTTTTCGCATTAAAATCCACGAAATTTTACACTAATGGTATTAATAAGTTGATAGAAAGATGGGAGGAGGTTATAAGAACGGATGGAAATTATATAATTGATTAAATAAATAATACAAATCTAAAAAAAAAATGCTTAATTGTATATGCAAAAAACGGTCATAACTTTTGCACCAACCCAATATAAGATTAGGAACTGTATGGTGTTTGTATAAATTTGGGTGGTAAATTTAAGAGAACATATATGTTCGATGGAGAAACTTGCACTTTCTTCTATCAGTCAAAAATATAAAATAGATTAGAGATTGGTAATTTTCAGTTAAAGGATATAGATATACCAATGAAATTTATACAAAAAAGGATATAAATTACCAATATATTTAATACTTACTATCGATTCATTTGTATTGTATATACGTAATAACTGGCTCTCAACCTGGTTCTCCCGCGAATGTTTTGGCGTCACTATTTAGTTTTAGCGGTTATAAAGGGTTTTCGAATAAGACTGATATGATTTCTTTTTTTTTTAAAACACACTAATTGTTAAAAAAATTCAAATTTGTTTTATTTAATGTGAAGTACAATCGATACAATTAAGTTTTGAATCGAATCTCCAAACGTGCTGTGTGGCACGTACCCCCGTCTTGTTGGAACCAGATATTTTTAAGATCAACTTCTCCCAATTTCAACTTCTCCCAAAAGTTGGTTGTCATCGATCCAGCTTCATTTCGAAAGAAGCACGGACCGACGATTCCACCAGACCAAAAACCATACCAAACTGTCAATTTAGGTGAATGTAATGGGTGTTCATGAATAATCGACAGTTTTGTTTATTTTATTTATGATTTTCTTAAAAAAAATCGTTATCGTTTTCAAGTTGTTCCAAAACAAAATCAGCAAATTCACGTTGTTTACGGTGGTCCAATGGCTTCAGTTCTTGAGCGATAACAATTTTATACGGATGCAAGCCCAAATCCTTTCTCAAAATCCGCCAGGTTGTGGTTTGAGACAGTCCCAATTCTTGAGAACGTCTTGGAATCGACAAATTGCGATCTTCAGCAATACTTGCCTCAACGGCAGCAATATTTTTATTATTCTTTGTCTTATTGGCACTTGAACATTATGTAAAGAAAATGTACGCTCGAAATTTTTAACAATCCGATGAATAGCGAGCACAGTTGGACGATTATTACGACCATAAAATTGCAAAAGCGCACGAAAAGTTGCAATTGGAGAACGATTATTTTGATAATAAAATTGAATAATTTATAAACTTTGTTCTTGCATATATCTCTCTATGATAAAATAGTATATATTATTAAATACAATGAAAAAAATGACAAATCATGACATATTACAAATGGCCGAAACGTCACTTCGAAATCATATCACTCTTATTGGAAAACCCTACGCTTAATTTCTTTAATAATAATTCTTTATAAATTCCTAAAAATCTTCTTTTAAACAAATAAGTAACTCACCTTCTTTCTTGGTACTACACGATTTGCAACAACAAAAAATTTGTAATGTTAAATAAAACTAAATTGAATAATAACAACAGAATGTGTTTTGGGGCTTTTTGGAAAATATTTATTTTTTATTTTTATAAAACCTCAATATCACAATGTTGTACATTTTTAAAAAATGGTCACAACATAAAAATTGACGAGCAAAATATTGTATCGGCTTAAATGTAAATAAAATTTATGGTTTTTTTTTTTCAATAGTTGTAATAACATTTAACAAGAGTACCTGTCATTTTTTGTATGCCATAATTTTAACTCTCTAATAATTACACATATTTAAAACTGAGCTATAACAATAATTATAATTAAAATTATCTTAAAACATATGGAATAGTTTTGATTCAGTTCAACTAATTTTTATTATGATTACGATTTGTTTCAAACTATTCGTTAACAGTATAACTAAAACGTCGCGGTTTATCGCTTGGCATTTGTGATGTGAATCCATTAATTCCATTGCTATTAACTTGAATATTAACTGCATTACGAGCCTGATATTGACCTTCAACTGAGTGATGAATGCCATACGTAAAATAGATAATATAACCGATGAAAATCCAAACTAGAAAACGTATCCAGGTGAACAGATCCAATTGGAACATAAGATACAAATTGATAAGAACACTGAGACACGGTATATATGGCACAAGTGGAACTTTAAAGTTTAATTCAATATCGGCAACTGGCTGGCGTGATATTATAAGCATTGTTAATAAGAGTCCAGCTATAACGATTATAATCACTGCTAAACTGGATGCGCTGCCCCATGGTAAGACATTTTCCGCCACACAAAGGAAGATCGACAAAATGCTGAAGCACACTATGCCCAGTTTCGTAATCATCGATGTTAAATTATTTGGCTGCTTAATGAAATTCAAATTGAACAATTGCTTCAGTACAACTGGCAGTCGAATTTGAACATCCTGTACACCACAACTGTTATCCTGATAGCGCAGTACCAAAATGCAAATTGCCACTATAGTATACGCTAAAAGTGTACCAATCGACATCATATCAATAAGTTGCTGCAGATTGAATATTAATGCCATTAGAGCTGTAAATTGATAGAAGAAAAAAAATAATAAATTCGACATTATAAATGCATACAAGAAGTGGAAGGAGGAAAAATCTACGTAATCAGTGATTTTTGAAAAGGATAAATGTAAATTTTTCTTACCTGTAAGTAATCCAGATAGTATGGTCGCCTTTAGTGGTGTTTTTGTTCTAGGATGTACTGTTTTTAGCGATTTGTATATAACACCATCAGTTGCCATGGCGTAAATGACTCTAGGCAGCGGAAACATAGCACCCAGGAGACTGGTGCAGAGTGCAAACACAGCACCAATTGTTACAATCCACTTAATCTCAATCCAGCCAATCTCTTGGAAGACATGCGGAAATGGTGCATCAGGATTCTGTAACGATTCATTCGCCAAAGATATGAATATGCGAATTTCAGCAATATTTGCATATTTGAACGCATTGCAACACAGCACTTACTTGCAAATAGTATGGCCACATCATGGTTAGAACCGTTGAAACCCCAAAATACGAGAAGAATATTATAACCAGCGATATTAGAATCGAGAGTGGAATATTTCGTTGTGGATTTTTAGCCTCCTCACCAGTTGTGGCAACGCAATCGAATCCAACAAATCCGAAAAAGCATTTAGCAGCTCCAGCCATAACGCCAGCCACACCAAATGGCATAAAGCCACCCTCGCCACCATTCACGTTCGGCGGTATACTCTCTTTTGGAATTTTCCAATTATTCGGATCAGCTATTTTATATAAAAATTACGTTTTAATCAAATAAAAAAAAACTCTCTACACATTTCAATAAACAAAAGTGATTTTGCGAAACAAAAAATAAAAAATCGTATTTAAATAAGTAGAAAAAAAAATTTTTTTTTTGCACTCACCTTTAATTGAACCGGCAATGATTACCAACAAAACAGTGAACATATTGATAACTGTAAAAACATTATTCATCATGCTAGATTCTTTTACACCAATTGATAATATAAGAGCCAAAATCATAACAATAATAAAGGAGAAAAAGTCAGGGTATTCGGCCAAAAAGCTTACATCAATAGGCATGGCTTTCCTTAAAGCTTTGCCCATTTCATTATTAAACAATGCATCAAGATAGCCACTTAATCCTCGAGCAACACTTGATGTACCTGTTAAAATATATTCAATTAATATCGTTCATTGTGAAATAATAATAAAAAATGTTGATTTTTTTAATTCACAAATATGTAATTAATTCTTAATTGACTAATTGATATTTTTAATTGACCATAATTGAATTATTATTTTTGTTCTTTAAGCTGTACGGTTTCTGTTATGGCAACCCTAGTCAGGTAGTCGAGTAATTTCAACAGGGTTGGCAGTGTTCGAAATTGAAGTGCCTTATCATATGTCTGGCGCCGTGATCTAGCTTCTCGTTGGCTTGATCGTATTGGTCAAACGAGCAATCGGCACCCTATTAAGTTTAATGTGATTTAACGAATCGTAAAAAAGTTCAAGTGGCATGAGAAAAAGCCACATGGAGCTCTCTTGGAGGAAGACCACGGAAATAGAAAGTCGCGATGAAGTTGTGGAAAGATAATACAAAGTGTATAAGCTTAAATCCGCTGTTTGATCATAGATGGCGTGAGTGAGCGTATCAAGCTACCATGGGCACACCATACTTTTTTTTATTCTTACGAAGACGTGCAAAAATTGCTTGATGAAGGGTTTGCCTCGAAAGAGAAGGAATTTTTTGGTGTGGTATCCACAAATTGCCCGAGAGATGGAAAAAATGTGTAGCTAGCGAGGGCAAGTACTTTGAATAAATTTGTTTTTACTTTCTATGAAAAAAACATGTGTTTTTTTGACTAAAAAACAGCGGATTTAAGCGTATATGCACCTAGTAAATCTAATATGAATAGTTATTTGAACTCAACTATGGCACTCTTTATTACATGCCATTTTACAGCAGAATTATTCCACCCATGTTGCAGCAGAATTTAGAAGTATTGACTCCTAAGATTTTTAGCAAGAATAACTAAACTGGGGAATGGTCCAGTGACTGTTACAGCCATTAAGAGTTGTCCACAAGGAGAGGTATTATCACCCATACTTTGGTTAATTGTCATTGATGATATTCTTGTCAAACTATCTGCAGCTGGCTTAAAAGTCCAAAGTTATGCTAATGACCTGGTCGTGGTGATCAGGGGAAACATAGTAAAACCATTTTAGACCTTATGCAAAGGCCTCTAAACCTACGGCAAACATGTTGTCTAAAAGTGGATCTCATAGTAAACCCAGACGAAACGTTGTTAGTTCAATTCACTGAGCAGATCTTGAGTGCTCTACTGAGGTCAAACATCTAGGGGTCATTTTGTAGTTATTACGGAGCGTTTAACTTGAAAGGAGAGAAGGCCATCACTCGAATAAGGGGTCCTCATATTTTACATAGACGGATAAAAAAGGAATGAGGTATTGGGGCGGGAGAAGTTGGATCTAATTATCATCTATATAAGGTCCAGGGTAAATCCACATCCACTTTTCAGGAAGAAATACATGCTATAGAGGTCTGTGATAGAGAGGGTATCAGAAGGAACTTACGTAACGTAAAGATTTACATTATGTCAGACAGCCAAGCTGCATTGAAAGTTCTTCTCTCGTTTGACGTTCAATCTAAGCTAGTATGGGATATCCTAATGATCTCAGATCAGCTGGCTAGACATAACAATACTTTGTTGAGGATGCAAAGTCCTGAGATTATTGAGGATAACGAACTAGATGAAAAACTTGACAAAAGGAAAGCGAATATTGGACCAGAACCATTCTGTAGCAATCCAAAGAGTCATCTGGGGTTCATTATTGGGTTTTGGGAACTTGAGGCTAAAAGCTCGCACTGGAATAACTCCCCGCGCATGAATCATGTAGGGTGCCTACAGTGCATACTGTAGTGTGTAGTGTGCCTACAGTCTAATACTGTAGTACATTGGCACACTGCATTATATTAATTTTATCAGTAGGCGTAGGTGTGAATGCAGCCTTAATAAGTAACATTAAAAAAAATAGTTCCTCTTTTATAATAATAGGTGTCTTCGTATTGTTCATATTTGATTCAGAATTGGACAATTTTTTTTATCAGCATTTGGAGAAAATCGGTCTGATGATGAGCAATTAAGTGGGAGTGGGAGGAAGGGGAGGTCTGCTTAATTTTCTTATTTTTCTACATTTTAAAATTATTGTCTAAAAAATAGTAAAATAGAGAAAATAACTGATATTTCATATCTAAGGTCGTTTAAAAATTTTTCAGTCACAATACTTCCTTTTTGTAAAATCATCTTAAGGACTCAAGAAAGAGGATTTTTTTGTGTGTAATATGGTTAATTGAAGCAAATTCTTTGTCAATTCCAGAATCGTTAAATGAGACTTCGCATATTGGTTTGGGTTTCACTAATCCCTATGAGATTTTCTGGCTAACTGCCAATGTGATATTGAGGTTTGCTAAAAGCCTCAATATTACTATTATTTAAGTAAGGGTTACTCATCGCAAAAGATCTCTTCGATCGAAATGGTTTGAGACTCTTTGCCTCTTCCTACCATCTATATTATATTGCATTACGTGGCACTTTTTTGCTAATATGCACACATGAAAGATATCAAACCAAAACATTAAAAATTAATGAATCAAAGAAAGAATAATAAGTCTTAAAAATAAAAAATAAAAATTGACTTATTGGCATCGTATCTGCGGTTTTCTTTAGTCGTCAGTGTTTCTTTCGTTTCGGAGTTCACAAATTCTATTGTATATATTTACACTTTCACCCTTGTTTTCATTCCACCTATCCATTTATCTCTTGGAAAACATTTACTCTTCGGAGGTATCTCAGGTAAAATAAAATTCCCACAACACGCATGATAAGTATAGTGTATTTATAATGATCGAGTGCAAAGACAATAGTTGCTATATAAAACAAAATCCCCTCCCCTTTCCCCTGTACATTTACCGTAAATGCTGATGTACAAACATGTTTACCACTTACTCCAGCATCTTCTGAGTAGTTTACCAATTCCTCTTGAACTTCAGGTCTAATTAATTCCTTTCCACCACCCAAAATAAGACAGATCAATATTCTGTTACTATTTAACATTTACAAGAAACCTTAACTCAAAAATTTATATTCAAAATCTGTATTTTTTTGTATCAAAAAAATTATTTTTTTTAGTCAATTAATCCAATTAAGCAAAATTAAAGTGTGCCATTTTTTTTAAATATTTATTAAATTTTTCAATTGAAAATAATCTCATTTATAAAAAAATCTACCCTTAAAACCCGATATAAAATAATATATATCAATTCCGTGTTATTTATTCAAATCGACTCTCCCTTCTGCTCCACCTTTCCAAGCAAATTTTATTTACATATAATCAATTTAATAAATTTACCAATAACATATTCGAGAACAAGATTCCAACCGATTGTAAATGCAACAAATTCACCGACAGTAACGTAGCTGTAAACATAAGCGCTACCAGCCTTCGGGACACGTGCAGCGAATTCAGCATAACATAATCCAGCGAATGCAGATGCAATTGCGGCTACCAAAAATGATAAAACAACAGCTGGCCCAGCCTGTTCGTATGCAACTGAACCCGCCAGAACATAAACTCCAAGTCCAAGGGTACTTCCTACCCCCAAAGCGGTTAAATCGAATAAAGTTAGTACGCGTGCCAATTTCGATTCACTCTCGTAGGATTCGTTCGTTTTTCGACGTGACAGCACTTTCCAGATGCCCATAGCAAATTCTATAAAAAATTTTAAAAAAAAATGTTCACATTATAAATAATTAATTTATATTGTTTAAAAAATTGCTATACTTGTACATTTTTAATCATTTTACAATATTTAAATTGATTTGGAATTTTTATTTTTTCTTCTTTTTTCCGATGAAATATTGAATGAAAATTGTTTAAAAAAATTATATGAACTAATAAATAAGTGGATGCGTTTGCCCACATACTAATATATTAGTTTATTTAATTATTTTGATTTTTTTAAATAAACGAGGTGAAAGGTTCTCTCAATATGAGTAAATAGGTGGAATGCACTTCTATTATTTCCTTACATACTCATAGATGAACATGAGCAATTCCCAAATTGATTTTTATCAAATTGAAAATTATATGTTTACAATAAAACAATTTCTTTTAGTAATATTCAAAAATTTACAATTTTTAATATTTTGAAAATACGAAATATTAATTCAATAATAAATATCGATTTTTCAAATTTTTAAGGGAAGGTATCTGAACTTTATCAAATAATATTATGTATAAACTATAATAAATATTTTTTATTGTATATTAAAAAACATTTAATATTATTATTATTTAAAATAATATTATTTAAATGATTTCCACAGCTTTGTTTGCCGGAATAGATCCGAGCGGTCTAATTTTTGGTTGACTCTTCCACATAAATCAGGCTGAATCTCACCAATGGCTTGAATGAATGTTGTTCTCCCGTTTCGAAAGTGTTGTAGGTTTATCCCAAAAATATGATTAGTCAAAAAATGAAAATTTTCACTCCAAGATACTTTTTATTTAAAAAAAAAATCTATTTTTTATTCTATTATTAGTTAAGTTTATCGAAACAGCGGGCGAAGATCTCACTTTCAAAGTCATGAATGGAAAAAAAATTTCGCTTCTCATTCGTAGAATTTTTTATATTTAAAAAAATTATCATCTACACATCCTGGATTAGTATAAAAATATTGATCATAGTAGCTTCCAGCCGAATTCCATTATATGAGAAATTCAAAATCAACAATAAAGTTTAATCCAAAATTTGATCGGTGACAATATTTTTAGTATAAAAAAATGGCGATCTTATTTGAACACTATTGTAACTGAAAACTTATTTGATATCAATTTTAGTTAAAGGAAAATTTAGTGATAGTATATGACTTGTTAGGATTTTAAACTGTTATTTTAATCCTTGCATGAAAATCCGATTTTTCTTAATGTTCCTTTAGTATTTTTTCCAAAAAAAAAAAAAAATTTTAAACTATAGCATTATTATTTTATCAAATATTATCAATATATAATATATTATTTTAAAATACATTTAATTAGTATTTGCCATTTTATATAATATTTAGTTATAGTTGTAAAAATAATATGTTATACTTCATACAAAAATTAATAATTATTATGTAGCCACCTTTGGCGTAAAATTTTCAACGTGTCTTGAATGGTGGATATGTCAACAACAAAAAATTAAACTCTTCAAACCCACAAGTAACTATAGAAAAACCATTGCGTCCAAGAAAGGAAAATTTTCTGCGGTTCACTTTGCTCTAAAAGTGTCATTAGTCCGTATTTCTTTAAACTGTCAATTCTGAGCGCTATGGTCATAAGAGAACCTACATTTTTTTGGTGTAAACTTAAAAATTTCAATCTGGACCAGAGATAAAGACAAATTTTAGCTTTACTTTGTCTGCAAAAAGAATCAACACAACACGGCAAATGTTGGCTTTATTTCAAAGAAAGTTTCCCAGGACCTCTAATTTTGACAATTGCTGATGTCAATTGACCCCAAATATCGTTCGATTTGATGCGATTCGACTTTTCTAATAAGGTTCCGCAAAATATTTTATTTGGATATGATGATTCTTGGCCCACATTTTTATGCGGGACCTCTACTCATTGATGTGGCTGGTTTAGCCTTTGTTCCTTTATTTTCATTCTTTCCACTTGTGCTTTCTCTAGGCCTTTGCTCCTTTCAGAGTCGTTCTTATTTCTTTGAGTAGGTTTTCTACCCCGGATATGATTTTTCTTGTCCCAAATTTTGGTGGAGGACTTCTACTCATTGAAGTGGCTAGTTTAGCCTCTGTTCCTTTGTCCTTATTATTTCCACATGTGCTTTCTTTGGGCCTTTGCTCTTTTTAGAGTAGTTCTTATTTATCTGAGCAGGTTTTCTATTCCGGATGTGATTTTTCATGGCCAACATTTTGGTCGAGGACCTCTACTCATTGAAGTGGCTGGTTTAGCCTTTGTTCCTTTGTCCTCATTCTTTCCACATGTGCTATCTTTAGGCCTTTGCTCTTATTAGAGTCATGCTCATTTCTCTGAGCAGCCTTCCTAGTCGGAGAGACCTGGGACCCCTCAGTTTACTATCTCTTTGAGGTTATATTTGCTCTTTAATATTCTCCTGGCAGGGCTCCCGAATCTCCTCTACTTTATAATCCTTACGAAGAAGTCAATTGAACCTTTTTTTGCAGCACCGTTCTTCTTAGTGTGACCCGGTGGCTCTTCCTCTGCCTTATTACCTCCTAATGAAAGATCGGCAACTGCCTCCCAGCGAGAAGAGATGATATTATCATCTCCGCTATTCCCACCATCAAGAAAGTCAGTATCAATTATACCAGCTGCAAAGATATCTTGGGAATGGATTGAAACTTCAATTTTTTAACGATTAGAGTTCAATTTGGAACACCCCTCTTACCCTGCTGCGGTTTAGGATAAAACCATATATATCCATCTTTATCCTTTAAAGTTCATTTAAATCCCACAAGTAGCTCGGAAAAGGGTGGGCAAATATTCCAGAGCTCAGCATTAATTAAACTGAAGGTCGCATTACAGTACTCGGTATCTGTTATTTCTCCTTGGATTGGGGCGTTTGTCATTAGTCTGCGTATGAATAAAGCAAGCATATGAGCCCAAATGCGTAAGTTCGCCGTGAGACATGACCATGAATGCTTGCTCACATGATTCGATAACCTCTACAGCTACCGGGGATCACCACGTCGAGGTAACAGTACGATTTGATCCCCAAAGCAATACTATGCAATTATAAACTGTTTAGTTAAATTCACTGAACTACATAATTGAGTAAAAATCTCCATTCCTGAATTTTTACTGCAAAATATAATTGATATGGCCAGTGTGAATCTTAGCAGATTAATAAATTATTTTAACGCACCTGATATAAATAATCCTAAAGTGTTAGAGCGTTGAACAACTGTTAATAATGCAAAAAATCTACCTCAAAACGGATTGAAATATGCAATAAGTTTGAAAAAAATTACCTAAAAAAGATCGAGTTCTGCAATAAGTTTTTCGGTAGTTATTTGAGTAATATTATACTCTGAGCCATGTTATAAAAACAATATTTATTAAAATTGAAATTATATCATAAAGTTTTACTAAAGTCCACTATTCGTATATGTTTATCATAGCCGGTCGTTAAACTACAAGTACATTGAATCAAAAAAATGTTCATGTTTAAAAGTATTTTTCAAGCTTCTCGTGCTAATTATGTATGAATATTCTATAATAAATATTCATTAGATATAAATTTTATCGATTATATAAGAAAATAATCAAAATGAAAAATGTAGAAAATAATGAAAATTTTATCGATTAAAAAATGAATGATAAAATGAAATTTCTAATCGCTTCATTATTATTATTTTCAATACTCTGTCCTCATTACTATAAAATGCATAAATTAATCGGAGCTTTTTTTTAAATATTTTTTTAAGCATTGAAAATTTCTATTCTAAAAGGGAATTTAAAATTTTTTATCCAATGCTTCATTTATTAGAAAAATACAAATATGCATGAATTTGTCGTTTGTTTATAGTGAATTGTGGCGAATTTGCATTTGCATATCCGCAATTGGAAAAATCGGTAATTTTCCATGAAAAAAGCTCTCACAATTCGAATTGAACACTTGTATTATGAGCTAAATTCAACATTGCCATAAGGATTTTCATATCCATTATTTTTTATTATTACAAAATCATGATTACATGGATCGAAACCAACTGGACGATAGTCCACATATGAGAATGAATTTTATTTTCCAATACACTATAAAATACAATAGTAAAAAATACAAGATAGTTCAGTATGGATAAATACTGATAAATGCGATGAAAAGGATTTTTTCAATTTAACCACAAATGTAGTGGCTCAACTTATATTTATTTTGGTTTTTTTATTTTTAAATTTTAATGAAAGGAACAAAAAATTTTAAACAACAACAAAAAAAAAACAAATCTGAAATATGTTCACATTTGTAGTTTGTGGAAAAATTAACCGAAATTAGTAAAGGCTTACGTTATACATTTTGCGATTCAGAAAGTACATATCCCTCTCATTTTATACCTGTCAATTTTTTTAGCATAAAGTTTAGTCATTTTATACTATAAATCATGACAGTCCCAAAAAATGTGGTAAATTTTTTCAATGAACTTTTTTTTAAATTTAAATGTTATCTATAACAACATATAATTTGTAACAAGCAGCTTTTTTAAGGGAATATACAATGGTATAAAGACATTTAAGGGGAAAACACCCATCGACATTTATATGTGTAAGTTCAAAAAATCGCTAAGCCATTGCCGTTTCAAACGTTGATGGGTGTATAATGGAAGGGTGGCAGTGACCTATTCTCTTCCTAAAGATTAGGATAGTAAGATAGATGCGAATGGAATTTTTTATAATGGAAGATGTACAGTTTAAGAACAAATTGAACGTTTAGGTCATATTGACAATTTTTCGAAGGATTTGAGATTCTAGGGTTTGGATTGGAAGGGAATTGGAATGCTTAGTCGAATACCAACGTTCTAGTCCGTATGTCCATATTGGTTTCAGTACCGTATTGTATAGTAATAGTTTGCTTTTTATTGTCATCTTTGACCTATTATTTAGGTATCGTATAAATTGTTTGTATCGTCCATTAAGTTCACTTCTTTGAGTTTTCGCGTGAAAGGTCCATGTTAACCATTTGTCGAATATGAGTCCAACGTAACGCACGCCCGTTTTTGGTGAAATATTACTGCGATTTAGTGTTTAATCGGGTATCTATTCTCGGCAGAGTATGAAAGTAACATGAGCAGATTTTTGCTCATTGACCTCCACTCTCCACTTTTTGAACTAGGACTCCAAAGAGTGGATGTGGTTCTGTAGGATATTGATGGCTGTGGAAAGATCTTTGTGATGTGTAAGGATATCTGTATCGTCAGCATATATTGCGGTTAAGATATCACTATAACAAGGAATATTGTGGGTGTAAATCCATTGTAAAGGATTGGACTTAGGATACTTCCCTGAGGAACACCGTCGGAGATAGGATAAATATCAGAATACTCAATATTTTAAGCTACCTGCAAATATCGGTCTGACAAATAGGATTTTAAGGTAAGCATGCCATACATAGTCGAAAGCGTGCGAAATGTCAAGAAATACGACTGGGCATAGAAAACGCTATGTAATCGACTATGCGATGACGCTGGTGGATAGTGAAATGCTCAGCTCTAAGTCCAAACTGATGCCAAGGCTCTAAAAATACATAAATGAGTGAAGAGAAGCCTTTTTATCCGCGAAAAATTGCTGTCTGGTATCCATTTTTGTTTAAAAATAATATTTCCCCGTATTTTTTTTAACCTAACTTAAAGATTTTAATTTAGTCTGTATATCATTTTTACAAGAGTGTGCCACTGGTACTATAACATAATAAATTTTGGCTTTATTGCGCGTAATTTTAAAATTTGATAATGCTCAATTTTTTTTCTACAGTTACATAAAAAATTCTGCTTGCAAAGATAATCTTCAAATTTTGTTGCATTTAAAAACCAACATTTATATCAAGTAATGGCCGGATAACAGCCCAAAATATGTGAAAAATTCATCAAAAAAAATGTTCAAAATTTAAAAAATTCAGAAGTAGCTGAAGAAAAGATATTTTTCTGCGAAAAGTAAATTTCTGGTATGTATTTTAATTTTAGGGTCTCTTTAGACCATATTTTTTTGAAAATGATGCAGAAGAAATAGTTACCGTCAATTTTTAACTCACACAACACGATGAATTTATTTTTTCTTATGCGAAAATTTCCCAGGACCCCTAATTTCGCAATTTTTTTATATCAATTGACCTCTAATATCGTACGACTTGATGCCATTGACTTATTTTTTTGTAAGACTAGATACAAAAAATTATATTTCTACAAACAATTTTTAAGTTTAAGAGTTTTTACAGACTAACTTTCATCAAATAACGGCCGGATAATAGCCCGAAATATATGAAAAATTCATCAAAAATTTCCTCCAAAAGATAGGGTCCTGCAGAAAATTTTGTACCAAATATTTGAATGATTTTATAATTTATACATAATAAAAATGTAATTTATTTTTTAATTTTTTAGTAGATAACCCCGCGCATGTTCCAAATTACATAAAAGAGTTTGCAAAATTTTTAGGCTTTACAGAATTTTTATAAATTTTTCATTAATTCGATCCTTAAATAATAAAACAAAATTTTATAGTAAATATTTTATGAACATTGTACGAATATTCCGTTTTTGTTTTTGATTATTTATTCTAAAGTCTGTTCTCTGAAAGTTAGATATTTATTCTTTAATATAAAATAATTTAAATTTTATTGACTTGTATTTAAATGTTGATAATATTCTTGTGTAAAGATTATTTTCGTTTCAATTTAATAAAATGACGTACAATTATCGAGAAAAAATAAGGAGAGGACGAACAGAGAAAGGACATGCCATCCATAATTTTCTTGACACAAAACTTTATCGTTCTAATAGTTAACAAAGAATCATCAATCAAAAGTTTCATGAATTACAAATTCTTGTCATACTAAAAATAAAAAGTTAATAGGGCCAAAGGCAAAGTTATCATCAGTAATAATTTGAAAGTAAATTTAACATATCTATTGTAAATTTTTGCTTTTTTTTTGTTGGTGTTGTTTTTTTGCGATGTTATATTAAGTCAGGTAAATTTGAAGATTTTAAATAGATTCTAATAAGAACATGAGAAGGTGAATAAAAGTGAGAAACATTAAAACTTTACGAAGAATAAATCATGCAGAAAATAGCTTAGGAAATATTTTTTTTGTTTGTTGACTTTCTATAATCTACAATTACGCTTTTGTCAAGTGCCTATTAAGTACATATATATATATATATATATAAAACAATATAAAATGAACAATTTCATCTATCATTTTACAAGTGTATCCTTGAATATTGTAACTTAATAATTTATAACAAAATTTTTATTGCAAACTCATTTTATAGAATAAATTGAATATTATCAAATTAAATTTAAATATCTACAAAATTATATAAAAGTATTGTTAAAATTTAGATATTATTACTTAATTTTGAATACCGAAAAAAAATTATTTTATTTTATATTTAAATATAAATTATTACAACAGCAAAAAAAATACAAAATCAAATACACCCATACCTCGCTTTACGGCCTAGATACGTTCCACGAAACTTGGCCGCAAAGCGAAAAGCCGTATAAGGAATCAATTATTCTAATACAAATTCATACAAATCCAATGGGATCGGTTCCAAATTTGCTAAATATGTAACATGGTTTATCATTCAAAATGCATTTTATCTTTTTATTTCATTTAAATCAAAAATACATATATAACAAGTACATACATTTGTACATAAAATAATAACATACTCCAAAAACCAGCAATAATCTATAAACAAAAATTAAACAACTTCATGTTACATAAAATATGTGTATGTATACATACATAATTTTTTTTAAAATGGATTTAATCTGAAGACGATGAAGAAATGGTAACCTCCCGATTACTGTCGTCATCATTTTACGCTGGTAAGGATGAGCCTGGCTTAAAAAAATTGTCCAACGTTATTTGTCTTGCCTTCTTGTCTATTTCGCTCTGCAGTAATTTATAACAGCTAATGACTGAGTTAATTCCCCGAGAAACTTTAGCGCTACGTTCGACGTCAGGATCGTTTTCAAGGAGGATGTTTATTTCTTGTTCGAAATAGAAAAAAGCTTTCGACAAATTTTTTGATGTTAGCTGTTTGGATACAACAGGCTCTGTCTCTTCATCAAATGCCGGTTCTGCTTGCAACTGAATGAGTTCCTCATATGAAAGGGGTTCCCTATCAGCTTCAAGTAGATAAAGCACATCACGTTCGTTCAAACATTCAAAGCCGAGATCATGTGCTAGATCCAAAATGTTTTGCCTAATTTCAGGAAGGAAATTAACTTCTGCATCAGTACTTTTTACACATTCTGGCCATATTTTTTTCCAAACATGGTTCATTGTATTTAATTCTAATTCCTTCCATGATTCACTGATGCTGTCAACAGCATCCTTGATATTATAGTTTTTCCAAAATGTTTTAATTGAAGATTTACCATCGGTTTCCCTTATAAATTGTCGGAAAGTTCGGCGCAGGTAATATGCCTTAAAAGTGGCTATTGCACCCTGATCCATTGGTTGGATCAGAGCTGTTGTATTTTTCGGAACGTACTCAATCATGAAATCTTCAGATTGTAGTTCGGATAAATTAGTAGGATGCCCTGGTGCATTATCCAAAATTAGCAAAGCCCTGTTGCTTAAGTTATTGTCTCGCAAATATTTTTTCACTTCTGTACAAAAGTGATTTTTGAACCAATCCTCAAAAGTAGCTTTAGTCATCCAAGCTTTCTTGTTGGATCTCCATATGACGGGTAATTGATTTTTATTTAGTCCTTTAAGAGGCCTTGGATTTTCGGACAAATATATTAAAAGTGGTTTTAGCTTAAAATCACCCGCGGCATTTGCACCAAATAGCAAAGTTAATCATTCTTTAGACACCTTATAACCAGGCGCAGATTTTTCGGTTTTTTAAATGTACGTGCGATTGGGCGTTCGCTTCCAATAAAGCCCTGTTTCGTCTACGTTAAACACTTGTTCAGGTTTATAACAACCTCTTTCAATAATTCCCTTTAAAATGTTGGGATATTCTCTAGATGCGGCCTCATTGGCGCTAGCTGCTTCACCTTTCATTTTCAAATTATGCAAATTAAATCAATTTTTAAATTTTTCAAACCATCCTCGGCTTGCTTGGAATATAACATCTTCAGCAGATTCATCGGTATCTCCATTCTTCAATATGTAGATATAGCGACATTCGAAAAAAGTTTTTTTTGTCGTTATAGCGAAACATTTTAGGCCGTAAATCGAAAAACGTGCCTTAATTGAAGAGGGCTTTGTAGCGAAATGCCGTATAAAGAGCGGCCATATAGCGAGGTATGGGTGTATTTATTTCTTGATGCAATTTTATATATAAATCTGAAATTTAAAAAGGATCGTTTCTTATCTTTGCTCAGCAGTTATAGTAAAGCAAACACCGATATTTTAAGCAATAGAAACACTTGCAGTTTGCTGGTGTAGTTACCAACTATAGTACATGTAATCTAGATTTTTTGAAATTATTTATGGAAGAGTATAAAAATGTATGAAAAATATTTTCATATAAATAGGCTGGTATAAATAAAATAATAGCAAAAATCAAAGAGCCTGAAATGCTATTTTGTACCTTGAAACAGGACAAGGATCTTCTAAAGGAGAAATCAAATTCTATTTAAAAGCTTAATTTAAAAAATAGTGGAAAAAAAAGAATGCACTTAGCCAAAATAAACTTTTTATAGTCTTCAGTACTCTGAAGTAACAGATAAGTTGTCCGAAATAGAAGCTGTTGGCACTCTTCGAAATGATATCTGTAATGCGGAATAGAATCATCGGTAATTGAAGTCTCGAATTGAAGATGCTTTTTTCAAGGTACAAAAGAATGGAAAAATTACATAAACGTTTCAAAGCATATTATCGGCAACTGCGTGACGAAGTTCGTACCAGGAGTACCTTTGATTTGGGATACGGTATGGCTTCAGATGAATCGCATCTAGAAATCGATCGAATAGAAGCTCAGTGCAGTCAAAAGTTGAGCCATCAATAATCTCGCTTTAAATTGGAAGTGCTTTCATTACGAGAACCAATTAATTGAGGCGGGAAAATTATACGTCTAGGAGGAACTAAGGTACAAGCTTAGATTAAAGAATACCTGGAAAGGCCCGTATGTCAGATTTCCGTATATGTGCGAGGTCTGCTCAAAAAGTATCGCGAATTTTGTACCGACAATTGGTTTATTCAGCGATCCAGAGAGATAAAAATGAACTCTATCTGAAAAATTGATTTTCTTGGAAAAATCGGCATGATATTCAAGTTGTTTCAGAGCAAAATCAGAAAATTCACAGCGTTTGCGATGGTCCAACCGCTTCAATTCTTTGTAAAGTAAAAATTTGGCTCTTCATTTTTGTAAACCACGCCATGTTGTTGTGACAGAGAATGAATGCCTTAAAATTGATAAATTTGGCTCTTCATCAACACTTGCCTGAACTGCAGTAATATTCTCGGCACTTCGTCCGGATCGTTGTCTTACTGAAATGCGAGCACACCACACCAATTATGCCGACTATAAATTCGAAGAAGTGCACGATAAGTTGCAATTAAAGAACTATTTTTTTTATTAAAAAAATTGGATTATTTTCAAGCGTTGTTGAGGCGTATATCTTTCTACGAATAAATTGCATACTTTACTAAATGCAACTGACAGTGACAGAAGATTTTGACATTTGAAATATAGCAGCAGCACGGTCCATTTAAAAACATATCATTCCTATTGCAAGGAACACGGTCCGTTTAAAAACATATTATCCCTTGTCAATGGTATCAAAAAAAGTAGTTGCTGTAGCTAATTTAATGACCTTTACCGATAATGCTCTTTTATACGAAATATTAGAATTTTTCTGATAATTGTGCTTCTAAAATAAATATTGCTTTTTTTAAACAAATTTATCAACATAAATATAAAGATTTTAAATTACAATACGAGGTCTGTTCAAAAAGTATCGCGAATTTAAATTTCCGGGAGTTACGTATATTCGATTTTCATTTTTTTTTATGGCGTTATGTTAGTCCTCATGTCTTTCACTTATACCGAAAAGTTCGGCCATTTTGAATGTTCAGTTTTGACAGCTGCTTTGCTTCCACGTGTTTTGGCTCGTCTTCGATTTTTGCCCATTCCAAAAAATAGATCAAAGAATCAGTATCAAATTTTGTGTGAAAAAACAAAATTTATTGCGCAGACGCATTTTGAATATTGACTGTGGCATATGGTGAAGCTACCTTGGACCGAATCAACGTTTATGGGTAGTAGAAAATGTTCTCAGAGGGGCGAGAAGATGTGAACGACGAAAGGCATACCGGACGAAAACATTGATGAAGTGAAGAAAATAGTATTGGTCAATCGTCGAATCACCGTTAGAGAAGTTGCTGAGGATGTGAGATTTGGGCGCGAGACGGGTCGCTGCGAAATTCGTACCAAAATTGCTGAATTTCGATCAAAAACAGCTGTTGGACTCCGTCCGCGATTACCCAAATTTGCGCCGGAGGGTCATAACTGGTGACAAATCATGGGTTTATAGTATGATGTCAAAACCAAAGCTCAATCATCCCAATGGAAGCTACCTCACGAGCCAAGACCGAAAAAAGCGCTCTTAGTTCGGTCGAATGTGAAGGTTTTGCTTACAGTTTTCTTCGATTGCAGCGGCATGGTGCATCATGAGTTCTTACCACAGGGTAGAACGGTCAATTAGGAATATTACCTATAAGTTATGCGCAAGTTGCGCGAAGCAATCCGCCAGAAACGCCCGGATTTGTGGAAAAACAAAAATTGGCTTTTGCTTACAGTTTTCTTCGATTGCAGCGGCGTGAAGGTTTTGCTTACAGTTTTCTTCGATTGCAGCGGCATGGTGCATCATGAGTTCTTGCACCAGGGTAGAATGGTCAATTAGGAATATTACCTGCAAGTTATGCGCAAGTTGCGCGAAGCAATCCGCCAGAAACGCCCGGATTTGTGGAAAAACAAAAATTGGCTTTTGCCATTTTTGGCCAAAAATAACAAACTAATATTGTGTTATGTCGGTTCCCGAAACTGAAGAGCCCCATGAAAGGACGACGTTACGCTACGACTGAGGAGATAAAAACAGCATCGAAAGAGGAGCTGAACAAGATCACAGAAAATGATTTTTTGAAGTGCTTCAAGGATTGGAAAAAAGTGTATAATATCTGGTGGGAATTACTTTGAAGGTGACAAAATAGATATTCATAAATAAATAAATAATTTTTCAAAAAAACACAAAATTCGCGACACTTTTTGAACAGATTTCGTATAGTAAAATAAATAAAATGAAAATATTATAAATAAATAAATAATATTTTAATATAGAATACGGTATTTTATTGCAAATTTCCATAACTAATTCCATCAAACAACAAAATCCATCACATATGAAAATGATTTTAAACGAACCGCTTCAATCGCATGCTGAAGTTTAAAATTGACCCCCTATGATTTACGCCGTTTCTGTTATTTTGCATATGTGTGTGCGTTCTATGAATATATTGCAAACAAAATTGTGCCACAATTTTTGTATAAAGGCCTATCCATTAATCTAGTGGTAGGGTACAAGGTATATGAAGTGTACGTCCGCAGTGCTGCCAGATCAATCACAGTAACGTCAATCCCATCACTTTTTTACCACACCTCGTAAATTCCTCTTACACCTAACCAATTAAAAACAAATATTTTTCTTGAATAATACACGTATGTTCTCGTTTATTTAGTACTACAAAAAAATTTCTAAAAATTATCATCCGATCAATAATATCAAATGAAAATGTTAGTATAAAATTAGTTCTAATTTTAAATGATACAATTAAGTGAATAGAACTATTTTCAATTTCCGGGAAAAATAATTACTTCAAGAAGTAATTTTAGCCAATTCTTAAGAGACACTACCCACCTTTTATAATGCTTAAAGCTTAAAACAGATCTGCAGTACAATGTTCATCTTCTGGTTTTATGTACATATTATTTCTTGGTTGTTTTTTTCTGATTTTCTATGTAATACTATGAAAATACTTGGTTACATGAATCTTTAACGAAAATAATTGCTATCGTATTGCACAAAGGACAGTAACAGAGCTTCTTTCCAGCTAGCAAACAAGTTACGTACGTGTATGTTCCTCTCGTATAGCAAGAGACAATAAATTAGTGTCTGCCTCATAAATTGAATGAATTTCTGTGTAATGCTAGTGAATATTCAATGCAATCTAAAATAGACAATTCTATTTCACTATTAGATTAATTATTTTACTAAGAAAAATAGAGAGACTACTTGCCAAGTATAACCTGGAGAAAATGTAAATAAATCAACCCCCCAAAAAAAATTGATTAATGAGATATGAAGAGGGTCTGTACCTATGCAAATCTACTTCCATAAGGATACCTTTGTGTTTAGTTTTGTATTTTTGTTTTTTAATTTAAAATTTATCTATTCTAGTAAAAAAGATTTAAAAAAAAATAAAGAAAATCTATTCAAAAACTTTTCACTTATTCTTTTCTATTTATTCTTTTTTAATATCAGTACTATTGTCAATTGATGGAAATAATTTTTCATTAAAAAAATAAGAGAGTTATTAATCAATTTTTATATGATTTATTAAAGTTGAAGAGAAAAAGTGCCCATCATTCATTAACGCAACACCTTCGAGAAATTTGTCTATTCAGGAAACTGTCATAAAAATTTTAGTTACGAATAAAGGTAGGCCATACCGAATTTGATTAATTAAAGAAAAATATTCCATATTTTCAAATCAAAATTTCTATTTAGAAAAAAAAAATCTACTTTCACAATTAAATAATAAATATTACAAAAAAAGGGAAATTTCAAGAAAATTAATTTTTCACGCATCATTTCCAAATAAGACATTTCATCTGAAAATTGGACAAATTAAATATTTCCAAATGGCTAAATATTTCTGCCAAAATAACAAATAAAAAAAAACCTTTTACTTTTAATAATAAATTTATGGTTAATTGATGATTGATGAAATTAATTATATTGCCTTTGTTTAAAAAAAAAACAATTTCCCACGAAATTATGTTTGTTTTTTAGTTTTAAATTTTGTTTCAGAAAAAAATTCTGTTTCACTCACAAATGGGAATAATTTTTCCCATTCAAATCAGCGGGGATATTCTAAATGAAAACTACAATCTAAAACATAATATATCCATCAATATTGATCTGTATATATGTTTGAGGGAATCCCCTGAAGAATTATTTCACTCGAAACGTGGTATAAATTTCATGCAATTTATTGTAGTTTCAAAAATGATTTTAAATGAATCCATTAAATTCTTGGTAGCTGAATCAGTAAATTTAAATAATTCATGTAAAATATGTAAAAATATATTTAAATATGTAAAAAATGTTATGGCATCTATTGAATTGTTAAAAATCTTAGTTCAAATAAATTTTACATTAAATCAATATAAAAAGTTAGTTAAAATAGTTTAATTTAAAGTACATTTAAAATAAGAATAATTTTTTTCTTAGAAGTAGTATAACTTATACTTAATTGAAAAAGGTAATTAATAATACAGGGATATTCATTTACTAGTTTAAAAAAGTACAGTCCTATTATTTAACATATGTTAATAAAATTTATTATTTTAAATAAATTTTATTAAGGATTAAAATTTGCCATTTTAAATTATAGATAGTTTTACTATCAAATAATATATGTTAAAATTGGAAAAACTTTCTACAAAATTAGCAATTTCGCTGCGGTTTGATTTTACATTTTTTGGAAAAAAAAGTTTTCTTCAGCGATGAGAGTAGTTAAAAACCAGTACGTACCAAGTAGACGCCGAATTATAACCCGAAATATGCGAAAAAGTCATCAAAAACTACATCAAAATGGTCGAGTTCTGTAAGGATTTTTGTATAGTCAATTAAATGTTGTTACTTTTAATATATAATGGCAATATTTAAGTAATTATAGAAAATAAAAATTTTATCTAAAATGTAAATTTTAAATAGATTT
This sequence comes from Atherix ibis, assembly GCA_958298945.1. Taxonomy (NCBI): domain Eukaryota; kingdom Metazoa; phylum Arthropoda; class Insecta; order Diptera; family Athericidae; genus Atherix; species Atherix ibis. The sequence continues at coordinate 29,986,110 of OY282605.1, read as the reverse complement.
AATTTAACTTTACTTTCCAAATTATAAATTGAACAACTCTTTAATTGTGCAATTCACAATAAATTTATTAAAAAAATGTGTCCATGCAGCCGTACGGCAAACATTTATGCCCAGTAAAACTTGCCATACACACGGTATCTTACCATACAATCCAATGATAGTTTAAGGTAAGTATAATTGGCACTATTATCGATATAAATTATATGTCAATTATCAAAATGGTCAATTTATGTATTTGTGTTCAGCAAAAAATTTTATCAGACTTTTTTGGTAATTTGTTTTCAAATGGAAAATATTTAAAAAGTTAACAAAAGGTCTGCTTCTTTATTATTAACTATAAAAAAGGGCCATCCGAATGTAAATCGTGAAGGTATTGAAGGTGACACACTTCAAGACCGTGTAAATACTGAGAAACCACTCCTGAAATAATTGAGAAAAGATCAAGCTAAAATACCAGGTGCATAAGCTTAAATCCGCTGTTTTTTTGTCAAAAAAGAGATGTTTTTTTCATAGAAAGCAAAAACAAATTTATTCAAAATACTTGGCCCTAGCTAGCTACACATATTTCCCATTTCTCGGGCAATTTGTGGATACCACTCCAAAAAATTCCATCTCTTTCGAGGCAAACCACTCATCAAGCCATTTTCGGATGTCTTTGTAAGAATCGAAGTGCTGCTCAGTTAGCGCGTGGCCAATCGACGAAAACTGGTGGATGTCGGAAGGGGCCAGGTCTGGTGAATAAGCGGGGTAGGATAGCACCTAGCAGTTGAGTGTCTCCAAGTAGTTTCGGACCATTTTTGACGTCTGCGATGGTGCGTTGTCGTGGAGGAAAATCAGCTTGTCATGTCTTTGTTGATAATCCGTCCTTTTTACATGCAGACGACGGTGAAATTTGATCAGTTATTGGTGGTAGCGGTTAGCATTGACAGTTTCACCAGGTTTTAATATCTCATAGTAGACGATACCCTGCTGATCCCACCAAACGCGCAGCATCGTCTTCCATCCGAAGCGATTTGGTTTTGGGGAAGATGTTGATGGTTGGCCGGAATCAAACCACGATTTCTTGCGTTTAGGATTCTCAAAATATATCTACTTTTCATCACCTGTCACAATCCGACGCAGGAAAGACTTTCTGTTTTGTCTGGCGAGCAAGATTTCGCATATGTTTTGGCGTCGCTCCGTCTTCCTATCGTTCAATTCATGCGGCACCCATTTTCCGATCTTTTCAATCTTCCCCATGGCACGCAGACACATGAAAATGGTTAGTTGAGCAACACCCAATTGCTCCGCGAGCATTTTTTGTGATTGCGTATCGTCTTCGTCCAAAAGAGCCTGCAATTGATGGTCTTCAACCTTCCTAGGCCGATTTTCACGCTTCATGTCCCACAAGTCAAAATTGCCGTCTTTGAACCGACGAAACCAATCTCGGCACGTTGTTGCCGATAAAGCACTTTCACCATAGGCCTCCATAAGCATTCGATGCAATTCGGCAGCCGATTTCTTCAAATTGAAGCAGAAAAGCAGAGCTTCCCGCATATGCTCTTTTTCTGGCACAAAACTAGACATGATTACCAAACGAAAAATGTATGTTGTTGTACGAAATTGCTGACAATGTGCACTGATTAATGTTGGCAGATATCAAACTCATAAAAAAAAGTATGGCGTGCCTATTGTATCTTAATAAGCTCACTCACGCCATCTATGACATAACAGCGGATTTAAGCTTATATACTTGGTAATAAAACACTGAAGGTCCATAATTTGCTTATTTTGGCAGTAAATTTGTCCAAAAGCTAGGATGCTTCTGACTTCTACCTGTTCACAAATCTACAAAAAAGTATGTCTGGAAAACGATTTTCAACAGATCCAGTGGTTACAGTTTTTGTGAACAATTATTTTTGAGGACGTCAGAAAAGCGATTACCGAGGTGGTTCTCAGAATATATTTGAAATGACAAATTACTAAATGGAGACACATCAAAAAATAAAAATATTCTACAAATAACAATTATGGTTTTTTTACTATCGTCTAGTCAGAATCTATATTCAAGCACTTAAAGACTACTTTAATATTCGTATCAGTCTAATTTTTCGTACAAGTTAATAAAAAGTTATATTTTTAACAATATTCAATATTTTTCATATAAATAAATTTTAGAATAAAACATTTTCTATAGAAAAAACAGATTCAATATTCACACTTTGTTTCAGATTTTAATAAGAAAAAAAATGTTTATATAATATATATGCTATAGTAAAAAAATTAGTTAATAAATTTAAAATGATTGCTTCTACAAAAAAAAAAAAACAAAATTAATTTTTTCTTTTCATTTAAACCAACTTTGATTTATGGAAAAATAATTTTGATTTCCGTGAACTTGCGATACAAAAAAACCATAAGCATTTAACTTTCACCTTGTACAAAAGAAGGTCAGTAAAATATTTAATAGGAAAATGAATAAATAAAAATGTAAAAAAAAAAAAAAACACATAAAATAAATTCATTGCAATATTCGTACATCGTAATATTCAATGTAATTACGTGTTTAGCATAAATAATATCAGCTACGAAAATAGTTGTAAATATGGCATTACAAAAAAATACGTATTAATACCATCTTAATTGAAAGGTGAATTTCCAATACTAGGAAATTATACTGTTCAATAAATATTACCAAAATAATTGGGCAATTACTCAACTAATATTTAAGTCCTACAATCATGGATTTTTTTTGGTCATTTTCTATAAAAATACTTGAAAATTTACTGACAATTAGAAAAAAATCTGAAAAAAATGATATTTTTTCCAAACAAGATATTTACGATTTTTTTATGTTATTTTTTTTTTCTATATCATATAAAATAATAAAAATACAATATTATCTCTTATATACCATAGAGAAAAAATGTTTATCTTGTTTACAAAATCGTAGAGAAAATCGTATACATTTTCTTATATAATTGAAATCTTGCATTTTGCTTTTTGCCAATTTAGGAATGTTCAACTTGTTTAGGAAACTTACCATAAAATTGTGTTCAATTCGGCGTCTTATTTAAGACGTATGGGTGGCAGGCATTAGCTAGTTGACGAAGCTATATTTCCCAATAAGAAAAAATTAGATAAAAAATAACAATCTAGGGCAACCAATTGTAGGAGGTTTTAGATTTATTATAATTTCCATAATATACTTATTTAAAGTATTCAAACCCTCAAAGTATCTTAAATTTATTCCCACTTTTATATCAAATATATAATGATTTGTTTGCTGACTTTCTCTATTATCAAAATGTCCAAAAGTTAACCCAAATTATTCAAAAACAAAAATTCTTAAAATGAGCCGAAAAGTAGCATTTCTGAATAAATTAGTTAAAATAATTAGCTTCCAGTAGTTCATACATGGTAAAAAATTATTGTAAATTAGTATTGATTATATTGAAAATTAAATTCAATAAATTTTTTTAAAGATAAGGGATCTATCTGACAAGTCAGTGATAAATACAAAAAATGTACCTGATATTAGCAAACAGATTTTTTTTTATCAAATGGTATTTCTTTTTCTAAAAAAATATAAAACTTTATAAACATCTGTTCTTTAGTTCAATTTTGACAGCCATTGAAAGCTTTGTGTTTTCTAAAAAGTGAATTTCATAAGAAATAGAGTGAAAAAAACTATATTTGAAACCAAAATAAATCTTGGAAAGTATTATGGAGACGTTTCCCTATCGTATAGAATCATTCACAGGTGGTTAACTGAATTCCATTACGATCGTACAAGCATAAGTGACGCTGTGTCCCAGGACGTCCAATTAATGGTACCATCAAATAAATACATAATTAAATCTCTGATATAATTTTAAAAGACCGTCAAGTGAAAGTGTATGAGATAGCTGACATAGTAAATATTTTTAAAAAAATTTGTAGGCAACATCTTATATGAAATTTTTAGAATGAGAAAGCTATCGGCAGGATGGTAATACCTGACCAAAAACGTGTTCGTGTAATGATTTCAATGGAGTGTTTGGACATTTTTTATCCCAATCCAAATAAATTTTTCCATCGATTCATAACTGTTAATGAAACATTTTCAAAGTTCAGTCAAAACAATGCGAGCGAACATGCACCAAAGAAGGCAAAAACGATTTTATCAGTAGGAAAGGTTAGGGCTACTATTTTCTGGAAGCTACATGGTCTATTTTACATTGAGTACCTTGGAAAAGAAAAGACCATACAGTATTATTAGACAAGTTGAATAATGAAATTAAGAAAAAACGACCGCAGTTCTATTTCATCATGACAATTCACCTGCACATTCATGGAAATTTGCAACAGCAAAATTACTGGAATTACATTTTGAATTGCTTTTCCATCCACAGAAGTGTTCAAATTTGCCTCCATTCGACTGTTTCCTATTTTCATATATGACGAAACAGCTTGGTGGAGAGAAAATTGCATCTAATTCTAAAGTTATGACCCATAAGGAAGGTATAAAGAAGTTACACTATAATTGAACAAAATGTATCAAGCTATCAAGAGACTATATTAAAAAATAAATCAATTTTTGTTGAAGAAATTAATTTTTTATTCTTTTTCTGATACAGAACACCACCTAAGATAAGCCAATAGATTCTTTTTTAAACAATTTAATTATTAATAATAAAATATATTTCCAATTTAAATTTGTTTCTAATTCTGAAGTTATAGCCAAAACTAAGGAATCCTTTGTAAAACTAGGCAAATCGTACTACACGGATGGTATCAAAAAGTTGTAATATCATTGACTGATCTGTGTCAAACTAAAAGGAGACTATATTAATATATAAATTGATTTTTGTTTTATGAATTAATTCTTTGCTTCATTTATCACTGACTTATCAGACTGCCGCGTACTTAAAATAATTATAAGATATAAGATTTAAATTTTATAGATTTGTATTTATATAAATCCAAATCTTATCTCGTTAAATTAATATATTTGTAGTACCTATAAAATAATTTATTTTTTTAAATCTTAAGACAAATTTTTTGTTTTTTCAATTGAAATTCTATATTACAAAATTATCGTTTATTATATGATATATGAAGGGAACCTTAATTAATCAATTTAATTAAAATGTTTTTTTTTTGAGCATGTACAAACCCAAAATATAGGTAACCCCCTTCCCCTCAACCAACTATAACAGGGTATCCTAAAGCACAGTTTCGTCCTAACACGATAAAAAAAATTTGTGGACACCATTCGATTATTAATCGTTGCTATATTTCTCCTAGCCACGAGCTTTACAGATCTTACAAGAAAAAACCGATTTCAAAGATAAATCTCCTAAATCTATTATAAACTAAATATCTAATCTGAAATATATTTTTTTTAAATATAAAAAGCTATCATTCAAACGATAATAATTTATTTCCGACACAACACCTTACTTTATAAGAGGTACTCCTTTACAATTGTGATTTTGTTGTTCTTTAAAAAATTCTTAGTTATTATTTAAAAATTGGTTTTTTTTTATGTTAATTCCATAATAATTTATTTTTAATTAAAAGTTCTATAAAAACAAAACAAATAAAACTATTTATTTGTTATATTGAAAATCTCCGAAAATCTTAACTAGGATTAGGATTAAAATAGGCATCACGCGCATAAAATCATAAGTAAATTTGTTTTTTAAATATATTAATTTTCCAAAAAATCCCAACCTAAAAGCAAGTTAAATATGTACTCATCGGTAAAGATACTTCAGCCTAAATGAATTTATATATAATCAATTGATTATAAGGGGTTTTTCCCGCTTGTAAATTCTATTACGGATTATGTTGATATTCAATCTACAATATAAAAATATTATTACATTTGTACGATACACTACACGATTAAATAAAATAAATTCTTTGCAAATAAGAAATATGATAGGTTGGGCGGTCTGTGCTGTTTGGGAGTTTTAGAGCATGGATGACATGCACAATTCTGTCATAGAATAATGCTAGGAAGATATTTTCGGAACGAGTGGAAGAACTCGTCTGGGCATAACGAAAAACGATATCTAAACATCACATCAACGTAAATCCAATAAGCCCAAAAGGTGATTGCCAAAAAGTTGCTTCTATTTGTCTTTGCATCAGCAATCCGATTTAAGTAGCATTTCATCGTGAAAAAATTCTAAAAAAAAAGAAAATGAAATCAGAAGTAAATCAACGATTTTTCCCTTTATTATTGACTTAATGATGGATCATTTGTTTGCTCGACTGATACGATAAGAACAAGGGAATCCCTTAGAGCAAATTACAAAGATGGAATAGTTTTACACAGCTTCGAAATCTTTGATTTCTATCAGATCTCAGTCTTTTTCTACTTCTCTTCACCATTTATTTTTCGTTGGTATCCTTCCTCATCCTACAGACATAGATAACAATATCAGCAGAAAAATATCTGTCTGGAAATGGCAATCATAATATTTGATATTGAAAGGTTACTTTATCCTTCATTTATTTACAATATATTAGAAATAATAAAAGTAGGCAACAACAGCAAAAATAAAATGTTTCAACAATGCAAAATCCTTATTAGAAAATGCCGTATTTATCTGAAACGTTGAGAAAGAATTTCTCTTCAATTTTTTCTAAGAATAAATTATCTATAATCAATATTTTAATATTGTTGATTATTATTACTTTTTTCTGAATATAATATTACAATGTACACTGCGATATCCAACAAATATTGTCCAAGTAATTTTCTTTCTTTTAAACGAAGCTCTTTTGACGAAGACTTGTCATTACTCTCACTAATCATGACGTTCTACCTCCGAAAATACTATATTTTTATAAGGCCTGCAATTAGAATTGTAATAAAACTAATTAATCCATAAAAAAATGTATTAGGAACTGTAAAAAAAGGAGGTCCTTTAAATTATTTTAGATGATAGTTTACGCTTCGAAAGGAATTCTTGGCAAATACTTATAAAGAGATCGAAGTAAGTCCTAGAAGAATGGATCGTTAAAAATGAGACTAATTTTTGCAATAATTTTATTTTATGTTTTTGCATCAATGTTATCCCCTTCAAAGTAGATCCGTTGGGCAGTTACACATCGGCCCAGGCGTTGTTCCCACTTTTCGTAGCAGTACTGGAAGTCGTCAACAGGAATTCTCTTCAGTTCATCGATTACACTCCTTTGATTCACGTTTTTTTTTATTTTCTGGAACCACATAAGTCACAAGGATTAAGATCAGCTGAGTAAGGGATGAATAGGAAATTATAAGAATTGCTTTTTTCGACAAAGACTTGTTGATTAAAATGGCTGTGTGCTAGAGGGGACATTTTAATGATGGAGCCTACAAATACACTTTTGCTGAGCCCTTAAATAAAGGGTTTTTTTTTATAAAAATTTAAGATGACAGTTTGTTTTGGAAGCACACGTTCCACATGTTCATCAATTTTCCATGTTCGCTCTCCAAAAATGCTCTATGTCATTTTGGAGATCGAAGAAGTAGCGGACATAGGCTAACTATAAATTTTCGATAACAAATCGTTGTCCCAAATTTCGCTGTTCCATTTTTCCTAATGTACTTCAAAAACATACCATAACTTTCCTTAACAGGTTGTATAGGGTCGCATATCTACCAGACTTGGATTCAAATTTGTACTGCATATCCAGAAAAGTCCGTAACGTTGCTAGATTACTCTCAGTATATTGCAAAGGAAAAGCAACTATGGTAGAATTTGGCAATCCAAAAAATATGATTTAATAAATCACAAAATTCACTATTTGACTTAAAAAAATATTATAGTTGATTATGGAAATTATAATCTTAGGTCAAAATTAATATATATTATGGGCCACTTTGATAAGTCAGTGATAAATGAAGCAAATAATTAATTTATTCAACAAAAATCGATTTATATTTTAATAAAGTCTCCTTTTAGTTTGATATAGATCATCCAATGATATTACGACTTTTTTATACCATCCGTATAGTACGATTTGTCTAGTTCTGCAAAGTATGCCTTAGTTTTGGCTTTAATTTCAGAATAGGAAACAAATATAAATTGGAAATCTATTTTATTATTAATAATTAGATTGTTTAAAAATGAATCTATTGTAACATATTAAGTGGTGTTCTTTATCCTGTGGTAATACGACATTATTATGATAAGTCAGTGATAAACGATAGGAAGAATTAATTTATTCACTAAAAATGAATTTCTTTTTTAATATAGTCTCTTGATAGCTTGATACATTTAGTCCAAGAATAGTGTAACTTCTTTGTACCTTTCGTGTAGGTAATAACTTCACAGTTAAATGCAATTTTCTTTTCACCAAGCTGTTTCGTCTTGTTTTGATATAGGAAACAGTCGAAGAGAGACAAATATGGAGAATACGGTGGATAGGGAAGCAAGTTATAATATAATTCTATTAATTTGGGTGCTGCAATTACCGATTAATGTGCAGGTGCATTTTTATTATGAAACAGAACTTTTTTTATTTACCAAATGTGGTGGTTTTGTCTTGATTTCATCATTTAACTGGTTTAATAATATTGTATTATATTGTAATTTTATCGTTTTTACTTTTTTTAAGATAATCGATGAAGATCTTACTATGTGTATCCCAGAAAATAGTACCTGTAATTTTTCCTGCCTATAGAGCCGTTTTTACATTTTTAGTGCACGATGGCTAGTAAAATTTCATTGTTTTGACTGAACTTAAGTTTCTGGTATATAATGGTGAGTCCATGTTTCACGTACAGTTATAAATCAACATACAAATTTATTTCAATTACGCTTGAAAATTTCCAAACGCTCCATTGAAATCGTTACACGAACACGTTCTTGGTCAGTTTTTAGCAAACGTGCTAACACCTGACCAAAAATTATACTCAAAATTTCATGTAAAATGCTGCCTTTATGATATTTTTTCATGGTTACCATATCAGCTATCTCATACGCTTCCATTTGACGATCTTCTTAAACGATATCATGGATTTTATTAATCATTTATTCGATGGTGACCTGAGTTGGACGTTCTGATCACTCAGCATTAATTGTGCTCTTAAACTATTTCTGAATCATTCCATGTTATGTTGATGAGTCTCCATAATAAATATCACACTTGGCCTTTATTCCATATTAATAAAAAAAATCTTTTTCTTTCAATGACTATTAAAACTATATAAATGAACAGATGTTTATAAAATTTAATATGACATCTTTTAAAGAATGCCAAATGATAATAAAAAATATCGTTACATTCCTTCCATTTATCACTGACTTATCATATTGCCTCGTAGTTCTTCGACCAATGCAATCTTGTGCGGAAATATCGAAATCCGTTTTAGTGATATTCTGGAAATTTTCTCTCTCGCAAACAAGTCGATGAAGATTTAGTCGTGGCTAATCAAATAGAGTACCTTGCTCCCCAAAATGGATAACTATGTTCCTAATCACGTTTTCACTAAGAGCTCTTAGAGGTATAATAATAGATCGTTGGGAAATATAAACAACAATTTTGACATATTTTTGGACTGAGTATGTAGCCATAATAAAAGTTCATAAAATACTTTTTTTTTTAAATTAGTGCGTTGGCCCGTACTGTACTCGTATATATATTTAATCCACATTATTCGATTTAATATATTTATCAATGTAAATGATTTGATTTATTTTCGGAATAACAAATAAGGATAAATAAAATATTTCCTATATTATAAACAGAAAATCCTGGTAGCAAATTTCCCCCAAATAAGTCAAAATATACAAAATGAAAAAAAAAATTACGTAAAAAAAAAACAATGCTCAGATTATCAATAAAAATAAGAGAAAGTATCCTTAAAAATATTTTCCAATTTTTTTTCCAAATCGCCCTTAAAATTGAACCACTTGAAATTCAATCTCAACAAGGCTATCGAAAAAGATATTTTTGGTAGAAGCCTTAAAAAAAATAATGGAAATTTTCTATACGAGCAAATGAGTATGGAAATATTTTTTTTTTATTTTTTATTTCTTGGCTTCAACAAAAACTTTAAATTATGAAGTTCAATAACTTTATGTGGCATCTTACAAAAAAGCAGTTGTTTTTATCTCTCATAGAATATAGGTTTTATCTGTAATTTAAATGGGAAATTACGAAAAAAAAAGTTTCAGCTTAAGATATTAATTTCTGGAGATAAACCGATTTTTCTATAATCGAAAACTTAATTCGGGAATTAAACTAATCGGCTTTTGATCAAATGATGGGATTCCAATTTCAATTCGAGGTATTCTAAAAATATTTTTAATTGAACAAAAAACAAATAAGAAAAAAAATATTCAGAATAGAAGAGATGTTTTTCTTTAATCAGAATTATTCATGTGTTTATTGGCATAATAATTTTTACACTTTTCATGGTATCAGTTCTTTAATTAATTTTTTTTTAAAATCAGTTGTTAAAATTAATTATCATAAAAATTCAAATTTATTATAAAAATTTTAAAATAACTATTCAGATAAAAAGCATAATAAAAATATTATCAAAAACAAATTGTGTTAAATATAGAAACATAAAAATAATAATATGTGAGAAAAATTGATTATCTACTCAATATTTTTGTGTGTATAAAAAAATCTTTGTTTATACAAATTATAAATATAAAATGCTGATTCAAATAAAAAGCATGACTTTTAAATTAGTAGTCAATTTTGAAAATTGGAACGATTGATATTCTTCTTATAATTTTCTTAAATATGGCAAGAAAAATTCTATTTTTCTATTATATTTTTTTTTTTAACAAAATTGACCTCTAATATTTTCAATTTTCAATTTAACTTTTCATTTTTAAGAAAGTAATATAAAAAAGTTTTTCTTTTCGAAAAGTTCTTATATATGAGTTGTGACAGAAAAGTAATGAAAGTATTTTTTTTGTTGCAACAATCCTTTTTTGTATTTAGTCATCAATGTTATGGTCTTCAAAGTATAAAAGTTCCCAAGAACAACTATATATCGGCAGAAATATTATTTCCAGTCTTCGTATTGGAAGGCTTCAACTGGAATCACCATTAGCTTCTCAGTTAGACTCCTTTAAATCTTGTTGACAATACTAAGATAATATCCTTCCAAGTGTTTTTTTAATTTTAGGGAACAAAAAAATTTGTGAAAAAAGGGCTGAGGAGCCACAGGTGTGTTTTTTTTTCATGTGATCAAAGTGTCTGCAATGTCTGATCTGACACGATAAATGCTATTTTTTTTACAGCCCTCCTTCGTTTTGAAATATTCATCAATTTTTTATGTTAAATTTCTTCCTAAATGAGGTCCATCTTTCACTACTTCTCGGTTCTCCAAAAATTTGTTATGCTACCGAAAAACTTGATAAGGAATAATTCCTATAGAATCGTTGCAACTTTCCATAAGTTAATCTCGCGTATTCGCACAAAATTTAAAGGAGCTAATTATCAGATGAATAAAGGGGGTGAAAAACCATAAAAATCTGTTTTTATGATAAAAACTCAATGATGGAAACGGCCGTGTGAGAGGAGAAGTTGTCACGATGCATCAAAATAATGTGGTGCTATGTCCGATCTAATGTGAAGGAACCTTTTCTAAGTTTTCCAAGAACGTCGTTGCAAAAAAAAACTTGGTTTACAGTTTGTCCTGGAGACACAAATTCTTAGTAAACGTTTTCTCTAGGATCAAAAAAAAAATACCCGTAATAAAATTTTGATTTTCAATATTAAAAGGCCTCCCTGAGCGAGGCTCGTCTTTCTATACTTCGCAGCACTCTAAAAATGCTTTATGGCACCGAAAAACTTCAAAAAATCCAACATCATTTACTATGTTCTAAACGTAGTTGCCAAATGGAGTGTCTACTTTTACTGCACCTGTAGGAGGGACTAATGTACAGACTGCACCATTAGGAGGGAAAGTCCACAGTGTTGCCAGATTTTCCTTAATCACACCGGTCTCATTGTTTGTCTGTCTAACCTGACATATAATATTTATACCTAAATATTTTTTGTTTACTGTAGTTGTAAGCCTCAAAAAAACTTACCTTAAAATCTTACACCTAAAGAAAAAAAATTAAAGACTTTTTAACCTTCCGCTGAATTGAATTCTATGACAATATTCTTATGGGGCTTAATTGCTTTCAATAATTTTGACGCACTGGATTTTTTCTTAGTCAGGTTAAGTGTTTGACAATATTTTCTATCACATTGAGAAAAAGGAAAAATTTACTCTAATAGTTTTTTAATAAATTTATCCATTTAACAACTTAAAAAAAAAGTATATATAAAAATGAAAATATGAAAATTACTTATATATTGTTATCCTAAAATTAAATATTTTATTTAGGCTATAATCAATACGAATGAAGATATTTATTGTTTCCTGTATAATGCATCGTTCCTTTAATTATGGAACAATTTTCTATTATCTTAAAACAAAGTTTCAATATCACAAATACAAAATTTTTTATTACAAATTTCTAAATTTTGCATTTTCTAAACAAAATAATGTTCGAAATTTTGATAGACAATTTTTTTTTAATACTATTTTATAATAAGAAGCAGATTTTTTGATAGTAAGATGACACATAAGATAGAGTTAACATCCATTGAGGTTTAATTTCATAAAGTTAGGAAATTTCGTATCCATTGCCTTTTCAAGCCTAAGAAACGTAATCGTTTTTTTGTGTAATAATATTGCCATTAATAAGTATGAAAAGAGATTGTTCTTGACAAAGAGTAAAAGTAACATGAACACTCTTTTTCGTTTACCAGTTTTTAAGAGAGTCAATATGGTTAAGTAAATGGCGGACAGTATTTTGTTGTTTTTTTTTAAAGTGACAGGATGGCAGTGTCAGCGGCATATATAGCTATTAAGTTATTATCGTTTGAAGCAATATCGTGGGTATAAGAGAGGGCCAAGAATGCTACCTTGAGGGACACCGGCAAGGATACAGACCTATTATCGGAAAATTCAATATTTTCAATTACTAGAAAATATCTTTCGGAGAGGTAGGATTTGAAGATGAGAAAATAAGTGGGGAGAAGGATTTTCTTGAGCTTCCAGAGTAGGCCATGATGTCATACTTGGTTAAATGCATTAGAAATTTCTAGAAATATTGCCTGGACAATATATTTTCTACTCTAGCGGTTGAGGAAAAGTTTTTCGAGGACTTCTGCTAGGATTGAAAGCAGGCTTATGAGTTTGTACGAAGAAGGTGTATTTATAGATTTGTTGCATTTCGGCATCATTTTTATTAAGGAGAATTTCTAAAGTGACGGAAAATTTGAGGTGCGGAGGCGAAGCTATTGCAAATATATGTAATAAAAACTATTGCTTTTTTAGGATGTTACTTTAGGATATCGGAGATAATTAGATTATAGTCAGGAGTTTTTTTACTGTATAAGTTCGCTTACTTTAGAAGGAGTGAAGATCTTACAGGAAAATTAAAGTGAACTGGATCTGATAAGCCTTTGCGGTTTTCGTCAGATTATATCTTATCGTTCATATCTTCGTAAGGTGTAAAAGTATTAAGTAGTTATTTGTTTTGCAAAAAATGTCTGCTTTTTCTCTGTCAGTTTTTTGTCCAAATTTCGTTATTTTTAGAGAAACCTATACCTACTCAAAAAACGCAATAAACGAAAATAAAATATTAAAATCTATTTAATAATTATGGTAAATTAAAAAGTTTATCAGAAAAGGAAATATTGTAGAAATTGTATTAAAAATATCATAGAAATATACAAATTTTTAAAACTATTATTAATATAATATGTTAACCTTAAAAATTACTATAAATTTTAAATAAAAGAAAGTTTAACTATAAAAATGATATTTTCCCAGTTTATCGTGACTTTTTCTAAATTTTTTCATTGCAATCAAAATTTTTAAGTATTATTTTAATATTAATTTTAATATTTTATATTGTGTGCACTATACAATATACTTGTACGATTTACCAGTTAGACAAATCATTCCTATATTAAATCATAAATAATCTTATACAATAAATAACTTTAATAAGTTATATATTAACTTAACTTAAAGATTGTTTTTAATATTTATATAAAATTTCCTAAGACCACTATTAATTCAACAAAAAAATATATAAGATTATGATGCCAAGAAAGAAAAAAAAACAAAAACTAAAAATAATCACTCTATTCAAATGTAAGATAGTGCAGATATTTTGTATCGTATAATATTTTCTGTCATTAACGAGAAAATCAAATTTGCAAGTCAAATTGTTCAAGTATTCAAATGTGTATAAAAACCTGTCCTAAAAATTTGAGAATAGTATTTTTATTATTATTATAGAATTTTTTTAAATAATAATAATTTCATTTTTTATATATGTATGTACGATAACATTTTATATAAAGCGTAATATATTCATAAACATGAATCAAATTAACAAGATTACTGAACCATAATATAAGCTTTTCATATTTTAGGTATTATTAAAATTTTTTTTTTATTGAGAAAAAAAGTAGTATTAAATTACGTTTCAACAATAATATAGAAAAATTTTAATATTGTATTTTTAAAAAAATCTCCAAAAAAAATTAATTATCCTCCAAATAATACCTACTCTTTTTTTTGTTGATAAATTCATATCCGAAGAGTGCTACCAATTTTCCTTACTATAACTAAATAAAATTGCACTAATTTAAATAAAATTTTATTGTAATTTTATTCTAATCAAATGAATACAAAATATATACTTTTCTTAATAAAACATAAATAAAAGTAAATTATTTACTGTACAGCATGAACTTGACCGATTTTATTTAGGAAATAAATTTTTATTTCGATGTTGACATTTTCTGATTTAATCTTCTTATGATATTATTAGTATTTTAGTACATATTTTCATATTCATACTTATATTTTTGTGTTATAAGTTATAACTTATAATTTTATTACCTAATCAGTTTTGACTCAATTTATTTGAATATTGATAAAAGCATTTGAACATATTAATTTCTGCTTAAATTATTCTGAATATACAGCAAAAAAAGCTCAGTATTGATGGTGTGCGCCTTTACTAAAAATGGGTTTGAACAATGAGAACTGATACACAAGAAAAATCATTATCCGATTTTATGTTCTAATAGAGTTTCTGTTTTTAATAAATATGGATTTTTTTGCATATTATGCATGTTAATAAATGTAAACTTTAGTAGAAAAAAATAAATAGACTATAATTTACAGTAAAGACCTCACGTGCATTTATTTAAAAAAAAAAGTGAAATTTTAACGTTAATTACCCACAAATTAATTTTGTCAAAGAAAAGTATAAATAACTTTATTTTGATAGTATTTTAAATATATATTCGATTATTTTTAATTGACCACATATCAAAACACTGCTCAATTTAAATTTTATGAATTATCAACAGAAAAAAATTATTTTTTTTTATCTAAAATAAATATGATCAAATTAAAAATGTATCTACTGAGAAATATTTTTAATACGTGACTCTTGAGTTAGTAAAACAAATATTTTATTTTCAACTTAGACAATTCTTTGGCAGAGAAAAATAACAAATTTCGAATTCTTTTTCAATATCATATTTCCAAGAATCTACAATATATCAAATTTGATTGAGAAAATATTATTATTGAATTTGGGTTTTTTGCTTTCGCAAAAAAAAAGAAAAACAATTTTTTGTTATTTAAATTTTTTTCATTAACATTTGATTAATGTTTTTTGTAAATTTAATGCAATGTGAAATACATATAAGAGAAAATACATTAATTAATTACAAAAAATTAACTTATCCAATTTAATATGGCAAGATCGTGGAATTTGACGCCATTTGACTATTTCTTAGAGGGGAATGCACGAAAAAAATTGTGTTTACGTAAATATTTCCAAAACTTTAAAGCATGTAAAAACCAATATTCGTCAAGTAATGGCCGAATTACAACTCGAAATATACGAAAAAATCGTTGAAGCTTTTTCTTTAGAATCTTAAATTCTAAAATCTCAGCTCTCAGACCGCTATTTTTTTTCAATACTATCTGTTACACCAATATTGTGCATTCTGACTTTTATCCGATTCCCGCTGGTGTCCATTAGAATGTGGTTGAGACCGCTGACTATTGGAATTGATGGAAGATTTAAGGAAAACTGCTTCATGCAAGGGACATGAAATATGGTTAAGAAAAATAAATGAAGAAGATGAAGGAGATGAAAAAAATGAAGAAGATGAAAAAGAAGGGGAAGATGAAGAAGATTAACAAGATTAAGAAGATGAAGAAGGTGAAGAATATGAAGAATATGAAGAAGATGAAGAAGATAAAGAAGATAAAGTAGATGAAGAAGATTGAGAAGATTAAGAAGATTAATAATACTAAGAAGATTAAGAAGATGAAGAAGGTGAAAAAGATGAAGAAGATGAAGAAGATTACGAAGGAAAAGAGGAAACCTGATAGAATGTTGCATGCAATGCATGAAATAGTCCAGGCAGGAAATCAAAGAAGAATGCGTTGGATTTAGGTGAGCTGGGGTGTTGTTGAGTAATTGAGATGAGAGTAATTACCTGGATCTAGTCAGCTGAGTTGGCGAAATCCATTACTGGGCAGGTCTGTTATGCGCGTTGATTGGGCGTATCTCAATCCCTATAGTTGTCGTATCTCGAAACCTATACCACGTTAAATATGATATTCCTTGCCATAAGATAAAAATCTTTCTACAGCCACGACTATTTTATAAAACCCCACCCAGGAGTCAGGTTCAAAAAGTGACCAGTAAGTGTTAATGATTAAAAATGTGCTCATGCTACTTTTACACTCATGCGAGAATCCACTTCTAATAATGAGTTATCTATAGTGTAGTACGGAAAGTATAGATGTGTTATTTGACAGTTGTTCAATATACGAGGTCTGTTCAAAAAGTATCGCGAATTTTGAATTTTTGCGGGTTACGTCAATTTGATTTTCGATTTTTTGTGGCGTTATGTTGGTACTCATGTCTCTCACTTATACCGATAAGTTGGGCCATTTTGAATGTTCAGTTAATTTTTGACGTTTGCTTGCACGTGTTTTGGCTCGTCTTCGATTTTTGCCCATTCCAAAAAATGGATCAAAGAATCTGTTTCGGGTTTTTGCAACGATGCGTGAGCAGAGGCGTTATCATGGTCGTCGCGGACAGAGTCCAACAGCAACGATGCGTGAGCAGAGCAAATTTGGGTCGTCGTGGACAGAGTCCAACAGCTCCTTAGCAATGTTAATGCGATGCTGTTTTTGGTCGAAAATGGGCAAAAATCGAAGACGAGCCAAAACACGTGGAAGCAAAGCAGCTGTCAAAAATTACCTGAACATGCAAAATGGCCGAACTTGTCGGCATATGTGAGAGATATGAGTACCAACGTAACGCCACAAAAAATCACAAATCAAATATACGTAACCCGCGGAAATTCAAAATTCGCGATACTTTTTCAGCAGACCTCGTATATAATACTTATTTAGACTAAAGTTTGCAATTTTATATTATGAATCGTTTAGCTATCAAGCAATACGTTTAAATTGCATAGGATAAAATTGGTGGTGAAAAACCGACTTTGGATGCTGATTTTTTGAGAAAAATTTTCTTCAGTGATGTGGATCATTTTCTGCTTGATGGATACGTTAATAAGTAAAATTTTTATATTTGGACCCTAAGAACCCACAAGTAACTGTGAAAAAGTCATGATTTGAAGTGAACGACGATAACAGGCTTTTTTTGCCAAGACCTTAAAAATATTAATCTTAACTATATATTGTGATGCCAAAAAAAAAAAAATAAACTTTTACAAAAAATCAACATCCGTCGTGTAAATTACAACTCGAACTGTGCGAAAAAGTTATAAAAAATCACCTCAAAAGGATCGAGTCCTGCAAATAGTCTCTTAGTAACCATTTAAATAATATTATATTTAATATATAATGGCAATAATTGGAGCAATATATTAAAATAATAATTTTATCAAAAATTGAATTTTAAGTCTATTTTATTTATTTCTAATTTCCAAAACACAAATTGGATAACTTGTTACAGTTAATTTTTCAAGTTTCTATTTTGTCAAAAATTTAATTATGTATAACATAATATTTAGTTATTTTAATATTCATTGAAAATATTACAAATTTATAAAAATTAGAATTTTTGTTTTTAAATAAATCATTTTGTGATAGTCAAGCAAACAGTTTCCCATATCAAAATACACTTATTTAAAGCCAACAAGAATAGTTGTTTTATTTTCTAATTCTAAATATTATATAAATATTAAAAATTTATAAAATTTTTTTTTTTTAATACGAGCAATAATTACAGTGTTAAGGAAGGCAACAAATTATCTAATTTTTTATATTGATGGCATCTGTTCGGCAAATTCGGCTATACAGACTATCAGAATGACGAGCATTTTATTTTAAATACTTGATTTCTTAATTTCTTAGCAATAAAACGTTTCTAAAATAATAGCTAACTTTCCACTTTCGTAAATTTCCATTAAAAAAATTCACTTTTTTTATAAGCAAATCTAATGAAGCAAATTAATTGAAGGTAAAAAAAAACATTAATAAATTTTTTTTAGAAAATTTGGGTTAAAATAAAGAAAGTGACCACTATACCATACCTTTTTTGATCATACCATTTTTTTAAGTAAACTAAGAAAACTTTTTTTAAAAATAATTTTATATTAAATTTTCTTAAAACTGTATTAAAATAAAACATTATATATTTTTTTTTAAAACACATTACATTTTATAATAACAAATTTTTACTGTAATTAAGAATGGAAAAAAAATTAACATTCAACAATCGTCAACTTATGACGGAAATACTCGTAATTTTGATTTAATTGTTTTTAAAATAGTAACTCCTATAATTACAGTTTAAACAATGTTTTTACAAAAACTAATTATAAATATTACTGTAGTTTTTCAATAATCTATCGATTTTTTTAACGTAATAGATTAACTGTTTCAAAATGTATTTAGTTTACTATAAAATCAATAAAATTCTCTAAAATAATTTACAATAAAATGGCTTCAAATATTTAAGAACTTTTTCTTTTTGAAATATTGGAAACTAAATAATAAATTTTTTTTGTATGCAATGTAAAATTAGAAAATTGTAGAATTTTTTTTTGTGGTTACCTTTAATAATGAAAACATACTTTTTTATAACACAAAACCTTGTCCGATTACGTTTGTCAAATGACACAACGAAACCTGAACAAATAA
This sequence comes from Atherix ibis, assembly GCA_958298945.1. Taxonomy (NCBI): domain Eukaryota; kingdom Metazoa; phylum Arthropoda; class Insecta; order Diptera; family Athericidae; genus Atherix; species Atherix ibis. Next base: position 29,966,900 of record OY282605.1, on the reverse strand, counting down.
AACTTAAACATTTTTTCCATTGCAATTACCACATATGTACTTGTTTGAATATATGTAGAGCTAGTTACATTGGTTAATATCTCTTGTTTTATTATTCAAAAAAAAAAGAAATTCATAATAATAACCGGTAAGCACTGGTAGAGGTATTATTTTATCTTTTTTTTCTATTTGAAAACATTATTTGAAAAGGTACGAGTAACATAAAAATACATTTTGCAGGTAAAAAAAAAAGCGCTCACAAAATGTAGTAATATTAACTGTGGCCTTCAAATAATTAATTACTTTTACATAGTACTTATTTGAATGGACCTCAAGTTGATTACTTGATTGGGTTTATTTTTGGACTACAACTTGATTATTTGATTGGGTGTATTTTCATGGTTGTTGTTGGAGCAGATCAATTTAAATAAAGCAATTTTGTTTGTACACATAAATAGATATATTTACTTACGATGCATTTTGACTAAATTCGCTTTTTCTCTTTTCTTTAAAAAAAAAACTTTAAAAATATTATAAAATTTAAAAATATAAAATATTTTTTTTTTAATTTATTCGTATAATTTTTTTGGCATATGAATTATATTAAAATCTATAAATTGTTTGCACAATTATATTAATTGTTCATGAGAAAACACTACAATCACAAAGGTAAAACAAAAATCTATACTCGTTAATATTGTATTTGTTTTTAACCATAAATAAATAAAATGTTATTAAATATTTTATTAAACTGTACTATTTTTGTTTTTTTTTTCAAATAATTTATATAATTTTACTATTTATTATTTTAGAATCATATAAAAAAATGTTTTATTCACACAAAAAAAAAACGATTTTTTAAAAAAGAGAGCACTTTTTATTGACATAAAACTTTTATAGAAAAAAAACAACAAAACGTAAAAATTTAATTAAAATCACATATAAAAAATTATTTTTATATACATATAAATGTATATTATATATAATATTAAATATAAAAAGTATATAAAAAATAAAATGTTAGCGTCCCGCGCTAGTTAAATGTTTCGCAGCAACTGATTTGTATGAGCGCGCAACTTTTGCTGCTTGGTGGGATCGTATAAAATTTTTGAGGTCTAGCACACCAATCGTATATAGCCTAAACAAAAAATTTCTTCATTTTTATTTATGTATTTTATTCATTTATTTATTTTATTATTGCTTTTTTTTGTACGGTTACTTGTCAAGCTGTCATTCATCGAGATAGTGGTGTTGGTGGTAGATCGATTAAGAGTTTTGATGTTACATAGTTATTTGTTAGGGGAATACCTGTCGTTCACGGTTGCGTGGGTCAATCAATTTTTATTTTTATTTTTTTTTAAATAAAGATGAAATATATTTGCTGTTTTTGTTTATTAATACTAAGATGAAAAGTATTCAGTCTTTTGTAAATGAAAATATGCAAAAATAATCAATAATCGCTGATGGAATTTTTTTTTTTGTTAATTCCCAACTGGTTTTCACTGAATCAGCATTTAATGACCCCAAAAATATTTCTTTAATTAATCAAAATTATGAAAAGTATCTAAAAATATATATTTTCTTTTTTAAACTGATTACAGTTTTTTGACATGATTAAGATAAATTTTTTATCTATAAAGTTTTTTGTTATTTTTGTTTTTTTTAAATGTATACCTGTCATTACATTTTATGAATGTTTCAAAACTTTATGTCTACACTAAATAATTCTGAAATATTTTTAATCTCGGTATTGTTTTTGTAAAGCAGGTAAATAGAACAATCACCATTATAGATTTAAAAGAGAAAATAGAGTTCAATTTTAGATTTTCTACGCTGAAAATTTTTAATTTTTATAAATAAAACTTCACATAAATAAAATTGTAAAATTTAAAAAATAATATTTATTTGGTATCCTTTTCTCTCTCTATCATTAATTTATACATTTCTTTTTAATAATTTATGGGACAACCATTGTTAATTGATACTATTTATATCCTATTTGGAAAATATAAAATCTTCAAAAGTTGTAAAGTAATTTAGCTTTAAACTTTTTCAAGGCAGTTGTATAAACTGTGGCAGATAGATACTGAGACCAGCATCATTGAGAGCATTTTTGGCAATACTGTAGACTTATTTGTTAGATAGCTTGTACGTTTTGTCCTTCTTCGATATGCAATAAAATTTTAACTTCAAACATTACCCATTTTTGGAGCGCAGAGAAGCCATGGAAGACGAACCTTGTTAAGGAAGATCGAAAGCTGATCTTGTAAGGTAAAACCATCGATTAATATTGAAGCTGATGAAGTAGTCCTTGAAAGGTTTTGAAAAAGGGATGTTGCACAATGACAACGCTCTTTGCCACATGTCCATCTCCATCATCAGATTTCTGTTGTTCCCCATTCGACCGACAGCTCTTGAGAATCTCGCGCATTGGATTTCTTCAACATGGAAAACTGAGGAAAATGAGGAATCAGTGACCATCGATAAACATTAAAGCTGATAAAAAAGAAAACTTCAAAGGTTCAGAAAAAGTGTGCTTGATGGTAAGCTTTAAAGTTGATCGATTTATTCTGGATTGCTTTATCACCAAATAAAGTGTTATAATTTATAAAAATTTTCTATAAAAAAAAGACTCTTTTTTCAGCGAAGATGCTTATTTCTCGTTTGATGGACACATCTGTAAGCAAAATTACCACACATGAAAATTTGGTGATGTCAATTGGTGTCCAAGATCGTGCGATTTGTAGTCTTTAGCATTTTTCTTGTAGAGTGGATAGGGGGGAGGTTAAGAGGAGGGAGACTGTCTCCCCCTCTTAACCTCCTCCCTCTCCACTCTACAAGAAATATCTATCGTAGATAATATCTAAACTTTCGATTATTTAAAAAACTGACTTCCGTCTAGTAATGGCCAAATAACAGCTTAAAATGTGCGAAAATGTCATTAAAAACTACCACAAAATGATCGTGTCCTGCAAGAAGTATCCTGGCGGCCATTTAAATAATTTTATACATAATTCTATGGTTTTAAAAATATTCTAAATTAAAAACTTTAACAAAAACTGAATTTAAAATATGTTTTATTTGTTTGTTGTTGTAGCGCCACGCCCATGAGGCAATTTGGCGACTTCACGTTAAATGTTGCCAGCTTCCTTAATGAAACTGATCGATAGTTAATTGAAGGGAGCAACTAAAAGTCGTTAAAATATGTTTTGTTTAACATTAGTTTTAATAACACTTTATTTTGTATACTCTATCAGTCATTCTAGACAACAACCATTTTAAAGCTCCTTCTTCTTATAAATGATAAAGTTAGAGAAAAATAAAACATTAATAAAACGTAAAAGAATTTAAAAAAATTTTGTTGATTACTTTCAATTAAAATTAAAAAAAACTTTTCAAATTTATTAATAAATCTGCAAAATTAAACTTGAACTTTTCAGATTGTGCATTCCATGCAATTTTCTTGATTAATGTAACCGTTTAACTTCTTTGCTTGTGTAATTATGAACTAGAGAACGGTAACGTCTCAAGTCTAACAAAATTAATGTAGGATGAATTGACCTTGATGCAGTTACTCGTCAGTAGTCAGTAATAAAAATGATTCGTTGCATTAAATTCCAACACTATTTATTCTTTTATATAGACTAGACTACCCAACGTATCGAGGATATGAAAAACGTTATGTATACGAAATTTTCCGCATTCGACGACTTGCTACAACTAAATAATAGCACAAAATCAAGGAGACTAATTTATTACTGAATTCAATTTAATTGAAGTTCATCTGTAAAAAAGCTTAGTTAAGAAGCAAAATGTCATCCCTCATGAGAGAAGAAATATAATTTGAAATATGCTTAGTAAAAGTGAAGCTGTTCATGCTACGATACTATGCAGTATGCAATTTAATTAAGTGTATTTACTCAAATGTTCAACTATCAACTCAAGATTAATCCAACGTTATAAACACGAACACAAATCAATGAACAGTGTTCAAATAGGAATTAATATTTCATCAATTTCTTCACCTGGTATATAGGACTTAGTACTCGTAGCTTTTATGAGTATTGTACGAGTTCTATTAGATTATTTATATTAATCGAATATAATTCTTTCATAACACGTAAATTTACAATAATATTATTAACAATATTACAAATAATATTAAGTTTCAGAACATTGAATTTTGAATAGAAAATTATTTTGAAATTAGTTTATTTCGATCTTCAAACAAACTGAGCGTGTCATATATAATATCTGGGGAATCTTATTAGAGTGAACCATATAGAATATTATTAAAGCGATTTCATTATTAACTATTTTAATTGTAAAACTCTACTTACAAGGGGTATAAGGTTGAATCCGCTATTTGGTCATAGATGACGTGAGTGAGCGTATTAAGCTACCATGGGCACGCCCATACTTTTTTTTTATGAGTTTGAAATCTGTCAACATTAATCAGTGCACATTGTCAGCAATTTCGTACAACAACATATATTTTTACTTTGGTAATCATGTCTAGTTTTGTGTCCGCTCATTCACCAGACATGGCCCCTTCCGACTACCACCTGTTTTCGTCGATGGGCCACGCGCTCGCTGAGCAGCACTTCGATTCTTACGAAGACGTCCGAAAATGGCTTGATGAGTGCTTTGCCTCGAAAGAGAAGGAGGCAAACCATTTTTTGGCGTGGTATCTACGAATTACCCGAGAGATGGCAAAAATATGTAGCTAGCAAGGGCAAGTACTTTGAATAACTTTGTTTTTGCTTTCTATGGAAAAAAAACATGTGTTTTTTGACGAGTAAAAACAGCGGATTTACGCTTATACGCCTGGTAGTTATTTTTTAATTAAATTACATATTAAAATTTGATTATTGCCAGCTTATATAAATATTATGTTATACTATAAAAGTTGATTTGATCCTTGGGTGTTAGATGGGAAGAGGAAGGTATTAAAATTTTGGAATGTAAATTGATGAATGTTAAGCTCTACAAGAACATGACCAGTGACGACCATACTCATATTACCAACTTATCCTATATGCTAGTCATACTTATCGCTAGTTTTATGCGTCGGAGGGGTTCGAAGTGTGTGCAAAGTAGGTGCTCTCACACCCACAATAACCAGAAAATGTTCATGCCGCAATATTTAGGGCAGTGATGGCGAATCTTTTTGAGAAGTGGGTCAAATTTTGTTCATTATTTTTTTCAGTACTAGCTCGTGCGTCACTAAGTCAGTAGTGTCCCTTGGAAAAAAAACCATTTTTGAAGATAATGATTCATTTTTGAAGCGTATCATCACTGGGGACGAGAAATGGGTTGTCTACAACAATGTTAAGCGCAAAATATCCTGGAGTAGAAAAGATGAACCGGCTCAAAGCACTTCGAAAGTCAATATTCATCAAAAAAAAACTTATACTATCTGTTTGGTGGGATTTCAAAGGAAATTTGAAAAGTAGCTAGCTTCCTATCCATTTAAAGAGGCAAATTTTCGACAAAAAAGTTTAATGTAAATGTTTATACAAATTATTTCACAGAACGGTTTGGGAATGATTCAATTTTTGCGAAGAGGGCAATTTGATTTTGACACAAGTTTTCATTTAATTTTGTAAGAGTCACAATAATTAATTTTCGTTAAATGTGTTAACAATAATTACACGTTGTTTATGGTTATAACTTTAGATCAAAGAACTACTAGAAAGGATCTTTCGTCATATTTCCCTATATGTGCACAAATTTTATGTATCACAATATTTATTGCAAGCGGCGATAAATCGAAGCACGTGCATATTTATATGTAGCATTTTTTGTATGGATAAGAGTCGTCACTGACACCTACTTTTTGTAATAATATGAATTTATCCATTTCCATAGTATCTTTAAAAACTCTTCTATAATATAGACATTACCATCTGGCTCTCAACCTGGCTCTCGTTCAAAGTTTTTGGTGTCACAACTTGTCCTTACCTATCCAGTACTTCTATGATCTTAGGTTATAACGCCATATATACGAGGTCTGTTCAAAAAGTATCGCGAATTTTGAATTTCCGCGGGTTACGTATATTTGATTTTTGATTTTTTATGGCATTATATTGGTACTCATGTCTCTCACTTATGCCGATAAGTTCGGCAATTTTGAATGTTCAGTTAATTTTAGACAGCTGCTGTGCTTGCACGTGTTTTGGCTCGTCTTCGATTTGTGCCCATTCCAAAAAATTGATCAAAGAATCTGTATCAAATTTTGTGTGAAAACGCATTCCGAATATTGATTGTGGCATATGATGAAGCTACCTTGGACCGAAGCAACGTTTATCGATGGTACAAAATGTTCTCAGAGGGCCCAAAAAAGCGCGCCAAGTTCGGTCGAATGTGAAGGATTTGCTTATAGTTTTCTTTGAGTGTAGGTACGTGGTGCGTCATAAGTTCTTGCCACAGGGTAGAATATTACCTGCAAGTTATGCGCAAGTTGCGCGAAACAATTCGTCAGAAACGCCCGGATTTGTGGAAGAACAAAAATTAGATTTTGCACCATGATAACGCCCCTGCTCACGCATCGTTGCTTGTGCGCGAATTTTTGGCCAAAAACAACACACTAATAATGCCGCAGCCACCATATTCCCCACATCTGGCTCCCTGTGACTTTTTCTTGTTCCCAAAACTGAAGAGTCCCATGAAAGGACGACGCTACGCTACGATTGAGAAGATAAAGACCGCATCTAAGAAGGAGCTGAACAAGATCACAAAAAATGATTTTTTTGAAGTGCTTCGAGGATTGGAAAAAACGTTGGCACAAGTGTATAATATCTGGTGTAGTTTACTTTGAAGGGGACAAAATAGATATTCATCAAAAAATGAATAATACTTTTTGAACAGACCTCGTATCTATTCTCTATATGACTATCAAAATATCAACTAACAGATTGGCATCTAACCAAAATAACATCGAATTAAAGTTGTAAAAGTATCTTTATAAAATAAGTTGTATATTTGCGAAAATTGAAAATTTCAAATTCGACCAAAACAAAAATAATAGGAATAACTAAATTTCCGATTAAATTTAGTTATTTCTTCTTATAAACTGTCAAATACAAATCTTTATTATACAAAAACTCAATAGCAATAACTATAAAACTAAATCAGAAACTTTACAACTATTTAAATACGAAAACCTAAATTCATTTATAAATTTCAAAAATATACATATATCGTATTTATGCTTATTTATTCAATTTCTATTTAGTTTATATATCAAATATAATCAAACTTTTCAAATATCAAATGTACATCAAAACTTGTATGAATATGTATTTAAAAGTTTTCAACATTTCTGCATAATAATTACTTCCTGGTAAACAGAGAAGAGTACAAAATTTATATTTATTTTAATGAAAAATATCCCTTTTCTTTAAATTCATTTTTTTTTAAATAATTTAAATATTATTTTTTTCGACTATAGAAAATTTTATCGAATACATAAAAATCAATAGCTTCGTAGATGAATTTAGTTCATTAATATTCTTTAGTAAATCAAATTATAATGTTGTAATTAAAATGAAAATATTATTAGTGATAATAATAATAATACTGTTCACAAACATAGAACTTTCAGTTGGAGTATATTCATAAACCGATGATGGAATTAGTTTATTAACAGTGAAAATTTATTACATTGACGGATTTCTAAAATAGTGCATAAATTTGGATAAATATTTTGTGTATGTTTACCAATGGCCAGTTCCGAAATTCAATTACTATTGTGGAATAACGTGGACAGTTTTGACGTAATATTCAGTTTTTCGTACTTAATCAAAAACTTCATCGGTTAACTATGATTTAAAACACTCTACAAGAGTATAAACCATAGGATCAATAAGCAGTTAAATGGTGAACACTTCATAAAATCATCGAAAATAATTAATAATCGAAACTATATCAACAGTGACCTATTTTATGGACGATGATATAAATATGACAGAATTAAATTGATATAATGAATTTTCATATAAACTATACGAAAAACGAGAAAAAAAACCTAAAATTCATCCAAAAGGATCAAAACCACAATTTCCAATATATACACTAAACTCTTTAATGTTTGCAAGCTATATACTTTGTTGAAATTTTACGAATTAAATGATTTTGTTTAATAGTTTTAATAAATTTATAGTTTTTTAATTTTATTTCTTTTTCCAAAACAAAAAATATTTCTTTCGAATATAATAAAAATAGTAAAAGTCATTGAACCAATCCTAAAAATACAAGTATTCAAAGGATTATCCAATTTATACTTTGGAAAGTACAAATAAATTAAAAATATTTAAAATTAAAATTTTAATTAAACAAATGTTTTTTCAAGAACTTGTTTCCTTCTAGGAAAATTATATCTCTTCCAACATTACTTCCAAATAGCTATTTATACAGAAAATTTTGATATAGGGTTTTTCAAAAGGAGTAATATGATTTCTTTTCAAAAAAACACACACTAATTGTTAAGGAAATTCAAATATTTTATATTTAATGTAAAGTACAATCAATACAATTTAGTTCTGAATAAAACGTCACTCAAATGACCTCCAAATTTTTTTTTACAGGAACGAATTCGATGAACCCAATTTTCAAGCACTTTTTCCACCAAATCAAGTCGTATGTCATGAATAGCACGTTCAATATTGACTTCTAAAGCTTGAAGAGAGTCTGGTTTATTGCTAAAGACCAATGACTTCAAATAACCACACAAGAAATAGTCTAATGGTGTTAAATCACACCTTCTTGGAGGCCATTCAATGTCACAATTTCTTGAAATAATCGAATCTCCAAACTTTTCTCGCAATAATTCGGTTGTTACACGTGCTGTGTGGCACGTACCCCCGTCTTGTTGGAACCAGATATTTTTAAGATCAACTTCTTCCAATTTCAGCCATAAAAAGTTGGTTGTCATCGATCCAGCTTCATTTCGAAAGAAGTACGGACCGACGATTCTACCAGACCAAAAACCACACCAAACTGTCAATATAGGTGAATGTAATCGGTGTTCATGAATAATTTGTAGATTTTCTTCGCACCAGAATCGACAGTTTTGTTTATTTACCGCACCACTCAGATGAAAGTGAGCCTCATCGGAGAAAATGATTTTCTTAAAAAAATCGTTAACGTTTTCAAGTTGTTCCAAGCCAAAATCAGCAAATTCACGATGTTTACGGTGGTCCAATGGCTTCAATTCTTGAGTGATAACAATTTTATACGGATGCAAGCTCAAATCCTTTCTCAAAATCCGCCAGGTTGTGGTTTGAGACAGTCCCAATTCTTGAGAACGTCTTAGAATCGACAAATTGGGGTCTTCAGCAACACTTGCTTGAACGGCAGCAATATTTTCATTACTTCGAGCGGTTCTTTGTCTTATTAGCACTTGAACATTATGTTAATAAAATGTACGCTCGAAATTTTTAACAATTCGACGAATAGCAAGCACAGTTGGACGATTATTACGACCATAAAATGGCAAAAGCGCACGAAAAGTTGCAATTGGAGAACGATTATTTTGATAATAAAATTGAATAAATTGTAACCGCTGTTCTTGCGTATATCTCTCCATGATGAAATTGTAAACATTACTGAATATAATGGAAAAATGATAGATCATGACAATTATATGTGAAACGTCACTTAGAAAATCATACTACTCTTATTGGAAAACTCTATATTTTGGCAATTATTTGCCAGACAGTGGGTTTTTAAATGTTCTAAAATTAAAAGATTATATATATTAATAAGTTTTTTAAGATATATTTTTAAAAGAAAGTCCAACGATATCAAATTGCACAATTTTGGAAGCCAATTGGCATCACCAAATCTCAATATTACGCGTTCTGGTAACTAACATCATGCAATATAGCCGAAATTTGTTGTGTTGTATGGCTTATGCCACCATTTTGTTAAAATAAAATATGGATTAAATATTCTAGTTCAAAGTAAAATAGAAACGGTTATCATAAGGCCATAGTGCTCAGAATTGACGGTAACTTGCTCTCCTTATTCATTTCAAAGAATGACACCTTTAAAAACAAATGGACACCAGAAAGTTACTTTTCGCTTATTCTATAGCTTGTTTACTGTTACTTTAAGACTTTTAGAGCAATTTTGCAACCAATCGGAAAATGAGCCTCATCGCTGAAGAAAATAATCTCCTCTTAGAAGTATTAAAGTTGACTACGGCAAAATCACCACTTTTGTAAAAAGTCTTTACAACTGTAACCCTTTTTTTGGTCATTAAACTATTTATAGTATAAAATGGCAAACTTTAGCTTAAGCAAATAGTATTTTAGATGATATTAGCATTTGACAGCTGCCACATGACACGATTGTAATTTCCAAATCTTGAAGTGGATAAACCATTATTATTGGGGCTTCATTGTACTTTAAGGAGAAATTTTATGAAAAAAATGGTTTGTTCATATTCATATTCTGTTCTTATTAAAAACTGCCAAGTAACTATGGAAAATCCATTGTATCCTCAAAAACAGACCGTCTAGTATGCGTGTGTGTCTGAAGGTGTCATTGACACGTATTTCTTTAAAAATGAATAACGACAGACCGTTACAGTAATATTATATTATTTAATGTGACGTATCTGTCGTTAAACATAAAACTACAAGTCGCCTACGACTATAGGGGTTGAGTTACGCTCAATCAACGCACCATCATTACTGGCAGTTTACAGTCAGTAACCAGTTACAAGCTGATGACAGCGCCCAAGATAATTACCCGTATCTCCCACCAGCCATACGTAGACCGTACCCGCGATATGGGTATTAACCAAAACCACTACGTTGCTGCACAAGGCGCCTCACCATTGTCGGGCACAGTGCGTTTTAACACCATAGGGCGTCCCAATTCCCGTAGTACCAATTTTTGTTTTAAGAGTACTTCGGTTTGTACTCTGCTCATTGGGCTACGGTAAGAAATCCTGTAAAACCCTAGGCACCGCTAAGCCAGCTCAGGTACGCGAGTTTGCAAAGACCCGAAAGTACAACCGGAATCGACCTTAGTCTTTCACCTAGTTATAGCTACCCTGCGTGTCATTGACACACTCATTCACGCACCATTCTCGCTCTCCTCTCAAAAAGTGTCACGGCAAATCTATTATAGCATTCATACCCCTCTCTCACACCCAACACGACACTCTCATCATTCACCACGATTTCACATGCACCTAGGTCACGCAAATCCCCGTATAGGCCACACTCAATGAGTAGGTGCTTGGCACTCTCCCTCGCAGCCCCACAAGGGCATATAGTCTCCACAACCAGACCACGCCTGTATATGAACGCATTCATACGGCCATGTCCCGTGAGTAAATACCCAAGGTACAGACTAAATTCAAATCCATACGCAGAGGCAAAGCACACATCCAAAATGAACATGTGCGTCCATCTGCCATTCTCACTCTCATCCCATCGACGTTGCCAAATTTCATAAATTCTATATAGAACCAGTACACGACGCTAGCGTGGACTAAGATCCTAAACCTCTTCATTCGTAACCGCACAACCAGCAAGCGGGATGCCCCGCCGACGACGGTAGTAGATGCTTCTACGCAACACCTCCAGATCCCATGGAATTTTTCCCATGAGAACCTGCATTGCATCGGTTGAGGCGGTTCTACATATAACGCATACATTGCACACGGAACAAACACACCCTTGTACTGGACTTTCACTGCTCTGGATCGAAGTCCCCATTCTTTGTGAAATACTCGCACCAGCACGCCAACCACACCGGCCACGCGCCCGCTTAGATGTTGCAAGTAAGGCCGAAAGTTCAGACTATCTTCAACCTTTACTCCAAGGTAACATATTTCCCGCGCGTATCGGACCTCAAAAAAACCCCTCAACACCATACACACAGTCTTCTTTTCTGAAACATTCACTCCCATTCTATTCCCCCATTCAGACACCTTCTGCATATAGTGGCTTCCCGCTACCTCTACCGTAAACCTACTCCCCCGCTCAATCAAAAGCAGAAGATCATCCGCATATGCGATCACACCGCAACCGGTCTCCTCCAACTGCAGCAAAAAACCGTTCATCATCATATTTCAGATGGCGGGGCTGGCCGCAGATCCATGTGGGCAGCCACGCACCATCTGGCGAACGACCCTCCCATTGTTCCCGCACACGACCGCATACCTTTCATGGAAGTAACTTCGCCATAGAGAAGTTTCTTCACATGAAACCTCTTCAAGCCGCCCAATGATGCGATCCCATCGTAAGCAATTGAAGACACTACGGAAGTATGCAAACACACCAGACACTACGGAAGTCTGTCTACAAACACACCACACAAGCGCACTCAGTTGATTTACCTTTCGTAAATCCATATTGAGAACCGGACACGTTCAATTCTGCCAACTTCACATTCAGCCGGCAGTAAGCATATCGGTCTATAGGAGTACGGGTCAATCCGTATCCCGTCCGCAGACTTGGGAAGGATAACCACGTCTCCGAATTTCCATTTACTCGGAAATACACCACTCTCCAGGCATTCACCGTATAGGCTGTGAATTTGAATATTTAAATTAGGATTATTTGTGGTTTCAACAAAACGATGCCACAAAAACCGCCATGAACTTTTTCGATTAACCAATACTACAGTAATTTCTGTACATCAGAAATATGGAATATTTCGATATTTTTTCAATATTTTTTATGCAAGCGAATTGTGTTTTTTTTAAATATAAATTAAAAGATCCTTAACGAATATTTAATAAGCTTACAGACTGGATAAGAGTAAATATAATTGAAAACGGATATAAATTAACTATCTACGAATTGTTTGGTATTCAAATAGTCATCAATCGTTAAATTCAATTCGATAAATTTTGTATTTAAGTTGGAATTAGATAAATAAATCAGATACTAAATGACCAATGCTATTTAAAATTGTTAACGTGGCAAACATTTGACCATTTTCCCCACCCCGCTCTTCATAATCAAACGGTTCCGGATTCCAACCATAATCAGATTTGACCAAACTTTAGTTACTAAAACGCCAAAGGTTCAAACACCGCATAACATTCACTCGTCCCTCCCGTACCGGATCCAATATCGGTTAATATCATACAAGTTTAATAATGCGCGAAATCGATACCAAAAAGGACTAAATACTCGGTACTATATTTCGATTCATTTCATTTCCAATTGCCTTTTTTAATGATTATTTACTGATAATACGTTGATAACTAAAAATTATTCGTTTGCGCTTCTCTACTTTATTTGCGGACGTATGCATTTTGAAGCAATTATTTTTGCCATTATTTATTATACAAATATTAGTGCACATATTTATGCATTTACAAATCTATGGTAATAATGCATAGAATTGAAATTTCACAGTTAAATTTATTATATTTTTATTATTTTATTTTTCAATGAAAATTTGAATATCCTACGAAGAATTTGATGCCTGTACCAAAAAAAAAATTGTTCAAATTATCGATTACAGTAAAAAAAAAAATAATTTTTAATTAATTTCAAATATGTTTGTTTATTTGTCTTGTAATAGAGAATTGCATAATTTCATATTTAAACTACTGCGTGTAATTAATCGATATTATATCTATGTGTATTATCTATTATATTGTGTATAGTGCATCGTTCATCCGATTGAGTTGATATTTTGCAATAATATTTTTAGTGATACAAATATGTAATGTCAGTTAGTGACATAATTGAATAAGAAGAAGAAACATTTTGACAATTTGTAAATTAATAACAGTGTCACTTTTTGTTTATTATTACAAAGGCACAATAAATCGTTTGATTTTTCATGCTTTTTTTGACAGATCATGTGTCAAAGTCAAAAGTCATTATCATTTTAATTATCTAAATGCTTAGATTAAAGAAAACCTAAATAGGCTCGTACGTCATATTTTCGTGTATGTATACGCACTTTTCTGACTTATTTATTACAGAAGCGGCGAGAAATTGTAACACTGGCATACTTTTGTGTAGATTTTTTTATGTAGACATGATACCCACTGACATAACGCGCTGTTAAGTTCAAGTATTTTTAATATTGTGTGAAGATTTCAAGTAAGTCGTTTGTCTTGGTTTAGTCCCTGAAGTGGCCATTAAGTTATATCAATGAAGTGGCCATTAAGGTATATAGAAATGGGTGGATCTTTGCAAACGGTAAAGGTAACTGAACACTCTTCTGCTTGATGATTATTAGTATGGGATTGTAGATATTTTGGAGCTGTTTGGATATTGAAGTAGAATGCAAGAATAGTGGTGTCGTCCGCATAGGTGGCAGTCAAAGTTTTGAAATTTTATAGGAGTAGACCAAGAGTACTGCCTTGAGACACACCACCTTTGATGGGAGATATTTTAGAACAATCAGTATTAACTCTAACTTGAAAATGGCATTGGAAGAGATATGATCTTAAAATAAGGAAGTATGTGAAGGGAAGGAAGCTCTTGAGTTCACGGTGGCACACTTGATCAAAAGTATGTCATATATCTAGGACAATACTCTTTTTGCTCAAGGTAGGACGTAATGAAATCAACCACGCGAGGGCATTGTTGGATTGTCGAGTTCTCTGTACGGTAATCAAATTGGTGATCAGGGGTAATTTTGGCATCTTCAAGGATAGGGTAAGGGCGTTCAATAAAATATGTTCGAAAAAAACACTATTATTTTCGAAAAGTGCATTTGCTAGACCAACTGATGGACCTTTGCTTTATGTCAACTGATTGCAGTGGTTCAATAAAATGACTGTGGTGGCGTTGTAATAAAACGAGACAAGTATCGACCTATATGTGCATGATACAACTATTGTCTTCGTATAATCTAAGGCTAATCCTTAGATTATAGAAAACCTGAATATGCCCGTACGTCAGATTTCCGTATATGTACACGCACTTTTCTGGCTTATTTATTGCAGAAGCGGCGAGAAATCGTACTTATTAGCCGTATTCCAATGGACTAATTTTGCTACTCGCAAGTATTTGGGAGTAGATGCCCATCATAGGAACGCACAGTTTACTGACTGAAGTAAAATATAACCTCAAAAAAACAATAAAAACTGAGTTTATTCACACATAAACAATACTGACAAAAATATGACTCCTCAACATAACCAACGAACCCGCTAAGCCATCTATTTCCAGTTCGGGAACTAAAATACCCTACCGTAAATTGTATGGCGTAACTACGCATGCGAACTACTCATTTGTTCGAGGTGGTGTAGATGATGACAGCTAGAACTACTCGTGAGTAGCAAAATTGGTCCATTGGAATACGGCTATTATATACTTTTGTGTAGATTTTTTTAAGTAGACATTGATACCCACTGACATCTGGTTTTTGTAATCAGAAAATTATTGAATTGCAAAAGCATAATTTTTATTCATTTTAATTCACTTACTGAAAACAAAAATACAATTTAAACACAACGTCAGGCAATTTTTATTGTTTTGTACAATCTTTTGATATGAAATGGAATTGTATTTTAAGTTTATTATTTATAATAATAAATCAATATTTGTAGACTTTCGGAAAGTTTTTAAACACGCCATTCTTCATTTAAGTGGTGGTAGCATACTGAAATACTTACATACTTTTGTTGTTTTTCAAGTTGCTATGTAGGCACTTATCGGAAAGTGCAAGTGAAAGTGTAATTTTTATGTTTTTTTTTGAAGTACTCGTATTTACGAAAAAGTAAGTATTTATATAATTAGTTATATTTGTTGATAACATTTAATAGGAAGTTTTTATTTCAAAAAATGAAGTGTTTTATGAAGGGTTGCTGGTCAGTCAACGGAATGAGGAAGCCGAGAATTTCTTTCTTTCGGTAAGTTGACATCTTCATTTTTATTAGAGAAATTAACAAAAATTTAGTGTATAATATGTTTAAAGGGCTTTTAATGATTTTTTTGATACCAAAAATTGGTTAAAAAGTGAAAAGTTCGTCATTGAATAAATGTAAACAAATGTGATATTGACAGTTCAATGTTTATTAGAAAATAGTTCAGTATCGGGCTTAGATTAAAGAAGTACTGGATAGGCCTCTACACAAAAATTCTGTCCAAATTTTGTTGGCAATATATTCATAGAACGCACACACCTGCAATACAACAGAAACGGCGTAAATCATTGGGGTCCAATTTAAAAGTTCTGTATGCGATTGAAGCGGTTCGTTTAAAACCATTTTTCATGTGTGATATCATTTACACATGCACGTATGCGTAAAGAAGCAGATTTTTTAATATTGCGGATCTTGTTTGATGGAATTAGTTTTGTAAATATGCAATAAAACACAGTATTCTATTTTTAAATATTTATTTATTTATTATGTATTTTCATTTTATTTATTTTACTGTATATTATTTAGTAAAACAGAATTTTTAAAGTGGGGAATAGTATATAAAAATATGAATTGTAAGTTATTTGATTATGTGATGTTAATCGTATACAACATTACAGGAAATGCTTTAAAACTAAATAACAATATGAAAAATTTAATGTACTTAAATAATTAATAACTTATATTCTAAAAAAAATGAAAACAATATTATTTAGTAAATGCATTATAATATGGTCGAATAGAGCAATCAAAACAAATTTATTTAAATAATAAGCTTACCGAAGAATAAACTTTATTTATTATAACACAATGAAAACAGCAATTGAAAATAGACAGAAAAATTCGGTCCCTTAAACTTTCTTACACACACTTTATATACACCGGCACTGTACTATTTTATGGTAAACATTGAACTGTCAACATCGGCTTCACAAATGACAAAGCTAACCCCCAAGTCTCCACTTTCATGGAGAATTAAAGTTTTCAAACTCTCCGAAAGTCTACAAAATTGAGGCGGTTTATATTTAATTGATATTTACGAAATGTATAATAAACCTAAAATAGAATTCCATTTCGTATCAAAAGATTGTACAAAAAATAAAAATGACCTATCGTTGTATTTAAATTGTATTTTTGTTTCCAGTAAGTGAATTAAAATAAATATAAATTATGCTTTTGCAATTAAATAAATTTCCATTACGACACATAGATGGCAGTGGATGTCATGTCTACATAAAAAATTTTTGACAGTCATATCCCCCTAGTAAATATTTGTACACAAAATTGCGTATATACGTACATATACGGTAGGGGCCTATCCAGTACTTCTTTAATCTAAGGTATCGGTTGTACGTAAAGTCGGTGTCAGAAAATTTAAGGGAAAGAATTTTTCAGTCTATTTTCCATTGCTGTTTTCATTGTCTTAAAATAAATAAAATATATTCGATAGATTTATTATTTAAACAAATTTCTTTGCATTTGTACATTTGCTTGCTCTCCTAGACCATTTTTTAATGCATTTATTAAATAAAAATGTTTGGACTTTTTTTTTAGAATATAAGTTATTAATTATTTAAGTACATTAAATTTTTCTGCCTTGTAATTTAGTTTTAAAGCATTTGCTATAATATTGTATACAATTAATATAACAATAAAATATATATTTACTAAGTTGCGGTGTAGTTTTAATTTCAATATAATATCAAATACTCGCATTTAATTCATTTTGCACTTTTAGAATAGATTTTTATTTGTGCACATAATTGTTTTTATATAATCAAATTATTTCCAATTTATATTTTTATCTGCTTTTCGACTTTATAATTCTATTTTAATAAATAATATAATAGTGAAATAAATAAAATGAAAATATAATAAATAAATAAATAAATAAATAATATTTTCAAATAGAATATTGAATTTTATTTTGCAAATTTTCAAAACTTATTCCATTAAACAACAAAATTCGCAATATTAAAAAAATCTATTTATTTATGCATAAATGACATTACATTTTAAAATTGGCCCCTACTGATTTACGCCGTTTCTGTTATTTTGCATATGTGTGTGCGTTCTACGAATGTATTGCCAACAAAATTTGACCAGAATTAAATGTTTCCATCATTTTTATTTATGGGCGCGATTTCACTGTTGAGAGTAATCACAATCCGCTGGAAACATTGAATTTACGCGATATTGACGCTGTAACGCCAAGATTGCAGCGATTGTTCATGATGCTACTGAAATATTCGAAAATGGAAATTGTTTTCAAACCGGGAAAAAGCATGTTGGTAGCCGATTTTCTCTCTCGTGCTCAGTTGGACACGATCTCGGAGGAAACGGAATTGAGTGGAGTCATTCACACAGTAACCCAATCTGCTTGTGTGTCAAAGGACAATTACGATTACTACAACAGATACTGGAATCGGATGAAAACCTTAAACGCGTGTGTGAATACGTAAGAAATGGTTGGCCTGAGTACCGAACTCTGAATGATTTTTGCCGGGAATTTCACAAACTTAAATCGGAACCCCACTTTGAAAACGGAGTACTGTTCAGAAATCACAGACTGGTGATTCCAACGGGATTTCAAGGAAAAATGACAAAATGGTTGCATGCAACACCACATCTTAGAATCGAAAAAACAATTGCAAGAGCCAGAATGATTGCGTCATGTAATGTGTGTGAAAAATTTAAATGAAACAATCAAAAGGAACCATTTGTTCAAGAAGTTAATCCAAAATATCCACACCACATTGCTTCTGTGGACTTGTTTGAATATGCGGGTCGTGATTTCATCTCAATTTTTGATGCATATTCAAATTTTTTAGTTGCGACTAAAGTAAATAACAAAACTTCTGGGCATATTATCGATGTCTTTTGTTCCATTTTCAACATAATCGGATATTCATCGATAATAAAAAGTGAGAACGTTCCGTTCAACTCAGCAGAGTACGAAAAGTTTGCACGGAAATTTAATGTGCAATTGAAATATTCGAGTCCTCGATATCCACAAAGCAATGGAATGGCTGAGAAAGGAGTCGCAATTGCAAGGAACATTTTGAAGCGTTGTTATGAGACTAACAGCTTTGATCAGTTTCAATACAGAATCATGGAATATAACACCACACCTGTCGCAAGCATGCAACTTACTCCATCGGAATTATTCTTTGGAAGATTGGTCAAAACAAAATTGCCAGGATCGGAACAATTGCTGATCAGAAACAAAGGAAAAACAAAAGTATTACTATAATCGGAACGTAAAGTCATTGCCGGCATTAAGCCTGAGCGATTTGGTAATTTTCAAAAAGATTGGAAAAGAATGGCATTAGGGAACAATTGTTGGAATAGTTAACGACCGCTCGTATATTATTAAGGATTCATTCGACAATCATTTTAGACGTAATCGTAGATTCATTGCCAAAACGAAGAATAAGGATTTTAGTGCTAGTGATCTAGTTTTTGAAGAAAATGTTAAGACAGGGTACTTGGACAATTTGCCAAAAATTCAAATCGCAAAGTCAGTAAATGAAACAGTTGATCCCGGTAAGTCAAATGTTGGCAATTATCGGAATGGCAAAACTCCCATGAATATTGTAATTGCGAATGAACCAGAGCTTCCAGTAGATGTGGAAATTGACGATTATCATAATTCGTCTTCGGAATATGAAACTGCTGGAAGTGATGATTCAGATGCAAATATGGGCAGCGATGCAGAAGTCGTTCCAGAACCAGTGGTTCAGGGCAGTTACAGAACGCGCAGTGGTCGTACTGTAAGACCACCGAAAAAATATGGCTGGTGAACATTTTAACAGTCATTAGGAGTAGCCTAGTCCAAATTATTATTGTTACTTATTTAGACTTAAAGAAAAAAGCGTGTAATGTGACATTAAAGCAATGTCATCAAAAAAATAACATGGCCATCAAAAAGCAACAATGCTGCATGTGACAGCTGACGTTTGAAGTTAGTTGAACTTCAACCATGTACAAAGTAACACGTAATATTAATAATCATTGAATAAATCTAATAATTAAATAATAAATAAATGTGTTATTTATTATTTCGCATGTATATTACAACTACTACTACTAACTTCAATTGAACATAATTATAAAATATCTCTAATCATTTCAATGGCAACAGTAATAAATTATAATAAATTTTAGCAATATTTTAATTAATAACTGATAAATTATTAATTTAAAGGAAGTAAAAGTTTTCTATAAATTTTCCTTAAGTCTATTTATTATGAAAATTTACTTCGATTTTATCATAAAATTAAAAACTTCTGAGATTCACCATTAAATTGATTCACACATACATAGTTGATCTAACTTTTATCACTAATTTTATTAAAATTCGAAAATCTTGCTCATAATATGCAATAGATTTTCGTAGATTGTGCAGAATATTGTAAAATTATTATAGTTGCATTCGATTTAATGGAAATGTTTATTCAAATATTGCTAGAAGTAATATTACTTACCTTTGCAAATGAAATAAATATTCCTGATGGATCCTAGTTATACTATTACCAACTAACAAAGTCCAAACAATATTTTAACAATTCAACTTTTCCTATTTACACCTCTCCTTGTAAATTTTTTTTTATTTTTTTTTTATTATATTATATTTGTACTTATAATTGACTATGGAAGTTTTTGGTAATTTTTTTTTTTATTGTTGAAATTTTTTTATGTACACTGAACCGAATTATGTTTGAAAGAGAACGTCCAATAACAGTATTTTTCACTGCTTCTCCACCAAAGCTATCTTTGGGAGTATTTAAGACTTATAATTGACTGTCCATATAAAATCATTTTTAATATATTCACTAAAAGTCTTAGTTTGAACGTGATTAATGGAAGATCGCTGAGATACTGAACTATTATTCTGTTTATGATGATCAAACTGGTCAACTGATTAGCAGCTGACTACAAATGTGGGCGATGAAAACTTCAAAATCGTTGCCAATAGTTGATAATAATAACTGCAAATTTAAAATAATTAGTGATTTTTACTTAATCGTAAATAATTCAGTAATCTTTTCAAACTTACATACTTTTGTACAAATATCAACTGTGAATGCATGTAACGTCGTCGTAAATATGAATTAGGTGATATTGTGCAGTCCACGGACTAGTAGTCAATAGAAAAATAACAACAAATATAATAATTTCCGGAATTAAATTTAAATGAGAACTTAATTAATTGATATTACCTGCACTGACTTAATGTCAATGACAATATTGTCGATATTAAACAAAGCCCCCAATATCAATCAAAAACCACCACTGCAATGTTTAAACTATTCAAGTCGTTATAATCAAACAATATAGTCCAGATAAAAATTATTTAACTCCTTCTTGTTTAATTCAATTATGTATAATTGATTATGGTTTTGATAATGACTAGTTATTGAAATTTTTACGAACCGAATGTTAGTATGTTGTTTAATTGAAATTACTAATTGGATACAACAGGTACCACAACACACGCACACAAATTCTTTAAAACTATGAAAATAGTCTATTTTTTTTATTGTTTTTAATATTTTGGAAGACAGTTAAACTATAGATTTTGTTATTTTATAATAAAATCGTTGGTTTTTTTTGTTGTTGATTTTGTCAGCAAATATAAATGCTTATTTTGGCGCGTATGAGAAATTCCTCAAAAAATCGTTGGGCATATACATAAACCTTACAAATGTTTACCTCAATATTCAATCTGTGCTTTAAGCATATTCAAGCAACACTAATAAAGCTCTGCTTTTAAAATTGACCAAGCTACACAATTAGTATATATACTCGAATATGAACATGATTTATTTCATTTTAATTTATAATAATTGAATATATGAACTATTATATTTTGTTACAATATAATTGCACAGGAATTTTAAAATATTCACAACGTTTTTTTTTAATCAATTTTTTATTTACATACACTAGTAAATACAAACAATCACATGAATTAATAAAACGTAATTGGCAAAAAATTTAATTGTATAAATTGTTCAAAATGTTTTTTAACGGAATTGAAATGCATTAAAGTACAAAATAGATTAATCTAATAGATATGTATATCTGTAACTATTTGAAAATTGATATAAATCAATTAAATTTGATTTGTATATTTTTTGCACAATTCTTCAAAATGAATATTTAGCTAATATCAGAACAAATTTTAAGCTCATGTTTTCACCATTAATGTACACAACTAAATTGTTTATAGTTTTTATAATAAAACTATGAAAACTTTTAGTATATTTTATATTTGTTTTCGTTTTATAATTAACTTGTTAATTGATATTTTTTATTTAAAAAAAAAAATTTTAATAAAATAACTAAATAGAAATTGTTTAGCTAATACTACAACCAAATTCTTTATTCTTATTTTATTTTTTCAACATCTATATTTGTTATATTTAAACATTGAATTTGTTGCAAATTTTAATACAAATATATATTTAAGTTTATTATTTGTTAACAATTTATAAAATATTGCTTATTAAATCAACAAATTCGCTTCTGTATGTTTTTATCTAATGTTACAACCAAAATACACTTTTGGTACAATCTCGCTGAAAATTAGTAATTACAATATAAATTCTCGCTGAAAATTACAAATTTCTATATTTATTACCGTTTACATATATAAAGAAGTTAATTTTTATAGTACACTGTCTAAATTGATATTTTTTAACTTATTTAATAATATTTATCAATCGTATTTAGCAAATATTAATACCATATCATATGCAGTTAATACAATGACGCCATTAATAAACACCGACTGTACAAAAATTTGCACAAATTTCCTGACTGAAAAATACAATCTGTGGTAGAAGCGTAATAATAAATGAAAAGTATCAACTGGCTTAGATAGTTTTTTTTATTTGGATAATAAAACACACTTTTATTTGTACAACAACTCCTTAACGTGTCTACAAAGACGACACAGTACAAGGACGAAACAACTTTAATTCGATCACACTTTCCAATTCAATGTTTAGTGAAATTTTCTCTATACTCTTTAAACCAATTGCAGGGCGTCCACGAAAACGCGAGCTCATGAAATATGAATAATACAATATTAAAAATAATATATATTTTATTTATCGGTGGTCAACGACAACAGTTTTATTGAAAATATTCTCAGCCACTCCCGGTATAGTTGTGCATCCGACACAAGTGTGCAAAGTATCATGAATGAAAATTTCGCAATCGATGCAAAAGTGTTGAGAACACGTTTGGCATTGGTAAATGTGCTTATCGTTTTCATTGAAGAGTTTCCGACATGCGTAACAGAGTTCAGCTTGGCCATTGAATTCGAACTCCTTAAATGCCTGAACAGGGAACAAATGGTGGTAGGACCGGGTTAGGTGAGGTGCCGACACCAGCGTCAGTCCGCAGGACATACACTCAACAGGCAATTCACAGTACTTGCTGAGACATTGTGGGCAATTGTAGCCGCCGGAATTCAGCTTGCTTGGCTCTTCGCTATTATCTACGTGACACATGCACATGGAGAGTGGTGGATCTTTGCCCTCTTCCGATTGTCCGTGTGGGAAGCCCATTTTTATTAACGAATTCTCTTGTGTTTGAGTTGCTGGCGGTGGGTCGACGTGTTGTAACAGTAAATCCTTATAGTGTACGTCATCTAGAACAGCGCCGTACGTTCCACCCGTCTCTTGAGTTAAGTGTCGACAAATGCGTATTTCAGCTGACAAACTGATTACAGAACATCTAATACCCTCCGTTTTTAAATTCTACACAAATACAAATAAAATTAACTTTAAAAAAAATAAATATAAACATTCATACAACTCACATCGATAGTGACATTTAAATCGACTGGATCACAAGTAGTTAAACTTCCCATAATAATCAGAATTTCTCGACTTGCATGAGCTGGAACCATTTTAAGAGTTTTCATTGCTAAGTCTAAACCATTTTGCAATGATGGTTCTCCAGAAAGATTGGTTTTGTTTAATCTTTGTTATATTTATTTAAAAAAAAAATCAAGTGCATTTATTAATTAAAAAATTATAAATATTGTGTTTTTGGTGCAACTCTTATGATCAAATAAACTCACGTTTGAATTGTTTTTATATGTTTTCTAGCAGTACCAGCCAGATCACATATTCTTTCAGCACGTTTACTTTTTAATGCAATAACACCAAGTTGACTTATTGGATTTTGATCAAAAAATTCCTCAATAAATTTTTCCAATAACTTATAAAAATTACAACAAAAACAGATTTTTTTATCAAATCCAACATAATGATAACAATGATGTCATACTTTTAGTGTGCAAAGCAATCGTGTTGGTTTTAAATCAGGTATACTCATAGCTTCGGAACAGTCAATAATAACATAAAAATGTCTCATCATTCCAAGTCGATTCCGGGTAACCTTTTCTTCTTGGCGCTTTCTCTTTGCCTTTCGAATGATGTCTGCGATGACACCGTCGATAAGTCCATCATCATCTTCCTTAATTGCTTCCCTAATTTAATAACAAAATATACAATTTTTTGTAGTACGAATAGTAACGTGAAGACAAATTGTTATCGAAACCAGTTAAATTAACTCAATTTATATTCTAACTTACACAAAGTATTTTATTCAATTTATATTTTTTTTATGAATCTACACTAAGATTATTTGCAATAAGTGTAGTATATCTACTTGTAATAAATCTCATGTTTACGTTATCATCCAAAAGAGCAAAATAAAAAATCAACATGACATTTTTCATTAAAAAAGTACACTAGTGTTGTTAAGTATTTTAATTTCAATATATACCATGTCTTTTCATATCCTGTCTCCCAGCGATATTCCTTCGATTCTGGTTCGTCTACCATTTTTGCCTATAGAACTAATATTTTCCGCAAACATGCATAGAAAGGAACAGAAATGACAAGTTTATTTTCCACACAACCGGTATAACTAATTAACTCAACTTGTAAACACAACTCACTTCTTCTCCCTTCACACCGATAATTAATACTTTTGACAGTTATTTGACACCAAATCTCCAAAATATGGCAACAGTGATTGAAAAGTATAGTAAAACAAAACATAAAAAGTCAGCATTCCCGTCGCTCGCTCTTCTATAAATTAGTGAAATATCAATTCGCCAGATGTCAGATCAAGCAAATATGGAACAACGCTTTATATATCGCCCCATCCTATTGGCCGTACACACCATCAAATTCATATGCACACATTCCATTTTTATCGCTTGTTCATATACGCTGTCTTCCATCCGATTGAGCGCGATTTACAAAAACAACGCACAAACACGCTCTTGCGATGCACTGCATTATCAATAAATCCACTGAACTTGGTACGCCTGCATGAATTTGTATCGACTCGAAAAGTTGCGTCTCTGACTCTTTAAGAATTGCGAATATAAAATTGTTAATTTTATCAAGTATAAATTATTAAAACAAATGTAAAATTAGTATAAGTTTTATGAAAAGTGCATAAACGTTATCAAACAAGTAAGTTCCATTGGGGAAAAGTGTGTTCGTTGTCGGTCAACTTATCTAGCGATGACAATAACACTTTGGTTCGCGTATTACTTTTGGTACAATCGGACAATAAAGCTAATGCTAATTTATTAATTTTTCCCCCTTATTTAAATGTCAAAATATCGTGTACAATATATTAAAATAAATTAATAAAAAAAAATACAAAAATTTACTCATATAGTTTTGAGAAAATAAAGTGCATTAATTAATAAATAAAAATGGTAGATTTTGATGTTTTCCATTGAGTTTGAAGCGTTCGTGTAGTGTATATTTAACTCAGTTACAGTAAGTTAGAATAAATGCCAAAAATAGTGTTTTTTTTCAATGTTTGGATCACCATAGAGGCATCTATACCAGTGATTATCTTAATTCCGCTCTTCGCGCCTAGGTGACCAACCATCCATCATAGCTAAACGTCATCCACATTTCGTTTATTTCTCCCGCTCTAAATTAAAGACAATATTGCAAAATATTTTGAAATAAATACGAATATTTAATTCGCTATTCTTAATACACATACTAAATTTGTTCAACTAAATCACATAAGTGGTGAAAATATGTCTGGATTCTTCATAAAAATCTCAATATTAAAAATTAATGTTGATTGCGTGCATATATGGCAGTCTGTCCACTCTAGTGAAGTGTTCAGAATATAATGATAGTGTGACGCTTTTGACAAAAGACCATCATCTGACATTTAAGTTTTTTTTCTTTTCAGTCTCCAGTGGTCCCTACTGGAGAATTAATAAACTGACAATTCCTTTTTTAATATCTAATATCAATTTTACCAATTCAAATTTTTCAATAATATGTATAAAACAAATAATATACTACTTGCAAAAAAAATAATTAAATTATGCCACACGGTAGAAAATTAGTAACGCTATTTTAAATTTCAAATAGGTAACACCTTATCTTCAAACCTTTTACCGAAAAAATTCCCTATTTTTCGAACAGATTTTTGGAAATGAAGTCGATAGTTAAGTTACTTTGGTTTTTCAGTTAGAACTAATTTTTTTTACTCCTCAAATTTGAAAAAATTCAACCATCCCTTACTTTCGTAGTAAATCCTTACTTTACTTTTTATAAAGTTATTCCGTGAATGTAAAATAAACAAAAATGTTTTCTAGAAAGATATATGTTGATATCGAACTTGATTTGATATCAACAATTGAATTTCAACTTCGTCAATTATTTTTAAATACTTACAATTTAGAAAAAAATACGTTTACTGATATATTTTTTCTTTAAGCTACTAAAACAATGAAGGAGCAAGAAATTGTTGATGCGTCAAACATCGGGACGCATCCAAACATTATAAAAAGTAAATAAAACTAATATCGTACACAGTAGAATTATTCATTTGAATTATTTAAACAATATATAAATTATCATATTTAGATGCCTTGGAAGAATTATCCGAAACGGATGTGCTTGTATGCGGAAAATGTCACAGTGTCTTCCATTTTCTGGAACTTTTTAGAGAGCACAAAGAGGAGGGATGCGGTACAGAATCTATTTTCAAAGATACAGAAGAAACGAATTCTAAATTATGGGCCTTTCTATTATGGAAATCGTCAAGAAATAGTAGAGAAATGGACATAAGTCCATGGAATTGGTTTTTAAAATGGTCAAGACTTGAGAAATCCACAAGAGAGACATGGTTAATGGCTGGTCGAATAATTCTATCATTCAATAAGGTAAATAATGTCTTTAAATTTTCGAAGATTAATATTATGTAAATATAATATTTTATATAATTTATTTGTGCCTATAATTCAGCATCGAACCGAAACACTACAAGAGACGCCAGTAAAAATAACAAGTATGTACAATCTATTTTATTTAATTGATTAAATAGTGATTTTACTAATAAGTAAATATGTTATTTTAAGGGAATGCACCGTTTTCACAATCGAATGATAATAATTTAATTAAGAAAACTTCGCAAAGGCTATCTGATTTGAAAGCGTCTCTAAAAACGGTAAAAAAATAAAATACCATAAATAGTTTGTTGTTTTACTCATATATTCTCCTTTTTTTGGGTAAATCTAAAAATAGTATACAAATAATACAGAATCAGAAATTTCAACACCTAAAAATATAAGTTCACAATCAATAAAGAAAACAATTCTAGCAACAAATGCATCGGGTACTTTAAAAACATTAGACACGGAAAATAATGTTATGAATAAAGTAATAAAGTAAGTATTAAATTGTGTATATTTTTCGGAATAAAAATAATTGTAATTTATTTATGTATAAACACAAGTCTTGAAAATTGCCGAGCACCACGCTCAGTTCCGAATTCAAAGGAATTTGAACAACATACGGTTGAGAAAATAATTGCAAAACGTTACAATCCGAGAAGAAAATTTCACGAATTTTTAGTGAAATGGGTTGGTATGCCGCATGAACAAAATACATGGGAACCGCATTTCCATTTGGGCAATTGTACATCTTTAATTGAATCGTTTGAAAATCAATTGGCAAGGCAGAAGGAACAGAAAGCTGTACAAGAAGCAAAGAAAGCAGCTGCTGTTGCCCAACAGCAAAAAGAAGAGGCCGCGTTGAGAGCATCTTCACCGCAATTATCCCCAACCGGCCGTCCATTTAGGAATTCGAAATCGAAAGCTCTGGATCAAGTGAAACAATGGTGTACTGATGATGAAACAAGCTCCGGACTAAAACGGAAATACGAAGACACAGATTTCGATTCATCTAGGACAGGCGATGACAACGAAGACATCGATTCAGATGATGAACAATCAAAACAAGTGAGCAAGAGACTTAAAAATGGTTCACCTGTAGCAATAAATGCAACAAAACCAGATTCAAAGCCTGGTGTAAAAATCACTCAACAGGTAACACAACTTTTACATTTATTTAAGCTACTCATGAATATTCAATATAAAATTTTTTTTTATTGCTCGTAATAGCAAAAAACTATTAAAGCCGTAAATGGATCATATCGACCGATAAAAAATATTCCATCGGCAGAAGTTATAATAACAAAGGACATTAATTCTAGTGGCATTATTAAAAAATCTGGAAATATTATATCAAATGTGACTATTTTTTAAAAAATATGAAGAAATTTTAATCAAAACATTTTTTGTCGCAGGTAACACAGAAAGGCGAAGCTGAAGTTCGTTTTCTCTCAAAGGGTGAAAATGCAACAAGTGGAATCGTCCGCATAAACGCAAACGCACAAAAAATCCCATCACCTCCGGCGCTAACAACGTTAACAACACGAATCACACAAGTAGTGCCTAAAAAAGCAACAGGAAATCAAGTAATATCATCAGTTGGTGGACAAATTACCAAACAAATTGACAATAGCGAGAAAAGTC
This sequence comes from Atherix ibis, assembly GCA_958298945.1. NCBI lineage: Eukaryota > Metazoa > Arthropoda > Insecta > Diptera > Athericidae > Atherix > Atherix ibis. The sequence continues at coordinate 29,938,170 of OY282605.1, read as the reverse complement.
ACATCAGTAAAGAGGTGCCAGCAAATGGCATTAAAACAGTACAAAGATCGGCTGCTAATTTTGGAACAAGCAATGCAACCATAAGTAGGACAAACGCGATACATCAACGAACTGCTGGTTCCCAAATAAAAACAGTGACTCAGAGGTCTTCAATATCTCCAAATCTTTCAAATACTGTACATTCGCCGAACGAATCTGGCAGCAAAATTTTAAATCAACGTATTGTAAAAAGCGCGCCGAATTCGAAGACGGTGACACCGGAACAGCGAATATTACAATTATCCAAGTCGGGTGATTTAAAAGTGACACGGAAGGTGGTTAATCAAGGACCGCAGCAACAATCGCACGCCCAAAATAATTTGTCTCGCAATGAGGATATTAGTCAAAGTGATGGTAGCGTGGCAGACGATTCTTTTCAACAACCAGGTAGTCCGGCTCAAGCCCTTACATTATGTCCAGTCACCGGTAAGTTCGTCAGCGACGTTGCTAAAAGTACCGCTCATACACGGATTTCAGGTAATAATAATGTAACGCGTGTCGAAGTAGAAACATCGTTACATGCAAACGCCGAGCTGCTCAAGAAGGACGATAGCTCGGTACAAGACCAGTCCATAGATCAAGAGCAGCAAGATAATCTTCAAGCGCCAAATAAAGGTGGCCGTGGACAGCAACTTGTGTTGGACCACAATTCGAGTCACACACAATCACAGCAAGACTCCCAAACGGCAAAATCGGGACAATTACAACAACAGCAATCACAACAGGATCAGCACTTGCAACTGCAGGCAGGAACAACTCTTTTGGAAACTGAATCGGGAACACTTACTTTGGCAGCTAGTGGTGGTGAAGAAGATCAAACCACCGCTCATTTACTTGCAAACGAGGATGGCACTCCATTACTGGTTACCGGTGAAGATGGTAAGAAGGCTAAAGGAAAATGCATTTTTTAGAAAACAAGAATTAATAAATGTTTAACCTTTCTTTAATTATGTTCAGGAACAATTTATCAAGTAGCAGGAAAGAATGCAGAAGGTCAAACGATTCTGATCGCACAAGGCGCAGATGGCGAACAACAATTTGCTTATGTAGCAGCTGAAGAAGGAGAAGAAGCTGGAGTTCTAACATTGGATAACGCTGTTGCGGAAGCTGTCGCACAAATGTTGCCAGAGCAACAGGCAGAAGCGCTGGCGGCTGCTGCTGCAGCAGGAAACACCGGTAGGATCTTACAATCGTTAAGAAAATTTGACATCACGGTTTCAATAAAAAATTTATTAATTTCAGGTTCGATTAACCAAAATGATGTAACACAAGCTCTAAATATACAAACGGGTGATTCTGGCGACTCTCAAGATGCGAACATTCCAGCTGAAGTTGTGCAAGCTGATCCTCCATCACCGGGTGGTACCCGTAGAGTTGTCTTACTTTTACAAGACGGATCGTTTATGGTAACGGAAATGCAAGACGAAGAATATCAAGCTCTTAATCTAGTTGGGTAAATGGGTTCAGTTCGTTATCATGCTATAAATCATTTCATGGCAAAAGTGAATAAATAATATATTTATAAGAGAAAAAAATTCTAATTAAATAGCTTGGAAGAAGAAACCTTAGAAACAATAAATACTATACCTATATCTTATAATATTTAAAATAATGTATTAGTGAGCTACAAAGTAAAAAAAGATCATATTTAGTTAGTGTAATTACTTTAAGCTGAATCGAGAGATTTTGTCGAATACTTCATTGGAATAATCAAAAGGAAAACAATGTAAATGACAAAAACAAATATTTCATATGGGAAAGAGAACCAAGCAATTAACTATGATAGGATCCTTCTGTAAATAATTTATTTTCAAGTGTGCTATAAGTGACCATTTTAAATTATATAAATTTAAGCGAGCAGAAAAATTATAATTTTTCCGTTTTCTTTCTTTTTTGTTAAACATAATTAAAAATCTAGTTTGTAAGAGAACAGTAAAACAGACGACGAGTCCCTTCATAAATATATACAATATACGGAAACAATATACAATTTATGAAAATACATACGCATAATCGTATGTCCCACAGAATAAAATGGTAGCATGTGGGGAAATAAACAAGTTCACTTATTTTTTGCTACATTCATTATGTTATGGAATTCTCAGACTTAATTTTTATTTCTTCTTTAATTTATGTATATGCATTTGTTCTGTAATAAGCTAGATTGCCGTGATTGATCATTTTCAAACGAAAGCTTATTTCCCATTATACAAACTCATTTACACGATATTTGTAATCAACAATATTTAATTGTAAAAAACATATTTTTAAGATTATCCATTCTTTTTTTATATCGACAAAGAGCACAATATAAATTTATTGATAATTACAGAACAAATGTAGACGATTTTTAAATTTCAAAAAATCAAAAATTCTGTTTCTAATAAAAAAGTAAAAAAAAAAACGAATATATAGTTGTTGAAAATTAGTTTAATTCGCTTAAGTGTGGTATAACATTTCATAAAAATTATTTTATTTTATATATTAAAAGAAAACAATAAATAAAAAAGAGTTGTTTTTTTATTTCAAATTAAGTTCCTTCACACACTATGAGTGTCACTACGAATATTACAAACGAAAAAAAATATAGTTAAATGAAAAATGAAGGTAAATAGTGGAGTTATTTTCTTTTATCAATTAACTAACTTGGAAATGCTGGTGGCATTAGACAAATATCTCAAAATGTCTTCGTTGTTAAAAAAATTTGAAAATTAATTCGCATTACATGAAAATGTTCATATTGCTGAAAAACAGGTAGTGTTAATATTAATTTTTATGTCGTCCAAAACTTCACATTATGACGCATTTTGTTCCGCATTATATTTTTAAAAAATTTAAATTTCTTCAAAAGTTCTTCAGAAACTACTAATAATTTGAAGAAAAAAAAAATGAAAATATTGCGGTTTTTTTTATTAGAATACAATAACTTTCTTGAAAATTTTATATATGTACGAGTAATTTATATCATCGAACAGACTTAATCCTGTTTTTATATTATTTGGCGTAAGAGAAATGTTCAAATTACAAATAAAGAATATTTAAAAAACTTGTGAAAAATATAAATGATTTCGTATGATTTTTTTAACATATTTATAATATATTTTTGAAAATAAATTTTACTTATCGATCAGAATAGTGAAACCAGAAGACGTCTTCGTATAACTCGGAATATCATTTGGTTTTGGTTTGTTTGTTTGTTTGTGAGAAAGGTCCAAAAAAAACATCTTAGCACCACGACTGTTGAGCCATTTGACGTCACAGTTATGACGGTTTTAATGTTCAAATAGACAAAGTTAGGAAAAGCTCTTTATCATTTGGTTTTTTATATTGTATTAATTTATATTTCACATTGTTTTGTCATTTTTATATGTCACTTATGTCCCATATTTTAAACTATATTTAAAATTTTACTTTGTAAGTTAATTTTCCTTCTATTGCCGCAACCTATAAACTCTCTTGAATTTAGGTCATTTTTCCAAGCTCTTGGGAATTTTTTCATTGCTGGTGGTGACTTTAACGCCAAGCACCCACAATGGGGCTGTCGAGTCTCCTATCCCCGTGGGATTATTCTTAACCAAGTGCTTTCATCCTCTTCCCACATAGTGGCCAACTTCCCGATCTAAGCTTCTTGACATTCTAGATTACTTTATAACTAGTCCCATGAATTCCTTCAATATTAATGTTAAGATCTTCACTCCTAGATCTTAAGTCCGATCATAGCCCTGTTCTACTAGTCCTCGATTCCCAACCCACCCCAAAAGTCAATGCGCTGAGACTTAATGAACCAATTGACTGGGAATTATTCAAACAATATATTGTGACGAGCATTTAGACGACAAAGCTTAAAAACAGAACAAGAACTAGATGACGCGGTACACAAGTTAACATGTTTATTATAAAACGCTACAGCCTTTTCGCAAAAAAGTAAAAACTCGAAACCTACACAAAACCTGACAATTCAACCATTAACAATTAGGCGTCTTATTGCAGAAAAACAAAAAGCAAGAGCTTATTGGCAACACACAAGAATGCCCGGCGACAAAACCAAACTGAACAAACTGCAAAAAGAACTACATGACGAAATCACTAAATACAATACAGAACGTTTTAGAAACTACACTTCAACCCTAACGAAAAACAGAACTTTGTGGACTGCTACGACACAAATACTATCTTATAGAAAAACAAAGCGCCCTTTACGAAAAACTGACGAAAGCTGGGCCAAAACGGACAAACATAAAGCAGACGCTTTTGCTGAACACCTTGCACAAACATTTACTCCACATGAGGACATATTAGACAGGACTCATTGCACTACGATCGAGACGGAACTATCCATTCCCTTACCCATGAGTCTTCCCTCTAAGCCAATCACTCCTTCCGAAGTTGGCAATTTAATCAAGCTCCTTCCCAAAAACAAAGCTCCTGGCTATGATCTGATTACCTCCAATATACTCCAACAACTCCCTAAAAGAGCAATAGGTTTCCTTGCCACAATATATAACTCCATCCTTAAGACAACACATTTCCCAATCCTCTGGAAATTTGCCATCATTAAAATGATCCCTAAGCCCAATAAACCAATAAACCGCCCCACTTCATACAGGCCAATAAGTCTCCTTTCACTACTCTCAAAAATCTTTCAAAAAATCCTCCTTCGCCGCTTACATCGTCTACTCGAATCTTCAAATTTAATTCCTAATCACCAATTTGGTTTCCGCGCCGAGCACTCCACTACCCAGCAGTGTCATCGAGTTGTCGATTTCATTGCATCCTCTTTAGAAAGAAAAGAGTACTGTCCCGGTGTGTTTCTTGATATAAGTCAAGCTTTTGATAGAGTCTGGCACCCGTGTCTACTCTGGAAACTCAAGAGGTTCCTTCCTTCCACCCATTTCCTAGTCCTAAGATCATTCCTTTCCAACCGACACTTCCAAGTAAATTAATCCAACGAACTCTCAAATATCTCTCCGATATTGGCGGGTGTTCCTCAGGGTAGCATACTTGGACCCATCCTCTACAACATTTACACGTCCGATATCCCAATTTGCCCTTATACCTTCTTTGCTACAAACGCCGATGATACGGCCTGCCTTGCAACTAGCGAAAATCCCCAACATGCTTCCGAAACTCTTCAAATCCAAATCCAAACCCTCCGCGACTGGTTTACTAGATGGAGAATAAAAGTCAATGAACGTAAATCTGCCCAGGTAACTTTCACTCTCCGTCGTGAGTTATGCCCTCCTATATACCTTAATGGCAGTGCCATACCTCAACACACCGAAGCTTAGTACCTAGCACTGAACTTAGACAAACGCTTAACATGGAACCCACACACAAGACTTAAAAGACAAGAACTAAAAAGACGATACCTAAAACTACTTCGACTTCTAGACAAACGTTCCAAACTTACTATAGACAGCAAAGTACTGTTATACAATACCTTACTGAAACCCATATGGACATACGGACTAGAACTCTGGGGATCTACTAAACCTTCTAATTCGTCGAATCCAATCTCTTCAATCAAAAATACTCCGGACAATTGTCGATGCCCCCTTTTATGTTCGCAATACTGTTATTCATCGTGATCTTAGAGTCCCATTTGTTTTTGACGTGGCTGTCTCGTTATAAAATGTTCCGTTCCCGTGTCCTCAATCATAATAATCCTCTTGTTCAAGAACTATCCTCCATTTCCTTCCCTAGAAATACCCATCGAAGACTTAAGCGTCAGTGGTCGCGTGATTTACTAAAATACTGAGGCTTAACAGAAACACACGCTAACAGGAGGAACTTCATTGGATGTTTACTCCCCACAACCTTTCAAGTTAATTAATACTATTGCTCAAATTTGCTTATTACTATTTTGTAGTTGTAAATATCTGTAAAAATAAAAAAAAATAAAAAATAAAAATTCATCGTGATCTTAGAGTCCCATTTGTTTTTGACGTGGCTGTCTCGTTATAAAATGTTCCGTTCCCGTGTCCTCAATCATAATAATCCTCTTGTTCAAGAACTATCCTCCATTTCCTTCCCTAGAAATACCCATCGAAGACTTAAGCGTCAGTGGTCGCGTGATTTACTAAAATACTGAGGCTTAACAGAAACACACGCTAACAGGAGGAACTTCATTGGATGTTTACTCCCCACAACCTTTCAAGTTAATTAATACTATTGCTCAAATTTGCTTATTACTATGTTGTAGTTCTAAATATCTGTAAAAATAAAAAAAAATAAAAAATAAAAATTTTCCTTCTAATATTTACGAAAACGAGCCAAAACCATATTCAAGATTTCAATTTGTTCAACATTTTAAATTATTGATACACATTTGCTAGGTTTAAGACACCCAAAATGCAATACTTAATTTGTTCATTGCGATTAATGTAATGATTGTCGATCTTATTGTTTTTGCTATTTAATTATTAAATAGTAATTTTTTTATTATGAATATAAAAATATTCAAAACTGTAACATTAAAAAAAAATTTTTTTAGTACATTTAAATATTTTTTTTTAGTAAAACACACACTACATTTTTTCAACTAAGTGACCATAATTGGTGAAATTATATCTGGGATTCTTCATCAAAATCTCAATATTCAAAATAAATAATGATAGCGTTCATTTATGGGCAGTGACGTGTTCAGCAAAACATGTTTTTGAAGAATAAATAAACAGTCGATTCCTTTATAAAAATCTAATATCAATTTTACCAATTCTAATTTGCATAATTTCGATTATCATATGTACAAAATAAATATTATTGACTTTGTGTGAAAATTACTTCCAAAAAATAATTAAATATGCCACATACGGTAGAAAATTAGTTACGACATTTTTAGTTTCAAAAATGTGAACACCTTATCTCCAAACCGGTTGCCGAAAACATTTATTTTTCGGCGTTTGCTTTGAAATCACCACGCACAAAATATCAAATTTAGGAAAGCGTCGTTTTGAAAAAATATAATCACGATTTTTATAAAACTTATAGAATAGAAAATACCATATAACTATATTGACAATAAAAGATACTATTTATCTTATAACTAATTTTCTTTTTTACTCCTCAAATTGGATACCCCCCCCCCCCCCCCCCTTTGGATGTAAAACTATAAAACTATTTCTCCTACACACCTATGTGTATTTAAAAAAAAAACCCTTAATTACGGATTTTGAAAAAACGTCGCCATTTTTGTATGCAGGAAATACATGCATGCGGAAGTAACCGGCAGGATGCATTAAACTGCATTACAGTTTCATATCTTTCTGTCTGTAGCCACAGTTACAATTTGTCTGTCTGGATGTGAATAATTCAAAAAATTTGAAATTCTGAATTTTGATTTTCGAAAAGAATTAATAATTTTTAATTCAGTTAGATTAAAGTTAAATTAATTAATTAATTTACTACATGATTTAAATAAACCTTTAAAATTAAATATATATAATTAAACATTTTAATTTAAAACGTTTCATTTTTATTTCTGTCATTTCAATTATTTAGCAGTTGTTTCATACGACTCTGTTTATCGAACAACACCCCCCCCTCCACTAACACACACATACCGTTATATACTACATATTTCCATATTATTATATTAAAGATATTAATTAAACCTTTCATAAGAATTTATTTATATTATTTCTTTCCTCTTCATTTTTATTGCTTTCTATTGTAAAGTTAATTTGAGACAAATTTACTATGCTTAAATATATAATATATATACTACAATGATGAAACGAGAAGTCACGAAATGACCTCGACATCCTGTTTTTGAGATCTTACACAGAAATATACCAAAATAAATAAATTTTGAACATTTTATAATTTCTGTGTGGATGTAATAATGTATTTCTATATTAAGGTTAGTTAATACATTGAAAAACAGAAATATTTAACCCATCCATGCTTATGTCCTTAGTGCTAATACGATAGGATGATTGGACAGAGAGATTTTTTGTATACTGGAGATCACCCACGAAGAAGGTCTTCAAGATCTTCCGCACTGCATAATTTCTTTCCATATACAATTGATTGATTGAGAATCTACAGTAACATACATTTGGAGTACCATTCAAATATTTCTTTATATTCTTTGAATCACCTACATTATCTCCATTTTCAGAACTGAATCCAAAACAATTGGGTTTTTACGGATCCTCACATTTTCTAATTCGTCAGTTTCCGATAAATTTTCGGATTCCTCAAAAAGTTCCCAACACTTTCTTTCTCTCGCTGCTTCAAACCTGTCCATTTTCTAATATCGATATTTTAATACTTGGAAATTAAGTTATTTTTAATTCAGGCAAAAAAATACTTTCTTAACACGATCATATTCTGCAGCATTTGAATTTGAAAAAATTCAACATACCTTACTTTCGTAGAAATTGTAGCATCTACTTTACTTTTTATAAAGTTATTCCGTGAATAAAATGTAAAAGAAAATTGACTTCGTCAAATTAAGTTGTGGTTTTAAACGCGCCAACAGGAAAAAATATTTTTAAATATTCAGAATTTAAAAAAATATACTGTACTAAAAATTTGTGCTATATAAAACAATGAAGGAGCAAGAAAATGTTAATCCATTAAACATCGGAAAGCATCCAAACGTTATAAAAAGTATGTTAAGAATTGGAATTAATTATTTAAAAAAATATATAAATTACCATATTTAGATGACTTGGAAGAATTATGCGTAACGAATGTGCTTGTATGCGGAAAATGTCACAGTGTCTTCCATTTTTCGAAACATTTTAGAGACCACAAAAAGGAGGGATACGAAACAGAATCTATTTTCAAGAATACAGAAGATTCGAATTCTAAATTATAGGCCTTTCTATTATGGAAATTGTCAAGAAATAGTAGAGAAATTGACATAAGTCCATGGAATTGGTTATTAAAATGGTCAAGACTTGAGAAATCCACAAGAGGGACATGGATAATGGCTGGTCGAATAATTCTATCATTCAATAAGATAAATAATGTCTTTAAATTTTCGAAGATTAATATTATGTAAATATAATATTTTATATAATTTATTTGTTCCTATAATTCAGCATCGAACCGAAAAATTACAAGAGACAACAGTAAAAATAACAAGTATGTGTATGTTATGTACAATCTATTTTATTTAGTTGATTAAATTGTGATTTTGCTAATAAATAAATGTTATTTTAAGGGAATGCACCGTTTTCACAATCGAATGATAATAATTTAAGTAAGGAAACTGTGCAAAGGTTATCTGACTTGGAAACATTTCTAAAAACGGTTTCACGGAATTATCCCTAACTGGCCGATTTACAAATTCTAAATCGAAAGCTCTGGATCAAGTGAAACAATGGTGTACTGATGATGAAACAAGCTCCGGACTAAAACGGAAATACTACCTACCTTGATCAAAAAGGTCCCGGAATAATGAGAGTGTGGAGCTCCCATAGTTCCGATTTGAGTTCTGTTTTTTTGTTAAGTTGGTACATCTGTTGTTGATATTCCCTCTAAATCTTAGCGTCATAGCTTGACATTTGCAAAAGTTACGTAGCCAAGAGTACATCTATCTCTGTGTGTGTTGGCGATATTTTACAATTTTAGAAATGGATATAAATTTGCAACAACGAACTTGTATTAAATTTTGCGTAAAAAACGGATTTAATGGTGCGCGAAAGTTGAAAATGTTGGAAATGTGTTTCGGCAACGATCCTCTAAAGAAAACGGTCGTTTACCAGTGGCACGATCGGTTCAAATGTGGTCGTGTGTCAATCGAAGATGATGAACGCAGTAGCAGACCATCGACATCGAAAACCGACGAAAACATTTATAAAGTAAAATAAATGTTAGTCAATAACCGCAAATTAACCATCAGAGAGATAGCGGAGGACTTGAACATTGCCTATGGATCCGTCCAAGACATTTTGGTTAATGATTTGGGTTTCCGTCGTGTAGCAGCAAAGTTGGTGCCAAAAGACCTCAATTTCATGGAAAGAAGAGATCGTGTTGACGTCGCAAAAGACATGATTTGCGAGGCCGATTGCGATCCCACTTTCATCAAAAGGATCATTACTGGAGACGAGACGTGGGTTTATAAGTACGACACGCAATACAGACATCAGGCAAGTGAATGGCGTTCACGAAATGAGCCGAGACCAAAAAAACCACGTGGTTTTCAGTCAAAAAAGAGGGCAATGCTCACGGCTTTCATGGATTACAAAGGTGTAGTGCATCATGAATTTTTGCCAGAAGGCCGGACAGTAAACAAAGAGTATTATTTGAGCGTTATGAGATGTTTGCGTGAAGCAATTCGCCGAAAGAGACCAGAATTATGGGCAGAAAACTCGTGGATTTTGCACCGTGATAACGCACCGTCGCACAGTGCCATCATTATTCGTAATTTTTTGACGAAAAATGCAACAAATACCATCCAACATGCCATCAAATTCACCTGATTTGGATCCCTGTGACTTCTTTCTGTTCAAACGAGTTAAAAAACCATTACGGGGAACGCGTTTCAGTAGCCTAGAGGAAGTAAAGGAAAAATCGCCAACACACACAGAGATGAAGTACTCTTGGCTACGTAACTTTTGCAAATGTCAAGCTATGACGCTAAGATTTAGAGGGAATATCAACAACAGATGTATCAACTTAACAAAACAGAACTCAAATCGGAACTATGGGAGCGCCACACTCCCATCATTCCGGGAACTTTTTGATCAAAGTAGTACGAAAAGACCGATTCCGATTCTTCTACAACAGGCGATAACAACGAAGACATCGATTCAGATGATGACCAATCAGAACAGTATTAACAGTATTTATTCAGTTTAATTTTGGTACATTTGGCTCTTATCTTATATACTAAAACTCTATAGTATTATCATATCTTACTGCTAATCTTAAGCCTAAATCTTATGCCTAATACGATAATTATCCTACTTTCTTAAGCGCACAGGCTGAAGTCTTTTCTCTTTTTTTTTTAATGTTAATATTTATTTTGTCAATATATAATACATAGTGGCCATACCTTTCTACTTATGTATGTCTTGTCAGGTATATGGGTTGTTTGAGCTAATATTAACTTATGAATTAGGTAACAAAATATAGTAACAATAAACTTAAACTTAAATTAAATCTAAAATTAAAAGTAGATGGACTATTATCCGAAGTGCATGCCCCTTCTGACCGCATCATAAAATTTAACGCTGTTAGTTGTGCTGAAAAGATCTTCATAGGCTTCATCAATAATTATTAAAGGTGATAGGTAGGTTGAGGTGTTGTTGTATTGTTGATTATTGGGGATATTCCTAATGAGATGATTAGGATGAGCGATGACCTTTTGGAGATATTTTTTAGATATGTTGATCATATAGTCGCAGAGAGGAGACATTTTTGATTTTTCGTAAAGAATTTTGTTGGAGAAGTACTTTCCATCGTTGGTGAAAAACAAGTTTACGCAATATCGGAGTATTTGTCCCTCAAACCTTTCTAATCTTCTTGCCTGGGTCCTCGATATCGTGAACCAAATAGGGAAGCCGTACGTCAATACAGGTCTAATAAGCTGTTTGTATAGTAACAGCTTTGTATCTATAGATAGATAATATCTATTTTTAAATAGAAATGCTATCCCGTAATAAGCCCGAAGTGCCTTGCTCAAATTCAACTCAGCGTGGGAATTGAACTTGAACAAGGAGGTAAACGTCACTCCTAGATATTTCAATTTAGCTGCCGCATCTATCTTAACACCGTTTAGCAAAATAGAAATTTTACTTTTTGCAACTATTTTCCAAAGTCCCTGTGTTGAAGAGTTGCGAATGCATATAAGCTGCGTTTTTTTTTTAAATAACTTCGATTCCCCACTTCTTGTAAAATTCCAGAATTATTTCCAATCCTTCCTTGATAAATTTTAACGCAATCCTGGGATTGTCGCGAGTAGCGTATGCTAGGGTGTCGTCCGCCTAATAAATAGTGCCGCAGTCAGACAGTGAACGAATGTCGGAGATGAATATACTATATAGTGGAGGCCCTGAAATATTGGGTTGATGCAAAAGTTATGACCGTTTTTTAAATATACAATTAAACATTTTTTTTTAAAGATTTGTATTATTTATTTAATCAATTATATAATTTCCATCCGTTCTTATAACCTTCTCCCATCTTTCTATCAACTTATTAATACCATTAGTGTAAAATTTCATGGATTTTAATGCGAAAAATGTAGTAAGGGATGTTTTTACCTGTTCTATTGTATCAAATTTTTTATCATTTAAAAAAATTTTGCAGTGATCGGAATAAATGAAAATCGGAAGGAGCAAGATCCGGAGAATACGGTGGATGCTTGATAACATCCCAATTCAACTCATTTAGCTTGTGTTGGGTCATCATAGCCACATGTGGTCGCGCGTTGCCGTGATGAAACACTACCCCTTTTCTGTTTACCAATTCTGGTCTATCGTTTTGAAGGGCGATGTTTAATTTGAATAATTTCTGACAATATCGTTCTGCTATAATTGTTTGATTGCGTTCCAAGAGTTCAAAATACACAATACCCTTACAATCCCACCAAACACAAAGCATAACTCTTTTTTGATGGATTTCGGCTTTCGAAGTTGTTAATGGGGCTTGTCCAGGTATAGGCCAATGTCTTTTTCTTGTCACGTTATTGTACACGACCCATTTCTCATCTCCCGTTACCAAACGATGCAAAAAAGGTTCATGTTTTTGTCTCGCACTCAAAGCAACGCACATTGAAACACGATCCAATAAATTGGCAGCCGACAATTGATGAGATATCCAAACGTCGTACCGCGAAACCATCCCCATATGCTTCAAAAGTCTTAATACGGTTGTTTGGTTGACTCCCATCATCGACGCGATCTCGCTGGTGGTTAGACGTGGATTGGTGTCAATTATGACTTTTAACTTGTCGTCATCAGACTTCAATGGCCGCCCGGTACGTGGTTTATGAATTAGTGAAAAATCCCCAGATCGGAATTTTGTAAACCATCTTCGTATCTGTCGAACTTTGATGACATCTGCTCCATACACTTCGCAAATGTTTTTGGTTGCCACACTCTCGGTATTGTCTTTACGGAATTCATAAAGTAAACAATGACGTAAATGCACTTTATCGACCGACATTTTGAAAAAATACAAGGGCTCTTCATTGTACTCTGGCCAGGCCAAAACTGAATAGAAAGTAGAGGGAAAGCATCCTTTATACAATGGAATCATTAAAAAAAGAAGATACTATTCATCATTTCTGAAGAATAAAATTTTTTTACCTAGGATCATAAAAAACGGTTATAACTTTTGCATCAACCCAATAGATCCCTGTGGGACACCTCTCTGTAGTGGGAATTTGGCCGATATCTTATTGTGAAATTTTGCACTGAAAAATCTGTCAGCCAAAAACGATCTGTACATAAAAATCAGTCTTCGATCAATTTTTAGTTTTATAAGTTTAAACAGCAGTCCATCCCACCACACTGTGTCGAATGCTTTCTTGATGTCTAGATGTTTAATCCTCCGGTAATATCTCTGTGCAATTTCAGTAATGCGTCATCTCTTCTAGTTGTAATAACAGTCTATCATGGATAAATCTGTCAAGAATTTTTCCGATGTTTGAGAGCAGAGGAATTGGTCCGTGTTCCGAAATTTTTGCTTTAATATTTTTTTTGGGATATTAACTATAATGGCCTCTTTCCAAGTTGTTGGAAAGTAGAAATTGTTCAAACAGTTATTAAGAATTATGAGCAAGGCTGATTTTCCATTAAACGTTAAGTTTTTTATCACGCAGTTAGGAATTCCATCTGGACACGATGACTTTTTGCTGTTTAAGTGTTTTAAATAATGGTATATGTCCTTCAGTTTAAGAAATAGGCCATTCAATTTTGTAGAAGTTACATTGCGGCACGCCGGTCTTCATATACTCCCCAATTCTGCCAATTACTGTGGAAGCGAATTCACCTTACGGGTTTGGTATTCTTTGCTCGCAGAGCTTTTGGTAAAACTTTGTGAATGCATCTGCAGTGGCTTCCGGATTCATGGAGATAGGTTTACCATCCTCATCCATAACTGTAACTTTATGCATCCTTTTCCTGCCAGAAATTTTATCTATCCTTTGAAAGGCATTTGCACTTGGCTTTAAAGTACGTAAATATTTGTTCAATTTACCATCCATATGTACTTTAACCTGGTCTCTGATTATTATTGAAATACAGTTTATTTTTGAGAGTAGTAACGTATATTCCGCATTTGCTTTATTTAGATTTCGAATGAAAATCTTTTTGAGTTATCTTCTGCAAGATTTTCTGATTTTTAACAACTTTACTAAGGTATGAGGTAAGTGGTCATATTTACAGTTAATTTTCGGTTTTACATTGGCCGTCTTTTAAATCGAGTTTTTCATGCAGTTTGTGAAAGAAGATATTAAATTATCTATTTCGTTGTTAGTGTGATTCTTAGCATCAGAAATTTGAATGGTATTTAGTTCTTCGTCAAAGTGTTGTTTAAATTTGGTCCAGTTTATTCTATTGTAATCTATAACCCGCGGCAGATCAGGCAGCACAAAACTCAAACTACCATGCACGTTCACCTAAAGATATATTGGAAAGTGGTCCGAGTGGAAAGTTGAGGTAGACACTTTTACCCTCCATGCTCCAATAAATTTAAATATATTGTCCGAGATTATGAAATGGTCTATTATTGACCCGCTCTGTGGTCTTGTAGGTTCGGAGGGGCTGATTACCCGCAATTCATTTGGGCCATTGGTAGTAAGCCAATTTCTCATAACTGTGCCATTGGTATTACTGCTTATGTCGTTCCACAATTTGCTTTTAGCATTCAAATCTCCTCCAACTATTAAACTATCGGATTCCATACTGGTTTTATTCAGGACATCCATGAAATCTCTAATTTCTTGGGCAGGAGAGCCCGTCCTTATATAGCATGAGATAAGTTGGATGTTACAGGTTGTTCTATTGACTACTAGTTGAATTTGAATGGAGGTAGTCGAAATACTCTCTGTAGTATAGTTAT
This sequence comes from Atherix ibis, assembly GCA_958298945.1. Taxonomy (NCBI): domain Eukaryota; kingdom Metazoa; phylum Arthropoda; class Insecta; order Diptera; family Athericidae; genus Atherix; species Atherix ibis. Next base: position 29,923,107 of record OY282605.1, on the reverse strand, counting down.
TAATTTTTCTGAACCTGCATTTGTTTGGTAAAACTAGTTCTGTGCCAGTTACAGCATCGTTTCTTACTACACTATAGCCAGCCAACTGGAGATTATGGTTTATTTTAAACCATAATCTCCAGTTGGCTGGCTATTATATTTTTAATTTAATTTGATCTCATTTAATAAAAAAGTACAGTTTGCATTCTCCTGAATAAACGAGAGCAGTTCGATTAGCTTATGATGACTTACAAGAGAGCATGCATTTAAGGACACTTTTTCTAAATCATTGTAGCTGCCCATGTTCATCTTACGTGCATAAGTCCATCACTAATTGTAGGTAAACAATTTGCTTATCTTGCTGGTTTGTGATTGCGTTAAAACTTGGCATAAAGTTTCTCACCTTTACCATTAAATCTGGTAGGCTGCAACCGAATAAATTAGTGCATTGCTTCGCAAAATCTCCAAAAGTTCCGGCTGTGCTGGTTGACGTATTTCGAGGTTCCGTCCTTGACCGACTCTTGAACGAGGAATCGTTCTTCTTCCACATGTCTTTTTTTCTCCAATTTTTTACGTCATTTAAAATTTTTTGGTAGAACTCGCACCCTCTGTAGTTTGCCGGATGTCCGGATTTTCCGCAGTTAACACAAAACGGTTCTGTATCTTCGTCGACTTTAGTTCTTCTACATTCTGTGGGTCCACGCTTTTCTGCACATTTAACGCACTTATATTGCATAAGGCAATTTCTTGAACTGTGTCCGAACTTCTAGCAGTTCCTACATTGAATAGGACCACTGCTGCAAATATGATCCCATTTCACGTTTTGGTATAATAGGTAGTTAATATCTTTTAAATTAATCTGATTAAATCCTGGCTCAAATTGGACAAGGCATATATTTGAAGGAACGTTATTCTTTTCTGAGCAGCGGGTTTTAAATCTGGCTACTTGATTTAATTGGCCTTGACCAAATCTTGATTTCAACTCATTGGTAATTTCTGACTCATTGGATCAATCCTTTAAGTAGCACTGACAATTTTCAGGATCAGAATTTCTGACTCCTGATGCAATCCTTTAAGTAGCTCTGAAATTTTTTTCTCCTCCTTCGGAGTGTAGGCGAATCCTCAATTTTCTTCTCATTCATTCGCTTGAGAATTTCCTTGTGATCTTCAATATTAGTCAATTTTATGACTGACTTGCCATTTTGGAGATTGAGTATTTTCACTTCTCCATTGAGGATTTTTTTCCCCTTATCTCGTTGACAAATTGCGCTATATTCATTTTATAGCAGCTTATTGGCGGCGGTCGATGTAATTGTTTCATTATTTTTGACTGATGCGTATTCTCTTTTGGCTTCACGTTTGACGGTATACTTTTTTCTGTAGTTACTGCTGGTGGTGTAATTCCCGTTTCGGCTGATGTATCCCTTAGTAGGTGAAACCTATTATTGTCATAAATGACCTCATTGGAAGACTTAGCCCTTTTCCTTGTAGGTCTAACTTCTTTATCCGGGAAAATCTTCTGCAGGTCTTCCGGTAAACTAAATTGTTCGCTTACCTGTCCTATAAACTTTGCAATGTCGGTACTCTCCTTCTTTAAATCGACAAGACATTCACCAAACATGTCGACATTGTATTGGTGTTTATTTAACTCGCACTCCATGATTTAAAAAATTAAAAAATATAAAAAATAAAAAACAAAATTCCGAAAAATAATATAATGCATCTAAATTAATTTAGAAAAATTCTAAAAGAATAATTTACTTCAATTCAATCGTCTATTATATTTGCGATTACTTTCCACTTGTCTATTGTCTAATATCCGATATCACTGCCTCAAGCGATCGATATCGATATCCGTAGTAATAACCGATGATATCTATTGTCTTATGATCCTATTGCCCGATCTTATCACTAGCTTCAACCATTTTTTTTTAATATTACAATATTTACTTTATTTCACTTTACTTCGTTAATAATTTTCACTATAAATTATTTTCTTACAGTATTTATCTTACGATCATATGATCTATCTATGATCTTCGATCTCTCTTGCCGACCAATCAGAACAAGTAAGCAAGAGACTTAAAAATGGTTCACCTATAGCAATAAATGCAACAAAAGCAGATTCAAAACCTGGTGTGGAAATCACTCAACAAGTAACACAAATTTTACATTTATTTAAGCTACTCCTATGAATATTCAATATAAATTATTTTTTCATTGACCGTTATAACAAAAAACTATTAGGGCGTAAATGGTTCACATCGGCCGATAAAAAATATTCCATCGGCAGAAGTTATTATAACAGAGGACATTAATTCTAGTGGTATAATTAAAAATCAAATGTGAGTGTTTTAAAAAAAATACGTACAAAAGTCGAATGAAGAAATTTCAATAAAAAATTGTTTTCCCTAGGTAACACAGGAAGGCGAAGCTCCTTCCTGGACAGCAACTTGTGTTGAACCTCAATTCGGGCCACACACAATCACAGCAAAACTCCCAAATGGCAAAATCGGGACAATTACTTACAACAACAACAATCACAACACGATCAGCACTTGCAACTGCAGGCAGGAACAACTCTTTTGGAAACTGAATCGGGAACACTTACTTTGGCAGCTAGTGGTGGTGAAGAAGATCAAACCACCGCTCATTTACTTGCAAACGAGGATAGCACTCCATTACTGGTTACCGGTGAAGATGGTAAGAAGGCTAAAGGAAAATGCATTTTGCAAAAACAAGAATTAATAAATGTTTAACCTTTCTTTAATTATGTCCAGGAACAATTTATCAAGTAGCAGGAAAGAATGCAGAAGGTCAAACGATTCTGATCGCACAAGGCGAAGATGGCGAACAACAAATTTGCTTATGTAGCAGCTGAAGAAGGAGAAGCTGGAGTTATAACATTGGATAACGCTGTTGCGGAAGCTGTCGCACAAATGTTGCCAGAGCAACAACAATCGTTAAGAAAATTTGACATCACGGTTTCAATAAAAAATTTATTAATTTCAGGTTCGATTAACCAAAATGATGTAACACAAGCTCTAAATATACAAACGGGTGATTCTGGCGACTCTCAAGATGCGAACATTCCAGCTGAAGTTGTGCAAGCTGATCCTCCATCACCGGGTGGTACCCGTAGAGTTGTCTTACTTTTACAAGACGGATCGTTTATGGTAACGGAAATGCAAGACGAAGAATATCAAGCTCTTAATCTAGTTGGGTAAATGGGTTCAGTTCGTTATCATGCTATAAATCATTTCATAAAAAAAATTGGCAAAAGTGAATAAATAAAATATTTATAAGAGAAAAAAATTCTAATTAAATAGCTTGGAAGAAGAAACCTTAGAAACAATAAATACTATAACTATATCTTATAATTGTAATATATTAGACTTATTTATTTATGTATAATTCTTATGATTTATATAGAGACATGTAAACTGCATGACGGTGTCTACATGACTGACTCATCCATTGCTGTGTGGCATTGATGTGTGTGAAACATCACGCCACCCGGTTTATAGTCATGGCTGGGTGTACAATATCTCGATATACTACACTCTTCCCCGCTTAGCCTGAACCCTACATATTCATTCTGTTGACGGGTTTTCGAACTCGAGGCTCCCTTTGGTTAACGTTTAAACCTGGATCCGGTTCGCACTTGATTCTGGGTCTGCCTTTCTTGGGTGTCGGCTGGATTTCCCTTGGATGATTGCCATCTTGTTGTACTTCTTGTTGGAATGCGGTTGGTTCTTCAACTACTCCTTTTGAGTCTTCTGTTGCTTCCTCTAGGTTCGATTCAGATATGATTGGCTCCCCCATTGTGTCAGGCTCTTCTTCATATTCGTTTGCCCCTTCCTGTTCCAGGAGTACTCTTGTAGCTGCTTCGTAGAATTGACCCGATTTGCGCATCTGATCGTCACCTCTTTTCCATCTTAGATTTGGTTGAAAGTCGGGTTTACATATGTATGTCTTTTCGACCCATTACTTCCTCCATAGTTGCTGGTTGCCAACCTGGCTTCATAGGATTCTTATAATCCCGAGCTATCACCCTTTCTCCTTTTGAGAATGTGACATCTCTGTGTCCTCTGAAGTACTGTATTTGCTTTTGGATTCTTTCTGCTGTTTTTGGTATTTTTAGCAAATCTAATCTACTTCTTAAGCTTCTGCCCAAAAATTTGTTCGCTGGTGATTCGCCCGTTGTTAGGTGTGGTGCGTTTCTGTAGGCGAATAAGTACTTGCTGATTAGATTATTTGCGCTGTCGTGAGCCTTGTTATCTTTTAATGCTTTTTCTAAGCCTTTTTTAAAAGATTTCACTCCGTTCTCAGCTATCCCATTTATTTGTGGATGGTATGGCGAACCCGTTTTGTGCAAAATTCCGTCCATTTTGCAGAATCTTTCGAATTCCTCTGACACCAGCTGTGCTCCATTATCTGAGATTAGTGTGTCCGGTATACCATATCTTGCGAATATTTCCCTCAGTTTTTCGATCGTATTTGTCGAATCTGTTTTTGTCATGTGGACAATTTCTGGCCATCTGGAGTATGCATCTATCAGTATCAGATACATCCTGCCCCTGTGTGGTCCTAGAAAGTCTATGTGCACCCTTTCGAACACATATTTGCTGTCAGGAAACTTCTTTAATCCTGATTTTTCCGGACTGCTGGATTCTGTCAGACATGCCATGCAACCTTTTGCGTAGCCTTCTATGTCTTTGTCCAACTTTGGCCACCAAAAATATTGTCGAGCGATCGCCTTCATTTTGCTGATGCCCATGTGACCTCCGTGTATTTCTTTCAGTAATATTTGCTTGCAGTTCTCCGGTATCATTACTCGGTATCCCCACATTAGCACATTTTTTTCTATGAAGATTTCTTGCTTTCTTTGTGCGAAAGGCTTAATTGACTCTTCAATTTGACTAGGCCATCCAGTTGTCGTGTATAAAAATACCTTGCTCAGTACTGGATCTTTTCTAGTTTCTCTCGCTAAGTGTTCTGACCTTAGCGGTAGCTGGTCTTCCACCATGAAATGTAGATAGTCCTCTTCCTCTTGAACTAAATCTCTTTTATTTCTGGGTAGACGCGATAATGTGTTGGCTGGCTCATTGTTCTTGCCTTTTATGTGCTCTATCTGGTAGTCAAATCCACTCATAAACAAAGCCCATCTTTGCAACCTTCCTGCTGCCATCTGTGGTATGCCTTTATGCTCGCCAAAAATCGTTATCAATGGCCTGTGGTCGGCGCATAACTTGAAATGCATACCTGCCAAATATTGGTACAATTTCCGAAAAGCCCAATAAATGGCCAAAGCCTCTTTGTGCAAAATTGCGTAATTACCTTCCGCTTTTGTTAGCGTCCTTGATATGAAGGTAACTGGTCTATCCTCCCCGTTTGGCATTTCGTGCATTAGTACTGCTGCTATGCCCTGGTCGGATGCGTCTGTCACTAGTTTTATCGGATAATCTGGGTTATAGTGTACCAAATTGCTGTCCGATGCTAGTTCTTTCTTGACTTCAATAAATGCCTTTTCTGCATTTCTTGTCCATTGAAATCTTTCTTTGTTTTGTACTTCATAAATCGGCTTCAACATTTTAGCTAATCTCGGTACAAATTTTCCGTAGAATGTCACCAGTCCTGTGAATGCTCTTACATCCGTTATGTTTTCTGGTCTCTTTGCTTCGACCATTGCTGCGATTTTTTCTGGGTCCTTGAACAACCCATTCTTGCTTATGATGTACCCCAGGTATCTGATTTCTTCTTGGAAAAACTGGCACTTTTTGAGGTTAAGCTTTAGTCCAGCCTCCTCTAACCTCTGCAAAACTTCGTTTAAATTTTGCATATGCTCGTTATTATTTCTGCCCGTCACCACTATGTCGTCTCGAAATGCTGCAGTTCCTTTGGCCCCTTGTAATACTTTTTCTACTACCTTGTCGAACTCTGCTGCTGCTGTTTTCGTTCCATAGGGTAATCGGTTGTGCAAATAAATACCCTTAGGTGTGCTCCATGCGCACAATTTCTTTGATCTGTCAGTCAGCTCTAGCTGATTGTAGGCCGCTGACATATCCAATTTCGTGAACCTTTCTCCACCTCCCAGTTCTGCGAATACTTCTTCCACTTTTGGTGCGGGGTGTTTTACATCTTGCATGTACTTATTGATCGTGACCTTGTAATCGCCACAGATCCTTACTCCACCTCCTTTCTTTAGCACAGGCACCAATGGTGTGCCCCATTCGTTGTGCTTTACCTTGGTGAGTATTCCTTCTTTTTCCAGTTGGTCTAGCTGATCTCCGATTGTCTTCTTGAAAGCAAACGGTGTCGCCCTGGGTTTGCAGAACACTGGTTTCGCATTATCTTGCATCTTTATGTCTATTTTGACGTATTTATACCTTCCGAACTTGCCGTCGAAAAGTTTCTTGTGCTTGTCGATTATTTCTTGTAGTTTTGGTCCTTTTAATTCAACATGGTTGATTTCCACTATCTTGTATCTTAGTGCTTCCATCATGTCTCTACCCAACAATAATCTACAGCCCGTTTTTACCACTATTAATTGACATTTTGCTTTTTTTCTACCTGCCTTTATTTCTACGTAGATCTGACCTTCTGGTGCAATTGCGCTCCCGTCATAGAATCTTAACGTAGTATTCACTGGTTGCAATTTATGCTGTGATAGATGCCTTTTGTATAATTCCTCCGGAATTACCGATCTGCTTGCTCCTGAATCAAGTTCAGCTAGCAATTGCTTGTTTCCTATCTTTATTTGGATTTGCGTCGGTTTGACGTATCCTGCCTTTGTTGCTTGAAAGTGAACCTCTTCGCTCGTCCAGTCGTGGTTTTCTATCTCCACGAAGTGCTGTTTAGCTTGTTCCTTTCCTTTTTTCTGGCATATTTTTCCTAAATGCCCTATTATACCGCAACGGTTGCACTTATAGGATTTAAATTTGCAGTCTGCGGACTCGTGGTTGCTATAACCGCAATGATTGCATTGTTTGCCGCCCTTTGACTCCTTGTTAAATTTCTTTTTATAGCTTTCTTTACCGGCTTTGCTTTGGTTTATGGCTTCACTTTGCTTTATTTTTCTGTCAAAGCTTACCCTATGTACGTTAATTTCCTGATGCGATTGTATAAGAGCTGCCTCTTTCTTCTTCGCAATTTCGACGATTTGCTCAGACCCCTTTCTATGGTCTTCTTCGCACACGCGATCTAAAATCTTGCCTTTCTTTGGACCCGCTACGAACTTATTCGTAATCATCAAGTCGAGCTGCGCACCCCATTGGCACGAGCTGGCTTTATCTTTCAAGCGTATATACCACTGGCTAATCGACTCATTCTCGCCTTGCTTTAAGTCGAAAAATTCCGTGCGTTCACGGAATACCGATATTGTCTTTGAGAATTGATTTTTCAGTATAGCACATAATTCCTCGTATGTTTTTTGCGATGGTAATACTGGGTCGCACAAATTTGCGAGTACTCCATAACCTTTTGTCCCAATGACCGTTATGAGCGTAGCCACCTTTCTATGTGGTTCCAGTATGTTATTTACAATAAAGTATTGTTCTAACCTTTTTTGGTAGTTTTTCCAATCCTCGTGTTCATTATATTCTGCGACACACCCTACTGTGGCTGAATATACTTGCACGTTTTGTATCGGTGCCGGCGTTCCTCCGTTTCCGCCTATTGCGTTATTCTGTGTTGTGTCCATGTGCGTTCCTCGCTGGTTATTTAACCTCAGCAAATCTTTTTCCATATCCTCTATTACGGCATTTGCTTTGTTTCTTTCCATTCTGACTCTTTCCAGCGTGATTTGGGCCTCTCTAAGCTGTTCTTGTAATTCTCGTGCTTGGGCTTCATCCATCTTGTATGAACCTTTTTTGCCTTCGACTTCAATCACAGATTCACTTCTTACGAGATTTCCCGCACTGATTTCACTACACCTTTTAACTTTCTTTTTTCACTTTTTACTTTTTACCTCGTCGCCAATGTAATATATTAGACTTATTTATTTATGTATAATTCTTATGATTTATATAGAGACATGTAAACTGCATGACGGTGTCTACATGACTGACTCATCCATTGCTGTGTGGCATTGATGTGTGTTAAACATCACGCCACCCGGTTTATAGTCATGGCTGGGTGTACAATATCTCGATATACTACAATAATATTTAAAATAATGTATTAGTGAGCTACAAAGTAAAAAAAGATCATATTTAGTTAGTGTAATTACTTTAAGCTGAATCGAGAGATTTTGTCGAATACTTCATTGGAATAATCAAAAGAAAAACAATGTAAATGACAAAAACAAATATTTCATATGGGAAAGACAACCAAGCAATTAACTATGATAGGATCCTTCTGTAAATAATTTATTTTCAAGTGTGCTATAAGTGACCATTTTAAATTATATAAATTTAAGCGAGCAGAAAAATTATAATTTTTCCGTTTTCTTTCTATTTCGTTAAACATAATCAAAAATCTAGTTTGTAAGAGAACAGTAAAACAGACGACGAGTCCCTTCATAAATATATACAATATACGGAAACAATATACAATTTATGAAAATACATACGCATAATCGTATGTCCCACAGAATAAAATGGTAGCATGTGGGGAAATAAACAAGTTCACTTATTTTTTGCTACATTCATTATGTTATGGAATTCTCAGACTTAATTTTTATTTCTTCTTTAATTTGTGTCTATGCACTTGTTCTGTAATAAGCTAGATTGCCGTGATTGATCATTTTCAAACGAAAGCTTATTTCCCATTATACAAACTCATTTACACGCTATTTGTAGTCAACAATATCGCACCTTCCATATATGTTAACTGAAAATATTTTGTTAAAATTCATCATTTACATATTTATTTTATTTATATTCGAAAAACAATTTGCTTTTAATTTTTTCCTGTTTTAAGTAAAACAATTTTTAAAAAAAATAATAAACAGTATTACTAAAATATTTTAGTGTAAAAAACATATTTTTAAGTTTATCCATTCTTTTTTTATATGGACAAAGAGCACAATCTAAATTTATTGATAATTACAGAACAAATATAGACGATTTTTAAATTTCAAAAAATCAAAAAATCAAAAATTCTGTTTCTAATAAAAAAGTAAAAAAAAACGAATATATATTGTACGAGTAGTTGTTGAAAATTAGTTTAATTCGCTTAAGTAATTCTTATGAAATGTTATACCACCATTTCATAAGAATTATTTTATTTTATATATTAAAAGAAAACAATAAATAAAAAGGAGTTGTTTTTTTATTTCAAATTAAGTTCCTTCACACACTATGAGTGTCACTACGAATATTACAAACGAAAAAAAATATAGTTAACTGAAAAATGAAGGTAAATAGTGGAGTTATTTTCTTTTATCAATTAACTTACTTGGAAATGCTGGTGGCATTAGACAAATATCTCGAAATGTCTTCGTTGTTACAAAAATTTAAAAATTAATTCGCATTACATGAAAATTTTCATATTGCTCAAAAACAGGTAGTGTTAATATTAATTTTTATGTCGTCCAATTATGGCAACAATAAACTGCATTTTGTTCTGCATTATATTTTAAAAAAATTTAAATTTCTTCAAAAGTTCTTCAGAAACTACTAATAATTTGAAGAAAAAAAATAATGAAAATATTGCAGTTTTTTTTATCAGAATACAATAACTTTCTTGAAAAATATGTGAATGTAACATACGAGTATTTTATATCATCGAACAGACTTAATCCTGTTGCATTTAGCGTAAGAGAAATGTTCAAATTGTTGAAATGTTTATTTACCAAAGTACGTTTCTATATTCAATCTGAAATGTGAAATGCTATATGGCGAAATAAAACAAAAGAAATAATTTATAGTGTTGTGAAAAACTTTGTTTGAGCTTTAATGTTTACTGTATGGCGGTTTAAAAAGGAATGAATCTTATTCAAAATGTCATGTCTAAAGAAGTACTAAATTCTATGTGTGTGAACGCAAATTAAGAACAATGTTTCATCTATATTCCACACAAATTACAAATAAAGAATTTTTAAAAAACTTGATTTCGTATGATTTTTTTAACGTATTTATAATATATTTTTGAAAACAAATTTTACTTATCGATCAGAATAGTGAAACCAGAAGACGTCTTCGAATAACTCGGAATATCATTTGGTTTTTGTTTGTTTGTTTGTTTGTTTGTGAGAAAGATCCAAAAAAACATCTTAGCACCACGACTGTTGAGCCATTTGACGTCACAGCTATGACGGTTTTAATGTTCAAATAGACAAAGTTAGGGAAAGCTTTTTATCATTTGGTTTTTTATATCATTCAATAAGCTTACTCCCGATCGCAGATTAGGTTTTTGAGAAACAAATCCTTATATTGGTGGATTTAGGATTCCATGCCCAAATCCTCCAACATAATTCCAGACCATCAGTTCGGCTTCAGAGCAGAATATTCCACTATCCAACAAACCCACCGCGTTGTAGATTATATTTATAATCCCTTTGAATAGAAAGAGTACCGCCCAGGTGTTTTTGGACATAGCGCAGGCATTTGACCGTGTCTGGCACTTTGGCTTACACTCGAAACTGAAACAATTCTATCCACCTATCTGATAATACAATCCTCCTCTCACAACAGCATTTTCAAATGTCTGTGTATCTTTAACATTTCAAAATATCCGCTATAACATATTCTCTGCGTCCCTCAGGATAGTATACTTGACCCTATCCTGTATAACATCTACAATTCTCATATTCCTACATGCCTACGACACGCTGCAACTTACGCAGATGACATAGCCAATATTTTGCAAAACTATCTTATCGAACTCCAAAAATGGTTCTTGAAGTAAAGAGTAAAAATAAACGGAAAAAACGAGTTCACATAATTTTTTTAGTGACTCATAAACCGAAATGGTATTGTAGCATGATCTCTCAAAAACTGGAAGTATGTTATTTAGGATTATATCTTGACCAACAATTTTTTGACCTATAAAACTGGAAGTGAACAGACGAAGCAAACAATTACTTAGACGGTTGGACTCACGCTTAAAGCTAGCAACTGACAGCAAATTACTTATTTATAACATTGTACTGCAATCTATATGGAATTATGGACTAGAACACCGGTTCTACCAAGACTTCCAATTTTAGTCGTATCCAATCCATTCAGTCAAAAATCCTTCGTAAAATTGTGAATGCTCCTTTTTATATTTGCAACACTGTGTCATACGAGGCCTGTTCAAAAAGTATCGCCAATTTTGTATTTCCGCGGGTTTCGCATATTCGATTTTTTGTGGCGTTATGTTGGTACTCATGTTTCTCACTTATGCCGACAAGTTCGCCCATTTTAAATGTTCAGTTAATTTTTAACAGCTGCTTTGTTTTGCACGTGTTTTGGCTCGTCTTCGATTTTTGCCCATTTTCGACCAAAAACAGCATCGCATTAACTTGGTCCAGGGTTTCATAACTGGTGACGAATCATGGGTTTATGGTTCTGACGTGGAAACAAAAGCTCAATCATCCCAATGGAAGCTGCCGCACGAGCCAAGACCGAATAAAGGGCGCCAAATTCGGTCGAATATGAAGGTTTTGCTTAGTTTTCTACGATTGCAGGGGCGTGGTACATCATGAGTTCTTGCCACAGGGTAGAACGGTCAATAAGGAATATTACCTGCAAGTTATGCGCAAGTTGCGTGAAGCAATCCGCCAGAAACGCCCGGATTTGTAGAACAAAAATTGGCTTTTGCACCATGATAACGACCCTGCTCACGCATCGTTGCTTGTGCGCGAATTTTTGGCCCAAAATAACACACTAATAATACCGCAGCCACCATATTCCCCAGATCTGGCCCCCTGTGACTTTTTCTTATTCCCGAAACAGATTTTTTGATCCATTTTTTGGAATGGGCAAAAATCGAAGACGAGCCAAAACACCTGCAAGCAAAGCAGGGTCGAAAATTAACTGATAATTCAAAATGGCCGAACTTGTTTGTAATGGGCAAAAATCGAAGACGAGCCAAAACACGTGCAGCTAAGCAGTGTCGAAAATGAACCGATAATTCAAAATGGCCGAACTTGTCGGCATAAGTGAGAGACATGAGTACCAACATAACGCCACAAAAAATCGAAAATCGAATATATGTAACCCGCGGAAATTCAAAATTCGCGATACTCGTACATCACATCATGATTTCAATGTGAAGTAACTGTTTCTCGTTATAAAAATTTTAATGCTCGTTTACCATATCATCCCAAATTGAAGAGAATTATCCTCAGTAACCCTCTCTAGTAACACCCCCTCATCGAGTGAGACGGCAATAACCACGAGACTTATTAAGATAATCAAAAGTTAGCCTTATGAAGACATAATTAACGTAGAATCGATGAGTGTTACCTTCTCCTTCATGATTCACAATATTGTAAAACTTTGACAACAAATCTGCTTGTAGTTGTAGATATTAGCTGTGTTCGATTGGACCCAATTTACTACTCAGTAGTTGTGTAGCTGTCATCATCTAGTGTACCTCGAAAAGAGCAGTAGATTGTCGCAGGAGTTGCGCATACAATTTACGTTAGGTGGATTCTAGTTGCTAAAGTGAAAATAGATAGTTTTGCGGGTTCGTTGGTTATGTTGAAGAGTCATATTTTGGTCAGTATTTTTTGTGTGAATAAACTCAGTTTTTATTGTTTATGTGTCAGTAAACTCAGTATTGTTGTTGACTATTTTGAGGTTATATTTTACTGCTGTCAGTAAATTGTTCATTTTATTGAGAAACTACTGCGAATTACTGCACAGTAGCAAAATTGGTCGAATCGAATACAGCTATTATTATTGAAAAAATTCCTTCTATTGGAATTTTAAACATTTTTAGATGCAGAGCCTTTGCTATTGATATCATATATTGAATTTTTCTTACAAATGTTCAAATTTTTGAATGAATTAAACTCCCGTCTAAGACTTGTTGAATTTATACTCTAATGTAACCAACATTTTTAAAAATTAAATTGTTCAAAAATAATCAAATTTGATTCATATTGACGTTGTTTAAACTGCAAAACACTATCTTCCAATAATATCAATAAGATAAGCACTAATAAAATTTCAAAGTCTAAATTACTTTGTTTATACAGAATTTATTACGTTTCATTTTATTATTAGATGGTTGAGATAACACTAATACTTTTTGTTATAATACGATCTACAAAGTTGTTTATGCTTATATAGGAAACCATGGACAGAGAGAGAGGAAAAAACTACTAATTGTTCGCTATTTTTATCAAAAAATTGCACTTACAACTTTTCTTAGGATTATATACATTTTACTTTCACTTGAAATTAGAATGCAATAAAAATACGAACGTTAATATTTTATATTTATTAGGGATTTCCGAAAATTTAAATTTTTTTCGCTATTATTTTTCTTTTATATTATCTATTCTTTTTTTATATTTATTTATTTATTGTATTATTACGAAAAGGAATATTCTCTTTTTTAACATATGAACTCTTGTGAACTAAATATAAAAGCGAAATTAAAAGAACATAAAAAAAGATTTAAAAAAATACTTATTACGGAACATTATTATCAACATATATATATATATGTAGATATTACGACCAATAAGTGAATTAATAATTTCTATTTTTAATAATTATAACTAAGTATTTTTTATGTATAATTTTTTTATTGATAATTTTTTTTTAACTTTTTATTATTACTATTTTTTAAGAATTTATTTATAACAAATTTTATTAAAACGAAATATGTGTACTGTGGTATTTGTAAAAAAATATAATTAAAACCTCGATGAAAAAAATGAACCAAAATCAAATTTATTCAATGCTGTAGTTTTCTTGTCGTTTTTTTTTTAAATAATAATCATTAATTTTTATATTTTACTATTTTTTTTTTATTACAAATCTTTTTTTATTTTATTTATTTAGTAGTTTTGAAGAACACAACTTTTGGTGTTTTTTTAGGAATTTTAAATTAGAGAACTTTAACGAGCACTTACAAAATCTTGAATTCGAAAAAAGAATGGGAATAATGAAAATGTTTTCTTCGTAATTCTGAATTTATTGGACATTTAAAAAAAATGACGAGACAATTAATTTTTTTTTTAAAATATAGTATTTAAGAGAAATGAAAACACTGTTTCGACTTGGAACGTAAATGTTTCTGTTCACTGACGGAAACAAAAAAAATTTATTTTCCATATAGTAGTAGCAGCATATCTATATATAATTTTTTCCATTTAAATTTTTTTTTTAGCATTAACAATTTAAAAAAAGATAGTAAAAATGGATAAAAGCTAATTATAAATAATTTTAAAATAAAAATTATTGAGACGACGTTTTATTTTATATATGATTATATATATATATATAAAGCATTTCATCCGTTTTACAAATAATAGATATATAATGATCCGCAAAAATAATATATATATATGACCATTTTGTATCTAGTTATTTAATTTTTTTCTGCTGCTTCTCTTCGTATTGATCTACTTTCTTACTCCGTTTTCATATAAATTACATATATAGTATTTTAACTTTGTTTTAAATCATCTCCACAACTCATTGTTTATTATCCATTTTTACTAGTTTTTGTTGCAAAAAAATTTCAAGTTTACGAATCGAATTTGCACTTTAAATAATAGAAAATATAAAGAAAATATTTGTTTATCAATTTAAGGGCCATGAAATACACGAATGGGATGCAATAGTAGTTGTCTTTTTTTTCATTATTTATTGTTGTTTCTTTTTTAATGTAATATTATCTCTTATATTAGAATTGTTTTTGTTTTTGGATTTTTTTTAAATCGAATTTATTTTATTCTTTAAAATTTTCATTATTTCATATACAATAATACCTTCTGTTGAGATAGCAGACTTTAATTGTGTTGAGATATAATGCATTTTGTTATTAATTTTATGCGGAAAATCTTTGAAAGAAAGAAAAAACAACAAAACAATAAAAATCCGTTGCTAGTCGTTCAGTGTGTTGTGTATTTTGAGTAAGTGACTCTTTTCTCTTCTCCAATTGGTTATTTTTAGTTGATTATGCTTATGATGACCATGATGTTGTTCTGTTGTTTTTGTCCTTTTGAACTAGATACATTACATTTATTGGGTGTTTGTAATAATTTTCTGATGGTTTTCCTTTCTCTATCCTTCCATTCAGTTTTCGCTTATTATATTAAATATTTATAAATCTTAAATCTTTGATGTTACAGAGATGTTTGATGTTCTTTTTCTTCTATATATATATATAAGTATGTTTTTATATTTTTTTTAATTTTATTATTTTTTTTTTCAATTACAATTATTAATTATTATTAATTTTTACTTTATTTTATCATTATCATTTTTTCTTTTATTTTTTTTTCTTCTTATTTTTGTTTCATTTACTTAATTTAGCGATTGGCGTTTTTCAGCTGATTGGATAACCAATCGAGACCCTCATAGAGACCATCCCCACTTGTCGCACACGTCGCTTGTATAAACCAATTGCGATTTCTCAACGAATGCAATCCTAACTTATCAGTTATTTCAGCTGCATTCATCGCATTTGGCAGATCCTAAAAATAAAAAATGAACAAATTAGAAAATTTCGACACAAAGAAAAAATTAAAGAGAAAACAATAATACGTTTAATATCACTTTTTATGAACAAATAAAAAAAAAAAAACAAATATATTGTAAAATTTTTTGAAAAAAATTGAATCTTACTTGTTTGTTAGCAAATATAAGTAAAACAGCATCTCTTAGTTCATCTTCTGCTAGCATTCGCATCAATTCTTCTCGAGCTTCACCGATACGTTCTCTGTCATTGCTATCGACGACGAATATGAGACCCTACATTTAATCAAAATAAAAAATCAATAAAAAAATTGTGTTTTTTTTTTAAATTAATAGCTTATAAAATAGATTTCTTTTAAAAATACGGAAATGTGAATAATATCAGTCCCGTCTTCAAATTTTTACAATCATATATAAACTTTCATATTATTGTTAATAAAAAACACTTCTTAAAAAACAAATGCCAAATACAACAGTTTTTAAATTTATTTATGTTTTTAATTTCCACATTTTCAATTTATCTAAAATTAGATGTGTAAATTACCTGTGTATTTTGAAAATAATGCCTCCATAACGGCCTAATCTTATCTTGACCACCTACATCCCATACAGTAAAGCTAATATTCTTGTATTCTACAGTTTCGACGTTGAAACCTAAAAATTATCAAATTGTAAAAATTTATTACTTTTATACATATTTCATAATATTGGTAATAATAAATTTCTTTTAATTAGAAATTATTGATAAATGGAAGGAATTTTATTGTATAACTTACCAATAGTAGGTATCGTTGTAACAATTTCACCTAATTTGAGTTTGTATAAAATTGTGGTTTTACCAGCGGCATCTAATCCAACCATCAATATTCTCATTTCTTTTTTGCCAAACAGGCCTTTGAATAAATTTGTAAACATATTCCCCATTTTGTTATTATATTTTAATTTCAGCAACACTCTGGGACACAATGATAATGATGATAATCGACGTACGAAATAATTATTTCCTTTTTTATTTTTATTATTATTATTATTTTAATTTTGTATAGATGTATATATAAATATATTTATGTATATAATTAACCACTCTAGCTACAAATTGGATTTTATTAATACACTTTCTTTCACCAATTCTTAATTTCGCTAATACTTTAAGCGTTTTTCTTCTTTTCTTTTCTCTTCTATATTATTTTGAAACGATCAATGTAGTAACAAATAAATCTGAAAATAGAAAAAAAATATACACACATATAAAAATACATATTATTAAATTTTTAATATTTTAATGATGGAAGGAAGAATAAATAAAAACTTTTTAACTATCGAAACAAAATCACATTGCACAACTGCAGTCAGTTTGTTAAAAATTGAAATTAATCAATTTGTTAAAAATTGGCGAAAAACATATGTTCAATGAATATGGTAAAACGAAAATACGATTTGTGGCACAACAAAAAGTAATGTTTATTGTTTTTGTGGAAATCCAAGGAGTTATGGATTACTATTAAACGGACTCAGTCTGCCAAGCATTGATTCATAGTCATCCATGGTTTATTTTGCTCAGTTTAGTAAAATGGGTATGCATCGAAGAATTTGAAGAATTTAACTGCTCGTAACAGTGCATTTAAAACAGCGTACACGTCATAATACTATTTTGTTCATCACCAAACAATGCTAAAGAAAAAAACTATTTGTATTTCTAATCAGCACCACTCCTATTATCACATATAACTTAAATTTATTGTTTTTATTATAGTTTCGTATCAACTCTGCCAGTTTTGGTTTAACTAACAAGTGATTTTATAACAGAAAAAAACGAAGGAAACAGTACTAACTGAAAAGCCACCTGTCATATTCTATGTTAATTTCTGTTTAGCTTTCTACCCACATAACCTCATATTTGCTCAAATGCGACGATTTCCACTTGCACAATTCAGAAATAAGTTAAAATAACAAAACTCGTTTTTTCTTAAATTTAATACTAAATTTTTTACGGGGTTAAAATTTGTCTTTTGCGAAATTCATTCAAGCATCGTCGTCACCACTCAAAAATGAGCAAGTCTCCCGGTATGTTAGTGAGATTATCGTGTCTGCCACACATTTTCGGTCTGAGTCAGCAATAATGATGTAAACGGATCGAGGAGTGATGATCAATAATTATTGAACTTGTACTAGCATGGTCAAATGGGTAATTTGTTGACAGATACGTGAATAATTTTTTTTCACTATATTTAACAGAAATTATTTAAGGAGTTTTTCTGGCATAGAATTTTATTTTGTTTTAACCAAAATGTTTCTTAAATCTGTTTAACCACTCCACTTCGTAAATGGCATTTATTTTATTTATTGTTAGAGTATAATTTAAGCACGAAAAATACTATTTCATCGAAAGATAAGAATACTTTGTGGACACATTAAAAACTTCACGTTCAACAGAGCTTGTCTATCTACTTATATATTATTAGTTCGTATAAAATACAATATATTAAATGTTGAACATTAAAGTGGCATTTCTTATTAAATCTAAATATGTTATTCCCCCGCTATATGGAGGCGGCGCTTTTATATTGTCGACATATTTAAGTACGTGGAATAAGAAAAACGCATCCAATGTTGAACGGAAAACTTACAAATATAATTAAAAACCCGATCTAATTGATACGTGTTTTATAGTTTTCGTATATATTTGGTAGAATCTTAATTGATAGAATATAAAAATACAGTGCAAATTCACAACCGCAAAAAACTATTTCGATTTTTCATAGAAACATATTAATTTAATTAAAACATAAAAATCACAATTATAACACATAAATACCAGTGCCTTTTCAATTCAGTCGCGTTTTTTGTTTTAATATAGAAAAAAAAATGAAACGGAAAAGTTGACTCCTCTTTTTCTGCTAGCAAATTTTCCCTACTGTCGGATCTTGGTCTCTTTCTTCTTCACTTTGACAACGCACACAACAAACTTCTTTTGATTGGTTTCACTAAATTCACCACAGAATGATTTTTACACGTTTACTATGTATTTATGATTGCCAGTCAGTTCTAATCCAAAATCGGAATGATGGTCTTTATGCTTTCTTTTCTTTGTATAATGTACACCGCACAAGCCACCAAAACCAAATTCTTTACAAATTTTCTAAACTAATTAACTTACTGAGAATGAAACATCTAATCGACATTTATCTGCAAAAATAAAATTATTCTATCTGAATTGCACACAAAATCGCCAAATCATGTGTCAAAATGGCGGATATGCGCCCGTGGTAGAAAACGGGAGCACTTGATTGGATAAACGTATGCCGCTATTGTTAGGCGGCCCAGTTGGAATGGTGTGCGTACGCGTTATGTTCTTGGTATTCAACTGATTGCTCGGCAGCAACTCTGCCACGTCGTGCGGAATACCAACTATACTTACATGGCGGTGTGGTGAATTCTAATGACATTTGTATATTGAACGATAGGTTGCAGCACCTTCAAAACGGCCTTTGCTATTTGGGAGTTTTTTAAAACCTTTTCCAGCTAATATTATTCTTTTTAAAAAGAATTTCATTTTCAGCGACGAAATTATTTGCTCTAAATTTCATTTGCAGGTTTTACTTATCTTCTTTCTAGAAAACTTTAACTTTATCTTTCTACTAAAACTATAAAACTAACATTACGATTTACTGATCATGTTAACATAAAAGCTTAAAAAATGAACGAAAAATAGACTACCCTATGAAAATATATGTTCTATTTACATGCAAAGAAGAATATAAAACCAAAATCTGACCATTATTACTGAAATATTCCTTACGAATTTCTTAAAACTTATGACTCATTATATCCTTAAAAATGTTCCATATTCCTCGAAAGCATAACTATCGCGAAATAAAATAAAATGTTTTACCGATTAATAGATATCTTGGTGTTTCCATCAACTTAAAATAATTTTTTTTCGTCCCATTAAAGATTTCTTACAGGCTTAAACACTTTTACCAAATAATTTTCTTATTGTTAATTAATATGCACAATATTATTATTGGTTCTATTGTATTTAAAAAAAAATGTTTTCACACATATTTCTTTAACGAAGCCCTATTTATTTTCATCTTTAGCTTATTCAACTCACCGTCACTATATTAAATTTATTGCTGAGAAACCTATACACACACATGCACACGAATCTTTACCGCAGTGCTTCGTTCTGTACTTTGATTCTTGTGTGCGTCTCACGACGTTTTGAAAAATCCTGCAAATCGAAAAATACGATTAATTAACACGATTCCGGACTATGTCTACTTTAAAAAAACCTTTATTTAAGTATCCAGATGTTGAATCACAATTATTAAAACGGAATGTAAGTATATTTTGATTAAATTCGCCTTGCCGCAAGAATACCAACAATGAAAAAATATGTAGCGTGTAAAAGAAGGAGGGAGGCGACGACGTGTTATGTCAAAGTGACAACTATAACTACGAGAATGTTGCCACTCTACATAAATTACGTTATAGATTATTACGAATTCAATTCTGAGGTGAATTTCTTTAGCAAATTTCAACTTCCTACTACATTCAAAATTTATAACCAAGAATGCAATAAAAATTACCATAAAAAAGTTTTATTATAATATTATATTCTTATGTAGTGACTTAATAAAATTAAAATATAAACTTTTCTATTAACAAAATATGTTTTAAATAAATTTTTTCTATACTTGATATAGAAAAAGTTATAAAATTAATTGTAAATTTTTAAATATACAAAATATAATCTTTAATTTTTTATATATATTAAATATATATATTAAATTATATATTATTTAATATATATATTTAATATATATATTTTTTATATATATTAAATTATATATTATTAAATCCAATTTTTGAAATAATATGTGCATTTTACACAAATAAAAATTCGTTACGAAGTTGTAATGATTCATATATATTATTAATATTAAAAGCATTTTGAAAAACATATAATAAAAATAAAAGAGTTGAAGTAGAATTAGAAATTTATAAAATGTCACATCGCTTTTAAGAAAATAATTTCTTAATAATAAAAAGATATATGTTTTCAAAAATATAGAAAATTAATTGATAGTGGTTGGTAAAAGTTTAAAATATTTTATATATTTTTACAATTTGATATTATTGATACGTTGAATGAAATTATTTATTTTATATTTTTTTCTTTTGTTTCGAAGGTTGAACTTTTGCCACAATTATTAGAGTGGATGTATCAAACACCAACGACGACAACTTTTCGATTAAATCTACTTAAAACAACATTCGAAGAAATTAAAAATAAAATCAAACGTGATATTCAAAAGAAATATGGAATCGATCCTAAAATATATCCTGTTACAGAAATTCCAGAAGTACTTTGTTTGAAGGATATTCCGTATCAGAGAACATTTGAGAACATAAAAGAGGTCATTGTTGATAGTCGATGTGGTGCGGCAATTCTTAGAGGATCCCATTTATTTGCACCAGGTGTTTTGGGAATGCAAAGTGGTACTAAAACATTTTCCAAAAAAAAAAACGAATAAATATTAAATAATTTTTTTTCTTTGTAGGGACTAAACTTGAAGAAAAAGTTAATGTTTTCTCAGACACAGAAGGAAAATGCAAAAAAGGAACTAATGTTCGACTTGAATTGGCCCATCGAGAATTTTTAGGTATTGGGACAGTGAAAATGCAACGGTATCAACTATACGGCAATAATTTACAACCCAGGTAATTCCTTTATTATTCGTGAACAATAAAAAAGCTTATAGTAGTAATATTTGGAAAGGGGTATTGCTATTGAAATGGACTATACAACATCTGGTGTGCCATCGCTCTCTGATAACTTATTTATAGACAACGAAGTGCTATTACAAAATTTTCCATCGATAGTTTGCAGTCGAGTCCTTGATCCAAAACCTGGGGAATCAGTATTGGATATGTGCGCTTCTCCTGGCCATAAAACATTGCATATTGTTGAACTTATGCAGAACGAAGGTGATATGTTCGCTTTGGATAAGACTGAAAAGAAAGTAGCTGCCTTGAACGAAACTCTTTTGAGAATTCCTGGCAATAAAGTTAAAATATTTGCATTTGATTCAACAAAGGCTGTAGATAAGAATGGACAGGATGATCGTCCACCGTTCTCCCCTGAACGGTTCGATAAAATACTTTTAGATGCACCATGCAGTGGTTTGGGAAATAGACCAGTACTATCAAGTGAATTGAATTCCAAGATGCTATCTTCTTATCCTCCTTTACAAAAAAAACTTTTTAATGTTGCTGTACAGCTATTGAAGAGCAAAGGTACTTTAGTTTATAGCACTTGCACAGTAACTGAAGAAGAAAACGAAGTAATCGTTAGTTGGGCTCTGGAAAAATTCCCATTTCTTAAACTGGTCGAAGCCAAACCATTTTATGGATCATCTGGTTTAAAAAATTGTGGATTGAATGAAGATGAACGGTATTTTAAGCTTTTTTACATTTCAATTAGAATTAATTTTAATGTTTATTTATACTTTAGAAAATTGGTACAACGATTTGGTCCATTTGACGAAAAATACAAAATCGATAGTGTTGGATTTTTTATTGCTAAATTTATTAAGTTGATATAATATCAAATGTGTGTATATAATAAAAAAAAATAATCAAATCTATTCTTTTTGTTTTACGTCTACAAATTCATATTAATATATATCATTTTGACTGGTTTGATATAGTTGACAATACTCATATATTGAAATTCGAAAAATTAAATCATGAATTAATAAGATATATTAGTTTCAAAGATAATAAAATATATTTCATTAAAATATTTAAAGTAAATGATATAGTAGTAATATTATTTGTTTTTTATTTAGGTTTCATTTTGCTCACCGCAAATTTAATAATACATATAGATTTTTCGAAAAGTACTTTTACCACAAACATATTATTTTCATTTCATAAACTTATTTGACTAATAAGTTATTAGGCCAGCTAAGGTCTGCGGGGATACCACACCCGTAAACATTTCTGGTTTAGTCCTTATAGATCATTATCCCAGAAGAAAGCTCCTTGCGTTTAGCAGATAGGACGCTGGTGTGGTAATACCCGTAGGCGCTTCTGGCGTAGTGAATCTGTGGTTTTATGTTACCTTTTTGTAATGTTGCCACGGCCCGAGCTAGTTGCTTATTAATTTCCGAAGAATAAGGAAAACAATAAATACACGGATGAATTAAATTCTAACTAATACATTTTTAATTCACAAAAGTTAAGATGTTTATAATGTTTATTGTTGTTTATCCTAAGCTAGCATGTGCTACCGCTGAGCGCTATGGCACGACTGACTGTGCAACGCATATTTATTGCCATGGTGCTCAGCTGTGCACAAGTGAATGCCAATGTGTGTATGTGTAGTATGACTGTTTGTATGAATGATTTAGTTTTAAGTCCAGTTGTCACAGACCATTCTCCCAGAAGAAGCTCCCTGTGCGAAGAATGTGACCAACAATAATGTAAAATTATAAATATATTCAACATAATTGATCATAATAAAATCTAATAGCATACGTAATTCAACTCTACACAACAACCAACAATAAAAAAATAAAAATGTATCCAAAACACTGCAAAATTTGGGAAATAACATTAAATTATTCCAGTATATTATAGACGTATAAAAATGTCATATTGAAAACATACGTAACTAAGTAAAATGGGAAAACAAAATAATTTATTATATTATTAAATATATAGATTTAGAAAAATTCATAATATTATTATAAAATATTAAATGAAATTTAAAGAGTATTGTGAACAATTGATTCAACCGGTCAATGTGAACAATCGGTACTTCTAGTGTTCAAACGATTTTCCTACCGTATAAATACCGAATATTAATTTTTTTCACATTGCTCTGTAATGCTGGTACTGCCAAAGTAAAAGTTTTGACACTTCTTCAATTGTCAAAATTTATTTGTCAAATCAAAAAATTGCACATTTAGAACATTTTACTTTTATTATTTCCTGAAGAAAGTGCGTTACTATATAATTTTGTATTAAATATCACTTATCAAATCCATTTATAAAAAGTATTTGTATTTTACTAAACGTGAGTGCATAATAAGCATGTGTTTGTGTTTGCTTTAATTGACAAATAACATTGTGTACTTTTAATAGAAAATCATAGTGACAAGTTTCTAGAATATTTTCAGATTAAATAGACAAAAATGTCCGCTAAATCGAGTTCTAAGAAATTTAAATGGTCTTTGGACTTTAATACTAGGTAAAATAATAGCAGTATTATTGGAGCGGAGTTAATGAAAGATTGGTTTTTGATTTATTTCAGTAAAAATGCCGACATTGCATCGCCTCCAGGTTACAATCCGACAGTCGCTCAAAGTCATTCCGAAGTTGTATTGGATCACCATTTAATGATTAAAAAATCGTGGGACATAGCTTTGGGTCCAATAAAACAGGTTTTTGCGGATATAATTTTCGATTTAATGGTATAGAAATAAAATGTGCTTCTAAAATTTCAGCTTCCTATGAATCTATTAATTATGTACATGTCTGGAAACTCTATATCTATTTTTCCAATAATGATGGTTGGAATGATGCTCATTCGGCCGTTGAAGGCAATGTTCTCGACAGAAACAACGTCAATGCTGGCGAGTGGGTCACAAGGCGGCGGTCAAAAATTGACATACTTTTTGGGGAATCTGGCAAATATAGCCTTAGCGCTCTACAAATGTCAAAGCATGGGTTTACTTCCAACACATGCATCCGATTGGTTAGCATTTGTGGAGCCACAAATGAGAATAGAATATTACGGTGGGGGTATATCATTAATCTAAAACTAACATAATTTGTACGAGCAATTTAGAAATAATAAAACGATTGAAATTATAATCAAAATCATTTGGATTTCATAGTAATTTTATTTGTTATTTTTTAGCCACTAATCCATTTTAATAAATGAGACCAAACAAATCGAATACTTTTGGTTTTATCTCAATTAGTACTAAATGGTATAAAATCCTATACGCTACACAAAAATTAAAAACGAACATGTCCACAATAATAATAACTGAAAATTTGACATTCATTTAAAAACGAAAACAAACTATATACATTTTAAAAGAAATTTATTTCGCTAAATTTAAAAATCCAAATAATTTAAAAACTACTCCATCAGCTTAGAATGCGAAATTATTGTTTTTCTTTCCGGTAGCACGCGCTGCTTCTAGCAGTATTTGATAATTTTCGATGAGTTAATACACCAGTTCCGTTCGAGAAAAAAATACATAAAATTTTTAAAAAATTGCTAATGGATTTTAAAACTAGCCGGATTTGCCGGGATTTGTATTTTCATTTCTTCTTGTGCGAGTCTGCAAATTCTTGTACTTTTTCTATAATTTTTTTTGGATCATCGACCCTTGGTACCTGTTCAAACACAAACAATTTTTTTGATTATTGTAGTAAAGAATGATAACAGCACGTAAATAAATTTAACTCGCCTCGTAATTTTGGGTTATATACATTCCTGTGTAAACACCCGCACCAAACGTTAGCTATAAATAGAGTTATTATATAATTTTATTTAATTCAGTAGATAAAACGGCACTTATGTTGATATTTACTATAAATTTTAACATATCAGAACAAAATGAACTAGTTGCTCCGACTGGATCCACTTTGAAGGCCTTGAAAAGACTGATTTCGATATTAAAAAAAACGCAAAAGCGATTTAAAAGCAGTGTTGTTGTTTAGTTGACGACGTATAGAACAGCCAATCGTGTTGTTTGACGTTTAACGCTGTGTGTGTGTGGATCGCTTAGAACAGCTGAATTTGACAGTTACAGTATCGACAAGTGCTATAGTTCATTCAAACTAATCCAAAATTCATTTTTATGTTCATTTTAATTGTTCGAATTTTTTGAACTGCATTGCCATTACCGGTTTTTTTAAATTATAAATCTTGTGAATTTCACTACGTCCGGTGGCATACTTTTTTTAAATTATAAATCAAACTACGTCCGGTGGCATACTGTAAAAACTAGATCAATCATAATAGATTTATTACATTTCCTAGAATCATAATAAAAATGTATGAGCCCTTATTACTTTCTTCTTTTAAGGTAAAAAAAAAATGCTAAGGAGTTAAAATGATGATTTTGCATAACAGATATGAAAAAAATGTTTTGCTTTTAAGTTGGTACTAGTGTACCTAGCCGGGACTGAGATGTGGAGAATTGTTTGTTTTCCCCAGCTACTGGGGAAAAAAAATATTGAACAAAGAATTTCCGTGGTTTATCGTTGCTAATGTTGAAGTATATTTACGGTGAGTTAGCTGTATCGAAAAAAATTAATACGAAAGGGTACGAGCCCTCAAAGATGGCGGAGAAGTGGTTGAAGACTTTCCTCATTTTGGTTCACCTTACACGTCTTCGACTGCTAAAAACCTTTACAAAGTGGAGACAATGGTGATGAAATCGTCATTCTAGATTAACAGAGATAGCCCAGATCCGTTTCAAAATTGAAGAGATGTTGATTGTTTTCTTTGATTAGCGTGTCGATGCTCACTCGGAATTTCTTCTGGGCCGATCCCAACAGCTATTTTTAATGTTACCTTTACAATAACCAAAACAAAGTTATTGACTTGAAACGTGAACATATGATTTTTTTTCAACGTGACTTGTTTGCGCTTGATTTATTTAGATATGTAGCAAGTTATTGACTTAGACAAGGTCAATAACTCAGTTTGTTTACATTAAAGCAAAACTATTGTATATGCCGTTTTGTTAAGGAGATTTGTTAATTACTTTTTTTTATTGCTCCTAGAATTAATTGGGATTTGTTAAAAATGGTTGTTTTGTGTAGATTACGTGTAGTTTTCAACATCACTGGTTTCAAGGTCTATCCTCAAACCTGGTTTCGCAGTTGGGTTCTTAAGGTGAGTTGATTAGTAGGTGGGTTCTGGAGGTTGATTTCAAAAGTGTATTTTCGAGTTGACAATGTATAAAACACCTTTAAATTAATTTTTTTATAAAAAATTTCTCAAAGCGATGTCATATTTTTACATCAATTCGATGGAAAGCTGGCTATATCACTCTTAAGAGTATAATTACTTGATATTGAATTTATAATGATATACTGATCTAAAAATAAGCAGCAATTCGGGCTTGAAATTGCGAAACTCCGATAATTTTTTACCAATGACTATACTTTAAATAAATTTGTTTTTACTTTCTATAAAAAAAAACAGCGGACTTAAGCTTATACATCCGATAATGAAATTAGAACCTAAGAAATTCTGATTAATAAGCGTACCAAAATACTTCTAAAATAAAACAAACAATTTTATATCAAAACCATAACATTTTATTATTTATTTTTGTTCATATTAAAACTTATTACAAATAAATAAATAAATTACTCATACATATAATTAAAATTCACTAACTTACTCTGATATTATTTTTACAAAATTTAACTAGCCTGATAAATATTTTTCTGTTTAATTTTAATTTGTTTTTCAATTCTCATTTAGCTTTACTTATTTTATTTATTCGAACAGATACCTTAAATTATCTTCTTGGAATGCAATGAGTAACATAATTGCTCCACCAAGAAATATTCCTATAATTTGAATTAAAGCGTTCTTGGCATCTTGCTTTCCATCTTTTCCCATTTCGGGGAGCAGATCAGCTAAGGCTATATAGAGAAATGATCCAGCCGTACCGGCATATATCCATCGAACCATATCTGTGTGGACTCCAACAATAACTAAACCTATTCCCATTCCCATAAAACTGAGAATCGAAGATATGATATTTAAAAGAAGAGCCCTCTTCATACTTACTCCAGTTTTTAATAATAGAGCAAAGTCACCCAATTCGTGTGGAAGCTCATGACACAATACAGCAAAAGCGGTAGCCATACCAGTGACTGGATCAGCTGCAAATGCTGCCCCAATAGCAAGACCATCGGTCACATTGTGGATGCTATCGCCCAAAATTACCATAAATGCAACCGGGCTTAAGCGTTTAGAGCCTTTTTTATCCAATTCCGTTTCATTCAGCATCACATTTGCCTCTTTGACATTTTTAGATGTATCCTGATAATTTTTATTATCATCTTTATTATTAGTCTGATGATGATGTGAATGATGATGATGGTGACTATTATCTCCTCTTAATAAAGGTATCAACGTTTCTAGGCAATACATCATAAGTGCAGTTAAAAATGCACAACCACAAATCAGTACTGCTTCATGTTCACGTTCATGACTTGAAGAAATATTCGTTTCGTTATGCGAGATAAGTGCATGAGGTAACAAATGCATTAAAGCATCGCCACATAGTGTACCAACAGCCATTGCAACCAAAAACTTTAAAGTTTCATAATATGCAACTGATCTAGCTAATGGCTCAATAATCAAACCGAAAAGTCCGCAGCACGATATTATTAATATGGCAATGGAGGCATAAATCCATGCTGTAAATAATAAAAATTAAAATATTTTAATTTTACAATATGAATAATATTTAGATGTTATGATAGTATAGTAAAATTTCAGTTATAAATACTCACCGCTTATTAGATTCATTTTTCCAACAATAATTCCTTCACTGGAGGAATGACTTAGTTTTTGGGCACATGCATCTTGATCGATTTGTACCAATAATGCTGGACATAGTTTTAAAAATGTTGCAGGTGTAATTTTAACTGTATGCATTATAACATGTTCTTTAGTTTCAGTTTCACTTTCAGTTTCTGGTTCTGTTTCATTATATTCCACTTCATGAATATGTCGTTTTCGGCGTTTTTCTACTATGGTTTCGTCCATTTGCGAAAGTATTTCCTGCTCAGTAATTAACAATTTCATTATTGTTGACGGAGATAGACATTCTGTTGATGATGGTTTGTTTGCTGCATTTTTGTTTATGTAAGTTTATTCATAAAGAAATATTGTATTATAAATAATTACAATAATAATATAATTTAAAATATTGTTTTAAGGATAATACAAATATTTCTGTTCTCGGCCATTTTTAAGTAATTATTTCAAGTCTAAAAGGTGCTTCAGACTAAACCTCTTATATTTCGAACCATTTGTTTTTTTTTTTTTGGTTGGTAGCCTTACTTTTTTTACAGATTGAACACTATAATTCTAATTAGTTAGGTTGTAACAATATACAAAAAAAAAACACAGTAAAATGGTTTCAAATTTAAATCCAATGTTCAATCTGAGACACATTAAAATATCAGCTCAATCTTGAGCAAGTCCTTTCGTCCAACTTTTTTTTCTGATAAAAAAAACATTAATGTCTGAAACACATTAAAATATCAGCTCAATCTTGAGCAAATTTGGTTTCGTCCAACTTTTTCTGATAAAAAAAACATGTCATCGGCGTATGCTACAAACTGGGCACATCTAATAAGGATGGTATCCCTCATGAGTCACGAATAACTTTTTCGAGCGCCAGGTTAAAGAGAAAGCACGAAAATGTGTCCCCTTTCTCGGAGACCATTGTAGATATTAAATAGCATTGAAAGTTATTCGACTGCTTTTACTTTTCGTTTCACCCTAGTCTACTACTATCTGTTAGCATATTTAAATTTAGAGATTATATAGAAATTCGGAAAATGTCGTGTTTTTTCCAAATCTATAAATATGAAATTACCCGAAATTATTGTAGTACTACAATTTATTGTTGATTTGGACTTTGCCTAGTAATTTGCCTACCTCAGTCAGGGAAGCTTTTTACTTTTTTGTAACAGAAAAGTAAAAAACTAACCTGACTGAGAACAATTTGGCAACATTGTGTAAAACTGATGAAAATTTGGAATGAGTTGAGGGCTTTTGTGCGGTCAGGCTATCTAACAGCAGTATCAAGGCTGGCATGTGGGTCTTTGAAAGGCTTAGAAAAAGGGTTATTCGTGTCAGATCGGACATTGCACATACTTGCCACGTGGTCATCTCTATCAACAAGTTTTCTAGCTCTAAGTCCGCGTGATTTGTTTTGTTCCCTAAGTTCACAAACCACTTGAAAGAACATTAACTTGTCACTGTTGATAACATCTAAAGGAGTTGGCTGAGGTCTTCCAGCACTACTCCGGAGAGTGGAAACAATACCTCTGCCAAGATAAATTTATGTATATATAGAAAATAATTAAATCAGTCTCATTATTTTCTCTTACACCTCGTATATCTGCTAACACCTTACTTACTTTACTTTCTACCATCGAATCTACTTAGATCTAGCTCTATATAACTTTTGTAACATTTTTATGTTTATTTTTTGAACAATCTTTTAGATTTAAATAGAAAAATGATATTGTAAATAATTTTATTCATTTGTATAAAATAGTGAAGATTATTTGGATAATCATCATATTAAATATTGATTGTGTGACACCCACAATAAGATGTATATTTTTTAATCTTTGATATACATTATAAGAAAATAATAAAAGAAATTCTTTACAAAAAATTTATGATATCCATAAATAAATTAATATCTTCTCGCTAATGCAGACGATTTTTTTAAAAGTAAGCATATTAACTATGGAATCCAATATTACGAAAAATAAAGAAAGTGTGTTATCATAATAAATAAAGAGATCGCAGTATTTATTTCTCAAAAGGTTAATTATATTTTAGAAAATAGTAACAATAACAAAATACCAAATAGATAAACAACCGAGTTAATACGAAATAAATAATAAAACGTTTATCATTTAAAAATCCTGTTTCGCTACTGAACATTTTTTGTTTTCCAAGAAAATCGCATGAATCTTACACATTTCTATTATCTTATCATTTACTTTGGATGGTGATTATACAAAATGAAAATAAAAATAAAAACAATATTAAGGAAGAATCTTAAATGCTCTCTTACATAATAAAAATACATCTATTTACATAATAAATATTTTCGTAATTTTATTTACTCGCTAACATGTCCAAAATTGATAACAGCTTCTCTTATTCCTAAGTGAATTGTATTATTCAAAAATACGATTGTATAAATATTACTAATTTATCTAAGAATCTTTATAATTGCTGAACTCTATGATATTTAATTATTTGTATATGGAAGAGTTAATCAATGCCTGATGACTGGTACCTTGGTATTATCTGTCGCATACTAAAAAAAGGAGATATTACAGTGTGTAGCAATTATAGAGGTAATAACGTTGCTGAGTACCATCTGAAAGATATTCTGCGCTATCTTATTAGGCAGGACAGCTCCATTCGCCATATGCCAGATAGATTATTGGCATAAATCGGAGAGACTTCAGGCCAGGGAAATCAGCAACTGACCCCAGGTCTTCTTTCTGCGGCAGTCGATGGAAAAACTGTTGGAATATGGACAACAAATCCACCATTTGTTCATTGACTTTAAAGCCGCTTATAATAGCATACCCCAGTTAAAACTCTGCACATTCATGAAGGAGCTCCGCATCCCAGAAAAAATTGATTGGACTGACTAGGTTGACCATGACTAGTGAGAGAGGAAGAGTAAAAGCAACCAAGTCACTTTAAGAACCATTTAATATCCGCAATAGTCTCAAACACAGAGAATGGTACCTCTTAGACGTCAGCATGAGAGATGTCATCGTCACTAAGTCTGCCCAGCATTATATGCCGATCAGAAAGAAGCCTTCATCAAAATTGAGCCGGCAGCAAAAAATCTTGATCTGCACATAAATGAAGGCAAAACAAGGTACACAGTGGCAGTGTCTGCGGCGAAGATAGAAAAATTAGTACTAGCCGCATGTAGATAGAAGATTATAAGTTTGAAAGAGTTTAAACCTTTGCATATTTGGAAAAAAGGGTCACAGCCGATAAAAGTATAGAGAAAGATATCACCTATTTCAGTCAGTGTAAATAATTTTGCTCAAAAATTCTGACCATAACATCGAAGCTTCTGCTGTACAAGACGCTAGTCTTATCAGTCCTCATGTGTTTTTCCGAAACTTCGATTCTCAGTCAAAATCATCTGGAACTCTTGGCTGCATTCCAGAGAAGGATCCTTTGAATAACTTTTGATACCCTATATGAGGATGGGCGATTCCCAAGCCTATTTACCGATGAGATCCTGAAGCGTTACCAAGACCACTCAGTTGTGAATAAAATTAAGCTCAATAGACTGCAGTGGGCTGGATATTTAATTCGTATAGATGAGAAAAATCCTGCCCGAAAAGTCTACGGTGACTCCATTTGCGAGGTCTGTTCAAAAAGTATTGCGAATTTTGTGTTTTTTTCAAAAATAATTTATTTGTTCAAAGTAATCCCCACCAGATATTATACATTTGTGCCAACGTTTTTTCCAATCCTCGAAGCACTTCAAAAAATCATTTTTTGTGATCTCCTCCTTCAATGCCGTCTTTATGGCCTCAATCGTAGCGTGGCGTCGTCCTTTCATGGGGCTCTTCAGTTTTGGGAAAAAGAAAAAGTCACAGGGGGCCAGATCTAGGGAATACGGTGGCTGCGGCATTATTAGTGTGTTGTTTTTGGCCGAAAATGGCAAAAGCCAATTTTTGTTCTTTCACAAATCCGGGCGTTTATGGCGGATTGCTTCCCGCAACTTGCTCATAACTTGCAGGTAATATTTCTTATTGACCGTTTTACCATGTGGCAAGAAGTCATGATGCACCACACCCCTGCAATCAAAGAAAACTGTAAGCAAAACCTTCACATTCGACAAAACTTGGCGCGCTTTTTTCGGTCTTGGCTCGTGCGGCAGCTTCCATTGGGATGATTGAGCTTTGGTTTCCACGGCATAACCATAAATCGTCACCAGTTATGACCCTCTGGAGTAAATTTGGGTCGTCGCGGACAGAGTCCAACAGCTCCTTAGCATTGTTAATGCGATGCTGTTTTTGGTCAAAATTGAGCAAAAATCGAAGACGAGCCAAAAAACGTGCAAGCAAAGCAGCTGTCAAAAATTAACTGAACATTCAAAATAGCCGAACTTATCGGCATAAGTGAGAGGCATAAGTACCAACATAACGCCACAAAAAATCGAAAATCGAATATACGTAACCCGCGGAAATTCAAAATTCGCGATACTTTTTGAACAGACCTCATATAGTCCCACAAGGTGAAGTAGGCCCTGCCTTCGGTAGCGCAACGGCATTAGCCAGTACGCCGAAAACATGCTGGTAGTATCGAACTAAAAGACCGTGGCGTAAAGCCAGAACATCTGCAGTTTTTTGATTCAGCATGCCTACACCGGATCCTAGCTGTCGCGCCATGCTGTTGATGATGATGGTTAGTTAATAAATAATGATTCGTTTGATAAATACTTTTACAGCACCTTATATAAGAATGAATTACTTCTTTTTTTATAAACTAGAAGAACTCGAAATCAATATAGTTATAAATAAAAAAAATACGTTTAAAAACTCGAAAAGGTTTCTAAAAAAAAAATTAGTTATTTAGAAAAAGTGTTAAAATTTAAAAAAAAATCCTTTTTCTCCAACAAATTTTGAAAAGGCATATGCACTTTTATTAGAATTTAATTATTTACAATTTGTGTAATACTCGTAGTTATACGTAGTAGTACAACTATGAGTATTACAGAAATTGTAAATAAGTTAATTGTAATTTTTACTTTATGAAATTTTAATGAAACGAGACTATTATTTAATAAGTATTCATACGTACGTGTATGTACAAATATAATTAATGTTTGTTTGTTTTCATTTTTCGTTAAAATTCTTATTTGGTTATCTTGAAAATTTCATTTTTCATTTGAAGAGTATTTTTCGAATTCTTAGACACTTGTAAGAAATAAGATTTACGAATAGTTAAAAAAAAAACCAATTATCTAATTTACAATGAGACCAATTAAATAAGGAAATTTCAACAAAAAAAAATACTTATAATCCTTTTATAAACATAAGAAAATTTATACGCATACGATTGGTATGGACTTACCATGGTGATGACGTGGATGACGATTTTTGATATCGTGCATTTCTCTGAAGAAAATTTTATTCCAATGTCCGGAATTGGCTATATTCGAAGCTGGAAAAATGTTAAATGCACGTTGAAGAGGATCCATTTCACTAGATAATGACATTATTGTTTCCTTGTCGTTATCTTTCGTGTTTGTTGATTCATCAGATACTGCATCATTCTGAAAGTTGACATCTTTTCTTTTCATATCAATTTGTAAATTGCTTAAATTTGTTGATTTGTTTAGATCAATTTTATCATTTATCTTTAAATCAACATTTTGTTCAAATTGAATCTTTGGTATCACATAACCATCTTCATGATGTTCTGCAATAGTATGACTTGAAGAAAATTCTAGACCTCCCAATCGAAGACTGTGCAATAAATGTTCTAGACCCTGAAAATACGAAATGAAATGAAATTATTTATAATATTTTCCACTCGGCCAGAGTAAATTCTCTAGTGGTGGTCTTATATTCGTATTGTATTATATAATATTTAATATTGTATGCAATTTGTTGGGCATCAAAGCAAATTCACTCCGCCTTCACATTCAAGATCAAAGCTCTTTACCAAAGTGTACTTTTATTAATTTAAATAACAACTTAAGATCATAATGCGAAACTTTCCATTCATTTCAAATGTAAAAATTAACAATAAATTAAACGGATATTATATAACATTAATTTTATTTCTGTACCGTCTAAGTAAGTTAAGTTGTTTATTTTAAAAAAAAATTACTTTTTCAATTACACTAACGATTTAGGTCAATTAATGAAATGTATGTAATAATATTATAAAAGAAAATAAAACCCAAAATAAACCATGTTGAAATTAAAACAACAATACCAAATAAAAATAAATACAAACACTTATAATTTTATGAGTATAAAAACACTTGTACAAATATATTATTCTACTTGTAAAATAGAAAAAGAGAAGTTTATTAAAACATACCTCAAAAGATATTGATCTACCGTCACCATACTTCTGAAAAATATGCGATAAATACCTATCGAAGGTTTTGCCATCATTACTATATGCAGTTGATAAAAATAAACTGGCTAAAATTAAGTTGGTTGAAATTGACTTCATATCCGAAGTATACGATGAAAGTGATCAGTAATAAAATGCACAATATTGGAATTTGTCAAAGACGATTGACTAATTACCGATTTGTTTGTAATTTTACGAGTATTCTCACATATATTCAAAAGTACGAGTGTACACAATTACGGACAATAATGTCTGGCGTTAATTCGAAATTGACTGAACTAAGAGATCTTAGAAACTTGGACAGTAGCTACAGACAGTTAGTTGGAGATAATCTTGTCTCACATTTGGCTATTATATTTGCTTAAGAGCTGAATCTTCTTATCACACACTCGTGATGATTGTATACAAACTGATGGATGGATGGAGGTGAATATCACTGGATAAGTCGAGTATACACAATTGCTTTTAACATTGGCGCAGTAAAGTCTTAGGAGTTTGTTCGAAAAATTGATAGACTCTTATTCTCAGAAAATATTTATGTACACATAGGTATGTATAATAAAAGAACTGTGTGAAAATATCTTCTATCTTCCTGTTATAAATTATCACAGTCAAATGAAATATCTCATCTTTTAAATATACTCATTGATGGGAAAAAAACAACAAAATATCTATATACGAGTATACATATGCCATCCCCATAAAGATTTTTACATCTGTAATCAGAAGAAATTTGCAAACATTCATCAAAAAAAGATCTACAACACCACTGAACAAGATATACTACAATATTTAATATTTTCTTATCACTATACCGCCTTGTGAAGGTGGATTTAGTCTGGACTTTGCCAGTAATAATTCTGAAATGTATTTATTGTCAGCATACAAGAATTTGCACGATATAAATTTCTTCATAAACAGATCTTACAAAAAAATTAAATTAATCATTGTGAATACTAAGAAGAAGGCGAAATTTTTCAAAATAAGATATAAAAGTACAAATTCATTTAAATAGAATTATAAAAATTGAATTATATGTGCAGTGTATGAATAAAATATTATGATTAGTGTAATTTATGAGTACATATGTTATTTGAGTTTCGTAAGCATTCATATAAGCTGGTAATATATGGTTTTTGTATTTTGTAGAGTATATATTATAAATAAAAGAGAAAAATATTTGATGAAGCAATACGGTAGTGGAAAAATTTCGTCATCTTGTTAATATAGATATAAGCACATCACTTATATTCAAAGATTTTTTAAAATTTTTTTGCAATATTCAGTTGAAAATATTTTAATAGCAAATGCATTATACGGATAAATATTTTTAAAAGAAATAATCAAAGGAATATATTTTTTACATGTTTAAAAATAAGGCAAATTCAATAAAAAGGGGTCCTGATACAACGGAACTAGTCTAGTACGCAACCGTCTTGGGACATAACTGGGATCGTCAAATGTCCGAATTGTCGTAGCACTAACAATTAACATTTCAGTACAAATGTTACTAGAAATAATATTTGAAAAAAAAAATTCGAAATAAAAACTTCCAGTTAAAAAACAAAACTTTAATTTCGTCAAATTTAAGTCAAAGAAAGTTCCAGTTAAAAAAAACTTTTATTTCGTGAAATTTAAAAAAAAAAATATAAAAATCCCAATTAAAATATGAATTTTTAATTAAATGAAAATTACATTATTTGTTTCAGATTTTGAAAAGTATTTTTAATGGAGAATTTTATGAAAATTATTGTGAATTCAAATAAAAACAATTCGAATTAAGATAAATGGACGGTAGCATTTTGTTAGTACGCCATCTTTACTTAATATATTTAAGGAACTAATGAATTAAAGATTATGTACCGTTAAATTAACTAAAAAATGGCAATAACTTTGTTTTTTTTTCTTTCATAAAAATATCTATCAAAGTGTGGCCATATTTTTATATCAATTAAAATTTAATCTGCTGCAATAATAAGGTTTGGCTGAGCCTGCGTTATATAGTGTTTTCCAAAAAGAGTGATATGATTTCTTTAAAAAAAAAACACACTAATTGTTATGAAAATTCAAATGTTTTTTATTTAATTTGAAGTACAATTGATACAATTAAGTTTTGAAATAAAACGTCATTCAAATGACCTCCACGACTTCTTTTGCAGGAACGAATTCGATGAACCCAATTTTCGAGCACTTTTTCCACTTAATCAAGTCGTATGTCATGAATAGTACGTTCAATATTGACTTCTAAAGCTTGAAGAGAGTCTGGTTTATTGCTAAAGACCAATAACTTCAAATAACCCCACAAGAAATAGTCTAATGGTATTAAATCACAACTTCTTGGAGGCCATTCAATGTCACAATTTCTTGAAATAATCGAATCTCCAAACTTTTCTCGCAATAATTCGGTTGTTGTACGTGCGTGTGGCACGTAGCCCCATCTTGTTAGAACCAGATGTTGTCAAGATCAACTTTTTCCAATTTCGACCATAAAAAGTTGGTTATGATCGATCTATACCGCTCTCCATTGACAGTAACGGTGTTACCAGCTTCATTTTGAAAGAAGGACGGACCGATGATTCCACCAGACGAAAAACCACACCAAACTGTCAATTAAGGTGAATGTAATGGGTGTTCATGAATAATTTGTGGATTTTCTTTGCACCAGAATCGACAGTTTTTTTTATTTACCGCACCACTCAGATGGCAAAAGCACACGAAAAGTTGCAATTGGAGAACGATTACTTTGATAATGAAATTGAATAATTTGTGAACGTTGTTCTTGCGTATATCTCTCCATGACAAAATTGTAAACATTACTGAATACAATGGAAAAAAATTACAGATCATGACATATCACAAATGGCCGAGACGACACTTAGAAATTATATCACTCTTTTTGGAAAACCCTATATATAGATATGGGAAAAATATTTTTCTGTTAGGTTGGCACTAATTTAACGTGATCTGTCAACTCGTTTGTGTACAGCTACTGGTTTTGTTAGTTAATGCAACTTTTGATATGGAAAAAATATATTTTGTGGTCAATCATGGATGATGTTAAACGAGGCTTACATACAGTGATATTTACAGAAAAGATAAGCGTGCAAGTTCCAAAGCATTCAAAATTTGCAGAGAAGTGATCGGGGATTTGCTACATTTTGGTAGAATTTTAACGTGTTCGACTGCCGAAAATCCGTACAAAGGGTAGATAATAAGGATGAAAAATCGTCATTCTAGCTTAAAAGAGATGGTTAGAGATCTGGACATGTCTCGCAGAATCTTCTCGTATCATTTTAGTTGATGTTTTAGCCATGAAACGCGTCCCAGAATGGCTTGTTCTGAAGAAGCTGATTTATTCTTAAAAAAAGCATCGTAAGCAGGTTGTTGAAGACATGCTCAAATGAATCAATTTTAACCCTACTACTTTTATGAAACGCATGACGAAACGTGGGTTCGTGAGTTTGAAATGCAAACCTTTACAATTTTCGCTTCCATAACG
Organism: Atherix ibis; assembly: GCA_958298945.1. Taxonomy (NCBI): domain Eukaryota; kingdom Metazoa; phylum Arthropoda; class Insecta; order Diptera; family Athericidae; genus Atherix; species Atherix ibis. Next base: position 29,885,093 of record OY282605.1, on the reverse strand, counting down.
AGCTAAAACCAAAAAAAAAAATCCTGAGGAAGGCTGTCAAAAATTAAAGTGATGTTGAATGTTTTCTTTGATTATCGTGGTGTTGTTAGCTTAGAATTTCTTTTGGCCACATCCCAATACCTATATCTAACGTAACCATAGGCAAAACCTAAACAAAGTTATGGAAATGAAACGTGAGCCATTGACACTGACCCCTCAAGTGTACCTTTTTAACTTTTAAGAAAAATGGCTGTTGATCTCTCTCTTATGGCCAAGATTATTGTCAAGTTTATTCAAGCGTGAATTTGTTTACAGAGACAAGATCAATAACTTGGTTTGCTGACAATTAAACAAAGGTATATGCCGTTGTTTGAAGATATTGTTATATGAGCAATCTTTTTTGCTTGAAACTTTTAATATGATCCTGTGATTACATGGATTCTGTGTAACCTCTAACGTTATTCGTTGTATAGGTTCCCATGGTGTATTCTCAAATTTGGTCCTCAAAGCCGGTTTTCTAGTTGGATTCTTAGAGTGGGCTCACCCGGTCGGCTGTCAAGATAGATTCTCAAGACCGATTTTCAGTTGACCAACCTGCCAGTCTATAAAACTTCTTTAAAGATCAATCAAATCGGTTCATATTTTTTCATCAATTCGATGGAAAGCTAGCTATAAAATAATTTGAATGGAAATATTTTTTTATATTTTTTTATTTTTTATTTGACAGGTTTTTTATTTCTATGTTACACATAGACATGAGAACACAGTCACTCCTATGGAGCATATAGCGGCACTAGAGACTCTGTGAACTCTCTCCATCTGCTTCTGTCTTGAGCCAGCCTTTTCACTTCCGACCATGATTTGCCAGTTTGTTGGTGTTCGCGCTCGACTGATCTTCTCTAAGTGGTCCTTGAATGCCGTTGAAGGTGTGGGACATGAGGCTTATGTCGTCGGCGTAGTCCAGGTCGTGGAGCCTCTCACACAGTGTCCACTGGATACCGTTGCTTGCTGTGCTGTTAGTGCGTTGAAGGACTAGATCTAGGGCGATTATGAAGAGGATAGGCGAGATTATGCAACCCTGCCTGACTCCTCTCGAGATGTTGAATGTATCGCTGTTTCGTCCCCTAAACGCACTCCACACGGGGCCTCGCGGTATAGTTCTCGGATGAGATCGATGATGGCCTGCGGGATGCCCAGTTCATCCAGAGCACTCCAGATGGCGTCGCGGGAAATCATGTCAAAGGCTCTTTCGAAGTCAACGAAGAGAAGATAGAGCGGGCTCTTCCATTCGTTCGACTGTTCAATGATCAGGAAATATTTTTAGGTTATTAAAAAAAAATAGCAACTGAATTTAATAAGTACTGAATTAGTTATCTACATACTTATTTATTTATAAGCATTCATTTTTTAATAGAAATAATAAATTGCTAAATAATTTTCTATAGAAAGAAATGTAGAATTTTTTGTTTTTATAAACACTTTATTTAGGAAACATATTTTTAAATTATTATACAATTTAATTAAAATTAATAATTTAACTACATAAATTATAATGGAATATATAAATGTATTTATGTATATGTATATAAAATAAAATATCTTTTGCTTACATTTTATTAAAATGATCAACAAGTATAACATGTTAGATAAATTCTATGAGAATTTTTATGCTCTTGTCTTTTTTTTTCTCCAAATTTTCCATATTTTCCACTATTTTTCATTATATTTTTTATTATTCTTTTAAATTAATTTTTTTAATAGTTTCTTTTTTTATTTTCCTATTTAAAACAATATTGAAAATATTAATATTTTGAATTTAAATATTTCCATTCCTTAATTAGTCATTTATGAAATACCTAAATTACTCTTATAACATAAAACTATGGAATTATGGTATTTTATTTAATTTGTATCAATTTTTTTTTTCTTGATTTGGCATACAAAGGAAAAATTTTGCACAAAATGTATTTATTGATTGTGATAAGCTAGTTAGGCATTTAATAGGCCTATGTATTGTTGCATAGTAGACAGGAATTCCTGAGAGTATCACTGCGGCACCAACGCCAACTTCTAACGGCGAGACATAACACGACGATATAACAAGAAATCCACACGTTATCAAAAATATATACGGTAGAGCCATATGTACCTAATAAAATAATAATATTTTTATATTAAAAGATAAATAAGAGTTTTTTTTTAAATTTAAATTTACAAAATTACCGTATATAAAATAAGAATAACTTTAAATTAAGTTTTTCATTATTCTGAATATTATAGATTATTTCATTTGAATTTTTTTGTTTCATAAATTACCTTAATAGGCCGTTCAAGTTTTGGTTGTTTCCTTCTCATCCATAAAAGGCCAGATATTGACATTAATGTAAAAAGTGCTTCAACAAAACTGACATAATTGATCAAAGCGTAAACATCACGAATGAAAAGTAGCACCAAAGATAGTATGCACTATTAAATAATAATTAAATAAAGGGAATTATTAGTTAATTTTTTAATTTATTGGATTGGCAACTAAGTGATTGCGGATTTTGTCAATAGATGGTATTAGCTCATTATTTTGTTATGTCAACGTGTTAAAAGCACCTAACCTACACATATATTGTTTTCTTGTTGTTTGAACTTACGCCTTTAATAAAAAATTGTGTCGTTTAAATATTTAGTTTTGTTTTCATCCAAATTTAAAAATGGAAGGACAAGATGTGCATTTTAGACATATTTTATTGTATTATTTCCGAAAAGGCAAGAACGCATCGCAGGTACACAAGAAGTTATATGCCGTATATGGAAATGAAGCCTTGAAAGAAAGGCCATGTCAAAATTGGTTTGCTAAATTTCGTTCAGGTGATTTTTCACTAAAAACTGCGCAACGATCGTCCAGTTGAAGTTGATGAAACCCATATCAAGGCCCTTATCGATTCAGATCGTCATAGCACAACACGTGAGATTGCATAGAAGATCAATGTATCGCATACATGCATTGAAAAACAATTAAAACAGCTTGGCTATGTTAAGAAACTCGATTTATGGATTCCTCGTCAGCTTAAGGAAATTCATTTGATGCAACGCATTAGCATCTGCGATTTGCTTCTGAAACGCAACAAAACGGAGCCATTTCTGAAACGACTGATCACTGGTGACGAAAAGTGGATAGTTTACAACAACGTTAATCGGAAACGATCGTGGGTGATGCGAGATGAACCACCTCAGGCGACATCACAAGCTGAGATGCACCAAAAGAAGATGATGTTGTCAGTTTGGTGGGATGATAAAGGAATTCTGCACTTTGAACTTTTACCAAGAAACCAAACGATAAATTCCACTGTCAAACTAAGCAATGCAGTTCAATAAAAACGGCCAGAATTGGCAAATCGTAAGGGTGTTGTTTTCCAGCATGACAATGCAGAGCCGCACACATCTTTGGACAATCGATAAAAATTATTGAAATTAGTTTATTTTTGGACACTCGACACACATCTTTGGACACTCGACAAAAATTATTGGAATTAGCAATTTGTGGATACCACGCTAAAAAAAATCCTTCTCTTTCGAGGCAAACCCCTCATCAAGCCATTTTCGGACGTCTTCGTAAGAACCGAAGTGCTGCTCACCAAGCGCGTGGCCCATCGACAAAACCAGGTGGTAGTCAGAGGGGGCCAGGTCTGGCGAATAAGCGGGGTGGGGTAACACCTCCCAGTTGAGTGTCACCAAGTAGTTTCGGAACATTTTTGACCTGTGCGATGGTGCATTGTCGTGGAGGAAAATCAGCTTGTCATGTCTTTGTTGATAATCCGTTCTTTTTTCACGCAGAGCACGGTGCAATTTGATCATTTGTTGGTGGTTGCGGTGGGTATTGACAGTTTCACCAGGTTTCAACATCTCATAGTAGACGATACCCTGCTGATTCCACTAAACACACAGCATCGTCTTCCGTCCGAAGCGATTTGGTCTTGGGGAATATGTTGAATCGGGATCACCATACGATTTCTTGCGTTTAGAATTCTCGAAATATATCCACTTTTCATCGCCTGTCACAATCCGATGCAGGAACGACTTTCTTTTTTCTCTGGCGAGCAAGATTTCGCATGTGTTTTGGCGTCGCTCCATGTGCCTATCGTTCAATTTATGCGGCACCCATTTTCCGATCTTTTCAATCTTCCTCATGGCAAGCAGACGCATGGAAATGGCTCGTTGAGTAACACCCAAATGCTCCGCGAGCATTTTTTGCGATTGGGTATCGTCTTCGTCCAAAAGAGCCTGAAATTGATGGTCCTCAACCTTCCTAGGCCGATTTTCACGCTTCTTGTCCCACAAGTCAAAATTGCCGTCTTTGAACCAACGAAACCAATTTATCGGAAACGTTGTTTCCGATAAATCATTATGACCATAGGCCTTCATAAGCATTCGATGCGACTCGGCAGCCGATTTCTTCAAACTGAAGCAGAAAAGCAAAGCTTCCCGCATATGCTCTTTTTCTGGCACAAAACTAGACATGATTACCAAAGGTAAAATGTATGTTGTTGTACGAAATTGCTGACAATGTGCACTGATTAATGTTGACAGATGTCAAACTCATAAAAAAAAGTATGGCGTGTCCATGGTAGCTTAAAACGCTGACTCACGCCATCTATGACCAAACAGCGGATTTAAGCTTATACACCTGGTAAAATCACAATATAATTCAGTATTTTTGCTAGCAAAAGTAATAAGTTTTACGAACACGGAATTATGACACTGCCTGAAAGATGGCAAAGGGTCATCGACAAAAACGGACAATACCTAATTGAATAAAGTTATATTTTTAAGTAAAATTTTGAATTTTTCTTCTTATTTAAAATCCGCAATCACTTAGTTTGCCAACCCAATATAATTTAGACTAATGTTTGTAATTTATAACTAACCAAGAAAATTAACGATGGGATTGGTGTAAAACAACTAACGTTGATTAAAGATATTGCAGCTGGTAAATGTCCATTTCGTGCACCAACAAAAAATAGCCTAGACGAAGCGAAAATGGCACCATTGAGTGATCCGAATGTTGAGCATGCGACAAAGAATGGCATTAGCCAGGCCATGACTCCAAGCATCTTGTCACCGAATGTTACGGCAACAGCTTCTGAAGACAGGATCTGTTCCTGAGAAAGTACCGAAAAGTATGCAATATTTGTGATTACATAAATTGTTGTCACCAATGGCATCGATATGCAAATAGCTCGCGGAAGATTTCTGTAAACAAATTCAATATGTTAATTTCTATTAAAACTAAATAAATAATTCATTTGATATTTTAAAAAAAAAAAAAAATGTTTTTTTGTGATTTTGAATGTGCTAAAAATCTTAAAAAACGATTCCCATACCTATAGGGATCTTTAAGTTCTTCTGTAACAAAATTCAAATAATTCCACCCTGAATATGAGAAAAGACCACTGTAAAATGCCAATGCTATAGCTCCTGGGGATACACGAGAACCATTCAATGGATCTTGCCAATGTTCAGTATGACCGGAACATAAGTACCAGATGCCAGCTCCAACAATAACTAGGAGAGCAAGAATTTTTGTTCCTGTAAAAATATCCGTCACACGTGTTACCCATTTCACGTTATAACAATTGATAACAGTAAGTATACCTGAAATTGAAAATTAAACAAAATGAATGAATTAGAGAACAGAACTTAAGATGACTTAATTTTATTTTATTTATATTTAAGTATTCTACATTCGAAGTGGATGCTTTGTTAATGGCCCAGTCAGTATTACACAGCTGGTGCTATCCATTCAAGTTAACGTTCAGACATCGGCCACATAAGCCATAATTGCGATAAGGCTTTGGATTTTTATTTATTGTCGAAATTGAATTTCAAATCACCGCAACGCAACATTCGATGGTATTGTCAGTATAGGGTATTGTCGTTAGTTTTGGACTCTCCGGCCGATGTTGTGAGGAACTTTTGTTGGAGTTTAGCTTGCCAGCGAGACATCATCATATTCCCTAATTGATAGATACTCAAAATATGTTTATTCGCCTAGATCTGTAAAGAATATTTGAGAACTCTCCTTTTGTTTTGACAAGGGAATTTGTTGTTTTTATTATTTTTCATTACTTGCATTTGTACAGCATATAAAAATACGAATGCATATTTAGACCGACTGCCACTGAATGAATGGCAACATTGATTCTATTGGCCATATTCATCTAATAAAGAGAAAATAATTCAAATTGTATCTGATATACATTTTGAGATTATAGAACAAAAAAAAAGAAACAAACAACATAATTGATAATATCTTATTTGAAATAATTAAAACAATAACAAATACGCAAACTTTTTAATAATAAATTAATTAAACTACAATACTTTGAACAAATCAAATATTTGCACATAAAATTAAAGTTTTCTTTTTTTTTTCATAAAGAAAAAACCAACAACAAAAACCAACGTAAAAATAATGGAATTATTCTACAATACAATTTAAGTGAAAATATTTTGAAAGAATACTACAATCAAATAAATATAATAAATTAATTAATTTTTGTAAATATTAAATAAATTATATTAAATATTAATAAACAAGAGGTGTAGAAATATATTTTTAAAAATCTTTTGTTCGGTTATTACGAGGGCAGTAAGATAAGTCAGTGATAAATGAAATAAGGAATTGATTTATTCAAACCAAAATTGATTTAGTTTTTAACATAGTCTTTTTTTTACCTAGTTACACTTTATAACATCCCGTAGTAGTACGATTTGTCCAACTCTGCAAAATAAATGGTGAACCAATGCGCGCTATTGTTTTGACCGAACTTTAGTTCTTGGTGAGTAATAGTGAACCCATGTTTTATTAACAATTATGAATCAACGCAAATTTTCATTTAGATAATGTTTAAAAATGTCTAAACGATCCATTGAAATTTTTAGACGAACACGTTTTTGGTCAGGTGCTAGCAAACGCGGCAACCATCTTGCCGATAGCTTTCTCATATTCAAAATTTCATGTAATATATTGCTTAAACATTCTTTTAAGATATTTACCATGTCAGCTATCTCATACACTTTTAATCGATGGTCTTTTAAATTAATACCATAAATTTTATTAATAATTTATTCGGTGGAGACCTAAATTCGACGTCCTGGGCGCTTAGCCTCACTTGTGCTCGTACGACCATAACGAAATTCAGTAAACCACTTCTTAAGTATTTCATATGATGATGATTAGTTTTTATAATACTTTTTAAAATTGGTTTTGGTTTCAAATATACTTATTTCCTCCAAAAATAGTATCTAATTAATACACCAAACTCATAATTTTACATATTAATAAAAAATAGAAATTTTGTCTGCTTTCAATGGTTGTGAAAACTAAGCTAATGAACAATAGCTTATAAAATTAACAGTATTAGGTAATAAAAAAAATATCGTTTTGTTGATATAAAGTACATTTCTTGCATTTATCACTCACTTATCAGACTGTTCTCGTATTTATTAGTATTTCCAATTTTCTAATTAACTAATTTAGGTTATTATGTGGGAAATATTAAAACTACTTCTTTTTTATAATAACAGCTTAAATAAATAAAAACTAAATAAAAAAATATTCGTTTTTTTTTGTATAGACTAAAAGCAAAACTAAGCAATAAATGTGCTATTAAGCTTCATTTCGATATTAATGGATTCAGTGTAAGTACAATAAAATCAAACAGCTGTTTCAGAATGAGTACAACATTTTTTTTGGGTGAAGGTTAATAAATGCGAAATAATAAAAAAAATTTGCTGATTTTAATAAAAATTAATCCAAATAAAGTATAATTAAAAATATGGTGAATAAAAAAAAAGCAGCAATGAAATAACGTCACTTATAAACAAACGAAAAATAAAAATATTGTACAAAATAGCAATTGTAAATTTTTTTTTGTAAAATTTCTTTTCTTTTCATTTTATATTAAAATAATAGATTCACTAATTAATAAAATACTTACATGTCATAATAGCAGCAAGAAGTTGTACAGCCTCATATGGAGCTTCGCAAGATGTCCAAAATGGTTGAAGAAGATATTGTGCAAAGGTAAGTGCGGTAATAGCATTTCCTGTTGGTACTAATATTAATAGAGCAACCCATAAATATAAAAATGCCGGAAGTGGTCCAAACGCTACACCTATATATGCATAATCACCCCCAGATTTGGGTATCATTGTACCTAGATCGAAGAAGAGAATTATTATTATTTTTTTCAATTTTCATAATTTTATAAGCAGATTTTTCTTCTTTAAATGTTCTTTTTTATGGTATGGAAAGTACATTTAGAACTTTTATTTATGAATTAGGAATAAATTACGAAATTATTTTTCCATGAAAAATACAAATTCATAGAAGAGTTAGAACTTTAAGAGACCATTTCATACACAAATAGAATCCAATCCGCCTCTGTTTATTTTCAGGCTTTGACACTATCACTATTAGTATGGTAATCTACTACTATAAATATTATAAAGAAAAAAAATGAACAAGAATTAATCAAAATTCATACTAAGTAGGTGCGAATACGAGTATACAATATTCAGTTTAGTAGAACAGAATTCACACTTCAATGGGGTCCAATAATAAACTCTCTGCCCTGTCCGTAATGCAACCTCGTCACTTTGGGTCATTTTTAGTTTTTTTAGATTAGACTCTAAGGTCTACATGTATAAGCTATAGTATATCATATTTGTTATGAATATGATATGATCAAGTTTTGTTTGTGAACTCGAAACATTGTTGTTAAAATGATGGACATCGTTTGGGCACCTAATGACTTATTTTACACATCAAACAAGAAGTTCTCTTAAATTGCCATATATTCCACCAATTCAATTACTGTGGAGTTTTTGTTTGTTTTTGTCAATGTTTCACTCTATAAATATTTTACGAGTATGTATGTAGTAGTTGTGTATTATATATTATTGCTTGAAGTTTTATAGTATTTATATCTGTTCGAGGGTGAAATGTTTGTGAACTGAATGTCTATCATCACTAAATTAATTATATTAAAAAGCGTTAAAAAAGACAGTTTTGCTTTTTTTTATAAAGGTTTTACATACACAAAATGCAGATAAGTGTATATGGAAAATAATTTTTCCGTATAGTAGTAATAATAAGAAAAATAAACTACATATTGTACGAGTTCAGTCTGATAAGTCAGTGATAACTGCAAAAAATATATTTGACATCAGCAAAACGTAATTTTTTTTATCACCTTTTCTTCTTAAAAATACGCCATATAAAATTTTAAAAATATATGCTGATTAATAATAGTTTTGCAAGTCATTGTAAGCAGACAAGATTTGTTTTTTTTATTATCATGGAAAACAGTGAATTTCGTGTGTTAATAAAATGCTATTTTTTTAAAGGAAAAAACAATATTGAAAACCAATACCAAGTTTGAAATGTGTTATGAACACTTTTTGCTATTGTATGGAATGATTGAGAAATGGTTTTACTGAATTTCGTTGTGGTCGTATGAACACAAGTGACGCCTAGCACCCAGGACGTCCAATTTTGGCCACCATCGAAGAAATTATTAATAAAATTCATGACATCGTTTTAGAAATTCATCGAGTGGAAGTGTATGAGATAGCTGACATGATGAACAACGGAAAGCAACGGTAAGCAACATATTACATGCAATTTTGGATATGAAAAAACTATAGGCAAGATGGTTGCCGTATTTGCTAACATTTGACCAAAAACGTGCACTGAGTTTTTGCCTGCGACATTTTTTCTATTTCCAAACATGGAGACATGGTTTAATGGAAAGAAATTTGCTTCGAATTCTGAAGGTATAGCTGAAACTTAGACTTATTTTGCAGAGCTTGACAAATTGTACCACACGAATTTTATAAAAGAGTTGAAATATCGTTAGAGAAAGTGTTTCGAGCTTCAAGGAAACTATGTTAAAAAATAATTTCAATTTTTTCGAATAAATTATTTTTTTATTTCATTTATCACTGACTTATCAGACTGCCTTCATATTTTTGTAATTTCTACATTACTTTCCAGTACAAAATCTGAAATATTTTTTTAATAAAATTCAAATTAAAAATGTTATGCAATTTTATCGATCTGATAGATAATCAGAAATGTATTCTTTTCAAATTTATCTCATACTTTACACAAAAATGAATCTATTAGTTGTCCAACAAAGCCACTCATTTTTCAATGTCAATATCGAAGCTTCAATATTATATCCTCTTACACATGTGTATTAAAGGGAAATCTATCATTTAAGAAAATGAGTTTAAATCTAATTATTCGATATTTTTCAAACTGAACGAATAACACTTTTTCTAGTCAATTGCTTGTACTCGTACGTTAGCTAGTCAATAAGAATAATTGAATTTCTCATACTAAGGGGCACTGGTATTTATTATCTCAAAATATTTATAGGAGAAATTGTGGACTATCATGACTCAGAATAATCACTTTCCAAGAATAAACTATTCCAATGTACAATATAAACATTGTAAAGATTAAATTCTTTTTTTGCCAATCTATCTTTAATGAAGAAAACGTGATTTTTCTGTCGTTTGAATTTTTTTGATGAAATTCTATTGACTCTAATTTTTTTTTAAAGAGTTGCGATATTAAATTTCTGAGATTTTGTTAAGGAAATTTCTTTTCTATTTTATTACGATCATTTTATAAAATATTTAAGCTCTATGAAAGAAAACTAAAATAATTTTAATAGTCATTATAACTACGATAAACTTAAGAAATACAATATTTCAAAGCAACACTTTTTTCTATTCAATTAAATACGAGATTATACGAGCAAAAAAAAGTGATTTTCAAAAATCTCACTCAAAATAGTTTATTGAGGCAGCTTAATATCGGCGAAGGCGTTGATTTCACTCTTCATAGCAATGCTGGAAGGATTCAGCTGAAATCGCTTTAAGCTCCTCGGTTACACTCCTTGGGGAACAAAAAAAGGACTGCATGGACTGAGATCAGGTTAATAAAAACCCGTTGATGGTGATGACCATATGACAAGGGTGCTGTTATGGTAGAGCATCCAAGTGTTTCCAATGTCTGATCTGACGCGAAGTATCGTTTCTCTGAGCCTTCCCAGGGCTTCTTATTAGTTATAATAATAATCGAAGGTTAGACCTCACAAAAAACCTCCTTGATCCAAGGTCGTTTTCCACTGCTTCTTTGCTCCAAAAAATGCCCCATGCCACCGAAAAATTTATACTCTTGATAAGGAATGTTACCCATAAGCTCAATATACAAAATATAACTTTACATAATACACTTTGTAGGGCCACGTAGAGTACGTTTGAGTGTTGCGAAATTGCTCACAGTAATACCAGTAACGCTCTATTAATTTTACGTCACACCTGTTCGATTATCGTTGAAAATTCATAAAATATAAAATAAAAATACATTATTCTACTTGAAATAAAATCGCATTTTCTTTAAAAATATTTATTATTTTATAATTATACCGCGAAGAATCGATAGCCACAACACGTGCAAGCAAAGCAGCTGTCAAAAATTAACTGATAATTCAAAATGGCCGAACTTGTCAGTATAAGTGAGACCAATGAGCACCAACATAACGCCACAAAAAATCGAAAATCGAATATACTTAAACCCGCGGAAATTCAAAATTCGCGATACTTTTTGAACAGACCTCGTATTATATATTAATTTTTGATTTTTATTTAAATGTCCTTTAAAAATTTAAAAGTTTAAGTTAAATGTAAATTTTTAAGCGCCATGACAAAAATGCACCAAGTTGCCAAGTACAGAGGGGCAGCCATTTAACTGAGAACTGAGAACACAATCGTTCCAGTGCCACTGAATAAGGGTACGTTAAGTTCTCTTTTATTTTATTTTTTTTCTAAATATTAAAATTAATCTCAAAATTTTTTTATGTAATGGTCTCAAAGAACCGTTTTTTTTGTATTTTCAAAAGAAATAAAATTTCAGAAATTTAATAAACTACGATTTGTTTATTTGTTAAAATTGTTTAAATTAAAAATACCCCCAAAAAATATACACATATGTTAACAATAAGAAGAAGAAACCTATTCAAAATTATAACTTCATATTTTTGTTAACGATTCGGAGCATTTTTTGTTCTATTACCGATGTTCGCAAGTACACATAATTAATGCTACCATATTCTTAGATTATGTGTATATTGAAGTTTTTGTCGTTACAATTTTTATAGTAATAAATCACGTAACCAATAGAAGGTCACTATTTTATAATCATAAAAATTATGATGAACATTAAAAGTCTCAAAATGTAAAAATATGGACGCCGTTTACTTATTTGTTTTTGAATTTTGTTTAGCTTAAATGGAATATACCAAAATAATATTATTATTGTGCACGCAGCAATAATTTGGTTAGGTACCATTGAAAAACTTATGAGTATATCCGACCCTCCAAAATTTATGAGCTGGCTAATTTTCAACGATACTCTAATTTAAATCAATCAATTCGATATTCTTTTTACCGTAACAAAAAACCAGATGTGCTTGAATAAGCTTAGCAAATTCCACCCGTAAGGTTTTAACACAGACAGTGATGCGCGTAATTTTGGTTGGGTTTTGAATAACAACCAACAGACAAAAATGGATCTTTTTTCGAGTCAAATTATTTTTTACTAAAAAAAGAATTTAAAAAAAAACATTATTTTTAAATGTCAAATGTTTATGCAGAATTTTTTTCTTTCTCTCCATATAATCAATTATAAAAACTATACCACCACCAAGTGTATTTATTTGTAGAAATCATAGATGAATATAAAGAGTTCAAGAGTGTTGAATTACATATTAAACTAAGTGCAAAAAATGTTACTCGTCTGCGAACATTTACACAGGGTGGCCACTAAAAAAATAAAGGGTTTAAAAACGTTTATTTGAATTTTTTTTTTTTTTGGCATTCTCTGAAGATTTAAATGGCTACGTATGATGTCCAATAATAAGTTAAAGTCATTGATTTTTTCTATTCCAATGAAAGAACAATTATTTAAACTTAGAGAAAACACCGAGCAAATTTTTAAGTCAGAGTATCTTCTAGTGAAAACACGATTTGTAATTTAATCGAAAGGTTTGAAAGAACTGGATCAGTTGGCGATATTCCGGTAATATTGGGTTGCGGGAAAAGTCATGACGTATTTTATTTTTAAGAAGTGTATTTGATTATATAAAGAACAAAGATCAATCAATGATGTATTGCCAATTTTGCTCGATAGCCTTTTGCAATCTTTCAGACAGATTAATATTTCCTCGTTGATAGATCGATGTGTCTATCGTTCATAGAAGATTTACAACCTTATTTGAATTGAACGTCACACCCCACCACGAGTATGGTGGGGTGTGACAACACATATTCCATCCAAGCTCCAATATAATTTGACGGGTAATCAAACTTGTGTGTGGTCTTGCGTTGTCGTGATGGAAAACAACTCCTCTACGATTAACGAGCTCCGGCTATTTCTAGATATGGATTCGTTCAAACTGTTAAATTGACGACAGAACACTTCTGAATTGATTGTTTGGTTCATTGGTGGAAATTCAAGAAACACGACACCTTTAAAATCCCACCATATTGAGAGGATTTAAGGCGGATCAAAACAGGGGGACCAAGACCGTTTTCACGCCAAATTGTTATAAGCAATCCACTTCTTATCACCAGTTATCAATCCTTGAGTGTATGAGGAATGCAAATATCGAGCTTGCTTATGTATTCCAGCTTCTTCAGATGAATGTTCAATGTTTCTGCATTCTTATTTTGCCATCATCAACATCGAATAGCCTTCCTGATGATAGATAGCCGTTGAGATCAAAATCACTAGCACGGAATTTCATAAGTCATCGTTGGCACTGACAGTTTTGTAGAGCATTGTCACCAATAACTTTGCGCAAGTTTTCATAAGCTTGACGTGTATTCTTCCCTTTACGGAAGGAAAACAATAAAATATTGCAAAAATTCAAAGTTTGATCTTCCATTTTCAACTTGTTGTAAAATCCATAAAAAATAAACAAAATGGATCAATTTTATTTTAAAAATAAATGGTATACTATCAGCTGTTAAATGGCATAACAATAATATAGGTGCGAATAGCTGAAGTGCTACGAAAAATGAACAAACGCCATCTGTTGGAAAAGTGCTTGATGACTTTTCTGATAACCCAATAGGAGTTAATCGCTGCAACATACTCAGCAGCGCCCGCACTATGCCATCCGGTTTTAATATCTAGCCAGAAATAACAATAACTTTTTGGATAATCTAAAAATCAGTGGTAAGGCCCATTTTAATCTAAACTATCAGACCCATTTTAATAAATAAAACTATAGATTTTGGAGCACTGAGTATTCTAGTAATTCTAGTAACTGGCACTTATTTCTTTGAAAATGAGAAAGAATCAACGGAGCCCGGCATAGAACAATTCTTGGAATTTTTTTACGCCCAGCAGTCAAAGATAATTATGACGAATAATTTCGGAAAAAATTCCGGATTTTTTTTGGCTTTTGCGTTCATTTAATTTAACACCACCAGACATCTTTTTAAAAGAACGGGCTTACGTGAATATGCCTCGAACAGATTTGTGCCGAAATACGACGTTTAGCAACTGAAACCTTGCGTATGGCCATAGAAAAAGCCTCTATTCTTAAGCAGAAAAGTGGTGGTAATTGGAGAGTTATGGTTTTTCACACATAATACTAACAAAAATTCCATTAATTAATTACATACAAAAAATATAAAAAAAACATCTATTTGTAAAAATTATTTTTGTTTTATCATATTCAGTTTCTCACTGGTCACCCTGTGTATTAAAATGGGAGGGAAAAAACGTTTCATGAAAATTTTGCATTGTATGAAATTTGTAAAATTCTTTTATTCTGATTCATTTGGCATTTATTTTAGGCAACAATTCCTATAATGGACTAGACTTTTAATAATAACAATTACACACTCGATAAAATGTGCTACTAAAATTATTACAATAAATAAATTTGATATTGTACTGACGCCAATAAGAATTTATTTTTGTAATAAGTACTGAACAATAATTCGAAAAATGCAATGTTTTCTTTTTATAGAAATTGCATGAAGCAGCATGGGAATATTATTTAAAAATAATTACGAGCATAAATACATAACGACCAATTTGTTTATTTTATCACCTATAATAATCTATAAGTAAAAAAGTTAAAATCAGGTGAATTTTATTGAATTTCTTTAAAACTTTTCTTTTTTTCATTGTTACGATATTTATGCATATTATTTTTTAAGTAATTTATATAATTAAATAAATTTTAACACTTCAAGATATTCCAATAAATGTATAAAATTTATAGAAGAGGATAAAATTATTAATGTTTTTTTTGTTGAATATAACTCATTTACGTTTTAATTCGTTATGCAGTTCATTAAATATTTTAACAAACTGTTAGAGTTTTTTTCTATCTTACATACGAGGTCTGTTCAAAAAATATCGCGAATTTTGTGTTTTTTTTTTCAAAAATTATTTATTTATTCATGAATATCTATTTTGTCCCCTTCAAAGTAATCCCCACCAGATATTATACACTTGTGCCAACGTTTTTTCCAATCCTCAAAGCACTTCAAAAAATCATTTTTTTCTGATCTTGTGCAGCTCCTCCTTCGATGCCGTCTTTATCTCCTCAATCGTAGCGTAGCGTCGTCTTTTCATGGGGCTCTTCAGTTTCGGGGACAAGAAAAAGTCGCTGCGCCAGATCTGGGAAATACGGTGGTTGCGGCATTATTAGTGTGTTGTTTTTGGACAAAATTCGCGGACAAGCAAAGATGCGTGGAAGGGGCGTTATCATGGTGCAAAAGTCAATTTTTGTTCTTCCACAAATCCGAGGCGTTTCTGGTGGATTGCTTCGTGCAACTTGCAGGTAATATTCCTTATTGACCGTTCTACCCTGTGGCAAGAACTGATGATGCAGCACGCTCCTGCAATCGAAGAAAACTGTAAGCAAAACCTTCACATTCGACCGAACTTGGCGCGATTTTTTCGGTCTTGGCTCGTGCGGCAGCTTTCATTGGGATGATTGAGCTTTGGTTTCCACGTCATAACCAGAAACCCATGATTCGTCACCAGTTATGACTCTCTGGAGCAAATTTGGGTCATCGCGAACAGAGTCAAACAGCTTCTTAGCAATGTTAATGCGATGTTGTTTTTGGTCGAAATTGAGCAATTTTGGTACGAATTTCGCGACGACCCGTTTCACGCCAAAATCATTGGTAAAAGTCGAATGGCACGAGCCAATCGATATGTTTAAGTTCTTAGCAACTTCTATAATGGTGATTCGACGATTGGCCAATACTATTTTCTTCACTTCACCAATGTTTTTGTCTGTTGTTGACGTGCTCGGGCGTACCGCACGCTTTTCATCGTTCACATCTTCTCGGCCGTCTGAGAACATTTTGTACCACCGATAAACGTTGCTTCGGTCCAACGTAGCTTCACCATATGCTACAGTCAACATTCCGAATGCATCGTTTTTCACACAAAATTTGATACATATTCTTTGATCCATTTTTTGGAATGGGCAAAAATCGAAGACGAACCAAAACATGTGCAAACAAAGCAGCTGTCAAAAATTAACTAAACTTTCAAAATGGCCGAATTTGTCGGCATAAGTGAGAGACATGAGTATTAACATAACGCCACAAAAAAAATCGAAAATCGAATATACGTAAGCCGCGGAAATTCAAAATTCGTGATACCTTTTGAACAGACCTTGTATTGTAATTTAAAATCTTTATATTTTAATAATTTTTTTTAAAGAATTTAGCATTGTCTATATTAATTGTGTCCACATATGAAATATTCTTTCTTATCTTCGATAAAAAATATTATATTTTGTTTAAAATTCAGTTGATGATCGAAATATATATTTAATTTTTTTAAAATAAATTTATCTTCAACGATCATATAATATATTAATTATGCTTAATGAACATTCAGTTTTATTTTATTAATATTGAACTATTCTTCCAAATTTGTTAAAACAGTATTTATTTTAGAAACACAATTATCAGCAAAATTCTACTATTTCATATAAAAGAGTATTATCGGCAAAGATCATTAAATTAAACGATCATTAAATTAAATGATCATTAAAAGTATGTAATTGATTCGTGGAAAGGTATACGCCTCAACAACGCTTGCAAATAATCCAATTTTTTTAATAAAAATAATCGTTCTTTAATTTTAACTTATCGTGCACTTCTTCGAATTTATAGTCGGCATAATTGGCCTAGTATGCTCGCATTCCAGTAAGACAACGATCCGGTCGAAGTGGCGAGAATTTACTGCAATTCAGGCAAGTGTTGATAAAGACCCAAATTTATCAATTTTAAGGCATTTTCTGTCACAATAACATGGCGTATTATACGGTTAGATATGGGCTTTCATCCTTACAAAAGTTTTACATTACAAAGAATTAAAGCTGTTGGACCATGACAAACGCCGTGAATTTTCTGATTTTGCTCTGAAACAACTTGAATATCATCCCTGGATCGGTGAATAAACCAATTGTCGCTACTGGACTGAAGCCAATTAACGAATTATTCACGAGGAACCTTTACATTCATGGTGGTATCATCGTGATGATAATGAACTTTTTGCGCTATCCGCTACACAGTTCTCCAAGTGTTATGTGATTTGACAATGACCTCCAAGAAGTTGTTATTTGACACCTTTCGACATCTTCTTGTGGGATTATTTGAATTCATTGGTCTATCTCAATAAAGTAGCAATCATTGATGCATTAAAATTGAATATTAAAGTGCTAAATATGTAAAATAAGATTGGATTTATTGCACAAAGTGATTCTGTAAAATTCTGTGTAAACACAAACTAGTTCTGTAAATGGAGCAAAGGTGGACATTTGAATGATGTTATATTCAGAACATAATTTCATCGATTATACTTCAAAATAAAATAATACATTTTATTCTGCTACATGTCTTGTTTGTTTTATTTTTGAAAAAACCATAACCTTGTATAAATTAAGAAAAGTTACACACCAAGAATAGTGCCCTGTGGTACTTCGAAATTACCCTCAAAATACATGCGAAACCATCTCATTCACTTGAGTTCATTGACATCTTTTAAATAATTATGATTTAAACCACTCTAAATAGTATATTTTTTAAGCTTCTGAAGTAGATAGTTTCAATAAATCTACGCAAAACCAAAAACACTGCCAGTATTGATTTACCATCGTCGATAATCATTTTCCACAGAGTTGTGACCATCAACATCAAATTGATTAAATACGACTTTTTCCAATATTCTCGACACAATAGGAAATCATGTTGACTAGACGAAATTCATAATATTTAGCTTAGTATTATTAACTTTTGCAACTAGAACAACTGAAGATACTTTCCAGATATTGGGAACAACACCATTTTTCATAGCATAATTTATTATTGATAAATTAATTATTATTACAATACATAAATTTTATATACTTTTTATTATTTAACAAATTTTAAATTATCTTCAGTTCATTTTTATTTATTAATTTAAATTAGAATTAACAATAAACTACTTTTAATTAGATTTTGATATGGTTTCTGTTGAATATTATTATTAATTTCAAAAAATAAAAAAAATTAAGACTGTGCCAGTTTTGAAAAATCGTTATGTTAAAATAAATTTTAAATAATAATCCTTTAGAGTTGATATAAAGCATGTACCCATATATAACTTGAATAGTACTGGTCACGATTGTTTGGGAAATTACAACTATTAAGAGACATGCGAATGCATGCTATCATTCAGATTAAAAATTACGTTTAAATGTATTTGAAAAAAAAAACTATTATATTTTGAATTATTTATTTAAAAGGAGCTGTTACTATTCAATTCAAATTGAGGTATGTTTTCCGGTTTATTTTTCTGGTACGCCAAGGTCAAAAGATTATTTTGTACAAGACGATGAATTCACATAGAATTAGACCTGATTCTAATACAATTTCATCTAATAAATATACATTAATATAAGAGAAAAATCTTTTTGACCTGATTTTATTCAATTCGAACTTATAATATCATATTTGTACTATAATATACCTTAATATTCAGTAACAATAGAATAAAAAAAAAATCCCAACAAAGATCTTACCAAAAGGATAATTGAGCTTTTATTATATTATATTTGAAGATAGAAGCAATTTATTATTTTATTCTTTATAAAATTTGAATAAGAATGCGTTTTTTTTCCTCTGTAATTTGTTTTGGTTCCCTATTTATCATTTTGAATTCCTCTTTAAATAAGACTATTTGGCTTACAGAATGTTTAACAATTTATGTGTAGTTGTTACCAAATTGTCAATAAAATTACTATTTAACTTATTCGTTACTTTATCATTTAAATCAAATATGTTTATTCTGTGACTAGTAAAGCCAATGCCCTCCTCAGTTGATATTTTGGTATTCCCAAAAAATATTTGATTTACGATAGTGTGTAGCGAGCTAGCTTTAATGATATCAGAGCTCGTGTAGATTACATTTATACAATAAATTACAGGTCAATTTTATTTGTTTTTTTTTTATGTTTACCAACATTTTATGATACACGTTTGTTTATAGTTTTTTTTTACAAAAGTATGTAACGACTTATTAATTTTGTAGTTTGGAAAGTATTGGATTGTTCGGAAAGTAATTTCGTTTTTTTTTTATAAAAATGAAAGACGGTTTTCTTATTATAGTGAATTAATATTTTATTTTGGCCTTTTTTCTTTAAGTGAATTATTCAATTTGTCCAACTGATTACAGTACACTTCAGAATTGATTGTTGTGTTGCTCGGTAGAAGCTCAAAATAAACGATTCCTTTGAAATCCCACCAAACACATAGCATAACCTTCTTTTAATGAATATTGGCTTTCGAAGTGCTTTGAGCCGGTTCATCTTTTCTACTCCAGGATCTTTTGCACTTAACATTGTTGTAGACAACCCATTTCTAGTCTCTAGTGATGATATGCTTCAAAAATTGATAATTTTCTTGGCGTTTGAGAAGCAAATCATAAATTTTTTTCCATAAGAAAATGAGGAACCCATATGTCGACCTTTGATATTAAACCTACCCGTTCAAATGATTATGAACGGTCAAATTCGATAAATTTAATCTCTCAGCGATGTGAGAGTGGTGCATCTTCGAGATCAAAATTGCCGGATCGAAATTTTGCAAATCAGTTTTGGCACTGGGGATCACTTAACGCATCTTCTCCATACACATCGGATAATTTTTTTCTTGCTTGAACAGCATTTTTATCTTTTCTATAGTGCTGTTTTTTACTTTTCATATTTAAAAGGGTATCAACCAAAAACTTGCTATGTCAGCTGTCAAAATACATATGATTATGCGGCTTTAGTATGAAGTTAGTTGTGAACAAATACAATTACCAGGTGTATAAGCTTAAATCCGAAAAAATACAATTACCAGGTGTATAAGCTTAAGTTACCATGGGCACGCCATAAATTTTTTTATGAGTTTGACATCTGTCAACATTAATCAGTGCACTTTGTCAGCAATTTCGTACAACAAGATACATTTTTCCTTTGGTAATTATGTTTAGTTTCGCTTATGGAGGCCTATGGTGACAATGCTTTATCGGAAACAACGTGCCGAGATTGGCTTCGTCGGTTCAAAGACGGCAATTTTGACTTGTGGGACAAGAAGCGTGAAAATCGGCCTAGGAAGGTTGAGGACCATCAATTGCAGGCTCTTTTGGACGAAGAATGCTCGCGGTGCAATCGTAAAAAATGCTCACGGAGCAATTGGGTGTTACTCAACCAGTCATTTTCATTCGTCTGCGTGCCATGGGGAAGATTGAAAAGATAGGAAAACACATGCGAAATCTTGCTTGCCAGACAAAAAAGAAAGTCGTTCCTGCATCGGATTGTGACAGGCGATGAAAAGAGGATATATTTCGAGAATTCTAAACGCAAGAAATCGTGGGTTGATCCCGGCCAACCATCAACATCTTCCCCAAGACCAAATCGCTTCGGACAGAAGACGATGCTTTGTGTTTGGTGGGATCAGCAGGGTATCGTCTACTATGAGATGTTGAAACCTTGTGAAATTGTCAATGCCCACCGCTACCACCAACAATTGATCTAATTGCACCATGCTCTGCGTGAAATAAGAACGGATTATCAACAAAGACATGACAATCTGATTTTCCTCCACGACAACGCACCATCGCACAGGTCAAAAATGGTCCGAAACTACTTGGAGATACTCAACTGGGAGGTACTACCCCACCCTGCTTATTCACCAGATCTGGCCCCTTCCGACTACCACCGGTTTTCGTCGATGGGTCACGCGCTCGCTGAACAGCACTTCGATTCTTACGAAGACATCCGAAAATGGCTTGATGAGTGGTTGGCCTCAAAAGGGAAGGAATTTTTTTGGCGTGGTATCCACAAATTGCCCGAGCGATGGGAAAAATGTGTAGATAAGGAGGACAAGTACTTTGAATAAATTTGTTTTTGCTTTCTATAAAAAAAAACATGTGTTAAAAAACAGCGGATTTAAGCTTATACACCTGGTAAGTCCTCGCTTGAGAAAAACGAAATTACTTTCCAACAACCCAATATAATGCTGTTATTTGACAGTTATTAAATATATATAATATTTAAAGTAATATTAATTTAGCTAATATAAAAAAAGTGGTTATACTAGCATAGTCACACTTTGCGCTCTCAGATCATAGTCACACTTTGCGCTCTCGGATGTGTTAAGCCTGTTCATATTACTAATGCACACTCTACTAAAAATATTACGGCGCGATTGGATACTGAAAATATGCTGATTTTTCGAAAAAGATATTTTCCAACGGTGAGGTTTATTTCTCGTTCAATGAATACGTCTATAAGCAAAATTTTTATATATGGGGCTCCGAAAACCCACAAGTGACTGTAGAGAAACTATTGTATATGCTATTATATATTTTATATTTTTATTTGGACTATATGTGGTTTAAAAAAATAATAATACACACTACAAAATATGAGAAATTTTAGATTTATTCCCAAAACATGAAAGTTTCCCAGTACGCATAATTTCGAAATTTGTTGATGTCAATTGGCCTCCAAGATCATGCGATTTGACGCGGTTGGACTTTTTCTTATAGGGGACTATGCAAAAAAATGTGTTAACATAGAAAATCCGAAAACTTTAGAGTATTTGAAAAACAAACATTCGTCAATTAATGACCAAATTACAGCATACAATTTTTGAAAAATTATCAAAATTGACCTCAAAAATATTGAGTTCTGTACTCACTATTTAATCAATGTTATCTTTTATAATAATGGCAATATTTCAACAATATAAATTTTTATCAAAATTTAAATTTTAAATGAATTTAATTGAACTTTATTTTCTAAACCACAATTTGGATAATTCTTTATAGTCAAGAATGTTGTAAAAAAATTTATCGGCAAATTTTTTTTTAATAAAAAAAAGCTTTTTTTAAATATGATTTAGTTGAAAAGAAAATTTATATAAAATAAAAACTTAAATGAGATTATTTATGGGCATGTTGGCACAATGTATCTTCGAACATTCTAAGAAGTTGAAAACAAAATAGAAACTTTAAGAGTATACACACTCTTTTATTCAATCTATAAATATGCATAAGTATATATGTACACATATTAACATATTTATATAGTAAAAATAATTATATTTTTACTATATTTAGTAAAGATTTTTTTGTGAGTCATTTTATTTTGAGAGAATAAAGTATTAGATGAATCAGAATTTTTATAGCACACATTTTATTATACTTGTATGGAGAAAAAAAAACAAAATGTAATTCGTCCTTGGAGATACTCGTAGAAGAGCTAAGATGAAAATATATCTTCTCTTGAATAATAATATGATAACGCATTTATCATTAATTACTATAGGTCATTGTAAGTACATATTTACAAAAAAAATCATTCTATTAAATATAAAAATATAAATTATTTAATCTTTAATTTTGAAAAGACAAAAATGGCATATAGAAAGCGCATAAGGGAAATCCCTGCCTGCTCACTTTTGTTGTACAGTAATAGTATTTTTCTGATCTACTAGGAAGAAAATGTTCTTGTTTATAAGTGCTTTTTATCAGCGTAAATATTTACATAGATTTTAATCTAAAATTAACAAGACTGAATAATCAGTTACTAATTATAGATTTATGGTCTAAGAACACTAATTTCAAAACCATTTAAAGAGACAAGTATTAATACTTTTATGTGCGCTCATATTAAGTTATTGATTATTATTTGAAATATAGAAGAGATTTAAGGTTATGTAAAAAGTTTATGAAAAGAGGTAACAAATTAATGCCAAAGACCTTATATAACATACGTATATGTACAAGGTATAATGAAAAAACTGAAGAAAACCACAAAGTAAACGTGTGATTCCTTTCAATTTGCATGAGAGTAAAGGCATATCAATATGCAATTGTTTGTGAGATATTTTATATTTTTATTTGCTTTCATTTTAAAGAATTAATGCTGATCGATTTTTATGAAAGTACTTTAGTTCAATGTCGTACTGGGTGGTTTTTTTTCTATTCTATGAATATTTTCCTATAAATATAAAAGATTGTATTGTATATACAATAATACAAAATATATTTCCTGGAAAACATTGGTTTGTGGTCTTCTTAAAGATTCGGAAATACTCCCATTATCTAACAGCAAAATTCATGCTGGTCGCTTTTGGAAATAATCTCCAAAAATGGTTTTTGATTAATATTTCTAGGAAAATTATATCTTTTTATCTCTTATAGTATTTTTAGTGTAATTGACAATTTCTCTTTATCATCCTAAAGCGATAAGTGCTATGCAGATTAACCTCCTTTGTGTGTATTCATTAAGATTTGAAATGTTTTCTTTTATATTTTAAAAAGTCTCAACAGTTACCCACTGTGTAAATTGAATCTAAAGATAAATATTCGGACTCTTTTAGAATATCTGACACGTTTTTTTTTATATTTTTATATTTTTATGACACAATTTTTTTAAGACAAAATTCGTTATAAAATTTTTTGTTTTTGAAATTTTGCAATTATATTATAGAATATTGAAGTATAGAATATTTTCTTTAACTAAATACCTTTAGAATTTCTTATACATAAGTTTTGTTTAATATTAGTATTTATACTAAAAGACCAAAAAAATTCAGTGTAATCTGCAATATCTAGAAAAAAAAGAGAATATAGGAAGGAAATAAATAAAATACCAATGAAAAAAGGCTTTAAAATAATAAAAAAATTAATTGTTCAAAGTTTGACGACAAATATATTAATCTTAAAAATAAAGAATTATCCAAATTGCACTTTAAAAGGTAAAGTTAAATAAATAAAATTTAGGTTTTGATCAAATTTTTGTATAATTATATTGCTTAGATTTTGATATTGTATATTTTATATAACATCATTCGAATGACTGGTAGAGGTTTTCTTCTAGGACTCAATTATTTTGAAGTTATTTCTAATGATTTTTTCGAACATTTGGAATTGTAATTTGGAATTGATGTATGGTGGTTTTTGATGCTCCAAAGTTTAAGTATATTCTTTGTTAACATGATATTTTATAGATCTTTATTAGAAAAATTCTAATAGTGTCAAATCGCACGATCTTGGAGGCCAATTGACATCATAAAATCTTCGAACTTTTCACGCAATATAGCTAGTAAATATCGTGTTATGTAGTTTGTGGCACCGTTTTGTTAAAACCACAATGGTCTAGATTAAAATCTGCAAGTTCAAGCCCTATGAAAGTCGGTTAACTTACCGCCATAACACTCAGAATTAATGATAACGGTCTCTCCTTCTTCATTTGCAAAAAAAAAAACGGTAAATTACACCGTTAGACCAAAATGCATACATGAGAGTCACTTTTCTGTGAATACAGTGGCTTGCTTTGTAGATTTTCAGAACCCCATTTATGAAAATTTTGCTTATTGACATATCCAACCAGCAAGAAGTGAGCCTCATCGCTGGCAGCCATAATCTCGTTTTAAAGCGTAAAACTTTTGTAGAATTTTTTATATCACTTTAACGCATTATTTAGTAGTTAAGCGATTTAAAACATAAAATGACAAATTTAAACCAGAAAATGGATAAACCCGCAATCACGGAGCCCAATGGTACATTTTGGAGAAATTTTAAATATTTAACTCTTGATATTTATATGATTAATTAACATACATTTTCTGGTCTAACACATAGCTTCCTTTGCGTGAGATATGCTGGCCCCAAATTTTGGGCTAGGTGACATTACTTTTTTAAATTTTGGGTTAGGTGACATTTCTTTTCTTTTTCATTCTGGAGCTTTAAGATCTCTCAATAGCATTTTCAAGTCCACTTTTAATTTCTTAAAACATGCTCTACGAAATCATACTACCTCAAATTGGTCATTGTGTGTTTTCAGAGCCCACTTTATGATAATTTGGCTTATTATCGTATCCATCAAACGAGAAATGACCTCCAAAGCTTGTTGTTCCAACGACCAATCGGCGTATCTTATTCGTATTTCATTGTCGGGAGACTTCAATTGATTGTTTCACTTGTTTGTATGTAGGGTCCCTTAGACATATGGCGTGGCCACTTTATAGCGCCACGACCATAAGGGCATTTGGGGACTTCATTGTTTGTGTGGGAAGCTATCTAAACGAGGTTGGTCTATAGTTTATAATGTAGAGTAGTGAGAGTTTTAAGATACGAGGTCTGTTCAATAAGTATCGCGAATTTTGTGTTTTTTCAAAAATTATTTATTTGTTCATGAATATCTATTTTGTCCCCTTAAAAGTAATCTCCACCAGATATTATACACTTATGACAACGTTTTTCCCAATCCTCGAAGCACTTCAAAAAATCATTTTTTGTGATCTTGTTCAGCTCCTCATACGATGCCGTGTTTATCACCTCAATTGTAGCGTAGCGTCGTCCATTCAGGGCTCTTCAATTTCGGGAACAAGAAAAAGTTTTTCACACAAAATTTGATTCTTTGATCCATTTTTGAGAATAGGCAAAAATCGAAGATGAGCCAAAACACGTGCAAGCAAAGCAGCTGTCAAAAATTAACTGAACATTCAAAATGGCTGAACTTATCGGCATAAGTGAGAGACATGAGTACCAACATAACGCCACAAAAATCGAAAATAGAATATACGTAACCCGCGGAAATTCAAACTTCGCGATACTTTTTGAACAGACCTCGTACATGAGTGAGAGCAGTATGTCCAATCCGGATTCTGAAGAGCTTACGTGCCCAGAATTTTGGTATGGTTTTTGAATATGTATCTACAGATATCTAATGGTGTTAGTTGTCATTCTATTAGTAGGCAAGGCAGAATGGGGATAACTGTGAGCACTGGTTGACAGAGAGCTTCTGCAGAAAACTTGTCAGCACTTTTATTGCTCAAAATTTCCATATGCCACACCACCAAGCGCAGCTCAATACTCCTACTGTTTAGTAGGCTATGTCGAATTACGCTAAATATTAGGTCATTCGATGGGTCACTAAATGTTTTATGATCAGTAAGGCTGTCGCTCAAAATGGTAGCACTCTGTTGGCTGGGGATATTGGTCGTAATTTCAATTGTCATTTGAATAGCTTACAGCTCCCTATAATATGGTGCTGTTCTATAACGGAAGATTACACATTATAAAAGGTCAACGACCAAAAAAGATGTGGCAGACTTCATAATTAAAATGACAAACATCAAACTAAATAAATGGCACCTTGGGTGACATATTGGTTTGAAAGCTAACAATCGACACGACTGTACTTTTCGAATTATGAAATGAATAGTCCATTATTATTGTAGAATGCATCAATTGCTTGTACAGGAAAATATGCTTTTTTTACAACTTCTATCGGATTATTTAATAACATATTAGTTTAGATTTTAACAAACAATCATGATTGATTCTATCTAATAAGCAATTCATTGATTACGTTATAAATTTTCAATTTATTACTCAATTTATAAACAGATATACTAACCTCTATTAATAGTGATAGGTAAATAGAGGCAAAAATTTATCAGGTTGAGTTATTACCCAGGCAACTGAAAAACGATAACAAAAATACGTTATCTATTTGTAGAGAAAGTATTGCAATTAGGTATAAATACTTGTATTTTTTTAAGTTCCGAGATTTAGTGAGATTGATATTATTATACGAAAATATATTTTGACTAAAAAAAAATTATAATCAACCTTACAATGAGTATTAAATAAAATATATATATAAAAAAATTCTAGAAATTCCATATTTTTATTTTATTTGACCTTTTACTTATCTAGCTATTAAAAGAATTTATGTTCGTATATATACACGGCATATTTAATATAAAACGTAATTTTTATCATGTTAAAAAAGTTATTTAGGTTAAAAAATATTTCGAAATTTTTTTTTCTATACTGTTTTTAGACGTTTTTATAAGCGTTAAGTAATCCTGAACATGAAACTCCTTTTAGATATTATTATAGAAATATTTTTTTACAGAGGGAGAATATGACATTTTGGTATAAGATAATAAAAATATTATGATTTCGTCAGATAATCCTATTTATCTGGAACTGTAATTGACTATCTTAACACATTTTTAGGCTTTTTCATCGGAGGACCAAATTTTTGTTTGCTTTTTATTTTTCAATAGGTTTTTATTAATGGGAATCCTTTTTCTATCTACTTATTGTACGTTTTGCTCTTTGTTCAATAGCATTAACTGACATGTCTACGGGTCCTTTTCCCTTGCAAGAATCGCGTGCCCACCCGCGTACAATTTTTTTTTGTATGATTGTGGCTACAAACTCTACAGCTACAAGTCCATATATGTAGCATATACACATACATTTATATTTAGTATATTTCAGCTTAAAGTTTAGTATATATTTCAGTTTATACATTAAAATTAACATATATAAAACATTTAATAATAATAAAAGTTTACACCGTCAAAGAAAGAGTCGATGGAATATCGGGTTTTGGAAAAGTTATAATGGTCCTGATGATACATGATAATGTTTTGGACAGTACTAATAGGTATACCGGTTGTCTAAATTATTGATCTACCGGAAAACGCATTTGGTCGGGATAATACGTTCTAATTGCAAAAATAATCCGAGAGAAGTAATAAAGGTAAAAATTTAGGAAGAGAAAACGGTTACTCAAGAAAATTTGCATAAAATAATCGCACCTGAGTGGAAGGCCAAGAGAGAAGTATTAACTAAATGGGTCAAGTTGTACTTAATGGAATAGAGTTATGTAATCCACAGACGGTTATGGATTTCAATAAAGGTAAATCGTTCATAAATGTGGACATACTCACTGTACTTTGAGACGCATCATCATTTGGTACAAAACATTATATCTTTTATTTAATTACTGCTATAGTAAAAGTAAATGCTCTTTATATACAATATATAATAAAAAAAAAATAAAAAAATAGGCATTATACAATAATATTCAAAGAATAAATCGTAATTCGTTTTGAAATAACTAAAATGCAACCCAAAAATGCTTTCATCCTCCTACTTTATCCAAAAGGACATATATTTTAAAAGAAAATAAAGAACCTAAACATAATACATAGAAAAGATGCTGTGTTTATTATAAAAATATTTCCAAGGAAAAATACGAAATGGGTAAATGCAATGTTATCCAATTTGTAGCCCGAAAAGTAAAGTTTAATAAAATATACTAAAAAATCGGATGTGGTAAATTTTTATTATACTGCTGTATTACTTAAATATTGCCATTATACAATACATAAAATATAATATCATTCAAATGGTTGCCATGCCATATAATTCTTCCAATACTCGATTTTTTGAGGTAATTTTTAATGTCCTTTTTGCACATTTTAGATAAATTTTGTCTTTTATGATATATATATTAATAACTGTCTAATGACAAGGCTATACCAAACCGCAAAATGGATAACTTCTTACACTGTACGAATTGTATGCAATTTTTTGTAAAGGCTCCATTGGAAGCGACAACTTTATCCCATCTTTTGGGCAATGAATGGATATATCGACGGAAGTATTTTTATTATTTTTACAAAAAAAAAGAGATTTTTTGATGCTTGCATGAAAAGAAAACCGCTCCCCGGAAAGGGCCAACTACACGGACCGGAAGAAATGTTAATTTGTGGACCAATATCAGACAAATAGGGCGAGTGCGGCCGTGGGTCCCAATTTCCCATTTCACTACTTCCAAGCATTTCTGAAAAGGTTTACAACGTGGGGCCTGGCTTTGTTTTATAGAAGATTCAGATTGTATTGTCTCTTGTCCGATTCCGCACGTTTTCCAACTGGCGCCTACCATTGTCGTGTAGCAGAATCAGCTTATCATGTCTATCGCCCAGGCAAGATTTCCTATGTCACTTCTTCCAAGTATTTCCGGATCAGTTTTACAACTGTGTGCCTGAAGTTGTCGTGTAGCAGAATCAACTTCTCATGTCTATCGAGCAATACTAACAGATCGGGCAAGATTTCCAATATAACATCTTCCAAGTATTTCTGGACTGGTTTTGGAACGTGTGACCTGGCGTTGTCTTGTAGCAGAATCAGCTTGTCATGTCTCTTGTCCCATTCCGCCCGTTTTGCAATGTCGTGCCTACCGTTGTCGTGTAGCAGAATCAGCTTGTCATGTCTATCGTCCTATTCTGGCGGGTGGGGCAAAATTTCCCATTTCACTCCTTCTAAGTATTTCTGAAACGCTCTTGCAATATGGGGTCTGACGTTATTGTATAGCAGAATCAG
The DNA here is from genome assembly GCA_958298945.1 of Atherix ibis. NCBI lineage: Eukaryota > Metazoa > Arthropoda > Insecta > Diptera > Athericidae > Atherix > Atherix ibis. The sequence continues at coordinate 29,855,272 of OY282605.1, read as the reverse complement.
TTGATCATGTATGTGCTTCCATTCCAGTCGATAATGATCTTTAGTGATAGTTTTCGACGGTTTCGGGAGTAGCACTCCTCTGATCCCACCCGACAGAAAGCACCTGTGAACCTTGAATTTTACGGACAGGCGTTCAGGGATGTCGTAAAAAATCAATTTTTCATCGCAAGTAACAATGTGATCAAAAACCTTTCTTTTCTGTCGCCCGAGTAGCATCCCGCACGGGACCTTACGTCTCTCTATGTCTCACTCCTTCAGTTGATATGGAACTCAATTTTTTGGACTATTCCCATTGCATGGAAACACTTTCCGACAGTAGATCAATCAACATTTAACGCAGTTTGAGTTGGTTCTTCATAAAGTAATTCGAATAGTTCTGCGCCTTTAAATTTTGTCGGTGCACCTTCGCGTTTTTTTTTGTTACTCACGTCCAAAACACTGTATTGAAATCGCCGAAACTAGTTTTTACATGTTCCATTAGATGGAAGCCAATCACCGTAAATTTCAATTAGCAAATTATACCTTTCCGCATCACTTTTCCGAAAAACATACTCATGAAGTAGAACTTCACGAAAATACTGCTTTGTCGGGATAAATGTTGACAAATCAACTACCACTAGCGACATCATGTAGAAAAGGGCAAGCACTTATTTCCACACCCAATATGTAAAGACATTGAGCAATACATACATATGTTGGGTGATTTTTTGCGGTTTGTTTTTCTATATATTTATTTTTGACAGATCACGTTTGAAATGTGATATGTGTCAAAATTAAAAGTGTTAAGTTAGCATTGCCATTTTATTATGCAAAGACTTATACACGAACAACATTTTCTAAATATTGAATTTTATTATGAAAATGCGTGCTCTGTGAACAAGGTGTCGTCATAATCGACCTACTGAGCAACCAATTCAAGCCATAGTCGCAAAATTTCGCAGCAATTTTACGCTATAGGACATCAAACTACTTACTCGTGTGCGTAGACTGCATCTAGAGGAAAATATTGCTCCCGTAACGCCCAGTGTTGGTAAAGACTCCGATTTATCCATCCGTCACCGTTCACAGGAAGTGGGATTGTGTTACTCGACTATGTGGAAGAGTTTACGCAAGGATTTTGGTCTAAAAGCGTATAAAATACAGCTCGTACAAGAACTGGAGTCGAATACTCTACCAAAATGTCGAATTTTCGGTGAGTGGGGTCTGACAATAATTTGAGGAAAATCGTTTTTTACCAAAAAATTGGGTTCAGCGACGAAGCTAATTTCTGAGTGAATGGGTATATGAATAAGCAAAATTGCCGCATTTGGTCTCATGAACAACAACAGGCACTACAAGAACTTCCATTGCACCCAAAAAAATGGACTGTTTGGTACAGTTTATCATCGGTCCTTTAAAGATTCTTTAAAGATGACGCCGGCCGCTTCATTACCGTCAATGGCGCCCGCTATCACTCGATGATTTTGAACCTTTTTTGCCAAAAATGCAAGAACTGCAGCATCTGGTCGACATGTGGTTTCAACAAGACGGCGGTACATGCCACACAGCACGTGAAATAATTGACATATTGAGAGATGAGTACGTCGAGCAATTGTCTCACGTTTCGGACCGGTGAGTTGGCCGTCTAGGTCGTGCGATTTGACGCATCTATTTTTTTTATGGGTCTACGTATTATCTAGACTATTTTTTATGGGTCTACGTGAAGTTACTCGTCTATGCCGATAAACTATTATCACTTGCAGCCTTGGAAAACATCATTACAGGTGTTATTGGTGAGATACCAGCCGAGATGCTCGAAAAATTGATTCAAAATTGGACCTTCTCTCGCATGGATCATATAAAACGTAGTCGCATGAAAAAATCTTTAAAAAGTAAACGGCAAGCATCGATTTATCGATTTAAATAAAAATCTCATACACTTTTGCAATTTGTCTGGTTTTTTTTTTGGAAATTTGAAAACCAAACACTTCAAATATTACCCGTTACATATTTATTGTATATTTTTCAAGAATTCAAAAACTCATTCATATTCGTATTTTAAGTTTCAACCTTACAATTCCTAACTTTGTATATGCGCATCTTGAAATCTCTCTTAAGACTATCTTTGATAAATTTTTAATATAATTCCTTTTGTGTTATACACGTATAGAAATAAAATACTTTGATTTATAAATAATTGCTGTAAAAAAAGAAGACGTCTCAACTGCTTTATGTTACTATAATCATTTAGCCCTTCTTGTGTACCAGTATAACAAATACAAGAGAGAGAGAAGCAATTATGAAGAGAGGGATTGTTACAATTACGAGTATACGATACCCAATTACGAGTTTGAAAGTTAAAACGTTAATGAACGGAATAAGCCCATTCTAGCGAATGAGTATAATAAGGGAACGAAAGAGAGCATATATGCAATTATAAGGATTATAAATACATTCAACAGGAGCCGGTATGCCATTTCATCCTTTTCGAATTCCGTTGTAATTCCAATAAGGATGGTTAAAATCGATATTTTACCTTTGGCGCCGACTACGTCAACTATATCCACCAGTGACGTACACGAATCAACATCTGAATGATGGTAAAGATACTACGAGTATTCAGTCGAGTGAGCAAAATGCTTAATTTGCATTGTGATATTTTTGAAAAGATTTTTCCAAAACGAACAATGTGTGCAGTCCATCATCACTTTTAGTCAGACAATGAACTATGGCTTTTGTGAAGCACAAGCGAGAAAGGACATACTTAAAGTTTTTATAAAAATACACAAGCTTAATATGCCATCCCCATCCGTTCGCAATATAATTAATCGGAAGAGTATAGAGTATTTGTCAGTGTGGGTATTATCGATTTTTTTTTTAGTAATTTTGCTATTCTGAAATTGCTTTCGCTTATGGGTAGGAAAATAAGTATATGTGTGTGTTGTTATTTAAAAAAAAAATAATTCAAGAGAAATTCTTTTCACCTCAGGCAAATGGTAACCTTTCTAGGTGGATTAGAAAGATTTTCTTCTTTTCTAATTGAAATCTAAAAGAAGATACGAACAGGGCGCATACTCAGGTGGGCAATTAATAAAATCGACGACTGTATTTAATGTGTTTTTCTTGCTGTCGAAAAGTTCATAGCTCGGTTCAAAACTCTGCAAGTTGAGAGCAATGTGAGGTTTTGGATTTCTCTTCTTATCTAAAAAAATCTGCATAAAATTGAGAAAAACATTCGCTCTCTTGTTTGCGAATTTCTCTTTTCGTCGTTTATTGTATTTCTCCTTCTGGTATTTAACAGAATTCCTTTTTTTGCAAGGTGTACCAAACCTGAAAATTTACTTTTAGCGAAAAGTCACATATCGCCTCAATGAGTTCGGCGACCACGTGGTTAATGATAATATACAAAAGTTGATTGCATCATACTTGCACGCATCACTCACTAGCCGGTCGGAGACATGCGCTTGAAATAGTAAAAGTATAACGGCTACCGCTAGATACACGAGTATCTGCAGTACGCGCGTACATAGCGTCGTCGTCCGTGAGAAAAAAGCTGAGCGCTATAAGAATTGCCATCTGGTGGTGGTGGTGCGCACGTCTGACGCAATCGACATTCTCTCTTTCGTTAGTCGAAAACATGCAGTCAAATTTGGTCTGCTAGAATAGCAAGTTCCGTTTCGACTCGTAAGCCATTGTGGGTATATTCATTGAAATGCACGTTTTTGCGGTCGTACGATAATATGATTATTCTCACTCCTGTATTACAGAAAATTGTTGAACAAAATTGATGATAGATTTTTCCACTACATTTCTTGAATAAACTTGGAAAAGGATATTATCCATTGTCAATTAAGTCTTGTATGAAAAGGAAGGATTGAAGCGAAAGTGAGTCTTTTTTAAAGTCACATAACTTCATAGGATAATGTTTTATTATCTGGATGAATTAAGACATCAAATTCTGCACGCGTCAGTAAAAAGTGAAATAAATACTTTTTGTACAAATTTTCGTATATTTAAAATTTTATTTAGTTACCAATATTTTCACTGAAATTGACTTTTGTTTAAGAAAATTATTTATGTACATATATACATTATTTGAATTAGGGACGTTAAAATGCTACAGCAAGTATCTTTATTGCAAATTAAAGTAAATTCGAAAAATAATATCATTCAAATGGACTCTGCGGCTTCTTTTGCTGGATGTTATCCGAGTGGGCTGATTTTGAATGACTTTTTCGCAAAAAACCAGGTGAATCTCGCCGGTGGCTTGAATAATGTTGTTCTCCAGCTCGAAAAATATTGTCGGTTTATTTGCATAGACTATTGATTTAATGTAACCCCATAGAAAAAAGTCTAACGGCGTTAAATCGCACTATTTTGGTAGCCAGCTGATACATCAGCATTTCTCGAAGTAACGCGACGTGAAAACTTTAGCTGTAATAAAGCGCTTGCTTCAACTGCTGTGTGACAAGTCGCACCGTACTGTTGGAATTAGATATTGTTAAAGTTCGACCAAAATCCACACCAGACAAACAATTTTCTGGATGCAAAAAAAGTTTTCTGGATGCAAAAAAAGTTTTCGGGACGCAAAGAAAGTTCCTGGAATTATTGTGGTTGCTTGTCGTCGTAGATCTTATAATTTTACTTGTTAACGTAGCTATTCAGCCAAAAATCGACTTCCACTCAGCTCTTGATAATAAATTATCAATATCTCAACGTGCTGTTAAATAGTGTAGTTCTATACGATTAAATAGTGGCTACATAAAAATGCAAGTGTATAAGAATGACAGCGCTTTCATTTGAAACGTCAAAGTACGAAGCAGTCAAAGATTGAACGTACCTATTGAAAAGCCTCTTACATACTCGTACTCGTAAAATTCAAATCGGTTTCAGCCATTTTCCGAATTCTGATAAATAACAAAAATTCTACCTACATAAATGTTAAAAGTTTTCTATGTGCACAGGTGCGGTTTTATAAAACAAAATTAATTGATGGAAATGAAAATATTTTTTAAATGTACATACGAGTTTAAGAAATATAATGATAATACCACAAACACCTTAAAAAAATTTAGGTACAGTTTGTTTTTGAATATTTAATAAGCATATAAAATAAATTTAATTGAATATTCGCAACAAAAATTAGATGAAACATGGAATATCTGACTATAAACGAATACTGATACATCAATCGATCTTTTTTTTTAAGTAAAATTTACATTTATTATAAATAGATGACAATATTTTTTATGATATAGATACAAATAATTTTAAATAATAATTATTACTTTCTATCAATATTTTTATATTATGGCATAATAAACATAATAAGATAAACGAATTGTCTGACAATTTAAAAATAGAATTCTTCTAAAAGTCTACGCATTTTTCTTTTATGCTATTATTTACATTTTGAAATTAATTTTCTGATTGATAAAAATCTTATGGTTAAAAATAGATTTTTTTTATATATGGTAAATCGTTTAGCGTAGGCGATAAAGTAAATGCTGAGAAGAAGTCTTTCTTAATAATTTATAATCAATCATAATGTGAGCAAATATTTTTCGTACATTTATAATTTGCGATAATTATTTTATTTTCCAATGGTAAAATTATAATATTGAAATAAATTAATAAATACATTTATAAAGGTATATAACATTTGGAAGCACAAAAACGATTATTTTTCAGACAACCTTCACTGGCATCTTAAATGTGAATGACCAGAAAATAAACCATACATAAATACTTTGACATATAAACAAACAAACAAAAATCAATAAAAAAGAAAAAAAAAATTATACTGATATCTTTTTGATTAATTATAATCAATAAAATAATTTTCGCCTAAGTAGTTTTTTGTTCTCTTAGATGAGAAGTTATGATTTGATAATTAATTCGATTCCTATCGGAAAATATCTTATATTATATTCTCTGATTAAAAATGATAATTAATCAATATTCCCAATGTGATTATCATTAAAAACATTATGTTTTTGGCCTTTATTAAACCTTTATGGTATTATTTGGAAACATTATTGAAAGAGAGTTCAAAATGACTTGAAAATAGGAGATTTTGTTTGTTTTTTATATGTAAATTAAATAGAAAAAAGACAACTTTTTTTTTAAATCTTATTAATTGTTTATGTCTGTAAGAATAAGGTCTTTGCTTGGTACTTGCGCATAACAAAATACAAACAGATACATGGTCGAGAATACTTAAAAAAAAATATTCATTTTTGGTTTTAAATTAGAATATTAGATAAAATTTTCTGAGCTCCAAATTTAAACCTTTCGATTATTGCGACACGTAAACAAAATAATTTTTTTTTTCAAATTAATTTATGGCAGGTAAATTTATTCATGTCTGGGCAATAACCGGATTTAATAGTTAAGCAACTGATATGCAGATAGTCCAAAAAGTTTTTATTTTCGGTGTCTATACAATCCAACTTTCGTAACATAAATTTGTGAGTATGTAGTAGAAAAAATATGTATAATTCGTAGTAGATTTTAAAAATAAATATTCAGAGCATCTTAAAAATACCTTTCTATTTCGACTTTATGGTACACGTATACATTAAAATTATCAATGCTTCAATTTCACCATTAAATTTTTTAAATTTTAATAAAATAAAATCATTTTTTCTATAAAAAAAAACAATAACTTAATGAATATTTTATATGTTATTAAAATTCTAGAATATTTTTAAAATTATAGAATATTTTTGATAACAAGCAGATTTTTAGAACACGATAAAAAGTAATTCGGATTAAACACTCATAAAAGGATTGGGGGCTTATCAAATGTAAAATTGAAACGTATTTATATTTATACATTAATGTTATCCCCTTCAAAAATTGTTCCTTAAGGCAGCTTTACATCGGCGGATGCACTATTTCTACTTTACATAGCAGTGCTTGAAGGCTTGCGCTCGAACAGTTGCCGAGAGTACCAAGATAACGTCCTTTTAAGTATTTTTGTAATTTTGGGGAACAAAATTAACGCATACGGACTGAGATCGGATAAATAGCAGGTTTAGGGAACCACAGAGATCCGTTTTTTTAAAAAATAAAATAAAAACTCGTTGATGGGGATGACCATGTGACAGGTGTGTGCAATATCCAATTCGATGCGTAGAACACTTATTCTGAGGCTTTTAAAGGATTTCTTTGATCTGACCTCATAAGAGCAAATTTTCATCAGTTTTCGATGTTGAAGGCTTTCCTAAACAAAGTTCGTGTTCCTCTGCTTTCTGGCCTTTCGAAAATGCAACTTTTCGCAAATAACACCTGCGAGTCTACCAAGCCTAACACAAAATATGATGTCTCATTGTTGCCCCAAATTTCGCTGCTCCATTTTTTTGTAAGACACTTCAAAAACGCAAATTCACTTATCACGCTCTATAGGATCGCATACGGATGAAATTGTAACTTGTGTTGCACGTCTAGGTCGGATAAACGCATAAGCTGCGTGGAGGGAAAATTGGCAATGTTACAAAATCGTGCTCAGATATGCCAGTCTTATTACTTTTCTAACACACCCCGTGTGTATATTTGCCCAAAGTTGAAATATAATTTCCATGTCTTTTGATATTTTACCAAATTTTCTATTGCATTCCACTCGTTTAGTTATCATGTTTTTATATGTATATATGATCCCTAAGACATGTGCCAAGGGCGCCACGACCATGAGGCCATTTAGCGAATTCATGTTACGTGTGAGTTGGAATTATCAGTTTACCTAATGAAACTGGTCGAACGTAAGTTTGGGTTATCAATTAGAAGTGGTTAAATTTTATGGAATATATCACATTTTTTGTAGAATATTAAAGAGAGGCAAAAGTGTTTCTAGTTATAGAAGCTTTACATGGAAGGAATCTTCTTAAAAAAAAATGGAAAATAAGTGACATTTATTTCGAATATGAAAGATAGTAAGCTGGTTACTATATAATAGAGATCCTTTTTTTAACTCCTCACTATGAATATTGAATGCCTTGCTAAACTCGAATTTTCTAAGGGATTTCAAACATCGGCTATTTAAGAGTAAAGTGCATGAACACCTCTCCTTCAATTCCATCTGATACCTTCAACAAAGACTAGTCTGTTATAAGGATATTCATCATTAATTTAACTCAAGTGCTTTAACAAAAAAAAATTAACTGGAAAAGCTTATAAGTTCTTCTTTCTATTTAATTTATTTAAAAATAATTTCAAAAAATAATTTCTATCTAGACCGATCGTCTTTATTAATGATAGTATGGCATCGGCAAAAATCTCCACATCTCATATGGCAAAATAATTTTTGTCGAAGTTGGAAATAATTTAATTCGATAATATTTAATATTTAAAAAAAATATAATAATAACCAAAATACTTGCTATAATGTTAAAAATTTAATTCTTTTGGAAATAAATTATTCTAAGAAAATATACAGCGACATTTAATACGACAGATCTGTATGCTCAAAACTTTTTTTTTGGACTTATTCATCTTTGCAAAATGAATTATATTACAATAATTATTTAAGAACAAAATTGAATCAAAAAGAAAATATACTCGTATAAAAAAATTGTGCACATAGAATAAAAAAAACCTAATTTCCAAAATGAATTTATGAATATTCTTCTTGGAAATCCAGTCGCAAATGTGTAATCTTTGTGTCTGAATTTATGTTCAAATACATACCCTCTAGTATAAAAGAACTATTCAATATATTAGCTGAAGACATGCATACGATATGATAATAAATAAGTCCCATACTTATGACATTATTAGTGCGATTCGGAGAAATATACTCGTATGATTCCAAATTACTCGAGTGCCATACTGCTGGGTTTGGTCACAATAAAGCGCGAGACCGATTGTATGTAGTTTTTTCTTAACAACAGGATTTTCCCTTTGAATAGCTTACCTCTTATGGCAATTTATTTTTGGAAACGTGCATTGACCCTAAATCTTTAAGTAAGAAAAGAAGGTCTTCCTTCCTTCACGATTTAATGTTCGGCCGAAAATAGTAATTCAAGTCCTGACAACTTTTTCAATTCTTCTTCTCTCTTGGTTGGGGGTATTTGTATTCGTTTCATTCAAATTGATTTTTTTTTTAAAACGTACATTTTTCAATTTCAATAAAAATATATTTTCACAAATTATAAATATTGGTAATAGTTTTCTCTATATATCATTAGAAATAAAATGATAGGTAAATATGAACTCAATCGATACGGAATTATAAGAGTAACGAGTGATTTTATCAAACCAGTTATGGATTCAATTACATTTAAATATTATATATTAATGACTGATCTACTTCCAATGACTTTTAATAATACTTTGTTATAACTAGGATTTCTACAAAAGTATTTACTATCAAGTAATTTTCTGTTCTAAATATTTTTGTAGTTCACGGTTTTCTTATTAAGTTAAAATGGTTCTAATTATTTGTATGTTTTTTAAATTTGTTTTTTTTTTTAAAGGTGAATTATTTTGGAAATTATCTTTTCTGAATTAAGTATAATGTTATTCATTTTGTAGTTTAGAAAGTGCAGTACTATTATTTGACAGCTCGGTAGATACGTAAATAAACAAAATGGGCCATGTATGAGGCTCTGAATCGAACAAAATTTCTTTAGCGGTGAGGTTCATTTCCCGCTCGGTAGATACGTGAATAAAGAAAATTGGCCATGTATGAGGCTCTGAATCGAACAAAATTTCTTTAGTGGTGAGGTTCATTTCCCGCTCAGTAGATACGTGAATAAAGAAAATTGGCCATATATGAGGCTCTGAATCGAACAAAATTTCTTTAGTGGTGAGGCTCATTTCCCGCTCGGTAGATACGTGAATAACGAAAGTGGGCCATATATGAGGTTCTGAATCGAACAAAATTTCTTTAGTGGTGAGACTCATTTCCCGCTCGGGGGATACGTGAATAAAGAAAATTGGCTATGTATGAGGCTCTGAATCGAACAAAATTTCTTTAGTGGTGAGGCTCATTTCCCGCTCGGTAGATACGTGAATAATCAAAATGGGCCATATATGAGGTTTTGAAACGAACAAAATTTCTTTAGCGGTGAGGCTCATTTTCCGCTCGGTAATTACGTAAATAAACAAAATGGGCCATATATGAGGCTTTGAATCGAACAAAATTTCTCTGGCGGTGAGGCTCATTTGCTGCTCCGTAGATACTTGAATAAACAAAGTGGGCCATATATGAGGCTCTGAATCGAACAAAATTTCTTTAGTGGTGAGAGTCATTTCCAGCTCGGTAGATATGTGAATAAACAAAATGGGCCATATATGAGGCTCTGAAAACCCACAAGCTACTATGGAGTAGCTAGTGAATTCACGAAAAATATCTATCTGGGGTGCATTTTTGTCTAAAGGTGTCAGTGGGTCGTATTTCTTTGAAAATGAAAATGGAGAGACCATTATACCGTCAATTCTGAGCGCTATGGCCATATGAGAACCGATTTTTTTTTTGCCTGGACTTGAAAATTTTAACTATTTTTTGTGTTTTAAGTAATGGCCGATTTATAGCCTTTGAAGCATGTAAAAATAAACAGAATTACAGGACTTTGAAGCATGTAAAAATCAACATCTGTCAAGTAATGGCCGATAATATGCGAAACAGTAATCGAATTTAACAAAAATTCCTTTTAATGATAAGGTTTACACAGATAAATAAAAAGATCTAAATTTGAAAGTGTTTCATTTAACTTTACTTTTCGAGGCATAAATTGCATAACCGTTCAGTATTTTTTTCTAATCAAGAAAGCAAAGGTGATGAATCATTTAATTTATGACGAATAGACGATAATTTTTATGAAATTATAAATTAAAGGAACTAGACCCATTTATGACGAATAGACCCATTAACTCTTATCTTTTCTAAGATATTTATTTGAATAAAAAGAAAGTAGAACTTTGAACATAACCTTCCATTATAAATAAAAAATAAAAAAAAAAACAATTTTTTTAAAACGAAAAAATCACTAAACATTTTTGGAACATTCTCTGATTCAATTAACTTTTTAGATGTTTACATAATTTTCGTTATCATATTTTTTTTCTATAAAAATTCCAAAGAAATTGATAATGAAAATTTTCATTATCAATTAGTGGTAATTATTATTATGTTATTAAGGGGTATGTGCAAAAAAAAAACAACCTTAGCACATGAAATATATTCAATATTTTCATTAATAATTAACGAATTTACGAATTCATATTAAGTAATATAATATTACCCAATATTGATAAGAATACTTTGGATATTATGAAATTTTTACGTTGGTAGACACAAATTACTATATTTAGTATTGGTAATTAAATTGAAAACGTATGGAATCGTAGAGTAATTTGCATACGAATTTCATTAACGTGTTGTGGTACTCTTGCTCCGGAAATATGATTTGAATTTGATGTAATTTTTACTGATAACCACTATTATTGTTATTATGATGATGATAATTTATTCAAATTCGTTCCATTGTAAACTGATTTAATACCTATGTGAAAATACGACAGAGACTATTATTTGTAAGGTAAAATGCGCATACATGTTTTTATAGACAAAATTAGTAGATTTAAAAATTGTTTTTTTTTTTAAAGTGAACAAGTAAAAACAGTGAAAATTCGTTCTTTTGAGAGTGGGCCAAATGTCAGTTTTTTTCTTCAACCATCAAAATATCTGCCAAAACATACATGTTATAATTTTTTTTTGTAGCTGTCAAGTATAAACGAGTACAATTTTATTCATGGAGTCATTGTGAAGCCTTTGAAATATTTGCAGCACAGATTGGATGATTGAATGACCTGAACATTTTTCATTGAAAATAATCTTTAGCGATGAAGCATATTTACGCATGTCAAGGCTACGTTAACAAACATAAAAATTGTCAAAGTTGGGGCGCGAAAAACCCTCATGTGATTTACGAAATACCGATGTATGCTTCGAAAATGATTTTGAAGATGCCATTACAGTGAATTGTAAACGATATCGTGTCATGTTAAGGGAGAACTTTTTTTGGCCGAAATTGAATGAATTGAACGTGAATGAGCTTTGATTTTAACAAGATGCGGGCGCTACGAGCCACACAAAACGTCAAAACATCGGTTTGATGCGCACTAAATTCGGTAATCGAAAAATCTCACGAAACGCAGATGTGAATTGGTAGCCAAGATCTTGCGATTTGACACAGTTAAAAATTTTTCTTTCCGCTATTTGAAAGGAAAAGTATATGTTAATCGGCTAAGAACAATTCAAAATGTAAAGAATAATATTCGACAAGAAATTAAGGCTAATTATCCACTTTTATTGTGAAAAGTCATCGAAAATTTCGACGTTCAGTTGCAGGTCTGTAAAATGACTCGTTATGGTCATTAAAAATATGTTTGAAAAATTGTTTTTCATAAATAATTGTATTGGAATTAGCTTCGATTTTCAATAAAAATTTCCGATGTTTGATTACATAAAGTATGTTTTCTTGCAATTTAAAAAAAAACCAATAGATGCCAACTATTTATATTTTAATCAACTTTTTTCTCTTAAATAAAATCATTTTCGTTATAAAATATATTTAGCATTTTCGTAGTAATTTTGTACCTAATTCAGCATAGCACAAAGCACCGACCATACTGAGAACTCCGGATAATATCCAAACGATAATCGCTTGGCCAATGGATCCAGAATGTATGAGTACCCCTTTGGGACTGACAAATATACCGGCACCAACAATAACACCAACAATTATTGCAACACCATCCAGGAGGCTAATTTCTTTTTTTAGTTTAATACCACCACTATTGCTGCTGGTGTCCGTACCGGACGACGATGAACACTGACCCTCCATTGTTGATTTATCACCAAAAACAGTTTTCGGAGTTAAACTATCTTTGGCGGTGATACGTGTCATAATTTTATAGCCCGCAAAAAAAAAATTCTTTTATTAGGCGTTTCACATACAACTTTTGCAAAAATGTTAGGCTTTTTATTTTGCTCCAAAAAAAAACGAAAAAAAAAACGAAACAAAAAAAAACAAAAAAGAAACAAATCAAAAACAAAAATCAAAAAATTTAACTTTTATGTTTTTATGTATTTATCCCTTATCAACACACTTTTACACACGTTTGTCAATTGGGTCCATTGGCTCTTTTCGCGGCCGTTTAATTTTTATCAAATAAATTTAAAATTATCCCAAGTAATCAAGATTAACCGATCAATTGAAAAATTGACAATAATTGGTTAAACACGAACGTTTTATTATTCGAATATATTTCGATGAGATTATTTCCTTTTCGAAGTTGTTTTTCTTCCGTTTTATCTCTTTTATTCTGTTCTAATTACATCACAATTTTGATTTTATAATTTATGTTAATTGGAAATTGTTTTTATAATTTATGTTAATTATGTAAGAAAAAATTTTATCAAAATAATTTATTTTGTTTTTTTTTAAATATTTTTTTTAAAATTTTATTTATAATATAACATAAATTCGTTACACTGTTATTAAGAGTGTTCTGTGTATCATTGTTGCGAAGATTTATTTGAGGCACGTTTCGCGAATAGCAACTGCGTCGACTGCGGCGACGACGACAATGGCGATGGCGACAACGACTGCAACTACGTTGCTACTGTTTGAACGGAATAAAAATAAAAACAAATTCCTTTTGAATATTGTAGAACGCGTGGTCAAGATAACTGCTATGTGTTCCTGTCCTGTTTCCGTTTTTATGAATGAAAATGATTTTATCGATGAAATAAACGAAATTTCTAAATAATTAAATCCCCACGTTGGCAAAATTACCATATAATTAGTGGAACTATTCGATAAGTTGGAAAAATTATGATTAGTGGAACTATTTTACGTTTTCCACTCTAGAATTACATCATTTAGAAAAAAAATATATTCTCCGAATATTGTGTAGAATTCCTTTACGCTTTCGGTAGCGTATTTATTCAAGATTTCCGTTCAGAGATCCGTACTCAACTGACCAAAATTACAACCAAGCAGGCAAAATATTGTGTGACTGGAGACCGTGCAGCTCTAAATATTCGGTGGAAAACGTTAACTGAAAAGCAGGCGCTTTGCAGACGAGAGAACATTGTCGGTGAACACGTAGAATGTGGAAGTGGAAGTGTGTATCCAAGATAGCGGTCGCTGGTAGTGAGTAGATAGTCGCCGGAATTGCTGGCAACTTGGCTAGGCGTTTGGTGAATTTATGTTTTGCTTTGCAGTCGACGACGGCGACTGACCTTACCAAGAACTCGTGACTCTGCATTCTATTTCGGTACGGAACAGGTTGACACACTCGCCAGAAACAGTACTTTTAAAAGTAGATGCATTACACGATGTTACGAATTCCAAATGAAGTACCTTATTTTACAGGAAACCGACCCAAGAAAATTGTGATAGGAATAGTTCAAGAAACTATCGTTGAACTGAAAAAAACGTTGCATTTTTTCATTCACATACTTTTAATTTGTCGTTTATAAAAGTTACCGTTTTAGTAATGAATTTTGAATATTTTTGTCCCAAACAAGTTGTTGATTTTTTTTACATCACCAAGATAATTTAACTTTACTATATAACAAGCTACACCATATGTTTATCAACTTTAACGACGCTTTTGATAGTATAATTAGAGTAAAACGCTTAATTCTTCATGGGAGTATTCGAGATCTTAGAAAAATTGATTGAACTGACTATGTGTAGGCTAACTACGACTAGTGTGAGGAAAAGTAAAAGCAGCCGAATCACTTTTAGAGCTTTTTAATATTCACAATGGGTTCCGGCAAAGAGGAGACGCACTTTCGTGCGTTCTCTTTAACCTGAGGTGCTGGAAAAAGTGATTTTCGACTCAGGGGTAAGCATGAAGAGTACCATCCTATTAAGTCTGCCCAGATTTTAGCATACACCGACGATATCGACATTATTCGATTAGAAAGAGGCCTTCATCATTATTAAGCCGTCAATATAGAGGAAAAAGTGCGCGCATAGCTGCTGCCAGCCAACAGAGCCGGTTTCAATCAGTCTAAATTATTTCGCTCGAAAATTCTGACCATAACATCGAAGGTTCTGCTGTACTAGACACTAGCTAGCCTTGCAAGTCCTCATGTATTCTTTGAAAACTTGGATTCTCAGCGAAAACCATTGCAAGCAACTGTAGTGCGAGTGGAATATCCTCTAAATGAGGATGGTCAATTTGGGATCCTAGTTACCGAAGAAATCCTGGAGCGAGCGTTATCTTGACCGCTCGGTTTTGAATAAAATTAACCTCAATAGACTGCGATGTATCGTAAGACGAGGTAGCCCCTTCCATTTATGAAGCGACGGTGTTAGTTCTTTGATTCAGCAAACCTACACAGGACTTCCGGTTATCAAAAATGAAGTAGATTTTTTATATCTTTCTTACTATTTAACAATTATTAAAATTGAGTTGATTTTCAGTACAAATCATTTTTTGAAACTATTTCTCTTCTTTAATTAGGGACGATTTTAATTTATTATCTACGATTTTATAACTATTAAAATGTAAAATTAGTTTCTGATAAAAATGTTGCCTATAATAAAGAATTGTTTTTAGAATGTAAAATGTAATGGTTTTTGAACAGTTAACCTTCTATAATAAATAATAACAGCATTTGTCCACTATTTTTAGTCAGTATACAGAAATTATTAGTTTTCGTATCTACTCTTAACAATCTTTTAACTAAACCAAATACTTATAGGCATTTTTTGTTGAAATGGAAAATTATTTTCCAATGCTGAAAAACCACATTTGCCAATATTAATATTAAGGCGATAGCTGAAGAAAATAGAATAAATTCAAAAGATAGACTGATTTTTCCCAAGTAAATTCCAATTTATTCCTTTTTTTTATTTACTTAGTTTGCTTTTATACAACAAAAAAACAACAATAAAAATAGTTTATTAAGAATAACTTAAGTTCAACTTAATGTAATTGGAAATATTTTCGCTGTACCATCTTCACTAGTTGTTAAAAGAATCGATCTAGTACTATCGTATGCCATAGAGTATATGTGCGATGAATGGCCGGTCAAGCGACTTTTTAATTTTCCATTTCGTCCGTCATATATACAAATGTCGCCTTCAATTGTGCCCACTATCAAATTCTTATTCTCTACCCATTTAAAACTGAAAACAATACATTTTTCTAATTAAAGGTTAATTAAATAATAATTTTAAAGTATATACCATGTGAAGCCAACTTGTATATGGTCTGAATTATAAATAGCTTCACATTCACAGCGAATTGTCCACTTCTCCGCATCATAAATGAGAAGTTGGCCAACCGTAGATGCTACTGCTGCTAAACTTATATCAGTCTCTGGACAAAACGCTACAGTTTCAATGCATTCTCCGGTGTTCATAATTTTTAAACTGTTATTGATCGTGCTTGCCAAAAGAACGCCTGAAATTGAAATTTTAAACTGATAATTATGGTATTCTCCCATGTGTTGTAATGTAGGTAATTACCATCAGTATCTCCTGATAAATACAGTGATCTCGTCATATCACATGAGACGGATGTAACTCTAGCTGCATGAGAGCATTGATTTGGAGGTGCCATCATATACAATACTGTACATGTTTTGATGTCCCATAATTTTATGGACCCATCTGCATAACCCGCAAATATTTTCTTACCATCGCTTGTCAACTGTCAATCAAAATAGTAAATTTACACGACTTTATTAGGAATTTATCCGATAAAATTAATGAGAAACGCGATCTTACTTCAGCTACTTCGCAGTTTTGTTGGTGACCGGGCAACACCTTACAGTCCTCAGACGGAAGACGCCACACGTAAATATCGCCCAATTCACTACCAGCAAAAAGTACCCAAGCAGCCTTGTGCCACATCATCCAAGTCATATCGCCCATCGAGTAATTCCATATTTTTTCAAAGTTATTTGTTGTTTTGAAAACCTATAAATTTAAATGTTAGAAATTTTAATACCAATTTTGAATGTCACAAAATTTACATGGAAAAATAATATTTTATGAAAATATATTTACCTGTATTTCGCCAGCCATATCGCCTGTAGCTAAATAGATGCCATCGTGGCTAAACGAAGAGCATATTACAGTATCGGAGTGACCAGTAACTTCGAAAATTATTTCGTTCAAATTAAAATCCCAAACATACGCTTTATCATCTTCACCACCAGTGACAGCCCAAGTAAACTCTGTCAATGGATGGAAAGCACAAGAAAATACTGGTTTTCCATGATTTGCGAATGTTAAAGAGGAATTGTCTTCGTTTGGTAGAGGTTGCGGTACATCTTCACTTATTTCTAAATAATTTCTATTGTCAATAAATTCTTTATACGATTAGGTAGAAAAAATAATTTACCTTCATCACTGTAATCATCTTCAATTGATTCATCAAATAAAATTTCTACCATCTCATTTTCATCAAAAAATGTCCCATCATCGATGGCATCATCTTCCCTACCATCAACAATCCCACCTGGCAATCGGGGAGGTGTCGTATCACGCATCTCATATAGTAAAATTCCTACTACTCAAACAATTCTATATATTAATTAATTAAATCATCACAAACTTTATGCAAAAATAACCTTTTATGAAATCCAGTCAGGCCGCCTATTACGACTCTTTTCTGGCGCTCGTAAAATGGCACAACTGTCAAAATACCACATGTCCAATCTTATTATCGTTAACTAAATGTAAAATGTTCATGCATGAAAATGTTCGAATTTCAACACACACTATTATATTTTCTTTTTGCTCATGTTGATTTTCGAATTCCCTACACTAGTTTCGAAAGATTCATTTTTAATTAACATTGGTTTCGATATTCACTATAAAATGGTGTGTGTACCCGAATATTGGGACGGATTTATTTGAAAAACAATTAAATTTTATCAAATATTATTAATTCCGTTTCTTTTAAAAAAAAACAAAATATTCAAAAAAAATTGCAGTTAACTTTATCAGTTTTAATAAATAAAAAACAAATAAAAAATATGCCTTAACAATTTGCTACAGAATTTAACTCAATTATTGATTTTTGATCATATTTGTATATGATTTCTTTTCGTTTTCGTCTGATTTGGTAGTTTTACTTATAATTTTCTAAATACAATTATTTTATAAAATATTTTCTATTTTTTTATCATAAGTAATAATATATATTCCTAGGAAAATAATTAAAAATCGAATATACTTACTTTAGAGTTAAAACTTTTTTAAAACTAATTATTTCTTTTTTAAATAATTATTCTCTGAAAATATGATAAACTTTTAATGATTTATATAAGTTTGAATATGTTATTGAGACTTTTTGTAATATATTAATATGTAGAAAATATATTTGAATAAATTTTTGGGTATCATATTTTTAATGTACATTTTTCGGAAAAATGAAATAAATTTTACTAGAGAGTGTAATTAAATAGATAAATTTAAGTAGTTAAATTTGTAGCTCATAATTTTTTCCGAAAAGCGCAGAGAGGAAAAATTGTAAACAAAATATTATGATCGTATTTAGCTTTTTCAAGTTTCTCACATATAATACTACTGCACATGAGTGTATAAAGTTATGTGCTTATATACATGCATATAAATATGCTCGCGCTCTACCTTATTAGACCTCAACCTGTACTTTTACAACTTATTCATATCAAGGCTTCTATAGAACGACCAAATGTTGATAATTGGTTTTAGGGGACATTCTCTACGGGGAAGAGACAGAGTTATGGTATCTTGTCCGGTTATGTGGTTGGAGTTACCTAGTCGAGTACAATTTATTAACACATTCGTATAAAGTTTACGCTCTTTTCCATTACCTGTTTTCAAATACCGCCGTTCAAACACAGTAAAGTAAAAGTAACTGCGGGATCCACTTAAGTTAAGTTTCTACTCTGCCACCACGAACAATCAGCTCAATGTATACTATCTCTCGTCGTTGATCTTCATTTTTCAATGTGCTTCACAGCTTAATCTTAAGATTTGTGTCTTTAGTCGATTTGAATCGGTTGTGAAGTAAACTGTAGAGTAGTAGCCTAGGTTACGCGTTAGCCCTATGTGTAGTAGGATCAATAAGAATTCAATATAGTAAATACGAAAAAAAATTACACAACCGCGCACAAAATTTTTCAAAGTAAATCAAACAACATATATGAATGCATAAAATTCGAAAATTATTAATTTAAAAAAAAAATTTAATTTCATCACAACATACTATTATCATCATCTGGAATAAAAAAAGTAAGTTCAACTTTATTTTACGGGTTAAATATTTATTTTACGAATCAGAGTGCGACAGTGTTGATAAAATTGTTGAAAAAGTTTTTCGTATGCAAAAATTTACCGGGAACCGCGAATTGGCATTTACAATACGATTAATGAATGCAGTGATTTTAATAGTGGAAGAAGTTTATTATGCTGTGTGTGGATAAAAAGAGGGATTTAATTCTCAAGGCAATCCTGTTAAAAAAACGAAAAGGAAAAATAAAAATTTCAACATACCATATTTGTGAATTTACATTTGGAATTGTAAATGCCAGAAGAGCAGTACTATGCCAATATGCAAGTGATATAGTATCAGTATGAGTGGCAGTGGCCTTTTTGAATAAGAAATCGGTGATCTTGTTTTTATTTTTGATGTCATCGGGTTATTTTGGTAACTAGTAATGTCAATAAACGCAAGATACTTTGTGTTTTTATCAGAATTGATTTGATTTCCTTCAACTAATCTTAGAAATACGTCTAAGATAAATTGATGAAGTGCAATACTAACACTTACTGTGTAAGTGTACATACGTATCGGAAACAAGGATTGTCTGTCTAATGGAATGATTTTGAAATTGCACAAAATAAAGTGAACGATCGGGTGAATATATAAAAAGTGCTAAAAATGGTTAAGAAATTTTTTACAAACGTTTTTATTACTTAAGTAAATTCTTTTGGAAAAAATATTTATGCTCGCGCATATGAAATAGTGACTAAACGAGTACATCATCATAGTTTATAATTTTGTTTCACTGCAATTCATATAGACTGTTTAATTTTTCTTGGTTCGTTATATGTTTAGAAACGAATATGTTGAATAATTTTAATACACATAATTAAATATTACATATTCGTTCAAATGTTTCACACTTTCTGGAGATTGGTTCATATGAAACAAAAAAAAAAGACATAAAGTATTGTGAAAAAGACTTTTTTATTAAACAAAATACAAGAAAGGAAAGGAAAGGAAAGGAAAAGATATTAACTCAAATGAAAATATACTAACTACACGCTACTTTGCTACTTAGAGTGTTATGTTTATATTGTTCATATTCACGATAACAGCAAATGAAATGAAATTCGTTTTGGTTAATTACCATAGAATAGTGTTTGAAATTCGATTGGTTTTTTTTTTTACCTTTTACACTATTTATTTACTCATTTTAGTTAGCCACCGTTCATATTGGAGTCTATCATCTTATTATCAGGAATAATCCGTTTTTTATCTTCGACGATTTTACTTTTAGTATTAATTGTAAAAAATGAACTACTCCGATTTGAATACGAATTTCGATACAGTTGAGTGGTCAATTTATTGAGTAATTTTTGATACGGAATTTATATTTATGGCTTTTCTTTGGCATGCAACTCTACCGGGGGTATCTATCGTTAACTAGAAATTATCAAATTCGGTTTCACTAGAGTAATTACAAATGGAATTGTTCAATTTTATTCTTGGGGAGAATTTTTTTATTTTCAATGAAAATATATTTTTACCTAGTTTTTATATTAAGAAAAAAACATGAAGTTATTATAGAGAAGGAAATAATTTATTACAAATTATGAATGTTGTCATCATGATGACACTCACAAAAGGATATATATGATGACACTCACAAAAAAAGAAAAGAATTAATTTGGCATCATTTAAATTTGTACTATGTAGTCAGTCTGGTAAAACGGACATTTTTTCTGGACTTTAGTTTTCTTAAAGTTAAAGATTGTCGAGCAAGGTGACTCTTCTCGAAATATTTAACACTTAGTCAGTGTGAATTTATGGATTTGGCATGCATTTTTTATAATATCTCTGAATTATTCTATTTGCTTTTTGTATTTTTTTTTTTTAAAAAAGTTGTTATAAAATAATTTTAATTTGGTATTGAGAATTTTTATTTTCAAAAGTATATTATTAGTTGGCAATTTTTGTTTCTTTCTGCGCAATTATTGTAAATTGTTAGTTTTGTAGTCATTTCTATAAAATCATAATCTACGAGTAGTGTAAAATTAGTCATTTATTCTATTGTATAATAATTGTTCTATTATCTAATTAAATAAAAATAATAAAAATATGAATAAATTGATTTATTATCATATAAGAATAACAATAATAAAAAAAATTATATTGTAATAAAATAAAAATTTGACTAATAAAAATTAATACCTAAGAAAAATCTACTTTTTAGTCGAGAACAAATTAGCTAAAAACCAATTTAGGTGATATTGTCAATTTTGCCTACACACAGAAGGTTCCATAGTCAAATTAACCATATTTGCGAATGAGTTAGTTTTTTTTTTTACTAATTTATATTGTACTAAAATCCGAAATAGTATTTAGTGCTAATTTTAGATATTTTTCTACAAGCAAAAGGAAAAAAAAACAGGAAAAAAGTGTTCTTTTACAATATACATTTTAGCTATTTAGTTATGTTGGGTAAAAATTATATAAAGTCTATCAAAAAATATAAAGATGTCTAGAAAAATCTAATCAAAACGCATTCATTTGCTGTTGATTATTATATTTTTGTATATTTATCAAAAAAAAAAAAAAATTCAAGCATTTATAAAAATAGTTTGTGATTATGTTTTTAGGAATGTCGAAGTTGGAATATTGTTTTTGGAATTAACAGAAGAAAAAAAACTTTTTTTGGTTTTTTTTTGTTAAATGCCAGACTTATGTCAGTATTTCTCAGTATGCAAGTTTCATAAAAAAAGTATGAAAAAAAAATTTTAAGGTTTCTTGAAATTATTCTCAATTGATTAACGCTATCTTATTTACATTATTAACTTTGCAATTAGATAAAGAATACTAAAAAGAGTTTTTTTCTTATCAAAAGTTGATATTCTTTAATTCACAGTAAATTAATACATTTGATCAGTATTCTGTTGCCATTATATTATCCTAAAATATTTTTATTATTATTTTATTTACATAATAAGAATAGAATTTTGTATTTTTCCGCTTAAATTTCTAACCAACCATGCAAAGGTGGGATGAATATTTAAATAATTTCACTTAATTTATGATATTGCTAATAAAGTATTTAAACCATCCCGTGGGAATATTCCCAGAATAATAGTTAATTTTCCACAGTAAAATTGTAAAAAGTGAATTTTTGAATACAATATTTTTTTGTTTCTATTTGTAATTTCTTAATTTTTATATATACAAATTTAATTATAAAAACTACCTCCATTTTTTGTTATAAAATAATTATTATATTGTTGCTGCTGAAATTACTGTAAGAATATTTAAAAGTTTTTGCTTTTTTGTAGTAACATTTTTGATGAAGTGAAGTTCTACTTTTGATTGTCGGCTTCTTCCTAGAATCTACAAGTTACTTCTTATACGTGATAATGTTATATCTACGAGTAATGATCTTCAGAGCATTTTAAAGATTTCCGCAATGCATTCAGATTTTCTATTTATTTCCAGTCACATTAATTCAACGATTGCATTCTACCCTCATTTATCATCTTACAGAAATAAATGGAATTCACATATTCAGGTGAATAGTGCAACAGGAAAAAAATGTATATACCTAAGTGTATGAATGTGACTTCTCAGTTTGAGTCAAGTTCAAAAATTCTTAACTTTTTATTATGTGATTGCAATTGCATCTGAGAAAGATTTGTTTTTATTGCAAGTACATACGTGTGCGAGGAGAAGAAAAATCTTCAGATTGAATAGAACGAACAAGTGTATAAAAACGTTTCGTAATTGATTTTCTTATAGATTTTCTGCTTCTAGGCAGACTAGAAAATTCTCTATGCCAATATCCCTTTGCATCTCAAACTTCCAATGGTGAAATTTTCATTTTAATCCAATACCGCCCTGTCAATTAACTTTAATTACAGCTTGTATGAAGTAAGAACGTGTATGCTTCTCGGTATATATTTGTTGAATTTTAATTATTGTAGTTAATAAAATTTTTACTCCATGTTATTCAATTTTATTGTATTTTGAAGATGAAGTCTCTTTCTTGTCGCATAATATTTTATTCTATTGTATAAATAATGAAATTATGAAATATGTAATATGATAAATATCTGTTAATACTCAACCCTCTGTTGTATTGGTTTGAGAGAATTTTAAAACTAAACACGTAATTTTGTACTTTTATTCGAAATAAAATTTCTCTAAACTTTTAAATTTCTTTTCTGCAACAATAAAGAAAATTCTTCGCATTATAATAGATTATCTAATCTGTGCTTTAGAAAGTAAAGTTCAATAAAATTCAGTTAAAATTTGAATTTTTAATAATATTTTTTCTTCTTCTAAATATTGCCATTATACATAAAATATTATGTAATTGAAATATCTTACTTGAGATTTCTTGCAGAACTTGATCCTTTTAAAATAATTTTTGATGATTTTTTCGCATATTTGAGGTTGTATTTTGACCATAACTAAATCGATATTAGTTTTTAAATTATCTAAAATTTGAAGATTATTTGCCTTTTACATAACTTTATAAGAAAAATTCCATTTGCACGCTCTTGGAAGTCAATTGACATAACCAAATCTTAAAATTACGTGTCCTTCAAATTTTTCGCGCAATAAATCCAAAAATTGAATTCTTATATGAATTGTGTCAAAGTTTTGTTAAAACCACATACGTGTATAGTCTAGATTTAAATTTTAAAAATTCAGGCAAAAACAGTCGTCGGACCAATGTATACCCTCAGACTAAAATACCCAGCATCAACTCATTTTTCACAGACACAATGAATTACGAGTATCATTAGTCGTATGAAATTAGGAGAGTCCGACATACGAGCTCTGTTCAAAAAGTATCGCGAATTTTGAATTTCAATTTTTTGTGGCGTTATGTTGATACTCATGTCTCTCACTTATGCCGATAAGTTCGGCCATTTTGAATGTTCAGTTAATTTTTGACAGCTGCTTTGCCTGCACGTGTTTTCGCTCGTCTTCGATTTTTGCCCATTTTTGACGAAAAACAGCATCGCATTAACATTGCTAAGGAGCTGTGGGACTCTGTCCGCGATGACTCAAATTTGCTCCAGAGGGTCATAACTGGTAACGAATCATAGGTTTATGGTTATGACGTGGAAACAAAACCCCAATCATCCCAATGGAAGCTGCCACACGAGCTAAGACCGAAAAAAGCGCGCCAAGTTCGGTCGAATGTGAAGGTTTTGCTTACAGTTTTCTTCGATTACAGGGGCGTGATGCATCATGAGTTCTTGCCACAGGGTAGAACGGTCAATAAGGAATATTACCTGCAAGTTATGCGCAAGTTGCGTGAAGCAATCAGCCAGAAACGCCCGGATTTGTGAAAGAACAAAAATTGGCTTTTGCACCATGATAACACGCCTGCTCACGCATCGTTGCTTGTGCGCGAATTTTTGGCCAAAAACAACACACTAATAATGCCAAAGCCACCGTATTCCCTAGATCTGGTTCCCTGTGACTTTTTCTTGTTCCCGAAACAGATTCTTTGATCCATTTTTTGGAATGGGAAAAAATCGAAGACGAGCCAAAACACGTGCAAGCAAAGTAGCTGTCTAAAATTAACTGAACATTCAAAATGGCCGAACTTATCGGCATAAGTGAGAAACATGAGTACCAATATAACGCCACAAAAAATCGAAAATCGAATATACGTAACCCGCGGAAATTAAAAAGTCGCGATACTTTTTGAACAGACCTGTATAGCAAATTTGCTTATTCCCGAGCGAAAATGATCCTCCATCCTGATAAAAATGTTGTTCGAAAAATCAGGATCAAGCAAATTTAAAAAAAAAGTTATAATTGATTATAATATAAATTAAATTGATAAATGTAATTTAATTTAAAATATTTCAATTATAAAGAAAAGGTAAACATTTTTGACTTAATAAACAGTCCAATTTATTAATTTTTCAATAAATTTTTAAACAAAATTTCGTATATTTTACTATTCTTTGTTTTTTTGGTTGTTGTAGAATAAAGTAATCCAATTTTAAATATTTTAAATAAAATTAAGCGGCCATTTAAAAAAAAAAATTCAATAAAGTTGCCATTTTGAATAAATTTTTGCGGCTGTCATGGGTGTCAACAAGAATAAGAAGTCGTCTTGCTTGATGCAGGAACAGTTAAAACCCTACAATTGCATTTGGAAATCAGGTTATGTGTGCATACAGAACAGAAGCGAATAGCAGGTTCACAAAATTGTATTCCCGAAGTCTTTTGAATCCACTTTATTGATCAATGATCAGCGGATGCAATATTTACGAGTATGAAACGTTGTTGAATGTATTATTTTATACTTAACATACCAGACTGTTTTTGTTCATTCTTATTTCTGTACGATGTCAGAAGATATTTACCTGCAAATTTATATGAATGTATGTACCTGTATATGGGGGACTTGTGCACCTATGCCGAAACGTGCAAATATGTAGTCGGCATTCATACGATTGTTGTTGCTCTTGCATATCTGCGATTACCTTTACTTGCTATTTGTTGCGGCTTTGGTTACTTGTGTTGTAGTTGTTACTGTTGCCATTACTATTGGAATTGTCGTTTTTGTTTCTTTTGCTAAGAAAAATACAGGTCAATAGGGATTTACGGTTATGTTTGTGTCCGCGGAATTTATTTCATTAAGTTTTTCCGGCTCTTTTTCTATATTGAAATCGAGAATCGGAAATTATAGTTATCTTGGGTAATTAAATATGTCAAAGGGAAATGTTTTTTTTGTTTATTTGTAACATTTTCACTTAATTTTGTTCTTCATTAAAAATAATTTTTTTTTAAATAAACAAACATTTTTGATTATAGAAGAGAAAATAGTTTTTTTTTAAATTAATTCTGAGTATAAGTTATTATTGTCTATTTTAGTCTATTTCTGAAAAAAAAAAGTGGTTACAGGTAAATATTTTTTCAAAAATTTCCCGCAAAATATTTTAACGGCTGAAATGTTTACTAATCTCCGAAATAGGAATTCTAAAAATTTTTAATTGTGCAAATACATTTATAGTATTATAAAAAAAAAACATTCTGAAAAACTTTTGAGTTACTAGCTAATTTTCACTTCTTCTTATTAGAAACGTAGATGACATATTTTTAAACAAAAATTTATATTGCTTACTTTTACGTACAATAATTAAAAAATTAATATCTACATACATACATCTAAACATAAGGTAAATGAAAAAATGTAAGAAATTTCTAAATAGAAAAGGAAAAAATTTAACTTGTACTTAAAAATCGTACGCAGAAAAATGTATTTGATTAAATGAACAGAAAAAAAAATCTTTTTTTCTTCTAGATCTTATTTAATCAAGTGTATAAGATAAATGAATAATTTTTATACCAGCTATTTTAGCAAATGAGTTTTTTTTGTCAAAGATATTACTTTATTTAAAAGGAAAATTCATTTTTAGATATATTTTTGTTTAAAAAGAAATTGTTAAAGAAGAAATTGAGTTTTGGAAAAAATTCGAAACTTATAAAAATTCACATTTGTAAGGTTTAGCGTGCCAATCAGTTTTGTACATTTTGAACTCGTTCATATTAAAATTACATAAAAAAGGCGTGGAAACATTTAAATTATATATAAACGATTGTATAAAATTATTTTGTACAATTATCTTTCTCTTTTTATCTAATTTTTTCTTTAGCTTATATATTAAATAAATTCTGTCATCATATTTAATGGTGATAAACGATTTTCTTTACTCGATATTCTTATGATTTTAGAGAAATTTTACTGAACCATTTTTAAACTGTATATGAATTTTTATACACTTTATTTGTTTTAATATCTTAAAAATTGGTAAATTTTATTAGTATTTCTTTAATAAAATCATTATTCAATTTAAACTTTGGAAAGTAAATTTATATAAAATATATTTTAAATTTAGAATATGATAATATTTTTATTTTATTATATTACATTGCCATTATATATAAAATATACAATATTTAAAAAGTTATCGCGAAATTTTTTGCAAGACTCGATTCTTTTGAGGTAATTTTTTTAAGAACTTTTTTGCCCCACATTTTAGGGTCTAATTCTGTCAAAATCATGACGGATGTTGGTTTTTTAATGCCTTTTGTATTGAAAACTATTCGTATAATTTGTAATATTTTATTTAGCTTTCTAAAAAAATATCCAACTGCATCAAATTGCACGATCTTGGAAGTCAATTGATATCACCAAATCTCGAAATTACGTGTTCTGAAAACTTTTCGCACAACAAATCAAAAATTTGCGGGTTTTTTTTTTGGTTTACATGCAAGTTTTGTATAGATCACAATTCGATTAGTTAAAAACAGTAAAGTTTACATATAAAAAAAGTCGGTTGTCATATCGCCAAAGTGCTCAGAAATTCGCCAAAGCGCTCAAAACGGGCCAATGACATCTTCAGACAAAAATGCATACTTTTTTGTTTATACAATATCTTGTCTATAGTCATTTAATGAGATTTCAGAGCCCCAAGAAAGAAAATTTTATTTATTGACATATCCACCTAGTGATAAAATTTTTTTCTCGATAAAAATTAATTACCTAATCAGCCTATGTTTTACGTAATTTTAATGATTTATTAAGTATTCATACAATCCATACTATCAAATGGCAAACTATAAAATAAAGAAATATCAATATAATTAATAAATTTCTTTAATAATTATATGATGACGATATTATATTTTCCAAACTATAAAATGGATAATTTTTTATTTAAGCAAAAAAAAGTAATAAACAAATAATTTTGATTTGAACATTCGTTGACAGGCTATCTGTAATGGTCATGCAAAAAAAATTAGCAATGTAAAAATACATTTTTTTAAAATTTTGTTACTGAAATAAAAAAAAAATTAAAGCATTTTTAATTGGCAGTGTTTTTTTTTTGTTTCAAAGTAAATTACACTCGACGAGTAACAATAACACAAAAACTTTTGTTTTGAAAAATACTTTCAAGAAAAAATCACCAATTTTCCAATACATTTAATATCGAATTTACCGCACTAGATTTTTATACTTAATTGTGCTAAAAATAAATCCATTCAGAAACGTATATATATAAAAAAGAGAAAAAGCAAAATTACAATAAAATTAAAATCAGTAACCTTATTTTTTGAAAATACTGAATAGTATCCAATTTGTTTTCAATAAAATAACCAAGACAAAAATCAAAAACCTTGTTTCACACCTTGAAATTTAAGTGCTCTTACCGCTTATAATTAATAATGTGAATTTTGGTTGAAATTTTTTCAATTTTATTTTATTTTAATTTATGTAGATATTTTTTTTTTTTTAACAAATTTACCTATAAGTGGATCAAGTTAGTGACCCTAACAAATTGTAACCTTTTAAATTTTTAAATGATCATGTCAGATTTTAGTGAATTCTTACCTTTGAGAAGAGAGAGACAGAAAAAGAGTTCACAAGATTATTCGGAGTAGGCGTTCTGTGTGATAATTATTCACACAAACATTCGTCGTAAATGGAATTGTAACTTGTGGTTTGTAGGTGATCAGATCACTAACAGGTGGAATATCGGGAGAGAGGTGGGTGGTGGAGTTTAGTACTCGTATACGAATATGGACATTATTACAAGCATTTCGGGAACTACAGTCATGACTGATGGGGAGCGGTTCTTGTTCTCCGAGTTTACAAATTCTCCTTAGGATTGAACAATTTCATGGGAATTTATTCGAGTTTTACTATTCGATAACCTATGAAACAGGTACCAAAAGGTAAGGTAATCCGCATTTATAATAATTAAGAATGTTCGGTTCAAGGCCACAACGTGCTGTTAGTGGTCCATTCACATTTGATGCCGGCTATTTAATTGTTCGCATTCAAAATAGGTCCAAATCGTACTTTAATATTTTCGTAGTATCTAATTAATTTTTGCCCACTTTCAGAAATTATATATAGTCTATTTTCCAATTTCGATTGTTATTTGATCACATTAAATGTTGAAGAATAAAAATTGGAAATTTTTTAAATGTCCAACAAGAAAGCCTATTATGAAAATCAAATTTATTAAAGTTTAAACTACTATTACTATCGGTGTCCAATATCTTATTGCTATAATCTTGAGTCGTTTCAAAGATGATTTCGTTCTCAAAAGTAGACCACAAAAAAAATATGAAAAGTAGCGCTTTGTGGCACACCACCACCAACTGGGACGAAATGGCAAACGAAATTGCGAGCTTGGGTTATGGGTCAACTCGGCTCCATTCACATTGTGAGCTAAAACTTCCATCTACTCGTATACCTTTCCATTGAAAATTCTACGTTAATTCGTTTTTAAGAAGTTACTGTGCTGAATTCTTTCAATGAAATCGTCAAAAAAAAAATTAAGTTTTTCTCTGTGTTGAATGAAGACCGAGTCAATTGGAAATGTCTACGAATGATTAATTTTTGTATAATCAGAAAAAAAAATGGGAATTTTACCTTATAAAATATTACTTAAAAAAAGTACAATAAAACTGGGGTTTTTTATTCATTAAGAATATCATTTTTATATGAAGAATATTTGTGTGCGCATTATTAAATTTATAAATTTCTTATATGGAATTATCTTTTTTATTGAAGTGTATACGTACTCGATTGAAAAGGTATTGGTTTTTAATATAAATTAAAATAAATACTCACTCGATTTTTTGTAAATATTTTTTGAAGGATTATTGAATAATAAAATTATCCAATCAGTACTTTGGAAAGTAAAGTCATATAAAACCTAGTTATTATTTAGATTTAAATAAAATTTTGTAAAAATAAATATTAATTAAACAGCGTCAAATTGCATGATCTTGAAGGACAAATTACCTCACTAAATCCCGAAATAATTAAAAAAAAAGTCAGTTATCTTACGGCCATAGGGCTTAGAATTGACGCAAACGATTCAAAGAAATGGCAATTCTATAACTAAATGCACACCCTACAGTAACTTTTTGCGGACACAATAGCTTTTTCATAGTTATTTGTATATTTTTATAGTCTTATATATGATAATTTTGCTTATTGAGGTATCCACAGAGCAGGAAATGAGCACCAATGCAATCTTATCATAAAGCGCGAAATGTGACTACAGTAGAATCACTACTTTTGTAGAAACTTTTCATAATTTTTATATATTATTTAGTAAATATAAATATGGCGAACTATATGCTAAATAAATTTTAAATTAAATATATAAGCTTAAATCCGCTGTTTGGTCATAGATGGCGTGAGTGAGCGTATTAAGCTGCCATGGGCACGCCATACTTTTTTTTGTGAGTTTGACATCTGTAAACATTAATCAATGCACATTGTCAGCAATTTCGTACAACAACATACATTTTTCCTTTGGTAATCATGTTTAGTTTTGTGCCAGAAAGAGAGCATATGCGGGAAGGTCTGCTTTTCTGCCTCAATTTGAAGAACTGGGCTGCCGAATTGCATTGAATGCTTATGGAGGCCTATGGTGATAGTGCTTTATCGGAAACAACGTGCCGAGATTGGTTTCGTTGGTTCAAAGACGGCAATTTTGTCTTGAGGGACAAGAAGCGTGAAAATCGGCCTAGGAAGGTTGAGGACCATCAATTGCAGGCTCTTTTGGATGAAGACGATATCCAATTCAAAAAAATGCTCGCGGAGCAATTGGGTGTTACTCAACCAGCCATTTCCATGCGTCTGCGTGCCATGGGGAAGATTTAAAAGATCGGAAAATAGGTGCCGCATGAATGGAACGATAGGCAGATGGAGCGATGCCAAAACACATACGAAATGTTGCTCGCCAGACAAAAAAGCAAGTCGTTTCTGCATCGGATTGTGACAGGCGATGAAAAGTGGATATATTTCGAGAATCCTAAACGCAAGAAATCATGGGTTGATCCCGGCCAACCATCAACATCTTCCCCAAGACCAAATCGCTTCGGACGGAAGACGATGCTGTGCGTTTGGTGGGATCAGCAGGGTATCGTCTACTATGAGATGCTGAAACCTGGTGAAACTGTCAATGCCCTGGGCTACCACCAACAACTGATCAAATTGCATCGTGCTCTGCGTGAAAAATGGACGGATTATCAACAAAAATGGTCCGAAACTACTTGGAGACACTCAACTGGGAGGTGCAACCCCACCCCGCTTATTCACCAGACCTGGCTCCTTCCGACTACCACCTGTTTTCGTTGATGTGCCACGCGCTCACTGAGCAGCACTTCGATTCTTACGAAGACGTCCGAAAATGGCTTGATAAGTGGTTTGCCTCGAAAGAGAAGGAATTTTTTTAGCGTGGTATTCACAAATTGCCCGAGAGATGGGAAAAATATGTAGCTAGCGAGGACAAGTACTTTGAAAAATTTTTTTTTTCGCTTTCTATAAAAAAACATGTGTTTTTTTGAAAAAAAACAAACAGCGGATTTAAGCTTATACACCTGGTACTATATATAAAATAAGTTAATCAGAAATGGCCGGTATATGCATTCAAAACTAAAAAATGGATAATTCTTTTATTTTTAAGCATGCGCACATGTTTCCAAAAAATTAATTATTTTAATCCTTACAAATGTTACATAAATAAGTTTGAAATACTTTTATTGAATTTCTTCAGATTAACATTATTCATTTTTATTAATAATATTATTTTATTGTTTTGGTAATTGCGTAACTGTGAGTTAAAAATTCAATAATAGAAAATAAAATATTGCACATTTTAGATAGTAGATTTTTTTGCTTCAGACGTTTTTTCGTTAAAAAGCTAGAGTAAATTAGTAGTAGTTAAAGTAAAAATATTTTCTATCATTTTGTTTATGTATTTATTTACATAACAACAATTTTTTTTATACTAAATTAAAATATTAAAGAAATTTGTTAACAAAAATAAATAATAAAATAATTTTTCTATTCAATAATACGAAATATGTGAATGTGAAATTTATCTAATTAACTGTCGATCATGTGTATTGTATTTGGAAGATCTTTTCAGAGCTGATAGTAATTTGCAATTATCTTATAGGCGCTTTAATAATAATAATAATAATAATAATAATAAAGATAACGAGTAAGGTTTTACATAATCGAATTATTGGATACTATCTTTAATAAATTATTACATATTATTATGTAAGTAGAACTATGAACTTCGTCAGGAATAAAAATAAATCACTTTAGGGGTAAAATAAAATTTAATTACTATATAAAATTTATGAACAAGTACAGCCGCTGTTGACTCTAATATTTTGATTTAGTTTTAATTCGAAAATAATATTTTATGTTCATACAATTTATTATGAAAATTTTGTGCATAAAAATTAATCTGTTCTAAGGAAAATTGTATTTAAAGAGCTTGTTCCTCTCTCTTTTTTCTCTGGATCCATTCGAAAATTATAAATTTATTGAAAAAATATGCAAATACGTATATTTACCCTTTAGCCTAAAGGCTTTAAAAATTATTACAAAGAATGTTTATGATTCAGGTTAGTCGTTAATGCTGGTCATACGATCGGCTAATAGTGTTGAGAGCGAGGCCAGTAGTCATCAAACGCGTTGAAGATCAACGAATCAAATTGAAATTGCATCAAAAATGAAGATTTTCTGGAGACATTCAATCGAAGTGTTCCAAAAAAAATGAGGAAAATCAATCTACTGGTCATTCTCATCTTTCATGTTGTTGGTCTGCATTAACTAGAAGCATCTCTATCTACCTTCACCTCTTCTAATAGAATTATGTACCTGCTACGTTAGATTCGATATTGAAGTTGAGATGAAGAACCACAAAAATGATATTACGTCGTTCGGAAATTGTATTGTGACACCAGCGGTAAAACTACCACAACTACATGGGAAGATGTTCGTCTTCCAGGCAATGTTGTGATCGGTGCGCATCATCACCTTGCCTTGCTGATGAAGAATATCGGAAAAAAGATACATTTACCGTTTTAAATCTGGTTTTTTAGCAGGTTGGGCGGTTTATTTCTTTTCTGTTCTTCTTTATAAACCCTTCATCGCATCTTTGTACCATCGTATCGTGTGGAGGTCTTAAAATTTAATGGAACTCAACGGCTTCAGTATGGCGATAACCTTAAGGTTCGGAGAGCACAGTTTTCTGATGTTGGCCACTCAATCCAATCAGGTGTATCTTGGGAGGGGGGAGGGGGTGTTTGTTGTTCATTTGCTTGGTGGTTTGTGGTTCTGGAAAATCAACAACAAATCGTCTACTACAATACTTATGTTCGTTAAATAATTTTGGACTTAATGTCTTTCAGAACTCATTTTCCTTCCCATTCCATTTGTAGGACAGACATTTCGATTTATTTTATTGTTAAGTTTTTCTATTTTATTGTTTTTTTTTTCTTTTGAAAATGCAATTCATTTTGAGAATAATAAAAAAACCAACTTGCACTTGACGATTTAATCAACGTAGATGATCTTAGATTTATGAATTCAATGTAATATGGCAACTCATCTCTTAATCTTGAAAGGCGTGAATGAATTTACATTTTGGACCATTCATTCTGGTTTGCTTTACGTTCTGCTATCGCAGCAAAAATGGCGTTTTAGTTCTTAAGAATTTATAGTAAATAAATGTACCATACCGAAGTAGGCAAACATGATTACAACGCAGTTTTCAGACAGTCGAAATCGAAAATGTTAAAAGTTTCAAAAAGCTTCAAAATGAATTCAAAATTTCTAGCACATACTCCGTATTCTAGGCCAAAGAATTATACATGAAAGAATTTTCATTTCGATTTCTATTTCTATTTCTTTTGCATATATTCACAACATATTTCAAACAACATTTGAATAATATTCTTGTTTTATTTCGTATTTTAATTTTCAGTTCGATTTCATTTTGATTTCTAAGAGGTTTGGGCAGTCTCCTTTCGTAGAGCGTTTTTTTTTTGTGGGCTCCAAAAAAGATTTAGGTTAACTTTTTCTTTTTAACATTCAAAAATAGAATAAAACCGGATCGATGTAGATCAACGGATTGATTTTAGTCTAAAGTCTATTAAAAATTAATCAAGATAACGAATATTGACTGTCGATTATAAAATAAAAAAAAATTTCTTATTTCGCTTATAAATTTGTGTCGTTTTAGCGTACGTAAATTTGAGGTCAAAGCTTTGCTAACATAAAAAAGGTGATCATATGTGGTAAGAAATAAGATATAGAAGACATCATTTGACCTTTATTTTTAATTTAATTTTTTTTTTTTTGATTGGTATTTGCTTGAAATGAGAAAAATTTCATTAAGAATCTATTAAGTTGGAGAGAGAAAATCTTCATCTTTTTTTGTGATGTCATCGTCTTTGTAACACTTTTTAGAGATTTTATTTGAATTTTAATTTTATGTTTATGTCTTTTCTTTTTTATTTACTTATACTATTGTTAGGTATTATTAAATTGCTTGTATAATCATATGGAAAATATTTAGGTTCTTATGTATAAAAACAAAAACAAAAAAAATAGAGAAACGAGAATTGATTCCCATGGTTTATCAAAATTAGGAAAAAAGTTAAAAGTGTTTGGCTTTTCTTTAAGATTTTTTGGAATAATATCATATTTTTCGTTTTGGGAAAAAGTATGTTTTATATCTTGTTATCCATTTTGTGGTTTGGAAAGTTTAGCCATGTTCTTTGGCTGTTGTCATACATACTCATATATATTATTTAAGGTAATATTTATTTAGCTTATAATTTGCTATTTGTTATTATATATTTTTAGATTAACCATAGAAATTGCATTCCCTAACAACTGGTTTTGGATGTTTTTTTTAGCGATTGTGCTCAATTCTCGCTTGGTAATTACATTTATTAGCAATTTATGCCATATATAAGGCTCTGAAACCCCACAAGTAACTGTGAAAAACCATTGTATCTGCTAAAAGTGATTGTCTGATATTCAATTTGGTCTGAACATATCATTGGCCCGTATTTTTTTGCAAATATTTATCAATTATGAGTGCTATAGCAGTTTGACAACTGTCTTTTTTTAGTCTAAACTTGAATATTTTAATCTGGACCATATGTGGTTTGAGCAAAAAACGGTACCACAAGTCACACAACATGACAAATTTTGGCTATATTCCACGAAAAATTACCGGAAAGCGTAATTTTGAAATTTGGTGATGTTAATTAGCTTCCAACATCATGCAAGTTTAGGCCGTTGAAGCATTTCTTGTAGAGATCTATATATAATCTTTAATTTTTTAAACATTTAAAAAACTAACCAAATTACAGCATGAAACGTTCGAAAAAATCATACAAAATTACCTCAAAATATTCGACTTTTGTAAGAAGTTATCCAAGGAATATAATAAAATATATAATGGCAAGGTTCACGTATAATGGCAGGGTCTAAGAAATATAATAAAATAAGAATATTAATAAAATCGGACTCTTTATTTATAAATTGAAATATTTCAATAAAACAAATACTCCTTTATAATTTAAAAAAAAAAAGTTTTCACTTAAAGTTTTCTTCAAAATAATTTGTTTGTGGTTAAAATACTTTCTTAAAAATATGGGCAAAATAGAAATTCTAATAATTTATACAAATAAAATTCATTTAGTTTTTGAAATAATAATAAATAAAAAAAATGAAGAAAAATATTTAGTTTTATAAAATTTTTATATGAAGCTAAGTGACAGTTAATAAGGCTTCGTGAAGCTAGGCTTTTGTTTCATGCAAGATATCAAAAATATGGTTTGTATCTCTGATAGACGTTCTCATATAAAATGGCGTATAAACGTTAAAAGAAATTTAATTTTTATTATTTGAAGTTTCATGAGCAATTCTAT
Source organism: Atherix ibis (assembly GCA_958298945.1). NCBI lineage: Eukaryota > Metazoa > Arthropoda > Insecta > Diptera > Athericidae > Atherix > Atherix ibis. The sequence continues at coordinate 29,819,269 of OY282605.1, read as the reverse complement.
TAAATAAGAATTTTTTAATTTATAAAATTAAATATTTTTCTATAGAAAATATTCCTACATAATTTGAATTAAAGAATTTTTGTTTTAAATTCTGTTAAAAAGAATCGGTATTTATTCAAAGAGCTTTTTTAAAAATGGGCGAACTGAAAATAATAGTAATTTCTTAAATAATCAATCAGTTTTAATTATAAAAATAAGTAAACAATGTTAATAAAAAATATTAGTTTTATAAAGTTTTTATGTGAAGGCTTTCTGAAGTTAGCTCCTGTTCCATGCAATATGTCAAAAATATGGTTTGTATCTTTGATAGGTGTTGTCATAGAAAATGGCGCATGAACGTTAAAAGAATTTCTATTTTTATTATTTAAAGTTTCATGAATTCTATTAAAAACGAATTTTTTAATTTATAAATTGAAATATTTCTCTATAGGAAATACTCATACATAAATTGAATCAAAGACTTTTTGGTTTAAATTCTATTAAAAAGAGTTAGTATTTGGTCAATTATTAAAATTTTGAAATATTCAGTTTTAATAATAAAAAAGGACTAAACAAAAATTAATAAGAAAATAAAGTTTCATAAAGTTTTTATGTAAAGACTTCCTGAAGTTAACTCCTGTTCCATGCCAAATGTCAAAAATATGGTTTGTGTCTTTGGTAGAAATTATTTTTTATATAAATTTAGTATATTATTTAAGGTATTTTTTTTTAATAAATACTCTTTATAAAAATTGTTTAGTTATTATTTTTAAAGAATAAATATGTCTAATTTTTATAACATTATCTTAAAAAATATAAAATAACAAATATTTTTAAATGGTCCAGTGTAAAGGGTAATTTTAATACATAATTAAAAATGTATTTATATTTATAAAAGGAGAGTTGCTTATGCAAATTATTAGCATTATTTCACTAAAGGTTACTGAACTGGAGTTGTTCAGTATGAAAATTTACTTCTCAAAGTCAGTCTTAAATTTATATTCTTATTTATTCAAATAATAGAAATATGTCAAAATAATTTAGAAAATTAAGAACTCAATTTAGGGCTTAAACCGTTATTTTTAAGTGATTAGGTAAACAAAAAATAAAAATGATTTACAATCAATCGGTCTAATAAAATTTACTTTTATCAAAAAGAATTATCGATGAAAGTTAAAATACTAAAATATAGGTCAAGTTAACATCATTCCAAAATGTAATAATAAGAAAACGTGCATGCATAAACATAATTTATAATTTTTATTTAAACGATTTTTTTTATTGCTTTTATGAAGGTACGTGAGTATAAATAAAACTGATAATAATCTTGTTAATTATTTAAAAATAAACTTATTATAGTTAAAAAATATCATATTTATAAAAAATCAATATCTTAAAGTATAAAAGTAATAAAAAAAATATTCTATAATGTTTATAAAGGACTATGCAAAATATGCGTTGATGAATAAAGCTCAAATTTTGATAGTATTTTTAATAAATTATATTTTCAAATCGTTATCATTATAATATCATTTAAATCAATGCCCCAAAAAATATTTTTAGTACTCGATATTTTTGACATAATTTTTTATGATTTTTTCACACATTTCCGGCTATAATTCGAATCTTTACTTTATGGATATTGGTTTTAAAATTTGCGAAATATCTGCATAAATATGATATTTTACGTATTATTATAAGAAATAGGCCAATGGCGTATGCTTCTTGAGAATTGAAAGTATGCTTCTTGAGAACTTTTTGTGCAGTAAAACCAAATTGGCTTGCGACGCTATTTTGCTAAAATCACATGTGATTCAGTTTAAAATATTTAAGTTTAGGCGAAAAATAATAAAAGACAGTAACTTTTGAGAAATACAGCAGCTTCTCTAAAGTCACTTGTGGGTTTTCAGATCCCCATATTTGATAATTTTACTTACTGATGTATCCACAAAGTGAGAAATAAGCCCCATTATTGACGACCAAAATCTAGTATTGAACAAAAGTGGCCAATTTAAACTAAAACAAATATTAAATTATATGATATATATAATTGACAGCTGTCAAATGTGAGGACTATGCTTTTCAGACAACAAAATGAATAATCATGTATTAAAAATATAATATTTCAAGAAATAAATACTACCGTACAACAGAGTACAAATTTTCATATTTGTCTATTTGTTGAAGTTTTTACGGAACACACCCAAAACTCTATTTTACTGATTATTTTCATTAATATTAATTTTTTAACAAATGTTGACTGATTAAAAGTGTGACACTATCCCTAGTATACATTCACATGCTGACCAATGTATACTTGTACACATAAGAGGGCAGATAGGAAAAAAAAGATGTATTTAAAAAAAAAAATATTTTGTATTCGAAAATAAGATTTTCAGAATTCCTCATGTCCAAGTTAATTATTTTTGAAAACCAAGCACACATTTTATATGTAAGCTTTTAGTGTGCGCTAATATTCCAAAAGTGGTAACGACATCGTACTAGGTTGGTCTCACATAGAATTAACACCGATTTGGTTATTTTAGGTCCACAGATTGGATTGAATATTCAGATTGTGTAGGCTGGCTGTGAATTTCTATTCAATTTATAAATATGTGATTTTTAATGAAATAAAAATAAAGAGAAAAACTTGTCCAGAAAATGGAACAAAATTGAAATAAATAAAATCTTTTCCAAAATGATGGCGATGATGATGATGACGATGATGATGGTAATGATGATAATAGTGACGATGATTCAACAGCCATGATTATTTAAGAAAGAAAGAAAAAACATCTAGGTTGAAATGCTAAAAGTGTAATAAGACATAAATTTAATAATAATAAAAAAAACACAATTATTATTATAGTTATCCGAAAAAGGTGATAATGTTCAAAATGAATTTATTATTTGAGTGCAAAAATTATATAAATTAGTTTTACATATCAGATTGGTTATGACAGCACCGGCAGAAAAATAACAAAATAAAACACTGTTCTTATTTTGGGATCGTTTAATTTATATAAAATAAAAATCAGCAGGAACACTCCTAGTAAAAAGTTACCTGAGCTAAAATGCCATTTAATAAATTTTACGCAATTTTGACGCAATACAGTAATTCCGTGAGCACAAGAGTTTGTTGCTCGATGGCCTTTTACTCATCCCCCGACCCTACCCATTTACTCTTCAAGAGGTGAATGTATAAAGTTTACTATTATTATTATATTTTTGCACTGATTATATTAGTATAATGTCAAATGGATATTTTTATGGTAATTTTTTTTATGGTAAATAAATAATAAGAAATTATGGATGTTTTTTTGTTATATTAAAAGAGCACCACCACTTATATAAGTTATCGAATCGAAAGTGTGAGGGAGTAAAATATAATATAAAAAAAAAAATGTAATTATAATAAAAAGCTATATTGGAAAAATAGAAGAAATTTTATGCATTAGAAAATCAAAAAAGATTTTTAAATAAAAAAAGAATATGGTTAAGGTGTTTTTGGGGAGGACAAGAGGGAGTAACTGGTATTAAAAGTATAGTGAAGTTTTAAACGAGTGGTTAAATATCAAATATAAAACGTGGTTCACCTTAGGTCTTGCCATTTCTGGTTAAATGCGGGTAAATAAAGAAATTCAAGTTTAGAGATTTGTGCCAGCCTGCAATTTCCAGTTAACTGTTCTTTCCTGCTTTCCAGGCTATCGATATACGTAAGCTTTTTCCTTGGATACCAATATAAACAAGTCTGTATACAAAGTTATGTCCATTATAAAGAGTTGTTTGTGTGAATAAGAAAACCAGTGCCACCAAACAAGATGACTGCTAATCATAATCTTGAGACACTGCAATCGAGGCTGAGGCTAGTGAATGGATCGGAATCTTTTTTGTTTTGTTTTGTTTTTGATTTTTTTGCTTTTTGACATTATTGTTACCAGATGGAATTGCTGTTTTTCCTTTTACATTTTATAGGTGGTTAAATTCTTTAAGATAAAATATAAAATAAGTGAATAGATTTTCTTTAAACTATAAAATTAGATTCTAAAGTGACATCATTTAGCTTCTAGACCTTGAATTAAAAGCGAATAATTTTTTTATTTTTTCATTTTTGGTGCTTAATAAAAAATTGATTTCGGCTTTTTTTTATGAAAAAATAAAAATCTTTCCGTATTTATAGATTATTGTAAATTTCTTTGGATCCATGCGGACTAATTTTATTGGTAAAAAATAGTCAAAAATACGAGTATATGGTTAGTAAATTTATATACTTCAAGTTTATATTATAATTAAATTTCTATTAAATAAGATTACTTAAACCTTGCCATTATGTATAAAATACAATATTAATCAAATGATTGCCACAAGACTTTTTGAAGGACTCGATCCTTTTGTGGTAATTTTGATGACTTTTTCACATATTTCGGACTGTAATTCAGTCATCACTTGATAGATATTAGTTTTTCAATACTTTATAATTTAAAGGCTATCTCCGCAAATGCAGTTTTTTTAATAGTTTTACAAGAAAACGGCGTGAAATGAAATGATATTATTGGAGGCCAATTAACAATACAAAAATTTTGAAGTTACACATGCTGGGATCTTTTTCTATAACAAAACCTAAATTTATTATTTTGTGTGGCTTGTGGCACTGTTTTGTTAAAACCATATACGAGGTCTGTTTAAAAAGTATTGCGAATTTTGAATTTCCGTGGGTTACGTATATTCGATTTTCGATTTTTTGTGGCGTTATGTTGGTACTCATGTCTCTTATTTATGCCGACAAGTTCGGCCATTTTGAATGTTCAGTTAATTTTTGACAGCTGCTCGTCTTCGATTTTTCCCATTCCAAAAAATGAATCAAAGAATCTGTATCAAATTTTGTGTGAAAAACAAAATTAATTGCGCGGACCCATTCCGAATGTTGACTGTGGCATATGGTGAAGCTACCTTGGTTCGAAGCAACGTTTATCGGTGGTACAAAAAGTTCTCAGAGGGCCAAGAAGATGTGAACGACAAAAAGCGCCAAGTTCGGCTTTTGCACCATGATAACGCCCCTGCTCACGCATCGTTGCTTGTGCGCGAATTTTTGGCCAAAAACAATACACTAATAATGCAGCAGCCGCCGTATTTCCCAAATCTGCCCTCCCTGTGACTTTTTCTTATTCCCGAAACTGAAGAGCCCCATGAAAGGACGACGCTACGCTACAATTGAGGAGATAAAGACAGCATCGAAGAAGGAGCTGAACAAGATCACAAAAAATTATTTTTGAAGTGCTTCGAGGATTGGAAAAAACGTTTGAAAAAAACACAAAATTCGCGCTACTTTTTGCACAGGCCTCGTATAGTTCAGAAAAAAATTTTAAGTTTTGGCCAAAAAAAATCTGTTATAAAACGGCCATAGGGCTTATAATTTATGGTAATGGTCTCTCAAACTGCTCGCTAGACAGTCGTATTTTGACAATACAATGGCTTCTCCATTCTCGCTTGTAAATTTTTAGAGCCTTATGTACGGTAATTTTTCTTATTAACGTATTTACCAAGTGACAAATAAGTTACCAAGTGACAAATAAGTGGCTACAGCAGTATCACCTGTTTTGTAGAAAGTTTTTCAAAACATATATATTTGACAGCTGTCAATCGGCAGGTCTGTATTTTTCAAACCACAAAATGGATAATCTGTACAAGCAAATATAAATCTTTACAGATTTGTAGATTATTATAAATTTCTTTTATCTTTGTAAACTATTTGATTTGAAAAGAAAAATGGATAAAATAGTCAAAAATATTATTTATAAGATGTTCTAATATAATGCAATCCAGTAGGTTTGCGGTTTAGTATATGCAGACGACAATCAATACAAAAATGACCTAAAATAATAATAAACAAACAAAAAGAAATAATTTTATTTTTAAAATTCAATGAAAAAAATTGGTAATGAAATTTATTTGAATAGATAAAAAATACATGCTTACATGAAAACTTTGATTTTGTCCAAAGTAGATAATGTTAGCAGAGATAATCCACCATAAAGTTGACTCATAATTTATTTAAGAAAACAAATATTATTGCTGATTCTTAAATGGCTATGATCATGCCATATGGTATTGCCTATCTTCCAAATAAAACTATTTATAGCAATTTATTCCCAATGTTTAGAAATATTAAAAATCTCTGCCTGAATCACTTTTAACAGCATTAATATAGTTTTCTCTAATCAACATTAATAAGTTTATTTATTAGAAATGAATCTTTTTATGTAAAAAAAAAAACAATAAAAAAAACAGCCTAGAATAATAAAATTGAAAAATTATGGTTAAACTTTGTGATATAAGAAAGGTGAAAATCTTAACCTCAATTTGTTTCGTCTTTTTTTTTTGCTGGTTATTCCCACATAATTTGTCTATTCTGGTAACACCAATAGTTAAGTTTTTTTTTTTTTTTTTGAAAGAAGATAAATAATTATCAGTTATTATTTATTTAAAACGAAAAATTTCATTATATCACAATTTTGCGATTATATTGAAAAAAAAAAGAAAATTATGCAAAAAACCAAAATAAAATAAATTAAAATAAATCGAAATTGGTTGCAAGCATATTAAAACAATACAACAACCTAAACGAGATGAGAAGAAAATCCGAAAACTATAAAAATTTGTGGTCAACCGAAATGTCAGTTGTCACGGCATCATTTTCAATAATCGCATTTTTTCTTTTCGGTTTAATTTATCTTCTTTTTCAGATTAAGTTGATAGATTAGCTGAGATTTTTTTTATAGGAAACTTTTACTCAAATGGAATGAACCGAAATAAGATTTGCCATTTGTAGATCTGATATCGGAACAAGGACTGCCAATTTATTAATTAACTGTTGTAAGGTTTACTGTGAAATGTGTATCAGACAGTATGTAACCGAATATTCGGTGTACCGTACCGTGTCTATGGCGATGCGGAATTTTGAAATTGAAACTGCTCAGGTGCAAAAAGGCAAAATAGATAATGTCACCTCTAAGAGATCTTAAAATGTTAAAGATTTTTTCTATGTCAATACGTTATTTAGGTTAGAGGTTTTAGCATTACACCTAAAGAGTTAATTAGTTTGTATTTTTGTGAAATTTATCTTGACAAGATTTTTTCTTTAACCATTTTTTATCATGTTTGCTTATCTTAAAATTTAAATTATTTAATTTCAAAAACGATAAAACGTGTATAATATGATCTACAAAAACTAAAAACTATTTAATTAATCATAGTTAAAGATAAATTGTGCAAGTTATTTCTGGTTAAAAATAATCAAAAAAGTTTTTATTTTTAAATAGATAAAATAATGATATTAAAATCGTAATAAATAAAAAAAAAATTTAGGAAAGAAAAATTCAAACGCTTCTGGGCATTTAAACAAAAGTTTTTTATAAAAAAACTATTTGAATAATTTCCCTAACATAAACAAAATTATTTTAATGATTTAACGTGGTTATAAAAAATGAAAAAAAATTGTTTTTTCTTTAATTTTCTACTATTAAATTTTTGCTAATTTCACTCAATATTTTTAATCCAAGAAAATTACCACCTTGCAGCTAGATTTTCGATGCTTTGATGATTGTTATTAATGCCTAATGTTCAGATATTATCGCGTTAGTAAATTTTATTTTGAATAATTACTTCGGAAAGCATTAGTATTTTTTTTTATATTTTATTTTCATTTTTATATAAAAGCCTAAAGTATATTTATAATAATAAAATTTTCCAAATTATGCATCTAAGTGTTTGTATGTTAAAATGCTGTCGAGAAGAGAGTTAGTTATTCGTATTTTGCAGAATTTTGACTGGTCCGAAAATTGAGAGAAACTTGTCAATGATATGGTATGTTTAATTTGATGATTCAATTTGCATCCGCAAAAGGTGTTTGCTCCTACCAAAAGGTACTTAGGATGTATTGCAATGTTTTCTACTATAGACATTAAGGAAGGACTCCTTGTCAAAATTTATAATAGCGCCATTTTATGACACGTGGAACCAACTCGATGGCACGTGGTGTGAACTTTAAGCTTGGCACCGTTGTGTATTTTCAGCAACAAATACAATCATTTTTGTTTGCGTATTTAAAATAAGGAATGTTCGGTAGAGAAGAGGATGGGGAATGCGGATATATATTGATAATATTGGTGGAAAGTAGACATCCCTGTGGAATTCCATTTTCCACACTGCGGTACGTTGAATAGTACCCATTTGCTTGAACCGTTATGACTCGAGACGAGGGAGAGTTTGAGTATCGATGCCCTATTCTGCCAACTGGGCAAATCTTGTTTAAAGCCTTTTCTAAGTCCAGAAGAATCAGACCATGTAGACCATTCTTATAACAGTCATTCGTGGTATGCTGAAGGTGGAACAGAAGAGATTGCGTGCCCCAGCCGGTCCTATATGCAGTTTGTGAATACATTATCGAAGGTATCTCCATAATCATCCTGAAATGAACTTTTTCCTTACTAGAAGATAGTATATTCCCTTGAATGATTTAAACGTGTGGTGGAATTTAGTAATAAAGGTTTGGTGGTTCAAAGTGTATGTAGAAGTATTGTTAGGAATGGGAAGGTTACTGCTGAATAATAGTTTGTCGCTGTGGCAGGTGGAACTGCCACAAGTAAGAAACGTAAGAGCTGATCTCAACAATGTTGAATTGACAATTATGTCATCCTGAGAGCTTTTTTTCTTAATCTGGCATCCTTTGGAGAAGAGTTTATGTCAATGTAGGCAGTGGATTCATTCCGCCCTTTTCGTTGGGCCTTCTTCAATACCCTTTTGACTTTAAGTGCTTTGCAGTCTTAATTCTATTAAATTGGTGTGCTCAAAAAGAGGTAATATCTTTTCCAGGCAAAATTTCTGTTTTAATCAGGTGTGAAAAATTCATGCAGCATTTGTATCTACAAGGTTTATATGATTAATACTTGGCCTTGACAAGAAAAAAACATTTTTATGTGTAAAATTTATTTTATTTCTTAATATAATGTTCTTTTAGCTCAATACATTTAGTTCAACGTTTTTCTATCGTTTGTACTTCCTATAAAAAATATGTTGTCTGCAATACTTCAAAATAAGCGTTTGTTTCATCGCTTAAACCAAATCTTTTTTCGTCGAGCCATTTTTTCATATTCGGAAATTAGGTATTAATTGCTGGGACCAAATCTAGTGAATATGGTGGATGCGGAAGTAATTCATATCCTAACTTATGGAATTTTGCCGAAACGTACATTGTCTTGCTGAAAGGGAATTTTCTTTTTGATGCCTTATCGAAGTCAGGTATTAATCATACACCCCTCGAATTATAATTGAGAGTCATCCATGTTCACATATATAGCTCGAAAGTGTGAGCTGGAAGAAAGGTCAGATCCAAGGGTAAGAAATGAAAGTGTGAGATTCATCATTCATTAATGTATTGGTGCAGGAAGAGGAGTTTACCAAGTAAACATGTTCGAGAGGTCCAAATTACGTACCTAAGTATATATATTTTTTGAGAAGTTTTTTTTTTAAATACATTAAAATTCATACGTGAATAGTTTACATTTGTTAAAATCGAAAAAAGTGAAATTTTTCACCAAAAACTAAATAAATTAAATTGAGAATTTTTGTTAAAATATCAGTAAAATCGAAAGTTTTTCCAATATTATGTTAACAAAATGTATACAATTTAAAGAGTTCAAATATACGTTATTTGATTTTAAATGAATGATCAAATATATTTTGACAATTTATACATCTGACCTGCTATTTATTAGAATTAAAAGCACGTACACGTGAGCTATAAAAATCGTGCTTGTCCCGCATTTGAATGTCGCCTTTTACTTTCTGCTATTTTGATTTGGTTACGATTGCATTTTAAAATTGCAACTGAAATTAGATATCACACGTTAAATTAGCACATCGTTTATAATATATTTATATGAATAAATTTTAAGTATTTTTTCATAATATTATATTCTTATTTCATGTGACATTATCATACTCGTATTTGAAAACTGAGTCACTTATTTCGCTGCATTTTTTATTGAACAAAAAGTTTTTTTAAATAAAATCGTGTCGTGTAGGTGTACATTTAAATAGATGATGATGTAAGAATATCATATTTATTGTCGTTATTGTTCATTTTCTTCTTATATTATTAAATGAAAATATGTATTGTTGAAATTTCTGGAAGGGTATATTTAGATGTGAAGACAAGAAAATAGGAGCAGCAATTTATTGAGTCTCCAAAATGTTATAGTTTACTATGTTGACATTTTTTTATCAATAATTGATGCTAAGTAAATTGAATATATTATATTTGCTTATAAAATAGTTTTTTTCTTCTTCTATATTAATATTTTTAAATACTATAGGTGAATACCTTTAATTGAAATTGACATTTTGAGATGTAGATACAGTTTCTCTTTTATGGAGTCATACATATTATAATTTGATAAATTTTATTACCTATAAACATTTATTGAAAATTATATAAAAATAACGAAAACCTATCTGAGTTTATATTAGAAAAATTTAATTATTGTATAGAAAGTTTTGCATAATTATTAGTAATAATAATAAAGGATTATCCAATTTGTATTAAAAAAATAAAATTAAGTAAAACTTACTTAAAATATAGGTAATTTTTACATTAATAAAATTTTTATATAATTATATTGCTTAGATATTGCCATTTTCTATAATATACGAGGTCTATTCAAAAAATATCGCGAATTTTGCATTTTTTCAAAAATTATTTATTAATTCATGAATATCTATTTTGTCCCCTTCAAAGTAATTCCCACCAGATTTTATACACTTGTGCCAACGTTTTTTTCCAATCCGCGAAGCCCTTCAAAAAATCATTTTTTGTGATCTTCTTCAACTCCTCCTTCAATGCCGTATTTATATCCTCAATCGTAGCGTAGCGTCATCATTTCATGGGGCTCTTCAGTTTAGGGAACAAGAAAAAGTCACAGGGGGGCAGATCTGGGGAATGCGGTGGCTAGGGCATTATTAGGGTATTGTTTTTGGCCAAAAATTCGCGCACAAGCAACGATGCGTGAGCAGGGGCGTTATCATGGTGCAACAGCTAATTTTTGTTCTTCCACAAATCCAGGCGTTTCTGGCGGATTGCTTCACGCAACTTGCGCATAACTTGCAGGTAATATTCCTTATTGACCACTCTACCCTGTGGCAAGAACTCATGCTGCATCCGTGCAATCGAAGAAAACTGTAAGCAAAACCTCTTGCAAAACTTGATCCTTCTGAGATAAGTTTTAAAGACTTATTCGCATATTTCGTGCTGTAATTTGTCCATTAATTCATTAATGTTAATTTTTAAATAATTTTAAATTTTAAAAATATCCGCGCAAAAATATGATCTTGTAAGTAACTGTAGAAAAAAAAATTCAACGGCGTCAAATCGCCCAATCTTAGAAGCCAACTGACATTACCAAATATTGAATTTATGTGTCCTGAGAACTTTTCGTGCAATTACTCCGAAATTTGCATTTTTGTGTAGCTTGTAGCTTTGTTTTGATAAAACTACCCACCGTACAGATTGAAATCTTTAAGTTTAGGCCAAAAAAAATTGGTCATAAAGGGTCCCCCAAAAAGGAAATGTCGTAATTGAATTGTTCCTCGGCCTGTGTGGCATGTGGTGCCTTTTTGCAATTTAGGCATAACAAACTGGATTATCATGTCGCGATAGCGAACACCATTAACTGTTATTGCCTGAGAGCTGCATTTTCGAAGAAGAATGTTCCGATGACGCCTACAGCCCAAAACCCGCATCAAACACATTTTGGATGCATTTGTTTCTCAACAATCACTCGTGGGTTTTCTGAACCCCAAATACGACAATTTTGTCAAATACCAAAGCCATCAAGATGAAAATGAGCCTCATCGATAAAGAAGATTTAGTTAGAAAAATCAACGTTCGCTTGTTGTTGTTCCATAATCCATTTAACGACTGCCATGCACTGTACGTGGTCAGTAGGCATCAGTTCTTGAGTCAATTGAACTTTGTAAGTATGAAGATGCAAATATTTTGTCAGAATACGCTGTACAGAGCTTCTCAATATAGCGAATTCATGACCACGTTGCCGAATTGATATTCCTGGACTCTCAGCAGCACTCTTATGCTTGAGATAACAAATGTTTTTTTCGTTGAACGACTTATGCTTGAGATAATTAATTGATTCAGTCTCCTGAAATTTTTTAATTAATCTCTTCACAGTTGATGACATTAAATCATATTTATTTTATGAAAATTGTGAACTGTAGCTGCCAAATCATCATTATTTTTAAAATATGGCTTAACCTTCGTGTACCGCTCCATTTTTATTAACGCCTGAACTGTCAGCTGTCACAAATGGTAGAAAATTGAAATCTTGCGTGATATTTGGAACACCCTATATAACGGTTATAGTGCTGATAATTTAGGGTACCGGTCTTTTATGCTTCATTTGGGAAAAAAATACAGGTCATTGACACCGTTAGACTCAAAAACGCACCAGACAGATACTTTTCAAAGATAAAATGGCGTCTCCTCAGTCACTTGTGGGCTTTTGAGCCTCATATACAAATATTTTGCTAATTGACATATCCACGGAGCGAGAACTGAGCCTCATTGGAGGAACTGAGGAAAATTTTGTTCGAAAAATCAGCATAAAATTTTTTTTTAACATGTTGCTTAATGTTTATCTACAATAATTTTAATATTTATCTATAATTTAATGCTAAACAAATATTATCTTGAATGAGATAATAATTAACAGCAACGAAATGGCGGAGCTGCACTTTTCAAATCCTTTAATATTATTATAAAAGTAAATAATTGCTTTATCTGATAATTTGAGCAGATAATTTTCTTTTTTCATACATCTAGTTCCCAGGCTATTGAACTTCATTTGGTATCATTTTTTTTACACTTTAAAAGGTATTATAAAAATTGTAAATAAAAAAAAACAAAGTCTGAATAGCTACAAATATTGCATTCATACTATGAGTACGTAGGTGATGGGAAAAATGGATGCTGTATTTATGCAAAAAGCCAACACATTATTTAATAAAAGCACGCGCTTTAAGTCCGAAAATAAATTCAAAATAAGCAAAAATATAAACTATAAACTACAAATTATGTTGGCGTATTTTCATTGTTTATATCCGGAACTAATCTTTATAAATTGTCGACATGATTTATTACAAATTGTTTTTAATTTTTTTTTATTTATAATCGTTTTAATGAAAATATGATAGATAAATTGGAATCGATTAAAAATAATACATTGTAAATGCTGTAGAGAATTATCAATATTAGATATAACAAAATATATTCACATTTAAGTGATTTTTATATTTAATTGATAAAAAATGAACTTTATGTTTAATTGGTTAAAAAAATTTGCTAATTTTTATAATTATTTTACTTTTAAATTTATAATAATTAAAATAAGATTACCAATTTTGAAAATTTTTGTTTTCCCTGTTTATGTGCATGGCATGTGTAGATACGTATAATAAAAGTAAAATTAAAAAGATGAGATTGATTATCAGTCAATATCGAAGTGATTGATTTGAGTTAATATAGAAAATAATTTGGGAAAATCGTTGTAACATCTTCAGTTAAATGGAATGTTAACATTATTTCGATAGTTTTGTTTAGAATTCGAAATTATTCATATCCATACATTATCGATCATATGTTATTAATATGATTATATGATTATTAGGAAAATGAAAGTATACAAAACTAACTAACTAATTTATAAATGTTTACTGTTCATTTTCAAATATTCCCTCAAATTGGGTGAAAGTGTTTGAAAATTTCCTGTTTCTTTGATAAAAAAAAGAAAATGAAAATATGGTCAAAATATGCATGAGAATATGTGTGTAAGAAGAAAAAAAAATAAATGCAAATGCCATAAAATCTTTTAAATATTTTTGTAGAAATTTTTTTTAAACTGTATATATTATATTTTAAAACCACAGATGATTAATATATTATTATTATTGAAAATATTTTTGTCATTGACCTTTTCGGTGAATACTTTCCAAAAATAGAAATGTATCTTATACCTTATAAATGTGTTCATGAATTTTTTTATGTATATTTCGTTATTTCCAATAAAAAAAAACAACGGAGTTTTCCAGTATCCACCACATTTCAACTAGTAAACCTTAAATAAAGATTTTGTAATTTATATTAATTATTTTAATATTAATAATTATTTTGTGTATAATGATTGTTATTATGTTTTGTAAAAAAGTGATAGAACCGTCCTGGCAGAAGTATATTATTTTTTTTTACGTTAGTAAAGGAAAATTTTCTAAAGACACTGTAGAGATACGAAACCCGACAGTGTATGGTATTTTTACTTAATAAAACCCACATCCCTGTTCTTCAAATGTGACTTTCAATGAAACAATGTCCACGCGTTACTTCATGGGATTAGACTGGTATCAAGCCTATTATCCTATTTATGCTGCAGGTTGCCCTTCTTACATTCTGTCTTCATGAATAGGCTTCTTTATTACTCGGGATGCGTATTCAGCTACTGCACCCTAGCATGCCTGCGATGTTATCATTTATGGGGAATGAAAACTTCTGGAGCAGTTGTTCGCCGATTATTTTCTCCACTTTCTTCGTTTCATCGGTAAACCATGTATAGTGGAAGAACACATATTCCGCATCCTCGATTTTATATCGACAATTGGGATATGCTGCATCAACGGATATACGTGTATTTATGCCCTGAAGCACACATGACCTGTCAGATATTGTGCCATATAGTCGTCCACTTCTCCGTGGCTTTTTCGTTCCACATGGCTATGACAGGATAAGTACATCTTCCTCTAATCGATAAATTCAAGTATTGTTGCTACCTCGCTAATGTCTAATATTATTCCATATTGCTAATGGTGCGCCGAGGAATTTTATAGTTATTTATATATGAGGGTCGTTTAATAAGTCCTTAGAAAATCCGAGAAATTTGCGCTCGTAGTGTCGGTAAAAAAATCCGAGAAATTTGCGCTCGTAGTGTCGGTCAAAATTTCAGCTCGATCCATAGCGTAGGTCAATTTCTATCGTCGATTAAAGTAAACGACATTTATTTGTGCATAACAATGGAAAAAAGCGAGTTTAGGGCTGTCATCAAACATCTCCATTTGAAAGGTTTAAGCCCGAAAGAAATCAAAGCCGAGTTGGATGCAGTTCATGGCACATCTGCACCTGTGTTTACAATTGGGTGAATGAATTTAAACGTGACCGTTCATCAACAAAAGATGAACATCGTTCAGGACGCCCAATTGAGGTGTCTACTCCTGAAATCATCGACAAAATCCACGATCTGATTTTGAACGATCGGCGAATTAAAGTGCGCGAATTAGTTGAGGCCACGGGCATATCACAAGGTACAGTCACTTCAATTTTGCATGAAAAATTGTCTGTGAAAAAAATTTCGGCAAGATGGATGCCTATGTTGGCACTCTTTCATCGCAATCTTGCCGAATTCCTTCGTCGATATGTCACTGTGGACGAAACCTGGATACACTACTACACTCCAGAAACGAAGAGACAGTCATCACAGTAGATTTTCAAGGGTGAACGGGCTCCGAAGAAGGAAAAACTGGGCCATAGGCCGGCAAGGTGATGGCCACGGTCTTTTGGGATTCGCAGGACATCATTTTTATCGACTACTTGGAAAAAGGAAAAACAATAACAGGAGCGTATTACGCGTCGTTATTGCAACGGTTGAGCGAGAAAATCAAAGAGAAACGCCCCCATCTGAAGAAGAAAAAAATCCTCTTGCATCAGGACAATGCGAGTGTGCACACCTGCGCTGTTTCCATGGCCAAAATTGTGGAATTGAGAATGGAATTGTTGCAGCATCCCGCTTATTCACCAGATTTGGCCCCGAGTGACTATTTTCTTTTCCCCAATCTGAAAAATGGCTTGGCGGACGACGGTTCACTTCCAACGAGGACGTCATTGCTCAAACGGATGAGTATTTTGCAGAACTTCTGAAATCCTATTTTTTGGACGGGATAAAAATTTTGGAAAAACGGTTGGAAGAGTGTATAGAGCTAAAAGGAGATTATGTTGAAAACCGTTTTTTTTCAATCTTTTTCTAAGAACTTATTGAACGACCCTCGTATATAGTTGTATTACCATTTAATTTAGATATACAATTAAGAGGAACGTTATTCTTTATTTGTGTAATTAGGCATCATCCCTTTTTCCAAGACCTTATTTTATTTATATATTTTCAAACAACTAACACAACATTTATTTAATTTTAGATTATATTTTAAACAAATTTTTGTTTTAATACTTATTATTTATCAACTGCCATTTTACTACAACAATTCAACTATATTTCTTTTTTATTAAATTAACTAGCCATATTAACAAACTTATAATCTAACGTAGAGTATTTCGTTCACATCTTAGTCAACTCGATTTAAAAAAAAAGTAATTATATTTATTCGTTTTTTCTTGTTGTTGAGTACAGTACATCTACAGTGTATACTATCTACAGTGTAGACTATAGTGGGCATCAATCCACTACAGATTTCATTATATTCCGGCTCTTTTCATCTACCAGACAGCATTATACAAGATAGTAAGGAATGCTGTTGCGACTTTGAATGCCACCACCTGACGATCATACGTTTTCGTCACTATATCTTCTGTCAAAACAGGGGATGTGAAGAGTATCATAGAGCCGACAACTATGAACAGAAGCCTGCGCACCTCTTTTTGGGCATTCCATGGTTAGAAATGATCCTTGCTAAGGTATTTACAACCCGACTTACTTTTTCAGCAGTGATTTTCAGATATTGACGTCTATCTGAATTCGCAGATATTGAAATTATATTGCAGAAAGTTATATGGCTGTGAAAATAACATTTCAAAAGAAATCGCCGCAATATCAAAAGCAAAGTTACTCCTTTACGCATTGGCGGTTTGAGCAGCGCGTCATACGTGATATTCCATGGCAATGGCCGAGGACTGAGCCCTGCGGGGCTTTGCGACTGATGGTGTATGCTTACGTCCTAATTTTGGTACCGTATATCAGCGTTGTGTCGGTAAGATAGTCTGCAATTATTTTTCTAATATACTGCAGGACTATTACGATACCAAAATTGGGATTTTCGACATCAAGTTTACCGATGCCGCAGTATTGCTTAGTACCTCGTTTCCATAGTTTTCCTTCAACTGCCTAACGGGCCATATCAACTTCTGTCTAGATGATATCCAACGTTAATATAACCTCTCTAAATTCATACTGGTTTCTTGATAGATCTTTGGGCTCCTCGGTATACTACTCCAAGCGATTGTAAATTATTCTTTGCAACACTTTCCAGGCCATATCCAATAAACAAATAGGGTGGTAGTAGGATGGACCATCGAATGGTTTCTTACCCTTCGGTAGAAGAAGAACGCTGCAGACAGATTCCTTCCAACGCTGGGGACAGATTTCTTCATACAAACACACATTATACACTTAAAAAAAAGCATCTAGCTGTGTTCTAATTCAATTCTCAAGGACCACATTCGGTACTGAATTAAGTCCTACGTTTAAATTTGAATCATTATTGGCACCATCCATATCGGGTTAGTTCGTTTTCAATAGAAATAAATTTTATTTCTTGAAATTTATAGTTTGTAATAAATTTATTGTTTTCTAAAATTTATAGTTTATTTTTATTATATTCTAATAGTTTTCTATTTAAAACAAGTTATTGATATTTGGTAATGCAAAAAAAATATAGAATATAATTTATTTTTATTTAAAAATACCACATTTTTTTTATATTTAAATTGGAAATAATTAATTACACTTATTTGGCAATAAATGACCTTGTGATTATGTATAGTAAAAGTTATTTTCTGTCTTTAATATATTTTTGGTATTATTGAATATTTGCATTTTTCATATAAAATTAGATTTATCAATTATTAGTTTATTATAATTCTAAAATATTTTCCAGTTTCTGTCTTAAATCTTTCGTTTTCGACTAGTTTCGTATTCAAAAACAATGTGCTTACAGTTAAAATAGTTTTTTTTATTCAAATATAATTTTCACTTTTTTTTGGAAAATATATTTTTTAGTGGTTTTATTAAAAAAACTACTAAAAATTTTATTAGAAAATTTGTATTTCCAAAAAAAAACATTTGCTAAAATAAGGAAGAAAAAATTCATTTTAATCAAGTTTCTTTTTGTAATTTTCTTTTATGCTACAGCATATTTACATATAAAAACTTCTTGTTTCATGTTTATTTTTATTATTTGAAGAGAGAGAATAATTGGTAATTTTCAATTTGCAAACATGATCAATAACTGTCATATCATAGTTATTGATTAATTTTACCATTGTTAGCTTACTAAAAAATATTCCCAATATTGATTCATTAGTTTGCAAATATAATTTTCAATTTCTTTTTTTTTTACTTATTTACAAGAAAAATTTTCTTTAATAAAAGTGAATGTTGTGTTAGGTTTTGAATTATTTAAAAATAACATTGGAAAAAAAAGAGTTTCTAATTAAATATCATACTCGGAAAAATCTACAATTCGTAAAAGAAAATTGCAATTTTCTATAAACTTTTAATCTTTTCTATTACAAAAATGTTATTTACTTGCTGTTTTCAAAATACCTTATTTTATAGAATATGCCCCTTTTTTCTTATGCTATGTAAATATAATTTTTTTTTTTTGTAAAAAATCATAAATAATAAATTTGTTTTATTTAAAGTTTAATAATTAATAACTTTCTTATTGATAATTTGAATAAATTAATATTAGATTAACTATTATATTTATGGAAATTATAAAAAATTGCTTTCTAAATAATTATTTGATATTTTTATAATTTGTTTTTAAGATAAAAGAAAAAGATTTTAAGACCAAAAGAAAATGGCTTTCGGTTCAGGTTTGTGTATTCGGAATGGAGTATAAACCTTACAAAGTTAGCTTTATTTTGTTAAGAAAACGTTTTTGAACAAAACTAAAGTGGGAAAAATCAATATTTTACATTTTATTTTATTTGTTTTAGTATTAATAAATTAAATAATTAGAAAAACGTTATTATATAGTTTTTTATATATTATATAATAATTTATTTCTAAATAATTAGATATTATTGCCTAAAATTGTAATTATATTCATCAAAGTCTATAGTTATACTATGGGTAGACAATATTGCAAAAACTATAATTTTCAATAGAGTCTTAAGTTTACTAATTTATTAGTTTTTATACAATAGTATTGTATTTTAAATAATACTGATTTTTTTCAATAAAAAACAATAAGATCCTCATAAAGATGCAAATAAACTACATAGGTGTGACAATTAAAAGATAATTCGAAAAGATTTGTTTTTGCATCGTTGTGATGCAACAACTTTCCTTTTACTCGTATTTGATATAAAAAAAAATCGGCTCATTATTGTTATTTTATAACAAAATATTCTTAAAATTACATCTTATATAAGTCTGATTAATAAAATAAATATTTAATTTTTCTTGTATGAAAATTTCTTTTTTGTATAATAAAAAAATTACTTAAATTAAAATGCATTTTTTTTCGACATCGAAAAAAATTAAAACTTTTTGTAAACTGTAGGAAAGATTTTTGCTTTCTACTAAATGAATTCGATATTTATTATTAAAAAATAGAAAATTTTTTTTTTTTTTTAAATTTGTTTTTATAAAAACTTTTTAACTTTTCAAAATAAAAAAAAAACACCAAAATTTTCTCCTATTTTATAATGATTTATTGTTCTGATATGAAAAAAATGAGTCTTTCTGCTAATTTTATAACAAATAAAAGTTATTTTTTATTAATAATTCCTTTAAAATATTATAAAACTAAAATAAATTTACCATTAAAACTTATTTAAAAAAAAAAAAATCTATTTAAAATCTCTTAAAGAAAATTATAAGAGAAAAAAATTATTCTAAATTGAGTCATGGGTAAGTTGGTTTTTTTTTACGGATTAATTCAACATTTTGCGTCGTAATATAAATATGGTCGAGAGAATTTATATAATACACGTATTCGTAAGTTAATGTTTCATACTATTTAAGTTGATATCATCAAAACACTTAAATAGGAAACTAAATAAGAAAACTTGTCTTACAATGACTAATCTTGTAGTTATTAATTTTTTTCTTCTCTTTTTTTTCTTAATTCTATAAATTAGAAATTATAATTTTGATTTCTAACTGTTTAACTAGTTTTTTTTTCTATTAGTTTTTTCAAAATACAAATTTTGAGAAAATATTGTCTTTTTGGTAAAAAATAAAATTATCTTTTAGAAAAAAGATTGCGAGTAAATGAGAGGAGGGGGGGGGGCGTTTATTTTAAGAAAAAGATATTTTCCCTTTTATTATAAGTAAGGAAGGAAATGAACTGATATTTTTGTGAAAATAATCTTCTGAATATTAAATAGTAAATTTTAAACAGAAGCACCATGAATAGGAAAACTTTCACTTTGAATTTGATTATTTTGCATAAAGTTAAAAAAAAATGTATATAATATCTATAATCATAGGTCAAAGGAAAAAAATTTATTATTTAAACAGATGATAATAACGATATATTCAGAAATCATCACGAAATACCAATAAATGAATTTCAAAAAAATTTCTTTTCTATTCCAACAATTTCGAAGTTTCTTTTGTTGCATACTTGAATTTGTTCAATATTATTTTTTTATTATTTATTATTATTATTATTCTGATTATTATGATTACAATTATTTTGAAGGTATTTTTTTTAAAAAGATATTTGTTAAATGTATTGGGTTTTTTTTTTTATTGAAATATCTTTATTAGTTCGATTCAATGTTGCACTTTCTACTCTTTAATTTATTATAAATTTAATTTGAAAACATTTTGATTGTTTGTTGCACATTGGAATTTTGGGTAGAAAAATTAAGTAACTTTAACCAATCCCAATATTTCTCCTTGAACGTAATGAAGAAGTTATTGCAGTGAAAATATACACACTTAATTCAATTTAAGCAAGCAAAATGCATTTTTTATTGTGCCCCTTTTTTTTTAATCTTCTTTAGATTTGATATTATGTGAATTATTTTGGAAATAATATTCATAATGATATTAATTAAAAATGAATATAGAAAAGTAATGGTTTAATTTTATTAAAATGTAGTTATGAAATTTTTTTGGATAAAAACTCTGTCACAACGACAAAAAAAACTATACTTTGAATCCTACAAAATGTGATTTGATTGTATTCTCTGAAATTCAATCATATTTGATTTTAATAAAAATTCATATAAAATATTAAAATAAGAAATTATAAAAAATTATAACTCATAAAAGTTATAATAAAAAACACGTAACCAATATATTGAAATTAAACAGTTTATGTTAAAGCATAAATAAAATGGCTGATTTTCTATTTTGTATAAAAGTTATTCTCTTTTACTTAACAGAATTTATTCGTTTAGTCTAAAAAAACAATTCTGTCTGTGTAGTCGAATTTTTTATAATAAATATTTCTGTAGTAACCAACGGATAAATAGTTCTTACTGAATAATTTAAGTTCCAATGAAAGCACAAAAACCTTGCAAATGTTTGATGTTGTTTTTGATACAAAACTTATTCAAAAGCTGTTATCCCATGGGATAAAGTGCACATATAACAAAGTGCACTTTATCCCATGGGGATACAAATGTCTTAACACATTTAGAATTTAGAATTTTTAATTTTATTAATAAATAAAATAAAGGGATTAATTCTCTTTTTTGAAAAAAAAAATAAGTTTCATAAAAACATTATTTACTAAAAATAATATTTCGAAAAAAGTTTAAGTACATAAGAAATTTACATATTGTTTTATACAATTAAGAATACACGTAATTATCCAATTTGTGTTTAAGAGTTTTTATAAATTAATTTTTATTTTTTATAAGTTAATTTATCAGATTTTTATAAATTAACATCACAATGATAATATTGTTTCGTTAATAAAAAAAGATCATTGACAAATTTTGTTATTTTTGTAATAGTCGTTATAGAATTTAGAGATTGGGTCCTCGAGGAATGAGTTGGATATAATAATTACACCGTCCAGAAGACCAGGCAGCTGCGGTGCATGCTTGCTGGAAAGCATTGCGTTGTGTAGGGAATGGGGGGGGGGGGGTGTAGTTGTTATGTCAGTTTTTTTTCTATCTGTTGCCCCTGTCGCCAGGTACTCGTATATTAATACTGGAGATATCATAGGTGAGCATTTTTCTAGGGGAAAAAGAATTTGGAGCATGGGAATAGGAAAATCAAAAGAAAAATGGGAAAAAAATTCCTAAATGAAAATTTTCATTTATGTTTGTTTTTGAAAAATAAAAAGAGAAGGAATAACAAAAGAAAAGGAGGAGAGAGAACTTTCTCGGGAGGAGTCTAGATGTTAATGGTTCAAAACCACTCTTGGGCACTTCGATGGCTCTGTCACTACATGCTACGTCGTTCTGTAAAGATTCAAGAAAAGGGAGTGAAAGCAAAATTTACTCAACTTTCATAATTGTTACAAGTTTTTGAAGGATTCAGAGTTCTGAGTTATCGATTTGACGGGAATTGTAGTCCATAAGTCCATATCAGTTTTAGAACCGCGTTGTCTAATAATAATTTACTGTTATTGTCATTTTTGACATTATCTCTAGAAGTCAAAAGGAATTGTTTATATTATTCGTGAGTTCATTTTTTTCTTGTTATTTTTTTTTTAGGGTTTTAGGCAAAACCCTTTTTTTTAGTCGTCCAATTTGTACTTTGTAAAGTAAATTTGTATAAAATATATTTTAAATTTAGATGTTGATAAAGTTTGTATTTCACTATAGAACTTACATCTTGCCATTACGAATAACTTAACACATGATTCAAAAGGCTACCAATAAGCTTTTTGTAGAACTCGATATTTTTGAGTTAATTTTCAATAACTTTTTCGCACAATTTAGCTATTACTTTATGAATGCTGGTTTTTAAATGCTTTAAAGTTGAAATTTTTTTAAAAAAAAGTACGTTCTATTATCTATTTTTACAAGAGAAAGTCCAACGGCATTAAATTGCACAATTTTGGTAGCCAATTGACATAATCAAATCACGAAAGTACAGATTCTGGGAACTTTTCTCACAATAAAGTCAAAATTTTTGCCGTGCTGTGTTAGTTATGACGCCGTTTTATTAAAACTATAAATGCTTCATACAAAAATCTTTAAGTTCAAGTCAAGGAAAGTTGCTAATTATAAAGTCATAGCGTGCACGATTGACAGTTATGATCTCTTCTTCTTCATTTTTAAAGAAATACAGGCCAATGACACTTTCAGACTTAAATGCACACCAGACAGTCATTTTTTGCAAATTAAATGGTGTCTACATAGTTATTTGTGGATTTTTAGAGCCTCAAATATGGAAATTTTACTTATTACCATATTTAACGGACAAAAAATATGCTTCATCGCTGAAGAAAATTTTGTTCGAAGCCTATTGTTGCGGCATCTAATCACCGTCAAGTTTTCCTCACTTTAGTACATTGATTGATTTTTTAATATTTCATAATATAAAATGGCAATTTTTTAAAATAAATAAAAATTATCTGAAATATAATATATATTTATTAATTACTAAATTATAGAGCTGTACTGTCCAAACTAAAAACTGTATAATTCTTTATTTTGTTATCGTCAAATCTAAATTTTTCATTAAGAAATGTGAACAATAATTAAATTTTTCTAGTATAATTTCGAATTATAATGTATTAAAAAAACTATCTACAATTTTAAATTATAAATAAAATAAATACAATAATGTGTAGATAGTAAAGTTTTGTTAAATCAGAATGTGGTATGCCTCCATAAAACAGAGCTTTCGGAATCACAAAATAAATAATAACCCCGTAGTCAAGAGCTTAACATGAAATCTATTATTTATTATATAAAGCTTTATTTTGTATAAAATGATTGAAGGATGGGTTTTAAGGAAATTTTTAGTAGCAATTTTTAAAATTAGAAAATAAAAAAATTAATTAAATGAAAAATTAATCAAATTACAATACAAAAATTTTTGTTTGTTGATATTTTATATTTTTTATTAAATTAAAATTCACTATTTTGAAGGGAAAAATTCGTATTTTTTTCCATTTCGAAAAATTTCAAATTTCCATGTACGAGTTGGGATAAAAAAGCGCCGATGATCTTTCGCCAAATCATTTTCAAATCGATCGCAATTACATTTTGTACACCTTTTTGCGAATATGGTGCAATAAATAAATACCTCCCATTGCTCCTCATACCAACTAGTGGATCAGTTTATTTTTTGCCATTTTTCATTTATTTATTTATTATTATTTTTTGAACATTTGCAACAGTGAAACTATGGCAGTACGTATTTTTAATGATATTTCGTCGACTTTTTTTTTTTAATGCCAAAATGAACCAAAAAAAAACTATTTATGAAAAAATAATGAATGCGCCAGTATATATGAGACGGATCCCGTAGAGCTAAATAGAATACTTCGTAAATTGGATACTAGAAGAGCCTAGACGATGGTGAATGTTTGTCTGACGACAGCTTGACACACTTTCATTATTTGCCAGTATTTGCGGCAAGCAATTGATTTCTTGCGTTTGTAAGTCTCGCAGCTCAAACCGGCATAGTTACAAGTTTGAGTATTTTCAGATGTACGAAAACAGGTACAATCAGGTATATAATACCGGCACCGTATGAACTGCATTAGCCTGTATAGAGAGCAGGCGCAGGTGTATTGGTACCGGTCTACTTGTACTTTAGGCTCCAGCGTCTCTCATTCAATATTCTCCCTAACATTACTTGTATGCGAAGTACTATTGTAAAGTAAATACAGTAAATAATAGACGATGATGTTACATGCCAATAGTCGACAGGAATTTATTTTTTAATGAAGCAATTCTACTCGTATTAAATATGGGGTCAAATTAGCAGATGATTTTCAATAATCCTGTCATTTTTTTGGAAGCAAATTTAAAGGATACTTTTTCAATTTTTTATTTATAAAACTGAAATTGGTTCAGTAAAATCTTTGGAATTAACAGTATACGTTTCTGTTTGTGAGCACAGAAATGGAAGAAAATTCCAAAGAAATGTCCTTAGTTTTAGGAGAATAACTTTTTGTTTGTTTTTAGAGTAAGTAATTTTAAGAAAATGTTGGAATTATTTTTCTCTTTTGAATAATACATTTTTTTTGCATAGAAACTAAGGCAACATTTTTTTTCTTTATAAAACTGAGCACCGGGGACGAAGCTCATCTTCTGGCAGTAGTGCTCCCACAGAGGCAACCAACTAAACGAAGATTACTTGTATGGTCTTGCTGATTAGTGCGCCATCTCTTTCGAGTTTGGGTAACGAATAATTCATCAAATGCCATCGACAAAGCTACCATAAAAATATTTTTTTTCGGTTATTTTTTTTTTTTTGGTTAATTTTCTTATATATAGTTTTTGATGTATTATTTTTTTTCGTCGCCGGAAATGCATAACCAGGAAGTAGGGAAAATTAAAGTGCGCGCTATTCAATTTATTTTTATTGATTCTTTGTCGATCTTTCGATGTGATGTGTTGATGGAAACAGCAAAAATGAAAATTGCAAGAGTTTTTTTTTCCAAAATTTCAAATTTTCCGTTAGAATTTTCTATTTCTCTTTCTTTCACATACAAATAAATATAATTGACCGAAACCAGATAGAGAAAAGAGTTTATTTCTGAATTCGAACTGATCTGAGTTCGAATATTTGCATCTCTTTTTTTGGAAGAATAACGAAAGGGGAGAAAGAATAAAAACCAATTTCACTATTTTTCACAACCGAAATTTTTTTCCTCTCTCTCTCTCTATCTCTTAGTCCATCGTAGTTTGTTTTCAGCATAGTTTATGCTCTTTTTTTTTAATTACGAAAATATGTGTATCTCTTTTTATGATATGGTAGTGAATGAGTTAGAATGAAAAAAAGGATTTTCGTTGCGAAAAATAATAACAATTTTCAATTAAATGGAAATTTTTTCAATATTATTTCAATAATTTTTGTGTATATTTTTATAAATTATTCTTTTTTTTGTTGCCAGATGTATTTTTTTTTATATTTTGAGGAAAGCATTCTATTTTGTTTGATTTTGTTTCACTCTTTCTTTTGATATAAATTAAATACTTTAATATACTTTAATGTATTGATAGATATGAGCAGTTCGTTAAATGAATTCATTTCTGAAAGTTATTTGGGTAAAGTAAGTAATAAAAAAATAATATCCCGTATACTTTGAAAATTTGAGGTAAATTCCTTTTTTTAATGTCGTGTTAATAAATTCTTTTAAAATTTTGTGTAAAAATAATAAAAAATTAATTATAAAATAGACAATTTTCTAAATTTTTTGAATCTATAAAATTTTGTTCATTTTTTTAATTTACAGAAATGGGTAAGTCAAAAGCATATTTTACATGCGAGATTACAGCCAGTATCAATGTAAGGAAAAAATGAAAACTGAAGGAGTAGAGCCGAAAAAAAGATATATTTAATTCTGAATAATTTGTTCGGTAACAAATTATACTACACCTGCGATAAACTGAAAAATTTAATAAAATTTGCATAAAAAAATTTAGTACTAAATATATGAATGCACTTCAATCAGTATCCGACTCTAATATTTTCACGATTGCGCCGAGGTTAGACAGTACACATCATTGGCGACTACTGTAAGACTGGCCCCTTTTTTTGTTGTTAGTCGTGTGACACGTGGCGTTGTAATAGTAACGCCCCCTGAGATAACTCTTTTTTGAGACGCTGTCAATGACTTCTTTATAAAAAATTTGGTTGATAGGGTATTGTCCTATCAACCAAATTTTTTATAGAGAGGTCCTTGAGGCACTCAGTTCACATTTTCATCAGACAAGGTTCGTCTTCCACTGATTTTCACCCCTCCAAAAATGGCTTATGCCACCGAAAAGCTTATGTTCTTCATAAATACACATATTGCAACAAACTCAATAAAAAATTTAATGAATCATCGAAATGCTCCAAATTTTAAAGTTCCTTTTTTTTAAGGCAATACAAAAACACAAGTTCACATATAACGCTCAGTCTGGTCTAGGTCTGCTAAATCAAAGTACTCCAGATGATCCAGGCTAACGCCGTCGATCCTCAGCATGCAGGGCTAACCTCTCCGTGAGGGATCTTAAGTGCAGTTACTGTAGACATTCCGTATATGAACTTCCTCATCTGTACGGAATAAGTATGCAGTTCACCACAGCTTATTGAGCTTAAATTCTATTAACAACCAGGCGGTTGTGGTAACGCTCCAGGATCTTATCATTAAATAGGCTCCAAATTCGTCCATCCTAATATAGGGAGCCAAATATTCTTCTTGAATAGGGCCATGTTATGTTCTGATGAATCCAATAAAGAAGGGACTAACGTATAAGTTATGTGAAAGGAAACGCATAGTATTGCCAGATTGCAGATATGCCACTTCTCGCATTCTAAATCCAGTAAAATTTCCATAGTTAAATTTTTCTTTAAAAAAATTTGATCTTATAACTTATACTAAAAAAAAAGAGACAAAAAATAACGAAAAAAGAAAATGTTTTCTTTTAAAAATTGAGTAAAATTTTCTTTTTAAAAACTAGTAACTAATTTTGATATTAATTTTAAAAGAAAATATTTTTTCTTATCAGTTCTGGAGTATATTAAGCGAAAATATAAAATGACCAATCCTTTTTGTAATAAAAAAAAAAAATTATTGTATTTTGTCGATAAATAAAATTATGATCGTTACTGGAAAATTGGTTTTCATTCAATTAGCGATCGCAATAATTCAGTTGCTATCATTTAGTAAGTTGACCAATTATAGATTTTCAAAGCTAGAAATGTTAAAGATTAAATGAAAGTACATAATTCATATGGCCTGAAAAGGGGAAATTATTCTACGAGCACTTGTGCTGGTCGATATTCGTAGGCTAGGCCATTGAACATTTGAGGAATGCCACTCACATTGCAGAGAGAGTCCAATCAGTAATTATCGACTAATTCCGATTAGATTTTATGATATGATGGTTGGGTTTGGTGTAAATCAAATATGATTTTCTTATTGAAGGTTTCTCTTTTTGTCCATCGGTAACCAACTAATTATTTAGTCAAATCGCGTTCATCTAACTTTACATGAACTGCAAAAAAAATAAAGAAAAAACAAATGAAGATGCCTCCAAGTTTTGCAGCCTCTGTTTTATCTACCGACAAGTTCATTTCAATTGAAACATTTTTTAAAAGTCTACTAAATCTTCAATAGGAATCTGCATTTTATTTGAATTATTAGATTTATTTTAATATCGCCGAGAATAAATCGAGATTTAATCGATAACCATCATAGGATATTAGTGAAATTATTACAAAAAAAATGCATGCTGGCAAGAGAATTTTAATTAAAGGAACTTTCAAAATGAATTATTATCTATTTTCTATTATTAGTATTTCTATAATTATTTGTAATAATTTATAGTTGTAGTTTTAACCAATATTATTTGTTAATGGCTGATCTTATCTATTTCGGATATCCTATTTATACGATTTATCTTTATTAAGAAAAATGACTTTCTTTAAATCTGAATTTTTAATATTATTTATTGAAAATCGATATTTACATATATGTTTGAGTCTTTTAATAAAAATTAAATTACTTTGATTAGTTTAAATATATAAAGAATATTTGCACTAAATTGTTCATTAGAAATTGTTATAAATTAGAATAAAAGTGGAAAACCAAAAAAAACCCTACAAATGTTTTGAGTTATTTTTGTTCTGCGACCAACAATGGCTGACAAACTTTTCTTTTGTTACATCGATTTTCAATGATATGAAGTGTGTCAAAACATTGAGCTATCACTGAGAGCTTTCTGACAATACTGCGACCTGTGGGCATACGACTGTAGGAATTGAGATCTAACTGACTAGATCTAGACGGTTGCATCCACCACGCACAAATAAATCTTCTCTTCTGTTACCACTTTGACTTCCTGGTTAGACTTGTTCCTGCAAGAAACACTTAATCATTGCTCGAACCACTTTCGGTTCCCTCTATTACCTTCCTCCGTGCTCTATGCATGAAGCAGTAAAGCATTACATCTTAACCATCTGTCTATTCCAATGGTGAGCGGTCTCAAACTGTAGACCGCTATGCTCCTTTCGCCACACATCTTCTGCTTCCATCTGAACCCGCCACTGAACCAGCGCTACATCCATAACATGTACGACGGTTACAGTCAGTAACCAGTTACAAGCTAGCTACTGTTTGTAGTAAGGACTACCTGCAGTGATAGCACCCGGGATCCTACCATTCCTCAGCTTCAGTCCTAAGGCCGTACCCATAATGACCACAGCCACCACATTTCAGTCAAACGCACCTCATCTCTTTGATGAGCCATAGTGTATTTTAACACCGTGGGACACCCTGATCCCCGTGGTACTAGTTTTGTTTAAAGAGTACTTGATGGGTACTATCTACTGAAAGAGCTACAGTGGAAGGAACCTAGTAAATTTCTTGGTCTGCTAGAGCGCAGGGTCGCCAAGAGCCCAAAGCTACTTCTGGTACCGCATAAGTTTCAACCTTACCTGATAACTAGGCGATCCTTTTGAACGAGAGTTATGCTTTTGTAGAAAAAATGAATCAGCCTAATTTGGAGTAAGCAAGTTTGGTGAATCCAAGAGTTTTACTTACTGGAAAGCAGTACAACACTAATTTCTGTCAGGAAGGCCTTTAACATCGAAAACTATTGAAAAAATAGAACGAGTGCCTTCAGAAAAAAACTGAAAAACAAATTTTTTTTATATATTGTAGAAGTACTGGAAAGGCTCATCAAAAGTGTTCATCTTCATCAACGAGCTTTTGTCTGAAAAAATGATTCCTGTTATTTCTCAGACTCCCTATTCAACCTGAATAACGTCAAAGGGTATTTTCTACATTTTTTAAGGCTCTAAAGTTTGAGGATTATCTGTGTTAACATAATCTATTCCAAAGTTTCAAAAGAAAAAGTTCAATGGCGTCAAATTGCACAATTTCGGATGCCAATTGACATCAGCAAATTTTGATATTACGGGTCCTAGGGACTTTTCGCCCAATAAAGATAAAATTTATCGAGTTTTGTGGCTTATAGTGACGTTTTGTTGAAACCACATGTAGTTCAGATTACAATCTTTACGTTTAGGCTAAATTATAATCGTCGGTTACCATAGGCCCATAGGGCTTAGACCGTAGCTAAAAAAAAGATACTATTGGTTTTCCACAGTGACTTGTGGGTTTTCAAAGCCACATATATGAAAATGTTGTGTATTGACGTATCCACCGAGCCAGAAATAGGCCTCGTCGCTAAATAACAGATACTTGAGCTGCTCTGTTTTTTATCGATGGGGTTTATTTCTGGCTTGGTGGATTTTTTCAAGTCACTTGTGATTTTTTAAAGCCTCATATATGAAAATTACTTTAATTGACGTATCCAGCAATCTGAAAATAAGCCTCATCGCTAAAAACAGATACTATGGCTTCTCGACAGTTACTTGTGGGTTTCCTAAGCCTCATATAAGAAAATTATGTTTATTGATGTATCCAAAAAGCCAGAAATAGGTGTCATCGCTAAAAAACAGATACTATCGGTTCTCCATAGTTACTCATGGGTTTTCAAAGCCTCATATATGAAACTTATGTTTATTCACGTATCTACCATCTGTTCTTTAGCGATGAGGCTTATTCTGATTTGGTGGATTTTTTCAAGTCACTAGTAAGTTTTCAAAGCGTCAAGTATAAAAAATATGTTTATTAAGGGAGCTACCGAGACATAAATAGGCCTCATCGCTAAAAAACAGATTCTATGGCGTCTCCATAATCACTCGTGGGATTTTAAAGCCTCATATGTAAAAATTATATTTATTGGCATATCCACCGAGCCAGAAATAAGCCGCATCACTAAAAAACAGATTCTATGGCGTCTCCAGAATCACTTGTTGGTTTCCAAAGCCTCATATATGAAAATTTTGTGTATTGACGTATTGACCAAGCCAGAAATAAGCTTCGTCGCTAAAGAACAGATACTACTGCTCTGTTTTTTAAATTTAAGTTTTTTTTCTGGCTTGGTAGATTTTTTCAAGTTCCTTGTGAGTTTTCAAATCCTCGTATATGAAAATTATTTTTATTGACTTATCCACCAAGCCAAAAATAAGCCTAATCGATAAAAGAAAAATTTGTTTAAAAAATCAGAACTCATAGCCGCCTGGTTCAGCACCCAATTAAAGTACAATAGAATTTATATATCTTTAACATAATATTTAGCGTTTAAACAAATTTTGAACTTAAATACAACTCCGACGTGGCTTTCCAAAGTAAGAAATGGATTACCCATTAATAGAGGATGTCTTCCCAAAAAAGTGTAAAACTAACACGAACACATTTTTGCTCTTTCACTCTTACTCTCTATCTTTTAAACCAGACCCTTAAGGAGTTAATGGGGTTTTATAAAATAGTGGTGGTTGTGGAAAGAATATTTAAGCAGGGTAAGGTTAGCGTGAGAAGGAATATCACGAGTATAAATATAGGCAACTACAATGAAAATGCCCAACATTACCCTACATTCATACCATTGATATTCCTTGTCGATATAATATCCCAAATGCAATTTACTTATCCTTATCCTTATAGCTGACAAACTAGAAACGACAAATCCGTATGAATATATAATCCCTTATAAATATGCAATCACATCACAGTTTTTAATTCTTATTTTTTCAATATTCTTTTTTTTTAAGTGAATCTATTTAATTTTATATATTATTTATATTAATAATTTTAATTTGATTGTAATATGCCAATACGCTATAGTTTATACTGTAGGGTACGAGTCTATTACACTATGCAGAAGATGTTTTTATAAGATTTAAAAATACGCAGAACGTGTAAAAATATAAAAAATTTTGTTCCAGCATTTAAGATTTTCTTCTATTTTTGTTTTTGCAATTATTAATGTAATTAAAAATTAATTTCGCTTGAAAATTTACAAAATATTGAACTTTATTTTTTAATTTATGTAATTTTTTAACATTTCCGGTGAATCGTCAGTGAATTCGAAATAAAAAAATGTGCATCCGAAATCTTAACCGAATTCATACGAAATATTTATTAAGGAAGACTAAAGAAACTTCAATAAAATAAAAGTAAAAGTTAACCTGATGGACATATGTAAATTATAAATTCAATGAATTCGTCAATGTTCGGATAAGTTAAACTCTCCGGCATGGCAATAGTGTTTAGATTTCATGATACGTGCGTGATTGGTAAGTGCGGTGGCAAGTGTTCGTCGGTCTTTGAAAGGAAAAGTGATACTGCAAGCACATAATGGTGCAATAAAAATACTCAGAAGAAAAATGCTACTTGAATTTTAAGCATTGACCATATGACCGGTTACAGGTGATTTCTGCGATTGTCAGATTACTTCAGAAATAATATTAAATCAAGTAGAAAATAAAAGTTTACTTGACGATAGCTAGTATTTGTATTGGATAGTTATGAACTGTGAACTTATTCGCCAAAAAGAAGTGTCGAAATAAATTGTGTTAAAAAAAAGTTGTGCTGATAAAATTGAAAAAAAAAAACTAGAAAAAAACACTAAATTCTTAAAAGATTTTCCTTCCTGTATACAAAACAATATTATCACCAATAAGACAGTATGTTTTGTGTTAAGGAAGAGTTTACATATAAATAAATAATTAAAGTTTTTGTTTTGCTTTTTTTTGAAATTTCAGTTTTTATCTGATGTGGAATCTCACGTAAATTGAACAGATTTCGTCAATAATGGATTACGTCACTGTGGTTTCTGTCGATGATACAGTTAACACACCAAATGACATTAGCCGTGAACAGCTCCATTTGGCACCGGTTAGTGTCACGGATGAAACGGTTGCCGACTCATCGTTTATAACAGTTTTGTCAATAAATGAAACAGAATCGAGCATTGGCAACAACCAAAATGGTTCGGAGATTCAAGTAGAAAGTAGCAAAGTTTCGGTTGTCGATGATGTAGAAACTGTTCTAGTGTATCGGCTGCCAAATGAACGATTAGGTTTCGGACTCAAGTTTCAAGGTGGGTTGCCGTCATCGTTTATAACAGTTTTGTCATAATTGTCATAAAAATAAATAGCAAAGATTAATATGATCAAAGTTACAAACCTTATTGTAACTGTTATCGGCTTAATATCAGTTCGTATCGACGTCGTAGTTAAGTTTATTTGGTTTTCAGTAGTAATTAACTAATTTTATTTGTTACTCCTCAAATTGGATACATACGCCCCCCCCCCTCTTGATATGAAACTATAAAACTATTTCTTCTACACCTATGTGTATTTTTTATTTTTTTAAAAACATCCTTAATTACTACAGATTTTGAAAAGACGTCGTCATTTTCGTATAAATTTTGCATATTTTTCGGCGTTTGCTTTGACAGTTCAAATGCGTTACAGTTCAAATGTCTGTCTATCTGTATTGGGTTGTCCGGGAAGTAATTTCGTTTCTGTTTTTTCTTTTTTGCTGGGAATACTCAAAAAGCTGCTATAAAAATTACGTGTTCTCGTCCCTTTTATGTTATAAGGACATTTTTTGTTAAAGGAAATACCTGCATGCGGAAATAAACCGGCAGGGTGCATTAAACTGCATTATTTTGCTGCACCTGTAGCACAGTTCAAATGTCTTCTGTCTGTAGCCACAGTTACAATTTGTCTGTCTGGCTCTGTGAATAATTCAAAAAATTTAAAATTCTGAATTTTGATTTTCGAGAAGAATTAATAAATTTTTAATTCAGTCAGATTAATTTCAGTTAAATTAATTAATTAATTAACTACTGAATTAAATAAACCTTTAAAATTAAATATATATAATTAAAGATTTTAATTTAAAATGTTTCATTTTTATTTCTGTCATTTCAATAATTTAACATTAATTTTATACGATTCTGTTTATCGAACAATAACAAACCTCCTCCCCCCCCCCACCCACTAACGACTTACACACACATACCATTATTTACTACATATTTCCATATTATTATATTAAAGATATTATATTAAATCTCTCATAAGAATTTATTTATATTGGGTTTTCCAAAAAGAGTGATATGATTTCTATTCAAAAAAAACACACACACTAATTGTTAAGGAAATTCAAATGTTTTTTATTTAATGTGAAGTAGAATCGATACAATTAAGTTTTGGATAAAACGTCATTCAAATGGCGTCCACGACTTCTTTTGCAGGAACGAATTCGATGAACCCAATTTTCGAGCACTTTTTCCACTAAATCAAGTCGTATGTCATGAATAGCACGTTCAATATGGACTTTTAAAGCTTGAAGAGAGCTATAGCACGTTCAAAAAACCCCACAAGAAATAGTCTAACGGTGTTAAATCACAACTTCTTGGAGGCCATTTAATATCACAATTTCTTGAAATAATCGAATCTCCAAACTTTTCTCGCAATAATTCGGTTGTTGCACGTGCTGTGTGGCACGTAGCCCCGTCTTGTTGGAACCAGATATTTTTAACATCAACTTCTTCCAATTTAGGCCATAAAAAGTTGGTTATCTACGATCTATACCGCTCTCCATTGACAGTAACGGTGTTACCAGCTTCATTTCGAAAGAAGTACGGACCGATGGTTCCACCAGATGAAAAACCACACCAAACTGTCAATTAAGGTGAATGTAATGGGTGTTCATGAATAATTTGCGGATTCTCTTCGCACCAGAATCGACAGTTTTGTTTATTTTATTTATGGTTTTCTTAAAAAAAATCGTTATCGTTTTCAAGTTGTTCCAAGACAAAATCAGCAAATTCACGACGTTTACGGTGGTCCAATGGCTTCAGTTCTTGAGTGATAACAATTTTATACGGATGCAAGCCCAAATCCTTTCTCAAAATCCGCCAGGTTGTGGTTTGAGACAGTCCCAATTCTTGAGAACGTCTTGGCATCGACAAATTGCGATCTTCAGCAATACTTGCCTCAACGGCAGCAATATTTTTATTATTCTTTGTCTTATTGGCACTTGAACATTATGTAAAGAAAATGTACGCTCGAAATTTTTAACAATTCGACGAATAGCGAACACAGTTGGACGATTATTACGACCATAAAATGGTAAAAGCGCACGAAAAGTTGCAATTGAAGAACGATTATTTTAATAATAAAATTAAATAATTTGTAAACGTTGTTCTTGCGTATATCTCTCCATGATAAAATTGTAAACATTACTGAATATAATGAAAAAAAAAACGACGAATTATGACATATTACAAATGGCCGAAACGTCACTTAGAAATCATATCACTCTTATTGAAAAACCCTATATATATACTACAATGATGAAACGAGAAGTCACGAAATGACCTCGACATCCTAATTTTTGGGATCTTACACAAAACAAATACCAAAATAAATAGATTTTGACCATTTATATAATTTCTGTGTGAATGTAATAATGTATTTCTATATTAAAAGGTGGTACGAAGAGCAACGAGAAGATTCAACGGCTGCTTATTGAGGCAAGTATTTTTTTTCTTCAGATTTTATTTGTGAATAATTTAAAATTATAAATTTTTGTTGTTGAAATTTGTAGTCATGTGCC
Organism: Atherix ibis; assembly: GCA_958298945.1. Taxonomy (NCBI): domain Eukaryota; kingdom Metazoa; phylum Arthropoda; class Insecta; order Diptera; family Athericidae; genus Atherix; species Atherix ibis. The sequence continues at coordinate 29,783,593 of OY282605.1, read as the reverse complement.
GCAGATAGTCCAGCATCACGTGTTAAGGCTAGTTGGGGTAATTTGAGAGAAGGCGACGAAATATTATCGATCGATGGACAATCAGTACAAACGATGACACGAATCGAGTGTGTTCGATGCCTAAAAGAGAGTAATGTGGCCATAAAGTTGGTTGTGCGAAATGGGGACAGCCTATCGAATGATAGTCTTTATGAAGAGCCGCAAAGGAATGTACAGCAACCGCCTCCACCGCCGCCAGTTCCACCGCGAAAACTTATGCGTAGAAAACAAGATAGAAGTTCGGCCCGGGATGAGAAGCCTTTTACTCCACCGCCCGATGCGGAATATTATATAAATTTGTTTTCGGATGAAAATTCTGCAATTGGTGAATCCGAATCGGATGATACCAGCAGCACAGTTTCAACTGTAGTTGAACGATTGTCGATCAACTCGACGCTGAATGAGCTAGACATGCCCGGATTTGGTGGGAGCGGTTACGTATCGAATACAAATGGATTCTATGGTCCAGTCAATGGCAGTACAGTCACGACTATTAATAAATCTGAACTGGCAAAAGTTTTAAAACCATTCACAATGTTGGAGAAAGAGTTCAATGTTGATAGTTCGGCAAAATTGGCAGAATGTCTGAAAAGTCTTGAACCACCACAAGATTTTCAAGATGGAACTCGACAAACATTAATCAAAGTCACTCGTAATACGTCCACATATGAAAATGTTGGCGGTGAGTCAACGGATAATACGAAAAATTATGAAAATGTTCATGTTAAAACAAAAGATGAGGTTGTTAAAACCACAAAGCCACTTACAATCACAACAGCTGGAATGGAAAGTGTTCTAACGAGTCAAATTACAAAAATATCCACAGCACTAACAGCACAAAGTCCAGTTTCATTGCCAACAATACCACCAACTCCTAAGCCCCGACAAGTCATAACATCTTCTGGATCGACTGAAGTCAAGAAGAGGTCAATTGTACCGGTTCCCCGTCGACATAGTAGAGAATTAGCTCTAAAATCTGAAGCACTAACAAGTGACGCTTCGATGGGATCGAAAAATGATGATAACGAAAATAGCCCACAAGGCAGCCGAAAAGAGATTTCTTGCGATGCTAGTACGAAAATTCCAAAAGCGGTTGTTAGTGCAGTTCAAACTTTCCCAAAGATATCAGCGGAAATCACTTCTGAAACTGATGGGAATATGAAAATTTTCTTTAAGAACGAAGAGCGAACGGAAGAAGACGTTATGGAAAAACTGAAAGAACAGACAAAAATGTTGCTTGAAGCCGAGGCCAGAGTACACCAGGTGCCGCCAGTTGCTGCTGTCCGACGACAAATTCAGAAAAAACCCGAAGCAGAGGTAAAGCAGAGCAAATCGAAAATTCCGGTGGGAAAATTCGAACGAAAACCGGGTGATTTCGATAGTAGTTCAGAGAAGGTAGAGTCAAAGATGGTTAAAACAGTCGAGAAGCCAGTTACGGTCAAGCCCCGACAATTGTTGCAAAGACGAAATTCAGATTCTGATGCGAAAACGACTTTCAACAGTGTTGAGCTGATGAAACCAATTGAAATTATCCAGAAACACGAATCGGCTACTATCGTAAGACCTCTGGTTGAGGTGACACCAATGAAGTCTGCCGATCACAAATACCGATTCGAGTTAACACAATCACAAAAGAAGTCGCCAACAATCCCAGCAACAAGTCCACCATCATCTATACCCATTACAGTGCCTCTAGTTAATGGTACCGCTATGGTTAATGGGTTATCAAAATCCGATAAAACCGACAAGAAAATGACCGTTGAGAAAACTTCCAAGATGACAGTTGAGAAAACTTCAAGCCCACAACGGAAGGCGACGAATATTCCTAAACTGAACACATCACCTAACTCCGAGATACGATTTAAATTGCAGACGTACGACGGTGTTGAGCTGGACACCGACATTCGAACAAGTCCCAAACGGACACCGCCTTCGACTCCGGAGAAGATATCGATGACAGATGAGAATGGCAATGAATCAAAACTTCTGCCGCGTTTAATCAATTTCGTTCCGAAAAGCAAAATCGCAACAACTCGAATCTGTTTGGCAACGGATTTTAATCGGCATCCGCCACCTCCGCCGAAGAGAATGTCCTTCCAGATCGAAACGGAGCACAAGCCCAACAAACATTTCTTCCATCATGTCGATAGAAATCATAATCGGACTATCCATGAAATGATTGAAAAGAAGACAGGAAGTGATGATGACGGAGACGACGATAGGAACGATGCCGGCGAAGCTGATGTTGAAGGAACAGAAACCATCGTTGTTGGCAAATGCATCAGAGTCTCGAATGATGATGACTGCAATGACAACTATCTGGACAGTTCGAGTGATGAGGATGAGGAGAAAGTCTACGAAATCGAAGAGGGTGAAAAACTTGGACCGCCCGAACTTATCAACGGACCTGGCCCATCGGAGGCATACTTTAACTTTCCATGGCATACTAACATGCTGCCAACCATTGGTGAGGATGAGGAGGAGTTCTCGTCGTTGGAACCTCAAACTGGGTAATTATTAAATGGAATTTTTATTTAAAAAAAAACTTTTTCATGAACTGATTAAAGGACGAGAAAAAAAGTCTCTTTTTGAAGCTCAAAAAAACGCTTAGTTTTGGAGATTATTTTTTTTGGGTAGTTTTTTTTCAGGACAATATCCTTAATTATTACTATTTACTGGCAGTACAACCCTTTGTGAGCTAAGGACTCTAGGCCTCATCAAAAAAAGTTTGACAAGTTTCAGCCTTCTTCCTTCAATTTCTGACGTCGAGTATTTTTACAGTGGTGTACAAAATTAATTGGACAAACTGATTTTTTCTTCTTCGAAATTTTGGATCTTTGCTATTATTTACTTTAAAAAAATATCTACCATATATACAGGATATAGTTGAGAGTTTTTTTTATTGCAAATAATTAGGGATATGTCCAAAGGAAAAATCGAGAATGGTTGAACCCGGGGTAGCGACCGTGCCAATCAACATTACCACTTTTAGACCTACTTAGGCCAGGAAATATCGGTGACAGAATTTCCATTGTAGCGCATCCAATCTTAATAAATAAATACGGGTTAATGACGCCTCTGACTCAAACACCGCACCATACTTTATGAAGCTATAAAAGTTATTTGTGAATTGCATCCCGATTTTCATAGCCCCAGGAGCGGCTTTTTTGCTTATCAACAACGCCGCTTCAGTCGAAATACGCTTTGTCACTTATTATGACTTTCCCAGTAAAAATTAGAGCCTTATCTATGGAGCTCTACAACATTCTCGCAAGGGTCTCATCTATAGAGTTCTTAATCATTATTCAGTCCGGGAACATCAGTACCCGAATTTCTATTGTGGAGTGGGCTGTGTGTGATGTGACGCCGTCCTCCCAGAACTACGTGTCATCTAATCAAGAAGTTTCTCTTTCTATATGACCCATCAGTCAGCATCATAGCATGACCAGCAGAGTCCTCAGAGAAATAAAGCCTAATGACACCTTCGCCTCACGAGCTGCCTCTGGATTTTCACAGCCCCAGGAGCGGCTTTTTTTGCTTATCAACGAAGCTGCTTTAACTGAAATACGCTTGGTTAATCATTATCACTTTTCCCGTTAGAATCATGGCCTTATCTATGGAGCTCTATAACGTTTTCGCAAGGGTCTTGTCTATAGAGTTCTTAATCACAATTCAGTCAGGGAACATCAGTGACCGAATTTCTATTGTGGAGCGGGCTGTGTGTGATATGACGCCATGCTGCTGGAACTACGTATCATCCAATCAAGAAGTTCTTCAATATATCACCCATCAGTCAGCGTAACAGGAAGACCAGCAGAATCCTCAAATAAATACGGCTCAATGACACCTCCGCTTAAAACCACGCACCACACAGTCACTCACGAATTGCCTCGGGATTTTTATAGCTTCGGGAGTGGCTTTTTTTGCTTATCAATGAAGCCGCTTCAGTCGAAATACGCTTTGTCACTCATTTTGACTTTCCTCGTAAAAATCGGGGCCTTGTCTATGGAGCTCTATAACATTTTTGCAAGGGTCTCGTCTATAGAGTTCTTATTCATAATTCAGTCAGGGAGCATCAGTCATCGAATTTCTATTGTGGATCCTATCAGAACTACGTGACATCCAATCACAATTAATCCAATTCACGAAAGAAAAAGTTCTTCTTTCTAATGTGTATCACCCATCAGTCAGCGTAATAGCAAGACCAGCAGCGTCCTCAGAGAAATACGGCCTAGTAACACCTCCGTCTCAAACCATGCACCACACAGTCAATCTACGAGTTGCTTCGAGATTTTTACAGCCCCAGGAGCGGCTTTTTTGGTTATTATGGAGGCCGCTTAAGTAATTTTCATGTAAAAACCAAGATCTGGACTGTAGAGCCATTAAAAGTTTTGATCCATTCTCGACATTTTATATGTTCTCTGGGCTGAAGTTTTTGTATCACTAGAATTTTGTGCGTGTATAAGTGCAAATTCCTTATTCCAAATACGACATTCCTGGACCTTCACCTCTTGCACGTCTGCCAATTGGGTTATCGGGGATAATTCTTTTACGGGCGCCTCTCCATATATTAGCATATTGTGTCCTATCCATCGCATCCTTGTTACTCTTATCTTTCGGGCCTCTTGCACGTCTGCCAATTGGGTTATCGGGGATAATTCTTTTACGGGCGCCTCTCCATATATATTAGCATATTGTGTCCTATCCATCGCATCGATTTCAATATCAGATACACGATAGAGTGCCCTTCATTAAATCTGATGCTCCAGTTTCCATCTTCGCAACCAGAGCCCCCTTCGTGAAGATGAACGATTGCGGAGCCTATTTAACCGGTTGTAGATAAAATTAAGCTTCGTAGGCTTCAGTGGACTGGGCGCTTAATCTATATAGATGATGAATAGCCTACAGAAGCTCCATTTATGGTTCCAAAAGACGGGGTAGACCTTGCTTTCGGTAGACCAACGGCGTTTCGGTAGACCAACAGCGTTAAAAATATTCTGGAAGTGTCGAACTGCAAGAATGTAGCGCGAAGCCGGGACGTCTGGAGTTCTTTGATTCAGTAAGCCCAGACCGGATAAAGCCGGGACGCGCCACAGGAAAAGGTCTTTTAAATATACAGCCTGACCTACCGTGAAAATAGTTCGGATCACAATCTTTATGTTTTAAAGTAGCGATTTTGGTCCTTGTCGTTGCTCAAACTAAATTGGACTCTAAATATCGAAGCATAATTTTTTCTACAATTTCTGTTCTTAGTTTATTTTCAGAGTCAATCAAAAACTTTAACTAAAGTTTTCCTTTTTCAAATAGGAATTTTTAAAATATCTTAAATAGAAAAAAAAAATACATAAAAAAGATCAAAAGTTTTCAGAAAATGTCGAAGCTTTTATGCTGGGAACTTTCCAATGTACCAGCACTCCTTGTATTTAATTCTAATTAGACGAATTTAATTAAATTTTTTAATCAATAAATTTCTTATGAAGCGTATAAGTTTACACAATAAAAATAAAAGGGTAAAAAATTTAAGATGAAATAGGAAGAAAAAAGCAGAAGAAATATTTCAAGTTTCCTCATTAATTTCCAGTTGAAATTGAATCTGGCGCAGAAATGGCAAAAAATATCGATGCCAATAGGGAAATGAAAAGTGAAAGACTCTAGAATCGATGCCAACGGGTACGAGTGGTGTAAATTTATCTGATTCAGTAGAAAATAGAGAATCAATTAAACAGGACCGATTGCTGCAGTTTCTGAATAAATCCTGAAAGTTAAGGAGACTTATTTCCTGAGAACATTTGCATTTTCCCATTGAATCAATTTTGCATCTCTTGTCAGCTATCCTGCCCCCTGGAAGGGGTGCACGCTTTTTAATAAGAAAATATGAAAATATTCAAAAGACTCGTCATCGTCCTTTTAGTTTAAGGACGTTTACTTTTTTTTGTACTTTCTTTTTTTCAAGCAAATTTTCTAGTTGAATTTTGATTTTATTTGATTGGCTTTTAAAAAAGAATTCTTTGAGCAAAAAAAAATTCAAAGCGATTTAAAATTTTATTGGTGACTATTCAGTCGTTTGATGGCATTTATGATAATTGATTTTTTGAGTTCATTCGTTTTTTTTTTGAATTTTTAGATACTTGTAGTTTTAATGGAATAATTGGTAAAAATGTAAAGGATAATAGGAAGGACTTTTGCAAATTTTAAAAAAAAAAGCGAAAGTATAGGAAAAAATGGAAAGAAACTAATTTGGACGATAACTTTTGGGAAAATGCTGGGCTTAATACGAGGTCTGTTCAAAAAGTATCACGAATGTTTAATTTTCGCGGGTAACGTATTTGTGGCTTTATGTTGGACAAGTTCGGCCATTTTGAATGTTCAGTTAATTTTTGACAGGTTCTTTGCTTGCACGTGTTTTGGCCCATTCCTACTTTAGACCAAAGAAACGTTTATCGGTGGCACAAAATGTTCTCAGAGGGCCGAGAAGATGTGAACGACGAAAAGCGTGCCGGACGCCCGAGCACGTCAACAGATGAAAACATTAATGAAGTGAAGAAAATACTATTGGCCAATCGTCAAATCACCGTTAGAGAAGTTGCTGAGGATTTAAACATATCGATTGGCTCGTGCTATTTGATTTTTACCAATAATTTGGGCGTGAGACGGGACGCCATGAAATTCGTACCAAAATTTCTCAATTTCGACCAAACACAGCATCGCATTAACATTACTAAGGAGCTGTTGGACTCTGTCCGCGACGACTCAAATTTGCTTCAGAGGGTCATAACTAGTGACAAATCATGGGTTTATGGTGATGACATGGAAACCAAAGCTCAATTATCCCAATGGAAGCTGCCGCACGAGTCAAGACCGAAAAAAGGGTGCCAAGTTCGGTCGAATGTGAAGGTTTTGCTTACAGTTTTCTTTGATTGCAGGGGCGTGGTGCATCATGAGTTCTTGCCACAGGGTAGAACGGTCAATAAGGAATATTATCTGCAAGTTATGCGCAAGTTGCGTGAAGCAATCCGCCAGAAACGCCCGGATTTGTGGAAGAACAAAAATTGGCTTTTGCACCATGATAACGCCCCTGCTCACGCATCGTTGCTTGTGCGCGAATTTTTGGCGAAAAACAACACTATATTATTTATTATATACATATATTCCCCAGATCTGGCCGCCTGTGACTTTTCCTTGTTCCCGAAATGGAAAAGCCCCATGAAAGGAGATAAAGATGACATCGAAGAAGGAGCTGAACAAGATCACAAAAAATGATTTTTTGAAGTGCTTCGAGGATTGGAAAAAACGTTGGCACAAGTGTATAATATCTGGTGGGGATTACTTTGAAGGGGACAAAATAGATATTCATGAATAAATAAATAATTTTTGAAAAAACACAAAATTCGCGATAATTTTTGAACATACCTCGTATTTAAAAGGCATTTGACAGAGTTTGGCTTCAATCTGTTGTCGTGTACATACGTGTTCATATGGCATAGATGATTGCTTCTTTGAATAGATTAGAAACTATCTTTTAGACTGCTTGATTCAAGTTCCTTTGGAAAGTCACAAGTTGGTATTTTACCAAATAAATGCTGGTGTTCCTCAGGATTCTGTTTTATGTCCAACACTTTTTCTATAAATGACCTTTTTGACTGTAACTTCTGTTCCGGCGGCGCGATCTTAAATATATACCAGCATATCATCCTAATAATAGCCAGTGGCTAATAAAGTTTAACAGTATATATCCGACAGAGTTAACAACATGCAATTTGTATTTACCCTTCTTTGAAGGACGTGGTGCATGTGACAAAAAACCTAACAGTGCTTTGGGCGTGCGTACCTCGAGACGCTTGTAGGCAATCCTTCGGAAATTCAGAATAATCTATTTTAAATGCGAACTCGGGGTCTTCTGAATGGACCCTAACTATTGGCGTTGGCTTTGAGGTGGCGGTGATATAGAAAATGGTCGTAGTCAGCTGGGGTTTCAGCTTGAGGTGTTGTAGGCGTTGGAAAGTTACGCATGCTTTCCAGTAATCTTCATCGATTTTACTTTTTTAATCCATTATTATCTGTATGGGCTTAGGTACTTCTATAGACAGAACGTATGTAGAGCCCACGTAAAAGATGTTTTTCATATTCGTTTCCCGGTTTATGTGCTTACTTTTTGGTCTTGGAAATGGAAAGGCAAAGTATGTTAAACTCATCGAATTCCAACATAGACAGCATATTACTATGGGACTCTGGAAATCAAAGAGGAATATACGGGATGTGGCAAAAACCCTCAAAGGCAATACCTCTACTTTTATCGGCTTCTGAGTTATTATTATGGACACTACCAAGATAAACGTCCTTTTAAGTGTGTTTTGATCTTGAGGAATGTATTAAGATAAGAACGTGATTATATTAGATAAGTAATCACAGGAATCCATACTTTCAACTTTTCGGTGCATGTTCTCATATTAATAGGGGATGTTCTCATGCTGGAGCATCCAAATATCTGCAATGTCCATTTAAGCTCTTTGAAAAGGCTCAGGAACCCTTATTTCTTAAGGCTTTCGAGATACTTGAATATTAATCGACGGTCTAACCTCAGAAAAGCACTCACTCGTTCTAAATTTTCTTCAGTTTTCGATGTTGAAGATCTCCCTGAGCGGGGCCCGTATTCTAGTGCTTTTCGGCTTTTGATAAAAAATATCCTCCATAGGCTTGTTGCGTTTTTTTTTGTAAGTAGATATCATGGATTAACCAAAATAAAAAAAAATCGATAACCTAACGAATATCCAAATATTGTTGTATAATTTTTCGTAACGCACATCAAAAGTATAATTTGACTTATCACGCTTTAAAAGGTCGTGTAATTACGAGACGACGTTAAAACTTGTACTGTACGTCTAGGAGTGATTAATATACAAGGTTATTGAAACAGAAGTCTGCAATACTGTTAGATCGCTCTTAGGCTTATTACTTTTCATACAACACCACGTATGTACATTCTCCTAAAACTAGAATATAATTCCCACTTTTACCAGATGGGCTTAAAAAACAAGCGATAAAATTATTTGGTTACTAAAATATGACTAAATTATGTATATAAGATCCACAGGGCATGTGCTACGGGCGAATTTATAGCGCCAAGACTATGAGGCCATCTGACGCAATCATGTTGCGTGTGAGTTTGGTATTATCAGCTTACCTAATGAAACTGGTTGAACGTAAGTTGGAGGGGTGCAATTGGAATTGGTTAAATTTTATAGAATATATTGGATTTTTTTGAGAAAATTTAAGAAAGGATTTGGAAAAAGAGTTTTTGGTTCAAGAAATTCCATTGTGGGTTGGTGGTGGGTGGATGATGGGGAAGTAGGTTTCTACTTTAAAAAAATTAGGTTTAATTGGTATTCTTTTTGAATATGAGAGACAGTGAGTTGAACACCGCAAAAATAATATGAAGGACGAGGTAGGCTATCAAAAAGTATACCTTGAGTAATATCAGTTCACCCTGAATCGTCTTTTTAATCGAAAAAAAGAGAGATTTTCATTTCAACCCCTTTTTTTTTGAAGGTGAAATGCCTTGTCTGACTCGGTTTTTCTAAGCCCTTTTAATCAGCAGCTATTTTAGAGCAAAATGCATCGGCATCTCTCCCCCAAAACCCATCTGATATCTTCAACAGGCATCAATTTTTTAGCGCAGGTGCATTATAAAAAAACTTTACTGAGTTTGTTTTTGTGAAGAGTTTTTCTTCTTTTTTAATTTTTATTATTGAATTCTCTTCATTTAGTTTTTTTTTCACTGTAATTTTAATTAAGAACATACAAGAAAAAAAAATATTTAAAAAAAAACATACAAATTCTTTCTAGACCAATCGTCTTTATTAACGACAGTAGAACATCGGAAAAAGGTGAACGTAAAAACATAGCAACAAAACAGACAATTTCAATATTCGATGTTGATGGAAAATTAGTTGATGAAAAACTTACAATACAAGATAAAGTCGAATTGGTAAACACTGAAGGGGAGTGGAAAGATCATATTTGCAACGATATTGTTATTATACATCAAAAGGAATTATCACCAGAACCTGAAGTACCTACACGAACCGGTGATGATAAAAATAATTGCTCAAAGGAATTTGGTAGAAATTTGCTCAATAGTAGCGATGTTGTCGTTGTTGTTGGTAATAATAATTTGAGTTTTGTCGAAAACAATATTGAAAATTCCAATGATGCCGGTCTAAATGATGGAGAAGGTAGAATTTTGTCGAAAGACAACAAAGCTTTTAATGCAAATGATAAGATAAAAGTTGGCGATAAGGTGGACAAGAATCGTGTGTCATTGTCAGTGTCGGCAGCCGAGCCACAAAATAATAATTTCACAATCAGTACAAAAGAGAAGTTGGAGGATTTCAAAGTTTCCGGTAAGAAAATGAACAGTGATTCTAGTGATTCGAATGAGTTCCACGATAGTCCGATTGATAGTGATCCACAAATCGGACTTGATAAGAAATCGACTCAAACTATTGACGATTCTGAAGGTAAGCTTCACGCTGACTGTGAAGAATATCCATCAAAGGTAGGAGTTGCAACAATATCGGAGACTGTTGAAAATATTCCAAATACCGACGCAGATATGGAAAATGATTTTGCTGGTCAAACGGTTGTTAAGGCAACGCTGAAAATTATGGAAAAACTACCAATAAAATCTGATGTTCCTACTTTGGTTGGAAAAACTAGCAAAGACGTAAACAATGTGAAAATTCCAAACACCATCGAGAAAAATATGGAAAATCATCAGATTCTTGATCAAAATAAAATCGAAAAAACGTCCAATATTGATGATGACCAAAATTCCGATAATTTCAAACCGAAAATAATGAGTTCAATTTCGAAAGTTGATGAAAATGGGCTGAAAGATTTCAAGTCAAGTTTGCCATATTCTCAAGTCGTTATGATCACTGAGTCCATGTTGAGGTCTGAGCGTATTGTAAGTGTTTCGGCTATTCCGAAAAATATTGTCGAACGGAAAATAGATGAAGTTTGTGATGGTCATAAAGATAGAAATAGTGAAAAATTGGAAAAAATAACCGCCGTTGAAGGAATAACAGAAAAGGAAGAAATAGAATTGAATGCAACGATCGATAAAAGTGATGGTGAACCAATTGTTCTGAATGGAGAAGTAGAGGAAAAATCCCATTCCAAGATGAATGGAAGCCATAGTTTAGAGTCAATTGAACCAAAAGTGGATATTGATAAAAAGTCACTATCTAAAATAGCTACTTCTGAGCCAGTGACAATTCCAAGACGCTCGCAAGTGAATGGATACGGCAAGGATGACGCTGAGACCTTGAAAATGACAATTCCTTCTGTAAATGGAAATTTGAGTCCTAAAAGTGTCCAAATAGTCAATATGAGTCCAAAAGTCGACAGTCCAATAGCAACGTCACCACTTGAGCGGATAATTTTGGGCGTTGAAAGTGTTGCACGAAAATCATCATTTGAAGAGAACCAAGATTCGAAAAGATCTTCCGATCAGATCAGCCTAGAATCAACGAAGAATGTTCAGAAAAAGGATGATGTGACGGACAAGACTCATCTGGAAAAAGGTCAGTAGGCATTTTTTTTCCTTCTAATTTATCATTTTCGAAATTTTTTTTTTCGATTAACATTATTTTTACGTAATTATTTATGTCAGAAAATTTGATCTGTAATCGATTGGCCAATATTCACTATTGAAAAATGGTAAAAAAATTTCCCAATTCTGGGATCATTTTTCATAATAACTAAATTAGGTATTTTTGTTTTTTTTTGGTTGGCCAATTTGGTTATGTTGATAAGTAGTCGTTAATGATTTATGATGAATTTCAACAATATTTTAAGGTTTATGCGTGGTTATTATTAGACAAATGGAATTTCTCGATTATGTGCGGTGCTACTAAGTGAAAACGGTTAATTTTTTTGGTTGTTTATTTCAAAAGAATTTCTACCTTAAAATTTAGTGTTCTAAATTTTTTATTTAAGTGAATATATTTTTAACTACAATTAAAATTTGGTTAATAAAAAAGTTAATAGAAAAATTTATTTTTTGTAATTTTTTATAGTAAAAATTTTTAATAATCAGAACAGGGAGAAGAAATCTGTCGCTAATTAAAATTTAAAATTTTAAAACAGAATTCAATTAAAACAAAAAGCCCTAATTTTTTTTTTTAAATATTGTAATTTTCTTAAAAGCATTAAAATGATTCAATACAAAGTTGACAATTTGTATTGGGTTAAGTAAACATTAATTTTGTATTTTTTTATATCAAAATCAAAATCAAAGACAACATTTTTAGTACCATGAAAAAAATTTTATTCAATAAAATATTTTCCTATTAATTGTTTTAGGTTTATTCAAAGAAATTAAATTCTTTCAAATATATTTTTTCTTCTTCAAAAAATTGCAATAAAATATTTGTTGAGTTAATTTTAAAAGTCCTTTAAAAGTTTGAAGTTTTTTTCCAATTGATGAATTACCGAAATAAAAGAAAATCTGACGGTGCCAGATCCCATGGGAGCCGCAGATGTCTTACATCGGCTACTGGCCCTTAAAATATAAATTTTTGATTTAAACGTTTGATTTTGTAGAAGGTGTTAATAGTGAACTGTGCCCTTCTAGTCCCACCATACAGAAAGTAATGACCTTCTTAGTGGAGATATTCTGAAGTGGTCTACAGTTGATCATCAAGCTTTCGCATGATTTTTTTCTCTCAATATAATTATGTAGAATTTATTTTTTATCTTTTGATGTTTTTATTTTTGAAAAGGGACTCTTTTTCATAAAGTTTCAGTAGAGTATCCCAAAGCGGAATAGCAACTATCAATTTTTTTTGCGCCCAATTCATAAGATGTGTTAGGTTTACAACTATCCTTTACGATGCGTTTACTATCTCTGCGAACTGTCGTGGATTATTTTCAATAGCAGCCTTAATTTTTCCAATATCAATTGTTAAAGATCTACCAGAAAATTTCCCATCTATTTTCAGTAAGAAATTTCGGGAACCACAGTTGACACACGAGCTCATATGTACAGCAATTGTTTTTCTCTCACAAACTACTTTGCTTAAAAAACCAGTTAAGAACTTCAAAAGTAAACAAACCCACTTGGCAAAAACGCAATTTTTTTTTATCACAAAGGAACCTCCGTATGAGTCCTCACATTTTATTTGAAATTAGGTCAAACTCGTGAGATGAGATTTTTTTTGGGTCAGTAGGTCACACTCATCCAACTAGAAATACGCCAGCTAAAAACTTCAACACTAGACCTACCCACTTGACAATCATGCAATTTTGTTAAACACAAATCAGACTCCTAATGAGTCCTCACATTTTATTTGAAATTAGGTCAGGCTGGTTAGGCGAGATTTTTGTAGGTCACAGAGTCCCTAATTCAACTAGAAACCAGCTCGTTAAGAACTTCAAAACTAGACATACCCACTTGACGACCATGCCATTTTTTTTAACACAAATCAGGTTCCTCATAAGTCCTCACAATTTATTTGAAATTAGGTCAGGCTGGTTAGACGAGATTTTTTTTTAGGTCAGTAGGCCACTTATCCAACTAGAAATCCGCCAGTTAAAAACTTAAAAATTAGACATACCCGCTTGAAAACCATGGACATTTTTTTTAACATAAAAAGGGCTTCTTATGAGTCCTCATATTTTATTTGAAATTAGGTCAGACTCGTGAGACTACATTTTTTTGGGTCACAGGGTCCATAATCCAACTAGAGACCAACCCGCTAAAAGTAAACAATCTCACTTGGGGATTACGAACATTTTTTCGCACACAAAATAGGCTCCGCATAACTAAACACCATTTTTTAAAAACTATTTGCATTTACGTATTACCTGGCTCTCGACCTGTCTCTTAATCAAAATTTTGGCAACACGATTTTGTTCTAACGGCGAGATCTAGTTATTTTTTTCCCCAATGCTGTTATATAAATCTCTAAATAATATATTTTTTAAAAGCAATAAGTTCAGATTTTTTGACAGTCTGTAAAAAATTTATTTTGTTCCTGTTCAAAATCACAATTGAAAATTTTTTAATTTTTTCGCGCAACAAAAACGTACTGATAAATACACACACACACACATACAAAAAATCATTCCAATTTTATATTTTATTTTTTGCTGAAGAGGATTTGTGCCCATTTAATTTTACATTACTTTTAATAAACGATATTTTGATGGAATAAATGGAATTTATTTAAACAAGAAGAAGATAAACTGTTCTCAAATTATGACATCATTAAGCATTTTTATGGGATGGCCTTTTACTAAATGCTTGTAGTGCAATGCCATCCTTCCAATTACTATTCGTCCTTAGTCCGTTCCGAGTACGAAACTTTCAATTTTCATACCAGCATATTAAATGAAGTTATTTATTTTCTGTACGGCTCCCTTGGCTAATTCGTCTTACGTGATTATAATCAGCAAGTTGGTCTCTCCTGCCTGGATGACCACATAAATTTGTGCATTTTGCATTTAGTTTTTTGTATAATTTTTTGTGCAAACTTCTTTTTTCTTTTCTTCTTTTCTGTATGTCTCTGCATTTTTATACAAAAATAACGATTTCGCCATAAATGCGGACACTATTACGTGTACGTTCGTATGCAGTTCACGGTTACGGTCTGCGATTATATCATCGTTTCGGTTGCAGTGAATCACAGAAATTATTCAGCAACTTAATTTTATAGAAATTATGAAAATATTTAACCAAATTAGCATCAAACCGAAAGTATATAAACTTGAATGGGCTCGTAAAAATTTTTTGCTTCTGCGTTTTTTTTTTTACCAAGGATAATAATAAACTTTGTATGCTTCTGCATTATGAGAATGTCAACAATTTATGGTTTATTCAAGAGACACAACCAGGAAAATTTACTACCAAATAGAGAGGGACGAAATAATGAAATTTTTAACCAAGTAAGAATACACGGAAATTATTCCCATGTCGGTAGTATAATCTCAGTTAAACGCATAAACAATCTAGATAAATTAGGACAAAGTAAAAAGCTACGATGAATATTACCTGGAGGTTAGTTTTTTAGCGAAATAAAAGGAAAAAAGCTAGTCTCCATAATGTCACTTCTTATTAACTACAATATTAAATAAAATAACTATGTTATATTATAATCTGATGGTAGTATTTGTACTTTTATTTAATCTCAATAAAAAAGTATAACTTATCTTAGAGAACGAACCATTCTCTAAAGACTATATTTCCATGTACTCGTTATTGTGGATATTTATTTTTAATTAAAATTTTTGGAAATTTTTATTTTTATCTTTTTTAAAAGTAAGCACATACGAAGTCTGTTCAAAAAATATCGCGAATTTTGTGTTTTTTCAAAAATTATTTATTTATTCATGAATATCTATTTTGTACCCTTCAAAGTAATCCCCACCAGATATTATACACTTGTGCCAACGTTTTTTCTAATCCTCGAAGCACTTCAAAAAATCATTTTTTGTGATTTTGTTTAGCTCCTCCTTAGATGCCGTCTTTATCTCCTCAATCGTAGCGTAGCGTCGTCCTTTCATAGGGCTCTTCAGTTTTGGGAACAAGAAAAAGTCACAGGGAGCCAGATCTGGGGAATATGTGTACGGTGGCTGCGGCATTATTAGTGTGTTGTTTTTGGCCAAAAATTAGTAGTGTGTTGTTTTTGGCGTTGTGATGGTGCAGAAGCCAATTTTTGTTCTTCCACAAGTCCAGGCGTTTCTCTCGGATTTTTTCGCGCAACTGTGAAGAACATCCGTCAAAGGTGGGAGTTGCAACAATATTCCAGACTGTTGAAAATATTCTAAATACCGACGCAGATATGGAAAACGATTTTGCTGGTCAAATGGTTGTTAAGGCAACGTTGAAAATTGCGCATAACTTGCAGGTAATATTCCTTATTGACCGTTCTATCCTGTGGCAAGAACTCATGGTGCACTACGCCCCTGCAATCGAAGAAAACTGTCCTTTACACGCCCCGGCACGCTTTTCGTCGTTCACATCTTTTCGGCCCTTTGAGAACATTTTGTACCACCGATAAACATTGCTTCGGTCCAAGGTAGCTTTACCATATGCCACAGTCAACATTCGTAATGCGTTCGCGGAATTAATTTTGTTTTTCACACAAAATTTGATACAGATTCTTTGATCCATTTTTTGGAATGGGCAAAAATCGAAGACGAGCCAAAACATGTGCAAGCAAAGCAGCTGTCAAAAATTAACTAAATATTCAAAATGGCCGAACTTTTCGGCATAAGTGAAAGACATGAGTACCAATATAACGCCATAAAAAATCGAAAATTGAATATACGTAACCCGTGAAAATTCAAAGTTCTCGATACTTTTTGAACAGATCTCGTATGTGTATCCTAACCCTTTCAAAACGTTAAAAACAATTTACTATCCAATTTATGGTTTGGTAAATAAATTTAAATTAAAAATATTTTAAGTTCAGATCTAGATAAATATTTTATTTTGTTTTAGTAGTTAAATTTTGCCATTATATATTAAATATAAAATTTTATACATTTAGCATTTTAACTTAATTTTTCATACATCTTTATAAGAAAACGTCCTATGACATGACATAGTACGATTTTAAAGGGCAATTCAATTTTTTTTTAAATAAAAAACAAGAAAATTCCTTCAATTTACTTTTAATATTTAATTCAAAATTTTTTTTTTCGAATTCTCCAAAACAAACATTTATAATTTAACCGAAAACGCAAAAACCCTACAAATGTTTTAGGTTTGTCAAATGTTCAAATAGACAAAATTACGGAAAAGTTTATTTGTTTGTTTGCTATCATTTCAAGTACTAAAGAGCCATTTTAGCGACAAAGGATATCGGGATAAGGGAATAAAAGTAGAAATGAGAAGGAAAACTGTTGTTTTTTTGGGAGAATTAGTAAAGGACCCCATGCCTCAGTGGGATTCGCACCTTGGGCCAGCAGTAAACGAATGTGCACATTTGCAATTTCATAATTGCGTATGTATTTTGGTTCTCCATTTTGGATTACAATTGTGTCGGCGATGTTATATGTGTTTAAGGATGTAAATTGAATATATAAAAATATTGTGTACTCTAGAAAATTACTATTTCTAATTTTTCATGTCGTCTAATATTGTACATGACCGAAATAATAAGGCTATACAGGCTCTGGGACACTTTTTAAAAAATTACAAGTCCGCATCCGTCAAATTCTCTGCATGCGTCAGATTGTTGCGCCAAATTTGCTGCTTTACTGCTGCGTTACAGCACCAGTGACCACACCAGTAAGCCTTTTACTGCTACTTGACTGGTGCTGTAAAAGTCTTAAACCAATGCAGTAAATTTGACTGTTTTTTCAATCCAGGTCTTCTATAATCTATGATATTTTTAGGGAAAGGTTTTTATTTTTTTTAAAAAATTTTTTTAGTTTTTTTTTTTAAATTTGGATCGAGGAAATGTAATAATTATATTTTATGAAGTAGATTAGTATGTGTAGTTTCGTTGAAGAGAGGGACTAGTACTTCAGTAATTGAGGGAATCCTATTAAAAAAGCAGCAAAAAGGATGCGAAAATAGACTGTTCACGATTACCGAGTAGGAAGTCGTGGGTGATGGCGGTATGACAAATTCGAATTTTGACCAATTTTCTTGTTTAGAATTTCGGATTGGTTGTTGAGTAAATCAATTTGCCTCTGAGAGAAGTCACACTATTTTCCCATTCTTGCTGTTAGTTGCCACAAAATGAGTAGATTAATGAATACAGCGAATACAATCGCAACAAGGCGATCAGAATATTCATTGCCAGCAATACCTACTCAATGAAGGGATTGTTTATTAGGCGATATCTGATATCATTGAGTACCGGGTCCGGCATGGAGCCACGAATAGCATTTAAAGCAGCGAGGCTATCGCTAAAATTAACCGCCTCGTGACCATTTTCATGTTTATTGTTTACAGCATGTTCTACTGCTGATCGTACTGCTCAGGGTTATGCTAAATAAGCTGCTACGCAATATGAAAAAATACCTCCTTAACGTAACTTCCTGCTTGTTCAAGAACGGATCGGTATAATAAATTGCGGCATAACCTTATCGACTCAGCTTGTGCTTGAACAATGTATGGAAGCATATTGAGTTGGTTGACTTCTTTTTCAATCAGGACATGTTAACCGAAATTCTCAACTTCGCCCCAATCCAAGGCATCCATGCCGGGTCTGGATGGGTATTTAGAATGCTGTGAAGTGGGATGGTGGGATTCCTTTCCATTTGGGTTAGGATTAGTGAGAGGGAAGAGGAGCCTCTTTTTGCATATGAATTGGTACCTAACTAGGGTTAGGATTAGTGAGAGGGAGGAGTAGCGGAGATTTTTGTATATGAATTGGTACCTGACTTTTAAGGGGAAGGTGTAATAAAGAAGTTCGGCCAGTTTCATTTTGTACAGAAAGCTACCAGTAAAATGCGGTGAGCTCCACTGGCGAACCTTATGCATCGGTTGACCACTGCCTTAATTTTGTAGAGACATGCCTTGGACATCCTATCACATAGAGTGAGGCAATAGTGCAAGCTGCCGTCGATAAGAGCGTTAGTCACTCGTATTGCCTCGTCCTGTGTGACCTTACTTTTTATGCCGACAAGAACACTTACCAACCGATAGCTTGATAGAACTTAATCGACATTATGTTTATTTTAAGGATCTCATTTGCATCCGCAGGTAATCGAGACACCTAGAACGCCAATGACACACTCTAAGGGAAGGTGTTTATTTTCACCATGCGGTATCGGAGCGGTACTGCCATCTTTCCTCATACATACATGTAAACAAGGCGCTTTGTCAAAATCTATAAAAGCACCATTTTTATAGTACCAGAATCTAACTCGATGGCGAGTGGTAGCGGCATTCACTGTGGTTTTTTTCAAATCGCATTATTTTAGATCCTAAAAACTTTTCGCTCAATAAAGTCAACATTTATCATATTGTGTGGCTTGTGGCACTATTTTATTAAAACCACATATACGTATAGTTTAGATTAAAATATTTATGATCAAGCTTAAAATCTTCATCGGTTCTCAACTTTTTTTCCTTACATTCAATTCCGGTCGAAACATGGGCACGGCCAACTTCACAATTTTATAGAAATATTTATAATTTAATATATTAGTTTTTATATAATTAACAAAATGGCAAATATTATACTAAATAATTGTTATCTTAACAGTAATAAATGTTTGACAAATATTAAAAAAATAATCTTATACTTTCCAAACTATAAAATGAACAATTTTTTATTAAGAAATTCTTTTAAATTATAATTAAAATCTAATAGCTTTAAAAAAATTATACTTTTAAATATTATAAAAAAAATCAACAACAAAAAAATTATTTGAGAAAATTTACCAAAACAGAAAAAAAACTCCTTAGTTTTTATGTAGAACATTATTAAGACAATAATTATTTGGTTTAAAATTAGCAATTTTTTTTTATTATAGATGTTTTCACTATCAAGCAATATGTTAAAATTGTAAAGAAATTCTACTTACACATTAGAAATGATTCTATCGTTAGCACATTTCGTGGTTTAAGTGGAGATTATTCTCAACGATAAGGCTCATTTCTCGCTTGATGGGTCTGTTAATAGGGGCTCTGAAAATCCAAAACTAATTACGGAGAAATCTCTGATAACCCACAAGTAACTACGGATATGGGGCTCTGAAAACCCTTAAGTAACTACGGAGAAGCCATTTTATCCACGAAAAGTGATCTTCTGATAACCCACAAGTAACTATGGATATGAGGCTCTGAAAACCCTTAAGTAACTACGGAGAAGCCATTTTATCCACGAAAAGTGATCTTCTGATAACCCACAAGTAACTATGGATATGAGGCTCTGAAAACCCTCAAGTAACTATGGGGATGCCATTGTATCCACGAAAAGTGATCGTCTAATGTAAATTTTAGTATGATAACCGATTATTTATTTTGAACTTAAGAACTTTAATCTGAACCATATGCCACGGCTTCAAAAGTTACACAATAATTCAAAATTTTGGATTTATTACGCAAAAAGATTTCAGGGTGCGTAATTTCGAGATTTTCCAAAGCTAATTGGCCTTTATGATCTTGTAAGTTAATGATGTTGAACATTTTCTTGTAGGATAATACAAATGATCGTATTTATATTAACAATTTTTTTGGTCAATTTAGTAATGACCGAATTACAATCCGAAATCTTCAAAAAAGTCATCGAAAATTACTTCAAAATAATCGAGTTTTGTAGAAAGTACTAATATTAAAAATTTTATATAATGGCAAGATTTATGCAATATTATAAAATAGAATTGTTATTAAAATCTGAATTTTAAAATATATTTGATATAACTTTAGATTCCAAACTAAAAATTGGATAATCATTTGTAAGAATATAATTTTGCTATTGTAAGGTTTAGTGTATAAGCAAAATTTTTGCCGAGAATATAATATTTAAGACTCGAACCAAACAATCAACGTACGTTATTGACATTGATTAAGTACGTATTTAACATACAAACAAAATTAATTTTGTTATTAATATAAATAAATATAATCTTTTTACATAATAGATAAGAGTATGTGCATTATTGGAATTTGTATAATCTTATCATGTGACCTTAAGTAGGTGGGCAAACAAATATTAATTTTCTTATCTGAAGAACACATTTACAATTTACGTTTATCGGTCAAGTTTAACTATTTCAAAAGTTGTTCACCACAAGTAAGTAAGTACGAGTACTTGAGCAGTGATTGCAGAAGATTTATTGCAATCGAAAAGTTGCAATAAAATTAATATTATTATTATTATTACTGTAGAAAATAATATTATTTTTTCCTCCATCTAAAAGAGCGTTGCATATTGTTTTTTTTTAAAATAAATTTTCACTTAGTTTTTTATTGAAAAAAAAATGTTTCTTTTCCAAATAATTAATTATTACTATTAATATTTATATTTGACCAAAAAAAAAATGGTCACATTTTAAATACGTAACTTATTGGCTTCATAGATTCATAATTATTCGAAAATAATTAAAAGTTTAAAAAATATATAAATTTTTTATTTTCGCATAACATTTGACCAAATATAATCATGATTGGAAAACAATCTATAAAAATCCTTTTGGACTACAATTGGCTTAATTCAGTTACGATAAAAGAGGAAGTTTTCATATCAGAAAAACTTCATTAATATTTTTATTGAGAATTTCAAATAAAATTTTATATAAAGTTCTGATTAGTGGAAAATTTCATTAACATTTTTAAAAAAATAATAGAAGAATTGTATGAGTTTGAAGAAATATGTTTTTAATGTAAAGAGCCCATAAATTGTGTTGAAGTAAGTTTTGAATTGGAATTTTTTGAAGTTGTTTGAAAATGCATAGTTTAAGGCGATGAATTTACTAGACTAGACAATATAAAAAAAATTGTATTGTAAAAGTATTATATAAGGTATGACAGAAAAATACTGAGGCCGATCTAGGGACTTCTTCTTCACACAGCTTGTAGGCTAGTCTTTCCTAGCTGTCCAATAACCACGAGACCTTATAGAGCGTGGTACGTGAAGTTGATTTTTTTATAGTTATTTATTTTTAATACTTCAAATAATTATTAGAATACATAAAAAAATTATAGTAAAAAGTCTAAGAACGGTCCATTCCTCTTAAAATTCTCCCTTCTTCACCACAATTGGGCAGATTTACTTCTACATAATTTGTACACAATTTATAGGAAGTAGTATTAGAGTACAATTTGCGTTGCTAATTTACTTATTAAAAATAACTATTAAGTATCTATAAAAAAACTTCCGTTGTTGAAAAAAAAAAAAACAAAACATTAAAAACACAATCGAAAATATTGTAGCATAAAAATGAAAGTAATTTTTTCTGGAAATAAGAAAGGGTCTATAAAATGATGATTATTAAAAAGAACTTTTACTTATTATACTCTTCTTCTTTTTCAAAAAAAAAAAATCAATAATAATTGAATGAAAAACTACTATACGTACAGTAAAGAATGCATTTTACTTAACTTAATAAGAAACGAAAACAAAAAAAAAGGAAATTATTTTCTGGTCAGTGGTTTTGAGTAATTTTTTTTTTTTACCTTCTAAAGTAGGCCAAAACGTAAAAATTTTATAATAACAATATGTAAAAACATTGTTATAAGAATAATATGAATGTAATTGTTAAGAAATAAAAAATTACTTTGGTAAAAATTAATAATTTTCCATAAATAAATATGCAGAAAGTGGAAGGTTCTCTTTTTTGTTTTTAGTGAAAATATTTTTTTAATTAATAGTATTTTATAATTCTCATATTTAGGAAAAAGGAGTTTTTTTTTGTATATTTTAATAAACTTTTTACAATTATATTTATAATTAAAGATATCCGTTCCTAAATGGAATCATTATTGTTGTTAGTACATAAAATAGCTTGTCGCACTG
The DNA here is from genome assembly GCA_958298945.1 of Atherix ibis. Classification (NCBI taxonomy): domain Eukaryota; kingdom Metazoa; phylum Arthropoda; class Insecta; order Diptera; family Athericidae; genus Atherix; species Atherix ibis. The sequence goes on along the minus strand of OY282605.1, from coordinate 29,761,070 downwards.
CATTACCAACATGGAGTACGCATTCATATTGGAGTAGGAACTGCACATTATTTTAGAAACAAACTACAGTAAATCATACCAAAATTATACAGAAAATCAAAATTCTTCAAATTTTTTTATATAAAAAATTAATTACTTAATTTATGATATGGTTTGGTATTCAGAAGCGTAGCGACGTTATTTTTCACCTGTGAGTGTCTGTAAGTTAAATTTTTGGGGAGCAGAAAGTATGCTGAAGAAAGTATTGATAGTTATTGCATCCTATATAAATCGATTTTTATCTTCAGTCTTTAGACTTTGTTGCTGTCTAATTTTTTCCTGAAAATTCTCTATTCCATCTTATCATTTATTAGTATTAGAATAGCCGGTTTAGTAATGCAGGAAGTGTTTACTGTTAGTATGATATATGTTCAATTCTAGAAGATATTCAAAATACAAACCTGTAGAGTATAAAGGAGTTGTGATGTATAATCAAGGTTATCTGAAACTCCGTTTTTAATAGAATAATCTAATTTGGAGTTAAAACTGAACTAAAAATTTTCCCCCGATTTATTTTCTCAGATCCCAAATTCTTCAATATTTCTTCATACAAGAGAGGGCTCATTATGGATAGTCTTTCCAACAAAAAAAAAATGGCCCACCATTTATAAAACCATATTGATATCCCTCGAAACTAGTTCAGAAATAGGAGAACAAAGGTAAATGAATAAAAAAGTGTTCATGCTACTTTTACTCTATGCCAAGAACCACCTTTTCCTGAAATGATTTAAGTACATTACTTGTACAGAAACTTGTAGATAAATGGTGAAAACTGACGGTCGACAAGAAATAATTGCTATACAATACAGGAATAAGACCAATATGGACATATGGAATAGAACCTTAGAGATTAACTAGCCATTCAAATTCTGGTCGAATCCAATTCTTTCAGTCGAAAATCCACTGTAGAATCAGCCATGCTTCCTATTATGTGCATGATAGTTTTCATGAATTGTCTATTAGTCATTACATATAGAATTTTCCTAATTTTACCTCCACAAAACATATATAAATGCTTGAGAAAATAGTGGCCACGAGATGGCCTTAAAGTAAATCTCATGATTTTGAGAAGCATCGTTGGATGGCTACTTTTCTTTTATTATATTTTAACACTGTTTCTCGTATTTAAAAAATCTTCTTGTTATTATAAGATTGTTGGAAATTGCAAATAAAAACGAAATTATAGTAAACTTTAAAAAAAATTAAATTATTTATGAGGTATTTTAGTATAACTTACTTAGTCTGTAACTTAAGAAGTTTTTTTTACTATTATTAGTGTGAAAAAATATAATTATAACTGATAAAAAATAGTTCGAAAATATGTTAAATTTAATTTTTTTTAAATATTTCAATTATATTATTTTCAAGAAAGTGAATAAATTCAAAAATTGTTTAAACCGAATTCTTATTTTCTTCATTTTTCTTTGTGCATTTTAATAATTTCGATAAAAATCTTTTAGAAATTAAAAGAGAAAAAAAATAAAAGAATAAAATCGAAAATTAATAAAAAAGAAAGCATTCCACAAATAAATTATCAATACTCGCTCATCTTCAGATAAAGATGGATGGAAAAAATTATATCCAATCACAATTTCATAACAAAATAATATCTGATTTTCCAAAAATGGCACAAATTATTTATAAACAGTCACAAAAGTTGACGTCAAAATAAAAACAAAATAAAAATACGAAAAAAAAGAATAAATATCATATTAAATTTTGGAGAAAGTTTAAAGTCAAAATTTATGAGTACATCGTACGGAATTCGAATATCTACCTACACCCACAATAGCATCGATGCTATGAAATTAGCATGGAAAACATCTCAATATTAATCGGATAACAAAACAAAAATATTTATTTAGATTTCCTTTCTGATTTTTTTCGAATGGGTCATAGACGATAGAAAAATGAAACGTGATCTATCTTTCGATGTCATTTTGTTGCGCAAATTCATTAAAATTATAAGTCAAACAAAAAATTCCAAATCAAATCATATTTACATAAAAATAAAATATGCCAAAATTTCATAAATTTTAATTCGAAAGTTCTATTTTCCAATATACCAAATACACGATGTACAATATTAATCTATGCCAACAAAAAAGATAAATCGAATATCTTAATATGGTTTTTGTTTTATCCAGTTTTGTTTTTCTTGTCTTATTACTTTATTATCAAAATTTTTCACCAACAAAGTCGGCCGAAATAACATTTCTCATTTTTTGACAATATTAATCAAAAAAAAAAAAACAAACAGAAAAAAATCCAAAATAGAAAATTTGCATAAATTTTTACAAAATTCAAATTTTATCTAACCTCATTTCGAAATGTTTGTATGCATGCAATTTTGTGTTTTAATAATTCCAAAATGGAAAAATTCCAAAAACAAACTCTATTTACATATGATGTAGTATCTTGACTATTGTGTAATTTCATCAACAAAATTCAAGCCAGAAATTTATTCAGATTACCTAAAAAATTGATACCAAAAAATAAAATATTTACAGACATTTTTTAACTTTTTATTTAGTTTATGGCAAAAAAAAATTCAAAAATGAAATCCTGCAAAAAATTTAATTAAATCGTAAATGGATATGAGATGGATTTATTTCAGAAATCCAACTAAGTCAGTTGCATGATATGCATTTGATAGTAAAAATATAATATTTTGAACAGGAAAATGCTTTTAAAAATTATTTCAATTTCAATTCATTTCGTCGTCAATTGTAGATTGCCATCAAAATAGTCTATATGCAAATTCATTTTAATTTTATACAATTCACTATAAAAAAATTTTATTTCCTATAAAATTTAAACATAAATGAATCAACAAAACACAATTAATCTAGATATACCATTGGAAGTATAGAAATTAAATTTTGATGAAAAAAATAATAGTTTAAAGTCTATCATATTAGCTAGAAATAAAAGATTTTATATCTAAAAGTATTAAAATTTAGTAAATTCAGAATTTACATGAATATAAAAATAATCAGTTCTTATTAGACTTTTGTAAAATTCAGTTTTAATTTGGTATGGTAGAAAAGTACTGATTTTATTTATTTTTATTTTGATTTCCTTTAAAGTAGTTCCCATGGGTAGCTATACATCAGCGGAGGCGATGCATAGCTACCATAGGAACTACTTTAAAAAGAAGAATCTCTTCGTTGGAAGGGTTCAATTAAAATCGCCTTCAGCTTATCGGTTACATTCGTTTGGATGTTATCGACAGTATGAAGATGTCCTTTTAAGTAGTTTTTAACCTTAGGGAAGTGTAGAGACTGGAAAGCCAAAGGAATTCCTTTTCAAACAAAAACTCATTAATGGATATGGCTGTGTGACAGCGTGACTGATCTAGCTTGAGGAACCCTATTTTTGAGAATTTCAAGGGCAGAAAGCGTTGTCATGCAGCACCAAAGTGTCTCCAATGACTGATCAATTTCGAATAACCCTGTTTCTGAGCATTCCCACAACTGGAGGCATTGTTATGTAGGACACAAGTGTCTTCAATGACTAATGTAGCTCGAAGAACCCTATTTTTAGGCATTTCAAGAATAGGCGGCATTGCCATGCAGGACCCACATGTTTGCAATAGCTTATCTAGCTTGAAAAATACTATTTCTGAACATTTCAAGGCCAGAAAGCGTTACCATGCAAGACTCAAGTACTTGCAATGACTCATTTAGTTCAAATAAACCTATTACTGATCATTTCAAGGACAGGGAACATTGTCATGCAGGTCCCCAGTATCTCAAATGATTGATCTAGCTGGAAGAACCCTATTTTTAGGCATTTCAAGAATAGACGGCTTTGCCATGCAGAACCCACATGTTTGCAATAACTTATCTAGCTTGAAAAATACTATTTCTGAACATTTCAAGGCCAGAAAGCGTTACCATGCAAGACTCAAGTACTTGCAATGACTCATTTAGTTCAAATAAACCTATTACTGATCATTTCAAGAACAGGGGACATTGTCATGCAGGTCCCCAGTATCTCAAATGATTGATCTAGCTGGAAGAACTCTATTTCTAAGCGTTGCAAGGACAGGAGGCATTTTCATGCAGGACCCAAGTGTCTCCAATGACTGATGTAGTTCGAAAAACCCTATAACTGAGTATTTCAAGATCGAAGGCTTTGTCATGCAAGATCCAAGTGTCTGCAATAATTGATTTAGCTCGATTTCCGAGTATTTCAAGCACATGTTTCGTCGTCATGCAGCACCCAAGTGTCTCCAATGACAGATCTAGCTGGAAAATCTCTATTTCCGCGCATTTCAAGAACGGTGGGCATTCTCAGGCAGTACCCAAGTGTCCCCAATGAAAGATCTAGCTGGAAGAACTCTATTTGTGAGCATTTTAAGGGAAGGGAACGTTGTCATGCAGAATCCCAGTGTCTGTAATAATTGATCTAGCTCGGAGAAGACTTCTTTATAAAAACTCACAAGTTTTAATGTTTATCGACGGTCTGCCCTCATAAGAGCGTCACTTGTTCCATATTTTCAATCAGATTTTGATGTTGAAAGTATCTTTGAGTAAGAGTATCTTTGAGTAAGGTTCATCTTGTCCTAGAAGCCAACCTGGGTAAGTCTCATTACTTTTATGCCACGCAAAATATATATTTTCCATTACCTTCCATTAATAAAAAAATTATTACATTTTCAAATTGAATTTAACTCAAAATTTACTAATTTCATAACGGACGATTTATAAAAAAAATATCACGTAAAGACTCTATTAAGACCTAAAACCATCAAAATTTACTCATAACAATTTCTTATTCAAATTTGGAAGCTCATCAACAGGTAATTGTGAATGATAATATATATTTAACGTGTAGAAATTATATGGACGTGAATTTATCGTGAAAACACTCTAATTATTTTGCGTGGAAAAAATATTTCGAATGAAATGAGTTACTGCCAACATGATTCATGAGGTGTTTAGTAAATTGTTCTTCATTTTTTGTTAAATATTTAATCAACTTGAACACCTCAAAATGGAATGTAAACACGGTACAAAAAAGTAAATAAACACGCAAACGAAAACATTTGATAACTAAATTATTTACCGTAGAAATGACTTCATTTTTAGATGCCCTATCAATCTACGTAAATAATTTTTTTTTCTTCATAAAAACTGCTCGACTTTTATGAAGTTCATCTTTTCTTTTCAATTATTATGAATACCAAAATTTTTTTACGTTATTTCATGATTTTATGATAAATGTTAATTTTTTTTTTTTTGGATTTAATTTTTGATTTAGTATGGGTTGTAAAATTAGATTGATTTTTGTTCAGTTATCATTCAATCATATTCTATGTTTTATTGAGGAAATTTACTTTTCCAAATGATGCAATGATAACAATTGATTTGTGATAATAAAATTACTTGAACAGTTGGTTCAGAAAATATTTGAACAATTACACAGCAATATAAATAGAACAATTACTAGTGTATAATTGTAAGTAACAATAAAAAGATAAGATAACTGATATAAATGTAAAAATAATTTTAAAATTGGCAAAATATTGAAGGTATAAGGTGATATAAGGTGTTTACGAGGGCAATATGATAAGTCAGTAGCAAACCCAAGTAATTTAGCTAATATTAATAAAAATGTATTTTTTTTATTATCTGACATTTTTTAAAAGACGTCATGCTTTATTTTATAAATATCGGGTTATTAATTTATTTTTAAACGGTCATATAAGATTTGTGTTTTTCTTATTAATATGGAAAAAGTGAATTTTGTGTATTAATAAAATACTATTTTCTGAGAAAAAAAATACCAATATCTGAAACCAAAACTGAGCTTTAAAAGTATTGTGCTAACTCCTCACAATCATAGCCAATGCATCAGAAGTGATTTACTAAATTTCGTTGTGTTGGTACGAGTATAAGTTACGCTGAGTGCTCAGGATATCCAATTTAGGTCACCACCGTAGAAATTATTAATAAAATCCATGATATGGTTTTAAAGTACCATGGAATGAAGGTGTATGAGATAAATGACATGGTAAAAATCTCAAAAGAATTTGAAGGTAACAGCTTACATGAAACATTGGTAACATGGGTGCTAAAGCCTAACCAAACACGTGTTCGTGTAACGACTTCAAAGGAGTGTTGTTTCGGATATTTTTAAGCGTAATCTATTATAAATAAATTTTTGCGTCAATTCATAACTGTTTATGTAACAAAGATTCACTATTATACATTAAAAATCAAAGTACATTCAAAACAATGACATTTTACAAGCGCACGTGTGTACGCAAGAAGGGAAAAACGGTTCTATTATTGGAAGGAAAGGTTATGGCTACAATTTTCTGAGAATAAGGAAAAATGATAATAGCACACAAAACCGATAACAGCAAAAAGAAATTTGCGTCCAATTATGAAGCAATAGCCGAATAAGAGGCCTATTTTACAGAGTATAACAATTGTACTAAATGGATAGTTACAAAGAAGTTGGAATAAATTTGCATAAAATATATCAAGTTCAAAAGAGACTATTTTAACAGAAAAAAAAATCAATTTTCGTTAAAAAAATAATTCCTTTTTCCATTTATCACTGACTTATCATACTGACATCGTAAGAATATCATATCAAAAAAAAAAAAACTTCAAATTAGAATAAAAACTTCAACTCATCGAAAAAGTTTATCAATAAATTCTAAAATAATTGATGATGCCAGCAATGCTTAGACCATTGAAGTGTTAATGATAGTAGCCTGAATTATAGTTGGCAGATACCGATGAGAATATTATCTTAAAAATTAGGTTAGCAGAACGAAAGGTAGTACAAAATTAAAATGTTGCCAAAAAATTTACCGGACTATTAAGAACTCACACATGACCGAGATTTGGAAATTTCCTATTGTATGCATATTTGCGGCTGACCAAATCTCTAATGTTCTTTTGAGACAACAGACAATCACGGACAACAACGGACAACAACGGACTAGAATGGACAAGATGAAGTGTCTGTCTGGGTCTGGCATTGCGGAGAAATATTGTTTCAAACATTTAGCATTTTATGAATTGTTTAATCGCATCTCGCCTACTCTACTAAAATATTCGTACGAATATATATGTAGGTCTATGGGCTATCGCCTGACTAAACCGCAACTCCATTAATTAATGATTGCGATACGATTTTAAATGCCTTCAAATGAATCTTCAACCGGCAAACAGTGTTCGGCCAAGAGAAACCATCTAGATACGTTTGGCCATCGGATTGAGGTCGAACGCTTACTTAGAATTCACACCTCAAAGGTTTCTACAATAGACAGACCAGTCTTTAGATATACTCGTAAGAACGCAAAACAAATTGGTCACTGTACGAGTATGGCTTCATTTGAATTTTAACAACGCCTTCCTTCATTATTTTATATTTTTTTTGTTGGTTTTTCCCTAAAATATCATAGACACGCACTAACTATATTACGAGTATCAAAGGAAAGAAGAAATTATTATTTTGCATGTTGAACACCAACTGACTGTATTGGCTATCATGACAGACATTATGGTAGACTTGAATAGATTGGACAGAATAACTTTTCGACAGAACAAAATCATCTACCCCACATTATTATCAGAAAGTATGAATATTAGTAAAAGTACACCATCATCATCATCATCATCATGGGTCATCATCACCAATATCGTGCTTTGAATAATTTCATTTTTCGCGGATTTTTCCCTTAATTGAAGGCTTGACATTTAAATGCTATTATTCATAATTTGTTGTCGGTACACTTTAGAAGACTAATTTTATGGTCTATTATCAAAATTCAGACAATACAGTGTAAATTAGTCGGTCTATCGTAAAATGGGTTATAGTTTTCGGATTGCAATTCGACGACCAATCGATGCGAAAGGTATGCGGTGAAAGGTGATTTGTCGCTTCAGAATCTCAATTGACGTTGACTTGTGCGTGCATATCAAAAAAATTTCCATATTGATTTGGCTTTCATTCTTGACCAAAAAAAAAAGAAAGAAAAAAAGTACATATTTTAAACTGTATGGAATCTTTTATGTATTCAATGGAATTTTCCTCAATAAAATACATAAAATTTCATGATATTTACTCACGGAATTAACAGAGAGAATATTTTCTAATTTCTATTATCACATTGGCACATTTTTACTTTGCAAATTAAGTTCTTTGGTTGAATTTTTGCATAAAAGCATTTTTTTTTTTATTATAGTAAACTATATTATTGAAGTTAGAATATTTTAAATAATAAAATTTTCCCTTTCACCAGTATAGAGAAGCCTTGCAGATTTTTTATTATTATTATTATTAAATAAACTGCAATAAAAAATCAATTATTTCAATGAGTAAATCGATTATTTCAAATGGCACAGAAAAATTTGCTCTTCAGATTCAATCCAGTAAAGTTTTTACGATTAATCCTTTTTTAAAAAAATTTTTTTTTCAATAGAGTGCGAACATAAATTACAAAATTTTAATAGCCAGAGTGTCATTTCAAATATGATCATTATATTGCCTAGATTGTGTAATGAATGTAAATATTTTATTGTAGAATCCTTATTTGAGCCCATTTTCTAGGCATTTGCTAAAAACAATGAAATCTATATAAAAAAAAATAAGAATGTCACAACCGACTTATTTCAGGATTGAGAACAAATTCCATCAAGCCTGTGAACGTTGCCCGAAAGACTAAAGTGTATTTCGTATATTTTCGCATTTCGTTTAACAATTTCCATAATAGGCTTATTTAAATTACATGAACGGCATTAAAATATACATTTTCGCTATAAATTTTAATTATTTGCATTGTTTTACGCATCAGTTAAATAATTTTATTGGTAGGCATTTGCCTTTAATGATGGGACAACATTGAAAACTCTTACCACCAAAATGAAATTAATTGACAAATTATAGCCAATTATCCTTGTTATTACGTTCCGACTTTTTTTTATTATTTTTTCATCCCGGTCTGACCCAAAAACAACTTATAAATATACTTTTTTTAAAAATACAATCAATAATTTTATAAGAACAAAAATTATTATTTATATTTTCATAGAATAGTCGGTTTACCTGTACTCTTACAGATAGACAGACTGCTTAATGAAAATATAAATAATACACTTAACAGGTAATTAATTATATATTTGTGTATTCTTCTGTATTTAATTTAATGTAAATTTTCAAATTGAAATGTAGATTTTTTTGCTTCTATATGTAAAGTGTGGCAGAAAATTAATGCGAATTAAAAATATTATATTTGATAATATTGAGTGTAAGGGAAAGTTCTGTCGTTTTGGAACACTTGTACTTGTATTCGTTGTCGATTCTTAGCGAGAATTCTGATTCGACTGAAATCGATTTAAACCGTTAGATTACTGTATGGTTTATATACATTTTTTTGTATTTTTGTCAGTTTTTTTAAACTTGTAAAACAGTCAACATGTGTGAAGAAAAAGTCTACTTAAAGACATTGCATGTTGTATGAGTTCCAAAAAGGGAACAACGCGTTGGAGGCAAAACAAAACCTTGTGTGGCATATTTGGAGAAGATGCAGTAACAGCCCGAACATGCCAGAGATGGTTTGCGAAATTTCGTTGGGGTGATTTTTCTTTGAAAGATGAACCCAGATCAGGAAGGCCATCAGATGTCAATAACGAAGTGCTACGCAGTAAGGAGAAATCTCATGTTAAATTCCATAGAAGTAGCCTTCAAGTTTGGAATTCATCCGAATACTGCTTTAGAGCACATTAAAAGGCTTGGTTTTGTATTCAAACTCTCTGTTTGGGTGCCACACGAATTAAGCGAAAAAAAATTAATGGATCGAATTTCAATATGTTCTTCAAATTTTGCTCGTCACGAAAAGGAACCGTTTTAAGACCGCTTGGTGACTGGTGATGAAAAATGAATAGTTTAGAAACATGTGGTAAGAAGAAGGATATATATTTACAAAGGGGAGACACCACCAACCACATCCAAAGCTGGCGTGCATTAAAAGAAAGTTATGTTGTATTGTTGGTCCACTATGTGTTGATGAAAGAAAATTATACGGTCGATGCTGATCGTTATTATACGAAATTTGATGTTTTGAATAAAGAAATTTGACGCAAACGTCCATATTTAACTAACAGAAAGGGTGTAATTCTTCACCATGACAACGCTAGACCGCAAGTGGCAAGAAAAACTGTACAAAAAATTGCAGAGTTGGGTTGAGAAACTCTACCTCAGCCAGCATATTCTTCAGATATTTCACCATCTTAATATCATCTGTTCAGGTCGCTGCAAAACTTTCTTGATGAAAATGAATATATAAATAATGAGGGTGTTCAAATGGCAGTAGAAGAATACTTTGCGTCCAAAAACAAGTACTTCTTTTCCAGGGGGTTGGATAAGCTGCCAGAACGATGGCAGACAGTTGTAACTAATAAAGAAAATTATATTTTAGATTAATTTTTGAATAAAAAGTGAAAAAAAAATTAGTTTTTTCCTTAGAAAAAACAACAACAGAACTTTCCCTTACACCCAATACAATATACTTACGAGTACCTTATAAAGTGTTATCCAATTTTTATTTTGGAAAGTAAACTTAAATAAAACATACTCAAAATTCAAATTTTGATTTTAATAAATGTTTTATATTATCATATTGCATTTTCGAGATAGAGTTTGATATTCGGGATTGCTCTGGAAACTTAAGATGTACTTGCCTTCCACTCATTGGCTAGTCCTAAGATCATTCCTTTCCAACCGATACTTTTAAGTAAATAAATCTCCGATATTGGCTTGTGTTCCACAGAGAAGTATACTTGAACCCATCTTCTACAAAATTTATACATACGATATTTTAATCTGTTAAAATACCTTATTTTGCCACATACGCCTTGCATCTAGTGAAAATCCTCAACATGAAATCTTCCAGACCAAATCCGAACTCTACAGAACTGGTGTACCAGGTGGAGGATAAAAATTAATGAATGTAAATCAACCAAACGTAATTTTTACTCTCTGCCATGAACCATGTCTTCCCATATACCTTAATGGCAGCGAAATATTACAACACACCAAATTTGGGTACCTAGGACTGAACTTACACAAACGCTTGACATGGAACCCACATACAAGAAATCTACTTCGACTTCTTGACAATCGTTCTAAACTCACTATAAATAGTAAAGTACTTTTGTCCTACTGAAACCAATATGGACTTACAGACTATAACGCTAGGGTCCTACTAAGCCTTCCAATCCCCGTCAAATCTAATTCTTGCAAAATTCCCTTTTGTTCATGATGTTACTGAGTCTTGTTATGAAAAGGTCCCTTCTCGTGTCTCTAATTATACTAATCCCTCTCGTTCAAGAACTATCATCCACTTTCTTTCCTAGAAAACCCCCATCGAAGACTGGTCGCTTGATTTACTAAAATACTGACGTTTCACATAAGCACACGCTAACAGGAGAAACTTCGATTGGATGCTTGTCCCGATCATCTTTCACGTTAATTAATACTATTATTCAAATAATTTTATAGTTGTAGCTGGCTGTCAAAATTAAAAAAAAAAAACAAAATTATATTGCATAAATCATGCCATTTTGTAAAAAAAATATAAACACATTTCTTGCAGGACTCTATTCTTTGGAGGTCATTTTTAATGAATTTTTTTAATATTTTCAGCTCTACTTCGATCATTACTTGACGCATTTTAGTTCTTAAGTATAATGATTGTCTGCTTAGATATAATTTTTTTAAAAAATTAATTAAATAATAAAAAATTTAATGATTGGAAATTGCTTGATTGTAGAGACTAACTGACATCATCATATCTCAAAAATAATGTGTCCTGGGAACTTTTTCAGTCAAAATTTATCAATTCGTGTCGCTTTTTGACCCATTATTTTGGAATAACATGTGGTTGAGACTAAAATATTTAAGTTATAATGAAAAAAAGTCGGTCGTAGGAAGTTTTTTTTAGCAATAAGGTTAAAATTTGTCAAGTTGTTTGGCTTTTTGAGCCACTATTTTAAAATTTCATGTGGTTCAGACTAAAATCCTTAACTTATGATGAAAAAAAGTCGGTACTGGTAACTTTTTTAGCAATAAGGTTAAAATTTGTCAAGTTGTGTGGCTTTTTGAGCTACTATTTTAAAATTACATGTGGTTCAGACTAAAATCCTTAACTTATGATAAAAGAAAGTCGGTACTGGTAACTTTTTTAGCAATAAGATTAAAATTTGTCAAGTTGTGTGGCTTTTTGAGCTACTATTTCGAATTACATATGGTTCAGACTAAAATCTTTAAGTCGGTCCTGGGAACTTTTTTAGCAATAAAGTTAAGACTTCTCAAGTTGTATGGTTTTTTGAGCCACTATGTAAAATTTCTTGTGGTTCAGATTAAAATCTTTAAGTTATGATGAAAAAAAATCTGTCCTGGGAACTTTTTTAGCAATAAGGTTAAGACTTGTCAAGTTTTGTGGCTTTTTGAGCCACTTTTTTAAAATTACATATGGTTCAGACTAAACTCTTTAAGTTATAATGAAAAAAAGTTGGTCCTGGGAATTTTTTTAGCAATAAAGTTAAAATTTGTCAAGTTGTGTGGCTTTTTGAGCCACTATTTCAAAATTACATATGGTTCAGACTAAAATCTTTAAGTTATGATGAAAAAAAGTCGGTCCTGGGAACTTTTTTAGCAATAAAGTTAGGACTTCTCAAGTTGTGTGGTTTTTTGAGCCACTATTTAAAATTTCTTGTGGTTCAGACTAAAATCTTTAAGTAATGATGAAAAAAAATCGGTCCTGGGAACTTTTTTAGCAATAAGGTTAAGACTTGTCAAGTTGTGTGGCTTTTTGAGCCACTATTTTAAAATTACATATGGTTCAGACTTAACTCTTTAAGTTATAATGAAAAAAAGTTGGTCCTGGGAACTTTTATAGCAATAAAGTTAAAATTTGTCAAGTTGTGTGGCTTTTTGAGCCACTATTTCAAAATTACATGTGGTTAAGACTAAAATCTTTAAGTTATGATGAATAAGGTTAAAATTTGTCAAGTTGTGTGGTTTTTGAGTTACTATTTTAAAATTAGATGTGGTTCAGACTAAGTACTGGTGAATCATGCGGCCACAGCGCATTGAATTGAGAGTAACAGTCTGACCTTCTTACGGGTCAATGACTTCTGTAAACCAAAATGCACACCAGATAGTCATTTTTTATAGATAACGACTTCTTCGTAGTCATATTTGAGTTTTCAGAGCCTTATAAATACAAATTTTCTTTAATAACGTATCCATCGATACAGAAATGAGCCTCATCGTTGACGATCTTCTTTCAAAGCACGAAATGTGGCTATGTCAAAATTATCACTTTTTTTTTACAAAATTCTTACAATTTTAATGCTCTATAAGTTACAAAATCTATTATATAATATGGATAAACCACGACTTGATAATTTTTTCCTCAACAATTTTAATTTTTATAATATATATGATAAATAATTAGTGAATGACATGATATAATTTTCCAAACTAAGACATGGATAAACCATAACTTCAGTTCCTCCTAGACATGGACTCTTCTATCAACGAGTTTAGATTAAAAAAAAGGATTCTTATAGTTTTCCAACCCCCATTTTAACTGGTTAAAGCTTTTGTGGCATTTTTGTTTGTTTTGAAAAGTGACTTACCGAGAGAAACTGAAGGCGATTCCAGTTTTTTTGGTGATTTTCTTAGTATTTTTCTGGTAGAGGGTGGTGGGGAGGGGGCTGGTGGTGTATTTCTTGGGAATAATATACTCCGATCATAGTATCTAAATACAAGACTTTATTTATAACCATTTGAAATACTGTACATATGGTCCAAAAAAAATTTTTTTGTAAGATCTTTAATATCCAATTAATATGGAAATTTTCTAGAACTTTTTTTATTTGGGATAATAGAAAATTTTGTTTAAGCAAAATGATGTGAATTTAGAATTTTGTCTACTAAGTAAAAAGCACATCCTAAACTTAATCTGATTTTAAGAATAAAGCAAAAAAGAAAGAAAACTTCATTGATAGCGAATAACTTAAATTTCTTTTTGCTTGGGAAAGTAGAAAGTATTTTTTATATAAAACCCAAGAAGTGAAGCATTAAAAAACGCAAATTTTTTTTTAAATATTTTGTACCACGTTTAGTTAAGTAAACGTGTTCTTTTCCCTGTTCAATTACTTACTATGAAAATTCGATAAAATTGAAGATCGGCAACTGTGGTTGTGAACATTTTCTGTCTGCTTGTACCATGGCATAGCTATGGCAGTTCATAGTACTTTTCTGTAGATAGTTTTTGTAATTATTTACGGACAATTATATCCAAACGAATGGTATGCGCTCCCAGGAGCAGAATCGTGTGTGATTGTTCATCTCAATCAACGAAATGACAACCTTCTCCAGAACCAAATAAGTACTGATCATTATCATTAGCTACTGCATGGATTTGGTTCTACGTTCTCTTTTTGTTGTTGTTACTTTTGTATTTTCTGATGTGCCATGGACTATGCTGTCCATAATAATCAATTGAGGAGTATTCCTTGAATTTACACTGGACGTGTTTGGTAAAAAAATATTTCCACCAAGGATTATGGCAAATGCGCATATACTGAGTGAATCGTTGGACGTTAACTGTGACTGTATGCAATGATAAGGATCATCAAGAATTCAATACACTGCGATGATTGGTTTTTACGGGTTCTTAGCTATTCTCCTCCATCATGTTTCGCTCCCGTAAACGAATAGAATGCATTTTTTCCTGATTATTTCCAATGGAAAATATGAACAAAACCACTTGCTGGTAGGGGCCGATTACTGTGACTAGTATTTCAGCTGCTCGATCATGATGATCATTACCACCATCGATGATGCATTACCGTCATTACACGACCAATCGTATAATGATCGTCACTAGAGATTAAATTTTGCACAAAGTATAAACTTGATTGAGAGAATCAAGAATTTTCTTCTTTTTTTTTTATTAAGTTTTCGTATAATAGTACTCGACTGTGAACTACAGGTTAGACGTACAGAATAACTCAATTTTTCTAGTTTTTTTAAATTATTTTTTATAAGCATTTATGAAAGGTTTCGTTTCAATTGGATAGTGTATCTCCATTACCATGGTTGATTGGTCGGATAGAATCATTCACGCCATCTGATCGATAGTAAATTCCTTGAAAGAATCAAATTAAGATTGTGATCGAATTTGTAAATTGTTTTGATTTTATTTTATTTCAATTTCCTGATAGTTTGGAACATACTTGTTCTCTGTTCAATTTCAATTCTAATTCCGTAGGCATTTTGCCTTTTCTAATAAACTCTTGGTTATCTCTTTGCCTTTTATTTATTTATCATTTTTAATATATTAAGATTTTTGGTTTTGTATTCTTTTAAAAGGATTTAATTAATATCCGAAGGCAGAAAGAAAATACCGCAATAATTAAGGGAACAATATTTAATTAGATGCTAATAATTAAAATACCAAACCGTGGAAGTAGTATTCATTTAGGACAAGAAAGTACTATTAGTAGAGGGAGTTCTAAGGGAAGATATCCAAGTTTTTGCAATTTTATACGCTTTGAAAATAAAAAAAAATATTTAGTAAACTTTGCTCGTCAATTAGTCATGGAATCAAATTTTATTGTTGGAGGACGTCTGATACAAAAAAGGAGGGATGAGTCTGATACAAAAACCATTCTCGAATTTTTAGTTTCCGCAACTATCACATTCGCACCCAAACATTGAATGTGATAATTTCTCCAATAAACAAGGATAAATTTAATATACTCAAAATAAATTTTATTTATTTAATTTTGGATTTTTGGTTATTCTGTTTAAATTTGTTAAAAAGTTTAGATCAGGCTGTGCGTTTTTTTAAAAATATTTTTTTTTAATTATCATTTCAAATAATATTAGTACGGAAATGTATAGTCTAAGCGCAACGAGACTAAAGACCATTTGGCGAAAAAAGGATATCAGGATTAAGAAATTAAAGTAGAAATAGAAAGAAAAACTGGTCTGCTTTGGAGGAATTAGCATAGGATCATGCCGCGGTGGGATTCCAGTACGCTAACAACTTTATGTTTGTATGTATGTATTTATTGCTAAAGGGCAACCAAACCTCGCCAGACGCTTTCGCATCCATCTGCTCAGGCGGTTTGGCTGTCCTGTGTAGGATACATATCGTCCTAAACCTCCAAGTTCTCATTGACCAGGCTCTAATTTGTTGTTATTGTATTTCATTTTAATTTTTCCTTACCATTTTCATTTTAATTTTAATTTTTAAATTTTCCATTTTAATTTTAATTTTCGTTCCCATTTTCATTTTCATTTTTAAAATTATTTTTTTTTTTTTTTTACTCTCCATACCACAACACCCTCTTTCATTTTACTTTTTAGTTTTAATTTTAATTTTACTTTTAATTTTCTTGACAATCCTATGACAGTATAACCCGTTTTACTCTCCATACCGCAACACCCTCTTTCATTTTACTTTTTAATTTTAATTTTAATTTTAATTTTAATTTTACTTTTAATTTTCCTTACAATCCTATTACAATTTTTCCAGTTTAAAAACCCTCCTCCTCGACGCCATAGCCGCTCCCCACCTAGAACAGCCATGACGACGACCCCGTATCCCTTTAGTCGCCTCTTACGACAGGCAGGAAATACCGTAGGGCTATTCTTTACCTCCGACCCTACCCGGAGGAACTTTATGTTTGACAATAATATTTTACAAATGATAATGACAGTGGAATTGAACGAATAAAACTATAAATAATTGTGGTTCCCTCAATTGATTTTATGAACGTATACCATATTCTGAATTTTTTAGTAAGTTCACAGTGTCGCCCTCAACATTTACATAATTAACTAAGTCCACACAATCTTTTTATTGTTATTATTATTATTTCTATTTATTAGGTTTATTCGAGGAATTTTTCTATTCTCACTATCAAGTCTCTGAACCCTTCCCAATGATCACTGACCCGGTGTAAAGCAATTTCCTAGCGCATTTCAAGTTGAATCCACTGTCACCGCTTCTGAATACTGTATTCGATTGCATCCTATTGAAATCATATGGTCAGCAATCCCAAAGCAGCGTCTTCATGCGTTAAAACTTTTTAACCACTGACAGGATGTAAAAATGACTCATCCATAATTTGTGGATTTTCATTTTAATCATTTAAAAGAAAATGCACTTCGTTATACTTTAAGATACATTTCAAAAAAATCAGTGTTATCGTTAATAGTTCATTTTAATAAACAAAAAAGTTCGATGGTAAATTTGAAACACCTATAAACCGGCAAAACCTTACATTATAGAAGAATTGAAAAGTCCTCTGCAAAAAAAAATTCTGTCCAAATTCAGTATGCGATTGACGCGTTAATTTTAAATTCCTTTTTCATTTATGATATTATTATGGGTAAGCAAATATATTTTTGAATATTGCAAATTTTTTTATAATTTTTAATATAAAAAAGATTTTTTAGAAATGGTAATTTTTTATTTATAATATTTTTTAATTTATAAAACGAAGTAACTAGGTGGAATGGTCACGTATTAAATCTTTACATTTTTTCATTTATAGTAAAATTGCGTCACCTTTCCGTTAAAGTGATCTTGCATTATTGGGTTCTTTTTCTAGGTACACAGGTTTGTGCACTCCGTATATTTTGAAGATTTGTATTTATAAAAATGGGCATATCAATTTGGAACAAAATAAAAAAGAAATTTTTAAAAAATAAAAAAAAGAACCTCTTTCAACAATTGTTCTAGGAGTGCCATAGGAGTTTTGTGGAAATGCTAATGTAGAGAGACACACAACACTTAAGTGGTCCATTCCACTAATTTTTTTCTGTCTCTACTTGGTCCCCCACTAATTTTAAATTTTTCTTGCCATCTAATATTTTACATGAAAAATAACCAAATAGATTCCAAGCAAAATTTTATTGGCACTAAACTATTGTGTTGGGTTTTAACCTTTGATTGTATTATCTGCAAATACATGATGGCTTTTCCTGTACAGTAATTCATAAGTGATGGTAATAAATAAAAATATTAAACGTAATATCAGATGTCTATCAAAGTGTTCAATTTTCATATAATAGAAAAATAATATCCTTTTAACAATGTGAACAATTTTAAATAAAATATGCAAAAAAATTACCTTTTAGCCTTTTCTAAAATATTTTTTTAAATTGATGCAACTACGACAAAACAACGGTACCTGGATAAAATCGAACATAGAAAAGGTTGAGGTATTTGCCAAGCACTTAGAAGATAAGATACACTCACAAAAAATGTATGGTGACCTCAAAATTCCACTTTCTATGAGCTCTGCACCCAAAAATTTACACCAGCCGAAATTAAATATTTAATCTATCAGGTTCTCAATAATAAAGCCTCTGGTTATAATTTAACAACCGTATCTATCCTCAAACAATTCTCCAAAAAAATGCTGATATTCATATGTATTTATCTATTTTTCCTTACATTGGAAATTTTCAGTTATGAAAATGATTCTCAAAACCAAAAAATCACTAAATTCCCCATACTCATATAGACATATCAGTTTGTTACCAATCTTTGGAAATTTTTTTGAAAAACTTCTTTTAAAACGCCCTTACCCTATCCTTGAAGATGCCAAAATTATCTCTGATCACCAATTTGATTTCCGTACAGATCACTACACATTTCAATAATGTATTCACGTGGTTGATTTAATTGCATCCTCTCTTGAGTAAAAAGAGTACTGCCCAGGTATGTTCCTAGATATATACCATGCTTTTGATCGAATGTAGCACCCTGAACTCAAAAGTTTCTTTCCCTCCACATACTTCCTTATTTTAAAATCATATCTCTTCCAATGCCATTTTCAAGTTAGATTTAATACTGGTTGTTCTGAAATATCCCCCATCAAAGCTGGTATGCCTCAAGGCAGTACCCTTGGTCCACTCCTACATAATACTTACACTTTTGGCATTCCAACAAATTTCAAAACTTTGACTTCCACCTATGCGAATGATACTGCTATTCTTGCATCCCACTCCAATATCCAAATAGCCTCAAAATATCTACAATCCCATATTAAAAATCTTCAAGCAGAAGAGTGTTCATGCTATCTTTACCATCTGCAAAGATCCACCCCTCCCTATATACCTTAATGGCCAGTTCATTAATAAAACTTAATGACCACTTCTGGGACTAAAAACCAAGACAAACGACTTACTTGGAATCCTCACATGAAATTAAAAATACTTGAACGTAACAGACTTTATCGCCTACTACGAGGGTCGTTCAATAAGTCCTTAGAAAAAGATGGAAAAAAACTGTTTTTAAAAAAAAAAAATTATTTTTCAACATAATCTCCTTTTAGCTCTATACACTTTTCCAACCGTTTTTCCAAAATTTTTATCCCGTCCAAAAAATAGGATTTCGGAAGTTCTGCAAAATACTCATCCGTTTGAGCAATGACGTCCTCGTTGGAAGTGAACCGTCGTCCGCCAAGCCATTTCTTCAGATTGGCGAAAAGAAAATAGTCACTCGGGGCCAAATCTGGTGGCAACAATTCCATTCTTAATTCCACAATTTTGGCCATGGAAACAGCGCAGGTGTGCACACTCGCATTGTCCTGATGCAAGAGGATTTTTTTCTTCTTCAGATGGGGGCGTTTCTCTTTGATTTCCTCGCTCAACCGTTGCAATAACGACGCGTAATGTTATTGTTTTTCCTTTTTCCAAGTAGTCGATAAAAATGATGCCCTGCGAATCCCAAAAGACCGTGGCCATCACCTTGCCGGCCGATGGCACAGTTTTTGCCTTCTTCGGAGCCCGTTCACCCTCGAAAATCCACTGTGATGACGGTTTCTTCATTTCTGGAGTATAGTAGTGTATCCAGGTTTCGTCCACAGTGACATATCGACGAAGGAATTCGGCAGGATTGCGATGAAAGAGTGCCAACATAGCCTCAGAGTCCACTACACGATTGCGCTTATTCTCCTCTGAGAGCAAACGCGGCACCCATCTTGCCGAAATTTTTTTCACAGACAATTTTTCATGCAAAATTAAAGCGATTATACCTTGTGATATGCCCGTGGCCTCAACTAATTCGCGCACTTTAATTCGCCGATCGTTCAAAATCAGATCGTGGATTTTGTCGATGATTTCAGGAGTAGACACCTCAACTGGGCTCAATATATATATTCACTCCCTTTCCCACCAACTATCATCCTTTAACCACTACATATATGCCGACAATATTTTTATACTTGTATCTGGTGCTGATCTTCAGCAACAAATAAATAACGCCATCCGCAACATCAACACTTGGAGCAGCATAAACGGTGCGGTTATCTGTACATCGAACCCACCTTGCCTTCATGTTTGCAGGAAAAAAAATTGTAGTTTATCGGACTCGTCACTAACCCCCTTCCCTCTCCGCCCAAACGATTCCATGAAAATCCTGGGTATCTCAATTGCCCGTGGAGGAAAATGGAATCTTCAGATTAAAAATGCTGTTGACAAAATTAATATCATTCTCCGAATGGTAAAAATTTTAGTCAGCAGCAAAAGTAAGGTAAGACAAAGTGAGGCAATTAGAGTAACCAACGCCCTTTTGGACGGGACCTTGCTCTATTTCCTCACTATATGTGTCAGTGTGCCAATAGCAGGGAAAAAACTAGTCGAGGTAGCGGTAAACCGTTGTATTAGACTAGCCAGTGGAGCACATCGGACATCTCCGGTGGAATCCATACTGATAGAGACTGGTCGAAAACCTATTTTTCTCTATCTTCACAAAGCCCGCCTAAGTTTAATTTACAAAAACCTATGCCTTCCAAATTATCCCCTCCACACTTTAATAAAAAACATTATCATCTCCCCCAGCTCAAAAAGGAATTCATCATCGCTATCCTTATTAATATCCCACCTTGAAAGAAATTCATCCATCCTCCCCGTCGATTTCCAAACTTCCCTTCCACACCCAGATTGGAAACCATGGTTAGGAGCAAAGTTGAAAGTGACTGCTTCTCTTGACAGGTTTAAGAAGGCTAGAACTGATCCATCCACATATAGGAAATTGTTCCTTGAACAGTTGGACGGATTAAAACATCATCGACTGTTGTTCACTGATGCCGCCGCTGACACCGATATTACATCTTTTGCGGTCGTCGAACTTTTTGGCTGCAGCACCCGCACACTATGTTGTGGAATCTTCCCTTATAGGGCAGCTCCATATTACGGGGAGCTGTGGGCCATCAAAACGGCAATTGAAATTGCGACCAATATTCCCAGCCAACAAAACGTTATTATTTTTAGCGACAGCCTTGCCGCCCTTAAAGCCATTTGTGGCCCATCGAGTGACCCAGTACTTAGCGCAATTCGTCATAGCCTACTTAGCAATAGGAGTGTCGAGTTGCAATGGGTGCCAGGGCATGTGGGAATTGTGGGTAATGAAAGTGCTGACAAGTTGGCTGGAGAAACACTCCGTCGGCCAGTGATCACAGTCATTCCCAATCTGCCTCGCCTACTAACAGAATGGCAACTAACACCTTTAGCCATCCGCAGACACGATGACTGGACCAATAGCGACACTTTTTTGTCGACTCATTGGAGAACCACTAACAAACCAGTGTATTCAACATCCATACCGAAATTCTGGGCGCGAAAGCTCCTCAGAATCCGGATTGGACATACTGCTCTTACCCATAACTTCCTTTTTGGCAACACCAACCGTCCCTTCTGCCAATCCTGTGGCACCCATTTCACTGTCTACCATATTCTACAGGAATGCCACATAACCAAGAACTACTTTGCGAGCAGGATTCCTCCCATTATGGAGCTCCTCGATCCAACAACTCCATTCCCTAGTCCCCTATTTAATCTTCTACAACATACTAATCTGCTCCACAAAATATAACAAAATTCTCAACTTTCTATACTACTAACCAGAGACCAGTTTCTCTCAGAAAAATTCCCACACGTACTACGAAGTCGCCAAATGGCCTCACGGTCGTGGCGCTATGAAGTGGCCCCTGGCACATGTCTAAGGGACCTTACAAACAAACAAACAAACACCTCAACTGGGCGTCCACTTTTGTGGATGAACGGCCACGTTTAAATTCATTCACCCAATTGTAAACCATCGCAAACACAAGTGCAAATGTGCCATGAACTGCATCCAACTCGGCTTTGATTTCTTTCGGGCTTAAGCCTTTCAAATGGAGACGTTTGATGACAGCCCTAAACTCGCTTTTTTCCATTGTTATGCACAAATAAATGTCGTTAACTTTAATCGACGATATAAATTGACCTACACTATGAATCGAGCTGAAATTTTGACAGCTTTCCTGTCGATAATGCTACTTAAAAAAAATCTTTACCGACACTACGAGCGCAATTTCTCAGATTTTCTAAGGACTTATTGAACGACCCTCGTATTTTTTTGACTTTTAATTTACAATACAATTTTTAAAGCGATCTGGACGTGCGGTAATGAACTTTAGAATTCAATCGATTCCTCTTTAATCCAATCACTTCAATCTAAAATCCTCCGAGAAATTGTTGATGCTCCATTTTATGGTCGTAACAAAGTAATCCATCGTTACCTATATGTTCCCCTTATTCATAATTTATGTGTTTCTCGTTATAAAAAATTTCATTCTCGATTAACGTTCGTTACTTTCTCTTTAAGCACTTATCGACGTTTAAAGAGAAATTAGCCAAAAAATCGTTTGCGGTCTTAATATTATATGAATCGTTACATAGAGAAACACCGATGTGTGTTTACTCACATATGTTCATCTCCTGTCATTGGAATATTTCTGTCATAAAATCTGCTTGTTATAATGTTTATGTAAAGGCTAAAAAAAAAATTGGCGTTAGTTCTAAAATGATTTGCGGTACGGATAAAATATTACGCCTGATCTATGGTATAATTTTCTGTAGAACATCCTGTATAAGAGTATGTCGTTTAAAGATTTTCTTTAAGTAAAAAGAAAACGATAATCTGGTACAATGTGGTTACTATAATAGAATAAAGACTATTTTCAAGTTTAAAATGAATTTATCGATACTTTCTTCCCCATTTCACATTGCCAACTGTACTCTATCAAATTCGCTGCCTTTTCTTTCAACTTTTATGAGATTTATCTTGAAAATTTTTAAGGAAACTCATTAAGTCCTAATTGAGTTTTAACATAAAATTAGCATTTTTCTTTTATTGTCCATATGAATCTAACCTCAATTTCTTAATACTTTTCACATTTCATTTGAATATTAAAAATTACGCAATAATCGATGATGTTGAAGATGAAGATGATAGCCGACGATGATAATATTGGAAACGCATCTTTGACTATGATCATTACGATAAGAATATTGAGAGGCTATAAAGTTTAATTGAATCTTTGAACATGATGTCTTTTATATTAACATCTACTGGATGTGTAGTAGGTAAGTAACCAGATTTAGAGAATTTATTAGGCAGATATACAACTGAGAGTAGTTTACCATTACCGGGTGCAATGTTTTATAAATATTACCATTAATAGTAAACAAGAAAGTTCTGTGGGAAAATTTATTTTCAAATTCGAAATGCTTCTCAATGGGAGTAATTTTATTTATTGAGGAAAAAGGTGTCATGTCCAAGATGGTGTAATTCTGTTAAAATAGTGATCACGTTATGCATTTACCATACTTCCGTATTTAGCGATTATGATCATTTTTAAAAAAAAAAACTAATGGATGGATGCACTTAATTTTTTTTCCATTCCATTTTATTAAAATATTATATTCTTGAAGATATTAAAAAAATTATTTGACTGGTAAAACTGACAGTTGTTTTTAGTGATATTTATTTTAACCTTTAACGGTTCTCTTAGGAGAAAAACTGATTTTCTCTTTTGTAGCTGCATTTTTGTATGATCTTCGGTATTTCGTAAACAAATATATTTTTTCCCTTTTTTTTAATGATTTAACTTAAAAGTAATTCTTAATGCCTTTTTTTTACAAAAAACTCAACGGATGAAAACATTCCATTTTCTTTCTTTGAATGCATAGAAATAGTTTGTGTTATGAAATTTACAAGAAAAAACTCTCAGAATTTTTTTTTAGATAAGTTCTTAGAGCACAAAAACGAAACATTTTTGTGTTTTTATTGCTAATGAAATTTGATTTTTATTGCTGATGAAATTTGAGTGGTAGCCCTATTGACCTTTAAATTTAGACTAGGAGCATTTGAAAAGTTAGGATTTTTTTAAAAATGAAATTCGGTAGCGGCCTACCTTGACGTTCATATTTATTTTATTTTACACAATTCTGTGCTTCAGATTTTATTTTTTTTAAAGTGAAATTTTTTCAATAGTTGTCTTCAAATGCCAATATAGATATAAGATGCTTGTGAGGTTAAATCTGAGTAGTAGCTGCTCGGACCTCTGAATTCTATACAAAAACCACTTGGAATATCAGAATTTAAAAAAAAAAACCGGGTCACCCTGACCTTGAAATTTATAATATTTTTGCCCAAATCAGAGGCTGGGATTTTATTTTGTTTAACTTGAAATTTCTCTAATAGTTATCTTGAAATTTCAATATAGATATATGGCCCATAAGATACTTTTTGAGGTTAAATCTAAGTATTAGTTGCCCGAACCTCTAAATTCTATACAAAAAGCGCACTTGGAATATCAAAGTCACCGTGACACTAAAATTTATAATATTTTTGCCCAAATCAGAGGTTAAGATTTTATTTTTTTGACGTTACATTTCTCCAATAGCTGTCTTGAAATTCCGACAAAGTTATATGGTCCATAAGATACTTCTGAGGTTAAATCTGAGTAGCGGCTTCTTGGACCTCTAAATTTACATAAAAATTAATTCGAATATCAGAATTTTTTAAAAAATGCGGTTCACCCTGACCCTAAAATTTATAATATTTTTGCTCAAATCAGAGGTTAAGATTTTATTTTTTTAATGTGAAATTTCCTTTATAACCACTTTGACATAGTTTTAATTTATATATTAAGACTATGTCTACTGGTCAGGAAGATACTTTTTGAGGTTCAATCTGAGTAGAAGCTGCTCGAACATCTGAATTTTATACAAAAATCGCACTTGGAATATCACATTTTTGTTTAAAAACGCGGGTCATCCTGACTTTGAAATTTATAATATTTTTGCCCAAATCAGAGGTTAAGATTTTATATTTTTGACTTGAAATTTATCCAATGGCTGTCTTGAAATTCCAATAAAATCAGATGGTCCATAAGATACTTTTTGAGGTTAAATCCGAGTAGACGCTGCTCGGACCTCTAAATTTATACAAAAAACAAGTGGAATATTAGAATTTTTTAAAATCAGAAGTTTTTGTCCAAATCAGAGGCTGAGTTATTATTTTTTTGATGCGAAATTTCCTTTATAACCACTTTGACAAAGCTTTAATTTATATATTTAGTCTACTGGTGAAGAAGATACTTTTTGAGATTAAATCTAAGTAGACGCTGACTGGACCTATAAATTTTAACTAATAGCAATTGGAAAATCAGGATTTTTGTAACCATCATTTTTTTTGTAACCAAAATTCCAAAGGATACCAAAAGGTTAACTTTTGGATGATTTCAATAAAAATTTTGAGCCCTAATTAACTTGACTTCTTCATTTAGAAATAATGTGTTCATTTCGAAAATCGAGGTTTTTAGATAGATCTTTTAAAAAGTTATGCTGAATAGTATTGTGAGTTTTAATAAATAGTAATAATAATACATTACCAGAAAATTTCAGCTTGACTTTAATAGGAATTTCATTCATTATTCAAATAAATTTAGAAGTATCTAAAAGTAAATATTAGCCAGTAGCTAAATGTATATGAAATTAGTTAAAAATATATGTGAAATGATATTTGCTAAGCTAATATAAATAGGAATACATTGTTTCAAATACAAATAAGGTGTTCGTTCGTATTTACATTACCTGCAATGGAATATTAAAAATCTTTGAAAGAACAACAAAATGTAATTCAATTTTAAATATACACGGAAATGTACATGTTTGAAAGGATATCCATTTGATACGAGTAAATTGTTGGTACTGGAATTTATACTATAAAACTGATGGGATTTAATTTCCATTCTAAAATAATTTCCATTTGACGTAATTGAAACTTTCGATAGCATACATACACGTATGCTAGTTTTGTACAAAATAAATAGAAAACTTTTAATTTAAATATCTTGCTAGGGTGTATTCTGCAAATATTCATGGAAAATTGTTGCATGTTAGAATTTTAATAGTTCTAGCAATTTTCAACAAAATATCATGTTAAAGATATTTTATTTTGACTCTTATAATTGTTTTTTGTTTATTTATAAGGTCCCATAACATCTACCAGGAGACATAAAAAGAGGACTCTTAACGATGTGTGGGAAAACTTAGCCATGCTTCTTAGAAAATCCAAATGAAAGATTAATTAGGAGTATTGACATTTTGTTATATTTTGTAGAGTAAATTAGTTTGTTTGAGAAAATTAAATAAGGGACTTTGAAATTTTTAGTAGCTTTTGCGTTCAAAATTTCTGTATGAATGTAGAGTGAACTGGTTTATTGGTAGTGGGCTAATTTGTTGATAATATATTATTGCTATTTAGGCCAAAAGATTCATACCGCCATTTGGTAAGCAGATAAACTAAATTAAAGATTACTGAAGGCAGTGGACAACTCATCATCCAAACTGCCCCCATAACCGAGATCCCGACGCAATTCGACTTTCCTGTTTGTTGAGAACCGGGTCACTTGATGACAAATTTTTATTTTGTAGACATTTTAAAATAGTTATTTAAAGGTGGGCCAATTGTTACTTTTTTTAGCATTCAAAATATCTGCCAAAACAAAAACGCTATGATTTTTTTTTTAAACTGTCCAGTATGAAATAATACAATTATAGCCACAGAATTATTAATAATAGAACAACACATTTTAATCATCCAACCTTATTACGAAAACGGGCATTCTTTAAAAATGATATTTCGCAAAATTTGTAATCATTTCGGTGTGTTTCATCATCCTAGAGAGCTCGGAACGGTGGCAGAAACTGGTTCGATGGCAGGTCTTTCATGAAAAAACATAACCGCTGTAAGTAAAAACGTGCTTGAAGAACCAAGATCATATCCTAGGAATCGTTCAGATGGATTAAACAGCTCGCGCACAACCTTATGTTAGATTTGGCATATCGATCTTCATCTGCATCTACACAAGATCCAAATTACTCAACAATTTGAGCCATTGGACCATTTTTAAGCGCAAAAAAAATGCTTATTGTTATAAATGGATTCGTGTGAAATCGTGGGTGTGGGATGGGAAGGTATTAAAATTTTGAAATGTAAGTTGATGAACTTTAAATTTCACAGGAGTATGGCCAGTGACAATCATATTCAGAGAGCACGTTACTCTGCTCGGCATGCTTGTCGCTAGCTTTATGCATTTATTACGGAGGAGTTTAAAGTGATTTATTATCGAAAACATTTAGGGGAAAATGGAAAAACCTACTATAACAAGAAAATTCATTATACCGAAAACATTTAGGGGCAAATAGAGAAACCCAAAGGGGTTAAATTCTCAATGGGA
This sequence comes from Atherix ibis, assembly GCA_958298945.1. NCBI lineage: Eukaryota > Metazoa > Arthropoda > Insecta > Diptera > Athericidae > Atherix > Atherix ibis. Next base: position 29,733,399 of record OY282605.1, on the reverse strand, counting down.
GGGGAAGAAGAAGAAAGGATTCCTTTAGAATTTTACACAAAAAAATTTTAGAAATCAAAGGAAAAATTTATTTATTTTAATAGAAAAAAAAGAAACCACTCAGGCAAAGAGAAGGGAATAACAAATAAGTAGGGAGGTATAGAAATTTGATAAGATAAAAAGAAAATAGGAAAAAAAACGTTTAAATTACACTTTAAAAAAAATAAAGGAAGTTATAAAAAAAAATTAAATCAAAACCAAGAAAAACCCATAAAGAAATGAAAAACGTTCATTACAGTGAATTCTGAACACTATCGTGACATGTTAATGAAGTTTTTGCAGCCGAAATTGACTGCGCTTTAGTTTAAACAAGGCGGCGCTACAAACCATACAACACCTCAAACTATCAGTTTGTTCCGCACTGAATTCAGTGATTGAAAAATCTCACGAAACAAAGATGTCAAGAAGGCCGCCAAGATTTTGCAATTTGACACCGTTGGAATTTTTTCTTTAAGCGATATTTGAAAGGAAGAGTATATGCCAATCGTTCGAAAATAAGTTTAGATCTAAAGAGCAATATTCAGCAAAAAATTGAGACCTTTATTATAAAAAATCATCGAAAATTTCGACGTTCGGATGCAGACCTGCAAACTGAGTCGTAGTGGTCATCTGAATGATATACATAATAGTTTCACTTTAACTAAAAATTAAAGTTTTCTTTCAGTTTCAAAAAAATCCCAACAGATGGCTCACAGATTTAATTACTTGACAAATTGTAATATTGGGTTGGTGGAAAAGTTATGCCCGTTTTTTATGATCCTAGGTAAAATAATTTTTTCTTCAGAAATGATGAATAGTACCCTATTTTAAATGATTCCATTGTATAAGGGATGCTTTCCCTCTACTTTCTATTCAGTTTTGGCCTGGCCAGAGTACAGTGAAGAGCCCTTGTATTTTTTCAAAATGTCGGTCGATAAAGTGCATTTACGTCATTATTTACTTTATGAATTCTGTAAAGACAATACTGCGAGTGTGGCAACCAAAAACACTTGCGAAGTGTATGGAGCAGATGTCATCAAAGTTCGACAGATACGAAGATGGTTTACAAAATTCCGATCTGGGGATTTTTCACTAATTGATCAACCACGTACCGGGCGGCCATTGAAGTCTAATGAGGACAAGTTAAAAGTCATAATTGACACCAATCCACGTCTTACCACCAGGCAGATCGCGTCGATGATGGGAGTCAACCATACAACCGTATTAAGGCATTTGAAGCGTATGGGGATGGTTTCGCGGTACGACGTTTGGATACCTCATCAATTGTAGGCTGCCAATTTATTGGATCGTGTTTCAACGTGCGTTGCTTTGAGCGCGAGACAAAAACATGAACCTTTTTTGCATCGTTTGGTAACGGGAGATGAGAAATGGGTCGTGTACAACAACGTGACAAGAAATAGACATTGGGCTATACCTGGACAAGCCCCATTAACAACTTCGAAAGCCGAAATCCATCAAAAAAAAGTTATGCTTTGTGTTTGGTGGGAATGTAAGGATATTGTGCATTTTGAACTCTTGGAATGCAATCAGAAAATTACAGCAGAACGATATTGTCAGCAATTATCCAAATTGAACATCGTCCTTCAAAAGGATAGACCAGAATTGGTAAACAGAAAAGGGGTAGTGTTTCATCACGACAACGCGCGACAACATGTGGCTATGATGACCCAAGACAAGCTGAATTGGGATGTTATCAATCATCCACCGTATTCTCCAGATCTTGCTCCTTCCGATTTTCATTTATTCCGATCACTGCAAAACTTTTTAAATGATAAAACATTTCATACAATAGAGCAGGTAAAAATATCCCTTTCTACATATTTCGCATCAAAATCCAAGGAATTTTACACTAATGGTATTAATAAGTTGATAGAAAGATGGGTGGAGGTTATAAGAATGGATGAAAATTATATAATTGATTAAATAAATAATACAAATCTAAAAAAAAAGTGTTTAATTGTATATGTAAAAAACGGTCATAACTTTTGCACCAACCCAATATTTTACACATTTTAAAAATGGTTACTTTTAATATTTTTTTAAATTCTATTTTATATATATTTTTCTTCTATTCAAATGAATTTAAAATTTAAAGTAAAAAACAATTACTTTTATTTTTAATACAAATAATTCTTTAAAAAAAAATTCCAAATTATCCCAAAAAAAAAAATTTTACACAAAATCAAACCCAATCTCTAAAGTGTTAATATTTTAATAACATAATTATAAAATTATCACAATAATTTAATCAATTAATTTATGGTGGAAATAAAAGTGAATACGTTTAGAAAAAAATATCTCACAGTATTTAAGCTAATGTTATTAAGTCGAAAAAGCTCATAAATCTGAAGCAATTACGATCATGCAACTGGAATTGCGTACAATTTGCGCTCGGAACACGGAAGCTTGAAAAAGCACAGAAGCGACGGTGGCGACTGCAGTACGACTTGGACGTTAATGGTGCCCATCAAATCTGTCGGTTCCGTTTGTCCTTTTACTGCCACAAATGATTGATGGACACCATTCAAAGTATCAACTTATAATCAATTGTTTTTTGTTGGTTATAATTTATATATTTCCACTTACAACTATAGTAAATTCGGACCTTTGAACAAAAGAAAATGAAGTTATTAAATCGAACTGGACGAGGAACTCCAATTTATTGTATATGAATTCACGTAACATACGTTCGGTTTTTTGCAATAGCACAATTTTCATGGATTTAATTCTTATCATTAGCTAATAAGGGGATGCATTAAATTTGTATTATTTTCCTACCAAAGGAAGGTCACCCCAATACAGAAAATCTGAAAATTAATTCATAGAAAATCTTTCGGTATAAACATTTTTTTTTTACACTATTCAATTGTTTATAAAAAACTAACCAACGAACTGATATAAACGTCAATTGTTAATAAATACTTTGTTGGCTGCTATTTTTCCCATAAAATTATCATTAAAAAAAAGTTTAATTACATTGAATTGATTAGAAGATTTGGATAAAAAATTAAATCTTTTCTTATTACCGAAGACAAGTAGTGCTATTGAATTTGGACCAAATTGTTTTTCATGGATTTCATCTGCGGATATGCTATAAGCTGATGGCTTAAGGTCAGATAATTTGCTCAGTTTAGATTTGTTATTTATTATTTATTAGACGCCGGAAATTTTCATGCTGAGTAAAGTAAGTTATTTTTCGTTTTTTTTCCTTCTTCTTCTGTTTGGGATACGAAAAAATATATCAACAAATTTTATAAGTTAAGGTACAAATTTGAACTATTGTAGAAAAAGAATTTATAAGTGCTATTTTTTTTTAATAAGAATAAATAAATGTTCACTTCCTTTTAATAAATACAATAGTTAAAAGTTTTTGCTTTAAAAGAATTTTTTGGTTTCGTTTAAGAAACGTTGCAGAAAAGTAATAAGACTGATTTTTTTATATATTATTTTTATTTATTTAATTGGTTTTTGTAAGATATAACAAATTTTTTTTCGCCAATATTAAATTATGCTATTAAAAATTAAGAAAGTGCTGTTCATCAATAGATGGTGTCAGCAGTGAATGCCTGCAGTAAAAAAACGTTTTTCAGCAGTATCATTACAATAGATGGCGCCAGCAGTAAAAACAGTTAAATCGTAAGCTTAGACATCTGTCAACAGCTCCTCATCGTTACATTTTTGACTTTTTATCGACGTTATATATTTTTTTGTGCTTGAAAATGTCGAAATTTGAGCGTCATTTGTGGGAAGTTTTGCTTTTTGCATTCAATTGGAAGAAATCTGCTGCTGAGGCACGTCGAATGTTTGCAGAAACTGATGGCGGGGCTTGTTTTAATGACAGAACGTGTCTCAAATAATTTCAACGCAACAAAAGTGGTAATTTAGAGATGAAAGACAAGAGCACCCCGAAAGTTTGATGACGCAGAATTTGAGGCATTCCTGGATGAAGATCCATGTTAAATAAAACAAATACTTTCTGATTCATTGTGCGTGACTCAACAAGTCAATTCCCATCGATTAAAAGCCTTTGGAATAATCCAAAAGGAAGGAAATTGGGACCTATACGAGTTGAATCCGAGAGACGTCGACTGTGTAAAGAGCTCTTCCAATGGCAAAAAAGGCAGGGACCGGGCGTGATGAAAAGTGGATCCATTACGAAGATCAAAAAGGAAGAAAATCGTGGGGGCGCCGCGGTCACCTTGGCGTGGTATATTATGAGCGTGGTATGCAACCGGGTGAAACCATCTCAAGAGCTCACTACCGAAAACAACTGATGCGTTTGAGCAGAGCATTGAACGAAAAACGGTCACAATACAAGCAAAGACACGAAAATGTGATTTTATAGCCCAACAACGCTCGGCTACATGTTGTTAAAGTGGTGTAACAATAAAATGGGACGTCCACCCACCGTTTTCTCCAGACATCGCCCCTTCTGGTTACTTACACTTCCGATCGATGACGCGTGGTCTGACTGAGTAGAACTTCCGATCTTCCAAAGAGACGAAATATTGGGTCGATTCGTGGTTCAGCTCAAAAGACAAGTAGTTTCTTCGACATGGATTCCGTATGCTGCCAGAAAAATGGTAAATCTTACACTAACATTTGATTAGTGTAAGATTTACCACTTTATTTGTTTGGGGAAAAAGAAATCCATTATTTATTTTATTTTATAAATTATTGCCAAGGTAACTTCATAATACATCCCTCATAGAAGCCCTGGTCCCTATTGGCAAGAAACTCGACTAAGCAATTTTCACAATCTTCTCTTGATGCCAATTTCTTATCACTAAGAAAGTTTTGCAATGATAACAAAAAAGATGGTAATAGCTTGGTGGCAGGTCTGGACTATAAGGTGGATGAATCAAAACTTCCCAACCAAGCTCCCGGAGTATCTGGCAAGTCACTATAGACGTGTGTAGCCTGGCGTTGTTCTGATGGAATCTCTGGTCAATCAAACGGTCCAATTGTTGACAGTAGAGGTCCGAATTTACTGCTTGGTCATATGGAAGCAGCTCATTCCTTTGCAGTCCTACCAAGTGCACAGCAAAACCTTCCTGGCCGTTAGTTTAGGTTTGGGCCACTTCACCGCGTTTTGACCACGATCGTTTTCGTACAATATTGTCGTAGGTGACCCATTTCTCATTACAGATTATGAATCTGTAAATCGACAACATGAGTTAACTGTGCAGAAGATACGCCGATTGAATGCTAGAAACATAATATTTTGATGTTGAGTTTTGAAACAAATTTTTTTTGAGCGATTGGGGCATATTTCTTGTTTGATGGATACGTTAATACGGGGTACTGAAAACCCACAAGTTGTTGTGGTAAAACTATTTTTTTTTAGGAATAGTGACTATTTAGTGTAAATTTTAGACTGTCAGATACGGCAATAGGCAAAATTTCTATAACTGAGGCTCCAAAAACCCATAAATATCTATGCAAAAGCCATTGTATCCGAGAAAATGAACTGTATGGTGCCCACTTAAGTCTAAAAATATCATTGGTCTGTATTGCTTTAAAATAAAGAAGAAGACATCGTTACCATCAATCCTAAGTGCTATAGCCATACCATAACCAACTTATTGTGGCTTGGAATAAAAGTTGTTAACCTGAACCACATGTGTTTTTATAAACTGATGCAAGATTATTGGCTTTATTGGGTGAAAAATTATCAGGAAATATAATCTTTGAAATTTGTGGTAATTAGGCATCTTCAAAAAAAAATTTTGTTTTTTGTAGAAAATTTTCAAACTTTGGAGCAAGTTTAAAGTCTGAAATGTTCGAAAAAGTCATAAAAAATTACCTTAGGGGAATCGAGTCCTGTAAGAAGTATTGTAATTATGTAACATAATGGCAAATTTAAAACAATATTATATAATTTAAATATAGATTTGAAATATATTTTATTTAACTATACTTTCCAAAATATAAATTGGATAATCGTTTCCATCAATGTTCTGCCCCATACAAAGTGGTTCCCTTGGGTAGCTACACATATTTATCGGTGGAATAGGCTTTAGTTTGTTAGTTACACTCTTTTAGATGCTATCAACAGTACCAAAGATATAGAAAACTGAAATTCACAATATTAGCATTGTGATCACCTAGCAAAAAGTGGTTTATTTTCAATAATAAATAATAAAAATTTTTTTTTTTAAATGTTTGAACAAAAATTTTAATACTTTCCATGAAGTTTTTGATTTTTTACATAATTTTTTCAATTATTTGAAATATTATATTTTAATGGAATTCTGTAAATTGAAATCCATTAATTTTTAAAGAATATTCTCATATTTTTTTAATAGACAATTTTTATAAAATATCCTTCCGATCGTAATTAAAGTATTTCTGATTATAATTAAAGAATAAATGCAATAAAAAATTCAAATAACTCTAAACTTATGCAATTTGATATGATAAAATTATATAAAAGTCTTCAAATATTTTCATAAATTTAATCCTTCTCGATTAAAATTGCAAATTTTCCCAATTAAAAAAAAATTTTATCAAATTCAAATTTTATAATCAAAAAAGTTTAAAATATTAACAAATTATAATAAAATTTATAAAGTTGAATAATTTTGACTTACTTTCGATAAAATATTTCATTCAAAGATTTTTTCCATAATTGAATATATTAAAGAACCCCTTCCACACTTTGTTTAAACTATTGTCGTGTTATTTAAAATAAAAATTAAATATAAACAAACACTGATTCTATTTTTTTTACAAATTCTATATCATAATTTATAGTGTATTTATCTATCATAATATCTAATATACTCTCACAGAGCTTATAGACTCAGTTTAGAAATTTCGGAAAGTTCAATTTTGGAAATATTGTAATTCCAATTTATTAATCATGAATAATTTCCACACCAAATATTTTTCTCTGCAAAATTGCAAAAAGTGTTTAAGGCATTTAGTATTTATTTTTTGCTCAATAGTATTTTTATTAAAATTGTACAATTTTGTAAAAGAAAAACAACAAAAATAAAAAAAATTAAATAAATAATTCCGAATATAGAAGTTCATTTATTATATAATTTATTTAAATAGAAATAATTATAGTAATAAAGTGCATCAACGTATACAACTATGTATATTGGCATTAATCAAATTGTATTCGTATTTAAACTGTAAGTGCACTTACCTTTTTATTTAATTTAATGCTTCAACTAAAACTGACTTTAAATTGCATTCATATAGTACCCGAGTAATGAGTAATTGCAGATTCTTTTATGGATTTTTTTTGCATGAGTACTTTTCTGTTCTATTTAAAAATAGGAGCTATAAAAAAAATACGCTAACTGAAAAGAAATATACACTAAAATTATTATTGTTCATCTTGAATTGGTTTCTTTTAAAAATACAATATTTTATCTTAATCAAACGGTAATGGACTTTATTCATCATGTAATTATGAAAAAAGAAGTAAACGCATTCAAGTGCATTTTTGTAAAAGACAAAAAAAATAACAATTTTCGAAAGAGAGTAGTTTTGAATGTAATTTCAACAATAACAGAAATAATAAAATTTAATTCCAAAGACGTAATCGAGATATTTTTATATTGTAATAAACATAAAATGTTATGCCATAATCATGAATTGATTTGTTTTCTATTTAAAATGTGATAGAATGTAACAAAATTGAATAAATTTTATTTAATTTTTTAAAAAAATGGTTCCACTTTTTTAATTTATTACTTATTATCTTTGTTGTTTTTTTTTGAAAAAAAAAACATTTATGTACGGAAAAAGAATGAAAAATTGTTAGTCTGGTTAAAAAAAATCGGAATTCTCTTCCGAGTACCGATTTATCCTTGCTTTGCATCTAGCAAAAATCCATAGTTTCTCGTACTCTAAATTCAAACGCTACAAAGTTGTTTTACTGCATGCATCTTAAATTAAAAGAAAGGTAAATATGTCCATGTAACTTTTACTATTCGCCATAAACCAAAAAATTACTACTGGAACCAATATGGACTTACGAGCAAGAAATCTAAGATTTACATGTAAGAATTTCCTATTATCATTGTATATTCTATTGACTGGAAAACCTTTTGAGTTTATAATAAACAGCATATTACATTTATATAATCTACTAATAAAACCAATTTGAACTTACGAACGAGAACTCTAGGAATTTCAAACTAGAACTTTCCATTCTTGCTGAATTCAATTATTTCAGTCAAAAATATTATTATTTATTATATATACAAATCTTCTGAGTTTATAATAGACAGAAAAGTACTTCTATATAATCAACTATTAAAACTAATTTGGACTTACGAGCGAGAACTCTTGGAATTCCAAGCTAGAACTTTTTATTCTCACTGAATTCAATTACTATAGATAAAAAAAACTAATCTTTTAACTAGACTAAACCTTCTGAGTTTATAATAGATAAAAAAGTATTTTTAAATAATCCACTACTAAAACCAATTTGGACTTACGAGCCAAAAACTCTGAGACTTACAATTGAGAACTTCCCATTTTTGCTGAATTCAATTCCTTTATTCAAAAATAGTCTTATTTATTGAATAGACAAATATTCTGAGTTAATAATAGATAGAAAATATGTTTAAACAATCCACTACTAAAACCAGTTTGGACGTACGGGTAGGAACTATGAGACTTATAGTATAGTACTTTCCATTCTTGCTGAATTCAATTATTTCGGGCAAAAAAAAGTTTTATTTATTGACCTGGCAAACCTTCTGAGTTTATTTTAGACAGAAAAGTATTTTTAAATAATCCACTACTAAAACCAATTTGGACTAACGCGCGAGAACACTAAGATTAACAGGCTGAAAGCTTCCATTCTCGCTTAATTCAATTATTGCAGTCAAAAATATTCTTATTTATTGACTAAACAAACTTGAGTTTATAATAGACACAAATGTATTTTTGTATAATCTACTATTAACACCAATTTGGACTTACGAGCGAAAACTCTGAGACTTACAATAAGGACTTCCTATTTTTGCAGAATTCAATTATGTCAGTCAAAAAAAGTTTTATTTATCGACTAGACTAAACTTTTTGAGTTTATAATAGACAGGAAAGTATTTTTAATTAATCCACTACTAAAACTTATTTGGAATTACGCGCGAGAACTTTAAAATTTATAGGCTTGAACTTACCATTCTCGCTGAATTCCATTCTTTCAGTTAAAAATAGTATTAGTTATTAACTAGACAAACCTTCTAAACTTAAAGTAGACAGTAAATTACTCTTATTAAATGTACTATTAAAGTCAATATGGACTTACGGGCAACAATTCTGTGACTTACAAACTGAAACTTTCAATTCTAGCTAAATTCAACTCCTTCAGTTGTTGTAATAGTCTTATTTGTCGTGATACTTAAAGTCGCATAAGTTTATGATATGACAACATATCGTTATAACTAGTTTCATTATCGGTTTATCCTCATGTTCAGGAGCTATTGTTTACTTTTTTTTCTATGAGTACAAACTATTTACTTTAACCTCACTAATGGAATGACTCTTACTAACGTGGTAAATTTCTATCTGATATACATAGGCTCCAACAGGAAATATTTTAATAGGTTTTAATTTCCAATATATACATCCATATCCTAATAAAGTAACCTACAATTAATACTATAATATGCAGAGATATATTTTGAATAACAATCATCTTCCTACCAGATTTTTTAACAGTAGTTTTTAAATAGGAAACTTACAGTATATTTTTTAGGACTCTACCTTAATCAAATTTATGAACTCTATTATTAACTATCATAACTCATATAAAAAAGAGAGAAAATATTTTTTTTAAATACAATACGGTATTGAAACCAATATGGGCTTACAAACTAGAATTTAATTGTACTTTATTTATATGTAGATATACAGATGTCAATAAGATCCATACGGTTGAAACTTTTTTTAAACTCTTTTCTTAAATATATGGCAATGTGTTTTTTAATTCAAGTGACATTTTTCTTCTAAAAAAGTAAACCTCGTACTAAGTTTTCCTGAACTACCTCTTGTCCTATAAAATAAATAAAGACGAAATTTAAAAAAAAAGTTTCAGCTATTTAAAAAAAAAACTAAACAAAAGCAACAACTCTTTTATATAGCTTTTGACTAAACTGGAACAGATTTTCAATATTTACTAAGTTCTAAATAAAAATGAGTTTCTATTGAAATTTCAATATGATAAAAGTTAGACTTTAAAGTAAATAATGTAGGAAGTACTATTAAACTTGAATATTTACATAGAATGAATAAATAAATAAATAAATATAATAAATATAAGTAAATATGAGTGGACGAATTTATTTCTAGAAATGCAATCATAACTAAAGTGAATCATTTTTAAATTTAACCAAATTAAATATGTTCTTTGTTAATGAATTTCTATTTTTTTTAATGGTAAATAGAATATTTTATGACTGGTTCTTAGAAATGTGCTTGGGAAAAAATACCGATATGCAAATAAGTTGAACAAACTCTCTGAAAACTTATTTGATTTTTTGAAATAAATTTTGTAAATCACCACCCTTCTTACTGAAATTTTTTTATTACCTACAATATTTACTTTAATTTTATGTCAATACTACAATTTTAAAAGCTTTTATCACAAACCTTATTTTGCCAACAAACAAAAATTTTTATTCAATATTTAAAGCGTAATATATGTAGCCAGCTGAAAATACGAAACTTTTAAAGGAACATACAGAAAAACTCACTGCTAATGACGGCATCTCTCTGAATAGCAACAAAATGTCCGTCGGCTTTCTTCCAAATAAACGAAAGATCCAGTATACAAAATTTTTGAAACTTTGGCCAAAACTGACAAAACGAAAGCCGCTACATTCAAAGGTTAAACCTATAATATTTCCCGTTATCATCCAATAAAGATAAATATTACTCAGACAAAAAAAATTAGTCCTTAATAGACGCGCAGTACAAGTTTCAATCACGTCCTATAACTATGCGATCATCTCGATCGTCATAAGTAAAGTTTAAATTTTTAATGCATTACAAAAACTTGCAAAAAAGGCTATAGGAGACATTACTTACTAAGATCAGAAGTTTCTTAGTAAGTAATGTCTCTTGCATTTTTGAATGGCTTAGAAGCATTTGAAAGAGAACATTACGTAGGAAAGACTTCAACAGGAAAGTTAACTGATGAAAATGTGAAACCTCTTGTGAGGTGAAATTGTCGATTGACATATAAAACGGGTGAGGCCTCTGTTTATATGAGAAGCTCAGAAAAAGGGTTCTTTGCGTCAAATAAAATATTATTGATACTTGGATTGTCCACCTGTCATGCGGACACCTCCATTAATGAGTTTTTATCGGAAAAGGAATTACTGTGGCTTGGTATATACTCCCTTCCTCCTTAATCGCCCGATCCATACTCCGTGTAACTGTTTTTGATTTCCAAAATCAAAAGAACTTGAAATGACATCATCTTGGTACTGCCGATAACATCTAAAGGAGTGTAACCAATGAGCTGAGAGCGGCTCCATTGAAGCATTCCAACACTGTTACGAAGGGTGGAACAAATGCTTCCGCCGAACTGTCCATTGACTAGTGATCACTGCAGATCACTGTAAAGGAAATCTTTCGAAATATTTGCAAACCATTGCCCAACCAGTCTACTCAACAAGCTCACCAAAATTTTGGGTACAGAGACTGCTCATAATTCGGAAAGGACATTCTGCTCTCACACATTTTCTATTTTTTATTTTATTTTAACAGATATCTACAACTACAACATAGTAATAAGCAGATTTGAATAATGGTATTAATTAACGTGGAAGATTATGAGGAGTAAACACGATCGAAGTCTCTACTCCTAGCGTGTGCTTATGTTAAGCGTCAGTATTTTAGTAAATCACGTGACCAGTGACGCTTAAAACTTCGATAGGTGCTTTTATAAAAGGAAGTTCTTGAACGAGGGGGGGATAAGTATGATTGAAGAAACGAGAATAGAATTTTTTACAACGAGACACAGTAACATTCTGAACAAAAGAGATCATGGTGGATAACCGTATTGGCGAACATAAAAGGAAGCGTTGACAATTGTACGGAATTTTTTTTGATTGAAAAAATTAGGTTCAATAGAAATTGGAAGACTTAGCAAAACTCTAGCTGTATAGTCTGTAAGTTCATATTGGTTTTAGTACGGCAAAAGTCCTTTACTATCTATAGTAAGTTTGGAACGCTTGACTAGAAGTCGAAGTAGTTGTGGGTATCGTTTTTTTAGTTCTTGTCGTTAAAGTCTTATATGCGTTCAGTCCTAGGTACCGAACTTTGGATTTACGATTGGAGAATTTGAGAAGCATGTTTGTGATTTTTCTAGATGAAAGGTAGACCGGATCATCAGCGTATGTAGCAGATAAGGTATTGGTACAGATTAGGATATCGTTTATATAAATGTTGTAGAGGATGGGCCTTAGTAAACTTCCTTGTGGAACACCAGCCAGTATAGGAAATTTAATTACTTTAAAGTATCGATTGGAAAGGAATGATCTTAGGACTAACAAATAGGTGGAAGAAAGGATCCTTTTGAGTTTCCACATAAACTCAGGGTTCCAAACTCTATCAAAAGCTTGACTTATAACGAAAAACACACCGGGACAGTACTCTTTTGTTTCTAAAGATTCAATAGAATCATTCAGTATCGATGACTCAATGATACTGCTGGGTAGTGGAGTGTTCGGAGCAGAAAGTAAAATGGTGGTTGTGAATTAAATTTGAGGATTCGAGTAGGGGATCCAAGTAGCGAATGATTATGCGGAGTGTCACCTAATCCAAAATATATTTTCCTTCCATTGTGGAATTTTTAGATCCCTCAATACACTTCCCATGTCCTCGTTATAATTTCTCAAAACAAACTAAAAAATCTGATCCATCCAACCAACCGAAGACCGATCTTCTCTAATCCATACACTTAGAGATCATATTCTAGAGCACTTCTACCTAATGCCTCCGCCGATGTAGGTATAGCTGCCTAGGGGAACTATTTTGAAGGGGTAAAAAAAACTACGAATGAAATTAATTGGAAAAAACCATAACCTCGCAAATAACTAAATATTTTCTACCTGAAATAGGCTAAAAGTAATTGTGTTAAAAACATTTTATCCTAAAACTTAATAAATAAAAAAAATAAAAATTATGTTTTCTTTCTTGGGTCATTAAAAATTTACAATAGCTAAAAAATGAAGTATAATTAAAATTTCATTAGTTTTATAAATAAACAAAGCCAATAAAAATAATTAAATTACTTTTAGCTAAACGGAGTTATACTCATGGTTTGAATGGTGTTTAGACTGTGCTTTTTCCATTATTTCAACACGATTCTTATTTGAAGAAACTTGTCAAGGTGCTTAGCACTGTTCTGACCATTTTTAAATGTCAAACAGTTCCTAACCGAAGTATGGGTAGTTAAAAATAAATTTGAAATGAAATAAATAAAACGAATGATTTTTGTGTGTGTAAATTTACTATTTAAAGTTTACTTATTTTCGATTAAGTTTCAGTTTTGGTTTTTAAGAAGCCATAAATACACAAGACTGAATTTATAGAGGCGACTTACGAATAGTCCGTCATTGTTAGTCGTTCATTCCTCGACAAATGTGCATGGAACTGTTGACTTGGTGGAGTTTATTTGGTGACCAATATTGTTACTGTTGTATCTTAGTGTTCTGTATCAAGAGCAGACCCCAATAACAATGATTTTTGTCATTACATATGCAAACGGACTTGACTTCTAGAATTAGCTTGTACAATTCCCCATGGACTAGTTCCATTTTCTTTACTTCCATTGTAGTGTACAGTCAGTATTTGCATGGTTGATGTCATATTTGGCGACCAACTGCAATAATAACAACAAAGTTGCAAAATCTCTTTTTTCTTGCTGTTCGTTTATTTTAATGGTGTTTGAAATAAAAAGTACTCGTAAACATATCGAAAAGGTAATAAAAAATTACAGCTCTTAAATATAATCCAAGTTAAAGTCATTCCCTTAATCCATGACATTGCAATACACAGGGTGGTGGAGAGAAAAATCCAACAAATTTAAATTCAAAATGGTTTTTATGAAAATTAAATATATTTTCATTTTTAATAAAATAATATCCAGTCTTAAGTATTGATTTATCCTAAAAAATAAAAAAGGATCTCAAGAAAAACAAATTTTGCATGACAAAAAAACACATAAATGAGGCTTTTCAATAGGTCCATTTATTCTTTGGAAGCCTATTACTTTGACTGTTAAATGGTGGCTACCAAATAATACAAACGTACAAGAAAAATTAAATTCACGATTTAACAATGCGTCAAGATAGAAAATTTTTACTGAATTCTGGATTTGGTAAAAAAAACATCTTCAGCGACAAAATGCATTTTTCATTGAAAGAAAAGCAACCACAAGAGTTTCGGGCGCTTACTTTGCATCTGGAAAAACTTACTTTTGAATAATATATATCCTATCACCTAATCCCAACTAAATACCAGCTGAAAAAGCTAATATTCGATGAATATTACTGGTATCGATACTACGAATATTTTCGTGGTTTTCTTATACACCAACCTGGTATCTGCACTTCTCTATACACAAACCTGGTGCTTTTACTGACTTCAGCGCCATACTCCCATACTATTACTGCAACGGAAAGTACTGGAGGTAAAAAATGATGTCGATTTGTTTAGTTGCTTGTAGGTAGGAAAAATGACGTTTTGCTCTCAACCATTTGTTTGACAGGGAAAATTATACTATAGAATAAATACATTGATCGTAGTTAAAAAAAAATATTATATTCACTTTCCAGACTATTTATACACGTATGTGGTAAATATCTAAAATACAAAAAAAAAATCTCTCATATTCTGACCCGCCCAAATACCAATGGCGAAACGTCAAACTATACTATGAACTGCTCATGATGTCAGGGATTTATATTCTACATGGTATATCTGCGACCACACATGATATCGATATCAGATGTGTGTCCCTAGCATTATCGAGCTGGATAATGATAGGACTTGACACATAGCAGTTAACATAGGCGACTTCAGATCGTGCAATTTAACCCGCTTAGATATTTTTCTATGAAGCTACGTTAAATCGATAGTATGGTCTATGGCAATAGATCGACAACACTTTCCGAGCTGGAGAGCAACATCATTTAATCTATCGGTGAGATTCAGACCGATTTATGCGCAAGAGTCATCCAAAATTAAACCCCTCGGATAATCTATGGTAGACAAAATCAAGAAAGCCAATTCTCTTGTCCGTCGGAGAATTTTAAGGTCCCAACATGAGAAAGGACGAATTCGAAGTCTATTTAACGACAATATTCTGGAGTATTCCCACTTAATTCGTATGGATGAGGGAGTATCCTGCACGGAAAGTCTACAATAGCTCCATCTGTGGTACCAGAAGTCGAGGTAGGTCCTGCGACGGCGTAAGCCAGGATGCCAAAAACATACTGGGAGTGTCAAACTAAAAGATAACTGAGTTTTACGTACTTTCCTCTCAGGTGCCTTTATTCCACATGGCAACCAAACCCAAGCTCGATCGCTAACACTGCAAGGCAAAATCTAATATTTTTCGCATGGACACACATGACACATCCCATACGCATGACGTAAAAAAATATAACAATCAGTCTTCATATTACTCACATGGCAAAAAAATTACATAAACATGGCTGAAGGCAAAAGTCAATTTTCCTAAAGTTAAAAGATCTAATGTAAGGCATACCCTGCGTGGTTCGATGTTGATTGCTTTTTAACAGAATACCCTGTTACACTTTATTATGACTGAAGTAGGTGGAATTTTTGTTGTTATTTTTTTTTAGTCTGGAAAAGTGTAAGAATTGCCATAAATTTTGTTGTCGGCTCCGGTTCTGTCTGCAAAACATTGGCGATGTTTACTTAAGTATACAAACAGGAAACTGTTGTTCCAAGTGGAAGCAAACAGAATTCGATGGTGGTTTTGATCAATATTGTACTCCTTGGTTTAGTTTTGACCGTAATTCCATAACTAACCATAGCACCATGGACTTGACTTATTAATGGCCATCGTATTGGTATGACTATGAGTTGTTGGTGCCTGGAATCTGGCTTTGAAGTTGAAGTGATCTGAAACTGAAGTTGAATTGTTATTTCAGAACACATATCCATCCATTGTTTTAGAATATTGAGAATATGAGCTTATAAAAATATATATAAAAATATAAAAATACAAAAATACAAAAATATAAAAATATATATAAAAATATAAAAATACAAAAATATAAAAATATAAAAATATAAAAATATAAAAATATAAAAATATAAAAATATAAAAATATAAAAATATAAAAAATATAAAAATATAAAAATATAAAAATATAAAAATATAAAAATATAAAAATATAAAAATATAAAAATATAAAAATATAAAAATATAAAAATATAAAAATATAAAAATATAAAAATATAAAAATATAAAAATATAAAAATATAAAAATATAAAAATATAAAAATATAAAAATATAAAAATATAAAAATATAAAAATATAAAAATATAAAAATATAAAAATATAAAAATATAAAAATATAAAAATATAAAAATATAAAAATATAAAAATATAAAAATAAAAAAATATAAAAATATAAAAATATAAAAATATAAAAATATAATAATATAAAAATATAAAAATACAAAAATATAAAAATATAAAAATATAAAAATATAAAAATATAAAAATATAAAAATATAAAAATATAAAAATATAAAAATATAAAAATATAAAAATATAAAAATATAAAAATATAAAAATATAATAATATAAAAATATAAAAATACAAAAATATAAAAATATAAAAATATAAAAATATAAAAATAAAAAAATATAAAAATATAAAAATATAAAAATATAAAAATATAAAAATATAATAATATAAAAATATAAAAATACAAAAATATAAAAATATAAAAATATAAAAATATAAAAATACAAAAATATAAAAATATAAAAATATAAAAATATAAAAATATAAAAATATAAAAATATAAAAATATAAAAATATAAAAATATAAAAATATAAAAATATAAAAATATAAAAATATAAAAATATAAAAATATAAAAATTCAAAAATATAAAAATATAAAAATATAAAAATATAAAAATATAAAAATATAAAAATATAAAAATATAAAAATATAAAAATATAAAAATATAAAAATATAAAAATATAAAAATATAAAAATATAAAAATATAAAAATATAAAAATATAAAAATATAAAAATATAAAAATATAAAAATATAAAAATATAAAAATATAAAAATATAAAAATATAAAAATATAAAAATATAAAAATATAAAAATATAAAAATATAAAAATATAAAAATATAAAAATATAAAAATATAAAAATATAAAAATATAAAAATATAAAAATATAAAAATATAAAAATATAAAAATATAAAAATATAAAAAATATAAAAAATATAAAAAATATAAAATATATAAAAATATTATAAAACGAATAAGCGAAGGTGAGTAAGTTTAGACGTAATCCAGTGCGTATTGACGTTATGAATTTGCAAAATTCACAAGCTCACTCCACCCTGTACAGATAAAGCCAACTTGGACTAAAGTTTCAGTTAGATTCGATCATGGATGCCTTACTTTTTTGTCTTCTTTTCCACGGCTTATATGTCGTTTCACATATAAATTACTCTTCTTTATTATTTTTTATTTTGATTTTTTTTCCTTTTATATAATAAATACTTGAATTTATTTACCAAAGTTTAAGGTGTTTTGGTTTTATGCTGAGATATTTGTGAAACCAGAAAAAAAGGTGTCAACTAATTGGTTGTGGAGATGACTAATTTGTTGTTTAGGCGACGAAGGCTATTCCAGACATTGCAAATTTCAACCAGTCTTTGGAGGCTTTAATTTTCACCATCTTTTATTGCATTCATTTGACTGTGACATAAAAAAGGCAACGTAAATAAATAAAATGCTCACGAGATTCATTTGTTTGGGGCTTTGTTTCGCGGTAGACCTCTGCGTCTTTCTTTCTGTGTGGTAAACTGATTCTGGAGGGACGTTTTCTCTGTTCATCTCCTTGCCTTTGACGATATGAATTCGTTTCGTTGTGATTTTTTCTAAAATGCATATCGTAAGGTTTCGCCTCTTTAAAAATGGTCAACAAAAGTCAAGTCAGAAAGTTTAGATTAGATTTTTTTTCTGGTGCATTGCTTTGTTAGCAACATTCTCGTATTGACTACACCAAGAATATAGAAATTTTTCTCATATTTTATTTTCCACAAGAGAATAAATCATTTTAAAAATTAATTACATTTTCCAAGATGTTTTGGTCGTAAAAGATTTTCGTAAATCCACTGTAGATGGTATACGCTAAGACTTTGTGTATAAACATTTTGTTTTTGGATTCTTTTTCGACAAGTTGCTTTTCATATTTTACGCACGCATCACCAATGAATTTGGTCGTTTATGTAAAAGAAATTATTATTTATTCATATTATCGTTTCTATTCAACTCTCAAAAGTGGTGCCATGTTTATTTTCGATTTTATTTATAGTCAAAATACACGATTTATTTTCTTTGAGTATGAATATTTACCGACCGACTGCCGTCATAACTTTAGCAAGGAACCTTTCTGAATAGTAATTGATTCAACAACGTCTTTGTGGCCACAAAACAAACCAAGATCTAATTAGGTGAATCGTAAAGTTTCAAATATCCTGAAATTCAACTCGTAGTTATCGTTCTAGGATACTTAAAGTTATAACAACTTTTTTTAAAATAAAAAACAAGAAAATAATTTCATTTACCTTGAATTTTAGATGTTTCTGTGGTTCCTTCTTTCCTTTCTTACTTTCTTCCTTTTTGCCTTTCTTCCTGCGTTCCACTTTTTAATACTATTGATTAAAATTTCACATCAAAAATTTAGTTTTATTTTACCATAAATCAAAATTGCTATTCCGTATAAAATTATATCACTTTTAGATTTGTTTTTAAACAGGAAATTAACTGGACAGTTTACGTTATTAATAAAAGTACCTTTTTGTAATTTGTTAATATTGCTGGCTATTTTTTGCACATTCTATTTTATTTAGATAATTTTGGTGATAATAGTCTGTTAAATTCAATAAAGTAAAATTAACTACAATTGGTGATATACAAAATAAATTATAAAACCAAATTAGCTAATCAATATTTCATATTATTTTCATATTAATTTAAAGTACAATGATTTTTTTGTTTTCTAAAAAACTTAAATTATTGATAATTTATTAATTTATATTGTATTATTGGAAATATTTTATGATTTTGAATTGGATGTATTAAAATTTGTTCAGGTGATATTTTTCGGTTGAATTATTTTCGATTGAATTATTAAATATTTTTATGTGCACTTTTTCATGGAATATAAAATTCATACAATTTTATCCCTTCTTTTCTAAATGGAAACTTTTTTGTAAATATAATTTTTTTGCTTAAATTTTGCAACTTTTTTATAAGTTTCCAAACACTTTTTTGTTGTTTTTTTTGTTTTGTTGAAAACTGACTTTAAAGGTCATATGGTGACACCAGAGATTGTTGATATTTTTTATGCTACGGGGGTAGAAAAATATTTTTATTTCTCAACATAGTCACCTTTAGTCTGATACACTTTTTCCAGCGATGTTCAATAGCTTCGATACTCTTTTTAACCGCATACTCCACTTCTTTATTGTTGGCAAATCTTTTACCACCGAGCCTTTTTTGTCATGTTTAGAAAGAGCAAATAATCCAAACAGGCTAAATCTGGCGAAAATTGATTTTGGTCAACGCGATATTAGATGTGTGAACTGGTGTATGCTCTTGATTTTTAGTTTAATGATATTTAACATGACATACCTGACAATAGACTTTATACCACGGGCCACCTACGTCCCTAGGGATTGAGATACGCCTAATAAACGTATAAAACAGACCTGTCAAGTAATGGATTTCGCCAGGTCAGTCGACCTGGCGAAATCCATTACTTGACAGGTCTTTTTCATCTTCTTTATCTTCTTCATCTTCAGCATGTTCTTCATCTTCTTCATATTCTTCATATTCTTCTGTTCTTCATCTTCTTAATCTTCTACATATTCTTCATCTTTTTTATCTTCTTCATCTTATTTATCTTCTTCATTCTCGTCACTTGCTTTAGCTTCTTCATCTTCTTTATCTCCTTCATATTCTTCGTCTTCTTCACTTTCTACTTCTTCTTCATCTTCTTTATCTTCTTCATCGTCTCCATCTTCGTCATCTGCTTTATCTTCATCATTTTATTCATCTTCTTCATTTTCTTCCTTTTCTTCATCTTCTTCATCTCCTTCGTCTTCTTCATATTCTTTTTCTCCTTTATTTTCTACTTCTTCTTCATCTTCTTCATCTTCGTCATCTTCTTTATCTTCTTCATCTTCTTCACCTTCTTCATCTTCTTCATTTTCTGCCTCTTCTTCATCTCTTCATCTTCTCCACCTTCTTTATCTTCTTCATCTTATTCATCTTCTCCATCTTCGTCATCTCCTTCACTTCTTCCTTTTCTTCATCTTCTTCACCTTCTTCATCTTCTTCATCTTTTTCATCTTCTTCACCTTCTTCATCTTATTCATCTTCTTCATCTCCTTCGTCTCCTTCATCTTTTTCCTTTTCTTCATATTCTTCATCTCCTTCGTCTTCTTCATATTCTTCTTCTCCTTTATTTTCTACTTCTTCTTCATCTTCTTCATCTTCGTCATCTTCTTTATCTTTTTCATCTTCTTCACCTTCTTCATTTTCTTCATTTTCTGCCTCATCTTCATCTCTTCATCTTCTTCACCTTCTTTATCTTCTTCACCTTCTTTATCTTCTTCACCTTCTTCATCTTCTTCATCTTTTCCATCTTCTTCATCTTCTTCATCTTCTTCACCTTCTTCGTGTTCTTCATCTTCTGCCTGTTCTTCATCTTTTCACAAGCTTCTATATGGATGATGCTCCCTTATTACTCCAGACCGCTCCCTTATTACTCCACACACATTTGTGCAACAATCTGATTCTGCCTCTAACCAGCTCTACCCATCATAGGTAGGGTGGAACTGGTTAGAGGCAGTTACCCTAACTGTTGGTAGCAAGTCCTAACTAAACCTCTACGATCATCTGCAGTGATAGTACACGGGATTCTGCCATCCCTCTGCTTCAGTCTTTAGACAGCCAGCACGTTTCAGCAAAAGGCTCCTGACCTCAACCGAAGAACCCTGGGGCTCAAGACCCCGGTGGTAGCAAACAATTCGGCTTTTAAAAGTATCTGGTGAGTACTCTTCACTCAAAGAGCTACACTAAGGAAACTTATAATTTTCTGGCACCGCTAGACAAGATCAGGATCGCGGGTTCACCAAGATCCGTAGGCAACTTCTGGTATTGGTCCTATGGTATAGATCTTCAAAAATGAAGAAGGACAGACGGTTACTGTCAATTCTGAGCAGTATGGCCGCGTAATTTTGAGATCTGATGATGCCAATTGGTCTCTAAGATCTTACCATTTGATACTGATTATTGTTTTTTTGCAAATTATTATACTAAAACTTAACAATTTTTAAACTTAAGAGCTTTTAAAACCGCTTTCCGTCAAGTAATGGCCGAATTGTAATTCCGTAATTTGCAAAAAAAAGTCATCAAGAATTACGTAAAACGGATCGAATTCTACAACAAGTTTTTTTTAAGTATGAGAATAATGTTATAGTTTTTCCTAATGACAAAATTTATAAAATATAATACAATGAAATTTTTATTAAAATTTAAATTAAAAATATATTTTATATAATTTTACTTTCAAAAGCATAAATTGGATAACTTTTTATTTTAGTTAGTGAAGAGTTGTTTTAAGGATTGCTGTTTATATCAAAGAAAAATTATTTTACAATACTTTATTTGGAATTAATTAAAATACATACTATCTAATCAATCATAGAAATAATAGAAACGAAATTTATCTAAATTATTTATGATATTTTTTTGAACTCATATATTAATCAAAAAATTCTAAACTCAAAATCAAAATTGATATATTATTGCAAGATAGTTTTTAATTTAGTAATCCAATCGTTTTTAATTTAGCTATCCAAACATAATTTAGTAATTGCAATCGTTTAAGAAAAAAAAACCAAACAATTATTATCAACAAAAAAAAAAAACAAATTCCCATAATTACGTGTACCTATCGGAAAGCTTTAAGTATGCATGAAAAGTTAACGGTTAGAATGAGAATCTTAACGAAACTAACGTATTCGGTTATTATGCGATATTTCATTGAATTGCAAAGAAATTTAACTAAAAAAAAAATCCCACATATTCGTTTGATACAAATTACCAAATAATATGTCTTAAAACTGATAAATGTTAGCCAATAGATTCGTTAAGATTTGGTTAAATCGGAATAAGTGTAACTGTTTTTTTTCTAATGCCCTTCCATTAATTCTCTGGCAAAATGAAGTAATAAATTTTGTTTTCTCGAAATTTAACTGTTTCAAAAAATGGTCAAATGGTCAATTGGCCAGTGGTAAATACAAAACTGTTCAATGCGGTATTATTTATTCCGATTGTGCTAAGTAAAAGAATAGAATCGACTCAGATATGGTAGGAATACCACAAATTTCTATCGTCCAAATAGAATTTGGTACATGAAAACATATATGCAGACCTACCTACATGATTGTAGGTAATTAGAGAGGATATCGAACTCGATTAGTCCATTTGAAATAAGAAAAATCTCTTCACCAAAAAATTTAGTTTTCCAATCGTCAAGGGTTAATAGTGTTTGTTTTAATTTTCATTAGCTTCATTTAGCGCATCTCCCAGATGGCTAGATACCAGCTGTATGGGACTGATTGTGTATGGAAAAATATCTGAGCAATGAACCCAACCAATTCGAGAATGTGTGTGGAAGAAATTAAGAATCTGAATATTGACCATCATCATTAAACAAAAATCCAATTGATTGATATCGACGGAGAGAATTTATGCTTTCAATCAACGATGGAAGAATTTTTTTTACGTTCAAAATTGTATACAAAATTATAGAATCAAATTACCGTGCTAAGAATAGTTGAAGAAGAAGAAAAAATCTAATATGTTTTCGCAGAGATAGTTGGTGGAAAAAAATTTTTTTGGTAATACCAAAAATCAGAGAACCACAAGTTCAACAGTGATTGAGTTGTGCAAAAGACCTCAGGCCTAACGTTTGTAGTACGTAGTACGTCGAAAAGAATATTTAAAAATGACTGACTCAACAGAAAATGTTCGATTTGACTTGATTTTGTTATTATTTTCAAATGTTCACTTTAGATGCTATTTGCCTTGACTACCTACCAAATACTCTCGTACATGAGTCCATTAAAAATTTCATCTTGTTTGGACAAAACGAAAAGAAGCTTTTGGTAGTTCTGGGCTTCTGGCATTATTGCTGATGGTGCTGTGCTGGGGACGCATTCGATTCGATCTGATTTATTTCAAGATTTCGACTATTTATTGAGTGGATAATTTCGAAATATGAAAATTAGTTCAATGCTGCTAACATTCGATTAATAAACACAACTCAAAATGTTGTTTGTTTGTTATTAACAAATTTGTCGGCTTGTCTCAAGGTCTTAGGGACTATGGCCATATTTAAAGACGACTTTGGGCACAACGATTAATTAAAAACAAAATCAGACCCAAAAACATGCACTGGTCGGAACACCATCCACAAACGAATGAAAATTTATTACTCGGTCACCATTGGTACCAATTTATTTCGAGTTACAATAAACTTATTTATTTATTACTTAACATACGCAAGTGTTCACTTACATTGCAGGGTATTAGGAAAATTCTATTTTTTATATGAAATTGAAGAGATTCTAACTATTCATATTCAAAATTAATGAAGGGGTTTGCATCAATTTCATTTTATTTAAGTGAACATTTTTATTATAATAAAATTCTTTATTTATTTGATATGAAATTTTTTTGCTTTATATTTTCAATCATGCAAAATACTAAAACTATTTTGCTATTTTTGTAAAATAAACAAAAAAATTTATAATTTCAATATTGCGTAGACAATATTTTAGAGAAAATATTTTGTATTTGGAGAGAAAAGGATTTTTATCTAAAAATTATTCAAAAAATCTATACCTTCATTATTTAGTCAAATTTAATAATTGCTGAGCATGAATAGATAATAGGCACTAAAATATAATTTATAATTAATTTTTATTTAAAAAAAACCAATAATGTATATTTTTTTTTGCTTTATTGTGAGCAAATGCAATATTATACAATGTATTTTTTGATCGATCATAAGCAAGCGAAATCAATTGTTTTGTTGTTAACAATATCAAGTTTTTGATCAAAACCATGAGGTAAATAAGCCGCTTACCTGATTTTGATTATTTGTTAGCAAATTCAATATTTTTATCTGATTTTTTATGAGCAAAATTAATCTGATTTTCTATAAGCAAAAATTAGTACAATATATTACTAAGAATTCTAGAATGCATACTTATATTTTCAATCACTTACAAGCATACGTAAACATTTATCTGATATTTTGATTATTTGTGAGCAAATTTAATATTTTTATCTGATTTTTTATGAGCAAAATTAATCCGATTTTTTATAAGCAAAAATTAGTACATTACTAAGAATTCTAGAATAAATAGTTATATTTTTAATTATTTACCAGCATACGCAAACATTTATCTGATATTTTGATTGATTGTGAGCAAATGCACAATTTTATTATGTTTTTATTTTGATCGATCATAAGCAACCGAGATCAATTATTCTGATATTAAAAAT
This sequence comes from Atherix ibis, assembly GCA_958298945.1. Lineage (NCBI taxonomy): Eukaryota > Metazoa > Arthropoda > Insecta > Diptera > Athericidae > Atherix > Atherix ibis. Next base: position 29,708,500 of record OY282605.1, on the reverse strand, counting down.
CACAAGTTTTTGATCCAAACCATCAGGTAAATAAGCCACTTACCTGATCGTTTTGATTAATTGTGATCAAATTCAATATTTTTATCTGATTTTTTTGAGCAAAATTAATCTGATTTTTTATAAGCAAAAATTAGTATATTACTAAGAATTCTAGAATGCATACTTATACTTTCAATCACTTACAAGCATACGCAAACTTTTATCTGATATTTTTATCTGATATGCTCAAAGCAAAGGCACAATTTTATTATGTTTTTTTGTTTGTATATAAAAAATACATTTTCATACCATTTCAAAAATCGAAATTATTATAAATAAAGATCGTTAAATCAGATTTTTTTACCATTAAGGTAAAAAAAAATAATTAAAAATTGTCAAATTATCGATAAAATATTTTTTCTTTGATCGATTATGAGCAATTATTATTAATTTTGTCTTATAGTAACATTTATACATTTGTTTTTGCTCACCATTAAGCCAGAAACAAATTTGAATTAGTCAATTGTTCCATGAAATATTAATTTTTTTCCGATCGCGGGTGATTATAATTAATTTTTGTAATAAAATTATCAAGTTTTTCATTATGTAGGAGCAAAAAAAGTCTCTAATTTGATGGTTTTGTTCAATTGTGAGCAAATTCAGTTAAATGTACAATAATATTTTATGAACAATTCGGTCTATTTTTGGTAACACTAAGATTTCTAGAAGGCATCCTAATTTCTTAAATTACTTATTACAACATGCAAATTTTTATTTGATATTTTGATCGATTGTGAGCAAATGCGAGTTTTTCCTCCAAATTATTGGTATCAAAATATTTTTAAGCTAATAGTGTGTAAACGCAATATTTCAGTATGCTTTTATGGTATTTAAAAAAGTGGATGCAATTTTTGGTGTTAATTTATATTTTTACATATTTTTGATTGTTTGTGAGCATAATAAACATTTGAAGATGATAGGTTTGGATCCAAAATTAATTATTTTTGTAACATTTTTTAAAAAAATACCAAATTGTGGAATTGAATAGACATTTTCTAGCATTAAATTAGATTTGCTCACAATCAAGGAAAAAATTGCCAATTTTGGTAGTAAATCTTATTATTGATTGATCTTGATTATTTCGGGGAAGTTTCTTGATTATCTTGTGGAGAAAATTAGTCTCTAAATGGTTTTGATCAATTATGAGCAAATTCAATGTTTTGATTAGTTAAGCATAATACTAGAATTACTGAAATGTATGCTTATGGTTTAGTATGCTCACAGATGTTTATTTGAAATTTGATCGATTGTGAGCATTGCTCTCTATAAGTGTTTGTATCACATTATATTTGCTGAACTATACTCAAACACATAATTTTAGTATACTAATTTTGTGTTTAAAAACAGTGTGTGACCATTTTGGTATTAAATTTTTAAGTAATTATTTAAAAACTATTGATTGCTTGTGAGCATAAAAATACTCCAAAATAATGGTTTTGATCTTAAAATGAATTATTTTTATACCATTTTCATAAATTGCAAATATTATAAACGTAAATAACCTTAATGACTCCTCAAATTAAAAAAATTAGCATTTAGTCAGATTTGCTCATATTTGAGCAAAAAAATAGTGAATTTTTTTGTAAAAATCGTTTTGTTTTTTTTGATCGATCGTTAGGAATCATGATCAATTTTTTCTTATAGTCACATTGACTTATAGCCACAAGTTTTTAATTCTATGCATTTTATTTATCTGGTTTTTTTTATGAGTAAAAGTAACAGGTTTTTTTTCAGCAGTTTAGCACAAAACAATAATAACAAAAATGTATGATAATATTTTGTATCTCTTACGAGCAAATTTTTGGTTGTAGATATTTTGATCGATTGAGAACACTTTAATCTAATTACTTTGATAATATTAGACTTTAGTTAATTTCATATGAACCTATACAGCTTTTTAACTGCTTACATTGATCAATTATAAGCAAAAGTCATACAGCAGATAAATAGAATTTTGTATGGTCAATTTTCGAGTACACTCATATTTTTTTCTGTTTCTGGCACATAATTATTAAATCAGTTATAACCTATCAAATCATAATTTATTATTAATTTTGAAGAAAAAAAACTAAATAAATAAAAATAAACTAGAACTATGGGTAATAAAATTAATTAATACATTTTTATTACAGGTAATTATATTTATGGACAATTGTGATTGGTAATAATTAATCAGCTGATAAATGGACACTCATGAATATTTATCTTTTTTTGATTATTTTTAAATGGTAAGTGAAGAAAAATATTTTCTTATTTTATTAATGTAAACAATAAAGAAATTGGTTAATTTTCCTTATGTATCATATTTTGTTATTGTTATAAGAAAGTTCAAAGTTAGATGTAACTGTTATGTGAGCACTATTCGAGTATTAGTCTTGACAGTTTTTAAGACCCTCTTAACAATATAGCATCTGACAGTTACTTTTAGTTATAAAAAATAATAAATAAACGACTGCTAAAGAAATATTAGAGCCCATTTTTCATTGTTTTTGAAGTTGTTTTCTGTTTTTAATTTTCGATTTACCAAATTTTCTTCAGATAATTTTACTAAGCACTATTTCCAAATGAAATTTTAGATTTTGCACAATAATAGAAAATGATATTCGTGAGTATGGAATTTTCTTCATAAAACTAGTAGGATTTCTTTTTTGGTTTTCCCAAATGAAAATAACTATTATAAATTATATAAAGAGTTATTAACCCATCTTTTATGGAACCTATACTACCGGGCAAAAATCAGTGAAATTTTGTTTAAGAGATACACATAGTCTGAAAAGTATCTATTTGGTAAAAAAAATTATGTTTTACCGGCACTAGTGTAGGCAGGTAGGACTTATTTCGGTTTTTGCGCTATTAGCTTTTACCAAATATATACAAATGCATGGACATTATCATCCCAATCGAAATATGTACCTTTGCACATATATAGTTCAGATATAAAATAGTGGATCGCGTTAAAACTATTTCTTTGGCAAATTAAAATGAATTTTAATTTTAACAGTTTTAAATATTATAGCCTATTTCTAAAAAATTTTCAAAAAAATATAAAAACTGACTCGCGCTATGACTATAAAACCAGCTAAATGACTCAATTCCAAAATAATGAATGTTTATAGGTGCAGTATGATAAGTCAATGATAATTTGTATCATCCGTGAATTACGATTTGTCAAACTCTGACGCATCAGTTTGGGCTTTAACTTCAGAATTAAACGCAAATGTTTTTCCCACCAAAACATTTTTTCCAATAAGTATTGCTGATGAATGTGCAAGCTACATTATCATAATGAAACAGAACATTTTCCTTTGCCAAATGCGGTCGTTATGTCTTAACATCATTATTCGACCAGTCTTATTATACTGGATTATACTGCTCTGTTATTGTTTTTCCTTTTTTTAAGATAGCCGATGAAGATTGTACTATGTGTATCGCAAAAAACAGTGTCCATAACCTTTCCTGCCGATAATACCGTTTTTGCCGTCATTGATTCACGTCACAAGTATAAGTCAGTTTTTTTTTTTGACTGAACGTTGATTTTTGGTATTTAGGTGTATTTGTGTTTAATCAAAAAGTATAAATGGATATAAAAATTCATTTGGATTACGCTTAAAAATGCCCAAACAATCTATTCAAATCGTTACACGGATACTATTTTTGTCAGCTGTTTATTAAACGCAGCGCAGCTTCACCGATAGCTTTCGTATACCCAAAATTTTATGTTAGATATTGCCTATGCTGTTAACTATATCAGCTACCTCATACACTTTCAGTATTTTGAAATGATATCATGGATTTTATTCATCATTTCTTCGGTGGTGACCTAACTTGGTACTTCTAGGCGATTAGCACAAGTGTCGTATGACCACAACAAAATTCCGTAAACCACTTCTGAATCATATATTGTTCGGACTCACTATAAAATTTTTCAAGCTTGGTTTTGGTTTAAAAAAAATGTTTTTCCCCCAAAAAAATAATAACGAAATTAATTTTTTTCTGCATTAATAAAAAAAACACAAACTTTGTCTGTTTTCAATTGCTGTTAAAATTAAACTTATGAATTGATATTTATAAAATTTTTCTATATTTCTGTACGAATGCCAGATGATAAAAAAAAATCAGCATTATTTTATAATGATATCAGCTATATTTCTGATATTTATCACAGACTTATCATATTGCCCTCGTACAAAAGGTCAAACTGTCATATTCGCTCGACTACCAGACCATATCTGGAGAAAAAATTAGTAGAAAAAAATTATTAAATATTTAAAAAAAATAATGTTACGAAATTTAGTAGTTTTTCTTTCGTTATCAAAATTCTTTTAAAAAATACAATAAAAAACTATACAAAACTTTTCAAATTTCATCTTATAACAAATATTTTTAAAAATTAAAAAAATAAATGCACATTTGGTCCTTTATTAATTGAAATTAAAAAAAAATATCTTATTTAGCAAATAAAACAGTTTCTATAAATGAAAATCAAAAGAAAAATTTGCTATAAGATAAATCTATGAAGATGAAGAAAATATTTTTCTTTCCGTTGCGGAAGGGTGGTGGGGGGAGGGGGAGGTAAATTAACTAGGAACTATTTTTTAATACATAAACAAAATGTTTGGAATGGTATTCTATGTTGTTTATCTGAGAAAATCGTGTGCCCTTTACCTCCAATGAAATAGCAATGAACTTAGACCGTTTAAACGTCACTTTTTATTTGCTGGCTCAATGTACGGACACGTTTGTAGGTATCTCAATAGCGCAGTGTAAACTTTTTCTTTTGATTTGATGAAAATTGACTGTGAAGTTTATATAACTGGACAGGGAAAATAATGGTTTTTTTTCTTGTTGCTTCTAATTCCTATTGGCAATTTCTTCTATCTAATCCCCGATAGCTGTCAATTTGGTAATCGTTTGCAGATTCGACCGACACTTGACATTGTCATGCCATTGGAATTTAAATCAATTTTCCTAAACACGAATGTTCAGATTGCATACAACCAATGTGCGATGTACCAAAGAAAAGTACATGGAATTGCCAGCCCAAACTATGTACGGATCCATTTGCAATGATTAGAAATTGAAATTGAAAGAATTCCGATTTTAAAAACCATCCAACCAATAGACAAGTAGAGCTTATATAGCGGCCGGGAAGGGGGGGGGGTGGTTTATGCTGGGAGTACTTGAGAATAAGTGCCAATTTTGGTAATAAAAATTCGTAATAATAAAGACGGGAAAAAAACCACAAGAAGAATCGAATTACTTAAGTCAGACTAGACCAAATAAGACCTAAGGTCTGATTGCTGCTGGGTACTCTTGTGATTGCGTCCAATTGTAAGTGTGAATTTGCGAAGAGCCCCAAGTAAGAGCCAATATTCGATAATCGAAATTCTTTCATTCATCAAGGCAAGGCTAAGTTTTTCAATGTTTGAAAATCGAAATTAACTTTTTCTGAGCATTGATGATGAATAAAAAATCAAAATTAACTAGTAAATCGATAATTTTTCGGATGCAATTGATTTTATGAAGTTACACATTGAAATTGTTGACTATTTTTTTGATGGGCGGCTAAAGCAGGACTTACACTTATTAAAATTTTTTCTTTTTGGAATTTAAAAATAATATAATAATTTATTTGAAATTTTTTTTGAATATATGTTTAACTGAAAATGGTCGAAATAACGATTTATCCATTTTGCAGTTTAGAAAATAGATCCCTGTAATTGGATGATATTCAAAATATATTTATCAATAAGTACTAAATTTATTTAGCTTAAAATTTGCCATTTTATAAAACTTTAAAATAATATGCATTTTTACCGAATAATGCAATTTTGCCATAGTCACATTTCGTCCTTTTTCGAAAAAAATTTATTTAAGCGGTGAGGCTTATTTTTGGCTCGGTGAATACTTTAATAAGTAAAGTTTACATATATAAGTCTCTGAAAATATACAAATAACTATGAAAAAGTTATTATATCTGCGAAAAGCAACCGTCCGGTGTATATTTTGGTCTAAATTTCTTTGCAAATTAAGAAGGAGAGAAAGTTACTATCAAATTCGACCACTTGGTTCATATAAAAGCCAATTTTTATCAGTCCAAACTTAAAGATTTTAATTTGAACTATATTTGATTTAAAGAGAAAAAAAAACAATTCCATAAGACCACTCCACATGACAAATTTTTGTCTTTTTTACATGAAAAGTTATCAACACGCGTAATTTCAAGATTTGGTCATTTTAATTGGCGTCAAAGATCATACAATTTGATGTTGTTGGAATTGTTCTTATAAAATTACTCAAAATATTATATTAACCCAGACAATTTTAATATTTTAGAGTATTTAAAAAAAATTATAACCGTGAAGTTATGACCAAGTTGACGTCCAAAATGTGCAAAAAGCTCATAGAAAATTACCGCAAAAGGATCGACTCCTGGAAAAAATCTTGTGGTAGTCATTTGTATAATTTTATATTTACTCCATAATAGCAAAGTTTTACACAATAGACTATAATAAAAGATTAATTAATATAAATAATATAAAGTATATTTTATTTAATTTTATTTTCGAAAGAGCCAATTTGGATGTGCCTTTAGTTTAATTAACAATTTTTTTAAGCAATTCACAGATTGGAAACATTCAGAATATTTTTAATTTATTATTTTTTTCAAATAATATTTCTTAAAAAAATACTATAAAAAAGGAAGAAAATTAAATAATTTTTTATAATTTAAAAAAAAATTATTTCAAAAATTACAAGTTAACCAAGTCTTATTCCATCAAGAGCTTTTACTAAGTAGTACCAATCGAATAATTTAAAAAAAGTTTACTTTTAAAAAGTATTAGTTATTTATAATAAAAATAAAAGTAAAACTGCTAAAATACGAAAAACCAAAAAAAAGAGCAGTTTTTAGGTTACAGAACTCATTTCAAACGAGAGTGTACCAAATCAAAAATGCAAATTATTAGTTTATGGCAAAAATTACAATACTATAAATATTTTTTATGGATCAATTTTGATTTTTGCGTAGAAAATTTCTTATTAAAAAAATAATCAGAATTTTGTGCTGAAAATTTTCTATATTTTTGGACTACAAATCTGTGATGAATGAATGAACATGAAAATGTTGATTTTTTTATGAATATTATTATAAAAGTAGTATTTTTTTTATGTAAAACTATGATCGTATAATATGATCGTATATAAGATCAAATTATTTAAATAATAAAAATGATAGCCATAATATTTTTTTTTACATTTCCGGTTGTAGCAAAAATTCACCTATTTACATTTGTTTAAGTTATGACTCTAATATTGTATATTTTAAAAATATTAGTGAATAAGAAAAAAAAACTCAATTTATTTATAAAAAATGAAGCATATTTATACTATTAATGTGAAAAAAAAATTTTTTTTCAAAGTCGTATTTTTTTATGTAAAATTTTTATATATGAACATTTCTTAAAACCATTTTTAGGCAAAGTTTTATTCAATATATGATTTGGAAAATGAAATTCAATAAAATATATTTTTATATAAAATTTTCATTAAAAATTTATTTTATTATATTTAATGAACTTTGTCATTATAGAAAAAGTTTAATATTTTTTAAATATTGCTCAGAAGTTTGGTAGAGCTTAATTCTTTTGAAATAGTTTTTGATGATATATTCGCGCATGCTCGTATAGGGCTGTAATTATACCATTTTTTTTTAGGGATGATATTTTTAAAAATAATTAATATTAAAATAAATTACTTTTGCTTATATATTTTTTTATATTGTTTAATGGGGGAATATATTTTTATGGTTAATTGACATCAGCACATCTCATAATTACGCACCCTAGAGACTTTCTGGTTTAATAACGACAAAATTTATCATACTATGAGGCTTGCGGAGTTGTTTTGTTAAAACCACATTTAGTTCAGATTGAAATCTTTAAGATTGGACTAAAATAAATGGATTATCATATAAAAATAACCCTTAGAATTGAGGAGGGTAACGGTCTCTTCTGCTTTGTATTCAATTAAATATGAGACCCTAAAAAAATAAAATTCATACCACATAGTAACTTTTCATGGGTAAAATGGTTTTTTCATAGTTACTTGTAAGTTTTATGAGTTTTATTTTATTTAATTTTTGTATCCACCAAATAAGAAATGAGCCTCATCTTTGAAGAAAATTTGGTTAAAAAATCAGCATACAAAGTCTGGTGTTTTAGTAACCAATCGGTGTACGAGGTCTGTTCAAAAGGTATCACGAATTTTGAATTTTCGCGGGTTACGTATATTCGATTTTCGATTTTTTGTAGCGTTATGTTGATACTTATGTCTCTCACTTATGCCGACAAGTTCGGCCATTTTGAATGTTCAGTTAATTTTTGACAGCTCGTCTTCGATTTTCGCCAATTTTCGGACTCTGTAAGGAGTTGTTGGACTCTGTCCGCGACGACCCAAATTTGCTCCAGAGGGTCATAACTAGTCATGGGTTTATGGTTATGACGTGGAAACCAAAGCTCAATCATCCCAATTGAAAATGCCGCACGAGCCAAGACCGAGAAGAACACGCCAAGTTCGGTCGAATGTGAAGGTTTTGCTTAAAGTTTTCTTCGATTTCTAAGGCGTGGTGCATCACAGGGAAGAACGGTCAATAAGGAATATTACCTGCAAGTTATGAGCAAGTTGCGCGAAGCAATCCGCCAGAAACGCCCGGATTTGTGAAAGAACAAAAATTGGCTTTTGCCATTTTTGGCCAAAAACAATACACTAATAATGCCGCAGCCACCGTATTCTCCAGAGCTGGCCCCTGTAATTTTTTCTTGTTCCCGAAACTGAAGAGCCCCATGAAAGGACGACGCTTGAGGGGATAAAGACAGCATCGAACGAGGAGCTGAACAAGATCACAAAAAATGATTAAGCGCTTGAACGAGGAGCTGAACAAGATCACATTTTTTTAATTAAGCGCTTGAAATTTTTCATATAAAAAAATTAAAATGGCAAAAATTTATACTAAATAAATCTTTTCTTATAAAATTTATATATTTTATATCTGTCAAATGACAGATCTATACTTTGCGAGCTATAAAATGGATAAGCCATTTTGGAATAGTTCAGTCAGAATAATATCAACTCAAAATTAATAAAACCTTACAAATGTTATTAAAAATAAAGTATTTATTTTCGGGGATGCAAGAACTTCTCTACAGTCGGTTGTGGGTTTTATTATAAGAAAATATTCTCCACATTTTTTAATTGTAATAAAATTTTTGTAGATTGTTTAATAGTTTAGCAATTTATAATCTAAAATGGTTAAATAACTGCACCTTTAAATGCTATATATTTGTTTGACAGCTGTCAAATAACAAGGCGGTATTTTTCAAATTACAAAATAGATAATCCGGTAGGTAATACTTTAATTTCCTAGTTACTTTTAAACCATTTAAGAAGAAAATGATTCTCAAAGAGTCATTTAAGCAAAAAATCCTTTAAGAACGATCGGTTAAAACTAAAATGAAATCGAATAGTTGCCCCATGTATGGTCAGCATTATCCAGCCACCGAAAGTACTCAATACTCATAGTCGTAGACAAAATTGCAAAATTGAGATTGAAAGCAGGCCTGGGCACTAGTTGTGGTCGCAGTTCATTGAGCTTTTCATCTTAATCTGTTTACATTGTGTCTGGTAGAGGTAGTCGTAGAATTTTCCAATAAGCTTTTTTTCCCCCCTTTTATTTTCATTTAGACAAAACAGATTCACTATCCACCATTTTGTTTCAACGAATCATCATTCTATCTTGGCAAAGGTATTTCCTCGTCCAAAATAAAGTTCGTTTATTGAATTCTTTTCGATTCGCCGCTTTAGAGTAATTCACTAACAAGAATAGTTAACAATATATATTTTAGTACAAAATATTTGCTGTTGTTGTTTTTTCTCCAATTATATTTTATAGTTTCTTTAAAGAAAACTTTCAGAATAAAAATTAAATTTCTATTTAAAAATTGGGATAAATTAAAATCATTTCTAAAGTGTAGTTATTTAAAGTATGGAAAAAAATAGCCTATCATAATTTTTGCTACCTTACACGTACGTGTATTTATGTCAATCAAAGTTGATTTCAAAATGATCCAAAATATATGAAAAATAATAAAAATAGTTGTTTTTATTTATATTCGGATTAGTTTAATAGAAGAAGATTAGACTTTATCCGGAAAAGATGCATAGAAAAACTTGATAAGAGAAAGAGAAATAATTTTTATTACAATAGTAAAAGAAATGCAATATCAGAAGAAGAAAAAACCAAAAATATATTTTGCTGAAAGTCATTTATCATGGAATCACCTTGAGGTTATTACACGACTCATTTGAGTTTCATTATCGCACTCACTACCTTAACATCATGTGAACTGGGGAATGGTATGCACATGAAAATAAATTTCTTTGTAGTAAGTCCATACGGGCTTTTATTTGTATTCGTACTGGTGTAGTGTGAGTTGTAGTAAGCATCCTAACGTACGGTCCGATCTTTCATGTCCAGCATATGTTCTACATTTGGCCAGAGAGTACATTGGCCACTATCTCTACCGATCAGATGATTTGGTTATATTTGCAATCTATGCACGTTGAAAGTTATAATAACTTTGATTCGAGTAAAGTCGAACGTTGTCTGGACGGTTGGTAGAAGAAAGGGGGGCACTTTCTTATACGTAACCGATTGATTTTGGAATATGTACATCGATGTACCTTTGTAATGATCAGTTCAGTTTACTACCTGGGCACGTTTTACCTTAAAACCAGATTCTTCTTATTTTGGCGAATAGTCTCGGTTATATCGAGTGCTACCACATTCAAGCATTCCAACCAAAACTCGAGAGTATACCATATATCAGAGGATAGAATGGGATAGAATAGAAATAGAATAGAACAGATCAGAGTTGAATAAAATCCTATTCCTATAGAATAGAATCAAATCAAATTGGAGAGTCTATTGGTGGACCCCTTTTAAAAAAGAAAACAAAAACGAACACCCCCCCCCCCCTCAAAAAAAAAACGGTGCTGTAATACGGTATTACGAGAAAGCATTGAACGTACCGAGTTGAATGTACGAACAAGTATTGGAATGATGACCATTTTAAAGGTCGTTCGTTGCGAAAATGAAACTTCATTGAAGAATGCAAGGCGAAATGTTTTTAATTTGATTGCCCGAATCCACCAAATACAAAGTACCAACAATCATCTCTATCTGGTACCTAAAGAATATATTCGCAAATAGAATTGCTCCATAGATAAGTGAGAAATGTAAATTATTTTCTAATTTACCTGAATTCAGATACTTATTATTTTCAACTGACTAGCACATGAATAAAATTCTGTTGCCTCTTATACTGAGGGGCCATCATCATCGGCATGGAGTGTATTCAAATTTGGTAAAATTTCTATATAGAATCTCTACTCTACAAATTGGAAACTAAAAACAAAATTTTTTTTTAAAAAATAATAATAATAAAACAAATCTTATTCCAATTCACCTAATAAAAATTTCTTAAATTTAGAACTTAAAATGTACACTTTTTCTTAATACAAAGAGAGATCCCCCCTCCCTTCACCCCTTCCTCTCCTCAACAAAATTTTTTCATCTTTCATTCATATTAACAAAAAAACAAACACCCCCCACCCCTCCCCCCCAAAAAAAAACCGTTTTGTTTCTTCCTTTTTACAAGTCGAAATTCTTGTCGTTTCGTCTTTAATAAGCTTTTCTCCAAAATGTGTTTTTCTACACATTTTCATTGCCAAATTCAAAAACCGTGCCTTCTTAAATACAATTTATACACAATTTAACTACGATTGAAATTGGTTAGTGTGCTGCTATTTTATTATAACTATTATTATCATTTTTATCTAATTTTGCGTGTAAAAAAAATTTTCTTATTGAAAAGTGTTATATTCTCTGGCTTCTTTTTAAATCTTCGTTTTTCTCTCAAGTTTTTCCAATTGGAGTAGGTCTTTCTATAAAGAATATTATTTCTTCTTTTGTAGTTAGATTTGGTTTTTCTTTCGTTATTTTTTTTTAATTCTTGATTTAATTCAGATGAGTTTTTGTTGTTGTTTATTATTATTGTAAAATTTATAATAGTATCTAACTGTTTGGAAGATTAAAAACAAGAAGGTAGAAACAAAATATTAAAGAAGAGATGTTCATAAAATAACGATGTACCAATTGAAAATTTTGAAGATTTTTGTCATTGAACAGATTTTGAGATAAGAAAATCTAATTTCAATGAATGATATTAAAATGAAATTTACAACTAGTTTTTTTTTTTATTTTTTATTTTCAATGTTTTTAGCTTTTATTTTTTTTCTTTAAACTTTTTTTTTTACAAATATTATTGCAGTAAATTTAGCACTTGTATGCTATGTACTACCGTAGAAGAAACCCAGTTTTTTTTTTGAGAAACATTGACGAATATTAGGAATAATTATTTGTAATTTTAAGTACGAGTAAATTAGTGTCATTAGTAAAGATTTTCGGTTTTGTTAATACTTGTACTAACCGAAAATATTAGAGGTCTTTGCACTCTTACGGTAATTGAATCTAAAATCTATACAGTTCTTTTTTTTTTAAAAAAAATATTATAAACAAATTAAGTTTTTGTGCTGTAGGTAAGTGACACTGGGATGTGTGCGTTTAGTGTGCAGCTAGTAGTGGAATGTCTTGAGTTCTAATTCAGCTGATGATAGGGCCGAAGTAGCCTTTAATTGACCCCTAATAGCTTGAAATGCCCTTTGGAACAAATTTTTTTTTGAGAGTGTTAATTTGCAAATAATTTTTTTGAATACAATTCGTTAAATAGCGTCTTTTTGTTTATAATTTTTTTTTTTAAATTAAAAAAATAAAAAAATAATTTTTATAAATTTTTACAATATATAAAAAAACACTTTTTTTATGAAAAAAATTTATATTTTTTCTAGATAAAGGGTTTTTCAATAAGAGTGATATGATTTCTTTCTTTAAAAAAACATACTAATTGTTAAGGAAATTCAAATGTTTTTTAAGTACAATCGATACAATTAAGTTCTGAATAAAACGTCATTCAAATGGCCTCCTCGACTTCTTTTGTTCGTTATTCACGAATACGATGAAACCAATTTTCCAGAATTTTTTCCATTTAATCAAGTCGTATGTCATGAATAGCACGTTCAATATTGACTTCTAAAGCTTGAAGAGAGTCTGATTTATTGTTTAAGACCAATGACTTCAAATAACCCCACAAAAAATGGTCTAATGGTGTTAAATCACAACTTCTTGGAGGCCATTCAATGTTACAATTTCTTGAAATAATCCAATCTCCCAACTTTTCTCGCAATAATTCGGTTGTTGCACGTGCTGTGTGGCACGTAGCCCCGTCTTGTTGGAACCAGATGTTGTCAAGATCAGCTTCTTCTAATTTCGGCCATAAAAAATTGGTTATCATCTATCTATACCGCTCTCCATTAACAGTAACGGTGTTACCAGCTTCATTTCGAAAGAAGTACGGACCGATGATTCCACCAGACCAAAAACCAAAAACCACACCAAACAGTCAATTAAGGTGTATGTAATGGATGTTCATGAATAATTTGTGGATTTTCTTCGCACCAGAATCGACGGTTTTGTTTATTTACCGCACCACTCAGATGAAAGTGAGCCTCAAAAAGCGCACGAAAAGTTGCAATTGGAGAACGGTTATTTTGATAATAAAATAGAATAATTTGTAAACGTTGTTCTTACGTATACCTCTCAATGATCAAATTGTATACATTACTAAATGCAATGAAAAAAAAGCCAGATCATGACATTTTATAAATGGCCGAAACGTCACTTAGAAATCATATCACTCTTATTGGAAAACTCTATATAAAAAAATAGCGCCTTTTTGTGAGAATGTGGTGCCATCTATGATAAAAAAGCAAATTTTGTTTTTGTGAAAATGTGATGTGGTACAATTTATTCTAAAACAAATTTTTATAATATCTTTTTTTAATAAAAAAAAAACGTTTTTTGTGTGGATATGTGGTGCTATTTAAAGAGGGTATAGGGCCTTAACCAGCTTACTCTGTAGTCTCTATACATTGAGTGGTCTATAGATCTTTTAATAGATACTCTCGTAACAATAAAGATACTTAGTTTATTAGTCTAGAAAAAGACTTTAGTAGCCCACAGTATCTTCTTGTATCTTTGGTGGTAGAAATGTCTGTATAAGAGCGCCTATTTGAGAGAATGTGGTGCCATCTATGATAAAAATGCAAACTTTTTATGAAAGTTTTTCATTGAACAGCGTCATTTTTTATGAAAATGTGATGTGGTACAATTTATTCTAAAACAAATTTTTATAATCTTTTTTTTTATAAAAAAAAACAGTTTTTTTTATGGACATGTGGTGTCATTTATCGGGGGTAAAGGGGCTTAAACAGCTATCTCTGTAGAGTATGTATACATTCAATGGTCTGCAGATCTTGTAGTAGATACTCTCTTAAGAATAAAGATACTTACTTTATTAGTCTAGAAAAAGACATTAGTAGCCACATAATCTTCTTGTGCCTTTGGTAGCCGGAAAACCTGTATAAGAGCGCCTATTTGAGAGATTGTGGTGCCATCTATGATAAAAATGTTAACTTTTATGAAAGTTTTTAATTGAAAAACGTCATTTTTAGTGAAAATGTAGTGAAATTTATTTCAAAAGATTTTTTTTTTTATGAACATGTGGTGCCACTTATAATAAAACAATAAACTTTCTATAATTTTTTCTTTATAAAAAAGGATCTTTTACGAAAATGCGTTGCTACTTATAATAAAAAAAAAACTTTTTGTAATTATTTCATAAAAGAATGCTTTATTTTTTAGTAATGTGGTGCCATCTATGATAAAAAAATAATTTTTTTCATAAAAACGCTTATCCTTTTTATAATTTTAAGTGGCAATTTGTGAAAAAAAATTCTAATTTTTAATTCATAAAAAAGCGATTTTTTGTAAATATCCGGATTGACATATTTAATTAAAAAAAAATTAACTTTTTATGATATTTCTTCATAACAAAGGCCATTTTTGTGAAAATGTGATGCCATCTTTGATAAAGATGATGAACATTTTTTAATTATTTTTAACTCGAACGAAATTTTGTCATACATTTATTTCCCATCCATATCTTAAATAAAAAATTATTTTACCTAAATGCTCTCTTTGGATTCTTTAAAATAGTCTTTCAGTTAATTTAGGTTTATTTTTTAATTTTTTTTTTATATTTTCGAAGCTCTAATAACATATTAAGCCATCTGGTGATAACTACTTAGTACCTTACTTATCTTACTAAATAAAAAAAGTAAACGATTTTCCGTTTTCCGATAAACGATATCATAAGCTATATACATTTTGCGTTATTTTTCTTTCTAAATAAAAAAAATACAATTAAAAAAAAATGGCTACTTATTTTCATTTCCATTTTATTATAATTTTTAAAATAATATCCAATTTACGATTTGGAAAGTCAAATTAAATCAAATTTACTTTTTATTTTAATTTTAACAAAATTTTTATATTTTTATTTTTAGTTAATTTTTCCCGTATAGAAAAATTTTAATATTATTCGAATAATTTGCAAACGACTTGTTGCAGAACTTGACTTTTTTTAGGGAATCTTTAATAATTTTTTTGTATATTTCGGGCTGGAATTCAGTCATTGCTGAATGGATGTTGGTTTTCCATTAAATGCTCAAATTGTATATATAAATATAATTTTTTGTTTAATTTTAGAAAAAAAAGGTCAAGAGTGGGTCCTTGAAACTTTTCGCGTGATAAGAGCAAAATTTATCGTTATATGTGGCTTATGGGACCGTCTTTCCGAAACCACAT
Source organism: Atherix ibis (assembly GCA_958298945.1). NCBI lineage: Eukaryota > Metazoa > Arthropoda > Insecta > Diptera > Athericidae > Atherix > Atherix ibis. The sequence goes on along the minus strand of OY282605.1, from coordinate 29,692,578 downwards.
ATTTACGATAACGGTCTCCCCTTCTTAATTTTCCAAAAATACAAGCCAATAATATATTCAGATCAATATGCATACCAGGCAGTCACTTTTCGTAGATACAATGACTTCTGAACAGTTACTTGTGGGTTTTAGAGCCCCATAAGTGTTAATTTTCCTTATTGACGTATCCACCGAGCGAGAAATGCTGGACAGAATTTTTTTTTCGATAAATCAGAAGCCTGTTGTTATACCACAGAATCGGCGTATATTTTGAGTATTTTCATAGTTCAAACTTTACAACGAATAGTCCTTTGTTCTTAGTACTAATAAATTTTAATAATACCATTTAAAAAAGTGTATAAGATTTATTTTTCTACCATGTAATTACCTGACAGTAAATAAATGCTCAATAGTACTTTAAAAATATGTTAACAAGACCTCTCTGAAAATTTCTTGACAATATTAATTATAAAAATTATTGGAAAAAAAATAGTTTTTATTATTATTACGAGTATTTATTATCTTCTAACACTTACACTATATTAAAAACTTGCTTCTCTTACCTTTATACTCTTTAATAAAAATGTTGTTTTTCTACATTAAGAATTGTCATAATTTAAAAATGGTCACTATTATTAATATGATAAATAAAATTTTTTGAAAAGGAAAATAAAATTGTTATGGTTGAATTATATATAAACGTCCATACTTAATAATATTTGCATAAAACTTTGATAACAATCCAGTTCAAAAACAAAATTGGGGGGAAAAAGCTCTGATAAAAATTGAATTGGGGAGTGCTTGTCATTTTTTAAATAAAATATTTTTTTTGTTCAGTTCTTATAATAAAAAAAAACTATATATATTCGTATATAGTCTAAAATTGTTTCTATAGTGACTTTCTAATATTTTAAGATATTTGAAAAATTTTTGATCTTTAAAAATAATAATAAACCTCATTTTTATTTATTATAATTTATGTTTATTTTGTGCTTATTTTTATCGATCGATTTTCAATTTTTATATCATTTTTATTGTATTGTAGAAAAAAATTTGTTACATTTAAATACAAATTGCAAAAAAATTCTCAATAATTTTATTTGTGATTTCTACGATTGTCGATATGAACTTGTAGATCGGATTTTGTTGAATATTTATTAGAAACGCAAATACGAGTCTAGAGAAAGTCGTGACTGGGAATTAAGAATTTTTCATTAATTTTTATTTTTTTACAATACATTTACATAAAAGAGACTCTCTGTGAATGATGATAGTTATTGGAATATGGGAATGGGATTGTCCCTGGTCAATTCGTTGTATTCTTTTTCTTCCAATCATATCATCTTGAAGTGATTGGTTTTATTTTCGGTGGGGGGGGGGGGGGTAGTAATGGATGAAAATATAACAGGGATTTTTGCAGTATTGGGTGAAGATCCCAGAAAAAATTCTGAATAATCGAGAAAATATTGAGTATCCAATAATGGGCAATAACAGAACCAAAACAGTCAATAGCCGATCGATCTATCGATACTTAATCGGAATGGTGCGACTGTGAGCAATAGTGCGCAAAAGTCGTGCCACATCGGGAAGCAGTTCAGCGACACACAGAAAAACAAAACGACCGTGACTATGTGAAGGTAAAAGCTACAGCACAATGGACACCCGCAACGATTACGATTGCGATTACGATTCGAAAGCTTTCGAATTTGCTCTAAAAACTGAACTTTGGAGGTGAGCTGGGCGAGCATTTCGCTTTGTCGGAGAGTTTTCAACAGCACACACATATGCAAACCTACCAGTCAGTCTATTGGCCTCGTCTGCTTCGGCGAGTGTGATCTCGATTCGCCGATTGTAGTGTGTATGAGTGCTCGGACCCACAGCTACCAACACAATCGAGCCATACTTTGTTGATGGAATGGAAGACAATGCCAACATGGGAGTACCTGGCCAGCTGTCGTATTTACGGTCGAGTTTGTAATATCTGCGCGGTGGTGTGAGTGATGGCCGTGGCTAACACTAGTGGCCATGGTGCTACGGATGGTTGACTGTTTCGCTTCTTTTCTCGTTTGACCAGAAAATCTTACAATCGAAGTAAGAAAAGATGATGGTCTGCCGTCGTCTACCCATGGGAGTTGAATGGTTCTGCTAATGATGCTCAAGAGGTTGTGGGTAGTGGGAGGGGGTTGGGGGTGATCTAGGGGCTAACTCTATAGAGTCTGTATACATTCAGTGGTCTGTAGATCTTTTGGTAGATACTCTCCTAAGAATAAAGATACTTACTTTATTAGTCTAGAAAAAGACCTTAGCAGCCCACAGTGTCTTCTTGTGTCTTTGGTGGCCGGAATGCCTGTGTATCGGCGCTGGACCCGTAATCTGAATGCCAACCGCAGGTCGATTGTGCAAAGTGTGAGCCAATTCGTATTGAATGAGGTTTTGGCTGTCGCCGCCACCGTTGGCGATCTCTGTGCCGCGTCATTATTTCTCATCGTTATCGGCATTTCCTTCTCGTATCGTGGCTAGGTCTGACTGTGCCGCTCTACGACTGTGTGTAAGGGCCATCAACTCAATACATTTTCACATTGGCATCGTGCAAATACGGGCAGAAATATAATGTACTTCAAGCGTGGCTTTATTAATTCCCTCATTTCACCAATTCACCAACAAGCCAACAAGACGAGTATTGTTGTGATGAGCGCGCAAAGCTCTCAAGCCGATGACTCCTCCGCTGACGTGAAAGAAGCTTCGTTTTGTGGCTGAGGTAAGAGCTGACTGGAATTGGAGTCGGAATTGAAGTCACCATCATTGTCGGAAGGAAAACCAAAAGACTTTTGCTCTTCTTGAACTAGAGTTAAATAATTTTGTGCACTTTGGCTCAACACTTAGCTGCGTGCGCACATATATTTTTGCAGCTAAAACAAAAATTTGCCATTTTTTGTCCCGTTGTCGTCTCGTTGTTATTGTGTGGCTAGTGTTGTGGTTATCGTTAAAATCGTGAATTGTTTTTTTTTCTTCTTCTGTTACCTAATGTACCCACAATATTTAATTGATTCAATTTCAATAGAAGTGTCCTCTGAATAGTGTGAAAAGAAATTTATTATTGAGGAATAGTCTAACAGTGACCAAAGTTTTTCTCGGAATCGACTTAAACTAGACGAAAAATGAAATGTTTTTGACTGATTGGATCGTATCGTGAGGAGTTTCTGCAACTCCTTGAAATGAGGTACAGTCACTTTTATGGGGCAGATTAAAATTTCAAGTGCAAATAAAAATAAATTTCCATAGTGATAAATGCAAAGTGTAACGTTCTATATTCAATTAACGTGTTGCACAGTTAAAAAGCCATCGAAAACAAACATCCAAGAGGAAAATAATCATAAACTACTGGAAATAATGGATTTTTATCTTAATTTCAACTGAATTGGAGTGATTTTCAGTAATGTTAGTCAATAACAAACAAATAAAAACATCAATAAAATCTTTTTAGTTTTCTGCTTATCTTCAAGTTTAATGCTAATAACTTTGGCAGATTTTTTATGAACATTCTTTGATTTTGAATACTTTTTCCAGTTCACATTAGCGGATGTAAAATATTGAAAATACTCATAATTTTTTTTCGTTATGACCAAAACCGAAAGATAATATAAAAGAACAACGATTAAGATTTTATTTAGTGTCGGCACTTTTTTGTTTTATTACGAAATCAATGCAATTTTTATGAAGAAAATATTATTAATTTTTTTTTGATGCAACCAACAACTAAAAATGCAATCATTTACAAGTGATACGTTTAAATTAAATCGGAAATAAAACAAAAAGAAAATTTATTTTTAAGCTCAGTTTTATTAAAATGTGTTAATTGGAATTGAAAGAAGAAAATTTTCAAACTTAAGTTTATTTTATTAAAATACATAAAAAATCAAAAAAAAAAACAAAGAAAAACGAAAGTTTGCAAATTTTTTGAAGCTTTCTTTTGTAAACATTTTTAATTTTTTGTTGGCAAATTTTTATGTTATTATAGAAGATTTTGGTGTACAGTTTATTTTTCCTTTAAATATCAACTAATAGAGTGTTAGGAGAATTGCAGAAAAATTGTTTGGGCTTTTGTTTTGTTTTTTGTTAATTTTTGAAAAATTGCAAAAGAAAAAACCTTCAAGTTATAAGAAAGGAAAAAACTTACGGAATAGAGGACAAAACAAAGGAAGTGCTCTAAAAGTTATTTAAAATTTATTTATCAGCAAATCTGTGGAACTAAAAAAAGGAAAATATTTTTTTTTCAAAAATTAATAAATAAAAGCTTGTAAGTTATTTTAAATTTATCTACTTAGAATAATAGAGTGTAATTTGTAATAGTAAATTCGTATTTTTTTTCTATTGCATTCGAAAATGCATTTACAAAATTTGTGCATATTTAATTTTTGGGCGAAAATATTTTTGAATTTTTTGATATTCTAAAATATTTTTTTAATAAAATATCTCCAGTTTAGTAAGGCATGTGTGTTGTGAGAAAATTTTCTAGTTTTTGTTCTGCAATTGTTAAAGGCGTTATTGCTGCTGACCACAATGTTATTGTTGCTTTTTGTAGCAGAATTGGTGATGATGGTTGCAGTAAATAGGTTGCAGCCTGCATTAAACTAAACTCTTCTGCATTCGTTCATTTGTGGTTTTTTTTGGCGTATTCTGTTGCTGCAGTAGCTGGAATATGGTGGCTGTTGGTCTTTCTATATTAGCAAAACATTTATTCTTAAGGAATTTCTTAGCCTACAGGGGTTGGGTTCTGTTGAAGTCTTTAAGCGAGAAATTTATTCTGCTCAAGTAAACCAAAATAATAGAAAATTTCTACGTCTTCCTATTAAAAAGTGCATTTAATTTTACTAAAGTTACACAGTTTTTAGCTAGGTTCTAATAAGAACTTGAAAAATATTAAATTTCATAGTCATAAGTTATGAAACGCTGCTAAAATATTTAATTATAAAATAAAAATAGAATTTCGAAATTAAAAGCATGCAGTTTAAAAAAAAAAACAAATAAAATACTCCCTGAAATTGTTATTATATGCTTTGGTTAATAATAATTTTTCTAAGAAAATAATATTTTTAAATATTGTAGAAAATTTTTCTATTTATCTTAGAAACTGAGACCTCTTATTTATAATTTAAGATTTAGTTGCTGCCAATCGACTTGGTCATTTTTTCCCAAAAAATTATCATGAGTAATGTTCTTAATTCTTAATTTAAAAAATTATATTGTTATTTTTATCATTTTTAAATTTTTATTGTTAATGATAAATATTGATTTTTGTCCCAAATATTTTCGTAATACCCTAAAAAAATACAAAATTTTATTATCAAATATTGCTTTTTTTATTTATAAAAAAAAATATAAATTCCCAAACCTTGGTTCTAATATGAATTGTGTTAAACAAAAAATTGAATTTTATAAAACCTGACCAAATTTTCAATAAAAATACAAAAAATAGAATTTTTTTAAAAATATCAAAAACAAAAATTTCATAATTAAAAGATTTTTTAAAAAAAAATAGGAAACACTTTTATTCAGACTCTAAAAAAGTCTTTTCAATAATTTAGTTATAAATTAATCCAAAAAAAATTATGCGCTTTTTTTATGAAAAAATTGGATCCTTTTAGGTATTTTTATTTTTTATAAAAAGTCACATTGAGTCTCTTAAATTGCCATTTTTCATATTAAAATCATATTGAGCCTCTGCAATGCTCAGCCATTAATTCCTTACAAAATTATTATGCATAATTTATTTTATTCAAATTTTAAAACAAATATCCATTCTTTAAGAGAAATGTCGATTTACTTTCCAAAGAAAAATATCGATTTTCTTTTTTTAATGTCCAAATATCTATAAAAATGACAAAATATTATTTTCTAAAAATAATATTCAATGTGGAAAAGAATTTTGAAATTTTTTCGTAAAATTTTTGATTTTTATTATTAGTTTTTTTATAATATTAAAATGTACAATTTACATCCACTGCTATTCTTGTAGCTTTAATTTTACAAATTCTTTTTAGGGTTTTTTTTCCTCCCTTCTCCGGAAAATTATAAGATTTTTCAAGAACAATGTTCATCAAATATTTCAAAATTCTTATTGTGCAATAATTTAGATATTTTATTATTAATTTTTTTTTACAAATCATAATCGTAAAAAATCATATTTTACTGCAACTACTAAAAAAGCTGTAATTTTAAAAATAAATTTTATTTTTGAATTTTTTTCCAGTATGTTCAAAAATTTATGATTTTTTTTTTTGAACATTTTGAAATGTTTTTATTATATAAAAAAAATATTTTTAAGTATAAAATTTTTAATTTTTAATGTAAATTTTTTATTGTCAAAAACCAAATTTATCTGCAATTACCAATTTTGTAGCTATTGTTTTTATATAAAACTCTCCATTTTCCTTAAAATTATACGATTTTTTAAAAATATTTTGAAATTTTTTTATTCTGTAATAATTTTAATATTTAATTGTGAATTTTTTTATTTTTAATGTAAATTTTCTTTAATTTTAACTACAATTTTTGTAGCTATTATTTTTTTAAAGATTTTTAATTTTCTTGAAAATTTTATGATTTTTTTGAAAATATTTTTAAGTTGTTTTATTCTATAAGCATTTTGATAATAAATTCTAAAGCTTTTAATTTTTGAAAAAAATTTTAAAACGTTAAAAATCAAATTCAACTGTAATAACAATTTTTGAAGATATTATTTTTTAAAAATTCTTCTTTTTTGCTTAAAATTGTAAAATTATTAAACAGAGTTTCTATCAAATTATTTAAAATTCTTATTGGACAATAATTTTGATATACCATATTTTTGTTAAATATTTTAGCTTTAATATTAAATTTTTTCTTGTTAAGAACGACATTTTACTGCAATAACTATTTTTTGTAGCTTTATTTTGAATTTATTTTTCATGGTTGTTTTTTATTTCTTTTCCTTAAAAGTGGTGAGTTTGTTAATAATATTTTTTTTTATTAATTTTTATTCTTAAATAACTATTGCATATACATTATGAGAAGAAAAAAAATTTTTTTCTTAAGCCTTTGTAAATCTTTTAGTTTTGAAATGAAAAATTCGATTCTATTGTAATTGAATTAATGGAAAATTAATTTTCTTTTCTGCGAATCATTTGTAATCAACTAATTTTCGAGTGCCAAAATTGTTTAATGCTAGACCACATACGCCTGAGCAGAATTTCAACGAGAACTGGTAGCGATAATTAATTTCAACAATGCTGCCATATTACAACATACTGAAATGTGTGGCAGTACTACAGCGATAAGGAGAAAATTAGACACTAGACTTAATCCGACCATTAAATCGTTACTTATTCTCGTAGCTCTTCGTAATTGTGTGCATTCCCATAAGATTGGGAAGGTTTTTAAGAAAATTTCAACAGCGATTAAATCGCCATTCATCTGAATTATGTTTGCTTCGAATTATTACCAACCACAACGCGTCAGCCTCAACCGCTGCAAACTCCCTTTAAGCCCATCCGGAAATTCTTGTAGCTGCTTCACTCGGTCATCTTCTGGTGTTGCTGCTCACCACAGTCGACCACATCGTTGAATACCACTTTCCGCTGTTGCTATTCGTAACCACTCTTTTGTGGTGCTGAGCATTTTTGTTGGCCGCTTTTGCTATTTCTTCGCTATGAACTTGTGCTGGTTTAGTCTTACCATCAACCACAGCCCCCCTTCCCCGTTTGGGTATAACTTTTCCTTTTTACTAAGGCATCATATATCAACATTCGCCAGCAGCAGCATCCGCGCAGATGTTTTCGCGATTTGATTCTTGATGCTTTGACTTTTCTTATACGATTCTTAGTTAGGTTCTTAGCTATCCATCCACTCACCGCTCGCAATCATACTTACACTCACTCCTAAGTGGATACTCTCTTGCGCAATGCCTGAGAATAGAGTGGATTCTGGTCGATGTTTGGCCATATTCTCTCAATGATTAAGTGTGTTTTTTATATTCTCTCTCTCCCTTTGTCTCTGTCTTTTTCGTTCTTAGTAGTTTTGTTGAAATAAAATTTTTTTATTGCCGGTTTTTTAGTGCTGCCATTTCTATTGGCATTTTGGTTCTGTCTCTCTGAACTCTTGAGCAATTTTTTTTGTCATCTTATTCTCTCAAAGAATTTCGGTCGATTTTGACTTGCTTTTCTTTTTTACTCTCTTGAAATTCTCTTTCATTTATGTATGGTTTTACCAACAGAATACATACACTCATATTGAAGTGTGCATTTTTTTAAGATTATTAAGTGTTAGGTTCTATGTGCTTTTTGTGTTTAGGTGTGCGATTGTGTATTTTTTTTTGTTCGTTGCTATTTGCCATTTGAAAGAAATGCGCAAAGTTCATTTCCCTCTTATGACTTTCCATTTACACACAAGAGGGGTGGTACAGGTACAGGTATGGATACAGGAACAACAGGTACAAGTACAGTCAGGTCCATAGGGGGCATAATATCAGTGGATGGATAGTAACCTCACAATTTTTACTATTATTGATGTTTTCTTCTTTTTCTCGAAAGAATCATCCGCTGCGTTGTGGGTATTTTTAGCGAATATTCAGCTTCAAGTAAATCACTAAAAGTGGTTTATATATTTTTTTAAAATATTTATTAATTCAAATATGAATTTTTTTATTTTTGAATATTATAAATAGGAATTTTTATTACTTTATCTATTATTTTTATTGTTACGAGTAAATACAAAAGTTGTTTAAATTAGAAAAAGTAGAAAAAAAAACAACAAAAAAATGGCCTCTTTTAATCTAGTTTTTTGCTTTTTCAATTAATTCTTTTGGGAGTACAAATGGGAAACTGGCGTTTTCCAATAGATGGCGCCAACAGTAAAGGCTGGTACAAAACGTCAAATTATAAGCTTAGGCATCTGTCAACAACTCCCCATCATTTACATTTATGACTTTTTATCGAAGTTATATATTTTTTTCTGTGTGAAAATGTCGAAATTTGAGTCAAATAAGTGTCATTTGTCTTCAATTCGAATAAATCTGCGTCGAATGATTGTAGAAAAACTTCTGCTGAGGCTTGTATTAGTGAGAGAACGTGTTCCAAATGGTTTTAACGATACCAAAGTGGTGATTTCGACGTGAAAAACAAGGAGCGTCCCGGACCGGTGAAAATGTTTGAAAATGCAGATTAGAGGAGGCATTAGTAGATCAAGAATTGGAAGCATTACCGAATCAAACTCACAGATTCTTTGCACGCCACTCAACAACAAAATCTGTATTTTTCTTTAGCATTAAAATGAAAATTTTCCATAAGTTATTCGAAAAAACTAGTAATTTTTTTTATTAGAAATTTTTATAATTTGTTCATTAATTTTTATTAATTAACATAAAATTTGAAATGTGTTAGAAAAAAAACTCTTATAATAAAATTTCTTAAAAGAAGTGGTTTTTCTTAAAAATAATTAATTAAATTTAACATTTATGAATGTTAACTATTATCGATGTTTTCGTCTTCTTTTTTCAAAAAAATCCTAGAAAACCAATAAAAGTGATATATTTTTTTAAAAATATATTTAATTGACATATTTTTAGTATTAATTTTAATTTAGAGATTTTTTTTTCTATTAATAAAATATAGATTTTTTTCCAAAGCAAATCGGCAGTTTTCTTTATAACCTACTATAAACTAAAATTTTTAGAAGTTATTCCAGCAAAAAAATAATTAATAATAATAACTGACATTTTTAATACTATTATTTATTTACTTTAATCATTTAGAGAAACTAAAAGATTCTCAAATAAATGCTAAAAGATTCTTATAAAACCAATTTTTTTTCTTTTTATGCATTTTTCAAAAAAAAAAAAAATTCTTTAAAATATGAATTTTTGATTTGATTTATAATGAAATTATTCGAAATTGTTAAAAAAGAAATGATTTTTTTGCGAATCTATTTGGTTTTTTTAATAAAAAAAGTTTTATTAAATTTTCCTAATAAAGCGTATTTTTATATAATTTAATTATATTCTTATAAAAAGCAATGTTTCTAATATCGTTCAATAACTAGAGTACGGGGAGGTCCACCGATTGTTATAAGCTAATTTATTGCCATTTTCATCAAATATAGTTTTTTTTTTTAAAATATTTTATTATAAAATAAAGTGCTTATAATTAGTATGAAATGGCATACTACAATAGTTAAGAATGTCATCGCGGTGTGTCATTAAGAAGTAAGAGTTCTTTTCGATAAAAGAATAATAAAAATCTCGATAAATACGTAAAACTCGTTTGGTGTTTATATCTTTCCATACGACGAGGTGTTTTTATTGGATTATTTTTTTTGTATATTTTACATATCAAGATAGGGTTTTTATTTGTGTGAGGTATGTTCAATATTGTTAAACATTGATCGCACTAATTATAAGCATCTACGAGTACATGAGTTTTATAACGAGTGGCGATCAGAATAAACGGATTCTGTTTAATTTTGAGTTCGATTTTAATATAAAATATCAGAAAAAATGATAATATTAAAATTGTACTTTATAAAATGACCGTTGTATAATGAGGATATGGTGAGATTTTTATTTAATTGCATATATATTGATAAGATATAGATAATATGGTTCAAACGGATAGCCAAGAGTTAATTATAAACAGAAACAAGTGCATTTCTTAATTAGGAACAGTTTCGAATTTTGCTACAATATATGTACATTAATTAATTCAGTACGTATTATAATTAATAGTTCCTCAACTCATCTTTATAATATATTAAAAATATTATTTCTGTTATAATTAAAAAATTTACAAATTTTTACGTGCAAAGCAGTCTGATTTTTTTTTTGGGAATATCTTCGACAAAACAATTGTTAGAAACATGTCTTTTAGAAGATATTCGCATTTAATAATAATGAAATTTTTTATAAAAATGAAAACAACCAATTAATTAAAGGGAGACCTATTTTTGATGTATAATTATAAGACATCTCACTTTCTATAAGTACTCTTTCAGCACTTTCCCGACCATACCGTACTGCAATTATTCGCATTTCTTTAATAAGTAATATTAAAATTCTTTTTTTTCTCTAATTTCCATTTAAATTTTTACTGTATTTATTAATTATTATTTTTATGGAATAAATATTATTAATCATTTACACTTTTTGTTTCCAAATAATATTAATATTATGAAATAAGAGGCAATAACACAATTTATTAGTTTAAGAAGACATCCAGTAGGCCTGAAGTGTGTAAGAATTTTATATGTTCTCGTATCTTGGAATTATTATTTTTCTTATATTTTTAATTTGAAGGAATTATTCAAAAAAAGTAAAAAGTAGTCTTCGAAAAATTTGGAAATCTATACATTATCTGTGCTTACTATATGTAAAATATATTGGCTTTTATTTGAATAATTTTTCTTTTAATTGTTTTAGTTTGGGGAAAAAGTAAGTTGTGACGTGGGTCACTCGGGGACCAATATTTCATAAAAATAGTTTTTTTTTCATATCAAATTAAATTTAATACTTTATAATTTCTACTTTTATGGATATTTTTTCTTTTTTTTTCAAATAAACTTTCCACTGATTTGTGATATTTAAAAAAAAATTCATACCTAATCACTAAAAGTACTATTAGAGATTTTTAATACTTTATTTATTTATTTTTCCTAGAAAAGTTTTTGAAGTAATAAAAAATAAAAAAAATACAATAAAAGCTATTTTTCTATCAATAAATTTTTAAATAAAAACTTTAATAAAATCAGAATTTTTCTTAATAAACAAAAGTAAAATTTACAAAAATTAATATTGAAAAAAAAAATATTTGCAAATCCAAATGATTTTTTATATATTTGGAATTTTTTTTATTATTCGGCATCAATTTTAATCAATTAATTATAATTTTTAAATATAATAAATTAATGATATAAATGCAAAAATCTCCAAAAAACCACCATTTTCTAAGAGTAGTTTTATTTTTTTTATAATTAATTAAATTAAATTTTGCATAAACTAACATAGATATTTGATTAAAAAAAAAAAAAATAAAATTATAAAAATTTTTCCCAAACCATTTTTTAATAGTTTGGGTGGGGAATATTTTATAAAAATTTCTAACAAAAAATTACAATAATATATTATTTTTGAAATAAAAAAAAAAAACAAACTAGACATTATACTAAATTACCCGTTTAGTATTAGAAAAAAAAAAAAAAAATCAATTTTCTCTTTCTGGATATAATCCGATTTCTTGAAAGGAATTTCTTATAATTTTCTATTTAGCATATTTTTTTCTTATATAGTTTTTATGAATTTTTTTATAATTCAGATTATTTTCAATGAATTCGTTTTTATTTTTGCAGAATATTTTTGATTATTTTTTATACAAAAAAATAAATGTGCAGTAGTTTTCTACTTTTTACAATATTTCAAGACCTCCAATGGAACCATATTTTTTATACTATAATATGTATTCTTATTAAATTTTTTGATATTATTATGAATATTTTTTTTATTAATTTTTTATTTTTGGATGTTTAAATAAAGAATATTTTTTTTTTATTAGCTTTTAATAATGAAATATAAATTTTTTCGGAAATATAACCAGTTTTTTTCTTCTTAAAACTTAAAAACAATTACAAAAATCTTATAAACAATTATTTATTTTAGAGTTCGAAAAGTACAATTCTGTCGTTAAATAATTGTTAATAAATAAAAAACTTTAAAGATAATATTTATTTAGATTAAAATTTAACATTTTTACAATAAAAAAAAAAGAATTTTTAAAATATTAAATATGCAAATTATTAAAATATTAAATATGTTCAAAAAAAAAAAAAATACAAATTCTTTAGCGATAAGGGTCATTTCTTGCTATGTGTATAAGTGAATAAATAAAATTGTCATAAATGAGCTTCTAAAAACCTACAAGTGGTTATGAAAAAGCCATTGTATTTACAGAAAAAATTACTACATGGTGTGAATTTTGGTCTGAGATTTGTTATCGACAACTAACTTTTTTAAAGTCTGAGCTTAAATATTTTATTTTCGACCAAAAAAAATTGTACTACACGAAAAATTTAAGCTTTATAGCGCAAAAAACTCAACGGATTCAAAATTTAAAAATTTGCTAATGTCAATTGGCCCTTAAGATAACGTTAGACTTTTTTTTTCTAAAATTCTAAATTTACAAAGATAATTTTTGAAAATTTACAAATAAAAATCCTTAAAAAAATGACCTAATTACAGCCCGTAATGTTGACAAGAGTCATTAAAAATGACCGCAAAAGGATCAAGTCCTGCAAGAAGTCCTGTTGCAGCTATTTAAATAATAATATATTTGATATATAATGGCAAAATATATAAAATAAAATAAAATTAAAATTTTATTAAAATTTATATTTGAAAGCTATATAGTAGAACTTTACTTTCTAATATATAAATTGGATACATTACCAAATCACATTAACGGTTATTAGCAATAATTCTTAAATAAATAATATGTTGAAATATCTTTTAGTATTTTATATTTTATCTTACAAATAAATTATCACTAATTATATACTCTTTTGGGTCTCTATGCTTACAATACTATCTGAGGCTCAGAACGATATACTCTATAGTATAGAGTATGGGTTCGAAGTTCGCGTTTATTTCTCAATATTTACAAAGAATATTTTCACATAAAGTTCAATATACGATAGTTATGTTAGTGGGTGGTCAATACATAATAGTTACTATTGCTTAAATATTCAAGAAGAAAACAACAGAAAAACCTCTTGAAAATCGGAAGTCATCTATCATTTTATAAGATGAGACACAAATTATATATCCAAGAAAATATCGATGAAATGGTAATTTTAGGTTGAAATCATTAATCGATTAAATATTTTTTCACTCTAATTTTTGGCAATTTTTTATATAAAAACTGTAAAACTAATAAAATTAGAGAAAAAACACAATCTTTCTTTGAAAATAATAAAAATTTAACATTCACTTTGATCAAAATAATAATACGTATAACCGTGATTATTTTCTTTCACTAAACTGTGAGAATATCAATTTTCCATTCATAAATAAACTGAATCAATAAAATACAAAATAACTACTAAAATTAAAGGTTATTTTTTTCATCCCAAAATAAAAACAAAGAATTAAAGTTTTTCAAAGTAAATACCAAATTAAGAAAGTATCTTTCTCCGGTTGTTTCTATATATTTAATTATTTATTTTATTTTCATACATAAACTTTTAATAATAAAAATTTAAATAAAAACAATCCAATATTGATGATTCTATAAAATCTTAATATAACAAATTGAAATTTATTAGTTTTCAATTCTATTAAAATTTACTTTAACAGTTTCTTATTAGTACTTTCTAATTTCTTTAATATAGCTTCTTTTTAAAAAAAAAATAAATATTAACTAATTTTATATGGAATGGAAATGGACAAATTTGTATTATAGTTTAAAAGTTTTTCAAATATTGTAAATAAATTTTTGTGTACGAGTATTTACGACAAGATTTCGGTGATGATTTTATTGATAGAAATAATATTAGCCATTATAAAATAAAGAACAAACGATAAATAGTATATAATATAATATAATTAATTAAATATTTTTATTTAGTTGTCTAAATAGTAAATTGTTTATTGAATTTAATATGAACAGATAAAAAGAATCTGAATTAATTTGTGTCTTTACAAGTTGGATAAATTTTGATATATTCTATAAATATTTACTTTCTAATTTATTTTTAATGTAAATAAATTAATTGTACTTATTCGTTTTTTTCTTTTAAATAATTTATTTATTAAAAAAGGATTTTTTTTTGAATCTTAATAAAAAGATTTTGTAAAAACAATTTCCCAAAAATCTTTCTCAAAAAAACCTACTTTTACATGGAAGATTTTTTTGGAATTTTTTTATACTTCTTTAAGGGGTATTATTTTATAACAAATGAAATTACAAGAATTTAAAAAAAAAATATTTTATAGAATAAGAATATTTTTTTTTAGAGCTAAAATTTTTTCTAATTTTTGATAAAATTATTAAATTTTTATAAAATTTAAATGTAAAAAAATTATTGTAATTTTTTTTATTTTTTAACTAATTTTTTTTTTATATACTTTAGTTCAGAAAATATTGCAAATATTTTAGAAAATATTCCCGTGAATAAATATAATTTAAAAATTAAAAAAAAACAAACATAAAACTACTCTTATAAAAATATTAAAAGCATCTTTAATTGTGTCAATGCGTTTTTGAACAGCCTTTATTTGACCCTGTCAGAGGGTTAACTTAAACAGTGTTTCCCCAAATAGCTTTGACAGATAATATAACCTCAAAAAAAAACCTTTTTTTTTTAATCTTTGACAGATGATGACACAAATGATATAACCTCAAAATAAATTGCAATTTCTTGTTGTGTGTGGTTTTTCTTTTATCATTTTTCAATTTGCAAAAATCTAAAAAAAAATCTTGTTAACATAAAAATAAAAGCTGAAGAAATTTTTTTTTTAATGGACATCGTAAGTATTTTGTAATAAATCATTGTTGTTAACAAGAGGATCAATAAGTTCATATGTTGTACTCTTGTACATGTAATCATTTAGGTTGTCTTCGTTTTTTCTTTATAATAGAAATATTTGTTTTTTGCCTAAAATGGGAATAGAAGAAATAATCAAATTCTTTAATACATAAAAATATTAAGAATTATTATTGGAAGATTGTTTTTACAATTTTAACATGTAGAATGTATGTTTTTACACCTTCTTTTTTCAACAACATACGAACAAATAAAATTTATTTAGTTTTTATTTATCTTCTCTTAATTTATTAATCGAATATTCATTTAGTTTTTTGATAAACTCCCTGAGTATGTTAAATTTCAATGTAATTTAATTTAGTAATTTATTTAATATTAAAGTTTGAAAATTTTTTAAAGTAAAACAAAATAAATGTGAATAAAAAGTAATGAGACTAAGAGCAATCTGACAATACTGCTGACTTTCCGTCCACATAGCATGTACGAGGTCTGTTCAAAAAGTATCGCAAAGACTTTTTAGATATGTTATTATATTTTTTTAATATTCAACTTTACTTTATATCGTTATAAGTTAAAAATATAAAAACCAAAAAATTTCAAAAATTAGTTTTTTTTTAGAAAATTAGCACCTTATTGAATATTTTTTAAGACCTCTTATACGAGGTCTGTTCAAAAAGTATCGTGAATTTTGAATTTCCGCGGGTTACGTATATTCGATTTTAAATTTTTTATGGCGTTATGTTGGTATTCATATCTCTTTCTTATACCGACAAGTTCGGCCATTTTGAATGTTCAGTTAAGTTTTGACAGCTGCTTTGCTTACACGTGTTTCGGCTCGTCTTCGATTTTTCTCCGAAGACAAAAAAATGGATCAAAGAATCTGTATCAAATTTTGTGTGAAAAACAAAATTAATTGCGCGGACGCATTCCGAATCTTGACTGTGGCATATGGTGAAGCGATCTTGGACCTAAGTAACGTTTATTGGTGGTACAAAATGTACGGAAACATTAATGAAGTGAAGAAAATAGTATTGGCCAATCGTCGAATCAGTTGCTGAGGACTTAAACATATCGATTGGTTCGTGCCATTCGATTTTTACCAATGATTTGACGTGAGACGGGTCGCCGCGAAATTCTTACCAAAATTGCTCAATTTCGACCAAAAACAGCATCGCATTAACATTGCTAAGGAACTGTTGGACTCTATTCGCGACAAACCAAATTTCCTCCAAAGTATCATAACTGGTGACGAATCATGGGTTTATGGTTATGACGTGGAAATCAAAGCTCAATCATCCCAATGAAAGCTGCCGCACGAGCCAGGACCGAAAAAAGCGTGCCAAGTTCGGTCGAATGTGAAGGTTTTGCTTACAGTTTTCTTCGATTGCAGGGGCGTGGTGCATCATGAGTTCTTGCCACAGGGTAGAACGGTCAATAAGAAATATTACCTACAAGTTATGCGGAAGTTGCGCAAAGCAATCCGCCAGAAACGCCCGAATTTGTGGAAGAACAAAAATTGGCTTTTGCCATTTTTGGCAAAAAACAACACACTAATAATGCCGCAGATCTGGCCCCCTGTGACTTTTTCTTGTTCCCAAAACTGAAGAGCCCTATGAAAGGACGACGCTACGCTACGATTCAGGAGATAAAGGCGGCATCGAAGGAGGAGCTCAAAAAAACCACAAAAAATTATTTTTTGAAGTGCTTCGAGTATTGGAAAAAACGTTGGCATAAGTGGTATATTATCTGGTGGGGATTACTTTGAAGGGGACAAAATAGATATTCATGAATAAATAAATAATTTTTGAAAAAAAACAACACAAAATTCGCGATACTTTTTGAACAGACCTCGTACTTTATTCCCTTCTAGATGTATTTTCAACCTATTCCGGTAACTACTAGACCCTATAAAGGGTGATTAGTGAAATTGTGTTTTTGTAGTGCGTTACAATTAAATGAATAGCGAAATTTGAGGCCAGGATGTGCTATAAAAATTTTGGTTCATCTGCGCGAGTTGGACTCACTAAAACCTGCAGAGAGACTATGGGGAAAATTCCTTATTAAGATTTCAAGTATTTCGGTGATATTGAGGCTTTTTTGAAGGGCCCAGAAACAGTGGAAGACTAATTTCGCTAATGAGGGGGCCTTCAATATCAAAAATTGATAAAAATATGTGATGAGTGAAGGTTGCTATGAGGTCAGACTATCGATTAATATTGTGGCTTTAAAAAAAGTCTACGATAGGGTGTGTTACAATGCTCCAAAAAGGTTTCTTCACGTTAGATTGGACATTTCTTGAATGATCTACTAGGACTAATTTAAAAGGGATAACATCAACATTATTAAGTAAAAATTACTTTTCTACAATACCTCATATATTATTTCTGAATCCTAAATATTTTTTTGGTTATTATTAGCCAAAACAAAAAAAATTTTTCGAGAAATAGATTTATCTTATTTAATATTGAAAAAATACTAAAAGAAAAACAAAATAAAAATTACGATAATTACATAATTAAAGAGGCATTTATCTGAAGAATACCATAAAGGTAATTTTTTAGAATTTTTTTTTTTTGGTTGCGTCTTCAAAACTATTTAGCAGTATTGGCTTTTTATTGTAAATAAATCTGTTTAAATCACTAAATATTTATATTATGAGTAGAAAAATATAAGATTGTTTTTGTAAGATTTATATCCAGAGAGATAAAAAAGCTAAACGATAAAAACGAATACTCAACAGCTCATTTTTAGTTATAAGCAATCTTTCACCCTTGAACTTTTCAATAATTGTTGCGGAATAAATTTATTTATCCATAAAAGTGATTTTTCCTTCTAGAAATTTTATGGTAAAAATTCACACATTAACTTTCTTTAAATAACTGATAACCTCTACCTTGAAGTTTAATAGTTAAAAATTGTTTAATTTAAACTTTTTTTCTTCTACCTCTATCAGCGTTTCTTATTATTTTTATTTATTTTCGAACAAAAAATTATTCTTTATTAAAAACATTAAATTTTTTTTTTAATTTAAGAAAATATGTGTGTTTTTTTTTGCTGATAAATTTATAAGTAATATTTTTGTTTTTCTTTTAATAGGCGTAAAAATTATTAATATTAACATTAATGAGGTAGGTTTTTTCTTATTCATCTTCAATATGTAATTTTTATCCATTAACAAGGTAATGATTTCTTTTTTTGGGTGAAAAGTCCTTCAAATATTACTGATACTCGTAGATATAAAGAAAAAAAAAATTATTGATTTTTTTGTCATTTTGGTGCATTGTGGCCAGGGACTACGATATACCGAAATAATAATGGATTAAAGGGATCAATTTATACTGATTGTATTTTGAAGAGAAATAAAGAAAAGGACTTGGAAAGGGTATTCAAAGATCTAGAAGCTCTACAATGGAGAGAATCTCATTAGAAAAAAATTGAATTAGTTGACATTCCATTAGAAGATTAGTGATAGGGTGTTGAACTTCTCGCTATCTACCCTTCTTTACAGGATGTTGGGTTCCAAAAAAGAAATTATGTGTTAGAACAGAATGTACTATCCAAATTCTGAGCAGTTTCCGTACTGTTTTAATACTAGTTCTGGCAAATATTGTTGAGAACAGAAAATTATTTTTTTGTTTTTAATTTTTTTTTTAAATTTTATTTTAAAATTTAAAAAAGTTTCTATTGTGTAATATGAATGTGAGTTTATTTTTATTATGAGTTTTTAATTTTATTAGATTCCAAAAACCACATAAACATTATAATAAGCTCTATAGAGAAAAGTATGAGTATTTTTATTCTCACGATCAGTGTTTATGGGGAAAGAAAAAAGGAAAACTTTTTAATAAGATGATCATAATGAAAGCATATTAGGGAGTAAAACGTTTTTTATAACGTTCGAAAGAAACTTGTTTTATAACGAGAATGGATAATCGAGACTGAAACTGATTATGTTTTTTTTTTAATGAGGAAAAAATATTTGCGAATGAAACTTTTTTTTATAACGAGGTAAATTATTCGGAATTGAAATTTTTTTTATAACGAGCAAGCATATTTGAGAATGTAACTTTTTTATAACGAGCAACCATATTAGAAAATAAAACTTTTGTTTATGACGAGAGAGGATTTTCGAGAATGAAACTTTTAGTATAACGAGGACCAATATTCGGAAGTTAAACTATTTTTTATAACGAGGAAGCATATTAAAGATTAAAACGTTTTTTATAACGAGGAAGCATATTTGGGAAGTATATTAGAGATTAAAATATTCGGAAGTTAAACTTTTTCTTATAACGAGGAAGCATATTAGAGATTAAAACGTTTTTATACAATAATATATTTTGGAATGTCCCGTTTTTATAACGAGGAAGCATATTCGAGAAAGAAACTTTTTTTAAAACGAGGAAGAATATTCGGTAGTTAAACTTTTTTTTATGACGAGGAAAAACATTTGGAAATTAAAATTTTTTTTTATAACGAGGAAGGATATTAGGAAATAAGGCATTTTTTATAACGGGGAAGCATATTTGGGAATATAACTTTTTTTATAATGAGTAAGCATATTTGGGAATGTAACTTATTTTTTATAACTCGCAAGCACATTTGTGAATGTAACTTTTTTATAACGAAGAAGCGTATTTGGAAATGCAATTTTTTTTATGGCGAGAGAGAATATTTGGGAATGATACTTTTATTATGACGAGAAAGCATATTAGGGAAGAAAATTTTTTTTATAACGAAGAAAATAGTCGAAAATTAAACTTTTTTTTATAACGAGTAAACATTATAAGGAATAAAACGTTTTTATAACGAGCAAGCATATTCGGGAATAAAATTTTATTTTAATGAGGAAAAATATTCGAAAATGAAACTTTTCGGGAAGAAAATGCTTTTTATAACGAGAACTACTCGTACATAAATGAACAAAGGCAACATTAAAGTACCGATAAATAGCTTTTTTTGAAGGATTTTGTATTAAAGTGATTGGATTTGAGATAATTTGGAACGGTTAGTAGAATCCTAGAGTTCCATACTCTAAGTCCAGATTGAATTCAAAATGCTTTTTTTTTGTATAAGTTTTGATCGGTTGTTTAGTAGCCTAAGTATTTGTCGATAACATCTATAAGTTCAATCGATTTTAGATAAGCTGTTTGCCTAAACAAAATACGAGGTAGCGTGCTTTGTTACTTGATGGAATAATATTGTCATATTAGAGTATATAGGAATGGGTAGTTTTTGGTATAAGGTGAAGGCAACATGAACACTTTTCTGATCATATTAGCTGTAGAGTTATAAATTACAGTAATCTATTTGGCTATTTAAATAGCTTTAAGAATAGAGATAGTATTTGCATAGGTGGGTATTATAGTTTTGGAATTAATTGAATATGGGAAGCATAAATATTACATAGAAGTGGTCCAAGAAAACTACATTGAGGAACACCAGATGTAATGGGAGATATTTAGGAATAAATAGTGTAAACTGCATCAGGTATGATATTAACAAATGGAATACTTGGACATAAACTTTCATACTTAGACATATTGAGAAAGGACTATTAATTATTATTACCCCTATTATATTGTAGAAGCGGTAAAAAATAAATAAAATAAAAAGCAATATCTTTTCTATGCAAAAATATAACTAAATCGTTGATACAAAGATTGTGTGCAAAAAAGACAATATGATTAATTTCCAGAAATGTAAGAAAATTTCAATTTGCTAAGAAAAATGTTAATTTTGTTATTTACCATAAAAAAAAATTGCTTATTTAACACTTTTTAAATTCCTTAAAATTCCAAAAATTCCTAGAAATTGCTAATAATTTTATTAAACTTGTTTTTTATTATTTTTTATTAAATTTAATAAAAACTTAAAGAGTATTTAGACGACATTAAAAAAATTAAAGAGTATTTTAAGTGAAATTAAAGAGTATTTGGAAGTATGTTATTCTAAAACGTTATTATTCGTATATTTGTTATAATTTGAGAAATTATTTTTTTTAAATTATATAAATGCATTTTTTCCATTCTTTTTATTAGATATAATTTAAAAATTCCGAAAAATATAAGAATTTTCAGATATTTTCTTGTTATTTTTCATCATTCAATCCACATTTTCTTATCAGTAACTATAATTTTTCATTCTTAAACACATTTTTTATGGTCATTATTTAATAAAAAATTGTTTTACGCAAACTTCCTGTTTTTATACCAAATCCAAAAGAATATTTCCAAAAACTTGTTCGAAAAAGATTTTTGACCAAACATTTATTGTTATTTTCCATGCTCGTATTTCTGACTACTTAAAGTAATAATTCCAATTTATTAGAATATTTTATATGCTTTAAAATAAATAAAAATTAATGGAAGTTTTTGTGTTTTAAATATGTTTTGAAAAGAAAACCAATAAAATATTTTTAAAATCTTTAAATTATATTCTATAAATTAAATTCATTTTCTCGACAATATTTTATCAAGTGCCATTACCTTCTTGGTTAAGTTAAAATATGTACAACAAAAAAACAAATTTGCTACCTTAAATACTTAATATATTAGGACTATCGTTAAGAAAATACCCATTTTTTTTCTATTAATAATATTTCAAAAATTTTAAAATGACTTATATAGAAAATATAAAAACAATATTAACCAAAATTATTTCTTTTATATTTAGAAAAAAAATTTACATTATATTCTACATAAATTATCGGGGATTTAATATAATTTAAATTTGAATAATGGATTATAAATATTTAGTATTTAATAATTTTCTCATACATTTACTATAGTATCAGAATTATTCTGAATATTTTTCTTATATTTAACTATTTAAAATTTGAGCATTGAAAATACTATCCAAAGTAGTAACTTTATTAATTTTTAAACAATTTATTTTCTATGAAATTTTTATTTTATTTTATTTAAAGAATTTATCAAGAACAAAAAAATAAGTTAAAAAAATTAATCTATAATTTCATGGAAGAGGGGGGGGGGAGGGGGGTTGGAATAATTAAAACCCAGCAATATAAAAATGAGCTTTTTTTTTAAAAAAAAAAGTCTTATTGTTTTTTAAATTAATACCATTTTCTTTATGCTTACATTAACTGTAATGGAGGAAACTTCTAGATCGTCTATCTACCAGCAGTCCCCAATAAGACTAGAAGATAACTTCTTGAGTACTTTTGAAATATTTAAGTATCAGTACGATATGAATTTTATTCTCTTGAAAAGATCCTTAAAAAAAATATTTAGTAAAATTCCATTTGTTGTTGATTGAGTATTTTTCAAGAGTTTTTGGCAAATGTTCGTAAACACTTATGGAACTAAACAATATTTTCAAAGTGGGATAATTTTATAAATAGACATAAAATAAATTTGAAAATATTTTTAAAAACAAATAAATCCTTTTTTTTATTTATATTTGAAATGAAATGAAAATAATTTCGATTCATTAGGAAAGTATTATTTTCGTACTTGTTTATTATTTATTATAACCGAAAGTTTTCTTTTTTAAAAATGTATCAAAAATTGACTGAAAATTTCGAAAAAAAATTAAATTTAATAGTTCTGCTAGGTCTGACAGAAAAGTAATGAGACTCATTACTTTTCTGTCACACCTCGTAGAATTTTTAAATTTAATTTTTTTTGAAAATTTTTAGTCAATTTTTGATAAATTTTATTTATATTTTTATACATGAATGTTATCTTCTTCAAAATAATTCAAAATAGTTCCCTTGGCCAGCTATACATCGGTAGATGCGTTGTTTCCGCTCTGCGATGAAGTACTGAAATCGCTTTCAGCTGCATCCACATAAGCTCCTTAAGCTCTGAGATTACACTTTTTTGGAAGTGGTTTTTCACACGGACTATAAAAAAAAATCAAACGAATTAAGAATCCCATATTCCGACAAGTCCTTCCTAGAATATTTTTATAAGCTTCAATGTCAATTTGTTCCACATTTCATCAGTTTGAGATGTTGAAAGGCTTTCTGACCGAAGTTCATTTTCCACTGCCTTTAGGGCCTCTTAAAATGCTTTATGAGACCGACAAGCATGTGCTGTTCATAAAAATTCTCATGGTTGATAAAAAAAAATTATATGTTTTCGATGTTCAAGGCCTCCCTGGGTGGGATTTGCCTTGCACCACCTTTTTGACCTCAAAAAATAATTTATGGCATCGAAAAATAAAAATTTATTTTTGATATGAATGTTTCTCAAAAGTTTGTTGCTGCTTTTCATAAGTTAAACTCCTAGATTTACTGTTATATATTCTATAATGCACTACAGAAACACACTCTATAGGGTTGCGTAGCTTCTAAAACGAGGTTGAAGCTTGCAGAATGGACTAACCTTAGATTTTGGAGTTTAAGGATAGCCAATTGAAGCCATAAACCGAAATACAATCTTATAATTGGCCCACACATGTATACTGCTCAAAGGCATCTCTTTCATATGGGGGCAATTTTATATTTGTACATAATACTTCGGCGTACATGTTTAAAACAATAGTAAAAGTTATTTAAATTAATTAAATAACAGTGATGGTTATTTAATTTAATAACTTAAGAATTAGAAACTAAATGAAACGTTTTTTTTATTATTATGAATTCATTTATTTACGTATAAAAGTTTACATTTTAAAATATGGCACAGAACATCTATAATAAACACGTACTTTTCTGATTAAATTCCGAAAATAGATCAAAAAATTAAATAGGATCATTATTTATTCTAATAAATGATTTTTATAATACATTTATATTTTAACATATATAAAAATAGGTGCAATTTTATGACTGTGTCAAAATATAAAACCAATAAAACCCCCATCGGAAAATAATCGAGCGACCGTCATTGGTACGTTAATCTGTCACAACTAATCGTCTGTTTATATTCAATGTGGCACAAGAATTTCTTAGTTTTCAACCACTCGAAATTCAATCAAAATTAGTTAAATGATAGAAAACAATGACCATTATTTAAATATATAATTACATCTTACCGACAACTCACCTGAAGAAGATTTAGAAATCCTTACTAAACGACTTTTTAACTGAGCACTTCATTTTCTTTATATTTAATAAAAAGTGACGTTAATATTAATATGAAAATTTATTATTCATATAAATATTAACCTCACTTTTTATAATAATTTCACTTTAAAAACTACTTAAAGCACAATATCAAAAAAATTCGATACGTCAAAACTACAAAATTTAAGACCAAAATAAGCTTCGCAAGCCAAAAATGTGGCCTTTAGTTTGATAAATATAAAAATAGATGGCAGGCATATTAGCTAAAAAAGTATTTTATTAACTTTTTTATTTTTTTTTCGTTTATTTTTTTTGATTTGTTTCAAACTATTTTTATTGAATTTAAATTAAAAAAAAAAATTTGATTTTAAACCATGGGGCTCATCGCTTAATTTGACGTAAATAAATGGTTAAGGGTTGACAGAGGAGGTTTTTGGTTCATTGCAATTCCATGAAATTTGTGGGCTTCAGAAAAATTTCGTTTGTTTATACATCGATTTTCAATCCTTATAGTCTATAATCTAAGGAAATAATGTTTTGGAGAAGAATTTTGTTGTTTGCCACAACTTTTATTAATATTTCTGCTACAACTTTTACTCTAAAGTAACTTACCATATTTTTAATAACAATTCTCTTGTCGATTCGAGATTAATTTTAGAATATTTTGAAACCAGAATTTCGTAAATTTCCAATAATATTTAATGATTTGTGTTTAATAATTTTCGGATGTTGATCTTTTCATCCATTAGCTAGTCGGTCGATGTCTTATTTTCCTTCTATTTGTCCAGTTCTACTCGTCTAGGTATACTCGTCTAGTTATACTCGCCTAGGCTTACTCGTCTAGGTCAATGGATTATAAATTTCTGAATTTATTATTAATGGAATATAAATGAAAATTAGTTTAGCATTCCATTATTTTCGAACTATCTTCCTACGATAAGTAACCTCCATACAAGAATAGCAGCGGTGGTTAACGAGAAATATATTTTTTTTTTAACTTTGTATATTTTTTTGATGGACAATCATCGTAAATTATCTGAATTAAATGGAATTCGACCACTTGTGCACGTTCCTTCCAATCAATAATAATATATAAAAAGTGATTGTTTATTTTTGGTTTGAGTAAATTAGTATATAGAAAATTTGTCCTTAAAAAATTAGTAATAAAAATAAATTGTGTGAATTGGTTTTTTTATGAGTTTTTAATGAGATTTTTTGGAAAAAGTTTTTTTTTTTATTAATTTTGTATAATATTAGTACTTAAAAATAAATTTCAAACTTTAGGATAAATAAAAGCTATAAGGTGACTAGATGTTCGAGGCCTTTTTTGAACTTGAATAGGCTTGCGCCGCACCAGAGGTCCAACCAATATTCAATACTAACAATTATTACTATTTTAAAAATGGTTTTTTAATAAATATTTTAGTTTATTTTTTAAAGAGTACAACATTTTTTTCTTTATATTTAAATGATATTTACAAATAGATATAATTCCTAGCAAACGGATTTTTAAAGAAAGATACAAAGACATGAAGATATTTAGGGAAAAAGCACCATTTATGGTGCTCTAAAAAACTGTATGAATTATTTTATAATAATGTATACAGTTTTTCTTCTTAGGGATAAGGGTTGTAGCATAGATGCATATAAAATTTTTTATAACGAGCAATAACAGTGCTTAGTTTTTTTATTATTGAAAAATTCCGAATTAAATGCGTTTGGTAGATAAACCGCACTCGTTTTTTTGTGGACTATCACTGCCATTTATGATAAAAAAGAGTTTTTCAATTTGTAAAAAAAAAGAGTTATAAATTTTTATTTTATTATATTGCTTAAACTTTGCCATTATATATAAATACTATAAATTTTAAGTAGCCACCACGAAAATTCTTAAAAAATTCAATTATTTTCAGGTAATTTTTGTTGGCTATTTGCATATTTTGATGTGTAATTCACCTATTAATTCAGGTATGTTGATTTTTTAATTTTCTTAATTTTGAAAATTATCTGCATAAATATAATCTTTTATGAAGTTGCAAAAGAAAAATTTCAACGGCGTCAAATCGCATTGTTTTCAGATGCCAATTGACATTAGTTAATCTCAAAATCACGTGTCCTGGATGCTTTTCGTACAATAAAAACAAAATTTATTGTCTAAGCTAAAAAAAAATTGGTTTTAATACTTAGAATTAATAGCAATAGTATTTTTTTAATTTATTTTTAAAGAAATACAAGCCAATAACATATTCATACCAAAATCCACACCAGACAGTCATTATCTTCTGCGCAAACATAATTTTTGGTAGTTAGCAATTTTCAAAAATTATATTTTTTAGTAGCTCAGCAATCTTTTATATAAAATGGCAAATTTTAGCCAAAATAATTCTTTTTCTTAATATAATATATATTTAAGACCTGTTAAATGACAGAGCTATATTTTTTACATAGTAAAATGGATAACTCGTTATTAGGGGTTGATTCTCAGCAAAGTGTAAAAGTAACACGAGCACATTTTTGTTCATTCATACTTACTGTCTACCTTTTGAATCAGGCTTCTAAGAAGTGAATGTATTTTTTTTTACGTCGGTAGGGGTAATTTTTCTAAATACGCTGTAAAATTAACTGATTCCTAGAGTGTGTGTGTGTGAGGGGGCGGGAGGGGGGGTGGTCGGTATATTTACCGAAATCCTCCAGCCTTTTCTTTAAATATAACTCCCCATAGGAATAGGACTACCGTTATAACATTACTGTTATAAGATTACCATCAGATATTACCTCATGGGGAATCGACTGGAATTAAGCCTGTTATCATATTTAGGCTGTAGACTGCCCTTTTCTTAACCTTTCTTCTTGGTAGAGCTTCTTTGTTAATCGGAATGCCTGCGATGTTATCATTTGTGCTATGAAACACTTCTGAAGCAGCCATTCACCGATAATATTATACACTTCCTTCCTGTCTTTTTTAAAATATAAACAGTAAAAGAAGATATGTT
Organism: Atherix ibis; assembly: GCA_958298945.1. Classification (NCBI taxonomy): domain Eukaryota; kingdom Metazoa; phylum Arthropoda; class Insecta; order Diptera; family Athericidae; genus Atherix; species Atherix ibis. The sequence continues at coordinate 29,665,011 of OY282605.1, read as the reverse complement.
TCGCATTCTCAATGGGGGCATGTCGCCTTAAAGCGATATAGATAGACCCTGAAGCACCCATGACCTATCACAAATTGGTGCACTTCTCCATGGCATCTTTCATTTCACGTGGGTTAAGCAAATGGATTTCATTTCGCTCTTGTCGTCGACGATATATTCAAACTTTTTCATTCGGTGGCATATTAGCAATAATGAAATTCTCTCGAGAAAATTATCGATTTATGAGATAGGATTTGACAATGTGGAAATACCCCAGAAAGTTAAACTCAATGCCACTTCCAAAACCGTCCCAGATATTAAGATAATAAACACTTATTATGAAATTTATGTTTCCTAGACTAGACTCGATAAAATTTCATAATCTGTGACGACGAAGTTTTCCAACAATTTTGGTAAGCCTCAGTTTAGTCGCTGTCATAATAATTTTTGCCCTCTGAACGTGCACTACCAATTCAAACGACTCCTCCAACTTAAACGAGTGCACTTAAGACCTTCTATTTCCAGTGCAATATTTTTTTTTTTTTTTTTAAATAACCACAAAGAGAAGTACAGGAAAAAAAACTAAAAATAATACCATAAATTCCTTTAGTGATATACTATCTTCAACGCTCATATATCATTTGTAATACTTGACATAACAAAAAATGATGTAACTTTTTCATATGTAAGCGAATATGTACAACTATGGAAATTCGCTTCTATTTGCATTTGTAACTTTCGTTTATGCGTAATTGCATTAACTGCATTTTGACATCATCATACCCTCTGTAAGGTTCAACTATCACAGTTGTATTGCATTTATACACTTCTGAACAAGATTACATTGGTAAGTTTAAAGGTATCAGTATCAGATGTACACACTTCTTTTGAAATCACCGATAGTAAAACAATCGTACTTATTTATTATGATGACATTATTGTAAAACTATCTAATAAAACTCCAATTATACGAGTATCTAAATTAAAAACTAAAGATATTATTTTATTGTAATTTAAGTTTATTGCTTCTTTAGAAATGTTAAATTTCATTTAAATGAAAATATGCAGATCAGCAAAATGATTTTCACCTTTTATACATTTCCTGTTCGGTAATCAAAATCTTCCTATTCAGGTCAGCTAAAGGAATTTCGAGATCACTGATCTTCTTATAGGCGGCGGACTATCCATATACTTAATAAATATTCGCTCATTAATAAACTTCTCATTTCGATTCAAATTTATAAGAAGAAAATCACCTTGTACTTCCACCCACAACTAATCATTACAAAAAAAAAAAAAAAAAAACTTTATTTTATTTTCATTTCTTAACTCCTGTCGTCTACGATTAAACGCTTTCAGAATTAGTATTAGTTGGGCCTTTGCTGTTGTTGTCGTTTTTATTCGATTTTATTTCATTTCTTCTTTTGATGGGGGAGATTTTTTTAATTTTGGAACGAAGTGAAATTAATAAAACAGTTTCTAAATTATTATTATTACATATGGTTTTTGGTGGTATTTCGAAAAAAAAAATAATAATAAAAATCAAAATCAAAATTCATAATAAATAATAAAGTAAATTTCACAATTCAAATGCAGATTTATACTAAATTTGAAAAGCTCTCCTTCCTTACAGGGGACAAAACCAAATATTTCTGTCCAAAAAAAATTTGCGAAAGCTTCTTTTTGCGTTAATGGCAAATGCCAAATCGTGGAAAAATGACATCTACTCTTAAATTAAATTAACTAAAAATGTAAAAAAGTCAATTTAAATAATCAAAAAGAAGAGAAAAAAACACACACACACACAATATCACCTAATGAATTTTAGATAGTTTTAAAGCAAAAAAAAAAAAAAAGCTTTAAAACCAAAAATCGAAAACTATTTTAAAAATTAATTAATGATTCTTGTTTACAAAGTATTATAAAATTTCAAAACTTAATAAATTAATAAATTTAAAAGTAAAAAACAAAACTTTTTTTTTAAAGAAAATTTGAAAGAGAAGAAAATTGGCAAAAAAATATAAAAATAAAAATTCCGAAGTGGGTGATATTTTCTCCTGTTATAATAATTAACTAAGGGTGGGAGGGGGGTGTACGTAAAAAAAGCACAAAAATTACAAAATTCAAAGAAAATACTTTTACACATATGATATTTATGTTTTTTTTTTTAAATATAAAATAATATAGCTATAAAACTATTACCAAATTTATACGTACATACATAATTAATTAGTTTTATTATTATAATTTTATTACAAAATTTTTTTAAATTTAGTTAATGGAAGTTGTTCACCTATTTGCCAAGAGTTAATTTTATTTTGCATTGTTTTTCTTTTTTAAATTTTTAACTCAATTTTAACTAATGACTTTCTTATTTGTAATCTGAACATGCTTTTTAATATTAAATATTATGAACCAAAAAATAAAAAAAAAAAAACATTTGTTATTAAACTTATTTTGTTATATTTTATCTCATAGTGCATACAAAAGATTTATCCAATTTAATTTTTGGAAAGTACTATTATATAAGATAATATATATTTGAAAATATATTAAAAACTTTGCCATTAATTATAAAATATAAAATTTTTAATAACTATAATGCGATTTTTAAGAAGATTTGATTGTTTTTAAGTCCAATGTTAAGGATTTTTTCTAACGTTTTCGGCTATAATTCGATCATTACTTTAGGAATTTAATATTTTTAAATGCTTAAAATTTAAAAAAATATATTTAAACTTTTAATTATTTAAAAACATTAAAAATAAAATTAAAAACTCTTTTCGGCACGGCACGACTTTGGGGGTCAACTTCCATCACCAAATCTCGAAATTACGCATTCTATGAACTTTTCACACATATAAAGCCAATATTTTTCGTGGAGCTACATACAAGTAGCTCCATCAAAACCTTTTAGATAGTATTATATATTGCCCAAATAAAAATCTTTTATTTTATGCTAAAAAAAATCTTGTTATTGTAACAGAATTGACAGTAGCGATCTCTTCTTCCTTATGTTCAAAGAACTGTCTCCGTCCTAATGAATCTCCCCTTTTTTATGACACTTTCCGACCAAACATTTTTTTAAAGATACAATGACTTTTTTCCATTATATGTAAATTTTTAGACCTTCATAAATATCAATTTTGCTTATTAAATTAACTACCGAACGAGTAATGAGCCCCATCCCTTGGTGACCATAATCTCTTTTTAAAGCCTGAAACTATTACTATCTCAAAATTAAATTCATACTATTTTTTTCTTCGTTTTATAAATAATTATTCTTTAATATTAAATGGCAAATTATAATCTAAATATATTTTATCTTATGTAATAAACATATTTAAAATCTTTTCAAAAAACAGTACCTTTACTTTCAGAATTCCAAAATGAATAAAACCTTTTTTATTTGCAAAACTGTCATTCTATTAACAAAATTGATTTATAAGAAAATTATTGATAATAAATCTTTGTAAAGAAAATTGTTTGCAAATTTAACTATTCATATTCTAATTAAAATATTTCAAAAATGTCTTCATTAATATTAATAGAAATATTGACCTCTTAATACTAATAATAGTGAAATATTCATCAAAGTTGATTGTTCTTTTGTTTTACGAAAATAGCTTCTCAATTTTGGTAGACCTCATTTCATAGTCGTCATAACTATTGGTATTTTGATTGCTATATAATAAAAAAAAATACTATTAGTAATAAAATTTTTTTTTTTTAATTTGTCACATTAAAAAAATTTTGATTTATTTCTGGTTAGTAAATATTTTTTAGGAATTTGCAAAATCTTTTTGAATAATTTACTTAAAATTAATTAAGACATTTTTAGGTCATTACAATATATTAAAAAGATGATATTTTTAAATAAATATTTTAATTAGAATTATTCATTAATTAACACAAGTTTTTTTTTTTAACCGAATAGTAAATTTACACTTTTACCTGTTTTTGGTATAAGAAATTTTGTTATTAAAAAAAATCTGCTACCATAAATAATTTTGTTTTTTTTGTTGTTGTTGTTGTTTGACATAAAAATCTGGATAAAATTTAATGAAAGTTAAAAGAGAATTTATATTGATTTTGATACATAAATTTTTTTTTGGAATTTCTAGTCAAAAATAAAAACTATTTTAATCCATATTTTAAAATTAAATGAAATTAAAAAGAAAATTTTAATTTTAGTTTCTATTTTGAATTGCATTTTATAATTAACATTTGCAACCAAAAAGATTTTCAATTTTTATTTTTGTATTTGCTTTAAGGACAAAATATTATATAATTTCGCTCTGAAGTCTTAAAATTTGTATTTTTCTATTACAGAATAGATTTTTTATATGAGTTTATGTGAAAATTGCTATGACAGAGAACTAAAAAATTAGGTCTTCCCTTGTGTCATAGCTATGAGGTCTTCAAATTTATATTCTCATTTTACAAAATAGATTTTTGACATGAATTTGTGTGGACGTATGTAAGATTAATAATGCTAGAAAACCTAAAAATTAGGTCTTCTATAAAAATTAGGACTCCTATTGCGTTACAATTTTTTGGTCTTAAGATTTATGTTCTCCTTTTACGAAATAGACTTCTTATGTGAGTTCAGGTAGAAATGACTATGATAGAGACCTACAAAATTAGGTCTTCTATTGCATCATAACTATTAGGTCTCAATATTTATATTATCCTAATCCTAGAAAGACTTTCGACATGAATTTGTGTGAAAATGTGTAAAAGTAATTATGATAAAAAACTTAAAATGTTAGGTCTTCTCTAGAAATTAGGTGTCCTATTGCGTAATAATTCTTAGGTCTTTAAATTTATGTTCTCCGATTACAAAAAAAATTTATATGAGTTCAGGTAAAAATTACTATGATAGAGATTTAAAAAATTAGGTCTTCTATTGCGTCATAGTTCTGAGGTCTTAAAATTTATATTCTCCTTTTAAAAAATAGACTTTTGACATGAATTTGTGTGAAAATGTATAAAAGTAATTATGATAGAAAACCTAAAAAATTAGGTCCTCTCTAAAACTTAGGCCTTCCATTGTGTCATAGCCCTGAGGTCTTAAAATTTATATTATCTTTTTACAAAATATACTTTTGGTATTAATTTGTGTGAACATGTTTAAAAGTAATTATGATAGGAAACCTAAAAAAATAGTTCTTTTATGAAAATTAAGTCTCCTATTGGGTCATAACTATTAGGTCTTAAAATTTAGATTTTCTTACTTCTAGAAAAACTTTTAATATGATTTGTATCAAATGTATACAAAATTAGGTCTTATCAAAATATTAGGTCTTCTATTGCGTGATAACTTTTAGGTGTTAATATTTATATTGTCATTTTACAAAATAGATGTTTGGCATAAATTCTTGTAAAAATGTGTAAGATTATTTATGATAGAAAGCCTAAAAAGTTAGGTCTTCTCTAAAAATTACGTCTCCTATTGAGTTATAATTTTTAGGTCTTAAGACTTACGTTCCCCGATTACAAAATAGATTTTTGATATGATGTCAGGTAAAAATTACTGTAATAGAAACCTAAAAAATTAGGTCTTCTATTGCGTCATAGCTCTTAGGTCTTAAAATTTATATTCTCCTTTTACAAAGTAGTCTTTTGACATAAATTTGTGTGAAAATGTATAAAAGTAATTGTGATAGGAAACCTACAAAAATAGGTCTTTTATGAAAATTAGGTGTCCTATTGGGTCATAATTCCTAGAAAGACTCTTGATATAAATTCGTATAAAAAAGGTGTACAAAATTAGGTCTTCTCTAAAAATTGAGTTTTCCCTTGTGTCACGTAGCTCTGAGGTCTTAAAATTTATATTCTCCTATTATCAAATTAATGTTTGTTATAAATTTGTATAAAAATTACTATTGTAAATAACTAAAATATTAGGTCTGCTATAAAATTAACGTCTTCGATAGAATTAAGTACTATATTATAAATAAATAATAATCTGTCAGATGTAAGCTTTGAACAAAAGTCCAACAGTCTAAAACTATAATTACACCATGCTCGAATGGGTGTAATTGTAATTTTAGACTTTTAGAGCTACGTGTTCGAACACGAACATTATTTTAATTTTGACAGTTGACAGTGTGATTTGTGTGAATAACGTTTTTGTATTAAAAATTGTTTTTTTTTTAATTTGCTGGTTCTTTGTAAAAACAAAAATGACAGAAAATATATTGTTCAACGATGGCAGTAACGATGAACTCCCCAGTCTAGACATTGACGTATTTTGTATGGTGATTAATGGTGATACTAGTTCTAAAAGGTGATCAAAATCTGCCTTGTCAAGATAGCGAAAATGACTGTACAATTTCTGCTCGAACTTTCTCGAACAAATTCTGACTGGACGAACTTTGATCGAGCTCACGTGTAACCACTGCTCGAACCATAACCTGCGGCAATAGTTCGTCCATTACTCGAATAATACAATTGGTGTTAAAAATTTTAGCCGAACATTTCCAGATTTAGTTCGTCCATTACTCGAATAGTTCGTCCATTACTCGAATAATACAATTGGGGGACGAATTTTAGCCGAACATTTCCAGATTTTCATGACTGGTTAGTATGACTGTGTTGTCTGCGTAAATTACAGCGTGTTAGACATTTAGGCATTTTGGAACTGAATATATTATACAGGATAGTACTAAAGATACTACCCTGAGGAACACCAGCGGTTATAAAAGATATTAGGAATTTAATTTTAAAAAAAAATTTCTGTAAGAAGATAAAAACTTTTACGATTAATTATTTTTCCACAATTTTATTTTATTAAAAAAAAAATTTCTCAATAGTAAGATAATTTGATCGAATATAAAAAATTTGTTTTTTTTTATATTAATTTACCAATTTTAAGTAGTTATTGGCTTTTACCAATTTTCCAATCATACTTAATAAAAATTGGCATTAAGTAATGGACAAATATATTTTTTTTTATAAAAATTACACTGTAATTATTATGAATTTACAGATCGATAATCCATATCAGTGTTTTTTTTTTAAAATAGCTTTTCAATGACCTAATGGCACTTTTAAGTTAATTAAACAAAAATTACTTTGGGAAATATTCCCAAAGGAAACATATAAAAACATGTAAATGTACAGAAAAAATATGCTTTTATTCAAGAAAAAATATTTATATAAAAATTATCGTCGAAAAATCATTAGAAGAAGAAAAAATAATTATGCATAAAAGTTTATTGCTATCCACAATATCAATGAAAATGCTCGAAGTATTGTTGGAAAAATGTAAGAGAAATTCTATTATACAAAAAAAAGGACAATATGGAAAATCGAATTTGATTAGATATTTAGATGGATATTATTTTGAAGAGTCTCTTCATTGAATTAATTTCCAAAAAAAACCTCACATCTTATTATATCTTATATTAATATTGACTATTTTGTATATTCCGTACGCAAAAAAAAAGAAATAACAAAAACTGACTATGGACTATTTTTTTATAAAAGCTTATCGAAACGATTCATTTGATCGTTTAAACAGTAATTTCTAGTCAGTAAAGCGGAAATATGTATGTATATATTTTTGATAATAATTTTTTTTTAATATATAATACGACAAGATGAACATAATTTTCATATTATCATTTTTTTGGTATTATTTTTATTACTTTACTACCACCACTCAGAGTTGGAAGATGGAGAAAAAGGCAAAATCTACAATATTTTCTTTCATAACATACATTTTTTTTTGTTAGTACACAAACTGCTCTGAATAATAACCAAAAACATTTTAATAAAAAGGTGTGATAATTTTATCATTATTTGTGATAAAAGATGAAGAAGAAGCAGAGATAAGTTGATTACTATGAATTTACAGAGAAATTACAATAATAATAAAAACAACAATCACAAAATAAGATGTAATAAGCGGCACGACGGCGTATTTGTAAAATTGCCGAAATTATGAAAATGTCTCGTTGCTCGAAAAGTTGCCTTCCCAAGCTTCAAACCATGTGGTGAGTGAGATGGTGGCGGTCGCATCTCGGTGTGGGGAAACAATTTGTGTTCAGAAAACTCACTTACCGTCGAGATCATGAACTTGGAAGCCGAGCATTTTGTTAGCTTTTCGAATTCCTCACAAGGTTTTGTTTAAGGTCGTTTACGACCAGGCTGTAATAATATTTGCTCGCATTATTACGACTGTATTACTATTACTAATATTATTATTATTATAATTGGGGGGAGGTGGGAGGGAGGGTGTAAACTTGAAAGTAGTTGGTTTTCGTTGGAATTCGGAATTTGGAATTAATTGAAATAAAAGAAACGAGTAAATTCCAAGTTGTTTCGTATTCTTTTTTAACTCAACTTTTGTAGTTATTGTTGTGATGATTTTTTCATCATTTAAATGTATTTTTCTTTTATATTTTTTTGTTTGTTGTAATTTTTGTTTTTTTCTATTGTAAATGTAAATTGGAGTACAATAAAAATGGGTTCAGTTGTCTCGTTATTTTTAAGACTAAGATTCTCAAGCAATAATTCAAGTATTAATTTATTATTATATCTACTATAATAGTAAATATAGGGTGTCCCAAAATGCATACAAGAGCTCTGTATTGCGTATTCACACGAAAGATTTGCATCTTCATACTTATAAAGTTCAATTGACTTAAATACTGAAGCCTACTGACCATGCACAGCGAATGGGGTTCGTTGAATAGATTATGGGACAAGAAGAAGTGGATGCTGATTTTTTGAACAAAATCGTCTTCAGCGATGAGGCTTATTTTCATCTTGATGGCTTGGTTATTAGAGAAAATTGTCGCATTTGGGGTTCAGAAAATCTATTAGTGATTGTTGAGAAGCAAATGCATCCACAACGTGTTACTGTTTGGTGTGGATTTTGGACTGCAGGCATGCATCATCGGACAATTCTTCTTCGTAAATGTAGCTGGTCAGGCTAATTTTTTGTACCTAAATTGGGTATGGACGACATGCGGTTTCAACATACAGGTGCCACGTGTCATACAGCCCGAGAAACAATTCAATTACTGCAAGGGTCATTTCGTCCCCTTGAAATTTCTCGTTTTTAATGGTCAGAGTTTGCTGTACAGATCATGCGATCATTTTTTTGAAGTCAAAGATCCAATTTTTTGCGCGTCTGTACGCGTCTGTGCGCGAGCATGTACGCATTTTGCGCGTGCAAGGGACTGTGCAAAGATTGTGCATATTACGATCAGTCTAATCATAGTGTAATCGGTTCAAGCAAAACAAAATTTCAATACGAAATTGGTTTATGCATTTTTTAATGGCAAATTCTGTACTTGATCGCTGCTGTTCTTATTTGATTTAACATACTTTGTAAATAATTCATTTATTTATTTTGATTATTTAAATTCATTTATTTATTTAAGCAAACATATTATATTTGATTTTAACATTTAATTTCAACATTAATATTTCATGTTCTACTAGTATTGTTATTTGATTTAACTTATTTAAAAATTTATATGCGAACGATTCTTTGCTATACACTACACTAAATTTTCTGAATTTTCATTACTTTTCATATATCAAAATAGCTTTATAATTTATATAATAAATATTAAAGTAATAAATTAAAAAAAAATTATCATATATAAAATAAATACGAAAGAACGAACAGAGTAAATATGGGAAATGTCAAATGGCAAAATAAACGATGCGCCAATGACGAGTTTGCTACGATCAAAGTAGATGACGTCAAATTTAATAATAGAAGGTGGTCCCATAAGTAATCGTCCTGATGAATAAATGGCCGTTGTTGTTTAAAAAAAATTACTATGGCCGAAAGTGTGAACTTTATGAAGCTTAGGTTTTAAGTTTGATGATGCTACGTTGTTTAGTATTTGTTTGACAGCCATTAATAGTGAATGCTGTCAGAAAATTTGTAAACATGTAAAAAATTGACCATCTGATACAATACTTATCTGAGTCTAACTAGTATTAAAACCGAGCTGGACTCTAGTCTGGTCCTTTGTTTACTATATCGTAAAATATTTGGTAGAACAATTTAAATAAGGCCGTACGAGCTGCCAAGACGGATATTGCAGTGGTTAACTATACCAGAAATGGTGAAGAAAATAGCAAAAAATGTCATTGAATGAGCGTCAATAGAAAGTGCGCAAGCTAGCAGATGAGGTATTTATTTCAAAAAGGACTATACATCGCATATGATCTGAAAATTTGGATATGAGAAAGGTGTGCCTAACATGGGTTGCGCGTTTGCTCACAATTTAACTCAAACAGCGTCATGGAAATGTTTCAATCAAGTGTTTGGTGATGTTTTATAATAATCAAACCGAGATTTTACATCGATTCATAATCATAGATAAGACATGGGTCCATTACTTCATACCTTAGATGAAGAAACAGTCAAAACAATACTCTAAAGGGGATGAATCGACAGCAAAGATGGCAAATACAGCATCTAAGATACACACAATAAAATCATATATAGGTTCGCTCAATTGCTCCTTCGCCATGCTTGCTACGAGCAAAAATTGCGCGTCCACGAGCAAGTATCGTGCAATCACACGATTAGTGTAATATACTAGCGAACAGTTCGTAGAATTAAACGATTTGACAATGAACCATTAGCAGGACAAAATCGTATATTAGACGGACGGTATGATCTAAGTTTCACTCTCATTGTTAATTTCGTCTCTATACTTCCAAATAGATAAAATTAGTGGAATCTATATTTTTTTCACGCCACTGTATCTCATTAGGCATATTTTTTTTTCATCTCATTTACTACCATATCTTGCATCTCCGAATGGTTTGTCTGTAATTTTATTTTGAACAACTGAATTTTCTTTTAAATAAATATGATAAAATCGCGAACATTTCCAGGTGTTCTCATTGTGAACGAAATTTTCTTCAATAGGAAAAGTAACTAAATGAAAACGGAAGTCATATAGTATATGTCTAGTTAAGTTGGTTTTTTAAACTCAACGAAAGAAACATATGCTCTATAAGCTTTAATAAAAAGGAAGAAAAAATAATAAAAATCGAAATAATAATAGTAATAATAATAATAATAAAATAATAAGAGTAACAGTATACGAGTAGTAACAATGATATTGTATTAAAATAAGACAAATACAAAGAAGAAGAAGAAGAGCACGTACAAGTCAAAATAAATGGTTTTTTTTTTAAATGTTTCTTCTTTTCTTTTTTTCTTTTTAAAATGAAATGCGGTCACAAACATGTTCACATTCATTCGAAGGTGTTCGGAAATTCCAAGAAAAGTTTTGTACAATAATTGCTGGAATTGTTTATATACAATAAGGTCTTAACGTTACCTGTTCAGAGATCTTCTCTTCAAGATCTTTCGGTTAATATATTTTTTTCTATTTATATTTAACAGTAACAAGATGAATAATATAATTTTTTATTTAAATATTTATCATTAACGGTGCAATTTTACTATTATTATTATTACTTAATTATTACTCTTTCATAGAGAGTTGTATGGTTTTCTCCTTTGCCAAAGATAAATAAATAAAATGACAATTTTATCAAAATGGCAATAATTTGATATAATTTTTTTTGTATCTATTTTATACCATTTTATATAATTTCAATAGAAATTTGTCAATTATTATTTGAACATTATAAATTTGATATAATTATTTTGTTATTTATCGAATATGTAACTGAATATTTATGTGCTCTTTTATTTAACATTTTTATTTATTAATATAATATTTTATAGATTTTCTTTAAATAATTGTATTTTCTGCTTTGTTTTTTATACATTTTTCTAGTTACTGTATGTGCATTGACAGAAGTTTGTATTTTGAAAAAATTAGACAACATTTTCCATCTTTTCAATAATAATAATATTAGAGATACGTAGTCTCAAAACCACTTCGACCAATAATGTCTTTTGTGGTGAATAACCCTAACTCAGATAATAGTAATATTGAGGCTTTTAGTGAACCTCATTGTCATATTGGTTGGTTCCAAAACTAAGATGCCAAAGTCTCTGGCGGGCAATAGCTCTGCAATCGCAGAGTAGATGCTCTGGAGTTTTATCCTCTTATAAGGAAAAATGACAGATTATTATGTCAGATTCGTCCAGCTTATTAAGATGATATCTTAACCGACAATAATCAATGAGTAGCCCTAGATCTGTTTTGTTGAGTTTAAGGACCTCTGCTGCCCTTCTTTTAGAAAAGGTGATGGATTTTTTAGATTACTCTAGTAAGAGTTTTGAATCCCGTACTCCCTAGAATCTATAATAGAGCCCACGTGGCTCCATTATAATCGAGCATTTATTTTGGATAGCCATCGAAGGATTCTGAAGGGAGTATTTGCTCCCCTTTTCGCAAATTTGCCTGCTAGTTTATTACCTTCAATACCCTCATGACCTTACACCAATAACAAAGTTACTTTTTTGTATCTAGCCAGTTGACTTAGGATCGTGAGGATATTCCAGATAAGACAAGAACTTTCAATGCAGCTGAAGAAGATGTAGATCTTTGCGTTATGTAGGTTCCTTTTGATACCCTCTCTAGGACAAAGCTCAATGGCATGTATTTCTGCTTGAAAAATGGATGGGAATTTACCAAAGATATTAAGATAGATGGTAATAAGGGTCAACTATACCCGCATACATTTTAGAATCATCTGTGTTAAAGGCAAGAGCCCCTGCATTGAGTGACGGCCCCGCTTCCTTTCAAGTTAGCCGCTCCGTTAGAACTACTTTGAAGGACTGGTTTACATTAGGTTTCTTTGGCATTGCGTCTAATACAGCCTCAAAATGTTCAAACAAATCGCTTGATTTAAAGGTTCCTAATCTGAGAGCCCCTAACCTGAGAGCCACTACAGCCACTTTTTTTTAATATGCAAATGCAAAGATTACAGGTCTCAAAGAGCTTCATGTGTTGTCATGGGTAATACCCAAGCATGCCAGTCTTTGAACTTTATGAAGGGTCGCTTGGGCAGCACCAAACCAGAGCCGCGTAGGTGACTATGGCTCTAAATATTGCCAGTTATGATCACTGTATCATATTTGGTTATAGAACCCAGATTTCACCGAAAAGCCTATAACAAGTCCAACTCGCTGTAGTTGATTTATCAGTAACACTGGTAAGATGCGAGTTGTAGGTCAATTATTAGTCCAGAATGACTCCAGATATTTGACCTCAGTCGAGAACTCAAATTCAGTTCCATTCATCTTGGCTTTGGTGAAGTTCAACTTATAATTTTTAGTGAAAATGGAACGAAGGCAGATTTTTAAGAGGTTTCTGCATTCGGCCCAAAAATTGTTGAACTTAAAAGCCAACTACAGATTATTTGAGGTATAGTGTCTGTCGCATATAATCCGATATATTTTTGGGTTTTTATTTAAATTTTTCTTAATTTTTTTTGCTGTTTTATATGAAACCAAAATATCCTATTTCGAACTCTAAATACTAACCTAGATTCGGGATACAAACCACGATGCTCTGCGTCATATTGCGCTAAATAAATGGATTTTTAAAGGAATTATTGACTTGCACCTCATTGATTTATTGCTCTTTTCTAATGGAAAATTTGGATTCTTGACACAAATGAACTTTTCGAGATTAGCACCATCAAAGTTAAGAAGGAACTAAGTTCGTACGTCGAGGTACCATTTTTTTGATTAAACTTTTATAGGCATAAACAAGGTGTTTTTAGGGTCTTAAAAAAAATGAATTTTTGGCAAGGTCGATTGTTATTTAAGATCTGATTAGATTTTTTCCCTTAAAATTGAATTAATACTAATTTCCAAGTAATTTTTTTAAAGAATTTACATTCAAAAATAATTTTAATAAAATTAAAGTTTTTTTTGTAATATTTTCTTGTCTTAAAAAATTAGGCCCTTTCGAAAAAATTAGAAGATAATTTTTTTTAACAAGTTTAAATATAAATCTGGTTAAAAATAATCCAATTTACACTTTGGAAAGTAAATCTAATTAAAATCTTATTTAAATAATTGATTTTTAAAGAAAACATTTATTTATTATAAAGTAAAAACTTTGTCATTATGCATAACATATAATGTAGTTCAAATGAATAATCACAAGACCTCTTACTGGACCTGCTCCCTTTAAGATAATTTTTAATGACTTTTTTGTACACTTTGGGCTGTTATTCGGCTATTACTTGACCGATAACAATTTTTAAATGGTCCAAAGTTTAAATAATATCTGCGTAAATACAATATTTTCTAAAACTTTACAAGAATAAGTCCAACTGCATTAAATTGTATGATTTTGGACGCTAATAGACATTACCAAATCTCGAAAGCACTAGTCCTTGCAACTTTTTGGGAAATAAAGCCAAAATTTAATGTATTGTATAACTTCTAGTATATTTTTTTATAACTTAATATGGTCCGGATTAATATTTTTAAAATGAAGATAAAAAAATCGGTTATCATATGACCACAAAACGATCGCTTTTTAATCAATTTAAAAAAAAAATCGGGCTAATGACACCTTCAGACTAAAATAGACCTCAAGCAAAAATTTTTTGCAAATACAATGGCTTTTTTACAGTTACTTATTAATTTTTAGAGCTCCAATTAATATAATTTTGCTTATTTAGCCTCATTGCTAACCACTATTATCGTCTCTTAGGGGGCGAAATACAAAAAAAAAGTTTTGCGAAAACTTTGTAAAAATTTTAACGCATCTTTTGGTAGTAAATTAATCTGTAATATAAAATGGCAAATCTGCAGCTAAATAAATATTATCTTATATAATATATATAGTTAACAATTATCAAACCAAAGGGCTATACTTTTTAAACTATAACATGGATAATCTATTGTGTCCTGGTACATATCGTACGACTTTGCCTCGTTATAAAAAGATTTCAGTCCCTGGTCTCGTTATAAAAAGATTTTAGTATGCTTTACTAGAGGTTACAATAATCAAAACTATTGTGAACATAAAAGAAAGCATCGATTATTTAAAAAAAAAAGTATTTTTGACTGAACGGATTGGATTTGATAGCAACTGGAAGGCTAACTATAACCCCAGAATTCTTGTCCGTAAGTCCATATTAGTTTAAGTATGGTATTGAATGATATAAAAATTGTTCTATTATAAGTTCGAATGGTTTATTTAAAAGTCGAAGTAGTTATCGATATCGTCAGTTTGGCTGAATAAAATTTTGTTCAAAAAATATGTGAAACATTGTTGCAACAGAATCACCGCTTTTACCAAATAATTTTAGTAATATTACGGCATTGTTTAGTAATTAATCAATTCGTAATATAAAATGGCACTTATAAAACTAATTAAAAATTATCTTAAAAATAAAATAATTTTCGAAAAATTAGCATATAGTAGAGCTGCACTTTCCAAACAATCAAATGGATAAGTCTGTATTAGAACTTTTTATTTATTTAAAAAAAAAAAAACTTTTCCTATTTTTAGATAAATTAATTTCTTATTTTTTTTATATTTTAGATGAGGTTTAATATTTAATTCTTTAAAGCAAATAATTGAAATAAATTCTTTTAAGTCAAAAAAATTTTTTTTTAATTTATTAACTGAAAACAGATTTTGAAGTTAAGAAGAAAAATATTTTTTTGCGTTATTCTTTCAACATCTTCATTTTGATTAGTATAACTTTTGTAACAAATTTTTCACCATAAAAAAACACCAAAAAAAACAAATTTTACACATAAAATCTTATTTTTAATTTTCGATTTATTTGTAAAAGTCTTTTTTGGGGGCAGATCTAAATTATCAGTTATTACCAATTAAAGTTTCTACATCGAAAGTGTGACTAATTTAAAGTATTCCTCTAATAAATTATAATTTCATAAGATTTCCTAAACCACCCCCAACAATTTTAATGAGAACAAAAAAGAGAAGACAAAAATTATTTAATATGTTATAATCTCCAACAACAACAAAAAAAAAACACGAATAATAATCTTACTCATTATTATCAAACTAATATTAAAAATTAATTAACATTCAATTTTCAGAACAAAAGATACACGATAAATTATCTAAAAGTAGAGAGCAAAAAAAAATCCAAAAATGAAAAGATAAATAAACTCACTATTAATTAGATCAAAAGTACAATCTTTTACCACATCAACATTTAGTCCACCCACAAAACTTATGTAAGCAAAGTCCTACTAAAATTTCTTCTTTTATTTTTTTTTTAATTTTTTTTTATTGTGATTATTTTTCTTTACTTGTAATAAATAAATTCCCTTAAGATGGGTTTAAAGAACTGCGCCTGATGCAACCAAGTATAGTGTACGTACTCGTAATCGGATCAACCCACAATTTCACAACCAAAGCAAAAATGGATTAACTGAACAAAAAAGCTCAAATTCTAACTGAAAGTATCTAATCGGATAGTATCTGTGTTTGCCAACGTAAATATCGATTTAATTGAGGATAACGCGACTCTTGTGAACTGAATTAATGGAGCTGGGAGCTGAAGTTGGGTGTCAGTCTTCGGGATAGTGGCCAGTGTTGATGGGTTACGTTTGGTATCATTGTTGCCGTTTTTTGTTGTGGTGTTGTTTTTGTGGTCGATTTTGAAAGGCATTCGATTACTTTATCTCGAAAATTTATGTTATTCAACGTCCTTAATAAGAAATGACTAACCCTCAATTTACAGTCACGTTTCGATATTGGTACTTGCCAAAAGGGCATGCACACAAACACGATTCTAGGACGAATCTAGATAAATTCAAGTGGCAAACAATCACCTTTTCAAATGCACTTACAAATATTTTGCAAACTGGATATTAAGTATATCCTTTTTCAAAACATTCCTATTCAATCTTTGGAATATTATTGTATTGTTTATATTGTAATAAGCTTAGTTTTAAAGAACATTTATAGAAAGCTCCTTTCGATCGTAAATTTCCTTCTCTAAGCGTTATAACGAATCTACTAGGTCAGAGAATTATTGTCACGTTACTACCATAAATTTTCTCTTATATAATAATTTAATTCACAAACAATGAAAAGTGGTATTTTCAAAAGTAAAACATATCAAAAGTGAGGTATTAAAATTTTCGATTTATTTTTGGAAATAGAATTGACTTTTTTTTTTTAAAGGGAAAATGAGAAGAATATCTTTGCAGGTGAATAAATTTATTTGAAATAAATTTACTTTAAATCTTGAAATTTCTTAAACAAAATTTATAGTATCTTCTATAAAAAAATTCACATTTAAATTTTATACTTCATTTATTTAGTAAAAGAATGAATTTTTACCTTTTCAAAAAACAATTTCTCGATATTATTCGAAAAAGAAGTTGCTCATTTTCATAAAATTTCAATTTAACGGTTTTTTTTCTCCAAAATTAAATTTGAAAATTCCTTTTTAGGAAAAAGAAAATTTATATTAAAAATGAAAGATTTTAAAAAGATTTTTTCTTCATCTTTTGTATGGTTAATTAGGCTCTTAAATAAAATCTCTTAAAAATAATAGCAAATATTCTATCGAAAATGTATGATAATAAAAATTTTTATAAATTTTTATAAAAAATTTAATAGCTTTAAAGATTTTAAGAGCTACTATAAAAGATTATTCAATTTTTAGTTTGGTAAATAAAATTTATTTAAGTATATTTAAAGTATAGATTTTAATTTAAATTCTAAATAATTATATTATGTATTATTTGCCATTATGTGCTAAATATTAAATAAGAAAACAAGATGTCTTGCAGAACTCGATCTTGTTGAGAAAATTTTTGATGACCTCTTGGTACATTTCGGAATATAATTTTGCCATTTTCTAAGTGATGTTGGTTTTTTAAATAATTCTAATCGTACATATTATGTATGTTATTATTGAATTTTTATAAAGCATTAAAAGAAATAGTCTAATTCCTTCAAAATCACACAATTTTTGAAGCGAATTAACATCATCGAATCTCAAAATTACGTATAATGAGATTTTTTTTCACAATTAAGCCAAAAAAAAAAATTATATTCTACCATATGTAGTTTTGATAATATATTGCTATCAAAATTAAATATGGTCCAAAATAATGTTTTGTAAGTTTAGACTGAAAACACTCACTTATCATACTGCCATAATGCTGAGAATTACCAGCAACAACGTTTACTTCTTCATTTTAAATATATTCAAAGTATAAATTCTGATCTAAAGTTTAAATTATTATATTATCTATTATTTGCCATTATGCATAACATATTTAATCTTATTTAAATAATTTTACAAGACTTCTTGCAGAACTCGATCTTTTTGAGAAAATTTTTGATGACTTATTGGCACATTTCGGGATATAATTTGGCCATTACACAAGCGATATTGGTTTTTTGAAATACTTTAAACCTTAAGAATTATCTATGTTAATATTGAATTCTTGCATAGTATTCAAAGAAATAGTAACAAAATGTTAAAATTATGCATTATGTTATTTTTTTCGCAATTAGGCCAACAAAAAAAAGTAATTTGGACCATATTTAGTTTTAATAGTATATTGCTAACAAAACCATATATGATCCAATTTAATTTTTTTTTTGAGTTTAGACTAAAAACACTCACTTATCATACCATCCATAACGCTCGAAATTTCCAACAACGACCTGTACTTCTTCATTTTCACATAAATATCTTGAGATAAAGATGCACATCAGATAGCTACTCTTGGAGAATACAATAGTTCCTCCATGCTTAGTTGTGGATTTTCAGAGCCCCATATACCCAATTATTGCTTATTGATATATCCAGAAGCGTGAAAGGAGCATCATCACTGATAAATATTTTCTTATTCCTGCATCCACTCATTGTATTTATTACTAAATATATTAATAATATTATAAAATGGCAATCTTTAATATAAATAATAAATATCTTAAATTATATATTTAATTAACAATAATAAATGCACAGAACTATTTTTCCCAATTCCATTTAACCCACACACTTACAAGACTTTAAGAGGCCTCATGATCATGGCGCTGCATTATGGCTCCTAACTAATACCCTAGGAACTTTACATATAAACAAACAAACAAAGAAACATTTTAAAAGAAGCCCATTTTTTAAGTATTTGAAAAATCTTAAAAAAAAAGAAAACAAGAAAAACAAAAAGTATGGAAAAACTTTAATCCGGATTTTCAAAAGATGCTCAAAGCTTTCTTATGTCATCAAATTAATCAAAATTTGTAACGTAATAAGAAGCAAGGGAAATATACCCACACGAATACACCGTTTTTCGGTTGGATTGACCCTAATTTGCGAAAAATCCTAAAACGTAATACGACAACGTCAGCTCATCTTCTTAAACCACAAAACCGAAATGCATCCATCTGCCTTAGAAGCGATGGTTTTCGCAATTATTATGGATACTCTCCAATTCGGCCCCGCAAACAATAAAGACTATTTAATGATAAAGTCATAAACAAGCCGGAGTTGCACAAGTTGCAGAGCCGAAGACACCATTTTATTAGGCCATTAGTCACAGGTACCGATTACAAAACGAAACACGAACACACGCATCAGCCCACCACCGATGATGTCTCATTAGTGCGAGGGGTGCGACGCGACAACGCTACGTAACTCGATACGTTCGACACAGAAACGAGACATTTTCGGAAGCTTTTGGATAGAAATTAAGTGATTTTGAGGCTGGTCGCCAGCAACATGGCAATTGATTCTCAAATGCGGTCGAAGCAGACCAACTCGTAGGTTTTCTTCTCAAA
This sequence comes from Atherix ibis, assembly GCA_958298945.1. Classification (NCBI taxonomy): domain Eukaryota; kingdom Metazoa; phylum Arthropoda; class Insecta; order Diptera; family Athericidae; genus Atherix; species Atherix ibis. Next base: position 29,645,314 of record OY282605.1, on the reverse strand, counting down.
TCTTTTTCATTTTTTTTTTATAGAGCACAAATGATATTTTCCAAAATTTGCCATCCAATTTATATAATATATAAAATCGCTTTAATGAGATTATTGTACGCAAACGAGACTGTATTTAAGAAGGAAATTTCACTACAATTGATCACGCATAGCGGAAAATTTTGTTAGCTTTTCTTCACTGCCTCTTCTTTCTTTTTTATCTTGTCTTACCGATACGTCTTATATCACTTTAATTATTTATCAAAATAAAATTTCTTTTTCTTCGGCTTTCAATAAATGCTCAGCTTTTGTAAATATTTTCCGCTAACTGACTTAAAATTTGGTACACACTTTATTACTGATTTACTGTATTTGAATTTGGTTTCTTTTCATAAACGATAAATTAATACAACTTCTTCGGATAGCAAGTCAATTATTGTTTTCTATATTTTTAACCTAAATTGATTTTTTAAAAAGAAAAAAATTACTAAAGTTTTCTTTTTCAATAGAGATACCGTATGTGACCTGTGAAAGTGTATTTAAACCTCTTATCCCCCCGCTGAAAAATAATTTACCAGAAAATTTAGCGAATTTGTTGCTGATAAAAAAAAAATTGTTTATAAACATTTGATGCGCAACAATTTTGTATGTTTATAAACATTTGCTAAAATTTTTATTTCTTTTGAACAAAAATTATAAAAATAATTTTTTTTATATTTTTTTCTTTTACTTTATAATAATTTTTGATATTTTTCAAAAAAAAAAACCTAATTATCTAAAATGAGTACAAACGTTCCATCGACTTTTATATGCAAAAACGCTCGGTATTCCTCAAGGTTTCCCATTGTCCACCAAATTTATTATTTAAAACTTTTATTCATTTCCTATGCACATAACTTTTACCAGCAAAACCATTCCTCCATGCCGAGAATTTTTTTCTACTGGTATCTGAACCTTCACTGCAGGAAACACTCAACCAAGTTGGCAAAGTTTGTTTAAGGTTAAGACAATGATCATCGAATAATGGCGCCATCACACCTCCATGTCAGTACAAAGAATTACTGCAATCCAGGATGATAGGTTTCTGGACCCAGCCCTCTGCGTCCGATAGATTCCTTGAAAATCCTCGTTAACACCATTACCCGAGGTAAGAGATAGAATTTGCTTACTAAAAACACCATCAACCATATTTATTCCATCTTAATTAAATGGTGAAGATTTTGGTTGGTAGTATATGTAAGATTAGGCAATATGAAGAGAGTGCCTATTCCCTCACTGTCTGCGTCAGAGTACCAGCAGCAGGGCAAAGGCAGGTTGAAGCAGAAGTAAATCGTTGTATTTGAATAGGCAGTGGCGCACATCGGACTTCTTCGGAGGAGTGTATACACATACTTATTGAAACTGGTCGAAAACCTTTCTTTCACTAACTTTATAAATACCGCTTAACCCTATTATTCAGGAACCTTTGCTTCTCAAATTATCATCTTCACAATCCTTTGAAAAACATTATTTCCACCGGCTGCCCCAAAAAAAATTATTCTTCCGATTCTTAATGATCCCTGAAATTGGTAACCTCGTTTAAAAACGGGGTTAAAGATGTCTATGATACTAACTAGATGCTAAAAGGCAAACACCAATCCATCCGTCTATTGGAAACTGTGCCTTGAATTGGCGGATAGATTGGGTGATTCTACACTTTTGTTCACAGGCGCTGCTGTCGATGACCGCAAAATATCCTTTTCATGTTTGTAGAGAACATCGCAAGATCAACTATAGAATCATGCCAAATAGAAGTTTCCCTTTCCATGGCGACCTGTGGGCAACCAGAACTAGAAAATTAATCTCCTTAAACATTGCAGCAAAATAATTTTTACCGACAGTCTCGTAGCCTTGGAGGCCATCTTTTAAATCAATAAATCATACCGTGCTCAATGAGATTCGTCGCAACCTGGTACCCCAGCAATTGAGTAGGTTAATCAACTGGAGGGGGAGGCTTTCCACGGTTCTGTTCCCACGGGATAAACAAACTGGACTTTGACCAAAAATCGGGACCCTATTTCTAAATTCTAGGCAAAAAAATTTTACCAAATCCGGATCGGGGATATATCCCACTTATGAAAAATTTTCTCTCTGCTAGCCAATCTTATTATTTAGCCATTTTCTGTGGCTAGAAGCATTCCCCATATTTTAAGTGAATGCCACTTAACCCAGAATACCTTTTTTGAGCGGCACTCCTATACCCAACAACTCCTTTCCCATATCCTCCCTTCAATTTTCTAAACGAATCTCATATCCTCTATAAAATGTAATTACATCTGATAGCTTCCGTCAACTAACTATCGACCAATTTCATTAGTGAAGCTGACAATGTCAACCTACATGTAACATGAAGCTGCCAAATGGCCTCAAGGTCATGGCGCCACAGAATGACATCTGCCTCTTGGCTTAAAGACCTTACAACAAATAACCGAAAATGTCATCAATGTGGAATGTTTGTTTGTTTATTGTAAGATCATTGAAAAAAAAATTCAGACGCCATTATGTAGCGCCACCAACATGAGGCCATTTGGTGGATTTATAGTTCCTGTAAATTCAAGTTGTCGACTTTCTTAATTTGTTAGATTTGCCTTAGTAAGTTGATTTTTTTTTTAAAAAAATGATGTTTGATTCTAGAAGCTTCGCAACAGAAGGAGTCCTACTTGAGAAGAAATTTTTGGCAAAGTAGTATCCATATAAAACGCCAGAGAAATAGCATTAAGGATAAGAATGGCTATAGTAGATTGTTCTCAATTCACCGAAATTATTCAATTCAATTTTCTAGAATGACCTGAAATAAAATAAAAACAATTTCACAAAAATTCAATCCTAAAGATCAGTTGTTAAGATAACTTTTTAGTAGCAATAAAAATTTCGATTATTATCGGACACATAAAAAAAGAAGCTAAAAAAGTATTTGTACCTCAGAAAAATATCATACAAATTATGTAAATGCGAGAAGAAAAAACTTAACATTTAAGAAAATTATATCTAATTTAGTGGTAATAAAAGTTGACTACCCCGAAAAAAGATGAAAATTTCAATCGATAAAAAATAATCATTTCCGAAATAATCGAAGGGAAATAATTGAGAATTACGAGCATTCCTCGATGGTCGGACTCCTTTTTCCAAACTGAACATGAAAAATATGCCAATGAGATGTAAGTTTTTTTTTACAATATCCGCAATTCGATGGTATTTGGAAATACTTTTACAATATGGAATAATGGGACCTGAGCAATATGACACAAATTGGAAAAAATGTAAGACGGTGGAGGGGGGGGGGGGGTGTTCATATTCACTTTTAATGGCGGTATTCAAATCATTATTCGTGTTCCGTTTGTGCACTTCTTTCCCAGCCGTTTTGCTCACTCAGTGCACATTTTGGACGCAAACGAATTCAAGGAAATTTTACTAAAACCTAATTACAAGAACTTCTGGAATGGATGAATGAATGAATAAATGAATGAATGAATGAGTATTGTTGGATTTAACGTAGCAAAAAATATCACAAATCCGACAGACAGGAACCCATTACGACTTTTCACATATTGCACTCATCTTACCAACGTTGCATATGCATTTTAAGTTTGCAAATTTCTGCAGATGTTTGGTGTTTGGTGTTTTCCTGCGGATGCTAAAATTCCAGATGCTATTTTCTGTTCATTCATCCTTGGTACTTTGGCTATTAATTCCATTCCAGTCCTGTACGAGCTATTTGATTATTTTCCTTCATAAAACATGATTACAGATTTATAGGATCAATTTCACATGCTGGTAAACTTCTTGTAAATAAATTAATTAAAAAATTCCTAATACATAAAAATTCCATCAAATTTTATAGAGAAAATTTCAATAAACAATTTAGTAGCAATTTCATCACATAAGATGGGCTCTTCTTAATAAAAATATTGTATTTAACTGAAAATATTAATTATTAATAATTTAATAGGCAACTAGTATCGAACATTACTAATTTTTTTTAAAATTGAGGTTAGCCGGGTAACTGAAACTTTATGCGTCAGAATGCCAGTAGCAGGACAAAGAGAAGTCGAAGCAGGTGCAGTCCATCCTTATTAAGACAGTCCCAAATTAATATTTTTAGACAAATTATTTCAAAGTTCCCTAACAGGAAACCATAGTAAAGAGAGGCGTTGAGGTTCCTTGCGTCACTAAGAAGATGCAAAAAATGCCAATCACCATCTTTGTGAAACCTTTTCCTAGAATTGATGGATGAATTGGAATTCTGTCGATGAGCACATAACATCTCCTACTATTAGTCAGCTTCTAGGTATAGGACAATCAATGTCCTTAAATATCGCAACATCATAATTTTCAGTGATAGTCCCGATGCTCTGGCAGCCATTCGCGGCTTATCGGTTGACTAACATTTGTGGTTTATCGGTTGACTCACTTTGATCCGCTGACAGCAGAGGTCTTCCATCGATGTAATTTCGAACTGATCACATCTGTTGACGAAATCCCATTCAACATCTTTTACTATGTGTTTAGAAAAATACTGGGCCATTCAAGTGAAATTTTGAGCAAGGAATCTTCCTACTCTCTTAATTGGTCATACCCCACTTACCCATGAGGTCCTCTTCGATAAGCAATCTTGTTCTTCATGCTATTTTAGTGGCCTTTAACTTCTTAGTCTCAGAATTTTTGTAATAAATGGCACTTAATTTTTCTCCATCTATTGTCCTAGACCTAACAATTTTTTGGACCCCCTTCATGATTTTCTTATTATTCTCCTCAATGCCCACTTATACGAAACATAAAGTCACCTAATGTCCTCATGGTCGTGGAAATATAAAATGGCCTCTGGGTCGTATCCCAGAGACCTTAAATATATGCTTAGTGAGTTAGGCGTTGTTTCCAATCTTTGTGATGTAATCGCCTTTAGTACATCGGTTTAATTGCTTTTTATATATTATCGATATTACCATTATGATGTCCTTTCAAGAGGTTCTCAATCCTGGAGAATAAAAAAGGTCAGCACTAATTTTAATCAGGCTAAAACAGGGTGGGGGGAGGGGTAGGCTTTGTTTATGCCGAGCCATATGAAGCCATTTTTCCAACAAAAAATCGTTAATGTATAACGTTACCCCTTATTACAGAAGGAGCAGTCCTAGTGGAACATCCAAGTTCCAGCAATGTCCAATTCGACGCGAGATAACCCTTTTGCTGAGTCTTTCAAGAACTTATTTATAAGAAGTAGTCCTTTTTAAAAAGAAAGCTTTGAAAGATACCAGATTTTCATTAATCTTCTATGTTGAAGGCGTTTCTGAGCCCCGTGTGTCTTCCATTTTTTTTTTCGACCGTATTTGTTGTTAGTTATCACGCCTTATGGGGGTCCTGTTGTTACCAGACGTGTTTGAAACTTATACTGCACATCCAGGAAGGTGCATTGTTGCCAGATCGCTCTCATTAATTTCAGTATAATAATTCTTAAAAAAAAAAATTTCTATAAAAACGCCCTTTCAAAATTTCTACTTTTTTATTAGCAAATGCAACTAAGAATAATATTTATTTTCACCTACAATCAAGAATTTATCCTATAGCAGGAAGGTGTTGGATAGATAGAAGGTATTTGGGATCTACTTTATTAAGTTTAGGGAAAATATCCTTAAGTGAATTCTTAAATAAAATACTGCTAACAATCAGCATTCAAATGTGTAATCCGTAATCTGAAAAAGAATGCCATCGTACGACACGATATCGGCAAGAAGCATGCAATACAAAAATTTGTGCAAAATCGCATTCGTGTACGAGTACATTCGAAAAATGCATTTTATTACTTTCCAAGTGCACTAGAATATCAGAGAGTATTACGTACAGAAATAATCCCATTCGACGATACAACTGCATCTACGACAGCCCCGCCTAAAAGTGTATGTGTGTAGAAAATTCAAAGTTCTGTCCTTTAAAAATCCTATTCAACTGCAACATCAGACAGAACATATTCTCTACAGTCGCTAAGAGATAGTCACCATCTTTCCATTTTTTTTTTTGGCCGATTTTTTATTTGTTTTCTTATTTTTATAATGCACTTATGCACTCGTAGTGCAACGTTCTTAGTCAATAATTTGCCTTGTTTTGATGTTTTTTTTTGTTTTTTTTTCAGTATTATTGCTTGTAATTTTCCTGTTTTAATTTCTTTTTATTCCTGAATGATTTTCTTTCCAGTCATCGGACTTGGTTTTCGTATTGAACAGAAAGATTCAATTCAGCTTTTTTTTTTGATTACTTCCCTACGGAACCAGCTCTATAGTATTGATTCTATGTATTTAGAGCCTTCAATATTATAGACTTCTGGAAGGCAGTCCTCAACAGACCATGCATGACTCTAGCACGTGTGTTTCCTTTCAATATAAAAAGAAAAAAAAATGCCATCTGCCTGGCAACGTGCGTCATGCCTTTTAACATTTTCTGATTCTGTATTTTATATGAAAGCTTATAAAATTACTGATTTTATCCAATTAGGAGAAGGAGTCTTTTTTAAGGAAAATTTATTCTACTCTCATTTAGTTAGGATTAAATTAAATTTTTCTTTTTAATTTTTTTTTTTTTCTTAAAATAAATATGGAAACTTTTTGTTGATTATTTAGAATTTTTTAGAAACTTTCAAATAGGAAATTTTCTATTTATTTTTGAAAAAAAAATTTAGTTTTAAAAGTTTAGTTAGAAATATTCCAATAAGCGTCAGCCATTTTTTTTGTAGCTTTACTAATAAAAACGCCTTTTTTACTGTCTATTTTTGGCACGAGAACGGATTATTTTTTTTTGTTCATTTCATTTATTTTGGAGAATTTTTTTTTCAAATTTAATTTAGAAAATTACATTAAGTATGTTAAATACTAAGTAAACTTCAAAAATGAGTGCAAAAAAACTTGTCGCCATGATAATTAGTATTTGGCAAGATGGCGGAAATAACGTCGGGAAGATGTGTCAGAAAATGATTGTGGCACCATTTCGTAATCTAGAATTACGGAATTTATCAAATTTGAATTGGACTCATTTAAAAATTTATTTGTATCATATTTAATTGAGATTTAATTAAATGATTTTCATTTGCTCAATAATATTTTCGGTAAAATAATAATTCCTCCCCAAAGCGAAAATGGAAATTTTTTGTTGATTATTTAGAATTTTTTATAAACTTTCAAATAAGAAATTTTCTATTTATTTTTTTAAAAAAATAAAAGCTTTTTACTTGATTTATGTATGATAAGAGAAATAATTTTGCCTAAAACGTGTATTTAGAAATATTCCCAATAAACGTCAGCCATTTTTTTTTTGTAGCTTTAATAATAAAAACGTCCGTTTTACTGTCTATTTTTGGCACGAGAACGGATTATTTTTTTTTGTTCATTTCATTTATTTTGGAGAATTTTTTTTCCAAATTTAATTTGTACAATAACATTTAATAAACACTAAGTAAACATTCAAAAATAAATGCAAATAAAAACTTGTTGCCATGACAGTTACTATATGGCAAGATGGCGGAAATAACGTCGGGAAGATGTGTCAGAAAATGATTGTGACACCATTTTCCGGAATCTAGAATTACGGAATTTATCAAATTTGAATTGGACTCATTTAAAAATTTATTTATATCACATTTAATTACGATTAAATTAAATTATTTTCATTTGCTCAATAATATTTTCGGTAAAATAATAATTCCTCCCCAAAGCGAAAATGGAAATTTTTTGTTGATTATTTAGAATTTTTTATAAACTTTCAAATAAGAAATTTTCTATTTATTTTTTTAAAAAAATAAAAGCTTTTGACTTGATTTATGTAAAAGAAATAATTTTGCCTAAAACGTGTATTTAGAAATATTTCCAATAAATGTCAGCCATTTTTTTTTTGTAGCTTCGATATAAAAATGCCTTATTTACTGTTTCTTTTTGTCACAAGAAAAGACAATTTTTTTTGTTAATATTATTGATTTTCAAGTTTTTTCCAAATTTTAATTTGGAAAATAACATTTAATAAACATTAAGTAAACGTCAAAAATCAATGCGATTAAAAAAACTTGTCGCCATGATTAGTTAGTATATGGCAAGATGGCGGAAATAACGTCGGGAAGATATGCCAGAAGATGATTGTGGCACCAGTTCGGAATCTAGATGATTTTTTTAAATCATGTTGGAAAAGTATCTGCGCATACAAATATGGAAAAAAAAGTCACATTTGTACGCGCAGATACTTTTTTTTTTGAATGTGTTGGAAAAAGATTCTTTTTTTGTGTGTGCAGTGTAATCGGTTAGAGAAATGCATTGAATGCCAATAAAATCAAAGCTGAAATCAGAATTGAAATGAAGCTTGCGAGAGATGCTCATAGCTGCAAACATTTTGTGGATCGTTTACTGATGATTGTTTGATTGTAAGACGATCTCGTATTGCAGAAAAACTGGAAAAGATGCAATTCAGTTGTTTTCTGCAACGGATTCTTACTGGTAAATGCAGTTGGTTAAGAGTGCATATCTTGTTGACTGGTTTACTAGGCATCAGTTCATTGGGCTTTCGAATATGTGATCGGGCGCCGGAATGCTTAGACTTTTTGTTAAATGATGTCTGGTATCATCTTGCGTATGCTAGCTTCATGAATTGATATTCTTATTAAACTTATTCTGTTCGGTGTAGAATATTGTATATACAAAAGTACAACAGAGATTCGATTAAAATTCGATTCAGTTCTGCTCGACAACTATGAGAGGGATTATTTTTTGTTGATGTGCATTTTATGTTATTTTGTATTTATTCATTGAGGACGAATAGCACACGAGCAACAAGTTTCCGATAAACGACCTTCCGATCTGGCAGGCATTCAAAATGGCAAACTATTTTCAATCCGGTATCTTGCACTACAACAGTGCTTCTCAAAGAGTTAGACTAGCAACGAACTCAAAAAGACAATCTGAAAAGCGCAGAAGTATCTGATGAGTAGGGGAGACACAGTACAGAAGGATACACAGGAGATAGTTGGTTCCATTAGAAATAAGGGGCATATTAAGAGGCTAGTATATATTTGCGTCTCACTTGGCCAATAGTTCCAGCACACATACATGAACCGAAGATACTCGATAATGATCGTAAGGAATTCTTAACGATTTTATGAAAAGGTAAATAGACTGGGAATAGTGAAAAATAAATTGTTTGAGCAAGGATTGCAATCATGTAATGTGTAAACTTGACATTGAATGGAATGCATGCGGGATTCGGATTTTATACTCGATCTTGTCTCTTTTAAATTCCTATCGTAGATTTTCATAGAATTATTGCGTACTTTCGTTCTTCTTTTTTTTATAGTTTTCTTTTTGTATTATTTTGTGGTTTTAGCTCTTACAAAATATATACAATGTTGCAGGATTTTCTGTTCGTAATTGCTCGAAGTAAATACGTTACCGACAAAAGTTTTTAACGGCGCCACTGTCGTCCATCATCATCATCATCGTCATCACAATTGCCACTCCCTGCAATGTCGCCATTAATGTTAGTGTCGTCGCCATCAACAAACAGTTTCTTTTATTTTGTTCTTAAAAGATATTTTTTCCGTTTCTTTTTATTTTTGCTTGTATCTATAAAATGAGATATTATTTATATTATTGGAAAAAAAAATTAATTGTTTTTATTCTACTCCATAAAATCCTAGTTATTAAAAAACTGAGCGGTAAACATTTTTATTTCATCTACCAAAGAGGTCCAAATGTCTACTTTTATTAAGTTAATTACCAATTTGGTGTATGTTTTTTTACACTTGTATAAATTAAATTATAATTAACTTTTTGAGCAAACTGAAACATAAGAAAATCTGCATAAACAAAGGTGAACCAGATAAGTAATGAGACTATTTTTTTTTCAACAATTTTATTTTATTCATCGAAAAAAAATACCGATGGAAATACATACCATATAATTGGATAATAGAGCTTTTGTACACTCACTTGTGGCCGTTCGGAAATATGCGGCAATTTTGCTTATTAACATAATCACCGATGACAAAAATTTTGTTTAAAAAAAACGCTGATAAAAATTTTGTGAAAAAAATTAATATTTAATGATTACAATATCAAATGGCAAAATTATAGCTAAATAAATTTTATCATAAATAATTTATATATTAGACAAGTTTAAAATGACATTGATACACTTTTTAAACTACCAAATGGATATTCCGGTAGTTTATAAGGTTTAAAAAACTAGTCCACGAGGTGTGTTCGACTTATTTTTTGGCAAACAATTTTATTTTTTTATATAGTATTATAATTTCTTTCAACAAAAAAAATTCCCTTGGGCAGGTGTACATCGGTGTTGGTGTTGTTACCACTCTTCGTAGAAGTGTGTCAAGGCTCAAACTAAAATCGTCTTCTATTCCTCGGTTATAGTCCTTTGGATGTTATCAACAGAGCCAAAATGAAGTCCTTTCAAGTGTGAAGAATTAGGTGAGGGGGGGTGGGGCGAGGAGGTACTATGGAACCACAGAGATAACTTTTTCCGACAAATTTCATTAACAGAGATTGTCGCGTAATGGAAGGCGTTGTCGTGGTGCAGCATCCAAGGGTCTGCAATGTCCGATCTGACCGGAAAAAAAACCTTTTTTTTTTAGGCTCTCAAGATTTTTTTTCATAAGAAGCAATATTCATCGATAGTCTGACCTCATAAGAGGCCTCCTATTTTCATCACATGTCGGTGTTCAAGCCCATCTAGAGTGAAGCTCGTCTTGAAGCCCATCTAGAGTAAATGCCACTGACGAGCTTGTACTTTTATAGGCTTATTAAAATTTTTCGTAAGCCAAACTTAATAACAAATTTTTTATCAACCAAGCTTCATAAGAAATTTTATGGCAATTTGTTACTTAATTTTTTTGAACGCACTATAAAAACACAACTTCACTTAGCATAGTGAACAAGGTCGCTCCTAGAAAGGACTAACGTAGATGGGACATTCACCATGTTGCCAGATCGGTCTCATTGATCGCTCTCATTACTTGATTTCACACACTGTGGTAAAAAATTATTTTACTATAAAAATATTTTTAAAAAGTATTTTAGGTTGTCAGTTTTCAATTTTTATTATTAATTTTTGTTTATAAAAAATTATTGATATTTGAAATAGGGGAAAAAAAATAACTGGCATTAATCAGAGCCATCTGTTGAAAAAAAAAATAATTCAACAGATGGCTCTGATTAATGCCAGTTTTATTACTTTTCTGCCACATCTCGTAATAGGTAAAATTTTTTTTTGTTTGTTTATAAAAATGAATTGTAAAATTTCAAAATATTTTTGTTTTTTTTCCTAACATAAATAGTTGTATTTGTGCTATTGATGAAAATTTCTAATAAAAAAAACCAAGTAAATTATAATATCTCAATTGCTTGTTGGTAATATTTTACAATACTTAGAATTGTATGTATACGTGCTAAGAATAGCGCCCCATCATCAGATATCTCTTAACTGCTATAATAAATTATAAGTCAAAAGCGTAGCTAAAATTTATGGTGGCTAATATGGCTTCCAATACAAATTATAATTGGCCATTAACCACTCGATTGTGTGTTCGTTTCAAAATAACTCAAGGAGAAAGGAAGAGAAATTTGGCAAAAATACGAATTGTCGTTAAAATTGTGAAGATTGCAAGGACCAATTGGAATCGTAATCAAAAATCACATTAAATCGAGAACAATCTTATATTTGTCTTGTTATTTTTGCGGGAAGGGGGAGGGGGGGCAGAAGGGGAGGATGTACCTTTTATTTTATTTAGCTTTTTTTTACAATTGTAATGTCATTTATGGTCAAGTGTAGTTGGTAGAATAAATGATATCGAGTCGTAGAAAGAAAGGAATTTCTTACAGGCGCAACTGATACGGAAGTAATATTTTTTCAAGACCACAAAATAAATGACCATACAATGTGGTTGATACGCATGACCCTTAAATGTGTAACAACTGATTTTATGTGCACCAAGTATAATAATTTATAAATCATTATTTTTGGTTTACTTTTGAAAAAAAAAAAATATATATTTACGACCGTGTATAATGTTTGGAACACAATTGCGGCTTGTGGAGAGTAAGTTCAACTTGAAAAGTTTAAGAAATTCGATGATTCAAAAAATTAAACAAAATCGATACAGGCAAACAAATGTATTACGATCTGTTTATTTTTTTATTATATAATTAGGTCGTCAGAAAAGTCATATTTTAAGAAGTGTATTTATTTAAATAAAAAGAACAAAGAATTGTCAATGATATATTCCCCATTTTGCTCAATAAGCTTTTGCCATATTTCGGTGAGCTCCATAATTCATCGTTTATAAAAGGACCTGTCTTTATTAGCAAAGAACTGAACAAAGTGCTGATTTACAGCCTCATCTGAATTGAAAGTCATACCACTGAAGGAGCTTTGAAGAGAGCGCAGAAAGTGGAAGTCTGACGGCGCAAGGTCGGGCGAGTATGGTCGGTGTGGCAACACCTGCCAACCAAGCTACAATATTTTTTTTATACTCCTTGAAACATGTACCAGGAGCCATTTTGTAGCGCCATGACCATGAGGCCATTTGACGACTTCTTGTTACGTGTAAGAAGGGTGATTGAATGTGTGATGGATTAAAACTCCTTTATGATTAATGAGCACCGGACATTTCTGGACAATGGAATCATTCAAACTGTTCAATTGCCGACAGTATACTTCTGAATTGATTATTCGGTTCCTTGGTAGAAGCTCACAGAACGCAGAACGTGAAACCTTTAAAATCCCACCACATTGAGAGAATAGTCTTCCTCTCTGATGAATGTCCGCTTCCGATGTCGTTTGAGGCGGATTATCACGCCACATTATTATAAACGATCCTCTTCTCATCACCATTTATCAATCGCCTAAAAAAATGATTGTTTTCCTCACATTTAGTGAGCTTACACATATGTGTGCCGTCAAATGAACTTCTTTGAGTGCATGAGTAAATTTTCGGAAATTTGTTCAGTAGTAAAAATTTTTCAGTAAAAATTTTTGGTAAACATTTTCGGTTATAATTTTCGGTAAAAATGTTCGGTAAAAATGTTCGGTAAAAATGTTTAGTAAAAATTTTCAGTAAAAAATTTTCAGTTAAATGTCCCGTAAAAATTTTTAATATAACTTTACGGTAAAAATTTTCGGTAAAAATTGTTGGTAATCATTTTCGGTAAAAATTTTCAGTAAACATTTTCGGTAAAAATAATCGGTAAAAATTTCCGGTAATAATTTTCGGCAAAAATTTTAGGTAAAAATTTTCAGTAAAAATTTACAGTAAAAAAATTCTGTAAAAATTTTCAGTAAACATTATCGGTATTAATTTTCGCTAAAAATGATCGGTAAAAATTTTCGGTAAAAATTTCCGGTAAAAATTTTTACCAAAAATATATAAATTTTTGCAAAGAATATTTATCCAAAATTTTTCTTTAGGTAAAAATTTTGGATAAATATTCTCTATAAAAATGTTCGGTAAAAATGTTCGGTAAAAAAGTTTTGGTAAAACTTTTGGATAAATATTCTCGGTAAAAATTATCGCTAAAAATTTTCGGTAAAAATTTTCGGTAACAATTTCCGGTATAAATTATCGGTAAAAATTTTCGGTAAATATTTTTGGTAAAAGTTTTCGGGTTAAATTTTCGGTAAATATTTTTGGTAAAAATTTTTGGTAAAAATTTTAGGTAAAAATTTTGGATAAATATTCTCTGTAAAAATTTTCGGTAGAAATGTTCGGTAAAAATTTTCGGTAAAAATATTTGGTACAAATTTTAGGTAAACAATTTTTGGTAAAAATTTTCGAAAAAATTTTTCGTAAACATTTTAGGTAAACAGTTTTTGGTACAAATTTAAGGTAAAAGTTTGGCTTAAAGTTTTTGGTAACCAAAGTGCACACTTTTTTTAAACAGACCAGAGTGCACACTTTTTTGGCGATACAATGATATTTTTACAGGTCAGGTACTTGTGGATTTCCAGTGCCCCATATATGATTGAAAAATCTCAAAATATAATATATCAAAATAGCATAGATAATAATTAAGTTTTACTACTTATTTTCTATACTATTTTGGTATATTTTGTAGTTAATTGATATAGTTTAAAAAATGGCAAAGTATATTCCAAATAAATTCAATCCCAAATAATATATTTGTTTGAAAATTATTAAATAATAGGGGAATATATTTTTCAAACTACACAATGGATAATCCATTAGGAATGGTTGAGTCAAAATAATAAAATTTAGGTGAACAAAAAATTTTACAGAATCAATATTTTTTTAAATATTTATTCATTGATTAAATGTATTGTAATAAAATAAAATTTTTTCGTTCTTAACTAAACAAGAAACGCACAAAAATGGCTTCCAGAACTATGATTAAATAGTATTTAAATCTCGTATATTATCTAAAAACGCAATAAAATTTGCAAAAAAAAAATATATAAAATAAAATTTAAAATTTCCCTTGTAGTTTTTGCGATAAAATATAAAAGTGATTTCGTATTTTATTTGCCTACCAACCCAACACACATAATATTCAACTATCATAAACCTTCGACAAAATCTAATAAATATGTCACAATTTGTCCACAGAGAGAAACTTTGTCATAGAAATAATAAATTCTAGTTTAAATTGAGTTTGTTTTCTGCATTCAAATAACTCGACAATAAAATTGAAAGTGAAAAAAAATTATTTCACACCTTTGCTCATATAAATATCTAAAGGTGCGTAATAAATTTAGATTTATTTATTTATCGTTTTGATTTGTTTTCTTATTTTTCGTATTGATTTAAATTTACTTCCATATATAATATAATGTCTTTAATTTATGCAATTTGAGTATAGTATTCATTCTATTCCATGCAGTTAAGGCTCATAAATAGAATTGAAACTATTACAATTATAAATTGTCTATGCAGGAGACTGATTGGTTGACCTCTATTTTAATTTCCGTCTGTCTACAAACAATTCCAGTTGAAACCTTTTCGAAGGTGTATTGTTTGTACACTTTTGTCCAGATGTCAGAAATGACAACAATAATAAAAATACAAATCGTAAAAGAGCTGTCAAATCCTATCTAACCGCTATGAGATTAAATTTACCATAAAAGCATACCACCTACACCGGTGCATATTACAGAAGAAAAAAAAGTCCACCGAACTGGGAAGTGCTTGAAAAGTTCTCATTACTAATTGTGCAATTGTACGAGTTTAGAGAAAATTTCTGATTAAATAAAAAAATTCGGTCAAGTCTTGGAAAACATGGAAAAATTCCAAATAAGTTTAATTTCGATTTTGTTAGTTCTTTAAAACTTTAGATCTTGAAAAATAGTGCAGTTTAAACTGAAAATTTGAGAAAATTTATTGATCCGCCGCATTGTTTGGTACTCGATGCATGCAACCCAGATTCATGGGGAGATGACCCACCAACAGAAACGAATATTTGCACATTTCCCTTGATCCTGACACTTTATTGGCAAATACTTCACAAATAAGTTGATGAACCAATTTATAAACCTTTCATGGTTTATAACTGACAAAAGAAGAGTAAGTAAACTTCTTTTAACTCAAAGAATTGCATCTCAAAAGTAGTAAGGGATTAATTTTTTTCCTTTTTTTTTGTTGGTGTGTAATTTTTTTTCAATTTGGTTTGTTGTTTTAGGATTTTTTTTCTTATTTTCCCATTAAAATATTTAAGTTATTTTTACCTTACCTGTTTACGAAGAAATATCACCATTTATTTGTGGATTGTTTTTTTTTTAATGTTTTTTTTTGTATTATTTTCTGGTATTATTTTTTTTTGTTGAACAGTACAATCGTATTAGTGGTTGCACTCTGAACGTGGGTTATCCAATAAACTTATACCAAATTTGGTTAACATATAACAAGCATTATATCACCTCATTCCTATTCAAGGTAAATCAGGTTAATGGCAAAATATTTGTTTTTTACTTATTTTTTTAGCAATTTTCGTTTTTTATCGATCGAAGTATTGAATATCAAAATCCTTTTTTTTTTATTTATTTTTTTTTAATGAATTTCTGAATTTTTTCTGAGCAAATTTAAATATTAACTTAATTTATAACCTACGAAATTCACTTTATTGCATTTTTTTAAAAAAAATACAATTTTAATAATTCACTTGTACGAGAATAAAAATTTCTGGTAATAATAGTCGTTTATGAATTAATTGCAGTAAATTTATTTTGAAATTATTTTCTTATTAATGATTTGGTAAAATAACATTTAACATATTTACTCACATTCTTAGTGTTTTTTGTTGGCAGTGAATAAAATTTTTATACATAATCAATCCTTCAATCGATGATTTATTATTATTTTTCCCCTACAAAATAATATAAAATTAGATTGATTAATTTTATGGAAAATAAATTATCTAAGATGACTTTTTCTTTATAATGTTTAAAAAGTTCAACTCTGTTAATAATTTGATAATTTCCAATAATACATAAAATTAAGGACGTTCGATTAGTAAAAAAGTTAGCTTCTAAAATTAATAATGAAAAATTATCTCAAACGGAACGAGTCCTGAAAAAAGTCTCGTGGCAGTCATTTGAATGATATTATATTCCATGTTCAATAGCAAAGTTCAAGAAATATAATAAAATATAAATTTTCTTTTAGATGGGATATAAAAAATAAAATAATTTTGGATCTTATTAGAGATTATGTTAAAAAATAGAATTAATTTTACACATTCTTATCAAGGCCAGGTATTAATCATACAACCCTCGTTACTTAATATTATCGTAAAAGATAGTAAATAATTATTAAATTCATTTAACTGCTCTAGACAAAATTCCCCCTAAAATAGCAAATACCAAGAAATATATGAAAAATAAAACCGGGTAACCCTTTATGAAAAACAAAATACTTTTTTATGTTTTTTTACCCCAAAAGTTTATAAAATATTTTTAATCAAATTTTTTTAAGGCCAAAAATGATTTTTGATATAACAAAATTCCAGATAGATTTGTGCCAATTAAATTTCCAAATAATATGTTCACTTAGGTTTTCGTTGAGTTGATTTTCTTGAATAGTGGTAACTATTCCAATTTCGTAAATAAATAAAATTTGATACTGTCGCCATTCGTTGTGCGCATCGAATGGTGACCACACAAAAAACTGAATAATCCAAGCATAAATACTCGACTTGTAGATGAAGCCAACACATTAACGGACAGAGCAGAAAATCCATCTATTAAAAATTTTTACCTGAACTAAAATGAATCGAAAAAGCACTTTTATATCCCCCCGAAGAGGCGAAGGTATCAAATGAGGGTCTTGAATTGTTTATGATCGCGGTTGTATTCAATTTTAGGCCACCTGCTCTTTTTTGCACATACTTTGTAAGCTCCGGTGACCCTTCACTTCTGCCGCACAATCACCATCTGCATCGTAGATCCTCGCTGGTTTTGCAATTATCATCACCACGTCGCCGCCATATGGCCAACGAATGGTACAATATATTTTTGCAGCACTTCATCAAAACTATCCAACCAAAAAAAAAAGGAAGACGTCGGGCCCCTTTTTACCTATCTACATATAAGCGATTAGTGCAATTTTTTAGGATCTACTCAATTGTCGGGGCTATACTTGTGGATGTGGATTCATGAAACCATAACATAGGGTGTAGTCGGACCTTTACACAAGACAAAAATCAACAAGAAAATTACCCAATTTTTGTTTTGTTATTTTTATATTGGATTAAAAAACATGTCTGCACAAATTTTCTTATATTTTTAAATTTTTTTTAGCTATTTTGTTATTTTTTTGTTTTTTTATTTATTTTTTAAACACAAAACACATTTTAGTCCTTGCCATCGGTAAAAGGTGGTAAATTGAATTGTAAATTTTTATTTAATTTATTATATTATATCAATTTCATTTTAATATAATTGTCTTTTTTAATAGCATAAGTAATATTGTTATTACTTAATAAAAAAAAATTGCAATAAATAAAAAAAGAGTTTACCATAAAAATTTAAATTTACCAAAACCAAGTTTTTATTGTAGACAATTTATTTCTTCCCTAAAACTCGTACAATAAATATTTTTTATAATGATTTATCTAAAGAAAAACTTCTTAATAATATCTTCGTTATTATTAGATTATTTTTAATTTTTTATTTATTTAGTTTTTTTTTCAACTATAAATAAAATTAATATTAAAGTTTGGCCGCTGTTTTTTGGGGATTTTTCGATTTTATTAAAGATTCAATCCGCTGTGTCTTTGCTAAAAGTGCACTTGCTAATTTAGCATAACAAATGTTTAGCGCTGCTCAAAAATGTTGCTTATTTGTACAAAAGGGAAAATTACAAAAAAGAAATTGTATTCTTATAACGAAAAATATTTTTTTCTATTTAAGATCAACTTAATATGAATATTTATATTTTAATAGTTAGTTGAAAAATTTCTATTTTAGTTTAAATGCGTTCGGTTTACCTAAAAATGACATTTGTAAGGTTTTCGTTGCTTAAAACTTTTCTGTTTTCGTAAATGCTTTAAGAAATTTTTGTTTAACAAACAATTTTCTTTTTCGTATGCATAAATACTTCAAATTTTTTTGTGTGTACATATAAGATACCTAGGATATGAGCCAGGGTATATTATGCAGCGCCAAAGGCATGAGGCCATTTTGAGACCTATTAGTTTGTGGGATCGATGAGTTTGATGGACCAAGTTAAAGGTGATCAGATTTTCAAGAACATATAAGCTTTTTATACAATTAAAAAGAGGTTTTGGAAAGGCGAAGATCCACAAATGAAAGGAATGTCATTAGAATTTTTCTAAGTGATAGTGCGTTGAACGTTAGTGGTTGGGCAGATGGGGTGAGTGTGGTTTCAGAAAATTAAATTATGTAAGCAGATTATGTGCCCAAATTTTTGGGTTTATGCCCAATATTTCGAAAGAAACCTTTCCCTTCTTGTTCAGTCCATTCTATGTGCCATTTGGTTAGCAGGTGCGGTAAGTTAAAAACTTCGGTGAGCAGTGAGCAACAATGGTGAAACTCCTGTATTATCTGGAACGATTCAATATCTCTTTTGTGGCCGCGTGGTTGTCACTGAATATAATGATATAACGACGATTGGGAATGCAAACTATAATCTATACTGCCATTCTGATTCTTACATCTTACCATAGTATGAATCTGTCCTAAAACGGAAGAATCCACAATAAAGTTCAGGGTTGTATGATTAATACCTAGTCCTCGGCAATAAATAGTCACTCTACTATTACAACAACTCCATTTTCCGTAAATGCACGCTTTTTTAAGAATTTTACCAAAATTTCAAGTAACTGCATTATTTAGTTTGCGATTGGCAGACATTTAAATTTAACACTTTTTACGATTTTACAACAATAGAAAAAATATATTTCGAAATCTGCAAATTCATTATCGATCATAAAATATTGCGCAGCTAAATTTAAACGCGGGCGTACAAGCATTTTTGATGAAGAACGTTTAGGTCACACATCAGAAATAATTTAAAAAGTCAAAGATTTTCTTTTAAAAGACCTCGGGTAAAAGTCTATGAGACAGATTTAAGGACTCGGCGATATCGCTACCGCATTAACTAAGACAAAGAAAAACGTATTCTGGAGTGTGAATATTTAGACAACCTAAAATTAGGTTATCTAAATAAATTTTTGCGTCGATTTACCCTGACACACCATATACCAAAAATCAGTCACAACAATAGTCTTCTACTAGCGAACATGTACTAATGAAGATGAAAACCGTTCTATAGCCAGGAAAGGTTATGGGACTGTTTTTAGTGATGCCTTCATCGGCTATCTTGAAAAAGGAAAAATGATAAGAAGATGGTATTATATGTCATTAACAGACCAGTTGAATAATGAAATCAAGCCGATCGTATTTGACAAATTAAAAATTCTCCTTCATTAATATAATGTGCCCGTGCATACTTGTGTAATAGCCATGACAAAATTCTATAAATGAGCATACAAATTTTATAGATGTTGAAGAGATCGCTCTTTTTAAGGGGGATATAAAAGGCAAAACAACTTTGTACCAAAGGCATTAATCTAACAAACAACAACAATAAATTTAAATCGAATTTTGCCATTAAAAATATTTTCCTCTTGCCCAGGCCAGGTATTAATCATACAACCCTCATAACTCAATATTATCGTCAACGGCTTCGTTTTTTTTAAAAATAGAAACTGATCGTTGAGTCCATTGAACTGCTCTAGAAAAACAAGGACGGATCGCTAATACGCCGCAGTTTTTTCTGATTTTTAATAATTAAGTCATTATTATTTAATGAACATTAAAAACAAATATTTAATCTCTCTATTTCTCTCTCTGAGATCTTAAATCTGATATTTTCTATCTTTGAAGGAAAAAAAATTATTTAATTTGTTATGCTTTTCCTATAAAACTAAATTTTACTAATTATCAGAATATGATGTGATTTCAACTATAAACAAATATAAAATTTTACATCCAAAAAACAAAAAAACAAAGTCATTAAAATAATTAAGTTCTTTTTGTGATGAGATATATTATTTTTTTTTTAACTCAATAATTTTCTTATATCTAAAATATATAGATTGGCTCTGCATCTTGGTAAGGAACCTACTTTTTGCATACAAAGAATCTCATTTAAATTAATAAATTCCAATATCAAATGTTTGATCAAAACAAAACAAAAACGATACTTGCTCTACTAAATATAAAACTCATTTGAATATTATCAATTTTATTGATCAGTTTTGCTGTGATCTTATCATTGCTGAACTTACCTGAAATAAAATCTTTAAAGAAAAGACAGTCTACCTTATTGGAAAATAATAAAAATTGCGTGGTTATCCATAATATTTACAGGAGAGACTGTAGATTGTAGAGTGTAGTTGCATGCAATAAAATGAAATTGATTCGTTAACTAGACACACTAATCCATATTATTAAAGACAATTCAATACTTTTAATTTCAATTGATTATTGATTGATTAATGATGGAAAATCTCTGCCATTTTGTATTGTTCAGGTTCAGGCATTTCTATCCGTAATGGCGACGTCATAAATCAATGATTTCGCAAAATGAAAACATCGCCAGTTGATGTAATCAATTCAGGTACTCGTAAGTGAAAGGCTGATTAGGTTCTTATCATGAAAATTTCTTTTTATTTTCCAAAGTATTTTTTCTTTTGCAAATTATGGAAATTTTTATACAAATAATTTTTCATTCCTTTCCCGTCACTTATACAGTCTTGATCGAAATATAAAATATTCAAAATTGAATTTAATAATAACGACTTGAATTCATATCGATCAGATATAAAGATAAAGAATATTTTTAATAAAACTGAGGGGAAATTAATAAAATAAGAAATAATGGGTGAAGGATTGAATGGAGATTATAGTGGAGGCGAGGTTAAGTGGAGATAATAAAAACTGAAAAGAAAAACTTTACTTGCCAAAAGATTTCTTCCCATCTTATCTTCTATCTGATCATTTTTTTATAATATTCCCAATTTTTTCTTCTTTAATTGATTATATTCCTTTGGAGATTTCTTGATTTGCTATAAAAAAAAAACAAGATTTATGTGCCAATGACACCTTTTCATAAAAAATTTAATGAACAAAAATTAAGAAAAAATGTTTTTTTTTTATATTTTTAGTTACAATTTTATTAACCAATTTTATAGAATATTTCTTTTCTTAATAATTTCTTTTTTTTTTGGTAAAATTTCCTTTTTGGTCTGTATTGGTTTTTTTCCCAACAACAAAAAATTTTAATAAGATTTTTTTTGTTATAAAGGAACTTCAAAATTAATAAAATTTTCCAAATTAATTCAAAGTTTATGAATCTAAAATAAAATTATTATTATTATTTCCGCTAAGACGAAAAAAAAAAAATAAAGTTTTGCAATAATTTTTGATAAATTATGGAAAATAACATTAAAATTTGGATTTTTTTTCCATAAAATTATGTAAACTTTCATCTCCCACTCAAAGTAAGAAATTTGTTTATTGGCATTTTTTCTTTGTTATTTAATTTTAAATTTTTTAAATTGTTTTGCTTTTGTTTACAGAAAAGCAGTTGTTCAAATTTTATTTGCTTGTTTTAAGATATTTTTATTTTCCATTTTAATATTTATTATTATTTTCATCTAATAAGAAAACTAAAAACTGCATAGTGTAGGATGGTTTAAGCATCAATGAAATATTTTTATTTAAGAAAATAAGTAAACGTTGCCGTTTTATTTAGATTTTAATTATTTTGCATATAAAATTTAAAAAAAACGGAAAAAGCAAATGATTATTTAAATAATTTTCTGATAATTTTCAAAGAAATATAAGCCAATAACACCTTCAGACCAAAATTCATATCAGACTACCTTTTTTTTAAATAGATACTAGAATAGCTTTCCTGCAGTCATTTTCGACTTTTCAGATCCACCCGTATGGTAATTTAACTTATCTGCGCGAGAAATACGTCTTATCTGCTAAAAAAATTTTGTTAAATATTTTTAATATTTAATATTTAATGGCAAAATTTTATCTAAATAAAATTAATTTTAAATAAAATATATATTTTTAAAAATAATCAAACTTTAGGAATATTATTTCCGAATTGCAAAATGGATAACTCACTGTTAATAAGGTTTACAAAAATTACTTTACGAGGTGAGTCAAAAAAGCAAAAATGCAGATTTTTTTTTACAAACATTTTTTTTTTATATTTTTATACATTATGATTACAACCCCTTTAAAGTGGTTTCCTAGGGCAGCTATACATCAGCAGAGGTGCTGTTTCCACAGTTCGTAACAGTGTTGGAAAGCCTCAACTAGAACAGTCTTCTGTTCCTCGCAAACTCTGCTTTGGATGTTATTGAAAGTGTCAATATGTCGTCCTTTTGAGTGGTCCTTTTTTGTATTTAGGAAGGGGGGGGGGGGGGGCTCACAAAGAAAAAGGTACATGAGAAATCTTTTTGACAGACAAAAACTCGTTGATGGAGGAAACCGTGTGACAAGTGGTTTTGTCATGGTGGAAGGCATATGAAAATGTCTCTAATGTCTAATCTGATACAAAGAACCCTTTCTCTGAATATCTTTAAAAGAATTCATCAGCTTCAATGTTAATCGACTGTCTGACCTCACAAGAGCCCTCACACTTTTCGCATTTTCATCAGTTTTCGATGTTGAAAGTCTTCCTCCTAAAAATGTTTTTTTTTCGGCACCACTAAAATGCTTTTTTAAACCTAAAATTTTGTGGGCTTGATAAGGAATACCCTCCATAGGCTCATTCCGTACTATAGGATCGATACCAGAAGTGGTCTATGGGTCTTGGCGAACCCGCGGTCCTAGGCTGGCCTAGAGGTCCTATGAAATTACAAGTTTCTTTACTGAAACAGTAGATGGCTGTGGTTGTCACCTATACTGCAGGTATAGCCTTAGGACTGGTGCTAAGGAATGGCAGGATACCGAGTGCTATCACTGCTGATGATAGTAGCAGGTTAGGTAGACCTTGCTATTTAGGGTAATATAGGTAACCAACTTCTAACCTGTGATGCAAGGGGCAGCTGGTTGGAGCCAGGGGCAGCTAGTTCCATAAATGTGCGTGAAGTAATGAGGACGATTGAATATTTGCCTGCTTCATGCATAGGGCACTATATGTAGTTAAAAACAAGAAGAAGATGAAGAAGATGACGAAGATGAAAATGCAGAAGATGAAGAAGATGAAAAAGATAAAGAAGATGATAAATATGAAAAGGATTGAGAAGATAAAGAAGATGAAGATGATGAAGGTGTTGAAGAAAAGATGAAAAAGATGGAGAAGATGACGAAGATGAAGAAAATAAAGAAGATACAGAAGATGAGGAAGCTATAGAAGATAAATGAGATAAAGACGATGAAGAAGATGAAGAACATGCAGGAGATAAAGAAGATAAAGAAGATGAAGAAACAGAAGATGATCAAGGTGATGAAGAAGATGGAGAAGATGACGAAGATGAAGAAAATGAAGAAGATACAGAAGATGAGGAAGCTGTAGAAGATAAATGAGATAAAAACGATGAAGAAGATGAAGAAGATGAAGCAGATGACGAAGATGAAAATGCAGAAGATGAAGAAGATGAGAAGGATAAAGAAGATGATAAATATGAAAAGGATTGAGAAGATAAAGAAGATGAAGATGATGAAGGTGTTGAAGAAGATGGAGAAGATGACAAAAATGCAGAAAATAAAGAAGATGAAGAAGATAAAGAAGATGAAAAGATAAAGAAGATGGAGAAGATGACGAAGATGAAGAAAATGAAGAAGATACAGAAAATGAGGAAGCTATAGAAGATAAATGAGATAAAGACGATGAAGAAGATGAAGAAGATGAAGAAGATGAAGAACATGGGAAAGATGAACAAGATGAAGAAGCTAAAGAAGATAAATAAGATAAAGAAGATCAAGAAGATGAAGAAGATGAAGGACATGGAAAAGATGAAAAATATGGAAAATATGAAGAATATGAAGAAAATAAAGAAGATAAAGAAGATGAAGAACATGCAAAAGATGAAGAAGAAGTAAAGAAAAAAATAAAAGAGGAAATTTGAGAGAATGTTCCATGCGTAAAGTGCGTTAGCTTTGAGCGAGTTTAGTTGTCGATTTGATCTAGTCGGCTAAGCTGCCGAAATTCATAACTTCACATACCTGGTTTGCGCCTTGATTAAGCGTTTCTCAATCCCTTTGATCCTAGGCAGCCAGTGATATTATGTCTAACGATATATATGCCACGTTAAATAACATTACACTAAGAAATAGGCCCATTGCAACTTCACGTAATTAAAGCTCCTTGGATTCACCAAGTTCAACCCAAAATTTGATTGGACATCGTTGCTCCAAATTTCGCTGCTCCAGTAGTCGTACCGCAGCGTTGACAGATCGGTCTCAGTTACTAAAAAATTATTAAAAAGTTCACTTAAATTTTTTTTGTTACTTTAAAAAAAAATATATCTCTCGGCGCTCCTCCAAGAGTTTGGAGAATGTAAGTTAGTGGACATTTTTTTCCAACTAAATAGTGAACACTTTTTTCAAAGACCCGAATTTTTTCAGGACTTTAGTGCTTTAATATGTTCAACAATTTTTCCGGATTTAGGACATCCTAGCTTTATTAGGTTATCGCATGATATCCTGCGTTCAGAATATACATTTATGTACAAAGGTTACCTAAAAGGACTTTGTAAGAATACAAATTTCAGATAATTTCGAAACTCCTAAGATTATTTTCTGGTTCAATATTTCATAGTCCAACTGTAATCGAACTCTTCGAAAATCGTGTCTAAAATATTTTTTCAATTTGATTCTCACTTAAGATCCGACGAGTGACTTTCGAAATAAGCAGGAGCATTGCTTACAGGTAGGCTGATTATAATGGATTTATTGTAATGGAGTGATGACTATTTGTGGCATTTACATGTTGACCGAGTTTTCATTTGAACAAAGAAAAATTAACTGATCTTCCTACCTTGGTACAAGTAGGAATGTGTTTGGCAGAAGAGGGACGCTGGGAAAGTAGAGATAAACAAAGAAAATCAACTGTAGTTTTATTCACGTTTTATGGTATATTGTGGGCAGGAAATATCATGACTGAATCTGCTCTCATTATGGTCGCGATGCGGACGTCCAAATCGGTATCAGCCAGGAGGCGCACACAAATTATTTATACCGGAATACCCTAGCCGACTGGATAATGCCCCGAACAGATGTTCAATGCCGATTAGAACATTGTTGGTCGCAAATTAGGTGTTTTCGTCGTTTCTATTTTCGTTACACTAAAAACTATGAACTTTATCGTATCGAATGGCATCATAAAAAGGAAACCAGAGGCCAACTGATGGTATTCTGGCCATATTCTTGGCAAGTCAATATAAACTGCACGTTAATCCATAATGCCTTGCCACCGTTCCATCGATGCCAATGTCAATCTCCAATTACCATTTCCGGCATTTCTCCTATGACCGGTATGCTTATGAACCAGACTTGGCCGTCATCAACAGTTAGAAGCCTGCCGATTAGTGAAAATGGACATAACAATTTGATTTCGTGTCGATTCAAGTTTAATGGAGCATTTTAACTTCACTTTGACTTACAAGAAAAGCTTAAAAGGCGTTAAGTGTCTTCGATATTCGAACGATAGAAAAGGAGGAGTTAATAAATAATCCGATTGCTATTCAAGTTCGGCCTCATATTGGCAACTGCATAAAGAGACATGCCAGTATGGTTGGTGTGATGGGTCAAGCAGGAAGGGGACACCCTACAACGATAAGAAGACACCATTCACCATCGTCTTCCATTAAGCCAATACTTCCTAGCTGACAATGTGACCAATATGGTCGTGTAATTTCTTTCCTACACATTTTCATAAATGAATTTGAAGACAGAGAAAATTTTCTGATTTCCCGGCACAATTGCATCGGCATGCCTCCCTCCTCTTCGAGGCCAAAGCGCACTTATTGTCTGTTCTGTGCTTTTTCCTTCTTGTATCCTTGAGCATTTTAAAAGCATAGCATCCTCAAACGTTTGGTTTTTGCCCCTTATAAGAAGTATGACTTGAACTCGATGACGTTAATAAGAATCCTTAAGGAAATTTTCCTTTTTCTCAGCTATGCCGTACTGTTTTGCTAGAACCTCCTCCAATCGGATCCGACGTTTTTTTTGATGCCTTTTAATATTATGAAAACTGTCATAGAAAATAATATTTATGCATTTCTCCTTTATTACCCAATCCTTAAGGAATGATTGTGCAATTGAAAAGTTATTTGCCTCCTTTTTGTTCTATTCAGAATATGCTCAACTTTATCCTTGATTGATTGCGGAAGTGGTCGTTCCTCTTTAGCGATTGTAATTTGTTATAAATTATGATGGCAGCTAAATGTCATAAGAAATAGTTAATCGCATTTAAATTGAATATACAGACAATGATGATGACAAGAAAAAGGACATTTTTGCATTTGAATTGAAATTTTCTTTTCATATTAGAAAATTTCTTTCTTTTATCGTATATGATATAAATTTGAAATATTTTCACAATGAAAGGACATTTTTATCTTGCATTATTTTCGATTTTATAGAAAAACTATTTTGATAGTTTTTTTTTTAATCAAATCGTTTAAAGTTAAACTTTATCTTCAAATTTAAAATAAATTTTTTTAGGGCACTCTAAACTGAGTTAGGGTAATTTTCCATTTTTGCAATTACATTTTTAAGAAAATTTCTATTTAAATCTAAGCTAGGTTGACTCATGTCTTAATCTCCAACTTAAAATTTTCCCTAATCGAAGAGTCAAATTTTTTTAGGACCTAAAACTATGTTGGCATAAATTCTTATATTCGTCAGAGTTTCAAAATGAAAATTACCCTCCCCCCCCCTGTAGAATATCAAAGTATTTTTAAAATTTATTTTAATTAAAAAATTTTGTACCAAAAAGTGAGTAAATACAGGTCGTCTGAGTAAATATAAGTTATTAAGTGGGTTAACCTTTTTTTTGTACTCTAAACTACAATAGGTCAACGACAATTGCAAATTTTTTATTTACATTGTACTTATTTGCAAAACTGTAAATATTATTTTTAAGAATAGAATTTTTAGCGTACAAATCTTGACCGATAGAGAGTCGTCTCTTTATTTTGTAGGTCAAGATTTTCTGTACTCTTAAAACTAGATCAGCTTAAACCGCAAACTAATTATCAAAATTGTTACTTTTTTTTGCGGAGTTGAAATTTTTGTTATTAAAAACCGAATATTTTTACACCATAAACTGGGTCAGCATAAGTCGTGCCCTTACTATGTAGGTCAAGGGTTGGTTTTTGTATAAACTAGATTGGTGGGCGTCGCAAGTTTTTTTTATGAAAATTTGACTTTATTCCAAAACTTAATTTTTTATTTTAAAGAACAGCATTTTTTGCATCAAAAATTGGGCCAAAACAACTTGTTCCCTTACTGAGTAGGTCAAGATTTGCTTTGTTCTCTAAAGTAGGTCAGCGAACGACAATTGTTCCCTTTTTAGAATTGTACTCTTTTTAGAAATTAAAATTTTTGTTTTCACAAACAGAAATTTGTATAGCAAAAATTAAAAAGGCACAGGTCTTACCGTCATTAAGTAGGTCAAAGTATTCTATGTGCTTTAAACTAGACCAATGAGCGTCTTAAAATTCTTATTTAAACGAGACTTATTCGCAAAACTGAAATTTTTGTTTAACTCCAAACTAGGTGGGCATAAGTTGTGTCCTCATGAAGTAAGTCAAAGTTTTTGTTGTCCTTAGACTACACATAGATCAGTGAGAGTGTCAACATTTTTATTTGTGAAACAATAAAAGTTTTGTTAACAAAAACAAAATTTATTCGGTCGAAGAATGGAGTCGGTATAAGTCGTTCCCTTATTGAGTAAGTTAAGATTTTCTTTGTTTTCTAAAGTAGGTCACAGCGGACATCGCAAAGTTTGGATTAAAATTGTACTTTTTCTGTAAACTAAAATTGTTGCTTCGGAAAATAGAATTTTTGCACCGAAAGCCAGGTAGATATGAATCTTGCCCTTATTTAAAAAGTCAAGATTTTTGTTGTTCTCTAAAGTAGGTCAGCGGACATCTAAAATTCCTTATTTATGCTGGATCATCATAAGTTTTGTTCTTATTAAGAAGAAGATTACTGTTTTTGGTTCCCACTAAAATAGGTTAGCAAGTCTCAAACTTTTTATTGAGATTCGACTTATTTGCGAAACTGAAATTTTCATTCACACCTAAGATTAGGTCAATAACTTTTTTTTTTACTGCTCAAAGTGATTCTAAAAATGTTTCGCTAAGTTCAGGAATCAAAAAGTTATCATTAAATAGATTTAGGATTTTCTTTCTCTTTCAAAGTACGTCAGCAGGCATTTCCTGTCCTCATTAAGATACGTGTAGGTATACAATTTGTTTGTCCTTAAAAATACGTCTGCAGGCGCATCTTTTCCTTATTAAGTACGTTTAAGACTTTCCTTGTCTTTAAAATAGGTCAGCAGACTTTTCTTATCATTATTAAGTAGGCTTACGACTTTTTTGTCCTTTAGAGTAGGTCAGCAGACGTTTCTTATCCTCATTAAATAAGTTCAAGCTTTTTTTGTCCTTCAAAATAGGTCAGGAGATGCTTTTTATTCTCATTAAGTACGGTTACGATGTTTTATTCCTTTAAAATAGGGCAGCCAACGTTTTTTATCCTTATTAAGTAAATTTAAGATTTTCCTTGTCCTTCAAAATAGGTCAGCAGACATTTATTGTCTTTATTAAGGAGGCTTACGATTTTTTTGTCTTTCAGAGTAGGTCAGCAGACGTTTCTTTTTCTCATTAAAAAGGTTCAAGATTTTTTATTCCTTCAAAATAGGGCAGCCAACGTTTTTTATCCTTATTTAGTAGGTTTAAGATTTTCCTTGTCCTTCAAAATATGTCATTTTTCTTTTTTTTTATCCTCATTAAGTTGGTTTATGACTTGTTTGTCGTTCAAAATAGGTCAGCAGACGTTTTTTATCCTCACTAAGTACATTTAAGATTTTTATCTTAATGAGGACAACACACATCTGCTGACCTACTGTCAAAGTAGGTCAGCAGATGTGTGTTGTCCTCATTAAGTAGGTTTACAATTTTTTTGTCCTTAAAAATAGGTCAGCAGACGTCGCAAACGTTTTATAAAAATTGGACTTATTCGTGGACTTGAAATTTTGCTGCAGACCTAAGATTAGGTCAATAACTTTTAATTAACCTAACCTTAAAAAATTGGTTCCTCGGAAAAATTGTTTTTTTTTTAAATTTAAGAATCTTAAACATATTAACAATAAACAGACAAGTATATTTAGATATTAATTTATAGTATTCGTTATTACTCCTCTTGTAAAAATTGCATAATTTTAAGTTTCGCACAAGCATTAGGTTAGTCACAATTTCCAAATTAACTTCCACTTTTGATCGTTCCCATTTTATCCAATAATAAATTTGATCATAAGTTGAGATAAACGAAAAACACTTTTCATTGGAATATTAAAATTTTCATTACAAAATCGGAAATTTTATACAGTTTCAAAAAAAAATTCCAAATGATTTGAGATCGAAATGATGTGGCATAAAAATTTTAAAATTCCTACCATAAATCGAACGATGACTACTTTTTCTCATTATTTCTAGTAATTTTGCTAAAAGAACAAAATTTGCTTTTAAAGTGCAAACATAATAATTGCATTAATGAATTCGTTTAAATCATTAATTTTTCTATGGTCGATGTGCGAGGGTGTTTAAAAAGACAGCCAACATAAGATCGCCAAGTGAAGATAGTGGCCTAAAAATAATGGCGTACTTTGTGAATAGAGAAAAAAGACCACGAGTAAAAAATAGACGAAATGAATTTGTTTTGAACAACTTGTCGATGTTTTAACATTTTGTGTCGCAATGCGACTGGTTGCAATGAATGGAATACGAACGCGCTGCAATTAAAGTGGAAACATTCAACGCCACAACCAACAAAAAGGAGTACTTTTGATGATTTGTTGGCAAAATCATTTTTCATCTTTTATCTAATATTCGATCGGTGTCGTCGTTGGGTGTTTTAAAATGTCTCTTTATACGCCAAAGCACAATTTGGTTGTGAATATGCATGAAAATATGAGAATATAAATTTGAAAATGGGAAATTTTTATTTAGGCTAAACCAAACGTTTGATAGCGAAACCTAATAATTTATTGGATTTTCTTTATTTACAGGTAATCATCAAAAACCATCGTTTATTATTACACCCAAACACAAATCCAACGAGGAATCGAATTTGGAGAGTGATCCTAATAATAGTGGATTAGAGGCTGTTTTAGTAGAGCATCGTACGATTGATCATATCAGTTCTATTGCTAACAAAAACCTAACAGACCCCGAGCCATATAAACGAGATTTACAAGGTAAGTTTAGCATCTACCTGATCGGGTGACGATAATCGATGTAATTTTTGTTCGTTTTGTGTAAGTTTTGCTAATGTGGCGAGCCGAATCCCTAAGTTCGTTATGACGACAGAGACATTTACGAATTTGGGCGCATTGGGTTGGCCTACGCAAATACAGCTGCTGCCCGCCTGGTGTGCCCTCCGTGAACTGCACTGTCTTCGCATTGTAATGCAAATTGGGGTCGGCTGGAGGCGAGCCAACCTATCGTGTAACCACGAAATTATTCGGTAATCGTTGAGATGTCTAAGCACTCATGCTATGGACAAGCACTGGCCAAATGTCACCCAACTGTGATTGTTCGCAATCAGGTCCTAATCTATGCTCATTCGAATATGTTTACTTACCGCCCAGCAGTCAATCCCATAGACGGACATTCATCTGGTCACATTGGACGTGGGCGAATTGGCGTTTATCCACTTGACTGCGCTTTCCAATTGCACTCGATTTTATGCCCATTCAAATCGGAATTCGAATTCGGACTGCAATTATTCGCAGTTAGAAAAGTGCAGGTTGTACAGTGCTGATAAAAATTCATTCTACCATAAAACATGTCCAATCAGCTATTAGTAAATTAGCGCATTGTATTAACAGTTGTAAGAGAATAAATTTTAATAAAATCTTTTTCTAAATTATTTACTTGTTCTGGAAATTGCCGTGTTTTCTCCTCTTATTGGCATGCCATTATTGCATGCCGATTGTCATTCAGTCGGAGTTGCGTTTGATTAATTCTAATAATCTGCCAGTAAACATATTTATGGGTGGACAATTAGTTTGTCAAGAAGAATTACGATTAATAAACATTCCAATTCGAACAATGTACTTGTTATTATTTTTATTGTTTGGTTGCAAGAGAAAAAGGCTATTTTTCTTAAATTTTAGAATGCAATTTTAACTTTAAAAAAATCTAAGACTAATAATTTTGGTAAAAAATTAAACTAACCATAAAAAATTATAATTTTTTCAAAATAATCTAAAAAAAACTCTAAAAGATTTTACCAAAATATATGTAAAAAAAAAAAAATTAAGAAAAACATCCGGAAAAAACTAAAAAAAATCAATTTTTATACTTAAAAAAAAAATTATTCTTTTTCAATAAAGCAATTACCAATTTGTAGTTCGGAAAGTAAAATTAAAAACAGTATATTTTAAAATTAGATTTTGATAAAATTTGTATTTAGTTTAATTGATAAAACCTTGCCATTATTTAAATATAAAATTATTTAAATGACCACCACCAGATTTTTTGCTGGGATCGATTTTTTGAGGTCATTTTTAATGATATTTTCGCACACTTCGGGTTATAATTAGGCCTTTAATTCACAGGTGTTAGTTTTTAAATCCTTTTAAGTTTAAGAAATATCTACGTAAATATAATCTTTATAATAAAAATACCAACGGCATCAAATCGTATGATCTTCGAGGCCAATTGATATCAGCAACTTTCGTAAGTACGCGTCATGTGAACTTAATGCACAATAAAGTCCAAATTTTTTAATTGTGTCTCTTCTGCCGCTATTTTATTAAAATAACATTTATTCCAGATTAAAAGTTCAAGTTATAAAAAGTAGGTGCTCATGATGACATAGCGCTCTGAGTTAACGTTAACCGTCTCTCCTTCTTCATTTTCAAAGAAACACTTTAGGCTAATATTCACACCAAACAGTTATGTTTTGTGGACACAATTACTTATGGATTTTTGGAGCCTCATACATACAAATTTCTGTTATTAACGCAACCACCGAACGAGAAATAAGCCTCATCGCTGAAGAAATAAAACCGCAAAATGTGTTTACGGCGGGATTACCATTTTCATAAAAAAAATTTACAATTTTAAGTTGTTAATGAATATAATAAAATGCCATAATTTAGTCTAATTAAATGTTGATTTAATATATATTGTATATTTATAATAGCTACCAAGTAAGAAGGTTGTAAAATGACAATTGAATAATTGAATAATTATTGCAAAATGAATAATCCTCATTAGAGAAGATTTTTAAAAGAGGAAAAATTACTTAATTTTCCAAACTACAATACTTTTCTCTATTATTCTCAGAATAAGCAAAACAAAAACAATTTTGGCTCAAATTTTAATGGCTTTAAAATTATTTTTAAAAAAATCAAAATAATTTCACTAAAAATGATCGAAAAAAAATACCATCAACTCGGGCAAAGAAACTTTTCAGAATTTGGGATTGGACATATCGCACTTACTCATCATTTCCTGTTCCGTAACCAACCTCATCTATTATCTCTCATCTTCAAAAGACTGCCACTTAATCCAGAATTCCTTTTTGAAAAGGGCTCCCCTTCCAGATTATCTCCTTAATTTTCTGAAATATCTAATATGCTCCATAAAATTGAATAACTTGTTATTGCTGCCTCAAACTTACGTTTGATTATTTTCATTAGGTAAACTGGCAATGCCAACTCACACGCAACGTAATATCCTCAAATGATCTAGTAGTCGTGGCGCTGCAAAGTGGCCCTTGGCACATATCGTAGGGATCTTATATAAACTAAAAATACACATTCCCAGTTTAAGAGCGACTTTGCACTGGAAACTGCATATTTTATTAAAAATTTTACTCAAAATAAATTCGGAAAAACTATTTTTTTTTCTCCAAAATATATAAATTTAAAAAAAAATTGCCCCGTCTAAAAAATGATCTTGCTAATGCGCTGCAAAAGTCGTTTTCGGCAATCATTTGTTGGCAAAAAAAAACCAAAGAGCGATTGCGCTAAAAAGTGCATATTTTACAAAAAAATTTACTCAAAATAAATACAAAAAAATAATTTTTTTCTCCTAAAAATATAAATTTGAAAAAAAAATTTCCTGTATCAAAAATATGATCTGGCAAAGGCGAAAAATATGAATGTACCACGAAAGCCGTTTTCGGCAATCATTAGTTGGCAAAAAAAAACCCTAAGAACTATTGCGCTGAAAATTCCACATTATACTAAAAATTTTGTTCAAAATAAATAGGAAAGAAAATTCTTTTTTTCTCCTAAAAGTATAAACTTAAAAAAAGACTCTGCCCCATCAAAAATATGATCTGGCAATGCAAAAAATATTAAAGCGCCGCAATAGCCATTTTCGGCAACTACACGTAATAGTTGGCAAACAAAAACCGAAGAGCCCCCGCGTTTAAAAGTGCATATTTTAATTAAAAATTTTACTCAAAATAATTAGGAAAATGTAATTTTTTTTCTCCCAAAAATATAAATTTGAAAAAAATTTTCCCCAGCCAAAATGTGATCTGGCAAATGGAAAAAATATGAACGCGCCGCGAAAGCCGTTTTCGGCAATCATTAGTTGGCAAAAAAAAGCCCTAAGAGCCATTGCGCTTAAAAGTCCACATTTTACTAAAAATTTTACTCAAAATTAATACAAAAAAATATTTTATTTTTTCTCCTAAAAATATAATATTAAAAAAAGACTCTGGCCCATCAAAAATATGATCTGGCAATGCAAAAAATATTAAAGCGCCGCAAAAGGCATTTTCGGCAACTATTAGTTAGCAAACAAAAACCCAAGAGCCCCCGTGTTGAAAAGTACATATTTTACTAAAAATTTTACTCAAAATAATTAGGAAAATATAATTTTTTTTCTCCTAAAAATAGAAATTTCAAAAAAAAAATCTGCCCCATCAAAAAAGTGATCTGGCAATGCAAAAAAAATACTAACGCGCCGCGAAAGTCGTTCAAAATTTCTCACCATTCACTCTGCGAACGCGGATGTGAAGTTAGTTCCCATGCGCGCTGACTTATGCCAATAAACAAAACACGCACGGCTAAAAAGCGCATTATTAATGGCCAAAAATTCATATTTGATGACGGCATTCGGTTCCAGTTCCCATGATCGAGTGTGTGCGGTTATGAGCAATCAGCCACAATCCAAAAACGTTTGCTCTCATTCCGAGCCACCACCGGACAAGTTCCACAAAATCTGCTGTACGCAGCAGCGCCAACAGCTGAACGCACTCATTTCGGATTGCGGCGATCGTTCCAATGAGAAACCGGACTGTTAGCTGATGACGCAGCGGCAGCCGCCTGGAGTATGTGATCCACAGCAGCGAATTTCAGTCAATGCCGCGGATCAGTTCGTGTTTAGTAGGCGACTAATGATTAGTTGCGTGTTGTGCGGTTAAAGAGCGTACGATCGATAGCGATAGTGACCGATCCCGCGACTATTAAAAATAAATCCGTATTCGGCGGCGTATTCGTTATTAGTCGTGTTTTTTTTTTAGGATCCTGTTTATTTAATTCTTTTAAATGATTTTTCTAAATATTTACTAATTGGTTAAAAACGATTATTTTTAAAAAAGAAAATAAAAAATGGTGATTAGTGAAGATTTTTTTCAAAATTTATTAATTTTTGTTTTGTTTTAATCGTAAAAACAGAATTATTGAAAAAGGAGTTTTTTTTTGTTTAATAATTTTTTAATTAAAGAAAAAATAATGGATTTTTTTTAAAATTAAATAAAAAAACTACACGTTAGTAATTGTGATTTAAACTTTTTTTTTCAATTAAAACATTTTCAGTAATTTTATTTTTTCAAAAGATAAAATGAGTTTCAATTAGTTTCATTTTTTTAAGAGAGGAGGAAATTTTTCTTTTTTGTGTTTTTTATATTTTTAAATTTTTCCTGCAGAATATATCGATCCACTGTTAAGTATTAACTATCTTTCGAAACAAGTTCTACCAAATCTCAGTCCAAAATCAGGTTATATACTTGTAGAATATAAAAACGATGTTGGACTTAAAATCAAAGCGATCCCACGTTTAAAAGGAAAACATTTTCTTCTTTTTTTTTTTGGATAAGATTTCTGTGTTGCTCAATAAATTTTTCTTGAAAGAGTAAAAAAAAAAAGTTTTTTCTTGAAAGAGTAAAAAAAAATGTTTAATGTGTAAAATTTTTAATGAATTTTTTCTTTTTCTTTTAAAAGTAAGAAGAGAGTATAGGCAAAATTTTTTATTGAATAACTAATCATAAAAATGAGAACAAGTTAAAAATAATTCCCTATACAATATGCTGGTTAGTTTTATATATATTTTTTTTTTGAAATTTTTCCATACATAAACTCTATACTATGTCGTTGAAGTGGTACGTGGACTATGCTCCAATAAAATAAATGCGAATATTTACGTATTTAGTATGCTGATTGCGAGCATGATCGTCTTCAAAATGTGTAGGAACATTCGAATGTGCTGCAGATTTTTAGCGTTTATTGTACACAGTATTCTGTGGGTTGCAGTGTAATTGTAAACATTTTTAGAACATTTACGACTGACTCTGAACTCAAAGTGCGGCATTATTTGAGCTTGGGGCCCTGCTCTACACTAGCATAATCTATTTCTATGACTTTATTTATTTACTGAATAGTTTTTTTTTTAATTTTCATTACTCATATTGAGAACATATAAATTGTATGAAAATAAGCAAAATTTGTTCATAAATTATCTTGTTATAATTTTATTTGCCAAAAGCAAATATTTAACTAATTTTATAAAATCTATACCCATTTTTTGATATAAATAAGGAAAAACTTCTCTTTACTCCTCAGAAAATTATGTCAACTTTAAGGATGGGCTACTTTGATAGTGAATGTATATATTACAAATACCGGATGTATTTAGATTATTTTTTTTACGTTCCAATTTTGCCTGGTTCTGAAAAGAAATAAATTTAAAAATAAAAACCAAAACAAAACAGCTGAGTTAGTCATAAAAGATATGCATTTATTTATATTTTTATCTAATCAATAAATTTTTACTTAGAATTTTTTCGAAATTCTTATCAGTAAATAACAAAATTTAAACGCGTTCACTTATCGTAGAGTGCATAAAGCAAGTCCATTGATTCTATCAATTTCATATTTTTATATATTTTTCTTTTTAGTACAAACATAAATAATGATCAAATTTGCTGTTGTAGTAGAAAAATAAATGACCTCTTATATAACCTTTATTTCTATTTAGAATAAATTTGATAATTTTGAAATGTTCACAATGAAAATGTGAATTCTTTTAGAGAAAGTTTGAATTTAATCAAAATAAATGAAATGTTATTTTTTTTATTTTTAATACATTTTTTTAGAATATTTTAAAAAGGTTTTTATTTTTATTAAATAATTTGATTGAAATAAATTATTTTGTAAAATTTGACAATTTTTCATATAAAATTTAAAGTAACAAATTTATCCATTTAGAGGTTTGCAAAGTATAGCCCTGTTTTTTTATATAGTTGTTGAAAGTATTTATAATTTAAAATAAAATTTATTTAGCAAAAACTTTGTCATTTTTTATTATTAATTTTTTAATCAGAAAATTTATTACGCCAAATTTGTACTAAAACAACAGGCCTTGCAAAAAGAATGAGGTATAATAACCTATTTTTTTTAGGGATGAGGTATGATAACCGTTTTTGTTTGTTCCGAACTTAAAGATTTTAATCAGAATCATATATGGTATCTAAAAAATGTTGACGCAAGCTACACAGTACAATAAATTTTGCCTTTATGGCACGAAGAGTTTCCAGAATGCGTAAATTAAAAATTTGATAATGCCAATTTGCCTCTAACTAACCCAAAAATCCTATTAATGATTTTTGTAAATTAAAATTATAGATAAATATTTTTAGATATTTATTAATCAAAATAAAATACAAATAAAAAATCCCAATATTAAAGGGTTAGCCAATTCGCATTTAATGGAAAGTGAAGTTTATCAAAATCTATTTTTAGTAAAGATTTTATCAAAAAAATTTTAATTTACTATATTAAATGTACTATTAATTAATATATTAATTATAAGATTATTTTATTGGCTGGGCAACACTAGACTTTTCTTGCAGGACACGATCCTTTTGATGACCGTAATTCGGCCATTATTTGACGAATGTTGATTTTTAATTGCTCTTAAGTTTGAGGATTATCTGCGTACAAAAACTCTTTTTATTACAAGGTTAATAAAGTTTTGAGTAAATTTGTAATAAAAACGTTAAAAGACGTCAAATTGCATGATCTTGGAGGTCAATTGAATTAATTAAATCTCAAAAATACGCACCTTGGGAAGTTTTCGCGCAATAAAGGCACATATTTTTCATAATGTGTGACTTCTGGCACCATTTTATTTAAGTCCTGATTAACATCTTTCAATTTAACCTATAAAAAAAAGTTGGTTATCATACGTCCAC
This sequence comes from Atherix ibis, assembly GCA_958298945.1. Lineage (NCBI taxonomy): Eukaryota > Metazoa > Arthropoda > Insecta > Diptera > Athericidae > Atherix > Atherix ibis. Next base: position 29,607,091 of record OY282605.1, on the reverse strand, counting down.
AAAACTCAAAATTGACGATAATAGTAACTTCCTACTCATTTCCAAATAAATACGGTCCAATAACACCTTCATACTAAAATGCAATTTAGACTACCATATTTCGCCGATACAATGTCTTCTCTATTGGCACCTTCGAACCAAAATGCACCCTAGACTGTAATATTTCGTAAATACAATGGCTTCTCTATTGACATCTTCATACCAAAAAGCACTTTAGACTGTCATTTTCGCAGATACAATGGCTTCTCTATTGCCACCTTTATACCAGAATGCACACTAGACTGCCATTTTCCACAGATACAATGACTTCTCTGCTGACACCCTCATACTAAAATGCACTCTAGACTGCCATTTTTTGCAGTTACAATAGCTTCTCTATTGCCGCCTTCATACCAAAATGCATTTTAGACTGTCATTTTCGCAGATACAATGGCTTCTCTATTGCCACCTTTATACCAAAATGCACCCTAGACTGCCATATTTCGCATGTACAATGCCTTTTCCATTGACACCCTCATATCAAAATGTACCCTACACTGTCTTTTTTCAGATACAATGGCTTCTCCACAGTAACTTGCTGTTTTTTAGACTTCCATATTTGTTATTTTTGCTTTCTGACATATTCACCGAGCCACAAATAACCCTAATTTTCAGGAGTGAAACTTCCTTTTAAAACACGAAACGTAGCTAAAAGAGAATCACCTCATTAAAAAGAACTTTAACACATTGCTTGGATGCTATACTATCCTTTATACCAAAATACATACTATACTACCATATTGCGCAGATACAATGGCTTTTCCATTGGCACCCTCATACCAAAATGCACACTAGGCTGTCATTTTTCGCAGATACAATGTCTTCTCCACAGTAACTTACGATTTTTTAGACTTTCATATTTGTTATTTTTGCTTACTGACATATTCACTGAGCCACAAATAACCCTCATTTTAACGACTGGAATCTGCTCTTGAAGCGCGAAACGTAACTACAGCAGAATTACCAATTTTGGAAGAATTTAAACGCATTGCTTGGATGCTATACTATCCCTTTATACCACAATGCACACTAGACTACCATATTGCGCGGATACAATGGCTTTTTCATTCACAGCCTGATACTAAAATGCACACTAGACTGCCATATTTCGCAGATACAATGGTTTTTTAACAAAAACTTAATGTTTTTTCGACTCCCATATTTGTTATTTTTTCTTTCTGGCATGTTCACCGAGCCACAAATAATCCTCATTTTAATAACTGGAACCTCCTCTTAAAATACGAAACGTGGCTACAAGAGAATCACCTCATTAAAAAGAACTTCAACGCATTCCTTGAATGCTATACTATCCCTAATATAAAATGGCAAAGTTCTAACTAAATAAAAATGATCTTAATAACTATTAAATATTTTAGCTTTACTTTCCAAATGATAAAATGAATAATCCTTTACTGTATATCAGAACCGTTACTAAGCACATTTTCAAACCATTAAGAATGATCAATTCAAAGAATCAAAACATGAACTTTTCACCAAGAAATCAACATGAATTACTAACAATTATAAACGAATTATAATCGCTTTGACCCAAATCTGATTTATTCCAAAATTAATTCCCGTATTCCAAAGATTGACTTAAAATCTAACCCAACAAATCTGTCATTATTTGTGAATGAAAAGAAGAAGAAGAAGAAGAAGTAGGAAAAAAAAAACGCAAAGATTTTCAAAGTAATGATATGAGCTTAATTTCGAACAGTTATGCATGCACTTCGAATAGAAGAAATAAAAAATTTAAATATCGAATAATATATATTCAAAAGAGTTGAATACCATGAATCTGTGTATACTATTAGTAATTTTTTTTAAACAATTTTTCTTTGTATGAAAGACAGAAAAGAGTGATTTGGGGGGTAGTGAGGTGGTTCCAGTTGAATAAGATACTTTAAATTGAGTATTTGAGCTGAATTTGAATGGTTTCCACATATAAGATACATACGGTAATATGTATGTACCCACTAAAAGTGTCGAATACTGTTTTTTTTTGCCCATATTTTCCCAACTCGTCCCAAGCTGCCTATTATCTTTCTGTCATCTAAGAACTCTACTCAATATGTAATTATCTAAAGTAGGTCTGGTCGAGACTTTTTGTGCAAACAAAATCAAAAAGCAAAAACTAAAAACCAAATGCAAAATCGAAATCAAAAGCCCCAGCAACTATTTAACAAGAAAAGATACAGAGCAAAGAGGGCAATATAAATTTTCGATTAATACAGGGCACACCACCTAAATTAACACAGGTTATTGGGGAATACGAATATTATACCCATAATGCGTGTGTATGGTTGTTTTTTCCTAATTTTTCTCTTTTCGGCCCCCGAAAAGGTACTCTTATTCTTGTCGACAGTTACCTGTTGTCACGTTGTTATTAAAATTGGTTAGTTGTACAATAAATTTATTTTTTAACGAGTATACACGTATTCCTTCTCATATTCGTACTGTCCAAATATATGAAAATTTATTGTATAATAATGCATAAATTTTATAGTCGTTTGTTGTTATGTTCGTGTTACTTAAAATTCAGATACAAATTGCAATTGACAGTAACTTTGGTTATTAAAATTCTAGGCATTTTTCTAGTACAAACCATTTCGTTTTAAAATATAATCTTTTCTAGATTATTGCCATTTTTTTCTCTCATCTTCTATTGAAATGCTTGATGTCAGTCGTAAGTGATTTTTTTTTCCTATAGAAATTTTATTTATTCTTTTGGATATTTAGCAAATTGGTACTTTTATTTATGGTAAATTACCTTTGAAATTTTTTATTGCGAAATTTACTGAAATTGAGTTCATTCATTTTTAGTTACTTTAACAAAAGCATCCTTTGTGAGTCATTATTTTTTTTAAAAAGAGTTTATTTTTTAGATGCAAGAATATTTTATTTTTGTTAAATTGTGTTGAGAAAAAATATTTTTAACAATCCTAATATTAGTTATGAATTATAATTTGTTATACGAGTAAATAAAGTTTTGCTACTGCTAACTTTTTATATAATTGAATTCTTAAAGATAAAAATAATTTATCATATCAAACAAAGTTTGTTTTGTGCGTAATTTTCCACAGTAAATTCTTAAGGGGAGACACACTCAATAAAACTAACAATTCCACTTTTCATGAATTTTCTGTTAAAAAATTTTACCTTATCCGAAATTAAGAGTATACTCCACTAATTTTCCAATTAAAAAAGACCACGATTATGATTTATTAACAGCTACTATCCTAAAACAAATCTTTAAAACAAAAAACTTTACTTTCTATAACTTTTATTTTTTAATAGAATTTTCCGCACCATCTATTTTCGATTACTATGAAAATTCTCTATTACTATAATAATTCCCAAACCAAACCAGCTAGTCAATTTGCCAAAGTCTTTGAAAGAATCCTCGAAAGATTCATTGGAAAAAATTTTACATCCAATTTTGAAAATGCAAAAATGATCCGTGATTGCTAGAAGCAGTATTGTCCAGGAGCATTGCTAGACATATCACACGCCTTTAATGGTGTAGGCCATCCTGGACTGCTGTAGAAAACTCAAAAGCTTCTTTCTCTCCACATAATTTCTTATTTTAAAATCAAAAACCAGTTCATACTAACTTTTACAATATATCGCGTATAAAACCTGGTGTTCCTCAAGGAAGTATTCTTGGTCCACTTTTCTATAATTTTTATATCTACGATATCCCAAATAATACCAAAATCATCACATTTCAATTCAAATATCCAAGTAGCTTACAGTTATTTGCGAATTCATAGCAAAAGCATCCAAGACATACTTACTTGTTAGTCTAAAAAAATCCACCAATCCCTGTATACCTTAATAACAACATCATTCCACCGAAAGATAAATTATACTAATTGAAACTAAACCTTAACAATTAGCTTACGTGGAACACTCATACTTGACCTTAACAGAGGTTATCGAAAATATCCAAGCTGGCACCAAAGACCAAAGCTTCAATTTACAATATAATTTTGAAACCAATCTGGACTTACGGTATTAAACTTTGGGGTTCTACTAACTATTCCAATTCTTACCGAATCCAATCCTTTCAATTCAAAAACTACCGAAAAATTATTGATACCCTATTCACTGTTCGCAACAAAGCCATTCGCCATGATTTAAATAATCTGTTTATCCATGACGAATATCCTTTTTCATTATAAAAAAATTCTCATTCACATTTAGTCTTTCTCGCTATAAAAAAAAAATTCATTCCCGATGATCCTTACTCGTTATAGATAAAAATGCTCATTGTCGTTTAGTGTTTCCAATTATATAAAATGTTTCTATTTCAAAAATATAATTTCTCGTAATACATTTTTTTTTATTCTTTATTATTCTTTCTTGTTATACAAAAATATATTTTCTCTTCATATAAAAAGTTTTTTTATTTACGACTATAACCAAATATATTTACTCGTTATAAAAGAATCTTAATTATTGAATATCCTTCATCGTTATATAAAAAAGTTTGAGTTGCAATTATACTTTCTCGATATAGAAAACGTTTCAATCATAAATATCATTTCTCATTATAAAAAAAAGTTCATCACTGTTCAGTCATTCTCGTTATAAAAAATATATTTTATCCCCGAATAGCATTTCTCGTTATAAGTAATGTTTTGTTCTTGATTATCCTTTCTTGCTATACAAAAAAATTTCATTACCGAATATCTTTTATATTCATATAAAATGTTACTTATTCACGAATATCTTCTCTCGTTATAAAAAAAGTTTCATTACCAAATATCTTTTCTCGTAATAAAACAGTCTTATTTCTCGAATATTTTCCTTCTCGTTATAATAAAAGTTTAGCCTTACTCATTATAGAAAAAGTTCCAATCCCGACTATCCTGCAATTAGGATCCTGTTGTTAAAAACTCTTCTTTATTTCTTTCCCGTAAAACCCCCATTGGTATTTAAATGTTGAAATGTCTTGTTTTGTGGGAAAAAACTCAACGGACATTCACTCTAATATGTTCCCCTTCTGTCATTGTTGCTTATTTGTCATAAAACCTGCTTAGTATCATATAATAATGGTAAAGTTACTTAATTTATATTTAATTGGATAAAAATTTCCAAAAAGTATCAAAAATTATTAAGCAAAAAATATTTTTTAAGTAAACCTTTTTTTGGATAGTGCCAAATTTCAATATTTCCTAATTTTTCAAAATAAGTAAAATAATATTTTTAAAATATAAAATAAAATTGCGATTAGATAAAAAATATCTTCTTAATTATGAATAAAAAGATACTTTCATTGAAATATGATATATTTTATAAAGGACATCATCATAATTATTTCTTTTATTATTCGTAATATAAATAAAAAATTTTAATCGATAGTTTTTTTTCTTAAATTATTGAATTCACAATTTCCGGAATGTTTAATGAAGATTTTTGAAGCTGCTGCCTTGAAAATCAAATTGGTTATTATTCAAAAATTTATAATAAAGAAATTCAATAGTTTAATATGATTTTTATATAATCTTAAAATCATTAGCATTTGAAGATCAAAATTGTGTATAAGTAAATGATTTTATAGAAATCATTTAATTGTTGGTCTTAAAAAATTTTGAGCATTTTAAATTTTAACTGGTGAATTTCTCCAACAATCGTTCAATGTCAACGAATACGGCAGCAAACAAAATTAATTTTTGAAGATAAAAAGAAAACCACGTCACATTTTTATGGGTTCAGCTCTTCTTCATTACCAAATTTGCCCAATTTTCAATATGAAATTTTATATCTCATACCAAACACAATAGGAAAATGTCATATTAATAATAATATTAAATCATTTTTATATTTGTTGTCAAATAAATTTTATCGAATGGATTATGTACGAGAGTATTTTCACCTCCACCCACGGGGTAGTTGCTCCTCTTTTTTTCTATAGAAATTCGTCAATCAAACGCTGCTTCTATTCAGAGCGTTTTGGGAATAATTTGTAAACAAAAAATATCTACTTTAACCTCGCCTACAACTAAAATTGTATTTGGAATAGTAACCAAAAGAAAAAAGAAAAAAAAAGAAATAAAATAAAATTAGCATTATTATTGATATTTTTTTATTAAATATAAAAAGCTTCGATAATTTTCAAAAAAGAAAAAAAACGAATGAAATGTTTAAAAACCAATTTCTTTATTTTCAGTTTTTTTTTTCATTCCAAAATTTAGATTTTTCTAGATTTTATTTGAGAACCTCTTTTTCGATACCGGCAATTTAGATGGCAAAACTTTTTTTTCCAATTCTCTTTAAAGTAGTTTTTTTTCTGACAAAAATCAATATAATCGATATTTTTATTAAATTTTAGTGATTTTTCTATGCTAATGCCTAAAAGTTGTTGGAGTCAACGGACACGTTTCATTTCGTTTAATCGTAATCGTGTGATTTTGAATTAATTTTGTTTTTATTTCTTTTACTTTTGATTAATTTAAAATCTCAACGAACATATTTAAATAATAATCATCTATAATAATTGAGTATAAAATCTAAATTTGCTTTTCTACTATTACTATTTTTGGTAGTTTTTTTTTAAAAAAATATTTTATTTTCCAATTTCAATATTTAACAGGAAACGGTGTTATTACTTGTAATAAAAATGCATAAAAATCGACACAAATCTTAAACACAATATAATCAATTAAAAAGTAATTTTTTGTTTGTATTAAAAGGACCAAGACAAAAAAAAAATACGTGCATATATAAAATTCATAAATCAACAAAAAAAATTTATTAAAATATGAATAAAAGAAAAACGTAATCACATAAATTGTTGGTCGTCTTTGGGATTCGTGATGCTTTCACTGTGATTAAAATAACACCAAATATAAACAGTAAAAACACTTTCGATTTTTCATCTTTGATTAATTTGCTACAATTTTTTTTGTTGCCTTCTATTTTGATATTGTTAGCATTTGCTGCTTTACACTATGACCGCTAATCTCCTCTAACGTACACAGCGCTGCGCTATGGCCACTCTACTCTAATCAACTTAACTCTGGACTGGACTCACCTCAACTCATCGTTTAAGCTTCAATTTTTACCTTTATTTATTATTAGTTTTTTTTTCATTTTTTTTTAACCGGACATTCTTCTAAAAACACTTGATCAATTTTTTTATTATTTATTTTTCAAATTCATATAATAAATTTTTCACTTTCAAAATCACTTTTCATCAGAAGCAAAAGCAAGAACAAAAAAACCAAAATTTAATGATAATAATAATAATAACAACAATGAAATTCGTGAATAAACAACCAAATCGATTTTATTTATTTATGCAAAAATCTAATTTGTTTTTTTTTTCTACTTCAAATTATTATTATTATTATTATTTTTATTTATGTTGTTGGTTTTTTCTTTTGGGAATTAAACATAACAAAATATATTGTAAGCCGTCAACTTCCGAGTTATTTGGTTGAATTAAAATTTCTTTTAAATATTTTTACTTTATATTTTTATGTTAATATAAGTTATGAGCATAAGTATACATACGTATTGTTTGTATCTATATAAATTTTTAGATTGATAAACGACTGTACGTTTACATAAGGTAAGGAGGTGTCTATAGTCCATATTTAAAAGTTGTGCAAGTAGTACAATTGTTAAAATCGAAAAAATTTCTTTTCACCTCCCTAAGGCCATTCAAATGATATTAATTTCAATCAAAATATTGAATATGAAAGTTTTTAGTTTCTATTTTAATAAATTTCTTTTGAGTATATTTTTTGGAGTTTATCTTTTTTGCTTTTAAATTGTTTTATTTTAATTTTATTTTTAATAATGACTATTATTGAGAAAATCTTAAATAATTTTTTTTTAATTTGATTTTTAATAAAGAGTGTTAAGTTTTATTATATTTTTATATTATTACTACTTTTGATAGTATTTATTGCATTAATATTATTTTTATTTATGGGCAGTACAACCATTTATGAGTTTGGATCTCGTTAAGAAGAGTTGGTCAAATTTCTTTGATGAAGAGATTTTCCATTCCTATTCCTGTCATAGAGTCTGTTTAGGTCTTATAATCCTTACATGTCCACCAATTAAGTTCCGTACCAACTAAGAACTGGGTTTCTAGAAAAAAATATTTTTACCAGCGTCTCTTTATTTATTTGCATAATTTGTCTTAGTCCTCGCCACATAGGTAATTTAATAATTTTAAGCAATATCAGCTTTTGATCCCGGCAGAGGATACGTAGTAACTCTTTGTTCTGTATAATTCTCCAGTTTCATATTCATAAAGAGTGAACAAGTATAGCTTCACTACTACCCGCTATATTAAAGTAAACCATTTTAAGGTCTTATAAGTCTACACAATAATCACAGATGTAATTAATTTGAATGAAACTCTTCCGCACATTTATTTCACTATATCTCAAAAGTCGATTTAAGACCCTAATAAATGGGAAAGTACATTTAAGACCTTATATAAATTTTATTTTGGAAATTTATTTAAGACCCTAAATAAATGAACTTCTTAACAACCTTAAAATTATATTTATCTTTTGTGACATTTTATGATAGCTGATGTAGATGTGTCTTATACCTTGAGGGAAACAGACCTGTCCAGTAAAGGGTTTCGCCAGCTCAGCTGACCAGATCCGGGTAGTTGCATGAATTTCAATCGATACCCTAGCTCGCTAACCTAACGCATTATCAACCCAGATATCCTGCTTGGAACATTCTTTCAGGTTCCCTCTTTTTCTTCTTTTCTTCATCTTCTTCATCATCTTCATCTTCTTCATCTGCTTCATATTTTTCATCTTCTGCATCTTCTTCATCTTCTTCACCTTCTTCATCTCCATCTTCTTAATATTTTTCATCTTCTTCATCGTCTTTATATTATTTTTTTTAGATTCTTCATCTTCTTAATCTTCTTTATCTTCTTCATCTTCCTCATCTTTTACATCTTCTTCATCTTCTTTATCTACTTCATCTTCTTCATCTTCTTCATCTTTTAATTTTCTTCATTTCTTCATCTTCTTCATCTTCTTCATCTTCTTAATCTTCTTCATCTTCTTCATCTTCTTTATCTTCTTCTTCTTCTTAACCATCTAAAGTCCCTTAAGGACAAAGCATGCAAACATTCAATATTCCGTCAATTCTCATCCAGCAAATCACTCCCCCATTACACCATGCACATTTGTGCAAATACCTGTTCCTGCCTCTAACCAGCTCCATCTGTCATAGGTAGATCGATTTGCTAACATTCAGTAACCCGTTACAAGCTCGTTATCCTAACTGTTGGTAGCAAGGCCTACCTAAACCTCTACTATCATCTGGAGTTCTAGTCCTAAGACTCCCAACCCCTGTGGTACTAGCTAGTTCGGATTTTAAAAGTCCCTGGGGCCTGCTCTTCACTCAAAGAGCTACATTATATTTCTGAGCACTGCTAAGCAAGCTCAGGACTTTGGGTGCACCAAGACTCGTATACCACTTTAGGTATCGATCCTATGGTATGCATCTGCATCCAAAAGTTCCCCTTTGAAGAAGAGGGTATCATATATTAGGCTTAGTCCTTATTTACACTCAAACACATAGAATTTTCTACTGTCTACCTCAGCGGCTGCACCTAATAATGTCTATGTGTATATCATCAGTTGAGGGGGTTTTATAAAAATAGGCCTTCTGTGAACATATTCAAAGAGAACGCATCATTTTGCGTATGCATTCCATCAAATTAGACATCATCTGCTCTCATAAGCTCGGCATGCATATTATTGAAGCGCGGTACTTTATTATTCTTATACAAAAAAGATTTATCTAATTTATACTTCTGAAAGTAAAGTCAAATAAAATAAATTTTTAATTTAGATATAAATAAGTTTTTTTTTTATTTGATTGCATAAACCTTGTTCATATGGATTTATTGCAATATTTTTGAAATAGCTATAAAAACTTGTATTTTCTGGGGGTAATTTTTTCAATGACTTATTTGCATAATAAATAAAATTAGTAAATAAGTAAATGACTTATTTACTAATTTTCATTTTTAAATGCTCTAAAATTTAAAAATTCATCTGTGTATACTATATATAGGTTTTCCGTAGATCTACAAGAAAAAGTCCAACGGCGTCAAATCACACGATCTTGACTGACATCACCAAATCTCGAATTAGTGCAAAATTTGCTTATGTTGTGTGGTTTTTTGGAAAAACATATTGTTCAGATTAAAACTCTAAAGATCGGGCTAAACAAAATTGGTTATCATAAGGTCATAGTGATAAAATCAGACAATAATGCACACCAAACAGTCACTTTTCATGGATACAATGGCTTTTGCACAGTCACTTGTAGGTTTAAACAGTTTTGTTGACTCATTCTGCTACGACAAAATCCAATTCTTAGGCATAGCAAAAATTATCTTAAATAACATAAAAAAAGGCAATTCTTACGCATAGCAAAAATTATCTTAAATAACATAGTTTTTGACAAAAATTAAATAACAAAGCTACTCTTTTCGAACCAAAAATTGAATAATCCTGTATCTCCGCAATATCCTAACTAGGCATTAAGGGTGATTTTTACTGAAATTCCTAAATTCTTCCTATTTTCCTATTAATTTAACAATATCAGTTTTTCTTTTACTAAGAAGTATAAAAAAAACTTTATCAATAAAAATTTTCTTTTAGTCATCAATTAAACTGAAACAAAAAGTGTAAAAATTAAAATAATTTTTTTTTAAATTTTATTTTCATTTTTTTTAAAGCTATTCATTTTATAGATTACTCTTCTTACAATTTATTCCAAATAATTACGAACTATTTTCCATAAAAGCAGATAGAAGAAAGAAAACAGCAAAAACTTCCTATAAAAAGTATAATTATTAAAGAAAAGTGAATTGTTCAGTCATCAGAAAGTGAAATGTTCAGTCATCAGCATAATATCTTTAATAAGATCATTTTTATCAATTTCCTTCCAATCTTCACTTTTGAGTAATTTAAAAAAAAAAAACTATTGTATTATTTTTTTAATGGGTTTTTTTTTTTAAATATATTTTTGTTAAATATTTCTAACATGTTTTGACCCAAAAAATAAGGGAAGAATGTTCTTTAAATTCTGGTAAACCCCCTCAAATTCTATTAAACAAAAATGAAAATGATTTTTTCTTATAAAATAACTAAAGCACAAATTAAATTAAATTTAAATCTTATTGAAGCATAAAAAATTAATTTTTTTTTTGGAATTTCCAAGATTTTTTTTGAGTTATTTCAATTTTATAAAAAAATTTCAAAATAAAATTTGTAGATTTTTATTTATGAATAAAACGTTGATTTTCTTATTAAGCTAGTTTTAATATTAAAAAAAAACTTTAAAAATCTTTTCCTTTTAATTGTTAAAATTATAAAAAATTCCTTTATTTTTAAAAATCAAAATAATATAAAATTATTGCAAGAAATTTTTATTGTAAATTTTCAAAAGTGCAATAAAACAAGGAATTTATTTTGAAGTTGAAACTTTATATTTCCAACACATTGCCTTTAATGTAATCATAGAGTTTGAGACAAAACCCACCTTCACAGCATCCTTCCCCTTCCCCCAAAAATAGAAATTAGTAAAAATATTTATGTGGGCCAAAATTTATTCAAAATAGACTAAAGAAAAATCCACTCAAAACCATTCCAACTACAACACTTCAATCCAAACAGGTAAAAAAAAAACAAAAACCAATAATAGTGAAAGACAAAATTGAATTTAAAAATAAAAACAATTTAAAATCATTACTCACCAGCAGCAGCAGCACCTTGTCGTCTTAGTAATTCTTAAAGTATTTTGCAAAAGTTTTCATAAATCAACCTTAAATTTAAAGTGGATTGATTGATTTTTCTTTTATTTTGTTGCCATAAAATTAAGTAAATATGTACGAATAAGTACGAACAAGTAGTAAATAACAAGTAGAGCACGAGTTCCACTAGTATCCCACCAAGCCCCTTTGCTCCTTAGGCCGAGAACCACTTACAATGAAATACAATATTTAAGACTCCCCTCCCAATTATTTATGTTTGTTTTTAAAAAGTCAGCGCTCTTTCCTTCTGCCTTTTTGCTCTTCTCATTAGGCCCCAACAAACTGACTTTTCCTGTTCTCAAGGTAATCCAGATGAAAATAATATTTTTACTGTTCTTTCCTCAATCCTTAAACAAGTTTCTATCCGAATCGATTCGGACTATTGCAAGTACCTTACCTATCAAGTATGTATGCACACAGGCCGAAGGGGGGATCCCTCCAGTACTATTCGTACATTTTTGAATTTCTACACTGCAACATATTTTCTTTTTGTTTTTTTGGGGAGAGCAATATTTTTTTTTCGCAAATTAAAAAAATTTAAAAGAGACTAAATTAAAAACTTCCGATAAGAAGAATAAAGTCAACATGCGCTCGTATATTAAGGCATAATAGATACTGATAAAAGTGTTGGGGATTGAAAACCGCTTCTTACAATTGGTAATGGCGAACGAATAACGAATAGCGGACAAACGAGAAATATCTCAAATAGTTGTGGGGCTAACTAAATTGGATACACTCAACAATGGACAACATTTCAATTGCAGAGGAGTTGAAAATAGCTTCTCGTCTGTTAAATGTTGTGTCCGGCACATGGCCAACATGAACTGCTATTAAACTCTAAGTGCGGTGGAGTCTGAATAAAACCAGTAACAACAACAACAAAAAATATCCCCAACTACCCACCTGTGTATGTACTTACTTGTTGTTATGTACTCAACGAAGTGAATCAAAGAATTTTTTTTTATTTGTTTTATTTTTTTTTTGAATTTTAAATCCGAAAAAGGTAAAAACAATGCAAAGAATTATTGAAAATATTCGATTCCCACTTGGAGTATATTCTTGTCTTGGGAGTAGGCTCCTGTTTGAAAAGGGGAAGAGCAGAGACTGTGTACTTTGGTTTGAACTCGTAAATGCAGTTGGACTATGTGCATACTCCCAGACTTTAAGATACCATGTTTCAGTTCTAGAAAATAGTCTATTGACTATAAAATTGAGCTTATAATATTTTATTCTAAACAATCTTATTTTATAGTATTTTAGAGTCTGTTAGGTCAAAATGGGTTGAATGAGCAGAAAAATAATTTCTATTGTAAAAAAGCAAAAAAATATTTTTAAAAGATTTCATGAAAATCATCTAATATAAAAATTTAATTAAATTTAATAAAAAAAAGAGAATTAAAAATTGATAAATTATTTAGTTGGACTTTTTTTGCAAGCCCAAAAGTTTTTTTTTTAAATATTATTTTTAAAAAAATTTCTTTATTACTTTTTAATAATTACTTATTTGGCATTTATATTTAATAAAAAATATATTTTTCTCAAATATAAACAATTACGAAATTTTATATATTTAAAAAAAATGATTATCAATTTTGCAGTTTATAAGAAAATTATCCTGTCATTTGACAGCTGTCAAAAATATAAATTTTATAATAAACCATTTATAAAATTTTTCATTTTATAATAAATTATATGGCTATGAAAAAAATGCGTTAAAAATTATAATATTTATTTGTAAGAACTGTGAGAAATTTTCTTCATCGATAAGGCTTATTTCTTGCTCGGTAAATACATCAATAAGCAAAATTATGTGAAGCTTTGAAAACCCACAAGTAACTGTAAAGGAGTTTTTTCTAAACACTAGGGCCCTATATGATAACCGAATTTTTTTTTTCATATGCCCTTGAAGATTTTAATCTGGACCATATGTGGTTTCAACAAAAATTACGCCACAAGCCACACAACCCAATTAATTTTGGCGTTATTGCGCGAAACTTTACTGAAATGCTCGGAGTTTATTTAATAAAACAATTTAAATGATAAAAACTGATCTAAAAAATTGTTTGATTTTTTATGCAACCATTTCATACTACAGGGTTAGTTACTTAAGTACAGGATGATATAAAAAAATGGATTTTCTTAAATATTATGTGTGAAAAAACAGCACCCTTCAAATAATTATTATTTTCCTATGCACAAATACAGCCGCTTTCCACGGCATTTTTGTAAAGACAATAATTATCAGGTTTTGGGTCGAATGTTCTTATTAAGTTCATTAATTGATCAAGATTCGTTTACGTAAACCCGTTCTTTAAAAAATAGCCCCACAAAAATAGGTCCGGTACCGTTAACCTTGGAAACCAAATAAATTCCGATTTTTTTTAAATTATTCGGTCACCGAAAACTTATCGCAGGAGGTCCACCGAAAATTAAAAAACTTTATCGTAGGTGGTCTAAAGAAATAAGTGATTACTCTAGGCAGCCAGAACACCGCATCAAATAGATCATTTTTGGGGCTGGTATTGGTACCGTAGTAATTCCCTGCGATTTTTAGGACCCTAGAATCTCTAATTTTGTTTGTTGATAAACACGTTTAGATATTAGAAAAGTTGCTGTTAAATCGAATTACGTACTACGGACGCTACTGAGAATTTTAGGGTAGTAAGGCTTGGACTATTTTGATATTGCATGAAAACATTATTAAAGGCACTTTCAGAATCTTTCTATTATTAGATAAAAATACCTCGAGACGCCTACGACCATAGGAATTGAGATACGCCCAATCAGTGCGCCTGTTCTGCTCTTATTGGATTTTATGAGCTTTGCTAATGAGGTCCCAAAAATTGCATCTTCTCTTCTCACTCAACATTATCATATTCAACTTTTACTAATACCCAGCACTCATCCTAGATAATTGTTTTAATCACTCCATGCTATTAGATGTCTCCTAAGTCAATTCCAGCTTTATTATAAAACTCGATCATAACCTTCTTTGAACTCTTTGACCTCAAGTAGGGTTTCCTACTGCAGTCAATTACATTTGGTCTCATCCACTTAAATAGGCAGTAACCAGTTACAAGCCAGTTAGTCTAACTCTTGGTAGCAAGGCCTAACTAAGACTTTCTTATCCATCACCATCAGGCCGCCGAAGACTGGCCTCGCAATGTGAGTTTCAACAGCAGCCATCACATTTCAGACTTCTCACCTTGGTCGGACACGTTGTAACTAGCACCGTGAGGCACCCAACCCCCATGGTATGACCTTTTGTTTCAAAAGTACTTTAATATGTACCCACACTCATAGAGCTACTATAAGAGACCTTGAAAATTCCAGACATTGCTAGGTTTGC
Source organism: Atherix ibis (assembly GCA_958298945.1). Lineage (NCBI taxonomy): Eukaryota > Metazoa > Arthropoda > Insecta > Diptera > Athericidae > Atherix > Atherix ibis. The sequence continues at coordinate 29,591,885 of OY282605.1, read as the reverse complement.
GGATTCGCTATTGATCCCCTTTGTAGCTAGAACTACCCCCTTACGATAAATGGATCCTCAAATTCTCTCGACTATACAGCTGCCATGACTACGTCAAAGCGCATATTAGGCTTAGGACCTCTTCTCGAAAGTTCCCTGACGGATCCAGTTCTTTTAAAATAGGCGATTAGTTTTTAAATAATGTTATTGATGGGAAAATACTCTGACATTAAATTATTGTCGGTATTTTCTCTTAGCTTGAAAAATTTATCTTTCAGTTAAAAAAAAATTAATAAATTTTACTCAATGCTGGGCATTATAGGTTGCAATTGTAACCTCCAAAGGATGATCTATAATTCCCAACAAGTTAAAATAAAAAATATTAAAAATCAAATCGAAGGCTTTTTTAAACCCTTTCACTTTTTTAGTGGCTACCCTAAACTGTATTTTACTTTTTATTGCGTAAATATGATTTTTCTTTCCCAATAAAAACAACATTTATGGCATCAAAGGAATTAGGTCTCTTTTAATAAAAGTAAGAGTCAACTAGAACTATTAAATCATAACCATTGTACTATTAGTAATAATTTGAGGTATTTTTTTCCCCTTATACTTTTATACTATTAAGCAATAATTTAATAAAAAATTTCCTGATATTTTTACACTTTTACCATTATTTTATATGAAAAACTGCCAACAAAAATATACCGAAAATATGATTAATTACTCCGGTTGCGGCCCTAAAAGTAAGCTTTTGATTTTTCAATTTGGGACAAAAGACCCTGAACTACTCAATCACTTTTGATTATAACGTAAATTATAATCGGAAAATGTCAGAAATAATTGAGTGATTATGATATGAAAATATTCATAAAAAAATTGATATTTCGAATTGTACAGTAGTGGATAAAAATTATGTGTACAACTTTTGTTGAAGAAACAATCACTTGGTTTTTTTAAATATTAAAATAACAAAATAATATTAAGCAGATTTGGCTTATACGGAAAGGTTTTATGGGTAGATAAAATTCATCGAAAGTGGGTGTTCATATAAAAATAACATGTATAGATAGAGATTAGAATGATTGTAAAGACGTGAACAAAACTGTTTATAACGAGATACATAATGGACTTTAAAATCATGATGAATAAGATTATTGTGAATATAAAAAAGAGCTTTGATAATTTTAGTAAGTATTGTTTACTGAAAGGGTTTAAATTTGATGCGAACTGGAAGGCTCAGTATAGCTTTAAAGTTCTTTTTTATAAGTCCATATTGGTTTCAGTAGGAAATTGTTAAAAAGTATATAAAACTTATAAGCAATTTCCTATTGAAACCAATATGGACTTACAAACAAGGGTTTTATGTCAAACGCCTGGCCTGGGCATTAAAACTTTAGTATCACTGCCATTAAAATATATCGGAGCAGATGGTTTGAAGTGTAGAGTAAAAGTTACGTGGACACATTCCTCCGTTTTGTACATAGCTAGGTTAAAAAAACCCTGTTGGCGGCAATATGGTCTATCCACTCTATACTGCTTCGATAAGGATGGCAAGGCCGAGTCGAGGAACGTGCACACATCAAGCTTTTTCAGTCTTTCATAGGAACGCGTTGAGGGGGGATTGCGCTTTCTCTATAGTGTCATATGAGGCAGTATTTTGTGGCCAAAATATTACTGTTCGAAATTCTAGCGAACCAATGGCAGAAACTGTACAGCTTGAAAAAGTGGACAAACGCGCTACCACATAACGAAGAAGCAAAGTAATCCAGCCGGTGCTAGCAAATCGCTTGAGATGCTGCTTCTGATGGTAGGTGAACTGACCATCTGATCCCCATAGTGGATCTTTTTATTGACTAATATTAGAGCACCGATTTTCAATTGGCCAATAAACCAATAGGATCTTTTTGTGAGAGGTTTTTGGTATTGAATGAGACTTATTTTACGCACCCCGATTCCGAGTGCAGAGAAATGGGCTAACAAATCCCTAATATTATGTCAAAATGGTTTGGAGGTGTTAGAAGTCCTTCTTGTAGCTCTTATGGCTCAATAATTATTTTTTGTATTTGTTTTCTTTTGTTATTTATTTAGGAAAATTAAAAAAAATTAAATTTTTATTATACAAAAATAAAATAAGTTTCTTAACTTAGATACAAAAATAAAATAAAAATTTTTTCAAAGTAAAACAATTTTTATCAGAGGGTAAATATTTTATGAAAACAAAGTTCTAAAAAGATAGGAATTATTTGGTCTATTTTATAGTACTTTAATGTGTCGTATATGCAAATGTCTTGAGTTCAAATACAGCTGGGAAAAATTACTTTTATCAAAAAAATTTTATTTTAAAATTATATGTTTTGGTATCAGTTATAAAATCTATTGAGAAAAAAATTAAAAACATGCCAGAATATTAAAAAATTAAATTTAACAAAAAATAATTCCAAAAAATAAATGCAATTGGAAAAATGTCCATTTTTAAGTGTGGTCGTATTCTTTACTGATAATTTTTTTTTTTTTAATTTTCAATATTTCTGCACTTAGGATCCAAGGAAGAAAAAATTCTTAAAGTTTATAGTGAAAAATTCCTTTTCATTGAAATTTCCATTAATCAAAATGTTTGGAAAAACACACCAACATCCGTAAATGTGAGGCAATTTCTTCTTGTTTTTAGCACTTTTCCTAATAGGATCTGATGGCTAACATATTCACGAATGGTTACACAAGGCGGATGGGTAGTTATACAAATAGTGTGTAGGTGGTACTGAGGCTTGTAGGTGGATGGATAAGTGCGCTTATTCACAGTCATAGAAATCGAAATAGAAATGGTAATATTTGGAATGATAAAATGCTGGTGTCAAGATTTATGACAATTCCACCAGGAAATTGCCAATATTTGCTTTTTTGCACTAACAAGTTATCATTCATTGGAGCAATAAAAATTACCTTTCATCTTTGTTGGTTAATGATGTCGTTTTAAGTCTACCGAAGAGTATTCCTTTTAGAATTTACCAGTTTTGGATAAAAATATAAAATTTTTACTTACTCTTTAATATGAGTATCTGCTCAAAAAAGTGTATACTAAAATAACTTTTCATAGTTTGTTTTTCGGTCATTATCTTTTATGAGTATGAGTGTAGCTAACTTTAGTAGATTTATTAATATATGATACCATTTTAAAAGTATCATTTTTCATTTTTAGAATTTATATAAGAAAATATAAGAAAAAATTTCAATGGTGAATTGCTAAAAATTGCAAAATATTTTATGTTCAAAATTTGAGAAGATAATTTATTGGGAAAATTGTTTTTTCATTGAAAATATTATGGAAATACCCTTTTATTCATATGAATATCCATTAAAAATTGAATTTTTTAATAAATCAAGTTTCAATTTTTTATTGAAAAAATATCGTAATTTTTAATGTGAATTTTTTTTTTGCAACAAAAAGAAAACCAAAAATTACAGAGTTATCCAATTTGAGGTTTGGGAAGTACAATTCTATCAATATACAATTATTTCCCATATTTATTATTATTAATTCTATATTTTTTAAGAGCTTAAATTGCCATTTAATATTTTAAATTATTAAATTACTAAATAAAGCACAGAAGATACCTCAAGTTGGTGCAGTAACAACTGGCTTTGGAACGAAATTTTCTTCAGCGATGAGGGGCATTTCTTACTTAATAAGCCAAATTGTCGAATATGGGGCTCTGAAAATGTACAAGTAACTATGAAAAAGCCATTTTATCTACGAAAACTAACTATCTGGTGTTAATTTTGATCTAAAAAATTCATTTATTCATATATCTTTGGAAATGTACCCACATTTCTTTGTAAATGAAAAAGGAGGTACATAATCAATTTTTTTTGTTAAAAAAAAACAAATGATAATAAACAATTTTTTTAAAATTAAACTTATAGATTTTAATTTTTAAGATATGTAATTTCAACAAAATGATGCAAAAAGTATTAATATCTTAGATTTATTGTGCGAAAACTTCCCATTGTGCATAATTTCAAAAATTTGGTAATGTCAATTGGCATTCAAAATTGTTCAGTTTAACGTCGTTTTTTTTTTTTGAAATTATACAAAAAGTTTTTATTTATGCAGACAATTTTTAAACTTTGGAACAATTAAAAACCAATATCTGTCAAGTAATGAGCAAATCACAGCTTGGAATGTGCGAAAAAGTCTTAAAAAATTACCTTAAAAGGATTGAGTCCTGCCAGAATTTTTCTGACAGTTATTTTAATAATTTTATATTTTATACATAATGGCAGGAGTAATATATTATAATCTAAAAAAAATTGCTATAAAACTGTTAATTTTCAGTGTGTTTTATTTATTTTCACTTTCCAAAAGCCAATTTGGATAATACCTTACAAAACCTGAATTTAAATAAATCGACTGTTCGCACAAAATCTGGTTGCTTCTTTTCTTTCGTTTTTATTAAAAATAAGTAAAAATAAATAAAAACAAATTGTTTTTATGTTAATTGTATAAAATATTTTTAAAAAAATTGTAATGAAAATGCATAAAGCTTTAAAGACACAAAAAGTGCGTACTCAACCTCGACTGACAAGCATCCGATGAATGAGATGAGATCGGAAAACTTTGAATTCAGATCCGTCCATTGGGTATAATTTTTGTGTTCAAGTTGGTCCACACTTAATTGGTCACAAACAAATTCGAACAAAAACCAAATTTTCCCAATTTAAATATTTTTTATTGCTTTATTTGAAGAAAAAAAAATTGAATTCGACTAACAAAACTTAGTCATTCGCGTAGGCATCAGACGAGTACTGGGGGCTTGTGTCCTGTTTGCAAAGCATCAAGCATAATTGGCCCCATCAAGTGTTGTCAAACTGATCAATGGTAATTTAGCTGTCCCCTCGAGTGGTGATTTCACAATTTTACACCTTTTTCTCACGTCAACATCAGGAAAAAAACAGGCCAGACAGTCGGACAGTCGGAAATGTAGTCAAAAACGCACTAACTGGAAATGTAGGAAAATGTAAACTGAAGATCACCTTTGGGCATTCATGTGTCAGCTTTGCCGTATTCGAAATGGTTTTTTGTTCAAAAGTACAACTCACGACTAGTCACATGGACGGCTAAAGAGACCTCATGTCCCAGGTGTGTTCAGTTAGAGTCAAAAGCTAAATTGTACACGGTCGCCCTGCAGTTGGCATCATCAAATCAATTTTTCATTGATGGCGTTCGATCGTGATCACTGATCTGCAACTGTTCGTACAATCAAATCGAAAACTAATAAAAAATGTACAAAAAATCCCACCGGCCGGGAACACTTCCACTCCCAGTTTCAATTAAGCAGTTCCCTCCCGAATGGAGCGCCCTGCCCCGATCATCGGCATCGTCTCGTCGTCCCACAATACAATCCACACAATAGTACTATTTTTTCCATACTATTATTTTCAACTGCTGTGCTTCAATACGTGTATTTATTTTTATGATCAACAAATTGATGGTCAAAAAAAATTCGGTAGAAAAGTTTTTGATATTTTGTCAAAGTCGGGTCTGGGGGCCTAAAACTACCAAATACTATCTATCGACACCGTCTTCCGATCACTGTTGATACTCGTAAAAGGCAATTTCCGGATCAGAATCTATAACCGCATCCGTCGATTAACTTCGAAACTGACAGGTATGCGATCGATATAATCACTCATTTTTTGATAATCGAATATTTTTGTATCATCTTTTAAAGCCCATTCCCTCTCCCCTTGCCCCTCACACTATTACTATGCTCTTTTGTCCATCTTCGAATGAAACTTTTTCAAAAAAAAAAAAATACAAAATGCTTGTACTCAATAATCGATTGACTTAAACATTTTTTGTTGATTTTTAATTTAATTTCAGTATTTTTTCACCTACCATTTTCCATTTATTAAAAAAAAAACGCTTTTGATAATAATTCAACTTGCATAGCTGTTTCTGATGGATTGTAAAACTTTAACTGAGCTTCGATATTTTATTTTTTTTTTTATTGGAATTTCCTTTTTTTTTGCGGGAATGGTTTGAGCAACTGCGCTATGACGGTAGGACCCATGCAAGGCGACAGCCAACCAAGTTCCAATGGAATTGACTTTTAATCGATTGGAAAAATCTACAAACATTTTAACGGTTTCGTATGCTTGCTTGTACGTTCTAATAAAAGTAACGATTCGATGACGATTTTATTTTTCCAATTTTGATTTGTTTTTTCTTCTCTTACATTTTGTTGTTGTTGTTGTTGTTGTTGTTATTATTATTATTTCCTGATATCGTTGGTTGCGATATTATCAACATTGAGGGTGATCTGGGAAGTTATCGAGTTCTACTTGAATTATTCCTTAAGAGCAGCTAAGGCAAAAAAAAAAAAAAACTTTTACAAAAAAAAACAGGTATCCAAGGTAGCTAACAACACGGCCACTACTAACTGTCTATGGTTGGAGGAAGCTGGTCCCGCTTGAATTGGGAATTTTCTGCTTTGCCTTTTTTCACCTCGTTCAGATACTAAAGACCAATCGGAAGATTTTACTCAGCGATTATGTAATGTTAGCGAAGATGAATTGCGTGATCAAGTGTTAAATTTACGATTGGAAGCATAGAATTCTACTTACAATCGTATCGATACGTTGACTCCTTATTAAATTGAAGACGAAAAAAACCATAAAGAAAGAAAAAAAAACAAAATCAATCAACAGCAGCAACAACAACAAAAAGAGCAAAATGATCCCACCAAATACCGGTAAAAACCGTGGAGGAGGTGGCCCCGAAACCAAAAAGAGACAGAGCCTCTCACAGTCATGGTTAAGTTCAAAATATTTACTTACCAGTAGGGCTGTCTGCGAGATCTTGAAGCAAACAAGGCTGGGAATCGAGAAAAAACTACAACTCCTCTGCCATCTTCACCAACAGCTTGGCGAGCTTGTGTCTACGGACATACGTACCAGAAGTTGGTGAACTTCTCCTTCACCTTCATGGCAGTCGTGAGATGATATATTGTGAATTCTGCTAACATTTGGCGGAATATATTTTATTTACTCTTTTCCCTTTTAGGATTTTTCTTTTTATTATTTTGCATCCGTGTTATTATTTCTGAGCTTCTCTTCCATTGGCCATCTTCGTATTTTTCATCTCAGTCACCTGCTTACCTTTAAGTTTAGTAAAGCAATATCGTTTTTTTTTTTGTAACAAAATAACTGTTCTATGGTCGTGAGTTTTTACGGCGGTGTCATGATGTGACCCCAAAATTTGAACTTGGATTTCTGAATATAACCAATGAGTATGTTTACGTTTGAATAGCTCTTCTTTTTTTCTATTATTAGTTGGAGGTGTGTAAGGATATTTTTTTTAAAAAAAAAAAGCTTAAATAAGAACTGTTTAATATTTTAGAGGTCACACAATGAAAAACGTTCTTACGACAGCTTTATAGTAAATTATTAAATTGCACAACTGCACTCATATTCGTGGATTTTCAATACGTTAGCTGTTCTGTATGTATGTATTAGAGGCGCTATAAGAGGTGTTAATTTTCTAAAATATATAATTTTATTTTATTCTAAAGAGGTCTTCAAACTGGTTAATCATGGTCGGAAGTAAAAGGGCTAGCTCAGGACAGAAGCAGATGGAGAGAGTTCACAGAGTCTTTAGTGCCGCTATATGCTCCATAGGAGTGACTTTGTTCTCATGTCTATGTGTAACATAGAAATGAAAACCTGTCAAATAAAAAATAAAAAAAAAGAGGTCTTAATTTTCTTATATAGGGAATTTTATCTTTTCTCAAAGAGGTCTTAATTTTATTATGTATAGAATTTTATCTCGTCTTAAAGAGGTCTTTATTTTCTAAAATATACAATTTTATCTTGTGTTAAAGAGGTCTCAATTTTCAAAAATATATAATTTTACCTTGTCTTAAAGAGGTCTTAATTTTCTTATGTATAGAATTTTATCTTGTCTTAAAGAGGTTTTTATTTTCTAAAATATAGAATTTTATCTTATCTAAAAGAGGTCTTAACTTTCAAAAATATAGAATTTTATCTTGCCCTAAAGAGGTCCTAATTTTCTTGTATATAGAATTTTATATTGTCTTAAAGATGTCTTTATTTTTTTATATATAGAATTTTATCTTGTCTTAAAGAGGTCTTAATTTTCTTATTATAGAATTTTATCTTATCTTAAAGAGGTCTTAACTTTCTTATATATAGAATTTTATCTTGTTTTAAAGAGGTCTTAATTTTCTAGAATATAGAATTTTAACTTACCTTATTTTTTCTCCACATTTTTTATATCTTATAATATCTAATATTACCAGTTTTTCTAATATAAATAAAAGTAGCCTTCCAAATATTAATTATCAAGGAGGTCTAAAAAAAGCCCCTGAACTCATCCAAGTATTTTCGATAATAAGGATGGCTCCAAGAGGTTTTTTTTATAATTAGTAAACCATCAGAGTTAGGACGTCCCAAAAAAACAGTCTGTATTTGTATTATTCTGAATTAAATATTTTTGTAAGAGGTCTGCACCTCGAGGCCTTTAAATTAGATTATTATTTTTGAAAAATTAGAATTCATTTAAATTTTTGATATTGGTATTTTATTTTTTAATAAATGCGGGAATTCTTTCTTGACTAAGACTTCCTTCCAATAGTTAATGTAAATAAAAGGGTTTAAAAAATCTTTATAGAGGTCCTAATTTCCTAATAAGTAGAAACTATTTTAATTTAATATATTTTTAATCCTCTGAGTTTATAATTGCAATAGATTTGCAATGTGCCAACTGACTATATGTGTTAGAGGTCTTAACAAAGATACGTAAACGAGTAGAAGTGGTGTACAAAAAAAATGTTGATTTAACATTTTAGATTTTATGTACTATTATTTATTTATAAAAGTAAACAATATTGATACACTAATAATGTGATATTTTTCATGTATCTGAAGGTCTCAACAAAAGTAGAATTCCGTTCAGTTTGTTTTATTTAAGCCAATGAGAATATACAAAATTATTAGACTTTCAATAATATACTAATACGTATATAAGAGGTTTCAAAAAAAATATTTAAAAGGTCCTACTTTTCTAGAAAAAATATTTCTTTTTTTCTAGAAAAAATATATATTTTTAAATATTTCATATTTCAATTTATTGAACTTATAGGAATATATACTATCAGTAGAATTTCAAAGAAACATAATAGCATATCACAGAGGTCTTAAAATAATCAAGATGGTGGAAATTTTCTAAAAAAATTGTAATGTTTTGCATAAATTTGATGTTATTATCTTTCCAACTAATTAGAATATGTAGTATTAGCAAACTTTCAAAGAAATATAAGAACAGCTCTAAGAGGTCTTAAAAAATCATCTAAGAACTACTGATTTTGAAAAAAAATAATTTTTTGAATGCGTGATATTTCTACTTTTTAACTCATAATAATGTACAGTAACAGTAGATTTCCAAAAATATATAAGTATATATCTAAGAGGTCTTTATCAAAATTTTAAAAGGTTCTAATATTCCAATAAATATATTTTTTTTGGAATTTTTCATATTTTTATCTTTTGAGCGTATAAGATATACAGTTGAGTAAATTTTTGTAGATATGTATCCAATAGGTCTTGAAAAAAAACATTCAATGAAGTCCTAATTTTTTAAAACAAAACTTTCTTTTAAAAAAAATATTTTTATATTTTTAACTTATAACGGTATAAAGCAAAAGTGGATTTAAAAAATATATAATAAAATATTTAAAAGGTCTGAAACAGGTATTATTTAAGGGAGGTCCTAATTAATTTTTTTTTTTAAATATTTAATATTTATATTTTTTGAACTTATTATATTATACAGTATGAGTAGATTTTCAAAGACATATAATAACGTATATAAGAGGTCTTAAAAAATATTCAATGAGGTCCTAATTTTCTAAAAAAAAAAACTAATTTTTGAAATTTTTTTGTTTTTATATTTTTAATTTATCATATAACGATATAAAGTAAAAGTGAATTTAAAAAACAAATAATAATATATCTAAAAGGTCTTAAAAATTATTAAGGATGTCCTAATTTAAACAAAAATTTTAATATTTGATATTTCTATCGTTTGAGTTTATAATTTTATACAGTATGAGTACATTTTCAAAGACCCATCAAAGAGGTCTTAAAAAAATATTCATTATGGTCCTAATTTTCCAAAAAATTCAATTTCTTCGAATTTTTCATTTTTATTTTCTTAACCCATTAGAATATAAAAAATCACAGTAAACTTCTACTATAAAACTTATTATGTGTCTGTCTGAAGACCTTTTGAGTTTCTGCTTTATGAATAATAGAGTAATGTGAAATTTGCTAAATTTTCTGATTCTTTAAATTAGATTATATGCAATAATCTCAGCATTCTCGAGAAAAGGCAATAAAATTACTCAACTTATACTGCTTTAATTCAAAATGTTCAATACTGATCTACACCGGAAATTTTCAATTACTTCTAATCAGTTCGTATGCACAGCCAATACAATCAACGTCAACATTAAACTGCATCATCATTTTATCCATTAAAGTTTATTGCAAGAAATTTACTCTCAAGAAAATCGTTTTTTTTTTATTCCACACAATAGTTTATATGATTTTTTCCAGACTATTATTTATGCATAAAAATAAATAAACAATATTCCATTTGAATTGATACCTTCTCTAATGAACCATTTTCATATTTACTATGTGAATTTTTTCCCATAGTATAGTTCAGAATTTATTACAATTGCAATAACGTGGTGGTAACATATGACATTTTATGATTCATAAACTACCATTTACTCGTAAACTTAAAAATTAAGTCACGTAAACTACAATATATCCAAATAATACAATTTTCGTACACAGATGCGAAATTCCAAAATAATGATTCATTTATAAAATATGATAAATATGTGCTCTCAAGCATTGTGTTTAAGTTCGCCTTTCTGAATCCATTTCCAATTTTTAGGGTCTTAAAAGCAATTTCAATAATTTCGAGTCTTAAATTCAATTCAAATTTTTATTTTAAAAATGTTTCGTTTTTATTGTTTTTTTTTTGGTAACATTTTTTCTCTTGCCATAAGACCATAGTTATCGACCTGCCTTACCTTATTTTCATAAAACAAAAGAAAACCATTTTTATAGAGTTGTTATTTTGCGAATTCAATTAGCCAAGATCTGTTTTATAATAATTTCATGGCGTGTCTGATTGGGGCGGATTGTTGCTGAATTACCAAAAAAAGAAAAAAAAACTACAACACATCGAATGGCACACCTACCACGATGGTCTCCTACAATTTGGTTTTTTCTTTTTAATATTTGTCAATGGGAACCTTACTTTTTAACAATCAAATCACAATTTAACTATTTGAAAACTTAGACAAAATTGGACTATTACGGAATTCCAAATGGGCAGTGTTTACATAAAATTCTTACGAAATCAAAATTTATTTTTGGCAGTGCGTTTTTTTTTGCAATCAATTTACTCAATTGATCGTTGACAGAATTTTAATAGTACTTTTTTAATAGAATTTTATTATGTATTTTTTAGAAAATTATAGAATTTTCTGACTTTCTTATAGGACTAACAATTGTGACTACTTACTCATAGCAAGTCGATTCAATTTTTCTTACACTCATCGTAGTCGTATTTTATTAATGATCAATTTACAATTTGTCATTGTCCCAATTTTCTGAGTCATATTTTTTATATGTATATATTTATGTATATGAGGTCAAAGACGGTATTTTTTATAAGTTAAGGTGTCTCAACAAGTCTTCTCTAGGTCTCTCCATAAATACTCTTCTGTGACGCTCATCTCATATCATAATTTCCAAAATACTTTTTTTTCCTGATTGATCTTTAAAACATTTAAACAACAGCTTTTTTTAAAAAAAAATTTTAATTTTTTTACTTGGTATGAATTGAAGGCAGTTGTAGAACTTTCGGTCAATTATTTTTTTAGACCCAAAGTTCTGAAACTTTGACTCATTTGTCCAGAGTATACGAGTTCTGTTCAGAAAGTATCGTGAATTTTGAATTTCCGCGGGTTACGTATATTCGATTTTCGATTTTTTGTGGCGTTATGTTGGTACTCATGTTTTTCACTTATGCCGACTAGTTTGGCCATTTTGAATGTTCAGTTAATTTTTGACAGCTGCTTTGCTTACACGTGTTTTGGTTCGTCTTCAATTTTTGCCAGTTCCAAAAAATGGATCAAAGAATCTGTTTCGGGAACAAGAAAAAGTCACAGGGGGTCAGATCTTTGGAATACGGTAGCTGCGGCATTATTAATGTGTTGTTTTTGGCCAAAAATTCACGCACAAGCAACGATGCGTGAGCAGGGGCGTTATCATGATGCAAAAGCCAATTTTTGTTCTTCCACAAATCCGGGCGTTTCTGGCGCATAACTTGCAGGTAATATTCCTTATTGACCTTTCTACCCTGTGGCAAGAATTTATAACTCACCACGCCCCTGCAATCGAAGAAAACTGTAAGCAAAACCTTCACATTCGACCGAACTTGGCGCGCTTTTTTCAGTCTTGGCTCATCAATTGGGATGATTGAGCTTTGGTTTCCACGTCATAACCTGGAGCATATTTGGGTCATTGCAGACAGAGTCCAACAGCTCCTTAGCAATGTTAATGCGATGCTCTTTTTGGTCGAAAATGGGCAAAATCGAAGACGAGCCAAAACACGTGCAAGAAAAGCAACTGTAAAAAATTAACTAAACATTCAAAATGGCCGAACTTGTCGGCATAAGTTAGAGACATGAGTACCAACATAACGCCACAAAAAATCGAAAATCAAATATACGTTACCCGCGGAAATTCAAAATTCGCGATACTTTTTTAACAAACAGACCTCGTATTCTTAAAACCCTCAGTAGTCCATTTTTAATGGAATTATACCTTATCTAAATTGGTTTTTTTATATTTTGAAAATCTATCCATGGATTCCTTACCGCAACGCACCCAAAATAACCAAAAACACTCAATAGGCTTTTTACCCTTTTTCAGATACACTGGTTTAGCAAGGCTTTAATTGAAATTCTGAACGATCCTTGCTTAAACTAGTAATTTTAATCCAAGACTCCAAATTTTAGCGACTTTTAGTATGTCACTGCCATTAAGAAATGTGAGTGAACGTGGCTTATGAGGGAGTGTAAAAGTTATGTGGACACTTTTGCGTTCATTAACATTTTTTCTCAACTTCGTAAACCAGTTTTTAAGGATTTGGATTTGGGCTTAAAGAATTTCTGACGCATGTTTGGAAATATTTTGTCAATGAGTGTGATATAAAAAAGGAATGGAATCAAGTATGCGGTGGAATACCAGCGAATAACCCTGAGATATTCAAGAATTCGTTAGAGATATTGATTTTGGTATTAAGCATAAATGTAGAAGGAAGGGTACTCTTGAGTTTCCAATGGATATGACTACATTCGAAGTATTAACTTATCAACATTAGATACTATCCAAGAACTTAAATAAATTTTTCCTTTAGAAATATTCAATAAAACCGTTTTGCGAATATTTAAAAACAATTCGTATTACAAATTATTAATATATTAGGACAATAAATATGATCAAATTATTATTTTAACATAATTTTCTGAAGTACAATATAAAAATAAAAGAACTTTTTTTAAAAAAATATTAAGTTCACTGCTCTATTGAACTTTATGTAGAGAGGGAAGCCTTTAAGTAAAGTTCATAGTTTAATCAATTATGTAGAAAAATATGAGAACAGTAAAAAATTCATCCCCGTAAGGTTTAAATAAATGAACTTAATTTAACAGAAATCAATTTTCTAAATTCTTGTTACTCAAGTAGGGCGAACAAAATTTCAACAAAAAAATTCAATTATAACAACTTTTGCATACCATAAAGTTTTTCTTTATTAAAAATCTCCAATTTTCTATGCAATTTTCTATGGGAAAAAAAATAAAGAAATAATACAAAGATATGAGCACAAGTCTTATTACAATATTTAACAAATGTTTGGACATTTTAAGTTTCTTGAGGGCTTTAACGTGACCATGTACTCAAGTAAATTATCAGATCAAGACCCAAGAGACGAACGACATTTACGAGTTTCCAATTCGATTCAATTTGATTCTTTTCGATATGGTCCCATTTTACAAACCATATCGAAATAGACGACAGTTACACCCTCACTCCTTTCCCCTCAAAATTGAAAATAATAATACCCAGTGCTGACTATGGTTTTTCACCATAAAATTCTAAATCTACACTTAATATGGTTGTAGAAAAATTACGATAATATTTTCTGTAAATAAAATCGAAAGCAACAACAACAAAAAAAAATTAGATACTTTTTCATTGAACGCAATTTATTATGCCAAAAAAAGTTTTTCAATGAAACTATTAAATATAAACTTTTCATATAGTCGCAATTATAATTGTCAAAAACAATTTAAGCTTTAATATTATTTATATTTATGCCAGTAAAATAGGTAATAAATGTTTTTTTTCTATATTCGTGCTTTTGTAATTATTGCAAAATTGGTTGAGTGAATTTGATTTTTTTTTTTTGAATAAATGTAAATATTTTTTGTAAACTTTACCCCCGTTTCAATTTTATGAATTATTTTTCCAAAAATTTATTAATTAAGTTGGAATTTAATCATACTTAATGTAGCTAGTTTTTTTATAATTACTTTTAATAATTGTGTTAGTTTTTTATCCTAAAATTATTTTAAGTAAAAATTTTAAATTGACTGTGTGCTCTTTAAATGTTCATGGAAAATGATTCTTAATGTTTTTTTTTAAGTTTTTGATAATAATACCTTCAAAATCTAATAAGAAAATCTATATTTCTATTATTCTAACTATTTTTAATATATATTGTAGAAAAATTTTGTGAAAAATAAAACAATTTTGGAATGAAAATTTAACAAAAAAATAATTTTCTATTGATTATTTTTAAATATTAATTTAAAAAATTCACCCTTTAACAATATTCAAATTTTCTTAAAAAAAAAAACTTGCATGTACAAAAAAATTTTGTTAAAAACTTAGATACACTCTGAATATAAAATTATCCATTTTATGGTTTGGAAAGTATATTCTTGTAATTTACGAGTTGCTAAGCCTTTATATTATTTTAAATAACGTTTATTTCAAATAAAATTTGGCATTTTACGAATTATTGACTAAATTTTTTTGTAAATTTTGTATACATTCTACAAGAGCGCTGGTTCTAGCGTCAGTAAACAAAATTTCCATATGTGATACTGCAAAAACCCACAAATAACTGTTGAGAAGCAATTGTATCAGCCAAAACTGACTACCTGTTGCGCATTTTGGCCTGAAGGTGGCATTGTCCCGTATTTCTTTGAATAATGAAGAAGGATAGACTGTCTGTAATCGTTAATTCTAAGCTTTGTGGCCACATATTAGCTGATTTTGTTTTACTCAAACTTGAAGATTTTAATTTAAATCAATTCAACACGATGGCACCATAAGCCACACAACATGAATAAATTTTGCCTTTTTTTGTATTTGAAAGTCTAGCCATGGATTCCTTACCGCAACGCAGCCAAATGAACAAATTTTGCCTTTTTTTGGGCAAAAAGTTCTCAGGACTCAAAATTTAGTATTTTTTTTCTTGAAGTTGTTAATATATTTTTGTTAAACTATAAAAAAAATTTGATTATAAAAGTAGTCTTTTAGTTTGAGAGTATTTAAAAACCAACCTCTCTCAAAGAATGATTGAATTACGAGTACAACCTTGAATGTGCGAAAAAGTTACCTTTAAGGGATCAAGTTCTGTAATAGGTCTCATAAAGATCATCTAAATAATATTAAAGTTAACAATAATGGAAAAAATAAATCAATATTATAAAGAAAAATTATGAAAATTTAAATTAAAAATATTTTTCATTTAACTTTTCTTTCCAAAGCATAAATTGGATAATCCTTTACTATCTTTAAAAACCTGGCTTGACGTTTTTACTCAAATAATTTTTTTAAAAATACTTTTATAAGTTTAAAAAAAAAAATTCAATAATTTTTAATATAAAAATATTATCCTAACTATACAAAAACATTTTTATTAAAAACCCGGTAATTTTCCAAAAAAAGCTCTTCTTAAGTTCATTTCCAAAGCGGACATTATTTTTAACCTTTTAAAGAGCAATTTTTTTTTGTATAATTAATATTTTAAGATTCTAGAAAATTTAACTATTATTAAAAATTATATATTTACAGTTTAAAATTTGCGAAAAATTTCAAGAAAATAGAAAAAAACTGTAGTTTGTGTTGTGCAGTAAAAACATTTTCAGTAAAAACACTTTCATTAAAAATATTTTCAGTAGAAAAACATTCCTGAAAATGATAGAAAAGTTAAAAAATGTTCAGTAAAAAAATTTTTATTAAAAATATTTTCAGTCAAAATATTTTCAATGAAAATATTATCAGTAAAAATATTTTCAGTAAAATTAATTTCAGTAAGAAAAGTTTAGGTAAAAAAAAGTTTTCAGTAAAAAAATATTTCTGAAAACGATAGAAAAGTTAAAAAAATATTCAGTAAAAATATTTATTCAGTAAAAATATTTTTTCAGTCAAAAATTGTCAATGCACAAATTTTCAGTAAAAATATTTCTAAAAATGACAGAAAAGTCCATTCACTAAAAAAGTTTTCAGTTCAAAAATATTAGGTATAAATTTTTTCAGTAAAAAATTTACAGTAAAAATATTTTCAGTTAAAATGCTTTCAGTAAAAATATTTTCAGTACAAATATATTCAGTAAAAAAATTTTAGGTAAAAAAATATTGTTAAAAAATTGTCAGTAAAAAAAAATTTCTAGTAAAAATATTTTCAGTAAAAAATTTTAGGTAAAAAAATTTTCAGTAAAAAAATTTACAGTGAAAAAATTTTCAGTAAAAATATTTTCAGTAAAACAAATTTTCAGCAAAAAAATTTTCAATTAAATAATTTTCAGTAAAAATTTTTTAATAAAAATATTTTCAGTAAAATTTTGTTCAGTTAAAATTTGTTCACTAGAAATTTTTTATTGAATTATTTTGATAATGAACTAACTCTTAGGATTTCATAGCTTTTTGATAGTAAACCCTTAATAATATGAGTAGGTTTAGTAAAAACTTCTTTTATATTCAGAATTATAGCAAATAAAGAAGGAAGAAGGCCTAATGATATGATAGTCGGTAATGCAGTGCTCAACTATCGGTTACACATTCCAGACTGCTTAAATTGATATCCGGTCATTTTTCGGAAGTCCAACCATCAAAAATGAATAAAGAGAAAAATATAATATAAGAAAATGAAATTATCATTAAACTAAAAGAAAGCACAAACAAAATAACGAAAATTGACCAAAAACTTGACTTTGAGGCTCCCCATCCATCAATGGACAAATGCCTGTTTAGAAATGAAAGGAAAATTTTATTCCGACATTATTGCTAGTATTCGTATTATTATTAATGCTACTGATGTTGGTAGTACTGGTTTTTTTTTCTTCTATTATTTCTTCGCACTGTTGCCGCTGCTCTTTTCAATATTGGCATTTTGCGATTGCACTATCGGGACTGTCTGACTAAACATTTATTATGCACGATCCAACATAATAATTGTGATTGTTCATTTACGAATAGAGTGTAGATTTTATTGCTTATTTTTTTTCATTCAAATTTCTAAATAAGGAAATTCTTTTTATTGGTCTTATTTGAGCAGTGTTGTCTTTAGCCCCCTCATCCTCTTCTCACTTGTGAGGCATCGATTATTAAATTTTTCATAATAAGTTAAAAATTTATTTACCAGTTGCAGTCGTCTTGTTGATTAGATTGGTTTTATTGTTGTCCGGTTGAACTTAGATAAAGATGTGCATTTTAGGATGCAGACGGGCTCGAGGGGGAAGTGGGTTATTTATCGACCAAAAATCGAACACCATGACGGTATAATTTTTCAATAAAATTAAATTGGATCGGTACATTCGAACGTCAGCTATAGACTTCCATCAGTTTTACGGATCATGTACTGGTGGTATTCGTCGTATCCGTATTTTGTGGTGCAAGAAGTTGCAGAACATCACAGATTATGGGTTGTCTAAAAAGATAATCTCTTGTGAGAAGATGCATTCAGTTATGCTGTACGCACTTCGGAGATGAATACATAATTCAAATGGGGAAGTTGGCTCAACCCATAGACGACTGACTGACTGACTGACTGTATTAGATCTTGGTCTGATGGTCTTGTGGCCGGCCGTGTTGTGTGTGCCATGGCATGGTCAATGGGTGTATGGATCGTATTTCATCTTAGTCTATTGGCAGGAAGTTTGATTAGAGTGAAAGGAAAATAACTGATGAGGCTACTGTGCAACTGATTTAAAAGATTCGTGCTAATAGAAAATAGAAAATGTAAAACAGCAAACGGCTATTCGCTCTGGTCGACATAGAATTGCTTTTAGTTGAAAATCTTTTGATAGCCGATTGAGGAAATTATGATAGTCGATGAGTTATTGTTTTGAAACTAATGCATTCCGACATCTGACCAATGAAGAACATGGAAATGAAATCAGGATGTACGAATGGCCAATGATGTTTATGACCTCTATTTTCGGATCCTAGCTGAGGAATCGGGATTTCGAAACGTTTTTCCAATTATTACGGATTATGTCGGCTAAATTGACTTGGTTGGAATTCCTAATCAACGGAAAAGTAACTGACTTTTTTCTTTTTCACTGATTTTTCCAATGGTAACCTTAATTGTTATATTTTCTAAAAAGAAATTTTCTTCAGACAATTCTTATGAAAATTACAAAAACTATTTTCAATTTTCTAATAATTTAGAAAATTTTGTTTAAAATTACAAAATTTCATGTTTTTTTTTACCAAATTTTAATGACAGCATACATTCATGAATGAATCAACTTTTCAACATTTGTTCAAAAAATTTAAGTTTTTTCTTTTTTATGAGACAAATGGAAAAAACAACATTTTTGCAACCGTAAACCATTTTTTCCGGTTTCATTTTTTTTGCATAATTTTTTTTTTGGTTTTTTTGTTGTTTGCTGAGTATGCAAAATTATATACTCGTTTATGACTGAAAAACTACTCATTCTTGAATAAAATTTTAAGAAATTCCCTTCAGTAGAATTTTGTTCTACTCTCGACTAACCTAAGCTGACCTAGCATGGCCTGTTCAGACCTGGTATCGTGTGTCTACCTTTTCCGGTGAATAGTATCATTTTTATTATCTGTGAGCTCGTTACTCAATGAAATTGTACTATTCGAAACTCGTCTGCATACAAACATGCACACGTCTATTAATGCCTATAAGGGTACAAAGGTAACTAACTATTCATGTACATTTGGTTGGATGTGTGCATCTAACTACTCATGTACCATGTATATGAATGTGTGCATTACGAATATTTATTTACAAAAGAATTTTAAGGTCAGCAAGATTTTCCATACGATATGCAACAAATCAACTTTCATGTAGGTGACTGAACGAATGAACCTAAATTAAATCAATTTCAATTCTATAATATCACATATACTATTAGAATGACATGTATTTACTTTTGGTTAGGTTCGTTTAAATAGGAAATTTTTAAAGCCTTAATATTTCGTAAAAAAAACCAATCATATTAGTAAATTGCGTTTTAAAAACTCTTTAAAGGGAAATTCAAAATTGTGTTGCTTTTAAAACTCATTAAAGGGAAATACCCTAATTCCAACTGAATCGGTATATTCATTATATATTTTATTTTTTTTGCTAATTTATGCACTCTACTGATCCTTCTTAAAGGGATATTCACTCTCAGAGCAGAAAGAGATATTCTCTGGCTGTGAAGCCACTTTTAGATATTTGCAAAAAGTTTTTGTATTAGCTAAAAAGTGAATTTGCCAACAAGTTTAAACTCTTTTACCTTCTTTTTAAAGAAAATCATTTAAAAAACAACATGCGAACAATAAAAAACAATAGGCAAACCATTTAATAAGAAAAATCCTTCATATTTCAATGTTAAAACACTTTACAGTGTCTCTCAGTAATAAAAATTTCAGTTAAAACACTTTACAGTCGGAAAATTATAGAAAAGTCATTTCAGTAAAATAATTTTCAGTAAAAATATTTTCTGTAAAAATACTTTCAATAAAAACGTTTTCAGTAAACATATTTTCAGTAAAAAACATTTCTGAAAATAACAGAAAAGTAAAATAATGTTCAGTAAAATAATTTTCATTCAAAAAATTTTCGGTAAAAAGATTTTAGGTACAAAAATGTTCTGTAAAAAAAAGTTTCTAGTAAAAAAATTGCCAGCAAAAAAAAGTTTCTAGTGAAAATATTTTCAGTAATTTTTTATTAAATGATTTTACATTTCTGAAAATAATAAAAAAGTGAAAATATTTTTAATAAAAATATTTTCAGTAAAAATATTTTCAATAAAAATAATTTCAGTAAAAGTATTTTCAGTAAAAATATTTTCAGTAAATACGTTTTCAGTAAAAATGTTTTCAGTAAAAAAATATTCAGTAAAAACGTTTTCAGTAAAAATATTTTCAGTAAAAAAATATTCAGTAAAAACATTTTCAGTAAAAACATTTTCAGTGTAAAAAAATTTTCAGTAAGAAACTTTTCAGTAAAAAATATTTTCAGTAAAAAAAATTGCAGTAAAAGAAATTTTCAATTAAAAAATTTTTCATTTAAAAATTTTGTAGTAAAAAAAAATTTTTCAGTAACAATATTTTCAGTAAAAATATTTTCAGTTAAAAAAATTGTCAGTAAAAATATTTTCAGTAAAAACTTTTCAGTAAAAATATTTTCAGTAAAAAAAAATTTCAGTAAAAATATTTTCAGTAAAAAAATTTTTATTAAAAATATTTTCAGTACAAATATTTTCAGTAGAAATATTTTCAGTAGAAATATTTTCAGTAAAAATATTTTCTGTAAAAATACTTTCAGTAAAAACGTTTTCAGTAAACATATTTTCAGTAAAAACACATTCCTGAAAATAACAGAAAAGTAAAATAATGTTCAGTAAAAAAAATTTCAGTAAAAAAATTTTCGGTAAAAAGGTTTTAGGTACAAAAATGTTCTGTAAAAAAAAGTTTCTAGTAAAAAACATGTCAGTAAAAAAAAGTTTCTAGTGAAAATGTTTTCATTAAAAAAATTGTCAGTAAAACAAGTTTCTAGTAAAAAAAATTGTCTGTAAAAATATTTTTAGTAAAAAATATTCAGTAAAACCGTTTTTAGGGGAAAAAGATTGTTCAGTAAAAAAATGTTTAGTTAAAAATTGTTTAGTTAAAAATTTTCAGTAAAAATATATTCAGTAAAAACATTTTCAGTAAAAATATTTTCAGTAAAAAACTTTTTAGTAGAAAAATTTTCAGTAAAAATATTTTCAGTAAAAAACTTTTCAGTAAAAAAATTTTCTGTAAAAATTTTTAGTAAAAACTTTTCCAAAATTCATAAATGCGTTTTTCCTCCTTGTCCCTCTCAGGAAAATTTTCTCTCTTGGAGAGTCATTATTCGATGTTGATGGTTTGTGCTTTAGCTAAAAAGTGTATAAACTTAAATGTGCATCGAATAGAGAAAATTTTCTCCTTATCAAAAAAACTTTAAAAAAATCTTTTATTCAAAGTGCATTTTTTTTTAAATATTCAAAATTAATCATTAAATGTAAGAGAAATTTTTATAGAAGTTTATTGTTAATATTGTAAATTTTATCAATAAAAATGTTGATGTATTTAGAAAAAAAGAAGATATTTTTCTTTTTGGTTTTTAGCCCAAAATCTAATTTTTTTCTTGGTTTTTAACTCAAAACAATTTGAGAAATAATTTTCGAAATTTTATTGTAACTTATTGTTAAAAGTACCCCAAATTTAATAAAAAGGCCGCTTTTACTATAGAATTTGAAAAAATAGGCTAACATCTGTTATTTGATGATATGTGATCAAAGAAACATACTCATCGGATTGAATAAATCTTCAGCGCTCACACACTTACCAATAAGTACATCTGCAATGATTGTGATTAAATGTACACCAAACTTATTTGTTAACGTTCCATTTAAGACCACCAACTAACCGCATAAGCAATCGTTCCAATGTGAATGATTTGAATACGAAATTTCCATGGAAAGTGTTACACAGAACGGTAATATGTCAAAGAACGAGTATTTTTTTAAAAAGCATTTTTATTTCTCTAAATCTTCTACGTATGTTTTTGTTTATATTTTTAAATATAATTTACTATTATTACTTTTTTTTAAATATAGCCCAAGTCTTTTTGTGTCAAAATCAGTATACTCGCTATAAAAGAGTTTATTTCTGAGGGTAATACAGAAAGAAACAAATAAGGAACTAATTTTTTTGAATTACGCTCTGAAAAGATTAAAGTTTATCGTCTTTTAGTGCCCAAAAATATTTTACTTTTTTTTTAGTAATTAGAAAAAATTAAAGTTTATCAACTTTTAATATGAATAAGAATAAATTTTCAATTAAAAGAATTATTTTATTTAAAACAACAAAATTATCTGTTTTAATAGAAGATTATTCATTTTATAGTTTGGAAAGTAGAGCTCCGTCATTTAACAATTATTCAAGATAAATATTATTACTATTAAAATTTATTTAGATTAAAATTTGCCATTTAGTAGTTAGTATTATTTGTTCAAATAATATATAAAAATTACATTAAAGATACACCGATTAGATTCTGCAACAACAGGATTTAGATGCGCATTTTAGCTATATGGTAAAGGTTATTTCTCACTCGTTAGATATGTCAATAAGCAAAATTGTCATATATAAAACCTTGAAAACACATAAGTCATTATATTTCTGAAAAGTCAAATACTAGACTACATACTACAAATGTAGTTTTAAAATCAGATGCCATAATCCATAAAACATGACAAATGTTAGCTTTATTGCGGGAAAACTTCCCAAGTCGCATAATTTCGAGATTTGGTGATGTCAATTGGCTTCGAAGATCGTTCAATTTGACGCTGTTACACATTTATTTTATTGCTAGAGATTAATTTTTTAAAAGATAATTCCCAAATTTTACCGTATATAAAAACCAACATCCGTCAAGTAATGTACTGAATTACATTCGAAAATTTACGAAAAAGTCATTAAAAATAACCTCAAAAGGATCGAATCCTGCAAGAAATTTTGTAGTAGCTTTTTTAAAAATTGTATTTTATTATAGTGGCAAAGTTAAAATAATATATTAAAATAAAAAACTTATCCTAATCTTAATTTGAAATATGTTTTAATAAAGTTTAATTTCCAACGTATAAATTGGATAGTCCTTTATTAATAATAATTGTTGAAAAAAAAATATTTTTTACTTACCAAAAGTCTTATTTATTATTTCAATTATTCTCATCTCATAAAAACTAGATTTAATCGATAAATTTATTGAAAAAATAGAATAATTTTATCTGAATTATTGCATTTTATGTGAGTTTATATCTTTTACTGGAAATTCCTGAAATTTACTTCACATTCACTTTTGAATACTTTATAAAAATATCATTTTCTCCTCTCTTATATCTTTTTTTTTTAATTTATATTAAATTTTTAATAATTAAATTATTTATAATTTCTGAAGGTAAAGACAAATCCCCCAAAGTATATCGAAATAAGTAAAAATTTAAAAATATTTTCAACTTTTCTATAAAATTACTGAACACGTGCAAGTCAATCAAGGCAAAGAAAAAATAGTGTTAGTAATAGTTGGAAAAAATATATATAAAAAAAACACACATTGTGGGAGTTATAAGAGAAAAAAAATTTCTGGCTAAGCGGAAAATTGGAAAATTTCTATTGTAAAAAGGAATTAATTTCAGAATCTAGTACAAGTGCTTAGCAAAGTGATTTCGTATATCAATAATCGGTTCGTGTAAAATTTTATTTTATTTATTTTTTTAAAAAAATATTTTTCACACTTCAAAGCTTGAGAAGTTTCTTTAAGCTTTGCGTATTTTTTTTTCTGTATTTAATACGAGCTACAAAAAAGGCAATCATGGAGCCGCGTGTGATATATTTGAAACCGAAACCAAATTTTAATCATTTTTACAAAAAAGGTAATTTTTTTAAAAAAAATATTTTATTGATTTTTGCTATTTTTCTTTTTACCATAAAATCTAGAACATATTATTGCAACATAATCACTAGTGTAGGTGGACTGAAAATTACGCAAAACCAAAAAATTATAATAATAATAATAATAATAGTAATAAGTGAATAAAATAATCCATCAGAAAAGTAACAGTGCATAAAAGCATGAAAATATATAAACCTACTTTTATAATAGATATTTTGTAATAGATTTTTATTAGCGCATAAATGGAAATTTATTTTCGATTTTATGCCATAATTTTTTTCTATTTTTAATCTATGAAGAAATTTGACAATAGTTTTCTTTTATTTTTGAAATTTTCTGATGGATTTTATACAATAAATAAGCATGAAAACTTAACAGTTCGTAATCAATGTCGTAAATATAAATTATTAAAAGAGTATTTTTTTAAATATTTTATTTTAATATAATTTTAAATAAATTCTGTTTATGTAATATATTTTTTTGATAATTTTAAATGAACTTTTTCTCTTAGTTTTTTAATTATAAAAAATTTCGTATCAACATCTAAGCTACTAACGCCATCTATATGAACATTTTTGACCTTAGTTTTGTTAAGGGAAAAAAAATTTCTAAAATCTGTTAAATTATCCTTTTAAATTTTGAAGTTTTTAAATTTCCTCCATCAAAATCATCATAAAAGTCGTGGTTCCAAAAGCTGGAGTCCGTTATAAACCTGCTTAATCTAAAAAATTTAGACGTCCCGGTTTGGCGCAATGGACTTTCAGCTAGACAATTCCAGCATGGCTTTAACGACGACGTTGCCATGCTGAAATTATTTAATGCGAAGACCATCTTTAAGGTAAGGTCTGGACTCAAAAGTCATTCTAGAACTGTCTTACTGGAAAACCATCTTGAAGGCAGGGCTAGTCTACAAAAGTGATTCTGGAATTGTCTAGCTGGAACACCATCTTAAAGGCTGGGCCTGGATACAAAAATCATACTACAATTGTGTTACTGGATGACCATTAGGACGCTTAAGTCATGTTGAAATTATCGAGGTGGAAGACCATCTTAAATACAGGGCCAAGGCGCTAAAGTCATGCTAGAATTGTCTCTAGAATACCATTTTATAGGCAGGATTAGGATACAAATATGATGTTGGAATTGTCTAGATAGAAGATCATCTTAAAGACAGGGCCAAGGCGCTAATGTCATGCTGGAATTGTCTCTAGAGGACTATTTTATAGTGAGAGTCAGGACTTAAAGTCATGCTGGAATTGTTTTACTGGAATACCATCTTAAAAGCGGGGCTAGGACGCAAAAGTCATGCTGAAGTTGTCTAGCTGAGAGATCATCTTAAAGGCAGGATCAGGACGCTAAAGTCATGCTGGAATTATCTCTAAGAGACCATTAAGCAGGATTAGGATACAAATATAATGTTGAAATTGTCTAGCAGGAAGACCATCTTAAAGCATGGTCTGGGCGCAAAAGTCATGCTAGAATTGTCTTCCTGAAAGACCATCATATAAGCAGAGTCAGGACGTAAAGTCATGCTGGAATTGTCTTACTGGAATACAATCTTAAAAGCAGGGCTAGGACGCAAAAGTCATGCTGGATTTGTCTAACTAAGGGATCATCTAAAAGGCAGGATCAGCATTCTAGAAACATGCTAGATTTATGTAGCTATAAAATTATCTTAAGGGCAGGAATAGGCTACAAAATTAATGATGGAACTGTCTAGCTGAAAGACCATCTTAAAAGTAGGGCCTGGACACAAAAGTCACTTTACAATTGTCTTACTGGAAAACCATTTAGAAGGTAAGGTCAGGGCGCTAAAGTCATGGTGGAATTATCTCTGGAAGGCCATGTTTTAGGCAGGGTCATAACGCTAAAGTTAAGCTGGATATATTTGGGTGGCAGACTATCTTATAGGTAAGATTAGAATGCAAAAGTCATGTTTTTTTTACGGATTAAGTGTGTCCAGCCCATCCCATCAGATTGAACTTGATTTCTGCCACAACCCTGCGATCGCTCCATATTTTTCATTGTTAAAGAGGCTGTTGAACTGTTGGTGCATCCTCATATAGGGACCCAAAAATTCTTCGGAGCAGTCTCCTTTCGAACGTTATCAAAAAATAATAATGGTTTTGGCTGAGAACTCAAGCTTCCGAAAAAATGTATAAGGATAAGCTAGAATGGGGCTTTGGTGGTTGCCATCAGCCGAGCGTCATGTTGTTATTGACTGCAATACTTAACTCCAGATAGGGGTTATCCTCTTATTCTCTAACTCTTCAAAGCTGTAGTCTTTAAAGGCCTCTCGTACAGTTCTTGTCTTTTAGAAGATAATAAAAGTTCTTTTTATAGGTCTTGTCTTTTAGAAGCCCTCAATCTTTATAAAGTTCTATCGTACAGCTCTTCCCTCAATCTTGATACAGCATGTGAATGACACATAATGATGATGGGGTCAGCGTATACTTAAATATTGTAAGACCTAATGTAGGATCCTACGTTAATTCTGGATAAACAAGACATAACAGGTCGTTATAGCTTTTGAACGACTGCGACATGGATTCTGCTGCTTTTTTATTCCTTTCACACTAGTTATGATCGGTTTATTTATTCAGAATTATCGTATAAAATATTATGCCAGGAATATATAATTTTTGAGGGTTGCCGAACTCTCTCATGGAAGTTTTAAGACCTTATTCAGGCTATTTTATCATAGGCGGTCGTATCGACTTCTGCAATAACAAAAAGACTTAAATGAATAAAAAACAAGTTAATTTATTCTAATATATTAAAAGGAAAAATTTTAAAAAGTACTTTTTTAATTAAAGATGAATAAAATATAAAAATTCGGTGATAATCATAAATTTTTCCAATATTAAAAATCTGATTAAAATCCTCGATTTCAGTTGGGAATACGCGTTTCTCTTTCAGGAAAAGTTGCTCAACAAACGCTATTTTTCCAACAATTAAAATCTTTTTCGATTATTTAATTTTGAAAAATATATTCTATTTTAATAAAAAAAATAATAATAAAAATATTGATTAAAAGTTCATGAACATTTCAACATTTCTTCATACTCGTGACCATTAATCTTTATCAACAAAATAGCCATGCTCGTACATATTGTACTTCCGATTGCACAACTTTTCTATTCAATGGAATTTGACGTCAAAAATTTCAATTTATGTCAATAAAATAATCTATATACAATATATTCTTTGTATGTAGATATTGTTATTGTTTTTACTAATATTAGTGAATATATTCAATTGTTTTTGATTTATTTTAATTCTATATTTAAATTACAAATAATTGCAGTAATTGCAGTTGAATTAGGTTTTAGATGCAGGCCTGTCCCTCTTGAATGATTAAATAAATAATTTATAATTTATTACTTTTTTAAATATATATGATTATAGCTTCTACTAATAGGATATAGAATTGTGTGAAAAAAACACAAGAACATTTTTGACTTACGGGCATTGGGGAACTATCAACGAATCTGATATGCTTATGCATCTGGTCACTTGAAATTGCTAAAAAGAAAATCTTGTAATAACAAATATTAAAGAAAAGATCATGTCAGTTTCTAATAGAGATAATGCACTAGTATTCCTAATCATTGAAAAAGTCCGTATTACATTGAACCGCCCCCATTGATGGAATCAATGAGGAACAATCAAAAACGTTGCCCTAAAAACCTCTTAAAGTATCTAATCTACTTCCGGCAAGATGCATCAATCTGTGTTAATTGGAATAAATCGATGATCGTAGGAGTATCCAGAATTGAATATCAAAAACTGGGTCAACTTTACCAACAACCGTTTAGATACTAAACAGAAATCTTTTTTTGACTTTTCCAAAATTAGCACAAGAGGGAGTAGTACTCTACTTTTTATCACAAGCAAATATCTTCAATTAATCTCAAACTAAAAATACAAAAAAAAGAAGAAAAAAAAAGTATTCAATCTTTAGACTTTCAATAAGTAAAAAAAAAATTTAATTAAAAAAAAATTCGCAACAGTCACGGAAAACGGAAATGAAAAATCATTTTTCGGTTAAAAACTTCCCCAAAAAGCAAAGTGCTGTGATTCCGCGGGAGACTGGAATTGTTAAATTTTACGTTAAAATTTCAAATTCCGATAGAAAAAAACTAAAGAATTTTCTAATTTATTTATTGTTTTTTTTTTTGTATTTTTATTGTTTTTTATTTTTTTATTTGCAATTAAGCTAAAAATTAATTTCCAAACAATGCATAAGATAATCATTATCTACGCAGGATCTTAAAGATTAATTGACCTTCGCATAAAAATATTGGAAACTTTCCCATGAAATATGATGAAAAATAACAGTTGTTTGGTTGTTGTTCGGAAGGAAAAAAAATTATAATAATTGCAATAAAAATTCTTTTCTACAATAAATTCGAATTGAATAAATTCAAATGCAATGCAATCGACTACAGTACATGCAATAAGTTTATGCAGCTACTTGTCTTACGGGCACCTACACATAATATGAGATTAGGCCTTGCCATAATCGCAATTGTTGCATTTTTATTGGTAATTTCAATTTCGAAAGAAAAAATACACTAATTCGTGTTGGAATTGTAAACACCAATAAAAATATTAGTACCACAAATTCTATTATTTATTTTTCTTTTTCAGAAAAAAACGCAATTATTTTGTAGATTCAGTTAATTTTCGAGAATGTTCAATTTTGGTTTTGTTGAATATTAAATGAAGGTCAAGGTGTTCTTTATAATGATTTCAGTTTGGTTGTAATTATTTTTAATTATTAAAATTTAACGTATTTATATGGTTATTTTTGATTAAGTTAGTGTTTTTTATAATAAAAATATTCTTAAATTAATTTTTATACCAATAATTTTTTTTTTAAATTCCTTAATCGTACTTATTAGAAAATTCATTTACGGTTGAAAAAATTCCTTACAATAAAATTTTATTAAAAAAAAAATCTGCAAGTCACTCAGTTAACTAAACAAATGTAGTATTGCTAATAAAAAAATAATCTTATTATTTTGGATTGCTTTTAAAAGTAAATTATTGTTTCTTCTTAAGTATCAGAATCATGTGCGGTAATGCGGCTTGGGTAGACCAAATTTTATTTTATTAAAAACAATCCATTATTTACCGTGAATATTAAGAAAATGTTTATTAAATAATGACATATATGTTCTAATTGTTTAGGATTATGCTTGATTTTTTTTAAATTTTTTTTATAAGATTATGCTTGATCAGAATTTTTATGGCAACTCTTTATTTACTTTAAAATTTCCATAATCTCTATGATAAGTTAGTACACAAATTTTTGATAATTTTTATGCTAATTTCATATTTAAAAAACTTTATTCTTAAAATAAATATACCTTTATCTAATTTTTATGGCAACTATGTATGTGTAATAATTTTATCCAAAAATTTCATCAATTTTTATAGTACAACTTTGTAAATTTTTATGTTCATTCTACATTCAATAAAATTTCTTAAATATTTGTCATAACAATTCGAAAATTTTCTATAATTTTTATGGTAACTTCACATTCAAAAAAAAGTTTCTCAAATTTGACTCAATCTTTATGGTAATTTAGTACTTACAATTTCTATAATTTTGTTGGTGTTCTTATTTCATGGTATTTTTTTAGTATTCGGAAAATTTCGTTTCTGTCAATTTTTATAGCAAGTAAATTCAGAAAATTTCTTTAGTTTTTGGTAAATTCGGAGTAAAAAAAAAGTGTTCTCAATTTTCATGGCAACAATACGTATATTTTCTCTAATTTTTATAGCAATTCCGTATTCGAAATTATTTCAACACCTGAAATTTTCTTAATTTTTATAACAACTAATTTGTATGGTAACTTCGCACTCAAAAAATAGTCCTCAATTTTCATGGTAATCATACTTAAATTTTCTACAATTTTTATGATTACTTCGAATTTAAAAATTAGTCTACCATTTTTATGGTAACATTTTCACAATTTTTATGGTATTTCTGTATTTGAAAAATTCTTTTTGTGAAATTTTCGTAATTTTTATAGCAACCAAATAAATAAAATATCTCTAATTTTAATGGTACAATAACTTTCTATAATTTTTATGGTTATTTCACATTTAAAATTAGTCCCCAATTTTTATGGTAATAATTCATGTATATTTTTTTAAATTTTATGGTAACTCCATATTTAAAAAATATCCTTTATTTTTATGGCACGTAAGTTTTCTCAATATTTATGGTAACAGTATGTAGATTTTCTCTAATTGTTATAGTAATTATTCAAATCGATTTTATTCCTAAAATTTGCTCAATTTTTATGATAATTTGGGACTTAAAATTTCCCTAATTTTTATCGAAATTGCGTATTCAAAATTTGCATACCTAAAATATCCCTAATTTTTATAGTAACCAACTATATCAAATTTATTTAATTTTTATGGTAGTAAATTCCGGAAATTTTAAGTCCCGGAATTTTTATGGTAACTTAGTATCTAACCGGCGTGGTAGCACTGTCGTTAGTTGAGGTATAGTAGTACGCTAAATACCTATCATTATTTTTATTTCGTTTCCTTATCCCTTATCATTTCCTTCTGGTATCACAATGGATCTAAATTTGGTTTAACTATATCCAACTGAAATAGCATATAGCCACTCTTAAAAAAATAAACAACTTAGTACATTCAGTAATAAATTACCATAAACACTGGAAAATTTTTAGGAACCTTTATTTCCGCATTCAAAAAAATTTACTCAATTTTTATAGTAAAAAAAACGTACATTTTCTGTAATTTTTATTATTTCTAAAAAAAATTATGGTAACTTTATATTTAAAAAAATAATTTCTTAAATTATCTTTTATTTTTATAGTAACGCCATTTATAAAAATAAAGTTGTTAGTTTTTATGATAACACTACTCAAATTTTCGCTTATTTTTATGGTTAAAAAATTTTCTCTCAAAACTTTTATCAAGGTACTACTTACTTTTTTTTAATTTTTATAGTTATTTACTATCCGAAATTTTCATAATTTAAAAAATAATTTAATGCCAAAATATTTCCCTAGTCTTTAAAATATGACTTTCATAAAATTTTCTTATTTTAAATATAATTTAGCATCAAAAATATGAATATTCAGATTTTTCTTATTTTTATGGTAACTTGATATACAAATTTCGTTTATTATCATGATCATTTAATATGTTGAATTTCCTTAATTTACATTCTAATATTTTGCCATTTTTTTACGTAAAATTTTTTAAATTTTTATGGTTATTTTATGGCAAAAAAATTTAATCAACACAATTATATTAAAATATTGCCAATTTTTATATGTACTCATAAATAAAGTTAATTTCATTATTGTATATCGTATAATTTCATACCTAAAATTTATCTAATTTTTATTTTGAAAATTCTCTTAAATTTTCGTTATGGCAAATGTTTTTTTTAAATTTTTATAAAATCGAAAATTTTTAAAAATATTTCTTGGTAATCAAATTTTTACTATTTTTATAAAATTTTTATACCTGAAATTTCATAATTTGTTTATTTTTAAATTACTAATCATCTATCATATAATAAATTACTTTAAAATAAATTGTTCATATTTTAAATTTGTTAATCAGTTGGCATTACTAATGAAAGAATGTTGAAAGTCAAAAACTAATACTAATTGTCTTAAAAAATTATAAAATAAAATATGTCAAAGTTATAAATTGACATAACTTTCAATAATGATATAAAAAGTAAATATACTTTATGGGAAAATTTATGAAAACTATTCAGGGTTGATTAATTATAACCTTCTATCCATATTGGTAAAATAATGTCATTTTTACATGTCTAATTTGGTTCAAAATATATTGTATTTATATCGGAAAAATATTTAATTTAATAATAGAAAAAAAAAACATTCTTTGGTCTATAAATTAAATAATTGGATTTTATGAGCATATCCAAAGCAATCAATAAAGTCTTTCTAAGAGTTTATCTTATAAGTTTAAGCTTTCCAATACATATACGAGCAAAGAAAAAAACATTAAAATCTTCAAATAATAATAATAACAAAAAAATATTAATAAATTTAAATTTATAATATTTTTTTTATCGAAAGACTTTTCTGCAAAAATGATCAAATATCTAAAAATAAAGCAGCAAATATAAAATCGAATGGACTCTTCCCATACTACCATTTATTTATGCATACATTCGGCTACCAAATCACTCTCCAAATCAACCAATAACACCTTTTCATAAATGGTTTCTTAAGAATACCAACAACAAAAATATAAAAAAGCATTAACTTTTATTATGTTAATTGGAAGTAGACATCACATCAAGGTCGATTTGTATCTTCCTCTTACTCTCTTTAGAAATCTAGAAAAAAAAACTATAAAAAGGCTTGAAAAATAATCATAATAAAAATAATAATAAATTATGCAATTTTTTTTTAATATCTAATTTATTTTTAAAAAAAAAGGAAATTAAGTATTTTATAAATAGAAAAATATAGTTTTTGTTAATATTTTTCTCCAAAGGCCACTAAGCTTTTCAGTTTCTTTTCGTTGGCATCCATAAAACGTTTTGTTGGTGATTTTTTAATATTTTTTTTTCATAAATTTTTGTCGATTCTCTTCTAATGGTATTCCGGTAGCAAAAGCAGTTTTTAAGACGATCATCGAGGAAATTAGACAATCAATCAACAGAAAATCATTTTGAATGGTTCTCATAGTTCTGCAAAAAAGATTTTTTTTCTTATAAAATCCTATCAAAAATTCAAAATTATGTATAGACCGCTTCCCCTCGGACAATTGGTACCTTTGAACATTGTATATTAAGTGATGTTTTCTGCAACTAAATTGAAGAGATTATAATCGAAAGAAAGAAATAATTTTCCCAAAATGGATTGGATTCGATAAATATGACGGATCCACACCAGTTCAATGATCAAAAAATCAAACTGATTCGACGGAAAAAAATTTGATTACCTTCAATTATTTGGAGTTATAGCAGAAAAGTAATGTCGATACAGCTTGTACGTTAGTCCGTCCTAGACGTGGAGTACAAGTTTTAATCTCATCCGGTAACTTTGAGACCCTATAGGAATCTATAGAGTATGATAAATAAAATTGTGTTTTTGTTGTGCATTTGAAAAAATAAGACAGCGAATTTTAGCAGCCAAATTGGCAGACATCAGCCAACGTGACATCATAAGAAAAAACTTTTGACGTCTGGCTAACGAGTGGCTGATGTCTGAGGTTGACTCGTCAGCCAAATTTGTCCTAAACTCGTCAGCCATTTTTCCAAAGTATCCCAACGTCAACCAACGTTGACAATTTTTTTAAAGTGGTTGACGTTGGCTGATGCAAAAATCAGGTTATAAGACAATCAGTCAAATTACGTTTTCTGACGGTGGGACACTTTTAAAAAAATGGCTAATGTCTTTAGTACAAATTTGACCAACAAGTCTAATGGCACCTTTAAGTTTAATGAATCCGCAAGTTTGACTTACGAAAAGTTGCAACGATCCTATAGGAAAGCACACACTTTTTTGGCAGCATAATGAATTTTTGGAGGGACGAAAAGCAGTGGAATTTTTGGAGGGACGAAAACCAAGTGAGGGCTTTTGCAATATCAGATTAACGATTAATATTGGCTCAAAAAATGGATTTTTCGTGTCGGATCGGATATTGTAGACTCTTGAACGCTTCGCCATTAGAGCATTTCCTGTTACACGAGTGATTAAAAGTGTCTTGAAAGAAGTTATTTTGGTACTATAAATTACATCCAAAGTAATATAACCGAACTATTTTGAAGGGGATAACTTCAGTTTTATGGTATTTCTGTATTCGAAAAATTCCCTTCGTAATTTTTATAGCAACGTAATACATAAAATATCTCTAATTTTTACGAAAAATTCAGGCTCAAAAAATATTTCCCAATTTTTATGGTAACCGTACTTGAACTTTTTACAATTTTTATGGTTACTTCGAATTTAAAAATTAGTCTACAATTTTTATGGTAACAATGCGTACATTCTCTCTAATTTTTATGGTATTTCTGTATTCAAAAAATTCTCTTCCTGAAATTCTTGAAATTTTTATAGCAACTCAATAAATACATAAAATATCTATAATTTGTACGGTAAATTTGCACTCAAAAAAAAAGCGCCCAATTTTTATGGTAACCGTACTTAAACTTTTTACAATTTTTATGGTTACTTTGAATTTAAAAATTAGTTTACATTTTTTTATGGTAACAATGCGTATATATTTTCTCTAATTTTTATGGTATTTCTGTATTCGAAAAATTCCCTTCCTGAAATGTTCGTATTTTTATAGCAACATAATGCATAAAATATCTGTAATTTTTGCGGTAATTTCGGGCTCAAGAAATAGTCCCAAATTTTTATGGTAACCGTACTTAAACTTTTTATAATTTTTATGCTTAGAATTTAAAACTAGTCTACAATTTTTATGGTAAAAATACGTACATTTTCTCTAAATTTTATGGTATTTATTTTTACGGTAACTCCGTATTCAAAAATTTTTCTTTAATTTTAATAGTTATTTACTATCCGAAATTTTCATAAGTTACACAATAATTTGATGTCAAATATTTGCCTAGTCTTAAAAATATGCCTTTCAGAAAATTTTCTCATTACTCTTCTGTCACATCTCATATATGAACTTCAATTTGTATTTATTTAAATAATTCCAATTACAGGTAGTTTTTTTTTCAAATAAAATTTTTAAAAAAAATTCAATAAACAAATAATGAAATGAGTATGATTTGGGTTAAATAAGATCAACGGCATTTGAATGCAAAATCATCTTAAATGGAAATGGGTAAAAAAAATGTTGTCCAGGAAAAAAAACCCCAAAGAAATTGGACTTCATTTCTATTTGGTTTGGTAGTTAAACTTGTGGACTCATCATCATCAAAATTTTCTTCTATTTTTGATCTTTTTACGTACATTTACGGGGAAAAAAAATTGTCCGTACTCTTTTGTACTACGATTAAAAGGCTAATATACCCCCGTTCACCTGGAAATCCATAGAATACCACAGTCACCAGAATGGGAATCTTCTTCCTCTCCGAGATAGACATACATAATTATTCTATTGACCCCATATATGATTGATCGCTTCGATTAGTATTTAAGATAAACGGCAGAGGATGCCAATGACTTTGAACAAATCTATTTAAAGTATGATACCGAACTGACCATGGACCATTCAGCGGTTGCTTGAGTAAACATTTTGTGGAAATTTTACTTTTTGCCTTTGGAAAAAATTCCTTTTATTTCGAATATCTATCTTACGTCAATTTTTTTTTCAAAGAATTTTTAATGGATTTCTTTTTTTTTCTTCCGAACAATTTTTTACACCATATTTTAGAAGTAGTCATAGGGTCTGGATTGTTCGAAAAGGAAATGTAAAATGAAGAAGTCAGTTTGATCTTGTACAAATACATTAAATCTGATCATATTTTCAACCATATTCGAATGTGATCTTTTAATTCATTTAAAAGAGATTTTTTCTATGAAAATTAGAATATTTAGGAAAAATTAACTAAGAAAATGTAGAAAAAATAGGTTCTCGATTAAGAGAATTTTTTTATTACAAAAACAATCAAAGTGATTTTCCACAAAGACTATTGGCAATCAAAATTAAATTTAAATTTCTGCAACCCTTTTTTAATCAAAGCACAATAGTTACCTTTGGTTTTAAATAAAAATTATTTATACACTTTTATTATTGTACAATACTAACCAAACGTATTATTTGAAATGATTTTATTTATGCAAGAATACACATTATTTATGGCTATGTGAAAACCAAATCGAATTATTGTATTTAATTTCATTTTCACTATCAGAAAGATTTTATTACCGCGTATCGAAAGTGAGTGAGTAACCTTTAAAAATGTACGTTTGATATTTTATTATTTTGAAACAATTCCATTCAAATAAAAGAGATTTACGAACATTTTAGATCAAATTAAATATCAAAACTAAAATAAATCAATCAAAAATTATTGCACTTGAATTTTAGTATGATTTGCATATAAAACGATAGCAAAAATTAAAAACATCTTAAATCTATTTAAGAGCACAAAACAAAACTGCCAATATTCTTAATTCAATTAATTTTTATGAATTTTTTTTCAATTTTATTTTTAATTACAGATTCCGATATGAACATGAATATGAATATGGAAAATTTAGCAAAAATGGTAACAACTCCATTGATAATTAATGAATACTTAACGATCAGTTCACCGCCAACATATTCACGATTACCTCCTGATGGTCATGAATTTCCGCCAAATTTCTCCGAGCCAATCATAATTCCAACACATATAAAAACAATGACAAATACAACAACAACCCTAACAGAAACTAGAGTTATAAAAAAATCACTTGACACAGACGATGATGATCGTCCACCACTTCCGAAATCAGTTCCTCCGCCAACAGTTCCCCGCAGAATATATCGTCAGGACTTGGTAATAAAAGTTGACGATACCAGAACTGAAAAGAAGGATAAATATATTCGACTCGATCCAGTCAATTCCAATACAGTTAGTTCCAGTCCATTTGAGACTAGACGAAAATCGATAGAGAATCTTGAGACATTCCGGAAGCCGGAACCAGTTGCTCGGAAATTGTCCGATTGGAGAAAGGATGAAAAGTCTGAAAAAAGTGTACGCGATAAGATAGCCATGTTCTCGAATGAGGATCAGACAGATTTCGCAAAGACTAAAAAGCCCCTGAACAAGAGTACAGAAAATCTTTTGGATTCTGGAAGCAAATACCAACAATCCTTCTCTAGTTCGCTGACAAAGAAAGCAGTCAGCGTGGATAATCTTAATGATGTATCACGCAGCAAACCTTCACGTAGTAAGCCGGCTCTAATTGAAAGGACTTACAGCGAGGATACCTACACAAGTCCATTGAAGACTGACTATAGTCCAAACTATGCGTCCCTGCCAAGAAGAACCAATGCTAACTTATCCAGGACCACCAGTTTTTCTGGACAACCACAAATACTTGACGAGACCAATCGAAAAGTGACCATTTCTAATATCCTTGAGCAAAGAAGAAGATCCATGTCGAAGCTGCGTGGGCTTGTCATACCAGAACGACCAAATATTCCATCGTCAAGTCTTGAGACCATCATCGATCTTCCCGAAATAAAAAGTTTGGACAGTGAAAAGATCAAAATGAATGGAAATGCATCATCGAATGGCATTGGACATAAGCATGACACCATGCCACCGATTTACAAACCGATTGCTTTGAACACCAACACACTGAATGGATCGTACAAGAGCATCTTTAGCCCTTCGAACAGGCATCTGCCCTCTGCACGGAAAGTAGAAAGTAAGTTAGCAAAATTAGTTTTGAATATCAAAAAAATAATTGCAACAATTTTAATAAATCCATTTAGATCAATTAATTCCGCCAATGAAACCACCAAGGACTTCCCTGGTTTTGACGAAGGGTACCCATGTCGAGGAGAGTGACAGTGATTCGGTGTTCAGTTCTAAAGTATCGTCACCGCCAATGTCTCCATCCGTTCCAGTCCCAGAAAAATTTGCTCTGACAAGGACTTTAAGCTCAGAGACAAACACGTCGATTGCGAGCTCAACGACTTCAACGCTTACATCTGGCTCCGGATCTCAAGCTAGTTGCAGTTCGATTGGCAGCACTCCGACTGTTGACATGAGTCGTCGCATCATCAAATCGGGATCTGGCGATTCAACGATTAACCGAAAGAATATACTTGCTTCAGCGAAATGCCGTAGCGGCCGTGATGACTCCTCGTCCCTGGTTCGAAGCAGACGTTACGATGATGAGGATAGTACAGACGGCTATGACGAGGAAGAGACTCGACGTGCTCCGAAGCCAAAACAACGCAGTTCCTTAGCAATGCCAAATAAGACCAACTCGACCACAACATCTTCGGGCGCAAGTGCCACAACAGCTGTCAACTACAAGCTCGTCAGCAAAGACGAAAGTTTGATCGACAAAGTGATTAATGTGGCAACCTACGTCGAAGTCACATCCGACACAGATGATAGCAGCCGCAAATCGGACACGTCACCATCCAAAATCAGTGCCATGTTTATAGATGAAGAGCGCAAAGCTAGTTCGAAATTGGATCCACTTCAGCAACCGATTTTAATGAAGCCAGAACCCAAGCCGGCCTATCAGGAGCATATGATGCCTAAGAAATTGAACAATATTAGCTCCATCAATAGTGGCAGCAATAATAATGACCTAGCCAAGTGGGTGCGATCCGAAGCGGCAAAGGCACAATCGGAAGCTTCGAAAATAGAATCCCCTGCAAAGATGCAATCTGAGAAAACCGTTTCCGAAAAAATTGAATTGCTCACAGCTGCAAAGCCAGTAGAAGCACCGCGAACACAACCAAAAATCAAAAGTTCTGCCACTGAAATTAGGGAGAAATTCGAAAGCCGAATCCAGACGCAGATCTCCACAGTGAATAGTGCAAAGCCGACTCCAAAAGAAAACAAAAATGGAGTTTATCATGAACGGTTCTCCTCTCTCGACTCGGTGGCATCGTCATCATCCTCGTCCGGTGTATCCTCTACGACGCAGAATATGCAATCCAATCAGGAAACGGCTACTGAGTTTGGAAGTTTCTCATCGCTCGGCAGTAACCAGAGTCTAATCACAGCTCAAGACGTACAACTTATCATTGAAGAAGCCGATCCGCCACTAAAAACGCCGGAAGCCTTCATTGTAGTTTTGCAGCGTGACACGCCCGAGAGCAGTATTGGAATCACATTGGCCGGTGGATCCGACTACGAGGCCAAAGAGATTACAGTAAGAATTATTCAACAATCGCCCATGATCCCAATGGTTTAACCAAAACTAATTACAGATTCATAAGATTCTCAACAATTCCCCAGCGTTTAAAGATGGACGCTTAAAAAAAGGTGATAGAATATTGGCTGTTAATGGATTGAGTATGCGAGGACTAACCCATCGCGAATCAATTACTGTACTTAAGGTAAAATAT
The DNA here is from genome assembly GCA_958298945.1 of Atherix ibis. Classification (NCBI taxonomy): domain Eukaryota; kingdom Metazoa; phylum Arthropoda; class Insecta; order Diptera; family Athericidae; genus Atherix; species Atherix ibis. The sequence goes on along the minus strand of OY282605.1, from coordinate 29,552,728 downwards.
AAAAAATTACAAAAGATCACAACTTCAAGTGCAATTATAAAACGAGAAATTTATTTTTTCTTCTTCTATTAATTATAGACACCTCGACCTGAAGTGGTCGTAGTTGTGACTCGTTCAGAGTCAGTTGTTGTTAAATCATTAACCAAAAAACGATCTTCGCTAGGCTCCTTAACCTCCCTGAATGACAAGCCAGCTGAAATCGACTTCGAGAAGAAACGAAACTTTCACAAAGCCTCAAGGTCCTTAGATCTTGATCTCGATATCATTTCGAATGGCGATGATAAGTCAAAAGACTCATCGAATAGTGGTGATTCGCTTACCAATGGCAGCTTGAGTCCTTCAACGCCAGAAAAGCCAATTGCCCGAGAGAGGATCAAAGATTTACAAAAAACAAATTCACCAACAATAAATCAAAATTGTATACTAGAGAAAAATAATGAAATTGCAACCAGTCTTAATTCTAGCAAGAAATTCGAAAATGCTTCATTAATAAACAGTGAGTACAGTTTTTGTTTTTAGTTATTAATTCAAGTAAAATTATAACAAATATTATTGAGAAAAATATTACTAAACAAAAAGAAAATAATATTAAGATAGTCATATTAAGATTAGAACAGATTTTGCTCAGTCGTGAGCAACAATAAAATACAAAAGATGAAATTTTTTTTAAATCACCCATAAAATTTTGGAGAACAGAGTAATCGATGACTTTTTAATTTAAAAATAAAACAATTTTTCATACAATAAAAAATCAATTTTATTTAAAAAAATAATAAAAAATGTTACAAAGAAAAAATTACTTCCAAAAAAAAATGTAATTAAAATAATTGTTAATTCAAAATTTCAATGAATATAAATTGACCGATAAATTATGGGATGTAAATCGTCAAGAGCTAAGAAACCTTTTTCGCCAGGTATGCTTATTATTGTAGTTATTAAAAATTGTATTAAAATATTTTTAATAATTAAATATCACAATTAATATGGTTGATTTAAAGCTAATTTTCTTCAAGACTCTTAAAATTATGTCAGTGAAAAAAGGATTATTAGAATTTTTTACTTATATTAAAAAAAATACAAAAAAAAGCTTTAACAGGACTTTATTTTTTAGACGTTTTTTCCATCATTTTGTGTTAGCATAATCAATAAATGGTGCGAGCCTTGATTTTATACCCGCCATTTTTTATTTCAGATATTTTTAGATTCAATAAGATTTTTTTCAACAAAAAAAAACAATGGAAATATTTGATCTTAGAATTATGGCGGTGAAAAATTAGTTGCTGAAAAATATTTTCTATAAAGTAAAATTTGTCAAAATATTTCAATAATAAATTTTTTATTTTTTAAAAATTGCAAAAAAAAGGTTTAACAGAACTTTATTTTTTAGACGTTATTTTTCTCGATAATTTTGTGTTACTATAATTAATAAATGGTGCGAGCCTTGACTTTATAGCCGCCATTTTTTATGTCAGATAATTTTAGATTAAATAAGATTTTTTTCTGAAAAAAAAACAATGGAAATATTTTATCCCGTTTAAGATAACGGGATAAAATATCATACATAATATATATATGGTTTTGTTGAAACATTTTTTTAGGTCTCAGAATTATGGCAGTGACAAATTAGTTGCTGCAAAATATTTTCTATAAAGCAAAATTTTCAACAAAAAAAATATATATTTTTTAGGAGATCTTGAAATTTTATAGCTTTTTCCACTATTACATGTCAGTGAAAAATAGGTTCTTAGAATTTTTTTCTTAAATTAAAAAAATTACTAAAAATGCTTTAACAGGACTTTATATTTTAGACGTTCTTTTTCCATCATTTTGTGTTATTAGAATCAATAAATGGTGCGAGCCTTGACTATAAAAACTCACCTTTTTTTATGTCAGATATTTTTAGATTAAATATGATTTTGTTCTAATAAAAACAATAGAAATATTTTACACTCTTTAAGATATAAAATATCATAAATAATGTATATTGTTTTGTTGGAAATTTTTTTTTAGGTCTCAGAATTATAGCGGTGGTAAAAATTAGGTGCTGGAAAATATTTTCTATTAAGCAAAATTTTCAAAATATTTCAACAAAAAAATATATTTTTTTAGGAGATTTCAACAAAAAAATTATATTTTTTATGAGATCATGAGATTTTATATTTTTTCCACCCTTCCTTTAGTGACACTATAATCAATAAATAATTCGAGCTTGGGACCAATTCTTTTAAGTTTAAATAAAATTTTTCTAGAAAAAAAAATAACAAATTAATTTAGGAAAAACCTACTCACCTCTAAATATAAAAAAAGAGTAATAATAATAATCGGTTATTTAAATATAAATTAATGGTTTTGTAAGAAAAAATTAATTTAAAGATGTTTAAAAAAAATCTCATCAAAAAAATCTTTATATAAAATTGTGTTCAATAAAACGTTACCTAACTTAATAATTTAAAAAAAAGTAGTATAGTAGTTACGGGCCTCTTTTATTTTTACTTTTTTTTCACCCTTATTTCCGTGTTACTATATACAATACAAACCAACAATCCACAAATTGTTCGTGCCTGAACTATAAAAAATTATCAATTATTGCAGTTATTGTCATTATTTTTTTTATGTAAAATCTTTTTAGTTTGAATTAAATTTTTCCAGTAAAAAAAAACAGCGATAATTATGAATAACCTACTTACTTTTTAAATTAATAAAAGAAAACCTTAAATTTATAAAACTTTTTATTAAGTCACAAAAATTTTTTGTTAAAAAGATTTTTCTTAGATGTTGTTGTTTGGTATTTATTTATCAATCAAACGAGGTATAATCTTATAATTAAAAAAATAATTATTTTAAGGGTATTTTCTTAACTGGGTCTTAATTTTTTTAAATTGCTCACATTTTTTTCTGTGTTACTACAATTCACTAATTAGAGTATAAAAAATGTTTACCAACTGTCACTGTTGTTTTCATCATTTTTTTATTTCAAATAATTTTAGTTAAAATAAGATAACTAGCAAAATAAAAACAAAAAATTAACTTAGTAAATACTAACGTCCCATCTAAATACAAAAAAAAATTATAATAATCTATTAAAAATATTGTATTTTTTTACGGTTTTTTAGAATTATGTTAGTAAAAAAATAGTTCTATAGGAATTTTTTTCACTTAAACAAGATTTTATCTAATATTTAATCAAATAGCATTTTTGGAAATTTAATTAGATTTTGGATATTTTTCCCTACTTTTCCTTACAATCCTCTAATGGATTTGAGCGTCGACTGCAAAAGACTGCAAACTTTCACGGTTATTTTCACTATTTTTTTATGCTTCAAAAACGTTAGGAAAAAAAATTCTTATTAAAAAATTGTTCCCCTCTGAATACAAAATAAAACCCTTAAGTTAATGGTTATTAAATCGCAAAAAAATATATTTTAGTTCTTAGAATTATGTCAGTTAAAAAAATTTGTTAGAAATTTTTTTTAATAAAATAAAATTTAATCTTATAAATTAGGAAAAATACCTTCTTCCGAAAAACATAACTACAGTCCATCATGAATGGTTCAAACACCGAATAAACAGAATTATTTTTACTAATTTTTTTTAATACCAAATCTTTCAAGTTTAAAAAAAGATTTTTCTGCAAAAAAATCAAAAAAAAGTATTTTTATAATTTTTTCCTCTAAGTTTTTAAAAAAATTTGGATCAGTAAATAAAAACATAACTAAATAAAAACATAAAATTTCTAAAGTATTTGAGTAACAGGACCTTTTAATTTTACCATTTTTAACCCTCCTGTGGTACTACAATCCATTAAAGGTTCTAGCCTCGGCTGCAAAAGCTCACCAACTAAACGGTTAGTTTCACCATATTTTTTATGCCAAATAATTTTAGATTCGAATTTTTTTTTTGCTAAAAGACACATCAAATTTTTTAAATAAAACTGGTTTTTTTTGTACATAAAAAAAATAACAATATTCGTTTATTAAATAGAGAATTAAATTGGTTTTTACTGAAAATATTTTTTATAAGATCTTAGAATTATGTCAGTAAAAGGTCCAATTTTTTTCATATTTTTTAATAAAAATTTTTTTAGGCCCCTTATTTACAAAATAAGGGGCCTAGTATCAATAGGCCCCTTATTTTGTTTACTTTTATCCAACCTTTCTTCTGTATCAATACAATTGACATTGGGTACGAGTCTCAGTTACAAAAATTCACCAATCGTTACAAGCATACAATTTCTAATGTTCAATCTTTTTCTAAATTCATATTTATATTATATTATTAAAAAATAATATTTCTCAACACCTAAAAAAAAAGATGTATAATCGATATTGATTCTAATAAAACACATTTAATTTATCTAAAAAATAATCATAAATCTCTATTGGGAATAATATTGGTTAAAATACAATAGAATTTTATGTATTTCTCACCACATTACAGTTAACATAATTAGGCTTATAAATATTAGAAAATTAGGTGTTACATAACAGTCTGAAATGATAGTATTATTATCTCATTTATTTTCATGGAATTATCTTTCGCATAATTTTCGGAAAATTTACGAATATCCAAAAAAGCCTTTCCTAGTGGGCTTTTAGTTAACAATCTCATTCCTCTCTCTTCCACCACATCGAATTTATAACTAATTCATTGTAAATTACCGAAGTAAATAAATTTCCCGTTGGTATGGGTAAGAGGCCCAAATAAATTGCCCAATGGTCTTCAGGAAGAGTAGGAGTTCCGTCTATACAGTCACTAGTACGAATACTCAGTCAATTTCTGTGCTTTTGAGGAAAATATCCAAATACAGTCCCCATCGTTCCTTAAATACGAGCATTACAAATTTATACTAAAATCATATTGAACCGCCTGTTACAGAGATACGGTCTCATTAATAATTACAAGAATAATCGCTGTTTATATTCGTTTTCACGTTTTAATGATAATTTGTTGTCATTTTATTCTAGCCAGAAAATAAATTTATCCTTGATATAACAGCATTAACAGTTATCTATTCAACTCTATTGATTATGGTGGATTTTTTATAGTATATTTCTTAATAAATATTATATTAAATCTAATAAATAGACATTAACGAATTATCTAATCTATTAGAATATTTAAACAACTAAGCAGAAGGTACCATGATTATGCAAATTTTTTTTTTTGTTCAGATAAATTTTGAATATTAATAAATTTTATATAATTTTTGGGGTTCTTATTCATTAAAAAAAGAATAATTTGACTGAAAGTATGTAGATTTAGGGTAAATAGAAAATAATAAATGAACCTTTAGAATTTTTTGGAAATTTACTATGTATGTTCATGTCAAAATTGTTTTTAAATTATATCAAAATTTATTTCTTTTCATTAAAATTCTTCCGTAGATAGACTAAAATATGAATAAAAATAATGCATTTTAGGTCAATTTTCCACTAAAAACATGATCCTAAACGTGTTCGAAAATTACTTATATTTTTTTATCAAAATACTTATCTTCAGATTAGTGATTCTAAAAAGGATATTCGAAGATATGAAAAGTAAATTTATTTTGAAAAATTAACTAAACTTTTTAATGGATATTTTTTTTTTAATAAATTTTTATTTAAAAAAAAATATTGGTTTTTAATAATTAAATCCAATTTGTCTAGGAGATATTGTTTTTATATATAAAATTGACAAAAAACACAAGGCCTATATTGTCTAAAAATTGCCTTTTGTGGCAATAAATGAACGATTTTTAAAATAAACCAAAAAATGTCGGTAATGCAGTTCAATATCTTCGATGGGAAAATTTTCCAATAACTTCGAAACTAGTTAGAATTTGGGAAAAGTGCTTATAAAATTTTTAATAGATAATTTCCTCCTCTAACAATTCTTTTTATTTTAATATCTAATTAATAATATTTTTCTAGTAATTATATCAACTGAAAAAGGTAAAAAAAAAAACAATATTCACAAGAGAGTATTTTCTTATCATTTTCAAAATTTCGAAAATTATAGATTTTTTCTCAATAAAAATAAAAAACAACATTTTTTAAAATAAAGAATTAAAATTTTTCTTTAATATAAGGTATCAAAAAGTTTTTTTTTCTCAATATTTTATTACAAGCTAATTTTTTTTAATTGCAAATATTTTTTTTTTTAAAAGGAAATAATTTTTTGAAACTTTTAATCTAAGTTTTATTGATTTTATAACTTTTCTCTGCAATTTATTTTATTTTCCGCAAAAAAATAGGAACTTTTAATTAATTTCATTTTTCCCTTTACTTCCACAGTTTTAGTTTATTTTAAAAATGAAAGAAAAAACTTTATTTAATAATAAATAATATTACTTTTGTTTAAAAATGAAATAAAATAAAGAAAAATACAAAAACTTTCTCTCTTATACAAAAATGCAACAAGAAAACTTGTTAAGAACTTTTTAAATATTATTCATGAGTACTCATCGCAAAGTATAACAATTTGTTTATTCTTTATTTATTATACCATAATCTATTTATGCACTTTTGTAGACTGCATTTTATGGTAAATTTTCATTTTATTTAAATTTATTCACTTTTATAGTTTTTAATTTTATATTATTTTGGGTTTTGTTTCAGGTGACTACAAGGCTGGTGCCAGAGAAATTGAAATTATCAAAGATACTTGCGGACTTGGCTTCTCTATTGAGGGTGGTTTCGATTCTCCACTAGGCAATAAACCACTTGTTGTTAAAAAAGTTTTCATGGGTTAGTATATTTGAGAAATGTTTGTTCTTCTATATTTTAGTTTGCATTTCAATTTATTAATAGTTTTTTTTTGTTTTTTTTTTAAAACGAAAAATTTTATAGTTTTTGATGGAAAATTTGCTATAAAAAAATTTTAAATTCCATTTAATTTACGAGAACATTAAAAAAAAATATTTTGAATTAATTTATATTTAAAAATATTGATTTGAATCAATACTAAATATGGCATTTACGATGGCAGTTTGATAAGTCAGTGATAAATGAAACAATGAATTCATATATTTGACAAAAATAGATACAATTTTTTTTTTTGCAATAATTATGATCAAATTTAAAAAAATGCTTAAATATGTTTTTCATATTTAAGCATTTTTTGTTCATAAATGGGCTCTCCATAAATCTTCCTTGTGTAGTGGACAATATTTAAGGTTAAAATCAGATGATTTTTGTTGGCATGTCATACAAGTATGGTATGATAAGTTAGTGATAAATGAAACAAAGATGTATTCGTTTACTTTGATAGACTTTCTCCAACAACATTCCAACTTCTTCATACCATCAGTATAGTTCGAGTTTTAGAACTCTGCAAAAGAAGCCTCAGTTTCGGCTATAACATCAGAATTGGATGCAAATTTCTTTCCGCCAAGTCAATTATTCCATGTTTGGAAACAGAAAAAGTTCCAAAGAGATAAATCTAGGGAATCAGTTTTGATTTGAAATTTTGTTTTTTTTTCATATTAATAAAAAAAACACAAACCTTGTCGGCTTTAAAAGTCAATCAAAACTAAACTAATAAACTGATGTTTATAAAATTTTCTATGGTGCCTTTTGAAGAATGTCAGATAATAAAAAGAATATCGCTTTGCTGATATCAGATAAATCTCTTGTATTTATCACTGACTTATCATATTACCTTCTTCTGTGCTTTATAAGATAGATGACTATCTTTTTGTTTATGATTTTAATAAATCGAGTACCGTAGAAAAGACATTTAAAACGCTTTGTGTTATAAATTTTTATTCTGGGCAGCCTACTATGCTATGTATATGAACCAACCATAGAAATTAAGGCCCTATATTGGTAGGGCCTTAATTTCTATGGATGGCTAAAAATTTTATTGATTATTTTATTAATCATTGAAGAAATTTGCGAAATAAATAAAAAATTAGACTTTGGATATTGGGAAATCGTTTAGATTTGCGACTATCACTGGAGTTCAAATATAGCCTAGGACATCCTGTCGCCAAAGCGCCTTTAGCTTCGTTTACATATCAGTACTTATTATATATTTAAAAAATACCAAACAAAATTCTCATTAATATAATTTTTCCCAATTATTTCGAACACAATACCATTAAAAATAGTGCCACTTTAGTCCGAATCGTGCCCCATATTCATTAAAGTCAAGTGTTTAATTTTGAGTGTTTGTTTTGTGTCACATAAAAGTAAAATTATATATCGATTATTTTTATTTTTATTTTATTTTTTATTATATAATATTTTGAAGAAAAAAAAATTTCAATGTTAAATCTTTTTACAGGTGGTGCTGCACAAAAAGCAGGCAACATCGATATTGGTGATGAAATTCTTGCCATAAATGGTGCGCCAACCGATAAGATGACACGTGTCGACGCATGGAATTATATGAAACAATTACCAGCGGGAAAAGTGAAAATTGTTTTATTTTAAATTTAAAAAATCTACATAAGCAATCATAACAATATGATAATAATTTATCAAATTGGCAACATAACTAATTAATTATTTATTATTAATTGATGACTAATTATTATTATTATTATTATTAATATTATTATTACTATGACTATGATTATTAGATATTCTTGTTTTTTTTTCTTGTTTTTAAGTATATTATAAAAAGAGTTTATATTAAGTGCTGCTGCCTTGATAATAAGTATCTATATCTGAAAGATTAGAAATGATTTGAAATTGTGAACAACTATAAAATGGAGAATTCAAAATTCTTCATATGGAATAAATTCAACTACAATAAAAAACTTTAATAAATAGTAGATAAAATGTGAATAAACGCCCAAGTGAGTTAGTTTGTATTAAATAAAAGGCAAAATAACATTAAAAAAAAATACGAAAAAATAACAATTTTTGAAAAGAAAAGAAATTCTAAAAACTACCTTTATCTTGCCATCTGTTATATCTTCTTCCTGCGTGATCAATTTTTTTTCTTAAAATGTAAAATAAAAAATTGTACTAGCATTTAAGAACTTGAAAGCAACATAAAATTCTACATATTATTCTGGAATTATATTATATTTGTTATTTATAAATAAGAAAACAATAAAGATTATCTAAATCCAAATATATGCAAAATTTTAAAAAAAATACACCAATTTCCAACGCTTCTTAACATATTTCCTTATTTTTACTCACAGAAATGAAAAAAACATTTTAAAAATATTTAAACTTTTTATATTTTTTTCATACACATTATCTTATCTATTCTATAAATTATAATTTTAAATTAATTAAAAATAATACATAGTTATTAGATAAAAATGAACGAATATATATGCTCTTAAATACCAACTTAAGAAAGCAAAAAGTACAAGAATGATAGTAAAAAAGTACTTGGTTAAATAAAAAAAAAGAGTTTTAATTCGTGTTCGTTTCATGAGAATTAATTTTTCCAAATGAAAAATAACTTCTGGAAACAAACTCAGAGTTGAACTTTTAACAGAAAAATTAAATAAATTATTTGAAACGATCATCCACTATTAATAGAAACACTATTGATAGAATGTATATGTTAATTCTTATTCTTATTAAAAAAATAAAATCCAATTTTTTTTTCCTAAAAACTACTTTCTACTCTCTTAAAATGTAAATGCCATAATTAATTAATTTGTTAATAAATATATTAAACTACAATAATAAATTGTTTAAACTTAAGATGATAAGAAAAAGAAAATAACAAATTTTAATTAAGCATAAAAACAATTAAGATAGAAAAATCTTTTTAAAAAAATTTTTAAACAAATAAAAACTCTTTCATTAAAAATTATTATGTAAGGACTTAAAAAATGAAAGCAGGAAAAAAAAATAATAAAAATAAAAGCGAATGAATATTTATTAGGCAATATTATATTAGAATGAGTCCTTTTTATGCAATGTGTTTAGTTTTTGTAAAATTTTCTTTTGGTTTTATTTGAACAATTGATATTTTATAATAATTTTTAATTTATATTGATTTTCTTCAATAAAAATTGAAGAGTTTCGAATATATACTATTTTTTTTTTCTTAATAATAATTAAAAAAAGCATTTTTGTTTTATCTTTTGTAAACAAATAAATTACATTTTTTTTATTGTATGTTTTATTTTTTAATTATTAATAAAGAAAAAAATTGTTTTATTATTTAAAAAAAAGAAAAAGTGCGTTATTATTAGAATTTTTTTATGATTAAATTTCACGATGTTATGGTGAAAGTTATGCAAAATTATTAAAATTTCACGAAAATTTGCAACTACACTTTTATTGTAAGAAGTAGATTTATTAATCACTAATCAATTAATTAATAAATATTGTGCAGAATTAAGTGGGAGTAAACATCCATCGGCTTTTCTCCAAATAACGAGACTTAGATGAATCTAAAAAAGTTCAATTCCATAAGTCCAAATGGGTTTTAACGATTGCGTTGCATGTTTATTGTTAGTTCAAACTTTTGATACTATTTATTGTTAACCTCAAACTTTTGTTCTGTAGTCTAAGAAGTTTAAGGTCTGTTAGCTTTAACTCCTTTTAGCCTAGTATATGCGTTCTCTTGTGTAACCATATTGCCATTAAAGTATAATGGATTAGGTTGTTCTTGGCAAAGAATGAAAGTAATGTGAGTATATTTTTTGTTAATTTACCTTCACTCTCCATCTCTTAAACCAGAATTGCAGATTATGGGATTATAAAGTATTGAAAACTGTGTCCGAATTTTTATGGTGGGAATTTGGGTCTACTAGATCAAGTCATTATAATTTCCGTAGCAATAGATCCACTTGTGTTTTGAAGAAATCTTCATTTCTCTCGTATCGATAATTACCTCCTCAAATGCATTTGAAGCTACCTTTCAAACCGTTCAGTGCAAGTTGTTTTGGATAACTTCAAGTCTGCAGTACACCAAATAAATGCTGATGATATTTTTCAATAAAATATCCTTTTAGCTCTATATACTTTTTTAACCGTTTTTCCAAAATTTTTATCCCTTCCAAAAAATAGGATTTCGGAAGTTCTGCAAAATACTCATCCGTTTGAGCAATGGTGTCCTCGTTGGAAGTGAACCGTCGTCCGCCAAGCCATTTCTTCAGATTGGGGAAAAGAAAATAGTCACTCGGGGCCAAATCTGGTGAATAAGCGGGATGCTGCAACAATTCCATTCTCAATTCCACAATTTTGGCCAAGGAAACCGCGCAGGTGTGCACACGCGTATTGTCCTGATGCAAGAGGATTTTTTTATTCTTCAAATGGGGGCGTTTCTCTTGGATTTCCTCGCTCAACCGTTGCAATAACGACGCGTAATACGCTCCTGTTATTGTTTTTCCTTTTTCCAAATAGCCGATAAAAATGATGCCCTGCGAATCCCAAAAGACCGTGGCCATCACCTTGCCGGCCGATGGCACAGTTTTTGCATTCTTCGGAGCCCGTTCACCCTTGAAGTAGTGTATCCAGGTTTCGTCCACAGTGACATATCGACGAAGGAATTCGTCAGGATTGCGATGAAAGAGTGCCAACATAGCCTCAGAGACCACAACACGATTGCTCTTATTTCCCTCTGAGAGCAAACGCGGCACCCATCTTGCCGAAATTTTTTTCACAGACAATTTTTCATGCAAAATTGAAGCGACTGTACCTTGTGATATGCCCGTGGCCTCAACTAATTCGCGCACTTTAATTCGCCGATCGTCCAAAATCAGATCGTGGATTTTGTCGATGATTTCAGGAGTAGAACGATGTTCATCTTTTGTGGATGAACGGCCACGTTTAAATTCATTCACCCAATTGTAAACCGTCGCAAACACAGGTGCCACTTCCCAATTTTATTCGTTATTTGCACCGCTGTTCAGACTAAAATCACGCCGACTTTATTCCGTCGTTCGCACTATTAATACCCGACTTTAACCAGTCGTTCCTGAATCGCTGCTCAGACTAAAATCACGCCGACTTTATTCCGTCATTCGCACTATTAATACCCAACATCAACTGGTCGTTCCTGAATCGCTGCTCAGACTAAAATCCAGCCGACTTTATTCCGTCATTCGTACTATTAATACCAGTCTTTAACCAGTCTTCCCTGAATCCCTGTTTAAACTAAAATCACGCCGACTTTATTCCGTCATTCGTACTATTAATACCAGTCTTTAACCAGTCTTTCCTGAATCCCTGTTTAAACTAAAATCACGCCGACTTTATTCCATCATTCGCACTATTAATACCAGTTTTTAACCAGTCTTACCTGAATGGCTGTTTAGACTAAAATCACTCCGACCGTATTCCGTCATTCGCACTTTTAATACCAGTCTTTAACCAGTCTTTCCTGAATGACTGTTTAGACTAAAATCACGCCGACCGTATTCCGTCATTCGCACTATTAATACCAGTCTTTAACCAGTCTTTCCTGAATCGCTGTTTAGACTAAAATCACGCCGACTTTATTCCGTCATTCGCATTATTAATACCAGTCTTTAACCAGTTGTTCCTGAATCGCTGCTCAGACTAAAATCACGCCGACTTCATTCCGTCATTCGCACTATTAATACCCGACATCAACTGGTCGTTCCTGAATCGCTACTCAGACTAAAATCACGCCGACCGTATTCCGTCATTCGCACTTTTAATACCAGTCTTTAACCAGTCTTTCCTGAATGACTGTTTAGACTAAAATCACGCCGACCGTATTCCGTCATTCGCACTATTAATACCAGTCTTTAACCAGTCTTTCCTGAATCCCTGTTTAAACTAAAATCACGCCGACTTTATTCCGTCATTCGCACTATTAATACCAGTTTTTAACCAGTCTTTCCTGAATGGCTGTTTAGACTAAAATCACGCCGACCGTATTCCGTCATTCGCACTATTAATACCAGTCTTTAACCAGTCTTTCCTGAATCGCTGTTTAGACTAAAATCACGCCGAATTTATTCCGTCATTCGCACTATTAATACCCGACATCAACTGGTCGTTCCTGAATCGCTGCTCAGACTAAAATCACGCCGACTTTTTTCCGTCATTCGTACTATTAATACCAGTCTTAAGCCAGTCTTTCCTGAATCCCGGTTTAAACTAAAATCACGCCGACTTTATTACGTCATTCGCACTATTAATACCAGTCTTTAACCAGTCTTTCCTGAATCGCTGTTTAGACTAAAATCACGCCGACTGTATTATGTCATTCGCACTATTAATACCCGACTTCAACTGGTCGTTCCTGAATCCCTGTTTAGACTAAAATCACGCCGACTTTATTACGTCATTCGCACTATTAATACCAGTCTTTTACCAGTTTTTCCTGAATCGCTGTATAGGCTAAAATCACCCTGACTTTATTCCGTCGTTTGGTCTAGGAATACCTGTCTTTAACTAGTCGATCCTGAATAGCTAACATATTTAGACTAAATTAGTCGCTGGTGAGTAAAATACCAAATATTTGGCGGTAACTCGCCATTTTGTTTCAGTGGGTGTAATGTTCTTTTGTACGATAAAATTTGGCTAGTGCCTTTCGATCGCATTAATAAACCAATAATCAAGCAAGGATTTGTCAACATAGTGTCATGGCAGCGCCCAGTGGTAATTGTTTTATAATTTTATTTTCTAATTATTTTTCCAAATTACTCATCTTCATTAAAAGTTTTATGCATTATTTAACAATTTTTCTAAGGACTCATTTGTCAAATTTTGTCTTATCCTTTTCCGTTGTAGAAATTGGTTGGCATGAATCTATTTTATTTATGTTTGTTGGCATGAATCTATTTTATACTAACCACCCCCTCGCTTTTTGGATAATCAGATTTATTCTTCTTGGACTTAACGTCCTGCCATAACAAATGCTATAGTCTTCGATATATTATTTTTAATTTTTTTTTTTGTGTTTTAGTATTTTTGTTTAAATAAATAGTACGTATTATGAGGGTAAGGATGTACGCTTTTTTGGGGAAATTTTTGGAAAAAAGTTGCTTTTAATTTTGAAATTTTATTAATTCATTAAAAAATAAATTTAGTTTTTAAGTGTGATAAAAATATTAGCGATTTAGATACTTTTCATAACAGCTTTTCATCCGTCAATTACGTAATTCACGTACGATTTTTTGAACGGCTTACAAGTGGATTTTGAAGACAAAATACTGCACGATAAATTATTAAAAGTTTCAAAGCACCTATTCGATAAATTATAAACGACATTTTTAATGTGAATTTGGTGACACCAATGGTACAGGGTGGACCATTTAAAAGTTGCATTTCATTTTAAAAAGTAAATAAAAAAAAACTAGTGTATATTTTTTTAAATTTCCAGTTTTATTAGAAAGATTGAACCTTGAAATTTAAGAATGAAACACAACATCATTTAAATGATTGCTACGGCTGGCAACACAGTACCCCATTTGCTCGACCGTATTTTTCAGTACATTTTCGATTGTCTGAGCCTGTATCTCTTCAATGGCAACTTTGATTTCGTGTTTCAAGGCCTCAATTGTCTCTGGATGGCTTGCGTAACATTTATCCATAACGGCTCCCCACAGAAAATAATCCAACGGGCTTAAATCACAGCTCCGAGGCGGCCAATTGACATCAGAATTTCAACTGATTATTCGGTTTTCGAACGCAGTGGCCAAAATTGGATTGTTACATTGGCTGTGTGGCAAGTGGCCCCGTCCTGTTGAAACCAAGTGTCGTCCATGCCATTCTCTTCAACTTTTGGAAACAAAAATTCATTGAGCATGCCACGATAGCGCTCACCATTGATCGTAACGGCGGCTCCTTCATCGTTTTCGAAGAAAAACGGACCAATGATGCCTCCAGTCCAAAATCGGCACCAAACCGTGACTCGTTGCGGATGCATCGGCTTTTCCATGGTGACGTATGGATTTTCTGAGCCCCAGATGCGACAATTTTGTTTGTTGACATACCCACCGAGGTGAAAATGGGCCTCATCCGAAAAGATGATTTTTCGGTTAAAATGCTCATCTTCGGCCAATTGATCTTGAGCCCATTGGACAACCCGAAAACGCATCGGATGATCATGCGGCTTTAGCTGTTGGACTAATTGAACTTTGTAAGCTTTCATACCGAGGTCTTTGTGCAAATTCTCAACAGAGAAGTGCGAGAAATGTTCAATTCCTAAGAACGGTGACGAGTTGATGTTGATGGATGATCACTGACATATTCAGCAATGGCGGCAATATTCTCGGTCGTACGCACTGTCTTAGAGCGGGAACGAGTTGCTTTGGCAACCAACACAAATTCGGGAACGAGTTGCTATGCCCACAAATTCACGTGATGGCATTCGATCTTTACTCATTTTTTTTACATTTCTCACAGTTTGAGTTGAAGACTCACCACTTTGGAAGTAAGTTCTCAATACTTCCCATTTTTCTTCAAGCATATGGATTACCATTTCGTAAAATTCTGACTTTCAACTAACAATCTGTCAATTCGTGATGACATTTAACAGTCAAGTACTTCAAATAAATAGTGGTTCAAAATGCAACCGCTAGATGGACCACTCTATATTATAGCTGTCTTCCTTTGTCATCATCTACTCTACCTCGAACAAATGAGTACATTGCAATAGGAGTTGCGCCTACTATTTATGGTAGGGGGATTTTAGTTCCCGGTCTGGAAATAGATGGCTTAGCGGGTTCGTTGGTTATGTTGAAGAGTGATATATTTGTCAGTATTTTCTATGTGTGAAAAAACTCAGTTTTTATTGTTTATGTGTGAGTAAACTCAGTATTGTTGTTGACTATTTTGAGGTTATATTTCTACTGCTGTCATTAAATTTTGCCTTCTTTTGGCCATCTACTCGCAACTACTCGGGAGTAGCAAAATTGGTCCAAAGGAAGACAGCTTATAAATTTGTTAACCCTGAAATTACGAACTTTTAACAGTATCCCGCAAGTGCGCACCGACTTTGTACGGTAACGTCCGTGAAAACTTTTTTACGATAAAGCTGACGTCCGTTCGAATTTTAACCTGCGCGTTCACTACTCCTAAGCGCATCATACAAATTAATTTTATTTTTATATAAAAAATGGTCACTTGAAAATTTTCTATTGAGATTTTCTATTTTGATTTTCTATTTTAAATACATTTTCTTTCTATGAAATTTTGCTTTTCAATTATTTCGTTAGAATAGGATAAAATTTTCGGACTAGGTTACATAAGTTCTGAAAAAGAAAAATAAGATAACCAAAAAAGAATCCCTTTGCAATGACTAATGCTACCTATGTAATAAAACATGCTCAATAATTTTTACTATAAAATACTTAATTTTATTGCATTCGACAAAATTATAACAATATATTTACAATTCAAAATGATACATTCTGTGTATTACTAACGACTATACTCCCTTCAAACGAAAAGTAATAGGCAAATTCTTCACGAATAATCTTTGCTATCTCATCGCCAGTTGTTTCATTATTTTCCAATGAACTGTCTTTTATTTTAAATAGATTACATTTTGCCTTTTTATCACTCTCTTCGATTGGATGCCAATCATTCTGATTAATAAGAAAATTATGAAGAAGGCAGCAAGCTTGTATAATGACTCGAACATTCTCTGGAGGAAAATTCAGCACCGATTGTAAAACTTTGAAACGATTACAAAGCATATCAAAGGCATTATCAACAGATTTTCTTGCACGATTTATGCTAATATCAAAAATTTTTTCATAATATTTTGAAGATTTATCTGCATAAGGTATGAGAAGATTTCTTTGCAATGGAAATGTTTCATCAGCAACAATAACATATGGTAAATATCTGTTGTCACCGATTATTGTAGCTTCTGGCATGTAAGTAGAAGCGCCTTCTAACATTGTGCTAAGTTTCGAACTTTTTAAAACAACCTCGTTACTAAGTGGTACACTAATGTTAACATCGATAAATGTAAATCTGCTCTTAGCATCCGCCAATCCAAGAATGACAACAGTTCCGGATGTGCTCTTATATTGTTTTGTAAATTTCAATGATGGACATTTCCCAGCCAGCGCACCTACACACAACGGAAACTTCCATTCCTCATTGAATTCCTTGGCAATCTGTTTCCATTCCTTTTTAGATTTTGGAAGCTACCATATCATATGGACAAAAAAAAAAAACTTTTTATTATAAACCATAAATCGATTTTTTTGCAAAGATATTTGTTATTATTACCTTTAATTGTTCTTCAGCCATATTTTTATAAATAGCTTCACAAACTTCCAAAATCGATTTACAAACATATTTAATCGGATATGAACTTATTCCTGATAAATGCCTTATACTTTCGCCAGTAGCTAAATATCTTAATGTTAAAGCCAATTTATTTTCGAGTAAAATGACATTTTCCGAATGTCCATTTAGTAGCCTGTCTTGGTTATCGTAAATACATTTGAACAATTTACAAAATGTATCTTCCCTAATAATTACTCTACTATTTTTTAAACATATCTTTTTTAATGATTTCGGCGCAGGAGTTATTATTTTTTTTCGAATTTTTTTAGGACGTTTTTTTTTATTACTTCGCTTACTACGTTTAGACAATTCTTCTTCGACACCATAAAGTAGGCATGCAGCAGCCGTTGCCGTTACCATACCTATCATACTTATGTATTCAGGATTCATTTTATATCGTTAAATACGCGAAAGATTAATTCGAATTAAATAAAACACAAAAAACGAAGATCGTAATTAACAAAATATAATTCCTTATATGCTATTATCCACATAATTACTTTGATTCACAACATCCGAACAAAGGTTATGTACGATACTGTCAAAAAGCGATTTTCATCATAAGCAAACTTCAGATCACAGCTGCGCTCTCTCAATTTCTACTCGCTTCGGAATTACCTAAATAACATCTTTTAATAGCAATATTTTTCTGATCACAATTTTATTAATTATTTCACAATATTATTTCAAATTTTTTACGCTTAAATTATTAAAATTTCAGGCACTTTTTTTTATTCAATCGGAAAAATAGCACATTTGTATTTTCATTATTCAACGGGTAAATGACAGAATAGACAGAACTGTCATAACCCATTTACTACTTTGTTTACGTTGCTAGCGGAATTCCTTTTTTACAAAAATATTCTAAAATGGATACTGAATATTTATATGTACTGGCCAATGTGTCGGCAACTGCAGCAGCATTATTATTGATTGTGGATAAGACACGCAAACGGGGTCGGATAAGATGAAAAAAGCGATTAAAAAAATATAAAAACTAAATTCGGTTGTTGCAGAACATAATCCTCAGTTTGTGGTTAACTTTCCGAAAAAAACAATTTTTGATGAAAAGCACTTGTCATTTACAATGCAGATACAATCCGAATAAGAGAGAGTGAGTACATTTCGTAAATCATGTACAAATGTAAAGTTGCTGCACAAAATAAAGCATCAATTGTGGTACTGCGCTTTTAGTTGTTTGTATCCAATATATTGATATATAGCGCAGCATAGCCTAGATTAAAGAGGTTATATTCGGAACTCTCAAAATAGAAGTTTAGCGCCAGTTTTCATTCTAACCAAACTTTAGAGCGCATCTGCGCTCTCAATTTCTACTTGATTCCGAATCATCTAAATAACATCTTATAATAGTAATATTTTCCTAATAACCATTTTATACATTACTTAAAGGGAATTATTGAAATTTCTTAATCTTAAATTATTTAAATTACAGGCACTTTTCTATGATTCTGAAAAATAGCTTATTTCGAATGTAAACAAATCTGATATTGGCGATTTAGCAGTAACTGTCAAAATAGATTGGGAACTGTCAAAACCCATTTACTGCTTTGTTTATGTTCCTGCCGGAATTCCTTTTTTTACAAAATTATTCTAAAATGGATACTGAATATTTATCTTTATTGGCCAGTGTATCGGCAGCGGCAGATGCATTTCTATTACTTGACGATGAAAAACGCAAACGGGATCGGATAAGAAGAAGAAAACAATTTGAAAAATCCAAACCAAAATCGGCCGCCGCCGATCCAAATGAAATCATTATTGGAGAACATAGCCATAAGTTTGTGGGCAGTTTTTCCAATCAAACAATTTTGTTGAAGAACACTGCCGTTTACAATGCAGATATAATCCAAATAAGAGAATGTACATTTCGTAAACTGCTAAGTTATATATATTGTGATATAAGAAAAGTTGATACCGTAATGAAAGTATCGGTGCCAGCCGAGGATAGATTAGCTCTCATACTAAGATATCTTGGAAGTGATAATTCCTGTAAATCAATTAGCAAAGAAGGTAATATGTCAAAATCATTTGCATCACAGGCGATTACAGATGTTTGCAAAGCAATTTATGAGAAAATGGGACCAATTTATTTGAAGGTAATTTATTAGTAACTATAAATGTTTGATTAGAAACTGCAAAAAAAAAAATGCAATACAATTTTACAGATTCCAGAATCCAAAGAAAAATGGAAGGAGTTATCTAAAAATATTTATGAAAAATGGAATTTTCCATTGTGTTTAGGTATACTTCATGGAGCAGAGATAAATTTCAAAATTGAAATGAAAAAGCGAAAAAATATGATGTTCTTGGGTTTGGTAGGTGATGACAGTAAATACATTTTCGCTGATATCAATTGTGATGGAACTACAAATAATTCGAACACATTATATTATTCCGAGCTGATGGATATTATACAAAAGCCAACAGAATATTTTCCAGATAATGAATTTGTCACTGAAGATACATATTTACCATACGTAATAATTGCGGATAGAACATTTCCATTATTAAAACATCTTTTAGTACCATACGATTCAAATAATCAATTGGACTGTTATGCACAAATATTTAATCTGCGATTAAATGCAGCTAAAATAGCTGCTGATAAAGCATTTGCTATGTTAACACAACGATTTCCAATTCTAAAGTCAATGCACATTCTAACTGCGGAAAAAGTGAGATTAATTGTACAAACATGCTGTATACTTCATAATTTTTTCATCGAAAACAATGATTGGAATATCGAAATAAATGAAAATAAAAAAGCTGAAAGTAATCGTTTCGCTAGAAAGCAAATTGATTTGGAAACTTCCCTAAATGAAGATAGAATGGCTTTAGATATTCGAAATGAGTTCGCTTCGTATTTAGCATTCGAAGGAAGTATTGTTAATGCTTAGTAAGATAAGTTTTCTTTTAGCTCTTTCTTTTTAGTTTTATTTAGAATAAATCAGATATTAAATTGAAATAAAAAATAATAAATCTCACTAATTTACTGACTACTTGTGATGTTTTCAAATTATTTTACAAAAAAGTTCTAATATTTGTAATGCGACTAAAATTAATAAATAAAATAATCTGTTTCCATAAGAAATAAATATTTATCTGGTTATTGGAAATTATTATTACTATTTCGAAAATATTGAACAGATTCATGTTGGGAGAATGGCTTTGTAACTTAAATAAATGAATTTCCCGCCACTTCTTCAGTGAAAAAATCGTATGGAAATATAAAGTTGCTGCACGAAATAAAGCATCAATTGTGGTATTGTGGTATTAGTTGTTTGTATCCAATATATTGTTTGGATGCGGTGATAGGTCTTTGTTGCCATTCTGTCTTGCCATGACCATAGAGCCATTCTGTAGCGCCATGACCATAGAGCCATTCTGTAGCGCCATGACCATAGAGCCATTCTGTAGCGTCATGACCATAGAGCCATTCTGTAGCGCCATGACCATAGAGCCATTCTGTAGCGCCATGACCATAGAGCCATTCTGTAGCGCCATGACCATAGAGCCATTCTGTAGCGCCATGACCATAGAGCCATTCTGTAGCGCCATAACTATAGAGCCATTTTGTATCGCCATGACCATGAAAAGGAAATTCTACGAAGAAATCCTATGCAAAAGGAAATTCAATTAAGGAATCCCATGCAAAAGGACATTCTAGGAAGGTATCCTATGCAAAAGGAAATTCTATGGAGGAAACCTATGCAAATAAAATTCTAGGATGGAATCCTATGCAAACGGAAATTCTATTAAGGAATCCTATGCAAAAGGAAATTCTAGGAAGGAGTGCTATGCAAAAGAAAATTCTAGGTAGGAATCCTATGAAAAAGGAAATTCTATTAAGGAATCCCATGCAAAAGAAAATTATATTAAGGAATCCCATGCAAAAGGACATTCTAGGAAGGAATCCTATGCAAAAGAAAATTGTAGGGAAGAATCCTATGCAAAAGGAAATTCTAGGTAGGAATCCTATGCAAAAGGAAATTCTAGGAAGGAATCCTATGCAAAAGGAAATTCTAGCAAGGAATCTTATGTAAAAGGCAATTCTAGGTAGGAATCCTATGTAAAAGGAAATTCTAGGAAGGAATCCTATGTAAAAGGAAATTCTAGGTAGAAATCCTATGCAAAAGAAAATTCTAGCTAGGAATCCTATGCAAAAGGACATTCTAGGAAGAAATGCTATGCAAAAGGAAATTCTGTTAAGGAATCCCATGCAAAAGAAAATTCTATTAAGGAATCCCATGCAAAAGAAAATTCTATTAAGGAATCCTATACAAAAGAAAATTCTAGGAAGGAATCCTATGCAAAAGGAAATTCTATTAAAGAATCCTATGTAAAATGAAATTCTAGGTAGGAATCCTATGCAAAAGGAAATTCTAGGAAGGAATCCTATGCAAAAGGAAATTCTATTAAGGAATCCTATGTAAAATGAAATTCTATTAAGGAATCCCATGCAAAAGGACATTCTAAGAAGGAATTCTATGCAAAAGGAAATTCTAGGAAAGAATCCTATGCAAAAGGAAATTCTAGGAAGAAATCCTATTCACAAGGAAATTCTATTAAGGAATCCCATGCAAAAGAAAATTCTATTAAGGAATCCTATACAAAAGAAAATTCTAGGAAGGAATCCTATGCAAAAGGAAATTCTATTAAAGAATCCTATGTAAAATGAAATTCTAGGTAGGAATCCTATGCAAAAGGAAATTCTAGGAAGGAATCCTATGCAAAAGGAAATTCTATTAAGGAATCCTATGTAAAATGAAATTCTATTAAGGAATCCCATGCAAAAGGACATTCTAAGAAGGAATTCTATGCAAAAGGAAATTCTAGGAAAGAATCCTATGCAAAAGGAAATTCTAGGAAGAAATCCTATTCACAAGGAAATTCTATTAAGGAATCCCATGCAAAAGGAAATTCCAGGAAGGACTGCTATTCAAAAGAAAATTCTCGGAATGAATCCTATGCAAAAGAAAATTCTATTAAGTAATCCCATGGAAAAGGACATTCTAGGTAGGAATCCTATGCAAAAGGAAATTCTTGAAAGGAATCCTATGCCAAAGGAAATTCTATTCAGAAATCCCATGCAAAAGGACATTCTAGGAAGGAATACTATGCAAAAGGAAATTCTTGGAAGGAATCCTATGCAAAAGAAAATTCTATTAAGGAATCCCATGCAAAAGGACATTGTAGGAAGGAATACTATGCAAAAGAAAATTCTTGGAATGAATCCTATGCAAAAGAAAATTCTATTAAGTAATCCCATGGAAAAGGACATTCTAGGTAGGAATCCTATGCAAAAGGAAATTCTTGGAAGGAATCCTATGCCAAAGGAAATTCTATTCAGAAATCCCATGCAAAAGGACATTCTAGGAAGAAATACTATGCAAAAAGAAATTCTTGGAAGGAATCCTATGCAAAAGAAAATTCTATTAAGGAATCCCATGCAAAAGGACATTGTAGGAAGGAATACTATGCAAAAGGAAATTCTTGGAAGGAATCCTATGCAAAAGAAAATTCTATTAAGGAATCCTATGCAAAAGGATATTCTAGGAAGGAATACTATATAAAGGAAATTCTTGGAAGGAATCCTATGCAAAAGGAAATTCTATTAAGGAATCCCATGCGAAAGGACATTCTTGGAAGGAATCCTATGCAAAAGGAAATTGTAGGAAGGAATCCTATACAAAAGGAAATTCTAAGTAGGAATCCTATGCAAAAGGAAATTCTATTAAGGAATCCCATGCAAAAGGACATTCTAGGAAGGAATTCTATGCAAAAGGAAATTCTAGGAAGGAATCCTATGCAAAAGGAAATTCTAGGAAGGATCATATACAAAAAAAATCCCCTTAAAATATGGGCAATGGTGAGTTGAAGGTGGAATGACATGAAGAACGAAGTTAGTTGCCGAAGATGATGTCAATTCTAATATTATCAAAAATGAACAGGATATGCTTAGCCACTTTGGTAACTCCATACATACAAAAATAATAAAAGAAGATAAATTATATAAAATGAAAATTAATACAATACTTTTAAAACTAAAAGTATTTTCTTTAACGTACGAATATCTCTTCAACTCTGGAACATGAAAAAACATCTGAAACCATTTTTCTTGATTTCAAGTTATGTTCAGCAAATTTATTGTAAGACGTTGGTAACTTCTGGAGAATTTCGGAAAATATGTTATACCTCATATTCGGATATTGTTCAATGTGCATGAAGTTGATATGAAAAGATTTTCGCGTATTTTCAGAATTTGTACGCTCCCATGAACTATTTCCTGTACTCGTACCGTTAGCACCGGCAATGGCATATCACCACGCTGCTGAGCACACACGTTTTGTTAATAATTTAACCATAATACCACGTGCACCAGTATATAAAGTTGCCATATAACTTTCACTTTATCCATTTGATTTTCTTTTATTGCATCTTTTTACAGAAAATTTCCAGGTTTATCGTAACTACGATGCTCTAAATTGGCTTGTAATGTTGAAAAATCCGTACTGAAACAGGAGAGGATTGTAGTTTTTCACTGTTCTCAGAAGTGGGTAGTAGATAAAAAGATGTTGTTAGCTATCTACGGAAAGTAAGTAGAGGAAAATGACACAAATCATTATAAATGGGAGGATAATTTCTTTTTTGTACAATACATATTTTTTCATATTTATCTTTTATAATATTTATACTGAATAAGAAATAAGGAAAATTACATACACCCGTATCGTAGAATTTAATGATAAACATTACTTTTTGTGATTATATTAGAACAAGGATGAAATTACTTTGATTTATTCAATTTAAGATTATTATTTTTATGGCATAAAATGAGATGTTATAGAAAAGTAATGAGGCTGATATTTTTTTTTACAAAAATTTTATTTTATTTTTATATATTTTATTATTGGTAGTATTATTATGGTAATATTGATGATCTATTGATGATTTGTTCGTTACCTAAAATTTAAATAGGTGGCGCACAAATCAGTAGACTATGAGTTTTCGGTCAGTTTTGGTACCTCTGGCAGCACTACCTCCAAAAAATTCCATGATTCCATGATGCTTCGTCGAATTAACGGCGAAACCGATCGTACGATCGTTAGATACGAAGTTATCCGAAGTGAACACGAATGAGCCGGCATCATGAAGGGTTTGAGTTGACACGAGGATTGGTTGGAGTAGCGGTGAGGCTGTAACATGCTGGTTGTGTGTCTGTCTGCGTTCAAATATTTCCAAGTAGTCTATGCTTTTTTTAAATACATTTTTGGTTGAATAATAACTGTGGTTTATGGCAAATTTAGCTTGTAAGAACATTGTGACGATATGGCGATTTGTACATATTTTAAGTACTATTTAATACCATAGAAAATTTCAATTAGAATATTATTAAAAAAAATTTATCGATTAATATTAATAAATTTTTTAAAATCTTTTTATTTAATATGCCTCTTCCTATGGTTCTCGGTCTAATTTCTTAAGTCAACGATTTTAGAATAGAGATCATAGTCGTAAAAAAAGAGTCACTTCAAAATTATTTGGCAGAGGAGTGCCAAAGGAAGGATTTGGAGAAAGGCCAGGGAGAGATTTAAGAGCTAAGTCTCTCTCATCATCGTCGATGGTCGGTTTCATTCTTTTCTTTTTTTTG
The DNA here is from genome assembly GCA_958298945.1 of Atherix ibis. Classification (NCBI taxonomy): domain Eukaryota; kingdom Metazoa; phylum Arthropoda; class Insecta; order Diptera; family Athericidae; genus Atherix; species Atherix ibis. The sequence goes on along the minus strand of OY282605.1, from coordinate 29,527,870 downwards.
TTTTTTTTTTGTATCTTTCTTCTTTTTTTTAATTATTTCAAGCCTTTTCAATTTTTATTCCTCCCTCCTCATTTCCTAATCCCTTCGCTTTGTCTGGATGGTTTTTTCTCTTAAAGTAAATAATTTTTGTCTTTTTTGCATTTCCTTTCTTTCTCCTTTCTCCTTGTTCACCTCCCAAGGAAAAGTTAACACCTTTGGGAGATACCCATTTTCCCCTAAATGTTTTCGGCATGATGAATTTTCTTGTTATGGTGAGTGTGAGAGCACCACTTTGCACATACTTCGTAACCTAACCCAAACCCCCCCTCCTCCCCGTAAAGCGCTTTCGCATAACTCTTAGAGGGCTAATATCAGTTAAAAGTACACGAAGCCCTTTTTTGGGGTTCGTGTACTTTTAACTGATATTAGCCCTCTAAGAGTAGGAAGAATCCTATTTCGGTGCTCTTTCAGAACTTATATATAACTTTGATGTCTGAATTCACAAGTTCTTTCACTCATTTCAATTTTTATTCAGTTTTCGATATTGTGGCCTCTCTGAGCCCAAGTTTTTTTGTGAAACAAAACCGCCAAAAAACTCGCGCTTTTGATAAGGAATGTCTCTAATAGGCTCGTTGCAATCTTTTGTAATGCAAATTCGCTGATTCAAAATTTGAGGCCATATTTTTACCCATTTACGAATGAAACATCTCATCCGGTAACTATGCGGCCCTATAGAGCGTGATAAGTGAAGTTGTATATTTGTTGTCCAGGAGGGACTAACGTCTACAGTATTGCCAAATCGATCTTCAGTAATACTATTCTTAAGGAAATTATAAAGACTAAGACAAAATTCACTGGAACATCAGTTTCAAGGACAATTTGTTATCTGTTATTTAACTGACCGTCCTATTCATGATGAAACCTTTGATTGAAATCAAGGCCTAAGTTTACGATCGTACTAATGCACGTAACCTATTTTCGAGCGTTATCGATAAACTTCAGACAGTTTACTATGTAAAAATTAATTTTCTAAAATTCTAGCCACGATCAATGGTAAGCTTTTTAAGTTTTCAAAATACTCTAAAATTTGAGGATTGTCTACACATATGTTAACACGATCTTCTGCATATTATCACAAGAAAAATCCAACGACTTCAAATCGCATGATCTTAGAGTCCACTTGACATCAGAAAATCTCGAAATTATGCGTCCTGGGAACTTTTCGTGCGTTGTGTGCAATAAAGCTAAATTTTCCATGTTTTATAGCTTCTGGCACCGTTTTTTTTTAAATTGCATATGGTCCAGATGAACTTCATAGAGTTTACTATATAAAAAATAATTTACTAAAACCGTCACCAGGATCACTGACAAGCTGTTTAAGATTTTGAATGACGAAGAAATAGTGGATTGGTATTGGAAGAAAGAAATTTTCGGTAATGGGCTCGTATTCTTCTAGATAATAATCATCTTCAACACTTAGAGGGGTAAGCAGGGGTATTACTAATAACTAAAAGGTACTTCTGTAATGCCACATAATTATGTGTATTTTAAATTTATTTTTCTCAAAAATAATGTATAACTGAGTGAATTATGATAGCTGAAAAACTATTAAAGCCACGTGGATAGTGCTTTAGTTCGTAAATCAAAGTTCGAATGCACTAATAAATTTTGTGAATTTTTAGAAAAAAGATAGAATTTTTTTAGATATACTTGGAATAACCTTTTCACGTTAAGCCCAGTTTATACGAGCTAGTTTTTTAGCTTATTTTCTTGCGTGTATCACTTCTTACTTCGCTGCTTATTTTCAATCTAGATTTCAGAAATCAAACCGGTTCTATTTTGCATGCTAGTTTTGCTGCTGGCTTTAACGAGAACCAATGAGAAAATGCTATCTTATTACGTGGGCTGCATGAGCAAATGACACATGAGGTGAAATCACTGAACAACCACCAAAACCAGCTAGAAATGCAACTTTAAAATCAGTATCGTATGAAGCAAACACGCATAAAAACCAGTACAAAATACCGTAGCCAGCATGAAAACTAGCAGAGCATCTAGAAGGCAAACAAGCACGAAAACTAGCGTTGTATACAGATGACTTTAGATTCATTTTGAGAATTATTTTAGGAGTTTTTAAATTAATTTTCACAATTCTAAGTAATTTGTATTATTTATAAAATACGGGATAATGACATATTAATTATCAACAAGATAAATTTGGGCTTTATTGTGCAAAATGCACCCAGGACGCGAAATTTCAAGATTTGGTGATGTCAATTGGCCTCCAGGATCGTGCGATTTGACCCTATTTGAATTTTTCTAATAGAGCTATACAAAAAATTATATTAACGCATATACTTTTAAAACTTTTAATTATTAATTAATCAACATCCGTCAAATAATAGTCGAATTACAGCCAGAAATATACGAAAAAGTCTTAAAAAATAATCGCAAAAGGATTAAGTTCTGCAAAAAATCTCATGGCTGTCAATTAAATAAAATTATATTTTTTTTGTATAATGGCAATAATTGAGTAGTATGAAAAAAATTCAAATTTTATCCAAATCTGAATTTAAAATATATTTTATTTAACTTTAGTTTCAAAAATGGAAATTGGATAATCCTTTACCATTTAGATTTAATACAAAATAGTATTAAAAAAATAATAATTAAAAAAATTCCCCAACTACAAAATAACTTTCCCTTATAAATATGCAATCCTTTTTGCAATTATTCCTATTTATAATTTAAATTATTTATAAAATTTTGAACAATTTTTACCCATGAAATTATAATTCTTCCATCAATCAAAAATCATACAAAATCAAATAAAAAATATAAAATCAAAAAAGTAAAAATAAAGTGCAGTAAGTACATTTTACATTAATAAAAGGCCAATTAATATGTGTACATTCAATACGAATTAAAGGAATTTACATTATTCATTTTTAAACTCGAATATTAAAAAGGACTTATGCATTCAAATTAATATTGCCTTATTTTTATTAAAAACAAAAATGTGGACGTCATGATTATATTGAAAAATTGTATCGTCGTCAGTTCGAGTTCATACATCAATGCTTGAACACAATTTACATTTTATATCGTTCATCAATAAATTCGATTAAACTTTAATGTATGGCTTTAAAAATAAATAATATTATTAATATTTTTATATAACTAATTGATGTAGAAATGGACAGAGAAAAAAATTATTATTACCATAATGTGAACCGTATGAACATTAAAATATAGAAAAAATTCTCAACATCAATTCAATTTCTGTTCTATCAATTTGGAGTAATTAATTTTTTATTTATACGAGCAGCACTCATAAAATAATGGATAATGTTATACGCATAAAATTATATAACAAATAATAATTGCCAATTTTATTAAATAACATAAAAATGAAAAGTTGAATGAAGATTTCGAAATTGAAAAATAAATAACATTTTATTGAGCAAAAGGACTATTTATGGTCTCATTTGCCATCATTTTTTGTTTTTATTAGCAAATTTCTATTGATTTTTTTTATTATACTTTATATTACAATAGCTTTAGCAAATATTTCGTTTTCTTTTTTTAATATTTTAAAAAAATTAAATTTTTTATTCCAAAAATGGTTTACTTTTCCAAGCTACCATCTATACAACTACACGACACTCAACAGTGTGAAGACTTGAATACTTTTTCTTTCATTGCTATACTTTTATGGATTTTAAGTACATAAATCGATTAATCATTTTAATCAATCAATTTCTTATCGAATTCTTAACTCCACCAACCCCTCCCCCCCTCCCGGCTCTTTGTACCAATAAACCACCGTGATAGCATGACGTTTCTTATTTGGATCTGTTTCAAATTTTTCCCCATTTTCAATAAATCACCAAATCAGTGGGGTGTGCTTTTTTATTTATCAATAAATCTTAATAATCGACTAAGAATATGAAAGTTGGAAAATAATTTATTTTGTGTTTAATTTTTGATTACACTTTGTTATATTTTTTTTATATTTATTTGAAAAAATATTGTTGTATTATAGAAAAATTATAACTTATAAAAGAAAATCTTTATCGTATAATAAACGTTCAATTTATTAATAAATGTTCATCTATTCTTATATAGCAAATTTTGTTTTCTCATAGCAGATACGATGCAGAAAAAGTCATTTAAAAAAGATATCAATACATAGAAAAAAATATAATTGCTTCAACATAATCAAAACCGGGAGTGAATTTTCTCGTCGTGGCTGGGCATCACTGCATTTGAAAAAGATGATATTCGATGAATATTCCTGGAAAACGAATGTTTTCATGGTTTCCCTATACGCCAACCTGCCATCTGCACTTCTCAATGCACAAACCTCGTACTTTTACTGACACCAGCGCCATACTCCCATACTATTACTGCAGCGGAAAGTAGAGGAGCTAAAAAATGACGTCGATTTGTTTGGTTGCTTGTAGGAAGGAAAAATGACGTCTTGTTTTTAGTTCATAAATGCGATTTATTTAAAATTTGTTTGAAAGTGAAAATTATTACTATGGATTATATACATTGCTCGTAGTTTTAAAATATTATATGCACTTTCCAGCTTATTTATAACTGATAAATAGCTTGATTTTAATAATAAAGGGTTTTTCAATAAGAGTGATATGATTTCTTTTCAAAATTGTTAAGGAAATTCAAATGTTAAGTTCTGAATAAAACGTCATTCAAATGGCCTCCACGACTTCTTTTGCAGGAACGAATTTGATGAACCCAATTTTCGAGCACTTTTTCCACTAAATCAAGTAGTATGTCACGAATAGCACGATCAATATTGACTTCAAAAGCTTGAAGAGAGCTATAGCACATTCAAATAACCCCATAAGAAATAGTCTAATGGTGTTAAATCACAATTTCTTGGAGGCCATTCAATGTCACAATTCCTTGAAATAATCGAATCTCCAAACTTTTCTCGCAATAATTCGGTTGTTGCACGTGCTGTGTGGCACGTAGCCCCGTCCTGTTTGAACCAGATGTTTTCAAGATCAACTTCTTCCAATTTCGGCCATAAAAAGCTGGTTATCAGAGATCTATACTTTGATTGACAGTCTCTCCATTGACAGTAACGGTGTTATTAGCTTCATTTTGAAAGAAGGACGGACCGATGATTCGACCAGACCAAAAACCACACCAAACTGTCAATTTAAGTGAATGTAATGGGTGTTCATGAATAATTTGTGGATTTTCTTCGAACAAGAATCGACAGTTTTGTTTATTTACCGCACCACTCAGATGAAAGTGAGCTTCATCGGAGAAGATGATTTTCTTAAAAAAATCGTTATCGTTTGCAAGTTGTTCCAACACAAAATCAGCAAATTCACGACGTTTACGCAGTTCTTGAGTGATAACAATTTTATACGGATGCAAGCCCAAATCCTTTCTCAAAATCCGCAACGTTGTGGTTTGAGACAGTCCCAATTCTTGAGAACGTCTTGGAATCGACAAATTGCGGTCTTCAGCACCACTTGCCTGAACGGCAGCAATATTTTCATTACTTCGAGCGGTTCTTTATCTTATTGGCACTTGAACATTATGTAAAGAAAATGTACGCTCGAAATTTTTAACATTTCGACGAAGAGCGAGCACAGTTGGACGATTATCACGACCATAAAATGGCAAAAGCGCACGAAAAGTTGCAATTGGAGAACGATTATTTTGATAATAAAATTAAATAATTTGTAAACGTTGTTCTTGCGTATATCTCTTCACAATGAAATTGTCAACATTACTGAATACAATTACAAAAATGGCCGATTCATGACAAATCATGACATATTACAAATGGCCGAAACGTCATTTAGAAATCATATCACTCTTATTGAAAAACCCTATATATGGAGGGTAGCAAGAGGCACTTAGTCTCAAAATCACTTCGACCAATAAGGTCTTTTGTAGTGAATAGCCTTAACTCAGATAATAGTAATAGTGAGGCTTTTAGTGAATCTCTTAGGGCTGAGGAAATCGCAGAACAAGATGTCGAAGTCTCTGACGGGCAATGACATCAGAGTAGATACTCTGACGTTTCAACCTCTTCGGAGGTCTCGTTTACTGAGCTTAAAGACCTTTGCCGCTCTTATTTGAGAAAAGTCGATGAATTTTTTAGAGTGATTCATGATCGAGCAATTACCCCAGTGAGTGCTTTTAAGCCCGCGTTCTCAGGGACCCTATAATGGACTCTAGGTAACTCTTTGGATAGATACAGAAAGGTTTTGGTCAAATAAATGAAGTATTTTTTACCCTTTTTGATAAGTTTATATGCTAGTTCGTTATCCTCAATACCCTCATAACCTGGCACCCTAACAAAATTACTTTATTGTATCTAGTCAGTTGATTTAGGACCATGAACCATCAGATGAGACAAGAGCTTTCAATGCTTTAGTATAAAGCTCTATAGTATGTATTTCTGCCTGAAAAATGGATGAAGATTTAACTAGGGGCTTAGATAGATGGTATAAAGGTCCGACTACATTCGCTCCAATACCCACATCCGTTTTAGAACCGTTTTAACACTTTCTGGAGTGAAGAACCCCCTCCTACCAAATTGATCACTCTCCGGGAACTACTTTGTAAAACTGGTTTAATTTAGGTTTTCTCGGCTTTGCGTCCGAGAGGTAGTTGGCTTCCTGGAATTCTTTTAGGTCCGATACAACCTTTAGATGTCTAAACAGGTCGCTTGGTTTAAAGGTTTCGGAATATCCTAACCTAAGAACCTTCTTAGCCACTTCTATTTTAATATGCAAATGTGAATGTTACAGGTCTAAAAGATCTTCAAGATCAGTCGTGGGGCATATTTTTAGGGCACCTGTAATACCCAAACATGCCGGTCTTTGAACTTTACGAAGGGTTCCTTGGGCAGCACGTTGTTCAGCCATACGCGTCCAAAAGAGAGCCGCGTAGGTGATGATGGATCCAACTATGGCTAGTTATGACCACTTTGGTTACAGACCCCAGGTTTTACCGAAGTGCCTATAACAATTCCAAATGACTCTAGTTGCTTTATCAGTAACACTGGTAAAGTGGGAGTTACGAGTCTATTTTTTTTTATATTTAACATATATAAAAAAAAAAATAAACTTGTAACTCCCACTTTACCAGTGTAACTGATAAAGTAACACTGGTAAAGTGGGAGTGATAAAGTAACACTGATAAAGTGAATTACAAGTCTCAGGAGAGAACTTAAGTTCAGATCCATCCATCTTGACCTTGTTGAGGTTCAACTTATGCTTTTTAGTGAATGGAAGTAAAACCGTTTTGTAAGGGTATTTATTGAGATCTTCCTCTTGGCACCAAGTATGCACTAGGCTTAGGGCTCTCTTAATTTGGCTCGAAAGTGTTTCTATTCATATTTCCCCCAGATTATCATGAGCAGGTCATCAGTATAATCTTGAACTTCAAAGCCAGGTCATCAATGACAAGTGATCAAAGTAGGGGTGATAGTACCGCTTCTTATGGACAATCTTTACCGGCTCTAACAATCGCTAAATCAGTTCCCAATTTAGCTGTGATATTGTAATCCAGCTAATTGAGGGGATTTTAACTCCCCTAAAACCACAAGCACTTTTTTTTGGTTTTTACCACAAACGTTCTGTTACGCATTTTTTCACAAAAATAGACCACTTTTGTCGGCATTAAAGGTTTGGTCGAGACTGGTAAACTTATTTTGGTTAGTTTCAGTGAAAATTGCTTCCTGGCCTTCTCATATCCAGAAGCAATTTCTTCCTTGATCTTTGATGTTATAAAGCCCGTACCTTATCAGATATATGAATTTATTGAGAGGATGTAGATTTTTCACGTTTCTTCATCTGGTTATAAATTCTTAAAAACTTCTGCTTGATAATTTTTCCATTTACTGATATCCTTTTTTGCATATTATCGTCAATACATATTAATAGTGAGTTTTCCATTATTCCTTTAATATAATCTCTTGCGTATTAAGACGACTTAGCAGATAATAGTTTCATTTCAGAAATTGTAGATTGTCTAATAGAAACTTCATCCCTCTTAATGGTTCTTAGGGTACCTTCGTTCGAAACGAAAATCTTACCTAAAAACGTAAAACCTTCTGCGTTTCTAATTAAAATATGATCAATGAAAAAAAATTTCCTTTCAATTTAAATAAAACCACTTTTTTAATCGTACCAAATCTAATGAAATTGTGTAAAAAAAATCAATTTATTGGTCTAAACCGTGTTATTCTAAACCGCGTAAAAACAGAATTGGTTGTTATTCTAAATTAAAATCAAAACTGCAGGGATCAAAATATTTTTTGTAAATAAATAAATTCAAAGCAAATCTTATTTAAACAGGCCTAAAAAATTGCCAGTTCCAAAATTTTAAAGTAAACAAATCATTTTTGTAACCGTAAAATTTTTTTAAACACAAAATATGCTTAACATGTGCTTTTACCTTGAATTTGAGACTAAGCAGACTCTCGGGGGGTTATTTTTTTTTGCAACTGGATCAGACCTCTTATTGGAAATTTGCCAATTTGAAACTTCAAAAGTAAACAAACCATTTTTGGTAACTGTGCAAGTTTTCTATAACACATAAAAGACTTAGCTGCGTTTACCTTAAATTTGAGACTAGGTCAGACAGTCGAAGGGTAATATTTTTTTGCGACTTAAAAAGTAAAAAAAAACCAATTTTGGTGGCCGCGAAAATTTTCTCTAACACATAAAAGGCTTGGCACCTGAATTTACCTTGAATTTCAGACTACGTGTAGGTCAGATTAACGGATGTGATTTTATTTGCAACTCGGTCAGACCTCTAATTCGTAAATTACCAACACAAGACTTCAAAAGTAAACAAACCAATTTTGGTAGCCGCAAAAATTTTCTCTAACACATAAAAGGTTCGGCATGTGCCTTCGTCTTCAATGTCAGACTAGGTCAGACTATCGAAGGGTGATTTTTTTTGCGACTCGGTCAGACCTCAAATTGGTAAATTACCAACACAAAACTTCAAAATTAAAAAAAAAACAATTTTGGTGACCGCGAAACACATAAAAGGTTGACGCGTACTTTCACCTTCAATCTTAGACTAGGTCAGACTGGCGATGCGTAAATTTTTTTTACAACTGGGTCGTACCTCCAATTAAAAAAGTGCTTTTTATCAAAAAAAGCTCTGTTGTAGGTATGTTTTGAATTTGGGCATCTTACAAAATCAGTAACAATATTTTTTTACTTATAAACCGAGATCAATGATTTCTTATACAAAAGTAGGTCAGTTATTATCAAGATGAACGGACAAAGTTTGTTCACATATGCGTCTAAAGAGGTCCATAAGAATAACTGTGAGTCGATAAAATAATTCTCCGACAAAAAATAATAAAAGTCTCATTGTGTCTTAAAAAATCGAGCATATCTCCAGTCCGTAAAAAACAAAACTAAGCGTAAATAAATATTTTTTTTTTATTATTTAGGATTTCTATTAGATTAAAAAAAATTTGAACAGTAAAACTTTTTACCCATTTCATAGAAAAAACTCCAAAGTTCTCAGTTTCTTTCTAACCATAAAAAATATCCCGCATAGCTTTTTATATTAAATAAATTTTATGATATTGATAATTTTTAGTTACAGGATATTTTTATAATTGTTAATTAAACATGTATGCATCGCTTTCTTGGAAATTCTTTATTTTCGGATTAGCGCAGGGCAAATGGCAACAGCGTAACGCTCCTAACAGCAGGTGTTTTCCTGCTTTTATAATAACTTATACCTCCGATATAAGAAAATTCAAGAACACATTTTCCACTTGCTGAATAATAATTACCAGAGAGTTTTTTTTGTTTACAAAAAGCAATATGACATATATAATCGTCCATGCCATCTACAGGGAAAATTGCATACCACGACGATCTGATACTTTGCTACACTCACCTTAGTAAACATTTTCTGATAATTTTTTTTTCTTTTATTTGTCTTCCTTTTTATTTATTTTTTTCCTTTTATTTTTCTCAATACCTTCAAATATGATTCAAATAATGAAATGATATTACGTGTATTTATTTTTATTTACAATTTCCACTCGCACTTACATCCACCGATTTCCGTTCGTTGAACATCGCTCCCGTTAGTAAGGAGCTTTCCCCTATTCTATTCATAGTTTCAAGTTGAAAATAAAGGAATTCAGGCAAATAAACAATAAATTAAATCTGACATAATAAGGGCGGTTCAGAAAATCAAAGGAATTTTTATTGACTTTGCTGAAAAATCAAATCCACAGATTCCGATCGCTTCCTTTTGGAAAAATACCTTTCATATTTCATCATTCTGGAATAAATTCGTAAGGAAACATATTCTATTATATTGAAATGAGGCGGCTCTATTCGAACTTATTTGAACTTCTTATTATTTCGACTTGAATACATTTTCCACTTTCACAATTTAATTTAGCGAAAATTTTTATTTCACATTTATTCGTGTATTCATTTTTTGTCTCAAATAAAAGGAAGAAAAAAAAAACAAAATAAAAAGGATTTGGTATCCTTGTGCTCTATTTGCGAATACATGAAATTTCCAACTTATTTTTACGCTAGTTTACATTTATCGAAAATAAGTAACAGGCTGACTTGTGTTTCTTTAGATCTAAAATTTTATTTACTTTTATTTTTATTTTATAGAAAATCATCTAAAGTTAAGCCTACTTTAATTGAGTAGTTTTATCAGAAATAAACTGTAGCGAATAATGGCAAGCTCTTGCAAAGCAAGAACATTTTACTTAAGAAGCCACTTTAGAATTCGTCAGATCTTAGATACCTATTCGAAAGGATATTTATTTAAATCAAAAAATCATTTTCCAACTAATACGAACGATAAAAGGACTTTTAAATTTGCATTTGCCTAATTCTATCTGATACTCGTGCGTACATTAGTTGAATAGATTGTAGAATAGCAACAACAACAAAAAAAAAAAGAATTCGTGCACAGATTTTTCGTAGAGGCGCTTGAAACTTACTTTACTGATAAAGGATGGAAGGATTTCCATATTTTTAGCATTCACATTAGTTTGTTTGTAAATATTATAATTTTATATCGATTCACTATATGTTAAATACTGTTCCTATAAAGGATAGAATATTTTCGTATTTGTTTTTTTTTATGATAGCGTTTTTTTAGGATTTCCTGTGCCAATTTTCTTCAAAAAAAAAATAGGAAAATAGAACCTAAAAATTTCACTTATTTTAATATTATTTATAGAAGCATATATAAAAAAAATTATTACGTAATCGAAGATAGCTGCAAATAAGATAGATTAGAACTAAAGCTTAAGACCTCCTACCTCAATCTTGGTACCAGCAAACCAAGATTATTATCCTACCACGTAAAACTAGATACATAAAAGTTAAGATGCTTATTTGCTTACATTGGAACCAAGTTTAATGATATTACCAGGGCCTATGTCAGGTTAACGCCCTTGATATTTTCTTATGATGGGAAGATGGAAATTATTGAAAGACAAAGTGTGGACTTTAATCCACCATAACAAACTTATTAGGGTTGCTTCTCTAAGGAACTGCCGTCGGGCATCACTTTGTGCAGTAGCGAATGATTGAAATCTGCTGGATTAGCACTACCGTCTTCATTGCTGCCCGCCAAGATGGAGTCTTCTTCGGCACGGAGCATGTGTCCAAGATCAGGGCCACGACGTCCTTTACCGTTAGGGGATTGCCAACACGCGTTTATACATCCTCCCTATTGGCTCGAGATCGCGTGCAGTATAAGAACACGTGCTCTATGCTCTCCCTGACCCTATCACAAGTAGAGGACATTGGGCTATAACATAGTATAATTTAAAGCGGTATTGGTTCGCCCGAGAATATCCATGTCACGTCAACAGTTGGAATAGGAAATTATTGAAAGACAAAGTATGGGACTTTAACCCATATCGTCGATCTATCCCTGGATCCAATGCTGGGATAAAACTGTAGGCCAATATACAGTATCCCAACGATTTTGTACCGCTACCTCGATTCTTTTCTTTCCTCCGTACAAGCCTCCCATCGCGTTATTCCGACTTCTCCGATGCTACAGCATCTGTCGCTCATTCACCAATATTTCAATGGGTATCATTCCGGCTACAACAAAAAAGACCTCGTATGGGATAACTCCATCTGTGTAGGCTGCCCCAAACAGTTCATTCGCCCAAATTGGTGCAGCATAAAGCAGTATTAACCTGATCACGGTCGCCATCAAGGTTCGCCTACTCTGTCTGGGTCACCCACGTTTGGCATAAGAGTTTCTCCATCCACGTATAATAGGTATTCCTGAAACCAAAATTTCGCCTAAATTGTCAGCCCCAATAAGTGGTCAGTGGCCTTACCTTTTAAAGACACAAAGGATTACAATAAGGGTCAATGACCTTCGTTTGTCTGGCAGTTAAGTTGGATTACGTGATCCTGGACTTTATTTTTTTACATAAAAATTATATTCTCTCCCCAGACCTAGAGTGTTATCTCATTCTAGGGTCAATAATTTCGTTTTATTTACTTACGGATCTGGGGGGAACTTCTGCAATGACCCTGATTATATGACATCAGAAGTTTTGTAGATGTTCAATGAGCCTTATTTGTATACGTTGTTATCTACATAAAGGTTTCTTCTGCCTTGATTTATAAATGTCTACTGGTTAGTGACAGAAAAGTTGTAAGCGATCTGTAGAACTTTAAAGCTTGTATGATAATTATGCGATTCTACAGAGTGTGATAAGTGAAGTTGTATTTTTTTTGGTGGTTATGAAAAATAGAACAGCGAAATTTCGAGCAGCAATATGTTATTAAATTTTTGGTGAAGGTTAGTGAATCTGTGACTTTGAGTTATGGAAAGGTTGCAACAAGCTAATGTGGAATATTCATTATCAAAAGCACACATTTTTGGTAACTTTAGGAGGGGTCAACAAGCATTTTAAGATAAACTTCCTTAAGAGAGGACCTCAACATAGAAAACTGATCAAAATGTGGTTAATAAAAAGGGCTCTTATAAGATTAGACCTATGAATTCTAGTTTTATTCCTAATTTTTTTTTTTTAAATTCTTTTGAGAATATCATCTAGATTATTGATCAAGGATCTGCGACCTAGATTTGATTATGCCTATGAAATTTTTTCACAACCATTCCAATACAAATATTAAAATTAACTTAGAGTGGCTTAGAAGAAGATTGTAACGATTTATTATGAAAATTCCATATTATTTACGAAAATATCTTTCGCTTATATCTTTTCCGTAATTGAATAAGTAAAAATATTCTAGTTCCAAAACACATTTTTTATAGTTCTCTTGTTAGTATGTTTGTACATGTCCATACGTTCATTTGCTTTACATAATTAAGGATGCTAACAAAATTGTAACTGAAAGTGAACAAATACGAGCAGAATCAACAAATTTACCATTTAGTGAATATTCCCAACGCCATACTATGAACTCTAGCCGAATGCCATACTATGCGCTGACACAAGTACTATTGCCCACCTGAAAGGTTATCGCTTTACAAGGCTTAGTCAAATTTGTTCAACAAACATTTTCATTCACTGACATTGAAAATTTACACCAGCATTATAACCGATACTATTAATATTGTCTTAAACTAGAAAGGATGTTTGCCCAACATTTAACATTTCACACATTTCATAATCTCTTCCAATTTGGCTTATTGAAATTGTTTAAAATAAAATTTAAAAAATTTCACAAAGTAAAAAAAAAATCAAATTAAAAAAAAACTATGGTTTTTTCCATTTTTTTTATAGTATTTGATAATACAATAAAAGGAAAAACCAAAAAAAATTTCAAATATCTAATCGAGCATCTGTTCTAATTTTGTTAAAAATTTACGACATTTTTGAAATTTTTACCTTTTTTTAATAGAATTGAGCAATTTATTGACTTAACAGAGAAAAAGCGATTGTAAATATTGAATTTTATTAAAAGTACTCTTACTAAAAAAATTATTTCAATATAAATATTTGCATTTGATGAATTTGTCAAAGTGCATATTTGAGAGTAAATTTTTTTTGTTAGGGAGATTTTTTTTTCAGCTGGACAATACCTTGTCGAAAAAAAAAATTTACCTGAAATGAACCGGAAAATTTACTTTTATTCAATAACAAATGAGCAAATTTACTAAAGAGTTAATTTTTTTCCGGAAATTTTACACATTCTTATTTAAATAGTTGAGCATTATTTGCCGGAAAACCCGATGCAAATGTAAACGGTTCTGCGTTTGTATAGTAGATCTTCGTAAACATTTAGTCGACAATAAAAGTTTTCAATGAGAACAATTTGCAGGCGCGATTATGACAAATATTTACTTCTGAGAAAATTTAACTTAAACCACATTATGTGTACTCTAGATACGTAATATGACGAGTACTTATGAGTGTATTTTAAATAATTTTTGTTTAAGGTCTTGATCTGCAATTACATCAGTTCAGAAATAACTCATCCGAATGGCTATCAACCATATTGTTTGTGTTATCGAATGTTAGCAGGAAGGGGTCACGTATATAAAAGCTCTGACAAGATATCATTTCGAAAATAGTTTAATGAAAACTTTGTGCCAAAACGATCAATTTTAAGTGTAAGTAGAAGAAAGGATTTAAAAACAACGAGTTATAAACGGAAAAAAAGGAAAGAAATTTTTTTTTTTTATTAAGAAGTGATTAATTTATAAATAATTCGGGTGTTAATAATAGTAATCAATATGCATTTAGTAAGTTAAGTTGATAGTTTAGTTAATAGCGTTTATTAGTAGTTGATCATTGAACGGTTGAGTTGATCAGTAATTTTTGTAATCATTTCTAGAAATTGAAATTTTGCCCCCATTTGTTGGGCATTTCATTGGCGCTACTGTTATTTTTTATGGGTACACCATCAATAGTATTTTGCCAAGACATCGAAGTTATACCCTTACCAACAGATCCTCCTCGAACTACCACAACACCACAACCATCACCACCACCATCGTTATCCCCACCTGGACCAACATTTCCTCCTCCAGTACCAATAATACCAACTACAAGACTACCACCGCCGATGCAAAAGTGTTACTTGTATCGTAAGTGAAATTATATTTTTTTTTCATTTTTTATATAAAAATAATTAACATTTTTTTAACTAACAAGAAAATTTTTGCTTACTATCGTTAAATCTATTTATTATAGTTGTGACCGGAAGTAATCTTAAAAAAAATTCTTTTTTAATTTTAATTTAAGACGAAATTAACTGTAAGAATGAAAAAATTCCTGTATTTATCCAGATTGGAGATCTTTGAATATATCGACTAGACCTAAGCGCATTTCGGAAAAAGGAGGCTGACCCATTTCTATACAGAAAACTGTTCTTTGGTAGTAGTTAAAACTGCAGCTTTTCTGATTTGTAACCAATTTCATATGATTGTGTGCAGAGCTCAAAATAGCCTTAGATTATGTTGAGCTATTGACAGTGAAATGTGCCATTTCTTAGGTCATCCAAAACGGTGGTTCAAAGTTGCCATATTTTCTGATAATTTATTCTTAATATCAATTTTTGAACCACATCCGTAATAGTCTGACAGCCAATAGAAAAGTCATTACTGGGTATAGGCATACCCAGTCATAAACATTGGACATTCCTTCGCGCAACAGTCACTGACGTGTGAAGCCGATAGGTGACAGACTCAAAACTATATGGATACCAGCCTGTTTATCCAATGACACCTTTTTAGCCCCAAAATGGCGTCATATAAGCTAATTGGACGAAATATCCTCAATTTAGTTCTAAATTTTGAGCATCACTACTTCTTGTTTTGAGCTTCTTCATCTAACCATGTCCCTTTGATGTACTTGATTGCATTTATTAGATGATCTTAATTATACACAAAGGATCAACTATACAGCTTTTGGTACTTGGTAGCAATTTCATAAGATTATCAGTGGAGCTCAAGGCACCCTTATGTAATGTTGAGCTATCCATAACGTTGGCACACTCGAGAGCATCTCGGTCAAAGCGGATATATTTTCTGATAATTTATTCTAAGTAATAATTTTTGAACCATAATCGGAGTAACCTTATGGGTATACGAGCTAATGAACATTAGACATTCCTTCTCCCAACATGCCTAGTATACCTCAATCGGTCACTAGGTGGCAGATCTCAAAGTATGAGGATTCGAGGCAACAAGCATGGTCATCTAATGGCAGTTTTTTAAGACCTCCAAATACATTTTTCTATAATTTCGGATCTTTTCATAAATTTTGGGTTAAAAACTCATTAAGGACAAGAATAACTATTTCGCTCTAACTAATAATTTACTTGTTGGTAACATAACTGATCCTATAGGCACATCCCGCATGGACCCCTTACTGCAACATTATCCATATCCTCAAATCTTTTCTTTGATTTTTTTTCTGGGTAATAATCCTTTCGTTCCTGAGCATCCTGATCCATCCATGTATTATTACAAAGCTCCAAAATCATTCCAATTAATATCAATTTGTGAGATCAGTTTATGTCCGATCGCCACGTGGCCCATACGGTCTCTTAACGCTCACACCACAGACCTCTAGATAAATTTTTTCTTATCGTTATGCCCATTTTTCCGCAAAGTTTTTAGTAAATTTATAAAAAATTTTACTTTTTTATTTTTTAAATAAAATTTTAAATAAATATTTTTAAAAAAAAAACGATCATTTTAGAGATCATGGATTTTTTTTAGAAGATATCGAAGTAATTTTCTATTAACATTTTTATCTGAAAATAAATTCATAAAATAATTTGCTTAAGTTTAAATTTACTATAATTAAAGAAAAAAGGATAATAATTGCAATTATTTTCTACAAAAATAAAAAAAGGATAATTGATAGAAAACCAATAAGAAAAAAAGACTTTAAAAATTGCGTTTCTAAGTTTCAACGTGTCTTTAAAAGATATAATACACGTGTTTTACCATGTCTGCCATGCTGGATTGCTTTGGAACTACCAGAACTAAATCCCTACCTTATCATAAAGTCCTGTTTATCACAATTTTTACTTCCAAGTTATGGAAAATCTCCAATATTCTAATATAATCTGGATTATTACCGGTGTTTCTCAAGGCAGTATTCTTGCTCCGAACCTTTATAAAATCTTTACTTTAGATATCCCCAAGACGGGTAATATTCGTACAGCCACTTTTGTTGACGATGTAACTATTCATAAAAATCCTAAAAATGCATGCCACACTCTACAAAATTACATCCTAATCCTCGTAAAGGTGCTCTTAAACTTAACAGGTGCTACCATCAATTACTTGTACTTCTCGACAATAAATCTAAACTATAACTTAACAAGAATTTTCTACTAAATAACGCAGTTTTAAAACCCATTTGGACCTACGGACTTGAACTTTGGAGTTCCACCAAGCCTTCAATCTAAAATCCTTCGTAAACTTGTTAATGCTCCTTTTCGGTTACACTCCTTTTGATGTTATTGATAGTACCAAGATGACGTTCTCAAAAGTGCTTTTTGAACAAAAGGTCTTTGTTAGTAATAGGGGTGGGCGGGAGGTGGGATAGTAGAGTATCAAAGTGCGTCCAATGTCCGAACTCATGGAGAGAATCGTTTCTCTATCCTTCCCCCAAAACAGCCCTCATTCCTACATTACATTACTTCTCATTGTTAAAGGCCTCCCTAAGTGAGGTTCGTCTACCATTGCTCTTCGATCCTCGATAATGAAGACCACCGCACTGCTTCGCGGAGTAAGTCAATTTGATGGTGCGTCGTTGATGCAAACTTGATTGTTCCACTTTTCGTAACGCTTTACAAAAACACACTTTATGAGGTCACATATGGTAGTTCTTAAGTTTGTTCTGCACATGTAAGAGGGACTTACAGAAAAGCTATGTGGAAGCAGAAGTCCACAGTAGTGCCAGATCACTCTCAGTGATTTCTGTCTCATTACTTCCATACTACGTGACCTCATATCACTCGCATAACAATGCCTTTAAACATAAAATCTCATCCACTGCTTTCCTCAAAACTACTCGTCGACGGCTTAAAACCCTCGCAAAGTAGTGCAGTACCTGATGTGGTTGCTTGCTTCATTTTGTCATTTTAAAGTTATTATAAAAATATTATTAAAAAAATCGCTTATTTTAATATTTTTATATTTATTTAATTTAATTAACCACTTTTTTATGAAAATAGAAAAAAACTACTTTGGAGCAATGGTTTCGTGTATTCAATGTTGTCACTATGGAATTATTCGGAAATGCTGTTTAGTCCATAATTACTACTGCACTCGTTACAGTCATCAGCATCAATTTGGCAACTATTATTATTATTAATTTTGTAAATTTAATTGTATTATAAGTAAATTTTTACCTTTATTTTATTTTAATATTTTTTGATAGAGAAAAATTCAATAAACAGAATATTTATTTGTGTTTTTTTTTTATTTTAAATTTTGAGTATCTTTTCAATTAACAAATAAAGTTTTTAAAGAATATCTACTATAAAAGATTTATATTCTGATAATTTATAGTGAAGTTATTTTTTATATATTAACTATTTTATGATACAATATATTTTTTAGAAAAATGTTTTGCTGTTCAAAATTTTTAATGGTCATAATTTTCGATTAAAAAATTTGTCCTACCTTTGCCGTTGCCATTGAATCTAATCTAAATAATTTTTATTAATTCAATTTAAGTATAGATAGAAAAAAATATTATTCTTAAAAAATATTATATATTAAAAAAATAAATCTATAAAAACTAATTTTAATTGAACTGCATTATCAACAAACAAACGAAAATTATAACAAAAGCTTATAAACAAAAAAAAATCTAAAAATCGCTTAAATAAGAAAAGAAAATTTACTATAAGCAAAGAAAATAATTTATAAATATTATCAAGGGAAAAACAAACAAATCAATTTAATTATTGATAAATCAATATCAAAAATAAATTCAATGTCACAAAAGTTTGTCAAAATCAAGTGAAATTGAAGAGAAAAAGTTTAAAAACTCACCAACGGAGATGGAGTGAAGACGATTTAAAGGAAAAATATGACATAATTTAACGGAAACGGAAATGAAAATATTATATTTCTGCTCAGCTCTGAATTAAAAATAAATTTAAGGTGGATGATGATCTACAGAATTTCAGGTACTGTGACTTTTGGTAAAAGCAATTTGTGAGCGGTTGTATTAATACATTTTTATACCCCATCTCTCCACATTTTGAACTTATTTTTTTTACCACCACAAATATAATTTTAGATGTTTTTTTTCTTATTTAATCATTTGAAATTGGAAAACTTTTGGGGAATTCTTTTTTAAGACTCTTTTTTTCTAAAGGGACTTTTATTTTGGCAAACTTTTTTTTACTTAAAGTTAATGTTTTTCTTACAAATATTTTTGAAATACCTTTAAAAAAAATAGTTCTTTTTAATAAAAAACATGTGATTATGCGAACAAGAATAAAATATTTTTTATATACAATTTTTCCCCCAAAGTAGTCTAGCAACATTTGTGAATGTTCTCGTTAATATAAAAGAATGTTGCTAGCTTTCTAAGGCTAATAAAAAATGTTGTTAGCTTTTTTAACTGAAAAAAGAAACCAAAAAATTTACCGTGACAAGAACAATTATAAAATTTTGAAAATAAAAAGAAATTTCATATTTTGTTTCATAATTAACAAAAAACATATTTTTTATATATTTTATTAAATTTGTTAGTTTTTTTTTGAAAGTTTTGAATAGAAAAATAAACTCAAATGTTTATCTTTTCAGATTTCTTCTGTTAATAAATGGTTTTTTTTTAGTAAAATACTTTTATTATTAGAATTAACATGAAAAAAAATCATCAAATAAGCGACACAAAATTCACAAATTATTTTAATAATCGGTAAATAAATAAGCAGAATTTCACGAACAATTTATTAAATTATTTACCGATTCTTTCAATTATTTGTGCAACAAAATTCAATAAATAATTAAAAAGAATCAAGTTGAGCAAATATTAACCAATAATTACAATAAAGTAAAAGCATATATGAGTAAAAATCCACAAAATATTGAAAACAATATAACAAAGAAGTGAGAACAATCAACAAACAAATGAGCAAAAATTAACAGGCATTAAAGCAAATATGAACAAACCATTTAGGAAATAGCTTCAAATAATCGAACAAAATTAACAAATTTAATACAACTCAACAAAAATCCTGAAAAAACAATTACCAAAAAACTAACAAGAAATTAAGCAAATATCAACAACCAAGTCGGCAAAAATAAACAAAATTTATGAGAAATAAAATTAACAAATAATTGAGCCACCGTTAACAAATAAAAAGAAGATTAAATACACAGAAAATTGAGAAAACTCATTAAGCAATTGAGCAAAATCCATTTAAAACTAAACAAAAAATCTGATCAAGGAGCAAAAATCGACAAACAATTGAGCCAAAATAAACAACGCAATGAGCAAAAATCCATAGAAAATTTAGCAAAATCACCAAGCAATTGAGGAAAAATACATTGTGAGCTAAACAAAAAATATGATTACTGAGCAAAAGTCAACAAATAATTGAGCAAAAATTATCAATAAAAATAAACAAAAATGCACATTAAATTGAGCAAAATCACAAAGCAATATTGAAAAAATTGAGAAATAATTAAACTTAAGATCTGATCACTGAGCAAAAATCAACAAACAATTGAACCAAAATCAACAACAAAAATGAAAAAAATTATGCAAAAATTTTAGCAAAATTACCAAGTCATAGAGCAAAAATTCAGATAAAATTGAACAAAAATCTGAAAACTAAGCAACATCAACAATAAGAAGTGGCATAAGTCTGCAGAAAATTAAACAAAATCATTTAGCAATTGATCTAAAATCTATTTTCAACTAAACAAAAAATATGATTACTGAGCAAAACTCAACAAACAATTGAGCCAAATAAACAACAAAAATAAGGAAAAATTCATAGAAAATTGAGCAAAAATCAATAGAAATATGAATTCAGAAGTAATTAAACTTAAAATCTGATCACTGAGCAAAAATCAACAACAAAAAAGAGAAAATATCTGCAAAAACTTGAGGAAAATTACCAAATTATAGAGCAAAAATTCAGATAAAATGCAACAAAACATTTGACAACTAAGCAAAAATAAGCAAATAATTGAGCCAACGTTAACAATAAGGAGCAAAAATCCATAGAAAATTAAGCAAATCATTAAGCACAGTCGTTATCGTACTCAACCCAAGGGATTGTGGGTTCGAATCCCAATGAGGAAAAATCAATCAACAAAAAAAATAAATAATCTGCAAAAACTTGAGCAAAATTACCAAGTTATAGAGCAAAAATTCAGATAAAATGCAACAAAAAATCTGACATCTAAGCAAAAATAAGCAAATAATTGAGCCAACGTTAACAATAAGGAGCAAAAATCCATAGAAAATTGAGCAAATCATTAAGCACAGTCGTTAGCATACTGAACCCAAGGGAATGTGGGTTCGAATCCTAATGAGGAAAAATCAATCAACAAAAAAATAAATAATCTGCAAAAACTTGAGCAAAATTACCAAGCCATAGAACAAAAACTCAGATAAAATATAATTAAAAATCTGACAACTAAGCAAAAATAAGCAAATACTTGAGTTAGCGTCAGCAATAAGGAGCTAAAATCCATAAAAAATTGAGCAACTCATTAAGCACAGTCGTTAGCGTACTGGACCCAAGGGAATGTGGGTTCGAATCCCAATGAGGCATGATCCTGTGCTAATTTCCAAAAGCCACCTTTCTTTCCATTCTATTTTAATTTCCTTATTCCGATATTCTTGTCATCCAAATGTCCTTTAGTGTCCTGGTACTTAATAAGGATAAAAAAAATATTTTTCTTTTCTTTTCTTTGAAGTCGTTTCTCGTAACATTTTTACTGAAATGTAAAGTCTTCCCTTTACGACAACTCATGCTATTTGGAAAAAACTAAAGGAAACACTCACTTCAAGCTGGATTTAAATTCAGGACCTAAATGAAAATATATTCTTTTTAATTCGATTATATATCTAATCAAGCTGGATATAAATTCAGGACCTAAATGCAAATATATTCTTTTGAATTGAACAAATCCAGTCCAGACGCACAAATACTCATAATTGAAGAATTAATTTTTTTAGCAAAATATTTCTAAATTACATATAATTGAGTAAATTTAAACCAATCTTCTAGTTTGTTTATTAAATCAAATTTATATGTTTAATTTTTCTGAAAAAGAATATTCCAGAAATATCCTTTTTAAGGACTGTTACAAAACTTGACAGTATTCTCCGAAGACTTTAAAAACTATACAAGAAAAATATTTCAACTTTTAACATTGGACGAAAAGGAAAACATACAAAATAAGAGAGAAATATTCAAGTATTCAAGGATTATCTTAACTAGAAGATGGACAAATGTAAAAGCGTTAATAAATTTATTCGTTTAGTGTGAGATGACGGCATACTTAACGTACGAATGGTATTGTTAGTTGCTATTTTGAACTTTTCGAACTTAACTTTCCTTTTAGTGTGTGCCCTTTCATGCGGACTTTTATAGACAAATTAAGAAGTTCTTCCAATTTTTATCCTATTTAGAAAATTTTCCATCTTACCAGTTAGTATATTTTACAACAACAGCTCCCCTCCCACCTCCACTATCGTTACAGCAAACCCATCCTTTTTATTAGCTTCAAACTTTTCCAGACAGGATGTAAGTTTGTCTGCTCTTCCGTTCTAAATTAATTTACCAAACGAATGAAGATGTTTACAGAAAAACGAAAAGGATCAAAATAAACTGGAAATGTTCTAATACTTATTGAAAATGTGTTAACGATACGCAACTAGAGTGGGCGCTATCGAAAATGGGAATATGGAGCCTCGGATGAGAGAAGGAGGCGACGCCAAAGACCTTGGGTGGTATCGATTGACTGTGAATTTATCAAGGAAATAATTAATGTCAATGACAGGAAAACATTGATATTCTTTACGTAGAAATAGATTTATTTGTATTGTTTGATAAAATTAGCAAGGAAGGAATAAATAACAGGTATTTTTGGTTTTTTTTTTTTTGATAATTGTAGGTGGGCAGAATTTGGGCGCCGCCAGATACCCAAAAACCAATCAAATAAATCGCCATCATTTCATTTTAGTCTGCATTCCTGTTTTTAAGGATACACATTGAGATTATTTGCTCTATTTTAATAGGAATCAAGTAATCAAATATTAATTACCTTAGTCTGGACGGCATAAATCTTCGATTGTAATCAATTATTCAGAGCCTAGCTTGAATAACTAGAAGGACTTTATCACAACTTGACTTTTGGCCAATATAGTCCTTTACTGAAAATTCATTTTATATAATCGGATATAATCAATAATCATATAAACTTTAACATTTAACTTTTAAAGCTTCCTCCATAATTAATACAAAATACTAGATTTTTGAGATTTTTTTTAAAAAATATTGTAATATTTTTTTTCGTGAAACAAAGTTCAATTTTTTATTTTGAATTAATAGTCTAAAAACATTTAAAATTATTTTTTGTTTTTTATTGTAAATGCGTACATAATTTTTTTTTTTTGCGCAACTCAATACCGCCAACGTTTTAAAAGACACTTCGCTGACTTAGTGAGTTATCCATTTTAGGGTTTGAAAAGTATAGTTATATTTTTTTTTTAATTTTTAATTATTTAATTGAATATAAATTTCATTTAGATTACAGTTTGCCATTTTATAACTTATATTGAATTTTACTAAAAATTGCGTGAAAATTGAAAGGAATTTCTACAAAATTGGTGGTTTTTTAGAAATTTTCCTCAGCAATGAGTCTCATTTATTGCTCAGTGGATACGTATAATAAGCAAAATAGTCATATATGGATGGTGCTTAGAAAAATCAACAAATAACAGTACAAAAATTATTATATCTACAAAAAGTTACTGTCTGATGTGCATTTGGGTCTAATTTTCAAAGAAATATTGTATGTTTTTGAAAATGACAAAGAAGAGACCATTACCACCATTTCTATGCAAAATCACCGCATTTGAATCGATTATTTTATGTGCTAATCTTAAAGATTTCAATCTGGACTATTTTCCAAAATGAGCATAAATACATAGAAAAATTGAGCATTTGAGCAAAAATCCATTTTGAATTCAACAACAAATATGATTACTGAGGAAAAATTAACATATAATTGCGCCAAAATAAACAACGGAAATGAACAATAATCCATAGAAAATTGAGTAAACTCATCAAGCAATTTAGCAAAAATCCATTTTTAACTAAACAAAAACCATGATTACTGAGCCAATTAAAACATGAAAAATTAACAAAAATCAATAGAAATATGAGCAAAATCACTTAGCAATTTGAAATATGAGCAAAATCACTTAGCAAAAAATTTAGAAAGAATCAAACTTAAAGTCTGATCACTGAGCAAAAATCAACAACAAAAAAGAGAGAAAATCTATTAACTAAGCAAAAATCATCAAATAATTGAGCTAACGTCAACAATAAGGAGGAGCAAAAGTCTGCAGCAAATTGAGCAAAATCATTAAGCAATTTAGCTAAAATCTATTTTTAACTAAACAAATAATATGATTACTGCGCGAAAATCAACAAACAATTGAACCAAAATAAACAACGAAAATAAGCAAAAATTCATAGAATATTTAGCAAAATCACCAAGCAATTGAGGAAAAATACATTTTGAGATAAACAAAAAATATGATTACTGAGCAAAAGTCAATAAATAATTGAACCAAATAATCAATAAAAATAAACAAAAATGTACATAAAATTGAGCAAAATCACCAAACAATATTGAAAAAAATTCAGAAATAATTAAACTTAAGATTTGATCACTGAGCAAATATCAACAAACAATTGAGCCAAAATCAACAACAAAAAAAAGGAAAAATATTCAAAAATTTTAGCAAAACTACCAAGTCATCGAGTAGTTGGGGATTGTGGGTTCGAATCCCAATGAGGAAAAAAAAATCAACAACAAAAATAATCTGCAAAAACTTGACCAAAATTACCAAGTTATAGAGCAAAAATTTAGATAAAATGCAAAAAAAAATCTGACAACTAAGCAAAAATAAGCAAATAATTGAGCCAACGTTAACAATAAGGAGCAAAAATCCATAGAAAATTGAGCAAATCATTAAGCACAGTCGTTATCATACTCAACCCAAGGGATTGTGGGTTCGAATCCCAATGAGGAAAAATCAATCAACAAAAAAAAATAATCTGCAAAAACTTGAGCAAAATTACCAAGTTATAGAGCAAAAATTCAGATAAAATGCAACAAAAAATCTGACAACTAAGCAAAAATAAGCAAATAATTGACACAACGTTAACAATATGAAGTAGCAGAAATCTACAGAAAATTGAGCACAATCATTAAGCAATTGAGCAAAATACAACAACAAAGAAAGAAAACATATACAAAAATTTTAGCAAAATTATCAAATCATAGAGAAAAAATTTAAATAAAACAACTAAACAAAAATAACCAAATAATTGAGATAACGTTAACAATAAAAAGCAAAACCCTGCAGAAAATTGAGCAAAATAATTAAGCAATTGAGTTAAAATCCATTTTTAACTAATCTGGACTATATGTTTTTTTAGTAAAACGATGCTTATAAACGGCCAAATGTTTGGTGTTATTACACCAAAAATTGCCAAGACGCGTAATTTCGAGAATTTGTGATGTCAGTTGGCCTCACAGATATTGCGATTTGCCGCTTTTGGACATTTTTATTATAAAATTTCATAAAAAATTATATTAAAGCAAATATGTTTTAAATTTTAGAGCATTTAAAAATGAACATCCGGTGAGTAATATCTGAATTACAGCTCAAAATGTACAAAAAAGTCTTCAAAATTATCTCGAAAGGATCAAATTCTTCAGAAATTCTGGTTGCGGTTATTTAAATAATCTGAAATTCAATATAATGAAATAAAAAAATTTACGAAAATTTGAATTTAAAATACATTTTATTTTACTTCGCTTTCCAAAGTACAAATTGGATAATCCTTTATTTTAGAGGAAACTTACAAATTTCCTTTAACATTTCCAGATTTTCTTATAGCACGAAACTTATTTTCTATTGAAAATTAATACTTCCTAATTAGTTTACTGGTAATTTATTTTCTGCATTGCCAGAGGATAATTATTAATGAACTTTGAAACCATATTTGTGTTAACAAGTATGCGAAATTTGCACAGCTATAAATTACGAAATATTTTTATATAAAAAAGAAAAAGAAAATTAATAAATGAGAAAAAAATTCAATAGAGAACGTAACCGGAAGAAGTTCGAGAATGTTGAAGAAATGTTCATTTATGAAAGAAGATATTTCATATAACATAATCAACCCTTAAAGGAATGTGAGAGGATAAAAAAAAGAAAAAAAATCAAGCGAAAAAAAGACTAACTCGCTTATAGTTGGAATGGAATTGATGCACCGGAAAGTGGCAAACGTTCTTGAAAACAATACAAAATTCGAGGGGTTTGAGTTTGTTTGTCATTTTATTCTGTTAATAAAGAATGCCATCAGAGAATTCCAGAGTCACTTGAATTTGTGGCTTTCGCAATAAGTTCTGACACAATCCTAGTATCCACACATAGTACGCATTATTAAACGAAGCGCAGAGCTTTAAGAATCTCCACCTTCCCCTAACCATTGGCCATTAGCCATCAACAATTGCCACGTTGCAAACGGCAAATCTGCTGTGCTTCATTCAACAACAGATTAACCTGCTTTTAATGAAAATTTCTCATTTACCTAACGTATTCGAGTGCAATTTTCCATTCGAAAAGGAATACCAGAAAATTTAGGTGCACCTTTTGTGAAACCATACGAGAAATCCACCAACAATTCCGAATGGAATCGTTTGTTATCCTGACTGCTAATTTTCCTTTTCGCTTGTTCCCTTTTCCATATGAACTGCTATGAACACTTCCGTTTGATAATGTCTGCAGCTAAGATGAAAAACTGCATAGCCAACCAAGAAAAAAAAAAGGGGGGGGGTCTCCCTTCTTTGATGGCCTAAAGTCATAACTTTATCTACTCAGCTTCAAACTGAAATCCTTTCAAAGCCACATCAAATAATTTTGGTGCAAATGACTAAGTTGGCAACGAGAATTTTCTTCATGGACTTTTTGATATGCAAAGTTCCGGTAGCTTTGTGATGTCCTTTTTCAGTTTTCTTTCATACAATATGGTATCTGTCGGGAATGTGCATCTTTTCCAGACTATTTTGCTCAAACCAAATGGGATTAAGAAACTCTTAACAATTATTACAACTAAAAACTTTTATACTATTTCGTATTCTAAAATTTGCTATTAAAACGAGAACAGGACAATATTATTTCATACGAAATCGAAGAAGTTTTTGACAAAAAACAATGTCATCTTTTGTACTTTGTAGACTAGACTAGAATACGGAGAGAAGAGTTTTTTTTCTAGTTTCCTAAAAGGACATTACGGACAACAAGAGTAAATCCCTTGGTATTAAGTGCATTTTCTTAGTTAGAAATTTGTCGCCAGAGTTATTGTTGCTGTGGATTTATTTTGACCACATTGTAAAATTGCTAATCCCCCCCATTTCAAAAGCCTTCTTAGTCGTAACTTGAAAATGGAAATGGATTTCCTCCTAAGTCGATCTATGTAAGTAAGAATATCCTAACAGTCCTGAGAATCGGGTTGCTGATGGGAGGGAAGTGCGCTTAAGAAAATTCAAAACTCTTACACTCTATCGAGCAGCTTTCAAAAGTACCTAATCTAATTTTCGTATTTTATAACAACTCAAATATTTTGTGGTATTTTAATCCTTTTGATTATGAAATTGTTATACTCGTACTTTCTCGATATTATTGTATGGAATAAGTCCTCCTAAGTCTGGCAATGTCGTTAAAGAGGATATTTTACACAACCAAAATAAAACCAGTTTCGACTATTATTGGTTTTTCCAATTTCTATAACAAAAAAAAATGGACAGTCCGTATTTTTGCCAAAAACAATTGAATTTTAAAATTATTTCACCGGTTTTTTTTTTGTAATAAAAGACTATCCAATTTGTGGTTTAAGAATTAAAATTAAATAAAATAAATTTTAAATTAAGATTTTTTCATTTTTAAATATTATAAATAAATTGCCATCATATAAAAAATATATATTTATATTAATACCTGCCAGATGAATTTTTCCAGGACTCGATCCTTTTAAAATAATTTTTGTAGATTTCTGCGCGCAATTTGATCTGTATTTTGGATATTACTAGACGGATGCTGGTTTTTAAATAGTTTGAACTTTCAAAACCATATTAATTAATATAATCTTTTATAAAATTTTATAAGAAAAATTCAAATTTGGTCAAATTTCACGATCTTGGAGATTAACAAGTCTTAAAATTACGCGTACTGGGAAAATTTTTCGCAAAAAGAACACTAAAATTTACCGTATTCTGTAGCTTTTAGTAATTTTTTTTAAAACCACGTATAGTTTAGATTAAAATCTTAAAATTAGGCTAAACAAATTTCGGTTTTAATACACTTTCAGATCAAAATGCATTGTTCTGCTGAAGAAAATGACATTTTCAGACCACAATGCACATCCAACAGTCAATTTTCATGGATACAATGGCTTTTCTATACTCACTTGTAGTTTTTAAATTGTTTATAAGAATTTTATTTATTGCGTTATTTACCGATCGAGTAATAAGCCACATCGCTGAAGAAAATTTTATTCGAAACCAAAAAAAACGTAGCTACTGCAAAATCATAACTTTTGTAATTAAGTAATCCATATTATTAAATGGTGGATTTTCAAATTAAAACTAATATTATTTTAAATTGTCCTATAACAGTGCTATAATTTCAAAACTATAAAATAAATAATCTCATATTAGTTTTAAATCTCTGCAATACAACGCATTGTTTACAGTAGCTAGAATTTCTGCACGCGTAATTTGGCTGCGCTGCCCTTTAAACTGATATTTAAATGCGCGCTGAAAACGTGCACGTGTAGAAGACTGGGCTGTACGTGCGTCATTTAAGAACTGCGTTATGCGTGCTTAAAGTTGACAGCTGGCATCGTGCGTTTAAGCTGAAATTTAGCACGTGATAAAATGCCAACAGTCTTCATTAATAAATAATTTGCTGCATGTTAAAACCGACAATTTTTTAAAACACTGTTGTGCGTTTAAAAGAGTGCGGTGTGCGTGCGCCATTGAAGAACTGCGTTCTCCATGCTCAAAGTTGACAACTGGCTTGGTGCGTTTAAGCTGAACTTACGCACGTGATAAAATGCCAAAGTTCTGCATTAATAAATAATTCATAGCCCGTTAAAACCGGCATTTTAAAAAAAAAAACTGCGTTGTGCGTGCGCCATTAAAGAACTGCGTCCTGCGTGCTTAAAGTTGGCAAATGCCTTGGTGCGTGAAAACTGAAATTTGGCACGTGATTAAATGCTAACGTTCTGCATTAATAAATAATTTACTGCGTGTTAAAACTGACCTTTTTTAAAAGACTGCGTTGTCCGTTTAAAAGAATGAGGTTTGCGTGCGCCATTAAAGAACTGCGTTCTGCGTGCTTAAAGTTGACAATTGGCTTGGTGCACTTAGGCTGAAATTTACTGCCTTTTTAATCGGCATTTTCTTTAAAAGACTGCGTTAAGCGTTTGAAAAAGAGCGGTGTGCGTGCGCCATTGATGAGCTCCGTTCTGCGTGCGTGCTGAAACTTTAAAATTCACTTGGTGCGGTCTGAGCGAATAATCTTCACATGCTGAGGTGACGTAGCAGCTTTTAGGCTTTTCTTGCGTGCGATAAAAATCGGTAGTTTTTGTGTTACGTGCTGATTTTTAAATGCTCGAAAGTTTAAAGATTGCCTTTGTAAATAAAATCTTTTACGTAGCTCTACAGGTTAAAAAGTCTAACAGCATCCAATCGTACAATCTTGGAGGACAAATCTAGAAAACTATGCGTTCTCTTCACCCCTTATATCATAATTTTGCTTATTCACGTATCCACCGAGCAAGAATCGAGCCCTATCGCTGAAGTTAGCCTGTTCTAACAGCACTCAATTTATGGTCAGTAAATAATCCACAATGTAAAATGGCATTTTTTGTCTAAATACAGTTTATCTTATTTAGCATATTTTTTAAAAAACTATTAAATAACAGAACTGTAGTTTGCAAACTTTAAAATGAATAATCTGGTTTTTTTTTAATACTTTATTTTGTAAACAGTTTTAGTAAGTTTTTTAGATGGCAAAAAAAAATATTTTTATTCAACGAACAAATTAAGCAGCTTTTCCTTATTAAACTATTATCAACAAAAGAAAAAAAAACCTTAATGGAAAATTACTCATTACAAATTTTTAATTTCAAAATCGATTAAAAAGAAGAAGAAAAAAGTTCTCAAGTACTCTTATTTCTCATACTTTTTAATTTTTAATTTAACCCTCATTTGTGAATTTGGAATGCTAAAAATTTCTATAATCCTGAAAAAATTTTAATAGCACTCGAAAAATTTTTATTAAAGATTTGTCATAATAACCACTTTGACATGAAATTATTAGCAATTTCCATTTAAAATACGCTCTTAGTAGATGTAACATCAATTTGCTGCCAATATAACATACGTTCGTGATTTAGGAATTACCATATTTTTGTAAGGAATTGTTAATAATTATGAGCTACATGAAAACTTGTTCACAGGATCTACACAACGTACTCGTTCAAACATTGGCGATGGGTTCATAATTACCTACAATTCAGAGCAGAGTACGATTCCCATAAGGACTATTGCCTTTTTCCCTTTTACAAATGCCAAAACCCCACTCTGCATATTCTAAGAGTTTGGAGTTTTTCCGGAATTTTTCAATTTTCCGCAAGCTTTATATTCCGATGTACTGCACACGTGATAAACAGCATTAAAATTTGGCACTGAATTTTTGTACACACCCTTTTATACGTGTGCCGTCGTCTGTTACCCTCTTGTCGACTATTTGATATTTCACCTACGTTTATACATACTCAAACCAAATTTGGGAGACAAAAAGGACGATAATTCTCTTGCAAATAAGTTTCACGTTTAATATAACGACAGTCATAAAGTCAAATGCGAAGTAATTTTGCTCTGAACTTGGATTCGGTGCTGATAACAATGGGAAACGGTAAGCACAATTCATAAAAGTCGTATTTTGGCACAACAACTTTACAAGTTTGTAATATTTTTATTAATAATAATAATAATAATAACAGTTATAATGATGGTTGAGGTAATTTTTGGCTAGCTAAATAATACACACTCGATTATTTTAATAGAACTTGACATTGTCGTTGGATAAAATTTGTTGAAAATTTAAATGGTCGTAGTTATTGTGCAATTTAAAGAAAATCTTTACAATCGATTAAATTACGATTTAAACATTCTCATATATTATATTAAAATTTTATGTAATTTTGTTAGTTTCAAATTTACAGGATATTATCATAGATCTATGCGTAATTAAGGATGTCTTGTATAGAAGAGAAATTCTTCCATCATTTTCCCTTAGGATTTTTTTTCCATCTTCCCTGAAATTTTTTTTTATAAACACTAAATATTTCTTATAGCTTTGGTTTTCTTAACAAAACCACCCTGTATACAGTATCAGCTAAAAAGATCGGTCAAAAAAGTAGGTGAACATACTTAGGGGTCTGTGCCAAAGGACTAAAACTTTTAAATATTGTGCCGACAGAAAGATAAAATAAAAGCGTTAACAAAGATAAAGTCAGGCAGACCAAAATAAACGGCGTATATTGTCAAAAATCTAAAAGACGCTAAAATAAACAGTGTCGGTCATAAATGATACTCGTAGAACAACAAATTCTATCGGAAATGGTGGAACTTCAAATTACAGCAACTGCCAGAAATAAAAAACAAAACACAAAAAATGGAAATAAGGATCCTCCCTGCCAGTAAAGCAATTCAAACAACATCATAAACAGAGTCTATCAAAAAAAAAAAAAAACACCAAACCTTACAGTCTGGTCAAAAAATGTACACCAACCAAAAATATTCTATTTTTTTTTATTATAATAACAGACTATTCATTTTATAGTTTGGAAAATATACTCCTATTATTTGATATTTTCTTAATAAAAATATTTTATAAGATAAAATTTTGTTTTTCATAAAATTTGCCATTTTGTACTAATTATACAAAAAAGTATAAAAATAATGCCAAAGATACGCCAATTGCGTATAGAAACAACAGGTTTTGGATGCTGATTTGTTGAAAAAAAATTTTTTTTAACAGCAATGTGGCACATTTTTTGCTTGATGAATATGTTAATACTATATATATTAACACTATATAAAAGAAAATTGACTGTTTGGTGTAAATTTGTTTATGAAGGTGTCATTGGCCCATTTTTCTTTGAAACAATCAATTCTTAATGTTTTAGCCCAATGACAACTTTAGGCCTGAAGTTAAAAAATTTTCATACTGCCATAAGTGACATAACATGATAAATTTTGGCTTTATCGCGCAAAAAGATACGAGAACGAGAAACTTTAAATTTTTAGTGCCACTAAGATCGTGCCATTTGAAGCTGTTGGCCTTCTTTTTTTAGAGCTATGAAGAAAATATATTTAAAAGTCATCAAAAATTATCTCAAAACGATCGAGTCCTGCAAGAATCACGTGGTGGTTATTCAAATTTTTATTAATAATCTGTGCGTAATGGCAGCATTTAATCAATATAATTTTTTTAACAATTTTAAATTCGATAATTCGTTTTTTTTTTACATAATTTTGTATGTCACTGTATATAGAATATCCCAATATCCAGGAAAAAATTTGAATTTTGCGCCATTTGTACGGTAAAGTGTTGCCAAAAAAAAAAAAATACAGCGTGACAGCTGACAGTTCAGAGTTGCTTTACTCGAATGAGGAACGTCTTTTCATTGGTGAGCAATATTTTTAAAATAATGACGGCAGCTAAAGTTCGAAAAAAATCATCTTCAGCGATGAGACTCATTTTCATCTCGATCTTCATGGCTTGGTTAACCGACAAAATTGTTGTATTTGGGGTTCAGAAAATCAACGAACGATTATTGAGAAATAAATGCATCCACAACGTGTTTCTGTTTGGTGTGGATTTTGGGCTGGAGGCATCATCAGACCTCCAGCCCGAAATCTTCTTAGAAAATGCAGCTGATGGTCAGGTAATAACAGTTAATGGTGCTCACTATAGCGATATGATAATCCAGTTTTTTATGCCTAAATTGCAAGATATGGATGTGGATGACATGTGGTACCAACGGAACGATACCACATGTCATACAGCCCAAGAAACAATTCAATTACTGCTTGAGTCATTTCTTTCTTTGCTGACTGTTGGGACACCCTATATAAAGTGACTTACAAAATAAAACAATTAATCATTGTTTTCATGGCCAAGACTTGTATACTTTGGTTTGGACCTTCAGTCTTTCAGTCCAAGTCCTTATAATTTTCAGTATAATATTTTCTTAGCCCAATTAATGGCTTTTAAATTTGGTGTTATAATATTTTTCACTAATAAAAATTTCGTGTTTTAACGCCACACTTTATATTTTGATGTTCTACATTTTATACTAATTCTCTCGTAGCATTAAGTGATAATTTTCTTTCTTACGAACGGTGTATGTTTTGTTGTCGGAATTTATTATTAAAACGAAATCAATTAATTAATCTTCATTTTCTCTAAGCTAGAAATTTTAATGTTACTCACATGCAAATGATATTTATTTTTAGCTTATAAATATGCCAATTAATAAGCTTGAATTTATTCAGAAATAAAAAAATAGCCATTCAAGTTGAGTAACCTTGGGAGTATAGTTTATTATTAGAAGGGAAAACAATCAATTCTGTTGTAAATTTTTCCCTAAACAACAGCACTGCTGTCCCATCTAAGGAAATTTTTTTTGTCTCTCCCCCCTTTCCACTTCCGTTTCAAGGAACATTTTTATCCGAAATCGTATATGAAAATTTATTTATTTCCATTTCGCCTATAACTATGCAATTGAGTAAATTTTCTGTGTTAATAGAATTTTCAATAATAACAAGTAAAAATAATATTTGATTGTGCAAAAAAATACTCTGTCATATTTTCATAATACTTAGTAAAAAAATTTTGTTTTTTAAAAATAAATAATTTTATTAAAAATTTGTAATAAAAAATAAACATTTTATGAAATTAACAAAGTCAAAAGCGATAATTTCTGTTGTAAAAAAAAAATTTGATTAATTATTGTTCGTCTGGCATCACTGAAAACTTATAATCAAGTTCAGTGAGTATAAAAGGCAAACGATTTCGTTTCTCTTAAAATAATATTCCTACAACAAAACAGCACCTCTATTCAAGTGATCAATTTACTCTTAATTTATTGTTTAAAAACAATTTCGAAGAGAACCGCCAACTCGGATTTTAGTACGTAAACAGAGAACTTGCCATCAACCACATGCAACTCTCTCAAAATGTGTTCATAAATACTGTTTTTATCTCATCCTTTATCCGTTGTTCTCGCTTTAACGCACAATCGGCATTGGTGCCGGTGACTATCCATTAAAGTGCACGTTTTACTACGCACACAATCGCCCACCTATGAAATATGCCCGAATACATGCAAGCTGGTACAGGTTAAAACTGGTTCTGTTTGAATGGGTGTGTGTGAATTCGCAATGGAACGGAAGCGGACGAATTTTGAATGTTTTTATATGGAAAAAAGTCACTGCTGCCAAATGAGAATTTCGAAAATTGAACGATTTAATTAATTTTTTTTTTGGTAGATTGCATAAGCTTTGAAAATTTGAATGATGATTTTTTGAGACGCATTTTAACATGACTTCAAATGATAAAAACGTAAACAGTGAAATGCATTGTCATGCATACACACAAGCGCATATATTGAATTTACGTCACCCTCTCTTACACTTGATACGAGCAGCTGATATAAATTAGAGAGTCCTTCGAAAAGGAGTCACGACAAGTTCGAATTTTAGCCGAAATTTAACGAAACGCTAGCATAAACAAACAAAATGGTCGACGACGGCCAAACGTAACAGACGTGGGAGTGTACGTCCAGTTTACGAAAAGGATTATTTAATCGTCTAATTTAACCGAAAAATGGAAATATTTATAAAACGGAATATGTCCTTTTTGTGCATTTAACAATGAATGGTGTAAAAAGAAGAAAAAAAATTGTTTTAAAATTTTTTTCGTTTCGGTTTTGTTGACGACTTGACGGCGGCGTCGGCTATATTCTCTCTTCATTTGGAATCGGTTTCATGTAGAGTATAGGCTTGATTGCGACGGCGACGCGTGTGTGTTTTTGTTTGGTGTGTGCCAATAGTGGTCGGTACGGTTTTTTTTTTTTCATTAGTTCTTTTCGTTGGGTACGTTTTCGAAGTTTGCGTTAAGTTCGTGCGCTGTACGTGTGTGCGTGCGTGCATTTAGTTTCACGGAACAAACTGGATTGCTCTGCACGGCAAGTGTGTGTGGTTGGTTGGGTGTTTGTAGCGTAGCGTTGTGTACGTGCGCTGTGCTGTTGCGGCGGCGGCTTCTTTGACGGACGATTCACAGTACACGATTTCGGCGCTACCAAAGTGCACGCATACAAGCTGAATTCTCATCGCACGGTGTTGAAGGCATTGAAGAAAGCGAAACCAGTTTTCAGTTTGCTTACGACAGGCGAGTAATAAGTTTCGTTTGTCGTTCTTCGAATTGGTTCGTCGCGTATTTTCGCGCTAACGAAAATTTACTTCGAATGTGTTTTTTCCAATTTTGCATAGAAAATTCAAATTCAAAAATTTCGAAAAATTAATATTATATTTAAAAATCCGTTTTAAAGATAAATTTTGGTAATAGAGAAAAAAAAAGAAAAAAATACAAAATGTTAAATGGTGAATAAATAAATGGTTTGGTTTGGTTAAAGTGTCCCCCTCCCCCTATTTCGATGTGCACAGAATTAATCCAAATTTTTGACGAAAAAAAATCTTTCCTAGTGAATAATAATAATTCTAGAAGAATAATTGCGGAAAATTTGTGTGTGAAAATTGAAAATTCATTAAATAAATCGTAATCCGACCGAGGGTACAAGTGTAAGTCAGTGGTCCACCTTGTTAGGGGTGACGCTGTGGTTTGTCTAGCCAAACGAGAACAAGTGGAAATTTTGTTGAATTCCTGCAAGTGTTCGTCTGTCTCTTTTCCTCTCTCCCACTATCTCTCTCTCACAAACTATCTTTTTCGGTATTTCAACAATTTGCCACTATTTTCCTCTTCAAAAGTGAGTGCTTCAGTGTTTATAGAAATTTCTTTAAATAATATTTAAAAAAAAAAAAAAAACGTGAATATGTGCTCGAAAATTTTGTTTATTTGAAAATTATTTTTTATAAAAACAAAATATTCGATAAAGAAATATTTGTGTACCAAGAAAAAAGGAAGAAAATCTCTTAAATTACAAGTGAAAAAAAAATTGGTATAAAAACATTTTGACTACGATGAGTTGTGTACGTTCGGTTTTGTTGCTAGCAACATTTGTCATGTTGCTAATAAGTTGCAATTGTGTACAGCGTGTGTACGACAGTCCGATTGGCGGTGAGGTTATTTCGTCGGATGGTGGTTCCAGTGGCAGCCACCTGTTCCCTCCGCACAATCGTTGCGAACTTATCACCATTTCGATATGCAAGGATGTCGCCTATAATATGACAATAATGCCGAATTTGATGGGGCATACACGTCAGGAGGAGGCCGACTCGGAAGTTCGTCAATTTGCAAAGCTGGTCAAATTGAATTGCAGTCCCGACTTTCAGTTGTTCCTGTGTTCGATTTATGTGCCCGTCTGCACGATCCTGGATGAGCCCATTCCGCCGTGTCGGAGTCTCTGCGAATCGGCTCGTTTATGTGAATCAGTGATGCAATTATTCAACTTTCAGTGGCCGGAGAATTTTGAGTGCAGCAAGTTTCCGGAGGCGCGACCAGACGTATTGTGTGTTGCCAATAACGAGACAGCAGCCACTCCTTCGCCGACCAGAAGCCATACACCGAGGATAACCCATCCGAAGAAGAATGCCAACGCGGATTTGGCGCCCAAACTTAATATAGGCTTCGATTGTCCTGTTCAGCTGCGAACGCCAACCGGCATGGGCTATTCTCTAAAAATCGGCGGAAAGGTACGTATTCCAAAACTCCCATTTCACTGAGCTACGACTACAGGACAAGGATGACCATCAAGTCCATTCGGCTTGCATTGTTCTAAAGTCAAACAGTCGTTATTTTTGTCTGATGTTCACCTGAACCTATAAATCACTACGTTCAGGTTGAACCTGCTATTCCAGCCCTCTTTTCTTCGCTATTGTTTATACCAGCAATCCCATGGTACCTTCAACTTATAGTTTTTTTTCTCTCCTTTTGTCCTTACCTTTTCGGTCGGCATCATACTGAGTACGAACGTTACGACGAAAGGTAGTAATTTTCTTTGGCATCTTATCGGAAATTTACAACATTTCCGATGATCTTTGCTCAGTTTTCATTTCACAATGTCAGAATATAAAGGGTCTTCTTAAAAAAAGAGAAGAAAAACCATCACCATAGAATTTATCCCGAAGGTATAGTAGAGTGTAGTGGAGGTACAAACCGAAAATTGGAAGAAGCAATAAAAAGGAGTTCTTGTTAAAAATTCCATCGTATAATCTTCAAAGAATTCCATTTTCTTAAATACAAGTTGTATTTTTGGTAATTTCGGTTTTAAGAATAAAAGTCGACGTGCAAAGTTTATGTAAAATACTCCAAAAAAAAGAAAACTTATTTGATAAAAAGTGCCCAACAAGTTTTATAAAATTTGCATCTCTTAAAAACCGATTTTTCTCCGTTTAGTCACCACCTGGACTAAAGTTAAAAAAAATCCCTTTTTAAGCTATAAAAATTTAGTGAATTCTACAAAAAAGAAAATTCTTTTTAATTCGATCAATTTTTTTTAGGGGTGAGGGGGGGATTTGTGAAATTTATGCAATTGAAAAATTTTTTATCATTCTGATTTTCGAGATTTTTTTAAAGTTTGTACCCATTTTTATGGAAAAGTTTGCGATTCTATTTCTGACCTCAGAATTGTTGTGTCTCAGATTTTTAATATTTAAGAAAAATTTAGTTCGGTTCTCTTAAGTACTTTTACAGTTTTGGTATAAAAAAAAACAATTAAAAAAATTAGTTTTTAAGTTAAAATTTTTCGTGAAACTCCACGAAAGATGCAATATTTTTTTAAGTCAGATTTTTTATATTTACGATTTTTTATATTAAAGAAAAATTAAATTATTTTAAGTATTTTTGCATTATTTTTTGTTGTTGTTTAAAAAAAAACAATTTTAAAAAAGTTCGTTTTTAAGTATAATTTTTCATGAAACTCCAAGAAGGAGTTCTTCTTTATGTGACCTTCGATTTTTGTTATCTCAGATTTTTTATGTTTAAGAAAAGTTTAGGTGTATAAATTCAATTCTCTTAAGTATTTTTTTTAGTATGAAAATAAACAATTTAGAAAAAGTATGTTTTTACGTAAAATTTTTTGTTAAACTTCACGAAGGATGCACTATTTTATAAACTCGGATTTTTTATATTTAAGAAAAATTTAATTTAAAAAAATTCAATTCTCTTAAGAATTTTTGCAGTAATTGTTTGGTATAAAAAAACATAATTTAAAAAAGTTCGGTTTTACGTAAAATTTTTCGTTAAACCCCACGAAAGATGCACTATTTATTTTTGACCTCAGATTTTTTATATTTAACAAAAATTAAGTTAAATAAATTCGATTCTCTTAATTATTTTTGCAGTATTTTTTCGGTATAAAAAAAGCAATTCAAAAATTAAGTTTTTACGTAAAATTTTTCGTTAAACTTAACGAAGGATGCACTATTTTTAACCTCCGATTTTTTATATCTAAGATTTTTTATATTTAATAAAAATTTTGGTGTAAAACTTCAATTCTCTTAAGCATTTTTGCAGTATTTTTTCGGTATAATTTAAAAAAGTCAGTTTTTAGTAAAATTTTTCATGAAACTTCAGGAAGGATGTAATAGTTTTTTTTTTAACTCAGATTTGTTGTATCGAACATTTTTTATATTTAAGAAAAATTTAGTTAAAAAATTCAATTCTCTTAATTATTTTTGCAGTTTTTTTTGTTGTTTAAAAAATAAACAATTTTAAAAAAGTTAGTAAAAAGTAAAATTTTTCGTTAAACTTCACGAAAGATGCACTATTTTCCCACGAAGGATGCACTATTATTCTCAAGACTTTAATAAATCTACATTGTCAATCTTGTGGAAATATTCAATAACTTTTTGGAAAATCTTTAAAGTTATTTGCACGTTTTCTCCAAAGATGATGAAACTGTCTTAATTGTTAAAACATTCGAATTCAAGAAAGTCACGCACCGACATTTCTGAATTGCGTTGAAAATTTCTTATTAATTAAATTAGAAATTATCACACAAAAACATCATGTATATGAGAAAACTTTTCCAAACTTTCAAATAATATATTTCCGAAAAGTTTTCTTAAAGAATTTCAAATAAGAAAATTTTCTTTTCAGCTCCATTCATAAATGTTGAAAGTGCATCATTTGAAATTTGAAATTTATCAAGTGAAAATTATATGGAACAATTTCGAATTAATACAAATTAAAGATGTAAGAAATTTCAACAAATATTTATCGAAATTTTCTATAAGAACATCATGAATGTATTTCTATTATAAATTATTAATTTTTGTTATTATTTCGATAAGATTGGAGTGTTTTTCTTATTGGTTTCGTTAAAAATTAAAAATTACTTTCAAAAGTTGACTCTTCTATAAATATTAGTCAGAACTTTAATAAAAATAAAGTTAGAATTTCAAGGAAGTTCTACAAAATAAATATTCTCAAAAAAATTCTTTCGTTAAAAAAGGTTCTTTGTGACGAAAATGCTATTTCTAATATACTATTTTTAATTTCTTTGTATAAATTTTCTGTAAACAAATATAATTGAAGAAAAAAAAAATTGCTCGACAAAAAGATTGTTTCTATCATCAAAGTCATAAAAAAGATCAAAAAGATTTTCACTAATGGAAAATTTCTTTTCATATTTTCACACAATATCTAATAAAAATAAATTTTTATATTTTTACTAGAATCTTTTCGTTTACAAATTTTATTGAAAAATGAAAAAAATTAAAAATTTATTTACAAAATCAAAATTCATATTGATTTAAAAAAAAATAATATTTTCTGTAAAATTATTCAATAATAAAAAAATGCTCACAAAAATATTTAAAAAAAATTTTCAATTAAAATTAAGTCTCGGCGGTAAAACAAAATTGTGACGCCAAAATTTTTGAACGACAGCCAGGTCGAGAGCCAGGTAATACGTAAATAATAGGTTTCAATCAGTCACGTTTAACTAAGAATTTCGAAAAGTCGACCATTTAAGAAATTTTTGTAGATTGTATGTGCTCTCCGAATTCGAGGGGATATTTTTGTCGTATTTTAATGTGAGTTCAGTTATTTTTGTTCGACACTCTGTGTACGATTTCTAATGAAAAACAAAGAAGCACACTAGAACTAAAACAAATTCGTGATGCCAAAATTTTTGAACAAGAGCCTGGGCGAGAAATAGGTAATACGTATTCAATTTTAATGCATCAATGCATTTGGACATAGACCAATGACGTCAAATAACTCCACAAGAAAAAGTCCAAAAGTGTTAAATAACAACGTTTTAGAGGCCATTGCACATATGTATTTCTTGAAATTATTGACTCTCCGAACTTTTCCCACAATAAATCGATTGTGACATGGGCTGTGTGGCACGGGGCGCCGTCTTGTTCAATCAATATCTTCCAATTATCAGCAATCCTTCATTTTGAAAAAAAATAAGGACCGAGATGCCACCCTCCCCTAAACCACACCCCTTTTTCGAACTGTAAAGATTCCTCGTGAATAATTTGTGGATTGGCATAAGCCCAGTAATAAATTTTTTGTTTGTTACCTGATCCAGAGAGATGAAAATGCGCCTAATCTGAGAAAAAAGAAATGCACAATAAGTTGCAATAAAAGAATAATTATTTATATATAAATTCGGATATTTCCAGGATCCATTTGAAAACATGAGTATATGAAAAGGTCGATGGGTTTGTCATAGCAGGGCAGGAGTGTACAGTTTTCTTGCCAAAGGATTAGGATGGTAGGATAGACGTAAATGGCATTTTTTTTAAAATACTGATGGATGCATACTTCCAGAACGTGTGGAATATTTAGGTCACGGTCGATAATACTGTTTCGAACATAAAAGGTAGTATTCGAGAGAGATTTTTTCGAAGGAATGCTCAGTTGAACTCCAAAGTTTGAGTCCGTAAGTCCATATTGGTTGCAGGATCTTTTTATTGTCATTTTTGACCTTACTGTCTTGGAGTCATAGTAATTGACTATGATTAATTCTTGTTATTTTCGTGTAAGAATTCTAGGTTAACCATTTGTCAAATATGAGTCCAAGGTAACTAAAACTATTTCTTTATGGAATAATACTGCCATTTAAGATATTAGGGGTGTAAAAGTATGATGAGCACATTTTTTCTCGTTTAAAATTTCTCTCCATTTTTTGAATCAGGTTTCTTAGGAGTTGATGTGGCTCTGTAACGTATCAAAATATCTTTCTATGAGGTAGTATTTAAGGATGTGGTAATAATCAAAAGGTAAGGTACGCTTGAGTTTTCTAAAGCAATCCAGGGTATTTATTTCACTTTAGAGGGTGTGCTGTGTAGTCACAAATGCGATGACATTGTAGGATAGTGGAATGTTCAGTTTGAAATTCAATAATGAAGAACTCTTGATAAAATGGGAAGGAGGTTTATGGGTCTATAGGGCATGGGACGATTATTGTTTTTTTTTAGGTTGTAGAACTATTTTGGTGATGGAAAACTTGTAACGGAACGCTTCTAATTGTAATGAATCGCAAAAACTAACAATGGCCCTGCGTTACAAAAGCCGTCCGCGATTTTACCACAAACTTACGTATGGTTTTTGTTACCCGTTTTTATTATATAATTTTTGAGTACGCTTTTTTCCTGCGTTAAAAAGAAATTTTTTTACAAGAATTTGTCGATATAAAAAATTCTTACCTTAATTTTCTGTTAAGCGTGAAAAAACACGCACAAACGCAGTTTATCTTAAAAACATAACGTTTGTGATTGTAATGCCTCACAGAAAGTAACAATGGTCCTGCGGTACAAAAGCTATGCGCGATTTTCTAATCTGTTTAGCGGCAATATTTCGCATGGTTTTTAAATACGGCAGCGCAGGCAATTTTTTGTTCTGAGAAGTAAAGTTTTCAGAAAAAAGTGTACTAAATTTAATAATTTTTAAATAAAAAATTCAACATTTATTTACTCATGTTTTTGTTATGCGTGAAAAAAACGCACTAACGCATTCACAATGCACCGCATTAACCAATCAACGTACCTGCGGTACAAAAGCCATGCGTGATTTTTTAATTTCTCTTGCGGTCAGACTTACGGATGGTTTTTGTTATAGCAGCGCACGCATTTTTTTTGTGTGTGCTGTACGTTGAGTCGTTTGCTTGAATATAATTAGAAAAGCATGGTTTTAGACAGTTTCGCTCACAACAGTTGCGTCGGATTGAACAACTTTATACGGACTTTACGCTTTCTTCGCTGTTTAAAAATGACAGAAGAATTTTTTTTCTATTATTTTTATTTTATTTAAAATAAAATATTTAAAGTAATAATTTAATTTTTAATATTTTCATTTGTCTTTCAGTTTTTATGCCATAAATATAAAAATTTAATATGAAATAATCAATTGGCAGAATATTTTAAAATAAATTTTTAAGAATATTATAAAAGCAATAATTTTTTTAAAAAATTTAAAAAAATAACCAAAGTAAATTAAAAATTGATTTGCTTTTATTTTAAAACATTTTGCACATTTTTTTTTTCAATTTTCAAAAATAAAGGTAACAGCTTAAAGAATTTATGTGTTCAGAAAATTACAACAAACTTTAGTATATTATTGTCCATAAAGTTCAGAGTAATTTTGTTCCAGGTGAAAATTAAAATAAAAATAAACTTCCACCTTTCTTGTAAAGTTTTCCA
The DNA here is from genome assembly GCA_958298945.1 of Atherix ibis. Lineage (NCBI taxonomy): Eukaryota > Metazoa > Arthropoda > Insecta > Diptera > Athericidae > Atherix > Atherix ibis. Next base: position 29,484,664 of record OY282605.1, on the reverse strand, counting down.
TTAAATAAAAAAGAAAATCTCAAAAAAAAACAAAATTATATTGGAATAGAAATTATTCTAGCGTTATTATTATTATTGCTAAACAGGCGAAAGTATCGAGTTTTGGGTTTTATTGAATTTGGGGGGCATTTGCTTCCTTTATGTTTTTGATTTTCTTTTTTGCTCTGCAAAACAATCAAAGTCATAACTTATTTCCGTTTTTCCCACATAAAGCTCTTCTTTACTTTTGTTGCCATTAAAAAAAGAAAGAAGAAAAAAAAAAACAAAACTTATTTTTAATATTAAACGAAATACTTAAGAAAACACCTGTCACCAAAAAAAAAAAAAATTATATTGACTTCAACTTTATTATAATTAGAAAAGTAAACGTTTTACCAATAAACATTTCTACAATATATTCTAGTGAGGGGGAAGCTTTCGTGCTCTGGACACGTTAATAGGCGATGAACGATTTTCTGATTTCTATTCCAAAAATTACTTAACAAAATTGTACTCCTACGAAGAAAAGGCAATTCAACAAAGTTTCGGCATTTCAATTCCGTGATTTTTTTCTTGTTCATCGATTACTTGTACACCGCTACTAATTTTATCGTAATGAACAAGTTATTAATTGGATTGAACTTAGTAATTATTACTACCTCCATTTTCTCGTACCTGCCCCAATAATTTACCCTTAAAAAATTACGGAAACTTCGATAATAAAATGAGTGGCATGAAAGGTAATAACTGCCCAGACACACACACACACAAAATACACAAATTATCGAAATTTTTGTCACTTAATTCGAACAAAGACGGTTGGGCTAACTCACACCTATAGAATAGCTCCCCATTTACAGAATAAAATCGAAAATATGATCTCATGAGTCGAAAGACGAAGAACTATTGTAATATCGAAATTAGTTTGCTTCGGTTTTTTTTTAATTTGATAATTTTCCATAATAAATTGTTCTAGATTGACGACACGAATACCAGCCCTTTTACCAAGAAAGTCTATTTCCTTTTCGATTATAAATTGCTTCAGTCCATGGCACTAGAGCACGCCTAAATTTGGAGATTTCGTGGAAACCCCAAACCGATAGTATTCGTTGTGCATACTTGTGAGTGTATTCACACTAAAAGTATTTGATAGAAAAAATAAATGCACAAGTGGGAGGGGAGGGGGGGGGGGGGTTGGTGTGGAAGACGACAAAATGGGGATGGTCGATTGCCGATAATAACTAAGGGGTAGGTGAGAGATTGATTTTTTTCTTGTTGTCTTGAAAAATCCACCCACCTGCTGGGAATAATTCACGAAACTAAATGAGTCCTTGGAGTGAATGTTTTTATCAATTCTAGGCAAGTTTTGGATTTATTAGAAAGCTTTTTGTATCGTTTCAAACCCTCCCCCCCCTTCATATAATCTATTGAAAATGTAAATGCGGTATTAGAGAAAAGAATGTCCGTTGGTATTTAAGAAGACAACAAGCAATTTTTAGCACACAAAAATATTTCTTAAAAATCTCCTTAGTCTACAAAATTTTGTCTTTAAATATTTTTGACGCCCCCAAATACACTTTGTTTTAAATTTTATAATATTACCAACATTTTCTTTTTTGTTAGTATTTGTAAAAAAAAACATCAGATAAAATGTCCAAGAGTTGAAATGTGTATATTTCTCATAAATGGCTTTAAGGCATCTTTCTTCTTCTCAATGGAGTACTTGAGAAGTGCAACTTTCAAGAGCTTGTTAACGTCGTAAGTTTATTCATTTATAACCCACGGGCTTTTGCATCATCTCCGGTTCGTCTTCAACTAAACTCTCCGCCAATTTAGCCATTTAGATGTTATGATATTATACGAAAATATGGCCTCCATTTTATATATAGTGTGATGGTTGAAAATACTCTCCTTAATATGTATTTAAAGATTTTACTGTCGAAATTTTAGTGCTCATCCTGACATCAATGGAACTCATATCAATTTAATGGCACTCCACTCGGATTATGGGACTTTTTGGTGCCAGACCCAGTTCTCAGTCCGAGACTGACTAAAGGAATTCTGGAAATAATTTGATGAGTGATTTAAATTCAGTCAACGACAGTATTTGGAAAAAGTGGTAAAAGGGTAAAAGTACACGATTATTCTGTACCTAAAATAGACATTTAAGTACGTTCCCGTATAAATCAGCCAACGGAATTGGTTGGATATTGTGTTTAAACTGCTGAGTTATCCTACCCCCTGTGTGGCTTGAAATGATCCCATCCATCGTTCTCAGCAAGACCTGATAGAGCACGACAATCGCACAAAGTAGACAGTTCCGCATTATAAAGGACAACAGCCTATTTCCGTCGTTTCTTTTCCTATCAACCCGGACTTAATGGTAAATTCCACCCTATTTTTTCGCAAAACCACTTACATACTTTGTTGAAAATAGTTTCCAAAAAGACCATCTTTAAAACTTCCTGTTATGAGATTTGATGGTAAGTTTTCTTGTTGTCATTCTGATTTTGCTTACAAATAGTGAAATAATTGTGAAAATTTGGAAAAAAATCGAATATCGGAAAATTGCCATTTTTAGTGGAGTTCTAGAACTTATCAATCACAACCTATTTTAGCACAATCAACGAAAATTTCCTGTCACTCAGTATAGACCCTTCTTCGTTATTTACGATAAAAGTTGTTAAATCCGATGGCATTCCTCCTCGCACACGATGACAAAGGCGAAGGGATTTTTGAGGTCATTCCTGCTTAGTACAGCTTGAATTCTTACCAAATCCATACATACAAGCGTAAAAGTTCAATTGGTATTGAAGACACACTATACAAACGTTGCCCTTATTTTCTTTGTACAATTTCGTCCCTAACTTGGTAAAGTCTTCTTCCTATTTTACCAATTCTCAATTTTCCCTATATTTTTACCATCTTCCACACTCACACTTGTGTCGATGTACAAATATTTATACGGAAAAGGACAAAAAGACCAGAAAAGATGTAAAAACGACAAAGCCTTATGGGGAAGAAAAGTCAGCACTTATAGAAGGACGATGGCGGATGGATGAAAATCAATATATCCACCCTCATATGTGTGTCGGATGGACATTTTTACCAAAGAATAGTTGTGCGTTTATTATGCTGCTCCCAAATAAATAAGTCACAATATTTTCTTGTCAGAATGCATCAAATTTCAATTTATTGACTTTTGGAGCGTGCCCAAAAAAAAGGGGGATCACCGAATAATAATATGTGACAAGATAAAGTTCCACGTTACGTTCGACTTTTGATTAATTCTCAAAATATTTACTATTATTGGAAAAAATAATAATTTTTTTTTATTTTTTGTGTCCACAGCCGAAGAGGGGATTAATATTCAAGTTGATTTAAATTTTCGATTCATCCCCTTTTCTTTCTTTTGAGTATTTTTTTTCTACTGGTCGTATATTGGGTTTATTATTATTATTATAATTTTTTTTTTGAATAAATTTTCGATGGAAATAAATATTTTTTGATAGAAAAGGGAAGATTGCTTTTACTAATATTTACATATTCTAATCGCAGCAGGCCAGTAAATAAATATTGATACTCAAGTCTTAGAAATTGTGAGAAAATACAATTGCCGAAATATGTGCACAATAATGTCATTATCCTTTCTGATTTGTTAAGGATATTCTGAGTAGTACCGAAAAATTACTGGTTGACTTAGGCGTGGGCTAATCTAATTTATTGTGAAGTGATAATTTCTCCAAAATCTTAAAAAAATCGAAATTCTGTAAAATTTCTTATATTATAAATTTTTTCAAGAAGTTCTCTATTTTTTGTGTCTACACTTTTCCAGGTATTCTATAAGATTTTTGGAAAATTTCACTGCTCTTTGCAATTAATTTTTGTAAACATTATTTTTAGACTGACTTAAAGGTCTTAACTTTTTTTTTACACTACAAAGGACATTGCAGATATTGTACGTGATGATGAAATGTATTCAGAAAAATGGTTTTGCCATTAATTTGATCAGGAAAAATTTGGCTCTAAAAGTATAAAAAATATTTTCTTATGATGGCAGTTTGTAAAACCTTTAACGAACACTTTGCTGTCGCGTATATAACAAAGATTAACAACCGATGTTTTCTCTGAATATTTATTCAAGCCTGAAGAATTAATATCAGTTTCAACTTCTGTGGGAAATCCCTCCTCCGTGATCTTAGACAGTACATCCATCCTTGACTACATAAGATAATCTGTGATTTTAGTAAAATTATAATTAAAAAAAAAAGAATAATATTTTTCGAAAATCGCTAGCAATATTTTTGAAAAAACGTCTGGAATTTTTTTAAAAATCGCTTTAAACAGTTTTGCAAATTTTCCAAAATATTTTCGAAAATGAACAAAATCTTTTCGAAAATTTTCTTAAGACATTTAAGAAAATTGCCTTAATTGCCTAGAATATTTTCAAAAATATCTATAACAAATCAGAAATAACCCCCCTCCAATATTAAAAAAAAAACACGCCTTAAATATTAATTAAAAATGTTCTCAATATTTTTAGAAAACTCCTGGAATATTTTCAAAACTTGCCCCAAACACCTTAGAAAATCGTCTCGTACATTTTCGAAAATGGACTCGAACATTTTAAAAGCATCTGAACTATTTTCGAAATTCACCACTAACATTTAAAAAAACACCGAAAATTTTTTCCGAAAACGCCTGAAAAAGTCACAAAAACGCTTCTGACATTTAAAAAACCACCTCAAATATTTCCGAAAATTTCCCTAACAATTTTCGAAACTATTTGAAATTTTTTCCAAAGTTGCCGAAATATATTTAAAAAGTCCTTAAACATTTCGTAAATGGATATTTTTCGAAATCTCTTAAAATAATTTTGAACATGAATCAAAACTTTTCGAAAAGTGCGCCAAACATATAAAATCGTTTCAAGTATTTTGTAAGAAACATTTTCGGAATTTACTTTAAACATATTCAAAAAGCGCCCGAAATATTTTTAAAAATTGTCTTTAACAATTTAAAAAAAATTCCGTAAACACTTCATAAAAGCGTCTCCAACATTTTTGCGAATTTCCTAAAACATTTTCGATAGTTGCCGTAAGAGGTTTCGGAAATTGTCGGAACCATTTTTAAAAATAGCCGTAAGTAGTTTATAAAAAAATAATTCAGAAAGCGTATTTAACATTTGAAAAAGCGGCTCAAGATTTTTTTTTTAAATTTGTCTCAATATTTTTAAAAAAATTCCTAAACCATTTTCAAACAGTTGCTCGAAATATTTTTATAAATCTGAAGAAATTGCCTTTGAGAAATAATTTGAGAAAATGGACTCTAATATTTCCGAATCTTGCATTAAAAGCTTTAAAAGTTTTCAAAAATCTCCACAAACAATCTCGAAAATTGACTTTAACACTTCATAAAAACCACCCGTAACATTTTGAACATTTTAGAAAAGCGCCGGAAACATTTTCGATAACATATAGTTGTCAATATGTTTTCGAAATTGCCTGGAACAATTTTAAAAATCTCTGTGTTTTCGAATATCACTCGTGACATTTTTTTAAAAAAAAACCCTCAACTATTTTAGAAAAACGCCCAAAATACTTTCGAAAAAGAAACTCGCCTCAAACATATTCGAAAATAGCCCAAAAAATTCTAGAAAATTGCCACCAACACTACCGAAAATAGTCCTCGACATTTTTAATATTTTCAAAAAGTCTCAAATATTTTTTGAAACATGTTTAATGTTTTCAAAATAATTTTAAAAAATCAAGAAATATTTTTCGAAACCTTATAAGAAACTGGCCTCAAACATATTCGAAAATAGCCACAAAAATTCTAGAAACTTGCCATTAATACTTTCGAAAATCACCCTTGACATTTTTAACATTTTCAAAAAGCGACAAATTTGAAAAACGCCAGAAACAGCTTCGATAGTAGCTAATATGTCTTTGAAATTGCCTGTAACAATTTCGAAAATTATCTTAAATATTTTCGAAATTCTTTAAAAATATTTTCGAAAATCTAGGTTAATTGATGATTTTTACGATTTCTAGTATGACTGATTTCGAAATTTTTCTATCCTTTCATGGCAACACCAATTTTGAAGTGTACATTTCTAAATAGATTCTTTTGCTGGAATAAAGGTTTAAAAGTAAAAAAGTAGAAATGAGAGCAAAAATGAACATTTTCAAAAAATTTTATTAATTTTATACTTTGAATCCCAAAATTTTAAAATTATCTAATCGTCTATGACCTAATTTGAATGGACCCAACGAATATTTGAAAATTTTACTGACTAAAAACCAACTTCGTACGTCCTTCCGGTATTTTCTTCTACGTACGTACTCGGCTTTTTATGAATTTTTTTTTTGAATCTCAAAGATTTCACAACATTCGATAAAACTTCAAATTTCCAATTTCGAATACTGTAATAGTCTCGATTATACAAGGTAAACGAGAACACGTTTCTTGTAAGTTTATCGAAAGTTCGAATATAAGAACTGATAATGTTCAAAGTGTAAGTTTTCAATCAATTCAAGTTTATAACGTTAACTCGTCCGTGATCTTTGTTATTTTAGAAGTCCTTAGAGCTCTGGGAGTAAGTAAATTTGAAAAGTTTCCCAACATTATCAACTACGATAAGAACTGACGAGAAGCTCTTCCACTCTTAGTACTATTTTTTTTATACAATACTTTCTGTGTGTTTTTTTTCCAACAAAGAAAAATAGTACGAGTAGTTTCCTGGAAGCCATACTGAAAAGGGGTAAAGAGCGGCGCAATTGTTCATGTGTAACTTTTCACCGACCGGAAAATTAACCATATTTGACTGACTTGAATTGAGAAAGTTCGGAATTTCGGTCGATATTTATTCAAATTTAAAGTAAAACAGTTTTGGTCGAGATTCTTTTCCATATTGCAAATGGTTTTAATTCTTCTATAAAGTTATACTTCTAAAAGATAGTCCACAGTTACTTCCTATTCATCGAGGATATGAACATCAGAACGAAAAAAAAATTTGATATAAAAATATCAAATCGGAAGAAGCAAATCTTGTTTTTTTTTTAAAGTTTTCTTTCGTTGACTACACTTTTTTTTTGACGAGAAACCAGCCATTATAAAACTGCTTAAATTGCATATATTTTCAAAAACAGTATAAAAATCTATTTAAAAAGATTTTAAGTCAGATCTTTTCGAAATGGAAATGTTTTCAAACTTTAAGTCGAAAATGTTTAAAAAAAAGTTGATATCGAAATAATTTTCCTTTAACAAACAAATTTTTTTATTAATGTTTTTTTTTACAAAAAAAAATTATATATTTTTTGGGCGGTTGCTATTTTTTTGGAGAATAAGTCCTGCACTAGAGAAAATATTTTGACTTCGAAATCATTTAGTTATAAATAGTTTAAGGGGGATTTTCATTCCTCTCATTCTTGGTTGTACGAAATACACCTTTTGATAAGGAATTAAATCCGACTCAATTCGATTCGACTAGACAGACTTCTAGGCATTACTGATCCTGTTTTTTTTTCTATTCGAAATTTGAATTTAATTTTTTTTTCATAGTTCGGTTATTTCCCTTGAGATATCTGTCTGCCGACAAAGACGTCTCGGTTTTTTTTTCTTCTATTCTAGAAAATATAGAAAAAAAACGGAAATCTCCTTACACAAATAACATTTTTGGTTTAAAGAATGGATTTTGTTCGCTTTGAAAGTAGATTCGAAACGTACGGGTGTGTCATAGCGTAGAGAAGAGATCATGTAAGGATTTTTGCCTTTTTGTGAATGTTTTTGCTCTTTTCGTAATCTAATTTTCCGGCTTGAATGCGATTTATTTGATTTGTCAATTGAATTTGTGATTTTGTAGTTTATTTTATTTTCCCCTGTAAGCAGTAAAGAATCCTTTGCAGTTCTGATAAATACTGTAAAGCTTTTAATTGTTAACATTTCGAAAAAGTTTTATGATTAAATATCTTTAAAATAGATTTTAAAACAGTAAGTATGGGGGTAAGTTGGTAAGTTATTTTTTATATAAGTCTTAATAATAAAATCTGCACCAAAAATAAAACCAAAAGTATTTAAGAAATACTCGTTCCATAAAAATTGTTTCATTATTAAATTTTTGAAAATATTTCATATAGAATGAAGCTAAAAATTAAGCGTTTTGTATGCGACTGTCACAAATCTTAATTTTTAGTTTGCAAAATTTTTTTTTGGTAAAACACATTTAGAGATTTGTCTGAATTAACAACGTCTTTTACGTAGCTTTATAAGAATAAATAAAATGGCGTCAAATCAAGCGGTTTTATAGGTCAATTGATATTGCCAAATCTCGAAAATATATGTTCTGGGAGCGTTTTGTGTAATAAGGGCAATATAATATAGCGCCGCCTCGTTAAAACAATCTATATATGGTACATATTATCATATTCAAGGTCACGCCAAAAAAATATCGGGCCAATGGCACTTTCAGCTCAAAGTGCACTCCAGACATATTTTTCACGGATGCGATGGTTTCTACACTGTCCCTGGTGGGTTTTCAGATCCTCATATACTGGAATTTTGCTTATTAGCATATCTACCTAGCAAAAAATCAGCCTCAGACCTAAAAAAAAATTTGGTCCAAAAAAAAAACAACAAAAAACGTGACTATGACAAAATTATAGTTACTTTTGTAACTTTTTTTCAACTTTAGCATATTATTTGATAGTTAAACATTTCATATTGTAAAATGGCAAGTCCAAAGGTCAACAAATATTATATTGGATGACATTCATGTTTAACAGATGTCAAACGACAGACCTGTACATTCCGAACTACAAAATGGGTAATCCCATATTAGACATTTTTTTTTAAATTTTACTAATTTTATAGTCAAATTATCTTATTTTTTTTTATATAAACCAAATTTTATATAAAAAAAAATAGATAATTTGACTATAAAATAAGTAAAATAAAATTTTTTTTTAAAAAAAAACCTCAATCACAAAAGTTGAGCACTCCCCACAATTGCTTACTGAGCGCGTGCACGTGTAGAAGACTGAGCCGTGTGTTCTGCGTGCACTAAGGTGACAATTGGCATGATGCGTTTAACCTAAAATTTGGCACGTGATAAAATGCCAACGTTTTGTATTAATAAATAATTCACTGCGTGTTTAAATCGACATTTTTTTCAAAGACTGCGTTGTCCGTTTGAAAGAGTGCGGTGTGCGTGCGCCATTGAAGAACTGCGTTCTGCGTGCCTAAAGTTGACAAAATGCCTTGGTGCGTTTGAGCTGAAATTTGACACATGATAAAATGCCAAAATAATGCGTTAGGGAATAATTTACAGCGTGTTAAAACCGACATTTTGTTTTCAAAGACTGCGTTGTCCGTTTGAAAGAGTGCGGTGTGCATGCGCCATTAAAGAACTGCGTTCTGCGTGCGTGCTGAAACTTGACAATTCACGTGGTTCGGTCTGAGCGAATAATCTTCACATGCTGAGATGATGTAGCAGCTTTTGGGCTTTTTGAAGAAAAAACGCATCGCATGATATTAAAAGCAGTAGTTTGTGTTTTACGTGGTGTTTGTTAAATGCTCGAAAGTTTAAAGATTGTCTACAAGTAGAAAGTCCAACAACTTCAAATCGTATGATCTTGGAGGAAAAATCTAGAAAACAATGCGTTCTCTGCACCTCTTATATGGAAATTTTGCTGAAGTAAGCCTGCTGTACCACCACCCAATCGGCGTATCTTCTCTGCAATTTATGGTCAGTAAATGATCCACAATGTAAAATGATATTTTTAGGCTAAACATAGTTTATCTTATTTAGCATATTTATTAAAAAACTATTAAATAACATAACTAGTGGTGTAAACTTTAAAATTGAAACCCATTTTTTTTATAACGAGCTTAAAAGAGTGCATCGTGCGTGCGCTCAAAATACTGCGTTTTTTGTTTGTTCCGGTCTGAGCGAAAATTATTTACGGGCTGAGATGACGTATTGCTTTTTGACTTTTTGAAAGAAAAAACGCACCGCATTCTGATTTCTTGCATGCGATTAAAATTGATTGTTTTTGCGTTGCGTTCTCAAAACTAACAATTTCACTTCGTATGTTTTGGGTGCGTGCGATTAATTGACCATTTCTGATGCGTGCTCTTTGGCGGGCACGTGTCACTGACTGACGGTTGGTGTTATTTTTTTAAAAATATTTAATGAATTCTAAAATGTGCAATGTAATATTTATTTTCAATTGAAGTCAATTTAATTCATTTCTTGTTGAATTTAGAAAGAAACATTTTTTTTCTATAATTTTAAGTCACAATAAACATGAATGGCGGCAGCTGCACTGCACAAATCCAAGTGCATCCGTAAATAATTTCAATAAAAAGTTTTCTATTTCATTAAGCAGAAAAGTACAAAAAAACTAAGTGAATTTCTCATTATTGTTTTAAAGAAAACTTTTTATTTACCATTAGGACCAATTTTAATATTAACAAGAAGAAAAAGTTGTTTGTAACTTAACTTGTTCAATTTCTTTTGAAAAATGCTGATCAAATTAAAACTTTCAAAGTGGAAAATGTTTCCATTTTATTGTATTTTGTCGTATTGCACAATTGTGCAATATTGAAATTCTTCGTTGCAATTGTAATTTGAACCTCGCTTATAGAAAATAGCTGACCTCTTAGAGAATACACAAGAAATTTATAGTCAAAGATTAACCAATTTTCTTGGTTAAATAATAAATTGTTGTAAACTAGAAAAAAAGTTAACTTTTATTGTGAATCTTTCTTTTTGTTGGATAGAGGCTAATTTATAAAGAAAAAATTTCGTACTTAAATTTAAATGAAATAAATATTTATTATTATCTAATATAAGTTATTAATGATTTTGGTTATTAGTAAATGTTTCAGAGACTAGAAAAGCTACGTAGGCTACTATATATATTTCTGGCCTAGGCAACACTAAGTGTTGCCAGGTGCGATCTGACATTTCCATTGGAAAGTTTGACATTTTTTAGCATAAACGTACTCAGAACGTTTTGACGTACGACTATCATTTGTGTTGTTTACAGTGACTTGAAAAAATCAATTTGGCAAAAAAATGGAATTAACTCGTGAACATTTTCGTGCGATCATTTTTCACAACTTTCGACGTGGATTATCACGACAAGAGTGCATCGATGAACTTAAATCTTTGTATGGCTATGAAGCACCATCCTATAGCACTGTGAAAAACTGGTACAACGAATTCAATCGTGGCCGACGCTCGCTCAAAGACGAATTCCGTGAAGGTCCAAAAACAGCCGTTGTTCCAGAAAACATCGATGCCGTACGTGAACTGATAATGCAAGACCGTCTGTGACATACCGTGAGATAGAGGCATGCCTAGGCATTTCTCCCACCAGCATACATTCGATATTGCATGAACACCTGGCCGTAAAAAAGGTTTGTTCTCGTTGGATCCCGCACAATTTGACAATCGCTCAAAAAAAGGCTCGTGTGGATTGGTGTAAAGAAATGCTGAAAAAATACGATCGCGGTGCTTCAAAAGACGTTTATAAGATCGTCACAGGTGACGAATCATGGATCTATGCGTATGAGCCCGAAACAAAACAGCAATCGACCGTGTGGGTCTTCCAAGACGAGTCAAATCCAACGAAAGTTGTTCGTGGAAGAAGCACTTCGAAGCAAATGGTCGCTTGTTTCTTTGGCAAAACTGGTCATGTGGCGACTGTTCCGCTTGTGCAACGTAGGACGGTCAATTCTGAGTGGTACACCACCATTTGTTTGCCTGAAGTCTTCGGAGAAATTCGAAAAACGAACAAGAGAAGTCGAATCATTGTGCACCATGACAATGCGAGCTCTCACACATCGGCTCAAACCAGCGCCTTTTTGACCGGACAAAACGTCGAATTGATGGGTCATCCTCCGTACAGCCCTGACTTGGCACCCAATGACTTCTTTTTATTCCCACACATCAAGAAAAAAATGCGTGGTCAACGATTTTCGTCGCCAGAAGATGCTGTTGAAGCATTCAAAAACCATGTTTTGGAGGTGTCTCAATCGGAGTGGAAAAAGTGCTTCGAAAATTGGTTTGAGCGCATGCAAAAGTGTATAAATCTTGATGGAGAATATTTTGAAAAACAATAAAACCTTTTTCGTTGATAAATATTCGCATTTTCATTATTAGGCCAGAAATATATATAGTAGCCCACGTATTAATATAAAAAAATAAGAGGGGTTGTGTGAGAATTACAGAAAAGAAATTTATATTGTATCAAATTATCGTGTAGACATTTTTTTCGAACTATTTTATAATTCGGAAAGTGCAGTCCTGTCATTTGACACCTGTCATATATATATGTTATTTAAGGTAGTATTTGATTAGTGTTGAGTTTGCCATTTTATTATCAGATTTTTAACGTTTTAAATATATTAAAAATTTCTACAAATATGGCGATTCTGTCGTAGCCACGTTATGATTGTCGTCATAATTAAGCATAGTTGCGTGTATATGGGGTTCTGAATGAACACAAGTGACTGTTGACAAGCTATTGTATCTACGAAAAAAGTGTGCATTTTGAACCGCTTTTTAAAAAAAAAATATGACGAAAAAGATACCGTTACCTTTAATTCTGGTCACTATGACATTATGACTTTTTTTGGTCAAAAATAAAAAAAAATTAGCTTTTTTATACGAAAATCTCCAGATTGTTAAGCAAACGCATTTTTCAAAATGATTATAATCAATAGTGAATCTCAAATTTACTATTGATTATAATCTATGACAACTAACGCCATCTAGCGGCAACTTAAAGAACGTCAGAAATTACAATGTTTGAACGGATTATCCATATCGTGGTTCTGAAAGTACATTCCTATTTTTTGATAGCTGTCTAACAAATATGTCATCCAAGGTAACCTTATAGAAAAAAAAACATTTATAAATGTGGTGATTATACCGTAGCCGCGTTTTTTTGATGTTTTCGAAGCAAATTTTCTTTAGTGATAAGGCTCATTTCTCGTTCGGTGAATACGTCAATAAGCAAAATTACCATCTATAGGCACAAGAGACTGTTGTGAGGCCTTTGCATCAACGAAAAGTGACTGACAGTGTCACTGACCTCTTCATATAATGACCGTCACTATCAATTCTGAGCGCTATGGCCATATGGTAACTGATTTCAAGACTGCGCCACAAACCACACAGGATGAGAAATTTTGGTTTTCTTGCGTGAAAAATTACCACGACGCACCATTTTGATATTTGGTAATGTCAATTGGCCTCTAAGATCGTGTTATTTGATGCCATTGCACTTTTTCTTGTAAAGCTACATATCAAATTAGATTAACGGAGGCCAATCCCTAAACTTTAGAATTTTTAAAACCAACACCCGTCCAATTTAGTCATTAAATTACAGCCCGAAATATGCGAAATAGTCTTCAAAAATAACCTCAAAAGAATTGGATCCTGCAAAAAGTCTTCTGGTAAGTATTTAGATAATTTTTTATATTTAATCAAAAATGGCAGGGTCCATCCAATCTAATAAAGTAACAATTATATCTTAACCTTAAATTAAATTGTGTTTTATTTAGCTTTATTTTCCAAAACACAAATTGGATTACCTTCCACTTTGACTCCATTCAATTTTTACCATAAAAATTTTAAATTTATTAAGGATCATAAAGGATAAAAATAAAAATGTTTTATAAACAACATTATGTTTATGTTAAATATTGTTTAGACTATACCTTTGAATAGTTTTTGTAAAAATAAGTAGAAGAATTTCGTGCAAAAGTGTATCAAAAATAACCACAAATCGGATTACAATATTTCACGTATGCTCCTGTGAGACTAAAAGAAGATGTAAAGTTTATTGTATGAAAACAAACTGGACCGCATCCAAACAAAAGGATACTACCACCTACACTAGTAGTGGATGATGTAATTTATCTTCGTTTTTTGTTGTTTTTTTTTGTTTTCGAACAAAAAAGTTTTCCAAGTTGTCGCCTGAAACAAGGTTTTGTGATGTTGTCTAAAAATTGAAATACGCCAGACACACAGAGGATGGGGCGGAATTCTCAACGTCTCATAAGTGTTATTTAATCTAAAAAATTTAACATTATTATAAGTTTATTTATCGTTATATATTGCAAATGTGTGTGTGTGTATATGTGCTATAAAGTTTTTGAAAACTTTTGGTCGGAAAAGTTGACTGAAAAACATGTCAAAACTTTTCTGATGAATGAATGAAAATGTTGTAGTAAACGATACCAATTTGGAGATGCGAATAAAGGCAGACGTCAACAAGGACATGGACATAAATATGGACATAGTCACGCATATGAACGTAGACGACAAGGTCCTGTAATTCTGAACATGATATTGGACTACGAGTAGATAAATACCTACGAGACTATTGAGATAATATCTTGTGCTCATGGATTGCAAAAAGAATTTCGAGCCCATTCACCGTACAGCACCGAATGTAGACGTGGCCTTACTAAACAGGATACACTGTCCCCAGAAAGCGAAAAAGATCACAACTCACCACATCTGTAGGTGTCAATCGAACAACTTTAACTTAATCTTGTTAACATTTTTCTTATAAAAGTTTAGATTTTTTTGTTGCCTTGTTTCATTTATTAAGGTCACCTTTGGCCAGGACTAAATACTGAGGAGATTTTTTTTTGTTTTTGTTTGAGAAATAAGTTTTTATAAGTTTTTGCTAGTTTTTTTTTTTTTACTAAAATTTATTGTTCTGGAAATATTCAATTTCACTATTTAGATATTTCTCTCATGTTAAAGTGGTCTAAATTTTACTTAAAAAAAAAATCTTTTAAATTTTACAGATTTTTTCGGTAAGATTTAAAGTTGGATGTAAAATTTGAAGGTTATTTTAAAAGAGTATTGTGATAAAAAAAATATTTAAGGATTTAAAGATAGTTTTACAAAAAAATAAAGGATTATCCAATTGTGCCTTTGGAAAGAAATGTTCTATTAAATTCACTTAAAATGCGTAAGTTACTGAAAACTGCATTGAATTTCACATAGTAATAATTTCCTAAACAATACGATAAAATGGGAATGTTTGTTTTGGGGACCCTTGGAAGAATTGTGATTTTCGTCGAAAATTGAGAATGTTGGTTTGGGGAACCATTGGTTTTCGTCGAAAATTGAGAATGTTTGTTTTGGGGACCCTTGAAATGTTTGTGTTTTTGGTCGAAAATTGAGAATGTTTATTTTGGGAACCCTTGGAAGATTTGTGATTTTCGTCTAAAATTGAAAATGTTTGTTTTGGGGAACCCTTGGAAGATTTGTGATTTACGTCGAAAATTGAGAATGTTTCTTTGGGGAACCCTTGGTTCTCGTCGAAAATTGAGACTGTTTATTTTGGGAAACCTTGGAAGATTTGTAATTTTCGTCGAAAATTGAGACTGTTTGTCTTGGGAGACCTTGGAAGATTTGTGATTTTTGTCGAAAACTGAGAATGTTTGTTTGGGGAACCCTTAAAAGATTTGTGATTTTTGTCGAAAATTGAGAATGTTTTTTTTATTGGGGACCCTTGGAATATTTGTGATTTTTGTCGAAAATTGAGAATGTTTGTTTTGGGGACCCTTAGAAGATTTGAAATTTTTGGTGAAAATGAATAATGTTTGTTTGGGGAACCCTTGGAAGATTTGTGATTTTTGGCAAAAATTGAGAACGTTCCTTTAGTGATCCTTGGAATATTTATGATTTTTGTCGAAAATTGAGAATTTTCCTTTACGAGATCTTTGGAAGATTTGTGATTTTTGTCGAAAATTGAGAAAGCTGGTTTGGGGAACTCTTGGAAGATATGTGATTTCTGTCGAAAATTGAGAATGTTCCTTTGAGGGTGGGGGGGGTGGTTGGTTGAGAGGGCCCTTGGAAGATTTTTGATTTTTGATCAAAATTGAACTTTTGTCAGTGCACAATTTTTTAGGTCGAAAATTGAACTTTTGTCAGTCCACGATTTTTTAGGTCCAAACGATACAGAAACACTCAAAATACGTAAATTACTAAAAACTGCGTTGATTTTCATAGAATAATAATTTCGTAAAAACTGCGCAATAAAAATTGAGAATGTTCGTTTAGGGTCCTTTGGAAGATTTTTGATTTTTGTCAAAAGTTGAGTGTGTTTTGTTGGTTTTTAGGTCGAAAATTAAAATTTTGCCAATCCATGATTTTTTTAAGTCTAGAAACACTCAAAAAAATTATTGAACAGTGCATCCGTTTTACCAGACCTTTTATGGAATGACCAAATTTTTATTGCATATAATTTAACATTATTCAAATGGCCGCCACGAGACTTCTTGCAGGATTCGATCCTTTTCATGTACAATAATTTTTGATGACTCTGTCAAATATTTGGGGCTTTCATTCGGCCATTTCTTCTTAACGGATGTTGATTTTTAAATACTCTAACTCTTAAAGATTGTCTGCGTGTATCTATGATCTTTTCTGTAGTTTTTAAAAAAAGTTCAACGGTGTCAAATCGCCTGATCTTGGGAGGTTAATTGACATCATCAAATATCAAAATGATGTGGTAATTTTTCACGCAAGAAAACCAAAATTTGTCATGCTGTGTGGCTTGTGGTGCCTTCTTGTCGAATAATGAGTAATGAGCCTCATCGCTGAAGAAAATTTTACTTCGAAAACACCCAAAAACGGGGCTACAACAGAAATACAATTTTACCGCTTTAACATTGTAATTTCTGACGTTCTTTAAGTTGCCGCTAGATGGCGTTAGTTGTCATAGATTATAATCAATACTGAATTTGAGATAAATTTGCACAAAAATGCGTTTATTTAACAGTCAAATGGAGGAAATTTTTAATATTATCAATTTTTGTGATAAAAAAAAAATTAGAAGGAATGCAACAAACCATTCCTCGGCTTGTGCAGCTTACCAACACTTTATTAATATTAATTATTTCTGATAAAAAGTAAGATTTTTTTGTTGTTGTTGAATATATCCACATCATATGCAATACATTCGATACAATTATCATCAATTAAAGCATATTTGCATCAGTTTTCGGAATTTTAATTGCACCAATTAAATCTAATTCCATTCAAACTGGGCTTGTAGAAATTTTCGTCTCTAAAGTTGAGACTATATTTATGTACGAATGCATATGTAACATAGATACTCTAAGTTATCTGTTGGCACTCTTGGCTGTGTGTAAAACACTTACGTTAATCTGCAGATACTCTAAGTTGTTTGGATAGATATTCGTACAGTGGTTGTCTGGAGGTACTCTTAATCGTTTGTAGCTGCTTTCAGTTGGCTTTAGATACAGATACCCGCTCCAATTAAACCTTGTTATACTTACGTGCATATGCAAAAATGGTTTCTGAAACCACCACAACCAATAAAATTACTAATTTTAAACGAAACAAGTCGAAATAGTTTCATATGAAATTTTTATTTTTGCTGTTCATGTTGTAATAAATAAAAGAAATAATGAAGTTTTAATTAAAATTTTTGTATGCAACTACGATCTTAAACAAATAATAGCAATCAGATGGGGAAATATGTTAATACTAACCAACAGCATCGGAAGCATAGGACAGTGTCCACTTTGTTCGTTTTTGGAAACCAATTCGCCAGTTACGAGCATAACAAGAAGTGAAATTTTGTTATGCGTTCGACGAATATTAGCACATGTTTTAAGATATTTTATATTTTATGTTGAAGAGAAATTACAAGACAGCATTTTGTTTTCGTAAAAAAATATATTCCAAAGTTTATGGTAGAATCGAAAGAAAAAACTATTCCAAAGGGCACACTGGCAAAAATCACTTAATTTAAGGTCAATTAAACCAGTGGAATTTTTTATTAAATAATTAAACTTTGCTCAAATCTCTTTTTACAATCCAGACATTCTCTTAAGTAAAAGGATTTCTTGTTGGAAATGATTTTTCTGTAGTTTTTTTTTGTTTTTTTTGGTTGGGTTTTATTCCAAAGTCATTCTTTTCTTCTTTATTGAATCTTTTTTAAAAAACATACGAGACATGTTGAAACTTTTGCTACTGAAAAGGTTTTGTATTGTAGAAAAAAAGATTGTTCGTTTATTTTTTTTGTATGTAAGGCCCAAGGGCGACGATGTAGCGCCATGACGTTGAAGCCATTTGGCGACTAATAAGTGTCAATCGATCTATTATTGGTTGAATTGACCAGTTTGAGGTGGTTAGATTTTTTAGAGTTTTTTTAAGTAACTTTTTAATAAAATCAAAAGAGGAGTTGGACAGTATATGGAGAGATTTTAAAGCTTTACAATGGAGGGAATCAAAAAGATATGTTAACTAAGCTGGCATTCCGTTAGAACAGGCGCGTCAAACTAATCTGAACAACGGGGCATATCACATTTAAAAAAATTTCTGAAAATTATATTTTAAAGCGAGAAAGCAGGAATTATAAACGCATGTATTTGCTTTGGGGGGTCAAATCGTACGGTTTTTTTGATCACCATATCAAGGATCACCTTGATATGGTGATCCCCGGTAACTGTAGATGTCATCGAACCATGTGAGCGCCTATGACATGAGATAAGTCGTAGTCACGTCTCCCGGCTTACTTATACATCTGAGCACATATAATTGATTTATCCAGACGCAGGCTAACGATAGACATCCCAAGTCAAGATGGAACAGATCAGTCGTTAGTATACGAACTCTGGATATCTTGCGACTTTCGGTTTAATTTAGCTTTCTTATGTTATGCTAGGCTTTCGCACAGATGACCATCTTTTTTCGATCTACTCGTGGGATTATAATGAGCTGAAATAAAAACAACAAATCAACTTTTTAGTGCGGCGACGCTCTAAAAACGCTAAAGAAAAAGAATGGTCTTGCCTTCCAAAGGGGGCAGCATGAATGAAGTTTCGCAGTTGACCATTAATTCGCCAGCAAATGCTGGGGTTGTAGTGCCTCTGGTAGGTGAGCCATATTCGGCTGCAGACCCTAGACCTGATGTGTTCCAAAAAAAGATTTTGCTTCATATGTTCCTCAAAACGAGAGAGCCTGGGCCAATATCTTTGATTATAGTGCATCTAAAGCCAGTAAAATTGATACTCACTCTCTTGATGGTAAATAAGGGCTATCAAGTGAAGCAGTTAGCAAATGCCCCGGTATAACGCAGGTCGCCGAGTCACATTAAGATGAATGGTACTACAAAAAAAAGTTCTGACTGACTTCTGAGTAAGGGCTATAAAAAGGAGGTCCTGGAGCACTGTCATGAGAACAGTAAGGAGCAAAAGAAAGGAGCTCCTTCAGAAGGTAACTCCTTTGTCTCTTTGAGGTTTTTATATTATTGATAATAACCTCAAAGAGACAAAGGAGTGAGGAGTCCCACATCTCTCATCATATTAGGATGAGAGGTGTCGCAAAAAAAAAGTTCTGACTGACTTCTGAATAAAGGCCTATAAAGTAGAGGAGGCCCTGAAGCTCTCCCAGGAAAACACTAAGGAGCAAAAGAAAAGAGCACCTTCCGGAGGTTCATCATTGATAATATTCTCAAAGAGACAAAGGAATGAGGAGTCCCAGGTGTCTCATAGAAGGAAAGCTGTTCAGGCAGAGACAAGCGGTCGAAAATAAGAATGACTCCAAAAAGAGAAAAAGTCTGTATGAAGAATGAGCGCAAAGGTATTTCGGCTTAACTAGCCACTTCAATGACATTTAAAGAAGCTGTCGATAGCGTCAGAGTAGGAGTCCTGCACAAAAACTTGGGACTATCAAACGCACATCAGACGCCGCCAGTTTGATACATTTGCGTTAAAAGATGAGCAATAGTGATTTGATTTGTCAGAGGATGGGCAGATGGGCAGAGGGTAGTTTCCGAAAAAGTAGAATGTCCTGTCCGAATTATGAGCAGTTTTCGCGCTGAAAATTTTGGTAAGATTGTCGAATAGACTGGATCGAAAAAAAACCTTTTGCTACGTGTCCAATCCATGAGTCTACAAGGGAATCTCTAAATTCCCTTGTAGACTCATGGATTGGACACGTAGCAAAAGGTTTTTTTTCGATCCAGTCTATTGGATCTATTGGTGTGGTGTATTTACCCACTATGACACGGCTAGCTTTTCTTTAAATCTGACTCTCCGTGAGATCTCCGTCAGGTATCTGCAAACTGATACAGCCTAAATTATTCTATTCAGGCTGCAGGGTGCCTTTTGCGCATTCTATCTTCTTGGTGGAGGCTCTGTATTACTCAGGATGCGAGTACTCTTGCGATGTTATCATTTGTGCAATAATGCGCTTTAGGGACAGTCATTCACCGATTATTTTCTCCACGTCCTTCCTTTCTCCGGTAAAGCGTGCACAGTGGATGAAGGGATGTCCCTCATCCTCGATTGTAAAACTTCCACCTTCAAGCGATTCCAATATGACCTGAAGCACCCATGCCATGTCAGAAATTGGGCCATATTGTGGTCCACTTATCCATGGCATCTTCCGCTGCACGTGGCTATGTCAGGAATGTGAAGATATTCATCGATTCCTTTAATCGATAAATCCCAGTGTCGCTGCCATCTCCTCAATGTCTCATTTCTTTCCTCCCTGCTGACGGGAACCAATGCATTTTACTTCCCTCCGTCGTCGATGATATATTCAGACTCTTTCATCTGCCAAAAACTCAATTGTTAGCGATAGCACAGACTACGTCATACCAAACGTTATGGAATGCTCCGACGATATACCATCATCACCTGAAGCTTCTGTTCAAATAGGTGTAATTTGGCCATTTGGTTAGCAGGTGCGGCAAGTTAGGAACTGCTGTCAACACGAGGCGTTGGAAAGTTTCTCTTTTCTTGAGAATAAAAAGACTATTATTGAGAATAGGATCACTCGATGGACTATGAAAGGCTTCCTGACTCGCCTAAAAGGGAAGATTTGACCCTCCCACCCCCCAAAGAAGTCCAGAAATGTAGGAGCAATCCAACTCAATAAAACTGCATAAGACGTGATTTTATCGTCGATTTCCGAATCCGTGGAAAAGACCAAGAAATTATGAAATCCGTCCATCTGCTCTAGGAATAGTTTCGTGTAGAAGAGGACAGATCAGTATAGAAGAAAAGCTTTTATAATTGTTTTCTTTTAATTTTTAGATTGTATCAAGAAAAACATCTAAATTAAATCAGAAAATAAATCAACAAACCCATGCCGTTAGGCTAGGAGGAGAAGAGGACCCAGCACTTAATAAGAATTCTTTTAATTATTAACTCCAATTAAATCCGAACTTGGAGTTTTAAAATTTGTTAACAACTTAATTAGAGTGTTGGCATTAAAGAAATAAAATGTTGGTAAAAATTATAATTGTCAGTTTTAATTAAGCTTGAATCTGATTTGATTCGTTCTTCTTCCATGCAGTATCTTTTTTTTTCAACATTTTTTCTTAAATTCATTAAAATTACTAAAAATTATTTCAAGGAATTTGGTTTTTTTTTTAAAAATATGTTGTGTTTGGCTTTGGAGATTTTTGTATTCACCAAAAATTAATGGTAAATTATAGAGTTTATAGCTTTAGGAAAACAAAACTTTTATAAATTACCAAAATGGGATTAAAAATACATTCAAAAAAAAAATGTAAAATAAATAAAAACTTTATAAAAGCTGTAAATATGAACGAAGAGCAACTTTTCCATTCTTGGATTACGTTCTGTTTACACATTTTATCTGCAAACATTTGCTCACATTTTACCGATTATTATGATTATTATTATTATAACGTTCATTTTATTAACAATATTAATTAGAGAGTATATTAGCCTTACTTTTTCTTAAATTCAATTTCATGGTTTTAAGTAATATTTGAAATTTTTTATTATTATTGCTGAAATTTTCTGTCCATAAAAGGTATTTTGTTTATGGTGTTGAAGCGAGTGTTTTTTTTCTTCTTTTAAATCATTTTTTTTTATAACGAATTTATAAAAAAAGTTTCCATTAAATGAATTTTTTTCTTCCCTTCTAATGTCCTTATAATGATTTAAAAATAATAAAAATAATTTTGGAAGGCATCTACAAGACATCCAGTCTATGTGTCTTTTGATGCGCTGACAATAGTTGTTAAGGAGAGCGGTAATTGGGAGTTTAAGTTCAAGGGGACTTTTTTTACCAGACTTTTTTTTACCGGCATAGAAAAAGCTCACCAACTATTTTAGAGAGGATTTTGAGCTGGATAGATTATATTCTATGGGAATCAGACTGCTGCGTGGAAATCAAAACTTCAAGTCTGTAAATCTGGATGGGTTTTCATTTTGTCGTTCGGAAAGTATAGACCGGTGATTTGACAGCTGTCAAACATATGCTCGTATATAGTCCAAGATGGTTTAGTGTAAGTTTTGCCATTTTGGATGACGGAACAATAGGCTCATGATGCTGATTTTTAGAACAAACATTTCTTTCAGCGATGAGAGTAATTTTTTACTCATGTCAATAGGCAAAATTGCCATATATCTAACTCCGAAAATCTGTAAGTTTCTGTGGAAAAGCCATTGTATCCGACAATAAAGTGACTGTCTGGTCTGAAGGTGCCATTGGCGCATCAAATGAATAAGAAGTAACCGATTTTTTTTTAACTGAGCTTGAAGATTTTTATTTGATTTTAATAAAACGGCACCACAACCCACAAAACACGATAAAATTTTGAATTGATTGAGTGCAAAGTTCCCAGGACGTGTGCTTTTAAGATTTACTGATGTAAATTTGTCCTTCAAGATCGTGCGATTTTAACGCTGTTGGGTTTTTTCTTATAAGAAGCATACTAGAGAAAGAGGATTTAATGCAAAAGATTGTGTTTACGCAGATAGTTTTTTTAAAACTAGAAAGCATTTTTTAGTTTAAAAAAAATTATCTGTATTTACGCAGATAGTTTTTTAAACGACAACATTCGTGCAATGGACGAATAATTGCTTCAGCTCGAACATTTTTTTTTCGAGTCTTCGGAGTGAAGGGAAAAACTTGAACTATTTTCGAGCAGTGATTCACGTGATCTCGATTAAAGTTCGCCCAGTCAGAATTTTGTTCGAGTTGCCAATTTTTTTCTTCATCCATTTGAGAATTGACATTTGTACCGTTTTTATAAACGATTTCCAGTTGTGTTTTTTTTGCGTTTTGCGGGCAAATACATTTGGTAATAAAGGAAAAGGTAAAAAAATGTTAGAAAAACGTAAAAGAAAATAATAAATATATTAAAAAATGGAAAATAGGATAATTGAAGAGAATGCAGCAACGAAAACAAAGTGCAACAATGGAAGCAGGAGTCGCAATAACTGGTCAACGGTTTTTACAATTTTGGCAAGGATGATTTCGATCACCTTCTGCAACTGGTCTTGCCATTTATGGCCAAACAAAATATGCCAAGGTCACTGCCATCGTTGAACAATATATTTTGCGATTGTTTTTTGTACAAACAATCGGAAAATCAAAACACAAAACAAATAATTTTTAATTGTACACAAATATTATTCGCACAAATCGCACTGGAAAATATCGAAATTGCAATAATGTAAAATAATCGAGCGTCTGCAATAATCGAGGCGATTACACCATTCGAGCAAATCTCTACATTTTGTTCATCTCGAACATGCTCGATCGAGGAGAAAGTGTTCGTCCAAAATGTTCGCGCATATATTTCATCCTTTGAACCACAAAAAAATGACGATTATTACTAAAATTCCAGCATTTCTCAAATGGTGTAATCGTAGCTTAAGTATAGAGTCTGATTTAAATCGAACAAAAATATAATTTTCACATGAGATAACGTTTAAATCTCGAAATTGCTCAGATGCATTTAAATTTCGCTAGATGGCATAAGCTGTCATAGATCTTGCGCATTTTTGTCAGCATTGACATTAAATTAAATTCGAAAATTACAAAATAATTTTTCCGATACGACATAACATCTATGAGATATCAATGTTAAAGGTAGTCAGATTAGATATGACACATGAGCGTACCTGCAGAAACAAATATGGCGTCTTTATATGCGTTTTTAGAAAAACTAAGTTATGGTGGAATCTGATTTAAAGCGGATAAAAATATATTTATTGAGAAGCATCCAATAGAATTTCCTGACCTTGACTTTAAGATCACATAACAAAGTTACTCAGATGCATTTAAATGTCGATAGATAACATTAGCTGCCATAGGCCATTATCTTTTGCATTTTTGTCAGCTTTGACATTAAATGAAATTTGAAAATTGCGTAATGAATTTTTCTCTACGACACAATGTGCACCAGATTTCAATGCTCAAGGCAATCAGGATCTGATATAACACATGGGTGTGCCTTCAGAAACAAATATGGCGTCTTTATATGCGTTGTTCTAAAAACTGAGTTAGTGTAGCATCTGATTAAAAGTGGATAAAAATATATTTATGGAGAAGCAGCCAATAGAATTTCCTGACCTTAGTCACATCTCAATATTGCTCAGATGCATTTAAATGTCGCTAGATGGCATTAGCTGTCATAGATCATTATCTTGCGTATTTTTGTCAGCTACTGCCATCAGAATTAGATATAAAAAATGGGTGTATCTCTACAAACAAATATGGCATCTGATTTAAAGCGGACAAACCTAATTTCATTAAATAGAATGAATCCTAAACGTTTCGAAAAATAATAATTTTCAATTCAG
This sequence comes from Atherix ibis, assembly GCA_958298945.1. Classification (NCBI taxonomy): domain Eukaryota; kingdom Metazoa; phylum Arthropoda; class Insecta; order Diptera; family Athericidae; genus Atherix; species Atherix ibis. The sequence goes on along the minus strand of OY282605.1, from coordinate 29,460,046 downwards.
AACATTTTCCAAATATTTCAAATATTTAAATTTATTGTTGTTGTTTAAATGCTAAACGTCCTCAAATATTTTAAAGAAAAAAATATGAAATTATAATTTTTCTTATGCACAAATTGAAAGTAGGTAAAGATTTTATTAAATTAAAAAAGATTAAGAACTTATCAATTTCTAATGCGGGAAAAATTCTTAAAGACATCAAATAATCATAATCTAAAAAATATTGAAAAAAAAGAGAAAAACTCATCATACTTTAATGTTAATGTTTTGAATTGTAGGATTCCCCCTGAAGTTGAATACTTTCTATCATATTTGTATGTAATGAAAAGTTTAAGATTACCAATAAGAAAAGGATATTCCACGTAACGATGGTAGGGAAGGAATTTTTTTTTTCATAAGGAAAATTTGGAACAAATTTGTAAGATGACAATTTGATGATGATGATGAGGGTGATGATGATGTCAATGGTGATGATGGTTGACGATGATGATGTTGTTAATGAAACCATTTGGCGGAGATGTTCATTCTTATTCATAGTTTTTGTTTAGAATAACAGTGTCAGTGCTATCACAAAATGAAATTTTCCTTCTCGTCAAAAAGAAAAGGACGCTCCTTACTTTAAACTTGAATGTCTTTTACACCCTAACCGAAATGCTTTAGAAAAGTCTCACCAACGCCAAATATCAAAATATGCTTTGTTAAATAGAAGGAAACTCCTCGAAATCCTTCTTATCAACGATAATTTTCTAAGTGAGCATGTTACACGAACATATTGTCTGGTATTCGTCCTTCCTTGGTTTATTTCGAGTTAAACACCAACACCCCCACCCCCCACCCTTAACAACAAAACAAGACTTGTTGTAAAAAATTCGCACTACTTCTATGCGTTACTTGAAGGAGCACGGACAATACGAAATACTCATCGTTACAAAATTTAATTCAGTTCAGCAAGGATCAGTTCATATTCTTTAGTTCAGTCCATCCCCCTTAGTAAGGAAAATATTTTATCTTTATATCTCCAACCAATATTATTGTATTATTAGATTTTCTTTAGCTTTTTCATATAAACTAGTTTTTGTTGTTGTATATTTTTCCCTTTTTTGCTTTGGGAATCTCCAGGGATTTATCAAAGACATACCATATTAACTGGAACTTGGATTTTCTATATTTTTCCGAGTAGAATTGAAAAATTCCTAGTAGTAAAGAAAATAGTAGTGCTAGAGAAACCAGTAATGCAGTATCACAGAACCAGCACGAAGGAATTTTTATATGATATCCAACAGCATATTTTTTTTTATATATAAAACTGTGAACACTTCTTACAACTGTGTCCATTCCATCAAATAGCAACAAAAAAGAACAAAAATTGTTTTGAGAGTAGATGCAGTGTAGAGCCAAAAAAAAAAAAATTAAAATTAAATGAAAATAGTGCATTTGGATCGGTGAAAAGTAAGTCCAGGAATAAGTCGTGGACAGTAAGAACAGCAGGACTGGTACAACTATCACAGTTGGAGTCTGAAACCTTTGCACTCATTTTTGATATTTTCCACATGAATGGATTTGTATTTGGCAGGTATTTTCATATCGATTACCCAGAACCAATTTCTTGGTAAAGAAATTTTTTTTAGTTCATAACAAATTTTAAACAACCGAAATAGGGATTAAGAAACAGGAGAAATTCCTTTGGATAATTTCAGGTTGCTCATAATAAATAAAAGTAGGAAAAAAAAAACAGGAAAAGAGAATTTAATGTAAACTTGCAAAGTCGTTCATGTAAACTGACCCCCATTTTCGTAAATCCTTTATTACTTCACTACTTCTGACTGTTTTAGTGAACGTTACAATATACTCGTAAGTTCTACACTTGATTAAGGAAAATATTATGATCCTGGTTCAATTCTCTGCAATTTTTCTTCCTTTTACCAACACAAAGTTGAATTATGGCTTCAATGAAAAATATTGCACATAAAATAAAGCCAGTATCCGTAAAGGAACTTAAATTTTTACTATATTTTTTTCAAGAGTTCTCGTCCCTAGTTTGACAGCGTCTAAACTTTGGACACTATAAACTCCGGAACGAATTGTTGATAAATGAGAATAAACCTTTTCTTACTGTAATTTATATTTAAAAAATTTCACCTCAAAAATTCTTTCCTTGTCATCGTTTCAGTTTTTCCCCCTTTATTTTTGCTAGTAAATGAATCTCACCCCATAATTCTTGTGTCTAGATTGTCTGCCCATTTAGGCGGCGCTCAAGTGAGGAATTTGAATTTTTTAGCTAAAATTTAAATGACTACCTTTTAGTAGGCTTACTTTTTGATCCTTGGTGATTATTCTAAACTACAAAATGTTCAATTTCACTTAAGATTGGGTAAATTTCTAATATTAAAAAATCAGAGGAATTGGTCAAAATTTGTACATAAAATCATTTAAGGTTTTTGCTCCAAAAACTGATCGAGGGGCTTTTTTTTATCGTGACTAGTATCTTTTTATACAAACAAAATTTTTTAAAGATCGAAGTAAGTTACAATTTGACGGTGCAAGGTAAATTGATGCATTGGAATTTACAAGCCAAACCCTGTTCAAATCTGATCCCTGGGGTCTTAAGCCTGTTTGTGACCCAATTCTGATTCGCAAGACCAGTTTTCTGACCCTTTAAAGGCCAATTTTTTTTAAATAAAGAAGTCTAAAGCCTCTCTGTGGGTCAATTCTGATATATTTTCGTCAAATATACAATTAACTGTGGAGAAGCCATTGTATTCCAGAAAAATTACCCACTGTTGTGTAATTTGGTGTGAAGGTGTCATAATCTGGTATTTCTTTGAAAATAATAACATCGAGCGATTACCATCAATTCAGGACTTTTTAAACGTTTTTTTTGGTATGAACATGAAGATATTAACAAAACAGCGCCACAAGCCACACAAGACTACAAGTTTTTGTTTCATTTAATAACCAACATCCGTCAAGTAATGGCCGAATTACAACGTGAACTATTCAAAAAATTCATCAAAAATTACCTCAAAAGGCTAGAGTCCTGCAAAAAGTCTAGTGTCACGCAATTAAGTATATTACATTTGAATTTTGCGAGGGTTTAATTAGGAAACCTTATATTTAGTATTGCCAGATGCAATTCATATCATCAAAAATACTCAACGTCTTAAATCATCTATTAAAAAAAATGCCTACTATTGAGCTTTTTTTGGGACAATGATTGCCAATTTATAATTTGTTTTTAATTACAAAAAATTATGTTCTTTAGAGTTTTAGGCGGAATCATTAAGGATCACACACATTCAAAGCTCACTGCACAAATATACTTGAACAAAATGAATTTTTTCTTTATCTGGATTACAAAAAGGGGCCTCAAAGGATATGGTAAGATTCAAAGGATATAAATAAGCAAGGCTCAATTCTATTTTGGGATGGTTTCGGAAAATGCCGATTATTTTCTACATGAGGTGTGAACCCTTGGGCAGCTTATACCCTCGGCAGAGCGTAGCTTTCTTTGAAATGACGTCTTTTTTTAATGTTTTTTAATCTCCAGGAACAAAAAAAATTCCCATACCACGGATGTAGAATAGCTAAATAAGGGAGGGGGCTAGGGTATCACAGGAATCTTTTTTCCTACAAGAACTCATTGATTGACATGATCTTGTGACGGGTCATGTGTTTATGGTGGAGCATCCACTGCAATCTCCGATCTGACGCAATAAACTCTTTTTCTGAGCCTTTTAATTACTTCTTTACAGAAAACTTGGTTGACAGTTGGTCCTTGTCGCACAACTTTTTCTGGTTCCGAATATAAAAAAAAACTATTTCTGAGCCTTTTAAGGACTTCTTACAAAAAACTTGTTGACAGTTGATCCTTGAGGGACGAATTTTTTAGTTCCGATTTTCAGAAAAAGAGAGAGAAAAACTCTTTTTTTGAGCCGTTTAAGGACATTTTTTTACAAAAAACCTTTGTCCTTGAAGCACCAATTTTTCTTGTTCCGATTTTCTAAAAAAGAGTGGAATTTTTTTTCTGAGCCTTTTAAGGATTTCTTTACAAAAAACTGGGTTGACAGTTGATCCTTGGGGAGCAATTTTTTTGGTTCCGATTTTCAGAAAAAAAGAGAAAAACTCTTTTTCTGAGCCTTTTAAGGACTTCTTTACAAAAAATTGGTTGACAGTTGGTCCTTGGGGAGCAAATTGTTTGGTTCCGATTTTCAGAAAAAGAGAGAGAAAAACTCTTTTTTTGAGTCGTTTAAGGACTTTTTTTTAGAAAAAACCTTGGTCCTTGATGCACCAATTTTTCTGGTTCCGATTTTCATAAAAAAAGAGAGAAAAACTCTTTTTTTGAGCCGTTTAAGGACTTTTTTTTACAAGAAACCTTGGTCCCTGAAGCACCAATTTTTCTGGTTCCGATTTTCTATAAAAGAGAGGAATTTTTTTTCTGAGCCTTTTAAGGATTTCTTTACAAGAAACTGGGTTGACAGTTGATCCTTGGGGAGCAAATTTTTTGGTTCCGTTTTTTAGAAAAAATGAGAAAAACTCTTTTTCTGAGCCTTTTAAGGACTTCTTTACAAAAAACTTGATTGACAGTTGGTCCTTGATGCACCAATTTTTCTGGTTCCGATTTTCATAAAAAGAGAGAGAAAAACTCTTTTTCTGAGCCTTTTAAGGACTTCTTTACGAAAAACTTTGTTGACAGTTGGTTCTTGAGGCACAAATTTTTTAGTTGCTACGTTGAAGGCGTCCCTGAACAAGGCTCGTCTTCCACTGCTTCTCGACTCCTCAAAAATACTAAAGATTTGGATTCAGAAGCATTCAAGTTACCATTTAAAGGACTTTCTCATAAGTTTTCTGATAATTACAACAAAATCCACCATTTAATTTTGGGGAACCAAACAGTCGCTACCGAATTTTTCCACTTTTCAATTTGTAATAATTTTTTCTGCCAGGTAGAACTATTGTTAAAAATGTTTTTTAAAATTCTATAAATATTATTAAGCTTTGATAGGAAAAACTTTTCGATTATTTCAATTGTTTACAGTAATTCAAAAAATTGAAAATAATTTCATTTTTTCTCTTATTGATAAATACGAATAATTCGTGTATGCGGTCAGGTGCAACACCAGTAAAAAAAAACCGCAGTAGGAGTACATATACTCTTGTGGCCATTTGTCCATATTTAAAGTGGACAGTACGTGAACGTTTACGGCTCTGGGCTATTCGAATTTTCATGAACTCCGAAGTGGATCGAATATCTTTAAGCAAACAATGTCCTTTTTCAGAAATTGTCATTTTCTGTTCGGTGGTGGTAGTAGACTTTTGCAAAAGTAAAAAAAAATGTATATTTTCCGTTTTCCCAGAGGTCCACCACTGTTTTCATTTAATGTGTGCCGACAACAAGAGGAGAATCCTGTCCATCTGCACAAGTTGGTACGTGCCTGTCCTTTGTTTATCTTACCAGTATTCCCATTTTCAAATTGGTCTTCTTCGCTATACTGAACTGTATTTTAGTTTTTTTCTTCCACTATCAACATTATCCTTTTTTTTTGCTGGATCCTTTCACATTTTCCCTCTAACGGAAACTGACCACTGCACATGGTAAGAGTACCGGTGGACATAAAATTTAATCAAAACTTTGTATGGATTTTAAATAAAACCAAGCGGATTTCTAAAATTTCGTCTTTTCTTATTCCGTTTTTTTTTGCCAAACATCCTCGAAGTTATATTAAATTCTTCCCAGAATCCTTTTTTTTTGCCTAGCAGGAAGTGCATTTATCAATAAAGAATGTGGAAATTTTAAAAATTTGCATTCTCACAAATATTTCAGTTATTTTGGCAAGGAGCTTATCATAAAATATATTTTAATGTTATTCTTCGGAAAAGGAAGAAGCTTCCGATTGGAAATGATTTATTTTAAATGATTTTTCGTTACATATAATATTTATTTTTTGAATTTGAAAATAAAAACTGTTGGTCATTGTGAACAGTTTTATGGAGAAAAATAAATTTTGAACGGAAATTTTCTGCAACAAAAACTTTGTAAATTTTTTACGATAAGATTGATAGACCGTTTTAAGGATATTGTGTGTTTTTATGCTGCACTTTAAATTTGCGTATTTGTTGTTGTTGTTGTTGTTGTTGGGGATTAAATTATTAACCGCAGGCAGTTGGATGATTGAGTCTGTGGTCATTTTTCTATTTAATATCGCGTAAGATTAGAAGGAAACTGTTTAATAAGCAAAGGGATTTAATAGTGTGAAATGCGTTTCGATTTTGTGGAGTTTTTTTTTGTGGCTTCAAGAAAGAAGGTGTGCGAAATTGACTATGGGTGACGGAGAATTAAGGGATAATTAAGTTACAATAATTTATAAAAAAAAGTCGGCAATATAATAATTTAAATAACCTTTGGTGTCCAAAATTTCTAAAAAAAAACGCTATGATAGTCTGGGTGCCGTCTAAAAATTTTTGAGGTTTTTTTTAAATATTTTATTTTAATTTTATGTTAAGGTAATCCCCTTCAAACTATTTCCCATAGGCTTTTCTTATGTTAAGGTAATCCCCTTCTAACATGTACATCAGCAGAGGCGTTGTTTGCGATTTTCTTAGCAGCGCTGGGAGGGTTGAACTCAAATTGTCGACAATACAAAAATAACGTTCTTTTTAGTGTTTTTCTGATGTTGGGCGAGCAAAAATATTGTATGGACTTATATTTGGTATATAGTTAGGTATGTTTTTGGCGTGTGGGGGGGGGGGGGGGGGTTGTATTTGGGGTGTTGTTTTGCAAGGTAATGCCGAAATCTTTTTTTCCTATAGAAACTCGTTGATGGAGATGGCCGTGTTACAGAAGCCGTTGCACTAAGCAAGTGTCTGCAATGTTAAGTCGAACGCGAAGCCAGCAGAGCCTACACATATTTCTATCAATCTAAATTATTTAACTCGAAATTTCACTGTACCATCAAAGCTAATGCTATACAAGATACTGGTCGAGAGGGGAATCTATTCCAGGGCCTATTTAACGACGAGATCCTGGAGCGTTACGACGATCTGCCCAGTTGTTAATATAATTAAGCTCAATAGGCGGCGGCGGGCTGCACATTTAGTCTGTATGAATGAGGTAGATTCTGCCCGGAAAGTCTACAATAGCTCAATTGAATGTCCCAAAAGATGAGGTAGACCCTGCCTTTTCGTTATCTGGGACCTTTAATGGTCCCTTTGTAGAATGTGGAACTGGAAGACCGCGGTGAAAAGCCGGGCCGTTTGAATTTCTTCTGGGACCTTAAATAGAGCCACTGTGGAGTGTGAAACTGGAAGACCGCGGTGCAAAGCCGGGACCCCTGGACTTCTTTGTTTCAGCAGGCGCAGACCGGACTCCCGATCGTCACGCCGTTGATGATGACGCGAAGTAACCCGTTTCTGATTTTTCAAGGACAACTCAACAGCTTTGATATTAATCGAAAGTCTGACATCACAAGAGCCCTCCTCACTCATTCCATCAGTTTTCGGCGTTGAAAATTTAATCCGTATAAATGAGGAAGATTCTGCCCGGAAAACCTACAATAGCTCAATTTAAAGTCTCAAAACCCCTGGACTTCTTTGTTTCAGCAGCCCTAGACCAGACTCCCGACCATGATGATGATGCAAAGAAACCTACTTCTGATTTTTTAAAGACAACTCAACAGCTTCCATGTTAATCGAAAGTCTGACATCACAAAAGTCCTCACTTCTTCCATCAGTTTTCGAAGTTGATATTTTCTTTAAGCGGGGTTAGTTTTTCACTACTTCTCGGCCCACCAAAAATGGTGCATGCTACCGAAAAGTTGGTCCTCTTGATAAGGAATGTTTCTCATAAACTCGTTCCAACTTTTTATAATTTAAAGTCGAGAATTCCATTTTTCATAATGCACTGCAAAAGTACAACTTCACTTATCATACTCTATGAGGCCGAGTAGTTACCGGACGAGGCTAAAACTTGTACTAAACTTCCAGGAGTCTTGCCAGATTCCTCATAGTTTCATTATTTTTCTACCACATTTTTCTATATTAAAAATATCCACACAAAAAATCTTTTTCTGCGTATTTAGTCTCTTTAGCTTAAAGCGTTATTCTCCTTTTGATGAGAATAACGCTTTCAGATAAAGAGACTAAAAAAAACCCTCTACTCTCAATAACGTTAAATTGGCAGTCCTATTTACTGTATTCACATTTAATAAAATCCAAAAACAAATTCGAATATTTGCAGAACCACAAGCAGATAATCGGATTTTCTATCAGAGCCACACCTTAAGTGGATGCTTGACTTGAGTGATTTTATCAATAACACACCTATTTATGTACACTCATTAAAAATAACTTATTTTAATAGTGTGAACATTTTCAATTCGCATAAATTGTTAATTATACTCATAGATTCAATAGTACCCGAAAGGAGTTAGGGAGTAGTTATCATGCAGCCAATTTTCCACTACAACATATTATTTGTATCGAAACAAACGCATAACCAATTAGATGCTGAAAACTGTTCGCAATAAGAAAAGAAATCAAAAGTAATAAATACTATTACGTGAGAGGATTTTATGCATTCCTGCACGAACAGTTTTTGTGAAAAGATTTCTTTTCTTATTTCAGCTTCTATCACAAGTCAAAAAAAATCGTATTGATGGAAACTTCTCCATTGTGAGTACGTGCTCAAATGAAATCAAAAGCATCAAAATTCTGTTTTCTGATTAAAGAGTCAAACTATATGCACAAAAGTTAACTCGAAAAGGAGCAAACTATAAAAGGGGTGAAGAAGTTTTCACCTCCTTTTGCTTCTTTTGTGATGACAGTCTTTTATTCTGGCAGCACATCATTAGATAGTCCAGCCAAAGTCTACTTAGAAGCACTTTTTCATTAGAGGAAATTGAAGAACGTGATGCAAAATTAATGCATCAACGAAACCATATATAAAATCGAGTGAAGGGAATCCCTATTATAACTTGAAATAATATTTTCCTTTTTACAAAAGGGAGAGAGGGAAGGAGAGAAAATCTTAACGAAACTTTCCCCAGAAGCCATTGCATCGGTTTTGGGGGTATTTTTCTATCACCACCACTCCTCCTCACCTAGGAATAGTATGCACAACAAAAAACTTTCGGTAAAAGTCTTTTACCAGTCAATATATAACAGAGCCACAAAAGAAAACTTTGCCTAAGACGATCATTGGACAAATATGCGGGGGAGGAAAATTCATGTTTGCTTTTTGAGAATAAATCCCATTTGGGAAAATGCAGAATGATGAGAGGTGAACTGTCAAGGCAAACGGTAAAAGTTGAGAGGTAAAAATACCTTCATTAGTTATTTTGTAATGGAAAAAGGATTTCAGATACTGTCAAAAGATCCTTCAGATACTTTTAAAATGTTTCTTTTGCTACTGATATGGTCTGGTCGTCTTATCTTTTCTTATTAAACTATGCTCAATCATAACCAATAACTTTGTGTAAACATCCGGTGGGTTTTTTTTTTAATATTCTTGGAAGCTATTGCCTTCAGCCAATAAATATTAAATCTACACTCTATGTGTTTTTTTTCTCTTATATTTTGATAGAAAAGAGAAGCCTTTTTACTTCTACTTCAAGCCAAAGGACACTTTTCTGTAAGTGACATTTTCAATAGTTTATCATAAAACTAAACATTTTGAATTGTAAATTTTCTCTACTTTAAAATTTAAAATACAGAAAAAAAAATCTTCAGAATACTTCCGCACATAAGAATCATATCAATTTCAATCAATTCGAATTGATTCAATTAATTTGATTTGCTAAAATATGAACGTTTCCTCAGCGCTAAAGAATCGATTCTCTCCACAAAAAGGATGAGCATCGTATGTGCCAAGATAATATAGAAATTAATTGGAATTTGATATTTACTAGTTTTAAGGACTCTCATGGAGTGCATAGTTTTTAAAAAAAATTGGTTTTTAAAAAAAGTAAATCAAAGTTTTGTGGTTTTATTTAGTGAATTAGTGAATGGAACTTATTCAATTTGTTTGCAAATGCAAGTCTTTTAAATTATTTCCACTCAAGAATATGGACCAGTTTTTTTCCTATTTTAGTTACGTCAAAATTGAGCCTTTCGTTTTCTAATAGATTTTTTAAAAAAATATTTCAAAATTTTTTTCCCCTGATGAGTGAACAGATAAAACCCAAAAAATTTACCCTTATAAGCAATTTAACCCTCACGGAAATCATAGTTGATGTATTTTTTTGTGTTTGTTTATTATTAAGGACAACAAATATATTCTGATGACGTTTTTTATTGAAAGAAGCTTTTACAGTGGAAGAAAAAGGGCACCAGAGTATTTAATAAGAGATATACGAGGGCAGTATGATTAGTCAGTGATAAATGAAACAAAATATTAAAATTGTTTTATTTTCCAATATAGTCTCTTCTAAGCTCGAAAAACTATGTCCAAGGACATTCCAACTTTTTTTATACCATCCTATGTAGTACGATTTGTCATACTCTGCAAAATAGAGTTTGACAAATCGTATTACACGGGATGATGTCCGTTTAGGCTATAACTTCAGAATTGGACGAAAATTTCTTTCCACTAAGACATTTCTTTATGTTTAGAAACAGGAAAAAATCTGTGGGGAAGTAATTCATAATTTAATCCCACTAATTTTACTGTTGCAATTACCGATGAGTGTGCAGGCGCAGTTTCATGATGAAACGGAACTTTTTTCTTTGCCAAATGCGAACGTTTTCTGTCTTGATTTCATTGAACTGGTCTAATAATGCTGCATAATACTGTCCTATTAAAGTTTTGCTTCTTTCAAGATAGTCGATGAAAATTATGGTAACCATAAACTTTCCTATCGAAGGAACCTTTGGTGCAAGTTTGCTGTCGTTTTGACTGAACTTTGGTTTCTGGTGTGTAATGGTGAATCCAGGTTTCGAATCGCTGCGAAAATTCATTAGGATTTCACCTAAAAAATGTCCAAACACTCAATTGGTAAGTAAGTTACACAAACTTATTTTTGGTCAGGTGTTAGGTAACGCGGCACCTATCTCGTCGATAGCTTTCCCATACATAAAATTTCATGTAAGATGTTACACGTTATTTTAAGATTCTTATCATATCAGCTACCACATACACTTTCATTACAAGGTCTTTTATTATTCATATCATGGATTTCAGTAACAATTTCTTTGGTGGCGACCCAAATTGTGCCCGTATGACCATAACGAAACTCTCAAAACCACTTCTAAACCATTCTATCATATGATGCAGATCTCTCCATAATATTTTTTAACTTTGGTTATGATTTCAGATTTATTTTTTTCCACAAAAAGTAGTGTTTTCTTAACACACGAAATGTACTTTTTCCCATATTACAGTAATAAAAATAAAAACGTTGTTTACTTTCAAAAGCCGTTAAAACTCAACTAATGAACAAAAATTTATAAAATTTTATATGCCCTTTGTTTAAAAATGTCAGATAATAAAAACAAAATATCATTTTACTGATATCAGCAGCATTTCTTGAATTTATCATTGACTTATCAGAATGCCTTGATGTATAATTACCCTGTCAGAAATCTGTAATGGCTAATTTATTTGCCCAATAAAAATTTGTATTTCGTAAGTTCAATTTAGTCTCAAATTTTTTACACAATTTATTTAATTTTTTATTTTGCTATTTTTACTGGAAATTGATTAGGCGTTGGTGGTTAAACATAATTTAAATGAAATTAAAAATTAAAATACGTAATAGAAAGTGATAATTATAAATGAGTAATTATCAAATAGAGAACATATATTAACACACTTTATATTACAATAGAATAAGTGCTTAAATTTTACTATAATTGCAACACTAATTAACCAACTTGTGTGGTTGGGATTATACTCGTAGGACGAAAAGGTCGGAGATGGAAACATACTCAAGTAAGTAAAGTGAAAACTCACTACGAATAAACACATCGAAATAAATGTGAGTAGGTCAAGAGTTGAAACTGTTAAGGACACTTCTTAGTTGGTGGAAAAATTGTACATTCTTTAAAAGTGGACAACAACTTCAGTGAAAATGGTGAAAAGAAGTAAATCGGATAATTGCCGTCGTAGCAACATTGTTGAATGGAAATACCCGTGTTTGTACTACAATACAAGCGTTATTCGTAAAACTATTTCGCCGATAATCAAATGCAGACGCAAGCGAATTTTTCTGATGGGATGCACTTAAACCAGAATAGTTGAAAGTGTTCAACGTTTGTGGTTTTCTGACAATAGCTGGTACCATCCAAACAAATAGATAAATCGACACGAATCATCCCAACTCGATCTTGGAATCGTTTCCGGAATTTCAATTTTGCGGCCAATATCGAAAGAAATTCCGGTCTGCACTTCACTTGTAGTTTTCCTGTGTCAGGGAAAACTTCTAAATTTTTTTTCAAGTCAGCTTGTGTCGAGGAAATGAAACTTTTCAAGAGGCAAATCATCGATTGCTTAAAAGGTATTTCCAGCTTTGACATTCATGACCCTAGAGACCTCTTCAATCACAGGTAATGTGAAACTAATGCATTTCAGGCGACAGGTATGGAACACACAAATTGACTGGGGAGCTCGTAAGTACTTCCTCAAGTGGCATTGGATCCATTACTGCAGAAAAGTTATATTCCTGGGGCAGTGCTATGTTCTATGAACGATAGTTGTTTGTGGAGATTGAGCTCAGTAAACGAAGGAAACTAAACATAAATCGATATTTACTGCACTTCCTCCCACCACCACCACTCGAAGAATTGTGGATACTGTTTTTCGATGCACCTGATATATAAATTGTATGCAGTAAATTTGCATTGATTTGGTTACTCAGTTCTATCTCAGCTCGTTGATTTCATGAAATATGTTCGAAATGTATCGGATTCATTCTATTGTGTAAACATTGATATTGGTAATACTTTACCGATACAAGAACACATCCAATTTAGTATGCCCGTTCCGGATTCTGAGAAGTTTTTCATAAAATACGGTATGCCCGTTCCGGATTCTGAGAAGTTCTTTTTACCGAGAATTAAGCAGTGGTTGATAAGTAGATTGGGGGTCCTAATTTTTGGCCAATATCTGTAAGGAAATCTTCGACCGTTGGTCTAGCCTGTTTATTTACGCTAAAGATTTTAAGTGCCATTGGAGGAAGCTTTCATACTGGAAGAAAATGGAGGGCAAGGTATTTAATAAGAGATATACGAGGGCAGTATGATAAGTCAGTGATAAATGAAACAAAATATTAAAATTGATTTATTTTTCAACATAGTCTCTTTTAAGCTTGAGAAATCTTGGACCCTTGGTCGAGTCTGTTTATCTACGCTAAATATTTTAAGTGCCATTGGGTCATTAGATACGGCTAGTTCGGGCTTTAAACGCTGCCTCGACTTGCTTTTGCCTTGCTATTATTAGCATTCTGACGAATGAAGTGAGTGAATAGAACAACTCACTTTGTCTAATCTAACATTTACTATCAACCAGAATCTTCATAATATTAAAAATGGAGTTTATTTAGTTAATAGTGTTCTTAATCTGTAAATTCTTTATTCCATCCCGGGTAATGGTGATACCCAGGGCTTTTTATGGAATCTGTTGCACGAAGGGGACTATTCCTAAATCGCAGTTTTTCGTTTTGCTGATGTGGAGGCATGATGGGTCAGTGACTTAACCCAGAAATAACTCTACCAGTCTTAAGAAGGCTTGTGAATAAAGGTGATCCTTGGGGAATGTCATTTCCAATCATGCGTTTTTGCAAAAAGTAACCGCTTGGCCTTACTGTTAAGTTCCTACTAGTTAGAAAGGATCACAAAAAGATCTGAACAGCTGAGTTGACTCCCCCCACAAAGCTAAATTAAGAAGTACATTCAAAAATGTTCTTATCAACAAACAAAAATGTTTTAAAAACAAAAAAAATGTTTCAGAAATAAAATAAATTTTCAGCAACATAAAAAATGATTTTATCAACAAAAAAAAAGTTCTTATCAACAATAAAAATGTTGCAGAAATATAAAAATAATTCTGTCAACATCAGAATTTTTTTATAAACATTGAAAATGTTTCAGAAACATAAAAAATAATTCTATCAACAAAAAAATGTTTCAGAAACACCAAAAATGATTCTAGCAGCATAATAAATGTTTCATAAACATGCAAAATGTTTCAGCAACATTGTATCATAAAATTTCTCGGTAAAAATTTTCTTTTTTCATATTTTTCGATAGTAATTTTTATAATTTCTTTTTATTTAGAAAAAAAACCAATTTACTCAGAAATAATCAAATAATTTTCATCAATAATTTCTTATGTTAATAAAATAAAAAAAAGTCTACCATAAAAATTAACTCACCAGATAAGTGTTCACCACAACGAAAAAAAAAAATTAATGTTGTAAAATTTACAACCAAACAACAACTAGTTTTAATTAATTTCCGGACTCAAATTGAGAACTTGTAATAAAAGTTGTTATCAATTTTAGTTGAATTATTGAAACTTTGCCATTTTCTATAGTCAGAGACGGCGAGCTTTTCTAATCGTAAAACGTAAAGAAAATTGACTTTAATAAACGTGTTTATGATTAGAAAAACATCATGAAAATATGTTATCAGACGGACGCAATGTTGAAATTAATTGTCACCATCAATGGGGTACTGTTGGTGGTAGTAGTTTTGATACTAGCGTTAACGGCTGGTGTGCTTGCCATATGCCTACGTTATGGGTTGGTGTGCATTGGACTTGCCTTTCGATTAATTATGACTTTTTGCGGTAATTCCTTTAATTTATACTCATTACCAACGATTAGATCGATATTCAACGTGTGAAGTGTCTAAGTTAGAGGAGCAGATTGAGGTCGATTTGTACCTTGGAGCGTCAACCATCGATGTTATTTGTCCGTACAAATATCCAGTTAGGAACGGCCACAAGCTGCGTTGTCTGCTGAGTCTTCAGCATGCTTAGTCTTCAGCACAAGATACTGCACGCTCTGTTATCGCACGATTGATTTGATTAAGATTGGCATGGTTTGCAATGACAAACCCTGAATTCCGCTCACCATAATCCCAAACTGTCTAAAAAGTCGATAATAATTTTTTTTTGTTAAATAAGCTCAGCGCAAATATAATTTAGAGCAGGTTGACACCTAATAGAGCTGTGATTGTGACGTAAATTAACTATCACCCAACGTACGCATAATAACGCACATCGACACAGACAGACCCTAAACGAAAAGTCGGTTGAGTGGTTTTCTGTGTTCATTTCGATCGATTTCTAACTTGTTCGCCCATATCGTCTTCAATCAATTAAAAATTATTTCGAAAATTTCAATCTTTCCCGCAAGTCTCACTTTCTCGTACACACTCTGTACATTATGGCTACGGTTATTTATGGTAAAAAGATAAGTGGGCAGGTAAAAAGGTAGGCCGGTACATACTATTACGATGCTCGAAACCGATTTATCTCCTCGAAGGTACCCTGAAACATTAGTGTGGCCATGTAACTGATACGAAACTGATACAAAGTTGACTTGGTTTTCTGAACAGCATGAGTGCTACAAAAATGGCGACTATAGGCGATGCTATGCATCTTGGGTTCTTCCAGGTGACTTCTTTAACATCAAATAGTGAAGCCAAAACGAACCTCTCTCAAATGGACACTGTTTATGGCTGAGATCTACAACGATTAATCGGAACATAATTCGGTGCTGTTAAAAAGGATGTGGTCAGAGTGTGAATGAAAAACCCAACAAACTGTACACTGATTACCACCCCCCCCCCTCCTATTACCATACTGTATTCTCATTGAGGTACACGATCCTAATTTGAAGCATCAGTTACTATATTAGCTAAGCAAGATTCTAACAAAAGTCCATTCCTTAAGATCAACGGGGATCTTTTCCAATAAAAACCATCAGCAACATCGAATCTTAATCGAACGAAATTTGATCCAAAATCAATATCTTCGCCGCTCTACTGATTTTTATTAAAGTCCCATTAATGTTGAGGATTAAATTTATCGAGGAAAAAAAAAATGTGTACAATAATTCGCACAGTATCCTTTTTTCCGAATAATATAAAAGAACGGAAACGATATGATCATCAACCGTATGGACATTCTGAACTGCTGCCAATTTATGTCAATTGTGACTCAATTTGCCGCTGAACAAAAGGGGGGGGGGGAAGAGGAGCTTCGAATTTCTATATGAATTTATACTCTGTCCCATTAGAGCTTGATTTTGGTGGTGATCCTTGCATGTATATCGGGAAAAGGCTCTTTAATTGTTCATATATACTCGAACTAAAAAGAAAAAAAAAACCCAATAAATATGCGGAACCGTTCCAATTGGTTTTTATTAAATTTTCAACATCCATTTTTAACCATTGTTTTATCACTCGATTATTAGTAAAATATTGCCGTATAAGTGAAGGTAGATGCACTTTATAAAAATTACTTTCATGTGTGTATACTCTGGTCTCTGTCTGATTTTTTTTGGGGTTGAGCGGGAGTGTGGCGGAGAGGTGTATAAATTTCTATTGGGCCATTTCCAAAGATGAACTGATGAAATTTTCAAGAGCATTTTAACATTTATTCTGAAATATTTCGACACGTAGTCATAGGAATTTACAGGAACAAAATTATGTTTTTTTTTGCGGACATACTGTCAGCAGTTTTTATAACAAAATTTTTAAATGGGAAAATTTATGCTTCCAAAAGATTAAATTTTCACTTCTCTTGTTGACATTACCAGGCCAGTAGTATAAATTGTCATATTGCAGTGAATAATATTTAACAGGAAAGCCAATATTTTTTTAATTCGAAGCGAATAAAAATGCAGAATAAAATTAAAATTTATGCTCCATAGGCAATTAGATTATTCAGTAGTGTTTGACATTTTTCGAAAGTTTCCCCACCCAATCGAACTGCATACTAAGTGGCGGTTGGTAATGGCAAAATTGTTTTATGGCGAAAGAATTTTTCAAACAAAAATTAGTTATGTTTTTGGCATGTCAAGTTATTTTATAATTAAAGGATAAATTATTAAAATAAACAAGGAAGATTTTGTATTGGTTTATCGTTGATTGACTAATAGAAATTATTTTTAGTAACGTTAAGGAGCCTTTGACGTTAAGAGTTTAGTGCATGTACAAAAATAAAAGTTGAATAAGTTTATAAAATATTTTACGTCCGCTTAACTATGAGAATATAAAGAAAAGATTATGAGACTGAATTAATAATTAGTAAAAAAAAGCCAAAATATCGTTTTTTTTAAAAAATAATTTTTCAGAGTCTTTTCATTTTTGTAATAATTAAAAGAGAAGAAAAACTTCTAAAAGAAAATACACCATCGATTAACAAATTATTCAAAAAGTTTAAGGTTAACTTCTTTTTTATACTTTAGGAATTTCGTTATTTTTCAACGAATAAATTACATAAACAAAATATAAATGTTTAATAAAGATTCTAAAAAATGCAGTCACTAAGCATGAGTTGTTAACCAGAGACTTTTAATAAAAAAAAAGAGTTTCGCTGTTGTAGGGTTTTTAATAAAAAAAAGAGTTCCACTGCTTATATCTGCATTTAAAAGTTATAATATATTTTTGAATTTTAAAAAAAAGGTCAGCGTAAAAAAATTAGATTTTTTTCTATTCTAAAAATATTGAGCCTGCTTAAAATTACACCAAAAAGAAATATATTTTTTTTTAATGCTCAACATTTAGTTAGTATTTTTAATGATAATAAAGGATCAGCTGCTAAAAATTGCTTAAAAAAGTTATAAAATTTTGTTTTATGCGAAAATAGCACAAATAGGATCATTTGCTCAAAATTGCGCAAAAATGTTACAGACTTTTTTAAAATAATACAAACGTATCAGGTTCTTAAATGTTCGTAAACAAGTAATACAATAGATTTTTTTTTAAATAAGAAATAAGGACAGCTGCTCAAAATTGCGCAAAAAATTTACAGAATTTATTTTAATTAGAAAAAAGGATCATTGGCTCAAATTTGGGTTAAACGTGATGGAATTTTCTAAAACTCTAAAAAAGTATCCACTGCTCAAAAAAAATTATTATTAAAAAAAATCAAGCAGCTCAAATTTCTCAAAAAATATTACTGTTTAAAATTACACAAAAAAGTTATAATATTTTTTTGATTTACTAAAAAGTATCGGTGGCTTCAAATTGTCCCAGATTATTATTTGTTTAATAATAAAAAAAGGATGAGCTGCTAAAAATTGTGCAGGAAATTAATATAATTGTTTGAGTTAAAATAAAGGATCGAAAGCTCAAAATTTTGTGGAAGGTTAAAGATTTTTTAAATTAAGCAAAGGTATAAGTTGCTTGAGCAAAATATTGTAGATTTTTTTCAAATATGGAAAAGGGTTAGCGTGCTCAAAATTGTGTTTAAAATTTACAAAATTTATTGCAATTAGAAAACAAGATTAGCTGCTCAAATTTTGGTTAAAAGTGATAGATTTTTCTAGAACTATATAAAAATTATCTGCTGCTCAAAATTGAGCGCAAAACTTGTTTTAAAAAAAATCAAGCAGTTCAAACAAATTATAGTTTTTATCGTTCAAAAAAAGGATTGGCCTGCTCAAAATTACATAAAAAAGATAATATTTTTTGAGTTATTAAAAATTATCCATTATTTAAAATTGCCCCAGTTTATTGTTTTTTTTAGTAATAAAAAAAGGATGAGTTGCTCAAAATTGTATAGAAAATAAACACAATTATGTAAGTTAAAAGAAAGGATCGAAAGCTTAAAATTTGGTTGAAAGTTAAAGATTTTTTTAAATTAGTCAAACTTGAGCAAAATACAGTAGAATTAGGTCAAATATAAGAAAAGGATTAATGTGCTCAAAATTGCCCAAAAACACTATTATAGACTATTTTAAAATTGCGCAAAAAAATTAATAATTTTTATGAATATAAAAAAGGCTCAACACTGCTTAAAATTACTATCGGTTTCTCAAAATTGCGTATGAAGTTATAGAATTTCTTATATTATCAAAAGTATCTACCACTAAAAATTGAGCAAAAAAAAGTTATACAATTTGTGTAATTACTAAAAAGTATCAGCTGCTTAAAATTCTCCAAAAAATTCTATAAAAAGGATCAAATGTTTAAAATTACGTCTTTTCACATTCACAATTATTCAACAAGAAAAAATACCAACAATTAGCTTTTTTTTTTAATTATAAAAAAATACTCAGCTTGCTCAAAAGTTCCACAAAACGGTCATAAAGATTTTTTTTGATTATAAAAAAGGATCAGCTAATCAAAATTGCACAGAAGAGTTATAGAATTTTTCAAGTTAGAGCTTTTTTTAATAATTAAAAAAGGATTAGTCCGCTCAAAATTGGTCAGAAAAATTGAATTTTTTTTTAACTAAACAAAAGGATCAGCTGCCCAAAATTGATCTAAAATGAAGTTACTAATTTTTTTCTATAAAAAACGATTAGCTTGCTCAAAATTACATATAAAATAAAAATCTTATTTTTCATTCTAGCAAAAGGATCAGCTTTAGAAAATTTTTTGTATTACAAATAATGATCCGCTGCTCAAAACTGTGTAAAGAATTACAGAATTTTTTTAAGTTAGGCCTTTAAAAAAATTTGTAAAAAGTTCTGGTTTTTCAAAACTTATAAATAAGAATTAGCTGCTCAAAATTTCTTAGCATTTAAAAAAAAATCTGTATGTTATAAATAGTATTAAGTATTGTATTAAGCAACAATGTTCCACTTCCCTTCGCTTCATTTGTGTGGGTAAAAATGTGGTGAAAAACAATTTTTCATAAAAATAAATTTTTTCTCCAAACATTTTCGTAGACGTAGCATTTTTTTCCAATTTTCTAACTTTTCAAATTTTCATAATCTTTTCAAAATAATTTATTATTTTTCATCACTTTTATTTGATTAAAAATCTCCTCACACATCAAAAGTGTTACATTTTTGCTTTTTTTTCTTCTTCTTCAATTTATATGAAAAATACAAGCAATTCTGTTGGAAATAAATCAGAGAAAATTATTCGGCAATCTTTCAGGTGTTTTTCACGAGAATTTATGGTATTCTTGGTAGTATCTACAAACTCAGATTTACGTTCATTACGATTACTGAAAGAAACGATGTCGTCCATAATGAATATTCGCCTATGCGTGGGGATAGTGGGTGATTCGTAAAGGAAGTTTCCGGAAATATCTTGTATCCGATTGTGATTTACTAACAATTCCAAATAAAACAAGAACACTCCAATGCTCCCCGAGGACCTGTTGATTACTGCTAGAAATACACAGATTTCGTGCGTAACAACATCGTCGCGACTAAAATAAACGTTTTCGACGCCGAAGGCCGTTCTTATGTTATCCTCCTTTCAGTGGAGTGTGCGTTGTTCCATTTGTATCGCAATAATGGTTATTATTTCACATGGTATGGGAATCAGCAAATCAATCTTATACCTTTCGATTAGTTGAATGGATACCACCCCAAAAACGTTGTCACGCCAATTAATCTACCATCGATATCTGACACGCACTATTTCTGGTATTATTCGAATAATTTCAACACTTTTCATGATGAATATTCAGAATATGCTGACAAATTATAGTGACGTGACTGTTATCAGATAAACATCGAAAAATATCGAAAACATATCGAAAATATCTTGGACCTTGGAGGAACTAATTAGCAAAATTAGAAGGTGTCCGGTTTTGTTTATGAATATCTTCTCAAAATTTGTCAAATCAGCCTTTTTTAGTATGACATCTTAATTAATGATAAATTATCACCTTTATTTTATTTTTATTTAAATCGTGCAGTTCTTAATTTCAGTCTGTAATGAAATTTATTTGATTTTTATCTATCAATGAGATACTTAACAAAAGAGCTTTGAACTTTTACAATTTTGCTATATTTTGCTATAAAAAAATTAATAATAACTGAAATTGCATCCTGTAAGAGGTGAAGTATAATATTCACTTGAGTGCGATAGGTTTGGGGGAACATAATATCAAATTCGGAATATTAAATTTTGAGGTTAAGTGCACATAATATTCGGCTCTACGAATTTATTGGAAAAGTTTTCCGATTTCGAAGCCCTTCCAAAAGGTGGGATTTGCTCAAAACTCTTTTACCACCAATCGATTTATTTTATAATAAGAAAAAAAATTCTAATTAATTTTTTTTTTGTAAATATGATAATGAAAAAATTTCTAAAAAAAAAGTCCAGAAATTATTCTTTTTTCTTTTGAAAAAAAAATACAAAGGAAAAATTCTTTTGCTTGAAATTAATTAAAATGTTTATGCATAAAATAAACTGCTCATAATAACTTTAAAGGATGTCCTTTTCCAATTCTCCTCCCAAACGAGATTCTCCTTTCAAAACCATAAAGAATGCATTTCTAAGTCATAATAAAGCTTTTAACTGCAAAAGGGTCATATGAAATGTCTAAAGCAAAAAGGATATCGGATAATGACAGAACGTTGTTGTGTTTCTCATAGGTTGCGTGACCTTTCCCATATGCTCATGTCGTCGTGGCATGTCTGGCATTCTTCTAGTCGTCTATTTAGACCAGCAATTACGAGTGTTGTAACTGTCGATACGTGCACGTTAAAAATGTGAAATTTTTTTATAAAAATACAACCAAAAAACACTGATAATTTCTTCTCCCCTCTTGCAGAATTGTATCCTTCGTAGATGTACCATAGACAAACCAGAATAAAAGAAAGAAAAAAACCTCTTTGGAATTTTCAAATATGAACAGGACATAGTCTAATAGTTCGTCAAACCGCAAAGAGTCAATGTCCTTTTAGAAAGGGATTTAACATAAAATAGGAGAAAATTTCGCCCACAACAAAACTATGAGTTTTTCTATACTTTTCTATCCTAGAACAATGCATAAATTATTACAAAATAGTTGAATTGAAAATATTTGTACGAGCAAAACTGTATTTAAATTAGAATCCTTTTTGTTATTTTATTTTTTCTTCTTTTTTTGCAGGAAAAAAACGATTGTGGTGTTCCGTGTCATGCAATGTTCTTTCCCGAAAACGAAAGGACCGTCCTGCGATATTGGGTTGGGTCATGGGCGGCCGTCTGTGTTGCCAGTTGTTTATTTACGGTAAGTAATTCACGATGATTTTTATATAAATAATTTCTATTTTTTTTAAATTTTTATGTGCACTTAAAATGTTTTTTTTTTAAAAAGTCCTTTAAAAGAGAAAACTCCTTTCCCCCTATTTATATTCATGTAATAATTTTAGTTTTATTTATGATTGGAACGCCTTAAACTAATACAAAAACATAATTGATAAAAAACTCTTCTGATTATTCACACTTTTGCACACAAAAAAAAGCTTCTCTTTCACAAAGCAAGACGCAGTTCTGAACTGATTGCGCTTATCACAGCAAAAACGATAGCAAAAAAATAACCATTCTTGATAAGATTTGAACACTTTTTTAATTTATTAATAATAAATAATATTATTATTTACATAATTTCATACAATTTATTACTGAGAAGTAGGTCGGTCACGCGTATGTGAATTTCTGCTTACGCGAATGTATATTAATGAAAGCGGAGACGTTCAGTCATCGTCCAAACTGAGAACGTACGATATCCAAGGTTTAACGTAAGCCACGTTTGTGTACACACCGGGAGAAAGTGGCCGAGCACAGCCATCACCCCATGAAACGATACCCACAAGAACCTTATCGACTACCAAAGGACCTCCAGAGTCCTGCTGACAAGCGTCACGACCACCTTCGAGTGCTCCAGCGCAGAACATTGAATTTGTGATCTTCTTCGGATGGTATTTTTCGCAAATCTCTTGAGATAGTATTGGAATTGTTGTCGACTGTAAAATTTCAGCAATTTCACCGTTCGGATGTAGGAGCCCCCATCCGCTTAGTGTGGCTTCTCTTCCAACCGGAACTGGATCATTGAACACAGCCAATCGAACATATTGAATATCTTGACCAAAGTCGATGTAGCTTTCTGTTTTGATGATCCCAACGTCATTTGCAATTGTCCGTTTGTCATAATCTGGATGGGTTAGTGTGCTCTTAACTCTATAGACGACACCTTCCTTCCACCTGTACGATGATCCCAGCCTAATGGTCAGCTCGGTTATATTCTTCTTGACTAAACAGTGAGCCGCTGTAATGATAGTCCTGCTATTCACCACAGCACCTCCGCAATAGTGAAATCCGTAATATTGTATTGACACCTGCCATGGCACTTCCTCGATCAGAGTGTCTCTGCCACCTACAATTCTGGCCATAGGACCATCTTTACCGCTGGTACATCCAACTACCGCCAACACAGCACAAATCCACAAAAAATTCATTTTCAACTGATTATCCTGATGTTATTTAGGCGTTTATATACTCTTCGCGTTATCATTTTCTTTGGTTTTGGAAAATTCTTATCGAAACAATTGTGATCAGATTTGATTATTTCAAGTGAATCTTTAAATCAAAATAAACTACTTCACGTGAAGTTCTACAATAGCAAAAGTTTATCAATTTTTTTCTTTTTCTTTGATTCTATGGATTTTCTTATCAATTAATTTTTTGATTAATAATAAAAATTGATATTAAAAAAAAACAACAAAAATTATTTATCGAATTAATATGATTAGTGAGATCATTTCTACAATATTGAGAATTTTTTGCAAAAGAGAAATTTAAAATAAAAAAAATTTCATAAATTAATTTTGTAAATTTGATATTTTCTTTACTGGAAAAATATTCAGAAACGCATGCGGTGAACCACACGTACACGCGTTCGGGCAGTAAACCGCACGTGCCTTGATAATAACAGTACGCACGCTAAATGGTGGTTAGTCCAGAACATAACCTTCAATACATAAAATCGATTAGGAGCCGCAGCCCAGCATGCAATAATGACACATACACGTTCTCTGAGCTGAGAAGGTTCATACGCGCTTATAACGGTTAACAGTGAGGCTCTGAAAACAATTCCGACGTCAAAGATGAATGACAACTACTACTTTTAACGAATATCCGCGAAGTAAATAAAACTTTAGATTATAGAAGAATTGGATAGGCCTCTACAAAAAAATTCTGTCCATATTTTATTGGCAATACATCCGCAAGAACGCTTACACATGCAAAATGACAGAAACGGCGTAAATCAGTGGGGGCCAATTTTAAACGTCAATATGCGATTGAAGCGGTTTGCTTAAAACCACTTTCCTATGTGATGTCATTTATGCGGAAACAAATAAATTTTTTTTAATATTGCGGGTTTTGTTGTTTGATTGAATTTATTTTGGAAATTTGCAATAAAACAAAATATTGAAATTTTTTCAAACAGAATTAAACGTTTAACCGGAAGGTGGTATGTCTGGAGAGTATAGTGGGTGTGGCAGTATATACCATCCAAGCTCTGAAAGCTTTTACCGAGTGGGTTTCGCATTATCCTGCTGGAACACTATACCTTTCCTTTTGACCAATTCTAGCCTTTCTTCTTTAAGTGAATAGTTCAATTTGTCCAAATGATGACAGTACACTTCAAAATTGATCGTTTTGTTGCTCGGTAGAAGCTCAAAATAAACGATTCCTTTGAAATCCTATCAAACAGATAGCATAATCTACTCCAGGATCTTTTGCGCTTAACATTGTTGTAGACAACCCATTTCTCATCCCCAGTGATGATACGCTTCAAAAATGGATCATTTTATTGGCGTTTGAGAAGCAAATCACAAATGTCAATTCGAGGGCACAAATTTTTTTCCATAAGAAGATGAGACCAATATGTCGAGCTTAGAGATTAAAACGACCCGTTTCAAATGATCATGAACGGTCGAATTCGATAAATTTAATCTCTCAGCGGTCTCACGAGTTGTTATTCATCGGTTAGCATCGATTAATCGCTTTATTGTGTCTTCATCAGCTTCAACTGGCCTTCCAGAACGTGGTGCATCTTCGAGATCAAAATTGCCGGATCGAAATTTTGCAAACCAGTTTTGGCACTGGTGCTTACTTAACACATCTTCTTCATACAAATCGGATAATTTTTTTCTTCCTTGAACACCATTTTTATCTGTTCTATAGTAAAAAAGTAAAATATGCCGAAAATGCTGTTTTTCACTTTCCATATTTAAAAGTGTATCAACCAAAAACTACTATGCAGAAACTACTATGCTGCCACAATCCACTTTTCCCTCAACCATTTATTTTGTGGAAACCTGTAATGTTACATTTACTTTTTCAATTAAGAATTAACATAAATTAAAGTATTTTCTACACTATTAAAAAAATTCCTTCCCTTAAATTTTCTTACACACAATTTATGTGTACGCACGCCGTCACTGAACTATTTTCTGGTAAACATTGAACTGTCAACATCACATTTGTTTACATTTATTGAATGACGAACTTTTCACTTTTTAAACACTTTTTGGACAAAATAAATCATTTAAAGCCATTTAAACACATTGTAAACAAAATTTTTGTTATTTTCTATAGTAAAAATGAAGTTGTCAACAAAACTTCCTATTAAATATTTTCAACAAATATTACTATTTATATAAATACTTACTTTTTCGTAAATACTTCAAAAAAAACATAAAAACTACAACGATAAGTACCAAAATAACACAACTTGAAAAACAACAAAAGTATGCAAGCATTTCGGTATGCTACCACTTTCATGGAGAATGGCATTTTTTAAAACTCTCCGAAAGTCTACAAAATTGAGGCGCTTGATGTTTAATTGATATTTAGGAAATAAATACTTTTGTTTGGAATAAGTAAATTAAAATGAATATACATTTTGCTTTTGCAATTCAATAAATGTCTGATTACAAAAACTAGATGTCAGTGGGTGTCATGTCTACATAAAAAAATCTACACAAAAGTATGTAAGCATTACGATTTCTCGCCGCTTCGGCAATAATTAAGCCAGCAAATTGCGTATACATATACGAAAATCTGACGTAATACCCACGTTTCTTTAATTTAAGAATAAAACAAACTCATTGTCAACGACTTAAGAAACGTCATTTGATCAGCTGATTAATAGCTTTTGATCAATGCTGGCTGCCACATAAAAAACACTCAAATGTGTGGGTGGTAGTACTACAACGCCAACGGCAAAATTAGAGATTAGATCCTCTTCGACGATAACATCACTTTTTGTGCACTGCCATAAGATTGTGACGGTTTTATAAATTTTGACAGCGATTTGCAGTTGTCGCCGGAATTGTGCTCAGGTCTTTAAACTTCCGTTAAATATGAATTAAAACTGACATTAAAAAATTGTTATAGTGCAGATTTGGGCATTTTATTATTCTAACGCGCCATACTAGAATATATATTTAGAAGCGCACGTGCCGTGATAATAACGGCACGCACGGACAATAAACGCACGTGCCGTGACAATAACAGGACGCACGCTTTATGGTAGTTAGTGTAGAACACAATGTTTGACGCATTAGACTGCATGGAAAGATGCCATTTTTTGGTATGTTAATTTTTCTGCCATGTGTACTTCTCAGAGGCATGGCTTGTGTCATGCGTTGACATTCGAAATTATTACATTTTAGCATTCGGTGTGTTAGGGCTTGTGAAATTACGGTATCAGATAGCATGACAAAGACCAAAAAACTAAATTTAGTGCAATATGCCATTTGACAATTTTTTATAATTCTTCCATGTAGGTACACACGTGTTGCGCGCCATGCAGCCGTATTACAAACATTTATGCCATGCGAAAATCGCCATAAAGATGGCATCGTGCCACTTTGTCCATTCCTAGCTTAACAGTTAATATGCAAACTTTTGTAAAATATTAATTTAAACTGGCAGGAAAATTGAAAATTTCAAATCAGAGAGAAAAAAGCAGATTTGGAGAGTTATTGTTTGGTGGAGTCATCATCATTTTGCACGTTTTTACTTACCATTCACAATTTGGGATAAAATTTCGTTGTTTTTTTTATCTTGGCAAACTTCATATTTAATAATTCACTATGAACGGAGGATTGGTGGACTTCTGTCTTGGCTACAATCCAACAACGTCTTTAGAGCTGGAATAATTTGCATTTGCACAGTTTCGGTTGCAGTTCATTTCACGGACTGCTATTGTCCTTCGGGTATAGATTCAAATGGCAGATTGTCAATAATATTATTGTTGTTTTATTTTTCATTTTCATTATTAAAATTTTTGCCATTTTCTTTTACTCAGAATCATAATTTTAAAATTTGTTGTGTGGAAAGGATACTATTTGAATTTTATGTTCGTTTAAAAATTTTCTGGATTTTTTGTACCTTTAATTTTAATTTTTTTTTCTAATTTTAACTCATTCAAAAGGATGTTTTTTTTATATAAATATTGGGGCTATCCAATTTGTATTTTGGTAAAGGATTATTCAATTTCTATTTCGGAAATAAAAATTAAAACGAAAGAAATAAAAGTTCAGATTTTAATAAAGTTTTATTTTTCTTATATTCCTTTAACTTTGCCATTATATATTATATCATTCAAATAGTTTCTATGTGACTTTTTATAGGACTCAATCCTTTTTAGGTAATTTTTAATGAATTTTTTTTGTACATTTCGGGCTGTAATTCGGCTATTAGTCGAACGGCGTCAGAAATGGCACGATCTTGGTGGGCAAAATTTCGAAATTAGGCGTTCTGAGAAATTTTTACTCAATACAGCCAAAATTTATGATTTCTTGTGGTGGTTTTGCTGTAACCACATTTGATTCAGATTAAAATCTTCAACTTTAGGCCAAAAAAGGTCGATTATATCGCGGTCATTGCAATCCATAGTATAAAATGGGAAACCTTACACTAAGCCAATGCCAGTTTCGATGATATGTATTTTTGACAGCTGCCAAATAACAGGACTGTTATTTTCCAAAGCACGAAATGGATAACCCATTATGGTTAAAAGCATATTTCTGCTATATTCCTTTACCTTCAAGAAGAAAGTTTTTAGATTTATACTATTCCATGATCAACTATCACATTAGCTAAAAACCAGAACAAAATAACGTGGATCCTTGATGACCTTGGATAAAAAAAAGTTCCAACCCCCTTCAGCACATTAACTGTTTCAAAAATTTGTAGTCTTTTTTTGAATCGCAAATTAACTTCTTGAGCTATTCTTTATTTGTGCAATAAGTTCAGTAATCCATTCAAATTTAAACAAGGACTAATCATGCAATTTCCTCAATCTAATTTTCGGTCATTTTTTTTTGGTTACTGCCACGTGAGTATTTTTGGTACAGTTAATATCCTCAAATCATTTTTTTATCATATCTTGCGATATGCCATAATTTGCCAAAAAGGTCCTTAAACTTGTTTAACTTATTTTACGCTACTAGAATTATTAAATTATATCAAAATGCTTATGCTAAATTTTATTGAAATATAACAATTGAAGAAAAGGATCAATTTTGTCTGGGATAGTCTTTAGTTAATAAAAAAAGGATCAGCTGCTCAAAATTGCGCAAGAAATTAACAGAATTTATTTTAATTAGAAAACAGGATCAGCTGCTCAAATTTGAGCAAACAATTATTATAAAAAATCTAGCAGCTCAAATTTCCGAAAAAAAATTTAAAGTTTTTATCGTTGAAAAAATAATTGGCCTGCTCCAATCTACATGAAAAGGTTATGATATTTTTTGAGCTATTAGAAATTATCGGTTGCTCAAAATTACCCAAGTTTATTATTTTTTTTAATAATAAAAAAAGGATGAGTTGCTCAAAATTGTACAGAAAATTAACACAATTTTTTTGTGTTTGAAAAAAGGATCGGTTGCTAAAAACTGCATGGAAAGTTGAAGATTTTTTTAAAATTAAACAAAAGTACCAGTTGCTTGAGCAAAATATTGTAAAATTTTTCAAATATGAAAAATGGATTATCGTGCTCAAAAGTGCGCTAAGAATTTACAGAATTTATTTCAATTACAAAACAGCATCAGTTGCTCAAAATTGCGTGGAAAGTTAAAGATTTTCTTACATTATAAAAAGTATCTGCGGCTCAAACCTGAGCAAAAAATAATAAATTTTTTCACACCATAAAAAAGTATCCGCTGCTCAAAATTGAGCACAAAAATTATAATAAAAAATATCGGTTGCTTGAAAGTCCAAAATTTCTATAAAAGCATCAAATGTTTTAAAATTTAATATTTTCACATTCACAATTATTCAACAAAAAGAAACAACTCTTTTTGTTTAATTATTAAAAAAACTACTCAGCCTGCTCAAAAGTTGTACAAAACGGTCATAAAGATTTTTTCTAATTATAAAAAAAGATCAGCTGATCAAAATTGCGCAAAAGAGTTATAGATCTTTTTTTTAATAATTAAAAAAGGATTAGTCTGCTAAAGAAGGAAAAGGATCAGCTGCTCAAAATTGATCTAAAATGAAGTAACTAATTTTTTTCTATAAGAAACGATCAGTTTGCTCAAGATTACATATAAAATGAAAATATTATTTTCCATTTTAGCAAAAGGATCAGCTTTAGAAATATTTTTGAATTACAGATAACGATCCGCTATCAAAATTGTTTAAAGAGTTACAGAATTTTTTTTATAACAAAAGGTCAGTCTTTGAAAAAATTTGTAAAAAGTTCTGGTTTTTTCAAAAAGTATAAATAAGGATTCGGTGCTCAAAATTGCTCAATAAATTATAGATTTTTTTTAATTAAAAAAAATTTGCATTTAAAAAAATCTGTGTAAATAGTGGTTTCAATACAACATTTTATTCTGCACACCCTCTAAAATTATCATTTCTACAAATTTCCAAAAAAAAAAAATGTCCCTAATTCAGGAATAATTTTATTACCATAGTCGTCTTTTATTACTAATTGAATTGATTTTAAGCTTTACTTTATATGGCAGAAAACAGACTCCCTAAATTGTATCAAAATTCTTACAAGTATCGAAATAATGCAATTAAAAAAAAAGGATCAATTTCGTCTGGCATAGTCCTTAGTTTAGACCGCAAATTTATATATCGAAAAAGTACATACAAAAATATATTTTGTCTATTGTCTAAATAATTTTTTATTTTTCTCTTTTCCAAAACACAAAAATAACCACAATATAAGATTACCGAAACTCTAGCAATAAAACCATTAATTCGAAACCATTTTAACAAAAAGTAATCATATTCTATTTACCATTTTATTCACCTCGTTCACCTTCTTGACATAATAATAATAATAATAATAATAATAATATCCTAATCAAAACATTGGACATTTTGACCGGGAAAATTTCACATTTCATCCCGTCTTTTCAAAGTGCCACCTCGGACATCCCCAACATCCCCTCGCAAAGAAGAAGAAGAAAATATTTAACATGACAAAAATGTAAAATTATAGCCGAGAAAAAAATAAAGTGACAAACAACAATATTATACCCACCCCAATAGGCGAGCTATTGTTCAACCCTTAGGAGATAATTTTCCATTTTTGTATTTGTTGCCAAATTTACGCAACTGAATAAAAATGGAAATAAAGTAAACCATTTATGACATTATAAGCTACAAGAAAAAAATAGTAAAAAAATATGTGAGAATGTCCTTTTAATAAAAATAACTATAAGGTGGGGAAAAAAAACCTATTATAATAGAAGCCAAACAAAATTAACGAATATAACAAAACCACACGTGTCCTTTTGCAATAGAGAAACGCTCGTCCCTTAAACATATACACGCATAAATATGG
The DNA here is from genome assembly GCA_958298945.1 of Atherix ibis. Classification (NCBI taxonomy): domain Eukaryota; kingdom Metazoa; phylum Arthropoda; class Insecta; order Diptera; family Athericidae; genus Atherix; species Atherix ibis. Next base: position 29,429,334 of record OY282605.1, on the reverse strand, counting down.
ATTATTTGGAAAGTATGTTTTTATAAAGAGCAATATTGGAAAAATAGTGTTGGAAAATTGGCCAAAAAAATGTATAAATTGAGAATATTACCGTGAAAAAAAGAACTTAGGCAGAATAGGATACACACCTGGATTGAGAGTGTGTACATCTTAGAAATGTGTCCAATATCTGAGAATCATCACGTAACCAGCAAGAAATTATTTTTATTTTCTCATGTCTAACCAAAAGGAATGAACCCTTACTCCTCCTACGCGCAAATAAGTAGTGTCGGAATTACATCAGTCGACTTTCTCCATTTCGTATACGATTTGGCAGGTATTTTTTTTCCAAAATTCACCAACAACACCTTAACTCTGTCACCATCTATTTCAAGCGATCTAAATCAGATCCACTTGAAAGCCAGATAAAAACATGATTCGAACTATGATTAACCATTTGTGATAGTAGAAAATTGCCAACGACATACCAAGTCGATTTTTGTTTGGTTAATGTTTAAATTTCAATAACAAAAAGGTGGATTAGGTATTTTCCTTATTTATTAATATTATTGTTATAATTAGAAACAAATAATTTTCTTTTTTATTTAATAGAAAAATAATAGAAATTTTTCATACCATAAAAAAAGTATCCGTAGCTCAAAATTGAGCACAAAATTTATTATTACAAAATCAAGCTGCTCAAATTTCCCAAAAAAAAAAATCATAGTTTTTACCGTTCAAAAAAAGTATTGGCGTGCTCAAAATGACATAAAAAGTTATAATAATTTTTTGAGTTATTAAAAAGTATCGGTGGCTCAAAATTGCCTCAGTTTATTGCCTTTTTTTAGTAATAAAAAAAGGATGAGTTGCTCAAAATTGTGCAGAAAATTAACACATTTATTTTAGTATGAAGAAAGGATCGGTTGCTAAAAATTGCGCGGAAAATTGTAGATTTTTTTAAATTAAGTAAAAGGACCAGTTGCTTGAGCAAAATATTGTAAAATATTTTTAAATATGAAAAACGATTAGCGTGCTCAAAATTGCGTTATAAATTTACAGAAATTAATTCAATTAGAAAACAAGATCTGCTGATCAAAATTGCGTGGAAAGTTGACAATTTTTTTAAAATAAAACTTGTAATGTGTTCAAACCTGAGCAAAATATAGCATAATTTTTTTCAAATATGAAAAAGGATTACCGTGCTCAAAATTGCGCTAAGAATTTACAGAATTTATTTCAATAAGAAAACTGGATCAGCTGCTTAAAATTACGTGGAAAGTTGAAGATTTTTTAAAAATTAAACTTAAGCAATTATAGTAGAATTTTTTCAAATATAAAAATGGTATAAGCGTGCTCAGAATTGCCCAAAAACTATTATAGAATATTTAAAAGTTGCGCAGTAAATGGAGAATTTTTATAAATATAAATAAGGCTCATCGCCGCTTTAAATTACCCAAAAAAAATACAAAATTGTTTTTTTTTAGAAAAAAGTATCGGCTTCCCAAAATTGAATAGAAAGTTATAGATTTTCGTATATTCTAAAGAGTATCTGGTGCTTAAAATTGAGCAAAAAATTCTGCAAATTTTTTGATTATAAATATAACCAGGCTGCTCAAAATGGCCCTAAAAAAGTTATTGAATTTGTGTAATTATTCAAAAGTATCAGCTGCTCAAAATAAAAAGGTGGATTAAGCCTCTTATTAGAAAAACATATATTTTTTTTGGAGACTTTCCTTTTTATTAATTAATTTACTCGTTTCTAAAATAAAGCATATAAAATATTCTTAAAAATTGGTTATTTTCATATAAAATATTTTTGTGTTTATGGCATAAGAGGTTCATGAAAAGGTAAATTACTAAAAGCAAAATTTACTAAAAGGAAAAAAGTGTCTTCCGTCACTCAAAAAAGTGTCTTCCCATCACTGAAAGGTGTAAAGTCGTTCAATTCGACGCAACTGCTGTGAGCGAAGCACTCTAAATTCATGAAGTTTATCCCAACAAGAATGTATAAAGTCGTTGAATCCGATGCAACCGTTGTAGACGAAGCCGTCTAAAATAATGGCGTTTTTAAAATCGCAACTGTATCTACATTGAAGCTGGCGACCTAACGTACAGCACAAATAAGAGCGTGCGCTGCCGTATTAAAAACCATGCCTAACTCTGCCGCAATGCAGATTAGGAAATCGCACACACCTTTTGTACCGCAAGCACGTTTGTTAGTTACTACGGTGCATAAAAATCGTAAACGTTCCGTTATCAAAATTGATTGCGTTCGGTCGTATTTTTCACGCATAACAGAAAACTGAGGAAATAATTGTTGAATTTCGTATTTAAAAATTTGTAAATTTCGAAAATTTTTCTTCTAAAATATTTTCTACAAGACAGATTATAAAATCACGCACGGTTTTTGCACCGCAAACACGTTTGTTAGGTATTATGGTGCATTTTGGATGCGTTTGTGCTTGCTTTTCACGCGTAACAGAAATCTGAGCGAATAATTGTTGAATTTTTTATTTAAAAATGAGTAAATTTCGAAAATTTCTCATAAAAACTTTTTAATTTTTTTTTGATTAAATATTAAAAAGTTGTTTTGTTCTCCTCTCCAATTTTCTTAATATAATTTTTGGAATAAAACCAATAAAATTTTTTGGGTGAAATTAAATTTTCTTTTGGAAATCTTTGAAAATGACTAGTAAAAAATAAAATTTAAAATGTCAGTAAAATTTAAGTACTCATTTTAAATTTATCATTTTGTATCCATCCCTTCTTACAGGGTAAATTCTGTATTCAAGCCCACACAAAAAGTCTACAGCAGACAATACTTTTACCTAAATACAGTCAAATCTTGTAATGCAAATTTCAAATCGAATTGAATCCACATTCAATTCGATTTGAAATTTGCATTACAAGATTTGACTGTATTTCCTATTTTTTTTTTGTTGGATGCTGATTTTTTTTTGTATTTTATTAAATTTATTTGCAAATTGTCGTCCACAACCGGCCACGTTTTGAATTGTAAATGAAGTAACAAAAATTTCAGTTTCCACTTTTTGTGGCTTGATTTGGCTTCGTACTCCATCCCACAAACGGAAAGGGAAAGGTTACATTTCACCCTTAAATAGCAGCAATGAGCAGTGGTGGTAGGTAACTACTAACGTATTCGTTTTAACGAAGGATAAAATGTTGCCCTTTCTAATGGTCAATAATACTTTGGTGTGTTGTTGACGACACGATCCCATCTTGTTTTCATGCTTTCGTTTTTTGCTAAAAATGCAAATGCTTAAACGAATCGATTTTGTTACCTCAGCGGAAGGGTTTGAGGTATCACGTTTGGATAGTAAAAACCCACAAGTTCCCTTCATTGTATATTCGATTCGTTCTATTCTTGGCTATTCGATTTCACACTGTCAACATCGAGGGCATAGTCGAGAGTATTCCATATCGTTGGGCTGTCTACCGTTTCTAGGGTTAATTAACTTTCTTTTGTGTAAGTGAGCCAAAAGAGTTCAATAAAATCTCAACATGACTTGTTCAACAAAAGCCAAATGTATACCCAACGAAGGCTAGCGAATCGATAGATTAAAAAGTTCATCCATGCACTTGATTGGGAAATCTTTGCATCTGAAATGTTATATGTTTGCAGTTGACGACGGACGATACTCGTATTTTCCAGATATTACACTTTTCCATAGACTAATGGTATTCGGAAATTCTGTTCGCACATGGTTGGGCAAAGGTTAATGAATGTTTAGACACCTCTATAGGAGAAATTGTTTCTTGTGTGAATAACAACATTCCATAGAGAATAGCTTTTTGGTTACTCCGAACACAATGGATCCACATTATTCGAGTCAAATGCGTAAATTATTCCCTTTTAACATGCTTGAATACAAATTATTTACTATAAATTGGTCTGAGCACAATTTGGTATCCCATCTCAATGCTATCAGTATCCCTTTTTATTAATTTGTGCTTGGAACAATTTTGCAAATATTATATCCTTTTTGGTCTTCTGAGATATTGAAAATCTGTTATCAACAAAATGCATGGTATTCGTTTTGGTATTCTGAAAAAAATCTAAAAAAAATCATATGAAAAGAATAAATTAAGACACATTTTCGATGCCTGAGACTTGGGATATCAAAAAGAGTAATAGGGTTGCGCGATTTACTTTGTTTTAATTAATGTTGAATAGCTTTTATTATATCGGCGGATCTTCTCTTTTTAGATGCCGACGAAAAGAGATATACTTTGAACTCACCCTCCTTTTAGAAACCTCGTATATTCCAGGCATGGTAGAAAAGTACCCTCCAAATAGCTTGTATATCTGTCCTTCCTTCAATTGCGACTATAGAAAGTGTGATAATTGGAGTTGTGCTTTTGTAGTGCGAAATATGGAGTAAGGAGGCTATCGGGAACATTCCTTATCAATAGCACCAGCTTCTCGGCAATATAAAGTATATTTTCGGAGGGTAGAGAACCGCTAAAAAGCGAACCTCGCTCTGGGAGGCCTTAACCATCGAAAAATTCTAAAAATAAAGGAAGACGAACCTCCATGATTTATCAGATCAACCACGATTTTTGGAAAAAAAAGTCCTTGATAGTTTTTGTTCGCAAAGGGGATTCCTGTACTTCCCTATCCCCCCTATTCACCTAATCGGACTGTTTCTGTATATTTTTTGTTACCCAAGATTGTGGTTTCTGATAGGTTCATATGAATGAGGCTTAACTCCAGTGCAAATTCTTTCTGGTGAAGTTTGTAGAAGATAAAACCCGACGATGAATCACCTTTTTACAAATTTCAAGATCTTCCATTAGCACATAGCTAAGCTAACATGATCATAAGAGGATTTTATAGCTCAATAAAACTTATGAGACTGACTAGGTGACCATGACCAAAGTGTGCAGCTAAATAAAAGCTGCCAGATCACACCGAGAGGCACTCAATGTGTGTAAAGGTTTCTGACAAGAAAACGCACTATTATGTGTCCTGTTCATCCTGGAGCTACAGAAGGTTAACCGAGACTCCAGCGTTAGCATGAGGAGGACCATTATTATCAAGTTTACTACTAAAATTGGAACAACGTACATGGAGACAGCCAACCACTCAGATAGGAAACCTTCACTTTTAGGAAATAAGGCAATTTACCTATTTGGTATTAAAAATAATAGTAAAGAAAGATATCTGAGCACGGCTAGTGGCGGCTAATAGTGCCTATTTTAGTCGAGAAGAAAACCCTTTTAAAAAATATTTGGATCCCTGAAATCTTGAAACGGTATCACAACCGAATAGCAAAACCTCGGAAAATATATTTTTTTTGTCTCGGAAGATCCGAAACATTTTTTTTTGTAAAAACATTTATTCAAAGACACTGAATATGAAAATATTTTTTATGTACTCACTTTTAACCTAGAAAGTAGACTTTTTTTTACGATAATATTTTTTTGCTCAAGCGTAAGCAAACTTTTTCAATAATTCACAGTGTATTTTTGACTGTTTTTTTTTTTAAAATTTAAAAAAAAATTTTTATTTAAACAAAGGTTGATATTGTGAACAGTTTCCTGTCATTTCAAATAAGAAAAAAAAAGCTGAGATCTGAACAAATTTTATTTGATTATGCAAATAGCTCGTGTGTCGATAACAATTTCCGCCATAGATAGTATGGGGGGAAAAATTCGGTTCATTTCCAATAAATGACAATAATTTTCTGTTGAATTTTATGAATTCCAATTGCTTAGATAGCGAAAATTATTTCTTTTTAAAATTTGACTACTCTTCAAGTTGCACTGAACTTCTTATTCAGAAAAAAACGGGGTTTTTTATATTGCAGTAAAAAGAGCAGACTAGAAAGGGAGGGAAACGATATTATTCTACTTAAATTCAAAAAAGCACAATTGGAGAAAAAAACTAAAGTAAAGCGCCATCAAAAAAATTGCATCCAAAGGAACCCCATAAAAAAATCCTACAAAAAATCTTCGGGAAAAAGAAGCTTAAATGATATTCACAATTTTATCAACGTTACGGAAACCAAGAATGCACTTGAATAATTTTTGACTGAAGGTAGTTTACTCTCCAACATCTTCGCTTAGGTTAGATATCTGTCTCAGCTCCAACCACCATTACCTCCTTTCCCCATCCTCTTAAAGACTAGCAAATCAAGGTAAAATCTGATATTTTATGATTGAGCAAAAAGTGCGATACTTGCCGGTGCCGTTTATGGTTGGTTTTTGCCATTCACAGCGAAATCTGATACGTTTCCACGAAAGTCAAACGTTAACTTAGGATTGCGGTAAGAAGTAGAGACTCGAACTGATACTTTTGCAAATTATTCTCTAGAATGTGAATTACACTGGTTGCCATCATAAAAAGTAGGGACCTCTTCTTTTCCACGAGTTTAGTTTTTATCTATAATTTGTGGCATCTCAGAAAAAGTAAAATCGTGAAAATGGTGAAAACTTGCTTTTCCATATAAAATTCACTATATTTTTCAAAATACGTACGTAAAATTGATACTATTGGAAGCTCATCGTACATATAAGAATAAAATTATCGTTGATAAATAATATCCTTTTCAAATTATCTGCAGCTATCAATTTAGTTTTATTTAATTAAAAGAAAATTTTTATTAGAATTAAATGCAATTTTTTTCTTATATTTTTTTTAAGGTAAATTTAGAATTTGAAACTTTTGAATATGTGCAAAAAATCTTTACCAAATTTGGTATTTTAAATGAAAATATCCCTTATATATTTAGGATGTGAATTGCGAAAATGGGCAATTTAAAAAAAATAAGTTTTGTGAAGAATTTTTAATAGTCGTAAAAGTCGTAAATGTCCTGTTTATGGTAGCAAATCAATTTAAGGCTTTTCAATTCGACCAAGAAAATTATTAAAATGTTTATCCTTTATTTATTATGATTATAAACCAAAAGAGGGAAATTTAACGAAAAACTCATTTAAGTAAAGACTTTTTTATCTGAAAATATCCTATTTTTGGTAGCAGAGAATTTTCAACTTTTTGAGTTTGACTGAAAATGGTATTTAAAATTTTCTTTAGACAAAAAAATTCTGTACAAATTCGGTGTTGTGAAAAAATATGTTTTTTATTTATCTTAGTTACAAACCAAAAGTGGGAAATTAGAAAAAAAAACTAATTAAATTAAATATTGTATATTTTCCTTTAAAGTCACGTGTTTTTGATAGCAAAAGAGTTCAAACTTTTGAATTTTACCAAAAATTTTATTTGGACAAAAAAAAATTATACAAATTCGGTGTTCTGGAATTTGTTTTCTTATTTATCTTAGTTACTACAGATCGAAAAAGAGAAAATTTACAAGTACTAAGTCGAATAGTGGCAATTTTCTTCTAGCAAAAAATCAAAACTTTTCGTTTTTGAATTCGCCCAAAAAAATTATGAATATTTTAAGTCGGTCAAAAAGTCCTTTACAAATTTGATATTTTGCTTCATATTGAAAATGGGAAATTTATTTGAAAATATTCTATTTACGGTAGCAAAGCAGCTTTAACTTTTAAATTTAATTTAAAAAAATATTATTAAAACTCAACCTCGATCAAAAATCTTTTAATTATACATAATTTTAGAAAAATTTTCCTTAAAAAGCAATGATGGGAAATTTAAAAAAAATTAATTTTAGTGCATTTAATTAAAAATATAATTAAACTGTTTTGCAACCGAAGACGGGTTTTACTTCTTAAAGCAAAACCCATCTTAGGTAGCAAAACAGTTCTAGTTTTTGATTTAATTAAAAAAAAATAAGAAATTGTATTTGGACAAAAAAAATCCTTGAGAAATTTGGTATTTATCCTGGTTTCGAACAGAAAATGGGAAATTACAAAAAAAATAACTTTAGTGAAAAATTTTTACTTCTTATTATTGTGTCTTCAGTAGCAAAAGGGTTCTAGTTTTTGATTTAATTAAAAATATGATAAGAAAAAAAATTCCCTTGACAAATTTGGTATTTTAAAAAAAAATTTCCCTCGTTTAAAAAAATATTCCACTTTCAAGTGGGAGATTTTAAAAACTCAACATTTTTTGTAACAAAGAAATTTAACAAAATTATTCAAATTTTTATTTTGACTGCAAATTTTTTATGAAACCGTTTCTATTTTAAAACATTTTTCCCTTAATTATATTTGGTACACAGCGAAAAAAGAAAAAAGATACATTTTCATATGTACTAATTTTTGAAAATAAAATTCGAGTGAGGATATTATAATTGTTCCAAAAAATCTTGTTTGTAAAAGTGTTGTAAACTTTTGAAATCGACTACAAGAACTATAAAAAACTTTCTAATAAAGGGAGCATTTTTAGAAAAATTTCCATTATTTATCCTGGTTTCGAACCGAAAAAAGGAAATTTAAAAAAAATAATTTTAGTGAAATTTTTTTCTTATAATATGCCGTCTTCGGTACGAAACAGTTTTAGTTTCTGATTTAATTAAAAATATTATAAAAAATTGTATTTGGAAAAAATAATCCTTCACAAAATCGGTATAATTTAGTAAAATTTTCCTTATTTAACCTAGTTTCGAACCGAGAAAATTTAAAATTGGGTATTTTTTAATGTAGGAAATTAAAACGTTCTTTATGGTATAAACCAAAAGTGGGAAATTTTAATAAAAAACTTATTCAAGTAACAATTTTTGGTAGCAAGGACGTTTTAGTTTTTCTAAATTGAAATGTTTCAATTTTTGAATTCGATCAAAACAAAATTTATAAAAAATTTAAACCTTTGTAATGGGTCCCTTTTTTTTATCTTAAAAATGTCCCTTTTTTATATTAAAAAATAAATTCCTTTACAAATCTTAAATGGGAAATTAAGCAAAAAATTAATTTGAGTAAAAATAGAATTATTAGAAATTTTATGTGAACGAAAATTTGCACTCATAAATTTGTAATTTTTTAGAAAAATTTCCCTTTTATAGCAGAGCAATTATAGCTAAAAAAAATTTATTTGTAAGAAAAATTTCTTTTTTATCGTTGCTATAAACTGAAAATGGTATATCGAAAAAATTTCCAAAAAATTTTAAGTGAATGAAAACAGAGTGAAAATTTTTTTATTGAAAATATCCTGTTTATGGCAGCAAGAGGGATTTTGAAAATTTTTAAATTCGGCCAAAAGAGTAAAATTTTTCAGGTTTTTTTCATGGTCCAAAATATTTTGTTTATGGTGGGAATGGACTGATTTCTAATTAGGACATCCAATATCACTCGATCAAATACTCTTGGCTGCTTAGGTGGGTCATTTTGTGATTTTTTTGAGATCAATCCTTTTCTCAAAAAATCATTTCTGATTAATATCATACTTTGAGTATATTTTAGTATTTAATTTATCTGAAAATTTTTTAAAAAATAGACCCCTCAGTCACTTGTTAAAGCCATTTTGCTAGCAGCACGATTAATTCACTCTAAAAAGGACATCATCACTTAACTCTGAACATTTTTTTGCATAATCAAAACAAACCATCCTCAATTCTGCCAAATTTTCCCTCATTCCATAGTAACTAAAAATAAATACAGTCAACTATAATGAGTTCAAATCGAATTATTCGAGTCAATTTCATATTTAATAATGGATTATGAAAATTTGTCGAAATTTTTAGCCTAGCCTGTCTTATAAACAATTCCGATTAACACTTTATCCATTCACCCAACCAAAAATATCATAAATTGAAATTGAGCATTAACTATCCTATCGGAGGTTGGTAAAGATTGCGATCAAAAAGGACGATGATAATTTTCTTACTCCCACACACCAGCACACTTTCAGATAGAATTCTAAGAATATAAAATCTGAAATCGAAATCTTAGTCTTAGTCCTTAGTCTTAGTCGACAGTTGAAATGCCAATTCGGAATCTTAATTAATGCTGATTGTTTGCCGTTCAGATTCATTAAAAGTAAAAACTTAATCAGCAGTTTAGGAGTCGATTCCATTTCCTAGACGAAGAATGTTTTTGTATTGCTGATATGGTTACTGACAACAGTATGAGTGTATGGTCGATGGTGGACACGAAATGGCTTTGGGGATTCTTTCTTCTGGTCGCCAGGCCAGCATCCTTTTAATTTTTGTCAATAGATTCGTTAATTGCGACGAAGCAAACCTGATTAAATGAACCAATTTATAGTGTAGAGAGGAGGATGGTGAGCTCTCCAAAAAGGAAAGATTCCCGCCTGTGCTTGGGATTGTCTGTGTGCCATTCAATAAGCTGGAAAAATGGATTCAGAATTTTCTCCTCCTGTAATATTAATTTATCTTGATTCCCGGTCGTCCTACAATATTTTCGAACCGATTTTCTTAATTCTCTTCAAGCAAAATTTCCCACTTCCAACTGAATAGCCAGTCAATTTCGGGCCTATTCCTTTGGAAGCTCTAAAAGTTCATCGTCCTTTTTTACTTAATTCAAAGTTTTTGCAGTCTTCGTACTCTTATATAATTATATTTTAGCATAAATTGCTCCCTAATGAACATGATAATATTCTGCTTATTAATTTTATTTCGATTTGAAAATCTCTCAAAATTAATTTGAACAAAAAACAAAAATTCCTTTTATTATATAATAGAGTCTATGCTCTTCTTTTGTATTATATAATAAAAAGATATTTTGGATTATTGCTTTTTGACAAAAAGCAAATTTTAATTTATTTTAAATAATACAAAATTGGTTTTTGTTTTTAAATTTTATTTATTTTTTAACTTAAAAATCTTATATTAAAATGGTAGAAAATGTAGAAAAAAATCTTAAAATACTAGAAACAAATTTGGAATAGTTTTTTTTAAGGAGAAATTAAGCGAATATTTGGTCCTTTTGCATGAATAAATTCATGCTTGAAATGAACTTCTGCCAATGAGGTCCTTAGCATTTTCACATGAATTACCTTTTACCAATTTAATATTGAATTTAGTATCAGAACATGGGCAAACTATTGTTACCGTGAAAATTCATCAAATTCACAAAACCGACCATGTTCACTTGTGCATGATTTCCTTCGCAACCAAAATGCTATCCGATATAACCCATCGCTGAGTATCCATTGTTACCCTCCAAAAAAATCCCACCCACAACTTTAGTGGTTTTTTTTTTAATCATAATTAAAAATAATAAAATAATTTATATTTTTCTATTTTGAAGTCTTAAAATTGTACACATTAAAAAGGCAACAAACTCAAAGGAACTTTGCTTCCGAAACTATCAATTTCGAATGACTAAAAAGCGATCCTTTTATAATTGCTGCACAGCTATTAATTGTTTAACAATTAAAAAGTTTTCAATTTTACTTTGAAGTTAATCAATTAATTGGAAAGTTTTAAATGTTTCAAAGAAAATATTCGGAAAAAGGAAGAGTTGAAAAGTAAAGAAAGGATACTCTTTTGAAAAATGTTGACCTGTTTATAGACATTTTCTTAAGGATAATTGTATAAAGAAGCTTTGATTCTATTAAAATTAAATTAATTTTTTTCACAGTTTTTTACTTATTAAAGATCATAACAAGTAAAAAAGGTTTTTTTTTGAGTAAAAAGGCTTTAAAAATAAAAATAAACCCTAAATAATATCTCAGTTCTCTTTAATTTAATTGAAAAATGGCTTCGAAGTGATTTTTCTGAAGTTGTCAATAATTTTAGTCCTTGCTGAAAAGTTTAAATTCTTTTTTTCACCTTTCTGTGATGTTGTTGCTAATTTTGTTTGGCTGTACTTTTTAAGAACTTTTTTTTACTTAAGATTTTACTTTATTCTATCCTTTGCAGTTCACTTAAGAAGAGATAATTATGAATAATAATAATTTATTACCAGTTTTTTTGTGACTAATGATCACTAATGATCACTCGGTGTACTTAAGAAAAGTATAAAGCCAGTCTGTATGATCTGAACTTGTATAGTAATTTCTTGTTGAGTGATTTAAAAATTTCTACTGTTTTTAAGGAATATATAATATCCCAAAAAAATCCAATAAAATAAAAATTTATCTTTAAATCAAAATTTTCTGTTGTTGAAATTATTTGCCAAAGCATGGGAAGAGCCGCACGCTGACTTCACTTATTTCGATTAAAAAGTTCCGCATTAATTTTGGAAAATTTTTCGAATCACAAATTTTTTTCTCGAAAGGTTGATTAATATTTTCTAATAGGGCAAAACTTAACAGCTAAGAACGTTGATATCCCTAGAAAAAAGACCTGCTCAAAGTACTTTTCGCCTGAAGAACAGCTGAAAACGTTGATATTGAACGGCAAAAAAGATGCTATAAAAATTTTCTTATTGTAGTTATTTAAATGTTCCAATAAACTGGCTTGAAAACGTTTCAGTATACGAGGTATGGCAGAAAAGTAACGAGACTATTCTCGTTTTTTCCCCTTCAAGGTAAATGTTATCCCCTTCAAAGTAGTTCCCTTGAACAGGTATACGAGGTCTGTTCAAAAAGTATCGCGAATTTTGTGTTTTTTTCAAAAATTATTTATTTATTCATGAATATCTATTTTGTCCCCTTCAAAGTAATCCCCACCAGATATTATACACTTGTGCCTCGAAGCACTTCCAAAAATAATTTGTTGTGATCTTATTCAGCTCGTCCTTCTATGCCGTCTCCTCAATCGCAGCGTAGCGTCGTCCCTTCATGGGCCTCTTCAGTTTCGGGAATAAGAAAAAGTCGCAGGGGGCCAGATCTGGGAAATACGGTGGCTGCGGCATTATTAGTGTGTTGTTTTGTGTCCAAAAATTGCAAAAGCTACTTTTTGTTCTTCCACAAATACGGGCGTTTCTAGCGGATTGCTTCGCGCAATTTGCGCATAAATTGCAGGTAATATTCCTTATTGACCGTTCTACCCTGTGGTAGGAACTCATGATACACCACGCCCCTGCAATCGAAGAAAACTGTAAACACAACCTTCACATTTGACCGAACTTTTCGCGCTTTTTTTCCCATCATAAACATAAACCCATGATTCTTTACCATTTATGACCCTTTGGAGCAAATTTGGGTCGTCGCGGACAGAGTCCAACAGCTCCTTAGTAATGTTAATGCGATGCTGTTTTTGGTCGAAATTGAGCAATTTTGGTACGAATTTCGCGGCGACCCGTCTCACGCCCAAATCAGTGGTAAAAATCGAATGGCACGAGCCAATCGATATGTTTGAGTCATCAGCAACTTCTCTAACGGTGATTCGATCATTGGCCAATACTATTTTCTTCACTTCATCAATGTTTTCGTCTGTTGTTGACGTGCTCGGGCGTCCGGTACGCTTTTCGTCGTTCACATCTTCTCGGCCCTCTGAGAACATTTTGTACCACCGATAAACGTTGCTTCGCTCCAAGGTAGCTTCACCATATGCCACAGTCAATTAATTTTGTTTTTCACACAAAATTTGATACAGATTCTTTGATCCATTTTTTGGAATGGATAAAAATCGAAGACGAGCCAAAACACGTGCAAGCAAAGCAGCTGTCAAAATTTAACATTCAAAATGGCCGAACTTGTCGCAGTAAGTTAGAGACATGAGTGTTAACATAGCGCCACAAAAAAATCGAAAATATACGTAACCCGCCGAAATTCGATACTTTTTGAACAGACCTCACGTCGGTGAATCAAAGGCATGCAATGTCCCATCTGAAGCGGAGGGCCTTTTTTCTAATCCCTTAACTCCCTTATCATCAACTTTAATGTTTATCGATGATTTGACCTCACAAGTTCCATATTTTCATCAGCTTTCGATAACGAGGGCCTCTGTGAGCCTGATTAATCCTCCACTGCTTCCCAACTTTCCAAAAATGTTTTATTCCACCTAAAATTCCAGCAATCGGTTTTTCCGAGAAAAACTCATTTACCGACATAGGCGTGTTTCCCAGGGGCTTTGTCGTAGTATAGCATCCACTTGAATATCCGATCTGTAGCGAAAAAACCCTATGAAGGAGCCTTTCAAAAAGCTTAAATATTAATTGACGGACTGACCTCATAAGAGCCATTATTCGAGCAATCGCTTTTCCTGAGAAAAACTTATTGACCGAGATAGGCATGTTTTCCAGGGAGTCTTGTCGTAGTAAAGCATCTACTTGTCTGAAATATCCGATCTGTAGCGAAGAATCCATTTTCCGAAGCCTTTCAAGAAGCTTCAATATTAATTGACTTGTGGATCTCATAAGAGCTGTTATTCGTTCCACATTTTCATCCGTTTTCGATGTTGAAGGACTTTATGAGAGGGATTCATTTCCGCGCTCTTAAAATGCCTAATTCTACCAAAAGTCTTTTGCTTTTGATAGGGAGTCCCCCCCAAGGGATCGTTACACCTTTTCGTAAGTCATACTCGACGATTCATTAAACTTTCGATGACACATCATTGCTCCAAATTTCGCTGTTCCATTTTTTTGTAACGCACTACTTTGCTTATCACGTTTTAAAGGATCCCGCAGCTATCGTTCGGATATAAAACTTGTACTGCACTTCTACGAAAGACTTTACTTTATCTGAAAACAAAATGGATTCTAAGCATCAAGGTAAGGTATAGTCTTATGACCCTAAAACATTTTTTCAGCATTTGAACTGTCAATAAGGCTAAGCAATCGAGGGTCTGGTCTAGGTCTAATTCAGACATCCCGGTTTCCAACACAGGTTGTCAAGTTCGTCAAGCTCAGCAAATTTTGGTATTTTGATCATTCCTCGTTTTCTCCAAGGTCTTCCTCGTCTTGGTCCAACTATAAACCTTCCTCGTTTTGATCATTCCTCCAACTATAAACACAGCCACTGTAAACTTTCTTCATTCTGCGGATTAAGTCTCCTGCCTACTGCAGCATATTGAGTCTAATTTTATCAACGCAAATTTAAATTTTGTTACAAAAGTAGGCTTATGTATATGTCTGATAATTGCGTAAATATCCCAAAAAATTCACTAGGATTGGTAAAGGTCCTGTCTGCACAGCAGAAGCTTTGATTTTGTGGTGAGGCATTTCAACTACCAGCATTTTTATATTTTTTGCAGAACTGTGGTTTTTAGGTTAGTACAATTTTGAATTAATATATTTTAGTCTCCAGATTGAACATGCTTTTGGTCTTTGACTAAAACAGAGGTTCCAATAGGTCAATAGTGTGTACAGGCGACAAAGGTCGAATCTGGTAAGAAAAGAGATCAAGTAGAGCCTACCTTAAAAATGTTATCCACCTAACCTTCTCCCTAATGCAGCCAAAAGCTTTTTGGGGGTTCTTTAAAAGGCATTCAAGCCTTCAAAAATATATTTAAGACTGACAAATCTAAGGTCCTGTACAGCAGACACTTTGATATTGTGGTGAAGTGTTTCTGAACAGAATAACCCAAACTGACTGAAATAGGCTCCGTTGGCTACCTGGATTTTTGTATATTTTTCACAATTGCAATTTTTAGGTTAGTACAATTTTGAATTTAAAAAAAAAGTTCGGCCTCCAAGAGGAAGAGTTATTTAACCAACGAGGGTCATCTGGTCTTTGATTTTCAAAAAAATCCCCCTTGGATCAATAGTCTCTGCAGGCAACAAAAAAATTTTCTTTCCAAATTACGTGTGAATTACAATTTGTCGAAAGATTTCCATATCTGATTTAGGTAATTTTCCATATCACTTTCTGCTGACACAAAAAAGAAAATGGAAATTTAAAAAAAAAATGTTCCTGCTGAACAGACTCTTCAAAGAATGAAATTCTAGAAGGTACTTTGTTATAGAATTCATAAGAAATACTTCCAATGGAATATTTTAAATTTCCCCCTATACTATCCGCAGCATACACAAAGTAACATTCCACACCAGATGCAGGATCAATAAGCCTAATCAACAATTGTTGAAGGTAATACATCACAAAGTCGAACAAATTTAATCAAAAGTCTTCGCATAATATTACCTTCGGATTTGACTGAAATATGAACCCAATCATAAATTTCGCAATTCGAAAATAGAATGCGATCTAATCAAATCAAAAGGATTCTACCTTTTCATCTCCACGCAAAGGTTGCTTTCACGAAAATAGATACGACTACGCGTTTATGAAATTATTGCTACCAAACATCAAACCACCAATATCCCCATGGAATCAGGACTGCAAACACCAAATTCCACATAACCAAAATTCCAACTTTATTCGTGCACTGAGATAACATCCTTTTTGGGCTAAAAGAAATTCATACTCCACACACAGTAATCGTATTAATAGGGCAGGGCGTCGCAACGTATAACGTCCGCACTTAATATTAGGGAAATAATAATCGTCAACTGGGGGGAAAAGGGGGCACAATTCTTCAATGTTGTGTTCTGTGTTGGGCCACATAATCTTTTTGCAATATGTTCAAACTCAAATTAACATAATTCATGGAAATGAGAATAATTAATGTTAAGTTTTGTTAATTAAATTTGTATCTTTGTTGAAATTGAACCATCACCAAACCCCCCCCCCCCCCTTTCAACCCAAAACAACCTTCCATCCGTTATAATCGTGTGTATTTGTGTATTTACTGTAAGAGTTTTGCTTTAGATTAAAATAAACAGGAAATTATTTAGATACGAAATTTTAGACTTTCAAATAATTACAATTGCTGAAGTTGAAAAAGGGGGTGTTGGGGGGAATGGGGGTGATTTTATTAACATTAAAAAAAATTAGTATTGTAAAATTCATGGGATTTTTTTTGTGAGAAAATTTGATTTAAAAACAATTTTGTTGTGTTTGTTTGGGTGATGGCGGGGGGGGGGGGGGGGGCTAGTAGGGGAAGGTAAGATGTTATGATGTGTTATGTGGGTTTTTTTGTGTATATTTTGAGTAACATTTGAGCAGAATTGTAGAGTTTTAAACGAAGCCTTTTTCTACAAGCTGTCTAGGCTACAAATGAAGCCTTTTTCTACTAGCTGGATTCAAACTCAAGACTGTTGTTTACTGGGCGCAGATATCGTGGAAGTGCTGAAGGAGGATACAAGAGTTTTATTCAGAATGACGACACAAGAAAATAACTGGTTTTCTTATGATTGTACATAAGGTCCTTTAAACAAAAACTAGCTGCCATTTTATAGTGCCATGATCAGTGAGTGGGTCCCTTGGCCCCAATGCAACTGTCTCCGTCATAATGAAATCGGTCGGATAGGTAGGAAAGCATGGCATTAATTATAGTTCTGAAATTTTTGTGAAGAAGATTAATTGGTATAAGAAAATCAAATTAAGACTTTGGAAAATAGTTGTAGGTCCTAAAAGCTCCATAATGGAATGAGTTCTTCTCATAAATAAATTCTGGGCTATTTGTTAAAAATATTTCTGAATAATAACCTAACCGTCATGGGCACAATATAGGAGATTCGAAAAAATGTCCTTGCCCCTTAATCTCTTAAACTCTTATCCTTGCCCCTTACCACCTTAAGTTATAACTTGGATCCAATACAACTTAAACTTTTAGGAAATCCGATTTTTTTTTGTTATAAAGAATTTTTTGTTGTTGACATATTTGATCTCTTTCTATATAAGGTCTCTCAGATAATAGTCAGAGGTCTTATTTTATAGAGCTACGCTATCATTGGGTTTTTTAACCTTAATGAAAGTGGTCGTAATTAATTGAGGGATGATTATAAGCGGTTGTTCTATTTTGTGGACTGTATTAGATTATTTTAGAAACTTTAAAAGAAAGCTTCGAAAAGGAGTTCAGGAATGCAACACGGGAAAGAGATTCCACTCAAAATTAATATTCGTTAAAAACCTGGAAAGAATCTAAGCTGACCGACAAAGTTGCCTTGGGAAAGTGGGGCACGCCTAATTCGGATTCCGAAAAATGTTCTGTGTCAGAATATCGAGGTGAATGTTAAGTAGACTGATTTGCTGACCTGTAGAGGTGTAAAGATCTACAATATAAATCATGGCATTTTAATCGTCCAAAGTTACTACACAAAAGAGCCATTCTGTGAAAATGACATTTCGTAAAATTCGCATCGGCGGCTACGTTAGGGAATAAAATTGTCGACACTGGGGCACGAAAAACCCTCATGTGATTTACGAAATACCGATGCATTCCCAACAATTTTTGTTTCGGTTTATGAGCTGCTGAAAATGATCATTTTATTAATAAGCCATTGCAGTGAATTCCGAAGAAACTTCGCAGCCGGACTTGAATGTGAAAAAACTTGGGTTTCAATAAAACGACGCCATGAGCCACACAATACATCAAAACATCGGTTTGTTCCGCACTGAATTCGATGAAAAAATAATCTCACGAAACGCTGATATAAATTGGCCGCCAAGATCTTGCGATTTGACACCGTTAGAATTTTTTCTTTGGGATTATTGGAAAGGAAAAGTGTGTGGCAATCATCCAAGAACATGTCAAGTCCTAAAGAACAATATCCGACCAGAAATTGAGATCGTTGATCCCATACTTGATCGTTCACTCACCCATACTTGGGTCTGTTTCTATATAAATCTCTTGGACATATCTAAGGTCTTATAGCCGTGCTGATGTTATGCTCAGTCCTTACCAATATAGGCCCAAGGAAATGAGTTTTGATTGCTCAAATTTATAATTTTTTGTAAGCATATAATTATAGAAAAGATGTCCTGCACCCACCGCCACAACTTAAAACCAACCGAACTTAAAAATTCTAATTTTTTAACTATGAAATTTGGGGTTTTTTTTCCTTAAAATTGTACAATATTTTTTTTTAATTCTTTCCTATTCAAAAAAACTCCAGAATTGTTTTTATTTCAACTGTTTTTAATACGAAAATTATTTGTTTTTATTATTTAAAAATCTTATAAATTCCTTTCAATCAAATTCAAAAAGCAAATAGCGTTAAAAAGTTGTTAACTACATTAAAAAACATAAGAAAATATCGAAAATAGCCAAAAGTATTTAGAAAAAAAGAATTTCTACTAAAACATCTGAAAATGTTGAAGATATTAAAACTTTTATGAATTTTCGATTAAGAATTCACTTAATTTTTGCTATCCTTCTTAACTGATTCTGAACACTCTGACACTTCAATTTTCTAAGTGGGAGAGGAAGAGGACCTTTTCTTATTATAAATTCTATAGAAAATTAAATTCTCTACTAAGAACTATGTGTAAGGTCATCTTAAGTTTATTTCAATACAAAACTAACAACAAAAAGGACAAATGCGAAATAAAATTTAAAAAAATTGAAGAAACAAAGTCGAAAAGTACGAAAAGGAAATAAATTTTTACATGCAAATTCAATTTATATGCTGAAAGGTTGATTTCGAATGAAGTTCTTATGGTCCCAAAAAGCCGGAGGTCATAAAACGACGAGCAATCAATTTGATGGTCGCCATAAGAGAGCACAGACGCAATACAGAACGCACACAGGGTGGGTGGAAAAGACCGAATGACTTTATGATCGCTGTTCAAGAAGTTGTAAACTGGTTTATGATGTAAACGCTTTTGACTGTACGTGTCCATCTGGGGAACACTTGACTGGGTGATTCTGTATTGAAGAAAATTTGGTATAAAAATACCAAAAGGCAATACGCATCTTGAATAAGATTTAAAATCTATACGACACTCTGGAGAGAATCTTCATCACAACATCAAAAAGAAAGAAAGAAAGAAAAAAAAAATATTTACAACAATGTACGAAAACGTGGTTGATGGTAGTGAGAGGTTCAAATAAATATTTTAATTGGTTTTTTTATGGGCCCCATTGACTTTGAAGTCTTAACGAGATGGGATTCGTTCAAAGTTGCCGCAACCAAAAATAGACTATACACTCTTCAGTTGGTACATCATAATCGCTTCTTATTGCGTGATTATCCAACATTGCCTTCGTTGAAAGCTGATCAATTAAACAAAATTCGTATACAAATTCTGTCTGTTTACATAAAATTTTTCTTTAATCTTTTTTAATGTTGAATTTTGGGTTTTTTTTTTGACTTCTCTTCTTTTTAAGTACGCCAAACAACAGCATTTTTGGGATATATTTATTGAGGTGTTCGTAAAAAAAAAATTTGTTTTTATCAATCACTAAAAGGGTGGGCTTTGAAGATTCGGAAGAGTTCCACGTGGATGCTTAAAAATATGGAATGCCAGGAATCTATTTTTATAGAAAATTAAACTTGTAATCTTATTGTTTTTTTTTTTTTTTTAAGAAAACAAAATTCATCAATTTTTAAAAGTTTGAAAAATTGAATTCCAGGTCTTTCTGCTATCTGTGCCCACTGTTATTTCGATCTTGCTGCATTTACTGATCAAATGCCACTAACAGGTATGGAAGTCGATGCAGTGGCAAAATGTTGCATTACGCTAGCCAGTGGAGCACACTGGACATCTTCGGTGAAATCCATACTAATCAACACTGATGGAAAACCTATCTCACACTATCTTTGAAAAAACTAGCCCTAACCTAATTAATAAAAATCTGTGCCTTCCGAACTACCTTCTCCATACTTTAATCAAAAATATTATCATCTCCCCTTGCTCAAAAAGGAGTCTTGCGTTACTAACCTTAGTAATATCTTAATTGGAAATCAATTTCTGCATTCTTCCCTCGGTTCTTCCAAATTTTCCTTCCACACACAGATAGAAAACCCTGGTTAGAAGCAGAGTTGAAAGCGTCTGCTTTTTATTCCTTTGCGGCGTTTAAGAAGGCTTTCACCGTACCGTCAGCATATAGTCGAATGTTATTTAACGGGGCATACATATCGTTAGACATAATACCATGGGTCGCCTACAATCATAGAGACTGAAATACGCTCAATTGGCGAGCAAACAAACTCGCTCAGTTGACTAGATACAGGTAGTTGTACGCATCTTCTTTGCATAGAACATTCTCTCAGATTCCCTCTTTTCTTCTTTTTTCAATTCTTCATCTTCACCAGGTACGACTCCACTTACATTAGCATAAGCCATGTAAAGCTTCAACGGGAATAATTTCCTCTTCTTCACTTATTGTTCTTTTTCATCATCTTCGTCATATTCCCCATCTTCACCATCTTTCTCATTTTCTTCAGGTATGACTCCACGTACATTAACATAAGCCATGCAAAGCTTCAACGGGAATAATTTCCTCTTCTTCACTTCTTGTTCTTTTTCATCATCTTCGTCATCTTCCTCATCTTCTTCATCTTCCTCATCTTCTTCATCTTCCTCATCTTCTTCATATTAATCACATTCTTCATTTTCTTCAGGTAGACTCCACATACATTAGCATAAGCCGTGCAAAGCGTCAACGGCCATAATTTCCTCTTCTTCACTTCTTGCTCTTCTTCATCATCTTCTTCATCTTCTACATCTTCCTCATCTTCATCATCTTCTTCATCTTCTACATGTTCCTCATCATCTTCATCTTCCTCATCATCTTAAAGCCATGCAAAACTTCAACGGCCATAATTTCCTCTTCTTCACTTCTTGCTCTTCTTCATCATCTTCTTCATCTTCTACATCTTCCTCATCTTCATCATCTTCTTCATCTTCTACATGTTCCTCATCATCTTCATCTTCCTCATCATCTAAAAGCCATGCAAAGCTTCAACGGCAATAATTTCCACTTCTTTACTTCTTGCTCTTCATCATCTTCATCTTCCTCGTCATCTTGAAGCCATGGAAAGTTTCAACGACCATAATTTTCTCTTATTCATTTCTTGCTCTTCTTCATCATCTTCTTCAAGTTGATAGCAAGGCCTACCTAAACCTCTACTATCATCTGCAGTGATAGTACCCGGGATCCTGTCATCCTGCGATGTAGGTGACAACCACAGTCGACTGCATTTCAGGCAAAGGCTCCTCACCTTAGCCGGGCACGGCGGATGAATCCCTCGATCCTCGTGGTAACAGTTATTTCTGCTTTAAAGAGTAGCTGGTGAATACTCAGGACTTTCAAAGTAAGAAAACTGGTAGGTCACTTCCGGTAAAGATCTTATTACAGGGTCATTAACCCCCTTGCCAGAACGTCGGATTAAAAGATCATCGCTGTGGAATCTTTCATGATAGGTAAGCTCCATATAACAAGGGGCTGTGGGCAATCATAACGGCAATTGAAATTGATACCAATATTTCCAACCAACGGAGTGCTATTAGTATTAGCTGGCCTCAAAACCATTCGTCCTTACGCAATTAGACATTGAAAAAGGAGCTATTGGATCTAGAAGCTCCTCCATTGTCGAGCTTCTAGATCCAATAGCTCCTTTTCCAAGTCCTTTCTGTAATTTACCAAAAGTTTTTAATATGCTTCACAAAATTGAACCACTTCTAATTGCTTCCTTCCACTAATTTTCGACCAGTTTCAATGGGTTAACTGACAAGGCCAACTCACACTTAAACTGATGTCGTCAAATGGCCTCATGGTCATGGCGCTATAAAGTTAACTCTGGCACATGGCTTAGAGACCTTATATGTATTTAAATGAACAAAGAAACAATTTTCATCGATTTGTTAATAAAATAAACTTTTTCTAACACTTTTAAAGGAGTTGACAGGGGGGGGGGGGGGGGGGGTGACACTAGACCTTCAGTAAATTACGAACAAAACAATTCAATCAACTTTCAATGTGTCTGTCCCGTGTTCAAATTAATTCCAATTTATTCATTTGAAAATTTATTTATTTATTTATTTATGAATAGTCAATTTTTTTTTAATTCTTTTATTTTTTTAACTTTCAGGTGCTAACATTCCTAATCGATTCGTCGCGATTTCGATATCCAGAACGTGCCATAGTATTCCTAGCAGTATGCTACCTAGTCGTGGGCTGTGCATATGTTGCTGGGCTTGGCGCTGGCGATTCGGTTGCATGTCGTGAACCATTTACACCTCCAATACGATTGGGGCGCCTTCGTATGATGTCAACTATTACACAGGTGAGTTCAGCTAATATAAGATTTAAATTCAAAGTCATACAAAAAAAAACCATTTTCAACAAATTTAAATGTAGTTTTTCTTTGTCTTTTCTAAAAAGTTTCAAAAAGTAACTCCTAAATTTCTTAGTGAAAAATCTTGTTAAGACAAAAACCAAAAAAAAAACAAAAAAAAAATACAAAAATTTTAATCGAGTTTAAAATGGAAAATCTTTTCAGGGCCACCGACAATCAACATCGTGTACGGTTCTGTTCATGGCACTCTATTTCTGTTCGATGGCAGCGTTTGCTTGGTGGTCTTGTTTGGCACTTGCATGGTTTCTGGCAGCTGGACTAAAATGGGGCCATGAAGCCATCGAAAATAAGTCGCATCTATTCCATTTGGTTGCCTGGGCGATTCCAGCTCTTCAGACGATATCGGTGCTAGCATTAACCAAAGTTGAAGGTAAGTTAAAAATACCGAAAAAATAATAAAAAAAAACGTTCTTCTTTAAACATTCAATTTCTTATTGAGAATGTGTCCACATATTTGCATCGATTCGTAAGTATATGACGGCAAGGTCTCAAGTGGCACGTCTTCAAAGAACTGCCAGAAGATACCATGAAGAAAAAAACTGGTTTTTTTTTTTGCTCCGAAATAATGTCTTGTTCGATTTACGTTTAACAAAAAAAATCCCCTGTCAATTCTGCGAGGTTCTGAAAGGCTTTACCAAAGAGTTGTTGAACAGCGGGATACCTGGGGTCGGATTGCTGTTTAAGTAGGTCTTCGTATCTAATTTTTGACATTTGCCGTTAAGCTAGAGTCAAGTTGAAATGTTCTCTTTCGCTACAAAATCCACGGGGAATCGTATAATATTTTTTTTTAAATTATTATAATTCATTTTTTTTTCTCTAAAAAATAGCAACTGCCCAAAAAGTTACAATGCAGCTTTTATCAATTAAAAATTCTGAGTTATTTTCCCAACATTAGTTTTTGTACATTTATAAAAATGTTAAAAATCATTAAGAACCTTTTTTTTTTAGCTCCATTCGTCTTCATTTTTTCTGCAATTTTTTTTTCGATTTTTATTAATTTTTTTAAAGTTATTTTAAAAATTAATATAAGTCAATTCTCTAACGTAAAGTTAAATGCCAATAATAATCTGAGTTGTGTACCGCAAAATTATTCGTATTCTCATCTTCACAATGGCTCCAGTATCTAATTTCTTGTGAAATTTAATTTTGCGTTAATCATTAAAGCTGTAAGTACACTGAAGGTTTTAGTTTGTATTGAAACCATTGTGGCAGAATGTGGGGAAATGGGGAGATTCCATTCAGATATTTGTATATAAAAAAGTAATTTTTTGTTTGTAAATACGACTTTGAATACTTTCCTTCTACATTCCGCGTAGATCTGAAGTTTTGGGCCTAAGTCAGAAGATTGCCACCGAATATATACGTTAGCTCGGTGTTGTTGTGTTTCATTGTAATTTTGATTTTTTTGATATTTTATTTCTTTAGTAATAAATCAAAGCTCCAGTAAGCGTGTCATCTCACGCATTCGAAACAACAAAAGCCAAAGAATTATTTTCTCTACAAATAAGAGTAATACTCGCAATTTATTCGTTGGTATATGTTTGAAACCGTGACTAAAAATTGCGCTCTACAACATTAAATTAAGGGAAAAAATTTGGAAAAAAACCAAATGGAAATAGACTAACATCAACAACACTAGTAATAAATATTCTTCAGATTTTTCGGAAATAATGAAGCAGAACATTTGGCACAGTATCCATCCAACATGCTTCTCAGCCACATAGCCACATAGCAGCATAGATTAAGATAAATCGAGAGTATTCAGTCAGACCAGACCATGGCCCACATTCAAACCTGGTGTTAAATCCAGACTCAGACTAAAATCCATACCGTACTCCATTCGAAACCAGTTCAGATGCGGTTCCAAGTCACTGCGTTTGACTGCATCCAATTTTTCTCTCTAATACAGACTCGAAGAAGGGGATGGCAAAAAAATTCCGATTCGTGTCGTGTTCGCTTGGGAATTTTTTCTTACGCACCCCAAATACGCGCATCGTCGTCGTCCAAAATCTTTACTGGCACATAAATCCAATCCATCATTAAACCAGACGGTGATCTTTTTACGTTAGGTCATTGGATTCCTGAAGATTTCTTCTTCAATTTTGCCTTTTCTTTACGATTCGAAATAAATTCTATCCGCACCAGCAGAATATTCCACATCATCTTCGATCCTCCCTACCCCTTCCCCCTCCCTAAATTTTCCTACTATTTTTGAGAATAAACAAAAATACTTCCCATAGTTTTAAGTATTAAATTTAAATTTTTTTTGGGTGCCACTTTTTAATAGGTAAAAAAAATTTGTCCCACTTTTTAATAGGTTAAAAATTTTCATGAATGAACATATTTTCTATGAGCATTTTTTCCCGGCACAATGAGAACTGTTAGGCCTTAACTTACACTTTGAGATAATAGAAAATATTATATAATTTTTTTTGGGGGTTTATTCGTAAAAGATTAAAAAAAAAGAAAATTCATTCCAACTGAAGAGATGGAAATAAAATAATTTGCAAAGTATAGATTTGGAAAATTTTCTGAATATTATTCAATTGAATGCAAATTTGTTTAATAATAAATTAATTATCAATTTTTATAATTTATATATTAAATATGAAATTTTTGAGAACTTTATAATAAAATTTTTACCAAATAATACGAATGCTCGATATAATTTTGTTTCTTTTTCATTAATTATTGCCTATTTGACAAACAAAACAGCTTGTGGAACTTATTTATTTTCTATGAAATTTTTCTTCTTTATATGTTTAATGTATACCTTTTATTTAGTTAGAATTTTTGAAAATATAAAACAAGTTTTTAAAAAAAATTCTACTCGTTATATAAAACAATTAAAATAATATAACTAAATAAGATTTAAGCACAGCATAAAAATTGAATTATATAACAAATAACACCATTAAAATTCATTTTGTTGTTATACGAGGTCTTTTCAAAAAGTTTTTTTCATGAATATCTATTTTGTCCCCTTCAAAGTAATCCCCACCAGATATTATACACTTGTGCCAACGTTTTTTCCAATCCTCGAAGCACTTCAAAAAATTATTTTTTGTGATCTTGTTCAGCTCCTCCTTTGATGTCGTCTTTATCTCCTCAATCGTAGCGTAGCGTCGTCCTTTCATGGGGCTTTTCAGTTTTGGGGAAAACAAAAAGTCACAGGGGGCCAGACCTGGGGAATACGGTGGCTGTGGCATTTTTAGTGTGTTGTTTTTGGCCAAAAATGGCAAAAGTCAATTTTTGTTCTTCCACAAATCTGGACGTTTCTTGCTCATAACTTGCAGGTTATATTCCTTATTGACCTTTATACCTTGTGGCAAGACCTCATGATGCACCACGCCCCTGCAATCGAAGAAAACTGTAAGCAAAACCTTCTCATTCGACCGAACTTGGCGTTTTTTCGGTCTTGGTTCGTGCGGCACCTTTCATTGGTATAATTGAGCTTTGGTTGCCACCTCATAACCATAAACCCATGATTCGTCACCAATTATGAACCTCTGGAGCAAATTTGGATCGTATATAGAAATCTATTCGTAAAAATAGACACTTGCGCAGGTTTTTTAGGACCTATTATGCAATTAATATATACAATATTAATAGCAGTTAAAACAAATTAATTTAAGTTTCCAGAATGGCAATTAAAACAAATTAAAATTTTCAAGGTTCCTTAAAGATTCTCAAAATACGTATTTACAGCGTCTGTCTGTGGCCTCTTCATCCGAAATATTTTCAATTTCGGAAATAGGTTGAAGTCCGATGGATCTAAATCTGACGAGTATGCTGTTTGTTGAACGATTTGGAACTTTAATTCTACAAAATTTTCCCAGCCAGTTTTCCTTATTTGGTGCCATATAAAATTATCGAAAATTATATTTTTATAATATTCAATAGAGGCTTTCACTACTCTTTTACGACCGGGATAGAGTGATGAACCCATAATTTTCTCAAAAATGTCCAAACCAGTTGCTGATGTTCAGACTCAAGTGCGTTTTTGTTCTGTACTAACCACCTTCATTTTTCAAACCCAACTGATCCTGTAAAATACTTGTTAATATAATTATAAGCCTATAACCGCTTTAATTTCGCGCACCTTTATTCATCGGTCTGAGAAAAACTTGCCATTAACTTAATCCACGATTTCTAGTCTAGGAGCCATCTTTGATGGTCCTGAATACCGTTCATCAGTTGTGTGTTCGGAAAATCAAAAGCTTATGTTCGAAAATGATGTTGCTTGACCCGAATGCAATAATTTAACACATAATATCTTGTAATTTAAATTTACATATTATACTGATTTTTGATGTGAAATTTAGTTTTATTTTTGTGGAATTTTGAGCAAACGCTACCGTATGAGGTATTTTGAGCAAATACTCCAGTACAGTTAAGGAAAGCTAGAAGAAATTGTTTATTAAATTTTTATTTTTTATAATATTGTTTTTTTTTTTATATTTGACAATTTAATTGCTTGATGATTTTATAAAACTACAGTTCTGTACGTACTTATTATTTGACACATAATGAGTGTTCACTTTTTACCAACCATGGTACTTGGATGTAAGCTTAAAATTTGGTAATATATTACAAAAAATTATATTTTATCTATGATTCTGGAAGTGTTGCCATACCAAAAAAAAAATACTACGAACAACATTTTTTGTGATTGGTTAATTTGGAGTGTTCGTCATAATAAAAAAATGATATTTGGTGAGCCAATTTGGACTTATAATATGAATTTTTTTTTTCATCCAAAATTTATCGATATTCTGTATTACGAAGCTAAAGAATAGAAAATAAAAGTTTTTACATTTTCTTTTAAGGTTATTAAAAGAATCTTTATTTTAATTTTTGCCTAAAAAATTATACTCACTTCTGAGGTTTTTAGACCAAACACTCCTGTACAGCAAGTAGAATTTTTTTTAAAAATGTTTATTATTTATAATCTGATTTTTTCAACTTTGTAAAACTTCAGCTCTTTACATACCTATTATTTTATATAAATAAGATCTGAATATGCTGAAATTTTGGTAACATTATCTAAGGTTTACAAAACAAAAACAAAAAAGTTGCCCATTTTTCTTAAAAAACATCTTTATCCCATTGGTTAATTTAGCGTATTCGCCATAATACGAAGAAAAATTGGTAAGTCAATTTGGACTTAGAATATGCATTTTTTTTCATCCAAAATTTATTCATTAAAGTATATTTTTTTACACAACTATAACAGTAAATTTTTGTAAAAAATTACAATTTCTTTTTAAAGTAATAAAAAAACGTGATTTTTTCTACTATTGTCTAAAAATTTTGACTCACATTTAGGACCTCTAGAGCAAAGAGTCAAGCAAAGTTAAGGAATTTTCTATTTAAAAAATTTTTCTTTTAATAGTTGAAAATTTAGTTGCTTTATTATTTGGAAAAAAAACGGTTGCCCGTTGCGTACTCAAACTTTTATAAAAATCATAACTTAATATGCTTAAAATAAGTGCTCATTTCTCACTAATCACTCGCCTATGGAGTATTCTATTTAAAAATTTAGTTACTCTATTCTAGGACTACAGAGAATAATTATTTATGTTAGTTAAATTTAAAGTATTGGTTAATTGATTAATATCGAGCATTCACCATAATATGAAGTCGAATTGGTGGACCAATTTAGACTTAGATAAATTATTTATCCGTAAATATACTTTATTATAAAAGTGCAAGTGTGTATAAAAATGAAATTTCCTTTTGCTGTTATAAAAATCTATTTTTCTCTGCCTTTTATTTTTAAGAAAATAATTCTTTTTTTGGTAATATTTTAAAGATCTTTTTTTTTTAAAAAAAAGTCTCACAAATTTCCATTAGGAATAAACATCTTTGAAATCAGAATTATTAAGGAGAAGAACAAAAATTCTCATTTTCTGTAATGAAAGTATTTTATAGAAAAACAATTTTTTTTTGTAGAGACAAAAATTACAAAGTGAATTTTTGAAGTCTTTTTAAAATTGCCCAAAATATAATTTTACCAAAAAGGGAAGAAAAAAACCGCGTAGACTTTACATTAATAGACACATTTTCAATTTGTTTCAATGACAGCAAATGAATTGAAGTATTCAATTTTGATAGTTTTTATCGCACTCTTTTGCAATATTAAGACTGCTTACTTTATATCCATGGCGGATTGAATTTACTGACAGGTTCCTTAGTTGATACGAAAATAAATAACTTTCCGTGTTGTCACAGTTATCCTCGTCTAAATGACAAATTGTTTTTGAACACCCTTCCGTGAATGGATCAATCCAAAAATTCGTTTATTCCCAAAACAATTTTTTTATATATTTTCCTTGCTTCTATATTCTTTGCTGTTGTTTGTTTTATTTCCTCAATAAGGACACATCCTTTAAACATCTTAATATATTTTTTTATGAACATCCGTTCCTTTTGAAGCCTTTAGATCATCATTTCAAATCGATTAAGAGTCAAATTGATTTATTACAATAAATTCGAATTGTTCAATATTTTACCATTAATTTTCTATTGACACATATTAATTTTATAATATTTTGTTAAATAATTTTTTTTATTGTAATCAATTTTATGGCTTTTATAAAGACATTAAAAAAATATTTGTAGGTCTTTAGGTCCTAACGTAGTATATTTTTCATTTCAACTTTTATTATTTTGATCAATTTTTTCATAATTTATAACAAAAAAAACCTTAATAAAAATGTAAGTTCCAAAAATATTTGGTAGATGTTCTTGTCCATGTTGTGTTTTTCTGAAAATGTTAACATCTGAAATTCTTGCTTGTGAGTGAGTAAATTTTTAATTCCCAAGCAAATTTGCATAGTAAACAATAAAGAAAATTTTTATAGTTTATAGTAAATCTATTCTATTTATAGAATAGTAAACAAAAAAGCTTTTGAGGTTCTTTTACGTATTTTTGCTCAACTAATTTTTTTAAAATTTTGGCTAATTATTTTTGTCTAAAATATACGAGCTGTGCCAAAAAAGTAATAAGACCAGTTATATGAAAAGAAATTTTGTATGGCCGAGCAGCAGTAGAAAACGCTCCTTGCTCAGGTGCGATGTCTTCAACATCGAAATCTGAAGAAATTTGGACGAGATGCATTCAGTGCATCAATTATTATTGAAGCTTCTTGAAAGGCTCAGAAAAACGGTTTATTCGGGGCAGATCGAATATTACAGACAAGTGGATATGCTACACGCCTATTTCAGATAATAAGTTTTTCTTAAGAAAATGGATTGCTGGAGTTTTTCAGTATTTACCCCACTCCCCAGTCCACTCCTAACATCGAAAACTGATAAAAATTTGTAATTTTTCAAGGACGTCTTTATAAAAAAGACTTTATTTTGTAGAGAAGTCCTTGAAAAGCTAATAAAAAGGTATTACCACATAAAATCGAAGATCGCAGAACCTCTGATACACAGTCATCTCTATTAACGGTTTTTTAGGGTTTCCTGTGGTTCCTAAACCCTCCTGGTACACAACCATCTCCATTAACGGATTATTCGAGGATTTCCTGTGGTTTTTAAACCCTCGTGATACACAGTCATCTCCATTAACGGCTTTTTTTAGGGATTGCTGTGGTTCCTAAACCCCCCTGATGTACAGCCATCTGTATTAACGAGTTTTTGTAGGGATTCCTGTGGTTCTTAAACCCTCCTTTTTACCTGATCATAGTCCCTGTGGTTTTACTTTGATATCCCAACATTAAAACAAATACTTGCAAAGACAATGACCTCTTATTGGTACTGTCGATAACATCTGAAGGAGCGTAACCAAGGAGCTGACGGCGACTCCAGTTGAAGCCTTCCAGTACTAGTATTAAGAATGGAAAAAACACCTTTGTCGATGTAGAGCTGTCCAAGGAAACCACTTTGAAATAGATAACATTGCTGCAATAAATTAAAATATACTTCTGGGCGAAAAAAAGAAGTCTCATTACTTTTATGCTGCACATCGTTTTAGATAAAATTATCTGGGAAAAAAATATAATGAAGGAAATGACAGTAATGTCATGAAAATTGCTCCAAAATGAGATATTTGAAAAAAATGTTCATATTTTCTATATATTGTTAATTGAAAATCCTACAAAATCAACATGAAATTGAGCACAACAGTTAACAATTTATGCAAAGCAATTTAACACCAGATGGATGAATTTGAAGAGGGAATTTTCTTATATAAACAGGATCTTGAATTGATAGATTTCTGCATATATTCATATTTCCAACCCGTTGATATTGGGTTCAAATGCAAATTAACGAAAACATCGTTTGCCCATTTATGTACAAGTGGGAGTTTTTCCTATGATAGGCTGTGCAATCGGTAATATCTTTTCAACAAAAAAGAAAAGGACAACCAACAACAGTTCATTTGATATCACAACAAAAACGGATAAATCCTTCTGCCAAAGACCAATAACAATAAATTCGGAATAGTAACATTCACACAATCGATTGTAATATTGAACAAATCATTTTGATGGTTCTCTGCCATCGTACATTTGCTGAATTTGCATTTTTCGCAAAAATCCTGTCGCCCTACACCCCTACAAAAGTTAATATTTCAATGGAACAAAATATAAAATTACCAGCCAAAAAAAAAAATCATACTAAATATGCAAAAAGAAGGCAAACAAATTCGAACAAGTACGAAAATAAATATATTAGAATGTTTAACCCTTTTTTTTTGCTTTTGCTGTTGGTGATACTCATATCTGCTTAGATTAGCATATTTTTATGCTACTTTTCTTTTCATAAAAAAAATGAAAAAGAAAAAATTTACTGTACCAATCATTTGGCTGCCAATATTCTACTGGAAATACTACGCAGTATCGTAGATAGTCCTTCGAACGCACTGAAGACTCTAAAACCGATCCAGATTCTTTCTGAAAAAATTCAAATGGAATTTTCGACAAAAAAAAATTGATTTTATTGATTCGATTGTATATAAACTTGATCATTTCATATTTAGAATTACTAGAATTTTCCGATTTGTAGAGGATTTTCCAGGATAATTTGTTTATTTATTCCGACATGGCTGCGTTGGTGGGCGGATGTATCCCTCGGATTATCTACAAACGCCACTCAATCTAACCAATTTTACTATTGAACGTTTTAGAAAAAATAACTGAATTTTTATTTAAATAGTAAATATTTTCTAAAATATACAAAAAAAACAACATTTTTACTATAAACAATTTAAAATGATTTCTATCAGGTTTTATGGAATACTTTTTAAACTGAACGTTACGAAAATTTTAGATACCCTGAAATTCAGCATTTACTAAGGCAATTTTTCTAAATAGAATCTTCCGAAACTAAACCAAAGCAAAATCAAAATTGAAACTTTCATAATTTGAGAAAATTTTCTTCATTCTTTTTTAATAATATAATTATGGGAGAATAGTTAATATAATAATTTCTATAATTTTTCCTTTAACATTATTTTTGTGAAGAATTTGTAAAAAATAAACGATTTTTGAGTGCTCTGACAATTTTCAACATTTACTAAATTGAAATCAAAAGAATTGTGAGAAAAAATTGTTAGTTTTTTGTATGATTTTTTTTTAAATCTTAAATTGTATAAATTTTAGACCAATTTTCTGAATGGCTGACTACGAAAATTATAAGCAATTTAGTCGGTGTTGCTAATGCTCTTATAAAGTTGGAATCAAAATAATGCTGAGAATATTTATTTTGATTGCTTGATTATGACGCGAAAGTTTTCAGTTTTTTTTATGGTGACACAATTAGCGTATGCGTCTGAAGAAGAAATTACTTTCGAGTTCGAATCTAACTACAATAATTAAACAACTCACGTGGCTTAAGCGATCGAAAATTTAGTAAATATGTTTTGACAAAAATCATAGCAAACTATTTTATTTAATGAAAACGGATATCGTTCGTTAAAATTTAATAAAAATAAAATATTTTCGAACTAAACGAAAACCGAAAATGTTTTGAATAAACGAAAAGAAAATTATTTTGCTGTAAACTTAACTTTAACAAATATTTATTTTAATTTAACGAAAAAGTATTTTTTTCTTGTCTCAATTCAACTGAAACAGAATATTTTACGGAGCATTGTAGGCTCTATCAAAACAATTTTTTTTTACACAAATTAAATTACAAAAAAACTAATGTTTTAAACTTAACGAAAACAGAAAATTTTTAATCCAAACAAGTTTTTGTACAAATTTAACGAAACCAAATTATATTTAACGCAAACAGAACTTTCTAGATCTAAATTAAACGAAAAGAGAATATTTTAGGTTTATACTCATTGAAAACCGCCTGATTATCATTTAAACTTAACGAAATCGGGACATTTCTGGTTTAAACTTGAAACAACGAAATATTTTTGATGCAAATTTATGGAAAATTGGAAATTTCTGGTCTAAACATAACTTCAACAAAATATTTTTTAACGAAAACGGAACTTTTTTTGTCTACATTTTCCAAAGATAGAATATTTAAATTTTAAACCTTATGAAATCAGGGCATTTTCGGTTCAAACTCAATTAAAACGGAATGTTTTTGCTTCAAACTTAACGAAACGGGTAGTTTAAGGTTCAGGCATAACTTTAACCAAATATTTTTTTATTGAAAACTAAAAAGTTATGGTCTAAATTTATCAAAAACAAAACAGTTTTGGTTAAAATATATTTTTGGTACAAAATTAAC
The DNA here is from genome assembly GCA_958298945.1 of Atherix ibis. Lineage (NCBI taxonomy): Eukaryota > Metazoa > Arthropoda > Insecta > Diptera > Athericidae > Atherix > Atherix ibis. Next base: position 29,395,776 of record OY282605.1, on the reverse strand, counting down.
AAATACAAAATATTTTTAACGAACTTTTTTCTTCAAAATTCAATGTAAATAGAAAATTTTAGTTATTTGGATCGAAATCTTTCAACTTTCATATATATTTAATGAAAATTGAAAGATTTCGATCCAAATAACTAAAAATTAAATTTTTTTTAACGAAACAGATTGATTTTTGAATGAACTTGACGAAAATAGAACATTTTTTGGCCTAAATTTTACGAAAGCAAACCACTTCAAGTGGTTATTTTTAAAAAACCTAGACATTTTTTTCTAATTACAAACAAAATTGTTTTCGTTCAAACTTAACGAAACTGGACATTTGCTACAAATATTTTGGACCCCACTAAAAAGAGCCTCATCATTGTTCCAAACTTAAGAGAAATGGACCCATTTATGGACCAGACTAATATGAACGCAATATTTTTGGTTCAAACTTAACGAAAATAGTGGGTTTTGAGCTGTATTCTACAAAAATAATCTACATATTCGTCTGGGATACGAACCCTTTAAAAAGAAAAAAATGAAATAAACTTGATTGAAAAATTAGGCCAACTCGCTGGATTCGTTAACCAATAATATTTTTGGATTTTGGTCATAAATGGGAGGAAAGAGGGCACACTTTGACTCTTAAAGTAAACTTTTTTAATTCTTTAACATTTTCTTTAATATTGATTTTAGTAAAAAGACATATTTTTTTATTCTACTAACACTTGTATGAGTATGAGTTCAGTATCCTATCGATGCGTAATATCAAAGTTTCTCTAGTTTAAGCGAACGATTTTAGAATGAACTTAACGAAAACAGAAAATTTTTTGGCGTAAATTTAACGAAAACAAACCACTTCTAGTGGAAATTTAAAAAAAAACGGACATTTTTTCTTAATTACAAACAAAATTATTTTCGTTCAAATTTAACGAAACTGGACATTTGCTATACATATTTTGGACCTCACCAAAAAAATCGTTATTATTGGTTTAAACTTAAGAGAAATGCAACCATTTATGCACCAGACTAATATGAATGGAATATTTTTGGTTCAAACTTAATGAAAATAGTACGTTTTGAGCTAAATTTCACAAAAACAGTCTACATATTCGTCTGGGATACGAACTCTTACAAAAACCTTTTTAAAACATGATTAAAAAATTAGGCCAACATATTTTTTTATTCTTTTAACACTTGTATGAGTACGAGTTCAGTATCCTATCGATGCGTAATATGAAAATTTCTCTATTTTTATAAAAATTGCAAAAGAATATGGTCTTTTTTGAAGAAGTACCCACTCTTAGATCAGATAGCATCGCCACAATCTAATTTCGAATTCTATAGATTAACCTATTCCATCATGCATCCTTAACTTTCGTCACGAATTATCCGGCATTCACAATTGAATATTAGAGACTGAATTTACTTTATTTCGATTTGGATATAAACTATTTAAATTAATGTGAATGAAGCTCGTTAGGAGGAAATAATGAATCGAATGGTTTACGTGCCTCAATTTTTGTCTTGATTCCAGAGTCTAGGACGTATCCCCAATGTTGTCAGTTTTGTTTGTGTGTTCGTTCGAGATTATCGTTGTCATTTAAGGGCAGTTTTTGTTGTTTCAATTTTTGCTGCTACTACACGCAGATAGCTCCACCTTCACAGCTCATTTTGTATATGAATGAATGAATGGATTTTGTTGATGTTCTATTGAAATACAGGAAGTTGATTTAGCCTACAACACACTCTGACAATTCAATATTCAATATTGAACTCAGTATGCTAGTCTCGATTTAGCGTATAAAGAACTCCAGCAATCGTTGTCAGAGGCCGACTTAGTCACCAGCACTAATAATTCATTCTGGACACGCCTCAGGACATGCAACACTTGCCTTTCAACATGGCTCAGTTGCTTCTATTGATTTTTTTTTTTATTTATGCGGTATTTTTTGTTGTCGTTTGGTATTATTTCATTTTTCTATCATTCATAAAACCACCACACAATCGAACCAGGGCTATTTCCATTATTTTTTTTTTACTGTCGAACAATTTCCATTAAAAATTCCTTTGCATTCTATCGAATAATTATAAAATTAGTATAAAAAAATATTGGGTGTACGTAGAAATATTGTCTATCAAGAAAAGTCCCCATGTGTATTTTTGAGTAGAACAACAATAAAAAAAAACACCCACTAAAACCGAAACATTGAAGAAGAATTTTTTAGAATATTTATTCTTGAAGTAAAAAAAAAAAGAAAAATTTTATCCAAAAATGTCCACACCGAAAAAAATATTTGTCAACTACTCCCCAATGCAAATTTAATTAGTAAGCAATTGGCGTACGTTCCAACGAAACGATGAAAACATTGCATATCGTCCAAAACCAAACCCGGTAAAGCTACGACGAAAACTTTTCAAGTCTAGAATATTAATAAGTCATCTTTGGTCGAAATGTGTACAAGCAGATATTGGCTTCGATGATTCTAGTTTAGTCTAACAAAGTTAAAATATTAATGAGATTTGCAAAATTTTTGAATATTTTGATGAAGTTTTATATGAAAAAAGTTACAAACTTCGAATAAGGATTGTTATTTTTTCCTCTCTATTAGATGCTATCATAACGTGAACATAGAGGGCACTGCATAACAATTGGGAAGTTTGTCGAATTGCCGATAGTGTCATCAGGTTTTGAAGGGGAGGAAAATATTATCAAAATGACAGAGTTGTGAATGTAGATTTTGTTTTTGTGGTGGGGAAAGGGGTGTTCAATCTACATAAATTGCAGATAAAAAAGTTTATTTTGGTTAGATTTTTATTTTTTGTAATCTATAGACTAGAGTGACGCTGCTCGTAAATAACTCGTATCTTATTAAAAAGGACTCTTTGTAATACAAAAGTTATTGCCAAAAAAAAATATTTTCTGAATAAAAAAAAACTAACAGCAAAAATCTTCTTAAACATCAGCAAAAATGTTACAAATGTTAATATTCGTACAGCGCCATCTTCAATTTCAAGTTTCATTTTCATTTGTAGCGCCATCTTAACTTTTTTTATAGTATTTATCAAAAGTCAAGATTGAGTTGTAATTTTTTTTAATCTTTTATTTTTTATTTGAATATTTTCTTAATTATTTCATTTTTTTCTTCTTAAAATAAAAATTAACTAATAATTTTTTGTTGTTAAAATATTGTAGTAAAAAATTATTAGCGAAAATTGTAAAGTATAACTTATAATAGGAGAAAAAACTCCTGAAATTTAAGTCCAGTTAGGAGTTAAATCCTTTCCTGATAAAAAATTCTATCGTCACAGATTTTGTGGTCATAAATTATGAACGCTAAGAATTTGAAAATTATGGCCGCTTTTCGGTAAAAAAAAATTTTTCTTATGCACTCAATAATGAATAAATCTTAATTTTTTGGATATCATTTTTTCCGTTTGAAGCGTCTTAATCTACAAATCAAAAATGTCCATCTAGGAACAGGTGTTAGTTTTGTCATTGTATCAATGACAAAACGAACACCTGATCTAGTCAGCGAACTGGTAAAGTACGAGGGTGACGCGCTGCACCAAACGGTTCATAAATTAAGGGGCCAAGTATGGGACAGCGAATCAATGCCCAACAAGCGGTACATTGGCAGTAACTGCCCCATATCCAAAAAAGGAGATATCACAGAGTGTAGCAATTATAGAGGGATCACGTTGCTGATACCTCTATCATTCGTCCCAAAAAATAAGTGGCCCATACCAGAGATGCTTCAGTCCAGCGAAATCAGTAACAGATTAAATCTTTTTGATGGAAAAACTGTTTTGGAATATGGTCAACATTTGTTCATTGACTTTGAAGTCTCTTATGATAGCAGAGCCGGAGTAAAATTATACACATCCATGAGGGACTTCCACATCCCAGCAAAATTGATTAAACTGACTAGGCTGACCATCGCTAGTGTGAAAAACTTTTAGAGTCATTTAACACCCACAATGATATCCGACATTGAGAAGTGTGCTCATTACGTAGGGGTAAGCTTGAGGGGTATCATCCTCATTAGTATACGCCGATGAAATCCATGTTATGTGTCGATCAGAAAGGTCTGCACGAGAGGCCTTCATCAAGATTGAGTCGGCAGCAAAAAATCTTAGGCTGCACATAAATGAAGGCTAGAAAAAGTACATGGTGGCAACGTCAGCGTCGAAGACGGGACGCATTTGGACTAGTCACATTCAGATAGGAGGTTAAAGCTTCGAAGGAGTTGAAGCTATAATCTACATTAGGACACAAGGGTTGCTGTCGAGAACAACAGAGCGTATTTCAGTCAGTCTAAATTATTTCGTTTGATAATTCTGACCATAACATCGAAGCTTCTCCTTCGGAAGCTTAGGTTCTCAGCAAAAACCAGTGCTATCTCTTGTCCATATTCGAGAGGAGGATCCTTCGAAGGATTTGTAGTCCCCTACTTCATAACTGCGGTGTCTTTAACGATGATATCCTGGAGCTTTATTGTAATCGCCCAGTTGTGGATAAAATTAAGCTCAATAGGCTAAATGAGGCAGATCTTATACAGGAAGGCTACAGTGGACCCATCTATGGTCCCAGAAGACGGGGTAGGCCCGATGTCCTTGCCGATGCGCACCTGGAGCTTTACCGCAATCGCCCGGTTGTGGATAAAATTATGCTCAATACGCTAAGTGAGGACGATCATACCCAGAAACTCTACAGTGAGTCCCTCTACGGTCCCAGAAGATGCGTTAGGCTCCGTCTACGGTGGAGCGGCGGGGATATCCTGGATCCCAAAACACCTGGATCCTGGAGTATCGCATTGGAAGAGCACGATGCGAAGCGAGGACGTTTGGAGAAGCGTGAGTTCTCAGCAAAAACCATTGCGATCTCTTGTACGCGTTCGAGAGAAGGATCCTTCGAAGGATTTTTGGCCCCCTACATGAAGATAGACGACTGCGGTGTCTTTAACGATGCGATCCTGAAGCTTTACCGTAATCGCCTGGTTGTGGATAAATTTAGCTGCGGTAGGCTAAATGAGGAAAATCATACCCAGGAAGGCTACAGTGGACCCATCTATGGTCCCAGAAGACGGGGTAGGCCCGATGTCCTTGCCGATGCGCACCTGGAGCTTTACTGAAATCACCTGGTTGTGGATAAAATTAAGCTCAATAGGCTAAGTGAGGAAAATCATATCCAGAAACTCTACAGTGAGTCCCTCTACGGTCCCAGAAGATGCGTTAGGCTCCGTCTACGGTGGAGCGGCGGGGATATCCTAAATCCCAAAACACGCTGAGAGTATCACATTGGAAAACCACGACGTGAAGCCAGGACGTCTGGGGAAGCTTGGGTTCTCATCAAAAACTATTGGGACCTCTTGTCCGCGTTCGGGAGGAGGATCCTTCGAAAATTTTTGGCCGCCTACATAAAGATATAGGGTCATAGAAATACCCACTGTATGGTCCCAGAAGACGGGGATAAGCCGGGGATCCGAAAACACGCTGGAAGTGTCGCACTTGAGGGCCACGGCACAAAGCCAGGATGTCTCATCAAAAACCATGGGGATCTCTTGTCAAAGTTTAAATAATTTTTAACTCTCTACATGAGAATGCACAACTCAGGTTCCTTTTTTATTTAACGATGAGATCATGGAGCATTACGTGACCATCCGGATGTGGACATAATTAAGCTGAATAGGCTGCGGTAGGTTAAGTGAGGAAGAGCTTGCGCAGAAAGTCTAAAGTGGCTACATCTATGATCCCAGAAGAGCAGGTTGTTCGTGACTTCGATTGAGCGACAGCATTAGCCAGAACATGCTGAGAGTGACGCATTGGAAGACCACCGGAACGCTTGGAGTTCTCCGATTCAGCAGGCCAAAACCCGACTCCCCGTTGTAGCGCCGCTGATGATGAAATTTGGCAAACTTTCAAAAAATGTTGGCACCTCTCATGTGAATAGATGAATCTCAATATGTTGATGAAAAAATATTTAAAAAACCAAACCGAAAAAGTTTCCGTATTTTTATTGGAAAATTTTGAATTTAAAAACATTTCTCCGTCATACAAAAGTATCTCAGAACTGGAAATGAAACAAGAAGAAGAAAAATTCTCAGATAAAAGATAAAAATAAACTTTCATACGCGTGTACAGATACAGAAATTATTAAGCAAAAATATGAAATAATTGCGTTCTTGTACGCTTGATATGACGTGTGTATCTGCCAGACCGTAAATATAATTTGTTATCTTTTATGCTTAATTAGTATGATTTTCCTCTTCTCTCTTAGTTAGATACTATAGTAATCTCGTATATACTAGAATTCTTTTCATCTGTATTTCGAATTTATTATCAAGAAAAAGCTCCTGCTGCCACCTCATTTGGTGATACTAAGCTTTCGTTTATCTAAGACGAAAAAGAAAATAATCTCCCACCTCTAGAAACGATGTCCTTTGGATGGATTCTTTTAATTAATGATAACGAATTAAATAAATAAACGATCTGAATTTTCATTAGTTATTTGGTACTAAAATTGCTTTTTTAGATCTGGTAGGATTTTTTTTCTCCATTGAAAGACTTGGTCCTTTTTTCTAAATTTAATATGCGTAAAAATTCGAATTAATTGGAAGAGAACAAACATTTTACAAAAATCTCCTGATTTTCTAGGTTTTTATGGGAATTTTTTTTTATATGAATGTCTTTTTACTAATGGATCCTTTTGGAATGGAGACATTTAGCAACATAAGTCTGGTAATATTTCTTCCTTTTCTCAGGTTGTCTATCTCTTTTTCTTCCGTATCATAGTTGATTTAATTACTTTTTATTTGGATTATTTTAACAAATATGTAAATAGGATTTTTTTCTATCGTATTCACACTAACAGAAGGAAGCATACTTTTAGCCTATAAATACCTAGATTTTATATTCGAAAAGGAAAAAACAAAGACAAAGTTAATCTCTTAAAATTCTGTAACTGCTTAACAAATCCAAATAATCCACCCTCACACTACATTTTTTATCAGAAAATCTTAACGAATAAAATCTCAATTAATCATTCACTTATCCAATGTTTAATTATTTATATACTAATTAATTTGAAATTATTTTTAACAAGAAAGGAAATAGGGAGAGAGAGAAAAAAACAGAAAAGGATTTGCATTAATTTACATAAAAGGAGGTTGGTTCTCATAAGAACTTTTTCTTATAAGATATTTTCGAACAGGAAATTTGAACTTTATTAATTTTGTTTCTTTTTGATGCTTATAGATATTAAGTCAAGGTGAAATGTGAATAATAAAGAATTTTTTTTTAAAAAAAGAGGAAAGATTTTTTGGAACCTTCTTCATTCCTTTTGCCATAAGTGGTCTTACTAACCCAAAAATGTTTTCATTTTAGTTCTTTGTAAAGTTATTAAAAAAGCAAAACTGGATTCGTATAGGAAACAGAAATCGAATCACACTTAAATATCGAGTGACTTTTTGGATTGGTATTACGCTTGTCGAATAATTGTCAATCGAATGTATTTACTTGTCCTGTTTCGTCTTTCTTTTACTTTTCACATATTATTTTATTAACCGATCTCATGTTATCATTTTGCGAAGATTTTATTTTAGAAAAGTCCGCATCTAATTGTAAAAGGTTATCCATTTTGTATTTCGGAAAGTAAGGCTCAGATATATGGCAGCTGTCCAAGGTTGTATTGTTTAGTTTATGGTCTGCGATTTCATTTTATGGATGGGACAGCTATCATAAAATGTGCAGAATATACGCCGATTGACTGTTGGAACAAAAGGCTTTGGATGGTGATTTTTCGAAAAAAAATTAGACATATTACTACTCGCTCGGTAGATACATCAATAAGCTAAATTGCTAAATATGAGGCTCTGAAAACCCACAAGTAATTATCGAGAAGCAATTTAATCTGCGAAAAGTGACGTTGTGATGTGCATTTTGGTCTGTGGGTGTCATTGCAAATTTGGGTAACCCTTTTTTTGTGTGATTGAATCTTTCAAAGAAAAATCCTTCTCACTCGACTAAAATGGTCGATAACTATAATACCAATTTGACTAAGTCACATGAAAAACTGATCACTCAAAATCCGCAGTATGACCCCCAAAAAAAATATTTATACAAAAGTGGATTGGGTTTTTATTTAGAATGGGAATAATTATTTGTCATTAGCCCGGAGAAACCGTTACCGTAAATGCAGAGCGCTATGACCATAAGGCAATCAACTTTTTTTTGGCCAGAATGTTTGAATCTGGTTTCACCAAAACAAGCCACATAACATGATAAAAAAAATTTGTATTGTACAAAAAATTCCCAGGATGCATCACTTGAGATTTTCTAATGTCATGAAGACACCGAGAGTCCTGCTATTTAAATGAAGTTACATTAAAATTGTAATTGAAAAATCTACGCAACTTAATGAAATAAAAGTTTAATCAAAATCTTACCCATAAATGTGTTATTATTGGACTTTACTTTCTGAAGCGCAAATTTGGATAATCCTTCTTTTGTGTGATCGAATCTTTCAAAGGAAATTCCTTCTCACTCGACTAAAATTTCCGATAACTATAATACCAATTTGGCTAAGTGACATGGAAAAGTTGTCACTGATAAATCCGCATCATAAGCCCAAAAAAAAATTTTTTTGTACATGAGTGGTTTGGGAAATTATTCCCAAAAAAATTATCAATTTGTTTGCTTGGATACCATCCAAATAAGAAAAAGGGGAGCTCTATTGATAAGAATAAGAATATTCACTTGTGTTTCGGTTTCATCTGTTCTTGACATCAGAAATGATACGTTCTTGAATGATTACTTTTGTTAATCGTTTGTTTTCATTGAAAACCAAAATACTATGACTATCATCATCGCCATTACCATGGAATAAATGGAGTAAAAACAAAAGTACATTACCTCCCATCACAACGAAACACAATCCTAATCGTCATCATGCCCGCATTCATTCTCATATTCATCCCAATACTACTGATTCCCATACTTATGCTCCAACTTATCCCCAATTACACCTCACCAACCCTCTCGCCTATTAAATATCATGAATGTGGGCGAATCTATTTTAAAATTCATTTTGATCCCGTGTTAATGTTGATTTAAGACTTCTGTACTCAGTTGGACATTTTTCGTCTTTCATTTTTTTACGCTAAAAATTTCCAAAACAACCAAATTCAGTGTATACAATTCAGGCTTCGAACTTCTGATTGCCAAACCGTATTACTTATAAAACAAGTCATTTATCTTCTGTACATTTAAGCTCAATAATGTCTTCTTATCCAATGTTGTGTCTTTAGGAACGATGACGAAGTAAGCTCCCGAAAAGAAAAACAAAAAAAACAAAACAAAAAAAAACCAAACCACAAAAATAACTGAAATGATACAAGAAAAATATACTCAAGATGTTTACATACATACTTTCTCATGGAGTAAGGCTTAATGTCTCCAAAGTTGGGGAGCATGAATGAATCTAAAGACAAAAATGATTCGTTTCTTATTCTTTTCTCGGATCTTCATATTGAAACAACTTCTTCTGCTCTGCATCTATTTCCGTTGGGGAATGATAATTTTGGATGATGGTGTCTGTATAGGTGTACGTACATATCTGGGTTAGTATTTGTATGTCAAAGAATGAACACCTCCCAACCATAAATAATTTATGAGAAGCCGTCGAGGACAAACATTTCTGATGAATCATTTTTATGGCAAATTTTTTTTTCTAGTCTCTTTTTCGCCCCCAAAAATTGTTTGTTCTTTCCGTTATTCAACATTTCAATCTATACCCAAAAGTATGGAGCTTAAATTTTATCCAAAAATAACAAAAGTGCCATTAAGAGTAACCATAATAGCCAGAAAGCTTATTTTTCTTTTAATTTCTAAAGAATTTCTCCAAGAGCACATTTGTAAGTCGTTATTTGCTTACGATTTCCCTCAAAAACCTCTTGCAATCAGGAAAATGTGGTCGGTCGTATCGTTATAAAAATTAAAGCACTTCCAACAAAAATAAAATAAAATTTAAAATTATATTTATAATCGATGGAATGCAATATTTGGGCAAAAAAAACAAAACAAAAAAAAACACACTCAAATTAGTTCAATTATCCTCACTAAAAATTAATTGCTTGTTTCGTAGTCGGAACTCATTAAGGAATTTTGTGTACAAGAAATAGTTTGGAGTCTTTAATCTCACGAGTGGTGTGGTTCCTTTGGGAAACTGAGAAAGCTTTAAATGAAGTGCAAAAATTGAAGCTTTTCTACCCAAAGTGTATTAACGATTAGATACGAGCAATTTTTGGGGTTGAGAGTGGATAAATTGCAAACAGATGGTACACTATCGTAAAGAATCTTTGCTATTTTTCAAGAATATACTTATTTTAACGGTGAAAGTTAGAGGGAAGAGGGGAAGGGATCGGCAAAAAGTGTTTGGTCTTATAGGATTAAATTGGGTATTTTTTCTTTTCTCTTTTTACAAAACTGAATTATTTATTAAAAGTTCTCAATCAACTGGTTGCCAATAATGAAATACGATTTTCTTGTAGGAAATGAATACGTTTTCGTGTCTTCAAGTTTGTTTTTTAACAGTGGGGATTCCCCAGTTTTTTCATCTTTTTTTTTCTTTTTTTTGAGAGAATAATATTTTTGAAATGCTTTCGCTTCAAATGGTTTCTCTTCGAGGTTTAAAAGTTATATTTTCTGTACTATACTCAGATACTTGCTGGTGAAAAATGAAATTATTTTATTTGTTGAAAAATAATATCACCTCCTTTTGATATGATCCATTTTTAATAGAATTTTTTTAAAATTTTAGAATTGCTTACGAGTGAGCAGATTTGATTTTACCACTAAAAAACTATTCCAATATTCAAATTAAAACTACTCTGGAAATGTTAAAGCCAAAATTTATCTCATTGTGTGGTTTGTGGTATCGAGTTTTTGATGGTCCAGATTGCAATTTTCTAGTTCAAGCCATAAACAGACGATTATTATAGGAACATCTCCACTTCTTTAAGCATCACACCAAAATATTTTTTGCGAACACAATGGCTTCTGCACAATCAACTATTTTTTGCGAATACAATGGCTTCTGCATAGTCGCCTATTTTTTGCGGATACAGTGGCGTCCGCACAGTCAACTATGGTTTTTTTTGGGAATACGATAGCTTCTGCATAGTCGATTATTTTTTTCGGATACAGTGGCTTCTGCACAGTCAACTATTTGTTGCGAATATAATGGCTTCTGCACAGTCAAATATTTTTTGCGAATACAATGGATTCTCCACAGTCAATTATTTTTTTTCGATTACAATGGCTTCTGCACAGTCAACAAATTTTTGCAAATACAATGGCTTCTCCTTAACCAACTATTTTTTTTCGAATACAATGGCTTCTCTACAGTTAACTATTTTTTACTAATACAATGGCTTCTTCACAATTAACATCAGTTTTTCTTATTGACTTATCCACCAAGCGAGCTGGAAAGTTGATTGGTAGATATTTTTATATATGGGGCTCTGGTGACTGTGCTGAAGCCCAAAATGTGCAAAAAACTCATTAAAAATTACAACAAAAGGATCAAATTCTGCAAAAGTACGAATTCTTGTAATGGTCATGGAATGGCAAGGTTTAAACAAATATAATAGAATAAATTTTCCAGGGATTTTTTTCTGAATTTTGAGTATATTTTATTGAACTTTGTTTTCGGAAGCACATATTCCATAACCTTTTACCTTTTTTTTCCCACTCAAAAGTATTTTCGTGAAGGTATTTTTGTGAACAATAACAAATGCTTTACGTGGATAATCTTCTATCTTCTAAGAACTTTACTTTTATTGTATGAAAACACACTTGATTCAGTTACAGTTGATTTTTTTCAACCGATCCGTTATTCTTAAATGATTTTGATTGTTGACGTAACAATTAAATGGAAATCGACGACAAACTATTCCGAAATTAAATCAATTTTATGATTAGAGAAGATGTCATGGTTATTTGTCGTAATTTACAATATCAAACTGCGAGTACGTACGAGTAGTGTTCGGTTTGGTTTACATAAGTTCCCGCAAAATCAATTAATTTTGCTTGATAACAAATTCATCTAACGAATGAGAATCCACTATTCGAGTGATTACAATTACACAATATACGGAAAAAGAAGGAGTATAAATTCTTTTGCCATCCTATCGTCATCATTGTCATCACAGTAGTCGTCCTTGCTGTCATTGTTGTCATCGTCATTTCGATTAATGTTTGCAGCATTCATTCACGTTGGAGCTGTTTTTATCATTATTGAAACGATACTGAAATTATTACATCCCCCCAATATGATACTGAAGAATAAATATTGAATAAAAATCGATACGATTGAAAATAGTCACAATGTCCTGTAGATTAACTACCAGTAACTGAGCTGAGAGTCGAGTTAGGGGATGTTCCGATTGTTTAGGTAAGTCGAACGTGGATAATGATTGGGAATTACGCCATCTTTGGAAAAAGCCAATATTCGCAAAATGTTCTGTTTGTACACTGACTATGATCAATTTAATTATTTTCCATTGGCAATTATATCCTTCCAATATCGGGGTTACGTATTCAATATCGTACCTTATCTTTATAGCCAGAATCATGGCTAAATCGTGGACCATTCATGTTCAATATTAGTTCGTAAACTTCCCCAACAACTTTTATCAACTAAACATGTCCATTCGTACCCTAGCTTCTGGGTAATCTGCTAACATCGGGAACATTACGAAAATCGTTATTCGTACTAGAAGTGCTTTTGATTATGAAAATATTTTAGTTAAGAATTTTGCGGTTGCAGTCCATTACGGATTCTCGGATTTTCATATATAAAAGTTGATGATGGACATTTTCCATCTAATCGAAATTAGTCGATTAGTTTTGAGTTATTAAATGCTGATCATATTCAAAAGGGAAATATAGAAATGAAAATTTTAGAAAAAGTTGTGTTGCCTTACTTTGTGTGTTAAGTCAAAGGAAATTCATTAAATTTTCTTGTAAGGGAACATTTTTTTTTAACCATTTACCTAGAAACAAAACAAGATGGGTCGATTGATTCCACAACATATAAATCGAAGGGACTACCTTTATTATTACTGAATAAGTTGCTACGGAAATTAATATCCGTTCTGTGCAAATTGTCTATGAAAAGGTGTGTACCAACCATTCAACTCGATTTACTATTATTCATTTCCTCTCAAAAAAAAAAACCTTTTGCAGTCAGTTTTTTTCCATATTAATTTGATATTTTTACTAATTTTGACTGTTACCTAAAAGGGAAGAGTTAGAAACGATAATCCATTTTGTAGTATATAAAAGTACATCACCGCCATTTGACAGCTATCAAAAAAATATCCCATCCAAGGTTACACACGTTAAGATTAAGATATTCCAATTTACCTTAATGGTAAAAAAATAAATTATAAAAACTATTCCCAAAAGTGGTAATTCTATCGTAGCCACATTTTTTGTTATTTTCGAAGACCGTTCAATTGACAAAATATTCTAATATGAGACTTTGAAAACTTACAAATGGCTATAAGCGAAGAGTTATAATGGATACTCCAGTTCGTAGTATGGAAAGGTCAGCCCTGTCATTTGACAGCTGTCATAAAAATATTTTTTTTAAGCCGGTAGGTGAAAATCTTAAAAGACACTAGGAGATATGCCTGGTACCCCTGGTAGTGTGGGGCTCTATTCCAGTAAGAACGCCTCTCTTGACTTTATCATGACCAATTTATTAAATCGACTAATTACTTCGATTTCGCTGGAACTTTTTTAAAGACTATCGCATTTGGAACTTGGTTTAGGTCATTTGTTTAGATAAAATAATTGCCTTAGCAATGGTTACCCTACCAATTTGTGGTACTTCTTAGTCGACAGGGCTCTCTTGTAGGATTTGAGGGGTGATTATGTTTATCTGATTTCTTATTTATATCTTCAGCTATTGAAATAATGTCCAAATCTCATTGCATTGACTATACCATTAGGAGCTTTATTTTGGAAATATTCGATTTGTTTATATAGCCCCATAGATGGATACCGTAGATTTTTAATATTTGCTTGCAGATGAGAAGTTAATTCTGTATTGCTAAATCGGAGTTTTATCCTAACAGCCAATAATATTTTCTTAATTTGATGTTGAGCGCTTCCTTTTTTATTTTAATATCCTCGTCCTCTCTAAGTTTAGCTTCTAGGTTCATGAATACGATATAGTTTCACCATTAATAAATACATCAAGAGGATTTTTGTTATTTAGTGCAACGTGGACCTTTGTAGAGTAGCTCTTACAAGGTACTTGTCTGTTACTATTATTACGGTATCACCTGCAAACGTGGCCAATAATACATCGTCTTCTTGTGGAAAGTTTCTGGTATACAGCAAGTACAGAATAGGTCCAAGTACACTACCTATCGGCACCCCAGCCTTGATTTGCGTTAGGTTTGAGTATTCGTTTCCGTATCTAAATGTAAATTTTTTGTCTGATATATATGATGCTAGTATGTCGAAAGAGTTTTTCATGTATTTATATCCTTCATGCTAGGATCTTATCGAATGCCTGTGCAATACTATATATAGAAAGTCAAAAAAATCAAAGAAAGTATATGTTAAGCGAAAAATGTGCCTTATGGATTCTTTAACAGACTATTGAATACGCAGAAAATAGGCTAGTACAACAGTCTTTGGAAGCTAATTTTTCCAAGAGAGCTGGAACAACCGGCATTGGATGCTGATTTTTCAAACAAATTTTCTTCAGCGTTAAAGATCAACAAGCAAAATTACCCTGCTCGAGACTCTGAAAACCCAAATGGTACTCTGAATCTCAGAAGCCATTGTATTAACGATAAGTGACTATCTGATGTGTATTTTTGGATTTAAACTGTCAGTAACCCATTTTTTTTTTTGAAAATGAAGATGTAGAAACCGTTACTGTCAATTCTGAGCACTATGACCATGTGATAATGACTTTTTTTCCTAAACTTGAAGATTTTAACCTCAACCATATGTGGTACCAAAACAAACCGTGCCGCAAGCCATACAATACGACGAATTTTCGACTTTACTGCGAAAAAAGTTACCAGATTTGGTGCTGCCAAATTTTCCCCAAAAATCGTGCGATTTGACGCTGTTGGACTTTTTCTTATAAGACTTCGTAAAAGGTCGTGTTTACGAAGATTACTCTTAATGATTCGGCCATTACTAGCTGAATATTTGGTTTTTCTTTTTTAATTTAAGAGCATTTAAAAATGAATATTCAGCTAGCTAGTAATGGCCGAATCACATAGAGAAATATGCGAAAATCAGTAAAAAACTGGGTCCTGCAAAAATTTTTTGTTTAAATATAAAATTTAATAATGTTATATTCCATGGCTAATGGCAAAATATAAGCAATAAAAGTAAAGAAAAATTTTATCAAAATATGCACTATAAATTTTTTTTAATTAACTTCTTTTTATAAAGCGCAAATTGGATAATTTTTTCTGACCAGCATAAATTTTTAGTTTCGCAATAATATGGATTCCTCATAATATAAAATATATTTTAATACCATCACCCTTTATTACAAGTATGTTGTTTAACATAAAATAATAAATGGCATAACATTTTGTACATAAATCTGGGCGAAAATTTATGATTAATTAGATTTGAAGTGCACAGTTTTCTTTTAATAATAAATAATTTATTTATTGTTCCACAATTTTTATTCAATAAACAGAATGCTTATATGTCTAAGCTTTTGATTAAAATCGAATTATTCTTAAGTATATAAAATCTCTATCATATAGAAAATAAATCCATACCATTACCGCGATTTAATATAAAATCTGTACCGAAATTCCAAATCTAAAGTATTGTAAAAAAAATTTGTTGTTAACGTTTGCAAATCAATATCGATGTAAATCGAATGGCGCTGATACCAATCAGTCTTTATTGCAGAAAAAATCTCTTAATACGAGAATATTCCGTTCAAAATCAATTTTATTCTTGTCTCAGACGTACAGAATTTATTTCGAGAATACTACAAAAATACACAAAATAAAAACAGAAAATACTCAAAATAAAACAAAAAATATCCTCGAATCATTAAGATTTCAAATTCTATTTTAGTTGATTGAATTTCAATAGAAAATTTAAGTATAAGTTTAAGTATTGAGAACTCCTGTCTTCTCAGAGGATTTGCGTCCCCATTAATCGCTTTGTGGGATGGATTGTTTGTCAATTTTAATCCCAAAAAAAGTTGGTCTAGATTTTTTTGTTTCTTTTTTTTTGTATGCCTTAAGAATCATTTAATCTTGCAGATTAATTCTTTTCGATTTTAATTCTATTTTTGAATAAATTTACATAAGAATTTTTGAGAACTTTTTTGCGAAATTCCGATAGAAATAAAAACATAAGAGTACACTGCCAGTCAAAAGTATGTGACCATTTCGGTTTTAGGGGGGAAAATTCAATTAACTCGATTATAATTTTTTTCTTCTTTAATATATATTTAAAAAAAAATTTTCTCCATTAATTAATATCAAAATAAAAAGAGAATAGAAAAATATGTTCAAAACTTTGCAATTTAGGTATTCGGTAGTTCAGTTTTCTTATCGTAATCTTTGAAATACTATTTCTTCATTAGAAAAGAACTCTCCACAAGAGTTTACAATTATTATCCTAGGTAATGGTTATACATTTGAAATTCCTTTATTTCGCATCAAGTCTCTTACTCCCCAAACCATAATCGGGGCAGCACGATAGAGTTTGGTTGACGGCACGTTCTGCTACGAATATGGATTACCTGCGGGAACAGTACCTGCAAATATCAAAAAAAAATTATCTCTTCACACTTAAATGAAAAAAATATTAATCTCTACCAGCTGAAAAGGAAATTTATCATACCTATTCTTACTATTATCTAATCTTGAAATCAATTTCTCTCGCCTTCCTCTCGATTTCCGAACTTCCCTGGCATGCCAGGACTAGAAATCTAGTGGTTAGAAGCATAGTTAAAAATGTCTGCTGCTCTTGATCTTCTTCAGATTGGTAGCAAAGCATAGCTGAATCTCTACTATCATCTGCAGTGATATTACCCGGGATCCTGCCATCCTGCGATGTACGTGATAATCACAGCCACCTACGTTTCAAACAAAGGCTACTCATTTTGGGCGGGCACAGCGGACGAACCAACGACCCTCGTGACACCAGTCATTTCTGCTTTGAAGAGTAGTTGGTGAGTACTCAGGACTTTCAAAGTAAGAAAACTTGTAATATCCGAAAAACTGTCAGGACCGCAGATTCGTCAAGACCCATAGGCGACTTCTGGTATAGATCTTATAACAGAATCATTCACCCCTTTGCGAGGCCGTCGGCATAAAAGATCATCACTGTGAAAACTTTCCTGATAGGGAAGATCCATATTACAAGGGGTTGTGGGCTATCAAAACGATAATTGACATTGTTCCCGATATCCCCAACTAACGGAGTGCTATTAGTCTTAGCGACAGCCACGCCGCCCTCAAATTCATTCTTATTCCGTCGAGTGGCCCAGTGCTTAGTTCTTAGCAATAAGAGTGTTTAGTTGCATTGGATGCCGGTGCATGTGAGCATTTTGAGCAATGAAAGTACTGACGAGTTGACTGGAGAAGATCTCCGTCGACCAGTGCTTACAGTTACCTTCAATCTGCTGTGCTCCACTAATCCCCAGAAGGCAACTATCATAATTAGCCATCCACAGATACCTTTACTGGGCCAATAGCGACACATTCATTTTGAAATTCTAGGCACGAAAGCTATTTAGAATCCGGATTAGGCATACTCCACTTTCACATGATTTGCTCTTTGGTTCTGCATCTCCTTTTTGTGGTGTAAAATTTACCATTCCCTACATTTAAGTGAATACCACTTAACCCAGAATATCTTTTTGAATAAGACTTCCTCCATTGTCGAGCTTCTAGATCCAATAGCTCCTTTTCCAAGTCCTTTCTTTAATTTACCAAAAATAATTTTTGTGCTCCACAAAATTGAACCACTTCTAATTGCTTTCTTCCACTAATTATCGATAAGTTTTAATGGGTAAGCTGACAATGCCAACCAACATTTGTTTGTTTTTTGTATGTAAGGTCCTTGACCCGCTGTCAACAAAAACAAATGTCAAAATTAACCAATGTCACCTATCAAAAATTGGTATTCAACGGTTGTGCAAAACCATACGTAGCCAAACAAGTCAAAGGATTTTGCAGACTTGGCTCCAAAAGTTTATATAAACGAAGCTTGATTTCAAGACCACGTTCCAGGATTAATTGCAAAGGACTTTATCATGTGGGGCATTTTGGACAGTAATATCTCTTTAGCAAAAAATACAAGAGCTATGAATTCCTGAACAAAATTCGACAAAGTGCCATTCGAGCTTCTTGTAATACGTTCGTCAATAAATTGGACAAATGCAGAATAGGTGATTCTATACAAAGGGTTGAAAATACCCTGTTTCATCGTCCTTTAAACAAAATATCTCCAAAATGGTTGAGAATTGATAACACCAGTGACTTATTATGATAAGACATTGTATAAAAAAATAACCAATATGAATGGATGACACAGTTTTTGCACCTCCCCCCTCACCCCTTTTACTACATCACCACCCCCACCCGCAAACCTATTTTATCATATTTATACCTATTTTATCATATTTATTTATTGTTATTTACAAAACAACATACGCCCTCTACTATCACTCATCTTTTCTTTATTAATAAAGTTTTTTATGAGGGCACAGGGCCAGTGACATGACTTTGTGTATTTTAATGCGTGGGGGCCCTTTGCTTAATCAGTGAGAAAAACTAGAGAATCAAAAAAAAATAGCTCCAAGTAACAACAAAACACTAAACACCGCCGAATTCACCCCCCCTCCTCCCCTTCCAAAGATATTTTCTCATTAATTCCATTTTTTTATGGGAGCACAGGGCCACTGACATGACTTTGTGTATTTTAATGCGTGGGGGCCCTTTGATTAAAGAGAGCAAGAGAGAGAAATGGAGAAAAACTAACGATTTAGAAAAGGAAAACCAGTCGTCTTCCGATTAGTCTGAGAATGAGTCGTATTAATGAATGGAAAATTGAATGACGCCCACCATTTTTGAAGAATTTTCATATGATATTATAATATGAGTGCTCGTTTAAAGTCGTAAAATGTCAATAATGCTGAAGAAATATTGGAATTTGTTTTTTTTTTTTATTTCAAAGAAAATATGGTACTTAACGTGAAGCAATAAAAAATAAAGTCAGAAAATATATGAAATAGTAAATACTATATTTGGGAACGTTAACTCGTTGGATTTTTTTCGTTTTCTCGAAGCATACCATCACCAATTGGCATTTAATAGAAAAGAAAAACTTTTTCCGCTTTGATCTTGTTGTC
This sequence comes from Atherix ibis, assembly GCA_958298945.1. NCBI lineage: Eukaryota > Metazoa > Arthropoda > Insecta > Diptera > Athericidae > Atherix > Atherix ibis. The sequence continues at coordinate 29,376,368 of OY282605.1, read as the reverse complement.
AAAGACCAAAGACATCATAAAATTCACAGCAGTCGATGACTGTGTTTGCGCTGTCGATGTGAGAGGGCACTGCGGGCTGTAAGTAGTCAAGCCAACAAACACTGACGATGTGCCATTGACGACTGTTCGACTATTCCGACTATTATGGCCGACGATGATGCCTGAACATTATTTCCGACAATGTTGTACATATTATGGAACTTTACACACAAATTCACGTCTTGGGAATTGGTATTTTTTAATGGATGACCTTCTCCTATTCCTCTACTTTGGTTTTTTTGTTGTTGTTTTTCTTGTATTTATTTTTTTTTTCGATTTTCCTAACGTTACTTTTTAAGGTAGAAGCAGCTCTTTTTCGAAATCATTTCGTTTGTGTTTGTCTTTCTAACCATAATCGGAATATAAACGAACTGGTTTAGCAAAGCCTCCATGAATTGTGGCATCCTTCAAATGAAAAAAAAACGAACGAGCTGAAGTCGGTTTCTTCAACAGCATTGCTACTGTGACTTGTACAAGTGAAAATTTCGCAAATCGTCTTGTACCATCGTTGTTGGTAACGTGTGCACGTCCAAACTCTTTGCACTTCAACAATTCGGATTCTCTTTAGTTTTGTGTACCCTAATAGGTTCTGCATTTCTGCAGTTTGTCCACAGATGAATACCTGAGCACGTCGGTTTTGTAAGACCGCGAAAACATAGTCGGGCAGCTGCTGTTTTGTGGCTTTTGCATAAGAAAACTTTCAAGTGCGCCAACAGTTCGTACCTTCTTCGACGAGAATAATTGCTGAAGACTTGCACATCTGGCCACAGCTGATGCTGGCTGGCAATACAGTACAAGGTGATCAACATCCCCACCGCATGATTTATCACAGTTTTCGATCAGTAACATTTTCTATTTTGTATCGAAATTCGTGCCAAAGTTACGAGCATTCATTTTGCTATTGTTTAGTGTTGGCCATATTAGAAAAATATTGAACTTTTCAACCGCAAAATTCTATAGAACCTTCCAAGGTAACCAAATCGGATGGTATGTTATGATGCAACATTGCGCACAAACATATAATAAATATTTTGATGATACTCTTTTCAGCCATTTTCTTCAGGTAACGATACGATCAGTTTTGACTATTTTGTATTCACTCATAGAAATGGGAATCGTGACTATCAGTCAGTCAAAACGACTATTAAAATAAAGTCCAGAATGAACAATTCACAGGACATCATCATCGTGTTCTTCGATCTGATCAGAAAATCATAAAATGCTATGCACGATTATTATCGGTTGCCCTCTCCCACAATAAGACACTATTTTTTTCGATTTTATTTATTATTTACCCAAAAAAATATTTTTTTTTATAGACGTTTAATAATGCGACAGACATTTTTTCTTACATTCTTCGGGGTTTTTGCTTTCTTCATGTTCAAAAAGTAAAATTTTTGTAATAAAGAATTTTTTTGATATTCTTTTCTATAAAAACAGAATTTAACAAAAAAAAAATCATAATTAAAAACAAACACTAAATATCCTTGCCGCCCCCATAATAAATTATTGAAATTATCTAAAAAATCGAGTTTCATAGTGAAAAATTTCAATTTTTTTGTTAATAAAAACTTATTTAATATTTAGTTTGTAAAAAAAAAGTTAGAAAAGAAAACCACCTAAAATTTGGATTTTAATGAATTTTTTTACTTATTATATTCATTAATTCTTACCATTATCTGCTAAATACAATATTGTTCAATTAACTGCCATAAAAATTCTTGCAGGACCTCTATTTTTTTGAGGTAATTTTGTAATGACTTCTTCGTACACGTCAGCCTGTAATTCAACATTTTTATATGCACTCAAGTTTGAGGAATGCATTTGTAAAGACAGTTTTTATTGCAAAAGTTTTGAATAACCAAAGGGGCCAAAATGCACAATCGTGAAGGTCAATTTACATAATCAATAAAGCAACAAATTTATCGTAATATCTAACTTGTGGCATTGTTTTATTAAAACCACATTAAGTCCTGGTTAACATATTTAAGGTTAGGCTAAAAAAAATTTGATTATCACACGTCCACAGTACTTTTATGAATTGTAAAGTCCTATAAGAAAAATTCAAACGGCGTCAAATTGCACGTTCTTGGTGGCCAATTGACATTATCAAATCTTGCAATTAAGGGTTTTTAGAAATGTAAAAATTTTCACGCTTCTAGTCCTGACTAGCAAGTCAAAATTGCCGTCTTTGAACCGACGAAACCAATCTCGGCACATTGTTTCCGATAAAGCACTGTCACCATAGGCCTCAATAAGCATTCGATGCGATTTGGCAGCCGATTTCTTCAAATTGAAGCAGAAAAGCAGAGCTTTCCACATATGCTCTTTTTCTAGCACAAAACTGGACATGTTTACCAAAGAAAAAATATATATTGTTGTACGAAATTGCTGACAATATGCACTGATTAATGTTGACAGATGTCAAACTCATAAAAAAAGTATGGCGTGCTCATGGTAGCTTAATACGCCCACTTAAGCCGTCTATAGCCAAACAGCGGATTTAAACTTATACCCCTGGTACATATTAAAATATTCACCGAACGGGAAATGTGCCTCATTACTGACGAAAAATGTTAATCCAAAAAGCGCGAAACCTAGTCAATGCTGAAATATCTCCCTTGTAAATGGTATACAATAAAATATTATTTTTAATACCTTTAACATCTTGCATGATGCAGATTTAAAAAAGGCAAACATTAAGCTAAATAAAAGTTATTTTAAATAACATATATTTTGAACAGCTGTTTTAATGGCTAACCTATACTTTCCGAAGCGCAAAGTGGATTCGCTTCAAATAATTGACAAGATTACACTCGTGAGCATTTCCCAATAACACGCACGGCAGATTTGTTGACTGCGTGCACTGGGAATGAAAGCGTTGACAGATCTCCCGTTGCTTACACGTCCGTTGACCAGCGTCTCTCAATACGAATGGTGCTCCTCTCGTTGCCGATCGTATTGTCCGTTGACGGTGCTCTCGTTGCCAATCGGCTTGTTGATGGTATTTTTGCTATCAACATTTTTAGTTGATATCAATTTACGAATATGGTTTTTATTATTGCCGGAATTTTTTTATTTTAATGTATTTACTGTTTTTCCATTTAATTTTTTTTTTATAATTTTATGTCGTCTACTATATATTATTTTTTTGAGTAAATCGAAAATATTATGTGCTGATTTCCGATTAGTATTTTTAAAGATATTTTCTTCACAATAGATACTATTATGGAAATAGCTTAAGAAGTTTTTGCCATTTTTATTAACAATACTACGATGAGTTAAGGTGTTTGTTTTTGTGCAAATATTAATAACAGGAAATTTAATTTTTGTTCAAACAATTTTTTTAAGATATATTCAAAATCTTTAACAGTATTTCACAGTAATAAACCGATAAAGTCGATAATCTTTTAGATAAATTCCCGTTCATATTGGGTAATTTTTAAAATGATATTAAAAAAAACTCTTCAATAACTCAACTTATTTTATGCTTTTTAAAATTATTTTTATTATTACTTTACAACTTTTTACTTTAGTATATAAAATTTTTTTATTAAATTATCAATGTATTTTTTGCTTTTGAAAAATACAATTTCTGTCATTAAAACTTTTATAAAGAGTGGGTGGCTAAAAATGCATATTATTCACGAGAAACATATCAACAGGATAAATAAATTTATATAAATTAACAATAATACATGTTTAAAAAGAGATAATTTTTATTTTGCACAAAATTTTTGGGCAAAAATATTTAATTTGATCAATAATAATAAAAATAATAATAATAATAATATTAATAAAAATAATATTCTAAGTCGATGGAAATTTTAAGTTTTGTTACAGTCGTGCCAATCGTATGGAGATAAAATAGCGGACAAATCGAATAAAACGAGAAATGATGGGTTGGTTAGCAACTATTACGATTTCGAAAAGTATGTTCACAATTCAGAGAATTCAATAAAGAAGAGCTTATGGACCCATGAAATATGTACAACGTTATTATTCTCATATTTACGACTATTATTCGCCATTTGCCCGAGTATAGTTGCCCAACAACAATAATGGCTCTCTGTTCGGAAACCGCCTTCTTGGGGAATGGTTGCCAATACAACGAACCATTCATTGTCAACCGTTTTCACATTATTGGAACACATATGCTCCTACTTGACTATACTTCACCGTATTTAACTTTAAAGCGATTCGTTTTTGGATCAGAGTGTAGTCTATGTTTGGGTCGCGTTCAACGAATCGCAGCCGACTTCATACATAATTAAGTGATGGTACTCGAATAGCCATTTAATTGGCAATATTCAACTTGAAATTGGTTTCAAAATCATTTCGAGTGCATTAAGAACTGATGGCGATGATGATGTTGATGGTGAATCTCGTTGCCGTTCCCATTGCTGATCCAATTGATCCAAAATTCTTCGCATCATCTGTGACGCCTCCTTAGACGACAATCTTCAAAGACAATGGCAACAATTTCAACAGACTCTAGACGCCTCATAATTGAAGGGTGCATGAATACTGTTGATCCGCTCTTATGTGCATATCAATAGAATTTTATATTTTTTCTAAGTTAATTTATTGTGCAATTTTAGCTTTTTTTCCCAATTCTTTTTTTTTGCATTTTGCATCAAGTTTATGAAAGTCTCAAGTTTAGAATTAGTCAAAATGAAAATGTTCATAGTAGAAAATAAAAGTAGAAGCTTCTCCGATTGCCATTTTGTTGCATGACTAACTTGAAAATGTTTTTTTTTTTAATTTATCATTTCTAAAAAAAATATATTAGAAATACTCAAATCCACGTTATTTTTTCATTTTTTTTTAAATTTTTTGTTCAGATATAATTAACTTACAAAAAATTAAAAAAATTAAAGATTATTATTAAGGATTTACGATCTGTCATAGTGATCCCTTACATAATCGATTTATGTTCGTCATTAAGGATTTATTGCAACAACAAAATTCGATTTAACAAAATTCTTCAAACTCAAAAAAGTTTGAATAATTTTGTTTTAACCTTTTGGCTGTTAATGAAATTGGAAAAAAATCAAAATTTCAATTATAAAATAATACTTATTTGTCATACAAAACAAAATAGTTTTTTTTACATTTTACTTCTTTTTTTTGGTAAGATTTGTGATGAAATGTAAATGTTTATTGCTACAAAAGCTTAACGGCCATTTGGCGCAACAAATAAAGGGTCATCACCCCCTCCCCCTATACTCTTCATAAATATTACATCTGAATTCCTTTTCAATTTGTTTTTTTTTGTTGGTACCTAATTACCTTTGCATTAATTTTAAATGAAATTTCCTTAACAAGCGCAAATAAAAAAAAGGTGATCCATTTTTGGGGTCAGAAATTAAAATTAAATAAAAAATACTTTAAATACAGATTTTGATAAAAAAAATTATTTTACTATATTGTTTAAGCCTTGCCATTGTGCAAACAATATATCATCATTTAAATAGCTGCCATGAGACTTCTTGCAGGACTTGATCCTTTTTATGTAATTTTTGTTGACTATTTCCAATATTTGGTGCTGTAATTCGATAATTTTTTAGATAATTTACAAACTGACTATTATCTGTGTAACAATTATCTTTCGCATAGCCCTATCAGCAAAAGTCCAACGGCGTCAAATCCTACGATCTTGGAGATAAATTTAAATAATCAAATTTGAGAAATCCGCGATCTATTATCTGTGTAATATTTATCTTTCGCATATCCCTATCAGAAAAAACCCAACGGCGTCAATTCGCACGATCCTTGAGGTCAATTTAAATAATCAAATCTCGGAAATACACGTTCTATTATCTGTGTTACAATTATCTTTCGCATAGTCCTATCGGAAAAAGTCCAACGGCGTCAAATCCTACGATCTTGGAGGTCAATTTAAATAATCAAATTTGGGAAATACGCATACTATTATCTGTGTAACATTTACGTTTCACACAGCCCTATCAGGAAAAGACCAACGGCGTCAAATGGCACGATCTTGGATGTCAATTTAAATAATCAAATCTCGAAATTACGCGTTCTGGGAACTTTTTTCACAAAAAAGGCCAAAATTTGACTTGTGGTGCCGATTTGTTCGAACTACATTTAATCCAAATTAAAATCTTCTAGTTCAGATAAAAAAATTGACGTTAACCGTCTTTTCTGCATTGTCATTTGGATGTATACATAACAGGTAGTCACTTTTTGCGAATACAGTGGCTTTTTTACAGTCACTGGTAGATTTTAAGGGGCCCAGTAAACAGTGAAGTTTTTCTTAATAACCGAACGAGAAATGAACTTTAAGTTTGCAGAAATTTCTGTGTCCACATTAGAATCACTTATTTAACTGAAAGTCCGTAAAATTTTACCGTTTTAATATAAAATAATCTATTATATCAAATGGCAAATCATAATATAATCAACTGCTATCCTAAATATTGTATATGCTTGATAATTGTCAAATACCAGGACTGTACTCTTTGAACCATAAAATGAATAACCCTTTCTCATTAAAGAAAATTATTTTCAACAAAATTGGCCGAGTATCATTAGTTTTTCTATACAAACTTTTCAAAGAAACTCTACGATTAATAAAGAAACTCTTTTATTTGGGAAAAAAATTACGCTTGGAAAATTTTGAAAAGAAATTTCACCAAAAAAAATGCCTACAAATTAGAAATTTCCTATAAGAAAAACAAAAAGATTTTAGGTTAAAAAAAAAATACTTCCTTTGAATTGAAACGTTTTCAAATATTTGAGTTTAAATATAACTTCGATTTACAATAGCTATCCTGGAAATTTGTACCCATTCCTAAACTTCAGTCCATAATACGTTCGGAAAGGACTAATAACATTCCACAAGTGGTTATTCAGTAAAGGAAATTCTCAAATCGAATTGAAATTCATGAAAATTGCATGTTTGACTGAACATCTGTACTCGTTTACCAAATAAAATCGAGTCCTTTTTAACAACAACAAAAAAAACAATAAACAAAAAATACATCTACAATATTGTTTGTTAGAAAATGCATTTTCATGTCCAAAGACGGTACTCGAAAAATGGGTTCTTGTGTAGCGAACAAAGCTTAAACTCGATTCGTTGACCATTGGCCATTTTTATTGTCAAACATTTCAACCCCATACCTTTAAAAAGGGTAAGATTCAATTTACGGTGTTACCTTCTTAAATGTGGAAACTCTTAAAAAATGTCCTTTAATTTTTATTTATACAAAAAATTTTTTCGTGAATTTTTCCCAATATGTGGGCAGGGATATAATATTTATTTACCTGGCAAGTAACATTCGAAGGGAAGAAACGACCACTTAACGGACTGGCAAAGTTGAATTGGAAATAATGTTGCTAATTTAGATGTGATCGTATAATTTCTTTTCCTTTAAATTTTTCTTAGTTTTTATATTTAAACGAATAATCGATGAGAAAATAAGAAATAAAAATTACTCTCCATTAAGTATGAATGAAGTTGTGTTCACTGTGGCTCGTCCAAAACCTAACCCCTTCGGCTGTCAGGAGTGAACCTCATTCAATATTTATTTTCATCCTTTTTATGGTATGCAGTTTTTTCCCATTTCAATGATGTCTGGATATGACCCAGAATGACCATTCATGCATGCTGGATTATGTACAAGGATGACTGTTGCTTAGCTCTAAGGATCTCGTGCTCTAGCGTTTGGGGTTTCTGTGCAAATGAATACTTTAAGAAATCATCTATGTCAGCTGGTGCATTTGTGTGTATGGCCTCATTTTACGAAAGGGAATGTATTCCAACTTATCACCATCAAGGAGAAACTAGATTGCTGAGTAACTCCTTCTTTTTAGATTGCTTTCTGGACATTTTTGTATTTGGGGCTGATAGCGTACAGTTGCAGTTCCACTGTACGCCTTGAAGTATGCCACGAAAATTAAGTGCTAAAGCAACACGCAATACGAAGACATCTAGTCAAGAGCAGCATACTTGAGTGATCTTCTAATTACACTTTGGAGGGTGTGCTTCTGTTAAAAATGGTTTTTTTTCTACTCTACAAAAGCACACAAGCTGAAAGAATAATAATGAAGGAAGACATCCTGTCGCAGCAGTGACTATCTTATGCACAATATCTGACACTGTCTATCTGTTAGTCATATTTCCAGAGTAGACTATGACTATAAACATACTAAAATTGAACGGAGAAAATTATAGTCTTTTCAAAAGTTTTCCTTTCTTTTTGCCTTACTTGAAAGCAGATTTTTAATATACTTGAAAAGGATAAGAAAAAATATTACATAAAAACGAAGAATATTAACAAGAAAAATTTCAGAGATTAATTGAAAAGCTTCTTGAAAATGTAAACACTAATATTGAAGTTGTTGTGGAGTACTTGAAACTACATTAAAAATATAATAATTACTATTTAATGTAAAATAAATTGTTTTCGGTTTTGCTATACAGAATCATCCAAATTAAATGATGGATTGTGCTTTTTTTTTCTTCTGGGGACTTTATGTTTGAATCATTTTCTGATAATTAAATAATGAAAATGTGCAAGATTGAAACAAAAATTATCATAGGCAAATTTGCCTACGCATAAAAACTATTCAAAATCAAATGAAATAATCAGTTTTGCTAGGCAACATTGCACATGTTGCTATACACAATTTCTAAATGTTGCAGAAGACATAATTCCTATCAACAAATTACTATACTTCCACAGTCTGGACATGTTTAGGTTTAGTTTTTTTTTTTTTTGCTGTTCTGAGGCCGCTAACGAAAAAGCCAGGTGTAAATTTATAGCGTCATGATAATGAAGCCGTTCGGTGACTCATCCTTCAAACAATGCTTTTTATTGTTGTATGTAATATTTCTCAGAGTAGAGTTTAAATTTTTGTTATTGTATGTAAGATTTATCAGAGAAAAGGCAGAGGTCATTTTTTAGCGCCACGACAATGAGGCCATTTGGCGACTTTATTGTAGGTGTAGGCTGTCATTGGCAGTTTACCTAATGAAACTTGTTGATGGTTAGTTGGAGGGAGTAATTACAATAAAATTTTATGGAGCATATAGTAATGTTGCAGACGGTTAAAAAGGGACTTGGCAGGGGGATTTCGGGTCTAGGGGCTCCACAATGGAAGGAGTTCTATTCAAAAAGACATTCAGGGTAAAGTGGCATTCACTTAAAATATGAGGAATGGCGTCTTTTTCTCTTATTGTAAGAGGTACTGAGACAAGAACCAGAGGACATTTTGTAGCGCCATGACAATGAGGCCACTTGGCGAGTTCATGTTAGGTGTACGCTGACATTGTCCGTTTACCAAATGAAACTTGTTGGTGGTTAATTGGAGGGAGTAATTATAATAAAATTTTATGGAGCATATAGTAATGTTACTCAGGGTAAAAAGGGGACTTGGGAGAAGAGTGTGTTTGGTCCAGGAGCTCCACAATGGAAAGAGTTCTGTTTAAAAAGACATTCTGAGTAAAGCGGCATTCACTTAAACTATGAGGAATGTGGAGTTTTTTTGTTTTTTTTGTTGTTGTAAGGTCTGTGGGTTAAGAGCAAGAGGTCATTTTGTAGCGCCACGACAATGAGGCCATTTGGCTAGTTCATGTCAGGTCTAGGCTGGCATTGCCAGTTTACCTAATGAAACTGGTTGATGGTTATTTGGAGGGATTAATTACAATAAAATTTTATGGAGCATATAGTAATATTACTCAGGGTTAAAAAGGGGACTGAGGGAGGAGTTTTTAGGTCCACGGGCTGTACAGTGGAGGGAGTTCTATTCAAAAAGAAATTCTGGGTTAATTGGGGATCCGTGCTGTCATTGTCGCCGATATCAGCATGACTTAAAACCCAACACAATTCAACATTTCTAATGTTCAACAACTAATATCGAATTTAGTTCAGAACCAGGTCAACTGATTATTATCGATAGCATTGTGTAGAACCAACCATCTATTCACCGACTTAAGGAATAGTTACCAATAAATAGATGGATTGATGTTTGCCTTTTTTATCTACTTAGTTTCGTTGACGGCCTAAAGCCAGCAATCAGGGTATGCACTGACGTCCTGAAGTTAAGGCAAAGAGTGGATGTGATTCTTGCCAACTCAGAGATCATTACGGCAGTTTGGAACGCAAAGATTCTTATTGATTAGGATTAAGCGGGATTTATTAAGAAAGTCTAAGATAAGTTTCGATCAGTAAAGAAATAGTCCACCTTGATAACCCGCGGTGCACCCTAATCGAATACAGTAGTTGACCGCTGCCTGGACTTGCCTTTGTAGTGGTACTGGCAATCTGACCCATAAAGTGAGGGAATTTTCTTTCAATCTGAATTAAGACCCAGAATCATATTAAAAATGTCGTTAATGGAGATAGGTTCAGACGCTATCTTCCTGGATCCAAGTTTCGCTTACGATATACTTGGAGGTATAGTGGGTTTTCTGTCGGGACGGTGGTGGCTCCATTACTCGATTAACCCAGAACTAAATTTGCCAATGACGTTGAGTGATTCCTGCTTGGAATATTCAGATACAAACATGAAAAAAATTGTTGGCATAGAGGAAGTGTGTCACTGGTAAGAGTGATGAGGATAGGGAAAAGATGAAAGTTGTCAATCAGGTGGTGGACAATGGGAAACCTTGGGGATTGCCATTTTCCTTCATGCGTTTGCGCGAAAACTAACCGTTAGGGGTCCTACTAGTCGGGTAGGATTAAAGCACGGCTAAAGTGGCTGAGTCGACTCAGCACTTATCCAATTGAAAAAGTAGCCTCCACGCGCTTATCCAATCGTGTAGGCACATTAACGGTAATCAGCTTCTCTTTTCGTATCTGTAAAAGTAAATTTGTAAAAAGCTTAGTTAAAATTTTTGCTAGCTTTTAATAAATTCGATTAATTGATGCGAAATATTTAATAATAAAATCTGCGTTTTATTTTCAAATATTTTCCATAAATTAAATGAAGAAGAAAAATTTAAATAAACTTCTTAGGGATGGATGAGTTTAATTTTTTTGTGTGTGTATATAATAAAGAAAAAATAATAAATGTCATCTCTTATAATAAATAATAAATAAAATTTATTGAAATGTCCAAATTTAGGATTTCTAGGAAAATACACGCTCTAACATGAAATGTTTTAGGTTTTTTTGTTTTGTTACATAATAAAAAGAAATTTTATTTGAGCTCATACCTTAAATACGAGTATTATACCTTAAATTTTTCAGATTCTTTCGGATTATGCAAATCTATTTACTGCATACGTTCATAATAGAAAATACATCTTATTCTTATTATGTTGCTTTGATATGGAAACGTTTTGATTTTCCCTTTTTATTCAAATACTTTTCCATGATAAATAAATTTTTTCCCGAATTTTTTGTTAAATGAAAATATCTAGAATGATTTACATGAAAATCAATCACCTGCTAAATCTTATTTTTATATTTAGTAGATCGCTGAGTAGGCGATTTGATATAGGAAAGATTTGGTATTGTTTGTAAATTTTTACTTCGGTTTTATTTAATATTTAATTTATTTTCTGGAAAAGTGTATTATAATTAGTTTCATTAGAAAATTTTCCTAATATTTTTATGTCTAAAATTTCTTCGCAAAAAGTTTGACGTATTAAAAAGTTTAAGTATCAGTAACAAAGTTTTAATGGAATTCATTTTGGTACATATTGAAATATGATATTTTCTTCCTAATATATAAATTTTCATTTATTACCCTTAGGATTATTGAGAAGGGTTTGTTGTTAAGATAAGATTTCATAAAAGAATAATTTTGGTGAAAAATCATATTTGAAAAAAATTGACTGCACAAGTTGTAATTTAATTACAGAACAGATATTTTTTTAAGTGAAAATTTAATAAAAATATATTTTTTTCTTGATTTCCATATTGGACTTAATAGAAATAGTATCTTAAGTTATGCTTAACACGTCCAGTTTTAGTACATTTCGTGTCCGTTGTTTACCAGGAAACTTTTTCATATGGCATCTATTAACCAATAGATGGAGCTGTTATAAAATGGTGTTAACAATTGATGTAATTACTAAAATAACCTGATATTCTGGAAGCATTTTCCATTTTATTTTATTTTTTTTAAATTTTAAGTTTAATTTGTACAATTATTTTGAAGTTCAATTACAATAAAACACTTATTTTGACGTTCGGAAAGTGCAGTTCTGTCATCTGACAGCTGTTAAGCACATGTGTCATTGAATATGGTATTTGATTAGTTCAAAGTTTGCCCTTTTACATTATGGATAAATTTATAGAAAGAAAATTTACCAATTGACTGCTAGAACAACAGTCTTTTTATGTTGATTTTTTGGATGAATTTTCTTTAGCAATGAGGCTGAATAAGAAAAATTACGGTATTTGGGGCTCTGAAAACTCACAAAATCTATATTTTAGGTGTGGCTTTTTAAACTTTACTTTCCGGACAAATTTTCTTCAGCAATGAGACTAAAAAAGAAAAATTACCGTATTTAGGGCTCTGAAAACCCACAAAATCTATATTTTAAGTGTGGATTTTTTTAACTTTATTTTCCTGGTGAATTTTCTTCAACAAAGAGGCTGAATAACAAAAATTACCGTATCTAGGATTCTGAAAACCCATAAGTAACTGTGAAGAAGCCATTATATCATTATTTCCCTTATTTCTTGATAAACGAAGAAGCGCAGACCAATACCGTCAAAGATAACTGACTATTTTTGACCTCAAATTGAAGATTTTAATCTAAACTATATGTGGTATCAATAAAATAGTGCCACAAACCACATAACACAACAAATTTCAGCATTATTGTGCGAAAAGCTACCAGAACACGTAATTTCGAGATTTGATGATGTCAATTAGTTTCCAAGCGTTTGACTTTTTGTTTTGGGGTTACGCTGATTTTCTAAGGTCAAAAGTGGGGTGACTAGTAAATTGATGAGTGAAAAAAAGTTTATGAAACAAGCAAATAAATTCTAATTTTTTCATAGAATTTTTTACCAAAACTAATATTTTCTACAAAAAGTATCTGTACTATTTTTACTAAGAATTTCCACAAAAAGCTGTGGATTAGATATGATTTATTTTCCAAAGGTCTCCCGGAGACTCTCAATTCCTCACTTTATTTGGCAAAAGTTATACTATAAATTTGGTATTGGTACAGTCTATTGGTACAGACTATTTTACTAGCTAAATTTGAACTCAGGACTATTGCGTTGTAATCAATTTTTCTAAGTAAGTGAAGAATAAATTTGGTTTAATTTTTATTTCCTAAAATAAATTAAAATTATAGTTTCCTATTAACATGTATTTTTATTTAAATAAAACTTTTGACAATATTAATAAAAATTTGGATTTTTTTTCTTTTCAGGTAAATAAATTCACAAAATAATCTTTTAAGAATCACATAATCTAGAGTAAGTTCATTTTCTATAAAAAAAAAGTGCCAAATTTTTTATATTAATAAAGAAATTATTAAATCATGTCAAAATTTAGGTAATTAAAAATAGTTTTTAATATCATAAAAAGGATTGTTTACCAAAATTTTTTTATGTTTTCTTTAAAAAAAACACACACACTTTAAATTGTGATAAATTCAAATATTACTGATTAAGAACTAGGAATTAAGTTTAGCAAACGATTGGGTAATTATGCTTTTAAAAAAATCTACATGAAAAAATCCATTTTGGAAACAAAAAAATTTTGAATTGAATCACAAATTGGAAATCTGCTGCAGGCAATAGTAAAAAATCAAGTCAATTTTCGATAAAAAATGTTCAGATTTTCCGTTTTTAAAAGGTGAAAAAAAATATTTTTTTACACTTTTTATACACGAAAAATATCCTTCCTTCCAAAAAAATTTGAATAAAAGATTCTACTAGCATACTACCTACACTTACTTAATGGTCGTTGGATCTCCTGACAATGCTTTATCCACTTTTGCAATAGCAAAAAAGGAGTAAAAATTATTAACGAACGAACAGCATTTTCATAACCTCAAGCATAGAAAGTTTCGCATTCAAATTGAATGAACTTTTTACGTTATTTTTTTATATTTTTCTTTATTATTTTTTTCTTCTGTTTGTTTCTTATCAGTTTAACCGGAAATTTTCTTTAGTTTTTTTTTTTTTAATTTTTTTATGGAGAACTTCCAATATGATTTCGTTATCAGAGGTTTCTTATCGCATATCAAAATTTTGTTTTAAAATGATTAAAAGCTTAACAAAATTTGGTTAAACAGCAACAATACTAATAATAATAATAATAATAATAAAAATTAGTGATGGTCTACTTGACTTGAAGGGACTTTTTCCTTTTCTGAAGAAAACTTTTTCAGAAACAACAAAACTTTTCGTTTGTTCAAAATCTAGAAAAGAAAAGAAAAACTTTTTTTTCCCTAAAATTGAAACTTTTCAAATTTGCTTGTTTTTATGTTCTTATCGCTTAATTATTTATTCTTCCATATAATAAGTATTAACTGAAGGTAACAGACTAAACATAATTGTGCCCACCATCTTTATTATAGTTTTTATCTGAACATCTGAACACTATCCAAATTTCGAACACGTGTTATTTGGTCAAATTAATATGCCACTTAACCTTCTAATCTTCTTCTTCTTCTTGTTTTTATTTTTTTTTTTTATCATATCTACTATCAGCAATGGGGCGCATCTGCCGGTTTTGTTTTAAATTCCGCCATTAATTCCTTGAGGCGATCCCCGATTTTTGTTTATTCAAAAAATAATAATTTTAATAAGAGAAGAGAAAAAATGACAGAAAAAAAAACATATTCAAAATAGCCTCAAAGTATCAGTTTCATAAAAGTCGTTTTTCATATGCCATCCTTGGCATATGACATAATAATTCCGGATATGTTGCCAAATGAGTTTGCCTCTTGGCCAGGATCTTAGCGTATTTTTTACTTAAAAAGAAAAAGGTCTTTTTTTTTTGACCATCTGACAAAAATTACCCTATGACATATGATAACATCGTTATTATTTCTTGGATTCGTCCTACTAAGGGTAGGTTTTTATATGTAAACTAGTATTTTTAATATTGAACAATAATTTTCCTAGCTATTATCCCGGATATATTTGTTATTTATCTCAAGAGAAATTGTTTAAAAATAATTCTGTTTTTTTCTTTTGTCCTAAAATATCCTCTTTTTTTGTATAAAACTCCAACGGTCATGTAGGGTGAAATATGATATAAAATATAAAAAATAAAAATAATTTAAAAAAAAAATTAATTGAAATTTTCTCAAAATTGAAAAATGATATTTTCCACATCCGATTTGGTGTAGATTATGTTAGTTAGTGTACACGGATTATTAGTTGGTAACACCTGAACATTTGTTATTGGAACAATCGCGTGCACAATAATTGAAGTTAACTCAACATTGTTTGCGAACGTATTCGTTAGCATTAATTTGTGTCTAAAGTAAAATTAAATTAAATATTTTCCATTTGAGTTTATTGCAAAGTGGTTTGTTGAGGTCTTGTTCTTGGGATGTGCCCATTTCAATACATGTAAAAATGAAGTTTGAATAATAAGAGTAAGAACCTCTTTTGTGATTCGAACCTGTTCGGCTTATAGCACAAACGATGTGCCTTCTTCTACCATCACCACCGTAGGAGATGAAGCTTGTCCATACTTAAATGGAATTTCATAAACGAGGAATAAGGCAGAAATGGAAAGAATAATAACTACAATTTCAGGTAGAATGAGCCTATATTTTAGGTTCTATTTTACGATCTCCAGGTAGTCTGGGCTATGTATTCAGAACACTCTGATCGCGCCTATACGATCGTTTCGATCAAGGTACGTCGTGTCGTCGGCAGGTTTTGTATTAAGGCCCAGTTCAGTACGAACCAATTCTTTAAAGCGTTTCTTCAAAAGATTCTATGAAACTCGTTTTTCGATCATTTCAATTCCAATTCCAGATTCGATCCTCTTCCCATCACACTAATTCAGCGTGTACTGACATAATCATCTCACCAATGTTAAAAGTCTCCAACACAGTTGACCGATTTGCCTGAATTTTCTATAGAATATTTTTCGTTTCGTATCTTTTGCAGGCATTTTCGATCTTCTTACCTTGTCTGGTAATTTATAAAAAAAGATCTTAAGCGAAAACACAATCTATTGCTCCATTACAGAGCACTTTTTAACTCATTTCGTTATTTTATAGTTGCCATATTTATTTATAACTAATTTTATTTCCAATTTTATCTTATACAATTTTACTTATTACATTTTTTTTCTGCTTCTTTTAAATCTATTCAACTAGATTAGGTTAAGTTCTTTGTACTTTTTGATGAGATCACCACTACGATCGCTCATTCACTCACTCGCACACTCACTCAATCACTCTCTTGATCACACACTCACCTATTCACACACTCAATCAATCATTCATTCTAAACGGTAACACGGGTGGTAGTAACACAATACCGATTGCAACTGGCAAATAAAATTCAAATACTTTCAAAAAACTGAAGTATTTCGTTCAAATCAACCAATTATATATATTTTAAATAATAATTTATTTATTATTAATATTGGTCAGTCGATTTTTTAAATATGGCAGTACTTGAACTACAAATGCAAATTTAAAACGAGCTCTTATATGGCGATGAAACACCGTCGGAGTTTTGTTCATTTCCGTTAGATTGTAGAGGTTTAAAAATGTTGACAGCGCCATCTACATGCAGTTTGCAGTTACCGTCGACATGTAAGTCAAAATGCTGCCTTTTGCTGTCCGAATTTTGTGCTTTCCCACTAAATTATGAGTTTTTAAAATTTTGACAGTGCCATCTGCATGTAATTTGCAGTTGTCGTCGATAAAACACAGTTGCCATGCGTCTTCATAATTTTAAGCATTACCATTAAATTTCATGGGTTTAAAAAATTTAACATCGCTATCTACATGCAGTTTGGAGTTGTTGATAAAACAGCCACCAGCTGCCATCTGCTCTCAGAATTTTATACTTTCCCATTAAATTGTAAAGGTTTTAAAATTTTGACAGCGCCATCTGCATGCAGTTTGCGCTTACCATCGATAAAGCTGTCGGCAGCCCGTTAGATTCCGATCCGTCTTCGGAATTCTGAGCATTCCCGTAGATTTTAAAGGTTTAAAAATTTTGACATCGCCATTGCGTCGGCAACTGCCATTCGCTGTCGAATTTTGTGCATTAACTTTACACTGTGAGGGTTTTAAGATTTTGACAGCGCCACTTGTATGCTATTGCCTTTCGTCGTCGCAATTTTGTGAAGGTTTAAAAATTTTGACATCATCATACCGTCGGCAGTTGCCATCTGCTCTCGGAATGTTGTGCTTTCCCATTAAATTGTGAAGGTTTTAAAATTTTAACAGCGCCGTCTACATGCAGTTTGCCGTTACCGTCCTCGATTAAATAGTCGGAATACTGCCATCTGCTATCAAAATTTTGAACATTCCCATTAGATTGTTAAAGGTTTAAAAATTTTGACATCTCCATTCCGTCGCCAATTGTCATCTGCTGTCAAAATTTTATGCATTCTCATTAGATTGTGAAAATTTTAAGATTTTTGACAGCGTCAACTGCATGGATTTTCCAATTCAGCGTCAAAATTGTATTCCTACCATAAGAATGATCGTGGAAAAATTTTTATGTTAATTTATAAATCCTCATTTTATAGGAAAAATAGTTTTTTTTTTTAATTTATAGAAATAGTAAACTTATTTTATGTAATAAAATGGACTATTTGAACGAAATCGAAACTCATTCTTGGTCATCTTTTGCCTATTTAGACTGTTGAGCGTATAATAATTTTGAAATTTCTCATTTTTTTTTTCGCGATTAAATTCAATTTTTTGTTAGTTTTCTGTAACGCTTTTTAATTAAGATTTAATTGAAGTTGAATAGCTTTAATAAAAGTGTTGATTCTTGTTCTTCTTTTCCTTCTGATTCTCATTCAATATTTTCTTCTTCTTGATTATGTTGATCAACTCTTTTTTTTCTCTCTATTATTACAAATTGTATCAGTGGATAGTAGTTGTTGATGTTGTTAATTTCTTATGAATTCCCCCCTTTTTTTTTATTAAAGAATAAAAAACCACTTTTGTTTATTTTGAATAGAAAGAAAATGGAAAAAAAATTAAGCTTTCACGATAATCCGAATTTTTGTATAGCAAAGTTGCCAAAAGAAAATGTTGACAAGATAAAAATGAATTCTTTTTTTCAAAGACTTTTTTATAAGACCGCAACCAACTGAACCAGATCTCAATTACACGAATATTGACTGGACCTTTTTCTTTTCAACAAATTTTAAAACAAAAAAGCTTATTGATGAGTTGATTTTTGGTTTTAGTTGTTTTTAAAAAATTTCTTAAAACAACGTTACTGGAAAAATAATCTATTCTCAAATATAATGAAAGGTGTATGGAAAAGGTAGAAGTGGGGACAAGAAATACGTGTAATCTGTTTTTATGGTACATTTAATTTTTGAATGTTAATTAGAAATTTCAAATAATATAATTAGTATGAAATGAGTCTTTTATTCTTTTTTAGTATTTTGTTCATATCTTCGAAAAATCTATTGTAAAAGAATCAAAATCATTTAAATGAGGTCGGATAGTAAATGAGGTCAAAAGAAAATGTGTGACCAGCAACAACAAAAAAAAAAAAACTTTTTTACCCTTTTATAAATAATACAATAATTTTTATAAATTTTTTTTACACTTTCAAGTTAATAAAAATGGATCAATTTTGTCGGAGTTTTTATAAGTCTTTAAATTTAAAAATAGGTCTAATTCTTACAATGATTATTCTTTCAATAATTTAGTACATTTTATGTAGTGAGTTATTAGTTTTGTGGTTCGGAAAGTACAGCTCCAGTCATTTGACAGCTGTCAAACATATATGTTATCAAATTAGTTCACTACCGAACAACCTATAAAATATGAACATTATTTCCAAAAAAAGGGGCGATATTGCTGTAGCCACGTTTCGAAAATTAAAATTTCCTTCACCGATGAGACTTATTTCTCGATCGCGGATACGTCAATAAGCAAAATTTCCAAATATGAGGGTCTGGAAATCCGCAAATTACTGTGGAGAAGCAATTGTATCCGAAAAAAGTGATTGTCTGGTTTTTATTTTGCCCTTATTTACCTGAAAATGCCGAAAAATATGTTGCCTTTAATTCACGGCTCCAAAAATCCAAGAAAATGTATAGGATGCGTAGTTTTGAGATTTGGTTATGTCAATTGGCCTCCGAAATCGTTAGAATTTTTCTTCTAATCTACTCAAAATATCGTACTTAAGCTGACAATTCTCAAACTTTTGACCAACAACCCGATATATGCGAAAAAGTCATCAAAAATTACATTAAAAGAAAAGGAACCCTGCAACAAGATATCTTTTTGATATAGATTGAATAATGGCAAGGTCTAAGCAATTATCAAAACGTGGGAAAGTTTAAATGTGTTTTTTCCCTTCAGTTAAATTTTGAAAATTTTCCTAGTAAGAAAAGGTTGATCATACCTGATTAAAAGGATATTTTGTACTTTTATTTTCAATTCCCAAATTCACAAATAAGTAAAGGTAATTTATCACTGATAGAAAAGGACATTTTTTCAAATAAAGTTAAAATATCAAACTTTTGTCTAATAGGAAAATTCCTGATTCAAAGGACATTTTTCTGTTATATTTAAATTATCAAATTTTCATAAAAAGAAAAGGTTACAAATTCGTGTTTCAGCGGACTTTGTTTTCTGCATATTTAAATTTTCAAAATTTTCTCATATGAAAAGCATACAAATCCTTGATTTAAAGGATATTTTTTTTAACGTCAGTTAAATTGAAAAATTCTAATAAGAAAAGGTGTAAATTCCTGATTCAAAGTGCACGCTTTTGTTTGAAATAAATTTCCAATATTTCCTAACAAAAAATAAGATTACCAATCCTTGACTCAAAGGATTATTTTTCTTTTTAGTTAATTTCTATAATTTTCTTATAAGAAAAGGTTACAAATACCTGATTTAAAGGTGTATTGCCTTTCATTTAAATTTGCAAATTTTTCTAGTAGGAAAAGACTGTCAATCCCTCATTAAAAGGACATGTTTCCCGGTAAGTTAAAGTCTCAAGAATTTATTAATAAGAAAAGATAATAAATTCCTGATTCAAAGGACATTATTTACTTTTAGTTAAATTTCCAAAATTTTATAAAAAGAAAAGATCCCTGACGCAAAGGACGTTATTTACTTTTAGTTACAATAAATTTCCAAATTTTCCTAAAAATAAAAGTTTATCAATCGATGATTTAAATGAATTTTCTCGTTTTAGTTAAATTTTTAAATTCTCCTAATAAGAACACGTTTTAAATCCCTGATACGGAGGACTTATAAGAAAAGTTTATAAATCCCTGCTTCAAAAGACATTTTTGCCTTTTAGCAAAATTTTGAAAATTTTATAAAAAGAAAAAATCCTTGACTCAATGAATGTTATTTACTTTTAGTTAAAAGTCAATATTTGCTTAATAAGATAAGGTTACCAATTCGTGATTGAAAGGACATTTTTCGTTTTAGTTAAATTTTTAAATATGCCTAATAAGAACACGTTTTAAATCCCTGATTCGAAGAACTTTTGCCTCTCATTTAAATTTTCAAATTTTCCTAATAAGAAAAGATTGCTAATCCCTCATTAAAAGGACATATTTCCCGTTTAGTGAAATTGTTAATTTTTTCTGTAAGAAAATTTATAAATCCCTGATTCAAAGGACATTTTTTCCTTTTAGTTAAATTTTCAAAATTTTATAATAAGAAAAGTTCCTGGACTCAAAGGACGTTATTTACTTTTCGTTAAATGTCTAAATTTTTTTAATAAGGAAAGATTCCCAATTCTTGATTGAAAGGCCACTTTTCGTTTTAGTTAAAATTTTCTAATAAGAAACGTTTACCAATCCTTGATTTAAAGGATTTTTTTAACTTAAGTTAATTTCTATATTTTCCTAAAAATAAAACATTCCAAATTTAAATTTTCAAATTTTTCTAATAAAAAAAAAGATTACTAATTCTTGACTCAAAGGACTTTTTGTCATTTTAGTTACATTTCCAAATTTTCCCAATAAGAAACGGTTGCCAATACACGATTTGTATGAATTTTCTCACTTTAGTTAAATTTTTAACTTTTCCTAATAAGAACACGTTTTAAATCCCTGATTCGGAGGGCTTTTTGATCTATTCAAAAATCTCTTCAGCCTTTTAATATTAATTTTTTTTTAATCGTTTTATTAATTATTCATTGTCCGTTCGTATTTAAAGGAAACAAAACTAAAAAGTTCTGGTACGTCAGTCAAAATTTCCAACGTGTTGAATCAATCTTGATAATCGTTCAGTTTTCTTCATCTCAATTCTGATCTCTAAACAACATTAATGTTCAAAGAGATCTTTTTTCGCTGCTATTTTTATTGAGAAGAGAAGTATATAAAAAAATATATATTCAATAATATAAAGTAAAGAATAAGAATTAAAAAAGTATGGTATGAAAACAGGGCGGAAGAATAAAGGGGAAAAAGAAGAATAACCTCAGCAAAATCAAAATGGTGGCAAACGAAAAACAACGAATGCGAGTGGATCAAGAACCTAACCTCAAACAGGAATTTAATATCCATGAATGGACTGCCACTCTTACCTGTGTTCTCTTGTCATTCGTTTTCTCTTTTTTCAATTGCATTCATAATTTCAATGAGTTTGGCATATTACTACACATACTAGTGTATTTTTATCCAAACAATAAACAACAACAACCCAAAAAAAAAAACAATCTCACAATTGAAAATGGATGAAGTTTTCCATTAGCTCAACATGATAACAAAAGCTGATTATCACGACTCGAAAATGTTCTTTGGATTTATGAAAAGATTTAAACCAAAATTATTATTATTTAACTTGATTTTTTATTTATGGCAAATCTTTTATAAATCGAAATATTGCAAAAATGGTGTTTTTTTTATAAGTTCAGCTAAAATTAGACAAAATGTCATTGAAAAGTAATTATTTCATTTTCCTGCCAGATGGCGCAATAAAAAGTAAGGAAAATATATGAAGAAGAAGAAAAAGAAGAAAAAAAGGTGAAAATTGACAACTTAAACTCATTATTGGATATTGTCGGTCGGTCGGTCGACTTTACTTTCTGTTTCCGGTTGTGTACCAATTTTCAATGGACTCTTATTATTCGTGTTTTGAAAATATTGTTCAATAATTTTCGTTAATTCTTTTTTTTTTTGGAATATTCCCAGGAATAGTGTCGGCTACTGGTTTAAAAAGGTTCGCAACCAAAAAAAGATTTCTTTCACTTTTTTTCATTTTATATTGACACAACTGTTTAGAATAAAAGATGTTATTTGTGTTTATTTTGAACGGTTGGTATTGTTCAATTCTTAAATAAAGATCACGGAATGAAACGAAGAAAAAATTAAGTAAAGATTTAAACAGAAAAGTGTGTGAAAAATTAACCAAAATCTTTTCGAATAGAAATTTTTTGTAAAGCAAAATTGATCCTTTTTCTAAGCAGGTACTTTTTCTGCTTGAACCATTCTTCAAAAACCTAATTAAATGGTTTTCTTTTCAACAACAAAAAAAATAGTTTTTAAACCAGAATTAAAAATTAACTTAAAAAAAATATTGTAAATTTCGTTTTTTTTTAAATTTAAAATAATTTTAAAGAAATTCCATGAAATTTTTGTAAAACTGTACTCAAAAGTATTATCACTTCTCTCCCGATTTGGACCAAAGCCATTTTCTGATCGCAGGACTTTTACCTCAAGAATATTTTTTTTCTTATTTTTAAAAAAAATTTAGGGTGGATGTTGGCTTATAAATTTGTAAGTTTTTTAAAAGAATTTTTATTTGAAGTTATTTGAATATCAATATTTTTTGTTGGTCTTCAACTTTTACCACATCACAAAGCGTGGACGATATTGCTTATGAAAAATATCCGCAATTTTTTATAAAAATCTAAAATCTTAATGAAAACAATTTATTCTCATCTTCTCCCCTCTTTTCCCTCAAATTTAATTTATAAGAAAAACAATGGCTCCAAAAACCGTGGTATTCGTATCTGCACCTCAAATTCAAATGCAATTTTTTTGTTTGTAAACTTTTGTTAAAAATACTATTTTTGATGAGAGTTAAAATTTATTAATTGCAAATGAAATTGAATATCGTAAATTTCTTATATATTATTTGATAAAAAATTCTACTGTACAATTGTGGTATAGAAAAATGAAAAGCTATTGCTATGAAAATACTATTTTTTATTTCGGTAAACAATATCTTTAAATAGAATACAAATGGTATTTATAGTCCCACGTATCATAAACCAAATGTGGAGTATTGACTAACCCTGAGAGAGCCTAGGTCATATTCAGATGGAGACCAACGATGATACGAGTACCAGTTGAGTTTCGTTTTATGTTCCCATATACATTTCCACTTCCAGGAATAGTGTTCTGCTATTCTTCGTATTCATATGTTGGCGTCCATATCCATGTCTATTCCGATATCCTTGTCCGTGACCAGGCATTACACGAACGATTTGTCAATTCAATCGGGAAACTATATGAAAAATGAGTACACACTTTAACGTTTGGCAGAATACGCAATGCGAATGCCATAAACGTGGTCAAAGTGTGTTTCTGGGTAAAGTAATGGACATTGTTTCCGTATGTTTACGATAGATAAGACCGAATTTATTCAGGACGTTATGAATTTGATGAGTTGCGAGCCTAACCCGGATTTAACGTTCTTGCTAGTGTGTGCCTTCATTTACCATGTACCGCGCATAGTCAATTTCCATATCTTATATACGATAGTCAATATCAGTCAATTTAGTCTATTTGGGTCTTCAGTTCACTTTGATGGCAACGCGTTAAATTAAATGAAAGTGCAACACTATTGACAGTATCTATAAATTCAAGTGAAATCATTCGGAAGAAATTCTCACCATCAATAAATTCGAAAACTCTATTTACACAGCAAACCTTAATAAAATCCAACAATCGTAGTCGTATTCGTATTTTGATCAATTGTGGAAACGAAAATAATGAATGGTATTTGATCTTTTACTGTAATTACTAGCGACATGCGAGCAATAATTCTAATTTGACATTAATAGTCTGGTGAAATGTAGGAAACGATTCAAGTTGGAAATTATTCCAATAAAACAGAAATGAAAACAGTGAATTTGGAAAACTTTCCTTTCATTTTTAAGGTGCCATTAATCGTAACTTGTTACTTATGCTCACAAGTAAACAATCTTGATGAATATTAACTACACAGAAATTAATTTTTGGTTTGTGGAAAAAAAATTAAAATAGAGTTTTTTTATGCAAAAATAAAATTGATTTGAAAACAAATGTGAAACAAGACAATCGTTTGCTTAAGGATGAGCAAAATCATTATTGAAGAGTAGTCGTGAGCTCATTGTTTGACACGAAATTTTCTTCTGTTTATAAGAAATTGTAGATTATTTTAAAGGTACCCTGATGGTATCCCTTTCTGACAGTTGAGCAAAAGCATATCAAAGCGTAGTCGGTTGTCTTCAAAAATCAAATTTAATTTTAGAAAATTGTATTTGAAAAAGGTTTAAATCGTGCACAATTTTAATCTTGCTGACGGTTGAGTAGACGCTAAGCGTAATCTTGCGTATGCGATTTTCTAGCATAGAACAATATTCCAAAAATAAATATTTCAAAAGAGCTCAATTATTTTTGAAACTAAAAAAATTAAAACGTTTCGTATAAAAAATTATGTATGAAGGGGTAAACGATTGTTAAGAACGCTGCCAGCTGAGCAGAAATATATATTTCTATATACAGAAACTGTAATCTTACGTTTACTTATAAAAAAGTTTTTTTAGGAAATTGCATTTGAGAAGGATTTAATGGTACGTATTTTTTTGATGTTGCTGACAGCTGAGCAAAACCAAACCAATGCGCAACCGTAATAATTTTTTTGTTGAAAAATTGTATTTAAAATTTTTTTGGGCAAGCTATTGTTTAGCTTGCTGAAAGCTGAGTAAAACCAAATCAAATAATTTTTTTTAAGAAATTGTATTTGAAATTTCTTTAGGATCGGCCATTATTTAGCTTGCTGATAGCTGAGCAGAAACATAGCTAAGCGTAATCTTGGGTGTGCGATTTCATAGCAAAGAACAGTATTCCAGGAGAAAATATTTCCAAAGGGCTTGATTATTTTTGAAGCAAGTTTTAGCCGTTACCGATTGTCAAAAAGATGACAGTTGAGCAAAACCATGCCAAATTATAGATGTTAACTTACGATTGCCAACAAAAAAAATTAGGAAAGTGTTTTTGAAAATGATTTGCAGGGTGGCCAACTTTCGATGTTAAGGGTAAAAATGTTCAATGTTAAAGGTATTTTTGAGTGTAGCATAGAACAATATTTTAGTAAGTTAAATATTTCTAAAATGTTTGAAAAGTACGAAAAAACTAAAATAAGTAAAATGTTTCTTAGAGAAAATGACATTTAAAGCAGTTTTTAAGGATAAAGCTTGCTTACAGCTGAACAAAAGTAAGTGCCTTACAATGCTTACCTAGTTTAGAATAATATTTGTCGAAAAAAAATGGTAGAAACCATTAATTTTAAACTTTTTTGAGAAACTGTACTTGATAATTTTTTTTAGAGTAGGTAGGTGTGATTGTCGTCCTTGCTGATAGCTGAGCAAAACCATGTCTAGACTTAACCGTGAAGTAAAAATTCCTTCTACAATAGTAAAGATCATATTATTTTTATGAACGCACTCCAAATTTTCTATTTTTGTTACTTTTGCTTCACAAAAATTTATTTACTTTATTTTAATTTATTTTACGATTTTCAATACTTTTTTATAAAGTAAAAATTTAATAATTTCTAAACCACCACCAGCAAAAGT
Organism: Atherix ibis; assembly: GCA_958298945.1. NCBI lineage: Eukaryota > Metazoa > Arthropoda > Insecta > Diptera > Athericidae > Atherix > Atherix ibis. The sequence goes on along the minus strand of OY282605.1, from coordinate 29,350,395 downwards.
GGTTTTGCACTAAAAATGTTATCAAAATTGAAGAAAACAAATATTTTTAGAATAGAAAATTATTTTTTAATGAAACAATTTTAAACGAACAAATGTCATTTTCACTTTAAATAAATTAAGTACTTTAGCCGCAACATTTTCCATATTCTTTTATTATTTTATTAAATTTAGAAATATAAAATTATAAAAATAAAAAATAAAAATATTTTTTTGTTGTTTCTAATGAAAATGTTTATTTTGAAAGTGAAAATAATGACGATGATGTATTCGAGTCGTGGCAATGAGGGGGATGAAAATCGTGCTGTCATAGAAGTATTGTTTTTTCAAGCTTATTAAAATTCATTATAATTAAATAAAGTGGTGGATAACAGCTCCACCGTCATGGAGTGATTGCATTGAACCCAGTCACAGAAAATGCAAATGATTTTGCGTTTAGCTGAGAAAACTCAGACGAAACTCGTAATTAGTACCAGTAGAGCTTTTGATGCTAAAAATAATAAGTTATTTATTAATGAAAAGTAAAAAAAAATCATGTAGAAAACAAAATCTAATGAATAAATAGAGACCAAAGCAAAAGCATAAATAATAGGAGCGAAGGAAAAAAAACTATAAAAAAAATTTCTTCCAGTTTTGCCCATCCAACAAGTGTTCGAAATTTTGAACGAAATTAAATTGGAAAAACTTTGCTTTTGTTCACCCGCTTTTTTTTTGGATCTGGAATAGAAGTAAGTCTGCTCCAAACACGATAGGTTGGAGATTAGTTTTGGTAGATGGAGCTGTTGTTTTTTTTTTGGTTAGCTGGCATGTCTGGGTGACGGTGTGGAATTGTTGCGGTTGCCGAAGACAATTCGTCCATCCACTGTGATGTTGTCGAGGTTAAAGGTCAACCACATTGTTGTCCCCTTGATGGAAATGTTGTCCCTGAACTGAGGGAGTAGAATTCTTCCGAACATGGACTCTCCAATATGGATACACCAAATGTGTTTTGTTAAAGAACACATGGTTCCGTTGAAGAAGATTCGGCCGACGACGACCCAACCACCTGAATACTCGTACAATGAACGCTTTCGGCCTCTTGTGCAGCAAGTCACCTGGACTCTAGCTCTTGGCAATTGAACATTCTGTCTGCACTCGGCCAGAAAGACTCTTTCACAATTGAATGTGGAATGCTTGACCATGTTAGGAATCCGCCCCAATCTCTCTTCAAGTAAGCATTCTTACACAATCTTTTCCACATGCGAACGAGCGTACATTGATTCAATCATATATGAAAAATCCTCTTCTATAGCAGGGTTCCCAGTTCTATTATTACCTTTACAATTGTTTTGTTTAGTTCCAGTCCGACAAATCGAATTTGTTTCATTTTATTTTCCTATTTCTCAGCCTCAATTATTTATTCATTTTCTCTGCTAACTTCTGAAACTTCTTTAATGTTACATTTTTCTTTCACCTGAACGAGTTTTCCTGCAACAAAGCTCCCCAACTCATCTCTTTAAATACTTTCAATCTTTGGTGCGTATCTGAGAATATCTTTTAGCTATTTTGTGCATGACATAGGAAATATGTTCATCTACTTTTTCGTAATTAAAGCAATAAATCAAAAATGTGGGCGATTGCCAGTGGCTCCAAATATAAATTGGAGTAAACTGTAGGAGTATTTTTCTTTTGTGTTCTTTTGGGTCTTATTTTTAGAAATTGAAAAATTGTGTAACAAAAATTCAGAAAAATTGTAAAACAACAATTTGGAAATTCTATAAATCTATTTCTTATATCTACAACTACACCTGCCATTAATAGAATTTTATTTTTTTTACATTTTTTTCTTATGATAAATTTTCGGTTATCGTATATTTTTTTACCAAATTAAACTATGATTTTCCTATAAAATGAATAAGAGTTTGTATAAATTTTGTAAATCTGCTTTTCATTTTAAGAAAATTCTATTAAAACTAACAATTTGAAGACAAAAATTGCTGTTATCGTAAATATACGATAACCATTAATTTTCATGATTACTAAAAAAAACCGCTTAAAAATGGCCGAAGGTTTTTTTTTTAATATTGTCTTCTGTTAAAATAAAAATAAAATTGAAAATGTTATCCAATTTGTTACTGTAATTGGGTGGATTTTTTAAATAGTAATTTTCCAAGCAAATTATCTTAAAAAAACTAATTCTTTAAAAAAATACTGAAAGAAAGAAAAAAAAATGTTATCGTATATTTGTTTATTTTTTTATTTAAAACTGTTTATCCGAGACCTTTTTTTTTAAATATTTTAACTTAAAACGACCATAAAAGTATTCAAATTGATCAACTTTTTATATGATCCCGAAATTCCGTGTGCGTTCGCCTTCAATGTTTCTAGTTATTCACTTTTGATAACAGATAGCACTGTTTTAATGGTGTTTTTTAATCATTTTCTCTAATTTTTAAATGGCGTCTAATTTTTAAATTAAAATAAAGAAAAGTAGCTGTATTTTTGTGGTAGTTTTTTCCAAAAAAAATTTTCATATATTAGCTGTTAATCCGAGTCGTTTTTGAGCTATTTTAACTTTAAATGCCCATAAAAGTAATTAAATCGATCAAATTTTTATATGATCCCGAAATTCCGTGTGCAATATTTCGAGTTGTTCGCTTTTGATAACAGATGACACCGTTTTAATGGTTTTTTTTATCATTTCCTTAGAATTCACTAACGAACAATTTCGATATTGTAAGGTTTCGGTTGCTTCACGATTAATTTTAAAATTTATAAATTAAAAAATGGTAGCCGTATTTTTGTGCTCGTTTTTTTTTAAATGTATTTTTTTTATTATTATTTATTTAATAATTATCCCTTAAACATATTCTAATCGCTATTAATAAGATCCTAAAATGCCCTTGATGACATTTACTATATTTCGAGATATTTAATTTTGATAACAGATGGCGCTCTCTATATGGTTTTCAACATTTCCTTCATAATCGCGGATAAGCAGGGTTTTTGGTTACTTCATGTCTGATTTTGATGCAAAAAAAAATATCACAGCGATTTCTTCATTAACAAAAATATTTAATTTATCGGAATTTATTGTATTTGTTTTTTTTTTTGGAAAGTAAAATGGAATAACACATATTTTATGTTTAGATTTCTATGAAATTTTTATTTAATTATATTACAACTATGAACGGAATAGAATATTATTCCAATGGCTACCACGAGACTTTTTGCAGGATACGATTTTTTTCAGGTAATTTTTAATGATTTTTTCACACCTTTTCGTCTTTAATTCGGGCATTACCTAAAGAATGTTGGTTTCTAAATGCTCTAAAATTTGAGGATTGGTGTTGTAAATATGATATTTTGCGTAATCCAATAATAAAAAGCCTAATGTCTTCGAATCGCACGACCCTTGAAACCAACTGATATTACGAACTTACCCGTTCTGGGATGTTTTTTGCGCAATGAAGCTAAAATTTGTCATGTTGTATGACGTGTGGTGCCGCATTCTTGAAACCACATGTGGTACTATTTCAAATCATCAAGGTCAGGCTAAGAAAAGTCGGTTATCATATGGCCATTTCTCGCTCTTCATTTTCAAAAATATACAAACCTTCAGACGTAAATGCACAGAAGACAATAACTTTTCGCGGATACAATGGCTTCTCTACAGTCCCTTGTGGATTTTCAGAGGTTCCAAATGACTTTCCAAACTATGCAATTGATAGGCCGCTATATTAAATTAAAGTTAAAAAATTCGAAAACGACTGAATCTAAATAGGCAATTAAGTTGCAGATGGCGACTCCGTCAATTAAGTTACAGATGGCGTTTGGATCGCTTAAGTCCTACCATTTTTATAAACGTGTCATCCCATAAAAAATATTTTCTATTTTATTTTTAAAGAAAGAGAAAAATATCATGAAATTTAATAAAGAGAAAAATTGTTAAGACAAAATTTAATATTAAAAAAAAAATTTAATTTCTTACAAAAAAGTTCACTTTTTTTTTAGGCAAATTTTTTAATATATTTTTTATTTTTGTATTGGAAACAAAAATTGTATTAAATAACATCAAATATTATCTTTTTTTGTAAATATTTTGGCAGCTTTGGAAAAAATTTAATACGTTGTATATCCAATAAGGAAGCTTCGTTTTTCAAATAAATTGGAATGCATAACACCATATGAGAGATTTTCATGTGAACGGATATTGGCAAGAAAGTACGGAAGTATTCACCTGTTTGATGGCTACAGGTAGATAGATACCATGCAACACAAATTTTCCTTTATGTTTTTTTTTAAAAAAAAACACTTGTTTTTTTTTTGATTTTCAATTTCCTTAGTGGGTGAACGTTTCTCCCCTTGTATACACAAAAATAAACTTACAAAAAATTCTGAATGAAAATTTCTCTTTCCAATGGCGATGGCAGTTTCCTCAAATGTATGTGCTTAAAAAAAATTATTACAAAAAAAAAAAAAATTGGAAAATATTTATTTATATTTTGTTGTTAACAACAAAATTACATTGGAAGCTTTTGAAAAATGTTAACAAACATAAAATTTTTGTTAAGAAATACAAAACACGAACACAAAACCAAAAAAAAAAAAAATTAATAAAAACAAATAATCTTAAATGAAATGAAAACAAACTAGCATAAATTTCCCATGTTATATATGTTTTACGAAAGGTTTTACTAAAAAAAAAAAATTGACATAGAAATAAATAAAAACTAGAAATTATTTACAAACAAAATGAGAAGAACAATGAACAATGAATAACGAACAAGGAATTTATGGACGTAATACTTCCAGAATACCCACTACTCTATGCCTTCCGCAAAGAATGCTAGTAGAACAAACTTTTCCAATGTACTTGTCTGCTTGTAACAACATAAAAAATTTAGCAAGTACATCACGTACTAAACCATGTACTTATGGGGCACCAGAGTCCACCGGCCACAAAACACCGGGCGGATTGGTACGAGGCTCTCAGCTCTCAATTTTACCACCAAGGATGGACAGATTCACCTCCTAGACTCAAACCTGTGCGGTGTAAGGATTCGGTTTCCTATTATTGAGGGTGCAGAATAATAGTATCTTGTGGTATTGGGGTTGATTGTCACGCATGCTTTTGGTTAGTTACATAAAAGTAATCGTACACTTTTCTTTTCTTTATTTATTAATTTTTTCTTCTTTCATGGAATTTAAATTCACCTCGTTTCGCACTCAACCTTTTATGCATGATTATTTATTCCGAGTCTATATGCACGTTAAGACAGAAAAGATTTAAGACAAATAATGGTAACCACATGCCAAAAATGAAAACGTTTCAGATTTTTATTTAATGTCAAACCATCTAACGTGTATGCTGCAAGCAAAAAGTATGCGCAGTCGAAAAAAAATTTAATTTTTTTTAAAATTTAAATTTCGATCATTTTAATTTTTAATAAGAAAAAATATTTTTTCCTTCTTCACTAATTTATATCAAATTAAAAAGCTATATACAAAAATGCTGAAAATATTTTTCAACGGAAATGCTTCCTTTGCACTTCATGACAACTTGACCACTTTCGGCACACGATGGATCAGTTTTCTTTCCGTATCCTTTGAAATACTTTCCCATTTATAAGTGACTCCTCAAATATCTTTCATGTTAAGCTAATACTATATAAATTAAAAAATTAATGTCATACTGGGTTAAAATCAGGTCATGTCATACGAGTGTGGTATGATAACTCAGTGATAAATGAAACAAAGAATTTATTATTTGACTAATTTAAGCTCGATATATATCGTCTTAACATATTACAACCTTTATATACCATTCGCGTAGTATGATTTTTAAATTCTGAAAAATTATATACACCTAAAAAAAAAACCCATAACCTTTGCTGTCAATAGAACAGTTTTTGCGGTGTTTGGTGCAAGTTCGGTAGTAGAAGCCCATTGTTTTGACTGAACTTTGATTTCTGCTGTGTAATAGTGAGTCTACGTTTTATCAACAATTAGGAATCGATGCAAAAAAATCATTTTAATTACTATTAAAAATGTCCAAAAACTCCATCAAAACCGTTGAGCGAATACGTTTTTGGTTAGGTGTTAGCAAACGTGGCACCTTATATCCAAAATTTTATGAAAAATGTTGCGTACACGATCACAACGAAATTCAGTTCACCACTTCTGACTTCAGCTCTATACAATGGTGAAGGAGTTGCCATAATACTTTTCAACTTCGCTTTGCTTTCAAATTATTTTTCTCCTAAAAAAATACAGTTCTATTAACACACAAAATTCATTTTGTTCCATATTAATAAAAAAAACACAAACCTTATGTGCTTTCAATGGCTGCCAAAACCAACCTAATAAGCAAATATATATAAAAAAATTACAGCGTCTTTTGAAAAATGCCAGATAGCAAAAACCATATTGTATGCTTATACCAACTACATTTCATGCAATTATCACTAACTTCTCATATTGCACTCATTTTATTCTTCCTCTTTTTCATTTCAAAGTATATGCAGGATTCTTATTCTAGATACTGCTATTTTTTTAAAATTATTTCAATGCCTACCAAGTCTCCTATTCCATCCGCAGAAAAGCCTACGCCTTGATTAACAGTTGGCGCCAAAGCTTCTGGGAGCATTTTTTTCAATACTACGGCTCACGTAAATTCTTTCCTTAGACCCAATATTCTGGAACGTTGTCTCATCCGTTCAGGAGATGATTGTTCAAGTCCTCAACCCAATCCAATCTGGTTATTTATTATTTTAAGGGCGTAGTAATAGTTTCCTTACCGCAACATGCCCAAATATTGTAGATCAAAAGCTCAGAATCGCCTTTTCGCCATTGTTAGTACTACTGGTAAGAAACAGATTTAATTTAATTTACACCCATTTTGAGGTGGTATTAACGTCCTATTCCTTATTCTAGGATCCTCTCTTAAACTAGTACTTGACCTGTTATGACAATAAAAAGCACGTTAAAGGAAATTTCTTGTTTTTTCAATATATTAGAAAATAGTAAAATATTTAAACTGTTATTTATTCTTATTTATCATATATTATATAAATCAGCAACATAAATAATATAAGCTTTTGATTTATTAAGATTTCTACCAAAGATTTCAAGAGAATACATTGTTATCTCAAGGTGGTCGATTATTTTTGGCCTACAGTGTATGAACCATTTTTGTGTGCGATTTTTTCTCTTTCACATTTTCATTTACACCTTTTACAGGTGAAGAATACAAATGGTATCATGGATCTTGCACATAAATTTCGCATATTTCTCATGAATAAGTAATTGTTGCAATATTTTGACTTCATGAACTACGACGCAATAGAAAAGTAAGTCTTAGAAGATTTAGGATCGTCGTTGAGAGTTTATTGGAAATGCAAATTTTTTTTTACCCCACTGTGATTTATGAAGATGCATTGTTATATATTTAAAAGCTCATATCACCTCTTCTAGCTAACATGACCATTACTAGTTTATACTCGAATACAAATAAATAGTTTGAGTGCACAATAAAAAGTATAGAATTCTTGCTGCTTGAGGAGTAGTAAATTTACATTTATCAAGATGCATTTTACTAAAGGATAAATTCTATACTCGTAAGAAATAAAAATTAACTCCGAATAGAGTACACGCCATCGTAAAAATGCTGGACATTAATGCAGTAAAAAAAAATGTTTTATTATTAAAAATAAACAAACAATTTATAAGAGAAGAATTATAAGGGAAAAAAGCTTATCTCGGGTACATTTTTGAAGCTTGTCGTCGGTAAATTGTTGGTATTTATTTAAAAAGTCCCAACAGACAAAAGGCCAGCAACATTCCTGAGTACCCCATTTATATCGAAATAGTATTCTCGCTAAAGAAAAATTAAAACTATAATATTTAATATGAGTTTTCAGAGTCACTATTCCACCAAACCTGAATTCTGTATTTTAGTGGCTTTGGTGGAATATATTAAGTAAATTTGGCTCTTCCATTAAATAGAGGAATGGTCAAGTAATTTTAAAATTTATTTGTTGTTGTTGTTTGTAAGGTTCCTTAGACATGTGGCAGGTGCCACTTCATAGCGCCACGACCGTGAGACCATTTGGCGACTTCATAGTACGTTTGGGAAGTTATCTGAGAGAGATTGGTCTGTAATAATTAACTTATTTAGTAATATAGAATATGGAGAATTTTGTTTTATTTTGTGGAGCGGATTAGTATGTTGTATAAGTTTAAAAAGGGGACTAGGAAATGGAATTGTTCGGTTCTAGGAGCTCTACAATGGGAGGCATCCTGCTCGCGAAGTAATTCTTGGTTATGTGGCATTCATGTAGAATATGGATGATAGTGAAATGGATGCCACAGGATTGGCATATGGGACGATTGGTGTTTCCAAAAAGGAAGTTATGAATAAGAGCCGGATTCTGAGGAGCTTCAAGTTATGATGTCCAATCCTCTATTGGTCCAGTCATCATACCTGCGGATGGCTAATGGTGTTAGTTGCCATTCTGTTAGTAGGCGAGGCAGATTGGGAATTTACTTTGATCACTGGTCGACGGAGTGTTTCTCCAGCCAACTTGTCAGTACTTTCATTTCCCACAATTCCCACATGCCCCAGCACCCATTGCAACTCGACACTCCTATTGCTAAGTAGGCTAAGTACTGGGTCACTGGAATAGCCATAAATGCCTTTAAGGGTGACAAGGCTGTCGCTAAAAATAATTATGCTCCGTTGGCTGGGAATATTGTTCGCAATTTCAATTGCTGTTTTGATTGCCCACAGCTCCAAGTAATATGGAGCTGCTCTATTAGGGAAGATTTCACAGAATAGTGCGTGGGTGCTGCAGCCAAAAAGTTCGACGATCGAAAAAGATGGAACCCGTGAACAACAGTCGGATCAGTACTAGCCTTCTTAAACCTGTCAAGAGAAGCAGTCACTTTCAAATTTACTCCAAACCACGGTTTCCAATCTGAGTGTGGAAGGGAAGTTTGGAAAACGAGTAGGAGGATGGATGAATTGCTTTCAATTATCACTAACTTCTCATATTGCACTCTTTTCTATCAATATGGACTCCACCGGAGTAGTCCGATGTGCTGCACTGGCTAGTCTAATGCAAAGGCTTACCGCTGCCACGACTAGCTTCTTCCCTGCTATTGGCACACTGATACATATAATGAAGAAATAGAGTAATGATCCGTCTAAAAGGGCGTTGGTTACTCTAATTGCCCCAATTTGTCCAACTTTACTTTTGCTGCTGACTAATATTTTAATCATTCGGACAATGGTGTTAATTTTGTCAGCAGCATTTTTAATCTGAAGATTCCATTTTCGTCCACGGGCAATTGAGATAACCAGGATTTTCATGGAAACTTTTGCGTGGGGAGGGAAGGAGCCCCGCCCCAGTGACGAATCAGATACATTACAATTTTTTTTTAAATTTAATTTCGATAAATGTGAATTAAGCACACTGTCTTACGCTAAAACTTAATTACAGAAGAAGCTGACAGCATTTCGGTACTTCTATAAGGAGCACATTTCTGCCGGATAATATTGCCAGCTGAAGTTTGATGCTCGAGCGAATTTGGTGATCGATTCTATTCCGTTCGATTTTTCGCAGACTTTACCATAAAAATACAGGAGTTTTTTGATTTCGCTGTCCCGATTTTCCATAACAATATACTCATCAGATATTTCAGTATCTGTAAAGAAAACAATTCTTCATCATTATTGTGTGAACTTGTGCCATTAAAGAATAAGAACTTTTACTCCTTAATGGCATTGGGTACCTTGGTTATTAAATGACACTGAAAAGATTGATTATTTATACATTAATTGAGTCTATTCTATAAGAAAAAAACTAAAAATAGTTCAATAATAGAAAAAAAGTAAACATTTCTACAGAACACCAACCGTTTTATTAACTGTTATACACGAATGCACTGTTCATTTTTATCCTAAAAATTTCCGTTCTAATTTATCGTAAAGATTTTTTTTAAGATTATTATTTTTTGTGTGATTTTTACAAAAGCCTCCATAATATTTACAAAATCACTTCAAAAAAATCTTTGTACATTTTCTTTTCTAAAAATATCTCATACCAAAAAAGATCCTTCCAACTGTTATACGCGCACCAAAACGATTAGGAAAGACTTTAACAAATCAGAAACGTTTCTGCATTTATTATGTGTAAATGCTTATTGCATAAATATTCTATTACTTGTTAGTAGATAAAAATCTTGTATATACACTTATTATTATTAGCATAAAATATGTAAAATATAAATAAAAAAAAAAGATACCATCGTTAAGAGTCGCGCAGGAAATTCTCTTGTCTGGTAATAAATATTTCGATTCACTACTAGTACTCGTAAAAATTGTGCAAATTTTTCTTCTGTACACAAATTTTTTTTCTCGTATCTATTCTTGAATAATATTTTTATGATTTTTCGTAGTCTAAAATTATATTTTCTTTGGTAAAAAAGGAGTGCCAGACAGCGGGAGAATGTAAGCTTAACACAAACTTTATTACATTTCTCTGACAACTAATTTATTTCCTTATTTAAATAAAGAATTGAATATGGAATAGACAACATAAACAAGGGGATTTTTCCATAAAGTTCGTCACTTTAGTAGTAATTTAAAAAAAAAAAAATTTAATTTATTTCATTCAGAAAAGGAGGATATATCAACCAACATGACATCATTTTATCAAAAAGCTTAGATTTCACCGACTCTACTTACAAGTATAACACTGACAATAATAAAAATAGAAAAAAGGACTGACTTTTACAATTTTCATAATGTTTCTTCATAAAAATGTCGAAAAGCGCATCTATCTATATTCATCAGATTTCATCTTACATCAAGTAAATAGGACAATCCGTATTAATGAAAGTAATATGCCATGGCAAGGCTGGGCGGAATATGGAATCATTTACTTACTAAGTGATATCAGCCAACAAACTATAGCTGCTAAATATAAACCCCTTTTGCTTCCGAGTCTATGACTCTATTAATCAGTTAAAATTCATACTGTGTGTCTTTAACTGAGATTGTCTTAATCTCGTAAAATGGGGATCACAGCTGGTTGAAATGTACTATAAAAAAAATTATGGAAAAACATCACCTAGAAAATACGAATTAATGGGATTTAAAAAAGCTTGTACAATTCTACCCTTACCAGCTTCTATAATGTAAATATTGATTTTCTCTTTATCATTTGAAATTTACACAATATTTTCTATAAAAAAAAATAATAATAAAACAAAAAATCATCCATTTAAAAATCGATACTTTTGCATATTTGATTAAAATTAAAAAGTTTCGATGAAAATTGGAGGAAAACAAAAGTTATTTTCACTGGTTTTTTTGTCAATTTTTTGTAGAAATAAAAATTTACCTGTAATTAGTTGGATTCCATAATACGGACGTTCCATAATAAATAATTTACCAATCGAAAATATCCTTAATAATTTATTTTTAAGGACTTTATTTCTTTAAAAAAAAAACTTCTGATGGAAAAAACATTTTTTTATTGCAATTTTTTGTAATTCAAGTTAAAACTTTAAAAAAAAAACCTTAAAACTCATTTTAGGTTTTTTTTTCTTCAAATTTTTCACTTAAATAATGTTAACTCTAAACGCTTATAAAAGTATTCAAATTGACCGAATTTTTATATTATCTCAAAATTTCCGTTATGTCATTTTTACTTTTTAGTTTTTCACTTTTAATAACAGATGGCACTGTCCCTATAGTTTTTATCGTTTCCATCCTGATCTCTAGTGAACAATTGCCGTTGTGAGGCTTTGGTTCCATTAGGTTCAATTTTCTTTAAAAAAAAGTACTAAGGTGAAAAAACCTAATTATTACCAAATTTTTGTGCTTGTATTTATATTATTTATTTTTTATTATTAACTATTTAGTCGAGTCCTTTTTTTAAATATAATTAACTTTTAACGCTTATAAAAGTATTTAAATCGTTAAAATTCTGTTATCTTACCAAAATGCCCATTACGCTTATATCGAATATTTCGAGATTTTTATTTTTGATAACAGATGGCGCTGTCGTAAATATTTCTATGATTTCCCTCGCATTTTCGGGTAATCAGTTGCTTTTGTAGGGTTTTTTGGTTACTTTGTGTCTGATTTTTTCATTAACAAAACTTTTTAATTCATTGTGAAATTTGTTATATTTTTATTCTTTAAATTTCTGTTTTTATTATGAGTTTAGTTTTTATAAAATTTAGGGGTAAGCCAAGTTGTTTTGCGGAAAGTAAAATTAAATAAAAACACACTTAAAATTCTGATTTCGATTATATTATTGTACTTGCACGAAATGTAACATCATTCAAATGGTGGCCGAAAGACTTCTTTCAGAACTCGATTATTTGTAAATAATTTTAATGGAATTTTTGTACATTCATTTTGTGTTATAATTCAGCCATTACATGACGTTTTGTATTTTGGTTTTTAAGTTGCTGAAAAATTGAAGGAATTTATGCGTTAATGCAGCCATAGAAGAACGAGTCAAATGCCATCAAATTGCACGATCTTGGAGGCTAATTGAGCTCACCAAATCTCGAAAAAACACATTCTTGGCATTTTCCAAGAAAAAAAAAGAAAAATTTATCAAGTTGTGTGGCTTGTGGTTTAGTTTTGTTGAAATCTTCAAGTTCAGTCCAAAAAAAGTCGGTTATTATTAACGAAAATAGTCTTTCCTTCTTCTTTAAAAAAAAATACTGGCCAATGACACCTTAAGACCAAAATGCTCTCCAGAAAGTCAGTTTTCACCAGTAAACTGGCTTCTTTAAGTCACTTGTGGGTTTTTACAGGCTCGTATACGGTAATTTTGCTTACAAGTATATCCACCGATCGAATTTTGTTAGAAAAATCAAGATAGAGACCCTGTCGTCCGAGCACCCCATTGGCGTATCTTCATACTCTTCGAAAGTCACTTTTCGCCAATACACTGGGTTCTGTAAGTCACTTGTGGGTTTTTAGAGCCTCGTATATGAAAATTTTTCTTATATGCATATCTACCGATCCAATTTTGTTAGAAAAATCAAGATAGAAACCCTGTTGTCCGAGCACCCCATAGGCGTATCTCCATACTTTTCGAATGTCAATTTTCATCAATACACTGGCTTTTGTAAGTCACTTGTGGGCTTTTAGAGCCTCGTATATGGTAATTTTGCTTATAAGTGTATACATCGATTGAGTTTTGTTAGAAAATTCGAGATAGAAAACCTGTTGTCCGAGCACCCCATAGGCGTATCTCCATACTTGGTTATATAATCCCTAACACTCTTCGATGACATATAGTTTGACAGCTGCCGAATGACAATGGCTGTACTTTACAAACCACAAAATAGTAAGTCGGGTATCAAAAATAATAATACAAAAAAAAATATTAAAATATTAAAAAATTATTTAGAAAAATATATAAACTTAGCGCTTATGACTAGACTAGACTTTTAACTAAAAAAATTACCCGAAGAAATTTTCATAAACAACAAATTCTTATATAATAAATCGGTTATTCACATACCAGGATTAATTGAAAATTCTATTATTAACTATTATAAAAATCATAACTTTGACCAAAATCAAATTATCTACAGTTTTGGTTTCTTCAACCTCTGCACGTACACATACACATATAGGAGAGAAAAAAGCTAAAATAATAATAAAAATGCTGATTTTTATAATAATTTGTAATAAATACTCAAATAATGTGCTTTATGAGGCAGTTGGTTCCACCAACAAATTTTTTTTGTTGTTGATTTTTTTTTCTGTTGCCTCCCGTAAATTTTATGATTTTTTTTGTAAATTATGGCATTTTCTATAAATTTTTTTTAGTTATTTTAATATTAAAGCTCAGTAAGTTTGGTCGTAGAAGAGTATAATTTTTATAGTTTTGGCAATAAAAATATAAAAGCTACAAAAACAAAAATCAAGGCAATTCTTTCTTAATAAGAACTTATGAAATTGGATGAGTTCATAGAGTTTAGCTGAAAGATACTCGAAAGTATCTTTCGTGAGTATTAACTACTTTTTGAAAATTTCATAAAAAGGAGGAGACAATATGGCATTTTTCATAGAAAGATAATAAATGATAGTAGATGACTTCTTAGGGAGTGGGGCGGTGATTTTTCTTTTTCTCTTTCTTGTTTACACATTTTTTTTTTGTTGAATAATTTAAACCAATTTCATATTCTGGTTTGCTAGAAGAAAAAACCCCAATATTTTCTCTTTCATCTTTGGGGGGAAAGAAAAAAATACTACCAGAATTTTAATATTATTGAGGGAACAAACAGAAAAAAAATCGAATTTTCTATTAGTAAATTTACTAGAATGATTTGGCTTATTATTAATAAGCAGATGAAAATCAGCTAATCTAAAATGAATATTAAATAAATAAATAAATATGAATAAAAATATAATTCATAATTAGAGAATATTTATTATTCTAATAAAAAGATACTCATAGTAGATTTATGTATGAATATATTAATTTGTGGCATTTTAATCGGAACGGTTCGGAAGGAGAAAAGATAGAAAAATTTCAAAAATACCATATTCTAGTTAAAATTGTGTAAACAAGACCTCTCTAACTTGAAAAGAATTTTTCATCTGACCGCCCAATACTCCCACTGTGGAGAATCAGAAAGTAATTTACCATCGATAGGAACGAACTTTTTTTTATTGCAACATTTCGATTCTAATTACAATAAATTTTCTACTTATTCGAAGTTTCAAAGAAGGATGAAAAATTAAAAATATTACAAAAAAGTGTAGAAGATACGCAATTTAGAGGGGTGATGGGGGTGGTAATTGAAGATTAACTATTTGGAAATAATCAAAATTTCTGACGACTTTGGCTTAATGGTGGCTTAAATTACCTAATAAAAAAATCTATCTAATCCACTATTATTAATAAATACTTAAGCATATGATATTATATTAATAAAAAAAATATTTATAAGAGGTTCACTACGTCAGTAGCTCAGGTCTGACAACGCCAAAATAGTATAGACTTAGTACGTCAAGATTTAAATACTTCCAATACGAATCAAAGAAGATGGAATCAACCGAATAGCTACTATCGAAAGACTTAACAAGAAAATTACTTTTTTTTTTAAAATAATATCAATTTGTGATATAAGTTAGGAAGAAAACATACAGGTAGAAAATATTAAAGCGTCTCAAGAAGAGTCAAAATCTAACTCACTTTACGTAAAGATATTTAAATTCCAATTAAACTCTCATAATTTGTATTCAAAAACGATGGCCACATATAAGAAGACTAAAAAAATTAATTTGATTTAAGAAAATCTAAGAAAAAGGACCTCTGTAGTGTCCTGTTTTAGCCACAGAGTGGTATCTGCAATCGATACAATGGTCTTGCGTTAAAATCGAGCTGGTTACGTAGCTGAGGCAGAACCTAAAAATTTAAATTTCTTATAAGAAAAATCTTGTTTATGGAAACAATAAAGAGTCGGCCCTAATGAGGAAATCCTTTGATCCAGGATGCAATAAATAAAAATATATTTTGAAAAAAAAACACTGGTAATATCGTTTTCAAAATATTGGTGAGTCGAAAAAGTTCGTGGGTAAAATAGAGACGGGGTCTTCTTTTCCCGCTAATTATTCCATTAGGAGAATTCTTAATTAATTAATTATTGTAATCTTTTAGAATAATTTCAGTATTGAAAAGTTAATTCTAATTAAAGACTGGCGAGCGGATGTTCTAAGGCATATTCACATTTGAAAAATATGGTACACACCAAAAGGCATGGTTCATAAATTCTTTTTATCAAAGAGTTTAAACTGCGACCAACAAAGTCTCCTTGAGGAACATCAGTCATGACACGTAATATATTCGAGCTTTAAGTATTTTCTTATACTTATAAATAATATTAGAAGGGATAAGATCAAAATTTTGAGTAGTCAAAAAAGTTCGTGGTGTTTTTCGATTTAAATAGAGACATTTAAATCAGAGTGTCAAAATCAATTTATTTAAACCAAATATTATCCATTATTAAATGTATTAATCGAGAACTCTGTGGTTTCTGGTTGAAAATCTGAATCAAGAGGTTTTCACCGGCCTCTTTTAAAGCGAAATTGGTTCTATTAGGAGAGTTCTTGATTAATACATTTTTTTTAAACTTTTCAAGTAATTTTAGTATTAAAAAGTTAATTCTAGCTAAAAATCTACTACGGAATGGATGTTGTAAGCCATAGTCACATTTGGAAAAAAAATGGTACACATCAAAAGGCATGGTTCATAAATTCTTTTTATCAAAGAGTATAAACTAGCACCGACATAGTCTTCTTGAGAAACATCAACCATGATATGTGACATATTCAAGGTTTTGGTATTTTCTGCTACTTATAAATAATGTTAGAAGGGATAATATTGAAATATTGATTAGTCGAAAAAGTTCGTGGTGTTTTTTGAGTAAAATACAGACGCTTAAATCAGTTTTTTGAGTAAAATACAGGCATTAAAATTAATTTATTCAAACCAAATATTCTTCATTATTATTGACAATATATCGCCATTTTTCGGGCAGGTCTATGATTCCATCAGTATAGAACTTTTGTGGTTTCTAGTTGAAAAGGTGATTCAAGTGGTTTGCAGAGGCTTCTCTTGATGCCAGTTTCGTTCCATTAGGAAAGTACTTAATTAATACTTTTTTTTATTCTTTCTGAGTAATTTCAGTATTAAGAAGTTAATTTTAACTAAAGGTCTACTTTCGAGTGGACGCTCTAAGCCATATTCATATTTGAAAAAGATGGTACACGCCAAAAGGCATGGTTAGTAAATTCTATTTATCAAAGGTTATAAACTAGGATACGTGATATATTCGAGCTTTAAATATTTCCTGCTGGTTATGAATAATATTAGAAGTGATAAGATCGAAATTTTGATTAGTCGAAAAAGTTCGTGGTGTTTTTTTTAGTAAAATAGAGACGCTTAAATCAAAGTTTTCAAATCAATTTATTCAAACTAAATATTCTTCGTTATTATCGATAATATATCGCTATTTTTCGGGCAGAGCTATGATTCTATTAGTATAGAATGTTTTACTCAAAAAAACACTTCTGTGATCTCTGATTGAAAAGCTGAATCAAGTGGTTTTCATCGGCCTCTTTTGAAGCCAACTTGGTTCCATTAAGAAAGTCCTGCAGAGATTGTAACAATTAGTTGTCTGAGGATGCTATGTCTGGACTATACGATGGATGTATCAAAACTTCCCAGGCAAAGTCTATTAATGAAATAGGTGGTGGAAGTCGACACCCTTCGTGTTAATCAATTCTGGCTATTTTTTCTCAATCGCTTGGGGTAATCTTTCGACTTGCTCACAGTATACTATCGAATTCTCAGTTTGACCGCAATTCATAATGAACGATTCCCTTCCAGTCCCACCATAAATACATATTCTGGATTTGAAATTGCTTTTGATCATTCATCTTTCTTTTTTCTTGATCGTTTTCGTATGATATTTCCGTATTTTACCCATTTTCCATCGCCATTTACGATCGCTTCAAAAACGGCTCGATTTCATTGCGCTTTAGGAGCTTATCGCAGATATTAAGTGCTCTGATAATGAATGTTTAATTCATAAGCTATGTCATTACATATATTATATGCCCGATCATGATCAATTTTATCGAAAATTTCATCACTTTTTTTCCGGTAATTGGCCGACTAAAAAGGGGTTCATCTCTGATATGTAAATTTTCAAAACAAAATTGAGCGAACCGTTTGTATGCGGCTGATTTGGATGGAGCCGCTTTACTATAAAAAAACCATAATTTTTTTTACAAACCTGCTATGCGTTGTCGCATAAAACTCTGTTTTCCTTCACTAAAAGGACTCTTTTCGGAAAAGTTTAAAATATTTTTAAGCAAATCCTAACAGAGCTTAAGAATGTCCTGGTTAAGCAAAATTGGTATATCTGCGTCTAATATGCAGTTCGAATCCAGCTAGCAAGATAGCCGAGATGTCCTTTATGCCGCCAAGTGGCCTAAGTTACCAATCACTAAGAATTTAAATTTTAGGATCAATGTTATTAAAAATAACTCTAAAAAAATACCCTTTTTTCGAGGACACAATAAATTAAAAAAAAAAAAAAACTTACTCGTAAAATACAGTTAATATCATTTTTTGAATACTAATTTGTGAAAGGCAAAAATGTCTATTTTCTATCCAAAAGGACATTTGTTTTCGAACACAGTTCAATATTTTTTTTACATATCTCCAAATGGCCACTTTTTTAAGATGTTTTTTTTCCAACAATTTTTCTAGATTATGTGAATCGTCAATATTAAAATTCTTGAAATATTTTTTTAAGTTGTAAGAATTTTTTTTCTGCAGTATTATTTTCTGTACTCCATCGAAAAGGAATATTTTAAATTTACTAGCTAAATATTCTTCGTTATTATCGATAATATATCGCTATTTTTCGGGCAGAGCTATGATTCTATTAGTATAGAATGTTTTACTCAAAAAAACACTTCTGTGATCTCTGATTGAAAAGCTGAATCAAGTGGTTTTCATCGGCCTCTTTTGAAGCCAACTTGGTTCCATTAAGAAAGTCCTGCAGAGATTGTAACAATTAGTTGTCTGAGGATGCTATGTCTGGACTATACGATGGATGTATCAAAACTTCCCAGGCAAGGTCTATTAATGAAATAGGTGGTGGAAGTCGACACCCTTCGTGTTAATCAATTCTGGCTATTTTTTCTCAATCGCTTGGGGTAATCTTTCGACTTGCTCACAGTATACTATCGAATTCTCAGTTTGACCGCAATTCATAATGAACGATTCCCTTCCAGTCCCACCATAAATACATATTCTGGATTTGAAATTGCTTTTGATCATTCATCTTTCTTTTTTCTTGATCGTTTTCGTATGATATTTCCGTATTTTACCCATTTTCCATCGCCATTTACGATCGCTTCAAAAACGGCTCGATTTCATTGCGCTTTAGGAGCTTATCGCAGATATTAAGTGCTCTGATAATGAATGTTTAATTCATAAGCTATGTCATTACATATATTATATGCCCGATCATGATCAATTTTATCGAAAATTTCATCACTTTTTTTCCGGTAATTGGCCGACTAAAAAGGGGTTCATCTCTGATATGTAAATTTTCAAAACAAAATTGAGCGAACCGTTTGTATGCGGCTGATTTGGATGGAGCCGCTTTACTATAAAAAAACCATAATTTTTTTTACAAACCTGCTATGCGTTGTCGCATAAAACTCTGTTTTCCTTCACTAAAAGGACTCTTTTCGGAAAAGTTTAAAATATTTTTAAGCAAATCCTAACAGAGCTTAAGAATGTCCTGGTTAAGCAAAATTGGTATATCTGCGTCTAATATGCAGTTCGAATCCAGCTAGCAAGATAGCCGAGATGTCCTTTATGCCGCCAAGTGGCCTAAGTTACCAATCACTAAGAATTTAAATTTTAGGATCAATGTTATTAAAAATAACTCTAAAAAAATACCCTTTTTTCGAGGACACAATAAATTAAAAAAAAAAAAAAACTTACTCGTAAAATACAGTTAATATCATTTTTTGAATACTAATTTGTGAAAGGCAAAAATGTCTATTTTCTATCCAAAAGGACATTTGTTTTCGAACACAGTTCAATATTTTTTTTACATATCTCCAAATGGCCACTTTTTTAAGATGTTTTTTTTCCAACAATTTTTCTAGATTATGTGAATCGTCAATATTAAAATTCTTGAAATATTTTTTTAAGTTGTAAGAATTTTTTTTCTGCAGTATTATTTTCTGTACTCCATCGAAAAGGAATATTTTAAATTTACTAGAAAAGTTTAAAGTTTCTTATTATCTCCAAAAAAAGTCTTTCAATTTCCACGTTCAGAAAAAAATTAGGAGTAGGTTTGTCCTCCCCGCTTTTTTCTGAAAGAAAATAAAATAAATTCGCAATTAAGATTATTTCCAGTAAGGAAGTTATTTAACCTCTTTTTTTGTAGAAAAACAATTTTTTCCAAATTCTAAAGGAAATCAAACAAATTTTCAATTCTGTCCAATTCAACAACCCCTTTTTCAAAGAAGCTTTAAGAGATACTTGCGACTAAAAATTAATTTACCGGAAAGAGAAGATCCTTTCTGTAATTTTATTGACGTATCGGTTTTTTTTTCATATTCGATTGAGTTTCTTAATTTTTTTTTTGTTGGTTTATTTATATTTGAATATCCTGTATTGTTTTCCATGCAAAAACCCCTTTTTTTAACTAGTAAATGTGATGACAATTTTTCAATTTAAAATTTTTATAAAAATTTAAGACGAATAAATTTTTTCTCCCTTCTTTTCCAAAAAAAAATATTATAAAAATTTATTTCAAATAAATTACAATAAAAATTTATTTTAAATAAATTACAAAAGACTATTTACAGTGTGTAATATTTACAAAAATAGTAATTATTGCTAAAATAAATGCGTCGGTTTGGTTTTTTTTGTGCAATGAAATGTTGACCTTAAAAAATGTTTGCAATTTCATTGAAAATTCATCCGAACTGCATAATAATTGCACCAAAACTATGCAATTTAATAGGTATTTAATGATTGTACTTTCAATACAAATAAACTTAAAATAAAATTCAATTAAATAAAATATTTTACAATTTACTATTTAACGAGTAACAAGTATGTTAGTTTAGGCGAAATTAAAATTTTACAATATTTTATAAAGTTTTAATTTTATTTATAATTTAAATTGAATTGTGGTTTTGTATTAAATAAATACTATTGGAGAGGAATAGAAGGTAATGCATTACACAGGTATTTTCCTTCTAAATAAACCGTAGTAAATAATATTAAATGAGAATTTGCTTATTGAAAGTACAAAAATTTCACGCCCATTGCAGGATAAAATTTATTGTGTTTAAAAATTAATTTGTGTAAATTCTATTTGATCGACTATTTCGTATTAAAATTGTATTATAAAATTATTTAAAATATATTTACAATAAAAATAATTATTTTTTAAAAGAGATATCAAATTATCTAAAAAAAATTGTTTTACTTTAAAATGAAAATGTATATTTAGTTTTATTTTGCTTGCATTTGAAGAGAAACTTTTCAATAAATTTTTTGTAGGTTTTTAAAATCTTAAATTTTTTTTAACTATAAAATAAGGTGGTTCTGGCAATTTTCTTAAGTTTATTTTTTTCATTAAATTTTATTGGAAAACATATTTGTAACAAAAAATCATTACTATTAAAATAAAAAATTTACAAAACCTTATATTATCCATGATCGGAACTTAAAAAAAGCAATTTTCGTTATTTTTATAAGATATTTTAATAATTTTTATTAATAAAAAGTTGTTATGGACCTTAAAAAATGTTGTTGAAAAATATTTCGGTTATTTGTGAAGTCTAAAGAAATGTGGAACAGGGAAACAAACAAGGAAGAGGAAATTAACGAATGTGGAGTCCTAGAGGAGCTTGGCTAATTCCGAGTGCACTTAGAGAACTATTTAAAATATGAGCTAGCATTGTAAGTAGGATTTTTGGGAGGAGAGGAGGGAGGGTTGTGTGGTGTGTTAGGGGGAGTTATGAATCTTACATCCACATAGGAAAAAAAGCCATATGAGAAGATACAACGTTCCAAGGGAAAAAAATACAACGTTTTTAAGGGTCTTTACCCTTTTTTCCAAGGGGAAAAAAAATACAACGTTTTTTATATCCTCCAAAACTATTTTTTATTTCCTCTTCCATCTTGCCTGAAATTTTTAATATTTTTTCCAGTAATCTTCCATTTTGCCCAAATTTTTAATTTTTTTCCCCATCTCCAAGGCTGGATAAAATTTGGTAACAAAATATAGGATAAAATTTGGTAATTCGAGCTGGATAAAATCTGGTAATAATAGAAAACATTAAAAAAAAATAAAGCAAATTAGAAAAATAATATAATTTTACTGATGAGAGACAACAAAAATGGATTGGATCGCTGACTAGTATGGCAGTTGGGCTGAGGTATTTTATGTCTCCCTTCCTGACGATTTCTCCAAAACAGCTCATAGAATTTAGAGTGCCCCTAGAAGAATTTCTTAGAAGAAATTCCAATTTATATTTATCAAAATTTTTATCTTAATAAAAAATATTAACACTTAAAAATTTGTAAAAAAAATAGCCTCTAGAAAAAAATCTGTAATAAACATTTTTTAATAATTTTCATAATAACAAATCTCAAAAAAAAACCAAAAAAATATAGCTTAAAGAAAAACTTTCGCACTTTATTTTTATAGCGAAAAAAAAGAACAAATTTAATCTAAAACTTTGTTTTTTGGAACTTGAATGAAAATAAACTTAAAAAATCTCAAATTTTTCGAAAAAGAACTTTTGGAAAAAATTGCTTCAAGAAATTATAATTAAATTTAACTTTTTGGGATTTCTATAATAAAAATTATTGAAAACAATTTTCAAAAGTAATTTTAAAATAAAAGTTTTTGGAAATTTTCCAATAGAAAAATAAAAATTAGCTTTAAAAAGTAGTTTTTACTAACACACAAGTTTTCTAAAAAATTTACCCGACAAAATATTATTCAAATTTTATTTTTTGAAATTTTTATGGGAAAAAAATTAATAAAAACCAAAAAAATTGTCATCAAATTAATTTTTTTTTTCAAACTTTTAAAATTTTTTTAAAACGCATAAAAAAAAGAACTTTCGAAAAAATAACTAAAACTAATATTTAAAATTCAATGAGAAAAAAATGCGTTTTAAAAAAAAGCTTCATTCATAATAACTAAATTTAATTTTTTGCAATTTTTGTAAAAAAAAAAAATTAAAAAAATAATTTCTAAATAATTAAAAATTATATTTTTAGAACTCTGAAAATAATAAATAAAATTAACTTAAAAATAACTTTAATTTTTAAAAGTCTTTAAAAGAACTTTCGAAATAAAAGCTTAAGAATTCCATTTTTCTAAAAATTTAAATTAATCTTTAAACTATTTTTTTGAAATTTTTACCAAAAAAAGTTTATAAAAACTGTAAGCCCTTTTTTTAAATAACAAAATTTAAAAAAGATAGAATTTTCGTAAAAAAAATTAAAAAAACCTAAACAAATTACATAAAAGCATCAGATAAAAATTAATCGTTAAACTTATCATTGCGTAGTCGATTACATAGTGTGTTTACTAGAGCGAAAAGAATACTGCTCTGGTGTATTTTTTTGACATTTCCCCTGGATATTTCCACATCCTAAAAAAAATCTTAGACCGATATTTGCAAGGTAACTGAAAATATTGTATATTCTGACATTTATCATATCACCGCCGGTGTCCCTCAGGGTAGCATCCTAAGTCCAATCCTGTACAATATTTACACCAATTATATTCCTTGTGACAGTAATATCCTTGCCGCAACATATGCTGACGATACAGTCATCCTTATGTATCACAAAGATCCTTCCACAGCCTTAAATATCCTATAGAATCACATCCACTCCTTAGAAACCTGGTTCAAAAAAAATCTGTTCATACTACTTTTCCACTCTGCCGAGAACAGATCTCCGACATAACGCTAAATGAAAGAAATATTCCACACAAAAAAAGACGTTGCGTTACCTTGCACACATATTCGACAAACGAAAATAATAAAAACTGATTATAGTCTCCAAGACAGTAAGGTCAAAACTGCCAATAAACCGGTCCTTAAACCGATATGGACGTATGAACTCGAAATTTGGGATTCCAATTCCTTTATAATCCAAACCCTACAATCTGGAACCCTTCGAAAAATTGTAAATGCTCCCTTTTATGTTAAGACAAAACACAGTTTAAAATTTGTAGCAAAAGAAATGTTCTTAAAAAAACATAAAAAATATGAATAAAAATATAAAATAAACTTTTTTAAAAAAGCTTATATAAAAATACTTATTAGAATTTTTAGTTGAAAAAATTATAAATTATTTTCATCTTTTTAAAATTTCCTAGAAAAATACCTAACCTTAACTACTTATTAAATAACAAAGAATAAATTGACGGATACTCTGAAATATCAGCTATAAAAAAAATTTTTTTGTTTTTAATAAAAACTAATAAAATTTACCTTATGAAACCTGAAAATTACAAAAATATCTTAAAGCCCTGAACTCATTGATAAACTTTCTGAATGCGTACACAATTCACCAAAAAATATGAATTATTATTCAATGAATTTGTGGTAAAAATTACAAATTTCCTATAAAAATATAATTTCGAAGGATATCCTGTTCTTTGTGCAACAAAAAAAAAGCCGATTTTATAATAGAATAAAATGAAATTATTTTGAGGTAAAAAGAAAATAAAATTCCAAAATATTTTCTCGTTTTTAGTTTCAAAAAAAGAAAAAAAATTACCAAAAATAGTGTATGTAATTTTTTTAACGTCTTTTGTACATAAATAAATTGTAATATTTTTCAATAAATTATATTATATACAATATAATTGAAGAAAAAGCTCTGAGAGAACTTAAATATTTCAAAATGTAAAAATTTAATAATATTTTTTTCACCCTCTGCTTTTGATTTCTTGGAATTTTTCCAAACCAGATATTATCGCAGTACTACCATTGAGATAATTTTATATAAAATACAGAAGTTGACAACTTTTGTAAACAGTTTACATCTTTTCAGTGTTTGTACACTAATAAAAAAAAATGTGGTTGTACAATAAAGAAGAAAAGCTCAATTATTTCATACAATTCAGACTAAATACGTTAAAATAAAATCTTGAAAGGTGGGATAAAATTTATTCAAACAGGAAATTCATAGAAATCTTCTTAAGATATTTTGTTTTTGTTATTCTCTTTCAACTCCCATACAAATTTTTCTTAAAAAGAATAAAAATAAACTTTTATTGACAAAAGCTCCAAATAATCGATCAGTCCATCATCGAATTGATCAATCAGTGAAGAGAATTTTTTTTTTATATATCACACCTGAAAATTTTAATCGGAAAAAAGAATAATTTTTCTAATATTTTTTTTTAAAAGATTCCTGGGGGGACAAAGGGGTATAAGGAGGTTGTTGGTTGTTATAAAAATGAATTGAAATAAAAGTGCGCGCAACAACAAACACCTTCTTCCCATTGATGTTGACGCCAACATTAAAACGTTCGTTATTTTCGTTCTAAACCGATCGATTTGAGTTCGGTTTTTGCGGTTTTTAATGTAATCAAAAATCAAATAGGAAAAAATCAACAAAACAAAAACCAAACGTGATGAACGTAAGCCAACGAAAACAATATCGACTATTAAAATGGTTTTGCTTAGAAGAGAGAAAAAAAACCCACCACAGAACCTCGCACAGAAGATATTCACAGATACTTAAAAGTTACAGATATTCACAAAACCAAAAGGCAGACTCATTCACTCACTATAAACTGGGTTCGGTTGTGAAGTGATTAGTCCCCTTTCCTCGCTTTGGAAGTTTATTTGCTGAGGAACAGGCGACGAGGTACGTTCACCCCAAACCGCTTTGAATACAAAAGAGGTTCTTGTCTTCACCACCGATGAGTGCACTGAGCTCGATAAGACCGCCAACAACCAGTCATGGAGTTAAGACCTTACCTTTAGGATTATTCTTTTGTGTTGGTGCCGAGACATTGAATCTATTCGATTGGCTTGAAGAAACTCGTATCTTCTGGTACTGGTACACATTCGAGAAGCAGAGTTAGTCGGACCTAAAACGGTTTTCTGTTTGTTCTCTTGCCGGTCATTCATCATCGTCATAGTTTCCATCGTTGTCCAGACTGTACATGCTCCCCATTCCCCTTCCATTAAAGCTTATATGTTATTAGTTGGCATCTTCTAGACTCTGCCCTTCATCTCAACTGGTAAGCATCGAAGATCTCCTCTTAAACATTTTTGCTAAGACCTCATTTCCATCGGTTTATTTATTATTTTTCTTTTTATTCTATTTCGTCCAGAGACCAACTAAATTTCGAGCAATTCGAGAATAAAACTGTAAAATTCTAAAACTCAATAAAATTAGTATCTTATTCTAGAGAGCTGACATATTAGATTGCTTGGAAGATTCTAGTGCGTTCTCAGATACCTCTCGACTGTGCCAATAATAAGATCCTCGTTCGGTGACTATCAGCAAAACAACGCAAATGATCAAATCTTGGATTATTATCCGTTATTTTATAACCAACTACAGCACAACCCTTCCCCTCCCTCCTCCCCCCTCCCCCCATTAACCAACCCATATTTTCAGTAAAATTTATATAATAATAAATTTCCAAATAAAACGATCATCGCAATAGGATTCTTCAAGATACATTTTTTCTTTAGTTAATAAAATAAATTTGTTACGAATCTTAAAGATACACGAATTTTTTTCGAGTAGCGACAAGGAGGGGTAAGGGGGGTTTCAGTGGTTGTTATTTAATTTGGAAAAATTTGAATTTAAAATTATTTCAATTCTTTTCGTTTTCTCAATTCCTACTGAAATCATTTGAAAAATTTTGCGAATACCATTAAACATGGACCCATTCTGGGTTGTAGAAGAAGAAAAACCAAAAAAAAATCTTTCAAATTAAAAGATAGTAAATTGTATAAATTATGACATTTTCAGTATATTTTATTATGGTTAAAATATTTAAAAATAAATATTTTTAATCGAATCGAATTTTTGTTTTGTTTTTTCAAAGTTTTTATTTGTTAAAAAATTAAATTTAGTTTAAGTTATTAATATTTTTATTATTAATTAAAAGAAACAAGATGCCTTTGTCATCCTTTATAAAATTTAGATTTTATTTACATATTTTTTTTTCTATTCTGATCAACGAATAAATTTTAACTAATTTCACATAAAATTTAAGCTTATCTGTAATTCGAAAGGAAAGGTTTTTTTTGGGGGGGTTTATTATTTATTTTTTTATTCTTCTTTTAGTTTAATATCTTTGCAAAACATTTTTGATAATATCTACTAACATTCGTCCTTTTATCAGAATCATAGTTTTCTATTTTAAAAATGCTATAAATTTTATAAAACGTTATAATTTTTTTTTGCATACTTAAATTATTAAAATCGAAACTATAAAAAAAAAGTTTATTATTTTTAATAAAAATTATTGCAGTAAAAATATTTTTTTTTGCATATATTATTTAGTATTAGATTTTTATTTATATGTTAAAAATATATTTTACAATAGATTTGTTTTTTTTTTAAATTCTTATTTATCAAAAAGAATTTCGGGAAACAAATACCTAAAAGTTTGCTCTTTGATTCAAATGTTGCTAGAACAAATGTTGATAAACATTATTACGCCTTTCAAATAATGTTGATTAGCGTTGATCATGATCAGTTTTGTTATTTTTCTTTTATTTTAATCACCATTAAAAACATCATTAAAAATATGTGGTTTTTTTAATAAAAATTAATTAATTAAATATTAAATATAAAACCACAAACAAAACAGCTGTTTTATCTTCTTTCTTTGTGCCTAATAAAAATTAGCATTTGAGGAACAAATAGCTTTAAACAAAATCTTCAATTTTAGGTAATTTTTTTAAAAAAAAGTTCTGAAAAAATTGATTTAAATATTTTTCTATTTTTGAAATTTTTTTAACAGTTTTAAAAAAATCTCTAAAATAAATTTTTCAGAATTTAATGTTAAGAAAAAGTAAAAAAAAAACTAAGAAAATTTGTAATTTATATATTTTGAATTTTTAAAATAAATACTCGTAGTTTTAAAATAATTCACCATTTTTTTGTAACTATTAAAATAAAAATTAACTTTAAAAAATTATTTAAATTTAATTTTTAATATACTTTTTAGAACAATTTCTTAAGAAACTAATATAAAAACAATTCTTAAAAAATAACGAAGATGAAAAAAATTATGAAAAAAAATTAGTAAAATTTTTTAAATAATTTTAAAACTCATAAAATTTGGAAAAGTCGCCTTTAAATAAATTTCAGTTTGCATTTTTAAGCAAATTATAAAAAAAACAGAAAACTGATCGAACATAAAATAAAATTTAAAAAAACTTACGTAAAAATACTAATTTCTAATTAATTAAAAATATTTTAAAGATTTTCATCTTTTTAAAATTTTCTTAAAAAAATTCTTTACGAATTTCCATCTTTTTTTCTTAATTTCCATGAAAAAATTCCCTTCAAAATTTTTTTAAAAATTCCTATGTTTCTTAAATTTTCTTAAAAAATTCCTTAAGGTTAAATATTTATACAGGGTGGTTACTGAAATACTGAATTAAATTATTACCTCTGACTGGGTGTGAAAATCGAATTATGTCCTGCAGGTGCTGCTGAGTGTATTTTGGGGTAGTAAAAATTTTAAATCATTTTAATACTCATAAAATTCGGAAAAGTAGACTTTAAAAAAATTAAAATTTGCATTTTTAAGCAAATTATAAAAAAAAAACAGAAAACTGATCAAGAATAAAAGAAAGTTTAAAAAACTGCTGAGTGTATCTTGAGGTAGTAAAGCTTGGAGCATTTGTATCTTCTATGGAAACATTTTTAAATCCTGTTTTGCAAATTTTCTGAAGGCAAGCCCTGAGGTAGATGGATCCTCAAGGATATCTATAAGTACAATAGTTAATCTTAAGAAATTTTTAGAATATTTGTCTTTTATTTCCCCCCTTCAAAATTATAATTAAAAACATATCGTCTTTTTTCAAATTTAATTAATAATTTTTTAAATTATAGAAAAGAAAACTAATTATTCCTAATAACCCAAATGTTTCCTTTTAACCACTTTCTTAACTAATAATATGGGAGATTATTCCAACACAAATAAAATTAAAATAAAAACTTTTGGGTGTCCGAAAAATCAAAATAAATATTGGTATAAAATTGGATCTACTCCTCCAGCTGGGTCAAAGAATGAAGTATTTCAGTTTCGATCAGTTAAAAGTAAGAGCTTTTCATATACTTTTATTTTATTTTTAAATTTTGTTAATAAATATAGGTTACAAAAAATCCTTTTTTTTATTAGAAAATTTTAAATGGCAAAAGTTAAAGTGATTGTTTAAATTAATTATTAACTGAACTGTTTCTAAATACAATTGACATTTTATTAATATATTTTTTTTGATAAGTTGTTTTTTATTTTAAAATTTATTAATAGTTCTAATTTTAAATAATTAATTAAAAAAACCAATCTATGGTATAAGTAAATAAGCTTATTAATAACTTTATATTATTTTTTCTCATTTCAGGTAAAACTTTTTTTCCAATTAGCTTACTTGAAAGTATCTTTATGGTAGTGTAAGTATGCGGTATGTTTGTGTGTTAGACATTTTGTTTTTTTTATTAAAAATATAGTATCGAATTTATTCTTTGGGAAGTAAAATTATATAATTTACAATTAAAATTCAGAATTAACGGTCATTAAATATAATTTGATTTAAATGACTATCATGAGACTTCTTTCAGGACTCGATCCTTTATGAGGTAAATTTTAATGAGTTTTTCACACATTTCTGGCTCTTATTCCGGCATTACTTGACGAATATTACTTTTTAATTGCTCTAAGATTTGAATAATTATCTGCCTGAATATGATCTCTTGCGTGATTTTACAAAACTAAGGTCTAACGGCGTTAAATCGAGAGATCTCGAAAAACAATTGATATCCCTAAATCTCGAAATTGTGATAGTTACCAGTATCTCTCACCAGCGATCCGGAGACCGTACCCGCGATATAGGTATTAACCACAGCCACCACGCTACTGCCTAAGCCGGCTCACCAATGTCGGGTACAATGTGTTTTAAAAACATGGGGCACCCCGATTCCCGTCGAGTACTTCGATTTGTACTCCACTCATTGAGCTACGGTCAGGAATCTTGTAAATCCCTAGGCACCGCTAACCCAGTTTAGGTACCCGGGTTCGCCAAAACCCGAAACTACAACCGGAATCGACCTTGGTGTTTCACAGTCCTGAATGTTAAAAATTAATACAGTGGCTTTTCCAGAGATACTTGTAGATTTTCAAAGTTTTATTTATGGCAAAGTTGCTTTTGCCATAAATAAAACTTTGAAAAAAAACCCAAAACGCGGCTATGCCATAATCACCACGTTTGTAAAAAGTTTGTATTTATTAAACACGTTATTTAATAATTATGTTTCGTCAAGTAAAAATGGCAAACTTTCTCCTAAACCAAAAATTGTCATAATTTTTGTTAAAAGTATCACCATTTTGTTGAAACCACATGTGATTCAGATTTATTGAAACTATTTGACACTTTTTGACCAAAAAAAAATGCACACCAGATAATTTTTTTCTGTGTGGATACAATGGCTTTTCCAGATATACTTGTGGATTTTCAAAGTTTTATTTACGCCAAAGTTGCTTATTAACGTGTTCACCGAGTGCGAAATAAGCCCCACCACTGTAGAAAAAAAAACGCAAAATGTCGTTATGGCATACTCAATGCGTTATTTAATAAATAGTTTTTATCAAATAAAAATGGCAATCTTTCTTCGAAACACCGATTATTCCAAACTGTACATACGAGGTCTGCTCAAAAAGTATCACGTATATTGAATTTTCGCGGGTTACGTATATTCGATTTTCGATTTTTTGTGGCGTTATGTTGGTACTCATGTCTCTCACTTATGCCGACAAGTGCGGCCATTTTGAATGTTTAGTTAATTTTTGACAGCTGCTTTGCTTGCACGT
Organism: Atherix ibis; assembly: GCA_958298945.1. Taxonomy (NCBI): domain Eukaryota; kingdom Metazoa; phylum Arthropoda; class Insecta; order Diptera; family Athericidae; genus Atherix; species Atherix ibis. The sequence goes on along the minus strand of OY282605.1, from coordinate 29,319,723 downwards.
GTTTTGGCTCGTCTTCGATTTTTGTCCATTTTCGACCAAAAACAGCATCGCATTAACATTGCTAAGGAGCTGTTGGACTCTGTCCGCGACGACCCAAATTTGCTCCAGAGGGTCATAATTGGTGATAAATCATGGGTTTATGGTTATAACGTGGAAACCAAAACTCAATCATCCCAATTGAAGCTGCCGCACGAGTCAAGACTGTAAAAAGCGCGCCAAGTTCGGTCAAATGTGAAGGTTTCCTTCGATTGCAGGGGCGTTGTGTCTCATGAGTTTTTGCCATAGGGTAGAACGGTCAATAAGGAATATTACCTGCAAGTTATACGGAAGTTGTGCGAAGCAATCCGCCAGAAACGCCCGGATATGTGGAAGAACAAAAATTGGCTTTTGCACAATGATAACGCCCTGCTCACGCATCGTTGCTTGTGCATGAATTTTTAGCCAAAAACAACATACTAATAATGCCGCAGGCACGGTATTCTCCAGATCTGGCCCCCTGTGATTTTTTCTTGTTCCCGAAACAGATTCTTTGATCTATTTTTTGGAATGGGCAAAATTCGAAGACGAGCCAAAACACCTTCAAGCAAAGCAGCTGTCAAAAATTACCTGAGACACATGAGTACCAACATAACGCCACAAAAAAAATCGAAAATCAAATATACGAAACCCGCGACAATTCAAAGTTCGCAATACTTTTTCAACAGACCTCCTCGTATTTTTATTAGGTGTTAAATGACAGAGCTGTGTTTTCCAAACCTTAAAAATGGATAATTCTATATATGTTAAGGGGTTTTTCTGCATTTGTTCATAAAATTACATTTGCAAATTTTTAGTTACTTTTAAAAAAAAAAAGTACTGAATGTAAAAATTAATCTATAAATTTAAGATCAATTAAAAAAAATATCAAATCCGTTCGTAATTGTTACAAAAAAAATTAAATTTAATTGTAAAATTGTTTGAAGACAACAAATTTTAGAGTATATTTCAGCCTAAATTATTCATAAAGAAATATTTGAATTTTTCTGTAAAAAAATATTTAAATTATTTAAAAATTAAAGAAAAAAAAATTATCAGAATTTCATGATTTTTAAGTGTTTTTTTTTAATTTATAAAAAAATAGTTTTATTACAGCAATTAAGAATTTTTATATATTTTTTAAATAATATACAATTTTCCTTACCATTTTTTCCAACTTTTACTTAAAGTTATCCATCTAAGATCATTTATAGTCTATGACCAATCAGTACGAGAACGAGTATGAACACATTTTCTTCCAATACGTTCGATTTTCCAATGGAATTTTTCCAATCGTCATTTTCTATTTATTTGCTAAATTGAAATTGCACAAAAAATTTAGTTGCATAACTTACTCCCCTTCCTAGTCTCCATTATACGTGGGCTACTATATATATTTCTGGCCTAATAATGAAAATGCGAATATTTATCAACGAAAAAGGTTTTATTGTTTTTCAAAATATTCTCCATCAAGATTTATACACTTTTGCATGCGCTCAAACCAATTTTCGAAGCACTTTTTCCACTCCGATTGAGACACCTCCAAAACATGGTTTTTGAATGCTTCAACAGCATCTTCTGGCGACGAAAATTAAAAAGAAGTCATTGGGTGCCAAGTCAGGGCTGTACGGAGGATGACCCATCAATTCGACGTTTTGTCCGGTCAAAAAGGCGCTGGTTTGAGCCGATGTGTGAGAGCTCGCATTGTCATGGTGCACAATGATTCGACTTCTCTTGTTCGTTTTTCGAATTTCTCCGAAGACTTCAGGCAAACAAATGGTGGTGTACCACTCAGAATTGACCGTCCTACGTTGCACAAGCGGAACAGTCGCCACATGACCAGTTTTGCCAAAGAAACAAGCGACCATTTGCTTCGAAGTGCTTCTTCCACGAACAACTTTCGTTGGATTTGACTCGTCTTGGAAGACCCACACGGTCGATTGCTGTTTTGTTTCGGGCTCATACGCATAGATCCATGATTCGTCACCTGTGACGATCTTATAAACGTCTTTTGAAGCACCGCGATCGTATTTTTTCAGCATTTCTTTACACCAATCCACACGAGCCTTTTTTTGAGCGATTGTCAAATTGTGCGGGATCCAACGAGAACAAACCTTTTTTACGGCCAGGTGTTCATGCAATATCGAATGTATGCTGGTGGGAGAAATGCCTAGGCATGCCTCTATCTCACGGTATGTCACATGACGGTCTTGCATTATCAGTTCACGTACGGCATCGATGTTTTCTGGAACAACGGCTGTTTTTGGACGACCTTCACGGAATTCGCCTTTGAGCGAGCGTCGGCCACGATTGAATTCGTTGTACCAGTTTTTCACAGTGCTATAGGATGGTGCTTCATAGCCATACAAAGATTTAAGTTCATCGATGCACTCTTGTCGTGATAATCCACGTCGAAAGTTGTGAAAAATGATCGCACGAAAATGTTCACGAGTTAATTCCATTTTTTTGCCAAATTGATTTTTTCAAGTCACTGTAAACAACACAAATGATAGTCGTACGTCAAAACGTTCTGAGTACGTTTATGCTAAAAAATGTCAAACTTTCCAATGGAAATGTCAGATCGCACCTGGCAACACTTAGTGTTGCCTAGGCCAGAAATATATATAGTAGCCTACGTACTGCTTTTGGGCAATTTCTTGTGCAGTGCAAATGTACGAAAATCTCCTCCTTACCTTCAGTGAATGAACATATATGCAAGTTGGAGTAACTAGTTGACGATGATGGCATTCAAGAAAACTGGTTTTCTAAGTCTGTCTGAAAAGCCTTCGGGGGATTTGCAATATTCGTAAAATAAAATAGATAACAACAAACAAACAAACAAACAAACAAATACAAAAAGAAGATGACAAGGTAAAACGTCCACAGGGAACAGCATTGTTTCAACAACGAAGAATATCTGTCGATGTCGATGGGAAGCTTCCCTCCATCAATTTAGGTTTTTCTTTCAGTTTGAAACATTTTTCACGTTACGCTCAAGAATGTCAATTGTTGATAAAAGTATATGGGGAGGGGGAGGAGACTCTATTAAAATGCTCCTCGTGAAATCTTAAAAATGAGTTTTCAAATCAAGTACATACTCCCTCTACAAGCAAAAGGAAAAAACAATAGAAAACAATACACCAATCTACACAGAATTTAAATTTTCTACACAGAAACGGAATAAATAAATTAGCAAAAAAAAAAAGAAAAAAAAACACCAAAAAAATTATGCAAACAAAAATCTCTCCACATTTTGTGGAGAGATTTTTGTTTGCATAATTTTTTTGGTGTTTTTTTTTTCTTCTTCTTGAATAATAAGTAATAAGATGATTTTTGTGGTGGGTTGCGGTAGGAGGTTGTGTTGTACATAAAATTCAACTTAAATCTGATGAAATGTGACTTTTTACTTGATTATAAAAGCTCCAAAACTCTGGGGTATTGAAGAGATATTTTGAAAAAGTATTACAGATACAAAAGCCGTTGTCGAAAAAAGAAAAAAAAGGGAAAAGCAAGAAAAAAACCTATTTGATTATTTGGTGTTTATTGTCATCAATATGCCCATAAAGACATGTCCACAGATATTATATCTTTAACCACCCCCATTCGGCAGCCCCCCTTTACTGGGTCCCTTCTTACCTACAAGAATACTTGCACAAATGATTGGACAATAAATTCCGAAATTCGTTCTGAATTGATTTTGTGGCGTATCGTCATCGAATATCGTACTCGTATTATCGGAGAGTTTTTTTCTCTTCTTTTATTCATTTTATTTTTTATTGTACGTACTAAACACTTTTATGACTGATAAACGTATTTTTACGTGAGAGATTTTTTTTCTTCATATTTATCATAATTTTTATTTTCATTTATTTCATTGTTGACTATTCTTCCAAATACACGTACTGCCAAAGATCATAATAAAACTGCACACCAAATAGGCAATTGTAAGAGTCACCTATGGATAAAAGTGACTTTGGTCATCGTAAAAATGAATTATTTTTTTGATTATTAATCATCAACTGATGAACTGACTGACTCGACTGAGTGTAGAGTTTGGTTACAGTTTATGAGCCTCTAAACTCATATGGAAAGAGTAAGTATGATCAGACAAATAAATTCCAAGTATTTACGAACGTAATCGCCTATTTGTTTAACTTATATTATTATTGAATTTATATGACGAAAAATGATGGTGTGATAGATATTGGATAGAAGATCTTGTGAAAATATATGAAAATAAATTACATCACAGCACAATTTCTTGTTTCAGAAAAGAATAGGTTTGACCTCAGTATGGATTCCTATTCAAACTATTAATAACCTTATCAAAAGGTAATTCTTCACTTTACCATAAATGTCAAGGAATACAGTTGTTTCATGGGAGATAAACGTACAAATTTCTATTAATTCTTTTATCTATTTAGTTTTTTCTATTGCTAAAATCTTCTGCAATCCATTCAAATGGCAGACATCAGCCAACTTAACGTTAAAATAACGTCAAAATCTGTCCTCAATTTGGCTGACCGTCTAAAAGCCTAATTTGTGATGTTGGCTTTTCTGACTGACACGTCAGCCGATCAAAATTTTGGCTGACCATCTTATAACATAATTGTGACATTTGGCTGACGTCAGACACATTTTGGTTCGTTAACAATACGTCAGCAACCTCTTTTATTAACCCTCTCTCGCTATATTCACTTTAGGAAACACACCCTTTTGCTCTGTTGATTAACTTTCTAGAATAAAATTAATGATTTGTTATAGAAAAGTAAAAGTAAAAACAATTTTTTTGGTTAATTAACTGAATGGGTGAAGGCTGACTGCTGGCTAAAAACCTGTCTACCAAAAATTTTAAGTTGTCTGCCCTGAAGAAATTAAAATTATGCTGACTGTCTGATAGGTTGATTTTTGCGTCAGCCATCGTCAGTACATCCTTTTGCTCTATTGATTAATTTTATAGAATCAAATTAATGATTTGTTAAAGAAAAGTAAAAGAAAATTTTTTTTGGCTGACTAGCTGATCGCGTGAAGGTTTACTACTAGCTGACTACTGGTTGACAACTTGTTTGTCAAAATTTTGAAGTTGTCTGCCCTGAAGAAATTGAAACTTGGCTGCCTGTCTAGTAACCTGATTTTGTGTCAGCACATCACTTTACTATATTAATTAATTTTGTAGAATAAAATTAATGATATAAGGAAAAAAATTGTTTTAGCTGACTAGTTGATGGGGCTAATGCTGACTGCTGACTGGCAATTTGTCTGCTAAAAATTTTAAGTTGTCTGCTCAGAAAAAATTAAAAATAGGCTGACTGTCTAGTAGTTCGATTTATTACGTCAGTCATCGTCAGCACGTCCTCTTGCTCTAATGATTAATTTTGTATAACCAGATTAATGATTTGTTAAAGAAAATTTTAGCAAAAAACTAAATGGCTGACGGCTTTGTCAAAATTGGCTGACGGCAGCTGATAAATTTGGGGCAGATTTGGCTGACGAGTCAGCTAAGTTGGCTGATCATCTTATACCCTGATTTTTATCAGCTGACCTTAGCCATCGCCACTAGTTAGTCAGCCAAATTTTTTTCATGATATCACTTTGGCTGACGTCTGCTAATTTGGCTGACCTAAAAAGTGTCACATAAAAGTAATGGAGTTAATTTTTTTTCCAAACTAATTTTTTTTTTGATAAAATTTTGAAATATTTTGTTGAGGAAGGAGAGCCAAGAAGTTTTTTTCCTTAACAAAAACTTGTTGACGGTGATTGTAGTGGGACTGCGGATCTTCAAGAACTTCTTTCCAAAAGTAATTCGTTTTTATAATAAATTCCTTGAAATTTTTCACATTTTCATCATTTTTCGACGTGGAAGGCCTTCGTGATCAAAAATTGTTCTCCGCTGCTTCTCGACCGTCCAAAAATGTTTTGAGCCACCGGAAAACTTGTACTCGTAAAAAGTAATATTCCCCAAAAGTTGCAACTTTTCATAAGTCAAACTTGCAGATTCACCAAAGCTTAACACAAAATTTTGGACACTACAAAAACACAACTTATCAGGCCTTATTGGATCGAGTAGTTACCAGACGATGTTGATACTTCGTATTTCCCGTCTAGGCGGGACTAACATACAGGTTATATGGAGGGGTAGTCCGTAATAACGCTAGATCTTTCTCAGTGATGCTAGTCGAAATACTTTTCTCCTACACCTCGTATTGTTGACGCATATTTTTTCTTATAAATTTCTTTGCTTGTTTCTCTTTATTTTCATTACTGTTTCGCCATTTTTTTTTTTTAAATTTCAACAATTTATTATACTGTAAAGTTTTTTTCTTCTAAAATATTTTTATTAATAACAGAAAATTTTGTTAAAAATAATTTTTTTTTCAAAAATATATAAATCCTTAAACCGTATTTCAAATAATAAACCGATTTTTTTAGACCATCTACCGTTCATGTTAAATGATTTTAAAAAAATTTAAAAACTCGTAAGAATTTTCTTCAGTAATTTAAGCTATTTTTTGCTTTTCACAGCGTTACATCATTATTTTTATTATTTTATAACTTTACGATTTACTAAATATACTGTATTGGTAGATTGCTCTCATAGATGCTTTCTGCACGTTGTGCTTCGGAGATGACTAGTGACTATAAGACCCATTCTGTCATGTTGCAAAAAATTTACGCCTAATCCTTAATTCTTGTAAAATAATATGAATTTAGATCACCATTGATTTGTAAATACTTTTGAAGTAGTTGGACGGTATCTTAGTATCAAGGACCTTGTGAACTTCTTTTTTTGTATAGAGATACCATTTTTATAGTTGCTTAAATATTGTTTGTTATCTCGAACATGATCAATTTGAATAAGAACCTCTTACTGAATTGGTATTTTTATTAACAGCTTTTATTGACAAATACTTCTGCAGTTGTTGTACGGTGTCTAAATTTGAGACCTTATAATAAACAATGTTCTTTAAAAATTTATGTTGTATGCTGCTTCGAGTACGATTAGTGTGAATAAGGACCTTCTATTGGGTTGTAATTTAATTTTGGTATAGAAATATTGTCCATTTTATTCTTAATTCATCTTAAATAATATGAACATGAGTAATTATTTATTAGTAAACATTATCAAAATAGTTCTATGGTATCTAAATTTAGAACCTTATAATGAATAAACGTTTTTGAAATTTAAGTAATATTCCTTTTTATTAGCAGCAATGCCTTTTTACAGTAGCTTTAAAAAAATTGTTTTTACTCAAAATGATATTCGTGCAAATAAGAACCTTCTCCTGAGTTGCACATTATTTTTTTGTGTAAACAAAATTTAACGTTTCATCATTTTCTTTTTTTCTTTCTTTTTTAATTTAATTTAAAATTTTGCTTTATTTTTTTTTTATTGAGAAGATAAGTCTTTGATTAAACAGGACCACTTCCAACAACCAGCCAGAAATGTCATGGTAGGTGTAGAAACTATGGCTATTGGTGATCAAATAAAACCTAAATCACCATCATGATCTACGATTGGTGGCCCTCGGTTTTTAAAAAAAAAAATTTCCTTTCGAACTACTGCAACCAACATTTTTTCTTAATTCCACACCTTTACACCTTGGAAAATGGTTACTATTCGGAATCTACCTACAAGCATGCTTGCCACTCCTACGTCTTCTGAGTAGTTTTGCTATATTTCCTTTTCCTCGCCCCAAGAAGAATGGGTTTTAAGTGTTTCTAGTCGCACAAAAAATTTCTATTTTCTACGTATACACAAAAAAAATAATCCACCAGCAGATTTTTCATATTCAATATTGTTTTAAAAATAAAAATAGACTCAATATACCTTGTATACTTCCTTCCACCTTCACTTAGTCATTTCGGTTTCAATAGCCTAAAAAATACAAATTGAAAATGTTTCTTTATCTGCACCTTTGTTTCTTTCTTTCTTTCTACCTTCAAACTCCCAACATAAAATATCATCGTTCATTAGTATTTATTATGTAAATCAAATCAATTCAGAAACGGTTTATTTTATAGGAATTTTTGATTATTTTTTGTTGATGAAAATAATTTTATGCAAATTATTTCCATATTATCTTAATATTGTTTCTCGTTGTTTGTTCAAGCAAATCCTCACTCACCTGTCTCACCTCTTCATAACTATCTTATACCCAAAAAAAAACTTAAAAAAATTGAAGTCCTTAATAAATAGCCTAGAAAATATTGCTGAAAACTCATTTTGCCGAAGTTTTAAATTTATTTCATCTTGAATCGATTTGTAAACAATAATAAAACCAATAAAATTTTTGATTAAATACTACTCATAATATAAAATAGATAAAATATCTTAAATTTATTATATTTATTTCGATTTCTATTTTTATGAGTTCTGTTTTATAGTCTTGTTCTACGTTTTTTCTTCTTCTTGAAGTATTTAATATTGATTTTTAAATGAAAAAGTTGTTCAGGTTTTATTGGTTCAGATTTTACTATTACTTTACGTTAGTCAGAGTTAATACAAGACTTACTAACTATCACAGCTTTTACTAGTCCAAAACCAGTAGTACGTAATAATTCTTTTCCTAATATGGAAGTTCAGATAAAACTTGTATTAATTCTTTTCGATAAATTTGAATGAGAATTTTCCTAAAAATAAAATAAAAGCTCAATAAAAAATACGAAAAATATTTTTGCTTATCTAAATTTAAAATTTGACTGTATCTATTTAGGTCAGAAGCTTTTATTTTTATTTTATTCATTATGAGTTTTTTAGTCTATTCAAAATGAAAATGCTCGCAAAAGAAAAATATTATTTTTAGTGGGTGGATTGTTTTTATTTAAATTCTTTCTCCTTTTTTATAAAGAAAAATATTGAAAACTTAAAAAATAAATACTTTTTAAGAAAAAATTTAAATTATTTTCACTTCACATAAATAAAATTAAATATTTCCGTTTTAATGAGTGTTTTTCCTAAGTACTCACGACAAAATTAATATTAATAATAAAGACCTGCCTACTATCAAATTACAGAAACAATTACCTAAAGTGGCGGCAATTTAATTCTGCAAACAAAATACTTCTGGAAATTTGCAATAATTAAAATTGATTCCTTCGCTCAATGGCCTTTTTCTCATGGCGCAATAAAATAGCTTCTGGCTCTTGTCTCAGAGACCTTCCATATAAAAAAAAATAATATGAAATGGTATCTAATCGTAACCAACTGCCCTAAATCCTGCAGATCAATACAAAAGTATATTACGTCCTAGAAATCTGTGACCCTACAAAGCCATCCAATTCCCATCAAATCTAATCCCGTAAGACAAAAATACTTCTCGAATTTATCGATGCTTCCTTTTATGTTCGAAATTATCTTATTCGTCTTGATTTTGAAGTTTCTTATATTCATTAAGTTACCGTGTCTCCTTATAAACAGTTTTACATTATAAACGCAGTAATTGCATCGATCAAAGAGAGAAAAACGAAAAATCAGAGGCAATTTTTCTTGTCTATAATTATCAGTTCTCAACTTGTCAGTATAACCTAATAAAAGATATTTAATAGTCAGTTTGATAACGTAACATCGCATTAATTAGGTAAAATTTATGATATTCAGGAAAACAAACAAACTCTCGAATATCTATGGTGTTCCATAATGGAATGTACTATGGCCCATTCTCTACAATATTTATACAGTCGATTTTTCTATCTGTCGTAACGCCGCACTTCTGTATCTTTATGCAGGAGAAATGGCTCTAACTTGTTTCTTACAAAAAGTGCTCTATTATGCTGACGAAATTTTCCAAGTCCAAATCTCCAAGGTAGCTTTGTTGAGCCGAAAATAAAATTTATAAAAAATAAGTATGATTACGTTATTTTTACTCTTCAAGACACAAAAATGTGATTTCTAGGAATGTACTCAAAACAACGCTGGACATGGAATCCACATATCAACATTATCAAGGGCGCGAGAACTGGGAGGCCGGAGTAATTCAAAGGAGCAGAGACGTCCCAGGTTTGCTCTGCAGTCTCTCACTCTGACAATTCCATCATATTTTGAGGGTCCTCGCCCCTAAAAAATAAATGATTTTTAGGGTCCTCACCAACATCGTCGCACCATCACTTTCTCACCATCTCGGACCATAAATGATTTTTAGGGTCCTAGCCAACATCGTCGCTCCATAACTTGCTCGCTTTTTGGTACCATAAATAATTTTTAAGGTCCTCGCCCAAATCATCATCTTACGACTTCCTCACCTTCTCGGACCATAAATGATTTTTAGGGTCCTCGCCAATATCATTACATCACGACTTGCTCGCTTTTTGGGACCATAAATAATTTTTAGGGTCCTCGCCAACATCATCACTTCATGACTTGCTCATTTTTTGGGACCATAAATAATTTTATGGTCCTTGCCAACATCAACACTTTACGACTTCCTAGCCTTCTTGGACCATATATGACTTTTAGGGTCCTCGTCAACGTCATCACTTAACGGGTTGCTCGCTTTTTGGGACCATAAATAATTTTTAGGGTACTGGCAGCCTATTGAGCTTTATCTAAGCAATTAGGCTAAATTTTTTAGGGCTATTATGATAGCGCTTCTTAATCTCATCGTTGAATAAGGCTGAGAAATCATGCAGCGACTTAAAGATCACTCGAATTTCTCTAACTGAGAACTCAAGTTTCTGAAGATCAGAAGCTTCGGTTTTATAGTCGGAAATTTCGAAGAATTAAAATAATAACTAAACAGACGATGTTGACAAATATTTTGACTTCTAGACAACCGTTTTAAACTTTCAAATGGCAGCAACGTTAATAAAACCAATTTGGACCTACGAACTAGAACTCCGAGGTTTTACCTTCGGTTTGAATTTCTTCAGTCAAGTCAAAAATATTTTGTAAAATTGCCGTTAAAAATATGCTTATGACCATATTCAGGACTGCCATACTGGGAAAATATAAAATAACAGTTAAGGTAATGCCGTATTGCAAGAGAAAATACTTGGACCGACCTTCTACTAGATTCTTAAAATTAATTTTTTTTAAAAATAATAATTAAAAACTATAGTGGACAGAATAAGTAATGTGAGTAGAATAGTTCATTGGGGATCCCAAAAAACCCTAAACGCAAAGAAGTATTCTGAATTCGTTTGGGGGCTTCAGTTGATGATGCTATTGGGTCACTCCTAGGTCTACAAACTATTAGAAAAAAATTCGAAGTAATCAGACACCCCTAATGTAATCAAATCCCTAATGTTCAGCCTTGGTAATAATTTCGATAAGATTTTTTTATGTATTCCCCACACCACTCTCACCCCCTCTAACTTATCGTTTCTCTTCTAAAAAAATTGGTCGCATATTAACGAGAAAAAAAATAAGCTGCGATAATTTAACAACCTCACAAATTGATCACTTTTTCGAAAGCCCGATAAAAACTAGTTCAAGTGATAATCGTGTTTAAAAATTAATTTCTTTCTTTCTTAATAAACAGTAAAAGATAATATCAATGTTGAATAGTATAAAAGTCTATAATCCTTATTTAAAAAAAAAAAAAACTCCAATATTTATCAGAATGAAAAATTCAATTTTCGACATCGAATTACGAATAGACAGTCTGCTTATATAGGATCAGATTGGAATAGTAGATCGCCTTCCGCTGCTCATTAAAGTATTTGAGATATTGTCGGAATTTCAAATTAAGTTGGAATTTTTTCTCTTTCGTATGCATTCATCTTGTCGTCTAGCAACACGACAGACGGAAGATAAATTATTCTTTAGAGAAGCTATGCAGATACGAGTACTTCAGCAAAACAAGAATTGACTAGGAATTATAGAACAGAAGCAGCAACAAAAGAAAAATAAAAACCTAAAAAAAAATACTTATCGTCTCTGAACTTATCGGGGGACTTATCCAAAGACTTGTCGATTCTATTTATTCAGAGTTCGAATATCGTCTCGTTTGTAGTTTTTCTGCCATGATTTTCTCTTCCAGATCGAATCAGATTAATATCGAATGCTAAATAGTTTTTATTGTATTTCCTTCTCCGTTAACTATATTTATTGATTGGTAAAAATTTAATAAAATCGGAATTATTATAACATTTTCTGGCTAATACTTTCATAAATCCCCGGATCTGAATTCTGAAGAGTTGAAAAATATTCTTGGTTTTTTTTTCGCCATAGAAGACGTGGCAGAATTGCGAAGTACGAGTATGTGTGTTAGTTACTAACTAGACCTCAGAAGAAGGATAGAACGTTTCCTCTCTTTCTTTGTGTCTGTGTGTTTTTTTTTGCATATGTAATCATTTTTCAACTCAATATCAGAACTATAATCGGCTTAGGTGTGATTAATTTGATCTGATTCTGCAATACAAATCGAACAAATCCGTTTCTTTCGTAGCTGAATGCGAACACAGCGAGTTTATTAAATTCAATAATTTTCCAGAGATTTAACTTTTTATGAGGGTATTTCCCTTTTTTTTTAAGATACATTCCAAAATGGGCTTTCACAGCAATTTTTCACTATATTTCCTTTATGATTATTTCTACTTTTATTATTCCCACTTAATCGATAGAATATACATTTTTCATCATTAGTAATTATTTTAAAGTCTTATTGAATCCGAAAGCTTAAATACTTAAAGTATTATTTAAAATTTACTATTTATTTTTTTATGAAAACAATAAATTTCTTTTTAATAACATTTTGGCTTATTACAACAAATAAGCCAAAATGTCATTAAAAAGAAAAAAATTTTTAGCTCACATCTTCAATGCTGTAATCTAGACTAATGGGGAAAAAATGCAATTTGATGTCAACATCATAGGCAGCCGTAATAAAAATTTAAAAAATTATAGTAGGTATTGACTAAATTTTATGTTTGAAAATAAATTCTCAAGTCGGCCATACTCTAAATTTGAAGGTCAAGCTTCCTATTTGACAAATGTCACTCCAAAAAAAAATGCTGACTTTTGAATTGGAAATACCCCAAATTTGAAGGAAACAACATTTCCGACAAATTTTATTTCATAAAAATTTTGACTTTACAGTCGCTCATAATTTTATAGGTCAAAGGATGGTTTTGACCTAATTTCTTGACAACAAAATCTTCTCTTTACAGTCAGTCGTCATCTTAATTTATAGGTAAAACGTGGTTGTTAATCCAATTTCATATAAAAAAGACCTCAACTTCACAGACGGTGAAAGTCTTAATTTTTAGGTCAGTCTGCTTCTTAGACAAATTTAATATTAACTAAAATTGAGTAGTCCAAAATTAAGATCCAACGTGGACTCGACCCAATTTAATTAAATACGTACCTCAATTTTACAGTAGGGCCTAGTCTAAATTTTTAGGTCATGCTGCCTATCAGACAAATTTCATATTCAACAACATTTTTGGCTTTACAATTGGCGAAGTCAACGGACACTATTGACCCAATTACACAACAAAAACTATCTCGCTCTCACATTCAGACCATTTTTATCATGTACAAAAAACCCCAACTTTATAGTCAGGCATAGTCTAAACTTTTATGTCAAGGAGCTTTTCAAAAAAAATTTATATTAACCGACATTTTTGACTTCACAGTCTAGCATCTTCTAGGCTTCTTGATCCATTCAGGCTGTTAACCCAATTTCCTGAAAACAAAATCTCGCCTTTACAGTCGTTTTTTATCTAAATTCATAAATCCAATATGGCTTTTGACCTAATTTTATACACGATAATCCTCAATTTATGTAGTCGGGCATAGATTAAATTTTTAGGTCAAGCAGCCTCTCAGACATAGTTTATATTAAACAATAAAATTTTTGACTTTACAATTAGGGGTAGTCTAAATTTATAGTTCAAAGAATACCATTGACCCAATTGCATTACAAAAATTATCTCGCTCTCACACTCAGTCATCGTTTAAATTCGTAAGTCCAAGCTGACCATTTACCATTTTTATCCTGTACAAAATGATAAAAAATCACGGACATAGTCTAAAATCATAGGTCGAAGGACCCAATTGCAGTACAAAAAAAATTTCGAATTCACAGTCGGTCATCATCTAAAATCGTCGGTCCCCAAGGTAGCGAGTGGCATAATTTAATATACAAAATTATCGGATGTAGTCTAAATTTAAACGTAAGATAAATTGTATATTAAAAAATTACTTTGATTCTACAGTCTTCCATAACCTAAAATTGTAGGTCTAAAAGGCTATTGACCCAATTTTTTGACAAAAAAATCTCCACTTCTCTGTTAGGCATCGTCTTCACTTTTAGCTCAAACAGTGTCAGAAAAATTTCATATTAAAAAATGAATAGTCTTCGAAGTTAGGCGAAGTCTAAACTCGTAGTTCCAAAAAAGCAAAAATTTATAGGTCCACTAGAACAATCTAAACTTCTCATTAGAACAATCTTCGTTTTAAGGTCAAGCTGATTAGAAAGATTGAATAATTAAAAAAAATTGATTTTGCAGTCTGAAATAGCCTAAAATTACAGGTCCAAAAAGACTATTGACGTAATTTCTTGACAAACAAAAAATCAATCTGCACGTCAGACAAATTTTATATTAAAAAAACCTCAACTTCATGGTCAAGCAGAGACTAAATTTTTAGGCCAAGCTGCCTATTAGACAAATTTCATATTTAACAAAAATTTTGATTTCACAGTCGGCCAAGGAGGCCTTATTATAGAACATCGGATGTAGTTTAAATTTAAAGATCAGATAAATTTCATATTAAAAAATTACTCTGATTCCACAGTCTGATATACCCTAAAATCGTAGGTCTAAAAGGATATTAACCGAATTTTTTGACAAAAAAATCTCGACTACCCTGTTAGTCATAGTCTTCATTTTTAGTTCAAACTGTCTGTCAGAAAAATTTCATATTAAAAACATTCGAGATTTGTATCTCGTTATTACTGCTCTCGTCCTTGCCACATCTAGCTAGGATCGCTTCAGGGTCTGCAGCTTCATAACACATTTTATTCTGATCTGCTTACACTTTGTTCGTCTTCATTATTAGGTCAAACTGTCTGTCAGAAAAATTTCATATTAAAAAATTACTTTGATGCCACAGCCTGCCATAGCCTAAAATAGTAGGTCCAAAAAGGCTATTGACCTAATTTATAGGTCCAAAAAGGCTATTGACCTAAAAAATTAAGACGATGACTAACTTCCCTATTAGTCAGAAAAATTTCATATTAAAAATGAATGGTCTTCACAGATAGGGTGTGTCTAAAATCGTAGGTCTAAGATCTTAGGTCTAGGAAAGCTACATTTCCCAGCAGAGGAATTAAAATATGAGCCGATTGATTATTGGACAAATTTTATATTAGAAAAAATACTCTAAATTTATAGGTCCAAGGCAACTATTAACCCACACTTACGTCAAAAAAAAAATAATGTCGACTGTATAACCTCTGACATTTTAAATTTGAACTGTTTTCCAATGTATTTTGTTTAATTTTGAACAATAAAAAATTCTCTAAAATTTCAATTTTCTTTTAAAATGAAAAGTTTTGTAATTAATTTATAATTTTCTTTCGAATTTTTCTCTTTTCTTAACAACTGAAATTTAACCCAAGTTGACAAGAAAAGTTTTCATACGAAATTTTTTCCTTTTTAAATTAATATCAAAAATAATACGATTTGTGTCATCCTTTATTTGTTGACAACATCACGAAGAATTTATATTGAATTTGTCCGCTCATATTTACTGAATTTGTATATTGAATGTAGGTAGATTATGTCTTGATAAGTTATTCGATTTGTTTCCTTCTCTTGAAAATGTTGAAAAGTAAACTTTTGGGTCGATTAGCCTACCAGAAATTTGCCACGTGCCGAATTTAACACAAAATTCACTAATGAGGTTAAATAGAAGTCCTTCCTAAGAGCATATAAGTCAGGACATTTTTGATGGGTAGCTTTTTGACTATTTGTGTCAGACTGCCATGAAACTTTTTCCAGTTGATGTTTATTTGTCAATTAAAGCTGAAATTTGTCCTCAAAGATAGAGAAACTCCGATGGTATTGGTACCAGAGGAGGATAGTGGATGTGAAAAGTCACGCAACAAGGATAATCGATTAACATGAGATAAGCGATGAGCAACAATTTCGTATCGTCTATTGTGGGAGGAACATTCCAATTCGGTCTTGTTATGATTTGCGAGTCGGCAGCTGCCAACTCATTACTGTATCGATACAAGAAGACAATAAATCATTACGGATAATCGATAAATCATCATCGGTTACGGTAGCCCATGTAAACTGTCTTCTTGATTGCCTATACACTGCACGCTCCCATGAAAAAAGACCAAAGACAACTTGAGGTCTGGACTTATTTTCCATCCCAGTCGATTCTGATACGAATAGTGCGGGTTCTTGGTCTGGGTTGGACTTCCTATTTGTACGAGTGTATTTATCATTATCGTTATTTAGGCGTACTCGACTATTAGTATCGTGGCTGTGATGCGAGTAGTTGGAATTTCTTCGACACGTTAAGGCGTGCCAGAGCAAATGCTAACTTCCAAACTAACCCAAATTCTTCAAAATGGAAATTATTTTCATTTATCAACGTCAGAAAAGTTTCCAAGAACACGATCCCGCATAATCGTACAACTTTCTTCTCTGCTCGATAAACTTTTGCCACTTTCCGCAAATGTTTTGCGGCTGTCACTGCCATTCAGGAATATCGTTGATTATCGACCCGGTAACATTTGGCTTTCTGGCGCATCGCCAATCAACACATAAAGTGTTGGCACTTCAAATGACATTAAATCTTTTCAAGTCTTATTTAATTTTTTTTTCGCATCCTTTTTTACAATTTTTCTGTTGTATCTTAAAGAAAAACAGCAAAAAGAAAAAAATCAACCGGAAATGAACGTAATCGAATTCAATGCAATTAAAGACCACTGTTAGTAGGCAAGGTATCACAATTTCCCCACCTGATCCTTGGTAGTTTTAAACGACATTTTTCACCCTTTTATTGTTAGGATCCTACCCGGCCAAAGAGTACAAATCATCTGAAGAGAATCGGATTTTTAAGTTCGCAACACTCTCGCCCAGGTGAGAGGGGGGGGGGGGGGTACGTATAAAAATCATTAAATTAAAGTGACGATAATATTATTAGCTGAGTGCATTCGTTCTAGACGTATTCGAGTGCCAACAGACATTGTCGTCTATTAGTGCCGACCCCTGTGAGCCGCCAAAGTGTCTGCCATAAATTTCACGTGTTTCGTGTTTCGGCTTTTTACTTATCAGTAACGTGTACGCTCCTCTCTAACTAAAAGCAACAATTTAATCCTCGGAAAATTCTTCTGCTTTTTCACGTATTATTTGTATTTTCTGATAATTCACATCCTGTTCCTTCCAACTCCATTCTCCTATCGTGTTCATGCCTTTCGGTTTATATTTACTTGTCTTGATGAATCCCACCTTTTGTCTGTTGTTTGTCTCGGTTGCCTTCCGTCCTGTACAAGAAGTTCCTTATTATAGTATTATTTTCTTATAATCCGAGTCCTTTTTACCTTTGTACGCTATGTCTAGATGGTGGATGCTCCTCTTGAGAAAATCTTGATGGAAATTTATGGTAAAGGTGAAAACAGCGAACAGTTTACGAGCTCTGCTTTCTAGGTAACAGCAGGTGGTGTTGATAATGCGAACCATGTCGTGTGCTTGTCTATTAATTTGTATCTCGTTATTACTGCTCTCGTCCTTGCCGCATCTAGCTAGGATCGCTTCAGGGTCTGCAACTTCGTAACACATTTTATTCTGATCTGCTTACACTTTGTTCGTACGATGTCTTCTTTCTGGACATTATTTTTTCTTCCGCAATTTTCTAGGCAGGCTCAATGGATAAGACATGATAGACTCTTTCCACGTGGTAAATTTATTACATTGAATGCAACAACAACAAAAATTTCTCTTCTTTTAACATAAATATTGAAAATTATGTGATTTATTGCTAGACATTATAATATGAAGACTTTATTGAATGGTTTATCAAAAAAAAATATTGAAATGTTCTCGTGCACAATCAATTTTCTTTCGTCTTCTTTACGTGCAAGTTAATATTCTCTGATAGATTATGATAGAAATTTATTATTTCGATCATAATATTGATAAATATACTTTTTTTGACAAATACATAATTTGTTTCTAAATATTTTTATAAAATTATTTAAAAAAAATCGTTTTTAATATAAAAATTTGTTCAACAGCATTTTTAAATGGATATCCAATTTGGAATATGGAATGTAAAATTGAATAAAATTATGTTAAAATTCAAACTGTGATAAAAAATTTATTTTATTATATTACATTAATTATGCCATTATATGTATATGTAGACTCAAATAATTCCCATGAGATTTCTTGCAGGACTTAATCCTTTTGATTGATTTTTTTTCCGAATTTCGTGCTACAATTTGACCATTATTAGTTGAACATTGGCTTTTAAATGCTCTAAAGTGTTGTTTGTAATGGCGTTTTATGGTCCAGATAAAAAATTTTAAATTCAAGTCCAAAAAAAATTCGGTTATCACACGGCCATACCACTCAGACTTGACAGTAACGATCTGCTCTTGTTCATTTTCGAAGAAATAGGAGCCGCTGATACCTTCGAAACCAAATGCACATCAGACAGTCAATTTTTGCGGATAAAATCACTTGTGGCTTCTTAGAGCCGCATAGATGATAATTTTAATTATTAACATATTCATTCCAAGCGTGAAATAAGCCTAATCGCTGACGGAAATTTATTCGAATATCAACTTTTATTGCCCAATTCTCGTATTTTATACGCACTTCATGGTCAGTTGTTCGAAAATCAGCATCCACATTATAAAATAGTAAATTTTAAGCTATACAAATACGACCTTTTATAATATATCTACCAGGTGTATACGCTTAAACCCGCTGTTTGGTCATAGATGGCGTAAGTGGGCGTATTAAGCTACCATGGGCACGCTATACTTTTTTTTGTGAGTTTGAAATCTGTCAACATTAATCAGTGCATATTGTCAGCAATTTTTCCTTTGGTAATCATGTCTAATTTTGTGCCAAAAAAAGAGCATATGCGGGCAGCTCTGCTTTTCTGCTTCAATTTGAAGAAATCGGCTGCCGAATCGCATCGAATGCTTGTGGAGGCCTATGGTGACAGTGCTTTATCAGAAACAACGTGCCGAGATTGGTTTCGTCGGTTCAAAGACGGCAATTTTGACTTGTGGCAGAAGAAGCGTGAACATCGGCCTAGGAAGGTTGAGGACTATCAATTGAAGGTTCTTTTGGACGAAGACGATACCCAATCGTAAAAAATGCTCACGGAACTATTGGGTGTTACTCAAACAGCCTTTTCCATGCATCTGCGTGCCATGCGGAAGATTGAAAAGATCGAAAAATGGGTGCCGTATGAATTGAACACATGTGAAATCTTGCTCGCCATACAAAAAAAAAAGTCGTTCCTGCATCAGATTGTGACAGGCGATGCAAAGTGGATATATTTCGATAATCCGAAATGCAAGAAATCGTGGGTTGATCACGGCCAACCATCAACATCTTCCCCAAGACCAAATCGCTTCGGACGGAAAACGTGGTGGGATCAACAGGGTATCGTCTACTATGAGATGTTGAAACCTGGTAAAACTATTAATGCCCACCGCTACCATCAACAACTGTTTAAATTGCATCGTACTCTGTGTGAAAAAAAGACGGATTATCAACAAAGACACGACAAGCTGATTTTCCTCCACGACAACGCACCATCGCACACGTCAAAAATTGGGAGGTGCTACCCAACCCCGCTTATTCACCAGACCTGGCCCCTTCCGACTATCACCTATTTTCGTCGATGGGCCACGCGCTCGCTGAGCAGCACTTCAATTCTTACGAAGACCTCCGAAAATGGCTTGATGAGTAGTTTGCCTTGAAAGAGAAGAAATTTTTTTGGCGTTGTATCCACAAATTGCGCGAGAGATGGGAAAAGTGTGTAGCTAGCGCGGGCAAATACTTTGAATAAATTTGTTTTTGCTTTCTATGAAAAAAACATGTGTTTTTTGACTAAAAAACAGTGGATTTAAGCTTATACACATGGTATTTTTGACTGCTGTCCAATGACAAAGGTGTACTTTCCGAACCGCAAAATGAATAACCCTTTCTACTAAAATCAACTGTATTTTTTTAATATTATTTTACAGTTGAACTAATTTATTTTGAGATTCTATATAAAATATATTTTATCCTGAAGAGGAAGTTTTAGAAATTTTTCCTCACAAAATACCCGAAAAAACGAGGGCTTAATTACATTGGCAATTCCTAATGAAACAAAGAAAATTTAAATGAATTTCTTTTGCAAAATATTAGCAAGTGAAAAGGATCAAAGCAATCATAATAAAAATTGGCATACCTTCGGCTATAGGAAATATTGTCTTTGGTGATATATTTTTTGAGAGCTGTCAAATGGCAGTGCTATAGTTTCCGAAGCACAAAATGGATAAAACACCGATGTTCGCGTGTGGCGTCCAGAACTCAGTAACGTCAAGCAACAACAACTGTCGAATATTTGATCATATCATCTATTACAGTTGGTATTCCGCAAGGTAGTCTCCACGGTCCTATTCTATACAATATCTTAAACTATGATATAATTTCCGTATAAATACCAACACGATATCACCTATCATTGCAGATTATATCCCAATTCGTACTTCACATACATTATATCGAAATGCCCTCAACAAAATTTACAATCCCACAGTAAAGATGCATGAGGGTCAGTCGTTACCTATCTATCCTCTATCTATCTTAATCATGATATTTTTCCACCCAATAATAAAATGAAGTTTATTCTTTAAGATAGAAGTGGCTTGAACTTTACAAACGTTTTAATGGTACTCACCTACAAACAATACAAAATTTCAAAACCCATTTGGACTTACAGTATTGGCTTTTGGGTTTAGGCAGTGTCATCTGTCGTTGTTCGATTATTTCTTGATTTCGGCAATTGGACATAAAATCCTCAACTGCCTACCTTATTATCAAACCCTTTTGTCAGTTTCTTCTAAAGGAAAACATAAACTTTTGTCGAAAAAAAAACTACTTTTTTAAACTTATTTCCATTTTTTTGAAAAATTTTCCATTTCTTCTTAAGTTTGTAATAAATCATTTCCTATTGCCTTGAACAGAAATGAAGTATTTTTTAATATTTTTATTAAAGAATCTAGTGCAGTGGCATTTCACTTAGAATAGTTGAGCCTCAATACACTGTGATATTGTTGGGGAAGTCTTCTTAAACAAACAAGAACACACTAAAATTGGATTGAAATTCAAACAATGAAACAATGCCGTCTGATAATAATAATAATATTTCCTGCTGCTTTCGTACTAGTTTCGAATTCCTTTCCTTTGAGCCATGAAAATCGACTAAATTTACTCCTTTAGCACGGAAGGTAGTCGAATAGAACTTCAGGCATTCTGGGAATACGAACAGTACAAGTTTAGTAAGATTGGAACTTTCAGTTAACATTGCAAGTAATTGAACGACTCCGAAGTATGCACTCATGTGTGAAAAGGAACAAGAACATCCCGTTTGCATATCTCGAAATACTGTTGTCCTAAGCAAGCTCAAATCAATTCCTTAACATATGCAAACAGACGCTTATCGGGTAGAGTGCATTCACACAATAGTTTCTGCAATGTTAGCAATCGAGCACTGCATCAATTGCCCAATGGATCTTTCCATTCCAATCAATTTACCGTCAACTGCAATGTACATAGCATAGCATCGTTAAAGGTTATTTCATACTATGTTCACATGTTGCACACTAAAGTGATTAGTTGCAGTACGAACAGTGGCAAATATCAGGTATCGATTCCAATCTTGCACAAAACATCGACGAGTAAGACTCTCAACATCTTCGCCCGGCCACATAGAAGATTTCGAATCTCACAGTTATATTGTAGACCTGATGAAGCTGTGCAATTTTAAATCTATTCTAATCAAAATATTTTCAAATTTACTATACCTCATAAATGTTGTATTCCTTCTAATAAATATTGTCCTTTCTGAATGAAATATTCCTCTACACCCTTAAACCCCTGCTCCCTTCCCCCATAGTATCTGTTAATTGAAATGATATGGAAATGTTGAAAGTGCATTTTCATTTTGTTGGAAATTAATTAGTATGTGTTGAGTATTTTCGTAAAGGGTGGGGGTGGGGTGTAGGGTTGAACAAAAATAAATAAATGGAAATGCATCCTTTGTGAGGTTAACATTTCTAGGAATTATGTTCGAACAATAATATAGTCACCATACCGGATGAAGTGCATATATGAGCAAGTCTCACGCTGATTGATTCGGTAAAGTTTTGTGAAAGGACAAAGAATCAACCAGACTCCTCCGCCCAGGCGATGAGGATGCTTTGTCCCTGTAGTGGGACGTGCAGATAAAAGACACTTAATGTCATGCATATGAGATGACAAATGCTGTGTGGGATCATATCGGCGGCTAAAGTAATTAGGGTTTGAACTGGAATAAAAGCCATTCTCCCACATTGATTACGACCCCGTATGTGACAGTGGTTGACGATAGACAGTCTCCAGCAGTCTGCGATAGAAATCGTTATTACCGAATGACTAACAAAGGGATGCACTCACCGTAAAGTGGGATATAGGATGCGCTGCTGTTATAAATCCCACATGCAAAATGTTAAGAAACGAACTGCTGATTTACAGGACAATCAATTTTTCGAATGCGCACAGAATACATCGAGATACACACGTGCTAGCCAGGGGGAATCTTCCTAATTCGAGAGAGTTGGTAGTGAACAGCAAGTAAATAAGCGTACTTATCTCTGCCGGCGACTCAAAACAAGTTGTTTTGTTTCTTGATTGGATAAAGGATACGAAGGCCCTCAGCAAATACAAGCAATACCAATCATCCCAGTATTCCCAGTTTTGTCGGAGCAATAAAAAATTCTGCCTTATCGATTTCAGAACAAAGAATCCGATGATGACACCGTCTAGTCAGAAAAAGGACTTATTTTGTGTGTTTCTGTTACTGTCTCCGTGGGAGGGGTGGAGGGGTAGGTTGGATCTTTCCCCCTTTTAAATCATTACAACAGACGATCATAAATTTAGCAAAAATGTTGCAAGAAGTGCGGCACTGTTTTCCAAATAAGTGGCGACAATAACATTACTTATATCTCTGGTGGAATATGAAAAAAAATTGCAAAATAAATAAAGAGGAAACCAGAATTGCATTTAACTCAAAGATGTCATCCCTTAATTCGATCTTGTTGCCTACAATTGTCTAATAGACCAGAAAACTCCCTTTGGACTTAAAATTCTTTTCACTTTAACCATCTCACAATCAGCCAGCCTGGCCTATAGAGTGTGTTTCTTCGAAGAATTTATCTTTCTTTATCTGCATCCAAATGTACATACGTGGAGCAAGGAGCATAGCAGTTCCATCAAAATATCGATTGAATGCATATACGTATACGTACAATATTTACCCAAGACAGAGTGTATCGTCCGTTTTCCTATTTACTATTCCTTCCAGTTTAGTATCTATTTTATTATCTAAGAAAAGAGAAAGTTTCTGAAAAGTTCACTAAACTTCAAAAATAATAAAATGAGAAAAAAATAACAGAAAAACTTTTATTGTATACTTTTGTAAAATTTTCAATGAAATTTACGGGTTTTTTTGTACTCCAACCTATTTTTTTTCGTTGTTTATAAAATTTGCCATTTTTTTCTTTTCTTTTCAGAATGAGGAACTTTTTCTTTTCTCAAGTATTTGAGATAAATATATTTTAGCTTTGGGGGTATTTTTTCGGTATTTGTTTTTTATTTCGTTTTCCAGGAAAGCACAATAATAATTAAAGGAAATCAACCCTTTTTGTGCGGATGATAAATCGAACATTTTTCGACTGATATAAACAATTTTTTTGTGTGTTTCTATATGATTTTGTTGACCACGCAATAATTTACTTGGAGGTCTTCGACCCAGCGACAACAAATTTAGCAATTTCTAACTATTCCATCCAACTAACTATTGACTGGTTACTGTAGGAAAACTAGTCATACCAACTGACACGATACGTAAAGTTGCCAAATGGCATCAATGTTGATAGAACAACAAAATGTCCTCTGACTCAGAAATATTACGTCCAAACAAAAAATGGAATATTTAATGTTTCTGTAAACATTTTTTTTTTGTAAACAATTTTTTATTGCTGTAAACATTTTTGTTACTGTAATAATTTTTTGTATTGCTGTAAACATTTTTTGTGTGTTGCTATAAAAAAAAATTGTTTGACACAATTTTCTTGGAGCTTTTAGATCCAATGACAACAAATTCAACATTTTGGAATGTTAAATTTGTTGTGATTGGATCAAAAACAATAAATGGAATATTAAATATTTCTGTAAACATTTTTTTATGGTTGTAATCATTTTCCTGTTGCTGTAAACATTTTTTTTGTGGCTGCAAAAATTGTTTTATTGCTGTAAACATTTTTTGTTGCTGCTGTAAATATTTTTTTGTTGCTGTAAACATTTTTTGGGTTGCTGTAAACATTTTTTTATTGCTGTAAACAGTTTTTTATTGCTGTAAACGTTTTTTGTGGTTGCTGTAAACATTTTTTGTTGTTCCTGTAAATATTTTTTTGTTGTTATAAGTATGTTTTGCTGTTGCTGGAAACATTTTTTCATTGCTGTAAACATTTTTTGTTGTTGCTGTAAACATTTTTTGTTATTGCTGTAAACATTTTTTGTTGTTTCTGGAAAAAATTTTATATTGTTGTAAACATTTTTTTGTGGCTGCAAACTTGTTTTATTGCTGTAAACATTTTTTGTTGTTGCTGTAAATATTTTTTTGTTACTGTAAACACTTTATTTTGCTGTAAATATTTTTTGTTGTAGCTGTAAACATTTTTTGTTTCTCCTGAAAAAATTTATTATTGCTGTAAACATTTTACTTTTTTTGTAAACATTTTTTGTTTGGTATAAATATTTTGTTGTAGCTGAAAAAATTTTTTTTACTGCTGTAAACATATTTTATTGTTCCTGTAAATATTTTTTTGTTGTTGCTGGAAACATTTTTTCATTGCTGTAACATTTTTTGTTGTTGCTGTAAACATATTTTGTTGTTGCTGAAAATATTTTTTTTATTGCTATAAACATTTTTTTATAGCTATAAACATATTTTCATTGCTGTAAATATTTTTTGTTATTGCTGTAAACATTTTTTGTTGTTGCTGGAAACATTCTTTGTATTGGTGTAAACATTTGTTTGTTGCTGTAAACATTTTTTGCTTAAGTCAAGCCAGAATTTCTCTTTGGGCAGAGCTTCTTTTATTGTGGACTTGTTTGTATGTTGGTAGGTCTCTGAGACAAGAGCCAGGTTCAATTATGTAGCGCCATGGCCATGAGGCCATTTGGCGACTTCTTGTTACGCGTGAGTTAGCATTCCCAGTTTTCCTAATGAGAAACTGATCTATAATTAGTTGGATCTAGAAGCTCCACAATAGAAGGAGTCCTATTCAAAAAGAAATTCTGGATTAAGTGACATTCATTTAAAAAATGGAGAATGGGTAACCTCATCTTTTATGCCTATACTTACAACAACCAAGCCTAATACAAAATTTGATTGTACACCGTCGCTCCAAATTTCACTTCTCGTAATGCTCTCTACAAAAACACAACTTCATCTAGAACGCTCTTTAGGTTCACGTAGTTATAGTATAAAGTTGAAGGACTAACGTATAAGCTTTGTAGGAAGAAACTCCTCATATATGAGCCCATATAGACTTACGAACTTTAAATTCGGGGTTCAGTCAAATCTTCTGATTTCCGCCGAATCCAATTATTACAGTCAAGAATCCTTCGAAAAATGCGTAAAGAACGGGGGTTCGTTACCGAAGAGTGTGGTATGCCCAAACTAAATTCTGAGAAGTTTCTTTGCCCAGAATTTTGGAGTGGTTGTTGAAGAAACCACCTTCCGCCATTAGTCCGGCGCGTTTGTTCAGCTGTTCAGTGTTATTTGCTTAGTAGACGTGGCAAGTTGTAGTATTTCAGTGCGAAAACGACAGTGGAACAACTAACCCTTCCCCCCTCCCCGCTAACGCATCCGGAAACCCAGGCATTTCGACGCTTCTATTGTTTAATAGACTCTTTTGTAGACTTTTTTCACCACAAAAATAATATCGTAAAAAATCCTCATGGTCGCAAGGCTATAAGATGTTCTCTGATTCTTGAGTCACAAATAAACAAACGAAAAATAGAATATCAACGTTGTCATTGGTCTAATGGTTGTGGGAATCCAAAATGGCTTTGTCTTCTGAAATGGAAATTATGAATAATTTTTCAATAAGTGGATTTTGAATGGAATTTTTTTCTCGTTATAATCAATGGTTTTTTTTATAACGAGATATTTTTAAGTCCTTAACATAGGAACTTTTATGGTATAGAAAGAGGTGTTCGCATAGTTGAAGAGAATACAGGGCTAGAGTTATTGAATTTTCTGAGAATTAGAACATATGGTTGACCCCACCAGCTAAAGGTCATGTACTCATATTTGCCTTGGGATTTTGTCAAGCCCATATTAACATAATATAAATTCATCTAAGAGTCTCTGCAATTAATTTAGTAGAAGGATTCCATATAAGTTGTTTTTCAGATAAATTGTGTAGTGATGTTTCATGGTATAGAGGAGTAAAAGGCATGTCCTTTTTTCAATGCATGTGAAAAAATATTTGTGTCATCAGCATAGGTAGCAAAGAAACTATTTGGAAAAATAGGAATATATCAGATGTTTATATTGTAGAGAACAGGCCTAAGATGATTTCCTTGAGGAACCCCATCATTAATAGGATAAATATCTAAAAATTCAGAGCCTTGTTGGGGCCTGAGGGATCGATTGGATACTTGGAACCTTGGGATGAGGTAATTAGTTGATGGTAGAGGAATTTTGAGTTACAAGGGAAATCATGGATACCACATTTTATCGAATGCGTTTAGAAAATCCATAAAATTCCCAGAACAATACACTTTTTCTCTAAAATTAATGAAATGTGGCGGACCACTCTATGATATTTATGATGTAAAGAGTATTGGGGTTAAGATCAGTACAAATTCTATCGTTTCAAAAATATCACAACAAGAATAAAGATTAAACTGATAGATCTACAGGCTGAGGGGCAATTTACTGATTTAGTTTGCTTGCGAATAATTTTGAAAATGTCAAAAAAAAATTGGTTTTTTTTAAAGAAAATTTTTGCAATCGATTTTTTTTAATTAAATATTTTCCATCAATTATGAAGGTAGACATAATTAATGTGTATAATTTGTTTTTTAGTCAGCATCCATTATAAATAAATGCATAGACAACAGTGAAAATTGGTAAATTTTTCAAACTACAACATTTTTAATGAAAGCATGCGAAAATATTCTTCTTTTTCTACGCTTCAACGTTTTTTGATGAACGGTTATTTGTCTAAAGAATGACTTTTTGATGAATACTTCGATCAGAAGTAATTACACATCAACACAAACTGTTTGAAAACAACATGAACAGTGCTTCTTATTTTTATTTTTTTTTTCTTCGAAAACCGCACAGCAGAAAGAGTGTAATTTTCTGGTTTACAACATAAAAGATTAACCGAATTTCACCGAATCACATAAAATCCGGGCATGTCAAAATTTTCCTTAATTGCTAATCTTTACCGGTTTTAAAGCTGTTCGAATTCCATCTTCCGGTAGCTACAATGTGCACACTCAATCGAGGCACAATTCAATAACAGAAATTTCATTTCCATTTGCATAAGCGCTCGTCCGACTATTTTGTACAGTATTTCTTGTACTGTAAACTCAACTTCCTCATCGACTCTGTTAATAATAATCTTCGGGAATGGCAATGTCAAAATTTCTAAACATCATTTTCTCCTCATAACTCACAAACACTTTATCATGGTGCAAGTGTTTGTGAGTTATGAGGTTTCAACTGACGCAGAATGTTCATACAATGCGGAATCGAAATTTTCATTGCAGAAATGAATCTCCGAACAAAATTGCATTCGTCGTCTTCGATTGGCATGTGGACAACAAGTGTCTGAGTTCAGAATAAGTACACAATCTTAGCATAGAAGGTTGTTTGTCTTCTTTATACTATAGAGTATAAAATAGCGGCTTCTCTTATAAGTAATAAGAAAAATTGAAATGTTTCCAGTTTTGTAGCCGGTGATGATGCTAGGAACGGACTGTCATTATTCTCATCTTGTTTGTTCTTGAGCACTAAACAAAATTAAATGCAAATGCAACGTGAACCGAACCCAAAAGGTCATAATTCTATTATTTACAAAAACAGGAAAAACCACAAAAAATTACACTCATTTTTGGGCAATTTGCAAATTATCCCAACCGCACCTGTAAGATTGGCTTAACTCGATTCTGGTCGGGGTGGTTTGGCTTGGTTTTATTCGAATCGCCGGCTTTTGTTCAGCTCAATTCAAAGTCGTTGAGTTTGTAAGCTTACTAGCGGTGCACCCAAATAAAAAGCCCTTTTGAATGACGTTTTTTTATAATGCCGTACATCGTAACTTGTAAATGCTTTTAGGTAATTAAAAGCTTTACCAAATCTTAATAGAAAAGTTAAAAGGATTCAGCCAAATTTAATAAGAAAAATCAATATTAAAATTTTTCCTATTTCGAGAAAAGACAGAACTTCATATTCCATATTAGATACTTGAATGGTCAGATCAGTGATTAGATTAGTACGGGAATATTCTTGGTAAGTAGAAATGATGATCTTTAGATTCCGTAGTACTTTTCCGAAGTAATATGGAATGGTACGTAAAAACAGGAAATTCGAATCGAGAATTCTTGTAGTCTCTGGCAAATACCTTCCCAAAAGTAGTAAACATTATTTTAGTTTGGTATGCTAGGTGAATGTAACTGTTATGCTGTTTGGTATTTGCGCGAATGAATGGCTAGAGAATTGTTAAAACGGTTATCCGCAAGTGTTTGTAATTCTTTAACTTTGAAAACACTGAACAAGATTGTACATTATAGAATCGGTTAGAAATTCTTCGAAATGCGAATGGTTAAATTGAAGATAGAAGAAGTTCTTCTGCCAAATGGGCAATTCCTCAGAGGCTAGTTAAAAAAAATCACCCCAACACGGTAATACATACAAACTGACGATAGGACAAAAATATTGCATTAAAAAATATGCCTTCTGGTTAAATGGCATACAATAAAAAGGTAGAATTTAAAAGAACCAAAAGTACCTAAGTTTTTAGAGAATTTTTTTGTTATTCCATTGGTTTAAATCGATTTAATATGTTAAAAATATTATTTAGGAATGAAAAAATCTCTCCGATAGTGGCTGGTGTTCCACAGGGAAGTATACTTGGACCCAGCTTCTACCACAATTTTTTATCCAATATTCCAATCTCTTCTGATACGGTCTGCTTCCATCTAGTGAAAATCCCCAAAATACTTACGAAATTCTCTAAACCCAATATCAAACTCCCTAAAACCGGTTTAAGCAAATGTGTCCATGTAACTCTTACTATCTGCCGTTAACAAAGTTTACCAATACACCCTGTAAAACTGTTTTAAGAAAATGTGTCCACGTTACTATTACTATCCGCCGTGCACAATGTTGTCTTAATAGGACTGCACTTAGTCATGGAACTGAAAAGACGATACCTACAACTATTTCGACTTTTAGACAAACCTTCTAGGCTTACTATAGACAGAAAAGTAGTTTTGTACAATGCTCTACTGAAATCCATCTGGACTTAGAGACTAGAACACTGCGGCCTCCTAAGCCTTCCAATTCTCGTCGAATTTAATCCCTTCAATAAAAATACATTGTACAATTGTCGACGCTCCCTTTGTTCGCAATACTGTTATCCAGCGTGATCTTGAAGTCTCATTTGCTTTTGATGTGGCTGCGTTTTGTGATCTTGAAGTTCCATTATTTCCATTCTCGTGTCTCCAATTATACCAAACCTCTTGTCCAAGAACTATCCTCAATTATTTTCTTTCCTAAAAACACCCATCGAAGACTGAAGCGTCACAGGTCGCGTGATTTACTAAAACACTGAGGTTTAACATAAACACACGCTACCAGGAGAAGGTTCAATGAATGTTTACTCCCCATAACTATTCATGTTAATTACTATTATTATAAAAATCTTTTGGTTATTATGTTGTAGTTGTGGATATCTACAAAAAAAGTATAAAAAGTATACTTTTAGTATCCCCCCATCCCCCTTCCTATTCTTCATTTTCTCAATCATCTAAAATAAATAAATTATTTTTTAGGAAATTTTTCTTTTATTAAAAAAATTACATTTTTTTGTTATTTATTTTTCTGATTAAAAAATGTTTTGTTAATTTATGCAATTTGATTAGACGAACAATTTTTTTATAGTATATTAACTATTATCTCAAAAATATTTCACCAAACAGACTATTAAAAAAAATGAAGACTAAACATCGGTGCTGCGCTGGTTAAAAATGATCAGATGACGGTTAAAGTCAAAAGAGCAAAAGAATTACAGCGCATCAGTGACAGGTTGCAGCGCAGCAAATATAGCATAGCAGCATGGTTATTTTGGTTTCGTCACTCGATGCGCGGCTCTTTGTGTGGTTCATTCCAAATATACTTCTTTTTATGGTGTATTTTTTTGGGTATTATTTTTTTTGTTGAACGCATATGTTCATTGAACGTATGTCAAACAAATTTTTTTTTTGTTGAACGTTGAACGTATTGTCAAACAAATATATCATACAAGGTAGCACTTGCTCAGCTGCACGTTTGCTATTTTTTAATGTGGATCACTGAACCAGTTTACAACGTTCGTCAGCAAAATTTCCGTATATGGAACTCTGAAAACCCACAAGTGACTTTGGAGAAATCATTGTATCCGCAAAAATAGACTGTCTGGTTCGCACTTTGGTGTGCAGGTTTCATTCACATGTATTTCTTTGAAAATAAATAAGGACAAATTGTTTATGGAGAACAATTATAAATTTTCTTAAATTTACATTAATTCAGTTTTGATTGAGAAAAAAAACCAAGAAAATTTACTGAAATTGAACAGCTAGCATTGAAGAAAAATTTATAAAAAAAATGATACAAAATTTCAACCAGAAAAATTTGTTCTTCTAACACGAGAGTGATTTGCAAAGTTTTCGGTATTCACAACTAGATGGCCACCTATTTTAAGACATTTTCATGTTATTAAGTTGGCGACTCTGTTACTAGCTGTACTTGCAAATGTCAAAATGATCCGCCATGAAATTATATTTTGACAGTTATTACGCGTTATTTTGAAAATTGTAAGGAATTGAAATCAGGACAGTTACTGAGTTCGTTTTATTTCGAAGGAAAAACTGCCAAGGACATATAGTGTATTAGGAGATTCATTACGTTCATTTTTCCATTTTAGCTTTTGGAACAGAATACTCACAATTTGTGACCCAAGTTCAGGATGACCAAAACTGGCTAACACGCTAGAAATCCCAGTTATAGTCCATAACATGGTTCTGTCAGACCGGCTAATAAAGGTACGTGAAATTTAGGAATCTGTAGGCATCTACTCATAATGGTGGGAGAATTATTGGGTTATCGGACATGCTATGGCATTTTAGCACCTTTTCTGCTTTAAAAAGTGTATTTATTTATATAAAAAGAACAAATATCAATCAATGATATTTTTGTCGATAACCTTTCCCCATTTTTCTCGACAAGTTTCTGCAATCTTTAAGCACGCTTCATAATTCCTCGATCATAGAAAGACCTATCCTTATCGGCGAAAAACTGATTTATAGCCTCATCTGAATTGAACGTCATACAATGCAAGGAATTTTGAAGAGAGCTAAGCAAGTGGAAGACTGAAAGTGAAGGTCAGGCGAGTGTGATGGGTATGGGAACACATCCCATGAAAGCTCCAATATTTGTTGGCAAGTGATCAAAATTGTGTGTGGTGTTGAATTGTCGTGATAGAACACAACGCCTTAATGATTACTGAGCGTTTCCGGACGTTTCTAGACAATGGATTCAGCTATTGCTGACAGCACACTTCTGAGTAGATTAGTTGGTACCTTAGTATATGTGTAAGCTCAAAAAACATAACACCTTAAATACCCTACCACACTGAGAGCATAGCTTTCCTTTGATGAATGTCCGCTTTCGATGTCGTTTGAAGCGGATCACCACGCCGGGACCAAGACCAGTTATCAACCGCTTTAAAAAAAGGTCGTTTTCCTCACTTTAATGAGCTTCTTTGAGTGCATACGGAACCCAAATATCCAGCTTGCTTATGTATCCCAACTTCTTTAGACTGTCGTGAACGGTTGTATGATAGATGTTCAATATTTTCCTTTGTCCCGCGTCTTGGAACGCCGGTTTGACTCAATTAATTCCTTTATTTTCTCTTCAATAACCTTGGTTAGCCTTCTTGACCATGGACCATCGTTGTGATCCAAATCACCAGCACGGATTTTTGTGAACAATCGTTGGCATTGACACTTTTGTAGAGCATTGTCATTGTTAATTTAACGCAACTTTTCACAAGCTTGACGCGCGTTATTCTCTTAACGGAAGTGAAACAATAAAATATGGCGAAAATGCAAAGGCATCCATTTTTTTTTTTGGGACGCAAAAGGTGTGTTTTCCTAGTTGGCACTGTTCTTCACCAATAGTATGAATACATTTGTGAATAATTTAAAAGCTGGAGAACAAGAGGTTGAGCAACCTTGACTCGTGTCACATCTCTAGAATAATGTACCCTAAGCTAGATAAGAAGAAAACAGAAAGCCTACTGTGGTCAGGTAGGGCTCACATTAGCATGCTGACCGGGATTATTGCAGGTCATTGCATAGGAGGTATCCCCGCATATGACTTCCTTCTGTCATAGGTGTAAAAACGAGAAGAAAAAGGAAACAATTTTTTTTAAACTTTTCATGCCCAACCTTTACATCCCTCAAAAAAAGAATTCTGGGGGACTTTTTCTTGGACGATTTAAGTGATATTTTGTACATGAATATAACAAAAATCAATACTTTGCACTACCCTCCAATTGGTTCTCAGGGTGACATCAGCTTTGATGATCACGTGGTATCACAACGGTCCTAACTTTGGCCCAAGTGTGTCCGACTGAAACAGCGATCAACCACTCTAAAAGCGTCCTAGGATGGTGCAAAAAAAAATAGGTTTCTTTATGATTATAGGTCTCCTTAGTCAAGCATAATCGCTGAGCAAAAATTGCTGGGTCTATCGAACATCCATCTAACTCGAACCAAGGGCATTCCTGTTTGGAAAGTGATTCTCATCGGATGAGGTGACTAAAATGTCACCGGATGAGTTTCGGCTGGAGATCCAAAAACTTTGAAATTAATTCCGAAAACTTTTCAATCACCTCTCGTATATAATTTTTGAGCTAAATAAGAAAAAACAAAAATGAAAATTAACTCGTTATTCTGAGGGAAGCCCCAAAAATAAAATATCGATAATAATCCTTGGTGGTTGGGTAAAAAAATGTCTGACATGCATAATATTTCCTAATATGATGCCGTCAAAGAAAACGAAAAATACCTAAGCAAATTCATAAAAAAAAAAACTAAATGAATCTCGAGTAATTAGGAAGATTTATTTTCATGAATATCTACCCTGTTTTTGAGATTAAGACAATTGGACCACCTTCAGGAAACTATTGAAGTTGGCAAACAGTAAAAAGAAGATATCCTTTTAGGGGAAGACGAAAAAAAACAAACCTTTAAAAAAAGGAGACAACAATGAGTAACAAGAATAATAAATTACAGAATGGAAGGGACAATGACCTGACTCGACCATTTTCTGTTATTCCGGAAACCCTTAGCATTCGATAGAGGAGAAATGAAGGCATTTAGTATGAATTTATCAACATCAGCAATAAGGAGCAATAAGGGCAGACTGACTATCCACACTGAATGAATAGCATTCCATCCGAAAGTTTTAAATCGCCTCCTGTCTACCCTTAACAGTCGGTCTGCACCCTTAGTGGTTCTTCAACACTTATTATCCTGAAAACCAAACACAGTTCCCTCAATTAATTTTGTTTCAGTTTTCTTTTTGCCTCCTTTTTTTGATCCCCGAACATCTCTGCCAGTAAGAATTTAAACTATTCATTAAAACATAAAGATGATTTAGGGATATTAAAGGCTAACAAAATCTAAATAAGGGGGCATCCCTTCAACACGAAACAAGCTAAAAACAAATACGAACTTACATGTTGCTGGACAATCAGTTCCATAGCAAAAATGCTGAGACGATTTATTTCATAGCAAACCGATTTCCATGTTTCCGTTTTCATAAAATCATATCCAGTTTAATGATGTATGCGGGGCGGGTATCGTTAATAAATCAAATTCAAACTTTTCGAATAGTCATAACACAAAAACCCTTTGCCATAATTAATCTGAAATGGACACTAACCAAAATTCAGGATAATTTTTTTATGGTTTCTTCTCTTTTTGTGGGTAAGTAAAAGTTTCCAGGCGTTCTAGATATTGTGTAGCTTTTGTTTTTAATCGAAAACAAGTAAACTTTTGTCACTAGAACAGTTAGGATTGGGTCATGTGGTTTGCAGTGGTCAATTCTAAACAAAAATCGACTGTATTGGCATTATTCAATGGTAGAAGGATGGGGTTTTTTCCGGCACTATTCAAATATTATATTGAATGCCATTAAGGATATTCTAAATCATACTTTTTCCCATTATTCCAATTTGTTATCGTTATGCATCCTGAAATGGATTTTCTTCAATATCATGAATTCTGTTAGGACTTTTTAACAGTTACACATTTTCATTCGGCATCAATATCGGTTATCGGAATTGTAATTTGTCATTTTTTTTTTGTTGCT
The DNA here is from genome assembly GCA_958298945.1 of Atherix ibis. NCBI lineage: Eukaryota > Metazoa > Arthropoda > Insecta > Diptera > Athericidae > Atherix > Atherix ibis. The sequence goes on along the minus strand of OY282605.1, from coordinate 29,284,814 downwards.
TTTTGAGTTTTAGAGATTATTTATGGATTCTCTCGAAATTATATTGAGAGTGAAAAAAAAATTATAAAATTAATTAAAAAATAATTAAAAATTTTTACTCTGAAAAGTAAATTTAAATAAAATATATTTAAAATTCAGACTCCAATGGAATTTATTTGAAAGGGTTAAATTGGTTTTCTTCAATATTTTCAGTTTTTTACTTTTGCCAACAGATGGCATTGAGTTAATGGTTTTTATTGTTGTTGTGAGGTTTTGGTTAAAATTTTGTTCAATTTTTCTTTCATATCTACAATTACATAAATATTGTAAAAGGCAGATTTTATGGCAATACACTTCAGTAAGAGGAGAGGGACATGCGAGTGTAAACGCCTATTAGTATTTCTCTACCTAACGAGTCATGTTAAGGTCGCAAGAAATCTCTTGGCAAATTTCACTTTAAACGTCGATGAGAGATTATAAGGAAAGTAACAGCGCCTACAGTGCTACTAAATAAATACTTAGAACAAGGAAAAACTCCCGAATCTTGGCATAACGCTGAAACCATCTTACTTTATAAGAAAGGAGATTGTGCACATATGGAAAACTACAGACCGATCAGGCTCCTATCCATCTTATATAAACTAACAAAGGCATAACATTATAACTTACATAAAAACCTGTCGAATTAGCAGGACTCTAGAAGGGCTTTAGCACGACCGATGATATTCAATCGTTGCGTGCCTTGATAGAGAAATGTACCACTTCATCTTTCATTTGTAGACTACCAGAAAGCTATTGATTCCATCGAAACATGGGCCGTACTGGAAGCAACGGTATTGACTCTAGATATTCAAGCTAATTGAAATATATATATGACCATGTGCCCCTTAGGGTAAAGATAGGAGATAATTGAAGTACGTGGAGGGTCTAGACTGGAAGAGGGGTTGGTCAGGGGATACCATTTCACCCAAACTCTTCACATTAGAGTTAAAGTAAGTAGTTAGTAGTGACGCCGAAGAACTCAGAATAATATTGCAGAATCTGGAAGAAAGCTCTCGTTCGGTTGGACTAAGAATGAATGTTCCTAAAATTAAAACTATGAATCCCGTCGTTGTGCTAATATCGAAACAGAACTATCCCTTACCCATGAGTCTTCCCCCAAAAGCAATTCCAAAGTTGCCAATTTAATCAAACTCCTTTTCGAAGACTTCAGCAACTGGCTATGATATGATTATCTCCAGTATAATCAATCCATACTTCGAACAACATATTTCCCAATTGTCTGGAAATTTGCCGTCATAAAAATAATTCTCAAAACCAACAAATCATTCCACTTCCTACAGACCAATAAGCCTCCTTCCAATCCTCTCGAAAATCTTTGAAAAAATAGTTCTTCACCTTTTACATCCCCTACTCCAAGCCTCAAATTTAATTCCCAACCACCAATTTGGTTTCCGCTCATCGTGGTAGCACCTGGGCTTAGTGTTAAAAACTCAAGAGGATCCTTCCTTCTACGTATTTTCTAGTCCTAAAATCATTCCTTTCCAATCGATACTTTTAAGTAAAATAATCTCCGATATTAGTTGGAGTTCCGCAGGGAAGTTTACTCGGACCCATCCTTTACAACAATTCTACATTCGATATACCAATTTTTGCCAATACTTTTTTTTGCAATATACGCCGATGATACGGCCTGCCTTGCATCTAGCAAAAATCCCCAACAAACTTCCGAAATTCTCCATACCCAACTCCAAACCTTCCACAGCTAGTTTACCTGGTGGAGAGTAGAGGTTAATGAACGTAAATCTACCCACGTGACTTTTGCTCTCCACCGTAAACCATGTCCTCCCATATACTTTAATGGCAGCGAAATACCACAATACACCGAAGTTTATTACCTAAGAGTGTACAGAGAGCCGAAGCAAGATGGAGGGATGCTATCCAATTTGGATGTAAACAACGCCAGAGAGGACATCATGGAAAAAATTGGATGAGGCCTATATTCAAGAGTGGACTAAGACAGACTGAATAGGAAGAAGAATAAGAACAGAGAAGAGTTTTCTAACAAGAAAATATTAGTGGCAGGATAATCGGGAATGAAACTTTTTATAACGAGAAACACTTAAGTTATGAACAAAGTGAACATTTAAGTTACGATGAATAATTTTCTTGCGAACATAGAATTGCGGATTTTGGAATGAAGAAATTGGATTGAAGAGGAATTGGTAGAATGCCATGGTTCCAGTCCGTATGTCCAGATTGGTTTAAAAATTGTATTGTAAATTAAAACTTTTGTATTTCGTGTTAGTTTTGATCTATTGTCTAGTAGTCTAAGTAGTAGTCGATAACGTCTGTTAAGTTCAAGTCTTTTTAATTTCGTGTGAGGATTCTAAGTAAGTAGTTTGTCTAGCTTAAGTCCGACTTTGCTTAAGCGAACGTTATCTTCTGATGGAATGACGTGATCATTAAGTTATATTAACTTAAACCAGTCTTGGAGATTTTTAATATGGAATTGTAGGTACTTTGAGGTTATGTGGATATAATAACTAAAGTTTTGGAATTAGTTGGGATATCAAAGGTCCAAGTCCTTCAGGGACACCAGCTGTAATGAGCGATTTGTCAGAATTTTTGTATTAATAGATATTTGAAAGTGACATTGGGAGAGATATGATTTTAAAATAGATCCAGGGTGTCACACCCGATCAGAGGCATGTTAGGAGCACGCCTGGACAGTACTCTTTTTGCTCAAGAGAGGACGCAATTAAATCAACCATACGATGACATTGTTGGATTGTCGAGTGTTCTGAACAGAAAACAAATTGATGATTGGGGATAATGTTGGCATCTTCAAGGACAGAGTAAACACGCTTTAAAAGTTTTTTCAAAAATTTTGCCAAAGATTGCTAATAAGCTGATAGGTCTATCCGAGGATGGGGATTTTATTTGTTTTTTGGGTTTGCGAGTAAGTTTTATGACTGAAATATTTCCAAAGTAAGGAAAAGTAGATATTTATTTGTTTTTTATTTATTTTGGAAGGTGATGGATTTAATTTATTAATTTCGGATGGGGTAAAATTTTTGGGTGGAGGAATCTTTTTGAGTGAAATTGTGAATTCGTCATAAATTTGGGTTGGCTTTTTTTTGGAGACATAAAAATTTACCTGTAATTAGTCCGTATTAACTAATTTTACAAGCAAATAAATCTTCTTAAAAAAAACTTCTGAGAGAAAGGAAAATTGTTCTCGCGATTTTCTGCTCGTTTTTGAATTTTATTAAATAATTTTTCAAATCCATCAATTTTTTATATGTGATCCCAAATTTCGATTCACTTTATTATCAATTTTTAGAGTAGTTTCACTTTTAATAACAGATGGCGCTGTGCTGCTAATAATTTTCATCATATCCAAAAAAAAAAAAACCTATAGCAGCAATTAATTACTGCTGTAGGGTTTTTAGTTACTTTGTATTTGATTTTAGACTAAAAAATATTGAATTTTTCGAAAATTTTATGTATATTTTTGTTAAGTTTTGTTTTTATTACAAATTTAGGGTTTTTTTTTTAAAGAAAAAAAAAAGAATTATCCAATTTGTGCTGCGGTAGGTAGATATTCTTAATATTTTTCTAAAATTACTAAAAATAATCGTTTTGAATATAAAAGCGGAGAGGGTAGAAATTATAGTTCCGCGGAATTTCCAAAAGCATATCCAATTTAATATTGAAAAGTTAAGTTAAATAAAACACACTTTAAATTCAGATTTCGATTGAACTGTTAAAATATTGAATTGCTTGTACCTTGCCATTAGACACGAAATATAATATCATTCAAATGGTTGCCACTAGACTTCTTGCAGGACTCGATCCTTATGAGATAATTGGTTAATAACTTTTGCATATATTTCAAGTTGTAGTTCGTGATGGATGTTATTTTTTAATACTTTAAAGTTTGAGAATTATCTATGTGAGAACGATCTATTTCGTAACCATAAAATAAAATATCCAACAGCGTCAAATCGCATGCTTTTTGAGGCCAATTGATATAACCAAACCTCGAAATTATGAGTCCTTGTAAATATTTGCCCAATCAAGGGAAAATTTTAACCATGTTTCTCTATTTGTGGCTCTATTTTGTTGAAACCATATATGCTTCAGATAAAAATCTTTATGTTTAGGCTTATAAAATATATGTTTTCGTGCGGCCATAACGCTCAGAATTGACGAGAACTATCTCTTCTGCTTCATTTGCCAAGAAAAGCGGAACAATAACACCTTCAGAACAAAATGTACACCAGGCAACCAATTTTCTTGGATACAATTGCTTCTCTACTGTTGCTTCTTAATTTTCAGAGCCCCAATCTAAAAATAAGCCTTATTGTTGAAGAAAATTTTGTTAGAAAAAAACAGCATCTAAAACTTGTTGTTCCAGCAACCAATCGGTATATCTTATAAGCTTCTTATAACTGGTTAATCCATAATATATTATGGCAAATCTTATTATAAACAAATATTTCCTTAAAAAACACATATTTTTGACAGCTGTCAAATGACAGGGCTGTACTTTCCGAACTACAAAATGAATAACCGAATAAATTCAACTGAAGAATTTTTCATATAATTTTAGATACCAAAAAAAAAACATTTAATTCCAAACAGAAGGTATTAGAAAATTTTTTTGCACAAAATACCTTCGAAAGAGAAAAAAGGGAATAAATTTCTCCTCAAATAATGTTCAGAAAAGATTCAAGATTTACGGAAATTGCCACAGTAAACATTTCAATTAAAGATTTACTCATCGTTCTAATCGAATCCAAACATTTCCATCGATCGGCAAAGAGTTTGTTTCGATTTATTTGTGCTTCTTCGGATTTCATTGTATTACATCCTTTAAACTTCGAGTACATCATACTTTCAAGAAGAATCCAGTAAAAAAAAAATCACAAATAAGCAAACAAAAATAGTCCCAACAAGTGTTCATTTCGTTTCGAATACTTGAGTTAGAAACGAAAGATGACTTTGGCATTACCCGATGATGGCTAGGAAGGGCGAAATTCCAGACAAGTTAAATTGAATTACGTCCAATATGGGAAAAAAAATTGCGTTTTGTAAAGTTTTGTGGCAAATGCGAGTACTTAAAAGAAAATGACACAATTGATGGGCCAGAAAACAGAAATTGTTCAAAAATAGCTGAAGAACGATGAGAAAAACGTTTACTTTGTAGTCCGTTAACGATACGATGGATGGCAACGATGAGTGCGGATCCCATCAAAGACGTTTTGTGGCCAACAACACCGCTACTTGGCAGTAACACTTGTCCTTTGGAGAATCGATGGTGTTTTTTATTTGATGTCGGCACCAGCAGCATCTTCTGGAAAATCTGGTTCGTATCGCTCGGCAATCACCAGCAGCTGCGTCCACCATTAGCCGGAATGATGAGTGAATCTGTCGATAATTTGCTACCGTTTATATTGGTTCAGTCCGAACGATAGATTCCAACCGTTCTAGCCACACTTCTTTCGAGTACGAATAGCACTTCCATTATGATATCCGATGATGAGTTGCAGATTTATTGAAGGCAACCATGGACATATGTATTGGTCTAGCTTCCAGCTAACGTATACCAATGAGTAAATCGCCGGGGGAAAAAACTCCTGCTCCACAGGATGGACACTCGATCGCAATAACGACCATGGAAGAAAGCGTTTCGTATTAAAGCTGACTTACTTTGACACTTCACCAAATTGCATACGAGTTTGAAAGGACATTTTGACTAGCATCCTCGTTTCATCCATCATTTACTATGAAATTGACACAAGAAAAAGGATACAAAAAAGAAACACTGACGATAAAAATTCACATTCGTTTTAGTAGCGTTTCCATTTGTGGCCGCCACTCAATAATCTCCGATTAGAACTTTAATCATTCACATCCACTGCCACGTCGACTCCTGATTACAATGCAGATTTTTCACTTAATTTGCCAACAGATTTTTCCATGTCCATGCCTAATACGATTTTCGTTGTCCTTTTTACTATGAGTCAACAAAATCATTCAACAAACACGACAGAATTTATTGTCGTATCATTTCCCCAAATCTTCAAGTTCGATGAAATTTTTTACTACTTTTCGTAATAGACGCAAAGTCATTCCAATCGTCCTCTTACTATCATCGTGATTTTGGGAACATTTTTTCCATAAGGAATTTTTTACTGTTTTTATTATTTTTTTATAGAAAAAAACATTATTTTGCCTTTTATAATTTGTCAGGTTTTGGTACCAAAAAAATTTCTAACAAGGAGCAATTTTCCACATCTGATGTGATAATCAGGGTTTTTGTACGTTCCTTGTCCATTATTTATTATTTAAATTCAGTTTGTTTTTATGAACTTATTTTTATAGAGTAATATTTTTAACAATACTTTTTGTATTAATAAAATTTTTCATGAGGATAAACAGGAAAGTTTTATTAACACAAAATATAATTTGTAACTCAGTAGCCGGTCCTTATTCACACTAACAACGTTTGAAGAAAACATTTTTTTTCGACCTACCCTAAAAATTTTCTAATATAATGAATCGGTACTAACACTCAAATTGGAAAGAAGTTCTTTTTTGTAAGGTTCCTAAATTTAAATATCACAACTTCTGCTCGTATTATTTACGATGAATTCAAAATAAAATAGGACTTATGTCTTATAAGTTCCTTTTTGAGTAATAAATTAGGTTTACAGAGTTCTTAATAGAAGAAGTTCTAACTCAAAAATAAATTTTGGGTTGAGTAGCTCAAAAAATCTTTATAGCAACAACGAAAAATTTTTATAGCAATAAAGAAAAATGTTTACAGCAACAAAAAGATGTTTACAGCAACAAAAATTTTTTCCCAGCAACATCATTTAACTATTTTTTTTGTAAGGTCTCTGAGACAATTAATAAAATTGTAAAAAAAACTATAATTAGTTGAAGCATATTAATTACTTTTAGCAAATAAGAGAGAGAGGACTTGGAAAAGGAGTTCTTGGATCTTTAGGAGCTCCACAATGAAAGAAGTCCTATTTGAAAAGAAATTCTGGCGTAAGTGGCAGTTGTTTAAAATATGGGAAATGTAGAGTAACAAGCCACAGGAATTGCATAAAGAACGAGATTGGTTACCAAAGAGGAAATCATGGATAAGTTCGGTAGGACCAATCCAGATTCTGAAGTTTACTTGCTCAGAATTTGGAATGAATAATGTGTAGACTGGCTTTTCGACATCTTTCACCATAGATCTAGTCGGTTTATCTACGATATAATTTGCCATTTTGTTAGCAAACTGGGGCCTTAATTGTGTACAAGATGGTGGAGAGTGTCCCCGGCCAATCTATCACCGCACCAATTTTTATTTATCATATCCGAAAGAATTAGATTGATTTTAAACTACTCTAAAAAGGCAACTGCTTCAATCTAGCAATAATAATACCAAAAAAATTTTTAGGATGTTCCTATTTTTTAAGATCTTAAATTCGGCTTAACACAATTTTTTTAAAGCCCTAATTTAAGGTGAATTCATAAGGTTAACTTATGGGGAACATCCCTTATCCAGAATAAACGTTTTTTCTGTGGCTTATTTGGAGGTCTTAAAAGCAGTTGAAGGCTATAATAATACTGAAATTTTTTAAGAAGTCCATATTTTTTAAGGTCCTAAATTCGGCTTAACACAAATTTTTTCAGCTCACAATTTAAAGTGGCTTATTTGGAGGGCTTAAAACCAGTTAAAGCCAATAATAATACTGAAATTTTTTAAGAAGTTCATATTTTTCAAGGTCCTAAATTCGGCTTTACACAAATTTTTTAAGCTCCCAATTTAAGGTGGCTTATTAGAAGGCTTAAAACCAGTTAAATCCAATAATAATACTGATTTTTTTATGGAGTTCATATTTTTTTAGGTCCTAAATTTGGCTTAACACAAATTTTTTAAGGTCCCAATTTAAGGTTGGTGATTTTTTAAGGTTGACTTTTAGGGAACATTCTTATCAAGAATAAACGCTTTTTTGGTGGCTTATTTGGAGTGCTTAATACCAGTTAAAGGTAATAATAATACTAAGAAATTTTAAGGAGGCCGTATTTTTTAGGGTCCTAAATTCGGGTTAACACAAATTTTATAAGGTCCCAATTTAAGCTTTGTGAATTTATAGGGTGCACTTATGGGAAACATTCCTTATCAAGAATAAACGTTTTTCAGTGGTTTATTTGGAGGGCTTAAAACCAGTTGAAGGCGAAGATCGGTCAGGGATGCCATCAACATCGAAAACTAATGTAAATGTGGAACGAATGGGGTTTTTGTGAGGTCAGACCGTCAATTAATATTGAAGCAGATGAGTAGTGAGTTTCAGTTGAATCAGTTTACCCTTCATCAGATTTTGTCTTAAAATTTAGTTTTGAGAAAGGTGTGCACCACGATGGTATGAAAAATCCTCACGATTGAACAGAAAAACAGTCCGAAAAATGTGTGCCATGACCTTCTCGATAGAATTGAAATAACCCTGATATCTGCAGTCGTGATGAGTAATTTATGAGCACATAAAAAATCAAGTCCACACTTTTTTTGACAGAAGGAGCGTCATTTGCAAAGAATTTGTACCCCCCTAGAAAATGGTCAACCAATTTCTTTATAAAGAAGTCCTTGAAGGGTTCAATAAAAGGGCATTGCAGATACTTGGATGCTCTAGCATAACAATGACTCCCATCATATGGCTATCACCTTTCAAGAGTTTTTATCGAAAAAGAGTATTGCTGTGGTTCACTGAGCCTGCGAACCACCCCCCACCCCCACCCCTTCCTCCTTTCATCCTTATCTTATTCCGTGTGGCTTTTTTTCACTGGAAAAAGAAAGATGAAAAAAACACTGGAAAGGACTTAATCTTGATAGTGTCGATAACATTTAAAGAAGTGTAACCGAGGAGGTGAAGGTGATTCCAGGAGAAGCCTCCTTTCAGCACTTCTACTGAAAAATTAAATTAAACTAATACCAAAAATTTTGAAGAAGTTCATCCTTTGCAAGGACCTAAATTCAGATATCATCGAACTACTTTGAGAATATTTACAAAAAAAACGCTAACATTTGCTCAGAGTATTTTTCTGAATACGAAAAATAAGGTCTTTAAATTAAAAATTGTTCGCAAATTGAACATTTAAACACTAAAGTTTATTTCTTCTCTTCTTAAATAATTTTAATTATGGTGGATTTTTCATTTTTTTTACGCCCCAACCCCATGCAATTTTGGATGAAATATAATCCTCAGTTTATTGTACAGTCTTCATTTTTCCAAAAAATTGTCAAAGAAAGAGTATTTTTAAAAAAAATTTACTATTAAAAAAGTGAACAAAAAAAAAACACACACACAAATGAACTTTTACCTTAACAAAAGGACTTTGTTATTAAATTTGGATTGTACAATAGTCGAACTGCTCTTCAAGTAGACACTCCGACAAAAGGATAAAGGAAATTATAGAAAGTTGAAATAATTGCAATGCCTTTGGGGGGTCTCTAAAATGTTTTATTGCTGTTGAAACACCTCAAAGAAGATATTGTAAGGAAATGAGGTTGGTACTTGCACTTGTACACTTGTGGATAAAATTCTCCAAAGAAAACTTTCAGTTTCGTCTATTTTACGAGCGTCTACCTTAACTTGGTTCTGCATCCTTTTCATCAGGCGTAATTTAAGTTTTATTTTAATTTTTGGTTTGGGTTTTTTTTGTCTATAGTAAATAAAATCAAAACCGTCTTGTGTGTAGAGAAACTGTAAACTTCAACAAGCGAAGACGAATGTTAGGCTTTATGTTTTTTTTTTGTCTTTCTTTGTTAGTAACTTGGTTGATTCCTGCAAGGATACAAAATAAGTTCCTCATTTTAAACATCACATCGTCTTAGGAAAGTTTTACCGTAAAGCTGTATATTCTTCTTGATTAAAGCATTTCACCACTTAAGCTTTTCGTATATTCTGAACCACGCGTGCATATGAAGTCATCTTAGTTTTAAGTACACGAGAAGTTGACAATTTCAAAAGTAGTCCTTTTAATTGTGTTTGCCAAGTTTCCACCTCACATATTTTATAATAAACGTTCACTGTGCTATTTTGTTCACAACTTATAATTATATGCCATTTAGTCATGGGTTTTTGGAATATCAGAAAAAAACGAAGAAAATCCCTACAAACTCCTGTAAAACAAAGACAGTTTCTTCTATTTCGTCCTTGACAACAAAGGCAAACACCAGAAAAGTTCGTTCAGGAACACAAGCACTGATGTTGAGTGTTTCGTTTATGTTGAGAGCAAAGTACTTGTTTGCCGCGAAGTCTTAGCTCCTGAAGACAATATCCTCTTTCACGCATCGTTAAAATACGAATAGGATAACACAGAATCCCATGTGATGGTTTTCTTTTATCATATTTTAATCTCAAAAATAGTTAAATGTGAAAATCTGTTTTATGATTCCGCCAAATTGCAGCAGGTGGTTCCATATGCCATCAAATATACCACAATTCATGAACTTTATGCAAATTTTTTAACCAAAACTTTATCGCTCAAAATTCAATCAGAATAAATTCTCTTATACCGAAAATAAAAAAAGCCCAAAATATCATGAATACTATGCTCTGGGCAGAAGACAAGGAGGGTAAGTGGCAACAGGGAAGAGGTTAAAAGAATGCCTTCTGCCAAAAAGGGAAATATTCAAAAGAAGAATAAAAATGAAAATAACGTTAAAATGTCTATTTATATTCTTTGTAAATGATCTTATCTTTTAACGCTTCATTTTCCATCAGAATTCAACCAAATCTTGACAGATGTTCCTCTTGTTATCCAGAAGAAGGAAACACAAGCCCGTCTAATACACTCGTCAAAAGTAATTTGCATATGCGAAAAAAACCTACCATAAACGATGGAATTATCTATAAAAATTTATCAAAAATCTCTCAAATGATCACATTTCTCATCATATTTTTAGAACAGATACGATGGATGATGCTGATTCTTGTCAAAATCGATTATTACCAAAATTATCCTTATAATACTTTTATTTTGCAAATCATACAAAAAATTCTTGTTACGATTTATTTCTTTCTTGAAATCTTTTTATTGTTGCCATTCTGTACTTTTATTATTATTTTGTAGTATATTTTCAGACACTAAAGGAGGAACAAATGTTATAAAATATGTTTTTCATCTTATTTGCTATTATAAAAAAAAATTTAAAAAAAAACATCCTTAATTGAATCAATTTTGAAGTTGAACTAAGATTAAGCATAAATAAACGTTGGGAAATTCATCACAGAATAACAATTTTTTATTAAGAGTAGAAAAAAAGCACTACAAATCAATAGTTTAAAAAAAAACTACTCTTAGTTAGAGTTAGAAGACGAAATTATACGCGCACATCTAATTTGTAAATTGGAAAGGGGGAAAACCCTATTTGAGTCAGTCTAAGTTATTTCCCAAAAAATTGTTCATATTGAACATTTTTTCCTGTATTTTTCAAAATAAAAATCAGCGTTCTTGGAAAAAAATGAAATCAGGGTCTTTAAATAGTTGTGTACTCTGAAAGCGGTTTTCCTAACGACCCAGTTTAAAAAAAATCACGGCGACCAGATCGTCAAAACATCATGACTGTTAAAATATTATAAAACAACGGTCCGGATTAAGAAAAAATCAAGACGATCCGGTTTAAAAAAAATCATGACAAATAATATTAGGAAGGTCCGACTTTCAAACAATTATAACGAAGGTTCTTGGAAAAAATCATTATGGCCAGAACCTTAAAAATAAGAATCCTTTCCAGTTGAAAAAAAAAGACGAACCCAATAGCAAAACAAATTATGACGACCGGGTTTTTAAAAAGTTTTGATGATCAAGTTTTCGGATCGCCAAGAAAAATCTGGGCGATCCTTGCTTGACCAAGGGCCCCATTGCTAAAAAATCATTTCGGTGCGGTCTCCAAAAACTGATCACGAAACGTTGTTCAAAAAATCATGATGATTCAATGCTAAAAAATCTCGACGATCCAGTTTTCAGAAAATCATGACCAACGTTTCATCAAGAAATAACGACGAGTCAGTTTTTAAGAAATTATGATGATCCTGTTTTGAATATGCCATGAAGATCTGATCCTTACAAAAGTCATGACGATTCGGTGTTTTTTTTTAAATGATACCGATGAGATCAACAAAAAATCATGACTGTCCGGTTTTTAAAAATTTTTAACGAATCATAATGTCAAAACATTATCACGATCCGCATTAAGAAAAAATCATGACGATCAAGTTTTCAGAAAATCATAAAAATCTGGCCCCTGTAAAATTTATGACGATTCGATTGTGAAAATATCATTACGATTCAGGTTTCAAAAAATCTAAATGCACAATTCGCCATAAGAACCACAATGGCCCTCGGTTTTAAAAAAATCATGGCCAATCCTTTATCAGGAAATTATTTAGATCCGGTTTTTGAAAAATTCTGACGATCGAAGTTTTAAAAATTCATGATGATCTAACTTTTACAAAAGGTGTGACAATTGGAATACCAATTAAATCATGATGACCCGTTTTTTCTAAAAACACTGCCGACACGATCAAGAAAAAATCATAACGAAATTATTTTAACCCGTTTGCGAAAAACAAATCGTGTCAAAGAAATGACCGAATCATGATGATTCGGTGTTCAAAAAATAGGGACGCTCTAATCCTTGAAAATATCACGACTGTCCGATCGTTTTAAAAAATTATGACGACTCAATTTCCAAAAAATGATTTTAATGCAAGTTTGCGAAAAAAAAATTATGGCAATCCGGTTTTTAAGAAATTGGGACGATCTAATTCTTAAAAATATCTGACTTAATTATGACGACATTGTTTTCAAAAAATTATGACAAAACGTTTCTAAAGAAATTCAACCTGTCATAAAATTATTTTAAACCAAGTTTGCTAAAAAAATCGTGTTTAAGAAATCATGACGATCCGATTTTCAAAAAATCGAGATGCTCTAATTCTCCAATATATTATGACTATCCGATCGTTTTCAAAAATCATAGCGATTCAGCTCCCAAAAAAATATTTTAACCCGAGTTTGCAAAAAAACTACGGCGATCTACTTTTTAAGAAATCGGGACGATCTAATTCTCGAAAATATCATGACGATCCGATTCTCTTAAAAAATGATGACAACTCAATTCCCAAAAAAATCGAGACGATCTAGTCCTCAACAATATCTGAATTAATTATGATGACTCAGTTTCCAAACAATCGTGACGAAACGTTTTTAAAGAAATTCAACCATCAACAAATTATTTTAACGCAAGTCTGTGAAGATATGGAAAAAAATCATGGTGATCCCGCGTCCAATAAATTATTTTAACTCAATTTTGCGAAAAAATAATGGCGATCAGGTTTTCAAGAAATCGAGACAATCTAATCATCAAAAATAAATTATTTTAACCCAAGTTTGCTAAAAAAATATCGATTTAGGAAATCATAACAATCCAGTTTTTCAAAAATCGGGACGACCTAATCCACCAAAATAGCTGAATTAATTATGACAACCGTGTTCCCAAAAAATTGTGCGGAAAAGCTTGTAAAGAAATTGAAGTATCAAAAAATTATTTTAAGATCCGATATTCAAAAAATATTCGAAAATCGTTACAACTCAATTACCAAAAAATTATTTTAATCCAAGTTTGTGAAGATATGAAAAAAAAGCATGGTGATCCGATTTCCAAAAAAATGATTTTAACACAAGTTTGCGAATAAAATTACGGCAATCCAGTTTTCAAGGAATTGGACCGATTTAATCCTGAAAAATATCTGAATTAATTTTCAAAAAATCATGACAATCTGACTTTCAAAAAAAAACCATGACGATCCAAAAAAATTATTAAAATTCGGGTTTCAAAAAACTATTATTATGCAATCTTCAAAAAATCAAGACAACCGATTTTTTAAAAATCAGGACGATACAACTACCAAAAACACCATAACGACCTGGTTTAAGAAAATTAATGGCAGATTCCAGCCATATTCAATGGCTCTAAAATTTGGGTACTCTGAGTGAAAGGATCAAAACGCGGATCGCTTAACTTGTCGTATGCAAAAAACTCACATTGTTGCCTAATTATTATTACCAGAATCATGACAATCACGAACACTCTTTTATGTAAAATGAAAATTCTTAAAAATTCAAAACAAAATTTCCTAACCATCCCAAAAACACTTCCATAGACTTTACAAAATAAAAACTCCATATTCAGATCATTTTATATTCCAGATGTTAATACTTAGATACTCGTGGATTTGAAAAACCGAAAACAGAAGCCAAAAAGCAAAGTCCTTTTAATTAAATAGTAAAAGTTGTTCGATTTTTATCCAACTTGTAAATAATTAACCTTGTCCGACTACCAATCGTTGATAATAATCGTAATGTTTTATTGCTGGACATTAAATTAATATGAAAAAGTACAACAGAACCAAAAAAAAAAAGAAAATGAAAAGAAAAAACAATCTATAATTAATCAGGTGAGAAAACCTAATTAACAAATATGTTACTTGTTTTAATAGAATTTTCGTTTCTGTTCCTCTTTCCACCTCCAACATACTCCATTCCATCTCCAACTTTCGTATATGATCTCATGTTCATGTTTGATAAATTCAAAATATGCAAATTTTATGGCTGATCGTTTTTGGTTTTTGTTATTTTTTTTTTCTATATTTAATTTGAATAAATTAAAAAATATTTCTTTATAGCAGAAGATCTCAAAAATGGGTAAAGGTGGGACAAATGAAAATTCGTAGTTCTGAAGAACCAAAAATTGGTAATAGAAAAAAAAATCGTTTATAAGCAAAAGTAGTAAAAACAAACAAACGACAAATGAGCATCGAAATTGGTTTTCGTTTTGTTAGTGTCTTCGATCAACTGAAATTTTAATTTATTTTTTATCCTTTTTATATTTTTTTATTTTTGATTCTACCATCTCATATCGTGGATATTTAATTAGAATTCCAACATCTTTACAAGCAGATGTTTATCTAGAAAGAATTTTTCACACGAAATTAAATATCTTGACGGGGAAGTCTTGCAGAGGTCTTAAAAAAATTTCCATTTTAAGTCTCTGCGGGACTGTTCTGTACTGCCTGAGAGTGCCTTGGGCTATCTGAGAATGTATTGGACTATTTAAGATAATCTTGAATGATCTGAGACTATCTTAAAGTATCTGGGATTGCCTTAGACTACATCAAACATTTTTGGACTATCTGAGTCTGTTTTAGGACTATATGGGACTGCCTTGGTCTATCTGAGAGTGCTTTGGACTATCTGAGATTGTCTTAGCACTATCTGAAACTAATTTGGACTATCGGAGACTGTCTTGGGAATATTTGAGACTGGCTTGGGAATATCTGAGAATGTGTTGGACTATCTGAGATAGTCTTCAATGATCGGAGACTGCCTTGCAGTATCTACGATTGTCTTACAGTATCTGAGACTGTCTTGAACTATATTAAACTGTGTTAAACAATCTGAGATTGCTTGAAAGCATATTTGAGACTGCCTTGGATCATCTGAGACTATCTTGTCCACAATGAAAATCGCTGGCCATCTTTTTGGGCTTTGATATTAAGCCTAGAAATCGTGGAGATATTGTCGCAGAAAACTCCAATTTTGTCATATTTCCTTATGTAGTCTTCATTAGAAATTGAAATGTTCTCTATTTTTTTTTTACTATTAATAATTAACATATTACAAAAAAAATGTTGGAAAAGATTTTTTTCTCTCTCCTCCAACAACTAAATTTGGACAAGAATTTACAACCGCATTTAACGAAATCGGTTCATTTGAAATTATTTTTCTTAATTATTCTTAATATTAATGTTATTGTGGGAAGAATGGATTTAATAGCAATTTATAATTAATCATAATAATTAATATTATCTGAATTTAAACTGGTTTATTTTATTTGAAATTTTTTCTCCATAAAAATTAGTTTTGTTTTTTTTAAGGCACAACAATAAATCGTAAAAAAAACAGCTTTCATAAAAACGATGTAATTTTTGTGTACAAACCTTCTTGGAAAGCACATTTGCATTTATCTAGGCAAAAAAATATATTTGAATAGATTTGATTAAAGAAACAAAAAAGAAAAAAAGTTTAAATCAACAAAAATCGTTTACCGAATATTTAGATTCTCAACTTTTGAGAATATTATGTAAATTTTATATTTATTTTGTTTAAAGCCTTTGAAAAAATCGAGAAAAAAAATTATTTTAAAATGCAGAACGAGAAAAGGATTTTCTTTAAAAGTATTTTTTCATAGAACAGCCCCTAAATGTGAACAATTTTACAATAGTCCTTAAAGTAAGTTCTTTGTTCAAATCAGATCAAAGCTTATTAGATGAGTGCATATTTGATAATATTAAGTTGATTTTTTGAAGAATGGAATTTCTGATAATATCAACTAAATTGTAATGATCCTTTTAGCAACATTCTATAAGTTTCAGTTAAACGGAAAAGAAAACCAAGCAATTCCACCACACTCATCCCTCTGAAAGGATTTATTTCCACTTTAACTACTTTCAATGTGAATTGAGGATAATTTTTAAAGAAATTTTTGTAAACTTCAAAGCCTACAGTAACGAACTAATAACTCCTTTTCACTCCCTCATTTTTTATAGCATCCTCCCCGATGGATTTCCATATAGTCTATCATCCCTCTTACCACCACAAAAAAAAAACATATTCCAATAAGTATTGAAATTAGCCAAAAATCCCATCGCCTAGAATAAATTTACGACGTGTTCAAGGATAAAAATGGTTGATTTGTCAAAATTATTGCGTGTAACCCATTTTATGGCATTTGAAAAATTCATACGGCTCAGTTTCTGCTATGTTCCTTAGCGTTCTTCGTTTTATTTATGATCGTGTCATAAAGTTACTATTTAAACCTTTTACACAAATTCTGAAAAATTATACGAATTAAACTGGAAAGCTTTTTAGGGAAATATTTTAATGCCAGAATCGATAAAAAAATAATTTTGTTTTTTTTTTCGTTGCGGAAGTTCTTGATTGTCGACATTTATTTCCTGTAATACAGAAAAGTATATTCCCTTTTTCGGAATATTTCAATACAAGAACGTATTTTTTTTGTTGATTTTATATTCTAATCATGAATAAGTAATTTTTCTTGGAAGCTTAACTTTAAGATAATGATATTTATGGTGTATTTTTTTTCATAAAATCGGTTGAATCTTAAAGAAGGAATTACTATTTTTGAAAGTACATATATTATTCCAAGTTATTGATTTAGTTAATTGGACTAGAAAATAGTGCGTCAAAATTTTTAAATATTTACAATAGAAAATGGCATACCAAATAAAAATTACTCGTGCCAATTTTAATCTGTCCTTAAAAACACTAAAAAATCGCAAGCCAAACCTTCTAATTTACTTAAAAAATTACCATAGAAAGAAAATTACTCATTTACTAAAAAATTGTTACTTAAAAACTTTATTATTATTTAAACAATGGCTTTTACTTATAAAATGGTACTTAAAAAATGGCGTCTAGTTATAAAGTAGCGCGTTAAAATAATATGGTAGCTAGAAAACGGCGGGCTGAACATTTAATTCAAACAAAATAATTTGCATCTACTTAAAAAATATGATGTCGAAATTTTAATATATTTAGGAAAAAATAACGTAACAAAATCTTAACGCTCTTAAAAAAATTTCTAAAAATAGCTAGAAAAAAAAAATAAAAATTTAATTTTCTTCAAAAACTGTCCACAAATTCAATTACCCGTTTACGTTACGTCGAAACTGAATATGGCCTCAAAAAATCAATATATCAAAATATATTTAAAATGGCGCTTCTACTTAGAAAAATGTGCGTCAAAACTTACAAATATTTAGAAAATGGCGTAAACAAAAATAGCGAACCAAATAAAAATGGCGAGCCAAAATTTAAATATGTCTCAAAAAACGCTAAAAAATCGAATGCCAAACATTTAATTTACTTCAAGAAAAAAACAATTGTTACGTCAAAACTTTATTATTATTACAAAAAAAGGTGCGTTAAAAAAATGGCGTCTACTTATAAAATGACGCATACTCAAAAATTTACTCAAAAATTGTTACGTTAAAACTTTATTATCATTTTAAAAAAAATGGCGTCTACTGATAGAATGGCGCGTTCCTAATTTAATCTACCTAAGAAATGGCTCGTCAGAAAAATATGACTCCTCAAAATGTTGAACACTCTAATCTTCCTCAAAAATGGCATAGTAAAACTTTAATTTGCTTAAAAATTAAGAATTAACATTTAAATTACTCTTTAAAAAATGGCACCAAAAGCAAATTTTGTGTTTACTCAGAAAATATGGCATCGGAAAATAAAATAGTGCAATAAATATTTAATCTAGTGAATAATGACGCTCCAAAAGAAAATGGCGAATTCAAAATTAGAAAATGGCCCTGAAAAAAATTTCTATCTACTTAGAAATTGTCGTGCCACATTTTTAATATATTAAAAAAAAAATGACGCGCTCCGAAAGAAAATGGCGCTTTGATATAAAATGCCGCACCAAAAGAAAATGGCGCTCCGAAAGAAAATGGTGTTCCGAAAGAAAAAGGTGCTTTCATCCAAAATGGCGTTTTGATAGAAAAATGCCGTAATGAAAGAAATTGGCAAATAAAAATGTATTCTTGAAAAATTACCCTCGAAAAAAAAGATCTTATATTCTTAAAAAATATGCCTTCATTTTAATGTATTTGAAAAAATAAAATGGTGTGTTCCGAAATAAAATCGTACTCCAAAAGAAAATGGCGCATCGACAGAGAATTGCGCTACGAAAGAAAAAGGCGCTCTAAAATAAAATGGTGTTGCGAAAGAAAATGACGCTTTTATAGAAGATGTCGCTCCGATAGAAAATGGCGCTCCGAAAAAAAAGGCACTTTTATACAAAATGCCGCAAAAAAAGAAGTTGGCGGCTTAAAAATATAAATAAAATGACATTGACAAAAAAAAAGTTTGCATCTACTTTGAAAATATCGTGCCATAGTTTTATTCTATTTAAAAAATTAAATGGCGCGCTCCGAAAGAAAATGGCGCTTTGATAGAAGATGTTAATCCGAAAGAAAATGGCGATTCAAAAAATAGGCGCCTTGATAGAAAATTGTGCTTTGGTAGAAAATGGCGCTTTGATAGAAAATGGTGCTTCGATAGAAAATGGCGCTTCGAAAAAAATGGTGCTTCGAAAAAAATAGGCGCTTTGATAGAAAATGGTGCTTTGGTACAAAATGGCGCTATGATAAAAAAATGGCACTTCGAAATAAAATGGTGCTTCGATAGAAAATAGGCGCTTTGATAGAAAATTGTACTTTGGTACAAAATGGCGCTATGATAGAAAATGGCGCTTCGAAAGAAAATGGTGATTCGATAGAAAATGGCGTTGCAATAAGAAATTGCGCTCCGACAAAAAATGGCGCTCAAAAAAAACGGGCGCTTTGATAGAAAATGGCGCTTTGGTAGAAAATGGCGCTTTCATAGAAAATGCCGCAACGAAAGAAATCGGCGAATTAAAAAATAAAATTACCCTAGAAAAATGACTCTCAGAAAAAAAAACATCTCATCTACTTAAGAAATATGCCATAATTATAATCTATTTATAAAAATAAAATGGTGTGCTCCGAAATAAAATGGCGAATTCAAAAGAAAATGGCGCATCGATAGAAAATTGCGCTACGAAAGAAAAAGGCGCTCTCCAAAAGAAAATGGCGCTTTGATGGAAAATGGTGCCGATCCGAAAAAAAATGGTGCTTTGATAGAAAATGGTGGATCAAATTTTAATCTGTCGTAAACAGTAAAATTCATTTTGTCCTTAATCAAAAAAAGAGTGTATAATGAGCCTTAAAGCCACAGTTAATTTGTGGTTAAAGCGACAAATCAAGGACAATGCAGCATGGAGCATCCGGGTTGTGATCGAAAATTAAGAAATTAATTGTAGTTTTGGACGCGCAGCATGGATGTCGGTGTCTGAACAACGTCAGCACTCACTTTTGTATAAAAACTGACCGTTTTCACCCACGAATGAAGAACAAAATTATTAAATTGTTGTTGCTCAATCGGTAATATTCTTAATGTCATTGAAAATACTCCAAAAAAATGACTCCCCCTCAATCAGTCAATAACCACAATTTCTGTTCAATTTAAATGCAATTCTTTCCATTTTTAGTGTTAATTCAACTGAAAAAAAATAGATATTATTTTAGTCGATAAGAGAATCGCCATGAGAATAGAATTTTTAAGAAAAATTTCGTTCTTTCTTGTTCATTATCGAATCTTAAAAAAATAAATCGAAATAAAAATCTTTCAAAAATCCCACTAAAAATACCCATTGTGTCTGAAAAGTGTCTTATCCGAAATAGTGACAAGCTCTTTATTTTCATTAAATCTATTTTCGTGCTGGTACAATGCTCGATGGAACAGATATTTTGCCATTAAAGGTCAAGAAACTATCGTCTAAACCAAGTATTGAAAAGGATACTTTATCCACTTTACACTCTTGTCCTTGCCACGACGGCAGAAAAGACCAATTTCTCTCTATTATCGCTAAAACGTCGTGTTTCTATTCAGCGAATATTTTCAGTTCTCATATTTCTTAAGTAAACAACAAAGCGTGATATTCTTGAACAAATACGCACTCTTGAAAGGCGTTCAGAAGCAATTTGGCAGAATAATAATTACATTTAGCCTAAAATAACGATATTACTTAAAGATTGTTTGCGTTCGTATCTGTTTTCGCTTTCAGTCTTTAGAGTGGCGACTGTGCCAGCTCTTGTGGACGAAACTTCTACTGAATACGAGACGAGGGATAATAACTCATCTGTGGGTGATCTGTCGTTTAAATAGTCGTCAATCTTTTGTCGTAGACAACAAATATGAAGCCTTTAAGTGGTGTTACCGATGTCGATGATGGCGCCTGCCTTATACTCGGCCATTCCCAAGAGCCAAAGCGACTGTATATGCTTCCAATGAGGATTCTCCACTAATTCAGATTAAATTTACAATGTAGGGAAACGGCTTGGGATGGGCGGTCCTGACTATTAACAAACATTTGTTGTGCAGTCGCTTCTGGTCAATTCAGTTTAACAAAACTGGTTGGACGTTAATCGGCAGTGATTGGAAAAAGTATTGTTTTAATTGGTTTACAGCCTGTGAGTAGTTAATTTTGTTGCATCAATGAATCGAGAGGATAGACCACAGGACCGGTGGTTTAAAAAGTGGGAAGCCGAACCCAACAGTGAGGAGTGTACATTAACGCATTATACGATATTGTAAATGCACGTGGTTATTGAGTGTAAAGTGACCTAGAAACGGAAGCTGATTCTAGGAACTTAATTACGAAAGGCAGCCTACTAATTAGAGTGCTGTATGAGGTCTTTGTGACACGGACAGTTGGGAATGACATCAGACGATTCCGTACCCTGCAGGATACCGGACACAGTTCGGTGTTGCGTGCTAATCTCTGTTTCGATTCTGGAAATTTATCACCAGTACCCCGACTACAGCTGCAGCTGCTAACGACGAATTTCACTTCTATGAACACGGCCCCCCACCTGATTTTCGTAAATCAGCGAGAGACTTGCGAATCTTTAACGAGCTTTCGCGCTATTTTCCATACTACGAAAAGTACAATTTCACAAGAATCTAATCTGAATCGACTATTAGATTGCTTTTTGGTGGTTGTTTTAGTGTCCAATGGAAAGCCAAAGTCAAAGGCTGTGCGAAGAATGACGTTTAATTAGTGCTACAAGGAACCGATAGAGGGTGGACATTTCATGATTGCCGCCACGCTACGTTCATGTGGGCAGATGCTTTTGCATTTGGGAAAACTTTTCACTTTAAATCCCATAACTGTGGTGTGGTTCCTTTGTGGAATTTCGTTGGCACGATTTTGCGATGGAATTTTTATGCTATTCTCTTTGAATAACCAAAAAAAAAAAAAAAATATTATTTTTTCCATTCAGCGTTTCTTTTTTTTACTGCTGTTATCAAAAAAGATTTTTAACACATTTTTTTCACAATTGCCAAAATCAGTTGAGTTCATTTTCCACGGCTAAAAGCATTCCTTCCCGCAGTATTCAATGCACTACACTTTATTAACCGAAAAGTGAAAAGTGAAAAGTGGGATTAGAATCTACTTTATGAAAATAGTTTACAAAGAATTTCACTTGTGGATTCGGGATTTTCTCAATTCTCCGTTCATGTGTGTGTGTTTGTTAATGGGCCAACCGAATGGTCAGCACCCAGCACTATGAGCACAATAGTTGCGAGAAGCTTTTTGGCCAAAAATCTCTGCAACGTCGACAAAATTCATAGTCATAAATTTGGTGCCCCTTCAAAGAAGATGGTCTTCACCCTCGTTGGATAAACAGGCGGTTTGGGTAAAACCAGCTTCTCAAGGAGTACACTTTGACAGCGCTGCTGGACAAAAAACGCTTCATGAGCAGATTTTTACCCAAACCTGATTTAGCCGGCATTTAATTAAACCGTTTTTATCCTTTTTCATAAGGATCGTCTGGTTATGTCAGTCGGGATTTAAGTACGCCTTCAATTTCGCTCCTTTATCCTTTTTCCATTTTGTAAAAATTTTCATTTATTTCTATTTTTTCAACCAGCTTGACTACTACTCACTCATGAATGATTCAAATGCACTTTCGGAATAGCTCTTATCAAAAGAGTTGAAATAAAATTGTCAGTTTATGATTTTCTTTGGCCAAATATTCTCGAAGACCGTTCATAATAATAGCTTCGGCTAAGTGCTCAAGTAAAACTTTAGATGCAAGAGGATGAGGAATAGAATCCTTGAGAACAACTGGAATGATAACGGCTATATTCAGCGAGGAGGAGAGACACGACTGCTTTGGGATAATGGGGCACTATAGTCGCAATAGAATATATGCAGTAGACCGTATCGGAATACATTATGAGTTGAGCTTCTACTTCTGCTTCTTTGCATTTGATATAATTCCGTTTTCGAAAGTGCACTCTGGTCTGCGTATATGCATTCTGTATGCGCAAAAATAATCTTAAATCCCAAGGTGGACAACGAAAGTGAATTATGGAAAAATATTCCGAGAAGTAGAGTGGAGCCTCGTTCATTTTCTGTATGCTTTCATTCTGGATGCTGTTCCGTTCTCAGTAAAAATATTAAAATTTTTTGAATTATTTTTGTACGTTACGTTTTTTAAACAATATATTTTTATATTTTCTTTAGTTTGCATTCATTATTTGGATTTTTTTTATTTGCTCATAAATTAAGTAGTTGTTTAAATGTCAGTTAGTGGAGTTTATTTTCAATTCAATTTACGGAATTAATTTATGAAATGATCTAACCTTGGGGGACTATGTTATACAATATTTTGATTGACTGGTCAGTTTAAACTAATAGTTTAATCTGATAGCTTTTCGGGCAGTTAATTTGGTTTTTTGTATTAGTTTTTTTTCGATTGCTAAAATTGGTTCCAAAGCTGTCTGAAACGAACACGTTTTTTTAGTTACTGGAAGCGGAAGGTAAAATTGCTGGTTAACTTAGAAAGTGTTTCGAGCAGTTCGAGTACAATTTTTATGTAATAAAAATTGATAAAAATAATGCTAAATTGAGTAGTATTTCGGGCAGTCGATTTTTTCTAAGCGCTGAGAATTGCAATATAAACAGGAGATTTAAATTTTATTTCGTGCAGTTAAATATTTTTTTTTTAAATGAGCAATTTTGTTAGTAATTTGGACTGTTAACTCGTCTATTTCAGGAAGATTTTTTTCGAATACTGAGAATGGAATAAAAAATTGATAGTTAAAATAGTATTTCGGGCAGTTAATATTTTTTTTCGAGTGAGTTTGTTTTACTGAGCAGTACGAATGCAATAAATAAAGCACTAAGAATGGAAAAAAACTTGCGTGACTTAAATTGCATTTCGAATGTTTTAATTATTGTTTGAATGCGTTTTTTAAGTGATGAGGTTGGAATAAAAAATGGTTGATTTAAATAGTATTTCGGGGAGTGAATTATTTTTTTCAAGCGATTTCTTTTAAGTATTCAGAAATATGAAATCATATTTCGTGCAGTTGAGTTATTTCTTCGGGCAAGTTCGTTTCGAGCAGTTAGAATGGAACTGGAATAAAATATTGTTGTACTTAAATAGTATTTCGGACAGTTTATTTGTTCCTTCGGAAAATTTTTCTAAAGTTCTTACAATAAAATAAAAAATTGCTGACTTAAGTTATATTTCGTGCAGTTGATTTCTTTCGTTCGGGCCAGTTTTTTTTTCGAGTTTTTGGAGAATGAAATGAAAAATGGTTAATTTTGTAAGTATTTCGTGATGTTGTTGTTTATTTCAGCAAGTTTTTTTGAGTACTGAGAATAGAAAAAAAAATTGCTGACTTAAATTGTAATAAAAAATATTTAACTCAGAAAAAATTTCGGACAGCGGGAATGTTTCCTCAAACACATTGCTTTTTATTATTTCCAGTTCAGATAATGAAATAAAAAATTGTAGTCTCAAAAATTATTTGGAGCAGTTGATTTGTTTCTTCAGGCAAGATATTTTTGAGTGCCGAGAATGGAATAAAAAAAGCCATTTCCTCAGTATTTCGGGCAGTTGGCTTATTTTCAGCAAGATTTGTATTTCGTGCAGTCGATTTGTTTTTGTTGATAATTTTCCGTGTAGTCTGAATATTGGGTAGTTTTTTATTTATTTATTTTTTGAGTGCTCGAAAATTTCGTGCAGTTGATTTGTTTATTTAGGATTTTTTTCGGGTAGTTAGAATATAACTAAAATTAGGCGTTTTTGTTAGTGTTTCGGCCTGTTAGATCGGCTGTTCCGGAAGGATTTTTTTCGAGTACTGATATTCTAATAAAAACTGCCTCACGTAAATTATATTTCGTGCAGTTGACTTGTTTATTTGGAAAAATTTTCGGCGAGTCAGAATATAACAAAAATAAGGCAATTGTGTTAGTGTTTCGAACTTGCAGGATTTTTTTCTAGTACCGAGATTGGAATAAAAAATGGCTGACCGAAATTATATTTCATGCAGTTTATTTGTTTACTTGGGATTTTTTTCGGGCAGTCAGAAGAGAATGAAAAAGAGGCATTTTTTTAAGTGTTTCGGGCTGCTAAATAGGCTATTCCAAAATGATCTTTTATCGTGTACTGAGATTGGAATAAAAAATGGCTGACCTAAATTAAATTTCGTGCAGTTGATTTGTTAATTTGGGATTTTTTCGGGTAGTTAGAATAAAATAAAAAATTGGTAATATTATTAGTATTTCGGTCTGTTAAATCTGCTGTCCCAGAAGCGTTTTCTTTCGAGTACTGAGATTATAATAAAAAATGGCTGACCTAAATTATATTTCGTGCAGTTGATTTGTTTATTAGCGATATTTTTCGGATATTCAGAATAGAAAAAAATTAGGCAATTTTGTTAGTGTTTCGGGCTGTTAAATCGTCTGTTAGTATTTTTCGAGTACTGAGATTGGAATAAAAAATTGCTGACCTAAATAAAATTTCATGCAGTTGATTTGTTTATTTAAGATTTTTTTCGGGTAGTCAGAATAGAATAATAAAAAGCAATTTTGTTAGTGTTTTGGGCTGTTAAATCGGCTGTTCCAGTTGGATTATTTTTGAGTACTGAGATTGGAATAAAAAATGATTGATTTAAATAGTATTTCGAGAAGTTAAATATATTTTTCGGGCGATTTTTTTAAGTACTGAGAATACAGCAAAAACGGGTGATTTAAATTATATTTCGTGCAGTTAATTTGTTTCTTCAGGTAGAATTTTTATTGAGTACCGTTAGTACAAGTTTTTTTTCGAGCAGACAGAATAAAATAAAAAGTGGCCAATATTATCAGTATCTCAAACTGTTGATTAGTCTTTTCTGAAATAAAAGTATAAATTCTTAACTTAAATAGTATTGCCGATAGTAAATTTGTCTCTTCGGACAGTTGATTTGTTATTTCGAATAAGTTTTTTTTTAAAGTAGTGGGAATGAAAAAAACTAAATTGAAAATCTACTCAGCCAGTTGAACTGTTTTTGGGCATAGTTTATTCCATTCTGACCATCCGAAAATGTAGTGAGAACGAAATAAAAACAGGCTGACTTGAAAATTATTTCGGGCAGTAGATTTTTCTTTTCGAACCAGTTTTTTTTAAATTCTTCGAGTATTAGGAATGCAAAAAAAAGTGGTTGTCTTATATGGTATTTCGGGCAGTTGATTGGTCTTTTCGGGCAGAAAAAATGGCTGACACAAAAACAAAAATGGCCGACTCTCATGATTATAATTTGTCGCACTGTTAATTTGTATATTTAATTCATTTTTTCGTGTACGTCTCTTCGGGTAATTTCATTAAACATTTTTCGATTGCCTTCCTCAACCACATATTATTTTGTAGATATTTTTACTGAATTCGCCAATTTTAACGTTAATTTCTCATTACCACTAATATGGTCGTAACAAAATAATTAAATACGAATCAATTGCATTTTTATATAAAGAACGTATAACTTATTTATAGGTTTTGTTAAAAATAAATAAAATTTTAATTATGTTCAAATCTACTATGCAATTAATTATTTTTAAAAAATAATAATAATATTTACTGCTGTGAAATGTAAATAATTTTTTCGTTTTCATAATTTTATCAATCACTTGTCAATATTATGTGATTTTCCTTATTGGAAATGACACAAATGCACACAAAAAATGGAAGATTTATTCACTGGTTATTTTTTTTTGGTGATGGGGAAGCAGGTAATTTTTCTGTTATATGAACAGTGTTCCAATTTCAGTTATTGTTGATTTTTATTAGTCAAATATTTACTGTTCGTGTTCATGGCAATGTTTAAAATAATTTTTTTTTCTTTTTCATTATTTTTTACAGGTGACGTCCTCTCCGGTGTTTGCTTTGTTGGACAGTTGGACACCGAATCGCTGGGGATTTTTCTACTATTTCCGTTGTGCATCTATCTGTCGGTTGGCGCTCTATTTTTACTTGCTGGTTTCGTGTCATTATTCCGAATTCGAACAGTGATGAAGACTGATGGCAAACGGACAGATAAACTAGAGCGTCTGATGCTTCGAATCGGATTCTTTAGCGGACTTTTCATACTGCCAGCACTCGGTTTCCTGGGATGTCTTTTTTACGAATATTACAATTTTGACGAGTGGATGATCCAGTGGCATCGTGACATGTGCAAACTTTTCTCCATTCCTTGTCCCAGTGCCAAACATAACGTCGTCGAAGAGCCACGTCCAATTTTCCAGATTTACATGGTCAAGTATTTATGTTCCATGTTGGTCGGTGTTACATCAAGTGTTTGGCTATTCTCTGGTAAGACTGTTGTCAGCTGGCGTACATTCATTGAACGACTACAAGGCAAGGAGCCCCGTTCCAGGGCCCAAGCGTATGTTTAGCCCGAGCTCAATCGCTATAGTTGACGGTTAGTAGAATTAAGTTAGTTTTATAGAGAAAAAAATTAGGTTATTTTTATCCAAAGCTAAGTATTCTGTGTATAGACTTGGGCATATTAAACTTTAAATATTTGCGGTATTTCCCCCAAATTTTTTTTTTTTTGTTTTTTCATCTGAAAATGGATTTTTTATTTTGTCGAAAAATTTAAGTTCAACCCAGAACACTGAACAAGTCTATACACTGAATATTTTGTAAAAATGTCTTCTTTTATATTTTTTCCTAATTTGGGAAAATCTATTTTAAGAATTTCAATTATACAATATATAAAAAGTGCGATAATAAATTAATTAGAAGAGCAAAAAATGCACTCACCGATGAGCTTTTTCTTATTTGAAAAAAAAAGTAATAGTTTTTAGTGATTTATTTTTAAGGGAAAAAAAATATTATATAAAATTTGTAAAAAAAAAATTTTTTTGTATACTCAATTATGTATAATTGTTGTAAAAAATATTTAAATCTATTTTCTAAAAAAAAAACAACTTTCCAATTACCATAATTATTATAAGAAAATATTAAAAATAATGGCTCAGTTTGCTCAGGAATAAGTACTTTTTTTTAGGCTTAATTTTTTGTGCAACATATTTTGACTAAAATTTTGATTTTCTGTTTTTTACACTTAATTATCTACCATACAAAAAAAATCAATTTTTAATAATATTTTTGAATAGTTTTTTTAATTTTTTTAATTATTTTTGTTAAATAAGATTGAACAAAAATGACGTTATAGTCATTTTTAGGGAATATTTTATAATAACTGATAATTTTTCTATTATTACCATTCATATAAAAATACATACATAAATATTTAGTTTTATGATTAGCCATGTTAGAGTTTAAATCATGTCCTTTTTGTTAGCATATGTAAATTTTTCTCTCTCTCTCTCAGTGTTAATATTTTTAAATAGAAATTCAGTGTGCTGTGCAAAACATTGCTGATTACAAATAAACTACTTTTCTTTTTATTATATTTTAAGTTGAATATTTTGCAGTTTATATCAATTCCAATTTTAGTATAGAGACCTCCCCCACAGGTTCTCAAGAGGAAATCGCAGTTATGCCCTCACAGCCAAGTTTTTACCAACTTATAAATATGTTTGGTGTCATTTTCATATTGCAACTTTCAAATCAGCGGCTAAGGAAACATGCTTTTATAGTCATTCGATCTCATTAATAAATATTTTTTCCATTAAAGGTGTTTTTTTTAAAATTAAATAAAAGAATTTGTATCTTAGCTATTGCGGATATTTTTATTGCAGAATTAAGTAAATTCGAAAATAATATCGTTCAAATATCCTGTATTGATATACGTCATTGATTTAACGTAGATCCTTGGAGAGAAAAATGTCTAAGCTCACATCAGTGTGTCTCGCAATAACGTGACGTGGCAATTTTGTCTGGAATAAGTCCCCTTGTTTCAACTGCTCTGCAATAAGTCCTGTTGAAAACAAATATGATCCAATTGAGGTCTGTTCAAAAAGTATCGAGAATTTTGTTCAAAAAATATCGAGAAATTTATTCATGAATATCTATTTTGTCCCCTTCGAAGTAATCCCCACCAGATATTATACAGTTGTGCCAACGTTTTTTCCAATCCTCGAAGCACTTAAAAAAATCATTTTTTGTGATCTTGTTCAGCTCCTCCATCGGTGCCGTCTTTATCTCCTCAATCGTAGCGTAGCGTCGTCATTTTCATGGGGCTCTTCAGTTTCGAGAATAAGAAAAAGTCACAGAGGGCCAGATCTGGAGAATACGGTGGCTGCGGCATCATTAGTGTGTTGTTTTTGGCCAAAAATTCGCGCACAAGCATCGATGCGTGAGCAGGGGCGTTATCATGGTGCAAAAGCCAATTTTAGTTCTTTCACAAATCCGGGCGTATCTGGCGGATTGCTTCACGCAACTTGCGCATAACTTGCAGGTAATATTCCTTAATGACCGTTCTACCCTGTGGCAAGAACTCATGATGCAGCACGCCCCTGGAATCGAAGAAAACTGTAAGCAAAACCTTCTCATTCGACCGAAAGTCGTGCACATCTTCTCGGCCCTCTGAGAACAGTTTGTACCACCGATAAACGTTGCTTCGGTCCAAGGTAGCTTCACGCAATTAGTTTTCTTTTTCACATAAAGTTTGATACAAATTTTGGAATGGTCAAAAATCGAAGATGAGCCAAAACTCGTGCAAGCAAACAAGCTGTCAAAAACGAACTGATCATTCAAAATGACCGAACTTATCGGCATAAGTGAGAGACATAAGTATCAACATAACGCCACAAAAAATTGAAAATCGAATAAACGTAAGCCGCGGAAATTCAAAATTCGCGATACTTTTTGAACAAACCTCGTAATCACCATGCTGCTGTTGTTTGGAAATCAGTACCTAGGGTCCAAAAAAACCTGTTATTAACCGTCACAGTATAGACTAAATCAAAAATTCATGATTAAATGGTGGCTGCAGCAGAACACAAACGTTAAAGAATAACAGTGCTCTCATTTGAAACGTCAAAGTACTCGTAATAGGCTGTCAAAGTTTGAGGGTACCTATTGAAAAGTCCCTTACCTTCTAAACGATGAACTGGACTACTAGAGAAACAACCTCGAGTTAGGTCTCTGGTCTTTGAACCTTAAATCTCCAGCCTCTCCAACTTATTACTTTCTATATGATCCACAAAAATTAAATTTCGACTTATCCATTTTTTAATGTCCCAGTCCCAGTGAGAAGAAGTGAATTTTTTTAAAAATTAATATTTAGGCATCTTGAAAAAGGCTCTAACCCTTTTGGAGTTCTGCATCTTTTTGAAGATCACTTAATGTTTATCTAGAAATCAACTAACCCAAATTTCTTTATATGCGTCCTTAGGAGTTTTCCATTTAAAATTCATTTCTTTTAAACCATTTTACTATTTTATTCAAATAGAATTCTCCACTTTATATCCACTTCAGCATTTTTTGCAAACAAAAAAAAATCCACTAATTATTAAAAATAAGGAAATGATCCTCAAATGAGCATAAAAATGTTTTGCACAGCACTGCATTTTTAAATAGTATTAAAAAAATTCAATAATTTAGCTTAATCTTTTTTGTAGGAATAGATTGTTTTTTTTTTCTTTATTTTATCCAAAGTTATAGTTCTAAGATCAAAAGTTCAGTAGCAATATTTAAACGATGACAAAATCACTACTAAAAAAAATCCTTTTTATTTCTTAAAAATCCTTTAAAAAATTTTTTTTAATGTTGGCATAATATTTTAAAAAAAAAAAATTTTACATAAAATTTGGTAAAAATCAAAAATCGTTCTTTAGATATAATAGAAAAAAGAATTTAAAGTGATTAAATTGTTATTTTCTTAAAAAAATAAAACATAATAAATTTATTTATTTCAATTAAAGAAAATATTCTATATAAATTATATTTGAAAATAATAAGGATTTATTTAGTCCTTAAATTAATAGAAAAGTTGAAAATTATATAATAGATTAAGTATTTTATGCATATATAAATTAGATACGTTTCTAAATAATAATAATAATAAAAAAGACTGAATAATTTCTTTACTTTTGTTAATAAGCTTTCTGTTTATGTCTTAAAGTAATTATTTCGTTAGTAATATAAGAAGAAAAAAACAAGTAAAAAAATTGTAAAAATTATTAGTGAATTTGTGAAAGTATTTTCATTTTTTTTTAATTAATAAAAATAATAGGTTTTTTTTGCATTTTGTTAATATTTTTCCATCAGCAATAAGTTTGTTAATATTTCAAGATTTTCTTCAGTTTTAGAAAAACACTTGAAATACTTCGAAATTAATTTCGAAAATCCTCAGATTTTTTTATAAAAAGTTCTTCTATTAAAACTAAAATTAAAAAGTTGAAAATTATTATTAATTAAGGTTAAAAATAAAAAGTTTTGAAATTTGTTCAAATAACATTTGAATGGATTTTTTAATAATGTCTCTGAACTAAAGTGAGGGTGTAACCTTACAAATGTTAAGAGAATTTATAACATTTGTCCATAAAAAGAAATATGAAAAAAAAAAATTTTACAGTATAAAATTCAAAACAAAAAATTTTACAATTTAAAATAATTAAAAATATAAAAATTTGGTTATTTTTATTGACATAAATAAGCATATTTTTTGCTGTTTAATAAAATATAGGGTTATATCCAATTTGTGCTTCAGAAAGTAAAGTTAAATAAAATATATTTTACATTTAAGTGTTCATAAAAATATTTACGTTTTCATATTTTATAAACTATACCATTATTTATAAAAAATATAATAATATTTAAATAACTGGCATATGAGTATTTAAAGAACTTGATTCTGTGGAAGTAATTTTTAAGGACTCTTTAGAATATTTTGATCTGTAATTTGGCTATTAATAGGGGAATTTTAGTTTTTAATAGCTCCAACATTTTGGGGATTGTCTGTATAAATACAATGTTGCATATAGTCTTGCAAGCAAAATTCCAACGGTATCCTTGGAAGACAATAGACATAATTAAATTTTAAAATTACGTAGCCCGGAAACTTTTCGTGTAATATAGTAAAAATTTCCCATATTTTTTTAACTTAAAAAAAACATATGGTCCGGATTTAAATCTTTTAGTTATGGTAGTTATAATAAGACCAAAGCTCTTTTCTGTGTCATTTCCAAAAACATATGTATCCGTTGTATGCACGAAAAATGTGGATACTAAAGCACACTGCAGACATTCCTATTTCATGGATACAATGGCTTCTACATAATTAGTTGTGGATTTTTAGAGCCTCGTATACAGACATTTTGTTTGCTGATTGAAAATTGAGCCTAATTGATGAAAAAACTTCCCTTTTGTTGCAATATCTAATTGCGGTGCATCCTCATTAATCCTTAGTGTAAAATGGCAAACCCTAAGCTATACAACGACTATCTTGGATAAAAATATTTACAAAACAGCTATTAAAATGACAGGACTTTACTTTCCGAACCGCCAACTGGATAACCTGATACTTTTACAAATTCGTTTTAATATTAATAATAAATTAAGCAAAAAAAAAATTGAATTAAAAATAAAAAGAGCAAAAAGCAAATAAATTCAAATAGTAAATAAAATCATCTTGAAAAAATTTCAAAGATCAAAATGAAATTATTTATGTTCATTAATAGAATTGACGAAAAATAAATTGATTATAAATAATATTGTAATAATAATAATAAAGAATGTAAATAAACTAATTTTCTTCTTCTTCGTATTATAAAAGTAGGCAAAACAGAAGAAATATTAGAAATCATCACAATACACACATTATTGATAGATTTATTAATAAATATAAGCTAAAAAATATTTAATTTTTCATTTTGTGCAATATTTTGCCTTCTCTTCTTAGTCGTCAGTAAGTAATTTTCAATCACTGTAATCCAACACCAAAAAATTCAATGGGAAAATTTTTTTGGATAAATAAACTTTAAAGAAAAATAAAAATAGAAAAGTTGTAAATTAGAAGAAAAAAAATCATAGCACATTTTTAATATTTACTTATCTATCGAATCACTCTTGGACCAAGCGTCGACAACAGTAAAATAAACAAATTACGAACAAATTGGTCTTCGCTAAAAGTTTTTCGAAATTCGTCTCTTATGCACACAGTAAATAATCAGGAAAGAAAATAAAAACTTGTAGGCGGAAGACGATAATCGAAAATTGATAGTTTCCCCTTTTACACTTAGCTAAGAGTATCTATTACATGGAATTTGTTTGGTTATTTTTCTAACAAGATATTCGTATCTATACACACAGTGTTATTAATACCATTTGACATTAATGCTCTTCTAAAAGATAGTAATTGGGGAAAACAGGAATAAATAATATAGAACGGAAAATTGAGAACACGGTTGCAATAATATTTATTATTTATATTTGCCTTAAATAATATAGGGTGTCGCAAAATAACGCAAGAAGTAATTGTTTTACTCTGGTTGTATGGTCAACATTTGTCGAGTAATTGCCACATTTCAATATGTGAAAAGTCCAACAAAAATTACCTCAAAACAATCGAATTATGGAAGAAGTGATATGGCAGCCATTTAAATATTGCTATAAAGGGTGTTCCAAAAATTAAGCAAGAAGTAACTGTTTCTTTAGGCACAAAAAAAACTGGAGTTTGACCAGTTGCATTTTCGAAGAAGAATGGTCCGATGGCGCCTCGAGCCAAAAATCCACACCAAACAGTAACACGTTGTGGATGCATCACTCGTGGATTTTCTGATTTCCGAATTCGACAATTTTCTCGATTAACCAAGCCATCAAGATGAAAATGAGCCTCATCGCTAAAGATGATTTTGTTCTTAGACGCGTTCAGAAAATTCCATTCGTTGTACGTTCAGTTTTTGAGTCAATTGAAATTTGTAAGCTTGAAGATGCAACTGTTTCAGGAGAATGCACTGTAGAGAGTTTCTCGAAATGTCCAATTCAAGTATTTTTCTGATCCTGGAGTAAAAAAGTCACATCAAATTTGTTAAGGTTAATAGAGGGGTTGAGATACCGCAGGAATCCCTTTTACCGATAAAATTTCTTTGATGGAAATACAAGTGCGACAAGGGGCGATGTTATTGTGGTGCAATGTCTTATCTGATACAAAGAACCATTTTTCTGAGCCTCTCAGAAACATCTCTATAAAAAGAAGTCCTTTTTATAAAGAAGATCTCAATTTTTTGAAAAAAGTCCTTTTTATAAAGAAAATTTCAAAGAAAGTCCTTTTTATAAAAAAGATCTTGAAAAAAGTCCTTTTCGTAAAGAAGAACTTGAAAAAAGTCCTTTTGAAAAATTCAATCTTGAAAAACGTCCTTTTCATAAAGAAGATCTTGAAAAAAGTCCTTTTCATAAAGAATATCTTTAAAAAAGTCCTTTTTATAAAGATTTTGAAAAAAAGTCCTTTTTATAAAGATCTTGAAAGACGGTGGTCCTTTTCATAAAAAGGATCTTGTAAAAAGTTATTTTTATAAAGATTTTGAAAAAGTCGATCTTGAAAAAAGTCCTTTTCATAAAGAAGATCTTGAAAAAAGTCCTTTTCATAAAGAAAATCTTGAAAAAAAGACCTTTTCATAAAGACGAACTTGAAAAAGCCATTTTTATAAAGAAAATCTTGAAAAAAGTCCTTTTCAAAAAGAAGATCTTAATAAAAGTCCTTTTTATAATGATTTTGAAAAAAAAACCGTTTATAAAGATCTTGAAAAAAAGTTCTGTTCATAAAGAATATCTTTAAAAAAAAGTCCTTTTTATAAAGAAAATCTTGAAAATTCAAAGTAAATTTGCACAATTTCGATAAACGTTGTTCAAGTGTGAGTCTACCCATGATGATATGACAAACTAACGGGTGTCCCAAAAGTCACGAAAGATTGAATTGTTTCTCGGGCTGTATGGCATGTGTCACCGTCTTGTTGAAACCACATATCGTACACATCCATATCTGGCAATTTATATACAAAAAAAAACTGGATTATTATGTCGCGATAGTCTGACCAGTTGCATTTTCGAAGAAGAATGGTCCGATGGCGCCTCAAGCCCAAAATCCACACCAAAAAATAACACGTTGTGGGTGTATTTTTAAATTTTTTTTTTTATCTGCAACTCATGAAGTGGGAGTAAACACGTATCGGCGTTTCTCCAGCTAACGGAAGTTAGATTGCTCTAGAAAATTTCTCTGATCAGTGTTTCCGGGGAGGGCAATTCTCTCACAAGGTGTTTATGATGATAGGATAAAACCGGGAGTTAAATTTTTAAGAGAGATTTATAGAAGAGAGAAGACCCAAAAATCTGCGTTTTTTTTGTATATGGTTAAGTTTTTATGAAAGCACAAGTGCTGTAATGACCACTTTTATTGTTTACTTCCCTATACACCCACCCACCTTATAGTTATGAGCAAAAGGGTAAAATGTCCTAATTGGTTCTGATCTTTACTTATTACCGTACAGCATTCCACCACAGAACATTACCGCAATCATGACTCAAGTGGTGGTAGTCTGTGATTATTTGCTGTAGAAATGAAAGCAAAATTGCTCAAAATTATTGGTTTTCTTTTAAATTTTTTCTTCAATTTTCTGCACTATGAGAACTATTTTATTTCCAAACAAATTTATATAAAAATTTTTGAGTTTTCAAATATTTAAAAAAAAATTTTAATTTTAAATTAATCAAAATGCGATAGCATAAAATTTCTGTTCTAAATCCCCAGAAGAGTTTTGTCAATTTTCATTTAGTTTTTATATACAAAAATAATATAAATTTCTGTTCAAATAATGAAGTTAAATATAAGAAAATATGCATAAGAAAACACACTTCATTTTTTGTCAAATTTCTCAAATGAATCACATAAATCCTGTCTATATTTAATAAAATACGATTAGAAGAGAACAAATATATACATAAATTGTCGATAAATACAAGTATAAAAATTACAAATTAAAATAAAAACCATAAATAATATTAAAATTTGTAAACAGTTATTAAATACGTATTCGAAATAAAATGCATTAAATGTAATTGTAAAATAAAATAGTCTATTTAAAACAGAAAAAAAAGAAAAAAATTAAATTTAATTAGAATATAAAATAAGAAGTAAATAAACTTAATTTAAAAAAAGAAAAAACTATTAAAAGTTATTATACAATAAAATAAGTATTTTAATCGAATATGTATAAATATAAAATGTACTCGTATTTGTGTTTATGTATGCATAAGCAGAATTCAAAAATTATATTGTAATAAATAATATTATTAATTGTATTAACAAGGAAAACTATAAAATAAACTCAAAGAAATAATATTTAAGCGAATAATGATTATTAGAAATTATTTATAATTGACATATTTAAATACTAATTAATTATAGTAAACGTATTATATATTATATATTAGATTTTAATATATGTATGTATTAAGAAAAAATTTAAAAGATAAAAAAGGAGTTAATTTTTAAAAAGAAAAAAAAATAAATTTTAAGCTACGAGTAATTGTCATGCCTATTTAGAAATTAACAACAGCAACAAAAATTTATGTAAGTTAATTAAATTATTATTATTAATAAATATAATATTATTTAGAAGAAAATTTAATATTAAGAAAAATAACGAACGAAAGCTAAATGATAAATATTTAAATAAAGAATAATAAAAAGGAAAATTCATTGTAAAATTTGTTTGGTTTTTATTTCAAGACCTCAGCCGTTAACATTAGGTTGGAGCTCTTCCATTTGAAAGGTATTTTTTTCTATGGTGAGGTGTGGGGGCTTTTAGAAACGGATTAATCTACCAGTCAAAAAAAAATATGACCATTTTTCCTAATACGGTCTATCAGCCATCAGAGCTATTTTCGATTCGTTAAATGGTCCGATGGCCAATGAAATTCTCCGCAACATAAATAAAACACTCTTAAAATTCTGATTTGGAAGAAATTTTTATTTCGTTATGATCACCACAGGACTTTCTATTGAACTCGATCCTTTTGAGATCGCTATTACTTGGCGGACGTTATTTTTAAATGTGTTACAGTTTAATGACTATTTGCGTAGCCACAAAAGGAAAAATCCTACAGCGTCAAATTACACGATCTTGCAGGCAAATTTTCATTACCTAATCTCAAAATTGCGGTTCCTAGTAGATTTTTACGTAATAAATTTAGAATATGGCATATTTTGCGTCTTACGGTGACATCTTGTTAAAACCACATACAGTACAGATGAAATATATAAGTTTAGACCAAAAAATGTCGGTTTCCATTCGGCTTTAGTACACAGAATTATCGATAACGGTCTCTCCTTTTTCATTTTCAAAGAAGTACGTACCAATTATATCTTCAGAACAAAATACACACCAGACAGTAACTTTCGTGGATAAAATGGCACTTGTGGATTTTCAGAGACACACACTCGATAATTTTGCTTATTTACTATTACGAAGGGAGAAATTAGGCTCATTCTAGAAGAAAATAATCTCTCCTTAAATATATATGCTTGACAGCTGACCGTACTTTCTATACCACAAAATGCACAACCCTGTAGATTATAAAAGGACACTCTTCATTGTCTTGTGCTCACTGAAGTCCCCAATACATACCGCCTGCTGATAAAATGGCACTCAATATCTTTGTCCATGCGTAGGCAAACAGACTGAATCAACTATGGACGATTTGTTTCCAAACATTGACCAAAAACCGAAAAGCCAAGAAAACTGCTCAAAATCCTGATTGAGCATACCGCACTTATCCATGATGTACTCTTCGGTAACCAGACTTGTCCTTTTTGCCATTTCTATAGTGTTCAACTCATTATTTCCCATATTTGTTTAAGCCAGAATTTCTTTTTGAAAAGGACTCCTTCTGTTGTGGTCCCTTTTTCTAACCTTCTCAAATATTTCTATATACACCACCAAATTTATAACTCTCTAATTTTTTCCTACATTTATAATATCTATTGGTCAATTTTTGTAAAGAAGCTAGCAAAGCCAACCGACACGAAGGTTGAGATCGCTACATGATCCCTCCGGGTCCTGTCTCAGAGACCTTACAAAAAAAAACGTGAGTTCATACTCTGTTGAGTGAGGTTGTCGGAACTCAATGTTGCAGCAACATTGACATTTCAACTTGAAATGTTTTTGATGTCTAAAGCTTACATTACACCATGTCTCTAATAGATAATTTACTCCTGCCACTAGTTCGCTGTCTAATCGGTTAACCCTACGAAAAGTTCGTCAATATATTAAACTGATCGTGTGAGTGCACGATGTTTGCACGTAGACGCGCAAATTTTTCTCGTTGCAAGAATGTGAAAGTAGAAATTCGGCGAGCGTATACATTATGTCATCGTGCTTGACCGTTGGTATATTACATACACGTATAACGTTATTCCTGCTGCTCGTTGCAAACTCATCATTTGCGCGTCGCGTTTATTTTGAGATTTAACACTTTACATATTTACTCTGTCTCGCCTGCATATTCACTCATTTGTATTTAATTTGATTGTGATAAATTTTATTTAATTAACAGCTTTAAAATTTATTGTTCAAATTATTAAGTTTTTTTAACATATGCAAAGTGAAGGTAACAAAAATATAAATTAAATAAAACGACAGTACCAGTGGAACATGAAATATAAAATGTTTGCTTAAATAAATAAACGAATTCAAATAATTAAAATAAATAATAAATCTGAAAATATCATTCATAGTAAATAAAATAAGCACAGAAGCAACCAATAAGAGAATACGCCAATAAAAAATTCTCAAACCATCACGTGTTAAAATTCATTTCTTATCGGCGAAATTTCTCGACTAATGTGCTCTCCTACAATAAATTCATGAGATTACAATATGATAAAACTGATTATTAAATACACAAACTTTGTTCGCGGACAACCAGCACTAACCCATGCACGCGCAAAGTTCGTGAATGCTCGCGCATATATTGCACTAAAACGTGTAAAAAAAGAGGAAAATAAAAGCACAGTTGGCTTGTGTTGATTCGGTTTAATTCTTAATTTGTACTGTAATTGTGTGATAATTAATTCTTCATTATTCATTCTCATGTAATATTAATATCGAATTTTATTTTAAAAAATAAAGACCCTTTACAAAAATTATTTAGAGCATTAAATTAAACTTGGACTTATGAAAGGAATAATTTTTTATCGGTAAAAACGAGTATTGAATTTTCTATAAAAGAAAAAAACATTTCAAAATTTATTTTTCTGTAAAGAATTTCTTAATTATTAAGTTTACCTATTTTTGTTGTGTTAAAAAAATTACCTTTCCAGGATAGAGTTAAGCTTTATAACCTGATATAAAAACTACTGATCCTAGTGATTTATGAAAAAAATACAGTTTTATAAATACTATCTTAAATTAAAAAAACTATTTTATTTCTATACAATTTTATTAAATTTTTGCATTTCATTTTAAATTATTGTACAACAAAAACATAAATTATTTGCTAACATTATTCTCTTATGAACGTACACACTTTTGTCATGATTAAACCAATTAAATGTGAAAAATTGTACTTCATTTATTATATAAATTATTCGTTGTTTATTCAACGTTTTTTTTTTTTCTTCTAAAATTATCTTAAATATAACAACACAAACTTATTATAGTATTATAAGAAAATTTACAAATTTAATTCGAGTTGAATTAATTAACAGAAAAGAAAACCAAAGCTTTGTGGTGTCTTAAAGCAGATTAAAATCATTTACTTATTTGGAAGGAAGATGATGAACTTTTAAAGGATTTTCAAAGTTAAATATTTTGTTTTGGAATTTATTGTATTTAATTTGGAGATGGTTTTTCGAAAATTCTCTTTTTATTTTTCCCTTTGTACAGTAAAAATATTGTACAGTAAAATTATTGTACAAATTTGTGTGTGCATAGAAAATTGCTTTATCGGAATTTAGATTTTTTTTGTTTATTATTGTCGTTAAATAAACAAAAAAAATCATGATAACTTTCCAAAGAAGATAACCTACTTTTAGTAAAGATGATACAAAATTCCAAATACCTTTTCATCCAAATAGAAAATGATAAGATCGACTGACACTCTTTCCTCGGGAAGAAAAGCAAATTTCCTTGTTTGAAGTCTTTAATGAGTTCTAGTTACGGAATCCTGTATTCAGCGAATCTCTTATCACCTTAACTGAAGATTTTTAATATCTTCATCCCGAATTATAACTGAGTATTATCATTGGGAAAATTTTAATTCCACAAAGCCGTTCAGCTTTTCCGTTTACAAAAGAATTTCTCATTATGAATAGTAGCCGACGTAGATGTTAATTATGTCTTAGAAGTGATTATTACGAACGTTACCGAGTGGAGGTCTCTTGTCTAATTGAAAAAATAATAATTGATTAAAAAAAATGGGATCATGAATTCTCGAAAAAGGTTAATACAATAACTTGATGGGGGATAAAAATATCCCAAAGGATCAACATAATTAAATAAGAAAAATGAAAACAATCCGAATATGAAAAGGATAAAAGTCGTGGCTGAATAAAATGAAAAAATTTCTACGTAGCCCAATTGCCAAAAAAAAAATAGGATAGTACAAGTGGGCTTCTCAAATATTAAAGGCTTAATTAGATTAAAATTCTCATCTGCGGCAAGTCCTTTTAACCACACAAATTCACTGTTGGCTAATTCAATTATGAAGAACCAAAAATAGGTGTAGTAAGGCGCTCCAATAAGTATTCCAAAAGCGACGTGGGATGGGTTGGTTCTGTACTGAATTAAGGATATTCCATGTTTACATATATTTCGTTTCGTTTTGTATAATAATTGTTAACGAAATTATATGAAATTCACTCAACCGAACGTTATGATACAATTTAAAGAGTTCATTTCAGTTTAAATCGTATAGTGGCCATCGTTATCGGACGTTGAGTGAATAGGAATAAGGAAATGCAATTTAATAATAAAAGCAAACCGGTATAAGATTCGAAGAAGCAAAAGAATATTATCCAATTTGGTAAATATGCTGCTATAAACTCTATTTTAATATTTGGGTTTTTTTTTTGGATGTTTTTTCCACTAACTATACTGAATATTAAATTAAATCAAGTCAATTTTTACAATTGATACTTAAATAAAAAGGGTTATCCAATTTGTGCTACAGAAAATTTCGTTTAAAATACAGATTTTGTTAACGCTTATATTTTTAATTGATATTGCCTCAATTTTGCTAACTTCTACAAGCAAGATTTGAATTTTGCGCCGTTTGTACGGTGAAATGTTGCCAACGTAAAAAAAAAAATAGCGTGACAGCTGACAGCTCAGAATTGCTTTACAAATGGAGAACGCCTTAGATTAAAGAAGAACTGGATAGGCCTCTACACAAAAATTCTGTGCAAATTTTGTTGGCAATAGATTCGTAGAACGCACACACATGCAATACAACAGAAACGGCGTAAATCATTGGGAGCCAATTTTAAACTTCCGTATGCGATTGAAGCCGTTCGTTCAAAACCATTTTCATATGAGATGTCATTTATGCGTAAACGAATAGATTTTATAATATTGCGGGTTTTGTTGTTTGATGGAATTAGTTTTGGAAATTTATAATAAAACACAGTATTCTATTTTAAAATATTATTTATTTATTTATCATATATTTCACTATATATTATTTATTAAAACAGAATTATAAAGTGGAAGAGCATATAAAAATATAAATTGTAAGTTATTTGATTATATGACAACAATTATGTGCACAATAAGAGGTTAATCGTATAAACATGAAAGGAAATGCTTTAAAACTAAATTACAAGATGAAAAATTTAATGTACTTAAAAAATTAATAACTAATATTTTTAAAAAATTAAAAAAATATTTAGTAAATGCATTATAATATGGTCTAATAGAGTAAGCAAAACAAATTTATTTAAATAATGAGCTTACCGAAGAATAAACTTTATTTATTATAACACAATGAAAACAGTAATGGAAAATAGACAGAAAAATTCGGTCCCTTAAACTTCCTTACACACACTTCATATACAACGGCACTGTACTCTTTTATGATAAACATTGAACTGTCAACATCGGATTTGTTTACATTTATTTAATGACCAACTTTTCACTTTTTCACCACTTTTTGGATAAAATAAATCTCTAATAGCCATTTAGGCACATCAGAAACTAAATATTTGTTATTTTGGTTAGTAAAAATGAAGATGTCAACTTACCGAAAGAAAGAAATTCCCGGTTTCCTCGTTGCGGCGAATTTCTAGCAATTTCTAATAAATTACTTAATAAAAACTTCGTATTAAGTTTTATCAAAAATATAACTATTTATAAAAATACTTACTTTTTCGTAAATACTTTAAAATAGATAAAAAAATACACTTTAAATTGCACTTTCCTATGTGACACAATAACAACTTCAAAAATGACAACGCCAGTTAGATTAGTTCAATGTGTAATCACTTTCATGGAGAATGGCAGGTTGTAAAACTCTCCGGAAGTCTACAAAATTGAGGCGCTTTATATTTGAATGTTATTTACGAAATGAATAATAAACCTAAAATAGAATTCCATTTCATATCAAAAGTTTGTACAAAAAATAAAAATTGCCTATCTTTGTGTTTAAATTGTATTTTTGTTTCCAATAAGTGAATTAAAAAGAATATAAATTATAATAATTTCTATTACGAGAACTAGATGGCAGTGAGTGTCATGTCTACATAAAAAAATCCACAAAAAGCTATCTAATAAATGCCATTTCTCGCCGCTTCGCAATAAATTGTACACTAAATTGCGTATACATATACGGTAAGGGCCTATCCAGGTATTCTTTAATCTAAGGAGAACGCCTTTGTCATTGGTGAGCAATATTTAAAAAATAATGACAGTTTGGCAGCTACAGTTCGAAAAAAATCATCTTCAGCAATGAGGCTCATTTCTTAATCTTCGTTAACTGACAAAATTGTTATACTCGTATTTGGGGTTCAGAAAATTCACAAGTGATTAGTTTTCTTCGAAAATGCAGCTGGTCAGGCAATAATAGTTAATGGTGCACTCTATCGTGACATAATAATCTAGTTTTTTGTGCCTAAATAGCAAAATATTGATGTAGACGACATGTGGTTTCAACGAAGCGGTGCCACATTGCCATACATCCCAAGAAATAATTCAATTACTGCATGAGTCATTTTCTTCTTTCCTAACTTTTGAGATACCCTATATAAAGTGACTTATAAAATAAAACAATTATTTTGTAAGTCACTTTATAAAGTGACTTCGTTTTCATGGCCAAGACTCTCGATACTTTGATTTGGACTTTCAGTATTTCAGCCCAAGTCCGTATAATTTTTAGTATAATATTTTCTTAGCCAATTGGCTTTAAAATTTAAGGCGTGACAGCGGACAGTTCAGGGTTATTAGAAATGGAGCGCTTCACGAAAGAACAACGCGTTTTCATTGTTGGGCAATATTTTCAAAATAATGAAGGTTTGGCAGGTGCATTTCGCAATTTTCGTACAAAATATAATCGGAAGAGTGATTTAACTTTATCACCTAAAAAGAGATAAATTACAAGATATGAATGTGGACGATATGTGGTTTCAACAAAACGGTGACACATGCCATACAGCCCGAGAAACAATTCAATCTTTCGTGACTTTTGGGACACCCGCTAGTTTGTCATATCATCATGGATAGACTCACACTTGAACAATATTTATAAAAATTGTGCAAATTTACTTTGAATTTTCAAGATTTTCTTTATAAAAAGGACTTTTTCAAGATTTTTTTTTGTCAAAAGCACTTTTTTCAAGATTTTCTTTATAAAAAGTACTTTTTTAAGATATTCTTTATAAAAAGTACTTTTTTAAAGATCTTTATAAAAAGGACTTCTTAAGGATCTTCTTTATAAAAAGGAAATTTTCAAGATCATCTTTATAAAAAAGACTTTCTCAAGATATTCTTTGTATAATAAAAAGGACTTTTTTTCAGATCTTTATAACAGAGACTTTTAACAAGATCTTCTTTATAAAAAGGACTTTCCCAAGATCTTCTTTATAAAGAGGACTTTTTTCGAAATAATTATAAAAAGGACTTTTTTCAAAATCTATTTTATAAAAGGACTTATTTTCACAATCTTAATAAAAAGGACTCTGGAGATCTTCTTTATAAAGAGGACTTTTTTGAAAATATTTATAAAAATAACTTTTTTCAAATTTTTTTTTATAAAATGACTTCTTTTCACAATCTTTATAAAAAGGACTTTCTCAAGATATCCTTTACAAAAAGGACTTTTTTCAAGATCTTTTTTATAAGGACTTTTTTTCAAGATCTTTATAAAAAGAATTTTTTTTAAAGATCTTTATAAAAAGGACTTTCTTCTTTATAAAGAGGACTTTTTTGGAAATAATTATAAAAAGGACTTTTTTCAAAATCTATTTTATAAAAGGACTTATTTTCACAATCTTAATAAAAAGGACTCTCGAGATCTTCTTTATAAAGAGGACTTTTTTGAAAATATTTATAAAAACAACTTTTTTCAAAATTTTTTTTATAAAATGACTTCTTTTCACAATCTTTATAAAAAGGACTTTCTCAAGATATCCTTTACAAAAAGGACTTTTTTCAAGATCATTTTTATAAGGACTTTTTTTCAAGATCTTTATTAAAAGAATTTTTTTTAAAGATCTTTATAAAAAGGACTTTCTTCTTTATAAAGAGGACTTTTTTGGAAATAATTATAAAAAGGACTTTTTTCAAAATCAATTTTATAAAAGGACTTATTTTCACAATCTTAATAAAA
The DNA here is from genome assembly GCA_958298945.1 of Atherix ibis. NCBI lineage: Eukaryota > Metazoa > Arthropoda > Insecta > Diptera > Athericidae > Atherix > Atherix ibis. The sequence goes on along the minus strand of OY282605.1, from coordinate 29,240,019 downwards.
AGGACTCTTGAGATCTTCTTTATAAAGAGGACTTTTTTGAAAATATTTACAAAAAGGACTTTTTTCAAAATCTTTTTTACAAAAGGACATCTTTTCACAATCTTCATAGAGAGGACTTTCTCAAGATATCCTTATAAAAAGGACTTTTTTCAAGATCTTTGCAAAAAAGACTTTTTTAAAGATCTTTATAAAAAGGACTTTTCTTAAAGATCTTTATAAAAGGGACCCTTTTTCAAGATTTTTATAAAAAGGCATTTTTTTCAAAATATTTATAAAAAGGACATTTTTCAAGATCTTTATAAAAAGGACTTTTTTCAAGATGTTTATAAAAAGTATTTTTTTCAAAATCTTTTTTATAAAAATGACTTTTTTGAGATTTTCTTTATAAAAAGGTTTTTATAGATATGTTTTTGGAAGGCTCAGAAAAACGGTTCTTTGTATCAAATAGGACATTGCCGGCAGTTGGAGCTTCCACAATAGCATCGCCCCTTGTCGCACGGGCATTTCCATCAAAGAAATTTTATCGGTAAAAGGGATTCCTGCGATTTCTCAGCTCCTCTATTAACCTGAACAAATTCGATGTTGTTTTTTTACTCCAGGATCAGAAAAACACTTGAATTGGCCATTTCGAGAAACTCTCTACAGCCTATTCTCCTGAAAGAGTGGCATATTCATGCTTACAAATTTTGGGCTTGCGGCATCATTGGGCAATTCTTCTTCGAAAATGCATCTGGTCAGGCTATCGTGACATGATAATCCAGTTTTTTTATGTCTAAATTGCAAGATATCCATTTCTAGGACATGTGGTTTCAACAAAACGGTGCAAAATGCCATAGAGCCCGAAAAACAATTACTTCTTGCGTGATTTTTTGGAACGCCCTTTATAACAGAATTTTAATGGCTGCCACAAGACTTCTAGCAGAATTCGATTATTTTGAGGTAATTTTTGTTGAGTTTTTCATACATTTTGGATTGGAATTTAGCAAAGTCCTTGACGGATATTCGTTTAGTAAATGCTTCAAAGTTTGAGAATTGTCGAAGAAACACGATCTTTGCGGAGCTACAAAAAAACATGTCCAACAGTATTAAATCGTATGATTCTGGAGGCCGATTGATATCACCAAATCTCGAAATCGCGCGAGCTGGCAATTGTTTGTGTTGAAACCACAAATGGTCCAGATTGTAAGTTATAAGCTCAAGCCAAAAACGGTTTTTTTTTTCTTCAAGCCAAAAACGGTTGGACCAATTAACAGCTTTAGACAGTTTTTTTTGTAGATACAATATATTATCCATAGTCATTTGAGTGTTTTCGACAATACTTCTGTTCGTCGTGATTATTAGCTGTATTACTACCAACTTAACAGCAAAACATTATTTAATACCAGGTGTATAAGTTTAAATCCACGATTTTTTAGTCAAAAAAACACATGTTTTTTTTTCATAGAATGCAAAAACAAATTTATTCAAGTCCTGCTCAGCGAGCGCGTGGCCCATCGACGAAAACAGGTGCTAGTCGGAAGGGGCCAGGTCTTGTGAATAAGCGGGGTGGGGTAGCACCTCCCAGTTGAATGTCTCCAAGTAGTTTCGGACCATTTTTGATGTGTGCGATGGTGCGTTGTCGTGGAGGAAAATCAGCTTGTCATGTCTTTGTTGATAATCCGTCCTTTTTTCACGCAGAGCACGGTGCAATTTGATCAGTTGTTGGTAGTAGTGGTAGGCATTGACAGTTTCACCAGGTCTCAACATCTCATAGTAGACCGGCGATGAAAAGTGGATATATTTCGAGCAGATACCCTGTTGATCCCACCAAACGCACAGCATCGTCTTCCGTCCGAAGCGATTTGGTCTTGGGGAAGATGTTGATGGTTGGCTGGGATCAACCCACGATTTCTTTCGTTTAGAATTCTCGAAATATATCCACTTTTCATCGCCGGTCACAATCCGATGCAGAAACGACTTTATTTTTTGTCTGCCGAGCAAGATTTCACATGTGTTTTTGCGTCGATCCATCTGCCTATAGTTCAATTCATACGGCACCCATTTTTCGATCTTTTCAATTTTCCCCAACGCACGCAGACGCATGTTAATGGCTGGTTGAGTAACACCCAAATGATCCGTGAGCATTTTTTGCGATTGGGTATTGTCTTCGTCCAAAAGAGAGATCGATTGATGGCCCAAATCCTTCCTAGGCCAATTTACACACTTCTTGTCCCACAAGTTAAAATTTCCTTCTTTGACCTGACGAAACCAATCTCGGCACGTTGTTTCCGATAAAGCACTGTCACCATAGGCCTCCATAAGCATTCGATGCGATTCAGCAACCGATTTCTTTAAATTGAAGTAGAAAAGCAGAGCTTCCCGTATATGCTCTTTTTCTGGCACAAAACTAAACATGATTACTAAAGGAAAAACATATGTTGTTGTTTGAAATTGCTTACAATGTGCACTAATTAATATTGACAGATGTCAAACTCATAAAAAAAAGTATTGCGTGCCCATTGTAGCTTAATACGCTCACTCACGCCATCTATGACCAAACAGCGGATTTAAGCTTATACACCTGATGTATTTTAGGCGGGCTTTTTAAATGAACAATTCCAGTAACTTATTTAAGAGAATATATACGCAATATTTATAAAATGAAAAATTTTCTTTTAATTTTAATCATTACCAATTGTTTGTAATTTTACTAATGGTAAAAAAAAGCCCATTTTTGTATGTGTTTTTTATAAAATTCTCATAAAAAATATTAAGTTTGCTCCTTTCAAGTTTATTGTGAAAATTTTAAATTATCTTTTGTAAATATTATGAGACCTTTTTTATCAAGACTTTATTAAATTTAATAAGAAAATATTATATAATTTAATCGAAAATGATTTGTTTGACTAAAAATAGAATATTTCCAATAGGATACTTTCGATTAAATGAGAAAACCTTTAGGGCTATAATTTTATTCACAAAAAAATCTTTGCGAATATGTCATCGAAATGCTATAAAAATCTACCTCATCCTATAATGGCACCTATAAATGCCTATTAAAAGATCGTTTACGCCAGTATAAATGTCCAAATTGATCCATAATGAAAAGGATACCCATAACCATATCCATACCTACCGATTATACGTTTTTTGATTGTTCGATAATGTTTATGGTGTGAGTTCTAAGGATTATAGTAGGCCCACTTTTTTTCTATAGTTCGGGCTGAAAATGAACCGTAAAAAGGAGTGGACATGTGAAGTATGGTCAAAGAGTGGTGGGAGTTGGAAGAGTGATTGGGGATTTGAGATTGGTATTGCACAAGTATTATGAAGTTGAGGAAAGATATTTCTTTCACGTTTTGGATTTTATTAGCTTTTCTAATACATTTTATTTTTGCAGATTTCCACTAAATAACGAAATGAGATAAAAAGTTTGCACGTTATTTAAAAGCGTGATGGCATTTAATGGTTTCCCATTGTTTTCTCGATTAGAAATGAAAACCAAGCTGGGCACTGGGAGTAGTAGTAAATACAAATAAATGCCAAAAGTTTTAGGCAAAATGGAACAGAATGGAGAACAAAATAAATAAATAAATAAAACAAGGAACTTTTTACGTTCGTAATTTTTCCATTTAATATTTTATATCGGAAGGCAATCTTGTTTTTTTTTTTTTTGCTCTTTTGTCAATTCCATTCACTGAATTTATTTTTATTTCATTTGGTTTTTATGTGCAGTTAATGTGATGATTTTCCTAAATAAATGGTCGAGATTTCTTCTATTTAACTTATAATAAAAGAAGACAGACAAGATGAAAAAAAAATAATGTATTTACAATAATTTTTTTCCAAAACTCATTAAATGCAGATTTTTATTCCTCATTTAAAGATAATATTTATATTTGACCTAATTCGTATTTAACCAGATAATTACGATGCCTATGAATTTGGATAGGTGAGCGCAAAATAATTAAATTATTTCTAATTGAAAATATCAAAAATGAGTACGCTATCGATTTTTTTTTACAATTTCCATAATTTCGAATACTTTACTAGGTATCAATTAGTAATTAAATAAAATTAAGTGTCTACCTGAGACATAATTTTACTAAAAATAGCTACAAAAATATTTTAAACTTGTTTAGTTACTTGTGCTAGATTAGATTAAAAATTAAGATAATGACGAGAGTACGAAAAAACTTATCGACAAAGTCTAAGTTATGCAGCAATTGTAAAGCGGCATAAAAAAAACTAACAGCGATGAAAAAAGATCAGGGAGGCCATGGAAAACGGCGATTGTGGAAGATCATTATTTAATACTATAATACTTACAAAATCATTTTAAGACCTTTAAGCGTAAGGCGTACATTACACCATGTATCTAATAGACGATTTTCACCAGCCAATGGTTCCATGTCAAATCAGTTAAGCCTACACTGATATATTATACTGCTTATATGTGTGCACGATTTTTGCGCGTAGACGCGCAAATTTTACTTGTTGTAATAATGTTCAACAGGAAATTCGACGAATCTATACACTATTTAATCGTGCTTGATCGTTGATATTTTGCATATAACGTCATTCCTGTTGCGTCTCGCGTTCATTTGGACATTTGACACTTCCCAAAACGTACACCAGATAGTAAATTTTTCACGGATACAATAGCGCTTGTGGATTTTCGGAGCCACACACACCACAATTTTGCTTATTGACTATTACCGAGGGAGAAATTAGGCTCATTTCTTAAGAAAATAAGCTCTCCTTAAATATATATGCTTGACAGCTGTCAAATGACAGGGCCGTACTTTCTATACCACAAAATAGACAACTCTGTAGATTATCAGAGGACACTCTTCATTGTTTTGTGCTCACTGAAGTCCCCAATACATGCCGCCTGCTGATAAATTGGCACTGAATATCTTTGTCCATGCGTAGGTAAACAGACTGAACCAACTGTGGCCGATTTCTTTCCAAACATTGACCCAACATCGAAAAGCCAAGGAAACTGTTTATAATCTGGATTGGGTATACTGCACTTACCCATGGGGCCCTTTTCGGTAACCAGACTAGTCCTTTTTGCCGTTTTTATGGTGTTCAACTCACCATTTTCCATATTTGTTTAAGCCAGAATTTTTTTGGAAAAGGACTCCTTCTGTTGTGCTGCTCCTAAACCCAACAATTCCTATTAAAAGCCCTCTTTTTCAACCCTTCTCAAATATTTCTATACACACCACCAAATTTATAACTCTCAACTTTTTCCTACATTTATAATAGCAATTGGCCAATTTCTTTAAGGAAGCCAGCAAAGCCAACCGACATGAAGCATGAAATTGCTACATGATTCCTCCGGGTCCTGTTTCAGAGACCTTACAAAAAAAAAATTCATATTCTGTTGAGTTATGTTATCAGAACTCCATGTCGCAGCAATATTGAAATTTCAACATGAACTGTTTTTGTTGGCTAAAGCTTACATTACACCATGTGTCTAATAGACGATTTTCTCCTGACAATAGTTCGCTGTCAAATCGGTTAATCCTACGAAAAATTCACCGATATATTGAACTGATCGTGTGTGTGCACGATGTTTGCGCGTAGACGCGCAAATTTTCCTTGTTGCAAGAATGTGGACGGGGAAATTTGGCGAACCTATATATTATTTAATCGTACTTGATCATTGATATTTTGCATATAACGTCGTTGCTATTGCTCGTTGTAAACTCATAATTTGCGCGTCGCGTTTATTTTGACATTTGACAGTTCCCATATTAACTCTGTCTCGCCTGCATATTCATTCATTCGTATTTATTTTTATTATGATAAATTTTATTTAATTTACGACTTAAATATTTATTGTTGAAGTTATTAAGTTATTTTTACTTATGCAGATAAAAATTCAAAAAAAAACAGCAAAAACTAGTGAAAAATAGTTTAGTAGATCGCGGATAAATTTATAAATAAGTTAAATAAAAATGACAGTACCAGTGGAACATAGAATATAAATGTTGAAAGTAAAAGTTAAAAGAAAATATAAAATGTTTACTAAAATAAATAAATGAATTCATTTAATTAAAATGAATAATAAAGATAAAAATATCATTCATAGTAAATAAAATAAGAAGAGAAGTGATCAACAAGAGAATTCGCCAATAAAAAATTCTCAAACTATCTCGCGTTGAAATTCCTTTCTGATCGGCTAAATTGCTTGCCTAAGTTGCTCACCTACAATAAATTGAAGAGATTACACTGTGATAAGACTGATTGTTAAATACACAAACTTTGTTCGCGGGCAACCAGCACAAACCCATGCACGCACAAAGTTCGTGAATGCTCGCGCATATATTGCACTAACATGTGCAAAAAAGGGAAAATTAAAAAAAACGGTTGGCTTGTGTTGATTAGGTTTACTTCTGAATTTACGACTATTTGTACTTTAATTGTGTTATAATTAATTTTTCACTATTCATTCTCATGTAATATTAGTATCGAAATTTATTTGAAAAAAATTAAGACTCATTAGAAATATTATATAAAGCATGAACTCAAACTTTGGCTTTATGAAAGGAATAATTTTTTATTTTCGTATATATATATGTCATTTGTTCCCTAATTTAATGCAAAACCGACGAGAATCGTACTTCTATATTTTAAACACAATTTTAAGTATTGACATTAAATTAATTTCATTGTTAAAAGCCTTCGACATATTTACTTTCTTCTTTATCATTTGTATATTTACATAAATTCATTAAAAAAATATTATTAAAAAATTTCTATTATTTTAAAATGGTTTTTCCTACAAACTTGAATAGAGAAAATATTTGATTTTATATTCAAATTTATATTTTTAAAATATTCGTCGAATATTTCCTTAAAATCTAGCATGAAAAATTTCTATTAGAAATTCTTTGAATATATTTATGCACTAAAATATATTAAAATATTTTTAATATTAAATTCTTTCGATAGAATACACGTATAATATTCGCGATAAAGAATTTGCTTTCCGAGAGTGGAGTTATTCGGTTCTACGAAATCTCTTACGTAGTTTGTGTACTCATTCATATGGACAGATATTAGAGTAATAAAAAATATTTTTTTTATATTTATTTTCAAGAAATTTGATTTTAACTTTAATTTGATTATATTGAATTTTTGATAATGTTTTCATAAAAGGTTTTCTTGTATGGTCAATGTTAAAATAATATTTACCATTATTATTATTTTTTTTTGTATATATTTTATAGAAAAAATTGGAAAATATGAAGAAGATTAATGCTGCTATTAATCCTGAAACTATTTAAGAAGCTTATGAAGCCTCGTGTTCACCGCCATTTTAAATAAATTTTTTATAACAAAGATAATAGTAGAAATTTTATAAAGAAAATGATTCAATTTTATAGTAACGAAAAATGCACCAAAGCAAACAGAGAGTTGGAAGTGGTTAGTTTGGTTATTGATAAGCGTTGGCGGTACGACAGAATTGTTGGGTAGGGAGGGTGTGAAGGATATAGTGCTCGGAAGAGGTGAGTGGATACAATACTCCGAGGAAGTGAATTGTAGATCAGTATTTTTGATCTTTCAGATCAGCTTGTTTTGACAAGCAAAACTCAACAAACTTTTGTCGTGGATTGACAATTTTCTTTCAATATTAATTGGATACAAATTCGGAGCACATCTCACGTCGACTTTTCTTTCTAAGTTATTTTTATTTTTGAGGTTAATTAGAACTAGAAAATAGTTCCTAATAAACCGCCAACTCTGTTTTGATTTTAATCATAGTGTTTACATTTTTACCAACTTAATTTTATTTTCTTTGACAGGTCCTTTCATAATATTATAGACAAAATTTTTTTTTAATTTTAACAGATAAACTTATACGATATAACCGAGATAACGCTCGGAGAAGGATTATAGTGCTCAAAGAAGTTTAACAGATATAGTGCTCGGAGGAGGTAGGCAGATGTACTGCGCAGTGTAAGTGAGTGGAGATAGAGCTTTTAGGAGGTGCACGGATATAGTCCTTGGAAGATGTGAGCGGATTTAGTGCTCGGGAGAGGTAAAAGGATATATTGCTCCGAGGTGGTGTGCAGATATAGTACTTGGAAGAGGGGAGAACATATAGTGGCAGTAAAAAGTGCGCGGATGTAGTGCTTGGAAGAAGTGATTGGAAATAGATCTAGAATGAGCTGAGCATATACAGTGCTCAGAGGCAGTATATGGTAAGATAAACTTAGTGGAGGTAGCCGAGCTAGTGCTTGGAGAAAGATTATAGTGCTCAAAAAAGTTTACCGTATATAGCGCTCGGAGATAAACTTGGAAGAGGTGAGCACATCTAGTGCTCCGAGGAGATGAGTAAATATAGAGCTCGGTGGGGATGCGCTAATTCAGTGTTTGAAGGAAGTGAGATGATATAGTGCTCAGAGGAAGTATGCGGTAAGGGAGGTAAGCAAGATAGTGCTCGGATAAAGATTATAGTACTAAAGAAAAGGTACCGGATATTGCGCTCGGAAGAGGTGCGCGGAGACACTGCTTGAAAGAGGTGAGCCCTTATAGTGCCCGGAGAATGTGTGAGGATTTAGTGCTCGGGGAAGGTTATCGGATATAGTGTTCGAAGGAGCTGAGCGGATGATGTGTGTGAATATAGTGCATGGGGGAGGTAAGCGGATATAGTGCTCAGGGTTGGTGAGCGGATAAAGTGTTCAAAGGACGTGAGCGGATATAATGTTCGAAGGAGGTGAGCGGATGTAATGTTATAAGGAAGTGAGTGGATATAGAGTTCGGTTGGGCTACGCGGATACAGTTTTTGGAGGTGGTGAACATATATAGAGCGCGCAGGAGGTGCGTGAATATAGTGCACGGGGGAGATGAGAGGATATAGTGCTCAAAAGAGGTGAGTGGATGTAGTGCTATGAGGAAGTTAGTGGATATAGAGCTCGGTGAAGCTGCGCAGATACAGTGCTCGAAAGAAATGAGCGGATATAGTGCAGAAGAAAAGTGAGTAGATATAGAGCTCGGTGAAGGTGCGCGGATATAGTGCTCGGGGGAGATGAGTGAATATAATGCTCACAGGATGTATGCTGTAAGATAGACTCGGCGGAGGTAACCGAGACAATAGTCAGGCAAGGATTATAGGGCTTTAAGATGTTTGGCGGATATAGTACTCGGAGAAGATGACTACATATAGTGTACGGAGAAGCTAAGCGGACATAATACTTTGGAAGGTGTGTGACTACAATGGTCAGAGGAGGTGAGCATATATAGCTCTCGGAAGAGCTAAGCGGATATAGTGTCCCAAGGAGGTGAACAGATATAGATCTCGGTTGACCAAAGTGTATATATTTCTGGCATCGTAACAATAATACAGATAAATTTATAGTCGTTTTGCTCATCGCAATATACGAGGTCTGTTCAAAAAGTATCGCGAATTGTGAATTTCCACGGGTTACGTATAATCGATTTTCGATTTTTTGTGGCGTTTTGTTGGTACTCATATCTCTCACTTATGCCGACAAGTTCGGCCATTTTGAATGTTCAGTTAATTTTCGACAGTTGCTTTGCTTGCACGTGTTTTGGCTCGTCTCCGATTTTTGCTCAATTTCGACCAAAAACAGCATCGCATTAACATTTCTAAGGAACTATTGGACTCTGTCCGCGACTATCCAAATTTGCTCTAGAGGGTCATAACTGGTGACGAATCATAGGTTTATGGTTATGATGTGGAAACCAAAGCTCAATCGTCCCAATGGAAGCTACCGCACGAGCCAAGACCGAAAAAAGCGCGCCAAGTTCGGTCAAATGTGAAGGTTTTGCTTACAGTTTTCTTCGATTGCAGGGACGTGGTGTATCATGACACACAGGGTAGAACGGTCAATAAGGAATATTACCTGCAAGTTATGCGCAAGCAATCCACCAGAAACGCCCGGATTTGTCGAAGAACAAAAATTGCCTTTTGCACCATGATAACACCCCTGCTCACACATCGTTGCTTGTGCGCGAAAATTTTGATTTTTTCTATGACTTTTTCTTGTTCCCCAAACTGAAGAGCCCCATGAAAGGACAACGCCACGCTACGATTGAGGAGATAAAGACAGCATCGCAGGAGTCAATTTTTTGAAGTGCTTCGAGGATTGGAAAAAACGTTGGCACAAGTGTATAATATCTGATGGGGATTACTTTGAAGGTGACAAAATAGATATTCATGAATAAATAAATAATTTTTGAAAAAACACAAAATTCCGCGATACTTTTTGAACATACCTCGTATTTTCTAAAGCATAACAAATTATTATTAACATAAAAAGGGTAATAAACATTTTACAATAACTTTTCAATTTCCAATCAATAAGTTTATATGACTCCCAGGATATTTTCTTACAGCAAAAACTATTGATATTCGTCTCAGTAGAATTAGTTTCTATCACCTTTAATACATAAAATGTTCTATTTTCAACCAAACAAGATATTTCTAATATTTGTGTGACCACCAATTTGCTCGAATAATAAAAATACCAGTTAATTATCAAATATTCTGGATGCATATGGTGTTCTTGTATGAAATTCATGGAAAATGCTGCGAATAAATTTGAACACTAGAGTAGATAGGCAAAAACCAAACTCGTATACTTCTATTGACATCAGTACTTACCGCACAATTCTGCTTAAAAGCATCGTTATTTGTGGTTAGTCGAACGAGTATCTTTCTGTACACAATAAGGCTGAGCAATTCTTTGTGGTTGACAATAGTCCCAGCACAATATGCACATGTAACCACAGCGCTACAGGTGCAGAATTCTATCCCAAAACTTAAATTTTACATTGTATGTTTCAAGTCGACCTACATTCTTGGGAGCACATGCAAAAAGACCAAAATGTTGAATAGTTTTCGGAAAATCTTACTACTTTAATAATAATATTATAAATTCGCATATAAGTGTATAATGAAATTGTCATAAGGAGAGAAAAATTATAAGAACTGATGACGATTTTATGATATTCTTTAGTCCCGGATTTTCAATGTTGGAAAAATGATAAACGATTCTCAGTTTATTTTCTTTTATTCGAAAGCATATTCGACTGGCAAGGTTGTGACTTGTTTCCATAGAGGTAAGAAGTCCTATCATATATCAATGGCAGAAATTATTTACGATGGTCATTACAATTATAATTGGATATGCTCCGCTGTCTTTTCGTAAGTCTCCATAACAAGCCTGTTTATCGTACATTGTTGTCTCCAAATACTAATCCTTATTGCCTCCGTTGTACTCTTTTGCAGTTTTAATGAAGATTATCAAATTTTGTCCGTACTCTCGTAAGGAAACTTATTTGCTCTTCGTTACAAATTGTATCCTCCCAAGTTCTGTTCACTTTTCCAACAAAGTTTTCCATCTTCATACGAAACGGAACTCAGCACATCCACACGTGCTCTAAGAATGTTCACAAAACTTAATACTCATCCTTGTACATACATGATAGAACACAAATTAGATTCATTTGTCTCATTTGAAAATCCTCTGGAAATTAAAGTTTTACTCCCCATAAAAAGACAAAATAATTTTTTTCATTCACGTTTCTTATGAATTGAAAATTTGTCTACGATTTTCCTTAAACTGAGCGAGTACTATGGAAGATGGAAAAGCTTTTAAACCAGATTATGCGATAGGGGATAGAATATTATAAATTTTTTTTCATGAATTGTGTCGAAAAATATCGTTTCTTAAATGGCTACCAGAAAGGATGAGTTTTTCTTAAAAAGTAATTGCTGTCATATTTATTTTTTGTGTTTCCATATTTTTAGTGAATTTAAAAAATATGAATTTTTGCAAAAGTATTTTTGGTAGATAAACAATTGCCATTGAGAGCTGTTATGAAATAATATTTCTGAAAGATGGCGTTACATGTCTATAAGCGCTGTGTATCAAAAAGAGTCCGTGATGCTAGTTCAAATGGTACGCCTATGAAAATTTTTCATGACTTTCTGTCATAATCCGGAGGTGTATCTTATTTATAACGCCTATAATTTCATTCTTCAACTCTACAATCATCTTGGGCTCATTTTCACATAGTTCCAGAGAAAAAAGTACACCGACGTCAAATCGCAAGATCTCAACGGTCATTTGAACTCTCGTTGTTTCGTGAGATACACCGTTCTAGGAATTTCGTTCATTCCACACATATTATCCAAGCCCATGTCAACCAATTCATACTATAAAAAGTTTCTCATCACGTAGGGATAACGTTCGCCGCTCACCGTAATGGCGAACGTTATCCCTACGTGAGCGTGATCGGCGCCATTTTCGAAAAAGCACTCCGCCAGCCTAAAAACCACATCAAACGGTGACTCGTTTTTGGTGCATAGGTTGTTAGTGAATGACATGTGAATCTTCAGTGTCCCAAATATTTGTTAACGTATCCGTTGAGATGAAAATGTGCCTCATCACGCATGATGATTTTTTTAAGCAAATTAGTTAAATGTTGCTGAAGGAAATGCTGAACGAAATGCTGAAGGAAAAGTTCAATTTCTGATAACGACAATTTGAGGTTGTCGAAACCTCTCAAAAAGTTGAAAGGCATATACTATCATCATCTGATACTCATTACGGCATAGCTTCTGACCGAAGAGGGACTGCATACAAAAGTATAGAACTGATTACGGTGGACCCCTAATTTATTATCAGGCATAATCCTTATTAAGACATTCACAATCCGACATGACTTTTCTGCAGCGATTTTCCAATGTTCGAACAAAAATTAACGTCTTTTTGAACTCTCAGGCGTTTTTTTTGAACTCTCAGCGACGGCTCTGAAAAAATATTGCAGTCACTAATGGCTCGATTTTTTTATTAGAAAGTTCAATAAGACCCCATACCAGATGATGTGGACTGTGTCATTAGTGATCTGAGTGATCTCGTCTAGAAATTTACCGACTCAACGTCATACGCAAACCCATACCCACTTATACGTTTTGGGATCGTGAGTGTGAGCATTTCACAACAAAGGACCGAAGATGGAGCCCTGCGGAACTCACTCCACTGATATTGCTTGTTTTAAGTCCTATTTCTTTATTATATATCAGCATTTTTTTCTTAAGATAATCGGCGATAATCCTTTTATGTAGTACAAGTATTTCCATTTCGTCAAGTTAAACACACATTGTGGAAGTCAACGAACAGGCGATGATGGTAAATATGTTGATATCTTAAAATCTGGTCAGCTGCTTATCGGCCCGGATCTTTGTATTTATCTCTACTGTATATAAAAAAATAGTTTTATTTGTAGATATTGATTAATTGATGAAATTTTTCAAAAAAATTTATCGCATACCATTTACAAAAGCATATTGATTCCCTTCAAAAACGGTTCAGAGAGTGGAGAGTAAAATTAAACGAATAAAAAAGTATTCATATTACTTTTACTCATTGCCAAGGATCATCCTTAAAAAAAACTTATATTAATAAACCCTACAGACACCTACAGAAACTTTTCCTTAAACAATCAAAACTGACAACTGACAAAAAAGTATTTCTTTACAAAACGGTAATAAGACCAATATGGGCATACAGAATAGAACTTTGTGGGTCAACAGATCATTCCAATTCTAGTCGAATGCAATCCCTTCAATCGAAAATCCTCGGAGCAATTGCCGATGCTTCCTATTATTTGTATAATAATGTGATCCACCGAGACCTAAATATTCTTTACATTCATGAATTGTCTACTACTCGTTGCAAACAATTTCAAAGTCGTCAACTGTCATTCCATAGTAATCCCCTTGTAATAGAGCTATCCTCGCTCTCCGAACTTTATGAAATTAAACCTAGAGTAAATTTAGAGCCGGTTCTAGGACACTTTTAGTAAAAATTTTCCGTCCGGAACCTTCATCAAGGATATATTTAGTCCTATCCATATGTGCCATGTTACTGTTCCACAATTTAAAAAACTCTTTGAAGACTATTTCAACTTCAATTTTCCTCAAAATATATTATAATAAATAGTTTTAGAGAACAGAAATACGTTTTTTTTCCGCTAGATGGCTGTAGTGAAATATATCTCGTAAAGTATTGATCAAACTTACTCCGACTAAAAAAAAAATCGTCTACAGTTTTTTGATTCAGTTATGAATTATACGGTGTAAAAAAAAAAGAAGTTAACAAAGAGCAAGCCAGGCGGCTGAAATTATGAATGGTGTTTATGGTCCCAATACTGTCACAGGCAATTATATGCAATTTTGATTTCATCGATTCTGTTCTGGTATTTTCGATGCTAAAGATACACCTCGCAAAATCAATGATAATAATTGAAGTAGACCGGCATGTTAGCAGTTGCTGTATTGTCTAGAAGCTAAAGATCGATTACAAAACAGTTTAAAACAATCTGCATAAGGTAGATATTTGAGTTCTACATAAATTGACCCAGAAAAACATTACGGATAGAATTATCATCTGCAAAGCATTGGCCAAACGGAATGAAATCGACCCATTTCTTAAACGGACGGTGCCTGAGGATAAGAAATGGATCACATATTATCTACACAGTTTGTACGTTACTCTATGCAGTATAAGCACTATTAATGTCATGTAAGTTCCCAGTCAATATCATTTCTTAGTAAAGGACTTTTCTCAATAGAATTTGGAGCTCTAATAAGTGGTCTTGATAAGTTCCTAAGCTATTCTTTTAATAATTTTATTATAATATAAATGACAATGATCGTCTTAAAATTAGATAAGATGTAATAAAAAATGTAACCCACAATAATATCCTGTTGAGAACCCAGCTCAAAAAAGATATTTTTTGCGGAAATCCAGTTTTAACTATAATTTCGAAATAATGTTGAAAAAGATATGAATTTTCAATAAGACAGTATATAGCAGAGGGGAAGCTTGTGAGTTTTGAAAAGGAGTTCAGGCTAAATTTGAAGTAACGATGTGAGTAGTAGGGTTCTGGGATAATTTTTGAAATATTTGCTGCATGCGTCCGATGGGTTGAGGTTTTACAGCATCAGTGAGCATACCAGTAAGCCCTTTACTGCTATCAGTGAGCTTGGAAGAATTTTTTAAAAAGGGATCCGACCTTGGAAGAATCTTTCAAAAAGTATCCAAAAACCCGCCTTGCCCTACTACTGATCAAATATTTTTGTTTAGCTTGGGAACATTCTTTATCAAACGTAAAAATTATTTGGTGGTATTAAGCATTTTTGAAGATCCGTGAAGCAGAACTTGCAAGGTTAGACCTGCAATTAATAAGTTTACTATAAAAATGTTTTTGCGAAAGTAATAAAAAATGAGTTCATTATGTCAGATCGCCTATTGCAGGCACTAGTATGACATCGGTTCCTGTTTTAGAGCCACCTCCATCAACGCGTTTTTGTCGGAAAAGGAATTTCCGTAATTCCTTTGATCTTTATTTTGTTTCTGAATATTAAAAAAAATACTGGAAAGGACATTATTTTGGTACTGTCATTTCTTTTTTATAGTACTTTGAACTAAGAAAAGGTACTTGAATCCACTAAAAACCACCTTACTTGGTCACATGTTTTTAACTCCCCACGAAGAGGGACAGGAGCATTTATACGAAATTGGATATACTTTAAATTAAATCAATTGCAATGGAAAATTAAAATTTCTCTTAAATTACACCCCCAACAAAGAAGAATTTCCATCACAGCGTATAAATATCCTTCCTTAAAATTGATTTATTTAAAATGTAGAATTTTTCATATAGTTTCAGTAGTCAAAACTTTTGAACCCCATATCAGCATATTCACAGTATGTTCGGTGAGTAGATCCGCTGAGGTGCGCATTCGTATTTAACTAGAACTCTTTAATCCTTAGAAAGTAGTACAAATCTCTGCATGGGATAGATCACAAAAAGAACTACTACTATAAGTATAATCATAGATAATATTATGTATTTGGTAAATATTGCTTTCTCTACTATAAAGGATAACAGAACAACTATAACTTAAAGCACAGAATTTATTCAAAGGACTACAAAATATTTCGCTTAAAGTTCTTCATTTGATTTATTGCAAGAAAATTCCACTGACTTTTTGCACTGCATGCATTTAAATTTACTCTTTAACTCAGACAGAGGGGGGGGGGAAGGGGGAGAGTAGAGTGAAACTAGTTTATAATAAATATTGTGACTATTAAATCCTTTTTACAGATAAGAGAAGAAACTTTTCAATTTATTCTAAAGCATAGAAGCAAGCAAAATGCAAAAAAGGAGTTTTCGTTTAAGTAATAATTCACAAAATTTTAGAGGATTATCCTTACTAAAAATACGCATACTTATTTAAGTAAAATAATAAAACTACTCATACATATACTCATACACATATAAATTTTTTTTTTAAATTAGTTTTACGCACATAAGTTTTTTTTAAACTAAACTAGATGAAATTTCATCCAACAAAAACTGACTGAAAGACAAGTCAAAGGATTTTGAATCCTTTTCAATATAGAATTTTTTTTCTACTCCCTTTCTAGTCAAACTGATTGGAGCTTAATTGATTGTAAAATAAAATGAGGAAAGAGGATTTGAAAGTCTACACGCGTACGTACGTTTGCATGTGCCAGATTACATTTTGATCTGTTTATGTACTCTCGCTGAGATTTTCGATTTATACAAAACATTTTAAGGATTCTCGTTGAACCTTAGTCTTACAAGCATTTCCATTCCATCCACAGTCTGACAAACGTCTTGTATAATATCAAATCCTTCAATTCGATCGTTTCTCCCCTTCTGTCGTTAGAATTCTAACAAATCCGTTGATATATTTACGACAATTTGTTTAAAAAATACGCTTTTTTATTGTTATTTTATTATAAATAAATTTTATTTGATCAAATATTTTCTTAGAGTAAAAATAAAATGTTTAAATATGGCGTGTAGCTGAAAAGTTGTGAGATTGATTTTTTTTATTTGATTTTTACACATTAGTGTTATGCCCTACAAAGTAGTTTTCTTTTGAAAGGATTTAACTGAAATTGTCTTCAACTCCTTGGTGTGATGCTATGGGTAGTACCAAGATAATATCTTTCCAATTAGTTTTTAAGGAATAAAAGAAGTCACATAGACTTTGATCAGGTAAATGAGGGGACTCTGGAGAACTACAGGAATACCTTTTTCTTAGCCTCTCAAGAACTTATTTGTAAAAAAAATTGTCTTGGAGGCACAAATTAATCGTGACTAATCCCCCTACTATCGAAAAAAAAACGAAGATATTTGTCAATGTAACACTCTTCACTTTGACGGTTTTCCCAAGATCACACCAAAAAAAACCGGGACTTTATGACTGAAGAAATCTGGGTAATTTTTATTTCCCTTAAAAAGGTCTGATTACATTTCTACCAATTATCTTTATAATCAATCGTGAGGGTTTTTTGGCCCACACATGGTCAAATCTATAGCAAAACTCTTTTCATTGATGTAAGCAATAAAAAATTATTTATGGACTTGGCCAAAATCTTATAAAGGGTAAACCGATTTAAATTCAATTGATGAGGGGGGCTGCTATGTTCATCTATGGTCTGACCTCAGAAGAGTCTTTTTATTAATGAAGCCCTCCTCGAATGAGGTTCCTCTTCTATTACTTCTCGACACCTCGTTTCTTATCTCTCCAGCCCCACTACATGCTCTACAATTTTTGGCATTCAGAAAACTTACCTGCCTTCACATGAGCCTCATTTTTTTATAATAGCAAGTAGCGTCAGTATATCAACTCTACCATCCTAGCATTCAACTCTACCAGATTGCTCACCTAGCATTCAACTCGCCATTACCTATACTTCCATCTGGCCGCGCCACTGATCAACTACTTTCATTACAGGTACAGTTATCCTCGCAGTCAGTAACCAGTTACAAGCTAGTCCCTAACGTTTGGTACCAAGGCCTAGTTAAACCTCTACAATCATTTGCAGTGGTAGCTTCTGGAATCCTGCCATTCTTTAGCTCGAGTCCTAAGACTATACCTTCCATATAGGTATTAACCACAGCAGCCACTTTTCAGGCACAGGCACCTCATCTCTTGATCAGGCAGAGTTCATTTTAACACCTGATCCCTGTAGTGCCACTTTTTGTTTGAAGAACACGTGGTCGGTACTCCCACTCAAAGAGCTTTCAGACACTGCTAGATCAGCTCAGGACCGCAGTTTTACCAAAACGAGATCATTCTCCCTTAAGAAACCCTCTTTCGGGAGCTGAGTATTGATAGTAACTGTCTCTTCTTCTATATTTTCAATCATTTTGCAATGACTCTTTCAGATCACCACACAGTCACTTTCATAGCCACAGTATTTAACGTAACTTATCTCTCATTAAACATAAAATCAAGAGTCACCTACTATCATAGGGATTGAGATATACTCAATCAAGGCAACGTTATACCTAGTTAGTGATTTAGAGTTAATATCTATTTGTGCTGATGCATATCTAAACTTCTGTTGTCATAAGTAGTGACAGTGCTCGAGATAAAAGCCGGAATCCCTCACCAGGGGTCCGAAAACCATACCCGCGATTTGGATATTAATCACAGCAACCACATTGCAGCCTAAAGCACCTCATCATGATGTCTTTTAATACCATGGGTCACCCGATTCTCGTGGTTGTAAGAGTACATATCTAGGAATCGCTAATTCATCTCTTCTACGCAGATTCGACAAAATCTAAAGGTTCAAATGGGATTGACCCGGTTGTAGCAACCTTCAGTATTATTCACACACTCATTCACGCATTATTCTCGCTCTTCTGTCAACAGTACCACGGCAGGGATTGATCGAAATCACTACTTTGGTGAATTATCACTATCGCTTTATTTTACCCTCATGCAGACGTAGTGTTTCTAGGCCGTGCTCGAGCCCAACATTAGGGCCACTACATTATCCAATGTCATAGGTCCGCCAGCACACTTCTGAGCCACTCCACTTTCCAGATAGAATCTGGCCCAGTAAAAGAACACGTGCTCTGCCCTCTCCACCATCCAATCACAAGAAGAATACATTTTACTAGAATCTAATTTGAAGCAGAATTGGTAAGCTTGAAAACATCCGTGTCCCGTCAGAAATTGGAATAGGTAGTAACTTCACAATATCGTCGATCTGGCCACGGATCCACCGCCGAGATGAGACGGTGAGTCCATCAAGCATCGGAGGCATTATGCTGCCATCTCCTTTTATGATTTTGCCAGCTCCTCTTAGACTCATTTCATTCCTCCGTACGAGTCCCGGAATGCGCCACAGCGTCACACCGACCTTTCGCCGCTCATCTGCCAGTATTTTGATCGGTATCATTCGGGCCACAACAAAAATGCCCTCGTATAACACTGTTCAGAATACTCAGGCTATCCTCAATGCCCACCTATGGAACACTGAGACAACTCCACGTCCGTATATTACTCTAAGCAACCCAAATTGGTGCAGCATACAGCACGCTTGACCCGACCACAGACGTCAACAGGATCTTTTTACTCTACCTGCGTCCCCAAAGCTTCGGCATAAATGCGCCAGCGCCATAATTTTCCGTACCCTTCCCACCAACCTATAGTAGGTATTTCTGAAACTATAGCCTCGCATCAATCATCACCACTAGATATTTTAGAGATGATCCTGAGATCATCTCATGTTCGCCAATTCTGATCATGATATTATCTCTTCTCTCTGGCCCCTGATAAGGACTGCCTCTGTCTTATGGAGATCTGTTCTACCTCTTCAATATCGTCAACGAATGCTATGACTATCGCCTTCTCTGAGAATACCATAATATATTACATTCCACAGTAGAGGGTCTAAAAGGAAACAATGTGGCACCCCCACGTGATCCTATATGATCTCTCTCCACTGATTGGCTTGAACAACAAAATTCTACAACTTAGGCAGTCTTCTACTACTGATGGTGCTTTAACGGATTCAGTGGTGGATATATTCTGATGAGTTACTATAAAGCCTATCAAAATTCGTGCAATTTTAATTTATTTTCCATTCATCGGAAATCTTTCTCATCTAATCAGAAAAAAAAAAAGCTTTTTTTATCCTACCAAAAATTTAGTTGCCATAAATCAATAACCGCTGACCGATTTTACGAATATTACGACTTTTTTTTGGTTAATGAAAAACATTTTATTGTAAAACTTTTATAATAATAAATATACCAAAAATAATTATAAAACCACCAAAGACTCCCATAATGAAAAAATTGAAAATAATATTATACATAAAACGTAATATTGTAGATAAGCTACTATCTTTTTTTTTTAATATTTTATAAAATTTCAATGAATAAGAAGAGATTAATATAATGAATTTAATTAAAATAATTGATTTTTCTTGAATAATCTTTGAATATATTAAAGAAGAGGAAATAATTTTGTCTTTCGATATTATTAAATTAATATTATGCAAATCCATAGTCTGACAAAAGGTAACTAAATCTCCATTAGCACTCGATTGGCTTAGAACTTATAAGAATTTACATCCGAAAGAAGCTTAAAATCGTAACAAAAAAAAAAAAAAAAATTAAAGAAGTTATCATAAAATCTGTACAGCTTCAGGATAACAACAACATGATCCTTGTCGCTTTTTTTCGCTTTCGTCCTTTTCTCCGTTCCTCTTTTTATTGGAATAGTAGGAAATCTTGCATTTACCATAAATGAGAAATATTTAAAATGCAAATAAAATTTGATATTGATTCAATTACGAAATAATAAAGTTCTTCAAGTTATATGAGAATTCTATTTGGAAGAACTTTTTAACTCTCTATTGGGGAAGAAGAGATTTCAATCGAAATATAAAAACTTTTCGTATTTCATACTGAATAAAATTTTAGATGGAAAAAACACATTCACCACAAATTCGATTTATATTTTTATTTTTTTATTTTATGAACGATGAATTCAGTTTTCAATTTATAGCGATAAAAATTGAAAGAATTTAATTTGAAAGATTTTTATTATGCCGGTTTTTTTCTGCCTCCACACTAAAGTCCTTCGATAAAAAACTCGAAAATGGATGACATAGTTTCGAAAAAGAATATCGTCTATATAATAACCAGAGATGCATACTCATAAAGAGCGTTAAATTAATAAATTTTAGTTTTGAACACGTTTAAATTTTGAAGATATTTTTACGAATTCTTTGTTAAAAAATTTAGTTTTAAATATTTCTCGTTATAAAAAGTTTACCATATCTCGTAACAATTGCCATCTCAACAATGAAGGATGTTACTGGCGATGATCACTAAGAAAATTGCGATGATATCGAAAATAAGCATGAAACTTTTTATAACGAGAAACCGTTAATTTATTTATAGAGGAACTTTTAGATCACAATGTATGACACTTTTACAAATATAATAAGGAGTATTTTTGCATTAATACTTTTACGGAGGATTTTTTTTTTCATTAGGAGACTTGGTAGAACCCTAGGGTTCTATAGTTGTAAAGAGATTTATATACTGTATTTATAAATAATTTACTGACGACTTGTAATCTTTAAACCATAATCTTTTGGTCTATTTTTAATCGAGATGGAGTTTTAAGTAACGTACTTGCTCCCTTTGAGAAATTATACCGCCATTAAGGTATATGGAAGGGGTTTAGAAATATAGCTCAGTTTTATAGTAATGAAAAATGTTACAAAGTAAACAGGGAGTTTGGAGTAGTCAGTACGATTAGATAGACTTGGCGAAGGTAAGCGACAATAGTCGTCAGAGGAGGTCAGTATATATGGTCCTCGCAGGGGAAGTGCTGTAAAATTGAATTGGCGGAGATGAGCGGATAAAGTGCTCGAAAAAAGTGAGCAAAGTTTATGCTTGAAGGAACTGCTCGGTGCAACAGTATCGGCGGAGGTGAGCGAGAATAGTCTTCGGAAGAAGTGAGGGAGAATAGTCCTCGGATGAGACGAGCAGTGAGATCGTCTCCTCCGAGCGGATAAAGTGCTCGGAGAATGTGAGCAGATATACTACTCTAAGGAAGTGTTCGGTGGAATAGACATAGCGGAGATGAGCAAGAATAGTGCTTCTAGAAGGTAAGCTGATGCAGTGCTCCAATGGGGTGAACAGATAAAGTGCTCGATAGAGCAGATATAGTGCGCTGAGGAAGTGTTCGGTGGGATAGAGTCGGCAAAAGTGAGCGAGAATAGTCCTCGGATGCAGTGCTCGGAAAAGGTGAGCGCATATAGTGATCGGAAGAAATGAGTGGAAATAGTGTTCGGAGGGAACGAGTCGTAAGATAGACTTAGCGGAGGTGAACGGATAAAGTGCTCGGAGGATGTGAGCAGATATACTGCTCTAAGGAGATAGACTCGGCAGAAGTGAGCAAGAATAGTGCTCAGAGAAGGTAAACAGATGCAGTGCTCCGATAAGGTGATCAGATAAAGTGCTCGATAGATATTCGCGGATATAGTGTTCGGAAGAAGAGTGTGGTAAGGTAGACTAGGCTTAGGTAAGCAAATATAGTACTCCGATGAGGTGGGTAGTAAGATAGACTTAGCGGAGAAAAGCATATATGATGCTCAAATCGTCCATGGAGGTCAGAGGTTGTATTATTTAAAGAATGTGCGTGGATGATGTGCTCGGTGGGAGTGAGTGAGAGGATATACTCGACGGAGGTGGGCGAGATTGGTGCTTGGAGAAAGACATACCGCTCGGTGGAGGTGAGCTAGATAATCTTCGAAAAATTCGAGAAGGAGTTTAGTACCTGCCGGAGGTGGGCGATCATAGTGCATGGAGTAGAAGTATAGTGCTCGGCGGAGGCAAAAAAAAAGTTTAAAATAAATTGATTAAAACTCTATTCATAAGCCAAACATCTATTTAACTCTATCTCTCGAATTGTCATGGGTCATAAAAATATTTTAAAAGATATTTTATTTAAATTAGCAGAGGACATTTTTTTAATAGATATTCTTAAACTGCTCATTAGCGTTTTAGTGTATTTATCGAACTGAGAAAATTTTCAGTTTCTGTTAAATAATTTTTGTTATAAATGAATGAGTTTCCGTGGTATAATTTTTTCTTTCCTTTTTAAATAATGATTTTTCTTTTATTTAAATTTTTACATAATAGAATTAAGACTTTAAATCAAAACAAATTTTAGTAAGTTTTCTAAAAATCAAATTGAATTTAACAAATTAACAAACTGGAATCCTTATAACGAATTCAAATCATGACAGTGCAACTGTGCTTATATAGAAAAAATTACAAAAAAAATGTGCGTTTGAAATTTTTTTAAATGAAATATTCGCAATAAAATTCGATATGAAAGACTGTGTTGATGGTAACGACAAAATAGGAAAAAAGGACAAATTTTGTCCAAAAAGTTAGGAGAATTTTTTGGGAAGTTCTTTTTTTCTTTTTTTTTGTTAAACACATCATCATCAGTCACGAACCGTCTATATGCAAATGCGGACATGTAAATTTTACGTTCATCAAATACGTGAAATAGATCCTTTTTCGATTCCCTTCTCGACAATAAATATTTCTATGTGAAAACGAACGGAAAAGTCACACCAAACTTTATGCTTAAATGGGAGAAAACGTGACTTTTGTTCATTGGAAATCCGAAATTTGTACCCAAAAAAAAATTTTATATGTTTATATACATACATGGCCATGTGTCCGCTATGTATATAAACATTTGTTATGAATACGAGTGTATATGCGTACGAGTATCCATCCATATTGCCTGCAGCAGTGATTTACTGAAAGGATTCTGTATTCACTATTTGGAAAAATTCGTGTACTCGTACACAAATGAGCCAAAACGAACGAACCAAGGAGCGGAGATTAGGTTTTCGTGCTTTTGACATTTTTATTACCCTAACGGCCTACAGTTTCCATGTTCACACATTTTCGGTTTCTTGATCGATTGCTAACAAATTTGCCAATAACTTGAAATGATTTCCCAGCTCCTTGAAATGGCTATCGTTTTCAAACAAACAAACAAACCAGCAAACATCAAATTCTCCGATAGCTCTTCATGACAAGTGTTCCGATAAGGGCCCTAAACGTACTCGTATCTCTCGCTCTATTCATTGCCAACCCGCAAAAGTTCAATTTACCAAATTTCGGTAGCTGATATTCGTTTCGTACACTTTATTACTTTCCATCAAATATTTGTGGCATTTATCACAAAATGCCAGCCTTTCTTCTTTCTCCAAAAATCTGTAATAAAAAATAAGAAAAAAGAAAAAAACCTACTTTTTCATCTTGAATTCGAATTCTTAATAGCATGTTCCACTATTTAGAAGATTGATAACTAATAAAATGGAAACTTCACACATAATAGAAGCATTTTAACAATAAATTCATGTATTCTAATAAAAATTTGTTAAAGGAAAATTTCAAGATTCTTATTATTTATGTTTAAAAGAAAGAAAAAAACGAAAAGATTTATATTTTGTTTAGTTTCAGTTAAAAGAACATAGATGGCACTGTTAATAAGTAATTATAATTTTCTTTATTTGAACTATTTTCATGTAAATATTATTTATAGAAAAATTATTTAAAAGATAACAAGTAAAAATAAACCATAACACTAACAATTAAAAATTATAAAAATTTTGTTTTGATAGAAATTTTTTCTTTAAAATGACTATTTTTCGTATAAATTTCCAATATTGGGTTTTTATTTAAAAAAAAAAAATTAATAAAATTTTTTATCCTAATAACAAGAGAATTTAGAAATTTTACTAAGAAACGTTTCATGTTTTGTCAGCTTCGGATAGGAAACTACAGATGGCACTGATAATAAATTATTACTTTTTTTTATGAAAATATTAATAAAAAAAATGAAAATTTTATTTTCGATATTTTATTGTTAAATATTATGAATTTTATTATAATTTAAAAAAAATTTGATGAGTGTTTTTTCTATTTATTGTCAAAAGCATTTTTTTAAAAAGAAATTGCAGTTTTTTACTTTTTTGTAACAATGAGGAATATTGGCAGTATTATTCTGAAAAGTTTTATATATTTTGTTTAGCTTCAAATAAAAGAGCATAGGTGGCACTGTTAATACGTAATTACGATTTGGTTTTTATTTAATAAAAAAAAAAACTAAATTAAAATATTTATCCTAATAACAACAGAATTTAGAAATTTTGATAAGAAACGTTTCATATTTTGCAAGCTTCAGATAGAAGAGTACAGATGGCGTTGATAATAAATTATGTTTTTTTTTGTATGAAAATTTATTATTGACATTTTATTGTTAAATATTATGAATTTTATTATAATAAGAAAATTTTTCCGATAATATTTTTTCAATTTATTGTCAAAGTTGGGTTTTTTTTAAGGAAATTTCAGTTTTTAATTTTTTTGTAACGATAAAAAATATTGGCTTTATTCTGAAATATTTTATATATTTTGTTAAGTTTCTGTTAACAGAAAACAGATGGCACTATTAATAATTAAATAGTTACAATTTTCTTTACACGAACTGTTTACATATAAATAATGCAATATTTATAAAAAAATTAATTAAAATGAAATAAGTGCAAATAAACCATAGTATCACGAACACTATTAATAAAAAATTATAAAAATGTTGTGATAATAAAAATTTTTTTAAAAAAAATGTATTTATTGTAAAATCGTCGATATTGGATTTTCATTTTTAAACAAAAATAAATTAAACTTTTTATCCTAATAATTAGGAATTTTA
Source organism: Atherix ibis (assembly GCA_958298945.1). Taxonomy (NCBI): domain Eukaryota; kingdom Metazoa; phylum Arthropoda; class Insecta; order Diptera; family Athericidae; genus Atherix; species Atherix ibis. The sequence continues at coordinate 29,214,389 of OY282605.1, read as the reverse complement.
GAAATTTTGCTAAGAAATGTTTCATGTTTTGCCAGCTTTAGTTAGAAGAGTACAGATGGCGCTGATAATAAATTATCACTTTTTTTTGTGCGAAAAAATCAAAAAAATATTTAAAATTTTGTTGTCAAATATAAGTAATTTTATTATAATATTATTTCTATTTATTATCTATTTAAAAAAAAAAAATTAAATATTTTTTCAATTATTTTGAAACGCTTACGAATATTGAAAATTATGGTTAGAAACGTTTCATATTTTGTGAGATTCAGTAAGAAGAGGATAGATGACGCTGATAATAGTTAGTCACAATTGTCCATAAGAGTACGGAAGTTCATGTAAAACTATTAATTTAAAACAGATTTTCTTTATACAAAATAATTATATATAATTATGACTTTAACGTTTACTTTTTTATTATCAAATTATAAGAATTTTATAACACTATTGATGAAAAATTATAAAAATTTTATTAGAACAAAATAAATTTTCAAAAAAAGGAAGTATTTTTCATATAAATCGTCGAAAATGGGTTTTATTTTGAAAAAAAATGAATTAAACTTTTTATACTAATAATAAGGGACTTTAGAAATTTTGCTAAGAAACGTTCCATTTTTTGACAGCTTCGGATAGGAGACTATAGATGGCGCTGATAATAAATTATTACTTTTTTTAATGAAAAAATTAATAAAAATTTTACTTTCGACATTTTATTGTAAAATATGGTATTAGGAATTTTATTATAATTTTTAAAAAATTTGATGAGTGTTTTTTCTATTTATTGTCAAAATTGCATTTTTTTACTTTTTTATAACAATGAGGAATATTGGCAGTATTATTCTGAAACGTTTTATATATTTTGTTTAGCTTCAAACGAACTGTTTTCATGTAAATATTATTTATAGAAAAATTATTTAAAAGATAACAACAAGTAAAAAAAAACCATAATTACGCTAACAATATTAATTAAAAATTATAAAAATTTTTTTTTATTAAAATTTTTTTCTTTAAAATGACTATTTTTTGTATAAATTTCCGAAATTGGGTTTTTATTTAAAAAAAAAATTAATTAAAATTTTTATCGTAATAACAAGAGAATTTAGAAATTTTGCTAAGAAATGTTTCATGTTTTGGCAGCTTCAGGTAGAAGAGTATAGATGGCACTGATAATAAATTATCCCTTTTTTTGTACGAAAAAACTAATAAAAATAATGCAAATTTTATTGTTGACATTTTATTGTTAAATATTAGGAATTTTATTATAATTTTAAAAAATTTGAAGAATATTTTTTTCTATTTATTGTTAAAATTTTTTTTTAAATTTTTTGTAAAGAAAAGGAATATTGAAAATATTGCTTAGAAACGTTTCATGTTTTCTCAGATTCAGTAATAATAAGATAGATGGCGCTGATAATAGTTAATCAAAACTTTCCATAAAATAACTGATTTTCATGTAAAATTATTAACTTAAAAAAGATTAGCTTCATACAAAAAAAAACTATAAATAATTACTTTTTATTTTTAAATATTAAAAAATTTATTATAATAGGAAAATTTTGCCGAGAATATTTTTTTTTAATTTCTTGTCAAAGTTGAATTTAAAAAAAAATAAATTTCAGTTTTTTTTATTTTTTCTGAAACATTTTTTCTAATATTTTGATTAGCTTCAAATAGAAGAGTATAGATGACACTGTTAATAGGTAAAATGCTATTTCTCCCACACACGAACAGCTTTCTATGAAAATATTATTTTTTCCTAAAAATATATTCCATTTGAGAAAACAAACATAAATAATTGAAATAATTTAATTAACATTTTGTATATATTAAAATATGAATAATTCTAAAAACTTTTATTCATAACTGTCTAAAATTTTATTTACTTTCATTGCTATTCTACCATTTAATTCAATAAAAGCTTTCGATTCATTTTCGTATTGGAATACTTTCACAGAATATTATTCGAATCTTTTTCGTAATTTTTCTAAACCACTAAAAAAAAGTCAATATATTGAAACATTTTCATCCCAGCTACAAGTTTGATTAAATTTTAGCGGCAATAAATTTGAATTTCTGGTCGGATAAAAACTGAAATCAAAGCATTAATGGTGTTCACGCATAGAATACAAAATCGAAAATTTGATAAAATACAAAATATATAAATCGATAATAATCGGCTATCGTTGTTTTGGGGACAAAATGTACAAAAATGAAGAAAAACCAACCAACCAGACTGAGGTTAATATAATAATATTAAGAAATACTACCACATATACAAAAATATTGGATCCTGTAGATGCTGGGCTACTCTAGGTGGACTGTAAGGATACAAGGTGAATTTTGGTTATTTTATTTTCACTTTGGAGTTTTCATTGTTATTTTCTATATTCCCAAAAGTGTTGTTGTGTACAGGTATCGATCGCTTTCGGGTTTCTCATTTGCTTCTTGGAGGGGGGGAAACGTACACAATAGCAGTCATCTGGAACTAATGGGCAACCCTTAACTGTCGCCTCATGGTGTGTACAAAAGAAATTATTGAAATGCTCAAAATAACCCCGAACATTAGTTATGAGATATTCGTGCAAATGAAAGGCTCTTTTTCTTTTCATATCGAATTTTCCCTTATTTTGGAAATATTATTTTATATTCGAAGCAAGTAGTTCAGTATTATTTGTGGTGTTTTTTTTTCGTTATTTCATTTCTAATCGGCTTTAATAAATGTTAATAAAATGTAGTTAAAATAGAAGATGAAAAACAAATGAAACAAAATACGATAAAGTTGATGATGGTTTTCCATTTTTGATTTTCATTATAAATACTATTTTTTTTTTTAAATTTAATACAATAAAATTTTATGGGGTTTCTTTCTGAACAATGCAAAACCATTTTAAACTGATATGAATTTTTAGGACACGTTATTTAATTTGTTATTTGGAAAGCATAAATAAAAAATGTACTTGATTTGATTTTTTATTTCATTATATTAGCTTAACTTTCACATTTGCGTAAAATATAACACATCATCTAAATGGCTGCCACAAAAACTATGAGTTTTTTACTTTTGATAACAGATGGCGCTGTTTTAATGATTGTTATCATTTTCTTTGAATTTGCTAGTGATAAATTGGTATTATGAGATTGTTGTTATATTTTCTGCAATTTTTAAGGAAAATACTTTTTTTTACCGTATTTAAAATGCTATTATATTAATATGAAACCAAAATTCCGATTACGTAATTTTCAATTTAGAGAGTTTTCTACTTTGGCCAACAGATGGCGCTGATTCAATAGTTTTAATAGATTTTTTTAATGCGGCTACGATCAATTGCTGCTGTTGTGAATTTTTGGTTTAATTATGTTCATTTTTTTTTAAAAAAAGAGAACATAAATAAATAGTTAGATGGATTTGGGGCTTGCTTTTATATAATTTTCTTTTGAAATATTTACTCGAATTTGTTTCTCAATATTGTACATGTTAACTTTAAACGCCTGTAAACGCTTTTAAATCGTTATTTATATTTCATTCACGTCATTCTCAATTTAGAGGGTTTTCTACTTTGGCCAACAGATCACACTGATTTTATAGAATTTTTGAATACATCTGCAATAAATTGCTATTGTGAGGCTTTTGTTACATTATGTTAAATTTTAAAATAAAAAGAGAACATAAATAAATAGTTACAGCGATTTTGAGATTATTTTTATACTATTTTTCTTTTTAACTAATTACTCGATATTTTTTTATATATTGTATATGTTAACTTTAAACGCCTGTAAACGCTTTTAAATCGTTATTTATATGATCTCAAAATTCTGTTGACGTTATTTTTACCATTTCCAGTTTATTACTTTTGCTAACAGATGGCGCTGTCTTAGAATTGCCGCTGGCGAACAATTGCTGTTGTAGGGTTTTTGCTTACTTTATGTCTTATTTTCGAGCGAAAAAAATCGTAGAGCTACTTTTTCATTCACCAAAATATTTAATTTATCATAATTATTACAAATTGAAAGATATTGTAGGCTAAGTTGATATCAAGTGTTCTCCAAATTATGTATCCTTGGAACGTTTTATCGATTAAAGCCAAAATTGGTTTGTTTGTTATAAGATCTCTGTAATAAGAGTCACAGACCATTCTGGAAAGACAAAACATTCTGTTGGTCTACGCTTGGCTAGAAATGTTGAACGTCATGTGGTCAATAGGTTCGGCAAGTTTGGAATTGCAGTAGGAACAGGACGGTGCATAACCTCCCCCATCAATTGATAATCAAGCCCACGACTGAGGATACCAGCATGACCTGAAATCAAACGCTGTTAAGCAGGGTTAACTGATGAGCCACGAATGACATTGGAGACTGCGATACTGTCGTTAAAAATTATTGTTCTACGATATTTGAGAAAATTAATCGTGGCCATAGAATGGATTATTATAAATGGCCACTTCGACTTGCCTCTACCCTGTATTGAGAGCTCAGATATAATTTTCTATATATTCCACTTAAGTTTGGTATCAAAGATCATCTATAGATACTTATCTATAATGGCATAATGTATAAGTTATACAGGATAAACGTTCCAATAGGTAAAAATAATATGCTCTGATTCTATTTCATTTAACTTAATACGCCATAGGTTCACCATTATTTTTGTGTCCTTCAAAAATATGTGAAAAAAACCTTTGAGTTGTATAATGAATATAGGAGACAGCCTAGCACACTAATCACAGCTTTTTTTTAGCAAGCACGTGCTTTATATGAGAGATGTTGGTGCACGTGTGGAAGGTCTTAGAAAAGTACTTGTGTTTGCTTAGGAAAAGATTATTCCGGTGCAGTTATCCTACTAATTATTTTCGTTAAGTTTTTGGTATGATGCCATGCTTCATCTAGTAGGAAGGATGACAATTTTGTTCACTTCGGGTTGTTATCTTTAACCAATACGGGTGTTTATCCTCGATTCGTTTTTCGTTCTGAAATCTGGTATTGATATTTCCCTATTTTTGGTTGTTGAAAGCTTTTTAGGTGATTCTTCCGTATTTTTTTTATTGAGGAAAGGATAACGTGATAAAAAAATTAAAATGCTGCTTTGGGTATTACACAATTTTTTGCCTTTTTATTATTCTTAATTAAAGGCACACTTTTTTGCCTTTTAATGAATTTTACGGGTACACTTTTTTGCCTTCTGAGCACACTTTTTTTCTGGGTACACTTTTTTCTCGTTCAGTGCTTTTTCCACTTTATTAGTGATTCAGTAACTGATATGCTACTTAACATCTATGCATAAAAATGAATCGCAATTTTTGAATGATTAAATCTTATTTATTTTCATACCAAGTAGAAGTACTGCTATATCTAAAAAAATACCACAAAAACTATTTAAATTCTGTCCATGGACATTTTTTCATTGCGAAAAAAAATAACCGAACACTGAAAATTGTGTACAAAAAGATTTTTCTGAACACTTAAACTAACAGGAAATATGCTTATTTTATCTTAAATACTATAAGTTTAATATTGCAGTTAGTTAGCATTCTAAGCCATAAGAAAAATAACCTCAATTCTCTGCTGATAGAGTATCCTTAAATGCCATATTGCTCAGATAACATAGCAATTGTATGATTTTTAAATTCAAATAAAGCTTTTTGTTCTGTAACTCATTCGGCGATTAAATGGCACCATTTCGCTGATATGAACGGGAAAAATCCTCCAGCACAAGAGTTACACTTACACACACCGATTCGGAGGAGCATTATTCCATTCATTTCATAGCATATTAGCTCATGGAAATTTGTTCCTTGCATCCTTTAATATGTTCTACAGAACTGACTATCTAGCATTGCAGTTGTGACGGTTTTTCTCTTATTTCCCAGTCTTTTTTTTTGCATTACAAATGAGATTTTCCACGAATTTTCGCAAAACTGAAATCTTTTCATTGCAGAAATTTTCAATTTTTTATCAACTTGATTTTTTTTTTAATTTTTGCTTTCAATAAAAAAAAAATACGATTTATTAATGGAATGGAATATGCTCCTGTAATACCTTCTGGCTATTAATGTATCTGAAGAAGAACTGTAAAGCAGACTAAAATTTCCTTATATAAATAAATTCTACTCATTAAATGATTAACTGGTAAAAGCTAAGTAATTTACATTCATTTTGATATAAAATTCTAATTGAGTGATAAAAAAAAACCCCAATTTCCTTTTTTTTTAAAAGAATCTCTTCTTAGTTATGGTTTTAAATATAAATAAGCAATTAGTCATTATTTCTGAATATAAAAGAAAATATATTTTTTTAAAAACTTTGTTTAAAGAACTATACAGTTTGTGCTTATGAAAGTAAAATCCAATAAAATATGCTTTTTGTTTAAACTTTAATTAGTCTTTTATTTTATTATATGAAATAAGTTTTGCCATTATTGACAAATAAGTTTTCAATTTTTTTAGCAAGTTGTTGCTTAAAATCAGTCTCTTAAAAGCCATGAGACTTCTTGCTTGCTAGTCTCAATACCTTTGAGATAATTGTTGATACCTTTTCTGAGCATTTGAGGTTGTAGTTCGGTAAACATTGATTTTTAAATACTTTTAAATTTTAGAATTATTTTAAATTTGTTTTTTTATATGATCTATAAAAAAAGTCCAACAGCGTCGTCAAATTGGATGATCTTGGAGGGTCATTGATATCAGAAAATCTAAAAATTATGCGTTCTGGGAAGCTTTTGTGCAATAAAGTAAAAATTTGTTATTTGGCTTTGTGGTATAATTTTTTTTTTTAAATTTAAGTTAGGCTAAAAAAAATTACTCCTCATGCGGCCAAAGCACTTAGAATTGATGGCAGCAGTATTTTGCTGCCATCAATTCTAAGCGCTTTTTTAAAGAATTACAAACCAATGATAGGTTCATATTAAAATACACTTTTTATAGAAATAATAGATTTTTTGTTAGTAACTTGCGGGTGTTCAGAGCCTATTTTATTGTAATTTTGCTTATTGGTGAAACGTGCCTACGGCAGAATTATAATTTTTATAAAAAGTTTTTACGATTTAATGTTTTTTGCATTTCTGGATAATTAGACAATTTATATTATTAAATGGCATATTTTATACAAAATAAATAAAAATCTTTTTTTGATATATAAAATAAACAACGGCTAAATAACACTACTGTACTTTTTATACCACAAAATGGATAATTCTGTGAATTGGCGGAGGGAGGCTCTTTATTTTTTTGCGTTCACCTAACAAAATATTGCTCAACATCTTTGGTCATTCGTCTGCTCAACAACCATTTTGAAAATTCTGGGCAATAAAACTACTTAAGCTAAGCGCACATGATCTAAAAATCTGCTCAGATCGTGTGATAGCCGAAGTTTTATGCACAAACCTAAAAAATTGGTGGGTTTGAGCATTTTTGTACGAACGGAAATTCGTGCATTGTGCGGATCGTGTGACATTGCATGAATCGCAAGATTCTTACACGATTTAAAACCAAAGTCACAGATATTTTTAATTCGTGCAACTATTTTTCACATGCCAAGTGTTTTTGACGCAGATGTCACAGGTTTATAAATTGTTCCTGTTATGTGGTCAGTGATTTTTATATCAATTCAAAATTAATATTATTTTTTCAACTATTTTATTTAATTTTTCTAAAATTATTTTATAAAAATTTGTGGAATATGGAAGATAGCCGATCAATATGTATTCGGTGAAGAATTGTCAACAAAAAATGCTTATACCACCTTTTGTTAAGCACCATCCGCTAACCGATTTTGATGCCATGGACGCACCCATAAAGTGAGTTGCTTTTTCTTCATAACATTATCTTCTTCCTGCAGAAGATACTAATATAATGTGAACACATCATTTTCACTATATTTTCACATCTAGCTCACTTGAAAAAATAAAATAATAAAGAATAAGTTACAGAAGAACTCACAGCATCGGAAATCAAATAACAAGCGACCAAAATTGACATTATTTTGGCAATGGTAATAACGGATGTGTAACTTTTTTTTGCTAAATCAAGCCTTTTTTTCTTAATTTCATCACTTAAACGCTGCAATAAGTTCGCATAATGCTCACCAGTGATCGTATTTGTTTTTTTTTTTTAAATAATCAATGGAAATTATCCGACGCGCATCCCAAAAAAATGACGGCATGGGTTTGCCAGCAGATGGAACTATTCTTGCCTTCTTTGGAGCCGATTCTGCCATTTCATTCCATCGTTTTGACTGCTCCTGGATTTTAGGTGGTAAGTATGGACCCATATCCATGGTTATGAATCGACGCAAAAACTCTGATTTATTGGTGCGAAACATTGCCAAAGACTTGATTTAAGCATACTCACAACGCTGTTTATGTTCTATTGTGAGCAAACGCGGCATCCAGCTTGGGATGTACGCACTTTCAGCCGTTGAAACTCTGCCGCCGAATATTTTATTGTCGTAAGCGAAGAAGCAATCTTTCCCAGAGTAGAGTTGGGCTGAAACAAGTATTGTATGTGTGCCATGGGGAAGATTGAAAAGATCAGAAAATGGGTGCCGCATGAATTGAACGATAGGCAGATGGAGCGACGCCAAAACAGATGAGAAATCTTGCTCGCCAGACAAAAAAGGAAGTCGTTCCTGCATCGGATTATGACAGGCGATGAAAAGTGTATATATTTCGAGAATCCTAACCGAAAGAAATCGTGGGTTGATCCCGGCCAACCATCAACATCTTCTCCAAGACCAAATCGTTTCGGACGGAAGACGATGCTGTGCGTTTGGTGGGATCAGCAGGGTATCGTCTACTATGAGATATTGAAACCTGGTGAAACGGTCAATGCCCACTGCTACCACCAACAACTGATCAAATTGCACCGGAATCTGCGTGAAAAAAAAGGACGAATTATCAACAAAGACATGACAAGCGGATTTTCCTCCACGACAACGCACCATCGCACACGTCAAAAATGGTCCGAAACTACTTGGAGACACTCAACTGAGAGGTGCTACCCCACCCCACTTATTCACCAGACCTGGCCCCTTCCAACTAGCACCTGTTTTCGTCGATGGGCGACGCGCTCGCTGAGCAGCACTTCGATTCTTACGAAGACGTCTGAAAATGGCTTGATGAGTGGTTTGCCTCGAAAGAGAAGGAATTTTTTTTCGTGATATCCACAAATTTTCCAAGAGATGGGAAAAATGTGTAGCTAGCGATACCATGTATTTTGAATAAATTTGTTTTTACTTTCTATGAAAAAAATATGTGTTTTTGTGACTAAAAAACAGCGGATTTAAGCTTATACAGCTTGTTATCACGAGAAATGTTTTATATGGGCAATTGGCGTAAGTCAGCGTAGTTGATTAAACGTGCTTGAATTAAAGTTAATCGTATGTAGATATTGAGTACTATAAATCTGTTATAAATTTTATTTAATTGCGCAAAGAAGTGCTTTAAGAATTTAAGAGTACTTGCCAAATAATACTTAAATCAGAAACAACAATATTAATAATCAACACTTAAATAAATAAAAAGACAATGATAAAAAATCAAGAAAATACCAATAAAATTAATAAAAAAAATTATGATTTTCTTGTTATGGTGGGTGTGAGACCTCATTTTATTAAACTTAGAACAATCCTACCCCCTCCCGCCCCCGCACTTAATGTTATATATTCTTTGAGTAGGTTCGTCACTGGTCATACTCCTGTTAAACTTAACGTTCACTTTAAATTCCAAATTTTCATACATTCTTCTTCCTATTTAACATCCAGGGAATAATCATATATTTGCACAAAAATACTATTGGATTCTCGTTTTTTTCCCAACAGAGGACTTAATTGTATTTTTTCACAACAAATTTCATACTTTAGGCGAATAATTATATGTATTTTGACAGCTGACATAACAAGGCTTGCTTGTTCAATTGATTCTGCACAGTAGTTTTTGGTTGATACCCTTTAAAATACGGAAAGCGAAAAACATCATTTTCGGCATATTTTACTTTTTTACTATAAAACAGATAAAAATGCTGTTCAAGGAAGAAAAAAATTATCCGATGTATATGGAGAAGATACGTTAAGTAAGCACCAGTGCCAAAACTGGTCTCGAAGATGCACCACGTTGTGGAAGGCCAGTTGAAGGTGATGAAGACACAATAAAGGCATTATTTGATGCAAACCGGCGAATAAGAACTTGTGATATCGCTGAGAGATTAAATTTATCGAATACGATTATTTATGATCATTTGAAACGGTTAGGTTTTATCTCAAAGATCGGCATATGGGTTCCTCATCTTCTTACGAAAAAAAATGTGTGCCGTCAAACTTCTCAAACGCCAATGAAATGATCCAGTTTTAAAGCGTATTATCACTGGGTACGAGAAATGGGTTATTATACAACAATGTTAAGCGCAAAAGATCCTGGAATAGAAAATATGAACCGGCTCAAAGCACTACGAAAGCCAATAGTCATCAAAAAATAAGATGCTATCTATTTAGTGGGATTTTAAAGGAATCGTTTATTTTGAGCTTCTACCAAGCAACACAACGATCAATTCTGAAGTGTACTGTCATCAATTGGACAAATTTAATGATTCACTGAAAGAAAAAAGGCCAGTATTGGTCAATAGGAAAGGTATAGTGTTCCAACAGGATAATGTGAAACCACATACAAGTTTGACCACTCGGCAAAAGCTTTTAGAGCTTGGATGGGATATACTGCCACACTCACCATACTCTCCAGATCTATTCAGATTATCATTTGTTCCGATCTTTACAACATTTTTTAGATGGTAAAACGTTTAATTCAAATGAGGAGGTCAAAAATCACTTGGATCAGTTATTGAGCAAAGAACAAAAATTTTGTGAGCGTGGAATCATTCTACTGTTAGAAAGAGGGTATTAGGTCGAACTGGACAGTATTTAATTGAATAAAATATTAATTCAATATAAGAAAATCATCTTTCATTTTTATAAAAAAAACGAAATTACTTTCCGGTCAACCCAATATAACAACGTCAGATCGGGTACTTCTAGGGCAACCCTCATATATCTGAGGTTCATGAACTAGTTTGTGAAAACCAACTTTCCCTAGGTTCGTGTATACTAAAAATTCGTACATTGCACCGTTCCTGCACGGACCGTATGATCTCAGCCTGTACGGCAACCTAGAATGAGATTGTCCCAATATTTTATATATTGGGTTGGTGCAAAAGTTATGACGGTTTTTTATGATCCCAGGTAAAAAAATTTTTTCTTCAGAAATGATGAATAGTATCTTCTTTTAAATGATTGCATTATATAAAGAATGCTTTCCCTCAACTTTCTATTCAGTTTTGGCCTGGCCAGAATACAGTGAAGAGTTCTTGTATTGTTTCAAAATGTTGGTCGATAAAGTGCATTTACGTCATTGTTTACTTTATGAATTCCGTAAAGACAATACCGCGAGTGTGGCAACCAAAAATATTTGCGAAGTGTATGGAACAGATGTCATCAAAGTTCGGCAGGCACAAAGATGGTTTACAAAATTCCGATCTGGAGATTTTTCACTAATTGATAAACCACGTACCGGGCGGCCATTGAAGTCTGATGAGGACAAGTTAAAAGTCATAATTGACACCAATCCACGTCTTACCACCAGGGAGATCGTGTCGATGATTGGAGTCAACCATACAACCGTATTAAGGCATTTGAAGCGTATGGGGATGGTTTCGCGGTACGACGTTTGGATACCTCATCAATTGCCGGCTGCTAATTTATTGGATCGTGTTTCAACGTGCGTTGCTTTGAGGGCGAGACAAAAACATTTACCTTTTTTGCATCGTTTGGTAACGGGAGATGAGAAATGGGTCGTGTACAACAACGTTACAAGAAATAGACATTGGGCTATACCTGGACAAGCCCCATTAACAACTTCGAAAGCCGAAATCCATTAAAAAAAGTTATGCTTTGAGTTTGGTGAGATTGTAAGGGTATTGTGTATTTTGAACTCTTGGAATGCAATCAGAAAATTACAGCATAACGATATTGTCAGCAATTATCCAAATTGAACATCGCTCTTCAAAAGGATAGACCAGAATTGGTAAACAGAAAAGGGGTAGTGTTTCATCACGGCAACGCGCGACCACATGTGGCTATGATGACCCAACACAAGCTGAATGTGTTGAATTGGGATGCTATTAAGCATCCACCATATTCTCCAGATCTTGTTCCTTCCGATTTTCATTTATTCCGATCACTGCAAAACTTTTTAAATGATAAAACATTTCATACAATAGAGCAGGTAAACACATTCCTTTCTACATATTTCGCATCAAAATCCAAGGAATTTTACACTAATGGTATTAATAAGTTGACAGAAAGATGGAAGGAGGTTATAAGAACGGATGGAAATTATATAATTGATTAAATAAATTATACAAATTAAAAAAAAAAATGTTTAATTGGATATGTGAAAAAACTCATTACTTTTGCACCAACCCAATAGATGCCACTTAATCCAGAAATTCTTTTTGAAAAGGACTCCTTCCACTGTAGAGTTCCTAGTCCTCTACTGATCGTTCTGAAACCATTTTAAACATTTAAATATGCTACACAAAATTTAACAGTCTCTGTCTTTTCCCTTAAACTAACTATGGACCAGTTACACTTTACTATTTAAATAACCCTGTAGTTAAGTTAATTTTTTTTAAATAGAAGCTATTTAATATCGTAAAATACGGATTTTTCTTTCAATTTAAGGCTAAAATTACAAGAAATTGGAATACCATCAAGCAAGTGTTTTAGTATAACCAAAAAAAAAATCATATTTTGTATTAAATAACCAAAAATCAAGATTCATCCAAATCGGAAAAGTCCTCCATTCCGATAGTAATAAAATTCTTAACTTTTAATATGCAAAATAGGGTTTCAACAACGTGTCGGTAGTATTCTCGGTCAAATAAATTTAAAAACTATTGTAATTAAAATACACATTTTTCGATAAATTACAAAAGCAATAATATTTTCATATCGTTCGTTCTGCATTTTAACTGCAATTAAATGCAAATTCGAATTCCCAATTGCAGTATGCAAGAGACTATATGGTTCTGAGCAAAAATTTAAATATTGCTGTTTGTGTAATTCGGAAGGTAATCGTAAAGCTTAAGGGTGGAGATTCTATAGCCAAGTAAAAATAATCTTGATAATTCCATAACCAAAAATATCCCCATTCCTCTGATTTGTATTATCTGATTTAGAAGAAGACATCTTCTTCTGCTGAAAGCAGCTATTATCAAAACCAACCACCACGCACATCCCCCAACATTACGGCAAAATATTAAAGTTTTTCCCGAACAGTTTCTGGTTGGAGTCGAATTATAATAGCTTACGTTGATCAATCCTTCGCATTACAATATATAATATTTTAAAGGAAATTCAATTTACAGACAATTTAAATCACGATAAATAATTCATTGAGACCACTTCGCGGTGGTAGGGCGGTATTTTTGAAAATTGGAACTGGCTTTGTGCACTTTCAAAAATTCAAAACTTGACTCTGGCTATATTGGTGTGGATTATACAGACTAACGGGGTTGATTTTTGAGGGAAAAAAACCATTATCCTCGAATACGAAATCTAGAATGCAATTTATCCATTGTCGGCTTTTTGTTTCGCATCCTTGGTTGGTAATACGTTCGAAAGTTTCGAAAGTTTATTCGCGTGTTGTGCAAGAATAAGCACTCCCAATACTGTCTTAGATTCAGTCTTATTGAGAGCAGCCGTTGTTCGTCTTTAGATTCTACAATAGGACTAATCCGAGTTTACATTACTGTCTTTCGAAGTAGCTGCTCACCTCCACTCGAGTACTATGGCAAAAGAAGGAATTGTACAAGAACAGCTCGATTCTGTTATCCCAACGAAAGACTAAGCATGTACAAGAACAGCTCGATTCTGTTATCTATCACAATGAATTAAATGAAATTGCACCAGTTCTTCAATACAACAAAATCCCCTCATGTAAAGTTTCACTTCTTCCACTTTATCCCTGATGTCCTACACTTCATCTCTAATGCCAACCGTCGTTACATCGCTTGCATTTTAGACTAGCATGTAAAATGCAAGAATGCTTCCAATGGGATTTTTGCATCGTAAGCGAATCGAAGGGAAATTGTAGTCATCGCTAACTTAAAGTACACGTGAAAAACTATGCAAAATACCAATGTGGATCGTATACTTATAAATGCTAGAACAGGCAAAACCTAATTTAAAATAATCACTCTTTATAAGGCAATATTGAAGGAATTTCCGCTAACAAGTCCACCTTCAAGAAATCGACTCAAAAATCGATTGAACGACCTTTTCTCATGTTAGATTGTCAGAATTGAAATCAAAATGAACAGTTTCTGTTATACATTCTTAAATTCTGTTATTTCTTAGACAAAACATAATACTCCCCCCCCCCCCTTTCCACTTAAAAAATTTGTCTACATCTTATATTTTAGTCCGATAAAAGATGGATTTCTTTCAAACGAAAGTCAATTTATATTTATTATATTTACAATATTAAATTCAGCATTTACTTAATTCTATTGAATTGATTTTTCACATAGTATTAGGGGATGATTTATTAGTTACTATAAAGAGGTTTGATTTATTTTTAATAGTTTTAAGACTTACTATAAATTTTAAAAATTTCTGTTCGTTTGTTTGTATTTAAAGTATCACAGATAACTGCCTATGAGCTTATTTTAACAGGTGGAGAATAATGGCTACTGTGAAAAATGTGTTCGTGTTACTTTTACATTTAGCCGAAAATAGTTTCTCGATATGATCCTAAATGGTAGTAATATTCCACAAAAAATTAGTGTGCATTACCTTTGACTTAAAGTTGATAAAAGGTTACTATGACTGCTAAATAAAAGATTAAAACTGTCAATGAATTGTAACTTGTTACTATAAGGGGCTTTTCAATAGGTACACTCAATATTTGATGGCGTAATATTTTGACGCTTGTATTCTGCTATAACCACCATTTAAGCAAGGAGAACTGCATGATTTACACACGCTTCGAGATAATGAAATTTCCGAAAATCCCCGATTTGGTTAAAAAGTCATCTTCACCAACGAAGTACATTTTTGCATGGTCGGATCTGAGACGAAAAGCTACCATAACCATTCCAGGAGCTTCCTTTGCATTCAGTATAATTTGCTGTCTAGTGTGGATTTTGGTCGTTCGGTATAATCGGCGAGGGGTAACTGTCAGTGGCGGGAGGTATCGAGCAATGATAATAGTTTTTATTTACCCTCAATTGAATGATATAGATTTGGACAATATTCGGTTATAACAGGACGGTGCATCTTACGAGGGTCATTCAACCAGTACTTAGCCTACAAAAGATTAAACGAAAATTTTGGAAAGGTGGCAATTTATTTTTCCACATAATCTCCTTCAAGCTCGATACACTTGGCTCAGCGATGCTTAAACTTTTTTAACCCGTCCAAAAAATACATTTTCTCGAGGGAAGCAAAATAGGCCTCCGTGGCGACGATGACCTCCTCATTCGACCCAAATCTATTCTCGGCGAGTGATTTTTTCAGGTTTGGAAACAAAAAGTAGTCATAGGGGGCCAAATCTGGAGAGTACGGTGGATGGGGCAGCAATTCCTAGCGCAATTCGTGATGGAACAACACTTTTTTCTTCCGGCGCGTTGTCGTGATGGTGTGAGCCGGCGCGTTGTCGTGATGGAACAACACTTTTTTCTTCGCAAAGCAGGCCCGCTTTTTCTTCAATTCGACGTCAAATGGGCCCAATAAGTCAGCATACTAGCGCCCCGTGATTGTTTTACCCTTCTCGAGGTAATCGATGTGGATCACACCTTGTGAATCCCAGAAAACGGTGGCCATCACCTTTCCGGCCGATCGAACAGTATTCGCCTTCTTCGGAGCACGTTTGCCGGGTGAAGTCCACTATTTCGACTGTTCCTTGGTCTCTGGTGTGTACCAGTAAATCCATGTTTCGTCGACGGTCACGAAACGACGCAAGAACTCCTCTGAATTGCGCTGAAACAGCGCCAAACACGTCGCCGATGTGGTCTCACGGTTGCGCTTGTTTTCCGGTGTGAGCAAACGCAGCACCCATCGCGCCGACAGCTTTCTCATGCCCAGTTCTTCGTGTAGAATATTATGCACCATTCTTACTGCGATGCTCACAGTCTCAGCTATCTCGTGAACCTTGAATCGACTGTCTGCCAACACGAGATCGTGGACTTTTTTAACGTTTTCCTCCGTAGCACCTCTTTTTGGGGCACCTGGGCGTGGCTCATCAAAAACCGACGTGCGGCCACGAACAAACTCGTTGAACCAATTCTTGACGGTCGCCATCGAAGGAGAAGAGTCACCATACACAGCATCCAAGCGAACTTTGATTTCTCTGCGCGTTTTCCCTTCCAATAACAAGAATCTAATCACCGAACGATATTGTTCTTTTTCCATTTTTGTGCAACCGACCGACACGCTCGCTTTCAAAGGCTCTCAAAACAAAACTAATGAAGAGAATCGCCTGAAACTTTGACAGTAGGCTACTAAAAGAATGTACTGCACGATGGTAAATTTCTTTTGTGACAGCACTTCCATTGGGCGGTGAGGCTAAGTGCTTGTTGAATGACCCTCGTAGAATACAGAAACTAACAAAAGGGACCTTATTGCAGATGAAGTGTTACGTCACGTTATTTTAAAAAATGCTAATGTCAGCTAGACGCAAAGTCGTGCAATAAAAATTTCTTGGAAATTTTTCTATGGAACCACGTTAAATCAGTAGTCCGTGCATAAGGTGGGCACGCATAAGGTCAACAAGAACTGTATTGCGGTTTTTTATATATTATAAAGTGCTACATTACATACTATTAAATACATAAATTCAAACTCAACAAAAAGCCGCATGCGGCCCTAGGAGCCTCATTTGCCTATTACTATCCTTTAGGACCATAATTTGCTTATTCATAGTAAACAAAGCCATGGAATCCAATTGAATAAAGATATTTACCATAGCTTATATACCACCAACTCTTATAATGGAATTTTAAAAATTGAACGCCCTTAATACAAGTTGTCTAAAATACGGTACTGAAAGCGAGATGTACATATAAGCCCGAACTTTTTGCATTCTAATTCCTATTATACTCAAATGTACAGGACAGTGTTACTATTCACGATCTAAATATTCCATTTGTTCCTTGAATTGTGCATCACTCGTTATAAAAAAATTCCACATGCGTCTAGCCTCGTTATAAAAAATTCCATTTACGTCCACCTTTCATTATATAACCAGCGACGTTTAAAGCAGAGATGGCTTCGAAGTTTTTTTAATAAAGCTTGTTTGGGATATCCTCTTGGGCTAGATATAACTAGATACAATAAAATAACTTTGTTGTGGGTGCCAAGTCATAAGGTTATTGAGGGTAACGAACTAGTAAAAAAAATTCACCAAAAGCGATTGATTTGACCAGAATCCTTCTGCGGCTATCCAAAGAGCAACCTGGAGCCCATTATAGAGTCTTGGGAGTGCGGGGTTAAAATCTCATACTGGAGTTATTCCCCGGGCAAAATTCATCGCCTTTTCTATAAAAAAACAAGGTTGGCAGAGGACCTTAAATGCAACAGGCGGCAGGTCCTTAATGTTGGGCAAAAATCTGAATATAAGAGTGTGTCGGCCGTATACAGGGGCAATACTCAGGCGCCATTGACCCGTTCACAGGATGGTGATCACCGCCAATAGTTCGATCACCGTCAGTATTGCAACCTCCATCACTACTAAGCCCAACGCCTCCAAACCCCCCTGTTATTGAAACAATCCTAGAGTTTGTCCCGGAAGTGAACGTAACATATCAGGATATTTTTGAACAAAACTTATTTGAATGTATTATTGCAAATTGTCTAGATTAAATTTTCAAATTAAGACTATGACCGATTTCCAAGGTCGGCGAGATTTACTTTTTCATAGTATTGAGAGGATAGCCACCTAAGACCTAAAAATTTTGACGGTCGAGATTTTTTTAACATAAAATTTATCCCATAGGTTAACCGACCTATAAGTTAGAGTAAATCCAGTTCAAATGTGGAATTCAGATCATTTTTGTCATGAAATAAGTTACTTAAGCACTAAGTCAATAGATACTTTAAAGGTCGAAGTATCTATCGAACAATAAGAATTAGGTCGGTAGATGCTTTAACCTTCAAAGCATCTATCGACTTAATTCAGGTCGACATTTTTTTTATAATCAAATTTAATCTAGAATCACTTAGGCCATACAGAATTTTGCAGTCAAGACTTTTTTTTGTTATAAAATTAGGTGAAAAGACATTTTAGACCTAAAAACTAAAGACAGCAGTCTGCATCTAAATTCTATATTTTTTATGATATTACAATACATTATCGGATATCCAACTTGGCTTTAAAATTAAAGTTAGACTTTAATATGTAGTCGAGAGTGTTTTGGTCATAAAATTAGGTCAACAGACATTTTGACCTTCATTTTTAGACCATTCTAATACGAAGTCGAGATCTTTTTTGGCATGAAAATTAAATTGGGAATAAGTATTTGGGAGTATGCCGAATCTCGCAGTAAAATTTTTTTTGTTATGAAATTAGGTCAACAGACACTTTGACCTACAAATTTAGACAATTTTAATATAAATACGAGATGTTTTTTGGTATAAAATTGGATTCATGAACAACTTCGAACATTTAAATTTAGACTAAGCCCAATTTTGCAGTCAAGATGTTTTATCACGGAATTAGGTGGAAAGATATTTTAGACCTAAAAACTAAAAATCGCGGTCTGCCTCTAAATTTTATATTTTTTATGATATTACATTGTCTGATAGCCAACTTAGTTTTAAACTTGAAGTTAAACTCAAATGAGTAGTCCAGACCATATTTATCATAAAATTAGGTCAACAAATACTTTGACCTACAACATTAGAAAATTTTACTATGAATTCTAAATTTTTTATCATAAAAATTATTTATTCAATTTGGTAAAGCATTTACTATTTAAATATTTGTAAAGAAAAAAAATCCCCAAAATAATTTCAACTTTTAGACAATAACTGACTTATTACTAATAGTTTCCGAAAGAAGAGTTATCCAAACAAACACAGAAAATAATTTTTTTCGAAAATAACCGTCAACATATGCATAACTTTATAAAAAAATTACCAGTTGTAAATTGTTTTAATCGAAAATGCAAGAGAGAAAAAAACGACAAAATCACAAAAACAATTTTTATTCATTGACGGAATTTTTTTTTTTTATACCTGACTAATTACAATCGGATTTTTCAACGTTTCTTTACACGGAAAACGTGTATGACAGGTGAAGAAGTGTGCAAAAAATAGAAAAGATTTAATTGCGTTCATTCGTTATGCTGCCATTGGCGTTGCCTTTTTCTCCGCCCGACGGCTAATTTACTGACCATCTCGCCTCTGCCACTTGCTTTGTCAATGCTGCCATTTAGTGTTGTTGATTTCATGATTGCCGTCTACTCTCCGGTGCTGCATGTTGTTAGTTTCGAAAGCCATTCCTGCTATCCAATGTGAATTGAACAACATTTTTACTTGGTGTACCACAAGTTTAATTACATTGCAAGATTTTGACTTACTACCTTTTACTGAGATAGTGTTTGCAAAGAGCAATCAATTCAGGACAACGAACTGACGATTATGGGACACTCGAACGGAGAAGATTTAAGTACATCTTGCGGTGAATACTATCTCGAAAGGATTTCGAATTGTTACCATCAATCAAGATGATTCTTACAGGAGTCTATGTCACAGCTGAAAATTAATCCACTTCGACTCAAAGATATCGTGTATATCGGATTGCGAAATAAGAAATCCTACCATTTATTCAACTAATTCAAGAACATCGAACAAAAGCTACCGCCGACAACAGACATCTTGTCTTATGTTTTATATTTTATGTGTTATGCTGCAGCACATCGTACGAATGCATAACAAAATGCTGTTTAATTCATACCAGAACAGTCTGTAATTTGTTCAAGAACCGAGTGGAATTCGGTGTTTGTGGCTAGAATCTGACTAACTACTTAATCGGAAGTTGCATTCTTTACCGAAGCGCGGCTGCTCCGCTTTGGTCTGTGCCGCATCTAATCGCTTCACCTCGACAGATGATTCACGGCATAAAATGATTGCTTAATTTCTTCTTGTTCACACCGCAAATTACTCTTCAGCACCAGAGATGCTGTTAAATGCAATTTACACTCTTGTAGATTTTCAATAAATAAAATTTCTCTCGTAAACAAAAAGAAAATATTTTAAATTTATTAAAATCGAAAAGTAGTTCTTTTTTATCTTTTAAATAGAAAATTCATAAATTTGAAAAGTTATTTATTATCATTTGGAGTGTTGGAGGGATTTGGTAAAATGTTTCCGGAATCAAAAGACTAAAATTTGGATAAAAATTTAAAATTTTTGAAAAAATCAAAATTTTTACTGACTTCTTTTAGTTTATAATGTTTAATTTAAATAATTGAAAAGGTTCACCTTACCAAATAATTGTAATTTATTTATTATAGTGTCTTAAGTGATGAAATCTTGATAATAAAATTTAGTGCAAGCAGTCTTCGCTGAAAGCATCAAAGTTGCTTTTAAAAAAAATTATAATCGAACCACTTAAGAGGAAGTTTTTCTTTTTCACTAAATTTTATTAAATTCAATAATCCTCCAAAATGAAAATTTCAGTGCATAATCTTTTGTTTCTATTTTTTTTTTAATTTTAAGACCGCTGCTTATGGTTCAGAAGAAAGCTATCGGATTTTAAGAATAGTTAATCCATTAAAATAAATAATTTGTTGCCCTAAAGTAAGTATTTTGTGGTCCTAATATTGAACATCTGAATTTCTAAAAAACCATTTGGGACCCTAAAATAGTTTATGGGAGTGACTAAAATTTATCTTCTCAGGGTCCAAATATACATCAGTTAGAGTCGTGCGATTTATCATTTGAGACCTCCAAAATTGATTATTTAGAATCAAAAACAGTTAATAATTTGTAGTCTTCAAAAAGATTATTAAGATCCTAAAATAGATTCCAATATTAATAATTTACGATACTAAAATTAATCGTTTGAGGCTCAAAATAAAATACTAAACAATATAATTTACAATCCTAAAAAAAATGCATTTACGGTACCAAAAATTGTGATTTGGGTAGCAAATAAAATCAGGTCGTGCGTAAAATATTGTAAATTATATAATTTGGAGTTATTAATTTGAGACTCATTTGAGGCCGTAAAATAAATTATTTAAAGTAGATAATTAAAATAGTTGATAATTGAATATGTTTAGTAGATAATTTACGATCCTGAAATAGATTATCTAAGGTCCTAAACAAGATGATTTGGAGTTCAAGTATTGATCATTCAAAATCCTGAAATTAGTCTTTTAAAGACCATAAATCCATTATTTGGAGTCTTTAAAATATTGTTTGGAATAATACAAGAGGTAATTTGCGGTTCTAAAATTGATCATTTGGATGTCATAAATATATCATTTGGTGTCCTAACACATATCATATGCGTTGGCTAAAATTAATCATTTAAGGTGTCAATTTGGTGTATCTGCATAGATAATAAAGTGTCCCAAAACTGATTCTTTAATATCCTATTGAGTAAATGAAAAACATTGTCTGAGGCCCTAAAAATGACAGTTCGGAATCCTCAAAAAATGTCATTTGCAGTTTAACGGAAAGGCATTTGGGTATTATAAAATAATTAACTGGAGGCTCTAAAATAAATTATTTGTGAGTCCTTCATTTCTAATAATTTCGGTCTTAAATACATATTTTAGGATCTTCAAATAAATTAATTGAGGTCCTAGAAAATATAATTGTGGGTCCTTATACTGTACGTTTGGGGTCCTAAAATTAATCATTTGAAGAGGTAGATTGTTTGAAATCCTCAAATACATCAATTTGAGCTTAAAATAGGGCATTTTGGGTTCTAAAATAGGGCATTTCGTGTTTAAGTCTTAAAATTTTTATTCATTTAGTGGCTTAAATTTGATTATTGAAGGTCTAAAAATATCATTCAGTGTCTTCATATGGAACATTTTAGGTTCTGAAATATTTAATTTGTAATCTCGCGAAATCGGCAATTTGAGGTCTTAAAATAGATAATTTGAGGTCCTGAATTTAGTTATTTTGAGGTCCTAAAATAGATAATTTGAGGTCCTAAAATAGATAGTTTTGGGTCATAAAATAGATAGTTTTTAATCCAATACAACAACAAAAATTTAAATACTAATTTGGCAGTTCGATTGCCAAGAAAACGGAGCTAAACACATTGTGGTGTCTAAAACCCTGTTTCTTTAAAATCTTGATCATATTGCAGCTAAACTGTGTTATATATTTTAGACCGCCTTACCTGAAAAAAAAACGCAAAAGAATATGGATTTTAAGCTGACCCCGAATTAATTGCAAAACTTATAATAATTACTTGCTCATTTCGATGAAAAATTTAAAAAAAAGAAAAAAATATCTAAAAATAATTAAATTCTTGAATTTTTTCTACTATTTCTAAATAAAACATGTTAAAATGAAATTATGAATTTTATTGAGTTCTAAAATGTCAACAAAACAAAAATTGTTTTCTAATAGCAAAATTTTTTTATAGGAAGAGATAATATCCTGACAATCAAACCAACCAACCGAAATTGTTGAAAGTAAGAAAAAATAATATAAACAAAAATATTATGTAAATTAAGAGCATCCGCAAAAACTTTCCCATACATAATTTGAGCAATATTTCAAATTTTCCATATCTTGAATATATTTTTCTGATGAGTATTTTGATTTTTTTTCTAATATATTCAAATTTTTTCTGAAGAAATATGTTATACTCATTCCTATAGGCACTGTCACAAAGTCATTCAAAGTATCGGAAAAGAAAATTTCGTTGTTATTGGAAATCGAACCCCCCAATCTCATGAATTTGATTCAATAACTCAACCTTATGTTAAATAAAAAAGTTAAATTGTTAATAAATTGCATTTGTATCTGAATAAACTCGTTCGGAAACTTCATCGTTAGCAATTTCGAAAAAGTTCCGAAACCAAAATCAAATATTGTTCTTAGCGGTACTGCGATCTTAAAAGTGTGTACACATACGAGTGCTCATATAAGCAGGTAGACCTTATGTCGGTATATCTGACAGTAGCAGCAAAAAATCCCAAAGGAGTCCTGATAAACTCTGCTCTGTACAAGTGTATCCTGGTTAGTTCTATAATGAAATGTAAATAGAAATTTTCTCTACTGGATAAAAAGGTAAAATAAAGGAAAAAACCAACGATAACACATAAATGTGAGTACAGTATTTGTTGAACGGTTTCGGTTATAAACATCGTATCTACCACGAAACTCACCCTCTTTCCACGGTAACGCAAAAATAAATTAGTGCCGGTATAGTAGATGGTTTGAAAAATACTATTTTTCATGCTGTTGTAGAAGATAAGTTCAGCTCGCAAAGGGTTTATGATGGCGATTGCATAAAAATAGAACAAACAAAACAAAATTACTCTTAAAATTCGATATAAAATGTAACGTTTTATTTGAGATATACACGTAAAAGGAAATAATTCATTTAGCTGGTCTTGACTGCATACAAAATGTAAAGGAAATTATACGGGAACCTGTCTGTTTAAAATAAATACAAACTGCATTTCTACAAATCCCTTTCAGCGAACTGTGGTATATGAAACTACCAGCACACTAAGATAATATTTATTGAGTTTTGTGAGGAATTTAAAAGAAGATAATATTTACGGTATAGTTTTTTTATCATTAATATCAACGAAAAATTTAAAAACAAATTCGATTTATTTACTAGACTAATTGGCATGTTTTTTTTGGTTTTGAATAATTAACGAAACCATTAATGAACTGCTTGCTAGCATTATCAAAGACATATGTGGATACACAAGATCCTGTTAGCATTCACGTTGAATTAAGTACTTTTTTAACAGAACCTATTTGAAAAACTGTGACCGATTCTTAAAATCGGCGGGATTGACTTTTTCATAGTATTTAGGAGATAGCCACCTTAGACCTAAAAATTTTGATTGTCCAAATTTTTTTAAGATAAAATTTATCCCATAGATCATTTGACCTACAAATTAGAGTAAGTCTAGTCCAAATATGCACTTCAGATCATGTTTGTCATAAAATTGGATAAATAAGCACTAAGACGATGGATACTTTGAAGGTCGAAGTATCTATCGACCAACAAGAATTAGGTCGATAGATGTTTTAACCTTCAAAGTATCTATCGACTTAATTCAGGTCGACATTTTTTTTTTAATCAAATTTAATCTAGAAGCACTTAGGACTTATACACTTAGACCATACAGAATTTTGCAGTCAAGATTTTTTTTGTCATGATATTAGGTGAAAAGACATTTTAGACCTAAAAACTAAAGACCGCGTCTGCCTCTGAAGTCTATATTTTTTAATGATATTATATTATCTGATAGCCAACTTGGCTTCAAAATTTAAGTTGGACTCAAATGTGTAGTAGAAATTATTTTTGTCATAAAATTAGGTCAACAGACACTGTGACCTACAATATTAGAAAATTGTAGTTTAAAGTCTAAATTTTTTTTCATGAATTTGTGGAAATTTTGCTGTCCATTTATTTTTGTACACAAAATTAAGTCATTAGATACTTTGACTTACATAATTATAGTGTGAAGGTCGGGATCTTTTTTATCATAAAATTCGATGCATAAGTACTTGGGATCTACAAATTTAGACTATGCCGAATCTTACAGTACAGATTTTTTTGTTATGAAATTGGTCAACAGACACCTTGACCTACAAATTTAGACAATTTTTATGTAAAGCCGAGATGTTTTTTATCATAAAATTGGATTCATGGACAATTTCGTACCTTTAAATTTGGGCTAAGCCTAATATTGCAGTCAAGATATTTTGTCACGGAATTATGTGGAAGGACATTCTGGACCTACGAATTATATACCACATCTGAACGAAAGTCGATATTTTTTCTGGATAGTATATTGTCTAATAACCAAATTTAAGTTAGACTTAAATGTGTAGTTCAGACCTTATTTGTCATAAAATTAGGGCAACAGACACTTTGACCTATAATATTATAAAATTTTATTACAATAAGAAGTCAAGATTTTTGTGTCATGAAATTGGGTACACAAATACTTGGGACCTATATATTTAGATTATGCCTAATCTTACAGTGCAGACTTTTTATTATGAAATTAGGTCAATAGACATCTTGACCTATAAATTTAGACAATTTTAATATATTGCCGATATGTTTTTTGTCATGAAATTGGATTCATCAATAACTTCGAACCTTTAAATTTAGACTAAGCCTAGTCTTGCGGTCAATATATTTTGTCATAGAATTAGGTGGAAAGATCTTCTGGACCTAAGAATTAAGAACTACATCTGGACGCAAAGCCAATAATTTTTTTAGATTTAAGTCGATATTTTTTTGGATGATATATTGTCTGATAGCCAACTTGGCTTTAAAATTCAAATTAGACTCAAATGTGTCATAAAGACTTTATTTGTCAAGAAATTAGGTCAATAGACACTTTGACCTCCAGTTTTAGACAATTCTAATAAGAAGTCGAGATCATTTTGGTCATAAAATTCGATGCATAAATACTGGGGAGCGATAAATTTAGACTATGCCGAATCTTAAAGTACAAATTTTTTTGCTATCAAATTAGGTCAACAGATACCTTGACCTAAAAAATTTAGATAATTATAATGCGAAGTCAAGATCTTTCCTTTGTTAAATTAGCTTCATGTACACTTTAGACCTACACATAACTTTAGACCATTTCGATTGCAGCAGCCAAGTTTTCTTTTATCGCGAAATTAGGTCTTCAGATAGTTTGACCTTCAAATTTAGATAATTTTTAATATAAAGCCAACAATTTTTATAACAAAATCGGATCAGTAGTAACTTTGGACCTATGCCAAATCTTGCATTCTACATTTTTTTTGTGATCAAATAAGGTCGATAGATACTTTGGAGCTCAAAATTAAGGCTTTTTGGCTCTAAAGTCGATATTTTTTTGTGACATGATATTCTCTGAATATAAATATTATAGAGTAGAAAATTTTCATCATCAAATTATATCGACAGACATTTTGAATCTGAAAATGAAGAGTATTAACATAAAAATTGACATGATAAGATCTGATAGCAACTTTAAACTACATATTTTAAAACATACCCAATTGGGAAGTCAAGATTTTTTTATGTATGATATTTATTAAAGATCAATTAGGTCTATAACATTTTACTGAGCTTCAGTGTAAAATTTAGATATATTTTTAAACCAGAATTTGGATATAATTTACTGCCAAGCTTGTCATTTCTTTAGATGATTTTTTTTTACTCTAAAACCTCATCTGAAGAAACGGAAAAATTAACTAATATATCATACTAAGAGCACAAATTCCCAAATATATTTTCCATAATTATTTTCAAACTGATTTAGCGTTTTCTTTAAATTTTGGGTGTATAACTTAAAAATGCGGGATTGACAACAGATGGCATAACTTTTACACATGGTTTGTGTTAATAACTGTCATTCATTCATTCTCGATTAGTCATTGAACATATGTCATTCATTCTCGATTAGTCATTGAACGAAATAGTGTAAACAACAAAGTTTTTTTTTGCTTCAAAAATGTCGAATTTCGTACCAAAAAAATCCCATTTGCGGGAAGTGTTGATTTACTTCTTCAATTTGAAAAAAAATGCAGCTAAAGCACATCGATTGCTCACCGAAGCTTATCCTGAATATGTTCCATCGATTTCAACGTGCGAGAGATGGTTTGTGCGGTTCAGAAGGAGTGATTTTGACACGGAAGACAAAGAACGACCAGGTCAGCCAAAAAAGTTTGAAGATGAAGATTTGGAGGCATTACTCGACGAAGACTGTTGTCGAACTCAAGAAGAAATTGCCAAATCATTGGGAGTCACTCAAGCAGCCATTTCAAAACGTTTGAAAGCAGCAGGATTCATCCAAAAGCAAGGAAATTGCGTCCCATATGAATTGAAGCCGAGAGACGTTGAAAGGCGATTTTGCATGTCCGAAATGCTGCTTGAACGGCAGAAAAAGAAGTCGTTTTTGAATCGAACCATTACTGGCGACGAAAAATGGATTCATTACGACAACCCAAAGCGCAAAAAATCGTATGTTTAGCCCGGCCAACCAGCCAAATCAACGCCAAAGCCAAATATCCATGGCGCCAAGGTAATGCTCTGTATTTGGTGGGATCAGAACGGTGTGATCTATTATGAGCTATTGAAATCGGGCCAGACCATCACAGGCGACCTCTACCAAATACAATTAATCCGTTTGAAGCGAGCATTGGCCGAAAAACGCCCGGAATATGCGACCAGACACGAAGCCATAATTTTCCATCATGACAACGCTCGGCCTCATGTTGCAAGAGCGGTTAAAAATTATTTAGAAAACAGTGGCTGGGAAGTTTTGCCTCACCCGCCTTATAGCCCAGACCTTGCCCCGTCCGACTACCATTTGTTTAGATCCATGCAAAACACCCTCACCGGAATACGCTTCACTTCAGAACAGGGCATCAAAAATTGACTCGATTCATTCTTGGCCTCAAAACCGGAGCAGTTTTTTTGACGCGGAATCCATATGTTGCCAGAAAGATGGGAAAAAGTAGTGGCTTCCGATGGACAATACTTTGAATAAAATATATTGCAACAATTTTTCAAAATAAACACTCAAAGTTTGCCAAAAATCCTGCATTTTTAAGTTTGAATAATTTCTCAAATTGATTAAAAATATTTAATAAAAAAAATTTTCTCCTATTTACTTTATGTAAGAGCAAAATATTATTTTAAAAATATTCATAACAAAAAATGAACGACAGGATTTTAAAAATTCAAAACAAAAACTTAGGCTGCCAAAAAACAAAATACAATTTGATAAAAACAATAATAAATTTAATTTAGAAAATACCATAAATAATTTTGCCATAATTTATGCATTAGAAAAGGACGAATTTCATAAAAAGCCAGGTAAGCTTTTATAATGAATCTTAAATAAAAATTCATTATCCTTAGATGGGAAATGAATATTAATGAAAAATAACTAACCAAAAAAAAAAAAAAAAATATTCTCTTTTAGAAATAAAAAGCTGAATAAAAGGCAATTTTGATTAAAATATAGAACAAGTGACTGCGTTGACTAGCCTCAGTCTCGATCGCATTTGCATAATTCCAACATGGTCAATATGGGCGAATACTTTAATTCTGGTGACTTAGAAAGCTTTAGGAAAATCAATAATTTTTCAATGGCATAAAAGTCAAATCCATTTAGATAGAAGTCAAGTAGAAAAACGAGAGCCCCAAATTGATAATGTTTGGAAATGACCAATTCAAGACTTTATAGCCAATCTGTAAATAAACAAGTCTCCAACGAGTACTTAAGTGCTAGTATATCCAGTTCTGGTGTGGGTTGATAAAAATCAACTTTTCGACTATATTCAGTGAGAGATCTTCTAAGCATACTTCATGCATGATGATAATATATTTGTCACCATGAAATGGGACTAGATAGACAGTCAGATAAGATATTCGAGAGGTCAGCAGGATATATTTGTCAGGAATATTGATTGTACGTGCGGAACACAAAGCCTGAAAAGTTTACCTTCTCTCCACCCATATAATCGCAATAGATTATATGTATATTTGTGAGTAATGGTCAAACAGGACAGAATATTTATAGGTTTTGTAAAATTTATGCCCGTATGATGGACAAAGTTACAAATTCGGATTGAACTTGATCAACTTGTTGAGTTGATAATTTACGATCTCCTCACACCATCAGCATGACAGTATTATGGCTTCGTCCGTTTGCTTCTGAATTTTACTACCTCTGCAAATAATAGTTCTATCATAATTATGTATTCCACAAACAATAATTAATAATATTTATAAAATGAATACTGTGCCGAATTGCATATTTTTCTCTATTTTTAATATATTTTCTCATGAGTATTATTCAGTAACAAAAAATATTCTAATAATTGAAAATGCATATTTTTAAATGCTTTTATTAACGATAAATAGCATTAATAAAAAAAATTTATGGTAGTCTTAACTATAGCATTAATGTTTTGGGTGTTACTTAAGAGCAAGGGCGTACATGGAATCAGCATGGTACGATTGTACGTACAAAACAGCACGTATGCGCAGGCATCAGAAGACCAAAAAGCCAATACAATCGGGATTCGATATCTTACCTAATGAATGTGCAAATAATACCCTTGTTAATCTTCTCATAAATAATAAATAACACTGATATATCATATTAAGAATATAGAAATGTGACAAAAAGGGGTATACCACATATATTTTGGCCTGCGGAGTGCCACAGGGTGGAATTGAGAATAGGCTAGTGAGTGACGAACCAGCTAGGTCTCTCCCACCAAAGTCGACGGTCGACTTCATAATTTTTTTCTCATTTCTTTAGTTTTTTTTGGTTTTCTTTCTTTTTTTAAATATTTTTTTTTATTTATTTTTTTTAATTTCCAACTATTTTTGCCTTTAGAATTTTGATACCTACCCTCTCAAATTATATTCATTTCGCTTTTAACCAGGTTAAGTTTCCTTAATTTTTTTTAGTAATTGTTCTTTAATTTTTACAATTTTTTTTCATTTTTTCTTCTACTTCTCCCTTGGAGAACTAAACACCTTTTGGTGTCTTCATTATCCCCTCAGCAAAAATTTCGAATCCTCCCGAAATCTTCCTTTAAAGCTAGCGACAAGGTTGTCTAGATAAAAAACATGCTCTCTGAGTATGGTCATCATTGACCATACTCCTGTAGAATTTTACGATGAGGAAATTTTATTTTTTATCCCAAACTTTAATAATTTACTATCCTTTCCAATACCCAAAAGATTCTCTTCGCAATTTTTTTTTTCAAAAATGACTCAATTTCATTGCGCTTCAGCAACGTATCGCTTGTTTCTCACCTTACAATTCATGAGGCAGCCAAACACCAAATTTTTTTTAAATTCAGTTTTTAGCAAATGGCTTAAAACGGTTTGATAAATGTTTAATTTTCTCGACAATTTTATCAATTTTTTCGGTAATTGGCTAATCAGAACGGAGCTGGTCTTTAACGTCGCCATTTCCAGAATGAAAGCTACTGATTTTGCTACAGCATCTTTACCATAAACGCCACAATTTTTTTCACAAACCTGCGATGCGTTGTCTAGAATAATTTTTTTGAATAGAATAATTTTTATAATAAGAACTAGAATAACTTTTTATATACTACACCGATTTCAATAAAAGTATCCACCTATTAAACGGGCATCTAGTATTATTACAATACGACTTATTTTCTTACAAAAGTTATTTTCTTTAAACTCCATCTGCCGAAATTATTCTATAAAACCAATAAAATATATTAGTTAATCGAAAAATAACTTTTTTGACGGACTAATTAATATATTTATTCGTTTTAATAAATCGGGTAATTTTGTTGCGGTTTGGTTTTTCATATTTTTATATTTAACCGATTAAGCGTGACACATGATGTATGTTAAAGTCAAAAGTGCTCAATTCCATCGTGGAAAGACTTACACCCGAATAATATTTATAAATTATTGAATTTTATTAACAAAATTCGTTTTATGTGAAAAATGTGTTTTGCGCACTTCGACATATTTTATGAGCAAGCCATAGTGACAAAATTTCACCGCAATTTGATGCTATTTGACATCAAACCACTAAAGCATGTGCGTATAGTGCGTATAGGGAAAAATATTGCTGCCATAGCATCCAGTGTTGGTGAAGACCGCGATTTATCCATCTTTCGTCGTTCACATCAGTTGGGATTGCGTTACTCGACTATGTGAAAGATTCTACGCAAGGACCTTGATCCGAAAGAAGATAAAATACAGTTCGTGAAAGAACTGAAGCCGAACGACCTGCTAGAGCAGAGAATTTTCGGTGAGTGGCACATATAACAACTTGAGAAGAATCAATTTTTTTATTGCGTTCAGCGACGAAGCTCATTTCTGGTTGATTGAGAATATGTGAAAGCAAAATTGTTGCATTGGATATGATGAACAACCACAGGTAAAGCAAGAGCAGCTATTGCACCCAGAAAAATACGCCGTTTGGTGAGGTTTATCAATCCGTATTTTTTTAAAGATGACGTTGGCTGCAACCGTCAATGGCGCCCGCTATCGCTTGAGGATTTTAGACTTTTTTTTGCCCAAAATGCAAGAACTGCACCTAGTCGACATGTGGTTTTAACAAGACGCCACTATATGTTACATATAATGGACATATTGAAAGATGAGTTCGGTAAGCAATTTATCTCACCGAACTCATCTCTCAATATGTTCATTGTTTATTGGAGTTGGCCGCCAAGATCATGCGATTTGACGCCTCTAGACTATTTTTTATGGGCCTACGTGAAGTCACACATCTATACCGATAAACCAGCATTATTCCTCTATGGCAAAAAATCAGCGTCACTTGCAGCCTTGGAAGACAACATTACATATGTTATTAGCAAGATACCAGCCGTGATTTTCAAAAAAGTGGTTCCAAATCACTTAAAACGTAATTTTGGGTGATATTTATATATATTAATCTGTAAAAAGTAAATGGTAACCATTAATTTATCGATTCAAATAAAAATTTTATTTATTTATATAATTTTTCTGTATTTTTTGAAAATTTAAAAATCCAAACACTTAAACACCAGCAAGGTTTAAAAACATTTTCCAATGTAATGCCAGTTGTAATTAAAAAAGCCATCAATTTTATAAGTACAAATTTCTTAATAGAGAAAATTGAGTACCAGTATTCAGAAATATTGACATACAAAAATATTCAATGTCTCAGTTGCGGTCAAGTCCTTAATCGGTTTGTAATTTTATTAGAAGAAATTAAGTTCATTTTGAATGAGAAAAACAATAATTTTGACGAATTATCAAATAAAAATTAATTAAATGATTTAATGTTCTTATGCGATATCACTCAGCACTTTAAAGAACTGTACCAATAAATAGTTTTAATGATGTTTAAAAATATTAAAAAATTTATGATGAACTTTGACATCTTTACTACGGATTTGAAAATGAAAATCATGAAATATTTTCGTCAATTACAAAAACATTTTCCAAATATTATAAATTTTGAAAAATATGCTTGACATTCAAAAAAATGTAATTTTAAAAATATTTAATGATGATATACAGGAAATAAAACATGATTTTTGCGGAAAGATTTAATCAATTAAAAAGTTTTGAAAAAACATTTCACTTTATTTTATATCCATACAAAATGGAATTCGAAACAATCGAGTTAATCGAATTTATTTGGCGAAGCTGGGATAAAAATGTCTAAAACTAGTGCAGATAATAATGATCCCACACTAAAAATCCAAAATATTATATTAACCGTATGGGGGCTCTTTACCAAATAATTTTGCAAAAGTAAAAGTTCTAAAATAAAAAAGAAACATAAAATTTTTAGAGGACTTTAAAAGTTAGAACAAAAAAAAAGTAGTTTTAACCATCCTCCCCTCCCCCTTTTTAAGTAACGCCACTGACCTAGTGACCCATGAGCTAGTACTAAAAAAATTAATGTACAAAATTCTCAAAAAGGCTCGCCATCACTGACCTAGTCCATCGGTAGCGTAGTGCTACCAATATACCCAAACCGACAGAATTTATGATCATAGCTAGAATAAGAGAATTTTAAACTCTGCCACTTTTCAACTAAAACAATTTCCAGTCAACTTACACTTTGATGTCACCAGATGGCAGCAAAAATGTGACGCTATAGGCAACAGAATTCATAGCTTCTGTGCCAGTGATAAATCTTACAATATTATACAATTTTCTTCTTCCTGTGCAAAAAAAAAACAACAGTCTTAAAAAATATCATACAAAATTTCCATCTTTCAAAACTGCAAAATTAAATTCCTCTCAAATGAGAATCTCTTAAATCTTGCAAAAATATTCATTAAAACTATTTTAATTAGACGCCAATGTCTTCATCCTCTTAGCTTTACTCGGCGTAGATAAATGAAAATTTTCTTTTTAACTTATGTTTACAACAATTACAATTGCTTTGGTATTTTTTAAGGTCTAATATTAAAATTAAAGTCTCGCCAGAAGTCATCAAGATTTCTAGACTTATGATTTAATTAATTTCATTTCAGTTTAAGTATTTACATAAAACCATAAATCATTCATGGTTAACTAGAATTTCCCCGTTTTAACAACAATACTTTCTACTTGAATAGTCCTGGCTACAAGGATACTTCAATTTAATATTACCAAGAAGAAATTTCAATAATATGAAAAAATGAATTAATTAAAAATATCATCCAATCTTTGGGTAGCATTTTTGCTATTTTGTATGCATTTTAAATGGAAAAACTCTTATTTAAATTCTGGCTTTTAATAGAAGCTTAAAATTGTACTTTCTATGATAAATTTTATTTACTCAGAAATTATGCTGCTACAAATGCAAAATAAATTAAATTTAATGGCACTCTTGGGTATTCATAGAAATTTGAACAAACATTTTATGCTTATGAAAAAATTTGAAGATTTTGAATTTTTTTTTTGTTGAGCGCAATTAGTCTACAAAATGTAGCAGAAAAGTAATGAGATGGATATTACTGAGAGTACTGTAGCAACACGTTAGTCCATTCTAGACGTAGAGGTAACCTCATCAGGTAACTATACGATTATATAGAGCGTGATAAGTGAAGTTATGTTCTGGTAGTGTCTGGTGAATCTACGAGTTTGATTTATGAAAAGCTGCATAGCCCCTACTGGGGTCAAGAGCAGAAGTTTTTCGATATCAGAAAGCATTTTTGTAGGGCTAAGAAAAGTTTGAAGACGAACCTCGCTCACGGAGGCCTTCAACACCCAAAAATGACAAAAATGTGAAAAAGTTCAAGGACTTCATTAGAAAAAGGAGTTTCCCTAATTAAAAAATTCCTAAAAGGTTCAGAAAAAAGGGGCTTGTAACATTAGTACTGAAAAACATATTCTAAGCGCCACGACACTATAGACCATTTGAGTAAGGGAATTAAATTAGAATGTAAAGGTAATTGTTTTTGAGTAATTAGCGTAGGACCATGCCTCAGTGGGATTCGAACCTATCACCTCTTGGATGGTAGTGCAGTACACTAACTACCGGACAGTCAGAATAAGGGGTATTTACGTCAAACTGGATATTGAAGACATTTGGATTTCCCCAGTCCGTATACATTTTTCTTTGTTCTCTAAGATATAATTTAAACTACTTGGAAGAGAATAGGTTAGTTAAGGTGACAGTGGCTGTCCGCTATTTCAGTCGGACACACTTGGGCCAAAGTTAGGTCCATTATGATACCACATAATCATCAAAACTGATGTCACCCTGAGAACCAATTGGAAGCGAATGCAAAGAGTTCAATTTTTGTGATATACATACACGAAATATCACTCAAATCATCCAAGAAAAAGTCACCCAGAGTTTTTCTGCTCAGGGATGTATAGGCTGGGCATGAACAGAGATGATGAGAAATGGTTTCCTCTTCCTCCTTGTTTTTACAGCTACAACAGAAGTCATCTGCAGGGATACTTAGTCGTCTACCGTGTCTCCCTAATGTGTAATGATCGTAATATCCTGTTCTCAGTAGGCTTTCTATTCTCTTCAGATGTAATATAAGGTACTAGTGTAATGCTATTTAACGTGGCCTACCTATCGTTACCATAGGGATTGAGATACGCCCAATCAACTCGAAAAACAGAACTGTCCCATAATCGATTTCGACACTCCAGCTCGCTCCAATTTAATGCGTACTTCTTTGATTTCCTCCTTGGGCCACTACATGAATAGACCATTTGCTCATATTCCGTCTTTTTCTTCTTTTGTTCATTTTCTTCTTCATCTCCTTCATCTTTTTCAGCTTCTTCAGTATTTTCTTCATCTTCTTAATCTTCTTTATCTTCTTCATCTTCTTCATCTTCTTCATCTTCTTGATCTTCTTCATCTTCTTCATCTTCTTAATCTTCTTCATCTTCTTACACTTCTTAATCTTCCTTATCTTATTCATCTTCTTTATCGTCTCCATCGACTTCATCTTTTTCATCTTCTTCATCTTCTTCATCTTCTTTATCTTCTTCATCTTCTTCATCTTCTTCATCTTCTTCATCTTCTTAATCTTCTTCATCTTCTTAATCTTCTTCATATTATTTATCTTCTTGATCAACTTCTTCATCTTCTTCATCTTATTCATCTTCTTCATCGTTTTCATCTGCTTCATCGTCTTCATCTTTTTCATCTTTCAGCTTCTTTATCGTCTTCATCCATGCATGAAGCAGGCAAACATTCAATCTTTAGTCAATTCTAATGGTGAGCATTCTTAACCAGCAAACCGCTCCCTCATTAGTCCATTAGAGATTCTGCTATTCCTCATCTCCACTCCTAATATTGTGCCTTCAATGTAAGTGATAAGCGCAGCCACCCACATTTCAGCTAAATGCACCTCATATTGGCCGGGTACGGTGGACGAACCACCATGGTATCAGTTAGTTCCAGCTTTAAGAGTAGGTGATGAGTATTCTTCACTCTAAGAGGTAACTCAAACAGCTACAGTAAGGGAAGTGGCGGATTCGTCAAAACCCGTAGCCCACTTCTGGTATCGATCCTTTGGTTCGGACCTATAGCCAAAAGTATCCTTTTTACGGGAGTAGCATAGCCCAGATCATTCCAGAGATTTTAAACTCTGTATCAGTGAGCCAATCTAGCCTGGTAACATTCCTGGCTAACACATTTGCTTAACAGTTTCCTGGAATGTCACTATGCCTACGAACCCAACAATATTAAAGGGGATAACATTAATATATAAAAATAAAATTAAATTATTGCACAAAAGTAAAAGAGTCTCGTTACTTTTCGACGATATCTCGTATGCAATCATGCTCACAAATCCATCCATTTTTATGCTGTTAGTGTTTTAGTTAATTTTACAGAACTCATTATATAAAATATGCACAACACCTACTAGATTTTCCATTGCATTGATTCGATTTAAACCTGCAGGAAATTATCAGGATTATTCGTATTTATTTCCACACCATAAACATAATTACTAGAAATTCCAAAATGAAGGACAATTTTATCGACTGTTCACATCAATTCAAAAATGTTTGTTAGTCAATAAATAGATGCTATTGTGGATTTTGTAACTAAATGAGTATAGATTTTATGTTAGCAGATAATTTGATAAAGAAATATCTAATTAATTGGGGGTTTTTCCCCATTATTCTGTGCAAATTACAAAACTATTGAAGTGACTGATTAAAAAATTTACTTAATC
The DNA here is from genome assembly GCA_958298945.1 of Atherix ibis. Taxonomy (NCBI): domain Eukaryota; kingdom Metazoa; phylum Arthropoda; class Insecta; order Diptera; family Athericidae; genus Atherix; species Atherix ibis. Next base: position 29,177,972 of record OY282605.1, on the reverse strand, counting down.
AAATTTAATTTTTTCGAATAGTGAGTTTTTCAAATTAATTAGTTTTAAAACATGAAAGTAAACAAATTAGAAAGTGGATGTAAAATGTATAGAAAAAATGTTTTTTTGGATAATACTCGCATAAAAAATTGAGCTCAATTTTATATTATTTTTTGGAGTCAGTAACTTTTTCCTTCAGTTGCCTTTGTAAATTTTTAATACACTTCCAATTGGTCTGAGCTGAAAAGATTCCGTAAACCTGTATTTTATCGGCAATGAACAAAGACTTGATTACATTTTCTCAATATACCTTGAATAAACCACCTTTTCTATTTGTATCTTACTCTTAGTATAGGTACTTCCTATTGAGAATTATTGCGCCCTCACCTGATGGAAAAGAGTACTATCCAGGATTATTTCCAAACATATCCCTGGAAACTGAAAGGCTATTAACTTCGGCTCACATACATCTTTATTTTGGTATCAAACTCTTACAAACGTTGTAGTAAATACAGAATATTCTGAAACATTTCCTATCAGAGCTGACGTTCCGCAAGGTAGTATCTTTGACACACTTTTATAGACAAACTTTTAATTAATGTTTTTACATACGATATACCAACTACAGTCAATATATAAATTTCCAAAAACTTCTTTGTGAAATAGTGAGTGAAGGTTAATCTTCTTCACTATCTGCGCAAAATCCCCTTTCCCCTAAATTCTAATAGCAATGATATTTGGTACCTGAGACTATATCTGGACAGACAGCTTACTAAAAACCATCATATTAGACTAAAAAATTTTAAAGTTCTAATTCTTAAAACCGATCTGGACTAGTAGTTTTGACCAAGCATTCCAATTCCTGTTGAATCGAATCCCTCAAAAGCAGAATACTCAGAAAAGCATGGATGCCTTGACGATACTTTTGGTGACTTGTTCGATGCCAAAATTCTAAGTAGGAGCAATTTAGGGGCCAAGGAGTCTCGATGGGTGATTTTGGAGCATGGCCAGGAAGAGACTCAACAGCTTGTTCCCTTTCATTTCAGTCGTCGGTCAGCTCGACCAACTTTACTTCCTTTAGTTTTTTTTCGGAATTTTTTTTATATTATATAATTTTTTCTTTATTATTCAAAATCCAAATTTTTTTCCTTACCAATTTTTATATTACCAATTTTTTTTAATAAAGAATAAATTATTTTATATAAAGAAAATTCTTTTCCGAAGATGATCAGGAATAGCCGTTGGAAGTTGTCCCCTCTTCGGACAACTTCCAACGGCTATTCCTGATCCACCAAACTTTAGATTTCTATTTCTTCTTTTTTTCTTGATTTTTATTATAAAATTTTCTCTTCTCACCTTCTTAGAAGAATATTTTTTATATAACATAATTTATTCTTTATTATTCAAAATTGAAATTTTTTCCCCTACCAATTTCTATACCTCCCCTCCCTGGCCCGCTCTCCATCTCATTTTCCTGATCCACCAGACTTCAGATTTTTGTTTCTTCTATTGTTTTTTTTTTATAAAATTTTCTTTCTTTCTTTCTTTCTTTACTTTTCCCGTTCTTTGGTTTGGCATTATTTTTTTTTTTAAATTTTGGATGTGAAAGTACAATTTTACTAATCTTCGAACTCACCCTACAATCTTTGTGAAAGCTAGCGATAAGCATAACAAGACACAGTCTGAAAATGGCATTTTAGTCTGAGTTAAATTACTCAGAATTGAGGTTATCGATCTCTCCTAGCAAAAATTGTCAGTAAAAATTTTCAGTAAAAATGTTAAGTTAAAATTTTCAGTAAAAATTTTCTGTAAAAATTTTCAGTAAAAATTTTCTGTAAAAATTTTCAGTAAAAATTTTTAGTAAAAATTTTCAGTAAAAATTTTTAGTAAAAATTTTCAGTAAAAATTTTCAGTAAAAGTTTTCAGTAAAAATTTTCGGTAAAAAGTTTCAGTAAAAATTTTCAGTAAAAATTTTCAGTAAAAATTGTCAGCAAAAATTTTCAGTAAAAATTTTCAGTAAAATTGTCAGTAAAATTTTCAGTAAAAAATTAGTAAAAATTTTAGCAAAAATTGTCAGCAAAAATTGTCAGCAAAGATTGTCAGCAAAAATTGTCAGCAAAAATTGTCAGCAAAAATTGTCAGCAAAAATTGTCAGCAAAAATTGTCAGCAAAAATTGTTAGCAAAAATTTTCAGTAAAAATTTTCAGTAAAAATTTTCAATAAAAATTTTAGTAAAAAATTTAGTAAAAATTTTCAATAAAAATTTTCAGTAAAAATTGTCAGCAAAAATTGTCAGCAAAAATTGTCAGCAAAAATTGTCAGCAAAAATTGTCAGTAAAAATTTTCAGTAAAAATTTCGATAACCTCAATTCTGAGTCATGTAAGCATTATTTTTTAGCCTGTTCTTAAAATTGTTATGTGGACTATATGTTAAGTTATTTTAACAAAATAGTTCCACTAACTACACAACACGATACATTTTGACTTTATTGCCAAAAATTTCCTACGTACGCGAAATTTCAAGATTAGGTGATGTCAGTTGGCTCCCAATGGTGCCATTTAGCTATTTTTTTATAAAACTATATAAAAAATGATATAAACATAAATATATTTTAAATAATAGAGTAACATATATTAAAAAGACCATCCATCAAATAATGGCCGAATTACCTCCCAAAAAGTCTTAGAAAATTACCTCGAAACGATCGAGTCCTGCAAGAAGTCCTGTAGTAGTTATGTGAACTATTTTATATCTTATAAATAATGGCAAAATATATTTAATATAAATTTGAATTGTTCATTAAAAATCTAAATCCAAAGTATGTTATATGTTATTAATTTTTACTTTCCAAAATGCATATTGGATAACTCGTTATCCAATGGCTGACAAAAGCTGACAATGACTAACAATATCTGACAATGTCTGGCTATGTCTGGCAATATCTGCAATCTGACAATGGCTGAAAATGGCTAAAAAAGTCTGGCAATGTCTGGCAATGACTGACAATGTCTGACAATGTCTGGCAATCTGACTAACAATGTCTGACAATCTAACAATGTCTGCAATATCTGGCAAAGTCTGGCAATGTCTGACAATGTATGACAATCTGACAATGTCTGGCAAAGTCTGGCAATATCTGACAATCTGACAATCTGACAATGTCTGACAATGTATGACAATCTGACAACGTCTGACAATGTCTGACAAACTGACAATATCTGACAATCTGACAATCTGACATTGTCTGAAAATGCTTGACAATGTCTGACAATTTCTCACAATCTGGCAATGTCTAACAATCTAACAATGTCTGACAATGTGACAATGTCTGACAATTTGTGTAAAATTTCAATTTCACAATTTTCTCTTTGATCATATTATTGAGATAAGCAAAAAAAAAGGATACGCAGACACTCTATTAAGACGGCACACTAACAAATAACACAATTTCCATTTAATAGTAATTAACTGAAAAAGTAGAATAATTTTTGTTTTTCTTTTTTTGTCAAATAAATCAATCTTCTCACAATATATTCTTATAGTCTAATCTATTCGGTTTAAATATTTATAAGGTAATTAAAAGTTTCGCAGTATTTCAGCAAAGCTATTTATTTAATCGATTCCTTCCGTCTCATCAAACTTGAGGGAAAATGTTTACTTAATTGAATATTTCTACGTGACGAATACTGGTTAATGAGACATCAAGTTATGCATATCGATTTGGATTACCATGAAAATGTTCGATTTCGCAAAGATTATCACTTAAACAATCGTAAATATTTTCAATAGCTATTAATTGCCAGCATAATCAATTGTTCTGATCGATTAACGTGCATCGTTCTAAGATTATCGTAGTCGCTAAAGTTGTGGTTAATTGCTTAGTAAAATCGCTTCGACATGTTATTGCTAGTAGATTCGAATTCCGAACAAACTCTAACTACGGCAAGAATTACAAGACAGCAAGTTAAAGAAGAAACAACAAAAATCCACTATAAACGTTATTATCAGTACCATTACTGGCATCGGTACTCGTAGCTATACAAGAATCATTATCCATCACAGACTTTGTCAATGGACAGTTACTGGCACTTGCTGGTGGCGCATTACAAGTACTATTACAGCTAATACGATGGAAGAGCTTATAATCGTTTCTCATCCTCATTATCCCTGATCTCGGCATCTAATATCTTCCCAGTTAATGACTTCCTACGAGTATGTGTACCTGAGAAAGAGTTTGTTTGCATATCAGGATAATATGTGCCCATCTGAGAGAAGCGACAGAATGAATGAATAAATAATCACAAGTGAACTCATCGACGTGCTCTGACAAGAGCGCTGCATTGTTTACGTAAACATATTGCATTGGCAAGAAACCGACATAAATACCAGCCCTAGCGTCACATGAATTGCACTTTCCAGAATGCGAACCAACCGAAAGTCTAGCCAAGCATCATCAAGGTTTCCCTTAAACGTCTAGAAACTATCAACAACAAAAAACCAAGAGTAAGCCTTCTTCTATACGGCAGACTTAAAACCAAAACAAATCCCTTGGGACTACATACACTGCTGGTCAAAAGTATTCGGCCATCGTGACAACGAAATATTTTTTGCAAATTCTTTGTTCAATCAAAAATTTATACTCAGGTGTATACGCTTAAATCCGCTGTTTATTAGTCAAAAAAACACATGTTATTTTTTCATCATAAAAAGCAAAAACAAATTTATTCAAAGTATTTGCCCTCGCTTGTTACACATTTTTCCCATCTCTTGGGCAATTTGTGGATACCACGCCAAAAAACTTCCTTCTCTTTGAAGGCAAACCACTCATCAAGCCATTTTCGGACGTCTTCGTGAGAATCAAAGTGCTGCTCAGCAAGCGCGTGGCGCATCGACGAAAAAAGATGGTAGTCGGGAGAGGCCAGGTCTGGTGAATAAATGGGGTGGGGTAGCACCTTCCAGTTGAATGTCTCCAAGTAATTTCGGACCATTTTTGACGTGTGCGATGGTGCGTTGTCGTGGAGGAAAATTCGCTTGTCATGTCTTTGTTGATAATCCGTCCTTTTTTCATGCAGCGCACGGTGCAATTTGATCAGTTGTTGGTGGTAGCGGTGGGCACTGACAGTTTCACCAGGTTTCAACGTCTCATAGTAGACGCTACCCTGCTGATCCCAACAAACGCACAGCATCGTCTTCCGTCCGAAGCGATTTGGTCTTGGGGAAGATGTTGATGGTTGGCCGGGATAAACCCACGATTTCTTGCGTTAAGGATTCTCGAAATATATTCACTTTTCACCGCCTGTCACAATCCGATGCAGAAACGACTTTCTTTTTTGTCTGGTGAGCAAGATTTCGCATGTGTTTTGCCGTCGCTCCATCTGCCTATCGTTCAATTCATGCGGCACCCATTTTCCGATCTTTTCAATCTTCCCCATGCCACGCAGATACATGGAAATGGCTGGTTGAGTAATACCCAATTTCTCCGCGAGCATTTTTTCTGATTGTGTATCGTCTTCGTACAAAAGAGCCTTCAATTGATGGTCTTCAACCCTCCTAGGCCGATTTTCACGCTTCTTGTCCCACAAGTCAAAATTGCCGTCTTTGAACCAACGAAACCGATCTCGGCATGTTGTTTCCGACAAAGCACTGTCACCATAGGCCTGCATAAGCATTCGATGCGATTCAGCAGCCGATTTCTTCAAATTGAAACAGAAAAGCAGAGCTTCCCGCATTTGCTCATTTTCTGGCATAAAACTAGACATGATTACCAAAGGAAAAATGTATGTTATTATACAAAATTGCCGACAATATGCACTGATTAATGTTGACAAATGTCAAACTCATAAGAAAAAGTATGGCGGGCCCATGGGGTAGCTTAATACGCTCACTCACGCCATCTATGACCAAACAGCGGATTTAAGCTTATATACCTGGTATTTCTTTGAATATTTAATATAAAATATGGTATTTGGGATCAAGGATCGTAGGCGATAATAATATGGAAGAAACACAGACAGTCTCGCATCCTTCGTGGCCATTTGTGGAATATCAAATGATTCGGTTCTCAACGAGATTCGTTGTAGTCTTTTAAACAATATAAGCATTGAATTGCATTGGGTTCTAGATAAAGATGGTATTCTCGGCAAGGAGCAGGCTGTATAGCTGGAAGGGCAGTTGGTCCACCCGCTTGTTCCTACTAAAATTCCAAACTTGCTGTATTTAGTAGCCAAACGTAGGCAAACAGACTGGTCTGAAAACGAAAGGTTTCTTACATGGGAAAACCACTTCACTCAACAATCATTCCAAAGTTCTGCGCAGGGAAACTTCTCAGAATTCGGATTGGGCATACCGCACTTACCCATGATTTCCTCTTTGGTAACCAACCTAATCCTTTATGCCATTTCTGCGGCATTTAACTCATTATTCCCCGTATTTAAATTAAATGTCACTTATTCCAACATTTCTTTTTAAATAGGACTCCTTTAACTGTAGACCTCCTAGATCTAACAACTCCTTTTCCAAGTCCTCTTTTTAATTTTCTGAAAGAAACTAATATGCTCCATAAAATTTAATCCAAGTCTTCTAATTGCACCCTTCAATTAACTACTGACTAATTTTATTAGGCAAGCTGGTAATGCCTACCCACACTCAAGAAGAAGTCGCCCAATGACCTCATGGTCATGGCGCTACATAATGGCCTCTGGCTCTTCTCTGAGAGACCTTACAAAAGAAAAAAAAAAGTATATGGGCATCACAATCGGCCTGCCTCAATCCTATAAAATATTTTTGGGATGAGCTAGCCAGATGAGTGCGCAAACACTGTCCATCCTCTAAGGAATACTTGTAAAAGATCCTTTTTTCAATGCTGGAATAGTTTTTCAAAGAAAAGAATAAAAAAAATACCTAAAATCGTCATCTGAAATGTTTAAGCATTTCTTTTTAATTCGTTAAATAATGTCAATTATAAGATTTATAAAACTATTTTTTTAACCATTGAAACCAACGTGGTCGTATATTTTTGGCTGTCAGTGTAAGTAAGTGAAGCTTAAAAATATTAGTATTTTCAGGTTTTTTTTGCTCTAAATTCCATATGATCGCATATATTAAATATTTTCCCATATAAGCACGTACATATGCAGTGTCTATGCTTAAGGCCATCTCGTACAATCCTCCACCGTCGATGGCTCCATGTTAGGGTTGGTTACTTCCGCGTATAATCATACCAGCTAACTGGAAAATTAAACCCATCAAATTAATTGAATTATTTGCATAATGCCTGGGCTCTACTACCACCATTCAGAATGAAAGATTGCGTTTCAGAATTCACGGAACAAAAAATACCAATAACGAGTACACACCTGCAAAACGACCGATTCATGAACATTCTGCCCTTTAAAGTCGATAGTTTCATTTTCTTTTAACAATTCTCATATTATGTTCTCGTGTTATTTTGATCATAAAATTTAATAACTCGCTTTATTCGAAAATGGAACATTAAAGCTAATATAGTCAATGGTTTTTTTCTTATTATTACAATATATTAAAGGAAGTTAATAAAAATGAAGCAATTTAAGATGGTTTCCTTCCCTTGTTCCCTTTTGTGTCCATTTTTTTAAACGAAACTATTTTCGAATTGTTGGAAAAAAGTATCGCTTTTTGTGTTCTGAACGTAAATATTATCAAAAATACTATAAACTTATGGTGATTAAGAATTTACATTTCAATACAATAATTACTAATATTAACCATAAAAAAATAACAATAAAAAATGACTTCAGTACAAAATCGTGCGAAAATTTTTTTCGAAATTTTACTAACAAAAAAAAATTCTTTTTATTCGAAATTACTATTTTAGCAGAAAATTTTGAGAAAGTGACTGGGGAAATACTTGTCGTCCTAATTTAATTATTAAGAGTAACTGAGCAAATTTGGGGGGAAGGGGAGGAGTTCTTTGTTTATGGCAACCACTATCGCCTTAGCACTCAATCATAAAAAATAATAAAATCTCATGCGGGGTTTTGATATTTTTTCTTGGGAAACATGCAGTTCGAATTTTCTCCAAGTAAAAGAAAGGTGGAAAAGAGAAGGAAAATGTTATAATTTGAGATGGGAGGGAATACAACAAAAATGTATATAAAAAAAAATGGCGACATATGGAAGTTCAGTCTAGGTCTCTTGAATCAAAGAACTCTTAAAGGTGCCAGTTTTGAGTTGGGTTCTTCCAGTTCGATAATCCTGGCATATCTCTAACGTCTTCGCTAAAGTCATCGCTTTATTAATGGTAGAGCTTGTCTCATCTTCTGGAATCCTATATGACAATACTGCCATTATATATCCTAAAATAGATTAAGTGTCAAGACCAAGAACTAGACTGACAGCGAGTTCCCATTCTCGTTTTGGGGTCAAATATTTTCCAAAGGATTCTACTTTCAAACATGGTGAATAATCCAAACAAGGCTTCTAAATAATATTTCAGTACTTCCAAGACTAGTATCTTGTATTTTAGATGCTTCGATTACGAAAGAGAATTTTTGATCGAAATTATTTAGAATGACTTTAGCAGGCTTCATTTGGTGCTTGGAATGATTTAAACGTGCTTCGTGTGCTGCAATAATTTCTTCTTCCATATTTATATCGGCTTCGACCTTTAAATACGAATAGGAAAATGGTTTAACTCTTTCAAAGCTATTGTGTCCGACCTATATGTGATTTGTGCAAAGTGGTGTGTCTGCGATTCCAACTCTGCCCCATGTGCTTTTTTTCCTTTCATGAATGTGCTGAATCTCTGTGAAGGCCTATTGTACAGCTTTTTCTGAACGACTCACAATAACGATGTTGTAGGGCATTTATTGAAAAAGGATGATACGCTTCTTAATAGTGACCCCTAAGATACGCTTCTTAATAGTGACCCCTGTAGTCGATATTAAAGATAACACACAAGGTGCATTTTATTGCAGGAGACGCTAATTTTTTTCGTCTAAATTTAATATATTTATAAAAATAAAAAAGGGAATGGATAGTATTTAATAAGAATATAGCCACCTAGCTGAATAATCACATATATTGACCATATCCTAGTCTACCCATGACATCTTCTTGATCGATAAATTGTGAGGAGCTCACTCCCTCAGCGACGGCTCAGAATGTTTTCATTGACAAGTAGTTTAATGGAGGTCCGAATCTGGAGAAAGCATATAAACAAAAATGGTCCTTTCGTATTCATATTGTCCCGCACATGGGGACAATTTTAGGTGTGGATCCATATGATCGACACTAGAAGAGGCCTACGGCGCTTGGTGAACCTACGGTCCTAAGGTGGTCTAGCTGTACCGGGAAATTATAAGTTTTTAAGTGAAGAGTACTCACAAAGCCCTACGGTAGTTCGTCCTTCTTGCCCGACCGACGTGGTATCCTGTTATGGATAGAGCTGGTTAGAGCCTCCATCAGGTAGTTGCAAAAATATGCGTGGAGTAACGAGGGAGCAGTCAGCTGGTTGAGAATGCTCACCGAAGGATTTGATGGTTGATTGAATGTTTGCCTGCCTCATGCATGGGACACGGAAGATGGTTAAGAAAAAGAAGAAGAAGAAAACGAAGAGGAAGAAAAAGAAGAAGATCAACAAGATGAAGATGATGAAGATGATGAAGATGTTGAAGAAGATAAAGAAGGTGAAGAAATTAAAGGAGATAAATACGATGAAGAAGATGAAGAAGGTGACGAAGTTGAACAAGATAAAGAAGATGAAGAAGATGAAGAAGGTGAAGAAATTAAAAAATATGAAAAAGATGCAGCAGATATAGAAGATGAAGAAGATGAAGAAGGTAAAGATGGAGAAGAAGAAGAAGATGAAGATGAAGAAAATAGAAAAGATTGAGAAGATGAAGATGAAGAAGATGAAGAAGATGAAGAAAGTGAAGACAGTGAACAAAATGAGGAAGATGAAGAATATGAAGAAGGCGAAAAAATGAAGATGAAGAAGATAAAGACGATGAAGAAGCTGAAGAAGATGACGAAGTTGAAAAATATGAAAAAGATGAAGCAGATATAGAAGATGCAGAAGATGAAGAAGGTAAAGATGGAGAAGAAGAAGAAGATGAAGATGAAGAAGATAGAAAAGATAGAGAAGATGAAGAAGATGAAGAAGATGAAGAAAGTGAAGACAGTGAACAAAATGAGGAAGATGAAGAATATGAAGAAGACGAAAAAATGAAGATGAAGAAGATAAAGAAGATGAAGAAGTTGAAAAAGATAATAAAAATGAAGAAGATGAAGAAGAAGCTGAACAAAAGAGGATATTCCATGTATGAAGTGGCCGAGGAAGAAATTAAAGATGAAAGCTTTCGATATGACCGGGCCGGGCTATCGATCGAGATGCGTGCAACTACCTGGATCTAGTCAGCTGACCGTAACTCACACAAATATATTACTGGTCAGGTCTGTTTCCGCGTTGATTTCACACCATATGGTTGCAGGCAACTCGTGCTATTATGTCTAATGATAGGTATGAGTTAAAATATCGCCAATAAAGACTAAAAAGAACTTAAATGCAAGACTTAAAATTTTATTAAAGAATATTCGCAGTTTTTGTGGAAGTGTATTTTTGCTTTCAATTCAATTTATTTTTAGTACATAATTTTTTAAACATCAAAATGAAAATTTATAAATGAAATTTATCCTATCCAAATCCATAAAAATATTTCCTTTTTAGAATGGCTGAACTGTAGGCTGAAGACCATTTAAAATGAATTTAAATAAATAAGTTCATAGATAAGAAAGAATTTCAGCAATGGACATAATAATCAATTCTAATGCCTCTGAATATGACTAGAGATTTTTTAATCTAATATCTTTAGTCATAAAAATTACTATAATTTCATATAAATTTTAGCATATAAGGGAAAAATCCTTATCCAGTAGTATATCAACCATATTATCTGACTACAGTTAAGGAAGTGAAGAAGAAAAAAGAATATGTGCAAGAATGGGGAGAGAAAAAAACTAAAAGTTTATTAAATTCCACTCAAAGACATAATATATGAACATTTCAGAAATATGGTATATCTAAAGGGACCCAGTAATAATAATAAACATTTGTCATAAAAAATAATCGACTAACCCAACGTTAACATCCTTATTTCCTTATTTCGTTGGCACACGTGCAAAAGGCAGTCGAATATTTTTTATTCAAATTCAAGAAAAAATATTGAAGGAACGTAAGAAAAATAATGTAATCCATATGCGAGACTATTACAACTGAAACAATTCAAAGGATATCAAGTGAATAGCCTTTGGGAGGAGTTCTGTATCATTTCTCTATACAAACGAATAAAACCTCAGCTAAATCGTTAAATGGAAAATTTAAAAGAAAAAAAAGAAGAAAACCAAGCACATTTTTTTTTCTACAAAAACTTCTAATAAAACGAAGTGAAGAGAATTTTTTCTTTCTTCAATATATAATAAATAAGAAAAATTCGTAAATATGCCACAAGAATTTCTGATATATTTTGTACAAAAAGCTCCTAAGTAAGTGTGTGCTCATATATGAGAAAGGATGTTTCATATGCCTTTAAAACTACCACATGATTTTACTCTGGGGTATATTCAATTTAAAGATTTAATGTTCGTCGAGTTACTTATTCATTTTCGGAAAAATCCATTGTAAAGTGAAAGTATAATATTCATTGTGAAGTGAAGGAAATGGTCTTATAATGATGTTTTCATAGTAAAATATTAAATAAATTTCAATTACAGATTTTCTTCATTATTTATTTAAACTGGATTTAATTTTTCAGATTTACTGAGTTGTAAAATTGTTAAATATATTCAATTTTTTCCATGAGCATAAACGATGAATTAATCAAGAGTTTAGTCTGGGCTTGCTCCAACCGGAGACTACAGATGTCCCAGTCTTTGCCCTGCAGACTTTCGATTAGAAAATTTCTGTATGATTTAAGCCCCCATTTTCTGGGACCATAAATGACGCCACTGTAAACTTTTTTGGTAGGATTTTCATTTATATGAATTAAATTTCCAGGCTACTATAACCTGTTGAACATGATTTTAGCCAAAACCGAGAGGACATAATAGCTCTTCATGATATTATCGTTAAACAGGCTGAATCATTCTTTTAGAGGCTAAACAATTCTATGAAGACTTCTCTCTCAAAAGGTTTTTTGTAAGGATCCAACTCAAGCTCTTAAAGAATATATGAGGGCTAGTAAGACTAATTTTATGGGTTTAATTTTTGAACGAAATAATCTAGATTTATTATAACAGACTTTTTTAACTTCCAACAACCGTGCATGGGTTTCTTCTTTCATTCTTTTTATTGACAGCAAACCGTGATTTAAATAAGAGAGCTGTTTAACTTGCAAAGACATCCACAGTCTCCTAAATTGGCGATTCCAACATTAAAGCCGCTGTATTCTCTGGTGTCAGGAGCCTGCGAAGATATTTCTATACCTCCGCTCTTTCCGTTCAGAGTCAAGTATAGTAAAAGAAGTCATGTTCCGCTCCATTCACAACCGCGTCACAGAAATGGTACATTGGGCTATAGTGTAATTTAAAACGTCATTTTTAAGCCCGTGAATATTATTGCCCTATCAACAATTGGGGTAGGTTGTAGGAAACCTTAATATGTCATCCATCCTTCTATGGTATTATTTACCAATGCCGCCTGGTATACTTTTTTTCCGTAGAAGCCTCATAAAGTACAACCTTCATTCGGGCCATAACACATATGACTTAGTATAATACCGTTCTGAATGTGCTGCCCCTCCCCCCCTTAAAGCACTTCTGCAGTAGACTGATGGAACTACTATCACCAATATGGTCATCACCCTCTGCCTGGGACCCCCAGTATCTTCAGTGATGGCCCCGGGGTCATTTTATATTCGCCAGTTCTCAAAATAATACTCTCTATGCATTTCCTGCCCGTGATAAGCACTGGCCTCCGTCAAGCCGAAGCCAGTGTCAAACAGAAGTCTCATTGCAGATTGGTAACTTTAGAATACCATCAAATATTACGTTTCATAATAAAGAGTCCTAGACAGAGCTCTGTGGGACTGCTTCAATAAGCGTGTATGACACCCTCCTATTCGTTATTTTATACAAAAGAGTTCAACACCTTGAGTAGTTTGCTATTATCCTAGTGATGTATTCTGGAGTACCCACATATCCAATAGTGTCAAGAATATAATCCCATACCACCAAATTGAAGGCATTCTTTACTTCAAGGGTTATGACTCTGTGGTACTTTAGGAAGCCTCTTTTCCACCTCTTATCCTTTTTATGTTAAAAATCGATAGTATCTAAAGTGAATCTTGCTCTCTTGAAACCATATTGTTTTTCAGATAAGTAAAACTATAGTGCTATTATCCTCGATGCAGGATGTACCACCATATAATTTTTGATGCCGTCATTAATGCATTTATTTCATCCTATTTTATATCAAATGAGCATATAAAAGTTAAAGTAAATAATAATTCTAAAAAGCTTTGCAATCATGAAAAAATATCCTTGCAAAAAAAAACCATAATTATGCTTAAGAAGAACATCTTTTTGATTTATAAAAAAAAGTGACTACATTATCATTTCAGGATATTAAGAGATATATAACAAGAATCCCTTCGTATATGCATAGTGTACGAGGTCTGTTCAAATTTTGAATTTCCGCGGGTTACGTATATTTGATTTTCGATTTTTTATGGATTTATATTGGTATTCATGTCTCTTACTTATGCCGACAAGTTCGGCCATTTTAAATATTCAGTTAATTTTTGACAGCTGCTTTGCTTGCATGTGTTTTAGTTCGTCTTCGATATTTGCCCATTCGAAAAAATGGATCAAAGAATCTCTATGAAATTTTGTGTGAAAAACAAAATTAATTGCGCGGACATAGTACGAATATTGACTGTGGTATATGGTGAAGCTACCTTAGACCGAAGCAACATTTATCGGTGGTACAAAATTTTTTCAGAGAGCCGAGAAGATGTGAACGACGAAAAGCGTGCCGGACGCCCAAGCACGTCAACAACAGGCGAAAACATTGATGAAGTGAAGAAAATAGTATTGGCCAATCGTCGAATCACTATTAGAGAAGTTGCTGATGACTTAAACATATTGATTGGCTCGTGCCATTCGATTTTTACCAATGATTTGGGCGTGAGATTGGTTGTCGCGAAATTCGTACCAAAATTGCTCAATTTCGACCAAAAACAGCATCGCATTAACATTTCTAAGGAACTATTGGACTCTGTCCGCGATGACACAAATTTGCTCCAGAGTGTCATAACTGGTGACGAATCATGGGTTTATGGTTATGACGTAGAAACCAAAGCTCAATCGTCCCAATGGAAGCTGCCGCACGAGCCAAGACCAAAAAAAGCGCGCCAAGTTCGGTCGAATGTTTTGCTTACAGTTTTCTTCAATTGCAGGGGCGTGATGCATCATGAGTTCTTGCCACATGGTAGAACGGTCAATTAGGAATATTACCTGCAAGTACTGCGCAAGTTGCGCAAAGCAATCTGCCGGAAACGACCGGATTTGTGGAAGAACAAAAATTGGCTTTTGCCATTTTTGGCCAAAAACAACACACTAATAATGCCGCAGGCACCGTACTCTCCAGATCTAGCCCTCTGTGATTTTTTCTTGTTCCCGAAACTAGGAGCCCCATAAAAGGACGTTGTTACGCTATGATTGAGGAGATAAAAACGGCCTCGAAGGAGGAGCTGAACAAGATCACAAAAAATGATTTTTTTTTATGCTTCGAGGATTGGGAAAAACGTTGGCACAATTGTATAATATCTGGTGGGGATTACTTTAAAGGAGACAAAATAGATATTCATAAATAAATAAATAATTTTTGAAAAAAACACAAAATTCGCGATACTTTTTGAACAGACCTCGTATAGTATAGGACCAAAAACACTTTCCTTTGGAACACCAGTTTTTATCTTCTTTTTATCAACTTTGTTTGCATGCATTTTTTTAGTATTTTTTAATTTTGAAGTGCACATAAAAGAAAATAAAAATTTTCTATTTAAAATATCTAATAACTGCATTAAATATTCTCACAGAACTTTTTTTATGTGCAAAATAATTTTACATTCAATTAGGACTTTATGTATCCTGTAATAGATGGAAAATTTTTAAGAAAACACAATAATTTTTGGTTAATAAAAATTGAAATTTTGTTGAAAAGATATTATTTAGAAGAAATTATTTAATCAGATTCTAAACGCTTCATTCGAAAATAATAAATAATTTCTCAAACCAACAAAATAATTCATGTATTTATGTAAGTTAACAGCTAATCCTGATATATAAAATTATTTTTAATAAAAGCTTTGACAATGTGTATGAAGAAAAATGCTTTCTTGGTTGTTGTAATATTAATATTTGATATAAGGAAAGGGGGAGAGGGAGGCGTAATTCACAAAGGATTAATGAAAATATTTTTGGTTTAATGGTCTTTAACTTATAACGACCACAAAAACATTTTTGTTTATTAAATTAATTATTTACAAAATTAGGAAGTAGTTTATCAGAAATGTCCTTATTGCAATAAGTAAGATGAGATGCAGACGATCTCCACATTTTGATAGAATGGTGTTATTGGATTTTTGAAATATTGTATTTGCACATGAGTTACGAGCAGTTAATCATGGTTAATAATAAATCTTCTTCACTCTAACAAATTCATATTATCATTTGACATTCTGAAAACTCTTTCAGTTAGAAAGTCAATCGATTTTGGTTACTAACCAGGATCTATAAAAGCATGTTAATATTCAAAATATCTCGTCTATTGCAAAATTAATCAAATCAATTCCCCCTCGACAATCTGCCAAAAGCCCCCAATATTTTCCATAAAAATAAAGTCAATAATTCTCTGTAGTCCTTGTGACTATATGGAATACCACACGTTCATGATGAAAGGAAATTATTATAACAAAAGGAAAATCGAAAATATTCTATGCTCAACTGACGATGTAGAACAACCACATTCATGGGATGGGATCATCAAAGAATCTCATAATTTTATCCAATCTAATGGCTAGCATATAAAAATGGTCTATCGAAGCTTCAATTTTCTATTTTCACCAGGAAAGCTCTTTTTTTCAATATGCCAGATTAAAAAATTTATAAAATATGAACGGGATTATGTGGGGATATTTTCAGTTTTTATGTTTTCTTCTTTTTTTTTCTCTCGAAAGTTTAATTTAAAAATTTAACAAAAAAAAACTCAATAAAAATTAAGATTTTAATGATGTTATGAACACATAACAATAAATTCTATAAAATTGGATTATGCTATTTTCTCGAATGGACAAATCTATTTGAAATTAGCCTAAATTCGATGGTAAATTAATAAGAACTATTTTGGAGTTTTCCTTCAAACAAGTCACAATTACAGTCACCTACAAAATTATGTAAATTAAATACTAATTGGATAGTTTGGTGTATAACAGTGACTTACAAAACTATCCAATTATTATTTCATTCACATAATTTTTAGGCTCACTGTAATTACAGTAACTTGCAAAACTATCCAATTATGATTTAATTCACATAATTTTTTAGATCACTGTAATTACAACGACTTACAAAACCATCCAATAGCATTTAAATCACATAATTTTGTAGATCACTGTAATTACAACGACTTACAAAACTATCCAATTAGCATTTAAATCACATAATTTTGTAGATCACTGTAATTACAACGACTTACAAAACTATCCAATTATGATTTAATTCACATAATTTTGTAGATCACTGTAATTACAACGACTTACAAAACTATCCAATTAGGATTCAATTCACATCATTTTGTATGTCACTGTAATTATAGAGACTTACAAAACTATTCAATTAGGATTCAATCCCATCATTTTGTAGATCACTGTAATTACAACGACTTACAAAACTATCCAATTAGGATTCAATTCACATCTTTTTGTATGTCACTGTAATTATAGTGACTTACAAAACTATTCAATAAGGATTCAATCACATCATTTTGTAGGTCACTGTTATTACAACGACTTACAAAACTATCCAAATATGATTTAATTTACATAATTTTATAGGTCACTGTAATTACAGTGACTTACAAAACTATCCAATTAGAATTTAATTCACATAATTTTGTAGGTCACTGTAATTACAGTGACTATTAAAACTATCCAATAAGGATATAATTCACATAATTTTGTAGGTCACTGTTATTACAATTATTTAAACTACGAGTATATTATATTTTTTTTTAAAAATGACAAACATTAGATATAAATAGTAAAAAATTTTTGTTAAAACCTGACGCTGAAGTAAATTTTATATATTTTCAATTTCCAAATTATAAACTCCTTTGAGCGGTGTAGTATGATTTCTGTTGCTTGTCAGGTTAAAATAAACAAATGTTTTAACTTTTATTTTAAGACTTCTTATTAGTAGGAACCATGACATAAAAAAAACAATTATTTTCACTTTTATTTTAAGACTTCTTCATCCGACCAATATTTTATTGGCACCGCAGAATATCGTTAAGCTATTCTGGATAATCAACCACGCAAATGAGTTTACCAATTTGTCAACTCATTTTTGAATATAAATTAATAAGAAAATCCGAAAAGAGTTTATAAATAAAAAAAAAATCGGTTTTATTGCTCCAACAGAAATAAATGTTTGTATAAAAATAGTGAACTTTTTTTCTTTCTCGTACAATATGTAAATAGACTTTGGGAAAAAACCACTTGGCACAGCTTATAAATATTCAATTCCTTATGCTTAATGAGTCCATAAAAAAACCTTTATTTGCCAGAATTATATATAAACCACAGAAAGTTTCCTATCTCTTTATATGTATATGAGAACTCATATATAACGAATAGTACGTAATTAGAGGAAGAAAAATTTAGTTCCATTTGTTATGAAAAGTACTAAATCCTTGATGTAGACGACTACGTATCGCTTATATATGTGTATATATTGTTCCATTATGTTATATAGAAACTTATTAACATTAAATAAGTTTTGTAAATAAAGATTCTTCTTTTATCCTGTAGAAAAAACATTGAATTTCTATTTTCTATTCTTCTCTGAAATAATAGTGACGTGAAAAGTTCCTTCTTGTTTGCTCGTCGAACTCATCATTTATTAATAAGCGACTATTCCTTGAAGGATAATAGAACGAATATAAATAGTATATCAACTCGGGATGGATTTAGGGATTATGAACATTCCCAACTATTATTTTCTGCAATTTATTAGTGGCCACATTATCCACAACGAGACCCTGGTGAATTGTCATCATCATCAAAATTTAAATTCATGTTCCTTAATTGTCTTAATTATAATCTGAAATTTCTGCTAGACCCAAAACGATCATCATGATACCAATGCGGTGAGATTGGGTCATTTGCCAGTTCATATAAAACTTTAAGTAGCCAATAAAATATTTTTAAAATCTCTGAAATATTTGCTCTAACTATTAAAAACTAATAATTTCTAGTTTTACCAAAAGTATTATTAGGTTTTTGATTTGTTTTTTAAATGATTTTGCTTTTGTTTCTTAAATCATTCTTAATTGTCGGGTCGATAAAAATACAACTTTTTTGTTATAAAATACAAGAAAAAAAAATTTGTAATATCAGAAATAATAAACAAATTTAGGATTTCTATCGGAAAGTACTTTAGAAATTTTTCAATAAATCATGGTCTTAAGGAGTGTATTTATTCTGTGAATAGAATTTCACTTCTATATATCACACTCAATTGGTTGATTTTATTAAAGAACAAAACGGAAAATATCAATTTGTGATTGTATCTCAATTTCTGAATAAAAAGGAAGTATGAAAGTGGAAATAAAAATGATAACAAAACTCTTACTTTTTTTTCGGAAGAATAATAACCAAAATAATAATATTATTCGGAAGAATGTAATTAATTAATTAAATTACTTCCGTTTCCGTTCTATTCATATTATTTTTATTGTAAGCAGTTTTTGCAGACAATATTGGCCAAGAAAAAAATATATATTTTACTGATATAATATTACAACCAACATCATTAAGAAATTGTAAAGTAGTCGTCTAATTTGAAGTCAAAAGGAAAATCCTGAACGTATATTTTCCAATTAATATAAATTTCAAAATTCAGATAATCAATGCAGAGCTGAGAAAATTATGTAAATAAATCCGGTCAATGATCTTCAATCATATTTTTTGACATGAAATTTGAACGATAGCGACTTAAGTTTAAAATTAGTAAGTCAAAATTTCTTCACATGAAATTTATTCGAGTCCCTTTGGAACCTTCAAATTTAAACTATTAAATATACCCGAACTTTGTGCTTGGACTTAAATTTATCGAAAAATTTTCTTCATTTTCATATTTACATGAACTAACATAATTTGAACTCAGAAAAAGACCTCATTTCTAATAAAAAAATAAAACAAACTAATAATTGGGACCCATATGACAGGTTAATGACCTCAGTTTAAAATTAATTTACTTCATCTAAATATGAAAATCAAGACAATTTTTGGTAAATCTAAGCTCAAGTACAAATACCGGGTATATTTAATAGTTCGAAATATTTCATGTAAAAAAATTGGGGCTCGAACCATTCTATGTAAAAAAATCTGGACTTCCTAATTTGATAGTCAAAGTTGCTGTCGTTAAAATTTGATATCAAAAAAATAGTGTCACTTTCCAATCAGTATATACTCAATTTGAAGGTCTTAATGCTTACTGAAGAAATTTCATGTGAAAAAATTTGGAAGTCCCAATTTGGAAAGTAAAATTTTGTTCGGAAGAATTTTATACAAATTAAATTTAAAGTACTAACTTTCACAGTTTCAACTTGAAATTTTCTATAAATACTAACCTATTTAATGTAAAAAATCTGGAATGCCTAATTTTACAGTCAAAGTTGCTGTCGATCAAAAAGTACATAAAAGAAGAATTAAGTAACTTTCCAATCAGCATACTGTTTATTTGAACATTTTGATAGCTACCAGATAATTTTTTTTTCAAAAAATCTGCATTTTCTACTTTAATAGTCAAGTGGCTTCCGTTAAAATTTGATGTCAAAACAATAGTATAATTATCGGCATATACGCAATTTGAATGTTATAATGGTTATTAAACAAATTTCAAGTAAAAAAATTTCGACTACCTATTTTGGAAAATAAAATTTTGTTTGGTCGAATTTTATACAGAAAAAATTAATTTACTCACTTTCATTGTTTGAACTAGAAATTTTCTATAAATTCTGAACGGTTTTATGTAAAATAATCTGGACTTCCTAATTTTAAAGTCAAAATTGCTGTACATTAAAGACTATATAAAAAAATTAAGTAACTTTCCAAATGGCATGGTCTTAATTTGAACGTTTTGATGATTACTAGATAAATTTTATTTTAAAAAATCTGGACTTTCCAATTTGGAAACAAAATTTCTTTTAGACGAATTTTATAGCAAAAAATTGTTTAACTTACTAACTTTCTTGGCCTAAATTTTAAATCTTCTATAATTATTCAGATAAATTTTACTTGAAAAAATTTCGACTTACCAATTGGAAATATACAATTTTGTTTGGCCGATTTTTTTACAAAAAAAATTTAAATTACTAGCAGCCATAGTATGCATATTAAATCTTCTATAATAATTGGATAAATTTAAATTGAAAAAATCTAGACTTCCTAATTTGATAACCCAAGTTACTGTCGTTCAAATATTATGTAATAAAAAAGTCATAGCTTTCTTTGGTTTGTCTCTATTTTAAATTCTCAATAAATATCAGAAGGATTTCTTTTGAAAAAATCTGGGCTTCCCAATTTGATTCCGTCAGTCAAATATTATGTTCAAAAAAATGTCAAATTTCTATTCGACATAGTTTCAATTTGAAATCCTCAATGCATATTAGAAAAAGGTGCATATAAAAAAATCAGGGCTGCTCACTTTGAAAACAAAAAATTTTGTTTCGCTGAATTTCATACAAAAAAACTTTTTAATGTACTAGCCACTATTGTATGCATTTTAAATCAATAATAATTGGATAAATTTGAATTGAAAAAATTTGGACCTCCCAATTTAATAGTCATAGATTCTGTCGGTCATAATCGTAGCTTTCTTCGATATAGTCTATATTTAAAATTTGGAAAAAAATTATCGAAAAAAATTTTTTGGAAAATATCTGGACCCTTCAATTTGATACGAAAAGTTGCTGTCCGTAAAATATAATCTTCAATCAAATATGAACCTTTCTTCGATACAGTTTCAATTTGAAATCCTGGACAGATTTTATATGAAAAAATTAGAACTTCCTAATTTGATTGTCATAATTACTGTAGTTTATATATTATGTCTAAATTAATATGATATCCTTAACTTATCCTCGTAAAATGTTGAAAAAATTTCATATGAAAAAATCTGGACTTACCAATTTGAAAAGTAAAATTTCTATCAACCAAAATTATTGTAAAAAAATCGCAGCTTACAATCCGATAAAGTCTATATTTTAAATCCTGGATGGGTGTTGGAAAAATATCTAGTAAAAAAATCTGAATCTCCCGATTTCAAAGTCGAAGTTTTTATTGGCCAAATTGAATATAAAAATATCATTGTCTAAATTTTAAATCTTCGAATAATATCAACAAAATTCCATGTGAAAAATTCTAGACCTCCCGTTTTAAAAAAAACAAACAAAATTTCTATCAGCTGAATTGCTTTAATTCAGATTACTACAATTGGTATGCTAAATTACGTAAATTTTCTGTGGTAATTAGACAAATTTCATTTTTTTTAAATCGAATAAAATTTGATAGAATTTTATATTTAAAAAAAAAACTTTGTGCCAATCCAGAATATTTTATTTAAGGATTTTTTCACATAAATTTACGTTCAAAATTTGTATGAAAAATTATCTCAACACAAGTTGTCACAGATCTTGCCCTTAGTTGTCACTGATCTTCATATTCATTTTTTTACTCCAATAGACCGCAAATAAACAAACCACAATTTAATGATGAAAAAAAAATTATAAATTTAATTGTTTTTAATATTCTTTTAATAATAATTTCAGAAAGAACTTTTCCAATATTGTTTTTTCTTTTTGTTATTTAAAATACTTTTTTATTTTATCTGATTTATACAAAATGAAAAATTACAAAATAAATTTTAAGAAGTTTTGATAAATATTTGCAGAAAAAAATCAATAGAAAAATACTATATAAAAAATGGTAAATAAATATTTTCAATGGTAAAGTTTAAGTCGAAATTCTTACGTTGGAAAAAAAAGGATTGTTATTTAATATTAAAATTAGAAAAATTCGTTTAAAATAATTACGAGTTTAAGAAAAACTATCCTGAGGGGATTCTAAGATTGAGAACTTTTGAAAAAAATATTTTAGGAGAAGCCAACAATTCCTATAAAGTTGGGGGAGTTATAAAATGCAGAAATTAAATAATGCATAATTGAGAAAATGGAGAAATTTCCCTGTTGAATTTGTAATTAAAATTAAAGTTTCACATAATAACTTATAAACTTTTATTAAAACGGAAGCGAAATATATAAAAAAAAAAAAATTTCATATGGAAATTTATTACAAAGAATTTTTATGAAAACATTAATCTTCAAGACGAATGTAAACATTAAAAATACACGAATAGCATTTCTGTTCGCATAAAAAGTTTAGAAGTAATTAAATGGTTTTGTTTCTTAATATTTTAAAATAGAAAAGATGAAAATTTTATACTAATTACAGATAATTTTTAGAATAATATTAATTTTAAGATATTTTTAATTTTTCAACAACAACAAAAACCAGAAAGTTACCAAATACGCTTTGTGGTCCTTTTTGAATATGAAAATTTTTTAAATACTGGTGATAGAAAAATCTATAGAAATAAAATGATAGGTTTTATACCCCTGGAATTTTCTTGGTATACGCTATTAAATCTACCGGTTATGATATTTATGTAACCTATAAAAAAACCTATTCCTTCCCTAAGCAAAAAAGGTAGTAGCAACTCTTAAAATCCATTTGGCCAATGTACAAACGGTGTTTTACCCAAGATATCATCTCGTTTTGTAAACGTGCAAAAGCCAAGAGTTTTTGCATTTTATTACATTCCATTTTCGAATATAATTGAACAAAATATGTTTGCGCATTTATTACAAGTACAACAACATTCACACAATACACTATTATTCATTCATAATTTTTCATTTAAAAAACGAACAATTTACTTCGCCACTTAAAATGTACTTCCAAACTTCAAGTGGTTAAAAATGATCCTTAACGTAAAGTTTCGTCGCCAAAGTTCGTATTATTGTATTTTGCAATACTTTTTCAGACATTTTTCTCGTCTGTATAAAACCAAATTGAATTTTCTTTCTTCTAACAATCATCTTAAAGACGTGACTTCATCACCTAAAAAGCGAACAAAATCAGAATTTGTCAAGTGGACAAGTCCTTAACAATGTGCATCCAAATTTGACTAATACGATAGTAAATATTTACGTGCAACATTATCTGCACATCATCATTAATCATTGAAACGTGTTTTCTTAAAGAAGTGCTGAATTTTTTTAATGTTAATCGAGTATAAATTGTGATTGCCTGGAAAGTTTCCTCCTTTTTAAGTTATTGTCTACAAAGTTTGATTTTTCTTGTATTAGTTGTCATATTCGAAAAATTGTTCTTTAAATACTTTTTAATTTTTTTTTAAGTCAACAAATTGTATACGGATTTATATTCCGCTTTTATGAATAAATTTGATTCAAAAAAGACGATGAAGAAAAATATATCCAACATTTTCGTGTGTAAGCAAACTCTATTAATATGAGAGAGCAAATATATACCAGAGAGAGACTTATATGAGAGAGCAATAACCTTGATACATATATAAATAAATCTGGCGACCGCACTTAACAGATAGCACTTAAAATATATCTTTTCATACGTTGATATCAAGAGGCATTAAAGTTCTTTTTTGTTTCCCGCAGGGTAGCCATCTTGATCCCTTGCTTTTTATTCTTACCATTGATGACATTATCAAACTCTTGTTTGATCGCCCTGTAACGGCACACATACATTGGTGCAATGAAAATTTGATAGGTTTGTACAGAGATTGGCTAAATTTGCTTAAGATATCTATACCAATACTAGGAAAAAGACACACATTTGCTGATATAGTATTTATTCACCAACTATTGAGCTCAAAATTCACCCACTATTGAGCTCAAAAAATAACGGCTAGCATATTGCCAATCGAACTCTTGACAGATGAGAGAGTCAGGATCTACCAATGATTATGAAACAGATGTAAAATCCATCAACGAACAGTCAGCAACGAACCGACACTAGTCATAGAAAAGGTTTCACCTCATTCCTCACAAAGCCACGTCGAATGTAAAAGGTCATGAAAAAGTTGTCAATAATATGTCAAAATTTATTTTAAAAAAAAGATATGGTTGCTTCTAGTTTTAAGCTGGACGTTTACGCGGTATAACCCAATTGTAGGCCCACAACTGAGGCTATGAATCATGTCTTTTTCAATTGCCCATGTTTTACCTTTTGCAAGGGGGTCACTTCTGGGTGAATAGAGAATTGCAAGTCTCGTTACTGTCTGAGTGAATGATCCATCCATAAGATCTTTACTAGGAGTGGGCTACGGGTCTTAGCGAATTACAAATTTTCACCGGATACTCTTAAAAGCAGGACTGACTGGTATCACGGGGGTCAGGAACCGCACGGTAGTTCGTTCGCCGTGCCCGCCATAGGTGAGAAAACTTTGGATGAAACGTGGTAGCTACGTTTAACACCCTAATAGCAGGGGCAGTCTTAGCTTTGAAGCTGAGGGATGGTAAGACCTCGGGTGCTATCACTGCTGCTTGAGACAGCTCACCATTAGAATTGATAGTTGCAAGATAGAATGTTTGCCTGCTTCATGCATAGAACATGAAAGATGATTAAAAGAGGTATGGTAAAGTGAGCATGCTGAGGCCAGTTGCCGTAGATAGTGATGAAATGAGAAAAAGTTTTCTGATTGGTATAGAAATATACGCTTGCTAAGAGATTAACGATTAGGAACGAAAGACGAAAGGAGGCTATGAGAAAGCAGACCTGAATACACTTCTCATAGCGAGGTACCGAGTGTTCCCTGATTAAAGTGCCTGGAACTACCTGGATCTAGTCAGCTAAGCTGGCGAAATCCATTACTGCACAGGGCTGTTTTGTAGGTTGATTGGGCGTATCTCAATTGCTGTGGTCGTAGGCGACCCGTGACATTATATCCAGCAATAGGTATATAACGTCAAATTAGAGAATTATTCTATCCATGTTTTATCGAATCATCGTTGGTAACCTGAGTCGCTTTAGGTTTAACCTGGTGACAAGTATAGCAGCAGATAGATTCGCAAAACCCAATATTAATTATTCAATTAAAATGTCATCTAGAAACTATCAAAAACCATTCAGAATTTATCAAAAATGCTGAGTCACTCACCTAATATCCCAGAGGAGGCGAGGATCATCACATTTGCTGGCAATGTTGCTGTGGTCGTAGTGGCAGAAATAGAACAGGTCTGTAATGAGACTATCGCTTCAGTTCTAAGCTGGCTTCTGGCAGCTAGTTTTAGCCTTGTGGACCATAAGACAGAAGCAGTCCTAATCACGGGCAGGAAGAGAACAGAGAATATCACCTTTGGGATTGGCAAACATGAGATGATATCGGGAACATCTCAAAAGGGGTGATGATTAATGTAAGGCTGCGGTTACAGGACCTAGCGCGCTTAATGCCAAACCTTAGGGGACACGGGCAGAGGTCCTCCTGTCGGAAACTGTAGTCGGGTCTATCCTTCTATATGATGCGCCAATTTGGGCGAATGGGTTGATTAGAGCAACCTACATACGTAGAGTTGTCTCAGTCTGCCGTAAGAATGTATTGAGGGTAACCTGCGCATGCTGAACAGTATCTTACGAAGCCAATTGTGTTATGGCCAGATTGATACCGAGTGAAATACTGACAGATGATCGGTAGAGGTTATACCGCCGGAGAGGTCGGTGTGATTCTGTGGCGTGTTTTGTACGAAGGAAAGGAACGAGCCCAAGAGGAGGGGGTGAAATCATTGGGATGATGCTACTGATGGCAGATGGAGTCACCGTCTTATTCCGCTTTAAATTGGATTTTATCCCAATGTGCTCTAATTGAGCATTCAATGCGAAAAGAAAAGCGGCTCAGAAGTGCGCTGACGGACCTCTGATACCGGAGAATATAGTAGCCCTGATGTTGAACTCGGTGACGGCCTGGAAGCCTGTCAAAATCCTTGCGACAACCGCCCTTAAAAAACTATGTCTAGAAGAGCGTGAAAGAAAGCAATAGTTATAATTCACCAGAATAGAGATTTCGTTCAATACCTGCCCCACGAAATAATACCTGACGGCGGATCATATACAATAGATATGTTGCCAAGTAAGGCGGATTTAGCGGGTTAAAGTCACACACTTTGTCTGCCGATGCATTCCACCTTACTAAAACAAAAAGAAAACAATTTTTTTTAAAACCAATAAGGACCTTTTTTTGGTCCTTATTTAATTTTTGTTGAAATATTGAACAACTTTCGAAATAAACGAAGAAGAAATAACCTTTCAAGCAAATGACAGAATGGCAGTTATGTTGGAGTGGGGTAGCTGAATACGCATTCGGACTAATAAAGAAGCTCCTCCATTATAACACACATGTACTCAACCGATGTTATATAATTACAAGGAATTCCACATGTCATAATGGCTACATGCTCTGAAAAATATTGTTGTTTTTTTTTTGCTTATATATGTGTAAAGTCCCTAAGACAGGATGCAGCAGCCATGATACAGAATTTTTATAAAGTGAGTAAGGTCAGCCGGTTGTCTAGATAAGATGATAAGCTTGAAGCTGATATTAATTAAATAATACTTGAAGGTGGTTCTATGAGGAGTAATGTTAGAAGGTTTTAGTGGTTAAAAATCCCATACCCTGTAGGGATCGGTATCTCCACAGCGTTTCTAACTTCATTTAGTAAGAAATGCTTTCTCTGCATGAGCTAATTCTTCTACATCTAATTTGGCATAAAACAAATCAATTAACTGTAGGTGTAAGACTTCAATTTTCTCTTCACTTATAGTTCAAATTTGTTTGGTTGATTTTGTGTAGAAGTGGAAGTTAGTTCCTAAACTGTATTTATCATTAAATATTTCCCAATATTGCAAAAAAGTATGCTTTAAGTTTAAACTTAAATCAACAAAAAAAAGAGCGGACAATGAATTTGATTAAAAAGTAAATTAAATCCAAAAAAAATGGGCCGATAATGACTTTAGCAAAAGGATAAAACCTGATTCTTATTTAAACAAAGCCAATCAATTACCTTGGCCCATATACGAGGCCAGAAAACTCAGTTAAGATATAAATCAAACCAGCCAATGATAGGTGACTATAGGAGAGGGTAATAACATGTAAATAAATCCAGTCAATGACCTTGACCCATTTAGCACGACTTACTGTCCTTGACCCTTTTAAGCTACAACCTCGTCGTACTATAATAAATTACTTAAATTTTTACTGATTCTTGTAAATTGATTATAATCGAAGAGCGATGATTACATGTGATTAATTTTT
This sequence comes from Atherix ibis, assembly GCA_958298945.1. Classification (NCBI taxonomy): domain Eukaryota; kingdom Metazoa; phylum Arthropoda; class Insecta; order Diptera; family Athericidae; genus Atherix; species Atherix ibis. The sequence continues at coordinate 29,150,329 of OY282605.1, read as the reverse complement.
TTTTTATCAGAAAAGTTTATTATTCTTATAATTTCTTATAAATTACCATAGCTTATATAATGGTAAAAATTTATTTAAGTGCAGATACTTTTATAAACGAACTATTAAAAACTGATTAAGTTAACGTTATTTTCAGTAAAATTCCAATTTCCGTCAATCTTTACTAAAATCTGAATTTCACATAAAAATCTATGATATTATTTTTGTTTCAATAATAATAAAAAAAAAAAAAAAAATTATAAAAGTGTATTCAGAATATTATGAAAATAATTTAAAAATTTATTTATGGAACATAAAATTCGCTTTGATGTTGGCAAATTTTCATAAATTCGTTGATGGAAACCCACGTTCGACATATTGAAACGTAATGTATTGAAAAATGTGATCGTAAATTTTTTTTTTCTATAAAAATAATCGATGTGGTAATAATTTGTATCGATTCTGTTTTTTTTTAATATAGTATTTTTTATCAATCGTTTTGAAAATAAAACTGAAATTTCTACCCAATAAAAAATTAAATGATTTTATCAAAATAGGTCATCTAATATTTTACCAATAGGGTAAATTAATTGTTTCTATTAAAATGAGTAAAAATTTCTGGAATGGTATTCTCAAATCACATTCTAAAAATATGGTGTTATTTGTTGATTCACCCACGATATTTCTTCTTTTTGTTATCATTTTGTTTGCATACAAAAAAGTTTATTATTACCAGACCACATAGTACACATAAAGAACGATATGCAGATGATTAGCTTTGATTACAGAACGGATTTTCCGGATTTTTGCTCATCTATTCTACTAAATCATACAAGATTATAGTAATGGGCATTTACTTTGAAATTTATCGTCAAGCTTTACCGTTTTTCTATCATTTTCAATTCATTGAACTTAAATGGCTAAAGTTTTCATATTGTCGTTTTCATTGAGCTCTAGAAGCTACACGTATAACTAAAGACGGTCTAGAATTATTTTTCATAAATTCCAACAATAAATAAATAAATAACTTTAAAATTTTCTCAATACTATTTATTAAGTGGAAAATTTTTTTTGAAATATTTTCTAATAAATTTTTCTTAAATGCAAGATTAAATTTAAAAAAAAAACCTTTTATTTCGATTTTAGGGCTTTAAAGTTAAAATATTGGGCAATAATATAATACTTTTTACTATATTGTATAAATTTTATTGAGGAAATAAACTATAGCTAGCTTTATTTTATGGGGAAAAATGTAAATGGAAACTGACTCATATCTTTTCATAGGTTAATTCACAAATATTTCAATCATAATAAAATCAGTCTTACCAAATTTATAAAATTAATCAAGGTATTATTAAATGGTTAGCCAAATTGGTAGACGTCATCGAATTTGGCTGACCATTTTATAGACTCATTCATGACTCGTTAGTTCACCAATTTTAGTTGACATAGTGGCTGACGAGTCAAGAAATTTTTGCTGACTGTCAGCCAAATCATCAGCCACTGTATCACATCAGCCATAGATGGCACACAGGCCATTATAACAATACGAAATCATAAACTACAATGAATGTTAAGAATTTTTTTAAATGATTTTTCTCTTTTAACAGAAGCCTTCTTGCCCAATTGTAAATTACTTTTGAAAAGGTTTCAGAAAGAATTTTTTGTTTACAATCGAAAAATAATAATTTATAAAATATTTCTTACAAAAAGAAACTGGCAGAATATTGAAATGTTAAGCTTGGACCATATTTAGCCTGCAGCGGGATCGTTCTTGGGATGGTCACTCTTAATAAAGGTGTTTTTGAGTCACTCATAGTGTTTTTTGGAAATTTTCACATGCCTACACACAAAAAATAAATAAAGAAAATTTAAAAAAATTTTAACTTACAAGGCAACGAACGTTTTCCATTTATAATATTTTTTTATTTGATTTTATACTGAAACTAACAAAATGGACAAAACAAAATGAAATACGTCAAACTCGTGTGTGGCTGACTGGCTAACTATCCAATAGAGATACGAGTTGTGCGCAAATTGCGCGAAGCAATCCGCCAGAAACGCCCGTCAGTCAAAAATTGTATGTCAGTTAAAAATTTTATGTTGTCTGCTACTGTGTTAGCCATCGTCATCCACCATCAGCTAATTTGGCAAAAAATTGGTTAACGATAGCCCTTGACTTTATGACAGATTTGGTTGACGTGTCATCTAAAATTTCTGACTATCTAATACATTGACTGTTCGTCAGCCAACATCAGCCGTCAGCCAGCAAAAAATAAGTAATTTTTTGTCGTGATCATACGTTGGCTGATCACTTTTAAAAATCTTTTTGAAAATTTTGCTCTAATAGCATCAAAACGTATGCCTCCTAGTGACAATTCAACGCATATGACTTATTAAATTATTTCAATTCAAACTCGTGGCTTCTGGATACAAGTACACTCCGATTTTTTTAATGTGTCCATTTTTTGGGAAAGTAATTCTTGAATGACTAATTATTTTCCAATGCAATAATAACAGTCAGAATATATTTTTACCATTTGTAAATACAATCAACAACAAAAAATTGTTATACAGATTTTTTTTTAGCAATACTTCCTATCAAAATAATAACTTCGTTAAATGATAGAAAATTATTTCAACGAAATAATGTATATAAAAATTTGTAAAATCCACTTGACCTAAATTATATCTAATTGAATTCTAGGTATTTTTTTTTCTCTCAATTATAATACAACAATATTAATTGAAACATATTTTAACTCTCCTATAATAATAAAATGCTTCAATTTATCTCGATTGTATATTATATACTATGTGTAGAGATGAATTCTAATTTACCAATAAAATTTTATATATTATGTTTTAAAAACAAATCAATATTATAAAAAAATAATAAATATTTATATCGGCAAAAAGATATTTCGTAATAAAAGCAATTGAACAAAAACAAACAAATAAAAAATTTCCATAAAATTCATACAATCAAAATTCAATTAAAAAAAAACAAATCATTATAAAATCAATTTAGAAAATAAATTGATTATAGATTTTTCTTCATTTTATGTAAAAATATTCTTTCGAATCAATATGAATTGAACTCATCGATGGTAGTTAGGCAGGTAGAAGTACTCCTGATAGGTAGATTTGCGTAAGGTTAAAAAAAACCAATTTGAAATTCTATGGAAATTAATATTTATAAGCTCGTATCTGTTATTTTATACAAATCATATTTTTTCACTAAGCCATACTCGATAAAAATCGAGGACCTTAAATGTCGATTCAGAATTAAATTTTAATTGTAATTTTGCTACATAAAAAAAAAATTAAAACACTTTTAAGACCAGTTACTCTTAATTCTATTAGATGGAGGCACATACTAAATGTTAAGTAGCCGTTAAGTAGTAAGACATTTTCTAATGAACCAGAGAAATAGTTTTTAATACTTTGACAAAAAATTATTTTTAAAAACTTTTGCAATAAAAATAAATATTGTTGAAATAATTATTTTTCAAAAATATCAGAGAAAGAAAAGGTAAATTCTAAAATTTATATAAAAACGCATTTTTTTTGTGGAATGAGTTTACAATATATTACGTGGGGCATTACAGAAACATCAATGTTCGATTTTATGGAAAGATACACTCAAATCTGTATAGGAGCCCCGATATTTGGACCATTTTTTTTAAATGGCTTGGTGGTAAAAATACTCGACCTAATAGAGAAGGCAGAAAAAAATTGCGAAAAATTATCTTTATTTCTTAACATAGTCTCCTTTTAGCTCGATACACTTTTCTCAGCGATTTTCACTAGCTTCGATACCATGGTTATGGTAAGAACTGTCGAGTTCCTCAAGATACGAGGTATTTTCAGAAAGTATAGCGAATTTTAAATTTCCGCGTCTCTCACTTATGCCGACAAGTTCGGCCATTTTGAATGTTCAGTGTATTTTTGACAGCTGCCTTGCTTGCATGTGTTTTGGCTCGTCTTCGATTTTTGCCAATTCCAAAACATGGAACACGAAAAGGTCACAGGGGGGCAGATCTGGAGAATACGGTGGCTACGGCTTTATTAGTGTATTGTTTTTGGCCAACAATTTGCGCACAAGCCACGATGAATTCACACAAATAGTCGGCTTTATTGCTGCGCAGCATCGCCAAACGCTTGATTGAAACATCGTCACGACAGATTATGAGCAAACATGTTCAAATTATCACAGCTTTTTCATGTCCAAATTATCAGTCACTATGTAATATACAGTACTTTTTGAAATGCCTACCATGTCTGCTATCTCGCGCACTGTCAGTCGACGGTCATCCAATACTATTTTGTGGATTTTCGTCACTATTTCTGGCGTGGTCACCTTATTTGGGCGAGCACTGCAATGTTCTTCTTAGCAGCTCGTAAGGCCTCGTTTAAATTCTACCACCCAATATTTTATTGTTGTAAACGAAGGCAGCAGACTTTTCCAGAGTAGATTGGACTGAAATAAGCATTATATCACATAACAATGACAAATTTTTTCCATGTTTACAAATTCACTGCAAGCATTCAGTATTGATGACTGCCAAACAAATACTAAACCACGTAGCATCATCAAACTTCAAACCTAAGTTTTTTAAAGTTGATACTTTCGATCATAGTATTTTTTTTCACACAACAACCGCCATTTATACGTCAGGTCAGGTACTTCTGGTACAGCCCTCATACTTCTTTTATTGCACGAAAAGTTCTTAGATTGTATAATATGTACAATTTGATGCTGTTATAGTATTATTTTTTTTCTAAAATTATGTAAGCAATTGTGTTTGTGCAGAAAATTCCCAACATTTTGAAGTTTTAAGAACCATCATCCGTCAAATAATTACCAAATTACAGTCCGGAATGTGCGAAAAGATTATGAAGAAAATTGCATCAAAATAATCGAGTTCTGTAATAGATGTTATAGTATTCCATTAAATGGTAAGGTTTAAGTTTAATAAAAAAATAAAATTTTAATCCAAGTCTAAATAGTAATTGTTTTTCATTTATTATTACTTTCCGAAGGACAAATTGGATAATTCTTTACATTTAGGTAAAAAATTAGTCAAAAACTTATTCGAACAGCGCCAATTTTGTTGAACTAAGCCACAATCTGATTACGTAATATAATACTTAAAGTTTAGTTCTTATAATATCTGAACCTGCACTGTCCTAGTGTCATGTGTAAGTATTGTTGCTGCTCGCAAGAAAGAGTTTAGATTAGTTTTAGTTTGAGTTGAATCTGAACAGTTGGAGTGAGCGGTTCGATTCTGAGCGGTATTGGGTAGTCGGTGCGTTAGATACTCGTAATTCTCTGTTGCATGGTGCAAATCATGACTACCTTGATTGTTGATTGTAAAAACCCATTTTAGGCTTACCAAAAAAAAAATATATATAGAAAAATATCTTTATTCAATATTAAATTTTTGAATAAAGATATTGCTTTAAAGATACTTTTTGTTTAATAGTTTTTAGATCAAAACTGGGCTCTTGTTATCCAAATTAGAAGAATTCCTTTTTAATTCTAAATGCAATTTTATTATTACAATATTAAATTTGAAATTTTATTAATTATCTAAAAATATGATTTTGTTTCTATTCCAAATATCTTGTTATATTGTACATAAATTACACTGTGAAAAGATACCATACAATTATTTTTTTTAGATAAAAAATGGTAAATATAATAATTCAAGTCAATATTCCTAATATTTACTTAAACGATACTTCTTACCTTTGTACACTTGTAGTCTTATTTCTAAGAAAATTTATCAACAAAATGAAAATTGCACGTAGTCGTCGTATAATAAAAATCTGTGTAGGAATTTTTCTTTTCAATTTGCAAATACACATACAATAATTTCAGTATATTTTCTCAAATTTATATCAACAGATGTTTGGAGCCTTTTTAAATAAATAAAAAATAAATTAAATATAACGAATAATAATCAAAATTTATACAAAAATTCCTAAAGATAAGTACAAATATTATGAAAATTTATGATAAATTGGCATATTTTCATATTCGTATATTTGACAAAGATTCTGCGAATCTGTTCATAATTTGCAATCGTCTACAATTTTTATCAACGACAGATACAAGCAAGGCTGACTTTAGTATATTATAAAAATTTAAAGTGACAAAAAATTCATAGCTACGAGCATTTGGTAGAAAATTTTCAGCTTTTTTAGAATTTTTAGTAACATCTGTGAATAATTTAAGATATTTTCTTTCACCTTTCTAATCTTATCATAAAGTAAATGTTGTAAGCTGCATTTAATAGTGAAATATTGTAAATAAAAGGGAAAATTACTAGGAATTTGTAGAATTTGATAAAATTCAAATATGATTTTTGTTGATTTTTACAAATTTCCAGTGTTCACTTGTACGAGTATTCAAATTCAAAATTGATATATAAAATTCAATTCACTTTCATGTTTTTTATGCTTCAAAATAAATGTGTGCCGACTTCAAAGGGAATTTTTTTCTCCATCATAAACACATGCTTAAACACTTTTACTTTTACGTGAGTTAATATTTCTATAAAATTTAATTTAAAAATAGGAGAACGGATTTTTGAAAATCACAAGGAGAAAATATTTTTTTTTATATGGAAAATCTCCTAGATGGCATTAGTATAGAAAAAAATATTTTTTACCTGTCAAAAATAAAATCTGCTCGGATATTAATAGTAATAGTAGGCCTATGTGGGTTCTGGGACACTTTTTGCAAAATTATTCATTTCTAATCTGTCAGATATTCTGGATGCGTCAGAGTGTTGGGTCAAATTTGCTTTATAGCTATGAGTATTAGGTTAGATGCGTACGTTCATTTTGAAAAACGAGTTCTTTATATTAGTAATTTTTTTTATTTCATTATTTTTTATCTATTTTTAAAACCGGTAAATTTTTAAGCGTTCAAAAAAAATACAGAAAAATTAAAGAAGTGAAAGAAATTTTTATTTTAGTCGATGAATTAATGCTTGCCATTTACTTTTTTAAGGTTTTTAAACAAATACATTTTAAGTGATCCATGCGAGAGGTCCAATTTTGAAGCACTTTTTTAAGCATCTCGACTGGTATCTTGATAATAGTACGTGCAATGTGTAACGTTGTATTCTAAGGCTGCAATTGACGCAAGTTTATCGGCATAGACGAGCACTTCACGTAGCCCAATAAAAAATAGTCTAGAAGTGGCAAATCGCACGATCTCGATCCAACTCCAACAAACAATGGACAATTTGTAGGGATGAGATCGGTGAGATAAATTGCTCAAGTGCTGTGTTGGATATGGCGCCGTCTTGTTGAAACCACATATTAACCTGATTAAGTTCTTACATTTTGAGCAAAAAAAAAGTTCGCAATCATCGAGTAATAGTGGGCCCATAAACCGCATCAAACAGATTTTTATTCTAGAACCTGAAGATATATAAAGGAAAATACCCATCCATGTTTCCCCAAGACCAAGATTGATTTGTTTTGTTCATTTAAAAAATTACGATAGGTGTCAAATGGAAGAGCGGAAGTGAATAGTTTACTCTTCCTAAACAATTAGGATGATAGGATGGACCCCAAACAATTTTTTTATATCAAGAGATGGTCAGTTCACTTAGAAATGGAACATAAAAGGGGGCATTGACAAATTTTCCAAGTATTCGAATTTGTAGGGTTTGGATTTGAAGGAAATTTGAATGCTTATTCGAATCCCAAATTTCGAGTCCATAAGTCCATATAGGTTTCAGGACTTGTTTATTGACAGTTCTGACCTTATTGTCTTAGAGTCTTAGTAATTGACTATGATCAGTTTTTATTATGTTCGTGTAAGGAGTCCACCTGGACCTTAACCGTAAGTGTAAAAGTATCATGATCAAATTTTTTGCTCATTTAAAGCTACTCTCCATTTTTTGAACCAGGTATTTTAGAAGTTGATTTGGCTCTGTAACACCTGAAAATATCTTTCTATGAGGTATTGTAGTATTTAGGAATGAGGTAATAACCAGAAGATAAGATTCGCTTGTAATTTCCAAAGTAATCTTTTGTTTAAATTTTTTTTTTAGAAATACGCCTAGGCAGTATGAAATTTTTAGAAATACACCTGGCAGTATTTTTTCACTTTTATTTACTGAATATTTCTTTCAGTATTTCTTTCTAATTTCTTTCCATCAGGGATCTGTTATCGGCAGAGTATGAAAGTAGCATGAGCACATTTTTTTGACCCAGGTTTTTAAGGAGCAGATGTGGTTCTGTAGGATATTGGTTGCTGTGGAAGGATCTGTATCGTCAGCATATTTTTCTATACAGATATCACTGTAACAAGAAATGTCCTGGGAATGAATATTGTAAAAGATTGGACTAGCATACTTCCCTAAGGCATACCGGCGGAGATGGGATAAATGTCAGAAACTAAATATTCTCAGCTACCTGAAAATACCGTTCTGAGAAATAGAATTTTAGGATATGGAAATAAACAGAGAACTTCATTGCAATACAGTGTGTCATATATATGTCCGGTCGAAAGCGTTCGAAATATCGAGAAATAGACCTGGACAGTGGAATGCTCTGCTCTAAATCCAACCTGACACTGAGAAATCAAACCGTCGTTTTCAAAAATAGGAGAAAGACGATTTATCAATAATTTTAAAAAAATACCTTAGATTTAAATAAAAATTTCAATAAATCAAATCATTTTTTTTTTCATTATCAATAACTTATATGCATAACATGCACAATAATCTAGGTCGCAGATCGTATATTGTGGAATGTAATAGTTTGGATTCTGTTTAGTTTTAAAAGATGTTCCTCAAGTTTGCATTCTGAGTCCACTTCTGTGTGTCCAATTTTCTTTATTTCACGTGTTCGCGGATGATGTCCAACTTCCGGTATCTAATAATTTACAATGTGTCTCTGAAATTAATATAGAGCTCGATGGCATTACAAATTGGACTGCTCGGAGCAGTTTTTATTATTTTTATAAAAGGAAAAAAAATTCTTTAAATTCATTGTAACCAATGTATTTATAATTGTATGACGAGAGACGTGGCCAAAATGTGTCTGATGTCAGCTAAATGTCAAAATCATGCAACTGGATAGTCAGCCAAAGTTGGCTGATTCGTTAGCTTCTTCATCAGCTAAAATTAATTAGCTGACGAGTCAGCTACGTCAGCCAACTTCATAAAGCAAATTATTAGAAAGTCAACCAATTTTGAGAAAGATTTTTGCACCATTTTGACTGACATCTGCCAATTTAACTGACATCTGCCAATTTGACTGACCGTCTGATGACATTATGCAAGGGTGGGCATAAATTCAGTTCAGCGTCTGACTTTGTATGCATGTTTGAACGTATGTAGAACCGTATCAACCAAAGCGATGCAGGTTCTCTTGGGAGAAATCTGCGTATGCATTTGAATTTGGTCTGTACCTTGGGTATTTACTCACGGGACACGACAGTATGAATAGGTTCCTGTACAGGCATGGTCTAGCTGCAGAGGCTAGATGCCCTTGTGGGGCGGCGGAGGAGAGTGCCAAGCACCTTCTCATTGAGTGTGGCCTGTACGGGGATTTGCGTGACTTAGGCGCATGATGAATCGTGGTGAATGATGAGGAGGGTGTGGATATGAGTGGTGTGTTGGATGTGCGAGAGAGGTATGAATGCCTTAATAGATTTGCCGTGGCACTGTTTGAGAGGAGTGCGAGAATGGTGCGTGAATGAGTGTGTGAATGACACGCAGGGTGGCTACAAATGCTTTCACTTTGCAGTTCTCTTTATATATAGCTTGTATAGTAGAGATCATATATTGGAGTTTGTTTTGGGATTATGGGACTGTTGCTTTTTTTTTACAACATAATCAGAAATCAATGTCCCAGCTACTTACTAAGTTAATTTGTTTTCAAAGGAAATAATCGAACGTGTGGTTTGTTCTTTCCAAGGATTTCATCATCTGCTTGGAGTAATTCATTTATGGTCCAAATGACCAGGTTATATGATGACTTTATTCCTCTAGATCTTAAAACATTTAATGTTTCTCTCCTCCTATACAAGAGTAAATTACGTTCACTGCTAAACGCATAGTTGTTAGATTTGGTTGTTTTTCTTACCACTTGATGACTTATTAGTCCTTTTGTTGATAAATAAATAATCGATTGCTCGATTTTTAAGTTGTTTGGGTCTGTCGGCGATCTAGGGGTTTTGAGAGTAGTCATATCTATCGAGACTACCATTGAGAGGCAGGGGGAGGGGTAGTAGCTAGATAAATCTAAATGAATAAGTCGTTATAGATTTTACTAGCCATAACTGTTCTTAGAAGGATTTTTTTTTCTTTTTTTCCATTTTTTATTAGTTCGTAAATTATATTTTATATAAACAGTCATTAAATTTAATATGAATTTATACATTCTGCAATAATCGTATGAGCATTTTAGCCTGATTGTACAATATTATAAATATTAAATAAATAAAAAATTTCGTTTGAAACTATATTGAGAGAAAAAAAAACATTAAAAAAAACGACGACAAACTCTAAAAATACTATTATTTATGAAATTTGTATTAATAAGTTATATTATCTGTTCTTAATTATTATTGTTGGCCAAAATCCAGATCGTGGTATACCATCGAAACCACAAATGATATTAATGTATATGAATTTTATGATACTTTTCCTGAATAATATTCTATTAAAATACTAATTAATGCAATTTCATCCTCTTTATTAGTGCATAATGAATATAGGACAAAACCATATCGGTTATATTTTGTTCAACAAATGTTTCTGTACTCATAATAACTGGAAAAATTTCTGGCATTCTTGTTAAATGTCATTTGCAAAATTAATGATATATTTTTTTATATTCAAACTAAATGCAAGCAAATAAAATATAAATTTAAATAGATTTAATATTGCTTGAACTAATTTAAAATTGATATTTTTATTGTTATTTAATGGAAAAAAATTATTCAACAGCAAACTATGTCTAGTTGGGTGTTGAACAATTTTGAACAAGCACGCCTGAACTTAGGAAATATAAATTTGCAACTACCTTTCGACTTTCGATATGTTAATGATTTCTATATAAAAATATATTACTTTTGGAAAGAAATGCTCTTAAAAGGATATGAAGATAATAAAGTTGAAGTCTTCGAAAAGACGGTTTTGCACTAAATTTATTTTTAAAAGGCTCATTATATTTTTTCAGTTATCATAAGGACTAAGGCAGTTAAGATTTATAATTACTCGAATACTTAGGATTATTCTAAATATCAGCGCTTCCCACACTGATGGCCGCTACTTTATCTTTAATGTATATTTTAACAATGTACAAAGGTCGCTATAGATTGAATTTCTGAAAAGTGGATCGCATTCGATTTTCATACGAAGACCTAATTTTGATTGTAAGCTGTTGCTTTAATGCTTTTAAGGAAAAATCTAGTTAAAGGCAATAAAAGCAATGAAATAAATCTTTTGTAAAGCAGGTGTTCGCTAAATATTTTGTCCAAATGCTCAATGTTGTTAAAGAATTTTAAATGACAGTAGATATATTAACACTGGGATGGACTAAGCTATATTCGCATTGGACGGAGCAGGTCATGATAGACATATAAGTAGGACTCAAATGGTTTAGTCTGATAGATGATAAATTTGATCTTTGAGTATTTTCTGCTACTTAGAAATAACATTAAGGGCATAAGATCGAAATATTGATAAGTCGAAAAAGTTCGAGGCATTTTTGGAGTAAAATAGATATCCTTCAATCGAAGTGTTAAAATCAATTCATTAATACTAAATATTCTGCATTATTATCGCTAATATATCGTCACTGTTTGGGCAGAACTATGATTCTATCAGTACAGAACTTTTGTGGTTGAAAAACTAAATCACGTGGCTTTTACAATCCTATTTTGAAGCCAGCTTAGATTCATTAAAAGAGTTCTTCATTAATTTTGTTTAGTCTTTTTAAGTAATTTTAGTATCAAAAAGTTAATTCTAACTACAGATCTATTGTCGAGTGGATATTTCAAGCCATATTCATATTTGACAAACATGCTACACACCAAATGATATGGTTCATAAATTATATTTATCAAAGTGTGTAAAGTAGGACTAACAACGTCTCCTTGAGGAATATAAGCCGTAATACGTGATATATTCGAGTTTTCAATATTTTCTGCTACTTAGAAATATTATTAGAGTGATAAAATCGAAATATTGATTAGACGAAAAAGTTCGTGGTGTTTTCTGAGTGAAATAGAGATCCCTTAATCAGAGTGTTAAAATCAATTTACTCAAACCAAATATTCTCCAATATTATTGATAGTGTTTCGCTATTTTTTAGGACGAGTCATGATTCCATCAGTATAGAACTTCTATAGCTTCTCGTGGAAAAACTGAATCAAGTGGTTTTCACAGTCTTCTCTTGAATACATGGTTCATAAATTCTATTTTTGAGAGAGTATAAAGTAGGACAAAGAAAGTCTCCTTGAGAAACATAAGCCCTAATACGTGATATATTTGAGCTTTGAGTATTTTTTGCCACTTAGAAATAATATTTACGAAATACTGATTAGTCGAAAAAGTTCGTGGTGTTTTTTGAGTAAAATAGAGCTACTTAAATCAGAGTGTTAAAATCAATATTTACCCTTAAATCATAGAGGATTACGTAAAAAAAAAAAGCTACCGACTTTTTAGAACAGTTAAGCTTAGCAAACGCTATTAAAAGCCTGGGAGATAACCAAAAATTAATCAAAATAAATTTTTGTACCGAAATTTTTCTGAATATAAAAAAAATATATTCAAATGTATTTAACTTAGTTGTATATGTAAAAATTTTCCAAAATAAAATCCATAAACAAGAGAAGCAAATAACAACAGTTATTATTAGACTTTGTTAGCAAAATACCATCAACATCAAACACCAATAATTTATTATTATATCAAACTTAAAGTTGAACCAGAAGAATTTAATTTTGCCTAAAATTCTCTATCCCAAATATATGCGTTCATACAAAATATTTTTATGCAATAAATAATGTAACTGGATTTAACATGTTTTCCACAAAAATTTTATTCCAGACACAATAAATTACTCATTAGTTAAGGCAAATTTATTTCCATGAGACACATTAAATCTTTCTCTGGTTAAAAATTTATCCTTGAAATTTTTATAGAATAGCATAAACGTTATTCCTTTTACTTAAAACCGAACATTTTTAGAGGGTCTTCCTTCTATGTAATGTCGTCTTTCTGGGTTGAATTAAAATTTCCCATTCATAATCGCTTTTTAATCTCATTCCATAGATACTGTGACCTTTTCTCTAGAAAATTTCATCACACAATTTTCCTTATTTTATTTAATATTTAGTCTCACTTGAGAGAGGTTTAAATATTATTTGCCTTATTTATCGTTTATCACAACGTACGTATATAAGTGATAATATTGATTTTTCTCTTGGATATTTTTTGTTATATATTTTATTCTTAATAATAAATTCATATTAAATTTTGAAATTATTCAACTCAATTTAGAATTTATTTTTCAAATATGCAGTGTATTATATAAATTCTCGTAGGCTTACAACTTTAATTTTATACCATATTGGTTAACACTCATATTCTGTCAGCTGATATTTGACATAGAAATTTCAGAATTTTAAAGAACAAAGTACAGTGTTGGATTAACTGTAATTGCTGCGGTGCGTAAAAGTATAGCTAAACATCTAGAAATGTCAATAAAACATCGCGCTTGGGGATGTATGAGGGTAGTCAGAGAAGTACCCGACCTAATAAAGAAAACGCAAAAAATTTGGGAAAAAATATATTTATTTCTCAACATAGTCTGCTTTTAGCTCGGTACAGTTTTCCCAGCGATGTTCACTAGCTCCGATACCATGGTTATAGTAGAAACCATCGAGCTCCTCAAGATAGTTATTAACCTACAGACTCCACCTCTGTGAAGAAGCAATTAGAACTTTAAAATTGATTTCGGCCATCGAATCGCAAAAAACTGACACTATCACCTTGCTAGCAGATGGAACTGTCTTCGCCTTCTTATGAGCCGATTTAGTTCTTATGGAGGTTAAAGATAGGTTATGGCAAGGATGGTATAAAAATTGGAAGCTAAAATAGATAAATGGGGATGAATAAAAAAAAGGAACTTTGTACTTACAATCGACGAAAGAAACTGAGGTGGGAGGATAAGTCTCGATGGTGAAATTGACATCGTCATCAGCTATTTATCTGACCACCTATGGCACTCTATTAGCCTTCATTTTGAGAGGTGCTTTTATTATAAATAAGGACTTTGTAGGCTCAGCTCATGCTTATTGGTCAGGCAGATCAAAGTCATAATATTTTTTTTCTTCTTTTATTTAAAAACTTCTTAAATTCTCTTTTTTTTATTAATTTACAAATCTTTTTTCTCTCCTTTTATTGGAAGGGAAATATAGACCGGAGATGTAGTTGATCGAAGTGTTTTTCCACTTCGACACTCCCAGTATGCTTTAGACGTCCTGACTAACTTTATCGATCCACTAAAACCAGGGCCTAGGTTATCTTCTAGGATCCGAAATGGAGCCACCGTAGACTCTTCGAGTAGTATCTTCCTCATGCATATACATCTTCCTAAATGTCCAGCCCACCGCAGTCTATTGATCTTAATTTTATCCATAACTGAGTAGACGCAGTAATGCTCCAGGAACTTGCTGTTAAATATGCTCCGGTAGAGGGCCAAAAATTCTTCGAAGGAGCCTACTCTCAAATATCATAATGGTTTTTGTTGGCTGTCAGCATCCATGCACAGATATCTTCCTCCATGTTGTTGTGGCTGTAAAGAGTTTGATCTTAAAATATCGAAGGTCTTACTAAAAAAATTCTATTTTAACTTTTGCTTTAAGTAAAAATAAAAGTTTTATTATTATGACCCTCCCGCTATCCATATTTAACTGCTATCAATTTTTTTTTTTTTTTATATAAACTTAACTTTAAGAAACTATGCACAACGAAATCAATAAAATTAACAGGAAGATATATGGGAACATTTGAGAAAAGGCTAGAGTTAGCCATTTAGACGATATTACTTTTTATATCTAATTCCTAAAGCTTATATTACACTGTGCGTCTAATATACGATCTTCCCCTATCAACGGTTTGCTATCAAATCGTTTAACACTCCGTTGGTATAATAAACTGATCGTGTGATTGTACAATATTTGCGCGTGAACATAAAGAGAGATTGTACAATATTTGCGCAAGCATAAAGAGAGGAAAATTAGGCGAAATTATACATGATTTAATTGGGTATGCACGTAACTATATAGATTATGACATCGTCTATTTTGATCGCTGTGAACTCGTCATTTGCGCGCCCTTGATTTTGTTATTTGACAGTTCCCATATGTACTATGTGCCTGGATGTTCATTCCTACGTATTTATTTTATATATGATAAATTTTATTTTATTTATAACTTTAATATTTTATACAGAAAATATGCAAGTTATTTTGATATATAAAAAATAAGATTACCCGTGATTGAGAATTTAATAAAAACATATTGTAGTAAAAACTGTAGTGTATGACGAAAAATCGTCCGCATATAAATTTATAAATAAGTTACAGTGAGCGTGGAACATAAAATATTAATCCTGAAATTAAATGTAAAAAAAAAATATAAAATATTTACTAAAATAAGTATACGAATTGTGAATGTGTAATAAAGCAACTTAGTGGATGTGAAAATGCCATTCATAATAGGAAGTAAATAAAATAAGAACAGCAGCGATCAACTTGAGAATTCGCCAATAAACATGTTGAAATTCATTTTTGCTCACATAAATTTCTCATGCATCGCAATTAACTGTTTTTGCAGATGTGCATAGACTGATCGTCAAATACGCAAACTTTGTTCGTGGCGAACCTGATCAATTCCATGCACGCGCAAAATATAGGGTTTTCCAATAAGATTAATATGATTTCTAAGTGACGTTTTGGCCATTTGTAACATGTCATGACCTGTCATTTTCTTTCATTGTATTCAGTAATGTTTACAATTTTATCATAGAAAGATATACGTAAGAACAACATTAACAAATTATTTAATTTTATTATCAAAATAATCGTTCTCCAATTGCAACTTTTCATGCGCTTTTGCCATTTTATGGTCGTAATAATCGTCCAACTGTGCTCGCTATTCATCGAATTGTTAAAAATTTCGAGCGTACATTTTCTTTACATAATATTCAAGTGCCAATAAGACATAGAACCGCTCGAAGTAATGAAAATATTGCTGCCGTTCGGGCAAGTGTTGCTGAAGACCGCAATTTGTCGATTCCAAGACGTTCTCAAGAATTGGGACTGTCTCAAACCACAACCTGGCGGATTTTGAGAAAAAATTTGGGCTTGCATCCACATAAAATTGTTATCACTCAAGAACTGAAGCCATTGGACCACCGTAAACGTCGTGAATTTGCTGATTTTGTCTTGGAACAACTTGAAAACGATAACGATTTTTTTAAGAAAATCATCTTCTCCGATGAGGCTCACTTTCATCTGAGTGGTGCGGTAAATAAACAAAACTGTCGATTCTGATGCGAATAAAATCCACAAATTATTCGCGAACACCCATTATATTTACCTAAATTGACAGTTTGGTGTGGTTTTTGGTCCTGTGGAATCATCATCAAATTGTCACCAGACTTCTTCCAAAATGAAGGTGGTAACAATGGATAGCAGTATAGGTCTATGATAACCAACTTTTTATGGCCGAAATTGGAAGAAGTTGATCTTGACAACATCTGGTTCTAACAAGATGGGGCTACGTGCCACACAACACGTGCAACAACCGAATTATTGCGAGAAAAGTTTGGAGATTCGACTATTTCAAGAAATTGTGACCCTGAATGGCCTCAAAGAAGTTGTGATTTAACACTATTTGACTATTTCTTGTGGGGTTATTTGAAGTCATTAGTCTTTAGCAATAAACCAGACTCTATTCAAGCTTTAGAAGTCAATATTAAACGTGCTATTCATGACATACGACTTGATTTAGTGGGTAAAGTGCTCGAAAATTAGGTTATTCGAATTCGTTCCTGCAAAAGAAGTTGTGGAGGCCATTTGAATGACTTTTTATTCAGAACTTAATTGTATCGATTGTACTTCACATTAAATAAAAAACATTTAAATTTACTTAACAATTAGTGTATTTTTTTGTTGAAAAGAAATCATATCACTCTTATTCGAAAATCTTTAAATGAGTACTCGCGCATAAATTCCACTATCTCACGCGCAAAAAGGGGAAAATTTTACTATTAGATCGTATTCTAGACGCACGGTATAGTCTTCATAAATAATTTTATTCAACCAAATCCAAAATTCTCTCGAAAAAATATGCGAACTCATCCTTAAAACACTCAATCTAATTTTAAAATTAATACATAAAAACAAGAATAAATAGAATAGTTTGCTTTTTTTGCTATTCTTGTAGGTTGATAGAATAATATTATACATCATCGATTATATGATAAAAAAAATATTGGAAAATTTTCAATTAATTTACTTCCCTTTTTTGTTTTTCTCAACCTTTAATATAATGAAATGTAATTAAATATTAATACCTTAAAGTTAATATCTCTGCAAATTTCAGAAATAATTACAGGTTGGTATCCGATAAATATACATAATTAATCCATTTCATTAGACTCTATGCAAATGTATATTGTAATATTCATTCAAATTTCATAATAAGGAGTAAATCCTTCTATCTAAACAATCGAAATTTCCACTCCATAAAATACAACTACAAGTATCAGTATTACAAAAGTAAATGAATGCATTATTGAAATAACAAAATTCCCTATTATGCACAATATACAATTCACAAATCAATTTGAATTTCATTTTATAACTACTATTATTAATCTGAAGTGTAAACGCCAGTAAACATAACAATTGTAAATATTATGATTATGAGTTAATTCAGCTGGTAAAATATACAAAACTCAATAGGCAATCATTAAAATTAAATATCAATACTGTATTGAATATGAATAGTCGTTGTTTAAATTCATGCTGATTACTATTATTTGAAATAAATCAATGGTTGATAGAAATATTTTCATACTTTCGTATTCAAATCATTTTGCAAAAAATACCATACATGTATCCTTGCCGCAAGGAATCGATCCACTAACGCACACTAAACTTACTTCATTTACGAGTGCATATTCATGATAGCTAAACAAGGGAATGTATTTAATTCCCTTTACAATCAGGTAAATTTACTATTATCAGAGAATACTCGCAATTCTGTAACTCCATATATCCTTTGCACTAAATTAAGCTTGAATGATAATTTTGTCAATGTTCTGATTCTAGGCGATTTAGGTGAATTAATGATTAATTCATGTTAAATTAACGCACAACAAGACCGAACTGGAATCATTTTTCGGCTATGTGCATAAATCTTAACACATTCAAGTAGACAACCAATTAAGCCAATACACATTCAATATATTTACTGCTCAGATTGAAAATATTCTAGTTGTATTAGGAAGAGAAATTCCAGCATTCATTCGGAATTATAATGCAATTTAACGAGAAGAAATATTGTATCTATTTTAATCCCATCTGATTATCTTTTGTCATTATTAAATTGGATTTTCAATAAAAGTTACATTTTACAGAGAACATTATCTTTTCTATAAATAAGCATTCTTTTTATTTGATTAATATGCATTTATAACTGTCATAAAAGTAGACGATAAACATCAATTTTTAAATAACAACAAAGTTGCGTAAAAATTTCATTTCATGCTTATTTTCTTTTTTTTTTATATTAAAACTTGTATTTAAAGAAAATATTTGAATAAAAATCAAATAATATTTCGAAAAAAATACTCTATATTGCATGCCATGTAAAAATGATTAAAAATGACAGTTTGGTGAGATTTCATCAATTATCGCCAGATGGCATAGAATTCGAATTTTTAAGAGGAATTCTTAAATATAAAAAAAGCAGTTTTCCAAAAAAATAGCGCGCTGCAACATTTACAGTGACGAGCAAAAGTGAACAAGTAAATTGTACTTAAAGCAAGATGTTCATATTATAACATAGTCGTTCTGTTATAGATATTTAAAAAATTTTTTTTACGTTTTGTTAGTATTTTATTAAGCTTGCTTATTTACAACAACAAAATTAATAAAACTACTTATCTGATAGAAATTATATAAAAAAAATAACCAAAATTGCACTTGTTCATATATGCACGTTTTGTTCAAATGTACATGTGCACAAAATGTACCGTTTAAGAACAATATTAGTTCTATAGTTAAACAGTAAATTTGAATCACAATGCCTCAGACGGATTATTGGCTATTTATTAAGAGTATTGGAGTCGTTGCATTATGAAGAAAATTTCTGAAATAATTAAACAAACAATAGTTTTTTTGTTGAAAAGCGGAGAAAGTAGTCGTGAAATTTCTCGAGTTTGCAAAGTGTTGCAAACAACCGTACTAAACGTGAAAAAAACCCAGAAATTAACGGTCCCAGCGGTGAAATATGGCCGAAAAACACTTTTGACGGACTGAGATGCAAGAGTAATGGAGCGACAATTACGATCCTGCCAGGTGAAGCCGCCAAGGGAGGCCTCCATTAATGTTAATAAACAAGTGAGCGAGTGGACAGCTAGAAGGGCTCTCAAAAGAATTGGTATGGTGGCATGCCAGAAGTTTAAAAAGCCTAGCCTCTCAAAAAAAATATAAAGGCAAGATTAACTTGGGCTAGAGCGCATAAAAATTGGGGGGTAGATGAGTGGAAGAAGGTAATTTGGTCTGATGAAACCAAAATAAATCGAGTTAACTCAGACGGGAGATCATATTATTGGAAAAAACCCGGAGAATCCCTAAAGCCCTACCAGGTTAAAAACACTTTAAAACATGGTGGTGGGTGCATTATGACTTGGGGATGTTTCACATGGTGGAATACGTGTCCACTTGTAAAAATAGAGGGAATAATGAATAAGGAGTATTATTTAAACTTATTAAAATCGAATTTGATTCCCTTCGTCGAGAAATGTGCGTACAATGAGCAGGATCTCGTATTTCAGCAAGATGGAGATCCAAAGCACTCAGCAAAAATTGTAAAAACTTGGCTCCAAGAACGAAAATTTTCGACCATGCTATAGCCTGCACAAAGTCCGGATTTAAATCCAATTGAGAATTTGTGGGCAATTGTGAAACGGAAGCTGGCTGAACATCAAACTCTACCCAAAAATTTCGAAGAATTATCGCATCGGATTGAGGGGGAGTGGAAGAAAATTCCAAAGGAAATAATCCAAAATTTAGTTGAGAGCATGCCCAGGAGGGTTTCCGAAGTTTTAAAAAAAAATGGGCTATGGACCAAATATTAAATACCATAAAAAATACATATTATATTAACAATTCTATTAACATACACAAAACGTGCATATATGAACAAGTGCAATTTTGGTTATTTTTTTTATATAATTTCTATCAGATAAGTAGTTTTATTAATTTTGTTGTTGTAAATAAGCAAGCTCAATAAAATACCAACAAAACGTAAAATTTTTTTTTTAATATCTATAACAGAACGACTATAATATGAACATCTTGCTTAAAGTACAATTTACTTGTTCACTTTTGCTTGTCACTGTATATTTTCTCAGAAATTCATGTTTTTATTTTTTTAAAAACTCACAGTGGTGTCGTTTTTGTTGGGGGGGCTTTTTCAAAGTAATTATTTTTATACTTAGCGTGAGGGAAATTTAATAAAGTCATTTGTAATAATAACTTATCAATTTGCGAAACTCAAAATTTTGTTTTTTGGTAAAATTGTGTTTAGTGATGATAAGGACAAATTTTGGATTCAATAATTTTATTTGGAAGTGAAATCATTACTTTTAGATTCAGACAAATTTACAATAGATTTTGAATGCACCGTTTGGTGGGGCTTACCTAACGTTCAATGAGGCTGGACGATATTAAATTCTAGCAGAATAGGCCTACAGCCAATCTCACTATCGAAACCATAGTTTTTTTTTAATGTAACATGATTTTACGACAAGATGATAACGCTCAATATTATTTTTAAACAATAATGGCAAATATCATATTTTGATTAAAATTTTACCAACATTTAAATTGTTTGTTGTATTTTTCTTACCAAATACAGCAAGTACACCCGAATTGTATACAGCAACACAATTTTACCTTAAATATTTATTATATACACAAAATAATGTTATTAAGTAATACCTTTACTGCAATAATAATAAAATAAACTATACAGAAAATATCATGAAAGGAATTTATAATATTGCAAAAACAAAAATTTATATATTCTACACTATAGGTTGTAATATGTCTCAAATAATATTCAGAATACAAAAGTTTATACCGCCGCCACTGGCATTAAATTAAGAAAAACAGAAAAAAAACCATTAATTTTCATACAATTCAATTATACAATATAATTCAAATTAGATTTAAAAAAAAAAATTTACTCCCTTTGTATAGTATAAAATGACACTAAAAGTGAAAATAGAATTTTTTGCACTAGATGTCAATAGTTATCCTACACCTCAAATTTGTTAATCCTTTTATTCGTTCCTTTAAAAATTATTAAAATGCTGATATATTAAATAATTTCTTTCAAATTTAATATTATATATTATAAAAAATATCATCTGACAATTTAAAATCGCTTACTCGAAAATGACGGACAAAATGGCGCCTGCTACAGATGACACCACAAAATAGTTTTGGTCTTGGAGAAAATTGAATTTTATTCATTTTTCACATAGTTTTTCGGTATTTTTTATATGATAAAAAATATTTTTAATTAAAAATAGTTCAAATTACATTTTTCATTTTACAATTAGATTGTAAATTGAATTAGAAAATAACGGGCAAAATGGATAAGAGGCAAAAAAATTACCAGCACCAAATGATTTTCGTTTTGGAAAAAAATTTAATATCAATAATTTTCCTAATTTTTTTCTGCATGTTCAAATTGTTAAAATTTTTTTGGAATTGCAAGTTTTTAAGTTCTGTTAAAATTTAAGCGCATATGGCAATTAATTTTAGAAATCGAATTAGCTAATGGTGGATAAAATGGCGCCTGTTATGGGCATAGTCAAAAAATAATCACCACCAAATGGTTTTAGTCTTGAAAAAATTGGATTTTAGTCTTTTTTCAAGGTGTTTTTTTTTTTGTCATATTCTTCAATAGCTGAAAACTACGTGCAATTATGAAGTGACGGATAAAATGGCGCCTGTTATGGGCGTGGGAAAAATTTGACCACTACCAAATAGTTTTGATCTTGAAAAAATCGTATTTTGATCATTTTCCAGCTATTTTTCTGCATTTATTAATTGTTTAAAATTATTTGGAAGTGGAAATTTTAAGTTTTGTTAAAATTTAAGCTCATATGGCAATTAAATAGAAAATCGAGTTATAGAATGGCGCATATTATAGCCATGGGTAAAAAACTACCACCACCAAATCGTTTTGGTTTTGGGAAAAAATGAATTTTAATCTTTTTCAGGCAATTTTTTTCTATTTTTAAAGTAATAAAAAACATTTGCATTTAAAAAATTATTAAAATTTAAACTCATTTTGCAATAATATTGGAAATAGAATGAGGAAATAATAGACAAGATGGCACCTATTATGAGCGTGGGGAAAATTTTACCACCACCAGATGGTTTTGGTCTCAGAAAAAATTTAATTTTAATGTTTTTCAGGCAATTTTTTCTATTTTTAAAGTAATAAAAATCATTTGCATTTAAAAAATTATTAAAATTTAAACTCATTTTGAATTAATACTGGAAATAGAATGAGGAAATAATAGACAATGAATGACATTGTCTATTATTTCCTCATAGAATGACATAATGGTGCCTGTTATGGGCGTGGAGAACATTTTACCACCACCAGATGGTTTTGGTCTCAGAAAAAACCGAATTTGAATCTTTTAGCAGGTATATTTTTCATATTCTTTAATAGTTAAAAATTATGTGCAAATGAAAAAAGGTTTAAATTAGTAAGATTGAACATTGAATTAGGAAATGACGAATAAAATGACGCCTGTTATCGGCATGGGGAAAATTTTACCACCACCAAATGGTTTTGGTCTCAGAAAAAACTGATTTGAATCATTTAGCAGGTATTTTTTTTCATATTCTTTAACAGTTGAAAATTATGTGCAATTGAAAAAACCCTAAAATTTAAACTTATTTTATAATTAGATTGGAAATAAAAGACCAATCTGTTATGGGTCTGGGCAAAAAATGGTTTTGGTTTTGGAGAAAATTTGATTTTAATCATTTTCCAGATATTTTTTTTGTATTTTTCATAAAAATTATTTGCAATTATAAAACTTGTTAAAAATTTAAACTTATTTTGCAATTAGATTGGATATTACATTAGGAAATGACGAATAAAATGGCGCCTGTTATAAGCGTGGGGAAAATTTTACTACCACGAAGTGGATTATGTCTTAGAAAAAACTGATTTGTATCATTTAGCAGGTATTTTTTTCTATATTCTTGAAAAGTTAAAAACTATGTGCAAATGAAAAAATGTTAAGATTCAAACTCATTTTGCAATTAGATTAGCAATAGAATCAACACTTTTAAAGTAATCCTATTTAATACAATACATTAAATAATACTAAAACCCAATTATTTTTATATATTCTAGTATATTTTTTTAATATAATTAAAATCAAATACTGAATTTAGTAATTAATTAAATTCAATTAAGTTAACTGAAGTCCAAAAAATATTGCTTCTAAAATGTGGAAAATTATGTTTCTTAAAAAAATACCATTTTTCAATAGAACGTACGAATAGAAGATGGAAATATTTTTAGAACACTATACTTGGGGATACACCGAGTCTAACTTTATTAGTCAAATATTTTATCCAGTATTATAAAGGCATGCTTTGGTGAAAAATTATTACCAGCATCCAAAAAAGATGACCTAATTTCATAGGTCAACTAAAATTTAACAGCATTCTGTTGATTTATTATATTTTCTTCTTTTGTCCATGACGTATACATGGTTGAATCGGAAACGGAAGTAACGCAATCCGGTAGCTTTATGAGCTTTCGTATTGTGAATTTCAATTTGTGACTCTTTTACCAAAATATAATGCAATTTATCGGATAATTTCACATAGTCACTATTCGTCTTGTCAAAGTCACTTCAAAGCCAGATGCACAGAATTTGTGTCAGTGACTTGATAACTTGTACTTTTCTGTCAACAGAATTGTGCATTCGTAACGACACTGCAACACAAATTAATGTTCATCTATTCGCCGTTTTCAACGCTTTATACGCTATGCGCATATTATATACATTTCAGTGTATGTGACAATGATATATATAAATACATTTGTAAATTTTATTGTCACCTCTGAAAGTTTCCATACCGAATACCGACATTGACCAAAACGGAAATGCTATTAAAATCCTTGCCTTCTACCGCTTCAACATGTTGTGATAATTTACGGTATGAACACTTTCTATATGAATTCTAAGCTGATCCATTAACATTTGGTTTTTAGTGAACTCCCAGTCTGGGTATAAGCTTCGTTCCAGCGTTTTTAACGAATGGATTATAGTCATAGACAGTAGTTTCGTAACTTTTATTATTCTCAACAAAAAATATCTCACTGCACTCCTTTTATTAGACTCTTACTTCTAACTAAATTTCAACGATCAATTCAACAATTCACGTCTCTATTTCCTAGTCTCAGCACTGATTTATAAGCTATTCAAACTTTTTGGGTTTGGTTAAACAGTAACTGTGCAAAACTGTCCACGGTTTATTCTAAATTTCGGCAATAGTTCACATTATAATGGATATAAATTCCGGTCAAACATTTTCCGTTAAAACTAGAAAAATGTCCATACATGATTACAGGAGGTAGCATTATTCGTATGTGGTGAATTGTTGTCCTACGCGATCAAGGAATGAGGGAAAAATTCAGTTTTCTGTCTTATTTGGTATAAGGTACCCTTTTACATAAAAGGAAAATACTAAAAGCAATAAATAAATTAAATGTCAATATTAAAAATTCCCATTTGGAATAACTTACAAAACATAAATTTTCTATCAATTCCATAATGGATTTTATAGATTTTCACAGTATTTATTTTAAAAAAAAAACCGAAACAAATTAATCCTTTTTCTTCGGAATTTTTTTCTTCAATTTTTTTTCTACTATAAAATCATTTCTTATCCTATCAATTATGGTAAAATTAATATACATATATATATATTATTTTGTAGTAGAGAAAATTCGGAGGATATTAAGCACAAATAATTTCTTCTTAAGAAATTTCTTAAATTTATGCTATTAAAATAAAGGGAACAGAAACTCATGAAAAAAAATCAATACAAACCTAAATAATCGGAAGGAATGGGTAAGAAAATATCTTAAGTTGGTTTGTTTTATGGAAAAGCCGGAGCCATTATTTCTTTGTCAGCAATACTGATAAATAATTCGAATGGAACTTCTCTGCCGGAATCAACTTTTTCCGGATCATTATTAAAAATGAATTAACCTTTTCCGAAAAGGTTAAGAAGGCTTTGTCGATACGAGCATAAAAGTACATAAGATGATTTAGATTTTCAATTTGTAATTTCCTTCTTCTTCTACTACTACTACTACTACCACTACTACTATTACTACTATTATTATGATTATTATTATTATTATTATTGTTGTTGTTGTTGTTATTTTTATTAAGTTGTTTTATCTCATTCTAATATTAGAATCTATTAATTTTTAATAATATACAAATTGAATTTGATAATAATTGTTGTAGATTGTCTCGTTTGCTGTCTATTTATATATTGATATATTCGAAAAGAATGGTGATTATCTCAGGTTATTGATATAATCTATAATGTATTAAAATATATTTTATGGTGTATAATTTTTTTTCGTCTTTCTGCATAAATTATTATCATCTTGTGGTCCAAAAAAAAAAATTTACCCTATTTTAATAATGAACAATAATTTATTATTTTGTGTTATGGGTCTTAGTTTTCGAGATTTATGCATTATCTCAGGTTGGATTTATTCTATGGTTTTGCCATACAAATTTTGTGTTTTTTTCAAAATCTATTTATTTAGTTTTAAATATATATTTTTTTCCCTTCAAAGTAATCCCCACCAGATATTATACACTTGTGCAAACATTTTTTCCAATCCTCGAAGCTCCTCCTTCGATGCCGTCTTTATCTCCTCAATGGTAGCGTAGCGTCGTCCTGTCACAGGGGGGCAGATGTGGGGAATGCGGTGGTTGCGGCATTATAAGTGTATTGTTTTTGGCCAAAAATTCGCGCACAAGCTACGATGCGTGAGCAGGGGCGTTATCATGGTGCAAAAGCAAATTTTTGTTCTTCCACAAATCCGGTCGTTTGTGGTGGATTGCTTCGCGCAACTTGCACATAACTTGTAGGTAATATTCCTTATTGACTGTTCTACCCTGTGGCAAGAACTCATGATGCACCACGCTCCTGCAATCGAAGAAAACTATAAGCAAAACCTTCACATTCGACCGAACTTGGTGTCCTTTTTTCGGTCTTGGCTCGTGCAGCAGCTTCCATTGGGATGCTTGAGCTTTGGTTTCCACGTCATAACCATAAACCCATGATTCGTCACCAGTTATGACCCTCTGGAGCAAATTTGGGTCATTGCGGATAGAGTCCAACAGCTCCTTAGCAATGTTGATGCGATCATGTTTTGGTCGAAATTGAGCAATTTTTGTAAGAATTTCGCGGGCACCCGTCTCAAAACAAATCATTGGTAAAAATCGAATGGCACGAGCCAATCGATATGTTTACGGCCTCAGCAACTTCTCTAACAGTGATTCGGTGATTGGCCAATACTATTTTCTTCACTTCATCAATGTTTTCGTCGTTCACATCTTCTCGGCCCTGTAAGAACATTTTGTACCACCAATAAACTATGCTTCGGTCCAAGGTAGCTTCACCATATGCCACAGTCAACATTCGGAATGCGTCCGCGCAATTAATTTTGTTTTTCACACAAAATTTGATACAGATTCTTTGATCCATTTTTTGGAGTGGGGAAAAATCGAAGACGAGCCAAAACACGAGCAAGCAAAGCAGCTGTTAACTGAACATTCAAAATGGCCAAACTTGTTGACATAAGTGAGACACATGGGTACCAACATAACTCCACAATAAATCGAAAATCAAATATACGTAACCCGTGGAAATTCAAAATTCGCGATACTTTTTGAACAGACCTCGTATTTGGCAGCGGTGACAACAGTCGAATATTCCAGAATCTAACCGATGCTTTGTTGAATCTTCGGTGGGGTCAACCAGATGGCGGTAGATCTGATCTGTAATCAAGAAGTTGAGAACCGTCAAGAAGTTGTTGGTTGAATGGTTTTGGCATCTTGTTTTTAAATAAAAATTATCCTACAGAATATAACTCAGAAGCATAATTTATGAATGAATTGAATTATTAAGTTTTATCGCAAATATAACGAATTATCCATTTTTTAGTTTGGAAAATACATGCTTATTATTTTACAGCTGTTAAATATATATATTATTAAAGAAAAAATAATGTTAACATATAATTTGCCATTTATTATGAATAATTTAATTACTCGTTAAAATTTTCAGAACTTTTTGCAATAATGGCGGTTATACTGCAGCCAAACTTCGTACAGTTTTATTCAGTGATGAAGCTCATTTCTTATTCGCTAGACATATCAATAAACACAATAGCCATATATGTGGTAAGTAAAATTTATATATGGTATAACTATTAAAATAAGCTATTTGATTTACTAAAAGTGACTGTATAATGTGCATTTTAATCTGAAGTTGTCAATAGTGCGCGTTTCTTTGGAAATCAAAAGAATAAGACAGTTACCGTCAATTCTGAGTACTATGGCAGTATGATATTTTTTAATCTAAGCACAAAGATTTACTATATATAATAAAACACGACAAATTTTGGCTTTTTTGCTCAAAAAGATCACACGACACGTAAATTTGAGATTTTGTGATGCCAAAAAGCTTTCAAGATCGTACGATTTAAGACCGTTTAACTTATTTACTATAAAACTATTGCAAAAAGTTATAATAACACAAAGAATCAATAAAATTTAGAGCATTAAAAAATCAACTACCGACCTGTAATGGCCAAATTACAGCCGGAAATGTACAAAATAGTCATCAAAAATTACTTAAAAAGGATCGTGTCCTTTAAGAAGTCTCATAATAACTATTTAAATTATATTATATTCAATATATAATGGCAGAATTTAAAAAAATTTAAAAAATTAAAATTTTATCAAAAACTGAATTTTAATTATTTTTTATTGAATTTTACTTTCCGTAGCATAAATTTGATAATTTTATATATTAGAATAAGGATATACAAAATTGTTGTGGAATTATGAGAGTTAACTTGAAACGTAACAGAAGGGAGAAGGGGGTAATCAAAAAGTACGTAAAAAAAACTGCAAATTCTTATACGAACCCACAACGAGGGGAAGGGGGGTACGCAAAAAAAACTCCAAATTCTTATACCAACCCACAACGATTTCTTATTCTATCCTCCGCACTATCGCAAATTCTAAAGCTTACATTATACCGTGCGTCTAATACGGGATCGAAAGGTAAAATATTTATATTTGAATGCGTCTGAGAGTGTAATAAATGCACAAGCACTTACGCCTTTTGAGCGTGCATATGATTGTGTAGGTTCATCGCGAACAAAGTTTGTGTATTTGACGATCAGTGTAATCGCTTGAATGGACATCCGTAAGAATAATTAACTGCGTAATTTAGATGAGTAAAAGGGATATTTAAACAGGGAATGACTTATTCACATTCATTAATCTATTGTATTTCGATTATTTCAATTTATTTATTTATTTTAGTAAACATTTTCTATTTTCTGTTCAGATTTAATTCACTATTAATTTCAATATTAATATTTCATATTCTACTAGCACTGTGATTTTATTTAACTTATTTATATAAATTTATAGGCGAACAATTTTTTGCTACGTTCGCCTACAAATTTATAAATAAGTTAAATAAAATAAAACACTCCATAAATTTAAATGGTCAAATGTCAAAATAAACGCCGCGCATAATATATTTTTTCATATATTAGATATAAATAGAATTTATCATATATAAAATAATACGAATGAATGAACATGAAGGGACAGAGTAAATATGTCATATTTAACAACTATGAAATGTCAAAATAACGAAATCACAGCGATCAACATGGACGACGTCATATGTAATATATATCTACGAGCACAGATGATCACATTATGTGTAGGTTCACCTAATTGCCCCATGTTCGACGCGAGCAAAAATTGTGCAATCATACGATTAGTGTAATATACCGGCGAACTGTTCGCGAACCATTGGCACGATGTAATCAAAGCTTTAGTTTTAATTTTTTTTGGTAGATTTTTTCTCTTTTATTATTTTCTCTACTAAAGATTTTAACATCATTAGGTGTATATATCTGATAAAATTTTTTTGTTATCTGGTTGTATCCCTAAATACGGCTGCAATTGGTTCGTTAACCACCTCCTCTTCGTTGAGATAATTAATAAAGACGATAATTCTCACCTATCGTCTTTATTAATTATCTCATTTTTTTAAAATTTATGTTCAAAGTCTTTTCAAAATTGTTTAATATTGTGAGAAAAACTATTTAAAAAAAAAAAAAATAATAATAAAAAGTTTAGAATTATATACAAGAAAAAAAAGTCTATTTATATCTAAGGGATAAGTGCATAGAAGAGAAGGGATAAAGCAAAAAAATTAAATACTTTCACGTTTTAAAAAAAAATTTTGAAAAAATATGGACATTTTCGATAAGGTTTATTTCTTTCTTGCATAATCTTTGCTATAATTTTAAGCTATAACACAAATTATCGGAAAAAGAAATAATTTATTCTAAACAAGCCCAACAAAAATAATAGAAAAAAAAAATTGAATATATAACAAAAAAATTGTAAAAAAAAACAAAAAACAATTAGATAAGCAAGAATTACGAAAATTTTAAGATTAATTGTATGACAGGTAACGCCATCTTTACAAAGAAAAGAAAACGTATACTATTAATTAAAGCCGAACACGTAGCAGACCAAAATTATCATTTTTTATTCCACATAATGTTGTCTTATCTAATATAGCCTTTGTTTTTGTAAATTTAAAGAATAACCTTTTTTTTCTAAAATAAGATTCAGATTAAATTATGATTTATAGTATGTTTATTCTCTTCTAAAGTAAGTGTTTTGTTTAAATTTTAAGAGGTTTTGCTTAAAACTGAAAATTGTAAGTTTTCCTTTTTCATAATAAATTTAAATATCCTTTGTAAATAATTTATTTCATGTTCACATTAATTAAAATTTTATTCTTTTATCTTTTGTTTCCGAATAATATCATATAATATGTCTGAACTCAACGTTTAAGTTTTAGTACAAAGATGTAGATTTAGTTAAATATATACAAAAAAAAAAAATAAACAAAAAACAACACCTAATTTTCCAAAAACTTATATAATTTTACATTTTCCGGAACTATAAAATGAATAATTTCACTTTAACATATACAAAGTGTTGTCTTTGGTAACAAGGAAAATCTGAATCTGGAAAAGTAATTAAATTTAGCATCTTAAGTGCCTTATATGCGATGAAATTTCGGAAAACTTTGTAACTTAAATTAGTGTTCAATTATCCCTTGAGATATGTTGGCTCACTTCCACATATTTAAAGCTTCGTGTTGAAAATTTTACATCCACGAATGAACAAAATCAGAGAGGAGCGTTAATGCACTTCTAAATGCATTATTAACTCTAAAATTACTTTTAACGCGTTATTATAAAACCATTCAAAAATTACAATACAATTCTTGCTTTTGTTCAGTTAAAATTTATTCCATTTCGATGCAACTTATACTCAACTACCAGTGAAGAGTCTGAATTTATTGCTTTATTATTTCTATCTTTTGAAAATTACTAGCATAAATCTGTGCAAATATTCCATTGCATAGTAAATATTTGAAGATGCAATTTTATTGTTATAAGAAATAAATGAAAATATGAAAAATTTTATAGGAATTTCTACTAAAACCTACAAATTTCGTTCAAATACATCATTATAACTGAATATACTTAAATACAGGGTGCGTTTTAAGTTTCTATTAAAAGTTTTTTTTTAATAACTTTTAAATGGAATATAATTTTATAATTAATATTTTATTGATTGATTATATGGTCCTTAATATTGTGTATGAAATATGATATCGGTAAAATGCCCGTCTTTGGCCTCTTTTAAGCACATTTTTCATAACATTTTCACAGCCATTTCGTTTTGAATGTTCTGCTTAACCATCAAAGTTATTGTTGGTTTGTTAGTGTATACATTTTCCTTCAAGTACCCCCATACGAAGAAATCGAGAAGATTTAAATCAAGAGATCGTGGGGGCCAGTCGATATCACCAATTTTTGGCATTATTCAGCCAGGGAAAATTTCTTTAAAAATTTGCATCATAGCACGAGCTATGTGTGATGTGGAGACATTTTGTTGGAACCACATATTCGGTAGGCCTACAAATAAAATATGTCCCAAAAACGGTCATCAGCAATGGTTACAGCATTGCCTCCAGCATCCTTAAAAAAATATGGCCCAGTGATACCGCCAGCCTAAATGCCGCACCATACAGGTACTCTACGAGAGTTTAGTAGTCTTTGGTGTTTGAGGGTTTTTAGTACCCCAATAGCAGCCATTCTGTTTATTATAAAAGCCAGCCAAGTCGAAGTGCGCTTCGTCGCTCATTATGATTTTTTGCCAAAAATGGTGGTCGTCTATACCGAGCTGTAAAACTCAAACACTTTGGTCTTACTGCCGTTTATGGTATTGTGCACGGCTTCGATGAGAAGTACCCGGACATTCAGCAACACTCTACGTCACTGCATCAATCTTTTCAAGAGTACGTTGGTTTAATTGTAGCCCAGTCTTTTCTTTATCTGCCAGCGTATGCATATTTTTAAAATTATTCATTACACGCTAAACGCTTGACTTGTTCGGCACATGATTAATACCAAAAACGTCAAGTAATTTTCTACGTTTATGAATACAATTGAAAAATTATTTAAATAAAACGTTTCAAAATTTTTTACATGTTGTTGCCACGTTAGAATAAATTTGTATCGATAATTCTCCACGGCTGTCAAATGCTAACAGACAAATGTCATCCAAACCAAAATGGCGGCCAAACAATATCGACCTGGAAGCATCCTGTATTTACATATCTTTTAATAAGACCATTTTATCTTTTTTATAACTTCATGACAATTTTTTTTCTTATTCAGATTTATAAAAATGTGAAAATACTCAATATGCTAGGAATTATTATTTTGATTTTTTTTTAAAGTACATTTTTAACTATTAAGCTTCCTACACAAATGGAAAAAAAATATTTTTTATATTTAAAAAGTTCAATTAAAGAAAAATAATCTAAATAATTTTATTACTAATTAAAGTATATTTGATACCATTATTATCAAATATACTTTAATTAGTCAGGTAGACGGTCTGCAAGGAGTTGGGCATGTACCATAGAATCAACATTAGAAGTGGCTTATGGGTCTTGGCAAACCTGCGATGCTGAGCTGATCTAGCAGTGCCAGAAAATTACAAGTTTCCTTACTGTAGCTTTTTGTGCTCAGCACCTACTTTTAAAACAAGAACGAACTGGTACGACGGGAGTCGGGAAGGTACGGTGCCTTTGGCTGAAACATGGGGGGTTTCTACATGACAATGGAAGAATCCCGGGTGCTGCTACTGCAGATGATAGTAGACGATTAGGTAGGCCTTGCTACCAACAGTTAGGGTAACTAGCTTGTAACTAGTGACTGACTGTCAGCAAATGTACCTGCCTGTGATGAATGGAGATGGTTAAAGCCAGGGCCAAGTAGTTACAAAAATTAGCGTGGAATAATGAGGTAGCGATCTGCTAGTTGAGAACGGTCATCGCAGGAATTGACGGAAGATTGAATATTTAAAGAAGAAGAGATGAAGCAGATGAAGAAGATGAAGAAGATGAAGAGGATGAAGAAAAATAAGAAGAAGAAGATGAAGAAGATGAAGACATTGAAGAAGATGAAGAAGATGAAGAAGATGAAGAAACTGAAGATATGAAGAAAATGAAGGAGATGAACAAGATGAAGAAGATGAAGAAAAAACACCGAATACCGTAAAGAGGGTCATCGTCATTATGTAGTCATCCTATTGAGTTCTTCGGTTATTTTGAAAATATATTTTTTTTTTTTTCTAAAATCAATTTTTTCCAAATTTTTACCTTTTCTAATTTTTAAAATCCTGATTAATCCTCATTCCTCTTCCAACTGGCCTTAAAATTTATTTTTCTAATTTTTTTCTGTCTCGAATAATTTTTTTTTTCTGTCTTGAATAATAACCTTAGAAAAATTAACAGCCTTCGGGTAGTCAAAGTAAAAATATTTCTGTTCTCTGGCATAATTTTTTTATGAGTATGAAGATACCTTCATTATCTCCGCAATTCAACCGCCAAGCATGCCACAGAAGTGAAGTTCACATTCCTGACATTATCTCTTTTTTTACCTTCCCTCTTGCAGTTCCCCATTCAGAAATATTCCAAAATTATTTATACAAAATAACCTAATAAAAAAATTTAATGTTGAAACACAGTACAAATCAGAGTTTTTCAAACTATGTTCCGGAGAATCCTAGTATTCCATGAAAAGTTAATTCATATTCTGCTATTTAATAATGAAATCCTGAATAGTCTGAAGTAGCTCCATTTATAGTCCCAGAATATGAAATAAGCCTTGCTTTCGGTGAAGAGATGGTAAAAGCCAAGACGCCAAACTTATGCTGAGATTATCGAACTGCAAGATTGTGACGCAAAACCGCGACGTATGTAGTTGTGTAATTTACCATGCACTCCCATTTACCACGCCCATGATGATGATGATAATAATAATGAATATGAATAACATTATTTTTAAAAATTTTGTAATTAATTTTCTAATTTCTATTAAGAATTTTCTTATTATGCTTCCACAAAGCATAAGTTAAGAAACATGCTCGACGCCATACCAGCGTCGAGCATGTTTCTTAACTTATCAATTTTCTCATATTATGCCTGAATTTAAGAAAATTTGCAATTTAAGGATTCTACACGTCATTAAGACCTTTCTTTTATTTGTGTCATCTGGCATAAATAAATAATGATATTATGTCATCCAATTCAGCAATAACTTCTGAGCAATTATTTTTGAAGCAATTTGCAGCGATACCTGAAAGGGTTCGTATCTCCACTAATAATTTAATTCAAAAACGTTCACTATTTCTGAACCACTTAATCACGTTTTATGCGCTACAATAAGTCTAAACTAATATAATATAAATTTTAAAAAAATTTTATTTAAAAAAAAATAATATATAAAAGATACAATAATTAACTAAAAAAAATACAATATTTAATCAAGATTAAGAAGATATTCAATAAATTTATACAATATAAAAATTATACTTAGTAAAAAAAAATCTTTATTGAAAGCAATAATATCTCTTCTACTGTAATACTCTTATATCAATGCTTCCATATGAAAATGTTCAAATATCTTCAGACCATATTGCTCTATGCTCAATAAATTCCTCAAACATTACAAAGAATTCCTAGATTTTCTATCTTATAAGTACCGATTCTATTAAGCTTTTCATCCTTCACTCAACTTTTTCACAAAGCAATCGACTAACTTAGATTATGTCCTTTTTTTCATATAAAATTTTTCAATAGAAAAATAAAATGAGATTCCTTGCATAAAATTGAACAACAAAGAATACGACTGCATCAAAAGAATTGATTCTCATTGAATATTCAATATGCTATAAAAATATTATCCTTACTATTCGGAATATATGCAATATGTGACTACGATATCCTTGAAGTATAGACGCATATAGATGTTTGTATATAAATAAATATTCATTGTAATCGAAGAGTGTTGACAAAATCTGAAGGCAGCTGCATTCTAATATGAATATATATTATGTTTGGTGCTTTTACTAGTAAAAGGACTAAAGCATATTTTATATTCACTTGAGAATTCAGGTGTAACATTAATTCTTTTATATTCAATCTTATACAGAATTTATTATACTTGCAAGAAAAATGTATAAAATTTTAAAAAACAAATTATGGGAAGAATTTCAATTTAAGATAATGACACTTCAATGAAAATTTAATTATTCTATTACAGTTTCAAGAAAATCATATCCTTTAAAAGAATTTTGAATTGGAAGGAATTAAAAATTCTTTTAAAGGATATGATTTTCTTGAATCATATTTGTACGTCACTTTTTACCATTTATTGTTGGAAGCGATCGTTCTGCCATCTGCACGTACTAACTGAAGTTCGTCGTATTTTCTGTCAAAATTTTTTTTTGTACAGTATCGTTACTTATTTAAGCAATATTTACCATAGGTATTAGTAAATAATAGTTAAATTTGTTTGTTACAATATATAAATTAAAGAAAAGTTGCGACCCTCCAAAAAAAATGTTGTTTTTGTTGTAAGAAAAATGTGTGATTTTGATATGGAATATTTCCAATAGTATCATTTTTGGAGGGTCGACAAGTAGTGGAAGATGATCCTTCAAATTATTTAAGGACTTATATTTATAAAAAGGACTTTTTTTATAAGGAAGTTCTTGAAAGGCTTAGGAAGACGGTTATTCACCATAATAATGTACCCATCTTCATCAACTAGATTTTGTGCAAAAAAATTGATTTCAGTTTTAAACGGAACCTTTCCGCACACCGATCAACTTAATCTTTAAACTTTATTGTATCTAGCCAGTTGATTTAGGATAGTGAAAATAGCCAAAACTAGCTTGAATTGGACATCAGATAAGACAAGAGCTTTCAATGCAGCTTGGCTTTTTGAGATGATGTAGACCTTTGTGTTACGTAGGTTCCTTCTGATACCCTCTTTAACGCAAAGCTCTATGATATATATTTCTGCCTAAAATATAAATGGGGATTTACCAAAATGGTCCTACCACATCCGCTCTAATACCCACATTTGTTTTAGAACCGTTTGTAAAAAAGAGGAAAGACCCTTCTTCGAGTGATGGCACCTCTCCTTTCAAGTTAAGCGCTCCGTACGCCAAGAGGTACGCCAAGAGATAGCTGACTTCCTGGAATTACGAGGTCTGTTCAAAAAGTATCGCGAATTTAGAATTTTCGTGGGTTACGTATATTCGATTTTCGATTTTTTATGGCGTTATGTTGGTACTCATGTTTTTCACTTATACCGACAAGTTCGGCCATTTTGAATGTTCAGTTAATTTTTGACAGCTGCTTTGCTTATGTGTTGTTTTGGCTCGTCTTCGATTTTTGCCCATTCCGAAAAAGGGATCAAAGAATCTGTATCAAATTTTGTGTAAAAACAAGATTAATTGCGCGGACGCATTCTAAATGTTGACTGTGGCATATGGTGAAGCTAACTTGGACCGAGGCAACGTTTATCGGTGGTACAAAATATTCTCAGAAGGCCGCACGACGAAAAGCGTGCCGGGCGCCCGAGCACGTCAACAACAGACGAAAACATTGATGAAGTGAAGAAAATAGTATTGGACAATCGTCGAATTACTGTTAAAGAAGTTTCTGAGGACTTAAACATATCGATTGGCTCGTGCCATTCGATTTTTACCAATGATTTGGCGTGAGACGGGTCGCTGCGAAATTTGTACCAAAATTGCTCAATTTCGACCAAAAACAGCATCGCATTAACATTGCTAAGGAGCTATTGGTCTCTGTCCGCGACAACCTAAATTTGCTCCAGATGGTCATAATTAGTGACGAATCATGGGTTTATGGTTACAACGTAGAAACCAAAGCTCAATTATCCCAATGGAAGCTGCCGCACGAGCCAAGACTGAAAAAAGCGCCAAGTTCGGTCGAATGTGAAGGATTTGCTTACAGTTTTCTTCGATTACAGGAGTGTTGTGCATCATGAATTTATGCCACAGGGTAGAACGGTCAATAAGGGATATTACCTGCAAGTTATGTGCAAGTTACGTGAAGCAATCCACCAGAAACGCCCGGATTTATGGAAGAACAAAACTCGGGTTTTGCCATTTTTGGCCAAAAACAACACACTCATAATGCCTTAGCCACCGTATTCCCCGGATCTGGCCCCCTGTGATTTTTTCTTGTTCCCGAATCTAAAGAGCCCCATGTAAGGACGACGCTACGCTATGATTAAGGAGATAGAGACGGCATCGAAGGAGGAGCTGAACAAGATCACAAAAAATGATTGTTTTTTTTCAACTTGGCACAAGTGTATAATATCTGGTGGGGATTACTTTGGAGGGGACAAAATAGATATTCATAAATAAATAAATAATTTTTGAAAAAACACAAAATTCGCGATACTTTTTGAACAGACCTTGTATGTTAGATTCTATACAACCATAATATGTCCAAACAGGTCACCTAGGTTAAAGGTTTTGGAATGTCCTAACGTAACAGCTCCTTAAGCCATTTCCTTTTTAATATGTAAATGCAAAGATAGCAGGTCTAAGGGAGCTTTAAGAGCTGTCGTGGGGAATTTTTTTCGGGCACTTGTAATGTCCAAGTATGGCAGTCTTAGAACTTTAGGAAGGGTTGCTTCGGCAGTACCTTGGTCAGCCTTAGGCCACCAAATGAGAGCCGCATTGGTGATGAAGGGCCTAACTATTGCCACAGTATTGTTTTTGACAACACGCATGGAAGTAAGTGCGTGTTGTGAGATTTTATATTGGAATCAATTTAACTATTTAAGAATTATTTCTTAGCTCCACCATAAAGATTTTTTTGCAAAGATAGAAATAACTCATCACTTTAAATCGGATATTTTCTAACACTATACTATGCTGACATGACAATAGAAAATTGCTTTTATATCATTCCTGTATCGAACATGATTCAGGATTTTATACCCAAACCGTTGTCAATATTTAACTGACACTTCTACTATCAATAAATTCCAAGAAAATCTTCTTCCATTATCTCGTCTGTATACTATCGACTGTTAAGTGGAAATTTTATTTCGTGATTTATTATTTAGGTTTATTTTTTTCAATTAAAATTTTGTTTAAAATTAATATAATAATTATATTCACTTGAAATTCAATTAATATTATTTATTAAAAATTTGAAAAATTTACTTATAAATTCGCTTAAAAATATTTTTTAAATCTATTTAAATCGATTTTGTTTTAATTTAAAAGAAGATAACAAAATATAGAAATGGAGCTTCCAACAAATTATTGATTTTTTTTTAAATTTCGTGTTTTTAAGTAAATTTGTAGAGCTGCTTATATAAGTGATATGATGATCTTCCAACAGATACCATGCCTTCAATCAAAGATGAATATTGCAAACGTCCTATTGGTCAGAGTTGCATACCTCGAGCCCATAAAGGGTTGTGGCAATAACTCTAGTTTTTTAGTTTTTTTATTTTAATAATTTCCTGTTTGTAGTGCTTACTATTTATATAATTAGTCCTTTTTGTTAATTAATACTGAATTCCATCAGTATACAACTTCCGTGAGTTCTGGTTGGAAAGCTGAATCAAGTGGTTTTCACAGGCCTCTCTTAATGCCAGCTTAGTTCCATTAAGAGAGTTCTTGATTAATAAACTTTTTTTTCAATCTTTTCGAGTAATTTTAGTATTGAAAAATTCTTACTAAAGATCTACTGGCGAGTAGATATTCTAAGCCATAGTCACATTTGGAAAAAATGGTACACGCCAAAAGGTATGGTTAATAAATTCTTTTTATCAAAGAGTATAAACTAGGACCAACAAAGTCTCCTTAAGGAACATCAGCTATGATATGTAATATATTTGGGCTTTTGGTATTTTCTGCTACTTATAAATAATATTAGAAGGGATAATATCGAAATATTGATTAGTCGAAAAAGTTCGTGGTGTTTTTTGTGTAAAATAGAGACGCACATATAATAGTTTTAAAATCAATTTATTTAAACCAAATATTCACCATTAATATCAATAATATTTCGCCATTTTTCGGATAGAACCATTAATCTATTATTATATTGTAGAAGCTTTTACTCAAAAAACACTTCTATGGTCTCTGATTGAAAAGTTGAATCAAGTAGTTTCCACTGGCCTCTTTTAAAGAAGCTTGGTTCCATTAAGAAAGTCCGGTAAATATTGTAACAATTAGTTGTCTGAGGGTACTATATCTGGGCTATACGATGGATGTATCAAAACTTCCCAGACGAGATCTCTTAATTTTTGGCGATTCATCAAAGATGTGGTGGAAGTCGGCACCCTTCCTATTTATCAATTCTGGCTGTTTTTCTCAATAGCTTGTCGTAATCTATCAAGTTACTCACAGTACACTATCGAATTATCATAGCAGTTTATAATGAACGATTCCCTTCCAGTCCCACTATAAACACATATCCTGGCTTAAAAATTGTTTTTCATCGTTCATTTCCCTTTTTTCATGATCTCTTTCGAGCGATATACTTTTTATTGCCAGTTACAATTCGCCTCAGAAATGGCTCGATTTCATTGCGCTGCAGCAGCGTATCGCAGATGTTAATACGGTGCATCTTGGTTTTCACACTTAATTCATGAGGCATCATAACATCGAGTTTCTTTTTGATTCCATACTTTCAAAATGGTCTGATAATGATTGATTAATTCATAAAATATGTCATGAGCGGTCTTGGTAAATTTTTTCGATAATTTTATCACTTTTTTGGGTAATTGGCCGACCAGAACGGAGCCCATCTTTGACGTGGAAATTTTTAGAACGAATCATGCATAAACATCACACATTTTTTCACAAGCCTGCGACGCGTTGTCTCCTTTGTTGAAATGGTATTGTAAAATATCTCTTTATTCTGATCCATTTTTAAACTTAAACAACTTTTAACCGATTTTGAACTTGAGTTATTTGCTATCAATTCCATCTATCGTAAAACGCCATCAACTTTTTCGACTAACTAATACGTGTATATACTAATTTGTGGGTAAAAGTTTATTTCCTCTCTAAAATGATTTTTTTTGAACACTTCTTTTAAATACAGTGGACGATATTTTAACACAACATCCGAAAAGTATCCTGATTTAACAATGTAGATAGCCAAGATATCATTTGTCATCATCAAAAATTAACTATTAATAAAGTTAGTATCCTTTTATGTAAGAAAAAGTCTATATTCCTTATTTAAAAAGAGTTTTTTTCCGGAGAACTTTTTTGTGCACGCTTTAATATATTTTTATACAATCATGATATAGTGACACCGATACATCTGCGTCTATAATATAGCAGGTTTGAGTTTAATTCCAGCTACTGAGATGTCTCTTATGTTGTTAAGTGGCCTAAACTTTAAAAAAGATACTTCGATCAAGGATAAAATAAATCAAAACATATACATTAAAAAATTTGATAAATATTAACGCAGTTGATATCCTTTTTTTAATTACCTTCTTTAAAAAAGTATCATTAATCGAAGATACAATAAATAAAAATCTATTTAAAAAAGAAACCATTTCTTTAACTATAATATTAATGCAGTTAATATCCTTTTTTAAATCATTTTTGATTTACCAAAAGATATATAAAATGCACTTAATATCATTTTTTAATTTATGAAAAGAATGTCTTTTTTCTCTCCGAAAATGCATATGTTTTCGAATAATAATTTTTTAACATAGCTTAACATTTTTTTACATAACTCCAAATGCCCATCATTTTGAAGGTACTTTTTTTGCATTTTTTTTTCGCAGTATTATTTTCTGTACTCTATCAAAAAGAAATATTTTAAATCGTTAAAATAATAACGACCGTTACT
The DNA here is from genome assembly GCA_958298945.1 of Atherix ibis. NCBI lineage: Eukaryota > Metazoa > Arthropoda > Insecta > Diptera > Athericidae > Atherix > Atherix ibis. The sequence continues at coordinate 29,109,354 of OY282605.1, read as the reverse complement.
GTTGTATTATTTTGCTTTAAACTCCATCTATCGGCAAAATGGTTAATACTGCACCAGAAATATTACTAAAAAATAGTATTAAAAAAAAATTGGACTTTTTTTCTGGGCAATTCTTTAGGCAAAATTTACCGCCAAATTTTGCATAAGGACTTGCCCAGTAAAAAATCCCTATTGTATTTTCAAAACTCAGCTTGACTATTTTTTGTTGTCAATTACACGAACTGCGGTACCAGAAGTTCCGTCGTTTGCGACATTGCATTCAAATTTGGATAGGAACTGATCAAGCCCTAATTTCCGCCATTTTGTTTTTCCCCACAACCGATTGGATATTTAATGAACTCTTTATATCCTCAAATCACAATATTTGATTATTCTGTGCAAACTAGGTTTTTTTGCCTTGTCTACTGTCGACATACCAGGTTTTTCAGAAAAGGTCCTTATACGTACATCACTAATTTTAGGCTACTATGATCATTTTTTCGATATAATCCTAACAAATTTTATGTTGTTACAAATCTTTTTTTATTACATTTCAAAACAAATCTTTTTAGTAGTACTAATTTTATGCTACCAAATTTTTTTCACTATTTGGTTTTTTTGACTATTTAATAATAATATTTTCTGGGAGCAGTCCTTATTTTGTATTTGAAAAACTATTACCAGCCTTTTAGTTATTTTTTGAAAACAATTATCTTTAGTTAAAAAAAACCTTTTAATATAATTACAATATATTTCCATAGTGACCTTTTTACATCATCCCGCATTTGACTTCCTTATTTGACTTCTTATCAGAGGTCAGTAAGTCCCTTGAACTGTACTTTCTGTACACTATACAATATAAAGCATTTAATTCAACTTAGAAAGCAAACCGGAATAAGTTTGCAGAGATTTATTAGCATCGATCTGTGAGTAGATAAGCCATATTCGTCCTTAAGATATAAGATATAATTATCATCGGACTAGAAATAATAGCTTTAAGGTATTATATCAAAATTGATGGTATTGAAATTTTAAGCCATATTACAATGAAATTCAAAACACTTTTGAGGCTAATAATTTGGATTAGATAAATGACAATATAACCAATAATATAATTGAAATATTTAAATTAATTTGATAGTTTATATATATATATATATACAAGAGATTACCGAATATTTAGTTTTATTGAACGGTTTCTATACTAAGATGTTGATAATACAATAATAAAGGATTATCCCATTTATGCTATGGAAAGTAAAATTTATTAAAATATATTTTTAATCTAAATTTTGATAAAGTTTTTATTTAATAATATTACTTAAGTTTTGCCATTATATAATAAATATAGATTTTATTAAATACTTACTCCCAGACTACTTGCAGGACTCAAAGCTTTTAAGGTAATTTTTTAACACTAGATTGCCGGACCGAATCAATTTTACTCATTCATGATTTTATTGCTATATATATATAGAAAAATTTAAATAATTTTTTTTAAAAATATATATTGGTTTTTAAGAGATTTATAAAATGTATACAAATACTAATTCCTACCCCTGTTATTTTTTAAATGCTTTTAAATTTAAAAATCATCTATTTTTATATAATTTTTATATAGTTTTATGGAGAAAAAAACTCCAACGGCATCAAATCGCATGATCTTGGATGCCAATTGACATCAGCAAATCTAGAAATTACTCGTCCTAAGAACTTTTTTCGCAATAAAGTCAACATTTTTCATGCAATATAATTTGATTTTAATAATTCATAATGATGAAATTAAAATCTTTAAAATAAGACCAAAAAAAAAGTCGGTTATCATGCAGCTAATGCGCTTAGAATTGAAGGTAACGGTCTGTCCTTCATAATTTTTGCAATATTAAGAGCTGTAGACAAAAATATAGACCAGACAATCACTTTTTGAAGATATAGAATAATTATATTGTCTAACGCGGCATGCTGCAATGGAGCACTCATATCGGTTCCCTCCCTATGAAAGGTTGCCTCAGCACATCCTTCCACAGTTCTCATTCAACGTTCAGCTTTCATCTTAAACCTCTTTCAGTTCCTTCTATGGCAAGTGGGCTCAACATAGCTAATCTACCATTCTAGCTTTATTCTAAAGCTGCCTTCCTGCTTAATGCATGGAGCAATCAAACAATTTCTCTGTTAATTCCACAATGGTGAGTGGTTTCAACTAGTAGACCGTTTAACCTATATCTCTTGTGCTTCCATCTAGTTCGGCCCCTGCACCAGCTACAACCATAACAGGTGCAACCACTGTTAGCAGTCAGTAATTAGTTACAAGCCAGTTGTCCTAACTTTTGGTACCAAGTCCTATATAAAGAACGTCGTAAATTTCTTTGGTACTGCTAGACCGGCTCAGGACCCCGGGTTCGCCAAGACCCGTAAGCACTTCTACTAGTGATCATTGTTCGATCGTTCTCCCAAAAGAAACCCTCTTGCCGGATTTCTGCAAACACAATAGCTTTTTCATAGTCTTTCGTAATTTTTCAAATCTTATATATGGATTTGGTTCGAAAAATCATCATTCAACACCGGTAGTTCCAGCAAGTCAATAACAGATTGCGCTGTTTTAGCAGTTCTAGAGTTCATACTTTCCAAACAACAAAATGAATAACGCTTTAGTTTTTGAATTAAGTTTTTTTTTCCAAATATTGTGTCATAACGTATTTTTTTTGTTTTTAAAAGTGTATTTATGTGCATATAAAAAGAATAAAGACTAATCAATGATGTATTGGCCATTTTGCTCGATAACCTTTTCCCATATTTTAGCGAGCTTCATAATTCCTCGTTCATAGAAAAGCCTGTCTTTATCGACAAATAACTGTAAAAACTGCTCAATTATAGACTTATCTGAATTTAAGGTCATACCACAAAAGGAGCTTTGAAGAGAGCGAAGCAAGTGGAAGTATGACGGTGCAAGGTCAGGCGCGTATGATGGGTGTCAAGGTCTCGCATTGGCGTGGTGGAACACCACTCCTTTACTATTAACGAGCATCGGACGTTTGATGGGTTCTGAATGGACTGTTTGGTTCCTTGGTAGAAGCTCAAAAAACCTGACACCTTAAAAATCCCAACACACTGATAAATGTCTGCTTTCGATGTTGTTTGAGGCGGATCACCACGCCGGAACCAAGACTACATTATTATAAACCAGTTATAAATTGCATCAAAAAAGGATCATTATACTCACGTTTAATAAGCTCGACGCAGATATTTATGCGAGCTGTCAAATTCACTTCTTTGAGTACATGAGGAACCCAAATATCGAGCTTGCTTATATATCCTAGCTTCTTTAGGTGGTTTTGAACGGTTGAATAATCGATTTTTAATGTTCCTTTGATCTCTCGTATCGTATAACGCTGGTTTGACTAGATTAATTTTTTTATTTTATCGTCCTCAACCTCGATTTTCCTTCCTGATCAAGGAGCGTCATTGAGATTAAAGTTACCAGCATGGAATTTCGTGAATGATCATTGAAACTGACGCTTTTGTAGAGCATTGTCACCGTAAACTGTACACAACTTTTCACAAGCTTGGCGCGTGTTCTTCCGTTTACGGAAGTAAAACAAGAAAATATGGCGAAAATGCAATATTTGGTCTTCCATCTTCAATTTGTCGTAAAATCCGTAGAAAATAAATATTATAAATGAATTTTTTTTTTAATGAAGCTAAAACTATCAGCTATTAAATGGTATATCAATAATATAGATGCAAATAACTCTAGTACTTCTAAAAATAAATAAAATCCATCTGTTATAAATATATGTCATGACGACAATCTAATCCATAAACACCTAAATTTTACTGTTTATTATATAAAATTATTATCATATTAGATGACCTATAACATAACTCTACAATTAGAAAGATGACCACCCATTAAAGAATTTTTTTTCTAAAGCAGCATAAATTCAAAAATCAGTTGGAAAGTGATATTACACAAAACAATATGAGTTGAATATATTGTATTATGTTTACCTTAGCCTAAGACCACCCATACAGATTGTTTAATTCCAAAAAGAAAGAAAAAAACTGCACACAAAAAATCGATAGTGTAAACTTATGTGGTCCTAATGACTTGTTTCTATCAAATTTACATACTCTTAAATATATTAACAATTTTGAGAGATTATGATAATACTACTAATAAAGAGGTTTTCTTCTAAAGTTTTCGATATTAGTTTTAGAGAAATATCTAACTTTAAATGACTAATTTTCAAATAAAAAAAAACTAATTAAATCAATTAATTAGAAGAAAAAAAAACTTTTGTTTATATGCCAAAATGAGTGTTTGGAGCTTAGAGCAACCTAAACTTAAATATTATTATCTCTCTTGAGACTAAACTAAGCTTGAATTTTGAAATTATCTATCTCTCGTTTAATAATGAATTCAATTTATTCAAAAGCTTTATTTTTTTTATTTAAATTCCAATACAAGTTATACGAGCTGAACTTATCACTTCACTCATCGTTCGATAAAGTTTGTCCATTTATCTAATCGAAAAATCAAAAAAAAAAAAATTCACCAATCTAAATATCTGGGAAATGTTATTTATTTATTATCTATTTTTTATTATGACTCTAAAAGTTCTGTGAGGATTTATATCGAGTCTTTTATTGTATAAATATTATTCGACGATTTACAATCAACCAAAGGAGGACCAATAGTGAATAGAATGCCAACACATGGTATATGGAAGAATGTGTATATGACTGAATGTTGGATAAGTAAAAAGATATATTTTCTCGTATATAAAATCCATTTGAAATTGATCATTTCAAACAGCAGGAAAACTTCTGCATTCATGAATGATAGGAAAAACACTTTTGATAAGTATAAGAGTGGCTATTCAAATTCAAGTGTCTGATAAAAGTTGTTCTGCAATTTAGATTGGGTTTTAGATACTTTACACACCATACTCTCCACAAACACATTAGTGGGTGGTAGTTATTTTCATAATAGTTTATTTTTATTGTGGTTATTTGAAAATAGTCGATATTTAGTATAAATGCAAATTGTTCTACGATAAGACAAAATTACGAAGATGTTAGAAAATTTCGTTGAAAATATGGTAATCCAACATGTTCGGCGAATGATAGTAGAAATGGAGTTCTTTTAGTATTGAAATAATAAAACTAACTAAAAACTAATAGTGTAAATTTATATAGTTGGAGGTAATAGAGTCAAGCAAATTAGAATAAAGTGCAGGTGGTTCTATTTCATGAACAAATTCAACAAATTTTAAATTTTCGCTATTGCACACATATACGATTGTTTGCATGTATAACCTTTAGCATATTCAACCTTTACTTTCCATTAATATGAATATATTTAGATGACAAATTAGCTAATGGTACACTTACATTCTCTTAATACTGCCAAACATGAATATGTTAATAGGAATAACACCTGCTACATCACCTCCAAATATTTTCCTATTCAATGACTCTCGATACATGCGCGCAACGCATCCGTTAAGGTTACATTGTATAATTAAGAAGGTAATCTTTTAGACATACCTAACCACTTTTAAGCGAAAATGATAAGTACTTGATACAAACAGAATAATTTACACTCCAACTGAAAATCTAGAAAATTCAGTAGGTAATTTTCATTTCCTTAAATTAGCGGTGTGCGGTTTATCCTTATCAATAGTTACCTTTTCTACAGAGTTTCCTTCTTACTATATTTATAAAGTAGATACACCACTACATGTCACTATTTAATATTAAATAAATCAGGATTATTAATTCTACCAGAATTTCATATTATGAATATTACCTGATTAGCAAAATCGAAACGTTAAAATTTTTTTTCCATAGAAAATTTAGCAAAATCATTTAAAATCAATTTTTATTTAAGCAAAAAAGAGAAAGATTCCACAAAAATTTGAGCATAATTTCCAAGTACTTTAGCAAAAATTCCGATAAAATGAAACAAAAAATCTGAATACTGAGCAAAAATCAAGACATAATTGGGCCAAAATAAACAACGAAAAGGAGCTAAATTCCATAGAAAATTGAGCAAAATCATTGAGTAATTGAGCAGAAATCCATTATTAACTAAACAAAAAATCTGATTACTGAGCAAAAATCAAAAAATAATTAAAGCAAAATATACAATGAATAGAAGCAAAATTCCAAAGAAAATTGAGCAAAATCATTGAGTAATTGAGCAGAAATATATTATTAACTAAACAAAAAATCTGATTACTGAGCCAAAATTAATAGTAAAAAAGAAAAAGAATCCATAAAAATTTGATCAAAAATACCAAGTCATTTAGCATAAATTCAAACAAAATAAAACAAAAAATCTAATTACTGAGCAAAAATCAACAAATAATTGAACAAAAATAATCAATGGAAATTAGCACAATTACATATATTATGGAGCAAAATCATTAAGCAATTAAGCAGAAATTCATTTTCAACTAAAGAAAAAATATGATTGCTTAGCAAAAATCAACAATTAATTGAAGCAAAATATACAATTAAAATTAGCAAAATTCCATAGAAAATTGAGGAAAGTCATCTAGCAATTGAGCAAAAATTCATTTTTAACTTAACAAAAAATCTCATCACTGACAAACAATCAGTAAATAATTGGGCCAAACTCAATAGCAAAAAAGAGAAAGAATCTACAAAAATTTGAGCAAAATTACCAAGTTATTTAGCAAAAATTCAAATCAAATAAAACAAAAAATCTTGTCACTGAGCAAAAATCAACAAACTTTTGACCCAAAATAATCAATGAAAATAAGCAAAATTCCATAGCAAATTTAGCAAAATTATTAAGCAATTGAGCAGAAATCCCTAAATAACTAAACAAAAAATCTCATTACTAACACACAATTAATAAGCAACTGAGCCAAAATTAATAGTAAAAAAGATAAAGAATCGACAAAAGTTTGAGCAAAATTACCAAGTCATTTAGCAAAAATTCAGACAAAATAAAACAAAAACTCTAATTACTGAGCAAAAATCAACAAATAATTGAGCAAAAATAATCAATGGAAATTAGCACAATTCCATAGATAATGGAGCAAAATCATTAAGCAATTGAGCAGAAATCCATTTTCAACTAAACAAAAAATCTGATTACTGAGCAAAAATCAACAATTAATTGAGCAAAAATAATTAACGAACATAAACAAAATTCTCAAGAATATTGAGCAAAATCATTAAGCAATTGAGCAAAAATTCATTTTCTACTAAATAAAAAATCTGATTACTGAGGAAAAATCAACAATTAATTGAGAAACAAACAACAAAAAGGAGCTGACTTCTATAGAAAATTGAGCTAAATCAGTAAGCAATTGAGCCGAAATCCATTTTTAGCTAAACAAAAAATCTGATTACTGAGCAACAATCAGTTAATAAATGAGCCAAAACCAACAATAAAAAATATAAATAATCTAAAAAAAGTTGAACAAGCTAACAAGCACCTAAGTATAAAATCTATTCATAATTAAATACAATAGAAATATGATCACTGATCAAAATTAATGAGCAATTAAGCAAAAATCTAGTAATAATTAAACGAAAAATCTGATGACTGAGGAAATAAAATCAACAACTGCCGGAAAATAAGCAAAAGGGTGGATGGATCTTTTTGAGTTGGTGGTGGATATGATTTGTTTTAAAGGAATATGGAGATGATAATTTGGGAGTTATAGTGGTAATGTACAATATAAGATGATATTGGCCAGTTTCAATAAGGATAGAGTCCACCGGGAAAGTCCGGTGTGCTCCACTTGCTAGTCGAATGCAGCGATTGACGACTGCTTCTATTTACCTTTGCCTTGCTACTGCCATTCTGATGCATTAAGTGAGGGAATAGAGTAACGTTCCGTCCAATATGGCGTTAGCTGCTCTGATGGCCTCATTTAATCTAATTTTACATTTACTACCAACCAGAATGTTCGCCGAATTAAGAATGGAGTCGATTCGGTTCATACGCGTAGTGTTTGTAATTTGCAAATTCGAGCTTCCACCACGGGTAATGGGGGTAGAAACCAGATTTAAATATATTCAGGTTATCTTTCCGTTTCCTACAAACATGGCGACTCGGTGGGTTCGAAGTATCTATTATAGTACCATTTTTACTGCTTTAGTTGTTGGCGGTTGACATTACCTCACAGATGTTATTGAGTGCCTTCTAAGTGGTAGGTTTTGCTGCCAGCACGAAGAGATTGTCCGCATAGAGCAAGTATGTCTTTGCTGAAAGCGCATGGAACAATGATTAAATATACTTATTCACTCTTTGACTTTAAAGGGCATGGGCCTTAGTGGACATTTGCCGGACATTGATTTTATTCATAAATGGTAAAATTTTTACAACATCTTTCACAAAAAAATGACGGAATTTTAGTACAAAATTTGTTTTTACAAATTTTAAAAAAAAAGTCCCAACTTGGAGATCTAACCTTGAAATTATTTAACGGCTCAAACTTTTTTCTTATATCATATTAGGTTGATCCTAAATATCGTATTGCCTTGTTTTTGTAATTATAAGTAAGCCATTTTTGCAGTTCTTTATGAAAAAATTCAAATAGATATCACGATAAAAATCACATAACAATTTATGAGTAAACATTTTTAGTGCAATTTTCAATTTTTTTATTTTTAATGGATTTTCAAAAATATTTACTAAATAAAAACAATTTTTTCCTATTTTAATTTAATTAGTATTTGTTCGGATATGTTAACTGATTTTACCTACAGCAAAAATTGTTTAATTTTCTCCACTTTTATTCTATAAAAAGTTTTTGAAAAAATCTACCACATTGAAACAGTTAATAAAAGATCAAAGGAGTAAATGATCTACTGCTGATTTTTCTGTCAAATTTTTCAAAATTATAAAATCTGATTTAATTAAGAACTAAAACATATTCAAAAGAACCTTGAAAAAAATTCGTGGTGCATAGCAAAATTCGTCGTTCATCACTATCAGTTCAAAAATATATGAAGACAATCTGCTTTTGTATTTAATTTTTTTTGTAGTACAGTATTAAAATTGACATTGCAAAATTGCCATCGAATTGAGTACAAAAACCCATATCAACATGACATAAAAACGTCCCTTCATATTCGTATCATGTTCAATTCTAAAAGGTTTGTCACATTCAAATATTTTATCTGTCACAGAGTTTAATAGGGGTCTCGGGGAGGGTACATCAACTACAAAATGCACTTACAACTGTGATAGTCGACTGTCAGTTTTGTCAGTAGCATTTCCGCTAATTTTTATCCTCCTCCAGTTAACCACTTACATTCCATGCAACTGATGCACTATAGTAAATGCATATCGGTGGTGGGGTGTGTACTCTTTAAGAGTGTGTTTTTATGTGCTAAATTCAGTTTATTTTTTAAAAAGTTTAAAAATTTTGAAAGAGAATTAATAATATCACTTCGCGTTAGCATGTGGTAAAATTTATTTCAAATAAAAATAGTGTAGCCAACTTTGCTTTTGGGTAAATCTGAGCTTAGTCAAAGTATCACGATAGATTTGCATAAGTAAAACCGTACACAGATGTGAATATCTCTAACTGTACATATTTGCGAACAGATAAAATCCTATTTAATATTTACACAACAAATTCAAGAGTAAACTTTCATTGGGACCTATTTATGAGTATATGCACTGGTTTCATACTGTATATTAAACAATTATCTTGTTATCTTAATTTAAAGATTTTTTTAAAAGGATAAGTAATTTTCGTATAAATTATAAAAAAATAGTTTCCATTATTAAGGAAACAAATTTATTTTAAATATATAATTTTTATCACATTTTTACGAATGAGAGTTTTTTTTTTAAATAATATAACTTTTTGCGAAAAATACCACATGAACAGAACAAATAATTATTCATCATATCGGAATCAAATCTGCTTCGCCGTCACTGCAGCACGCGTCTCATTAGTCCAACAACACCCTGGCGTACACACTTCAGTGCATCTCTTACGAAAGATGCACCAGTAGCCTTTTTTCGCCGCCTCTGCTCACAAGACATTATTTTCGGGTTTTCGAAATATATTTTATATCAATTCTGATAAACCAAAAACTTAAAAATATAAATGCTTTGAAGAAATGTGCATGTAAAAAAATAAGTGAAAATATAAAAATTATATATTATAAAAAATTAAATATATTTGGTTATAACGGGTGATTTTTTAATTGTTTTGTTTTTTAAATTTCCAAATCGATAAATCAATGCTTGCCATTTACTTTTTTAAGATTATTTCATGTAAATTTTGGCCACGAGTGAGTTCATGTCGCCCCATTAAAAATAGTCTAGAGGCGTCAAATCGCACGATCTAGGCGGCTAACTCCAATTAACAATGGTCATATTGAGAGATGAGTTAAGTGAGATAAATTGCTCACCGAACTCATATCTCAATATGTCCGTTGTTTCGCATGCTGTGTGGCATATAGTGCCATCTTGTTGAAACCACATGTTGACTAGTTGCAGTTCTTGCGATAGCGGGTGCCATTGACAGTAACGTTGCGGCAAGCATCACCTTTAAAGAAATACGGAGCGATAAACCGCACCAAACGGTGTATTTTTCTCGGTGCAATGGCACTTCTTACTTTGCCTATGGTTGTCTTCGCTATCACTATACGCTCCAGTAGCAATATTATCCTTTGTACGCACTCTACACACACAGGTTGATGGTTTAATGTTCAATAGCATAAAATTGCTGAGAAATTAGCATAATTCTATAAAAGTTGAGTAAAATTATTAAGCAACTGAGCACAAATCCCCAATTAATTATAGAAAAAATCTCATTACTAACCAATAATTAATAAGTAATTGTGCAAAAATTAATAGCATAAAAGAGAAAGAATCCATAAAAATTTGAGCAAAATTACCAAGTCATTTAGCAAAAATTCAGACAAAATAAAACGAAAAATTTAATTACTGAGCAAAAATCAATAATTAATTGAGCAAAAATAATCAATGGAAATTAGCACAATTCCATAGATAATCAAGCAAAATCATTAAGCAATTGAGCAGAAATCCATTTTCAACCAAACAAAAAATCTGATTACTGAGCAAAAATCAACAATTAACTGAGCAAAAATAATTAACGAAAATAAACAAAATTCTAAAGAAAATTGAGCAAAATCATTAAGCAATTGAGCAAAAATCCATTTTCTACAAAATAAAAAATCTGATTACTGAGGAAAAATCAACAATTAATTGAGAAACAAACAACAAAAAGGAGCTAAATTCTATAGAAAATTGAGCTAAATCAGTAAGCAATTGAGCAGAAATCCATTTTCAACTAAACAATAAAATTTGATTACTGAGCAATAATCAGTTAATAAATGAGCCAAAACCAACAATAAAAAATGTAAATAATCTAAAATAAGTTGAGGAAGCTAACAAGCAACTAAGCATAAAATCTATTCATAATTAAATAGAAATATGATCAGTGATCAAAATTAATGAGCAATTAAGCAAAAATCTAGTAATTATTAAATGAAAAATCTGATTACTGAGGAAAAAAAATCAACAACTGCCGGAAAATAACAACAATCAATAAGCAATTGAGCCAAAATTAATAGTAAAAAAGAGAAAGAATCGACAGAAGTTTGAGCAAAATTACCAAATTATTTAGCAAAATTCAGACAAAATAAAATAAAAAATCTAATTACTAAGCAAAAATCAACAAATAATTGACCGAAAATAATCAATGGAAATTAGCACAATTACATATATAATGGAGCAAAATCATAAAGCAATGCTTAGAATAGCTTGCTCATAAAATGGTCGAAGTGCGCGAAACACATTTTTCACAGAGCACACATTTTGTAATGCTAACCGAGCACTTCTGACTTAGACATATGTGTATGTGTAAGTGATATATCAAAAATAAAAACATTAAAAAGCAAACAGCAAAAAAAAATCAGCGTCCGTTTAAGATGTAGGAAAGGAGAGATCGTCGTCGAAATAAAAAGGGAGCAGTCCAAAATTATTTGACCGAATACTTCCGAAGGATGGTTTTGTGTAACGGCCATGAAGAGTGATAATAACTAAGTGTCTCCCATCAACGTCTAGGATCGGCTTCATCATTTTCCATTACATTTTGTGTTTTCTTAGTTTTAATTTTTTTTTTGTATCTTTCATTATCTTTTTTATTTTAATTTTAAATTTATTTTTATTATCCTTCCCAATTTTTATACGTCACTACTCATTTAAGCCCCCCCCCCCCCCCTCCCAACAAATTTACAAATGAAGTTGTTAACACCATTGTGTGTCTCATTTTTTTCCCTACATATTTTCGGTATGATGAATTTTCTTGTTATGGTGAGTGTGAGAACACCACATCGCACATACTTTGCACCACCACCGCACTTACCGCATAAAGCTATCGACAAGCATGCATAGTGTGGTGAAGTGCTCACTGAGTATGGGCGTTACTAACAATATTCCTGGGGAACTTAACGTACATTATTTTTCAGTTCAAATTTTAATACTTTCCTCTTCACTCAAGAATTTCACACGAATCTAACAATGCCAACACCCACGAAGAATGAAGCCACCAAATAGCCTCACGGTCGTCGCGCAACATAATGGCATCTAGCTCTTGTCTAATAAACGTTATAAGCAAATATATAAACAAACAAATTCACCTTCTTCTTAAAAATCCATCGAAATAATGTAAACTATTTTAAGAAATAATCTATAATATTGTTGATTTTCAAAAGCTAACCAAATAAATATTAATTAATATTAATAATTAATTAACCGTAAATAGATAATAGACTCTTAATAAAATAAAAAAAAATATTCAAATCCTCATCACAGCCAATATTATTAATTTGCATAAAATCTTAAATAAATTTCCCTTTTGCCAATATACACGTAAACTTCTAAATGTAAATATGCCAAAGGATAAAAAGTAAATATAAGGTCATTAATTGCAATCGTTAATTGACTGAAATTAATTACACTCAAAATAGAAAATATCACTGTAGATTTACTTTTGTCAATAATAATAAAAAATAAAAAAAAATAAAAACAGAACAAAATTTTCATTTTCTCTCACCATCCATCGGCCATAGTAAAATTATATGTATTTTCGGTTCAATTTGATAGACTCCAATTTCGAACATCCAAAATACACAGCTTACCATCTAATTAACCTTCAAGCTTAATTAATGATTTCATTTTAGATGAAATAACAGCCAAAAAAAAAAAAACAACAAATAAATAAAAATGAAGTGCAAAAAAACGACGAGCAAAAATAAATCCAGATTGAAGCTGGCGGAATCATTTCGGAGAACCCTTATTATTCATTTAACTAATTACCTTCTACCTGATTTCGTCCATTATATTGTGCATCATTAATTTTATTTGTTTTCTTTACGATCCTTTTATTGAAGGAATTCTACTTCCATCTATCGTATTTATTCGTTTTCAACTGTTAGCTTATAGACAATTTCTATTTAGATGTAATCAACCCCACCTAGGAGGAAAAAACTGCAAATAAAAAAGCATCATTTCTTCTTTGATGAAATCCTGCCATGACTTTTCCCTCACTTTAACTGGGGAATGTGGCGGAATTCATTCCAAACAATTTATCTGCAAACTCTTCAAAGCGAAAAATTCTCAAATATCTACTCTACCAAAACAGAAACAATATTACTAATTAAGTCTTTTAGTCGTTATTTCTTTTTTCTCTTTGCAATAAAATAATATATTAAATCCTTTTTTTTATCATTGGTTTTTTCTCTTTCCTTTTTTTCGTTTTGTTGAATAAACCAAACAAAAAATCTCCATTATACCAAAAACATGATTTTCTTAAAAAGATTTTCAGGATTTTTTTTCTATTTTCACTTTCATAGTAAAAAAAAAATTTAAGACAGCAAATGAAATTAAATCCTTAATGGAAGATTTTTTTTTTCATTTTAATAATTAACTAAGGTAAATACTCTTTTTAAAATGATCTCTTAACATTGGTAAGAATAATTCCAGGAGATAAGGAATAAATTCAAATTTATCTTTTAAAAATATTACCAACCAATTATCGTTAATCTACTTTATTAGCTATTATTTTAATTTAGCCTGATTTGATAAGATATTTTAATGGAAATATCATAAATAATTATGGATAAAGTTCAATTATTATAGATATTTAATAGTATTACAGATATCTTTCTAAGATGAAATTTTTGTTTAACAAAACTTAAGACTAAAAAGGCTTATCAGATAAATTCTAGAAATCTATTATTGTCATTTTACAAATAGAATCAAATAAATTAAGAATAAAAATCATATTTATTGAGGAAGTAATTATTTGTAAAATCATATTTTATTTTTTTATAAAATTTTCATAAAATTTTGTTTTTTTATTATTTTTTTTATATAAAGTTTTTTTTTTAAATAAATAAATTCCAATTATTTCTTCCTAAACTATCCTTTTCATCGAGAGCGTTCCCAAAAACTTACAAAATAGACTTGGGATGATCAGGCATATGATTTTATTACCTATATAATACTAAAGCAACTCCCTAAGAGGATATCAGTCTTCATTACAAATCAAAGTTTTGTCCAACATACTTTCCAATCCTTTGGAAAATGATCCCTAAGTCCAAAAACTCAAGAGGATGTACTTCTTGCAACTGTTAACTCAACACACTCTCGAATATTTATTCGTTATTTAGCGGGGGTTCCTCGATATTTTGCTGTGTTCCACAAGGTAGTACACTTAGTCCTATCATGTACAATATTTATACAAAAGATATTTTTAATAGCGCAAGATAACCTCATACTCAACTTTTTTTATAAAATAACGATACTTAACACAAACTTTCTTAATTTTTTTTATGCTCCTAATATAACTGTGTCTTTTTTTTAAGTTTCATTCTCAAGAATTAAAGTGCCACTAATCTCCATATTCATGTGATTTATTAAAATATTGTTTAGTCGCAAAAGTTCATGGTATTTTTTTTTATTAAAATAGAAAACGCTTAAATCAGAGTATTAAAATTAAAACAATTGAGGTCAAAAAATCAATGGGTCAAAAATTTACCTGGATGGAACTCGCCCACCTTACTAGAGTTACTGATAGAGCAACTAGAGTCATCTGGACTCCGTATAGGCTCTTTAGTAAAACCTGAGGTCTTTAACCGAAAATGATACAGTGGTCATATCCGGTACTAGTTAGCCGCATCATCACTTACGCTGCCCTCGTTTAATGGACTAAGACTGAACAACGTGCTGGCCAAACAACCGTTCCTAATGTTCAAGGACTGGCGTGCTTGGCTATTACAGGTGCCCTGAGAATATCTTTTAGAACTGCTGTTTTTGCATTTACATATTAAAATATTTAAACCTAACGACCTGCTTAAGAATATTAAGGTCGCATCGGAGCTTAAAGAAATTCGGAAATCCAACTATCTTTCAAACGCTTTGTTGATAAAACCTAATTTAAAGCAGTTCTTTGTGGTTCGGAGAGCTTAGAAAAGACGCTTTGGCCTTTTACACTTTCTGTTCTAAAACGGAAGTGATCATTGGGATGGGTGCAGTTGGACCTCAGTGCATCCACTTTAGAAAGACAAGAGTACTGTCCCGGCGTGTTTAATGATAAAAATTAAGCTTTTGATAGAGTTTGGCATCCGGGCTTGGTGTAGAAAGTCAAGAGAATCCATCCTTCTACCCATTTCCTAGTTCTCAGATCTTTCCAAGTAAACGAATCTAACGAACTCTCCAATATCTCTCCGATATTAGCTGATGTTCCTCAGGGAAGTTTACTTGAACCCATCCTTTACAATATTTATACATCTGATATTCCAATCTATCCCAACACAAATGCCAATGATACGATCTGCCTTGTATCGAGCGAAAATCCCCAACATGCTTCCAAAATTCTCCAATCCCAAATAAAAACTTTACAGAACTGGTTTACCAGGTGGAAAATAAAATTTTACTCTCCTCCATAAACTATATCCTCCCATATACCTTAATGGTAGTGACATACCACAACATACCCATGTTCGGTTCCTAGGAACTTAGGCAAACGCTGACATGTGATCCATATACAAGACTTAAAGGACAAGATCTAAACAGACGATATCTACAACTACTTCGACTTCTAGACAAGCGTTCTAAACTTACTATAGACAGTAAAGTACTTTTGTCGTATTTAAAGCAATATGGACTTACGGACTATAACGCTGTGGTCCTATTAAGCCTTCCAATTCCCGTCGAATTCAATTCCTTCAATCAAAAATACTCCACACAATTTTCCACCCTCCCTTTTATATTTGCAGTACGGTTATCCACCATGATCTTAAAGTCCCTTTTGTTCATGATATTACAGTGTCTCATTATAAAAAGTTCCATTCCCGTATCACCAATCAAACTAATACCATTATTCAAAAAACTATGCTCCACTTTCTTTCCTAAAATCACTCATCGAATATTGAAGCGTCACTGATTGTCAAATTTACTACAATACTAAGTCTTAACATTCAAAGTCTGTGCAAAAAGAATTGCGAATTTTGTATTTTTTCAAAAATTATTTATTTATTCATGAATATCAATTTTCTCCTCTTTAAAGTAATCCCCACCAGATATTATACACTTGTGCCAACGTTTTCCCCAATCCTCGAAGCACTTCGAAAAATCATTTTTTGTGATATTGTTCAGCTCCTCCTTCGATGCCGTCTCTATCTCCTTAACCGGAGCGTAGCGTCGTCCTTTCATGGACCTCTTCAGTTTCGGGAACAAGCAAAAATCACAGGGGGCCAGATCTAGGGAATACGATGCCTGCGGCATTATTAGTGTGTTGTTTTTGGCCAAAAATGGCAAAACCCAATTTTTGTTATTCCACAAATCCGGTCGTTTCTAACTTGAGCATAACTTGCAGGTAATATTCCTTATTGACCGTTCTACCCTGTGGCAAGAACTCATGATGCACCACGGCCCTGCAATCGAAGAAAACTGTAAGCAAAACCTTCACATTCGACCGAAATTGGCGCTTTTTTCGGTCTTGGCTCGTGCGGCAACTTCCATTGGGATTATTGAGCTTTGGTTTCCACGAAACCCATGATTTGTCACCAGTTATGACCCTCTGGAGCAAATTTGGGTTGTCGTGGACAGAGTCCAACAGCTCCTTAGCAATGTTAATGCGATGCTGTTTTTGGTCGAAATTGAGCAAAAATCGAAGACGAACCCAAACACGTGCAAGCAAATTAGCTGTTAAAAATTAGCTGAACATTCAAAATGGCCGAACTTGTCGGCATAAGTGAGATATATGAGTACCAACATAATGCCACAAAAAATAGAAAATCGAATACACGTAACCCGCGGAAATTCCAAATTCACGATACTTTCTGAACAGACCTCGTAAGCACACGCGAGTAGGAGAAACTTCGACTATTCACGATAATTAATATTATTAATCAAATCTGCTTGTTACAGATATCTGTAAAAATTAAAAAACAAAACAACAAAAAAGTTTATTTCCTAGTCACTTTGAAATATGATCATTTTACTAAATTAAAAAATTTTTAAGAAAATAAACATAAATTTCCATGGTTAATAATAATATTTTTCGAACAGTATTTATAGGATCACAAAATACTTCGCCAATAAAAATTATGAAATAAACATAAATTTTGTTGATTATGTAATAGATTTAAAAGTTTCGGTTTTTATAAAAAAATAAAAAATAAAAAATAAAATATTAATGGTGGTAGGAAGTCCATTCAAGTTGTTCGGGAATAACATTTACTACCAAGCATATTTATGGTAAGACTTGTTTCTAAGGATAACGTAATAGCAGTAAATAATCATGTACAAAGAAAATAAATTTATCTCATCCAAAGATAGTATGCAAGTACAATAGATATATCTAAGTTTGTACATGGATATATAAAGTTATTGTGTTCACTCAGTTTCAATTCAAAGAGAACCGAAATTGTTATGCCAAAATTTCAACGTGTGTTTTCTTCAATTAAACTTGTCAGTTAATTATGAAATAATAAATTCCTCTACGTATGCATGAGCCAATTATATCTTTCGAAATACAATTCTGTTTATTAGATATTATTAAATAATTGTGAAAATTTACACATTTTCATTATCTACGATAATGTACCTATCACTAACCACCACCCAAACTGTCATAAACGCAAATCACTCAGAAATTATGAATATTTTCAATTCAAGTTCAACATTTCACCAAAGATACGATAATACTTTAATTTGAGTTTCCGAATTATCTTAAATATTAGTTTAGAATAATGAACTTCAGAGCACTTAAGTTTTTGGTGGACTTTCCTTGCTTGGTGATGAAAGTGTAGAAGAGGAACGCCATCTTCGAAAATGGCTCGTTATCACAAGGCAGCAGGTGGTCATGCTTAAATTAGTTTTTCCACAAAACCGACTATTGTCAGAAAACATGGCACCACAATAAACGTTTATTTGAAAATTTATAAATAATTACGGCTATAATCATTATTACATTATAGTAATGTGTAAAAGCTGTAATAAATATTATTTTTGATATATTTTATTAAGAATTTCTTGTGATTATAAGAACTTTTAGGAAATGTGGTTTTTTTTGAATTTTGAAAAAAGGTTTAAAAAAAATTGTATTAGATAAAATAAAAATTGTTTTTGTTAATTGGGTGGTCAAAAACGATTTGAATACAGAAGAAAACCTCTACGAGCCAGTAGCGGCATTGCAAAAACCGTATTTCAGCTTTGAACCATAAACAATATTTTAGACTCTAACCTCAACATTTTAAATTTATGGCGAAAAATTTTTGTTTGTTTGAAAAATTGGCACAAATTATAAATGTTTTTAAGAAAAAACAAATTGGAAATTTTTATGAATTTTAATGAACGTTAAAATTTCGCCAATTAGCGATTTTTAGAGTCTAAAGCATAGCTTCTCAGCCGTTATTGGGCTACTGCCCGCTTTAAAAAAAAATATTTCATGACCTCCTTTTTTAAAAAAAAACACTTCGACTACTGCTCTTGAAATCAATAATTTTACTCACAGTTTTCAAAATTTTTTGGTTCATAATCAATTTTTTCAAGCATTGATTCGATAATGCCCCTCTTCAGTGAAGGATATAATATCATATACTGAAAAATCAGTACAGATTTTTAAAATTAATTATGAATTAAAGTATTGTTTAAAGTTTTATTAACAAATATATATTATTAAAAATATTGTAGAAGTTCATTAGCTATCAAAGGGTACCTGGATGAAAAGATTTTATGACCTCTTTGGCTCAGTTATAACGTTTTTAGAAAATGAAGACGAATCGTTAAGGGGGTGATTTTAATGCAATTTAAGAATGACGTAAGCTTATATAACTTATTAATTTTTTATAAATTCAATAAAACGAATCAATAGTTTGATTAATTTTTAATCAATTTTTTGATTTTTTTTTAATCAAGAGTGTCAGTTTCCGAATCCTTCCTTTGTAGAAATAAATTATAACATAATTCTGGTATTTTCTTGTCTGTTATACTAGTCAAAAACGTATTAGGATCAAGAATAAAAATAAGGATTGATTTTTCTTAAAATATTAAGTTTGATGATTTTTAGAATTGATCAAAATTTTCAGCGCGTTCTTGCGAGTATTACCAAGGGCAGCGCCCCAAATTTGTCGTGGACCAAAATTGTCCCTTTTTTGCCGATCTCTTTAAATGATTAAATTTTTGAAAAATATCAATTTTTATTAGTATTTTTATTTAAAAAAAATTTTGGTGAAATTACAATTGAAAACGTGGTGAAATATGCTATTTTTATCGAAAATATAATTATTATTAACTGATAATTTTTTCAATACAAATAATATTTTAAATAAATTATTGTAAAATCTAAAAGTTAAAAATTCTGAAACATACAATAAAGGGCAGTCATTGAAAAATTCTTAATTTTTAAAGAGGATGGAAATTTTGCCGTCTAGCGATTCTTCGTATCTAAACCAAAGGACAAGATTTAAATTCCGTAATTTTTTTAAAAATCGCCATAAAATAATTTTTTTTATTAAAATACGTTCTTTAGGTAATTATTAATTGCTAATTTTTAAAAAAATATTTTAAAAAGCGTTGATTTTTTATTATATTAAATTTGTATAAGAATATGTGTAAAAAAAATAATGTCTTAAAAAATTTATCAAAATTGAAAATGTGGTAAAATTAAAATTAAAAATGTGGTAAAATATGCTTTTTTTATGGAAAATAGATATATTATTAACTGATAATTTTTACGATACAAATAATATTTAAAGAAAACATTTAAAATAAATAAATTATTGTAAAATCTAAAAGTTAAAAATTCTGAAACATACGTTAAAGGGCAGCCATTGGAAAATTCGTAATTTTTAACGAGGATGGAAATTTTGCCGTCTAGCGATTCTTCGTATCTAAACCAAAGGACAAGATTTAAATTCCGTAATTTTTTTAAAAATCGCCATAAAATAATTTTTTTTAAATAAAATACGTTGTTTTGCCAATTATTAATTTCTAAGTTTTAAAAAAATATTTAAAAAAGCGTTGATTTTTTAATAAATTTTATTTGTATAAGAATATGTGTAAAAAAAATAATGTCTTAAAAAATTTATCAAAATTGAAAATGTGGTGAAATTAAAATTGCAAATGTGGTAAACCTAAAATTAAAAATGTGGTAAAATATGCTTTTTTTATGGAAAATAGATATATTATTAACTGATAATTTTTACGATACAAATAATATTAAAAGAAAACATTTAAAATAATAAATTATTGTAAAATATAAAAGTTTAAAAATTATGAAAATAACGTTAAAGGGCAATTATTTGAAAATTCATAATTTTTAGCGAAGATTGAAATTTTGCCGTCTAACGATTCTTTGTATCTAAACCAAGGGACAAAATTTTATTTGTGTAGTTTTTTAAAAATCGCCACAAAATAATTTTTTAAAATACGTGTAAAATCCGTTGTTTTGCCAATTATTAATTGCAAAGTTTTAAAAAATATTTAAAAAAGCGTTGATTATTGTTAATTTTTATAAGAATATGTGTAAAAAAAATTATGTCTTAAAAACTTTATCAAAATTGAAAATGTGTTGAAATTACAATTGAAAATATGATAAAATATGTAGAAACATCGAAAGTAGATAATATGTTCACTAATGATAAGTTTTTAGATCCAAATGATAGTAAATTATTAAAAATAAATAAAATATTTTGAAATTTAATAATTTTTATGAAAATATGTTTGCAAATAATTAATTCTAAAAAGGACGTAATAGTCAAAAATATCCAAAAATTGAAATTCCTCCAATTTACAACTTTTCGAATACAAACTATAAAAAAATATTTTTAATATGTACTTTTTTTTAAGTCAAAAATTTATAATAAAATGAAAAGTTAATAATGAAAAATGATGTAAAATTTACTATTGAAAGAGGCTTGATTGTTATTGAGAATTAAAGAATCCCTTATTAGCAACTTTTTTTTATATCTAAACAATGAATAAAAATGCAAAATATATTGAGAAAAAAACCTAGAAAAATATAAATTAATAAATAAAAAATGTACAAAATATTGTTAGTGGACACTTTTGGAATACAAGTTTTTGAGTCTGAATAATAAAACTGGCCAGTTAACAATTTTTTGAGTCTGAATAATAAAACAAAAAATTTCAAAATGCAAAACATTTTCAAAATCCAAGTTTTTTCAAATAAAATACGTTTTTAAAAATTTCCTAAAATATCAAATATTTTACAAGAAAACCACGTGAATATTCATAATTTTAATGGTTAACTAACGACTTTTTTTTGTATCCAAATAATGAAAAAAAATTATCAAATGTAAAATACTTAAAAAATCTTTTTTTTTCAAAAAATACGTTCTTAAAAATATTTAAATTTAAAACTCTTGTAGACGAAGACCATTGAAAGATTTGTGCTTATTATTGAGTGTTTAAAAGATGGCAATTAATAAGTTTTTAGATCAAAATTTTTTTATTTTAAATTCCTTAAATATTAAACAATTATAAATAAAAACACATTTTTAATTGAATAGATTGCATGGGAAGACTATTGGAAAAGTAGTGATTTTAATGGACAATGGCAAATTTGGCAAATAACGATTTTACAAATTTGCAAATTAACGAATAAAAAAAATTACCATATTAAATGTAAAAAAATTTAAAAACTATTAAAAAATTAAAATTTTCAAAAGGCAAGAACTTAAAAATATAAACAAAAAATAAAAAATTCTATAATTTTTAAAAATAAAAAATGTTTTTGTGATATTTATCGAAGGTGGAATTTTTGGCAACCTAAAGTGTTTAAAATGCATATTTTTTTTAAAATAGTCCAAATGTAAAAAATTTAAGGAAAAATAAGTTTTAAAAAAATATTTAACCATTAAAAAAACATTAAGTAAGGGCAGATCTTTTATCGAGAATTAAAAATTCGCAAATTACGGATTTTTGCGATCTCAATAATTTCTTAAAAGTTATTTTTTTAATGAAAAAACATTTAAAAAATCTTAAAATGTTCTAAGTGAAATATTTTGGTATATTTATGAGTTTTAGTGAGTATTTCTTGGCTCCAAAAACAGAAGTAAGAAAAATATAACATGAAAATTATTTTTTTAAAATGGAAATTTTTTCATTGGAAATTTTTTAGGTGAAAACGACATCTTTTTTAAAAATGGAATTTTTTTCATTGGAAATTTTTTAGGTATATATTTTATTATATATAAATTTTTGCAAACTGCTTTAATTAACAGGACATACCCAGAAAGATCGCATTACCGAATATTAACCGAATAACCAAAAAAAATTTGACACCAAATTTAAAAATTAAAATAAATATTCCTATTCAAAGTGCTCAATCGAATTTTCGATTATTATTGTATATAAAAAGTAACGCAAACATTTTTTATTTTAAAGTTTTGAGTTCAAATTTAGATAGCAGAATAATCGTGATTGCTCTCCAACAACCGAAATTGTCGTAGGCCTCAAAAATTTACATATCAGTACAAGTGTGACTATTAATGACCATAAACAAAATATGAAAAATTCAATTTTGTATACTAACAAATTTAGAAAATAATTTTATCAGAATTTCTAATTTTGTTTGTATTAAAATTGAAATTTCTAACTTTAATTAAAATTTCATTACAAACGGAAATGTTTTACTAAATATATAAATAAAGGACTATTTAAATAGAATTGCATAAGTTAACAGCAGCAACAGCACCAGTTTGAATGATATCAAATTGAGGTAAAAAATGAACACTATTTAAATGTGCAATAATCTCATATTAAATCATTTGTATGCAATTTAATATACAATAGCACGTTCACATTTTATTCCTCATCTACGGCTAAGCACAAATGTGCATACTTCTTTCAGGATAATGCATTGAAATTAACGAAATTGTACACTGTTGCATACCAAATCACATATAATCCGGCATTTTTCCATTCTATTCAAAATATATATAACTGAACACTGGGTACTATCTCTAGTCGGATTCATAGGAATCCTTACTAGCAAATCCTGTTCAATGCCCGTATGGCCATACGACCATGTGTCTGCCTCCACTAGGCACATGTCCTTCTTTCGTGCTTCATTTTCGCTCAATATAGGAAGAATCTTTCTGACTTTGTTGTCACACTGAATTAAATGCACAATTCCAACTGGAAAATTTCATTCTTGCATGATCCACTTTCCCTTCAGTAACCATGTTCCTGCCAAGCAAACGATTTATACACTTCGGAGTATTTGAAAAGGCGATTCAGTATAAAATTTATAATAAATTTCATTTTCTCATAATTGAAATTCTCAAATCCAGCATTTACCTTATTTTATTTGACTCTTTTTACTGTTTTTCATTCCATTTAAACCAAAATAAAAAAGTTATAAGACCAAACCAAATCCTCACAATAATATTCTTTTGGTTTATAAAGATAAACTCATCTACAGAATATAAGCTAACAATTCTGACAATTACTTTTATTTACAATTTTTTATATTTCAAATATGAAAATAATATTTTTACACATAAATATATACTCATATTATGATCATAAGAAGCTGTATAATATTTCGATAAAGCAAAGAAATTTAAATGATTTTTTTTTTCAAATTAACATCATCTTAATCTTATTTCTGAAAGGTATTAAATCAAATTGAATGAATTAAATGACTTTTCTGTTATTATCTATTTCAGTTTCTGGAATTAGCACCATTTAAGTTGTTGTAGGGCTAATAATCTACATTTCAGTTTAAATATTTAAAAAAAATCATTTTTTCCAAATGACTTCATAATCATGGCGCTATAAAGTGACCCCAGTCACATGTGTTAGAGACCTTATATACAAACAAACTTAAATCATTTACTTTCGAACTAAAAAAAATTATATAAAATATACTACAATATTTTATA
Organism: Atherix ibis; assembly: GCA_958298945.1. Lineage (NCBI taxonomy): Eukaryota > Metazoa > Arthropoda > Insecta > Diptera > Athericidae > Atherix > Atherix ibis. The sequence goes on along the minus strand of OY282605.1, from coordinate 29,084,922 downwards.
TCACTGTTCTGTTCTAATTATTTTTGACCGACACTGTATATTTTAGCGTTCTTTCATTTTTGACCAAGACTGTATATATTGGTAGCCTAGATTTTTTCATATGGCTTATTATTTAGATTGATCGTCTTTTTAGGCTGAAGTCTTATAATTATGTATTCTACAATACTCATTTTTACTGGAAATATTTATTTGGCATAATTTTTTTAGCGACGACTGTAAATTTGGTTTCTTTTTTCTTTGATTTTCTATTATCTTTCTCTTAATTGTGGTAACCAAATTCTTTTGTGAGAGTCTGATTTTTTGGTGTCCTATTTTTTTAATAGTTAGTCTCCTATTTTGTTAAACAGAGAGTTCCAATATTCTTGACCGAGAGTGTATTTTTGAGCAACTTTTCTTAATATCCTATTATTTTTATTAAAAAAACTGAATATTTTGACCATTTCCTTTTCGATCGAGACTTAATGTTTTAATCTCCCACATTTTTTGACCGAAACATTAAATTTTAGTGTCTTATTTTTAACCAAACTGTATAATTGGCATAATATTTTTGGCCAAGACTGTATTTTCTTTTGTATTCTCCTTTTGCTCACAGGCGCTTTTTATTTTAGTAGTAACCTTTTTTTGAAAGCTCAATATTTGGTGTTCTATTTTTTTGGCTGATAGTGATTATTTTAGGGTTCAGCCATTTTTGACTGGAATTATACCATTTTTTGCAGACGCTCCTTATTTTTTTTGACTTTGGCGATGACCTATTTGGTGTCCTATTATTTTAACGGATAGTACTATTTTTGGCCGAGATTGTAGTTTTTTCTGGCAGATGCTTCTCATTTTTCTGATCAACTTTTTTTTGCTGAAATGGTGTATTTGGTGTCCTAATATTTTTATTAATACTGAATATTTGATTCCTTTACCTTTTAGCCGAGACTTTATATTTTTATATTCATAATTTCTGAAGGAAGATTTAAATTTTAGAAGTTTTGAACTATTTAATTTTTTTGTGCCTTTAGTCAAGACTGTAAACTTTGTACTCTTCTTTAGATATCTGGAACTTTTTACTTTGTTGGCCTATATTTTATTCCATGTTAGTGTCCTATTTGCTTAACCGACATTAAATATTTTGGCATTCTACTATTTTGGACCGAGATCCTACTATTCAGGGTCCTAATAATTTCGAGTAACGCTCTTTTTTTCTCGACTAATTTTTTTGACCGAAATGGAATATATTTAACAAAAACTAATTAGTTTGCCACTTGTCCGTTTTTTAAGGAAAGCTTTAAATTTTGGTGTTTCACTTATTTTGAAGAAAATAGCATTGTAGGCATAATATTTTAGGCTAAGACTGTACGCATGATATTTGTCTTCCTTAAGCCGAAAGTGTAAATTTTGTGCTTTTTATTATGGTTGGCATATTTTTGTTATTGGAAAAACTGAATATGTGGTGTCCTATAACTTCTTGACTAAATAGTGAATATTTTCGGGTTCTGCAATTTTTGACCGAGATTGTAGTATTTTTGGCAGACGCTTTTAATTTTTTAACTGAATTTTCTGACTGAAACGCTCTTTTATATTTTTTTCAATAATGAATATTGGTCCTTTTCTCTTTAATATTTTATATATTTTTTATTCGAAACTTAATATTTTATAACCTATTTTTTATATTAGAATAAAACCTAGTTCACCTATTTTGGACTTAACCGATATATATGCTGACCATTCTTCCAGTCCAGTACTCAATATTTTTATTTAAAGTTTAATTAAATTTAATAAAAATATATTATTATTATGAAGAATAAAGAAAAATATCGAAGCTTTTCTGTTAAATATCTTTTAGTTCAGTTCAGATGACAAAATATTAAAATATTTAAGAAGAATTTTTATGAATTGTTTTTTTTTTTTGTTACTTTAAATTTTTATTTAAAGTCTGATTTAATTAATTATCTTTAAAAAATTGATTTTTTTGTGAAATTCAATAAACAATTTTCCAAAAACAACTCTAGTAATTAAGATACCTAGCTTAACAATCTAAAACTAATAATAAAATAAAAATTTCCGGAAATCTTATAAAAAAACATAATTCAAATATAAAAATTACTAAAATTAAATAATTAAACAAAAATTTGTAAAAAAAAAACCATTCAAGAAATCGTATAAAAAGTTGAACCAATAACCGATAATTTCTCTTAATCGACAATATTCCACACTAATTTATACGAATAAATAAATAAAACTTAAAAATAAAATATTAAATTATGGTCCTTAACTTTAATAACATTAAAATACCATATTATTATTTAAATTATATGTAATTACAAAAATTGCAATGAACTAGTACATTTTTTTATAAAGATGTTCGCATTTTTATTTAGCCTTAAAGAAATTTTACCGAAATAAATCGAATTAAAAATTGATGTAATTTGTTAAAAATGATTTAGAAAGTTTTACTTAACCAAATAAATCATTATTTGGGATGGAATTAATTTTGATTGAATTTCATTTTGCCAAAACAGTACTGATTCAAGTAAGTTTATTTGGATTTACTATAATCATAAACTTAAAAACCAAATAAACTTCGAACTCAATCAAATCAATTGAGTTCGACCTCGATCTAGATTTAGATTCCAGATTTCTATACTATAAGTATCGGTCGGTGTACATTGACTTAAATGAATTTCAATTTCAATTTCAACCATTCCGTTAGTTATGTTATAATACTTGAACCCAGATTTGTAAATTACACCGAAACCTATCATTTGGTGGGCAGTTAAGCAATTTCGATCCCAAAACGATCAAATAAATTCCCAACAATTTATCTCACCTATTTCTGTCCAACCTAAATGCAATTACATTTATCAACTCTAGAAACTTATACTCATAATAAATTGTTACAAAAAAATAATGAATTTCGTAAATTTTAGTAGATTATACTGTACGACGACAGCATATGTGATAATTTAAGAAGCATTTGTGTTCTCCAAAACCACTTGTTAAAATGTGTTGTGGTATCACAGCTTCTACCTTTGCAAGTAAAACTGAAATAGATTTTCAAGTAAGTCTTATCTCCTATTATGGCTTCTACACTTGTAGTCGAGGTGAATTAATACAGTCGTAAGTTATGTGCAAATATTTCAAGACCTTTCAAGTAAGTTTATATCCCTTAATTCTAAGAATATTATCTATATTACCATACAATCTTAGTCCCACATAGACGAAATATAATTGAGGGGAAGAAACTGATACAAAACTTTGTCATTACAGTGACCTAATCTTACTTCTTAATTAAAATTTTAAAGTAACTTACAAAACTATACAATAAAAATCTAAATTAACTATATAGCAAATATTGGTAGTTGGATAAGTTACTGTAATTGGAGTTATCCTGAAATCTATATAATAAAATTGTTTATGTGATCTACAAAACTATACGAGGTCTGTTCAAAATGTATCGCGAATTTTATTTTTTTTTCAAAAATTATTTATTTATTCATGAATATCTATTTTGTCCCCTTCAAAGTAATCCCCACCAGATATTATACACTTATGCCAATGTTTTTTCCAATCCTCGAAGCACTTCAAAAAAAAATTTTTTTGATCTTGTTCAGCTCCTTCTTCGATGCTGTTTTTATCTCCTTAATCGTAGCGTAGCGTCTTCCTTTCATGAGGCTCTTCATTTTCGAGAATAAGAAAAAGTCACAGGGGGTAAATCTGGGGAATACGGTGGTTGCGGCATTATTAGTGTGTTGTTTTTATCCAAAAATTCACGAACAAGCAACGATGCGTGAACAGAGGCGTTATCATGGTGCAAGAGCCAATTTTTGTTATTGCACAAATCCGGGCGTTTCTGGCGGATTGCTTCACGCGACTTGCGATATATTCCTTATTGACCGTTCTACCCTGTGGCAAGAACTCATGATGCACCATGGCCCCGCATTCGAAGAACTGTAAGCAAAACCTTCACATTTGACCAAACTGTACGCGCTTCGGTCTTGGCTCATGCGGCAGCTTCCATTGAGATGATTGAGCTTTGGTTTCCACGTCATAACCATAAACCCATGATTCGTCACTAGTTATGACTCTCTGGAGCAAATTAGGGTCATCGCAGACAGAGTCCAATAGCTCCTTAGCAATGTTAATGCGATACTGTTTTTAGTCGAAATAAAGCAATTTTGGTACGAATTTCGCGGCAACCCATCTCACGACCAAATCATTGGTCAAAATCGAATGGCACGAAGAACCAATCGATATGTTTAAGTCCTCAGCAACTTCTCTAACGGTGATTCGACGATTGACCAATACTATTTTCTTCACTTCATCAATGTTTTCGTCTGTTGTTAACGTGCTCGGGCGTCCGGCACGCTTTTCGTCGTTCACATCTTCTCGGCCCTCTGAGAACATTTTGTACCACAGATAAACGTTGCTTCGGTCCAAGGTAGCTTCACCATATGCCACAGTCAACATTCGGAATTTGTCCGCGCAATTAATTTTGATACAGATTCTTCGATCCATTTTTTGGAATGGGAAAAAATCGAAAACGAGCCAAAATACGTGCAAGCAAAGCAGCTGCCAAAAATTAACTGAACATTCAAAATGGCCAAACTTGTCGGCATAAGTGAGAGACATGAGTACCAATATAACGCCACAAAAAATCGAAAATCAAATATACGTAATTCGCGATACTTTTTGAACAGACCTCGTATTAATAAAAGTTCGATTGAGTAATTTTGTAAGCCACCGTTTTTACAGTAACTAAAAAAATTATACAATTAAGATTAAAATTGTATATTTATCTTTATTAGTCACTCTAATTAAAGTGCCCCTCAAAACTACGTAATTACAACATTTACGTAACATCTTGCTACGTAGTTAAAATGTTGATTGCATAATTTTTTAAGTTGCTGTAATCACAGAAGCTAACAAAATATGCATTTGGGAATAAATTTTTTAATCAGATATCATTGTAATGACACATGCCATATATAATGAAAATGTGCACGAAACCTACAAAACTATAATATTAGAATGTTGATTGCATAATTTTGTAATCTACTGTAATGACAGTGACTAACAAAAATATTCAATTAGGGTTAAAAATTTATTACTTCTCCAATGACTAGCAAAATTATAGAACTTTAATTGAAATTTAATTATCGTTTTAGTCATTATGCAATAATAACCGTTACATTAAATCGATTTAATTAAAACATTCATGTTACCTACGAACTTTGTAAATAAATTGATAATAGCGTAAATTTTAAAGTCACTGAGATATGGAATCGTAATTTTTATATTGTAAATTTAAGAATTTTTTTTACTCTCTGTGACAAGTTACCAAGAAAACTATATAATTAAATTGCTCAACTTACGTAGTTGATTAAATTTCTAATTGCTCTATTTCATAAGTCGCTGTTATTACAATTACCAATAAAATTATAAAATTATAATTTTAAAATGCATAGTTTTAAAGTCACTATTATTATAGTGACACTAATATTGTTTTAAAAAACAATGGCAAAAAAAAATTTCCACCGTTTTGTGTATTACTGTTATGTTCTACATATTTTCGATCTATACTATTAACTAGTGTTCTAATTATTTCACACATGATCATATTTTTTGACCGAAACTTTATATTTTTATGTTCTATTTTATAAGCGCTTTGTTTTGAAGAAACATAATTGACATAATATTTTTGTCCAACACTGTACATTATTTTTTTCTTTAGGCAAAATGGTAGTTTTTGTTAACTATTACTAATTTTTTCTAGTAAATGGCCTATTTCTTTTTAAAAGACTGAATTTTTTGTGTCCCATCTCCCTGGTCATATAGTGATTATTTGATGGTTCTACTATTTTTGACCAAGATTGTACTATTTCTCGCAGATGCTAAATATTTTTCTCATCAAACTTTTCTAGCTGACGTGTTAAAATTTTTCTTCCAATTTTTTCCTGTTATTAAATAATTGGTACCTACTTTTTTTATCGAAAATTAATATATGATATCCTCATTAATTTATTTTTAAAGATATTTCGTATTAATGACCTATATTTCTGGCCAACATTAAATATTGTATTTTTGCGTCGTACTTTTGTTGGATGCGACTGTATTTTTGACATTTTAATTTTTTTGGAACAAGACTTTAAGTTGTACGGGCGACATCTATGTTAACTTATTGATCTTTGAGCATATTAAAATTTTAAAACTGAAAAACTGTGTAAATGTGGCTGCAGTAATATTCAATTTACATTTAGTTTTATAGGCAATAAGCACCACAATTAAATGTAGCTAAAAAACTAATAAAAAAATTTCTCTATTCGATATAATCTTTCATTCTATCCCAGCTTATTAACTGGAAAGATAAGCTCTAAGTAAGATTTCTCTACAAACCTTTTACGGTTCTATTTATGTTATTCAATGTGCTATTAATATGGAGCTGTATAGGAAAAGTACCTAATCTTTCTTCTGCTATTCTCGATCTTCTGAAGGTTTTATCTTTTGTTATCCTTGGAAATTCACCAATCAACGCTTAACAGTTAAGTTTTGTAATTTTTTTTTTTCAAATAAACTCGTTGTAAAAAATAATCAAAAATTCCTTATATTAATAACAATATTTTAGTATAAATCTTTTGAGTGGCATAAAAATCTCCCAAATTTTGTATTTAAAATGTTTCAAATAAAATTGAAAATCGAAAAAAAAATTTAAATTTAAAAGTAAATATAAAAATACAATTTTTTATATAACTTATGTTCTAATAATAAACAACAGAATCCTGTGACTATTAAAGGCAGATTACCGAAAATGGCAGGTAACTCTATGGAAGAATATTTATGCTTTGAGCAGAGTATACCTTTATTAAGCTATTTAGTAACATCCAATTTTCTGATAATCCCACCATTATCCATTTCGTACTCCTCTTTCTGTTTCGTAAAACCCTTTTTCTGTAATCAGATATATTCTAATAAATATAAAAGTTTGTGGTAATCTTATTCGTTTATTCCTTTTTGGCAGAAAAAAAGAAGAACAACCAAAAGACAAACGAGGGAAGTAGACATACATAAATGCCTCTAATGCCAACCGTTTTTCTGAACAAATCGTTTGTGTTTTCAGTTATTGACTTTCGGCAAAACAATTCCCCTACGAGCATTAAGAAGGATTTATCCTTGTATGTACCGATTACTAAAAGGTTACCGTACACACAAAATTTCATGGAGAATATTTTTTTTTTGTTTTTTTTTGTATTTTTGGTAAAAAGTGAATTCGAAGAAAATTCTCTTCATTTTTAAAAGGACTTACGCAAAGGCATGATGTGTGTGTATTGTAGATGATTATCTAACTCGTTAAAAATTGTATTGCAATTCAATTAAATTACGTTTTTCTTGTTTCTTTCTTATTATTTTGTTTAATTTTGTTTATAATACTTCTAATGATTCTGATCGGATTATCCTGTAATACCAGGATTATATCACAATATAACAAAATAGGAAAAAATTTAAAATGATTGCTATGTTTTCGTTTGGTTAATACAAGCTCAACTTACTTGCATATAAAGGGTGTTCCAAAATACACGCAAGAGGTAATTTTGACAGAAAGCACAGGTTTACAGTTAAATCTTATAATTTTTTTTATTAATTCATAAAGTATACAGAGTATAAAGTTATGTATGAAACTGCATATTGGTTAAATTGCTTTCACGACTTTGCTGGCACTTAAGCACTCTTTTGTTGAAATTTTCCATGACCGTTTTCGTGCTAAATTTCGATGATACAGCGCTCAATTTCCTCCTTTAAGACGTGGGTGGTCGTGGGCTTGTTGACACAAATCTTATATTTCAAAAAAACCACAAAGAAAGAAGTTCAACGGACTTAAATCGTCAATTTTGTGACTCATCCAGTAATTGAATTGTTTTGCGGGTTGTGTGGCATGTGGTACCGTCTTGTTGAAACCACATCGATACATTGATATGTAAATTTTTATTGTTAATGAAAATCTCTTTTCTCTAATATTTTCCATAAAACGAAAACAAAATGGTCACAAGTTCAATAGAGGCCCAAGACTGAGCAGTTACAGAAATTTAAACCCCTTTTTTTCTAAAGTAACTAATTAGCAATTATTATTGAACAGTTATAAAAAATAAAGGATCACTTGTCATTTGTTATGTTTAAATTAAATTAATATAATAATAAAAAGCTATTTTTCAATAGTGTCATTACCAAGATACCTTAGCATTAAAGGGCTAAAATTATTGAAAAATGCTCGAACTTCAGTTAAAGGTTTTCTTAAATTTAAAAAAAAAACAGCTAACTCTATCGAAAGCTTTTTCTTAAAAGAAAAGAATCGGAGGATGGAGCAAAAAATCAGGGTAAAAGTAGTCCGAACAGAGGACTTTAGTTTTGTTGAACTAAATCACGATTCTAATTCGAAATATTAACAAAGTTCAGAACGAATTCAAAATGGCTACGTAATTTATAAAATTACAATTAACTGAAAATCAGAATATTTAGCAAAATATTTTTATGTAATTTATTGAATATATTATCTTTAAACATTTTTCATTATAAAAACTCAATAATAGTAATAATTATTGAAGAAATTTATATCAAAAAATTGAATTGAAAGCAGCGGGCTTTTTCGCAACTGGTTGTGCTTCATAGTACTAAACCGCGGCACTGTCAAATTTCCAAACGTCGTTTACGTTTGCAATCAATAAAAAAGCAGTGACGTTTGCAATCAATAAAAAAGCATATTAAATCACACAATTTTAAGTAAATTTCGGTCAAATTAAAATAAATAAAATATTATTAATATAGTATTATTGAAATATTCTATAATTTTGTAATTTTTTATTTATTATTTTGTTCTCTTCTATGTTAATAAATGATATTCTAATTTATGCTTTGGAAAGTAACACTTCATAAATATATATTAAATAGGTATTTTTTTTTTAAAATTAATTTATAATATTACCTAAACTTTGCAATTTTACAATAAAAAAAAATAACCTCATTTAAAAGACTATCACAAGACTTCTTTCAGAAATCGATTAATTTTTAAAATAGTTTTTTGATGACGTTTTCGCATATTTGGGGCTGTAATCTGGCCATTGGACAGGCGTTGGATAATAAATGCTCTTAAGTTTAAAAATTATTTGCTTTAAATTTTAAATACTCTTAGTTTATGATTTTTAATGTAACTTTTTTTTAAAAAAAAAAAAAGGTCGAAAGTCTTCAAACGTACGATCTTAAAGGGTACATGATATCACCAAATGAAATGTCAAAATTACACAGCATAGGAACTTTTTGCCAAAATTTGTCATTATTTCGGCCTTATGGAGTTGTCCTTTTAAAGTTTAAAAGGATAACCCTATAAGGCCGAAATAATGACAAATTTGCCAAAAAAATGTTCAAGTGTAAGTCACAAAAAGTTAGTTATCGTACAGGAGTAGCGATCAGAATCGACAGTAACGATCTCTCCTTTTCTTAATTTTTCAAGAAATACGGGTCGATGACATCTTTATACCAAACTGCACATATGCGATCATTTTAATACTAACATATCTACCAACTGTGGAAATGAGCCTTATCATGATGACCATAATCTGTTCTTAAAGTGTGCAACGTGGCTACGACAAAATCAGCGTGGGACGGGACTACGGCAGTAGATAGTTTTTATAACACTATTAATAAAATATAATACAAAATGGCAAATTTTAATAAAATAGAAAAAATTCCGAAAAATGTTTTTTGTGAAATTTTTGTTTGTGCAATTATTAATAAATGCTGTAATTGATAAATCAAATTTTTCGCACAGTTATGATTATATTAATAGATATTTTCTATTTTATGAATATAACTTAAGCAATTAAATTGAATTCGATTTATTTTTAAATAAGGAAACTCCAATGAACAAATTTATATTTTTTATAATAAACACGATTGCTCACTCTCAAAATGTTCGATACACAAAAAATTTCACTAAACTTTCTCTTTATTGAATTAAAAAGTTTTTCCCCTTGTTTTTAGTGAACATTCAATGGATCTAAATTCGATAATTCAATTTAAGTAAGTATATACACAAGAATAATCTGAAAGTATATAAATACCATATAGACAAAAAAAAAAATAGTTTAAACATTTCCAGATAGTATATTTTAGAGAAATTCGCTTTATTTTCCTCAAAAAGTGTCTAATTTATAATGTACATTTTTAATAGTTTTTTTTTACAATTACTTAATGAAATTTTCTTTTTGTGCTAAATAATAAAAACCATATTAAATGTTTTCTATAATTCAATTATTTAAATGGAAATTTCTGTAAATGGGAAATGTTTCATTAAATATTAATTTAAGTACAAATGCAAATCGAATAATGTGATTTCTTGAAAAATAGAAGAGAAAAATGAAAAAAACGTGGTTGAATTTTTAAATTCTAGCAAAATGAGAAAAAAGTTGTCCATTATACCTGTAAAAAAAATAATTACTTTAAAAAAATTACTATTCGATAATGTACTAGTAGTAAAAGTAGTAATACAGGGTGAGCCAAGTTGGACTGACTGATTTAAAATGCCGATAACTTTTGTTATCCGCATTTTAAATCAGTCAGTCCAACTTGGCTCACCCTGTTTTTATTTGTTTTTTTTTGTGTTTTTTTGGTTAATGAAAGTGTAATTTATTAATTTTTTATAAATCTAAGTATTAAAAATAACATACATTAAATGACTTCCATTTTTTTGTTGGCAATTAATGGCAATTTTTGCCATTCTGACTGGAAATTTGCAAATTTTGTTCGAATATTCTGCTTTGGTTCCTGAATACTTTATAGTTCGTTCTGTTTCTTTAAAAAATATCCTGAATACTTTATAGTTCGTTCTGTTTCTTAAAGAAACAGGATTATATGTTTCTTTAAAAAAATTTTATGAGATTTCTTAAAGAAACATATAATCCTGTTTCTTTAAGAAATCTCATAAAAAATATCGGAAGAAATTTGAATTTTTTGAAATTATTCTGTCATTTTTCTGGAACCATATACCAGGGTTATTCAGAACAGCCGGACGTAAAAAATATTCTAACATGGTCCGAAAAAATATGGATCGATAACTCTATAGTGTCTTAATTCTATACGAAGCAGTGCATCTAAGAGGGTATAATTAACGCTGATGCAACCCTCTCGGATTTTCAGTACCTCAAATACAGCAGTTCTGTTTATTGACTTATCCATTTAAATGAGAATCCACTACAAAGATTATTTAACAATAGTTTGAGCCGTGTTGAGTAGTTTCTCAGAAAAACATTGATTTTCGAAAAGTTAAACAATACAGCTCAAACTATTGCTAAAATTTTTATTCAAAATTTTGTTGCTCATTTTGGAGTTCCCCTTACAACAACAACAGACCAAGGCAAACCCTTTGGATCACAATTTTTAACCTATCTAACTAAGGCAATCTATACCTACAGGCTATGAACTAGCACATATCATCCTCAGAACTTAAAGCAGCGCTCAGAATCAACGCTAACAATAACAACTGCACAGATAAATTGCCGTTGTTATTGTTGAGTTTTTGTACCTCAGTGAAAGAGGACTTGAAATGTTCTGCAGCTGAATTAGCTTACGGTCAAGCTCTAAGAATCACAGGAGATTTTGATATTCCTTCAGCAACAACAGTCCCAGCAGTTACAACGCTTCAACAGATTAAGGACTTGTTAATAAAGATGACACCAACTAACCGCCATCATAATACAATACAAACGTAAAATTTTTTATTAATTTTTTTACTCAACTCAAAAACTGTTGCCAAACTTTTATCCCGATAGATAGGGAAATATCTACCTTAACATCACCTTATCAGGGACCCTATAGAATAATTGCGAGGAATCCCAAAAATTTCAAAATGCAGATCGGCAATGCAGATAAAAATATTTCAAATACGAGGTCTGTTCAAAAAGTATCGCGAATTTTGAATTTCCGCGGGTTATGTATATTCGATTTTCGATTTTTTGTGACGTTATGTTGGTACTCATGTCTCCCACTTATGCCGAAAAGTTCGGCCATTTTGTATGTTTAGTTAATTTTTAACAGTTGCCTTGCTTGCACGTGTTTTGGCTCGTTTTCAATTGTTGCTCAATTTTGACCAAAAACAGCATCGCATTAATATTGCTAAGGAGCTGTTGGACTCTGTCCGCGACGACCCAAATTTGCTAAAGAGCGTCATAACTGGTGATAAATCATGGATTTATGGTTATGACGTGGAAACCAAAGCTCAATCATCCCAATGGAAGCTGCCGCACGAGCCAAGACCGAAGAACGCCCCAAGTTTTTGGCCAAAAACAACACACTAATAATGCCACAGCCACCGTATCCCCTAGATCTGGCGGCTGTGACTTTTTCTTGTTCCCGAAACTGAAGAGCCCCATGAGAGGACGATGCTACGCTATGATTGAGGAGATAAAGACGGCATCGAAGGAGGAACTGAACAAGATCACAAAAAATGATTTTTTGAAGTGCTTCGAGGATTTAGAAAAACTTTGGCACAAATGTATAATATCTGGTGGGGATTCCAAAAAATGGATCAAAGAATCTGTTTCGGGAACAAGAAAAAGTCATAGGGGGCCAGATCTGGGGAATACGATGGCTAAGGCATTATTAGTGTATCGTTTTTGGCCAAAAATTTACGCACAAGCAACGATACGTGTGCAGGGGCGTTATCATGTTGCAAAAGCAAATTTTTGTTCTTCCACAAATCAGGGCGTTGTGCGCATAACTTGCAGGTAATATTCCTTATTGACCGTTCTATCCTATGGCAAGAACTCATGATGCACCATGCTGTAATATGTTGTATTTAAATTTAGTTTGTAAATTCGATTGTGGACTTTTTGGTAATTTCGAATTCATAATCAGACATTAACAAAAAAAAACAAAAATATAATAATATAACATATGACTTCTCTCATTTAAGCATTTAATAAATAATAATAAAATAACGCGCGCTTTGCTTCATCGCTTATAATGAGATTGTTCAAAAAATTCGGCATTATCTGTCGCAAGCTGAATGAATCTATTAACATATTGTAGCAGTTGTGCTGCATCCCAATTCGAATTTAATATGGGAAAATCCTCAGATCAAGTTTGAAAATGCGTTGTTGCCCAATTGAGTAGCACGTCGACGCGTAGGCACAAACGGATCATCGTTGACACTTTCGCGTGCAGCAGTATTTTCTTTATGTTGTAACAACAGATCCCCCGGAAAAAAATAAAATTCAACAATTTGGATACGTTTTTGCACTGTGTATGAAGACATTTTAAAATTTTATAAAATTCTTTATAATCTGCAAAAAATTAAAAAAAAAAGATATATGCCCACCTTGTATTATTACACTATTTTTTAAAAAAAATAATTATAGTATGATAATATAGTAAAATGATAATAATTATAAATTTCACTCACGTATCCTTAATAAACAAATTGGAAAAAGAGGTAATTTTCTTCTGCATAAGCTTATGCGTACTAAAAAAAATATATATATGAATGTATGTAAATATGTGTTCGACTAGGTTTTATGGTTACGTTACCAATGGACGTGATCTGAATTTGATATTATCATCAGAACGAAAAGGATTCGAAAAGGGATAATGATTGTCATTATTGAAACTTGCACATATCGGTAAATCCATATTTATAGTTATCAGTTCAATTGTTAATCGTTACTTTAGCTTATCAGTTTCAATAAAAACAAATACGATTTGAATGCAATCAAAAATTAGATCACTGAAATATATTTAGTTTCTTCAATAATTATTTCCATTACTGTGTAAAAATATTATCTATTGAGCATTTGGTAAACGTAAAAAAAATTTTGATAAATTATTCGTAGCATGAAGTTAGCAAAAATTAATATGTGATATGAAGTTGGCAAATGGCCTTGTGCTTAGAGTCTTAGATTAAGCCTTTGATTACAGAAGAACTGAATAGGCCTCTGCACAAAAATTGTGTTCAGATTTTTTTGGAGAATACATTCGTAAGAACGGACACACTTTCAAAATAATCGTTCACGAAAACACTTCGTATTCTGAAATAAAAACTTTCTATTTACTGTCGTGAAGAATAAAACTATTTATGCAAATTTATTAATTTATACTGACTTGTTCTTAAACTATTTAAAATTTAATAAATCCAAGTATCTAAATGTAAATACTAAGCATAACAAAAGTGTGCAAGCATTTCGGAATCCTACCACTTCATGGAGGATGGCGTATTTTAAAACTCTCCGAAAGTCTATGAAATTGAGGCTATTTCCAAATTATCCAAATTTACTTCGAAAATAAATTATCAATTCGCGAAGCGTAATTTTGAAGTTCATAACAAAATTGTGTTTACTAAATGGTTTTGTTAACAATTATTCAGTATTGTAGAGTTTGGATTCGATGGCAATTGAAATAAATATTCGAACCTTTAAGTTCGAGTCCATATGGCCATATTGGTTTCAGTTTTTACTATTAGTTATGACATACTATCTAGGATTCCTAGCAATTGTTTGTATCATCCGATAAGTAAGTTTTATTTTCGTGTGAAGATTTCAAGCAAACCGTTTGTCGATTATAAGTCCTAGATAACGCACACTCGTTTCTGTGGAATATTACTGTCATTTATGGTAGGATTATAAGAAGAGCCTATTCTTAGCAAAGTGTAAAAGTAATATGAGCACATTTTTGCTTCGAAGTAGTTGATTCTGTAAACTAGTGGTCGCTGTGGACAAATTTTTATGCTGAGTAAGAATGGCTGTATCGTCTGTTAGTATATCATTATGATAAGGAATATCATAGATATATAATGTTATAAAGGACTGAAACTAGGATACTACCCTGAGAAATACCGTTGGTCATAGGATATATGTCAGAATACTCTATATTTTAAACTGCCTGTTGAAAATATAGAGTATTCTGCAAATTATCCATTCTGGATTTGAAAATTTCAAAATAACCAGTAGATAAGATTTGCAGCAGCTTCCACTGCAATCCAGGGTGTCATACGTCAACTAAGATAGTGGATGATGGCCTCAATAATATGCCTGATTAGTTTTTAAGATTATTTTACCAAATGCTCATAAGGCTTTAGGATCTTTAATGTTTATTAGGGATAATTTTTTGAAAAATAATATTCACAAAGAAGAAAAAGAGGATATGATGAGGATAATGCTGAAAAAAATAAATATACAATAAAGTTCATAATTATAAAAAGAATATTTGAGGTCTTAGTTGGTGTTGCAAATTTTATACAATCTAATACATAATAAACAGCAGTCCTAGACCGAATGGTAATTATGAATATCATAAATATTAAAATAATTAAATAAAATATTGCCACAATAATTCAAACATATTTTTTATTGAATTATTATGGTAATTTTTTTATTGAGTTATTTATCGAATTAAATTGAAAATAAATCACAACAGAACCATAATAGAACTATTATCATTACAAAAATTTGAAATTTCGTAAATATTTGGTATTGATAATGTTAATGAGCGTCAAATTTTCATAATAGTAATTTTTCGTCATTTGACTTTGGTCTGATTGGATGCATAGCCGAACTGATTGGATATATTGTAAAAAAAATATTTTTGCATTCAAATATTGCAAACTGATCAAAATAAAATTATTCGCTCTGTAATTTAGAATGTAATTATCATATTTTATTATAATTGCAACAAAATATTTATATCATTATACAAGTGACAGTATAATTTAAACTTTGAACGTGGTCCGTTTGTATACTCAAACCAATCTTAAGAATAGAGATTTTTTTTATTTAAATAGCTATGAATAAAACTATTTCACTTTTAATATATTTTTCAATGGCAACTTATATCTTCATTGCATATGCTGTAAGTAAAAAAAGATTAATTCAATTAAAATGAAATTTATTTGTATATTCTTCAGAATACAACAAAACATATGGTGATAAAAACATTAAAATATTCATTCGATAAAAATATTATATTTCTTAATTTGGAATTATTGAAAAATGGCACCATAAATGGAACCATGGAAACATTCAGAGACTTGGAACGTATTCGCATTGCATACAATTTTACTATTAACCGCTTCAAATCAAATCAAGGACTTAAATTTGAAAATAGTATACATTTTTGTAGTATAATAAAAAATAATTTATTTATTGGAATATTAAAGCCAATTTTCGTAAGCATAGAAAAAAAATGTGAAAATTATTTGTCCATTTCCAAAGGGTAAATATCATTTTAAAAATCTTCATATTGAAGATTCCATGATAACAAGAAATTTTCCACATTCAAATATTTATGTAACAATTAAGTTTTTATGGACCGATGATGTTGGAGCTTTTCAGAAAATTGCTGAATATAATATAATTTTAAAGTATGGTTAATATAATTTTCATTATAATAACAATTTAAATACTTTCAAATTTGTTATAGGAACAAATTTTGAATATGGTAATAGATATTTATTTATAAGACTATGAAGAGAAATAACAAAAAAACAATCAATTACATTGTTTATAAGAAATTTAAATAATTATTTCGGAAATAAATTTTAAAGTTGGAACGGTACGAGACAATTGACAGATTTTCTATCTAAATACCTTGCCATTTTACAGAGTAGCACTGAGTAATTGTATCTTGCATATATAGAAGGATTTTTTCCTGCTTTGATTGCAACGCCGCCACAGTCATTTTTCTGAACCCTTACACATATAACGTCAACGTCAAAGAGACAGATAAAGGTATAGCAAAAATCCTTTCAGTGACTCTACCAAATGCACTTTTCAAAAATAAGATTGGGTTTTTGTTTGTTTGTTTGTTCTTATGTAATTTCTCAAGAACATGAGCCAAAGGCCACAACGTTGCAGTGCCACGACCATAAAGCCATTTGGCAATCTGTAAGTGTGTGGATTAGATGGAAAGGGAGTTTGGTTAGTTGGAAAACCAGTTATAGAAGGTTAGATTTTACAGAGTGACATTACGTTTTTTATATTAATAATTATACCATCAAACAGCAAAATTCAGAGCATTAATTGATATATTTGCTGATGCATAATCATATCATTAATGAAAATGATTTTAAAAATACTGCGTCAATCGCATACTAAACGTACGTTATTTTGCAAGTGCGTACGTTCTTACAAATCATTCTCGAAATAATTGGGCAGAATTTTTGTTCATCTATAATCTAAGTATGGAACTTAAAGAGCTTTCTTCCACTCGTATTTATTTTAGCCGCAACACTTGCCGTCTCGGCTAAAAACTTTAGTTTTAGCGGCGGAAACTTTTGTTTTAACCGTCTGCACAATTTGAATCAAAAATATTCTCTAATGCACAGTATTCACGCACTCACACCAATATATATGCGAATATTTTTTTTTTGGGTTCGAAAAATTCGTATACTTGTTTATGAGCCATTCTTGCTCCGATTGCAACATTGCAATCTTCTCCAGCGCTGGTTGATGCTCTCATTGGAGTATTTTGCTTTATATCCTCTTTTATTGCTTCCTAAAACTTATTTTCATAATAGTTTTTTCACCTTGAGAGTTCAAATCAAAATTATATGTTCATTAACACACATATAAGAGAACCAGTTTATTGACAATTGGTGTGGACGTGGTTGATGGCATATTGTTGAAGTTACGCCAACTTCGTCTAAGAAAGCCTAAAGAATAGGACTGTCAAAAGGTCAGAAAAAAACTTTAAATTACCTTAGATGAGTGGTACCCAAACTTTATAAATACTGCAATCCACTTTTTAGAAAATAAATCTATATCAATCTATTTTACTCCCGGCGCATTCGAAAAAAAAATATTTATTAAAGATCATGTCGCAATCCACTAATGAGAATCCGCTGCCCAAGATTATCCCATAGAGTAGTACTGCTGTTCTTTTAAATCGCTCATACGTATTTTAATTAATGTTATAATTTGACATTTAAAGCGTAGTATTTATTGAAATTAGGACTAATTAATACAATTAAGCTGCATTTCCAAATAAAAATAATATTCATTATAATGAAATAAATAAATTAGTATGTTTGCGCAACATTTGATGACGCTAGCAGAAAGAATTGGTTGAAATGACAAAGAAAAAAATGATCTTTGAGAAAAATTGTAGTTCGATTTTGCGCCGCTAGAATATGTATAGGGGATTTTTTAGAGGTATCCCATTTTCCAGAATAAATTATATTCCTCCATGCTCTACGCGCAAAAAAATTTCTACTTATTGATCTAAAAGCCGGCTTAATTAATCAAGATTCGGATGGTGACCAACCTCCGCAATAATCCGAAATTAATTAATAGCAATTGTTTTTGTAGCCTTATCGATGACATTGATGATTGAGTCGTTACCAAAGGAGTGACGCACAAATCAGTAAGGCCATGTATGGAATCTTCGTCCAGGTTGTTACATCGGGTAGCACTGCTGTCAGAAGATGCCATGTTCCGATGACGCTTCGTCGAATCATACGAGCAAGTCGGCGTCATGACGCTATCGGGCGACAATGAAAGCATTCGTGTTTTTTTGTTTTTCACGTAGAAGTTCAGGAGTACCGTCCGATTGTTGGGTTTGTCTAGTTAAGTTTTGTAATTGGTCGGTTTTACGGTATGATTTGTTACAAAAAAAAAAACCAAATTAATAATCCTGCAATTATTTTTTTATTCTAATATTCAAAATGAATTTTTAAAAAATTAGTTAATGCCAATAGAAAAAATATAATTGAAAAAAAGACGGCCCCGGTAGCACAGTCGACTACCATCCAAAGGGGTCGTGGGTTCGAATCCCACTGTAGAAGCATGGTCCTACGCTAATTTACCTCACCGCTTTACCTTCTATTCTACTTCCATTCCCTTATCCTTTCCGTTTCCCGTACCGGACCATTAGGCCACTAATGGGTGGGTCGGACCATCGGACCGCTTGAGCAGATGGATGCGAAAGCTTCTGGCGAGGTCTGGTGGCCCGTTAACAAAAATAGGTATAGGTAGCACAGTCAATAGCGTACTGGGACTACCAGCCAAAGGGTCGTGGGTTCGAATCCCACTGTAGCAGCATGGTCCTACGCTAATTACCTCACCGCTTTACTTTCTAAATCTTCTTTCATATCCTTATCCTTTATCCCTTCCTCTAAGCGCCCTATGGCCCAAGCAGCCGCGTGCGTCAATACCAGACTGACCAGATTTACTCTGGGACAAAATCTGCATTTAAAAAAAAAAAATATATAATTGAAAAGAAGTTTGTTTTTGAAACTATAAAAAAAAATTATACCTAAAGATAACCTAAAACAAATCGAACCCAGAAGCTTTAAAGAAAAAAAACATCCAAATTGAAAAGGAAAAAATTAGGATTGAAAATTTTTGAAATAAAATCGATAAATGAATAATAACAACAAATTTTCAACAAAATAAATAAAGTAAAATAATAAAAATACTCTTCATAGAATAACAAAAATAAAAATAGAAAAAAAGAAAAACTGATCTTCCCGGATAAGATCGAATAAATTCGTTTTTATTTCGCCCAATATTCACCATCGTTGTTTATATAAAAAAAAATTGTCGATACACCATCATCTCTGGCAACAATCTGAGGGCACTGCAGCATGAAAAGGCACTCCAACTATATTTTGACCAGGGAGATACGGACCAGCTACGTCTCTCCAACCAAAGTGGACAGTCGACTTCACCTTTTTTTCTCTTTTCTTTAGTTTTTGAGTTTTTTCTTAAAAGAACTTTTTTTTTCTCTTTCAACAAAAAAATTTCTATCTATTTTTCTTTCTGAATTTTTATACCTTGCCTCTCAAATCCTATTCCTTTCCCTTTTAGCTTGGTTAACTTTTATTTAGTTTCCTTTTTAGTAATTTTTTGTTAGTTTTCACCATTTTTTTCCCATTAAGAACTTAACACCTGTATGTTCCGGCATGATTTTTTCTGTTTATGGTAGGTGTGGGAGCACATCTCAGCAAAATATATTGAACCACCACTACCACCCCCCCCCCCCTCAATCTTTCCATAAATATTGCGTCAAGCATGTCTAGCTGAAACATGTGCTCTCTGAGTATGGTCGTCATTGAAGAACTACACGTTTAGGAAATTTTCATTTTTATCACAAATCTTAATACGTTTCCGTCTTTTCCATACGAATACTATAAAAAGTAATTTTATAGTAAGTCCATACGAATACTATAAAAAGTAATTAACCTTTAAAGGTTTGTAGTTGGGGTAGAAGAGAATTTGAATTAATTAAAGCAACGGGTTTATTCGCAATAATTTTCGAAAAAATATATATTTCGAAATTTAAAATTTTCAGCAAAAAGTGACAACTGGTTACACTTTGTAGTACTAACGTAAGGGGGAACTGTCAAATTTCTAAAAGTCTGAAAATATTTTTGCTTGTAATAAAGTAAAGAGCAGTGACGTCGTTAGTTATAATTGTGTTGGGCTTTTATAATTTCAAGTAGATGGATTATAATTCGGGCATATTTTTTTTTTTTTTAATTCATTTAGATTTTTATTTATTAAGTATATTGAATTTAATTGCATAAAAAGCTAAATAAGTTTATATTTTTCTATTCTGACCTTATTTAATTCAAGACCTCATTTTCAATAAAATGGTTGAAAGAAAATTTGTTAATGAAAGTAAGTCAACAAAAATCAAATCCAATATTAACTTAATTAAATATGTACATATAAAAAAAATAGTAAAATTTACGAGATACTCATACGTAACTTGATAAATACGAATTTTAATCAAAGAACGTGAATATTCATCTCGAAGTAATTTTAATTAGAAAATCAACTAAAGCCTAACAAATAGCTTAATAGATTCTTGCAAATATTTACAGATATATATTCGGCTATTCAATCTCGGTTTATATGAAATAATGCCCATCTTTTTTTCTTATATTATTATCCTTCTTCAAATTCTTCTAGTAAATTGAACAGGTTCATATCCTTATATCCGATAAACCAAATAGGATTTACTTTTGGTTCCTTTAGCTTTTGGATATTTGAACAGCTAATAGGGATAAACAAAATAACTCGTCGGAAATTGTTCAAGTATTTTCATATATTGTATGTTGATTCTTGTATTAACTAATAAATTTTTTCATAGTATTCGTATCTGGTTTCTTAATGATAAAACAAAATAAACAAGATATACTCTGAATATACTTAGATTTATCTCTTCATTGAAGAGTTTTATTTATTTTTACCTTGAATTTTTTTTCTGTAGCTTTAATAAAAGGTACAATTTTCCTTCATCTTTGAGAAACTTTATACTCAGCTATTGAAAGGACGTGCACAATCCTAATAACATCGAGGTAAGAAATATATTCAACTCTATTCATTTTGTACACCAGTAATATTATATTTTAAGACGCAACTTTGGACAATTATTCGTGGTTAACTTTTTTTTAACCTTCATTTGAATCCAAACAAAAAATTTAGTTTCAATTTCCATTAAATATATTGAATTTTTCTGATTAAATTTTGTTTACATTTTTTTTATCTACAGCTACAAACATAAAATTATAAGAAGCAGAATATTTCACAAAAGTATCTTAAAGAAATAAGACGTTTACTAATTTATAGAGTATTTTGGAGTCTAAGTTTCTTTGGACCCCAAAATTATAGTTCATATCTCCTTTGAGAAACTTGAGCTTTTCTCCATTATTCCGCAATTGGATTAGGATCTACTTTATTGACAGGACTTATCAGCTATTCTTCTGCAAGCCTATTTAAAGTGAGATAACGACTATATGTACGATAAGAAAGTTTATTCTTACATTAAACTTATAAAAGTACGATTAAACGATAGGTAGACTCTGACAACGTTTGCAGATTTTCGACATAGAATTTATCACAAAAGTGTGGCAATGGTATCGTTGCGCAATTTTTATCTGCAAACGTTGCCAGACAAACAATTGTCAGATCATCTTGAGGTATTTTCTGGCAATATTTCAGGCAAAACTTGACCATTAGTAGGCATTTGCTCATTGTCAGATGGTGGAATATAATAACATTTGGCAAAGCCAATATAATCTGACAAGGATTTTAACATTTTAATAAGGAATTTTTTGCGTTTTTTCATTTCTTCAATTCCTCCTCGTTGGCATCACTGCTACCTTTCAAAAGTATGTGCCGTTAAAAATTGTAGCAACACGCCATTTTTTATTCCTGGACATTATTCTTATAAAAAATAAAATTGTAAATTTCACTATTTCAATGAAATACTGTCATAAAAAATTGTATTCTTTTATTAAAGATATTAAAGTACGATTAGACAATTGGCAGACTCTGACAACGTTTGCAGATTTTCGACGTAGAATTTGTCACAAAAGTGTGGCAATGGTATTATTGCGCAATTTTTATCTACAAACGTTGCCAGACAAACAATTTTCAGATCATTTTCAGGCATTGTCTGATAATATTTCAGGCAACATTTAACCATTTGTAGGTATTTGCTCATTGTCAGATGTTTGACCATTTGTAGGCATTTGCTCATTTGTAGGTATTTGCTCATTATCTTCAATTCCTCCTCGTTGGCATCACTGCTACCTTTCAAAAGTATGTGCCGTTAAAAATTGTAGCTACACACCATTTTTTATTACTGGATATTATTTTCATAAAAACTAAAATTTTACATTTCACTATTTCAATAAAATACTGTCAAAAAAAAATTTACTCTAATATTAAAAATATAAAAGTACGATTAGGCGATTGGTAGACTCTGACAACGTTTGCAGATTTTCGACGTAGAATTTGTCACAAAATTGTTATCTGTAAATATTGCCTGACAAACAATTTTCAGACCAATTTGAGGTATTTTCTGACAATATTTCAGACAACATTTGACCATTGGTGAGCAATTGCTCATTGTCAGATGGTGCAATATATAACATTTGGCAACGCCAAAATAATTTGACAAAGATTTTGACATTTTAATGAGGAATTCATTGCGTTTTTCAATTTCTTCAATTCCATCTCGTTGCCATCACTGCTACCTTTCAAAAATATGTGCCGTTAAAAATTGTAACAACACGCCATTTTTTATTGCTAGACATTATTTTCATAAAACTAAAATTGTATAAGCAAAAACATTATGCCGCTCTTTTGCAGAATTTTTACTTTTATACTAGATCCCATTGTCAGATTATTTGAAAGCTGTCAAAATTTGATGAAAGCTGGCAATCGTGTAATCACTTGTCAAATGGTGTGTCTGGAAATGCCCATTTTTAGCTGATTGCTTGACAACTATATGTGCAAACATTGCCGTACTTTAATTATATATACTTCATAATCTAAGTTCCGAAAGAGTCAGATCTGTCAAATTGTTTAATGATTTTTACACAGTATAGCTTGTCATTACATTATGAATCCACTCACGCTTGAACAATATTTCCATATTCTACAAATTTAGGTTTCGTAAATATTTGGTGCTGATAATGTTAATGAGCGTCAAATTTTCATAATAGTAATTTTTTCGTCATTTGACTTTGGTATGATTGGATGCATAGCCGAACTGATTGGATATATTGTTAAAAAAAATATTTTTGTATTCAAATATTGCAAACTGATCAAAATAAAATTATTCGCTCCGTAATTTAGAATGTAATTATCATATTTTATTCTAATTGCTACAACATATTTACATCTTTGTACAAGTGGCAGTATAATTTAAACTTTGATCGTGGTCCATTTGTATACTAAAACCAATCTTAAGAAAAGGGGATCTTTTCTTTTAAATACCTATGGATAAAACTATTTTACTTTTAATATATTTTTCAATGGCAACTCATATTTCCATATCATATGCAGTAAGTAAAAAAAGATTAATTCATTTAAAATTAAATTCATTTGTATATTTTTCAGAATAGAGCAAAACATATGGTAATAAATTCATTAAAATATTCATCCGATAAAAATATTATAATTCTAAATTTGAAATTATTGAAAAATGGCACTATATATGGAACAATGGAAACATTCAGAGACTTGGATCGGGTTCGTTTTGCATACAATCTAACCATTAACCGCCTTAAATCAAAACAAGGACTTAAATTTGAAAATAGTGTAAATTTTTGTGGTATAATAAAAAATAATTTATTTATTGGAATATTAAAGCCAATTTTCGCAAGCATAGAAAAGTTTACAAATGTGAAAATAGTTTGTCCATTTCCAAAGGGTAAATATTATTTTAAAAATCTTCATATTGAAGATTCCATGCTAACAAGAAATTTTCCACCTTCAAATATTTATGTAACAATTAAATTATTATGGACCGATGATGTTGGAGCTTTTCAGAAAATTGTTGAATATAATATAATTTTAAAGTATGATTAATATAACTTTCATTGTAATAACAATTTAAACAATTTGAAATTTGGTAATAGCAATAAATTTTGAATCTGATAATAGAAATTTAATTATAAGAATATGAAAAAAAATACAATCAATTAAATTGTTTATAAGAAATTTGAATGATTAATTCGGAAATAAATTTTAAAGTCGGAATGGTACCAAACAATTGACAGATATTCTATCTAAATACCTTGCCATTTTACAGAGTAGCACTGAGTAATTGTATCTTGCACATATAGCAGGATTTTTGCTTGCTTTGATTGCAACGCCGCCATAGTCATTTTTCTGAACCCTTATAACGTCAACGTCAAAGAGACAGATCTTTGATCCTTTCAGTGACTCTACAAAATCCTTTCAGTGACTCTACAAAATGCACTTTTCAAAAATAAAATTTGGTTTTTTTTTGTTTGCTTGTTCTACGATGAGCAATAGTGAGTTAAATGTCACAGGAAGGGCAAATGGGAAGAGTATGTGAGAGGAAAATGTGCTATCCGAATTCTAAGTAGTTTGTATGCCCAACATTTTGCTAAGGTTATCGAGATGTAATTTGCCATTTGGTTAGCATTTTAATACTATCAAAGATTCCAGTGCAAACATGATAAAAAACTTAATTACCCGTTTTGAGGACCATGGTGCAGTATTTGATGAGCCACGAACAAATTTTAATCGACCTGTTCGCAATGATCAAGCAGTGGAGGCTGTACGCGAAAGTGTCAATGATGATCCATCTGTGCTTGGATTATAGAAGAACTGGATAGGTCTCTACACAAAAATTCTGTACAAATTTTTTTGGAGAATATATTCGTAAGAACGCACGCACTTACAAAATAACCTTTCATGAAACACTTCGTAGTCTGCAATAAAAACTTCCCATTTACTGTCATGAAGAATAATACTATTTATGCAAATGTATTAATGTATATTCACTTGTTTTAAAATTAATAAAACTGTACTTAAACTTTCACTTCACTATAAGTATCAAAATGTCAATATTAAGCATAACAAAAGTATGCAAGCATTTCGGTAAGCTACCACTTCATGGAGAATGGCGAGTTTTAAAACTCTCCGAAAGTTTACAAAATTGAGAGCATGATATTTACAAAATAATTAATAAACCTAAAGTATACTTGCATTTATGTGTAATACCAGAAAATTGGAAAAATAAATAAATGTTGCCTTCTGTCGTATTTAAATTATATTTTTGTTTGGAATAAGTGAGTTAAAGGGGATATTAATTATGCTTTTGGAATTCAATAAATTTCTATTATAAAAATCAGATGTCAACGGATGTCATGTCTACCTAAAAAAATCTACACAAATGTATGCAATCAGTACGATTTCTAGCCGCTTTTGCAATAATTCGGACAGAAAATAGAGTATACCACCTTGATCAAAAATTAAAAATACAAGTTTATTCATCTGAATCTATATTGTCCCATTTAAAGTAATCCCCATCGACTTTAACACACTTATTCCAGCGCTTGATCCAATCCTCGGAACATTTTTTATATTCGGTTTTCGGTATGTCCATCAGTGGCTTCCTGCGATTTTTCCATTACTTATTCTCGGCTGTTGAAACGCGTTCTCCGTGTTCTGTGAACAGAAAGAAGTCACAGGGATCCAAATCAGGTGAATTCGGTGGCTGTTGGATGGTATTTGTTGCATTTTTCGTCAAAAAATTACGAATAATGATGGCACTGTGCGACGGTGCGTTATCATGGTGCAAAATCCACGAGTTTTCTGCCCACAATTATGGTCTCTTTCGGCGAATTGCTTCACCCAAACGTCTCATAACGCCCAAATAATATTCTTTGTTTACTGTCCGGCATTTTGCAAAAATTCATGATGCACTACACCGTTGTAATCCATGAAAACCGTGAGTATTGCCTTCTTTTTTGACTGAAAACGACGTGTTTTTTTTGGTCTCGGCTCATTTGGTGAACTGCATTCACTTGCCTGATGTCTGGATTGCATGTCGTACTCATAAACCCACGTCTCGTCTTCAGTAATGATCCTTTTGATGAATGTGTGATCGGGTTCAGCCTCGCAAATAATGTCTTTTGCGACGTCAACACGGTCTCTTTTTTGCATGAAATTAAGGTCTTTTGGCACCAACTTTGCTGCTACACGACGGAAACCCAAATCATTAACCAAAATGTCTTGGACGGATCCATAGACAATGTTCAAGTCCTCCGCTATCTCTCTGATAGTTAATTTGCGGTTATTGACCAACATTTCTTTTACTTTATCAATGTTTTCGTCGGTTTTCGATGTCGATGGTCTACCACTGCGTTCATCATCTTCGATTGACTCACGACCACTTTTGAACCGCTTGTGCCACTGGTAAATGACCGTTTTCTTTAGAGAATCGTTGCCGAAACACTTTTCCAACATTTCCAACGTTCGCGCACCATTAAATCCGTTTTTTACGCAAAATTTAATACAAGTTCGTTGTTGCAAATTTAAATCCATTTCCAGATTTGTAAAAAATCGCCAACACACACAGAGATAGATGTACTCTTGGATACGTAACTTTTCCAAATATCAAGCTCTAAGATTTAGAGGGAATATTAACAACAGATGTACCAACTTAACAAAAAAAAAACAGAACTCAAATCGGAACGATGGGAGCGCCACACTCCCATTGTTCCGGGAACTTTTTGATCAAGGTGGTATATATAAGCAAATATCACGTCCGGGCCTATCCAGGTGTTCTTTACTTAATTGGACATCTCCAGAATATCGTCATGAGAATTATTAGCGAGAATATCGTCATGAGGCTTAAGAATTATTAGCGAGCGATGCAACACAACTGCTACAATATGCCAAAGTCAGTCCAAGTTGGTCCACCCTGTACTTCAATAGGCCATCAAAACAGGCAATATTTTTTTTTTTAATTTCATACTAACTAATTATTATTTCAAATAATCAAGTATATTTTTATTCGTGTTTAAAAATACACAATTAAAAAATGTACACAATAAAAACTTCATATTCCGAATTATACTCGTATTTGAGCAGGAATACGTACCACTTATGTTATCTTATTTGGATATCAGAAACAAATTATCTATTTTTTATAATTATATCTAATAGAAATTTAATAATTATTGAGGTTATATAAAAACTAAAACGGAAATAATTATTGACTAACTGGGCTTGAAAATTTTATCAAATGGAAATTAACCAAATTTTACCTAATATATTTTAGTTTTATTATATTTACTAAGCATTATACTCTCAAACATGTTGAACGTAAGGGCAACTAATTTAATTGTTATTTTTACTTTAGTTTTTATAAATATAAAATTTGTAAGTAGAATTTCACATTTTAAAAATTGGAATATATTCATTTTTTTTGTTGTTGTTTTTAAATAAAAAATCTATTTTAATTAACAGACAACCGCTGCTAATGAACGTAAATTTGTAATAAAATTTCTAAATTATACTTTTGATAAGGACTTAACAAATATCGTATTGAATTTAAACAAAGATGGTAGTGTAAATGGAACATTGCAATTTTTTAAAACATTACAAACATTTCAAATAGCTGCTGATATTACTGTAACTCCAATAAAATCGGCAGGTCGAAAAATAAATATTAAAAAGACAATCGATTTTTGTGATATGCTTAAAAGTTTGGGCAAAATTTTCCAACCAATATTTGATAGTATGCGTAAATATTCAAATATTAAAATAGTTTGTCCATTCCCAAAAGGTGATTATTATGTTCGTAATTATCGTATTGAAGATACGGATGTCTTAAAGTATTTTCCGAGCTCAAAGTTTGTTGGAATAATTGCTTTTCTATGGAATGATGAAGTTGGTGCCCTTCATACTTTATTGGAATGTGCATCAATGGCTACATATGAGTAAAATAATAAAATACAACTGAATAAAGATAATTTCCATAAATATCTTATATAAATCAGAATTTATTTTTACCAATAGTATTTACATAATAAAAGTAATTTTATCATTATAATGTCAATACAGTTTTTTCATTTTTGTTTTTTTTTCAAAAAAAAAGATATTCGTTTGCCTTGTAATAATTGTTTTAAGGTCGTGGCAGCCACCATGTTTCAGATCAATACGTCTCATCTTCTAATCAGCCGCAATATGTTTTAATACCGTTAGGCATCTAATACTCCTACTCAAAGAGCTACAATAAATAGCCTTGTAAATTCCTTTGGCGCTGCTAGACTGTCTCAGAACCGCGGGTTCTTCAAGTCCCGTAGGCACTTCGGCTATTGATCATTGTTCGATTGTTCCACCAGACGAAACTTCTCTGCAACATTTCTGCAAATATATTGAGCAACCCAGCTCGCTACCAACGCATTATCAACCTAGCCCATTTCCTACCAACGCATTTAAATGATTTTCTGCTTGGACTGCAGCATGCTGGAAGCACTCAGTATGGATCAGGTCTTCTCATAGTCCTCTACAAATGCTCACTCTACCATACCTCATCACCATATTTCGTCATACCTTTTTTAGTCATATTTCGTGTTCTCCGCATGAAGCAGGCAAACAATTAACCTATCCATCTTTACAATTTCTGCGGTAAATGGTCTCAACCAGAAAACCGAAGCCTCATTATTCCACACTTATTTGTGCAACCATCTGGTTCTGCCACCTGACCAGCTACATCCATAGATAGATCAATTTGCTAACAGTCAGTAACCAGTTACAAGCTAGATACCCTAACGGTTGGTAGCAAGGCCTATCTAAAGCTCTACTATCAATTGCAGTGTACATATTAAATTACACCCACCACGTTTTAACCAAAGGCTCCTCACTATTGGCCGAGCAAGGCGGACGAACCAGCGTGGGGTTCCCGACCCCTGTGGTACCGGATTGAATCATTAAAAACATCCGGTAAGTACGCTTTGCTCTAAAAGAGCTATAGTTAGGAACCTTGTAAATTCATTTGCCACCGCTAGACCGGCTCAGGACCCCGGGTTTGCCAAGATGTGTAAGCACTTTTGCTAGTGATTATTGTTCGGTCATTCTCCCAGAAGAAACCCATTTGCCGAATTTCTACAAATACAATAGCTTTTTCTATTGCTATTATAACTCAATAACAGGTTGCGCTTTTTTAGTAGAATTTTTAGAATTCCTAATATACTCGTAAAATAGCATAAAATTTAAATTATCCAAATTATATCTTTTATTTTATTTATTTTTCTAAATTAATAAATAGTGGCATTACACGTATACTTTCCAAATAACAAAATGAATAACGTTTTAGTTTTTGAATTTATTTTTTTTTTAAATATTGGGTTATGACGTATTTTTTCTGTTTTAAATAATGTATTTATCTATATAAAAAAACAAAGATCAATCAATGATAAATTGGCCATTTTTCTCGATAACCTTTTGCTGTATTTAAGCGAGCTTAATAATTCCTCGTTTATAGAATAACCTGCCTTTATCGGCAAAGAACTGAACAAGGTGCTGATTTACAGACTCACCTGAATTGAAGGTGTTACCACGCAAGGATCTTTGAAGAGAGCGAAGCAAGTGGAAGTCTAACGGCACAAGGTCAGGCGAGTATAGAGGGTGTGATCAAACTTGTGTGTGGTCTCGCGTTGTCGTGACGGAATACAACTCCTTTACGATTAACGAGCTCGGGACGTTTGACGGGTTTGTTCAAACTGTGCTGTTTGGTTCCTTGGTAGAAGCTCAAAAAATGCGACATCTTAAAAATGCCACCATGAATGTTTGCTTTCGATATCGTTTGAGGCGGATCACCACACCGGGGCCAAGGATGTTTACGTACCACATTTTTGTAAATGATCCACTTTACATCACCAGTTCTTAATCGCCTTAAAAAAATTGTTTTCCTCATGTTTAATGAGCATGTCGCACATATTTATGCGAGCCATCAAATTATTTTTTTTGAGTGCATGAGGAACCCAAATATCGAGCTTGCTTATGTGTTCCAGCTTCTTCAGATAGTCGTGAACGATTGAATTATAGATGTTTAATGTTCCTTCGATCTCTCGTGTCGTATAACGCCGAGTTAACTCAATTAATATCTTTATTTTGTCGGCATCAACCTCGGTTATCCTTCCTGACCAAGAAGCATTGTTAAGATCAAAGTCACCAGCCCGGAATTTCGTGAATAATCGTTGGCGTGGACGCTTTTGTAAAGCATTGTCACCGTAAACCTTACGCAACCTTCTACAAGCTTGGCTTGAAAATAAAAAAAAATGAATGACCTATTAAATGACATAACAATAATAAACGGGGTGATTTTCTTGGTGTTTTATTTTTAATGTTATTTTTGACATATCGCGCATGACATGTAATGTGTGTCAAAGTTAAAAGTGCTCAGTTAGCACTGAGATATCATCATGAAAGGACTAACACTCGAACAATGCTTAAAAATTTTTGATTTTTTTTTATAAAAATGCATGTTCCGTGGAAAATGTGTTTCGCGCACTTTGACCATTTTATCGTCATAATCGACCTACTGAGCAAGCAATTCATGCCATAGTGACAAAATTTCGCAGCAATTTTACGCTATTTGACATCAAACCGCCAACCCGTGTGCGTTGAGTGTTGCTAAAGACCGCGATTTGTCCATTCGACGCCGTTCACAGCAAATGGGATTACTTTACTCGACTATCTGAAAGATTTTACGTAAGATAGGGCATAAAATACAGCTCTTACAACAACTGAAGCCGAACGATCTGCCAAAGCGTCGAATTTTCGGTGAGTGTGCCTCTATTATTTTTACGTTTACGTCAAGACTTTATATAACATGGTTCAGATTATCTGATTTGGGTCAAATGTGAACCGTTTTGTTTCATAGTTTGTACCCATTTTAAAGGTAACTTCATAATGCCTCTCTCATTGAAGCCCTGGTATAAGCAATTTTCAAAATCTTCTCTTGATGTCAATTTCATGGGAATCACTTGGTGCCAGGTTTGGACTATAAGGTGGATGAATCTAAACTTCCCATATAAAAACTGGCGAGTCACTATACAGGTGTGTGGCCTGCCGTTCTTCTGATGGAACACAACACCT
Organism: Atherix ibis; assembly: GCA_958298945.1. Taxonomy (NCBI): domain Eukaryota; kingdom Metazoa; phylum Arthropoda; class Insecta; order Diptera; family Athericidae; genus Atherix; species Atherix ibis. The sequence continues at coordinate 29,053,525 of OY282605.1, read as the reverse complement.
CTCCTGAATCACTAACTTCAAACGGTCCAATTGTTGACAGTAGAGGTCCGAATTTACTGTTTGGTCGGTCTACTTCGATGATTTGCACGATTTCATCCATATTTTCGACGAAGGACCTATCTTTGCACAGTGTATTTTTAACATCGAAAATACCGGAACAGAATCGACGAAAAAAAAAATTACACGTAATTGGCTGTGACAGTATTGGGACCATATTGACTGTGACAGTATTTAGCAAAGCAAAATTGTAAAATATACCGCATTTTATCTCTGTTAAATTTCATCTTTTGCACCCTATAACTGACAACTGAATCGAAAATCAAAAAACTGTAAAAGTTTTTTTAATTTGAAATTCTTTGATCAACACTTTACGGGAAATATTATATATCACTACAGCCATCTAGCGGAAAAATAATGGCTTTATTGCTGGAAATTTAACTGATAACTTTACAACAAAACATCATCTAACAAAAATGATTTTGTTCTTTTATTAGTTAGTAAAACATCATCTAACATTCACTAAATATTTATACATATTTCGTACAACAATAACTAAACTATTGAACTTTGAAAATAAAATCATTATTATTTTCTATTGGTTAACGTGCCATGTAGAGAATAGTATAATAGTTTCTTTCTCGAATACCATGAATTATATCTTTGCTGGATTATCATTTTTTTCAATTCAATATATTGTTCTCGCATAGATTCACAGCCATTAAACGATGAACTAGAAATCGTATCAAAATTAGTATTCCCATCAAAATCACCTGCAAAATTTTTTTTTTAATTTAATCATAACAAAAAAAATTAAACTTTTATCAAAATGACTAACCCGATTTTTCTAGCCAATCTTGAAAAGTTTCAGATGAATTGATTTTGATCTGATTTTGCTCAGATGAGATCTGATTTTCCAAAGAATTTTTGCTTGAACTTTTAACCATTACATTTTTATTATTTAATAGTTCCACTTCTGAATATTCGACATGCAAATTAATTTTCTCCTCGAGTGTATTTTCTTTTAATCGCAATTTAGAAAAAGTTTATTTAATGGTATTTTTTTTATTTATAACATTTACCTTGATCATTGGTCCTTTGAAAACTGATCGTATTGTAGTCGTATTTTTTTCTTAATTCTTCTAAACTCATAACAGAAAAAGTTACGTCCATATTCCCTTTTTTAATAGTACCCGTATTATTACTTGGGCACAAATTATCTAAACAAAAAATTTTTGAGAGCATTGTGAAAAAATACAAACACATACAAGCAATTTTATTTTAATTTCATAAATGAAAAGAAAAAAACCGACAATAAAAAAGGAATAATTAAAAGTATTTATGCAATAAAATAAAAAATCAACAATGAATAATACTCTTTGTTAATGAAAAGTTATTTTCAAAATATTTCAATCACATTGTATAAATTATAAAATGGCCGCCAAACGTGGTTATTATATTTAAGGTGTAATTGTAGTAAAAATTATATAATCGAAAATTAACCGATTTCGAATTCTTTTTTTATACTTACTTAAATTGGCTGAATAATGAGATTTGGAAATTTGTGGATAATAATCGATTTTTGGGCGAACTAGGAGTCTCAATCACAAGTAAGGAGTTCCTCAAATCGCGAATCAATCATCAAAAATGAAGAAAATCAACTTTCACCGGTTACAGAATCACAAATTATGAGTCGGCGGGAGTCACAAGTCAGAAGTCAGTAATTAGAAGTAAAGATTCAGAAGTTAGGAGTTAGAAGTTAGAGTTCGGGACTCCGAAGTCATGTAATTAGAAGTCGGGAGTCAGCATTCAGAAGTCAGGTTTTAGAGCTCGGGACTGTGTTGGCATCAGTTGAAGATCAAGAGTCAAAACTGTGAATTAGAAGTGAACATACGGAAATCAAAAGACAAGAGTCGGAACTTTTGGTCGCGACTTTGGGTCAGAAGTTAGAGGTTAGGACTCAGAAGTCATGAGTCAGAAGTCGTGAATTAGAAACCTGAACTTTAAAGTTATGAGTTAGAAGTAAAAAGTCAGAATTTAGAAGCTGGAAGTGAGAAGTCAACTGTCAGAAGTTAGAGGTCATGGTTGAGAAGTTATGAGTCAGAAATGAGGGGTTAGAGCTTGGGACCCCAAAGTCACAATTTACGAGTTACATTTCACATTCTTATTAGGAATTTCGAATCACGAGTCACGTCTCACATACGAGGTCTGTTCAAAAAGTATCGCGAATTTTGAATTTCCGCGGGTTACGTATATTCGATTTTCGATTTCTTTGTTGTGTTATGTTGGTACTCATGTCTCTCAATTATGCCGACAAGTTCGGCCATTTTGAATGTTCAGTTAATTTTTGACAGCTGCTTTGCTTGCACGTGTTTTGGCCCGTCTTCGATTTTTGCCCATTCCAAAAAGTGGATCAAAGAATCTGTATCAAATTTTTTGTAAAAAACAAAATTAATTGCGCTGATGCATTCCGAATGTTGACTGTGGCATATGGTGAAGCTACCTTGGACCGATGCAATGTTTATCGGTGGTACAAAATGTTCTCAGAGGGCCGAGAAGATGTGAACGACGAAAAGCGCCAAGTTCGATCAAATATGAAGGTTTTGCTTACAGTTTTCTTCGATTGCTGGAGCGTGGTGCATCATGAGTTCTTGCCACAGAGTAGAACGATCAATAAGGAATATTACTTGTAAGTTATGCGCAAGTTGCGCGAAGCAATCCGCCAGAAACGCCCGGATTTGTGAAAGAACACAAATTGGCTTTTGCACCATGATAACGCCCCTGCTCACGCATCTTTGTTTGTACGCGAATTTTTGGCCAAAAACAACACACTAATAATCTCGCAGCCACCATATTCCCCAGATCTGGCCCACTGTGACTTTTTCTTGTTCCCGAAACAGCTTCTTTGATCCAAGGAATCAGGAATAAAGTTACGTGGAAGTCAAAGTCACTGTTGTCTTAAAGCCATTATCGTGTCAGTCACACCCCGGAATCGAGGTCAATGTCCGAGTCAAAGCCAGAATCAGATTTGTAATCAAAATCAAAATCGGAGTCGAAATCAAAGGCGGAATGGAAGTTCCACAGTATCGTTTTAAAAATATCGAATTTGCTAAATAATAATTGCTGATCCAAACAAAACTTAACCGTTTTAACAACATAACCTAACAAAAAGATATGTAATACAAGCAAGCAACTATCTGATCATCAACCACTTACATTAACTTACATAGAAGCCAAGAAACAGAAGCAACATATTATAAGCAAAAAATAATAACAAAAAATAAACTACAAAAAAATGAACCTAATTCACCGAACGATCTTGATTTGTTGCGTGTTTGAGGATGCATTTTATTCTTCTTCAAATTAAATTTCTGATCCTCTGAATCGGATTTCGATTTTTCATATGGAACAAACACAGTCATTTTTTGATTATGTTGCAATTCAAATTCAGATCCATTTTGATATTCTTGAGCAAAAACTTCAACGATTTTTCCTAAGTTACCACAATTTTCCGTTTTAATAGCAACATTTGCTCGTTCGTTCTTATTTCCATGCTGGTTTATTTCAATATTATCACATTTTCCTAAATTATAAACTTCTCAATAATATTAATTTAATAATTATCGAAGATAACTTTTTGCATGCCCAATATACCTTGATGATTATCTTCAAAAGCTTTCGAATTATACTTTTTCTGTTCTAATCTTCGATCTGAATTCGTTAATTTTTTCGAGCTAATTTTTTTCGGAACAGTGCCTATTAAATTTTTGTTTTTTTTCAATTCAAATAAGAAAAATATTTTGAAATAATTTCATTTCATTTATTTAAATCTAATGAAAATTAAAAACCTTTGTTATTATAGATTGATGGTATTTTTGATTTATAATTCTCTTGATTTTTTCTTAAATTTTGTGAACGAACACTAAATTATTAATAAAAGAAAAATTATTTTTATTCTATTTTGTTAGTTTATATAAAAGATATTAAATTTTTAAAAAAAAAAAAAAAAACATTGATCAATAGATGAATTAAATAATGTGCCAGCAACTATAATGTCGGATACCTAGTATTCTCTTGACGATTTCTAGCCAATTGAAAACGATCATTTGTAATATCATGCTGTAACTCTTCCACCTGAATGTTATATTCTTTTGCTAATGCCTCATTCCTAGATGCTCGTTCCTCTGCTGCTTTTAATTTATCCTGAAAATATAAAAATTGAATTAATATAAACTTAAATTCTGTATACAAATTATGATTCTTGCATACTTGTAATTCGTAAATACGTTCTTTTAGTTTATTTATTTCATGATTTAAATTTCTAGATATTTTTTGGTGATTGTGTAAATCTTGCCGACATGACGCCAGTAAACTATTCAAAGATTCGGTGGCTGCTTTGTCTTCGGCTCGAACATTTAACAATTCCATTCGTAAATTTTCATTTTCTCTTTCCAACTGTATAATTATTCAATAATTACTATAGTATCTATTTTTATATAACAAATTATTGCTTACCTGCTTTCGAACATTAGCACACTCTTCCAACTCGGCATTAAGTTTATCACGCTGCATATCCAACTTATTACGAACATCCTTCATGGCACATAAATCAGCTTCAGTAAAATTTTTGTCTTCAGTCAAACGTTCCACTTTACATTCTAATTTAGAGATTTGTTCTGATAGTTCCGCAACCTTGAATAAGCTTCGTCGATAAAAATTTTTTTTTTTTTAAATTAAGGTTTACTGACCTGTCGTTGATATTTGTCCAGATTCTCATCTTTCTCCCATAATTCTAATTTTAATCTCTTCAATTCCTCTTCCGTTTCGCATAGTTGACGCCTTTTCAAATGTTTTGGTTTCAATTAATGCAAAAAAAAAAACCAAATCAAAATCAAACAGAACAAAAAGTAATCAAACAAACAAAAATTTAAATGTTTCTCTTATCAAAATCAGTCACAACAGCAATGATACATTTCGCAGCTGCACAAAAAAACGAACAATTATGATAAATTTAGCAAAAATTCTCTAACAATTGTTCTCTAGTTTTTTGATAAATATTTCATAACAATTTTTCAATTTTATTTACTTAGTTTCAGCTGCTTCCGATTCTAAACTTTGATTGTTCCCTTCAAGAAGAACTGTATTATATGTTAGTGATCGATAATGTTGTAATATTTCCTCACGTTCTTCCTCCTATACGATTGCAAATAAAAATATTTTCAAAAATTCTTAAATATTCTCTGTTAAGTATCAATAGAACAAACATTTTTTTATCGCAAACCTTTTTCAATAATAAATCTTCAGCCTTGTGAACTTCTTGCACGTATTGTTGTAATTTCAATTTAAGACGATCAACTTCGATTTGTGACTCTTTTAATTTAGTCTTGATACGCGATACATCTGCATTTGATTCGGACAGTTCCTTTATCATTCGACTGTAAAAGATATTTATATTATAATAATTTTATACATAAAAAAAGTGCATAATATAAAATTGCATACTTATTTTCTATCATAGTCTGTTGCTGCGTTATTTTTAATTTGTTAATTTCTTTTCGCAAATGTTCGACTTCAATTGATGTATCTTCAAATTCGATGTTGCGCTCATTACTTTCGTTTTTAATATGACTAATAAAAAAAATTGTTTTCAAAAAAAAATATTTAAGAAGTCATCATTTTAATTAACCAAAAACAATGGCAAAATAAAATTATCCAAAAATTAAAATGGAAAATAGAAAAAATTACACAAAAAATATATATCATTCTATAAATATTATATTGAATTGCAGCTTGTAGCTTGTATAAATGAAATGTAATTACATACTCTAATTGAGTCTTTAAGGAGCTTCTTGCAGTTTCTAGTTCCCGTTTCGTTCGATCCAGCTTTCTTAATTCATTCTCAAGTTGATAAATTTTTTCGGCTTTTCCATCAAGATCGCACTTTGAAAAAAAAATTTAAAATATTTATATTTAATTAGTTTGAAAATAAAAATTCCACAAATACCATGAGATTATCTTTTTCATTTTCCAAATCGTTAATTCTACAATTTAATGCGGAAATTTCATTTTTTAATAAAGTAGTCTCTTCACGTGCAGTATCACGATTAGTTCCCAAAGCATCTAATCGAACTAATGCATTTTCTAAATCACTTTCTGTCATAGTCAGTTTATTTTGATGGTCTACAAGCGCTTTTTCTGTTTGATTCTGAAGAATTCTTTATGAAATGAGAAAAGATATATGATAAAAATGAACGGAGACGAGTTTTAATTGATTTACTTTAATCTATTATAAGATATCATGAATTCGTTCTTTTCTGTTTGTAACTGTTGCAACTGATCGCGTAACTCTTGCACCTCTTCCTGCATTCGATTATATGAAATCTGTCCAGGCAACTGTGAATTTTTCAACTCACGAATTTCGCATTCCAATTTACAAATATTCTCCGATTTTTCCTTAATATCGCGTAACAATGTCTGACGATCAGATGTATGCATCGAATCAACACAATCTAGTTTACGATGTAAAGCTTCACATTCGTTTTTCGTCAATTCAAGCGAGGACTTCAATACATCACGTTCTCTTTGGAAACGTTGAATTGTTGCTTGCACAGCGGCACTCGTTGAAGGACTATTTATATATTGTTCACCATAATTTTTATATTGCATAGAATCAGTTAATTGAGCTTTCAAACGATTGATTTCTCTATCCTTATCAGCTAATTGTGACTTATAATCATCAGTGCCCTTGAAATTCATAAAAACTACAAAGTTTAAGATCTGCATTTATTAAGCAAAAATTACCTTTCGCCTTGCTGTATTTTCGACAAGATTTAAATATTCATTTTGGAAAAAATCTCTTTGAGTTTTCATCTTAATAAATTCTTCAGCATTCATATAGGATGGTCGACTTCTTTCACGTGAAATTTTATCCATTTCTACAAATAAACATTCATTAAACAAAATAAATTCACGATTGTATTTCTATTTAATTGACATCAAATTCAACGTATATATGAAAAGGAAAAATTCAAAGTATTGAAATATTTTAATATTTCCTGTCGAATATTGAGTATTTATTAAAAATTACCTTCGCGTACCGCAGAAAGCATCCCCTCAAGTTTATGATTCTCTTTTGTAATTCGGCTTATTTCAGCTACTAAATCTTTTTCTATAAAGAAAAAATTATTTTTCTTATAAAATAAAACTTAAAAACTCCTATACTTACCACGAGTTAATAATTTATTCATTTTTCGGCACATTTTTTCCGTATCAACGATACGATGAGAAGTTTGTATTTTTTCCGATTTAAAATGACCGGAAGATTTGTCTTTTTGCCGAAGACACTCCGTTAAATCATGAATATTTTGTTTCAGTCTTTTAATTTCAGTTTCTTTCTCATTTGCATCGACATTGGCCGTTTTTTCGAAATGTAAAGCAGTATTTTCTAATTCCTTTAGTCGTTTATCTAATTTTCGATTTTTCTCTTCCAAATGAATCGCCCTATTCATAGCCTCATGCATGGCATCTTTCGTCTCATGTAGCTGTTGTCGTACTTGTTCATTTTCAATCTGAACACATTGCATTTCTTCCTTAATGGATTCAACATCTTTGTAACAGCAATCTTTGGCAAGAGCAGCTGATGGTCGACCACCGACAAATTTCTCATGTAATCGTCTGATTTCTCGGTCACGAGACTCAATTCTTCTTTGACATAAAACCAATTCATCGCGTATTAGCTTCAATTCATTTTCTAAATGCTTCTTGTCTTTCATTTCGTTTTCAAAATGCTTATTTTGGTTAACACAAGAACACTTTTGGTTTCGTAAATTGTCTGCAATCTCTTCTTGTAGATTAGGTATTATAGCTCCACTCTTTACTGCCGTTACGAACGGCTTTTTTTCTAAAATTCAAATAAATCGCATAAAATAAATCAATGAGAATATCGGAAATGTATTTGTCATTTACTCATATTTGTCCCATCTTTACTAGTTTTAAGTGATTTAGGATCAGCATGCTTGGAAACTAATTGCTTGTTACGATATTCTAACTCAGCACAATGCTCTTCCAAATGTCGTTTATCTGATTCCAATAATCGTAATGTTTTTGATAATCCTTAACAATAAATGATTAGATTAAACTTAAATACAAATACTTTTAAATATAATAATTATTTAATTGGTACCCGTTAATTGCTTATCAAAATCTTCTCGCTGTTTAATCAATTCTAAATGCAGTGTATTACATTCGGCCAGAAGTCGTGAATTATCACATTTATATGGTTCGACTCCTAATTCCCAGCATGCTTTTTCCTATTCAAAATTAAAATTCACATTTTAAGAGAATTTAGAAAATCCTTCAAATTTATAAATATTGAATGCGCATAACATTGCTATGACCTGATATATCTCTGGCAACAAAATTTCCATACAATACCTCTAAAAGTGTACCGATTTGATGTTTTGCATCGCGCAAGCTCTCAGTCGTCTTAACCAAATCCTCGAAAAGGGCCCCGACAAGACATACTGAGTCCCACGATAACGGCTGGTTGTATCCTAGAGTATTAAGCTTATTTCGAAGTGTTGTGTATGCATCATCAATACCCATTTTGAGGTTTTCTTTTATCAGATTCTGATTTTATATATTCTCTAAATCTTTTTGAAGTTATTCTTAACGGATTAACTTCTTTTAAAAGCTTGAAATACTCAAGAGCCGTCTTTTAGATACAATCATTGCAAAATTATATACTCTCACGTTTTTTTTATATATCGTATGCTTTTCTTTTTAAATTCTTTGAACAATTTAACAAAAATTAATTTTATTTGTTTACTTATTAAGACAATAAATAACAAATAGAATTTATTATTAACCTACATGAGCACAATACCAATATAAATTGTTAACTTAAAAATTTGAATACACAAAAGAATTAAAATTGAAACAATCCTTAATTAAAGCACTTTTTAATAATAAATATAGTTTAACAAAAATTAAAGGAGATTAAAAAAAGACGTAAACACAAAAAAAACTCAGGAATGCGGACTCAGAACAAACGGAAAAATTTGACGTTTCCAATTCAACCGAAATATAAACAAAACATTCCAGTTGCATACTGGAAATTCAGAATTCGAACAGTATTAGACTAGTTATCATTCTATAAATTCAAACAGAAATTATGCAATTTCTTTCAAATAATGAAAAAAATAAATGTTACCACACAAAAAAACCAACTGGGCTTTTTTTCATTATTAATGAAACAATTATGGATTTGCCAAAAGTGTCTTCAAAAAAATTCAATTATTAATTAATTTAAATTTGACATAATTCGTTTTGCTGTATTCTTAGTGCTAAAGATTTTGTTTTCCATTATTTTGGAATGTTATTAATTTGTTGCACCTGTTCAATCTGTCAAAATTAGACATTCAGTGTTGTATTGCGAATTACTGTCGTCGGCGGAAAATTCCTATTTGAGGGAAACCGAAATGGTTCAAAAATAATAAATATTTACTATTAATAAGACAAAGAAAGGTCCAATAGTGCATTTCCAATTAAAAATACAATCCAAACAACAATTTAAACAGCAATATAATGTTAATATAAAGCCTTTATATTCTTCTTCAAAAACGCATGCGTTCTGTTTTGTGTTCAAACAAGAAAATTTACACAATATCCTTTTCTAATTGAATTCAAGTTGAGCGAAGACAATCCCAAGACAGCTAGAAATTTTAAGTAACATTAAAATGGCATTCCATTGGCGTTGTGGTAAACGCATAACGCTAACAAATAATAACAGAACGGCAATGCGAAATATAAGCGATTTTAACAATGGATTAGTACTGAGCGCAGAACCCTTAATTGACGATGTTCTATTCGAAGTGCGGATTGATGCAACGGTATAATTTGGAATATATTTTGTATATTATTATATTTTCGTGTAATTTTTAAAGCAGAGTCAATCGTGGAGCGGTAGCATTGAAATTGGAGTCACGACGGAAAATCCTGAAACAATTACGCTACCATCTTGTGCTACGCAAATGAGACACGGAACTTGGATAATGTCAGCGATAAGCGTTCTTAAAGATGGTCTCATCCTAGTGGAATATTATGGTTCTGATCTAGATCAATTGGTTGAGGGTGGTCGTATCGGTGTTGTACGGACTTCACAAGGTGAACTTGTCTTCTATATAAATGGCGAATCACAAGGCGTTGCAGCGACTAATATTCCTAAAACGGTGCATGGATTAATTAATCTATATGGACGTTGTGTTCAAGTATCAATTTGTCCATCTGACTCTTTGGTAAGAATCTTGGATTTGATAAATTCTCAAATGTAGGAATTTTTTGAAAATTATTAATCAAAATCTTCTAGGAATATTCATCGGATGCTACACAAGTGACACAAAATATTGAAATGCCTATGTCCGTGGACATTTCAGTAGCAGGTTCAATTATGCAATCATTATCAGGAGAACAGGGGGCAGAATTCACTGATGCAAACGATCGCCTTCGTTTTCATACTCGGCGTGGATCATTAGTCAAGCTATCAACAAATTGTCGGACAGCAGAACGGCGACGTCCTTTGGATGAATTTAATAATGGTGTCGTCATGACGCATAGACCATTAAAAGATAACGAATTCTTTGAGATACGTATTGATAAACTTGTCGACAAATGGTCGGGATCTATTGAAGTTGGTGTAACGACACATAATCCACTAACGTTGCATTTCCCAGCTACAATGACAAATATGAGAAGTGGTACTATAATGATGTCTGGATGCGGTATACTCACTAATGGCAAAGGTACGCGTAGACAATATGGAGAATTCAATCTAGATGAGCTGCGCGAAGGCGATCGTGTGGGAATGATGCGCAAGGCAAACGGGAACTTGCATTACTATATTAATGGGCAAGATCAAGGAGTTGCTGCGACTAGAGTTGCTCAGACCTTATGGGGAGTTATTGATCTGTACGGAATGACCATCAAAGTGACAATAGTCGATAGAGATGAACGGGAACAACAGAATTTGGTGACAAGACGGAATAATATCGTATCAATGCAAAACTCTACCATACCTCGCGAGATTCCAGTTCATAGTCCAGAAGCAGAATGTAGCACAAATACTGATCGACTTACTTTCCATACTATTTGTGGATCACACGCATGTGTCACGCACAGTGGACGAACTGCTTTGAGGCCAAAGTGAGTATGGGTTGTTTTAATAAACTTGTTTATTAATTACTTCGTTGTCTTTATTTATAGTGCTTCTGATGATTTCAATAATGGGGTAGTTTTAACAAAACGTCCATTACGACCAAATGAATTATTTCAAGTTCGTCTGGAGCGTGTAGTAGCTAAATGGGCGGGCTCTATCGAGATTGGAGTAACAACGCATAGTGCACAAGAACTTGATTTTCCGTTCACAATGACCAACGTCCGGTATGAACGACAATTCATAATTATTCAACAATGTTTCAGTCATTTTCACATTGAAATAGATCGGGAACCTGGATGATGACCGGAAATGGTGTAATGCATAATGGAACAACTGTAATCGAGGAGTATGGACAAAATTTAGACCGTTTACAAGTGGGTGATCGAGTTGGTGTGGTTAGAAGAGATGATGGATCGGTACACTTTTGGGTTAATGGTGTCGATCAAGGAGCAGCTGCATCAAATGTGCCCAAACGTGTGTATGGTGTAATTGATTTGTATGGGCAGGCAGCTCAAGCTAGTATCGTTGACGCTTCGGAGTGTGGTAGTCCAGATACAGGAAACTCTACCATTTCAAACACAACGCTATATAGTGAGCCACCGTTGAGATTTCACTCCGTCCATGGAAAGAACGCACGTATCTCGAATGGCGGGCTTACAGCCAGTCGTCCTAAATCATTGGCTGAATTCAACGATGCTATCGTATTCAGTAACAGGCCATTACGGCAACGCGAACTCTTCGAAGTTCTACTAGAGAACATGGTGGAGCATTGGAGTGGTAATATTGAGATTGGCGTAACGGGTATTCGGCCGGATGAGATTCAACTGACACCAAATGCTAGTGACTTAGAACATGAGACAATCACAATGTGCGGGGATCTTGTCTTCCACAATCGTAAAACCATTCGCAAAAGCATGCCATTTGACTTAGACACATTACGAAAAGGTGCCCGTGTTGGAGTGATGCGTAATGGTGACGCAATCCATTTCTATATTGATGGTGTTGATCAGGGTCCAGCTTGCGAATGCCGAATGCAAAACGTTTATGCTGTAGTGGATTTGTACGGACAATGCGCGCAAGTTAGCATAACTATGCCACAACCCGATTTGCGTGCTCCTTATGCCATGAGTGAAAATTCGCAAAGCCTTCAAGCAACATCGGTAATCCAGCCGGTTCTGGAAACAAAGCATCGGTGGTCTTGTACTTCAGGAAATGTGACACTTTCGCAAAACGGAACCATGGCTTCACGAGCTACTGGTACCACAGCTCCTCTTTCACGTTGCCTTATATTTTCAGAGCATCCATTGGCAGTGGGCTCTCCATTTGAAGTTAAAATTGTTGGCTTTAATCCTTTGTTTGCGGGTAAGTGGGTTTTTTTATGCTTCTCTCATACAATCAAAAAATATATTGAAACATTTTAGGCTGTCTTAATATCGGCATAACGGATTTGAATCTCTCCGATGAATATGTTCGAAAAAATATCCCAATTAGTATTAAAAGGATACCAGCTAGTATTTGGTACATTTCCGGCAATGAAGTGCTACACAATTCCACACTCATCCAACGGTCCATGGCTTCAGTCGATTGGCTGCGTGCTGGCGATCGAATCACTCTGGAACTTACTCCATCGCGCACCTTACGCATACTATTCAATTCGGAAGATGTCAATATAAATTTACCTAATATTCCAAATGTATAACTTGCTATGATATTTTTTTTTGACATTTTATTAATCATGCTCAACAATTACAGGAAGCATACGTTGTAGCCGAATTACAAGGATCCACAATGGCAGTACAAGTAACTTCTTCTCAAGGGCCCACATCACCGCTTCGCCCATGCAGTTTGCGATTACAAGACTCCCTCGAATTTGGTGCTGATCCACTAAATAAGCAGGATTCAATGTTGGAATCGATTGATTCAGAATCACTTTCATTCGAGTTCTCCGAGTTCCACAGTAAAAATATTGAATTATTAGAGGATGAGAAAAGTGCAAAGCGAATTCAATCGTACAATCAAGCCCTTGTTTATACAACCAAACCGCTCTGCAAAGGACACAGTATTAGTGTAAGTCTACTGCACCATAATAGGCAGTGCTACGACCATCTATGTACTAACAAAATAAGAAATTGTATTTTCGTTTGCCTACTTTACATAAAGTTGATTGGATTTTTTGTTGAATTTTTCCATTACAATGCAGATAAAAATTGATCAAATTAATTCAAAATGGAAAGGAACGATTGGTGTAGGCGTTCTTGGAATCTTGCCACAAGCAAGTAATATGTCACTGCCATCATCCATAATTCTTTGTAGACGTCCATGTTGGGTGGCTACCCACGATTATATCAACATCAACGGCACCAAAATCGCTTCCAAATATGCTGAAGCTCTTGAACATGTTCAAACTGGGACAGTGATTACACTTACCCTGTCCCATTCGGGCTCTTTATGTACGTTTTATATTTATTTGATTATTTCAATTAAAATTGATCATTTTTTTTTACTAACGTTTAAAATAGGCGTAGCCGTCGGACAGACAAATTTAGAAGAATTGGCAGCTGGTCTACCAAATCATGTGTATCCAGTGTTTGATTTGTACGGAAAAGTCGAGAAAATTTCCATTATAAACGCTGAGCCTAGGAACGGGTCACCAATAGCAGAAGAAGCAGCACTAATCGTTGATCTACTAATGGACACAGATAGCAATATTCCCCAATGCGAGAAAGGTGATCTAGAAGTACATGAAAAAGAAACTGACCTCTCTGGTAGTAATCCAACTACATCTACTTCGGCTACAACATCTGTAATGTAAGTTGATTAGATGATGATTATCATAATATCGACTATAAAGAATTTTTTATGAATTAATACTAGGAACCGATCTGTAATGGAAAATATGTCCGAAAATTTATTAATGAATATTTCGATTAAAAATCGTTCTATGGAGGCGAAAAACGATTCTAGCTCTTCTTCGTCTGTATGGTATGTAATGCAGAAATCCACTTAAAAACAATTGATTTTGATTAAATTACTTCTTACAGCTGCCTTAGAGAATCACTACAATTGCAACATACGACTAATTTGAATATTCAACGAAGTCAGAGTACACAACGATTTAATAATAGCAATTCAAGCAGTGTAACTTTAATACAAAGCAGCAATGATACCAATAAAGAGGAAGCCGATAATGACTGTGAAGAAATCGTCCTGCCAAATACTCTTCCATTAATAACTGCTCATTTGAATAGGCCAACAATCGTTGCAGCTACAACAACGTTTTGTGCAACACCCAGAGAAACCGAACTGGCATCGAATTACTCCCTTGAGTACACAGTTCCAGATCAGGATACGACTCCATCAATATCGACAATAAATCAGCATTTGGATTCAAATCAAATTGCCGACGCTGAGAACTCATTCCTTGAAGAATTGGAAACCCAATTAAGTTCGATTCAATTAACCACTCAGGAGTTATGTAGCAGAGATTTTGACTCTCTACAAATGCCGATGCCGAGCATTGAAAATAAGGACTGCGAATATGCTAGGGCAGTTTGTGGATTTAAACGCACTCTAATTTTGCCGGATGTATTCTTCTCGAACGAGTCGCCCATCTGTTTTTGCAGTCAGTGCTGTTCGACTACTACCCTTTTACGTAGTTGGGTACGCTTCCAAATCAATCCACAAGCAATTCGAACGACAAGCTGTTCGTCTAATGCTCTCGACTCTTCCGATTGGATCAAGGCATTCTACGTAACCCGAGTCGATAAAATCCGTGCCATACTGGACAATGGGCAACCATTACCGACTGAGCAACGCGAGTTCTGTTCGAGTCTAAATCACAAGGACGAGCCCGGTACTCATCTAGTGCTAAAATCTACGCTAGACTCACCCGCCAAATTAGAGAATCTCTCTACGCACCGCTACATTTCCGGTTCCCAAGTTTATCGAATCGAAACAGCATTCGAAGTGCAAGTACGTAAGCAAGCTCTCTGCGCTGTAGATAATGACGATCATTCTGAGGAGGATTGTGCTGGGGCAGCAGCTCCTATACCCCCAGTAAATGGATATACATGGACAACAAAAGAGGCCGGAGCATGTACACTAACAGCCCTTCTGCTAAGATTAGATCCTATAACCCAACTGACTGACAGTATTGCGCATTCCAGCACTTAAAATAATAGTTTTAGGCTATAAAACATTACACACACATTTCACAAAACGCTATTAAATCTGATCCACCATCTTAAAAAATAAATTTTCATCCACAAAACAAATCTCGCGCATACATATATATAACAGAAATTATAAAATTCTGTGCTAAATCTAGTCATACAAAACACACACACATTGATTCAAATGATAAAATTTAGATTTTAATTTTATTATATTATATTTTTTTAATACAAGTTGCGTTATTAAAACAAACAAACAAAAGAAATCATAAAAAAACTGTACTAATCGAAAATATAGTAATTTTGAAATAATAGCAAAGCAAAAAGAAGACAGAACTTAGTGAAAATTCTATTTAAAAATAAATGTTGCATAAAAATTATTTTGTTTTTTTTTTAATATAAAGTTTATTTTTTATCTATAGGATTTTTTCATATGAACTTTTGTTCGACACCAAAAAACTGAGAATGCGATAATGAGAAGATAAGGTTTTTAAAAGTCGTAATCAAGCTTACACATTTGATTAAAGATGAATTTTCTGCAAATTTCTTTTGATATTCGATCATACTTAAAAATACCATAACTTTTATGACAATTTTTGCAAGGTATTTCGAAAATAATTCTCAAATTCAGTAATTTTCTATCACCACAAACAAATAATGGTAATTGTGAATTTATTACTTTTTTTCAATTTGCAATTTCCAACAAAAAAATCATCGAGTTTTTGTGTTTATAAAAATTATTACAATTAATTTCAAATAAAAATATAATTTAATTATTAACTACTTTTTCTAAATGATTAATTTCCATACTCAAAAAACTTATTTAAGAAAAGTATTCAATTTAAAAGAATGATTGTGAACTTTTTCTTTTAAAATAATTTTTTTTATCTTCCCTTTGGTACTATCGATAAACAAGGTAAGAAATTATGTGCTTTTATTATTGTAAAAAAAAAATAAAAAAAAATATTTTGCATATGCACTAAATGTCTTTTATGAATGAACAAGTAAAAAAAAAACAATTTGCACATATTTTAATGGAAAATTTGCTGACCATCCGAAAATGATTTTTGTAGAGAATTTCGGTTCGATTACGCACACTGTACATGATAATTGAATGGCACTTTTAACGTCGACAAAATGAATCGATTGAATTGTTGGATATTTTTAATTTTCATATCGTTAACAGAAAGTTGGGATTTAAAATATTTAAATATTAGTAATAATTTTCAATTAAAACATGTTTCCATATATTATATTCGGGCATTTTTATGTATTATTACGAAAACGGAAAATGGTGAAAAAGCGTTACTCATTGAAGCCGGTTGGCCAGAAAATGTGTTCTCAATTTATCCAAAAATTTTCCCAAATTTATTATCATATTCAATGTTACAAAATGACTGTAATGGTTTGCAAAATATCAAATCAACAGATATTGATAATCGAGGACGCTTATGGGTTTTGGATACTGGTAATAGGTTGTGTTTTCCAAAAGTGATTGGCTACGATTTGCGTCGCAAAAATTCTGAGGTAAATTCGAGCTAAAAAGAAATGGTTCTTATATGGTAAAATTTTAAATTTTCTGATTAAGATTTTCCGTATCGAAGTGCAATATGACAACAGAGCTGATATGCGATCTATCCTAGTTCTGAATGATTCAATAAATATCAACTCAATCAAAATGCTGATTGCACTAAAAGATCGGCAATTTATTGTATTAGATGGCCGGACAGGATCTTGGATGAAAATACAGATTCTGAATAACGATTCGACAGACCTTCGCGAAATCTCATCTGAACAAATCACTCTGGGTTTAAATAATCAACTCTACATCGCCGACTCTGAAGGCAATCTTTTCGTGACAGAATTTCTCCATTTTACAAATGCTACTACAACTGAGCTGCGTGCTCACAAATTGGGCTCGCTACTCGATAAAACGTCCGGACTAATAGCCGGAGCTCGAGGCTTTTTGTATTACATCCTCCCACGATACGGTGCTGTCGTCCGATGGAATACTAATAAAAAGCTTATTGCTGAAGAACATCAAATTTTATATTTTGAACAGCACACAATAGCCCAGATTTTCTTTGGCGCTGGCGGATCAGTATGGATTGCATTGGAGCAAATGCACAAATCGAAAGATCATTGTGTTCGAATTGTATCAATGTTTTCTAGTGACCAAGCACTGGAATGTTAGCATAACATAAGATCAAAATTTATTATTCCAACAAACAAACAAAAAAAAAGACTATTTTTAAAATGAGAATAAAATTTTCCTTTCGAAAAAAATCCAAATGAATTTCAATATCTTTAATATTGAAACAAAAAAAAAACGGAAACATATATACTATTTTATGATGACATTTTTTATTTTACTTAAAATTATTGAACTTAATAAAAAATTTAAAAAAAAAAAATAATAGATTAAAAATAATTTTTCAATCATATTAAAGGCATTCTTTTATTACTATTATTACACAAAAAGTTATATATGTTATGTTAAATATAATATTACTTGAATAACAAAATTACATTGTTTTTTTCTTGTTGTATTTATTAATAATTTATGATTACGGCTCCATTAATGAAAATTTATATTTAGTAATTATTATATAAATGTATATAGAAATTATTAACCGCTAACCATTTGCTTATTGAGATAACTCATTAAAGCTACCAAACGTTTTTTGATATTTTTCTGATCGTCGAGTGTGCAGCCCAACAAAGCATTTTCGAATTTTTTATCAACAAACACCGATTTGGCTATATCTATTGATTCAGCATTATGAAATGAACACTCTGAACCGCTACAGGCATTCAAAAACGATTGACACTGTTGCCTAGCTGTAATCGTATCAGCATTGGTAATTATAGTATCGATGAATACATTCACTTGATGCAAGGAATCTTCTTGGGCAGTATCACGTATGGTACGGACATTCAATTCAACAGTGGATAATCGATCATTAACACGATGAATATAGCAAGAAATATCTTCGCGTTCATCTAAAAAAAATTAATTTGAGCAAAAACAATTAATAATAATTTTATTATTTAAAATAAATTTGGCTTTTGTCAAACTTTAACTAAAACTAACTATTAGTTAACTATTGTCCACACTAATATAACTAACTGCGAATAAATCAAATTTTTTCAAACGATCAACATTGAATTTTATTAATTTGAACTTACGTTCATTCATTCCTTCTAGCAATTCATTATTTTTTATAAGATCAATGGACATAAGAAGAAAATCTCGTTTCTCCTGTAGATAAAATGCATCTTTACGTAATTTTTCCACACGTCTGTCTAACTGATCAAGAGCAGTAACAAATCTACAATAAAACAAAACAAAAAAAACAATTTTTAATTTTATTCGAATTCAAATTCTGTAATTAAATTGTCTACTGTTCATTTAAAATTACCTCTCATTTAAGTTTATAGGCCTGTATTGATGGAACGAAAAAAAAATCAATATATTTTTAAATTGATTATCAGTTAAAAATATTCTTTTCGCATTTAAAATATAAAATTATACTTTTTATATAAAAATGCGGTATAAAAAATAGTCAACGGAAAATTGAGATTATTTCAGACATCATTTTTATACGTGAATGGTGGTGCCCCATTAATTATTCGAAAAAGTATAAATTAAAACTATTATTTAATTCTAGTATTGATTGAAAAGTTATATTAGCAACAATGCTTTTTCCCAGCACTTGTATTATTTCTTTTTTTCTATATGATGAATAAGTGCATAATCAAAAATGATGTTTTTCTAGCACTTATATTGGTTCTTTCTTTTTATATGATGAATACGTGCATAATCTATGTTTAATCTCGTTGTAATGAATGATTTACGAGTGTGGGAAAAACGAACTGGGACACAGGAAGCTGTAAAGTTGTTCGTCAAAAAGGAATTTTGCAAGTGCTCTCATATGTAAATAAAGTAAAAAAATGCCTTTTTTCGAACGTTTTCACAATGAATTTAATTCGCGATTGATAATTGTGTTGTTCTATTTAAATCCATAATTGGAAATACTGAAATTATATTAATAAAAAAAAACGCCCAAAATGATCTCAATTAACTCTTTCATGGATAAAAACTTATAAAATCAAAATGAAATTCAAATATTAAATTAAATATTTAACACTAAATACGACCAGATAGTTCTGTATCTACTTTTTAAAAAAAAATTATACTAAAATTACACAGATTTTGTTGTGAAATTCTATGATGAAACATAAAATTGAAAAATTTCGATAGTAATCAATTTATATAGGACCTGTCAATAACATTGCGATCGTCGACTTCCGCTTTGGACGATTCAATTCTTGGCAATTGCCAGCCGGATAGAGAGTTCGAATCCATGTAGTCCTAGAAAGGAGCGTTATATGATGATGTACTACAAGATGGCACAGACGAAAATCAATTTAATTAATATTACTGAGTTAAAATTCCGAGAGTCTTGTGGAGCATCAATGTCCATTTCTTCATCTGCACCCCATGAACTATATGATGCAGCCAGATTACCGTCTATTGAATTTATTTGATTTTCTTCCGGCTCCAGTTTTATACGAAGATTTATTTAATTAAACAATTTTCCTGCTATTCTTTGTTGTGATTTTGTCAGCACAATAATTTCCAACGACTTTTAATTGAATCTTTTTTTTTCCACTAATATACACAACATAGGCACTATTCAAATTTTAATTATTTTTGAACTTCTTTTATATTTTCTTTTCACTTTTTTTTTTGAATAGGTCTATTCAACTTTATTATGCCTGAAAATCAAAAATAAAAAATTTTTAATAAATAAATTTACCTATCAACCGGGACAGGGGGAACATCTGACCCATTGTTAAATTTCTGACGTTTAAATAATGCATTGTATATGCTTTGAAACATTTTCAATTCGATTCGAGTGTATCGTAATATCAGCTCAATGTTAATGCAAATTTGGCTCTCACCCAAATATGAACAAGATAATTTCGCATTAAAATGATTCTTTGTTTAGTTGAGTTCTATTTTAACTAACAATACGATACACAACTGAAATCAATTTACCTGAATATACTAGAAAGTTCCGCGAATAAAACCGAACTTGTCTATTATACACTTTCCGTCATCGTTTCTAGTCCAAAAATTGTGCTTTTCTAGATTTCCAAGGCCGGTATAGATTTGTAGCTAACTTCACATGCGTTATTTCGTTCGATTGAAAATGAAAAAAAAAACAGAAACAATTCGAAAACGAAAACTAAGTAAAATTTTATATTATTTAAATACAATCTACTCTCCTAAATACTTTAATTATTAATTTTTTTAAAATATTGAAAATTATTTTATCAATGAATAAGTCAAAGGGGAATTATAATTAAAACGAATTCGGTAAAATTCGAAGCAGGTGTTTAAAAGCACATGTCTAAATAAACATTCGACCGTGTGAAAGCCATCTTAGAAAAAAGTACAATTTCATAGCTGTCAGACAATTTTTCAAATTTATCCAATAAATTTCTTATTTTTAAAATCAATCTAAATGTATAAAGAAAAGATATACGTAGATCGCATTGTTTATGATTACTTCAAATATTATTGGTATAAATAAGATTTCTTCTATATTTATTAATGTTAACATTAAATAAAAAATTAACTTAATTCTACCAATCATCAACATCAATATCCTGAATGATATCCTCACAATCAGCTCCATCTCCAGCTTCTACTTCTTCTTCGTCTTCTGGCAATTTGCTCTCCTTTAGTTTGTTTTTCTTCTTACGCATTTTGTTTTTCTTTTCTTTTTTCGTAACAGTTTCATCGACCAGTTTCTCTTCCAGCAGCTCACCATCATTATCCTCACTATCCGAAGGGAATAGCTCAACATCTTTACTGTCATTCGACGCCTTGTTCTCCGCCTTTTTCGCACGAATTCGATTAATAGTCGGAATATTATAATCACCAATATCTGCACTCATAGTTGCTTGCCGTTTCTTCTTAACTTCATTCGATTTACGCCAACAACCATAGTAGGCGGTAAGTGGTGTGCCCTTAGTGCGAATACTTATTTCCCATTGTCTGATTTGCTCGGCATCTTTAATGGAAAGATTCGCTTTTTTACGTTCATCCTCGATAAATTTCGAATTCTCCAAACTGGTATCTATAAGCTGTTTTATTTTCCGATTATAATTCGAATTCTTACAAGACTTGGCATAATGCTTTAGGTTGACAATCATTGGAACGATCAAATCCGGAAACGTAACGGAATTGGAATATTGTTCGAGATATTCAAGAATTAAACCGAAAACATTTTCCATCACTTCGTCACGGAAACCATTTTCGGCCAATTGTGATTTACTCAAACGAAGCAAACATGTAAATGGTAACGGCTTTATTGAAACAGTAGAATGCTTTTTGTTGAATTTCTCATTGGTGAGTGATTCCAGAATATGCCCCAGCACAGGAATAAAAACCCTTGTGCTTTTTCCAAGTTTGACAAGCATCCGTATGCAATGGAATCTTAACGGAAAGAACTGTGTTGTTGCCTTTAATTTAATTGTTCCAACAATTATCATCACTAACGGATAAATAAGAGGTTGTAATTCTGACCGTTCTCCACAATTGGATATCAATTCAACCCACAACTCCAATGAATTTATAAAAGCCCAATTATAAACAGCCTGGTAGCTGTCCTTTTTCTTGAGGATCAGCGCATTCCGCAAATGAATCGCCAGTTGACGCATATACAAAAATGAATGTTGATATGCGACAGTCAAGTCCAATGAGAATAATTCAACAAGTGATCGTCGCATGAAATTGATGCCCGGCAAACTGTTCACATTGACAAACTTCGAATTACGAATATACGCGACATACATAGACTTGACGACCTTATTCAGAACTACTTCACTCGATGATCGTGTGATCTTTAGAATGCAGAGAAATGATAGAATTTTTACAGTTTCTTCCGAAGTGCTCCACAGGGTTATGAGTCGTTTCAAAACTGGCTTTACGATAGTTGGGAACGAGCCCATAGTACCAGCGATTTCATGCAGATGCTTAAGCAGAACTACTAATATATTCTCGCCGACAACAACAGATAAAAGTTTCGCCAAATCCTGCAAATATGAACGAAGACAGCTTCGAATTTTCGGCCACCTCTTGCATTTGTGAATTATTTGATTTGTTGACTTCTGAGTAATTTTAAGGAAACGATATATCGCCGGTTTCAAATACAGCACACAAAGCTGAATAACACCATTAAATCCGGCCGAACTATCCACTTTGAAATCACTTTTAACTTCCTGTGCTTCCAAATTGCCCAGTGCAGCATTAAAGGCTCTAATTGTTTTTCTTATAACTTCCACAGACACATTTTCAGATTGCAATTCAGCTTGCCATTTCTTCAATACTTTCGTATTAATCACTGTTCGACTATCATCCTTAGCATCATCACCACTTTCTTCATTATCACTCTCATCGCTAGCTACTAGCAATTTCTCTTGAGGTATATGCTCAGATTCTATCTCTTCATCATTCTCGTCCAAGTCCATGTCGCTAGGACTGTCATCGCCTCCATCCTCTACGACATCCTCATCATTGGGTTCCGTGTCAAGATCATCGTCGAAAATGTTGAACGCAAGCAATTTCTTATCATTCTCCTTTACAAATTCGTAAAATTCCGGATCAATATCTTTTAATTTTTCCAATTCTTTTTTATGCTTTACGATATCAGTATCTGATCCTTTTTTGGTAGATTTTTTAATTTTTACCTTCTTCGATTTTTCATTTTTCACTTTAACAAAACCATTTTCACTCGTTTCCATCGATTTGCATGGTGAAGTTTTTAACGTTTTCTTGACTTGAACTATCGCATTTTTACCATTCATCAATTTCGAATATTTCAATTTATCTTTTTTCATAGTTTTTCCAATACTTTTTGTAAGTTTCTCTCCTCTTTTAGATATTCTCGATTTTTTTACTATCATTTTTTAGCCTTTATTTTTAACACTGTTAAATTGTTTCGATCTAAAAAAAAATTAGCAAACAATATTAATAGTACACAATTTATTTATATTAATATTATGTTAAATACATTTTAAATAAATTTTCTTGAATAAAAATTTGAAATTATTGCGTTTTTGGCTGTATAACCTTCTTAAGAGTCCATGCTCTTTATTTTGACATTTAAACACGTGCGATTGATTGTCACAAGAGGAGGCTGCTGTTACACTATTCATGATTGGCATTTTGGTAGCTCACATAATATAACCTTATATATAAATCAATTCTTATGCTATAAATATTAGGCGTTTTCCTTGGACCAATTTTGCTACTAGTCGGTAGCTGCGAGTAGATGACCAAAGGAAAGCGAATTCTAAACACTAGTAGAAACATAACCTCAAAATAGTCAGCAACAATACTAAGTTTACTCACCCAAAAACAATAAAAACTGACTTTATTCACACATAAACAATCCTGACAAAAATATGACTCTTCAACATAACCAACGAACCCGCAAAACTATCTATTTTCACTTTAGCAACTAGAATCCACCTAACGTAAATTGTATGCGTAACTCCCAGTACAATATGCTCGTTTTTTAGAGGTAGAGTAGATGATGGCAGCTAGAACTAGTAGCAAAATTGGTCCATAGGAAAACGCCTATTATTAATCAGATTTAATAATTTCCTAATCTATTTCTTAGAAGGGTTTTTTGTAAACATAATCGAATGGTCTTACGTGTATTCAAACTTAATCCATCGTTAGTGCATTATTTTATAAATAATTAAGAATAAAATTTAAAATTATCATTGAATTAATTAACACGTTGACTGCCACGGCAATTTTCAGAATTCCGGTCTAAAAAGCCAATTTCATTTAATCATATTATAATATTAAAAACACTAATTGAAGACACCGCTGCAAAAAGGAGGCAGCTCCAATTTTTTGGCGATTTTTTTCCCCCAGTAGATATAAAGTGTTCCAAAGCTGCTCCATCAATTAGTGGAAAAGCAAGGCAGCTGCCATAATTCACTGCGGAAATATAAAGGATATGTAGATGGCCCCTTATTGAATCCCGTTTTTTGCACTGAATGAACAGATCCGGAGCTGCCTCGTTTTTGCACTGAATGAACATGCATGATAAATGCTTGCAATAGTTTATAATTTCATATCAATGTGAAACGTGGCTTCAGGAAACATTTTGACGATTCGGACAGAGATCCTGATTTTTGTCCCGATGACCCGGAAGCTACTGCTAAACGATTTTCTGTGTTTAATTTAAGTGTTCCAATTTCATCAATGGTTCAAAGTGATTCTGAAGATGACCATAGGGACCAGGACCAAACCGTTGCGAAGAAAAAAGTTGGCAAGAAACGAGTAAGAGATGAAAGCAAGTGGGAGAGAAATATTTCGAAGAGAAGGAAGACTGAATGAAAATCGTATATCGGCATTAAAAATAAAGAAAAATGTATAAAAAGTGAAAGGAAAACCGGCCAAGACTGCAGCTGTAAATTAAAATGTTGCCAAAAAATAACTGACATTGCCAAACAAAATATCTTCACATTATTTAATAAAATTGGTAACAAAGAGAAACAGGACATATTTTTAGGCGGACAAATAGTTGTAAAAAAGGTAGCCAGACATAGACCTAAGTCGGGTGATGGACCAAAACGTCCTTGTTCCTGTGAATACACCATAAAAATCGGCAATGCTTTTTGTTCATTTTATGGTGTTAATAAGAAAATAGTACGACTTATTATTAACCACTTGAAAGCTAACATTCCGGCACCCAAAGACATGCGTGGGAAACACAATAATCGTCCTAATATGATACGTGAGGATGTAATTCATCAAATTGATACTCATATACAATCTTTTCCAAAAAGATCATCGCACTATAGTCGCACAAAAAATTAAAACAAGTTTTATTTGTCACCTGTATTAAATATGCAAAAAATGGATAAGCATAAGCCATCATGAACAATGAAAAACTAAAGCCTCATGTTACTTACGACTATTTTTGTCATCACTTTTCTTTAAATTATAACTACTCATTTGGAAAGCCGCGGTCGGATACTTGCCAAACTTGCGATAGACTGGAAAAACTCATATCAGCGGAAAAGAACAAGGACGTAAAAAAGGATCTTGTAACTGAAAAAGAAGTGCACTAGAAAAAAACAAAATATTTCTATACAAAAATGAAAGAAGACACCGCAGAAATTTCAGAGAACAAGGATGAGATGGAGCTGTTTTAGCTTTCGATTTCCAACAAAATATGCCTCTCCCACATGTAACTAGTAGTGACATTTTCTTTAAACGGCAACTGTGGGAATATAACTTTTGCATTTTTGCAGCTAGTTCTAGGAAATCGTACTTTTTCATGTACGATGAAACCATAGCCAAGAAAGGAGCTAATGATGTAGTAAGATTTTTACACTATTTTCTTGAGAACTTTTTAGCACCAACAGTCAGAAAAATATATCTTTATTACGATAACTGCAGCTCACAAAATAAAAACAAAGTCTTGCGACAGCAGCTTTGGATTAATCGAAAAAGAGAAAAGGAAACGGGAAAGGATCTATTTGCCAAAAAATTGGGTTCAACTGGTTAAAAAAACATGCCGCAAATTTTAGAGTAGTTCCAGTTTCCCAAGATATGATTTTAGATTTCACTGGTCATTTTAAAGGGGCTTTCAAAACAACCGTTTCAAACAAAAAGAAACAAAAATTTGGTATATCTTCCTACCGTGTCATGGCGTATACAGCAAAAGGCGTAGAATGCAGCATTGTTGCCTCTGCCTTACTAAAGGACTTGTTTATGCTTCAGAAACATGGCGTTACGTTAACTTTATCTGCTCTTCTACTCTGGGCCGTTACCACTTAAGCGCCCCAAATATCTATGTTACATGTCCGAGAACTCGCAACAAAATATGTGCCCCCAGATGGTATGTGGTTTTATTGGGCACGAACAAGATAGCTTAACAGACTAATGTAATGTTACTTTATTATGTGCTTTTGAAAAAAAAGTTAATACATAACTTGAAATTTATTATTGACTTTTGTTCGCATCCTCCGGTGCAAAAAGGGGGCAGCTCCATCGTTTTATTTTTTATATTATTATCTATCCAAATTTCCAAGAGGAGTAATTTGAGAGTATATTATGTATTAAGTAATAGAGTTTAACTCCACATATGAATAAAGTAAAAAAATCCACAGAATTTGTATTGATACAGTTTTTTGATTCTCCTGAAAAAATTGGTAAAATGGAGCTGCCTCCTTTTTGCAGCGGTGTCTTCAATTATAGTACATAGTTATCATCAAAAAGCATAGAAAATGTATTTTTTTTTAAAAAAAAAAAGGTCTTAATTATCTCGTAGTTGGCTTATGTAACAGAAATCCCTTCGCGGAAGCCAACTACGAGTTAATTCGTACACAGGCACGATCAGACCTGTCGCTTCGCTAAAGCTGAATCAGTAGTATCTCAGATATTTTGCTACAGCGCTGTAGTTTGCAGTAGACTCTCAATAAAATGAACCTATTACTTACAGCAGTAAAATATAACCTCACAACAGTCAACAACAAGAGTGAGTTTATTGAAATTGTGTTCGGTGCAAGTTTTAAATTAATTATGACAAATTTTTGGAGTATAGTCAACAACAATAGTGAGTTTATTGAAATTGTGTTCGGTGCAACACCGAACACTAGTAGAAACATAACCTCAAAATAGTCAGCAACAATACTGAGTTTACTCACACATAAACAATAAAAACTGAGTTTATTCACACATAAACAATACTGACAAAAATATGACTCTTCAACATAACCAACGAACCCTCAAATCTATCTATTTTCACTGTAGCAACTACAATCCACCTACCGTACATTGTATGCGTAACTCCAGCTGAAAATTACTGCTCTGTTCGAGGTAAACTAGATGATGACAGATACACAACTAGTGCAGTAGCAAAATTGGTCCAAACGAATACAGCTATTGTCGAGTGCATCACATTTACGTAAAGCAGGAATCCACATTTTCATTGAGACTTTTCAAAGCGGGAAAAATGGGATGAAATGAGAATTACAATTTAGTTATATATATTTTATTGTATACATTCATATACTTGTACAAAAATGTATTATATTCATTATTAATTATTGGTAACTATAGAAATATATATTTGTAAAAAATTATAATTTGAACATCATGATTTTTAATGAAATTAAATTTTTTATTTAGAAAAAATTATGATTTTCTTTCACGGTCATATTTTTGATCCGAGTGAATACTTTGCAATAGATTCGGATCATTTATTAAAATGTCGTGAAATATTTCACATGAATTGGTCAAATTATATTTTACACTTAATATAGATTTTAAGAAGTTTTAATATTCAACTGCGTTTTTTCAGTACACTTAATATAGATTTTAAGAAGTTTTAATATTCAACTGCGTTTTATTGATACTAGAAAAAACACGTTCTGTTGCTGCATTTGTTCCTGGAAGGCAGGACACGAATTCTACAATTTTCAAAATATTTTGATAAGGAATATTATTCTGTTTACAATAAAATGAAAAAATAACTCCGTCCATTTTTTATCTGTTTCCACATTTGCAAACAAGCAATATTTAATTTTTGCATCTGTAACATATCTTTTTACCAATGACACCTCATCAAAAAGATCATTTTTGCAAATATTATTTTTCGGAAAATGGTTACTAATATATTCAAAAGATTTTTCCACATATTTCCATAAAATCTCCTTTTTTAATGTGACTCAATGAATTTTTTTTATTTTTTATTTTTATTTGACAGGTTTTCATTATTTTTTATTTTTATTTGACAGGTTTTCATTTCTATGTTACACATAGACATGAGAACACAGTCACTCCTATGGAGCATATAGCGGCACTAGAGACTCTGTGAACTCTCTCCATCTGCTTCTGTCTTGAGCCAGCCTTTTTACTTCCGATCATGATTTGCCAGTTTGTTGGTGTTCGCGCTCGACTGATCTTCTCCAAGTGGTCCTTGGACGTCCTCTGCTGCGATTGCCCTGTGGGTTCCAATCTAGTGCCATCCTTGCTATGTCCGTAGGTGGTTTTCGGAAGATGTGGCCAATCCAATTCCATTTCCTGCGTTTGATGTAATCTAGCAGGGGTATTTGCTTCGTGAGAAGAAGCAGCTCATCGTTCGTTATCCAGTTCGGCCAGAAGATCTTGCTTATACGCCTCAAGCATCTGTTCACAAATGCCTGAGGCTTACGGGTCGTGCTGTCTGTTACTTTCCATGTTTCGCAGCCGTACAGCAGGACTGGCTTGACGTTTGAGTTGAATATTCGAAGTTTGAGTGATATGGAGAGGTGATTGGAGCGCCACACGTTCCCAAATGAGGTGTACGCTTGTCGCGCCTTGTCGATGCGCGTTTGGATGTCTATTTCAGTTCCACCATCCTTGCTGAGCATGCTGCCTAGGTAACAGAACTTTTCGACATCTTCAACTTGGGTACCGTGTAGCATCAAGGGTCTCTCGCAGGTGGCACCGATACGCATCAATTTGGTCTTCTTGATGTTGATTCTCATCCCAACTTTTTCGGCGTTGGAGGCCAGAGCATTCAGTTTCTCCTGAATACCGTTGAAGGTGTGGGACATGAGGCATATATCGTCAGCGTAGTCCAGGTCGTGGAGCTTCTCACACAGTGTCCACTGGATACCGTTGCTGGCTGTGCTGTTAGTGTGTTGAAGGACTAGGTCTAGGGCGATTATGAAGAGGATAGGCGAGATTATGCAACCCTGCCTGACTCCTCTCGAGATGTTGAATGTATCGCTGTTTCGTCCCTTGAAACGCACAAATCATGTCAAAGGCTCTTTCGAAGTCAACGAAGAGAAGATAGAGCGGGCTCTTCCATTCGTTCGACTGTTCAATGATCAATGAAAATTTTTAATATCTTCGAATTGAACTGTCCATTCTTCAAGATATTCCAATCAGTTATTATAAAAAATTTTGAAATGTTTCAGAAAATCAGGTGGTTTAATGGCACCTTATTCTTCCAACCTAGTGATGTCTTTTCGAATAATTAAAGGAATGTATTCGTTATCAATTCTTTCTCGTAATTTTGTTTTTAAATTATTGATTTCATTTGACACTTTCGTAATTGAAATTTTGTCCCCTTCAATAATTTTCACAGCATTGTGAAATAATGTAGCTTGGTTGTGGATGAACTGAAGCCAAATTTGTTATTTGTCATTTTCAAAAAAGGGCTGCAATATTCTTGGACATTTATCTTGTGATAAAAAGTATGATTTTAATGGTTCGTATATTTTTAAAATATTTTCTACAGCTGGTAAAAGAGCTAGCCATCGTGTTTTGCTGTAACCAAGAATTCTTTTATATTCGAATTCTGCGCTTTCACAAAAATCCTTTAAACTTGCAACACGCACAGTATACACATACACCTAATTCTCTTTTTACACGATAGATACGTTCCCAAAAAATTCGTGCAAAATAAATTCGTGTAAAAAAAGATATTAGCTAAATGGAAAAATATTAGATTGGTTCCAGACCTAAAAAAGCAACTGAAAAGTACAATAAACAATATTAAAAAAATCTTGATAGAATTCACTTTAGAATTTATTTTGTGCTTACACATTTTAATTCATTAAATATATTATAAAAAATAGATTATACTTTGAATAAAAAAGCAGATAATATCTGAAATTCATTAATATAAAAAAAATAAAAATAATATATTCTATTATTTCGTAAGACTACAATATCAAGTAGTTTCGTAAGACTACAATATCACTGCGGTCGTTCAATAAGTCCTTAGAATACCGAGAAATTGCGCTTGTAGTATCGGTAAAGATTTATTTTTGTAATGATCAAGCTGTCAAAATTTCAGCTCGATCCATAGTGTAGGTCAATTTCTATCGTCGATTAAAGTAAACGACATTTATTTGTGCATAACAATGGAAAAAAGCGAGTTTAGGGCCATCAAACATCTCCATTTGAAAGGCTTAAGCCCGAAAGAAATCAAAGCCGAGTTGGATGCAGTTCATGGCAAATCTGCACCTGTGTTTGCGACGGTTTACAATTGGGTGAATGAATTTAAACGTGGCCGTTCATCCGCAAAAGATGATCATCGTTCAGGACGCTCAGTTGAGGTGTCTACTCCTGAAATCATCGACAAAATCCACGATCTGATTTTGAACGATCGGCGAATTAAAGTGCGCGAATTAGTTGAGGCCACGGGCATATCACAAGGTACAGTCCCTTCAATTTTGCATGAGAAATTGTCTGTGAAAAAAATTTCGGCAAGATGGGTGCCGCGTTTGCTCTCAGAGGAGAATAAGCGCAATCGTGTAGTGGACTCTGAGGCTATGTTGGCATTCTTTCATCGTATTCCTGCCGAATTCCTCCGTCGATATCTCACTGTGGACGAAACCTGGATACACTACTACACTCCAGAAACGAAGAGACAGTCATCACAGTGGATTTTCAAGGGTGAACGGGCTCCGAAGAAGGCAAAAACAGTGCCATCGGCCGGCAAGGTGATGGCCACGGTCTTTTGGGATTCGCAGGGCATCATTTTTATCGACTACTTGGAAAAAGGAAAAACAATAACAGGAGCGTATTACGCGTCGTTATTGCAACGGTTGAGCGAGGAAATCAAAGAGAAACGCCCCCATCTGAAGAAGAAAAAAATCCTCTTGCATCAGGACAATGCGCCTGTGCACACCTGCGCTGTTTCCATGGCCAAAATTGTGGAATTGAGAATGGAATTGTTGCAGCATCCCGCTAATTCACCAGATTTGGCCCCGAGTGACTATTTTCTTTTCCCCAATCTGAAGAAATGGCTTGGCGGACGACGGTTCACTTCCAACGAGGACGTCATTGCTCAAACGGATGAGTATTTTGCAGAACTTCCCGAATCCTATTTTTCGGACGGGTTAAAATTTTTGGAAAAACGGTTGGAAAAGTGTAGAGAGCTGAAAGGAGATTATGTTGAAATATAAAATTTTTTTTTTAAAAAAACAGTTTTTTTTCATCTTTTTCTAAGGACTTATTGAACGACCCTCGTATCACTAGAATTATTTTGTGAAAATATTTCTGTATTATCATCTCTATTCTCCTGTATTGATAATTCAGTAGTTTTTAGAAAGAAATCAGCCATTAAAAATTGTGTTTGATTTCGTGATAAACCATTATAAAGTTCCCTATAAGATGCCATTAATGATTTCAGTTCAGGTTTAAATTTTGCAGCTCGTTCCTCATCAGGATCATGTTGTTCAAAATGATTACCTAATTTCCTTGCAAGATGAAGACCTTCTTTAATTAGAGTTGTATTTAAAATGGGAGGATCTTCTTCGTCATTATCGCTATCTTCTCTGTCATAATGAGTCTCAAGGATGAGGTCTATAACTTCATTTTCACTCAAGCTTTTATTAACTAATAATTCCTCTATATCGGCAAATGATAGATCATCAAATCCATCTCTACCAATTGTATGTGCCAGCGTTGTGATGTCCGTAAAAGCAGCGTTATTATGGATGACAGAATCAGGATCTTTGCTTTTGACACATTCTGGCCAAATATTTTTCCAACATGAGTTTAACGTTGATGGCTCTAAGTCAGCTAACGCTAACCCAACTTGATTAATGCAGTCCATAATGGAAAATATTTTCCATACTTCAATGACTGTTAAATCCTCATTATGGTCTAGTTTGTCTAGCATGTATTCGAATGAACGTTTTATGTAGTATGTTTTAAAAGTAGCAATTATCCCTTGGTCTAGCGGTTGTATTAAAGATGTAGTATTAGGCGGAAGAAAACAAAATTTCACATTTGGGTGCTCCAAGACCAGATGGCCAGATGCATTGTCTAGAATTAAAAGAATTTTAAATTCTAGACATTTTGCATTCATATAGCGCCTAACTTCTGGGATAAAGTATTTCTGAAACCATTCTGTGAAGATTGCACTGGTCACCCAGGCCTTTTTGTTTGTTGTCCAGTGAATTGGCAATTTATTGATATCTAACATACACCATTCATCGAGCGTGGTCTTAAGGCGCGATTTACTAGTAGTGGTTTTAACATACGTTCTCCTGAAGCATTGGAACAAAACAACAATGTTACACGGTCCTTGGCTACTTTAAAACCACCGGCAGTTTTCTGAGATTTTGCAATATAAGTTCTCCTAGGCATTCTTTTCCAAAAAAGGCCACTTTCATCTATATTCCAAACTTGATCTGGGGTGTATCCTCTATCTTTAATAACTTTTCTAAGTTTTTGAGGAAATTCTTTGGCAGCCAATTCATCTGCAGACGCAGTTTCTCGTTTAATTTTTATATTATGGAGAGCATGTCGTTTAAGAAAACTTGTCATCCAACCTGTACTTGCAGAAAATTCAGGTTGTTTTGACTGAGGCTCAACTTCTTTAATACGTTTATAGATTCTTAATGCTGTTTGCTTGATAGTAATTCCATCTACTGGTATTCTTTTTTGTGATTTATCTTCAATCCACATTACCAAAGCTTTTTCCATCTTCTCTTTGACAATATCCCTTATGTAAGACGATGATTTAGCACTTATTTTTGTCCCAGAACATACAGATTTTCTGATCGCAGTTTCATTTTTTTTAATCGTTCTTATGGTAGCTACCAATAATATTTTTCATATTAATAATGCAAAGATTTGAAAATTATTTAAAACTTACCTGTTATTGAGTTAGTAAATCTAAACGAGCACTAACTTTATTTTACTTATAACTTTTTAAATATCCACATTAACTAAACGGCTTTTCTTTTCAACTCTCAAAACCAAACTATTGTAAATTGCGTAAAAAAATATATAACGTCTTTACCCTACGCATAGTAATTCGGGGAATCCCACTCATATAATCGACATAATCTAACTGAATTGAGGAAAAATTTAACGTGAAGTTACAATGCACACACATATTTGTGAGGAGTGAGAATGAAACAAATTCATCAGAAAAATTCATAAAAAAGTTCATATAATATTTAAAATCGTGTTAAAATAAAACAATTCGTGTAAAAAAAGAATTTTTTTTTCGTTTTAACTCGTGTTAAATTAAATTCGTGTAAAAAAAATTTGTGCAAAAAGAGAATTCGGTGTATATACAATATAAAAATACGAATAAATTTTTGCAATAATATTTTCAACATCAACTGGAAGTAAGTCAAATGCTGTTTGAATAGTATTATGTATGTTAGAATGTGCGCTGCAAAACCTACTCCAATAATTCTTTGGTTCAAATGTTCGTTAAGTTTTGTAAAAACGTTATTGATGCCTCTTCTAGCTTTTTCACCAAAATTTGCGTTAGTGTTATCCACACAATAGGCAATAATTTTATTGTTCAAATTATTCTTTTCTAAAATAGTACTTATTGAATCAAAAATTATTTGTGAAGTTTCACCCGGCAATGAAACAAAATCTAATATTCTAATTTTAGTTCGTGTTTCTGGATCAAAAAATCTAACAATTGTGGGAAATAATTTTAAATCTTTGTGGTTGGAAGCATCAGAATATATGGATATAAATGCGCATTATTCTAATTTATTTCTGCAATTGTGATTTTTTGATCCAGAAACACGAATTAAAATTAGAATATTAGATTTTATAAACATTACTGCACATGCAAATTTTTTGTCGTATAATGTTTTGATCGCTTGCGACGTACAATCCATTGATCTGAAACTTTGATTGTGGTTTATGGTGTGGAAAGCAAATAGCCCTTAAGCTAATGCTAACTGTTTTTCCGTATTGCCAAAGCTAGCACTGCGAAAAAACTGTTCCATTTTAGACGAGAAAGCGGCATTATTCAAAAATCTTTTGTGCCTCTTTGTCGCTAGATGTTTAGTAATATCGTTTTTTCCACCATGTGAGACCGAAAATTCAGCATTGCATTTATCACACCGTACCATATAGTCTATTTTGGTTTTTTTAATAAATGTAAATTCTCTGCTTAGCTCTTCATTAAATTTGCATTCTCTTTTTTTACTCATCTTTTATTCTATGGGTAAATACTAGAAATAAATAAAAAATTTACTACAAAGGCTAAAAAAGAGTATTAAATTTTACGTTATTGACCGTTACGTTATGGCGACTATTGCTGTACCTTCGTCAATCAAATAATGAGTCAAACCGAACGTCAAATTGAAAACAACAAACCGCACTGTCTGCACCTTAGATTAAAGAATACCTGGATAGGCCCTTACCGTATATGTATACGCAATTTTGTGTACAAATTTTTACTAGGGGGATATGACTGTCAAAAATTTTTTATGTAGACATGACACCCACTGCCATCTATGTGTCGTAATGGAAATTTATTTAATTGCAAAAGCATAATTTATATTTATTTTAATTCACTTACTGGAAACAAAAATACAATTTAATTACAACGATAGGTCATTTTTATTTTTTGTACAATCTTTTGATACGAAATGGAATTCTATTTTAGGTTTATTATACATTTCGTAAATATCAATCAAATATAAACCGCCTCAATTTTGTAGACTTTCGGAGAGTTTGAAAACTTTAATTCTCCATGAAAGTGGAGACTTGGGGGTTAGCTTTGTCATTTGTGAATCCGATGTTGACAGTTCAATGTTTACCATAAAATAGTACAGTGCCGGTGTATATAAAGTGTGTGTAAGAAAGTTTAAGGGACCGAATTTTTCTGTCTTTTTTCCATTGCTGTTTTCATTGTGTTATAATAAATAAAGTTTATTCTTCGGTAGGCTTATTATTTAAATAAATTTGGTTTGATTGCTCTATTAGACCATATTATAATGCATTTACTAAATAATATTGTTTTAATTTTTTTTAGAATATAAGTTATTAATTATTTAAGTACATTAAATTTTTCATATTGTAATTTAGTTTTAAAGCATTTCCTTTAATGTTGTATACGATTAACATCTTATTGTGCACATAATTGCTTTCATATAATCAAATAACTTACAATTCATATTTTTATATACTATTCCCCACTTTAAAAATTCTGTTTTAATAAATAATATACAGTGAAATAAATAAAATGAAAATACATAATAAATAAATAAATATTTAAAAATAGAATACTGTGTTTTATTGCATATTTACAAAACTAATTCCATCAAACAAGACCCGCAATATTAAAAAATCTACTTCTTTACGCATACGTGTATGTGTATGTGATATCACAAATTAAAATGGGTTTAAACGAACCGCTTCAATCGCATACTGAACTTTTAAATTGGCCCCCAATGATTTACGCCGTTTCTGTTGTATTGCATGTGTGTGCGCTCTGTGAATGTATTGCCAACAAAATTTGGACAGAATTTTTGTGTAGAGGCCTATCCAGTACTTCTTTAATCTAAAGTCTGCACTTATACGTATCTGAATTAAGCCGAGACGTAACGACAATGAACGAACAGCACCGAGTAAATCTAACTCGGTACATTGCCTAATTTATGTGTGAGTAAACTCAGTATTGTTGCTGACTATTTTGAGGTTATGTTTCTACTAGTGTTTAGAATTTGGCTTTCCTTTGGTCATTTACTCGCAGCTACCGACTAGTAGCAAAATTGGTCCAAAGGAAAACGCCTTCTGAATGCATTTTATGTGTATTTTTTTTAATGTATTTTTTATTTCTTTATATTCACCATAATACAAAATAAATAATAGGTAATATATTTTTACAGTACATTTAAAATAAGAAATGCAGATATTTTCTAAAAAGCGGGACATTTTTAAAAATCGGCGGGACGCGGGACAGTCCACCAAAAAGCGGGACTGTCTCACCAAAATCGGGACGTGTGGTCACTTTACATTTACGTCTTTCTTGAGTGTGTTGTTTTATAATTATTGTTATAATTAAATTATCAAGAACCCAATATGGGGAAGAAAAGACCACTGACTCAAAATGAACTTGAGTACTACGCTAATCTAAGTGATTCCGAATTTGACGAGATTTTTTACGATGATGGTAATGACAGTAGCGATTATGAACCTTCTGAGAATTCAAGTGATAGTGACGATGAAGTCATCCCCGAACCTGAAGTTGATCCCGAATCTGATGATAATGACAATCATTCCCAAGCAACAACATCAAATGCGAATGATAATTTGTGGACAGAAATTCAACAAAATCCTGAATTATTTATTTTCCAAGAAAATGTTAGTGTGAATTTGGATACGGCAAATTTTACAGTGCAAACGCTGGTAGACTTATTTTTCGGAAGAGTTTCTTGCATTACTGGTCGAACAAACTAATTTATATGCTGCGCAAGAAATTGAAAAACGCAAAGCAATAAAAAAAATCTAACATGGTATCAAAGTGGACAGACGTCAGTGTTGCAGAGATGAAAGTTTTTATTGGACTTTTGTTACAAATGGGGCCTTATTGTTTTCCATGAATTGAACATTACTAGAGCACAAACAAGCTATATTATGTAAATTTTTGGCGCTCAAATATGAGTCGATATCGATTCCAGTTGTTACTTCGTTATTTTCATTTAGTTGATAACTCAATACCATCTACCGACAGATTATACAAGGTGAGGCCAATACTAAATCATTTCAATAATATTTATTATGCGTGAAAACTATGTACCAGATAAATATATTTGTATTGACGAATCCATGATGCTGTGGCGTGGAAGATTGCTTTTCCGCCAATACATAAAAAATAAAAAACACAAATGCGGTGTCAAACTGTATGAACTATGTGGGTCCGACGGTCTTGTAATGAAAATAAAGATTGACAGCGGAAAATCTGAGGAAACTGACCATAATTTAGGTCACACTACTGATGTTGTGTTACATCTACTTGAGGACTATCTCGATAAGGCATACACGCTTTAAATGGATAATTTTTCTTACGAAACTGCTAAATTCACGAAAAACTTATGTGTGTGGAACCCTACGAAATAACAGAAAGGGAAACCCCAGAGATGTGGTAAATAGTAAACTGAAAAAAGGGGAGTGTATTTGGCAGCAAAATGGTCCTGTTACCGTATGCAATGGAAAGACAAACGAGATGTTTTCACCATTTCAAACATCCAATCGCAATGGAAAACTTTCTATGAAACCGAATATAATTCGAGATGACAATAAAGGAATATATGGCATTGACAGATCTGATCAACTGCTGTCGTACTACACATCTCTAAGAAAGACTATTAGATGGCCCAGAAAAATTTCACTACATATTATAGAGATATATAGGGTTTCCCAATAAGAGTGATATGATTTCTAAGTGACGTTTCGGCCATTTGTAATGTGTCATAATTTGTCTTTTTCATTGTATTCAGTAATGTTTACAATTTCATCATGGAAATATATACGTAAAAACAACGTTTACAATTTATTCAATTTTATTATCAAAATAATCCTTCTCCAATTGCAACTTTTCGTGCGCTTTTACCATTTTATGATCGTAATAATCGTCCAACTGTGCTCGCTATTCGTCAAATTGTTAAAAATTTCGGGTGTACATTTTCTTTACATAATGTTCAAGTGCCAATAAGACAAAGAACCGCTCGAAGTAATGAAAATATTGCTGCCATTCAGGCAAGTGTTGCTGAAGACCGCAATTTGTCGATTCCAAGATGTTCTCAAGAATTGGGACTGTCTCAATCCACAACCTGGCGGATTTTGAGAAAGGATTTGGGCTTGCATTCGTATAAAATTGTTATCACACAAGAACTGAAGCCATTGGACCACCGTAAACGTCGTGAATTTGCTGATTTTGTCTTGGAACAACTTGAAAACGATAACGATTTTTTTAAGGAAATCATCTTCTCCGATGAGGCTCACTTTTATCTGAGTGGTGCGGTAAATAAACAAAACTGTCGATACTGGTGCGAAGAAAATCCACAAATTATTCATGAACACCCATTACATTCACCTAAATTGACAGTTTGGTGTGGTTTTTGGTCTGGTGGAATCATCGGCCCGTACTTCTTTCTAAATGAAGCTGGTAACACCGTTATTGTCAATGGAGAGCAGTATAGATCGATGATAACCAACTTTTTATGGCCGAAATTAGAAGAAGTTGATCTTGACAATATCTGGTTCCAACAAGACGGGGCTACGTGCCACACAGCACGTACAACAACCGAATTATTGCGAGAAAAGTTTGGAGATTCGATTATTTCAAGAAATGGTGACATTGAATGGCCTCCAAGAAGTTGTGATTTAACACCATTAGACTATTTCTTGTGGGGTTATTTGAAGTCATTGGTCTTTAGCAATAAACCACACGCTCTTCAAGCTTTAGAAGTCAATATTGAACGTGCTATTCATGACAAACGACTTGATTTAGTGGAAAAATTGCTCGAAAATTAGATTAATCGAATTCGTTCCTGCAAAAGAAGATGACGTTTTATTCAGAACTTAATTGCATCGATTGTACTTCACATTAAATAAAAAACATTTGAATTTCCTTAACAATTAGTGTTTTTTTTTATAAAAAAGAAATCATATCACTCTTATTCGAAAACCCTTTATATACACAATGCGCACAAAATTTTTCAAAAAGTAACTTCTTCTAAAATAAAACTGATAAAGTTTAGAGAAGAATTCGTCGTCTCGTTGATTGGAGAAGAGATTCAACCAGTTTCGAAAAAAATTAGATTGCAAGAACTCCATTATTTAGAGAGTCTGCCATCTACCAAAAAAAAACAGCGTCCAACAAAGCCATGTCGTATATGTACCCAAGCAAAAAAAC
The DNA here is from genome assembly GCA_958298945.1 of Atherix ibis. Classification (NCBI taxonomy): domain Eukaryota; kingdom Metazoa; phylum Arthropoda; class Insecta; order Diptera; family Athericidae; genus Atherix; species Atherix ibis. The sequence goes on along the minus strand of OY282605.1, from coordinate 29,014,415 downwards.
GCCAAGAAACGCGTTATTTTTGTCCGACCTGTGAAGAGAAGCCACTCCTTTGTGTGGAAGATTGTTTTAAAAAGTTTCACAAACTAAAAAATATTCTTTTACTTCTTGATTTTGAATAAATTTTTTATAATTATATTTTCTGTTCATTTATTAATAAATTTTCTATTCATGTAAGCCATCATTGATTTTTTGTTCTCTTCCCAGAAGTCATCTATCCATATTAGCACTGCTATACTACGAGTTTAGCTGCACGAATATGTCAAAGTACGAGATACTCGTAACTCGTAGTCGGCGTCCTAGTAAAGAACGCAATCTACGAGTTATCTCGTAGTTGGCAGTCAACGTGTTAATGTTTGTTCAATAATTATTGCAATTGCATAAGAAATTAATAAAACTAAAAATTATTACCGAAACAAAATTTTTAATCACATTTAAAAAAATGCATTTTAGGTCTGCAAAACGTTCAACTTAATCTGGGCCAATTATTGGAGTAGTCTGACTGCTCATTGGTTGGATCTGCTCTAGTTAATCAGCTTCGCAAGGAATAGAGTCTAACAATTCGGCTGTGATCTTCACTCTGGCGTTTTCTCCAATTGCCCAACACCACGTGATCGGAAGAACTTGGATATAGTTGCAGCTCGTCCAAAAATGAATCAATAACTTTTTTAATGGCAATTTTTTATTGGTTTGGGAAAAAATAAAGTAGAGAATTCCTTTGGTATTGGACGGGATGAGAAAAGGTATCAAAATTTGGATAAAAAAATAAAATTTCCTTAACGTGAAGTTCCGTAGGTTTATGACGACCATACGTGTACTCTGAAATGACAAGTTCTCCATGTGAGAGAAAGGAAGAAAAAAATTAAAGAAATTCTTTAAGAAAAAGAAAAAAAAGGAAAAAGGATATAAAAAATAAAGAGTCCCAAAGGGAACCTAAATGGAAGAAGTCAACCGGGTTGGGAGAGTCTTAGATGGAAATGCTCTCCCTGGCCTGTCCCAACCGCCCTATAGCACTCCGTGGTTATAATATAGTTGGAGTGCCCCTTTTCTGTTGATGATGATGATCTCTCTTTCAGCCCTTTAAAGTGCAACCGAGTACCTGTGTGGGGGGAGAAGGAACTCTGAATACAAATATCAAATATTTTATTAATTATAGTAAATTTTTATTTTTTTATTATTTAGAAAAGTAAAAGTTCGGATTAATTTCAATGACATTTTTAATTATTTCGAAGAACAACAAAACGTTCCGGTTAGTTAAAACAAAACGTTCCGGTTATTTGTCTTCTTAGATTTTATTTATTTATTTAAAGAACATTTCGATTTTATTATTTATTTTATTGGTTTTTTTTTTTGCAAATATCCGAAAATGTAGATGATGAATGGAAGAATCTAAAAGAAGCACTTTTGACATCCATTACTGAAACAGTTGGTAGAAGAATGGTTTGACGAAGTATGTGTAAAAGCTATTAGAATTAAGAATGAAGCAAGAAAAAAGATATTGCAAAGAAATACACGTAGAAATCAACAAGAGTACAAAGAAAAAAGAAAAATAGCATCACAATTATGTAAAAGTAAAAAGCGCTCAGCAATGCAAAAAAAAGAGTTGAAAATATTAATACAGATTATGAAAATAGGGATGTAAGAAAATTTTATAAAAAATTAAAACAAGGAAAATCAGGATTTCAGCCAAGACTGGTAAATTATAAAGTTTAAAGACGGAAATATACTATCTGAAAGAAATGATATAATTAATAGATGGAAAAACTATTTTAGGGAACTTTTAAATCCTGAAAAAAACAAGAACAAATAATTGAAATACAATACATAGAAACGAAAATGAATTTTTACAGCCATCATACGATGAAATGATAAATGCTATTAAAAATTTAAAGAGAAATAAAGCTCCAGGAGAATATTCAATAAGTGCGGAGTTTTTAAAAAATGCAAATGATTATTTTTACAATAGACTTCATAATCTTATTTGTAAAATATGGGAGAAAGAAAAAATGCCTGAAAATTGGAATTTGGGATTTTTTATTTCCATATATAAGAAAGGTGATAAACTAAATTGTGAGAACTACCAGGGAATAACGTTGCTAAATACAGCATACAATATAAAATACTTGCAAGCATTATATCAGAAAGGTTAGAACCATATGCTGAAAATATATTATCAGATTCAGACCAGGACAATCGACAATTTTTTTATTTTTTTTATTTTTTTATTTTATTTTAAATGTTATTTACAACTACTTATGCTAGTAACAAGCAGATTTTTTACGGGAATATACAAGGACATGAAGACATGTGGAGGAAAACACCCATCGATGTTACATCTAAAACAGGGTAATTTTATTTTATAATTTTAGAGAATCTCTCGGCCATCGCCGTTTTAAACGTCGATGGGTGTATACTGGAAGGGTGGGAGTGAAAAGTTCTCTTCCTAAAGGATTAAAGGATTAGGTTGGAAGGATAGATGCGAATGGAATTTTTTATATCGGGAGATGCATAGTTCACGAACAAATGGAACATTTAGGTCACCGTAGATAACAGTGTTTCGCACATAAAAGGGGGCATTGACAATTTTACGAAGGATTCGGGATTGTAGGGATTGGATTGGAAGGGAGTTGGAATGCTTAGTCGAACCCCAAAGTTCTAGACCATATGTCCATATTGGTTTCAGAACCGTATTGTATAGTAATAGTTTACTTGTTGTTGTAAGTTTTGATTTACTGTCTAGGAGACGTTATAATTGTTTGTATCGTCCGTTAAGTTCACGTCTTTTAGTTTTCGTATGAAGGTTCCAGGTTAACCGTTTGTCGAATATAAGTCCAAGGTAACGTACGCTATTTTTTTGTGGAATAATACTACCGTTTAGGGTTATGTCGGGAATTTGTTCTCGGCAGAGTGTGAAAGTTACATGAGCAGATTTTTGCTCATTTACCTTCACTCTCCACCTTTTGAACCAAGTTTCTAAGGAGTGGGGATATGGTTCTGTAGGATACTAATGGCTGTGGAAGGATCTTCGTGATGTGTCAGGATGGCTGTATCGTCAGCATATGTTGCGGTCAGGATTTTGTTGTGGCAAGGAATGTCATGGGTATAAATGTTATATAGGATAGGACCTAGGATACTTCCTTGAGGAACACCGGCGGAAATTGGATAAATGTCAGAGTACTCCATATTTTCAGCTACCTGAAAATATCGGTCTGAGAGATAAGATTTAAGGATGTGGAAATAACCCGAGGGTAGGACTCGCTGCAACTTCCAAAGCAATCCAGGGTGCCATACACGGTCGAAAGCATGCGAAATGTCAAGAAACACGCCTGGGCAGTATTCCTTTCAATCGACTATTGATCAAGCTTTTTGGTTAAAACAAAGTATGGAAAAAGCATATGAATTCAATCTGGATCTACACATGTGTTTTATAGATTTCAAACAGGCTTTTGATAGCATTAAAAGAAGCGAAATAGCAAGAATTTTTGATGAGATTGGTATCCCTAGTAAATTAATAAGATTAATATTAAAGACGCTCAAGAAAACACTAACTAAAGTTATTATACAAGATGAAGTTTGAACTCCTTTCGAAATAACTGCAGGTGTAAAACATGGTGATTTCCTATCAGCTAAAATTTTTCATCTAGTTTTGCATTACGCAATCAAACATCTACACAGAGGTGGTAATATTTTAAACAGAGCGATACAAATAGGAGCATACGCAGATGATGTGGTAATAGTAGCTAGAAGTTTCCGAGATTTATAAGAATGTTTCGATAGTATTAATAGATCGTGTGAAAGAATTGGTCTGCAAATTAATGAAACAAAGACAAAATGCGAGGGTCGTTCAATAAGTCCTTAGAAAAAGATGGAAAAAACTGTTTTTAAAAAAAAAATTTTTTATTTTTCAACATAATCTCCTTTTAGCTCTATACACTTTTCCAACCGTTTTTCCAAAATTTTTATCACGTCCAAAAAATAGGATTTCGGAAGTTCTGCAAAACACTCATCCGTTTGAGCAATGACGTCCTCGTTGGAAGTGAACCGTCGTCCGCCAAGCCATTTCTTCAGATTGGGTAAAAGAAAATAGTCACTCGGGGCCAAATCTGGTGAATAAGCGGGATCCTGCAACAATTCCATTCTCAATTCCACAATTTCGGCCATGGAAACAGCGCAGGTGTGCACACGCGTATTGTCCTGATGCAAGAGGATTTTTTTCTTCTTTAGATGGGGGCGTTTCTCTTTGATTTCCTCGCTCAACCGTTGCAATAACGACGCGTAATACGCTCCTGTTATTGTTTTTCCTTTTTTTAAGTAGTCGATAAAAATGATGCCCTGCGAATCCCAAAAGACCGTGGCCATTACCTTGCCGGCCAATGGCACAGTTTTGGCCTTCTTCGGAGCCCGTTCACCCTTGAAAATCCACTGTAATGACTGTCTCTTCGTTTCTGGAGTGTAGTAGTGTATCCAGGTTTCGTCCACAGTGACATATCGACGAAGGAATTCGGCAGGATTGCGATGAAAGAGTGCCAACATAGCCTCAGAGTCCACTGCACGATTGCGCTTATTCTCCTCTGAGAGCAAACGCGGCACCCATCTTGCCGAAATTTTTTTCACAGATAATTTTTCATGGAAAATTGAAGCGACTGTACCTTGTGATATGCCCGTGGCCTCAACAAATTTGTGCACTTTAATTCGCCGATCGTTCAAAATCAGATCGTGGATTTTGTCGATGATTTCAGGAGTAGACACCTCAACTAGGCGTCCTTAACGATGTTCATCCACAAATTCAAATGGAGATGTTTGATGATAGCCTTAAAGTCGCTTTTTTCCATTGTTATGCATAAATAAATGTCGTGAACTTTAATCGACGATAGAAATTGACCTACGCTATGGATCGAGCTGAAATTTTCTGTCGATAATGCTACTTACAACAAAAAAAATCTTTACCGACACTACGAGTGCAATTTCTCGGATTTTCTTAGGACTTATTGAACGACCCTCGTATTTAAAATTATGAAGATCAAATGCTAGAAGAAAATTGCAACCAGTGAAAATCGGAGAATATATTATAGAAAGCGTCAGCTGTTTCAGCTATTTGGGTATACAGGTGAACAACCAAAACGACATGCACAGCAGTATACAAACCAGAATTCAAGCTGGTAATAGATGTTTTTTATGCTTACAAAAATTTATTTAAATCGAAGCTGCTAACAAGAACCTGTAAAATGAAAATATACAAGACACTAATAAGACCAGTGGTAACATACGGATCGGAAATTTGGACGATGATACAAGCTGATATAAATAAGTTGAAGATATTTGAGTGTAAAATATTAAGAAAAATCTATGGCCCAAGACTAGACGTAAATGGAATTTATACCATAAGATCAAATGCAGAACTTTTAGAGTTAATCGATGGAGAGGACATTAGTCGATTCATAAAAAGTTAGCAGAATGCCACAGGAAAGAGATCAAAAATCTATTTTTTAATGCGATACCAACAAATACAAGATATAGAGGACGTCCTAGACAAAGATGGCTAGATAGTGTTGAACAAGACCTAAGAATTATTGGAGTACGAAATTGTAAATCAGCAGCACAAGATAGGCACCGTTGGAGACAGATTGTAAAGGAGGTCATAGCAACGATGAGATTTAATGCAAAATAAAAATATCCAAACATTAATACCCCGCGTGATCCTGTAAGTCCCCAAACAAAAAACACGAAATATATCCTTAAAAGTTTTCTAATTGATTTTTTTATCTATTTCTTCTCATTTGTTCATTCACTTGATTATCTTGGAATGGACAGCGAAGAACGTGTACTACCGAATAACAATAGATCGCACAATATTGATAAATAAATTGAGGCCACAAGAACACCACTCTTTGGCTCAGCAACCCCACACAGAATGATGCCGCTGCAGAAGAGCTCAAATTTAGAAGTGGCTACTCACTTGTTGATGATACCCAATATCCAGTTCTATGGAGGCAGATTGATTTTCGTCACAAAAACGATAGTGCCCCTGCATTGGCATTGTGGTTTTATGTTACCTTTTTGTTATGTTGCCGCGGTCCGAGCTAGTTGCTCATTAATTTCCGTAGAATAAGGAAAACAATAAATACACGGATGAATTAAATTTTAACTAATAAATTCTTAATTGACAAAAGTAAAGATGTTTATAATGTTTGGTTGATGTTGTTTATGCTAAGTTAGCGCGTGTTACTGTTGAGCGCTATGGTACGACTGACTGTGCAACGCACATTTATTGCCATGGTGGTAATGTGTGTATGTGTAATATGCATGTTGTGTGCATGTTTGTATGACTGTTTGTATGAATGTTTTAGTTTTAAGTCCAATTGCCACAGCATTCAACTATCTTAATGAGCAGACTTAATTTTTCTACTACTGCAGAGAAAAGAATCATGAAAATAATCATTAACACTTGAAGATGGAAATTTCATAATTGAAATTTATGCACACAAAAAAGAGATTTTTCTAACGTTTCCAAAATAATAAATTAAAATAAATGAAAATCCCATCAAAATATTGAACATTTTCCTTTATTACATTTTTCCACGCCATTTCCCAATGCAATGAAATGAGAACAAATTTGTAATGTATGAAAATTTCCTAATTAAAAATTATTGTATTATCTCTGATTCTCAATTTGCTGATACTTATTGATGAAATTGTTTGATTATTAATTAATTGTTTACATTGGCGAAAAAGAAAAAGAAGAAAAACGAAAAGAAAAATCACCAAGTTTATCGGTTGAAATTTGTTTTCTTGTAAATTTATTATTTTTGATCACTTGAAAAGCATACGCATACTTGGAATGAGTTAATACAACGTTTAATGTAAAATCACAAGAAGAATAGTAATAGTAAATAATAAATTTTTTTAGTTGGTATTAAATCTAAATGAACGCATAGTTATGGGCTGGTCTAATTTTACATAGCGTCAAAATGAAACCGGTGCGCTTCTTGCTGTCTTTCTTGTCGATCTTCGCGTTTCTCTTTGATGCACAAGATAAGCACAATCGCTAAAATGATGAGACAAATGCCCGCAAGTGCTCCCACGCTATTCCAGATTAGTTTGCTGGGTGTCACGAATAGTTGGGCTTTCCATCGTTGCGGATTTGTTATTGGCTTTGGTACCACTATTATCTGAGAATTGGGTATGATTTGTGTCCAGATTTTCGATCGATTACCGAGCCCAATGGTTAGTGAATCGACGAAATTCGGTGTACGGCCAAGCCCGAAGATAGTGTAGGGCAGTTGTAATGCAAAATAGGCGGATTGTGGTATTTGCGCACTGCAACCGTGCTGGGCATTCCCTTCTTGTGTTGTGGTCACGTATATGATAGCAGGGCCAGGTACGTTGGTGCTGTACATTCGCTTGCGCCGTCCGAATCCTATAGTCTCGTTAGTGATGCTAGTCAACCCACTCAATACGATCACTTTTACGAAATTCGCATCATAGTCTAAGGTATTCCGCAATGCATGAGGAATATAATTATTCCCGGACTTTTCAATTAAAATCAAATCCAGAACTCCGTCTTGGTAGAAGTCAAAAAATGTACCTGCTACTGTTCTGTTGCCCACCGGAGCCAGAGCGTTCCATTTCACTTTGAACGTTCTCGACAATGACTTGCAAAGTGAGATACATGGCACATTCTCTAACAGGAAAGTCTGGACATTGTCTTTGGCTGATAGTAAGTTTAGAGTGACCAATAAATCTGGATAACCATCCATGTTAAAGTCACCAGCACGTAGTGTTATCGCCTTCAGATACGGATCATCTGGTTTCGGTGTAACGAATCCCCAGTCCCGGCCTTGTGGATCTTTGAAATTTACACCCAAGTCATGATATGAATGGCCCGAAAACACGGAGATCGTAGAATGTGCACAATTTTTGTCGAAGCAAATCGGAAGAACTTGTCTTAATTTTCCTTTCAATTCTACATCGAGAAAGATGGACTGACCCACGAGTAAATTGAAATTTCCTATCGGCATGCCAATTACCTTTTTATAGCGGAAGCCCTCATTCTGTCCCGTCCATATTTCAAAGAATATGCCAGAGCTATTTTTAGTCTGTAAGAACATGTCCGCTATGAAATCATTGTTCAAGTCCAAGTAGGCATTGGCATGTGGTACCGCCAGAACAGTTTTGCTCGGTGAAGAAACTTCCAATTGCCTAAATTCTCTGTGCTCATTAAAAATCCAGTAGATGCGTTTTCCTTCCTCGTTCAAACCGAACAAATCGATTATCATGTCATTGTTATAGTCAATAGCCAATGGCTCGCCCAGCATTTTGATTAAAGGCTTCTCATTGGTCAATGAACAATTCAGATGGTACGAGAATGCCCAATTAATATACACCTCCAGAATGTCATTCTCTCCTTTGGCTGTAACGAGTACGTCCATATACGCATCACCATCAAAATCACCTGGCAGCACACTTGTTATTTGCTTCGAATAAACACACTTTGGCCCATTTGTCAGCAATGAATCACCATCCGATTTAGCTAAAATTATTAACATCAACAATTTATCATTATTCTCATCGTAATTGGTTCAACTGCATCTGTAGTTTTAGCTTACTCAAAAATATTTCCAAATTGTGCGAATTATTTCTCAGCATGAAAATGTCTGTCAGCTCATCGGAATTGAAGTCTCCAAATGCGGCCACAATGCCATCTTTTCCAGGTCCGAATGCAATTTTCGTAATATCACTTGCCGTACCCCATTTGGCCAAAATCACAGCAAAAATCGCATAAATTAACGAATTCATTTTTTTTTTTTCAAAATTTTTCACCCACGATCGATATTTTGGCGAAGGATAGAAATTATGTTATTGTCATTGTTGATGGAACTAAAAACGTTCTTTTCGTTTTACAGCCACAACAGAATTTCTTCGCGTTTGTTTCTATTCTATTTCGGATTTTTCTTTTCACAATTTCAATAAAAAGTTGTTTTCAATACTTTTCGAATATTTTTCTATTGTAAATCAAAAAATAAATAATTTCCCTTGAAATATTTGCAACTTTTACAATTTTTTGACAGAAATGTCATCTGCAGAAAATAATAGTACCCTGGCGGAAAGCTTCCAAAACCATACGGAAGACTTTTGAAACGCAAATTGAAATGTTGACATTTAAAAAGCTTCACAACTTTTTGTGTAAGTTTAATAAATTAATTAAGTCCGAATTTTCTTTGTCATAAATAAATGATTTCAGAATTTTTAAAAAATCTTTCTTAAGTAAAAATAATTTTGCCAAAAAACATTTTGAAACAATTTATTTGATCGTAACAATCGGGACCATGAGCTTTTAAAAATTACTCTAGCTAAAGCTTCTATTTGTTATAAACTTTCATATTTGACATTCGTTTAATTGGCATACATTTTTAACGTTCCACAAATGATAGTTACCCCACAAAATGATTTTTTTATATTTTACATTAAATATTTGTATTTTTTCTTTAAAAAAACTCATAACCTTTGTTTTTTCTTATTAAAAACAATTTTCCAATATTTCTATGGAAAACGTTTTATTTTTGTAATTTTGATTCGATTTTATTTCGAGGACAGCAATTTATGAAAGGTTTCGTTAAGTTTGCCAATTATTTGGAAAATTAATAAAATAAAAAAATATATTTAATTATAATGATTTCAATTTAAAAAAGAAAAAAAAAACATTAATTAAAGTGGAAATGCTAAAAAGACGTTTACAGAAATGTTTGTGATTTCAAATATTTTTCGTTAAAAATTTGAATCTAAACGAAAAATTTAAAATAACTAAACGAAAAAATTAATAAATGTAAATTTTATAAAAGTTAAAATTTGGTTTGGAAATTGATAAAATTTTGTATAATTTTTTTGTGGGTAAAGTTTTTGAGATCTTTTGAGATACCTTTGGGGTCATTCTGTAGTGGCATGTCTGTAAGGTTATTTGGCGTCTTCATGTTTCTTGGGGATGTTCGTATTGTCCTTAGATTATAGAAGACCTGGATAGGACTCTACACAAAAATTCTGTTAGCAATACATTGCTAACACACATGCAAAATAGCAGAGACGGCGTAAATCAGTGGGGGCCAATTTTAAACTTCAGCGGTTCGTTTAAAACCATTTTGATATGTGATGTCATTTATGCGTAAGCAAATCGATTTTTTAATCATGCGGATTTTGTTGTTTGATGGAATCAGTTTTGGAAATTTGCAAAATAAATTTAAATGGGCATCCGAATTTAAATTAAATTTAAAAATAAAGTATTTATTACATAGATTAATACTTTATTTTTAAATTTAATTTAAATTCGGATGCCCATTTAAATTTATTTTGCAAATTTCCAAAACTGATTCCATCAATTACATGTTAATAATATAGAAGTTAATTATATACAACATTTTAGTAAATGCTTCAAAACAAAATTAAAAGATGATAAATTTAATGTACTTAAATAATTAATAACTAATATTCTAAAAAAATATAGAAAACCATATTATTTAGTACATTGCATTACAAAATGGTCTCATAGAGCAACATTAAATCTGTAACGATCGTTAAATTTAGTTTTTCAATGAAGAATTAACAAAAATTAAAATATTTCTTGCACTATTAAAATACGTTCCCTTACAAAAATTGCTAACACACACTTTACGTACGCCGGCAGATGAACTATTTTCTCGTAAACATTGAACTGTCAACATCACATTTGGTTACGTTTATTGAATGACGAACTTTTCACTTTTTAACCACTTTTTGGACCAAATAAATCATTAAAAGATATTTAAATATATTATAAGCTAAATTTTTGTTAATTTCTCTAGTAAAAATGAAGATGTTTAGAAAGAAACTTTTCAACTTACCGAAAGAAAGAAATTCTCGGCTTCTTCATTTCGTTGAATGACCAGTAATACTATACAAAACACTTCATTTTCTGAAATAAAAACTTCTCATTAAATGTTACCAATAAATATAACTAATTATATAAATACTTATTTTTTCGTAAATACTTCAAAAAAAAACTACACTTATACTTGCACTTTCCTATAAGTGTCAAAATAACAACTTCAAAAACATCAAAAGTATGCAAGCATTTCGGTGTGCTACCACTTTCATTAAAAATGGCGTGTTTTAAAATTCTCCAAAAGTCTATACACGTGGATGCGCTTGATATTTATAAAATAAATAATAAACCTAAAATATATGCATTAAATATCAGAAGATTAAAAAAAATTACCTGCCGTTGTTTTTAAATTGTATTTTTGTTTGCAATAAGTGAATATAAATTATGCTTTTGTTGATCAATAAATTTCTATTACGAAAACTAGATGTCAGTGGAAGTCATGTCTACATAAAAAAATCTACACAAAAGAATGCAAGCGTTAACGATTTCTTTCCGCTTTTGCAATAATTCAGCCAGAAAAATTATTGTGTATATATATACGAATATCTCACGATAGGGCCTATCCAGGTACTCTTTAATCAAAGGTATTGTCAAATTCTCTAATTCCTCTTGTCTCAGAGACTTTTCATACAAGTTTACTGAACGTAACAAAATCTGATCGAACATAACTAAACGATTTTAGTTAAAAGTTGATACATTTTTTTTAACGATTTAGCAAAATTTAATAGAGGTCAAAAAACTAAAGTAAATAAAACTAGTTCTCATGTAATTGAAGTTAATTTAGGAGTACCACAAGGGACACTTCTTGGTGTGTTGCTTTTCCCAATTTATTGGTAGTTTCTTTTTTTTTATAAAAATAAAAGACGATTTTCTTATAGTGATTATATAAAAATAAAAGACGATTTTCTTATAGTCCAGTCTGATCCAATATCCTTTGCCATCTTTCTGGCAGTAGCGTGATTCCACGCTCATAAAATTTTTGTTCTTTGCTGGTAAAAAACTGATCCAAGTGATTTTTGACCTCCTCATTTAAATTAAACGTTTTACCATCTAAAAAATTTTGTAGAGACCGAAACAAATGATAATCGGAATAGGTCTGGAGAGTATGGTGAGTGTGGCAGTATATCCCATGCAAACTCTAAAAGCTTTTGCCGAGTGCTCAAACTTGTATGTGGTTTCACATTATCCTTTCCTATTGACCAATTATGACCTTTTTTCTATTGACCAATTATGACCTTTTTTCTTTAAGTGAATCATTCAATTTGTCCAACTGATGACAGTCCACTTCAGAATTGATTGGCAGATGCTCAAAATAAACGATTCCTTTGAAATCCCTCCAATCAGATAGCATAACCTTTTTTGATGAATATTGGCTTTCGAAGTGCTTTGAGCCGGTTCATCTTTTCTACTCCAGGATCTTTTGCGCTTAACATTGTCATCTTTTCTACCCCAGTAATGATACGCTTCAAAAATTGATCATTTTCTTGGCGTTTGAGAAGCAAATCACAAACGTCAATGCGACCCATACGTGGAGTTTTAATATAAAACCTAGCCGTTTCAAATGATCATGAACGGTCGAATTCGATAAATTTAATCTCTCAACGATTTTTGCATCACTTAATGCCTTTATTAATGTCTTCATCAGCTTCAACTGGCTTTCCAGAACGTCTTCGAGATCAAAATTGGCGAATCGAAATTTTGCAAACTAGTTTTGGCACTGGCGCTCCCTTAACACATGTTCTCCAAACACATTGGATAATTTTTTTCTTCCTTGAACAGCATTTTTATCTGTTCTATAGTAAAAAAGTAAAATATGCCGAAAATGCGGTTTTTCACTTTTCATATTTAAAAGGGTATCAACCAAAAACTACTGTGCAAAATCATTCGAATTTTATACAAGCAAGCCTTACTATATCAGCTGTCAAAATACATACCATATGATTATGTGTCTTAAGTGTGAAGTTGGTTGTGAACAAATACAATTAAGTCCTCTGTTGGGAAAAAACAATTTCAATTGTTTGACAATTAAGTCCTCTGTTGGGAAATTTTTTTCCGGACAACCCAATAACCCAATAATATGCACACAAAAAATAAAATGATAAAATTTTTTTTTGTTGATCAAACCAAAAACGAACTTTTATTTTTGGCTAATTTTTTTGATATTTATTTCTCTATTTTTAGCTAATTAGTTTGTTCAAAAAGAATAACTAATTTAATTTAAAGAAAAAAAATGTATTCATTAGCCTACAAAATAGAATTTCCAAAAGAATATCACATTTTTGTTCTTTATTAGAGAATTTATTTTATAAAATTACACCTACTATCACCGACCCATTAAGAAAGTTTTTAAAAATTTCATATTCAATTCGAAAATATTTAACAAGAAAAAAACCAATAGCAAATAAGTAAATATATTAAATGGAAATATATCGCATACAATATAATAAAAAAACAAGGATTCATTTTTACGAGACGGAATAGTTTTGAAAAATAAAACAAACAAAAAAAAAAGAATTTACCAACAAACATGTGCCTACCTATACTGATGCACGAGTCCTTTTGGTTGGGTTATTTTTGTTGTTGTTGTGAAAAGTATTTGCAACTATAAAGAGAAAAAGTGAAGATAGACGGGGAAAAAACACCCCTCTGCGTACCATGTCGTTGGGCTTCGATGTAATAGCAATTGTGCCAAAATATACCTACAGTCAGCAAATACGAATGCACGAGCGCAAAGGGCGACTATAGTTTATGGCGATAACGTGTACAATAGTAGAGTCGTTAGCCTAGAACCCCTCTCTCTTCCAATGATAGTTATTAGTTGTGCGAATAGGTATTAGGGGACATCGGCGGAATGGGGTATAGTTAAACACGCAAATTTGTTTCAAGAGTCTGGATAAAAGTTCTACAATTTCAATGAACCCCTCATTCTACGATTTCGGGTCACTATCCCAGCCCATCTAGTCGTATTATTGTGTTTTGATGCCATAAAGGCAACGATTTCAACGACGGACGCATTGGTGCAATGCCAGAAAATGTTCTCTATTGGAAATATCGCATAGCGAACGAGTATATAAAGCATGTTCAACACAACATAAACTTTGTCTAGCATAGTGCCCCACACCCCCAGCTCGCTTCAATCCATCCGGAGTCGGTTATGTACTAAGAAAAGCGAACGTATATATTCGGGAAGCGTGCTCAGTGCACGGGGTCGCAGCTGAAGTGTAAATAGGACAGAGCTACCGCAATTTATTCATTCCCGAAACGCCTAACGACTCGGTTGCGTTCGCACAGGACGGTTAGGGCGAACACGTTGCAGGGGTGAAGGCACTCCTCTTCCCAGTTGTCACTGCATTCCTGTTCCTATTCCTATTCGAACTTCAATTCCAGTATACTCCCGATGCGCTTGATGTTCGTTTGCAGTCGCTCTTTATCGATCCGAGCTGAGGCTGATGACCGAGTATCAGCTTCTTACGCCCTCCCCCAACATTCGCCCCCTTCCCCCTTCGACAACTTTTGCACTACATAATGAGCGACAGTGCATACAATAAATACAATCTCGATTATGTTGAAATCGAGCTCACCGACCAACCAGACCCAGACAGTCTGGTGAAGGTCATTGCTTTCGGATCCAGCCTCAAACCCTTAATCCATTGCAGTATCCAAACTCAGTGCAGTTTAATCCGAGCGAACCGCCAAACTAAACGAAACGAAAACGAATCAGCACAAATCCCAGTAGTCCCAGCCCAGTGAGCCACTTGTTCTCATTTGCTGATATATGGTGCAGTTTAAGGAACACATTCGCCTGACAAGGTGGAACCCCACCCCTTCTGTGTGCACATATTTTGCGATGCTCTTCCGTAGCCCACTCAGCCAGCCGGTTGATGACGAAAGTGGTGCACTACTTCAGGGCACTTGTCTTCTTGTTCGTCGTTGTTCGTCTTCCTTTTGCTGTTCGTGTCCCGTTTGAGTTTGTCGGCCGCCTGTTAGTCATGCCGACTAGGAATCAACCACCCCGACTAGCTGCAGACTACTGCGACGATATCCTAGTCGCCTCGAGTCCTTTTCTATAACTCCATTCAGATACTGACATATCGTTTTCCTTATTTTCCTTTGGCACACCGACTATGCAACTTGATTGTGCACGAACACATAACAAACTTGGTACAAGCACTTCCTAGCCGAGAGTCGTGTGGGTGGTTGGAATTGGGTAAGGGAGTTTGACGCCAAACACGAAGGGATGGCGTAGCTTTTCCGACGAATCGGATTGTCTGGTTTTGCCGAGTTGGGGCCAGTCTCGTCTGCTCCTGTCTGGTCTAGTCTGATTTGGTCTGGTCTGGTCTGGTCTGGTCTGGTCTGGTCGGCATAAACGGAACCGAACTTACACAGTTACACAGTTTTGTCGGGCTTCACAAATAACACGAAAAATCCAATTTAATTCGTCCAACATCAATTTCGTCTATTTCTGATCATACACACTGGATAGGGTACGTAAATAGCGGAAGGATTAAGGAAGTCGACATTCTATGCCAGACGGAAAATACGGATTTGGGCTTTCGCTAAGTGCAAAAAGCCGGCATTTATTTTTTTCGAATTTCAATTTCTTGTTACCATTTCGGGTTTCCTTGTTATTTATTCGTTTAAGGAAATCTTATCAAAACTGAAACATGCGACGAAATATGCTCGTTCACTTCCAACCCCATCGATTCTTGACAACAAATTGTGCCGACGATTATTGCTGCTATCCCCTCTGTCATTTTTTCGAACACGAAAATCATTTTATTCTTTCCGCCCTGCTAGACTACATGGCTTCAGGTTCAAAAAGCAAAAAAAAACCTACCATAATTGCAGGATTTTGAAGCTTTTTGTCCTTATTACATTTATCGACCCACTTTACTAATGGTTATACTGCGCCTTGTTTTTTTTTCAGTTTTTTTTTCTTCCTTCACAGACTGTTGTACTAATTTTAAATCTATTTCGACTCAATTAATATGTATTCCTTAAAAATTTCCTGTCTTTTCTTTCTAGTATCAATTATGCATATTAGTTAGGTGGGTGACTTCTACCCCAAATGCACTCTTGTAGGTGTAATGCGGAAATATTTTCAATGTTACGTGACTGTGGCAGGTTCGTGTTTGTTGAAGGTTTTCGTATTTTTTTTCTTCAAACATATTTTTAGATTATTTATCTTACATAAAAAAAGAAAAAATAACATTTTTAAAATACTCGAAAACATGCAATTTTTAATTAAACTTATTTGCATTTACATGAGGTCCGTTACCGGAATTTATTATCAGAAAAAATTATTTATTTTTGTACGAAAAAAAAACAACTAAATTTTATAAATATTTTTTAACGGTAAGACCCCTTTTTTTAAATTATTCATTTTTATATAGAAAAAAAAGTATTAAATTTAAACAAAATAGCAAATGACATGTGGGAGTTGGTGGTTAGGAGAAGAAAATATTTTTTAAAAAAAATTTGTTCTTGTTTTGTGTATTAATTTTTTTTTTGATTTTATTCTTTCTTTAAAAGGCAATTATTTATAAAATATTTTTAAAAATCTTATAATAAATTGCATACAAAAAGAAAAACAGGAGAAATAAGAATTTCGGGAAGAAAATTCATGCAACAAAATCTGTTTTTACTCATCTTCTTTCTAGACGCTAAGAGATGGCAGTAGCATCACTTGACCGTGATAATAACAATTTCGCAAAAACTAGTAAAGGGTTTTCAAATAAGAGTGATATGATTTCATTTTTTTTAAAAACACACTAATTGTTAAGGAAATTCAAATATTTTTTATTTAATGTGAAGTATAATTGATACAATTAAGTTCTAAATAAAATGTCATTCAAATAACCTCCACGACTTCTTTTGCAGGAACGAATTCGATGAACCCAATTTTCGAGCACTTTTTCCACTAAATCAAGTCGTATGTCATGAATAGCACGTTCAATATTGACTTCTAAAGCTTGAAGAGAGTCTGGTTTATTGCTGAATGACTTCAAATAACCCCTCCAAGAAATAGTCTAATGGTGTTAAATCACAACTTCTTGGAGGCCATTCAATGTGACAATTTCTTGAAATAATCGAATCTCCAAACTTTTCTCGCAATAATTCGTTTGTTACACGTGCTGTGTGGCACGTAGCCCCGTCTTGTTGGAACCAGATATTGTCAAGATCAACTTCTTCCAATTTCGGCCATAAAAAGTTGGTTTTCATCGATCTATACCGCTCTCCATTGACAGTAACAGTGTTACCAGCTTTATTTCGAAAGAAGTACGGACCGATGATTCCACCAAACCAAAAACCACACCAAACTGTCAATTTAGGTGAATGTAATGGGTGTTCATGAATAATTTGTGGATTTTTTTCGCACCAGAATCGACAGTTTTGTTTATTAGTGAGCCTCATCGGAAAAGATGATTTCCTTAAAAAAATCGTTATCGTTTTCAAGTTGTTCCAAGACAAAATCAGCAAATTTACGACGTTTACGGTGGTCCAATGGCTTCACTTCATGAGTGATAACAATTTTATACGGATGCGAGCCCAAATCCTTTCTCAAAATCCGCCAGGTTGTGGTTTGAGACAGTACTAATTCTTGAGAACGTCTTGGAATCGACAAATTGCGGTCTTCAGCAACACTTGACTGAACGGCAGCAATATTTACATTACTTCGAGCGGTTCTTTGTCTTATTGGTACTTGAACATTATATAATGAAAATGTACGCTGGAAATTTTTGACAATTCAACGAATAGCGAGCACAGTTGGACGATTATTACGACCATAAAATGCCAAAAGCGCACGAAAAGTTGCAATTGGAGATCGATTGTTTTGATAATAAAATTGAATAATTTTTAAACGTTGTTCTTACGTATATCTTTCTATGATGAAATTGTAAACATTACTGAATACAATGAAAATAAACTGACAGATCATAACATATTACAAATGGCCGAAACGTCACTTCAAAATCATATCACTCTTATTAGAAAACCCTATATAAAAAAATGAATTTCCATACGCTTTTTCTCTCTTTCTCATCTAATGTTGTATTAATTAAAAAAAAAATTGTTGCACTTACCAACAGAAAGAAAATAAGGAAATACCCGAGAAAGCACCACCGCAAATAATTTCCAGAATAAATTAGTAAAAGTTTTACTCTTTCCCTGTCAAATCAAACATTCTCTCTCTCTCCTCTCATTTCCTTTTTTTTTAAATTTTAATAATTTTCATTTAATTGTTTTTGTAAAAAATAGTAAAGGTAAAAATAAATTGTCTAAAGTGGGAAATATTAAAGAGAGTGAAATTCTCTTTTTTTAGCTTTTTTGTGATCAATACCATATAATAAAAAATGTCCATAACCTAAAAATAGCGTAAAATTTATTTATTGAAAAAAAACTTAATTCTTATAAAAAAAATGAGTGTTTTTGTTATTAATTAACAGGAAAAAAACCATGAAAACTTGGAAGAAATTGGAGAGAAAACTACACGTAAACACCTCCACAAATGAATAAAAAGACTAAAAATAGTTCTAAAAATTCAAAATTAATTATTAATCCAAAAAAATTAATATATTTTCTTTTCTTTGCATTAAAAAAAAAGAAAATATAAATAAAAACTTGCGCAATTCTAGTCTAGCAACAAAAGCTTTTCTATTAACAATTTTTTCTGGGAACATTTTGAAATAAGCTCAAAAAACCGCAACATTTTTAAGAAAAAATATTTTTTTTGCATTTTTAAATACAAAAGAAAAAAACCTAAGATGGATAGTATGTTTTGAAGATTTTATGAAAATTTCACCTTTTAATGCGAGTAAAAAGAACTGAGAATGATGAATTTTGGTTTTTTTTTTGATAACTAAAATTTAATTTTTAAGAAATATTATTAAAAAAAATTCTTATTTTATTAAAAAAATATATCAAAAAACTTATAATTTAATAGGAATTTATAAGATTTTAATGCTAAAAACTTATTGCAAACGAGACTAAAATGTTGCAAATCAAGAAGGAAAATTTTGATAAATGTTGCTGCAACTAAAACAAAATTGTGTATTTTTTTGATGATCATCGGATAATTTAGAAAATTCAATTGTTTTTAATTAAGACTAAATAAGTTATGATAAATTAAATACACAGAATTGTAAAATTTTAATTCTTATACTTAATTACCGTTTTTTTAGTTTAAAAAAATGCATAAAAATCATTAAAAAAATGTTTTTGATTTCAGCATCAAATTTCCGTTATTTACATCATAGCCGAACATTATATTTTCATAAATTTTTACTTAAAATATTGCAGCTATCATAAATACTATATTTTTTTTAGAAAAATTTGAGGTTTTTAATTATTTATAATTAAAAATACCCGCAAGAGAAAATCACGTTGCACCAGAAACATTTGCAAAAAATGTTGCCAAATGTGTCCGCAACAAAGATGGATGATTTTTTCGATAATTACCAAATAAATTTAAAAATAAAATTTAATAATTTATTATAAACTAAGATAAATTTTTAATATTGAAAATTAATTGACATTTTTTAGTGTTAATAAAATTCGTTAAAAATGAATAAAAATCTTTTTCGATTTCGGCATCAATTTTCCGTTATTTAATCGGAATTAAAAATATATTTTCATAAATTTTTAAGTAAAACTATTCAACTTCTAATTAACATTTAATTTGTCTAAAAAAAATACGGATTATTTAATTATTTATAATTAAAAGTACTCGCAAGAGAAGATCAAGTTGAACCAGCAACATTTGCAAAAAAATGTTGCCAAATGTGTCCGCAACAAAGATGGATGATTTTTTCGATAATTACCAAATAAATTGAAAAATAAAATTTAATAATTTATGCTAAACCGAAGCTAAATTTTTAATGGTAAAAATTTATTGACATTTTTTAGTATCAATAAAATGCGTTATAAACGAATATAAATCGTTTTTGATTTGAGCATCAATTTTTCGTTATTTAATAGAAATTAAAAAATAAATTTTTAAGTAAAACTATTCAAGTTCCAATTAACGTTTAATTTTTCTAAAAAAAGATATGAATTATTTAATTATTTATAACTAAAAATACTCGCAAGAGAAGGTCAAGTTGAACCAGCAACATTTGCAAAAAATGTTGCCAAATGTGTCCGCAACAAAGATGGATGATTTTTTCGATAATTACCACATAAATTGAAAAATAAAATTTAGTAATTTATGCTAAGCCGAAGCTAAATTTTTAATGGTAAAAATTTATTGACATTTTTTAGTGTTAATAAAATTCTTAAAAAATGAATAAAAATCTTTGTCGATTTCGGCATCAATTTTCCGTTATTTAATCGGATTAAAAAAATATATTTTCATAAATTTTTAAGTAAAACTATTCAACTTCTAATTAACATTTAATTTGTCTAAAAAAAATACGGATTATTTAATTATTTATAATTAAAAGTACTCGCAAGAGAAGATCAAGTTGAACCAGCAACATTTGCAAAAAATGTTGCCAAATGTGTCCGCAACAAAGATGGATGATTTTTTCGATAATTACCGAATAATTTGGAAAATAAAATTTAATAATTTATGATAAACCATAGAAAAAATTTTGTTTTTGAAAGTTAATTGACATTTTTTAGCACCAAGGAAATGTGTAATAATTACACAAGAATCCTTTTAGTTTTTAGCATAATTTGTTTATTATTTACAATCGACAATTCACTCTTAAATGGTTAAATATTTTAATAATAACAATAATAATAGTTTTTGTATAAAACATCACATTTATAATGGAAATATTTAAGATAAAAAGCCAAGTTTGCAGTAGAAACTTTTGCAAAAAATGTTTCTGCAACAAAAACCTGACATTTTTGGCAACAAACCAAACAGGCTAGACACAATTTCGCCGCTGTTTTTTTTTGTTGTATTTTAATAAAAACTAGTGCGAACGAAGTGAAGGGGGATGATAATAATTAATTTTGATTAATAAATAATGATTTTATGCCACCAAGAGACTATTTATTTGAGTTTGTTGTAGGCGAAAATTAATATGCAGTTGAACGCATACTCGTAAATGCAGTAATTACGTCGTTGCATTTAATTTGAATAACAATAAAAATTCATAAATTCGTGACTAGGAAAATTGTAATTTTTTGCATTTTAAATAATTGCAATTTTACCTTTTTTTGCTTTATTTCTTCCAGCTAGTCATGACGAAAAGGTAAAATTTTCTTCTGGTTGGATTTGGTTTTCCTTGTTTTCATGAAAATTCTTTTATTTTCAATGCAATAGCGTTTCGGCGGTTGTTCAATGGAAAAGGAGTGAAAAAAATTGGTGAGTTTACAAAAAGAAACAGGGGAAACTGCAATTACGACGGATTTATGACTGATTCGGAATCAAAGCAATTACGAATGGAACTGGGAGAGACCCGGATAAACGGTTTTTCGTCTGGCACAGTTTTTGGTCATTTTTCCGCATTTATCAAAATGGAAGGGTTGCAAAAGGACTTAACGTGGCGAGACACAGACGGCAACACAAACAAAACAACCAACCGACAATAGGGTTTGTTTTGCCGGTGTCGACACACAAAATAGGGCATTCATTGCTGACAAAGTTTGTGGGGCCGTTCGGAGAGGTCGGCAATCGGAAGAGTTTACAAGTCATCGCCGCATCGTCTGCATAAGCGTTCCGAGGAATCGAGCACAGACAAACCGATTTCCCGAGTCTATCCGCTCTGAATCTCTGTCGCTATGTATCGATCCGAAACGTGGGGCTGATGACCGAGTATCGGCTACGTTTGCTTTTCAATATATTTTGTGGTATTTCTCTTTTTGCATTGAACTCGTTAGCGTTGCATAGCACAGAAAGCCATCCGAAACGATCCACACACACACCCACACGCACATGGGCAGATATTTAATATCGTTACAAAAATCCACACAAAGAGCATAAAATCACCACCAGGATATCCTTTGTCACTGCTCTGCTCAAGAGGTAGTGATGGGTAAGGGAGGAGAGGGTAGTGATAAACGTATTGGCAGTTGGGATGTTTGTGTGGGCGACCATAATGGCGCGGTGGCAGAAATTCCAAACCTACTGCACTGTTGCAAATGGCCAAGTGTCTGTCACTGATTCGGTTAACCACCCAGCCACCCACCAGCAAAATGAACTCACTGAAAAGGGGTCGATGAAGGTCGTTGCTTCCGAATCTCCAACTCTTCATCCCTCACACATTTGTGGCTCTGCTCGAAAACAGTGCCAGACATTAGGTCGGTAACAATGGTAGGAGTGGTCGGTGGTGTTGCAGCCAGGATATTGCCAGCATATTAATTCCGGACAGTGCATCTTTCTCTGCCGTTTCAACTTTTGATTCCTCTTCCCTTTTCGACCGATTGCATTCGGACTTGACATAACATAAAACCTAAAACCACCCCAACTAAGTTCGGCATCGCATTCCACTTGCATTTACAGCACTCCCTATGGCACGACACCAATGCACATGCTCTCTTCCTTGTGGAAATACAAAATTTCTTCTCACGAAAATATCCTGCATATTCAGCAAACCATCTAAAAGTATGTGCATACAAAACAAAGACCAAATGCGCCGTAATAACATTTCCCAGTCAGAAAATCCACTTTCCACTTTTAGTTCCAGTTTCAGCACCAATTTTGCATTCGTCCCCTTTGCCTTCCCCCCCCCCCCCTCCCCGCGAAGTAACTAAAGTTTCGGCATCATTTCAAACCCTAGTTTAGGTTGATTGCATGCCCTGAATCCAATCGAAAAGGAAAGCTAAGTAAAAGCGGGCCAGGATGTCTGAACTGAACAATTTTGCACTTTTTTTTTTACAAGATAATCATTTTCCTCTGTGGAAGACAATGTTTATGCTAAGCCCTCCTCCCAGTCTCCAGAGTGCATATTGGGGGGGGGAGTATGCCCTATCATATCCCTTACGCCTTATTGTAAAGTCTTACTGACATCAACAAACAAAACTTAAACAGAGTCTATTGTTAACGATTTTAATGACTGTCTGGATACTCTACGAAGAAGACAGAAATCTTTTCGAATTCATTTGCAGATGAAAGTAAAAAAAACTAGTACGGCAAGTAGATAATCTTGTTCTGAAACGAAAAATACATTTGGCTAATGCGAATGTTTCCTTAATTTTTGTGTTTAAAAACTGCAGTTTTTTGGAAGAATTTAGCTTCTGTTGTTCAGGCATAATTGATTCTGTATCCAAAAAAAATATTTTGATTCTTTCGAATGTTTGGTATTTTTTTCTTCTTGAATAATGAATAGTTTTTTTTCCATTTTCGAAAAAAATTCCAAAATTAACAATGTCTGCAAAATAATCAGTTTAGAAAATTTTTATACCAAAAAAAAAATCTCTTCACCTCTTCCCAAGACTAGAACCACACTCGCACCAGTAAGTACAGGGTGGTTTTTATGTTCTAGCTCGATTTTGTTTGGCCGCCATTTTGGTTTAAATGACATTTGTCAGTTGTAGAAAGTGGCCAATAGCAATTTATTATGGAGCATCTAACGCCGCAACAACGTGTTGCAATTATTAAAACATTTAAGAAAAATAATTGTTCAATTGTGAATACGCGGAGAAAATTACGTGACTTCTGTTTCTGTTGTTCTGGCATAATTGATTCTTTGTGAAAAAAAATATTTTGATCATTTCGAATGTTTTACTCCTGAAATATGAATAGTTTTTATTTTATTCGAAGATAATAATTAATTTATTTTTTATTTTTTCTTACATTTGAAAAAATTTCCAACATTAAAAATATCTGCAATATCAGCTGTATTCCATTGGGAAAATTTTGCTACTCACGAGTAGTTCTAGCTGTCATTATCTACACCACCTCGAACAAATGAGTAGTTCGCATGCGTAGTTACGCCATACAATTTACGGTAGGGTATTTTCGTTTTCGAACTGGAAATAGATGGCTTAGCGGGTTCGTGGGTTATGTTGAATAGTCATATTTTTGTCAGTATTGTTTATGTGTGAATAAACTCAGTTTTTATTGTTTATGTGTGAGTAAACTCAGTATTGTTGTTAACTATTTTGAGGTTATATTTTACTGCTGTCAGTAAATTTTGCATTCCATTGGGCATCTACTTGCAAGTACTTGTGAGTAGCAAAATTGGTCCAATGGAATACAGCATTATCAGCTTAGCAAATTTTTATACCAAAAAAAAATCTTTTCACCTCTTTCCAAAACTGGAACCACGCTCGTAGCGGTGAAAACTGAAACAGCGCTCATTTAAAGATAAGCAGGTATAAAGTCGAGACCCTTTCATGGTGGTGAGACCCTAAAGCAAGAACGCAATAAAAGTCCAAACCATTGATCAGATGGGTTTTGTCAAGCCTCATCAAGAACAGCCCAGATAACTCTTTTGGAAATAATTTTTTAATAATAAAAAAATATTTTGACAAAATAGAATTTTTCATTGTATTTTCTATTTGAAAAAAAAAAGAAAATATTCTTTGAGATTTTCTTAAAAATTAACAATTACGCAAATGTTCTTGGAGTTAATGGTCAATATAAAAAGGTATAAAATCTTAAAACCTATTAAAAGCCTACAAGAATAAATGCAAACAATTTTTTTTACAGAAACATTTCCCTATAAAAACAAGAATAAATGCAAACACATTTTTTTTTATAGAAACTTCCGATCAAAATACAAAATCCAAAATATTTTATATATTTGCATAGATTTGTATTTTTAATTACGTATTTACACAACATACACCGCCTAATATTTATATTAAAGGATTCGAAATTGTACAAAACTGCGCACATTAGCAAAAACTGAAGTGCAATAGAATGAAACTCTTTTATTCCGGTGACTGGAGGGGGGGTTGAGGTAGGGGGTGTTAAGAACATGACTGTGAAAAAATTCATGTGTCGACAATGTCGCATTTTTAATGACGAGAGTATCACTTTCAGTGATATACAAACTCTTATTTGGATAGGTTTTCAATAGCTGTAATCTGCACTCTCCCTTCGCCAACCCTTGCCAACCCACAAATTCATTTTCTACATAGTCGCAATTAGGGGTGGTATTTTCAAGCATTGACAGATATGAACCCTCATAGACTACAAGTGCAAAAACTCCAACTATACTCATATTGACCGGTTTCGTTGGTAGAGTTTCTGAGCTTCACTTTCAGAATGTTTTTGTACGATTTCTTTTTCTAGGCTTTTTATATTGCATTTCAATCATAATAAAAAAATAGAAGAAAAAACCCTTTTTGCCTTTCATTCGTAAATAGTTCGGCAGACAGGAAGCGCTTCATCTTCAAGTCCGATCAAAATTACTTTCGTTGATTTTCATATTTTTCACGTATTTATTGGACAAAAAAAATGATTTTTCTTTTATTTATTTTTACGTTATATATTTATAAAACTAAAATTACGATTGAATGAGACTGACTTATTTTATTTTTATACATTAATGTTATCCCTTTTAAAAATAATTTCAAGTGGAATCGCCTTCAACTCCTCGATTACACTTCTTTGGATGTTATCGACAGTACCAAGGAGATTTTATTTCAAGTGTTTTTCTGATTCTAGAGTAAAAAAGTCACATCGAATTTGTTCAGGTGATAAGAGGGGCTGATAAATCGCAGGAATCCCTTTTACTGTAAAAAATTCTTTGATGAAGACACCCGTGCGAGAAGTGGCTATTGTAGCGCCTCCAACTACCTGCTATGTCCTATATAATACAAAGAACCATTTTTCGGAGCCTTTCAAAAACATCTCTATAAAAAGGAGTCCTTTTTATAAAGAAGATTTTGAAAAAAGTCCTTTTTATAAAAGCATCTTGAAAAAAGTCCTTTTTAAAAAGATCCTGAAAAAAGTCCTCTTTATAAAGATCTTGAAAAGCGTCCTTTTTATAAAGATCGTGAAAAAATACTTTTTATAAAGATCTTGAAAAAAGTCCTTTTTATAAAGAAAATTTTGAAAAAGTCCTTTTTATAAAATTTTTTTTGAAAGAAGTCCTTTTTATTAAGATCTTGAAAAAGTTCTTTCCATAATGGATATCTTAAAAAACTCCTTTTCATAAAGTTGATCTTGATTAAAAGTCCTTTTTATAAATGAGATCTTTAAAAAGTCTTTTTTATAAAGAAGATCTTGAAGAACGTTTTTTTTATAAAGATCTTGAAAAAGTCCTTTTTATAAAAAAAAATCTTGAAAAAACTCCTTTTCATAAAGAAAATCTTAATAAAAAGTCATTTTTATAAAAATCATGGAAAAGTCCTTTTTATAAAGCAGATCTTGAAAAAATCCTTTTATTAAGAAAATCTTGGAAGAAGTCCTTTTTATAAAGATCTTGAAAAAAGTCCTTTTTATAAAGATATTGAAAAAGTCCTTTTTATAAAGATCTTGAAAAAATCCATTTCATAAAGATCTTAAAAAAATCCTTTTTATAAAGAAAATTTTGAAAAAGTCCTTTTTATAAAAATTTTTTTGAAAAACGTCCTTATAAAGATTTTGAAAAAATTCCTTTTCATAAAGAAGATCTTGAATAATCCTTTTTGTAAAGAAAATCTTGAAAGAAGTCCTTTTTATAAAAATTTTGAAAAAGTCCTTTCCATAATGGAGATCTTGAAAAACTCCTTTTCATGAAGTAGATCTTGATTTAAAGTCTTTTTTATAAATGAGATCTTTAAAAAGTCCTTTTTATAATAAAGATCTTGAAAAAAGTCATTTTTATAAAGATCATGGAAAAGTCCTTTTTATAAAGCAGATCTTGAAAAAAAGGCCTTTTCATAAAAAAGATTTTAAATACATCCTCTTTATAAAGATATTGAAAAAAATCCTTTTTATAAAGAATATCTTGAAAGAAGTCCTTTTTATAAAGATCTTGAAAAACGTCCTTTTTATAAGAAAGATCTTGAAAAAAGTCCTTTTTATTAGGAAGATGTTGAAAAGAGTCTTTTTTATAAGGAAGATCTTGAAAAAATTGGTTTTCATAAAGAAAATCTTGGAAATTCAAAGTAAATTTGCACAATTTCGATAAACATTGTTGAAGTGTGAGTCTATCCATGATGATACGACAAACTAAAGGGTGTCACAAAAGATTAAATTATTTCTCGGTCTGTATCATATGACATGTGGCACCGTCTTTTCGAAACCACATGTCGTCCACATCCATATCTTGCAGTTTAGGTACAAAAAACTGGATTATCATGTCGCGATTGCCTGACCAGCTGCATTTGTGAAGAAGAATTGCTCGATGATGCCGCCAGCCCAAAATCCACACCAAACAGTAACACGTTGTGGATGCATCACTCGTGGATTTTCTGAACACCGAATTCGACAATTTTGTCGATTAACCAATCCATCAAGATAAAAATGAGCCTCATCGCTGAAGATGATTTTGTTCTTAGACTTCTTCAGAAAATTCCATTCACTGTGCATTGTCAGTAGGCTCCAGTTCTTGAGTCAATTGAAATTTGTAAGCTTGAAGATGCAACTCTTTCAGGAGAATACACTCTAGAGAGCTTTTGAAATGCCCAGTTCATGACCACGGTGCCGAATTGATGTTCCTGAACTCTCAGCAACACTCTCAAGGACTGCTTCGATATTTTGTGCCGAAGAACGGCCACAGTTTGTAAGATCACTAATTGATCCAGTCTCCCTGATTTTTTAAATTAATCTCTTCACAGTTGATGAAGTTAAATCACTATTCTGACCATAATTTGTACAAAAGTTGCCAAAATGTCATTATTTATAAAATATTGCTCAACAATGAAAACGCTCCATTTTTAATAACTCTGCACTGTCATCCGATGTCTTTTTTTCATTGGTAACTGTCACCTATTAGATTAAAGAATACATGTATACGCAATTTTCTGGCTGAATTATTTCAAAAGCGGCGAGAAATCGTAACGCTTGCATACTTTTGTGTAAATTTTTTTATGCAGACATGACACCCACATAAATAGAAATTTATTGAATTCCAAAAGCATAATTAATATTAATTTTAACTCACTTATTCCAAACAAAAATACAATGTTAACACAACGATAGGTAATTTTTATTTTGTTGTACAATCTTTTGATATAAAATGGAATTGTATTTTAGGTTTATTATTTATTTCGTAAATATCAATTAAATATCAAGCGCCTCAATTTTAAAGACTTTCGAACATTTTTAAAGCACGCCATTCTTCATGAAAGTGGTAACATACCGAAATGCTTGCATACTTTTGTTGTTTTTCAAGTTGTGTTATTTTGGCACTTATCGGAAAGTGTAGTTTTTATCTTTTTTGAAGTATTTACGAAAAAGTAAGTATTTATATATATAAATAGTTATATTGTTGATAACATTTAATAGGAAGTTTTGATTTCAGAAAATGAAGTTTTTTATAAACGGTTGCTGGTCATTCAACGTAGAATTTCTTTCTTTCGGTAACTTGAC
This sequence comes from Atherix ibis, assembly GCA_958298945.1. NCBI lineage: Eukaryota > Metazoa > Arthropoda > Insecta > Diptera > Athericidae > Atherix > Atherix ibis. Next base: position 28,986,084 of record OY282605.1, on the reverse strand, counting down.
ATCTTCATTTTTACTAGAGAAATTAACAAAAATTTAGCTCATAATGTGTTTAAATGGCTTTTAATAATTTATTTGTTCCAAAAAGTGGTTAAAAAGTGAAAAGTTCGTCATTCAATAAATGTAAACATATGTGATGTTGACAGTTCAATGTTTACCAGAAAATAGTTCAGTGCCGTAGTACGTAAAGTGTGTGTAGGAAATTATTTTCATAGTGCAATAAATACTTTAATTTTTATTAATTTTCAATTGAAAAACTAAATATAACGATCGTATATTTATATGTTAACATTACAGGTTTAATATTGCTCTATATGACCATTTTGTAATGCAAAGTACTACCAGGTGTATAAGCTTAAATCCGCTGTTTTTTAGTCAAAAAAAAATGTTTTTTTCATAGAAAGCAAAAACAAATTTATTCAAAGTACTTGCCCTCGCTAGCTTCACATTTTTCCCATCTCTCTGGCGATTTGTGGATACCACGCCAAAAAAATTCCTTCTCTTTCGAGGCAAACCACTCATCAAGCCATTTTCCGACGTCTTCGTAAGAATCGAAGTGCTGCTCAGCGAGCGCGTGCCCCATCGACGAAAACAGGTGGTAGTCGGAAGCGGCCAGGTCTGGTGAATAAGCGGGTGGGGTAGCACCTCCAAGTTGAGTCTCTCCAAGTAGTTTCGGGCCATTTTTGACGTGTGCGATGGTGCGTTGTCGTGGAGGAAAATCAGCTTGTCATGTGTTTGTTGAAAATCCGTCCTTTTTTCATGCAGAGCACGGTGCAATTTCATCAGTTGTTGGTGGTAGAGGTGGGCATTGACAGTTTCACCAGGTTTCAATATCTCATAGTTGATGATACCCTGCTGATCCTACCAAACGCACAGCATCGTCTTCCGTCCGAATCGATTTGGTCTTGGGAAAGATGTTGATGGTTCAACCTACGATTTCTTGCGTTTAGGATTCTCGAAATACAATCACTTTTCATCGCATGTCACAATCCGATGCAGGAACGACTTTCTTTTTTGTCTGGCGAGCAAGATTTCGCATGTGTTTTGGCGTCACTCCATCTGCCTATCGTTCAATTCATGTGGCACCCATTTTCCGATCTTTTCAATGTTCCCCATGGCATGCAAACGCATAGAAATGGCTCGTTGAGTAACACCCAATTGCTCCGTGAGCATTTTTTACTTCTTGTCCCACTAGTCAAAATTGCCGTCTTTGAACCGACGAAACCAATCTCGCCACGTTGTTTCCGATAAAGCACCGTTACCATAGGCCTCCATAAGCATTCGATGCGATTCGGCAGCCGATTTCTTCAAATTGAGGCAGAAAAGCAGAGCTTCCCGCATATGCTCTTTTTCTGGCACAAGACTAGACATGATTACCAAAGGAAAAATGTATGTTGTTGTAGGAAATTGCTGACAATGTGCACTGATTAATGTTGACAGATGTCAAACTCATAAAAGAAAAGTATGGCTTAATACTCTCACTCACGCCATCTATGACCAAACAGCGGATTTAAGCTTATACCCTTGGTAAATAATCATGTTTTCAATTTTTTTATAATATTAGTTATTAATTATTCAAGTACATTAAATTTATCATCCTTGAAATTAAGTTTTGAAGCATTTGCTTCTATATTATTTAGAACTTGATGTAATATTCTATGAAATTAATGCTTTATTTTTAAATTTAATCAAAATTCGCATGCCTACATAAATTACCATTTCAATTCACAAATACACATTTATATTATAATGAAGCTTTCAATATCTACAAATGATTGTTTTAAAAATAAAATTTATCTTTACTAAGTTGCGGTGTTGTTTTAATTTATCTCATTTAATTCAATAAATAAAATGAAAATACATATTAAATAAATAAATAAATAATATTTTAAAATAGAATATTGTATTTTATTGCAAATTTCCAAAACTAATTCCATCAAACAACAAAACCCGCAATATTAAAAAAATCTATTTGCTTACGCATAAATGACATCACATATGAAAATGGTTTTAAACGAACCGCTGAAGTTTAAAATTGGCCCCCCACCGATTTACGCCGTTTCTGTTATTTTGCATGTTGGTGCGTTCTTACGAATGTATTGCCAACAAAATTTGGACAGAATTTTTGTGTAAAGGACTACCCAGTTCTTCTATAATCTAAGTGTCACCCAATATGTTGAGTAGATGTCATCGGCAAACTTTGACAGATGACAGCTAATTTGACAGCTCTACTCTATCTGAAGTTCTATTAAATCAACAACTACAAAAAAAACCCTTAATATCCACTAAAAATGGAAGAAAAACTAAATAACCAACGTAATTGAATTGAAAAAAAAATTTATTTGAACAAAATCGGTAGAAATTTGTTCAAAAATGAATTTTTCTTTCCAATTCAATGGCGATTAACCTATAAAAAGCGAAGCTTTCAGTTTCAACGTTCGTGTTTTATGATAAAAGCAAAAGCATTGAAACCAGTTCTGTTCTGTTCTCATGAACTAAATTTCTTCCTGTTTGATTAAAATGTACATTCTCACTAGGAGAGAGGGAGCAGGGAAGGAGGGGTACTGAATAAATAAATATCTTATAGCAACTCACCTATCGCCCCATTCTTGCTAAAGTGTTCGCAACAAAGTTAGTCGTACGATTGGCGACTGCATTGTATCGTCAAGTTCGCTGCTCTGCAATGGAATAATCGGTATGCGGCGATATGGCGACGGTATTGTCTGTACTTGAAGTTGGTCTCGATTATGGACTGTTCATGTCGGTTGACGTCGCCAGTACACATGAAATGCCGCTGGTGCATTGAAGTTGCGTGCTATATTGCAATACGGCATTGACCTCAACCACTACGCAGGAGCAGATAAGGCCGAGGTCGCAGTTCATGGCGACATTGGCAAGGAGGAAGGGCCTAACCTCTGCCGCATCCCATACAAAATTCATAATGCACACTACAAAGAAGAGCACATACGCAAAGAAGCTTTGAGGTGTACGGTCTCTGCAAAGGACTATAACCGATTAAGGGTGCCAGCCTAAACTGTTCGAGCTTGTTCGGATCTGAAACTGAAACCGTGAACCTGAAATCGAATATAAAAAAAAAAAATTCCCCATCCTTTCGGTATTGTTATTCTGAGTTACCCCTGCTACTCCTCTCCCCAGACCCTCTCCGCTCGCCCAGAACATTTAATAAACTAAAAGTGTTGTCATCGATGCGTTATTATTCATTCCGTCCCAAGCTCTTGTTGAATAAGAAAACATAGAACATTTAACTGGAAAGGTGAGGGAGTCGGATTGGGTTATGTTTACAATCTTACTCAGAGTGCAGTAGCCAAGGTTGTTGGCATTTCTGCTCCTCTTATACAACGTGAACAGATCTATGGAAGGATTTGTGCATGCTCATTATAGTCATAATTTCTCAAATATATACAAAAATTACGTTTGCACTTAGGAAAAATAATAAATGGGAAAATCTGAACAAGCACTCATAACAGAGAAGTGGGAGTTCTCAGAACTCTTCCTCCTTCGGGGCAATTATCGATGAATAAACCAACTTTTCTAATGTTCGTGGCGATTGATAACGAACGCAGTACTTGCCTCTCTAGGCTATTCGAAGAGCAACGCATATTTGCGTTTTCGTATGAATATATATACCCCATTAAATATTTATACACACTATGGGTCAATGGCAACGATAATTATCGATTAAGGGCAGAATTCTTTTTGTGGAGAAAGGAAAATCGAACAAAACCCAGACAAAAATTTGATAAGGAATGCATAACAACTTACTGAGTTTCTCTTCCTTTTTTTTTATTATTCATATTTTATGGACTATTGTCCTCACTTCTTTTTACTTCTAGCCTTTTTTATGAATAATTTCACTCGATAGAGGAAAATTTTTTTGGCCAAGCATACACATATGCGAGTGACGAAAATCACATCAACGAAATAGTCTGAAAATTCCCACAAATGCTTCAGAAAAAATTACTTTCAAATAAGTAGCCAAGTTTTTAATATAAACTTTAGCTTTTTCTACACAAAATAGTAAAAATCGTCGAAAGTCAACCAACAATTTTCTAAAGCGCAACAAAACTATGAAAATTTAAAATACAGGTCAGCAGACACCCGCAATACTACAAAAAAAAATTTACAATAAAAAAACAGAAAAAAGTGTAGATTATCGAACAGCGGATTCTTAAAAGGAAAGGGAAAAAATAAAAAAAATTACAGGTCACGAAAACTTAAAAAGTAAATTTAAAAAAAAAAACCAAATCAAATTTCAGGCCCAAAAAGCCTAAAATATATTTTTGAAAAAACTAGGTCGTCAGACATCAAGTTCTCAAAAACGAAAGATATTTTTTTTATAAAAATCTAGGTCAGCAATCCCACATTGGCTAAGAAAAGCCCTAAAATCTCTTGACATCTTACAAAAAATTAGAACTCCAAATCACTTGACACCAACAATTTCATAATTCAAATTTAAAAAACCTAGATCATCAAACACATAATCCTGAAAAGAGAAATTTAAATATAGATCAGCAGATACCCGAAATGCCAAAAAAGCCTAAAGTGAAGAACTAACAGACACTGAGATTTTAGACGAAATAATCTTAAAAATAATCTAAACTGTAAAAGAAAAATTAAAAACACCCTAAAAAATTCAAGGTCATTCTTAATAAAAAATTTAAAAAAATTGAAAATCTAATAAACAAAATTTTTAAAAACTAGCAAACACTTGAGATTTTAGAAAATAAAATAAAATAAAATTACAAAATTAGGTCAGCAGATTTCAAAAATGCCAGGGAGCAGACAGCCGGAATTTTAAGCCTAAAATTAATAAAAATTAAATTAAATCTAGATAATCAGACGTTGAGATATCTAAGAAAGAATAAGAAAAAAAATTTAGTCTAGGCCAACAGATATCAAAATCTCGATAATAAATAAAAGTAATTTGAAAAATCCAGGTCAGCAAACACCCGCAATCCCACAAAGGCTAAAAAAAATTATTAAAATTTACACACTAAGATCTTAAGATTTAGATCAGCAAACACTTAAGTGCTACAGAGCTAAAAACAAAATAAATTTTTTTTAAAAAATTATAGATCATCAAATATTAAACCCAAAATGTCACAAATCCTCAAGTAAAAAAAAAATTCTAGGCTATCAGACACCGAGATTTTAGAGGAAACAACCTTAAAAAATTCGAAGCTTTAAAAGAAAATTTTTTTAAAAAAAACATCTCTAAAAACTCGAGGTCGTTTAACATTGACATCTCAAGAAAAAATAAAAAAATTGCAAGTCCACGATTTTAATTACAAAAAATTAACACAAATAAAATTTAAAATGGAGATAATCATTTTTTTTAAATCAAGGTCAGCAAAGACAAGATGTCACAAAAACCCGAAATTTAAAAAAAAAAAAAAAAAGGAAAAAAATTGGGATTTTAGAACAAAAAAAATTAAAATTTAAAATTTAGGTCAGCAGACGACCGACAAGCTAGGTGGCATACGGCTAATATTTGAAGTCTTTAATAAATAATTTTTTTTTTAAAAAAAACTATAGATTATCAAATTTTGAGATTTAGGGAAAGAAATTAAAAAATAATCTTAGACCAACAGACACCGAGATTTTATAAAAAAAATTTTAATTCAAGTTTATCAAATATTGATATATCTAAGAGAGAATAAAATATTTTTCAGATTTAGGTCAGCAAAAACCTGAGATGATACAAGAATTAAAATAAAAAAATTCTAGGTCACCAACCACTGAGGTTTAAAAGTAAGAAATAAAAAAAACCTGAAAAAATTCTAGGTTGTCAGACTTTAGAATCTCAAAAACATAATAAATATATTCAAAATCAAGGTCAGCAGACAATCCTGACATGTATAGAAAATATTTTAAAAAATTGAAGGTCTAGGTAGGCAGACAGTTGAAATACCGCCCCAATGCCCAAAAAAAATAATATAATAGATCACCACCAGGCACTAAGATTTGAGAAAAGCAAACTGAAAAAATCCTTAAAAAATTCTATGTCAGCTAACACCAAAATTCCTACAAGGCAAAAAATTTTTCATAGATAAATCTAGATCATCAGACACCAAAATTTGAGATCTTGAAGAGAAAATTAAAATTTTTTTGAAAATCTAGGTCAATTAGCATACGAGATGTTACAAAGTCAAAAATAATTTAAAATTTTTAATACAAAAAAATTAAAGATTCTCACACTTCGAAACATTAAAAGGTAAATTAAAAAAATCTTCGCCATTAGACATCGAGACTTAAGAAAAGTAAATAGAAAGTATAAAAATTTAGGTCATCAGACACTCAGAATTTCAGAAAATCTGAAAAAAAATATTTATTCTAGGACACCAGACATTTAGAGAAAAAATAAAAATAACTTGAAAAAATTCTAAGACACCAGACATTCAAATCTTTAAGAGAAAATAAGAAAATATTCAAAAGTTTCGGTCAGCAAACACTCAATATGCCATACAGCTTAAAAATTTTTTTTGCAAATTCTACAATAGATCATCGGACATTGAGATTTAAGAGAGGAAAATAAAATGGTATTTAGTTCAACAAGGGCCAAGATTTTTAAAATGAAAATCAAAAAATCTACGCCACCAGACATTGAGATCTTAAGAAGAAGAAAAAATCTAGTACAGCCACGAGGCCTGAAATAACAAAAAAACTTTAAAAGAATTTAAGATCATCATAAAAAAAAAGAAGTTAAAATCCAGGAAAGAAAAGAAAGGAAAAAAACCTTTAAAAAATATAGGTCAGCAATTCCACAATTTAAAATTTTTTTAAAATTTAATTGTAGAAATCCCAAAAAACCTACAGTTAAGTTTTTTTTTTTTTAAATTCTCGATCATCAGAGGCCGAGATTTAAGAAAATATATTAAAAAAACCATGCCACCGGACATTTAGATCTTAAGAAGAAAAAATTAAAAAAATTACAAAAATCTAGGACAGCAACAATGTCTTAATAAAAAAGACTTCAAAAATTTAGATCATCAGTCGCCGAAAGAAAAGGAAAATAACCTTTAAAAAAACAAAGGATTTGTGGACACCCGCAATTCCACAGTGCAATAAGTCTATAGTAGATAATCAGATAACAAATTTTTAACAGAAACTGAAGTTTTATTTTTTATTGGTTATCGGATACCAAAAATTTATAAAGCAGACAAGAAAACCTAAAAAACAAATAGGTCAGCAAGAGTCAAACAACCAAAAAATACCAGGTCATCAGAAAAGATAAACAAAGAAACTAGACGGGCAGACACCAAAACTAGGTCAGAAGACTCGGCGATCTTCAAAAAAAAACAGACGGTGAAGTTTCAAATTTGAACGCGATTTTCCAATTCGAATGTACGCGAGCTTCCGAATCGAAATTGAATCGAAACCGATTCGATTTTGGTTGATTTTATCGAACAATAATTTTGCAGTGGAAAAATTTCAATATGGCAGTCCGGTTTGGCACATTAGAAAAAACAACAACAAGTGCGGATGCAATACAACTAAGAGCAGGACTTCTTGCAGACGCCTATCGCTTCGCTTGGTTTAAACTTGAAAACGTCAACCGAGCAACTAGAAAGAGAACGCACGCTAGGCCTTGCCACGAAAATAGCCTTGATCGTGCACAGCAGAGTCGCTCCCTTTTCCTCTTTCTCTCAGCTATTTACTCTCTTACCCTCGCCCGTCACTTCCTTTCCCATCGTTATATGCATTAACTCTTTTCAGAGTTGAATTGACATAGACCGGAGCGACGCGTCGATGGCCTTCATAGCCATCCACAAACCTTAGAACCCTTCCTTCCTTGAGTGCTCATGATTTCGTAGCCAAATGAACTCTCTGCTCTGCTAGACTGTGGCTTGGGCATGTGTGTGCACAACGAATTCCGCACATGCACACAAGGGAAAAAGGGAAATTCTCATCGACTTTGAATGTAGTGCATTTGCCGCGGCCTAGATTACACTTGAACGTTTTTCACTGATTCCCAATTCGGACTGTAAAGCCGGTTGGGTTGCCACATCATGGGAAGTCTTGGTTTTTTCGTTTTTTCTTCAAAAAGAATTTCAGGTGCATCCACCTGATCGGAAATTGAAAAGTTTTTAATATTTTCCATTTGTGGAGAGGATTTGCTTATGGATTTACAGGCGCAAAACCCAAGTGGCTGCCCACTTTTTTTTTATTTTTTAGTTAACATTGTGGAGAACGGGAACAGTTTCTTCAAATTTTTCTATTGTTTAATTGTTTGCGTTTGTTTATGGTTTTTTTTTATTACCACGGAAACTTCAAACTTTTCTTCATTTACATAAATAAATATTTATCGGTGCATGTGTGTGTGTACTTTAGTATAGGCCATGAAATAAATCAAGGGAAATAAGACTAAATGCATACAGATATGTACGTGTTCATCGTTTAGGAACACACATATGCACTGCTCATCATAATAACCGATTTCCAGTGCTGTGCACAAATAAAGCGATTCGGTTTAGGGGGACTGGGAATTTTTATGTCTGCCTAACTAAATAGTTGTGATGGAAGGTTGTTTAACCCTGCGAGCAACGAATGCGCTTCTACGGGTGTACTTCAGTGTTGTTGTGTCGAGTTGAGAATTTGTGCACGGCCAGAACTATTCACGCGCAAGTGTGCACGACGGTGGTGGCGAGGAGCATTTCCCTTGCACATATTTTTGATTCGAGGTCAATGTCTTCTGTTATTTGGCTTTGGTCGTTTTGTCCCTCTTCTCCTACCAGAGAAGGGATTTTCTTTTCTAGTGAAACATTGTTGGCTCGGCTGTACTTTGAACTATTTATGCGAGTACATCCACGAGTGCAGCGCATAGGCGGCAGGGCAGAATATGCTTTTCTTTTGTTGATTTTGTAATTTCACTCAAAATAGCTAGTATTACTATTGCCATTACTCTCGGATAACTTTTCTGTTTACTGTCGTTCCGCTTTTTTTATTTGTGCTCTTTTTTCGTTTAGTTTTTTCCCTTATCTGCCTTTTATTACTTCCTTAATCAGCCCCGTTCCACCCACAACATTGCACGTATTTATTTATTTATACTTTGTTTATTCGTTTCCACCATATTTTCTGAATGACCCACCTCTTACCAGCACTCTTATTTTTCATTATTATTTTTGTGGCTGTTCCATTTCAGGTTCGTCTTAAGGAATGATAACATTTTTCAATATATAGTTTTTGGGCGAAAGTATAGTTTTTGTAAACGAACAACGAACAAAAATGAAAAAAGTCTGAAACTGCACAATTTCTAGACCAGTTGATTATGTTTCAAATGATTTCATATCGATTTTTTTACTTTCCTTTTGGAGCTTTTGAAGAAAAAGGGGAGGAAATCTTCGAATAGAATTGATTAACAAAAGAAATGAAAAATTGCTTCTCATGTGAAATATTGTAGGATCGAATGAGCTTCGGTAGTATGAACCGCATCCTTCATCGTTACTTTTAAAACTATTAAAGTGTGTGTTGCCATTACCAGTGGTACAGAAAAATTTTAGTGTTCTCCGATCTAACTCAAAAATATGGTCCACGTATAAGGGAAAAAATGAATTATTGAATTTTCAAACTTAAACTTTTTCAAATTTTTGCATTTCCGAATTTTCAATTTTTTGAATTTTTCAATTTTTGAATTTTTAAATTTTTGAATTTTTGCATTTTTGAATTTTTAAATTTTTGCATTTTTGAATTTTTAAATTTTTGAATTTTTGAATTTTCAAATTTTTGAACTTTTAATATTTTGAATTTTTAAATTTTTGAATTTTTGAATTTTTAAATTTTTAAATTTTTAAATTTTTAAAATTTTGCATTTTTGAATTTTTGAATTTTTGAATTTTTGAATTTTTGAATTTTTGAATTTTTGAATTTTTGAATTTTTGAATTTTTGAATTTTTGAATTTTTGAATTTTTGAATTTTTGAATTTTTGAATTTTTGAATTTTTGAATTTTTGAATTTTTGAATTTTTGAATTTTTGAATTTTTGAATTTTTGAATTTTTGAATTTTTGAATTTTTGAATTTTTGAATTTTTGAATTTTTGAATTTTTGAATTTTTGAATTTTTGAATTTTTGAATTTTTGAATTTTTGAATTTTTGAATTTTTGAATTTTTGAATTTTTGAATTTTTGAATTTTTGAATTTTTGAATTTTTGAATTTTTGAATTTTTGAATTTTTGAATTTTTGAATTTTTGAATTTTTGAATTTTTGAATTTTTGAATTTTTGAATTTTTGAATTTTTGAATTTTTGAATTTTTGAATTTTTGAATTTTTGAATTTTTGAATTTTTGAATTTTTGAATTTTTGAATTTTTGAATTTTTGAATTTTTGAATTTTTGAATTTTTGAATTTTTGAATTTTTGAATTTTTGAATTTTTGAATTTTTGAATTTTTGAATTTTTAAATTTTTGAATTTTTGAATTTTTGAATTTTTGAATTTTTAAATTTTTGAATTTTTGAATTTTTGAATTTTTGAATTTTTATATTTTTGAATTTTTGAATTTTTGAATTTTTAAATTTTAGAATTTTAGAATTTTAGAATTTTAGAATTTTAGAATTTTAGAATTTTAGAATTTTAGAATTTTAGAATTTTAGAATTTTAGAATTTTTGAATTTTTGAATTTTTGAATTTTTGAATTTTTGAATTTTTGAATTTTTGAATTTTTGAATTTTTGAATTTTTGAATTTTTGAATTTTTGAATTTTTGAATTTTTGAATTTTTGAATTTTTGAAATTTTGAAATTTTGAATTTTTGAATTTTTGAATTTTTGAATTTTTGAATTTTTGAATTTTTGAATTTTTGAATTTTTGAATTTTTGAATTTTTGAATTTTTGAATTTTTGAATTTTTGAATTTTTGAATTTTTGAATTTTTGAATTTTTGAATTTTTGAATTTTTGAATTTTTGAATTTTTGAATTTTTGAATTTTTGAATTTTTGAATTTTTGAAATTTTGAATTTTTGAATTTTTGAATTTTTGAATTTTTGAATTTTTGAATTTTTGAATTTTTGAATTTTTGAATTTTTGAATTTTTGAATTTTTGAATTTTTGAATTTTTGAATTTTTGAATTTTTGAATTTTTGAATTTTTGAATTTTTGAATTTTTGAATTTTTGAATTTTTGAATTTTTGAATTTTTGAATTTTTGAATTTTTGAATTTTTGAATTTTTGAATTTTTGAATTTTTGAATTTTTGAATTTTTGAATTTTTGAATTTTTGAATTTTTGAATTTTTGAATTTTTGAATTTTTGAATTTTTGAATTTTTGAATTTTTGAATTTTTGAATTTTTGAATTTTTGAATTTTTGAATTTTTGAATTTTAGAATTTTTGAATTTTTGAATTTTTGAATTTTTGAATTTTTGAATTTTTGAATTTTTGAATTTTTGAATTTTTGAATTTTTGAATTTTTGAATTTTTGAATTTTTGAATTTTTGAATTTTTGAATTTTTGAATTTTTGAATTTTTGAATTTTTGAATTTTTAAATTTTTGAATTTTTGAATTTTTGAATTTTTAAATTTTTGAATTTTTGAATTTTTGAATTTTTGAATTTTTGAATTTTTATATTTTTGAATTTTTGAATTTTTGAATTTTTGAATTTTTGAATTTTTGAATTTTTGAATTTTTGAATTTTTGAATTTTTGAATTTTTGAATTTTAGAATTTTAGAATTTTAGAATTTTAGAATTTTAGAATTTTAGAATTTTAGAATTTTAGAATTTTAGAATTTTTGAATTTTTGAATTTTTGAATTTTTGAATTTTTGAATTTTTGAATTTTTGAATTTTTGAATTTTTGAATTTTTGAATTTTTGAATTTTTGAATTTTTGAATTTTTGAATTTTTGAATTTTTGAATTTTTGAATTTTTGAATTTTTGAATTTTTGAATTTTTGAATTTTTGAATTTTTGAATTTTTGAATTTTTGAATTTTTGAATTTTTGAATTTTTGAATTTTTGAATTTTTAAATTTTTGAATTTTTGAATTTTTGAATTTTTGAATTTTTGAATTTTTATATTTTTGAATTTTTGAATTTTTGAATTTTTGAATTTTTGAATTTTTGAATTTTTGAATTTTAGAATTTTAGAATTTTAGAATTTTAGAATTTTAGAATTTTAGAATTTTAGAATTTTTGAATTTTTGAATTTTTGAATTTTTGAATTTTTGAATTTTTGAATTTTTGAATTTTTGAATTTTTGAATTTTTGAATTTTTGAATTTTTGAATTTTTGAATTTTTGAATTTTTGAATTTTTGAATTTTTGAATTTTTGAATTTTTGAATTTTTGAATTTTTGAATTTTTGAATTTTTGAATTTTTGAATTTTTGGAATTTTTGAATTTTTGAATTTTTGAATTTTTGAATTTTTGAATTTTTGAATTTTTGAATTTTTGAATTTTTGAATTTTTGAATTTTTGAATTTTTGAATTTTTGAATTTTTGAATTTTTGAATTTTTGAATTTTTGAATTTTTGAATTTTTGAATTTTTGAATTTTTGAATTTTTGAATTTTTGAATTTTTGAATTTTTGAATTTTTGAATTTTTGAATTTTTGAATTTTTGAATTTTTGAATTTTTGAATTTATAAATTTTTGAATTTTTGAATTTTTGATTTTTTGAATTTTTGAATTTTTTGAATTTTTGAATTTTTGAATTTTTGAATTTTTGAATTTTTGAATTTTTGAATTTTTGAATTTTTGAATTTTTGAATTTTTGAATTTTTGAATTTTTGAATTTTTGAAATATTGAATTTTGAAATTATTTTTTAATAACACAGTAACTATAACGGAACCAACAATAATTTCGCATATTTTCATATAACACGCCTACCAAAAAAACATGCACTGGAATGTATAAATAGAAACGTAGACGAGGAAAACCATATTTTCGAGGACTACTTCCTAAAAACAAAATGAGTCCATACGAAATATTCCACCTTAAAGGGTGGGAAAAATAGAAAAAGTGTACATGCGGCGAAAACAAATGAATATGCAGACACGTACGAAAGCCCTTAACGATTCTTGTAGGCTAGCACCCCTACTGGTTCCCGCCACTCTCCACACTTCGCCCTCATCAGCAACATCCCAACTTTAAGCATTGGCCATTGGCATTGCCAACGTTATTTCAGCTAGCGTTCCTTGCAATCACGATAACATCGTCCAATGAAGGACCGCATAATAGTCTCCGTATGTACAGTCATGCAGAGAACTTGAAACGCAATAAAAGAACGAGCCTTAGGGTAAAACTTATAAGGGTGAAAGCATCTTAAGAGTGCGTCGAACGTCTGGCTCGGTTTTTTTTCGTTCTTGTTTGTGTCATAAGGGGTTGGTTAAGTCGGGCGGCGTCCAAAATGAAGGAGAATCACTGGTGGACTCTTTATCGTGTTATGTTGTTAGTAGCATAGCCGACCGAGGGTGAAGGGAGGAATAGGTAAAAGTTTCAAATCATCGGGGATCTTTTTGTTGACGTTTAAAAGCACTTACGAAAAATCCAAGCATTAGTAATACGCAAAAATCATCCGGTCTAGTTGATACTGTAGGTTGTTTTCTGGGTACCCACATAATCGTATACCTGTGCTGCACTAAAACATGTTCACTCGTAAATAGTTGAAAATTATTCCTGCAAGAATGTTTCTCTCAACGTTCTGTAATGCTGGTTAACTTGCAGTGGCAAATATTTCTCATAAAGGCAGGTCGGGATTACTTTTAGAGTTTCTTTATAAAATTCCTCTACTATAGACAAAAAAGTTGTTAGAAATAATAATTACTGACAACCAAACAACCCTTATTATTACCATTGAAGAATACTTACTGCATTCCCCCATTAAACCTGAATAACTATCACTTTCGAATACACCAAGTGGAGATTATCTTAAATCATTTCGTAGCGTTGCATCGTGCAGAAACTTTTCGGTATCACTTCAGCTTCTTTTGAATACTTAATCGGACAGTAAAAAATTTTCTTTATTTCTGGTTTATTCCATTTTTCTCTGTTTACCTTTTCTCTCAAAACAGATGACAGAAAATATTCCTAATTCATGTTAGATTGATCGTGTCTAAAGACTGTTTTTCACTGTAAAGAAATTGCCTTGATTTGAGGTGAATTTCCTAGTCTGTATAGTTTTTAAAGTTTTTTATAAAAAAAATTGACAACCTAAAATTTATACAAAAATTTTTGTTAATATATGGAAGCTATATAAAAGGAAAAATAATATTTATTTTCAGAACAAAATCAATACCAAGTAAAGTCATAAAAATAAAAAATTATTTGGTTTATTTCTCAGCTTAAATGGGGGACCCATTCTCTATGAGTCAGTATTCTTCGACATTGTCCGCAACTATCACTGATTTTTAAGGAAATGAGATAATATGAGTCACAGAATTGTCCAATAATCTTCCACGTTACTTATAGTCAGTGAAAAAAAAATTATTATTGGACGCGAAATAACTTGAAAAGCTGCATGTACGCAACTATCCAAAAAGCCACCTTGTCCCCTTTCTTTTCAAAATATTTATTATAAAAAAAATTTTCTTTTAGTAAAAAGACTGACTTGTGTGTCGCCAGAGTTTGAAGATGACCTCTTTTTGGTTTTTTGTTTTTTTTTGCTATTTTAGAACTTACCAATGTGATCTTGTAAGAGTGTTTTTTTACCATAAAAATCCTCTTTTTACTAAAACTTTTTTGCCCATTCCTTTATCAAAATATTCTCTTTAAAATTTAACTTTAAAAAAATGAGCCAATTATTCAATAAACAAAACGCAATAAATTTCTCCTCTTCAATGTTTATTAATTTTTTTTTATGTCCCGACGACAACTAAAAGCAAAAATTAAATCCAATCAAAAAAATTAGAAGAAATAATTTTCGATGGAATTCGTGTTGGTATTAGTTTTGTTTGTTTTTGTTATTTGCAACAACAAAAACCTCTTCTCGGCTGGGAGGATGTGTGTTAATAGAAGAGAAAAAAATTTCTTTAAGATTTACACCCACATTGACAATAGGCTATACGCCCATATTATGATCATCTATCCAGCAGGCAACCGAAGAAGATAAAAATTCTGACCGTATAATAAGAATGATGGAGACAACAACATGAAAATAATATAAACAACCGCGAATAGAAAACAATAACAACAGAACGGGAACAGCTCAATTCAAGCGAAGAAGAATGAGCGAAAAAAAGACAAAAAACAGTAAACGAGCAAAAACAACAAAACAAAACAAGGAAATATGATCTTGACCTTAAGAAATAATTTCTGAAGGCCGAAAGCGGGTGTTAACTCGGCCGAACGCACATACGTATTTACAAACGTACGTCAAGTTATCGCAACTAATAAAGTACGCACACACACCATAAGAATTTGCACAATTTTCAGAACAATGCATAAATGGGGAGCGGATCGACACGGCTTCGCAAGTGTGCGTCTGAAAAACTCGATCAAAACAGATCATGACTACTGATTCGCAATATGAATCATGTCTCCTGCTCTGGCTCAGTCGATTCTTTTGCTCCCTCGCATCACTCCAGCTGATAAAACTCGATTAAACGCACACACATCACCATATCAATCGCGGAACATAAAAATGCCAATCAGAAAAATGCCGCTCTTGACTGGGCTGACTTGATAATGAAAGCAAACTTGAAGAGAGATATTGAAATCGAATTAGAACTTTTGCTTTCTTTGAGCGCCGTGAGTGGCATTGTTTTCACTGCCACAGCGTTTTTGTATTCTGGATCTATCTCTTAAAGTGATTCTCTCTCGCAACTGATCTCTTCATTTTGATGGGAGGAACTGGATCTTTTCTCGCAGGTGTCCGTTTCTGCTAGCAAAAAAAAAGCCTTTTTCGTACATGTTCGGGGATATCGGTTTTTTTTCTTCGTTTTTATTTTGATAATCAAAGTTTTTACATGTTTTTACAATGAATTTCTTTTTTTTTTATTAAATTTTTGAAATTTCTAATTTTTAGTTGTTTTTTTTTTTGAGTTGGTAATTTTTAAGTTATTGAATTTTTAATTTTTTGAATACTTAAATATTTTTAATTTCTAAATTTTTGGGTTTTGCATTTAAATTTTAAAAGTTTTTCCATTTTTACATTTTTGCTTTTTCAAAATTTTAAGTTTTTTGGTTGTTCTGTTTTCAAGTTATTGAATTTTTAACTTTTAAAATTTTTGATTTTTTTGAATTTTTAGGTTTTTCTGTTTTTGCATTTTTAAATTTTTAGCAATTTTTTTGAATAAAGTTTTTATTTTTTGAATTATTACCTATTTAAATTTTTATATTTTAAAATTTTTTATATTTTCAAATTTTCAATTTTTGTTTTTTTTTTGAATTTTTTTTTATTTTTTTAAATTTTAAGTTGCATTTTTTCTTTAAAAAAATCCATTTTTTAAGTTTTTGCTTTTTTGGGTATTTTGGTTTTGTTTTTAAATTTTTGAGTTTTTTAATTTTTGGAAATTTAGAATTTTTAAGTTACTGAATTTTAAAATTTTTATTATTTTTTGATTTTTTGAATTTTAAAATATTTGAATATTGGAATTTTTGGAATTTTTCGATTTTTTGAATTTTTTATTCGTAAAATTTTTTCGAATTTTGAAAATTTAGAAATTTTTCAATGTTTAAATTTTTAAGGTTTTGAATTTTGGAATTTTTAAGTTTTTAAATTTTAACATATTTGTTTTTTTAAATTTTTAGATTTTTTTGATTTATTTGAATTTTTGAATTTTTGAAATTTTGAAATTTTAAAATTTTAAATTTTTGAATTTTTGACTTTTTGATCTTTTAATATTTTGAATTTTTAAATTTTTAAATATTTGAGTTTTTGAATTTTAGAATTTTAGAATTTTTGAACTTAGAAATTTTTGACTTTTTGTCTTTTTGAATTTTAGAATTTTTTATTTGTAATTTTTTTCGAATTTTGAAAATATAGAAATTTTTGAATTTGTAAATTTTTGAATTTTTGACTTTGAATTTTTGAATTTTTGAATTTTTGAATTTTTGAATTTTTGAATTTTTGAATTTTAGATTCGTAAAATTTTTTTGAATTTTAAAAATTTAGAAATTTTTTAATGTTTAAATTTTTAAGGTTTTGAAATTTGGCATTTTTAAGTTTTTAAATTTTAACATTTTTGATTTTTTGAATTTTTACACTTTTTTGATTCATTTGAATTTTTGAATTTTTGAATTTTTGAATTTTTAAATTTTTAAATTTTTGAATTTCTTGAATTTTTTGAATTTTTGAATTTTTGTAAAAATTTTAATATTTTACAGTTTAAAATTTTTAAGTTCGGCGGATTTTTGAAATTTTAACAAAATATTTAGGACTATATTTTTTTCTTTTAAAAAAAAATTTTTTTTTGATAATTATTAATTTGCTGATGTTTGGCAGTTTTTTTTTTTTTTAATTTATTCATTTTTGTTAAATACTATTTTATTTCAGAATGAAACAATTCCAAGTTTTTGCTGATTTCAAGATTTCATTAATTTTAATTTTTTCTTTTTGATTTTATAATTTTGTAAATTTTTTTTTGCAGTCAAGAAAACATTCCTAATTGGAATAAACAGAATTCGATGAAGCTTTTTTTCTATAAAATAATAAGAAAATCAACGCGCATTCTTTTGGATTAAAAATAATAATAAAATTTCATTTTGATTTGTTCAAATTGGATAAATTTGATCGAATGATTATTAGTCGCGACTATCGTATTAAAAATGATTTTTTCGTTAAAAATGTCTTTTCTTGTTTTTGTATTTTTTTTTAAATAATTTCATCACACTTTATTAATCAGAAACTGAAGCGAAATCTGAAAACCATAAGACGAATTAGATTTGAGGAAATTGTCGGTTGAAAAAAGTACGAAAAATATAAAATTGCATGAAAGATGGAGCATTGTGTATACTTGATTACATCCGCGTCCCCATTGCTTAGGCTGATGGAGGTACAGGGGCAGCATGTGCAGCGGGCAACTAGTCTGGAGTTCTGGAGTCTGGAAAATTGCATGCACCCGCAACTGAACGTCGTCGTATAGAAGGAACTGAGAATAATAAGACGGAATAATAATAATATGGGAATGTGACGGATGTGGTTGGGAAGAGGGAAGGGTAATTTGAGGGAAGAAGCAAAGCAAACAAACGTAGTCGAATAAACGAACTCCTCAGTCGAAGTTCACTGCAGAAAATTGTCGAGGGAAAATCTTCTGCTGTGCGGATTATGCCACTCACACCGTTGCAGATGATCAAATTCGTGCACAGCCACATACCAACACGACAGAATGAAGATTTTATTATGGTTACGTATGCGAGAAGTCAATCGCCTTCAATTTCTACTTCTTATTGTGGTGTTCAGCTACTCACCCACCTCCTGGTAAGCGTTGAAATATTTTGCCATTGCCCTCAGAGCATTCACAAATGTTCAACGACACCGGCTTACAACTACAACAGCACGGAGCACATCCACCCAAACCCTCGCCCATCGACGACGACATTTCCATACCGCCTGTCCGACCCGATCCTTCGCTCGTATATCTTCTCAAGGGCAACGTACTTACACACTAGCAAAACTCCCAACTTACCCACACAAAAGTCGAATAACATGAACCAGAAATTCGTTCTGTATGAGCGCCCACCCCATCCAATAGCGGCCTCAGCAGAACGCAGAAGGCATAAGACACCCGGCATGGCACCCACTTTAGCCGAACCGGAATCCGAGAAGGGATGCACTGACACCGGAACGGAAAACACCCACCGCACGGCATTCAAAGTTGACGTAGAACATGTTTATTGTGAATGCGCTTGTGTGTCGGTACGATGGCTGACGAAGCATGGCTGGATGATGGCATCGCCGTCGAGCGGTGCCGGAGCAGCATGGAAATTTTCAGGGGCGACTACCAATTCCAAGGGCAAGGACATAAGGACCTGCGCACTAAAAATTTCCATATCGCCACTGTATGAATAATGCCGATCGCCCCTGCACCAAGCCTATAACCACCATCCCCCATCACTCACCCATTTCGAAGCAGAGATTTTTCAACCTAACCAAATTTTTTGTTGTTGACACATACTCTGTGTCTGCCGATTGAAAATGGATAAGGAAGAATTTGGCTTACATGGATGGGGGTGTGGTTCGGTGGTTGGGTGGTAAACTGACTAGTGAGCAAAGGTAGTTTTCTTTGGCTCCCTTTTTTCCACTGTCGTTCCTTCTCTTCCATCGCAATTCCCTGTTGTGCATGTTTGGACTGCATTTAAGTCCATTCTTTATGTTTTGTGTCTATTTTCGTGTACGAATTCTATTTTCTGGATTCTCTTTTCTTCGATTACTTTCGATAGTTAAAAAGGGTGGCAAACACAAGTGACGACGCGACGCCGATACCCCAAAAATTACTGTTTTTTGTCTATTTTTTAAAAGAACAAATTTCATTTTATTCAGTTGGCAATATTTTTTCTTTTCTTTTCTTTCACTTCTAAACAGCCTACCAACATAAAATTCGATTTATTGTTTTTGTCTTTCAATTACCATAATCTCCCCCGCACCCCTTCTCCCTTTTCAATGAATTTAATTGTTGTTGTTTTTTTAGAGTACTGGGTTGATTATTGGAGTTTTTAGTTTTATTGTCGATTTTTATGAAGTAACACATTTTTAATGACTTCTTTTAGGAATAACGGGTATAGAAAGGGTGAGTGGGGGGGAGGAGGTGTTGTTAACCTTGAATAAGTTTTGTTTGGAAATCTCCTAAAATAGGAATTTCCATTGTACAGGAGATTGCAGAAATTTTCCAAGGAAAATTAAGCGGAAGTGTCAGATTCAGACTTGGAATACTGGAAATGCACACTGTTCCGGTGCTTGGGGAAGGAGTTTAGCTTTGTTGTGACCGTGACCGTATTCGAACCCACGCAATATAAAATATAAAATCGAAGAGAAACCCTTTAAAAACAGAGAAGTGAGGTTAGACAACTACAAAAATATTTTCTGAAATTGATTAGAGAAAACCTATTAGAGAAAACCTATTAAACCTTACAAATGTTCCATTAAATTTAATTGTTTCGGTCCACGTAAAAATAATTTATTTACTTTTTAGTTGTAACTGGTCAAAATAAATGATAATAAATAAATTAAAAAAAATTCTAAAAGTAATAATTTTAATGGCAAGAATAGAAAAAAATCGTTATCAATAAATAAAACCCTTCAAATGCAATCGTAATCGGACAATTATTCAACGGGAACGAACGAAAATACGCGAAGATGCAAATGAGAGCGCACAGGGCTTGGAGGCGGTGTCTGTAATTACTCATTTTTGATGAAAAACAATTTTCTGCAAATGCCTGCTAACAACCCTTGCGATTTTCTCCCCTCCCCAACTGACCGAAATGACAATTTCATATCGGTGCATAGGAGCGCATTTTTTAAATGTGTGTGTTTAAATGTAGGGAAAAAAAGAACTGAAGAAAAAAAAATACAAAAATCGAGCATTGCCATTGCCAATGCCACTGATGCGCGTGTTACCCGATTGGGACCGTACGGGAAATTTGACGTTTCGTAATTTTCAATGCACTTTTCCGTCTTTTCTATTTTGCATTGCCTGCATGTGTTGCTGAGCCTACAAACTTTCATAACATAAATGTGGATAGATGCTAGTGTGTGTGTGTATGTCCGAACTTATATGGGCAGGCAAATCGGTCCAATTTTTTGTCCTTTTCTCGCAAAATAATTTCCTTCTCTCTCATTTAACCCTTCATTATAATACAATAAACCAATTCAATAGTATTGCCATATGCAAGTTTTCTCTCTCTTTCGTTTTAATTATTTTTTCTATGATTTTTTTAAAAATGTTTGTAATTTTTTTTTATTTTTACCTTTTTACTTTTTCTATCTTTTTGGTTAAATTAATTTTACACGATTTTATTTAATTTTTATTAAATTTTTCGATTATTTATGGTAACATTTTTACCGAACAGTTTAAGGGTTAGTAGCGCCACATCAATTTTTAGGCCATTTGACAACAGTTAAATGACACTGCGGCTATGTAACTAGTTGGATTCAAACTCGAGACTTCTACGTGCTAGAGTTTGGCGTTCCAGAGTCAATAAGTCAGGGCTCTCAATTTATTCACTATTTTTGCCGTTTTTTTTTAATTTTTTTTTTGCATTTTTTATTTTTATTTTTAAAAAAAATTTTGGGGATTTTTTTGTTGTTTTTTTAAGGATTTTTTTTTGTCTATGAAAATTTTTTGTGTTTATTTTTGCTGATTTTTTTCAGAAGTTTTTTCTTCTGAAAAAAATCAGCAAAAAACTTCCGCATAAAATTATAAAAATTGCCACAAAACCAAAGGTTTGGCAATTTTTATAATTTTATGCGGAAGTTTTTTTATGTATTGCGGATTTTTTTCGTGTTTTAAAAATTTGGTTTCCTTTTTGGGATTTTTTTTTAAGTTCTCGTAAATTTTTTGATGTTTTTTTTGCAAATTCTTTGAAGTTTTTTGGGAAATTTTTTATGTAAATTTTACTCATTTTTCCTATAATTTGTTTGTGCATTTTTAATGTGTTTTTGGAGATTTTTTGATGTTTTAAGGATTATTTATTAAATATTAATACGTTGGTTTTTTTTTATTTCTACACATTTTCTGTGTTTATTTTTGCTGATTTTTTTTACTTTCTGAGACCTTTTTAACTTTATTGTTTTTTTTCCAAAAGATTTGTATTTTTTTCTTTGTGATTTTTTTTATAATCAAATTTTTTTTTACCAATTTTTAAGATTTTTTAAAATTTTTTTACTAAAGATATTTCTATCCAAGGTTACATTAATTTAATTAAAAAAAAAAACTAAAAAAAAACTTTTGTTTACAGTTTGAATTAAAAAGAAAACAATTATTTTATATATAATAATAAAAATTAAGAAAAAAAATATTAAATAAATATAAAACAATTGTAAGTAACAAGTAAAAGGGGAAACTTAAATATAGAAAAATCAAATAGTTAAATTTGTTAATAAATTTGGTTAAAAATGGATACGTGACCTCAAGGTGTTGGCACAGTGGAGAATGAAGAAAATTATCATGTCACGGTGTATATCATAATAATTATTAAAATAAAAGTTTTTAAACGAAAAAAAAAGGAAATTGATTGGAAGGAAACTGCCCTAAAAATTACACCGTGCAGGCACCTACTTATTCGATAGCAAGCCATCCTCACACCCATCCGCCAATTGAATTTATAGGCAGAGCGGGTGTGCATTGCAAGCAAAGCTTATTTGCATTCGGTAATCAGGAGAGCAACAGCAACAACTAAGAAAAAACATATGAACTTATGGATGAAGGGGTTCGAGGAACGAAACAGTGAATACGCCGCCGTGACAAGAGTATCAGTTGTGTTGGGTAATCGTTCTGTGCCGCTTGCGTGTCTCGTTCTCGTTGCCGTTTTCGCTCGTTTGCAGTTTTCATCTGTTTTGTTATGCTTTTCCAAGTTTCGCCTTGCCATTGAAAACAGCATGAAGAGCAACCGATAAAACCATGAACTAGACCGAAAGAGAGCGAGTGGTTTGTCAGTTGACACGATACGGTCCGCTGTAGACGATAGCAAAGGAAGGAAGAAAATCCAGAGAGTCATTGTGACAATGTGAGAGAAGTACACTGAGAGAACGACAGCAGCCAGCAAAAGACAGAGAGAATCAGCCGGTATTTAAGAATCAGTAGTTCTGATAAAGAATATGGAAAATTAGGAAGAATCCTTGCTGTTTGGGAGTAGGAGGCAGGCACAAAAAGGACTTTTTAATATTGGAAAAGGACTTTTCTCAGAAACAGAGAGTATAATGGAGTAAATGAGGAATGAGATTGAGAACGAAAACAAATCAAATGAGAATGGGAGAATCTCTATGTAAAAACCATTCTAAAATGAGAGAATCTCTGAAATAGGATAGCCAGAGAAAGAGAGAGAGTGATGGGTGGAATGATAATATTTAGTAATGGGAATAAAAATATGCCGACATTCTGTAAATGCGAGTGTATTCATATGCGATGAGAATATTTGGTTTGTTGATTGGCACCGGTACGTATAGAGTAGCTAAGGATGTTGGTTATTTAGTCGCGCTGGTGTGTGTGTGTGCGTTGTAGGTATATATAGAATAACTGAATTTTATATGACTAGGAACTGTGTGCATTGTGTGTGTGTGTGTGTTGATGTTTTCACTTTCATCTTCTCATGGTAACACAGAATCGAACAGTAAGAGAAAGTACATGGTGAGAAGTGGTTGTTTCCGAGATATTCTATCAAAAACGAATTCTAGTTAGAATAATTGTGCTTAACCGATAACTTTTTTGATTAACATTCTAAAAAAAATGACATTGTCCGATTCTTTAACAAATCCATCCCCTACTACCCCATTTATCCTCAATAAAATGAATATTGTGAATTAAATAAAATTCTTATCGGAAATAATTAAATAAAATTAATTCGCATACATATATATATGATAAATTAAAAATATTGAATCGAATAATTGAAAATCGGGAAACCCCGTTATTCTGTGTGTACGTAGGAATTATTTCTATTGTTCCAACTAAAAAAAAGGGAAAGAAATTTAAAATAAATATCAACGGAAAATTGCAATTTTTAACTATCGTAAAAGTTTCAAATTTACTGTAAGGAATTTATTTTGCAATAAATTGTGAACATTTCTCGTTGGGTGAAACTGTGTTCAATCAAAATAATATTTGAAAAAAAAATACAGAGTAAAAATTAAATTTAAAAAAAAAAATGCTAATTTAAAAATAATTTTAAAAATTGAGTTGTTTTTTTTGGAAGTTTACAAAAAAAAATTTAGAAAGGAGAAAAATTTAATGAAAAAAAAGGTGCTCTTTAAATTTTTGGATCTTCTTTAATAAATTCGAAAAGTTATTATAGAAAAGAAGAGGCGAAATACGGTCTAAGTTGCATAAAATTTTTGTCAAAGAATATTTTTGGTGCATTAGAAAAAGAGTGAATTTTCTTCTTCAAGATTTTGTTGCAATAAAAAAAGTTGTTTTTTGAAGTGCATAAAATAAAAATCGAATAAACAAAAAAAAATTTGTTTTTTTCTTTTCTTCAAAAAGTGCATTAAAAACAGAGTTTTTAATTAACACGTACAAGTTTTTAAGAATAAATTCTTCTTAAAAACATATGTGTATACACATCCAAAAAATAAATACGGTACCTATTTATTATAAATGCAGCTTATTATTAACTCATAAAAGTGTATTTGTATTAAATGATTTCGGTTTCAATTTATTTGTTACAATAAAACGGAAGAGTTTGAATTAGTTTTTAATATATTTATTATCAACTGACATTTTTTATGAATAAATAATAAAAAAATTAAAATAAAAAATGCAACGAAGTTCGTATGAATTTTAAAATAATAATTATTAAAAAGGAAAAAATGTAAAAAAAAAAAACAAATTAAAAAAATAAAATTTACTAAAAAAAATACATTTTCTCCCAATATGCGCGTATACAAAAGGAGAATTTTCAAAATAAAAAATAATTTAACAAGAGATTTTTTTCTTAAATACACTCGTCTGTGTTTATTGGGTTAATAAAAATAAATTATTATTAAAAATATTTAATTAAAAATAAATTGCATACACACAACATCTGGAAATGCAGTTAAAAAAGGATAATTTGTAAAAGAAAAAACTGTGCAATTTTTGTTGTTTTTTTTCCTCCCGAAATTCTAAAAGTGGTTTTTTCATAAAAAAATTAGTTTTTACAATTGCATTTCGATTTAAGGTGGTGAGACAAAGAAAGAAATCAATTAATAACACTTTTTTATGAGTAAGTGAAGTGGTGAGTTTTGAAGTTGGGAAGATAAAGAAAGAAGAATCAAAAGGGATTTGATAAAAAAAATAAAAAAACGGCGCAGTCGAATAGAGTGAAAGCGAGACGAGAGAAACAGGAAAAGTAATAAAAATCAATTTATTTATTTAATGTTTGTTTTATTCGAATACGAACTGTACATATGTGTGCGCTCCCGAGTCAGTCATATTCATGCACGCACGGCACCTACATTCATGGATATTTACATATAGAAAAATAAATACGAATAGTATTCTTTTCTCTTTCGTTTGCATTGGTTTTTATGGATTTTATCGGCACTACTAAACTGGACATACGATTAGGTTAATAGTATTTTTTCTTCTTCTCTTTTCTTCTTTTTCGTCTTCATATTCCTTGGATATCGGCTTACGCCAGTGTGAGTGCGTACGATATTGGTGTAAATTTTATTGCATTCTTAATTGAGAATGCGAATAATTATTGTAGGACATGAACGAAGAACGAAGAGAAGGAACAGCTTTTGAAGGTACAATTGCTATTCGAAAAGGTCACCTGAACTAGTTGTAAATTGCATACAATTATGTGTATTTATGTGGCTGGTGTTTTTTTTTTTTTATAAATAATTCATCTTAGTTTTTTTGCAATTTTTCGATAATAGGAAATTTTTTTTTGCTTATTATTAACTTAAAAAAAAATTAACAAAAATTTAAAAATCCTTTGAACCTTTGAAAAGTGTAAAAAGATTCTACTTAACTTAAAAAAGGATAGAAAATATATACATAAGAAAAGAATTATATTTTATAGGTGCTTCCGCCAAGTGTTTTTTACAAAAAAAACAACAACAAATTAATTAATTAAAGAGAAAAAAAAGGTCACAAACTATAAATGTATTCAAGGATATATTAAGTAAGAAAAAAAAATTGAATATATAAAAAGCTTTCATTTATAACCAAAAAATAAAAAATAAAAAGAAAAAAATAAGGGGGAAAATATTAGATTTTATTGAATAAAATTTTTGTTGAATTTTTCATAAAACTGCCAAAAATTTATTTAAAAATAAAAATACTAACTTTTATTTGTTGAATTAAATTTGGTACCTTCAAAAAAAAAAAAAAAATACAACCAAAGTACATATACGCAACCATATATGTACATAAATAATAATTATTAAAAAATATTAAAACTATACAACATATATATGTATAAATATATATTAATTATTAAATTAAAAAATTATTTGCTGAAAAATCAAAAGAAAAAATAATTACAATAAAAATACTTAAAAAATATTATTAATATATTATTAAAAATAAATTTAAAAATATTTACTCATATTATTTTTACTTAGTTTTAAAAGAGTATAAAAATAAATGAAGATATTAAAAATAAATATTTAAAAAAAATTTGTAAAAAAAAAAATTTATACTTAAACAGAAAAAGAATTATTTAAAAAAAAAAAAACGAAAAGGCTGAACTATAACGACTGATATTTTAATATTAACAATAATAATAATAATAATAATAATAAGTAATTAACAATAATAATTTAAACAATATTTAAATATATTTAAAAAAAAATACTCTTCAAAAATATTATAACCAAAAACCGATCATAATTCTTCTTCATTCAAGTTTTGAATGTTATTTCAAAAAAAAAATTGCTTTTAGTGTGTTTTAACAAAAATAAAAAAATTAATCTTTAAAAAAAAACAGTGGCAACTTAAAAAAAAAAAAATTGCTGTAATTTATTTATTTTTTTGCGCTAAGGAACTTTATAATTATTGCAAAGAGAAAGTAACAAATAAGAACGATATAAACCAAGACCAAATCTTAAAGGAAGAGGGAGGGGAAATAAATTCATTCTATTCAAAATGAAAATCAAAGTGATGCAAAGTTTGCATAAAGCTGCGAAACAAATCAAAACCGAACCGGACTGTGAAATTGTGCAATACATCGAATGTGATCAGAACGTGGAGGAGGAGGAGAGTGGTGCGGATGGTGCTGCTGTTTATCAGCAATCGCAGCTACAGCAACATACGCACTCCCATTCACAACAATACCATCATCATCAGCAGCAGCAACAGCAACAACACTCGTCACATCAACAGATCGTGCCAACGCAATCGCCACATCAAAAAATTTCAATCAATCAAAAAGTTCATCTATCGCCCCGCTCTGAATACCATCACGGACCGCCTAATAAGCGGCATTTAAATAACTGTTCGTCGATTGTCGTTGATCAAGAAGTGGAGGGGGATGCTGGGCATCCTCATACCCAGACGACTATCGGCAGCAGTCATCACCATCAACAGCAAGAGCATCAGCATCAGCATCAACATCAACATCAACATCAACATCAGCACCTCCATCACGGGCCGCAGTCACCGCCGCCGCAACTGGCCTCAACGCAAATAATTCTGACGCGGGCCGGTTCCACGCCGGCGATTTCCATGTCAGGTGGTTGTCCTCTGCCGCCGCCGCACAGTTCGTCGGCGTCGCATGTCCGCGTCATCAAGGACGGTCGCTTTTACGAGGAGACACGTCAGAGTTGCAATTCACCGCGTCTGTCGTCCCCTACATCCACCACCACCTCTTTGTCCGGCACCGCAATAAGTTGTTCGCCGTCGGTGCCAGCCCACAATCACGGTCACAGTTTATCGCAACATCAGCAGCATCACCACCACCAGCATCAGACGTCTCACCAACAACACCCAAAGCATCAACAGCAAAGGACGATTGACCACAAGCCCGCTTATCATTACAGCAACGGCGTGGCCGTCACCAGTAACAACAACAACAACAACAGTGCTGGTCACTCTTCAAGCCAAAGTCAGGCGATGTCATCAGGTGGCGCTCTGCCGTCTGGCGACGATCGTCGTCCGTCACCTTTGTCTGCAACGCACTCGCAGCACGTCCGGAAGTTTGTGGGATCGCGACACGTTAACGTCATTTCCTCAAACAAAAGTGAAATGTGCAACGGCGTCGGCGGCAGCGGTGGGAATTTGGTGAATAGCAGCAGCCTCAATAGTGGTAGCTGCAGTAATAATAGTGTTAGTGTCGGTTGTAATAGTAGTAGTAGTAGTAGTGCTAGTGCTAGTGGAAATGGTGCCAATCAAAACAGTCATCATGACGACAATAACAGTAACGCGATATTCCGAACTCCAATCGTTTCGAGTAGCAGTAGTAATCCGATGCGTCCGCCGCCGCCACCGCCTCCGCCGAAAATCAAAAATTTCTCATCAGCCAGCGAGGAGCCATCAAGTTCGATCCCCGACCTCGGTAAGTACATAAACAATTTTCTTTTCTCATTTTCCTCCTATTTCCTGGAATTTTTAATTAACGTCGTCCGCAAGTGGGTGGGCGCTTGTAATTTTTGGTGTCAGTAAGCAGTACACTTTGTAAGCCGCACTAAACCCGATTACGACAAACAAAACCGAAAATTATTCTCTTTGGTTTTTGTTTCTTTTTTCTTTTTGTAATAAATACGCAAGCTTCGGCCGATGGGCATTGTAGCTTGGCTGTATGAAGGGTTGGGGGAATTGAACACCTTCGTTTTTGTATATCGAATTACTGCGATCGATCCGATGCTTTCTTCTGATTAAAACTGTTTTGTGGCTTTCGAGTGAATTTCAATAAGTTACGTTCGAATAGAAATGGTTTATTTGACAAACAAATAGAAAAATTAAAAATGTCAACTTTATCGAAATTAGAAAAAAAAATTTAAATACTATTTTGAAAACTTAATCGTTCAAAAAAAAACTCAATGCTATAAAAAAAGCTCTCTCTTGTTTTTCTAAATACTGAATTGAATAGTGTTGAAAATCTACTTTTTCTTCTTCAATCCTTTTCCCTCACGTTTGCTTCTAACAAAAGTTGTTTCCTTAAAACAAAAGTAATTCTTAAAAATATCCAAAATTATCGTCAGAATTTTTCTTCAATATTTTTTTTTTATTTTAAAATAAAATTTAGTTTTTATTAAAAATAGGAAAGAAACGAAGTAAAATTGAATAAATTCGCATATTGAAAAGTGCACTTGTTTGCCTTTCGTAAAGAAGCTTTTAGAAAAGCCTTTCCAATGATGAGATTGCACTTGTGTGACCGGGTGAGCTTTTTCCCGTACGTAAAGTGGCCTTGATCTTGTACAGTCGCATTCACAGTCACAGTCGCAGACGTCAATTGTTAATAATTTTTTCTCGTTTAACTGTTTCTGTTTTTTCTTTTTGTTTGCATTTTGTTATTTGCGCAAGTTTCCCATCAATTGCAAAAGTGGATATTCTTGAATATTGCAATAAACTATTTTTATGCAGTTGATTAAAAATTGGAAAATTGTTTTTTTTTCCTTTTTCTTTTTTTGTTCTAGAGAAAAAATCACCTACAATTAATTTTTTTTTTATAAAAATTGAACAGGAAAAAAATTAAAATCGTTTATTTATGGGAAAAAATTATATTTTTTTATGAAATTTTTTTCCAATTTCTTATTAGTTTTAGCCTTCTTTCTATTCTAATCCTCTCACCGATTGATTTTTCTACTCTTTCACGCCAATGTATGTATTTTCGTGATTTTCTGATCAGCCATATTTGATTTGTGAAATTTTGTTCTCAATTTATGGTTTTTGTCTTTACTAAAATTTGTTTTACAAAATTTCCCCTTTTTTTGTAAGGCAGAGTTTTTTGATTAAAATAAATTTTATTTTTTTCTGATTAAAAACCATTTTATAATTTGTTAAAAATTAATTTTTTTTAGGTAATGGTTTTTTAAATAGTTTTTTTTTTTGGAATAAAAAAGAGATTTTTAAGACGTGGTACTGCTGAGTCCTTTTTTAAACTCACCATGGACCACGTGGTACTGCTCAGATCTTTTATGAACTCACCATGGACCACGTGGTACTGCTGAGTCCTTTTTTAAACTCACCATAGATCACGTGGTACTGCTGAGTCCTTTTTAACTCACCATGGACCACGTGGTACTGCTGAGTCCTTTTTTAACTCACCATGGACCACGTGGGTACCGCTGAGTCCTTTTTTAAACTCACCATGGACCACGTGGTACTGCTGAGTTCTTTTCTGAACTCACCATGGACCACGTGGTACTGCTGAGTCCTTTTATGAACTCACCATGGACCACGTGGTACTGCTCAGTTCTTTTCCGAACTCACCATGAACCATGTGGTACCTCTGAGTTATTTTCTGAACTCACCATGTACCACGTGGTACTGCTGAGTCCTTTTATGAACTCACCATGGACCACGTGTTAAACCCTTTTCTGGACTAATCAAAAGTTTTCTGAAATTCTTTTCGTAGTTTACTTTATTGACTGAATAAAATTATTTTATAGTAAAAACTTTTTTAAAAATTCTAACCATTTCCGACGAAACAACCCAATTAAGAGTTCGAGTTGTATTTATAAAATATGATATAAAAAAAAAACTAATTAAATTTTAAACTTTTTGCTGATTTAAGAACTTGTCCAATTTTCAGAATATTATTTTTTTTATTTTGATAAATTTTATGTTCCAAAAAATTAGTTTAAAAAAAAATTTGTAAAAATGTAAAAAAAGAGACTGCAGGGGTGGGGGGGGGTTGTGTTTGTGGAGAAGGGGCGAATTAATTTAGAATATTTAAAAAAATTAAATACTATTATAAAAAAAAATTCTAGATTTAGAAAAAATCAAAAAAAAATTTTCTTTTATAGTAAAGACGACAATATAATTTTTATTAATATAAGACTTGTTATAAAAAAAAATTAAAAAAAGTGCGGACTTGAAATTTTAATAATTACCAAATTTAAGCAAATGTGGTGTGACCCCCTTTGTTCCGGACGGCTATGTACCGTATGGTATTCCAGAGTACTACGAAACCAAATGACACAGACAAGTGTACGTTATAATAACCAACCTCTTTTGTAGATCAGCAGAAAATTTTTATTTTGTTAAAAACGGGAATTTCTGTGTGTAAAAACAAAATTTTCTTAAAAAACAAATGCAAAAAAAAAATTAGAATAAAAACTATCAGAAAAAATAAAATTGCAATCCCTAAAAAAAATGGGTTATTATCTCGACGATGATGATAGGAAAGAAAACCAAAATGAGAGGGAAGTGCCCTGATTTGGCGACACTGGAACGCAGCGCCGCAGCGGTTTTCACTATCGCATCCAGCAGCCAATAATAAAGCTAAGGACGGTAGGTAGGTAGGTAGGTACCCTGTAGTTGTTGCCAAATGTCCTGATTTATAGTGGCTCTTAAGAATTTACATTTCAATATAAATGCTTTCCGAAAAATATCCATTAAAAAAAAAGGAATTTTCTCTTTTAAATTGTTATCACATTATTTTTTTTTTTTTGGCAATGTTGGTATTTTATTATTAGTAAAAGTTCTATTGTGAATTATATGGGATCTATTTTTCAAAAAATTTACTGTCAACTATAAAATTTTTATTAACCGTTAATTATTATTATTTCTATCATAAATGGAATTATTTTCCAAATACAATTAAATTTGTTCAATTGTGTCTGTTTCTGTTGTCGATTAATTTTAACCAATTCAGTATAGTTTTTGGAAAAGAAGCCATTTTTTTTTTTTTGGTGTGGTATTTGTGTGATCTGAATAATCATTTTTGACGTTACAAATGATTTACTAAAATTGGGTTTTTTCTTTTGGGCAAAATTGAATTTTTTATGGAAAATTATTTTTAATTACAATAAAAGGAGAATTTTATTTTGTGTAAAAATAATATTAATAAAAATCAAATAGTTAAGGTATTAATGATAATTAATTGGATTAATTTGGGAAAAAAAGAAAAAAAACAATTATTGCCAGTTGGCGGCATTGCACTCTCAAAGTAAGAAATTTTTCAATTTCTCAAGTGAGTATTTGTGTGTGTGTGTGTGTGTGTATTCATCAGGCTCAAAACTGAAGCGATGATAAGAAAAAGAGAAATGCCACTCACTGCAATGCTGATAATAATAAACTCCAAATGAAAAATTACCAACAAAACAAGTACAGATAAAAACAATTTAATAGATTTTTTTTTCTTCTCTTCCTAATACAAATTTTGCTTTTTTCTTCAAAGCGACGCTAAAGAGTAAAAAAGACAAAAAACCACATAATGTGCATTTGGTTTCATATCGTTTACAAGACCTAGAGTCATGACTTAATGAGGAGTTATCTACACACGCACACGCAATCATACGCATTTTGTTTCTTCTTTTTTTATTCTTCTATAATCTAGCGTACGCTCTTGATTTACATCAAACTCCATCAATAACAACAGAATGAAGGGAGAAGAGAAGAGAGAGAGGAAAAAATCCAAGCGTATTTAAAAATGCATTCAACTTGAGAGGAAAGAAAAAAAAAACAACAACAACTATTCTCGACACAAAAGTGATCAAAATAAGAAGAGAAAAACCAAATCCAACAAAAAGAATTAATTCGAAATTAAAATAAGCCCAATTGAAGGGTGGTGTTCTATGGCCTATTCTTGTTGCTGTTTATTGACGTTATTATCATCGTTTGGTGTGTGTGTGTGTGCGTATGCTTGTTTGCTTGGCTGATTCGTATTCATCGTATGTTTTTTTTGGTGTGTTTGTTGGCGTGTTTGTTATTAGTAGATCGAGAACAACGCCGCGATTGACTGACTCGGTTTTGTGCTGTGCCCTTGACATAGGTCGTTAACACTTCAACTCGTTTTCTGTTGCGGTCGTTGCAGCGCGCACTCCCAGTTTCAATTAAATTCGTTTCAATTGAAATTCCCAGGCCTCCGCGATAAGGTCCAATGGCCAATGTCAAAGACTATAGAATAGCAGCGTTTATTCCCAGTTGGTCTAATCAAACAGATAGCAACACTAACACCAACAGACAAGCAGAAACGGCACCAATACCAACATCAATATTGGGAGTGGAGGACTAAAGCCCGTTTGGTTGAGTTCATCTGCTCGATAGTTACCCCTCCGCCCCTACAGTTTTATAGCTATTTGACTGTATGGACTAGTAGCCCAGTCAGTCGCCGAAGCATGCACAAAAAAGTCCGGCGTCATTGACTAAGCTTCTCCGGCCGGCAGTGGCGCATCTCTACAATAGTAATGAGGGCACGGATGCGACTCAAATTGCAAGAAATGCACTTCGTTGCGCTACAAGAGAATACGAATATCACGCAGTGCAATGCAGTTCAGTTGCCCGCTTTGATCGTATGTTTGTGTGCGCAGTGCTCTCACAATGAGTCGATACTGCCTACAGCACTGTCCTAGACGAATTGTGCACACTATTCGACCCTGCGTTGCGTTAACGGGCTGGGCTGGATGTCTGCATTTACGATTGGTGCACAGTGCCTTCGAAGATGTCAATGACTTCAATGCATGCAGGCAGACACACAGCAAAATCGCCTAAACCAATTGCGTTCCCTTTTCATCCCTCTTTTGTCCTTCAATCGTAAACGAACGCATTCTACAATATAATTCGTTTATGATTTCCAGGGGGCGCTGGAGTACTCCAAAAATAAATTGTAACGAAAAACAAAAAAAAAATTGTCTTTTTTTAGGTTACAAGTCAGTCGAGCATACCGAAAAATGTCTGCTTCGAATGATGCATGGTGCCATCATGGTGCATGGTGCATATTGTCTGTAGCTTTCGCCTTCCTCTGCCGAACAGTACTGACCTATATGTAGACACGTGTATATGACACATTTCGGCGTCCCTATTCGAAGTATGTGGGTAGGTAGGTAGCCATGCTGGTATAGTCGAATTTTGGTGGTGAGAAGGACGAGAGAGTGCAT
The DNA here is from genome assembly GCA_958298945.1 of Atherix ibis. NCBI lineage: Eukaryota > Metazoa > Arthropoda > Insecta > Diptera > Athericidae > Atherix > Atherix ibis. Next base: position 28,952,514 of record OY282605.1, on the reverse strand, counting down.
GCACCAATAATCAGGGTTTCTCGAGGGTTAGTCTTTCTTGAAATGCAGGCGACCGAATTCGTTCAATAAACAGCAGCAATGTCCCCTTCCAATTAATCCGATTCTCCTCTAGCGAAGACAAAAAGGAAAATGAAAATGCAGACCACGGATTCCAATAAGACAGAATTTTTTGACTTTTTTTAGTTTAGGGTGAATAAAGAGAGAAGAGAACAGAAGAAATAACAAGCCTGAGACCGGCTCGGCTGGCTAAGCTAGTTAAGCCGACTTACAATTGGAAAAGTGCATGCAGACAATTCGAATGTGGGAGTCAGTTTACTCATTTCATCTAAGCACGAGGATAATTTATTACTCGTTAGAGCCAGGATTTATTACGAACCGTGTTTTTAGGTAGGAGTCCATACTAATTACAGGTGTGGACATTTGATGATATTTTTTTTTCCAATTACACACTTTTTGTTCTTAATATTTTTTTTTGATATGTCAATATTTTTTTTAAATATATTACTTAGAATCTTTAAAAATACCAAAAAAAAAAAAGAAATAAAGAAGAAAATCGATTAGTCTGAATTTTCTATTATAATGAAAAATTGCCCTTGAAAATAATTTACAGTTCAGTGACGCCTTTTATTTATTCCCCATTTACGGCTTTTCTTTGCATGTAAAACTTTTCCTCCCGCCCACGTCTAAAAATGTTCAAAATTCTCTGGGGCGACAGGAGACAGTCGCCTTTTTCTTTTTTTTGTCGTTAATAGCCGAAAAATGAAATTCTATAATTTTCCAGCGCCAATAAATTCTGTAAGAGAGCGCCCCCCACTCATATGAGCACACATTATTTTGATTAATTTTGTTTTTATTACGATTCGAATTTGAGAAATGTCAACATGAAATGACAGATGGCGGCGGCTGCCGCAACGTTGTTTTTGATTAAAGAAAAAAAAAACAAAACAAAAAAAAAACTGCTCAACAATAATGAATGGCGGCGGATGAAAAATGTAAATCCCAAAACGTCAAGCAAGAACAAGAGACCGACTGACCGATCTGCAAGGATACACGAACGAATAGCAACAACAACAAAAACAACAACAACAACAACAACAACAATAATAAAAACATTCCGTAACTACCTCAAACCCGACCTTGACTTTGCCCAGTCGGTCAGAGTCATAATATAGATATAAGCCCCCGCATTCTCGTTCTCATTCTTGTCATTATCTCGACCGTACGCACACAAAAACAATATTCCGCTCGCACAGTTTGTTCGTACGCACTCTCTTCGTATGGACACTCAAGCTGAGTCTCTGCACGGAATGTTTCCGTTCTCAACTCATCCATTAGATTTTCTCTCTGCCGCTTTACGAAACGCGATATTCTCTTCCACTTCACACAGCTTACACCAGCAACAATTGATTAACTTCTCTCAGCCAGACGAATTTATTAAAAGTTCGTTGAGCAAAAGCAAACCGGCGTGCTGTGCGAATACCCATACCCACCGGAGAGAGCAAGTAAAACTAGAGAACAAACGAATGAAAAATAAATGTAAGTGAGCAAACAGTGAGAAAAGTTTAAGAGTATTATGGCCTCCTCTCATCTATTCCCTTTTTGAATAGTTTTTCTTCACGCTAGCGTATGTGAAGTACGTACGGGTCGTTTGCATCGACATTGGTGGCTGCTGGTTTGAGAGATTGAAAATTTTGAAGGTTACGAAAGGGAGGAGAGACTTTTTAATGCTGCGAATCATCAAGAAATATCGAAAAATATGGAATTTTTGACAGGTGGACTACTGACTAAGCGAAACTTATGCAATTTCACAATATTTCCGTTATTTTTCCTTAATTCGATTCTAATTTTTTTTTGTAAGGTTGTTTTTATTAGTTATGAGGAAGAGGGTTCCATTCGTTTTGGTTATTAAATATTTTTCAATAACAAATTCAGTAAAAAAATGCTATAATTTTCATTGGTAACAAATTAATAGCTGACAAAAAAGTAGTTTTTTTTTTTAAATTTACAAATTTTTTTACTGAGACGAAAAGAAAAATTTCAATAAAAAACTTGAAAATTCCTTTTAAGCAGAAAATTATAATTTTTTGTATACGGAATAAGAATATAAAAAAAAACTGTTTTATTACTGATACGAAAAAAGAGCATGGTGGCCGTGTCCATGACCTGTCGTTTTTTACGCACACATGTTTAAAATAGATATAAATCCGGTGTACGTACGTGGAGTATTTGAAGAAGGTTAGTTGATAGATTTTAGTACTTTTACTGTGTGTGTGTGTTTGTGCTGGTGTGTGGCTGTGTGTGTTTGTGGATTTGTGGAAGTTTATTTTTCGTTTGCCTGCCACAAATTGAACGCACACCAATTTAAGGGAAATTATTTTCCACCTTCTTCTGTTAGGGAAGAGTTCGGTGGAAGGGTGGGAAGGAGACTTGGTGATTGGTGAATTGTTCAGTCTTCTTGCAGCCCATACTCCCCGTAAGAATTTGTTGGGATCAGTAGCCTTCAAGAATCAATGGCGTTGACTGTGGCCTGACTATTTGTTCATAGGTGGGGTGGGGTGGAAGTGGTGACAGCGTTCAATGCTTCTCGTTTAGCTCCCCTTTTTTTTTTTGCTTTCCGCAAAAGAAAATTTGCAAATTTACACGAAACGCCATACTTTCAATCACAGAGAAATTGACATATACAAGCAGGAGTTAGAGGACGGGGGGGGGGGGGGGGGGGGTTTGGATTGCGTATAGATTACTTTGTCTTGACGTGTATTCCAATATTGTGAAAAGGGCGAAGGGTGAATGGTTCAATTCGAAGGTCATCTAATTAGTAAGTTAATGTTGAATTTTTTTCGAAAGGGGCTGATGTAAGATGAGGCAGGTCTTAATGGAAATGACTTAACGTGCTAAGAGGGGGGGGGGGGGGCAGGAGGGGTTTGTGTTCTTTGTAAATGTGTAAAAAATTAACAAAAAAGAGGATATTGATTTTTTTTAACTGATGTAATTTTCGAAATTTTCTCCATCATCATCGACATTTTTTTTTGTTAAATACAATAGAAGCAAAAAAAATTGTCGATTGCCTCTAAGAATATATTATTTTGTGTGTGTATGTGTGTATATGCTCTAATAATAAAATAGCTGATCCCCATGAACTTGACTTCTGATAAAATATTATTTTTTTTTACTGTATTAGATAATAAATAAAATGCACTTTTTGAACTTTAGAAAAGTGTCTATGATAAAATAGGAGCAACACAAAAACCACCCCAATCCCCCGTCCCCCCCACAACAACCCATTTCATGCTTCAATGTCGCGTTACACACGTTTTGATGATTATATGCGCTGCTGCTTGTATATGCAGTTCGGAAATGCATTTGATTGTGTTTTACAGTTTGATGGTATGTGCGATGTGCACTATTTGAATTGCAGCAGCAACACAAGCTAGGCAATCTTTGTTGAGCGAGGGGATTAGGCGCGAAAGGAATAGGCATTGGGGAGGCATGTGGTATCTTCTCTCCTAGGCAACTATAACTACCAACGACGAAGGCTATGTGCGCCGATACGTACACAACTAGACGGTGCCATGAACTTTACTAGTTTTTATTGTATTTTCTTTTCCCTATTTTTCCACATTTCCTCTCTTTTTGGCACTCTTCACGGTATTTGGGGACGAAAGAGAACGCTTTAAAAGCAATGCTGCAAAGAAGAATATAAAAACAAGAGCATCGACGGCAGCAGCAATTTTCAAATCTGGTGCTTTTATTGCCTCAACAAATTCCTTTTTGCTATGCAATCCCCTCTTGCCCTTATTTACCGCCACTTCAGTTCCATTTGCTCCCCTTCGTTTCCTTTAGATTTTCAACACAATCTTTTGCCTCTTGTGGCCATCAGAATTATAGCCATTCCTGATTGCGTTGTACTGTATGTTCGTACTCCCCATGGCCATGTGCATGAACATGAACCAAACCAAGGGCATCGTTCGGTCGCCTAGGCAACGCCCTTCAAGTCTGCATGCAAGTGCAGCACAGAGCCGTATTCAGGAGGGTTTTTGTAATTAAAATCTTACTCCTCAAAAATGGAATTTGCTAGGAAACATTTTTATTTTTAACGAAAGTTTTTCTTTTTTTTCTCTCAATTTTTAACGATTATTAATTTTTTTCTTTATTTTTTTTTTTAATAAAAATAATTTTAGTTATCGTATTAAGTGGGGATGATGGTTTTTTAATATTTAATAGTATTTTTTTCTTTTTCTTTTCTATATTTGGCAGCACTCATTGAACTTTTGAGATCCTCTCAGAAATATCGGCAAATTCTTTTAATTAATTAAATTCAATGATGATGTAACTTCGTAGGTTTTTTTTAATTGTCGCAGTTATTTTCTTGTCGAAATCGAATTAACATCTAAAAAAAAGTCCCAAAAAAAAACAATAAATAATAGAATCGATTTATTTCTTAAGGACATTGGTCGTCCTTGGGTAAGATTATTGGGAAAAAAGTTATTAATTTTTTTTCGAAAACCGTCAAAATAAATAATTTAAAAAAAGAAAAACAAATATAAACGTAAAATAAAGAAAGAAGGAATTTTTTCGTTTTATTTTTCTTATTTTCTTACATTAAAAAAAAGAAGAATATTAGGCGCCAAAAAGACATTCAAAAAATTCTCTGATATTTTATCGTTAAGAAAATGGTTTTTTTTTCTTCTTTAAAACAAAAAGAAAGTATGGTAAATTTAAAAAAAATATAAGCGAATAGCTAAATTAAAATAATGTGCAGAAGAAAAAGGTATTTTAATACTTTTAAAATCACCGCCCCTCTCCCCCCAAAAAGGGACATTTTGTCCCTACTTTTTGATAAGCAAAGATAATAAATCAAAATTCTGTTAGATAGCCGCCGCCACTGTGTTAACATATAAAAATTCTTTTTGGATTCTTTTATATTTTTATAATTATTTGCCGTTTTGTTTTGGAAAAGGATAGGACTTAAAGGAAGAAGGGGGGAATATTCAGAACAAAACTATTTTTATTTATTATTATAAAATGAGAGGAGGTGGTGTGAAGTGGAAATGTAGGAATTGAAAATAGTTTTGAAGAAAATTTTTGTTGTTTTTTGGAATTTTTGTTTGTTTGTTTTATTTAAGGGCACGGGAAAGAGAGAGAGTGGGGCAAAGATAAAGATTAATAAAAATTGCAATGCCAAAATTGATTTAAAAAAAAAAGAATTTAATTTAACAAAAAAAAACGGAAAAAATCGTTTCAATATGGCAGTTTTGTTTCCACAAAAGTCGACTAAATAATTAAAAAAAAAACTTATTTTATTTTAACAAAATTTAAAAAATCTAAAATTGCTAAAAAAATAATTTGCATAAATAATTCGAAAAAAAGGAAATATTTTTTTAAAAGAAACTTTTTTTTTTTAACAAAAAAAAAACAGAAAGTTTGACGGCAGCTTCCAAAAAAAATCGTGAAAACAACATAGAAATTCATCGAAATTCATCGCAAAACGCAGATGAAAAGAAATTATTGCCGTCCCGCTTATGCCGAATGATGGCATTTATACGAGCACAGCCTGCCAATCAGCCAGCCGCTCTACTCATGCTTATTCGACTACTGCCAATGTTCGCTGTGAATTGCAATCAAAATCGACGTCGAAGTTTTTTACCAACGCAACCTTACCACAGAATTAGCATTTCGTATTCACTCTCACACCGTTTTACTCCCAGAGCGAAACATTTTGCTTCTCCTTCTCCCGAAAATAACCGACGTCAGTTTGAATAAAAATTGCATTCGGTTTTCATGCACAAATCCAAACTCTTCACTGACGGCGATCAATTAAATTCTCTTTCGTTGAAGTTTCTCTTTAGTTTTTCTCGTTTTCGGTTTTTTTTCCTCTCTACAACAACAGTTACCAGCCAACGAGCACAAACTCTGCCCTCAACTTATGCATTTTAATGCAAGCGTCAATGACGAATTTACGTAGGCACGAGTAAAGATATTGCAACTCCCACGCTTGGCTGTGCTTGCAAAAAAGCTGCACCAAAAGCGCATTCAATGGACCATTAACTGTTCGCTGTTTTTGCTAGTTGCATATAGATGGCGTGCATTGTATTAAAGTCAGTTTTTACTGCAATTCCTTGCATCCGGAAGAGTACATAAGAAAGATTATTGTGTGATGGAGTGATAGTGGGTGGGAGTGAATTTTTTTTATAGCATCGGACAAGCAGGAAGAAGGAATAAAGAAAAATTTATAAAATAGATCGATTACTAGCAGGGGGCGTGAGGGGGAGGTTTTATTATTCAGAAATTGTTTTGGATGCATTACCTGTGGTCAAAATGGAAGTTATTTTTTTTTTGCCAATTAAAATAAACAATAAAACTGAAAAAAGTGAAAATGCATAGAGAAAAAATTGAAATTATTTAAAAAAAATTTTTTTTTAAATAACAATCTTAAGGGTTTTATTGGGGGGGCAGAGTCAGTACAAAAAAAAATTTGGGTTGGTTTTTTTTTTAAATAATTTAAATTAGAATTTTTTTTTTTACCTATTAAAAAGAGAGTTTAAAAAAAACCTGACTTTCGTCCTATAGAAACAAACGAAAAAGAAAATTTTTAGCTTAACACGAATTTTCCTGAATTTTCGTAACCGAAAAAAAACACCCTAAAATGCACTTTTACGGATTCTTTTTCCTTTTCTTTGTTGAATTTTTGGAAAAAAAAATTTTTTTTTTGTTATTGTTTTTATTAAGAAAAAAACCTTCAACATTTTTAAGCGCAAAATTAACAAAAACATCGAATTACCAAAACCTGTGAACGCACACCAATTACCAATCCGGTAAAAAGGAGGAGGAGGAATTTCCATTCTTCTATTTTGTATTTTATCACCCCTCGTCCTCCCCAACATATATTATTATCACCCTTGTTAGCTCTCAAATAGGTCCCAGCGAAATCCATAATGTCAAAATTGCGTTCTACGTGACTGTACGCAGAAAATCCGCCAATAAATTTCCAAACGCATTCGTGATGAGGGAAAAGATACCGAATTATTGTGGGTGGAATGAATCCGATACCATCCTCTGCTAAGACAAATACACACACATGAACAGGCACAAGCATAGATACTAAGCCCTTCCCACTCTCATTGCCACCAGCGCGCTTTTAGCATGAATAAATTTGTTACGACGAGAGGTGTTTTGATGAATCATTTGGCCTTGACTTGGAATAACCTCTGAATTTTGTTCGACTCTGTGGATATTGGGTAAGTTAGGTGAGTGGGTGAGTGGGTGAATGGCTATTCGGCGAAAGGGTGTCACCGATGTGTGGGATGAACTTTTTCGGGGGTGGTTCATCCGCATCGTGCGGGAACGGGCAGACTTCAGTCAAGAATATACACTGTTTCGCTCTTGTTCTTTCGTTGGCCTCATTCCTTGTGCTGCTCCCAATTATTGTGCAATTGTAACTTTTTACAAAGGAAATTTTCGTGCGGCTGTGTTGGTTGGTTGGTTGGTGGTAGAGGATCAGTTCTTACATGCCCTACGCATTTTGCACACAAGAAATGCGTGACTGGGCAGGTTTTTCTTTCCGACGACTTTCAGTGTTTTATGGAAGCGACGCCGTGGGAAGAGTGCGGGTCATGAGTTTTGTTGGTATTTTGCGATTCTGGGCAGTAATTTTGGAGTATGTTGAACACACACACACACAGTCTCCCTCTTCCTGGTTTAAATTGTGTCGTTTCTTTTCCGTACGATTCCGCATTCCACAAGTAACCGTAAAAGAGGTCCGTTTGTGTTTGTGGGAATTTTTGTGTATGGGAAATTTGTGTACGCATAAAAAAAAAGTGTGTCAGTTTGTCTCCTCTCTCCATCTTTGTGTTGTGGGTAGTGGCGGTGGCGGGCGTTGTACATCGAAGAATAATCCCCCATCAGCACGTGGCAAAGCTTCCTGAAGGCAACGAGTTCTTTGCCCTGCTCTATTTGCCCAATTGTTGTCAAGGTCGTTCCTAGCCGCCAATTTCTTCAATATACCCAGTGGAGCAGTGTGCACACAATTATCAATCGTAGTGTATTTTCGTATGGTCCATGGTCCTGGAAATTCCGGGCTTTTGACGAACAGCATATTTAAGGATATTGGCCCACGCCAATTTATCCCAACTTCCAACGCTTCCGAAGTTTCGGTACACTTTATTTTCTTTTCATGTAAGAACACATTTTTCTGTATAGAGGCTTGTGAATGAGTGGGTGTACATGGCGTGCGTGTGTGTGTGTGTGTGTGCCTATTTCGATACAAAAGGACTAAAAATGTTTTCCTAACAACAGGAAAAATATTGTAATTTTTATTCTTAATTTTATTAAGAACTGTTTGGGAGAGGGGGCAAGGGAGTCGTTCATATTTGCTTATTTTGCTCTTTAGTTTTTTTTTTTTAGTTTTACTATTTATTTGCTTGGGTTTTTTTTTTTTTTGGCAATAAACATCCCACACTGACCTCACAAATATGTTATTTTAATTTTTTCTATTTTAAAATGACTTTTAAAAAAATATTTTTTTAAAAATAACCAAAGGACCAAAAGACTAAAATTACATTTTGATGGTTGTTGTTGTGAATAGAATCAACAAAAATTATTTCTAAATAGTAAAGAAGAAAAAAAAAACTAATCAAAATAGACTCAAAATAAAAGTTTAAAAATTTCTATTTGATCATTAAAATAGGTTCTTTTAGGAATTTCTATAAAAATACTTTACTTTCACTATAAAAATAGCGAAGAAATTCTGCCTTAATTTTTTCCTTTTCTGTAATTCTATTTTTGGCCTTTACTAATTAAGTTTTACTATATTTTGCGGGGGGGGGGGTTGTGTAGGATGGTCTAGTTTATTTTTTATTTATTTTATTTATTAATATTTAAAAAAAAAACAGATGGAATTTTTGTACATTGCTGTTTTTTTTGTGTTTTGGTTTTTAAGTATTTTTTTGAAAATTGCCCTCTTTTTTCTTTTGCATCTTTATTTTTAACAGCGTTTCAAAAAAATTTTTTTTGAAAATAAAAAAAATGTTAAAAAAAAACGAGGTATGTTCAAAAAGTATCGCGAATTTTGAATTTCCGCGAGTTACGTATATTCGATTTTAGATTTTTTTGTGGCGTTATATTGGTACTCATGTCTCTCACTTATTGCCGACAAGTTCGGCCATTTTGAATGTTCAGTTAATTTTTGACAGCTACTTTACTTGCACGTGTTTTGGCTCGTCTTCGATTTTTGCTCTATTTCGACCAAAAACAGCATCGCATTAAAATTGCTAAGGAGCTGTTGGGACTCTGTCCGCGACGATCCAAATTTGCTCCAGAGGATCATAACTGGTGACGAATCATAGGCTTAAAACCGAAAAAAGCGCCAATCTCGGTCGAATGTCTTCGATTGCAGGAAGCGTGGTGCATCATGAGTTTATGCCACAGGGTAGAACGGTCAATAGGGAATATTACCTGCAAGTTATGCGCAAGTTGCTCGAAGCAATCCGACAAAAACGCCCGGATTTGCGGAAGAACAAAAATTGGCTTTTATCATTTTTGGCCAAAGCCAACACACTAATAATGCCTCAGCCTCCATATTCCCCAGATCTGTCCCCCTGTGACTTTTTCTTGTTTCCGAAACACTGAAAAGCTCCATGAAAGGACAACGCTACGCTACGATTGTGAGGAGATAAAGACGGCATCGAAGGAGGAGCTGAACAAGATCACAAAAAAAAAATGGTTTTTTGAAGTGCTTCGAGGATTGGAAAAAAACATTGGCACAAGTGTATAATATCTGGTGGGGATTACTTTGAAGGGGACAAAATAGATATTCATGAATAAATAATAATTTTTGAAAAAAAAAACACAAAATTTACGAAACTTTTTGAACAGACCTCGTATATTAAAACGTTTAAAAACAAAAATTTTCAAATAGGTTTTTTTTTTACATATAAAAATTAAAAAATTCTTATCCAAAAAAAAATAAAAAAAAAATATTGCAATTAAGAAAAATATGGCGTAGTGTATTCCACAAGGTAGTATCCTCGATCCTATGCTATGCAACAACGCAGTTGAAGATGTTTTGTCGAATAGGAGACAGTGGATAGGACCTTGTGGAATACCAGCTGTGATAGGTGATGTGACGGAGTATTTAGCGTTTATTGTTTCTTGTAAATGGTGATAAAAGGGGAAGGGGTGATTAGATTGTTTATATAAGAAAGTAAGTGAAGATCTTGAATTCTATCATTTATATCGGATTATCCATTCTGTTTTTCGGAAAGTACAGCTCTGCCATTTGTCAGCTGTTAAATTTGTATGTCATCCACGGTGGTATTTGTTTAGACTAAAATTTGCCATAATAGATTCTTTTACTCGTACCTGACGTAAAAATTATAAAATCTATTTAAAAAAAATTATGCTAGAACAACCAACAGGCTTTATTAGATGCTGATTTTTCCAATAAACTTGCGTTAGTAAATGAAGCCTCATTTCACACTTGTTGAATACGTCAACAAGCAAAATTACCGTATATGTGGGGTTCTGAAATTGCACAAGTTACTGTGAAGAAGCCATTGTATTTTGCGATAAAAAAGTGACTGTTTGGTGTGAATTTTCATGTGAAGATGAAAAATAAAAAAAGGTTACTATCAATTCTGAACGATTTGGACGACTTTTTGTTGATCTAAACTTGAATATTTTAATCTAGACTATATGGTTTTTTTAAAAAATGACGATAAGTCAGACAACATGACAAATTTTACGTTTTATTGCATTGAAAATTGCTAAAACTTATAATTCGTTATATCGTTGGCATTTTTCTTTTGATCACTCAGATAATTCTTAAAGTTAAGAGCATTTTATAACGCACATCCGTTAAATAATAGCCTATTTACAACCTCAAAATGCATAAACAAATCAACAAAAATTATATCAAAAAGATTGTGAATCCACAAAGAAGTCTTGTGGCAGGCATTTAACATTTATTTTATTAATATTACATAATGACAATATTTAAAAAGTACTGAAAAATTAAAAATTTAATAAAAATTTTGTAAATTTTTAGAAGACAAAAAACCGAAATTAAATAAGAAAAGTTTTTTTTTTATATTTACCAAAATAAAATAACTTTTTTTAAGTACTTTTGAATAACTAATAAAAAATTTAAAGAAAATTAATAAAATTTTTTGATAATTCATAAAAAAAGTACAAAAATTAGAAAACAAAAATTAAAATCTCAGAAAAATCCATCAGAAATTAGAATCAAAATCTAAGAAAAATGAAGTTTTTAGAAAATTTACAAAAAAAAGAAAATAAAAAAATTTAAATTTCAGGAAAAATCAATCCAAAATCTTAGCAAAAAAAAATTAAAAGAACAAGAAAATTGAGAAAAATTAGAATTTTTTGTCAAATAATATTTAAAAAATTAAAATCACAGAAAAATCCATCAAAATTTCAGGAAAAATCAATTAAAATCTTAGCAAAAAAAATTTTAGATGAAAAAGAAAATTGAGAAAAATTATTAAAATTTCGAATTTTTTTGTTAAATAATATTTTAAAAAATATAAATCTCCGAAAAATCCATCAAAATTTCCGGAAAAATCAATTCAGAACTTCAGAAAAAATCAATTAAAAATCTTAGCAAAATTAATTTAAAAATAAAACAAAAATTGAAAATATTTCAAAAACTAAAAAAAAAATGAAATTTTTAGCAAAATTCATAAAAATTTCTAAGCAAATCAACAAAAATTGGATGAAAAAATGGCAAAATAAAACAAACAGAAACACAAGCAAACGCTTTGCTTACAGCTACCCATCCCCTTCACTATATATAATCATAAGAAGAAGATTCAATAACAGCAGAATCGTCGTCACATTTGGCCTTGACCGAGGTTAAAAACATTTCCCACCAACACCAGCACCATCAAAACTACCACCTGAAAAAGCTTCGATTAGGCGATAAAAGCTTTACGCTTTCGCAGCTTGTACCAAAATAAATCGTGTAATAAAGATAGACACACAGCCAGGGTTGAAAAAGAGAGAAAGAGAGAGAGACACAACGAAGAAAACCGAAAACTAGAGAAAATTTTGCAAATTTGACTAAGCGAAGAAGAAAGGAGAAAGAAAAAAACCAGAGCAGATAAAAGTTCTGCTTTTTATGGTAAAGAATAACAAACTCTGCAAGCCAATCCCCCTTACCGCGCTTCGATTTGCTCTGCCGTCGTCCCTCGTCTCGTACAATAATCAAAAATAGCATCAAGAAATTTGAATAAAAATTTAAACAAACTCGAAATTATTTATGATGATTGGCGTGCGTGTGTGTGTTGTGACGATGAATAAAAATGTACTTTCTTAGGGACGAAGGGTAAACAAAGATGTTTTGTCCTTTTTTTTCTCTCAGGGAAGGTATGCAAATATTGGGTTTTTATTTTTTGAAATTTTTCTATTCGTTGAACAGCGGTCAGCAATATTATTGCAAATGTTCAGTGCTTTTGATGGGAAGGGGGGATGTGGTATAACAATTTAGAACATTTTTTTTGGTTGGTATTTTTCCGTGACGATATTTTGATAAAAAGAAAAAAAATCCTTGCGATAAATTTCACTCGCTTGAGTTGTGCTGTCTTCTCTCTCTCTCTCTCTCCCTCACCAGTTTTCTATAATTTAGATTTTCTTTTCTAACTCACTCACTCGCAAACACACAAGATGCTCTGTTCTGCATAAAAAGGCACACCATCGCAGCACATCACACTCGGTCGGCTTTGGGTCAAAATCCTCTGAAAATTATTAAATGAGAATTTCGCACCTACTCTCATTCTCTCTCCCTCACATTCACGCACATACACACCCTATTCTTTTCCCTTTCTTCTGTTATTATTATTGATAAAATTTTATTCTCATTTTCACCGACTCGATTTTCTACCATTTTCGAGAGTGAATTTTGAGCGAAACATTAACAAAGTTCACTGTCAGTAGAACGATTTCTCTCCTTCGCCCTCCTCAATTTAATCAATTAATTTTTGGCAATGATAACTTTTTCGATAATAGAAAAGAAAAAATAAATTAATCAACAAACAAAAAAATTTTCAAGAAAAACTGAAATTTTTTTACGAATAATTATTGAGTTTATGATGATGTTTTGTAGATAAAAAAAAAAAAGGCTATTTTAAGAAATTTTGCGAAAACATTTTTGGAAAAAAATTTGCATTTGAAAAAAAAATAATCTCAAGAAAGTGTGAGGGTTTTTTTTGCAAAAATAATTATTTTTAGGACAAATACCTGCAAATTCGTGTTTTTTCTTTAACTTTGAATTTTTTTAAAAGAAAAAGCTGAATTAGTTTATCAAAAAAAAGAAAAGTTTCAAGTTTTTTTATACTTAAAAAAAAAATTTCAAAAAATTCAAAGCGAAGCGTTTGCTTGTGTTTTTTCCTTAAAAGTGTGAGTATTTTTCCTATGTTATTTTTTTTTTACTTTAAATAAAAAATTAAGTGAAATATTTTGTTTTTTTTTTAAATAATAAAAAAAATTATACTTTTTAAGGTTTTTTTTTGTAAAAATATTAATTTTTAGGAGAAATACCAGCAAATTCCTGCTTTATAAATAATAAAAATATAAAAAATACCACTTTTTTAGGACTTTTTTTTTGTAAAAATAATTATTTATAAGGGAAAATTCAAGGTTGAATTTTCTAAGTTTAAAAAAATTTCCATTAAAAAAAACTTAAAATCGTGAGTATTTTTTTTGTCTGTCATTCTTTTTTTTTTACTTTAAATAAAAAATTAAGTGGAGAATTGTTTTTTAAATAATAAAAAAATAAAAAATTCCACTTTTTGAGCACTTTTTTTTGTAAAAATAATAATTTTTAAAAAGAAAATCCTGCAAATTCTTGTTTTTTTCAAGTTAAAATTTTTTAAGTATAAAAAAATTTTCATTAAAAAAAATAATCTCAAGTGTGTGAGTATTTTTTCTTGGTTATTCCTTTTTAAATAAAAAATTAAGTGGAAAATTTTGTTTTTTTTTAACATTTTCTTTTGTTTTTTTTTTCTTTTTAATTTCACAAAATAATTATTTTTAAGAGAAAATCCTGCAAATTTCTGTTTTTTTTAAGTTTCAATTTTTTAAGTATGAAAAAAAAACAATTGATTTTTAAAGAAAAAAGGAGAATTAGTTTACAAAAAAAAAAAGTTTTAGTTTTTTTTTGCCTAAAAAAAATTTAAAAAAATTCAATAAAAATAAAACTGACAATTGTTGAGACATTTTTAAGCATAAAACAAATAAAAAAATTGTAATATTATAAAAAATTAAAAAAAAAATTTTAAAAGCCCAAACAAAATGCTAAAAATAAATTCTGAAAAAATTCTTAACGAGAAAAATTAAATACTATCGAAAGAATATTACCGAAACAAATACAAATTTAAACAACAACGAACCTACAAATACACGCATACACGTTTCTCTATTCATTTAAGGAATAAACAGGATCGTATTTTTTTTGTGGTTATTTGAATTTTTTTTCTTTCTACGAAATCTGATTCGATTTGCGTGTGTGTATGCGTAAAATTCATAATCAGGGCAGTATTGAAAAGGTCACGGCAAACGAAGAAAACTTGTGGAAAATTCTTCAGTTATTTGAGCGGGTAAATAGTATGCAAAGAAAATCTGTTTGCAGAGAGGTTATGTGTATGAGTGTTTTTTGGGAAAAAATGGAAGAATCTGCAACGCAATTCCATGGGCAAGTCAATGTGTGTTGGTGCAGGATAAGGTGTTCTCGTACACTCAGCCGTTACTGATAAGAAACTCAGCGTTCACTCATACGGATACGGATACACGTACGACTGGTGCGTACTCGTAAATTTAATCATTTTTGGGGATGACCCTCTGCTTACCGTCGCCCGGTATAATCGTGCAAAAGGAAACCGACAAGAAAAACCTTGCATGTGTGCGAACGTGTATCGTTATGAGATGATTTGGCGAGTGATGAGAAGAAGAGCAAAAGTTTTTCTTAGCGCCTCCCCAAAAAGCAGAGAAACACAACAGCACACATACACACCAAATGCTCAAAACCTTATACTCGAAATTCTCGAATAGAACAAGTTCTCAATTAGACGAAAACGGCGAAAAAGTTGAATGAACTTGTCTAGCGACGACCTTCAACTTATCTGGGCCAAGTGGAAATCGGTTGTTGCCGTCTTCCCTCGCCGCCGCTCTCAATTACCAACAAATGCGACACCATCACTGCCACCGTCATCGTTCCAGTTTACTTTCGTTCACATTCTTCTCTCTCCGCCTCTTTTCGTATTCTCTTTTCTGCGTCCTCTTCACACTTCAGTTTTTCTTCTGCTTTCTCCTAAAGCCATTCACGTACATTTTTCTCTGGCACTGTTTAACTATACCGCTCGCATTCCACATCGCTCAGTTTGCCGGAAAATCTGAATCTAACGCACGTCTACTCATTCCACTTTCGCTGAATCCAAACTGGCCCATTTTTTGTAGCTATTTTCCTATCGCAGCGGTTTTTTCTCTCTCGTTCCTTAACCAATCATCAACTTTACCTAATTTCAAATTCGACTCTTTGTACTCCTCTTCGGTCTATCCAAAAGGTGTTAATTTGTTGTTGTCTTATTTCAGTGGCGTTTTTTTTTCGTTGGACAGGGTTGGGGAGGATTCGGTTGGTTAATGTATTTTTTTTCTGGATGGGGAAGGATGGGAATGCGTTTCACACCAACCACCACTAAATGAGTTTGTAAGTTTCTTAAAGAAATACGCTCAACCGGATACGAAGAAGGAGTTTTCGTTAATAGTTCGGATTTGCGTAGGCGGATGATGATACGGCAATTGTTCGAAATAGAAAGAGGGTTGGTCATTGTGCAAGGTGGTTCAGTTCGAAAAATTACATTCTGCACTACTTACCCCACATTCTTCCCTTTTCTTTCTGTACATATATTCACACATAAGCCAAATGACAAAAATAGAACTTTTTCCGCGTGTTATATAAGCGGACGGGCGGGTGTCAAAGGTGGAAAGTATCGAGTTAGGTGTGCATGTTGTGAAAAAATCTAAAATTCGAATTTAAATAAAAAATAAATAATTTCGTGCGTTTTTCATATTTTTGAAGGATAATTTTTTCTTTCCTTTCTGATCGATCACAAAGGGTGGTCGGTCCGGTTCGTCTTCGATTCATTCCATCTGCTCTGGTACGAGTCCTGGTCTTGGTTCTGACTTGACATCTCTGCCTGCGCCTATCATTTTTGATTTTATCCTCAAAATGTCATGTCCTGATCAGCATCACTTTTTGGGTGGTGATAGTACAGAAAGAAGCTCCTTTTTCCTCGAACAAGCCGTATTCGTATTAGTAACAAATTTTTCGTTGTGTAATAAAAATAAAAATAAGAACAAAAAAAAAATTAACCAAAAATAATATTATCACAACAGACCAAGAACGAAATAAGAGAAAATTCATTTTTTTTTTTTGTAATCTCAGAAACTGCGTAATAATTTGTGTTGGGGTTGAAATTTCTCCGTGTTCAATGGAAAAGTTCATCTGAGTTGAACGTCCTTGGCAAGGACTAATTCTGAAAATTTCCACTCTATTTTCATGCTATTTTGAGGAAAGCTTATTTATGGCATATACCGAATGGTTGTGGGGATTGTGTGTGGGGTGGGCAGGGCAGAGCATAGTTGGTTTTGGGGGAAATTTTCTTTTAAATCTCATTTTGATAATTTTTCTTTTGGTGGTTTTTTTTTTGAGCATTTCGGTTTTGCGGGTTAAATTTTCGGTTTTATTTATTTTATAAAATTATGGGAAAAATAAGTAAAAATTTATTCTATATTCCTATTTATTAGGAAGTATGATGATGGGAAAGGGGAAGGGGGGGGGAGATTGTTGGTGTTTATACTCTAATCAAGATATTTTAACAATGTGCTAGGGGTTGATAAAGGGAGTCGCGCTAACGATTGAATTTCTAATAAAAAGTGTGTCGCAATGTTTAAAAGTTTCAGAAAGGGTGCGGGGCGGGGGGTGTATATGTAGAGTGGGGCAAATTTACATTTTTTCTCGTTTTTTTTTTTGTAGTATTTTTTCTTATTTTTATTAATGAATTTTTTTCGGTTCTTTTGGAATTTTTTTTTTTAAATTTTATTTTTAATGTTTTCTTCAGTTTTTCTGAATAATTTTTCGCAAAATTTTTGTCAGTTCAATTTTCGTTTTGGTTAACTTTCCAAAAAAAAGGATATTTTTTCTGTACTTTTTCTAATTAACAATAAAAAATTCTAATTTTTTTGCAAGTTTTCTTTAATTTTTATTCAAAGTTGTTTTTTTTGCTAATTTTTTCTTAAAAGTTTCCACTATTTTTTTTGTACTAATTTTATTCTGAATTTTACCCTCAAAATTTTTTTTCTTAAGTTTTCCGTTAAATTTTCATAATAATTCTTCAAATATTTTTACGTTAATATGATTTTTAATTTTTTTTTTTGTTGAATTTTGTTAATATTTTAGGGGGATTTTCTTGATGGTTGTTTTTTTCTGGGAAGGAGTGAGGGGGTTTCAATGAGTTTTTTTACGTAAATTTTTGTCCAATTCTTTACCAAAATTTTATTCTTAAATTTTCCTTTAGGTTTTCTTAGTAATTTTTTGTCAAATTTTTTTCAGTTCAATTTTATTTTTGGTTAAATTTCCAAAAAAGGATATTTTTCCTGTACTTTTTCTAATTGGAAATGAAAAAATTCTAATTTTTTTTTAATTTTTACTTAAAAGTTTCCACTAATTTTATTCTGAATTTTTTATCCTCTATAAAATTGGTTTCTTATTATTTTCTTAAGTTTTTCCTTCAATTTTCTTAATAATTCTTTCTCAAATATTTTTAGTTCAATTTTATTTTTGATTAAATATTTTTTCTGTACTTTTTCTAATTTTTTTCTGTACTTTTTCTAAACAGGAATTAAAAATTCTTAAAATTATTTTTTTTGTTAATTTTTCCTAAAAAGTTTCCCTTATTTTTTTGCACTAATTTTATTCTGAATTTATTACCCAACATTTTTTCCCCCCCAAATATTGTTCCAATTTTGCCTTAAATTTTTTTGGAATTTTCCTAAAAACTTTCCACAATTTTTAATTTCAACTTTTATTCGAATTTTTCTTAACTCTTCCCCAACATTTTGTTCTATTTCCATTTAAACATTCCTTTCAGAATATGATGGGACCTTTTTTACTTCAATTTTATTTCCAACATAATTTTTTGTTATTTTTTTTCAACATTTTTTTAAACTTTTCTTGAATTTTTTAAATTTTCATATTTTTTTAGTCTTTTTCTAATATTTTATGAGATTTTCCTCTGCATCGTTTTTAATTGTCCACAATTTTTTCTCTCCAATTCTTCCAGAGCAGTACTTTTTCTGAATTTTTTTCTTCAATTTTATTTTCAATTTTTTTCTACTATTTTTCTTATGTTTTTCCTCGACATTTTTTTTTTACAATTGTTTCCTTTGCTTTTTTCCGACATTTTTTGATTTTATTGAAAGTTTTCTTATATTTTAATATTGTTTTTTGGTTTTTTTTATTCTAAAATTTTCTGAAATTTTCTTCATTTTTACACAAAAGTTTCTTATTTAAATTTTCGCACAAAAGTTCTTTTCCAATTTACCTCCAATCCCCCCAACATTATTAAAATTTTTTTTGTTTGGTTTTTTTTTCTCTCTAACCATTTTTTTCCTTCATTTTTTTTTCTTCAATTTATTTTCTTATAAGTTTTCTTCGATTTTATCCGATTTTTTCAGCAAAATTATTTTAAATTTTCTTCGTTATATTTTCTACAATATTTTTATTCAATTATTCCAAAATTTTCTTACAATTCTTTTTGATTTTTTTATTTATAATTTTTTATTTTTATTTTTTGTGTTTTTAGTTTTTTTTTTTGGTTCACACATTTTTTATTATTTTTCTTCTAAAACACATATAATTTTATCTATAATATTACAATAGCAAATTCTCTCCCCTCAATATTTTTGAACAACTTCCTTGAACGTATAGAAAATTTAATTCCATAAACATTTTCCCACTTTTCCAATGAGTCAGAAGTAATTTTCGTAAATGGATTCACTCCTGTTTGAATAGAAATTCTTATGAGTCATTCGAAAAAAAATGTTGGGAAAACAAAAATCCTAATTTTTCTGTTCTGGTATCAGGAAGGGTAAAAATTGAATTTATTGTTTTCGGAGTAATTAATTGGAGCAAAAAAGTACTCTTTGGGTTTTTTTTCGGTTTTTCCAGAAGCCATATCCTTATTTTTGTACTAAATAGTACTAACTAAAAAAAAAGATTACAAAAATTTCTGTAGTTTAAAATTATAAAATTATAAATAATTTTGAAAAATTAAGTAAAAAGAAGTGCATTTTTTTTAAATTTCATATTTCACATACAAATCTATGTCCTTCTATGAATTTTCTATATTTTTTCTTATTGCACCTAACCTCCTACCCCTGCCCCCCCTCGCCAGGCTGGTTTTGTAGTCAATTTTTTAATTAAAATAAAATAATCCGTGCATGTCTTTAAAAAAATTAAACTCAAACAGTTTTCATTTATTTAACAAAAAAGAATAACAATTTTTTAAAATTCACAAATAGTAATTTTTTTTTTAATTTCTCATTTTTTTTTATTATAAATACCCATAAAATTATTGAGACTTTATTTAAAAAAAAAAAAAAATTTTCTTACAATATAAAAATAAAAAATATTTACCAAAAAAATTGCCCAAAGTTTTAGCTTAAAAAAGTTGTACTTCAGGTTTTTTTATAAAAAATTAGCAAAAAAATTTTTTTATTTTAAAATATCCTTCAAAAAATAATTTTTTAAAATTCAAAACTTTTTTGTATAAAAAAAAAGGAAATAATGAATAAAATTTTAGTACAATAAATTTTTTTAAAAAAAGAGAAAAACATTTTTCATAATAAAAACACACTCACAAATCAATTTGTTCCTTACTAAAAGATAAATCGCCATTTTTTATTTATAACAAAAAACGTTGGAAAAAAAGTCCTAGAAAAAAATAAGCTAAAAAATAACGAAAATTAAACCGAAAATTCTTTAAAAATAAAATATAAATTGCATTACCAATAATCAAAATAAAGAGCAAAGAAAAAAAACTAATTTAAAATGTTACGAAAAAAATTCAAAATTGAGAGAAAAAAGATATAAAAAAGCACCAAAAAAAAAAAAAAAACAATTCTTCAGCATCTCGACTGTGTACCCGAAATATAAAATATCTTTTTCCTCTCTCATTTTTTATTTCTCTTCAAGAAAATGACATGAATTTCAATTTTATTTACATAATTTGGGTTAAGGATAATTTGGGGGTTGATAATTTTTTTTATCTTCCGATTGTGTGTGTGTGCTTAAATTTACATAAACGGGGATAAAATTGCCCAAATTCAGATATATTTTCGCATACACACATGCGTAGATACGCTCCGGTCGTATTGAGCAGATCTCTTCCTCTGTGCGCCCAATAACCTTGAAGAGTGACTGCCCACATAAAAAGGTGAATTGAGTACAAAGAACTCAGAACTGCGTTATCGATCAGAAGGTAGTGCGTAGAGCGAAAGTGCGAGAACCAAACACGACAGAACAGTAACGGAGAGTAACAAGAGATGCTGCAAAGCACTGCAATATCGACGACAGCTAGCTCGGTCGTGTGAATTTGACAAATAACCGAGCAACCGAAACGGAAGATGACCAAAGAGATAGCTTAGAAAAGGGACAGAGAAACAGTACGAAAACTAGTTCAGTCGCGCGACATTCGGAAAATTCGTTGTTTTCTTTTGTTTGTTGTTTGTTTTTTCCTCAACAAAAGACGGCCTTTTATGAATTAATATTTGTGATAAATTATTTATTAATGAAAGACTGAAAAATAGTAAGTCGTAAAAAAAGGATTAAAAAAAGTAATGAACATAATTTTTCCTTTAATTTGTTTCTAATAAAACTTTTTAGAGTAATTTTTGCTAATTTTTGTTCTTTTTATAATTATTATTTTTTTAAATAATTACGAAAGTATTTTATTTTTAATTTAGTTTTTTTTTTAAATTTTAGTGAATTTTTAGGGAGAATTTCCTGATTGTTGTTTTTTTCTGGGAAGGGGGAAGGGGGTTGCAATGAGTTTTTCTGTCAATTTTTTTACCGAAATCTTTCGCAAAATTTATTCTTAAATTTTCTTTGAGTTTTTGTTGATAATTTTTCGTAAATTTTTTTTTTTAGTTCAATTTTATTTTTATTTGAATTTTTTAAAAAAAGATATTTTTTTGTAATTTAAGAATAAAATATTGAATTTGAAATTTCCAACTGTATATTCATGTTATTTTGAGGAAAGCTTATTTATGACATTACGAGCGGTTGTTGGGATTGTGGGGTGGGCAGGGCAGAGTTGTAATTTTTTTTCAATTTTTCTTTAATTTTTATTTAAAATTGTTTTTTTTTTCCTAATAAGTTTTTACCATTTTTTTTTCTAATTTTATTTTGAATTTATCACCCAAAATAATTTTTCTTAAGTTTTTCCTTAAATTTTGTTAATAATTCTTCTCCAAATATTTTTACGTTAATTTTATTATTAATTTTATTTTCTTTTTTTTTTAAATTTTGTTAATTTTTAAGGGGAATTTCCTGATGGTCGTTTTATTCTTATAAGGACTGAGGGGGTTGCAATGAGTTTTTTCGTAAATTTTTGTCCAATTCTTTACCAAAATTTTATTCTTAAATTTCCCTTCAGTTTTTCTTAATAAAATTTCGCCAAATTTTTTTTATTTGTTTTATTTTTGGTTAAATTTCTAGAAGGGATATTTTTTCCAAAGTTACAATTTTTTTCCAATTTTTCTTTAATTTTTGCTTCAAATTCCACCATTTTTTCCCCAGCTTTTTTCTGAATTTATCCTCCCAAATTTTTTTAAGTTCTTCCTCAAATTTTGTTAATAATTCTTTGCCAAAATTTTTACGTTAGTTTAATTTTGAATCTTTTTTTGAATATAGTGAATTTTTAGGGAGAATTTTCTGATTGTTGTTTTTTTCTAGGAAGGAGAAAGAGGGTTGCAATGAGTTTTTTCGCCAATTTTTTACGAAAATCTTTCGCAAAATTTTATTCTTAAATTTTCTTTCAGTTTTTCTTAATAATTTTTCGTCAAATTTTTTTAGTTCAATTTTATTTTTGGTTGAATTTCCAAAAAAAAGGATTTTTTTTGTAATTTAAAAATAAAATATTGAACGTGAAATTTCCAACTGTATATTCATGTTATTTTGAGGAAAGCTTATTTATGACATTACGAACGGTTGTTGGGATTGTGGGGTGGGCAGGGCAGAGTTTTAATTTTTTCCAATTTTTCTTTAATTTTTACTTAAATTTTTTTCCTAAAAAAGTTCCATTTTTTTCCCCAGTTTTATTCTGAATGTATCCACCAAAATGTTTTTCTTAAGCTGTTCTCTTTAAATTTTCTTAATAATTCTTCAATTATTTTTACCTTAATTTTATTTTCTTTTTTTTTAAATTTTGTTAATTTTTAAGGGGAATTACCTGAAGGTCGTTTTATTCTTGGAAGGGGGGAGGGGCTTGCAGTGAGTTTTTCTGTCAATTTATTACCAAAATCTGTGGCAAAATTTTATTGTTAAATTTTCTTTCGGTTTTTCTTAATAATTTTTCGTCATATTTTTTTTTAGTTCAATTTTATTTTTGGTTAAATTTCCAAAAAAGAATATTTTTCCAAAGTTACAATTTTTTTTCCAATTTTTCTTTAATTTTTGCTTCAAATTCAACCATTTTTTTCCCAGTTTTTTTCTGAAATTTTTTTCTTAAATTCTTCCTTAAATTTTGTTACTAATTCTTTGCCAAATATTTTTACGTTAATTTGATTTTTAATTTTTTTTTGAATATAGTGAATTTTTAGGGAAAATTTCCTGATGGATGTTTTTTTCTGGGAAGGGGGAAGAGGGTTGCAATGAGTTTTTTTGTGAAATTCTTTACCAAAATTTTATTCTTAAATTTTCCTTCAGTTTTTCTTAATAATTTTTCGTCATATTTTTTTATAGTTCAGTTTTAATTTTGGTTAAATTTCCAGAAAAGGATATTTTTTCTAAAGTTCTAATTTTTTTTCCAATTTTTCTTTAATTTTTACTTAAATGATTTTTTTTTTATTTTTGATTTTTCCTTAAATGTTTTAGGAAAAAAAGACTTTTCAGGATACATAAAAAAAACATTTTTTTCCAGTTTTATTCCGAATTTATACCCCAACATTTTTTTTCTTATTATTTTCTTAAATTATCTTAATAATTATTCTCTAAATATTTTTTTATAAAAAAATTTAATTTTACTTAAAAAAAAAGAATAATTTTCTGATATTTTTCCAATTTTTCTTTGAAATTAATTTGCTGATGGTTTTTTCCGGGGAAAGGGGGGTTAAGAAAAAATATTTGTTTATCATAATTTTTTTCCAAAAATTTTGTTCATATTTTAGTTTTTTCTTAAATTTTCTTAATAAATTCCTGGCCAAATTAAATTTATTTTAATTTTCAATTTTTTTTGTGTGTGCATATTTTTCCAGTTTTTTGTTCTAATTTTTCTAAAATATTTAAGGAGAAAAGAATAATTTTGTACTATTTTTCCAATTTTTCTTTGAAATTTTATAGATTTTTACGGGGAATTTCCTGTTGTTTTTACTTTTTTTTCATATGCAATAATAAATTTGAACAAGTAATTATGATGTTAAGTTGCCAAAAATCTACTTTTTTCTAAATTGGAAAATTTATTTTTTAATATCACTAAAGAAATTCCAATTTTCGTCGTAACTAGCACTAATCCAATATTAATAAAAATATTTAAAAAATTAAATGAGAAATTAAAAAAAAAATATAAATTTAAACAAGAAAAAAAGGAAAAATGTTTTTAAAAAAACAATCATTTTTCTGTTCGCCCCAAATTTTATGTATTTTTTTAAAAGTGACCAATTTTCTATATTTTTCCTATTCTAATTTGGGGTACTTCAACGTCCTGCTTTGAAGAAAAGTCACTATTTGTACTGCTCGTTCAATGTCATATTTTTGGTGGAGACAATTTGTAAATTTTTTTATTTTTAGATACTCGTCGTAATTAGAAAATATATTTTTTTGAGAGATTGGAAAATTCTATTAGTTTTTTTTTTGTTTTTTTTTTGCTAAGCTGCTTACACTAACGAGTATTTGAGAAAAATCGTGCTGCATTTTAAGTGAAAGATTGTTTTTTGTTTCGTTAAAAATGACGAATTTATAAATATGAGAATTTAAAAAAAAAACTATTTTAGGGGAAAAAGAATTTTACAAACTCCCTTTTTGGTTTTTATTTTCCATTTAATTTATTTTACTACTAAAAAATTAAAATACTTTAAAAAAATTACTAAAAAAAAACCTTAAATTATTTAAAAAAAGAAGTAAAATTTTTTTCTTTTTTTGATAATTTTTGTGATAAAAATTATCTTTTTTTTTTAAAAGCATTAAAAAATAAAGATAATTTTTATCACAAAAATTAATTAATACAAAAGAGAGAGAAGAAGAAAAAAACCACAACCAAATTCGAAACTATCACAAAAAATTGTGTTTTTACGTAGGATTTCTTGGTGTTTGTGTGTGCGTTTGTCTAAAATGGCCTGGTAATAATGTGGAGAGGCGGGGGGGGGGGGCTCCATCGTCAGAATTGTTGTCTATTTTTCTAAGTTTTTTAGTAGCAAACGTTTTGTGGATACAAGTACTGAGTTCAGCTGCTCCACCGCACCATCGCCGCTCCCTCCGTAACCGTTTTATCGCAACAACACTTCAACATTCCACATGTTCGCGCCGATTGAGAGAGAGGTTATAGAACTAAAAACTGTGCCAATGTACCGTTTCAAGGACTTCCATCCAACTCCCCATTAACAAGTTGAGAAACTTTTCAGTTCGCTCTCATGACGAATACCATTTTTGTGCGGATCCGTTTTCTTCGTAGTGTTTTTTACGTTTTTTTTTGTTTTTTTTGAATGTCGTTTGTTCATTACTTGTGTACTCACTATCATCCCCGCCGACTTATTCCTAGCCCAATAATAACCCACCTACTCTCTCACCTCTCACCCTTTCTAGCAACGAGTGAAGTGCATATTAAAAACTACAGAATCAGTTGTCGTTTGTTGTATGCGAACTTATTATTTGAACAAAAACGGTACACACACACACACACGACGTGTTCGTATGCATCCGTCCTCTCCGTCCCTATGACTAATCTAATAAGCGATTTATTTGCTTCTCTTAAAACTAAACTTCTGCTGTGATTAGCACGAAAGAGGGGGGGGGGGGGGGGCGGTGGTGTATTAGGGGCTAACCCATACTTTCGCAAATGATTTAATTGATACCGAAAAAATTTATCATAATTCAGAGAATATTTCAAGGCAGAATCGTGATTGTAAGCTTTTCTGTTAGTTCGTTTTTGTTTATGCTTTTGTTTTTGAGTCTCTCTCCCCCTATTTTCATTAGAAAACATTATTTCTCAAACATCAATTGTTATACACGTAAATTATTTATAACAGTTCAAAATAATTTTAACTTGTTTTTTTGTCCTTTTTGGTCTTTTATAATAAATTAGAATTTTTTTTTGTACTAAAATAAAAAAATTGGTAAAAAAGAAAATTTTTAATTTAATTTTTCCAATTTTTTTTTTACTATAAAATAAATTTTATGCTAAAAAAAAAACTCAATTTTGTCGGGTCTATCTGTCAATTATACAACCACAAAATAAATGTTCTTTAAAATAAAAGAAAAAACGAAAAATAAAGTCGAAATTTTGTTTAACAAGAAATTTTTTTTAGTCCACTGTAAAAATTCGAACAGTTTTCAATCGAAAATAATTCAAATCCGGATTAACACACACACACGCATCTACACTTCCAACGAACCCGTATGCATTTCAATCTAGTCTGTCAAAATTAGAATAGTTTCGGGCTAATTCGTAAGCTGCTGCTGCTGTACTGCAGTCGTGCTCGTGTATCAATTAATCGTGATTGCAGCGACAACGCAACGGAGAGCTTTCGGAAAAGCTGCAAATTCTTTTGGTGTTTTTGTCCCACTAACTACCACATCACGTTCGGGAGTGAGTATACGCCGACAAATCGCACTGAAAGAGTCTGCTGCTGCTGCTCGCCAATGCGCCAAGTCGCTGTTTCTCTTCACTTTCAAAAGGACAGCGTGTAGAGAAGGAACGCAGCAGTACATGCTGTTTTTGACATTTTCTTTTTGAATCGCTTTCGGCTCTTCGTTATTTGTTTTTGTTTTTATTAACTAACAATCGACAAAAGAGCAACACAACGCACAAAATAAGCGCTATTTTTGCATGCAAACTTTGACGTGCAGCAAATGAGACGATTTTAATAAAAAAAAAATAATGAAAACAAAAACAGTAGTCACAACAAAAGTGGATAGTAACCCTCCTCCTCTGCACCACTCTCCTTTCTGTGTACTCACTCTGAACTAACCAAACTTATAATGTAACAAAGCAAAACCAAAACCAAAACAAAACAAGCAGTCTTCAGTTCAGTTAAGCCCATCCCGCCAAACCTACAACGTCAAAGCGACCAGCCAGCACGCAGCAGCAGCAGCAGCAAGTGTGATCGTTGCTGTTTATGCGCTAAAAACGAAAATCGTCTCAGTGTCCGCTTAACTTTAGAGTCGCGTGTGTTAAGCTTCTTCCTTGGGCAGAGAGAATTTTTGGTGCCCTTTTTTTTTTTTTTGTTTTAATGCCGCCGCCTACACTTATACGTAAAAAATAAAAATAAAATTGAATTTTTTTTTTTTTGCTGTTCCCTTTATTATACCTAGAAGAGGAGGGGGGTAAAAACGTTTAAATAGTATAAAATTATTATTTCTTATTTGTGAATAAATAATTTTTAAAGAAAAATTTATTATCGATACGAACACACCTCCTCGCTCTTCTTCATACAAGAACAAAAGGGAAATAAAAATAAAAACAGAAAAAGTAGAATAAGAGAAGGCAATTGTGTTGTGTGCGTTGTTGTTGTTGTTCTTCTTCTTCTTTGTTAGTTATTGATGAATGGAGGAAAAAAAAGCCAACAACGTTTTAAAGGTGCTTTTAGGGGAAAATCCCTTTAAAAACGAAAACTTTTCTCTTATTCGAAAAAAGGTGATTTTTTTTTTGTAAGTAATTTAAGAGTATTTAAATTTTTGTTTTTTAAATTAATAAAAAAGAGGACACATAAAAGAGTATTCTTAAAAAAAAGGCCAATTTTGAATATAATAAACAAAAAAATAATAACAAAAAAAAACGTACAATTTAGATGGATTTTTTTTTGTTATTTTAAAGAAAAACAATAAAAGAAAAAGAAAATTCAAACAAAAAAAATGATTATTTCTGTGATATTTGAGCATTTTTATGGTTGAATCTATCATTCTCAGTCAGTGGAGGAGGAGATTTATACACAAAATAAAGCGCAATGTTTAGAAAAATCCTCAAAAACCTTACCAACAATAAGGAATACGTACTAAGGGGAAAAAAATTCATAAATATTTTCACAAATAAAATAATTTATTAATAAAATTATAAAAGAAAAAGTAAAATTAATCGAAAGTTTTTAGTGTGCATTTAAACAAAAATGTTGAATATTAACTAAAAAAAAAAGAAAAATTTATCATAAAACTAATAATAATAATAATATTTAAAATAATTAATTGAATTTGTTGCTGTATATTGATTGATTGTGATTGTTAAAAATAAATATGACTGTTGGCGAAAGAGAAATTCTTTTTGCCGATGCCAATCCTGCCAAGGATACGACGAGTAACTTGATCGGAAATGGCGGAAATGCCATTTTTCTAACAGGTAAAAAAAAAAGTATTTTTTTATTTTGAAAAAAAAATTATTATTTTAACGTAAAAAAACTCCAAATTTTTCTGCTCATTTTTTTTTTGTTGATTATTTAGGTTTTCAAATGAAACAAGAAAAAAAAAACAAATAATTTCGAGAAAAAAAATTCATAAATAAATAGGAAATTTGTCAATGATCTGACCTGACCACCCTATTCTTCTGGTTTATTTATTTACGTTTGTCCCTTCCTGTCGTTCTCTCTTCTATTCTGTCTCTCTCTCTCTCCTTTAGTCCATCAGATCAGTATTTTAGTCTATTTCTATCTCGTCTTTGCAACAGAAACTATTTCAACGCATGCCTTGTAGAGCAAGTGGAATAGGCGATCGGTAATGCTTATGCTAATATGACAATAGGATACGATAGAGTGGGACAAAAGCCAAGTGTACTCAAAATTTGTTCGAAATTTTATGAATAAGCAAAGAAAAATTGCGTTAATATTAATAATAGCAATGCCATAGGAAAGCGGTCGGTCAATGACCGATGTTGGCCTCGTTATTTTACGGCCGCCGAGAGATAACGTACCCGATGACGATTATCGCTGATCGGGGCAGATCGGTTTGTGGTCGTTCGTTGCGTTGCGTTGCGTTACGTTTTCTTATGCGTGTGACGATATGACACTTCGAGCAAAGTAATGCGAGAGCCTCCCTTCAACCCCTGCAGTATATTTTGTAAAAGTTTCCCCTTGCGCTTACTCTTGCTGTCTTTAGTAGTGTTTAATTGCCAGTTTAACTAAGTTTGCATAAGTGGCTCCTCTGCCGCCGCCGCCACCTTCGCACATAATAAAAATTTCACTTTTCGTAAAACGAGATTTTACCTTTTTTTTTTAATAAAGCAGACCCTAAATTTTGGGATGGCTGCGTGCATTTAGTGTATGTATTTGGTGAGGGAGGGAGGAGGGGTTATACGTTTATTTATTGAAAGTGACTGAATTTTTTGTGCTCGTAAGTTGTGAGCAATTTTTTTTTCTTTCTCTTCGTTTTTATTATTTATGTTAAAGATTGTTTTTACAGTCAGAAACTTAAAAGAAATTTCTCTCAAATTTGCCGTCAGTTTTTGGATTTTTTTTTAGATCCAATTTGTGCATTTTTTTAATTATAAATAAAAATTTCAAAGGAAGAGGATTTTTATGAATAAAATTTTTTTCAAATATATATAAGAAACCACGTGGCTTTTAAACATACCACGTGATATTCTCGTTAGAACACGTGTTTTTTTTATTATTTTCTTGGTTCAGAAAAATCCAAAAAAAAAAAATAATTCTGAGCAAACTTTTTTTTTAAAAAAAAATTTAAGGGATTTTTACCTAAATTTTTATTATAAATATTTTTTTAGGGGATTTTTACTTAAAATGCTTAATTTTTGATTGGCAATTTTTTTTTTTATTTTTAATTAAATGTTCTCAAAAAATATGGAAATAAATGAAATTTATTTCTACTTTGTTTTCTTATATAAGAGAAAAATTTTCTTCAAAATTATGGAAAAATAATGGAAAAAATCATATAAGAACTGTCCAAGATGAAGAGCGATTAGTAACGAAATTGAAAATCACTTGCACTTGGCACACTAACACTCTGGCATTGTTCATGAACAGTGAACGGACGGACGGTCTTGTTGAAAGCAAAAGCGAACATTCGCCGTTGGTTTTGTAAGCCGTCTTCCCGTAGGCCAGTTATTCATCGTGTCTAGTGTTAATATCGCCAGCGCCAATGGCCGTCACTGTTGCTGTTGCAGTCGTTCCGCTATTTGATTGCCACTGTCATCGACCAACAAGTAGCCGTCCCTGCTTCTGCCACCGTCAACTTCACCCACATTCTTGTGTGCTTCTCGAATGTTACGACAACTCTGTTTACATTGCTCAGCGCGATTATTCAATTCAGCCTACAATCTCTACTCACTCTCTGTCTCAGCATTAGCTCATTGCTTGCTGCCCTCACTCCAACTTCGACGTTGACGTTCAGCGCGCCAGCAGCTTCATTGCTTGCCTCTCTACCTCTCGTTTGGTTGTGTGCCGCTGTGTCACCATCGCTGCTCTCACTCTTAACGGGAAACTAGGTTACACAACAGCGTTATGGCAAGCTCGGGGATCATTGACCGCCAATCCATGGCCTAGTTACAGGAAATAGTTTGAAGTGTTTAATTTTACTTGAAATCGACACGCATACACGCAATTGACGTTGATTAATTTAGTCGCACACACACACACACACGGGCGGGCGGGCTTATACACGTTCTCTTTTCTATGCATGCCGCCAATAATAACTGACGACGGATTGAGTTTAGATTGATTTTCACGAACATTTATGAGTGTGTGTGTGTGTGTTTGTAGGTAGGTAAGATCTCTAATCTTTTTTGAGGGAATTTTTTTTCTTCTTTTAAATTTTACTTTAAAATTTGGCGGGGTTACGAAGAAAAAACGGGTGTGCAAAAATGTTTTAAAATTAAAGAAGTAAAAACATTTGCCAAATTGTAGATTATTTTTTAAAGTCCTACAAAACATGAAAATTATTAATCAGAAAGAAATAAAAAAAGGATTAATTTTTGTTATTATCTTGAAAATAATGTTTAAAAAAAAACAAATTATGTCATCAAAGTGTCATAAAAACTTTATTAATTGGCCTAAAAATTGTTATCATCATCAATAAACAATAAACCAATATTTATAAATTTTACAAGCAAGTCAAAATCAATTTTTGAGTTTTTTTCAAGTATTCTTTTTTTATTTTATTAAAAAAAAAATACTATTAAGAAAATAGTAACAAAAAAAAAAAACATGAAAAATACCATTCTTACAAATTATTCTTCAAAAAAAAAGTCTTTTTTTTGGTTTTAATTTGATTTGTTTGGTTTAAAAAAATAAATTTAAATCAAAAGTAAAGACTCTCCACGTAAATGGTTGTTCTCTGCTAGTTTTTATGCCAGTTTTGTTTTTTAATTCGAAATTGTATGGAAGATTAATTAAAAAAAGAACGATTTTTTTTTTGGACA
Source organism: Atherix ibis (assembly GCA_958298945.1). Classification (NCBI taxonomy): domain Eukaryota; kingdom Metazoa; phylum Arthropoda; class Insecta; order Diptera; family Athericidae; genus Atherix; species Atherix ibis. The sequence continues at coordinate 28,921,651 of OY282605.1, read as the reverse complement.
TTTTATACGATTTTATTCTAATTCGTATACAAAAAAAAATCAACACTAAACATTTTCCTTAGAAAGGGTTAAGGGGGGGAAGGCGGGGAGGTTGCGTTTATATTAGGATGTTTGTTTCTTATTAAAAAATAATTTTTTTATATACTGTGCTGTTTTCTGAAGTTTTTTTTTTGACAATAACTTCGAAGAAAACAACTTAAAACAGGCAAAAAAAATTAGGAAAGAAATAGAAATAAAAATTTTACTTAGATAAATTTGGAATGAAGGGGGGGGGGGGGGGGGGGTCTGGGTGTTTATTAGGCGGTTTTTTTCTTATAACAAAATAGTTTTTCTGTCTACTGTGCTGTTTTTTGAAGTTCTTTTTTGGACTCCAATAATTTCGAAAAAAATAATTTAAAACGCAAAAATTAGTAAAAAAAATAATTTTTACTTAGAAAAATTTTGTATGGGTGGAGGGGGGAGTGGGTGTATATTATTAGGATTTTTTTTTCTTATTATATAATAAATTTTCTATATACTATTTTATTAATACAAAAAAAATTCCAAAAAAAGTCCTTTTTTTGGAAATTTTTCTGAAGGAAAAAACTTAAAACAGAAAAAAAATTAGGAAAAAAATAGAAATAAAAAAAATTTTTTTTTGCTAAAAACAAGCTGAAAATTTTAATAATTTTCTTTAAAACAAAAATAAATTTAGTAATAAGAGTTATTAAAAAAATTACGAATTCTATAATAATTTTTGTTGAAGAATTTTTTTCTTCTCAAATAAGGACAGATAAAACAAAAATAAAAGCAAATTTAAAAATATTATCATAATCAAAATTAATAATACTTCGCTAGTTAGTATGAATATCTTAAAAATCAAAATTAATATAAAGGAAATTTTATGAAAATTTTGGGCTAAAAGTAAAAATGCGCTTATTTTTTACAGTCCAGCTCATTAAAACAAAAAAAATCCAAGATGCCCTTTAGTTATCGCCAGATGGACTTTACCTTTCAGTACAAATGCTTAAGAATTTACCTTTCAGTATAAATGCTACCATAAAAAAAAATATTTAGTCACAAAATTTTCAGGCAAAATAATAGCAATAACAACAACTAATAGAGACGTTATACTTGAGGCCGAAAGTGTTCTAACCTAACAGTATGTGCACACACACACACACTCACTTAGCATTATAACTAAATTCAGCCACATTTAATCTATCTAACAGTTCGTGCTATTGTGAACGAAAAATATTATTAATTATAATAAAATGTTAACTGTGCTCTCAAATACAGTAACATGGATTGGTTGCTCAGAGGGGATATGCGAGTAAGAGCGTACTGTACTCGTAATCGAACTGTGGGCATACACGATATGTACTTACCGAATTTAACCTTGGAATTTTCAAAGCTGTTCAATGAAAACGAGTAGAAGTCATTCAACTTTCGTCCGTTTATATATACACACACACACACACATGCGCATCGAAAACTATATTTTTCTATACTTACTCGTTCGTGTCGTGTCGTGTTTGTACACAAATTCTATGAGTTGAATTTTTTCCCTTTTCACTCTTTCTTTATACCTTAAATAAGTGGTATAAGTGCGAATGTGTGCATATGTGTGTCTTTTATTACTGAGCAAACATGTCTCAAATTTTCTATTTAAAAATCCATACACATAAACACACACATGCAAACAAACGTACTTGTATAAAAACAAATATTTTTTTTTTATCTATTAAATATTTTTAATCAAATTTATTGTTAAATAAACAAAACATTTTTTTTTTTTTTAATAATAATTTTTCAAAATAATAAAAACAAAACAAAAAATAAAATCACAATTTCAATATTTATTAAAAAATAATGAATTTTCTTTTTTTCAATTACTTTATGAAATTTTATTAGTTACAGAAGCGGAGAGTTCCCTTTTTCTTTTTCTCGCTCACTCGAGCGTTGTTAATAATGTAAAAAAAAGAAGAGTAGACAAAGAAAAACATAGAAAAATATGGAAAATTGCAAAACAAACAAAAGAGAAACAATAAAAAAAAAACCGTAAGGGTAGAGCAGAGAGAGTAATGTGAACAAATAATCGAAAGTTAGAAAAGAGAGAAAAAACAAAATTCTTTCGAGTAATTCAAGGTTATAAGAGTTGTCCCTTACGGAGGTGGGAGCAGGCACAGAACCAGAACTCTGGTCGTACTCGCTCACTGGTATTATTTTATTAATTGTGCTTGTAAATAATAAATTTGCATATTCTTACTCAGTATTAATGCTCTTTCCTAAATTGATTAGAAAAATTTCTTTTTGGTATTTTTTTTTTAAAATTAGGAAATTGTTCACAACAATTTTCGTTATTTTTATTATTTGTTTTTTTTTTTTTATTATTATTTAACTTAAATTTTAATGTATCATAATTATTTGTGATTTTTTTTTGTGCTAATTCTACAGTAAATAAACAATTTAAAAAAAAAACTATTAATAAAATTGGTTTTTTGGACAAAAGTTGAGTGCGGCGCCCCCTTTTTGACTATTGAATTTTAAAAGGTATTTTTCTCTTTTATTAATTAATTTTTTGTTTGTGGTGGGGAAGAGGTAAATGTCATTGTCTACCGTCTTTGGTATACCGTTTTAACTTCATTGCATTGTGTGTTAATTTGACATAATCGAATGCAATCAGTAAAATTTTGTTAATTTTTTTTTTATGCAAACCAAAAATGTGTGTAGGTGGTTGGTTGGTTGGTTGGTTATGAGGTGTTATTACGGAAAGAGTTTTGCCAAAGGAAACGGGGGTAAAGGAGTGGTTATACACATAACATCGCGTATCGCATGAATAAACACACTAACAACTGGTCCACACCACCATTCAACTGGCTCCTAGACACACCACCTTCCCCTCGTTCTGTTGATCTACATTTTGCAGTGGTGCGCCGATCGATTGACTCAATGAACTTGCGTCACAGAGACTCGACTTTGACTTGGAACGTGCTAAACCGCAAAAGCGAAAGTGGAAATTCCTCAACAACAAAAAATGGGCACACAAAAAAATCCCATTCATTATTGGTGTGCGTAAGAGAAGCTAGCTAGGTTGCGTGCATTCAATGCAAATCGGTTGCAATTGTGTGCGTGCATAAAAAAAATGCAGCCTATTAGAAATAATGGAATTTGAAAAATTAAAATTTTTTTTTATACTCATAATCACCACCACTACCTCAGCAGGTAATAGGGAGATTTTATTAAAATAAAAAAAAAATTGTCTAGACCCCACCCTCCTCCTCCTTCCTCTCTTCGCCTTTATAGTTAAAAAAAAAAAAGGTGGACGCAATTTGTCGATGCGCTATTAGAAAATGTGCTAATTGAAAATGACTGGAAAATATTTGCTCAAATAATTAGGCGACAGGTAAATAAGATTTTTTTTCTTTCCTCTTTTATTTTTATATTAAGTAAATATGCAGGTGTTTTTTTGTATGTGTGTGTGTGTGTGTGTGTCAGGGGAAAATGAATAATCTAACACACATTTTGGTTAATTTATTTTTAAATTTATTTAGTAAATGAAAAAAAGTTTTTTTTGAAAAACAAATGGTTTTTTTTTTATTCTGAATAAGATAAGGATTTTGACTGTTGAGAGGGGGGGGGGGAGGGGGTGTTAGGGTAGGTTGTATTTTTTTTTGTAGGTTGGAGAAAGAGTTTTTTTGTAAAGTTTGTTGGGTGTTTTGTTTAAGCAAATACAAATTTTATTTCTTACTTACAACTAATCACGGTAGATGTCTCTCTTTCTCTCTTTGAAAATGAATGGCGCCAAGATGTCCTTTATAGATTTTTTTTATGCTAATTTATAATAATTTAAAAAAAAAAAACTTTAGAAAAAATAATTTTAAAAAAGTTTTTTTTTGTTAAAAAACTTTTTTTTTATTCCAAATAAAATATTTTTGTTTGCGGTGTGGGGGGGAGGGAGAGGTTAATAATGATGGGGTTTTTTTTTATGTAGGTTGGAACAGACACAAAATATAGTTTTTAATAAAGTTTCTTGGGTTTTGTTTAAGTAAAAACAAATCCGTTTTCTTACTTACAACTAATCACGGTAGATGTCTCTCTCTCGGAAAACGAATGACGTCAAGATTTCCTTTGTAGATTTTTTTATACTAATTTATAAGAACAAGTTTGCTCAAGAATCGAAAAAAAAGAGAATAGCAGTAAAAAATAATTACAAAAAAAGTTCCATTTTAGTGAATTGACGCCATTTATTTGTGGGTGAAAAACGATGGGCGGAGAGAGGGAATAGGAAATTTAATCACTTGTCTTTATGAATCGATGCAATTGCCTTTGAAAATTATCAGCAATGAACTAGAAAACATTTTGCATTTCATACCGCCGCTCGGCGCTACCTCGTTTTTTATCTCGTTCGTTACTCAAATAATAAAATTCTTACGATCCGCGAATGCTTCCCAATCGAATGCAAATTTTAGATGCAGATTGTTTACGTTTGTGTGTGTGTTTGTACATTTTCCTATTCATTATTTACCGACAACTTGTACAAAAGTCCGGGAATGAGTGGCTAAAGTGGAACGCGTTCACATTGAAAATATTTTACAATAGTTCGAATAGGAAAGAGCGACAGAGGCAAGAGAACAAATCGTTCATGGCATAGAGAAGGAGATGCAGACAAAATGTTTAGAATATCACAACAAGCTATGTGTGTGTACTTAGGATTAGAAATAAATACGAAATCGAAAAATTCAACATTACAAAACATACACACTCAAAAATTCTGATTAGATAATTGTAAGTCTAATTGGATATGGAGAAACATTGAATTGAATTCGGAAAATTAAACCGATACACACACGCGTAAATAATTGCTCATCCACTACTCATCATCGCTATTGTCGCCATCGTTAAAAAATGAGTTTTTTTTTGTTCTCTGTCACTCCTAACGATCATTTTCATAAAATAAATAAGAAAGAAAGAAAGAAAAAAAACAATTTAACTTTTTCTATTTTCGTTTTCGTTTTTGTTCATTCTTCATTATTCGATGTACGTCATACGATCAGAGAGAGAGAGAGAGTAGTAGCTCACCCGCTATGACACAGTACCCGCTGCCCTATATTTCCCACTGGCACAGAAAGTGTTTCTTTTTTTTAGGAAGAGAGAGGATCGGGAATCGGGAGGTTGCTGCTATTTATTGTTGGTAGCAGTGGCTATTGTGTGTGTGTATTTCTCGCCTCGTTGCGTGTGTACACGATAGCTTTTTCCTGTCACTGCCGGTATGGGGCGATTCAGATTAGGTGAACTTATTGGCGTGTGCGTGCGTTTGTGTTTGTGCGCCTGTGGGTACGTAATCGCAACTTGGCCTTCGTTTCTCTTTCAACTCTCAACGGTCGTTGACCCAGTGTCGCGCACGACCTACTTGCGTTCAGTAAAAACTGTGTGAGTTTCTCAGTTCTCGTTTTTGCTTTCGTTTTTGTTTTTGACTATTTTCTCTTCTTTCCCTCTGCTATTTGCCGCTCATGCCATTGTTATACGAGTATATGCTGTGCGCTGTTGTTGTTACTCTTTGCCGTAAATGTTGTGCAAGTACATACTCTGGATCTTATGCAAAACGGAGAGCGATTGGCGGAGGGTATTTGGATGTTTCACAGAAGAGAGTAGATTTAAAATTTTTCTCTTTCATTTTTGCACTTTCTTTGATTGGCAAAGATTCTTTCGTTTTTTTGTTTGTTTTTTTTGCAAGGGGGACGATTTTTCTTGAAAAAAATTTTCAACTATTTTTATTTGATTTTAAATTTATTTATTTTTCTAATTTTTTTCTTAGGAAATTCTTTATTTTTTTTTTGGAAAATTCATTGCAATTTTTTGTTGGAATAAAAAGAATTTTAATTGGAATATTATTTTTTTAAAAAAAAGTGGTGTTTTTTTTGTAATTTAAGAAAAAAATGTTAGAAAATATTTTTTTAAGTAAATTTTTAGTAAGTATTTTTTTTGAATTTTTTTTTTTTGTGCAATGAGCTTGAAATCTTATCATTAATTCTCAATTTAAAAATAAAAATAAAACCAAAAGAAAAACAATAAATTTGATTAAATTTTAATTAATAATCGTCGATATTTGTTTGCGAAAAATTTAGATTTCATTATTTACGAACAAACGTAAAAGCAAACTGTTAAAAGGGATGGGGGGTTTGGTGAGGGAGGAGGAGGGTATTTTGCGAATATGTATCCATCGAGGAGTTGTGTGTAGGTTAAGTAGTAGTAGTATTAGTAGTACTTCAACTTGCCCTACTTAACTAGAACTTAACTGTGCGAATCCACACATACAACACAGACGCGTCGTAACCTGAGAAGCAATCGCACACACAGCCAAGTAGAGTAAATGCTGGTTAAAATGGCAATAGACACACACACACGCAAGCCAATTTTCTATTAGTTGTGGGCTGGCTAGGCTGTCAACACCACCACCACCACCACCGCCACTTTTGCCAGTTGGTGAGCTGCTCTGCTCCCCCCTTTCCTGGTCATGTCTCTAAATACAAAAATTGTTGTCGCTGTTTTTTGAGTGTGTGTTAGTATGTGTGTGAATGTCGAAAAAAGTTCGCTCAAAGCTAGCCGAACGAACAGCAGCAAAAACACACAATTTCCTGGGGTAAACGTATTTTGTTGTGTGTCAATGGACGACCTTCAACGCGTTCTGCACTCACACCACACAAACTGTACACACACACATCATCACCACCACCACCATCACCAACCAACCAACTCATGCCCCAAAGGCACAAGAAATATTATGCTTAGATTCAGTGTCGTTTGTGAGACACTTGATCCCTTCCCGCCACTGTTTTTTTTTTTTTTGGGGCGTTTTGATTATTTTTTTTCTTCAATTTATTTTTGGTATTAAATAATTTGTTTTTTTTTTTTCTTTTAAAATCCTAATTTTTCTCGTGATTATTATTTATAGTTTTTTTTTTCTAATATTTTTTTTTAGGTTTTTCCTCAAAGTTACAATTTTCCCACACCCTCTTCCCTCGCTTTTTTCCAAACCCCTTAGAAAAGAGACATTTTTCTAAGCCTGATTCTGAATTATTGCCGGACTGTTGGTGGTGGTGACTTTGAGTGATGCAACTTTTAATTTTGATTCGATTTGTTTTTGTAATAAAATCCAAATCAGGTCACATTCGGCGGTGCAGCAACAATTGTGCTCCTCTACGCGTTGTAAGTTTAGCTAATTCGACTGCCCCCAGTTCGGGTACAGTTGACGGTCGAGGGTTGATGTTTCTGCTTTGAAAAAATGGAAGAAAGAGAGAAAATTCGTCGTGTAGCAGCTTGTGTAGCCAATGTTACTCCCAACCCCCACCCCTCCCACACACACCGTATTCTGTCGGTTAATATTGTCGAGTGCATTGACACCTGAAATGACGACACTTTTTCACCTTGTCGAGTCGTAGTTGCCATAGTTTGTCGTTGCGTACGTATGTCAGTGTCCAAAATGTCCTCCATCAATAAATCATGTTTAATTACGCAAGTTAATCGGTTCGGTTAGCACGACCGACACCCTCCCACCCCTTTCCCCAATCCCCAATCCCCATCAACTTTTTCGAATGTCGTTTTAGAATATATTACGAAATTTCCATTGATCGACTAACGATTGTGTTGCTGTTATTGGGGCTTAAGTGTGAGTTGAATGCATTTGCGAGAAAAACATAGAAAATAAAATGCACTTTTTCCTCTCGCCTCTTCTTCTTCTTCTTCTTCTACTTCTACCATTCAATCCCATCAGCAGTAACTGATTTTTTCGATTTTTGCTTTTAAAATTCAATTGCAATTTTTTTTTTACCAAAAACAAAAAGTGAATTTTTTTTTTATATTTAATTTTTCATTATAAAGAGAAATGTTTTTTTATGTTTTTATTTATTCTCTTTTAAATTGATTAAAAGAGAAGAAAAGAAAATTTTTTTTTTTCAAAAACAGCAAAATTTTGTTCTCTTTTCTCGCAATTAATTGAGTTAATTTTTAGTTTTTTTGTTATTTACTTTTCTTTTTTTCTTCATCACCGGAGGGCAAGTTTTTATGAAATAATAGGTTTTTTTTGTTAAATATTTTATTTCGGTTTTTAAATTTAAGTAAAAAAAAGAAGAACTAAATAAATTCTCATCAAGAGCGCTGCAACGGAAAATAACGTCTTTTGTGATTTGTGCAAATAACGTTGTCGAACGCCATCTAGTTGTCGATAGACTCTATTTTTTTTGTTAGTTAAGGCGCACTCGTGAAAAGTTTCTGATTAAGGAAAAAATCACAAGTTGTCGCTAGGATAGCTGTGAAAGCGTCAAGTTTCTGTTCGAAAGGGAAAAAAAAGCTTCTTCGTGTGCTTTTTGAGTGTGAGTTTTTTTTTTTATTCGTTAAAAAACACAAAAGCTCTACTTACGATGTTAAGTATTGTTGTTGGCGGCGGTTTTGTGTTGACTGTGGTGGCTGGTGTGGATATGGCGGCCATTGATGATGTGTGTGGTGTGTTGATTTATTTCAAACGAGAAACCGTTTTATCAAATAATTTGAATTGTGGCGATTGGTGTGTTAGCTTGGTCTCTCTGGTAAGAGGCGGTTTTTGGTTTCTGTTCTTTGACAAAAATTCAACTATTTCTGTTCTCTCATCACTACTACCACACTTGGCCATCATGTATTTGCGTAAATCGGGGAAAAGCCGATTTTTCTGGAAAAATTAAAAGAAAAACAAAAACCAATAAGCGAACATAGAGTTTTCTCTTTCGCTCTCTCTTGGATTGACAAATTTCGAATTGTTTTTTTCTTCTTTTTTTTCCTTTAAGAAGAAAACAATTTTTTATGTTTTGTTATTTATTGGTGTGCGTGTGTGTGCGATTGCTTTTGTGATTAGAAACTGTGAGAGGCACTCGCGCTCTGCTCTTTGATATGCTCTTTGATCTGATATCGCCGGAGCTGTAGTGACACACACTAATGGCTTGTGGTGGGTTCTTATTGGTTGGGTTAGTATTGGCGGTGGTGTGTGGTGTATATTGTTGGTGGTAGGCTTTTCTAACCTTGAACTAATGTCCGAAAAAGGTCTTTTTTTCTTATTTTTGTTGTAACATAAATGGTGTCTTGTGGGAGGGGGGGAAAGGGAGTGTGTGTGTTTGTTGTTGTTGTGTTGTTGTTTTTTGACGAATTTAATGAGCAACTTTTGACAAAAATATCTAAATTTAAGTTATTAATTTTTAATATTTAAAAAAAATAACTAAATTTAAGTTAATACGCTTAAAAAAAATTTATAATTTATCATTTGAGAAATTCCTATTGCTTCCTTAAATTCACCCATATCCCCCCCCCCCTCCTCCTCCTTCAAAAAACTTTGTGTTTGTTTTCTTCAAAGTTTAAGTTTTTCTTTCAGTTTTGAATTTGCTTTGGTTTTTTTTTTCTATTCAAATTCAGTTTATTTTTAGACAAATTTATTCTCTTTCCTAATCACTAAAGTTTTGTTTTTGTTTTTTTTTTTAACTTCTTTTTGGTATTTTTCCCTACTAATGCTCCCGCTTCCCCCTTCCCCCTTATATATTTAATTGACATAATAAAAAAAGTAAAAATATTTAAAAATTACTTTTTGACACTGCAAAAAAGGACAATTTACATCGCCACATGGCCTGGCCGATGGAGCATGTGTTTTTCTTTTTTTTAGATAGAATTAATAATTTTTGGTTGTACCGAAATTCTTTTCTGCTGGGGAATGAATGTGATTGAAAAAAAAATAAAGTGAACCAATTAACAACGTTCCTTGTTTTTTTTTCTTTTTTAAAGAAAATCAATTTAAAAAATTGGCATTTATTGGACTTTTGGTATTAATTATTATTCCCTTGTGGTTGGTATTTTTCTGTATTCTATTTTTGTTTTTGTTGTTTTGTTTGGAGGGAATTTTTATAAAAAAAACAGAAACTGATGAAAAAGGGGCGAACGCATTCTAAATTTTTTTTTAGTAAGAAACGTTTTATTTCACAAAATCTTCAAAATTTGTTAAAAAACAAAAAATTGGTATAAAAATCATCGATATTTTTAGTATGGAAATAGTAAAATTTGATGCAAAAAATTATGGAAATTTGGTATAAAAACCAAAAATATTTTTTTTATACCAAATTTTTTTAGTAAAGTAAAAAGCGTTTTTTTCCAAAATCTTCAAAATTTGTTAAAACAAAAAATTGGTATAAAAATCATCGATATTTTTAGTATGGAAATAGTAAAATTTGATGCAAAAAATTATGCAAATTTGGTATAAAAACCAAAATTATTTTTTTTACGCCAAATTTTTTTAGTAAAAAACGTATTTTTTCCCAAAATCTTCAAAATTTGTTAAAAAACAAAAAATTGGTTTTTAAAAATCATCGAAATTTTTAGTATGGAAATAGTAAAATTTGATGCAAAAAATTATGAAAATTTGGTATAAAAACCAAAATTTTTTTTTTTACGCCAAATTTTTTTAGTAAAAAACGTATTTTTTCCCAAAATCTTCAAAATTTGTTAAAAAACAAAAAATTGGTTTTTAAAAATCATCGAAATTTTTAGTATGGAAATAGTAAAATTTGATGCAAAAAATTATGAAAATTTGGTATAAAAACCAAAATTATTATTTTTACGCCAAATTTTTTTAGTAAAAAACGTTTTTTATCCCAAAATCTTCAAAATTTGTTAAAAAACAAAAAATTGGTATAAAAATCATCGATATTTTTAGTATGGAAATAGTAAAATTTGATGCAAAAAATTATGCAAATTTGGTATAAAAACCAAAATTATTTTTTTTACGCCAAATTTTTTTAGTAAAAAACGTATTTTTTCCCAAAATCTTCAAAATTTGTTAAAAAACAAAAAATTGGTTTTTAAAAATCATCGAAATTTTTAGTATGGAAATAGTAAAATTTGATGCAAAAAATTATGAAAATTTGGTATAAAAACCAAAATTTTTTTTTTTACGCCAAATTTTTTTAGTAAAAAACGTATTTTTTCCCAAAATCTTCAAAATTTGTTAAAAAACAAAAAATTGGTTTTTAAAAATCATCGAAATTTTTAGTATGGAAATAGTAAAATTTGATGCAAAAAATTATGAAAATTTGGTATAAAAACCAAAATTATTATTTTTACGCCAAATTTTTTTAGTAAAAAACGTTTTTTATCCCAAAATCTTCAAAATTTGTTAAAAAACAAAAAATTGGTATAAAAATCATCGATATTTTTAGTATGGAAATAGTAAAATTTGATGCAAAAAATTATGGAAATTTGGTATAAAAACCAAAAATATTTTTTTTATACCAAATTTTTTTAGTAAAGTAAAAAGCGTTTTTTTCCAAAATCTTCAAAATTTGTTAAAACAAAAAATTGGTATAAAAATCATCGATATTTTTAGTATGGAAATAGTAAAATTTGATGCAAAAAATTATGCAAATTTGGTATAAAAACCAAAATTATTTTTTTTACGCCAAATTTTTTTAGTAAAAAACGTATTTTTTCCCAAAATCTTCAAAATTTGTTAAAAAACAAAAAATTGGTTTTTAAAAATCATCGAAATTTTTAGTATGAAAATAGTAAAATTTGATGCAAAAAATTATGAAAATTTGGTATAAAAACCAAAATTATTTTTTTTACGCCAAATTTTTTTAGTAAAAAACGTTTTTTTTCCCAAAATCTTCAAAATTTGTTAAAATACAAAAAATTGGTATAAAAATCATCGAAATTTTTAGTATGGAAATAGTAAAATTTGATGTAAAAAATTATGCATATTTGGTATAAAAACCAAAATTATTTTTTTTATACCAAATTTTTTTAGTAAGAAAGGTTTTTTTTATTGCAAAATTGCCTTTCCTTTTCCCTCTTTCCCTTATTCTTATCTACTCCGTTTAATTGTAGTCGATTATTTTTTTGTTGCTCATTTCTAAATTCCAGTTTTTTAAATTTAAATCAATTAACCCCTCCCTCTCCTCCCTTTCCCTCCACCACAAAAAAAAAAGAACCGTAACAAATAGAATTTTTCTCTCATTTTATCAAAAAATTTTTTTTTTTCACTTCTAATTTATGGAAAAATTAAAAACAAAGAAATTTTTTTTTTGAATATTTAATAAAAAAAATATTATAAAAAAAAACCGCACTGGTGCAAGTGTACTCATCCATACCTACACATATAACCATTTGTTATCTTCTTCTTTTTCTATTTTAGTACAACGAAAAGGAAAGAGAAAAAAACATTCGCCAAGTTTTATTCAATATTTTTTTCGCTCTTCTTCCCTCTTTCTTTTTCTCTTGTGGTATATGACAAAAAAGAAAAGAAAAACAAAACAGTAGAATTTTTTTTCTCTTTCTTTTTTAAGTATAAAAGAATTAAAGGGAAAAAATGAAAAAAAAACAATTTTTCTTTGGTTGTTTTTTCTTTCTCCAATTTCGATTTTGTTTTTTAATTTTTTTTTTTGCATTGCTAATTTTCCATTCCAATTCTATGTGTTTTTTTTCGTTTCTTCGAACTTCTTCTAGCTTATGAATACCTAGAATTTCTACTAAAGAATAAGCGAGACACACAAAATGGTGGTATTTATTTATTTGGTCAAATCACAATCCTATCAGTTAATCTCGTATACATTATTGCTCTTTACTCATTCTCGCTCAATTACTGTTTTGCCGACTATCGCTTTTCTCCGTTTTTTTTTTTGGATTTGTTGATTGCGTAGATATTCGCGTTTGTTTTTTTTTCTTTTCAAATGAAAAATAAAAGTTGAATGAACTTTTTCCTTTCACTCGGAGACGTGTCGTGTTGACGATGACGACGACGATGGCAGCGACGCTCGTGATAGCCGATGATGTGAGAAATGTTCTGTCCGTAAATAATAACAACACTAACCCATATACGATTGCGCACACACATTTATGCGAATGTTAAGAGAAAAGAAACTACGAGTATTAAATTTTTTAAGGTTCTGCTCTTTTTTAATTGCATTGTTTTCACATAATTTGAGTTGTGATCTCTTCTTTTTCCGATTCTCCATATCGCCGCCGCTCACTCTGTTCGGTTTAATTGTGAAAATATGTTCTTGTTACACTTATATTCGCAAATACGTAATTTCTGATAAGGAGTGTTATTACGTAATTCAATTTTAGGTTACCGGAATTTTTGGTTTCCTACTTTTTGTACATACTTTATTAAAATGAACAGGCAAAAATTTAAGATTTTTAAATAATAAATTATCTCCGTCCTAATTTAACCATCACCAAAATATATTTTGTACAAACTAAAATAGCTTGTGTAAAAGAAATGACTTTCGTTACCATTAAATTATCTAAATTATCGTTAAAAAACTGAAAAAAAAAATTTAACATAATTTAAGAAAAAATTTTCAGTTAACTATTAATATAAAAATCTATTGTATATGGTATATTTAATGAGAACTTATTAAAATTAAAATTTAAAAAAAAATCCAAAAATAGTAGAAATAATTTAAAAAAAAAAAAGATTTTATTTAAAAAAAAAAAACTGGTAAAAAAAATATTCACTTGACAAGAAAAAAAATCAAAACAATCAAATAAGTTTTTAATTAGTAAAGAAAAAAAAGGCAAGAACCAAAAAAAAAAAATTTGAAAATTGGCTAAAACGAAAACTTGGTATAAAAAAAGCCGAGATTTCGTATAAAATTCGGGAATAATTATTTTTTTATTAAACATTACCAAAATCTTTAAAGTTTAGTTAAAAAAAAAAAAAACAAAATAAAACTTGGTATAAAAATTTTAATACAAAAAATTATAAAAATTTGGTATAAAAATTAAAAAGTATGTTATGGCCTTAAAACTACTAGAAAAGTGTTTAGGTAAATAGGCGAAATTTTGTATAAAAAATAAATAAAAATTTCAGTGCAAAATCACAAAAATTTGACATAAAAAATAAAATACCAATATTTTTGGTATAAAAATTATTAATATTAATATTTTGTTATTAATCATTACCGAAATTACTTATGAAAATCTTTTAGAATTTCGTTAAAAATATCAAACAAAACTTGGTATAAAGTTTTTTGGTATAAAAATATAAAAATTTATTAAAAAAGGATTCAATTTGGACAAATTTAATTTTCTACTAATTAAGAGTAACGAAAAATTTGGTATAAAAATTATCGAAAATTTTTACTGTCAAAATTTGATAGGAAAAATTATAAAAATATGGTATAAAAACCGAAAATAATTTTATTATACCAAGTTTTTAGTATTTAATTTTCTACTAATTAATAGTCCAAATTTGGTAAAAAAAGAATCGAAGATTGATGAAAAATTGCAAAACTATGCCATAAACACCAACAAAACTTGGTATAAAATTCGCCGAAAATATTTAGTGTAGAAATATTCAAAATTTGGTATAAAAACAATGAAAATTCAGTACAAAAACAAAAAAAATATTTTTTAATTCCAAGTTAGTTTTTGGTATATAAATATGCAAATGTATCAAAAAAGTAGTCAATTTGGACAAATTTAATTTTCTACTAATTAAGAGTAACGAAAAATTTGGAATAAAAATAATCAAAGATTGATGGAAAATTCCAAAACAAAACTTCGTATAAAAATCACCGAAAGTTTTTACTATAGAAAATGTCAAATTTTATACAAACAATTATGAAAATTTGGTATAAAAACAACCGAAATTCAGTACAAAAAAGAAAAATATTTTTTTTTTGGACAAATTTAATTTTCTTCTAATTAAGAGTAGTCAAAATTTGGTATAAAAATAACCGACGATTGATGGAAAATTGAAAAAATTAACAAAATTTGGTATAAAAATTGATATCAAAAGTAATTAAAAAAAACTTGTACAATTTGGTAGAAAAATTAAAAAGGATGTCATGGTATGAAAACTACTATAAAAATAGTGGTAGTAAAATAAGCAAAATTTGGTATAAAAATTAAAAAAAAAAATTCAAATTCAAAATCACGTTAAAAAATTACCAATATTTTTGGTATAAAAGAATTTGGTATAAATTTGATAGAAGAAATTAATAAGAAATTTAGTTATCAAAATTTTGGTATAAAACTTATCAACCGAAATTTTGGTATAAAACTTTTTAATAAATTTGGAATAAAAAAATTGATATCAAATCTAATTAAAAAAAACTTTTACAATTTGGTAAAAAAATTAAAAAGTATGTCATGGTATGAAAACTAATATAAAAATGGTAGTAGAAAAAATGGCAAAATTTGGTATAAAAACTAAAAAAAAAAAAATTCTGTATAAAATCACCTTAAAAAATTACCAATATTTTTCGTATAAAAGAATTTGGTATAAATTTGATAGAAGAAATTAATAAGAAATTTAGTTACCAAAATTTTGGTATAAAACTTTTTAAAAAATTTGGTATAAATAAATTCGGTCATATTAAATAAATTCCAAAACAAATCGCTTATCCTTGACTTTGAAGTAAAGTAAAAATTAAATACAATAAAAAAAAATAAACTTATGCATACAAATATACACAAACACACACTAATCCATAAGTGCATATATGCGAGTTAAAGAAAAACAACCGTTAACACTATATAACGGTTCAGTCAATGACAAATAATATCAAAATAATCTCATAAACAAAAATCAAGTCAATAATAAATTTTGCAAAAACTTCAAAAACCAAAACTGACAAAAAACAAAATTTTTAATATTCCACCTTTAAAACAAGGAAAATAAAGAATCCGATCAATTAAAACACCTGTGATTTGTTGTTGAACTTCAACAAAAAGAAGATGAAGAAGAAAACAAGTCAAAAAAGAAAAAAAAGACAAAAAGCGAAAAAGGTCAGATCAGATCAGATTCGAATTGAGATGAAGTGAAAATAAAAAAAAAATCGAAAGGAAACTGTTACCATTCGTGAAGGTAAACTGAATCTGGTTCTGACTCGACGGATGGATTTTGTTTGTGGTAGAGACTGTGAGGTAAAGTAAGGACACGATCGATGGACAAGCAAGCGGATTCGAAACGAAAAAGGAAAAAGTGATCGAATGGGAAAAGGAGACGGACAATCAGAAATCAATAAAAGAAGATGAGAAAAGGAGACAATCGCGGCGGCGTCGTCATTCGTGTGGTGGTGTACTTCCGTAACTCTGCAATAAAGAAAAAAAAAATTGCATAATCAAAATGACGACAAACAAACTAAATGAATTTGGTTATTTCCTCATCTTTGTTTTTTTTTGTTTTTTTGTTGATTCTTTATAAAAATAATCACTAAAAAATAAAAATAAAAATAATAAGAAAATCTCAATAAACCTTGTGATGCACACAACGCGCGGATATTCAATAATAAAACGAGAGACCAGTATTGACGGTTGCCTCTACCAGATTTAATGTGCAGCACAAGAGGAGATGTACGTACGCACGCACACACACACATTGAGGCGGTATTCATGATCAAATATTCGGAAAATTTTAAAAAAGTTCGATTTGAATTTTTTTGCTTACCTCTCTTTGTTGCTCTCTCGTTTTCTATTTTTGTGTATTTTCTCGTTAAGTGGCCTACGAGGCAGCGTATTGTTGTTGGCTTACGGGAGTTACGTTGAGAGCACCGAAAAAAGGGAAATGGGACGAGAGAAAATTCGCCCAAAAAGAGAATTACGTACGCGAGTAAATTGTATGGGTGTTAAGCAATCGTGTGCATGCAAATACTCACCAATTAACATTGACCTTGTAATCAGTCATTCGTTCGTGCGTTCGTTCGTTCGCATACACAATTTCACTCTCTGTTTCTCCAATCAAGTTGATTATTCCTTTTCGCTCGCCCTCTTTCTTATCATTTTGTGGAGTAATTCGATATTTTCATTTCATTTCATTTTTCCTCATCTACTCTTCTTTCCTTTTATTTATTGTTCTTTCATTTTTTACTTGCTATAATAAAATATTTTCTTGCTCTTTCCAATTCACATAAATAATTGCATGAATCTCACTCGCATTCGCAATATTCTTGCACGACTTAATGCAACGGCGTATATTACGAAGAAAAATTTTTGTTCAAAAAAAAAAATGCCTACTAACAATGATAAAAGACTCCAAATAAAAGTTTTTTTTTTTGTTCTAAATTAAAATTAGCACACCAATACATACAACGTTTTTTAATTTTTTAATATCTGAAAAAAAAACAAATTTTTATTAAATATTCTTTTTTGTTGGGAATTTTTTTGAAATTTTTCTCTAGTTTCCGTAAAAAATTTCTTTATTTTCTTAAAATTTCATTGAAATTTCTTTAAAAAAATTTAATAACTTGTCATTTGTTGGAAAATGTTTAATACTTCCTTAAATTTACACCAGGTACCCCCCCCCCCCCCCCCCATCTCCCCCAAAAATAATTGGAACATATTTTTTTCTTCATAAATTGACAAATTTTCTTTCGGATTTCCGACATTTTTCTGAATTTACTAAGAAATTAATTTAATGCAAGTAAAATATTTGAAAAAATAAAATTTCAATGAATTTTCTCAGAAATTCGACTTTTACTTATAAATTTGTTGAGTTTTTTTTTGTTATTTTGCATAAAAGTTTTTAAGCGTGCAAATTTTTTTTATAATGAAAAAAAAACAACATTTAACGTACGATTAAATTTTCAAAAAAAGAAAAACCGAAAAAAATCTACCATTTATGGCTCTGCACACATACACACAGAAAAGTTGTACTGTTCCATTTTCTGGTTTTAATTTTCTTGTGCAAAAGTTCAACGTTCCTTAAAAACAACGTGTCGTCGTTCTGTTCTGCTTATTTGTTTGTCCTCTTCTTTCGTCTTCGTTTTTGGTGTTTTGACCTTGTCTTTTCTTCGCTGATGGAAAGAAAAATTTGCGCGTGTACAACTGTGACTTCATTCAAGAAAAAGAAAAAAAGAACAAATTGACAAGAACACCAAATTTTAACTTTAGCCAATCAGAAAGAAGAAGTCGTAATGTTCATTCAAAAAGCAAGAGAAAAGAGAAAAAACTTTCGTAATATTACTACACCTTAATTAAGGGGGGGGGAGGTGGTTTAATTTGGTTTTTATTTTAGCTCAATTCCGATTGTTTTTTTGTTAAAATTCTTTTTGCGTATTTTTTGAATACTTCTTATTCTAAATATTTTTTTAATTAACTGTTCTTTTACCTTTAAAAAACTATTCACCACTCTTTGAAGTGAATAGAAATTCATACTTTCTAATTTTTTGTAAACTTTTCTTCAATAATTTTTAATATTTCCCAAAAAAGAAAAACGAAAAAAAATACAAATATAAAAAATTCTTATAAAAATTTCCCCACAAAAAAAAAATTTAATTTTTTAATGAAAGTTTGGAATTTTTAATAAAAACAAAAGGGAAACTTTTTTTAGGAAATTTTTCTGAAGGGTATTTTTTAAGGAATTCTTCGAAAGAAACTTTTATGGATTTTTTACGCAAATTAATTATATCTTCAAAATAAATTTTTTGGGATATTTTTAAAGGGAATATTTTTGGGAAAATTTTTTCAAAGGATTTTTTAGGACATTTTTTAAGGAGAATTTATGGAGACACTTTCAGAGGGAATCTTTTTTTTCGGAAATTACTCAAAACAATTATTTTTAAGGACTTTTTTTAAAGAAATTTTTTTAAAGAATTTTTCTTATAAATTTCTTGAATGGAAATTTTAAATTGAATTTTTTAAGAAAATTAGGACATTTTTTAAGAAAATTTTTTGGGAAATTTTTAAAAGTAAGTTTATGAGAACATTTTTAAAGGGAATTTATTTTCTTGGCAATTTTTCGAATAAAATTTTTCAAAAAAAACACCGCAAACTTCCTTGAAAAAAAATGGAACAAATTTAAAATTTTTTAAGGGAATTCATTTAATGCATTTTTTTTAAATTTTCCTTATATTTTTTTCCAATGGAACTTTTTTAAGAAATTTTTAAAAGGCAGTTTGCGGTGTTTTTTTTTCTTATAATTTTGATTAATGGGATATTTTTTAATCAAAAATTTTTAATAGAATTTTTTTTACAATTTTTCAGAATAATTTTTTTCGGACATTTTTTAAGATAACTTTTTTGGGAAACTTTTAAAAATGAAGTCTAAAAGGAAATTTTCTTTGGCAATTTCTCTTTTTTTTAAAGAAATTTTTTATGGAATATTTTACAATTTTTTCCAATATTTTTTTTTTTGAAATTTGTTTAAGAATTTTTTTTCTAGGAAATTTTGAAAGGGAAATTTATGAGGAATTTCTTTTCGCCATTTTCTCAAAGGAATTGTTTTTAAGGACTTTTTTTTAAAGAAATTTTTCTAAAGCATTAAATGGAATTTTTCTTAGAAATTTGTTTAATGGGATTTTTTTCCAATAATTCTTTTTCAAATCATTTTGTTAAGGATTTTTTTAATGGATTTTTTTGGTAATTTTTTTAAAGAAATTGAAGGAATTTTTTAAATGGATTTTCTTACAGAAATTTTTAAAGGAAAGTTTGTGGGGAATTTTTTTTTAATGGAATTTTCTTTAAAAATTTGTTTAATTGGATTTTTTGCAATTTTTCAAATAAATTTTTTAAGAAATTTTTACAATGACATTTTTTTAATTAAATTTTGTAATTTTATATAAAAAACATTTCATAATTTTCTTCAAATAACTTCTTTTTTTCATTATAAAAAAATAATTAATATTTTTTCAATATTGTTTGTCGGTGTTGATGTTTTTTTTTGAAATTTCCATTTAAAAAAAGGGCGTTCCAAAAAAAACGAAAATTTTCTCTTAAAAAAAAAAACCTGTCCAAATGTACATAAATCAAATTTCAGATTTTTACCGAAAAAGTAAAAGTTTTCAATAAAAAACGTGGACATTTTCAGAGAAAAATTCCTAATTTTAAAAAATTTTGCTTTTTGCCTCAAATTTTCAGAGCGAAAATTTGCTTATTGCCTCAACTTTTCAGAGAACGTCCAAATTTTAAATGAAAAAAAAATTCTAAATAAATTTATCGCCAAAAAGTTTTGTGCCAAAAAAAAACATGCTGAATTTCCTACCAAAAACACCACGATTTTCTCTTCAAAAAATATTCAAATTTTCCACCAACTCCAAAAATTTCCCCCATATTCCTCCCTAAAATTTTTATATTATTTTCTTGATTTTGTTTTTTTTCGCCTTTTGATAATAATTCTTGAAAAAATTTAGGTCAGAATTTTGTTTACTGCGACTTTTTTTTATGACTAACGAAAAGACTTCGCCGCATTTTGTTGTTGCTTCCGAAAAGAGTTGTTCTTACACGTGCCATGCCATAAAAGCAAAATTAAAAAAGATAAAAAACAATCCAAGACAAATCAACAAAAATAAAAGCAAAATTTACAAAAAAAAAATAAGGGAAGACAAAAAACCGAAAATTTTCATGAATAATTTTCGCAACAAGAAGAAACGACAAAACAGCACTTTTCGTATTGCGAAGTGGTGGAAAGTTAAGTACTCGTTATGCAAAAGAAAGTAAATGAGAATCGGGTGGGGACGGAGCGGTGGCCAGGGTATGTGGTATACGGTGGTGGTGGGGAGGAAGGATGAGTGGGCAGTAGTTGGTTACACGTGTAAGGGACTGAACTGGATCGGACTGGATTGACTTTGACCGAATTGACTGAGCAGTCAAGATTGTTCGAAACAAAATGAAAATTTGTTTTTTTTTTTTTTTGGTGTGTTGTTGATGATGAGTAAATAAATAAAATTACCCAATAACAAAACAAGTTCATTATTTATTTAAAAAAGATTTCGTAAATATTCTTAATAAAATAGAAAACAGGAAAAATACGCAATAAAAATATGGGTTTTTTTTTTGCCCTAATTTGTATTTGACCAAGAAGGGGTTATTTTTTTATTTAAAAATAAAAATTAATTAAAAAAGAAATAAACGTGAAAATTGTATTAAATTGAAATGATTTTATAGAAGAAGAAAAATAAAAACAAATTTTAGAAACTTTCAATTTGGTTAGAAGATTTTCGTCCGCGACTGTTGCGCTACGGTGCATTGACACTTTTACCCGTTTTCCACGTATGACATTGAGCTAAAAAGTGCCCGCAAGCAAATCGAACACACAAACTGTTGTTGTGAGTTCGCTCTCTTTTTCCCTTTTTTTTTTGAATTCGATTTGCTGCGGTGTTTTTCTCTTATTTTTCTTCACGTATGGGGACGGACTCGCTACTGACTGACTGACTGACTGACTTGTCGCGCGTACAATTCCGTACGTAGCAGCACATTTTTATCAACCGTACATATGCACGCACGCCACGGATCATTTGCACTTAAAGTGGTATGCGAATTAATTAATTCGACTTCTCTTTCTTGATAAGCTACAATATAATTGCCGGATAGTTTTTGGTTCTATCTCGTTCCCATCCATTTGGTTTTGTTTTCTCTCCTCTTTCCATTCTTCTTTTGAGTAATGTTCTTTCTCTTTTCACCCCGAAGCAATTTGTGAAAGAAATGATAAAAATTATGTAAAACCAAAAAAATTAGAGAACAAAATCACAGTGATATAAAAATTAAAAAAAAAGAAACAAATAATTTCAAGTAAAAAATAATTGAAAACTTTCTAATTAATTAATTTTACCTTTTTTACCATGTTTACGGTTGTGTTTTTTTCGTTTTCTTGCTTCTTTGCAATTTAGCGAATTTCTTTCGTACACAAACTATAATCGAAACTTTTACTTTTACTTTCTAACTGCAATAAAATTAGATAGAAAAAAAAAAGAAAACTTGTTGAATTGTGAATGCCTTGGAAAATTATTTCGTTTCGGAAATCTTGAAATTCTCTTAAAGAGAAAAACAGTTTTTCTTAAATTACTTATAAAAAAAACCACTTTTTTTTCTTAAAGAGTAAAATCAAATTTAATATTTTTTTTTTACAAATTTTTCGGTAATTTTAAGATTTTTGTTTTGTTTTTAATTTGATTTCTTTTTAAACGTAAATTTCTTTTTTTTGTTTTAATTTAACTTTTTTTTTTAAAATGTTTAAAAAAAACCAAAAATTGCAAGTGTTTTTTTCTCGAAATTTCAAATTTTCCTTCCGAATATTCTATTTCTCTTTCTTTCACATGCAAATAAATGTAATGGACCGAAACTAGACAGAGAAAAGATCTTATTAACTGAGTAAGAATTGAGTTGAGAGCGCATATTGGGCATCTCGTTTTTTGGAAGAATAACAAAAAGGACAAGAATAAAAACAAATTTGACAATTTTTTTAAATTACTTTGACTTCTCTGTCTCTCTCTGTCTCTCAGTTGACCGTAGTTTGTTTTCAGGATAGTTTTGGGTAATTTTTTTTTTAATTTGAAATCATGTGTACCTCTTTCTATGATGGGGTAGTGAACGCGACAGAATAAAGAAAGAATTTTTGGTCCTTGCCGTTAAATGGAAGTTTTTTTTAAAGGATTTGTTTCGGAAATTTCTCAAATGAATTATTTTTAAGGTATTTTCTTAAAGAAATTTTTCTAAAGAATTTTTAATGGAATTTTTCTTAGAAATTTTCTTAATGGGATTTTTTTTAGGATATTTTTAAATAAAAATTTTTAATGTATTTTTTTTAATGAAACTTTTTAATGGATTTTTTTTACAATTTTACAATATTTTTTTTGGGAAATTTTTAAAGAAAATTTAAATTTTAAAAGGAAAATTATTTTTAATGACTTTTTAAAGAAATTTTTCTAAAAAATTTTTCTTAGAAATTTGTTGATTGAAAATTTTTAAAGATAATTTTTTCATTATTATTTCGATATTTTTCTTAAGAGTATTTTTTAAGGAATTCTTCGACAGGAACTTTTTTATGAATTTTTTACGCAAATTCGTTAATATATTTTTTGGGGAAAATTTTTAAAGGGAATTTTTTGGGGATATTTACTAATGGAATTTTTTCGAGTTTTTTTTTGGGAAATTCTTAAAGGGAAGTTTATGTAGAATTTTTTTATGGATTTTTTTTCGCAAATTCTTCAAGATAATTTTTTGGGATATTTTTAAATGAAATTTTTTGAGGAATTTTTAAAGGAGATTTTTTGAGAAATTTTTAAAGGAGAATTTATTGACATTCCCTCTGAAAATGTTTTTTATTGAAAAAACATTTTCAGAGAAAATTTTTTGTCGGAAATTTCTCAAGAAAAATTATTTTTAAGGACTTTTTTTTAAAGGAATTTTTTCGAGTTTTTTTTTATCGGGAATTTCTTAAAGGGAAGTTTATGGAGAACTTTTTTATTGATTTTTTACGCAAATTCTTAAAGATAATTTTTTTGAGATATTTTTAGAGGGAATTTTTTGAGTCATTTTTCAATTGATTTTTTGAGAAATTTTTAAGGTGTAATTTATGGAGACATTATTTGAGGGAATTTTTTGTCGGAAATTTCGCAAAAGAATTATTTTTTTGGACTTTTTTGTAAAGAAATTTTTCTAAAGAGTTTTTAATAGAATTTTTCTTATAAATTTGTTTAGTGGGATTTTTTTCAATATTGTTTTGATATTTTTCTTACGGTTATTTTCTTAAAGAATTCTTTGACAGGAACTTTTTTATAGATTTTTTACACAAATTCGTTAATATATATTTTTTAGGAAATTTTTAAAGGGAATATTTTTTTTAGGGGAAATTTTTGAAGGGAATTTTTTTAATATTATTTCGATAATTTTGTGTTTATTTTAGAAATTGATCTTTTTCTTGCCAAGACGTATTTTCTTTTTTTTTTGGATTTTGAGATTTTTTTTGTAATATAATTTAAATAATTTTTTTAACTAATGTATTTAAATTATGAATTGTTGGACAATTAACAGAATTCATTTCTGAAAGTAAGTAAATGGTTAAGTCAAATTTCCAACAAAAAAAACAGAAAAATTGCAAAAGTGTCTGAAATTTTTATTTAAATCGATAAATCAATGCTTAACATTTTTACTTTTTAAAGATTGTTTTGAACCACTTTTTCGAGCATCTCGGCTAGTATCTCGCTAATAACACATGTAACGTTGTCTTCCAAGTGACGCTGGTTTATCGGCATAGGCGAGTGACTTCACGTAGCCCCATTAAAAATAGTCTAGAGGCGTCAAATTGCACGATCATATTGAGAGATGAGTTCGGTGAGGTAAATTGCTCACCGAAATCATCTCTCAATATGTCCATTGTTTCAAGTGCTGTGTGGCATGTAGTGCCGTCTTGTTGAGCCATACGGCGATCAGATGGAGTTCTTGCATTTTGTACAAAAAAAAGTTCGAAATCATCGAGGGATAGGGGGCGCCATTGACGGCCAGCATCATTTTAGGGAAATACAGACCACCTTTAAAGAAAGCACAGCGAACAGTGCACTTTTCTAAATACAATAACAGTTCTTGTTTTGCCTGTGGTTCATCATTCCCATTCAACCAGAAATGAGCTTCGTCGCTGAACGTAATTTTTTGGTAAGAAAAAAAAAAAGGATTCTGCTCAAGGCCCACTCACTGAAAATTCGACGCTGGCGAAACACATTTTTCACAGATAATAAAATTCAATAATTTATAAGCGTTGTTCGAAGTCTTTCTTCCCTGAAGAAATGACAATGCTAACTGAGCACTTTTGACTTTAACGCATATCACGCGTCACGTGTGACATCTTTCAAAAATAAAAACAAAAAAAATCAAACAACAAAAAAAAATTTCCAAAGCTTTAAATTTAACTTACAACTACAACTGCACAAAAATCCGTCAATGTTTACAACAACACCAAAAAAAAAACGATCGCCTCCGTAATGGTGGCCTAATTAAATTTAATCGTTTGTCAATTTTTGTTTTTAATTTAAATTCTTCTTATTATTATTTAATAATAATAATAAATAAAATTGGGTTTGTTATTGTGTTGGTGGAATTTTCCCCACAACTGACAACCCATCAATTTTCTGATCAAATATAATTTTTTTGTTGTTGTAATTATCATTTTTTGTTAACAGATGGCGACAGTAAGTATTGCTTGTGTCCGTCAACTGTTCGTGCGGTCACATAAAAATCATCTAAAAATAGTGTCAAAAAGGAATAAAAAAAAAAAGAATTGGAATGCAAAAAAAATAGCAAAAAAACCAGAAGATTGTTGTCGTTTCGTTTTCTTCTTTTTCAAATATTTCATAATATTTTTTTCGGAATTTGTATTAAAAGGTTTTTGGTGTGCGTGCGTGCGTGCGTATTCTTATTCGTACATTTGACGTGCGTGAAAATATCTTGTCGCGATTAATTGTCAACAAACTTTCTCTCCTCTTTCCCCCCTTTATTCTGTGGGTAATCTAAAGAATATAATAAAAATTTCATTGAAAAAATAATAATAATAATAAATAAGTCTAGCAGCAGAAGAAAAAAGAAGAACAAAAATTTCTGTGTATCAGTTGCGCTGCGATTAAGCCGGCGTACGTACATAAATACGCGCGCACCCACCACCAATACGAACCAGTAGAATTGCCAACAGCAGAAATTTGACATTGAGCCGATTTTCATGGACAACACTTTCGATCAATGAACCAAGCGCGCTGCTGCGCTCGTCGCCAATCAACAAAATGCCAATAAAAAATTTTTTAAGTTCAATTCAATTAAAACGAAATAAAAAAAAAAAAACAAAATTTATTAGCAATTTTTGAATTTATTTAAGAAAGAGAGAGAGAGAGAGAAATAAAACTTGATGAAAAATTTCCAAAAATTTTCTAAAAATGATGTAGTTTTTTCCTCTTTCTATCCTATATAGAGTAATATGAAAATTTAAAAAAAAGGAAAAACGACAGAGAATAATGGAGAACTGAGTTAATTTCTATAATCTCTAATAAATAGGCCTTCTCTCATTCTAGCTTATGTTAATTTTTCATTAAATGAAAACAAAAATTAAACGAATTGATGAGCACAGAATACTCTGGCGAAGTGGATATTATGTAAAGGCGGATGAAGAAAAACGAAAGGATAACAGAGATAGGAATAGATAGTGTACACGTAGAAGAGGCGGAAATTTTCTCGATACTCGCACACGATCGAACGAATGAGAAAGAATATCGGTCGGTTGGGCAATGGTTTTATCGGACGCGCTGTATTTAACGTGCGCGGCTTGGATTATGTTTTATGTGTACGCGCGTTGCGTTGACTGATATTTAAAAGCGTACGTAATGAGCAATTGATTAGGTAGCAGCAGTGGCTGGCTGACTGGGTTGATTGTAGGTGCAAAAGAAGGCATGAGTTTTTTGTTTTTTTTTTGCAATTGTGTAGGTTTTGACTGAAATTTCAGGCCGTTCTTATAAATCTTTTTATGGTTAAGGAATATTTTTAGTATTGTAGTTTTTACTATAAAAAAAAAAAAACAAAAATGGACAACAACAAAATCAAGGGGAAAAAAAAACAATGAAAACGAAGAAAACGGGGGGAAAAAAGAAATACTTTTTTTTTCTGTAAACTGTTTACTTTCAAAGGTGGATAAGGTAAAATAGCAAAATCTTCGGAAATATAATGAAAATATTTTTTCTTAATCTACCCCTTTCTGCCTACAAACATTTTAGTTTAATTTTTTTTTAATTTTCTTTTGAATTTTCCAAAAACAACTTTTATAAAAAACTATTTTTTTTAAGAAAAAAAAGCCCAGAAAACTAAACTGTAAGCTTACTTTACTGTAAGCCTCGAGCAGTCTGGCAAAAAGCGCTGGTAATGAGATGGAGGGGAGAAGGGAAATTAGATAAAAAATGTCCCTCCTTCCTTTCTTGCTTTGACCATATTTTCCATGAAAATAAAACAGTTAAAAATGCACATATTTTTAGGTTTTTCTTTTTAAATTTTTCATTTTAAATTTTTCTTTTCCAAATTTTTCTTTTTCAAATTTTTCTAAAAAACTTTTATAAAAATTTAAAATTATTTAAAAAAAAAATGAAACCCAGAAAACTGCAAGCGCACTTCACTGTAAGCCTAGGAGCAGTCTGGCATAATGCGTTGGTAAAGAGAGGAGGGAAATTAGATAAAAAAATGTCCCTCCTTCCCTTCCTTTCTTCGTTTGTTTACTTTGTCAATTACTTTTGGGGAAAGGGATGATGATAAGAGACAAATTTTTTGTAAAAAAAAATATTTTGAGTACTCCTAAAGAGAAGGGAAAAAAGAATTTTTTTTTGAGATTTCACATTAAAAAAAAATGGACAATAAAAAATGGTTCAAAGAAATTTCCCAATTTTCGGAGTAAAAGGCAAAAAAGAAAAATAAATAATAAAAATAAACCCAAAACATTAAAAAATTTCAATATTTTAGAAAAAAAGTTTCAAATCCCAAAAAATTTCCTTTTGTTTTTTTTGGTGTGTGTGTGGGGGGGGGGGGTGTGGTGGTGATGATGATGGAGACTTCAAAATCGTGTCAAGTTCTCAGACAGCCCCCTCAGAAATTTCGTCTCTCAAATATTGAAAGTCTCTCAAGTCAGTCAGTCAGTCGAATTCAGTTTATAAAAATAAAAAAATAAAAAACACCCAGACACGCACACTAAGGAAATAAAAATTATCAGATAAGAAAATCTTACCAAAAAGAAGAATAACCAAAAATGTTACTAAAAATAAAAACAGATCGCGAAAGTAAACTTGACAAAAAAAACAAACAAAAAAAAAAAGGAAAAATGAAAAAGAAAAAAGAAAATAAATTTCGTTGTTTACGGGTTATTTGGTTACTCAAGTCTAGTGTCAGGCAGGGTAGGCAGGAAGAGTGCAGGTATAGATGCGTAAGTGGACGATGACGGTTAACTAATCGACTTTGCATAACTTCGCGTGGGGAAGAGTGTAGTTGTTCCCCCAAAAAAAAGGGGAGAAAAAATGAAAAAAAACGGTTTTTCGCAATATTTGTGCACAGAAATTGTGAAGAAAATAACTTAAGTAGTGTAAGTAGTAGTAGTGGTGATGATGATGATGATGGTTGTTGGTGGCAGAACGCTGTCGTCAGCGATCGTTCTTATACGAGCAGGCAAACATATTCACACACACACGGCCATAAAAAATCGAATTCCAGTTTAAGAAATTTTTATATGGTATTTATTCAAAACAACTCCACTCTCCCTCCGCGCTTCCTCTTTTCAATCACGCATATTCCTTATATAAAAATTATTATTATATAAAAAAAAAATTTGTTTACAAAAACCTATAAAGAAAAAGTGAATAAAATAAAATTAAGAAAGAAAATTATGAGAAAATCCAGTTTGCAAAATACAAAATATTTAATTTTGTTTTATTAGTTTAAGGTTAGTTAATTGGCAAAAAGGGTTGGTAATATTTAAAACCATTGCAAAATTTCCCCAAAAAATACTTCTGTTTTTATTTTAAAAAAGAAAAGAAAAAAGAAATGTTTTTTGCGTCTTTCATTTTTTTTTATTATTTATTTTGTCTTATGTTTTTAACGTAAAATAAAAATAAAATTGAATCAAAACAAATCGAAAAAAAAATAAAAACTCCTTAAATACGTAGTAAAAATGGCGGAAAAAAAATTGTTTATTATCAAAAGATAACCTGACGCTTATTATTTAGCCGAGAGTATACATTAACAACGACAACAACAACAACAATGTCTCTGTGGCGTACGAACAAACAAGATCAGTTCTTTGTTGTTTTTTTCTTCTTTTTCTTTTTCAATTCTTATTCTTGTTATTCTGCTGTACACACAACTATCCTCACACACAGTCAAATAACAATTCTGAATAATATAAATAATCTGGTGAAAGAATACAAAAAAAAAGAAAAAACGAGACAAGAAATGGAAAATAACAGCGATGAAAAAGAGATGATGTGTAAGCGAAATTACTTGGGACAGGGAGAGAATGTGTTTGATGTGTTTGTGTGGACGGCGGAGGCAAAACAAACGAAAGAAAAAAAAATGCGAGCAACGAAAACGTCAATGACCGACTAACCTTGAAAGTTGATTTTCGGGAATGAATTTTTTTTACTCACTCAAATTTTTGAGGGAGCACAGACATTAATGTGTGTGCTCTCATTTGGTGTGCTGCTCATTAGTCGTGTCTCTTTTCTCTTGCTGCTAGTCGAATGTTACTCTTTTTTCGTTTGCGAGAGAGAGTGTGTGTGCAATAATGCGACTTTTTAAATACTCTCGATTGTGTATCTATTTGCCCATTGAAGACTGGAGAATTCGGAATTTTGCTCAAAACGAAAGCGCTTATTTAACGAATTGGGAGTTGGTATTTGGCGATCGTATTTGAGATGGGCAGCCAGTCAGCCTACACACACCAATAAGCATTCGTTTTTTGCGTAATTGGTTGGGAGAGCACAACAACTCTCTTGGTTAGTGGCAAATTTACCTGAAAACGTGTAAGAGAGACACACTGACTTTCATTGTTGTGTTGGTACATTTTTATGGGTCAGGAAGACCTTCCGAATTTTGCTCTCTTTTTTTTTTGATATTTCGTGATGGTTTCCTTTTCAACGCAATTCATCCCATGCCTGTAGCGGTCACCCATATTTTTTTTTGTACACCGGTTGTCCTGCTTAATATTATTTAATGCGATGGCGAAATTTAGGTTTTTTTTATGGTAAGAAGAAAAAAATGATGTCATTTTGGATGAGCATTAGGAGCAGTAGTGAGTGATGCCATTTTTTTTTCGTTTTGTCTTAAAACGATTTTTTTTAATAAAAAAGGAAACACAAAAAGACAAGCAAAGCTGATGCTGACGTCAATTTTTTTTTGTTATTATTTTTTAGTTTTTCTAAGTTTAAAAATAATTACACAACAAAAAGAGTAAAGAAAATTTATTTATTTATGGCTCCCTATTCTTGCCCAACGCGGAACTAAAACACCTTCTAACTAGTACCTATTGTATGGCCCTGAAGTCCCCCCCCCCTTTTTTTGTGGTTATAAAAATTTGTTTTTTGTTTTTTTTTTTTCATTGGCTTATCTGTGCTTAGCCCTTATTCGTGTCTAAAAAAAATTTTTTAATGTATTCGGCGCTGTTTAAAATTATTTTCATTGGTTTTTTTTTTCTAAAAATATTTGTAGTTCTTTGGAGTCTTCTTACCTTAAATATAAAGCACATCGTATTCTAATAATAACACTAAAACACAATTGACTTGGAGTTATAGTACACCGCTGACGTCATCATGTTCGTGTGTTCACACACATTTTTCTGGGCCTCAGCCTTGACATTACCATCCATTACCTACGAATGGCGTTTTTTTTTTGTGTAGCTTTTGAGCTTCTTCCGGTCAGAGAACAAAGAAAAAAAAATTTACGAAAAATTTCGAATAACAAGAAATAACTTGAAAAGAAAAAAACCTCAAAAAATGTGTGTGACCACGAAAAAAAGGTCGAATTTCTATTTAAAACATAACCAAAAACAAGAAGGGATGAGGACGGGAGTATCGTGAATTTTTTTTTTTGAATATTTTATTTTATTTTGGTTTTATTTTCATTGAATTCTAAAAAAAAAAAAAATTTTTTTTCTATATGAAGAAAACTTAGTACACAAAAAAAATATACTAAAATTATTTAGAAAACTTGAAAAAATAAATAAAAACCATTTCAAAAATCATTTAAATTTAATTAAAAAAAATATCTGCAAATAGAAAAAATTTCAAAAGAAACAAAAACAAAATGGCGCACAAGAAAAATGAAAACGATCAAATGTGACGTCACTGCTCGAATGTCATTGCTCCGAATTGACATGTAAAAAATTCCTTCAGTCGCACGTTCTAGTACGAATTTTTCTGTTCAGGAACCTCCCTCCTTTCATGATTTTAAGTGATTTTTTATACGCATCCTCCCCCCTTTCCGACACCATTTTGGTCTATTCTTTTTTTGTTGTTTCTTTTCTGCTACATTCCATGTGAGATGCGGCGGCATCCAAAATACGCGCTTCCATTTTTAGCTCTTCTTCCGCATTCTAATCGATCTAAAATTACCTTGTGCATTCCCATCCGTCCCACCGTCCGTTCGAGTATCGCCAGCCTTTCACATATCCAGTTGGAAATACACCGGCGGCCGCAGAGAAGGTAACGTTCAAAGACACCACAACTCCATACACCGTCTCTAAGGCCAGATCTCAATTCAATAATGAATCACATTGAACTGAGTTATCGCCTTCTCTTGTCCCCCATAACGCTGCTGCCCCAACAGTTCTATTAACTCAACTGGAATCGAACACAACCAAAACAAAAAGTAAATTTTTCAGTTCGTTTTCGGGTCATTATGCTCTGCGATGGTTTTTTATTTTTGCACAACCCTGCACACTACGAACACAAGTTCATGCAAACAATTTTACTAAAAATTGCAACTTTTCGCTTATCCCCCAAAAAATGTGTTGTTACACGTGTACGACTTATTATTTAGGTTGTTTTTACCTGTCCTCAGTTGGTTTTTGTTTATTGAGAGTGCAATGTCGCGAGTAAACACTTTCTGCTGACTAACCTTGCGCGAAAAAAAAAACAACAACACCGAAAAATTTAAAGCAAAAATGAAAAAATAAACATAATAAAAAAAAATCAAATTTTCATTAATAAAAATATTTAGTAACTTTTACAGTCCCTTCCCCCCCCCCCCCTCCTTTCCGCTCCATTCACTTCTGTTAACAATATAAAATATAACCTAAAAAACTTTTCTAAAAACTGATTTTTGTAGAATTTTCAAAAAAAAGAAAAAAATCTTATCATTTTTCCATTTTGAAAATTTCAAGAAAATCCCACGAAAAAAAATGCGTAAAAAGAGAACAAAATGAAAATGAGTGGGCATACATGCACACACAGCACTTTTACGTTATTATTGATAGTAAAGAAAAAAAAAAATTATTTAATAACAAAACCGATACACGCAAACGAAACTATTGAGCTCATCAATAGTGTATGCGTATGATCACCTATTGACTGACATTGCTCAGATAATGACATTGAAATTGTTTGCCCTCCAAAAACAAGAAAAAAAAGGCCTACACTGATTTGCATCTCTTCCGCTTTACCTTACAGTCCGTACGCATGTGTACGCTTCCTTTGCACGCAAGTAAGCAGATTCATCGTAGGCAGTTGAAGTGAGTAGAAAAAAAGTTTCCCGATGATGAATCTCTGAAGACAATAGCAGAGACGACGACGGAGGCAAAACGTTCGTGAATGATGGCGATTACGTATGCATATGAACGAACACACACATGCCACATACAACTTTACCACATATATGTAAGGCCCGCTTTCGATAGAGGCCAGTAACAAATTCAGCTCATCATTCATTTTTGTCCATTTTTCATTGTTGTGCTCTTCTTCTTTTTTCCTTTTCTCGCTCCCGTGTTTTTGATTATTATTATTTGTCAAAAAATAGAGTAAATTTAATTTAATTTGTCACAATTTCTCTTCCGTAATCGGTTTTTTTTTCTTCTATTGTGTTTATTAGTTTTTTTTGTTGTTTTTTTTTTGGTTGTTTCTATTGAATTTTTTCCCGTTTTTATTGAGAATTTTATTGAAGTGTCTTTTATATTTTTTTTTTTGCAAAAGGGAAGATAAAATTTTTGGGGAAAAGATAGGTTTCTTTTATATACCAGGTATATAAGCTTAAATCCGCTGTTTTTTTTAATAAAATAAAACATGTTTTTTTTTCTAATAGAAGGCAAAAACAAATTTATTCAAAGTACTTACCCTCGCTAGATACAAATTTTTCCCATCTCTTGGGCAATTTGTGGATACCAAGCCAAAAAAATTCCTTCTCTTTCGAGGCAAACCACTCATCAAGCCATTTTCGGACGTCTTCGTAAGAATCGAAGTGCTGCTCAGCGAGCGCGTGGCCCAACCGAAGAAAACAGGTCTGGTAAATAAGTGGGGTGGAGGAGCACCTCCCAGTTGAGTGCCGCCAAGTATAGTTTCGGACCATTTTTGACGTGTGCGATGGTGCGTTGTCGTGGAGGAAAATCAGCTTGTCATGTCCTTGTTGATAATCCGTCCTTTTTTCACGCAGAGCACGGTGCAATTTGATCAGTTGTTGGTGGTAGCGGTGGCCTTGACAGTTTCACCAGGTTTCAACATCTCATAGTAGACGATACCCTGCTGATCCCACCAAACGCACAGCATCGTCTTCCTTCCGAGACGTTTTGGTCTTGGGGAAGATGTTGATGGTTGGCCGGGATCAACCCACGATTTCTTGCATTTAGGATTCTCGAAATATAACCACTTTTCATCGCCTGTCACAATCCGATGCAGAAACGACTTTCTGTTTTGTTCAATTCATGCGGCACCCATTTTCCGAACTTTTCCATCTTCCCTATGACATGCAGACGCATGGAAATGGCTAGTTGAGCAACACCCAATTGCTCCGCGAGCATTTTTTGCGATTGGGTATCATTTTCGTCCAAAAGATTTTCACACTTCTTGTCCCACAAGTCAAAATTGCCGTCTTTGAACCGACGAAACCAATCTCGGCACGTTGTTTCCGATAAAGCACTGTCACCATAGGCCTCCATAAGCATTCGATGCGATCCGGCAGCCGATTTCTTCAAATTGAAGCAGAAAAGCAGAGCTTCCCGCATATGCTCTTTTTCTGGCACAAAACTAGACATGATTACCTAAGGAAAACTGTATGTTGTTGTGCACTGATTAATCTTGACAGATGTCAAACTTATAAAAAAAAAAAAGTATATCGTCCCCATGGTAGCTAAATACGCTCGATTACTCACGCCATCTATTACCAAACAGCGGATTTAAGCTTATACATCTGGTATTTAGTTTTTCTTGAATTTTCTGAAGGCTTTTATTTTTTAGAAAAAATGATTTTGAGTTGAAAGGTTTTTTTTTTAATAGACAAAAACGGTAAAGAAGACCAGTCTCCTTTTTCCTTTTCTTCCCTTTTGTTCTTTGAATGAAAATGGGTTAATTCTTTTTTTCTCGATTTTATTTCTTTGCCCTGGGTTTGTGTACATGTAGGGTATTGTGGGGCGGTAATGCAGTTTTCTCGCATAATCGCTGCTGATGATGGCATTGTTTCTCTTTTCTTTTCGTTCCAAAAATTATTCTCTCTTTTTTTCGAAAATTTCCCATCCACTTTGCTGCATGAGTTTCTCTCCTTCCTGTTTTTCTCAAATTTTTCCTTTTATGTTGTTTTTTTGTAATATTTCATTTTCTCTCTTATGCAATGTTTTTGCTATAATTACCCGTCTTTTTCTATCGTTTTCTTTTGTCAATAATAATGATTGGACTTTTTTTTTTTTTTGAAAATCTTCCTTTACTTTTTTCTTATAATTTCCCTATTATTTTTTCTTATAATTTCCTCTTTGGTGGTTGTTCTTTACAATTTTCCATTTTTGCCTTGTCGTTTTTATTTTTCCTATAAAATTTTTTTTGCTGTTCTTTGGGGCAATGGTTACCGCATAGGAACTTACGTTCGAAAGTGAATGACCTCATAAAGAAGCGAGAAAAAAAACCAGTTTAGTTGTTTCTCTTTTCGTCGCTGCTGTTAATAAGCCGTCACCATACATCGACCAGCAACAAGAACAACACAAAAACAAAGGCAACAATTCAAATACCCACTTTTGTGTTGCCTCTTCAATTGTCTTCCTCATATTTACTTTTCTCTCTCTTCCCCCATCCCCCCCACCCCCCCAACTATCGTCAACAAGTGCATAATATGGTATGTACTCACGTATGTGCATATGGAAATTTAAGAAAAATAAAAAGTACACGTACGTGAGAGTAGGTAATGTTTTCACGGTTGAGAATATTGTATTATTTCTCTTTCGGTCGTTCATTCTCGTTCGTTCTAGCATTCGTCAAGAATGTCGCGGATCAGTTTTTTTTCTTCTATTATTGCTTAAATGTCCTTCCTTCCTTCATTTTCGTTCTGTTCTTATTCGTTCGTTTGTCTTTTAAAATTTTTTTTTTTATTAACAAAAATTCTACCTGTTCAACAAACTATTTTTAAATTCTCATTTTTATATGTTAATCATCGACAAAAGTGTATGACATTGTGTGTGTGTGTGCTTTTGTACTATTCCATTTGTGCTGACTGGAGCGTTATACACTATGGCGAGTAGTGGAGTTCAAAGTCAGACAATCGAGAGCAAAAAATGGAAGAACAAAAAAAAAGAAAATTTGTGTGCTTGCCTCAGTAACACAGAAAATGCTGTCATATAAAAGTTCAATGCGATTTCGTTCGTTCTTGCTCTTTTTCGCTTTCTGGTGGTTAGTTCAGCGTTCCTTCTGTTCTCGTTCCTTTTCGCACCTTCTATTGGGGGGGGGGGGGGATTCCTTACCTTCAAAAGTTTTTTTTCCACTCCTGTCGTAAATGCAAATTAGTGGAACTTAAAAAAGTTTTTTTTTTATCTCTTTTCGGTTAAGTCCAATAATGGTCATTTTTTCAAGGTGGCGGCGTCGTATTTGTTGTTATTTATTTTTTTTTTTCGATTAATTTAATTATTTTATTAATAAAATTTTTGATTTAATATTTTTGCCGAAAATGTTTTTTCAAATGAAACTTTTTATCTATTTGTGGGGGGGGGGGGGGGGGATGTGTTCGGTTTGTGATATTATCAAAAACATTTAAAAAAGGTTGTCCATTTTTTTTTGTTGGAAAAGTGAGGTTAAGAGTGAAAAATATTATTTTAAAAAGTGTTTTTTTTAGAGGAAATTTTTTAATTTGGAAATTTTTATATTTTTTGTGAGAGTTTTTTACTTAAAAAGAATTTGGAAAAAATCATTCTAATTAAAAGTAATTGTTTCTCTCACTTTTTCTTCTTCTATACCTCTCTCTCTCTCTCTCTCTGTCCTTTGTCTTTCTCGATCAAATTTTTTAAATATTTTTTTTTTTTGGCATTTCTCGTTTTTCCATTCTTTTTTCCACTGTTTTTTGTTTTGTTTTAAGAGAGAAACATTACAAAATAATCCCGTCCATTCCCCCCGTTTGGCCTATCAACTGATCTTGATTATAAAATATGCGTGCTTGCATGTGTGTGTGTGTGTGTGTCTGTTTGTTGTTTTACGGACGGAACTGTTTAGGAATTCTTGTCACACGAGGCGAAGCCGTGACGCAACGAATCGAAAAAGGGTTCATGAACCTCGTGTGACTGACTTTAGTTAGTGGCGAATAGCGACGATCGATGGTTTGTGAACTAAAAAGCGCTGAAAAACCTAGAGGCGAGCATTGGAGAAAGAGAGAAAGACTAGGCCCGGCAGTTAAACCTTTTTCTAATAATAATAAGAAAAGATAAGAGACAAAAAATGAATTTGTTAGAACGTTCGACTGACGATGGTAAGAAGCGGCGAAGAAATTCTTTATCGAACGTACTCACACACCCGTATGCACACACACACTGTACACATAAAATAATTGCCAGAACTAAACACACGACCGCATGTGATATAATATTTGGTAGTGCCAGCTTCGAATCTGTTGAATTTTTTGAATGAGCGAATTTTCTTGAGAGGACAATAATTTTCAATTCGTACGCCATTTTGAAAATTTAAAATTTCGATTATTTTTTATGTAATGGCGATGACAGGCTTTCTGGATGGGGAGGTGTGTTCTGTTCGATGATTTTGTTGATAATGAAAAATTGCATTTTTAATTTTATTTTTTGTGTAATTAAATTTTCGTTTTTGTAAATGCAAAAGTTTATTTTTCTAATATTTTTTCAATTGATAATATAAAAAGAAGAATTTTGTTTTCGTTAAATATGTTCCACAAAAAAAACCCTAAAAAAATTTAAAATTCAAATTGAATCAAACCTCCTTTCCTATAGAATACCTAAAATTTCATATCAGATTCACGTTGTAATAGGACCAGTCAGTGTCAGTAGTGGTCGT
The DNA here is from genome assembly GCA_958298945.1 of Atherix ibis. Lineage (NCBI taxonomy): Eukaryota > Metazoa > Arthropoda > Insecta > Diptera > Athericidae > Atherix > Atherix ibis. The sequence goes on along the minus strand of OY282605.1, from coordinate 28,884,956 downwards.
GCAAGTAAAATAGGGCCTAGCAGTTGCCAGTTAATAACCTATTCAAGACCTCGCACTATAGTTCTGGGTTTTTTTGCTGTTGTTGTTTCTCTTTATTTTCGGTCTTCCTTTTTTTTGTTTGTTGTTGTTTGTTTTTTTTCCATTTATACCCAGAAAGGGAAAGAAAATGCGTAAAAAATCAAATTAAAAAAAACTTTACGTAAAAAGCTCAAAAAAAAAGTGCGCCATTTTGTTTTGGTTTTTTTTTGTTGTTGTTTTTTTTGGATTATGGGCAATTTTGAAACTATACTAGCAGCGGCGTCGTACAAAGAGTAAAAAAATAGGCGAACAAGGTTTTTTATTGTTGTTTTTGTAATAAATTGTAGTTTTTGATGGTCGCACGGGGAAAGGGTCCCTTCCTTTTTACTTTAAGACTTTTAACTTTTGGTTATTTTCAAGGTTTTGGAGTTTTTTTGTGGGGTTAACCATGAACTCTTTGATGATTAGTACAAATAGAACCTAGAATATCAGATTTATTTTTTTGGTCGTGTAGTTTTTACTATTTTTCTCATGTTTTATTTTCCTTTTTTGTTGTTGATTTTTGACTAAAGATGAATTTTTGCTACTAAAAAGAATTTTTTGGTGAACATTTTTTTTTAATACGCATAAACAAAGCAGCACACAAATTCGAACATATTTAAGAGTTTATGAGCTTAAATTCAAATACCAAAAATGTTTGGGTAAAAAAAAGCCAAAGTTTTTTTTTTGAAATTTTTTCCCAAGAAAGGGTTTAATTCAAAATCTCAAAGGTGTTTTGGCATTGAACAGAGTTTTTTAACCTTGGTTGACTTTTTAGATTTAGTAATTCTTATTAAATTTTACAATAAAATCATAAAATACCTGTTTAGTTTTTGTTGTTTGGTTTTTTGTTTTCTTCTATTCTAGTTATAAAAATACTTAAGAAAATAATAATTTTGATATAAAAATTCTTTCAAAACAAGGAAAAAAAACACATTTATTTTTCAATACTCGCCAGTAGACAAAAAATAATCAGAAAAAACTTCTTCTAATTGAGAAAAGGTATTAATATAATAATCAGAAATTGAGAAGGATTATTAACTTTTGTTCATTTTTGCTTTGATTTGAATTTGCAAAAAAAAAACAATCGAAAATAAAACAAAACAATTTTTTTCATCTATCAAATTTCATCGCATTTCAATTGTTATAGTTTTTTTTTCACATTTTTAACAAACAAAAAATTTGTTTCCTTTTCTTTTACTCATCGTGGAGTGTTTTCTCTTCTTTTTCTTTTGAAATAGTGATTTTCCTCCTCTTTTTCACTTGTTTAATTTCATCTCTCTTTATGTACTGTCCCTTCTTGTTGTTGTTGTTGTTCTTTTATTCTTCATCGATAATGTAATCGTATGCACTATGCGAAGGCAGTAGGAAAGTATTAACGCTCACACCACGAAACAGTGGCAATCGTACTGTTTTGACTTACGTTTAGAATGCAAAGAATACGCAATGATTCGCATAAGCTTGCCAGGATGCACGTCTGTACGCACATTCGTTTGTTTCGATTATCGTATGCATATATGGACGTGCGTGTACACGCAAGTATGATCCGAAATGTGCTGTAATTGATCGGAAAATGCTACGACGAGTAAAGTGCAACGGAGAAAAATTTTCAATGCCAAATCAGGGCAACGTATTTGAAGTAAGGCATTTCCTCTGACGTTGATATTCTTCCAGATAAGCAGATCCCCCATCCAAGCTGGTTGTCAGAAAACTATCCGTCGAAGACATGTGATGTGTGGACCAAGGGATTATGGACGGGGGGAATACGGATCATCATGCATTGAACTCGGATTGCGGTCAATAATCTCTGTTTACCTACCTTCATGGGAAAATTGTGAAGTTTTTTTTCTATTTTTCTCTTGCATATCTTTTCTATTCTTTTTTTTTCCTCTTTTTCTATGATTTTCATTTCGTTTCTTTTCTTTTTATAGTTTTTTTTGTTGTGCATTTGTTAATAATAACAACGATTTATGTGTGTGTGTGTGTTCATATGCTAGAAGCATTAGTCGAAAGAGAGTAGAAAATTTTAAATGATGAACTGCGTCTTCTTCTTTCTCAACGTAAAAAGTATGCGATTATGCGAGCAGTAAAAGTTAGAAAGAAAAACAAAAGTTGAAAGAAAACAAAAGGGAAAGAGAAGAAAAGAATAGAAAAGAAAAAGGAAAATGAAAAACAAAATTTGATCGCTTTCGCTTGAGATGAGAAAATTGCCGATTGGTTTTTTTTTCTTCTTTGGAATTGAGTTTTTGTTGTTGTCGATTTCGTATAAAAAAAAATTATTTTTTCGCAATTTTTATGAATTTTAATTTTGATTAAGGGAAATTATTTTAATAGAATTTGGAGGAAAAATATCCTTTTGCTATCAGATATAAAAGGAAAGTTTCTTATTTTTTTAATTTGTTCTTTTGACGAAAAATAAACTAAATTTTTTAAAGCTAAAGAAAATCGAGACATTATTTTTGGTATCATGAAATTTTGGATATTTTTTTACTTGAAGGGCCAGGGGGGAAGTTCTTCTTGTGTTCTTCAATAAAGGAAATTTTTTGCTAATCAATTTGTGATTTTTTTTTGTTAGAAAAAAAGAGATTTTTTTTTATATTTTGAAGCCAAGTTGATTTGAGGAAGTTTTTGTAGGGCGATTTCTGGGAATATATTTTTTCAGTCAAATTTTAAAAGTGTGTTTTGTCACAGACTCTGGGAATTTTTTTTCATTATGTGGCAGTTTTTTTTCGTTAGAAAATAAGGGAATTTTTTAATAAAAGAAGAAGGAAAATTTTTTGCTTAGCTCACCTGGGATATTTTTCTTATTATGAAAACAGGTGAATTGTGGAAATTTTTTTAAGTAAAATTTCAATATATTATTTCAATAAAAATTTCGAAATTTTTGGGACAGAAATTTCGAAATTTTTTTTTCGTCAGGAAAATTTTTTTTACATGAAAATTTTTGGAAGAAATTTGGTTTTTGCTCCAAAAGTTTGAGAAATTTTTTTTGTCATAAAATAAGGGAAATTTTTTATAAAAAATAAGGCAAATATTTTGCTAACAAAATCTGAGAATGTTTTGTGTAAGAAAAACATAAAAGAATAATTTTTTACAAAAAATCTGGGAGATTTTCTTAGATTTTGAAACCAAGTTGATTTGGGGAATTTTTGGAGGGCGATTTCTTGGAATATATTTTTTCAGTCAAATTTTAAGTTTTTATCACAGACTAGGAATTTTTTTTAGAGATTTTTTGCTCAGAATATGTTGCAGTTTTTTTTCGTTAGAAAACAAGGGAATTTTTTATAAAAAAATGGGAAATATTTTGCTAAGAAATGTTAAGAATTTTTTGTGTAAGAAATCATAAAAAAATATTTTTTACAGAAAATCTGGGAATTTTTTTTTTATATTTTAAAGCCAGTCGATTTGGGAAAATATTTTAAAGCCAAGTCGGTTTGGGGAATTACTTGAGAGGCCAGGGGAAGTTTTTCTTGTTCGACAATAAGGGAAATTTGTTGGTAAGTGTTTTTTACACAGACTCTGGGATTTTGTTTACTGGCTATGGATTTTTTTGCTCAACCAATGTGGCAGGGAATTTTTTTATTATGTGGCGGTTTTTTTTCGTTAGAAAATAAGGGAAATTTTTTATAAAAAAATAAGGGAAATTTATTGCTCAAGCTCACCTGAGATATTTTTCTATATTTTGAAAGCAGAGAAATTTTTTTAAGTAAAATTCAAATTTGTTCAATAAAATTTTAGACATTTTTCAGACGGAAATTTTGGGAAATTTTTTTACATGAGAATTTTTAGAAAAGATTTTTTTTTGCTCAAAAAATCTGGCAAATTTGTTTGTTAGAAAATAAAAAAAATCGTTTTTCCAAAAATAGGGGAAATTTTTTTTGGTCATAAAATAAGCGAAATTTTTTATAAGTGACTTTTTCACTTAAGAACATATTTTGATAAGCAAATATCTACAAATGCAATATTTACGATATTAAATTTGGAAGAAAAAAAGTCCCAGTTTTTTTTTAGGTTCGAAGAAGTTTTTTCAATCCAGAGCCCCATTTTTGGGTCGATTTTTTGAACAATTTCTTAAGGAGCTCTTTTTTATACATGCTTTTACACATGGACATTTTCTTCTTTATTTAAAATATGGAAAATTAAATGTGATTGAAAAGGAAAGAAAAGAAAATTTTCCAGACGCGATTTGTAAGCAATTACCCGCAGAATGAGATGCGGAGACTCAAAAATAGGATGGCAAACGAAGAGGAATTGTCATTGAACATGCTCTGAATTTGGAAGTTTCTCAAAGTTCCGAAAAGGTCAGTTCTCTGAACGTTCACCGTGTTTATTGGCCTTGAACAAAAAGACAAAAGAAACGAAAAAACCTGAGACCACGCCGAGAATCGGAATTCTTACGAGAATCTCACCTTTTCCGTGTTGTTTCCTCTTCTTTCGATTCTGGACAGGTTCCACCTACCTTGATCTCGTATGCGGATACGTGTACCTCGACTAAAAAGGTGGGCCCCCTTAATAGCTGCGAAACCGCTCTTCTAACTTAGCAGAGATTCTAGTTTAAAATTAGATGAATTCCGATCGAAACGAAACGAAAAAAAAAACCCTGCAGAAAAAAACACCATAATTTCTTTGTCTTTTATGGCGATTTGGAGATAATTTACGACTTGATTTAGAAAAGAGTGGAGCAGAAGAGGAGGACGCAATTCAAAAATTTAAAAATTCAAAATTTTGGACATTAGCAAAAAGTCGTAAGGCGTCGTCTTTTGCCCAAAATGGATTCCGCAATAAAAAAAATTTCTTACCTTGACTGGTCGGGAATGAACTCTCGCGATGGGATCGATTGCCACAGGTCGGCCAGATAGGACCGCTGCTGCTGGTTAGGTGATAAATTTGAATTTTTGGATTTTTCGACTCTCCGGTTTGGGTTTGGGTTTGGGTTAATTGGTTACGATCGCGACCGACGATTTAAATATTTTTTATGTGCTCATATTAGTAAAATGTTGCGCGCATAATTAATGCTGGCTTTTTTTTTAGCTAGCATAGCGAAAAGAACAAAAAAAAACATAAAATTTTATTGCTGAACCGAAAAAGAAACAAGGAAAAAAACACGAAACGCTTTCTATTCACGCTGAGGGGAGGGACACAAACAAGATCAGAAGAAGAGGACATCAACCCCATCTCCGGTAAATGGAAAACGTTGAAAATCGTCGATTATGATTAGAGTTAGAGTCAGTCAGTCGTTCGCTTTTCTTTTCTTTTCTTGGCTTTTTTTTTAAGTGGTTTTCCTTTGCGTGCAAAATAATTTGTTGATCTTCAATTAAACGTGCTCAGTTGGTAAGGGGGGAAGAGGAGGGGGTAATTTCTAAAATGACATCTTTTATGGTATATTGTTGTGTTGCCGGAGAGAGGAGGGAAGATTCAGATCGACCGAGAATGTGAACTCGAAGAGAAAATCGCCTTCGAAGTCTTTCGTGGAGGCAACTTTCCCATCTGGAAAATCATCGCTCACTGCTTGTTTGCTGCAGACGAACTCACAGTTTGTGGATCGTCCAAGTGAGGAATTGGGGACGGTAGCATGTCATTGAGAAACGGTCTCACTGCCACCATTTGGTATGGTGGCATCGAAAGGGCAGCGACATGTTGTCTTGAGTGTCTCCATAATTCCACCGAAACGGATCACACGTCATCGCTCTTTCCACAAAGTCTTCGGTACCCAGTAGCAGCGTCATTATCGGTACCAGTATGCCATAGTGCGGGGTGCGGTGCTGCCAGAGCCCCAGTAATCGACCGTCGAATGGAGTGCAGTGCGTCGACATCCTCCGATGGCAATGAACTAGAATCGATCAGCAGCGAGAGTGCATTGATCTACAAACACAGATGCAGGCCAACAACAAGCGGCAACCTTTCCTCAACGTGAATGCGCGCATGAAGATCGGCCGTCGATTCGATTGATTAACGAACGTACAACGAGGAATCTGGGCTGTACAATAATCTGGGTTGAAAATACTCTAACTGAAAGGGGGGATTGGTGGAGGGGCAAACAGTGGAGAATGGAATGGCACCCTAGCAGCGGATCGTTGTGACTGTCGTTCTGTTCTGGTCTGTTCTGTTCTGTGGGTTGCGTAGTCTTCCAAGTCGTAAATTTACAAGAAGACACACATGCACATCTGGTCACACGGACACTAAACCTGAACGGGCATTGAACGAACGCATTCATAACGCCTTCTTCCAACACTGCAGAAGGCGACATAAACAGTCAGAAGACAATTTGTACGAGCGAGACGCCATTATTTGACACTCATACTCATGAGATCTGGTCGGTCACTGGGGAACGACGACGACGATTCTCAAAGTGGCCAAAGTTTGCGATTTTTTGCTCTGCACTTTTTTGTTCTATAATAGCTGGTGGCTTGGGGCGCTCTAGCATGTATAGCCAATAGAGTAGAATGTGGAGTGATGGCCTCAAAAGTCTGAGTTTACTTACCTTTCCGATTGGGAAAACATTTCTTTTTCCAATTACGAAACGATCAAATCGCAGTGCGCAGCGGTGGTGCGGATATGGTTAATTTTATCAATAAAAACGCCCCAAAAAAAAATGGAGGGGGAAGTCTCTTCAAAAACGCATGCAATTATTTGCAATTTAAAAAGGAATCAAAATGTGTCCTTAAAATTCATTACTGTCGATGGGTGTCAAGGTAGGCTACTGAGTAGTAATTTTTGGGTAGAAAAATTTTGAAAAGATTCTTAAGAAAAAATGTCTGTTTTTGTTATTTTTTTTTTGGGTATTTTCTTTTTTTTTAAGATCATTTATTTTTCGTTAATGAAAAAAATCGAAATTTTAATTCGACTTTATTAAATTTTTATTCTTTAATATTTTTTTTCTTGAAGGAATTGGTTAAAAAAATGGGTTTTTTTTTGGTTTTTTAAGGAAAGAAACTTAAAAAAAAAATTTTGTTTAATTGGAAAGATTGCGAATTTCTGATTTGTTTGGTTCGTTCTGTTGCGGGAGTGCCCAATTAGACGATAATGAGTTGAAGAGGAAAGGACTGATTGTTGTGCGAATGTAAGAAGATATAAGAATCATGTGTGAACTGGAAATTAACAATGAGAACCTTGAAAGTTCATTTCGATTCTCGCTCTTCTCTTCTCTCTCTCCAGGCCCATTGCCATCAACAGTCGCTGTCAAAGCCTTCCGTCGTATTGATGATAACTTCTATGCTGTGCTCCCGCGAAGTAACTGCGAATCGTTCCGTCTCTTTTCTGACATTGAACCGCTCCATTTACCTGTCGCTCTTATCATGTTTCCCCAGTGTTCTTCAAAGTTCAACTTCATCGCATATTTTAATCGTTCTCTTTTCTTGTTCGATTCTTTTTTCTTTTTTGCTTTGTTTTTTTTTTTTTTTTTAGTTTTCTTATATGTGTGCGTGCGGTGTTTGTAAATTGATTTTTGAAGGATTTTCACTGTCAATGACTCGACGCAATATGGCCGGATTATATTCGAATTTGAATTTTGGAATTTTTTTCCAATTCGATTTGTTTTCTTGTCATTTAAATTTTTGATGTTACTTTTCAGTACCCCTCCTCCCTCCCCCTTTTGCCTGTTTGCAGCTGTTTTTTTTTTTATAGTAGCACTGCCGAACAAGTCTCCAAATCAATACAAAAAATTTGATATTCGCATATAAATTTCGGCAAGTATACAAATTTTATTTAATTAATAATTCATGGCGTATAGTAAAATTTCGAGTAGTCTTCAAATTTTTCTATTGCCTTATTTTTGAAAGAGGGTTACTTTTGTTGTAGAATGGTTAAGGGAGGGGGGGGGTTGTTTGATTTACTTCTTTTTTAAAATGAAAATTATAAAATTGAAATTGAACAGAGCAGCAATGAATTTTAGCTTGTTTTCGATTATTTTATTAAAAAGATGGTTGTGAAAGAAGGAGGGGAAAGGGGGGATCAGTTGGTTTGTTAAAGTGACATGAAAATCTTGAATGGAAAAAGTTTGTCGAGAAATTAGGGGTTTTTTTTTAATAAAAATGAAGAAAAGTAATTATTTTTGGGGTTTTTTCCCCTTAAAAACTTTTTTCATTTTCGAACAAATAATTTTTAATCGTAAAAATATTTTTAATTGACAAAAAAAGGCAAATTTTGTATGAAAACCCAAAAAAGAAGTCATTTTTTGAAAATATTTATTTTTTGTTATATTTTTGTCTTTTTTGCTTTGAAAACATAAGAAGTACACCGAAAATTTGAAGAAAAAACACCCCCTCAAAAAGGTGGTAAAAATAAAAAAAAATGTAAAAAGTTAATTTTCAAAATAAGCAAAAAAAACTCATTTCAAAAGAAAATTTGCAATTTAGAAGTAAAAAAAAAAGAAAAATGCAATTATTTTTGGAAAGTTGACGGCGACCAGCAAAAAAGTTTTTTCTTTAGTTTTTTTTTTTGGGAAATTTTCTTTTAGTTTTTTTCTCCTTTCTCTGGTGTTATGACGAACTGCAAAACAAAACAAAACAAAATACAAAAAATTCGATTTAAAATGAAATTTTTCGGATTAGATTTTCTATGAAAAATTTCCTTTCGTTTCGAGTTGGGAAATAGTCGTCTGACTCCTACCGGTGAGGGGGGGGGGGGGGGGGGGGGGTGCTCTGACGCATACACACACAAACGTACAAGGTGGATTGAATTTTATTTTTTCTTTCGGTTGGTGGGTCTGTTTTTGTCGATCGGTGCTATTGAATTTTGAGTGAAAGCAACTCTCAGGCAAAGGCAGAGAGGACAGGTCTATTCCGAGCTGGTTTGGGGTCAATGGTGGAGTGGTGCTGCCATGAACTTTTGTGGGAAGGCAGCGCAGTGAACTTCATCGCGCCAATTACTACGGCGAACGCTTCCTCGCGCGCCAATATTTTCCATGTTCCATCTCTCTTTCTCTCTGTCGCCCTATTCTAAAAGACGAATTGCTCGCCTCTCTTTCCTGCATGCCAACCAGCAATTCTACAATCGCATGCCAGCGACCTTCAATATAAGCCAACGTGTACGCTAGTGTTGGTGTTGGTGGTTGGTGTTGGTTGCGTTTATTTTTTCGCCTCTACGGGATCTGAGAGCGATTAGTGAGTTTCGAGTGAAAACTATAAACAATAAGTAATTGTTCTCTCTCACACACACACAATTTGATGAAATCAGTTGCTCTATTCTCTCGCACTATTCCAGTAAGATCTCTCTTCACCAACACAACTGAACTCAAACGGTCCCCGTGAATACACGAAATTCCCTGCCAAACTTGAGAGCGAACACTCACACACGCATTGATCGACTGCGCAAGATTGTGTGGATAATTTCCCAAGCAATTTTCTATTCCATGCAGCAACGCAGCCTGTGCAACGAAACGAGACGGCGAACCTCTCACGTCGAAGAGTGAGAGTAAGTGTGAGCGAAAGTAATCAGCCGAAGTGAGATCGGCGATTGCGTGTACAACTTTTCCGATCACTTTTATCAGGGCTGGTCGAAATTATTCAACACCAACACATCCACATCACATTGTTGTCTGTCTCACTTGCGCCATTGCCGATCTAGTAGAGCTAGAAAGCTGTTTGGTTTGTGCTGCTCTTACTACGTCTCGGCGTTGCCGAACAGCAGTGTTGGTGGTAAATGGTCGGAAGAGTTGGCCGAGCATCGTTGAAAACAGTCGGAGTCAGTAGAAATTTTCCTTTCGTTAGCGCAATAGTAAAAATTCGGTCTGAGAGCGGAAAGTAAAAATTTTCTGTTCGTTGCGGTTTCATTAGAATTTAAAGATTTTCTCATTGAAAACAAAAACGGAAGTTAAAGGAAAAAATTCAAATAATTTCGAATCGTTCATTAAGGAAACAATTTCTTTTTGTAACATTTCGTTTATTTTGTTTTGATTTTTGGGTAAATTTAAAATTGTCTGTTCGCTTTCAAAAAAATATTGAAATTAACGTGATTTTCGCATTACACTATTAATATTACCTGTCGAAATGGAATAATTCTGTGTGCAGTGATTATTTTAATCTACAATAATTTAATTTAATTACGATTCCTTCTGTAGTAAAGAAGTGAACAAAAATTGTATCTTCAACAATTTTTTTGGCAGTTATTAAAATAATTGAAAAAGTGCAGTTTTGTTTAATTAAAGAAAAGTGCAATAATTATAGAATTTCGTATTTTTTTTTTTGTTTTTTTCCAAAATATTTTCATTGTTATGGGATTGACAATTGAATGGTCATTTTTTTGGAATTGGATTATATTTTTTCCCTTTGGAATAAATTATTTTCGATGTGCAAAGTTAAGTGTACAATTAAGAAGTGCATAATAAAATTGGGAAAATTGTAAAAATTGATACATAAAAAAAAAAAAAAAACTTGAGAAGAAAAACGTTATTGATTTTATGAAATTATTGGATTACATAAAAAACGGGGTCAAAATGTTAATGTCAGCTGATAGTTCGAATTGTCCAACAGTGGCGACAACTTCAGTTATTCGGGTACAAGTGCCCGATTGTTCTACACACAAAAATGTCACCGATGAGCCCGCCGCGACGGGCATTTCCATAAAAAACAATAGCACAACGGTGGGTGCTCTAAAAGCGCACACATCCTCGTCCTCGTCATCGTCCTCGTATTATGGAAACGGTAAAAAATCATGCTCTGAAGTGACACAGTCATCGGCGGTAACGGCTGCTGCTGTCAAATCAGAACTGGTGGCGACAAGTGGATCCGCGAGTGTATTGCGGGGTATTTCGAATATGGGTTCGGGCAGTGGAATGCATGGCGCCTTGAAGGGTTATCCGCATCAGTCTGGGGAGGCTCAATTCCATCAACATCGTCATCACGAAAACCATCAATTCGTTGCGCACAGCCACCACAACCCCCACAATCATCAATACCACCATCAGCAACAACAGCAACAACAGCAACACCACCACCAACACCACCACTCACAGTATACGAAAATGCCTCTGCAAAACGGCGGCTCAAATTCAAATTCCGTTAAGAATTACCATCATCACTACCCACACCCACCGCCGCCAAATAGTGCTCATCAGAAACTGATAAACTCCACCACCAGCAGCACTACTGGAACGATGGCACCAACTTCAACGACTCCATCCGCCGCTATATCCTCAACTTCGGCGCCAGGATCTTCGGTGTCCTCAGCAACGAGGCCAACAACGTCGACAGTCGTGACACACAAAGTACCTCACAGCAATGTGATTTACGTTAATAATAGTTTAGCTTTGAAAAACGAATGCAAAGACGGCCATTTGGCCGCCGCCCTGACTAGAGGTAATAACGGAGACGATCCGAAAACAGGACCAACTTCGACATCATCAATGTCAGCTCCAGCTTCAGTTTCAGTTTCTGTTTCGACGTCATCGTCAACATCACTAACTCGTCATCATGCCCCACCTCATCATCATCCCCATCATCATCATCATCAGACCAATAACATCAGTCCACTAAGTGGTGGCGTCAGCAATTGTGTTATTAAAACCGAGAACAATATGCTAAGTGGAAATGTCGGTAAAAATTTCAACGATGCACAAATGCACATGCAGCAACAGCACCAACAACAGCAACAGCAGCAACAAGTGCAAGTGCAAAGACCCCAAACGCCAGAATATATAAAAAGCTATCCCGTCATGGATGGGACTGTCGCGAGCTCGGTGAAAGGGGAACCAGATTTGAATATCGGTTTGTACACACACTATTAAAAAAAAAAAATATTTTCTCTTAAAATTCTGAAAACCTAAAATTCTTATTCGCCCCCCCCCCCCCTTTTTTTTTAATTCCCTTCGATTCTCTTGTAAATATTGCAAAGGTCGTATTGGGAAAGAGCGGTGGTTTCCAATAAGATCGACTCTTTCTAACAAATCAAATTCAACTGAAAAAATTAGCAAATAAAAATTTTTAGTTAAGAAATTTTTAAAAAGACCACATTTTTGCAAATTCAAAAAAATTAAAATGTAAAAAAAAAATTGTATAAAAATAAAAAAAAGAAATCATTGAAACCTTAAAAAGGCCAACAATAAATATCAAATCGGAAACATAAAGTACGGAAGGAAGGGCACACACACACACACCCGCCCGCCCGCCCGCGTCTATCCAAAAAATCCCGTAGGTCACCAATTGTCGGTCAGCTTTCAAAAAAGGCAAAAATATTCCACTAACAAAATTGCTTAGGAAAGAGTACAAAAAAAAAATATTAATAATAATAATGGCGATCGTTTTATGTAGATCACAGCAAGGCTATTGAAAAAAAAGAAAAAACAAAAAAAAAACCCAAGAAGTGTGATTGTGTTTGTGAGAGTGGCTGTCAAAAATGCAAATGCGACCAAATAACAACCTGCTCTGCTGCTACACGGACGAGCACTCATCTTTCTGTTCTCCTCGCTCCTATTCGGGGCTCTGGTTGTTATGCGGCGAACATCAGCAATCACATCATCATCGCTGATCGCTACTGATCGATTGATTTTCTTTTTATCGAAAAAATTCATCCAAAAATCAACAAATAATTTTCATGATTTTTCGTCTCTCTTCGCTAGCGCTCAAATGATGAAGCGTGCCAACAAAAAAAAATTGATGAGTCTGTGTCCCTTTCTCACTTGCACACTTGTTTTCCTTCCTTGCGCATTGTTGTCATATTTTTTTTTTTTATTATTTTTGAATAATTGCCGTTATTGGCTCTCAATTTCCGATTTTTTTTTTTATTTAATTTTTTTTTCTTTTCATTTTTTTTTTTTTGGTAATTTTTTATTTTATGGTCAAAACTAGGAAGTGAACAAAAAAAAATGGTGAATAGAAAATATTGAAATGATGATGCTCACAAGGACTAGGACAGGGGCAAATTGGTACATCGCCAACAGACATTGGAGCGAAAGAGAAAGCAGAAAGTCGAGACGCATCAGCCACTTAGTCAGTCAGTCAGTCAGTCTGTCATTTGGAGAGAAGGTCACTTATTCAATTGAGAGGGGATTGTGTTGGGGAGAGGGGGACGGTATGATGTACGCAACTCTGTGGCTATTTTGGAATTTCAGTTAATCAAGAACAATGACGTTTTGTACTCTTGAAATTTACGGAAAAGAAATCGAGTAAAGCGCGCACGCGTAACATCACTTTTGCTGCCAAAGTTTTTTTGTTTCGCTTTTGTTTTGACATTGCGTTAATATATGGAAAACTTTGGAAATTTATTTGAAAAGAGGGAGAGTGGGAGGGAGAGGTGCAAACAGCTGATGGATGGATAGGTGATTGTTAGATTTGCTCTTCATTGCTGCTGTCCCCTTCTGTCTTTTATGCTTACCCCCTTACGTCTCCTCTGACCGTGTATAGTGAACAGATTTATCCGTCAAAATATTTTCGGTGACTTTGGATTTTTAAATTTAATTTTTTTGTTTTGTGTTAGCCGTGAAATAAAAAACACCAGAAATAAAAAATAAAAAAACGGAATCAAAAATAATTTTCAAAGTCACAAAATGAAATTTTTCAAAGTCACCACGAAATGAGAAATCCAAAAAAATTGAATTTTTATATTCTATTTTTTTTGGGGTGATTACTTTTTTTATGTTTTTGTGTTTATGTTTTGAGATGATTTCCGTTTGAATGAATTTTTTTTTTTTGAATTATATTTACTGTTTTCTTCATTGATTGTTTGAAATTTAATTTTTTTCTAATTTTTTTTTCTGTTAGTGTAAATTTTGAAATTAATAAATTTAAAATTTTTTTTTGATAATAAGTATTTAGCAAAGAAGAGGGGTGGGGAGGGGGGGGGGTATGCTGGAGTGTTATGAGCGACTGGTTAAGGGTTTGTAAATAAAAAAGAACTTTTTTTACAGTTCAATTTTATTTTTTTGGAAATTTTCTTATTACTGCAATATTAAAAAAAAATTGTCATCAGAAATTTCATATTTCCTAAGAAAACATTGTATTTAATTTAATTTATTTTACTTATTGTTGTTAATTTATCAATTATTTCATTGGTAGACGGTTAAGGTGGAGAGGAGAAAGGGGGATTTAGGTAAGGTGTTAGGTTTCATTTCTATGCAGCGGACCGGACATATATAAAATTTAATATTTAAATAGAATTCAAAAAAAAACCAATCAATTTTTACCGTTTATTATCGTTTTTAATTAATAATTTCTATAAAAACTAGAAACAAATTACATAAAAAAAATTTAAAAAAATTATTTCTTTTTAATTAATTATCGTTTATTGGTGGTAGTAGTTGAAAATAAATTCACTAACACAGAATTGCGTATGTGTGCGGTGTGCATTGCAAATTACACATGATCAATCCTAGAGCTTGTTGGGTATTATTACTTTGGCAAAAAAAACAGCAAAAAATTACATACAACAAAAGTAACGGTATCAGTCTCAGCCTTTTTAATAATTATTAATAAAACAAAAATGAAAATAAACAAGAAAAAAAATTTAAAAAAAAAAACAAACGAACAAATTGCTGACCATACCTTTTATTGTTGTTGTTGTTGTTGGTGTTGTTGCTGGTCCATTGTGGTTATTGAATACAAATGCACGCACACAATTAATTGCAATAACAAAAACCAGTCCGACTCTATTCACTCATTGTAGTTTAACCTTTAAATGAGAGCATGCAATTGTTATGTGTAATAAGAGGAGTAGTTCTTCTTTCTATATTCACACTCTTACATATGTTAGTTTAGTACATACCATATAGAAATTGTTTGTTCTCTGTCTACTCTTCTAACTTGCGCTTGTTTTTTTTTTTTTTTCCTCTACTTACCGACGTGTACTCGGAAAACCGATACGTGTCGTATTGGTTTTCCTTTTTTTTCCATCATTCACCAACAACAACAACAACAAGTTAAATAAAAAAGATAATAAAAATAAAATAAAAATATTAAAAATATAGTGGATAATAAAACGGGAAAAACGAGAAGAAAAACGAAACTTCCTGCATTCACAAACTCATTCAAGTCGAGTGACGATGGTGGCGGTGGCGGTGTCTATTTTTAACTTTTGTTTATTTTTCTTCTAATTATTTTTCTTTCTCATATTTTTTTTTGTACCTTTTTTTTTTAAAAAAAAATTATTTAGAATATTTACTAAAGAAAAAAAATTAAGAAAATTGAACAAGAAAATTGATGGAGAAAATATTATTGTGCAGGAAGAAGGCAGTAGAGAAGTTTTTTTTTTTTAACAAATCCAAAATAATTTACAAAAAAATTGGAATTTATGGAAAAAGTAAATTTCAAAAATTTTTCCATTAATAGAAATTTTTTGCTAAAAAAAGCAGTTTTTTTTTATATGAACAAAAATCTAAAATATATTTAATAGAGGGGAAGGGGGAAGGGGTTTTTAAAAGAAAATAATTAAAATCAATTTAAAATCCTTAATAAATAAAAAGAGCAGAATTTAAGTTAGATAACAGGCAATAGTAACAACAACAACAACGAAAACGTTTCATGATATAAAATCTCCCAAAAGATAAAAAGAAAACGAAAGAGCAGATGGGAAAGATGAAAAGTTAGATTGACAATATGAGAAAGAGAGGTAGACGAAGAATAAACCGAACGCAAACGATGTTAAATAAATAGTAGCGGAACGGAAGAAGACGTTTTTTCTTCTGAAGGATGACGATGATTGGTTGACAAACAGTGGCGCGGCTCGTACACGAACAAATAATTGGTGTATGGCCAACCTTGACCTCCACCGTAAAAACGCAATGCACAGACACGCGGAGAAGTATTGTTGTTGTGTGCATGGAATATTGCTTAATTAAAATTGACTGACTGATGGTCATGCACACACAATCGTAAATTTGGTGTAGAGACCTCACGGATAGACAATGTATGTGCAAACGAGTACGCATTGCCATGTTGCACACACACACGCTCAGTATTCTCTCGTTACTACATACTCTCGCGTGCCTAAATGAGCTCACGCAGCGCTAATAATGGGACTGATTTTCAGCGACAATGCCAACGTCAAGAACGGGCAAAGCGATCGGCGGCGGCCTCCTCCTAAGCCTACGGTCGTATCCGTTCGTAAGTCTGTCGGTTGGTCAGTGGGTTATTTATTATTGTTAAAGGGGTTAGTTGCGGAGTGAAATAGAAGCGAGCGGAAGACTAATGAATAATAATTGAGCGATGATGAAAAAATTGAGAGACGAGAATAGAGAGAGAGACAAGTTCCCGTTTTTGGATTGTGTTAAAATTTTCAGTTTTCTTTAAAAAAAATCGTTTTTTGGAATTTCAAATAATTCTTTTTTTTCTGTATCAAATATTATTTTTGTTTCCTAATTAATTTGTCCTTTTCTGTTTTTTTTGTTTTTTTTTTACCTTTTCAAAAATACTCTAAACGATTTTACAGTGTTTTTCATAATTTATACAAATTACAAAGTCAAAAAGAAAAGTGAAAAAAAAATTGTAATGCCACAAAACGATATGTCTGACCCCCAAAGGGAAACTGAAAAAATGACTGACTTTTATTAACCATGAACACAGACCAAGACCTAATAGGGGTCAACCGAGAATGTTAATAATCGACCAAGTAACAATAGAGAAAATTCATGTTTGCGCAAATGTTTCGAACACTGACATTGTGCAAATCAATGAGATTATTTTGTTTCTTCCGCCTTTACCCCCAAAATTTGACCAACAGTAAATAAAAACCAAACATTTATTTTCTAATTTAATAGACCGACCACCTGGTAAATGTTAAAAATTAAAAATTATATCAGGCACATTTCAATGCGTTGTTACCCCAAAATATGTGTACGTACGCGTCGTAAGTTTGAACACACGCACAAGAAAAAATATTTTAGGCAAAAAACCAACTAGAAAAAAGTGTGAAGAATTCTCTTCGGTAACCGCGCCAATCTAGCCGCGAAGGTCAATTTCAATTCGTGTTCGACTGTAGATGAGATTGTACGCGTGTATTGCTTACTCACTCGTGACAATAGGAAAAAGTGTAAGCTGCTTCCGTGCTGCAGTGATGACGAACGATGAAGGGAAATCGGACGACGGCCGCTGCCGATTCGCAATGAAAAGCATTGAAAATTGAAAAGGAAATAATGAAAAAACAAAACAGTTTGACTATCACTGAAAATTTTTTTCATAATTTTTCGAATGTTTTTCTTGTGTTTTTTCTCGAATTTCTTTGTAATTATTGAAAAATTTTGAAAATTTTTGCAAAATTGACATTTTTTTAATCACAAAAAATGATTTTAAAAAAATAAACCAAAAATGGGGTAAACTGAGAGAAAAATATTGAGAAAAATGAGACTGCAAAGAAATTATAGAAAGAAGAAAACAGGGTGTTTTGAAAGTAAAATTACTTTTTAATTAAAAAAAAAAACGAATAATAAGAAAGATACAAACAAAGAAAAAATAATCAAAAGTATTTATTTTCGGAAATATTTTTTTTGTACTAAATTTCTTAAATTTGACTTCTATTTGCCAAAAAAAAAAATAGTTTTGCAAAACCAAAAAAAAAAAAAAATTGCTAAAAATAAATTTAGTCAGTCTTCTGGTTGCCAATAATTCGATTATCTTGAGAAGTAATTGAAGAAAAAGTAAATTTCCTAACAAAAAAAAAAGCATCCCAAAAAATCTCCTCATTCCAAGGAGGCAACTCACGCAATAAAAATAAAATTTATCTCAACGGCCTGTTTTTTTTTGGAAAGCATTTTTTTTGTATGCATATTTTCCAAATTTTTTAATAATTTTTCTAAAAATCTTAAATAGTTAATTTTTTGTTGTTGTTTTTTTTTTTTACTACAATATAAAATCGAATTTAATTTTTACAAGGATTTTGGCTACTGGTGGCTGCTGCTCTTTGTCTTCTTCTTCTTCTGGTTGATATTGAAGACGATTTAGTGTCGTGGATCGTTTTAATATATTTTTTTTCTTTCCTGAAAAATTGGTAGCATTGCTTGCTGTTGTTTTTAAGGTTAGGAGAAAAATTTCAAATTGAAATGTTTTTCCGTCATTTTTTTTACTCATGATTTTTGACCATGAATTTGACATCGAAATCATTGTCAAAAAGCTTCGAATTAAAAAAAACAGCTAAAAATGCTAATAGTATGCGCACACTATTTACTAGGTTTTTTTTTTTTTAAATAAATCAAATTTATTTTCGGACACGACCAAAAACAAAAATAAATCAAACCGAATTGAAATCTCAAAATTGACGGTTTTTTTTGTGGATTTTTTCCCTTCAATTCTAATCAAGAAGAAGAAGAAGAGTTATTGGGCGAAGAGAGGGGTGGGAGGGGGTGTTAGGGTTGGCCTCAAAAAGTTTCTTTCCTTAATTTTTAGTTAAGAAAAGTTTTTTTTTAAATCAATTTAAAAATATTTTTTTTTTAAAAAAAATCATTTTTTACAATTTTTGTAAAAAAAAAATTCCAATTAAAAAATGTTTTAAATTAAAAAAAAAACACTAAAATTTATATTTTCTTAAGCCGTTTTTTAGGAATTGAAATTTGTTTTTTATTTTTTTGAACTGTCCAAAAGAGAGGATAAACGTGTTTTTTTAAAAGAATTTTTTTTTCCCCAAAACAAGAAAAAAATTTCGTCCAAAACTAGATTTAGCTCCAAAAAAAAAATTTTCGAAAATTAAAAAAAAATAATTATTTTAAAGAAATTTTTTTTCGCTTTTTTAGAATTTATTAATCCGCCCAAGAGGTCAGTGACCTTTTTTTTTGTGAATGTGTGTGTGTGTGTATTTTGGTCTGATCTCACCCCACGTACAATTTTTTTTATAAAAACTGACAATTCGATTCCCCTGTTTTAGAGACCCTCAATCCCCCCTTCCCTCATCAAAACTTTGAGCGACAATCAAAGAATTTGTTGCAATTTCTCTTGCGGATTTTTTTACTTCGTTTTCTTTTTTTTTTACCTAAAAATTGTAAATGGAATCTGAAAAAGCTAAAAGACCTTTTTTCAAATGAACTTTGTAGGTGGACAGACAAATATACTTTCACCAAAGAGAGTGCAGGGCAAAGTAAAATGCATTCGTCGTAACAGAACTGAAGTCACTGACACAGAAGTGGTGGTGGCCGCCACGCAAAAATACAAACTTTTCTAATTTTCTATCTTGATTTCGGCAACAACTTAACTTTTCTTGAATTTTCTCTCAAATTCAAAAAATTTCACTTAATTAAAAAAAATTGTCTATTTTCACTTTTAAAATTCGCATCAACAAGAAGAAAACGTTAACCAACCAACCATACGGGACCCCATCCATTCGTCGTTAGATTATTGCACTCTCATCCGTAACGGAGTACTTTCGTTGCGATTAGAAAAAAAAATTTCCCAGATTCATGTTGTTGTATCCATAATTGTGAACCACTCCACAAAGCCCCACTAAACCCTTCTCTTACGTATAATAAAACTTTTAAATTTGCTGGATGACTGGTTGACTGAGTGACTGACTGACTGACTGTCTGTTTGGCTGTTTGGCTTCCCTTCCCCTTCCAAACACTCGCAATAAAATAGTTTGTAATTTATTGAAAAACTAATAAAATCACAACTGGATCCACCGCCACCGCTACCACCTTCGGACGATGCTGTGCGTGCTCCCCGCAGGCAGAAATCGTGTTGCATTTTTACAGGCGATTCGGTTCGTGACTTTTACTTTCTTTCTCACTGCTGCTGTTCATAATCTGTACCTGGTAACCTGCATTTTCCCAATTTCACCTCATCTCCGGTTTGGTGTCTTCTCCAAAACGGATGGAGTTTATTGACTTTTTTTAACAAGTGAAAAGGCGGCGAAAATGCAATTTGGTTTTCGTCGTGGTGATTTCTCTTCGGAAACTATCACCAGATTCAGATGAGCTCATCTCACGGCTCCAAAAGAAAATGTTTTTTTGTTAATCGTGCAATTATTTTTTCAGTTACAAAGACTCCCTCACCCCTACTCCCACTTTGTATTTCCTTCTTTTAATTTTGCTTATTTTTTTTAATTTATTTTTTTATTTATTTTATTTTTTTTTCTTTTGGGTTAGATAAAAATAGTCCTTAAAAAATAATGTTTAAAAAAAACTACGTTAAAAATTGTTTATTTTAATAAAAAATCCTTGATTTATTGAAAATTTAACAAAAAAAAATGGGAAAATTCTAGTGTTTTTAGGATTATTTTTTTTTATTATTAAAAATAAACTTTTTTTTCTTCTCTTAAACTTACAAATTTTATTTTTTCTTCTAAAATTTAAAAAAAACAAAATTTTGATACTAAAAAAAATTGTTTTAATCCTTTTTTTTTTTGGTAATATTTTTATATTTTACTTAAACTACTAAGAAGAAATTTTTATCAATTTTTTATTTAAAAAAACATTTATTTTTCTAATAAAAAAAAAACAAGAAAAATGAAAAAAAAATATTAGAAATTAGACAAAATAGATTTAAAAACAAAACAAATTAAATAATAACAAAATGGAAAGTAAAAAGATTTTAATTTTCTTCCGAAAAAGAAAGTAAAACGATTGCCATCAAATCCCTCATCCACCCACAATCTGTTCGGATTTTTTAACCTCGTTTTCAGATTTTCTGTCCGTTCAACTTTTACCAAAACGAACGCATCCCAACGCAATCAAAAACAAAAAACGCCAAACACATCCTCAACTCATGTGCCTGTGCCTGTCATTGAAATTGTTCTCACTGAAAATTTCCCTTTTCTTTTATACAGAAGAAAAAAAAATCACTAATAATAATGAGAGAATTTTTAAAACAAGTCAAAACAAAAGACGATCATCGATCGTGAAAGCCCTTTCCATTTCGGTGAAAGAATTCTAATTTCACCGTATCGCCGCAGTTCGTTCAATGACAACAAACAGAAAAACAACTGCGACGGAAACGTTCTTTACACGCACACACACACATCCAAATTTTTCACGACTTTCTTTTCGGAATTTACTTTCTTTTTCCGAAAACAATGCGGAAAGTAAAAGGCCGTGGGAGCAAAACTTATGCTCATAAAATGCAAGTTGTATAGAGAAATGAAAAGAGACGGAAAAATGCTGCTTTCTTTATTCAGCAGCGCTGATGGTATTCAAGTTCACGAACGAATACTTGCTCAAAAAAGAAATGCAACAAAATAAAAGCGACGACAAAGAATTGTGAGCGCTAAGAGAGAGATTTCGCTCTTTTGTCCAATTGCCGAATGAAGAGGAAAGGAGAAGTATCGATCGCATCGCCGCAACTCTCATTCGAAAACCAAATTGATCATTCTTTCGCTTCTTCATATCGAATCTCTCTTCTCTCTTCTCACATTTTCGGTTCATTGAATAGATTTTTTTTCATTTCTTTTTCGTTTTTTTTTTGCTTGTTCAATTGCACGATTTTTTTCGTATTAATTATTCGATTTGTTTGTGTGTGTGTACAGTTTAATTGGTATGAATTTTATTATTATTAGGTCAGGATCAAAAGGGCAAAAGGATTAGAATGATTAGATTGAGTGGGCGTTATTTTCATTCGAAATACTGGAATTAAATGGTTTCTGAGAGACAAAGAAAGAGATTAAAGAGATGTTATGTAATTTCGCTCTTTGATTTTTTGCCAATTTCTTTGGTAATTTTTTCATCAATGATTTTTTTTCCTCAAAAATATTAGAAATTATATTATAGTGTTGCCAGATCAGTTATATTGTCTGATCTGATCTTGTAGTTTAAAATTTAATCAAGCATATTTTTTCTAGTCGATCTTTTTTATGGGTTTTTTTTGAACGATTTTTTCGTAATTTTTTTTCTAAGTTCATTATTTTTTTTCGCAATTTCTGTTAATAAGAAAGAAAGAAAGTGTTTAACTTATAATTTTGAATAGAAATTTTCAAATTCAATTAAAAAAAAACGTCGTCTTTTATCTCTTCTAATTCATTTTCTTTTTTTTTCAAATATATTTTCTATTAAATCTATGAGAAAAACACCTACAATATTAATCTTTCTTTTACCCCCCTCGCCCCCTCCCCTCACCCCTCTCTCCAAACCCTTCCCCTTTGTTCGTATAAAATTTTAAATCAAAAACCAATATTTTTTATGCAATTTCATCAACAAAAAAAAGAAATAAAAAACCATTTTTTATTTTCTTCTTATTTTGTGCAATAATATTTTTTGTTGTTGTAATTTTTAGCTTAAAAATAATTTCTTTTTATCGCTTTCACTTGAAATTATTGAAGAAGAAGAAAAAAAATCGCCTAGATTTCACTTTCACTTAAAAAAGAAGAAATTTTTTTTTTGATAATGCAAGATTATTTAGAGAAAAAGTTGCAAAATAAATTTAGAAAAAATATTTTCTTTTTCCTTCAATTTTTAATATAATTTTTGGAGAGATTGTTAACTTTTTCTTAAAGTAAAATAAAAAATAAAATAAACTTTTCAGAAGGGGGTTGGTAGGGTAGGGGGGGGAGGGTGTCGTAATAAGATGGAAATGACTCTGCATTATTTGGGGTTGACGACTGTCTCCAATTTCACTTTCACGTTCAATGGCAATATGGAATCGACCGGCCTACAATGTTTGATTGATGAGCTCGAATCGTACACGAATACTACCACGGATCGGTAACCTTCCTTTTTGCAGAGGATGTCCAACCGACAGGATGTCTGCCTTTTTGTTCTCCGTTCCATTGTGGCCCTAAAAAAGAGGACGGCTTGGTTGGTTTTGTTGTCTGGCGTTCAATACAACAACCCCTGCCACTTCCTACTGCAATGACCCAATTTTCGTATATGATTTTCTACGCCCCCAAAACCCATCGAAACATTATTTTTCTTCTATTTTTATTAGTTTTTCTTTTTTTTTGTTTATCAATAAAACTAATAAGATTTTTTTCCAATTTTTCTCTTCCACAACACAGAGTTCGATGGCACCACAGTTTTGTGTCGTGTATGCGGAGATAAGGCTTCCGGTTTCCATTATGGCGTACACTCATGCGAAGGATGCAAGGTAAGTTATTTCCGTTTTTTTTTTCTTTTAAATTTTATTTCTTGTATCGAAGCAGTATCATATTCCACCTTTTTTCTACACTCTCTCGTATGTACTGTACTTTTCCTGACAAACCAAAAAAAAAAAATAACCCATAATAATTTCTCTTATGTTTAGAAGAAAAGAAGAAAGAAAAAACAAGGAAAAAACCAAATTGAAAAAAGGAGAAATTTTAGAAATTACAACACAGAAAAAATGAAGATTTTTTTGCTGTTGTTTTTTTTTTTGTTAAGAAAAGAATAGTTTTTTTTTCCTGTTAGTAAAAGGGGATGCTTTGAACTTTTTCAAAAGAGGAGAAACAATTCAAATGCATCTGCTTTCTTTTTATACATCAGCCTTGTTCCCAGGTGGTGCGAGGTGTACTTTTACTTTCCATTCAGTGAGGTAGGCACGAGTCTCTATCATCTGTTGTTTTTGGTGGTTTATTAGAAAGGTTTTTTTTTTTTTTTAAATAGAAAATAAAAATAATAATTGCTCTTGTCGTTTTTTTTTTTAAAATAGTAAAAATAAATCGTAAAACAAAGAATTGCCCGTTTTTCTTATGAACAATTTTTAAAAACAATTTTTTTTTTGCTTTGATGGAACAAAACATTTTTTTTTTTGCAGAAAATTTTTAATCAAACACGTGGTCATTAAATCGATCACGTGGTCTTTAGTCCAGTCACGTGGGTACGTTCTTTTCTCCACGAGAAAATGATTAAAAGTTGTTCTTTAAAATTTTTTCTTGTAAAAAAAAAAATGCCCTAAAATTAAAAACACAATTTAGGATTTTTTTATTATTAAATTTCCATAAAAGAAAAAAAAAATCCTAACGTATTCGAGATAACGGAAACACCTTTGTCTCCTCTCCTTGGGAAAAAAAATTCCTCATTTTTCTCTCTCGGATAAATAAAAGTCGAAGAGCTCTGAAGTGAAGAGTAGTAAATTTTTGTTATTTTATTTGAATTTATTTAATATTTTTTATTAAAATAAATAATTTTGACGAGATATCAAGACCCGTATTTGGTTTTGGGGAGACGAGAAAAAATTTCCAATTTTCAGTGTCACATCGCAATTACTGCCGCCCCGCGTTCATATTCGTTCTTCTCTTTCAGTCGTGCACTCGCTCTTCTGCGAACGAACGAACGAACGACAGTTCTTGCGACTCTCCACAATTTGACATTGAATCCGTTCGTTCACATTTTACCGGTCGGTGCTGATGGTCAACAAGTCCACACGTCGCCCCGCACGTCTACCCTATCATTTGTTGTTGATTCGCACAGCCAACATTCCCAACCAAGCAGCACCCAATCGCGAATAAATTAGTCAGTCAACTGCGTGCGTGTGTGTTAAAAAAAAACGTCTCAGACCGAAATGCTAATCAAAGAACGAGAAAGAAGGAACTCAGAAAAATGCCAGAAAATAAATGAAAAGGAAAAGAGACAAAAGTAAAAATTATCACACACATTCACAATTATATTTTTTTTTACTCTCTGATCGCGACTCTTCTTTCTCACGTACACTAACTACTCTGTCCAATTAACATTCAATTATTTTTGTTTCTCACAAATTTTGATTTTTTTTTGTCCTTTTCATCTCATATTTTACGCACCTTTTTTGTTGTTTTGTTTATTATTTTCCCCCTGCAACACAAAGTGATGGTTTTGACTATAAAAATGGTGCGTGTGACATATACAAATACAGTTGGATTCAAAATTGTTTATTTTAATGAGAAAAATATTTTTATTGTTATTCTCCTTTTTCTTTTTCATTTTCTTTTTTTTTTTGGAGAGAAAACGAAACGAGAAAATAAATATTTTTGTTTTGGGTTTTTTTTTTTACTTAACTTTTTATTATTAATCAAATTTCTACAAAAGATAACACAGTGATCCGTTTTTTTTTTATATGGCCAGACAGTAAATAATTTCGCGATAAAACGTTTTATTTACAAACAAAAATACCAAAAAAAGAAAGAAGGAACTTTTTTTTTATCTTTACTGTT
The DNA here is from genome assembly GCA_958298945.1 of Atherix ibis. NCBI lineage: Eukaryota > Metazoa > Arthropoda > Insecta > Diptera > Athericidae > Atherix > Atherix ibis. The sequence goes on along the minus strand of OY282605.1, from coordinate 28,859,957 downwards.
TAATTTTTAAACATGCACATAAGTTCATGCCGTTGGAGTAAAAGCGATAGATGATAGTGTGCGGGAGCAAAAAAAAAAAGAGGATGAAAAAATACTGTTGACATTATTTCAGATTTACATAAAAAATAACCCAAAACAAAACGTAGGATAAGAAAAATTAAGAAAAATTTATAAAAAAAGAAAAAAATGTGAAAGGTGGTAAAGAAAAATTATCTTTAATTTTGGTTGTGAATGTGTGCGTATGTGTGGGGAAGGAGAACCGATAAAAATTTTCCATTACTCAATAATATTTACTTATTCTTATTTACTTATTATTGAACTTGATCGAAATACGATTGTGTCTCTCAGCAGTTAGTGGTGTGATGAGTGTAAGTTTTCCTCATTTTTTTGTGTTCACTTTTACATTCTGTGCCAATTGGATATGAGAGCAAATGAATAAGTAAATGTATGAGGTGTAGTAGGGAAGAAACGAGATGGAATCGGCTAATTGGTGGTGGGTGGGCTACTTATAAGTATCCCAGATACACAGTTGCCGATTGCATTGATTACGTTTTACGCACGTACTCGTTCATACATAATTGGAACTATTACGAAATAATATAATTTCGTTCTCTTTTTTTTAGCTAGCTCTCTCTAGATTTTTTTCTGTTGTTTAGATAATCACATTTTCCTGTACACATACTATATTCGTACATGCAAATGAGAGAATTCCTTCTTTTACAATTTCGCCACGATCCCTTTTGAATTTTAAATTAGAGCACAAAATTTGCTTACACCACCACAACACACATACACGTACACATATTGTGCAATGCTGATAATATAAACCCTTTTTTTTGCATAAATAATGTTTGTAAATTTTTGTATAAAAGTTTTCAATGAAAAAAAAATTTCTAAATTAAAGTTTAGAAAAAAATTGTTTTAGTTTTTTTTGTTCCAAAAATGATTAAAAAACATTTTAATGACTTTTTTTTTAACTAATAATAATTTGGTAAAAATGTTCTTTTAAAAATATTTACGGAAAAAATTGAAAATTTTTTTTTTAATTAAGGTGGAATGAAAAATTATTTTTTACGCAGAAAATTTTGAAATAAACACGTGGTCACTAAGTCGATCACGTGGTCTTTAGTCCAGTCACGCGGGACCATTGATTTTTCTTTTAAAAATATTTTTTTCAAAAAAAATTAATAATTAAAATTTTTTTTGTTAATAAGGAAATCAAAAATTATTTATTCAAAATGAGTAAGAAAAAATAAAAAAAAAACAAAACCAATTCAATAACATTTTGGGTCAATGAACCGTCATATCACATAACATGCAGCGCAGTCGTCAATAAGGTAACTGCACGCACTTGTACAAGTGCGCACACATCAGATTGCATGCTAGAAGTTACCAAATGTGAGTGGCTAGTGCGGTCGATCGGTGTCAATAGTAACGACGATGATAGATATCCTTGATCACCGCAACGCAGCGTTAGATTTTGTTTGCTTCTCTTTTGTTTTTTCCTTTTTTTTACTAATTATCATTTCAATCTGATTTTCGTTCGATGCACAATGTGAGAGTAAATTAGTTTGATTTTGATGAAAAGAAGAAAGAGAAAAACACGAAAAACAAAACTTGAAAAGGGAATCTTGCTAAAAGTTTGTATCCTTTTCTTTCGTATTTTCCGTATCACTTTTACTCTTTCGGACTTTTTGACATAATCAATTTTTGTTGTTGTTAAATTTTTAAGAGTTTTTTTTTTGTTTTTGCTATTACGGAATTCTTAGTTTTGACTGAATGATAAAAAAAACAGGATGGAAATAAAATAAAACTCATTTTTTGAGTGGAATTAAAAATAAGAAAAAACATGGTTTTTGTGTGCAGTTCGTATTTTGGTGAGATTGGTGGTGGTGGTCAGTTCTCTCTTTTTTCCCTTTTCAATAAAAAAAATGCGCCATTTTTGCAAATGGGAAAGAGAGCAGAGAAAATTCCCATTTTCTAACAATAACAAAATAGAGAGTTTTTTTTCTCTCGCTTTATCATATAATTTTCTACTCTAATTTTTCTCTTTCCTTTTCTTTAATTTAATTTAATTTCTTTTATTTTATTTTTAAATTTATTTTTGAATTTATTTTTATTAGTCAATTTTTGAAAAAAAGGCAAAATAAAAATTTCACTGTTTATTTTGTTAAAAAATTCCATTCTTAGCAAAGAAATTCTGAATAGAAAAAGAAAATTTAAAAAAAAAATGGGGGAAAAAAGAGAAAAGAACTTAAATTAGTAAAAAAAAAGAAGCGAAAAAAAAACGAAAATGAAATTAAAAATTTGAAGAAGAAAAGAAAAGAAAAAAGTGACGACTCGAAGAGAAGACACTGACCTCAAATGAACTGAACTGACCTGAACTGGATTCGAATTAGAATCTGGTTAGATGAACGGACGGACGGACGGCCGGAAGAAGTCGGGTGATTTTGTGCACCAAACGGTAAGAGGAGAGAGAGACGAGATCGTTCGGATTTTCCGAGATGAGATGAGATGTGAAGAAAATCGAAATGATGACGATTAAAAGGCAAGACGAGGTGAAGTTGAGATGGTATTGGTGATGACGTTGACCTTTGATGGAATGTTTTTGTGATGAGGGAACATGGGCACACTGACAGTGCGGAGAATCTAACCGACATTGGCGCGTTAGAATTTTCGTCTGGAATAGGGACAAGGAACGGCCGACCGGGTCAATGGAACCTGTACGATCATGGCATGACGGCCGTCTCACTCTTCGCCACATTCACGTTCAGTGCATTTCCCTTTTTTCTTCTAACAACAATTTTCTATAAAATAATCACTAATGGCCGATCGGTCGTAGACGTCGTTTGTGCCACAACACTTCAACAACAAACGCTCCAAAAGCAACCAAATCTGCCTCATTACCTACCTAACTGGTTGTCGGTTGTTTTTCTAATCGTGTTCACTATTTTTCTTGGTGGCACTGACTCCACTTCACCTCATCGTCTTTGGGGATTTTTTCATATTGTGAATATATTCCGCTGCGTGCATTCAACTCAGCAGCGGGTCTCACTTCGTAATGGAATCAAAATAGTTGAACAAGAAGAAGAAGAAAAAGAAAAAGAAGAACAAGAGACGACGACGACGATGAGACGAAAGAAAATGATGGCATTTGTTGGCTGTCCAAGTTCAATGTACGCAGGCGGCAACAAACATTCAAACAGCATTGATCCCAGGCCTCGGCCCCAAGTCCGTCCATTCACTCTAGTCGCTCTACGAGCGCTCGGATACACTATGCGCCACTCTAAACACTATTTCAAGATCATCAACCTAATGGGGAATGGTCGTGGACGCGGACGTGGATGTGGAAGTGGGGACGGGACTAATCATGATCGTGTTTCTGTTTCTTGTTGCTGTGCCTGTGCCATCATGTAAATTGCAGAAAAATCCATTATTTTCTATGGCGCAGAGAGTAATTTACATATGCGCATTCGAGTCTAGTTGTCCAAGGCTGACCTCTTTCAATGCCCTTTTTTTTTGCTTTTTCAAACGTTCAAACCAATTATCCATCCCCCCCCCACCTTTGGCAGCCCCCTACCCAAAAATACCGATCGAAAAAAGAAAGGGAAGAAAATTCATTAATGCCAACAACAATAAACAACTCACCCTGAAAATGAATACACAAAAAAGAAAAAAGGTCAATGTACGCGGGTTTACAGGTAAAAATCCTTGTTGCAGTTTTTTTTTAAAAATTATTTTATTTTTTTTTCTTTACTTTTCATTTGGAAAACGGTTAAAAATTAAGTTTTTTATTATTTTTTTTTTCTAACATTAGACAATGAAAAATAATCGTTTTTATTGTAAATTTCCGGAAGGTTTTAATAAAAAAAAACGTTTAACAAAAATTATACGTGCCGCGATTGGTGGAGGTTAGTTATTTTTTTTCTTTATATATTAATTAATATATTTTATACCAAAGTAAAAAAATCTAAAGAAATTTCGATAAAACTGAAAATTTTCTACGGAATTTTTCCACTTTTCTCATTTTGTGTACTAGTATTTTTGTCCTTGACTGTGAAAGTTCTTTTGCTGAGCGCACAAGTCCGTGTCGTATAACTCGCACCGCAGCAGCGTTGACAATTTTCCATCTTCTGTCCGCTTACGATGGAAAAGAGATTATTTCCACACAAACAAAACAGAACATAATTAATCGAATCACATTAGAATATGTACACGCACGCACGCACAAAAAGGAAAAAGAGAAAATAAGAGAACAAAAATCCAAACCGAATTTCTTTTGTGTTGTTTTGCATCCATACAAGTCGGTCGGAAAAATTTGATTGCATCTTTCGGTTGGAAATTGCATGAATGAACGACGACAGCAATACACTGACGCTGATGTGCTAGAAGAAGAGGCCAATGCACTTGGTGACGTTTTACGTTAGTCGTTTATAGAAACGCACGCACGTGAACAAACCAAATTCGGACCAACACGTACGTTTTTGTACCTTTTTTTTAAGGGAAAAATGCAATTTTTCTTTTAAACAATTTGAAGAAAAAAAATAAAACAAAAAGAAAAGTAAAGAAAAAAGAGAAAATCTCTTAGAAAATGAACAGTTTTTAATGAAGTTTCTCTAAATTTATGTAATTTTATTTAAAAAAAACAAAAAAACAACAAATTGAAATTAATAATTTTAGAAGTTTGGTTTGGCAAGGGAACAATTACTAAAGATGGAGATGAGGGGGATATACATTTTGGGGATTATTTTTTACAAAGAAAGTAAAGAATAAATGCAAATATTTTTTGGTGTTATCTGGGAATTTTTTTTTTTTAACGAGTGAAAAATAACAAAAAAAAGAAAGAAAAAAAACTAAGAAAAGTTAAAAAATAAGTCGGTTTGCAAAAAGTAAGAGAAAAACTAGTTTGCTCATTTGTGCATATAGATGGTGTTACTAGCTGTTTAAGAAAAGTCCAACAACATAAAAAAGGAAATTTGACAAAAACTCGGAAAAAGTCAAAATCGGAAATTTGGCCCCGCATTTTTGGAGAAGAGAATTTTTTAAGTTTTTTCCAAACTTTTCGCTTGCGCCTCGTTTTTCTTCTTTTTTTAAATTAATTTTTATGGACACCATTTTTTTTTTTTGCAATTTAAATTCAAACTTTTCACATTCAAGTTTTTTTTTAACTGCGATTCTTTTAGAATAGAAAATAAAAAAAAAATGTTGAAAAAAAAACAAAGTTTACCGTTTGGCGGTAAATTTTTTTTTTACTATTGTTCACCTGGGTTTGTCCGCGCACCTAATCAGTAGTCGAAGAAAGAAGCCCGTCCGATATTGTCGTGTCCATTTTGGTTAAAAAATTAATTCGCATATTTTGATTTTCTTTGCTTATAATTTTATTCTAATGCAATAAACCACCCCCGCCCCCCCTTCTCCTGGTGATCGTACTTAAAAGAGAAGAAAGAAAAAAAATGAAATTGCATAAAAAAATCGATTGAGGATTTGGTTTTAGTTTTATTTTTGTTGTTATTTAAATTCAAGAAAAATAAAGCAATAACAAATAATTAAGTTCTAACAACAAAAAACAAAGGGAATTATTTCCGGATTTCCTGTCTCTGTTGCTCTTTTGACTTTTGCTAAACTAAACGTTCCCGGCTTTTGTTAAATTCCATTTATAAAAATGGATTCACTCATTTTGTTTTTATGACAATAAAAATATTATGCAAAAATAATTAAAAAAAAAAAAAAAATGGCCACGAAAGAAAGTTTCAAAAAAAAAAAAAATGGCCACGAAAGAAAGTTTCAACAACAAAAAACGAATGAATAAGAATTCAAAACAAAATTTTTAGTAATTTTTGTATTTAAAAAAAATGTTTTTTTTATTTATTTTGTTTAAAAAAAAGAGAACATTTTAAAAAATTTGCGAATTTTAACGAAACAAAAATCAAAAACAAAATCTTAAAAATAGTCAAGAAAAATATTTGAGAAAAAGCAACACGAAAAATGTAAAAAAGCTTTTCTTTTACATAAAAAAAGCTCTCTCAATACACAGTCAGACAGTCACTCAAGCTGTGCTGTCATTAACTTTTAGCGACGACCGTTGCTGATGCTTAAATTTGTTCGTCTCTTTTTTAATGTTATTTATTAAATAAAATCTCTTTTACCTCTCTCCCAATAAAAAAAGAGGAGAGAATTTTCTCAAAAAAAAAACTTTTTTCATTTTTCAACTGAATTTAATGAAAAATGGCAACGAAAAAAAATCGAACGCGAAAGAAGAAAAAAAGGCGAACGAGAAAAACACGACCGACCGACTGTTGGCTTCGTTGATTTTTCTGTTCGCCGAACGCTTATGCAACAGCTTTCAGTGTAGCGCGCACAGAAGCTTTGCTTGCGTGGTTGGTTGGGAAACGGAAAAAAAATTGTCGTGTGGTGAGAAAAATTGCCTGCGCTCTCGTCGAATTCACCATAGATCGTTCGACAGAAAGTTTTCGGCGTTTTTCTGCTGACGGTTTTTGTTGTTGTTCTGCTTATCAGTTTTGGGTGAATTTTTTGTGTGCGCTCATTGCAAAAAAAAAAAAATTAAAAGGCAAATAAATAATTTTGATCGTTAATCGAATAAATAATCTTTTTTTATTGTAATTAAAACGCATGAAAAAAAATTGGTATAAAAAAAAAAGCGGAAACGGACAAAAGAAAAAGAGTTCATTTTGAGAGAGAATTAATTCTTTTCAATGCGTTTTGATTAATTGAACTCAGTTACCTCTCCAACCCAGCACCATCCGCCGCCTCACCCACCCACCACCGCTAAGAATCTTTCTTGCTTGCCTGTGCATTGAGAACTTTTTTGAGTCACCACACCAAACGGCTCTCTCTGAACCACCTCTAATTCTTCTGTTCTTGGCATGCCGTCACCTCTCTTCTCTTTTTATCTATTCTTTTTCCTCATATTTTGTTATTAATTTTTTTTTCCCTTTTCTTTTTTTTTTTAACCAACCAACCAGGAATTATTCTCTTTGAAATTATTTCGTTTGGTTTTTTTTTTGTTTGCTTACTATTGCGGCGAATGAACTTTGGCTCCTTTATACGATGTCGTGTACGGGAATAACCTAGAAAATTATTGTTTCTTATTTGATAGGGGGAGGTGAGGGGAGGGTTTTCCGTCTTTACATTGTCAGTATTTTCACCCACTTTTTTCCGTGGTGATGCCAACTGTTTTTTTGGGTTGTGAACCGAGGGTGATTAGAAGTCAACCCCGGAATTTGTGTGCATATTGCATCATGTCGTATTGCATCGCATCGCGTTCAGTTGCATTTTCTGTATTTTGATTGAAATATTTGCGCGCACAAATTTTCTTATAAAAACGGCGGTCACACTGTGTAAGACAGAGCCAGAGAGAGTAGGTCTTTTCTCTTTTCCGCTTCCATATTTTGTTCGGTTTTGTTTTCTTCTCTCGTATTATTTTTCGCGTTGGTTTTTTTGCATTGCCGTGCACGAAATTGAGAAGAGCGCGAGAACTCATCGTTTTTTTTTTCAGTGAAAAAATTAGGATTCCAACTGGTTTTGAGGTCACCTCAGGTCAACGAACCGCGACCATCAACCGAGAAACTGAGCGAATTGTTCTAGCATCTGTTAATTGTGCGAGAGGCGGATGGGAGGCAAAACGGCGAGAATCTACATAAAAATTTATGCTGCCATTTAAATTGCATTCAAACAAACCGACTTTGCTGGTTGGCGCTGTTGCTGCTGCTGCTGCAATTGGCCAACGTTGCCGATATCGAACGGATTGAATTTTTTGCAGTCGTCGCAGCTTCTCCTTCGAATTGAATGAATGAACCTCGTTCCGAGTAAGAATTTAAGGTGTACGAACGTGCGTGTGCGTATGTATGTGGCTGAGTTCGATTAGAAAAGTTCAGCTGAGTTCAATTCGGTTCAGTTCAGTTGTTGTGATTTCTGAGATGAATTGAATCGAACCAAACTGAACTACTGCATGCACTGAATTCGATCGGATTGAGTTCAGTTGATTTCTCAAAAAAAATCCTTTTTTTTTCTTTGTAATTTTTTCCAAGATTTTTTTCTCTTTTGCTGCCTGTTCCCCCCGTGTTTTACCTCTATTCAGGTGAAATGATTAAAAACTCATCGAAATTGAAAATTATTTATGTGCGTTGTTGAGAAGGTGGGGGAGGGTAGGTGGTAGGAAGATTGTATGAGAAGAAACTGAATGGGGGAATGTACTTGGATTAAAAAAAATCCCTTTTTCATGCTCCCCCAACACAGCTCTAAGTTTGAGGGTGTTTTTTTTACCTTCTTGTAATTTTTAGTAAAAATGATTAAATCTCAACATAACATAATTTTTTTTAATTTTTACCATTTTTCATATTACAAAATCACCTCCTCCCCCCGCAAAGAAATGTCAACAAAAAAATCATTAATTTTGCAGTTTACCTTAAAATTTTCTGAGTAATTTTATTTTAAATTTTTGTTGTTGCAAGGGCAAAAATGCATCAACAAACAAGAATGGAAAAAAATAAAAAATAGAAAATCGTAAAAAAAAGTAAAATCAAAATCATCAAAAAATGGGGGTACAAAAAACAAATCAGAAAAAAAAACCATCATAAAAAACGGCGGAAATTCAATTGAAGCAGAAAAATCTGAAAAGTCTTTATTTTCAAACGAAAGAGTTACTCGGCTTAGTTGAGTGTAGGGAAGAGGGGAGGTACCCCCCTTCTTGGTTTAGGATTCAACTTGTTTGGGGGAAAAGTTATGCTCGGCTTTGAAAGAGCACAATGACCTGCAAAAATGGGTCCACTGAACTCATTACTTAATGTCGGTCGGGCAATACTGTTGACCTGATGCTGTGCCGAAGCGAAGATTCTGTGCTGCTCCAGTGCGGCTTCGCTTCTCACGCGTCATAAAATAATCGGTGTTGACTCTGGTCTGCGTCGGAAATTCTTTTGCAACTCATCGTAAAACGTAATCATGTTAGGGGCGGTGTGGGGAGGGGGCCTCACACGAGAGTGGAACAGAGTCGAATGGGAGCAGCGAAGTGCAACGTGCGCGAGAAAATTACTTAACACGGTCGCCGCGTTGGCCCGCCGCTTGTTAGTTTCGCGTGCAGATGACGTCATTGCTGCGGTGACGTACGCTTCTGAGTGGTAAAAAGTCAACGACCCATCGTAATCGGTTCTCGGTGCTTCTTTGCTCTTTTTTCGATTCGCGATTCTTGGTAATTCCAGTCAGTCAGTCAGCAGGCGGCATAGGCCACAGCGGACTGGGCCACTCAGCCAACCGAACCCATCAGGGCCCCCATTCCAGTTCCGGCAGGTTCACTGCACTCGCATTTATCGGCCGCTGCGATCATCGGTGTCGTTTCGAATTCGTAATCGCTACCATCACCGCGCGCACCTCCTCGCACACCTTTTACCCTTTTACACTTGTTGTGAGCAAGCAAATTTACGAGCGTTTAGAATTTTCATAAGAATCGACAAAAAACCAAAGAAGAAGAAAAAAAATCCAAAGAAACTTAAAATCGCAACGACGTCGTTGATTGTTACTCTCGTGCGGCGATTGCGTTTACGTGCGTACCCCTGCCCGTTCCCTTAGTTTGCCTTTTATTTTTTATTTTTTTATTTTGCTGTTTGTTTATCAGTTACCTTGGTCAAGTATTTGTTTACGTGAAGATCGTGGAATTTTCTGGTACAGTCACCTTTACACTGTTCGCCCGGTTCCCCTGCGAATTGCGCTTCACACGTCGATTAGTAAACACGATCGTTCGTCATCGTTGTTGGGTAATTTTTCTTCTTGCACGTTCTTTTTTTTTTTTTCTTATTATCGGTTTTTACCATCTTTAGCGGTTGCCTCGTCATAGCGTCTTCGTTAGGTAATGGGTATGTGTATGTGGTTGTAGTACGTTGACACCGCGTTCCAATTGTATTCCGCGGACAACTACGATTATTTAGGTCTATCCGTGCGTGCATGCGTGCACACAAACGTACGTCAAATCGGAACCGTTCATGCAAGCGGCGCACCGCACAAACGATGACGTATCGGATTCGCTGAAATTGTTATGCAGTCGAAAGTGTCGTTGACTTTTATCGTCAATTTCTCTTCGCCGCTCCTCCTTCTGCTTTGTTTCTGTTTCTGTACCCGTTCCGCTGTTCTGATACCGTCAATCTCCCAGCAGCACTCATAGTCGTTCGTAACTGTTCTCGTATCTTCGATTCCTTCCGTGTGTCGTCGTCGCCAGTTGCATCTCTTCAACTTTTTTGCACTTAACGGACGACTGTCAAAAATCATGATTTTTGATCCCATTTTCCACGTATTTTTGTTACTTTTTGGTTTTTTTTTCTTCTTCTTTCTACATTTCCTTCGGGATGCGTCTTCCTCCTTCCCTTTTTTTTTTGGATAATTGTAATTTTCTGTGGAATTTTTGCAATTTTTTTTTCCTTTTTCATGTGTTGTGACAAATCTTTCGTTTTACACGTGCCCCAATTTTTTTCCCCTTCTGTTTGTTGTTTTTTACAAACCGATGATGGTGTTGCACTCAATTCGTAAGAGGAAAAAAAAAGTGAAAATGAAAAGAAAAACATTTGGCAAAATGCATTTTTTGATGATTGGTGGTGGTGGGGAGTGCATACTGGCTGGGTGCAGCATGTGCATGCAAATTTAAAGCCACCCTGATTTTAAGGGTTCATTGCACTTCTCGCAGCAGCACGTTTCCTTTTGTATGTGTGCGTGCGCCCGTAATTCGAGGCTAATTTAAAGTGTGTGTACGCGCAAAACGAACGTGATTGCGTGGAGTCGTTACTCAGCAGTCCGGTCAGTTCTCAATAGTGTCGATGATTTTAGGCATGTGAGTAAGGAGAGAGCAACGCTGATCAAATTGACAAACAAATAAAAATCACACGCACTTTTGGCATACTTTACGGATCATTTGTCCTTTTCTCACGTCCATCTGAGAGATGGCTGCCGGCCAATCTGTCCCTTTCTGTGGTATGTGACCGGTCGCTTAGGTTTTCGCAATTTGTCGTCCAGCGTGACGTAAAAATAGCATCTCTGACAAAGCATTACGTTGCGTCGTTGCTAGGTTTCGTGCGGTATTCCAGATCGTTCGTTGCTGATGTTGCGTGTTGCGTAATCATGAAAAATGTGCGAGTAAATGCGAATGAGAAATGCTTGTTTTGGTTTTGTTTTTATCCTCCGGTTTGGGTTAAATCGATTCTGTTTCACTTTTCGTTGCTATGAGAGAGGACGCGGCGGGTGAGCGTACACGTACCAACCACTGATGTTACCTGCAAACGAATGCATTTCTTCCTTTTGCCATTGTGGTTCGGTGGGTTGATGTTGTTGTTGTTGTTTTACTTTCTTCTTTTTTTCATATTTTCTCTTAATTTTTCGTTGTTTCTCAATAAACAAATTGCATGCACGTGTAAACTTCGGGCCAAATTTTTTTTTCTTTCTGAATGATGGAGATTAATCAGATTTTATTGTGATGTGGTCACTGAGACAATGAAACTAGTCATTGATGCTTAAGGGGGGGAGAGGGGTCTGGGATTTGTTGCCAAAATTATACATACGTGAACAAGGAAAACAAATATTTCATTTTGTTTTTATTTTCTTTTATTGTTTTTTATTAATTGGACCGGATGGTTCATGAGTTGGTCATGTGGAAAGGGGCAGTTAACGTTATTTATTTTAGTCCGGTTTTTTTTCTTTTTTAAAATTTTTTTTTTTCTGAAATGCAATCTTTAATTTTTTACAATCACTGATGAATCATAATTAATTGGAAAATTCCAATAACATCAAATAATAACCCTGCCGCTCTTATATCATTTTCCACTACTCTTGTGGAAGATATTTAAGGTAGAAAAAAAACATATTTTCGTACAAATTTCATTTTTGATTTTGATGAGAAATTTTTTAAAGCTTGTTTTTTTTTCTTCTTATTGTTTGTTTTTAGATAATTAAGAATAAGTAAAAGAAAATGTTTTTCTTTTGTTTTTGTTAGCAAAATTAAGACAAAATTATTTGGAACGGCAATTATTTGATAAATAAATTATTTATTTTTATGGTTAAGGAAAAAGGAGGGTGGGGGGGGGGGTAAGAAAGGGTTGTTTTTGTATCTCTAAATAAAAAAGGAAAAAAAAATTAGCAATAATTTTTTTTGCTCTTGTCTATAATTCGAAAATGTTGTTAATAAATTCCGAAAATTTCTTGTTACAATTTTTTAAAATAAAATCAAATAGGAAAAACTAGAAAAAAAACTAAAAATAAAATATTCTCAAAAATTAAATAAAACCAATGACGTTGCAATAACTGACCTAATGGTGGTGGGGGATATGAGAGGTTATCCCTTTTACACGTAGTAGAAAAACGTGAAATATTTGTGCAAAAATTTCCATGCAAAATAATAATCAAAAATCAATTCACAATTATTCATATCCATTGTGTTCTTAGATATTTGAATGAATAATCATAAATAAATAAAATAACAGATAAATCAACAAAAACAAAAAACTACAAAAACCCAACATTTCCATATGCACATGCGGACGTGTGTATGTGTACACATTAGAACATTACCGTTAATGCAAAAATAGACGAAGAAAAATCACAAAAAAAATGCCAAAAATTAGAACAAAAGACAAACGTAAACGTGACAGAGAGAGAGAGACTGAAAGAGATATGAATTTATTGTGCGTAGACGAGAAGGGGAAGTAGTAACGTGAACGAACAATTAAAATATTCAGACAGATTTGTTTTTTTTCTTCATTGTTCTAATATTCATACTATTACTACTATTACTATTGCTATTGTCATCGCTGTCAAGGGAACATTTTTAGAAATGACAACAGAGAGATTTTATAGCACAGAGAGAAAGAGAGAGAGCGAGGCAAACACAATTAGAATAGAATGTCATTTTTACGAGTGCACTGACTTTATCTGTTCGTTCGCCTGCCATCTAACGGTCTGTGAATAAAGTTGAAAATTTGACAATTTTTCAAATTTGTCACAAGAATTTTATAACCTTTTTTTTTATTTTTTATGTTGTTTTTATTATTAAAATTAATAGATTTTTTTTTTTCAATAATTATTTGGATATTTTTTCTAATGGTCTGAAGAGGAGTTTGGTGACACCTTATTATTTGGAAATGGAGTGGAGGGGGGAAGGGTTCTTTTGGTCCATGCTGTCATCGCGTGAAGAGATTCTGTTTTGAATCAGATTTAAGTGATCCACCCACTCGCCAATCGTATTCTATTTTTTTTTTTTTTTTGGTTGGATAAAGGGAGAAGATTGCAAAGTTTTTATTTGTGAGTGAAAGAAAAAAGACTTTAGAATTTATGCAATTTCCGATTAGTTTGTTTTTTCTTCCCTCTTTATCCCATTTGTTATTATCGCTCTTCCTGTTCCTTTTCTTGTCTTCCCCGCGTTTATTAGGTTTTTGCTGTCATTTGGTAATAAAAATCTGGTTTTTCTTTTTAATCTTTTCTGATAATTATTATTTTTTCTACTTTGTTTTAAGAGAACATTATGCAATCTGTGATGAGGGGGTCGATAAAAAAGCCAAAAGGTCCGGTGCAAAAGAGAGTGCAATTTTTTCGTTTTTTTTTTAATTAACATATTTTTGTTGGCGACATTTTATTCTTCTTAGTGTTGTGACAGATGAAAATTCGAAATTTATGGTTTTTTTTAGATGCCAAATTTTTCCTGTGTTTTTTTCTTCATAATTGAAAATATTAGAATTTCTCCTAAACTTTAATGGATTTTTTTTTGTTTTTTTGGGTGCTATTCTATTTTTATGCAAATTTGATTTTTTTTTGCCAATAAACAAAGTTGAATATTTTTTTTATTGTATTCTAGTTTTTTTTTATTGTTGTTAATATTTTTTATGTCAAATAATTTTTCTATTACGAAATTTCACGAGATTCGAAAAAGGTTGTTCACCTTTTTTCTATTTTGTGTGTGTTTGTACTTGTGTGCTTGTGGGTTTGTTGCACCTGAAAAGTCCAAATACCTCAAAAAGCTTCATTGTTGCTAGATCAGAGCTCGTTATGATCTCAGGTTAGTGTGACTGATTTTTTTCTCTTTCATCATTGATTGTTGCTTCTTGCCCCCCCCCCCCCCCTCTCACACAATTTTTTCTTCGTTTGCTCGTTTTTTTTTCTATCTTATTTTTTTTTCTTTTTGAATTTCTTTGATTTTATTTGTTGTTGTTGTTTTTTTTTTTCGTGAAAGGAAAGCATTAACAAAAATATTGAACGGAAAATGTTTTTTTTCTTTTGAAGATGATTAAGAGAAGAGATGAGATGAGTTGGGTAGGGTTGGGGAAGATAATATGATAAGGTAAGGTTAGGTAAGGTACTAAGAGAAAACAAGGTTGATGACTTCTGGTCAGATTGGCTTACATAATTTTCCGTTTTCACAAAAACTCAACTAAAATGAAAGGGAAAAATTATGGGTTTTTTTTGTTTTGTTTTTTTTAAATAATTTTTCTGTTATTATTTTTTAATAGTTTCTTTTTTTCTCTAAGCTAATATTTTGTTAAAGAAGGAGGGTGGAGAAGGGATTACTGCTTTTATTTTGGTTCAGTTGAATTTGTGTGCCCTCTCCACCCCCCCCCCCCTCCCTTATTTAACTTTGAGCGTTTTTTTTTAGGGTTATTTTTTTTTGAGGGTTTTTTTTAAAGGGGATTTTTTCCACGGATTTTATTATTGTATTAAACGTTTGCTCTTTCTTCCCCGTTAATATAATTAATTTTAATTTCGATTAGAGTTTTTTTTTAAATAATATTTTTCCCAAAAAATGAAGTTTCTAAAAACTGAAGTTTATTAAATAATATTTTTCCCAAAAAATGAAGTTTTTTTTTCTTATTTTATTAAAAAATATTGAGTTTTTTTTAAAATTTTCCATTAATTTTCTTACAATATTTTTGATTATAGTAAAAAAGAGATTTTTTAATAATTTTAATCCTAAAATTTCATAAGAATTTTGGGGAAAATTAGTACTTTTCGATGACTAACTTAGAGAGAAGGTTTTTATCAGAACAAAAAAAAAAAAAACAACCCAAAAAAAACAGGTCAACGCACTCATAATTATTTAATCGACAGTTTTTTTTTTGCTTCCTAATATATCAAAAAGTTTACAAAAACCACCAAAAAAAAAACAAAAAAAACTATTTGCATTTTTATAAATTTTTACCTGAAAAAAAAAAATAAGTTGAATGATTATTTTTTTCGTCGAAAAGCCAATGACCAATAAGTATTTACAGCTGTTCGGTTCGTATTAGAAAAAAAAAAACGAAACAAACAAACTAGAAGAAAGACGAACTGATTAGAAATGAGAGGAGAGCGAGTGAATAAGTGGTTTTTCCCAGCAAAAATTGATTATTCAGAATTTGTTCTTGCAACAAAAAAATTATTTGTGAAACCGGAGAAGAAGAAGAAGAAAAAGAAAATTGGGTAGACAGAGACGGAAAAGAGCAGCAAAAAGAGAACAAAATCAACAAAACATATTCGCAAGAACGACACGAAAATGAATTAAATAACGAACGTGTGACAGACCGATGACTTTTCTCCTTCTTCTTCTTCTGCTTCTTCTTCTTTCCTAGTATTTTTTCCCTTTCTTTTTTTTCGGCTTTATTTTTTTGTGTGTAATAATTTTTAATGGAAAAAAAATTAGAGAAACAGAGAAAAAAAACCGATGCCGATGATAAAGAGCGCTTGATTGTACGATAGAAAGAAGGTGTTCGGCGAAGAGGAGGAGGAGGAGGAGTAGGAAAAAGAACTGTTGGATATGTGAATAAGAATCTAGTTAGAACGTTACCGTTATTTGATGGCAACTAACCTCGAGAGCACAATGACTTAACATTGTCCATCGGTCGACGACACAGCCGAGCTCTTTCTCTCTCTCCTTCCAGCCGCCGTCAGTCAACGGTCCAAAGTCAGTCAGTCAATCGGTCGGTCCGTCCCCTCTCGCGTATCTCTCGCTGTTCTGCACGTATTACTAATGGCAGTTTTGCAGAATTTCTTTTTATGCAATAGAAAATTGGCAAGAAGAAAAAAAACAACTTTAATAAATCAGGCGGCAATAATAATAAAAGTAATAACAGGAGGAGTTGGGCCGATTGAGATTAGGCGAGTGCAAAAGGGACAAAGAATTGTATCGAAGGGACAATAGAGGAAGACGGAAGGCATTAGTGCGCGGAGCAATGACACCACACGGCAAACGTGAATAATCGCTAATGCTTGTGTATGCACGTGAAGCACCTGTGATGGCGATGGATGACGTTTGAGACGTTGTCGACGAGTATGAGAGCCGCTGTCGTCGCTGTTCTCATTCTTCGAATGAGAATGTTATTATTGATGACGACAACACCGATGACAGCGGCTGATAACAGTAGCCGATAATGTCAACGTTAAGAAGGTGGTGTGCTTGTCGTCTGTCCCTTTCGCTCCCCCTTCGTATAGGTAGTTAGTTAAGAACGAAACAAGAAATTTCGTTCGTTAGAAAATACAGCAAAAAAGTTCATTGATCCCTTCAAGCTCCAAGTTGTGTCAAAATTGTACGTAAAAAAATTCAACAAAAATTTATAAAAATTATTTGAAAATTTTTATGTGAAATTTAGGGTTTTCATTTAATTTTGATGAATTTTTCGAGGAAAATTTCACATTCGATTGGTGGGGGAGGGGGGGGGGGTGTATAGGCGATGTTGGTTTGAATAAAAAAAAGTTTTTATAAAAAAATTCACGAGAAAAAAAAACATTTACTGCTATTGGAAAGTCCAGGCGTGGGTGAACTTGCCAAAAGAAAAAGCAAAAATTCTTTTGCTTTTTCTATTGGCAAGTCCTTTTTTTAAGATGTTCTAAAATCGAGTGCTAGGAAATGCAAACGATACCAATTCGCAGAAGAAATGTGTCTGGCAGAAACTCTTTTCCAGTTCACGTGACGTTAATCATTGACATGTGCAGCTCCGGCGATTATTGAACCCACCACCATTCTGGGGCAGGAATTATGCATCAGCGTGCATCTAATCGTAATGTCCCAACACGGCTCCGTCCATGACGATTTTCAACTGCAATCACTCAATGCACATGTCCATACCTAGCCAAATGACAGTCGATTGCTGCTGCTGCTGCGAACGCAACTGCTGCACTCCAGAACTGGGGTCAGTGTGCCTGTCCGCCTAGAAGATTCCATTTTCTATTATCGGTCAGGGAAACGTTAACCTGTTAAGAGCGTGTGTGCGTGTTTGTGACCGAAATGCAAATCGAAAAGAAACGCGAACAGAATTTAATAAAAAGATTCCCATCCAGTAAAGTTGGTGACGATGAGGGGGACGGAGACGGAGATGGGGACAATTCCGATTCTAATTCTGATTCTGATTCTAATTCTAATTCTGGTCAACGATTCACCGCGATGCAATGCTCATCATTATTTCGAAGTGCATTAATGCATTTTTTCCTCTTCGTTTTTTTCCAATTCTCCCCATTTCCGTGTTTCTTTCTTTTCTCTGCCTTTTCTCTCCAATTCTCGCAGCGTGTGCATTCTATGAGATTCGTTCGCTTTTTTAACTGGTTCGCCATCGAGTCTTACTAGAATTTTCTTATTGCAGTCACCACGTGTTGTTTTGCTGCAGATTCCGTTGACAGTCAGTCAGTCAGTCAGTCAGTCAATCAGTTGTCGGAGTCGGCGACCTTTTTCGATTTTCGTTCGTATCGTGCGTTATGCGGTGCTGAACGTTCATTGCTCGTGTCATCGACTCTCTTACTACAATATTCACTGAACAATGCCGCCATATCCCCAACCCACCTCGTCCACACTAATAAACGCTAATGAATGAATGAATAGTTGTTCGATGGTAATTCTTTAGGGGGAGTTCTGTCGACACACTCGAAGGGGGGAGCACATTACCTGATGACTGCTAGAACACAAATTAAGGAAATTCAACCCAAAAAAAAAAAAAGTCTTCATTGCTGGTGGTGGTGACTCTGGTGGTGGTGACTCTTCTGACTTCTGACAAAATCGTAAACAAATAACGGCAATAGACACCTTTTTTCTTCTTTTTTTTTTTTTTTACCTGTTATCGTTTTAAAAACTTATTCAAAGTCTGTTCCGAAGAAGAAAAAAAACGATTTATCAAATTCAGAAAAAATAGAAAAGAAAAAAATAATTAGAAAAGAACAGAAAAATTACTTGATAAAAAATAAGGAATAAAATGCATGTTCTTGTCGCACACTTTGCAAATTAGTCACACTTTTTTAAGTTAAATTTGTTCTTCGTAGCACCCCCCCCCCCCTCTCTTCTTTTCCAGTGTATTAATGACTGATTTCAGTTAGACTGAATTTCCGATGGTATCAGCGGGTTTTTTTTCCCGATCAAAAATTCGTCATTGTCTCTATTGTGCAGCGACGATTACTGTCCACTGTGGGGGTCCTAGTTTGGAATTTTCAATTTGCCTTAAACCGCATGAACATGACCGTTGCTTTGGTGCTTTCCTGTGTTGTCACAAGTCCAAATGAACAGTATTTAAATCATAAAAAAATACAAAAAATGAATTTGTGAAAAAATAAAAAAAAAACCAAAACTTTTAAGGATAGACGCATTTTTCTTAGGGAGGCTTTCAATTTTTCACTTAATTTTTACTTTTTATAATTTTATAAAAGGTAAAAGCAGAAACAAATATTTTTTTTAAAAATGTACAAATTTTGAAATTTGTGCGTGTTTGTTGCCGTCTTGGCAAGCCATAATTCGAGAAAAAATTCATTTGAGCTTTGCTTGCTTGCATTCGACGTTCAAAGTTGACGTTAGCGCATTTGACTTTGGAGCAACTTCAACGGACAGACGACTAGTTTCTAATGCGTTAGACGTTGCTGCTGACGCAACTGTCACCGTTCTCGGCGATGCAACGTCGACCAACGAACCACTTTGGGTTCGTTCAAAGTTGTTGTCCCTGGCCGCATGTGTTAACCTCTTTTCCGCCCTTCCTCCGCCCGCTCTTTAGCAGAAATTTCCCATTCGTCATCGTGTGTGCTTTTCGGTTGGTCTACAGCGAACTGAACCTTATGCACTTCTACATAGCAGCGATTATTCAAGAGCAAAATTTATTTGTGCTGTTCAGCGGCCATTCACCTCACTAACACACGCAAACCGCAACTAAATCAAACAACGACAAGCCCCATTTCGATGGCGGCAAACGCAATTGCATTCTTGCATATTTTTTTTTTGCGCGCGCGCGTGTAAGTAATGTGCAATGTGAGTTTTTGTTGGCTGGGGGGGGGGGGGGGGTGTCACCAACCGAGTGCGGAACGGGGCATACATACTCTAATCGTAAGCTTTTGAAATTTAGTTTAGAGCCTGCCTGGGCTTTTCAAGTTGTTGGTCGTATTGTCGTCATCGTAGTTGGGATTGTGTTGGTGTGGTTTCTGTTGAATGTACGCGAGGCTTTGTCAATTCTGGTCCGGTCGCGGCTGTTTATTATTAGAAACGATAGTGACAGTAGGTAGTAACGGTAGTGGTAGTCATTGCCCCCAGTTGCAATTGTAGTAAGAATAGAAATGATAGTAGAAGAAACAGTCGAATTTCTTATTATTTTCTCTTAGGAAACTACCCTTTTTTTTTTTTTTTTTTTAGGGAACTTTAGAGAGAATTTCCCTAAAACTTCTCGTTTTTTTTTGTTTAATATTCAAGAAAAATTCTTTTTTTAGCCAAATTTTTACTGAATTTTTTATTATAAAAAATTCCATCGACAAACAAAAATTTTAAACTTTTTTTATTCTAAAAAGGGTAGTTTTTAGGAAAAAATTTCTCATTAACAACAGGTGAATTTTTGGTCACTATTATTTAACACCTTTTAAAGAGACTTCATTTTTGGTTGTTTTTTTTTTAATTTTTTTTTTTTGATAGAAGAAGAATCTTCTATTGTTGTGATGAGTATAACAATTTTTAGTCAATAATTAGCGATAATTGAATGTTGAAAAATAAAAGAATAGAAAAAACTCTTTGAAAAAAAATATAAAATAAATCGTCTGTTCGAGAGTTAGCTGAGCTTCTTCCCATCCTATCCTCCCACCAAGGCCCCAAATTCTTCCTGCTCTCCGATAATACCTAATTTACTTAAAGCTGTAGTCATACTAATTACTATTATTATTAACAGAACAATAAATTTGATTGTTTTTGTTAAAAAAATTTTATTCTTTGACAATTTTTTTTTTTTTTTAAAAACGAAATATTTTTTAAGAAAATACGAGGTCTGTTCAGAAAGTATCGGGAATTTTAAATTTTCGCGGGTTACGTATATTCGGTTTTCGATTTTTTTGTAGCGTTATGTTGGTACTTATGTCTCTCACTTATGCTGACAAGTTCGGCCAATTTGAATGTTCAGTTAATTTTTTGACAGCTGTTTTACTTGCACGTGTTTTGGCTCGTCTTCGATTTTTGCTCAATTCCGACCAAAAACAGCATCGCATTAACATTGCTAAGGAGCTGTTGGACCCAAATTTGCTCCAGAGGGTCATAACTGGTGACGAATTATGGGTTTATGGTTATGACGTGGAATCGAAAGCTCAATCATCCCAATGGAAGCTGCCGCACGAGCCAAGTTCGGTCGAATGTGAAGGTTTTGCTTACAGTTTTCTTCGATTGCAGAGGCGTGGTGCATCATGAGTTCTTGACACAGGGTAGAACGGTCAATAAGGAATATTACCTGTAAGTTATGCGTAAGCTGCGCGAAGCAATCCGCCAGAAACGCCCGGATTTGCGAAAGAACAAAAATTGGCTTTTGCACTATGATAACGCCCCTGCTCGCGCATCGTTGCTTGTACGCGAATTTTTGGCCAAAAATAACACACTAATAATGCAGCAGCTACCCTATTCCCCAGATCTGGCCGCCCTGTGACTTTTCCTTTTTCCCGAAACAGATTCTTTGATACATTTTTTGCAATGGGCAAAAATTGAAGACGAGCCAAAATACGTGCAAGCAAAACAGCTGTCAAAAATTAACTGAACATTCAAAAAATGGCCGAACTTGTCGACATAAGTACCAACATAACGCCACAAAAAAATCGAAAATCGAATATACGTAACCTGTATTTACATAAAAAATGTATTTTTTTTTTACATAAAAAATGTAAATTTAATAAGAGAAATATTTTTTTTGTAAATTATCAAAAAAAAATTTTTAATTTTAACGTTTTTTTTTCAAAATATTTTTTACATTTTTTTTTTTTTCTAATGAATAAACTTAAAGAAAATAGAAAGTAATTTATTAAAATTTACTTAAAAAAAATAAAAATATTAAACAAAAATAATAAAAAAAAGGAAAAAACTACAATTTTCGTGGGTTTTTTTTGGTTGTTTAATAGAGAAGAGAGAAAAGAAGGTTTAGAAACTGTGGTGTATGTTAATTGTTTGGTTATTATCGTGGCTGCCTTATGTTATGTGATCGGAAGAAAGGAGAGCGGACGCGTGTATTGCTGTTGCTCTGATTGATAATAATTCATTGTAAATGTTTCTCAAAATATTAGGCCAACAGATTCTCCTCTCCCACCCTGTGTTCCGCGCGTGATTTCGACAACATTTCCTTCTTGTTCACCGAGAATCCTATCACAGCCGAGAACGGTGAAGAGCGTGTGATTGGGTTTAGGTTTTCGTTTTGTTTTGTCAAGTAACGCACAGACAAAAGAATGCAATTGCAACAATTCGACTAGTTCCAACTCTGTCGCTTCAGCTTTTCGGATCGTGCCTCTCTCCTTCCTCTTCTAATAATAATAGTCCAGCTACTATCTACTCCATGTAGTTTATTTATGAAAGCATTTGTATGTGTGCGTATGTTTCGTCACAGCTTCTGCATGCATATCGTCTACGAACCGAACGAAATCAATTATGATACGCAAAGGGGGCGTGTAGGACAAATCCATGTGCTCATATGTAAATTGAATAGTTTAGGATCAATCACGTCTTTGTCGTCCGCCCACACTCCGCATTGCTATTATCTCAACTGAAACAGTGCACTTTTGATACGATGATCATCGCGTTAATAGTAAAAGAGAGGTTATTCTTTTTTCTCTATTTCTAAATTTATCTCTATTCTGTCGCGCTCATTTTATTATTTTAATAAATATTTTACGAGTTTTTTTTGTATCTCCTTCGTTCTTATTACCATTACTATTTCTCTTTTTTTTGTGTATCTCTTTTCATTAAATAGATTAATTATTAATAAAACGAGATTTTGTTCATTGTTGGCTTGAATTATTCTCAAGGTATGTGTGTGTGCGCCATGTATGTTTATTTGTTATTGTTGCTGGTTCTAATAATAATAATAATAATAATAAGTAAGTATTTGACCTATTTGTGTGTTATAGGTCCATACGTGTTGTACGTATAAGCAAATTTTGAATAAAAAGGATCAGATTTGAGTGTTTTTAACGATTAGGCGGGGGGTGTGACTGTAAATTGTAGTAGAGCTAGTTAAGCTTGATGTGGTCGGCGAGGGAACAGAAGAGCACTGTCATTTGCCGATTTTTTGTGCATGCACGGGAGAGAGAGAGAGAAGAAGAGATAACTAATCGAAACGGGTTCGATGAACTTTATTTATTTTTTCGCACGTTTTACCCATTTTTTGCACGTTTTTTTTTTTTAAATTTGATTGTGTCGAGGGGAAAGGGGGTGGTTGTGGAAAAGAGCATTTTTAATTGTTTTTTTTTTTTTTTGACTTATCAAAAGTTTTTCTTTATAAAATTTGTTATTTTTTCTTAAATTTCTTAAATTTAATTAGTTGTTAAATTTTTTTTGCAAAGGTATTTTTTTTTACTATAGTAAAAATCCTGTCATAAAACGAGAAAAGATTTTTTTTTTTTTAAAAATTACCTAGAAAAAGAGGAAAATTTTTACATTTTTTAAGAGATAATTTAATAGACAAATAATTGATCCAGAAAAATATTCTATTCAAAAGTTGACACCCCCCCCCCTTCTGTCACCCTCTTCGCTACACTGAACACCCCCGCCAATTAATCAGGTAGTAACTACTACTGTGCGTACTTCAATTGTTAATTATGAGAATTTTATGCTGGCAGTTATCTAACATATTAACGAGTTGTAAAAGGTCAACGGCATTGCTTACAAAACATTTTCGAAGAAGACGAAGACGAGAACACGAACAAAAGTGATGGAAGAATGAGGGTGGGGGGAGGGGAACGGGACAAAACGTAACATCAAAGTTGAAAAGTTCATTTACACTTTATGCTTTTTATTATGATTTTTTTTTTGCTACCAATCCTGATGGTCAAGCTAGGTGGGGTTTTTGAAAGGCCCCCCTGAGCCCACTCTCTTCCCTTTCAAGATTAGCTGGAATTTTGGTTGTTTTCCGTAAACTCTTTTCTGTTTAATATTGATTACTATTGATAACTACCGAAATGAGATTAGTTCCGATTGTGAGAGGTCAACCGACTGATTAACCAACTGCGGTTGGGAGCGGGGCGGCAGCACGATGACTCTTTGAACGTTGTTGTCATCGTTTATTATTAATGAGAATATCTAACATTTACAAATAATCGTCATCGATGAACTGGCATTTCCGAGCTTTTTGTTCTTTTCCCCATATTGTAAGCAGCTTTTGACATCCGATCACCCCCTTCCCACCGAACGGACGAGACACGAGACTGCCAACGAGTATCGATTAAACCTCATTTCACGCTTATCGACGGACTATATCAGAGTTCCTGTTAAGTCGATTCATCCATTCTAGGAATGGTTTGGCTTCATCATCAATGGTCGCCGTAATGGTCGCAATGGTCAATGGCCATGAACGGACAATAAACCAAACGTAAAAGTGAAGTGGACAAATGGGGGGGGAGGGTGGTAGAAGGCGGAAAGATTACCTTTGCTAATGGCATAACGAACCAGCGTGAAATTCTTTTATTACCGAAAATGTTTGTACGGCGTTAGATCTGGTTTCGCGGGTGTTGTTTGGCCACCGGTTTTGTGGTCTGTTTACCGCCCACCAACAGAAATTTTGCAAAAATTCTCGTCGAGTGGAATCGGTGGATAAGGTGGATAAGGTGGACAGGTAAATAAATGGGTTGATGGGCAACATAAAAGCTTATCTGATGGGCCATTATGCGCGGCTTACACTCTAATCAACTGCGACTCTACCTGCTCCAGGTTAGTCTGGATTGGATTAGGCCACGTTTGATTGTTGTTTGGCTAAAAATAATCGCAAACTACTCACCGCCGAATTCCCGTTTGTGTACCGTAAAAGAATTCATCGTCTTTTCGGATCTTCCAGCGATCGAACGATTGTCTTTGTTTCGGTGTGTCGAGACCATTTTCCGGACGCCTCTGCCCTCGTCTGGTTGAACTCGACTGAACCCCAAACCGAAACGAAGCCGTTTCTAACCTAACCCGTCCAGTCGGCGGACGCACACACAAAAGTGGTGGTCAATGTTTACGTTTCTTACTTAATAAAAGTTCAACGACTTTTCGGTTATGATGAGGTACACAGCAATGGGTGGCAGCAACTAACGACCGGTTGGGGAAAAGGGGCAGCTCGGAATTGGCTTTTGTTAGAAACAAATATTGTGTAATCGTTTTTATTTTTTGCCTTCTTTTCTGTGCTTTTCTTCTAATTTTTCTCTGCAAAACCCGTCAGCACGCACACATTATTTTCCATTCTTACCTTTGCCTCTGCACATTAATTAATATTTTTCAATAATTTTCCTATTAAACTCACTGACTGAGTAACTGAAAAGGGGGGGGGAGGAGGTTTAATTTTCAGAATTATAAGAATTCCGTCTTAAAGAAAGAAAAGAAAAAAAACCCAAAAAAAAATTGTAATTTCTCGAATTGGAGTAAACAAGATAAAAGACTGGCTTTGGCGGGGGGCGGAGAGAAAGGATGCGGAAGAACAGGAAAATCGAGAAATTTCTTGTTCTGAATTTTGGTATGTCGCTCCATGAAAAGAGGGGGGGAGGGCAGACACTTAAGTTCCCTTTTTGTGAAACAAAAAACCTGAAATTATTGTTCACCCACTCAGCTGAGCACTTTTGTTTTTTTTTCTTTGATTTTTCTTACCTTTAGTGGAGCAAGTTTTCGGTCAAATTTTGTGGAATTTTTTCGAAAGAATTTTTCTTTGTTTCAAGTTGTCGTCGTTGTAATTTGTTTTTTTGTTTTTTTTGTTAAATTTTTGTGCATTTTGCAAAAAACAAATGTGCACGTGCGTCGCGTGATTCATGAGGTAAAAATTATTAATTTTTGTTCAAAACGTACTGGATGGACTGTGAAACCAGCAAACTACGTTGGGGGTCATAAGACATTTTTCTTAATTTTCTGGGAATTTTTTGTCGTGTCTCATTTTTTTTTAGCACGAAAATTTTTCTGACAATTCCCTTTTTCCAGGATAGGCGCACCTGGAAACGAAACCTTTTGAAACTGTGATTAATTTGGAATTTCTTTGAAGCTCATATAAATGTGTCTCTTCTCCTGAACCCTCTGCCCTTTCCCCCCTTCGCCCCTATAACTGGTGATTGTGAATCATTTTATTTGTGTTCATTATCGAAAAAAATAATCAGTCACCTTTTCACGTGAACAGAACTTTTTATTTTTGTGATAAATTCCAAAGGAAAAGTCAACACGAATTAATACTGATGAGTTTTTTTTTTAATCGAAATTGCTGCCCTTCCTCCACTTTTGCCCATTATTTTTATAATATTTTTTATTTTGTTTATTTTCTTTTCTTATCACATTTAATTAAAAAATATTATAAAGTAAAAAAAAAAAATTCGCTTTCCGTTCACAGTTTTTGTGGTATTTTTATTTTTTGTTTTTAAATTTTCCTCTTCCTTAAAATCTGAAATTTCTTAAATAAAAAAAATCGCCAACATTGTTGTTTGGGGTGATTGACCCCGTAAACTTTGGTTCACTATGACCTCATTCATTAACTTACTTACATACTCTCAAATCAGTCCACTCGCTCACTGCTGCTCCTGCTACCACTACTAATGCAATTGTTGCTCTTTTTGGAGTGTTTTCTTTTTTTTGACAGGTAAATGAGAGGATTAAAAACAAGAAAGAAGAACAAACAAAGATTCAGGATGTCACTTGAATTAAATGTGCCCTTTTTGAAGTTTTTTCTGTTTTTGGAATTGTGTTAACGTGCCAGCAACAAAAGTTGTCCAAAAGTTACCCAAGGTAACCGTTTACTTACGTTCCAACACTGACGAGTACAATCACACAACCACGCAAGCCAGCAAATACGTCATCATATCGAACAGTGAGCAGCACACAAGAACAAAATTCTCAGGGTAACTTGAGGTCATTAACTCTAATGCTGACGCTGCTGCCGTTGTTGCTGCAGCAGCAGTAGCAGCAGTCGCGTACATTCTTTTGCGGTTCCCGTTAGTGTCGCTGCGCTTGGTTCTTCTTCGGTGGCTGTCGTCAGGTCTGCGTTACTGCAATTGTAATCGCGTCGCGTCAAAAGGTAGCTACAATCATCATCACTGTTGCCGCAACTAACGCTGCTCTCTCTATTACCATTCCTCATGTGCGGCAGTACTTCGTCAGTTCATTGCCTTCTCTTTTTATGCAACCAAGTTTATTGCACTTTATTAGAAAATAGAAGAAAAAAAAATAATCTAAGAGAAAAAGCAACGTTAATCAGTTTTTTCTTCTTCTTCTATTTTTCTTTTATTTACTCTCTCGTGTATGTTGTGACACGTTTTTTTATTTTATTGTTGACTAATTTTTTAAAGCAAATGAAAATTTAAAACGGCACAAAAAAAAAGACGAAAAACATTACATTTTTCTTAAGGAAGAGGAAAGGGTTATTGCCTGAGGGGTGGTGGGGGTGTTGCGTTTTACCCTTGTAAAAAGAAGTGCAAAAAATTAAGCGCCCAAAAAAAAAGGGAATTTTTTTTGAATATTTCGTTAATATTTTTTAATTATTACCCTTGCCCCCCCCCCCTACCACTAACTTTAAGGAAATATTTTCCCCATTTTTCCTTTTTTATTTATTAAGGGGGGGCAGTTCAATTTTTTGTTAGTAGAGCTTTGGCTGGAAGATAGTTTTAGAAAGGAATAATGGTAAAAAATACCTCTACACTCAGAGTTATAGGAATTCAAAAAAAGGGAATTTTAATAATTAATTTAGGATCAGGAAGCGGGGAGGGGACGGGGGGCATGATGGAATAAAAAAAATTTCCCTTTTATTAACACCTCAAAACCTTATTCCTTAAAAGAGAATAATGATTTGAGGGGTTAATAAAAACCAAAGAAAAATTAGGTAAAAATCCTTTCGATATCATCATCTAAGATGCACACACACTCAACTATTACACACCAATTGACCAACAACTGACTGATAAGTGATAAGCGATGACATAACATCCCCCCAAAAATAACAACAACAAAAAAAATTACGAAACAAACAATAAGAAAAGAAACGACAAAATTAATTGAAAACAAAAGCGAATAAAAATCATAATAAAAATAATTAAGAAATAATTTTAATAATAATAGTAGATGGATGGATGGATGAGAGTGGGTGGGTGGTGGTAGGCTGATTGATAAATAGTGACGCAAAAGAAAGCGAACTGAACTCATCTCATCGTCGTAAAACGCACGCACGCAATCACGCAATCGGTTTTTTCGCGTTTTTTTTTTTTACTGTGTTCTCGAAATTTTTTTCTCCCTCTTCTCTTCCACTCTCAAATACTATTTACGGTTGTGCACTCAAAAAATAGTATATGCTGTACTGTATAGTGGATATCATAATCTGCTGTTGCGCGCCACATTGTATTCTGTCGGAATATGGTGCTCTGTTTGGAAAATTTCCGGGGATACGGTCTGCTCCAGCATAGCCAAAGTAAACCATTGAACGAATAATAGGCGAACGAAACGTTGAGGGTCGGCCACCGCTCTACTAACAGAATTGAAAAAAAGACCATCAACACTTAAGTAGGTCAAAGAACCCAGTTAACCTTTCAACCGACACAGTTTGCGGCAGAGGCAGAGGAGGCAGCAACAGCAGCAGCTAAACATGCACATTGCCTAACTGCCGAACACGTACATACACACCCGCAGTCGGAACATAGAAACGTACTCGTAACATGGCACTGGATGAACAAATAGCATGTGTGCGATTGTGTGCCACCATCAACTAACGATAATACGTACGTGTAATATTTAAGTTACGCCATTGTCTCGATTGTGGTGTTGGTGCTCTTACGCGATTGATTGAGTTGCTGCTGCTGCTGCTGGTGTCAGTGGACGATTTTGCAAAAACAAAAAAAACTAATTTTTTCGCCAGGGTGGTGGAGGGGACTGGTGAGCAGTCACAGAACAGGCAGCACGTGCTAATGTGCGTGCATGCAAGATTTTTGATCTGCTGGATTTTTTATAGGAAATTTCTTGAATTGAACTAAAAGCACAAAGCTGGACAAAATTAAAAATATTATTTTTATTATAATGCAAGAAAAATATCGAATCGAAACCATTAATTTTACACTCGTTCGGTGAAGGAGGGAGATAGGTACACACGAGTTAAGAGAGAAGTGCACTTGAATGGGCACTCATAAAGCTGACGGATTGTACTGTACGTACTCGTACGTGAGAAAAACATATGCAATGACGTACGTACAAACGCAAACATACGCGCTGATCCACACTCGAAATGAAGAAAAAAAACTTGTTAAATTTGCCAACCGAAAAAGCGTTTATCGACAAGGAAAAATTTGCATGAATTTGAATGTG
Organism: Atherix ibis; assembly: GCA_958298945.1. NCBI lineage: Eukaryota > Metazoa > Arthropoda > Insecta > Diptera > Athericidae > Atherix > Atherix ibis. Next base: position 28,831,237 of record OY282605.1, on the reverse strand, counting down.
AATGTGTGCGTATATGCTGGCTGATAAATAACCGCGATGGCAGGCAACAATCAAAAAAAAACTCCGCGCACACACGCGCATCAAAAGCACAGCTCAAAGCGCACAGCAAATCAACGGTTCGGTTCAGTTCAGTTCAGAAACGGGCGCGCAAACACTCACACATTCACACTTTCGAAAAGTGACCTAACTTTTGGAATACGGCTGGCTCCCCGCCATCGTAATCTATAAAAATTGATGAATATGGCAATGGGATTGTTTGTGCGTGTGTTTGTGCTTAGCTCACATTCGGTTTCGTTGTGTGCAGGGCCAAAATCGCTCTCATTTTCCTTTCCAATGCGAACGGTTGGGCCTCGCTTGACCTACATTCGGTTCGTTCACCTTCACTCGAAAGGTGGAAACTGAAAATGGCGCGAGCACACACAACGTAGTCGGGGAGACTTTGTTCGCGTTGCAGTCGCTGACAAACGTTGTGCTGCAACCTTTACAGCTAGCGTCTGACATTGCGCCAGCGTTGCTGTTGCTTCTTTTCATTGTTTGGCTGTCGTTGCTTTCAAGTTGCGTTACATTAGATTGCGTTGCGTTACTTTGTACAATCTTTTTTTAATTCTTGGAATTTTCATTAATTTTTATTACATTTTTACCATAATTTCTTGTTTGTTTTACCAAAATTCAATAAAAAATTCTAATCAAATTTGATTTTGTTTAAATTGTTAAATAAAATTCGATTAGAAAAAAATTTCCAAAAATAGAGCCAGAGCCGTCGCCACCAAATTGAAAAGCTTAAAAATAACCAAAAATACTCTCGTCGTTAACAAGGTTTTTTTTGTTTTTTTTTTTTTAAATAAAATTTCGCAAAAACTTTTTGAACAAAAGTGCCTGCTGCAAATCAACGAAAACCTATTTTTCGATTGCCATAAATTATTGTCTAGGTTTTTTCTTTTTGGAGCTGTTAATACTTGCCCATTGGTAGTTGTAGTTGTTGCGTTAGTTATTATTTGTGGAAAATGTTTGCTTGATTTTTTGTTAGATTTTTACCCCTTTCCCCTCCACAAAACGCATTCCAACAAAGTGCGACATATTCGACACGAACCGAAGGTGTGTGAGGTGCGGTACGGAGGTGAAGTGTGCATAGAATTGCATATTTTTGCATGTTATTTATTGCATTCGAACGCTTTAGTTTCGTTTTTATTTTTTTTTTTAATTAGATTTTCAAATGATTTTTTTTCTTTTCTAAAATTGTGTCCGTTCCCAAATGATTTTGTGCAAGCGTTGAAAAATGTGTCGTTACAAATCGACTGGTTTGTTGGTGTGTTGGTGCATCCACACGAGTATTTGGCTAAGCATTTTGTGCAAACAAACCGATTAGACATCAACGAGAGTTCGATGAACTTTGCTGTTCGGTGTGGCATAGAAGCTGAGAGCGGGAGAATGCGGTGCGGCGAGCTTTCGGTGATCTATTAGTGATGATGGCGGGATTTAGACAAGAAAGAAATGTGCGGGAGGTTGTGGTGTGGACGTCTGGAGCGGCGGTAGGTGGGGGGGGGGGGGGGGTGCAGCAGACAAACAGAAGTAGTCGCTGCTGCCTGAGCAATTGTCAGGCATTATTTTTTGTTCAATTTTTTAACTGCCAATTTTTCTGTGGCAGCCCAGTGACGTGCACAAATCGCATAAACCAAACATGAGATTTTCCAATGCAATTTTCCTTGCCCAGAAATTTTTCTCTCCTCATCGATTGGACCAAAAAATTGCATCAGCAAAAACCACCTACCTGCATCATCAGAGTCTCTCCGGTCTGTCGGAGTGCATTCTCGCAAAATTTTGCGTGTGCAGCTGTTTTTCTTCGGTTTTTTTTTTTTTGCGTTTGTTGTGTACACGCACGTATTCCTCAGAACAAAGAATAATTTCTTCAGTTTTGATTTCGTTTTTATTTTTATTAAATGCAACAATTCCATTTGTCGTTTCATTTGGAATATTTCTTGTGGAAATAATGAAAATTTTCCAAAAATAATACGAATTTGTCATCGGATCTTAGCAATATTTAAATTGTAAAATCAAATTTTTTGTATGATCAACAAACAAGGATGAGAATCAGTAAATCAGTTAGAACGAAGGGAAAGGGGGGATACCGAAGAAATAGAGATGAAAAAAATGTGGTTACAAATAGAGGAGCATTTTGCTAATGATGGTTTCGAAGGTACTAGGGAACTTGTATGTGCGATAAAATTTTTGTTCATAGTTTTAGGGTCGTCAATTTTCATGCGGAAGTTATTTCTTCGACTAATGAGAAAATCGAAAAGAAAAAATGTAAAAATCGCCCAACAGCCAGCCAGCCAGGTTTTGATGGGGGCCAGTAGTTCATCATCTCTCACGTAACGCGCGTTTCTATAAGCATACTCAAACGTCGTGGCTAGCAGGGGAGCATTAGATTCTCACAAGCATTAAAAATAAAATATAAAAAAAATGATGGATGCAGGGTTTTAGGTAAAATAAAGGGTGGGGTTGGGGGTTGGTGCATTGGGGATTCGTTCGTAAAATTATACAATATAAAATTTTATTAATAACGTCGGTAGTCGTCACCGGCGGTGAACTATGGTTGTCGGATGAGAAGTGTTGAGAGAGGAAAGGAGGGGAACTATTTGGCTTTGTAAAATGTGATTTTTTAGTGCAATTGAAATTAGGATTTTTAGGGAATTGGGTCTGAAATCAGTCAGAGTCAGTTTCGCTTTGTTCAACGTTCTCGTAATTATTCGACATTTTTTTTTAAGAAATCCACAACTGGTATTTGGAAAAAAATAAAGAAATTCTGTTTTTTATTGCCATTTTTTTTTATAAGATTTAAATAAAACCATTTAAATAATTTACCTAAGATTTATTTTCTTAAAGCTTAAAAAAAAATTCACCTCAAATTTTGTTATTTTATTTTTGTTTTTGTTTTAATAAAAATTTTTAAAAAACAATAGAAAATTTAACGAAAGAAAAACAGTTTTTTTTCCAAATCGAACTGATAAGAGAGAATTTTAATTTTGTTTTTGCTCTAATTTTTGGTCCTGGTCGAATTTTTTGTTTAAATTGGCAAGAAAAATAGGCGTTCGTCATCCCACCCCCAGCCGTCATCATCATCCGTTGTCGTCATAATTTTCAGAGAAAAACAATACCGACCACAGCAACAACAACAAAAATGTGATTTGTCATCGTGCTCTCCTTTTCTCAGTTATTAACCATTATTTTGCTGATTCACCAATCAGCAATCATCATCGCTCTCATCACCATCGAGCGCCTTTTGACTAAATTAGTAAAAATGTAACTGTTCTCTCTTCTCCTCTCTGGTTGTATGCCAATCGTCGACCTAATGTTATATTTTTGTTTACGAATTTTTTTTTGGGTTGTGATTTATGAGTTTTTTTTTGCAAAACACAAAAGAAACTGCGAGCAGAAAAGAGAAGGAACGAAGGTCTCTCCCCTCGTTTGCACGCACTTTGAGCAATGATGCTGCGGAGAGTATGGCTAGAAAAATGGTTTTTTAGGCAATTTTTCTTTTCTTCTTCTTTTTTTTTGGACCAATTTTTGTTTTTATTTGAATTATGGACAAATAATTTTTGTGGTATTTTTTATATGAAAAATATGGAAAATTCTGTGGAAAAATTGCAAAAAGACAAAATTCCAAGCTTTTCAGTTTGTAAATTCTTCTTAGTCCATGTGGGCTTTTTACAAATTCTTCTAAGTCCATGTGGGTTTTTTGAGAATGTATTTTTTTATATATTTTTTCTGTTTTTTCCCCTATTTTTTTGGTTTGTTGACAGTTTTTTTTGGATACAATTTTTTTGTTTTTGTTTTAATTTTGGCAAAAAATGGCAAGGTTTCAAAAAAAGTATAAAATTCTGTAGAAAATGTATTATTTTTCAAATATATTAAATTTTCAACCTTCGAATTCTTCTAAGTCCATGTGGGTTTTGTGGGCATTTTTTTTCTTCCTATTTTCCTTATTTTTGGGCATTTTACTTGGTTTTTTTTTTATAGATTTTTTTGTTGTTGCTTACTCTTTTGTTAATTTTTCTTTGAATTGGGATTTATTGCAAAATTGACAAAACTCCAAGCTATGAAAATTGATGTTCTAAGTCCATGTGGGCTTGTTGGAAAAACTTTTCTATGCATAATTTTTTGTGAGGTTTATTTTTGGAAAATTTTTTTCCTGTTTATTTTTTGATAGTTTCAGTAATTTTATTTATTTGAAATTTTCCTTGATTCTGGAAACCAAAATTATTCCATAAAGAAAAGTTCATGGTTTTTTGTCCTCTCAAAAATCAATTTTAAACCGACCACTTTAACCTCCAACCTCTACTTCCTCTCACGTACCACCCCTCCCCAACACACACCCACGTTCCTACAAATTAACAAATTACGCATGGAATGTTATTTTTTTCTTTTTTATTTTGTGTTGATTTTATTTTTGTTTGTTTTCCATTCATTCATTATGACCCGTTAATGAATAATTGCAATATAATAAATTGGAATAATGACCGTGTATTGTTGGGTTGTTGTGTGGAGAGTCATTGTTAGGTAGTCAGTGCCTTACTTGCTTGGTTCCAAGTAAATAGCAAAAAAAGAAAAGAAAAGAAATGAAAAGAAAAAAGAACACCGAACCTGAACGAAAGTTCATTTAACTTTGTCGCGTATGTTTTTACCTCGATTTTCTTATTAGAATATTTTTCTTATTATTACTATTATTATTATTTGTGTTTCTTTTACTTAAAAAAATAGTCGATTTTGTTGTTTTTTTTAAATATTTACTGCTTGGTTGGTAAACAAGTAAACAAACCGAATTTGAATGACAGAACATCGGACAGACAGACAGACAGACATGACAGATATGACAAAGTACACGATCGCTAATATTGGAGGGGGTTTTTTCTGTTCTTTTTTTTTCATGTACTACGTAAGTACAGGTACCATTTTGCACAAAAGCCACAAACTTATCAAAACGAACACTTATTATGTCATTTGAGTACAATTTGAACATATTTAAGAGGTCTTCGTTTTTTGTTTTTGTTTTTTTTTCTTCTGTTGATTAGCGAAGTTTTCGGGTTAAAAAACTCTCCAACCAGGTGTGATGTGATCAACGTTTTTCTACGAAGAAAAAAATAAGGTAAAAAGAAAACAAAAACCGTGAATTGTCGTCGTTGTTGTCGTCGTTTTGATGATATTTTAATGAAAAGTCATCGCCGAAAAATTAGACCAAAAAAAAAAAAAAAGAACAGACAAAGGAGCTGTGCAAAGAAGAGGAATATAAAGAAAATTTGGGGCATATATCGTGGTTTCCCCATTTTAGTTTTTATTGAAATTTTCTTTAAACTGTGTATTTTTATGCTGTTTTTTTTCTTTTTCTTTTCAATCCCGTAAGTTTAATTTTTTCAAGTTCAGTTAACTATCATCAAAATTGATCAAACAAATTCACCTAATTTTATTATTATTATTTTTAAATTTTATGCAAAAGATTTTTTTTTTCTACTCACACCTGGTTGGATGTTGTAAGGGGGGAGGGGGTTTGAAGTACTCACTGTGATGCGATTTTTTTTCTTATTTTTTTTAAGGTTATTTTGTTGATTTCTTTTTTTGTTGATGATTTTATTTATAATTAGTTTTTTTTGTGATTAGGTGAAAATCTTTTTTAAATTATTTTTTTTTTTTTTTTTTAGTTAAAAACATTTTAACTTCAAAGTTCAAGGCTTTTTTGATGAAGAAAATCAAAAAAAGAAAATTTCAAAAGAGAAACAACAAAATTATCATATTTTATTGTTGTGTTGAATGATCAGTTTTTATTTTTTTTACAAACAAAAAAATATATACCCCTTCCCCACCCCCCTCTTGCTTAAATTTTGTTCTTATAAAAATTTCTAAAAAAAAAAATCTAAACTCATACAAAAAACCAAAAATTATCTTTTCGAAAAAATCGAAATTTCTTGCATAATTAAAATTTTTCTTTTTCAACAGAAGGGAAAAAAGGGGGGTGGGTGGGTGTTACAATTTCTATTGTATTAATAAAAGTTATTTGTTTTTTTCTTTTGAAAAACCCTTTTTTTTTGTTGCTAATAGAAACAAACTTTTTTTTTTATGTTATAAATAAAAAAGGAAAATTTTTGTAAATTTATAAAGAGTTAATTTTCATAATAAAATAGGAAAAAACCAAATTATTATGCTTAAAACATAATAAAAACCAAATTATTATGAGTGGGCACTCTCCCTTCCCGAACCCTTTCGTTACTCATTCAAAATTGAAAATTGGTCTATTTTTTCGCGTTCTCTTTCCTTTTTTTGTTCTCCTTCATTTTACTCGTATGCTCTCCCTAAAGTAAAAATGGTGATTTTCTATCTTTTTACCACTTCTTTCTTTATAAATCAACGTCGATTATTATTGCTAGTCTGCTCTTTCTTTCTAAATTTGTATTTCTATTTACTCTAATTTTTTAACCTTAAAAAAGTTCATTGCTTATGTATTTTTTTTTGTTTTTGGAGTATTTATTAATAATTTTTTCAATTAACAAAAATTAAAAATTTAAAACAAATTCACTCATTTTTTTTTTACACATAATATCGACTGGGTTTTATTATTATTCCATGTGACCGACGATCATGCTTACAAAATTGGTGGTAGATGCATGCACGCACGCATATATAAAAAGATACATGATTAAAAATGGTCTTACATAACGTTATGTGTGCGTACGTATGCGATTGTATTTACAGAAACAAAAAAATATTAAGTAAAGAAGAAAAAAAGAGCAACGTTCCTTCTTCTTCTTGTTTTGTTGTCTTCTTTTCTCCTTTCTATTATATTATTATTATTATTTCGTGGTGTGTGTGTGCGTGTGTGCGTGAACCGGACCTACTTACTCTTTGCTATGTGATATTACGAAGTCAGTTTAACTGTGCACAGCGAGTTCGATGACTGGCCCTCAATCGACAACGAGAAAAGTGAAATCGAAAGCGATCCGCCGCACCGCCACAGTCTCGCAGCAGCAGCAGCAGCAGCAGTAACAATGACAACAACAAGAAGAGAATACAACAATGCCTAGTGTAGAGGCCTCTTTGATACAGCGACTATTATGTGTAAGATAAGATGTACGTACAGACGCAAAGGAAAGAAAGCCTAAAAGGATTGATTGAACTAACAATTCGCAAAGGGGAACGGGCAGATACTTGCCTTATTCGTTACTACTCGTATCTTCTCATTTTCCTCTTGTTGCCCATCATCTGTCGTTGTTCTTCTTAAACACATACGTGCGTGTTATTTTTTTTCTCGCCTTTTGAAAATCACAATAATTTCGATTATTTTTTGGAGTTTTTTTATGCCTCATATTTTTATTTGGTGAAAAATTTTGAACTTTCGAATTCTTCAAAGTCCATGTGGGTTTTTTTGGGAATTTTTTCTTTTCTTCTTTTTTTTGGATCTATTTTTGTTTTTATTTGAATTTTGGACCATTAATTTCTATGAAAAATATAGAAAATTCTGTGTGAAAATATTCTATTTTCTGTAATTGCAAAAAGACAAAATTCCAAGATTTTCAACTTGGAAATTCTTCTAAGTCCATTTGGGCTTTTTACGTATTCTTCTAAGTCCAAGTGGGTTTTTTGCAAATGCGTTTTTTTTGTGTATTTTTTCTGATTTTTTTTTCCCTATTTTTTGATTTGTTGACAGTTTTCTTGGGGTACATTTTTTTGTTTTTGTTTTAAATTTGACAGGTTTTCAAAAAATATAAAATTCTCTAGAAAATATTTAATTTTTTCTTCAAAAAATTTGAATTATTCCAAAAGAAAAAATTTTGAACTTTCGAATTTTTCTAAGTCCATTTTGGCATTTTTTTCTTCCTATTTCTCCTTTTTGGGCATTTTACTTTTTTTGGGCATTTTTTTTCTTCCTATTTTCCCCTTTTTGGGCATTTTACTTGGTGTATTTTTTATGGAATTTTTTTTTATGTTGCTTAATTTTTGTAAAGTTTTCTTTGAATTGTTATTTATTGCAAAATTGACAAAACTCCAAGCTATGAAAATTAATGTTCTAAGTTCATGTGGGCTTGTTGGAAAAACTTTTCTATGCACAATTTTTTGTGAGGTTTGTTTTTGGAATTTTTTTTTTATACTGTAATTGTTTTTTTTTATTTTATCTTAAAAAAATTTTGATAATTTCGATTATTTTTCGTAGTTTTTTTTTTGTCTCCAATAAAAGTTGATTGTTTTTTTTGTTTTGTTTGTGTGCGGGGGGTGGGGGATTGGTTCGTAAAAAGATTGTCCCGCTTTTTAATAAATGGTTTTTTTTGAAGACCCACCAAAAAAAAAGAACAAAACTCAATTAAAATAAAAATTAAACAAAAAAAACATAATTTTTATTGTTTTACTACGAGTGGTAAATTGTTATCGTCGGAATAAAAAAAAAATTTAAAAAGAGAAAATTTTCTCAGCAAAGTCAAAGAGGAGGAGGAGGTTGATGGCAAATGGGAGAAAAATTAAAGAAATGAAAATTTTCAGTATCAATTATAAAAGGAATGACCGAGAAAGAAATACAATACGTACGTACGTGGTGCGCGCCCAATAAACAAAGCGAAAGAAATGAAAATGAAACTGTTGTTGCATAAGAGAAACAGAGAGGGAGTGAGGGAGAGGGTGAAATTTGTTTTGTTATTGCATTTTTTCGATTTCTTTTTATTGTTATTAAATTTATTATTTGTTATGCCCGTCGTCCCCTCTCGCAGGCCGCTTGTTGGTATCAATTTTCTTTGCGTGATGTGCTCTGTCTGCTGACTGAGATGCTGGCGACTACAATTGTTGACGTCGCTGTGATGCTGTAGCTGGGCATTGATGCAGTTGTGGTGTGGCTATTGTTCTTGTGGTCGAATCACTTGTTTTGATGTTGTAGCTAATGTCGATATTGTCACGTGCAGAGAGAGAAATGCCTTGTTTGATAATAAATGCACTAAAAATCAAATAATTTTGCCTTGATGTGCACAAACAAGCCTTTTTTTTGTTTTAACTAGTATATATTAAAAAAATACGTTTCTCTGGAAAAAAACTCCCCTTCAATTTCTATTAATTAGAGCAATTTTTTTTGTTGAAAAGAAAACCACCAAAAAATCAAAAAAATTTTAAAGGAACATTATAAAAAAAGAAGGGATGAAAATAAGAAGAAGAAAAAAACAATCGCACATAAAAGATTAAGTAAAAGGCGCTAAAAATAATAGTAATAAATGAGAATACAACAACAACAACAACAAAAAAAGAAGATAACAAAATACTATGCAACAATAATGGCTGCTGCTGCTGCTGCTGCGCGTAATAATAATAAAGAAAATATTTTCGTGGAATCCGAAATAAATTGTCGTTGATGGTTATGGCTTGTGGGTCGTCGGAATAAGAGGGGAAAGTGAAGAAGAGGAATGGTGGAACAGATAAGTTACGGCTGTTCTGTTCTGTTTTGGTGTGTGTGTGTGTATTTTTGTGCAATAATAATTCCCTCTCACTTTCCTGTGAAACTTGTTTTCGATTCGATCCATGATGTTCCATACAGATACGGGCATATTTGGTTTGGGTACGCGTGTATAAGTGAGCTGCTGCTGCTCCAAAACTCGCAATGTTCAATAGCATCTACTGTGCTCACGAACAACTCAACTATAGCAACAGCCGAACTATAAATATTGTTGTAAATATGCGAATACGTGTGTGGGTGCATCAAGTTGAGTAGTGATCGTTCCTCCTGTCCCTCCCACCGGCATTATCATCAATGCTTAATTTGCTCCTCGGGTAGTGCAGCGCTTAGGCAATCTTACACAATCTAAGCCAGAAAAAGTAAAGTTTTTACAAATACAACCGCAGTCGTGTTGGCCAGGCATACACACACTATCGTGCAGCCACTGAAAGCAAGGCTGACAAACAAGCAACGAGCAGGCAAGGTGAACGAACTGTAACTGGGTCGCGACAATGGCAGTTCGTTGAACTGCCCCAACGAAACTCGCATAATTTTCAATTGAGAGCTTTGTTGGCACAAATAAACACAATCGTACGGAATCCAAACGCTTGCACAAACACAGCCGTATACGCTCAGCCAATGACGTCGTCGTCGTCGTCTCCGTCGTCGTCGTTGTATAGTTCGCGTTGCGCTGGTTTTGCTGTCATTTCTGACTGCAAAGCATCCGTCATTTTGTTATTTTACAAAGCCTTGTGCGTTGCGTTATTGCATTTCATACATTTTTTACCTCGCTACCTTTCATTGTTCATTTACTACCAGTCCTGCGATATTGTTTTTTTCATCCTGCGATGGAAAAAATAAGTTTTCGTCCATTAAAAAAGCGTCCACGAATTTTAACTCAGAAAAAATAAGTTTTCGGTGTTGTTGCTGTGCTCAAAGTTGCTGCTGCTGCTGCTGCTGCGATCACTGTTACTGCTATCGGTCTAGCCTGCCTGATTCGATTGTTGACGGCAGCGTTACCATTAGCAGCAACAGCAACGGACAGGCCCAACTAACTCGTCGGACTGTATTGATGTGCTATGCTGGGTGTTGCGTTAGTTTTTCCCTCGTCATTCGTAAATTGGTCGTCAAGTCGTCAAGTTGTGAAAATCGTTGTTGCTCGACGAGACCTTTTCGAAATCATAAATACACACACAAACAAGTAAACATATACGCTAAATAATAGATTAACTGGACTCTGGGCTAATGCCAAATATTCTCCAAAGAAATTTGGTGTTTTTTTTCTATGTTTTCGGGGGAGTTCAACTTAGAAAAGTCGTGTTTTGATTAATCTAAATTTTTTTATCTCCCGCAATTCGTAAAAATAATAGTGCAGTGGAATTTTCGTTTTTTTCAGAACGTTTTCTTTGTGAATTTTGTGAGAAAACAACCAGAAAAAAACAACAAATAAAAAAATTATCAAAATTCAGTTCAGTTTTTTAAAAAGTTCAATTTGAGGTATTAGAAAAAAAATATTTCCAAAAGTTAAAAACTTTAAAAAAACAAAACGCGCGGGATCTGTTGTTCTTTAAAGAAGAAGAAAAAAAGAGAAATTAAAAAAGTTGTGCAATAATTGTCCTTTGCCAAAATAGAAAGGAATTTTGGCGCTATTTTCTTTCTTCCCCCCACAAAAAAAAAGCATTTTTAATAAAAACAAAAAAAAAGTTTTTTTTTTTGGGAAAAAGTTACCATTTTTTGTGAAAAGAAAGCATTTTTGAGCTAAATAAAAAAAAGTATAAAAAAAAAGAATTATGCGAATTTTGTGCAAATTTTTTTTTTTGGTAAAAATAATCAAAATGTGTGAATAGAAAAAAAGGAAGAAAAAATATAGAATCAAAAAAAAAATGATAAGAATTAATTGTGCGAATAATGATAACAGAAATGGTTCTTCTTTAATATTTATTTAAATTGTAAAGAAAAAATAATAATAATAATTAACAGAGAGAGATAGAAATAGGAATAGACGAATAAGAGACGAGAAAAAATAGAATAGAGAAATTAAAAGAGTCCTGATTAGAGGTCTCACACCACCATGATGGGTTGTGCAATGCAAGAAATCATGGAGTCAACGCCAGTTTGCACAGCTGCCATTAATCAAGATAATAAAAACGCAGCAATAACAGCAGTAAATAATAACAAAATCGTTCCGATAACAGATAATAATAATGCCCTCTCGAGTGCGGTCGGTGGGGCCACAATCCAGCAGTACCCTCTTTCCGCAGTTGCTATACAAGAAAATCAGCGTTTAAAAATGCAGTCGAGCCAAAAGTTAAAAGACGAACACTCGGCGTTAGTGCGTCTATTGGAATCGGCACCGATCACATCGAATCGTAGTCAAAATTTCGCTTTTTCTGGAGCATCGCCAATGCGCCAACAGATCAAGCAGCAACAGCAACAACAACAACAAGCATCCTCGTTGCTGTTGGTGAAAAAATTCGAAACTCTGACCACAACCAGCACTGGCACTGGCGCTACCGTCTCTGCAAACGGAAATGCTCATCTGAATATTAGTGTTAATAATAGAAATTTTAATAATACCAATAATAATAATAGCAATAGTCATAATAATAATAGCAGTAGCAATAGTAGTAATAGTAATTATTTTGTTCAATGTGATTATCAGCATCGTCCACATGGAATGGCCACAGCGACAGTGTCCGATTCTGTTAACAATTATCGGACGATCGTTAATAGTAAAAATTATCTCGATTGTAAATACGCATGCGATCGTAATACGAAAAGGACTTGGAACCAAACGGAAGTGCCGTCCGCTTCCTGTTCCACCACCGCCGGCGCGTACATGACGAAATGTATTCGCGTGAACAGTGGCGGTGCGAACGGTGTGCTCGAAGGTGGAAGTGGTGACAGTGATTATAACCAGCGTCCGATGGGCTATTACGAATTCCATCGTTACAAGGAGAACCAAATGTCTTCGAGGAACCACGAGGACGACGTCGCCATGAACGATCATCACAGTGCAATTGTGCAACGGGCAGCGGCAGCAGCCGACAATGATGCCAACACCACCAATACCAGTGCCAGCAGCTTTTCGCTCAACGCTAATGCGAATCCGACTCTGAATCCTGCCGATTCGGTTGTGATCAAAAAAGAAATCGACACAAATTTTCTTAGTACAAAACCGACTGACAGTGTTGCTGCTGCTGATACCAACGAGAGTAAGACTGATCGCGAGTGCAGCCAACAACAGTCGAGCCCAGCCGCCGCCGCCGCCGCCACAGACGAGCTCTTGGCGGAGGATCGCAAGTCGATGTGTCCGTGGAAGAAAATTCGTTACGCCCGCGAATGGAAGCGAAACAAGGAATTGCTTTTGGCGGAAACCGACCACCACCAACTGACCACAATAATGGAAAATCCTTTCAAAAAGGAGCAGGAGAAAAACGACCAAAACAATGAACTGAAAATGGTCGATGGTCATGATCTCAAGGAGGAGCGAGAGGAGAGCAGAATCAGTACAATCGGCGGTGATGAGAAGTCGGCCACCACCACACCCACACCAACAGCAAAGATACCATATTGCAATTTAGTTAATTTTAAAAATATCCAAAATAGCGAGAATAGTTGTAGTCGTAGTCAGGCTAGTAGTAATAGTAGTAGTAGTGGTAAGGGAAAGAATTGTGATAAAATTTTGTCGAACAACAATAATCAGCCGCAAAGTCAAAGTCGTCACCATCACCACCACCATCACCACCACCGAAACCATCACCACCATCACCTGCATCGTAGTCAGACCAAGGACGAGACTGATCAGTACACCACCAACACACACCAGTTGACGCAGCAATTGCACTATCGCCGGGACAGTTGCGACAGTAACTCTTCGTCATTGTCGTCATCATCGTCGTCCTCGTCGTCCTCTTTGGCGGTGCCATCGTTAACGCGCAGTCAGAATACCAGCAACGCCTGCAGCAGCGGTAACAATGGCCTCTTCGACAATGATAGCGTTTTGACGGCCGCTTACAATCAGCTGCTGTACTCGTCCCTGTCGTCGTCATCCTCTTCGGCATCGTCGTCGCCATGCCATCCCGACGATTCCGGTTGCGATGACGAAAGCGATTCCCCGCTGGCCGCCTCGTCGTACCTTCGGAAAGGCGACGATATCATCTCCGAATCGATAATGAATAATTTTTACGATTTAAACCAGAGTGATTTGTCGAAATGTGATTGCAATTGTAACTGTAACAGTAAAAGCAACACCAGTAACGGTACTAATAGTAATAAAAGCTCTAGTAGTAATAATAATGATAACAGTAATGGCGACGAGAAAATCGACGATCTTCCGATGGAGGACGTTGCCATCGAAACTTCAGAAACTGATGTGGCGGCGACGGCAGCGTCTGCAACACCAACGACAGACTCAACAGCAGCGAATTGTTGCATGCAAAACGATGAAATGGTAAAAAAAATTCAATTTCTCATGTAAATAAATTTAATAAAAAAAAATTACAAAAAAGGGGGGAAATTTATCACCAAAATAAAAAAAAAATATCACAAGAAAAGGGGGGAAATTTATCAACAACGAAAAAAAAAATCACAAAATTTGAAATTATTTTTAAAGAAAATTCCTTGAAATTTAAAAAAAATTTTTAGAAAATTCCCAAAAAAAAAATGAGTTTTTTTTTAAAAATCCCAAAAATTATGGAAATTTTTTTTTTGAAAAATTCCCCAAAAACGTAAAAGAAAATTCACAAAAATTTTAGTGAAAAAATGTCCCAAAAAAACAGCAAATAAAAAAAGTACACACGAGAGAGTAAATATTTCCCCAAAAAAAAAAATTCCTTCACTATCGCCTTTTTTTTTGAGGAAGGAACAAAAATTTCCCATCAAAAAAGAAAATCTCAAATTTATCGGAAAAACCACCACCACAGACGGAGTAAAAAGGACAACAGGTCACTTTTTACTGTTGTCAGTCAGTCTGTCTGCCTGCTTTCGATCGCCACTCCACTCCCTTCGTCGAATACAAATTGTACAACAAAGGAGATTTTTGATAACTTACATATTTTTTTCTCATTTTATTTGTTAAAGATTTTGTTTGTTAAAAATGATTTTTTTCCTCTTTCTTTCGCACAGGGATTCTTTCGCCGTTCAATACAACAGAAAATCCAGTACCGTCCGTGCACAAAAAATCAACAGTGCAGCATTCTTCGAATCAACCGTAACCGCTGCCAATATTGCCGTTTGAAAAAATGCATTGCGGTTGGAATGAGTCGCGATGGTAAGTCATTTTTTATATTTTTTTCTTCTTTCTATTATCATAACTATTGTTATCAGTGTGTGAGTGTAGTGTTGATTTTAATAATGAGAAGAAAAATAATAAATAAATAAAAAAAATTCTTGTGTCTGTAATGGGAAAAAAAAGGATTTATGTTCACCTTTTTCTAAAAGAAAATTAATTTTGCCCCCCTTAGAACTCCTCTTTTACTCTTTTACCCTTTTACCCCCTCAACCAAACATTTTAATAATTTTTCAATTAAAAGAAAAACGAAAATTTCTGTAAATAAAAAGAAAAAACAGAAACAAAAACGTTTAAGGAAGAAAGCCAGCCCCTCAAAATAATTGCAAACAAGAAAAAGAGAAAGTTTCACGTGTAAAAATTAAACTGTATAATAGCGATTACCTCTACTTCCTTCCACTCCCCTTTTCCCAATCATTTTTTTAAATAAATTTTCTTTTAATTTTCTCTAAAAAACAATTTTTTTTTGAATTTTTTTTTTGCTTTTAACAAGAAAACGAACAAAATTGCATAAAAGAAAATTGGAGGGAAAAATAATCGAGTTCATGTTTTTGTTGAATATGAAATGGAAAGTTTTTTAATAATAATAATTGTTGCAAAAAACCAAAACTATGGAATTCTCCCCCAAAAGAAGAGGGAAGTGAATAGTTACGAGTTTCTTCTTCTTCTTTTTCTTTTTTCCGAGTTTCCTTCCAACGATGATTATGGGGAGCAAAATTTTTTTGTTTTTTTTGATAGTCTAGACTCTAGACTGGGTAGGTTTATATGGTAAAATTGTCTATAGTATTGGTGTAAGAGATGGTACCAACCCCCCTCAAAACGAAGACGACTTATTTTCACTTTTCTTGACCATGTTTTTTTTTTCATAATCGCGTTTATTGTGATTTTAGCCCGAGAGTGTGTACTACATTTTTGAGTACGATTTAATAACACAAAAAAAAATAATAAGTGAAAGGGAATTTCTTTTTTTTTTTTTTGCTTCTTCATTTATTGGTTGGTTGATTGGTAAATAAATCTTCTTGTTTATATAATCGCAATAAATTATAATCGATTAACAACTCATCTTCGTTTTTAAGAGAAAAAAAACACAATAAATAATAAAAATTAACGCAATTTTTTTTTTCAAGTTAAAAATATAATTCCGCCAGAAAAATTTTGGTAATTTTTTTATTTATTTTTTTAATTGGCAACGAGAGGAATTTATTGCCTTTGAAAATGTGCTCCATATTTCGATGGGTAATTTATTTTTTTAATAATATTAATGTTATGAGATGAAACGGACAACATAACGCAAAGTCCCCGACGCAGTGCAATCTAACGCAACGTAAAACAGCATAATTCGACCAACTGACTTGACTTTGCTAACGACGGACTGCCTTCTTCTAACGCGTACGCATATGCACACACATACACACACACACAGCCAGCCACCTACCATATATATTAACCAACCAATATTTCTATTCATGCATAATAATCTCGGTTATAAATAGCGCCCAACAATGATAAAATTCAAATAAACCAACAAAAAAATACAAAAGAAAACCATAGAAATAATATAAAGAAAATAAAACTGAAAGAAATAATACAGGGGCAGATAGAGAGAGAGAGCAAAATTTATTAAAAACAATAACGAAGAAAAAAGAGAAAAGACAAAAAATTGACAAAAATATTTCAACGTGTGTACATAGATATTCGCTCGTGTGCGTGTGTGTGTGTGTGTACATTCATCGAAGATATACGGTGAGAGTTCATTGACCAGCCAAATGCGAAATTAGGTCAAGGAAATATATGCGCGCTACTCACTCGTATCGTATCTGTTTGATGAAATGCGAGAGGGGGTAGCAAGGCGCAAATAAACGAATGCCAATGAACGTGTGTGCATGGGTGTGTATGTACGCACAATGGTCGCGGCAATACTGTTTTGATAAGTTAGAAAGGGTGAGGGTTTTTCCATACACAAATCAATGTGTATATTTTTTCAGAGTTTGTTAACTCGGATCACGTTAGCATCGAACAGAGATGGAAATAGAATTGTACAATTTTGTGTGTACGATACAATAACGTATGATGTACGGTAAATGGTGTATGCTGTGTTTTTGGGGTATTTGCATGCGGACGGACACTATCGTTCTCATCCAATCAATATATTAATACGAAAATTAAAGCAATCCTTAACACTGGCATACATAATTTTCCGATTTAATTGAATTTTTATCATTATTAATATTTATTTTTTTTTGCTACTTTTCTTTTAATTTAATTTAAATAATTTTTTTTTTTTGATATATTAAAATATAAATAAATTCGATTGCCGCCCGGTTTTGAATAAAAATTAGAAATTTTTTTTAGGAATTTTTAAAATTTTTAAAATAATTAAAATAATTAAATTACAATTAATTCTTGACAAAAAAAAATTTCTTCTCCTTAGAGTCGGGTTATTTAAAGGAGGAAGGAAAAAGGGAAAGAGGGTTGGTAGTTTGGGTGATGAAAAAACAGGCACGGACACTTATTTTTTGTATGAGAGGGAATTAGATTAAAAAAAAAATCCATTTATCTGCAGTTTTGTATGCATGCGTGTGGATGTGTGTGTGTGTGTGTGTGCATGTGCGTACGTAAATTTTGTAGCAGAGAAGTTCGCGCAAAACTGAACCGCGATCGCATTGATGATGACGACAATGGAGCGCGTAGAGTTCACACTTTCCGTTCGCTTTGTTTGAACTTTATTCAGGTCATTGGGCAATAGTAGTAGCTAACACAGAGAAAGAGAAAAAAAACCAAAATTGTTTTTGGTTCATTTTTTTCTATTCGTAGAGTTCGTTTCGTTATATTGTGAAGTGGTGGGCGGGCGGCGATAGAGGAGGGGTCTGATCTGAGATGATGGAGATGTAATACTGGCCAATGTTAACTTTAATTTTAATTTTTCTATTGAAATTTTTGTTTTTATTATTGGTGGGCCCCTCCAAAGTCTCTCGTCATCATTATTACTTAGAAATTTGCTAATTTAATAAATAAACATAAGAGAAGAAAAAAATCAAATCACTTTCAATCGACATAAATAAATAAATAAATAAATTCCCAAGACACAATTTGAGTACCGTACCCCCCCCCCTCCCTTCCACACTAATGCTTAGTAGTAGTTAGTATTTTTCACGCATAAAACATGTTAACTTATGCGAAACGTGCACGGAGGAGTATCTGTGCCTTGCTAAAGAGTCTGTCAATGACAATAATTGCTTGGAAGGGAAGGGGGGGGTGTGTGTGTTATTGATGGGCTACGGCAATGGTAATTTTATGTGTCGAATACGAGAGTCACTCGTACGCACCGAAATTAAGTTTTTTTCTTTTTGTTTTGTTTTTTTTAGCGTTTTTGTGGTCTTCACGAAAGGGAAAGTTTTCTTTTAGGTTTGGTGGATTGGGGTAACCGTTTTGGGCTTATGTGAATTTGCAATTTTTAATGACTTGCATTATTTAATAAGTTTTTCCACTATCTCAGAAACAACCCCCCTTCATCCCCCTTGGGTATTTTTTCTTTTAACAACGAAATAATAAAATAAAAATGTTACCTTCAATTTTTTTTTAAATTATTATCGAAATTTTATTTTTAATGTAAAAAAATTGTCATATTTTTTTTTGTACCTTAAATAAAAATCGTAAGTTTTTCTTTTTTTTCTTAAACAAAAAAAAAACAATGCTTTTTCGTAATTTGTTCTTATATTAAATTTGATTTAAAATAAAAAAAAAAAAGAACTTTTAATTTTAAATTTTTCATTTAGCAAAAAAAAATATGATTCAAAAATAAAACCAAAAAAAACTAATTGGAAAATTGAATTTTCTGACACATTTTTGAAGAAAAAAATGAGTAAAAAAAATAAAACATTAAACCACCCGTCTCTCCTACACCCCCCCCCCCCCCTTCTTCCGTAATTTCCTGGTAAATTTGTCTTATAATAGATTTTAAGGAAAAATTTGAACAACAAAAAAAAAACAGATAAACTAAAAGTATTTATGTCATCGTTCAGATAACGAGAAGGAATTTAGTAAAGTCAAAAAATTGCGACCATGTGAGGGAAAATGAGGGGGGGGGGGGATTGGTAATGTAAAAATATCCAAAAGACCTAAAATTAAATCGAATCTTTTGAAAATTGACAACTAAAATTAACCAAAAAAAAAAAAACATTTTCTAAAAAATTCGCTGCTCCGTTTTTCTCTAAGTTTTTTTATTGTTGCTTCTCTTTTGCACTTTTGAAATTTTAATCAACAATAAAAAAAAAAATCCAAAAAAAAAGAAAACATTTTTGTTGTTGTTGTTTGCGCGATTAATTGAACGGTGATTTACTATTTGTGATGATAATGGATGAAGGGGGAGGTGATGAAGTGAGAGAAGGAAGCTAATAAAAACTCGGTGCTGATTGTGTGAGACAGATCCGCCTCCTTCGCCTCTCTCTTCGTCTTGTTTGGCTTTGGATAATAGACGACCGACATTAGCATAGTAACCGTAACGTATAGAAAAGGTTCATTCACCTTTTCGATTACACACACACGCACACACTATTCCCCATTGTGATCTATAAGCAAACACACTTTGCCAAGAAAACAAATGCCAAAAAAAAAATAATAAACTTCGAAATGAGAATAAAAACAATACGTACACACATACATACACACACACACACATATCTCGCACATAATATTAGAGCAAGACCTAACGGCAGCGATAGAAATAGAAATACTCCGCCGCTTAGTTTGTTCGTGTAACTAAATTGCTGATTGCTGTTCGTTCACCCACACTGGCACACCCTCTCCTTCTCTCTTCAAACACCTCCCCAGAGTAAATAGAAGTCGATTGCCCCATAGCCTTGGAAATGCCAACGTTTGTATTAGTGTACGAATAGTGTACGAAAACACATTAAAAATTATATCACGCCAGTGGAGTGCTTATATTACTTATTCCGATGGTGGCAACTTTTTTTTTGTTTCTTTTTCTGCTTTTTGTTTTTGTTTGGTTTTTTCTTTTTTCTGGTATGTTCGGCAATAGTCGAACTGCTGGACTGACTGACAGACAATTTACTTCCAGCGCGTAGGCAAAAACGCCAACGGAGGGGAGATAGACTAACAAGAAGAAAAATTTTTACTTTCATTTTTCAATGGAAGTTCGTGTTTTTTTCTCTTTGCTGTTTTGTTTATCGTCTCTTTTGTTTTTGTATTTTATTTTTTTTTTACAAAACCTTATTGCTGCTGCAAAGCTTGTTGTTATATTTTAAAAAATCCTTAATTTTTTTTTCTGGTAAATCCATAATTTTTTTTCGCAATAAATTAAAATAAATTTCTATCAAAAATCACTAAAATTCTTTTAAACAAAATAATTTTCGCAAATTAAAAGCTTTTTTTTATGGGATAAAATTTTTTTTTTAATGAAACTCAAAAAATTGGTAAAAAACTCAAAAATTGTTCAAAAAATTGATATTTTCATGCCTTAGAAAAAAAACTAATTTTTCTTACAATTAATCACACCAAAGAATTAATGGCATCATCATCTTTCCTAGGAATTGAAGGTTATTGACTTTTTACAAATTTCGGTCAAAATGTTGTCAAAAAAAAAAAAAAAAAAACAAATAAACAAAAAAAAATAAGAAATTTCCTTTTCTTATCTTGTGTTTATTTTAGTTTTTTCTTCAAATTATGTTCAATAAAAATTAAGACAAACAAATTTCGATTTCATAAAAATTTCAGTTTGAATATGCTAAAGAGCAAAAGAGATAGAATGAAAGATTGTCAATTGAGAGCGCGCCTGTGATGCAATTGCAAACAATCGTGTAAGCCAGTGTACGAACGAACGAATGGATGGATGGATGGATTGTTGTCGATGAGGACGAGATTGCGAGCGAGCGAACGTGTGCAATTGACTCTTTCCTACCGTTGCTCAGATTCGCCTTGTACTCTGTGCACACTTGCCCGCCAGCCGCTCTCGTCCACAGTTGTGTTACGCCTTGTCGACGATACCGAAATCGGTGTTGCTGCAAGTCACCGACACGAAATTAGGTCGGTCATGCACGGTCGTTCACTTGTTTCGTTTTGTCGTTCACACAATCGGCCAGCTCTCTACACATACGTACCGTAACACAAACGCACACGTGCTTGTAGTCAGTAATTTCGGCCAGCCACACGCAATCGTTTAGTCATTCATTCATTGAGAAATATTGCGCGAAAACG
This sequence comes from Atherix ibis, assembly GCA_958298945.1. Taxonomy (NCBI): domain Eukaryota; kingdom Metazoa; phylum Arthropoda; class Insecta; order Diptera; family Athericidae; genus Atherix; species Atherix ibis. The sequence goes on along the minus strand of OY282605.1, from coordinate 28,810,280 downwards.
AGATGTCCGATAGGGCTGTGTGCTGGATAAGAGCGAGACCGTCCTATCCAGGCCATGGAAAGCGTTCGTACAGTCGTCATTCGTCTATTGCTGCTGCTGCTGCTGCTGCTGCTTTAGCGCCATTAATGTTAGCCGTTACTGCATCAACTACTGCTTTGTATTGTTGCAGCAGCTTTAACCGTTGCGTTACCTTTGCTATTTTTACACGGACGAGACACATTCACGCAAACAAGTAAAAGTGCGTAAGCTAGAAAAAAAATGATGAAAATTGGGCTACCGTCAAGGAGAAAAAAACCGACTGTTTTCACTGTTAATTTTCATCTCGGAAAATACATAAATTTATGTGCAAAAATACAAAGTTAGCAGGGTTAGAGGGTAGAGGGGGCTTGAGGGTCAGAGTTAGTTTAATGGTTGTTGTTGTTGCAAAAAACGAATTGGATTAGAAAAAAGAAAAGAAAATGCCTCCTTTTTGTAGTAGTATGTATTTTGGTTTTTTCCTCTTGTGTGTGTGTATTTTTGAGGGAAGCAAAATTTAGCCTATTTTTTTTTATTGCCAATTCGTTCTGTCCCCGTTCTGTAAAAAAATGGCAAAGAAAAATTGACGGCAATTCCTTAAATTGGAGCAAGTTTTTTGTTGTTTTTTTTTCAATCTTAACAGAAAGTGAAGTTTTTTTTTGATTTCTTATTAATTATTTGAAAAATCCTGTTTTTTTTAGTAGTAGTTTTTTTTTTGTCTTTATGAGAAAACGGAAAGGAGCGATGTATAATAATGTGAAGGTAAAGAAAAAGAAGAAGAGAGATTAAATTTAGCCTATTTCTGGGGTGCGCGCTCTCTTTTCTATTTTATTTTAGTTTTTTGTTCCATAATAAAATGGTTTTTTTCTTCTTATCTCTTTCTCTCTCTCTCTCTCTCTACGGTTTACTAACCATTCTTAAACGTGCACATATTTTTTTTCTTCTCTCCATTGAAGCAGAATCGAAATGAAAAGCGAAAACAGAAAAATAAAAGAGAAAAAAATAATTAAAAGTGAAATTTTCTCGAGTTTTTATTTCGTTTTACGTTGTTTTTTTTAATTTCACTTTTTTTTTCTGTCCTTCTCTCTTTCTCTCTCTCTCTCCATCATTTTAGTGTATTTTTTCGGTCAGCGATAAAGGGGGGATATAGTATGGACCAGTCCTAATTTGTTATTGTTGCAATTTGATTGGTTTTTTTTTTTGGTTTGCTTTTGGCAAATATTTTCAAATTTTCGGTAATTTTTTTTCAAGGCAGACATTTTTTATTTTGGTCAATAAATAAAATTGTATAAATTTATTAAGGTGACAATTTTTTTTTGCTACTTTCGGTAGGTCAATAAAATCGCAGCAGATCTATTTTCATTTTCATGGATCTTTTAATAACTATTAACACACCTACGCGCCATACTCTATTATCTCTTTCACACACCCTCTCTGATCTATGCAATGCAAAAAAAGAAGAAAAAAATGACGCAAATTTTAATTTTTTTTGCATTGAATTTTTTTTTTTATCTCAATAAAAAAAAACTGATTACGAGATTAAATTAAATTTAAAATGGAAAAAGCAAAAAAAACGAGGTCATGTTTATGAGGTCATCTCATAAATGAGTGAGTAAGTGAGTGGAGTGAGTGACTTTTGTTTGCTGATTGGTCCATTTTTTTTTTATTGTCATTTTTTTAATTTTTTTTATTTATTTGTGTTTTGTTTTTGTTTTTGTTTTTTTTTTTCTTTTCTTCAAGCTAATCCATATAAATGAGGAAATATTTTTTTTTTGGCCTAAAGTAAATATATTTTTTTAAGTAAAGGCGTTTTTTTTTTAATTTTACTTTGTTTTTATAAAAACGAAAAAGGAATAAATACTTTCTTTTAAAAAAAATTTTATATTTTAACTATATTTTTTTGTTGTTGTTGTTGTATGAAAAGGTAAAAAGAAATCAATCACAGGTGAAAAGGTCAAAAAACTGTAGATCTTCTTCTAAGGAAATAAATACGAATCACATACCCTCTCAAGTGTGGTGGTCTCAGCTAAACAGATACTAGACTAGACAATGGTTAGTAGAGGAATAGGAAGGGTCGGGAGAGGGGAAATTTTGTTTTCTTTTTTAAAAAAGAAAGTGAATAAAAAAAATTGTTCACAACTGACTGACTTACTAACTATTTTGATGAAAGTAAAAGCGGAATTGAGAAATGTTGCCTTATAAAATAAAGATGCGATTTTTAGTAGAAGGGGAATTGGAATGGCGGGTGGGGGGCTAGTTGGTTGTTACGATGATAGAAAGTAGTAAATTGATCCGAAATGGGGTCATCATCAGGAAAAAGTTCATAAACCGACAACTATTATTGTTGTTTACTTGTGCTTCCCTTTTCGACTTTTTTTCACCTTTTCCATTTTTTCCACTATTTTCTTCTTTTTCTTTTTATTGAAATTATATTGCAATTTTTATATATAAATTTCACTGCTGATGATGATGATGTTGTCAATATGCCAACAATAAGGAGAAGAAGTTGAAGAAGAAATTAAAGAAGATGAAAATGAGGCCAAAAAACTCTTTCAAGTGAAAGCGAAAATCACTTTGGACTCTGTTAACCAACCAACCAGTTTTGTCAGTCAGTCAGAGCCATTCAGGCACATATTCAGCCATTCCGCAACTAAGCCAGCCTTCTGTCAAGTAATATCAACTCTCTCTGCTCTCCGTTTCTCTTGTCTACTCTACTCTCCTCTCTTATAATGGAAGCGAATGCGTTCACAATTACGGTTATGAGATTATTAAGTGGACTTTTTTTCTTTTTTTTTTTTGTAAATTTATTTTTGTCTCGAACAAGTCGATTTAATTGCATATTTTCGATCATAAACAATTTTTTTTCTATTTGGCTTGTTGTACTGTACATATTATGAAAAATGTCTGCTTTTGCCAGAACGGGAAGAGCCGAGGAAGAGGAAAAAACGTAAACAGAAATCAAAGCGGGATGATGAATGTAGGTTAGAGACACGCCAAGCCGTCAGACACGAACGACGATGTCCGATCGAACCACCCAATTTATGTATTGTACAACATGTGCTCCACTCCCTCTCCCCTCTACCCACTCAGTACTTTTAAGATAATTTTGTTCGTTGGTCTTCTTTTTCCAGTGATAATAATGAGAAAACAATTGAAAAAAAAGAAAAGTAAAAGTTTTCTCTTCTTTCACTTTCGTTTTTCTCTAAAAGATTTTCTTGTTGGAATTTTTTTTTTCTTGTTTAAGGAAATAGAAAATGAAGAAGAAGAAAAAACACAATAATTGAGAAGAAGAAGAAGAAAAAAGAAAGTGTGTCTATTTTTTTGTTAATTTTAATTTGAATCAAAAGGTTTCGTTTTAAGTGAATTGTTTTGTTACAAATTTTTTTTGTAGGGATTTCGAATTTATTCGAAAAAATGAAAATTTTTTATTAGAAAAGATTTGGTTTTTTTTCTCTTTAACGGGAGGGGGTTGGGGGTAAGGGGGGTTATGTTGTTTCTTCTTTTCTTAGTACCCTCCATTATTACCCTTTTGGTAAAAAAAAAACAACAACCGACATTAGAAAGCATTTTGGTTTTATTTATCGTATTTCTTTTTTCTTTTCTTAAATTGAAATGGAAAGTTTTTCTTGGAAAATATAAATTTTTTTTTTGTAATAAAATTGAAAGAATTTTCCATTTTTCACCAAATTTTTTTTTTTAACACAAATAAAACTTCACTTTCAGCGAGCGTGAAAAAGATAGAGAAAATTTAGATATTTCTATTTAAAAATGACTTAAATTTAGCATAAAAAAAATAAATTTTCATTTTTTTGCTAATTGATAAAAAAATGCACCATTTTTGTTTTTTTTTGGTTAAAGAAAAAATAGAAGAGAAATTATAAGAAATTCAGAAATTCTCGCCGAAAATAAAAAGATAAAAAATATGAATAATTAAACTTTAGAAAGAGACGGGGAATCTATATAGAAACTGGCCTGTTCCAAATTTTCTTTTTTTCTTTTTTCTATAAAATTACCAAAGATAAGATAAGATGTGAGAGAGAAATTGTTTTTTATTTATTGTGTAGAGAACAAGAGAAATAAAAATATCCTCCCATTAAAAATGAAAAAGGAACATTGTACGAGTAGAGAAAGAGGAGGAAAGTAACAATATAATAAAAACTGTAATTAACAACCAAAATATCATTAGATAGAAAAATAGTAAAAGAAAAAAAACAATATCATTTCTTGTCTCGTTGTATGACAAGAACAGTTACACTTGAATTTATGCTTCTTAGGCATATGTTTGGAAAGATGGACGGGGAAGTATAGATGATTAGAAAGACAGAAACAAAAACAGAAGTAGAAGTGTGAACCACACAAAAAGAAACGAAATGAAAAAGAGAAGAAAAACTTCTATCGTCAGTCGTTATTGGCTTAGTTTGTGGGTGACGGACGGAGGTGGTGTGGTGGTGGAGAGATAAGAGCGAATAACCGCGAAAAGTCAACGACCGCCAATTCGAACGATGACGTCTTTGGCGGTGATGTCGATCCGAGGCCAGTTGAGTCGGTCGCAGACGTTCATTTCGCTTTGCGTTCACGTACGTCTTGCGGCTGGTCCGGTCCGGTCCGACTTGTATTCGTCCTCGCAGTTGCCGAGCCAAGCTGTGCTGTACTGTTCTGCTGGGGTTGATTGGCTGATTAGGCTTAGGCTTAGCCTTTATTGTTCGTTTGTCGCCTTGTTTTCTGTTTTCTTCAAATTTTTATCGTCTAATTCACTGTCAACCGTAGTTGTTGTTATTGTTATTGTTCCAATATAATCACACACACATACAAAATTTCCCTTTTATCGGCGGTTATAAATTAATAATCATTTAAAAATTTTATGTTAAAAAACAGCCCCGCAACTCTCCTTCCCCCCTTCCAAAAAAAAGAAGAAAAATTTGATAATTTTTTTTATTGGTGGTAGTGGTGGTTGCCATCGAAAAGTTAGTAAAAAAAACAAATTTTTCGTTGTTGCCAAAAAGAAAAGTAATAAAATTTCCAACAAAAAAAAACAATAAATTTTTATTCATTTATTATCAGTCATAAAATACAATATTTTCTATTTTTTTTCTATGAAATGTTTTTTTTTTGTTCCCTCCAAAAACTGATAATAGAAATTGAGAAATATTCGTTTTTTTTTTAAATTCCAAGACACAAAGCTTATTATTTATAAGCTCGAACGAAAGTTCATATTTTTCGGGAATAAAATGATTCATGATGTTTTGACAAACAAAAAAAGCAGAATTTTTCCATTTTGAATTTTTATATTTTTTTTTTTGTTGATAATTCTACTTACTCTAATCTAATTGAGAGATGATTTTGTATTATTTTAATTCGCTCATATTTTCCTCAATGCGGCGGCGTCTCTCTTTCTCGTTCTCTTCTTACCCTTGGTTTATTTGTCATAAAAATATTATTGGAATTTTCGAGAAAAAAAACCATACCCCAACTCCCTTATTATTCAAAAAAAAAAAAAAATACTAAAATCACAATAAAAATATTCTGTATGCTTGTATATTTGTTTGTGTCCAAACCGTGGGGCACCCCCACCCCATTCCGCCTCAGAAGATTTCTGATAACATCCGTTGTTGTGTGTGTCCCTGTTTTCATTTCAGTTCATTGGCCTCAATTTAAGAAGTTTTTTTTTTTTTTATTGACAGTAAAATTTTATTTGTGCGGGCGCGCTAAATAAAATATAACAAAAAAAGAGGGAGGGAAAAAACTAAACAAATTAATTGATATGAAAAAAAACATTACTCGCACACACACACACACACACACACACATACATACATACATTGATTGACTTTGGAAAAGGAAAAAAAAAAGAAAAGAAAACAAAAACAAAAGCAATTTTTGATGATTACGGCGGCGGCCAAGTACTTGTGAACAACACAACAAACAAACAAAATTGAAACGAAACGGAAGATATTATACTGTGTTTTGTTAAAGAAGCAAAGAGGAAGAGGATAATCGTAAATGAGGTTGGGAGTAGGAAAAAAAACGAGAGCGAAAATATTTCCTAACACTCCCCCTCGCCCCCCTGTCTCAGTTAATACTCGAACAACAATGGTGACTGCCTGTTTTCTGTTCTGTTCTGTTATTCGGTTTCGATTCTGTTCTGTTCTGTTCTCTGCTCTGCTCTGCTCTCGTGTTAGCGCCAGAAATAAATAAGTTCAAGGACAAACTGGCACGGCCATTAACATCTATCAATGGTGGTGGTTATACGTATGAGCGTAAAAGCAAAAAAAAAGGAAAAGAACAAAAACCTCTTTGCAATAACGGGTATTGTTTCTTAATAAAGCGTGAATGAATAAAAGAATATATGTGTTGGTTGTTGTTGGTTGGATGAACGAAAAGGAAAAAAAATCTGAGTAAAAGAAAAGGACGCGTTTTTATTTTGAAAAAATCAGTGTGCAAGTGAAAAATGTGAGATGAGAGATCTTTCTTTTCACACTCTTTTTTTTTTAGTAAATAATTTATTCACGTTCTTGTTCTCATTTCTGGTTTTTTTTTGTTTATGTTTAAAAGAATGTTTTTAAGGGTAATAGCGGTGGAGTAGGGGGGTGGTTTTTTTTCTACTTTTTCTTTTATTTATATTATTTAATTTGATTTATTCGAAAAAAGAAATTTATTTGAGAAAACATGTCGCGCAAATTTAATAAAAAAAATTCTAAGGAAAAGTGGAAAAGTGGTGGTTGGTTGGTGGGGTTGGGGCCAGCTTCTTCTATATTATTTTTTTCATTAAAACTTTTTTTTTTTTATCTAACCCCAGCTCTGATATAATAAATTTTTTGTTAGTTTAATTTGGATTTGATTTGTAAATAGTCACGTAGACACATAAACTTTTCAACAAAATAAACTTAGTTTTGGTAATTGAAAAAAGTTAAATTTTTTAATAATAATAATTAAAAAAAAAACTCAATATATTTTCTTTTAAGTAAATTAAAATGAATTTTTTCAAAAGCAAATAGAAAACTTTTCTGAATTATCATAAAGTATGTGAGAAAGAGAATGAAAACAGCTTTTAAATTATATGCTGTAAAATTATCTCTTCCGTAGGGGAATAATGATACGAAAGCTTTTGAAAAAGTTTCAATTCTCTTGACTATAATTTATTCTCTTTTGTTGTATGGAGAAAAATCTTTGTTTTAATTTGTTTTTGAGAGAATTTTTGGGATTGTTTCTCTTTAATCTTTTTCACATTTCGGAGTTGGTGAAATTTTTTTTTTTTTTTTTTTATTTGTATAACTTCTCCAATAAAAGTGAAATGGAAAGTAAAATTGTTCTTGTTGTTGTCTTCTCAGTTGTAGGTAATTTTTTTCTCTCTCTAAAACAAAAGCAAATACATTCTTACTCTATACACTATAATCACAAAAGTGAAGATAAAAACTGCTTTTAGAAGAAAGAAAAAAAAATTATTGATTAATTACTAGAGAAAGTTTGCAGGGAATTTTAATTTTTCATTTTTTTTTTTTTTAATTTCAATTAAAATTTTTTAGATAATTTTTCTTTTTTTCTATTTTTTTTTAAATAAATAGATTTTAATATAAATTTGTATCTTAAAAAAAAAAGGAAAAGGTAGAAAAAAAAGGAGTAAATCTGATGAAAGTAAACATTTTTTTCGTACGTTTTAAGGTAAAAAAAATTAATGAGAAAAAGAGTAAAATTTTTATTTTTCTTCTTTTTTCTTCCTATGACCGAAAAATAAACTTTAATAAAATTTCAAAATTAATGATTAAAAAAAATAATTTCTTTTCGTTTGGAAGAAGAAAAATTTCCCACTTGTTTTTTTGTTGTTGATACTTTCTTTTTTTTTGAGCAAATTTAAATGCGGTTAAAGAAAAAAATTGTTTCCAACAGCCCTACACACAGACCCCCCCCCCCCTAATTTAATATGGTTTTTTTTTTGCTAATAACAATGTAAAGAGGAAAATTAATTTGATATAAGAAGAAAACAAAAACCAATGAGAAAATTACTTCAAGAAAGGCTATTGACCTCGAAAAATTTCGCTCGAATATTGCCAAGCAAGCGTGCTGCTGCTGCTCTCCTTTCTCCCACCAAAATTGTTGAAAACGTTAGAAAAGTTTAGCAAAAAGCTTTTATTCTCTTTCGAATGTCAGACGTTATTTTCTGTGAAGAGAACAGAAGAGTGTCTGGCGGTGGGATTTTGAACGCTCTTATAAGTTAAGCGACTGGTTGTGTATGAGTTCATTCATTGTCGGTCGTGGGGAAATTTGCAAAGAGTCACGGGCACTCTTTCGTATTCAGTGATTCTCCGCCATCGCCGCTCTTATTTGCCGAGTAGTAGGGAGAGCAGCACCCCATCGGTATGGCATGACTCTGTGCACCAAGTCTGCCGCTGCTGCTGCTAGTTCGAGTTACGTTCGACTGTTGCCCACCGCTAAGACGATACACATTTTGTTGCGAGTTGTAAACGCGCTAAGTTGTCTGTCCGTTGCCGTCGTCGTGAACGTAGTCGACCACGCGCCGTATTCATTCACACCGCACCGCAAGCAAACTCTGCTGCTGTTACTATTCGTATTACTGCTTAGTCGGTCGATTCGTTAGGCAGCCAGTCATTCAGTCAGTCAGTCAGTCAGTCAGTCAGTCAGTCAGTCAGTTAGTCGATTGCAGTGCTGTTTGTATTATTATTGTTGTTATTGCTCCTCTCTCTCTATCTCACACTGTTTGTTTCTGTTTCTGTGAATATTCACATTTTCGAAAAGTGATTTTCCAAAACGGTATTTACAGTTAGTTAGTCAGTCGCGCTCGACAGTTTATAAGGTTTTGTTGTTACACCTCAAAAAAGCGGGCAATTAATACTTTTTTTTTGTTTTATTTTTATCAAAGTTAAATTAAAACAAAATATTTGTCAATTTAAAAAGAGGAGCTAAAAAAAAAAGGAGAAAAAAATCTCACAATCACCACAATTTTTATCGAAATTTTTGTGCAAACAAAATAATTCAATATAATTTCGAGGTGATTTTTTTTATTAATATGATAAAATCAATTGTTTTTATTTAAAAAAAAAAGGAGGAAAAAAATTGATTTAAAAAATCCTTTTTTTTGTTGCTGTAAATTAAAAGTTAAATAGTGAAAATAGCGAGAAAAAAAATAAAGGATTTAATCACAAGTGACTGTGTGTTAAAAATTGTAAAGAATTTTTATTTTTTTTATCAAAAAAAAAATTCAATTTTTTAAGGAAAAACCCATTTTAAAAATTTCTCCTTTTTAAATGTTTATTATTATTATTATTATTAAAAATAATAAATAATAATAATAGGTGAAATAGTAGAGAAGAAATGTGCGCGATAATTTCCATTGCCAATAATAATAATAATAATAATAAGAGTAATAATAATAATAATAAAAATAACAACAATAGAAAAAGGAAAATTCATTTGCGGAAAATTAATATTGAAAAAGCGATGATTATTATGAAAAATAATTCATATTCAAACAAAGTGAAAATAGATAAAAATTGTTGTTAAAAAAATTGTGACCAAAAACCAACTAAAATATTAAAAATAATTTTCTCTTGGATTAATTAATTTAAAGAAAATTTTACAGTGGAGAAAGTGTACAAGAATTGTTATATATTTTTTTCTTGTTCTCTTTGAATTCGTCGATTACACCCCCAACCCCCCTCAACCATTTAAAGGATCTAATCATCTCCTGTTTCGCTCAATTGGAATAATTAGTAATTAGCAAGAATTGAAAGAAAGAAAGAAAAAAAAAAGAGAAAATTGTATTAATTGTGTACGTTTTTACTCCAAAGAAGATAAAAATTCAAATTCAAATTCAAATAAAAAAGGGAATTTTGTGAAAAAGTGCTTTTTAAACTTGAAATAAATACGATTAAAAGTTAAAAAAAAAAATAATTATAATAGTAATAATAATAAGAAAAAATACATTTAAATTGTTTTTCATAAAATACACAGCCCACTACCCACTCCCCCGCGCATTTAAAGAGGGTATGATAATTTTGTGTTTAAATTGAATAGAAAAAAAAAGTGTGAATTTTAAGAGAATAAAAATTTTTGGGTGAAAAAAATATTAAAAAGAAAATTTTCTTCACCGCTAACAAAAAAACCAAAAACAAAAAATTCGTAAATCATCCTTTTTTTTTTTATGTGTAAAAATTCAATGCTCAATAATAACAATGGGTGAAGAACTACCAATACTAAAAGGAATACTGAAGGGGAATGTCAGCTATCACAATGCACGTACGTATACCATATCGGATTTTGGGTATTCCCTTAGTGTGAGGGAGAGAGACGGGAAAAAGAAAATAGTAGCATTGAAAAATAAAATACAAAAAAAAACATTTTTATTTTCTTTAATTTTTTAATGCCAGAGCCGAGCCTTTAGCAAAAAAAAATTCTAAGAAAAACAATCAAAAATAAAAAAAAAAAATTTTCTTGCATAGGAAAGAAAGTAACAAAAAAATCGCACTTTTCCTTCTATTGTTGGTGGATGATGATTTGTCAAAAAATTTCCCTTCCTCCAGAAGAAAATGAGATCAATTCAAAAATTGTAAATTTATTGTCAGACTGTGATGGTTGTGCGTACGTACGTAAACGTATCCTAATTCATACGGCGGCGAACAAACAGCCTGCAGGGGGTGGTCCTTTTCAATAGCATCTGCCTTGCCTTCTATACACTCCGTCGCTAGGTCATACTTCACAGCACGCACGCAGGTGATTGCCAATAGGAAGTTTATTTGTGTGCGTGTGCGTGCTGCACTGTTGCTCATCGCATGAATGACCCTAAAAAGTTGAACGTGAATTTCCTCGTCGTCGTCGTCTGCTTTTGTTTTGTTTTCTTTTTTATTTTGTTTTGTTCGTGTCCCTATTACTGGGTCATCGAAACAAAACTTTTTCCGAGAAAGTGATTCGCTGCTGAGAGTAATAACAAAAGAACGGTTGGGTTTTCAGGTGAGTGAGGACGGGAAATGGCGAAACGGGTATGCTCGTACCTACTTACGGTCGTAGGTATGTAGGTACGTACGTACAAGATAGATAGATGGTGGTCGTAAAACGACCAGGTTATGAGCAGACGAAGGTGGTCGGTCAGGTCAGTTCGACACAGAAAAACACTTTGTTTTGGGGAAATCGAAAAAAAAAATGCCTTTTGACAGCTGCAAACGTGCTACAAAAGAAACGAAGAAAAAAAAATTTACCAGGCGAGGATTGTGTCGTCAGGGTTTGATTATCGTCAGCCTTGAAACCTTGGCTTAAGGCCTAAATAGGTCGCTTCGAAACGGTGTGAGTGAGAAGAGTGCGATGGAAACGAAAGTATGAACGATGGAAACGAAAGGAAAGGAAAGGAAACATTGAAGGACGGTCGTCAAAGTGAACTCGTCTGCTACGGACGGACTACAGTGCAAGGGACATCGCAGGCCGCCGAACTTTTTGTACGTGCCGACAAGTAAGTTGCGGTTCGGTGCGGTGCGGTGATTTTCACGCGGTTGATGAGCCGATCATTTTTTGAAAAAAACTACTCGTACTCATCCGTCTTAAAGAATCAATTTTGTTTTTTTTTTTGCCTAACGTTTATTACAAACCATTAAGCTATGGGTTTTGTTAATATTTATTTTTTTTGAATTCATAATAAATCCTCCTCAATTTTCACAATTTTTTTTCCAGACACATTCGAAATGTCCCGGGGCCCATCCATCCATCCATCCATCCATCCATCAAGCCAAAATAAATCGCACGAGCCGATGTGGCGCTTTTCACTTTAATTTCCTCATTTCTCTCGATAATTTCTATTTTCTTTCTCTTTCATCTCATTTTATTTTTTGTTTTGTTTTGTTGTTGAATTTTCATTTCCATTTCGTTTTCGTCAACAATTGATGTCATCTCGTTCTCTTTCTTTCTTTCGTTTTTCTTCTTCTATTTCCTTTGCAATGTGAGAGGGGAGTTGTCCGCAATTGTTACCAATTGAATTCGTGTTGAATTGAATCGTGCTGTGTGTGAGCTGTTGAATGGAATGGAATCGAATTGAATTGAGTTGAGTTGAGAGAGTCTCCCAATCATCGGCAGACACAATGGAGAAAGTAACACACTTTTTTCTGCTTCAATTCTTTTCCGCGCTTCTCTTTTGCCTCATTCAGTTTTTCTTCTACACTTTTCTTTTCACCATTTTTAATTCTCTTTTTGATAATAATCGAAAATAAGGCGAAATTTATTTTTTAGAAAAGAAAAAAGTGAAAAGAAATTTTTTTTTTTTTAGGTTTTAAGTTTGTTGCACTGCTGTCCTCCCACGCAAATGTCATGAATTTGCGTATGTGTGTGTGTGTGTTTGTCTCCTTTCTTTTCACCTTTTCTTTTCACCTTTTCTTTTGAGACTGCCCTAAATAACATACATCATTGCACAAAGTAGGGTCTATTTTTTTTTTGCTGTTTTGTTTTGTTTTGTACACTTTTGAGGGCATCATCATTTTATGTTGAAAGTGGAAAAGTTTTTAATCTGAAATTTTTTTTTCGATGATTTTGGGAAAGTGAGTGAGAGAAAATAGCAGAACAAAAAAAAAATTCTCATGTAAAAAAGTGTGTCTGATGAATTTTCGATGAAAAGAAATGAAAAGTTTAATTTTTCTTCTCTTTTCTTCCTATTTTGGGTATTTGGAGAAAAAAAGATTAAAGTATTTTTTTTGCACTGTTATAAAAATCGAAAGTTTTCTCTTGTCGAATTGTTAAATTTCAATTATTGTAGTTGGTAGTTTTTAATCCAAAAAAGAAAAGAAAAAGAAAAAGAAAAAAAAACTATTTCTTAAAATTGTTCCGTAATTTTTGTACATTTTTTTTATATTTTTGTGCGTATAATTTCCATTCACATTTTAATTTTGACCATGGAACTAACCCCTGTCCTACCCCCCCCCCCCCCTCCTTTTAAAATGTTCACTTGAATTTTTACGGAACAATTTAATTTCGTTAAAAACTGCATTTATTTCCTGTTCTGGTGTAGTTGTTTTTTTTTTTTTTTTTACTAAATTCGACTGTTTTTACTTTACCCTTTCGCGAACATTCAACAAAGTGTGGATAAATTTTATGACTTCGAGTGTACTGACCTTACTGCTGTGTGCAAGCAATAGAAAGTGTGTGGCGGCGGTACACAACCGAATTGATTTCATTTCCTTCTCTTGCTTTGGTTGTTTTTTTTTTTGGGAGAGCAAGAAAAATTGCTGCTTTTCAAAAGAAGATCGATTTTCTAAAGTGCTGAGACAGTTGCAAATGGCATAAAAAAAGAGAGCACAAGAGAAGAAAATTGTTACTTTTTATCCTTGGTTTGTCTGGGTTTTCTTGTGTTCGTTTTGGATTTTCTCTTTTATCCTCTCTCCAAAGTAGAGACATTGTCCTGTTCTCAATTTTCAAGGGCAGACAAGAATTTTTTTGTTGTATTTTTTTTTTTTTTACTTGTGTAACACATACGAAAATTTCTCCTTCAATTTTAATATAAAATTTTTTTTTTTTATTTATTTACAGCGGTACGATTTGGTCGTGTACCGAAGCGTGAAAAAGCCAGAATATTGGCTGCAATGCAACAAAGTTCCCAGAATCGTGGACAACAAAGGGCGCTAGCCACCGAATTGGATGATCAGCCACGTTTGTTGGCAGCAGTGCTACGTGCCCACATGGAAACGTGCGAATTCACAAAAGACAAAGTGACTGCGATGCGTCAAAGGGCACGTGAATGCCCTTCGTTCTCAATGCCAACACTTTTGGTGAGTTTTTTTTTTTAAATTTTCTTTATTTTTAATTTTATTTTTTATTTATTTTTTATTGTTGTTGGTAAGATTTTTTGCATAAGAGTAGATTTGTTCTGTTCTCTCAATTTATAGAGACAAATAGATTTTATAATGATTATAGAAAAAAAAATCAAAAAGGGCAAAAATATTATTGCAATAGGAGCAAAAAAAAAAAATAAACTTCAAAAAAATTTTTGGTATTATAAAATATTTAAAGTATAAAAAAAAATAAAGGAAATTTAAAAATTAATATTTCTCTTTTTAAAAATATATTTTTCTTAAAAGGGAAAATAAATAAATTATTTTCTACCCCCCTTTCCCCCGCCACAACCTCCTGATAAATTTCTCTTTCTAAAATGTGAAAATGTGAAAATTTTCGGAAACAGAATCAAAAGCAAAACAAACAAAATTCAAGAAATTTATTGTAAAAAAAAAAGAAAATTTTTTGAAAGTTTTTCTCTCTTTCCCATACACCCTAATCTGGATGTCTATTGCCTGCCCCTCCTACTTATTCTCGGATATTTTGATTTGCCAAATGCACCACCGCGCACGCACCAATTCGTCTATTGGAACTATGCGAACAGGCTCGGATTATTTGTTGTTAGAAAAAAGACTGAAAAGAAAAATAAATATTTTTTGTGTACTTAGTTGGTTAATTACTTAAGGTTAGTTAGAGAAGGAAGGAAAATTTTGATAGGGAAAAATGATAAAAAGATAGAAGGAAATAGAATTAAATGAAAATCAAAATTAAATCGTGACACAATAGAAAAATTGAAGAAGGAAAGAAAAGTATCGCTTTTACTTTCTCTGTTAAATGAAAATAGAGAGCAAAAAAAAAATAAAGAAAAAATTTTTTAGTTAAAAAGCAAAGTGTAAGAAGGGAAGAAGAAGAAAAAGTGCCACTTTAAAGGGAGAGAATGCAATTAATGAGAGCGCAACACGATTGATTAGGAGCGGTCGATCGTGATTTTCTGCCGATTGCGACAGGGCTCTTCTGTTCGAAAAGTGCTGCCAGTTTTAATTTTTAGTAAATTTATTTTTTCGATATTTTTTATTTTTTTTTCAAATTATTTTAATTAAAAGAAAAATTTTTTTTTCTGAATATTATCTGTTTAAAATATAATTTAAGGGCCTCATTTCGGTAAATTTTACCCTACAAAATATCAACCTCGAATGAGGCAGAAATTTACCTTTTTTTGTCTTTTCTACAAAAATTTCACTTAATATTTATTTTCATTATTTTGTTCGAAAAGTGGCACCGCGTCCGTCGTTCAATTGAATTTTTCAAGTTTTTACCATTTGGAAATTTGTTTTCTGGGTCAACACGACGACGAATGTGATGGTGATGGTAATGATGATGATGTGTACCGAACGATAGCTGTTCGAAAGTAAGTACTCTCAAAAATTAAGAGTAAAAGTTGATTATTTACTGCTATTGCCTACCTAACCTAATCTACCTACTCTCACGCTGTGTTGTTGTTTGCCTTTTCTAAAATTTCTACATTTTCTAAAGCGGGGCTCTACCCCCATTATTATTATTATTATTATCTCGTTTATAAATCGAGGTGCTGAGCCTCATAAGCGCTCAACTTTTACTCTTACTCATCATCAGCCATCTTAAAATTTGATCGCCATTTTTAATTGAAACGAAATCGATTTTTTTTCTTTCTTCAGTATTTTCTTATTTTAAGTGTGCGTGATAATTTCAATTTTTAGCTTTGGAAAATTTCTAATATTATTGTTGATTTGCATTTTTCGAACCCTAACAACTGCAACTAGTGTCCCGAAGGAAATCGCTGAGTGTCCCGGATCGATCGATCAGAGGGCATGTTTTATAACATATGTTTGAACGCACACGTGCATTACGATCCACGTGTGCGTTTTTGTGGTTTTACATTTTTAATTATTTTTTATCTATTAATGATTATTCATAAAATTTGCTTATTTTATTTCCATAATGTCATTTATGCCTCTCTTCTCTCTCTCTCTCTATCTCTCTCACTACCAAAAAAACCCCCCGAACCCAATAAAACAAATAATCATCATCGTTTACATCAAAAATCGAATATTATCATCAAAAAAAAGGACATTTTCTATTGAATTCTTTTCGATTCGATTGATTATTTTTAATTTATTTTCATTTTGATTGCAAGTAGGCGTTTCGGAAAAAAAAATTTATAAAAATAAATTTTGAGGAGTACAACACTATACAAACATTATTTATTGTGCGTTGGTTTTTTTCTTTCTTGTGTGTAGGAGGTCATACAAGGACATCATTGTAGTTGTTTTTTTTGTTTAAATAATATTTTCTGTTATTATTACTTTGGTGGGGTTTGTCTGCCTACGCACTGTAATAATCGTTGTTGTTCTTCTTCTTTTGTACTCAAAAAACATTGTGTATAAAAAGAAAAATAATTAAAACTAATTGCACGCATACACACACACACATCACATTTGTGGATTGTGTAAGACCGATGGGGGAGGAAGATGGGAGTTTTTATAAAATCCTCTTCTTTTAAATGAAATGCATTTGACTGCCGCTGTCCGTTATTGGCTGGGCAATAATTACTATCGCCTTCGTTACACGACGCTGGCGGTTGCTGCATTCGCTGGCTAGCTTGCTTGGTGCGTTAATACGGGTTGGGGGGGGGGGGGTGACTTAGAACAAATGCCAAGGTCACAATTAATCGCATCGTCGTCACCGCAATCAACACGCACACACACAGCCATTTACATCGGAAAATATATATTCGTAAATGTGTAAACACGATACGCCTCAGCTTTGACTTTACTGACTGACTGGTGTTGATTGGTTTTGCTTGCACCAATTGCACATGAGTCAGACCAGACGCTCGTTCGGTGTTTGTGAAAAAGAGAAGAAAAACCACAAAAAAAAATGGCAAACGTAAACAAATCGCAAATCGAATAAACAAAAAAAAATTGAACCAAAACAATAAAAAAAGAAGAAGCGTAAATAAATTTTATCGTGTTGGTGGTGGTGGGTGGTGGTGGACTGCTGCGTTGTGCATAATTTGAGAAGATGGATTGGATTAGGATGGGGCAGGGTTACCTTAAGGGCAAATTAATTATTATAACGGATACTTTATGTGGGGGTGGATTTTTTTAAAGGAATTTTATCCGTTAAAATAGAAAAGTTTGTTTTTTGGTTATTTTAAGGCATTTTTTTTTTATTGATTTCTTAACCAAATAAATTGTTTTTATTTTTAAACTATTTTTTGTGTCAAAAGTTTTTTTTTCTTCAAAAAACCAATTTGATTGAAAAAAAATCTCTACAAACACTACAACACACCCCCCCCCCCCTCCCTCTCTTAAACGAAAACCCCCCATTCCATATGATAGAATTGTTGTTTTTACTACTATACGACAATAAAAATTTAGCTTTCAAGGTAAAATTTAGAAGAAAAAAAAAAAAGAAAAAACCGGAAGAGAAATCAAAAATTGACATTATTTTTAACACCACCGCCGCCAATTCTACTCTAATAGTTGTCAAAATAAAAAAAAAATTAAAAAAAAACTGAAATAGTTAAGAAAAAACGATCGGAGAAGAGAATAGGCGTTATAATAAACAGAAGAAGAAGAAGAAGAAACGTCCAAAGAAAAAGGAGAGAGACTGAGAAGAAAACTAATATTATTGAATTCATAAGAAAAAGATTTTCTGTCAGTGCGAAAGGGATAGAGAGTTTAGAGATAATTAAATCTGCGCGCATACGTACATACTGATGTACATAGATGAATATAAAACATATGTCAATGACGGATACAAAATCTATCAAAAAGAAAACACAACAGAAGAAAAAAAAACACACGACACCAGTTATAAGAGGAGAGCGGCAATAGTTCAGGGACGTTCTAGAGCCTAAAGCAACTAAACATCTGAACAAAAAGGAAGAACAATATACAAATTGTATGCAAGAACAGGAAGGTCAAACCAATCTATCTGTCTGTCTGCCTGCCTGCCTGCCTGCTGTTAGTACAATAGTTGGTGGTGTCTGTTATTGCTACATACTTGCGACTGTTTACAATGACGACTTGTCATCATCTCTCAATTCTGCCGCAAATCATCATCACCTGCGCGCGCGTTCGTTTTAATTTTCTATACTCTTTTTCACTTATCATTAATAAAAGTTTTTTTTTTTTTTTAAATAAAAACACCCAATTACCTGTAATATTTATTCTATATTATCAAAATATCAACAAAAAAAACAACAAAAAATCCGTTTTACAAAATCCATCTATTACCAGTAGTTGAAGTGAGATTGCAAAAGGTCGCTTTCATACTGTATCGTGTATGCATTAGAACAACCCACGTGCTCTCACTCTGCCGGGCATTTCCGCTCCTTATCTTATTCGAACAACAGAACAAGTTGTTGCTGTCGCGCATCGCTCAGGCAAGCAGTCAGTCATGCAAGTAATTACAATAGTAACAGTAGCGGCCATCGTGCGTACGACAATCATTCAGCCAGTACACACTCGTACGTGTAATTATAAAAAAAAAAAAAAAACTTTTCTTTTTTTCCTTTTCGGCTTTTTCAATGCTTATTCAAAGGTAGTTTTTTTTGCTTTTTTTTTCTTTCTATTTCATTAATTAGGGTTTATTAAATTATTTGTCATCTTTTTTTCTTTTTTTTGATCTTTTAACTTTTGTTGACATTTTTTCCTAAATTTGCGTTCTTAATATTTTGACCGATCGGCGATTTGGCGGTCGTCTGCTGCTTCCCCTTGCCTACTTCTGTCTGTACTGTCGTGCCCAGAAATTTCTCATCGCTGATACGAGCAATTTTTCACAATATGTACAACGAATTTGCACATATTTACAGTCGAACGATCGACCTGGCTTTGACGTATCAACGCATATGCATGTGTGTATGTATATATGTACACAAAGTCATTTTTGATATTTTCCCAATGAGGCAGGCAGTCTCATTATGTGTGTGTGTAGTGTAGTAATTATATAGTAGAGAACTTTGATGAAAAAAAAACCCACGTAACACGCTCCGCTCGATTATGTTCCACGAAACGTATCCGAGAACGGTGTGTGTGTGTGTGCATTTGTATAATTTGTATTGTGCCGTATCATTGTGACAACAACGAACGGTTGGACTTATAGAATTTCAAGGTTAAAAAATAGCTCGGAACAAGGTCATTTTGATACGATGTCACGCGGGACAAACCAAACCGACAAATAGTAAAACGCGACAACAACAACAACAACAGCAACAACGGCAACAAAAACATATCGTGTGCCTGCCTGCAACTAAGCACTACCGGCAAAAATACACTCTTTACATACGATTCTATTGTATATTACATGAACGTAAAACGTATGTATGCGCGTGTTACAAATTTGCATGTTTTTTTTTCTTCTCCTTTTCTCTTTTCGCACTGTGACAGCTCTTTTTTCACTTGTTCCTTCTTTAGCCTTTTTTTTCACTCTCCCAATTCTAATAATAGACTTTTGTATAATTTCTTAAGAATTTTTTTGCTCTCTTGTTTCTCTCCCGTAATTTTGTTCTGCGTTTTATATTTTTTTTTAAATATTTTTTCTATTTTACGATATTTTTGATAGATATTAAAATTTATTAGTTGAAGAAATAAGACTTTATTAGGAATGTGGTTGGTGGAAGGGAGAAGAGGAAAGGGGGATAAAAGGAAAAATTATCTGCAATTTTTTCAAAAGTTTTCATAATTTTTCCCTGTTAATTTAATTAATAAAAAAAAACGGTAAATTTTTTTTCTTCTAAAATTAATTTTACGCCTTTTTTCTGATTATAGAAAATTCTTATTATTATTGGCATTGAGATAAGATTACAAAAAAAAGAAAAACCAAAACCAAAACAGGAGAATTTCGTAGCAGTAGTAGTAGCTCTCTTTGATATTTCCGGTTTAGACAATTTATTTTTGCCTTTGGGCCCGTTGATGTTGACAAAAATGAAAAGTTATTAAAATAAAATTCAAAAAAAAAAGGATTGAAACTCTGTTACTAATTCACTGTGGGTAAAAATAAACTCCGTCAATTATTTTCGGTAATAGTTTCTCGGGTATTTCCTGATAATTAAAAAAAAAAAAACTAATACAAATTTAGAAGAGAAAGAGAGGAAATACCATCTTTTTTTCCATTGATAAGAAAAATCAAAATGCATTAATTTTTTTTTTGGTACTAGTTTTTGGCGGAGTTGTTCTTATGCTACTGCCCCGCCATCTGTTAACATCTAGAAAGAAGATGAATAAAAACCGTACTTTTTTCAGAAATCCTTTTTTTCTTCATGTTTTATTTTTTTTTCATATGGAAATTATTATAAGATTTTTTTTAAAAAAATATTTTATAATTACTTAAAAATTAAAAATACAAAAAAACAAGAAGAAATTTATTTTTTGATAAAATTTTCTTCTCCATCAAAATGAGATTTTTTGTGTATTGTTTTTTGTAGAATTTAAAGAGAATTTCACCCAGCGATATTGTACCTATTATTTACATGTGTCGCGACCTCCTCCTAACCACCAATATATATATATACACACACACATATATATACATATATATCATTTGTTCTTTTCTCCAAAGTTTGTTTAAATTTAATTTGTGTTTGTTTAATTTGTTTTGAAAGTATTTTTTGGAAAACAAAAAAAAACTCCCGTAATTATTGCGCTTCTATTAAAAATTGTGTCGTCAATTGAGAAGGAGAGTGTGAATATTTATCATTTTGAAAATGAAATTCTCAGAAATCGTTTTTTTTTTAAAATATTTTTTGGCCCAACGACCACACGATAGGATGTTGGCAAAAGGTGGTGTGGGCGGGTGGTGGGTATTAATTGGATGAGACCGGTGATAAAACTCATATAGATAAAATTTAATGAAGAGAAAAAAAATGCACATCGGTGAGAGTGTAGAGTTTCCATACGGCCAACTTCGACGAATATGAGTAACCAACCAACCAACCGATCCGACCCGACCGACTTCCAGACGGTATCCATTACAGAAAAATGTCGTCGTCAAAGCTTTTTTTTTTGCGTAATTTAAAAAAATACATATTTTTTCCTGATAATATTTCAGTGTGTGTGTGTGTGTGTGTGTGTGCATGACCATGGGAGCCGCGCCACCTCTATACTCTGTACCTTCTAAGAATACATTTTGTGTTTACTTTAGAAGAAAAAAAAAAAGTAATTTTGTTTGTTCTTAAAAATATTTTACTTTAAACAGAAACAAAAACAAATTTTGTTTTCGTTTTCGTTTTTGCTGCTGTTGGCTTTCTTATCAGAATTTTTATGCAAAGAACTTTAAAAAAACACCCACACACACGCTGAAATTTTTCTCCCCTTCGTTCCACCCCCACACCACTCTGGCCATTTTTAAGAGTTAATTTTTTATCAGAAATTTTTGATGATTCAAAAAATTTGCATTAAAAATACAACTGGAACCCAGCCCCAGTCCCAGCACATATGCCATCACATTATTATACATAGAGAGTTGTTTAGAAAAGGGTGTAGGCAGGTGTATTTTTTTTTAAATCCGAAAATTATGGTTAAAAAAAAAACAAATTAATTTACAAACAAAATAAAAAAAAAATGCAAAAAAAGGGGAGGAAAGTAATTTTTATTAAATTGCACAGAAAAAAAATTAATAGTTTAATTTTTTTACTATTAAAAAACTTAGTTTATTTTTATCAAAAAATTTAAAATAAAAATTAAAAAAAAAAGTCGATTTTTTCCTTGTTTTTTTTTTTTAAAGATTATTTGTTTTATCAAAAGTTAAATTTGACATTGAAAATGGAATTTTTTTTTATTACTTGGGGAGAAAAAAAAACTGCTAGAAAAGTACGAGAAAAAATAATTTGAAAAGTTTCGGTTCGTGATAAGCAGCAACCAGTTACGACCTAGACTAGACTGTGTGTTATATTATTGTAGTAAGTAAGAGCAAAAGAGAGCGAGTATAGAGAAAATACCGTTGCCATAGTAGAAGAGAGCGGGAAAAGTGGGAAAATTCCAACAAAAACAAAAAAAAAACACCACCAACCAATCACCAACGATAAAATATTGAATCAGAACAGAAAAACTGGCGATTTTTTTTTATCAATTAATGTTACGCGTAGTCGTTTAAAAATAGCAAAAACACATTTTTTATTACTAATTTTTTTTAGTGTTTTTTATTTTTTTTGGATGGCATTGAAATTTATACTTTTTTTTTTGTGCAAATATAATCAACAAACACACACACATATGAGTGTGTAGTCACGATGATATTTATTTATTATTAACCGAACAATTCAATCAAATAATATAATAATAATAATAGTATCGATAAATACAACACCAACAAACAACCACACATTCATAAAAAACAGAGACGATTTTTGTTTAATTATTATTATTATTATTATTACAGACATGCTTAAAAGAATTCCCAATTAATAATATCTATATAAATGGCTAATTGTATATACGCATTTGTATATTTGGTGTACATAATTTTGTTGATCATAAAAAGTAATCGCAAAAGTTACGCAGAAGAGCGACTGAGAGAGAGAGTGAGTGAGAAATCACACGTTGATTGGGAAAAAAAATATTATTTGATAACGAATAAGATGCATGTGCGAATGTGTCTGTACCAACCTCATACGTGTAGTTACGGATTTTTTTTAATGGTTTCAAAATAGAATTAGAACCGCTAGTATATGTGCACATGAACGAGAGAGCGAATCATATTGATAAGTGATTGGAAAAAGATGCAAATAGGAAGAGATAGGCGGAAAACGATCGCCAAAGTCAAGTTATAAGCGAGCAGCAGCAAGTAGGAAAGATCATCGAACAAAAAGCAACAACAAACAGCGTCGAAGCGTCAGGCTTAGTACTCGTTTGTTAAAATGCGGCTGTGCTTCGCTCCGAAGGCAAAGCAAAGTCAAATATGGGCTCGAACAAGGTAGTCGTGTAGCCCCGACAATTGCCGTCGCCGTTGTTACTGTTGTTGTTGCTGTTCCGTGCTTCTCACTTTCCCATTAGTCGCTGTGCGCTTAAGCTAATCCGAACGCGAAGGTAACCTTAACTTGCGGTTGGCGGTCACACATCGGCCATCGGCCGGTCGTCTGCTTAACCGTTTGCTGTTGTTGCGCTATGGGCATGAACGGCCTCCGACCGTACACGTTTGGGTTATTTCCCGGTTCGCGCTAATCGCTAATCGCTATGCGCACTGTAGTCGAATTCTATGAAAATTTTTCCTCACAGCAACTTTGTACGCGCAAACCGACGACAGATAAGGTAGGCCGTCGCCGTATGTACCATACGTTCGTATCAATGCCGGAGTGCGTTCAATTGCACGCACGTCAATAGAATTTTACCTATTAGAGAATGAGAGGAGTTGTTCTTTTTCTTTTTAACCCTAATAAATTGGTAATATTTTTATTAGTGGTTTATTTATATGCCTCTTTTTCTCTCAATCTTTATCTCTTATATTAATATGAGTAAACAGTTTTTAATACGATAGATTAATAGGAAAAATTTAAAATAAAAATAAATTCGTTCGAAGATGGTCATCAATTTCCCAAAAAAAATAAAAATTAACATTTCACTTCCCTTCTGTTCTCACCCTTCTCTTCTTCTTCTCCTATAATCAATTCGTTCAGTAATTATCAACAATTAACATTAGTTAGAAATGGCATAAAATAGCCTCGATTTATTAATAAAACCAAGTTGATGTGGTGTGTTTGGTTGTAGTTGTAAGTGTTTGCTTTTCACAATTTCCAATTCGATTTCAGGAAAAATAATTATTTAAATAGTTTTTTTTTTTTTTATTCAACTATGTACATTTGTCATTTTGTTTATTCTTTTTTAAATTCTAAGAAAAAAAATACTCTAATTGACATTATTCTGACGTCAACGTCGTTTTTGAAAAATATAAATAAAAATAAATTTTTGAATGTCAACGAATATGACATAGAGATGGAGAAAAGAAAGAAATAAATAAAATGTTAACAAAAAGTAAAGCAGGAAAGCGAAAGAGCAAAAAATATAATAGAAAATATTTTGAAAAGAACGGAACGCAAGTGTACGGTAAAATGTACATACAATTTCCGGAAAAAATCACTAATAACCAACCCCCATGGCCAGAGATGGCGGTGAATGACGACTTTGACTTTGAAATAAATAAACTTACACACACATACATGCATTAACAAAATAAATCCACTCAGTCATGTGAATATGGAAAAAATTATAATAATTGAGAAAAAAAAAATTATTGGAAAATTTTACCCGATCATACACGAACATGCACGCACGCTGTCATCGCTCCTCCCCTCGCCCGTCCCCCTTACAAGTGATTCTCACGAAATTTGGATATGTTATCATCAATCTCGTAAAAAAGAATTTTAGAAATATTCTCTCCATTTTTTTTTTACCAAATAAAAATTTTAATTTTGATTACGAGTAAGGCTAATGGTGATGTGAAGATGGTCAAAAATAATTAATTTTAGTAGATACCTTTTTATTATTTTTTTTTTTTTTGTAAACAAAATCATTGCCAAAAATTAGAAAAAAATTTAGAAAAAACCTCAAAACGACTGTTTAAATAAAATTCCTACTTTTTCCCTTTTAGTGAGTAATTAAGGAGGGAATGGTTGAGAAAAACTGTCGG
Source organism: Atherix ibis (assembly GCA_958298945.1). Classification (NCBI taxonomy): domain Eukaryota; kingdom Metazoa; phylum Arthropoda; class Insecta; order Diptera; family Athericidae; genus Atherix; species Atherix ibis. Next base: position 28,785,842 of record OY282605.1, on the reverse strand, counting down.
TTTAAGGGGAAAAACAGAAAGAGAGAAAGAGGCAGAAAAGAAGCCGAAGAACATAAATGAGTATAACACGTCAGTACTAGATCAAATTGTGTGTGCATATGCAATTTTTACTCCTAATGCTCGTGCTCCTCGTCGAGCTGATTGGTGGTGGTGTTGAAGGGGCAGAAACTATTGGTAGAGAAAAAAAAAACGCTGATTGCAGAGAGAGTAAAGAGGGATGTGTCTGGTCTGTGTGCAAATTTTTATAATTGATTGTGTGCACAAATGTAAAAATAACGGTTTAAAGGTGAAAAATTATACGGAAAACAAAATCGTTCTTTTCTTATGAGTTTCTTTTTTTTTTCTTTTTTTTTCTTTATTTATGCAAGTTGACATTGAACAAGAAACGTTTTATGCCACCAGAATCGTACGCAAATCGGTTGGTTTTTTTTTTGTTGGTTGCAATTTGTTTTAAAGTTTTTTTTTCTCCTTATAATTATAGGAAATTATAATAATCATTACATGTTTTATGTTTATGTGGTTCTGAATGAGTCTATTTATTTTATTTATTCAACCTACACTAACTTGCAAAAGTAGCAATAATCAAATCATGTCCATATCAACTGAAGTGTTCGAACGTATTTACATGCAAATTATAGATTAGATTTGTTATAGGTGACCGGTGAGGGGGGGAAAGATGGCGTAGATGATCTTTCTATTTTTCTTATCCAGGAAGCAAAAGAAGACGTCTCACAATTAATCAAAAGAAGTCGAATGCCAGTTACTTACTACTTGGTGGTTAGAGTAGTAGTCAGTCTAGAGTCAGTTTGGGAATCACTTCAATAATAATTAGTTAAAAAAACTACCATTGATGAGGAAAAAGAGGAGAAGGTGAGGGAGTTAAATGTTTTTCAATGACAGAGTATAGACTACAAAAGTTGTGACTTGATTGAAATTGTTTTAAATTGCACCACAGCTGCACTGTTCTCTCTCTCACATATTATGCTGACCACAATTATCATAACATTTGTTAATTATTGGTTTTTGATTGTATTTTCAATATGTTAATTATTTAGTTTTCAATGATGAAGGAAGTGAAATGCAACCAGAAGAATTTACTACTACTCCACCTGCTGCTGCTGTCTTAAAATGACTTACCGTTTTTTTTTAATCTATTCTCACAATTATGACTACTTGCCAATGGGATAATGGAAGAAGGGGGGTGACCTTTAACAACTATATTTGGTTTCATTTGTTTGTTTTTCTTATGCACACACAAACACACACACACACACACGATTATTATAATTTTGCATACAAGAGTACACGTCATTGAACATATGTTTTTGACATTCCCCTGAATAAATGGGTAAAAAGTATTTATTTTTTCACTCTGACAATAAAAAATTTAAATCAATTTTAAAAGAATAACAAAAATTCTTTTAAAAATAAATGAGGTATTCTAAAAAAAAATTACTTAAATTAAGAAAACAATTTTTTTTTTGGTCAGGTGGATACCAAAAATTTTAAAATAAAAAAAAAATTAGGAAAAATTTCCTTTTTTTTTATTAGAAATTGGGAAAAAATTTCCCCTTTTTTTATTAGCAATTTTGGGTAAGAATTTTTTTTTGAAAATTCCCTTTATTTTGTAAAAATTTCCCTTTTTTTTAAAAATTTCCCTTTTTTTTAAAAAAAATTTCCCTTTTTTTGAAAAAAAAATCTTTTTTTTGTAAAAATTTCGCTTTTTTTTTAAAACTAAAACTTGGTTGGTTTTTTGTTCAATAAAATATCCTTCTTGAGGAATTTTAATCAAAATTAAATTTTTCTGATTTGGTGAATATTGGGGAAAAAAATGTCCCCTCTTTTATTAGGAATTTTGGATAGGAATTTTCTATTATTTTTTTTTTTGTAATTAAAAACTCAGAAAAAATTTCCTTTTTTTAAAACTAAAACTTGGTTGGCTTTTTGTGTTTTTTTTTTGAATTCAATTAAAAAATATCCTTTTTGATAAAAATTTCCTCTCATTTAAGTAAAATCAGAAATTAATGAAATTTTATTATTTTATGAATGAAAAAAAAATGCGCCTTTTTTTTATATTAGGGAAAAATTTCCCTTTCAAGAAAAAATTTTTTTATTTCACATAAAAGTCAAAACTTTGCTATTAAATTTAATAAGAATTTTTTGTGAAATTGGAGGGTGGGGGGGAATAATTCCCTTCACATTGTAATGTTGAAAAAAGTTTCCTTCCCTTTTGGAATTATCAATTTTTTCTCCTCCAAAAATCAACTTCATTTTATGACGAAAAAAAAAAGTAAAATTTGGCAAAGTTCAAATGAATTTTTTTATTTGCCTAATAAAAATAGCTAAGAAAACGAAAGAGGGCCATATAAAAAGATTGCATAATTAAAAAAAAAGAGTTTAAGAAAATATTCTAATTATAATTAAATGGGTGGGGAAGAAAAAAAAAGGTTCTTCTAGGAAGATTGAAAGGGAAACCAAAGAAGAAGAACTAAAAAAGAGTCAATTTCAAGGTAAATGATTACGTCGTAAACAAAACAAACAAAAATCGGTCAATTAGATGAAGAAGAAAAAGGGGGAGGGGGGAAAGAAAAAGCATTGACAAAAATGAGTGTGTGTCCTCGGAACGATATGAAATTTATTTGTTGTCATTTTTCGTATTATCAACGTGTGTTTGGGCGCTCTCTCGCTAATATCTCTCTCTCTCTCTCTCTCTCTCTGATAGAAGCGAGCAAATCCAGATCACACATCCATTCCACTCTCATTAGTACGAATGCCTATTTACGGACACGCACATACACCATCGAACACAAATAAACTCCATTAAAAATTATTTTTCCTTCGTTCTCATTGCTTCTGTTACTATTCATTTGGCAATTAATAACCGGTAGTTAAATGGCCCAAAGTGTAAGTGAGTCAGAGAGGGAGAACACTCTGTGTGCGAGCACAATTAGGCTGTCAATCGTCTGGCCTCGATGAGAGCAGATTTAATGCGTGCGCTCGTGTGTCGTCCTCTCAGCGATTGACATTGAAAATTTCATGCGAGCAAATTAAATTGCCAAAAATTATCACATCACATCGCATCGAATTCGCACAATTCCAAGGTTAAAATTGGTCGGAATTCTCTTGTTTGCTCTAGTTTTTCTCCTTCTTGATTTTCCTTTTCATTCTTTTTCTAACCACAATTGCTCTTATTAAATAATCTTCATATTAACCACCACCACCACCACCACAGTCACAGGCCATACACACTCTAAGGTAGGAATAATCAAAATCTGTCGGCCGTCAATCAGTCACAGCCGCCGTATTATCATCGGTTCTAGTTTAATAAATAATGACGACGGCTCATCAAAAAGTTTACAGCAAATTATTTTTAATACGTCTGGATGTGACCTCTAACGACATCTACTCTTCTCCTCATCATCCCCCTTCTCTTTTTTCCCCAAAACAAACAAATAAATTCTTTTACCAAATATAATAAGAGCTCCAAAAAAACAAAAAAATCGACTGCTGATGATGATTCCTTACTGTTGTTTTTCTCTTTCGTTTTGTATCCAATTGTGTGCGCGCGCGACAAAAATTTGCTTATTTATTTATTGTTTTGCCTTGAAAAAATGTTTTTCTATCAAATTTATTTACATACACATAAACATTTTTTTGACACACACACGCAAGAGAAATTTTATTGGCCAAAAAAAAAAAAATTATCAACAATTTTTTCCTATTAAAGTAAGTAACGTGACAACAGACGCACACACAAACAAGCACACAAACAAATACTATACAAGGGAAGGGGGGCATGCAGTTATCGAAAGTGTACTTTTTGTAAACTTGATTGAAGGAGATAAAAACAGAAATAATTAAGCAAAATAATTAATATTAATTATTAAAAATTAAGCAAATTTTTCATTTATTTGACAAAATTTCCGGACTTGGCTTTTTAGTTTTCAATTTTTTTTTTTTCAAAATATTTTCTTCCATTTATTTTTATTTGTTAGTAACTTTATTTAGAAAATTAAATTAGTTTTTTTTAAGGGTGGGAGGGGAGTGGTTTAGGAAGAGACTTTTAAAATGTGCACAAACACACACACACACACAAAGAACAAAACCACAATTTCCATTTGAAAAAAAAAGAATACAAAGAAAATAGAACAATTAATTTTAGGGAGAAAAATATGGGAAATTTCCAAAGAAATAAAAGAAAAAATTTAAAATTAACGAAAGAAAATTCAAGGATGTGGAACTGAACTGTGAACTTGACTGAAACTTTGATTTTTTTTTTTTTTGGTATTTATCTCTATTTTGATGAAAAGTGTAACTGGAACGATAAGAATGAGTTGTTGTAATAGTGTAACAGCAGCAGTCGTACAACATCATCATCAACCGCCCAACCAACCACCCTAAAACAGTTTTTGCCAAATTTAGAATTTTAGGGAATGATTTTTTTTTGCGGAGAGAGGGAAGAGAGGGAGGTAGAAATTCGCCATTAAATTTGGTCATGTTGGAAATTCGCTGGAAAAAAGAGGGCCGACTACTTATGAGCCGAACTGTTCGTGTAGCAATGAGCGAAGGAGGATGGGATGAGTGTGTGTGTCTCAAAACGTGTTGTTTTATAGCAGCAGCAGTCGTCAGCAGTCGTCAGCCATCAATTGTTAGTCGTTGTCGGTCGGAACCTTGAACTTCACTTTACGACTTTTAAATTCAGGCGTGACCTTTGTTGAATGAATGTCGTGTACGAGACTGAAAAAGAGAGAACACCAGCAAGCTAGACTGAGTGAGAATGGAATAGAAGAGGAGGAGAAGAGAAAACCTCAGGGACGTATCAATAAGAACGTTTTGGGGTTTGTTTTGTGTTTTATTCACCGTTTTTTTTTCTCCTTTTCTCTTTTTCATATTATTTTATTGTCATTATTATTATTATTGTCAGTGTTTTTTCTCCTATTTTATTTTAATGACATTCCTAATTTGGTGTACTTTCTTTAAGCTTTTTTTTTTTTTTTTTTTGCTGGTTTTAATTACGTACGCAAAATTGACGAAATTTTTTTTTTTTTTTTTGGTTTTTCTTATTTAATTGGATCCGATTACGTCTCTAATCAAAAGTGGTTGTAGATTTGAAAACAGAAAATTTTTTTTATATTTATTATTAAATTTAATTTGCGGTTATTTGATACAAAAGTAATAATAAAAAGAAAAAAGAAAAAAAAACTTCCATACGTGAGCTGCGCGATATTATCTCTGATATAGTTTGCTGCTGTTTGTTTGTATATAAGAAAAATGAGTAAACAAATTAGTCAGGGCAGGGGGAGAGAGCGAGTGAGAGAACAATGCTCAAATTTTGAAAATGCCTCCATCGCATACGGTTTTGATATCGGCGTTGTGCTAATATTACGTAGTATAAACGACCAGAATCGACATATCATCATTACTTTATTAGTGGAGAGCGAGATAGTATAGCCCCAAAAATGGTGATACGCTTTGTTTCTAAGCGGGTATCGCCTTACAAAAATGTTCAATTTAGTTTTCTCATACCATTATTGCAGGGGGAGAAGAGAAATTTGACAGGAGGTACGCGATTGGAACAGCAGTAGTCGCTGGTCTGGTGGCAGTATCTAAGGGAAGTAACCAAAATTTGCTTTTTCCCTAAAAACAATTTCATCTCAAACCAGAGGGACAAGATGTTAAATGCTAAAAAAAAAAAATTTCGTACATTTTTTTTTTATTTTTATTGGTAAAAACCGAGTGAAAAATGAACTTACAAATGCACACGCGCTTAAGTGTAAGTCGCTCTCCTCTCCCCTCATCCTCATCAGGCATATATGAAATAAGATGAAGGTCATGAGCTTATTCTATTCTCTGCTCTGATCTCCTCTCTCTCTCTCTGTCTGTACTCGAGCACTTTTATTGTTTGATTCTTTGGAGAAAAAAAAAAATAAAACCACCCAAACTTGAGTGGAGAAATAAATTCAAATACGTACGAGCGACGATGATTTTTGTGGGTGATGAGGTGAGATTTTCTTCTACTTGAAAAGGTAGACGGTGTAAGGGGTTTGGAGGGGTGGGGTGAAGAGGGGGAGGTTTTTAGGATAGAGATAATTTTGGGATAGACTTTAAAGTTTGATGTTTTCTCCAATAAAAACAAAAAAAAAGTAAACAAATTTTTTTTTTTCAGTCCAATAAGTCTTAAAAATATTCGAATTTTTTTTTTTTTTTATTAGTTTCTATTTTACAAAATATAATAAAAATGGAGATGAGAAACTTTTCCGAAAAACGCAGTTTTTAGACATAAACAAATTCTCCCCTGGATTCTCCCATCTTATAAAGGAAAAAAATCAAAATTTACTAAAATTTTTTATTATTTTGCCTTGTTGATTATACAGAATAATTTTGTTTATATAACAACGTTCTATTCTAAGCAATCGCACGAGTTCACTTAGGAAAGCTTTATTTCAATCTAAACACATTCCGTCAAGGATAGAATATGTTTGTAGGTTTGCGTCCACATATAATTTGTTTTCACAAACCCCTACTCCCCCTTATCATATTTTTATCATCCTTCAATTTTCTCATTTCCCCATTTTTGGTGGTTTTAAAAAAAAAAAATTCTTTTAGAATTTGTCGCTGTTTATTTTATTACTTATTGTTGACTGGTGGTGGTGGTGGTGCGTTTTGGGATTTGTTGTTTTTCTATTAATCAAAATTATCATGCAATAGACAACAACAACAAAAGCAATAATAATCGCTGCCATTACGGTGGGTGTTTGTTTGGTTATAGCCACCCCTTCACCCCTCCACCTCGTACTCGGCTTTATTTTTTGGGAGAAGACATTCGCGCACACGAACAGTTTTCGGCACAGCAACAGCAGCAAAATAGCTGCTGCGCGTCAGCGTGTTTCTGTGAATAAAAAAAAAATTCTTTGAGAAGCAATAAAAACGAGCAGCAGCAAATTCAAGGTCAATAACACACGACGCCGATGAAAAAACGGTGTGATGCGTAATACAGGAAAGGTTATGGAACACGTGTCGGGCACGTATCGGCACTTAACATTATCTTTTGGAATAGAAATAATGTTAAACAAAAGGGCGGCACAATGTGTGTGCATGTGTGTACGCAATAAATAATTTTTTATCACACGTTATTAAAGTCATTTTTCTCTCTTTCCGGTATCGTCTGTATCGAGTGTTTTATGATTTTTTGTCAACAGTTTTTTTTTTATTTTTCGATTAAAGTTTACCTTAATTATTCTTGAAATTTGTTAGTGAAAATTCGAAAAACCATCTTTTATACTCCGCTTAAAATAATTTTCTGTGAACAAATTCACCCCCCTTTCCCCTTCAGTAATCGTCGAATTTTGAACAGAAATATTTTCGTACATTCATCAGGTGCATGCACAAATCCCCATCATTTGACAAAAAATTATCACCAAAATTCCGATGAGAACGAAATTAATGAAATAAATAATCACGTATGTGTATGTGTGTTGTGTTGAAAGCTGATGATGGCGTTTAACGCGTAATTCCCGAATTCTCCCATAAATAGAACGATTGTTTTCGTTTTCGTTTTTCGCTCTTGTTTTGTTCTTCCCCCAGGAATTCACGAGTAAAGAAGGTTACAGATTGGTTGATTGGTTGGTTGGTTGGTAGTCCAGCAGTCTCATCGTACGTGTAATATGCGTCGTTTGTTCTTGGATGTAATTTTGCGTTGAAGTTCTTTAAGAGGAAGGGGCTGTGACGACGATGACGACGACGACGTCGACGTTATTCATTTCGAAACTACGGAGCCTTGAACTCTAGTTCGTCGGCCTTGACGTAACCGTCTCGCGTCTCGTACCATTTTCAGTCTACGTACGTGCCTATCCGATAATTCTCTTGTGGTGGTGGTGTATTGTACGCGCAAGTTTCTCGTCTCATTCCACGATGATCGGATTCAACGAGAGTGACGAGAGCTGTTCGCAATGCTATAACTGCTCTTAGTAGTACAAGCAACATTCGCCACTATTCATAAATCGTTAGTGCTCTTATCTCCGCTCTCTTTTACTTCTGAGTGCGCGTGATTCTGCTAGTATTCTCTGTACTGTCGAAATGGCGCTTTAAGTTCTGTTTACTCGTTCTGATCAGATTATCTAAAGTGTATGCGGGAACGGCGGCTGGTCTATTAGCCAATATCTCACTGTTGTTGAGAGAGGCTCGCCGATTGATTTGGCATTGAGTAAACTTTGCTTCCTCGAGATTAAGAGAATAGTCGTTTGTCGCGTTGCCGGTGTGTTGATGTTGGTGTTAGTGAGAGCTTAAAACTATTTATTGTCAGTGCCGCGCCGCCAATCAAGTCGATTGAAAAAATTCCGCGTCATTTTTTTCATTTCATGAAAACAGCCTTGATTTTATTGTAGTTTATCGTCGATGTGCTGTGAGTTTTTTTTTGCTTATTCTAAAATATACTGCAATACCGCCCCCTCTCTAATTAGATATTGAAAATTTTCACTTTGGTGCCGTGTATACATTGTATACCGTAAATGAACGATAAAAAAAATTCAATTATTTGACCTCCAAGCTTCCGTACTCGAAAATAGATCATGCCGCCGACGACTACTGCTGGTGTTTCTCTGCTCTCTCACACTGCTCTCTGCTCTTCCCCTTACTTCTGTTGTTCGCTAGCTCGAGTATCGAACGGGTAGGTGTGAGATGGGATGCAGAATTTGAAGAAACAGAACATTTCGCAAGAGAAGAAATTTTGTTGTAAAGACGTCGTCATTGCGAAATCAATAGTCTGGCGGGGGTCGGTAGGCTGTTCCGTGCATAGCATGTGAGTAATTTCCGTGAGCGCAAAAGCCCTTGAAATATTTTGTAATGTTTGGTTTTTTGGGTGAGAAGTTAGTGCGATGGTGTACGGACGGGACGAGTAGATAAAAAGCACGTAACCAAATAAGCACATAAGCGCTGTTCACGTACGTGTACGTACGATTCGGTTCTGTTGGTATGTATGCAATGGAAAAACATGATTCTGATAAGAATCCATCTGACCTTGAATAACCCAGGCCCGAACATTGGGTAGATGTGTTTGTGTGTGTGTGGCGCTACTGTGTTTCGCGCCGAAATTATTTTTATTTTTCCCAATTTGATCAGCTTCTCTCCCCGCCTCTCTCCTCTATCCAAAGAAATTTCTTATTTCTATTTTGAACAATTTGGATGACATTGAAAATATTTTGCGATTAGAAAAAAATAATAAATAAATTAGCAACAACAACAATAACAAAAAAAAATAGAGAAAAATAAAAAAAAAAAAATAATTAGAATGAAATTAATTGTGTTTTTTTTTGTGTGTTTTGTCAACTTTCAGGCTTGTCCATTAAATCCAGCACCGGAACTACAATCGGAACAGGAATTCTCACAAAGATTTGCCCACGTTATACGTGGTGTGATCGATTTTGCCGGAATGATTCCTGGTTTCCAGCTGTTGACACAGGACGACAAATTTACACTATTGAAAGCTGGCCTATTCGATGCATTGTTTGTCCGGCTGATTTGTATGTTCGATTCATCGATAAACAGCATAATATGCCTGAATGGTCAAGTGATGCGACGCGACGCGATACAGAATGGGGCGAATGCCCGTTTCCTTGTCGACTCGACATTCAATTTTGCCAAACGGATGAACTCGATGAACTTGACTGATACCGAGATCGGACTGTTCTGCGCAATCGTGCTAATAACACCGGACAGACCCGGTCTGAGGAACATTGAGTTGATTGAAAAGATGTACACGCGATTGAAGGCCTGTTTACAAACTGTTATCACACAGAACCGGCCCGACCAGCCGAACTTCATGGCCGAACTACTGAAGACATTACCCGATCTCAGAACTTTAAGTACTTTGCACACCGAAAAATTGGTGGTGTTCCGTACCGAGCACAAAGAGCTGCTGCGTCAGCAAATGTGGTCAATGGACGAGGACCAGCCATCGAAGAGTCCAAGGCAGAGTTCATGGGAAAGCAATCAGATGGAGGACGTTGCCAAGTCACCGTTGGGATCTGTGTCGAGCACTGAATCAGGCGATTTGGAGTATTCGCAATCGTCGTTGGCTTCGACAGCCCCTCTGCTAGCCGCTACACTATCAGGGACATGTCCGCTCAGACACAGAGCCAACTCTGGTTCCTCGGCTGAGGATGATATCATTGGCTCGCATGCTCATTTAACGCAGAATGGACTGACGATAACACCTATCGCCAGGTCACATCCCCATGCGCACATCGCTAGCCGATATCGCAAATTGGACTCGCCGACAGATTCCGGAATTGAAAGCGGCAACGAGAAGGCCGAATCGACAAAGACTCTTAGTAGTGGAGGCAGTTCATCGTGCTCGAGTCCGCGCTCAAGTGTCGATGACATTCTTGATGAGCACACACATGCAAGCTCGACAGGGTCTAGTGTAGTTTCGGGCTCAACGGTCACCTGCCACGCACAAAATAGTACGACGATGCCCGTTAAACGGCAGACAGTCGATGACATGCCGGTGCTTAAACGAGTACTTCAGGCGCCTCCGTTGTACGACACGAATTCGTTGATGGATGAAGCCTACAAGCCGCACAAGAAGTTCCGTGCTTTGCGACATCGCGAAATGGAGTCGGCGGAAGCTGATGCCAGTGTAACAGCGTCAACGCAGATCAAGTGCAGTCCGACACCAGTGCAGCAGATCCAATCGCCACCGCAGATCAAGTATGAGTCGTCACCCCAGCATCAGTCACAGCAGCAGCAGCAGCAACAGCAGCCCAGCCAATTGCACATGCATTTGATGAGGGTGCGCGCCAATGGCAGCGCGGGCAACGGTTCTGACAACAGCTCACACCAGACCACCAACGGCCACCAAACGACAACGTCGTCACTGTCCAGCACGCATTCAGTGCTGGCCAAGTCCTTGATGGAGGAGCCCCGCATGACACCGGAGCAGATCAAACGCACCGACATCATTCAGAATTACATAATGCGTGAGCAGCCGACAAACGGTTTGCTAACATGCGCCGCTAGTCCTTCGCAGCACTGTCCCTACACCAGCAGTTCACCGGCTCCGTCGTCATCATCGACGGCATCGTCAGCGTCGTCCAGCGCGTCGGCATCATCATCCACTTGCTCGTTATTGCCGTCGTCGTCGTCGTCTTTGACAGCGACCGCGTCGTCGAACTCAAACTGCTCCTCGCCGTCAACAACGAGCGTAGCTTTAACGTCACCACAACCACCACCGCACACGATGAGATGGCAGGGCCATAGTGTGATCACAACAAGCACACTGCGTCAGCAGACGCCCTCCCCGAACGGTCCAAGTGGACCCATTGGACCACCGCCAGCCGTTGCTGTCAACGGCTACTTCCAGTCGCCGCATTCAACATCCGTATCTCCACCGTGCCCCTCGCCATCGGCTGGGCAATCCCCACGGCTGCTCGAGTTGCAGGTCGACATCGCCGATTCACAGCAGCCGCTGAATTTGTCAAAGAAATCACCAACTCCACCGCCGCCAATCCAGTCGCAGACCGCCAAAGTCCATCACCAGCCAACAACGACGCAGTCTGCCCACCATCATCAACAGCAACAGCACATCCACCAGAGCCCCCATCATTCGTTAACGCAGCAACAGCATTCGCATCATCAGCAACAACAACAGCAACAGTTGCAGCATCACCACCACCATCACCATCCACAATCGCAGACGCCGCCAGCTAAATCGCTAGCGCGTACCAGCCCATTCCCTGTTGCTGCTGACGTCACAGTTACTGCAACAGCAGCTGTCGTATCGACAGCCACAACAACTCCACAAGTGCACAAAGTATTGCTTGAAGCGTAACTATTATTAAGTTAAGAAAAATTAATCAATCAACACATTTACTGTTATTATTACGATTATAGCGATTAGGTTTTTTCTCTATCTTTTTTTTTTTTTTTTTTTTTAAATTCATTCTCTTTTTCCATTGCAAAACAAAAACAATTCATCAAGTTTTATTGTATTTAGAGTTATTATTCAAATATGCAAACAAATAAACAAAAACAAACAAACAAAAACAAACAAACAAATCTATATGCATAAACTATTTAAGACAGTATATGTACATGCATAAAAAAAAAAGCATTAGAAATTAGGTGAGAAAAAAAAATATTAAAAAGCCAAGTAAGAAGAGACAAAAGGAAATTTTTCAACAAAAACAAAAAAAGAAAAGAAGAAAAACAAATTTTCAATTGCAATTTAAAATGTTAAAAGAATAAGAGTCCGAGACATACCATATTCGCATACATATAAAAATGCGTACTGATCTCCTGGAAAGGATTAGAATAGAGTTTGGGAGGAAAGGTGGGGGGAGCAGGAATGGTGCGGTTGTTGTGTTGTTTTTCTTTTAACTATAAATTCTCAAATATTGCAATTTGTTGTGTGCAAGAAAAGAAAGAAAAACGATGCATTAAAAGGAGAATGATGAGAATTAATGATGGATAATTATCTCATCTGGTACGTTACCCTCTAAGAAAGTAGATTGTGAACAATGGTTTTTGTTTCTCTCTTTCATTTGCTTTCCTCAACGGAGCAAGAGTGAGAAAAAGTTTTGCAGATTTCATTCTTTTTTGTTTTGATTCAATATTTCAGTAACAATAACAATAACGTTGAAAAAGATAATAGAACCGATTGCAGATGAATGAGTAAAAGAAATAAAGAAAGAAATGAAGGGAGTAGAGAGAGAGAGAAAGGGTGAGATGGATGGATTTTTTTTTTATTTCTCTCGTTTTATTTTCTTCTTTTATAAGAGAAATAATAGGAAAAGTTTAATTGTCAAACAGTGTAAAAATGGTAATAATTACATAGTTCTGGATTTCATGGGGGGAGGGGGTAGGAAATTGAAATACAGGTTCAGTTTTTAAAGTATAGATTCCGAGGGTGTGTGTGTGTGTGTATTTTTTTCAGTTTTTATATTTGTAAATATACAGTTAAAAAATGTTCGCATACACTTAAAAAAATGATAGAAAAGAAGAATTAGGAAGAGGAGAAGGCAAATTAAAAATAACAACAAGGAATAAGATATAATTATTGGTGCATATTGATTTTGTAATTTATTTATTAATATTGTATAATAATCGGAAGAAAAATATAGTCCATCTTATTTTTGTCTTTTTACATTTCCAATTAATTAAATAATCAAAAAAAAACAACATTAATGACTGCACACCAGATTTTTACCTTAGATAAAGAGGAAATATAATAAAGAGGTTTGTTGGGAAGAATGATGAATAAGAGCAATAACAATAATAATAATAATAATAATAATAATAATAAAAAAGAATGTTTTTAATGTACAAATAATGAAGATTATTACACCGTTTACCTACTATTATTTTATTGATTACTATTATTATTACGATTATTATTATAATAAAATCATATACTTACTTATTCACTACTACTCTATATATTAATTAATTAAAAAATAAAACAAAACATGCATTGGCTGGCTGGGCTTATCTATCATCCCATATTAAGAATTAATTATTTATTAGCCAAACTTAAAAAAAAACCGATAAAAAAATCAAAAATTTCTTATCTTTTGTTATCAAAGTTTTTAGAGGTTAATTAATTAATTAATTAGTGATTAAGGCAATTTGAGAATTCAAACGAAAAGGAATGATTGGTTTTTTTTTTGCTTCTTTTTGCTAATTAACCAATTAGATAGAAAGGGTTACTTACTTTTCCCTCCTTTTTACTCCACCATCCAAAATAAAAAAAAGTGGTTTAATTTTAACAAATTTTCCAAAAAAAGAAAAGAAGAAAATCTGTTCTCTTAAGAACTTAACTAACAGTAAGTAGTTCTAGTTTGATGAGAGAGGAGCATGGTGATAGAGCTATAAAAAAAAGAGGGATTTTCTTTTTCATTTATTCATGTTAAGTAGTAGCGTGCGTGCTGCGTGCGTACGTAGATATGGGAGAGAAGAATTAGCAAAGAGAACGAATGAACGAATGAAACCAAGAAAGAACAAGTGAGCACGGATGGGTTGAGAATTGTGAGATAAAAAAGAGCGAAAACTCATTGAGATTATTATAATAATTTACAAATAAAAAATGACGGAACCATAGTGGCAGATAGGGAATAAAAGGAGAGAAAAAGAAAAAAGAAGAAAAATACGTTTTTCTCTTCCTTTTATAATAATGTAATAGAATAGAAGGAGGAGGAGATTGAACAGAGAAAGATAATTTCTCTGATTTTTATTGAGAAAGTTTTTTTTTTGGATTTTTTTTTTTTTTTTTTTATAGTATAGAACTAGGTTCTAAAAAAGGAGCAAAAATAGCATATGTTAAAATGTATAAGAAACCGAGAGACAGTAAATAAAACAAAAGTACCAACAACCAAAATAGTGTGGAGTTACTCATAAATATTAATAAAAAAAAGAATTATTAGAGTAAGAGAATTAGTGTAGATGAAGATATGATTATGATTAAGAGATTAGTATGAAAGAGGGAGGGAGGGAAGAGATTATAATACATATAAGGAATATTTTGAAGAAGAATCGGGACGAGTGGCTCGTTTTTGTTCTCTCCTTTTTTTTTTATATTAAAAAGAAAATTTATCGTTTTTCTTTTCGCAAATGAATACAAAGAAATTAAATTGTAAATTTACCTTGGCGAAGAGGTAAAAGAAACAAAAAAAAAAAATCATTGAAGAATTCATTGAATAAAATAAAAATAGAAGTAAATACACACACACCTCCGCGCTGTGCATACATAAATATATATATAAAAAAAAAGAGAAAATAAAACATAATGAATTTTATTGGGAGACAAAAAAATAAATACACAACACAACATAACATAGAATATAACTAATAATCATATTTGATTATATTTAATTAATTATAATTAATTAAGAAACGTTCTAAATATAATAATTTTCATTTTGTTTTTATTTTTCTTATACACACACATACAATAATAATAATAATAATATTTACTATATTTTATTGTCGACTTTTCTTCTTCTTTGTATTTTGTTAGTTTTTTTTTTTTTTTTTTTTGTAAATAAATAAGTATTAAGTTAGAAAATTAAGCAAAAAAAAACAAAAAAACACTACACAATTATCTATTAATATGAGAGCGTCGGAAGATAGAGTCGTTATCGTAAAAGAAGATAGTTTGAGGCAAAAAAAAAAACAAAAGCAAAATTTGATGGTCCAAAAGTAATTTTTTTAATGGCAAACATTTAAAAAATTAAAAGAAAAATTAAAAAATTGCAATTGAATAAATAAATATTAAAAAAAAAAAAAACAAAAAAAAACATGAAGAAAAGAAAACAAAATCCTAAGAAATTCAGATTAATTTGAATTAATTATATTAATAATAAATTATTTTTTAATGCAAACAACAAATATAATAATAATTAAAATATTTAAAATGAAAATGAAAAAAAAAAAACACAAAATTAGAATTAAAATAATTAAATATAAAAAACAAAAAAGAAGAATTATTATTTAAATATGATTAAAAGAAAAGAATAATTTTAAGAGTAGTGAGATCTCTTTGTTATTATAAAAAAAAAACCTATTTCTCCTTCCTTTTACTCTCCCCCCCTCCCTCATCTTTAATTACGTTGGAAAAAAAAAAGTTTTTTCCACAATTAAAAAAAAAAAAAAACAAAAACAAAAAAAAATCGGGAGAAAAATTAGTAATTTTAATTGAAAATCATTAAAAACAAAAGAAAAAATGCAATTAAAGAAAAAAATAACAATTAAGTGAAAATTTCCTGTTAATTTAAAAAAAAAAAACAATTAATTTTAAAAAAAAACCTAAACAAAAAAAAATTTCCTTTTAAAGGTTGCTTTTTTTTCTTTTTTGTTAAAAAATAAATAGTTCTTATTTTTGTTTGTTTAAGAAACATAATTTTATTATAATTAATTTATGTTATTTTGAATTCAAATAAATTTTTATAAAATTTTAATTAATAATTTTAATAATTATCTCTTTTATAGAGTTTATTTTTTATTACAATATGAATTTTTTTTTTCTTGTATTATTTCAATTTTAATTTAATTGTTAGAATTGTAAAAATTTCTATTTTTAAGATTGTGTAAAAGATAAAATATTATTTTATCTTATTTTTTAACTATAATTATTATTATTATTATTATTAAATACTATTATTAAAATTAGTTTTTTTTTTTAGTATTTCTTTTTCAATTCCTATTAATAATAATTGTTAATTAAGAATTAAGTTCTTTTCTTTTATTTTTATTTTTATTTTTTTAAAAGTAAGAGATTTTTTTTTCATGCAAAATAAATAGAAAAATTATAATTACAACAAAAAAAAAACTGGTTTTTATTTTATTATTTTTCATTTTGTTTTTATGTTTTATTATCTGTTTTTGGTTTTTTTTTATACTTCTCTGTTTCTTTCATTAAATAACCAATGAAAAAAGAGGAGGACGGGGGTAAGGCATCCCTATTAACCAATAGAAGAGTTCTTATCTGCTGACATTTGAAACAAAAGAAAAATTTTTCTTTATTCTTTTGTGAGGGATTTTGTTTTTTTTCGAAAAAAAAAGTTTTTCAAAAAAAAAGTGTGAAATTTTTTTTTTTTTTTTAAATTGTAAATAATTGTTTTGGTTTGAATTTTTTTAAAATTATAATTTAAAA
Organism: Atherix ibis; assembly: GCA_958298945.1. NCBI lineage: Eukaryota > Metazoa > Arthropoda > Insecta > Diptera > Athericidae > Atherix > Atherix ibis. The sequence continues at coordinate 28,769,197 of OY282605.1, read as the reverse complement.
AAGGAAAAATTTATTGTAAATATAATTAATACGGATTACAAAGAAGAAACCAGCAAAAAAGAAAACTACTACAACAACAAAAAGTTTGTTTTTAAAAAAAATCAATGAAAAAAATTATAATTCATAAAAAAATTACTAGTAATAATACTAGTTGGTTTTTAGTATTAGAGTGCGTAAGTAATTGTTGTAATAATAATAATAATAATAATAATAATACATACAAATAATAAAAAAACAAAAATATTTACAAAAATTATAAAAAAAAATTGAATATTTAAAAAAAAAAAAAAATTGTTACAAAAAAAAAACTATAAATTTATTATTATTAAAAAATTTTATTAACAAAAAAAAAATCATCCATTGTATTTGTGTAACGAAGATAATAAAATGAATTTGAAAAATAATTAACAAAGAATAAAAGGATAAGAATAAAAAGTGTGGAAAAATGCAATAAGGAAAAAACAACAACACAGAAATGAATTTAAAACATTATAATGTAAGAATAAAAGAATGTAAAGAGAGGAGAAGAAAGAGAGGTAGAGAGAGCGAGAAACGGACAGTAAGAAAAGGAGATTAAGAATTGATATAAATTTGTGTGGAGTTTAATAGTAGTTCTAGTAGTAGTAGTAGTTATTAGTATTAAGCAGTAGTAGTAATTAGTATTTACTATCAAATAAAAATTTTAGATTAGAAGAAAGAGAGAGACAGACAAGTAGAATTATAACAAATAATAATAATAATAATAATAATAATAGTATTTGTAATAATTTATAACATACATACACAGACACAGACACAAACACATCCAACTAAATAAACAAACGCCCACAATAAATAATGTAAAAAAAAAAAAAATCTAATCATATAAAAACATATTATTTAAGTGGACAAATAATAACAGTAAAGATTATAAGTATAAAAAAAAGGAAAGAAAATTAAAAAAATACAAAATTAAATAAATAAAAAAAAAAACAAGAAAGTTAAGAGAAACATTTTTTTTTGTAGAGAGGATTTAGAGAGAGAGCGGCGAAAAAATGTGAGAAATCAATTTAAAAAAACAAAAAAAGAATTTATATTTAAAAAAAAGAAAAAAAAATTATTTTTATGTAAAAATTAAAATTAAGAATTTCATAATGCAAAGAAGAAAAGAAAAAACCAACAACAACAACTCTAAATTCAAAAGAAAAACAAACGAAATTAACTAAAAAAAGGATAAAAAATATTTTAATATAAATCACAACAAAAAAAAAAAAATTATTGATAATAAGTAAAATAAGAGATTCTCAAAATATAAATTAAAAATAATTAATTATGGATTAAGAAGAAGATCCTAGAAAGTAAAAAGAAATTATAAGTTTTTCTATCGCTGTACTTTTTCTTTACTCTTGGTTGGCAATGGGCGTAAGTACAATAAAATAAGCAAATGTAAACGAGAGTATATAATGGCATTGATAGAGTGACGAAAAGAGACACACAAAGAAAAAGAAACTAAAGAAATTTTATTCATTGTCTCTTTCGGCTGGTTATTTAGAGAGAAAAGAATTGGAGAAGAGCAGTTTTTTTTTTTTGGTACTATAAAAAATTACTCGTAATTAACAACTGATGATAATAGTAATTATTTATTGTGTGTGAAAGAAAGATGAGATATAAAATGGAAATTATATAAAGTATTATTAAAGAGTGAGGAAAAAGCGAATATTTAGAATGAAGGGGGAAAAAGGCAAAAAAAAAGAACAACAATTGTATTTATTGTATTTACATTATTTAGAATTGATTCTTTGTATTCTACTTTTATTGTCTACTTTTATTATTATTATCATAAAAGAAACCTTTTTATTATTATTATTATTATTATTATTATTGTGTATTTATTATTATTATTATTTGCAACAATGATAATTTTTATGAATGAATTAAAATGTTTTTTTTTATATCATATTAATTAGTAATAATAATAATAATAATAATAATAAGAAGAAGAAGAATAAGATTAATACAAATAAGAGAAGAAAAGAAATAAGAGAAAATAAATAAGGAGGCAATAAAAAACCATTTCACATTTATTTTGTTTTAATATTTTATTTATTTTTTCAAATTTAAAATTTTTTTTTAAAAAACAAAAAAAAAACAAAAATTTTTAATAAAAAAAACAGATTTTGTTTTTCTTTAAAAAAAGAAAAAGAAGAAAGAATAAAAAAAAACTAAAATCCAACCAAAAAAAAAATGTGGAAAAAAAACGATTTTTAATAAAGAAAAATTGTTAAAACAAGAAAAAGAAAACGAAAAAAAAACAACAATTATATTATTATTAATTATTATACATAAATGCATACAAAATAAAAATACATATATATATAAATATAAATAAATATGAAAGTATAAATTATAAAATTATTATATTGTATAATTAAGAATTATTATTATTATTATATACACAAGAAAAAAAAATATATATATTTAAAAGATTTAATGAACAAAAAAAAATAAAAAAAATAAAAGAGAAGAAAATATAATTTATAAAATATTTAAAAAAGGAAATGAGAAAATGTTTCCAAAAAGGAAAAACACACACAAACACACACACACACCTAAAGAGATAAACTCTAAGAAAAACCATTTTACAAATAAAACTTATAAAAAATAAAATAATAATAATAGTAATAATAAGAATAAAAATAAGAATAAGAGATAGAAATAAATAAAAAGAAAATGCTAAGAGAAAAACAAAATATAAATCATAAATTATAAATAAGATAAGTTGAATTATTCGCAATAAGAGAAAATTCTTTTAAAAGAGAATATTGGAATAAAAATGATGGCAGAAAAAATGACGACGACATTACAAAGAGAAATAAAAACAAACACAAACAAACAAACAAACAAAAAATTACACATAAAACTTTATTTATAAGATAAGATGCTGAGATGTGAAATGGAGAAAAGAAAAAAAAATTACTAATAAGAAAAATTTTAATTTAATAAAAAAAAACAACCAAATTTATGGAAGAAAAAAGAAAAATGATGGATTTTATTTCAAAAAAAAATTTTAGTCCTTTTTTTAGTGTCCCTTTTCCTCTAACATTCGATTGGTTCTGTCGCCGTTGTTTGTTGTTGGTGTTCTTATTCTACTTGTGTTTTGTCCTTTTTGACTGTGATGATCCCTTCTCTTTTCAACATGGCTGCGTTGTAGCTGGGCTTGGTTTGTTCGTTTTCATTGGCATTGCGTTGATAATTCGGCATTTGTTGTAATGTGCGTTCGTTTTGTGCACATTTGACGAAACTGTTGACATATAGTATTCGCACACCTCCTCCTACTATGTTAGTGTGCACTTCCAATTATGTATCGGGTAATTTTTTTGCTTTTTGGTTTTTTGTTTTTATTTTTGACAGATCACGCGTGACACGTGATTGCCATTTCATCATGGAAAGACACACTTTCAAATTATTGCATTTTTTTTAATCAAAATTCGTACTCTGTGAAAAATGTGTTTTTTTTAATCAAAACTGAGCAAGCAATTCAAGCCATAGTGATAAAATTTCACATCAATTTGACGCTATTGGACATCAAATTCCATGAGCGTAGAGTGCGTACAGAGGAGCATATTGCTGCCGTAGCATCCACTGTTAGTGGAGACTGCGATTTGTCTATCTGTCACCGTTCACAGCAATTGGGATTGTGTTAATCGACTATGTGGAAGATTTTATCCAAGGATCTTGGTCTGAAAGATTTTTATAAAATCCAGCTGGTGCTGAAGAACGGAAGCCAAACGACTTGTCAAAGCGTCAAATTTTTGGTGAGCAACTTGAGGAAAGTTCGTTTTTTACTAAGCAAATTGCGTTCAGCAACGAAGCTCATTTCTAGTTGAATGGTTATGTGAATAAGCAAAATTGTCCCATTGAGTCTGATGACCAAACATAGGCAAAACAAGAACGGAATTATCAGTCCGTATTTATTTAAATAAACTGTGGCCGCAAGGTAACTCTCAATGACGCCCACTATCACTCGATGATTTCGAACTTTTTTTTGCCCAAAATGCAAGAACTCCATCTGGTCGACATGTCTTTTCAACAAGACGGCGATACATGTCACACAGCACGTGAAACAATTAACATATTCAGAGATGAGTTCAGTGAGCAATTTATCTCACGTTTCGGCCTAGATCGTGCGATTTGACTTCTCTGGACTATTTTTTATGAGGGTAGGTGAAGTCACTCGTCTATGGCGATAAACCAGTGCCACTTGCAACCTTGTGTTGCTTGCCAGCGAGTGATTTTAGTCTGAACAGCGTTCCAGAAACGACTGATTAAAGTCGGTAATATAGGAGGCAATGCTTATCACAGGCAGGGAGTGTAGATAGAGTTTAACCGTTAGAAGCGACGAATATGAGGTGACGTAGGGACCATCGGTATAGTACCTGGGCGTGATAAATAACGCGAGGCTGTGATTTTTGGAATATCTATAATACGTGGGTGGGAAGAAGGATGAATCATTCTCATTCCGAACCTTATGGGACCCTGGCAGAGTAAGAGAACCCTGTTGGCGACCTGTGTCAGATGATGGTGTCTTATAACAAACCTTAAGGGACCCAGGAAGAGTAGGAGAATCCTGTTGGCGAGCTGTCAAATGACGGTGTCTTACTCCGAACCTTTGGGAACCCAGGAAGAGTAGGAGAACCCTTTTGGCGATCTGTGTCAGATGATGGTGTCTTATAACAAATCTTAGGAGATCCAGGCAGAGTAGGAGAACCCTGTTGGTGAGCTGTCAAATGACGGTGTCTTACTCCGAACCTAAGGGAACCCAGGAAGAGTAGGAGAACCCTGTTGGCGATCTGTGTCAGATGATGGTGTCCAAGACAGAGTAGGAGAAAAGAATTTCCCAAAAATTACAAAAAAAAATTTCCCAAAAATAGTTAACAAAAAAAATTTAATAAAAAATGATTAAAAAAATTCCTTACAAAAAGTTTAATAAAAAAAAATATGCCCAAAAAAAGTTTAAAAATATTTTCTTAGGGAAAAAACCTTGCCGAAAAAAAGTTAATAAAAAAAAATTTCCAGAAAAGTTTTTAATGAAAAATTACAAAAAAATTTTCACAAAAATATTTAACAAAAAAAGTTTTCAAAAGTTTTTAATAAAAAATTCATTAAAAAAATTCCTTAAAAAAGTTAACCAAAAAAAATTTCAAGAAAAGTTTTTAATTAAAAGAATAAGGAATTTTTTATTAAAAAAAATATTTTTTTTTAATAAAAAATTCCAAAAAAAAATTTCCAAATAAAATTGTTTTGTTAACAAAAATAGTTAACAAATTTTTTTTAAGTTTTTAATAAAAAAAATCATTAAACAAATTCCTTAAAAAAGTTTAACCAAAAAAAATTTGTCCAAAAAAGGATTAAAAATATTTTCTTAGAAAAAAAACTTGCCGAAAAAAAGTTAATAAAAAAAATTTTCAGAAAAGTTTTAATGAAAAATTACAAAAAAACTTTTCCAAAAATATTTAACAAAAAAAGTTTTCAATAGTTTTTAAAAAAAAATGTTTAACTTTTTTTTGGGCAAAAGAACATTTGCCCAAAAAAAGGTTAAACATTTTTTCTTAGAAAAAAAACTTGCCGAAAAAAAGTTAATAAAAAAAAATTTCCAGAAAAGTTTTTGATGAAAAATTACAAAAAAATATTTAACAAAAAAAGTTTTCAAAAGTTTTTAATAAAAAATTAATTAATTTCAAAAAAAGTTTTTAATTAAAAGAATAAGAAAAAAATTTTAAGTTTTTAATAATAAATTCCAAAAAAAAATTCCCAAAAAAAATTGTTTTGTTAACAAAAATAGTTAATAAAAACTTTTTTAAGTTATTAATAAAAAATCATTAAAGAAATTCCTTAAAAAAGTTTAACAAAAAAAAATTTGTCAAAAAAAATTTAAAAATATTTTCTTAGAAAAAAAATTTGCCGAAAAAAAGTTAATAAAAGAAATGTTTCCGAAGAGATATTAACAAAAACAATATAAAACTTTGTAAAAGCCGTTATTTAAAAAAAAAAAAAATTTAACAAGAAATTTCCAGTACGAAACTTGAATATAGTAAAAAAAAAATAATATATTTTCTAAAGTAAAAAAAAAAAAATTTTATATTTTATTAAAAATAGGAGATTTAAAAAAAAATTTTTTTTGAAGATAAATAAAAAACAAAATTAAAAATTTTTCATTTTGTGAAAAAAGTACAACAACTACTACTGGCGTTAGGAAAAAAAGGGAAATCGAAAAGAAAACAAAAAAAAACCTCTTTAAGACCTTTTTTTTTGATGCTTTTTATTCAAGTTGGCAGCGACCACAGCAACCAAAGCGATAACAACAACAACAACCGCTAAAAAAAGCCACCAGAGCCGAGGTCACGACGCACTCACTCATAGAGAGACGCGATGCGATGCCATCCGATTTCCAGTTTTCACTTTTAATTTCTTTTCGTACTCAAATTAATTTTCCTTTTGTTTTGCTACTTCTCGTTCCCTTTTGCACTTCACGTTCGTTCCTCTCGTACGTTTCGTCAACAGTTAATTTTGATTGTTTTTCTTTTTCGTCTTTTTTGTTTTTTGTTGTTGCGTTCAACTTGGAACACACACACACACACCCGAGTATATTTTAATCACGTCGCACTTATCGCAACAACGACCGACAACAACAACACCAACAACAACAACAACACAACTTCGTCGGTCATTGATCTGTTCACGAATATAAATCGTCAAAATTTACAGTTTGTTGCATTCGAAAAAGAACTGTTTTTTTTTTCTTGCGTTGTTTTGAATTTTACTTTTCGGCACTTTTTCTTACAAATTTTTTTCTTGAATTTTTCACAATAATTTACCGAATTGGGTCAAAATTCAAATCGAAAGCGAGCGCGCACATTCAATCAAGGTTACCGCGCGTCGTACGAAGGTACGCATTTCGTATGTGGTGGAATAGTGAAATTTCTCCAAATGCACGTATGCACACGAACACGAACACGAACACGAACACGAACAGTTCGAACAATGGCTTCGTATCTTGGATTTGTTTTTTTCTTTCTTAAATTTTTTCTTTACCTAACCAAATCGTATAGAATCGCATATGTATTCGTGTGCCGTTCGTATGAATGTGTTTGCGTAGTCAAATTATTTGAAGAAAAAAAAAACGAAATCTTTGAGAAACGCTGTAAACTTTCATTTTCGATTCAATGCAAAGCATTTTCCGTTAATTTCTTTTCTTCAATTTTTTTTTTAGTTCACTCCATTTTTCTTCTTCGATTGCGGCTTTGCCTTTTCTTTGCACGATTTAAGTTGTTAGAAAAAAATCACACGATTCGCACTTAACGGCAGGAAAACATACAAAGTGGACGAATGAGAAAAAGGGACGCCATGACATTTTTCCATTTAGTCTATTCTCTTTTTCAAACAAAAAAAATTCTATTCTCGATCAATTCACCATTTTTAAATGAGCATTTTTGCTTAAATCAGTTTTAATAGCTAAGAATTTAAATTTTAGTAAAAGTTTATAGTTTTTATGAAATTTTTTTATATTTTATAGAAAATTGCCAAAATTTTCCCATTTTTAGTACAAAAAATTTCCTCTTTGCGTTGTAAAATTTTACTCTTTTTGCGAAGCATTTTAATTTTTATTAAAAAATTCTCTCATTTTACCCAAAAAAAAATACATTTTCTTACCAAAAATTACTTTTCACCAAAAAGGTAAAAAAAAATTGCAATAAGAAAAGCTAAATTTTATACTAAAAATGTTTTTTTGGTCTTTAAATAAAAACGAAAGTTTCAGAAAAATATTAAAAAGAAAAAATTATGATATTGATGTTTTTTCTTAAAAATTTTATCAAAATAAATAGAGCACTTTTATTTGCTGAAAATCTGAAAGTACTCAAAGGCAAACCGCTAAATCTTAACGATAGAGGAATTAAAAAATATTACTGAGCTATCTGGAAAAATAATAAAAACGACTTCGGTCAAAAAGAAACCTGACGACAATTTTATTTATTAAAAAATTTCCCCATTTCACTAAAAGTTTATATTATTAACTGTAATTCTCGTTTTTTGTTTTTTTTTGCAAAAAATATTTATACTTTACAGAAATTTCCTACGTTTACCAAAAATTTCCCTTTTTTTTTACTGAAAATTTTGTTTTACCAAAAATTCACATTTTTGTACTAAAAATTCTCCTTTTTTTGCTAAACATTTTCCCTTTTGTTTTAGAAATATTTTTATTTATTACCAAAAATTTATTTAAAATTTTTTATTTTTGACAAAAAGTTGTTCTAAAAATTTCCCTTTTTTTGGAAAAAAACCAATAATTTACTAAAAATTGTGTTTACCTTTGCCTAAAAGCAAGTTTATTAAATTTAAAAAAAAAATTAAAATCTTCATTTTTAACTAATTTTCTCCGTTTTTAGAAAAAATAAATTTTCTTCAATAAAAATTTCATATTTTTTGCTAAATACTTTTTGTTTGTACTAAAAATTTGCCTATTTTTGTCAAATATTTAAATTTTGTTCTTAAAATTATTAGTTTTTACAAAAAATTGTTTTTACGAAAAATTATTTTTTGACGAAAATACTTTATTTTGTACTAAAAAATTGATTATTATTTATTTTGAGAAAAGTTTTAACTTGTTACTAAAAATTTTAATGCTTTACAGAAAATTTCCGTGTACTTCTTTACTAAAAAACTGCGTTTTCCCAAAAATTCACATTTTTGTACTAAACAGTTCCCTTTTTCTTAAAATTACACTGTTTTTTACAAAAAAAAAATCCGATAATTTACTAAAAATTTACATTAAGACAAAATTTTTTTTCATTTACTGCTTTTTGTACTAAAATTTATTTACCTTTTCCTAAAAACAAGTTTATTAAATTTTTTTTTTTAAATTTAAATCTTCACTTTTAACTAATTTTCTCCGTTTTTAGAAAAAATAAATTTTCCTCAATAAAAATTTCATATTTTTTGCTAAATATTTTATGTTTGTACTAAAAATTTGCCAATTTTTGTCAAATATTTAAATTTTGTTCTTAAAATTATTAGTTTTTACAAAAAAATTGTTTTTACAAAAACTTTCTTTTTTACGAAAAATTATTTTTTGACGAAAATACTTTATTTTGTACTTTTAAGAAAAGTTTTAACTTGTTTACAGAAATTTACTGCTTTTTGTACTAAAATTTGTTTTCTTTTTGGCTAAATACAATTTTATTAAATATTTTTTTTTAAATTAAAAATTTTCTCCGTTTTTTAGAAAAAATAAATTTTTCTCAATAAAAATTTTAAATTTTTCGCCAAATATTCTTTTTTTTTGTACTAAAAATTTGTCTATTTTTGATCAAATATTTAAATTTTGTTCTAAAAATTATTTCTTTCTTGAAGAAATTTTTCTTGAAATGAAAAATCTCTTTTCTATCAAAGATTTTTCCTTTAGTATTAAAAATTTTCTTTTTTCTGTAAAAAATTTAATTTTGTACTAAAAATTATTTTAAAAAAAAAATTATTTTATACTAAAAAAGTCTTATTATTTTTGCGAACAATTTGTTACTAAACATTTTAATACAGAAATTTTCCGTGTGAATGTACAGAAACTAAAAATTGTGTTTTCGCACAAATTCACATTTGTGTACTAAAAGTTCCTCCATTTTTTTCTAAAAATTCTTGGTTTTTACTAGAAAAAAATCCGTTTTTAACTATCATTTTCTTTTTGTATTAAAAATTATCTTTTTACTGAAAATTGTGATTAAATTAAAAATTTTCTTTTTTTTGTCTTTACTAAAAATTTTCTTAAAATTTCCTTAATTTTTTAAAAATTCTTTCTAATTTACCTTTAGTACTAATTATTCTATTTTTTTAGTAAAAAATTAATTTTTTACCAAAAATTAAAATTCGTTTTGTTATTAAAAATTTCCTTATTGCTAAAAATTCTGCTCTTTTTTCCTTATTGCTAAAAATTTCCCATTATTTTTGCGAATATTTTAATTTTTATCTTTTTTTGTCTTTTTTTTTTTTTTGGCAAAAGTTTTGTATAAAAAAAAACATTTTTTGTACTAAACTTTATATTTTTTTTGCTAAAAGTTTAAATTTTTCAAAAAAGTTTTCCGTTTTTAATAAAAATTTTAACTTTATACTAAGACTTCCCGATTTTTACGAAAACAATTTTTTCTTGTTGAAAACTTGTTATTTTTCTTTGTTTTTATGTAAATTATCTGTTTTGCTAAAAACTTATTCATTATTTTGCTAAAAATTCAAAGTTGAAACCGTAAATTGTCCTATTTTTTACTGAAAATTCCCCAATTTTATAAAAATTCCCATTTTCACAAAACAATTTCTAAATGCGTCTCGTTTTTACTGAAATTAATATGTTCTATATTAAGTATATATGGTTTTTTTTCATAGGAAAAAGTATAAAAAATAATTTGAGCCACAAAAAAAAATCGTTTTAAAACAAAAGCAAACGTAACTCCTGTAAATAAAGAGGTTAGGTTTTGGGGTAAGGTTTTCTACTTTTAAAATTAAACAAAACATAATTTAATAATAAACTAAATAAAAAAATTATAAAAATAAATTTTAGGCAAAAGAAAAGTTTTTTTATCAATTAAAAATAAATAAGGAAGAACATATTTTTTGCAGGCAAATATAAAAAAAAATGATTGCCATTTTTTATCTCCTCTTGTTTCCATATCAGTACTGGACGGATATTGGTCAAAATTAGCATTCAAGGAAGATATTCAAAACCAAGGCTACAAAATTCGGGAAATGCTAACGGATGAGCTTTCGCTCTTTTCGGCTAATGAAGCTCTGCCACCAATTTTACTTAAAAAAAGTCGGTACTTTTGTCTTTGAGAAAAACCAAAAACAATATTTGTTCTGTTACCAAAAAAAAAAAAAATGTTGGCGCCACCTGTTCATATCTGATCTGTTTTTCTTCCTCTCTTCCTCTCTCTATCCATCACGCACCGAATACAGCGGAGACCTACCTAACATAGGCAATAATTTAGAGAACTTTTTTTGCCTTTTGAATTTTTTGTTTGTTTTGTGAAAATTACGTAAAAATAAATGAACATTTTCATCTCGGAAAGAAATTTTTGAATATATTTTTGGCATGAAGGATGAGATTTTTTAATTTTTCAATGACGTGACACGTTTATAGAAGCTACCGGAAAATAAAAAAAAAAATTGAACAAATTTTAACAAAAAAAAGTGTCAATATTAAAAATAATTAAAAGAAGGTCCAAAAAGAGTGCATACACAAAAACCAACCAAAATTGAATGAGAATAGTTGTTTTTTTTGCCGCAAGGTTTATGAGAAAAAGTTCAGTTCCGGAAATAGCACGGAATTTTCTCATCGATTCGCCTCGAAAAATTTGTTTACACATTTCAATGGTCCTATTTGTCTTTGAAATAAATTCTTCTCTTCTTTTTTTCCTTCTTTTTGTCTTATTTTTTTTCATCCCCCGGTGATAATGTATAATATTTTCCCTCTCAGTTACTTAAAAAACTAAACGAGAACACAGCAAACTAACACCCACGACTGATAATTTGTGCTCTTCTTCGTGTTTCTTTGCTGTTCGCATTGAGAATCAGTTTATGTGTTCTAAATTTTCGCATTCAAGTAAAAAGATCAAGGTTCACATGAAAAGGAAGAAGAAAAAATGTGTCGAAATTGATGATAAAAAAATAATTCAAGTGCGAAAAATATTTAATTGTGGGGCTGATTGGAGATAAAACCGCACGAAATTTGAGAAATTTTTCGGTACTTAAATTGTCGCCCAAAGTATTCGTACTCAGCTCAGTTATTTGTCGTTTTGGGTTTTCTAGAATCTAAAGAATTGCAACGGAAAGACGCCATTTTTATTTACTACAAATTCTTTTTTTTTACTAAACGTTTTTATGCTTTCAACTAAAATTCTTGTTTTTTACTAAAAATGTTTATCAGAAAATTTTCCTTTTTATTACGGAAAATTTCTTATCCACAAAAATTTTATTTTTGTACTAAAAATTCCCCAATTAAATTTTTCTACTAAAAATTCCCTATTTTCATTTTTTTCTGAAAATTCTCCCTTTTTTGACAATAAAAAATCCGGTTTATTACTAAAAGTTTCTATTTTATGAAAAACTTCTGGTTTTTGTACTAAAAATTTCCTTGTTTTTGTAAAAAATTTCAACTAAATTTCTTGTTTTTTTACTAAAAATGTTTATCAGAAAATTTTCCTTTTTATTACGGAAAATTTCTTATCCACAAAAATTTTATTTTTGTACTAAAAATTCCCCAATTAAATTTTTCTACTAAAAATTCCCTATTTTCATTTTTTTCTGAAAATTCTCCCTTTTTTACCAAAAAAAAATCCGGTTTATTACTAAAAGTTTCTATTTTATGAAAAATGTCGCCTTTCGTACCAAAAATTCCTCTTCTCATAACTAAAAAAATGTTGTATTTTTAATAAGAATTCTCTTCTCTCAATACGAACTTTCATTGGTTTGTACAAAAAACTTCTGGTTTTTGTACTAAAAATTTCCTTGTTTTTGCAAAAAATTTCAACTAAAATTCTTGTTTTTTTACTTAAAATGTTTATCAGAAACTTTTCCTTTTTATTACGGAAAATTTCTTATCCACAAAAATTTTATTTTTGTACTAAAAATTCCCCAATTAAATTTTTCTACTAAAAATTTCCTATTTTCATATTTTTCTGAAAATTCTCTCTTTTTTACCAAAAAAAAAATCCGGTTTCTTTTTTATGAAAAATGTCGCCTTTCGTACTAAAAATTCCCCTTCTCATGACTAGAAAAATTTATATTTTCAATAATAATTTTCTCTTAATAAGACTTTTCATTTAAACTAAAAGTGCCTCGTTATTAATAAAAATTTTGTTTGTACCAAAAATTCTAATTTTGTTTTTAATAAAAATTTTAATTTTGGTTCTGTAAAAATTCTCTGCTTTTGCCAAAAAACATTCCCTTTTCTTACTAAACTAACTCTTTTTTTTGCCGTGAATTTTGTCTTTTGTACTAAAAATTCTCCTTTTTTTTACTAAATATTTTGTTTTTTCACTAAAATTCTCTTTTTTAATAAGAATTTTCATTTGAAACAAAAACTTCTTCGTTGTTATTAAAAATAGATTTTCTTATCACTAAAAATTTTGATTTTTGTACTAAAAATGTCCGTTTTTTGATAAAAATTTGGAATTTTTTCCGAAAAATATTGCGAATTTACCATAAATTCTACATTTTCTCCAAAAAAATTTCTTTAACAAAAAAAATTATTTCATTTTTGCTAAATATTACAATTTTTTTTTTAAATTCTCTGCTTTTGCCAAAAAACTTTTCATTTTCTCACCCTTATGCCTTTTGTACTAAAAATTCTCCTTTTTTTAAAAAAAAAATTAATTTTTTTTCTAAAAATTCTCTTTTTACCAAAAAAAAATCCGGTGTGTTACTAAAAGCTCCTTTTTTTATCGCCTTTCGTACTAAATAATTCCCCTTCCTAAATTTCGCCTTTCGTACTAAAAATTCCCCTTCACATAACTTAAAACTTCTGCTTTTTGTACTAAAATTTTTCTTGTTTTTATGAAAATTTTTCTATGCCTAAAAATTCTTTTTGTTTTTGCTAAAATATTTAACTTTTGTTCTTTAAAAATTCTCTGCTTTTACCAAAAAACATTTCAAACTCTTTTTGTCTTTTTTACTAAAAACTCTCCTTTTTTTTACTAAAAATTCTCCTTTTTTTTCTAAAAATTCTCTGTTTTTTACAATGAAAATCCGGTTTATTATTAAAAGGTCCTTTTTTATGAAAAATTTCGCTTTGGATTTAAGTTTAAGTTTTGGATTTTTAGTACCAAAAGCTAAATTTCCATTTTTACTGAAAAAAATTTCCATTTTATCAAAAATTCTGCTTTTGGTACTAAAAGTTCAATTTTTGTTGCTAAACGTTTTACTTTTATTATTAATTTTTTTTTATGTTTTACAGAAATTTTCTGTGCTTACCAAAAATTTCCTTATTTCTTATTAAAAATATCTAAACAAATTTTATAATTTACTGAAAGTTTCCTTCTTTTAATAGGAATTTTAAATTTTATCTCGAAGCTCTTCGTTTTATTATTTTAACATTCCTTTAAATTTTCGAATTTTTTCTGAAAAGTTTACGTTTTTAACAAAAAAAAATTTTTTTTATCGGTAAATTTATTTTTTGTACTAAAAGTCTCCTATTTTTTGTAGCTAAAAAGTTAAAGTTTTCAATAATTTTATTAGCATTTTACAGAAATTTCCCACGTTAACCTATTTTTTCTTAGTGAAATTTCCGTTTTCTTAAAAATTAACATTTTTGTACTAAAAATTCTCCTTCTTTTATTAAAATTTTAAAATTTGTTTATGTTTAGCACTAAAAGTCTCCTATTTTTTATGACTAAAAATTTAAAGTTTTCACTAATTTTTTAAATATTTTACAGAAATTTCCCACGTTTACCAATTTTTCTTAGTAAAAATTCCATTTTCTCAAAAATTCACCTTTTTGTACTAAAAGTTCTCCTTCTTTTAGTAAAAATTCCAACTGTTTTCTTTGTCCTTTTACCAAAATATATTCCATTTTCTTACGAAAAAAAAATTCCATTTTTATACCAAAAAAAATGTTTGTGTTAGTTTGTACTAAACAATTTTGATTTTTTACTAAATATTAGTTTTTTTTAGTACGTAAAAAAAAAATTTTTGGGAAAAAGGAAATTTTCAGGCACAAATCAAATTTTTGTCTACAAATTGTCAATATTTTTGGAAGATTTAGTAAGGAATGAATTTTTTTTGTTATTTATTGTCAAAATTTTGAGATATTTTTTAAAGAGAACTTTGCTTTTGCAACCCTACGGACCCACCTTTTTAACTCGTGCAAGTCTAACCTTACCGGCTTAGTCGAAGCTCACCAGATGTCACCTAAAGGAATGCGCTGCCCGCACTTCATTTTATAAAACAGCAAATCTTATCACAAAAAAAAAAATTTCAATAATCAAAAAAAAAAAATCTTGGTTAAGTGTGGGCGAGGAGTGAGCGCTGTGGTATAGAAACTTTCAATGTTTTCTGGGCAATCAGAAATTTCCTAATCTCTTGTCAATTCTTCGTATTTTATTTTACTCTTTCACCTCTCTTTTTTCCCTCTCTCGGACAGTTGCTCTCTGATAATCTAAAACGAACAAAACAAAAAAAATGGAAACAAATCGTATGCAAAATAAGAAAAAATCAAAATGAGTCACTTTAGTGTGTGTGGGTGCATGTGTTGACGACGTGTGTGCGCGGGTGTTTGGTGGATGTGTGTCCGTCCATGTGTGTGTTGATTGTCTAGAGAAAAACATTTCGAGGCTGGAGTCACGGTCAGCACATGTAATCAAAGTCAAGAACGAAAACTCAAGAACATTCGGAGGCGGTGAATTATTGGTGCTTCTGTTTTTAGACTGGCCCCAGTCCTCATCCTACTAAGTTATTAGTTTTGAATAAGGGGAAAGGGGGGAGTGTGCTGGCTGGGGTGGTCAGAGGATGACCGTTGGCACAAATCGGTTGGAGAGTAATTGAATTTCTCAGACGGTCATCTTGTCGTATTGATTACACGTGCATGCATGTATGAGGACGCGTGTGAATTTCTGGGCATTTTAGACCCCCCCCCCCTCCATACTTAACTGTCCTCCATGAGAATATACATTTTTTATTTGTGTTGTTTTGTATTTTTTTGCATACGTTGTTATGACACAAGAGCTCTTTCTGTCTGCACCATAAAAATTCTTTTTTATGCCATGAAATTCGAGCAAAAAATTGCCCCATGCGAATTTTCTAAACTCAACCAAATTGACCGATTGTCAGTGAGGAGAGTACAGTCATGAACAAAATTGATGACGCACAAGTAATTCCTACTAATTCGAATTGATTCTTGTGAATTTTTTAGTTTTCCTTAGAAAAGCTGTTTTTTTTTTAATAATGAATATCGGGAGTATCAAAAATCACCGCCAGATGGTGGAAGAAATTACCTCGAAAATGTGTTTTATAAGAAATTGCAATTAATTCAAAAGCTACAATTTATTAGACTAAAAAATTTTGTTGTTTTTCTTATGAGTAAATTATTTTTTTTGCGAATTAAGAGTTATTTTGGGTTGAACTTTACATGTTTTTGTACAAATTTTATTGTTGATAAGATAATAAGTTCATCAAAAATGGCGCTCTTATCGAAAAGGAACTATTTTCTCTGTGGCAATATTGAAACAAAATTAAATTCATTTGAAATGAGAAAAGTCATAATTAGACATTATTGTTTGGTGAATAACAAAAGAAAAAGTAAAAAATAGTCCCTTTAAAAATTTTAATGTTATAATATAAAAATAAACTGCATAATTCCAGGTAATAGAATGGTTACTTGTTGATATGATGAACTGTAGCATAATTTATGTTATAATGAGTTATCCAATATGTGCTTTGGAAAGTAAAATTAAATAAAACATATTTAAAATTCAGATTTTGATAAATTGTTTATTTTTTTTATATTAATAAAAGTTTGCCATTATCTTAAAAAAATATAATATTATTTAAATAGTTTCCAAAAAAAACTTCTTTGAAGAATCAAAACTTTTGAGATAATTTTCGATGACTTTTTCGCACTATTCGGAATGTAATTCGGCCATTAATTGTAGAATTTTGATTTTTACATACCAAAAATATAAATATTTAAAAAATGATCTTTTATATAGTCTAACTGTATTAAATTGTACGATTTTGGAGACCAATTGACGTTACCAAATCTTGAAATTACGCGTCGTTCGAACAAAACCAAAGAGGTCACTTTTCGTTTCTCTAGAGCCATTTGTGAAAAATTCAGAGCCCCATTTATAGGAATTTTTCTTATTAACATATCCAATAACCAAAAAATTAGCCTCTTTGCTTGAAAAAATTTTTTCTCTCAAAAATTCAGCATCTAAAGTCTGTTGTTCCAACTCTTAATCGGTATATCTTCAGCACATACTATTTACAATAATTGATAGTTAAACGATTCATAATATAAAATGGCAATATTGAATCTAAATAAATTTAACTTTTTTTTAATAAATATTTTTTGTTAATTATTAAATGGCGGTACTATACTTTCCGAACCACAAAACGGATAATACTTTTAGTCTGAACTGCACTATCACAAATCAACTATAATATCGCAACAGAATAATGCAGAGTATTTTATTGAATTGCATCATCATAAATAACCAGAGGTACCATTTGCATATGACAGCTAGATTGTTTGTACGAACTGCACCACCATTTGCAGCGAACTGCATTACCAGTTGTAGCGAACTGCACTACCACTTCATATAATATTGCCTCCGATTTGACATTTGCTCATTCGTTTAACTTTTTCTTGTTAAGTTAAGGTCCTCTCCTTACTGCTCTCTTTACTGTTTGTATTCTAATGTCATATCGACTCTTTTTAAATAATTTCTCATGACCTCTTCCCCACTTGCCAAAGACCCCAGCGATTATTAATATTTTTATTTATTTCCCCAAAAACCAAAAAAAAGTAAAATGTTCATAGTTTGTTCCTTCTTCTATTTACGCTTAAATAATCAAAATCGGATTGAAACTAAAAAAAGAACGCCTTAAAAAAAATGTACAATAAACACAAATAATTTATTAAAAAAATATTTTCATCTTTATAAATAAATATTAGTGGTTAATTTTTGTTAATTATTTTTGAATTTTTTTTGTTGTTACTATTTTTGACTAAAGTAAAATTTTGTTGTTTGTTAGCTTATTTAATACGCAGTAAAATTTGTTGTTAAATAATTTTTTCAAATTGTTGTTTATCAAAATGCGACATGCTCAAATTGTAGCTGCTGGACACTGGAAGTAAGCTAATAAGTTACTATACACGTGCATACTCTCATGCATAGATGCACCTGTACATAAGTACGATCGAGGCTGGTCTGTGCGTTTTTCTTTCTCTTCAATTAACAAATTATTCACGCACATATGCATATATAAATTCGTATTTAAACCCACACCTTTCTGTACAAAAAACCATTCAAACACGAGTCCAAATGGTGTGAATTATTTTCTATTCTAAGAAAAATTGCGTATTTCTTTGGAAGGCAAAAATGGTTGATTTTTTATATGAAATTTTTTTTAAAAACAAATTTTTTTCTTTAAAACATATTTAATTTTTCTTCCTCGTGTCATTTAGTTTTTATTTACTTTTTAAAATAATAACGAAAATGAAATAAATAAAATTAGATAATAAATAATAATAAATGACTGCAAATGTGACTGATTTTTTTTAAAAAAATGCAAAAAAAACAATCAACTATAAATAATAATAAAAATTTTATATTGTAAATTTTATTTTTGTCAGTTTTAACGAATATAATTCAACAATTTAACATTTTTTGGATTGTTTTTTCTGTATTTTGTAAAAAAATTTTTGGCATTTTTTGGGTTCTTTTTTTTTTAAATAATTTTAATCATTTTTTTGGGTTTCTTTTTTAAATCATTTCTAACATATTAAATATATTTTTTAATTGTTTATTTTTTTTTAATAGTTTTTAATTTTTTTTTAGCATATTTTTTAACAATAATTTTACACATTTTTTTTGGTTTTTTCTGTTGAAATTTTTGTAAATTAATTTTTAACATTTTTGAATTGCTTAATTTTTAGTTTATTTGTTTAAAAAATAATTTTTAATATTTTTTGTATTTTCGTTTTTTTTTTAAATATAAATTATTCATTTTTTTGGGTGCCTTTTAAAAATAATTTTGAACAATTTTTTTTGAGACACAAAGTCTTTGTTCATATAATTTTTGACATTTTTTTGGATTATTTTTTAAAAATAATTTTTCACTTTTTTTGGTTTTGTTGGATTGTTTTCTAAAAATAATTGTTAGCATTTTATGGGTTCTTTTTTTAAATAATTTTTGGAATTTTTAGGCTTCTTTGGAATTTTTGTAAAATAAAGTTAATCATATTTTTTGGTTGTTTTTTTTTTTAAATAATTTTAATCAATTTTTTGGGTATTTTTGTATTTTTTCAATAATTTTTAACATTTTTTCTAAGTTACAATTTTTTATTGGATTGTTTTTAAAAAATAGTTTTTAACATATTTTTTGATTTTTTTGTAGGTTTTTTTGTATCTTTTTGAACTAATTTTTAACAATTTTTGGTCTTCTTTTTTGTAATTTTTGTGAAATAGTTTTTAATATTTTTCGAATTGTTTTTATGTTTAGTATTTTTTAAGCTTTTTAATATATTTTTGGATTGTTTTTAAAAAATAATTTTTACTATTTGTTTTTGAGTCTTTTTGTATTTTTTAAAAGTTAAATCTTTGGGTTATTTTTGAATTAATTTTTGAAACTTGTTGTTTTTTTTGGAATTTTTGTGAAAACATTTTTAATATTTTGTTTTGTTTTGTTAAATACATTTAAAAAAAAAACAACTTTTGACAATTTTTTCGGGCTTTTTGTATTTTTTCAAATTATTTTTAATATTTTTTTGGGTCTTTCCGTATTTATTTAAAAAAATTATTTGTAACATATTTTAAGTTTATTTTTAAAAATAATTTTTAACATATTTTTAAGGTGTTTTTTTTTTATTTTTTTAAAAATAACTTGAAACATTTTTCTTGGGGTTTTTTTGAAATTTTTGGGTTTTTTTTGGCATTTTTTTGAAATAATTTTTAATATTTTTTGGATTGGTTTAAAAAATAATTTTTGACCATTTTTTAGGTTTTTTGTATTTTTTCAAATAATTTTTTAATTTTTTTTTTTTATAATTTGTAGTATTTTTTGAATTGTTTTTTAAAAATAATTTTTAATACAATTTTTTGGGTCTTTTTGTATTTTATTAAATATTTAATTTTTTTTTAAGGTATTTTTTGAATTTTTTAAAACGAAAAAAATAAATTTTTTTTAATCAAATTTGGTTATAATAATTATATTTACCAAAAAATTATATAAAAAAAATCCAACAATTTGTTTTAATAAGTTATTAAAAACAATTTTCCTTGTATTTTTTTTTGCGGAATTTCTCTTTTAAATACTCTTAAATGTTAAAACTTTTTGCCGTAAAAGAATGCAAAAAATGATATCTCCCTAAAAAGTCATCTTAAATTTAAAAATGACTTTAGAGAAACTTCATTATTTGAAAAAAAAAATATCATAAATAATTTACTTTCTGATTAATTATTTGAAATTTTTTTTTAATGTTTTCTTAGTGTTTTGTTATTTTTATCAAAAAGTGGGTAATTAAAAAAGAAAGTTTAAATTTTCAAAAAAAAACTCTGGATTATTTTAAAAGATTCTAAGCTCTTAAATTAAGCTTCTGAACCAATAAGCATTGAAAATAAAATCAACCAAGCTATTTTTTATGGAAAAAATTAAATTTTTTTAAACAAAACAAAAAACAAAATCTAAAACCGCCTAATTTCCCCTTTTCTGTTTTGTTTTTAATTTGCTTTTATTTATTTTAATATCTTTAATTAATCAAATCCATTTAAATAAAAAGCCGAAGCTGAAGAAAAATTATTTAATTATCGTTAGTTTGTTCTTAAAAAAAAACCGTTTACTTTGATTAATAGCGGAAGCTCCAAACCATCGTCGCCGCTACCCTTACCCTTAGTGCCTTTTCTCCAAACAAGGTCAAATTAGTAAATGCGTTATAAAAACAATAATAATAATAATAATAATAATCTTGTATTATTGTTATTATTATAATTAGTATTAATTCTAAATTTATCTATTTTCGATTGGAAACCAACGAAAGACTCAAACTTGTTCTTCGTGTTTTGTAGGGGGAAAAAAAATGACAAAATAATTTAATATGATTTTCAGGTGTTCAGAAAAATTATAAAAATTTCTGGTTTTTGACAATTTTATGCAAATTTCAAATATAAAAAAAATTTGTGTAAAATAAAAAAAAAACTCATTTAAACTAGGAAAAATAACCAGGGCTGTTATCAGAATCAAATAAAGTTGAACGTGTAATCGAAACACTGAATCCGGAGTACAAAAAAAAAGAAATAAAACCAAAAAAAAAAAGAAGAAGAAAACCATTCAGAATTTAGAAGTAAAGGAAAAAAAATGATTTTTTCGTGTTGTTGTGGTATTTGGAATGAAATTTATACGAAAATTGGGTCAAGGTCGTCAACCGTCTTTGATAATGAAGAAATGCCCGGACGCTTACAGTCGACTACATTTTGACTGGACACCTTTTGTTTCTCATAAATTTTTGAATTTTTTAAATATATTTTTTTTTTTTACTTTTATTTTTTATAATTTTTTCATAATTAATTTTGTATTTTTTTAAAATAATTTAAATTTTTTAGGATCTTTTTTTTATAAGTTTTTTATTATAATTTTCATTATTTCTTAAAGAAAAATAATTAGAGTAAGAATTAAAAATATTTTAATAAAACCCGTGAAAATTTACAAGAAAATAATTTTTAAAAAATTTATGAGAAAAATTAACTTTTCGTTTTTTTTTGTTTTTTTTTTGTAGTTTTTAAATTTTATGTTTTTACAATTTTATACGCTTTTTATTCAAATTTTTAAATGATTGTTTTTATAATATTTAGAAAAATTTTTTTATTACCTATTTTCTTATAAATCGTGACAATTTGTTCACGGTTTTTTTTTTTACAATTTTCTTTATTTTGACTTTATTTATTTTGTTCGCTGTAATTTTTACAAATTTTTAATTATTGTGATTATTTTTAAGTGGTTTGCATTTCTCAGAAATTTTTGTATTTTCTTTCGAATTTTTAGCTTTTTGAATTTGTTTGCAATTTTCCTATTATTTTTAAGATATTTTTTCATAATCAGTCTTTTTTATCCGATTTTTTTATTTTAAATTTTTCAATATTTACTTTTGAAGGTTTATTTTTCTCATAATTAATTTTAGAATTTTTTTTTATTTTTAATCTTTTTAATTAATTTCTTATATTTTAATTAACTCCTTGTTTTAGGAACAGGTTTTTTTTATTTCTTTAAATTTTTTAGTATTTCAATTTTAGTTTATGGATTTTTTTTTTAAAAAATTGTTTAAAAAAAATGTCATAATTTTTTTTTTTGAGGATTTTTTTTAAATAATTTTTTTTGCTAGATTATCAAGAATATTTTTGTTTTTAACGAATTGTTTCTAATATTTTTTGTATTTTTTAGAATAGAAAAAAAAACGTTATGACAAAAACAACCTGAAAAATTATTTTTCTTTATTTTTCAGGTTGTTTTTAACATAATTTTTTTTTTATTTTAATTTTTAGATTTAATTTTTTGGTTTTTTTTGCATAATTTCTCAGAAATATTTTTTTTTGTATTTAATATTCTTGTTTTTTGTAGCTTTATTTGTAGAATTTGTTAAATAACAACAGGAATAGGAAAATTAAATTTAAGAAAGGTATTTTTTTTGTTGATATTTTGGTTTAGTTTTGTTTTTCTTAAAAATTTCAATGGTAATTCTGATGATCTTTTCAATAGGATGTCTCAAAATCTATGCGAGAAGTAATTTTAATAAAATTGTTTCTTAGGCTGCATGGCATTTGGTACCGTCTTGTTGAAACCACATTTTGTTGAGCTGCATGGCATGTGGCACCAACTTGTTGAATATCTTACAATTTAGGCACAAAAAATTGGCTTATCATGCCGCGATAGCGAGAACCATTAACTGTTATTGCTTGATCAGCTACATTTTCGAAGAATGATGGCTCCAGCCTAAAATCTGCACCAAACAGTAAAACGTTGTGGATGCATTTGTTTCTCAACAAACACTCGTGGATTTTCTGAACCCCAAATGAGATGATTTTGCCGATTATCCGAGCCATCAAGATGAAAATGAGCCTCATTGCTGAAGATGAGTTTGTTCGAAACCACTTGTTGTTGTTCCATAATCCATTCAAGGGCCTCCATTCGCTGTGCATGGTCAGTAGGCTCCAGTCAATTAAACTTTGTAAGCCTTTAAAATGCAAATCTTTTGTGAAAATATACTGTAGAGAGCTTCTCGAAATTGATGGTCCTGAACTCACAATCATGGTGCTGAATTGATCTTTTTGGACTCTTAGCGAACTGTTTCGATGTTTTTTTATTGAACGACAACAGCCAGAGTGTTTAAGATCACTAATTGATCCAGTCTCCTTGAATTTTTTAATTAATCTCTTTACAGTCGATAAATTTAAATCACAATTCGGACAATATTTTCTACCAAAAATTGCGAACTTCAGCTGGCAAACCTTAATTATTTTTAATATATTGCATAACAATGAAAATGCATTATTCTTTTTCAATAACACTGAACTGTCAGCTGTCACGCTATCTTTTTTCTATCGTTAGCAACACTTTACCGTATAAATGGCGCAAAATTCAAATCTTGCGCGCATCTAGGGACACTCTTTATAGTATTTTACCTTATATTTTAGAGTAATTGAATTTTTTTTCCAATTATTTAAATGAATTAAAGTTTTTCCTTTATTTCTTGTTGAAAAAATTTTTATATGTAATTATTTGGTATTTTTTTTTTTTGTTGATATTAATTAATTTTAAGTTTTATTTTCCTAATTGATTCTTATAGAATTTTTTTGATTCTTAATTTGATTATTGCCAAAAAGTGGATAGGATCGAAATAAAGTGAAATTAGTTGTACAAAAATTCTTAAATATTAAATAGGAAATTTACAAAAAAAAATATATTTAATAAATATTTTTAAAAAAAATATCGAAAAAATGCCTAGTACAACAATGTAAAATTACAATAACAACAAAAAAATATTTAAAATGCAGCATAAGAAAAATTACTTTTTCTAAAATTAGAAAAAAATAAAAATAGTGAAAATTTGTAAAAATAAATTTCACCAAAAATCATTTAAAAAAAAATTAGATTAATTATTCTTTGCAAATGTTCACAAAAATTATAATAAATTTATTTATTAAGAATCTAAATAGTCATTAAATGGCTTTATAGTCGTGGCTGCGCCACTGAACCTTGTTTCAGAGACCTATACATCAAATAATACCAAACAAGAAATTAATTAAATGCAATTTCTATTAAAAAAAAATAAGAACAAGAGGACAAGAAGAATATGCCCTCATGGAAAATGGCACAATTTGAATAAGAAGAAGAAAAGGGGAAGCCAATTAGAGAGAGACAAGATTAAGAAGAAGAAAAGAAGAATTTTTAGTTGATGTCATTTTTTTTTCCCAGAATGTGATAGCGAAAACCTTAGATTATAGAAGAACTGGATAGGCCTCTACACAAAAATTCTTTCCGAATTTTGTTGGCAATAAATTCGTAGAACGCACACACATGCAAAATAACAGAAACGGCGCAAATCATTGGGGGCCAATTTTAAACTTCAACGGTTCGCTTAATACCATTTTCATATGTGATGACATTTATGCTTAAATTAATAGATTTTTTAATATTGTGAATTTTGTTGTTTGATGGAATTAGTTTTGGAAATTTACAATAAAACACAATATTCTATTTTAAAATATTATTTATTTATTTATTATATTTTAATCTTGTTTATTAAAAGAGAATTATAAAGTGGAAGAGCATACACCACATATAAAAATATAAATTGCAAGTTATTTTATTAGCGTATATCAAAACAATTATGTGCACAAATAAAATTTATATTCCAAAAATAAAATTTATATTCCTTTTATTAATTTTAAAGTTAAAACAATCATTTGTAGAATGTTGAAAACTTCTTTATAATATAGGGTTTTCCAATAAGAGTAATATGATTTCTAAGTGATGTTTCGGCCATTTGTAATATGTCATGATCGGTCTCTTTTTTTCATTGTATTCAGTAATGTTTACAATTTTATCATGGTGCGATATACGCAAGAGCAACGTTTACAAATTATTCAATTTTATTATCAAAATAATCGTTCTCCAATTGCAACTTTTCGTGCGCTTTTGCCATTTTATGGTCGTAATAATCGTCCAACTGTGCTCGCTATTCGTCGAATTGTTAAAAATTTCGAGCGTACATTTTCTTTACATAATGTTCAAGTACCAATAAGATAAAGAACCGTTCGAAGTAATGAAAATATTGCTGCCGTTCAGGCAAGTGTTGCTGAAGACCGCAATTTGTCGATTCCAAGACGTTCTCAAGAATTGGGACTGTCTCAAACCACAACCTGGCGGATTTTGAGGAAGGATTTGGGCTTGCATTCGTATAAAATTATTATCACTCAAGAACTGAAGCCAATAAATCACCGTAAACGCCGTGAATTTGCTGATTTTGTTTTGGAACAACTTGAAAACGATAACGATTTTTTTAAGAAAATCATCTTCTCCGATGAGGCTCACTTTCATCTGAGTGGTGCGGTAAATAAATAAAACTGTCGATTCTGGTGCGAAGAAAATCCACAAATTATTCATGAACACCCATTACAAATTGGAAGAAGTTGATCTTGACAACATCTGGTTCCAACAAGACGGGGCTACGTGCCACACAGCACGTGCAACAACCGAATTATTGCGAGAAAATTTTGGAGATTCGATTATTTCAAGAAATTTTGCCTCCAAGAAGTTGTGCTTTAACACCATTAGACTATTTCTTGTGGGGTTATTGGAAGTCATTGGTGTTTAGCAATAAACCAGACTCTCTTCAAGCTTTAGAAGTCAATATTGAACGTCCTATTCATGACATACGACATGATTTAGTGGAAAAAGTACTCGAAAATTGGGTTCATCGAATTCGTTCCTGCAAAAGAAGTCGTGGAGGCCATTTGAATGACATTTTATTCAGAACTTAATTGTATGGATTGTACTTTACATTAAATAATTAAAAATTTCTTTAACAATTAGTGTGTTTTTTAAATAATAACCCTACCGAATATATTTTATTTATTTTAACACAAAATGAAAACAACAACGGAAAACAGACTGAAAAATTCGTTGCCTTAAATTTTATTACACACACTTTACGTACGCCGGCACTGAACTATTTTCTGGTAAACATTAAACTGTCAACATCACATTTGTTTACATTTATTGAATGACGAACTTTTCACTTTTTTAACCACTTTTAGGACCAAATAAATCATTAAAACCCATTTAGCAACATCATAAACTAAATTTTTATTAATTTCTCTAGTTAAAATGAAGATGTTAACTTACCGAAAAAAAGAAATTCCCGGTTTCTTTTATAAATCACTTCATTTTTTTAAATAAAAATTCCCTATTAAAAGTTATCAACAATATAACTATTTATATAAATACGTAAATACTTCAAAAAAGATAAAAAACACACTTTCATGGAGAATGGCATTTTTTAAAACTCTCCAAAAGTTAACAAAATTGAGGCGCTCTTGATATTTAATTGATATTTACGAAATGAATAATAAACCTAAAATACAATAAATAATGCTTTTACAGTTCAATAAATTTCTATGACAAAAACTAGATATCAGTGGGTTATGGGTCTACATAAAAAAATCTACACAAAAGTATACAAGCGTTACGATTTCTCGCCGCTTCTGCAATAATTAAGCCAGAAAGTTGCCTATACATATACGAAAATCTGACATACGGGCCTATCCAGGTATTCTTTAATCTAAGGGAGAAGCCCATTCGATATAGAAAAGATCAAGAAGAAGAAAAGAAGAATTTTTAGTTGACGTCACTTTTTCCCTCCGGAAATTTGATAGCAAAAACTATTAAAAAAAAAATACTTCGTTAATTGTTATGCTTTTATTTTCTCTCTTTCCTTCTTTATTTTTAAGATAATTAACAACAATCTAGAATATTATCTATTCGAACAAAAACTAAATAAACTAAGTTAAGACCATAAAAATTGAGACAAAAGATATTTTCTCTTATGTAATCGATTGGCTTTTTTTCTATTTAGTAGAGATTTTAAAAAAAAAATACTTTTTCATAAAAATAAAATTATCTTTATATATAGAATAGAAAAAAAAATAAACCAAAAAAACCAAAAACCAAACGAAGCAATCAATTTTTGACCAGAATTTCGCAATGTCAAAAATTATTTTTCGAGGTCATTTTGAAAGAGACAAATTAAAAAAAAACCGCCATTTTGATAAAATTGCGGTTTTTTTTTTAAATTTTTCTATACACACTCAGAAAAAAATGTTTATTTTTTTTTGCTAATTTTCCAAAAGTAGACAAAAAATTCTTTTCGATAATTTTCGATTAATGGCAAAATATCTTTTTGCCAACGTTTTTTTTTTAACTTTTCAAAATAATATATTTTTTGCTGTTCACACAGCATTTTCAAAAAAAAAAAAATCAAAAAAAAGAAACATATTAATAAAATTTAATTTGAGAAAATTTTGTATTTAAATCACTTTTCCAGACAATTTATGATATTACGAAAAAAAACCCCCCCAAAAGAAATATATTAAAAATAATATATTTTTAAATACATAAAATGGCACGGCACTTATTCTGAGCATTTGCACAAATAAATTGTAACATTTTCTTTATAATTTTTTAATATTTTTTTTTTGTGCCGGGTTGAGAAAAGTGTTTTTTTTTTTTTTTTGGGAATATAATCTTATCTGTAATACGTAACAAACAATCTCTACATTCTTGCACATTTTATTGCTATACAATAATGACTAAAAAAATATTTTTAAATTCTATATTTAAATAGTAAAACAAAATCCCCTCTATTTTTATTCACAATATTTAAAAATAATATTAATTATTCACCAAAAAAAAAAAAAAAATTAAAACATTTTCTGCACGTGTACGTGTCATCAGATCGAATTAAATTCTTTGGAATTATTTGAATTTTGAGAAAATACAAAATTATTAATGTAAAAAAAAAAACAAGTGTGTTGACAGTCTTCGAATGTGTGCGGTTCTAGACCAAAAATAAAAACCTACAAACGTGCCAATAATGCATTCAAAGTGCAACTGGCCACTGAAAATATTGAACAGGAAAAAATAAAATAAATAAATAGCCCCCAGCCAGACTTTATCACAAAACGCACACACGCAAATGCATAAATTAATCCATCAAACGACAGACTATTTTTTGACCTTCAGACTAGGTCTTAGCATTTATAAAAAAAAAATTGTTTGTTATAAAAAAAAAATGTATTATTTGCTTTTTAAACAATTGTCTTTATTGTAAATGCAGTCCATAACTCTATGCATGCATATGTGTACACGTTCAAATATTAATATTGATAATGAAAATATTCAATAATATAGTATAACTTTTATTTTCATTTTAGCAATAAATTAAGATTATTGTTTTAATTTAATAATACTTACCTGATCAAATTTGTGCATAAATTATTGGTTTTTATTACGTTTTCTTTTTTTATTTAAATAAAAATTACAATTTCTTTAATTTTGAATTTGTAGTTTTTGCATAAAGGTGACTAAATTGTTGTGGTATATAAAAGATATAATTTTTTCCAGGGCTATTTTTGAGATAATTAGTTTTTTGTTTCAAATTATTTTTGATGATTATGTCCTAAATATATGGCTTAAGGTCTTGTCCTAAGACTATGTACTAAGCTTATGTCCTGAAGTTGTCCTAAAGTCACCTTTTCAGGTAATGTTCTAAGGTAATAGTCCCAAGGTACTCTGATAACGATATGTCCTAAAGCCATATTCTAATGTCATTTTTAAAGTAATGTTCTAACATAATATTCTAAGGTTTTGTCTTAAGATCTTGTCCTAAGGATATGTCCTAAGGTTACATCCTAAGGTACTCCTAAATTCAGCTTTTAAGGTTATGTCCTAAGATAATAATTTTCTATATCAGATCCTAAAGTCACCTTTTAAGAAAATCTACTAAGGCAATAGTCCAAAGGTACTGTCATAGCGATATGTCCTAATGTCATGTCCTAAAACCATGTCCTAATGTCATTTTCTAAGGATGAAGACCTAAGGTAATTCTTAAGGCTATGTCCTAAGATTATATTCTAAGGTTCTGTCCTAAAGTATTGTCCTAAGGATATGTCCTAAGTTGAGGTCCTAAGGTAATGTCCTAAGGTAATAGTCTCAAGGTACTGTCATAGCGATATGTCCTAATGTCATGTCCTAAAGCCATATTCTCATCTCATATTCTAGGATGATGACCTAAGATAATTCTTAAGGCTATGTCCTAAGATTATATTCTAAGGTTCTGTCCTAAAGTATTGTCCTAAGTTTATGTCCTAAGTTGAGGTCCTAAGGTAATGTCCTAAGGTAATAGTCTTAAGGTACTGTCATAGCGATATGTCCTAATGTCATGTCCTAAAACCATGTCCTAATGTCATTTTCTAGGATGAAGACCTAAGGTAATTCTTAAGGCTATGTCCTAAGATTATATTCTAAGGTTCTGTCCTAAAGTCTTGTCCTAAGGCTATGTCCTAAGTTGAGGTCCTAAGGTAATGTCCTAAGAAAATAGTCCCAAGGTACTGTCATAGCGATATGTCCTAATGTCATGTTCTAAAGCCATGTCCTAAACCCATGTCCTAAAGCCATATCCTAATCTCATTTTCTAGGATGATGACCTAAGATAATTCTTAAGGCTATGTCCTAAGATTATATTCTAAGGTTCTATCCTTAAGTATCGTCCTAAGGCTATGTCCTAAGTTGAGGTCCTAAGGTAATGTCCTCAGGTAATAGTCCCAAGGTACTGTTATAGCGATATGTCCTAATGTAATGTCCTAAAACCATGGCCTAATGTCATTTTCTAGGATGATGACCTAAGATAATTCTTAAGGCTATGTCCTAAGATTATATTCTAAGGTTCTGTCCTAAAGTATTGTCCTAAGGATATGTCCTAAGTTGAGGTCCTAAGGTAATATCGTAAGGTAATAGTCCCAAGGTACTGTCATAGCGATATGTCCTAATGTCATGTCCTAAAGCCATGTCCTAATGTCATTTTCTAGGATAAAGACCTAAGGTCATTCTTAAGCTAATGATCTAAAATTATATTCTGAGGTTATGTCTGATGGCCTTGTCCTAAAACTATATTCTAAGTTAAGGTCCTAAGATAGTCCTAAAGTCAAGTCAGCTTTTAAGGTAATATCGTAAGGTAATAGTCCTAAGGTATTGTTATAAGAACATGTCAAATGAAGATCATATTCAACTTTTGTGTGTGAAAGTTTTGTCCTAACTCGAGGTCCTAACGTTACGTCCTATTGTCATGTTTTAAGATCATGTGCGAAAGATCTCGTTTAAAGGTCACATTATACGATCATATTGTGAGCTTACTTCTTAACGTCATATCCTATGGGTTCAGATTTTAAGTTCATGCCGTAAGGTACTGTCCTAAAATCCGTTCATAAGTTTATACACGATCACTAATTTTTTTCCATAGTCTATACGCGAAATAGTTAAATTTCTACTAAAAAAGTCCACAAAATACCGAAAAAAGTTTTATTATAGACCACGTGGTCGTTATATGGTATAATTCAAATTTTTCAACCGAGCACTTGTCCATAATCGATAACAAAATGGCGGATAGTTAATAAAATTTGTGTGATCATATTTTCGGGGAAATATTTTTTCAATAAATCTGAAAATCTTTAACATTAAAACAAAATGAGTACTAAAAATATTTTTCCATTTAAAGGTAATTAGCTTAATTTTAAAGCTACTTAAATCAAAATGGCGGCCAAGTTTTAGGTTATGAAAACGGTCATTGTTTATTGACATCGCAGTTAGTAGGTGACTTGGGATCATTCTTGTCTTTTTTAATGGATATCTTTAGTAACATTTGTACTGTAACAAATATTTATTTCAGTCAATATTACTAAATATTAATATACAACGCACTTTATTCCGGCTATATAAATACCTGAATTTGAACTCAAGACCCCTACCCACTAGACGTAGACGTTCCGAATGCCCCTAAATCAGACCATAGTTGGGATTCTTCTCTTCTATAATTTACTAAAATTCAGAAAAACCTATTGAATCTCATAATAAAATGACATGAAAAAATAAAAATGATATAAAAAGAGAAGATAAATTAGAAAAATAGTCAAAAAAAAAATGGCCAACTTGAAAGTGAATTAATTTTTGGTTCCGGGCGAGAAGGAGAGAGGGGGGAAGCGACTGACGGCGTTAATTGGTAAAAATGCTTTGAAACATTTCTTCCACATGATTTCACTTTCTTCAATTTGTTGTTGTCTTGTTGTGAATTTTCTTCAAATGCAAAAAAAAAGGATTAATCAAATATCTTTCCTTTTTCTAGGCCATAAAATAACGCCAAACTACAATTTGAAAATGACAATTTTTCTGTTGGATGAACCGAGACAGAAAATGAGAAGAAATAGCTATAAAATAATAATAATAATAATCAGAATAACGGCTTTTGTGACGCTTTAGGCCACATCCGCATCGACTTCCTTATTGCGGCAACATTTTAACATTTTTTACCAACAAAATACGGAATACTTTCGTAAGTGGAGTATTCGGTAAAAGTGCATAGATGGGGATGCACACGCACACGAACACATACGCGTAGAGATTAAAAAGTAGTTGGAGGAGGAGGAGAAGAAAAATAAATAAAGCCTAAACGAACGCAGCCATGCAATCGAAGCGAAGAGCGTTGAACCGATTTTCTGCAGAAATTTTTAGCGTTCACAGTCATTGGAGGAGGGCAATAGTATGCGCCATGCACGTTATTAGCGTCAGGCGACTCCAATCGCCATGTTGATTAGATAGTGTCGCAAGCACGGTAACCGAGATGCAGATGGTTCCGAACGCAAACTGGGGCATGGTAAGTGAAAGCGGCTGAATGTAGGATAAACTCTCACTTTTCGTTCGAAATTTATTGAAGCAGCAAAAGTTTTCTTCTTTCTATTCGGACCGTCGTTTTTCATCTACGGATTTATGCTCGAGCTGATGTGACGGTAATATGCCATATGGCCCCTCTCCCTTTCCCACCTGCTATCACTAACGCACCAGTCCATACACCGATGGCGCAGTCGCAATTAGCATAAAGAAAATGAAAATAACAAAATACGAACTAATTCCATGTTAGCGTTAAGCTGTGCGCACTCTCTCATAATGATCGCGGCCATTGAAGCGGTCATTAGAGCCGCCATTGTGACAGATAATGTGATGACGCCCTCGTTATTATTGATTTTAGTTTTATGGCATGTGCTGATAATGGGACAGCTGCACTTACACTCAACATTTCCATTATTGAACCTGAAAATGGAGTGAGTGGAATGGCGGCCCTTTTTCTACCTATTGTCGATTCGTTATCGATCTACGCGTGGTCTAAATCTTGTCTATGATATCATACTCCGTTCCAAGAGTGCCCACTTCGACTGAAATAATTGAAATCAGTAACATGTGCGCCCGTTTGATTGTTCCCGGAAATATTTGATGGCGCTTTTAATTGGATTCAATGTAATTCGGAGATGGCCGCGTATGAATTAATTATTGTAGCTCGGCTCATATGGCAACTGGTGCTATTCGAATTTGTTTTTTTTAATGCGATAATTTTTGTCATTGGGCATTGCTCATTGCTGGTTTCTTAAATATGGCTTATTGCTTATTGCTCTTCCGTTGAGGGGTCTTCTGAGGGTCAGCTCAGAGAATGTCTGAATGTCGTCGGAAATTTCTGAGTCACGCAATCGCTTTCCACAATGGACATATTCAGATTTTAAGGTCAAGAATATCCAATGTTCAAGTTTCTTTCGTCGTTTCTGGTATTCGAGTCACTTGGAATCTTTAGTTTGCAGTCTGCAGCGCTGTACTGTACCCTGTAGAATGTCGCCTTTACCGAGTAGAGTGTGTACAGAGAGTGTAGGGTGAAAATTGCTGCTACGAGTACAATGGAAATCGCTTTGACCTAATCTTTGGATTTTATTGAATATTTTCCTGGCCTTTATTTACGTACTTGAAGGATTTGGAGAGTACGCATTTAGTAATTGTTCGAGGTTATTTCATAAAAAAAAAACGTTTTTTCCGACATTTTCTTGAATTTCCCCTCTTTTGATTAATAATATTGAAGAAGAATAGAAAATATTTCTTCTGTTGGTAAAATTTGAATCGGTTTCTTTTCGTTTTGTTTTGTCAATAAGGCTAAAAGATGCTTTTACTTTTTGCCGTAGTGTACGGTGCACTTTGAAAAAAAAAAAACATCATCAAAAATTTACTCTATCACAATTTTGAAACATCAAAAAAAGTTTCTCTTCCCTAAATTAAAAGTTCTTCCCTAAATGAGAAATTAGTCTTTAAATTAATAATATTGTCTTTAAATTAAAAGTGTGTCATTTATTAAAAATGTTTTTTTTTTAACTTCAGAAAATGTCTTTTAATCAAGAGTTTGTCTTTTAATTGAAAATGTCGTTTCTAAATCAAAAGGTTTTTCACTAAATTAAATACTTGTCTGTTAATAAAAAGATTTTCTTTGACTTCAAAATTTATTTTTAACTTCAAAACTTGTCTTTAAACTGTAAATTTATCTCTAAATTGAACGGTTACCTTCAAATTTAAAGTGTGTCTTTAAATCAATAATATTGTCTTTAAATGAAAATTGTGGCGTTAATAAAAAAAAATTATATATTTTTAGAAATTGTTTTTTAATCAAGAGTTTGTCTTTAAATAAAAATATCGTCTCTAAATCAAAAATTTTGTCTCCAAATTTTTATTGTCTGGTAATAAAATGGTGTTCTTTGACTTCAAAATTGGCTTTCAACTTTAAAATTGGTCCTGTAAATTTATCTTTCAATTAAAAGACTTGTTTTCAAATAAAAATTAGAAAGGTTGTCTTTGAATTGAAAATTAGTTTTTAAAATCTAAAAAATTCTCTTTAACTTCAATGTTTTGTCCTTAAATTAAATTAATAGTCTGCCATTAATTTAAAAATTCATCTCTAATTTCAGAGTTTATCTTTTAATCAAGAAAATATCGACTATTAATTAAAAAGTTTGTCTTAAAATCAAAAAAAATATTGTCTGTAAAAGTAAAATTTGTTTTCAAATTAAAAGTTTGTATTTAAATTCAAATATTTACATCTCAGTTTGAAGTTTGTCTCTTAATTAATAGTATGTCCTCTCATAAAAGATGCGTTTCTAAATTAAAACATTGTCTCTAAATTAAAAGTTTGTTTTATAAATCGAAGGGTTTGTCTTTAAATGAAAAGTTTATCTTCAACTTTAAAGTTTTATCTCCAAATTAATACAATATGTTTGTCTGTAAATCAAAGAGTTTATCTG
This sequence comes from Atherix ibis, assembly GCA_958298945.1. Lineage (NCBI taxonomy): Eukaryota > Metazoa > Arthropoda > Insecta > Diptera > Athericidae > Atherix > Atherix ibis. The sequence goes on along the minus strand of OY282605.1, from coordinate 28,735,034 downwards.
AAAATAAAGTTTTTCTATAAATTAGAAGCTTGTCTTTAAATTAATAATATTGTCTCTAAATTAAAAGTGTGTTATTTATTTAAATTTTTTTTTTTTAATTTTAGAAATTATCTTTTAATTAAGAGTTTGTCTTTAAATAAAAATATCGTCTCTAAATCAAAAATTTTGTCTTATTTGTGTCTTGTTTTTAAACTAAGAATTTGTTTTTAAATTAAAAGATTTAGAAGCTTGTCTTTAAATCGAAAGCTCGTCTTTTAATGAAAAGTTTGTCCTTTAATAGAATTTTTTGTTTTTAACTTCAAAATTGATCCTTACACCATAAATTTGTATTAAAATTAAAAAGTTTATCTCTCAATCAAAAAGTTTGTCTTTAACTTGACAGTTTGCCTTTAACTAAAAATTTTTGTCTCCAAATTAAGAAGTTCGTCTTTAAATAGAAAGTTTGTCTTTAAATTAGATTTTCTCTAAATTAGAAGCTTGTCTTTAAATCAAAAGTTTATCTCTTAATAAAAAAATTGGTTTTCACTAAAACATTTTGTCTCTAAAATAAAATGTTTGTCTTTAAATCAAAGAGTTTATCTGAAAAGTAAGTTTGTCTTCAGATAAAAAGTTTGACTCTAAATTAGAAGCCTGTCTCTGAATCGAAAGTTTGACTTCAAATTGAAGGTTTTTCTCTAAATTAGAAGCTTGTCTTTAAATCGATAGCTCGTTTCTAAATCAAAAAGTTTTTTTTCTCTAAATTGAAAGCTTTTATCTTTTTTTGTGCCTTGTTTTTAAACTTAAAACTTGTCTCTGTATTAAAAAGTTTGTCTCTAAATTGAAAGTTTTCCTTTAACTTCAACGTTTTGTCTACAAATTAAAAAGTTTGTCTTTAAATCAAAGAGTTTGTCCCCAACTTAAAAGTTTATCTTTTAATTAAGACGTTGTCTCTAAATAAACTAAAAAGTTTGTCTTATTTTTATGTCTTGTTTTTAAACTAAAAACTTATATTAAAATTAAAAAGTTTGTATTTAAATAAAAAACGTTATCTCTAACATGAAAAGATGGTCGCTAAATTAAAAGTTTGTCTTTAAATCGAAGAGTTTAACTCAAAATAAAGTTTGTCTTCGGATTGAAAGTTTGCCTCTAAATTAGAAGCTTGTCTTTAAATCGAAAGTTCGTTTCTTAATGATAATTTTGTCTTTTAATAACATAAACTATAAATTTATATTAAAATTAGAAAGTTTGTCCCTAAATTAAGAAGTTTGTCTCTAAATTGAAAGTTTGTCTCTAAATTCAGAATTTGTCTTTTAATGAAGAGTTTGCATTTAACTACAGAATTTTGTTTCCAAATTAAAGAGTTTGTCTTTAAATCAAAGAGTTAATCCCAAAATTAAGTTTGACTTCAAATTGTAAGTTTGTCTCTAAATTAGGAGCTTGTCTTTTAATCTATGGTAAACGTTTTCTCTTAAAATAAAAATTTGTCTTTTAATAAAACGTTTCTATTTAACTTCAAAATTTGGTCCTTAAACTTATAATTTATTGTATATTAAAATTAAAAATTTTGTCTCTAAATTAAAAGTTTGTCTCTTAATTGAAAGTTTGTTTGTAAATTCAGAGTTTGTCTGTAAATTGAAAGCTTATCTCTTCATAAAAAAATTGTCCTTCCAAATTAAAGAGTTTGTCTTTAAAGCAAAGAGTTTATAGTGAAATGAAGTTTGTTTTCGGGGTTTTTCTCTAAATAAGAAACTTGTCTTTTAATCAAAAGTTGGTCTCTTAATAAAAAAGTTTGCCTTAAAATAAAAAATTTTGTGTCTAAAATAAAAAAATTGTCTTTAAATCAAAGAGTTAATGCCAAATTTAAGTTTGACTTCAAATTGTAAGTTTGTCTCTAAATTAGGAGCTTGTCTTTAAATCTATGGTAAACGTTGTCTCTTAAAATAAAAATTTGTCTTTTAATAAAAATTGTTGTTTTCAACTTCAAACTTTGTCCTTAAACTTAAAATTTATATTAAAATTAAAAATGTTGTCTATAAATTAAAAAGTTTATCTTTAAATCAAATAGTTAGTCTTTTAATGAAGAGTTTTACTTTTAAATAAAAAGTTCGTCATCAATTTCAGGGTTTAGACTAAAAATTAGGAGTTTGTATTCTAATAAAAAGTTTCCTTTTAAATATTGTATAAAAGTTTTACTTTAGATTAAAATCTTAAGTTTGCATTTAAATTGATAGTTTGTTTTTAAATTAGAAAATGTACGAGAAAATAGGAAATTTTCACATATTTTATTAGCTAGAAACTAAGAAATTACCAAAAACCATTTACCTTTTAATAAAAGTTGGAAGTTCTAGTGCTACTTTTTGGTACTAAAAGCCAGAATCTTCTAAATTTTGTGTTATTTCTAAAAGTCCAAGTTCAACTCTAAGCTCCCCATTAATCTATCTTTTCATTATCAGTATGGTGATAAAAAATCCTTTTTGGATAATCTGATTTTCGGGTTGATCAACAAAAAATAATTTTAAAAATACAAAATTTCTCCTGTAGACTTGCTGATAATTCTAAAATGCGTTAAATTGAAGCAAATTTGTATCCAGAAAAAAATAATTAATAATTAATTAATTTTAGATCAAAAACGTTATTTACGATAATTAACTATTCTTATTGAGGGTGGATTCAAGATGGGCCCCAAAAATATATTGTAGATCAGCTTAAGGATCGTTCTCTTTTGATGTCCTAAATAATGATCTGATTGGGTTAATGAAACGGAATAATTTCTTTTTTAAATGTTAGCTGAAAAAATCCCAATTTGGCATATAAGAAAATAAATCATAAATTTTAGAATTCGTAATTTCTATTTTAGTATAATTTCCCCTGTTCGTTTTCAAAATCATTGGCATCTGCCCTTAAAAAAGCATAAGAGAAATTTAAAAAAAAAATCGTATTTTTTCGAAAAAAAATTGAGGGGAAAAATTCGAAACTAAAAAGAAAGTAAAATTTTTAATCGCATTCATAGATCGCGCGGTAATTTTTTAGTCAGTCACATGGCAGCGCAATAACGCAACGCATCATGGAGTTGGGCGTTGCGTCGCTTGGTGTCGTGCGACTGTCGACACTATTTACATCCGACACGGCACGTACACGCATTCGACTATGCCGCGTATGCGGTCGACAATCGTTGTTGCGTCGACCCAGTTTCCGTGCAGCATGACAGACAGCATTGATCGCAGCAACAACAAAACTAGTCGTACTCGTAGGCACAGCGGCCATAATCGAAAGTTTTCGCTTTTACTTGACTTCAATTTTTCTTTGAATTTTTTTTTGTCTTTTAAATACTTTTTCCCAACCGAACAAAAATCGACGGTAGCGCAGATTCAAGTATGCAGAAAGCCAGTTCAGGTCTTAATAAGCAACAAAAATCCGATGTAACCAATTCGAATGAGAAGAATTCGTGCAATTAAAAAAAAAAAGAAGATAAATCGAAATGGAATGAAAATAATTCAAAATCGAAAAAATTCCAAATGAATAAGAAGAAGAAGAAGAGGAAGCAGAAAAATGCCAGGTGATCAATAGCCACAACACGATTGGATGTGTTGTAAAATTTTTGTGAAAAGCTGCAACGATCGAAGAAAATCCCCCGCAAGACTTGTCTTCGAGCTTGATTGGGGATGGGTTGGCGGTTTGTCGTTGTTGCGGCTGCTAATCTGCAGCAATAAGACAATGAGAGGAACAGGAACGGGTGGGGCCGAGCCGAAGTCACACTGCGAGCGCCCGCACTCACATTCACCAACTGTAGTTGGTGAAGCAACAAAAGTAGTCGGTCACACACTACGCCACTGAAGCAGGACAGCAACGAAAGTCACTTTTAATTTCACCTCGGATAGATGAACATACCATGGACTGGAGTGTGAGGAGTTGCGGGAGGGGTGGGGGTGTACGGATAGCAAGGCAGATAGAGCGATCGTCACCGCACCAAAAACAGGAAAACATGAAAAGAAAAGTTAATCTTTTGACCCAGAAAACGGTTGGCGAGAGTTTGTTGACTCCTGACCCACTTTGCAATACCCTCGCGAATGTTTCAAGCGCACGCTGTCTACGAATCGAATCCTCCTTTCGCTGCCCCGCTGCCCCCCACCCAAGTCTTCTTCTCTTCGACACCTTTCCTGTTCCTCGCTTCCTCCTTCGTCCACACTTCAAAGTTTCTGTAATGTGACGAACGAGCCTCAGAAATGTTTCGACTGTAAATAAACTACAAGAGACGATCCGGCCGGGGGTGGGGTGGTGGCTGCGCATATTTCGTGCGCTTCTTTCATAACGATCGCGGTGGTGTTCATCAAGTCTTGCGGCAGCAGTGATCGTGGTTGTTGGTTTTGTACAAATAACGGTATTCGTAGTAAGAGCGTAACTTTAGATCAAACGACTATTAACGAGCAACGTTTACATGAACCGTTTGGAAAGTATTTGAAATTGAATTTCGCTTTTTTGTTGCATATTGCGACGTGCGTAGTCCAGATTTTTTTTTTTGCATGAAATTTTGCAAAGTTTTAATTTTTTTTAAAAATTTTTCATTTTTACCAGATTCATCGGGCGGATAGGAAAATTGTATAAAATTGAGAGAAATTTCAACGAATCGATTGGATAGAAAACGAATTGAACGTCTTAATTTGGTTTGGATTTTTTTTGTTGAGGATTTTTTTTTTAATTTTTAGGCATTTTTATAAGTTTTAGTAGACTTTAGAAATTTTTGTTATTTTCAAAAATGTTGAGAAATTTTTAGACACTCTCAAAAAATTTTCTGAAATTTTCAAATTAATTTTTAGAGAAATTTTTGAATTTTCTTAAAACTATTCCGAAAGTTTTAAAAGTTTCTTAAAAATTTTATGGTTATTAAAAAAAAAACAATTCCTCAAAAGAAAATTTAGCAAAATAAAGGTTGAAATAATAATTTTTCTTTATAAAATTAAAAAATAGATTTTAGATACTTGGCAAAAAAATTAAATTCAATTTGAAGCAAAAACCAAAAATATTATCCATTTAAAAATCAATGTTAACTTTAAAAAAAAATCAAATTAAACTTATCTTAAAAATATCAATTTTGTCTTGAAAATAAATATAAAAAAATATTTCAATTAAAAAGAATTTTTTCCATTAAAAAAAACCGATTTCATCCTTAAAAAATTTACTATTAAAAAAATGAAATTTTCCCAATAAAAAACAAATCCATTTCGTATTACTTTGCTTTTGTAAAACCAATTTTTTCCTTAAAAAAACTTACCTTCAAATTATAAAAAAAATTTCTATTAGACACAACTAATTTCCCTCCTTCTTTAAAAAAATTTACGGATTCTAAAAAATGTCCCCTTCAGCGGTTTTTGCCTTAAAACAAATTTACTATTAAAGGAAAAAATTTTGATCCTTTTAAAGCATGCTTTTACAGAAAATGTTGTTAAAAAAATATTTGATTTTAAAATCAATATTTAGCCTGAAAAGAATTATTGTTTTTATTCTTAAAACACCCAATATTTTTTTACTATTAAAAATATACGGAAATTAGTTGAACCAATAAAAGAAAAATTTTATTACAATAAAAAAAGAAAACTTAAAATTTTTGTACTCTTAAAAACTAAAATTACCTTCAAACAAAAATTCCTTTTTAAATATTTGTCCAACAAAAATGTTTTTGTTTTTTTTTGAATAAAAAAAATTAATCTTTACAAATTAAGTCCTTTCAATAATGTTAAGAATTGAAAAAAGAAGTAAATTAAAAAATTCCAAAAAACATTTCGTCCTTCAAAATTAAAAAAATACATAATTGCGTTTGCTTGAAAAAAACCAAATTTTCCCATCTAAAAAATTAAATTAAAAACTAAATTTTTTTCCTATATAAAAAATTAACTTGAAAAAAAACGAAATTTTCCCATCAAAATGACAGGAAAAAAATTATAAAAAAAACATTTTTGGTCCAAAAAAAATTAATATAAAATTTTTCCCATAAAAACAGTGAATTTCGTCCTTAAAAAATTTAGTTTTTTTCTCAAAAAAAAAAACGGATAGTCCTCATAAAAAATTAATTTAAGTTAAAAACAAAAAATTTCCCAATTCAAAATAAAAAAAAAATGTTCGTCAAAAAAAAATTATCTTAAAAATTAATTTTAAATTGGAAAAATTTTACACTTAACAAAAAAAAATCAAAGTTTACTATCAAATAAAATAAAAAACTTTAGTTAACTTTGTTTAGTCTCTAAAAATAAATAAAAACTCGATTTAAAAAGAAAATTTTTTTGGCATAAAGAAAAATTAATTATTTAAAAAAAAGAAAATTACAAAATTAATTAAAATTTCCTTAAAAAAAAAATAGGGGAAAAATGGAAAATTTGTCCATAAAAAAAGAAAGTTTATCCATAAAAAACAGCAAAATTTGCTTTTAAAAAGAAAATGTTACCATTCAAAAGGGAGATTGTGCCTCAAAGAAGAAAAACCTTTCCTTTTTGCTTGTTTCAAAAAACATTTTCTTTTTTTTACGAGCGAGGACAATCTGCTACTCGTTACTCAATAAACATTGTCAAAGGGATATTTTCAAATCAGTCTGGCTGATCCTTCCCCTGTTATGGCCAGATTCTGATTAGACTTGCACCGATCGTGATCATCGCATCGATGCTGCAATATTTTTACTCTGTCCGTTCTTAAATTCTTAATAAAAATATATTTTCACGATTTTAAATTTGAAAAAATTGAATAAATCCGAAATTCTGCAAAAAAAGATTTTTTTTTGAATCTATTATATTTTTGGGATAACAACAAATAAATTTATCGTGCATGTTTGATAGAATTAATATTAATAAATTTTATTTTGCTACAAAAAGTATTGGGTGATTTTCTTGCTGCTTGGTTTTTTAATGTTTTCATTTTTGACAGATTACACGAATGATACGTGACGTATGTCAAAGTCAAAAGTGCTCAACTACACTAGAACAACGCTTACAAATTATTGAATTTTATTATCAAAGTCCGTTCTCTGTGGAAAATTGGACATCGAACCACCAACCCGTGTGCGTACAGAGGAGAAAATTGCTGCCGTAGCGTCCAGTGTTGGTGAAGACCGCGATTTGTCCATTCGGCGTCATTCACAGCAATTGGGATTGTGTTACTCGACTATGTGGAAGATTTTAAGGAAGGATCTTGGTATGAAAGCGTATAAAATACAACTTGTGCTGAAGAATTGAAGCCGAACGACTTGTCAGAGCATCGAATTTTTGCTGAGTAACTGGAGGAAAATCCGTTTTTTTACCAAAAAAAAAAATGCGTTAAGCGACGAAGCTCATTTCTAGTTGAATGGGTATGTGAACAGGCAAAAATTGTCATATTGGGTCTAATGAAATACCACATGCAAAACAAGAACTGCCATTGAACGCATAAAAATTCACCGTTTGGTGCGGTTTATGAGCCAGTCCGTATTTCTTTAAAGATGACGCTGGCCGAAATGTTACCGTCAATCGCTCGATCAATTCAAATTTTTTTTTGTCCAAAATGCAAGAACTACATCTGGTCGACATGTGGTTTCAAAAAAACGGCACTACATACCATACAGCACGTGAAACAATGGACATATTGAGAGATGAGTTCGATTAGCAATTTATCTCACGTTTCCGAGTGGTGAGTTGGCGGCCTAAATCGTGCGATTTGACGTCTCTGGAATATTTTTTATGGGGCTACGTAGAGTTACTCCCTTGGAAGTCAATATTACACGTGTTATTAGCGAGATACCATCCGTAATTCTCGAAAAAGTCGTTCAAAATTGGACCTCTGGCATGGATCACCTAAAATATAGTTGTGACCAATATTTACATAAAATAATCTTTAAAAAATAAAAATGTCAAGCATTAATATATTGATTGAAATATAAAATTTTATACATTTTTGTAATTTTTCTATGTTTTTTTTTGGAAATTATGAAACCAAATATTTAAAAAATCACTCGTTATAAAAAACAAAAAAAGCAAATATCTTATGTCCTCTCTATTAATTTAATCGATTAAAGGAAAATTGTCGAAAAATTGTTAATTCCTATCTATTGGAAGTATTTAGAAAAAATAATAAAATAAATAAAAAGGGGCACTCCAAATATATTTTGGCCGCGAGGTGTCCTATAGGGCGAACCGGCTAGGTCTCTCCCACCAACGCCCATAGTCGACTTCACTTTTTTTCTTTAATTTTAAATAACTTTTTATTATTATTAATAAAAAAAAAATTTCTAAAAATTTCTTTCAAAATAATTTTTTTTTCTCCAGTTCTTCTTCAGAATTTGTATACCTTCCCTCCCAAAAAGAATAGGTCCTTTTCCCCTTTTAGCCTGGTTAACGTTTGTTCAGTTTTATTTTTATAGCTTTTCATTTAATCTTTTTTTCTTCTTCTTCTTCCCCTCTCATGGGGAATTATTATTTCCGATTATCCCAAATGAATTATTTCCGATTATCCCATAAAGCTAGCGACAAATAATTGTGCTCTCTGAGTATGGTCCACATTAACCATATTCCTAGAGAGAAATTTTAATTTTTATTCAAATTCAATTAATTTTTCTACTTTTTGTATTTTTAGAAAATCTCTAGGCCATTGTCTCTTAAGTCTCCGATTTCCGGGGAGGGCACTACAAGAGAATTCTCTCACAAGTGGATTATGATGATAGGATAAACGGGAGTGAAAGTTTTGATAGCGGGAAATGCATAGGTCCAGAACAAAGGGAACATTTAGATCAACAATTTTACGGAGGATCTTGGATTGTAAGGCCTGAACGCGATAGAATTTGAAACTTTTTGTTAAACCCCAAAGTTCAATTCCATATTTCCAAATAAGTTTTATAATTGTATTGTAAATTAAAAGTTTATTCTTTAATGTTTTTTTTTTATGTTTAGATTAATGAGGTACAGAGGAAACCTTCAAAAGGTACTCGTTTGGAAAACCTTCGCCAAAGATAGGTCTGCCGATGTCATCCACTGTCTTATCCTCCGGATGGTGGTGGAGAATGCGGCTTCCAGTTACTCCAGGTGTTTGGCTACAAGGACAATCGCTACGTCGTCCGCGAAAACCGCGTGTGTTGTGTTCGTCGGTAATTCCAGATGGAGTAGGCCGTCGTTCATGACGTTCCACAAGAGTGGTCTCAGGACAGAGCCCTGAAGTACCCCTTCCGTGACCCCATGCTCCGCTGGTCCCTCCTCCGTTTCGTAGTGCAATAGATCTCCCCTTCCTGAATCCGAATTGGAATTCGGAAAGTTGAGGATCGATGTATTGCTCCAATGTGTCGGCCACTATCCGCTCGAAGTTCTTGCCGTCCGAATCCAGCATTAAAGTGGACGATAGGATGTTGGCTCGTCCGGTGGTTTCTTCCCTTTTGTGAGAAGAACCAATTTTTGTTGCTTCCATCGAGTTGGAAATACGCCTTGTCGCAGACAGGCATCGTACATGCTTATGAACATGTCTGGCCTGGCGGCAATTGCACTCTTCAGTGCGATTCTCCGGGAACAGATGTTCTACTATTCTGCGCAGCATGTCGGGACCGGTTGGTGTCGTTTTATACGGTCTGCCCCACGGGACCCGGTCCATTTCCGCGCAGAGTTCCTTCCAATATTCTCGTTTACTCGAGTTGATGGCGTGTCTGAGAAGACGCCTTTTCTCTTCGTAGGTCCGTCTGAGTTCGTCTGTGGAGGCCCTGTCTCACTTACGAGCACGCTTGCGTTGCCTTCTCGCCCCGGTGTTGGGCGATGGTCGGGTTCCATCAGTGGTCTGGTGCTCGGCCGTTGGTAGGGCGGCTCCTTGGCATCGACTCATCGCTCGCTGCTACCAGGGTCGCCGCTACCTCTTCTGTGATGCCCTCGGCAGTTGTTGTCCGGGGCGCTGGTGATCCGCTCATCATCGACCTGAAGATCTCCACATCAAAGCCACCCGCTGACGCCACCCGCTTCTGGGACTGGTGTTGATTTCCCAGATTATAGCTTGATGGTCACTATTTGTGAACTCTTCATCGATCTTCCATTCGCAGCCCCCTTTTGTTAGGACACTGCTAATGAACGATAAGTGCTCGCAGTTCCGTAATTCATGAGAATGAGGTTTAATAATAACTTTTTATGGTTAGTTTCGAGCGTTTGTCCAGTAGTATAAGAAGTTGTAGATAACGTCTGTTAGCTTCAACTCTTTTTAATCTAGTATGTGGGTTCCATTTTAGTCTCTTGTCCAGGTGAAATCCCAAATAACGCACTTGAAGGGGTATAAAGAGGTGGCTTTTCCTTGACAAAGTGTGAAAGTAATGTGAGCCTTTCCACTCTCCATCTCTTAAACCAGGATTAAAGGTTGTGTATATGGAATTGTAAATTGTTGGAGGATATGTCAGGATTTGTATCGGTAGTAAGTATGGCCGTATAAGTAGCAATGATAGTATTGGGATCAGATGAGAGGTTTTGGGTATAAATATTATATAAAATCGGACCAAAGATACTCCCTTGTGAGACTCCAGCTAGAATAGAATATATTTCCGAGGATTCTGAGTTAATTAGAACTTGAAAATGGCGTTGGGAAATATATGAATTTTTGATAAGGTAGTATGTTGAAGAAAGAAAGCTGTTGAGTTTCCTGAGGAGTCCAAGATGCCAAACACGATCAACAGCTTGTAAGATATCTAAAAATACCAAATATTTGGAAGCCAAATTGATGATCAGGAATAATTTTTTCATTAACTAGGACTGGGTAGAGTCGTTTTAAGAGGAGTTTTTCGATAATCTTACTAAGAATTGGTAAGAGTCTGATAGATCTATAGGAGGAAGGAGAATTAATGGATTTATTTGGTTTAGGAATCATTTTAATGATAGAATATTTCCAAGAGCTTTTCTATTGGAAAGGAGCAGAATTGTAGATTTAATTTCCGAGGGCTTGAAATTTTTGGGAGCAAGACTCATAGGGAGTGGGAACATGAGTTCTTCGATGATTTTGTTAGTATGCGATTTATCTTCTATATACAATATATCATCATGTATTTTTATTTTTAACGTAAAATTCAACAGAAACGAAATTTTCATTGGAAATTTTCAATATTTCGAATAATAAGAATATAGGGTTTTCCAAAAAGAGTGATATGGTTTCTTTTCAAAAAAAAACACACACACTAATTGTTAAGGAAATTTAAATATTTTTAATTTAATGTAAAGTACAATCCATACAATTAAGTTCTGAATAAAATATCATTCAAATGGCCTCCACGACTTCTTTTGCAGGAACGAATTCGATGAACCCAATTTTCGGTTACTTTTTCCACTAAATCAAGTCGTATGTCATGAATAGGACGTTCAATATTGACTTCTAAAGCTTTAAAAGAGTCTGGTTTATTGCTAAAGACCAATGACTTTAAATAACCCTACAAGAAATAGTCTAATGGTGTTAAATCACAACTTCTTGGAGGCCATTCAATTTCACAATTTCTTGAAATAATCGAATCTCCAAACTTTTCTCGCAATAATTCGGTTGTTGCACGTGCTGTGTGGCACGTAGCCCCGTCTTGTTGGAAGCAGATGTTGTCAAGATCAACTTCTTCCAATTTCGGCCATAAAAAGTTGGTTATGATCGATCTATACCGCTCTCCATTGACAGTAACGGTGTTACCAGCTTCATTTCGAAAGAAGTACGTATCGATGATTCCACCAGACCAAAAACCACACCAAACTGTCAATTTAGGTGAATGTAATGGGTGTTCATGAATAATTTGTGGATTTTCTTCGTACCAGAATCGACAGTTTTGTTTATTTACCGCACCACTCAGATGAAAGTGAGCCTCATCGGAGAAGATGATTTTCTTAAAAAAATCTTTATCGTTTTCAAGTTGTTCCAAGACAAAATCAGCAAAGTCACGACGTTTACGGTGGTTTATTGGCTTCCTCAAAATTCGCCAGATTGTGGTTTGAGACAGTCCCAATTCTTGAGAACGTCTTGGAATCGACAAATTGCGGTCTTCAGCAACACTTGCCTGAACGGCAGCAATATTTTCATTACTTCGAGCGATTCTTTGTCTTATTGGCACTTGAACAATATGTAAAGAAAATGTACGCTCGAAATTCAAAATGTAGCGAGCACAGCTGGACGATTATTACGACCATAAAATGGCAAAAGCGCACGAAAAGTTGCAATTGGAGAACGATTATTTTGATAATAAAATTGAATAATTTGTAAACTTTATTCTTGTGTATATGTCTCCATGATGAAATTGTAAACATTCCTAAAGAAAAAAAAATGACAAATCATGACATATTACAAATGGCCGAAACGTTACTTAGAAATCATATCACTCTTATTGGAAAACCCTATACTAGCAAAAGTTCAGCTACTGAACAACAATTAAAATTATTCAATTATTTTTTTCTAATGTACAAAATAAATAAACCTATTTTTTTTTTAGTTTTATACGTTCATAGAAATGATCTTAAAAAACGAATAAATTTGACAAAGAGAATAAAATTTGAAAGAAAATTTAATTAACAAAAGAAAATCAGTGAATTTGAATTGTTAAATAGCAGATCAGCAAGTAATATTATTGAAATTTGGCGGAAGATTTACTTATTGCTGGTTTGATGGAGTAGCGAGAGTAGGCAATTCACATATTTTTTTAAAAATAAAAGCAAAACAACACGAAACACTAGAGAGAAAAAAAGGCTGATACGCGCGCGAGTTGACCCACAGAAAGTTAAGGTTGCACAACACACAGCACAGCACAGTACACCTCAACCGATTGGGCTGACCTCAAGTGGGTTTGAACTGTTTCTTGTTATGTTGTTGGCGATACTCATTCGGCTGAGTCCGTTGCCTTTCCGGCTTTCTGTTTATCAGAGAAATCGAGAGTTGCATGTACATAAAAACAACACCAACAACAAAAAACAAAAGAAAACCTAAAGAAAAACGAAAAAGAGCATAGAAAACCAAAACGAAAAGAAGAGAAGGAAAAACGTTTCGCTTTTTCCTCACAACAAAAACAGCGCCCGACACCAGCAAGATTAGTAACGCCAACAACCCAACTTAACACACCATCAACACCATCAGCGACAGTGTCGACACCATTTCAAACGTTCGTTCGGTGCTCGTCGACAATGTTTTTCTTGTTTGCATAAAATAGGATTTTTTTTTTTAGGAAAATTGTGAACAAAACTAAAAATGTTTTCCTTTTTTTCTTATTGAAATTTGAATTTTGTGAAAGTAAATTCGTTCGTGATATTGGTTTTCATGTAAAACTATTATTATTATTATTATTGTTATTAACTACAAAGGCGATTAGTGATATTTTATTGTGTTGCTGTTGTTGTTGTTGTTGTTGTTGTTGTTGGTCTATTGTGAAGTCTTCCATTTTTCCACTTAATCGCTGAATTTCTGCTTTCGATCTCTTTTATTGTCGCGCTGGTATGTATTACAGGGGCTCCATCTATCGGCGGCTCATTGGTAGAAATGTCCTCCAGCTTTATGGCTCGTCGACTTTTCAGTTTAATCAACAAAAAAAAAAAAAAAAATAACAACATTGTTGGTGAAATTGAACCCAGTCAGTTCAGTTGACTGGGTCATACTTGTACTGGCAAAGTGCGTGAAATTTTAATGCTTTTTTATGTTCTGATGAATCTTTTTTTTTTTACTTTATCTTTTTTCTTTTTCTACCTTTTTTATTTCAACTAATTTTTAATAGTGACTATCGAAAGTTATCTTTTTTTATTTTTTTTTTATTTAATAAATTCATTAAAAATAGACGGTAGTGTCCACTTTTTAGTTGAATAGGTTTTTTTCTTCTTCTTACTATTAATTATTATAAGTTTCTATCTAAATTTGTAATAGATTAAAAAAGGGAAATTTCAAGTTTTTCTTTTATATTTAAACATTTTAATACAGATTATATTGAGGCTTCCGTAAATTACTGGGATCTTAGGGAGAATTTTTTTTTATATATCAAGGGTATAAGCTTAAATCCGCTGTTTAATAATAGATGGCGTGAGTGAGCGTATTAAGCTACCATGCACACGCCATACTTTTTTTTTATGAGTTTGACATCTGTCAACATTAATCAGTACACATTGTCAGCAATTTCGTACAACAACATACATTTTTTCTTTGGTAATCATGTCTAGTTTTGTGCCAGAAAAAGAGCATATGCGGGAACGTCTGCTTTTCTGCTTCAATTTGAAAAAATCGGCTGCCGAATCGCATCGAATTCTTATGGAGGCCTATGGTGAAAGTGCTTTATCGGAAACAACGTGCCCAGATTGGTTTCGTCGGTTCAAAGACGGCAATTTTGAGTTGTGGGACAAGAAGTGTGAAAATTGGGCTAGGAAGGTTGATAACCATCAATTGCAGGCTCTTTTGGACCAAGACAATACCCAATCGCAAAAAATTCTCGCGGAGCAATAAGGTGCTATACAACTAGCCATTTCCATGCATCTGCGTGCCATGGGGAAGATTGAAAAGATCGGAAAATGGGTACCGCATGAATTGAACGATAGTCAGATGGAGTGACGACAAACACATGCGAAATCTTGCTCGCCAGACAAAAACGAAAGTCGTTCCTGCATCGGATTGTGACAGGCGATGCAAAGTGGATATATTTCGAGAATCCTAAACGCAAGAAATCGTAGGTTGATCTCGGCCAACCATCAAAATTTTCCCCAAGACCAAATCGCTTCGGACGGAAGACGATACAGTGCGTTTGGGGGGATCAGCAGGGTCTATTATGAGAAGTTGAAACCTGGTGAAACTGTCAATGCCCACCGCTACCACCAATAGCTGATCAAATTGCACCGTGCTCTGCATGAAAAAAGGACGGATTATCAACAAAGACATGACAAGCTAATTTTCCTCCACGACAACGCACCATCGCACAGGTCAAAAATAGTCCGAAACTACTTTGAGACACTCAACTGGGAGGTGCTTATTCACCACTTGTTTTCGTCGATGGGTCACGCGCTCGCTGAGCAACACTTCGATTCTTAAGAAGACGTCCGAAAATGCCTTGATGAGTGGTTTGCCTCGATAGAGAAGGAATTTTTTTGGTGTGGTATCCACAAATTACCCGAGAGATGGGAAAAATGTGTAGCTAGCGGGGGCAAGTACTTTGAATAAATTTGTTTTTGCTTTCTATTAAAAAAAACATGTGTTTTTTTGACTAAACAACAGCGCATTTAAGCTTATACACTTGGTAAGATAAATTTTATTAGAAAATCAAAAAAAGGCAATTTAAAAAAAAACAAAACATTTTTGATTTTTGGTATTAAAACAAATTCATTTAATCTTAATTTAATCTTAATTAATTGGTTAAACAAAATTTTTTTTAGTTCTTTGTATTTTATTTATATTTTATAGCGCAACCTTTCTACAATACACCCCCCCCCCCCCCCCCCCACCAGCAACACCTCATACACAGACACACACAAACAAAGATATTTTTTAATGGTAACGGAAAATTTTAGTGATCGAAATTTTAAAGACCGATTGAAATGCACTTTGTTATTCTTCAAATATGCCCTTTCATGGGGATGCCATTCTACAGTATTTCCCTTCCGGGCTTGAAGCCATATTTTCCTCTCTAGGCTGCAGGCAGACTTATTTCTAGTCTTTCCATATGGTGGAGTTATTTGAACACTCGGGTTACGTTTTTAGCTGCCGCTCACTCCAACATGCCTATGTGGCTATCGTTTTTGAAATGATGCGCTCCTGGAACAGGCGTTGATCGACGATTTTCTGGAGTTGCTTTCTTCAGTAAAAACTGTCCTATAAAATGTAGATAGTATGAAAATACATTATCCGCATTTTCAACTTCGGGACAACAAGTGGGGCATATTGCAGCATCGTGCACTTCTCCATAACCTCTTCAATTTCACGTAGCTTTATCTTCCTTAAGTCGATAGATTCCATTGCCTTTACTTTCATTTAGTCACCACTATCTCATTTATTCCTCCCAGCGGATGGTGCGTCGATTAATTTCTTTTCATTTCGGTCGTCGATGATAGATCCTGGCCCTCTCATCTGCGAAAACCTTGGTTGGCGGCATCGTCTCGAGACTTAAAATGCAATCCGACGATATGTCGTCATCGCACGACGCTTGTACGAATCATTGATCATAGTTTCTGACCAAATAGGTTAATGGTAAAGAGGAGCCTAAGTAAGCACTGTGAGGGCCCTACATTGTTTGGCATGATCCTTCCTATGGTATTCAAAGCTCTGGACTACCAGATATCGAAGCGATGTTATTGTAATAATATCGCCGTCACCAACGATGAGAGTGATTATCACCTTTACTTTCCTACCGATCATAAGTATTGCGTTCGTTTCTTGATCAGCAAAGTCCTAGACGCACTGTTAAAAACCAAATCCTCTTAGAAATTTACTAACAATAATGGCCGCAAACGAAAATTCCATTTGGTGGCTTTATTTTCCGAGTGCATTAGCCCCTTAGATGGGTGAGAGAGGAGGAGGGGGGATAATTCTAAATTCAAATTTAACATTACTTTGGAAAGTTAAATAGTAAATTTGGAAAAGTATTGACTGAGTCTAGGAGGTCAACAATATTGGAAAAATTTCGGGTTAGGTGAAATCCCTTTAGGACATAGGAGGATCCTTAGGAATAGGATTAATTAGCAAAAAAGCAAGAGACCTTCGAAAAATTTGATTTTGAAAACATTTCTTTTCTAGAATTTTTGAGTGACTATTGAGTTGACTGATTTACTGATTCTTGGCCAACGTGTGAAAAGGAAGGTTTCACTGTTGGTTCAGTCTATTTCTATAGTAACCATCAATGGAAGGTTGGTTAAGTATAGTTACCATCGGACTATGGGGAGGCTCATCTAACAGTACGTGAATAATTTAAGATACATACCAGAAGTTAGTTTGTAAATATTTCTTTCTAAAAAGAAATTCTCTAAAAATTCGAACATTTTATTTATGGAGTATTTTTTCTAATAATTAATTATTAATAATATTTTTTTTAAGATTAAGAAAAAACATATAAAGAAGTAGAGACTATGCGCTGGTAATTTTTAATATAAAATTAAGAAAAATGTGTTCTGTTTTAGCGGCACTGGGTTCTTAGTTTGAATGCAGCCAGTAACTATCGTTTAACTGTCACCAAATAGGCTGAGTTCGCGTTGCTTTAATAATTTAAATTTTTAGTAAAAATATTACTTGAAATTATTTAAAAAAACCGCTAAGTAAAAATCCTATAAATAACATTTGTTTTTAAAGATATAAAAAGAGAATAAGTTGCAAAAAAGTCGACATATTTTTCGATAGTTTTTGAGCTTGTTTGCCTGATAGTTTTCGTACTTGTTTTCCTGCTTGATTTGATGCTTGTTTTCAACCTGGCTGCAGCGTTTGATTTTGTGATGGTTTTTATACGTGTTGGTTTCACACGATGCCTGTTTTGAAGTTGGATTTCTAGCTGATTTTGATGCTTGCGCAGTGACAGCTGGAATGAAAACAAAAGATGTGTCATTTGCTCATCGAGAACCAGTAGCAAAAGTGGTATCATTAAAACCAGCAGCAAAACTAGTACGAAATATGGAACCGGTTCTATTTCTGAAATCTAGCTTGAAAAGTAGCAGCGGTGAAAGCAAAGACACCATTTCTAGTACCACAGCCGCGGTAGAAAGTAAAAAAGCAGCTAAACTAACGTCATGTGAAGCGGTATTAACACAAAATTACCATAGATTTGCAATACTCTAACTTAATTACAATATTCAAGATATATTGATTTTGAATATTGTAATTTAGTTAGAGTATTGCAAATCTATGGTAATTTCGTGTTAAGACCGAAGGCAGATTGATCACTATAAGATATTCAAGATGGAGTAAGTGAACAAAATAATTTGAAATACGGTTCAGTGGTTTTTTTTCTAAAATTAAATATACGAGGTCTGTTTAAAAAGTAATGCAAATTTTGAATTTTCGCGTGTTACGTATATTCGAATTTCTTTTTTTTGTGGCGTTATGTTGGTATTCATGTCTCTCACATATGCCGACAAGTTCGGCCATTTTGAATGTTCAGTTAATTTTTGACAGCTGCTTTGCTTCCACGTGTTTTAGCTCGTCTTCGATTTTTGCCCATTCCAAAAAATGTTAAAAGAATCTGTATCGAATTTTGTGTGCAAAACAAAATTAATTGCGCGGATGTATTCTAAATGTTGACTGTGGCATATCGTGAAGCTACCTTGGACCGAAGCAACGTTTATCGGTGGTACAAAATGTTCTCAGAGGGCTGAGAAGATGTGAACGATGAAAAGGTTGAATGTGAAGGTTTTTCTTACAGTTTCCTTCCATTGCAGGGGCGTGGGTATGTCATGAGTTCTTGCCACAGGGTAGAATGGTCAATAAGGAATATTACCTGTAAGTTATGCGGAAGTTGCGTGAAGCATACCCCCAGAAACGCCCGGATTTGTGGAAGAACAAAAAGTGGCTTTTGCACCATGATAACGCCCCTGCTCACGCATTGTTGCTTGCGCGCGAATATTTGGCTAAAAACAACACACTAATAATGCCGCAGCCACCCCAGATCTGGACCCCTTTATTCGCCAGATCTGGCCCACTGTGACTTTTCCTTGAAGAAACTGAAAATGAAAGGACGACGCTACGCTACGATTGAGGAGATAAAGACGGCATCGAAGGAGGAGCTGAACAAGATCATAAAAAATGATTTTTTGAAGTGCCTCGAGGATTGGAAAAAACGTTGGCACAATTATATTATATCTGGTGGGGATTACTTTGAAGGGGACAAAATAGATACGAGTATTCATGAATAAATAAATAATTTTTGAAAAAAAACACAAAATTCTTGTACCTCGTATTTCCAAACATACCTCGTATTTCCAATATTTACTACTAATAGTGAAAAGGAATTTAATTTAAACTGAAAGACATATTTTATTTTTTCTAATTTTAGACTAGCAAAAATAAGGGAATTGTTGTCTAAAAATATGAACATTGACTAGCAAAAATAAGGGAATCCGACTTCTAAAAATTAAGTGCATTGACTGATAAAAATAAAGGGTATTATTGCCTAATAAAATTTAGAGTATCGACTACTAAAACTTAGGGCGTTAACTGTTAAAAACAAGGCCATTAAAAAATTACCCCAATTAAGTTCACTACCACGCCATCTGGAGTGCTCTGGATGAACTGGGCATTCCGCAGGCCATCATCGATCTCATCCGAGAACTATACCGCGAGGCCCCGTATAGAGTGCGTTTCAAGGGACGACCCAGCGATATATTCAACATCTCGAGAGGAGTCAGGGTTGCATAATCTCGCCTATCCTCTTCATAATCGCCCTAGACCTAGTCCTTCAACGCACTAACAGCACAGCCAGCAACGGTATCCAGTGGACACTGTGTGAGAAGCTCCACGACCTGGACTACGCCGACGACATATGCCTCATGTCCCACACCTTCAACGGCATTCAGGAGAAACTGAATGCTCTGGCCTCCAACGCCGAAAAAGTTGGGATGAGAATCAACATCAAGAACACCAAATTGATGCGTATCGGCGCCACCTGTGAGAGACCCTTGATGCTACACGGTACCCAAGTTGAAGATGTCGAAAAGTTCTGTTACCTTGGCAGCATGCTCAGCAAGGATGGTGGAACTGAAATAGACATCCAAACGCGCATCAACAAGGCGCGACAAGCGTACACCTCACTTGGGAACGTGTGGCATTCCAATCACCTCTCCAAAGCACTCAAACTTCGAATATTCAACTCAAACGTCAAGCCAGTCCTGCTGTACGGCTATGAAACATGGAAAGTAACAGACAGCACGACTCGTAAGCCTCAGGCATTTGTGAACAGATGCTTGAGGCGTATAAGCAAGATCTTCTGGCCGAACTGGATAACGAACGATTAGCTGC
The DNA here is from genome assembly GCA_958298945.1 of Atherix ibis. NCBI lineage: Eukaryota > Metazoa > Arthropoda > Insecta > Diptera > Athericidae > Atherix > Atherix ibis. Next base: position 28,715,162 of record OY282605.1, on the reverse strand, counting down.
TTCTTCTCACGAAGCAAATACCCCTGCTAGATAACATCAAACGCAGGAAATGGAGTTGCATTGGCCACACCTTGCGAAAACCACCTACGGACATAGCAAGGATGGCACTAGATTGGAACCCACAGGGCAATCGCAGCAGAGGGCGTAATCTTAATTAATTGGTTAAACAAAATTTTTTTTAGTTCTTTGTATTTTATTTATATTTTATAGCGCAACCTTTCTACAATACACCCCCCCCCCCCCCCCCCCCACCAGCAACACCTCATACACAGACACACACAAACAAAGATATTTTTTAATGGTAACGGAAAATTTTAGTGATCGAAATTTTAAAGACCGATTGAAATGCACTTTGTTATTCTTCAAATATGCCCTTTCATGGGGATGCCATTCTACAGTATTTCCCTTCCGGGCTTGAAGCCATATTTTCCTCTCTAGGCTGCAGGCAGACTTATTTCTAGTCTTTCCATATGGTGGAGTTATTTGAACACTCGGGTTACGTTTTTAGCTGCCGCTCACTCCAACATGCCTATGTGGCTATCGTTTTTGAAATGATGCGCTCCTGGAACAGGCGTTGATCGACGATTTTCTGGAGTTGCTTTCTTCAGTAAAAACTGTCCTATAAAATGTAGATAGTATGAAAATACATTATCCGCATTTTCAACTTCGGGACAACAAGTGGGGCATATTGCAGCATCGTGCACTTCTCCATAACCTCTTCAATTTCACGTAGCTTTATCTTCCTTAAGTCGATAGATTCCATTGCCTTTACTTTCATTTAGTCACCACTATCTCATTTATTCCTCCCAGCGGATGGTGCGTCGATTAATTTCTTTTCATTTCGGTCGTCGATGATAGATCCTGGCCCTCTCATCTGCGAAAACCTTGGTTGGCGGCATCGTCTCGAGACTTAAAATGCAATCCGACGATATGTCGTCATCGCACGACGCTTGTACGAATCATTGATCATAGTTTCTGACCAAATAGGTTAATGGTAAAGAGGAGCCTAAGTAAGCACTGTGAGGGCCCTACATTGTTTGGCATGATCCTTCCTATGGTATTCAAAGCTCTGGACTACCAGATATCGAAGCGATGTTATTGTAATAATATCGCCGTCACCAACGATGAGAGTGATTATCACCTTTACTTTCCTACCGATCATAAGTATTGCGTTCGTTTCTTGATCAGCAAAGTCCTAGACGCACTGTTAAAAACCAAATCCTCTTAGAAATTTACTAACAATAATGGCCGCAAACGAAAATTCCATTTGGTGGCTTTATTTTCCGAGTGCATTAGCCCCTTAGATGGGTGAGAGAGGAGGAGGGGGGATAATTCTAAATTCAAATTTAACATTACTTTGGAAAGTTAAATAGTAAATTTGGAAAAGTATTGACTGAGTCTAGGAGGTCAACAATATTGGAAAAATTTCGGGTTAGGTGAAATCCCTTTAGGACATAGGAGGATCCTTAGGAATAGGATTAATTAGCAAAAAAGCAAGAGACCTTCGAAAAATTTGATTTTGAAAACATTTCTTTTCTAGAATTTTTGAGTGACTATTGAGTTGACTGATTTACTGATTCTTGGCCAACGTGTGAAAAGGAAGGTTTCACTGTTGGTTCAGTCTATTTCTATAGTAACCATCAATGGAAGGTTGGTTAAGTATAGTTACCATCGGACTATGGGGAGGCTCATCTAACAGTACGTGAATAATTTAAGATACATACCAGAAGTTAGTTTGTAAATATTTCTTTCTAAAAAGAAATTCTCTAAAAATTCGAACATTTTATTTATGGAGTATTTTTTCTAATAATTAATTATTAATAATATTTTTTTTAAGATTAAGAAAAAACATATAAAGAAGTAGAGACTATGCGCTGGTAATTTTTAATATAAAATTAAGAAAAATGTGTTCTGTTTTAGCGGCACTGGGTTCTTAGTTTGAATGCAGCCAGTAACTATCGTTTAACTGTCACCAAATAGGCTGAGTTCGCGTTGCTTTAATAATTTAAATTTTTAGTAAAAATATTACTTGAAATTATTTAAAAAAACCGCTAAGTAAAAATCCTATAAATAACATTTGTTTTTAAAGATATAAAAAGAGAATAAGTTGCAAAAAAGTCGACATATTTTTCGATAGTTTTTGAGCTTGTTTGCCTGATAGTTTTCGTACTTGTTTTCCTGCTTGATTTGATGCTTGTTTTCAACCTGGCTGCAGCGTTTGATTTTGTGATGGTTTTTATACGTGTTGGTTTCACACGATGCCTGTTTTGAAGTTGGATTTCTAGCTGATTTTGATGCTTGCGCAGTGACAGCTGGAATGAAAACAAAAGATGTGTCATTTGCTCATCGAGAACCAGTAGCAAAAGTGGTATCATTAAAACCAGCAGCAAAACTAGTACGAAATATGGAACCGGTTCTATTTCTGAAATCTAGCTTGAAAAGTAGCAGCGGTGAAAGCAAAGACACCATTTCTAGTACCACAGCCGCGGTAGAAAGTAAAAAAGCAGCTAAACTAACGTCATGTGAAGCGGTATTAACACAAAATTACCATAGATTTGCAATACTCTAACTTAATTACAATATTCAAGATATATTGATTTTGAATATTGTAATTTAGTTAGAGTATTGCAAATCTATGGTAATTTCGTGTTAAGACCGAAGGCAGATTGATCACTATAAGATATTCAAGATGGAGTAAGTGAACAAAATAATTTGAAATACGGTTCAGTGGTTTTTTTTCTAAAATTAAATATACGAGGTCTGTTTAAAAAGTAATGCAAATTTTGAATTTTCGCGTGTTACGTATATTCGAATTTCTTTTTTTTGTGGCGTTATGTTGGTATTCATGTCTCTCACATATGCCGACAAGTTCGGCCATTTTGAATGTTCAGTTAATTTTTGACAGCTGCTTTGCTTCCACGTGTTTTAGCTCGTCTTCGATTTTTGCCCATTCCAAAAAATGTTAAAAGAATCTGTATCGAATTTTGTGTGCAAAACAAAATTAATTGCGCGGATGTATTCTAAATGTTGACTGTGGCATATCGTGAAGCTACCTTGGACCGAAGCAACGTTTATCGGTGGTACAAAATGTTCTCAGAGGGCTGAGAAGATGTGAACGATGAAAAGGTTGAATGTGAAGGTTTTTCTTACAGTTTCCTTCCATTGCAGGGGCGTGGGTATGTCATGAGTTCTTGCCACAGGGTAGAATGGTCAATAAGGAATATTACCTGTAAGTTATGCGGAAGTTGCGTGAAGCATACCCCCAGAAACGCCCGGATTTGTGGAAGAACAAAAAGTGGCTTTTGCACCATGATAACGCCCCTGCTCACGCATTGTTGCTTGCGCGCGAATATTTGGCTAAAAACAACACACTAATAATGCCGCAGCCACCCCAGATCTGGACCCCTTTATTCGCCAGATCTGGCCCACTGTGACTTTTCCTTGAAGAAACTGAAAATGAAAGGACGACGCTACGCTACGATTGAGGAGATAAAGACGGCATCGAAGGAGGAGCTGAACAAGATCATAAAAAATGATTTTTTGAAGTGCCTCGAGGATTGGAAAAAACGTTGGCACAATTATATTATATCTGGTGGGGATTACTTTGAAGGGGACAAAATAGATACGAGTATTCATGAATAAATAAATAATTTTTGAAAAAAAACACAAAATTCTTGTACCTCGTATTTCCAAACATACCTCGTATTTCCAATATTTACTACTAATAGTGAAAAGGAATTTAATTTAAACTGAAAGACATATTTTATTTTTTCTAATTTTAGACTAGCAAAAATAAGGGAATTGTTGTCTAAAAATATGAACATTGACTAGCAAAAATAAGGGAATCCGACTTCTAAAAATTAAGTGCATTGACTGATAAAAATAAAGGGTATTATTGCCTAATAAAATTTAGAGTATCGACTACTAAAACTTAGGGCGTTAACTGTTAAAAACAAGGCCATTAAAAAATTACCCCAATTAAGTTCACTACCACGCCATCTGGAGTGCTCTGGATGAACTGGGCATTCCGCAGGCCATCATCGATCTCATCCGAGAACTATACCGCGAGGCCCCGTATAGAGTGCGTTTCAAGGGACGACCCAGCGATATATTCAACATCTCGAGAGGAGTCAGGGTTGCATAATCTCGCCTATCCTCTTCATAATCGCCCTAGACCTAGTCCTTCAACGCACTAACAGCACAGCCAGCAACGGTATCCAGTGGACACTGTGTGAGAAGCTCCACGACCTGGACTACGCCGACGACATATGCCTCATGTCCCACACCTTCAACGGCATTCAGGAGAAACTGAATGCTCTGGCCTCCAACGCCGAAAAAGTTGGGATGAGAATCAACATCAAGAACACCAAATTGATGCGTATCGGCGCCACCTGTGAGAGACCCTTGATGCTACACGGTACCCAAGTTGAAGATGTCGAAAAGTTCTGTTACCTTGGCAGCATGCTCAGCAAGGATGGTGGAACTGAAATAGACATCCAAACGCGCATCAACAAGGCGCGACAAGCGTACACCTCACTTGGGAACGTGTGGCATTCCAATCACCTCTCCAAAGCACTCAAACTTCGAATATTCAACTCAAACGTCAAGCCAGTCCTGCTGTACGGCTATGAAACATGGAAAGTAACAGACAGCACGACTCGTAAGCCTCAGGCATTTGTGAACAGATGCTTGAGGCGTATAAGCAAGATCTTCTGGCCGAACTGGATAACGAACGATTAGCTGCTTCTTCTCACGAAGCAAATACCCCTGCTAGATAACATCAAACGCAGGAAATGGAGTTGCATTGGCCACACCTTGCGAAAACCACCTACGGACATAGCAAGGATGGCACTAGATTGGAACCCACAGGGCAATCGCAGCAGAGGGCGTCCAAGGACCACTTGGAGAAGATCAGTCGAGCGCAAACACCAACAAACTGGCAAATCATGGTCGGAAGTAAAAGGGCTGGCTCAGGACAGAAGCAGATGGAGAGAGTTCACAGAGTCTCTAGTGCCGCTATATGCTCCATAGGAGTGACTGTGTTCTCATGTCTATGTGTAACATAGAAATTAAAAACCTGTCAAATAAAAAAAAAAAAAAAAAGTTCACAACCGAAACAATTTCTTTTTCACACAATAATTTTCTTTACGTAAACAAAAAAATAACGTTCTTAAAAAATATCAAAAAAAAACATAATAAATTATGAAATTTTATTATTATTATTATTATTATTATTTTTTAAGCAAAATTACAATAAATTAAAACTTTTTGTAAAATTCTCTCAGTTGAAGCGGTACAAAATGGCGGGTTCAATTTAACCATCGACTGTGATTGGATCGTTTAGTCTGTGGTGGTGGCATTGACTAGAATTCATTACGTACGATATGAAATGGTTTGAAAATGTGGTTCGAAAACTGAGTATGGTTGATGTTTTTGATATACGGTGTCTTGGATTTAATTCGCAAAGAATTCCTAATAAGCGCAGCACGCACGTTTCCTTCTTCGATTACAGCACAGCGTGCGCGGGCGGTCAGAACAGAAATCAAGACGACAAATAAAATTTGAATTTTTTTCTTTTAAATTATTAATAATCAAATTATATGAACTTTTTATATGAAATTATATCAGTAAATAGGAATTTTAAAGTTTTTCTAATTGTTTTTTAATAAATCTCTTTTTTTCTTTATTGATTTAAAAGTATTAAAATGGATTATGAACGAACGAACAAATTAGAAGAATAACTTTTGGTTAAGGTCTTGAAATTTGAATTTTTTTTGTGAATGCTTTATTTAATATTATTTTTTTTTATATTTTTGTTTACTTCAATTTAGAAAAAAAACCAATATTTCACTTTTTCGTACGAACTTAAAAATTATATTGTATTTTTTTCATTTGATTGAATTTTTTTTTTGCAATAATTTTTATATTGTTCAAAATGCAAAAAAAATTCAGTGTGCTTTTATAATATGGTATAAACTATTCAAATATTGCTGATTAAAAATTTGAAAATTTTATTTCAATCTGCAGAAAAATTTAAATCAAAACAAAAAAAAAACTACCAGAAAAAAAACTGCTTGAAAAATTATTATTCGCCATTTTTTTTACCAACTCCCTATTTGAAGAAAAGAAAAGCAAACTTTTTTTTTTTGGAAAAGGTAAAAAAGAAAAAGGTCCTTCATCGCTATTAACGTCTAATTTGAAAAGTTTCCGTAGCTCTCACGATTCCTGCGTTATGCAATTTTTTTTATTTATTTCCATTGAGTTTATTTACAGAATTTGATTAAAAGCAAAATGCCAACAAAATACAATTTATAAGAAATTGTGGACATTTGTATGTGTGCGCGTGTGTGTCTCCACTAGGTTTGCGAAAATATTGATAAAGAAAATATTGTCTTATTAAGAAGATGTGAATGTCAAGAGATCAAGTGTCCTTGAATTTGGTTTAGATGGTGGTCGGTTGGGTTGTACGATGTCGCGTGGCGGTCGATATCGTTGGGTGGTGTTGTACATGTACTTTGGAGTCGAGTTCATGCCTTGCTAACCATCAATAATTGAGCTCTATTCACCGCATCGATGCTTCTCCTTTGCAAGAAGAAAAAAAAAATTAAAAAAAACAAGAAAAGAAACCAAAGTCATCGAGCCATTCTGAACTAAAAAGTATACAAAATAAGAGACGAATTTTCCAAGAATAAATAAATCAAATTGAATTTCTCTAATAACAGTCGGTGAACGGCAAAATCTTATTCGTTAAATATTCACTTCTGTAATACTGACGCCACCATTTAGGCTTTTTGCATACAAAAAAAAAACTCATTACTTTCGGCTAGAATCCATCTCTTAAATTGGGATTGTCTGTTTATTGAGATGAAAAACGAAAAAACGCAAAAAAACAATAAATGTTGAAGAAGAAAAAAAAACAGAAGAAATTTTTGGCAAAAGTGCGTGTGAAGTGGTGAGAAAGGGAAATTTTTTCAATCAGAATGGAGGGAAAATACGATTTACTGAGAATCCTTGCAATATTTTTGAACTGCGTCTACCCATACTTGATGGAGAATAAAACGCGCGCGTTACAGCAAGCATCCACCCACAATCACCTCGATTAAGCACACACGAGCAAAACGGGCTTTTATTTTGAACATCCTACGCACTTTCCATGGCAGTTGGCACGTGCGAACATTCGAAATTCCCGGAGGGATCTAGCCGAAAATGCAGAATACTAGAATACCGCCAAATATAATCAAATAAAGCTTTTGTAATTAATAAAGTACATCTAATTCGGGTACGAGACATACAAAAGAAACGCACAAAAAAAAAAAAATATTCTGGAATTTTGCTAACAGCGTCAGGACTCATCATCAGTAAGCACGCTAGTTCAGAGAACTAATCTCATTGGCAGAAGTGAGTGTCCTTTTTTAATAAATTCTCTTTGAGCATGAATTTACTTGGCATAAGTTTTCGGAATGAAATGAATTTTTTTGCTTTGGCACCAAATGAGGTGTCCATTTTTTCCATGGAAAATGATTCTGATTTGGTCAGAAATCATGTTATGAGAAAATAAATAAAATGAAGTGTTGGAAAATAGCCTAAAATTTTGACAAAGAACAATTTCTTCTCATAGAAGTTTGGAAAGGTTGGAAATTAGTCCAACAAAGTTTGGAAAAATTAATTTTAACCAAATTCTTAGATATTCTTTTGCATCAAGTCACCTCCAAAAATAGGACGAATAAACGTACGCATCCAGATTTGCTTATGTGGTGAGATGGGAACCAGTGTGGTTGAAATTGCGTTCAAATTCTGTGTATCAGAAAAAATCTGCTATTCGTCTACAGTCAAGGATGAAAATAATTGTACACAAAACTCAAAACTTCTGTTAATAAATTTTCGAAAAAAATGTTTTGCAGGTAAACATCACAAAAGACGTTTTTTTTTCAACAATTTACTTCAAAAAATTGTAAACAATTTAAGAAAACAAGTTTTTATATAAAAATCCTAGACAAATTTGTATGAAAAGAATTTTTATAGTTAAACTTTTACAGCCAAATTGTCACAGGAGCTAAAATGTTTTTACAAAATCATTTTTACAGGAAAAATTCTTACAGTAAAGTTTTTACAGAAAAAATTCTACCCTCAAGCTTATATACTAGAAAATGTTTAACAGTAAAATTTTTCCAGACAAGTTGTTGAAGTAAACAAGAGAAAAATGTTTGTATTCAAATGACTTCTAAAATTCTCAAAAGTGGTTAAGCTTTTACGTGAAATATTCTAGCAGAAAGTTTTTTTAACAGAAATGGTGTGAGAAAAATATTGATAGAAATTTGTTTTCTTATTTTATAAAAAATGTTCAGAAATAAATTTCTTTTAGAAAAAATATTACAGAAAAAATTTTGTAGAAAAAATTTTGCGGTAAAATTCATGCATTAAAAGGTTTACAGTAAATTTCTAACAGTAAAGTTCTTACAGTAAAAACTTAGAAAAAAAATGTTCGAAAATAATGTTTGAAGTAAATTTAATGGAAAATAGACCTTCAAATAAATCTAAATGGAAAATCGTTGCAGAAAGTTATTCAACCAAACTCTTGGAGGAAAATTCTTTAAAAAAAATTCTTGCAGAAAAATTATTGTAAAAAAATCTTTAGGGAAAAATTTTGATATAAAATTATTTTTCTTATAGAAAAAAAAACTGGCAGCAAATTTTTGAAGGATAATTCTTAGAAAATAGTTATTGACGAAAAGTAATTGCACAAAAATTCTTGCAGCAAAAATCTTAAAGGAAAATTCTTATAATAAAATTCTTGTAGTAACATGTTTTAAAGAAAATTCTTGAAGTTAAATTGTTCAAGGAAAATTATAGAAACAATCATTGTAGAAACATTGTTTAGCAAAAATATTCATAGCTCAGTTTATGGACAAGAAATTTTTACAGCAAATTTATTTTAATAGAAACATTTAGTCGAATTATTTGATAGAAAAAATTCTTCAAGGAATATTCCTAATGATAAATTTATGCAATAAAACACTTTAAGGAAATTTTTCAAATCAAAATTCTTGCAGTAAAACTGTTAAAGGAAAATTCTCGCAGTGAAAGTAAAATTCTTTAAGGAAAATTCTTAAAGACAAATTTCTGAAGAAAAATCCTTGCAATAAAATTCTTGCACTAAAATTCTTGCAGTAAAATTTTTAAAGAAAAATTCTGGTAGTAAAATTCTTTAAGTAAAATTTAAAAAAAAATAATTAAAATAAAAACATTTTACAAAAGAAATTCTAGCAGAAAATTCTTTACAATAATACTTGCTATAAAATTTTTAAAGGAAAGTTCTTAAAGGAAAATTGACAAAGAGAATTGCTTGCAGTAAAATTCTTAAAAAAAAAATTTTTGTCGTACAATTTTTGAAAAGGGAAATTCTTAAAGAAACTGTTTTTTCTTCAAAGAATATTCCTAAAGACAAATTTTTGCAGTAAAACATTTTAAGGAAATTTTTACATAAAAATTCTTGCAGTAAAACTGTTAAAAGATATTTCTCAAAGGTAAATTTATGAAGAAAACTTTTTGCAAAAAAATTCTTATAGAAAACACTTATAAAAAATTACTGCAGTAAACTTCTTCCAGTAAAATACTTTTAGTCACATTCGTGCAGTAAAAATCATCAAAGAAAATTCTTACTGTAAAATTCTAAAAGGAAAATTCTTAAAAGAAAAATGCTTGCAATAAAATTTGTAAAGGAAAGTTCTTAAAGGAAAATTTACAAAGAGAATTTCTTGCAATAAAATTCTTATAGGAAAAGCTCATAGAAAAATTACTGCAGTAAACTTCTTGCAGTAAGACTCTTAAAAGGAATCTTCTTGCAGTAAAATTCTCGCAGTCAAGGAATATTCCTAAAGACAAATTTTTATAGTAAAACACTTTAAGGAAACTTTTCACACCAAAATTCTTGCACTAACACTGTTAAAGGATATTTTTTCTTACTTTAAAATCCTAAAAGGGACATTCTTAAAAGAAAAATGCTTGCAATAAAATTTTTAAATGAAAGTTCTTAAAGGAAAATTTACAAAGAGAATTTCTTGCTATAAAATTCTTACAGAAAAAACTCACCGAAAAATTACTGCAGTAAACTTCTTGCAGTAAGACTCTTGAAAGGAATCTTCTTGCAGTAAAATTCTTAAAAGAAAAATTCTCGCAGTAAAATTCTCGCAGTCAAGGAATATTCCTAAAGACAAATTTTTATAGTAAAACACTTTAAGGAAACTTTTCACACCAAAATTCTTGCACTAACACTGTTAAAGGATATTTTTTCTTACTATAAAATCCTAAAAGAGAAATTCTTAAAAGAAAAATGGTTGCAATAAAATTTTTAAATTAAAGTTCTTAAAGGAAAATTTACGAAGAGAATTTCTTGCAGTGAAATTCTAATAGGAAAAACTCATAGAAAAATTACTGCAGTAAACTTCTTTTAGTAAAACGGTTAAAAGTAAAATTCTTGCAGTATTGTTCAAAGAAAATTGTTTTAAAAAATCATTACCAAAATAATTTTTAATAAACGAAATTCTAGCAGGAAATTCTTGCATAATTTTATAAAAACATCGTTTGTTGAATATTTTAGCCGTAAACATTTTTCTGTAATAATTTCAGTAAGAATTTGATATGCCAGACTGTAAATGCGAGCTAAAAGCTGTGAGAATTTTTGGGAGAAATCTGGGAGGTAGGTGTACGCATGTTCGCAATTACCATCACAGCCTTTGTGAATGTCCTCAATGAAAACAAAATGGAACAACAAGCCGTGACCTTTGCCACAAAAAGAAAATCCACCGAATACTTTCCGTAACGGCCCATTACCACCCACCATTAGCACAGCACAATCCCGCCTACCACACAGCCACACGCACGTTTTCTATTTCATTTCAATGGGAAAAATAAGAAAAATGTGCGCACGTGGAAAAACTAAGCCTAGCGAATTACGTACAACGACGCATTTGGAATGGGCGAGGGTGAAAGTACGCATAACAAAAGTTCGCGACCAAATGGCAAGGGCATTGGAGGTTATTCTCATAGTTCGAGGTCATGTTCCTCTGGTGGACTTGCCCTTTTCTCTTGCGGATTATCAGGCATAAAAATTTATTCAGAAAAATTTCTTTTGTTTTTACTTTTTCGTCCTTTTCTGTTTTTTTTTTCCGAATGGTAGTCGAAATCATGAAAGGTCGGTCGGCATGAATTTGAAGTCGTGGCCGCCAATGAAGCTACGTGGCTGTATATTGCAAGCCGACAGTCGATCTGAACTCTTAAGTGGATTGGAAAGGTTGGGAAGAGGACAAGGTACGGCCACGAAGTTGAGGAGCTTAACAAATTTTTTTTCGGCAAGACATAAAAAGGAATCTTGCGTGGGCTTTTTCCATAAATATTTGAGTGCTTGAAGGTATGAGCAGTTCGAGGCAGTTCGTCCTTGTTGCGGTGGTTTCGTTGTTCTCTTGTGACCGATAATCGGTGTCTTCACCGTTACCACTATAGTGACTGTATTGAGCGTTGATGCTATAATCGGCCCCAGATTCCACATTCGATTGTGGTACTTCTTCAATCAGAAATCCTGCGCCACTTTGCTTTTATTCCACCGAATCGAACAAAAATAAACGCTGCCATTTCGGAAAACTGAATGTCGTATATGCCCAAATAAACGTTTATGTCTGCTCGTAAAGCCATCGTTATATTGATTTGGGCGAACTTCACTTTATTTATAAATAGTCCTATGACGATTGTCGTATGCTTATTGTACGTATCCAAAGGATGGATGTTCGATGATTTTCTATTAGTTTTCCTACGCAATTAATGCACGTAAACGCGAACAATTTACGCACTTTTCAATTAGGAATTTTATATTTTTATGCAAATTATTAATTAGCGCAATGACCTTCTAGTAATTAATTAATTAAAATGGGTTTTTATTTTGAACCGAATATTTTTATGGGATTAAATATGGAATATTTTTGAATTAATTCATGTATAATTTTGCCAATAATTATGGTATTTTTATTGAAAAGCAACAACAACAAAAAAACATGGATTTCTACTCAAGTCTTGTTGAGAAAATAATTTTGAACGGCAACTAATGACTCTCTTTTTGCAAATTAAATAAATATAAAATAATAAATAAAATATTAAATATTCTTTTGCTTATTGAATTTTTATGGTAATGCAAGTTTTTCCTAAATTAATTTGCAAAATAAAGAATATAATGGATTATCCATTTTGCAGTTTGGAAAGTATAATCTTATCATTTAATAGTATTTAAAAATATATACCCATTTAAAAATTGATTTATTTAAAATAAATATTAGCCATTTTAAAATAAATTTAGTTTATTTAATAAATTATAAAAAAATTCAAAAAAAAATGGCAAATCTACTGTAGCTACAGTTGGCACTTTTAGATGAGATCAATAAGGTTGATTTGCTCGCTGGTTGGGTGCATCAATAAGGAAAACTGTTCTGGATGGGGCTCTAAAAATATACAAGTAACTATAAAAAAAGATTATAATCTAAACTACGTATATATGTGGTTTTAAGAAAACAGTGCCACAAGCCACACAAAATTAAAATTTTTGACCTGATTTCCTCGAAAAGTTCCCAGAACGCGTAATTTCGATATTTGGCGATATCAGTTGGCCTCCAAGATTTTGCGATTTGACGCAGTAGAACTTTTTTTTATAGCTACATAAAATATTATATTTATGCAGATAATTTTTAAATTTTTGAGCAATTAAAAAACTAAAATCCATTAAGTAATGGCCGAATAATTAATCAAAAATAATCTCAAAACGATCTAGTCCTGAAAGTAGTCTTATAATATTGATTAAAATAATATTATATATTTTATATAATTGCATAATTTGAAAAATCTACTAAATTAAAAAATTTATCAAATACTAAATTTTAAATGTATTTTATTTAATTTTACTTTCCGAAGCATAAATTGGATAAACTTTTAATAAAAATATTAATACAATAAATAATAGTAATAATAATAATAATGATGACGATAATAATTATAATGTTGTCGGTAATAATAATAAATATAAATAATTTAAAGAAATTTTAAAATGGAAGAAAAATACAAGGAAAACGTATATTATTCGCTGAATTGACTGCACTTTGTAAGTCCTTATTCCGACAGAGTACCCGTAACGCACAGCAATTGTTCACGCAGCAAGCGAAACGAAAACGGTTCCGTGCAAAGTCCCCGCGTTTTCAATCTAGGCACGTGCGTCGCAATCTAACTGTCTGGATTTGATGGCGGCGCAGGTGAAAACACTCGTTTCGCTTGTTGCGTGAACAACTGCTGTGCGGTAAAAACGATTGCAGAGTACCGTGCGCGCACGCAAGTCTCATGCGTTGTGCGTTTTCGTAGCGTTAAATCTTGTTGCGTTTTTTGTAAATTGAATGTTGTTGATAAGCGTCGTGTAGCAATGCAAACGTGTTCAATGCGAGGATTTGTTAAATAAAACGTGCTCAATAAACGTCTCTGTTGAACAGTATTTGTTCAATGCGTGTTTTTATTATCAATAAATCGTTTAATGCGTTGTAATTTCTTGCTTAAGAGCACAATTTGTTAACATTAAACCTGGTCTAATTTTATTGACAATATTTTCGTTTTGATTTCTGTAATAAATTATATTTAATTGAAATATATTTATTTTAAAAAAATCCCGTGTTGCACAAATAATGAAATATTTAAAAAAATGTATGACAATAAAAAGGGTAACAAATTTTTACATACTGAATAGTAAAAGTCATGGTGACACATTAACAATAGAAAAAAAAATTACTAAATTCAGTTTACAAAAAACTTGTTTATAATTACGAACTTTATGTCCTTGCTTCTAAGATTTTTTTAGACAATTTTGTGGTTAATTCATTGAATATGTTGGCTCATTCTACTTTCAAAATTTTTTTAAATTTTAATTTTCATTCACTTATTATTATAGTATTTTGCTTTTAGAGAAAATCTTAAAGATGTTTTATTTGATCTTAAAGACTGTACTTGACGAAGCTCATCCGATCGGACCATTTTTGACCTCTTCTTCGAGTAAATCGGAGTTGTCTTCGAAGGCGTCAATTATTCCTAATTTGTCAACATACACCAATGACTTCACATAGCCCTATCAAACCGGTGTCAAATCGCACGATCTTGAAGTCTATTTGACAGGTCCATTCTATAAAATCACATTGTTCACAAAATTGTTTTTTCAATAAATCGATGCTTTCACAAATTGTATTGGCTGTAGCGCCATTTTGCTGGGATCACATGTCAGCCAGCCTTATGTTTATCATAGCCCAATTAGTGGAGATGCTATCATAATTACAATGATCCCCTTCTAGGACAGGCACCGATCGATGGTTCTTATAAGTTGCCTTCTTTTTTCGGTAAAACTGAATAGTAGAAAGAGACATGACCATGTGCTCAATTGTTGTTCAACATCGTCCAGCCAAAAGCGATATAGTTATGCCCCAAAGCAATCATGTCCCGTCACAAAATTGGGCTACATAGTAGTCCACTTCTTATAATCCCTTTCGATCATCTTTCATAATATCGTCGATTAATCCCAATATTGTTGCCATCTCACCACTAGCTTATTGCTTTCCTTCTTGTAGACGGTGCTCTAAAAGGTTTACCTTTCCCTCTCATCCTCAATGATCAGTTCAAGGCCTCGCATCCACCAAGATCTTGCTATAAGATCTATACCAGAAGTGGCCTATGGGTCTTGGTGAACCCGCGTTCCTGAATTGGCCTAGTAGTGCCAGGAAATTACGAGTTTCATTTCAGTAGCTCTTTGTGTGAAGAGTACTCACCAGGTACTCTTAAAAGCAGAACTAACTGGTACTAATGGGGGTCCCTACAGGACAGGAATCTTTGGCTGAAACGTGGGTGGCTGTAGTTGCCACCTACATAGCAGGTAGTCTTAGGATTAAAGCTGATAGATACTGCAGATAATAGTATAGGTTTAGGTAAGCCTTGCTACCAACAGTTAGGATAACTATCTTGTAACTGGTCCCTAACTGTTAGCAAATGTATCTGCCTGTAATGTATGGAGCTGGTTAGAGGCAGGACTAGGTAGTTGTACAAATGTGCGTGGAGTAACAAAGGAGCGGTCTGCTAATTTAGACGGTTCCCCATTGGAATTGACGAAAGATTGAATGTTTGCCTGCTTAACGCATGGGGCACGAAAAAAGGTTACGAAGAAGGAGAAGAAGATGAAGATGAAGCAGATGAAGAAGATGAAGAAGAAGAAGACTAAGAAGATTAAGAATACTAAGCAGATGAAGAAATTGCAGAAAATGAAGAAGATGAAGAAGATGCAGAAGATAAAGCAGATGAAGTAGATGAAGGAGATGAAGAAGATGAAAAAGAAGATGAAAAAGAAGATGAAAAAGAAGAAAGTTAAGAAGATTAAGAAGATGAAGAAGATGAAGAAATTGAAGAAAATGAAGAAGATGAAATGGAAGGTAGAGAAGATGAAGAAGATTAAGAAGATTTAGAAGATGAAGAAGAAGAAAATTAAGAAGATTAAGAAGTAAAGAGAATAACAAAGGAACCTGAGATAATGGTCTATGCATGCAGCGGCCCAAGCAAGTATTCAAAGAAGAATGCGTTGGATTAAAGCTAGCTGGGGTGTTGTTAGATTATTGAGATGCGTGTAACTATGTGGATCTAGGCAGTTGAGTTGGCAACATCCATTACTGCACAGGTCCGTTCTGCACGTTAATTGGGCATATCTGAATTCCGTAGGCAGCATGTGGTATCATGCCTAATTGCCACATTAAATAACATTACACTAATGTATCGGTAAGATAATCTGCAATTATCCTCTTAATATAGGGCAGGATTTTTGTAACTGTCGCCAAATGGACTGAGTTATCGTAATATAATCTGAGACTTGCAGACGAGTAGTGTATGGTCTTCACTAGCGGTTAGCCAATGACGTATGTTGTCGTGACGCCTCAAATTTACTTTTCAGTACAAATTTAACTAAAATTAGGTTAAAAAAGTTTAATAATTGCCTGATTTCTATTGATACTTTTCCACTTTGTTTATTAAAAACTTTGTACTTCGAATTCTTATCAAAACTAAATATTTAAATATAAATGCATCTGAATGTCTATTATCGATAATCACATAGTTTGCCTATATTTACCCTTAATTAGGATAATATTTTTACATTCATAGAATTTTTATTAAATTTCCATTTAGAGAAAAGAAAAACTTTTTTCTCAATTTTAAAAAATTATTCATAATGTAACATAACCATAAAAAAAATACAATAAACGTTATTGAAGTGATTAAAATGGCTTAAATAATATTCACAAAACTTAAATCCTTCAACCTCTGTGATTTATGGTATTTTTTAATTTATTTACATTTGAACATGGTTGATTTTATATCCTCTTTTTTTGACAATACTACTTTTATGGTTTTTATACTTTTTAATATATTCTACTACATACAGAAATCAGTGAAATTGTAGAAGGCAATAATTGACGAGTACGTATACAATTTGGCCTCGTATTATTATAATCGAAAAATTACGGCCAAATAACAGTACGCTGCTACCTTGTCCTGAAAAATATGTTGTTGTTGTTTTTTCTTTTGGTTTTGCTAAGTAGCCAGGGACATGTTTTCGTTTGATGGCACTTATCTTGTCTTATAAACGAAAATGGAAAATTTTTATAAAAAGAGAATTTTTTTTTTTGTGTTGCTTTTTATTCATTAGAAAGAGAGAGGAGGTCAATGAGAATGTAGAGAAATTTTTTTTTATTTTTTTTTTTCAAGAACTACAGGTAAGAGAAATGGTCTGAATTCGTACATGGAAATTGAAAATGAACCGGCTAGGAAAGTAGGCGCAAAAATGTATAAAATATAAAATCACGAATGAATTTATCCATTGTCGTTGAAGTTTGATGCGAACGTATTGTACACCGTTTCTCTTCTTATACAGGAGCACAGCCGGGAGTAACCTTTTTTGTTCGTATCGTCATCAAATTCCAACGCTGTATAAGAATCATGGGAAGGGCAGGACATCAAAACGAACACAAACGAATAAACGAACGAAACGAGGGTAATTTTAATTCAAGGTCGGGTGCGGTCAAGGTTCTACTAAGTCGAATAGTAAACTCATACATAAGCAAACGCATACGAATTGCTCCGCTTCATCTACTCTCCTTTGCACAATACACACACACAGAAACCTACACACACTGCCATACTCAAAAGTATTTGTCTGAAAGCTCTTGTCTCTGCAATGTCCTAAAAATCCAGTCCATACTCTGGCGCTCAAAGCTAAGCCAAACGTTGACATGCGAGTAGAAATCCATAAAAGCAATGATGAACGGAAAGTGGGGTTAGAGGTGGTGTCCTACAAACGAATGGGCAAGGATTCGTTGTGAACTAGAATAATAGAACGACTGCGATGAGGAATTGGGTGGTACGATGAACAGGACAACAAATTACAACTATTGAACTGATGACAGAGAACTAGTGATAAGTACGATAAGAGAATGGGCAGCATGAGTTACGCCAGTAGATAAAGAAGAGCGATCGACAGAGATAGTTGGAGAAAACGAACGGCAAGAGAAAATATATTGTAGATAGTATTGAAATGATGGGGTCGCTGTTCGTCCTTAGCTGTGATACCATCATTCAAGTACAAGGTTCTTGTGCCTTTATCCTTCGATAGTCAAAAACACACACAGACACGTTTTTGTATAGGTATTTATAAGTGCCCAGAATTATTTACTCCATTAAGATATGGTGCACCAAAAGGATTCTCAGCTCATACCCGATTGTCTGTATGTGTAAATGTGTGTATGTGTGTATGTATTTACACGACTGTGTAAGTTTAGATTTGTGTGATGACCCATGAAACAAAGCACAATGTTATAACTTCTCTTCTCTTCGTCCTGTTTTTAGGTCTTTCAACCACCTTGCCCCATAACCTTTATAGAGTCCCTCCCCCCCTTCCCCTAAACACTCCTCTTCACTTGTCCGTCATTTCTATTTTGCCATTAAAATACAAGTTAGTGGAGCAATGAACACAATCTAAAGAAGATTCCTACCGAAGGTCATTCGGTTTAATTTCTTAACAGACTCTCTTTAGCTTTATAAGGATTTTGTGTATATGTTCTGTAAGGATCGTTTATGGTACAATATATAGTCAGTTTGCATCTAAAAATGTTCAGAAGGCACGTTTGTCATCGTATATGTATATGTTGATGTAAATATTAGCGTTAAAATAAATATGAATAAAAGTTCAATTATGGTCGGTCGAGGATTTTGTTGTTGTTTTTTTTTTTTTTTTTTATTAGAAACAAATTGTAGCCCACGTAAATGTTGAAAAGCTTTAATTCCTTTTACGCGTGCACATGTGTACACGTGGACGTGTTGATTAATCAGAGAAGGCAATATATTATCCTTGGCAGAGCTAGGATAAACGATGGAAATTTTCTGTGCCGTTTTACGTTTGATCTTTTGCAAATCTTATTAGCACCTACACGCGGACACACCAAGTCCATCTGCAGATACGACCTGATTGGAATATGAACAATCGCCGTGAATCAGTAAAATCCCTATCACAATCGCCGTCTTTCTTTACCTTTCGACAAGTTCAAACACTTTTTATTATTTATTGTCGAAATACCCATTTTCCCATGTATTCATGAGTCTGTCCGTTTATCCGCCGGTAAATTATTTATTTTTATTCCCAATTTTCGATATGTAGATGTATATAAATTTATCATCCTTTCTATTACCTTTTCTGTATTCCCGCCCTCTCCCACCTCTTTGAATTTTCTTATCATTGTTCTTTATCTGTTTCTCAAATCTCAAGCATTGATTATGCGGTTTTTTCTTCTTAAACTTATTATTGTATTAAAAAGGATATTTTTTTCGCAAACACTCCTACACTCTCTTATTTTTTTCGTTTTTATTAGATGAAAATCAAATTGGAAAATGAGTAAAAAGGTCAAAGGCGATAGATTTTTCCAAGCATACACAAAAGCCAAAATCCTATTCAATATGCCAAAATTTTCGATAAAAAGAATACAACAAAAGAAAGTGAGAGACAACGAATGTACGAGTATGAGTGATGTGGACAGATCAAGTACTGAAGTGGGGAAGGACAAAAAAAAATCTATTCTCATAAAAAATTTAATTCAAGGTCAAACCGTACAGCATGTACGATCATAAAATCCGGTTTATTTATTTCCATTTTGTTATTTTTTTCTTATTGTTTTTATTTTTACAAGGGCAAAAAACATAGCGCTAATAAATAATGACCTTTACAATATTGTAGAAAACACATATGTAGCATGCATACATATACCTACAAACACCTACACACACACACACAATATAAATAGATCCAAACACGTGCGTATTCTAATTCAAGTACGAACAACAAATTATCCTGTTTCGAATTTTATTGCACAAAATAAATTGTAATTTTTCTATTGACTTAACTACTTCCTTTTACTTCTGTTCTATTATTAAAAAAGGCGATTATTTAATTTTTATAAGCATGGGCGTTTATTTCTTGGTTTTTCTTCTTTTTTTTTTTGGTTTGCAAATTTATTTTTATAACACGTGCACATAACCTAAAAAGGAAAAAAAACCAAACATTTAAAATTATAAAACAATGCGACTTTTTGTTTGCTAAAGAATTAACCCTTAAAATTGTGACTTTATTTGTTTTTTGTTATATTTAATAAAAATGGTGTCCATTTTGATATTTTATAATATGTTGACATCTGTAATTTAAAACCCTAAAATTATGGATTTAATTGTTATTTAAACCTTAAAAGTTTTTTTTTTTTTAAAGACCCTAAAAGTTGTAGATTTAATTGTTTTTTGTTATATTTAATAAAAATGGTGTCCACGTTGATATTTTATAATATGTCGCCATCTTTAATTGAAGACCCTAAAATTATGGATTTAATTGTTATTTGGACCCTAAAAGTTGTGTATTTTATTAAAGACCCTAAAAGTTGTAGATTTAATTGTTTTTTTGTTAATATTTAATAAGAATGGTGTCCATTTTGATATTTTATAATATGTCGCCATTTTGAATTATGCCGGCATTTTTTGTTGAGCTCATAAAATTTCTCAGCTTTTAAACTGAATTAATTTATTAATTAAAATAATTGTTTTTGCTATATTTAATAAAAACGGTTTCCATTTTGATATTTTATAATATGTCGCCATCTTGAATTATGCCGTCATTTTTAGTTGAGCTCATAAAATTTCTCAGCTTTTTTAATGAATTATTTTTTCAATTAAATTAATTGTTTTTTGTTATATTTAATAAAAATGGTGTCCACGTTGATATTTTATAATATGTCGCCATCTTTAATTGAAGACCCTAAAATTATGGATTTAATTGTTATTTGGACCCTAAAAGTTGTGTATTTTATTAAAGACCCTAAAAGTTGTAGATTTAATTGTTTTTTTGTTAATATTTAATAAGAATGGTGTCCATTTTGATATTTTATAATATGTCGCCATTTTGAATTATGCCGGCATTTTTTGTTGAGCTCATAAAATTTCTCAGCTTTTAAACTGAATTAATTTATTAATTAAAATAATTGTTTTTGCTATATTTAATAAAAACGGTTTCCATTTTGATATTTTATAATATGTCGCCATCATGAATTATGCCGTCATTTTTAGTAGTGGTAATGAAATTTTTTCTGTTTTTTAACTGAATTATTTTTTCAATTAAAATAAATTTTTATGCCTATAAAAAATGTTTTTTTTTTATTTCACGTGTTTTAGTCATTTTTCAGAGACTTTTTTTTTATAAAAAGTTTAATTTTTTAAATTGAGTCATTAGAGATAGTTTTTAAACAGATTAAAATGCAGATCTTTAAAAAGAAATTGCTAGAAACATTGAGTTTTTTTTTGTGTAGAAATACAGAGATTTTTTTTAATTTTTATTTTTGTTTTGTTTTTAAAAAAAAAAAAAAAAATGAATGAGAAAAACATGTTATGCTAAAATATTTTTAAATACAGATTCAAAGATATTTCTAGGTAGTGAGTTTAAAAGAAGGAAGTTACCCAAAAAAAAGGACAAATGAACGAGAAATTCCAGAGGAATACGGCCAGTTAAGACTGTACTCAGATAACACCTGTTAGCTACTGTTGGCATGATTGTGACTAGCACTGCGGTGATGATTCGTTGGGAGGGGAGGTAGGTGCAGATTTTACCAGCGGAATATACTCACACTCACATAACAAAAAAGGTAACATGCCAGAAAACACAGAGTTATTTACTGAATTTTCAATCAAAATATTAAAAAAAAGTAGAAAATTATTTGTTTTTCAAAAAAAAGGCAGGATGAAAAATGAATAAGGAGCGGCCGCATAAAAATTAGGAGAAATACAAATTTAGAAATCAAAAAAAATTTGACTTGACAAAATTAAAACAAAGAAAAATTTATTTTTAGAAGAAAAAAAACGTTCAAATATAAAAGCAGTCGCCCGAATACTCAATGCCGAATGATTCATGCGATCGACATCCCGTAGTACTGGCTTGATCATTTGGTCTTTTGACACTGAACTCATATGACTGTTTACCCGACGAAGCGGCTGTTCAATTGTGGAACTTTCTATCAGTACTGTTGATAGAGGTTAGAAGAACACTCGAAAATTTCATTTTTAATTTTGGCACCGAACAAATCTTCGAAATTATGGCTTAAGCTGCCATAACAAATAAGACCAAAATTATGAGGCTCGCACTAATTTTGACACCCAAAAAATAAACAAATTGAAAGGATTTTTCCCTCCTCAACATTTTCAATATGGAAAATATGTAAATCAATTTGCAGATATTAAAAATTACGAGGTATGGCACGAAAATGATGAGGCTGGCATCACTGGCAACGATCTGGCAACACTGCGGACTTCTTCTCGTTCAGAGAGGCCTTCAACATCGATAACTGATAAAAATATTGAATGAGTTAGGGCTCTTGTCAATACTTTGTGGAGTATCCAAGTGTCTTCAGTATCCAAGTGAAGACACTTGGATACTCCACCATACCAACGCTTCATGTCAACGACTTGTTGTTAGAAAGAGGGATTCCTGCAATTCCTTAGCTTCCTTTACTACCCTATTTACCTTACGAAAGTCCGTGGGACTATTTTTTTTCCCCAAAATCCAAAAAACACTTGAAAGGACATGATCTTGGTATTGTCGATAACATTCAAAGAAGTCTAACAGAGTAGCTGAATGTGATTCCAGTTGAAGCCTTCCAGCATTGCTACGAAGGACGGAAAAACGCCTTCCAGCCTTACATTGATGTAAAAAAATAAAATAAAATTGTTGCAAAAAATAAAATATCAGTCTCATTACTTTTCTAGTACAAAATAAACGTGAAAAAGAACTCAATGCTTATTAGGGCCTTTCGATTTAATAACATCTCTTTGAGTTTTAACATACAAAAAAATTATTAAAAAAGCTGGTATACCACAGGACACTATCTTCGGTCCTACTTTATACAATAAAATTTGTTGTTTGCTAGAATTTTATATTATAAGTCTTAAAAAATTTGTTTTTTTTTTAATAAACGGAAAGAGTATTCATCTTACCTTCAGTTGGCACTATAAATCAATTTTATTGATAGTAAAATATAAGCCCACGAAAGGGGAAATTACATCATCTTGGAGAAAATATTTAATTCGGAACTGATTAGAGCTCAGAAATAATCACCAAATAATTAGAGCGAATTTGAACTTACGGACATAAATTTTATATTGTAAGTCCACCAAGAATATTTTTTTTTCATTATGGCATTACTTATTCTTTTGTTTAAATTTAATTTAATATCTGCAACTACATCAATATTGTAACAAGCAGATTTTATGACAAAGAAATTTCTTGGCCAATTTCCTTTTAAATGAGTGTTTCTAATAAGAGGATTATAGTGGTAGGATAATCAGAAATTATGCTTTTTATAACGAGAAATGCACAAATTATGAACGAAGGGAATATTGAGGCCTGAACGAATAACTTTGTTACGAACAGATTGTAAAATGGAGCATTACAAGATTTTTCGGAGGATTTTGAATTGAAGCTGATTGGATTCGAGGGGAATTGGAATGCTTAGTAGGATAATCAGAAATGGAAATTTTTTATAACGAGAAACGCACAAATCATGAACGAAGGTAATATTGAGGTCTGAAGGAATAGCTTTGTTACGGACAAATTGTAAAATGGAGCATTACAAGATTTTTCGGAGGATTTTGAATTGAAGCTGATTGGATTCGAGAGGAATTCGAATGCTTAGTAGGATAATCAGAAATGGAACTTTTTATAACGAGAAATGCACAAATTATGAACGAAGGGAATATTGAGATCTGAACGAATAATTTTGTTACGAACAGATTGTAAAATGGAGCATTAAAAGATTTTTCGGAGGATTTTGAATTGAAGGTGATTGGATTCGAGAGGAATTCGAATGCTTAGTAGAATAATCAGAAATGGAACTTTTTATAACGAGAAATGCACAAATTATGAACGAAGGGAATATTGAGGTCTGAACGAATAATTTTGTTACGGACATATTGTAGAATGGAGCATTAATAGATGTTTCGGAGGATTTTGAATTGAAGCTGATTGGATTCGAGGGGAATTGGAATGCTTAGTAGGATAATCAGAAATGGAAATTTTTTATAACGAGAAACGCACAAATCATGAACGAAGGTAATATTGAGGTCTGAACGAATAATTTTATTATGGACATATTGTAAAATGGAGCATCAATAGAGTTTTCGGAGGATTTTGAATTGAAGGTGATTGGATTTGAGGGGAATTGGAATGGTTAGTAGGATAAACAGAAATGGAACTTTTTATAACGAGAAATGCACAAATTATGAACGAAGGGAATATTGAGATCTGAACGAATAATTTTGTTACGAACAGATTGTAAAATGGAGCATTAAAAGATTTTTCGGAGGATTTTGAATTGAAGGTGATTGGATTCGAGAGGAATTCGAATGCTTAGTAGGATAATCAGAAATGGAACTTTTTATAACGAGAAATGCACAAATTATGAACGAAGGGAATATTGAGATCTGAACGAATAATTTTGTTACGGACATATTGTAGAATGGAGCATTAATAGATGTTTCGGAAGATTTTAAATTGAAGCAATTGGACTCGAGAGGAATTGAAAACCTTAGTAGAATCCTAGAGTTAAATTCCGTATGTCTAAATTGGTTTTTGAAATAATTTTGTAGATTAAAAAAATGTTCCTTAATGTTAGTTTTGATCGGTTTTGTCCATTAGTTGTTAAGTTCAAAATAAGTCATTTGGCGTGCTTTGTTTTTTTTTTTGGTGGAATGATGTTACCATTAAGGTATACAGTAACGATTGGTTCTTTGATAGAGCATGAAGACTTTTACTCTCCACACCACATAAGCCAGTTTTGTAGAATTTTGATATGTGAACAAAGATTTGTGGAAAATATTTGAATATTGGTGTGGAATGCAAGAACATCAGTATCATCCACATGGGCAGAAGTCCTAGTTTTGAGATTATTTCAAATGTCACAGGTATAAATATTGTGTAGAAGTGGTTCAAGGACAGTACCTTGAGGAACACCAGCTGCGATATGGTATATTTTTAAATTTTCTACATTATCATCTATCTGGAAATGGTGTTGAAAAATATATGATTTTAAAATAAGAAGGAAGAAGGCTCTTGAGATAACAGACCAGTCCAGGGTGCTAGACACGATCGAAGGATGTCTAAAAATATAATTTAAAAAAAAAACGTATACTGAAACTGCACAAACATATTTTCCATAAAGAATTTTTATATTTTTAATAAAATATTTGCTAATTTTTATTTTATCAAAGAAAAGCAAAACAAAAAAAATTTCCATAATTAATTATACTTTTATAAATACAATAAATAATTTATAATCGTATTAAAAGTGAATGAATTATGTGTAGTTAAGAAAGCTTTTAAGTAAGTTCTAAAATGGGTTTATTCAACTCAAGTTGAAACGACCGCAAAATCGTGTGAACAACCTTCTTTATTTCCTTATAGCCATTACAAGATTCCTTCGGTACTCGTATGTGCGTTGAACGTTGCGATTGGAAATTATTTGCCATTGAACTTTTAGTAAAGGTTTTCAACGGAAATAAATCGATATGGAACAGTACTGATAGTAGAATGACGATATAGGGGTAGCTACCGGTAGAAATCATAATGCATAACAGAAAAATTGGTTGGAGGAGAAGCTAACTACAAAAGAGAGCAAGGAGAGAAATAAATATGAAAATATTAATAAATAAATAAATTTGAAAAAAAGAACAAATTTAAAAGAGTAAAAAGTAAAAATAATAGTTTTGGAGGGTGATTGGCGGTTGCAGGGGTAATAACATTGAACGAATACAATTTTAATGCGCCCTTTCACTTTGGTGCTTTTATTTTTTGGTATTTAATATTGTATGAGATTGTGTCGTAAGGGATTTATTTTCAACACCCACAATATTATTGAAATAAATAAATGCGCATTTATTTTGAAACGATACGCCCTACACCCCCACCTTCCCGAACGAAATGTACTCGAATGAACTTTCGTTCAATAGTTGGAATGAAATAAATTGAAAAGGCGGGATTGGCAGAATGGTTTTCGTTTGGATTCTTTGGAAAAGTTCAGTGAATTTGCAGTTTATTCTCTTCTTTATTATCTCTTTTACAACGCAGTGAGTCTAATTATTCTCTTCAAGTCTTCAAGTTGTTGGGGAAATATCGTATTTTTGGAGAAATACTCGTAAAAGAGAACAGCCGTTTCCTTACGCGTTCAAATTACTCTTAAAACACCCTGTTGGACCACTTACCATACTCATCCACACCCACCCCACTGAGTCCTCCTACTATAAAGTTCACTTATTTAATGCGATGCTCTTTTATTACGTTGTCCTCTCCTCCACCTATACGTGTGGGTGTTTTGTGTGCCTGTGTCCATAAAATGTCTTTCATAAACTTTATTTCTTTCTTGTTCTTTGCCGCTACTAATCCGTCTGTCTATCTGAGTCTCTCTCATTATTAGAAAGGCACTCACTCTTCCAGTTATTAGATTTAAGTGGGCGATTGGAGGGAATATTCCAATTACTACCACCAGGATAAATGCTATCGTTGCTCAAGCATACACACAGAAACTTTGGTTGAAGTTGCTGTGTGAGTGCGAAAGTGATGCGCGTGTATGCAATCTATTCGGTGTTCTTGCCACTAAAGCAAGGACGAACTTGCTGGTTAAGTTCAAGGCCAACAAACCCTTCTGAGGGGTGATGATATTGGGGAAAAATAACAGCCCGAAGGACGAACGTTTAACGACAGAGGCCCTGAACGAGGCAAGCCAATTCACGGCAATTCAAGTTTTTGATGAAATGAAAAACCCGGGAATGGGGATGGATACGGCCGAACTGCTGACATTTTTGGAACGATGTCGGGTAGGGGATGGGGGTGGTGGGTGGTTAGTGTGTATTCTGTGAAATTGCTGGAAATGAAATTTACTAGCAACAATGGCATTTGGACGAGTTAGCATAAGAGATGTGAGCCAGCCAGCGTTGTTAATTGATTTGTGTTTGTATTGGCGGTGTACGGTTCGATGTGTGCAGGTGTGTCCTTGTCCTTCTGCGAGGACTTTGTGGCAATGACGCAAAACTAGAACACCATCCACCCACACCGCCATACTCCGTATTGAAAAATTTCCATTAAACCAAAATCGTCTTATTTCACCGACGACTGTCAGGGACACTATGATCGTCATAACCGGTGACACTGCAACCGGTGCCATCGATGCCACCGCCACCCCAGCTACTTTAGCCTATCGTCAATTCCACTTTTATCGTCAGCATCAAAGATAAGTAACTAGCGCCGCCGAAAATTTGCCTTTCTGTTAGTCCACCTTCAGCGTTACACTTCACGACTAATACGACCCGGTTTGACATTTTATCCTTGCCGGCGGAGGCTGGCGTATGTTGTGTGTCGGTACAACCGTACTAGTGGATACTGCCGATAACCAGATGACAAGCGCCATCAAGAAGATAGCAAAAAAAAAAAACAAATTCAAACTTTTGAGCGAAAGTATTTATGAAAATTAGATTAGTGCGGATTTACAATACTTCGATTTCAATGCCATCTTACGGCATGTGCTGTAGTTTCATTTTTTTTCCAATTGTTAATTTTTCTACTTCTTCGAATTGGAGACTCTTGTGTACGTGGGATACTTTGCGTACGCTTTGATGATAATATTATGCTTTTGGCAAGTATTTCTACAGAAGGAAGGTGCCGCTACCTCACATTATCCTGTCTTGTGCACGTAACTCCTCTCTTGCCTAACCATACCATGCAGAGTAGATTATTTTTTATGTAGCCATTCAAAAAAAAAAAATTCAATATCAAAATTTAACCACCTAACCCACCCACCTACCCAGTCGGTAGCATTTTGGTTTTTGTTTAAGTTTCCACTAAAATAATCTTCTTGGAATTTGTGGATACTCGGCAGAGCTTTGATGGTTTGGGGATGTTCATTTCAAATGAAAGCCGATATTTTTGACTTGTGCCACAGCCTTGAGAGAAAATATTGATTCTTTGAGCACTTTATCTGTTCATTATTTGATCGTTTCATTTATTTATTTATTGCCTTTTATTTGTGCAAATTCGAAAGATTCATCGAACCGATTCAATTTCAAAACCTAAGGGAAATTGGCAAAAAAGAAGACAGAAAATTTTCCTGATTATTTTTATTTGCGCCTTTATTCAAAAAAGAGAAAGAGTAGTTAGAGAAGTAAGTTTTTAACGACTCTCAATCTAAAAATAGCCTGTCTCTCTATTAATTGTTTTGATATTGTATTTCTTGAAGATTTGGAATTGTTTATTTAGACTTTCCAAAGTCAATTTGATGAAAAGTTTCAATTTTTGCTTTTATTGCCTGCCTTTTAGATTTAATCTGTTGATGATTTCATTATGAGTGTCACTATTGACTTTTAAATACACGGTGCGGTTTATGCTATAAACTTTTAAATGAGATACAATTATATAATTTATATTTTATTGATTGATTATATGGTCTTTATTATTATATATGGAATATGATATCGGTTAAATGCCCGCTTCTGACTGCGGCGGAAAGGTGAGCTCTTTTAAGCACATTTTTCATAATATTTTCGAAGATTTCTGGTGTTATTTGAGCAATTTCATTTTGAATGTTATCCTTAAGCAGCGTTGTTGATTTCTTCAATTACCCTCATATGAAAAAATCGGGAAAAGCTTAAATCAGGAGATTGTAGAGACCTCATTTTTTGGACATTATTTGGGCGGGAAAAATTTCTCTTCAAATTGCATCGTAGCACGTGCTGTGTGTGATGCAGCACCGTCATGTTGGAACCACATGTTCTGTAGATCTAATTGTCCCGATAGCGGGCACCAGTAACTGTTACAGCATTACCTCCAGCATTCTCAAAGTAATATGGCTCAATGATGCCGCACAATGCAGTTACTCTACGAGGGTGTGGTGGTCTTAAGTATATCAGTTGAGGGTTTTTAATCACCCAATTCGTCTATTCCGAACTGTAAAACTAAAGCACTCTAGTTTCGCCTTAAAAATTAAATTTTATAGGGGTAAAATTGCAAACTCTTTTGGATAATTTTTCACAAACGTTATGGAGATATTCCCAATTTTTGTGTACGTATATGGCGTCGATAAGAGGTACCCGAACATTCAGCCAAAACTCTGCCTTACTGCAGCAATTTTTCAGGTGTACGATGACTTAATTGTCACCCAGTCTTTGCTTTATCTCCTAGTATATACATTTTAAAAAAAATTATTCATTACATAATGAATGGTTGACTTGTTCGGCACCAAAAAATGATTAACACCAAAAAAGCCACGTAATTTTCTGCGCGTATTCATAATTTTAAAACGTTGTTGTAGTATTAGATACTCCCTAATATATAGTTATTGACCATTCTCTATGGCTGTCAAATGCCAACAGACAAATGTCATCCAAACCAAAATGGCGGCAAAACAAAATTGACCTAGAACGTAAAAAGCACCCAGTATTTATCAAATTCGAATTTTTTAAATATTTTAATTTGTTATATTTCATTGCATCCTCTTCATACAGAAAAGAGTATTTCTAGATATAAGCAAAACTTTTGATGGCTTTTGGTCACCAGGGCTCAGTCTGGAGACTCTAGAGGAACTGGCACTCTATATATTGTATTGCCTGATACTAAAATCATGTCTTACTAGTCGGTATTTTCAAGCAAAATATGAATATTGCTTCGATATTAGCTAGCGTTCCGAAGGGCAGCATACTTTGGCCCATTCTATACAATATTTATACATTTAATATAGAACGTTGTTGTCTCTATAGGCAGATAATATGGTCAAATTAATGGCAGTAACATACTACAAGATACTAAAGTTCGGTACGTAGGACCGTACTAAAAGTTCAGTACGTATAGAACCCATACACAGGACTTAAAAGACTTGAACTGAACAGATGATACGATTAACTACTTTTGACTTCTAGACAAACGGTCTAAACTTATGATAGTAAGTCCTACTGAAACCATTATGAACTTACGGACTAGAACTCTTCGAGGGCCCTGCAAACTCTTCCGATTCCGTCAAATATAATTCCTCTAGTCAAAAATACTTCGTAAAATTTTTGATGATCCCTTTTATGTTCCTAATAGTCTAAATATTCGTGATGGGACTGTGTCTCCTTAAACGGTTACAAGGCCTATCGAATTTGTGGTTTTGAAAGTAAAAGTTTCATAAAATACATTTAAAATTTAGACAAAACTTATAAAATATAAAAATCTTTTTTAAATCATGTGAAATTTTGCCATTATAGGTAAAATATAACATAATTTGAACGACTAAAGCAAAACTTATTGCAGAAATTGATAATTTTAGGGCGAAAAGTCATTAAAACAAATTTAATAGATTTTGGGTTTCAACTGCTCTGGAGTGGGAAGAATACTCTGGAAAAACATAATTATTTACATAACTTTACAGGAAAAAATCCCACGGTGGAAAATTACTTGACATTGGCGGTCAATTGACATTAACAATAATAAGAATAAGAATAAGAATAAGAATAAGAATAAGAATAAGAATAAGAATAAGAATAAGAATAAGAATAAGAATAAGAATAAGAATAAAAATAAGAATAAGAATAAGACTCAGAATCAGAATAAGAATAAGAATAAGAATAAGAATAAGAATAAGAATAAGAATAAGAATAAGAATAAGAATAAGAATAAGAATAAGAATAAGAATAAGAATAAGAATAAGAATAAGAATAAGAATAAGAATAAGAATAAGAATAAGAATAAGAATAAGAATAAGAATAAGAATAAGAATAAGAATAAGAATAAGAATAAGAATAAGAATAAGAATAAGAATAAGAATAAGAATAAGAATAAGAATAAGAATAAGAATAAGAATAAGAATAAGAATAAGAATAAGAATAAGAATAAGAATAAGAATAAGAATAAGAATAAGAATAAGAATAAGAATAAGAATAAGAATAAGAATAAGAATAAGAATAAGAATAAGAATAAGAATAAGAATAAGAATAAGAATAAGAATAAGAATAAGAATAAGAATAAGAATAAGAATAAGAATAAGAATAAGAATAAGAATAAGAATAAGAATAAGAATAAGAATAAGAATAAGAATAAGAATAAGAATAAGAATAAGAATAAGAATAAGAATAAGAATAAGAATAAGAATAAGAATAAGAATAAGAATAAGAATAAGAATAAGAATAAGAATAAGAATAAGAATAAGAATAAGAATAAGAATAAGAATAAGAATAAGAATAAGAATAAGAATAAGAATAAGAATAAGAATAAGAATAAGAATAAGAATAAGCATAAGAATAAGAATTAGAATAAGAATAACGGCACCTTCAGATCAAATTTCATACTCTACCGCTACTTGTGGATTTTCAGAGCCACATGTATGCCGAAAAAGTATTGAGCCTCATTGATGAACAAAATTTTTGTTTGAAAAATCAGGATTTAAAGCTTTTTGATCCACCATTGAAAATTCACAACCATTGTATCCAAAAAAATTTCTGTAAATAAAAAATCCATAATATATAATGGTAAGCCTTAGCCTAAAAAAATGCCACCCCGGATAATATTCGAGGTCTGTTCAAAAAGTATCGCGAATTTTGTGTTTTTTTCAGAAATTATTTATTTATTCATGCATATCTATTTTGTCCCCTTCAAAGTAATCCCCACCAGATATTATACATTTATGCCACCGTTTTTTCTAATCCTCGAAAAACTTCAAAAAATCATTTTTTGTGATCTTGTTCAGCTCCTCCTTCGATGCCGTCTTTGTCTCCTCAATCGTAGCAACAGCGTCCTCCTTTCATGGGGCTCTTCAGTTTTGGGAACAAGAAAAAAACACAGGGGCCACATCTGGGGAATACGGTGGCTGTGGCATTATTAGTGTGTTGTTTTTGGCCAAAAATTCGCGCACAAGCAATGTTGCGTGAGCAGGGGCGTTATCGTCGTGCAAAAGCCAATTTTTGTTCTTCCACAAATCCGGGTGGATTGCTTCGCGCAACTTGCACATAGCTTGCAGGTAATATACCTTATTGATCGTTCTACCCTGTGGCAAGAACTCATGATGCACCAAGCCCCTGGAATCGAAGAAAACTGTAAGCAAAACCTTCACATTTGACCGAACTTGGCTCGTGCGACAGTTTCCATTGGGATGATTGAGCTTTAGTTTCCATGTTATAACCATAAACCCATGATTCGTCACCAGTTATGACCCTCTGGAGAAAATTTGGGTCGTCGCGGACAGAGTCCAACAGCTCCTTAGCAATGGTAATGCGATGCTGTTTTTGGTCGAAATTGAGCAAAAATCGAAGACGAGCCAAAACACGTGCAAGCAAAGCAGCTGTAAAAAATTAACTGAATATTCAAAATGGCCGAACTTATCGGTATAAGTGAGAGACATGAGTACCAACATAACGCCACAAAAAAATCGAATATACGTAACCCGCGGAAATTTAAAATTCGCGATACTTTTTGAACAGACCTCATATTTATTTGACAGCTGCCAAATGAGAGGTTTGTAATTTCAGGACCATGAAATTAATGCAGCTGTCCTCCACTTCATCCCTAGAAGCACACATCGACAACTTAAGGGTCACTAGTCGAGGGATTTGTTACAAAAAATTTAACTTATATTCACATAAGTACACGCGAACAGAAGGATTTTCGATGGGTATTTACATTTACTCCCAATAACACTCCACGTTATTCAATACTTTTATCTAAATCTTCTTCTTATCATTTTTTAGTTGTAGATATCTGTAAAATTAATAATAATAAAAAATATATTTAAATCGATTTGGTTTTATTTGTATTTATTTTAGCCACCAAAAGCAGACAAGGGAAGAAACAATTTAAAAAGCATTGCCTTTTTTTAGTAATTTTTCAGTCTGTTTCCAAAACCAGTTAAATGTTGTTGATAAAAAAAATTGTGTTTTTTTAAAATAAATATTTGATTTAAACTGAATATGAAATTATTCATATTTTTTTGATTTTTATTGTGAATTAAATGAAATGGATTTTTTATGCTTATTAATATAAAAAAAAGAATAATGTCTGAATAAGCTTTTTACGAATCGACAGTAATAACACCTTACAAATGTTTGTATCTGCCTTATTACAAAATGGCGTGCAGAGAAAATGCGTGAAGCAGATTGTCGTCAGATACACAGTCAGTCAAACCGGGCAAATGTTTATGATTCGTTTATGATTTTTGTAAATTTAACGATGGAAAATGTAAATTATTTTGATAAATTTAGTTTTTATTTAAAAATAATACTCTTTTTGCAAAATAAAGAATAAAATTTTTTTGGAAATAAATTGAAAAAGGAAAAATTAGCTTGTTTCGGTATTCAACAAAACCCTACAAATGTTTTGGTAAAATGGCGTTGCGTTATTTGATAGAAAAATTTATAATTTCGAAAATTTTCTTCTTTTTTTTTTGTAAGTTTTACGAATAGAATTAAATTGAAATTTATTTTACTTTAATAGAAAATAAATTGCTATAAATTAATTATTAAAAACAATTGGTTAGTTTATTTATTATTTTGAGTCCGATTTGTTTTGGTTAACCTAATTTTGCTTGAAAAAAAATAATAGAATTCATAAAAAATGGAAACTACGACATTTTTTGGTTTATTCTATTTAAATTGTATAAGAAATTCTAAATCAATGTTAAGAATTCGTTAGACTCTTTTGAAAATTGGTTAATTTTTTTGGAATATTCTATGCTACAAAAATAACTTATTTGAAGAAAATTTTGGCAGCTTTCTCAGTACCATAATATGGTGTACTCGATGTATTTCTTGTGATCAAAATAGTTTTAGCATACATGAATTTTCCATAAATTATTCTAAGTCTAAAAGTATTCATTACTATCACGTGCTTGTACTAAGTTTTAATTTTGTGTCAAATAAACAGGATTTGCCCAATTCTCAAGATAAGTGGGAGCATTGCTAGACAGTGGGTGAGGAAGAGAGGGAGAAAGAGAATGAAGATGAGATGTGGACAACCGCTAGTTAAGGTCGTATAGTTTACATCGAGTTTAGGCAGTTTTCTACTACGTCGGCAAGGCGATCCCCACCTCAAACCAATACGTGACGAAAAAAAAATATGTTTATGACTCGCTAATTTTCTTATTTGTTATTGTATTTTGGAGGGGAAGGGGGTAATGGCATAAAAAATCGTGTTTGGTTTGGATTAGTCCTGATAACGTTGATAAATTCACATCTTATCTTTGGCCTCGAGTAGCTAAGATTTTAGACTTGAATTTCAGTTCACTACGAACAGAAACGTTACTAAGCAAGGCAGTAGGTGAACGTATCG
This sequence comes from Atherix ibis, assembly GCA_958298945.1. Lineage (NCBI taxonomy): Eukaryota > Metazoa > Arthropoda > Insecta > Diptera > Athericidae > Atherix > Atherix ibis. The sequence goes on along the minus strand of OY282605.1, from coordinate 28,681,201 downwards.
TAAATTTGTTTCTGGTTTGTCAGCGTGTCCACTTAAATTCCATCGAAATTTTATAGTGATTCGGTCATTAATTCGTGTTTACTTGCTATCCAATACAATAGGAGTGATTGCATTAGAAAATGACTACTAGCAATTGCAGTGTCAGTTGGTGAGTGAGTGCACATCGGACGACGACCACATTAGCAATCGATTTATTTTGGGCACGATGCATTACTCAATGGTGGATGATGGATGCACTTGCACATCTTCAGAGTTATCCAAATTTACGATCAGCTCACAGCCGAGACAGGACCGAATATCGAAACCAAACTGCAACAGTTCGTCAGTGTCTGTGCTTCGGTGATCTTGTCCGATCCAAGGGAATTCGGTCTAATCTGCGATCTGAACGTGAACATTCGCAATCGGGAGGATTCCCATAACGTGTAATAATTTTGGCAGGAATAGATCTTTAGTTTGTGGTTTGTGTAATAAAAAAAAAATCTCAATCAGAATTGCATCCGCAAGAACGTCGTCAATATTACGTCGTCGTTGATTTGAATTCAATTTTGTGATAGTTTATGCGAAATATAAATTGTTTTTCTGGGTTACATAATAAATTAAGATGAAAACAGTTGAACAAGGTGAAGAAGATAGTTTAAGTACGTTTCCAGATATTTTTATCTAAACTGTGCGTATGATGGTTACATGAGATAGCCAGCCGGAGTGGACGCGTTATAACTAAAAACAGGTCGTTGTCGTCAGTATTATTTCTAAATGAACATTGTGTGAATGAAAAGTAAAAATAAAAAACTTTTGTAAATAATTAATTAATCGAAAATAAAGCAAGCGAAATAGGGAAAAACTGCCAACATAACCGAGACGATAAATACGAAAATTTGATTTGTTTAAGAAATTTTATAGATCATCAATAGAAAAGGGGGTGGAGGGCTAGTAGATTTGCTTCGAATACAAAAATGGATTTTCTTTTGGGCGGTGTTGCTGCTATGTGCGCTGGTGTTTTTAGCAATCCATTCGATGTAAATATATGCCAAAAGTTTGTTGTTTATGCGTCTGAAGCGATGTTGTAAAAAGTTTCGTAACATTTTCGTAGGTGATTAAAACTCGTCAGCAATTACAAGGTGAACTACAGAAGATAGCCAGTAAAAAGTTACCATACCAAGGACTATGGAAGTCAGCAAAATCAATTGTAAAAGCGGAAGGCCTGATCGGTTTGCAAAAAGGACTTGGCCCGGCATTGTCGTTCCAATTTGTTATGAACAGTACACGTTTGGGTATTTTTCAAACTGTTGACAGTTTAGGATGGACATGCTGGAGTCGGGATGGCAATCATACACCTGCGTTATGCATAATGTGGGGTGGGATATCCGGAGTAGTGGGATCTTCGATCAGTTGCCCATTGTACATGATTAAGACACAGATTCAAGCGCAATCGTTCGGACAATTTGCGGTAGGATATCAGCATGGGCATACGAGTACTATAAATGGACTAAAGAATATTTTTCTCGATCAAGGATTCAGAGGACTATGGCGTGGATATACCGGAATAGTCGCTAGAACGGCTGTCGGCTCTTCGGCACAATTATCCACCTTTACTCATTCTAAGGACATACTCTTAAGATATGAAGTAAGTTTTTAATAATAAACTTAGGTATTGCTTTAAAAACTCAAAATAATAATGTCTCTTAAATGTATTAAAATTTAATCTGATTAATATGCGAATTAAACTATTATCAAAATGCTTTAATATCTTTTAATAACTGATAAAATATTCTTTTGCACAAGAATTAAGATTTTCTTTATTAATAAAATATTTATTAAGGAATCTTGTATTTTTTTTTAGCTATTTAAAAATTCAACATTTATGACTGCATTCTGTGCCAGTATGATTAGTGGATTTTTTACTGTTGTTTTTATGACACCTTTTGATGTTGTAGCTACAAGACTTTTCAATCAAGGTTGGACAAGAAACTTAATTTTTTTTCTTCTTACAATGTTAAATTATTATATAAAATTTTTTAAAAAAAGATTAATTTGAAATTTTCTTTTAGGGATCGATCCATCTGGACGTGGTTTACTTTATCGAAATATTTTCGATTGTTTTATAAAAACATTTAAAATCGAAGGATTACGTGGACTTTATAAAGGATTTATACCGAATTATTGGCGTATAGCACCGCATACAATATTGAATTTGACATTTTGGGAGCATTTCAAAAAGTGGAAAAATCTTTATTGGACTGACGATAATAATATTTTTTAGAAATAATATAAATTTAATTTCTATTGCTTTGTGTTATATTAAACGATTATGTTTTTTTGTTTTTTACAATGCATTTATTATTTGTACATATCATAAAACTGATAATAATTAAAATATGAATAAATTTATTTAAGTGACTAAAGTATTTTCTGTTAGAAATTCTCAACAAATTTTATGTCTTTTTTTTGTTTAATCTACAACAAATAATGTTATCGCACCATTTATTTAATGAAAATCTTAATATTTTAAAGCAAATATAATTACAATTCAAAGGCCAACGTTATTTTATTATATTAATTTACTTTAATACGGTATTTAAGAAATATACTAAGATAATTTGTATACGAAACGTTTACACATTTCTTTAGTTAATAGAAAATGGAAAACGATGTCAATCGGTTGAAAATTGCATTTTTTTTGCTGTACAGCAAAACATGTTTAATGTTGTACCTTTTTCGATGCACGTAAATTTTTAATAATACGATTTAAAAAAATATTTACACTTGAAGTTTTATTCAACTTGTGGGATTTTTTGATTTATACAATAATCTTCGCAATGAATTAATGACGTAATTTGAGGTCTGACTGTATAAAAAATAAATAAATGATAAAATGGCAAAGGGTCATAAATACTTTGAATTCTTCAAAAGTCAAGACAATTATTTGAGCAACAATAAAGAATTAATTTTTGTTTATAGTTAAAAGACAATTATTTGAGCAACAATAAAGAATTAATTTTTGTTTATAGTTAAAATTATGCATACAAGTTGTATAAGCTTAAATCCGCTGTTTTTTATTTAAAACAACACATGTTTTTTTTTCATAGAAAGCAAAAACAAATTTATTCAAAGTACTTGACCTTGCTAGCTATACATTTTTCTCATCTCTCGGGCAATTTGTGGATACCACGCCAAAAAAAATTCCTTCTCTTTCGAGGAAAACTACTCATCAAGCCAGTTTCAGACGTCTTCGTAAGAATCGAAGTGCTGCTCAGCAGCATTTTTGACGTGTGCGATGGTGCGTTGTCGTGGAGGAAAATCAGCTTGTCATGTCTTTGTTGATAATCCGTCCTTTTTTCAAGCAGAGTACGGTGCAATTTGATCGGTTGTTTGTGGTAGCGGTGGGCATTGACAGTTTCACCAGGTTTCAACATCTCATAACATAGTAGACGATTCCCTGCTGATCCCACCAAACGCACACCATCGTCTTCCATCCGATGCGATTTGGTCTTGGGGAAGATATTGATGGTTGGCCGGGATTAACCCACGATTTCTTTCATTTAGTATTCTCGAGATATATCCACTTTTCATCGCCTGTCACAATCCGATGCAGGAACGACTTTCTTTTCTTCCTGGCGAGCAAGATTTCGCATGTGTTTTGGCGTCGCTCCATCTGCCTATCGTTCAATTCATGCAGCACCCGTTTTCCGATCCTTTCAATCTTCCCCATGGCACGCAGATGCATGGAAATGGCTGATTGAGTAACACCCAAGTACTCCGTGAGCATTTTTTGCGATTAGGTATCGTCTTCGTCCAAAAGAGCCTGCAATTGATGGTCCTCAACCTTCCTAGGCCGTTTTTCACGCTTCTTGTCCCACAAGTCAAAATTTCCGTCTTTGAACCGACGAAACCAATCTCGGCACGTTGTTTCCGATAAAGCACTGTCACCATAGACCCTCATAAGTATTCGATGCGATTCGGCAGCCGATTTCTTCAAATTGAAGCAGAAAAGCAGAGCTTTCCGCATATGCTCTTTTTCTGGCACAAAACTAGACATGATTAACAAAAGAAAAATGTATGTTGTTGTACGTAATTCCTGACAATGTGCACTGATTAATGTTGACAGATGTCAAACTCATAAAAAAAAAGTATAGCGTGCCCATGGTAGCTTAATACGCTCACTAACGCCATCTATGACTAAACAGCGGATTTAAGCTTACATATCTGGTATTTACTTATTTTTTATTTCTTGGAATAACATATTAGACTCTTTAGAAAATCTCAATATTATACTTATAAATGGAATATTTATTAAAAAATTTTTAAAAAAAATTGTAGTTTTATACGAGCTATTTTAAAGTATTTTCAATTATTCAATAAATTTTTAAACAATCGAATTAATTATTAAAAAATTAAATAAATCAATTTTCGTTGATTGCAAATGAATTTGTTTATAAAAAGAAATCTTATAACGCTGAGCGTACATTTTTTTTTAAGGCATTGTCTTATACAGAGCCCTGTTAATTATTTTTGGCCAACCTTTCTCATTATGAAGGAAATAAGGGCAGATACACGTAACTCGTTATTATGTAATCGCTAGGAGATACTATGTCACACAAAAAAACGTTGCCGGTATTTGCTCTGTATTTGAATAATTGATCTTTCAGTGGAATAGAATAACTCAATGCGTTTTACTCGTTCCTGGACATCATGCATCATACATGACAAATTATGACTTTTTCAAACACTTTAATTTTTCAATAAACACCCTGTATATTTATTTTTCATTTGAATATTTTTCTTTTTTATATAAAAAAATTTCCTAATTAATTATAACTAATCTTCTCTCTTTATGAGCAACACAACCACGAAACTGCTTTCTGCTTAACCTTCAGCATATCGCCAAGAAATGTCAAATTAAAAAGTTTACGACCAAAACATATTTTCCCTATTGTGAATTTTTATTAAAAAAAAAAGAATTTGTATAATCAAAAAAGTATTTCGCAACAGTAATCTATCATATGATATAAATAAAAAAAAATTTTGATTAAAATTCATTTAACTTTTTGGTAAAAGCCGGCAAAATATGTAAACATAAACAAACCATAAACAGGAGAAAAAGGGAAAAAAATGAGTATGGCTGTCTCTCTATTCGAAATTATGATTGCTCGAATCATCTGATTGTTCGAATTAACGTAGGAATGGCAATACTGAACATCAACTAAACTTGACATAGGATTTCGAAACATAATTCTCAAGAAGAAGAGTAATTTTTGTTGAAGATTTGACATTTGCCAAAAGTTTTGTATTATATTCAAGAAAGAGCGGTATTAATTTACGGACGTGTCGTCTCTCAAGAAATGTCATAATTCTAAAGTGATGTGATTTTTGTTTTAGGTGTCGTATTGAAACGCATTATTATCGATCATTTATTTTTGCAATGTTCGCGTATCAATCGTTTTCTAAACAATTATCAATTGATTTGCCTGTGTTAATAACAAAAAATAAAAGTGTAACAAAATTTCACAGTGAACTTTTAGTGAATACCTAACCGCAATTGAATTTATCAAAAAAAAAATCAAATGAACAAATTTCTAACTATCATCATCGGTCAAAAATAGAAATTATTACGCCGTTTTAGTTGCGTTTAAGTAAAAGTTTATTAGTTTTTGTTCCCCCACTACCAATCCTAACTTCCAACTTGGTTTTTTTTTGACGTGGTTTTTGTAATTATTTTTTGATTTGTTAAGCAAATCCTAAAACAAATAGTGATCGCGTAATTAAGAAAAAAAGGATTGTTTTTTTTTTCGTTTTTGGTGTGTGCAATTTCGTATAATTAAAAAAAAATCGAATAAATGTTAAGTCACAAAAAATGTTACGAGAACTTGTCATCTGGGTTCTTAACACGTACCTTGGAAAGTATTTAGAAAATTTCAACTCAAAACAACTTACGCTCGGCTTACTTTCTGGTGAGTGTTTGTGAAGCTTTGTAATCTATAATAATTATTATCATTTGTGGAGTTTTGTCATAATTGTCAGTAATTTTTCAATTTAAATACGAAATTACTCATCCGCTCGTTAAAGCATTGTATCACTCCTCTGCTAATAAAAAAAAATAAAAATTATATGAAGAACACGTGGTTTACATGTATTTATGTACGGAATTAATGTAATCTTAAAACAACAAGAAATTGATTTATATCGAAGGAGAAAACAAAGAAAAAAATATACAGAAAAGAAGAATTATATAATTTTCAATTCGCAGTAGCTTTTAATGTAATTTCGCTTTTCTTCTTTTTTTTTTGTAGTTTATTTTGCAAATAGAAAAAGCCAGTTTAGTTTTTAATAATGAAAGATTTCCTCTTTAACAATTACGTGTGCATTTATTTATAAACTTTTGAATAATTGTTGAAATTTACAAGTGTGCATATGAGTAACTATGTTAGTATTTATTCATAAACTGTTCAATTGTGCGAATTGTTTACATTCATTGAAGAAGAAGAAATGAAATGAAAAAAAGTCGATGGTTTACGTACGATCGACTATAATAACAGTTGATTGCCATTATAATTATTAATTTTCTTTTAAGAACAAACATTTTTAATAAATTTTTATATTTGTTGAATTTTTTTAATATAAATGAGTACTGATTTAAAATTGGAAACATTATCATTTTACGTAAGTTGTGTGAGATTTCTGAGTGTGTATGAGGAAAATATTTGCTCTGAGAACTGTCAAAAATTGCACAAAATCGCAGGTATTCTCGTATCTATGCAGCGCGATTGCGCTTTTCTTTTGGTAAATATACAAAATATTTGAAGAAATTTATTTTCAGAAGTGAAATTTTTATGATTCATCGCTTTTGTCTTTTATTTTTTATCCTCTCTCTACTTGTCTCTTTGGATTTTGTTATTGTTATTCTAGCTACTCTCCCCTCCTTATCACTCAAACCACTTATCACAACATTTGTATTATCAAAACAATAACAAGTTTAAGTTTAGGAAACTACCTTGAACTTGGCGGTTAATAAAAATTTTACAATAAAAACCGGATAAAAAATCAACAAATCTCACAAAATAATGAAAGAAAATTTATTTTTTATTTTTTTAAATGTTTATTTATTTTTTATTTTTTAGGAAATTTATAGATTTTCTGTTAGTTTCAATTTATTTTACCTAAATTGGATTCTGATTAATTTTTATCATTTTCGTATCAATTTAATTCTGAACATAAAGTAAGATGGTATTACCTGTTGCACAATATTTGTTATCGATTGCGTAATGTTTAAATTTAAGTTTAAAAAAAAACTTGTGCAAATTTAAGTTTAAAAAAAAACATTTAAAATTTATATTTTAAAGAAATTTACGTTTTACTAAAACCAATATGGACTTACGGACTAGAAATCTGAGGTATTCTTGTATCTATGAAGCGCGATTGCCCTTTTCTTTTGGAAAATATGCAAAATATTTGAAGAAATTTATTTTCAGAAGTGAAATTTTTATGATTCATCCCTTTTGTCTTTTATTTTTTATCCTCTCTCTGCTTGTCTCTTTGGCTTTTGTTATTGTTATTCTAGCTACTCTCCCCTCCTTATCACTCAAATCACTTATCACAACATTTGTATTATCAAAACAATAGCAAGTTTAAGTTTAGGAAACTACCTTGAACTTGGAGGTTGATAAAAATTTTACAATAAAAACCGGATAAAAAATCCACAAATCTCACAAAATCATGAAAGAAAATTTATTTTTTTATTTTTTTAAATGTTTATTTATTTTTTATTTTTTAGGAAATTTACATATTTGCTGTTAATTTCAATTTATTTTACCTGAATTGAATTCTGATTAATTTTTCTCATTTTTGTATCAATTTAATTTTAAACATAAAATAAAATTAGAATACCTGTTGCACAATATTTGTTATCGATTGCGTCCTGTTCAAATTTAAGTTTAAAAAAAACTTGTGCAAATTTAAAATTTAGATTTTGATGAAATTGACGCTTTACTAAAACCAATATGGACTTATGGACTAGAACTCTAGAGTGTCTACCAAGCCTCCCAATTCCTATTGAATCTGGTTTTTTTTTCTAGTCAAAAATACTTCGGAAAAATTGGCGATGCTCATTTTTATGTTTACAATAGTGATCTTAAAGTCCTTTATGTTTATGATGTGACTGTGTCTCGTTATAAAAAGTTTTATTCTCCTAGAGAAGTTATCCAATTGGTGCTTCGTAAAGTAAAATGAAAAAAAACACGCTTAAAACTAAGCTTTTTTTAAAAATTAATTATTTTCATTATAACTTTTATCACGAAACTTCTTGTAGAACTTGTCCTTTTGAGGTGATTTTTTAATAACTTTTTCGCATATTTGGGAATTTAATTCTATCGTTATTCGGGAAAATTTATTTAATGCCCTTAGCTCCGATGATTGTTTGCGGCTAGATCTAGAATTAACAGTTTAACGTTGTCAAATTGCAAATACTGAAGTCAAATTACGCGTCCTGTGAAGTTTTCGTTCAATAATGATAAAATATTAGCACCTATTGTTAAGGCCACATTTGATACGGATTAAAATCTTTAAGTTCAGGACAAAAAAAAGTGGTTATCATAGCCAAAGTGTTCAGAATTGACGGTAGGGGGGGCGGTATCTTCTTCATTTTCAAAGGAACACCCCAGTAAAACACTTTTCGTTGTATCACATGTGGGTTTTTGGAGCCCCATATATGGGTATTACTGTTTAACGCTCAAGAAAATTTGTTCCAAAAAGCAGCATTCCAAGCCTGCTGTTCAAGCACACAATCGGCGTATTTTCACGAAATGCGTAAAATAGTTTTTTATGTTTTGTTTTTATAAATTTAGTTTTTAATTATTTGTACGGATAAGTGTAAATAAACACCTATTTTGGTTGTAAAAATTTGGAGCAGAAAAAAATACTTGTAAATTTAGAAATTTCTTTTCTCCACAAAATGCAATTTTAAATTAACAAAATCGACTTTTTTTCGTAGTAAAAAAAAAACTATTTTTGATTAAGATAAGAACTATTTTAAGTAAAAAATTTGTTTTAAATAAAAATAAAATTTGTTTAAGCATAAAAATCAATTTAAAAAAAAACACTTTACAAAACGAAATTTTCCAATATTTTAAGGATAATTTCTTATTTGAAATTTTTTCTATTTCTTTTTTAAGAACTTTTTTTTTACAGATAAATTTATCTTATTTTCCCTTCACATTTTTCAGGTGAAGTTGAGTTGGAAAATGTTCCATTACGTCGAGATGCACTCCGTCACTTGGGACTTCCGTTACAAGTTCAACAGGGCACAATTGGTAAAATAAAGCTACAAGTGCCCATTCGTCAATTTCGCACTGCCCCATGGTGTATTATCCTAGAGAAAATTCACATTGTCATTGCACCGATAGCGCTGAACGATTGGGACGCCGAAAAGGAAGATGAAGCCTATTTCAATTACAAACTCATGGAACTATCGAACATTGAGGCGAAATGGCGTGCCCAACGGGAAGCGAACATCGAAAACAACTACTACGCATCGTCATATTCCGGCTGGTTGAGTTATGGCACCGGAGTGATGACGAACATCATTGAGAATTTGCAACTGAAGATCAATGACGTTCACATTCGATATGAGGACTCCATCACAGTTCCAAATGTGTATTTTGCTTTCGGATTGATTCTAGACTCTCTAACGGCGCAAAGCTGTGATTCGAACTGGGATCCGAAGGCTACAAACACGCAAAATATTGCCTCATTTAAACTCGTTGAGCTGAAATCATTTTCTGTTTATTGGGATCAACTTGAGAAGGGCGCAACACCGACCAAAAATGAGGCTGAGAGTCTCGAGGTGAGTTTTCTTGAATTATTTGACCAACGTGGAAATTTATCGAAATCTTTTCAATTGCAGAACATTTCAAAGAAATTCCTTTCCACCAATAAACACTGTTATGTTGTGTATCCCATCAGTGGACAGGCACGACTCAAACAGGATCGTAGTGAAACGCCGCTCAGAACAAGAAGTCGCCCGAGATTTTTCTGTGAGGTGATCGTTAATGAAGTGAATTTTTCACTCAGCGATGTGAGTTCAAAAAAAAAGCTTTGATCGTGAAAAGCCACTAAACTAAAAACCTATCTTCGATTTTAGCTCCAATATTCCCAAATAGTAGAATGTTTTCGAGGAATTGATGATTTAGCGCGGATTCGTCGCTATCGCTTATACAGACCGCGTTGCAAAATTAAAGAGAAAGCCTGCCTTTGGTGGAGGTACGCAGCGAGGTGTCATGGCTACAACCATCAGAGTCCGGAGCAAAAGAGGTTAATTGGTCGTGAGAATATCCGTTATTTGAAATTGTGCATGAAATTAATCATCAATCCGAATGAAAATCTGATACCGGACGATAAGGATTTTAAGACCGAGTTTGAAATCAAACGAGAATTGGAAGATTTGAAGGCGCTGCGGAGAATAAGCCTTCTTTGTGTCCCGGATGATGATAAGTCGCAGGGGCAACGAGATAATCGTGGTCGTGAAATGTTATTCCAATGGTTCCCACAATGGTGGGGTTGGTATGGAAATAAGACGCCCACAAACACTTCAACTGAGTCTGAAATTGGACAGGAGGTCAGTACAAGCGATGCATCAGTCGATTTGGATCAAGTTACCTTCGAAGATGATTTGTTGAATGCACTGGCAGCCGGGCCAGCTGATAATAATTCGCTGTTGAAGCGGGACGCAGTGTTCGGGCGCTTTGAATTTGTCTTGCGAAATGGTATGTTAAATGTTTGTAGTGCAAATATGGTGACCAACGAGATCACTACCATGATGGAGATGCATTTCATTACGTTGATGCTTAGTATCGAAGCTCGTCCACGTTCTGGATCACACCTTGTTAGCCTGTCGCTAGGTTCAATTCGTGTTAAAGACCGCATCACCGCCGATACGGAATTTCCCGAATTGATTAAGGCTCAAGTGAAAGAATCGATGGCCGCAAGCACTTACCACTTCGCCAGTCAGAAAACAAAGGAGAGTGCACGAAATGAAGTGGAAGGCTGCTCCGATCCCCTTTTCTATTTGCAATACGAACGCAAACCGTTAGCGTACAATGCCGATTATCGATTGGTTGTGAAGACTAGACCGCTTGATGTTGTGTACAATCCAGGAGCGCTGAGGTGGCTGGTCGATTTCATAACAAAACCAGTGCAAATGCTTAGCGCTAAGCAAAGAATCGAAGCAATGAAGACAAGAACGAAATTGAAGCTAATTAAAAATTGCAAAAATATTCTTGATGGCGATTTGGTAGGAAATTTGCTTGGAAGAAGTTTTTTTCTGTTGTATAATTTTTATTGTTGATTTTTGTTTGTTTTAGCGACAACGAAAATCATGGTCGTTGGAAATTGACATTTGTGCGCCTCAGATTATTTTCGCTGAGAATTTAAGCAATCGCAGTACGTCAATTGTTCTAATTGATTTTGGGCGATTCCAGTTGTTGAAAAACTCTACCCAAAATTTTATGCGACAGCAAAAGAATCATGAGAACAGTTCGCTTTTGAATAATAAGTCAATCGTGAAGCTACATTATCTTGATAGTGAGGATGAAGATGCATTTATGACACCATGTTCGACACCGCCAGGCTCTGAAGAGAGCACGACCACGTCTCCGACGTTATGCTCAGCTATTCAAGATATCTCCGAAGATGAAGTAAAGCCAATATTTTCAGGGTGTAGTTATGGCGCTGGTAATGGCCTTGAGAGTGCATTGTACGATAAAATGTACGACAAGTACACGATTGACTTGACCGATCTGCAAATGCTCGTGTTCAAAGGGAAGGACCGATGGGGCAATGCGAGCACAAAAGGCACGTCATCACTTCATGTTCTGGATCGTTTCAACATTTCATTGCAACTGGAGCGCCGTGTTGTAAATACAGTGGATCCACAATATCCGGCAGTAACGTTATTTGGCACTTTGCCGCGTCTAGTTGTACATGTAAATGAGTATAAGATATCGGCGCTAACACATTTTCTTGACATTTTGTCGGAAAATTCGGCACCATCGTCCTTCCGATCGCCTAATAGTTCACCAGACTTGGAACAAACGGAATTCCTCATTGATGATACATCCACCGAGGAGACGCTTCATTCCCAACAGGATTCTGCAATCTCCAATCTAATCATTCTGCAATTCGTTATCGATCAGATGTCCTTGGAGGTACAATCGCGTGGTCGAAGTATTGTCGAACTCCAAGTGACTGGTGTGCGTGCCGGCTTTAACAAACGCTTACTTGAGACCACAATTTCACTATCAGTTCACGGTCTGCTTCTTGCTGATGCTATTCAGTCTTACGGTCAAGATTTCGAACTTTTGGTAGCTAGTCATCGACATGTTGGGTACATAATTTTACGCTTGACCAACGGTTATTCATCTGAAATGAAACTGAAAATTTTCCTTATTCACATTGTAGAATCGATAGTGTGTCTGGCAGCTTAAAACAAAGTGAACCATCATCTCCAATGTCACCGGGCTCACCTGATTGCTATCAAGACAGACGGCCAACAAGTCCACAAACTATAACAAAAGCAATCGGAGATCTACAAAAAGGTATAAATCGACTTTATGATAATAATATTTTCTCCTTTCAAGACCTTTTGTTTTATGTTAACATTAGACCCTTTTTTTAGTTAGATTTTTATTTCTATATAATTTTATTGAATATTTTATCGCGTTATTATTTTTTTAAACTATTTACTTTTTTAATCTTTGTTTAGATTTGAATAAATTCATAAAAGGATTCTTTATAAAAGCAAGAAAAAAATAGTAAATGAGATTGTTTTCTGGTGTACAGCTCTGCACATAATTATCTCCATAAAAAAAATACTCTTTAGAGTGAATTTAATTAGTTCTGTTGAAGTTAATAGTAAAAATTAAGGTTGGCATTAAAGTCAATTTGAAATTATTTTTTTTATCTTTTGTATAAAAGATTCTCCGATTTAAGGTTGAAATCATCAACTTTTATTAATGAAAATTAATTAATTTGGTTGGCGTTTACGTCAAAGCTCCAAGGTCGTGATTTTTGTCGACTCTGAAGTTAAATTTTATCTCCACTTTAAAGGTGAAATTTATTGCGTTATCTAAAACCCTAATTTTGCAAGCTCCAACGAGAAGTTGTTTCCTCAAATAGACTTTTTTAAGTCAGATCCTTACAATTCCTTTTTTTAGGTCAGTTTCTACCTCAAATTTTTCTTCATCCTGTGGTAAAAATAATTTTTTATCCTTTTTAAGTTGTTTGGTTTTAATTTTTTCCTTTTGTTTATTTTTTTTTAATTTCCGGATTTTGTTTGTGTTGAAAATTGTCCTCCTTCCAAAAAAAACCAAAAAAAAAAACAAATTAGAAAATTGGTCATCTTTGGATGATTTAGATGCGCTCATCACAATCGAAATGATTTTCATAACCGCTGATGATATCGGAGAAAAATTGCAAATTGCGAACATTCAATTCAATAATCTCGACATTATTGGTAAGTAATCACTTGAGAAATAATTATATCATCCTTATTAGAAAATAGAAAAAAATATGAATAAAAAAATCATTAAATCTTACCAGCCAATCAAGAAACAATAGTTGAACTGATGGACTTTATTAAGCGAATATTTCCAAGTACGGTACGCCCAAATAAAAGCGCAACAAATTTGAAAGAAAACGATGAGCTAAGTAAGAGGACGGAAGCATCAACAGTTGCTAAAGAAACCGAAGAAGACGGTCAAAATGTGATTCGAACGGAAATTAATTTCGACTTTCATCGACTGAATGTGTTAATTCTTCGGGCTTTGATGAGAGACACTTACCTGGTGGGTCGGAAAGTGGGAACGTTCACAATGAGCGAAGCCAGAATTCATGCTACACTCGGACCAGAAACCACTGTTGAAGGGTCACTTGGTGGTCTGCAAGTACTTGATTTAACACCGGAAGGTGTTAATCATCAAAGAATCCTGTCGATTGGAAAAGATCCACTCACAGAGTTGCCAGCAATCAAACGCGATCTTCTCAGTTCGCTTACCGAAGAGGTCTACGGCACCATAAATCAAACCAAAGATGAAGTTATACAAACGAAAGCGCTCTCCTTTAAAATCTCCAAAGATCTACGTGCCTTGATAACAATAAAAATTCGTATGGCGTCCGTTTGGTATACGCATTGTGCACGTTTCATGCAAGAGCTAAGCTGGTGTGCTACGGAATTTAAACACAACCTCAAGTAATCAATTTAGTTTTTAGTCGATATTTAAATGCAGCTAATTTGGATTATTTTCTATTCGATTACTTATGTAAATGATCAGAAATCTAGCCAGATCAATACGGGAAAAAGCAACCAATATGGCCTTTGGTTTGGTTCAAATTCAGGATCGCGATGGCTTCGGAATATCACCTGATAATTCCCCGTTTAATAGAGAAACCAATGATGTTTATTTGAATTTTACGCTAAAGAAGAAACGACGATCAAAAAAGCATCAAGTAAGGTAAGCTTCAATTTCTATACAGTCGATTATCTTCCCTTCGATTGATAAGCTCACTGTTGAGAGATAAAAGTTAAAAGAAGTTCATCACTAATGTTTAAACTAATTAACTAGCCACGTATAGATGGCGTTGTTAAATTCAAGTTGAAAAAAAAGGGATGGTTTTTTTTAAATAATACTAGTTAAAAAGACAGTTTTTTTGTAAAAATCAAAAATCAATATTGTTCCTATTCTATTTTGAGATGAAAATACTATTAAAAAGAATGTTAATTATGGACTCTTTTCTCGTTTTTTTTCTTTTCTAAATTGTAGTTTAGACATGGTCTTGGATACACCAGTTGTTGTTATGCCACGTTCCAGTTCTAGTCCGCAAGTGCTTGTTGCCCATCTTGGAAAAATCACAATCACCAATAGAACGGCAATCTCACGACAACAGGATTCGGTAGAAGAAAGGGAAATGTTCACGATAAACGAGGAGCAAATACCGATTGTAACGTTTAATGACTTTCAAATGGACGAGGAAATTGAATTGGCTGCTGCCGAACAGGCTCTTAAACAGAGTATAGATTATGGTGAAGATGGACAACCGGTTGCCGATACATATTCAATCGATGTACGGAATATGAACATATTTTCATTGGACACTAGCAAGAGAAAGGATTGTCGAATGTAATTTTTTGTTGTTTTTTTTTCTTTTGTTAATTTTAAATTGAAATGGTTGATGTTTGAACAGATCCGCCTTGCCCAGAGCTGAAGAATTCTATTCTTGCAAATCAGATTCTGTGGCAATACTGCACGACACCGCAATCCGATTAAAAATATCAAAAACGTTAGAAAATGCCGGACAAACAGCTGAAGGTGTTGCTTTATTTAAAGATATTTTGAATGTAAGTAGAATTGTTTTGTACGCAACAACATGTTCATTATTGGCTGTGGATTTAAACAATTTCTTTTCTTTTTAAAATCAATCAGTTAATGTTAATAAATTCATATTTGTTAGGTAAATGGAAGTGTTACGCAACCACTGCAATTGTCGCTGTCGCGTCAACAATATGAACAATTACTTGAGACTGTGGATAATATTTTTAAAGTTCCGAATGACTTGGTTCAACCGCCGGTTGATATGAAACTGTGTCGCACTGCGGCGGCAGGACAAGTGCAGAACGATGAAGATATGTCACCGGGCTTCGATTTGGGATCCATAAATTACGCAGAAGCATCATATTATAGTGGAACTACAGCCAACGATATCGAAAAACGAAAGTACATGGAGCCAAAGATCCAATTCGAACTGCCGACATTTATTATTCAACTAAAAGACACGCAAAATACACCATTGATTGAAATCTCGTTTCGGGAGTTTACAGTTAACTACGATAAGAACACTTTGTACGAGACAGGTTTGCAGATATCATTGCAGTCCATCTTAATGGAGGATCTGCTGTGTCCAATAGATTCTAGACATCGCCAGATGGTAATCTCTTCATCGTCAGAAAATCAGGCATCACGTGTCAACTCCTCCATTTCCTCTTCGTGTCCGAATTTGACAAAATTTCATTTCCGAGATGACACAATTACAGGATCTCTGCCAGAACATTTAGAAGCATATGCAGTCTTTGAAAAATTACCTCATCAACCACCCCACCTAATAACTCCTAAACCTGTACACTCGGCCACTGATAGTTCGCACACACCACTCTATCCAGAAACACCGCCACCATCTCCTCAACCGAGAATGAAAGAGAATAATCTGGTTATATATTCCGCCTTGATTGTAGATCCGAGTTGTCCAGATTTTAGTACTCAATACAATTCTCTGCGGCAGACAAGCTCGATCGACTTCAACTGCCTTGACTTGATCATTTCTGTTGATCGATGGTTTGTGTTACTTGACTTTTTTGGTCTCATGTCAGATGATGACGCAGAAATCAATCATTCAAAAGAGGAGAAGAGCATTCCTACACAATCAAAAGGTAAGTTCGTGTATATCAGCCAAGAAGAAGGGGGGTGACAAGTCTACATTTCGAAATTTTATTTTTCTTAAAGATCACATGGAAGGCAATACAGAATTGGATATAAAAATTCGTTCTTTGAATTTGGTGCTTGTACGTAAAGCGTCCGAAATAGCAAAGACCAATATTTCGAATGCATCATTTTTAATATCGAAACAGCATAATGCAAAAACTGTAAAGGGCCGATTAGGATCAGTTTCATTATTTGACTTGACGCCGTACGGTGGAATTTATCGCGAACGATTCCTAACTAGTGGAACTGAGGCACTAAAATTCCTTTACAAACGGTAAATTTATAAAAAAATATGTTTTTCAGTTTTTTATTTTATTTTCAAATTAATATTTAGTATTTGAATGCTGATATTGCTTTCATTTATTTGTTGTTGTTTTTTTTTTGTTAATAAATTTTCATTATTATTTGAAATTTTAGAGAGAACGAAAAGAACAATCGTCGAACACTGAATAAAGATGCGAAACTGACGGTGCAAATGTCATCGGTGCGATACGTTCATACGAAACGATTTGTTATGGAAATACAAGAATTTATTAAAGAATTTTTACAAATACAAACTGTAAGTACTAAATTAATTGTTATATTTTGCTGAAAAGTTTAATATTTCAGCCGGTGATGCGAAAATTGACGTCATCGGACTCACGATTCTACTTGCAACAACGTCCAACACAATTGGGTTTGGAGATAAATGCCGGTTCACCAATCATTTTACTGCCGTCGAGCTATCAAAGCAACGAAGTAATCGTTGCAGATTTGGGTCAATTTTCATTAAAGAATAATTTCCATTTGGCAAGCGAACAAGATGTGATCAGTATTAAAAAAGATACGACATTACTGGATGAAATACTTGATGTGATGCACATTGATCTGGTAAATACGGACCTTTTTGCGGGTAGTCGTTGGTCCAAGTGCAACGAGGATATTAATGCTGAGAATTGTCCAAATATTTGCTTGGACATGGGTAGCTATTGGATCATCCGTCAAGGTGATAGTATGCTGAAGGACAAATGCCATTTGAAACTGCAAATCGAGAGAAATATGGACTCGTGGAAGAGTCACAATTGTCCCGACTTCAGTGTTCAGGGTACATTGTCTCGTCTCGAAGTCATTCTTGATATCGACCAATACAAATTGGTGCGCGGATTTTTATCGTACAATTTGGGAGAGCCAATCGATGATATCTACACGACCAATTTGAGTTTTCCCGAAAGCCGTTTGAACTTAAATGCCGTTGAAGATGAGGTAGTAGAAAAAATAATGTTGACATTTTGTTATTCGGAATTTTTTCTAATGCACTTTCTTTTTGTATTTAATTGTTATAGAAATCTCATGAAAGGTACTCTTGGACGAGCATGTCTATCAACTTGGATTTAGAAAATGTATCGATGCTATTGTTGTGGTCGACGGGGGGACAGCCATTGGAATCGAAAATAGAGGGCTCTGCACAAACCATGTTGGCGTGTATTAATTTCATAAAGTCCAGTTTGAAGATTGATACGTACAGTGATGGCTCACAGGATATTGATTTGATATCACAAGAGATTTTGGTGCGAGATTCGCGTTTCCATAAAGATCCCGCACCGAAAAATGTGTTTCATAATATTCTCCAGCCGATCGATATTAGGCCAGGCAGAAATTTAGTTCAGGCTGAGGTGCACAGTCGCAAGCGAAACGATCACACCAAATTTACGGTGCTTCTGAATAATATGCGTTTAATGGCTATTCTAGACTGGTTAGAGAATATGAAAGATTTTCTCAGCCAAAATGCTGAACAGCCAAAGGGAATGCTACTATCTCAGCCTTCATCAGCCACAACTGCATCCACAAATAACGATGCAGCACTGGCAGCTGCATTGGCTGCTTCTGAAGGTGTTCCAATGGAATTGATTTTCAACATAACCGATTCAGAATTAGTATTCGTTGAAAAGACAAATCAAATCGATACCAATGCGATTATTTTAAAGGTTTAAAAATATCAGTTTTTTTTTCTATTTTATATTAATTTTTCGGTTTTTTAGAGCACAACCGTTTTAACATTTAATTCGCTTAAAATTGAAAAGCCAATTTCAATCAATTTGAATAATTTGGAACTATTCTCTTGTATTCTGGGCTTTGAAGAGGAATCGGCTCTGTCCATAATTGATCCAATCACAATAAATGCGGATATAAGAAATCATATTCTCCAGGTTAGTATGTTTGTGCGAGAGAATATTCTTTAGCGAAGAATAGTGAAAAAGATTAATTTTCTCTTTAAGATTCAACTGCAGAAACAATTTTGCATTAGATTGTCCTACCACGACGTCATGATGATCGTAAGAATGTTGCAATCATTACCGAAGCAGACAAGAACAGCACAGAAAAATGATAACGACAGTGACAGCGACGAAGATGGCTATCGAATTTTGTTGGGAAAATTGTGTGCGCTTGGCTTTACTGAGGCAGATTGCATAGAAGCTCTAGATCAGTGCGGCTACCAATTGGATGATGCTGCACTTTGGTTAACACAGAACGCTGAACCGAAGAAAAGTTACGCAGTATTACAGCCTACGAACAGTCCGTTGGAAGTGTTTGCTGTTGAAATAAGCGCCCAATGCATATCGATTTGCGTAATTGACGACTGTAAAGATGCAGATGTGCCTCTATTAGAATTTTCTCTATCGCAGTTGGACTTCAAGCAGGAATTGAAGGGCAGCTTATTAGATAATATCCAGTCATCACTTGTTGCCTATTCCGCAACATCGTCAGGATTTTGTAAGGGACACCTAAAAGCGGTGCTCGCAAGCGATTACTACAATCGACATCTGAGCGGTTGGGAGCCAATGATTGAGCCATGGAAATGCTTCTCTAGTTGGAGCTATAGCACCGAAACAAGCACTAATCGTCAGAGTCGTCTAAATACTAAAATTGTTGGAGAAGATTTGCTAAAACTTAATATAACGAGTACTATAATTGAGCTTTGGAAAACGGTTCAAACAAATTGGACACAAGATTACTACGAGGGCGGTACAGCACCTTCGTATTTATCAAGCGGCAACCGCAGTCCCAGTGCGTACCGTCGTCGAAGTCCCTTTGTTCCGTTCTCGATTCAAAATAATACCGGCGTACGTTTGAGTTTCAAAATTATGATAACCTCACCTGGAGGTGTTGCACATTCTGATCTTTCAAGCAACACTGTCCGTGGTCAGTGGATTACCGTCGATCCGAATGATACGGTTCCATTTTCATTCGGTGAACAAAACAAACTTCGTCATTTGGACACACACAAACTAAATTTACATCAAATTGTGGTCAGGCTGGATGGCTGGTCAGAAATTGGGCCTATTTCCGTTGACAAAGTCGGTACGTTTTTCCGGCATGCTTACCGTGAACCGTTTGCCGAATTCCCTACTATGCCGCGCTCGCGAATCGTATTCGATGTAACTTTGGAGGGCTCTGCACAGAAACTAATAACCGTACGTTCAGCTTTGCGCATATTTAATCAACTGGAACATATGATCCTGTTAAAAATGGAGCACGCACATAATTACATGGATGTAAAAAAATGGCCAGAGCCAAAAAAAGCTGTCGTAGGTGCTGGTGACCGATTCAGTATTCCCCTTAGCCACGTACACTCATTCCTCTTTTTCCGGCCGGTACCTTCTTCAAACGGCACTGAAACTGAGCTAAATGGTAATATGCAGATTGGCAAAATAACCGATGCTATGCTGATGGGCAATGACAACTGGCGACAATTAGAGCGGGACAATCAGCCGTTGGCGGCCAACATCAACAATCAATTTAAATTTTGCGATCGAAGCATTCATTGGAAACGATGCATGGATAATTCCGATATTCAACAGGAGCTGATTACGTGTACGAATAGCAGACGTAAAACATTCAACGTTCTGGCAACAATAAAGCGGGAGGCCTATCCGAACAAATATATGAACCACATGCCTGGGCATACGGTTGTCCTTTTACCACCGATGCGCATACACAATCTGCTGTGTTGCGATTTGATTTACAAAATTTCCTCGTGCGGCCAGGGTCGCGTCCAACCTTCCGCCACCGCAAATATTTTCGACGTGAATCTAAATGACGAAGTCAACTTTAATATTATCCTAGATGGTTATTCAGAGTCGGGACAATTGTCGATACAAGGTGGCCACACCGGCTATGCGGAGCTGAAGATGCGTCTCGTCGATGTTAACAAACGCGTTTTGTATCTGTTGGCGTCCATCCACGTCATCAAAGGTAGCGGAATGGAGATCACGATCAGTGCACCTTACTGGCTAGTCAATCGCACAGGGTTGCCACTAATCTTCCGACAGGAGGGAGTATCGCTCGACGCCGCTGGACAATTTTCTGAACATGAACAGGCACGTCTACTGTCACCTCTGATGTTCTCTTTTTCCGATCCAGATGCATCTCCCGCACTAGTGATGCGATTAGGAAAGCGTTACGGCAATAATCCATCGGTTCGTATTTCTTTGTTTCGGTTTCTGTACTTTCTATCTAATCACACGAGTAAATTTTCATTCTTTCAGTGGTCGCAGGCATTCAGTCTGCACGAAGATATAATCCATCGACAAGTGAAAACTGCCAATACAAACGAAGTGTTCATTTTTGGGATTGAGGTACGCCGTGGTCGTGGTCGCTATGCTCGTACAAGTGTTGTGACGTTTTCGCCGCGCTTTCAATTATACAATGGCAGCTCGCACAAACTACAATTCGCACAAAAATGTCACGCAATATCATTGGTACGTTTTTGTAACCTTTTTTTCATTCTTATTAAAAAATTCTAAATTTTCATTTTCTACCAACGTGCGTGCACAGGCGGATCCTGAGGCTAAATCATCGATAATCGAGGCGATTCCAGGCTGTCATTTACCATTTCACTGGCCTCGTTTAGATCGTGAACAAATGCTTTGTGTGCGCTTGCCCGATGTCGAAGAATGCTTGTGGTCAGGCGCCATTCCCATCAATGAAGCGCATAGTCTTTACATAAATATTCGCAACAGTTTCGGTGACATGCACTTCTTGCGGCTCGAAATAATTTTACAGGGTGCCACATACTTTTTACTGTTCGGTGATGCCCATGCCCTCCCGCCACCTATCCGAATGGATAACTATTCAGAGGTGCCGATAAAATTTTTCCAAATGGGCTGTAAACACCAGTGGAGGACGATAATCCGGCCGCATTCGACAGTGTCATATGCACTTGATGAGCCCATGGGCAGCTTGTATTTACAGATCGAACCGCCAGGCGGTGTCGGGCACAGTTATTCTCTCAAGAACGTTGGTATGTCGCACAACATGACCTACGAAAATTTCATTTACATCGCTTTCAAGGGAACGTTTTTCAAGTGAGTACCTAATTCACTTTGGTACATATTGTTTGGAAAATTGATATTTTTGTCTTGTTACTAATCGCAGCGCATCGACGACTGAAAATTTCCGCAAGGTGGCTGAATACGATATTGAAACGCAAAATTTGGTTCTTGGAGTACGTGATAATCGTGTGATTCTAATGCACAAATTGCCAGGTGATCGGTCGCAACTTTGGCGCATGAATCAAGATAAGCAGTTGGAGCACGAAGGTTCTTCGCCACCGACAGAACCGGGAAAACCGCCTGCACACATCCATCCTCGTTTAGTGCTCGATTTGGAACGTGCCCCACAACCGATGCAGTACACAAGTTTGGTTGTTCGACCGGCGAATCGTCAAAGGAAATCTACACAAACTTGGCGATTTACAGACGAAGGGCGGTTAATGTGCGAACACGCAAATATGTGCGTACAGGTAAATGAGGCGTACATCACAAGCTGATAGTCTGAACTTTTTTAATGTAAATTTCATGTTTAAAGGCACGAAATGGTTTGTTCGGTTTAACGCCTGGAGCTGACGTTGTGCTTGGTATGATCACAACAGAAAAACATGGCTACGGTGGTACCGTTGTTCCAATAGATCAGGCTATCGAGCGACAGAAGTTGCGTCCAGGTTCCGGTTTTCTCTCGGTAACAATCAGCATGGACGGTCCTATTACAGCCGTACAGATTAAAGATATTAAATTTAATAATAACGGGCCATTGACACCTGATCCTCAGTGGAGGCATGCATCACATATTTTTGCTAACAATTCACCTCGTGACAATCCGTTCGCCAAGGAGCAGAAAGGTTTCGTCGAAGAGTATTATGTTAGTAGCTCCTATAGCTTTCACTGGGCCAATAATATTGATTTTCAATTGGATTTATTTCGTTCCGGTTTAGGTAAATGTGAATCTATCGAAAGGCATGGGAATTTCGTTAATTTCAAAGCGACCCAGAGAAGAATTGGCATACGTAACGCTGGAGAATATTGTTATCGAATCAGTGATAACACCATCGGTTCGGTCCATTGATGTGAATTTGGGCGACGTGCAAATCGACAATCAACTATTTGAGACCCCATGTCCTGTGTTGATGTACACGTTGAAGTCGAACTCGACTGGGGAGACCACAGATCTGCCAGCTGTTCAGTTCACAGCTAAAATGCTGCCGAGCCCGAATGAGAATGCCGTAATTTATGAACGCATCGTACTCAGTTTACGACCGATTGTCGTTTACCTTGAAGAAAGGTTGCTATTGCGTTTGGCACTGTTTCTGGGATTAGACAAGTCACAGAATGATAGCACCGCACTTGCAGATGAATCTGATTTTGAAGCGCAACAAGTAGCAACGAAAATTCTGGCAGCAAATGCAAAGAGATATTATTTCGGCGATCTGCAGATCATACCAATCCAAATAAGACTGAGTGTTATAACAGCGTCGAAGCTACCACAGAAGTTGGGTGAAGTTAAGAAGAAGCTTGGCTTGACGCTGATCAAATTCGAGGATGCCCTCATCGAATTCAAAAAGTTCAGCTATAAACACCATTTCGAGACACTAGAAATATACATGCGTGCCATCAAATCACATTATAAGAATGAGTTGAAATGGCAAGCGGCATCGATTTTGGGAAGTGTCGACTTTCTCGGTAATCCGCTTGGTTTTGCAAACGATTTATCAGAAGGTGTCTCCGACTTAATATTCGAAGGATCGGTAAAGAGTTTGGTGAAGAATGTAACGCACGGTATTTCGAACTCAACTGCAAAATTGACCGAAACCCTGTCGGACGGGTTAGGTCGTGTCGTGCTTGATGAGCACGACACCGAGACGAGACAGAAAATCTTAGAAGTGCCAGCGATGGCAAATTCGTCAGGCAAACATTTGGCAGCTGGACTCCGTGGATTTGGGTTTGGAATCCTTGGCGGTGTCACAAGTATAGTTAGGCATACATACGAAGGAGCTCAGAACGATGGCATCCAGGGTTTCATCAGCGGTTTAGGAAAAGGTATAGTCGGTACAGTTACGAAACCGCTTATAGGTGTGCTGGATCTTGCATCGGAAACTGCAAACGCAGTTCGTGAAACTAGTAAAAGTGCTCATCGACTGTTGCCAGAACGAAAGCGTTTGCCACGATGTGTCTATGGCACAAGCGGACTACTCCCAGCGTATTCATATGTGCAAAGCAAAGGGCAACAGTACCTTTTCTACATAAACAAGCGAGCCTTCACCGAACAATTTATGTCGTACGAGCCGAAACTGTATGTGAGTCGTGACTCAACTCTCCGCCTACTCGCTTCTTCGGAGAATATTTGGGTATTCTCCATAACCGAGTCGACCACCACCATAATCCTTACATACCATTTGAGCGAAGTAGTCTCCTGCCATTCAGTTTCTGTCAATGTTACTGCAGAAGGACATAAACTTCGCACCCCACATTATTATATTGAATTGTGCCTTCGCCCAAAGACAAATATGTCATCAAGTTCGATGCAGGAAGTCGTCAAACGGCCGCGTGTCCGCTGTCAAACTGAGGAAATGGCCCAAAAGGCATCCCGAGAAATAAATTATGCAAAAAGTGTTTATTACGAACGGGATCATACGCTCAAGTTTGATTTATTGCTGGATGCATAAAACTGAGGGGAAAAAAATCGAACTTTGACAAAAATGAAATTTAATAGTTCATCGTCTACTTAACATGAATCACTACACGTACCTTGGCACCTTTTAAATGGAGCAGGGAAAATACTGAGGAACAATTATTTTTCTTTCTTCTTTTTTTTTTAATTAAAATAAATGAATTTAGGTTAGCTATTGAGTGGTTGTCATATCGTTTTAATAATAACACGGTGATTTTGTTTAATATGAAAATTTTTTTGTGATAGATTTTTTTCGTAGCATCCCAGAAACTATTAGTATTATTATACAAGAAAAATGATAATTGAAAAAAAAAGAAAAAAATTAACAAACAAACAAGTAAGGAAAAATCAGGGTTTAAAGAAATATCGATAAACATTAACTAGATAAAAATTGAATGAGCAAATTAAAAGAGCAAGAATATGCGTCCAAAACAATAAATGTCACACTCGCACCTACCTAAACAGATATAAGGCGATGTAGTAATTATAAGATATAAATATGAAAGACAAAAACAATAACAATAAATCGAAAGCTAATTGCAAAACCTACCAAAGACTGTTTAGTTTGAGATCCTTTTTTAAGGAATATTATAAAATTTTAGAATTCTTGTAAATAACACGCTTTATTCTTAATTTGTTAAATAAAAATGTCTGATTTAATGCAAGGTGTTTTTTTTTTAAATATAATTTCAATAATTTTGGTATTTAATTTGTCGATAATTGACGATGGGTGAATTTTAGCTGTGTCTGTTGTTCTACTGCTGTTCGGTGGGTAATTCCGATACTACAGTTGTTGCGAACGACAGATTGTGAGAAAAATGTACAGTGTTCATGGCTGTTGTGAGATGGAGGAGTTTTCTTTTGCTGAAGTGTCTCATCCCTTGTAGTTAGCCGGTAATTTCAATAAAATTGTAAGTATATTATTTGTCGATAATTGACGATAGGTGATTTAACTGTGTCTGCTGTTCGGTGGGTGCTACCGATACTCTTGTTCTTGCAAACGACAGATTGTGCCAAAAATGTACAGTGTTCATGGCTGTTGTGAGATGGATGAGGTTTCTTCTCTTGCATCCCTTATAGTTAGCCCGTCATTAACGTGTGGTTTTTAATATAACCAACTAAATATGATAAATATTTTCCACATAAATGAATAAATATTACTTCCTAACATTATTTATTTAATTATTTCTTAGAAAATCTCTAAAATAAAAAAAACTATTATTTGCCAAAACTATCAGTATGTGACTTTATGTTAAGTTAGCGCGTGTCACTGCCGAGTGCTATCGTGCAACTGACCGCGCAACGCACATTCATTGCCATGGCGCTCAGCCGTGCACAAGTGAATGCCAATGTGTATGTGTAGCAGTATGCATGGTGTGTGCATGTTTGCATAACTGCTTGTATGAATGTTTAGTTTTTTTAATCCAATTGCCGCAAACGCATTTAACACAAGAGTGTGTTGGCAATATTCTTCTTGTCTGCCCGTAAGATCAGCATTGCGGAATTTCCGTGGTTTTCATACCTTTAGTTTTGGTGTTGTTGGAGAATGATGTGTTATTCAGAAATTACTTAGCAAATTTAATTTCCTTTTTTTTTTAAAGCTGTCAGTTTGAATATTTTCTAGTACGTATATTAATTTGATGGTGAGGATATCCTCACCAACAAACCTAAAATATTTTTGAATATTGATCAACTCAACTACAGCACAGATCACAGAATGCTTAGAGGACAAATGTACACATTAGAGCCAAAACGAATCTAAAATAAATTAAGGACAAAATAGGTCCAGAGGCAAGAAGTTTACTTATGCAGAGGAAGTCCATATTTAAAGACAGAAAAAACAACAAGAAGAAGATCGAAAGTCTAAGTAAAGAAATAAATCTACAAATCAGGAAATATAGACAAGAAAAAAAGAATAATATAATAAATGATTATATAGAAAAAACAGGAGGAGTTAGGATAAAAGAGCTTCGAGAAAGTACAAACTGGATAGACAATATGACGCACCAGAAAGATAAGAAAAAGAAGACCGATAGAATCGAAATATTAGACATAGCCACGGATTACTACCGTGAGCTATACGACAACGACAAAACACCAGACTAAATCCACCAACTAACTGAAAACGATACAAATAATAACGAAGAAATTCCAAGTATACTGAAAGAAGAAGTAGAAAAAAGCTATTAAATCTCAAAAAAAGAGGCAAATCACCGGGAGAAGATGGCATATCTAACGAACTTATGATAGGAACATCTGATATTATAGTAGACACTATTACTGATTTATTTAACCAAATTTTTGAGACAGAATGTATACCACGTCAACTATAATACTACAACATAAAAAGGGAAATAAAGACAACATAACTAACTACAGACCCATCAGCCTGATGTCGAACGTATATAAAATCTTTTCCAAAATACTGTTGAATCGTTTAACAAAGACTTTGGATGAAAACCAACCCAGAGAGCAAGCAGGCTTTCGCAAGGACTTTTCAACAATCGACCACATACACACCATAAAACAAGTTATCCAGAAATGTACAGAATATGGTATCAATTACTATTTGGCGTTTGTAGACTATAATAAAGCTTTTGACTCATTAAAACGTACAAAAATATGGGAAGCGCTTACAACACAAGGGGTTGAAAACAAGTACATACAAATTGTTAAAAATATATACAAGAACATGAAAGTGAAAATAAGAACAGAAAGAGTTGGTGTATACTACCCTATAAAAAGAGGAGTCCGACAGGGAGACCCACTATCACCCAAAACTTTTCTCGGCGATGCTTGAATATATATTTAGACGTCTCGAATGGAGTCAATATCGACTAAACATTAACGGAATGCAACTAAACCATTTAAGATTTGCAGACGATCTAATTCTAATCTCTGAAGACCCGAGAAGCCTGCAAGCAAGGCTTGAACAGTTGGTGTACGAAAGTGATAAAGTCGGACTCTCCATGAATAATACAAAAACAAAAGTAATGACTAATTCCGACAAAATCACCATTACAGTCAACGGCAACAAAATAGAGTACGTCGATGAATATACATACCTAGGACAGATAATATCACCAAAAGACCTTACAACCAAAGAAATAAACAACAGAGTACAATTAGCATGGAAAAGATACTGGTCTCTTAAAGAAATTGTCAAAAACCCGCAGGTACCACTTCAAACTAAGAAAAAAAAAATTTGATTCCTGTATTCTACCTATCATGACAAACGGATGTCAAACCTGGACTCTAACAAAACAAAACTTACACAAACTAGAAACCTGTCAACACAGCATGGAGCGAAGTATGCTCAAAGTCAAGTTAAGAGACAAAGTAAAACTAGGAACATTACGTAAACAAACTAAAATTAACGATGTAACATACTGCATAAGAAAATTAAAATGGAGTTGGGCAGGTCATATGATGAGGAGTAAACAAGAAAAATGGGCTAAGGATGCAACCGAATGGTGTCCAAGACAAAATAAAAGAAAGAAAGGGAGGCAGCTTCTGAGATGGGAGGACGATATTCGGAAAATAGCCGGTGCTACTTGGAAGAGGACGACTCATGACCGGAAAGTGTGGCAAGCTCTAGGGGAGGCCTTTGCGGAAACGCAAGACAATCTCAAAACTGGTGTCAATTAACATTATTATTATTATTATTATTATATTAATTTGATTCTTGTTGTTTGCTGATTTGTTGTGTTAGTGAGCTTTTTGAAGTGTATGTTCATCTTTCAATAAAAGTTTTTTTGTTTGTTTTAGGCCTTTGTTGAAGCCGTCATTCACCTGACCTAACAGGTGTACACAAAATTATTTTAGTTAAAGTAGCTATTTCCGATTTGCCTTTTGCATATCAAATGCTGCAGACATGGTGTCCGAGCACCTCTAATTGTATTGGTGTCGGCTTTGATTCACCGTTTTATCAGCTAGCAATTCAAAACAGTCCTGCCAATTTTACCATTTCTAATTTACACTATTTAATTTATTGTTGTTTTATGTGTCTTTTTTTTCTAAAACTTATACTAAATTTGTAGAACTACTCCGAAAACTTTAAATTTCACAATACTATTAATATTATTATTTTACGTAACTAGATCCAATCAGTTTGGCCACTAGTCATCGAATGATTATGGTTAGAAACACAATTGCAACTGTAGTTGAAAACTGCTTCTAATCGGACTGCTAAAATTTGAAAATCTTCACAGTCTTTTGCGAATGCACAGAACACCCAAATAGATCTTGTTTTAATATTGCAATTGTTGAAGTGCTACCACACATTTCTGTGTTTTGTCATATGGCAGGATTGTTTTTTTGACAGTTGAAATTGAAATAGAAATAAGTTAAGTAAAATATTATATAAAACATCATTTATCTGTTATAAATTGTTATTGCAATTGTATTGAATTGGTTAATTTGGACGAAATTAGTTAATTTTGGTAGAGAAAGCTACGTTCAGTTTGCAGTTGCTGCCTGAATTTGTTGTCCTATCCTTAGATTATAGAAGAACTGGATAGGCTTCTACACAAAAATCTGTACAAAATTTTTTTGCGGAATACTTTCGTAAGAACGCACACACTTGCAAAATAAACCTTTCACGAAACACTTCGTATTCGAAAATAAAAACTTCCTATTTACTGTCATATGTGTATAGAATAAAACTATTTATGCAAATGTATTAATTTATGCTTACTTGTTAGTAAATTATTTAAAATTTAATAAAACCGCACTTCAACTTTCACTTCAAGATAAGCATCTAAATGTCAATATTAGGAATAACAAAAGTATGCAAGCATATCGGTATGCTACCACTTCATGGAGAATGGCGTGTTTTCAAACTCTCCAAGAGTCTACAAAATTAAGGCTCTTAATATTTGCATTTAATACCAGAAGAGCCTTCTGTCGAGTTTAAATTGTATTTTTGCTTGGAATAAGTGAGTTAAAATAGATATTAATTATGCTTTTGGAATTTAAAAAATTTCTATTATGTATACTAGATGTCAGTGGGTATCATGTATACATAAAAAAATCTACACAAATGTATGCAAGCAGTTTGATTTATTGCCACTTATGCAATAATTCAGACAGAAAATTGCATATAAATTTGTGTAGATTTTACATATAACACTTAATATTTTAATAAATCACGGGGTAGGAAAGGAAGTGGAGGATAGTTATTGAACAAAAGGATTGGTATGATAGGAGACGCCAGAATGGAACTTTTTATAACGAAACACAGTATTGCGATCATAAAAGAGCGTCGAAAATTGTATGGAGTATTTTTGATTGGAGCGATTGATAAGTAGAGCACCAGAGTTCTAATCCGTAAGTCCAGATGGGTTTCGGTAGGGAATTATATAAAAGTATTGTACTTTGCTGGCTATCATAAGTTTCTGTCTATCATAAGTTTCAATTTGGGTAACCGCTCTGGAGGATTTGAATTTGGATTTGGAGAATTTCGGAAGTATGTTGGGGATTTTCGCTAGACACAATGCAGGCCCATCGACGACTTTAACGTTACTGATCCAATATCGTAACAAATCACCGGACAAGTGACTTTTAAATCGCCGATGAGTGTTCATAAAGAATAAAGTGGCGGATAGTTTTCGAACAAGGGGATTAGTATGATTGAAATTTTTTATAACAAGAATGAAACTTCTTTTAACAAGACCTTCTTACATCATGAACATAAGAGACTTTGAGATTAAAAACTATTACGAACATAAAAAGACACAAAAAATTTTATGAAGTTATTTTTACTGAAAAGATTTCATTCGATGGGAGTTGGAAGGGTTAGTTAATTCCCAGAGTTCTAGTCCATAAGTCCAGATTTGGATTTGGATTTGGAGAATTTCGGAAGCATGTTGGGGACTTTTGCTAGATGCAAGACAGGCCGTATCGCCGGCGTATGCAGTAAACAAAGTGCGACAAATTGGGATATCGGATGTATTCGTATCGGGTGATTTTTTGCTGTGTGGTTTTTAATATTTTGTGTTTTGACAGATTACCCATGACACGTGACGTGTGTCAAAGTCAAAAGTGCATACTGAACAAGTAATTCAAGCCATAGTGATAAAATTTCACAGTAAGTTGACGCTCTTGGACATCAAACATCCAACCCGTGTGCGTAGAGTGCGTACAGAGCAAAATATTGCTGCCAGTATTGCTGAAGACCGTAATTTGTCTATCCGTCACCGTTTACAGTAATTAGGATTGTGTTACTCGACTATGTGGCAAATTTTACGCAAGGATCTTGGCCTGAAAGGGTATAAAATACAGCTTGTGCTGAAGAATTGAAAACGAAAGACCTGCTAAAGCGTTAAATTTTCTGTGAGTGGGCCTTAGAACAACTTGAGAAGAATCAGTTTTTTCTTACCATAAATTGCGTTCAGCGACGAAGCTCATTTATGGTTGAAACGGTATGTGAATAAGCAAAATTATCGCATTTGATCTGATGAATAACCATAGGCAAAATAAGAACTGCCATTGCACCCAGAAAAATGCACGGTTTTGGTGGTATTTGTTTAAAGATGGCGCTGGCCGCAATGTTACCATCAATGGCGCCCGCTGTCGCTCGATAAATTCGACCTTTTTTTGCCCAAAATGAAGAACGTGAACTGTATTTGGTCGACATGTGGTATCAACAAAACGGATCTACATGCCACACAGAATGTGAAACAATGTACGAGGTCTGTTCAAAAAGTATCGCGAATTTGGTGTTTTTTCAAAAATTATTTATTTATTCATGAATATCTATTTTGTCCCCTTCAAAGTAATCCCCATCAGATATTATACACTTATGTCAACGTTTTTTCCAATCCTCGAAACACTTCAAAAAATCATTTTTTGTGATCCTGTTCAGCTCCACCTTCGATGCCGTCTTTATCTCCTTAATCGTAGCGTCGTCCTTTCAAGAGGCTCTTCAGTTTCGGGAACAAGAAAAAGTCGCAGGGAGCCAGATCTGGGGAATACGGCATTATTAGTGTATTGTTTTTGGCCAAAAATTCACACACAAGCAACGATGCGTGACTAGGGGCGTTATCATGGTGCAAAAGCCAATTTTTGTTCTTCCACAAATCCGGACGTTTCTGGCGGATTGCTTCGCGCAACTTGCGCATAACTTCCAGGTAATATTACTCACTGACCGTTCTACCCTGTGGCAAAAACTCATGATGTACCACACCCCTGCAATAGAAGAATACTGTCAGCAAAATCTTCACATTCGACCGAACTTGGCGCGGTTTTTTCGATCTTGGCTCATGCGGCAGCTTCCATTGGGATGAATGAGCTTTGCTTTCCACGTCATAATCATAAACCCATGATTCGTCACCAGTTATTACCTCTGGAGAATTTGCGTCATCGCAGACAGAGTCCAACAGCTCCTTAGCAATGTTAATACGATGCTGTTTTTGGTTGAAATTGAGCAATTTTGGTACGAATTTCACGGCGACCCGTTTCACGCCAAAATCAAAGGTATAAATCGAATGGCACCAGCCAATCGATATGTTTAGGTCCTCAGCAACTTCTCTAATGGTGATTCGACGATTGGCCAATACTATTTTCTTTACTTCATCAATGTTTTCGTCTGTTGTTGACGTGCCGAGAAGATGTGAACGTCCGGCAAACTTTTCGTCGCTCACATCTTCCCGACCCCCTGAGAACATTTTGTACCACCGATAAACGTTGCTTTGGTCCATAGTAGCTTCACCATATACCACAGTCAACATTCGGAATACATCCGCACAATTAATTTTTGTTTTTCACACATTTTTGATACAGATTCTTTGATCCATTTTTTGGAATGGGCAAAAATCGAAGACGAGCCAAAACACGTGCAAGCAAAGCAGCTGTCAGAAATTAACTGAACATTCAAAATGGCCGAACTTGTCGGTATAAGTGAGAGACTTAAGTACCAATATAACGCCATAAAAAATCTAAAATCGAAAGTACGATACTTTTTGAACAGACCTCGTACATGTTGAGAGATGAGTTCGGTGAGAAATTTTTCTTACGTTTCGGACCGGTGAGTTTGCCGCTTAGATCGTGCGATTTGACGCCTCCAGATTAAATTTTATGACGTCGAAAAAGTAGTTCAAAATTTAACCGCTGGTATGGATCACTTAAAACGTGGTCGTGCCAACATTTTCATGAAATAATCGGAAAGATATTGGAGAGTTCGTTGGATAGATATGGTATTAGTTAGTTTCGTTAAATCAAATCAAAATTTTATTGAAATACCTTTCTTTTATTTCATCAACTACTTAAACTTATATGCGCTCTGTATATATATACACAGGCATCAATCATTCATTTATAAATAATATGTATATTTACATATATACTTGTATTATTCCATAGCAATTTTTACTATATACGAGTATGCATATGTTATAATATTTACATGAATTTTTTTATTTTATTTATATTATTTAATAACACATTATTTATTGTTAATATACATATTCCCTATTCCCCCTCCTATATATACAGAAGATATTGTATATAAATATTGTATATTTGATTTTAAATTAATTCAATTTAATTTAATTATTGTTATTCATTTTTGTAATTTGATTATTATTTTTATGCTTTTTAATGAATAACTAAATTGATTAGAAGATATTTTTTGATTGTAAATAGTTTTTGTTAGCTGTTGTTCTGTTTGAAAGTTGTTATTAAAAATCTTTTTATATAATTTTTATTTTTTTTTCGGTTTTATTTTGCTTATATTTATTTATATTTAATTTATTAACATACTTATTTTTTTGTTGTTTACTCATATTTTTGCTCTTTTGTAATGAATATTCGATTAAATGATTATTAGGTAGATAGTTGAGTATATTTATTGTATATATAGAATACTGTATATTTGTTTTGTATATATATATATATAACATACATACAATCATTTTTGCACTTATTGCAATCACTCAATTTTTTCATCCCCTATCATTCTTTACCGCTCTCTACCTCTCGAAGTCTAATTTTACACTATCGCCTATACATTCCTTCTCCTATCAACAATTCATTTTTTATCCCTATATTTTTTTTTATATATTAATAAATTTTTTATTTTAATTAATTAAAAATGTTTCTTTCCTTTTTAAAAAATTCCAAATATATTGCTTTTTGTTGTATTTTTCTATCATTTAAATTATTGTTTTTTTTTTGTTTTTTCTTAAATAGGATATTTAGAATATATTTTTATATGAAAATTTGTCAATTTTATGAAAATTCTAGCATAAAAATTATTATTTCAATAAAGTTCAATATTGTTTAATTTCAATATAATTTGAGAAAAATAAAATTTTTTTTTTGATACGCTAACAAATTTATTTTCTTTTAAAAATTAAAAACTATTAAAATTTTTTTTTAAAGAAAATAATTTTATTAGGGTCTTAACATACAGGCTCTGTAAAATAGTTATTATGATTAAAAAAAATTCTTTTTTTTTTCAAAAGCCTTACCAAATTTTATTGGATTATTCTAGGATATAAATGAAGAAAAAAAAATTGACATTGGTTCATATTAAAAATCTATTCCAAACTTAAACGATAAGAATAAATTTTATCCATCACATTACATTGCAAAAGAAATTTTCTAATAAAATATTGTATTACTTAAAGCTAATTAGATTGATAGAATTTTTTTTTGGAATTCTAAAATCTTTGCACTTCGGTTTCTAATAAAAAGCCAACTAATAATAATAATAATAATAATAATAATAATATTGATAGTAATAGTAGTAATAGTACAAACAGTATCTAACAATAACAATAATTATAAAATTTTAATCACATCAATTTCTTAGTGTTTTATTTTTTATTTTATTAATATATTATTACACTCTTATTTGTTTACGTTGCTCGAATTAATTATTACACTTTCACCTCTTACCCAATTATTGTGGTGTTTTTTTTTCTTTTTTTTTTTTGTTTAAATTAAAACAAATGTTCAAAAATGAAGAATAATTAATAATTTTTTTTGCCGTAAAAAGCTTCATTTTCTTTTAAATTTGTATAATGATTAATTCTTAACTAAATCATATTTTTCCATTTCGATTAAATGTGCATTTAGTAAATCGTCATTTGGTGAGAAGCCAATCAATATCCAGCCTATAATAGCGCCAAAACTGCGTGCTATTGCTAAGCTGTTCCATACATTCAACAGGTCGTTGTTGTTATTCTATAAAAAAAAAACATTTTCATAATTAATAAAATAACATAAACTATATTTATATACTCTAGAACGTTATTTTTTTTGCCTAGTAATATATATCTGAACTGACAATCAAAATTTTAATAATGCAAAATGATAAATGGAAGAATTGATGTTTATTTGTACGAGGGCAGTTTGATAAGTCAGTGATAAATTTGACAAAGAATTAATTTTTACAACAAAATTTGATTTATTTTTCAATACAGTGTCCTTTTAGATCGATACACTTCATCCAACGATATTCCGACATCTTTATACCTATAGTGTGGTAGTACGATTTGTCAAACACGGCAAAATTGGCCTGAGTTTTAACTATAACTTCAGAATTGGTCACAAACTTCTTTCCACTAAGTCATTTCTTCATCTTTGGAAATAGGAAAAGTTGAAGGAAGCCAAATCTGGAGAAAACGGTTAGTGAAGAAGAAATTCATAACGTAATTCCAGTAATTTTGCTCTTGCAATTACCGATGAATATTATCATAATAAAAAATGGAATTTTCTTCTTTGCCAAATGTGGTCGTTTTACCTTAATTTTATTATGCAAATGGTCTAATAATACTGTACTATAATTGCTTTTCCTTTTTAAAGACAGTCGATGAAGATCATACCATGTGTATTTCAGAAAACGATGGAACCGTTTTTGCCATTGTTTTGGTGTCCATTGTTTTAGCTGAACTTTGGTTTCCAGTATTTTTACTTTCCAAAAATTCATTTGGATTTTTGAAAAGTTAGCTTTCTCATACAAAAAATTTCATGTAAGATATTGACTACACGTTCTTTTGAGCTATTTACCATGTCAGCTATCTCATACACATTTACTTGATGGTTTTTTCAAATGACATCATGGATTTTATTAATAATTTCTTCGTCAACAACCTAAATTAAGCATTCTGGCCACTCAGCATCGTTTGTGCTCGTACAACCATAACGAAATTCAGTTAGCCACTTTTAAATCAGTCTAAATGATGGTGCGGAGTCTCTATTATACTGTTCAAAATTGGTTTTAATTTCAGATATAGTTTTTTTTAAAGAAAATATTATACGAAAAGGTTTTCTGCTTTTAATGTTTGCCAAAACTGAACTAATGATGAGATGTTTATAAAATTTTGTATAGCGTCTTTTTAAGAATACTAAATAATAAAAATAATACTATTTTGCTGATATCCACTACAATTTTTGCATTTATCACTGACTTATCATACTGCCTTTGTATGTAAGGTTCCTATGACATGGCCAGGCGCCATAATGCAGCACCACAGACATCAGATGCATAGGTTGGATGGAATTGGTCTTTGATTAGTTGGATGGACCAATTAGAGGTGGTTTGATTTAGTAGAGCTTGTTAGTTTTTTTTAACAAATTATTAAGAGGACTTCAGAAGCGTATTAACGGACCCAAAAGTTTTACAATGAAGGAAATCTTATTAGAAAAGAAATGTTGGATAAGGTGACATTCCGTTAGAACATGAAAGTTAGTGAGGTCAGTGTTACAGAAAGAGGATGGTTTCGGGAAAGAGTGCAGAAAGTCCAATACAAATTCTGAGCAGTTTTCGTGCACAAAATTTTGATAAGGTTGTCAAGTGGACTGGTTGGGCAATGTTTGCCCAATATTTCTAAAGAAACCTTTCGTTACTTGTCCAGTTCGAGCGTTTACGAATGACTTTAGGTGTTATTTGCCATTTCGTTAGCAGGTGCGGTAAATTAGAAACTGCTGTGAATATCGGACGACTGAGAATATCCTCTGTTGATGGGCCAGCTCGTTGCTTCAAATTATCATATGACTTGGAATCCATTATTCTACAGAAAACTCTTTTTAACGGAAGTTATCGCATCCGTGAAAAATAGTTTCTTGTAATATGATGAATCATTATTTGCCTTTTTGT
Source organism: Atherix ibis (assembly GCA_958298945.1). NCBI lineage: Eukaryota > Metazoa > Arthropoda > Insecta > Diptera > Athericidae > Atherix > Atherix ibis. Next base: position 28,644,595 of record OY282605.1, on the reverse strand, counting down.
ACCTGTCCAGGTATGTAGACACTCTCAACTCTGGTTTAAATTAAAGTTTTCGTTCAAATAAGGGAAGGAAGTTTTGAAATTTAAAAGTACTAGTAATTAAATAATTGTTTTAAGTATGCATCTAGGCTTCAGCCCCATCAATTATTGCAAATATCAATTATGGAAGACGTCTCTGATATTTTTTTATATAAACTCTTTTGAGACCTATAAATGTAAACAGTGCCAAACGGGGTGTGGCCGAATTTTATTCTTTCGATATAAAACTAGATTGTGACAAATTATGAAATAATACAAATAATGTCAGATGATGAGACTATATTTTTTTTATGAAATGCTGTACTAGGTTGAGAGTCCCCTGCGTACTTTAATTGAGAATTTTTATTATTGTATATAAAATTTCATGGAGAGCCGCATGAAAATACTTAAATGTAAACAGTGCTAGAGAGCGCTACCTAATCCTTTTTCACATTTAATTATGGGAGGGAGCCCACGTATATTTTAACTGAAAAAATTGAAGACAACATTAAAAATTTTTAGCACAAGTATTAGGGGCTGCTGACTAATATAAATGTAAACAATGCCAGCCAGCGCAGCACTTAAACACGCCATCGTATACTTAAACTGTAGAAAAATTTAGACGGCGGGGAAGAATTGTAGAATAATTTAGACGGTGGTGGAAATTTTTTTTATTAAGCTAATTTTGAAGCCGTGAAGAATTTTAATTGTACATAATTCCAGACAATGCAGGACTAATTTTTTTCATATGCAATTATTTAGGTTAAGAGCCATCGTATACTTTAACTTTTGAAAAATTTAGACGGCGGAGAATTTTTTTTATTAAACTGGTTTCGAAGCCGTGAAGAATTTTAAATGTAAACAGTACCAGACAGCGCAGCACCAATTTTTTTGTATATGCATTTTTTGCAGGTTAGAAGCCATCGTGTACTTTGACTATAGAAAAATTTAGATGGCGGAGAACAACTGTAAAAAATTTAGACGGCGGTGATAAATTTTTTTTATTAAACTGCTTTTAAAGCCCTGCAGGATTTTAAATGTAAACAATACCAGACAGCGCAGCACTAATTTTTTGTATATTAATTTATGCTGGTTGGGAGCCATCGTATACTTTGACTATAGAAAAATTAAGACGGCGGAGAATTTTTTTATCAAACTGATTTTTAAGCCTTAAAGAATTTTAAATGTAAACAATTCCAGACAGCGCATGACTAATTTTTTTGTGTATGAAGTTATGCAGGTAGGGAGCCATCGTATACTTTAACTTTTGAAAAATTTAGACGGCGGAGAATTTTTTTTATTAAACTGGTTTCGAAGCCGTGAAGAATTTTAAATGTAAACAATACCAGACAGCACAGCACCAATTTTTTTGTGTATGAAGTTACGCAGGTTGGGAATCATCGTGTACTTTGACTATAAAAAAATTTAGACTGCTGAGAAGAACTGTAGAAAAACTTACACGGCGGTGTTAATTTTTTTTATTAAACTGCTTTTGAAGCCCTGCAGGATTTTAAATGTAAACAATACCAGACAGCGCAGCACTAATTTTTTGTATATTAATTTATGCTGGTTGGGAGCCATCGTATACTTTGACTATAGAAAAATTAAGACGGCGGAGAATTTTTCTATCAAACTGATTTTTAAGCCTTAAAGAATTTTAAATGTAAGCAATTCCAGACAGCGCATGACTAATTTTTTGGTATATGAATTTTTTGCAGGTTAGGAGCCATTGTACACTTTGATTATAGACAAATTTAGACTGCTGAGAAGAACTGTAGAAAAATTTAGACGGCGGTGATAATTTTTTTTTATTAAACTGGTTCCCAAGCTATAGAAAATTTTAAATACAAACAATACCTAATTTTATGTATTTGAAATTATTCAGGTTGGGAGCCAACTTTTGTAAGTAGTATAGTAGAGTTTGGGAAAACTTTTTTTCGAGATCAAATTATTCTGGGAGCCTTCGAAACTATTAAATTTAAACTGTCGTGGATTTTTTTGTTGAAAAAGAGGAATAGATAAAATTTTGATTTTTGGTATAAATATTATATTAATTAAATAAGAATCTCCGTAAAGTATTAATTTGAATACTAACCACTTCTTTTTCTGCAACTGTTTGGTCAGCTAGAGTTGCGTTCGATTTAGAAAAATACAATTTCTCGTCCATGGATTCAGAACAGAGAGTTAATATTATTGTCGCTATATAGATCATTGCAATAATAATCCAACGGAATGAAATCAGTTCAGTTGTACTCGAGAGATCAATATGTCGAATATCCATTCTGTAAGTGAGATAAAATTGACAGATTAATTCGAAATAAACACAAAGAATCTTTTAATATTGTGTCAGTTTTTACCTGTCGAATATTGAAACCATGCAAATGATAACCAGGCAGTAGAAAGTGTTCGCATAGACCTCAGCGAATAATGAATAATGCTGAATAGCACCGTCTATCCAGTCAAAGGGTTGACTGGTTGCAATGAGAAGAAGATGCGCTAACGCCAATCCGCCCAGTAGTCCATGACAGATATTCGCAAGCATTATCCAAATGCGTTGCAGATCACATGATAAATGCACACTGGTTTGATTATCCTTTCTGAAAAAGAATATTTAACAACAACAAAAAAATACTCAAGTAAATTTACTTTCATTCAATACAATATATAAGAAAATTGAATATTGTGTGTCTACACTTTTGAGGGGTTCAAATTTATTTTTGCTACTCAAAAGCTTACCTAAAGATATAAAGTAAATATTTACAAAAGACAAAAACATTAAGTTTAATCATTTCTATACATTTAGATAAAATTTTTTAAAGTTCATCTTTTTCTTTCTTTTCTATTTACTTTACCAAATTTATATGTCATGCCACCAAATTTAAGGAATATTATCTCTTTTAGGGTATTTCAAAATGAAAAATGCCCTAAAGGAGATGACATTTGTAGCCAATTAAAAAAATTTATAAAATATAGTTAAATGTTACGCTACTTTCTATCGCCTACAATTTTTAGGGCATTTTGGTACCGCACAATTTGTAAGCTACTTTCTAGCGTCACATTTAATTAGATTTTAAATATTTTTTTTAATTGGATATAAATGTTATTCTTTTAATAACCTTTTGGGTTTATTATATGAAATTAAATTTAATTTTTGAAAACTTGAAGGATTTATAAAACAATGTTTTTCATTTATACTCTTAAAATGCCATTCAAATTTATTCAACCACACAAAAGTTTTTCCAGTAGAAACTTATTTCTAAAAAAAAAATATTTTTCAAACAAACAAAATACCATAAATATATTTAATTGAATTGACTTTTTAGGTTGAAAATAAATTTGAATAAGAAATAAAATAAATGTAGGTTGGTAGGTAGGTAGCTATTATATAAAGACATAATAAAATTGATTCAATTCTATGAAATTCCAGATTATTATAAATAAATTGAAAGGTATTCATTTCTGTTGATAATGTTTTCAAAAATTTTCATACTATTCTAGTTACGCAAATACATTCTTGTATATTGTTCGTATTCATAAAAGGACACATTCTTCGTATTTAGTTAAAGTTCAAACTCCTACGCGCAGGAAAAAAAAACCATTCCCGTGAATAAAAAGGAATCCATTCCAAATGGATTTTTTTTCTTCTCTCATTTAATTTTGATTATATCTTATTAAATTTCGTATTCGATGGTGTAAGATGAAAAACAAAACAAAGAAATTGGGATTTAATCATGGACTTATTTATTCTTAGACTAGCTGTTATGAAATAAATTAATTTGTTTTAGAGATTTTAATGGATTTGGTATTTTTTGTTAAAAAAATAATAGAACCAATTTAATAAGAATTATTTAGTGAGTTTGACAGGTTTTTTAATTTAATACTAAATGAGTAAGAATTCTTTAAAAGAAAAACGGACTGTCTCTATTCCATATAAAAACAAATTTCATGTTTTTTTAATAAAATTCATTTTGTTTCCGACAAAGAAAAAACTAATCTTTTTTCTGCTGATTTAAATCGCAAAATTATTGTGCAAAGATATGAAGAAAATTTATATTTTATTTAAAATTTATTCTTGCTATTAATAATGTTTCAAAATAAAAGATTTTTATTTATAAAATTCAATTATTGTGAAGGATTTAAAAAAAAAGGAGAATATTTACTGAAATGGCAACAAATTTCCAGCATGCAAATGCACAGTGAATGCCGCCCGTCTGTTTTTATGAGGAACAATTGCTAAAAAGCATAACGGTTAGGCGCAAGAATTTTGCTTTCACCAAATATGGCGGTATTATTTTTCATAAATTTGCGCCTATCACTTAGGCAATCAATCTTAGTCGATTAGGTTTGCTATAAAAAATTCAACGTTTTTAAAGTAGAAGCAAAATATTATCAAATTTAAACTTTTATTAAGAAAATTCATTTTTTTTTTGGTAAAGTCTTCTTTAAAAATAGCAGTAATAAAAAAAAAGTTGATTATTAGTTAAAACAACCATTATTAATACTATATACTTAAATGTCCTAGAACTATTTTATCAAATATGTGGAAAAAAAAGGTTTTTTGTGTAAAAATTTTCCATAAAACTGAATTTATATTTACTGAAAACAATTTATCTTATTTTATTTAATAAAAACTAATATTGTTACTAATTGTATTGTTAAATATTCCCTCAAGTAATAAATAGTAGTACGCAAATTTTGGGCATTTTTAATTGCGTGTGCAATAAACATTATTCTTAAAAAAAATTATGGACATTTTATACCAACACAAAAAAATAATTAAACAAAAAAAATTTTTTTTCTGATAATCCAATTTAATAAACGCAATTTAATTTGATATTTGTGGTTGTTTTTTTTTAAAAGATTAAATTATTGAAAATTTTTTTTTGGTGAGCTTTCATTAATTATTTTTGCAACTTTAAGAAACTATTTAGAAAAAAACCTTGTTTCTTATTAAACTCAAAATAAATTTGAAGAAATAAATATTTTCAATTATGAAAATTAGAATTTAATTAACTATAATTCCTATTTTAAAAAGTGAACTTTTGGCATTCGAAAATTAAAAATAAAATTTTCCTTATAAAAATCTGGATGAAAAGATGAAATTTTTGTGAAGAATTTTTTTTTTAGGTTACCAAAAACATCTTTTTTTTTTAATTATATTAAAGTAGTTTTTTTAAAAAAAAAAAAATTTTCATAAATAAAGCAAAAGAAAAAAATATATTTAAAACTCGGATTAATTGATCAAAACCAAAATTCAAAGATGTCATGACCTAAACGGATTTTTCACAAGTTTTACTAATAAAAATTATTTATTTGTAAATAATTTCTAGAAAATAAAACTACTAAAAAATAGAAATTTCATCAAGAAAACTTTTTAATTGCATTGCAGCGAAATGCAATATTTACGAGTACAAAGTTAACACTTTTTTAGTTGCATTTGTGAGGTTTTGCGTTAAATATCATTTGTATTTTTAGAAAATAAAAAAAACGAAATTGTTTATAATTTCAAGCTTACTTATTATTTTCGATGTCCTCACCGATGGGATGCTGATAATAACTATGATCAACAGCACGATATCCTGACGATGTCTGGATGAACATGTTACTGATTCGTGTCGGTGGTCCTTCAGTCGGCGATACGACCGGCGTAAAGGGATTATAAATTTCACCATTCGCGGGTACTATATCGTCTGGTAAATCGCGAAGTATTGACGTTAGTCCATGAGCAGCGAAAATTCTACCTGAACGTTCACAAAAAGATGAACAGAAACACATTAAAAAAAACAACAACAACAATATTATGTGATTTTTTCTCTAATTGTAAATGCACGTTGAGGTGTTAAATTTTTTTTGACCAAACTTTTGTTGATAACTAAATGCACTTGAGTCTCTTCTTACCGGATTTTTTATTTAGAAAATAGCCTCTTCGATCACGTTGTGATTTTGTCTTTCGATGGACACGTCGCTCGTCATAGCTATGGTCGATTTCTAGTTCCCCAGACAACGAGACATCATTTATTTCTGTGCATTGCTTTAAATATCGCATTAGGGTTTCGTTGGCCTGGCGAACTTCTAGTTCCCCGGCTGCAATAAGTTTCCGTTCACGCTTCCGTCTCGACTCGGATTTACTGCGTTTCCGGCGGGGGCTCTTCTCTAAACTACTCCGACTTCGGATTGATCGCTGCGCTGGACTCTCCTGTGGATCGGATAGCGATTGAGCTTTTTTGCCACCGACTCCAGTCACCTTTAATTCGCGGTCCATAAATCCTATGATTCCTTTGTGCAGATAATTTTCATCCGGTTTTTTGTCTGTTTTCGGTGTCCTGTTATCGCCAGCAGCCATTGCGATTGCCGAGGCATTATCCTCCTTGTCATCGCGTTTCGGTTGTTCTTGTCCATTAACCAATATCGAAGGCTGTTCACTATGAGCAGGTAACCGTTCTTGTATTTGGAGTCTTTGGCTCTCAACAGACTGTCTATGCACTTGGTTCGGATCTCCACTATGACGTCTGTATTTATGGCGGTGCACTTTTGGGGGTGCTTCCATTTTCATATGTAGCGCACAATTCTCCAACAACAACACTCATTAGTAGCACGTCAAACACAATATTAATCGAAATGAAATTTTCATCAATCCTTATTTGTTTATGCAATGTCCTTTTCAATAAAAAGTGACTAGATATTAGTTAGTAAAATTTCTATTCCAATGCTAAACACAGAACTGGGTTGTTTTTCGCGGACCGTTTTCAAACACAAATGTTTCCGTCGAAGTGCTGTGAGCTTATGAATTCGATTCGATAGTCGTTGTTTTGTTCCTACGTAAAGAGTTTCTATGACGTAAGACAATCAACCCACTACATGTGATACGCAACAGAACCGCCCCTCATCACAACGACGCTAACCGATCAATATCCAAATTTGTTGTTTTTTTTACCTTCTTGCTTTCATTTGCAGAAAGTGACGTTTTTCAGTTACGAGTGCGCTCATTCCTGGCTGGGGAAATTACCATCCCCTGCACGCCTAACCAAATGACAATAAATGTGCGCCTACGCTATTAATATAAATATATAGAGTATAGTTTAGTCGCTGAGTATTACTTTTAGATTTCCTTTCTAGCCCTTTTGGAACAAATCTAAATAAAAACGGCTTAAATCCCCATGGTGGATGGCTGGGACGTGGAGGTGTGCGAGATTTTATACTGAACAATTTGTATTCGAGAATTATTTCGTATACACTATGAATTTTCTATATTAAATTTTTATAGTTTGCTTTATTAATTTTTCGTATGGAATTATTATGGTTAAATGAATTGCGTGTTGTTGATATACTCGTAATTTCATCGTTGGCTCTCAGGTCCCAAAATATGGTAATGCACACAGACACACACACGCGTACATTAGAAATAAAACCAAATTAAGGAATACCAAATTGAATTTATTGTAGTATTTTTCTATATATTTTCCAATTTTCTGTTTACCTTCTATAGTTTTGTTCGAATTTCTGGCAAGTATGCTGGAATATTTCGTACTTAAACTATGACGAGTAATTGTCGATATGATAGGGAAAAGGATATGGCAGGCTCGCATGTGCAGATAGAGACTGTTTTTAAAATAATTATTTTTAAACTTTACCAATCATAGTATAACATCTTAAAGAATACTTTTACGTTCATATTAACAACGAATTTCCATGCAGACATATTTGGTACTTTTTGTTATCAAATTATTTTAAGAAAAGTTAAAAAAAAATCGCATGTGAAAATGTTTAGGGTCGAAAACCAAACAACAAACAAAACTCTATGCTATGAGCTGAGATAGTCGATGGCTGTTGAAATCCTGTTCATATTTAGAAATGAATTCTTGCATGTATGGTATATATTTTAGCTTTTATCTAAAAGGTTTGATTATAACTCTTAAGCCATTCGCCTTGTTGTTATTTATAAATGCAACCCTCGCAATGCCTACTTAGTCTGGTTCGTGTATGCCCTTTCCATAGGACCAATAGCTTTTTCGTATATGGGCAATATATAAAATATGTCCTGACAACCTACCCGAAAAATTCTTCGATGACGTCAAACCGAATTCATCTTGTGTTTGGGGGCGGGTGGTCTATCTGACAGTTATATTTATAATTTCCCCTTTTCGGCTTTGTGGTGTGCGTGCACGAGCCAAAAACAGTACGTAAGAACAGACCATTCATGAAATTTTGCGTGGGAAGCCAAAATATTGCGACCGTTCGTATTGGTAAGTGGTTTAGACATTTCAAAAATAATGTAGATTTAGTCGAAATGGAGTAGTAGATTTGAGTATGTTTGCAGTACTGTGGTAGGTAAAAATTTTCTAATCGCCTTCAGATTACAACCTATTCTGTTTTTACACAAAATCATGTAAAAAAAATATATTGCATCTATGGAAAAATAGAAAATTGATTTCAGTCTTAAGAAATCAGCAAAAATAATATAATAAATCATGACATTTTAGACATTTTATTTCATGAAAATTGCACATATTTATATATAATACAGGGTGGGGGGTTTTATGTTCCACGTCGAAGTTTTTTTTTCATAACTTTAAAAAAAAATGAAATACAATTTTATAATTTTTATTTTATTGATTGATTATATGGTATTTAGCATTATGTATTGAATATAATGTCGGTTAAATGACCACTTCTGGCTGCAGAATAGCATTTTCGCCGACTTCTGGTATTATTTTAGCAATTTCGTTTCGAATGTTGTCCTAAAGCATCGAGGTTGTTTTATTTAAGTACTCCTATACGAAAAAATCGGAAGAGTTCAAATCAGGAGATCGTGGAGACCCCATTTTTTTGGCATTAATCAGGCGAGCAATTTTTTTCTCAAAATTTGCATCGTAGCACCACATGTTTTGTAGACCTAATCCCGATAGTGGTCACCAGTAACTGTTACAGCATTGCCTCCAGCATCCTCGAAGAAATATGGCCCAAAGACGCCATCGACCCAAATGCCGCACCATGCAGTTACTCTACGAGGGTATAGTGGTCTTTGGTGTATCAGTTGAGGGTTTTTAGTGCCCCATTAGTGGCTATTCTGTTTATAAACAGAGCCAACCAAGTCGCAGTGATTTTCGTCGTTCATAAAGATTTTTTGCCAAAAATGGTGGTCATCTATACTGAGCTGTAAGACTCGAGCACTTCAGTCTTGCCGCCGTTCATGGTCATTTGCCTGCAGCTGTTGTGTCAATTGAATTTTATACGGGTAAAAAAGCAAATCTTTCCAGAAAATTTTTAACAAAAAAAGCAATCTTTCCAGAGAATTTTTAACACTCTCCCTCACTGCATCAATATTTTCAGGTATACGTTGACTCAATTGTCGCCCAGTCTTCGTTTTATCTCCCAATATACGAGGGTCATTCAACAAGTAATTAGCCTACAAAAGAAAAACGAAAATTTTGGAAAGGTGACATTTTATTTTTCCACATAATCTCCTTCAAGCTCGATACACTTGGCCCAGCGATGCTCTAACTTTTTTAACCCGTCCAAAAAATACATTTTCTCAAGGGAAGCAAAATAGGCCTCCGTGGCGACGATGATCTCCTCATTCGACCCAAATTTAATCCCGGCGAGTGATTTTTTCAGGTTTGGAAACAAAAAGTAGTCAGAGGGGGCCAAATCTGGAGAGTACGGTGGATGGGGCAGCAATGCGTAGCGCAATTCGACCAATTTGGCCATGGCGACAGCGGAGGTGTGAGCCGGCGCGTTGTCGTGGTGAAACAGCACTTTTTTCTTCGCAAAGCGGGGCCGCTTTTTATTCAATTCGACGTCAAATCGGCCCAATAAGTCAGCATAGTAGCGCCCCGTGATTGTTTTACCCTTCTCGAGGTAATCGATGTGGATCACACCTTGTGAATCCCAAAAAACGGTGGCTATCACCTTTTCGGCCGATCGAACAGTCTTCGCCTTCTTCGGAGCACGTTCGCCGGGTGAAGTCCACTGTTTCGACTGTTCCTTGGTCTCTGGTGTTGCGTTTGTTTTCCGGTGTAAGCAAACGCGGCACCCATCGCGCCGACAGCTTTCTCATGCCCAGTTCTTCGTGTAGAATTTGATGCACCGTTCCTACTGCGATGCCCACAGTCTCAGCTATCGCGTGAACCTTCAATCGACGGTCTGCCAACACGAGATCATGGACTTTTCTAACGTTTTCCTCCGTAGCAGCCGTTTTCGGGGCACCTGGGCGTGGCTCATCAAAAACCGACGTGCGGCCACGAACAAACTCGTTGAACCAATTCTTGACGGTCGCCATCGAAGGAGAAGAGTCACCATACACAGCATCCAAGCGATCTTTGATTTCGCTGCGCGTTTTCCCTTCCAAAAACAAGAATCTAATCACCGAACGATATTGTTCATTTTCCATTTTTGTGCAACCGACCGACACGCTTGCTTTCAAAGGCTCTGAAAACAAAACGAATGAAGGGAATTGACTGAAACTTTGACAGTAGGCTACTAAAAGAATGTACTGCACGATCTTTTGTGACAGCAGTTCCATTGGGCGGTGAGGCTAAGTACTTGTTGAATGACCCTCGTATGCATTTTTAAAAAAAAAAAATATTCATTACACGCTGAAGGGTTGATTTGCTCGGCATATGATTAACACCAAAAAAGTGACGTAATTTTTTCTGCGTATTCACAAATGCACAATTATTTAAATAAAATGTTTTAATAATTTCAACATGTTGTTGCGGCCTTATACTCGTATATAAATTCTGATCGACTATTCTCTACGACTGTCAAATGCCAACAGACAAATGTCATCCAAACCAAAATGGCGGCCAAACAAAATCAGCCTGGAACATTAAAAAGCACCCTGTATTTACAAAAAGAAATCAATTAGATTTTTTAAAATCATATTTTAATTGTTCACTACCTATAAGTGCCCTCAATTCGTCGATTTAATGGCACCCTCTTCAGACAGAAAAGAGTATTTCTAGATATTAGCAAAACTTTTGATAGCTTTTGGTCACCAGGGCTCAATCTGAAAACTGAAGAGGATCTGGCACTCTACATATTACATGATACTAAAATTATTTCTTATTAGTCGGTATTTCTAAGCAAAATATGCATATCATTCCTGTATTAGCTAGCGTTCCTCAGGGCAGCATACTTTGGCCTATTCTTTACATTATTTATACATCGAATATAGCACCTTCTTTTCTATATAGGCAGATAATACGGTCTGCCTATCTTTCATCTAGAAAAAAATTGGTGTAGCACTGCCAAAATTAATGGCAGTACCATACCACAAGATACTAAAGTTCTCTACGTAGGACTGAACTTAGACAAATGCTTGACATGGAACCCATACACAGGACTTAAAAGACTTAGACTAATCAGACGATACCATTAACTACTTTGACTTCTAGGCAAACATTTCAAACTTACGATAACAAATTAATTTTATACAAAGCCCTACTGAGACCATTATGAACTTACGGACTAGATCTCTGGAGAAATACAATTTCTACAGTTAAAAATCCTTCGTAAAATTTTTGATACTCCTAAATGGTCGTGATGTGACTGTGCCGCATTATAAAAAGTTTTATTCTTGTCGTTCCAATTAAAAACGGTTACAAGGCTTATCCAATTTGGGGTTTTGAAAGAAAAGTTGCATAAAATACATTTAAAATTTAGGAAATCTTTTATTATGTGAAATTTTACCATTATAGATAAAATATAAAATGATTCGAATAACTAAAGCAAAACTTATTGGTTTTAAATGGTCTGAAGTGGGAAGATTATTTGAATAAACATCAATTAAACAATAAACAATACTAGAAGTGCCTTCGGGTCTTGCCGAACCCGCGACCCTGAGTCGGCCTAGCAGTGCGTGGAACTTACATGGTCCTAAGAGTAGCTTTTTGATTGGGAGTACATACAGAAAGTGGTACCACGGGGATCGGGTTCCATACTGTGGTTGGTAATTCCGTGCTCGACAAAGGTGAGATGTCTTTGGCTGAAACGTGATGGCTGTGGTAAATAACCACATCGCGAGTACGTTCTTAGAATCGGTTATTCCGGGTGATATCACTGCAGATGATTATAGAGGTTTACGTAGGCCTTGGTACAAATAATTAGGTATTGGTTGCACCTGCCTTGGATGTAGCTGGATCTGTGGTGATACCAGATAGATGCACAAGAGGTAGTGACTTGCAAACTAGGTGAACGGGCTACTAGATGATGAATTTTTTTGGGGGCAGATTTTGAATAAAGCACGAAATGCTAGAGTAGACAAGCGAGGCCAGTTGCAATAGAATGAATCGGAAAAGGGAACTGATTGGCTAAAGGCTGAATATGTGAAAAAAGGCTATAGAAGAGTGGAGTTGAGGCACCCCAAAAACGAAATATAGTGCTTGTGCAGGTTGGAAACGAGCGTACTGAAGAAATCCATAACAAGTATAACATGTTAGGTCTGTATGCATTGATTGAGCGTTTGTCAATTCCTACGGTCGTAGGTGGCTCATAATATTATGTCTAAGGATAGGTATGCCATGAAATTAATAGTGGCATACTTTCCTATTAGGCATTTTTTTAACTTGGAGAACAAAAAGAAGTCACACAGACTTCGACTAGGTGAATAGGGGGGCTGTGGAACTAGATGAATCTATTATTTCGACAAAAACGCATTAATGAAGATGGCGGTGCAATAAAGTGCATTTGCATCGTTGCGGTCAAAGTGTTCGTAATGTTCGATTTTTGTAAGACTTTCAAGAATCTTAAATTTTAATCAAAATTTTTATCAGCTTTCTATGTGGATGCCCTGCCAGAGCAAGCTTCATCTTCTATTTCTCGTTGGCCCTGCAAAAATAATTTATAAAACCGAAAAACTTGTCCTCTTAATAATAAGTTTTTTCATAAGCTCATTGTAAATTTTCTTTAGCTAACCTCACGAATTCACAAAGCTTTACACACAATTTTATTATTCCAAATGTCGCTGTTCCATTATGCAAAAAATAACTTCACTTCTGAAGTGAGGGCCAAGTAGTTATCGAACAGGTTTAAAATCTATACTACACGTTTGAAAAGTATTTTGAGGGAATGTCCGCGGTGTTACCAGATCGGTCTCAGTAATGACAGTCTCATTACTTCGGCGTTTTTCTATTTAATGAGATTTAGAAATATTATAGGCCCTGTGTCCTCAGCCTCAAATGAGTGTTATTAGGTATGATAGCAGAAGAACATTTTCTTTCGAGTAGATTTTAATAGTAGGATGAACTAGAATATATATTTTTAGAGACAGGAAATATACAGGTCGCAAATAAAGGGAACATTAAGATAATAACGTAATATATTATTAATAATATAAAGAAGAAATATTATAAACAATTATAGGCAGGATCATTGGTTATAAAGAAAAAGATATACTAGAAATTGGAACGGTTGTCTTAACACTCGAATTAAATTCCATAAGTCCAAATACGCACGAAAAAAAAATACAAATTCACTTACCACGCTTTTTAGGGTCACGTAGTTACCGAACGGACTTAAAACTTCTACTGCACATTTAGAAGGGACTAATTTATGTGAAGGAAAACTTCACACTATTGCCGGATTGCTTTTAGTGATGCTTTTAGACTTATAAGCTGCCATACCTTGTATGTTTTCTAAGTAGCCATAAATATCGAATCAAATAATAATAATTATTTATACTAACACATAATTCTGTTTTTTTTTATTGTAATTTTTTTTCATAATATTGTAAATTTTTTGTATTAAAAAAACGTTCATTTTGAATTTTCGCGGGTTACGTATATTCGATTTTCGATTTTTTATGGCGTTATGTTGGTACTCATGTCTCTCACTTATGCCGACAAGTTCGGCCATTTTAAATATTTAGTTAATTTTTGACAGCCGCTTTGCTTGCACGTGTTTTGGCTCATCTTCGATTTTAGCCTATTCCAAAAAATGGATCAAACAATCTGTATCAAATTTTGTGTAAAAAACAAAATTAATTGCGCGGACGCATTTCAAATATTGACTGTGGCATATGATGAAGCTGTCTTGGACCGAATCAACGTTTATTGGTTGTACAAAATGTTCTCAGAGGGCCGAGAAGATGTGAACGACGAAAAGCGTGTCGGACGCCCGAGCACGTCAACAACAGACGAAAACATTGATAAAGTGAAGAAAATAGTATTGGCCAATCGTCGAATCACCGTTAGAAAAGTTGCTGAGGACTTAAACATATCGATTGGCTCGTACCTTTCAATTTTTACCAATGATTTGGTCGTGAGACGGGTCGCCGCGAAATTCGTACCAAAATTGCTTAGTTTCGACCAAAAACAGCATCGCATTAATATTTCTAAGGAGGGGTTGGACTCTGTCCACGAAGACCCAAATTTGCTCAAATGGGTCATAACTAGTGACAAATCATGAGTTTATAGTTATGACGTAGAAACCAAAGCTCAATCATCCTAATGAAAAATACCGCATGAGCCAAGACCGAAAAAATCGCGCCATGTTCGGCCGAATGTGAAGGTTTTGCTTACAGTTTTTTTCGATTGCAGAGGCATGGTGCATCATGAGTTCTTGCCACAGGGTAGAACGGTCAATAAGGAATATTACCTGCAAGTTATCAGCAAGTTGCACGAAGCAATCCGCCATAAACGCCCGGATTTGTGGAAGAACAAAAATTGACTTTTGCCGTGTTCCCCAGATCTGGCCCTCTGTGACTTTTTCTTATTTCATGAAACTGGAGAGCCCCATGAAAGGACGACGCTACGCCACGATTAAGGAGATAAAGACGGTATCGAAGGAGGAGCTGAACAAGATTACAAAAAATGATTTTTTAAAGTGCTTCGAGTATTGGAGAAAATGTTGGCACAAGTTTATAATATGTTGTGGGGATTACTTTGAAGGGGAAAAAATAGATATTCAAGAATAAATAAATAATTTTGGAAAAAAAACACAAAATTCGTGATACTTTTTGAACGTACCTCGTCTAATAGGAAATTACCATTCTCCGAACAAGGTTCTTCTCTGTTTAAATTCTTAATATTCGAAATTTTAAATTTTAATTTAAAAATGCTGTAAATTTCTCCTTATTAAGTTAAGTTTTAATAAATTTTATTATCATATTAAATAGAATTTAATTTTTTTTTTTTTTTTTTGCTGAAGACATTTAAAAAATTATTTTGCATTATTAAATTTTTTTTCATTTATAGTTAAAAAGTTGTCTAGAATTTTATAGACAAGTACCATGTTAGACTGAAAATTTCATGGAAGAAAATTGGACAAATTATAAGCCGGAATAAGACAAATTAAGCTTTTTAGTGTTGTACGAAAAAAATTAATAATCATTGTCGTTTGTCCTGTAGCAATAAAAATATTTTCTTACATTATTTTCATAACATTTTTATAATTTTTTAATCATTTACTGATAAAAGTTAATTGGATATTTAAAAAAAAAACTTTTTTGGAAATTTTTGTTCAATTTTTTTTTTAAAAAGTGGAAAGCTTTCTTTAACCACTAATTTTGTTATACGATTGCAAAAATATAAGCCAATTTATTTCCGAAAAGTGTAAATAGATTCGTTTAGAATATTTTTTGTAGTTATTTTTTTTTGGGTCTGATTATTTTTCTACAATATTTCAATACCAATTTAGGAATAGAATCCAAATCAACAGCATCGATTTTAAAAGGTTTACACAAACTAAACATCCTAAGTGAAATGTTCATATTTTGTGCCTACGCGAAAAGTTACCATACAATTCCAATCAACCCTAAAATCGACTAGAAAAACTTACGATTATTGTTGTTCCACTTAAGTGTCAATAAATATTTATGTTCGTTGTCAATGAATTGTAAACAATTTTATGTACATCTTGAATAATTTGTCTTAATAATTAATTGCTTGGCTAAGATGATGGGTAACCACAGAGTTGAGAATTATTTTTGTAACAATATTTACCAAAATTCTTAACGGCTATGAATTCATATAATTTAAATACAGCATTGCGCTTTTCTTTAATCAAATAAAAATGCTTTCAATACTGAAAAAAAAACATTCAATTTTATTTTTAGAATCGAAATTTCCTTATAATCAAAATATTTTGTGGTTGGTATTTTAAGATGTAATCTACTTAAAATATGTAAGTCTGAGTAATTTTTTATTAAGGATTACTTGAGAGCATTCGTTTTAAAGAAAACGATGAAATTTTATTATTATTTTTTGAAAGAGGATCATTTAGGATTATAAGGGTCTGGTCAAAAGCTTTTTATTTTTCTGTATCAATATTTCTATTTATTCTCTGCTACGAGCGGTTTTTTTTATAAATTCATATTATACCTCTTGTCTCCCCGCCTTCCTTTTCTGCCCCATAGTATAATCAATTACGTTATTATTTTAATAATTAAAATCATTTATCAATATTTCCAATAATAATTATTTTTTGTGTAAATTTCACGATAGATTTATAGAAATTGACTTCTTTTTTATAATAATAATTACTAACTCAATAAATAAAATTTTCTTTTATGAGAAATTAAGAAGCTTATAATGGGTGATTTTTTTTAAAATTTGGTTTTCTAATTTTAAAAAAAAGTACAAAAAAATTACGAAAGCGTATTCAAGTTTTGTTTAATTCTATAAATCTCTACTTACCATTTACTCTTAAAAGATTATTTTATAAATATTGACCGCAACTACATTTTAAGTGATTCATGCGAGAAGTCAAATTTTGAACGACCTTTTAGATGTCTCGGCTGTTATCTCACTAATAATACGTGTAATGTTGTCTTACAGAGCTGCTAATGACGCTGCTTTCTCGGCATATATGAGTGACTTCACGTACCCCATAAAAAATAGTCTGGAAGTGTCAAATTGCACGATATAGGCTGTGTGACATGTAGCGTCGTTTTGTTGAAACCACATATCGAGCAGATGCAGTTCTTGCATTTTGGGCAAAAAAAAATAGTTCGAAATCATCGAGTGATAGTGGGCGTCATTGACAGCAACGTTACGACCAGCGCCATATTTAAAGAAATACAGATCGATAACTTTCCTGAACCATAAACCGCATCAAACAGTAAATTTTCTTGGATGCAATGCTAGTTCTTGTTTTACTTGTCGTTATTCATCAGACCATATAAAGGACGGCTTAGTCGCTGAACTCAATTTTTTGGTAAAAAACGGATTTTCCTCAAGATTTTCCTCAAGGCTTACTTACCGAAAATATGACATTTATACTCTTTTCTATGGCGTAACATTAGATCAATGATGTATGCCAGGGATGGGCACACATGAGGTTAATAAGAGCCTCATTCTTGTTTTCCATATACAATATTTTAAAGAGCTACAAAAACAAATATTTCTTAAGTTGTCCGAAGACCCACTCACCGAAAATACGATATTTAGATCCTTCACTATGGCGTAACATTAGATCAATGATGCGTGCCAGAGATGGGCACATATGAGGTTAATAAAAGCCTCATTCTTGTTTTTAGTATACAATATTTTAAAGAGCCACAAAAACGGATTTTCCTTAATCTGTTCTAAGACCCACTCACCGAAAGTACGACATTTACACTTTTTTCTATGGCGTAACATAAGGTCAATAACGCATGCCAGGGACGGGCACACATGAGGTTAATAAGAGCCGCATTCTTGTTTTTCATATACAATATTTTAAAGAGCCACAAAAACGGATTTACCTTAAGTTGTTCTAAGGCTTACTCACTAAAAGTTTGACGCTTACACTTTATTCTATGGCATAACATTAGATCAACAATGCATGCCAGGGATGGGCACACATGAGGTTAATAAGAGCCGCATTCTTGTTTTTCATATATAATATTTTAAAGAGTCAATAAAAGCCACATTCCATTAATTTAGAACTGATTCAGCTGAAGATCTACCATCGAAGATGTTACGAGCTACAGCCGCAGTAACATGGAATTGGGCATGAAGTTTCATGAACTTTATTTTGGCCGCGAAGTGCCATAGGGCGGTTAGGGCACGCCAGGGAGAGCACTTCCATCTAAGCCCTTCACAAACATTTTGTTTTCTTTTTCTTTTATTTTTTTTAGATTTCTTTTGGGACCTTTTCTTTTTATTTTAATATTTTCTTCAAATATATTTTTTTTTCTCTCAATTTTTTTGCCTATCCATTTTCGTTTTCGTAACGTTTTACGTTCCTTATTTCTCCCTTTTTTGGATGTTTTTCTTTTAAATTATTTTTTATTACTTCGCCATCTAAGTTTTTTCCTTTATTATTATTCACTTCCCCTTCCCCTTCAATGGAGAGCTTAACACCCCCGGGTATCTCCATTATCCCCTTTATGTTTTTGGCATGATTTTTGCTGCTTGTGGTGGGCGTGAGAGCACATCAAGAATGATTTTCCCAAAAGATAGCATCAAGTATGCCCAGCTGAAACATATGCTATTTGATTATGATTGTCATTGACCATACTCCTGTAAAATTTAACGTTCCTCATCCCTATCAAACACCTCAAAAAATACCATAACAAGTCAATAACATCCATGTTATTAGAAATAGGTCATAAGAAATTAGTTACCATATATCTATACCGTACTCCATTGACAGTAACTGTGGCACCAGCCTCATTTTGGTCCAAGCAGACCATACATTGGCACACCGTCAAAGGAATAATTGTTCAATAACTGTTCTTGGATTTTCAGGTGCCTAAAAACGAAAATTTTGCTTGTTAACATAGCCGTCTAAGTGCTTCGTTCGAAAAGATGATTTTTTTTTCTGAAAAACCAGCTTTCACTGGTAAGTATATTATTTTCATACAATTTTTGAGCAAAATAGATAACATTATATCAAATGGTAAACTTTCTAGTATGAGCATGTTAAAAAACTGTATGATAAAAATGCCAACAAAGCTTGTTTCAATCCTATTGAAAAAATAATCTAGACCATATCGCAATTATCAAAAAGTATCGCAATTTTTTTGTGGCGTTACGTTGGTACTTATGTTTCTCACTTATACCGACAAGTTCGGCCATTTTTAATGTTTAGCTAATTTTTGACAGCTGCTTTTCTTGCACGTGTTTTGGCTCGTCTTCAATTTTTTCCCATTCCAAAACATGGATTAAAGAATATGTGGCATATGGTGAAGATACTTTGGACCGAAACAACGTTTATCGGTGGTACAATATGCTCTCAGAGGTCCAAGAAGATGTGAACGAAGAAGAGCGTGCCGGACGCCCGAGCACGTCAACAACAGACGAAAATATTGATGAAGTGAAGAAAATAGTATTGGCCAATCGTCGAATCACCGTTAGAGGAGTTGCTGAGGGCTTAAACATATCGATTGGCTCGTGTCATTCGATTTTTACCAATAATTTGGCGTGAGACGGGTCGCCACGAAATTCGTACCAAAATTGCTTAATTTCGACCAAAAACAGCATCGCAATAACATTGCTAAGGAGCTGTTTGACTCTGTCCGCGATGACCCAAATTTGCTCCAGAGGGTGAAAACTGATGACGAATCATGAGTTTATGGTTATGACGTAGAAACCAAAGCTCAATCATCCCAATAAAAGCTGCCACACGAGCCAAGACCGAAAAAAGCGCGCCAAATTCGGTCGAATGTGAAGGTTTTGCTTACAGTTTTCTTCGATTGCAGGGGCGTGGTATGTCGTAAGTTCTTGCCACAGGGGAGAAAGGTCAATAAGGAATATTACCTGCAAGTTATGCACAAGTTGCCAAAAGCAATCCGCCAGAAACGCCCGGATTTATGGAAGAACAAAAATTGACTTTTGCACCATGATAACGCCCCTGCTCACGCATCGTTGCTTGTGCGCGACTTTTTGGCCAAAAATAGCACACTTATAATGCCGCAGCCACCGTATTCCCCAGATCTGGTCTCCTGTGACTTTTTCTTGTTCCTGAAACTGAAGAGCCCCATAAAAGGACGACGCTACACTACGATTGAGGAGATAAAGACGACATCGAAGGAGGAGCTGAACAGGATCACAAAAAATGATTTTTTGAAGTGCTTCGAGGATTGGAAAAAATGTTGGCACAAGTTGATAATATTTGGTGGGGATTACTTTGAAGGTGACAAAATAGATATTCATGAATAAATAAATAATTTTTGAAAAAAAAACACAAAATTCGTGATACTTTTTGAACAGACCCCGTATGAGAAGTAATAGTCATTGTATAAACTAGGTCCGTGAATACTCCCTTGTGGAACACCAGCTGTGATAGTTGATTTATTCAAGTTAACGGTATTTACTGTAAGTTGGATTGATCGTTTCTGATTCTCATTTACTAATCGGAAACGATCATTGATATTTCTAATCATCTTTGTTATTAATTACTACTTTAACGCCATCTACAAAAAAATTAATGTGAAATATTTTCTTCAAAAATTTTCTGCATTCGTAATAATAGATAAAAAATGAGAGTTTTTTTGTGACGTCAGTTTCCTAGTATGCCTGAACAATTATTGAAAAATATTAAGAAATTTCAGAAATAAAAAGTGTTTTTTTTTTGAAAATTAAAAAAATACACTAAAAAGGTTGAAAACTAAAAAAGAAATTGTTTATTAACAAATGTCTGTATTTCATGATTCCTTAAAATTTCACAAAAAAACACAATATACAAAGGATAAAAGGAATGTAAAAATAAAATTGGATTAATTTAGATTAAAAGAAAATTGCGAATACTGTGCAAATGTTAATATATCTTCTTTTCGAGTACTATTAATATTACTGCAAATAAACTCTGTAAGCTTGTAATTATAAAAACTATTGTAGTATTAAGGATACCTTATATCCTGTAAGAGTCAGATAATCTTTATAATTTGTATAATTTTTTTGTTTTTTATACAAATTATAAAGATTATCTGATCTGTATAATTTTTTTTTTCAAAATATGTTAAGTTTGCTTACCTGTTCGTTTTGCAAATTGAAATCCGATCGCTTTTGTATGCAATCATTTTCGTTTTTGCGTATTGAATAATGCAAAAATTGAAACTGTTTACGAATCCTTGAATGCGGTAAAAGTAGATAAACAGATTTTGGGATTCAAATCATATTCAAATATTCCAAAAACGTATATGCTTATTAGAGCATTAGAAAATTTCTTTTCGAATCCTATTCAGAGGAAATTGTCATGTTTGCTGTTCTTCTAAAAGTGAGTAAATGAGAGCACTCCGGCAGAGTCAGAATATCTAATAAATTTTTTTTTATTATTATTTTCTTTTAAAATTTATATAAAAAGTACTGAACTTTTTGAGAAAAAAAATCAGCATTAAATTTACCCAATTTACAATTTGATAGAAAAGGGAAATCATCGCAGTAGAATTTCGAAAAGAAAATCTCAACATTAAAAATTAATTTAATTTGATTTTTAATAAAAAGAAATTGGGGATAAATTACAGAAATTTGTATTCATTATAATATTTTGACTGTATGATGACAAATTTTCATTAATCAGAAATATTTAATTTATTAGGAATCGATAAGATAAATCCGATCTGTATAGAGTAACGTATATTTGCAAGGACGAATATGAGTCGATGATAGAGCGAGTATTGAATTACAAGCACTGATAAGGGTATGACAAGTGCTTGAATAGTAAATTGTGTTAATAAAAGTTTTATAAAAATATTATTTGAAAATTTTGAAGGGTTTTCTTATTTATTTATTCATTTTTATTTCTTATTGAAAAGAGTTTTGAAGTAAATTTAACTCTTGAAAAGGGTGAATCAGTCGAGTTTTGTTGATGGTTTATTATTATTTAAACATTTTTTTTTAACACCTCTTTAAAATCTTTTATATTTTTTCAAAAAATATACTGTATTTATAGAATATTTTTTAAATAATTATGTTTATTAAAATTAACATATTATATTTTTAATATTACTAACTTAAAACATGATGAAAGTAATTACAAAAATTAATGCAAGAAATTATTTTTCTTTAGGAAATATTTATAATTCGCCCAGTATCGATGGTATCGTCAGCGAATTGGTTAAGTATGGAGGTAACACACTGCCCCAAGTAGCTTATCAATTAATGGTCCAAGTATGGAACAGCGAATCAACATCCGCCAACGGTCATATTAGTCAAGAAAGGAGATATTACGAAGTGTAGTAATTATGGAGATATTATGTCGCTAAATACCATCTATTAAATATTCTCCGCTACCTAACTGGGAAGGATAGCCCCATTTGCCCAAAAAATTATTGCTCAATACCAAAGCGGCTTTATTCCAGAGAGATCAGTAACAGATCAGTTCCCTGAAAGTGTTTCTACTTCTTTTACTGGCATTGGACGAATATGGCTGATGATTCAAGTGGCTTGTGACATTTCTTAATGTGTAGCTCAAAAAGAACTGAGAGACTTTAGATCGCCTGTGGTGAAAAATCTTGAGCTGCACATAAATGAAGGTAAAACAAAGTACATGGTGGCAGCATCATCGTCAATAACAAGACCAAAAAGGACTAGTTACATATAGAGAGTAATTGAAGCTTTGAACAAGTCAGATTATTTTCCTTTTTTGGATCAAGGGTGGCAGTCGGTAGCAAAATGTAGGAAGAAATTCGAGCATGGTGTATGGTGGTCTCAACTATTGAGCCCGAAAATTCTGACCAAAAAAATCGAAGTTACTGCTGAACAGCACACTAGGCCTGCTAGTCCTTATGTAATCTTCGAAAACTTGAGTTTTCAGCAGAAACCTTTCCGAATTCTTGTCCGCCTCCGAAAGGACGATTCCTCCTTCTGGAAGCTTTTTTGAACGAAGTCTGTTCAAAAAGTATCGCGAATTTTGAATTTCCGCGGGTTGTGTATATTCGATTTTAGATTTTTTATGGTATTATATTGGTACTCATGTCTCTCATTTATGCCGATAAGTTCGGCCATTTTGAATATTCAGTTAATTTTTGACATCTGGTTTGCTTGCAAGTGTTTTGGCTCGTCTTCGATTTTTGCTCAATTTCGACCAAAAGCAGCATTGCATTAACATTGCTAAGGAGCTGTTATAACTGGTGACAAATCATGGGTTTATAGTTATGACGTGGAAATCAAAGCTCAATCATCTCAATGGAAGCTGCCGCACAAGTCAAGACCGAAAAAATCGCCAAGTTTGGTCGAATGTGAAGGTTTTGCTTACAGTTTTCTTCGATTGCAGGGGCGTAGTGCATCATGAGTTCTTGCCACAGGGGAGAATGGTTAATAAGCATTACGATTGGGAAGATAAAGACGGCATCTTTATCTACGATTGGGAAGATAAAGACGGCATCGAAGGAGGAACTGAACAAGATCACAAAAGATGATTTTTTGAAGTGTTTCGAGGATTAGAAAAAATGTTGGCACAAGTGTATAATATCTGGTGGGGATTACTTTGAAGGGGACAAAATAGACATTCATGAATAAATAAATAATTTTTGAAAAAACACAAAATTCGCGATACTTTTTGAACATACGTCGTAAGGATGGACGATTCCGGAGCTTATTTAAGGATAAGATCCTTGACCGTTTTCGTAACAGTCCGGTTGTGGATAAAATTAAACTCAATAGGATTCGGTTAGCTAAATATTTAATCCACATGGTTAAGGAAGATTCTGGACGGAATGTCTACAGTGTCGCCATTTATGGTTTAAGAAGATGAGGTAGGCCGTGACTGGGAGTATCAAACTGCAATACTGCTTCGCGAAGCGGGGACATCCGGAGTTCTTTCATTTAGCCGGTTAATATTTATAATTTATTCAAGAGTCATCATTATTAAGGATATATAAGATACTTTACTATTTTTATTAGACAATTTTCAATTATTTTTAATAAGTTATAGAAACATTTTTTTTATAGTAGAAATTGTCATCGAAAATTACCTTTTTTGATCTACAAGATTTTCGTTTGGGGTAATTTCTATATAGGAGGTATAGTAGAAAAATATTCAAATGGTTTTTTTATAACAATTTTATTTTATTTTTATACAGAAATGTTATAAGCTTCAAAGTAGTTATCTTAGGCAGATATACATAGGCGGAGGTGTTATTATTCATTGTTCATAGCAGTGATGGTCGACTTCAACAGGAATCGACTTCAGATTCTCATTTAGATATTATCGACAGTAAGAGAATGACATTCTTTTTAATTATTTTATACTTTTGCGGAATGAAAAAAAAAACTTATAAGGACTATAATAAGGTAAATAGGGGAGCTGGGAAATCAGAGGAATCTTTTTTCCGACAAAAACTCATTGATGGAGGCGTTTGTGTGACAGGGGGCGTTGTTCAAGTGTCTAAAATATCTGATCTGACGCAAAAAAGCCACTTTTTAAGCTTTTTAAGGACTCATTCATTAGCTTTGATATTAATCGGCGTTTTGACTTCTCAAAAGTTCCTGCACGTCTTGGACGGGCTTAGTATCTTTTATGTCTCCGAGTATTATTAGCAAGGATAACAGGTGAAAGTTCCCTTAGAAGTGGGTTATGATGACGGGATAAATATTTTTACATACATAAAACCGGACATCAACAATTTTACGGAGGATGTTGGATTGTAAAGAGAGGATGCAACAGAAATAAGAGTGTTTGGTGGTTGAATCTCAATAATCGATGGCATAAAATAGTTTTTTTGCGTTGTGCATTCGCTTAAATTTAAGAGAGAAATTTAAGGTGTTATTTTTAGGAAGGTGTAAATTATTGAAAGACAAAGTGTTGGACTTCAACCTACTAAAACCACCTTACTTGGTCACATAACTATATAACCCTATGAAACCATGACAGTTGTCGCAAGGATTTTGATAGCCTCCCAGGCAGTCCCTGATTTCAGCATCAAGACCACCACATTCTCCGGAGTCAGAGGTCCGCCACCAACTTCTCATTTTGTATTAAATCGGGCGCAGTAAATTGGGCTAGAATCCAATTTAAAGTGGAATTGGGAAGCCCAAAAACATCTATGTCCCGTCAAAAATCGTGATAAATAGTAACCAACATCAGCATAGCGTTGGTCTATCCACGGATCCACCGCCGAGATAAGAGAGCGATAATGCCACCAATGGCAGATGTGTCTATCTTCCATTGGTGGCATTATCCCAACGTTTTTGCCACCTCCTCTTGGACCCATATTTTTCCTCTGCACGTGCCACGGATCGCGCTACAGCGTCACACTGACCTATCCGGCGGTACAACCTTTGTCGCTCATCTGCCAGTATTTTAATCCGCATCAATCCGGCCACAACACAAATATTCTCGTAAGATACTGTTTGGATTGCGCAGGCCATCCTCAATGCGCTCCTACAGTAGACTGACACAACTCCACATACGCAGGTTGCTCTAATCAACCCATCCGCCCATATTGGCGCAGAATACAGCAGGATAGACCCCATCACGGCTGCCAAAAGCGGCATACTGCTCTACCTGGGTCCCTCAAGGTTCGGTATAAAGCACGTCAGTGCCATAATTATCCCAGCAGCCTTCGCACAAACGTATAGTAGGTGCTCCTGGAACCGCAACCTCGCATCAAACATCAACCCTAGATACTTTAGAGATGGTCCCGATATCCCCTCATGTTCGCCAATTCTAGAGGTGATATTCTCTTTTCTCTTCCTACCCGTGATTAGGACTGCCTCGGTCTTATGGTTTACAAGGCTAAGACCAGTTGCTAGAAGCCAACTTCAAACTGAAGCAACAGAAGTCTCTATGTATTTAGTGGTGCTATATCGCGTCGTAAGGCAAAATAACACCGGTCGCCCACGACCATTGGGATTGAGATACGATACGCTCAATCAGCGCAACCATAACTGAAGTACTAACCAATTAACTGAATTGTTTAGCAGTAAGTAATCATTTATAAGCTGATTACCCCAACTGCTTGTGGCGAGGCCTACCTTAAACCTCTGATGTCATAAGCAGTGACATCGCCCGAGATAAGTGCAAAGTATTGCTACTTTTGCCAGTTATCTCCCTTCCGCGATCCGTAGATCGTACCCGCGATATGGGTGTCAACCACAGCCACCACGTGAATGCCTAAGCAACCTCTCCAATAACCGAGCACAGAACTAATTCATTCACTCCACAGAACAACAGGTTCGACTCCACTTGCATTAGCATATAGACAAATATTATGCTTTCAAAATGCAGCTTCAACGCCAAGACCTGAAAGATCTGTTTCATGTTTGAACTTCGTTCTGTCGGGCAACTCGGTTCCCGTGGTACCTTCTTTTTTTATTAGAGTACTTCAGGTCTGTACCCCGCTCAGTGAGCAGTGGGCAGCAATCTTATAACCTGCTGACCTTTTTACACTCTCTATTTCTTCAGTACTCATCCACCATCTTTCCATCATTTTGTGCATATATAAATATATGCACCCCTTCATTTTGTTCATGCACCACCATTATGTGATATATATAGTATATTAATACCATAAAATACCACTTTCGGTCACATATTTACTATAGCCCCCTTCCAGCATTGCTGTCTTCAGGATGATAAATAAACCTTTATATACCATCCCTCCGCGGGGGCGGAAAACTGAAGCAACAGTCTCATTACAGATCTGTTTTACTTCGTGGACGCATTTGGCCACTATGACCACAGCAACATCGTCAGCAAATGTGATGATTCTCGCCTCCTCTGGGATATGGCGCCTGATAATATCATCATACAACACATTACACAACAGAGGGTGCGGAACCGATCCTTGTGGGAACCCTCTCGTGATTCTGTATGATCTCTCCCTACAACTCCGCCTGTACAATATAATTTTACTACTTAGGTAGTCTTCTATTATCCTGACAATATATACCGAAAAACTCATTGAGGCCAGGGGCATCAAATATACGATCAAATCCCACCGAGTTGAAGGCGTTCTTCACATCAAGAGTTATAATGATACAGTACTTTATGCAGCCCCTTTGTTCTCGATAGCTTTACGCGCTGTGCCAATGACCAAATCAACAGCGTCCAAGGTTGAGCGAACCCTCCTGAAACCAAATTAAACTGCAGATAAGCCCCTCTGCTCCTCGGTGAATTCTTCCAATCGATTGCATAGAATACGTTCGAGGATTTTACCAGCCGTGTTCAGAAAACAAATAAGGGGGTATGATGAAGGATCCTCAAGTGGCCTCTTTCCCACCTG
Organism: Atherix ibis; assembly: GCA_958298945.1. Classification (NCBI taxonomy): domain Eukaryota; kingdom Metazoa; phylum Arthropoda; class Insecta; order Diptera; family Athericidae; genus Atherix; species Atherix ibis. The sequence continues at coordinate 28,617,489 of OY282605.1, read as the reverse complement.
TAGTAGCAGCAGACGTTGCCTCTTCCAAAGTTATTAAAAAATTCTCCCACTAAGACGGGTACTAAACACCTCAAAAAATAAATTCGGATACGATACGACAGCCGCTTTAAGTGCAACAAGAGTTATGGCATCTAGGCTAGATGCCCCTTTATCATCGAATTTCTTGCATGCCTGAAGGAGTTCGTTTTGGGTAATTTAAGTGCAACAGGAGGTATGGTATCGAGCCCATATGCCTTTTTGTCACTGATTTTGCTGCATGCCTGAATGAGTTCGTTCTGGGTAAGTGCAACAGGAGGTATGTCATCAGGCCCATATGCCTTCTTATCACCGATTTTTCTGCATGCTTGAATGAGTTCGTCCTGAGTAATTTAAGTGCAACAAAGGGTATAGCCCATATGCCCTTTTGTCATTAATTTTTCTGCATGCCTGAATGAGTTCATCCTGAGTAATTCGTGGGACCTGAGCGCAACTTGGCCACGAACTATAATGTTGGGCTGGGGTGGCGATTTAAGCGTATACTATTGTCAGATTATTTTTAGTAATGCCGCTGGTCTTATTACTTTTAATGGCACACCTCGTAAGGTGTAGACTAATATTACAAATAAAGACCTCCAACATACTAGTATAAATGAAATAATATTGATGAAATCTGCAAGAGGATGAGTTATTCTCAAATACTGTTACACTTAGTACAAAGAAAATTTTCAATAAATATTTATATCATAAATCATTTTCAATAAAAGTTATTTTAAAAAAAAAATCAGAAACTAAATAAACTAATTAATTTGAAGATTTCCATCAATTCGAATAGGAAGCACAGTAGCAGAAATCCCAACAACCTTTTTAAATTAGTCATACGTGAGTGAATAATACAATTCCATATAAAATAGATTAAAATAATTAGTTAAATGCGCGTCTATTTAATACAAACCATTCGAATAACAATACATAAATACATATAAGTGTAAGTACTATCGAAAATTTATAGCAGTTAAAAATATACATAAATGCTTCTCATATAACACACTTAATAGCTATAATAATTTACCAAATATAAATAATCTTAATAATTAGCCAAACTTTATCGTCGTCGTTATTTTAGTTATAATTTCGTATAATTTTCGCTGATGTTGTATTTGTATTTGGTGATTGCGACTAAAGTTCACAAAGAAACGAAACAACAAAGCAACACCAACAATTTATTCCCTTTAGAGCACATTCACCTTTCAGTATTGGTTTGAATACGATTCGCAAAGGTATTCATTATCAATAACTATGACTGGATGTAAGCGTAGAAGCTTCATTACGTTTCTGGCACGAGTAGTTGTTACTCGTACTATCAATAATATTGAATATACAGAAAACGATAGCTGTGACACATGCTCAATAGTGGTTTCTATTTGGTTTTGGCCACAAATGCGACAGCAAAAAAAATGAAGCTTTTCCTTCTATTGAATAATTTCTAAACGTATTTATATGAGTACATTTTTATTTAAACAACAAAATAATAAACTTTCAGGTGTTATATAGAGCTTGAAAAGGTGCAGTAAAAGCTTAAGTATTCGCCGTAAAACAGCTTAACGCAAAAAGATATTCGTACTCCTTAAAAATCAAAGCTTAAAACTGGGGAATTGCGGCAAAAGAGATATTATTCCCCTGAAAAGCTTAGATGCATTTGCCTTTTAGGGAAAATTTTGTTTTTTTTTTTTGGGTAAACACTATTTTTGTTGGTAATATTTTTATTTTTTATTAATTATTTTATAGAGAAAAAAAGTCAATATCTTTTTTAGATTTTTTATTTATTTATTTTTCAACAAAAATGTTAAACCTTAAGAAATACCAATAAAATTTTAATAGAAATTATTTTGACTTTTCAAATTTTTTAGAAAATTTTGTGTTTTTTTTTTGAAATATTTTGAAAACTTTTAAAAATAATTTATTTTAAACTCTTTTTAATTATTTAGCAAAAAAAAAATTGTTTGTCCCTACTATCGGTAATATGCAAATTTATTGTTCGAAATGTCATTTAAATACCGTGCAAAATGAGGGAGGGGTTGACACTCAGCACCGGTGTTACTTATACTATTTACGATTTAATTGGGCTAAACAACCTTTGATTAGATTAGTAAGTCTTGTATGCCTTTGCCGTCTCAAGCGATGATGGGTGTTACTGAGGAATTGGTGGGGAGGGGGGGGGGGGGAGAATTACAATGGTTCACTACTGAGGATTATTCACTTGAAACTTTTTATAACGTATAAAACTTTTTATAACGAGAAGCAGTTTATTTACGTAATAGAAAAAACTTTGAGATCACGATGTACGACAGTGTCACGACTATAGTAAAAAGCAGTTCTCATAAAAAATTGCTATTAATTATAAGGTGTAAAGGTGAGTCCAATAATTTAAAAAAAAAATTCCACTAAACAAATTTTTAAGAAAAATTCCATTTAAAATTCATTTGAAAAATTTCTTTAAAAAAAGTCCCTAAAATAATTCTTTAGAGAAATTTTAAAAAAAAAAATCCCAATTGAAAATGTCTCCATAAATTCTCCTTTAAAAATTTCCCAAAAATTCTATTCTGTTCACTTCGAGTATTTTTAGTCCCGTATGAGAGATTCCAAGTTAACAGTTTGTCAAAATTCTAAATAACGCACTTAGTATTTTTGAGTAATTACACTGCTGTGAAGATTTTAACATTTTCTAAGAAGATAAAAACTAATCTAAAGGCTTTTTTCTTTGTTTACTTTTATTCTCCACCTCAACAATTAGCTTTCGAGTTCGAATATATTATTTTGTAAAATATTGAATGTAAAGAGAGGATTATTGTAGCTTATTAATATATCTGCGTAAATTGTAGTGATAGTGTTAGGACATGTATAGATATCGGAGCTGTAAGAATTGTACAAGATAGGGCCAAAGATACTTCCCTGAGGAACACCGGTGATTATAGAGTATACTGAGAAGTTTTAAAGACTCGCAGTGATTTTAAACTTCAGTTGTAAGAACTATGCTTGTGTAATGAGGTATTAAGTGGATAAAAGAAATTGTGCAGAGTGATCCAAAGTTCCAGACACGCTGAAATGCATGCAATATACGAGATTTGTTCAGAAAGTAACGCGAATTTTGAATTTCCGCGGGTTACGTATATTCGATTTTCGATTTTTTGTGGCATTATGTTGGTACTTATGTCTCTCACTTATAAAAAGTCACAGGGCGCCAGATCTGGGGAATACGATGGCTGCGGCATTATTAGTATGCCAAAAATTCGCGCACAAGCAACGATGCGTGAGTAGAGGCGTTATCATGGTGCAAAAGCCACTTTTTTTTTGTTTTAAAATCCGGGCGTTTCTGGCGGATCGCTTCGCGAAAACCTTCACCTTCGTCCGAAACCTTCACCGTTTTAGTGAAAACTCCAATCCAAATCAAAATAAACAAGACGTAAAATATTTCTTGGGTTTTGGGTAGGTTAGAGGGAAGATCATAAAATTTGATTTTTAATAAATAAAAACTTAACCGAAACTATAAAATAAAATAAGTATAAAAAAAAAGTATAATATTATATAAAGAAAATGTACAAATTTTGATAAAGTTCTTCCCATTTATTATGTGACGTGATAATTCCCAAATGAATAGATCACTTAACGCCAAATAAACTAAATACAAAACTAAATATAACAATGTTCTCATTAATTTTTATTTTATAAATAGCTTAAGAGCATTGCAATTATCATTATTATAGACGATAGGCAGTCAACAACCACCATAAGATGGTAAAATTAATAAAATTCATTTCATGCCGAGTCAACTAGTTTTGTGGAGGACTGGCAGACCGTAATATTCCCTTACGAAATAAGATGAGAATTGAAAGATAATGGAGTGTGCACATATGATGGCACAAAATATGAGCATCCCCAAAGTACGCGATTATGGTGTTCCAGAATGGCAAACACTCATGTTTGGTAAGCACAATAAGAGAACAATCTAAATTTGTGGTTCGGACTATTTTCTGTGAATTATTTACGTGTTTGCTTATATGGAAGGAAATTCTCATTAGAATAGCTGTACTTGAAGTTGGATACATTTTTTGGGGCGAAATAGAATGAACATTGGACTATATACGATTTTACCAATAAGGTCACAGTAGGAGATTGATTAACACTACAAGTCCAACTATTTTATCTAGGACAGAAGATATTATATTATGTATGAATAGTAGTGAAAGTTTCTACTAACACACATGTGTGTCTGTGGAGATAATTATTGTACTTTGGATATTTCCAAAATTTTCATTTTGCAGATGTGGTCTGTACTTTAATATATTGTCAATTTTCTGGAACTTATTAAAGTCCTAAGAAATAATCGCGCATACAGACACATACAGTTTATAGATTTTCCAAGCAAAATTTTATCAAATTCAAAATTACTTTTACGCACGGTAATTTACTTTTAATGGGAAATTTAAATTAGCATAAAAGGAAAAACAATCCAACAGATGCCGTTAACAAGCAGTAATTGGTCTTAACCTCACTTTTTAAATATTGCTAGCCTAAATTTAATGTACATATTATCAGTAGAATAAATTCAAATATTTTTAATCGACATTGCCTTTAAGGATACTTGTAGTTGTTTGTTTGTAAATTTTTTTTTAATCATATAAATGAGAAAAATATGTGTTGTTTATCAAAAACAATTTGTTACCCCTTAGATACCTAAAAATAATATTTGGTAGTCGAAAAAGTTCATGGCGTTCTTATAGAAAATGCTTCGCAATTTTTTGGGCAAAGCTTTAATTCCATTAGTATAGAAATTCTATGGTTTCTGGGTGAAAAACTAAATGAAGTTGAAAAACTCTCGTAAAGCCAACTTGGTTTCATTAAGAGAGTTTCGCAGAAATCGAAATAAGTCGTAGCCTAAGTGTGCTATGTCTGGGCTATACAGCGGATATATCAAAACTTCGCAGGAAAACTATCTTAATTTTTGCCTAGTCATAAAAAATATGTGTGGTCAAGCATTATCGTGGTTGAAGATGACTTCTTTCCTATTGATCAATTCTGATCATTTTCTCTCAATCAAATTGACGTACATTTCGCATGCTTTCGACCGTGTATGGCACCCTGGATTGCTTTGGAAGTTGCAGCGAGTCCTACCCTCGAGTTATTTCCACATCCTTAAATCTTATCTCTCAGACCGATATTTTCAGGTAGCTGAAAATATGGAGTACTCTGACATTTATCCAATTTCCGCCGGTGTCCCTCAAGGAAGTATCCTAGGTCCTATCCTATATAACATTTATACCCATGACATTCCTTGCCACAACAACATCCTAACCGCAACATATGCTGACGATACAGCCATCCTGACACATCACAAAGATCCTTCCACAGCCATTAGTATCCTTCAGAACCACATCCACTCCTTAGAAACTTGGTTCAAAAGGTGGAGAGTGAAGGTAAATGAGCAAAAATCTGCTCATGTAACTTTCACACTCTGCCGAGAACAAATTCCCGACATAACCCTAAACGGCAGTATTATTCCACAAAAAAACAGCGTACGTTACCTTGGACTTATATTCGACAAACGGTTAACCTGGAACCTTCATACGAAAACTAAAAGACGTGAACTTAACGGACGATACAAACAATTCTTACGTCTCCTAGACAGCAAATCGAAACTTACAACACCAAGTAAACTATTACTGTACAATACGGTTCTGAAACCAATATGGACATATGGTCTAGAACTTTGGGGTTCGACTAAGCATTCCAACTCCCTTCCAATCCAATCCCTACAATCCCGAATCCTTCGTAAAATTGTCAATGCCCCCTTTTATGTGCGAAACACTGTTATCCACCGTGACCTAAATGTTCCATTTGTTCGTGAACTATGCATCTCCCGATATAAAAAATTCCATTCGCACCTATCCTTCCACCCTAATCCTTTAGGAAGGGAACTTTTCACTCCCACCCTTCCAGTATACACCCATCGACGTTTAAAACGGCGATGGCCGAGAGATTATTTAAAATGATAAAATAAAATTACCCTGTTCTGAGGTAACATCGATGGGTGTTTTCCTCCACATGTCTTCATGTCCTTGTATATTCCCGTAAAAAATCTGCTTGTTACTAGCATAAGTAGTTGTAGATATCATTTAAAAAAAAAAAAAAAAAAAAAAAAAAAAAAAAAAAAAAAAATTGACGTCACCTCTCGAGTTGCTCACAGTAACATATAGTATCGAGTATGGTAAGACCCTTTTGACACTACATAAATTGATTAACAATCAATCCTGAATTTGCAATTGTTTGTGATTGTTCATTTATCCTTTTCCAAGAATAATGATATTCTCGTCTTTTACCTATTTTCCATCGCGAATTATGACTTGATGCAAAAATGGCTCGATTTCATTGCGCTTCAGCAGCGTGCCACAGATGTTAAGTTGGTCCATCTTGTTTTTCATATTCATCTTTTGTTGTTCCATCTTATTTTTCATATTTATGAGGCACCCAAACATCGAGTTTCTTTTCTGCGGTTTGATAATGAATATTTAACTTATAAGCTATGTCATAACTGCTGGTATGCCGGTCTTCCCCAATTTCTTCGAGAATTTTATCACTTTTTTCGGTAATTAACTAATTAGATTAGACGGAGTTCACCTTTGACATTGAAATTTCCCGAACGGAAGCAAGTGAACCATTTGTGTGCTGCTGATTTTGTTATAGCACCTTCACCATCAGTTAAAGGCGTTATTACGTTTGGTGAACTTGAATAACTTTTGATATATTACACCCATTTTATTGTAATAAAATTTGAAATTTTGCACTACGCAAAGCTTTAAATGTCACTCTTCAAACAAGCATTTGGTGATGCTACAGTACGACTAGTGTCTACTGAGTTATTTGATTTTAACTCCATCTATTGGAAAAAGTTACAAACTTTTTCGACTAATTAATATAAGTAAAAGAAAGCACCTTTAATACACTCATTACTTACTTGAGTCTGCATTCGCATTGAAATACTTTACATTAGAATGTGAAGATAATTTGGCTGATTCCTGGAATAAATTTTTTTCATTACTCGATGACGATAAAAAGTTTTTTATTTTTGTATTTATAATCCTTACAATAAGGAAAATTTATTATTTATATAAAAAAGTTGGTGTCAATCAAGTGCTTTTAAAAGTTTAAAAACAGCTAAAATTTTTTGGAAAAAGTTCAATATCAATAAAAAAATTATTTATTTTCGATAAAAACGTTCACATAAATTTACTGGCTTTTTTTTCTTGTTGACTCTTAATTTTTGACAATTTAACTTTATTACTATTCGAAAGTGCATCCAAATAAATGCGTAAAATGATTATTTAAAAAAAATGCGTAAAAAATTTGTTTATGAAATTAATAATAAAAAAAATGAATGTAAATAATAAGTACAGCATCTTATTATGAAAGAAATTTACTTCCGGAACCTTGGTTAGATGGGATACAAGATGAAGAATTCGAATGAGCTATGGTTTTACAAGATTTTGATTTTCATTCAGATTTTTAAGTAAAAATTTACCATTTACTACACTTACGGGCATAATTGAATGTTAATTTAATATCGCCACTCTTCCATTCGTTGGAAAATTTATTTAAATCGAATCCGTGTTAATAAAAAATCGTACATGAAATCGGAATTTCTATGATTAACTTAATTTTTTAACAAAATATCGCGATTATGCACGTGTTTAAGAAGATTGCCATTATTGAATTCTACAATATATCATAAAAGCCTTAAGTGCATGTAGTATTATTATAATACGACTAGTGGTTACAGTCAGATTATTTGCTTTTAACTTCTCGACAAAAGCAAATAACTCCACGAACTTTTTCGACTAACAAAGACTACGAACTTTTTCGACTAACAAAAACCACAAATTTTTCGACTAACAAATACTTTATAAAAAAAAATACGTTTATTAAATAAAGTATTTTGAACTCTCTGGAATTTTTAAATACATATTTTTGGAAATAATTTGGTAATTAAATTTATCGAAATACCCAAATTTACAGTAGAAAAATAACAAAAATAAAAAGTAATTAAATTTGATTAAATTAAAGCCAGGTACACGAATTTTTTCAATCAATAATTTTTAAAATTACAATATTCAACAGAAAAAATTTGTGAATACCGCCTTTCAGTTTCCAAGAAGTCCTCTTTTCTATGGAAAAATTATGAAATTTTCCAGTTCAAAATGCATGAATTCAACTTTAGAAGTTTATCATACCATCAAATATATATTTTTTCTTATATTTCCAATTTGGGTAAATATATATTTTTTACCTATTAATACGTAGTACAATGAATGTCTAGAAGCTATAAAAATATAACAGCTTTGGTTGAATGAACTATGGGAAAAATGTAGCTATAAAATTTTTTATTTTCCCTAAATTAGGTCGTGGTGATCGGTCAGCCCCATATAATCGTTGTTGTCGTGAAATTTTCTAAAAAAATATTGTACAATTTTAATCAATTTCATTTAAATATTTTCTTAGTAAAATTTTATTAAAGGATAGACATTGTCAAACTACGAAGTATATTCTTTTTGATGCCAACGTTCCCATTTGTGTTCACATCTTCGTTTGGACCTTTTACATAAACCATAATTTTTTATTTCCCTGTTTTTTGTTTGTTTGTTGGAAAGGACTCATAGCTATGAGTAATCCTTATTAACAAAATATGATAGTAAGCAGAGTATAGAATTGGAAGAATTACTGATCAAGGATTCAAATACGGAAATAGTTTCATTTCTCTTGACTCTGTAGTCTACCAGTTTTAAATTTTATGATTTTATGTATACGTTTTTTTTTTGCCTCATCATCTTCACACGTTAATAAGGATATTTACGTATGTAGAAAACTATCTCGAAATATTAGCATATATTTTGAAATGTCCTTTCACGAAATGAGAATTAATTTGCCAAACTCTATCAAACCGTTTGCTTTCAGGCAATGTACTAATTTTCATTTCATACTCAGAAATTTATGAATAATTTTTCTGTACGATATGAAATATTTCGTATGACAATCATATGGAAAAAAGGGAGACTCTAAAATTTATTCAGATATTTATATTCTGTTTCGTTTTTTTTTTTACTTTTATGTTTTTTTTTTAGACAAAGTAGAATTCATTTAAGTACGATTGCCGAGTAATAATATTCTAGATATTCGTAATATGATGAAAATATGAGAATACATTTTACTTAAAAGCTTCTATGAATAATGAAAGTTTGAAAAATAAAAAAAATTAATATAGTTTATGATAAATATTTTTCAGATTTATATTATGAAGTTTTGGTTAATTGAAAAGTATTGCAAAAATTCTATAATTAATTAGAAAAAACTATATAAAGCTGTTAAGGCGTATATTATTCGTATGGTTTTCGTATGCATACATAATATAAGAGGGGTTATCCAATTTGTAATTTGAAAAGTATTTTAAAATAATAATAAATTTTAAATTTGAATTTTAACAAAATTATTCTTTTATTAAATTGAATAAATTTTGCCATTATTAATAAATATTTTTTAATTAATCCCAACATTACCTAATTTTTTAATATATCATAATTTTATTAGAAAAAATCCAACGGCATTAAATCGTACGATCTTAGAGGCAAATTGACATCCTATAATCTTGAGATGACGCCATTTTATTAAAGCCACATATAATATATTGCAGTGATTCTTATAGTTTGATACTGCAGTGTATCTATAGTATCAATTAAAAATAGATTAACTTGGTTAAAAAGTCGACTAAGTTGGATCTATACCTGGATTGAATGCTCTGAATTCATTTCGAGTGCTCTCCTGATTTTGTTCTCGCAAGTCAGCTACCTTGATTTTTAATACACTTATTTTTCTGGTTACATCTGTTAAACTATTAGCAATACCTCTAGATGGATTTACAGTCCTGACATATTGTTTCCATGTTTTAAAAAGTGTATTTATTTATATAAAAAGAATTAAGATTAATCAATGATATTTTGCCCATTTTGCGCAATAGCCTTTTGTCATCTTTCAGCAAGTTTCACAATGCCTCTTCCATATAAGGATCTGTCTTTATCGGTAAAGATGTAAAGTAAACGCTGATTTATAGCCGCATCTGAATTAAATGTTATACCACGCAAGGAGTTTTGAAGAGAGCGAAGCACATGACAGTCTAACGGCACAAGGTCAGATGAGTATGGTGAGTGTGGCTCTGAAGAGAGCCGGTAATCAAACTTATATGGGGTCCTACGGTATCAAGATGGAACACAACTCCTTTACCATTAACGAGACACGGAATTTTCTGGATAATGGATTCGTTTAAATTGTTTAATTGCCGACTGCACACTTATTGGTAGAAGCTCAAAATCACAACACCTTCATCTGACGAATGTTCGCTTTCGATTTCATTTGAGGTAGATCATCACACCCTTCGGACACCAGATTGTTGTAAACCATCCACTTTACCAGTTATCAATCGCTTCAAAAAAGTATCCCAATAGACCATTAGTGTAATATTATTTAACGCGGTATATCAATCGTTAGACTATACAACAGGCCGCATATGATCATAGGGACTGAGATACGCCCAATCAAAGTGAAAACAGATCTGTCCAGTAATGGATTTCGCCAGCTCAGCTAACTAGATCTAGGTAGTTGCACGCATCTCAATTGTTCATTGACAACGCATTCTTCTTGGATTTCCTGCTTGGGCCATGAGGCTTCCTCTTTTTCTTCTTTGCTTCTTCATCTTCTTCATCTTCCTCATTTTCTTCATATTTGTCATCTTCTTCTCTTTCGTTTTCTTCATCATCTTCATCTTCTTCATATTTTTCATCTTCTTCTTCTACTTCTTCAACTTTTTCTTCATCTTCTTCATATTCTTCATATTCTTCTGCTTCTACTTCTTCAACTTATACTTTATCTTATTCATCTTCTTCATCTTTTTCATATTCTTCATCTTCTTCTTTTTCTTCATCATCTTCTTCTTCTTCTTCTTAACCATCTTTCTGCCCCTTGCATAAAGCAGGCAAACAAGTAGTGACAGTGCCTGAGATAATTACCGGTATTTCCCACTAGCGATCCGGAGATCGTACCTGCGATGTGGGTATTAACTACAGCCAACACGGTGCTGCCTAAGGCACCTTACCATTGTCGGCACAGTGCGTTTTAATACCACGGGGGCAACTCGATTCCCGTGGTACCAATTTTTTTCAAAGAGTACTTCGGTTTTTACTATGTTAAGAAACCTTGTAGAATCCTAGGCACCGCTAAGCAAGCTCAGGTATGCGGATTCGCCAAGACGCCAAGACCCAATTCTATTCAGAACCAGTACACGCCGTTGCCGTGGACTAAGATCCTAAACCTCTTCATTCATAGCCGGAAAATAAGCAAGCGGGATCCCTCGCCGTAGACAATGGTAGTGGGTTCTTCCACGCGGCACCTCCAGGTCCCATGGAATTTCTTCCACGAAAACTTGCACCTCCAGGCCCCCACTTCTTGAGGAACACTAGCACAGACATGCCAACAAAAAAGGCCACACGCTCTTTTAGATATTGTAAGTGAGTCCAAAAGTTCAGCCTCTATCCTTCCTTCACACCAAGGTAATGCACCTCCTGTGGGTATCGACCTCTACCAACAACAAACGCATATCCCTCAACAACATACACGCAGTATTTTTTCTGAAACATTCACCGTTCTTGTCTTGGAGACCGTTCTTGTCTTGGATCATATTCCAGATGACGGGGCCAGCCACGGATCCCTGCGGGCAGCCACACACCATCTGGCGAATAACCCTCCCATTATTCTACAAAAGAAACAAAACAATTTCCATCAAAGTTGAAAATAGTGCTGGATATAATTAATGCGTTAAAATGATTAATTATATAAAATCAAGACCATTGATTAAAATTCGCCTATTTAGTCAATTATGCCAGGTCATAGAGTTTAAGTACGAATCGTTGTTGCTGTACATGGAATTGTGGCGCAATATTTGTAAATTATTTAATATGTACTATGACAAAAAAAAAAGGTTGGGAATTGTAGTGTGTCTACAGTGTCTACCGTAGTGCATTGGCAGGCTTATGTGTGAATTGATAAGTTTACTTATTTGATTTCTATTTGTAAATTAGTTTAGTTCTTCTTTAATGTTGTAAATTAAAATAAAACTGTTCAAAATAAATAAAATGTAAAAACAAATAATAATTGTGTTTAGTTCATTTAAAATAATGGTTGGGGCAACCATTATATTGGTGACCCCGAGTTGAGTTCGAGTTCACATCAAAGAAATTCTAAAAAATTGAAGCTTTCACAATTTAAACAAAAAATCAAATTCAATTTAATTACTTACACGTACAATATAAATGTGTGTATTTGTAAGAAATGATTTATTAGTAATTAAATGAAATGAGATAAAATTCCAAAAATTAATCAATAAAGGACCTTTGGCGTATTGTTGATGTAATTATTATTCTGATAAAATAGTATATATAAAAATATTCATGACTATAAACTTTAAAATTAGTTGGAATTTAAAAAAAAAATAAAAAATATGTGTAATAAACTAAACGAATTGGATAGAAAAAACTGTCAACCCTGTTTAAATAAAATAAATATATTTAAATATAATAATCCTTTGAATAAAATTCAGCTAAAATTCAGCTTTTAGCCTTTGAATAAATCTAGCTAAATTAGCAACATTTAAACGAGAAGAAGTTAAAGGTATATGATTAACAAAACCTCCTAGTAAGAATAATATCACCTGCACATATGAATAATAAAACTTTTAATTTAAAAAATCCAATTGATAAAATTTGTATTATTAATCTCAACTGACTTTTAATGTAGATATAGCAATAATTTTTTTTAATAATTATATTCGAAATTTCCTTGTATTTCAGATATAAATGTTATTTATCCAAATAAAAATAATAATAATAATTGCCCCATTCAAGAGGAGCTGCTATAGCCGCAGGTTTAACTTAACTAATGCCTTTATTTTATTGTTATCATTTTGGAGTTTCATTTCTCACTAATGAGTGTAGTGCCACTAGCATGAAATTTCGTGAACCAAAACCATTGATACCGTAAACTTTACGCAACTTTTCACAAACAATAAAATATAGCGAAAATGCAATGTTTAGTCTTTTATCTTCAATTTGTAAAGTAAGAAAAAATAAACAAAATGCATCAATTAAAAAAAAAATAAAGCTCTATCAGCTATTAAATGACATTACAATAACATAAAAACGAATAACTCTAGTACTTTCGAAAACGAATGGGTGCCTTCTATTACGAAAGTAATTTTTTCGACATCCCAATAGACCATTAGTGTAATGTTATTTAACGCGGCATTTCTAATATTAGACATAATACCACCGCCACCTATGACCATAAGGATTAAGATACTCTCAATCAACGGGCAAAATAGACCTGTACAGTAATGAATTTTGCCACCTCAGCTGACTAGATCCAGGCAGCTACACGCATCTCAACAACACCCCAGCTCACTTCAATCCAACGTATTCTTTTGTTGCTTAACAACATAACCAGCTCGCTTCAATCCAACATATTCTTCTTTGATTTCCTGCTTGGGCCATCAGGTTCTCTCTTTTCCTTCTTTTCTTCTTCCTCTTCAACTTCTTTATTTGCTTACTCTTCTTCATCTTCTTCATCTCCTTTACCTTCTTTATCTTCTTCACCTTGTTTATCTTATTCAAATTCTTCATCTTCTTTATCTTCTTCATCATCTTCATCTTCATCTTCTCCATCTTCACCTTCCCCATCTTCATCTTCTTCATCTTCTTCATGTTCTTTATCTTCTTTATCTTCTTTATCTTCTTCCTCTTCTTCACATTATTTATCTTATTCATCTTCTTCATCTTCTTTATTTTCTTCATCTTCTTTATCTTCATCTTCTCCATCATCTTCTTTACCTTCGCCATCTTCATCTTCTTTATCTTCATCATCTTCATCATCTTGTTAATCTTCTTCATCTTCTTTATCTTCTTTATCTTCTTTATCTTCGTCATCTTCTTCATTTTTTTCATCTTCTTCATCTTCATTGTCCTGTTCATCTCCTTCATTTGCTTTTTCATCTTCAACTTCATCTTCTTCTTCTTCTTCTTCTTAACCATTTTTCATACCCCATGCATGAAGCAGGCATACATTCAATCTTCGGTCAATATTAATGGTGAGCGGTCTTTTTCATTAATCCACGCATATTTGTGCAACTACCTAGTCCTGCGTTTCACCAGCTCCATCCATCATCGCAGATAAGTCCATTTGCTAACAGTTAGTAACCAGTTATAAGCTAGTTACCCTTATTGTTGGTAGCAAGACCTATCTTAACCTCTACTATCATCTGCAGTGATAGTACCCGGGATACTTCCGTCCTTTAGCTCCAGTCCTACTGAGATGTAGTTGAAAATTACAACCACTCACGATTCAAACAAGAGCTTATCACCTTGACCACCGTTGGGCTCTCGACATCCGCGGTATAAGTCAGTACTGTTTTAAATAGTACTTGGTTAAAGAGCTCCAGTAAGGAAACTTGTAATTTCCTCAGGACCGTGGGTTCAGTAAGAAAACTAGGGCAGCTCAGAACCGCGGGTTTGTCAAAACCCGCAGCCCATTTCTGGTATCGATTCTATGGTACAGATATATACCCAAAAGTATCCCCCTTACGGGAATCCCAATAGACCAGTAATTCTCAACCACCGCGTCATAACCTCTTCGACATCCCAGTAATTCTCAACTACTGAATAGGCACTTAAGTGTGCCGCCACTGAAAAAGGAATTTGGGTACTTTTAGTTATTGCTCCTCATATTATAATCAACCAATATTCATTATTTAAAAAGTATTAATAATAACAATAATTGCATACCCCATCATTTATCATAATATTCATGCAATTAATAACCAATTTTAAATTTTGAAAATAAATGACTAATAAATCAGAAACTAATCCAAATCCATCTTATCCTAATAAGATCTTATGCGAATTTCTCGAAATAAATTTATTGTTAGAGGATCAGTTATTTTAGCAGTTAGTAAACGATCGTAAGCCTCAGAATTGATGGTAAAACAGTGTCTCCTTGTTTATTTTCACAGAAATACGGGAATGCCATTTTAGAGATCTATTTATAGGGCAATTTAGGCCTCATTGTTACAGAAGAAAATTTTACACTAAATGTAATTAAAGCAGAATCACAATTTCAGTAGAAAATATTTTTTATTTACACAAACCAATCCACAACCCCAGCCCCCCCCCACACCCGGCGTTACTTAAATAATCAAAAAATGTTTATTAAAATAATTTATATTAAAAAATTTTAAATTTCTATCTAAATAAAATTTTTCTTTATGATTAGAAATAATTAACAGTTATAAAATGACAGGGCTGTACTTTTAAAACTATAAAATGAATAATCTGCTTTTAAAGCTTTTACCAATTGGAATTTATTTTTTTCCTACTATTCAAAATTATCGTTCTATTTTGGCTTTTATATTAAAATGCCTCCATCTTTAAGAATGAGAATATTAAAGTATCACGTGTTCAGTATCTAAGATACCGTGTGAAGATGAGTTCGAAGAGGTCTAGCGTTTAGGATTATTTGATATTTTATACGAGCATGTTCGTAAGTTTTTGGCAAATACCTTGAATAATGTTGCTTTTAATGGTTATGAAATTATGGGAAAATATATAATTAGTAATATTATATATATACGTTAAAATAACCAAATACCCTTAAATATCATATTTACAGTCTAGTACTGTATAGGAGTATGTGTGATTATGTAATAAAACCAATGAAAAATTACCAACATTTTGAAAAGGTTAACATAGGAAAATGTACAAAAAGCTATATTGTCAGAATGTTGGTTCGTTTTAGTAGTCTTTGATTTATTTGTTTTTGCATTTAAGAAACTGAAAGAAAAAAAAAATTAATTAATTTTAATTGATTTCAAATCCAAAGAAAGAACCTGCAAGGGATGGCAAAAGAAAATGGGTAAATGAAACTTTCCAAACTTTGATATAAACAAATTACTCTCAGCTCTCAACATTTTTTATTGACTATGTTGATAAAAGGGGAGTTGTTTTTAATTCGTCTACGAGTATATCCAGAGGGAATCGAAGCATCTTTTAGTATGTATCTTGAAATTTGTTAAAAAGAAAAATCATCTAAAAGTATATAAAAATTTTGGTTAATAAAACCTTTTAAAACAATGGAAATTTTTTTGTGTCGAAATAAAAACGCAAACTGTTTTGATCTAAATAAGTTGTAAAAAGTGGGGATGGTTTTTTTTTTTAAATTCCTTTTCTGTAAGGATTTTTGTTAATAAATTGAAGTAGGGAATAATTAAGTTAGTAGAAAATTAATTTATTTACAATATTTTTGGCAAAATCCTTTTAGAATATACAATAATAAATTAATATTAATTAAATTGTTGATTTTGATGATTAATTTTTGGTGCTGATAGGATGACAAAAGTAGCTTAAGTGGATTAGTTTTGTCTTGTTATAAAAAGAAGATTGAATTTTTCGAAAAATTTTCACCTTTTTTTTTCTCTTCTAAACGTAAGTTTGTTATTTATTTGTATGTGTATGTGATTTGTTTTCTATATTGTTATGTGGAGCAAAAGTATTTAACAAATATTTGGGAAATATGTACCTCAGCTTTTACTTTATCTATTTTTTTGTGTGTGTAGTGGATGTGATGTCCTTTTACCAGGAGTAAAAGCTTAAATGTTTGGTCATAGATGGCGTGAGTGAGCGTATTAAGCTACCATGGGCACGCCATATTTTTTTTTTATGAGTTTGACATCTGTCAACATTAATCAGTGTACATTGTCAGCAATTTAGTACAACACCATACATTTTTTCTTTGGTAATCATGTCTAGTTTTGTGCCAGAAAAAGAGCATATTCGGGAAGCTCTGCTTTTCTGCTTTAATTTGAAAAATTTGGCTGCCGAATCGCATCGAATGCTTATGTTGACAGTGCTTTATCGGAAATAACGTGCCGAGATTGGTTTTGTTGGTTCAAAGACGGCAATTTTGACTTGTGGGACAAGAAGCGTGAAAATCGGCCTAGGAAGGTTGAGGACCATCAATTTCAGGATTTTTTAGACGAAGACGATACCCAATCGCAAAAAATGCTCACGGAGCAATTGGGTGTAACTCAACCAGCCATTTCCATGCATCTGCGTGCCATTGGAAGATTGAAAAGATCGGAAAATGTGCGCCGTATGAATTGAACGATAGGCAGACGGAGGGACGTAAAAACACATGCGAAATCTTGCTCACCAGACAAAAAAGAAAGTCGTTCCTGCATCGGATTGTGACAGGCGATGAAAAGTGGATATATTTCGAGAATCCTAAATGCAAGAAATCGTGGGTTGATCCCGGCCAACTATCAACATCTTCCCCAAGACCAAATTGCTTTGGACGGAAGACGATGCTGTGCGTTTGGTGGGATCAGCAGGGTATCGTCTACTATGAGATGTTGGAACCTGGTGAAACTATCAATGTCCACCGCTACCACCAACAATTGATCAAATTGCACCATGCTCTGTGTGAAAAAAGGACGGATTATCAACAAAAACATGACAAGCTGATTTTCCTCCACGACAACGCACCATCGCACACGTCAAAAATGGTTCTCAACTTGGAGTCACTCAACTGGGAGTTCACCAGACCTCACTTTTTCCGACTACCACCCGCCTTTCGTCGATGGGCCACGCGCTCGCTGAGCAGCACTTTGATTCTTACGAAGACGTCCAAAAATGTCTTGATGAGTGGTTTGCCTCGAAAGACAAGCAATTTTTTTGGCGTGGTATCCACAAAGTACCCGAGAGATGGGAAAAATGTATAGCTAGCGAGAGCAAGTACTTTGAATAAATTTGTTTTTGCTTACTATGAAAAAAATATGTGTTTTTTGACTAAAAAACAGCGGATTTAAGCTTATACAAGTGAAAAAAATAAAGGACTAAAGTGAATTTGTATAATGTTCATGCCGTTCATTATTATCCTTTTTTAAGACTGTCGGTTTAGTTTCTATTTGTTACTATCAATTCGTAAGGGTGGCCACAGTGCTCTAGATTTTCTTTTTTCATTAATTATAATTCATTTTTTTAATTTGATAATTGTGCTTTTGTCGTTGTGTTCATATTGTAAATAATTTGAATTATTTCTGCAATTAAAATTGCTATCGTTCACCCTTTTATAATAAAAAAAAACAACTCCTGCTTAATAATAGCTTCTATTCTGAAGTGGATTTCCCCAAAAAAAAACTCTAGTTTTTATTAAATAAACTAATTTTTTTTTAATAATATCTTATATTATCACAACCTATTTTTTCTTACTTTGGAAATTGTCAGCTACTAAACCAAATAAATCAGTAAATTCTCTATCCACCTAGAGATCTATTAGCATCCAATCTATCTTTGGTAAACTTTTTGAAAATGAGTTTTGTTAGACGTAAATGCTGAAAACAATTATTTCTGATGATTGATTTAGCTTCAGATCTGCATATTACATATTTAATGATGACATTGCACTGAGAAGAAAGAGTAATGGTATACTGAACTCCTCTGAAAATTCAAGAACTATCTTATATTAAATTTAAAGCATATGCGAAAGGCTGGCTTGAAAAAGTAACTCAATGTTTGGATGCCTGATGAATTAAGTGTAAAAAACAAGATAAACCGCTGCTGAAGCGCAATGAAATCGAGCCATTACTGAAGCGAATCACAGCCGGCGATACGAGAATATCATTTGGAAGAGATTATGGGCAAAGAAAGATGAATGAGCACAAACAATTTCAATGTTAGGATAAACTATCTTATTTTAAATTCATTTCACTTCTCATGTTACTTTTTCACATTATAGTTAATGTATTGTAGACTTCTCATAAATATATCCTATTTCAGGTGGAG
This sequence comes from Atherix ibis, assembly GCA_958298945.1. Classification (NCBI taxonomy): domain Eukaryota; kingdom Metazoa; phylum Arthropoda; class Insecta; order Diptera; family Athericidae; genus Atherix; species Atherix ibis. The sequence continues at coordinate 28,598,530 of OY282605.1, read as the reverse complement.
TTTCATAAGGACTTTTCTTGGTCCCATTTTATATAATATTTTAAGTTGCGGTATCCCATCTTATTCCAAAACTATTATTGCCACTTATATACGACTATAATTACTACCCATAAAAATTCTGAAATTTACAATTTCATATCCATAATCTGCAAGCTTGGCTTATGAGATGGAAAGTGAAGGTAAATAAACAGAAGAGTGTTTACTTTAAATAATTCCTCAGGACACTTCATCAAGACAGTGATTCATCTAAAATCCACTTACTGTGGGCTACTTATTTCTCTGAACAATGCATAATAAAGCCTCTTTATTATGTATTGTTAATGTTGAAATTAACAATACATAATAAAGCCTCTTTTGGGCTTACAGAATTGAATTTTAAAGCTCAACCAAACATTCCAATTCCTTTCGAAACCTATTTATGCGTTCATAAAATTGTTGATGCCCTTTTTTATGCATGTTTATCATTTTCTGTTTGTGTTGATATCTTTTTTTTTATTATACACCTAATAATATATTAAATAGTCCTTCTTGTTCGCGACCTATACATTTTCTGTTACCAAAAATTTTATTCCCATTTATTCTTCAATTAAAATCTACTCGTAAGAGAACATTTTTCTATTACTTTCTCCGACAGCACTCATATGAGGCTGAAGAAACAGTGGCCTAGAGATTTTTTAGAAGCTTCTAAATCTTTTAAGATGGAGAAACGTCGAAGTAATAAGACTGTCGTCACGGAGAGTAATCTGGCAACATAGCGAGCTTTTCGCTGAGATATTGAGAGATGATATAAAGCTTTTTCATCTCTGAATTGAACTAATTAAGGTTGGAAGACATATGACTCCAACAGGATGGCACCATGTTATGCGCTACAATGGAAATTCTGGAACCAATGTTTCCTGATTGAATTATGTCGAAAAAGTGGTAATTTCGATTGATAGATTTAACTGCTCTCGATTTCTTCCTTTAAGGATACTTAAAGGAGTAAGTCTACGCTAATCGATTAGAGATAATTGACGGTGGACCATCTATTCACATAGTTTTTACGTGGGTTGCTCATAGACATGCCTGTCCTCTAACTATGCGAACCTATAGAGTGTGATAAGATCAGTTGTATTTTTGTGGTGCGTTGAAAAAACTCTAACAACAAAATTTGGAACTGAATCAGCAAGTTTGACCGAAGTAAAAGGTACAATGAGCATATGGGAAATATTACTTTTACAGAGCACAATTTTTTTGGAGATAAACACAATTTTTAGAGAACTGAGAAGCAGTGGAAGATGAAACTGGATCAGAGAGGTCTTTACCATAAAAGTAATGAGGAAAAAGTTAGACTATTGATTAATATTGAAGCTACTTAGAAGGCTAAAAAAACGGTTCGTTTTTCCTTCAATGAATTTTTGTCGGAAAAGAAGCTTCTGTAGTCTCCAGTAAGGGCTGCAAAAAAAATAAATGCCCTAAGGACATACTGCCAACCGTAGTTTTTTTTATAAAGAAATCCTTGAACGGCTCAGAAAAAACGGGCCTATGTCCCCTGTAGCCACTTAAATACTTCATAATGACACTTTCTTTCACGTGACCATCTCCATCAACTAGTTACTGTCCGAGAAAATATATTCCGGAAGGGCTCTTAAGCCCTCTTTTTCCTCATTGCAGTCCGTATGACTTCTTTTCCACCAAGATTATATAATGCTAAAAAGGACAGCATCTTCTTACTGTCAAAAACACCAAAATAAGTCTAACCAAAGAGCTGAAGGCGATTCCAGTTAAAGCTTTTCAGGGCACCGATACTACATCGCTGACACCGATACTACATCTTTTTCGGTCGTCGAGCTTTTTGGCTGCAGCACCTACGATTCCACCACTGTGTTGTGGAATCTTCCCTTATATAGGGATAGCCTTGCCTCCCTTAAAGCCATTTGTGGCCCATCGAGTGACCCAGTACTTAGCGCAATTCGTCGTAGCCTACTTAGAAATAGGAGTGTCGAGTTGTAATGGGTGCCGGGGCATGTGGGAATTGTGGGTAATGAAAGTGCTGACGAGTTGGCTGCTGAAACACTCCGTCCACCAGTGATCACAGTCACCCTTATGCCAATTTTGTGACACCCATTTCACTATCATCCATATTCTACATGAATGCCACATAACCAAAAATTACTTCGTGAGCAGGATTCCTCCCATTACGGAGCTCCTGAACGTAACAACTCCATTCCCTAGTCCCCTATTTAAACTTCTACAATATACTAATCTGCACCACAAAATACCATATAATAAAATTGTCAATAGTCTATACTACTAACCACAGACCAGTCTCTCTCAGATAACTTTCCACACGTACTATGAAGTCTTCAAATGGTCTCACGATCGTGGCGCTTTGAAGTGGCCCCTGACGCATGTCTAAGTGACCTTAAAAACCAACCAAATAAACAATATCTCCGCCGATATACCATATCGCCATTCATGGGAACTAACTACTTTGAAAAGGATAATAATAATATATAAAAATAAAATTAAATAATTAAAAAAAGCAAAACCATCTAATTAATTGACCATCCCATCTTAATTTTGTATTTATAGATTAAGGATCAAATTTCTATCTTTTCTCAATAGTACCAATTATCAATTCTTGGTTTTTAGAGATAATAAATCTTCTAAAAACCGTTTAAAAATTTTGATAACTTTTCATATTTAAGATTTAATTTTTATCCACTTTGTTGAATTGAAATAGAATCCTTAATTTGAATAAATAGAATAAATTGCAGCTTCTTAACTTTTCAACATTTATTATTTTCACCTCAAACAATATATCATACAAACATTAGCAAGTATCATATTCCGTTCTATGAAAAAAAAAAGTAAAGCAACAAAAAGAAAATTGTAAGAAGACATAAAAACGATGATTGCCGATTCGATCTGAACAAGGATTCTCAGATATTTGGTTGGAACTCCTCTTTTGTGATGAAATTGTTTCCACAACGGAAATAGAACCTTCCGCAAGTTTGTTGATTTTTATTCTGACAGAATTGTAATGGGAGCCATTTTACGAAAGTACTCCTCTTTTGCTATTGCCATAGAATTTCCTATTGTATTTGTACTATTTTTGGTATCTATTAAACTTCCCTTTACTGCTATTCTAAATTAGATACACGCATCACTTGATACTTACTTCGGTATCCAATTATATGCGGAAGTTTTTATTCGCTAGAAGATCTAGAAAAATTGTTCGCATATAAAAATAAGTGTACCATCGGAACAATGTGTTTAGGATTTTTTCCCTTTTTAATGTTCATACAACTGCAGAATAGAAAAAAATCGAAACAAAAATAAAACTTTATCTTTTCGATATTTGTTCGGTGTGATTTTCGACAATACTACTTCTAGATACTGTGGGAAATATCTATTCAGGACATTCAGATTTGTAGATATTTTTATACCCTACAGTTTTTTTCTCCTCTTTATTGCTCTTAAAATTGCTGTAAGATTTGAACCAAAGCAGATTAAATTTTAAGTAAATATTTTTTATACTAAAGTTTTAGGAAATTACAGAATTGATGCTACTATTATTGTTGAGTATGATCATTAAAATATAGACCAATAGTCTAGCAAGGGTTTATTTTTTTCTGAAAGCCTGACCAGAAAAAAGGGGTTTTCTACTTTTATCGATTCACTGATAGCATAGGGAAAAGTTTTATTGACTGGAAAGCTTATGTACTAATTGAAAGCATACTTTTTATAAAGACTTCTGTTACAACTGCAGAAAATGAACCATACAAAACCGAACGAAGATCAATAACGATATTCAAAATAATCAAAGGATATTTGGCCTTGAAATTTTTAAACCCATATATAAGTCTCACGGGTGAAGTAAATTCCATGTAAAAAAGGCTCTAGTCATATACCGATCCTAATTTGTATTGAAAAATACAAAATAACTATTGGATCTCACTTAGCTATTTTTATTAGGAGCCGTTATAAAAAAAAACTAGTATCTCGCAGGTCTAAGCTAGTCTGAAATTGATGGGGTAGTCACGTGCTAAGCCTCACTTTTGTTGAAAAAAAATATCCAAGTTACCCAGGGGGTATGTTCACTTTTGGATTTCATTGAGCAATTTTTAATAGGAGCCGTTATAAAAAAAAAACTAGTACCTCGCAGGTCTAAGCTAGTCTGAAATTGATGGGGTAGTCATGCGCCGAGCCTAACTTTTGTTGAAGAAAAATTTCACGGTCACCCAGCGTGTATGTTTACTTTTCGAACTTACTGAGCAATTTTTAAAAGGAGCCGTTATAAAGAAAAACTAGTGCCTCGCAGGTCTAACCTAGTCTGAACTTGACAGTATAGACACGTGCCGAGCCTATCTTTTGTTGAGAAAAAGATTTCGCGGGTATGTTAACTTTAGGATCTCAATAAATTATGGTTTCCTATTCTCCATACTAAGACACCTGTACTTTTATAAAATATTTAAAGTTATTTCTCATCGGAATCGGCAGTCTAATTACAACTTGCGAAATACTAATGATAATCTGGGGACTGTTCCTAGATTCAGCATTGCTCATTTTGCAAGGTGTTCTACTATTAGGTTGGACGGATTCGAACTTTCTCTAAATTATATTAAGAAGAAAGAATGGCAGAAAAATAATAAAATTCAATAAAAAATAACAATTTTTTTTTAAATTTAGGGAAAAATGAAAACTTAAAACTTAGAAAAGGGGGAAGGGGAGGGGGGAAGGATCAGAAAATGTGAAGACGGTATTAAAAATGGGAAATAAAAAAAAGGTTTGTGAAACTTAAAGCGGGGAAAGAGACTGGAGCCAATCATCGACTTAGCTGTGACGTCCCTCCCTGGCCATTTCCAAAATCCTGCCATCCCCGGCACTTCTCGACCAAATTATATTGAAGTGCCTTTTTCTTATTCTTATAATTCGATTTGTTTCGGTTTTTTCTTCATTTTTTTTAAATTTTTAATTACTTAACCGTTCGAATAAAATTTTGAATTGAATTTTTATTCTTGTACTTATTCTTTTTTGACAACTCTATTCGTTCAAATCATTAGGAAAAAAATAGGCTAAATCATTACGAAAAAAAAATGTTTACTTTTTAACTCTATTTAAAATTTAGGTAACGATCAAATCATCAGCACTACAATAACAAAAATTAAAATCTACTTAATGTTATGGTATAAATTATTATATACTTTGCTTATTGAAAGCCTGCTTCATACGACGCTTGTTTTCCTGCATTGTTGTCTGCGGTGCTAGAAATGCCATCAGTGCTTCCTATGCTGCTTATTTTCAAGCTGAATTTCAGAAATAGAACCGATCTATTTTTGGTGCTGTTTTTCTTCTTGTCTTAATGAGAAGCAATGAGAAAATATTATCTTGTGATGTGGGGTGTATATAGCCCAAATATAGATCTTATTTTGATTGAGCAGTTGTAGTTTAAGCATTATCGTGTGAACACAACGGGCATAAAAACCATTGCAAAAACAAGTACTACAGTCAGCTTGAAAATATGCAGTAAATCCAGCAGGCGAACAAGCATGAAAACTAGCGCTGTGTGCATAAACCATAAATTATTGTCTATGTTATTGAACTTATTTCATGCTGTCAAACTTTTTCCTTCTGAAATATAGATCTGATTTTGCTTGAGCAGTTATACTTCCAGTGTTATCGTGTAAACACAATGCTCATAAAAACCATCGCAAAAACAAGTACTACAGTCAGCTTGAAAATATGCAGCGAATCCAGCAGGCAAATAAGCATGAAAACTAGCGCTGTGTGCAGAAAGCATAAAATATTGTCTATGTTATTGAACTTATTTTATGCTCTCAAACTTTTTTCTTCCGAAATATAGATCTTATTTTGCTTGAGCAGTTGTACTTCCAGTATTATCGTGTAAACATAACGCGCATAAAAACCATCACAAAAACAAGTACTACAGACCAAAAATATGCAGCGAATCTAGCAGGCAAAAAAGCATGAAAACTAGCGCCATGTGCAGAGGGCATAAATTATTGTCTATGTTATCGAACTTATTTTATGCTGTCAAACTTTTTTATTCCGAAATATAGATTTTTTTTAAATTTTGCAGTTGTACTTCCAGTATTATCGTGTAAACACAACGCTCATAAAAACCATCGCAAAAATAAGCACTACAGTCAGCTTGAAACCATGCAGCAAATCCAGCAGGCAAACAATCATGAAAACTAGCGCTGTGTGCAGAAAGCATAAAATATTGTCTATGTTATTGAACTTATTTTATGCTCTCAAACTTTTTTCTTCCGAAATATAGATCTTATTTTGCTTGAGCAGTTGTACTTCCAGTATTATCGTGTAAACATAACGCGCATAAAAACCATCACAAAAACAAGTACTACAGACCAAAAATATGCAGCGAATCTAGCAGGCAAAAAAGCATGAAAACTAGCGCCATGTGCAGAGGGCATAAATTATTGTCTATGTTATCGAACTTATTTTATGCTGTCAAACTTTTTTCTTCCGAAATATAGATCTTATTTTACTTGAGCAGTTGTACTTCCAGTGTTATCGTGTAAACACAACGCGCATAAAAACCATCGCAAAAATTAGCACTACAGTCAGCTTGAAACCATGCAGCAAATCCAGCAGGCAAACAATCATGAAAACTAGCGCTGTGTGCAGAAAGCATAAATTATTGTCTATGTTATTGAACTTATTTTATGCTCTCAAACTTTTTTCTTCCGAAATATAGATCTTATTTTGCTTGAGCAGTTGTACTTCCAGTATTATCGTGTAAACATAACGCACATAAAAACCATCACAAAAACAAGTACTACAGCCCAAAAATATGCAGCGAATCTAGCAGGCAAAAAAGCATGAAAACTAGCGCCATGTGCTGAGGGCATAAATTATTGTCTATGTTATTGAACTTATTTTATGCTCTCAAACTTTTTTATTCCGAAATATAGATTTTTTTTAAAATTTTACAGTTGTACTTCCAGTGTTATCGTGTAAACACAACGCTCATAAAAACCATCGCAAAAACAAGCACTACAGTCAGCTTGAAACTATGCAGCGAATCCAGCAGGCAAACAATCATGAAAACTAGCGCTGTGTGCAGAAAGCATAAATTATTGTCTATGTTATGTTATTGAACTTATTTTATGCTCTCAAACTTTTTTCTTCCGAAATATAGATCTTATTTTGCTTGAGCAGTTGTACTTCCAGTGTTGTCGTGTAAACACAACGCTCATAAAAACCATCGCAAAAACAAGCACTACAGTCAGCTTGAAACCATGCAGCGAACCCAGCAGGCAAACAAGCATGAAAACTAGCGCTGTGTGCAGAGCGCATAACTTATTGTCTACGTTATTAAACTTATTTTATGCTCTCAAACTTTTTTCTTCCGAAATATAGATCTGATTTTGCTTGAGCAGTTATACTTCCAGTGTTATCGTGTAAACACAACGCTCAAAAAAACCATCGCAAAAACAAGCACTACAGTCAGCTTGAAAATATGCAGCGAATCCAGCAGGCAAATAAGCATGAAAACTAGCGCTGTGTGCAGAAAGCATAAAATATTGTCTATGTTATTGAACTTATTTTATGCTCTCAAACTTTTTTCTTCCGAAATATAGATCTTATTTTGCTTGAGCAGTTGTACTTCCAGTGTTATCGTGTAAACACAACACGCATAAAAACCATCACAAAAACAAGTACTACAGCCAGCTTGAAACTATGCAGCGAATCCAGCAGGCAAACAATCATGAAAACTAGTGTCGTTGTGTAGAGGGTACTTTTTTTTTAATGTCTCCATTTTTTTCCTCTTAATATTTGATTTATTTTTAAAATTGTAAACCACTTAGTTTGTGCAAATTGATTTTTTATATATTTCTTAATATATTAAATTTTCAATTAATAATTCGATGTTAATTTTAATGGAAAATTATTGGTTCTTATACCATGTGTTATGAGAGAAAATTTTAATTATCATCTTCAAAAGTAATAAAATGTTTTTGTCGAATTTGCTCAAAATAATTATTTTATAATATTTCTTTGTAAGACTTATTAAAACAAAAATATTGTTGTTAAATTTAAACATTTTATGTCTACTTTTAAACTTTGTATAAAAAATTCTTTTATATTCAAAAATTAGTCAAAAGTTTGTTTTACAGAATAGGCCATGTAAATTATCGTTGAGAGTAGTTTTTATGTATTTCGATGAAAATTTTTATTTAAAAGTTTGTTAGGTTAGATTGAACTGACAAAGGTCCCGCAAACTTTGATAATATTATTTATAATTTTGAAAATAAATCTAGTAACGTAGTTGAATATTGAATTATGATGTAAATATCAAATTGCTTATAATATCTAAAATTCTTTTTGTTTAGATATTCCAAAGAATTTGTTTAGATATTCAAAAAATAGATTTGAATTTTTTAGAATTAAAGGAAAAATTTTTCATTTTCATATCAAATACTAATATTATTTTTTAAAGTGCTATATTTAGTCATAAGAATTTGACATGAACAGTTAATACACTTCGGAGAATAAAACATATACAAAATTATATATTATCGTATAATTTAAAGAACTTCTCTAAAATATGATAATATCACTGTTTATTGAACAAAATATGAAAAACCACCCCTTAAAAACGCTTCCATCAAATTCTATAATCCCACAAAATGTTACAATATTTCACATGAAAGTGTTTATCGTAATACTATGAAATGTGTTCTCAAAATGATAGCATGCGTAAAAATGTGAAGAGGAAATAAAAAAAGGACATGATCCTTTAATGCACTCTTCATCCATGAGAAAATGTCACATTCATCAATTTTCGGATGAATTCATATAAACATAAAAAGTGTCATGAATGTTTGATTTTACTATATAAATCGTATTTTCATCCTTTGGTGTTCGTATATTAATGCACACAGTGTGAGCAGATGTGTGTGTACCCGTACACTGTAGGTCAAAAGTGTTCAACCACTTGTTTGTGGAGTAATATTTTTTGAAGAAATTTTAAATGAAATCTGAACAATATCAAAGTGGATTTTTATTTTTTTTTTTAGATATAATAGAGAAAAATATATTTTACAGAATATTTTCATATTCCTGATATGTAAATTCACTGAATTAAAAAAAATTATGAAATTATAAGTACAGTCGGAGAATTGACTATAAATATAGAATGTCTTAACGATGAAAAGTTCCATTAATTTTTATCGTTAAGACATTCTATATTTATAAAATGCACCATTCATACAAATTTGAATTTTTATAAATATTGTATTTATAGTTAATTTTTCATACAAATTTGAATTTATGCCCATAAAAAATTAGGTGACGCAGAAACTTTAGCCCAAAGATCATAAGTAAAGCCGACAAGTGAGCGAAAATGTCCATAGGCAAGATCCTCATTTTTAAAGTAAATTCATAATGAGTGGCGAAGCGTATTTTCAGTTAAGCGATTTGGTTAATTAGCAAAATAGTCACTTCTAAAGATGTAAAAATTCAGAGGACATAAGCGACCAGTCGTCCATTACTCTGAGGATGATATATGCTACTTCATAGTCTGTCGGTCTCGATTATCTTGGTAAAATATAATAGTTAAAAAATTGTGCTTTAAAAGGTTTACTTTGGTCTGTTGTTATGGTAAGGGGAACCCCAAAACAGCAAAAAAAATTTCGAATTATCATTTAATCACTTGTTTAAGTACAGTCTTAGGGAACGAACTTTAGTGTCTTGTGGTCCGATCAGCGCCATCAAGATACGAGGTCTGTTCATAAATAATTTCCGCAAGTTACGTATATACGTATTAGATTTTTGATTTTTTGTGGCATTATATTGGTACTCATATCTCTCAGTTATGCCGATAAGTTCGGCCATTTTGAATGTTCACTTAATTTTTGACAGCTGCTTTGCTTGCACGTGTTTTAGCTCGTCTTCGATTTTTGCCCATTCCAAACAATGGATCAAAGAATCTGTTTCGGTAACAAGAAAAAGCCACAGGGGTCAGATCTAGGGAATACGGTGGCTGCGGCATTATTAATGTGTTGTTTTTGGCCAAAAATTCACGCACAAGTTACAATGCGTGAGCAGGGGCGTTATCGCGGTGCAAACGCTAATTTTTGTTCTTCCACAAATCGGGCGTTTATGACGGATTGCTTTGCGCAACTTCCGCATAACTTGTAGGTAATATTTCTTATTGACCGTTTTACCCTGTGGCAAGAACTTATGATGAACCACGCCCCTGCAATCGAAGAAAACTGTAAGTAAACCTTCACATTCGACCGAACTTGGCGCGCTTTTTTCGGTCTTGGCTCCTGCGGCAACTGCCTTTGAGATGATTGAGCTTTGGTTTCCACGTCATAACCATAAGCCTATGATTCGTCACGAGTTATGATCCTCTTGAGAAAATTTGGAGTCCAACCGCTCCTTAGCAATGTTAATGCGATGCTGTTTTTGGTCGAAAATGGGCAATAATCAAAGACGAGCCAAAACAAGTGCAAGTAAAGCAGCTGTCAAAAATTAACTGAACATTCAAAATGACCGAACTTTTCGGCATAAGTGAGAGATATTAGTACCAACATAACGCCACAAAAAATTAAAAATCGAATATACGTAACCCGCGTAAATTCAAAATCCGCGATACTTTTTGAACAGACCTAGTATATGGAAGTGCATGGCATATGACAGGGAATAAAACTTACGGCAGGAATACATTTACATTTTTTTTGTTACTTTTATTATTCGCTTAATTATCCAATTTCGTAGGGGTTTTCAATTCAGAATTTCAAAATTATATTGGGGATTTTGTCTAGATATGAGGCACGCCGTTTTAATCGCATATTTATTCGCAAATGAATTAGGAGTGATAGAAATAATCGAATTATAAATGGTGTAAAAGATAGGGTCAAGTATACAGCCTTGTGGAATATCAGGAAATATTGCAGAGATATTTGATAGTTTGCTGAAAGAAATAATTTTAAAGTTAAAAGGGATGATTTTTGGTGCCAAATTTAACCAAAAGCCTAACAAATATCTAAAAATTAAATCGGAACAATACATTTTCTTTCTAAAAATCGAATCAACGTTTGGAGTGTAAATTCAAGTGATTGTTAGGAATTAATTTGAAGGATTCGAGAAGGGGGGATGTAATTAGTTGAAGAAACATTTTCGAAGATTTATTAACAAGACTGGAAGGAGACTTGTAGGTCTGTGAGAAGTTGGATGGTTTTTTGGTTTATTTTAATAATTGCAACATTTTCAGAACATTTTGGAAATATGTTAGGGATTGGTTTAGGAGAAGATTCAGTAATAAGATGATAGTCAGTTTTGTTTTGATTTTAAAAGAAAATAATTTTATGTGAAGTAAACTGTTTTTACAGTAACTTTTAATTTTTTCAGAGAAGGTTTCAATTTTATTTTTGTTAGTTTTAGCACAGATTTCATCAGATTTCGGTAAGAAATACGTTATTTTCATATGAGTATGAAGCAAAAAGTCTTCTTGTAGCTGCTTATGCATTGTTACGAGGGTCGTTCAATTTGTCCTTTTAGCTCTATACACTTTTCCAACCGTTTTCCCAAAATTTTTATCCCGTCCAAAAAATAGGATTTCGGAAGTTCTGCAAAATACTCATCCGTTTGAGCAATGACGTCCTCGTTGGAAGTGAACCGTCGTCCGCCAAGCCATTTCTTCAGATTGGGGAAAAGAAAATAGTCACTCGGGGCCAAATCTGGTGAATAAGCGGGATGCTGCAACAATTCCATTCTCAATTCCACAATTTTGGCCATGGAAACAGCGCAGGTGTGCACATGCGCATTGTCCTGATGCAAGAGGATTTTTTTCTTCTTCAGATGGGGTCGTTTCTCTTTGATTTCCTCGCTCAACCTGTTATTGTTTTTTACGCTCCTGTTATTGTTTTTCCTTTTTCCAAGTAGTCGATAAAAATGATGCCCTGCGAATCCCAAAAGACCGTGGCCATCACCTTTCCGGCCGATGGCACAGTTTTTACCTTCTTCGGAGCCCGTTCACCCTTGAAAATCCACTGTGATGACTGTCTCTTGATTTCTGGAGTGTAGTAGTGTATCCAGGTTTCGTCCACAGTGACATATCGACGAAAGAATTCGGCAGGATTGCGATGAAAGAGTGCCAACATAGCCTCAGAGTCCACTACACGATTGCGCTTATTCTCCTCTGAGAGCAAACGCGGCACCCATCTAGCCGAAATTTTTTTCACAGACAATTTTTCATGCAAAATTGAAGCGACTGTACCTTGTGATATGCCCGTGGCCTCAACTAATTCGCGCACTTTAATTCGCCGATCGTTCAAAATCAGATCGTGGATTTTGTCGATGATTTCAGGAGTAGACACCTCAACTGGGCGTCCTGAACGATGTTCATCTTTTGTGGATGAACGGCCACGTTTAAATTCATTCACCCAATTGTAAACCGTTGCAAACACAGGTGCAGATGTGCCATGAACTGCATCCAACTCGGCTTTGATTTCTTTCGGGCTTAAGCCTTTCAAATGGAGATGTTTGATGACAGCTCTAAACTCGCTTTTTTCCATTGTTATGCACAAATAAATGTCGTCAACTTTAATCGACGATAGAAATTGACCTACGCTATGGATCGAGCTGAAATTTTAACAGCTTTCCTGTCAATAATACTTCTTACAAAAAAAACTGCTACTTTACCGATACTACGAGCGCAATTTCTCGGATTTTCTAAGGACTTATTGAACGACCCTAGTAGAACTGAATCTATTAGAAAATTATCCAAGCTTATCAACTTGTTACTAAAGAATTGAGATTTTTTTGTGTATACAATTATTTTTAAACTATATAACACATTTTCAAGTAACCTTTATTTATTAAGCCAATATAATTGATAATATAAAATTTTTAATAAAAATTCAAGTATAGTAATTTGATAATAATTGTAAATACATTATTTGATTAATAAGAATTTCATTTTAAATATGTCAAAAACGTATTTTTATTGAAATATAAATTGCAACGTGTTTCAAAGTTATTTGCAAATCGTTTCGCCATCTTTAGATAGTCCACAGCAAAATTTTTTCGACACTATCTGGTAATCTAAAAGAGATAGTTTTATTAAAATATGAACAAATTTTAGATAATATCTTCTTACTATTATTGCCATAACAATTCTCGGTGAGTATTAAACAAGAATTTAGAAACCAACGATGGCAAGTACCATTAAATGCGCAGGCGTAATCCTCTTCAGAGCTGCAGCGAGGACAACCACCACTTGTGTCTGCACTCACATATATCACTACAAAAGGAAATAGTCCTTAGATCAGATTTTTCTTTTTATTATTTTTTTTAAATTTCTCATTTAGAATTTTTTTTTCAATTTTAATTTGCTCGAAATTGTGTCCATAACTTACCATAAACAGCGATGAAAAATAAGATGAATTTCATATTGACAGATTAAAGGAAGTAAATAGTCTAAAAATAAAGAAAAAAATAATTTAATATTTGAAGTATTATCTAAAGGATTTTTTTGTGAAATTTTCTTTTTTTAAACTTTATTTTACTCACTAACGTCTTAAAGTATTTTTAACTTATTTCAATATAATGATTTGATATTTTTTTAATACTAAATTTTTGAAGTCCTTGTAAGATAGTATTTAAATCTCCACAATGACTTCAAAAGACAGTATTTTTAGGTCCTATTAGAAAAATGAGAAGCTTTGGGAAAACTGATTTAAGTAATAAAGTCGAAGTCAAAAGACAGTCTTTTTTTTTTGAATAGTAAAATTTACATATTCCCTTAAAAACTATAAAAAATAACATACCAATAGACGGTTTTTTAGAAATTTCTCTGAAATTATTAATTTTATGAAAAACATTTCTGAGATAAAACTATTTCTCATTAAATTTAAAAAAAAAATATTCAATAAAATTTTTGCGTAAACTGAACCGTTTTCTCACAATCAAGTAGCAAAGTGTTTTTTATTCGTAATAATGAAGTTAAGATACAAACTAGCATGCCCTTAAACTATTCTGTCGTAATTCCGGATTGTGTCCTTGCTATGCGTAGAAATATAAAAAAGCCTTAAAGACTAATTGCGCAAAGACGGGTAAACTTATGAAAAATATTTCTGGAAGATTTCTTTTTAAAATTTTACCAGGTGCATAAGTTTAAATCCGCTGTTTGGTCATAGATGGCGTGAGTGAGCGTATTAAGCTACCAATTGCACGTCATACTTTTTTTTACAAGTTTGACATCTGTCAAGATTAATCAGTGTACATTGTCAGCAATTTCGTACAATAACATACATTTTTTCTTTGGTAATCATGTCTAGTTTTGTGCCAGAAAAAAAACATATACAGGAAGTTCTAAAAAACAGCGGATTGACTAAAAAACAGCGGATTTAAGCTTATACACCCGGTTTTTAAAAACGCAATTAAAAAAAATATATTTTCTTATGTCCAAATAAATAGTTTTAGAGAAAATACTTAAAAACTGTGATCAGGTAGGCTTTTTTTTTAAAATTATAACCATTATTAAAATATTCGCGAAGGGAGAAAATCCGAATTTAAAATTTGAATACAAGAAAAAGCTTGTGAATTTCTTAATTTACATCTGCATAAATGTTTATTTATGATATTAAAGTAGAAAAACAAAAACGTAAACACCGTATTAACCATTTTGGGGTTTGAAGAGTACAGCCCCTGACATTTGACAGTTATTAAATGCGTATATTTTTTTTATGCATTTAATATTATGGATTCAAAAAAATATTTTGGTAATTTTTTCAAATTGGGTGATGGAACAATTTTTGTTTGTTGATTTTTTCAAATTGGGTGATGGAACAAATTTTTTTTTGGTAAAACATTTTCTTCAGCGACAGGGACTGGGTCAGTATCCCCAGTGACAGGAACCCGTCAAAAAGCGAAAGCGCCATTATATTCGAAGTTCTAAAAACCTACAAGTAACTGCAAAAAAGTTATTTTATTCCTAAAAATTGTGACGTGCATTTTGGTCTGAAGATAATGGACACCTCATGTTTCTTTGAAAATGAAGAATACGAGACGGCTTACCGTCAAATCCGTATACTTTAGATAATTTCTAACCCACTTATTTTGATCTAAAGTTAACGATTTTAATTTAAACTATATAAAATGGTATCACAAATTATATAGCACGACAAATTTTGAATTTATTGAGCGAAAAGTTGCTAGGACATGTAATCTCGAGATTTGATGTGGTCAATTGGCCTTTATAAAAGTTCCAATAAGATTTTTTTATTTTTAAAGAAAACTTTTATTTAACATCAATCCAACCTTTTCAACAACAAACATACTTCAAACAACTTTTAATATTTTAATTGTTATGAGTTGAATATATTGTTGCTTGTTGTTTGTTGCCTGTTGCTTGTTTGCTTGTTGCTTGTTGTTTGTTGGTTGTTGCTTGTTGCTTATTGCTTTTTGCATGTTGCTTATGGTTTGTTCCTTGTTCCTTGTCGCTAGTTGCTTTTTGCTTGTTGCTTGTTGCTTGTTGTTTGATGCTTGATGCTTTATGCATGTTGCATGCTGCTTGTTGGTTATTGTTTGTTGCTTGTTGCTTGTTATTTGTTGTTTGTTGCTTGCTGAATGATTCTTGTTGCTTATTGCTTGTTGCTTATTGCTTGTTGCTTATTCCTTGTTGCTTGTTGCTTGTTGCTTATTGTTTGTTCCTTGTCGCTAGTTGCTTTTTGCTTGTTGCTTGTTGCTTGTTACTTATTGCTTGTTACTTGTTGCTTATTGGTTGTTGCTTTTTGCATGTTGCTTGTTGGTTATTGCTTATTGCTTGTTTCTTGCTTTTTGTTACTTGTTCCTCATTGCTTGTTGTTTGTTGCTTCTTTGCTTGTTACTTATTGCTTGTTGTTTGTTGCTTTTTGCTGATTGTTGCTTGTTGCTTATTGCTTGTTGCTTAATGCATGTTGCTTGTTGCTTGTTGCTTATTGTTTGTTGCTTATTGCTTGTTGCTTATTGTTTGTTGCTAGTTTCCTTATTGCTTGTTGTTTGTTGTTTGTCGTTTGACATTTATTGCTTATTGCTCATTGTTTGTTGCTTATTGCTTGTTGTTTATTGCATGTTGCTTGTTGTTTGTTGCTTGTTGTTTGTTGCTTGTTGCATGTTGATTGTTGCTTGTTTCTGGTTGTTTGTTGCTTGTTGCTTGTTGCGTGGTTCAAAGTGCAAAGTAAAAGAGCAATGTTCTTGTTGCAGCGGTTTGTTTGTTGTTTGTTGCTGCTTGTTGCGGCTTTTTTGTTGTAGTGGCTGCGGTTGTTATTGCAGTTACTGTTGTTGCAGATGCTGTTTTTGAAGTGGTTCCGGTTCTTGTTGACAAAGTTGCGACTGTTGTTAAATGAGTTGTTGATGAATTGGCTGAGCCTATTGTATTAGTTGAGTCTAACTGCATCTGCTGCGGTATTTACTGATACAGAGGCGGCAACGATTGAGGCTGGGCTTGTTACTGCGGTTGCGTCTGTAGAATTATATCTGTCAGCACAAAGTTTTAAATGATAATATTGGCCGGCAAACTGGTTGCATGAATTTACATAAGGAAAACAGATTTGCGGTTACGTAAAACTGCGCTGAATGCGACTGACTCTGCTGTACATTTTCCGAACTTGTTTGCTTATATTGTGACGTCACAAACTGTGGTTACTGCCACAGTATTGTCAGCGTCAGTTGAATTTGAGCTAACATTATATTTTGTTATTACTTCTGTTACTAAAGATTCATTTGAGCCATACCACCACCAGAAATTGAGTACTGTAATACGTCTCGATTTTTTGATATTATATATGAATACGAAATTCATTTTTCGTCCGAAAACTTTGTTTTTTTTTTGGAGAAGATAGTCTTACCTCTCAACCCAGACTCAGCTTGAGCATTAAGGCATTTGATGTAGAATGGGTCGTTGTACTAGACAGATCCTCTAATACAGACCAATAAAGTAGACTCAATCTCATTATAAATTTCTTTATTTTAAATTATGTACGACTCTTTACAGCCGTGTTGACTGTGTGATCTTAATTCCATTAATCTCCAGAAAATGTTGGATGTAATTATACAAATGTGTTATCTAGAATATTCCTTGTACATAATCTAGGAATGTACATATGTGTAAGCAGAAATGCATAGAGATGCACTTCTCTACAAAGATAAGACTTTTCTAAGGAATTTTCACATTCCTAAAATTGCGAAAACATAAATTCAGATTGAAAATTTATCATTTTGAAGTAATTATAATTCAGAACACTTTAACGTAAGCTGTCATAAGGAGTTCTATCGTAATCGTTTCACTTGAAACTAGAAACCTTTAATCTGAGTCAAATCAGGCTGAAGAAATTTATTTGTTATCATTTTCCCCATAGCACGTGTGCACTCGTATCATGCGGGAACAGATATAAGGAATGTCTTCTTGAAGGTAATTCATATTTAAAATGTGGGCGTAGTAATATTTCATTCATAAGCAAATATACATATGGGAATTATCTAGATATTACTATACTATATCATGGCTGGGTTGATATTGTGATTGTTTTGGTTGAGCTCATCGGATTGCCTTGATATGTCCGACGAAACTCGTTGATTTGGGTCACCAATATAAAAGTTCCAGTTCCTTAAATAACCCCTCTACCGATAATTTTGTATTAATGACTTGAACTTTACTATTTAAATGACTCATATGAAAACAAAATAATCGTAATCAAAGCCAACGTGATTGTAGTGTGCTAATGCACACTATAGTCATGAGTACACAACAGCCTTGAAGGTCTTGTGATTTGACTCGGTTAGACTTTTTTTCATAAAACTACAGAAAAAATCATATTTATAAAAATAATTAATAATCTAAAGAGTACTTAAAAACCTAAATCCGATTTACAGCCCAAAATATTCGAAAAAATTATCTCAAAATGTTCAAGTCCTTAAAAAAGTTTCGTTATAGTTATTTAAAGGAAAATATTTTATAAAAGTTGGCAAAAATTAAACTAAATTCAATTAAAAGAAAATATAATTAAAACTTAAATTTAAAGTATATTTTAATTCACTTTACTAAAGATTTTTTAAATATTTTGCAGTTACCAGGTGTATAAGCTTAAATCCGCTGTTTGGTCATAGCGGCGTTTGTGAGAGTATTAAGCTACCATGGGCACGCCAAACTTTTTTTTTATGAGTTTGACATCTGTCAATATTAATCAGTGCACATTGTCAGCAATTTCGTACAACAACATACATTTTTCCTTTGGTAATCATGTCTAGTTTTGTGCCAGAAAAAGACCATATACGGGAAGTTCTGCTTTTCTGCTTGAATTGCTTATGGATGCCTATAGTGACAGTGCTTTATTGGAAACAACGTGCCGAGATTGGATTCGTCGGTTCAAAGACGGCACGTGGGACAAGAAACGTGAAAATCGCCCTAGGAAGGTTGAGGATCATCAATTGCAGGCTCTTTTGGACGAAGACGATATCCAATCACAAAAAATGCTCGCGGAGCAATCGGGTGTTACTCAACCATCCATTTCCATGCATCTGCGTGCCATGAGGACGATTGAAAATATCAGAAAATTGGTGCCGCATGAATTGAACGATAGGCAGATGGAGCGACGCCAAAACACATGCGAAATCTTGCTCACCAGACAAAAAAGGAAGTCGTTACTGCATTGGATTGTGACAGGCGATGAAAAGTGGATGTATTTCGAGAATCCTAAACGCAAGAAAACGTGGGTTGATCCCGGCCAACCATCAACATCTTCCCCAAGACCAAATCGCTTCTGACGGAAGACGATGCTGTGCGTTTGGTGGGATCAGCAGGGTATCGTCTTCTATGAGATGTTGAAAGCTGGTGAAACTGTCAATGTCCACTGCTACCACCAATAACTGATCAAATTGCACCATGCTCTGTGTGAAAAAAGGATGGATTATCAACAAATGCATGACAAGCTGATTTTCCTCCACGAGAACGCACTATCGCACACGTCCAAAATGGTCCGAAACTACTTGGAGACACTCAACTACCCCACTCCGCTTATTCACCAGACCTGGCCCCTTTCGATTACCACCTGTTTTCGTCGATGGGTCCCGCGCTCGCTGAGCAGCACTTCGATTCTTACGAAGACGTCCGAAAATGTCTTCATGAGTGGTTTGCCTCGAAAGAGAAGGAATTTTTTTGGCGTTGTATCCACAAATTACCCGAGAGATGGGAAAAATATGCAGCTAGCGAGGGCAAGTACTTTGAATAAATTTGTTTTTGCTTTCTATGAAAAAAACATGTGTTTTTTTTTTACAAAAAAACAGCGGGTTTAAGCTTATATAATATTGATAACAATTCAACATTTTCTTTACTTATATTTCAAAGAAAATTAACGATATCAAATTACATGCACATACGTTATTTGTCATTTCAGAATTTTTTTACATTATTTAAATTGCAATTATTTGCGAATATAAAGAAAAAAACTTATACAATATATACATACGCCCACAATACACGTGAACAGGATAATAGAAGACTATTTGCGCAATTATATTTTCGTATTAATCAAAATAAGGATACGATATTGTAGGGTATATGTTTGATGTCAAATTGAATATTCAGAATCAGCAGTTATTCAGCTGAAAATGGAACATTTTTTAAGATTTTGTTGAGATTTTTTGTTGTTGTTTATTTTGTTTTATTAAAATTTTATGAAATAATAGAGCGCCTATGCAAAGGTAATTTGTCTTTTTTGATAAATTCATGCATCCTATTTTTTGTTTAGAAATTTTTCTCCTTGTTGATATGATGAAGTTACACGAGTATAAAAATAAGTATTTGCTTTTGATAAGAAAATTCCCATTCATCTTTTGCTATTGTGCTGTTCGGTTAAGCAAGATGGCAAATGTAAATGCCATCTTGTCAATGATTTCTAAATAATACGTTCAAGATGCTTTTAAACGTTCTTGTATAATTTTATTTAACGGTCTTGACATTTAATATATGCCAATAAAGAGTATTTTTTTTTTAATGATGCGAATACAAAGGAGCAGATGTAATGATTTATTCATTATTTATTTATATTAAGAAATTGGTTTTTATTTTGATGAAATTCGAAAATATATTTTTTTATAGTAGCTATAATAAATGATTCAAGACTTTTTTGGTTGGCGAAATTTCATTATTAATATAATAAATTGGCCAATTTATAAATAGAATATTCAAAATGTAGGCTTCTTTTTAAAGTATTATTAATTTATATTTTAATATTACTTAAATTATATAAATGGTTATATTCTTTAATAGATATATATTATTATATTATTTTATAAGCATTTTACTTGAAATATTTGGGAAATATTTCTGAGATTAGATACGAAATGTATTGATAAAATAGCGAATAATTAGGTTTTATCCAATTTAATATTTGGAAAGTATAATTAGCTAAAATATATTTTTTATTTAGATTTTAATTATAATTTTATTTTCGTATATTTCTTAATTTTTGCCATTTTATAAAAATTATAAAAATAGTTTTTAAAAAATCAGCTTGGTAGTACAGTTATTACATACGAGCATGATCCTACGCTACTTCATTCCTCCAAGAAACCACTTTACTTTTCATTCTAATTTTTTTTTTTTATATTTTATTATTAATAAAAAAATATCTGAAAAACCAATCAGCCATCAGAAATACGAAAATATCAATATTAGCTTTTGGAAGGAAAAACCAATCATGGATAAGCACCGGTATTGGTCAAAGACAACAACCCGTAATGGATATAATGGCCGCCTCTCCTACTGGACGAACCATGGCGGCGCACCAAAAACTGCACAAAAAATAAGCTGCAGTGACCGATCGTTCTCCACAGTCGCTTATGGGTTTTCAGAGTTAATTTTCTTTGTAATATATCCATCAAGCAGAATTAATGAGGATTTTAATCAGACAGCAGTTAACGAAACAATTGTTTGTCTCTTTTGTGTTGACGATTGAGCATTTTTATCAAAGAACAGAGTACTATTCAGTGCGGAGCTGTTGATTGTTGAGTTCCTGATCAGAGTTATGAATCTGATGAATATTGGCGAGTGAGCTCTTGAAATGAGCCCAATTGATAAAAATAATGTTTACCTCTCAACTGATGATGATTGAGCATTTTATCAAAGAGCAGTTGACTAGAAAGTTTTTGAATTGTTAACTGTTGGTAATTGAGCTCCAGTTGACAATTGAGAAACCTGTTGATGGCTGAGTTGTTTATCCAACATTAGTTAATAAGAAAAGAGCCTACCCTTTCACTGCTCATAAATGAGCATTTTATTAAACGAAGGTAAATGTTAACGATTGTGCTCCTAATCATTAAAATAGTTAATAATTGAGCATTTAATCAAAGAGCAGCTAACCAGGATGTTGTTGTGCTATTTACTGCTGAAAATATTGAACATCTGATTTACGTTACGGACTTGGTAAAGAGGGAGTTGTTTACCTTTTAAATGTTGATAACTGAGCATTTTATCAAGGAGCAGTTAATAGGTAAAAATTAAATAATTAAAAATTGATTTATTAACTGTTGATAATTAAGGAGCTGAATTTCTATTGACAGTTGAGCTGATGACTAAATAGCAATTAAACGAGTAATTTGCTGATCATTTAAGCATCCACGATTTTAAGAAAATAGTTAAGAAATCTATTATTGGATTAATAATTGTTGATAACTGAGTATCTGATTAGGGTTATGGACTTTGTAACTCTTGAAAATTGAGCTTTTAATAGCAAAGCAATTGATCAGAGAAGTATTTTTAAGTGCTGAAGATTGAGCACTTTGTTAAAAAGTATTTAACAGAAATATTGTTTTATTATAAACTATTGATAATTATGCTTCTGATCATGATTAAAACTCTAGTAACTAATGAAGATTCAACTTCAGATCGGAGAGTAGTTGAGCAGAAAGTTTTTGAAATTTTAGCGATTGATAATTGAGCTCCTGATAAGAGTTGAGATACCAGTTGATGACTGAGCTATTAATCGAATATTAGTTCATGAGGGAGTGGACTATTTTTTAAATTCTCATGAATGAGCCTTTTATTGAACGAAGGTAACTATTAACGATTGCGCCCCTAATCACTAAAAAAGTTGATAATTGAGCATTTACTCAAACAACAGTTAACCCGGATATTGTTGTACTATTTCCTACTGAAAATATTGAACACTTGATTTGCATTATGGACTTGTTAAAGAGGTAGTTGTTTACCTTTTAAATGTTGATAATTGAGCGTTTTATTAAGGAGCAGTTAACAGATAAAAAAAAATTGATTTAATAATTATTGATAATTAAGGAGCTTAATTTCTGTTGACAATTGAGCTGATGACGAGAAAGAAATTAAACGAGTACTTTGCTAATCATTTAAGTATCCATGATTGAACATTTTTCTTAGAGAATAGTTAATATATCTATTATTGGGTTATTAATTGTTGATAACTGAGACTTTGTAACTCTTGACTATTGAGCTCCTGATAGGAAAGCAATTGATCAGAGAGTCATTTACCTCTTAAGTGCTGGTGATTGAGCACTTTGTTAAAAGTAGCTTACAGAAATATTGTTTAGTTATAAGCTGTTGTTAATTAGGCTTCTGATTAGGATTAAGGACCTCGTGACTGATGAGGATTGAACTTTGGATAAGAGAGCACTTGGCAAGGGAGTTATTTATTTCGGAAGTGTTGATGGTTGAGCATTTTTTCAAAGAATAGTCAATTGAATTTCTGCATAGAGAATTGCGAAAAATAAATAAGGGGCTTTCTCTCTGCGTTCACTTCTCTTTGACAGGAGTATTGCCGAATTATAAACTGTTAATAATTGAACTCCTAAATAGAGTTAGAAACCCGACAGCCATTGACAATTGAGCTCAAATTCAAATAAAAAAAAAACTTTAAGAAAAAAATGCTATTATTTAATAGTAATTGAAAATTTATCAAATTAATTATGAACCATTTAATTGTGCAATTAAATATCAAAAATGGGTAATCAGTTCAAGTATCATGAAAATAACCAATGAAAAGTGAATTATTGCTTTTTGTTAATGTTTGTAAATTAATTTTGTTTAAAATCGAACCGTTTGAGGTAAAATAAATGGCAAATTTTCACAATATTATATTCCAATCGATTGATGATAATTACTATCACTTGAAAATCAATTTACAACGGCGAATTCTATACAATTTTGATAATTGACGATTTTCATTATATCGACTATAATTATAACCATAAGAAAGATATTTTATATCAGATCCTATTAAAAAGATTATTTGATTTTATCAATATTATTGTGAGTATAATTTTGGAGAATATTATCAACTTAAAAATAAATTATTATAATGGGAAAAATTTTATAGGGTAAAATATTCAATTTCAGCAGTTATGATTATTCTCTGCACCTTTCAACATCCTTTCGAAATATATAAATTTTATTCCATTATTAATAATTAGCTTTAATATAAAAAAAAAACCTCGATATAATTGAGACCTACAATCATAAAAATTAGTAATCAAATATTATTAATAGATATTTTTATTAAACGATAAATTGTACAGAAAATTCAGATTGAATTTGGGAAATTTTCCTTTGGGTAAAGGATGAAGGATGAAAGTGAAAATAATGAAAAACAAAGTCTCTTATTTGTGGTTTTATTTTGGTAAAGATAAATTACTGCCGGTGGTTTTCTATTACTCTATGCCAAAAGCCTAATATCCTTTGGGACAATATAATAGCCGAAAAGGAGATGGTAACATCAATTGAGTCAGATTCAGCAATGGGAACAGGTGTAATTACCGATAAAAGCTCATTTCGTTTACACTGAATTGTATTTTTTTTTTAAATTTTTATAGGCGGGTGATGTTGCTAGTAAAGCGGCCCTGTAGTTAGTAGGGAATTCATTTTTAATTGGGCAAAGCTATTACATTCTTAAAGATTGATTCATTCATTTAAGATGGTTGGAAGGATTTCTATATACATTTTTTTGTTTTAATTTATGAAAGTACTCTTGTATAGGATAGGTTTTTAGTAAGTTTTTTTTTTATTTGTTTGTATATTAATTTTTGAAATTAAACTCAAAGGACATTTTATAGTGCCACGACTGAAAGGGATTTTTGGCGAGACTTTATGTTTCGTATGGGTTTGGCTTTGTTAACTTTCCTAATGAAAGTGATCGCAACAAAATCTGGAAGGGTAAGGGGATGGAGCAATTAAAAATTTTTCAATTTTATGGAGCATAATAGATTGTTTAAGAGGATTTAAAAAATAAGCAGTTGAGAGAAGGTATTCCACTTCTGAAAGGATTCCTATTCAAAAAATAAATTCTGATTAAGTGACGTTTCGGTTACTCAGTAATTAATATTAAATGCAGCCGAAAACCAGATCAGCTCAAGGACTATGAATGCCCTCTAACGCAACGGGTCTATTGCTAAAAAATGATATAGTGTAAGGTTTGTCGAGATTAATTTCAGTCTGAACTTCTATTTTAATTGCAGAGTTCTTTATGAAAAGGAAAACTTTAGTGTAGTAAAATTTATTTTGCATTCTACTATAATTTACTTATTCAGTTATTACTTTTTTAATGAAAAGTTTAGAAAAACACTTGAAAATGACATCAGCCATCAGGAACAAAGAGATTACTTTATCTGCTTTCGGAAGGAAAAACCAATCGTGGATATACACCCGTATTAGTCAAAGACAAGAACCCCAAAATGGATATAATGGCCGCATCTCCTACTGAACGAAGCATGGCGCCGTATCAAAAACTGCACGAAAAATAATCAGTACGAAGCTGCACCGGACCAATCATCTGCTAAGCGAAGATTAAAACAAAATGTAATTAGAAGATTTGTACAAGGTTAACATATTCCGAAAGGATAATAGATAAAAAATTCTAAACCTTAGAATAAGCTAGATGACGAGAAAGGATGGTGTTTAGTACGCTGACTGTTGTTCCATCTAAAACTTACTTTTGACTATAATTTTTGTCTTAGATAGCAACTGATAATATTTAAAAAAATACTTGAAAAAAATAACTAAGAAAATTGAGGGTAGAGTCCAAGTAATAGCTTTTGCAGCAGAGAACAAATTAGTAAGAAGTGTGTTAATAAAATTTTCGCATTAAAATAAAGAAAAAATTGACTATTAAAAGTTACTTTTTAATTTTCTTATGACAATATTAACCCAATTCTTACTAATTTTTGTAATTAATGGATTATCTCTAATTTGTGCTTCGGAAAGTAAAGTGATAACTTAGATATTGATAAAATTTTTATTGATTGTATTATATTGCATAAACTATGCCATTATCTAAAAATATAAAATTATTTGTATAATTACCAAAAAACTTCTTGCACTATTCGATCGTTTTGAGGTAATTTTTGATTAATTTTTTTGTATATTTCAGTTTGTAATTCGGTCATTAATTGGCAGATATTGGTTCTTAAGTATTTTAGAGTTTTACAATTATTTGCCTTATCAATAATTTGTATACCAGGTGTATAAGCTTAAATCCGCTGTTTAGTCATAGATGGCGTGAGTGAGCGTAATAAGCTACCATGGGCACGCCATACTTTTTTTTTATAAGTTTAATATCTGTCAACATTAATCAGTACACATTGTCAGCAATTTCTTACAACAACATACATTGTTCCTTTGGTAATCATGTCTAGTTTTGTGCCAGAAAAAAAACATATGCGGGAACCTCTGCTTTTCTGCTTCAATTTGAAGAAACCGGCTGCCGAATCGCATCGAATGCTTATGGAGGAATATGGCGACAGTGCCTTATCGGAAAAAACGTGCCGAGATTGGTTTTGTCGGTTCAAAGACGGCAATTTTGACTTGTGGGACAAGAAGCATGAAAATCGGCCTAGGAAGGTTGAGGATCATAAATTTCAGGCTCTTTTGGACGAAGACGATACCCAATCGTAAAAAAAGCTCACGAAGCAATTGGGTGCGCCTGCGTACCATGGGGAAAATTGAAAAGATCGGAAAATGGGTGCCGCATGAATTGCAAGTTTGGCATATGGAGCGACGCCAAAACACATGCGAAATCCTGCTCGCCAGACAAAAAAGAAAGTCGTTCCTGCATCGGATTGTGACAGGCGATGAAAAGTGAATGTATTTCGAGAATCCTAAACGCAAGCAATCGTGGGTTGATCCCGGCCAACCATCAACATCTTCACCAAGACCAAATTGCTTCGGACGGAAGACTGAGCAGCACTTCGACTCTTACGAAGATGTCCGAAAATGGCTTGATGGGAAGACAGTCGAAATGGCTTGTAGTATCCACAAATTGCCGAGAGATGCAAAATATTTGTAGCTAGCGAGCGCAAGTACTTTCAATAAATTTGTTTTTGCTTTCTATGAAAAAAAAACATGTGTTTTTTTTAAATAAAAAACAGTGGATTTAAGTGTATAAGCTTTTTAAGCTTTTTTCCGTTTGGAGTTTACTTATAGTTTTTTAAGTAAACTTTGAACGGCATCAAATCGCACGATCTTGTAGGTCAATTTACTGAGTCCTATAAACTTTGCGCGCAATTAAGCCAAAATTTCTTCTGTTATGTGAATTTGGCAAAAATGGTGTTATTTTTTTTTATGAAGGATCTTCAGACCAAAATTAACCCTAAACGGTCACTTTTTGTGGATGCAATGGCTTTGCTATAGTTTTCTGTTAGATTATAAAGCCTCTAATATGAAAACTTTAATTATTGGCGTATACACTGAGCGAAAAACGGACCTCATTGATGAACACAATTCTATTCAAAGAAGCGTAGACTCACTATTTTTTTAAGGAAGTTTTTACAATTTAAATAAATTTGTTAATTTAAATAATATCAAATGGCAAATAGTTTTCTAAATATCTACTATCTTAAAAATAATAAACTTTTCTTAACTATCAAATGACCTGATTGTACTTTCCGAACCATGTGTGGTCAATTATTTTCTAAATTGAAAAATTTTCTTTAAAACTTGTTGGTATTCGCTTTTACAATAAAACGTAAATTATTTACTAAAAAATAAAATTAAAAAAAAATACAAAAAAGTTTAACATTTTTATTACGATTACCAACAAGTTTTACATCAAAATTTTATAGCAACCATTGCCAGACTAAATAAAACTCACAGCATCTTTTAGAGTAAAGCTTTTTTTAAAAGAACCAAAATACACTAAAAAATTGGCTATAAAATAAAATTATTTGTGCATATCACCAAATTAGTATTCATGTCTTGTATAAAATTCTGAAAGTACACGAAAATCAATAAGTTTGTCGCAGAACAGTTGGGAAATATTGATTCATTATACATAAAAACTATCATTTCTCTTACGAAAAAAAAATATATATTTTTTTCTAAGGATTCTCGCTACAGTTTATGCATATACAAGTAAGGATAATTTTTAAATATTTTACAAAAAAAAAAACCAAACTTCACGAAAATATATCAGATTTTTTTAAAAAAATTGCTAAAAATCTGCATTATTTAAATTGTGGAAAAAAAATTATGGAATAATCTATAAGAGAAAATAATTTTGACTACAACAAATATTGAAAAGTTGGGAGATTATCCCCAACATAATTTATTGGCTTTATAAAAGTTCAATTTTAAAATAAAGTCAAGAAAATAAATAGAAATGAAAACGGTTTTGAAAAATCCTAAACGAATTTGTGTTTTTTTTTTTTTTTTTGCAAATGGTTTTCTGCAAATTGTAATAAAATTTTAATCAACTTTTTATCCCAAGTCTTATTTATATATATATATATAAAAAAAAGAAAAAAAATCAATATTAATTTTGCAATATATAAACTGGCACTGATGTAGGTTAGGTAGTTAGGTAAATACCTCTGTTTGGTACACATGCAAGCGTAGGAGTTGGTAAGTCTTGATGAATCCCCAGAACTTAAACTTTGAATCTTTTGTTATTCATGAATTTCTAAATACGATTTCGTTAAGTTTATTCGATTTAACCAAAATGAATATTAACAATACGTCATTGTGAATGATAACCAAAATAAGTTACCGAAGGAAAAATCCAAAAAGGGATAACTCAAAATACAAAAGTCCTTTTAGGAGTGCAGTGTTTTTTTTCTCTTTTTGGTATTTTTCAACATTACGAAATATAAAGTATTTTCCCGTAAAAATGGATTTATTTATGCATATGTATGTGTCTGTTTTTAAGTGAATATGTAGAAATTCGATAGAATTTAGTAAAAACGAAAAGAGAAAAAAAAACGCCTACCAATATCAAAAGTAAATAGTTGTTAAGAATATGATAAACGATCCCCTATTTTTTTGGTGATTGTGCGCTCTCACATATGAAAAACGATGTTCTCAGGTGCATAAGTTATGTTATATAAAATTGTTCTATTAAATGATTCGAAATATTTTGTATTTCTTACGTAAAACCTTACTTCGAGAACTAAAAAGTCATATTCTCAATTTCATATAAAAAAGTTGAACTAAAAATTACTTCTTACATAATATCTGCCAAGGATGCTGAATCTACTCATAATATAGGGGAAATATCCTTACTTCATTGGAAAAGAATTACAATAGGCCATTTTGTTTATTTCCATTTTCCTTAAATAAATCCTATTAGGATGAAATTTTTTTTTGATATATAAAATGTTACCTTTGAAAATATTGCTAAATTTTCAATTGAATAGTTGAAACTGAGAGTATTATTATTTGAAAAAATGTTGATGCTCACTCACCAAGGAAAATAAAATTTTTTTGTTTTTAAGGTTTAAATTCACTTTAACTGATGGGTTAAAAATATTTTTTTTTGTTCAATTACGAGGTCTGTTCAAAAAGTATCGCGAATTTTTAATTTCCGCGGATTACGCATATTCGATTTTCGATTTTTTTGTGGCGTTATGTTGGTACTCATATCTCGCACTTATGCCGACAAGTTCGACCATTTTGAATGTTCAGTTAATTTTTGACAGCTGCTTTGCTTGCACGTGTTTTGGCTCGTCTTCGATTTTTGTCCATTCCAAAAAATGGATTAAAGAATCTGTTTCGGGAACAAGAAAAAGTTACA
This sequence comes from Atherix ibis, assembly GCA_958298945.1. Lineage (NCBI taxonomy): Eukaryota > Metazoa > Arthropoda > Insecta > Diptera > Athericidae > Atherix > Atherix ibis. The sequence goes on along the minus strand of OY282605.1, from coordinate 28,569,482 downwards.
GGGTGCCAGAGCTAGAGAATATGGTGGCTGTGGCATTATTTGTGTGTTGTCTTTGGCCGAAAATTCGCGCACAAGTAAGGATGCGTGAGCAGGGCCGTTATCATGATGAAAAAAACAATTTTTGTTCTTTCAGAAATCCGGGCGTTTCTGGAGGATTTCTTCGCGAAACTTGCGCATAATTCGCAGGTAATATTCCTTATTGACCGTTCTACCCTGTGGCAAGAACTCATGATGCACCACGCCCCTGCATTCGAAGAAAACGGTAAGCAAAACTTTCACATTAGACCGAACTTGGCGCGCTTTTTTCGGTCTTGGCTAGTGCGGCAGCTTCCCTTGAGATGATTGAGCTTTGGTTTCCACATCATAACCATAAACCCATGATTTGTCACCAGTTATGACCCTCTGGATCAAATTTGGTTCGTAGCGGACAGAGTCCAACAGCTCCTTAGCAATGTTAATGTGATGCTGTTTTTGGTCGAAATTGAGTAATTTTGGTGCAAATTTCTCGGCGACCCGTTTCACGCTCAAATCATTGGTAAAAATCGAATGGTGCGCGCCAATCAATATGTTTAAGTCCTCAGCAACTTTTCTAATGGTGATTCGACAATTGGCCAATACTATTTTCTTCACTTCCTCAATGTTTTCGTCTGTTGTTGACGTGCTCGGGCGTCCGGTACGCTTTTCGTCGTTCACATCTTCTCGGCCCTCTGAGAACATTTTGTACCACCGATAAACGTTACTTCGGTCCAAAGTAACTTCACCATATGCCACAGTCTACATTCGAAATGCGCCCACGCAAATAATTTTGTTTTTCACACAAAATTTGATACAGATTCTTTGATCCATTTTTTGGAATGGGCAAAAATCGAAGACGAGCCAAAATACGTGCAAGCAAAGCAGCTGTCAAAAATTAACTGAACATTCAAAATGGCCGAAATTGTCGGTATTAGTGAGAGCCATGAGTACCAATATAACGCCATAAAAATTTAAAAATCGAATACACGTAACCTGCGGAAATTCAAAATTCGCGATACTTTTTGAATAGACCTCGTAACAACCTCAGTGTGAATTTTGGACTGAGGGTGCCGATAACACCCTCAGTCCAAAATACACACCAGACAGTAAATTTTCATGGATACAAGGGGTTTTCCATAGTCACAAAATAGAAATTTTACTAGAAAAGGCATATAACTTAAAAATGCGGTATTTTTGGCAAACATTGAGTGTTTATTTTGAAAAATTGTTACAAAATATTTTATTCAAAGTATTGTCCATCGGAAGCCACTACTTTTTCCCATCTTTCTGGCAACATATGGATTCCGCGCCATTGAGGCCAAGAATGAATCGAGCCAATTTTTGATGCCCTGTTCTGAAGTGAAGCGTATTCCGGTGAGGGCGTTTGGCATGGATCTAAACAAATGGTAGTCGGACGGGGCAAGGTCTGGGCTATAAGGCGGGTGAGGCAAAACTTCCCAGCCACTGTTTTCTAAATAATTTTTAACCGGTCTTGCAACATGAGGCCGAGCGTTGTCATGATGGAAAATTATGGCTTCGTGTCTGGTCGCATATTCCGGGCGTTTTTCGGGCAATGCTCGCTTCAAACGGATTAATTGTGTTTGGTAGAGGTCGCCTGTGATCGTCTGGCCCGATTTCAATAGCTCATAATAGATCACACCCTTCTGATCCCACCAAATACAGAGCATTACCTTGGCGCCATGGATATTTGGCTTTGGCGTTGATTTGGCTGGTTGGCCGGGCTTCACATATGATTTTTTGCGCTTTGGGTTGTCGTAATGAATCTATTTTTCGTTGCCAGTAATGATTCGATTCAAAAACGACTTCTTTTTCTTCCGTTCAAGCAGCATTTCGGACATGCAAAATCGCCTTTCAACGTCTCTCGGCTTCGATTCATGTGGGACCCAATTTCCTTGCTTTTGGATGAATCCTGCTGCTTTCAAACGTTTTGAAATGGCTGCTTGAGTGACTCCCAATGATTTTGCAATTTCTTCTTGAGTTCAACAACAGTCTTCGTCGAGTAATGCCTCCAAATCTTCATCTTCAAACTTTTTTGGCTGACCTGGTCGTTCTTTGTCTTCCGTGTCAAAATCACCACTTCTAAACCGCACAAACCATTTCTCGCACGTTGAAATCGATGGAACATATTCAGGATAAGCTTCGGTGAGCAATCGATGTGCTTCAGCTGCACTTTTTTTCAAATTGAAGAAGTAAATCCACACTTCCCGCAAATGGGACTTTTTTGGTACGAAATTCGACATTTCTGAAGCAAAAAAAAACTTTGTTGTTTACTCTTTTTCGTTTAATAACTAATCGAGAATGAATGACAGACCTCCAAAATGCCATATGAGTTATTATTAACACAAACCATGTGTAAAAGTTATGCCATCTGTTGTCAATCCCGCATTTTTAAGTTATACACCCAGACGAGGCTCATTCGTCTGGGTGTATTACGAGTACTTAAAAAATTTGGATATATTGGGTGTGTTAAGTTGCTGTTGTCCCGCATTTTTAAATTATCGAAGAGGCTCATTTGGATATATTGGGTGTGTTAAGTTATACACCCAATATATCCAAATGAGCCTCGTCGATAAGGAAAATTTTGTGCGGCAAAATAACAACTTTTTTGGAAAGTTGTTACCATTTTTCGTATTATTTTATACTAAAATTATTTATAATAAATGGCAAAAAAATAATTTTTTTTGTTGTTGATATTATTCTAAAAAACTGTACAATTGCAGTATTACAATTTCCATCCTACAAAATCGATAATCGTCGTGTATTGTTGGTTCAAGTTTCGTTTAAGAAAGCTCACAACATACCATCACGAGTTTGGCGCCCCATTTTTAAATCTCTGCCAACTAGCCTTATTGAAGCCAATTCGCATTAAAATTTCAAACCTCGTATCTATACAAAAAAGTAATTAAATTAAACATAAAATAATTGGAATTTTCCAAATAAAATCAAAAATATTCACAAAACTATTCCAATGATTCAGACTTACTTAATACGAAATTTATCCTTCTTCTCTTATATGAGTTTATTAAGTTAAACAACGAATTTTATGGCTAATAATAGTAATAATAAATAGAAAAAAAAAACTTTAACATTTTGATTATGTTCAGAAAATTTACTGCTGACTCGTACGTTTTAGCTGAGGAATATTTCCATTCTAAAACAGCCATAAACAAACTTCAGAACATTCTTAGTTTTATAACCGAATAGTTACTCGTAGCTTTGAAGATGTTCACTTTTAATAATATCCTTAGTTGATGGTGTTTTATGTTTCACGTTATTTATGTTATCCAATGCCATGGAGTAAATACTCGTATCTTTAGTTCGAATATCTCATAAGTGGTTAAAGTTTTTGCTGCTTTTAATTATGGCATGGATAAAATGTTCTCGTTAAATAAGTTTTTTTTCTCTCTTCTGGTGGGTTTTTAGGTATTCAGGATAAGATAGCGAGAAATATGAGTCAAGTACAAGAATAAGGAATAACCAAGATTTTTTTAAAAGGATTTATTTGGTTTTAAGACTATTTTGTGGCAAAGTTTTGCTTTTTTATTTATTCCAAATATTTTTTAATATTCAATAAAAATTTACTTATATTCTGATAAAATAAGAAAATTAATTTAAAATTAAGTGAATACAACTGTTTTTTTTCTTTCTATACAAAAAAGTTTACGGGACAAGGAAACTCTATTTTGTTGTTGTTAAGTAGGCCAAAAGAAATTTTAGAGGTAGCAAGCCATTTTTACGATGGTCATAATAAATGTGTGGGTCGTGAAATCTATTTTTAAATGGCCGAGGAGATTCTTTGACCTATTTTAGAGCGACCGCGATAAATTTTGTGGGTGAGAAACTATTTAAAATATATAAAAAATATATTAAAAAAAATAGTTCATAAAAAAAAACAATTTATTAAGAATATTTAAAAAAAAATATAATTTTAAAATTTTTAAACATCTTAAAATCTACTACAGTAAATTTGTGCAGTTGCAAAGCCATTTTTAAGTGGAATGTAGAAAATTCAAGGATCACAATAAATTTCTCAAGTTACAAATCCCTATTTATGATGACCAAAATAAATTCCAGGAGTTGAAAATTCCTATTTCGCTGGCAATAATCAGTTTCAGGGGTAACAGACCTTTATATATAAATTTTATTTGTTTTATTTTTAATAATTTTTCAGATTTTTTCAGCAAGAATTTTTTTTGTAATTTTTAAATGTAACAAAAAGTTGGTAAAATTTACAATAAGTTGTATAACAAAAGCTAATTACCGCCAATCTGTAAGTATGTGCATACACAGGGTGGGTTAACTTGGGCTATGTGATTTAAAATGCATATAAATTTATTATTTTTGAAATTTTTTTTTTACAGATTATGAATCATTTTATAAAGATTTATAATTTGTTCATACTCAGTGCAAGAACGTGTCAAAATTGTTGAATTTTATTATTCTTTCAGACGGTCTACTGTCATAACACAAAGAAAATATCGTCAACATATTAATACTGTCATAGCTCTCAGTAGTGGAGGCTTTATGCGAAAGTGTCAACGATGATCCATCTGTGCCTACTCAATCGTTACGACGCATTTTGAAACTTGATCTAAGGATGTTTTTATACAAAATTCAATTAGCTCAAAAATTATTTCCGAAGGATGCAGCACAACGGCTACAATATGCCAAAGTCAGGCCAAGTTGGCCCACCCTGTATGAACAAATGTAATGTTATGAAATTAAAAAATATATCGAATGATTTTTTTATTGTTTGGTTTTTCATGTTTTTATTTTTAATAGATAATACATTACACGTGATATTTATTAAAAATAATAATGCTAAAATAGCATTTCTATTTTGTTATAGAAAGATTTACATTTGAGTAATGCTTATAAATTATTGAATTTTGTTATCAAAATTCGTGCTCTGTGAAAAATGTGTTTTATGGTCGTCATAATCGACACATACTGAGCAAGCAATTCAACGTATTGGACACCACACTACTAACCCATATACGTAGAGTGCATACAGAGGAGAATATTGTAGCTGTAGCCCCCAGTGTTGGTGAAGACCGCGATTTGTGCATCCGAAGCCGTTCACAGAAATTGGGATTGTGTTACTCGACTATGTGGCAGATTTTACGCAAGGATCTTGATCTGAAAGCATATAAAATACGGTTCGTACAAGAACTAAAGCCGAATGACCTGCCAAAGCTTCGAATTTTCAGTTACAACAACTAGAAAAAAATCCATTTTTTTACCAAATTAATTGCATTCAGCGACGAAGCTCTTTTCTGGTTCTAAGGATATGTGAATAAGCAAAATTCTCATATTTAGTCTCACGAAAAATCACAGGTAAAACAAGAACTGCCATGCAATGTTTGGTGCATCATTCCGTATTTCTTTAAAGATGGCGCTGGCCGCAATGTTACCGTCAATGGCGCCAGTTATCGCTTGATGATTTCGAACTTTTTTTTGCCCAAAATACAAGAACTGCATCTGGTTGACATGTGGTTTCAAATAGACGGCGATATATGCCACACAGCACGTAAAATAATGGACATATGGAGATATAAGCTCAGTGAGCAATTTATCTCACATCTCGGACCGGTTAGTTGGCTATCTAGATTGTATGATTTGACGCCTCTAGACTATTTTGAATCGGACTACGTGAAATCACTCGTCTATGCCGATAAACCAGCGTCACTTGCTACTTATTTAGATAATATTACTCTTTGAGATGTTTGAAAAAGTAATTCAAAATTGGGTCTCACGCATGTATCATTAAAAACGTAATCTTTGCCAATATTTATACGAAATAATCTTTAAAAAGTAAATGAAAAACAATGATTTATAGACTCAAATAAAAATTTTATACACTTTAGCAATTTTTCATACTTTTTTGAAATTTTGAAAACCAAAACAAATTACCCAGTTCAAATATTGTCAAATATTTAGTGTTTCATTTTGTAAGAGAATTGTTGTTTTACAATTGCCAACCAGCAAGAAATCCAACTTCAAAAAGAGAAGATAACATGCATAAAAACCATCACAAAAAACAAGCACTATAGCCAGCTTGAAGTAAATCCAGCAGGTAAACAAGCGTGGAAACAAGCATCGTTAGCAGAGGGCATAACTTATTGTCCACATTATTGAATATATTTTATGCTCACAAATTTTTTTTTCTCTTTATAATTATTGGATTTATTTTTGATATTGCAATTTTTCTATGTTCGGTTTTCGAAAATTTGAAAACCAAGAACTTAAGAAATCACCCGGTAAAAAATATTTCTGAGTGGTGGAAGTAGGAGAAGGTGAAGTAAAAGAAGGAAGTTAAAGAACACTAGCATTATGATGATAATAGTGAAATTCAAAATTTGCAGTGACGGTGTTCTCCCAGCCACATAAAAAAAAAATCATTACAAGAAAACATAAAAAGCTTTATTTGGAGTATCCGAAGGTGTTAAGCTCTTCAAGAAAGGTAATAAATATTTATTTGGTAAAGAAAAGAAATCAAAAATAGAAATAAATTTACTAAAGAACAAATGAAAAAAGAATCATTAAGGATATGGAAAGAATAAAAATTTCAAAGGGGGGAAGGGGATGAAATTTTCCACAAAACAAAAATTTCAATTGACCGAAAAATATATAAAACAACCACGGAACCCACAATGAGAAGAAAAAATGGTAAGGAAAATACCAAAAAAATGTTGAAACAGTCCGACGACTTTTGTGGGAAAGAGTTCTCGTTGGCCATACCATATTCCCAAACCTTCAAGGAGCACTCCAAAGCCAGATGATTGAATTTTGTCTTCTCTTCCATTTACTAGTAAATTTACAATATTTAATGAAACTAGTAAAAAACAGATTGAAACTAGTAAATCTATTTTCCACTTTTATCAAAGGATCCCATTCACAGAGTCTTCATATCCTTTGATAGAGAAACTGTCATTATACTTTGTCAGTTTTCCTAACATCATCGATATACTCGTAAACTTGGAAATTTTCTTGTATACAAAATTGCTTAATTTTATATACTCGTAACTTACAATATTGTTCATACCTGAAAAGGTAGAAAGGGAGTGAGACCGAAAGATCCAAAAAGGGTTTTTGTAATATTTTGTTGAACAAAAACGATACATTCAGTAATTGATGAAATTGTTCATTGTTTTAAATAACTAGGATGGTAATTTTATTTGTAATTGATGAGTACGTGCAATTTACCTATAAACAATCCAGAAAGGAAACTTTTTTCTATTCAATTTTATTAGTTGGTTATAGTTTTAATCAAGTTTAAAAGTATTTTGATAGTAAGTCTTCTAATAATTTTGGTTTTATTTAGAATATAATTTACGTAATAAAAATTAATATTTCTGGGCTTATACTGTACAATACAATCTATATTATAGACATGACATTGGTATAAATACTATTTATATGCACTTAAATTAGATGTTGTATACTTGCTTGAATATAATTAAGTTAGAAATAAATAAAAATATCAGTGAAACGATAGTAAACTATAGTTTATGATCCTCTTATCATGAACACACATTTTGTCATTAACAGTCCATGACACGATTGAAAGCAGTAGATGGGATCAGTACTGAATAATTCACCCAAAGTGAGGAGCTTTAGGAAAAAGGAAATCCTTTCTTATACGAGGTCTGTTCAAAATGTATTGCGAATTTTGAATGTCCGCCGGTTACGTGTATTCGATTTTCGATTTTTTATGGCGTTATGTTGGTACTCATGTCTTTTACTTATACCGGCAAGTTTGGCCATTTTGAATGTTCAGTTAATTTTTGACAGCTGCTTTGCTTGCACGTGTTTTGGCTCGTCTTCGATTTTTGCCCATTCCAAAAAATGGATCAAAGAATCTGTATCAAATTTTGTGTGAAAAACAAAACTATTTGCGTGGACGCATTCCGAATGTTGACTGTGGCATATGGTAAAGCTACCTTGAACAACAGACGAAAACATTGATGAAGTGAAGAAAATAGTATTGGCCAATCGTCGAATCACCGTTAGAAAAGTTGCTGAGGACTTAAACATATCGATTGACTCGTGCCATTCGATTTTTACCAATGATTTGGCGTGAGACGGGTCACCGCGACATTCGTACCAAAATTGCTCAATTTCGACCAAAAACAGCATCGCACTAACATTGCTAAGGAGCTGTTGGACTCTCTCCGCGACGACCAAAATTTGCTCCAGAGAGTCGTAACTGGTGACGAATCATGGGTTTATGGTTATAACGTGGAAACCAAAGCTCAATCATCCCACTGGAAGCTGCTCCACGAGCCAAGACCGAAAAAAGCGCGCCAAGTTCTGTCGAATGTTATGGTTGTGCTTCTTCGATTGCAAAGGCGTGGTGCATCATGAGTTCTTGCCACAAGATAGAACGGTCAATAAGGAATATTACCTGTAAGTTGTGCGCAAGTTGCGCAAAGCAATCCGCCAGAAACGCCCCGATCTGTGTAAGAACAAAAATTGGCTTTTGCACCATGATAACGTCCCTGCTCACGCATCGTTGCTTGTGAGCGAATTTTTGGCCAAAAACAATACACTAATAATGCCGCAGCCACCGTATTCCCCAGAGTTGGCCCCCTGTGAGTTTTTCCCAAAACTGAAGAGCCCCATGAAATGACGACGCTACACTACGATTGAGGAGATAAAGATGGTATCAAAGGAGGAGCTGAACAAGATTACAAAAATAGATTTTTCAGTAGTACTTGACCCTTCCATAAGCTTTTCTTTATAAACTTCTAACTCGCATAGACCTAATAAATACCATGGGTATAAGCTTAAATCCGCTGTTTGGTCATAGATGGCGTGAGTAAGCGTATTAAGCTACCATGGGCACGCCATACTTTTTTTATGAGTTTGAGATCCGTCAACATGAATCAGTGCAAATTTTCAGCAATTTAGTACAACAACATACATTTTCCCTTTTGTAATCATGTCTAGTTTTGTGCCAGAAAAAAAACATATGCGGGAACCTCTGCTTTTCTGCTTCAATTTGAAGAAATCGGCTGCCGAATTGCTTTGAATGCTTATGGAGGCTTATGGTGACAGTGCTTTATCAGAAACAACTTGCCGAGATTGGTTTCGTCGGATCAAAGATGGCAAAACTTGTGGGACAAGAAGCGTGAAAATCGGCCTAGGAAGGTTGGGGACCATCAATTGCAGGCTCTTTTGGACCAAGACGATACCCAATCGCCAAAAATGCTCGCGGAGCAATTGGGTATTACTCAACCAGCCATTTCCATGCGTCTCCATACCGAAATCTTGCTCGCCAGACAAAAAAGAAAGTCGTTTCTGCGGATTATGATAGGCAATGAAAAGTGGATATATTTCGAGAATCCTAAGAAATTGTGGGTTGATCCCGGCCAACCATCAACATCACCCCCAAGACCAAATCGCTTCGAACGGAATACGATGCTGTGCGTTTGGTGGGATCAGCAGGGTATTGTCTACTGTGAGATGTTGAAACCTGGTGAAACTATCAATGCCTACCGCTACCACCAACAATTGATGAAATTGCACCGTGCTCTACGTGGAAAAAGGACGGAGTATCAACAAAGACATGACAAGCTAATTTTCCTCCACGACAACGCACGATCGCACATGTCAAAAATGGTACGAAACTACTTGGAGACACTCAACTGGGAGGTGCTACCCCACCCCGCTTATTCACCAGACCTGGCCCCTTCCGACTATCACCTGTTTCAGTCGATGGACTACGCGCTCACTGAGACGCACTTCGATTCTTACGAAGATGTCCGAAAATGGCTTGATGAGTGGTTTGACTCGAGAGAGAAGAAATTTTTTTGGCGTGGTATCCACAAATTGGCCGAGAGATGAGAAAAATATATAGCTAGGAAGAGAATAAATTTGTTTTTGCTTTCTATGAAAAAAACATGTGCTTTGTAAATAAAAAACAGCGGATTTAAGCTTATACACCTTGTAATATATTGGCTTGTCGAAAAAGTTCATGGCATTTCGAGTAGAATATAGACGCTTAGATGAGAGTGGATGAAAAACTGAATCCAGTTTTTGGATGAAAAACTGAATCAAGTGGGTTTTATAGGTCTTTCTTTGAGCCGGCTTGGTTCCATTAAGGGAGTTATCTAAAAATCAACCCAACTGGATGTCTTCCTTAAGATTCTCTTTTATCAGTATCGCTGTTCAACACTTATATACCTTCAGAACCTTCATCATTTGATCTTTGCCGAGAACCTTCATCATTTGATCTTTGCATCGCTTTTCCATGTAGCTGAACCAAACAGATGCCTTTATTAATCTAGAAAAATGTGTCGGTTGCCAACATCCGAAAATTGTGTTTACTGCACGCTTTATTGAGAATAAACTAAAACTGTAAATTTCTAGGACTAACCATTACTGATAATTTATACAGAATATCTAAATGAGATTACCTTTAAAATTAGTAAAATAATTAATATAGAAATTTTTTTTGTGGTATTAAAATAGGTTTTTAGATTGCTAAACAACCGACTGTTTATATTCTCTCAATTTATGATTTCAGTCCGGGTACCTCTAAAATCGACACCGTCCTTAATAACGTCATTCGAACAGTTAAAGGTACCTTTCATATTTCTTCAGTGGAAAGTCTATAGATTGAATCGGAATTTGTTAATTTGAGAAAACTTGCAAAATTTCAAAGTCGCCTAATTATTCGATCCCAAAACCTGTAATACGCATTTTAGCTCCTATATTTTAATTACCACTCCACTTTTGATTATCGAACACAACAAATTTTTGGCAACTCTCTTTTGCACAAATCTTCCAACCTATTTATCTAAAGGCCTTCTCCTTTCTTTCCGCCCTCAACATAACAGCTAATATTTCTGCTCAGTGCTTCATCCATACAAATAAATCTCTTTATTTTAAAAACAACTTAAAATACTTTCAATACTGATCCAATTATTTAACAAATCCAATCCGGTCTCATAAATCAAAACATTTCATTAGATTTCCTCACATAGTTAAATTTCAGGAAATATTCAGACCGATGCGTCAGTCAAAATTTGCCATAACATGCCTCTTATTGCATATCATCCTCCAAGCTATTCCTCCAGTTCAAACTTATTAAAATACTGCCAAGCTTTCGAGTTAAATAATATTTGGAAATCTTCAAACTCCTTTCTGAGAAACTCCTACATAAAACCCAGAGCTAGACAGGTTATATTACATGGCAGTAGCCAGGAAGCGTCTTGGAAATTGCCGACTAACAGAAAAGCACTTGCTATCAAAACGTCCACCACCTGTTGTGTGGACCAATTTTCAGTTCGGAGCACACTTTCCTTTTAAAGTAATTACAAGCACACCAAAATTTTTCTACAGTCACATTGTATAGAAAATCCGTACAGACCCCCAATATAATTCACTGGACCTTTTTTCCTATTAATAACTTATCTAGGCTATACAACCCAAGCGAAAAATTTTTTTTTGTTAACTTTTAATTAAATTAAAAAATTTAAGTAATCAATAAAGTCTTAAATAAATTTGTACAATTTTTGTAAACATCTTTTTTTAAAAATTTGCTAATCCCCTTTTTGGCCCTGGAAGTTGCGTACCCCTTATACCAGACTGGCAACATTTATTATAAAATAATGTGCCTTGTGAAATAAATAAAATAATCTCTTTAAATCGAAAATAATAAGCGACATTTTACTAGAAAATCTTCCCTTTTATAATCTGCTTGGTACTATCCTTTAATAAACTTGAAGGAAATAACCTTCAGAATTAATTTCAAATGTTTCAGAATGTTTATTCTTCTAGTTTCAGACTTTGTAGTTGTAGACTTTTATAATATGACCCGTCGGGACTGTCCATTTAAGATCCATGCCATCCGTAGTAGTTGAGAGGTCCCAACACAGTTATCATACCTGAACACAGAATAATTTGCAATTGCTTTGAATAGTAACAAACGACAGAAAGAATAAATTGACAATATAAAAGAGTTAAATTGCTAATGGAAAGAAGAAGAACTGAACTTAAACTACATTTTATCCTGATTCCCACTGATTCTCTTCAGTTGCTTTCCATTTATTTTCTTGGGGAATTCTAATTACTTTGTAAATGGGAAAAAAAATATGCTCATTTTGTAATTTGTATTTTTTGTAGGAAAATGTTTTTTACAAGGTACAAAAAAACAAGCTAGAATTGTAACAAACATTTCAAAAGGCAATGAAATAGAAAAAAAAACTTTAAAGCAGCAATACCAACCGACTGGAGTAAACGCAATAAAAAAGGTAACAGCAACAATTCCCAAATAACATAAATTATTCCAAAGACGATGAGACATTCTGTTTTTTTTCTGTTATTATTATTCTGAAAATAATATAGCTACCTACCCTTTTAGTAATTTTATTTAATATAATTTCAACGTTTTTATTACTGACAAAAATTCATTTTTTATTTAGCATTTTATTCTTATTTATTTTTTCAATTACTTGAGAAAAATTTTGTAAGAAAATATGGATAGGAAAATTTTTTACTTCCTGTAGAATAGTTTTTCCAAAAGAAAGAAAAATGATTATCTTTTTCAATTTGTAATTTTATGTACTTGATGATATAAAAGAGTATTTAAATATCTTTTTATTGTTTTATTGTAAATAAAGAAGAAGGAAAAAAATTAACTACCCTTAATATTTGTGCAGTAATTTTTTCTTGCAGAAATTAAAATAAAATTCTACCATTACGAGTACTTAACTGAATCACTCTAACTATAAGTAGGTCAAAATAATTTTGTTACTCTTATATATTTTTTTAAAATAGTTAGAAGCCTATAACTACTACAAGTAATAAGCAGACATGCAGTATGAAGAAGTCGCCGACACCAACTATTGGGACTTCATTGGAATAATCTTTGATGAGATTAATTAGTATCGTGGTCATTACCATCTCAGGCATTAAGGGATGTCACTGGGGCGGGTTATTTAGAATAATAATTATAAAAAAATTGTGATGATATCAGAAACGAGCATAATACATTTTATAACGAGAAATAGTTAGTTAAAGTACGAGGAAGAACTTTGAGATAACAATATACGAGGTCTGCTCAAAAAGTATCGCGAATTTTGAATTTCCACGGATTACATATATTGGACTTTCGATTTTTTGTGGCGTTATGTTGGTACTCATGTCTCTCACTTATGCCGACAAGTTCGGTAAATTTTGAATGTTCAGTTAATTTTTGACAGCTGCTTTGCTTGCACGTGTTTTGGCTCGTCTTCGACTTTTGCCCATTCCAAAAAATGGATCGAAGAATTTGTATGCAATTTTGTGTGAAAAACAAAAATAATTGCGCGGACGCGTTCCAAATGTTTACTATGGCATATGGTGAAGCTACCTTGGATCGAAGCAACGTTTATCGGTGGTACAAAATTTTGTCAGAGGGCCGAGAAGATGTGAAGCATGCCGGACGCCCGAGCACGTCAACAACAGATGAAAGCATTGATGAAGTGAAGAAAATAGTATTGGCCAATCATCGAATCACCGTTAGAGAAGTTTCTGAGGACTTAAACATATCTATTTGCTCGTGCCATTCGATTTTTACCAATGATTTGGCGTGAGACGGGTCGACGCGAAATTCGTACCAAAATTGCTCAATTTCGACCAAAAACAACATCGCATTAACATTGCTAAGGAACTATTGGACTCTGTCCGCGACAACCAAAATTTGCTCCAGAGGGTCATAACTGGTAATGAATCATAGGTTTATGGTTATGACGTGGAAACCAAAGCTGAATCAACCTAATAGAAGCTGCCTCACAAGCGAAGACCGAAAAAAGCGCGCCAAGTTCGGTCAAATGTGAAGGTTTTGCTTACAGTTTTCTTCGATTGCAGGGCGCGGTGCATCATAAGTTCTTACCACAGGGTAAAACGGTCTATTGATTAAGAATATTACCTGCAAGTTATGCCAGAAACGCCCGAATTTGCGAAAGAACAAAAATTGGCTTTGGCCCATGATAACGTCCCTGCTCATGCATCGTTGCTTGTGCGCGAAATTTTGGCCAAAAACAATACACTAATAATTCCGGAGCCACCGTATTCCCCAGATCTGGCCGCCTGTCACTTCTTCTTGTTCCTGAAACTGAAGAGCCCCATGAAAGGACGACGCTACGCTACGAGATAAAGACGGCATCTTGACACAAGGTATTGTAGATAAGTCAATAAGAAATATTACCTGCAAGTTATGCCCAAGTTGCGCGAAGCTATCCGACAGAAACGCCCGTATTTGTGAAAGAACAAAAATTGGCTTTGGCACCATGATAACGCCCCTGCTCTTGCATCGTTGCTTGTGCGCAAATTTTTGGCCCCATGAAAGGATGACGCTACGCTACGATTGAGGAGATAAAGACGGCATCGAAGAAGGAGCTGAACCAGATCACAAAAAATGATATTTTGAAGTGCTTCGAGGATTGGAAAAAACGTTGGCACAAGTGTATAATATCTTGTGGGGATTACTTTGAAGGGGACAAATAGATATTCATGAAAAAATAAATAATTTTTGAAAAAACGAAATTTGCGATACTTTTTGAATATACCTCGTATAGCAGTGATACCAACATAATAAGAACAATTCAAAATTTTACGAAAAATTTCCAACTGCGCTCTAGACCATTGAGTTCTTGTAAGAAATTATTAATTGTGAGCTTTAAAGGTGAGTCCAATAGTGTGAAAAGCTGTTCACTTCGAGTATTTTTTATAAAGTCAGTTTTATTTCCTTTTACCTTTGGGAAAAATTCAGTAATTTTATCCAAGTTCTAGACCCTAGAGTTCTTGTAAGAAATGGCTATTAATTGTGAGCTTTACAGGTGAGTCCAACAGTCTGGAAAGCTTTGACTATATTTTATAAAATCAGTTTTATCTCATTCTACTTTTTGGAAAAATTCAACAATTAGATCCAATTTCTGATTGTGTTCTAGACCCCAGAGTTCTTGTATAAACTTACTATTAATTGTGAGCTTTACAGGTGAGTTCAAGAGTCAGAAAAGCTGTTCACTTCAAGTATTTTTTAAAAACTCAGTTTTATCTCCTTCTACCTTTGGAAAAAATTCAACAATTTGATCCATCTTCCGATTGTGTTCTAGACCCCACAGTTTTTGTAAGAAATTACTATCAATTGTGACCTTTACAGGTGAGTTCAAGAGTCAGAAAAGCTGTTCACTTCAAGTATTTTTTAAAAAGTCAGTTTTACCTCCTTCTACCTTTGGGGTAAATGCAACAATTTGATCCAATTTTTGACTGAGTTCTAGACCCCAGAGGGTATTAGCGCATGTAGGAATATCGAAACTGTAGATATTGTATAGAATAGGACCAATGAGACTTCCCTGAAGAAGACCAAAGTTTATAGATGATATTAGACAGTACTCAAGTTTCACAGTGACTTAAAAGTTCCGTTATAAGATATATAACTATATTATGGATAAGTAAAAGGAGAAAAGAAATTGCTTCATTATTCAGAGTAAGCCAGACTGTCAGGCATGCTCGAATGCATGCAAAATACCTTAAAGCACACGTGATCAGTAAACTTTCCTCTTTAAGGAGTTACCAATATAATCTACGTAGGCGATGGATTTACTGAATGGTGGAATATTCTATCATAAAGGCGAACTGATGATCTGGAATTATGTTGAAGGGTTTTGGTTTCTTAAAAACTTTAGTTAAGATTTTGATTAAGCTGATTGAGTGATATGAAGAGGGTAACAATACGGGTTATGGTACTTTGGAAGCATTTTAAAAATGGAAAATTTAAAAATTGTGCATTGGCAGATGACATGAAGGATTAATTATTTGGAAGGTTTTTCGTAAAATATTTTATATGTAAAATATTTTAATAAATTTGTTTACTTTAGCAGAAATGAAATGTTTCGATAGCAAACTCATTTAGAGCTGAGAAATAAGTTCTTTTCATATTTTGTCCAAGTGTTCGTTGTCTTTGTATACCTTCTAAATGTGCACTATTCTTATGCCATTAGAATAGAATGAAATTTCTATTATTTAAAAAATCATCTAACTTTCACTTAAATATTTATACAAAAAAAAAGAAAAGAAAAAAAGCTTAAAAAGAAAGTTTATTTATAAACTTTTCAATTACAAATATAAAAAATTAAATTATAAATAGTATTCGTATAAAATCAATTAGCCAAAGAAAAATAAAATCGCAAAAATAAAACAAAAGTATTACATTAATTCTTATAAGTATAATTTTAGTACTTACATAAATAAGTTATTGTAATTATATCATTTTTATTTGAAAACTTTTAGATAGAAAAATAAGAAAAGTTTATTGAAGACTAAATAAAGTGAAAATTTATATAAACAGAAAGAAAATATACAATATTTTCAACATGAATTATACCGATTAGGGCAATCCATATAATTTATTTGAATAAAATCCAATTAGTAATTGTTTTGGAATTTGATGAAAAAAAAAGGAAAAGTTGACAATTTTCGGATAAACTGTACCGAAGAGAATATTTGTTTATCAACAATGAATAATTCTGTATTTGTCGTGGGTGATAATATTGTACACGATGAAGGTATGTCTAAATTTATGTTACACTAAGAGGAGTAAAGTTTTTTTTTTCAATGTTACCTTGACGACTATTTAATTTAGTCTTTTCAAATTTATAAATATATCTCAGATTTCTTATGTTTAACACAAAAAAGCAAAGAAAAACCGAACGTGAACAGTATTGAAATGAATAGCAAATAATTTAATTATTGAAATTCATGTCGGGATATTTTTGTAAAAGAATAAACATTTTAATTAGTTCTTTTCCAAGTAAAAGTTTCGAAGTTTGTAAAAAATAAAGAAATAATCAAGTTTAATGTACAAATCTTAATTTACGAATAATTGTTTTGAAAATCTGTTGCATATAAAGACGCATGGCGAATATTAAGTTTCAAAGTAGTTTTTGTGACTTCAATTTCCTATTTTTGTTTTTTAATTTCAATTATTGAGTCTACTAAAGTGCTTCAAAATAATTAAAATAATCGATTATTTGGAAGCAGTTTGGCTGATGAACTAAACAAAATTCGAAATTCGAGTGCGAAAGTAACTACCAGCGATAAATCTAACGCGAACGTGCAATTCGAATTCTTCTGCGGTTTTCTTCCGTGCGTGATTTTCGGTCCGATATTTTCTGTGCGCGTATTTCTTACTTGAGCAGCGCGAACGAGTAACGCATGCGGTCGCTGCATAAGATAAGCAGCGCACGCTTGTTTTTCCATTCGCTTATGCGCGCTGCTTGGTTTTTGCGCTGCTTTTCTGCGCTGTTTGTGTTTATTTGGAATAGAACGTGCGTTCCCATTGCCGAGTAATTTTTATATTTACACCCTCTCCACCATTCCCGTGTCAAGAATAAATTTTTTTCCCCATCAAATTAAATAAACGCTTCAATATCGTTTAAAATAATTTAACTATTTATTCGTTTAGAATTTTATATTTAAGGTTTATTTTAAACTAAGACAATTTTTTTTAACGTTTTGTTAGATCCAACATAATTTTGCGAAGAATAATATTGCGTGTTTTTTTTTTTTTTTTGGTATATTATCACTAGTGATAGGGTAAGCTGTCAAGCCAGCTAATAGTTTGCCATTTTATCATTTATAGATTCACGTTCGTCCAACGTGTCCAAATTATCATAATTTACTTGGAAAATAAGCCATTTCGCAAAATGTGTTGAAGCAGTTTTTTTTTGCAAATTCGGGTGACGTATATTTTTGGCTCAATGGTTTTGTTAACTTACTTTTGGAGCGAGACAAATCCAAAATGTACTGACTCGGGTGGTAATTTGCAGATTTTGGTTTTACTGCCCATACATCTTACGAAACCATCGATTTATTGATGACAACATTTGGTAACAAGGAGATTTCCCCAATGGATCTGAAAATTGTGCTTCAAAATGGTACGCGATTTAACACCTCGTGGCGATATGTGAAACCGTGGATGTACGAGGTCTGTTCAAAAAGTATCGCGAATTTTGTGTTTTTTTCAAAAATTATTTATTTATTCATGAATATCTATTTTGTCCCCTTCAAAGTAATCCCCACCAAATATTATACACTTGTTCCAACGTTTTTCTAATCCTCAAACCACTTCAAAAAATCATTTTTTGTGATCTTGTTCAGCTCCTCCTTGGATGCCGTCTTTATCTCCTCAATCGTAGCGTAGCGTCATCCTTTCATGGGGCTCTTCAGTTTAGGTAATAAGAAAAAGTTACCGGGGGCCAGATCTGGGGAATACGGTGGCTGCGGTATTATTAGTGTGTTCTTTTTGGCCAAAAATTCGCTCACAAGCAACGATGCATGAGCAGGGGCGTTATCATGGGCCAAAGCCAATTTTTGTTCTTTCGCAAATCCGGGCGTTTCTGGCATAACTTGCAGGTAATATTCTTAATCAATAGACCGTTCTACCCTGTGGTAAGAACTTATGATGCACCTTGCCCCTGCATTCGAAGAAAACTGTAAGCAAAACCTTCACATTCGACCGAACTTAGCGCGCTTTTTTCGGTCTTGGCTCGTGCAGTAGCTTCCAGTGGGTTTCTACGTCATAATCATAAGCCCATGATTCGTCACCAGTTATGACCCTCTGGAGCAAATTTTGGTTATCGCGGACAGAGTCCAACAGCTCCTTAGCAATGTTAATGCGATGCTGTTTTTGGTCGAATTTGAGCAATTTTGGTACGAATTTCGCGGCGACCCGTCTCACGCTCAAACCATTGGTAAAACTCGAATGGCACGAGCCAATTAATATGTTTAAGTTCTCAGCAACTTCTCTAACGGTGATTCGACGATTGGCCAATACTATTTTCTTCACTTCATCAATGTTTTCGTCTGTTGTTGACGTGCTCGGGCGTCTGGCACTTTTTTCGTCGTTCACATCTCCTCGGCCCTCTGAGAACATTGTGTACTACCGATAAACGTTGCTTCGGTCTAAGGTAGCTTCACCATATGCCACAGTAAACATTCGAAATGCGTCCGCGCAACTAATTTTGTTTTTCACACAAAAATTTGATACAGATTCTTTGATCCATTTTTTGGAATGAGCAAAAATCGAAGACGAGCCAAAACACGTGCAAGCAAAGCAGCTGTCAAAAATTAACTGAACATTCAAAATGGCCGAACTTGTCAAGTCACAAAGAATCGGAAATCGAATATACGTAACCTGCGGAAATTCAAAATTCGCGGTACTTTTTGAACATACCTCGTATGTTGATAGATTAGCTGCAATTTATACTTTAAAAGCCATTATTGAGTAGGTTCGCACGGATATAAAGCTACATTTATTCGACAAAAAAACGGTCAAAATATATTTTCACCGAATGAGCTTCGTCAACAATAATTGAGGTAGCCATAATCACAAAAATCGTTTGCTTGTACGTTGTTGACTACTAGATGCGCAGTACAAGTTTCAACCTCCTCCGGTAACTGTACGACTCGACAGAAAGTCATCAGGGATTTGTATTCTTGTAGCTCGTTGCGGAAAATAGAACTGCGAAATTTTAACGCAACCATGTGCCATAAAATATTGTATAAAGTTTGATGAATCCGAAAGTTTAACTCATAAAAATTGACATGAGCTTATGCAAAACTATCCTTGTTAATAGCACAAGTTTTTGGGTAGTATTAAGCTTTTTTTTGAGGGTTGAAAAGCAGTGAAAGACGAATGTGGCTTAGGAAGACCTTCAGCATTTATAGTTGATAAAAATGGGGAACGAGTGAGTGCTCTTCTGAAATCAGTCTGTCAATTAACAATGAAGCTGCTGAATAGAGAGTTGAAAGGCTTAGAAATAGGATCCTTCACCAACGGCCATCTTAATCAACGTGTTTATATTAAGATAACCATGCAACAACGACTTCGCCCTTCTTCCTTCCTACAAAACATCCAGCAGCTGCAACGTAACGATATCATCCAGTTCTCTGGGAGCATCATATTTAAGTGGAGTAAAACCTATCAACCATCATCTTAGAAGAATAGTGAATAAAAAGAGTTTAAGATTTAAAGAAAGCATGTCTAAACTCCAGACCTTTATGCCCAATATCAAATGAGGGAGATGACTTAGAGGTGTTAACGCCTGGAAATTTTTTTAATTGGTCATGCGCTATTAGTCCCAGCTGGATAATTTTACTGAAGTCTATATTAATCGCCTTGAGCAATGGCACCTGATTCATTAATTTTTCCAAGATTTCTGAAACAGTTGCTGACCTGACAGTTTAGGGTGATTGTAATATGTCCAAAATAGCTACAACCATAAAAAAATATTTAACCTGATATTCTTCGGCATTTTTCCTTCCTACTCAGAACAGGGTAATTAAATTTGCTAAGTAATTTCCAAATAAATTAATATATCATTCTTTAATAACCATATTTAAATTTTAACAATAAGAGAGCAGACTGTTGGAAAAGTCTTATGAAAATTTTATAAATTTCCATTGATATTTAATTGAATACGAATGCTTATTGAGTATAATTTAATTACGTTAACAATTTGATAATTGATATATAAATAATGTGGTAGATATGACTACTTAACAAAAATAAATTTATATCGATAGCAGCGCCAATTATAGCTAAGGACAGGAACTTTTCGAACCACCCTGAAAAAATCGACTTTCATTAATAGTAGTAATTTGCCTTTTTTTTTTTGTAAAATTCTATCACTTATAGACAATATCCTCAGAAGTTTAACCCAGCAGCTAAGTGCTACTTTGGAACGTAAATATAATATTAATATATAAAAATAAAATAAAATGGTTATAAAAATAGAAATCAATCTCAAAAAGAAGCATACTTTAAATAGGAATGAACTGAATACTATTACCACTTTTATTATATTTTTAATCAAAAAAAAAACGTTCAACTATTATTTATGGTATATCCGGAAAACCTATAATTTCACTATTCACATAAGTTTTTATTTAGTATTTATTACCAATAAAAAGCTAAATATTATCAAAATTATTTATTTATCTCATCTAACCTTTTTAGTTTCGCATAAACCAGTATCAACATACCCTTTTTGTTGATAATGAAAATATTTGATAGAACATTAAAATGAAATTTAGTCAATTTCTATTTTTAGATAGTCTTCTATCTGGTCTTATCGATTTTGTAATTTTATGGTTTTCATAGGTCAACCCTAGCTATTATCAAAATTTATTATATGAATATCTGCCCTTATAATCGTATATGGCAGCATGCATACTTAAATATGAGCGTATACAAGCTCATGCATATTTTATATGGTAGCACATATTTGTATCTAAATTAATAATGTAATACTTAGTAGGATAATACATTATTATTTTCGGTTTTAATAATATTATCAATCACAATTCATCATAAAATGGAGCAGTTTTTTTTGGATAGAATATTGTTAGATGACGATTACGTAATTTTTATGAAATAGGAAATTATACGTATTTGTTATATTGTACCATTCATAAAGCTCAGAAATATGTATATTGCGTTTAATTAATTTATTTAGAGGTTTGGTGTTAGGTAATATTTTTATGAATTTTTGTATAATAATTGCCAACTTAAAGTTTTAGGTGATTTTTTTTCAGAGCTTAAAATTCTTATTTTTGTATGTGAAATTAATAGAAAAATCTTTAAAAAAAAATTACCTACTGTAGTAAAGGTCCATACGGAGATAAAGTCGCTTCTAAAAATGGGTTAAATATGGAAAACACCCCATTTCAACCTAATAGTTTTTTGGGTCTAAGTACCAGTTGTATAAGCTTAAATCCGCTGTTTTTTAGTCAAAAAAAACACTTGTTTTTTTCATAGAAATCAAAAACAAATTTATTGTAAGTACTTGGCCTCGCTAGCTACACATTTTTCCCATCTCTCGGGTAATTTATGGATACCACGCCAAAAAAATTCCTTTTCTTTCGAGGCAAACCACTCATCAAGCCATTTTTGGACGTATTCGTAAGAATCGAAGTGCTGCTCAGCGAGCGCGTGGCCCATCGAGGAAAACAGATGGTAGTCGGAAGTGGCTTGGTCTGGTGAATAAGCGGAGTGGGGTACCACCTCCCAGATGAGTGTCTCCAAGTAGTTTCGGACCATTTTTAACGTGTGCGATGCTGCGTTGTCGTGGAGAAAAATCAACTTCTCATGTCTTTGTTGATAATCCGTCCTTTTTACACGCAGAGCACGGTGCAATTTGATCAATTGTTGGTGGTAGCGGTGGGCATTGACAGTTTTATCAGGTTTCAACATCTCATAGTAGACGATCCCCTGCTGATCCCACCAAATGCACAGCATCCGAAGCAATTTGGTCTTAGAGAAGATGTTGGTGGTTGGCCGGGATCAACCCACAATTTCTTGCGTTTAGGATTCTCAAAATATATCCACTTTTCATCGCCTGTTACAATCCGATGCAGCAACGACTTTTTTTTTTATCTGGCGAGCAATATTTCGCATGTGTTTTAGCGTCGCTCCATCTGCCTTTCGTTCAATTCATGCGGAACGCATTTTCCGATCTTTTCAGTCTTCTCCATGGCACTCAGACGCATGGAAATGGCTGGTTGAGTAACACCCAATTGCTCCGCGACCATTTTTTGCGATTGCGTACCGTCTTCGTCCAAAAGAGCCTGCAATTGATGGTTCTCAACCTTTCTAGGCTGATTTTCACGCTTCTTGTCCCACAAGTCAAAATTGTCGTCTTTGAACAGACGAAACCAATCTCGGCACGTTGTTTCCGATTAAGCACTGTCACCATAGGCTTCTAAAAGCATTCGATTCAATTCGGCAGCCGATTTCTTCAAATTGAAGCAGAAAAGCAGAGGTTTTCAAATAAAATAAAAGTTTGTACGTCCAAATTGGCTTCAAATTGACGCATATGGTCTTTTTCTGACTTAAAACTAGACATGATTACCAAAGGAAAAATGTATGTTTTTGTACGAAATTGCTGAAAATGTGCACTTATTAATGTTGATAGATTTCAAACTCATAAAAAAAAGTATGGCGTGCCCATGGTAGCTTAATGCGCTCACTCACGCCATCTATGACCAAACAGCGGATTTAAGCTTATATCTCTGGTATGTCTTAATTTTTTCTTGAAAACTTCTTCTTTCAAAATAATTTTGTTAAACTTTCATGAACATATTTTTTTTTTGTACAATTTTTATAGATTTTTTTCAACTAAATAAATTGTAAGGAGCGGTTATTTAGAACAAGTTGCAAACATCCGCCAAAGATTATCTTCTGGCTGCCATGATTATTTGAACGAATTAAAAGATCATGAGGCTATTGCCAATTGAGACGCAGTTGGTTGACATTTCAGGGGAACAGTTAAGAATAGTTCTTTAATAAGAGGATTATAAATATTTTGTTATAATTAAACATTTTAATAATTTGATTAAGAAAGAGTTGATTGGAATTGCACGTAAACTTTCGTACGTCCAAATTGGCTTCAGTTTCGTTTTTTAAAGTAAGAAGTTTAAATAACAATATCTTGAGCTTTCAGAAAATATTATGGAGGTTTATTTAATCACTCGATTGTTATGTCAGTAAACAAAATTATATTATCATTTTTTAAAAATTTACAAATAACTATAAAATAGCTTTTGTATCTGCAGAAAGTGACCTTCTGCTAAGCATTTTGATCTAAAGTTATTATTTGCCCGTGTTTCGTTCAAAATAAAAAACGAGAGACTATAACTGTTAATTCTGAGTGCTATGGTTACATAAAAACTAACTTTTATTAGACTTAAACTGAAATAACTTAGTTTAAAGTACATATATGATTTTAATAAACATTACAAATTTTGGATTCCTTAAACAAAATGTCCCCCGGACGCGTAATTTCGAGATTTGGTTATGTCAATTGGCCTTCTATATCCTGTGATTTAATGCAATTTATATTTTGTTTATAAGTTTATATTTATATTAATCATTTTTATACTTTAAAATATTTTTATCCATCAAATAATGACAGAATCACAACCCGAAATGTTCGAAAAGTAATTAAAAAGTTATCTAAAAATGATCAAATACTGAAAAAACTATTATGATAGTATTTTGAATAATATTTACATAATAATATAGTTAAGAAAATATCAATAATAAAATTAAAATTTTACTATAATATATATTTAAAATATATTATAATAATTTTTCTTTTATGAAGCATACAATGGATCGCCTTTAAGAAATTGTTTGCTTTGATTTCATGTCTAAGAATCGGCAAAACTGCTTCCATCATTCGTTAAAATCGTTTTTTTTTTATTTTTGCATATGCGTTCTTTTAAATATAGACTTTTTCATAAAATACCTTGTATTTTGCTGGCATAATGCTCTCATTAATGGATGTGGAAGGAGATGTTTTTTAACAAATAGTGACAGTGGCTTTACACCTCAAATATACTCCAAAAACTTTCGAAAAGAGCAATAGTCTTCCTTGCTACACTATATAATTCCATCTTCCGAAGAATATATTTCCAAATACTCTGGAAAATTGCCATTATAAATTGATCCATAAACCCACTAAACCAATAAACCGCTCCACTTCTTAGAGACTATTAAGTCTCCTTCCAATCCTCTCGAACATTTTTGAAAAAATGGTCCCACTCCGATTATATTCCTTACTCAAATTCATAAAGTTAATTACCAACCAATAATTTGGTTTCCGCTCCAAACACTTCACTAATCAGCAATGTCATCGAGCCGTCAAGTTCATTGCATCCTCTTTACACAGAAAAGAGCACCATCCCTGTGTATTTCTTAATGTAAGTCAAACTTTAGATAGAGTTTGGCATAAGGGCTTACTTCCACCTATTTTCTAGTCCTAAAATAATTCCTTTCCAATCCGACAATTCCAAGTTAACAAATCCAACAAACTCTCCATAATCTCTCCGATATTAACTGGTGTTCCACAGGGAAGTCTACTTGAACCTGTTCTCTAGACCATTTAAACGTCTGATACTCCAATCAGTTCTAACACATTCTATGCTGCATGTGCTGATAATATGGCCTGCCATATATCCAGCAAAAATCCTTAACTATCTTCCAAAATACTTTAATTTCAACTACCCAGAATTATTTCACAAAGTGCCCTAAGACACTAACGTTTGTTACTTAGGACTGAACTTAGATAAATGCTTGACATGGAACCCGCATATAAGACTTAACAAAATAGAAGTAAATGGAACTACTTCAATTCTAGACAATGCCCTACTGAAACCAATCTGGACTTACAGACTAGACTCTGGGCATTTACTAACCCTTTCAACTCAGTCAAAATAACCTCGTAAAATGTTTGGTGCCTTCTTTTATGTTCGTAATAATTTTATTATTTTCATGTTATAAGAAGATCTCGTTATAAGAAGATTTACTGTCATTATAAAAAAAATTCAATTATACTAATCCCCTTCAACACTCATCGTCGACTTAAAAGTCACCTGTCCGTCGATTTTTTACGATACTGGATTTCGTAACGTTTAAGTCGTCGATGGGCCTACGTTGCAGCTAACGTAATGACCCACTATACTGCCGAAATTCTCCAAACCCAAAATCAAACCCTCCAGAATGATTATCCAAATTCAGACCCTCTAGAAACTTACTTTAGATGGCATAGCACAATACTTTTATGTAATACCCTACCAAACCCAATCTGGACTTACCGATTAGAACTCTGGGATCCTACTAAGCCTTCCTATTCCCATCAAATCTAATTCCTTTAATAAAAATGCTCCACACAATTATCGATGTCCATTTTAATGTTCACAATACTGTTATTCATTATGATCTTGAAGTCCCAATTGGTTTTTGATGTGGCTGTGTCTCATTATAAAAAGTTCTGTTCTCGTATCTCCACTTTCTTTCCTAAAAACAGCCATTGAAGACTTACTAAAATACTGAAGCTTAACATAATGGAGTAAACTTCGATGGGTATTTTACCCATCGAAGTTTACTCCATTACAAAATCTTTCATGTTAATTAATGCTATTATTCAAATCTTCTGGTTATTATGTTGTTGTTGTAGTTATGTATAAAAATTAAACAAAAATATTAATACAAATACTATCGTGGTAAATGTTGTCTAGTAAAGGACCAAGGATACTATCCTGAGGAATACCGGCTTAGATTGACGATATGTCGGCATGTTCGATATTCTTAACTACCTTCAAATATGGCTCCGAGGGGTAGTATTTGATTAATCAAGCTCGGAATGCTATGGTCAGTCAAACACTTGAGCTAGATCCAAAACGAAGTGGCTGGGTAGTATTCTTTCTTCGTTCATTTCGTAAGCCAAACTGGAGACGAACGAATTAAATTTTATATATTCAAGAATAGAATAAATCAATTTTCTTACTACTTTTGAATTAATTTCCATATTTTTTCTATAACATTAAATTTTCATTTTATTTTGTTTCAACAAAACAAAAAGGCACTTTTTAATTTTAACAATGAAGAAAAAAAAACTCTAAAAATTTGTTAAGAATTTAATTCTTTATTTTCTTTATATTTTTTTACTTAAAAAATAAGTAAAACTGTATAAAATAAAGAAATCTCCAATGTTGAAAACTTTAAATAATTCCCTTATAATATTACAAAGTTGATATTTGCTATTTATTACAAAGGAAGAAACAATAATTGAAACGTGCGCAACCTTTAACATTTAAACAGGATTTCTTCTTGTTCTAACGAATTTTCATTTACAGAAGCTTTAATGGAAAAACCAGAAATTTCTAAAAGCTTCTGAATTTTATAGGATCTCATATATGAGTGTATGGGTGTGTTGGTGGAGGGAGGAGGGGGTAAGGGAAGGGAAGAAGAAATATCGTTAAAATGCACTAAACCACATCCTATGGTGCATATGATAAATTGACTGAAAAATCCTGTCATATTTAGTTTGGTTTAATTCTTTCCGCCGCGTATTTATACAAGTTTGCTGTGAGGTTTTGTGTATGTATTCGTATATGAACCAATCCTTGTAAAAGAGAAGAGTATTTAGAAAATCATTTGAATAGTATCTGCGTTGATTGTACTTTGACGCATATGGATGCATGCTTCGCTGTTATAAGCGACCAGGAAAATAGTAAAAATGTCTTCGTCCTGTCTCCATTATGTCTCAAAACTCATGAATAACAAATATCGATTTGTGGTTTTATCTAGTTCGGATAATGTCCTTCTATAGGAATATTGACGTCTATGAATAAATACCATCAGGATGTGATGCACCAGATATCCATATTTACCCATACTCAGTATTTGTATATTTTTCTATGTTCAAGGCTCACTTTCAATTCAAAATGTACCCCAACACTGAGTGTATGTGTAAATTTTCACCAATCGATTAGTTGCAGGATTATCGAAAGCGGAATATCCTGTTAAATAGATTTTGTATTTTTCTGACATAAACAAACTAACCACTGTTCAGATGGCAATGCTCGTTTATCACGTGAGTTTCGAATATTGACCATAAGAAAAACTGAATAATCTTCATTTGCAAATCACGTTTGTTCTATCCTTTTTATCGTAGGTTTTGTAGAATTTTCCCAATCAAATCCGAATTCAAATGGCAAAATTAATTTTAATTCCTGGAAATTATCACGTTTTGTTGGGAATTTCCATTTCTACTTCAGTTATCGAATATCGTGGCTTTTAATGAATTTATTAGTAAACTTTTATTAAATTGTGCTTTTATGAAAAAAATTATTTTTTTTTTTGCAAAATATTATAAAAGGTAAAAAGTGACTTTCTTTTTATTGATAAAGTAATGGTAAAATTTTTTTTATAATAATAAATGTCTACGTTAATTAATGCCTTTGCGTTAAGTGCATTGCGAGGTACTACTTATCAAAATGGGTGGCATTTTTAATGGTATAAAAAAGGCATTTTCTTCGGGACCTTAAAAATACTAATAAAATCTAGTTTAAAAAATAAAAATAAAAAAATTTTAATCTATATCGAAAATTATATTCTTTAATTCTCGTCGTCATAGTAGCATCATGCCGGGAAAAAGTATTGATTTATAATGGATTATCCATTTTACATATTGGAAAGTAAAGCTATATTATTTAATAGGTGTTAATCATAAAAATTATTTAAGATATTATTTCTATACATTTAAATTTGCCATTTTAAGTTTTTAAACTTAGTAGATTAGATAATATGCAAAAAGACACAAATTTTGTTGCTTAAACACCAAATAAAATTTTTTTTTCACAGATGAGGTTTATTTTTTCCCTGGTGGATTCGTCATTAAGCAAACTTATAATATTTATATGATGGGGCTTTGAAAACCTATAAAGTGAGTATAGAAAAAAATATTATTTTTATGAAAAGTGACTGTCTAGTGTGTATTTTTATCTGAAACTTTCATTGGCTCGTATTTCTTTGGAAATGAAAAAAGGACAGATATTTATCGTCAATTCTTAGCGATATCGATATATGATAACCGCTCTTTTTTTTTTACTCAAACTTAAAGTTGCTATTCTATACTATACACATATGTGATTTTAACAAAATATTATTGAAGACTGTAAATACTACCAATTTCAGCTTTACCCTGTGAAAAATTGCGAGGACGTATAATTTAGAGATATGGTTATGTCAATTGGCCTTCAAGATCGTAGATTTGACACTAGATCATATAATTTGACATTTTCTTATATGTTTATAAAAAAAAAACTAATATCAACGGAAATAGTCTTTGGACTTTAGAGCATTTAAAAATCAACATCGGCCAAATAATAAGCGAAATATAACCCAGAATTTTTTTTCAAAAAAGTCATAAAAAACTACTTTAAAAGAAATTTTACAATAATTATTTATAATTTTTACATAATGACAAAATTTGATGTTAGCATTTAAATAAAATTTATTTTAAAGTTTTAATAAACAAATTTTTTTTTTAGTTTTTACTTTCCAAAGTGAAAATTGGATAATTTTATACAAAGTGTTCTGGTTTTTGGCTGTATATGATGTGGTACTGTTCTAAGGAAATCATATGTTCGGAAGTTTCAGAACATTTTATTTAGGCATTAAAAATATTCTTATGGGAAGGTATCGATCACCAGTAACAGAAACAATTTCTGGCGTAATAGCGAACCCCACTCCCACGTTTACTACTCGTATATGTAAAGGTGATTTGTAGATAATTTGTGGATTTACAATTGCTGAGAATTGACTATATTTTGTTTAATTTTTTTGAATACGCTGTTAGAAAATTATTTATGATTATCAGCATTTTTCATACAAGCCTAATCGACTCTAATACAAGATTCTTTCAGCTTGATACGAGGGTCGTTCAATAAGTCCTGTTTTTAACCAACCGTTTTTCCAAAATTTTTATCCCGTCCAAAAAATAGGATTTCAGAAGTTCTGCAAAATACTGATCCGTTTGAGCAACTACGTCCTCGTTGGAAGAGAAAATAGTCACTCGGGGCCAAATCTGGTGAATAAGCGGGATGCTGCAACAATTCCATTCTCAATTCCACAATTTTGGCCATGGAAACAGCGCAGGTGTGCACACGCGCATTGTCCTGATGCAAGAGGATTTTTTTCTTCTTCAGATGGGGGCGTTTCTCTTTGATTTCCTCGCTCAACCGTTGCAATAACGACGCGTAATACACTCCTGTTATTGTTTTTCCTTTTTCCAAGTAGTCGATAAAAATGATGCCCTGCGAATCCCAAAAGACCGTGGCCATCACCTTGCCGACCGATGGTACAGTTTTTACCTTCTTCGGAGCCCGTTCACCCTTGAAAATCCACTGTGATGACTGTCTCTTCATTTCTGGAGTGTAGTAGTGTATCCAGGTTTCGTTCACAGTGACATATCGACGAAGGAATTCGGTAGGATTGCGATGAAAGAGTGCCAACATAGCCTCAGAGTCCACTACACGATTGCGTTTATTCTCCTCTGAGAGCAAACGCGGCACCCATCTTGCCGAAATTTTCTTCACAGACAATTTTTCATGCAAAATTAAAGCGACTGTACCTTGTGATATGGCCGTGGCCTCAACTAATTCGCGCACTTTAATTCGCCGATCGTTCAAAATCAGATCGTGGATTTTGTCGATGATTTCAGGAGTAGACACCTCAACTGGGCGTCCTGAACGATGTTCATCTTTTGTGGATGAACGGCCACGTTTAAATTCATTCACCCAATTGTAAACCGTTGCAAACACAGGTGCAGATGTGCCATGAACTGCATCCAACTCGGCTTTGATTTCTTTCGGGCTTAAGCCTTTCAAATGGAGATGTTTGATGACAGCCCTAAACTCGCTTTTTTCCATTGTTATGCACAAATAAATGTCGTTAACTTAAATCGAAGATAGAAATTGACCTCGATAATGCTACTTACAAAAAAAATCTTTACCGGCACTACAAGCGCAATTTCTCGAATTTTCTAAGGACTTATTGAACGACCCTCGTATATATTCAATCTACTACATTCGGCTTTAAATTATTTTTGGTATTGATTTTTTTTCTTTTTCTCTCGAATTCTGAGAGGAATCTGCCTCCAGAATTTGTAGATCTTGATAATAGCTAGCTACCGTACTTGGTTGATACTGAAGTCTCTATTTAATCCTTACACGTTTTATCCAACCCGAAACATTTTTATTGAAGAAGCCTTGAATAATAATCATCGTAAAAGAAAGAAATGAAAACACAGAATAATTTTGTTTATACAAGGTCTGCTCAAAAAGTATCGCGAATTTTGAATTTCCGCGGGTTACGTATATTCGATTTTCGATTTTTGTGGCGTTATGTTGGTACTCATGTCTCTTACTAATGTCGACAAGTTCGGCAATTTTGAATGTTCAGTTAATTTTTGACAGCTGCTTTGCAAAAAAAAAATGCATCAAAGAATCTGTTTCGGGAATAAGAAAAAGTCACAGGGGGCCGGATCTGGGGAATACGGTGGCTGCGGCATTATTAGTGTGTTGTTTTTGACCAAAAATTAGCGCACAAGTAACGATGCGTGTGCAGGGGCGTTATTATGGTGCAAAAGCCAATTTTTGTTCTTCCACCAATCCGGGCGTTTGAACAGACCTCGTGTGTTGTAGGAAAAAAGCGGTGCACACCAAATATATTTTAGTCGCGGAATGCCATATGGTGGTTGGGGCAGGCCAAGGAGAGCCTGGTCTATCCATTCTTTTATTTTTTTATCTTATGTTTCGGGACTCGTTCTTTATTTTATTCTTGTACCTTTATATTTGTGTCCATTTCTTTTTTTTGCCTATCTTTTTTTACCTTTACCTTCCGTTCCAACCCATAATCCTCTTTAATTTAGTTAATTTTTTGTTTTTCCTTTTTAATTTTTTTTAAATGTATTTTTTTTCTCACTTCTTTTTTTAATTATTATTTTTTTCCCATTTTCCCTCCCATGGAAAACTAAACACCCTCGGATGTCTCCATAATCCCTTTTACATTTTTTTGTATTATATTTTTCTGCTTATGTGAATATGAGAGCCCATCTCAGCAGACATGTCAAATCTGCCCACAATCTTCTCATAAAACTAGCATCAAGCATGCCCAGCTGAAACATGTGCTCTCTGAGTGTGGTTCTAACTTTTAGAAAATATTTATTTTGAGTCCAAATTCTTATAACTTCCCACCCCTTTCCAACAGCCAAAAATGCCTTTTTTTTCCATAACATTGATTTCGCGACAGCCATAACAAGTTTGTCTCTTCGTGACGAATGCCAAATAGAAACTGTCAAATCTAACCCTTTTAAAAATGGCGTCTACGCAAAATTTTTTACTCAGTAATTAGCATAAAAACCTTTTT
Organism: Atherix ibis; assembly: GCA_958298945.1. Taxonomy (NCBI): domain Eukaryota; kingdom Metazoa; phylum Arthropoda; class Insecta; order Diptera; family Athericidae; genus Atherix; species Atherix ibis. Next base: position 28,537,678 of record OY282605.1, on the reverse strand, counting down.
TATATTATTTTATTCACAAAAGTATGCTTTGCATTTTTATTCGATTAGAAAATAATTATTTTTTTTAAAAAAGTTTTCGCATTCAACTAAATTCATTGTATTATATTTAAAATTTTAATATTTACTAATTTTATAAATTTTAAGGATATTGTTATAATGAATATAGTTAAATATAAAAACTTTAAACAATTTATATATTAATAGCCGTAGGGTAAATATTGTTAATTGTAATTTTTTATTATTATTTCATTGCAATAAAGTTGATATTTAAAATTATCCTTGCTGATGATGAGTGAGCGCATTATCTATAAACTGTTCAGTATTTTTCAGTATAATTAAATTTTTTTTATTTAGTATTTATTATTTTTTTTAAGTACAACAATTGGCTAATTTTTAGATATCCTTCCAATATGAATTATTGTAAAATAAGTGAAGAAAACTTCAAAAAATTCGAATATATGAAAAAAATTTGAACATTTTATTTAAGTGGCCTGTAAAAAGACAATTATTTTTGAATATGAAAAATTTAAAACTTTATTTTTAAAAAAATTGTAATTCCTTACTTAAAGTCTATATTTACTGATGTTTGTTTACTTACTTTACTCGTAAATATTGTAGCAAAATTTAATTTTACCACTTTTTAAAATTTAAATTTCAACATTCGCCAACATTTTGTTCAATTCCATTTCAGATACATTGTGTAAATTTAATAATATAAAATTTCCAAACAGTAAAAATGATATAAACTTTTATTCATACAATGTAGTTGGTTAAGCTATTCAGAAAAGTTTATTTCCAGTTCGTTGATAGTATAAAGTGTTATCACATGAGAGTGTGAAGCTCATAAAACTCTAACTAAAATGAGATACAACTTTGAGCTTTTCTGTTGCATTTGAAAACAGGATGAGTAAGTAAGCGAAATAAAACACATTTTCATATCAGATAAGCTAAAAGAAAAAGTAACAAAAAATAAAGTTTTTTAACTTTTTATTAGGAAAAAAAATGGCTCAACAATTTAAAAAAAAAGAAAGTCTAATTTCAAGTTCAAATTTAATTTTTATGTTGTGAATTAACTTAAGTTGCATACAATTTTTCTTTTAAGTTTGTTGCTTATTTTCTTTTTTCTTTTTAAAAAACTTTAATAAAAGATAAAAATTTTCAGAAATGTTCGTCAAAATTTTATTATATAACAGAGCTTTTACAATAGGACAGTTAACATGCTAAGGACACGTATTCAAAAAGCAGGAAAATGAAGCGTACGAGGTCTGTTCAAAAAGTATCGCTAATTTTGAATTTCCGTGGGTTCCGTATATTCAATTTTTTGTTTTTTTGTGGCGTTATGTTGGTACTCATGTCTCTCACTTATGCCGACAAGTTCGGCTATTTTGAATGTTCAGTTAATTTTTGACAGTTGCTTTGCTTGCGCGTGTTTTGGCTCGTCTTCGATTTTTGCCCATTCCAAAAAATGGATCAAAGAATCTGTTTCGGGAACAAGAAAAAGTCACAGGGGGTCAGATCTGGGCAATACGGTGGCTGTGGCATTATTAGTGTATTGTTTTTGGTCAAAAATTCGCGTACAAGCAACGATGCCTGAGCAGGGGCGTTATCATGCTGCAAAAGCCAATTTAGTTCTTCCACGAATCCGGGCGTTTCTGGGAAATTGTTTCACACAACTTGCGCATAACTTGCAGGTGATATTCCTTATTGACCGTTCTACCCTGTGGGAAAAACTCATGATGCACAATATCCCTGTAATCGAAGAAAACTGTAAGCAAAAACTTCACGAGCCAAACACGTGCAAGCAAAGCAGCTGTCAAAAATTAACTGAACATTCAAAATGGCCGAACTTGCCGGCATAAGTGGGAGACATGAGTACCAACATAACGCCACAAAAAATCGAAAATCGAATATACGTAACCCGCGGAAATGTAAAATTCGCCATACTTTTTGAATTTTTAAATACTTTTAATTAAACTATTGTTGAAAATCCGCAAAAAAAAATATTCAAATATTTTACATAGTAATAATTCGAACGCTTTGTTAAACATCAAATTTTAATTTCCTAAGTCCAAATTGGTTTCAGTATTTGTTGTCAAATTTGAGTGTTTATCTAAATTTTTGTTTTAAGTTTCCTTTATCGTCGCATTAGATAAATTCTTTAAGTTTTGTTTCAAACATTTTCCGTTATAAGGTTTTTTTTAATTAATTTTCCTATAAAGTTTTTAATTAAGAAGTATCTAATTTATACTTAAAATTGTAGAAATATAATAAAAATTCGAATTTAAATGAAAAGAATTAAACAATAAACATAATAAAATCATTCAATACTGTAAAAGTTAAAGATTATCTGCAGAAATATAATATCTTACGTAATTTTACAAGAAAATATGCAAAGGCGTTGAATTGCACAGTCATAAAGATCAATTGCCATCATTAAACCACGAAAAATTACGTGTCCTGGGAAACTTGTCGTATATTAAAGCTGAAATTTACAGTATTATGTGGCCTATAATGTCATATTTTTTTAAATGACATGTAGTGTAGATTTGCAGCTTTAAATTTGAATAAAAAAAAAGTGGTTATAATGTATAAGTTTATCCAATTTCCACTTTGGAAAGTAAAGTTGAAAAAAGGAAATTTCCTATTAAACCTTTAAAGAAATTTTTTTTAAATATTAACTTTAAATTATGCCATAACGTATAAATTTTAAATAATAATTATAAAATTTCTCTTAAATTAGTTTTTAATGACTTTTAAAAAAAAATAATTCGGGCTATATTTTGGATATTATTTGGCCGATGTTGATTTTTAAATGCTCTAAAATTTAAAGATTGTTTTTGCTAATATTAGTTTTTATTTATTTATATAAAAAAAAAGTCTAATGATATTAAATTGAATGATTTTAAAAACCAATTAACATAGGAAAATTTCTAAATCGCATGTCCTGGCTAATTTTCTTACGATAAAGCCAAAATTGGCAGTATTATATAGCTTCCAATACTATATTGTTCAGATCGAAATGCACACTCATAACAGTCACTTTATCATGAGAATAATATTTTTTTATATTCACTTCTAAGTTTTCAAAGCTCTATCATATATTATAAGTTTGCTTATTAACGTATCCACCAAAGGCGAAATGAGCCTCATCATTGGAAAAAAAATGGTGTTTATAGTTTTAGCACCTAAAGTATGTCTTTTTGCATAATAAATAATCTATTAAGTTTAAAAACATAAAATGGCAAACATAAATGCATATAAACATTATCTTAAATAATATTTATAATTAGCACATATTAAATAATATAGCTTTACTTTCCAATATGTAAAATGGATAATCTATTATAAATCAATACTTTTTTCCGGCATGGCGACGAGAATAAAATAATATAATTTTCGATATAGATTAAAATTTTTTGTTTTTATTTTTTAAACTAAATTATAGTAGTATTTGTAAGGGGTCCCAAATAATACAATAGAAAAATATCTTTTTTATAGCATTAAGAATGCCACCCATTTAGATATGGCAATGCAATTAACGCAAAGGATTATATGATCTTGTATGTTATTCAAAAGATTCTAATCAATTGAAAGGATCTCCTTTTATCTCTAATATATGTGTATATATGGGTATGTAAATTGGCTTTCCGTAGACATTTAATATTGTAAAAAATTTCATCAAAAAAAAATCACTATTTACCTTTTATAATATTTTGCCCGAAAAAAAAGTATTTTAAAAAAAATATTATAAATTTATAATATTTATAAAAAAAATTCCTTATAAAAATATTGAATTTATTTTATCAGGAATTTTTTTTATAAATGCACAATTTAATAAAAGTTTACTAATAAATTCATGAAAAGCCACGATATACGATAACTGAAATAGAAAAAAAATATTCCCAACAAAACGTGATAATATCCTGGAATTAAAATTAATTTATTTTGATTAGGAAAATTCTACAAAACCTACAATAAAAACTATAGAATAAACGTGATCTTTTAGCAGATACAATGTCTTTTCCATAGTTACTTGTGAATTTTTAAAGCTTCATATATGAAAATTTTGCTCTATTGACATATCCACCGACGGAGAAATTAGCTTTATCACTGAAGAAAGTTTCTCATCTTAAAGAGAGAAACATGGTTACGGCCACGTGACTACAAATTTTCACACATGATTTTATCACTAAATAATAAAAAATGGCAAAATTTTAGCTAACTAATTTTTATAATTAAGTAAATATATTATTTAAATAGTAATAAATTGATAGGGTTGTGATTTTAAAACTTCAAAATGGATAACTCAATATAATCAATAATTTGTCCTAGATTGATCCAGAAAGGAATACCATATTTAAAATTGAAGGAGTATTAAAGAGATATTTTTATAATAAAAAAACTAATTCACAACTAGAAATAGCAAAATTCATATTAATTTATTAATATTGAAAATTTTGCAAGCTTTTCATATTCGAGTAACCAAGTTAAAATAATTCTCCAGTCCCCAGAGCCCAATTATTCTATAATATAAACTTTTAATAAGGAAAATTTTCAGAAAAATCAATTCAATTCTATTTTTAATTATAATTAAAGATATTTTATAAATAATTCTTTATTATTTTTGTTATCTAACTTAGATAGAAAATAATATTGTAATAATAATGAAAATGGATCTAAATTAATTGTGTTGTATGCATAACATCTGATAATTAATTTTAATATTATTGCTTTTAGTCCATTAGATTAGTTAGAATTTGGTAGTTTTGTAGTATGATACCAATTATTGTAGTTTGTTTTATTAAATTAACAACTTACAGTTTAGTATAGACGAGGGTACACTGGTCAGTGTTGTCAATAAAATATAATCGATTTACTCTTCGTAGTAAATCACTTAGTTTTGTGGCAGTTTTGTGTTCATTAAATGACTTTAAAGCTTAGTTATTATGAATAAAAAAACTCATTATTAAAAGTAAGATTATTTACTTAATCTATTAGGATTATTTATTTTGTCATATGAAATCCCTCCTCCAAAAAATATGCCTTATCCTAGAATGAAAATTTTCTAATAAAAACGTCCTTACGAAAAATTTACAAATTATATGAATAAAACATAGAATATACGCTCATATTAAGGTTCTTTAATGTTAATCAACATCTACGGAAGTGTACAAGTACACAAATAAACTGAAATATTTTAGGATATTTTAATAGAAAAGTTTTTCCCAAAAAACCAAAATGAACGTGTATCAAATGATTTCATGCATATTTTTACATATTTATAAAGGGATCTAGTTGAAAAAGTTTTATCAAATAAATTCTATTTGGAAAATGTTACAAAATATTTTCAATGATTTTATTCTAGACTATATAATAACATATATAATTTTATTAGAGTTTCTTTAAGAAAAATTAAAAGTTACAATCTATGCCTTATAAAAAATAAAAATATTTTTATTTTATTAATGAAAATTTGTAAAATAAAATTTTTGAGTATTTTGAGAAATTATAATTTTTAAATTCATTTCTAAAAATTAATATTTTTACTTATCAAATATAAATTCTCCTATAAATTTATTAAAATATTTTGAACTTAAGTATAAAAATACATTTTTGTGATTTAATATTAAATTAAAAATAAAATTAGTTTAGCATAAATTAATCATTTAATTTTAAGGATTAATTTAGAATGAGAAATTCTCAAATTGGGTACTAAAATTAACGAAAATTTGGATGGTCATATTTCGGATAAAACAAAATGTCCTGAATACGTCTATAAGTAAAATCACAATAAATGGGGCTCCAAAAATCATAAAATAATTGTGAAGAAGGTATTGTATCCATAGAAAAGGAACTTTTTATTTTTGATATACAATAGTAAGGTGGAAATTATCGAAAGACAAAAGTGTGGGGCTTTAACTCACTAAAACAAAACTTACTTGGTTACATTATTGTATCTGTTCACAGAACCGTCATCAGGCAGTACTTCGTGGGGCAGGGATTGATCGAAATCACTACTGTAGTGGATTATTTCTACCGCATTCTTTCACGGTCATCCAAAACGTAGTCTTTTTAGGGCTGTTGTAGCAAAGACTTCGAAAGTTTTCCAAGCCGTCCTTAAGACCAACATTAGAGGGATCAGAGGCCCTCCAGCGCACTTCGAGTTCAGTAAAGGAACACGTGGTACTCCGCGCTCTCTACCTTACCCCATCACAAGAAGGGCACATTGGGTTAGAATCCAATTTCAATTGGAATTGGTAAGCTCAAAAACCTCGGTGTCCCGTCAAAAATTGGGATAGGTAGTAGCCACCATCTCCATATTAGAGATCTATCCACGGATCCACCACCGAGATGAGACGGTAAGTCCTAATAATTTGACCAGCTCCTCTTTGACTCATTTCTTTGCTCTAGACGAGGGCCGGATCGCGCGACAGCGTCACACTGACCTCTCCGGCAGTACATCCTCTGCCGCTCATCTGCCAATATTCCGACTGGTATTATTCTGGTAATAATAACCTTCTACGGTAGACTGAGGGTTATGCTAATTAACCCATCGATTAAAATTGGTGCAGCATACAAACTGACCCGACTAAGTTCGCCAACAGATTCTTTCTACGCTGCTTGGGTACCGCAAAGTCCGGTATTAAGTCTACCAGTGCTATCATTGTCCCCGCAAACTCACATCCAACGATTGGTGTTCCTGAAATCGCAGCCTTGCATCAATGAGCAACCCTCGGTACTTTACATATGTTCCCGATATCACCTCATGTTCGGCAATCCTAATAGTGATACTCCCTTTACTCTTTCTGTTCATGATAAGGACTTTCTCCGTCTGATGGCCCACTAGCCTAAGACCAGCTGCCAGGAGCTAGCTTCGAACTAAAGCAATAGTCTCATTACAGATCTGTTCAAGCTCTTCCAGATCGTCCAAGCTCTTCCTCTTCTGGGATATGGCGCCCGATAATTCATCATATATAACATTCCATAACAAGCCCTATGAGACCTCCCTCGTAATGCTGTATGATCTCTTCCCACTGCTCGTCCTGTATAAAAGAATTCTACTACTCAGATGGTCTTCTATTATCTTGGTACAATCCCATATCCCACTGTGTCCAGGGCGTCAAGGATTAACGTATTAAACTATATAACGTGAAAAATTATCATTTTATTACTTGAAAATGTTCCAATTTCTTTTAATTGGCCTCCAAGATTATCCAATTTGACGCCGTTGGACTTTTTTTCAATACCAAATATTTAAAAAAAATCTAAAATAAAAATTTAATTTGGAATATACGTGGTTTAATAGAATAGCAGCATAAGCCATAGAGGACTATAAAAATTGATTTTATTATACAACAAGTTCTAAGGACATATAACTTCAAGATTTGGTACTATAAATTGACGTACAAGATCGTATGATATGACGCCGTTAGACTTTACTTTTGTAAAACTACATAAAGTAAAATTACTTTAAAGAATTGACTCCTGTCAGAAATAGTTGGTTGATTATTTCTATAATTTTACTTTTTGTTTATAATGGCAAACTTTAAGTCATATAACAAAATAATAGATTTATAAAAATTTAAAATATTTAGTACTTATTTTTTGACTTTATTTTCCAAAACGTAAATTGGATAATTCTTTATGCTAGTAGAAGTATAGATTGTAAGTTATCGGGACTAAATGATATTTTTCCAATTGTTTCTGCATGATATTAATTTACTAAATTAAAATTATTACTTTTAATAATTTTTGATTGATTGTTGTGAAGGTAACATTTTTTAATGTTTTCCGCTAAAGTTTTGATGCTCAACGTCAATTATTTCGACGTAAATAAAAACTTCTTGAAAAGCATCTATTGTCATTTTAACTTTATTTGGAACATAGCTCGAGGGTATTTTCCTGAGTTTAAAATTATTATAAATAATAATATAAAATCTAAATGTTTATTTTTGAAAATAACTATTTTTGAAAAGAAAAACTTTATGTAAGAAATTTAATTATTTGCAAATTTGAGCTAATATTTTTAGTTTGAGTTAAGTTCGCTTTTTTTTAAATTTTACCTACACATAAGATCTACAATTTAATTTTTTCTTTTTTACAAAATATAGACAAGTTACAGTAAACATTATTTTTTATACACCTTAATTAAGTTTGAAATTTCAATTCACATTAATTTATTGTAAAGTAAAGTTTTCGAAAAAGAATTTTTTTTAAATTTGACTGAAGTTCCTTAAAAATTATTTTGATTTTGCTCAATTTATGTAAATTATTTTGAAAAATATTTAATCCATAATATTTTAATAAATTTTAAAAATTTAGTTTTGTAAATTCTTTTCAATAAATTTTTATTCTTAATTTTATAAAATTTTAAGATTTTTATAAACATTTATTTTCACACTAAAAAATGTTGTATGAGGGGGGAGTGGGGGTATAAAGAAGAAACACGTACACAGCGTCTTCTGACATGATCCGTGGCTTAAATTAAAGAATACCTCCGATTTTCATATACGAGGTCTGTTCAAAAAGTATCGCAAATTCAGAATTTTCCGGGTTGCATATATTCGATTTTCAATTTTTTGTGACGTTATGTTGGTACTCATGTCTCTCACTTATGCCGACAAGTTCGGCCATTTTGAGTGTTTATTTAATTTTTGACAGCTGCTTTGCTTGTACGTGTTTTGGCTCGTCTTCGATTTTTGCCTTAATTTCGACCAAAAACAGTATCACATTAACATTGCCAAGGAGGTGTTGGACTCTGTTCGCGATGACCCAAATTTGCTCCAAAGGGTCATAACTGGTGACGAATCATGGGTTTATGGTTATGACGTAGACACCAAAGCTCAATCATCCCAATGAAAGCTGCCGCACGAGCCAGGACGAAAAAAGCACGCCAAGTTCGGTCGAATATAAAGGTTTTGCTTACAGTTTTCTTCGATTGTAGGGGTGTGGTGCATCGTGAGTTCATGCCACAGTGTAGAACGGTCAATAAGGAATATTACCTGCAAGTTATGTGCAAGGTGCGCAAAGCAATCCGACAGAAACACCCGGATTTGTGGAAGAACAAAAATTGGCTTTTGCACCATGATAACGCCCCTGCTCACGCATCGTTGCTTGTGCGCGAATTTTTGGCCAAAAACAATACACTTATAATGCCGCAGCCATCGTATTCCCCAGATCTGGCCCCTGTGACTTTTTCTTGTTCCCGAAACTGAAGAGCCCCATGAAAGGACGAAGCTACGCTACTAGATAAAGACGGCATCGAATGAGGAGCTGAACAAGATCACAAAAAATGATTTTTTGAAGTGCTTCGAGGATTGGAAAAAACGTTGGCACAAGTGTATAATATCTGGTGGGGATTACTTTGAAGGGGACAAAATAGATATTCATGATTAAATAAATATTTTTTGAAAAAAACACAAAATTCGCGATAATTTTTGAACAGACCTCGTATGTACATGCAATTTTCTGTCTAAGTTATTGCAAAAGCGGCGAAAAGTCGTACTGCTTATATATATTTGTGTAGAATTTTTTCTGTATACATAATACCCACTGACATCTAGTTTTCGTAATAGAAATTTTTTGAATTCTAAAAGCATAATTAATATAAATTTTAATTTACTTGTTCCAAATAAAAATATAATTTAAACACCGAAATTAATTCAGAGAGTTTGAAAACACGCCATTCTCCATGAAGTGGTAGCATACCAAAATGCTTGCATACTTTGGTTGACATTTAGATGCTTATCGCGAAGTGAAAGTTTAAGTACGATTTTATTAAATTTTAAATAGTTTACGAATAAGTAATTATAAGTTAATATATTTGCTTAAATAGTTTTAATCTTTACGTCAGATAATAGGAAGTTTTTATTTTAGAATACGAAGGTTATTTTGCAAGTGTAAGTATTCTCAAAAAAATTTGGACAGCATTTTGGTGTAGAGGTCTATTCAATTCTTCTATAATTTAAGATCCGAGGTAACAAACTGGATGAAGATTCGCCATCTCTTTGGTAACGACAAAATCATCAATGCCATCGATAAGGAGTAACGTAACAAATGTCGTATCGTGTATCATAATTCCATAAACGCTTTGCAAACTTATTAGTGCATCGTACCTAGGCCGATAAAGCACATATTCCCGATAAAGCGAAGAAATTTCTTCGCTTTCCTCTTTCGTTTCACACCTAATATGCTTTATAATAAAATGTATGTTTTCATTGTCAAAGCAAGTAACATATTTACTAAATTTTCGTTTATTTTTAGCCAATATACAAAAATATTTTTAACCAATCTGAATAACTGGCATAAACATTCAAATTACCTGGCTCTCGACCTGACTCTCAGTAAAAAATTTTTTCGTCAAAATTTCTAATCTATGTTATATGCCTTCGTAAAGAAATCTTTTAATCCAAATCAATATATTTTCTAATTTTGTAGTGAAAAAATTTTCCTAATTAGAATTATCTTTAAAATAAAAGCTAAAAAAAAAATTAATTAAAATAAAATCCGTGATAGAATTTATCTAGTTTTTATTATGTGACACCCACTACAGTATAGGAAAACTTTAGTACATGAAGACGCAAGCAGGTAGGATTGATGAATAAAAATCGTTTTTCGCCACAAATTTGATGAAATTAATTTGCTCGAGGGGTGACAAGGCAAACTAATAAATTCATTTTCAAAACTCATGAAAGTAGAAAATTAACAATTTAACGCTTGACATCTCGATTAAAGGAAGAAACACTTTGAACGATAGTCGAAGGAAAGTGCTAGTCAGTCAGTCAAGTCATCTCTGATAAGGAAAATGCTCAGTGTGCTTTGACAGCTTCCACAAAATCGGAAACTTTCTCTTCGTTGAGTATTCTTAGCTGTTGCTTATCAATTTCTTATCATTTATTTATAAGAATTTAATTAGTTCGTCTTTAATTTTGTGTAAATTTTTGTTTTGAACTAATAATAAAAATATTTTATTTTCTATTTATTTGGAAATCGGAAAAAAAACTGTTTAAAATTTCTGAACGTATCATTGGATTTTCCAGTTCCATCCTGCAAGGTGGTCTGTGAAATTTTAATCGTATTCGAATAAAACAGATTTTTTTATCGGTTAAAAAACTTTTCTCACATGTGATATTTTTTAATAATGTTTTTTTTTTTTGCTCTTGTTGCTCTCTATTCAAAGTTTATTTTAATAAGATTGTGTAAAAAGTTGGATTTTTCGCTTGATATATTTCGTGAAATGAAGAACAAAGAAAAAAATGTTCAAAGTTTTTCGGAAATTATTGAAGCAAAACACATCAGCCTCTTATATTAAAATATTTGAATTTGGTTTTTTTTCTGTGTCGGAACAAGTGGAAGGAAGGATCATTTATTAAATGGAGATATTATAGGCAAAAAAAAATATCCTGCATGATATTTAAGGGCAGAAAATATCCCGAAATCATACAGTACAGTGGCTCTACCGAAAGCTTTTTTGTTCGTTGAACTTTTTGTTTTTTGATGCGTGGTTTCCTGATTTTCCGAAAGAGAAAATTTCGTTTCGGTTCTTAAATTCCAAGATTTTCATATAAAAGGAAATATATTCGAATCTTTTTCGTTATATTCTTTTGTAAATTGGCATCATCTAATCGTTCGAGTGGATAGAGAACAATTGAAAACTGAAAAATTTCACATTCTGATTTAAATGTCCTTACAATTCCATGACGTATTGTTGTGATGTGAAATTTTGCGTTGAGTATAATTTTGTTGCAGTTAATAACTTTTTTTTTTTTGGTTATTTTGTATATAAGTTTAGTGGGACTTTTTCCGGTTATTATTGTTGCAAATCTGAATTGCCACCGTTTCCTTACTCCCACAAAAAAATTTAACCGAACGAAAAGGAAATATCGCCAATATTTAAAAAGAAAAAAAAACTTTCAATTTTCAACAGTTGGTATGACTTATTTACTTTTACTTTTATCGTCTTTGCTCATTTCGATTCTATTTTTGTAGATTTTTTTTTTTTGAAAGATATTTTACCTAATATTTATCAATAAACTTTGAATAAATAAAAGGAATTTTTTGAAGGTTATTTATTTAAATTTCCTTTTTCTCTACATTATTTTATTCCTTATATATTTCTTCTTACCTTTTGTTTATGCAAAAAGTCGGGTAAAAAAAACCTTTACTTTATTTTGGATTTTTTGTTCATTCTGATTTGCTTATGAAGGTTATTTTTGCAAATTTGGAACGGATCATTTACCCGAATTCAAGTAGGATTTTATAACGTATTATTTCTTAAAAATATACCAAAGTAAATAACAAATTTATCTTCAGTTGAATAAATCTAGTACGTCAAGTAATTTTAGACATTTTTGCCTACATTAATTCTATTATTATTATGATATTTATTGGATTTTTATATCTTTTATTTATTAAAAGAACTGAAAATCCGATAAACGTCATATCATCGTCTGATCTTGATATCAATTCTGAATTTTTACTAAATAAAAGGTGATTCGATGGTGTAATGAAGATTCTTTTATTTATTGTAATAAACTTATCGTAAGTATTGTAATGCTATTTAATGCAACTTGAATGTCCTTAAACATTAAACCACAAATCCCCTATGACCATAGGAGTTGAGTTACACCTAATCAGCACACTGGCATTATTGACGATTTACAGTCAGCAACCAGTTATATGCTGATTAGTTCACCTGCTTATATCGCGGCCTAACTAAACCTCAGCTATCATTAGCAGTGACAGTACCTGAGATAAGAGCTGGTATCTTCCACCAGCAGTTCAGAGATCGTACCCTCGCTTTTCTTAGTTGCATTACAAGGGCATCTAGCCTCCACAGCCAGTTTACACCTATACACGACCGTGCCACCGCAGTAAATACCCATAGAACAAACCAACTTCAAACAAAGCACACATTCGGAATGAATATGTGCGTCCATCTGCCATTCACACTCTAATCCCTGCAATTCACACTCTTCACAGTCAGTGGACAAAGATCCTGAACCTCTTCACTCGTACCCGGACTCTTCAGACGCAAATGGTAGTGGATACTTCCACGCTGCACCTCCAGGTCTTACGAAATTTTTCCCGGTTGACATGGTTCTACATACATTCAAGCATGCAAAGAAAGTAAGACGCTGTACACAGTTAATATCTCTCCTTGCATACTGGAAACGCATAATGTCACCGCACACACATGACGCATACATAGCACACGGGAAAAACATAGCCTTGAAACAGACTTTCAACCCAGTTCAATAGGTAATACCCGGACCAGCATGCTAATCCAGCAGGCTATTCACCTTCTCAGATACTTCAAGTGAGGCCTTAAGTTCAGCCTTTTCCCACTAATACACGAAGGCAACACACCTACCGGACGTATTGGACCCCGACCGTCTACAGTCTACAGTTGGGCGACCCACTGTTGACCAAAATTCCACTCAGTAAAATGCATACAGTTTTTCTCTCCAAAGTGTTCACCCTCATTTGATTTCTCCATTTACACAGACTCCTCATGCAACTGCTACCAGCTACCTTTAATACAAGCGTACTCCTCCCTTGCGTTAACAAGCGGAAGATCATCCACATTCGCGATCACGCCAAAATCGGGCTCCTCCAACCACATAAAGAAACCGGTAATCATCATATTCCAGATGGTAGGACCGGACACAGATCCCTACGGGTAGCTACGTACTATCTGGCGAACGATCTATAGAAAAGTTTCCTCAAGTCACTCAATGATGGGATTCCACTTCAGGCAACTGAAAGCACTAAACTTATCATAACATATAATACGACGGGTCGCCTACGATCCTAGGTATTGAAATACGCCTAATCAACCCGCCCATATCTGTATTTACTTTGGATTTCGCTAGTCCAGTTGATTATATAGAAATAGTCGTACCCAACTTGCTCAATCCACCTTTCAATACCCACCTCGCTTATGCTTATAATACTTAGTTTAGTTGCTTTCTTTTTATCATAGCTCTCATTCAACACACACTTCTCAGCTAGTCTATTACATCTTTCGGTCCTTTTTTATTTTCTTCTTGGCAAAGAGATTCAGCTACCTTAAATACCAATCAGAAAATTTTCTTTCGTTCTATTTTCATCTATGGCGACTGGTTCCAGCGTGCACTAGTCTAGTATAACATCTTTAAAACCCTTCTCCCTCTTCCATGTATGAAGAAATAAAATTTTCCATCTAATATATCCGTACAATTTCAATGGTGAGCGGGCCTAACTTGTATACCTTTCCCCTCATTTTTATACTCTTATGATTCCATCTAGTCCTGCTACCTGATCAGCTCTATCCACCAAAGGTACAACCGTTGCTAACAGGCAGTAACCAGTTACAAGCCAGTTGCTCTAAATGTTGATAGAAAAGGCTACATAAATCCCTACTATCATCTGTAATGATAGCCACTGATTGGTCGGCTCAAAACCGCGGGTTTGCCAATACTGTAATTATTTCTGCGGTAGCCCTTCATATTGCTTGTATAATAGTTTCTCCTAAAAATAAGTTGAGTATAAGTTTTAACCTGGACCAGCCTAGATGTGACTTTTTAGAGCATGATAAGAGAAGCTGTGATTTATATTGCGTTACTAAAAATGAGACCAAAAACTTGGGGTAATACTTGGTGAAGCCTCAAGTTTGACTTACGAAAAGTTGCAAAGAGCCTATAGACAAAAATCCTTATCAATGGAATACGTTTTTTTAATGCTCAAAAGAAATTTTGGAGAGCTGAGAAGCAGTGGAAGATAGACCTATCATTTTTTTAATGCCCACTGAGAAGTAGTGGAAGATAGACCTAGCTTATGGAGGACTTCAAAATTGAATGAATTATAAAAATGTGGAACGATTGAGAGCTCTTGAGAGGTCAGGGAAATATATTCGAATCTTTTTCGTTATATTCTTTTGTAAATTGGCATCATCTAATCGTTCGAGTGGATAGAGAACAATTGAAAACTGAAAAATTTCACATTCTGATTTAAATGTCCTTACAATTCCATGACGTATTGTTGTGATGTGAAATTTTGCGTTGAGTATAATTTTGTTGCAGTTAATAACTTTTTTTTTTTTGGTTATTTTGTATATAAGTTTAGTGGGACTTTTTCCGGTTATTATTGTTGCAAATCTGAATTGCCACCGTTTCCTTACTCCCACAAAAAAATTTAACCGAACGAAAAGGAAATATCGCCAATATTTAAAAAGAAAAAAAAACTTTCAATTTTCAACAGTTGGTATGACTTATTTACTTTTACTTTTATCGTCTTTGCTCATTTCGATTCTATTTTTGTAGATTTTTTTTTTTTGAAAGATATTTTACCTAATATTTATCAATAAACTTTGAATAAATAAAAGGAATTTTTTGAAGGTTATTTATTTAAATTTCCTTTTTCTCTACATTATTTTATTCCTTATATATTTCTTCTTACCTTTTGTTTATGCAAAAAGTCGGGTAAAAAAAACCTTTACTTTATTTTGGATTTTTTGTTCATTCTGATTTGCTTATGAAGGTTATTTTTGCAAATTTGGAACGGATCATTTACCCGAATTCAAGTAGGATTTTATAACGTATTATTTCTTAAAAATATACCAAAGTAAATAACAAATTTATCTTCAGTTGAATAAATCTAGTACGTCAAGTAATTTTAGACATTTTTGCCTACATTAATTCTATTATTATTATGATATTTATTGGATTTTTATATCTTTTATTTATTAAAAGAACTGAAAATCCGATAAACGTCATATCATCGTCTGATCTTGATATCAATTCTGAATTTTTACTAAATAAAAGGTGATTCGATGGTGTAATGAAGATTCTTTTATTTATTGTAATAAACTTATCGTAAGTATTGTAATGCTATTTAATGCAACTTGAATGTCCTTAAACATTAAACCACAAATCCCCTATGACCATAGGAGTTGAGTTACACCTAATCAGCACACTGGCATTATTGACGATTTACAGTCAGCAACCAGTTATATGCTGATTAGTTCACCTGCTTATATCGCGGCCTAACTAAACCTCAGCTATCATTAGCAGTGACAGTACCTGAGATAAGAGCTGGTATCTTCCACCAGCAGTTCAGAGATCGTACCCTCGCTTTTCTTAGTTGCATTACAAGGGCATCTAGCCTCCACAGCCAGTTTACACCTATACACGACCGTGCCACCGCAGTAAATACCCATAGAACAAACCAACTTCAAACAAAGCACACATTCGGAATGAATATGTGCGTCCATCTGCCATTCACACTCTAATCCCTGCAATTCACACTCTTCACAGTCAGTGGACAAAGATCCTGAACCTCTTCACTCGTACCCGGACTCTTCAGACGCAAATGGTAGTGGATACTTCCACGCTGCACCTCCAGGTCTTACGAAATTTTTCCCGGTTGACATGGTTCTACATACATTCAAGCATGCAAAGAAAGTAAGACGCTGTACACAGTTAATATCTCTCCTTGCATACTGGAAACGCATAATGTCACCGCACACACATGACGCATACATAGCACACGGGAAAAACATAGCCTTGAAACAGACTTTCAACCCAGTTCAATAGGTAATACCCGGACCAGCATGCTAATCCAGCAGGCTATTCACCTTCTCAGATACTTCAAGTGAGGCCTTAAGTTCAGCCTTTTCCCACTAATACACGAAGGCAACACACCTACCGGACGTATTGGACCCCGACCGTCTACAGTCTACAGTTGGGCGACCCACTGTTGACCAAACTTCCACTCAGTAAAATGCATACAGTTTTTCTCTCCAAAGTGTTCACCCTCATTTGATTTCTCCATTTACACAGACTCCTCATGCAACTGCTACCAGCTACCTTTAATACAAGCGTACTCCTCCCTTGCGTTAACAAGCGGAAGATCATCCACATTCGCGATCACGCCAAAATCGGGCTCCTCCAACCACATAAAGAAACCGGTAATCATCATATTCCAGATGGTAGGACCGGACACAGATCCCTACGGGTAGCTACGTACTATCTGGCGAACGATCTATAGAAAAGTTTCCTCAAGTCACTCAATGATGGGATTCCACTTCAGGCAACTGAAAGCACTAAACTTATCATAACATATAATACGACGGGTCGCCTACGATCCTAGGTATTGAAATACGCCTAATCAACCCGCCCATATCTGTATTTACTTTGGATTTCGCTAGTCCAGTTGATTATATAGAAATAGTCGTACCCAACTTGCTCAATCCACCTTTCAATACCCACCTCGCTTATGCTTATAATACTTAGTTTAGTTGCTTTCTTTTTATCATAGCTCTCATTCAACACACACTTCTCAGCTAGTCTATTACATCTTTCGGTCCTTTTTTATTTTCTTCTTGGCAAAGAGATTCAGCTACCTTAAATACCAATCAGAAAATTTTCTTTCGTTCTATTTTCATCTATGGCGACTGGTTCCAGCGTGCACTAGTCTAGTATAACATCTTTAAAACCCTTCTCCCTCTTCCATGTATGAAGAAATAAAATTTTCCATCTAATATATCCGTACAATTTCAATGGTGAGCGGGCCTAACTTGTATACCTTTCCCCTCATTTTTATACTCTTATGATTCCATCTAGTCCTGCTACCTGATCAGCTCTATCCACCAAAGGTACAACCGTTGCTAACAGGCAGTAACCAGTTACAAGCCAGTTGCTCTAAATGTTGATAGAAAAGGCTACATAAATCCCTACTATCATCTGTAATGATAGCCACTGATTGGTCGGCTCAAAACCGCGGGTTTGCCAATACTGTAATTATTTCTGCGGTAGCCCTTCATATTGCTTGTATAATAGTTTCTCCTAAAAATAAGTTGAGTATAAGTTTTAACCTGGACCAGCCTAGATGTGACTTTTTAGAGCATGATAAGAGAAGCTGTGATTTATATTGCGTTACTAAAAATGAGACCAAAAACTTGGGGTAATACTTGGTGAAGCCTCAAGTTTGACTTACGAAAAGTTGCAAAGAGCCTATAGACAAAAATCCTTATCAATGGAATACGTTTTTTTAATGCTCAAAAGAAATTTTGGAGAGCTGAGAAGCAGTGGAAGATAGACCTATCATTTTTTTAATGCCCACTGAGAAGTAGTGGAAGATAGACCTAGCTTATGGAGGACTTCAAAATTGAATGAATTATAAAAATGTGGAACGATTGAGAGCTCTTGAGAGGTCAGGGAAATATATTCGAATCTTTTTCGTTATATTCTTTTGTAAATTGGCATCATCTAATCGTTCGAGTGGATAGAGAACAATTGAAAACTGAAAAATTTCACATTCTGATTTAAATGTCCTTACAATTCCATGACGTATTGTTGTGATGTGAAATTTTGCGTTGAGTATAATTTTGTTGCAGTTAATAACTTTTTTTTTTTTGGTTATTTTGTATATAAGTTTAGTGGGACTTTTTCCGGTTATTATTGTTGCAAATCTGAATTGCCACCGTTTCCTTACTCCCACAAAAAAATTTAACCGAACGAAAAGGAAATATCGCCAATATTTAAAAAGAAAAAAAAACTTTCAATTTTCAACAGTTGGTATGACTTATTTACTTTTACTTTTATCGTCTTTGCTCATTTCGATTCTATTTTTGTAGATTTTTTTTTTTTGAAAGATATTTTACCTAATATTTATCAATAAACTTTGAATAAATAAAAGGAATTTTTTGAAGGTTATTTATTTAAATTTCCTTTTTCTCTACATTATTTTATTCCTTATATATTTCTTCTTACCTTTTGTTTATGCAAAAAGTCGGGTAAAAAAAACCTTTACTTTATTTTGGATTTTTTGTTCATTCTGATTTGCTTATGAAGGTTATTTTTGCAAATTTGGAACGGATCATTTACCCGAATTCAAGTAGGATTTTATAACGTATTATTTCTTAAAAATATACCAAAGTAAATAACAAATTTATCTTCAGTTGAATAAATCTAGTACGTCAAGTAATTTTAGACATTTTTGCCTACATTAATTCTATTATTATTATGATATTTATTGGATTTTTATATCTTTTATTTATTAAAAGAACTGAAAATCCGATAAACGTCATATCATCGTCTGATCTTGATATCAATTCTGAATTTTTACTAAATAAAAGGTGATTCGATGGTGTAATGAAGATTCTTTTATTTATTGTAATAAACTTATCGTAAGTATTGTAATGCTATTTAATGCAACTTGAATGTCCTTAAACATTAAACCACAAATCCCCTATGACCATAGGAGTTGAGTTACACCTAATCAGCACACTGGCATTATTGACGATTTACAGTCAGCAACCAGTTATATGCTGATTAGTTCACCTGCTTATATCGCGGCCTAACTAAACCTCAGCTATCATTAGCAGTGACAGTACCTGAGATAAGAGCTGGTATCTTCCACCAGCAGTTCAGAGATCGTACCCTCGCTTTTCTTAGTTGCATTACAAGGGCATCTAGCCTCCACAGCCAGTTTACACCTATACACGACCGTGCCACCGCAGTAAATACCCATAGAACAAACCAACTTCAAACAAAGCACACATTCGGAATGAATATGTGCGTCCATCTGCCATTCACACTCTAATCCCTGCAATTCACACTCTTCACAGTCAGTGGACAAAGATCCTGAACCTCTTCACTCGTACCCGGACTCTTCAGACGCAAATGGTAGTGGATACTTCCACGCTGCACCTCCAGGTCTTACGAAATTTTTCCCGGTTGACATGGTTCTACATACATTCAAGCATGCAAAGAAAGTAAGACGCTGTACACAGTTAATATCTCTCCTTGCATACTGGAAACGCATAATGTCACCGCACACACATGACGCATACATAGCACACGGGAAAAACATAGCCTTGAAACAGACTTTCAACCCAGTTCAATAGGTAATACCCGGACCAGCATGCTAATCCAGCAGGCTATTCACCTTCTCAGATACTTCAAGTGAGGCCTTAAGTTCAGCCTTTTCCCACTAATACACGAAGGCAACACACCTACCGGACGTATTGGACCCCGACCGTCTACAGTCTACAGTTGGGCGACCCACTGTTGACCAAAATTCCACTCAGTAAAATGCATACAGTTTTTCTCTCCAAAGTGTTCACCCTCATTTGATTTCTCCATTTACACAGACTCCTCATGCAACTGCTACCAGCTACCTTTAATACAAGCGTACTCCTCCCTTGCGTTAACAAGCGGAAGATCATCCACATTCGCGATCACGCCAAAATCGGGCTCCTCCAACCACATAAAGAAACCGGTAATCATCATATTCCAGATGGTAGGACCGGACACAGATCCCTACGGGTAGCTACGTACTATCTGGCGAACGATCTATAGAAAAGTTTCCTCAAGTCACTCAATGATGGGATTCCACTTCAGGCAACTGAAAGCACTAAACTTATCATAACATATAATACGACGGGTCGCCTACGATCCTAGGTATTGAAATACGCCTAATCAACCCGCCCATATCTGTATTTACTTTGGATTTCGCTAGTCCAGTTGATTATATAGAAATAGTCGTACCCAACTTGCTCAATCCACCTTTCAATACCCACCTCGCTTATGCTTATAATACTTAGTTTAGTTGCTTTCTTTTTATCATAGCTCTCATTCAACACACACTTCTCAGCTAGTCTATTACATCTTTCGGTCCTTTTTTATTTTCTTCTTGGCAAAGAGATTCAGCTACCTTAAATACCAATCAGAAAATTTTCTTTCGTTCTATTTTCATCTATGGCGACTGGTTCCAGCGTGCACTAGTCTAGTATAACATCTTTAAAACCCTTCTCCCTCTTCCATGTATGAAGAAATAAAATTTTCCATCTAATATATCCGTACAATTTCAATGGTGAGCGGGCCTAACTTGTATACCTTTCCCCTCATTTTTATACTCTTATGATTCCATCTAGTCCTGCTACCTGATCAGCTCTATCCACCAAAGGTACAACCGTTGCTAACAGGCAGTAACCAGTTACAAGCCAGTTGCTCTAAATGTTGATAGAAAAGGCTACATAAATCCCTACTATCATCTGTAATGATAGCCACTGATTGGTCGGCTCAAAACCGCGGGTTTGCCAATACTGTAATTATTTCTGCGGTAGCCCTTCATATTGCTTGTATAATAGTTTCTCCTAAAAATAAGTTGAGTATAAGTTTTAACCTGGACCAGCCTAGATGTGACTTTTTAGAGCATGATAAGAGAAGCTGTGATTTATATTGCGTTACTAAAAATGAGACCAAAAACTTGGGGTAATACTTGGTGAAGCCTCAAGTTTGACTTACGAAAAGTTGCAAAGAGCCTATAGACAAAAATCCTTATCAATGGAATACGTTTTTTTAATGCTCAAAAGAAATTTTGGAGAGCTGAGAAGCAGTGGAAGATAGACCTATCGTTTTTTTAATGCCCACTGAGAAGTAGTGGAAGATAGACCTAGCTTAGGGAGGACTTCAAAATCGAATGAATTATAAAAATGTGGAACGATTGAGAGCTCTTGAGAGGTCAGACCGACGATTTATATTAAAGCCTTTTAAAAGACTCAGAAAAATTATTCTTTGCATCAAATCGGTCATTAGAGATATTCTCTACTAGCGCTCTACCTTGCGCCTATCCCAAGACGTACCTAAGCCTATTGACCATACCCTTCCCCCGTAATCACTTCTTTTTTGACTTTCCTCTTTCAATCTACCCACCCTTACAGTTGAGCTAAGCATATTTGTGGATTAAAATAGAAAAATCAATAAAATTTTATTGAAAAGCGTGCGAAACTTTCCAACAACTGCACCTCAGACTGCGCCCCAACTGGTTGCATAAATTTAAAACCCACAGCCACCTCAAAGCCTTCGCCAATAGTGAGGGCCCATTTTTGACAATACTTAGGGTCTTGACAATGTCGAACCGATCTGCTGAAGAATAGGAGGTTTTTGATTAAAAGTTCGCATTGAAAACAGATTTTTCTTAATTTACAGCGATCTTCCTTTTGAGACACCAACCAGAATTTCAAGGTTGCATCGTCAAATTATTTGGCCCGATTTATCCACTGTCGGATAACTACTTTTACCCCTTGTTAGCCACTAGCCACTATTTTGATGATAAGCTGGTATATACTTGACATCATCTCGCCACCTGGGCGGAAGTCATTAGAGACACTTGCATACTCCAGCATGTGATCTATCACACGGCCATTTCTGGCAAGTAAGCTTATTTCTATGATTTCCCCATAACAGAATCTTAGGAAAAAAGGATTCCTATGGTTTCTAGTCCTGATCAAAGTTCGTGCGACTATTTTTAATTCCCTAAGATCAAAACCACTTGAAAGGATATTTTTTTCGGTTTAGTCAATACTATCCAAACTAGTGAATCCAAGCAGCTAAAGGCAATTTCAGTTAAAGCCCGTTTATAGCTACTCAAAGTCATTACTTTTAAAACGCTGACACCGTAATATAAAAATATAATAAAATAGTTGTTATATCAAAAGCTTAGGAAAGCTTGGTGCAGAAATTCAAAGAATTGTGAAAACACTAGTGTAGCCTAGGCCCGACAGTCTACATTTACCGGCGTGCATAGCAATTGGCCCTTTACTACAAAACCACTTACGAAACAAAAGACCTTTTCTTAAATACCTAAAAAAAATTCAACTAATACAGCGACTTAATCCTAGACACAATTTGCAGTGCCTCATAAAACCAATAGGATGGTTGTTTTTAGAAAAAACAAAAATTTAATAAACAATAAGATATATTTTTACTTAAAACGAATATGCCAAGGAGCACTTATATCCCCCCCCCCCCAAAAAAAAGTCACTGATTGGTGAGTTTTTTAGGCTGGCAGAGTCATTAGACAGTACTTCTCATATTTTGAACGAAATTCTGAGGACGCATTATCTCACGAAAGAACGACATCAAGTGGCTGCCAAGATCTTGTAATTTGACACCATTCGACTTTTTCCTCTAAAGCTATGTGAAAAGTTACGTCTATGCCAATAAGACCGAGATAATGTCAGGCCTTAAGGATGAAATCATACTTATTCTAAATGAGATACATTTCTTTGGCTCCTCGTAAAAATGAAGGTTTATGCCAGTAAGCTTAAGAGCATCTCGTGCTGCCATAGAAGTTGTCGTGACGGCCGTTTGATAGATATTATATTTTATTTATAATCATAAGCTTAAAAACACAATGAAATAAAAATAAATAATACGAAATTTTTTTGTCTTATTGAATGTGAACATAATTTTTAGAAAAAACTAAGCAAAATAGTTATGCTAATAAGTTTTTTCGTGATTTCTACTAATTTATTTTTCAAATCAAAACTTAAACCTCTGATGAGGGACTGGCTTATTTTTACTCATTTGTTCTGTAAATAACATCGAAAACTTTGAATAAAAATTATATACAAAATAAAGCAATTTTTCAAATATTATATATAACATCCAAAAATATTGGAAAATGAAAATATTTGCCTTTTGCTACAACATTTGATAATGACATTTGTTCAAAAATTATTTTTAAATTAAAAATTGTTCGAAGTTATTTATTGCAACGATAATAATTTAGTTTTTTTTAATTAAAAAGCAAAAAAGTTTTTTTTTGCAAATACTAATTAATAATTTGGTAAAATATAATTTATATATTTTCATAAAAAAAATTCTGATTAAAATCACTAAAATAAATAATATTAATTTTATGATTTTTATATTGTGGAAGTATACATACTGACAAATTGTATTGTATAAAATTTTACCATCAAAACCAAACAACTTTATTAATAAATTTCGAAAATAATCATAATTACGTTTTTATTATTTACACTGTGGGAATAAATTTGTTTAATGTGAACATAATTTCTGTATATTTAGCCAAATATTAGCTATAAAATGGAGAAAAAAAATTGTAATTTTCAATTTTCATTAAAAGAGAACCAAATAAACTCTGTTCAGAATTAATGATTAATCAAAAATTGATATTTATGGAAAATGAAATTATTTTCAATAAAAATCGATAATATCTTATTAGTTCCCAAATAAATATTTAATAGATTTTTTTGTAAAATTTCTAATGGTAAAATTATGTAAATAAAAATTATTTTAAATCTTTTTTGGCTGGTAAATATTTTTGCTATACTATTTTTGAATAAAACGATTTATATTCAAAGACACGAACCAACGTCATTACAGCATTTATCAAAATGGCGCTGAACCATAGAGTTATTCATTTTGCAATTGGGAAAAAATAATAATGTTAGTTGATAAATATAAAATAATTACATTATTTCTGTAAACATTTGCTTAGACTAAAATTTGCCATATTTTTTAACATGTTTAGATAAAAAGAAATTCATTATTTTTTTGCTAAATGGCTCTAGTAATATACGAGGTGTGTTCAAAAAGTATCGCGAATTTTGAATTTCCTCGGGTTACGTACGAGGTCTGCTCAAAAAGTATCGCGAATTTTGTTTTTTTTTTTTAAATTATTTATTTATTTATGAATATCTATTTTGTCCCCTTCAAAGTAATCCCCAGCAGATATCCATTTCAAAGTAATCCCCACCAAAATCATTTTTTGTGTACTTGTTCAGCTCTTACTTTGATGCCGTCTTTATCTCCTCAATCGTACTGTAGAGTCGTCCTTTCATGGGGCTCTTCACATTCGGGAACAAGAAAAAGTCACAGGGGATCAGATCTGGAGAATTCGGTGGCCACGGCTTTATAAGTGTGTTGTTTTTGGCCAAAAATTCGCGCACAAGCAACGATGCGTGAGCGGGGGCGTTTCAGGGCGCAAAAGCCAATTTTTCATGGCGCAAAAGCCAAAAATCCGGGTGTTTCTGTCGGATTGCTTCACGCACCTTGCGCATAACTTGCAGGTAATATTCCTTATTGACCGTTCTACGCTATGGCAAGAACTTATGATGCACCACGCCCCTGTAATAGAAGAAACTGTAAGCAAAACCTTCACATTCGACAGAACTTGGCGCGCTTTGTTCGGTCTTGACTCCTTCGGCAGCTTCCATTGGGATGATTGAGCTTTCGTTTATACGTCATAACCACAAACCCATGATTTGTTACCAGTTATGACCCTCTGGAGCAAATTTGGGTCGTCGCGGGCTGAGTCCTTAGCAATGTTAATCTGATGCTGTTTTTGGTGGAAAATGGGCAAAAATCGAAGACGCGCAAAAACACGTTCAAGCAAAGCCGCTGTCAAAAATTAACTGAACATTCAAAATGGCCGAATTTTTCGGCATAAATGAGAGATATGAGTACCAACATAACGTCACAAAAAATTGAAAATCGAATATACGTAACCCGCGGATACTTTTTGAACAGACCTCGTATATTTCGTAGAGTATTGCTCGAACAAGTTCAGGCTTGTGCTCGTTGGGAAAGTGACATTTCGTAACACAATAAAAAAATTCTAAATATACATTTTCATCTTTTTTTTATTTGTAACTAAATGTAATTATTTTCATTCTGTTTTTTTTGGAATATTGAAAATAAAAATAGAAGAAATTTTCTCCTAGTTATCAGGATATTCAAAGAGGTGCATATTAAATGAGGTCAGCCGAGCGTCAACTTTCCATCCACCCACCAACCGATGCGTTAGTAATTTCTATCAAGGATTCTTGTAATTTTTTTTATTTAAATATTTAGTTATCCATTGTTAACGCGATTAGTTTAGTAGATTCAAAAGAATTTTTTTTTTCATTCAAAATTTTGTAAATTTATTTTACAAAAGAAAATTATTTTTTAATTTTTTTTGTTGTGTAAAATGGTTTTTTTAAGTAAAAACCAAAAAATGTATTAATAATAATTTTTTTTGTTATATGTAAAAATTTCAATTTAATATATTTAAATAAATGTAGATATTTGGAAAAAAATTAATGATTTTTTTGAGCTGAAAAATCGCCTAAACCGCAGATAAATTAAGGGTAAAGTTAGGCTTCTTATGATCTTCCTGCGTGCTTCACATAGCAGATTTGCTGCATGAATCCGATTTACTGAGCACGTCATATTTTTACTTGCGTCAGTATTGCGGAATTGCGTCAGCGTTGCTGCACGGGTCGAACTTGCGGTATGAGCAAAATTTATACTGCATGCGTCGGATTTGCTGTGAACGTCATATTTGCTGCATCAGACAGATTTTGCTTAATGCGTCAGACTTCGTGCATGCACCAAATTTACTACTGCATACATCAAAGCGTTACGTCAAAATCGGATTTGCCCTTCGAATTTGTTTGGTTCTTACCCAAGGTGCTATAGTACATGTACCAGTCTCTCTATTAAAACTTCATAATTTTGGGGCCATTGTTTTTAATAAAATAAATTTTTCATAAGTTTAAAACATGAAAGAACTTTAAAATGGGCATAGTAGAACCTGAGATCTCGATAATTTATAGAATACTTTTTCTCGTTGGAAAAGTGACATTTCGTACTAAAAAAATTGTCTTACAGTTTTTTTGATTGTCTATTCAGTTGTGAGTTAAAGGGTAGAAAAATTGAGTATATTTTACAATTTACATTTGATAAAGGCGAAAATATAAGCCAGGCGACTGTAATTGTGAATGGTATTTATGGTCCCAATATTGTCACAGTCAATTACGCGCAATTATTGATTTCTTCGATTCCGTTCCGTCATTTTAGATGTTCAAGATACACCTCGCAAAGGTTGGACTATCGTCAAAAATATAGATAAAATTGTAGATAGACCCAGGAACTAAAGATGTAGATGGAACCAGGAGCTAAAGATTGATCATAAAACAGTTTTATATCATCTGCATAAACCTGGATTCAAAAAGAAGCTCTATATTTGGGTTCCCCATAAATTGACGCAGAACAATATGATGAATAAAATGTCCATCTGCGAAGCCTTGGGGAAACGGAACGAAATCGACCCACTTCGTAAATAGATGGTAGCTGGGGACGAGAAAGGAGTCACACGCAATAATATTGTGCGAAAACGATCGTTGTTAAAGCGCGGTGAAGCGGCTCAAAATCTAACCAAACTAGGACTAACGTCCAGGAAGGTTTTGCTGTGCATTTGGGGGGGGGGGAGAACTGGAAAATCATCTACTATAAGCTGCTTTTACATGGCCAAACATGAAATTTGAACCTCTACTGTCAACAATTAGACCGTTGAAACTAGCGATTTACCAGAAGCGTCCAAAATTGCTCAATCAGGACAACACCAAGTTACACATGTCTATAGTGATACGCCAGAAACTTCGGAAGCTTGGTTGATAAGTTTTCATGCATCCACCTTATAGTGCGGACCTTGGTTGATAAGTTCTTACGCCAGAAACTTCGGAACCTTGGTTGATAAGTTTTCATGCATCCACCTTATAGTGCGGACCTGGCTACGATCGGTTACCATCTTTTTTTATCACTCACTACAACTTCCTTGCTAATAAAAATTTGGTATCAAGAGTAGATTGTGAAAACCGCTCATCGAGTTTTTTGCCAATAGGGATTAGGAATTCTATGAACGAGGCATTATTAAGTTATCTTTAAAATGATTAGAAATTATAAAGCAAAACGGTGCATATTTGGCCCAAATTGGACAATCAGAATTATGGGTAATAAAGTCTTGAAATAAACGTAAAAATAATAGATTTTAATCCAAAAAACTTTTTATGATCACAACTCTCGGTCGGTCGGTATTTACAGTAGTTTATAACTTGCCGTACTTGTTCACCAAAAATGGCAAATAATACCTTTCATTATTTCATAGATACAAGGACTCGAAAAGTACTAACTACTTTGCCAAAATTTTGAGCTTGAAATCTACTCAGAATCCGCAAAGGATCTAACATCTTGTGACGTTTAACTCACTTACTCCAAATATCACTTAAGCGAACATATCTCTTGTCAAATGTGAATTTCTTTGTTGTGGAGCTTTTAGATGCCTTAATACCCTTTCGTAGTCCTCTTTTTAATTTTTAAATTTTCAACAAAAAAATCAAACCATTTCTGACTGGTCCATCCAACTTGTTAAAGACCCATTTTACACAACCCATATACGTACAGATTACCAAATGGCCTTATGGGTCTGGCACTACATTATAGCCTCTGGGTAGTATCCTAGAGAGCTTATAGACAAATAAATAAACAAAATTCACTTAAAAATATATTGATTCCCTTGGATTACATCCTGCAGCGTATTTAAAATGAAATTTTCGAAATAAAAATAAGGAATTTTCCAAACAGAATATAATTAAATTAATAATAAATTTTAAAGAGCTCATAAAAAAACAACAAAATTGATAATGTTTTTATATAATATTTTCAATTTGTTTACAGGAATAAATATCAAATAAATACTTTATTGATGGTAAATATATTGTCTATCATAAAAATGGAATTGCATTTGACAGTTCGCTTTTATAATATACACGTACGTGTAGGTAATTATTTTTATCAAAATATTGACATTGAAATAAAGCCGAAAAATAATAATATTTTTTTATAAATAAAAAAAGAATCAGTCAAAAAAAAAATATAAGAAATATCTAAACTCAATAAAATCGAATTGATTGTACGTGGCAAGGACTAAACCGTACGCGTTCCAGGATGGAATACAAAAGTGCAATTCGCATTTACATTAACCGGATTGAGGACCGGAAATCGAAAGGCATAAATTCAAACAATTTTTATGCTATTCGATTTCCGGTCTTATCTCAATGACGAACTATGATGTGCTCATCATTTTGTTAGCTATACTAACCGGTCTGAAGGTTGATTAGAGACTGAAGCATTCGCAATTTCCGGTTGCCTTATTTCAATTGTGCTTTTCTATGAGCACAATTGGTATTCGTTATCTTTTCTGATTTTTAGAATTTTTTCTCTTTTTACATAAGAGAAATTCTTTCCAAAATAATATCTTTTCTCATACTATTAAATAGTTTAGATTCGATCCTTTTTTTAAGCAAATATTAACCCCCCCTCCGTCCCTCTCCAAAAAAAAATTAAAGTAGTTGTTATTCGTATTTCAGAAATTTAAAATTTTCTTTTTTTGATAAAAGGGTTTGTATTTAAATAATATTACTTAAGTTCATCTTTTAATTTTTATAAAAAATATCTAAAAAAACCATAAAAAAATATTTTCATTCTAAAATACAAAATGTCGAGTAAATTACTGTTTTAATTTCTATAAAAAAAGTTCATCTTTTAATTTATATAAAAAAATATCTAAAAAAAACCATAAAAAATATTTTTATCCTAAAATACAAAATGTCGAGTAAATTGCAAGGAAAGCCAAAATTTGATGAACAAAATACTCGTAAATCAAAAATATCCAGTCTGAACAGGTATTACTCTAAAATGATCATTTTTTTAAAAAATAAATAGGATATCCTAGGTTATGACATTGCTTCATTACAGGCAGCACCTGCCTTTCCTTCTGCCGTCATAAATGACCCGCAACTCTGGGACCATGACAGATTCTCAGGGAAGCATCTTCTTCATCCACACAGGTAAAGTGTCCCCCTTACCGCAGATTATTGAGGTTGATTTTATTTACAAACACCTTGGCATCATTCAGAATTATGAAAAAGTCCAAAGATTCTCCTGAGGATCCTACTTTCAAGTGCATTTCAGAGTTCACAAATGCTTTTGCGAGGACCCAAGTTACTGGGTAGCTATGATTTTATGATACTAGAATATTCGGTTGAGATAATTTAGATTGACTAAAATGCGTGGCTTTTATCCTCCTTGACCACTAATAGGAAACAATTTATATCTTTAGACGCTATAAGAGGTGTGGCAAAATATAATAAGACTGAAATTATTGAGATCTATTTGGCAACACTATGGACTTCTATGCATATAGCTTATACGTTAGCCACTCTTAGACGTTTAGTACCTCATTCGGCAACTATGCGATGCTGAAGAACGTCATGAGTAAAGGTGTACTTTTGTAGTGGCTTATAAAAAATAGAACAACGAAATGTGGAATAAAATGTTGTATTAAGTTTGAAGAATCCTCGAGGTGTCATAAGAAGTAAAGCGGCGTGAAAAGACGATAAGAGAGGCCTTCAACATCGAAGCATAGTAAAATTAAGAAAGGACTGAGTGCTCTCATATTTATGTTTCAAAGTATTCTCCATCGCCACAACTTTTTTCCATCTATCTGGCAGCATACGGTTTCCATGCTGACCCAATTTTTGATCTCTCGTAAAATCGGAAGTACTGCTCAGCCAGGCCACGTGTCATCGATTGGAGAAGGTAGTAGTCGGAAGGAGCGATGTCTGGAAAATACTGCGGATGGTGCAGAACGTCCCATTTTTATGTTTTCAAATAGGTTTTAACCACCTTAGCAACATGTGGCCGAGAGTTGGCATGCCGCAAAATCAGTTTGTCGTGTCTTTGCACGTATTGTGGCTATTTTTCCTTTAATGGCCGGCTCAAACGAATCAGTTGTGTTTAGTCGCAAGTTTCTGCGATGATTGCACCTAGTTGCAATAGTTTATAATATATTGTACTACGCCAAGCTGGTCCCACCAAAAACACATACAATATATAGCATGAGCTTCGAGCCATTGGACGCCGGTGTTGATGCATGGTCGCAGTACCACCATAATTTTTTTTACTTTGGATTATTGCAATTGATCCATTTTTTATTGCCAGTCATAATTTACTGCAGAAAACCCCTCCTTTTTTGCCATTGGAGCAGCTGTTCGCACGTGTAAAAACGCCGGTCTATGTCTCTCGGCTTCAACCCGTATTGAATCCAATTTCCTTGTTTTTGGATCGTCGCCAAGTCTTTCAAAAAATGAAAAATAGCTTATTGAGCATACCCAATAAATCTGGAAGTTCTTGTTGCATTTGACATGGATCTTCATCCGGTAATGTCTTCAATTCTGCGTCTTCAAACTTTTCCACCTGCCCGGGACGCTCCTTGCCTTCCACCTTGCAATCACCACTTTTGTAGGGTTGGAACTATTCGCGGTAAGTTCTCTCACTAATACAATATGCTAAGCTTACGATTTGATATTTCTGATCTGATTTTTTGGATAAGTATCTACTGCTGGCGCCACCTATTGAAAAACGGCTTTTTACTCCCAATATTCCCATTCTTACTCACAATATCAAAACTTCTAAGTGATCCTTTGAACTCAGGCATTCCAAGCACTTGTGACACGACCATCTCCGTCAATGAAATTTTATTTGAATAAATGATTCCTTTAATTCCTTAGTTCCCATATTCAACCGATCACAATCCGTTTGACTTTTGTTTTATTCCCCAAGATAAAAAAAGCAATTGAGGAGCTGAAGGAGCTGAAAGCACTAGTACCTCATGAGAAATGACGTCCTGAAGGTACTGTTAGTAACATCCAAAGGAGTGTATTCGAAGAGCTGAAAGCACTACTACCTCATGAGTCCCAAATGTTCTGCAAACTTCCTCAGCCAAAAGTATTAAGAAAGAAGCAAAATAAAACAACTTAAAATTTTAACTAATATATCAAAATCGTCTATTATAATCAGTTCAGCGCACAGTGGGCTTCTTATGGGAGAATGATCCACAAGGACTTCACCAGAAACACCTATGGGTATTACCGTATCCACGGCCTGAGTTGGCTCCCCAGAGCCTATCTGCTACCCGTACAAGGAGGCCCTTATGGTGAATGATCCATTGGACACTATGCCAGGAAGTGTCTACGGGTATAGAGATTCCGCGAACTTTAGCCGGACTAGGCGGTGCGATAGTACCAGGTGTATAAGCTTAAATCCGCGGTTTTTTTGTCAAATAAATACATGTTTATTTCATAGAAAGCAAAAACAAATTTAATCATTTACCACGCCAAAAAAATTCCTACTCTTTCGAGCAAACCACTTGCGCCATTTTTGGACGCCTACGTAAGAATCGAAGTGCTGCTCAGCGAGCGCGTGGCACATCGACGAAAACAGGTGGTCGTCGGAAGGGGTCAATCTGTTGAATAAGCTGGGTGGGGTAGCACCTCCCAGTTGAGTGTCTCCAAGTAGTTTTGGACCGGTGGACATTGACAGTCTCACCAGGTTTCAACATCTCATAGTAGACGATACCCTGCTGATTCCTAGGCCGATTTTCACGCTTCTTTTCCCACAAGTCAAAATTTCCGTCTTTGAACCGACGAAACTAATCTCGGCACGTTGTTTCCGATAAAGCAAATAAGCATTCGATGCGATTCGGCAGCCGATTTCTTCAAATTGAAGCAGAAAAGCAGAGCTTCCCGTATATGGTCTTTTTCTGGCACAAAACTAGATATGATTACCAAAGAAAAAATATGTGTTGTTATACGATATTGCTGACAATATGCACTGATTAATGTTGACAGATGTCAAACTCATAAAAAAAGTATCGCGTACCCATGGTAGCTTAACACGCTCACTCACGCCATCTATGACCAAACAGCGGATTGAAGCTTATACACCTGGTAATTTACAAGGTTCTTTATTGTAGCTCTTAAAAGACTAAGCGTACTTACCAGTTGTCTTTATATAATAAAATTCGGAACCATTAGGTTATGGAACCCCATGATGGTTCGTCTACTGTGCCCGGCCATTGGTGAGGAGCATTTGGCTAAACCGGGGTGGTTGTAGTTTAATGCCTACATCGCGGGTACAGTCTTAGGACTGGAGGTTAGAGATGCCAGGATCCTAGGTGTTATCACGGCAAATGATAGAAAATAGTTAGGGTAACTTGCTTGTAACTGGTTACTGACTGTGCATTACATTTGAGCGACCTGGAGAGTCAATTGAGATGCGTGCAACCAGCTAGGTCTGTGAAGCACAGGTCTGTGAAGCACATTGATTGGGCGTATCTCAATCCCTATGGTCGTAGGCGGTCCATAATATTATGTCTTACGATAGATGTCTGCTTTTATCAGTTCTATGTATTAAATAAGGTGTGCAATTTATGCATGAAAAGAAATACACCTCAAAAACGCTTGGAAATTATTCAATTTTTTTTATAAAAATAATTGTTCTTTTATTGCAACTTAATTCACATGAGGCTTATTATTAACTATCAGAATCAGTGAATAAACAAAATTGTCGTTACTGGATTGAAGCCAATTCATAAGTTATTTACGAGGAACCTTTATATTCCGAAAAAGTGTCAATGGTGATCTCTACAGATTATAATGAACTTTTTATTATCTGAATTGGAAGCTATCAGTTTAACGTAGATGTGGTTTGCAACAAAACGGTCCTACGTGCCCCACAGCCTATACCACAATCGATTTATTGCGGAAAAAGTTTGACGAGTCGATAATTACAGATGTGCAATGGCCTGGGAAAAGTTATGATTAAATAAATTCGGACTTTTTCTCTAATGGGATTACTTTAATGCAGTAACCGTCGTACAATAATAAATATTTTCTAACACTACCAAAACAAATCTTATAAATATCAGAAATTTATGCATAAAAAATGTTCAAGACTTCAACAGAGCTTTTGGAATAGAAAACGTTTCGAGATGCTATGACGAAATTTGAAACGAAAAAATAACCTTGCACAGCCTATAAACTCCTTATGCTCGTACACGTCCAGATACTCGAGATTAAATGGATTATATCTGTTTTATATATAAAAATTATTAATGTAAATTTTAGTTTATCTACAATATAAAAAGAATATTCAATGTTGGTTCTTTATTTTTTATTTTAAAAATTTTCTCTAAAGAGCAAAATTCACTAAAGAGCAAAATTCAATGCTTAAAGCGTACTCAAAACAACAGAGTTGGTATTTTTTTAAAGCAATTTCTTTTATTTTTGTAATTAATTTTATTTTTTATTTTTTATTTTATTAGATTTTGTTTATTATACAAAAATATTCAATTTAATTGAGAGAGCCCAGCCAGATTTTTCATGGAAAAGGTATTTTTTCGTGAAAGTTTTGAGGAAAAATTCAAAACTTTATGGGACAAAAATAGGGAAACTGTGTGAAATGACGATTATTTTGAGAAGAAATTTTTTTTAAGGTAATGATATGAAAACTGATTATCCTAATTTGGTAGCTTCCGGTGGTCCTTTTTACATCGTCTTACAATTTTGTCGTTTCTATTTTCTTTCGTTTTTTTTTTCATTATTATTTTAATTTTGCCATCGTATAAATTGAATTTTTGTTCTTTGACAGAATTTCATCGGTAGACGGGGAGACAGGATGCGAAACTTTCAATTCTTCTTCTTTATGATGCGTAATCATTTCCATAATTAGTTTTACGTTTGCTTGTGTATCCTGTTTCAGAAAAGTTAATTCATTTAAAATTAATTGCATTTTGTGATATTTACTTTCGAATAGAATAGAGATGAACACTTTTAAGGATGTGAATGTGCTCGTTAGATAAATACACTCGGATGGCTTGTCCAAAAGTGCTAACGTTTTGGTTTTTTTTATTTTTTTTTATTTGGGATATAGTAGAATAATTGCACCCAAGCTGGATCGGATAGTTTTAATGTTGGAGCTCATAAAGTTTATCGATTTTTCATATATTTAGAATCACGTACCACCCAACAGGAACAATGGACCATAATCAAAATTTGGCAAGAACTTAAAGTGATAATAGCATTAAGGGAAACGCGTATTTTCGACTTTTATGAGTTCTCGAATCCATTAAAATGTAAATTCCTTCTTGGCATTACAATAGCACATACCTACCCCATACGTACTGCAGCTTATATCTTTTGGGGTATCAACGTTAAATTTCTTCAATGGTATTGGATATTTGCCCATTTACGGACTTTGGAAACAAATTACCTTTGTATAAGATAAAATAAAAATGTTATCGATTTTTAGTGTCTTACTGACAAGTGAAGTTTTTTGGGAATATTTTTGTGAGCTTTTCAAATTAATGATGTGGAATGAGTAGTTAGTATGGGATGACTTTTTTCAGTGCCTTATTGTTGAAGTTTTTGTTCAAATTGAAAGTCAGTAAGTGTATTAAGGAAATTTGTAAATGAATGCTTCTGTTTGAATAGATAGTCTATAAATTTTAATTGATTTTTTTGTTTGTTTTGGTTTACTTCATCTTATTTTTTTTTTAATTAAAATATTATAATTATCTATATTAGATAATGGTAAAGAGAGAACATATAGATTTTCTGTTTGAAGTGTCCATATTGAATTTACTAAAATCGTCTGTATACTTTCAAAGACTGGTTGATTTAAAAAGTAGTTCATGCTTTATTTATAATCATTCATCAAAATTGAAATTCTCTTAGAGGAGCAGCAAATTACTTTGACCTTTAACATTTATACTTCTTATAATAAGTAAACCACAAAATTTTCATCATATTTACATTTGACGAAAGAGCTTTCAGTTTGGTTACTTGCATTAAGTCTAATTAAGAAGGTGTCTAATTGTAGTAGTACTGATTGAAGTGTTGAGTAATAAAAGCAAAAGTTTTTGAATAAAATTTTTGGAATTATTTACGCATTTTGTGCAAATAATTTATCTTGTTGAATATATAAGGTAGTTAATAGTTGATGAATTATGTAAAAGTCTTAAAATTTTACTGATTACTGTTGATTCGTTTCGTAATCTTTTGAAACTTAAACAAACTCTTTACAATTAGTTTTTGAAGTGTAGAGGTAGGAAAATTGTTAGAGTTTATAAAGTATAGTCTATGAGAAAATCTTGAAATTTCATTTATTTCATCATATTTGAATAGTAATTATTATGGGATAAAAGAATTCTGTTTATTATTTAAGGTAAATATTTATTGTATTTTCAATATACGATATTAAAAAAAGCTTCAGGCACTTATGTTAGTAATACATTTTTTTTAAAAGCACTCTCTCAATTATAATTGTTTTTTTTTTAAACTTATTTTTACTTAAAAAAAAATTATCTCTGAATTTTTAATGTAATTTTGTAATTTTATTATTGTAGAATTATCTATTTTGTGGTTCAAATAGCTTTCATTAAAAACAAGGAATTGAAAGTGTAAATTTTTTTTTTTTACAAAATAGTTGATTTTTTCGTTTAAAGGCAATATGATAAGTCAGTGATAAATGCAGTAAATATAGCTGATATCAGGAAAAATTTATTATATATATTATATTGTATTTATAAGAACATTTAGTTTTAACAGTCATTCAAAAAAGAGAACGGTTATGATTTTTTTTTAAATTTATTTGATAAAATACTTTTTTTTTGAGAAATAAAAATATCCTAAAACTAATCTTGAAAAGTATTATGGAGACTCCTTGCTATTGTGTAGAATAATTTAAAAGTGGTTTACTTAATTTTGTTCTGTTTGTACAGGCATAAGTTGTGTACAAGAGGACAGGATATTCAATTTAAGTTACCACTGAAGAAATAATTAATAAAATTCAAAACAACATTTCAAAGGACCGTTGAATGAAAGTACATGAGATAGCTAATATGGTTAACATCTCAATAGAACCTGTATGCAGTATCTGACTTATTATTTTCGATATAAAAAAGCTAACGGTGGGATGGGTGTCATGTTTGCTAATACCTAGCCGACACCGCATTCGAGTAGCAACTTCAATAAAGTATTTGAACATTTTTTATCCTAATCTAGATATAATTTTGAATAAATTTATAATTGTTTAAGAAAAATGAATTCATCATTACAAACCAGAAACTAATACATTATTATTAGACCAGTTAAATAATAAAGTAAACACAAAATTACCACATTTAGCAAAGAAAAAGCTCTGTTTCATCATGGCAATTGCAACAGCAAAATTAGTAGTATTACGTTATAAATTATTTCCCCATCCACTATTCGAGAAATTATCATTTTGCAAATTTCTCTTTTCTGTTTCCAAATATAAAAAAAATGGCTTGGCGGAAAGATATTTGCTTCTAATTTTGAAATTGTAACCAAAATGGATGCTTTTTTTTTAAAAATTTTGATAAACTCATACTATAGCTAAGCTATAAAGAAATTGAAATATGGTTGGTAAAAGTACATAAAGCTAAAAGGAGGCTATATAAACAAATAAATTAATTTTTGTTTAATAATTTAATTTGTAGTTTCATTTATCACAGACTTATCAGACTGCTCTCGTAAAGTTTTTTGAGTTAATAGTGAGGATCTTTGAAGTATACCGTTTTTGATGAAGCCAAAAACCCTTAAACTTTACTAAATTTACTTAAAGTTAAAAAAAAATTTAAAATTGCCAATTAAAAGGATAAAATAGAAATTTTCTATTTTATCCTTTTAATTGGCATATGTTGAGCTTTTTACAGCTAAGATTTTGAACTAAATCGAAAAAGAGCACGATTTAAGACACAAAAAATTCTTCTACATAATAGCTTAATATATTAGATAAGAAATATTTAAAATTGGTCTTCTTAAAAGTTTCCAATAACTACCTTCCGTAGCCATTTACTAAATACGAGTACAAAAAAAAGTAAAAATTTAACAGAAAAAAACCCATTAATTTCTATTTAATTATCTAATATTTTTCTAATATTTCCTATTTATTTAACGATTATTTGTGATTAATTATCTAATTTTATTTATTGCAATTATCACTGACTTATCATAATGACCGCGTATATGTAATTTTTTATATTCAAAAATAATTCAAGATTAAAAAATATTGTATGAAAATATTTGCTCAGAATGATATTATTTTGAATAGTTAATTTCGAATACAAAATTGAATATTGTCCTTTTGATGCGTATTTAAATGGTTTTTAAAAAAAAAACATAAAAATAATAAACGAAAAAAAATTAACTTCAAAAATGAAGTCTATCAAAAATAAATACTATTCCAGAATGACATGAAATAATATGGTTCATTGAATAAAATTGCCAAAATTCCAAAACTAGACAGGACAAAAAATCCTTAGGCAAGCGAATCGAAATAGAAAAGACTCAATATTAACACATTAAACTGATCAAAATTCAAATCACATTCCAACATAAAGTAAGACACAATCTCAATTGCGAAGGAATTATTCCTTTTCCATAGAGTTTTTTGTTGTTGTTCATTTTGGCTTTTTGTTCTGGTTGTTTTCAGAATTGAATCCATTTCTAACAGATACGCATTTATCTATGTCGATAGAAGTGCCCGAAGAAGGAAGGAAATGTCTCGTAATTGTAAATTATATCAATTTGAAACTAAAAGTAAAAACACTAGACGAACCAACATATGTGGATGAATACAAGTGTACAACTATCAAGATTGTATTGGCCGAGTTGCCTTGAATATATCTATTTAGTGCTATAAACATCAATTCCATGGCAATTTGGTGGAGTTTCGTGGACCACAAGGACCGCTATCGGGTTGACTAAACAAATCACGTACAGCCAGCAATGACAGAAAAAAAAAGTTTCCATTTTGGATAAGTAATGGTAGAGTGGCATTCCCCAGTACCAACAATAGAACACTACGTGATCTACTGGGACTGTCCTGGCTGTTGGCAATATAGTATGTTCGTCCGTTCATGTGGCCCAGATCTCCATCTTGGTTGGGTGCGAAAAGCTCCCAGACTCACTTATTTATTTTACTACTCGATTCAATTTCATCACTCTTTGAATTGATTAGGAAAATGTAGTTTACCGGAAATTGAATTTTCTACTCAATTGGATTAAAATAACTTTCATAAGTTATCCAGTATTGCTGGCACTCTAGCCCAGAAGCGACGAGCACGAATCGATTTAGGACACTCCAGCCGGCATTCCTGATACTCTGTCTGTAGTCTGCTAAGTACTTTATCCACTAACTGACCATCTACTGGCATGGAATGGATTCCAGTAGCAAATCATACTAACTATCTTAATTTTCAGAGTTGAAAGATTCTTTCTGTGGGTATCAGAAGCAATCACGGCTACAGATACGTTCGTCTGTGGCAAAATGACTGCTTCACACAATTTACCGATAGTATTTGCTTTTTTTTTTTTGACCTGACAATGATTATTTATAGAAACCTTCAACGAGGACATCAAAAAAATCAATAGAAAAACGGATTTGTACAACTGAAAATTACTTTAACATATTCGATAAATACGTTCCTTGCATAGAATTTGGGTCTATAAAATTAAGCTCATTAATGTTTCGGAATCATTGCCCTAACTAGTATGTAGTTAGCAATACTGTAAGTTATAAGGGATATTTTCTGAATTATAATTTTTTTTTTTGGTTAATTCAGTTAGTAAAGGATTATCCATTTTTTGGTTCAAAAAGTAAAATTAAATAAAATATAATTTTTAATTATATTTTAATACAATTTAGATATATTTGCATTACATAAATTTTGCCATTTTAAATAATATTTAATATTTTTAAATTGCTGTCACTTGATTTTTTTAAAGGACTCGATCCTCTTAGGATAATTTTTGTAGATGTTTTGCATATTTTGCGGTCATTAATTCAGCCATTAATTGGCGGATGTTGTAGTTTAAATGCTCTTAGGTTTAAAAAATTTCTGCAAAAATCGGACAGTTTGCATTGATTTACAAAAGTAGCGTCAAATCGCATGATCTTTCTTGGGGGAGGGGGGGGAGGGGGTTGGTAGATTGATGCAGAGGGGTAGGAGGGTTCGGGGGTCAATAAACATAACCAAAATTTGAAAATTACGCGTTTTAGGAACATTGCTCGCGATAAAGATAAAATTGGTTGGGTTGTGTGGCTTGTGGTGCTATTTTTTTAAAACCACATATGATTCAGATAAAAACGAGTTTAAATTAGTAAAAGCCAGATGATTATAGTACGAGGTCTGTTCAAAAAGTATCGCGAATTTTGTATTTTTTTTTTAAAATTATTTATTTATTCATGAATATCTATTTTGTCCCCTTCAAAGAAATCCCCACCAGATATTATACACTTGTACATACGTTTTTTCCAATCCTCGAAGCACTTCAAAAAATAATTTTTTGTGATGTTGTTCAGCTCCTCCTTCGATGCCGTCTTTATCTCCTCAATCGTAGCGTAACGTCGTCCTTTCATGGGGCTCTTCAGTTTCGGTAACAAGAAAAAATCACAGGGGGCTTGATCTGGGGAATACGGTGACTGCGGCTTTATTAGTGTGTTGTTTTTGGCCAAAAATTCTCGTACAAGCAACGATGCGTGAGCAGGGGCCGTTATCATAGTGCAAAAGACAAATTTTTTTCTTCCACAAATCCGGGCGTTTCTGGCGGATAACTTCGTGCAACTTGCGCATAACTTGCAGGTAATATTCCTTATTGAACGTTCTACCCTGTGGCAAGAACTCATGATGCACCACGCCCCTGCAATCGAAGAAAACTGTAAGCAAAACCTTCACATTCGACCGAACTTGGCGCGCTTCTTTTTCGGACCTCTGAGAACATTTTGTACCACCGATAAACGTTGCTTCGGTCTAAGATAGCTTCACCATATGCCATTGCCACACAAAATTTGATACAGATTCTTTGGTCCATTTTTTGGAATAAGGTGTGTGTAAGAAAATTTAAGGGAACGAATTTTTCAGTCCGTTTTCTTTTACTGTTTTCATTGTGTTAAAATAAATAAAATATGTTCGGTAGGCTTATTATTTAAATAAATTTGTTTGAATTTGTACTTTCGCTTCCTCTATTAGACCATTTTGTAATGGATTTACTTTATTGAATATTGTTTTCAATTTTTTTAGAATATTAGTTATTAATTATTTAACTACCATTTCAGTTAACCAATGCACATTTATATTATAATGAAGCTTTTTGTATCAACTTATGTTTGTTTAACAATAAAATTCTGTTATTTTGAATGTGTGTGCATTATACGAATGTATTGCCAACAAAATTTTGCAACCATTTTTGTGTAGAGGCCTATCCAGTTCTTCTATAATCTAAGAATGATGCCTTCAGATCCTTGTGAATTTTTAAAATCTTATATTTGGTAATTTAGCTTACCGTATATGATATTCTGAAAACCCAAAAGTTTCTTACCAGCGGTAAATAAGCTTCATTATTTTTGAAATACCATGGCTAAGACATATTCACATAATTTTCTGTAAAATTTGGATAATTTTAACATATAATTTAATATTTAACAATATGTTTTTATAAATGGCAAACTACAGTATAGCTAAATTTTAATTAAAAATAATATCTTAATGAAAGAATTTTTTAATTACAAATTTATATTTTCCAAACTAAGAAATGAATATTATGGTATACATCCCAGATAAAAACTATTTTTAAAAAAATTTCTTTTTTATGTAAAATTTTCCCAATAAAGTCAGTTATACCATTAGATACTAGTAAAATTAGTATATTTGATTTTTAATACTGTCCTTATTAAAATAAAATCCAAAAAACGAAAAAGGACCTTCTATTTATCTATATTTAATTTCTATTCTCTAATTTTTCACTGTCCTATATTTTTGCCTTATTCAAATATATTATTGATATAGTATAAATATACAATATCTTTAATACTATTTAATTAAATTTATTTGAGTAAATAATAAAATTTAAGATAATTAGTACCGTAGATTTATGTATACTTAAATGAAAATCATAAGAATCAAATGAAAAAGTTTATTAGATTGAATTTTTTTTAAATAAAATAATAACAAGTAATAATAAAAGTTGTACTAAAAACTTTTAAGGATAATAAATAAAAATGCATTTTGAAGTTAATTTTGAGTAATGGTGATTAGTTATTTTTGAAAGTATAGCGCCATCTCTGTTGTAATAGAAAAACACAAATATTTATCACTTTCTATTATTTTTAATTCAGTTTATTATTATATGTAATGAAATAATTTTTATTTTAGGAAAACTTTTCAGTACAACATAATTTTTCCTTATCAACCTTTTGATAATCTTCGATAATTTATTCGTTTGGTTATGATTCATTTATGAATTTTTTATTTATTTTTATAACATCGAATCATTGAATAAAAAATTGTACAAATCCTTATGGGGTTTATGTTTAATAAAAGATTTACGATGTAGAATTTTTCTTCAAACAAATTGCTTTTACCATTTATAAGAAAACTACAAATGTATTCTTATCCATTTAATTATGGATGTATTGGCACTCATCGATAGCCAAGCATTTTATTATGGAATGGTAAGAGTTATTGATTATAAGCTTGGCAGTTATCCTTTCGGCTTTGTTATATTGTCTTACGATAAAATGGTGACATATAATCTTTGAGAAAGTATTACTTTAGGGAATAAATACTCCTTAATTCCGAAGAGACTAAAAATGGTTATACTTTTTTTTTTATAACAATGATTTATGATAACAATTTTGACCATAAACAATTTTGGATATTTATTAGAGATTGGAAAAAGGACAGATTGTTAACACTATCTAAAAAAAAAAACTTATTCACACAAAAAGGAAGATTTTTTATTCAAGATGTGTTATAATTATACGAGATATGTCCAAAAAGTATCGCGTATTTTGAATTTCCTCGCGTTACGTATACTCGATTTTCGTTTTTTTTTCTGGTGTTCTATTGGTACTCATGTCTCTCATTTATGTCGATATAACTTATGTTTATTTACAGTTTTCTTCAATTGCAGGGGCGTGGTGCATCTATGAATCATTTTTGAAAAAAAAACATAAAATTCGCGGTACTTTTCGTAGACAGAATGTTGACAAATACTCCGAGTTATCTAAAAATATGACATCAAATAAAAACAACAAAAATAAAATTAGCAGAACTCTTATAAAAAATAAATTCAACCACTCTCTCTCTCTCTCTCTCTCTCTCTCTCTCTCTCTCTCTCTCTGTAAATTATGCTTTTTAAGATCTTTTTCTATGCAGCACTTCAGATATCTTTAATTATTAGTTTGTGAAAAAAGTAATTTCGTTGTTTCCCGACAGAGGACTTAATTGTAATTTTTCGCAACTAACTTCACATTTAAGACGCATAATCATATGTATTTTGACAGCTGACATAGAAAGGCTTGCTTGTGAAAAAATATTATGATTGATTCTGCACAGTAGTTTTTGGTTGATACTCTTTTAAATATGGAAAGTGGAAAACAGCATTTTTGGCATATTTTATTTTTTTGCTATAGAAAAGATGAAAATCCTGTTCAAGCAAGAAAAAAATTATCAGATATATGTTATATGGAGAAGATGCGTTGCAAACCAGTGCCAAAACTGGTTTGCAAAATTTCGATCCGGCTATTTTGATCTCGAAGTGGTTTGACGATTGGAAAAGACGTTGGCACAAGTGTATAATATGTGGTGGGGATTACTTTGAAGGGGACAAAATAGATATTCATAAATAAATAAATAATTTTTGAAAAAACACAAAATTCGCGATACTTTTTGAACGGACTCAATTTAGACACCGGAGAAATGGGCCTTATCGCTGAAGAGAACTGTGTTCAAACAATCAGGACCTATAAGCTGCTATTCTAACATCGTAAAGTTGATGTATTATTTATTAAAGTAAATTTTTATTAATTTTGAAATTGGAAATTTAAAGTTTAATTGAATCTTGTCTTTGAAATAATATTAAATTAAAAATTCAGAAAAAATAAGGCTTTCTTTTCCAAACTATAAAATTGGGAAACTGTTGTATGGTAAGTAAAATATTTTAGGTTTCTAACCTAAAAACAAAAAAAAATCCATTTCGAAACGAATCAGTTCAATCCATTTGTCGACTTTTGTATAAAATATTATGTCGTAAGTAATTGTTGCGTTTGGTGTAAACATTGATGCTAGAAACATTTTCTTGTTAACAAATGTTGCGCTAGCTGCCGGCGAGTATTGGAATTGTAAAAAAACACACCA
This sequence comes from Atherix ibis, assembly GCA_958298945.1. Taxonomy (NCBI): domain Eukaryota; kingdom Metazoa; phylum Arthropoda; class Insecta; order Diptera; family Athericidae; genus Atherix; species Atherix ibis. The sequence continues at coordinate 28,493,995 of OY282605.1, read as the reverse complement.
GGAAAAGCTGTTTTTCTGTAATTAACGATATTTTTGTATAACAATTTATTTGCTTTATTGAATTGATTATAATTATAAACTTTTTAGCTATTAATTGTTTTCAAATTTTCTTTGCTGATTTAGTTTGAAAATTCGGCATAAAGTTTTGCAAATTTATAGGTCAGAAATTTATAGGTTAGAAATAAAAAAGTTTTGAAAATTTTTCTTTTAAACAAGTGAAAGCACCGCAAAAATGTTAAAAGGCCAATTATTTTTAGATAAAAGTATCTTTTTTTCCCAAGCAGTAGTAATAATAATAATAATAATGATAAAGTTATACGCAGAAATATTTCACCTAAGGGGATTCTGTGAACGACTCAGTTTTGTTATTTTATAAAACCTTTCGGACTGAACATTTTTTTACTGACCCATTCCTAAAGGAATCAAAATTGTTGGTACGTTCTAGTTAACAGAAACGAGTCCTAGTTGTAAATTTATGAAAACTTTACAATATAAAATAAAATGTTTATCGATTATTAAAAGTTTTTTTCTTTTTTTTTTTTGTTGATGCTACTGATTTTTATATTTTTGTTATGAAAGTTTACATTTATCTACGTGTATGAATGTATATTAGAAAACCTATAAAGGCACTTATCTTGTAAGAGAAAATTTTTGATTGAGCATATTTTCAAGTCCTTGAAATATTATTTGAAAGATCCAAGCATGAGTGTATTGTGGGTTCAAATTGTTGGAAAAATGAAAGGGACAAAATCTCTGAAAGGATTAGATATTGACTCAATAGAGTGTCATAAAAAAGATTTCTACGAGTTCGTGCTATTTTCCAAATAAAGCCATTCAAAGTTCTTAGTTTAATCACGCAACATTCATGCATACACTTCGACAGTGTAGTACGTGTACTTGAAGACATTTTCACGTAACCAACTCTGTTTTAGAATCTTTCGAATTTATTATTCATAAATAAAATGTATTTGAATAAAGCAGAAAGATTATGGTACTGGGATTTATTTATAGATCGATATGCGTGAGTACGATAAGGGAGCTAAAAAAAAAAAAACCAAATTTTATGTTACAGATGCTGCGAAAATGTACACTGCAGACCAAAAGTATGCGACCACTTTGGGTTTGAGAGGAAAATTTAAAAAATATTGTTAATTAAGCAAAAATTAATTTTGAATTTTAATAAAATATTTTTTTTTATTATCAAATTAAAAATACAAAATAAAAAAAATTTTTAAAGCTAAAATAGCTTTTTTTTGTTGAAAAATGTTTTTTTTTTTTTTTTTGTGGCAAAAGATTCCTTGACAAACCTTTCTTTGAGGATGGGCAATACTACCGCAATCTTCTGTTTAGCTTATGCTATATAATTTCTATAGGATTAAAATTGAGTGATTGTGTTCACCTTGAAAATGCCTTGTTCATTTTTTAGTTTTTGAGATACTCTTGAATTCGGAATTATATTCAGGATCGTTTTTCTAATTCATAACCATTCCTTTATTAATTAACCGAAGTCCCAAAATAATGACATTTTTGTCCCTAAAATTTAGGTACCTGAATGCCCTTACATTCCAGTAGCAGTTTTTTCCAGAACGCTGACGCACGACGATTCTATTTTCGGACTCAAAGATGTGCCAATTTTACTCATTCTTTAAGAGTATATTTTTACAAAAAGATTTACAGCTCAAAAAATTTGCCCCAAATTTGAGGTGCTATAAGTGGTCCTACTCCTTTTACTGGTTGGAAAAACTAAGCTATTTTTGCTTAAACTACAATAATAATTTTACAAGGTGTATAAGCTTAAATCCGCTGTTTGGTCATAGATGATGTGCGAGTGAGCGTATTAAGCTACTATGGGCACGCCATACTTTTTTTTATGAGTTTTGACATCTGTCGATATTAATCAGTATACATTGTCAGCAATTTCGTACAACAAAATACATATTTCCTTTGGTAATCATGTCTATTTTTGTGGCAGAAAAAGAGCATATGCGGAAAGCTCTGATTTTCTGCTTCAATTTAAAGAAATCGGCTGCCGAATCGCAACGAATGCTTATGGAGGCCTATGGTGATAGTGCTTTATCGGAAACAACATGCGGAGATTGGTTTCGTCGGTTCAAAGACGGCAATTTGACTTGTGGGACAAGAAGCATGAAAATCGGCCTAGGAAGGTTGAGGACCATCAATTGCATGCTCTTTTGGACGAAGACGATACCTAATCGCGCACCAATTCGGTGTTGAGTAACAGCCATTTTCATGCGTCTGTGTGCCATGGGGAAGATTGAAAATATCGGAAAATGGGTGCCGCATGAATTGAAGGATAGCCAGATGAAGCGACGCTAAAACACATGCAAAATCTTGCTCGCCAGACAAAAAAGAAAGGTGTTCCTTCATCGGATTGTGACAGGCGATGAAAAGTGGATATATTTCGAGAATTCTAAACGCAAGAAATCATGGGTTGATCCCGGCCAACCATCAACATCTTCCCCAAGACCAAATCGCTTCGGACGGAAGACGATGCTGTGCGTTTGGTGGGATCGTCTACTATAAGATGTTGAAACCTGGTGAAACTATCAATTCCCATCGCTACCACCAACAACTGTTCAAATTGCACCGTGCTCTGCCTGAAAAAAGGACGGATTATAAACAAAGACATGACAAGCTGATTTTCCTCCGCGACAACGATCCATCGCACACGTCAAAAATGGTCCAAAACTACTTGGAGACACTCAACTAGTTGGATACCGTACATCCAAACCGGCTTAAATATCAGTTTGTCGGATGCATCTTGTACAGATCGGTTTTGTGTTAAACATAAATGATTATGAGCGACTAAGCACACTTCGACTTGGCTGGTTTTATTAATAAAAAGAATAGCTGCTATTGAGCACTGAAACTGGTGATCGCCATCGGAACATGTTGGAAAAATTTCTTCTACCCGAATTGGATCAATTAGGGCTATAGAATATGTGGTTCCAACAAATGGTGCCACATCATACACAGCTCTGCGTGAAGAAAGGACGGATTATCAACAAAGACATGACAAGCTGATTTTCCTCTAGGACAACGCACCATCGCACACGTCAAAATTGGTCCGAAACTACTTGGAGACACTCAACTGGGAGGTGCTACTCCACCCCGCTTATTCACCAGACCTGGACCCTTCTGACTACCACTTGTTGATGGGCCACGCGCTCGCTGAGCACCACTTCGATTCTAACGAAGACGTCCGAAAATGGCTTGATGAGTGGTTTGCCTCGAAAGAAAAGGAATTTTTTTGGCGTAGTATCCACAAATTGCCCGAGAGATGGGAAAAATGTGTAGCTAGCGAGGGCAAGTACTTTGAATAAATTTGTTTTTGCTTTCTATGAAAAAACATTTAACTAAAAAACAGCGGATTTAAACTTATATACCTAGTAGGCGTACAAGACCATTGTAAACTCAATTTTTTAGACCTATAAGAGCGAGGAAAAATATAAACTTAATACCGAATAAAAAGTATCAAAGTAATTTTAGGCCTAAAAAACCGAGTAAAAAGCATCTGTCCGGTAGGGAGTGAGGAAGTTTCTTGGTCTATCCAAAAAAAACTATTCGTCCACCGATAACATCCTCTACTCAAATAATCAAATTTAATTCCCAATCATCGATTAGGTTTCTGCTCCAAATAGTATGCAATTTTATTGCATCCTCTTACGAAAGAAACAAATATTGTCCTGGTGTGTTCTTAGATATAAGTCAAGCTTTTAATAGAGTGTCGCACCCGGGCTTATCTGAAAACATTAACGAGAACTTTCTTTTCCCACCTGGTAATAAAATCATTTCTTTCAAACATGCTATTTCGAGTAAATAAATCCAATGAACTCTCCGATATTTGCTGGTGTCCCACAGGAAAGTATATTTGCACCCATTCTTTACAACATTTATACATCCAACATTCTAATCTATCCTAACAACGTCTTTGCTAAATACGTTGATGATGAGGTCTGCCTTGCACAAGGTTAAAAAACTCAAGGATGCATCCGAAATTCTCTAAATCCTCCAGAACTGATTCACAAAGTTCCCCAAGGCACTTAAATTTGGTACCTTGAACTGAACTTGGACAAAAAACACAAGACTTAAAAACAGAACTAAACCGATAATATAGAAATATACTTTAACTACTAGACAATGCCCTACTGAGACCAATATGGACTAATAGAATACAAATCTGGGGATCTACTAACCTTTTAAACTCCAGTTGAATACAATCTTTTTATATAAAAATAATTCCTGAAGGTTTTGGTGGCCCGTTTTATAAAAAAAAGTTTCGAGAGAGGGTGTCTCGTTATAAAAAGTTTCGCTCTCGTTATAAAAAGTTTCGCTCTTGTTATGAAAGTTTGCAATAAAACTAATCCTCTTGTTCGAAAAATATCCTCCACTTTGTTCCCTATCAACACCCATCGGTGACTTTAACGTCACTTTCCCGGCGATTTGTTACGATAATGGATCAGTAACGTTTAAGTCATCGATGCGTATTTAACTTATGTTCATATATGCACACGCTAGCAGGAATAACTTTGATTGATGGTTAAATCTCATAATTCTGTGTGTTAATTACTCCTGTTATGTAAATCTGCTTGTAAATTTTTCTAAAAAAAATCCTACTTCCGAAAATTTAGTAATTGTACTTGGCATATTATGGCAAACTAAGGGACATAAATGAAAATGACAGCATCCTATTTTAATATTTAAAAAAAAGTTGGTCGCATACTTTTGGCATGTAGTGTAGCCAAGAAAATATATATAAGAAAGGTAAAATAACAAGGACAAAAAAGAGAAGAAGTAAAAATGCTTTAAGGGATATTTGCCAAGTTTCTGAAAAACGAAAATATTGCGTTATCCTTTTTTTTGTTGGAAAATTTTATATCTCATGTGCAATGTTTTAAATTTTTTTGTGATTATTTATGCGATCTGCTTACGGGAAATATAAACAAAATTACAGGAAATATTTATAATCGATATAAAAAATTTTCTTTTGACAGTTTTCACGATTTTTTTTTTAAAAGTGTAATTTTAAGGTATTCTGTATGATAAAAATTATCTGAATTGAGTCGACTTGAAAATTCCCATAAAAAATAAGCATGAGAGTATTCAGTACGTGAAAATGCTATAAAAATTGTTTGTAATTGTATTATTTTTTTGTTGTTGTTATTTTTTTTTTTTTTGAAGCATTAGAATATTAACATTGAATTATGAAAAACATTTTTATATTGAATATTTTATGAAGTATTTATTACTTTATCAATAAATATTATGTCGTTCTATCATAAATTAAGAGTAAATACTTTCGATGGAATTTTCTTTATTCTATTAAAAGTACTTAAAATAATTTTTTGATAAATATTCTCATATAATTATGTATTATATTTTTAAAATATTTATAATTACATTTTTAATAATTTTTTCTTATAGATATACTTTTATTATTAAATTTTATATATTTTTAGAAATATTATGATTTTGTTAATGTTGGAGAGAATTGAAAAGCAAATGGTTTATAAAATTGGAAAATAATATTTATTTAAATATATTTCGAATATAGACTTTAAAACTTTTCGTATTTTATTATATTTTTTTAATTTTGCCATTATACACAAAATTTTTCAATAGACGCCATACATATCTTTTGGAAGTCCTCAACCTTCGGAGGTAATTTTGAAAGATTTTATTGCATATTTTAATCTGTTATAGTGGTTTGGGGCTTCTATTTGTTAAAATCACATATGATATATATCAAAATATTTACGTTTATCTTAAAAACAGATATTTATCATACAGCCATAGTACTTAGAATTAATGGTTAAAGCCTATCATTCTTCTTTTTCAAAGAAATATTGACCAATCGATAAACGTAATATTTTAGATGAACTTTTCTTATATAATTATATTTTTTAAATTTTGCCATTATATACAAAATTTTTCAATAGACGCTATACGAGTACACATCTTCTGGAAGTCCTCAACCTTCGGAGGTAATTTTTAAAGATTTTATTGCATATGTTATAGTGGTTTGGGGCTTCTATTTATTAAAATCGCATATGATATATATAAAAATATTTACGTTTATCTTAAAAACAGATATTTATCATACAGCCATACTACTTAGAATTGATGGTAACCGCCTATCGTTCTTATTTTTCAAAGAAATATTGACCAATTGATAAACGTAATATTTTAGAAGAGATTTTCTTATTTAATTATATTTTTTAAATTTTGCCATTATATACAAAATTTTTCAATAGACGCCATACGAGTACACATCTTCTGGAAGTCCTCAACCTCCGGAGGTAATTTTTAAAGATTTTATTGCATATTTTGATCTGTTATAGTGGTTTGGGGCTGCTATTTATTAAAATCGCATATGATATATATAAAAATATTTACGTTTATCTTAAAAACAGATATTTATCATGCAGCCATACTACTTAGAATTGATGGTAACCGCCTATCGTTCTTATTTTTCAAAGAAATATTGACCAATTGATAAACGTAATATTTTAGAAGAGATTTTCTTATTTAATTATATTTTTTAAATTTTGCCATTATATACAAAATTTTTCAATAGACGCCATACGAGTACACATCTTCTGGAAGTCCTCAACCTCCGGAGGTAATTTTTAAAGATTTTATTGCATATTTTGTTCTGTTATAGTGGTTTGGGGCTGCTATTTATTAAAATCGCATATGATATATATAAAAATATTTACGTTTATCTTAAAAACAGATATTTATCATGCAGCCATACTACTTAGAATTGATGGTAACCGCCTATCGTTCTTATTTTTCAAAGAAATATTGACCAATTGATAAACGTAATATTTTAGAAGAGATTTTCTTATTTAATTATATTTTTTAAATTTTGCCATTATATACAAAATTTTTCAATAGACGCCATACGAGTACACATCTTCTGGAAGTCCTCAACCTCCGGAGGTAATTTTTAAAGATTTTATTGCATATTTTGTTCTGTTATAGTGGTTTGGGGCTGCTATTTATTAAAATCGCATATGATATATATAAAAATATTTACGTTTATCTTAAAAACAGATATTTATCATACAGCCATACTACTTAGAATTGATGGTAACCGCCTATCGTTCTTATTTTTCAAAGAAATATTGACCAATTGATAAACGTAATATTTTAGAAGAGATTTTCTTATTTAATTATATTTTTTAAATTTTGCCATTATATACAAAATTTTTCAATAGACGCTATACGAGTACACATCTTCTGGAAGTCCTCAACCTTCGGAGGTAATTTTTAAAGATTTTATTGCATATGTTATAGTGGTTTGGGGCTTCTATTTATTAAAATCGCATATGATATATATAAAAATATTTACGTTTATCTTAAAAACAGATATTTATCATACGGCCATACTACTTAGAATTGATGGTAACCGCCTATCGTTCTTATTTTTCAAAGAAATATTGACCAATTGATAAACGTAATATTTTAGAAGAGATTTTCTTATTTAATTATATTTTTTAAATTTTGCCATTATACACAAAATGTTTCAATAGGCGCTATACGAGTACACATCTTCTGGAAGTCCTCAACCTTCGGAGGTAATTTTTAAAGATTTTATTGCATATGTTATAGTGGTTTGGGGCTTCTATTTATTAAAATCGCATATGATATATATAAAAATATTTACGTTTATCTTAAAAACAGATATTTATCATACGGCCATACTACTTAGAATTGATGGTAACCGCCTATCGTTCTTATTTTTCAAAGAAATATTGACCAATTGATAAACGTAATATTTTAGAAGAGATTTTCTTATTTAATTATATTTTTTAAATTTTGCCATTATACACAAAATGTTTCAATAGGCGCTATACGAGTACACATCTTCTGGAAGTCCTCAACCTTCGGAGGTAATTTTTAAAGATTTTATTGCATATGTTATAGTGGTTTGGGGCTTCTATTTATTAAAATCGCATATGATATATATAAAAATATTTACGTTTATCTTAAAAACAGATATTTATCATACAGCCATACTACTTAGAATTGATGGTAACCGCCTATCGTTCTTATTTTTCAAAGAAATATTGACCAATTGATAAACGTAATATTTTAGAAGAGATTTTCTTATTTAATTATATTTTTTAAATTTTGCCATTATATACAAAATTTTTCAATAGACGCTATACGAGTACACATCTTCTGGAAGTCCTCAACCTTCGGAGGTAATTTTTAAAGATTTTATTGCATATGTTATAGTGGTTTGGGGCTTCTATTTATTAAAATCGCATATGATATATATAAAAATATTTACGTTTATCTTAAAAACAGATATTTATCATACGGCCATACTACTTAGAATTGATGGTAACCGCCTATCGTTCTTATTTTTCAAAGAAATATTGACCAATTGATAAACGTAATATTTTAGAAGAGATTTTCTTATTTAATTATATTTTTTAAATTTTGCCATTATACACAAAATGTTTCAATAGGCGCTATACGAGTACACATCTTCTGGAAGTCCTCAACCTTCGGAGGTAATTTTTAAAGATTTTATTGCATATGTTATAGTGGTTTGGGGCTTCTATTTATTAAAATCGCATATGATATATATAAAAATATTTACGTTTATCTTAAAAACAGATATTTATCATACAGCCATACTACTTAGAATTGATGGTAACCGCCTATCGTTCTTATTTTTCAAAGAAATATTGACCAATTGATAAACGTAATATTTTAGAAGAGATTTTCTTATTTAATTATATTTTTTAAATTTTGCCATTATATACAAAATTTTTCAATAGACGCTATACGAGTACACATCTTCTGGAAGTCCTCAACCTTCGGAGGTAATTTTTAAAGATTTTATTGCATATGTTATAGTGGTTTGGGGCTTCTATTTATTAAAATCGCATATGATATATATAAAAATATTTACGTTTATCTTAAAAACAGATATTTATCATACGGCCATACTACTTAGAATTGATGGTAACCGCCTATCGTTCTTATTTTTCAAAGAAATATTGACCAATTGATAAACGTAATATTTTAGAAGAGATTTTCTTATTTAATTATATTTTTTAAATTTTGCCATTATACACAAAATGTTTCAATAGGCGCTATACGAGTACACATCTTCTGGAAGTCCTCAACCTTCGGAGGTAATTTTTAAAGATTTTATTGCATATGTTATAGTGGTTTGGGGCTTCTATTTATTAAAATCGCATATGATATATATAAAAATATTTACGTTTATCTTAAAAACAGATATTTATCATACGGCCATACTACTTAGAATTGATGGTAACCGCCTATCGTTCTTATTTTTCAAAGAAATATTGACCAATTGATAAACGTAATATTTTAGAAGAGATTTTCTTATTTAATTATATTTTTTAAATTTTGCCATTATACACAAAATGTTTCAATAGGCGCTATACGAGTACACATCTTCTGGAAGTCCTCAACCTTCGGAGGTAATTTTTAAAGATTTTATTGCATATGTTATAGTGGTTTGGGGCTTCTATTTATTAAAATCGCATATGATATATATAAAAATATTTACGTTTATCTTAAAAACAGATATTTATCATACAGCCATACTACTTAGAATTGATGGTAACCGCCTATCGTTCTTATTTTTCAAAGAAATATTGACCAATTGATAAACGTAATATTTTAGAAGAGATTTTCTTATTTAATTATATTTTTTAAATTTTGCCATTATATACAAAATTTTTCAATAGACGCTATACGAGTACACATCTTCTGGAAGTCCTCAACCTTCGGAGGTAATTTTTAAAGATTTTATTGCATATGTTATAGTGGTTTGGGGCTTCTATTTATTAAAATCGCATATGATATATATAAAAATATTTACGTTTATCTTAAAAACAGATATTTATCATACGGCCATACTACTTAGAATTGATGGTAACCGCCTATCGTTCTTATTTTTCAAAGAAATATTGACCAATTGATAAACGTAATATTTTAGAAGAGATTTTCTTATTTAATTATATTTTTTAAATTTTGCCATTATACACAAAATGTTTCAATAGGCGCTATACGAGTACACATCTTCTGGAAGTCCTCAACCTTCGGAGGTAATTTTTAAAGATTTTATTGCATATGTTATAGTGGTTTGGGGCTTCTATTTATTAAAATCGCATATGATATATATAAAAATATTTACGTTTATCTTAAAAACAGATATTTATCATACAGCCATACTACTTAGAATTGATGGTAACCGCCTATCGTTCTTATTTTTCAAAGAAATATTGACCAATTGATAAACGTTATATTTTAGAAGAGATTTTCTTATTTAATTATATTTTTTAAATTTTGCCATTATATACAAAATTTTTCAATAGACGCCATACGAGTACACATCTTCTGGAGGTCCTCAACCTTCGGAGGTAATTTTTAAAGATTTTATAGTCTTCTGTGGTGTTTTGGGGCTACTATTTGCTAAAACCACAAATGATTTATATTAAAATATTTATGTTTACCTTAAAAACAGATATTTATCATACCGCCATAGTACTTAGAATTGATAGTAACCGTCTATCCTTCTTTCTTCTTTTTCAAAGAAATATATACCAACTGACACCTGCAGATTTAAATATACACCAGACAGTCAATTTTTTTAAGGATGTAATGGCTTATTTAGAATCATGTATACGTTTTTAGATCCTCATGTATGATAATTAATTCACTTACCGAAAAATAAGTCTCATCAGTGAAAAAGAATGAAAATTTCGTCTTTTAAAGTGCACTAAAATTTACCACTTTTTGTAGAAATTCATACAATTATAGTGTATACATAATTACAAAATAATATAAATTTAAGTAAAAAATTCTATTTAAATTGAAAAATTGATGCAAAAATTTTAAAATTCACACTTCTAAAAGGTAAAACAGACGAAAGAATTAATATTTCTAAGAAAAACTACTTTTATTCATGGAAAAAGTCTCATTAAAAATGTATAAATTTTTGTAGAACATTTTATAAATTACAAAATTTTAATAATATTAAAAAAAATTTTAAGTTTCATATTTCCTTCCTCAAATCAATTGGAAAATCCTTCATCGCGTGAGGAGATTATAATGCCAAGCACCCTAAATGGGGTTGGCGTGTTTTGAATCCCCGAGGAAAGATTCTCCAAGAACTCCTCTCCCATACCACTCTTGAGGTCCTATCTCCTCCCACGCCCACATAGTGGCCGACCAATGCCAGAAACCTTCCCGATATTCTAGACTATTTCATTAACCACACCTATCCATTCTATTAATACTTCCATAGATACACTCCTTGACCTGAATTCCGACCATTCCCCTGTTCTCCTAATACTAGACACTTCTCCTTCCTTAAAATCCTATCCTGCCAAACTTGTAAATGGGAAAGTTGATTGGGACATTTTTAGAGAGAACTTAGACCAACAGATTCATTTACAACAAAGACGGTGACGGTGCCGTAAGCGACTTGACTGTTTGCATACAGAACTCAATCACTAACGCCCACATAACTCATAACAAACCAACCATACGAGAACATGACTATAATCTTCCGCAAAAAATTCGCAGCTTGATAAGCGAGAAACGTCGAGCCAGGGCCCAGTGGCAACGTTCAAGAATGCCAAATGAGAAGAAAAAACTGAACCAACTACAACGAGAACTGAAACAAGAAATAATTAATTATAACAACGAACGATTTACTGAATACACAGAATCACTGACAACTAATAAATCACTCTGGACAGCTACCAGACGAATTTTCAAATACAAAACAGCTACACACCCGCTCCGGAATACCGACGGAACCTGGGCAAACACTTAAAAAACATCTTTAAACCTCACGAAGATGTCCAAGACATTCTGCATGACGAACAAATATTCCGACAAATATCAACTCAGTTGCCCATAAGTCCACCTCCTAAGTTTTTCACTCTTTCCGAAGTTAAATTCACAATAGAACACCTTTCCAATAAAAAAAGCCCCAGGATATGACCTAATAACTTCAGAAATCCTGAAACAAATTTCCAAAAAAACCCTCGTCCTTATAACTTATATTTATAATAGTATCCTCCGCACATCATTTTTTCCCTGTGGAAGTTTTCCATAATTAAGATGATCCCAAAAACCAATAAGCCCAAAACCTTCCTATCTCATATAGACCTATAAGCCTCTTTCCCATGTTATCAAAAATCCGAGAAAAATTAATCCTAAAACGCCTTTATCCCATTTTTGAAACCGAGGGTGTCATTCTTCAGCATCAGTTTGGATTTCGACCTGAGCATTCCACTATCCAGCAGTGTCATCGCGTACTCGACTACAAAGCGTGTTCGCTAGAGCGAAAGGAATACTGCCCAGGCGTGTTTCTTGACATTTCGCATGGTTTCGACCGTATATGGCACCCTGGATTGCTTTGGAAGTTGCAGCGAGTCCTACCCTCGAGCTATTTCCACATCTTTAAATCTTATCTCTCAGACCGATATTTTCAGATAGCTGAAAATATTGAGTACTCTGACATTTATCCAATTTCCGCCGGTGTCCCTCAAGGAAGTATCCTTGGTCCCATCCTTTATAACATTTATACCCATGACATTCCTTGCCACAACAACATCCTAACCGCAGCATATGCTGACGATACAGCCATCCTGACACATCACATAGATCCTTCCACAGCCATTAGTATCCTACAGAACCATATCCACTCATTAGAAACTTGGTTCAAAAGGTGGAGAGTGAAGGTAAATGAGCAAAAATCTGCTCATGTAACTTTCACACTCTGCCGAGAATAAATTCCCGACATAACCCTAAGCGGCAGTATTATTCCACAAAAAAATAGCGTACGTTACCTTGGACTTATATTCGACAAACGGTTAACCTGGAACCTTCATACGAAAACTAAAAGACATGAACTTAACGGACGATACAAGCAATTATTACGTCTCCTAGACAGTAAATCAAAACTTACAACAACAAGTAAACTATTACTATACAATACGGTTCTGAAACTAATATGGACATATGGTCTAGAACTTTGGGGCTCGACGAAGCATTCCAACTCCCTTCCAATCCAATCCCTACAATCCCGAATCCTTCGTAAAATTGTCAATGCCCCCTTTTATGTGCGAAACACTGTTATCCACCGTGACCTAAATGTTCCATTTGTTCGAGAACTATGCATCTTTCGATATAAAAAATTCCATTCGCATCTATCCTTCCACCCTAATCCTTTAGGAAGAGAACTTTTCACTCCCACCCTTCCAGTATACACCCATCGATGTTTAAAACGACGATGGCCGAGAGATTTTCTAAAATTATCAAATAAAATTACCCTGTTCTAGAGGTAACATCGATGGGTGTTTTCCTCCACATGTCTTCATGTCCATGTATATTCCCTTAAAAAATCTGCATCTTACTATCATAAGTAGTTGTAGATAACATTTAAAAAAAAAAGTTTCATATTGTTTTTTGTTTGGTTTTAAAAAATTTCCGTTAAAGTTATACAAAAAATTATATTCAAATATATCATTTCATAATAATTTGAATTGAGCTAATATTTTCTTAAAATTTCCCTAATTTATTGAATGGCCTTTAATATTTGCAATCTGAAAAAAAATAATTTTACAAAGAAAATAAAAACCTTGAAATTTATTAAAACTCATATTATCGCCGATAATTTTATAACAACTTTTCCGTAAATATGACTGAAAATTATCTTTATATCTACTTATTGGATTTAAATAATATATTTACCTTGCATTAAAGGTATTCTAATACATACTTATCATAATGTTATTTTCATATTGCAGATAACATATGAATATTCATCGATGGTGTACTTAAAGCTTTAAAAAGCTTATTTTTGGTGAAAATTTTGAATATTTTCATAAACGAATTTATTAGACTTGAATTAAAGAGAATATATCTTTTTTTACTTTATTTTTGATAATTTCTCTTTAAACAAAACTTTTGCAATTTTAAAAATATTTTTTCATATATTTAAAAATATTTTTAATGTAATTTTTGTTATTTTTTTTGTATAATTTTTAAGACAAAGAAAATGTATAGTGGAACTGCTATTAAAATCAAATATAAATTTTATGGTTTTATAATTAATTATTTTAAGACAAAATTTACTATAATACGAAGAGTAAATAATTTTTAACTTAAAAAAAAAAATATTACATTTATAAATAAATTCTATTTATCTGATAGAACTTATAACGTGTCTTTTTGTATGTGTCTATCAAGAGATTTCGAACGTTTTACTGGTGTTCCGCAAGGTAGCCATCTAAGCCCTTTGCTTTTTATTCTTCCTACTGTTGGCATTATTAAAGTAACTAAGAACTCTGAAATTTAAGTCTTTGCGATTGATATAAAATTTTTTTCAATATTTGCACTTTTTCTAACAATTTTTTGGAATCTACAATTAAAGGTGCACAGACTTCTACTGATCTTGTGATTTTACTGGATAAGAAACTTGCCATAATAACAGCATTGTTGCTAAAGGTAGTGCAGTTTTAGGCTTTATAAAACATTGGTAGGGAGAACTATCCTTTAGAATCTCGATGCACTTATACGTATATTGTTCCTTAGCTAGACCTATTCTTGAGTATGCAGCTGTAGTTTAATCACCCTTTTACGTGTATAGTAATTATATTAATCATCTAGAATCGGTGCAATTTTACTTTGTCAGTTTTTCTTTAAAGGCTTTCATTGGTTTGATCCTCTTAGATTTCGTTCTTACACAGTTCTAATCAATTTTTTAGCAAATGCCTATAGTGGAGAAAAGATGCAAAGTTGCTGATTTAGTTTTTCTTCAATAATCTTTAAACTTGAAAAGTTTCGTGTAGATGCCTAAAAATATAACTTATTACGTTAATTCACGTAAATTCTTCTACGTCTAACTGTGGTTTACAAGAGCCAATAAATCATATGTGTATTTATGTTAGTAGCTGTAAAGAATTCAACCTGCTAAAAATGCTTCGAAGCAAAAATTTTGTTTTCTCTCCCTAATCTGCAATTTGTTTTATCTTGCATGTTTGAGTACGCCGTTTTTTTCTAGAAAATTTGATGATTTATTTTAGGAAAATGCTCACATATTCATGTTTCAGCCACAAGTTTTTCCCATCTTTCTGATAGCATACGGAGATCATGCTGAAAAGAATGCTCGTCTTTTGAGACGATCCACTCGATCGGAATTGAGATGATCCACAATCAGAAAAGATAGTAAGAACTACTATCTTTTCTGATCGATGACACGTGGCCTGGCTGAGCAGCACTTCCTTCGGAAAATTTGAGTTGGAAGGGGCAATAAGATAGTAGTTGGAAGGGGCAATATCTGAAAAATATAGCGGGTGTAGCAGGACGTCCCATTTCAGTATTTTCAGGTAGCTTTTACCCATTTTAGGAATATGTGGCCGAGCGTTGTCGTTCCACAATATTACTTTGTCGTGTTTTTACTCATATTGCGGCTGTTTTTCCTTCACTGATCGGCTTAAACGCATCAGTTGTGTTCGGTAGTGAGCACAATTGCTAAGCATCAGTTGTGTTCGATAGTGAGCACTTTGTCGATAGTGAGCTACGATGGAAAATGGCTTATTAAGTCATGCTTAATGAATGTACAAGTTCGTGTTGCATTTTACATGGATCTTTATCCTGTAATGCCTCCAATTCTGTATCTTCAAACTTTTTCACTGGTCCGGAATGCTCCTTGTCTTCCACGCCGAAATCACCATTTTTGTAGTATTGGAACTACTCGTGATACGTTCTCTCACTAATAAAAACCTTTCACCATAAGTTTCTATAATCATTTGACGCAACGTAGCTGCACAAGCAAAACTTCCCGCAAATGATGCTTATTTCGGTAATTTTCACTGACAAAAAAATATGAACGCCGATAAAAAGTCACAAATGTAATAGCTGTCATCCATTGGGAAAGTTTTGTTACTCAAAAAAGCTTCAACTACTCTTGCTCATACAGATGAGTACTTCGCTTGTGTAGTTGCGCATACAATTTACGGTAGGGGGATTTTAGTTCTCAAATTGAAAATAGATAGCTTAGCGGGTTCGTTGGTTATGTTGAAGTGTCATATTTTTGTTATGTTTACTTTATTCGTGCAGCAAAAGCGAAAAGAAATGGAATGAAATATTACTGGAGTGAGTTTTTATACCGTCCAAGTCATAGAGGACGTACTGTAGTTGGTTTTGATGTTGAAATATTCATCACGTTGCGGTTTCTAACAAATACTGAAAGTGTACAGACAAATTGCAGACAGATTTGATATCACAGAAAGCAGTGTCACTCGAATTTTTAACCGCGTCTTAAAATGGTTTGTTGAAGTGAGTGCCAATTACATAAAATGGCCAATAGCATCCGAAATGCAAAATAACCAGATGCAATTTGCAGCTATGAAAGGTGTACCCGTTGTTGTTGGGGCTATTGATGAAACAAGCATACTGCAATAGGAAAAAAGATTATAGTCTGCTTTTACAGGGAATTGTAAACGCCGAGAAAAAGTTTATATTGTAGATGTGCACTGTGGTAAACTTGGTGCAATGCAGAATGCATAGCTTCTACGAAAATCGGCGTTTTACAGGATGAGTCCATAATTATATCAGGAGGAGTGCTATTTGGAGACTCAGCATACGGTGTAAGGAGATATTTAGTTCCCCCGTTTAAGGGTTTTGGAAACTTAACTGAAAATGATTTCTGTGACATAGAATATTTTTGATAATGAAGTTAACAGCATACAAAATTATGTAGAATGTGAAGGAATTGACAGCAACTATGGTGCCAGTGCGAGGCAGCAAATGTTTGAAAATATGAATAATAATGGATTGTTAAATTAATTTAAACTTAAATGATATATTTGTGTTACTTCATATTTATTATAACACTGTCAATTGTAAATAAATGCCTTCTTGGCTTACAAAAATAAAAATAATCAATTTATCACATATATAAAATATCTTAATTTAATTTACAATATTTAATATATTTAAAAGTGTAGAACGAGTTTCAGCCCTATCATTTTCTTGATGATAATTAGACCTATAACGAGAGTAAAGTATTAATAAATGTTTTCGTACAATATTTATAAATACTTTACTCTCGTTATAGGTCCAATTTTTCAAAGATTCTCCGAAATACAACCACTCCACTTTACGTTGACAAGCTGAATAAACTCAATATTTTGAGGTTATATTTTACTTCTGTCGGTTCCATTGGGCAAGTACTCCCAAGCACTTGCGAGTAGCAAAATAGGCCCAATGGATGACAGCTAATGATGGGAAGTTGTTGACAGATGCCTAAGCTCTTAGATTAAAGAATACCTGGATAGGCCCTTACCGTATATGTATACGCAATTTTGTGTACAAATTATTTGCCAAGCGGCGCGATATGGCAAAAGCGGGATATTTTTGTTTAGATTTTCTTATGTAGACATGACACCCACTGTCATCTAGCTGTCGTTATACAAATTTATTGAATTGCAAAACCATAATTTGTATTCATTTTAAATCACTTATTGGAAACAAAAATACAATTTAAACACAATAATACGCAATTTTTATTTTTTGTACAATCTTTTGATACGCAATGGAATTATATTTGAGGTTTACTATTCATTTCGTTAATATGAATTAAATATAAAGCTCCTCGTTTTTGTAGACTTTAGGAGAGTTATCAAACGCGCCATTCTCCATGAAAGTAGTGACATACCTTAGATTAAAGAAGTACTGGATAGGCCTCTACACAAAAATTCTGTCCAACTTTTGTTGGCAATACATTCATAGAACGCACACACACGCAATACAACAGAAACGGCGTCAATCATTGGGAGCCAATTTTAAACTTAAGTATGCGATTGAAGCGGTTCGTTCAAAATCATTTTCATATGTGATGTCATTTATGCGTAAAGAAGCAGATTTTTTAATATTGCGGGTCTTGTTGTTTGATGAAATTAGTTTTGTACATATGCAATAAAACACAGTATTCTATTTTAATACATTATTTTTTTATTTCATTATATATTATTTATTAAAACATAATAATTTAATGAATCAATAGAAAACAATGCTTTCAATGTGCATAGGAGAAAATATTATAATACATGTATACAATTACTTACTTTTTTTGTTGACGAGTCCTCACATTCAGTGCTGCTATTAGGGACCTAGAATATAAAAGTAATTAAGGCAAAATTATATATCAATCATTTTTTTTATATTACATGTTCATTATCATCCTCAACATATAAATATTCGATCGTCACATTTACTTTTTCAAGTAAGAATTGAAGTATTATTCGCACTATTAAAAAAATTCGGTCCCTTAAACTTTCTTACACACACTTTATATACACCGGCACTGTACTATTTTATGGTAAACATTGAACTGTCAACATCGGATTTGTTTACATTTATTCAATGCCGAATTTTTCACTTTTTAACCACTTTTTACACAAAAGATATCACTAAAAGCCATTTAGGCACATCACAAATAAAGTTTTTCTTAATTTGTTTTGTAAAAATAAATATGTCAACTTACCGAAATAAAGAAATTCCCGGCTTCCTCATTTTTTCGTATGAGAAGCAATTTCTCACAAAACACTTCATTTCCTGAAATAAAAACTTCGTATTAACTTTTATTAATAATATAACAATTCGTATAAATACTTACTTTTCCGTAAACACTTCTAAAAAGATGGAAATAACACTTTGAAAAACACTTTCCGAACCGCAAAAAAAAAACAACTGAGAAATGTTAAAAATAGCCCGCTGCTTTCGGTATGTCACTGCTTTCATGGAGAATGGCGCGTTTGAAAACTCTCCTAATGTCCACAAAATTGAGGCGCTTTATATTTGATTTATATTTCCGGAAGGAATAATAAACCTAAAATAGAATTCCATTCCGTATCAAAAGATTGTACAAAAAATAAAAATTGCCTGTCGTTGTATTTAAATTGTATTTTTGTTTCCAATAAGTGTATTAAAATGAATATTAATTATTCTTTTGCAATTCAATAAATTTCTATTACGACAACTAGATGGCAGTGGGTGTCATGTCTACATAAAAAAACATACACAAAAATATCCCGCTTTTGCCATTTCTCACCGCTTGGCAATAAGTTGGACACAAAAATGCGTATACATATACGGTAGGGGCCTATCCAGGTATTCTTTAATCTAAGTGACATACCGAAAACAGCGGACTATTTTTATCATTTGTCAAGTTTTATTTTGACACTTATCGGAAAGTGTAAATGAAAGTGTATATTTTATGTTTTTTGAAATATTTACGAAAAAGTAAGTATTTATATAAATAGTTATATTGTTAATAACACTTAAAAAAGGATTGCCAGAAATTCGACGAATTAAGGAAACCGGGAATTACTGTCTTTCGGTAAGTTGACATCTTTGTTTTTACTACAGAAATTAACAAAAATTTAGTTTATAATGTGTTTAGATGGTTTTGAATGATTTATTTTATCCAAAACGGTCAAAAAGTGAAAAGTTCGGCATTCAATAAATGTAAACAAATCCGATGTTGACAGTTCAATGTTTACCAGAAAATAGTTCAGTGCCGGTGTATATAAAGTGGGTGTGAGAAATTTTAAGGGACCGAATTTTTCAATCTATTTTCCATTGCTGTTTTCATTGTGTTAAAATAAATAAAGTATATTATTCGGTAGGATTATTATTTAAATAAATTTGTTTGCATTTGTGCTTTTGATTGCTCTATTAGACCATATTATAATGCAATTATTAAATAATATTGTTTTCTTTTTTTTTAGAATATTAGTTCTTAATTATTTAAGTAAATACAAATTTTTTCATCATTTAATGTTATAAAGAAAAATACTGTGTTTTATTGTAAATTTCCAAAACTAATTCCATCAAGCAACAAAATCCGCAATATTCAAAAAATCTATTTGTTTACTCATAAATGACATATGAAAATGGTTTTAAACGAACCGCTTCAAACGAATACTGAAGTTTAAAATTGGCTCCCAATGATTTACGCCGTTTCTGTTGTATTGCATGTGTGTGCGTTCTACGAATGTATTACCAACAAAATTTGGACAGAATTTTTGTGTAGAGGCCTATCCAGTTCTTCTTTAATCTAAGCCTAAGCTTACGATTTGGCGTTTCTGAACCGATAGTTTGGTTTAGTATTTTCTGCTGGCGCTATCTATTGGAAAACGGCGGTTTTCCATTTGCATTTTCTTTTTTTATATTTTCCTACACTTTACTAGGATTGTGTCCCAGCATTTATTGGGATATTCTTTAGCATTTGTTGTTAAAAGTTATGTGCTTTGAGTTGAAGTTTAAATTCATTATTTTCGAAATATAATAAAAAAAGTGTAAAAAACTCTTTCGTTAATTTGCCTTCACTTTCCCTCTAATAAAACAGTTTTTACGAGGGTCATTCAACAAGTACTTAGCCTCACCGCCCGATGGAGATGATGTCACAAAAGAAATTTACCATCGTGCAGTACATTCTTTTAGTAGCCTCTGTCAAAGTTTCAGTCATTAGTTTTGTTTTGAGAGCCTTTGAAAGCGAGCGTGTCGGTCGGTTGCACAAAAATGGAAAAAGAACAATATCGTTCGGTGATTAGATTCTTGTTTTTGGAAGGGAAAATGCGCAGCAAAATCAAAGATCGCTTGGATGCTGTGTATGGTGACTCTTCTCCTTCGATGGCGACCGTCAAGAATTGGTTCAACCAGTTTGTTCGTGGCCGCACGTCGGTTTTTGATGAGCCACGCCCAGGGGCCCCGTAAAAGGCTGCTACGGAGGAAAACGTTAAAAAAGTCCACGATCTCGTGTTGGCAGACCGTCGATTGAAGGTTCACGAAATAGCTGAGACTGTGGGCATCGCAGTAGGAACGGTGCATCATATTCTACACGAAGAACTGGGCATGAGAAAGCTGTCGGCGCGATGGGTGCCGCGTTTGCTCACACCGGAAAACAAGCGCAACCGTGAGACCACATCGGCGACGTGTTTGGCGCTGTTTCAGCGCAATCCAGCGGAGTTCTTGCGTCGTTTCGTGACCATCGACGAAACATGGATTCACTGGTACACACCAGAGAACAAGGAACAGTCGAAACAGTGGACTTCACCCGGCGAACGTGCGCCGCAGAAGGCGAAGACTGTTCGATCGACCGGAAAGGTGATGGCAACCGTTTTCTGGGATTCACAAGGTGTGATCCGCATCGATTACCTAGAGAAGGGTAAAACAATCACGGGGCGCTACTATGCTGACTTATTGGGCCGATTTGATGTCGAATTGAAGAAAAAGCGGCCCCGCTTTGCGAAGAAAAAAGTGCTGTTCCACCACGACAACGCACCGGCTCACACCTCCACCGTCGCCATGGCCAAATTGGTCGAATTGTGCTACGAATTGCTGCCCCATCCACCGTACTCTCCAGATTTGGCCCCCTGTGACTACTTTTTATTTCCAAACCTGAAAAAATCACTCGCCGGGAATAGATTTGGGTCGAATGAGCAGGTCATCGTCGCCACGGAGGCCTATTTTGCTTCCCTCGAGAAAATTTATTTTTTGGACGGGTTAAAAAAGTTGGAGCATCGCTGGGCCAAGTGTATCGAGCTTGAAAGAGATTATGTGGAAAAATAAATTGCCACCTTTCCAAAATTTTCGTTTTTCTTTTGTAGGCAAAGTACTTGTTGAATGACCCTCGTAATATGGCCATATTATTTGCAAAAGTAGTAATGATATGCTTTTAATTAGATGGGGCTGTCTTGGGTATAAATATTACATAAAATGGAATCAAATATACTACCTCGTAAAGGTCCAGTTGAAATAGGACATATATTTGTGGGAATTGTGTATTTATTGCTACTTGGAAATGATGTTGTATGGGAAATGAATTTGTTTAGAAAGAAAAACAAATTCCAAATATTTTTGTTGTTGTAGAAAAACGGTGTTTATTTAAATATAATATCACAATTATTACTAAGAAATTTTTTATACTCATATATGTTATATACTAAAACTAAATTGCGTAGTAACTAATTTATTGTTGATTATGAAATAAACACTATCAATTTTTCTATTCAAACTACAAATAAAAATCGTAATCCGATCTGTCTAGATTTCAGAGAAGAATATATTTGTATATCTTATATTTTACTATCAAACATCTGAAATTTACTAGGCAATCGTACTAATATACGAAAATCCTGAACTTTTATCTAGTAATAAATACGAATATCTGTATCAGATGGTATTTTTCTTGTGAATTTATCGATTTGCTAAGGAATTACATTATTATGGAATTTAATACTAAGAGAAGGCCAAAGACAGTAAGAGGAAATTATGTTAGTAGTTTTTGGCTATTTTTATTTTTATTTGATAATATGAGATATGTCAGTGAGTATACGAGTATGTATGTGTATGTGTCTCAAAATGGATTATGATTATTCTTATTCGAGAAGAATTATCCTGTACGATAGATATACTGGAAAGGATTTATCTATGAAATAGTTAATATAGGACGAGTCAGAAAACGATTGTTTTGTTGATTGTTAATGAATAATTTGAGGAATTATGTATTAATTGTTGAAAGTAATTTTATTTATTCTTTTTAGCTTTTAGGCAATAATTTCAGAAGCTTTATATTCTCTGAAGAGTTTTTATACTTTCCTTTTATTTGGTCCTAAAACTTATATGACTAAATATCAGTGAAATAATTTGTGAAAGAATTAAAAATTTTAACTGAATTATGTCAATTGTTCTTTGAATAAAAAAGTCTCAAAAATTCCATTTTTACTTTAAAAATAAATTTTTTTTCGATCAATAAGGTCTTTTGTGTTGAATAATTCTTAGATAGTGAACCTCAATATCATATTGTTTGGTAGCTGGGGAATCTCGTAGGGATCAGGATATCTAAGACCAAGATTCTGAAGTTTGTGGCGTGCAATGACATCTTCTTCGGAGTAAAAACTACAAGTTGTTGTGTCAGATTTGCCTATCTTATTAAAATAATTCTTAACAGACAATTGCCAATGAGTTGGTTGGTTTGTTGAGTTTAAGGACCTGTGTCGGCCCTTTTTTTTAGGAAAGGTGATCCATTTTTTAATAGTGATTCATGCCCGGAAAGCTACCCTAGGGGAGGAGCTTTTAACCCTACTTTCCCAGGACTCTATAATAGACCCCAGGTGGTCCTTTGGATAGCCACAGAAGCATTCTGATGCAATAAGTGGATTATTTCCTGCCTTTTTGGTAAGGTTGTCTGCTAGTTTATTACTCTCAATACCCTCAGGACCTGGAACCCAAAACAAAGTTACTTTATTATTTATAGCGAGTTGATATAGGACAGCGAAGATATCCCAAACTAAACTGGATTGGGCATCAGATGAGACAAGAACTGTCAATGCAGTTTTGGGTATCTGAGATGATGTAGATCTTTGCGTTACGCAGGTTTCTTTTCTATAGCAAAACTCTATGGCATGCATTTTAGCCTTGGAAAATGTATTAGGAGCTTATATAGATGGCAATAAGGACCGACTACACCCAAATTCAGTTTAGAACCGTCTGTGTAAAAGACAAGAGCCCTCACATTGAGTAACCGTCTTCCCTCCTTTCAAATAAAGTGGCGCTCTATGAGAACTACTTTGAAGGACGGGTTTAAGTAAGATTTTCTCGGCTCCTAGAATTTTTTTAGGTCCGATACAATCTTCAGATGTCCAAACAGATCGCCTGGCCTAAAGGTTTTGGAATATCCTAACGTGAGAGCCTTTTTAGCCATTTTCTCTTTAATATACAAATGAAAAGTCATTTTTGAATTTGCAAATTAAAAAGAAAGTAGCTACAAAGGCCTTCAAACGGGTGTCGCGTTGGTGATGATGGGTTCTAACTATTGCCAGATGTGACCACTGTATTATTTGTGGTTACAGACCCCTGACAAGCCCAAATGGCTATAGTTAATCTATATACTACTGATAGTTAGGACCCACTAACTCACCTTGTGAGTTCAAGGTTAATTTTTAGTCTAGAATGACACCTAGATATATGACCTCAGTAAAGGACACAAGATCAGTTCCATTTATCGTGACTTCGGTATTGACTAAGCATTACCATTAGATATAAAAAAACTGTTTGCAGTGCTCAATATTTTTTAAATAATTTTTTATGTCACTTTCTTTTGAATATTTTGATCTTTAATTCGTCCATTTCTTGATGGATGTCAATTTTTAAATGGTCGAAAACTTAAAAATTATCTATTTAAATATGATTTTTTAGATAGGTTAATAAAAAAAGTCCAAAAATGGTGAATTCACATTACCAAATATCGAAATTATAAGTCCTGGGACCTTTGAAAACCATAAAGCCAACATTTTTGGTCTTATGTGACTAATGGCACTGTCGTATTGAAATCATATACGAGGTCTGTTGAAAAAGTTTCTCGAATTTTAAATTTTCGCGGGTTAGGTATTTTCGATTTTCGATTTTTTGTAGCGTTATGATTTTTTGTGGCGTTATCTTTCACTTATGCCGACAAGTTCCGCCATTTTGAATGTTCAAATAATTTTTTACAGCTGCTTTGCTTGTACGTGTTTTGGCTCGTTTTCGATTTTTGCTCAATTCCGACCAAAAAGAGCATCGCATTAACATTGCTAAGGAGTTGTTCTACTCTGTCCGCGATGACCCAAATTTGCTCCAAAGGATCATAACTGGTGAAGAATTATGGGTTTACAGTTATGGCATGGAAACCAAAGTTCAATCATCCCAATGGAAGCTGCCGCACGAGCCAAGACCAAAAGAGCGCGTCAAGTTCGGTCGAATGTAAAGGGCGATGACCCAAATTTGCTCCAAAGGATCATAACTGGTCAAGAATTATGGGTTTACAGTTATGACATGGAAACCAAAGCTCAATCATCCCAATGGAAGCTGCCGCACGAGCCAAGACCAAAAGAGCGCGTCAAGTTCGGTCGAATGTAAAGGTTTTGCTTACAGTTTTCTTCGATTTCAGGGGCGTGGTGCATCATGCGTTCTTGACACAGGGTAGAACGGTGAATAAGGAATATTACCTGCAAGTAATGCGCAAGGTGCGCAAAGCAATCCGACGGAAACGCCCGGAGCAACACACTAATAATGCCGTACCCACCATATTTCCCAGATATGGCCCCCTGTGACTTTTTCTTATTCCCTTAACTGAAGAGCCCCATAAAAGGACGATGCTATTAAATGATTTTTTGAAGTACTTCGAGGATTGGAAAAAACGTTGGCACAAGTGTCTAATATTTGGTGGGGATTATTTTGAAGGGGACAAAATAGATATTCATAAATAAATAAATAATTTTCGAAAAAAACATAAAATTAGCGATACTTTTTGAACAGATCTCGTATTGTTCAAATAAAAATCTTTCAGTTTAGATAAAAAAAAATTGGTTATTATGTAATTGTAGAGCTCAGAATTAACGGTAAAAGTCTCTTCTTCCTTATTTTCAAATAAATATGGGCTAATGGCAATTTCAGATCAATTTAGACACCGGTGAAATGAGCCTTATCACTGAAGAGAACTGTGTTCAAACAATCAGGACCTACAGGCTACGTAAAGTTTATGTATTATTAATTAAAGAAAATTTTTATTAATTTAAAAAATGCAATTTAAAGTTTACTAGAATCTTATCTTTAGAAAAAATAAGATTTTATTTTAAAAACTATAAAATTGATAAAATTTTATATGCCAGTAAGTCTATAAAATTAATTTTCATTTAAAAAATATTTTAGGTTCCGTATGGCAATTAGAAAAAAAATTAAACTAAAAGCATTATTTTAAACTTTCGATAAGTTCTATTTTTAAATTGAACACAGTTTTTCTTTGTTCCCCCAATTATTTTTTAAGAAAATTATTTTCTTATTTTGATGCTTAATTTATTTTTAAAAAACAAAAAATATAATCAAAGCTAAATTGGAATTCCACTAATTACTGCTCACAATACTTTTATTAATTCTTTCAATGATGTTTTATAATTTTGGGATACTCGGGCAATTCTTCTAATAAAGAAAAAAATATAAAGAAAAGATTAATCTAAGGTAGAAAATAAAAATCAAATATAAAAGTATCTTCCACATAAGAATGTATTTAAGCTTTATTAATTTCATTTATCAAATACCGTCTTTCGTTCGATAATCCACTGTGCCCGGATGTTCATGTATGTAAGAAGTGTGTGCACGTAAGTAACATTCAATTAAGGAAATCAGTAATAAAAGGGGAATTCCCTTTAATAAAATTCATATTGAGCTGCTACAAGAGTACTTAATCAAAATTATTTCCATTTAATTTAACAGATTTAATAAAGATATTCACTGAATTAATATAAGAGATGTACCAGCAGAAAGCTTCTATAAATAAATAAAATCTATTGTACAGTTGAATAAAAATACTCGTAATTCTTGGAATATATATTTTTTTTTTACATTTACATTTTTTTTGTCATCAATAAAACTGGCAAAATCCACTTGCTATAAAAATCTTCTCTTAATAGAAAAATATTATAGAATTATTATTTAATCCAAATTATAAGAATATTGAAAAAATCATTTCTATTTAATTCTGATTATTTAACTTTATACAAAATCAGTATTTATTATTATTCAGAATAAATAAGATGACAATTGACTATTGTGTACTTATCAGAGATTATATATCCAATCAGATTTTTAGTAAATATTTTTAATGGTTTTTTTGCTGCTAATATTATTATTAATACTCAGAATTTTTTTAAGAATTATATTATTTAAATCTTATTTAATTTAAATGTAATTGATTATCGTAATATTAGGAATTGAAAAGGGCAAAATATTCTCCAAAAATTTTCTTACATTTGCCAAATTATTTAATATTTACGATGGTGATATGATAAGTCTACGATAAATGCAAAAAATGTTTGCATTTATCATAGACTTATCATATCACCACCGTAATGATTTATTAAAATCAGTTAAAATGAATTGGATGAGCCTTGGAAGATTTGTGATTTTTGTCGAAAATTGAACGTCAGTCAATCCATGGTTTTTTACGTCCAAACGATATGGAAATACTCGAAATTATAGGGAGGGACCCTTGGAAGATTTGTGTTTTTGACGAAACTTAAATTGTCATCAATCCAAGATTTTTTAGATCCAAGCAATACCGTAAGCCCTAAAAATGCGTAAATTACTAAAAATTCCATCAATTTTCAAAGAAATTTGAGGAAAAAACAATTTTTTAAAAATGATCCAAAAATGGAGAATTTTCCATTAAGTGGGGGGGGGGGTCGATCCTTGGAAGAGTTGTGATTTTTGACAAAAATTGAATTGTCATCAACCGATTTTTTTTAAAAAAATGCTCCAAAAATGGAGAATTTTCCTTTGCAGGACATTTAAACTTCCATCAATTCACGATTTTTTAGATTCGAACAATTCAGAAGCACTCAAAATATGAAAATTACTAAAAACTGCATCGATTTTCAGAGAAATTGAATATTTTTTTCTTAAAAAATGCATCAAAATTTGAAAATCCTTTTTTTTTTTGGTGGTGGGGGGGGGAGAATAAACTTTGAAAGATTTGTGATTTTTGACAATTATCACAAAAATGCGTAAATTACGAAAAACCGCATGGATTTTCAAGGAAATTTGCGGAAAAAATAAAAAATTTCTTCCAAACTGATGCGGTTTGTAACAATTTCTGAATTTTGAATATATCTGCATTATTTAGGGCCAAACAAAATTTGAATTCTAAAATTTAAATTAAAAATTTCAATCTAAAAAATTTCATTAAAATATTTTAACCAAAAATTTCAACCAAACAAATTTTAATCCAAATAAATTTTCTCACCAAAGTTTAGTAAACAAATTTTATTGCACAAGAAATTTAAATTAAAATTTTTTATCAAAAGTATTGAATCCAAAAACTTCAATTGATATATTTCAACCAAAAAAAAATTTTCTGATAAAAAAATATTTAATAAAAAAATTTTAATATGAAAAAAGTTAAATCAAAAATTTTCTATAAGCAAATTATAAACAAACAATTTCAATTAAATATTTAAAAAAAAATTCAAACAAAAAAAATTCTATAAAAAATTTTACCAAAAAAGTTTAATTTATAATAATTTTAATAATAATTTTTTATTAATCAAATTCCAGTTCAAAATATTTAATTAAAAATTATTTTTCAAAAGTTATTGCATAAAATTAATTTGTTAAAAATACCTTATCTTAATTTTCCAGCAAAGCAGATTGGAAAAAAATTTCAGACGAAACATGTTCACCCTTAAAGTTTGCTTAAAAATTAATACTTAAATGTTTTAGTCAGAAAAGCTTAAATCAAAAATTCAAAGTAAAAATTTTCAATATAAAGTGAAAAGTAGACATAAACATGGCTACTGAAAATGCACAACTAACGTTTTATAGGAATTCGATAAATTTTGCTAAAATTTCCTTTTGATAATAATTTTCAATGGATTTTTTAGAAAAAACTTAAAGAAGAATCAATTTGATAATGACTTCATAGCAGATTTGTTAGTAAAAATGACCTTTTAAAAATGCTTTATAAGAAATATTTATTATGGATGACATTTTATTTATTCTTGATAAAATTTACCCACAAATAAAAATAAGTTAGAAGAACTTTTAAAAATATTTTTGAAATCGATTGTTTCTGGAAATTTTCTCTTCTTTTAAGATATTTTTTCTGAGAAAAAAAATTAATTAAATCTTTTAAACCTTAATAAAATATTTGAAAATACTAAAAACAAATGCAGATATTGAGAGAAGAGAATAAAAAAAAAAAGCCCAAATTCAAGGATTACATCTTAACCTTTGGCATGCATATTACGTGTATGGATGTTCATATACGGTGAATGAATAAAAAAAACTGAATGTGGTTTTTATGGTGAACATTTTCTAAGAAACAATTTTCTCTATTTCAAAAGGATTGTAATATTGTGATGAAGGGTACATTGCATATAAAAGTTTCTTTGAAGCAGAAAAATTCATTTAATGTTAACAAAATCTAGTTTTAGGTCAAATACAATAGTTTTCATGTTTTTCTTATCTCAACCATACTGTGGGAGTTGATATCTGACAAATTGATTTCTTTTATGTATGGTTATCTATTTTGCAGTTTAAAAAGTAGAGATTCGTTATTTTATAGTTATTTAATTATTTTAAGAATAAAGTTAATATTTGCTTAAGATAAATTTTACCATTTTACGAGGTGTATTCAAAAAGTATCGCGTATTTTTAATTTCCGCGGGTTTTACGTATATTTGATTTTCGATTTTTTTTTGTGGCGGTATGTTGGTACAATGTTAGTGAGATGATGTTTTTGATCGTTCAATTTCGAAATTTGCTCCAAAGGCTCATAACTGATAACGAATCATTGGTTTATGGTTATGACGTGGAAACCAATGGAAACTGCCGTACGAACCAAGAACGAAAATTACGCTAGGTTCGGCCGAATGTAAAGGTTTTGCTTCCGGTTTTCTTCGATTGCATTGGCGTGGTACATCATGCGTTCTTACCACAGGGTGGAACGGTCAATAAGGAATATTATCTGCAAGTTATGCGCAAGTTGCACGAAGTAATCCGCCTGAAACGCCCGGATTTGTGGAAGAACAAAAATGGGCTTTTGCCGTATTCCCCAGATCTGGCCCCTGTTACATTTTCTTGTTCACGTAACTGAGGAGACCCATGAAAGAACGACGCTACGCCACGATTGAGGAGATAAAGACGGTATCAAAGGAGAAGCTGAACAAGATTACAAAAAATGATTTTTTGAAGTGCTTCGAGGATTGGAAAAAACGTTGGTACAAGTGTATAATATCTGGAGGGGATTATTTTGAAGGGGACAAAACATATATTCATAAATAAATAAATAATTTTTGAAAAAACACAAAATTCGCGATACTTTTTGAACAGACCTCGTATATTATGAATTAATAAAGCGATAAATTTACTGTGGCTATTTTTCGGTCTTTAATAAAGCTACGAAAGGAAATGGTGCTTTACAAGTAGGTGATTGAAAGCCATTTTATCTATAAAAAGTGATGGTCAGGTGGTAATTTTGGACTGAAGTTGTCATTCTTTGAAATTCGAATAGAAAAAACTCATAACCGATAATTATTATAGCTATAGCTATGTATGATGACTAATTATTTTTGGAATTAACTTAAAGATTTCTATCTGGAGTGTATGTGATTTTAACAAAATTCGTCCAATACAACAAATTTTATCTTTATTCCGTAAAAAGTTCTCAGCACCCATAATTACAAGATTTGGTAATGGCAATTTGGCCACCACAATCGTAAAATTTAATTTCGTAGACATCTTTTTGTATGACTATAAAAAAATATTGTACTTAATTAGACAATTCTTTCTATCTAAAATTAACATCTCTCAAGAAATGGCTGAATAATATCCCGAAATGTGCCAAAAAGTTATTAAAATTACCTTGAAAAGATCGAGTCTTACAAATATCTTCTAGCAGTTATTTTAATAATATTGTATTTTGTCTATAATGACAAAGTTAAAGCAATATAGTTAATTAGAGAATTGGTAAAAATCTGATTTTTTAAATATGTTTTTTTGTACATTATATTTTAATGCACAAATTGGATAGGCATTTACATAAAGTTGAAGAACTCTCAAATTGGATGTTGTTCAAAGTGAAGCTTGTAGTAGGGCTAGGCTGGTACCGAGTCAAATTATTGTAGCTTTCCGGATCCGTCAAATTATTGTAGCTGCATGCGTAAGACTTCACAGCACTAGTGAAAAGACATGTGCGCTTTTCACTGCTGCTTTACAGCATCAGTGAACCGACCTGTAAAAGGCTTACACCAATGCAGCAATTTTAACGCAACACTCTGACGCATGCATTAAATTTGACGAATTCCAATCACAAAAAAGTGAAGCGGAACCCGCGCTTTGCCCAACTACTTAAACTTGTTAATAAATATGAGGTAATTTTTTTGCTGTTTGGTTAGTCATATTTTTATTTTTAATAGATCAAAAGTACTTAGTTAGCATGGCCATTTTATTATAAAAAGGTTTAATATGAATAACATTTGCAAATTCTTCACTTTTCAGTCAATGTTCGTATTATCTCTCATATTATAAACGAATGCCACTTAACCCAGAATTTTTGTATAAATAGGACTCCCACCATTGTAGTCGCTCCTACCCCTACCCAATCATCAGAATTAATTTCTACCACTGCCATTACGAAAGCTGGCACTGCCGACCCACACATATATAGTCGTGGTACTATAGAATAGCCTCTAGCTCTTTTCTTCTGCTGTACAAACAAACAAAAAATAAATTTTTATTACCTCCCTTTCGAGTAACCATGCTACTTGTTTAGGTGTAATTATTCTAGTTCCTCACAGCATTACCACACAACTTAACATAGTAAAAAATAAAAAAAAATAATACAATTTTTTTTTTGCTGTTTGGTTTGTCATGTTTTCATTTTTGACAGATAACGCATGACACGTGACTTGTGTTAAAGTCAAAAGTGCTCAGTGGGCATTGAAATATCATCATAGAGAGGCTTACACTCGAATAACGTTTAAAAATTGTTGACTTTTCTATAAAAATTCGTACTTTGTGAAAAACGTGTTTCGTCATAAATCGACCTACTGAGCTAGCAATTCAAGCCATAGTAACAAAATTTGCAGCAATTTGATACTATTTGACATTAAACCACCAGAATATTCTGTTTTGTTTACGTGGCATACCCGTCGTGAGACATACTACCACGAGTCGCCTACGACCATAGGGATTGAGATTACGGTCAATCAGCGCACGTAGATAACTGATAGTTAGCAGTCAGTAATCAGTTACAAGCTGATTACTTCAACTGCTAATGATGAGGCCCATCTAAACCTCTACTGTCATAAGCAGTAAAACAGCGCCCGAGATAATTGCTAGTATCTCGCACCAGCAATCCGGAGATCGTACCCGCTATATAGGTATCAACCACAGCTACCACGTGTGTCGAAGCACCTCACCAAAATCGTGACCTCAATTCCCGTGATACCTATATAGATTGGTATCGTCGGTTCAAAGACGGCCAATTTGACTTGTGGGACAATAAGCGTGAAAATTAACCTAGGAAGGTTGAGGACCATTAATTGCAGGCTATTTTGGACGAAGACGATACCCAATTGCGCACCAATTCGGTGTTACTCAAATGCTTGCGGAGCAATTGGGTGTAACTCAACCAACAATTTCCATGCGTCTGCGTACCATGGGGAAGATTGAAAAGATCAGGAAATGGGTGCCGCATGAATTGAACGACAAGGCACATGCGAAATCTTGCTCGCTAGAGAAAAAAGAAAGTCGTTTCTGCATCGGATTATGACAGGCGATGAAAAGAGGATATATTTCGAGAATCCTAAACGCATAAAATCGTGGGTTGATCCCGGCCAACCATCAACATCTTCTCCAAGACCAAATCACTTCGGGAGGAAGACGATGCTGTGCGTTTGGTGGGATCAGTAGGGTATTGTCTACAATGAGATGTTGAAACCTGGTGAAACTGAAAATGCCCACCGCTACCACCAACAATTTTCTACGTGGAAAAAGGACGGATTATCAACAAAGACATGACAAGCTGATTTTCCTCCATGACAACGTACGATCGCACACGTCAAAAATGGTCCAAAACTACTTAGAGATACTGAACTGGGAGGTGCTACCCCACCCCGCTTTTTCACCAAACCTGGCTTCTTCCGCCGACTACCTGTTTTCGTCGATGGGCCACGCGCTTGCTGAGCAGCACTTCGTTTCTTACGAAGACATCCGAAAATGGCTTAATGAGTGGTTTGCCTCGAAAGAGAAGGCATTTTTTTGGCGTGGTATCCAAAAACTGCCCGAGAGATAGGAAAAATGTGTAGCTAGCGAGGGCAAGTGCTTTGAATAAATTTGTTTTGCTTTCTATGAAAAAAAAACATGTTTTTTTTGACAAAAAAACAGCGGATTTAAGCTTATATACCTGGTATATATACTTAACATTCGGCCACGTGGGCCAACAATCAAACCACCAATTCGTGTGCGTAGAGTGCATCCACAAAAACGCACTGCTTGTCATTGGTCCGCATTTTTTTCAAGTTTACGCTGGCCGCAACCTTACCGTCGTTTGCGCCTGCTATCATTCAATGATATAGAACTTTTTTTAGACTAAAATATACGAACTGTATCTGGTCGACATGTGGTTTCAACAATACGGCACTATATGCCCCACACTCAGTGAAACAATGGACTTATTGAGAGAAAAGTTCGGTAAGCAATTTCGGACCGGTGAGTTGGCCGCCTAGATCGTGCGATTTGACGCCTCTAGACTATTTTTTATGGGGCTACGTGAAGTAACGCGCCTATGTAAGTCACTCGGCAACGTAAAATCACTCGGCAACCTTAAAAGACGACATTACACGTGTTATTACCAACATACCAACCGAGATGCTTGGAAAAGTGGCTAATATTTACATGAAATAATCTTTAAAAAATAAATGACAAGCATTGATTTATCTGTCAAAAATACAAACTGCTGGCGTGCTAGGCGAGAGCATTCTTTAAGTTGTAGGACACGAGCTGTTAATTTTATGATTTAATGA
The DNA here is from genome assembly GCA_958298945.1 of Atherix ibis. NCBI lineage: Eukaryota > Metazoa > Arthropoda > Insecta > Diptera > Athericidae > Atherix > Atherix ibis. Next base: position 28,460,333 of record OY282605.1, on the reverse strand, counting down.
AGTAACAGTTGTGTTCCTATTAATATGTTAACTGTATTTCTAACGCTAGACTGCATCGAAATGAGGAGGTCATCGTCGCCACGGAGGCCTATTTTGCTTCACTCGAGAAAATGTATTTTTTGGACGGGTTAAAAAAGTTAGAGCATCGCTGGGCCAAGTGTATCGAGCTTGAAGGAGATTATGTGGAAAAATAAATTGCCACCTTTCCAAAATTTTCGTTTTTCTTTTGTAGGCTAAGTACTTGTTGAATGACCCTCGTGTGCGTCTGTTGTTACTCTGCGATTGAGGAAATTGGCGTTGCTTTTTACACAGCATGACTAAGTCAAAAATGTCGCCCGTTGGAACAAAACAATTACTTTGTTTTAATAATTTTTTCCGGAAATTACTATACTGACACTCCACTTTAGTTTTTACTAACTAAAAATAACAATAAATGGGAAATTTCCTAAACTATCAATGATGTGATCTTAAAAATGTTGTAATAAATGTGAAAGTTTATTTAATTTAATATCGAACAAAAACCGAAATCGACCGGAAATAATTTTCTATCAAGGGAACTGCTTAAATGTCCTAGTTTACAAGGAGAAATTGCCTTAAGCTTTGCTATTTTATTGCTGATCATCAAATATGATAAAAATGTAATGTTCAATTATGATATTATCGAAAATGCTTTTAATATTAAATTATTATGTTGAGAAAATGAACTTTTGATATTATCTGCTTAATGTTTAAGTGACATTTATACTATCGAATGGTGTTAGATTAGAATGATTAGACCAACAATAAGATGAGGGTTCAGAATCGTACACAATGATTTTGATATTATGAAAGTTTCATTTAATAATACAGAATTTTGTTGAATTTGTACTACTTTATTAATATTAGTATAGGATTATCCAATTTGCACTCAAAGAAAACAAGGTAAATTAAATAAACTTTTAATTCAGATTTACGGTAACAATAAAAAATATTTTTCAAATGCCTACCATAAGACTTTTTGAGAGGCTTGATCCTTTTTTAATGACTTTTTCGTACATTTTGACCTATTATTTTTACTATTTTTCAACGAATAATGATTTAAAAAATAATCTACTGCTTATAAATTGAATATAAACATAAATTTATTATTGCGTAATCTAACAAGGAATAGTCCAACGGCATCAAATTGCACAATTTTAGATGACAATTGACACCACCAAATCTCGAACGTACTCGTTGTGGGACCTTTTTGCGCAATTAAGCCAAAATTTGTCATGTTATGTGGTTTATGATACGATCCTTTTAAAATTCCATATAGTCTAAATTTAATTCTTTAAGTTCATGCCATAAAAAAATCGGCTATCATACAACAATAATTATCAGAATTAACTGTAACAGTCACTCCTTAATTCATTTTAAAAGTGATACAGGTATACCTGAGAGTCATTTTTATAGATACAATGGCTTCTTCATAGTCATTTTGCTTACTAACCTATCCACCGAGTATAAATGAAGGCCCAGCAAGCTATCACGTAATTTTTATGTATTGGGTGTATAACTTAAAAATGCGGGATTGACAACAGATGGCATAACTTTTACACATGGTTTGTGTTAATAATAACTCATATGGCATTTTGGAGGTTAAACATCTGTCATTCATTCTCGATTAGTCATTGAACGAAAAAGTGTAAACAACAAATTTTTGTTTTTGCTTCAAAAATGTCGAATTTCGTACCAAAAAAGTCACATTTGCGGGAAGTGTTGATTTACTTCTTCAATTTGAAAAAAAGTGCAGCTGAAGCACATCGATTGCTCACCGAAGCTAATCCCTAATATGTTCCATCGATTTCAATGTGCGAGAGATGGTTTGTGCGGTTTAGAAGTGGTGATTTTGACACGGAAGACAAAGAACGACCAGGTCAGCCAAAAAAGTTTAAAGATGAAGATTTGGAGGCATTACTCGACGAAGGCTGTTGTCGAACTCAAGAAGAAATTGCAAAATCATTGGGAGTCACTCAAGCAGCCATTGCAAAACGTTTGAAAGCAGCAGGATTCATCCAAAAGCAAGGAAATTGGGTCCCATATGAATTGAAGCCGAGAGACGTTGAAAGGCGATTTTGCATGTCCGAAATGCTGCTTGAACGGCAGAAAAAAAAGCGTTTTTAAATGGAATCATTACTGGCGACAAAAAATGGATTCATTACGACAACCTAAAGCGCAAAAAATCGTATGTGAAGCCCGGCCAACCAGCCATATCAACGCCAAAGCCAAATATCCATGGCGCCAAGGTAATGCTCTGTATTTGGTAGGGATCAGAAGGGTGTGATCAATTATGAGCTATTGAAATCAGGCCAGACGATCACAGGCGACCTTTACCGAACACAATTAATCCGTTTGAAGCGAGCATTGGCCGAAAAACGCCCGGAATAAGCGACCAGACACGAAGCCATAATTTTCCATCATGACAACCCTCGGCCTCATGTTGCAAGACCGGTTAAAAATTATTTAGAAAACAGTGGCTGGGAAGTTTTGCCTCACCCGCCTTATAGCCCAGACCTTGCCCCGTCCGACTACCATTTGTTTAGATCCATGCCAAACGCCCTCACCGGAATACGCTTCACTTCAGAACAGGGCATCAAAAATTGGCTCGATTCATTCTTGGCTTCAAAACCGGAGCAGTTTTTTTGGCGCGGAATCCATATGTTGCCAGAAAGATGGGAAAAAGTAGTGGCTTCCGATGGACAATACTTTGAATAAAATATATGCCGCATTTTTAAGTTATACACCCGCATTTTTAAGTTCAAACTATAAATTATGTTAAATAAAAATTTACAATATAAAATGGCCTTAATTTTTATTTAATAAAATTTTATTGTATATAATATATATATTTAGTAACTATTAAATTATAGTACTTTACTTTTAAAACCATGAAATGAATAAACCAATTTGATAATAATAAATTTTATTTTTCGATATATTTTTAATTTCTATTATTTGTTTAAAAATCTTAAAAATAAGTTTAAAAAGGTAATTTTATATTTTTAAACTTTAATATATAATAAAGTAAATTTAATTACCTTTCTTCTGGATTATTTTAGAAATAATTTCCTAGATGATGAAACTACCCTCGAAACGAAAATTTTCTTTCACAAACTGACTAAGCCTTTGTAAACTTTCTGTGAAAAGAGAAAATTTCTTATTTTTATTTTTTTTTTCTAATTAATATAAGTTAGAAAATATTATATGGTAAATATGGAAAATTTAAATCAACCGTGTATGGATTATATGGGTATTTTTTTTTGATTCCATTTGTTGTGGGTGAGTGCTTACACAAATAGCTATAAAATAATTTAAAGATATTTTCAAAAACAATTTTTGATCCTAAAATACTTAAAATAAAATTCATTTTTTTTATTCTTTTCTATTTAAATTTATATATTTTCTAAATATTGATGGATATTTTTTTTTTTTTAAAAAGGGTTTTGTCTTATAACGAATATCTTGATGGATAATGAATATTTATATTTTTGAGAAAATTGTTGAAGTTTTGCAAAGATTAAGACTTAACCCAAAAAAAAAATATATCTAATTATTTCCATTTTTTGATTTAAGCACAATATTTTTATGTGACTGATCAATGACCTATTGAGACTACTAACTTGTACAAAAAGGGTCGTTGATTTGAATCCCACTCAGGCATGGTCCTACGCTAATTCCAAAAAATCCCTTTTTCCTTCCATTCTAATTTAAATTCTTATTCCATTATCCCTTGTCGCCAAATGGCATTGGGCACTTCGAATATACATTTCAGTACTAATATTACTTGAAATTATAATAAACAAATAAACAAACAAAACAAATTGTTCAAAAAATGTGGGACCAAAGCTATACCGAGAAAAGCTGTTACTGGTATGGGTCTAATAGAGGAGAAGATTTCTTAATGACAAAAATTGTATGGCTAGGCGGGGGAGGAGCTGATAGAGTTTTGATGGTTTATTATTTATTTCATCTGAATTAGTAAGTGTTTTTTTTGACTTGTCCGCCTCTTTGCAATTATCATAACTTTAAAAATAATTATTAATGTGAGTATCTGTTAACTGAATAATTTTAATGCTACGATTATACCATCTGAGAAATGCTGGAATTATTCAGTTGAACGAACTTTTTAATACCGATTACACCATTCGAGCAATAGCCGAATTATTGCCTCATCTCGAACATTTCTGTTCGAGCCTTCAGAAGAGGAAGAAAATTTGTCGATCGCGGTTTCGAACCCTCGAAGAATTTTCGAGCGATGATTACACATGCGCTCGATGAAATTTTGCACAGTCAGAATATGTTCGAGCAATGATATTTTTCTTAATCCATTTGACATTTGACATTTGTCTCATTTTCATAAACGATTTTCAATTATGGTTTTTGAGGTTTGCTCTAAAATACATTATGCAATCAAGGAAAATGTTAAAAAAATATTTGAACAAAAAAAAATATATTAAAAATGGAAAATATTATAATTGAAGAGAATGCAGCAACAAAATGGACGAAAGTGAAAGAGATGACAATGAAGATCTGCAGCGGAAACAGAGACTGGGAAGGAGACAAGTGATAATGACAGTGTATAGAGAAAATAATTTACGTAGCTTCGCGATGATGATCACTTCGAGCAAAAATTTTACAGCAATTTTCACTGTTTTGGCAAGGAAAATATCGATTACTGTTTGAAACTGGTCTTCCCATTCATCGCCAATGTATAGACTGTGTAATTTAACGTCACTCTCATCGTTCAACAATATATTTTATGTATATTTTTTTATGTACAAATAACTGGGGAACAAATAATTTTTAATACGCAAACGTTCTTCATACAAATCACACTGCGAAATGTCAAAATTACAATAATGCTCACGCTCAAACATGCTGCACAAAAGAAAATTTTGTTCGAGCGCCAAGAATGGTGTAAATCTCTTTATTTTGTTAGTCTAGAATATGCTCATTCGATGGGAAAGTGTTCGGCCAACATAAATTACATCGTTCAAGCTTTTTCTTAAAAAACTAGGCATTTTTCAAATGATGTAATCTTAGCTTAAGAGTATGTAAATGATTGTTGAGCAAAGTACCTTAAATAGATTTGCTTCAATTTTTACTTCACTTGCTTTTAATCGAAATTTTCAATGAAAAAAAATCTAATTTTTTGACCTAATTTTTTAATGCAATATCCTATAGCTCCGATGGTGGTGATAAATAAACATCTTTAGCTCACAGGTGGTGAAAGATACAAATCGGGACCATTAAATTCAGACAACCATGTCTAAGCTTGATTGACCTTATTTAGTATGAAAAGGTTTCTTGACGTGGAAAATATCTTTTCTTAATGCCACAATGTGGAATAATTTCAATTTAACTAAACGTGAAATTCATTAGGCAGGATCGGAAAGATGGGTTGTTGTAAATATTAGACAATTTATAATCCAGCTAATTTATATATAAATCCAATAAATAAGTTTTCTATTATAATATTCAACATAGAATATATTTGAATTGAAGAAATTCCCGAACAAAATGAAAGAATATTGATATTGACTAATTAACTCACAATTAACTTCGATTGTTCTGTTTACTATCAACTTTTGGGTTAATTTAATTGTGGCATAATAAATTGGACAATATCTCCAATGTGCGTTTATTTATATGACCAACCTGTGACCTATACTAACAATAATATACAACAAGTATTAATAATAATAATAATAATAATAAAGAAAAGCTAAATGTGAAGCTGATTTAATGTTTTTGTACTTGTATACGCAATTTTCGTGTAAATATTTACTTTGGTACATTTACCTGACATAACCTTTGTGTGTTTTTGGTAAATATTTACAGAAAGAAAATCCAATTAAATGACTCACCTGTTATCTAATAAACAAGATATCGTTTATCATTTGTTGGGTATCTAAATTTACTTACCACTAAGCGGGGCGGCTATTTTCTAGAAACGAAAAAGGGAATCAATTTCAAAGTTTTTTTGTATAATAAGCACTTAAACATTGTCTATTCAATTTTGGGGGTTGTTTATTGACATTTCTCTATGAATTTAAGTGTAGGTGGAGCATTTTTTTTCTTCAGTGAAGCAATATTAAATATACTTTAAAAATTGTTAATGTTTATGTATTATAGAAAAATATTATAAATATTTATAAAATTATTTTCAGCAGAGTGGCAAATAAAACATGAAATAGACAAAAATTACTACTAGATAAAAGCTAAACAACTTATAGAGTTTGAGGATAATATAAAATATTAAAAATACATTTAAATAAATACCATATTTTTCGAAAAAACACTTTTGATCAAAATTTAGATTATGGAAAAATATTTGGTTTAATTTTTTCAATGGCAGAACTAAGATTGGAAAACTGTATTAAAAGAAAAGGGATTTGCAAACAGGATCCCATATTTTGTGAATGGAGGATTTATTATATCTTAAATGTGCAATTTTTTCGTATGAATAAAAAACTTTGTAAATATCGATAGAAAGAGCTTATTATCCATACGATATGATTACAAGCATCAAAAGGTCTGCGATACGTAGTAAGAAATGAAGCCATTCCTTCATTCTAAGAATCGATTCTGAAACTACCTCTCAGAAGTCAATAACTAACTCTAATTTGTATTTGAATATAGCTTCCCGATTTACATATTCAAAGTCTACTTTCAGAACTACTTCTTTTTTTCATTACCCGTAAGCTGTTTGTGAACGTGTTCAGAAAAAATCCAAAAAGAGCATCATCGTAGCTTATTACTACTCTCCCTCTCTGCTCTCTCTTAATGGAATGCATTTTAAATCCCTCTCGATATTTGATCATGTTCTCTCTCAATTCAGATGAGATGAGAATCTTAGTTCAATCACTGCTATTATAAGGCATAATTTAGTAATAAAGTATATTTTAGTAGCTACTTCTTATTTTTCGGCTAGAAAGTTATCCAATTTGCGCTACGGAAAGTTAAGTTAAATAAAATATACTTTAAATCAATATTTAATATAAATATTTTATTTGTTAATATTAACTAAAATTTGCCATTATTTAAATTTTTACAACTAAAATCATTCAAGGACTCGATCATTTTTAGGTAATTTTTAAAAATTTCACACATATTTCTGGCTGTTATGCACTTTTTACTTAATTAATGTAAGTTTTTAAGTACACTTAGACTTAAAAGTTTAAATTTTTTTTTTGTAAATATAGTTTTTTATATTAAATTAAGAAAAAAAAGTCTTATAGTTTTAAATCACACGATCTTAGAGGCCAATAGGCATTACCAAATATCGTAATTTTGCGTCCGCCTATCTTCATTTCCAAAACAATGCCAAAATATATCGTTTTATGTGTGTCCTGATAATATTTTATTAAAAACACAAAAAGCCTTGATTAAAATCTTTAAGTTTCGTCCAAAAAAAAGGCGACTACCATACACATAGGTTATTAGGAGTATAAGCTTAAATCCGCTGTTTGGTCATAGATGGCGTGAATGAGCGTAACATATTAAGATACCATGGGCACGCCATACTTTTTTTTAGGAATTTGATATCTGTCAACATTAATCAGTGCAGATTGTCAGCAATTTCGTACAACAACAAACATTTTTCCTTTGGTAATCATGTCTAGTTTTGTGCCCGAAAAAGAGCATATGCAGGAAACTCTGCTTTTCTGCTTCAATTTGAAAAAATCGGCTGCCGCATCGCATAGAATGATTATGGAGGTCTATGGTGACAGTGCTTTATCGGAAAAAATGTGCTAAGATTAGTTTTGTCGGTTCCAAGACGACAATTTTGATTTGTGGGTCAAGAAGCGTGAAAATTGGCCTAGGAAGGTTAAGAACCATCAATTGCAGGCTCTTTTGGACGAAGACGATACCCAATCACAAAAAATGCTCGCGGAGCAATTGGGTGTTGCTCAACCAGTTATTTCCATGCGTCTGCGTTCCATGGGTAAGATTGGAAAGATCGGAAAATGGGTGGCGCATGAATTGAACGATAGGCAGATGGAGCAACGACAAAACACATCCGAAATTTGGCTCGCCAGACAAAGAAGAAAGTCGTCCCTGCATCGGATTAAGACTGGCGATAAAAAGTGGATATGTTTCGAGAATCCTAAACGTAAGAAATCGTGGTTTGATCCCGGCCAACCATCAACGTCTTCCCCAAGACCAAATCGCTTCAGACGGAAGACGATGCTGTGCGTTTGGTGGGATCAGCAAGGTATCGTCTACTATTAGATGTTGAAACCTGGTGAAAATGTCAATGTCCACCGCTACCACCAACAACTGATCAAATTGCACCGCGCTCTGCGTGAAAAAAAGATGGATTATCAACAAAGACATGATAAGCTGATTTTTCTCCACGACAACGAACCATCGCACACGTCAAAAATGGTCCGAAACTACTTGGAGACACTCAAATGGGAGGTGCTACCCCACCCCGCTTATTCACCAGACCTGGCCCCTTCCGACTACCACCTGTTTTCTACGATGGGCCACGCGCTCGCTGAGCAGCACTTCGATTCTTACGAAGACGTCCGAAAATGGCTTGATGAGTGGTTTGCCTCGAAAGAGTAGGAATTTTTTTTGGCGTGGTATCCACAAATTGCCTGAGAGATAGGAAAAATATATAGCTAGCGAGAGGCATGTGCTTTGAATAAATTTGTTTTGCTTTCTATGAAAAAAAAACATGTTGTTTTTTGACTAAACAGCGGATTTAAGCTTATACACTTGGTATTGCGGTCACAACTAATAGTGACTGTCACACCATGCAATTTAAAAAAAAATATGAACCAATGACACTTTTAGATAGAAATTCTGACCAGACAGAGTAATAAAAGGGGTTTTTCACATTTACTTGTGGCTTTTCAGAGCCTCATATACAATAATTTAAGGTTTTGAGTTATCCATCTAGCAAGAAATGTCATCTCGATGAGGGCTCAGAAATTAGGAATCTAAGAAATCTCAGGTAGACCTTATTTTTTGCTTGAATCTCTAAGTTGAGGCTAAAAATGTTAATTTTCATACCGACTTAGTGCTCAGAATTGACAGCAATGGTGTACTGTTCTTGTTGAGGTTAAAAAAACATGTGAGATAATTATACCTTCAGGCAGTCATTTTTTTGTTGAGGCTTAGGCAAAATTACCGCTTTTGTAAATAACATTATAATTTGAATATATTGCGTATTACCAAAATGAATTATAATAAAAAATGGCAAAATTTTGTAGTTATTAATGCAAAACTAATGAAATTAAAAGGCTGCATTTTTAAAACTACAAATGAACAATTTTCTATTTATTTATAAAAAAAAGGACTTTTTTTTTGTTGAAGGCAACATTTATTTACCATATCCTTATTTGAGTTTATATTAAGTAAAAACTTTTCTTTTTCCGAATCGTATTTGATTAAAAAGGAAACAAAACTCATTTTTTTCAACATTTGACCTTTTGCCAAAATTGTTTTATTCCTTACTATTTATACTATATTTTGTTATCCCGTTTTTGTTGCGAAATGGAAAAGTTTAAGTTAATAATCTTCACATTTTAGCATATTTTCTTTTTATAACAATAGAAAGGAAAATTCTTATTGATGGATATGAAATCGAAATTGAATATCCTTTTGTGAATACAAGTGAATCGTCTTGGTGTGTGCAGAATTCTACCAAACTTAATTCAATGTATGCTCGTAAGGAGCATCTTCATAATCTTAGGGGCTAATCGTTTGGGATTTCTGCAACATGAGGAAAAAATAATAAATTCGAAGTAAGTTTTTTGTTTGTTCATTTTCTTGTAGAGTCTAAACTTACTTCCAAGGGTGAGGCTCTTTTTTTTTTTTTTGATTATATAAAAAATTCTAATAAATAATTCAACATCTTTTATATTGATTGTTTGCATCTATTGATATACAATATTTTTTTTTAAAAGAGTTTTTCTCAAATTTATTTATTTAGATTTCTTTCTGTTAATTCAGCAAGAAACTTTTAAAAATATGACAATGTACATTTCTGTTCTTGATTATAAAATTGTACAATGATTTATGTACAAAGGATACGATCTCTTACTATACGTATATTAGTCATCCAAATGTTGGATTTTGATATTATTATTATTTAATTTTTTATTTTTTCAATTGACTTTGAAAATAGAATTCATGAAAACTTCTACTTTAGTTACAGTTGAACTTATAAGTGCCGCTAGTAAAATTTAAAGGATATTTTCGGGTTTTATTTTTGGAATATTATAGAAATAACTTTTATATTTTGGAAGTTTGGAACAATAAAATTATTGAAAAAAAATAATTTTAGTTTGCTATTAATTTTTTTAAAACTTTTATTTAAATTGAAAGTTTGATAATAGTTTTATTTTTTAAATATAAAAATAAAATTCTACTCTTATAACATAAAGTATATTTGTAAAATTTATTGGGGAAATTTTTGAATTTTTATTTATTGTGTAAATTAACGTTCGGTTTTCAAAAAAAAATGAACTCAGAAAAGTAATTAAAAAATAATAAAATTATTTTGACTAGAAAGAAGATTACTGGTAATTGTTGGCTAAAATTTTCTTGTTTCGAAATAATTTATTTTTATTTTTTCTTTGCAAAAAACGAAAGATGAATTTCTAAAAAAAAAGACAATAAAAATGGTTCAAAATAATCAACCCAACAAATTAATTTTCAAATTGCAAATCTTTTATTATTTTTATATTTTTATATTATTGATATACGAGGTCTGTTCAAAAAGTATCACGAATTTTGAACTTTCGCGGGTTACGTATATTCGAATTTTGATTTTTTTATGCCCCTATGTTGGTACTCATGTCTATCACTTATGCCGACAAGTTCAATCATTTTGAATTTTCAGTAAATTTTTGACAGCTGCTTTGCTTGCACGTGTTTTGGCTTGCCTTCGGTTTTTGCCCATTTTCGACCAAAAACAGCATGGCATTAACATTACTAAGGAGCTGTTGGACTCTGTCCGCGACGACCCAAATTTGCTCTAGAGGGTCATAACTGGTGACGAATCATGAGTTGCTGGTTATGATGTGGAAACCAAAAACAACAGACTTATAATGCCGCAGCTACCGTATTTCTCAGATCTGCTCCCTTGTGAGTTTTTATTGATTCTTAAACAGATTCTTTGATTTATTTTTTGGAATAAGCAAAAATCGAAGACCTTTTATTTCCACGTTTCAGAAAGTCTTGAAAACATCTTCTTTTATGGTGATCAGGAAAAAGTTTAGGTGGAATGTAGTAGATGAGCCTGAAATTTTTTATACGGAAATCACATAATAAACAAACAAAGAGGATGTTTAGATTACGTTTTATAATCCTGTTATGGATATAAGAAGAGTCATCAGCAATTTAATGAAACAATTTTGAATTGAAGGGATTGTTCGTAAGTTCAAATTGGTTTAAGTACTGTGCTAAAGCGAATTTTTCCCTGTGCTAATGCGTACGTTAGTTCCTCCTAGACATGCGGTACAAGCTTCAACCTTGTTTGGTACCTACACCACATGAAAAGTAAAGTTACAAATTTTGAAGAGCGTTTCAAAATCTACTACTTTTAATTCACCAAATTAAATTCACTACAATACTTTTAATTACAAAGTACGTTAGTTCTCCATATTTATCATCAAGAACATACATTTTTGGCGTCATAAAGTATTTTTGGAGAGGCACAAGAAGTGGACGAAGGACCAAGCTCAAGTTGGCGTTCAAAATCAAACACAGATAAAAATATTAAATTGGTAAGAATACTTATAAAGTCTGACCGCCCAATAATATTTAGACTGTTAGATATGTCATTGAAGAAATTAGAAAAAAACATTCTTATTGTTATGTCAAAAACGCCCATTGTCTCATCACCATTTTTGGGGTTTTATAGCCCTTTTATTTGGATGATCTATGTCTACGAGGTGTGTTCAAAAAGTATTACGAATTTGGGTTTTTTCAAAAATTATTTATTTATTCATGAAGACGAGCAAACAAATTTTTTTCAAAAATTAATTAACTATTCATGAAGACGAGCCAAAAAAAATCGAAGACGAGCCAAAACACGTGCAAGCAAAGCAGCTGTCAAAAATTAACTGAACATTAAAAATGGCCGAGCTTGTCGGCAGAAGTGAGAGACATGAGTACCAACATAACGCCACAAAAAATCGAAAATCGAATATAGGTAAACCGCGAAAGTTCAAAATTCGCGATACTTTTTGAACAGACCTCGTATGTGACTCTTTTTTTATTCTTAAAGATAAACAAAAAATAGTTAAAAGGACGTTACCTTGAGACTGTTGATAACATCCAAAGAAATGTAAAGAGAAGCTGAAGGCAATTCTAGTTAAAGCCCTTTTGTTACACCTCCTATTTAGGAGTAATAGTTTTGATCTCTTGTCGAGTGGTCTAAGTAATTATCGGTAAAACGTGTTGAGTTCAAGTCTTTTCAGAATTGTTTGTAGGTACTAGCTAAGTTGTTTCTATAAGTATCGTATAGAACCTAGAATTTCCAATAAAAGTTAAAATTGAACTACCAACAAAAGTTAAAATCAGGAGCTAATTTATAGTAAAGAGTAAAAGTAGCATGGACATTTTTTCTTTAATCCATCACTCGTTAAACAACCTTTTAAGAATTAATATATGGTTTTGTAAAGTTTCGCATATATTTTTAGGGTTATATCTAAAGTGAATATATTATAAAGAATGGGAACTAACATACCATCTTGAGAACCATTTGTATTGATGCGAGATATATTGAAATATTAGATATTGTGGGACTGCAAAAATAAATCATTTTCATTAAATTTACCTATTCTAAAAGAAGCCATTTTTTCTAATAAATTATAAATAAAAATTAATACTTTACTAGATATTGGAAAAATAATAATAATAAAAAAAATACTTTATGTAAAAAAATAAACCAACTATACAAATATGAAGGTTCACTGACTGAACTTACTAAAGTTATTGACCTTCTGAAAAAAAGTACTTGGCAAAATTGTTATTTAATTCGATTCCGAAATAAATTGATTTACTTTATAAATTGCCAAATAGTAGGACTTATTTATGGAAAATATGATTTTATTCTCATAAAAGCAATGCACCGTAAAAATTTGTTTAGGGGAGAAATGATATTACCTATAAAAAAAAACTTCGTTATTCCCTCATGATAAATCTACAATAAAAAAATTATTGTGTATGGAAATTTTTCTATATGAAATACTTTAATACTCGTAATTTAAGTGAAAAAATATTTCAAGTTTTTCCGTATGATTTATGCTTATTTTTAAAATTTAAATAGAATTTTTTTCTAGTTCTTTTTCATCAAAATATTATTTAAATTTTACAAAGGAAACATAATATTTTTATGGTTAAACGATAATTGAACAGAAAATTGAATTTATTTCACTAAAATTTTTCTTCTGATCTACAATTTTTCTAAAATAACAACCAAATTTTTTGAACATGAGGAATAATAACATGGCACAAACGATTCTATTCTTTGCTTCTTCCTTATTAAGTGCATTTATAATTGTATGACGAGAGACGTGGACAAAATGTGTCTGACGTCAGTTAAATATCAAAATCATGCAACTAGATGGTTAGATAAAATTGGCTGATTCGTTAGCAATTTTATCAGCTAAAACTGATTGGCTGATGAGTCAGCTACGTCAGCTAACTTCATAAATCGAATTATTAGAAAGTCAGTCAATTTTGAGAGAGATTCTTGTACCATTTTGGTTGACATATGCTAATTTGACTGACCGTCTGATGTAAAGTACTCTTAAAACAAAAATGGGTACCACGGGGATCGGGAGCCCCACAGTAGAATATACTGCGCCCGATCGAGGTGAGGCGCCATTTGGCAGCTACGTGGTGGTTATGGTTAATACCCATGTCGCGGGTACGGTCTTATGATCGCAGGTGGGAGGTAACTGGCAAATGTAGCAATGCATTGCACTTATATCGGGCACTGTCACTGCTAATGAGAGTAGAGGCTTAGATAGTCCTCGCCACCAGCAGGTGGAGAGTCAGCTTGTAACTGATTCTATCTGTTAACTGTCAGTAATGGTGGTGCGTTGATTGAGCGTATCTCGATTCCTATAGTCGTAGGTGACTCGTGGTCTAAAGCATGGGCAACTAAATCACGTTAAATAATAAACTATAACTGACCGTCTGATGTCTGAATGGGGGAATAGAATGGGGGTGAATATTTCAGAAAGGATGACTATGTGCTTGTCATCGAAGGGTTTTGTGGCGACCTGTAGGCCGCCCAGTATTCGTTTGGTGGCGGTCGGGGTGCGATAGTGAAGGTTGGAGAGAGGCTGAACTTTCGGCCTCACTTACAACATCTTAGGGAGCGCGTGGCCGGTTTGGTTGGCATGCTGATGTGAGTATTTCGCAAAGAATGGGAACTTTGATCCAGAGCTGTGAAAGTCCTATACAATAGTGTGTGTTCTTCCGTGTGCAATGTATGCGCCGTGTGTCTGGGCTGATATTATGCGCCACCAGTATGCAAGGGTGGGCATAAATTCAGTCCAGCGTCTCACTTTGTATGCATGTTTGAATGTATGTAGAACCGCGTCAACCGATGTGATGCAGGTTCTCATGGGAGAAATTCCTTGGGACCTGGAGGTGCTGCATGGAAGCATTTACTACCATCTACGGCGAGGCATCCCGCTTGCTGGTTGGTTGTCCGGTTATGAATAAATAGGTTCAGGATCTTAGTCCACGCCAGCAGCGTGTACTGATCGTGAATATAGTGTACGAAATTTGGCAACGTCGATGGGATGAGAGTGTGAATTGCAGATGGATGCACGTGTGCATTTCGGATGTGTGATTTGTGTTTGCGTCCGGATTTGAATTTGGTCTGTACCTTGGGTATTTACTCACGGGACATGGCAGTCTGAATGGGTTCCTCTACGAGCGTGGACTAGCTGGGGAGGCTGGATGCCTTTATGGAGCGGCGGAGGAGAGTGCCAGGCACCTTCTCATTGAGTATGGCTTGTACGGGGGATGCGGAATCGTAGTGAATGATGAGTGGTGTGTTAGGTGTGAGAGAGTGATATAAATGCTTTAATGGATTTGCCGTAGCAGTTTTTGAGCGGTGAACGAGAATGGTGCATGAATGAGAAAACCAAGGTAGATTCCGGTCGTTCTTTAGGATCTTGGCGAATTCACGTACCTGAGCTGGCTTAGCGGTGCCTAGGAATTTACAAAATTCCTTACCGTAGGTTAATGAACGGAGTACAAACCGAAGTACTCTTAAAACAAAAATTGGTACCAAGGGTTAAAATACACTATGCCCGATAACGGTGAGGCGCCTTAAGCAGCAACGTAGTGGTATATCACTGGTAATTACCTCGGGCGTAGGTAATTACCAGTGATATGCCACTACGTTGCTGTTTAAGGACTTTAGATAGGCCTCACCACTAACAATTAGAGTAATCAGCTTGTAACTGGTTACTGACTGTAAACTGCCAGTAATGGAAGTGCGTTGATTGAGCGTAATCTCAATCCCTATGGTCGTAGGCGACTCGTGGTTTTATGTTTAATGACAGATAAGGCACGTTAAATAATATAATATTACTGATCATCTGATGATGGGGATTCTCCTGGGAACGATTCACAAGGACTGTGCTAGAAGCGTCTATGCAAAGCGTATCTGCTTACCGCAAGGAGGTTTCTTCTAAGATAATAATTCATAAAGACTACACCAGAAGTGCCTATGGGTGTGGCATATTCGCGAACTTCAGCTAGCCTAATAGAACCGAAGGAATTTACTGTAGCTCTTTTAGGGCGAAGTGCACTTACTTATATTGCAGTTACAGTCTCAGGGCTAGTGGTAAGGGATGCTAAGATGCCGTATTCTATCCCTGCAAATGGTAGTAAAGGTTTACTAGGTTAACTACCTTATAACTGGTTACTGACGGTTAGCAAATAGACCTAACTATGATGGATGTCCTGCTCACGCATCGTTGCTTGTGCGCGAATTTTTGGCTAAGAACAACACACTAATAATGCCGCAGCTACCGTATTCCTCAGATCTGGACCCATGTGACTTTTTCTTGTTCCCGAAACAGACTCTTTGATCCATTTTTTGGAATGAGTAAAAATCGAAGACGAGTCAAAACACGTGCAAGCAAAGCAGTTGTCAAAAATTAACTGAACTATCAAAATGGCCGAACTTGTCGGCATAAGTAAGAAACTTGAGTTCCAATATAACGCCACAAAAAATTGAAAA
The DNA here is from genome assembly GCA_958298945.1 of Atherix ibis. Lineage (NCBI taxonomy): Eukaryota > Metazoa > Arthropoda > Insecta > Diptera > Athericidae > Atherix > Atherix ibis. The sequence continues at coordinate 28,444,078 of OY282605.1, read as the reverse complement.
TCGAATATACGTAACCCGCGGAAATTCAAAATGCGTGATACTTTTTTTTACAGACCTCGTAGATAGGTCTGTGAGCGCATTGATTAGGCGTATCTCAATCCCGACGGTCTTAGGCAACCGTTAGTATTATGTGTAATGCCCGGTATACCACTTCAAATAAAATTACATTAAGGACTGTCTGATGGCACCTTTAAACTTAGGTAATATTGTGTTTATTACTTTTTCAAGCGTCTATGTAAGAAAGTGAGAACAGTTTTTTTTTTAAGAGGATTATTATGGACTGATTGTCGACTGTAAACTTTTTTGTAAAAAATAACAGACAATTTAAGAGCTTAGGAAATATTGAGGTCGCAATAGATCACACATAATAGAGAACATCGAAAATTGCTCGTTGGATTTTTCTCGACTAAAATGGGAACGTTTCGTTGACTCCAAAATTCTATTTCGTATGTCCATATGGGTTTTATAACAGTATTTTTTGATCGTTTATATTTTCATAAGCGTCAGTTTGTTTCCGTTCTTTTCAGTTTTGTGTGTTTTATTCTATGTTAAACGTTTATTAATGTATATAGTAGCTGCGACAAAATATAGTAGCTGAATCAAAATTGCCATTAATAAATTTAGAAAAGGATGGATTTTGACAAAATATAAAAGTAACATGAACACTATGTTGTAAATTTACTTTTAGTAGTTTCGGACCATTTTTGACGTGTGCGATGGTGCGTTGACGTGGAGAAAAATTAGCTTGTCATGTCTTCGTTGATAATTCGTCCTTTTTTCACGCAGAGCATGGTGCAATTTGATCAGTTGTTGGTGGTAGCGGTGGGCATTGACAGTTTCACCAGGTTTCAACATCTCATAGTAGACAATACCCTGCTGATCCTACCAAAACTTCCGTCCGAATCGAGTTGGTCTTGGGGAAGATGTTGATGGTTGGCCGGAATCAACCCACGGTTTTTTGCGTTTAGGATTCTCGAAATATATTAATTTTTCATCGCCTGTCTCAATCCGATGAAGGAACGACTTTCTTTTTTGTCTGGCGAGCAAGATTTCGCATGTGTTTTGGCGTCGCTCCATCTGCCTATCGTTCAATTCATGCGACACCCATTTTCCGATCTTTTCAATCTTCCCCATGGAACGCAGACGCATGGAAATGGCTGGTTGAGTAATACCCAATTGCTCCGCGAGCATTTTTTTCGATTGGGTATCGTCTTCGTCCAAAATAGCCTGCAATTGATGGTCATCAACCTTCCTAGCCCGAGTTTCACGCTTCTTCACCCACAAGTCAAAATTGCCGTCTTTGAACTGATAAAACCAATCTAGGCACATTGTTTCCAATAAAGCACTGTCACCATAGGCCTCCATAAGCATTCTATGCGATTCAGCAGCCGATTTTTTCAAATTGAAGCAGAAAAACAGAGCTTCCCACATATGTTCTTTTTTTGGCACAAAACTAGACAAGATTACCAAAGTAAAAATGTATGCTATTGTACGAAATTGCTGACAATGTGCACTAATTAATGATGACAGATGTCGAACTCATAAAAAAAAGTATGGCGTGCCCATGGTAGCTTAATATGCTCACTCACGCCATCTATGACCAAACAGCGGATTTAAGCTTATAAACCTGGTAGCTTACTATTACTTTTTCTGCTCACTAGAAGATCTTATGCTGTCAACAACACGATCACACTGTTGAGTATTGGTTTTAGTTGAATTTGAATTTCTAAATTCAAACTGCTGATTTGGAATTATTTTTTTACACACAACAATGGGGTATAAGCATTCCAGGAAAAAGGTGTATTTACAGGTTTATTAGATTTTGGAAAAATTTCCAAAACAGACAAGGAAAAGATAAGGTGCACAAAAACTTTCTTATTTGAGTGTAAAAATAAAATTTTAATTCAATAAAAGCTGTATTTAATTTTTGTTGTTTATTCAGCATAGTTTTAAGTTTTAGTCTAAACAGCAATTTTATTAATTATTATTATAAAAAAATTACCATATATCTATTTCAATTAATTTATTCTATATTAAATAATTTTTCAAATATAAAAATTTCACCTATTATAATTTATTTTACATAATTTTTCTTCTTCTTTTATTTTAGCGCTGAAATAAAATTGACTTACACAAAGGTAAATAAAACTTTATCCTTCTTGCAATTTTCTGTTGTTTTTTTTTATTGTTGTTGTTGATAAAGTGTTCAAGCGAAGGTAAATCTTCTAAATAAACAGCCTCTTCTACACTAGGGAATAAATTATCGCAGTCTTTCAAAGTACTTTCCTCTAAATACCCTTAAGGTTTGTAGTAGGTATAAGAGAAAATTCTGTACTATACCGGAAGAGATAGAACACAATAACTCGTAATTTGGTCCTTTTAAATCTCTCGGAAAAAATCCCTAAAAAATATTCATTTCCTCCTTACTATATACTTGGATATAAAAATATTTTTTTTCATACACATAATTATGTGTTTAGGGCATATATTTTTTTTTTTTTGTTGGGAATAAGTTTTTGCTTTCGTTTTTTATGTAAAATTCAATGTGCCTTAGGAGAACTTGTGAAAACTTTTTCCAACTACACTGATTATGTGAATAGAAAAGAGTTCATAACCAATTGAAAGAAGAACAAAAATAGATTGTTAAAAATATTTTCTTATATTTTATCTGAAATTACATATATAACTGTGATCATATTTCTTTTGATATACATTTAAGGATATTAAAAAAAAAACTCATCAATTCTTAAAATTTTGTCAGTGAAATAAACTGAAAATTAATCAACGATTTTAAAATCTTCTTCATGTTTCTTAATATTTTCCATATCGTTAAAAGATTTGCTAAAGTTTTTTATTCAATAAAATTCAATTCGTGCAAATTTTAAGCAACAATGTATTCAAATCAAGCAGCTAAAAGCTAAGTACATACAGTCTCGAAGGTATTGAGTAATGTTATTGAAGAGGACCGACCATTCTAAAAGCGTATTAAAGTGTAGTACATAAAAAAATCGATAATATTCTTCATGAAAAATACTATTTGGAACTCTTGTTTACATTGGCCTCATCATACTCGTACTATGAATTTATTGTGAAAATACTTGGAGCAGAAAAAAAATCGCTTAGAATTGGAGGATCCAAACTGTTGTGTTCGTTCTGCAATTTTACAAAATGAAATATTTATGAGCTGTGCTGATTGTGAATTATGTAAATGGCTCCTTATTGCAGAACATCTTTTCCCAGGACTCTTTTAAGGATTTGTTGTCTCCTTTTTCTAGCGTTTATTTTTATTCGCTCATTCACTTAAGACAATGTGTTGATAAATTAACGAATTCATATCAATAAATCTTCCAACAGTCATCATTGAAAGTAGAACAGATCCAAGACAATCGAATACTATATTGCCGAAATTATTCATTTAATCTATTAAGCAATAATAAAAAAAAGTGTCATTAAGTTGAATAGACAATGTTTTGTCGTTCTCAGATAGTTAAAAGTTACTTCAAATCAAGCTCTCTTTAGTTTGTGTCGAAGTATATAAAATTTAAGACCTAATAGACAATAATAGTCTGTAATGTTTTGACCTTTAGCAACGTTGGTTATTCACGTTCAAATTAAAATCACATCTAACAATCTTTGTGCTATACGAGTTTCGTTATTTAGATACAATAAACCATTTTAATCAACTTTTATTCCTCATAAATTTTCTATTACTTTTAGGGACATTCCTAGAACGAGTCAATCTACTATAGCCGCTAGAGCTTTTCATAGCTCCGAACATGTTTCGAGATTATAGTTGTTACGTTCCTTTAGTGAGAATTTATTATTTTAAATCGACTATTCATTATGATTTAAGTCAAACAAGTGAATAAATAAATTAAAATTTATAGCATTCTAAGTAGAATATTTTATATTTAGAGAGAGAGAATTTTGACTTTTCAGTTAATTGATAAATTTTGATTTGTATACTCATCCTTAAATATCATATATAAAATTATTATTTATCGAGTTAGAATGTTATTTATAATCGAAATGAAAATTACATTTTAAAATTAATAGTAAAATAATCTTTATTTATAAATTTTTAATGAATATTAAATTTTAAAAAAATAAAAGAATTTAAATAAATAATATTTAAGTGATTTTACAAAATTGTTAAAGAAAAAGTATTTTTATGTATACTTTTGGTGAGTTTTAGTCAAATTTCTAGCTTTTCATGTTAATTTAAAATCAGTTAAAATTTTTAGATAATATAAATTATATAAAATAAAATGTGAATAATATAAACTAAGTAAAAAATCAGATCTCTGTGACTTCAATTAAATTATAAACAAAAAAGTTTATTTAACCAAATTTTACCATAATTTGAAGAGTTAACTGTCTTTGTATACATTATATACGAGGTCTGTTCAAAAAGTATCGTGAATTTTGTCTTTTCTCAAAAATTATTTATTTTATCATGAATATCTATTTTGTCTCCTTTAAAGTAATCCCCACCAGATATTAGAGTATACACTTGTGCCAACATTTTTTCCAATCCTCGAAACACTTCAAAAAATCATTTTTTGTGATCTTGTTTAGCTCCTCCTTCGATGCCGTCTTTATCTCCTCAATCGTAACGTCGTCCTTTCATGGGCCTCTTCAGTTTCGGGGGAACAAGAAAAAGTCACAAGGGGGCCAAATCTGTGGAGTACGGTGGCTGCGTTATTATTAGTGTGTTGTTTTTGGTCAAAAATGGCAGAAGCCAATTTTTGTTCTTCGACAAATCCGAGCGTTTCTGGCAGATTGCTTTGCGTAACTTGCGCATAACTTGCAGGTAATATTCCTTATTTACCGTTCTATCCTGTGGCAATAATTCATGATGCACAACGCCCCTGCAATCGAAGAAAACTGTAAGTAAAACCTTCACATTTGACCGAACTTGGCGCGCTTTTTCCGGTTTTGGCTCTGCGGCAGCTTCCATTGGAATGATTGAGCTTTGGTTTCTACGTTATAAACATAAACCAATGATTAGTCACCAGTTATGATACTCTGGAGGAAATTTATAACCCTCTGGAGGAAAATCCAACAGTTCCTTAGCAATGTTAATGCGATGCGGTTTTTGGTCGAAATTGGGCCAAAATCGGAGATGAGCCAAAACATGTGCAAGCAAAGTAACTGTCAAAAATTAACTGAACATTCAAAATGGCCAAACTTATCGGCATAAGTAAGAGACATGAGTACCAACATAACGCCACAAAAAAAAATCGAAAATTGAACATACGTAACCCGCGGAAATTCCTTTTTTGAAGAGACCTCGTATGCAGAATTTAAAGTAACGATGTCTTCTTCTTCATTTTCGAAGAAATACGGACCCTTCAATTAAAGAATACCTGGATAGGTATTTTTTTTTTTTTGGTTTAATAAAATAATTTTTCTATTTAACGTGATATGCTTATTGTTAGAGATAATAAAACGGGTTGCGTATGACCATAGGGATTGAGATATGTCCAAACAGACCTGCCCTGTAAATTGCCTGATGCAGTCAAACTCGTGAATACCTTCCATTTTCTTGTAATGGAAAGTGGGCTCAGGTTGTCAACTATTCAGTAATCAAGCAATATATCCATCAATTCGTCTGAAGGAGTTGTCTAACATGTCGCGTATTCATCCTTTAACTCGCCATAACTTATCCGGTTCTGATCTGCTCAATTTAGCACATATAAGACTAATGCTAACAGCCAGTAACTAGTTACAAGCTTGTGATCCTAACGGTTTATAGCAAGGCCTACCTAAACCTTTACTACCATCTGCAGTAAAACCACCCCGTTTAGTCCTAAAACTGTATCCACGATGTAAGTATTAAACCACAGCCATCACGTTTTAGCCAAAAGCACCTTATCTCACAGTGAGTATTTCTTAGTTTTGATTAATGAGTACTTGGTCTACTCAAAGAGCTACAGTAACGGAAACTTATAACTTCCTAAGCACTGACAGCCTAGTTCAGAACCAATGGATCTTCAAAACTCGTACGCCACTTTTCGTATTGATCATAGTTTGATCGTTCTTCTAGAAAATGACTCTTGTAAGGTTGATTTTAAAGAACTTCCAAAAATATAAGTAGTTGTCATCTATCAAACCAGGTATCAGCTGTTCAACCAACTATCATCTATTAAATCAGCTGTCATCTGCCAAACCATCTATCATCTCTCAAACAAACAAGATGTCTTCTGTCAAATCAGCTATTGTCTATCACACGAGCTACCATCTGCAAACCAGCTGTCATCTGTTAAACCAACTGTTATCTGCCAAATCAGCTGTCAACTGTCAAATCATCATAGTTTGATCGTTCTCCCATAAGTGGCCCCTCCAAAGGTGGATTTGATAGAACTTCCAAAAAGGTAAGCAGTTGTCGTCTATCAAAGCAGGTGTCAGCTGTTAAATCAGCTGTTATCTGTTAAACCAACTATGATATGGTAAATCGGCTGTCATCTGCCACACTTTCTGTTATCTCTAAGATAAACCAGATATCTGCTGTCAAACTAGCTCTTGTCTGTCAAACCAGCTGCCATCTACAAAACCAGCTGTTATATCTCAAACAAACCAGATGTTTTCTGGCAAAATAGCTGCTGTCAGTCAAATTAGCTGACATCTACGAAACAAGCTATCATCTGTCAAATGATTTGTGATCTATCAAATCAATTGTCATCTATCATCTGGTTTTGTTTGTTATCTTACTATGAAGAGAATAACACTTAAGCAGCTTTTCCAGGATTATCTAAATTTACTCTGAAAATAAGCCATAGATTCGCAATATTCGAATTTGAGTAATGGGACTAATTTTAGGGTCAATTGTTTGGTAAACAAGCAAGTTGATTTTGGAATAAAACAATATCTGAAGAGATGTTGAAGGCAATGTGTGGTGCTTTTTAACCCTATTCAGCCAGAAACGAGGTTGGAGCTTGCGTTACAGCAGAAAACATAAATAAGCAATGGTCGATAATTTTTGCTTTAAAAACATGGAAGACATAGACCTTTATGATATTTGGTTCTAGTAGGATAGCGCAACTAGCCAAACTATCAAATTCTTAAGGATATGATTTGGCATCATAGTAAATTTTAGCAATAAACCTGTCAATTGACCTTTAAAACCTGTCAATTGACCGTCATACGAATTGACGTTATTGGAGGTCAATTGGTGTATTTCATGTTGTTTGTGGACAAAATAGAAATGATTGATGCCTTGGAAACTTACACTAAGCGGGTTAGAGAAGAGTTAGAGTAGAATTTATTTTGAAAAAAAAAATAGTCAAAAATTTCGGTAATTTTTAAGCACTAATTTAAAATTTTGTTATATTTATTTTAAAAAAAATTCTAATCGGCTTTAAAAAAAACCGTCCCTGAAACAGTTTTATGTCAAAGTTCAACGACCTTGGTTCATATGTATACAACGGCGGTTATTGAACTAATTTTATTGTAAAAAAATCATGTAATCAAAATTGGTTATTAATTTAGTTTTTTTTCTCAGATCAGTAACCTTTATAGGAGACGCTACTGACCTTGGCTCAATAGTTCTATTAAATATTGGATTATTTTTTTTATAAAGATCGGTGACCTTGGTTTATATGCAAACAATGGCGGTTATTAATCCAGTTTTTAGCTATACGAGGTTTGTTCAAAAAGTATCGCGAATTTTGAATTTCCGTGGGTTACGTATATTCGATTTTCCATTTTTTGTGGCGTTATGTTGGTACTCATGTCTCTTAGTTACGTCGACAAGTTCGGCCATTTTGAATGTTCAGTCAATTTTTGACAGCTGCTTTGCTTAAATTCGCGGACGTATTCCGAATGTTGACTGTGGCATATGGTGAAGCTACCTTGGACCGAAGTAACGTTTATCGGTGGTACAAAATGTTCTCAGAGGGCCGAGAAGATGTGAACGACGAAAAGCGTGCCAGACACCCAAGCACATCAACAACAGACGAAAACATTGATGAAGTGAAGAAAATAGTATTGGCCAATGTTAGACTTTGTCCGCGATGACCCAAATTTGATCGAGAGCGTCATAACTGATGACGAATCATGGGTTTATGGTTATGACGTGGAAACGAAAGCTCAATCATCCCAAAAGAAGCTACCGCATGAGCCAAGACGGAAAAAAGCGCGCCAAGTTCGGTCGAATATAAAGGTTTTGCTTACAGTTTTCTTCGATTGCAGGGGCGTTGAGCATCACGAGTTCTTGCCACAGGGTAGAACGGTCAATAAGGAATATTACCTGCAAGTTATGCGCAAGATTTTGGAAGAAAAAAAATTGGCTTTTGCACCATGATAACGCCTCTGCTCACGCATCGTTGCTTGTGTGCGAATTTTTGGCCAAAAATAACACATTAATAATGCCGCAGCTACCGTATTCCCCATATCTGGCGTCCTGTGACTTTTTTTTGTTCCCGAAACTGAAGATCCCCATGAATGGACGACGCTACGCTACGATTTAGGAGATAAAGACGGCAACGAAGGAGGAGCTGAACAATATCAGAAAAATGATTTTTTGAAGTGTTTCGAGGATTGAAAAAAATGTTGGCACTAGTGTATAATATCTGGTGGGGATTACTTTAAAGGGTACAAAATAGATATTCCTGAATAAATAAATATTTTTTGAAAAAACACAAAATTCGCGATACTTTCTGAACAGACCTCGTATATGAGTAATCGTGAAACTAGACCTAGTTTTATATAAAGAATCTATGACCTCCGTTCACAAACAAACGAACATTAGTTCATTGACTTAATTTTAGGTGAAATAACAATGGCCCTTTTTTGTATGTTAACAAATACTGTATTTTTGGTTTTAGTTATGCTTTATTATTCTCTTTTCCTATTCGAAATGGGGTTAAAATTTGACCTGTTGAGCTTATCCAAAAATAAGAAATGACAACTCATCAATTTAAATTGACTTAAATTTTTGTAACTGCAGATTATGTGCAGGAAAAGGAAAAGTATGTCTTGATTAGAGTTGTTAACTATTTAAATTTATTATAAAAAATTTAATCCGCTGCTAAACTGATTTTGGGGTAGAATTTATCTCTGAGAATCGACTTTTTTAAAACAAATTTTCACTATCGATTGTGTAGGATGTGAATTTTTCATTTCGAATTAGGTAAACACTATTACGATCTCTGTTATGGTACAATATAAGGAAAAATGCCTCTGGTCACATTCTCATTTATGTACACCATTCACAATGTAACAGAGAAGAAAAATACCAAATAAAATGTTTGTTTATTCGTACAAGTCTGAAATGTTTACTTTTCTTTCACATTTAGCTTGTGTTTTCTATTCCTAACTATAAAGTATACCATAGACTCTATTCTATATCACAGTTTACTATTCCATATACTATGTTGTATATGCCAAATTATACTATATACTTGTATTATATAAGGATTCTTGAAATGTGCTTATCTCTTCGAAGAGTGTTGTTTTGTTTTCTTATATAAAAATGTTTATGTTGCGCTTTACGATCGAACGGAGATATTTTTATACTTGTTTTTTGCTGTATAATCGCAAAATGTTTAAATAGAATAAAAATAGATACAGCTATTGAAAGTTTTCTGTTACTATACAATAGAAATTAAGATAAAAAAAATATTATCTGTTTTGATATTTTGAGCAAAAAGAAAAATGAGGAATCAAATTTCCAAAAAAAAAATTTCGGTTTAATAGGCTCCAAAGAAAAATACTAAAAATTTGAAAGTTCCTTAATATCTTATCATATAACTTGAAGAATTAAATAATATCTTTTCAATAGAAAATACTTAAATATGTCACAGTTAATATATAATATTTCTTGATTCATAATTATATTAAGAGTAATTTGGAAAGTTAATTTTTATTTAAATTTGAAAATTTATTTACTGAGATAATAAAAACGATGTTTAAATAAATAATTGGAATCAGTCCTTGCCATAACTTACAGCCTCAAATAATGGTGAATTATGATAAACGTTTAACTAAATTTGATATTGTCAAGAACAAGGACATATTCATATCACGTTTTTTCATGATTTAATCTTTTTCCAAAATGTTAAGGCGTAGGTATTTTTATATAAAGTATCCTTTTGTTAGGTCAACTCCTTTAACATTGTTTTTACTGAAAATGTCAACAAGTTTCACCTGAAGGATGCTTATCTTAAAAATATTTTGATGACATTTTATTTGATTATTAATCGTTTGGTTTTTATCAAAAAAAATTTTTGTTATTAAAAATTTATTTATAGCTACTAAAAAATGTTGAAAACTTTTATAAAAATTCTATTTTTTTTATTTTACTTTTATATTATATAATATTATTATATAAAGATAATAGGAATTTTTTGCAAAATAGAATCAATAGTAAAATTCAGAAGAAAAACAAAAACAAATAATAAATCAGCTTAAAGATTAGGATTCACATAAATTCTCATATAAACCGAATTTATAGAGTCTAGAGCTTGCTATAAAATGTAATAAATTATATTACAAATCCTTTATTCTGTATTATGTGATGATATAATATTTTATTTTGACTGATATACTTTCGCAAATATTAAAAAGTTTAACTCGTTATGTTCGAATGTCATTATTTGAAGTAATTCGATTGAATAACCAATAAAAAGTTAACTTTTATTACTAAAATTAAACCACCATAATTTTATGATACGTGACAATCGTATTTGTATTAAATTGCTTACAAGGACATATAGAAATGGATGTGAACGAGATTCTTTTAAAGATGCGAATGGAAATTGAAATTTGTGTACTTTCTTGAAGCAATCACGTTTTTGGTTGAGGTTAAACATGAACTTCTCCAACTGTGTTGTGATATTTTATAGTAAATAACGGGTTGTAGAGTACACAAAGTTTCGAAATTTAAGTGTAATCCCTGTAGTTGAAGCCGCAGATTGCACAAGTCACGAAAAGGAACCAGATTGCAAGAATTTCACATCATAACCGAGAGTAAAGAGTTCGTTGTAAAAATGTATGGTATTTTTCTGTCAAGCATTTTATAGTAAATAACTTACACTATTTGCAATAATATCTAAACATACAAAAATGGCAACGGAAAAAAAATTGGTATCTACATATTTATGTATCTATGCAAGAAACCTCAAAACTGTCACCAGATGTATGGAATTTTCTAGTAAAAAAAAAATAAAATAAATAAATAAAAAGCACAAAAAAGTATAAATTTTTTAAGGGTAAGTAATTGTGGTCATATGCTGGTGGATAATGTTTACCAGAATTCGGAATTTTATGGAAATTTTTACAAAGTACCAATTGTATTTTGTATAAATATTTAAATGAAAACAATTTAATTTTTGTTAATATTTTAGGATTTGTGGTAAAGTCTTAATTGAGGATTTGTGTAAGGAGTCATTAATTTTTCAATTTTCCAAAAATTTGTTAGTGAACTTTTTGTAGTCAAATTTTCAATTAAAAAAAATATTTAATTAGCGTTTTTGGGGAGAAAACTTGAATAAAAAACATTCTGAATTTAGATTTTGATAAAATTATATTTTTTTTTATTTAATTTTAATTCTTTTATTTTTTGGCAGGACTAAATCCTTTTGAGATCATTTTTTAAGACTTTTTCGTACACTACGGTTTTTAAATCGACCATTAATTGATGAATATGGGTTTTTAGGTTCTCTAGAGTCTGCATAAATATCCTTTTTTGCATAGCTTTAACAATAACAAAAAAAAAAGTTCGACGGTGTCAAATCAAATGATCTTGGAGGCAAATTGCTAACTCACTTATGGTACTATCTTATTAGAATCACTTATAGTTCTGTTTAAATTCTTTTAGTTTAGGCCTGTCTTTTGTTCTTCTCTAAGGTTATATTGTATATAAATTTTCAGAGCCTCTTATATGTTAACTTTGCTTACTGATGAATTAACTGAGCGAATAATAAGCCAATTTTGATAAAGAAAAAGTAGGCAAGAAATGTGTTATAGAGCAGATTTACTATTTTTGTAGAATGTTCTTACATTTAATTAATTATTTAAATTGTATATTTTTATTATTTGGCAAATTTTAATCCAAGAAAATATTATTTTAAATAATATCTGTAATTAAAAACTATCAAACAACAGGACTTTATTTTCCAAATTTAAAAATTGCATAACCCTTTAGTATTTTAATAGGTGTTTTTTTTTGTTACAATTTTTTATTAAATTTTAATAAAATTCATTATTATTAATAATTTATTAGTAAATAAAATATTATATGTTTACTGTATTGTAAAAACTTCATGTTTTTTATATTCTTCAAATTATTTCAGACAAATTACAGCAAAAAAAAATTACTAATAATTCCCAAATTATTAAATATTCATTATTTATTATAAAATTTACTATATAAAACTAGTAATTTTAAGAGTAATTTTTTTGTTAAGTTAAACTGAAATTTTATTAAATTTAATTAAAAATGCAAAACTGCTTAAGGTATTGTGCTGAAAAATAGAATTTTAGAAAGAATAGACCATTTCTTCGACACGAATAGTGTAATATATGATCGAACATGTTGAACGAACACTTTTTCCTCGATCGATCATGTTCGAGACAAGCAGAATATAAAGATTTTCTCGAATGGTGTAATCGCCTCAAATTATAGACGCTCGATCATTTTTAGCAACGAGTTCGAATACGAATTCGTAAAAAAAAATCCTAAAATGCATTGTTGATTTTAGGCCACGATCTCGAAAAAAACTTTTGCAAGTGGTGCTTGTTCGAGCGCGATTATTTTTTGCAATTTTGGCATTTCGCAGTGTGATTTGTGTGAAAAACGTTTGTGCTTTGAATATTGTTTGAGTTATATTTTGATTTTCCGGTTGTTCAAAAAAAATCTTACGAAATATATTGTTCAACGATGGCAGTGATGTTGAATTACCCAGTCTAGATATTAGCCTATATTGCTTGGCGATATCGTCCAACATGAATCATATTTTTCATTGCAAAATTCTCTTGAATTATTTTATTTTCTATTTTTTATAATATTCTTATTTATTTCTTTTATGTTGTTCAAATATTTTTTTTACCATTTTCTCGGTTACCAATTATATTAGACTGAAGAGTGTAAGAAACACAATTGAAAATCTCTCATGAAACCTAAACAAATGTCCAATGTCAAATGGATGAAGGAAAACTGCGCGAACTTTCATCGAGCTCATGTACAATTTTTGCTCGAAACTTCGAGCTCATGAACGAGTTCGAAGAATTGAAAAAAAAACGTTTAATCTGAGGCAATACATCGTCCATTGCTCGAATGGTGTATTCGGAGTTAAAAAGTTCGACCAATTGAACGAATTTAAGATGAACATTTCCCGAATGGTCTTATCGTAGCATTAGTTATGAAGTAGTTTGTTTATTTTAAAAAAATATTATAGTTTTTGAATTCTCAATAATTTTGATTATAAAAATAATGGTTACTTTTATATCTCAAAAATGTGTATTTGACAGTTAATGAATTTATGATTGCGGTTCGAATAATTATTTCGAAGGAACGTTAAAGAGTTTTTTTTTTGATAATATTACTGAAAATAGTGTTATAATTATTTGAAAGTGTAAATTATCCAAAAAAAATATTTATCATGTCTGTTAAATATATTACATTTGAATAAAATAAAGTTGGTTTAAGTGCAAAATATTGAACGGAAAAACTATTGTATAAACGATTGGATTGGTTTCTATATAGGTATACCAACATTGTTGATCATTTCCGCTAAAAGTCAACCAACTTTGCTGATCACTTTCTCAATAATCCAACCAATTTTGTTGATCCCTTTATAAGTCAACCAACTTGGTTGATCACTCTCTCTATAAGTCAACCAACATTGTTGATCACTCTCACTATAAGTCAACCAACTTTGTTGATCATTTCCTCTAAAATTCAACCAACTTTATAGATCACCCTCTCTAAAAGTCAACTAACTTTGTTGATCACTCTCGCTATAAGTCAACCAACTTTGCTGATCACTCTCTCAATAATCCAACCAATTATATTGATCCCTTTATAAGTCAACCAACTTTGTTGATTACTCTCTCAATAAGTGCACCAACTTTATTTATCACTCTCACTATAAGTCAACCAACTTTGTTGATCACTCTCTCAATAATCCAACTAATTTTGTTGATTACTTTATAAGTCAACCAACTTTGTTGATCACTCTCTCTATAAGTAAATGAACTTTCTTGATCACTCTCTCTATAAGTCAACCAACTTTGTTGATCACTCTCTCTATAAGTAAATGGACTTTGTTGATCACTCTTTCTATAACTAGACGAACTTTATTGATCATTCTCTCTATAAGTAAACGAACTTTGTTGATCACTCTCTTTGTAAGTTTACCAACTTTGTTGATCACTCTCGCTATAAGTCAACCAACTTTGTTGATCATTTCCTCTAAAAGTCAACCAAGTTTGTTGATTACTCTCTTAATAAGTCAAACAATTTTATAGATCACTCTCTCTATTCTCTATAAGTCAACCAACTTTGTTGATCACTTTCTTCAGAAGTCAACGAACTTTATTGATCACTCTCTCTATAAGTCAATCAATTTTGTTGATTACTCTCACTATAAGTCAACCAACTTTGTGGATCACTCTCACTATATGTTAATCAACTTTGTTGATCATTTCATCTAAAAGTCAACCAACTTTGCTGATCAATCTTTGATGAATACATACAAATTTAACTTTTTAGTTCTGTATAGCTAGTAGGTTTACTGGCGAATTGCTAGAATATTAGTTATTATTATTATTTGGATCTGGCTGTCAACCGGTTCAAATAAGAAAAATAACGAACAATAATAACCAAAAAATTAATCAAAGACACTAAATATGTACACTTAAATCACGGGTGAATAATACATATTAATTCTAAACTCTGTAATTGTTAACTAAAATTTATAATCATAATTATTAAGAATACCAATTGTAAACATATCAATTATGCCAAAAAAAAGATATCAAAAATACTCTTTTAATTTCCCATTCTATATTTCCGTCCTTCTTTAAAGTACAATTCTGCGCAAAAAATTAATTTATAAATGGTATTTTGGGTACTTCATTCCTTAAATAAAATATTTTATGAGTTTCTTTTTTAAATATATTTTAATATATGTCTACTAAAAATAGTCTGCGCATAATTGTATAAATACTTTTACTATACTCACAATTTTTTGGAATGAACTACTTTTACAAGAAAATAATTTTAAATTGAATTTTTAAAATCAATTTAAAATTGTTTCTTGAGTAGAAATATCGAATTTTTGCAAATAAGTGAAAAATATAAATTATAAACTATAATAACTGAAAGTTGAGCAAATATAACTGAGCCAATGGATAATCCTAATTAGTAAAGTTTCTCTTTCTTTCGAAAGTTGCTCGTTCATAAATACTTTGAGACTTTGGTGATATTGGATAAAAGTTCATATTTACTACAAGTTCCTAGAATTAATTAATAAAAGAAAATGCATAACTATTGTATATATAATCCAATAGACTATACTTGGTTATAAAATATCTTTATTAATTATTATTGTTTATCTTATCATCCATTGATCTTATCGCTTCTAGATAACAAACTACTAATCAGGATTTGATATCGACAATTATTGATTTTTCTTTATTGTCATTTATTTAGTAAAATATTGGATTAATTTTTATGCCTTATATTTATTATTCTGATCTTTACGATATTATATAATATGCATTTTTATGCAATTATCGTTATTGTCTTGATTATGAATAAATTTTATAAGGAATTTAGAAGGTCTTTTCTGCAATTAGATGTTATATAAAATTTTTTCTTCGTTAATATTCTAGGTTGTAATGTTGACTCTATAGTGTTATATGTAGCAGATCTTATATTTAACTTTTGCTTTATAGTTTATATAGACCATAAAAGATTCATACTCTATCTTAATTGTAGATAACGCCATCTATTGCATGCGTACTGTATCTAGAAGAAATATGACTTTGTAATTTAAAGGCCCCCATTTATATGTCGTTTGCTTTCGAAAAATCAGTTCTAGACGTTATGCAGAAATATTCATATAATAATTACCATGCTAAGGGGAATAATCAGGTAATAAGAAGGTAGAGTTCTTGGTGCGTAAGCTTTATTTGAGTGCTCAAATAAAGAAAAGTTGGTGTTTGCAATTCGTTCCTAATTCCTTCCTTGTTAAATTTATTGGATACTTTCGAAATTCTTTTTCTTTCATAAAAACATTTAAAATCAAACGAATTTCATTTTTATAACCATAAATGAACAACGACTTGGAAAAATTGATACTTAAAAAGAAAGCTTAAAAAATAAAACGAGAAAAAAAAACTGAATTTCAGTGCTGTTGCTTGCATATACTTTGAAGCGCTAAATTTGGCTCCTTGTATGAAAAAGCTCCATTTTGCGTTCGGCTCAGTTCCGCTCCGATTTGAGCGATCAATCTGGCGCCACCCTAAGGAGATATCTATGCTACTGAAATGATGTTCTATTAAGTGTTTCTTGATCTTGGAGAGCAATGAAGTCACGAAGGTTTTTTTTTAGTTAAGGAGGATGTGGGCGGGTGAGGAGATAAGTGGGTTTCAGTTTGAAAAATACAGGAATCTGGTTTTTAAAAAATAAAAACTCATTGATGGAGATTGCCATGTAACAGAGCGTGTTGTCAGCATATCATATATAAGTATCTAATATATCCGAGTTAAGGTAAAGCTCCACTACTTCTCGCCCCTTAAAAAAATTCTTTGTACCATCATAAAACTTATTCCTTGATAATGCAATGTTTTGCATAAGCTTTTATAACTTTTTATAAGTCAAACTCCCAGACTCATTAGGTTTAATTCCTAATTTGATGACACATCATTGCTCCAAATTTTGTTGTTCCATTTTTCGTAACGCACTACAAAATCCCAACTAGACCTATTGAAACTCGTACTAAACATCTAAAAAGAACTATCGTTCAAGTTATGTCAAGGCGCAATCCGCAGCGTTGCCAAATTAGTTAGTTTTGTGCCATACCTTTAAATTTAGTATTGTTGGAAATTTTTAATTGTCATAATAGTTTTCTAAAATTGGCTTTGTTGGGGGAAAAATAGAATAAATTTGTTTTTTTAGTTATGGGCGATGTATGAGGGGAGAGGGTTAATGGATCTTAGTCTAAAAACTATAGGAATTTGTTTTTTTTTTAATTAAAAACTCGTTGATGGAGATTCTAAGTATCTACATCGTCCGATTTAAGGTAAAGCTCCACTGCTTCTCGTCCCTTAAAAATTTCTTTGTGCCACAAAAAAACTTATTCCTTGATAGGCAATGTTGCGCATCAGCTTTTTTAAGCCAAACTTGTGGACTCATTAGTTTTATATCAAATTTGATGACATATTTTTGTTCGAAATTTCGTTGTTGTATTTTTCGTAACGCACTACAGAATCCCAACTAAACCTATCAATCTCTGTAGGATCGCCTAGCTATCACATAAGATTGAAACAAGTACCAAACATCTAGAGAGAACTAACGTTCTAGTTATGTCAAGGCGCAATCCGCAGCGTTGCCAAATTAGTTAGTTTTGTGCCATGCGTTTAAATTTACTATTGCTGAAAATATTGAATTCTAATAATAGTTTTCTAAAATTGGCTTTGTTGGGGGAAAAATAGAGTAAATTTGTTTTATTAGTTATGGGCGGTGTATGAGGGGAGAGGGTTAACAGGAATTTGTTTTTTTTTTTAATTAAAAACTCGTTGATGGAGATTCTAAGTATCTACAATGTCCGATTTAAGGTAAAGATCCACTGCTTCTCGTCCCTTAAAAATTTCTTTGTGCCACAAAAAAACTTATTCCTTGATATGCAATGTTGCGCATCAGCTTTTGTAAGTCAAACTTGTGGACTCATTAGTTTTATATCAAATTTGATGACATATTTTTGTTCGAAATTTCGTTGTTGCATTTTTCGTAACGCACTACAGAATCCCAACTAAACCTATCAATCTCTGTGGGATCGCCTAGCTATCACATAAGATTGAAACTAGTACCAAACATCTAGAGAGAACTAACGTTCAAGTTATGTCAAGGCGCAATCCGCAGCGTTGCCAAATTAGTTAGTTTTGTGCCATACCTTTAAATTTAGTATTGTTGGAAATTTTTAATTGTTATAATAGTTTTCTAAAATTGGCTTTGTTGGGAGAAAAATAGAGTAAATTTGTTTTTTTAGTTATGGGCGGTGTATGAGGGGAGAGGGTTAACAGGAATTTGTTTTTTTTTTAATTAAAAACTCGTTGATGGAGATTCTAAGTATCTACAATGTCCGATTTAAGGTAAAGATCCACTGCTTCTCGTCCCTTAAAAATTTCTTTGTGCCACAAAAAAACTTATTCCTTGATATGCAATGTTGCGCATCAGCTTTTGTAAGCCAAACTTGTGAACTCATTTCATTAAGATTGAAACTAGTACCAAACATCTAGAGAGAACTAACGTTCTAGTTATGTCAAGGCGCAATCCGCAGCGTTGCCAAATTAGTTAATTTTGTGCCATGCGTTTAAATTTACTATTGCTGAAAATATTGAATTCCAATAATAGTTTCCTCAAATGGATTTGTCGGGGAGGGGAGGGGGGGAATGTAAAATATTACAAAAAAGCATAGAGAAAAATATGACACAATATGGTGTACTGTAAATAACATGAAATTGCCCGAAAATGGGTCATAGAAAGATATTCCATTTATTCCCCTTTTGAATCTGTTGAGAATTTTTATTCTTTAATATTTGAAATTATTCCGTGCTGAGTATTTTTTTCTACGTTTTATTTATTATTCATGAAAATTACATTTATTATTCATAGTTTCTAATATATAACATATACTCATGTACGCATCCTAGTTTACTTAACCTTAGACAAGGAGAATCATCCTCTTTTTCTTCCAACTCTTTCGAAATAATCCCTGATATATATTTGGGTGAATGTACTTGATTTTGATTGTATTTTTTCCAATCATATTTATTTTTATTATTTATAAGTATCAGTTTACCCCACAATATATAATAAATTCTGTTCTATTGAAATTCATAAATCAATAGAAATTTTGCGTTAAACCGCATGTAGCATAAATTACGCTTACTGTCTGCATATAAACTGGGAGCAAAAGGTTCTCTGGTCTTTTTAATACTTTTTACCATACGTTACCATCGTTTTTGTCCTTTGAAAAAAAAATCAAAATTTGGGATTTTTAAAAAATACTACGTACCGAGATGAATTGAAAGATAAAAATATTTACGATTTACTATAAATTACAATATTTTGAAGGACAAGAAATCCTGTCTACGAAAACTTGGTAACAGTCATCATTAATATTATACGCTTGAAATTCTCTCCAAGATAGTAGAATCTACTTTCGAGACGCACTTCATTTAAATTGAAATTTAAGTGTAAAAAAAGACTATTTTTTTTGATGTGTTGCCTCATAAAATTATATTAATGGTGTTCTTATTTATTAAAACATTAAAAATGAAATTATTGTACAATCCTGATGACTTATTTGCTAGCATGGATATGAATCGAACGGACAGAGATTATAATATTTTTACCCCCTCTTCATTTTTTTTTTTTGGGATAACAAAAGCCATTTAATAAGACTGAATCTGCTGTTGCCCTTATACAAACACCATCCCCAAGTAGACGTTGATTGTTGTCACGGAGCTTCTTGTTAATTAATTATTCCTTCATTTCACTGTAATTGCATAGAATTCGGTTGAATTTTCCATGAATTTTATAAAAACAGGCTGTCGGTTAAGTAATTAATTAACTTTCTCTGAAATATTAGAAAAGCTTGTAATTAGAATTTTTATTGGTGGATTTATAATAATCTGTAACGTCTTCATGGTAATTATTTACCAAATGTAATGTAATATTTTTTTCTTCGTTAAATTAATGTTAAACATTGAAAAAATTACGAGAAGGATAAGTGAAAATTATGGTGTTTTCTTATTTTGAATGTTTTTTTTGTTTGTTTTTTGTATTTCAGTGCTGGTTGAGGAGGGTAGATTGTTATTTGACACCTTTTAGCAGATAAAATTTGGCGAAGTTTTTTTTTATAATTGAATTTTTTTTTTTGATAATTTAAACTATGAAAAACTTTCAACAATATTTTTGTGTTATTCTTCTAATAGGGAGTTCTCATATTTTGTTTACGTGTTTTTTTAATTAAATGTAGAAAAATTCATGTTTGTTGGGCGAATTATTGAGATTTGTGTTAATGATAAATTCTTAAAGGATTCCCACTATCTTTTCTAATTTCAATACACTTTTAATATGTGCGTGGACAATATTTTCAATCTGATAATCTGGTCCATTATAGGAACATATGGTCAACTAAATCACAAGTATATAAAGTTTCAAAGGCATTTCACAGAGTTCGCGCATACGAGGTCTGTCCAAAAAGTATCACGAATTTTGTGTTTTTTTTTCAAAAATTATTTATTTATTCATGAATATCTATTTTATTCCCTTCAAAGTAATCCCCATCAGATGTTATCCACTTATGCCAAAGTTTTTTCCAATTCTCGAAGCACTTCAAAAAATCTTTTTTGTGATCTTGTCCTCCTGCGATGCCGTTTTTATCTCCTCAATCGTAGTGTAGCGTCGTCCTTTCATGAAGATCTTCAGTTTCGGGAATAGTAAAAAGTAACAGGAAGGTAGATCTGGGGAATACGGTGGATGCGGCATTATTAATGTGTTGTTTTTGCGAAAAATTCGCACACAAGCAACGATGCGTGAGCAGGGACGTTATCATGGTGCAAAAGCCAATTTTTGTTCTTTCACAAATCCGGACATTGCTTCGCGCAACTTGCGCATAACTTGCAGGTAATATTCCGTATTGATAGTTCTACCCTGTGGCAAGAACTCATGATACACCACGACCCTGCAATAGAAGAAAACTGTAAGCCAAACCTTCACATTCGACCGAACTTGGCGCGCTTTTTTCGGTCTTGGCTCGTGCGGCAGCTTTCATTGGGCTGATTGAGCTTTGGTTTCCACATCATAACCATAAAACCATGATTCGTCACCAGTTATGACCCTTTGGAGCAAATTTGGGTCATCGCGGACAGAGTCCAATAGCTCCTTAGCAATGTTAATGCGATGCTGTTTTTGGTCGAAATTGAGCAATTTTGGTACGAATTTCGCGGCGACCCGTTTCACGCCTAAATATTTGGTAAAAAACGAATGGCACGAGCCAATTGATATGTTTTAGTCCTCAGACACTTCTCTAACGGTGATTCGACGATTGGCCAATACTATTTTATTCACTTTATCAATGTGTTTGTCTGTTGTTGACGTGCTCGGGCGTCCGGCACACTTTTCGTCGTTCACATCTTCTCGGCCTTCTGAGAACATTTTGTACCATCGATAAACATTGCTTGGGTCCAAGGTAGCTGCAGATTATGCCACAAAATGGCTAAACTTGTTGGCATAAGTGAGAGACATGAGCACCAACAAAACGCAACAAAAAAATCGAAAATCGAATATACGTAACCCGCGGAAATTCAAAATTCGTGATACTTCTTGAACAGACCTCGTATAGTATCAACGATTATCTGCTCAAATGAATTGGAATTCTTAGTGCAAGTGGTTTGGATAGCTTCAAGTCTGCAGTCCACGAAATAAATGCTGGCGTTTCCCAGGGTTTGGTTCTATCTTCGACCCTTTTTCTAATTTTCATAAATTATATCTTATCTGTGACTTTTAATCCAATTCACTGTTTCGCTGATGACAGTACTCTCAGTTTTTATACCCCTTTCATCATTCACGTCATTGTTCTTGGAACGACAATGTGTGTTAAACTCATTAAATTCCGATTTAGACAGTATATTACTATTGGACTCAAAAAACTGAGTGGATTTAATTTTTCCAAAGTACAGAGCTATCTTTTGTCTGTAAAGCAAAACCGCGAAACCGACATCCCCGGCTATTATCCATGAATGGTACTTGCATAATTGCCACTGAAAAACTCCCTATTCTTGGTATGTGTGTTAATTAAGAACCTCCTTGGAATGACCATATATTTTAAATATAATTAGCTTTTCTTATGCGATGCAAGAAATTGTTCACTCCATCTGATCTAGTCTAATATACAAGGTATGTTATCACCCCAAGCTGGCATATAGTTCCCATGTATGGGCAGGCGCTTTCAAAGCATTATTGCACTTACTTAATAGGATAAAATAGGAGGCAAAATTCATAGGAGGCAAAAATATTACGGAGTGATTAGACTTACTAGAACACCAACGTAACGTCTTCTGTCTCTCCTTATATTATCTTATTTTTCATGAACAGTGTTCTAGTGAATTGGCTCACTGCATTCCGCCCCTACAATAATTTTACCATAATACCAGTTTCGCAAAGAATGCACATAAGTTTACCCAGAATCGTCTGCTTGACTGTACTCTAAGATAAAGGGGTTCTTTTTTTAACCGCTCAATCCGAATGTGGAATGCTCTGCTGTACTCGGTTTTTGAAAATCATTACAATCAACAGCAAAGTGCACCGACAACTCTTTCTTTAACCTTCCTAATACTTTACACATGCACATTGTATCATAAAATTATAAGAATTATCATAATTTCTTTAGCACAATTAATTTATAAAGAGAAAAAAACTTCTTGGAGCAATAAAAATGGTGCAGGCATCCCTACTGAATATTATTCCCCCCCCCCTTCTCCCTTAGTTTTTTAACTTTTTTTCGGTACGTCAAACCTCAACCCAAAATAAAGGTCTTTGGTAATACTATTACCCATGGTAGAAGATGAAATATAAAATTAACAGTATTATTGATCGAAATTCGAAGGCAGTCTGATAACTTCGTGATAAATGCAAAAAATGTAGCTGCCATCAATAAAGAAATTTTTCCTTTTATTATTTAGCATTCTTCAAAAGACATTATATAAAATTTTGTAACCATCTAATTATTAGTTTATTTTTGACAGCCATTTTGACGAAAAAATAATATATGAACCCAAAATCAAACTTGAAAAATTTCATAGAGACTGTTTACCATCGTCTAGAATAATTCAGAATTAGATTAGAAGAAAATTTTAATTTTTAAAAATATTCAAATCATCTTTGGAATAATATTGACGAGTTTTTATTTTTCCTGGTTTTATTTCTAGTTGAAACTTTAGTTTTTTGTACTGTAAACCCAATTTTAACATGTCATAATTACTAAAACCTATTGGCAACAGTTCAAAGGGGGCACCCAGGCTATTTCACTAGCTGGATTCAAACTCAAAACTACTGTATGCTAATCGTAGATATCACAAAATTTAAGTGTTGCTAAATTAGAGCAAATTAAAAAAAAAATTTTAAAGGTATTTTTTCCGTACATTCTCTTTTCATTTATAAAAATTTATCCGATTAGTAAGTATAATTTGGGATTTCTTTTAAATGTAATTTATTTAACATCAAAAATAAAAATTAGATAAAAAAATTAAAAGTTAAAAATATATGCAATTAGTCCAAATTAGGTCATATTTTCATGTTTAATTAATTTTTAAAAAAATCATCTTCGCTTAATGTAAGATATTTGTCTGATCAACGGAGATATAATGAACAATATTCTTTTAATCTTAACATTCAATTATTTTAATCTGAGTTTATGCAATTGTCTTAATTCATAATGCATATATTAAAAGGACTCATTTTCTTTTCATTAGACGAACAATTCTATCACTTATAACAAAAGCTAATGTCTAACTATGATTACACTTTACTGCTAATGAACTGCATTTAAGATTTTGCTATAATAAATATTTTCATTCCAACAAATTCAAAGTTATATTTTCATCTTCTATAACAATTACTATTTTAAATATGAAAATACTAAATAGTTTCTATAGAGTATCTAAAAAAAATATAAATTTTATCAACATCTCCATTTATGTTCTTTGAACTGTCGAACTTTTAATTTTATTATGCTTGGCTATGCTCGTAAGAATTTCCAAAGCTGCATATAACTTTAATTCGTTGAAAATTTTCTGATTACACATTGTCGTATAGAAGAGTAGAAAATATTTATTCAGATTTAATTCAAATACTTGAAATTCTTCAGAACATTTGATAGCATCAACCGGAATTGAAACGAAACGCAATAGTCAAGAGAGAATATAGACGAGATAATATTTCGTAATACGTTTACTGTTGGTGGTGATATTTTCATGAAATTCATTCAACAGATTTCTATAGACATTTCGTCTATAATAATTGCTCCAATAATACTTAACACGCAAATCAAATTGAAAGAACCTTTTAGGAATGGAATGGATTGAAATATTTGAAGAATGTCAGCTATTTATTTCCACAAGAATGGAAATAAAGTGAGAAAAATATAAAATTAAAAGGATCAAAATAGGATATGGAATCTGGTCAAATTAGTTTATCACATAAAATCTTTTCTATTTGGTCAAATTGGTTTTTCCCATAAAATTTCAAAATAACAATAAAAATTGACTTTAATAGTATAATTTATAGTAATTTTATATTGTGTTCTACAATTGTGAACATTTTTATTTTGTGTAATCCAAATCTAGTATAAAAATACATTTCTACTCGTACTTTAAAAAAAAAATTAATTGTTATTGGATAAGCAACAATTGAGAATTTATATAAAGACGACGCTAGATAAAAGAATGCCGCCATCTTTGTTGTTTGTTTGACAGCTGCCATTATTGTTTTCCCTTGCCTCAGTCAGCCATTTTTTTAAACATGCTCTTTGTTAAATAACAGTTGGGTTATTATTAAATTTGGTTAAAGTTATACAACAGTATTTTTAAAATGAAGAGTTAATTTTATCTGTATAAATATAAAGTTATTGAATTTGGGTTTAAAAAATGCGGTGTTCTTTTTAACACAATAAAAACAGTTGTCATTAGTCCAAGTTTGTTAATATTTTTTTACTTAGTATAGATTGTTATTTTTTTTACAAATAGACTAAATCTTGAAAAACGTATTGTGATTATGTAAATTTTTATGGAAAAGTGTACGAAACGTAAAACTGAGTGATGAGACTAATTTTTAGCTTATCATATTTATGATTTTTATAATGAGACAAATCCAAAAAAGATGTTAGTGATACATTCCATTTTGAGGTCGGACGTAGAAGTACTCTTTACGATTAAGACACAGCATTAACAGACCATCATCAACGATTATTTTATTGATAATATGGATGGTATAGATCCTATTACCATCCGATTTGTACATCTTGCAAAACCATTAATATATTGAAGACACAATTTGGCGATAATATAATTCCGCTAAATGGACCTGTCAAGTGACCTCCAATATCATGAAATTAAACACTGCTGAACTATTATTAGTAGAATTACTATGTATTTTTTTCCTCATAAATTGTACATAAGTCCCTTGTAGACAGGAAGTGGACGTTTCAACCTTGTCAATCTTGGTAAATACTCAAATTTGCATTTACAAAAAGTTGCTAGAGCCTATGCAGAACATTTCCTATTAGAAGCACAACTTTTCAGCGGCATAGAGTATATTCGGACAGCCTAGAAGAAATGAAAGATGAACCATACTTAATGAAGACATCAACATAGAAAACTAAAAAAATGGGGAATAAGTGGTGGCTATTAAAGCTCCTTGAAAGGCTCAACAAAATAATTCTTCGTATATCGGAAGCTCTACCATAACGACTCTACCTATCACACCACCATATATAAAAAAGGAGTTTTTGTCGAAAGGGGGACTCCTGTACTTCTCCAGTTTTCCTATTTACCTAATATTCATCACTGTGTCTTTTTTTTGGCATCTCCAGAACAAAAACAAAATATTCAAAGGACTGTTAACAAGAAACTGAAAAGTTTGTTGATAATATTCACAGGAAATGTTCCAAAAAAAAATAAGTCTAATAATAGCAAAAATTGATACATTAAAAGCCAACCAATTTCGTTATTTAAAGCGGAGATAGAGCTGGATTTATTTAAAGAAAAAAAAAAGGTCAAAATTTGGGCCGATCGGCTGAGCTTTATTAAAAACGGCAAGCCAGATCGGTCTTATACTTTATAGAAAAACTGAGTAGGAAAAATTTATTATTAAACTTTAAGGGTTGATGATTTTCAAAATATCAACTTCCGCTTAAGATGTGTTTCGGCCAGATGGCGTTGTGTGTCATACGCGATCTTATTGGTTGTGGCAAAAATGAGTAGGAAAAACTGTCAAATTGTTAAAGTTTTATTTACACACACTGCCATAAAAAAATGGGTCCTTTTTTACAATGTTTCAATTTAACTTTTGTGTCTGAAATATCAAATTTACTCAGTGCAATAATAGAGATGAGTACTATCTGTAAAGTGATTTGAGCGGTTCTGCATATTGCTATTAGATGCCAAGATATTTTTGAACTGTAACACGTGTTCGAAATACAACTTCAAATTGTAAATATTTAATTACATCAAATTAGGTAAGGTATAAGCTTGATTTTTTTATAAAAAAAAATAATATTTAGAAAATCTTGTTGACATTCACGTTATAGGAGCTCGTCTAAATAACACTAAAGCGATGGTGTTGTAACAAAATAATGCAAAAAACTCCATAATAAATAAATAATTTTTGGGATTTTTTTATTTTTCATTAAAATAAATTTATTATCTTCATTAGTTAATATACAATAATTTAGAATATTTATTGAATTTATCAGAATATTATAATTAAAAAAAAAATTTATTTTGAACAGCTCGGTTTTTTTACACAATTCTTCATTTTAACAATTTCATAAGCTAAAAAATAAAATCACATAAAAATAAAAAAAATAAAAATATTATGTGAAAAATTATTTACGAGGCTTTGAGTAGCAATTTTCTTCAATCATCTTACAAGAGTCTGCAAAAATTTTGTAAGTAAATCCATTAAATCCACAGACCGGACTCTTGTTTTCAGGCACACATCCTGTACACTGTGACAAGGTTGGAATTACACAAAATGTGATTACTAGAATAGGGAAAATATTCGAGTGTTTTTAGTTGAAAATCTATTTTTTTTTTTTTGTTGTTGTTGATATTTATAACTTACCAATAGAAATTATTAGAATGCGGTTCGATTGTGTTTGCATAATGAACAAAAATGAGGAGTTGTTAAACAAAAACTGAAATTTAAGTTTAAAAATATTTTTTTTTTATTAGTATTCACTTAGGTCAAAATTCAACTGGAGGTCAGAGAGTTTAAAAGAATTAATCGAATTCGATTTAAGATTGCCATGTATTCAATCACAGTCACCTTAATAGTTTCGATTTAGATTCGATTTTATTATTGTTCGTTCGCTCTATATTGTTAAAGTAATTTTGAAAAAAAAATATCTGCTTTTGATTAATTTATTTATATTTTCTTATAAATACAAATATATTTTGTTTGATTATTGATTGTGTGTCAAAGACGTTAATTCAAATTTTTATTATATTCATTGTACAAGAAATATTTTTGAAAAATTAAAATGGCCGATGAAGAAGCAACTACGCAACCAAAGACAAAAGCTACATTAGCAGCGACAACTAAATTACCAGCGACAACTAAATCAGCAATGACAACTAAACTAGCAGCGACAACAAAATTCGTGCCAACTAACGTTATTCCGCTTGATAAATATACGACCAAGCCGGAGAATACGACCAATCCGGAGAATTATCCAAGTACAGATCATGCAGGACCTGATATTATAACGGTCAATAATGGTGCTTGTGGAAATGTGAAGTTTGATAAAGTCTACTCGCATGCGGTATCATTTTTCATAGTCATCCTTTGGTTATTATATTTCTTTCCAATTTTCAAGAAAATTTTCCGAAGCGTAAGTAAATTTTTGTACAAATTTTAAAATATAGATTTTTTTTTTCTAAACTAATTCTAATTTTTTTTTTTTTGCTGGAAAATTAAAAATAAAAATAGAAGAAATTTTCTAATCGTTTACATTCAAAATATACGAAATATATTAAAAGTCCCAGTCAACAGGATATAAAAAGAGGTGCATATTAAATGAGATCAGCCGAACGACGACTTTCTCCATCCATCCACCTACCAACAGATGCGTTAGTAATTTCTATCAAGGATTCTTGTAAATTTTTTTTAATTTAAATATTTAGTTATCCATAGTTAACGCGTTTAATTTAGTAGATTCAAGAAAATTTTTTTTTCATTCAAAATTTTGTAAATTTATTTTAACAAAAAAAAATAATTTTTAATTTTTTTTTTTTTGTATAAATTGGTTTTCTTAAAGTAAAAACCAAAAAAATTTATTGAAAATAATTTTTTTTTGTTTGTAAAAAATTACAATTTAATATAGTTTAATAAATGTAGATATTTGGACAAAAATTGGTGAACATATTTTTTTTCTTAAGCCCCATATCGATTAAGGGTTGAGTTAGCCTTCCTATGATCTTCCTGTGTTCTGCACATAGTAGATTTGCTGCATGAATCCGATTTACTGAGCACTTCATATTTCTATATGCGTCGGCATTGCGGAATGCGTCAGCGTTGCTGCACGGGTCGAACTTGCTGTACGAGCAAAATTTGTACTGCATGCTTTGGATTTGCTGCGAACGTCATATTTGCTGCATCAGACAAATTTTGCTTAATGCGTCAGACTTGCTGCATGCGCCAAATTTACTAGTGCATGCGGCAAAGCGTTCCGTCAAAATTGTTTGGTTCTTACTCAAGGTGCTATACGACATGCACCAGTCTCTCTATTAGGGGTAGGTTTTTTTTTAAAAAAAAAATAAAAATTTTTAAGTTTAAATATCACAGAACTTTAAAATAAAGTTGTAGACTCTGAGATCTCGATAATTTAAAGAATACTTTTTCTAAAGTAATTTTAGGTATTGCGACCTTCACTTAATACTGGATTATCCACTTTTATAGTACAAACTATTATAATTCTGTTATTTAGCAATTATTTAACGTATCGATTATTTAAAAATATATTTGTTTAAACTGAAATTTGCCATTTTGTGTATGATTTGTAAAATTAATCATAAAATACAGAATATGGTATATGCTAGAAGTATACTTAAACAACAACCTTTAGATGCAGATTTTTCGAATAAATTTTTGTTTTGCAGCGATGAGGCTCATTTATGGCTGGGTATACTCGCATAAGTAAAATTGATATAATAGGTTAATGACTAATTTATTTTTTTGCTAGAAGTCTATAGTGATATATGTCTCGTAAAGTATTTATCAAACAAGTTCAGACTCAAAATTCTCTTACAGTTTTTTGATTATCTATTCAGTTTTGAGTTATTGGGTATAAAAGATAAAAGTTAACAAAAAGAAAATTCGGTATATTTTATAATTTAGCTTTGATATAGGTGAAAATACAAGCCTCAATACTGGTCCTTTTTGGTCCCGTTACTGTCCCAGCCAATTATGCACAATTTATAGTTTTATTGACTCCGTTCCGATATTTTCAAAGTTAAAAATACACCTTGCAAAGGTAGGCTCGTGCTCTAATATGTAGACCGGCATGTTAGTAGTCGTAGCATCGCCCAGGAGGTAAAGATCGATCTCAAACAGATGGCTTTACACCATCTGCATAAGCTCGATGTTTGGGTTCCACATATGATGGATAAAATTTCCATCTGCGAAGCTTTGGCCAAACGGAACAAAATCGACCCATTTCTTAAATGGATGGTAATTGGGGTTGAGAAATGGGTCACACGCAACAATACTATTAAAAAATGTTCGTTTAAGCCAGGACTAACGGCCAGGAACATTTTGCTTTGCATTTGGTGGCACTGCAAAGAAATGGTAAGAAATTTTAGTGGTAAGAAATTGATATCAAGAGAATATTGTGAAAATTGCTTAGTAGAGTTTTTCTCCAATATAGACCAGGGCTTCTATGAAAGTGGCATTATGAAGTTACCATTAAAATGGTAACTAATTATAAAATTAAACGGTGCATATTTAACTCAAATCGAACAATCCGCATTATTTAAAAAAAAAGCCTGCAAATAAACGTAAAAATAATGGATTTTTTTTCCTCAAATCAATATATGTGGCTCCGAAAATCCACAAGTGACTATTGACTATTCTATTACATATGTGAGACATGACTATCTGGATGCATTTTTGTCCCGCATTTCTTTTATGGTGAAGAAAGGAATACAGTTACCGTCATCTCTAAACAATACGAGGGTCATTCAACAAGTACTTAGCCTCACCGCCCGATGGAACTGCTGTCACAAAAGAAATTTACCATCGTGCAGTACATTCTTTTAGTAGCCTCTGTCAAAGTTTGTCATTAGTTTTGTTTTGAGAGCCTTTGAAAGCGAGCGTGTTGGTCGGTTGCACAAAAATGGAAAAAGAACAATATCGGTCCGTGATTAGATTCTTGTTTTTGGAAGGGAAAACGCGCAGCGAAATCAAAGATCGCTTGGATGCTGTGTATGGTCACTCTTCTCCTTCGATGGCGACCGTCAAGAATTGGTTCAACGAGTTTGTTCGTGGCCGCACGTTGGTTTTTGATGAGCCACGCGAAGGTGCCCCGAAAAGGGGTGCTTTGGAGGAAAACGTTAAAAAAGTCCACGATCTCGTGTTGGCAGACAGTCGATTGAAGGTTCACGAGATAGCTGAGACTGTGGGCATTGCAGTAGGAACGGTGCATCATATTCTACGCGAAGAACTGGGCATGAGAAAGCTGTCGGCGCGATGGGTGCCGCGTTTGCTCACACCGGAAAACAAGCGCAACCGTGAGACCACATCGACGACGTGTTTGGCGCTGTTTCAGCGCAATCCAGCGAAGTTCTTGCGTCGTTTCGTGACCATCGACGAAACATGGATTCACTGGTACACACCAGAGACCAAGGAACAGTCGAAACAGTGGACTTCACCCGGCGAACGTGCTCCTAAGAAGGCGAAGACTGTTCGATCGGCCGGAAAGGTGATGGCCACCGTTTTTTGGGATTCACAAGGTGTGATCCACATCGATTACCTCGAGAAGGGTAAAACAATAACGGGGCGCTACTATGCTGACTTATTGGGCCGATTTGACGTCGAATTGAAGAAAAAGCGGCCCCGCTTTACGAAGAAAAAAGTGCTGTTCCACCACGACAACGCGCCGGCTCACACCTCCGCCGTCGCCATGGCCAAATTGGTCGAATTGCGCTACGAATTGCTGCCCCATCCACCGTACTCTCCAGATTTGGCCCCCTCTGACTACTTTTTGTTTCCAAACCTGAAAAAATCACTCACCGGGAATAAATTTGGGTCGAATGAGGAGATCATCGTCGCCACGGAGGTCTTTTTTGCTTCCCTTGAGAAAATGTATTTTTTGGACGGGTTAAAAAAGTTGGAGCATCGCTGGGCCAAGTGTATCGAGCTTGAAGTAGATTATGTGGAAAAATAAATTGCCACCTTTCCAAAATTTTCGTTTTTCTTTTGTAGGCTAAGTACTTGTTGAATGAACCTCGTATGGCTGTATGATAAGTAACTTTTTTTGGACTAAACTTGACGACTTTAATAGGAACCATTTGTGGTTTCAACAAAACGGTACCACAAACCACATCAAAAGCCACCAAATCTAAAGCTTAGATTTGCCCAATAAATTTCTAGAAAAAACTTGTCATTTCGAGATTTGGTAATATGAATTGGTTTTTAAGATGCCATTGAACTTCTTCTTTTTGATTTTATGTTTTAATATTAACAGTAGTATTAAAATAAAATAATAGTAAAACAAATTATATCTAAAAGAACATTGAAATAAAATGTTCAATACATCCACAAATTAATCTCGACAGCATTGAATTCTGCTTGAGTTCTTACAGCTGCCATTTGTAAAGAATTATATTTTTGATGTGTAATGGTAAAATTAAATCAATGTGAAATAATAAATATTTTTATAAAAATCTAAATTTTGTATGAATTTTTATTTATTGTTACTTTTAGATGCAGAAATTGGATATTTCTCTATGTCAGAAACAGTGAGATAAGTGCTGCAGATTAATATAATAATAATCGTATACCAATAATAATCATAGTCTGATGAGGTAAGCTAAAGAAAAAATTGTTTTGCAAAATATTCCAGTTTGTGGATAGGCGAGGCATAGAAAAGACAATTGCAAGAAACGGTGATGATGGATAATATAATCCCTCCAATGAGATAACGAAATAGCTAAAAATACCAAATACACCAATTCGAAAAGCAAATCAACACTCCTACTATCAAGAAGATTGTATCAAATTACGGATAAAAACGATGAGTCCCATCACTTTTGACAGCCCACAACTCCGCGTAGTATGGAGGACCCTTTTCAGTTTTGTTGGCAGAAATTTTTGTGTTAATTTGATGATAATAAAAATTTAGCATCAAGTTTAAAAAAGTTCTATAGACTAAAAACCGCCTTAGCTTTTAGGAGCACTGTTAATAAATTTTAATTGTTTTTATGAAAATATTATATGGTATAAGAAAATTTTGTACTATAAATAAAGTTGATATGTTTTTGCATTTATTAATAAATTTTCTACTGTTTTCAAATTATAGATTAAGCTTACTTTCATTTATTACCTACTTGAATATTCATTTTGGTAATATTCATGAATAAATATTTTGTTCAAGGCAAGATGAATATTATGTATTGAAGCTAATAGTCTATTATTATCTATAATTAAGCAATTATGACTATTTTAGACGAAATATGAAAAGTCTATAAATTATTTATGAAATGGCTTAGCTTAAATATTCTTTTAAGAGTTTTCCATAAGATTCTGTATGGATTTGGATTAATATTCTTCGTATTATTATTATTTAATTATTTTCAAAAAAATATCTTTTCTATACAATGAATGATAATTAGCTCTGCTCTAAAATATTCAATAATATCAATTAGTACCTAATATTCGATTTGAAGATGATTACAATTAAATATCAATTATGGAAAAAAATAATATTTAGATAAAATAATATTTAGCAAAATTATAAAAGTATTTGTATTTAATTCAAATTAGAAAATAATAAATATTTTTTTTAAGGAGTTTTTTGATCAAAGTTTTTATCAATGTTTTTTTCAAGTTTTATGTTATTAAAATTTTTTTGAAGCTTTTCAGTAAAAATATTTTATAAATAATAAATTAAAAAGTATTTCTTTTAATAGATTTAGACATAGTTCGCCATTATCTAAGTGCGTGAAAAATCGTTTGCAGATGAAGTGTCATTCAATTTGTGTTTTAGAACTTATATATCTGTTATTTAACAAGTTTTCAACACATTTGTTATATGAGATATTAATTTTTAAGCATCAAATAAGCTATTTTATATTTTTTGTAAATTATTAAAATTGTAACAGTTCGGCAGAATAGTTTAGAACGAAACACAGTAGAAATATTTTTTTTTGCAAAATTCATTTTTATTATTCAACATAGTTGCCTTCGAGGGCGATACAGCGATTATAGCGATCTTCCAACTTTTCGATACCATTTTTATAGTACTCTTTCGGTTTTGCCTCAAAATAGGCCTC
Source organism: Atherix ibis (assembly GCA_958298945.1). Taxonomy (NCBI): domain Eukaryota; kingdom Metazoa; phylum Arthropoda; class Insecta; order Diptera; family Athericidae; genus Atherix; species Atherix ibis. The sequence goes on along the minus strand of OY282605.1, from coordinate 28,410,571 downwards.
AGTTTCGGCAATCACTTCATCATCGGTCTTAAATTTCTTGCCAGCGAGCATTCTCTTGAGGTCTGCAAACATGAAAAAGTGGCTGGGGGCCAGATCTGGAGAATACGGTGGATGGGGAAGCAATTCGTAGCCCAATACATTGAGTTTGACCATCGTTTTCATCGACTTGTGACACGGTGCATTGTCTTGTTGAAACAACACTTTTTTCTTTTTCAAATTAGGCCGTTTCTTAGCGATTTCTTTCTTCAAACGATCCAATAACGCTATATAATAGTCGCTGTTCATCGTCTGTCCCTTCTGGAGTTAGTCAATGAATATTATACCATGCGCATCCCAAAATACAGACGCCATCACCTTGCCAGCCGACTGTTGCGTCTTTCCACGCTTTGGATTCGGTTCGTCGCTCGCTCTCCACTCTGCCGACTGCCGATTGGACTCTGGAGTGTAGTGACGGAGCCATGTTTCATCCATTGTCACATATCGACGCAAAAATTCGGGTTTATTGCGCTTGAACAGCTCCAAACACTGCTCAGAATCATCAACACGTTGTTGTTTTTGGTCCACAGTCAGCTCACGCGGCACCCACTTTGCACACAGCTTTCGCATGCCCAAATATTCATGCACGATATGTCCAACACGCTCTTTCGATATCTTCAGAGTCTCAGCTATCTCGCTCAACTTCACTTTACGATCATTTAAAATTATTTTGTGAATTTTTTTGATGTTTTCTGCCGTCACCACCACTTTTGGGCGTCCACTGTGTTCTGCACCAACTGTGCTCGTACGACCAGTTCGAAATTGACGAAAGCAATATTCCACAGTTGAAATAGCTAGAGCAGAGTCCGGATAACGTTTGTCAAACCATGCTTTGGTTTCCACTGTATTTTTTTTCATCAAAAAGCAATGCTTTATTAATACACGAAATTCGTCTTTATCCATTTTTTTTTCAATAACAAAAGTTGCTCCACTCAAAATGCTATATCTCACAAACCAATCGACCGATTGCTGTCAAATTTTGCAAGAGGCGCCATCTAGACGTCATGGTTCTCAACTTTTCATCCGAACGGTTAATTACACATATAATTTCAAACGTGGTAATTCTACCGTAGCCACGTTTCCCGCAACATTTTCTTTCAGCGATGAGACCTATTTGGTCAATAGGCAAAATCGCTGTATTTTTGGTTATGTTAAACTCACAAATAACTATAAATAAGTTATTATATGGGGTGCGCCATCTAAATGTGGTCGATGGAAATATTGAATAACTTGAACAATTCTCAATCGATTTTGGAAAACTATTTATTTTTATAAAATTTGAAGCTTTACAATTTTTTTCATTTAGTTTTCAAAAACAACGTCGATCAAATGACCACCTTCATTGCGGATACAAAATTCAGCTCTTTTTCTGGCATTTTCCATGACATTTGCCAGCATCTCGGGTGATATCGCAGTGATTTCGGCTCGAATATTGTCCTTAAGCTCGTCTAAAGTCTTCGGTTTGTTGGCATACACTTTGCTTTTTAAAAATCCCTACAAAAAAAAGTCCGGTGCCATTAAATCGGGCGATCTCGGTGGCCAGTCAATATCCCCCCCTTTTGATACCACACGTCCTGGGAACTTTTGACGCAAGAAGTTCATCGTTGATTTCGCGGTGTGACATGTCGCGTCGTCTTGTTGAAACCAAAAGCCTTTAAGACCTTTTTCATGCATTTCTGGTAAGACAGAGTGTGCCTACATCCATCGATACCGATCCCCATTGACAGTTTCCCCAACTCTGAAGAAGAACGGACCAATGATGGTTTTTGAGCAGACACCGGCTCAAACAGTCACTTTCTGATCATGCAGTGGAGTTTGATGTTTAGTATTAGGATTTTCTTTCCCCCAAATGCGACAGTTTTGTTTATTTACAGGACCAGATAGCGTGAAATGGGCCTCATCAGTCATTAAAATTCGCTCCCAAAAATCGGGCTCCGATTCACTTACTCGTATAACGTTATTGGCGTAAGCCATGCGTCGCGGATTGTCTGTTTCCAATAATATTTGGGTTAACTGCACTTTATATGGAAACATATCCAGATCATCTTTCAGAATCCTCCTCAAAGTAGTTTCACTGATGTTTAGTTGCTGAGACCGGCGGCGGTACGAGACAGAAGGATTCTCGGCAACACTCCGTTGAACAGCTTCAATATTTTCATTTGATTGTCGAGGACGTGGTCGATTTGAATGTGGACGGTCCGCTACAGACCCGTGATTCTCAAAATTCGAAGCTAAGCGATGAATAGTGTTACTTTTAGGCGCAGAACGACCGCGATACTTTTGACGATACGCACGCTGTGTTGCAACAACTGAACGATTACATTTAATGAACATTGTCACTATTTCCGCGCGTTCTTTGGGCGTGAATCGATTCATGGTTAAAATTGTAATGCAATAACCTTTCCGAAATGTGTTCGACGACGTCAATCGGTTTAAATCTGTCAAAGTTATTCAATATTTCCATCGACCACATTTAGATGCCGCACCCTGTATAAGGGAAAATGACTATCTGGTGTGTATTTTGGTCTGAAGGTGTACGAGGTCTGTTCAAAAAGTATCGCGAATTTTGTTTCCGCGGGTTACGTATATTCGATTTTCGATTCTCTCTCACTCATGCCGACAAGTTCGGCCATTTTGAATGTTCAGTTAATTTTTGACAGCTGCTTTGCTTGCACGTGTTTTGGCTCGTCTTCGATTTTTGCCCATTTTGGACCAAAAACCGCATCGCATTAACATTGCTAAGGAGCTGCGACGACCCAAATTTGCTCCAGAGGGTCATACCTGGTGACGAATCATAGGTTTATGGTTATGACATGGAAACCAAAGTTCAATCATCCCAATGGAAGCTGCCGCACGAGCCAAGACAGAAAAAGCGCGCCAAGGTCGGTCGGATGTGAAGGTTTTGCTTACAGTTTTCTTCGATTGCAGGGGCGTGGTGCATCATGAGTTCTTGCCACAGGGTAGAACGGTCAATAGAGAATATTACCTGCAAGTTGCGCGAAGCAATCCGCTAGAAACGCCCGGATTTGTGGAAGAACAAAAATTGGCTATTGCCATTTTTGGCCAAAAACAACATACTAATAATGCCGCAGCCACCGTATTCCTCAGACTTTTTTCTTATTCCCGAAACAGATTCTTTGATCCATTTTTTGGAATTGGCCAAAATCGAAGATGAGCCAAAACACTTGCAAGCCAAGCAGCTGTCAAAAATTAACTGAACATTCAAAATGGTCAGACTTATCAGCATAAGTGAGATACATGAGTACCAATGTGACGCCACAAAAAATTGAAAATTGAAAATACGTAACCCCCGGAAATTTACAATTCGCGAAAGTTTTTGAACAGACCTCTTAGTTTTCTATGCAAGTAAATAAGGAGAATCCGTTACCGTCAATTCCGAGTGATATAAACATAGGCTAACTACCAACTTTGCTTGGATTTAAACTTTAATATGATAACCTCAAATATAAATTTATTTAACTAGATAGCACCACAAGTCATACAATACTATATTATTTTGATTTATTAGGCAAAAAATTCTCAACAGGTGTACTTTTTTAGATTTGGTGATGTTAAATATTCGACAAGATGCTGTAATTTAACGTCAATTTCTAGATAATTTTTTAGTTTAAGACCTTTTAAAACGCAACATTCGTTGAGTAGTAAGCCAAATTACAGCTCGAAATGTACGAAAAAGTCTCAAATACCTATTTCAAGCGGATTAAGCTTCGCAAAAACTTTTCTTTATATTTTATTTTATAATGGCAAAACAGTTGCATTAATATAATAAATTTTATTTTTTAAATTCTATATTTTATTATAATTTTATTTAGCATTACTTTCCAAAGCGGAAAACTGATATGTTAAATTTTTTGGCTATTACGTAGTCATAGCAAAAAAATGTAAAATAAGGAAAATGGATTAAAATAATTTCTATATATTATTTATTTGAATATAAGTTCTTAATTTTTTCAATTTTTTAAAAAATAACCTGATCACAAAACCACTTTGACGTACTCTGTCACGTTATTCCAATGCGATAGAGTATGCTATAGTGCAATAGTAGTCGTACTCCAGTAGTTTTATTGTTAAAAAATAAGCATTATTTTAATTGCAAATTTTTCATTAGATAATTAAGAAGAAGAAAAAATATAAAAATGCTTAAAGATTTTTTGAATGCAACTACACAAAATGGTAACACACACAATTCATGAACTAAGTACACCACAACCTTCAAGGTAGAGTGACTGTGTACATTGAACTCACATTCAATAAAAAAAACACATAAATATATAAAAAACGGTCAAATATATTCCTAATATCCTTAAAAATTGAAACTGTATTAGCTATATTCTAGTAAATATAAAATTTAATTTCATCGAAAATTTCGCACAAAATTTTGTTATTTTCCACACTAATTTTAATTTTTTTTATCGATCACAAACTATAAGTTGAAGCACATTTTTATAATTAAATTTTAAAAAAATCCAGGTAGAAAAATTTAATAGAAATTTCTATATTGATAAATGTAAAAATTGAATTTTATACTTGGACATATTATTGTATGTACTTACTTATGTGGCAGAAACAGTTGAATTATTGTGAAAAGTGTTTTGTAGACGATCGAACGTAGCACAGCACTATTTGTTAAAAATAAATTTTTATGAATAATTTTCTTATAATATCCCATTATATATAGAAGAGTCGATAAGCGAGACAACAAAAAAAAAAAAAAATAGATAGAAAATCAACAGCAAACGTACGCCGACAACGATAGCTTATGTGTTGGAGAAAAAACGTTGTCGAAAGGGGAAAAACCTTTCTCATCAGTCGGATGGCAGCGTCGAGAGCATGTTTTGAACGACTTTGTTGACATTTATGCACGTTTGTGTAGTAGTTATAATTGCTAATATTTTGTTAATTAGCATATATGTTAATTATATTCTTGCATATTATAATATTTATAAAATTTATTGCGAATTTATTCGAAACGTTTTTTATTATCATATATATTTACATAAATGGTTTAGACAAAATATTTTATTCATATTTCTATTCTCGTTATGGTTTTAATATTTATTATGTTTTCTATAAAAGTCTATTAGTAATTATATTTTTTATACAAATTCGATCTTTAGGAAAAATATTTATAGCAATAAAACGGTATTTTCTATTAAAAATTTTGTAAAAAATGTTGTAAATTTTATTCGATGACAAAAATTTATTCATTTTATGATATGGAAAGTTTGCCATTTTTATAATATTTTTTTTAAATTTACCAAACAATATTTTTAAATTACATAGAAAATATACCGATTAGGTGCTGTCTCAGTATTGCCGCATTCATTTAATACCGCATTGTCTATTTTGTAATACATAAAGTATAGTCTTTTTATTTGACAGTTATTATATACAATTATTAATTAATAAAAATCTGTTTAGTTTAAATTTGAACATTTTATAAAATATATGCCGATTAGTGCTGGAATAATAGGCTGTAAATGACAATTTTTTTTATCCGAATGAGTTACATACTTTTACAGGAGATTTATGGCATTTTGCTAAAAAAGCATTTTGCCCCGTATTTCTAGAATGTGAAGATAATTCGGCTGATTTCTGGAATAAATTTTTTTCATTACTCGATGACGATAAAAAGTTTTTCATTTTTGAAATTATAATCCTTACAAAAAGGAAAATTTATTATTAATATAAAAAAAATTATTTATTTTCTATAAAAACGTTTACATAAATTTACTGGCTTTTTTTTCTTGTTGACTCTTAATTTTTGACAATTAACTTTATTACCATTCGAAAATGCATCCAAATAAATGTTTGTGATTTAAAAATTAATTCGTTTTTTATAGATTATTTTAAAAAAAAAAAAAAAGTAAAAAAATAATTTATTAAATTAATAATAAAAAAAAAAAGAATATAAATAATAATAAGTACAGCATCTTGAAAGATGAAAGAAATTTACTCCCGGAACCTTGGTTAGATGGGATACAAGATGAAGAATTCGAATGAACTATGGTTTAAATTCCATAAATAAATTTAGTAATTATTTTGGTTTTACAATTTTTTGATTTTCATTCATATTCTAAAGTAAAAATTAAGCATTTATTACTTTTAAGGGCACAATTGAATATGTATGTGATGCCGCCACTATGCTATTTGTTGGGAAAATTAATATAATCGAATCCATGTTAATACAAAATCATACATTAAATCGGAATTTCTATTCTAAGTTTTGTGATTAACTTAATTTTTTAACAAAATATCGTGATTATATACGCATACCGAGTATAATTCTGTACCATAAGAGCCTTAAGTGCATGTAGTATTATTATAATACGACTAGTGGTTACAGTCAGATTATTTGCTTTTAACTTCTCGACTAAAAGTAACCACGAACTTTTTCGACTAACAAAGACCACGAACTTTTTCGACTAACAAAAATCATAAACTTTTTCGACTAACAAATACTTTATAAAAAAAATACGTTTACTAAATAAAGTATTTTGAATTCTCTGGAATTTTTAAATATATATTTTTGGAAATAATTTGTTAATTGAATTTACCCAAATACCCAAAAAAAAAAAATATTTACAGTAGAAAAATTACAAAAATAAAAAGTAATTAAATTTGATTTAATTAAAGCCACGAATTTTTTCAATCAATAAAATTTAAAATTACAATATTCAACAGAAAAAATTCCTGAATACCGCCTTTCAGTTTCCAAGAAGTCCTCTTTTCTATGGAAAAAATATGAAATTTTCCAGTTCAAAATGTCTGAATTCAACTTTAGAAATTTATCATACCATCAAATATATTTTTTTACTTATATATCCAGTTTAGTAAATATATATTTTTTACCTATTAATACGTAATACAATAAATGTCTAGAAGCTATAAAAAAAACAACAGCTTTTCTTGAATTGACTATGGGAAAAATTTAGCCATAAAATTTTTTATTTTCCCTAAATTAGGTTGTGGTGATCGGTCAGCCCCATATAATCGTTGTTGTCGTGAAATTTTCTAAAAAATATTGTACAATTTTAATCAATTTCATTTAAATATTTTCTTAGTAAAATTTTATTAAAGGATAGACATTGCCAAACTACGGAGTATATTCAACGTTCCCATTTGTGCTCACATCTTCGTTTGGACCTTTTACATAAACCATAATTTTTTATTTTCCTGCTTTTTTTATTAGAAAGGACTCATAACTATGAGTTATCCTTATTAAGAGAATATGATAGTAAGCAGAGTATAGAATTGGGAGAATTTCTGAACAAGGATTCAAATACGGAAATAGTTTTATTTCTCTTGACTCTGTAGCCTACCAGTTTTAAATTTTATGATTTTATGTATACGGTTTTTTTGGCCTCATCATCTCCACACGTTAATAAGGATATTTATGTATGTAGAAAACTATCTCGAAATATTAGCATATATTTTGAAATGTCCTTTAACGAAATGAGAGTTAATTTACCAAACTCTATCAAACCTTTTTGAAGAATAAAATAAATTTAACAACAATTCTGAGCGATCTTATCGTATGATAACTGACTTTTTTCTAATATGAGCTCTAAGATTTAAATCTGGACTACATATAAGATATAGTTTTATCAAAATGGCGTCATAAACTACACAAAAAGATAAATTTTCTTTTATTATTTTCAAAATTTTCCCTACTGCGTTTTTTTTCTAAATTTTTATGATATCAATTACCGTCAATAAGCCAAATTGCCAAAAATAATCGAACTTTTTGTTATTATTTATTCAAAATAGGTTCCATTAGACTGAATACAACGTTTGTAATTGAAATAAATCAAATTGTGTTGTCAATAAAGTTTCAACCACATGTTGTCCAGATCCATATCTTCCATATTTTCGAAGAGGCAATCGTTCATCACAGCCCCTTAAAGCAGTCCATTAAATACAAGCTTTGCCGCTACTTTCGATGAAAAAGCGATTGACAAATTTTTTATAGATGCAATATCTCTTATGGATTGTCTCACTCTAAAATTAATAATTGAGCACAAAATGGCCCTAATCACTTAACACAGTTTTGTGATTAAACAAATTGTTCTTGCTTCGGCAGAACATATACTAAAATTGGAACGATACAGAGTAGATTAGCATGGCCCCTGCGCAAGGATGACACGCAAAATCGTGAAGCGTTCCACATTTTTACCTAAACTCAAAATCTACAATCATCTAGATAAGTTTAATACGACCCTAATTTTAAAACTGCAAAAAACAAAAAAAGCTTTGATTCGCGACCTTCACAAAATGTATAGGACCAACTGCAGAAATGACGTCCCCAACCTCCTAAGGACTAAGGCTTTTATATCAAACTTAGATTCATTAATTAAGCAAAACTACAGATTAATAGCGAGCAAACACTGGGAAAATAAATTAAAAAACATTTCACCTTCCAACACGGATATGTTTCCTACACTAAACAAAATATTTAGAAAAAAAGACACCACCATAAACAAGCCACTAAAAATTAACATAAACCAAATAAACCTATTGACCGATGCAGGAATCAACACTGATGAACTACAAAAAGACGAAGAAAATAACTTTATCATCGATAATTATAACCATATGAGCAATATTTTGGGTCTCACGTTCCAAACTAAACACACATTACATGCTAGTGCAAACGAATTACTCAACACCGAAATACTAGAAACAGTGAGGCAGTTTGAACAACAACATATTTCTCTTAATGTGAGAAATTTTTCAAATAAATTAATTGCGAATAATATTAAAGAACACCAAACAGATAATTACTTCACCACCTCCGACAAAGCAATATATTGTTTTAGAAATCTTAAGAGCAAAACATCTTCAGGTCCTGACAACATCCCAAATATCATCCTCAAGCATTTGACTGATATAGTTATCCTCAATTACGTCACATTATTTAACAACGCTCTCAACAATTATTACTTTCCATCGTGCTGGAAAGAAGCGAAAGTAATAGCTATCAAAAAGCCGGGGAAAGATTCATCTGACCCAAACAACTTCAGACCCATCAGTCTTACTCCTAGCATCAGTAAAATTTTCGAGAAAATCATACAGGACTCTATTTTACACTCAGTAAACAACAACAATATTTTAGTAGAAAATCAATTTGGACTCATGTCGGATATATGCTGGTACATAAATAATAAAGAATGTGTCGGGGCGCTATTAGTCGATTTATCCGATGCTTTTACCTCAGTATGGACTGAAGCTTTAATCTTTAAACTGATAAAAAATAACTTCCACCCGTGCTTAATAAAAACAGTTTCTAATATGATTTCCAACAAAACATTCACAGTTGAAATAAATGGAGCTGGACAAAGCAAAAAATACAGCATTAACAATGGTGTACAACAAGGAACTGTAACATCACCAACGCTATTCATTATCTACATAAACGACTTATTAAAGAAACTGAACAACCTGCCAGGTAAAACATTTGCATTAGCTTTTGCAGACGATATAACATTGTACACTGCTGACCGCAAACTAACTAATATACAAGCTAATCTGCAAAAAATATTCAAAATAACACAGGACTTCGTTAACTCTTGGCGCTTAAGAATTAACTATAGTAAGTGTGAGTCGATATTATTTCGAAATAAAATTGAGTCGTGTCATACCTCGGTACGGCAAAATTGGAAGCAATTTTGCATTAGAGCAGATAATGGCGAAACTTGCAATAACAAGTCCTGTGTTCGTTACTTAGGCATATGGTTCAAAAACAACTTAAACTTTATCGACCACATTAAAAAAGCTCTTGAAAAAGCAAATAAAGCGTTTAGGATCGCCAACAAACTGTTTTATTCAAGACTCATTTCTTCCAGAGTCAAAATTATCGCTTATCAGGTTATAATCAGACCAATACTATGTTATGTTACGGTAGCCAAATTTGGTACAACGTAAGCGCGTTACGTTTTAACAGAGCGCAACTTGCTGAAAACAATAGCTTAATAGGACATGCAATATATCCAGATGATCAGTACATTCAATATAGCATGGACACAGGTTTCATACCCCCTGAAGCTTTCATCTTTTTGGATAAACACGCATATATCCAAGACGCAAATAAGATCCCAATTTTATTCCACACCAAACGCAGAGCATCAGACAAAAAAATTCCAAGGAATATTGCAAACAGCAGAAACATAAATACTCTACAATATAACACAGAAATATCGACAAGAGACAAAAAGAAAACAAAAACGCGATGCTGGTGGATCGACGAAGGTTAACCAAAATATCACTAGGGTTATGGATTAGTTATAAGTTTTGGGTATGGGTAGTTGTAAATTAGGTGTAAATTCTTTCTTTTAGTCTAAGTAACAATATAAAAACAATAATAAATGGACTACGTTTTTTTTAAATTTTTAGTAGTATATGTTAAAAAAAATATAATAGATAATTAGAGAAACTTAAATTTCAATATATTAATGGACTTAGGAAGAACCTTGTAATAATATAATAGCTTAAGTAACCTAGAGTATTCCATCGTGAATCAGTAGGTTAAGAAAAATAAAAATCTACAGTGGTTCTTTAGTTGTAAGTTTCATATGAACACCACCACCACTATTACTGAATAATAAATAAATGAAACTATAAAAAAAAAAAAAAAAAATGTGATTAAACAAAATTCTGCATTTCCTGTATTGACGACAGATTTTCGAAGTAAGCATGAGTCCATCCACGTTGAATTGGGAAACTATATTCCCCCTTGCTCACTTTCACCCCTCTCGGTGGGTAGGTGAAAAATATTAAAAAACTATTTTAAAAGGACTCCTCCTACTAAAAACACCTCTCTGCAATGTGCCATGACTAATTTTAGTTAAAATCGACTAATGTATTATTTTTCTTTGAACTAAGTCACAAATTTTAGGACTTGTTTGGGACAAACACTTGAGAAAGTGAATTGTCTGCGCGGTTGAAACTCTACTAATTTAATAAAGTTTGGTCCTTTTAAGACGATGTACATTATTGATCACATCAACCATCGTTTTTATCTCAGAATTTTCGTGTGAATGCAATTGTTGAGCAGGTTTAGCTGTTATTTTTTTTTAATTTATCACAAACAGAATTACATCTAAACTGGCTTAAATATTTAGTTGCAAATTAAGATTTTATTCTGTGTAAAGAGCTCAGACATTCTTCCCAGCATAAAGTATAATTTGTCCATTAATGGTTATATATACAGGATCAACTTTTCTGTAGGTACAGATAATGTATGTTGATTTTACTTCATTTAGCTTAATGTGCCATAGATTCGTCGAGTGGTTGACCTTATTCAATACATTCTGTAGTTTTTAGTGGCTCTTTTAATAGACAAATCCACCGGCATTTTTATCGCCATTAATATTTCACCATTTTGTGAGATGTCTCTTGTATATAATAAATAGACTAGAGGACCTAATAAGCTTCCTTGAGGTACTCCTGGTTTTATGTATTTTATCCTAGTTTTATGTACTCCAGGTTAATATGCTTGATTATACCAGACTCTATACTGTCTTTCTGAAATAACTGAACTGTTTGGATATAGAATAAAATACACATTATATTATCTTTGAAAGTTATTATTTATTCAAAATAGGTTCCATTAGACTCAATACAACGTTTGGAATGATCAACCAGCGTATGAATAGATTTTTTTAATGTCATTTATGGGAATTTTTTTCAGCACCTCTTGGTTACGATTGCTTGAATGGCTGGGATATCATCATAAAATGCTCCTTTCATCTTGGTTTTCAGTTTTGGTAATAGAAAATGGTCACATGGTGATAGATCAGGCGAATACGGAGGGTGGTTGATGAGAGAAATCTGTTTTTTCATCAAAAATTCGTTCACTTTTTTGGTTCTGCGAGGTGGTGCATTATTGTGAGGTGCTGGATATTCAGGTCTAAATATAAAAAGCCAATTCTTTTCCACAAATAATCTAAAACGCCTAAATAGTATTCTCCATTAATAGTTCGACCTTTTGTAACAAATTCCTTGTGGCATCATAAAAAGTAATCAACATTGTCTTGATTCGAGACTTCTGAAAACGCAATTTTTTTGGTTTTGGCTCCCCTTTAGACTTCCATTCAGAAGATTGACGCTTAGTTTCAGGTCATACACATATTTAAAGCACTATGAGCCATCACCAGTTATGATCGAATGAAGAAAGTCTGGATCGTTTTCAGCAGTTTCAAAAACGTCTTTGCAATGCTCCACACGAGCGATTTTTTGGTCTTCATTTAATTCATGTGGAACAAAACGCTTTCTTTTACCCAAATCTTCAGTTAAAATTCTCCAAATTGTGTTTTTACTCGTATTTAATTCCTCAGCCAACATTCTCGTAGTAAAATTTGCATCGATACCAATGATTTCACGGACTTTTTCCACCAATTCAGCACGATTACTTCTGGACGACCTGGCTTTAGGTCGTCATTTAAATCCTCACGACCATTTTTAAATCGTGTAAACCAAGTATAAACATGAGTACAACTCATACAATCATCATCATAAACTTTTTTCATTAATTCGTATTTTAATTCAATAGATGGCGCTGCATGTTCTATGATTTAAATATAAGGTTCGGTTATCTTTAGGAGACAATGTGTATATTCGTATGGCGCTCTAAAAACCCACAAATAACTGTAAAAAAGCCATTGTATTAACAAAAAGTGACTGTGTGGTATACATTTGCCCCGTATTTCTTTGACATTGAAGAATAAAATAACTTTAACAGCAATTCTGAGCGCTTTTATCGTATGTTAACTGACTTTTTCTAATTTGATCTTCAAGATTTTAATCTGGACTACATATAATATGTGATTTCATCAAAATGGCGTCATAAGCCACACAAAAGGCAAAATTTTCTTTTATTTTTTCAAAATTTTCCTATTGTGTTTTATTTTAATATTTCATGATATCAACTGGCGTCAATAAGCCAAATTACCACATACTCGTATGGCGCTCTAAAAACCCCATAAATGCCTATAAAAAAGCCATTGTATTGACAAAAAGTGACTGTGTGGTATACATTTACCCCGCATTTCTTTGACATTGAATAAAAAAATAACTTTAACAGCAATTCTGAGTGCTTTTATCGTATGTTAATTGACTTTTTCTAATCTGATCTTTAAGATTTTAATCTGGACTACATATAATATGTGATTTCATCAAAATGGCGTCATAAACCACACAAAAGGATAAATTTTCTTTTATTTTTTTTTTAAATTTCCCAATATTGCTTTATTTTAAAATTTCATGATATCAATTAGCGTCAATAAGTAAAATTGCTATATATTCGCATGACATTCTGAAAACCCACAAATAACTGTAATAAAGCCATTGTATTGACAAAAAGTGACGGTTTGGTGTGCTATTTTCTCCCAATTTCTTCGCAAATAAATAAGAAGATACCTTTAACGTTGATTATGAAAGTATTTATTTTATGATAACTGACTTTTTTTAATCTGAACTTCAAGATTTAAATTTGTAATACATGTCTGGTTTCAAACAAAATGGCGCCATAAGCCACACAACAGGATAAATTTAAACAAGTCGTGCTTGTAATTGAGTCGACTTAAAGTGTATTTATTTATATTTACTTTTTGAAGTATTAATTGTCTAACCATTTATATATAAAAGTTAAAAAAAAAAATATTAAAATTTTTCTTTATCATTTTGGATAAAAATTTTTAAATTTATTAAAGTATCCCAGCAAATTCCAACATTTTTCGACATCTTGTCAGGACAACAGATTATTTATTTAATATTTTTAATTTTGAATATAAATTTTTATAAATTTTTTGTTGTGCTTTTATTAAAAAATTTATTAAATAAAATATTGCCTGCCTATAACAAACAGTCTTTGTTGTTTGATGAATTATTGAACTGAAAAGTTGCATTCACTTTCTCATATTTTTTTCGTTAACTCCCTTATTCAGATACGTGATATTTGCAACTAAGTATCGGTAATAAAAATTTGGAATAAATTTTTATATATATTAATTTTTTCTAATATGATTTTTCTTATTGTTATTAAGAATAAATATGCAAAAGTAATTTGTCGATGTCCTTTCAATCTGTTTGGGAAGTCATCGTAAAAATTTCTGATCCATTAAAATGATTAAACATAATTTTTCAAATATATTTTATTGTTAATTTTTCAGACATATACCAAAATGAAAAATGCACAATGAAGGGATGATAAGGAACTTTCGAATTGATTGATGACTTAGTCTGAAGGGCGGGAAATAGTCACCCCTTGATTTATTTGGTTTTTATTTTACCGATAAATTTTAAGTACGTACCACTTGGCTAAGTAAATTTAATTAAAATGAAATTTTTATAATTTCCTATTTTTATTTGTTGGGTATTTTTTTTTGTTTTTTTGTTTTTATTCAAACTTAAAAAAGTTGTTTTTCTTCTGATTAAAAAGTAAAATTGCCAATTAGGTAAGAATATTTATTAGATATACGATATATAAACATAATTTGCTTTATTGGCAATAATTTCAGGGGGGAGAGGGGGCGTTGGAGGTTTTTTTCTTCTATTGTTATAAAATGTAGTCTACAATTTTTTATTAAAAGAATTTCCCATTTCAAATTTTTATATGCAAAAAAATATTCAAACTTTACAAAAAATACTTGACTTTTTTATATAAAAAATTTAAAATTATAAATATAAAAAATTACATTTTCGATGTGTCAGTCACAATTGTTTAAGACTTATTTATGGTAGGGCGAAATTTTTTACATAGAATCTTCTTAAAATAATCAATCTTGAAAAAAATAATAATAAATCTTGAATACAGCGGTAAAAGGATATTGAAAAATCTTTTGTAAATTAACTAAAAAAAAAATCTTATTCAGGCTACTGTGAAAAAATTACTCATTATTTATGAAAAAACTTTTTTTTTTTTGCTTATTAACTTGGAAAATAGGAATAAAAAAAATTATAGTAGAGCTTTTTTATTTAAAGATAATTCTCTTGAAAAACAATTATTCTAATAAGTAAATAAACAAAAAAAATTTTTGGTACTTTAAAAAAAAAAGATTTTATTAAATATATTTTTTTATTAAGAATAAATTTAAGAAATAAATTCTTTTAATAAAATTTTAGGACATGGAAGAAATTTTCATAAAATAGAAAATTATTATTAACAAAATATTCTTTTAATCATTTGAGCAATATCAATGACAGCCATCCCATCCCCGGAAGCTATTCGTGACTCTCCGCCGCCCGGTCTTCACAGAAATGTCTAACTTTGAGCACCTGTGAACCAAATGGCAAATAACACCTTTAGCCAATCGTAGATTTATGGATTAGACAATCAACAAAAGGTTTTTTTTACGAAATATTTACCAACCATTGCCTAACTAGTCTACTTGACAATCTTATCAACAAAAAATTTCCACAGAAATTGCGACGTTCAACACACTATCGCTCACCTTCGAACGGAATGTCACCTTACACAACATTTTTTTTCTCTAATGAATTGTGTAATTTTTAAAAGCTTTAATAATATTTCCAGGTTCTCTTTTTAATTTCTAACATTTTTAAATGTAACCTATTTCGTTCAACCCACCTCGTTACAGATCGCTAAATGGCCTCATGCCCGTGACGCTACATTATGGCCCCTAGTTCATGTCCTAGGAACTTTAAATTCAAATAAAAAAAAAAATATATTGATTTTCAGATTGCATTTACATTAAAAAAAATATCTAAAAATATCTAAAAATAGTATTTCTTGACAAACGTTATTTTTTATTTCTAATAAAGAGCTTTCCAATTTGTGCTTTGGAAAGTTAATTCAATTATAACACAATAGAATTTAAATTTAAATATAAATTTCAAATTAATTTGTATAAATTTTGCTATAGTAAAATTATTTAATACAAGACTTTTTGCAGGACTTGATCCTTTTAAAGTAATGTTGTAATGACTCATAGATTTCAGTTTGTAATTAGAGCATTTTTTCGCGAATGTTTGATTTTTAAAGGAAAAAAAAATTGACGACGTTATATGGCATGATCTCGGAGCTTAATAAATATCATAAAATCTCAAAATTACATATCCTGGAAATTTTTTCGTAATAAAGTTAAAAAAATTTCAAACTTAAAAATTTAATCTAGACCATATGTGATTTTAACAAGACTTTACAAAAAACTCTGCCATAGAGCGGCCATAGAGCTCAGAATTGAGACGATAACAGTATCTTTTTCTTTGTTTAAAAAAAAAACACGTGCTGTTGACATCTTCAGATTAAAATGCATTCCAAGCAGTTACTTTTACTGAGGATTCGATGGCTTTTCAAGAGTCACTGATAGCCTTTCAGAAGCTTATATACGAGGTCTGTTCAAGAAGTATCGCGAATTTTGAATTTATCTGCGGGTTAAGTATACACGTACGAGGTTTGTGCATTTTTTTGTGGCGTTATGTTGGAACTCGTGTCTCTCTCACAAGTTCGGCCATTTTGAATGTTCAGTTAATTTTTGACAGCTGCTTTGTTTGCACGGGTTTTGGCTCGTCTTCGATTTTTGCTCGATTTCGAGCAAAAACAGCATCGCATTAACATTGTTAAGGAGCTGTTGGACTCTGTCCGCGACGACCCAAATTTGCTCCAGAGGGTTATAACTGGTGACGAATCATGGGTTTATGGTTATGATGTGGAAACCAAAGCTCAAGCATCCCAATGGAAGCTGCCGCGAAAAACCAAGACCGAAAAAAAAGCGCCAAGTTCGGTCGAATGTGAAGGTTTTGCTTACAACTTTCTTCGATTGCAGGGGTGTTGTGCATCATGAGTTCTTGCCACAGGGTAGCACTGTCAATAAGGAATATTACCTGCAAGTTATGCGCAAGTTGCACAAAGCAATCCGCCAGAAACTCCCGGATTTGTGGAAGAACAAAAATTGGTTTTTGCCATTTTTGGCCAACAACAACACACTAATAATGCCGTAGCTACCGTATTCCCCAGATTTGGCCCCCTGTGACTTTTCCTTGTTCCTGAAATTGAAGATCCCATAAAAGGATGACACTACGCTACGATTGAGGAAATAAAGACGGTATCGAAGGTGGAGCTGAACAAGATCACAAAAAATAATTTTTTGAAGTGCTTCGAGGATTGGAAAAAACATTGGCACAATTGTATAATATTTGGTGGGGATTACTTTAAAGGGGACAAAATATATATTCATGAATAAATAAATAATTTTTAAAAAAACACTAAATTCGCGATACTTTTTGAACAGACTTCGTATATTAATTATGCTTATTAAAGTATTAAACGAGTTAGAAAATTGAATTCCAAAGTGAATTTTTTCAACACTGAATAAGTATATCTGCGTTAAAAATTTACAATTTAATATGGCAAATTTCAACCTAAGTCAATGTTAACTTTAATAGTATATTTTATATAGAACTATTAAATAATTGAACTGTATTTTTAGAACTATAAAATGGATAATCCAAAATAATAAAAACAAAAATGATTGCTAAAAAATTTCGTGAAAATATAGAAGCTTCACAAAAACCAGATTTTTCAAGTATATCCTAGAAGAAAAAAAAGGTATTTGGTGTATGAATATAAGCGATCCCTTATAAAATCTAAAATTATTGTAAGAGTTTCGAATAAATACGATTTTACGGATAAAGACTGTATTGAGCACTTAAGTTTCTTAAACCTCCAATAATAAATTCGAATTCGTTACGCGCACTCTTTGTATTTTGGATATAAATTCTTATTTAACTAGAAATACCTTAAGTGTATTTGGTTTTTGCCATTTTTTTTTTAAAACAAAATTTTCTCTAATAAAAAAAAATCTATTAAAAGCATAATAAAAAAAAAAGCCAAGTTATAAGATCATAAATAATTTATAAACTTAATAACTTCTCAATTGAATATTTTTTCCCCCAGGATTATTAACTATTATCAGTCAAGTGAATAATCTTGAAAAATGATTATGAGAAATTTATTAAATGGAAATTATTCAAAAAAAAAAAAAATCGAATAAAGAAAAAAAAATGAAATAAAACAAAAATGGAGAGAAAAAAAAAATTAAATTTTAACGCAATAAATACCATAAGAACCATTATAACTAGTGGTTCATTAACATTTTTATTAAAATTAATGAAAGTGCATATACAAAAGGCCGGAAGCTTTTAAGGTAAATATAAAAACTTCTCCTCAGAAAGTGAAACGAAAGCGGCGAAATTTCTTCGGTAATTCGCCGCATTGTTGCTGTTTTTATAGAATTCAGATTGAATAGGCATGAGCTTTTCTCCAGTTCGTATCGAATTGAAGCTTTATGCACTTGTATACCATATTTCGAACTGATATGATAAGTTACCCAAAAAGCACAGGCAAGTTCATATTCATTTTTTGGCTTGCAATTAAAGTTCACAGCATCAACAGTTTTCCCCGGGCACTCGATAGGGCTAATTCGTTCGAAACACCATTGTTCGTAGGGATTTTTTAAAATTAAAAATCAACCCCCATAAGCGCAACTAAATTTACTATAAAAAGCAATAAAATTATTTTTAGAAAATTTTATATTTAAATAGTGACTATATTTTTTTTTTGATATTGTAAAAAAAAAATTTCTCTGTGAATTTGAAGTGTTTTTCCATATAGAAAATTGTGGACGAATTTAAAATTCATTTTGTGGTATTTAAAAGTGTTTTGTTTTATTTATTAAAAAAATTAAACTAAAATAGAAAAAAATTTATTCAGGAAAAGTTTTGACAAAAAAAAGGAAAATGTTATAAAATTAATAGTAAAGCAAAAATTTAAAAAAAAATAGTAAAAATTGTTTTAGTGGAATATTGTGTGTGAATTTCTGGTTGTAGCGTCGTAGTAAGAAGTAATCAGTGCAGCGAAGGTTAGTATCTGCCTGAGTGGAAACGAAGCGCAACAGTTGAACCCCAATCCCATGTAATGTGGGGGAATATAAAGTAGATATTATATGCTATTTACAATATTATTTTCATATATATATACTCTACAAGAATGATATACTATATCTTTACTGGGAGGGAGATAGGAAAATGGGAAATTATTAAAATAATCTATATTATGAAAACTTTACGCTTTGCTATTATTAAAATTCCATGAACATACAATGTTGGATGCTTCCAACTCCATTAATATTTCATAAAATATTTCATCTACGAACATATGTATGGTTGTACAATATTTAAATACGTAAAAGGTTTACACAAAACTATTAATAAACACGTTCAAGTGAAAATTAATACCATAAAAAGGTAATAATAAATATTAAAATTATGCAAACGCCTCCGTATAGTCACATAGTATTCTAAGCACTTTTCTAGATCGATTTAAAAAAAATTTATTGAGAAACGAATATTATTTTTAAACGTCTTCAAAATGGAATAGTAAAAAGAATATTATTAAAAGTAGTTTTTCGTTTTATTTAAAATAAAAGTTATAATTTTTGTCAGTGAATGGTTTCCATGTTTCTTTCGTAATAGTTTGAATTTTTTAAGAGTAGCTAGTTTTTAGTGTGCATTTTTTTGTTATTATAATCTATTTTTAAGTAAATTTTCAATTTGATATAGTTTTTAAAAATTATTTTGAGTTTTTTTTTTATTGTATTTTTCTATAAAATTTACTCCAACTAAAATTATTGTTGCTGGTTGAAAATTAAGTTCCGACAATTTTTCTGTTTCTTATCATTCTTTTTTGAAAGTTTTTGTAAATTTCTCTTTTTTTTAGGTGTAGGATATTTTTAAAAAAAATATTTAGAGTCTATTTAAAAATATTTAAAATCTTATGTTTTTAGAAGTATTTTTTAAAAATATAAGCAAATATATTTTTATTAAAAAAAATTAAAGTTATTTAATAAAAATCTCAAAATTAATATCACAAAAGGTTTATAATAAATATCAGATTTATACAAAAGCCTCAAAATTTTCAAAATTTTTAAGACTCAAACTGAGGGAAAAAATAATGTTAAAGTTAAAGAAATAATGCTCTTTTTGGACTCTAGAGAAAGTTTTTAGAACCTAAATAAATAAACAAATGCCAAAATAAATCATAAAAGTACTGAGAAAACTGCAATAAACATTTCCTTAAATAGATTTACGTTTATTGTAGTTAGATTTTTTTAATTGCATCCAGTTTTTAATGGAATTTTTGATTGTAATTTATTTTTAAGTATTTTTACTATGTTTAGAGTAATTTTTTAAAAAAAATTTGAGTATTTTATTGTATTTTCTATGACCCAAAATCATAGTTTTTTTTCTTATATGTTAATTTTTTTAAGGAGTTTTTACATATTTTTTTTTTGGTTTGGAATACTTTTATTTAGTCTATGTAGAATTTTTTGAAGTATTTAAAAAAAATTGTATGCCAAATTGTATACTATAAGACAAAGTCCCTCTTTTTTAACTCATCAAATAGATTTTTTATGATTTTTTATAAATTTTAATAAGAAACCTTTAATTTATTGCCATATTTATTCAATAGATTTTTATGTAAATACTTTCTGATTAAAAAAGAAAATAAAGCTTCTTAATTATGACCTAAAAATTAATATCACAAAAGGTTTATAATAATTATCAAGTTTATGAAAGTGCCTTAGTATTTTTAAGATTTTTAGGACTCTAAATAAGGAAACAAAATAAAAGAAATTATCTTTTTTTTATTTTCTATTATTTTTGTATTTGTATCCTACAAAATCTAAAAAATCTTAAAAATACTGAAGCATTTGCAATAATTATTATTTTAATCTATTTCCATTTATTATATAGAAACTAATATTTAATGGAATTTTTGGATATCAATTATTTTTAAAAACTTAAAAATATTTTTGTAAAACTGAAAAAAAAAGTTTTCAATTTATAAAAATTATTTTGATTTTTTTTTGGTTATTCTTTCTAAAAAAAATTATTTATATCAAAATCAAAGGTGAGTCGGTCGTTATTTACTAATTTTGTTTGTTTGTTTTAGAACCTTTTAAGTAAAAATATTAAAATTCTTAGTTTTTTTCAAACTCATAAAAATGCCCATCTAAAAATACTTCTAATTTTCTAAAAACTTTCACAAAAAATTACAATTTGTTTAATAAGAAATATTAATAAAAAAAAAATATTAATAAAAAAATTAATCTATAATTATTTAAACAAAAATAAAAGTTATTATTATGCTTAATTAGGAAAAAATAGTACAAATAAAATATTGAAAATTTGACAAAATTTATTGAAAAAAATCTATAAAATATAATTTTGTTTTAAAAAAATAGTAGTTAAACATTTTTAATAATAAAAGAAAATTTTAAAATAGTTTTTTCACCTTTACACTTGTTAGGGTGGTCACAGTACTATAGAAATGATACGTGTTCAAAGAATTTTGTATAAAACAAACCCAAAAAAAGAAACTGAACTGAAAACTTATAATTTTGGTAATTTTTAAAATTAATAGTACCAAAATAATCATATGGTTAAAGAAATATTATTTTAAGTAGGAAAATTGACAAATTGCATGCATTTTACGTACAAATTCAAATAGTGAAGAGGTCGAAATGTCTTAAATTTTCAGCAATTTTAAAAGAAATTTTATTCAAACAATTTTAAGGAATTTTCATTTCTCACTAATTAGTCACAAAACTCATAAAAGTATAAATTTATTCTTAAAAATTGCACTTTATTGACAAATAAAAATTATGAGAGACAACCTCCAAATCAACTAAATAAAATTGTTAAAAATTTTCTAATAGTTTTTAGAAAATTTTTAACAATTTTATTTAGTTGATTTTTTTAAATTTAAAAATATTTCATAATAAATAAAAATTTGATCGTATCAGTAACAATTTATCATTAAAAAATTATTCAACCTGAATTTTGTAAAATAGAGTAAAAAAAGTTCATTTAAATTAAAATTTTAAAAACCCTTTTATTTAGTTTTATTTTTAGATTTTTTTTCCATTATGCACAAGTTATAACATTATTTAAATTACTATCAGAAAACTTCCTGCAGGACTTGATCCATGAATGGGGTAATTTTTTTATGAGTTTTCTGCATATTACTTGACTGATATTGGTTTTTACATGATCTTAAGATTCTACGTGAATACAATTTTTTACAAAAATTTTTTTAATGCCTTCAAATTGGACGATCTTGGTTGCTAATTGACACCATCAAAATTTAAAAATTATGCGCTCTGGTAACTTTTCGCGTGATCAATCAAAAAATTGTGGTGTTTTGTGGCTTAAAGTGCCATTGTTTTGAAACCACAAAAATGATTCAGATTGGAATCTTTAAGTTAATGCTAAGAAAAATCTGCTTGAAATTGACGGTAACAGTCTCTTCTTCATCATTTCAATGTAATACGTGCCAATTAGATAATCACTTTGCGCAGATACAGTGGCTTTACCTATTTCGTAGCTCCATACATAGTAATTTGCTTATTGACGTATCAATAAAGCAAGCAGTGAGCATCATCGCTGCCGATTATTATTTCGGTACAGTAGAGCTTCAACTTTTCTAGAAATTTTTATAATTTTTATATTATATTTGGTAATAGGTTGATCTGTATTATAAAATGACAAAAAAAAGTTATGTTCTAAATTATTTATCTACTAAACAATCACCATATAGAAGAACTGTGCTTTTCAAACCAAAAAAAAAAAATACATAATGTCCTTAAATGAAAATGTTTGTTATTTTAAATTAAAGCTTGCATAATAAAAGTGCGCTGATAATTCAATAATCTATAATTTAAATTTATACTTTATAAAAAAAAAGAAGATTAACCAAAAGTAATTTAAAAAGGAATACACTCAGGAAATTTTATAATTTTTTGCATAATCCAGAATAAAAAAATAGAAAATCGGATTAAATAAATCGACTTAACTAAATACAAGGTCTGTTCAAAAAGTATCACGAATTTTGGGTTTTTTTTTCAAAAATTATTTATTTATTCATGAATATCTATTTTATACCCTTCAAAGTAATCCCCACCAATCCTCGAAACACTTCAAAAAATCATTATTTATGATCTTGTTCAGCTCCACCTTCGATGCCGTCTTTATCACCTCAATCGTAGCGTAGCGTCGTCCTTTCATGGGGTTCTTCAGTTTCGAGAACAAAAAAATATCACAGGGGGCCAGATCTGGCGAATACAGTGGCTGCAGTATTATTAGTGTGTTGTTTTTGGCCAAAAATGGCAAAAGCCAATTTTTGTTCTTCTACAAATCCGGGCGTTTCTAGTAGATTGCTTCACGCAACTGGCGCATAACTTACAGGTAATATTCCTTATTGACAGTTCTACCCTGTGGCAAGAACTCATGATGCACAACACCCCTACAGTCGAAGAAAGTTGTAAGCAAAACCTTCACATTCGACCGAACTTGGCGCTTTTTTTTCGGTCTTGGTTTGTGCGGCAGCTTCCATTGGGATGATTGAGCTTTGGTTTCCACATCATAACCATAAACCCATGATTCGTCACCAGTTATAACCCTCTGGAGCAAATTTGGGTCGTTGCGGACAGAGTCCAACAGCTCTTTAGCAATGTTAATGCGATGCTGTTTTTGCTCGAAATTGAGCAAAAATCGAAGACGACCCAAAACACGTGCAACCAAAGCAACTGTCAAAAACTAACTGAACATTCAAAATGGCCGAACTTGTTGGCATAAGTGAGAGATATGAGTGTCAATATAACGCCACAAAAAAAATCGAAAATCAAAAATACAAAATCCGCGGAAAATTCGTGATACTTTTTGAACAGACTTCGTATGATATATTTGACAAATAAGTTCTAGTTATAAAAATATCCTTTTTTTATCACAAAAATTGATATAATAAATTTTCTTCTTCTATAATTTATAATTTTTTGAATAAACAATTTTTTTTATTAAATATTTTCAAAAATTTATTAATATATTCTTTAAGAAAATATGCGCCCACTCAGTAGAAAATGAGAACTAATCCTGTTTATTTTCAAATATTTTCACATCTCACATAGAACCGGCGTAATTATGATACTTTCACTCTGTTGAACCGTATTTTATCCAATCAGCCAAAATAAGCAAAAAATAAATAAATAAATAAAAAAAACACCTCCTCAACTGAACGGAATACTCATTTTATTATGACAGCTTTTCTAAAAGTGAATTTTTACTGAATAAATTTTCATATATTTCTTATTTTCCATTCAGCTAAATGAGAATCCTTATAATAATTCTGAAAATGACATGAAATCTGTACCAAATAATTTAGAAATCATCATCAATTTAGTTTTTGATAATCCTTAATTTATGCTGAAATTGCTGTAAATTATCTCCTTACAAATGGATTATCGCTTGACAAGTCTTCCGATTATTAATAGGATATTCCAATAGAAGTTTTTTTTTTACTCATAGGCGGTGGTTTGGGGGTATTTTTTTTACCATTCTGTTATTATTAATAATATTTTTCCTCTTTGACTACAAAGTGTACAAAAATTAGGTTCTTAATTTACCTGAAATTTGAATAAATTACCTGCCATCAGTGTCAATCAAAAATCGATAGTCGAAAATGCGTTTTAATCTAATCGAAATCGATTCAATAATCGAATAGCAAATAGAAAGGAAGATTAGGGGGTATGTAATTAATTTTAGAAAAATTAACTTTTTTTCTTGTACTTTATATTGAAAGTATTTAATATTTTTACCTTTGAAGTAATTAGTATTTGCAGAGCTATTAGGCCCTAACGATTTTATTAATGTTTGATCGTTTCGATTTGTTTTGTTGTCATTTTTCCCCTTGTGCCTTATCAAATTTACGTTGTACATATAAATAGTTAACTTTAATGTTATTTTATAATAAAACAAAGTTTATTACACTGCCCGGAGTCATTACCAAATTTCATTATTATACTCCTACTGTGTTTGAGAAAATTTTCAATTACACTTTAACGTGTATAAATAGAATATTGTAAATATTAGAAAAATTCAGTATTGGAGACATAAATAAATTTTTTACGTCTTAATTTATATTAATTTTGTCAATAAAAAAAAAAAACATTCTTTCTTAATTTATTTTCTATTTAAAAGAAATATTATGAAAATTGTGGAAATTTGTTTAGAATTTATGAATAATTTTCAAATTTTACAATTATTAAATTGAATAAGAAAAAAATGAATTTAAATTAATTTGAACGAATTTTAATATCAACTCTGATGAGATTATTTATTTCAATTTGTATAATTAAAAATTCTGTAGTTAATTGCAAATAACCTTTTGTTGTGATAAGATTAAAAAAAAAAATAAACATGATAAAGTGAAGAAAATCAGAACAAATAATATTTTTAAAATAGTTTTTTATAAATCAAAATTTTTGTTGTAACCAAAACGATACTTGGAATTATTTCAATATTAGAAAATCTGAAGGCAATCTCATGGCAAAATTTTGAATTTGATACGAGAAATCAATATCAACCGTACGATAACCGAGAGTGTGGTCTGTTTTTTGATGTCCTAAGTACCGCCGTCGCTGTGCCTAACTCGTCATCTAGAACCATAATTAAAGCCACTGTAAGCTTTTTGGGCAGAATCAACACTGATTAAGTGTCCAGACAATCGCAGTCTATTGAGCTTAATTTTATTAGCAACCGAGCATTGTGAAAACCTCATTTAAGGATCCTCCTCCTCCTTTTGAAAGCGAAGTAAGCTTTCGCATAATACCCGAGGATTGGCAAGGCTCGTGCCCTACACATGTTCTATGTACGCTCTAATTAGCGCCTATTCTTAGAGGTACCTAAGCCTATTGGCTATGCACTGCACTCCACTGACAACTTCCTTGGAGGTATTGGTAGATAGTGAAAAATCGTAAAAATGTTCGTGGAGTGGAATCGTGGAGTCGAACATTTTTACGATTTTTTACTATCTACCAATACCTCCTGTAGCTGCCGTTACGTGGGGTATTGGCATTATACTGGAAAAATGAAATTCTCTTCTAAACTTTCCAATATTCACAACCCAAACTGCGCGTCGGGTGGCTAAATACTTTTAAAACCCACTGCCAACTCGAAGTCTACACCAAGAGTCAGGGTTCATTTCGGAGAATAGGGAGCCTCTGACTCCAAGTTCGCATTTAAAGTGGATTATTCTGAATTAGGAGCGATCCTTCTTTCTATTGTAGTTCCCGTAGAAACACCTCCCAGAGTTTCAGTGATCGCACCCCTAAAGCACCGTTCGACTTTTTGAAGGTATCATAATAAATTGTGATGCTTTATCAACTGTCAAATAATTACTTTTGCCCCTTGTTAGCCACTGGCCATCATTTGGAGGACAGGCTGGTCTATACTTAGCCCGAGTATCCTGTACATCAGTAGCTCCGATGTTGTGCCAGAATTTTTGAGAGAAATACGTTCAGAAATCTGAAAATTTAATTTTAAATTTAAAAAAATACTACATAGAATATCTCTTTAGTATTTATACTACAAAATTTTCACTTTTTATATTAGTTTAAAGAAAGTTTAATGAATTTTTCGGGTATTGGCAATAGGCAAAACGGAAAGAGAAAAGGGAGGTTAACGAACGGAAATCTCTTACAGGAGCACGGCCAATTAAGTTCATTCTCAAAGGATACATTTTTACTTCCTTTCCAATATTGCGTTTACTCTTTCACCTTCAATAATATAAAAAATCATATCAGAAAAAACAAATTTTATGGGGATACACCTAAAAAAAACACCTGAAAAATAATTAATCAGAATAGCGAAAAAAAACTTTAAAAATGAATGGAAGGGGAAGGAAATAATGGTTCTAGAGGTTATGAAAATTAAATAAAGGATAAAAATTGTAAAGCTTAAAAACTCACAAATAATAGCTCAATAAAAAAGAGGAATAGAAAGGGAAACGGTGGAGTAGATTGGCGACTATTATAAGAGAGAGCTTTGATGGTACTTCTCTTCTATGGCAGCTTTAGGCCAAATTTTTCGAGTGTTCATATATAACAGCAATAATGGCGACGATCCTTTTTAACCAATCCTCTAACTTACGACCGACTCTCTATCAAGCGATCGCCTGCCTCATAAATACAACTGCTGCACGAACAGATTTTACCGAACGTTCACCGAAGCGACAAGCGAATTATGGAATTTCCCACCGGCATTGTTGCCAAATGCAGTAAATTCATACGAAGTTCCGCGTTAACGTGTGCATTACCAAATTGACTTTGGCAACGCATAAATCTTCAAAACGTACGCTAAGGTTACCGTAACACATTTTGCAAACACGTCCGAAGCCATAAATTATTTAAAAAAATTAATTTCATATAAAATTTAAGATTTTTTAATCATATTTTTGAAAATTAATAAGCTGAGTTTAAATGCTTTAGTTGCGAAAAAAGATAAAACAATTGATAAAATGGAAAAAAAAATCTATAATATGAGGTGTGGCGTGAACCTAATTCGATTGAGCAATCTGGCAGCACTGTGGACTTCCCTTATATACGAGGTCTGTTCAAAAAATATCGCGAATTCTGAATTTCCGTGGGTTATGTATTTCAGATTTTTTGTAGCGTTATGTTGGTACTCATGTCTTTCACTTATACCAACAAATTCGACCATTTTGAATGTTCAGTTAGTTTTTGACAGCTGCTTTGCTTGCAAGTGTTTTGGCTCGTCTTCGATTTTTGCACAGTCCAAAAAATGGATCAAAGAATCTGTTTCGGGAACAAGAAAAAGTCACAGGATGCCAGATCTGAGAAAAACGGTGTCTGCGACATTATAAGTGTATTGTTTTTGGTCAAAAATCCGCGCACAAGCAACGATGTGTGAGCAGGGGCGTTTTCATGGTGCAAAAGCTAATTTTTGTTCTTCCACAAATCCGGGCGTTTCTGGCGGATTGCTTCGCATAGCTTGCGCATAACTTGCAGGTAATATTCCTTATTGACCGTTCTACCCTGTGGCAAGAACTCATGATGCACCACGCTCCTGCAATCGAAGAAAACTTTTTTTTTCGGTCTTGGCTCGTGCGGCAGCTTCCAATCGGATGATTAAGATTTGGTTTCCATGTCATAACCATAAACCCATAATTCGTCACCAGTTATGACCCTCTGAAGCAAATTTGGGACGTAGCGGACAGAGTCCAGCAGCTCCTTAGCAAGGTTAATGCGATGTTGTTTTTGATCGAAAATGTGCAAAAATCGAAGACGAGCCCAAACACGTGCAAGCAGAGCAGCTGTCAAAAATTAACTGAACATTCAAAATGGCCGAACATGTCGAGATATTCGAGATACTTTTTGAATAGACCTCGTATGATCTATGCGTTAGTCCTTAGTAAACGTGCAGTATCTCACTCGGTAACTGCAAGACCCTATACAGGGGGAGGGGGGATTTTTAATGCGGTACGGAAAATCGAACAGCAAAGTTTAGAGTGAATATGTATCATCAAACTTTGTATTGAGGGTTGATGAATCCGCGAGGTAGACTTACGAAAAGTTGGCAATGAGCCTGCTTGTTGCATTGACCAGCTTGATTTACGAAAGATTGCAGCAAGTTAATACCTTAGCAAGAGCACAAGTTTTCCGATGGTATAAAGGAGTTTTGGGATCCGAGAACAATTGGAAGACGAACCCCATCTAGGAAGAAAAAAACTTCTTGTCATAAAGAATTTTTTAAAATTCTCAAAAAAAGTGTTCTTCACAATATATCGAATATTTGAATGCTCCACCATGGCAAAGCCTTCTTCCATACAACCACCTTCATTAACAGGTTTTTGTCAGAAATAGTATTTCTGTGCTTTCTCAGCTCGTCTATTTACCTGTGACTATATTTTTGTAACCCAAGATTAAAAAAATACTTCCAAAGAACGCCATCTTGATACTATAGATAACCATTCCAGTACTGCTGCGAAGAGTTGAAAAAACGCCTCCTCTAATGTAGAACTACTTTGAAAGCGATAACATTGGTGCCTAAGATCTGATAAATTTTTGAATCTTGATGATACACAAAAATGTGTTTACACTTGGTACTCCACAAGGTAGTATCTTTGATCCTAATTTTTACAGTAATATTTTTGTTTGTAACAAAAAAAACTTCCTTTTCCGTTTTTGTTTTTTACAGAAATATTCAAACGTACTTGATCAAAGCTCAATCAAAGTTAGAAATAAACACCAACTAACCATTAATGTTTAAAAGATAATTATCTGCTTAATACTAATTTGTCTTTTTAGCATATACCATCTTTCTACCCTAAAAATTACTATCCCTTCAAAAAAATTGTATGTAAATTCATTATGACTAAATGAAATTCATAATTTTTCTTATAGCAATTGTAGATATTCAAGATTAAAAAAAATTAGTTTTCTCTGACTTAAAAAAGAAAACTAATTTTTATAATCTTGAATATATAAAATTGCCACCACAATCAACGTCAATCATTTAAAAAGAAGCATGGACACAAACCAATTCACCTCACAACCTGCCATTATCCAAATTTAATAATAATAAAAAAAAAATTGAATTTTTTCTAATTTATTTGATTTTTTTGTTGTTTTTTTTTTTGCACTTACAAAATTATTTTATTAAAAAAAAATTACCAATTGTTATCCAAATTTCTTTAATTTAAATATTTTCTTTCACTTTCTTTGCTTGATGAATAACTTATCATTATTAAGCACTTGCATGAATGAATCTCATCATTTGCGTGTTAGCATTATATTAAAGCTCTTCAGTATGGCAACAACAAAAAATGTAGAAATATTATCAAATCTTGGAATATTGTATAGACTCAGTCGGTGACTTTATCAACAATAACCGAACGCAAATAAATATGAACACATCAGCACAAGTGTCCTTGACAAGAATATGAAAGTCCACCTACTATTATCAAAGCTCTTTTATTATATTTTTTTTTTTGGGATGGATTTTTATATTTTCATGTTCAGAAGATTTGGTGTTGAATCTTATTTAGTAATAATAATAATAATAATAATAATAATAATAATAAGGGAGGAAAAATGGGTCCAACATAATAACTGGTGAAAGGTATTCTTCAGAAAATAAGTTCAAGTTTCCAAAATAATTATTTCCATTTCCATTTGGTTTAGATCTGAATTTGCACCTCCGACTTCGTTATTGTCAAAGTATTTCCTCTATTGTGCTCTGACGCAGACAGGTGGCTTCTAAGAGATTGCTTACAATTGTCCAACTGCTATAAGTATATACATCTAAGATATCCTACTAGAGGCTTGGTAATTTTGATGTGCCCATATAGATTGTAAGGACATTTCCTTTGAAAAGATCGTAGCTAATCATGACGTCATCCAGATGGTAAGGTTTTATTAAATCAAAAATAAACACGACGCAGAAAAGTCGAATGATTCACTTTTCACAAACCCTCAGGAAAATGTCGCACATTATTAGAATGAAGATGTATCAGCTAGTTTTAGGGACAGAAATTTTCTTTGATTGACAAAAGAATATTTTCCTTGCAGCCAAAAAAGAAAGAAGAAAATGTAAAGGAAAAAAATCCGAAAGAAATGAGAAAAGATTGCGAACAATCTTAAGAACAATACGAAAATCAGAATTGATGAGGCTAAATTTTATTTAGCTAATATCATCGACATAAATGTTGAAATTACGATTTTTCACATCATTAACATTCTTGGGGGCTGCAAAAATTTTCTTTTCCCATTCCATCATACACCACACCACCAACCCCCGCACCCCCTAAGGGTGATTTTGTTTGCTTTCATTTCAATGGTATTTATTGGCACGATATCGTTATTGAGAGAAGTGTCTGTGAGAAAAAAAATTGTATACTTTTCGTAATGATGTAAGGACTGGAGAAAGGATATTGTAAGATTTTCTTTATTGTAATAGAAGCTTAAGAAAATCTCTGCTCATCTCTCGAGCTTATTTAGTTTGGTTTCGTGAGCAATAGCAGTAAATTCATTTTTTGAATTTTTCCCATAGCTAATATTTTCTTCTTTATTCCTTTGGGATTGGAGGATTATTTTCTATTTATTTTTATGGATTTTCTCTAAAAGTGTTATATTATTATTATTATTATTATTATTACTAATATTTTTATTATGAAAATATTTTATAGATTATAGAAATTTGAAGTTATTACCTTTTATATTAAATAAATCAAATTAAATTTTGGGAAATTTTACCTTTTGTCTAGTTTATACCGTAAAGTAATATTTTTCAAT
Source organism: Atherix ibis (assembly GCA_958298945.1). Classification (NCBI taxonomy): domain Eukaryota; kingdom Metazoa; phylum Arthropoda; class Insecta; order Diptera; family Athericidae; genus Atherix; species Atherix ibis. The sequence goes on along the minus strand of OY282605.1, from coordinate 28,379,348 downwards.
AGAATAAAGAGGATTTTTAAGTTAAACAATGATTTTCTTTTGGGACTTTTAAGCTACAAGTAGTTATCCTTGGTTATAAAATTATTCTATTTATACACTTTGAATATAAAGAGCTTTTGTTCTCATAGCTTTATTTGGTTTAGTTCTTCTATAAAATAGATTAATAAATAAATAATAAAATAACTTTTGAAAATTTATAGTTGCAATATATAAAATTTATTCATAAAATTAAATTTTTCGTCCTTTCGTAAAATTAAATCTTTTCAACTTTGGTGAATATTAGAACAAAGTTCTTCTAACAAAGGTAACATCTAACAAATTGGATACTGAGGTGTAATTCTCTATCAGGATTTAAAAACAATTTAAAATATGGTATATATGCTCAAAAATGTATTTTTAATAAAACAAAATATTTTATATAAAAAATAAAAACAATAATTTCACAATAGTTAATATTATACAATTTTTTTTTTAAAATTTTCACAATTTTTATATTTTTAATTTTTAATATAAAATTATAATAAAAAAAGAAAAAAAAATAGAGTTCTATTTAAAAAAAAGAAAGGTTGTAATTTTGTAAAAAAAAATTGTTTTTTTACAACCTTTCTTTTTTATTAAAAAAAGAAAAGGTTGTAAAAAAAACAATGTGCCATTTAAGTAAAATAAATTAAATAATATCTTTTTGATAGACAAATTAAAATGATTTAGATAAAAAATTAAAATGATTTAATATTTTTAATGTTTTTTTTAAACAATTTCGAGAATTATGTAATTTTATTAATACATTTTTTTTTTTTTTGAAGTAAAATTTGACTTAAAAAATTATTTACCAGGTATATAAGCTTAAATCCGCTCTTTTTTTGTCAAAAAAAACCCATGTTTTTTTTCATAGAAAGCAAAAACAAATTTATTCAAAGTACTTGCCCTCGCTAGCTACACATTTTTCTCATCTCTCGGACAATTTGTGGATACAACCCCAAACAATTTTTTCTCTTTCGAGGCAAACCACTCATTAAGCCATTTTCGGACGTTTTCGGCGAGCGCGTGCCCCATCGACGAAAACAGATGTTAGTCAGAAGGGTCAGGTCTGGCGAAAAAGATTTCGCATGTGTTTTGGCGTCGCTCCATGTGCCTATCTTCCAATTCATGCGGCACCTAATTTGCGATCTTTTAAATCTTCCCCATGGCACGCAGATGCATGCAAATGACTGGTTGAGTAACACCCAATTCCGGCGCGAGCATTTTTTGCAATTGGGTATCGTCTTCATCCAAAAGAGCCTGCAATTGATAGTCCTCAACCTTTCTAGGCCAATTTTCACGCTTATTGTCCCACAAGTCAAAATTGCCGTCTTTGAACCAACGAAACCAATCTTGGCATGATAATTCCGATAAAGCACTGTCACCAAATTGAAGCAGAAATGCAGAACTTCCCGCATATGCTCTTTTTCTGGCACAGAACTACACATGATTTTTTTAAAATACAAAAAAATGTATTTTGTTGTACGAAATTGGTGACAATGTGCACTGATTAATGTTGCCAGATGTCAAATTCATTATCTTAATACGCTCACAATCGCCATCTATGACCAAACATCTATGACCAAACAAAAAAAAAGTATGTCGTCCCCGGATTTAAGCTTATACCCCTGGCATGTTAATATAATTTAATTTATATTAATATTTTCTTAATATTATTGTGTAATTAAAATTAAAAAAACCATACTAGAGACAGGAAAAACCAGGCATAGATATTAACTTAATGGGAGAAAAAAATTATTTTAATCAAATAAATAAAATTTATATATTATAAAACTAACGTTTTTTTTTGAGAAATATATTTTTTTCCAAAAATATTCCATGAAAACGGAAAAAAACGTGTAATTCTCCCACAACTTACACGCACTATTTAGTATTTGACGATGCAATAGAGTTAATGTTGCAGCATCATGTTGCTGAAACATTTATCTACTTGATCGAATTGATTTGAATCGATTTTCTTTACATTTTAATTGAAATTTTAATTAAATTATTTTTCTATATTTAGTTATATTTTAATTAAATATAAATGCAAAATTTTTTGAGTATTTTTTAGATAATTTTGCTGTATCTTCAAAAAAATTTACGGCTAAATGATTATCCAATTTGAGCTTTTAGAAAGTAAAATTCAATAAAGTTTATTTTTCATATAGATTTTTTTTATCTTTTTAATTATATCTATTTTTAAAGTATTGTAAGTTAATAATAAATATAACAAAACTAAGTATTGACTTATACGTACGATGTTCTTTTTTAAAAAAATTTCGAAATTTTGGATTGTAATTTGGCCATTTCTTGACGGAGAAAATTATTCAAAGTCTCTAATTATAAAGAATTATCTTAAAAAAAAATATAATTTTATATTTAAAAAAAAATTATCTACAAAAAATATAAAATTATATTGTTGTAGATAATTTTTTAATATTAGAGATATTAACATTTTGGACACATAATTTTGAGATTTGGTGACACTATAAGGCCATAGTGCTCAAAATTGACTGTAACAGTGTCTCGTGCCTCATTTTCAAAGAAATACGTGCTAATGACAACTTAAAACCAAAATACAAACCAGATAGTTGTTTTTTAAAGGATAATAATAGTTTTCTAATAATAATTTGAGTATATATGGCAATTTGGCTTATTGACCCTACAACCATCCCAGAAATGAAACTTATCGTTAAAAAATTAGCGCCCAAATCCTTTTGTTCTATGTAATTTTTTTTTTCTTAATAACAAACTGTTCCATAATACCAAATAGCAAATTATATTAAATTTTATTGTGAATTTTAAAAGAAAATACATTTTGAATAATTGTCAAATTGCAAACTTGATATTTCTAAACACAAAAAAAATGAATAACTTATTTAGTTTCATGTTAAAATAGCAAAAAAAGTTTTTTTTTAATAATAAATCTTAAATTATATAATAAGAAATATTTAAATAAAAGTAATAAAAATATAAAGTAAATAAAAAAATTTTACTTACATGATAAAAATTAATACTTTTGGCTGATAATATTTTGCACTTAAATTGTATAAAGTTAGAAAAATTTAGTATAAAAAATTTCCAATAATTAAACTGATGCTAAACATTTATTATTGCCACTATAAAAACTATAATATTTTTAAAGAAAAATACAAAAATTATTTATTAGTTTATTTAATTCTATTTAAAGAGTAATTTATTAACAATTTTAATTATTATTAAATATTAATTATGGTGTGATAAATTTATTTTTATACTTGTAGTCTGGGTTATAGCAAAAATTTAACTGACTCACAAAAACAGAATTCTATATTTCTGAGCAAAACAAGTTTTTTTTTCAATTATAAATAAGGTATTCAATAAACATAAAATGGGTTAAATATTAAATAAAAAAAAAGTTTTATTTAATATTTAAATCCATATTATTCTTAAAGAAAATTATTTTCCTTAGTTAAATAAGAAAAAAGCTTTTCTTTTATGATATTAAGTAAATTTACTTAAAAGCAGTTTATTTTTTATTTATCTTTGGAGGCTTCATAAATAAAAACCAAAAAAAGCAACAACAAAAAACACCCCCAATTTACCAATAACACTTAACAATTATATTTCCATTTTCCATTTATCTCAGTTGATACGATTTCTTTGATAGTAAAATAAATTTTAATGAAATAGAATAAAAATTTACTACAATAAAAATGAATAAACAATAATATTTAATTTGAATTTATTTTTTTGTTGTTGGTATTTTTGGTTTATTTTTTGAAAAGAGAATAACAATTTAATTTAAGAGTTTTGTTCTTTAAAGTCAAATAAAACTTCTACAATTATTAAGCTTTACGAAAATAAGAAAAGTTTATTTATTTTCGACAATAAGATTATAAGTTTACGCGAAGGCAACAAGTTTCGAAAGTAGAAACTTTTCCTGCAAATGGGGATAAATACAAAAGACGAAATTCACTAATTTCTATGCTCTTCAGTTGTTTCTGTATACGAAAATAAATAAATAAATAAATAAATAAATTTTCTTCTGATTCACATAAAATGAAATTAGAATATTAGGAAATTCCATCAAATAAATACTATTTAAGTTTATAGCATTGAAGAAAGTATGGCCATTTTAGAAAAGTCCTTTATGATAACCAATCCCGTGTATCTTCGTTATTGTAATATTAAAATTTTATGCAAATTGAAATAATTATAACCACTTTGAAAATTTTGTATTGGATTTATTACAAAACGATTTAAAAAATATCATTTATTTCGAAATGATTTCTTAATTAATTTTCTAATTAAAAACACTTTTTGATCATTCTACTCTACTGTGATTTACAAAATTATATCAAAACGGTTTGAAACGATATTTATTTTCTTTTAATTGCAAAAAATATTGAAATTTTCCAAAATGGTAATTTTTATTAATAATTTTATAAAATATTTTTAATTTTTGTTTAAAATTCCTTCAAAAAACAGAACCTTTAACTGATCAAGTTCAATAATAACTAATCTATTATTGAGTTTAACAAATCAAAAACCTCACCACTGTAGACTATATTCAGTAAATTTTATTTAAAAAAGTACTTTTATAATGATTAAAAATTCAATAATAAATAATAAAATATTTTTTATTATATTTTTAATAGCTTTGCATATACACGTAATACCAGTGAACCTGAAGGTTAAGTTGATAATAAATAATTTTTAATAGTGAAAAAAGAATAAAATTTATTAATAAATAATTTTTTATGCAATTTTTTTTAAAAATAAATTACGATAAATTGTTATGTTATACTGTAAAAATATCTGAAATTATAATATTAAAAATTTTTATGTCCAATTTCTAATTTTGTGAAATCCGAAGAGAAAATGTGCAAGTTTTTCTGTTTTTTTTTTGCTTTCAAGTGCCAAATTGTATTAATGAATTTACTTTAAAAACACTAATTAAAAAATAATAAAAAATAGATCAAATAGCTTTCAATTTTTTTGTTAAATTTGATTTTTCGCCCAAAAGAATTTGTGTTCAAAACTGTATTGAGAATATTATCCAGCTCTTATTAATGAAAATAGATTATTTTTTAAGGGTTTGGTTTTTAAATTGCCAAAACAAATACAAAAGCTTTCCAACAGTATAAAAATTTTTTAAGTTACTCAATAAAATCATAATTGCCATTTATTTTAAAATTATTATTTTATGTAAATGTTAACCGAAACCACATTTTAAGTGATCCATGCGAGAGATTCAATTTTGTACAACTTTTTTGAGCATCAAACACGAGTAATATTGTCTTTTAAGGCTGCAAGTGACGCTGTTTTATTGGCATAGACGAGTGACTTTACGTAGCCCTATAAAAAATAGTTAAGAGGCATCAAAACGCATGATTTAGGCGGCCAACTCACTGGTCCGAAATATGAGTTAAATTGCTCACCGAACTGGTGTGTGGCATGTAGCCATTGCTGTGTGGCATGTAGAACCGATTTGTTAAAACCACATATCAACCAGATACAGTTCTTGAATTTTGGTCAAGAAAAATTCGATATCAACGAGTGATAGGTGGCGCCATTGACGGTAACGTTGAGGCCAGCGTTATCTTTAAAGAAATACTGACCGATGATTTGACCCGTGCTTAAACCGCACCTAGAAAAACAGTGAATTTTTCTAGGTGCAATGGCAGTTCTTATTTGGCCTGTGGTTATTCATCAGGACCAATTGTCATAATTTTGCTTGAACCATAAATGAACTTTGTCGCTAGACCAAAAAAACTGATTTTCCGGAAGTTATTTTAAAGCTTTGGCAGGTCATTCGGCTTCAATTCTTTATCATGAGCTGTATTTTATACGATTTTAGACTAAGATCCTTGTATAAATCTTCCAAATAGTGGAGTAACACAATCCCAATTGCTGGGAATAGCGACGAGTGGACAAATCTTGATCTTGACCAATACTGGACGCTACGGCAGCAATATTTTTCTCTATACGCACTCTACGAATACGGGTTGATGGTTTGATATATAATAGCGTCAAATTGCTTCAAAATTTTGTCACAAATTTGCACATAAAAGTCAATAATTTGAAGGCGTTATTTGTGTGTTAGTCTTTCCATAATGAAATTTCAATGCCAACTGAGCACTTTTAACTTTGACAAACGTCACATGTCATGCGTTATCTGTCAAAAATTGAAATCATGACAAACTAAAAAGCAAAAAAAAATATTTTATTAGATTTTTAATTTTTACTATGCTAAGTTGTGTTGTAATTCTTGTGAGTAATTAGAATAATTATACCACAACAATTAGCCTGGTTACTCGGAAAGTGGGCAATAAGCACTTCTTGTTTCGTTTATTTGTATGGAAGGTCTTTAAGAAAAGAGGAAGGGTTTATTCTATAGCACCACGACGACCATGAGACGATTTGACAACTTTAAGTTTCGTGTAGGTCGGCATTGCTAATTTTCCTAATGGCAGTAGTGGAAAGTAATTTTGTTGATGGTGATAGAGGGGGAAGGGGGTAGGAAAATGAGCAATTAAATGTTCGTAAATTTTATGGAGCATTTTAGATTGTTTTTGAAAATCATATAAAAGACTTAGAAAAGAAATTAGTAGATTGAGTATTATGAGCCGGTATTTTGTCAATAAATGCGTTAAATTTGAAATTATTACGGATAGAAGATGGTGGATGATCTAAAAACTAATTAAAGTGGATAAGTTTTCAGGAGCCTAAGGAGTTAAATAATATTTTCAGAGTTTTTTTTAGTAAATAATTTTTTATATTCTATTTAAAAATACTAAATAAAAGATTAAGTGAAAATTCTCCTTTTGCGGATCGCGATTAAGAAATAATCCTGGGACATTTCACCATTAAACATTTGCATTAATGATGAAATGTTGCAGGGCCTGATAAGGCTTCTAAGCTCTATGGAATCCCTAAGTCACATCATAATCTACTATAAATAATTGTGTATTTTACTTGTATCAAAGGATTTTATTCGAAAATATTTTCAAGTTTAATTTTTGCTTTTTGAAGATGGCCAGTAACTTTAGTTTATTGATCTTTAATTCTGGTAGTGTTCATATGTGAGCAAAATATAATATAAAAAATAAAATCCATTTTTCATCTTAACTTTTGCTTATTTTGTAAAACAATTTACAACATTTTTTATAGATATTGAATATCCAAGTGCCCCAGCTTACAAAGTGGAGATAAAATATAAACGGACGCAAATGTGTCCACATTACTTTTACTCTCCTAAGTAAACTATATTTTCCCATAGTGTTTAATTAATTATTTTGTTTGTTAAGATGCCAAACACGCACCTCAAAATGGTTTATCACATTATATTTGTTAGTTTTTCAATATATCTTTGGGAACAAAATTTATAACGGTATCTGGTTGCCCCTATTATCGGTGAATGGTCGCCAATATTCTGCTTCATCTAAGATCTCTTTTACGAACACCCGAATAAGCGTCGCTTATCTTTTAGTGGCGCTGAATTTAAAAACATATTGGGACATATTTATCTTAGTTTGAAGACTGTTGGGAGATATTCAACTCAGTCTGAAAACTGTTGGGACATATTTACGTCAGTTTAAAGACTGTTGGGACATAGTATAAAGACTGTTAGGACATATTTAATTCAGTTTGAAGACTGTTGGGACATGTTTATGGTGGTGCAAAGACTGTTGGAATATATTTACCTCAGTTTGAAGATCTTTTTGGATCTATTTACCTTAGTTTGAAGATTGTTGGGACATGGCGTAAGTACTGTTTGGACATATTTAACTCAGTTTAAATACTTTTGTGATATATTTATCTCAGTTTGAAGACTGTTGGGATATATATATTATAGTTTAAAGACTGTTTGGATATATTTACATCAGTTTATAGGCTGTTTGGACATATTCATCTTGGTTTAAAGGAATTTTTGGTAGTTAGTATCTATGTATAAACTTCTCTGGAGCCCATTTGTCCCAAGAGTCCCGAAAGAGGTTAACGACTAGAAGTAAATAGACTATATTAACAAATACATCGACTTTTAGATAAATGCTCTAAGCTAACAGAAGACAGTAAAATACTTGGATAGACTTACAAAACCCAAATGGACTTATGGACTAGAACTCGGGTACTCCTCGAAGCCTTCGAATTTTCCATTTAATCCAATTCCTTCACGTACTTTTATATTTTATATAAGAATAAAAGTATTATTCTTCGTCATCTGATATGCATCTGTCTCGTTATAAACAGTTTCCTTGTCGTCTGACTAATGTTCTTTCTCGAGAACTATCATCTATTTGGTTTTTAACAAATCGCTAGACCAATAACTCTTTGGTAACTGAAGAATCACAACTGGTCCAAGGATTTGTGCAAAAAACTTAACAGGACAAATTTCGATGGACATTTGATCTCCATAACTCTTGACGAGTACCAATACTGTTATTTTAATCTTCTTATTACTATTTTGTAGTTGTAGATATACCAGGAGTATAAGCTTAAAATGTTTAGTCATAGATGGCGTGAGTAAGCGTATTAGGCTACCATGGGCATGCCATACTTTTTTTTTATGAGTTTGACATCTGCCAACATTAATCAGTGCACATTGACAGCAATTTCGTACAACAACATACATTTTTCCTTTGGTAATCATGTCTAGTTTTGTGCCAAAAAATGAGCCTATGCGGGGAGCTCTACTTTTCTGATTCAATTTGAAGAAATCGGCTGCCCAATCGCATCAAATACTTATGGAGACATATAGTGATAGTGGTTTATCGGAAACAACGTTCTAAGATTGGTTTCATTGGTCCAAAGACGGCAATTTTGACTTATGGGACAAGAAGCGTGACAATTAGCGTAGGAAGGTTAAGGACCATAAATTGCAGGCTCTTTTGGATAAAGACAATACCCAATCGCAAAAAATGCTCGCGCAGGAATTGGGTGTTACTCAACCAGCCATTTCCATGCGTCTGCGTGCCAAGGAAAAGATTTAAAAGATCGCAAAATGGGTGCGGCATGAATTGAAGGATAGGCAGATGAGCAACGCCAAAACATATGCGAAATTTTGTTCACCAGACAAAAAAGAAAGACGTTCCTTCATCGGATTGTGACAGGCGATGAAAAGTGGATATTTTTTGAGAATCCTAAACACAAGAAATCGTTTGTTGATCCCGGCCAACCATCAACATCTTCCCCAAGACCAAATCGCTTCGGACGGAAGACGATGCTGTGCGTTTGGTAGAATCAGCACGGTATCGTTTACTATGAGATCTTGAAACCTGATGAAACTGTTAATGCACACTGCTACCACCAACAACTGATCAAATTGCACTATGCTCTGGTGAATAAGTGGGGATTATCCCACCCCGCTTATTCACCAGCCCTGGCCCTTTTCGACTAACGCCTGGTTGTTGTTGAGGGGACACGCGTTCGCTGAGCAGCACTTCGATTCTTACGAAGACGTCCGAAAATGGCTTGATGAGTGGTTTGCCTCGAAAGAAAAGGAATTTTGTTTGTATAAATTTGTTTTTGACTTCTATGAAAAAAAACTTGTGTTTTTTTGACTAAAAAACAGCGGATTTAAGCTTATACAACTGGTATGCAAAATTATGCTAAATGAATACTTAACTTAAAATAAATTCGTATATCAGTCTTTTGTATGCTATGGCAACTCAACATCTCTTAAGTGAAGTAATACACAACTATTGATTTGAATTTAGATGTAATTACACCACTGAAAGCAGGTATCTTGTTTTTGTATAAAAAACCAAGATTATTGAACAATTTTGTCAACAGAATTTTTACGGTAAAATATGCCAAATAATCATAATAATTTTCTATTTATCGAAATAGGAAAATAGGAAATTTATTTTTAGCTTCACAGAAAAGCAAAAAATCGTAAGTAAATATTTTCGGTTCATCGAAAAAAGAAAACGAATAAATTTTTTCTACAAAAACCACCCTCATAATTTTGTGCCGTTCTAGTTTTTCATGTTATAACCAAATAACTCATTAATACCATATTACCATAATAATATTGCACTATCAATTTGACAGAATGAATAATTAATGAATGTTGTGAAGTGTAAATAATTCGATAACAGGTGAATTGGCCAATAAAATAAAATTAATTCATTTCGATACGAAATAACATTGTTTCGAAAATCCAATGATAAGTTTACCATTTAAATAAACATACTAGAATATATTTGGGAATATGTGATTAGAGGAACAATGAAACTCAATCAACACGAAACTTATTATGTATAATGTGCATTTTCGATTTTTGTATCCAATATAGTAAAAAATCCTTCAGAAAAAATTATGTCAATGTTATTTATAGAAAAAGAAAAATTCTTTTTTTTTTGGAGTAAATTTCGTTTTATTTTTAAAAAAAATTATAATTTACAGGAAACAAAACTTGATAAAGAGTAATTTTTCAGGTAATATTTTTAAATGAGTTTCTGATACAAGCACCCACTAAAGGTAAATTGGTAATAAGATAAAAATTGAACGGTCTATTATGTTAATGAATTCTATGAATTTCGGTTTTTTGTTTTTATGCAAGTTGCAAAGTCACGAACTATTGAATTTTTATCCGCGTACGTTTATACGTACTTGTACGGTAGCAGAATAATTGAAACCGCTTCGTCATATTACTCGTATTTTATTAGAAAATGTAACATTTTACAATTAGTATTCATGAGACATTCTATACACTTTATCCGAAATTCATGCACACTCGATTTTCTATCAACAGTCTACTGATTTTATGGATATTGAAAATGTTTAATATAAGATGAAGATACCAAAAATGGAAAACTCTCGAGAAAATGTCAAAAAAATATTTTTCCAAAAATAAACAAATTTAAATATTGTGATTCGTTACGAGTGTGAATCCTTAATTATAGATTTTTTTTTATTTGTTCGTAAGATAACTGATATCAAAGTTAGGTTGCATTGTTTAGCGCCACGATCATAAGGCCATCTGGCGATTTATGTTGTAACTCTCAGATTGTCTAGCGAAAGTGAGCTATATTTATGGGTTTAGCGGATTTAGTGAGAAATAATAAAATATTATTGCGCATAAAAAAATTATAAAAATAGTTAAAAAGAAGGCTTGATGAAAGAATAGTGAGTCTAGAAGCATCACAGTGCTGGGAATACTATTCAAAATTTGAATATATTTAGTTTCAAATTTTAATTAGTTTTTTATTTAACTATTGAAACATTTTTTTTAATTTGTTCGCAAGGTTACTGATTGCAAAGTTAGGTGGCATTATTTAGCGCCACGATCATAAGGCCATCTGGCGATTCATGTTGTAGGCTATATTTATGGTGTTAGCGGATTCAGTCAGAAATATTAAAATATTATTGAGCATATTTAAATGGTATATTAGTTAAAAAAGAGGGTTTAACGAAAGAACAGTCGGTCTAGAGGCATCACAGTGCAGGGAGTACTACTCAAATGTTGATTTAAGTGACATGCATTTAAAATGGTACGCATTAGGAACGAAGTTGATTTGAATCATTTATTATACAGGCTTTTAAAAAAATTCCTCTTTTAAATAAGGCTGACAGTTTTCAATGATATTTATTGAAGATCTTTTTTTAAAAAGTCTCGTTTTACGTTATAAAGAATTATCCAATTTGTAGTTTGAAAAAAAAATTTAAAAAAAATATATTTATGGTTAAATTTTGACTAATTTTTTATTTAATTATTTGGCATAAACTTTGCCATTTTGTAAAACAATTATTAGAATAAATTTCCAATAGTACGCGATTCTTATGAGGTAATTTTTGATGATATTTTTGTAATTTTCGTACTGTAGTTGAGCCATATCTTAATAAATGTTGGTTTTTAAATGCTCTTAAAATAAGAATTTGCTTACAAAAATATATTTTTTTTAATAGTCTAATAAGACAAACTACAACGGCATCAAATTATGTGATTTTTGGAGGTACATTGATAGCACCGAAACTCAAAGTTATGTGTCCTGGGAAATGTTCGTACAGTTAAGCCAAAATATATCGTGTCTTATAGCTTGGAGATAAATATTTTTTAAAACTATTTATAATACAAGTATAATTGTTTAAAATCAGATAAAAAAAGTTGGTTATTATAGTCCATTGGGTTTAGAATGGTAAGTAATGATCTCGCCTTCCTAATTTTTATTGAAAAATATTGAGACCAAAATGCACAAAAGACAGCCACTTTCAGCAGATACAATGGCTTTCTTGCAATTAATTGTCAGAAACTTAGGGACATACTCAACTCAGTCTGAAGATTGTTAGAACCTATTTATGTTAGTTTAAAGATTATTGGGACATAGTATGAAGACTGTAGGGACTTATTTAACTCAGTTTAAATACTGTTGGGACATATTTACCTTAGTTTGAAGACTTTTGGGACATATTTATGTTAGTTTTAAGATTGTTGGGACATAGTATAAATACTGTTGGGATATATTTAACTCAGTTTAAATACTGTTGGGACATATTTACCTTAGTTTGAAAACTTTTGAGACATATTTATCCTAGTTTGAAGATCGTTGGGATATATTTATCTTGATTTAAGGACTGTTTGGACATATTTATTCTGGTTTAAAAGAATTTTCGGTAGTTAGTATCTAAGTAAAAACTTCTCTGGGACATATGTGTCCCAAGAGTCTCAATAGTGTTAAAAGACTAAACGTAAATAAAACGTTCTAACAGTAGACAGTAAAATACTTGGATGGACTAACAAATCGAAATGGACTTACGGGAACTCCTCAAAGCCTTTAAATTTTCTATTTAATCCAATTCCTTCAGTTACTTTTATACTTTGAATAATATTATTCCTCTTCATCTTAAGATCTTTTCTAGTTATAATGTGCTCCTATCTCGTTATAAAAAAGCTTACTTCTGATCTGACTAATGCTCTTCCTTAGATAAAAAAAATGCTTATCATACGTCCATTGAGTTTAGAACGGAAAGTAATGGTCTCGCCTTTCTCATTTTCAAAGAAAAATCTTTAGACAAAAATGCACAAAAGACAGCCACTTTTAGCAGATACAATGGCTTTCCTGCAATTATTTGTCAGAAATTTTAGGACATATTCAACTCAGTCTGAAGACTGTTGGAACCTATTTATGTTAGTTTTAAGACTGTTGGGACATAGTATAAATACTGTTGGGACATAATTAACTCAGTTTAAATACTGTTGGGACATATTTGCCTTAGTTTGAAGACTTTTGGGCCATATTTATCTTAGTTTAAGGCCTGTTTGGCCATATTTATCCTGGTTTAAAAGTTAGTTCTATGTATAAACTTCTCTGGGACATATATGTCCCAAGAGTGTAAACTTGAAGGGACTTACAAAATCTAAATAGACTTACGGACTAGAACTCGCAGACTCCTCGAAACCTTCGAATTTTCCATTTAATCCAATTCCTTCAGTTACGTTTATATTTTGAATAATATTATTCCTCGTCATCTTAAGATCTCTTCTAGTTATAATGTGCTTCTATCTCGTTATAAAAAGTTTACTTCTGATCTGTCTAATGCTCTTCCTCAGATAACAGAAGACACACTGAATTTCTTGCAATTAATTGTCAGATATTTTTGTATAGTGAATTTGCAGAAGAAAATTTTGCTCGATATGTTGCTACGGCAGAATCACAATGTTTGTAGAAAGTTTTTATAATTTAAGTGCATTATTTTATCAAAATTACAAATTCTAAACTAAATAATTGTTATTTTCTCCTATATTTTAGTTTGGGCTGTAGTAAATGTATTGATCAAACAAGTTCGGACTTATGCTCATTGGAAGAATGACATTCCGTACTACAATAAAAATAATTCTTTTACAGTTTATTGGATTGTCGATTCAGTTGTAAATTATAGGGTGTAAAGGATGGAAGTCAACAAAGAGAAAATTCGGTAGATTTTACAATTTGACATTGATAAAGGTAAAAATGCAAGACACGTGGACCACAGTGTTTATGGTCCCAATACTCTCACAACCAATTGCGTACAATTTTGATTTCGTCGATTCCGTTCCGGTATTTTCGATATTAAATAAATACCTAGCAAAGGTAGGTCTATCATCGAAAATATCTATAAAATCATGCAAATGATCGAAGTAGGCCGATATGTTAGAAGTCGTAGCATTGCCCAAGCGCTAAAAAAATTCGTGGTGAAACCAAACATCGAGCTTCTTTCTAGACTCGACTATTGGGTTCCACTCAAATTGATGCAGAAAAACATGAGGGATAGAATTTTCGTCTGCGCCTAACGGAACCATTTCTTAAACTAATGGTGACTGGGGCCGAGAAATGTGTCACATACAACAATATTGTGCGAAAACAGTAGTGGTCAAAACGTGGTAAAGCGGCCGAAATGGTATTTAAACTAGGCATAACGGCAAGGTAGACTTTGCTATGCATTTTGCGGGACTTGAAAGAAACCATCTACTATGGTTGGGAAGTATTGATATATCCACCTTATAGTGCGGATCAGGCACCAAGCGACTACTAACTTTCTTAGTGATAACAAATTGGCATCAAGAGAAATTTGTGAAAATTGTTTAGTCGAGTTTTTCGCTAATAGGGATCAGAACTTCTATGACAGAGGCATTATGAAGTTACCTTTAAAATGGTAACTAATTATAAAACAAAATGGTGCATATTTGACTCAAACCGAACAATCGAAACCATATTAAATAAGGTTTTTTAATCAATATTTGCTAAGTTAAAAAAAAAATGGCTGAGCTTTCCAAACTATAAGTTGAAGATTCTGTTATATAAGGTGTAGTAAAAAATTTGCTGCGAACGTCATATTTGCTGCATCAGACAGATTTTGCTTAATGCGTCAGACTTGCTGCATGCGCCAAATTTACTACTGCATGCGGCAAAGCGTTCCGTCAAAATTGTTTGGTTCTTACCCAAGGTGCTATACGACATGTACCAGTCTCTCTATTAGGGGTAAAGTTCTGTGATAAATTTTTAAGTTTAAATATCACAGAACTTTAAAATAAAGTTGTAGAATCTGAGATCTCGATAATTTATAGAATACTTTTTCTAAAGTAATTTTAGGTATTGCGACCTTCACTTAATACTGGATTATCCACTTTTATAGTACAAATTATTATAATTCTGTTATTTAGCAATTATTTAACGTATCTATTATTTAAAAATATATTTGTTTAAACTGAAATTTGCCATTTTGTGTATGATTTGTAAAGTTAATCATAAAATACAAAATATGGTATATGCTGGAAGGATACTTAAACAACAACCTTTAGATGCAGATTTTTTGAATAAATTTTTGTTTTGCAGCGATGAGGCTCATTTATGGCTGGGTATACTCATATAAGCAAAATTGATATAAGGTGTAGTAAAAAGAAATCCATCATCCACTATAAGGTGGATGCATAAGAACATCCCAACCAAGGTCCCGGAACTTCTGGCGAGTCACTATCGATGTATGCGGCCTGGCGTTGTCCTGATGGAACACAATTCCTCTCCTATTGGCCAAAGCTGGCCGCTTCTGGGCGATTGCTTCTTTCAGACGGTCCAATTGTTGACAGTATAGGTCCGAATTAAGAGTTCGGCCGTAGGGAAGCAGCTCATAGTAGATGATTCCTGGCCAGTCCCACCAAACACACAGCAAAACCTTCCTGGCTGTCAATCCTGGTTTGACCAGCGTTTGCGCCGGGTGACCGCGATTTGACCATGACCGTTGTCGCTTGACGTTGTCGTAAGTGACCTATTTCTCATTACCAGTAACCATCCGCTTCAGAAATGCATCGATATTGTTGCGATTCAGCAGCGATTCGCAGATGGAAATTCGGCCCATGAGGTTTTTTTGCGATAACTCGTGTGGCACCCATACATCGAGCTTCTTTTTGTATCCAACCTTATTTGAGTACTTCCAAACGGTTTTTTGTGCAATGTTTTGCTCCTGGACAATCGAAACAGTGCTTACGTGACGGTCGGACTCGACGATTTCCATTATTTTATCCACATTTTCGACAATTGGCCTTCCAGAGCGTGGTGCATTTTTGACGTCAAAATTACCGGAACGGAATCGACGAAACCAAAATTGTGCGTGATTGGCTGTAACAGTATCAGGACCATAAATACTATTCACATTTTCAGCTGCCTGGGTTGCGTTTTCGCTTTTATCGAAGAAAAACTGTAAAATATGGCGTATTTTCTCTTTGTTGGTGTCCATTTTTGACGCGTGCTAAAAAAATACTGAGTCAAGTAATCACAAAACTGTATCAAAAACTTTTTTAGTACGAAATCTTATCTTTCTAACGCCATCTGGTGCAACCCGATCGCACTTTTACAACGGGAGATACAGACTCCTAAAGCCATCTATTGGCAAAATAATGAATTACTTTTTACTACACCTTATAAATGTTTCTAGCGTATTATTACAATTCTGGCATATTTTTGAATATATGTCTAAAAGACCGGTTCCAGAATATTCCATAAGGTATGATGGACCGAAATATTCCAAACAATCACTAATAATTCAACTGTAAAAATTAAACTCAGTTCAATAAAGAAAAACAGTCCACTATTCTGTGTATTGAATCTCCTTCTTCTTAAATAATAAATTCTTAAAGTAAAAATTACTATTCTTCTCTAATAAAAATAAAACATTTGAATGGATTGATTTTTATAGAAACCTAAATCAAAAAAATCCGACTGGTGTTGGGAAAATATTACTTTAGTAATGATCTCCTTTCCGGAGGAAAACTATTTTTTTTTAAGGACATAATTTATCAGAAAATCTACCTTATCTATTCAAATATGACTTAGAGGATAAAGATAAACAACAAATAATATAGCCCCAATCGATATTTGAATTCTGATTCAAACATTTTCGAATCACATTTCTAAGAAATCATGCAAATTTATGATTCATAGAAGAATTTTCCAAATCAATCACTTCTGACATGTGCAGAATTTTCTTATCATTCACGAGTGTGATTTCCAATTGATTTGTTTGAATGTATTATGCAATCTTTAGCAATTTAATATTATTTTTTTTAACAAAAAAAAAAAAATCCAAAAAGAAATCAACAAAATTTCCTAATTGACAAATTAAAATAGGAAAGAAAATTTTTTTATTTATTGTATTTGAAAATATTGTATTTTATAATTCAGAAATAATATTTTTCTTAAAAAGAATTTTAATTTAAATAGATATTAAAAATTATTTTCTTAAAAAATAAAAAAAATACATATTTTAAGATTCTATTGTAAGAAAACAACTTTTCTTCTTAAGCAATTCCATTTTTATAGGAATTTCCTTATAGTTTTACTAATTTTCCATACTAATTTTGAAGTATACAAATTATGATTAGTAAATAATTGTCAAAGTGAATTATTTTTTTATCAAAATATTTTTTCAGTATTGAATTATTTATCCTTAAAGAAGGATCTACTTGATTGCTAGTGAGTTA
The DNA here is from genome assembly GCA_958298945.1 of Atherix ibis. Classification (NCBI taxonomy): domain Eukaryota; kingdom Metazoa; phylum Arthropoda; class Insecta; order Diptera; family Athericidae; genus Atherix; species Atherix ibis. The sequence continues at coordinate 28,361,887 of OY282605.1, read as the reverse complement.
AATGATTGTCATTAACTTTAATGCAAAAATCGTATTTCTTCTATTAGACGGTAAATTATCTAAAAGTACTTGTATAAAAGGAAATTATATTAAATTACGTTTTTTGCATTTTGTAAAAATATCTTTCTTTTATGATTTGAAAATAAATATTTTGTAGAAAATTCTTATAGGCTGTAAGATTCAATACTTTAAATCATAGTTAGACGTTGAACATGTAAAATAGTAAATTTTCTCAGATAAAGGTCAGGATATCTAAATGGATGCATAATTGTAATAGTTTAAAAATTATTAATTAACTTAAAAAAAAGTGAAATAAATTTTAATACAGTTACTTTATATCTTTTTCCTATAGAAGGTACTCACCAACCTAGCAAACTAAGGCTTTCTGTTTATGGTAGGAGTCTAAGATCAATTGAAAAGCTCTTAATGAGAACTTAACAAAGTATCGTCTCACCAATTTTATATAAAAAGATGGTCAAACCAGAGACACATATTAAAATATTAGTTTTACTAAAAAATTCAACTGATCAATATTTTATAAAACCTCAAATTTAGGCGCCTTTTTACAACTACATATCTTATGAAATTTTTTTGAAAATTCACAATTATAAAAATTACCAATTAAACCAATAGCCTGACCAACTTACTGCAGACTAGTAAGTCTTCTTCTAATTCTATCAAAAAATTTTGCAAAAATATATCCCTTCAATCCTCTGCTTGGATCCTTAATTCTGGTTTTCAAAAATTAATTTGGTTTTGGTTACGAACACTCCACTACCAAAGAAAAACTATTGTCGCGATGTGTGCTCAGTGATTTTTCAACTTTTCAACCGAGCTTATCACCGATACTTACTCTATATAAACCCTCCCGCCTATTATCTGATAATTAAATCATCCTTTACAAAGCGGGATTTTCAAGCTAGTCAAGCAAATAAACTCTTGATTATGTCTGCATAACCTCTGGTGTTCCACAGGATAGTAAATATGGTCCCATCTTCTGCACCATCAATAAATCCAATATTTATTGTACGCAAATATGTCAACATAACTTTTACTCTCCACCGTAAACCATATTTTCCAGCATATTCTATTGGCAGTAACCTACCATTAAATACTAGAGCTCAATAGGTAAACTAACAATACACGGCATTCTTTACAATGAGTAATTGAAACCAAAATGGACTTACAGATTAGATCTCCGGCGTTTTAGAGCCAAACTCTGTATCTCTAATCAAAAATTCTGACACAAAATCGTAGATGCTCCGTTTTATATTCTTACCTATCTTATCCATTATTATCTTATAGTCCTTTATATTCACAATATGGCTGTATCTCTCTATACAAGGTATTATTTCTGTCTCTTTCTAATTGTACTAATCCACTTATTTGAATATTATTGTTGTCTTCTTTCGATGACTTATTAAGCTGATATTAAAACATACTTAAGACCATTTAATCACGAAAATTACCAAAAATTAAATATTTTTATGGGAAAATGACGATAGTGCTCAGTTGGCATTGTCATTTTCCCATAAAAACACTCATATCCAAATAACGCTTGTAAATAATTAAATCATAAATCTACCTACTGAGCAAGCAATTCAAGCTATAGTGAGAAAATTTTATGGCAATTTGATGGTATTGGATGTCAAACCACCAACCCGTATGCCGTAGCTTGCTGCCGGGGTTGGAAAAGTTACTGTCGTAGCGTTCAGTGTTGGTGAAGACCACGATTTATCCATTCGTCGCCGTTCACAGTAGTTGGGATTGTGACTATGTGGACGATTTTACCCAAGGATTTTGGTCTGAAAGTGCGTTAAATACAGTTCGTGCAAGAACGATATGCGAAAGCGTCGAATTTCCAGTGAGGGTCCACTTAGAACAATTTGAGGAATATCCGTTTTTTTTTACCAAAAAATTGTGTTTAGCAACGAAGCTTATTTCTGATTGAATGAGTATGCGAATAAGCAAAATTGTCATATGATGAATAACCATAGACAAAACAAAAACTGCCATTGCACCCAGAAAAATGCACTGTTTGGTGAGGTTTATGGAATCATCGGTCCATATTTCTTTAAAGATGAAGCTGGCCGTAACGTTACCGTCAATTGCACCCGCTATTGCTTGATAATTTCGAACTTTGTTTTTACCCAAAATGTAAGAACTGCATCAAGGCGACATGTGGTTTTTAGAAGACGGCGCTACATGCCACACAGTACGTGAATCAATGAACATATTAAAAGATGAGTTAATATTAAAAGATGAGTTGGCCGCCCAGATCGTGCGATTTGACGGCTATAGACTATTTTTTATAGGACTTGTCTATGGCGATAAAAGAGCATCACTTGAAGCCTTAAAAGACAACATTACACGTGTACGAGATACTCAAAAAAGTGGTTCAAAATTGAATTTCTCGCATAGTTCACTTGAAACGTAGTCACGGCCAACATTTACATGAAATAATCTTTAAAAACTAAAAAAAGAAGAATTAATTTATCAATTCAAATAAAAATTTCATACACTTTTGCGTTTTCTGAGTTCTTTTTTGTTGTATATTTGAAAACCAAACCCTTAAAAAATCACCTGATATATTCATAAATATAGATCTAGTTCCCCCAATTGCATACAGATGGCATACAGGTGCTTTTGTTTATGTTTCAGTACTAAACACCAGAAAAGAAAAAATATGTGTTAAAAATTTATCTTAAATCTGTATCCGAAATTGTAATGATAAAAATGGTACAAAACTTTTTTATGACCGTGACTGTTCATACACGTGCTGCAGTTTTCGTTTCTTCTCTCGTGAGATTGGTTTGTGTCTCAACTTGTTTCTGCAACATTTTTTTGAAATGAAAATTTTTCGAAAACTATTTACTCTGTAATATATTTTAGATAACAATTGTTTAAAAAGCAATATTTTTTTTATTAACTTAACTAATTATATTTTTTTGAAATAAGCTAATTAATTTAGCTATGTAAGTATTATTAACCCAGGATTAGAAATGAAAGAAACTTAATTTCTTTACATTTTGTATCCTTTTCTGAATTCTCCTTGCGTATTTATTTGTCAATGAATTAGTGAAATTATAATAAATTATTTGGACATAAATTTTGTTTTAATGTAAATAAGAAGATTAATAAGCAGACTTTATCTCATACTTATAGTAATATGTTAATAGTGTACAACTTTCATAACGAAATGAACAACTTTGTACCTTTTCGATCTGGTAAATCTACTAAAAATTCTTATGAAATAACAAGTGCCCACCCATTTAATACTATATCATCTACTCCTTATAAAATAAGCCAATTCATCTTAGTTTATTTATTTAGGATTTTATTTTTCATTAAATTCAAGTTTGTATTTCGTTTCATGTAAATATTACATGAAAATGATGACAATTTAAAGAAGAAACTGCAGAAAAGTTGATCATATTTTTGAAAGTTTATTTATATTAAAATGATAATAAATATACTTGAATGAATAGTATTTTAAATATATGTGTATATATATATATGACAAATTGTAGTTAATTTGAGTGAAAATTGGAAAACTTTTTAGCAAAGTTCCAACAAATTTATCTTTTCAAATCAACAAAATTATTTACATTTGAATTTGTCTGAATGTCTCCCCTCATCATTAACTATTATCATAAAAAAGTATTATTAAAAGATATTTGTAATATTATTTTTATATCTAATAGTTTCGGTTATTAAAAAAAAATGCATATTTAATTTTTCTTAAAGGATACTCAAAAGTTGCTATAGAAAATTAAATTCAGAAAGATACCAGTACGGTTTTTCACAAAGTTTTAAGTATATTTTTATATTCACAAATTTTTCTTTTCAAATTTAAATTTATGTATAATTTTTTTATAATTTCAATAAAGCAAAAAAATTGTTTAATTAAAAATTATAAACATCTTAAAATATTATAGATTTGAATTGAAAATTTTCAATTTGTTAATCAAAATCTTTACACTTTAATTTAACTACGGCATAAAAAAACCGCCATTAACATCTGAATTTTATGTTAGTACTCGTATTATATAAATTTTTAATAATAAAAAACTTTACCTCGTATTTATAAAAATTAAATAAAATATTTATTTTCTCTTTTTTTTCTGAACAATCAGGTAAGAGTTGTACAGACTTTGTAAGAGCATTTTTAAACAACACAAAAAATACTAAAGTTAATGTGAATTCTTTGAAAGTTTTGACCCTAAAAACTTTCTTTTTTTATTTAATTAGTTTTTTTTTATTACGTTTACAGATTTTTATTGAAGTTTTTTTATTGGGAAAATGGTAAATAAGTCTTTAAATAGCATTTTTTTATTAGAACATTTTATTCAATTAAGATCAAAACTGAATGTACTTGTACTACAAGAATGGTAATTTTTCAACCCTTATTAAAAGTATATAAAATAATTTCTTTTTAAAAAAACCATTCCAACTAAACTTTTTTTTTGGGTAATTATTAAATAAATCCAACTAGAACACTTGCATCTTAACTGTTTTATAAGATACAAATCGATTTTGTTAGCAAAGCATTTTTAATATAATATAAAATGTTTTTGTTATTTTTTGAAAAGTATCTAATTTGGCTGAATGCTATTTTATAAAGTATATTTTTGCAATAAAGAAAAAAACACAGAATACTTTAAATGACCTCAATTATATTATGTTGATATCAGCCCTTATTTGTGCAGAGCTTTCGATGGGAAAATCTTTGATGGGAAAATAATTTGCTAAGAACCCTTTTTGAAGAGAAAATATTTTCTTTTTTGGAGAAAAAAGAAGAAAAAAATGTTACTATGAGTACGGACAGATAATGTTGACAATAACAATCTTTTCCCCATTTGTGTTTTTGCTTCCTTTTTCTTATATTTTTTTTTTGTAACATTTTCCTGATAAAAGGATAAAATACTTTTCCTAGATAAGCAGAAATTTACGAAAAATTCGACCTTTCGGACGACTTATCTTAGAAATGTTTAGGAGGATTAATAGAACAAACATTCAAATTTGTATTTTGGGTCATTTAATAAATAAAGGTATTTATAATTAACTAAATTATATAATGAAATATACAAAAAATTCTATAGGATTTAAGATAAAAGGGAGGATTACTGCTGGCTTTCTAAAAGTCTATTTAATATTTGACAAATTAAATACTAAATCTTTAAATGTTTTGTTTTAGTTTAATTTATTCTAAATTTATATTTGAATAGATAAGATTAACTGTTATGCTTGATGGTTTTTTTTAAGCTTAAAGTTTGATAAAATAAATCTTTTTCTATCTTTCTAAACTTAATATTTAATTATAAAATGAAGTTGTCGGTTTATTAATTAGACTGTTGGAAATTTTCTAACTAAAACCAATTCGGAACATGTTTTAATAATGTTACAAATATGCTTAAAGTTATAATTTTAGGAAATTTCAAAGAAACTTTTTGCATTATAATTTTTTTTTAGTAATTTTCCATTGCATTATTTTACCTTTTCTTTAAGTCAATTTTTGGTATTTTACAAAAATGGGTGATCTTTAGTCTAGACGTAAATAATCATATTAAAAAGAAATTCTGTGGCTATAATCTTTATGAATTATTAAAAGTTTTATAATAATTGAAATTGTAGGAAAATTGAATAGTTACAATATAAATAAAAAATCATTGACATTTTTGAAAAATAATTGTCCCAAAACTTTTTTTTTTTTATTAAAAAAATTAAATAAATTTGAAAAAAGTAATTAAATTTTATAATTTTCTTTAAATAAGAGAATGATAAATTATTAGTTATATTAAATAATCTTCTATTGTTTTTTTAGAAAAGAACATTTGCAGAAAAGTAACGATACTCAATTTTTCTTTCTAATAATTTTATTGGCTTGAGTTCAAATCTATCTAATGACATACGAGGTCTGTTCAAAAAATTTATTATATTCTTTTTATTTTTAACTTTTGGGAATGAGCCGGATGGTTGATACATTCCTTTTTGTTGCTTTTGTACGCCAAGGTCGTCCATTAATTAAAAATTCGCTACTGGCTACGGAATCTATGTTCAAAAATTTTAAATTTCCGCGGGTTGCCTATATTCGATTTTCGATTTTTGGTGCCGTTACGTTGGTACTCATTTCTCTCACAAGTTCGGCCATTTTAATTGTTCAGTTAATTTTTGACAGCTGCTTTGCTTGCACATGTTTTGGCTCGTCTTCGATTTTTGCCCATTCCAAAACATGGGTCAAAGAATCTGTATAAAATTTTATGTAAAAAATAAAATTAATTGCGCGGACGCATTCCGAATTTTGACTGTGGCATATGGTGAAGTTACCTTGGACCGAAGCAACGTTTATCGGTGTAGATTTTTACCAATGATTTGGCGTTAGACGGGTCGCCGCGAAATTCATACCAAAATTGTTCAATTTCGACCAAAAACAGCATCGCATTAACATTGCTAAGGAGCTGTTGTTGGACTCTGTCCGCGACGACCCAAATTTGGTCCAGAGGATCATACCTGGTGCAGAATCATGGGTTTATGGTTATGACATGGAAACCAAAGCTCAGTCATCCCAATGGAAGCTGTCGCACGAGCCAAGACCGAAAAAAGCGCGCCAAGTTCAGTCGAATGTAAAGGTTTTGCTTACAGTTTTCTTCGATTTCAGGGGCGTGGTTTATCATGGGTTCTTACCACAGGGTATACCGGTCAATAAGGAATATGACCTGCTAGTTATGCGCAAGTTGTGCCAAGCAATCCGCCAGTAACGCCCGGATTGGTGGAACAACAAAAATTGGCTTTTGCACAATGATAACGCCACCGCTCACGCATCGTTACTTGTGCGTGAATTTTTGACCAAAAACAACACCTAATAATGTCGAAGCCACCGTATTTCTAAGATCTGCACCCTATGACTTTTTATTATTCCCGGAACTGACGAGACCCATGAAAGGACGACGCTACGCTACGATTGAGGAGATAAAGACGGCATCGAAGAAGGAGCTGAACAAGATCACAAAAAATGATTTTTTGAAATTCTTCAAGGATTGGGAAAAACGTTCGCACAAGTGTATAATATGTGATGGGGATTATTTTAAAGGGGACAAAATAGAGGTTCATAAATAAGTAAATAATTTTTGAAAAAAAAACACAAAATTCGCGGTACATTTCGTAGACAGAATGTCGACAAATACTCCGAGTTATCTAAAAATATGACCTCAAATAAAAACAACAAAAATAAAATTAGCAGGACTCGTAAAAAAAATAAATTCAACTACTCTCTCTTTCTCTCTCTCTCTCTATCTCTCTCTCTCTCTCTGTAAATTATGCTTTTAAGAACCTTTTCTATGCAGCACTTCAGATATCTTTAATTATTAGGTTGTCAAAAAAGTAATTTCGTTGTTTCCCGACAGAGGACTTATTTTTAATTTTTCGCAACTAACTTCACACTTCAGCCGCATAATCATATATATTTTGACAGCTGACACAGCAAGGCTTGCTTGTGAAAAAATACAAGATACTCTTTTAAATATGGAAAGTGGAAAGCAGCATTTTCGGCATATTTTACTTTTTTGCTATAGAAAAGATGAAAATCCTGTTCAAGCAAGAAAAAAATTATCAGATGTATATGGAGAAGATGTGTTGCAAACCAGTGCCAAAACTGGTTTGCAAAATTTCGATCCGGCTATTTTGATCTCGAAGATGCACCACGTTCTGGAAGTCCAGTTGAAGCTGATGAAGACACAATAAAGGCATTAATTGATGCAAACCGGCGAATAACAACTCGTGAGATTACTGAAAAATTAAATTTATCGACTTCGACCGTTCATGATCATTTGAAACGGCTAGGTTCTATCTCAAAACTCGACATATGTGTTCCTTATCTTTATACGGAAAAAAAATTGTGCCGTCGCATTGACGTTTATGATTTGCTTCTCAAACGCCAAAAAATGATACATTTTTGAAGCGTATAATTACTGGGGACAAAAAATGGGTTGTCTACAATAATGTTAAGTGCAAAAGATCCTGGAGTAGAGAAGATGAACCGGATCAAAGCACTTCGAAGGCTAATATTCATCAAAAAAAGGTTATGCTATCTTTTTGGTGGATTTTCAAAGGAATCGTTTATTTTGAGCTTCCACCGAGCAATACAACAATCAATTTTGAAGTATACTGTCATCAGTTGGACAACTTGAATTTAAAGAAAAAAGGCGAACAAATAAACTATTGGGTTGTTCGGAAAGTAATTTCTTCCTAAAATAAAATTACTTTCTTCACAACCAATAATATTGTGTATCTGCACTTTTAAAGGATACTTTTAGGTATTTTTTTGCATTTTTAATTTTGAAGTCATTTTTTATGTATCTTGAATTCGAATGCAGATTATACGAAGTGTAGCAGAAAAGTAATGAGATCGTTTTTTTTTGCAACAATTTTATTTTGTTTTCTACTTTAATGTTATCCCCCTTCACGATAGTTTTCTTGAGGTGATTTAACTGGAATCTACTTCAGATTTCCTGTTATAATCCTTTAGATATTATCGAGAGTACCAAGATTACGTCCTTTTTGGGTTTTATTTTTTTTATTGTGGGCAATAAGAGAAAGTGTCACAGAGTTAGAAGAGGTGAATATAGGCCTGGGAAAACCACGAAAATACAATTTTTTTTGTCTATATCTCATTGATTGACATTGCCGTATAACACAAGGTATTCTCAAACCATTTGAAGGCTTTATAACTAGAGTTGACAATTTGGTACAAATACTTTAGAGCGAACTCTTGACTATCTCGAAAAAACATGATCATTGACTTGAAAAGTTTTTTTAAATTAAAATTTTTTTATCCATTTTTATTTAATGGATAAAAAATTTAAATTTACTCTATTTTCTTGAATATATTTTCAAAATTCAAGAAAATAGACTAAATTTAATTTTTTATGTCTCAGAGGATCAGAATTTAGCTTATAGACTTATTTACACACTTCCTTATAGCCTTTTCGTAATTGAATTATTAATTGTATTTTTCAATTTGTTGTAAAAATATGAAAATAATATTTTTTCAATATTTTTATTCAAAAATCAATTATTTGTAATCAGAAATAACAATAAGCAAACTTAAAAATGACTAAAATCGCAGAAATTTCTCCGGAAATTAAAGTTAGAATATATACTTTGGAAGATGAAGGATATTCTCTAGGTTAAAATTGCTCATTAAATTGTAATGAAAAATTTTATAGATTAATATATTTTGATAAAGAGAAATGGAATAAGCTCTGTTATGATCATTAAAATGAATATAAACTTTTAAGGCTCTACTATGACCATAAAAAAATGGGTAAAGCTGAAAATGGTTTCAATGTACTTTATAGAAAATTCCACGTGAATTCAATCAAATATCGTCAAATCTAGTAATTGTCAGTACAGTAAAATACTGCCTTTTGAGGAAATCAGTTCTAATGGATTGAGTAGTAAAAAGTTCGAAGAAAAAATTGGAATCGACTTAAGATCTTTAACAGTGACTACTGGAACAGTACAGTCAGAGCCTTTAGATCTAACAGGCGATAAGATACTAAAAAGAAGCGTGGTTGACACTATACGATGTTTCACAATGTTATAATTTTAATACGCTAGAATAAAGGAAACTTTACTAGAATAACAGGAACATTTACAAAGGCGAGAGCTACAAGGAGATATTTTCGAATGCACAATATTCCTCAGGTAACAAAAATTTCAAAAAATAGCTTTATCTCTCAGGTAGATAATAACCTTAAGCTGTGTAGATTATTCTGGCAGGAACAGGATCTGAAAAGATCTTTATAAAGTATGATTTAAAGGTTTTGATTATTTATGGAATGATTTAAAATGAAACTCTAAGGTAAGAAATCCAATAAGTCAAAAGGACCTTCGAATAAAGCTTCTTGAATGTTGGAATCGGATTATTCCAAAATTTCTGGAAAAGTTACTTAAAAGAACTTTTGCAAAGCAGTTATTTGGGCTTAAAAATGCTAAAAAAATATGTCAAAGATATATAATTAAAGAAATATTTTTACGCTAATAAGTAAAACATAATATGTTAAATGAAATAACTTATTCAGAATTATTGCTGCTCATTTATTAAAAAAGAATTGATAGAATTAATGAAGGTCTACTTCTCTCAATGTTAACCGTCACTTCGACATTTGTTTTAGTGTTGATCTAAGCTTTGAACCATAGTCGATATTATCACTCCTTGTTTGTAGTATCACAGATATCGGTGGTAGTATAACAGTCATAATTTGGATGAGTTAGTAAACATATAAGTGATTGGTTTCTTTCTTGGATAAATTGGGGTGCTTGTCTGGAATTTTTTGAATTTGTTAAAAAAAATTTTGGGGAAGATCTTTAAAAATTTTAATTGTTTTTATTATAAGTTTCTAATAAAAATAAGAAATTAAATAATATAAACTTGCATATTGTCAAGAACATAAAATGAATAGAGTAAATAATGTTCACATTAGTGAAAAATTTCATGCCTAAATTTTAATTAATTGATTTTTAAAACTAATTTTCTAAAATACAATTAAAATCTATTTATTATGATGTAATATAATAGTAAATAGTACACTTCAATTTTGCCTACAATTGACGACTACACGTATTGTTTAACTAGATCAATAATTAATAGATCGTTTATTATAGCTTATCTAGTTGAATTTCATTTATTTCCAATTAAATATAAATGAAAATAGATTATTTTCTAAGTAAATAGATATAATATAGGATAATCGAAAAAATATATTACAATATACAATATTATATTCAAATATAGTCAAGCCTAATAATGATTAATATAAGTAGTAACGTGTAAATTATTAAGATTTCACGTGATTGCCTCAAGTAATCAAATATTGTCATTACCATAAAATTACCAAAAAAAAAAAAACAATGAACAAATTAATTACTATTATTTTTAATGTAATTTAATTAATATGAAAATCAATCAAGTCAATTTAAATAGACCAATTTCATATAATTACGTTGGATATCCTGCCCCAATAAAAATACTTTCATGAATAACAAAAAAAAATTTTTTTGTTAAAAATAAAGAGATTAAAAAAATTAATTTAAAATTCAAATTTGAATAAAATTTAAGTTTTATTGTTTTGGTTAAATATTGTCAATATGCAAAAGTTTAACCAAAACAATAAAATAAAAATAAAAATTTATTTTAATAACTGACACTAAAATTTTAGCAGGATCCGATCCTTCTGAAGTAATTTTTGATGATTTTTCCATATATTTCGGGCTGTAATTTGCACACAATTTATATATTTGCCTTATAGCATACTCTACATTTGAATTTTTATCAGCAATAACAGGATACTTTGTATAGTTTTAGAAGAAAAGGGCAAACGGCGTCAAATCGCATAATTTTGGAAGGCAAGTGATATCACCAAATCTTGAACTTACGTGTTGGCAACTTTTCGCGCAATAAAGTGGAAATTTTTCGTGCTGTGTATTTTTTTTCTGAAACAACGTATAAGTTAAATTAAAATAGTAAGGGTCAGACTAGAAAAAAATCGTTTATTTTAAGTCTTTAGCAATCGGAATCGATGGGAACTGTTTCAAAGAAATACAGACACCTTCAGACAAAACTGCAGACTAGACAGTCCCTCTTCGGATATTCTATGGCTTTTCTACAGTCACTTATTATTTTTAAGAGCCCCACATATATGTAAGAAATAAGCCTTATTGCTAAAAAAAATTTTTTTTTAAAGAAAACCTGTTGTTTTAGCACAAAATCGCATTATTTTCTACGCAATTTTATAAAATTTTGTGGTAGTTTTTTATTATATATATAAATAAATGGCAAACTTTAGGCTTAATAAAACTTATAATTATTAATAAAACTTATTTACATTTATGAAATCACAAAGCTTTACTTTATAAACCACTTAATGGATAATAATAATCTTACAAAAACTGACCGATGATATGGGAAAGTACTTTTGAAGTGTTTGAATGGTTTGAAATGACTTTTGAAGTGGTGCTAAGTTTAATTTAATCTTAAATAAAATTATGCTAGGTTATAAGTTTAAAAATATTGATTAATTTTTGTAGTCAACTAACATTAAATCATACGAAAATTTTGAATAATATTTTTTTTTGTGTAAGTTCATTTCATGATTTTTTAAGTGACTAAATTAAATGAATTTGAAAAGTAATATTTTTAAGAAAAAAAAAATTTGATATTCGATAATGGTAATACAGATTTTGAAAATGAAGTCACGTGAAAAACGACAAAGTCACCCAGTATCTGTATCAAAGCTCTAAAATTGTATAAAAGCCAGTTTTTTAAGAAGAGTAAAAATTTACATAAAAACAAAACTTTCAACTGAAAGATAAATTAGTGAAAATTAGTTATTGTAGTATTTTCTGAGAAAGTTTTAGCTGAGACGAATACTTTTTAATTCTGATCCTTCAGTCGAGGTAGTTTATTTTTACTAAGTGTTTATTATATTTTCTAGCAAAATGAGTTAACAACTATTAAAATTTTTCCTTCCATATTAAAAATATTTGAAAATATATAATTTTTATCATAATCTCTACTGCGCAGCGTTGTTTTTATTCATTATAAAGTGTGACGACTGAAAGGCGGAATGATATAAAGCGAAAATTATTTTTTCAAACACATTGTTTTAGTTTAGTTTTTTGTTATTTCGAAAAATGGAAATATAATTATTGGATTTTTTTTTTTAGTATTGTGTGTAAAAACGACGTTCTCCAAACTATCACCATTTTCCTGCTCGGAACTATAAGCTTTCTCAACACAATTTTAGATGATCATGCACGTACGGTTTTTGATCCTAAACGACAGATTGTGGATCGAATGTTCTCCTTAAGATCGCGAATTGTTTGACGTTTATTTACGTAAATCCGTTCCGTTCAGGAAGTCCCCCACAAAAAGAAGTCTGCTGCTATCAAACAAATAAAATTTCTTTTGGAATCATACCTCATGATTCTGTTTCTCAAAGATTCTCCTGTACAGGACCTTATTTACTTTTTCTGACATTTCTTATTTATTTTTTCTGGCTTCTAGAAAATAAGATTTGATAACACTTTCAACAAAAATGTCATATCAAACAGTGCATTTTTTGGGAATGCTATTGTTGCTGATGTAATTTTCTGGGATTCTCAGTATCCCAAAATTTATAGTTTTGTTTGTTGATGACAAATCGTTAAGTTACTCCAAGAAAGTTGATTTTATGTGTATACAGTATTTGACAAGGTATTGAAATTGAATGGAGGAGTGCAGGGGCTACTAATTAGGATCATTTGGATCTTGTAAGGAAAAATTTAGAAATTCAGTTTCCGAAACTTCTGATGTAATATTTTTGCGACGCCTTCTTGAACAGAACCGAGATAAGAAGAGATAGATAGAGATAAACAACCACAGAAAAAATAAGAACTATTATTGCACCTAGAATAATGCACTTTTTGGCCGGTGGAATCATCGGTCCGTATTTCTTTAAAAATGATGCTGGCCGCAACGTACCGTCAGTGGAGACCACTACCGCTCGATGATTTTGAACTTTTTCTTGCAAAAACTGCATCTGCTTAATATGTGGTATCAACAATAAGGTGCTACATGCCACACAGCACGTGACTCAATGGACATATTGAGAAAGGAATTCGGTGAGCATTTTATCTCACGTTTCGGATCGGTGAGTTGGATGCCTAGATCGTGCGACTTGACGACTCTAGACTATTTTTTACGGAACTACGTGAAGTCACTCGTCTATGCTGATAATATAGCGTCACTTACAGCCTTGGAAGACAATATTAGAGGTGTTATTAGTGAGATAATAACACGAAAAAGTAGTTCAAAATTGAAATCCTAGTATGGATCACTTAAAATATAGTGGTGGGCATTGTATATACAAAATAATTTTTAAAAAGATAATGACAAGTGTGGTTTTATCTAATTAAATATAAATTTTATATATTTTTGGAACTGTTCTGTATTTTTTTGAAATTTAAAAAGTAAACATTTAAAAAATCACATATTACATACACATACCTGTAACTATACCTATTCAGAAATATAAATTTTGTACATTTTTGTAATTTTTCTGTATTTTTTTGGAAATTTGAAACACTTTAAAAATCAACGATCACAAACATCACCCTGCTCTGAGGGCGACTGTCGACTAGGGATGGTGTCACCTCGTGCGGTAAATCATGGTGTCATCCCATTGATATCAATTTTATGCTGTCGACCTTTATTTTTTGCTCTTCACTTGGAAAAGTTAAAGTAGTAAAACAAAAAGGAAACGTCAACCTTCTCGAGGATTTTTAAAGTGAGAACTAAAGAAAAGTAGTTTCTAACCATCCTCTCTACCCTCTTTCCAAGTGACGCCACTGACTAAGAAAATATTCCAATAGTTACAAAGGATCAAAATAAAAAGAATTTTTAAAGTAAGAATTTTAAAAAAGTAGTTTTCGATCATCCTCCTTACCCTCTTTTGTAGTGACGCCACTGACTTAAAATAATGAACAAAATTTCAGTATCAATAAAAAAAATAATGAACAAAATTTTACCCATCTTTCAAAAAGGTTCACCATCACAATCTACAAAAACTTAAAAAAATATGAATAATTTATGAGTTTTTCAATCCCTTTACTTGCTCCACCGAACACCCCCTGTAGTTATTTTACGATTACCGTGCGTACTATTTAGACTACAATATTCTAAGCAAAAGTATTGTATAAAAGTTAACACTTACAAAAATTCTAATCGTTTCTAAGGATCGAAAAAAAAGAATTTGTATAGTAAGAATTAAAAAAAAGTTGTTTTTAACTCCCCCTCCTATTGACGCCACTGACTTAGTGAACCATGAGCTAATATAGGGTGATCCATCTAGTGGTTGCATTTTGAACCACTATTTATTTGAAGTAATTCAGTACTAAATGTCATCACGAATTGACAGATTGTTAGTTTAAAGTCTGAATTTTACTTGAAGAAAACTGGAAAATATTGAGAACTTACTTCCAAAGTGGTAAGTCTTCAACGCAAACTGTGAGAAATTTAAAAAAAAAATGAGGCAATGATCGAATGCCATCACGTGAGTTTGTGGGCAAATTCGTGAAGCGAGTTCGTCAAACTGGTTTATAGGTTGCCAAAGCAACTCGTTCCCGTTCTAATACAGTGCGTACGACCGAGAATATTGCCGCCGTTGCTGAAAATGTCCGTGATCATCCATCAACATCAACTCGTCACCGTTCTCAGGAATTGAACATTTCTCGTACTTCTCTGTTGAGAATTTTGCACAAAGGCCTCGGTATTAAAGCTTACAAAGTTCAATTAGTCCAACAACTAAAGCCGCATGACCATCCGATGCGGTTTCGGTTTGCCCAATGGGCTCAAGATCAATTGGCCGAAGATGAGCATTTTTACCGAAAAATCATCTTTTTGGGTGAGGCCCATTTCCACCTCGGTGGGTATGTCAACAAACAAAATTGTCGCATCTGGGGCTCTGAAAATCCATACGTCACCATGGAAAAGTGACACCGAGTTACGGTTTGGTGCGGATTTTTGGCTGGAGGCATCATTGGCCTGTTTTTCTTCGAAAATGATGAAGGAGCCGCCGTTACGGTCAATGGTGAGCGCTATTGTGGGATGATCAACAAATCTTTGTTTCCAAAAGTTGAAGAGAATAGCATGGATGACATTCGGTTTCAACAGGACGGGGCCACTTGCCAAAATTCTGATGTCAATTGGTCGCCTTGGAGCCCGTTGGATTATTTTCTGTGGGGAGCCGTTAGGGATAAATGTTACGCAAGCCATCCAGAGACAATCGAGGCCTTGAAACACAAAATCAAAGTTGCCATTGAAGAGATATAGGCCCAGACAATCGAAAATGTACTGTAAAAATTGGGTCGAGCGAATGGGGTACTATAAGGCTAGCCGTGGCAGTCAAGGTTTTATCTTTCTAATAAAATCAGAAATTTGCAAAAATATATACTAGTTTTTTTTTTATTTACTTTTTAAAATGCAACTTATAAATGGTCCACCCTATATAAAAACAAAAAAATAATGAACAAAATTTTATCCACTTTTCAAAAAGGTTCGCCATCACAACATTTCGTACAAAAAATTAATAAAAAGTTTATGAGTTTTTCAATCCTTTCAGTTGTTCCAGCGCACACCCTGTATTTATTTAACGATTACTGAACGTACTATTTAAACTATAATATTCTAAGCAAAAGTATTTAGATTTTAATGTAACACTTGAAAATATTCTAATAGTTTCAAAGGATCAAAATAAGAATAATGCGTTCGCGTAAAACTGACGTAAACAAGTAATTATCTTGAGTGACGATGACAAGAAGTTTTGTTTAAATTCGTTTTTTTTTTGTGGCTCGAAAATAATGCTGAATTGCAAAATTTACACTCAAAATATCCATACGAGTCTGTACTCACATAGTTGGCGAAGAGATTCTGTCTCGAAATAATTTATATGCTACGAAATTACATGATTTATGATTGAATAAAGTACGAGTAAAATTTAATTCCATTTTCAAGGATACTTTTTTAAGGCAGAGCTCCCCACTATTTATGCTTTTCACTCCAAAGACATACGATAGCGTTCCGTTCGTATAAACTTTTGGTAAATATTCTGTTTTGTAAATGTTTTCTTTATTTTGAATTTTTTCCTGTATTCATATTTTATAATTTCACCAACAGAACAGATGTTGTTAATTAAGGATGAATCAAATTCTATTTTAATAATGTATGAATCTAGACATATTCAAGAGGAGTTGTGAAAAAGAAACCCTTTCGATTGGGGAAAAGAGTAATTTTCGCTTATGTGTAATCATTAAATTTTCATACTTTCAAGGACGATAATGGTAATTTGTTTATTGTTTAAGGAAGTGAATATAAATAATATTCATTCTTCGTCAATTTAGCAAACTCCCATAATGAACGTATGACAACTTTTTATTGAATTTTATTTAAAAACAATTACAACCAGAACACGTCCACATGGAATTGTCAATTTTTCATTTAGTAAAAAGAAATTTCTGACACTTATTTTCCTTATCTTTGGTTTTTTTTTCCTATTTTTTCAGATTATTCAAGGCTTGGTAATCTTATTATTATTAATTTACGCTATCCAAGGATATAAGACAATATAAGAACTGTGAACACACAGAGGGATTAGTGTTGTACAGAAGACGCAACTTTCCCTTATAAATTCGACGTACAAAATCTTTCGTTCTGGACGGTTCGTTACAAGCTGTTGTAAATTGTGGCCGCTAAAAATATGAAGGGAAGACATTTAAGACGACGTTTTAGTCTTCAGCCGTCTTTTATGAAAGATGATAGCTCCGATGATAAACAGAAACGAGATAAGTAAGTATTTTTTTATTATCAAAATTTTTATCGTTTATATTTATGGATATAAATGATTAAATATTGTCAATCAAAATTGCAATAAATATAATAAAAATTTTAATATCAAAGTTAACTTGCAGATTTTGTATATACAGAAAATTTTTTTTATATTTTCAAATGGAAAAAAGATTAACAAAAAAAAAAAGTTATTAAAAAAGTACATAGATTATCATAAATTTATGATTGTAGAAAAATCTTATGAATTAATAATTTTTTTTATGTATAAATATTTGTAGTACAAATGGAAAAGCACCAGTAATTTTTTCAAAATTTGAAGCCTTATTGTGGAAAAATGCTCATGAATTCATTCTTCGAAATATTGTCCATGGGTAGCCACAATAAATTTTCCCCACTTTTCTGGCAGTATACGGATTCTTTGTCGAAAAAAACTAAAATAAAAAATAAACCGAAATTTATTCAGAAAATTAAAATTATAAGTTTATTCATCTAAATCTATATTGTCCCCTTCAAAGTAATCCCCATCGACTTTAACATACTCGTACTTATGTATGCCAGCGCTTGATCCAATCCTCGAAACATTTTTTATATTCGGTTTTCGGTATGTCCATCAGTGCTTCCTGCGATTTTTCCATTACTTCCTCTCGGCTGTTGAAACGAATTCCCCGTAATGGTTTTTTAACTCGATTGAACAGAAAGAAGTCACAGGGAGCCAAATCAAGTGAATTCGGTGGTTGTTGGATGGTATTTGTTGCATTTTTCGTTAAAAAATTACGAATACCAGATGGCACTGTGCGACGGTGCGTTATCATGGTGCAAAATCCACGAGTTTTCTGCCCATAATTCTGGTCTCTTTCGGCGAATTGCTTCACGCAAACGTCTTTAAAACGCCCAAATAATACTCCGTGAGAATTGCCTTCTTTTGAAAATGACGTGTTTTTTTTGGTTTCGGCTCATTTGGTGAAAGCCATTCACTTGCCTGATGTCTGGATTGCGTGTCGTACTCATAAACCCACATCTCGTCTCCAGTAATGATCCTTTTGATGAATGTGGGATCGGATCCAGCCTCGCAAATCATGTAATTTGCGACGTCAACACGGTCTCTTTTTTGCATGAAATTGAGGTCTTTTGGCACCAACTTTGCTGCTACACGACGGAAACCTAAATCATTAACCAAAATGTCTTGGACGGATCCATAGGCAATGTTCAAGTCCTCCGCTATCTCTCTGATGGTTAATTTGCGGTTATTGGCCAACATTTCTTTTATTTTATCAATGTATTCGTCGGTTTTCGATGTCGATGGTCTGCCACTGCGTTCATCATCTTCGATTGACTCACGACTACTTTTGAACCACTTGTGCCACTGGTAAACGACCGTTTTCTTTAGAGAATCATTGCCGAAACACTTTTCCAACATTTCCAATGTTCGCGCACCATTAAATTCGTTTTTTAAGCAAAAAAAAAACTTTAATACAAGTTCGTTGTTGCAAATTTAAATCCATTTCTAAAATTGTAAAAAATCGCCAGCACACACAGAGATAGATGTACTTTTGCAAATGTCAAGCTTTGACGCTAAAAAAAAACAGAACTCAAATCGGAACGATGGGAGCGCCACACTCTAATCGTTCCGGGAACTTTTTGATTTAGGTAGTATGTGTCAGTGTGCCAATAGCAGTGAAAAATGTAGTTGAGGCAGCGGTCATCTGGACCTTTCCGGTAGAGCCTATATTGATAGAAGCTGATCAAAAACCTATTTCTGTCTTTCTTCAAAAAGCTCGCCTAAATTTAATTTACAAAAAGCTATGCCTTTCAAATTACCCCCTCCTCACTTTAATCATTAACATTATCAGCTCCCATAGTTCAAAGGGGAATTCATCATCGCTATCCTTATTAATATCCCACAATTCCTCCATTCTCCCACTAGATTTTCAAACTTCCCTTCCACATCCAGATTGGAAACCGTGGTTGGAAGTAAAGTTGAAAGTGTCTACTTCTCTTGTCAGATTTAAAAAGGCTTGTGCTGATCCGTCCACATATAGGAAACTTTTCCTTAAACAGTTGGACGGATTAAAAGATCATCGACTATTGTTCACGAACGCCACCGATACTACATCTTTTTCGGTCGTCGAACTTTTCGGCTGCATCATCCGCGCACTATGTTGTGGAATCTTCTCTCACAGGGCAGCTTCACATTCCAATATTCCCAGTCAATATATTCGACCAATTTTCCCAGTCAACGGAGCGTTATTAATTTTAGCGACAGCCTTGCCGCTCTTAAAGCCATTTGTGGCCTATCGAGTGATCCAGTACTTAGCGCAATTTGTCATAGCATACGTAGCAATAGGAGTGTCGAGTTACAATGGGTACCGGAACATACGTGAATTGTAGGCAACGAAAGTGCGGACAAGTTATTCCGACCAGTGATCACAGTCATTCCTAATCTGCCTCGCCTACTAACAGAATAGCAACTAACACCATAAGACATCCGCACACACTATGACTGGACCAACAGCGGCACATTTTTGTCAGCTCATTGGATAACCCAAAAAAACCAGTCTATTCAACGTCCATACCAAAATTCTGTGTGCGGGGGTTTATCAGAATCGGGATTGGACATTATACTGCTTTCACTCATAACTTCCTTGTTGGCAACACCAAATGTCCCTTATGCCAATCCTGTGGCACCCATTTCACTATCATCCATATTCTACATTAATGCTACATTTAAAAGAATTACTTCGCGAGCAGGATACCTGGATCCAACAAATCCATGTACAGTTCCTGGATCCAACAAATCCATTCCTTAGTCCCCTAATTTAAACTTCAGCAACATACTAACCTACTCCACAAAATATAGCAAAATTCTTAATATTCTATGGTATACTACTAACCACAGACCAGTCTATTTCAGACGACTTTCCATACGTACTATTAAGTTGCCAAATGGCCCCGAGGTCGTGGCGCTATAAAGTGGCCCCTGGCACATGTCTAAGGGACCTTAAAAACAACAACACCAACAAAAAATGCTCGTCTGTTGAGGTGACCTCCGAATCGACCCAATTTTTGGCCTCTTCGTAAGATCGGAAGTGCTGCACAGCTAGGCCACGCGTCATCGATCGGAAAAGGTAGTAGTGGTGTCTGGAGAATATGGCCGGTGGGGCAGGACATCCTATTTCAATGTTTTCAGGTAGTTTCTAACCACCTTAGCTACATTTAGCCGAATGTTGTCGTTCCACAAAATCATTTTGTCGTTTGTTTGCTCTTATTGTGGCCATTGCTCAAACGCATCAGTTGTGTTCGGTAGCGAGCTATTGCGATGGTTTCACTCGCTTGAAGCAGCTCATAATATACCACGCCAAGCTGGTTTTACCGAATACATAGCATGAGCTTCGAGCTTCGATGCACAGCCGTGGCTAGGCTACCCCCCCCCCCCCCTTCTCACGAGATTTTCTACGCTTTGGATTATTATAATGGGTACATTTTTCATCGCCAGTCACAATATGATGCAGGAAACCCTTCCTTTGTTGCTGTTGAAGCAGCTGTTCTCACGTGAAAAAACGTTCTTCAAGTCATATGGCAACCAATTTTCTTGCTTTTGGTTCATTCCTAAGGCTTTTGAACGATGGAAAATTGCTCATTGAGCCACGCCCAATGAATCTGTAAGTTCTTTTTGTGTTTGACATGGATCTTCATCCAAAAAAGCGTCCAATTCTGCGTCTTCAAAATTTTTCTTCAGCCCGGGACGCTCTTTGCCTTCTACGTCGAATTCAGCACTTTTACGATATATTCTCTCACTAAAACAAGCCGCACCATAAGTTTCTACAATCATTCGATGCACCTCAGCAGCACATTTTTTCGAATTCAAGGGAAAAAGCAAAACTTTCCGCAAATAACGCTTACTCGCAAAAAAATATATAACGCCGATAGAAAGTCATAAATGTAATGATGCAGAGTTGTGAACAGATACGTAAGCTTACGAGTTGATATTTCTGCTCCTATATTTTGGACCAGCATTTACAACTGGCGCCAACTATTGGAAAACGGATGCAGAATTTCCCATTTGTACTCACAATATTTTTCAAACTTTTTTTTTATAGAATTAAGCAATCATGTATTTTTAAAAATGATGTTTTTTTCTATTTAAAAAATTCGGTCACTAATATTATATAAATTTTCTTGATATTGTTTTGAATTTTGTAAATCCTCATTTTTAATTGAAAAAAAAATTTCATTTTAGAGTCAATCGTCATGTTGCTGATGACAGTATTGGACCATCGAATGCCAGACACAAAATAGTCGTTATGGGTTCGGCTAAAGTTGGGAAAACATCAATTATAGCACAATTTTTATATAATAAATTTTCACCAAAATATAAAAGGACTGTTGAAGAGATGCATCAAGGAAACTTTTCTATATCTGGCGTTAGTTTAACATTAGATATTTTGGATACATCCGGCTCATATGAGGTAAGTTAGTTTTTTGAGAATTTGCTTTTCTATGAAAAGTTTTTATACTGATTTAAATTAAAATTATAATAAATTTTCCTATTTTGATAAATATCCTTTTTATATAAATTATGATTATTTAGAAAGAAGCTATCATTTCTATTTTTGTTGATAAAAGCTTTTATAAGAAACCATAACTTGAAGCAATAATATTTGAATACTATTACTTAATGTAAAAGATTTTTCAGTAAGAGCGTTTAAATAGTTTTTTAATTGGCCTTTACTACGGCTTTGTTTGCTAGAGGTTGGTTTTCGGAGAAGTAAAATTTTGGATGACTAGCCTCATTGCGAAGTCAGTATGGTCTGATGATGTCACCGGACTAAAATCCACACCAGACAATAAATTTTTCTGTATACAAATTAAACTCCTAGATTAGTTGTGATTACCTTTTATCCCAGATTGAACAGTTTTGCTTGTCCACATAGCCATTCATCAAAAAATGCACTCCATCGCTGACGATGATTTTTTCAACAAATCTGAGGCCGACTTCCTACTGCTCAAGGGCTCAGTCAGCGAACGCCCAACGCTTTTCACGATCTTGTGTATTCAGTTTTTGAGTAAATTAAACCTTGTTTAGATGTAGAGCCTGGGCACTTCAGCTACTTGAACTTTCGAAATATTCTCTAAGTTCAAGTAGCAGAAGTGCCCAGTTCATGTGAAAGCCGCGGAATTGAGAGGTTATGGTCTTCACGCACATTTTGAGTTATAGCCGAAATATTTTCGATCGACCGAGAATTTTTCTGACGTAAAGGTACTGGCCAGCCGTCCTTGTAGCACAGTCAATAGAATGAATAGTACATAATTTTTTTTTTTTGGAAATCGCAGTAGGACCATGCCTCAGTGGGATACAAATTGACGACCCATCCAAGGAGTCCTGAGTTCGAATACCACTGCACCATTTTCCTATGATAATTTTCAAAAAATTCTTTTACTTTCAATTTTACCTTAATTTAATTAGCCACTAACAATAAAAAACATGGAAATATAAATACCAGCTTTTTGGGAGGAGGAACAAACTGTGGATAAACACCTATATTGGTTAAACAACAACCCAAAATGGACGCAATGGCCGCCTCTTCTACTGGACGATAGCATAGAACCGCACCAAACTGCATGATTAATAAGCACTACGATAGCTGCAGCGGACTGACAGATCATCTGCTAAGCAAAGATAAAAACATGAACTTAAAGCCAATGCAATTGTAATTGAAACATTTCTTAATACGTCCCCATATTCCGAAAGGATTAACAACTGAACATGTTTTTTTAAATTTTCTGATTTTACATGTTTAGTTATGCTCTCGGTAGCATGTCCTTTTGACCATTAATTCAACGCAGCTTACGCGGAACGTTTAGTTTTTTGTAATTAAATAGTGGCTATGGCAAAACAAAACTGTATAAAAAATGACAGCGCTGTCATTTTAAACGTCAAAGTAACAGACTGTCAAAATAAAGAGTACCTATTGAAAAGACCCTTTTTTAAGATTAAGTCTACCTACTGAAAAGCCTTTTACTTTGACTAATTATGAGTTTTTAGAAAAAAATTTATACAAAAATGAATGTTTGTATATCTCTATTTTCTTATAGTCTCATAAACAGCTCAACAGATCATCATGACAATTTGTATATATGGGTTTTTGGGTACGGGGACTATTTCTGCGCTGCTCATTTTACTCTAAGTGCTCGCCAAAATGTCACTACTATTCAACTGTTTATAAAAATGTATATTTTTAATTTCTTTTCATTTTTTCCAGCGCTATTTCATTTCTTTGTATTTTTAATTTCAGAAATTAAGTGTGTTTAAATTTTAAACATTTGTTTTCCATTTTTTTCGTATTTGCATTTACAGTTTTATGAGTACAAATAGGAAATGCTGCATCCGTTTTCCAATTGATGGCGCCAGCAGTAAATTCTAGTCCAAAATATCATTAAATCGTAAGCTTAGGCATCTGTCAACAACTCATCATAATTAATATCGGCGTTATATACTATATATTTTTTTGTGCGTGAACATGTAGAAATTTGAGCCAAATAAGCGGTATTTTACCTTCAATTCGAAAAAATCTGCGGCTGAGGCATGTCGAATGATTGTCGAAACTTATGGTGAGGTTTGTATTAGGTCAATGCTACAAAAGTGATGATTTCGACGTAGAAGGCAAGGAGCATCCCGGACCAGTGAAAAAGTTTGAAGACACAGATTTGGAGGCATTACTGGATGAAGATCCATGTCAAATAAAACGAAAACTTGCAGATTCATTGGGCGTGACTCAACGAGCAATTTTTCATCGTTTGACAGCCTCGCGAATGATACAAAAGCAAGGAAATTGGGTGCCATATGAGTTGAAGCTGAGATACTTCGAACGGCGTTTTTTCACGTTCAAATAGATGCTCTAACGGTAAAAAGGGAAGAGGTTTCTGCATTGTATTGTGCCTGGCTATGAAAAGTTGACCCAATACAATAATCCCAAAAAGGAGAAAATATGTCAACATCGACGGCAAGGCTCGAAGCTCATGCTATGTAGTTGGTGGGACCAGCTTGGCGTGATATATTATGAGCTATTGCAACCGGGTGAAACTATCGCAAGAGCTCACTACCGCACACAACTGATGTGTTTGGGATGAGCAATGAAGGAAAAACGGCCACAATACGAGCTCAGGCACGAGAAACACTCGGCCACATGTAGCTAAAGTGGTTAAAACAAACCTGAAAACACTGATATATGATGTTCTACCCCATCCGCAATATTTTGCAGACATCGCCACTACCGACTACTACCTCTTCCGATCGATGACATGTAGCCTGGCTGAGCAGCACTTCGATCTTACGAAGAAACCAAAAATTGGGTCGATTCGTGGATCGGCTCATAAGATGAGCAGTCCTTTCGGTATGAAATCCGTATACTGCCAGAACGATAGAAAAAATTTGTGGCTAGCGATGGATAATATTTTGAAGTAAGAAAACGTGGGCATTTGTCTAAAATAAAACCTCAAATTTTGAAAAAAAAACTATGGTTTTCCATTTGTATTTCAATATTTGTAAATTTTTACGATTTTGAAGTCTTATAAAGGGTTTTCCAATAAGAGTGATATGATGTCTAACTGACGTTTCGGCCATTTGTAATATGTCATGATCTGTTTTTTTTTTCATTTTATTAAGTAATGTTTACAATTTTATCATGGAGAGATATACGCAACAACAACGTTTATAAATTATTCAATTTTATTATCAAAATAATCGTTCTCCAATTGCAACTTTTCGTGCGCTCACTTTCATCTGAGTGGTCCGGTAAATAAACAAAACTGTCGAATCTGGTGCGAAGAAAATCCACAAATTATTCATGAACACCCATTACATTCACCTAAATTGACAGTTTGGTGTGGTTTTTGGTCTGGTGGAATAATCAGTCCGTACTTCTTTCGAAATGAAGCTGGTAACACCGTTATTGTCAATGGAGAGCGGTATAGATCGATGATAACCAACTTTTTATGGCCGAAATTGAAAAAAGTTGATCTTTACAACATCTGGTTCCAACAAGACGGGGCTATGTGCCACACAGCACATGCAACAACCGAACTATTGCGAGAAAAGTTTGGAGATTCGATTATTTCAAGAAATTGTAACATTGAATGGCCTCCAAGAAGTTGTGATTTAACACCATTAGACTATTTCTTGTAGGGTTATTTGAAGTCATTGGTCTTTAGCAATAAACCAGACTCTCTTCAAGCTTTAGAAGTCAATATTGAACGTGATATTCATGACATACGACTTGATTTAGTGGAAAAAGTGCTCGAAAATTGGGTTAATCGAATTCGTTCCTGCAATGAAGTCGTGGAGGCCATTTGAATGACGTTTTATTCAGAACTTAATTGTATCAATTGTACTTTGCAGTAAATAAAAAACATTTGAATTTCCTTAACAATTAGTGTGTTGTTTTTTTTTCTTTTGGAAAACCCTATATAACATTTATTTATATTCTTTTATGTAATGGCAAATTTATCCCCAATCTACCCTTCGATTTCTAGTGACTTCAGTCTTCAGTGCCCCTTACCTTCTCAATTACAATCAACAAAGCCCAATACCAAGGATTGCATATAGAAAATGATTGCTTTGCCCCTGGTCAACTGCACGTTACTTGCCCCAAAGTGGCACATCCACTTGGTCTTAGCTAGACAAATTTTTCAAAAGACTATGTCGTTATAAAAAGATTATACACAAAAAATATTATTGAATAAAGTCCTTATATGTTCACATTAACTATAGAATTATTAATTTAACAAGACTTAAGTTTTAAATCAATATGAATACATATCCTTAAAAAAGAATACAAAACAAAAAGGATATAAAAGAGATTTTCATGAAATGGAAACGATTCTCTAAAAATAGCACTATTTATAATTGCTAGTCTAGCAAATCACTTTTGTGTGAGAGCATCGCAATTGACATATTTTCTTTTTAAAGGGGCTTTTGCTAATCCGATTGAATATGAAAAAGTAGCTTCCACTGGAGACATCAGCATGAACACGTACACGTACAGGTGCAAACGATGATAAGCCCTATAGCAGTCAGCGGAACTAGTTAATATTCTTCCACTTAGTATTTTTCATTAAAAGACAATTATTACATTTTACGATATTGTTTTTCCAGAAAAAATTTAATTACTTAATTAGCATTTCTATCGAAGAGTCAAATGTCAATAGTGACTCTATCAGCAAGAATTTTTTCTAGTTGCCGGAAAGAATGAATGTTATTTTATTATTAACAATTCTTGAATAGTAGACATTTCCTGATAAAGAATTTGCCTCCTATTTAAAAAAAAAACCATGTCTTAAGACAAAAGAATAAAAAACCAATATTCTCACTGTGAAATTAGTTGTAGTTCTTAGTAATAGAATTAATATCTTAGTGGCATGCGAATTGAAAAGATTTTATTTCATTTTTATGGCAAATACTAGAAGTGATTTATAAAATAGATTTTTTTTTGTAACCAAATGTGAAACTTAAAGTTTGATTAAGATTGCTGATCATGGACTGTAATGCCATCTCTTGAGCACTTTAAAACCAATAAAAGTTATTTCAAAAATAGTTTCATTTTAAGGTATCAAAGTCAACTAAATTGCATTTTCGTTTGATTCTATAAATTTATTTATATTAAATGGCGTTCCATTTTTGTTAGCAGTATTTTTTTTTGACAGATGCGAACAGTAACAAATGGGATCATCACAATATATTGTATTACATTATTGCAAATAATCTTATTGAATTTTATTATCAAAATTGGTACTCTGTGAAAAATGTGTTTTGTGGTCATCATAATCGATCTACTGAGCATGCAATTCAAGCTATAATGATAAAATTTTGCAGCAATTTGACGCATCAAACCATCAATTCGTGTGCGTACAGAGGAAAATATTAATGATGAAGACCGCTAGTTGTCAATACGTTAGCGTTCACAACATTTGGAATTTTGTTTCTGGAATATTTGGAGGAGTTTACCTAGGGATAGTGGTCTGAAAGCGCATAAAATATAGCTCGTGCTAAAAAATTGAATCCGAATGACCTACCAAAGCGTCTAATTTTCGGTGAGTGGCCTTAGGATAATTTGAGGAAAATCGGTTTTTTTTACCAAAAAAATGCGTTTAGCGACGAAGCTTATTTCTGGTCAAAGCAAAATTATTGTATTTGGTCTGATGAACAACCACAGGCAAAATAAAAATTACCATTGCACCCAGAAAAATTCACCAGAAATACATCTGGTTGAAATGTGGTTTCAACAAAACGGCACTACATACCACATAGCACGTAAAACAATCGACATGTTGGGAGATAAGTTCTGTGAGTAATTTATCTCACGTTTGGAATTGTTGAGTTGGCCAAAATGCCCGAAAAAGTAGTTTAAAATTAGATCTCTTCCGTGGATCACTTAAAACGTAGCCGTGGCCAATATTTATATAAGATAATCTTTAAAAAATAAATGGCAAGCAATGTTTTATCGACTTAAATAAAAATTTTATATAGTTTTTTTTTTATTTGAAAACCAAACACTTAAAAAGGCACCCGTTATAATATAAGAGTTTGATAACATACCACACTGTCTTAGGAACAGGCAATTTACTGAAAAAAATGCACGTTTTTATATTCGGAAGCCACATGAAATGGTCAAATGCGAGCTAAAACACGTGCAAGCAAAGCAGCTGTCAAAAATTAACTGAACATTCAAAATGGCCGAACTTGTCGGCATAATTGAGAGACATGAGTGCAAACATAACGCCACAAAAAATTAAAAATCGAATATACGTAACCCGCATAAATTCAAAATCCGCAATACTTTTTAACAGACCTCGTATACACGGTGTGTCCCAAAAATAACCGAACTTTATATTTAAATCATACAACATGCAGCGCCATCTATTGAAAATTTACAGCATTAAAAAGATACAGTCATCCTTTTTCAAACGCCATTTTTATTTTGTAACATGAGCACACTTTTTCTTTTATTGTAATGGCTGTAACTTGCACATCTGTCCTCCGATTTACATGAATTTGGGTGCGCTTGAAAGAGAATTTTCAATAGATGGCGCTGCATAGTGTATGATTTAAATATCAGCTCGGCTATATTTTGGACACACTGTGTATTAAAATCGAATAAATTATGTTTTCAAACGGATTTAATTATTGATAAAGTAAGCTTTTGCTTATTACAATTAATTACAGTGGATTAATGCATATTGTAGAATCAGACTTAGAAATTTATTTTATAAAGAGTGTGCCCTGATTTTGACACCTTTACTCTGAACTTGTATAGTCTAAGATTAAAAGTTATCGCGCCATCTGGTGGGGAGCAAACATACGCAAAGTGCTTTCGATTATAATTGCGATAATATTCGGATTATTAACAAAATTTTATTTTAGATAAGAAAAAACACAATTTTTGACTTAAACTATTTTTTAAAAAAACCAATGTTGACATTTTAGAAAAAGATTTGAAAATTCTAACTCATCAAAATGCCTAAGGGTATTGTGTGTTTGCATGTGTAAAACCCAACAAAAATATTCAAATAGTCTCACAAATTCTACTACGTTCAAATCTTTTATTTACGAGATTAAACGTTATTATCATACTTTATTCGAATTTAGTTTATCTTATATTGTTCAGAAGTTGCATATGAAACGGAGTGACATGCCATTTTATGTTTTACAAGAGCATAAATTAATGTTTTAATTCCTTTCATATTTTTTTTTATCTGTTACACATTGGATTTAAGGTTTAATTTTTTTTTCTTTCGAAAGACAAAACTGTAGTCTGACATTTACAAATGTTTTTTTTTGTCTGCAAAATTGTGACCATAGTTGTTTGTGAAAAGACATCACAAAGGAGAGATTTATCTATGATGAAAGCAGAATGAAAATTATGTTCTAGTTTTATTTTTTCATAGTGTAATACGAATCCTTATATGTCTAGTCAGAGTGAGTTAATGTATTCAAAAAGATTTTCATATTTTGTAATCATGCCAGAGAGCAACGAAGATATTTTCTCATAGTCAATATGAACATTTACACAGCAGATTACAAATTCAAAGAAACATAAGAGCTGTCATAAAAGAAGGGAGGAATTTTGTTGGTATATCTTCTCGTGGTTATAAAAGTTTATGAAGTCTGTGGAAGGAGGTCAGGCTAAAATAATAGTCTTCAGAATGGATTTAATAGTTATAATATAAGGTCTTAAATAGGATTCAAAATTAACATATATTTTTTTAAATTCAGTTTTTTTTATGGTAAATTATTTGAAAAATATATTAAATAGCGAAGATAAAAAGAAAACTGATAGAAATAAATATAATTAATATTTTTAGTTTGTATGTAATTTAAAGTCTATTGTAGTAGTGCCCATCTGCATCTGAAGCTTTAAAGCACAAATTAATTCTTAGATCCATAAGTAATATTGGAAATAACGTTTTCATGGGTGATCTTTGTAATCAATTTTTGAGTAAACTAACGCCATCTATCATTTTTACTTAGCATTTCATATCAAGTTTCATCAAAGGCATTTACTATTGTCTGCCTTGTGCCCACAACCTTAGATTATGGAGTATAAGTATAGACAATTGAGCCTCCAAGTTGAAGTTAAAAAAAAAATCGGAATACAACCATAAAGCTAGGTACTCACCCTAGTACACTGCTCACAGGCGTCACTTTCAGTTAGGGGCAATTTTATATTTGAACATATTGCTTTGGTACACATTTTTAAATATTGATAATAATAAAAGTTATTTAAATTAATTAAATATTTACTGGTGGTTATTAAATTTAATTATTTTAGAATTGGAAAATTGTACAAAACTATGCATTTTTCGCTATGAATTCATTTATTTCTGGTTCATGAAACAAAACATCTGCAATATTTATTTTTCTGATTAAATATTGAAAATAGATCAAAAAATTAAATACGATCGTTATATCGTTTTACAAAGGAAGCAGCTTAAGCTTTTAGTTGGCATAGTATATGTGAGTTTAATGATAATATCAGCTTTTCTAATAATTAGGAAAGATTTGAATTTTACGCTATTTGTGCGGTAAAGTATTGTCAACAAAAAAAAAAAGAAAGCGTGACAGCTGACGGTTTGGTTTTTTGAAAAATGAAACGTTACACGAAAGAACAACGCGTTTTTATTGTGAACCAATATTTTAAAAATAATCAAGGTTTGACAGCTACAGTTCGAAAATGAGGCTTATTTTCATCTTGATGGCTTGGTTAATGGACAAAATTATTGCTTTTAGGATTTAGAAAATCTACGAGATTGAGAAATTATTGAGAAACAAATGAATATACATACAACGCGTTACTGTTTGGTGGCAGGCAATATGCTATCGCGACATGATAATCCAGTTTTCTGTTCCTAAATTTTTTAAGATATAGATGTGGACGATATATGGTTTCAACAAAGTGGTGCCATATGCCATACAGCCCGTAAAACAATTCAATTACTGCATGAGTTATTTCCTTCTTTTCTGACTTTTTGAACACTCTATAATAATACGCACTGACATTAGTATACCAAATTCATAAATTCGCAAGTAAACGAGGTCTTTTCAAAAAGTATCGCGAATTTTGAATTTCCGCGGGTTGCGATTTTTCGATTTTTTTTGTGACTATTGACTCTTAAATGAAATTTTTTTTCAATTATAAATGAAGATTTTTAAAATTCAAACAATATCAAGAAAAATATATAATATTAGAACCGAATTATTTGAATAGAAAAAAAACATAATTTTTTAAAATTCATGATTGATATATTATACTAAAAAAAAAGAAACTGAAAGATATTGGGAGAACAAATGGAATCTGTTACATCCATTTCCCAATAGATGGCGCCAGCAGTAAATGCTGGTCCAAAACATCTGAGAAGAGATATCAAATCGTACCCTAACGAATCTGTCAAGAACTCCTCATCATTATATTTGTGACTCTTTATCGGCGTGTTATAATTATGTTATTGAGCCAAATAAGCGTCATTTTTGCATCGAGGCTCGAAACTCATGCTATGTACGAGATCTGTTCAAAAAGTATCGCGAATTTTAAATTCCCGCAGATTAAGTATATTTGAATTTTTGATTTGTGGCGTTATGTTGGTACTCATATCTGTCACTTTTGCCGACAAGTTTGGCCATTTTGAATGTTCAGTTAATTTTTGACAGCTGCTTTGCTTGTACGTGTTTTGGCTCGTCTTCGATTCTTGCCCATTCCAAAAAATTGATCAAAGAATCTGTTTCGGGAATAAAAAAAATTCACATGGGGCCAGATCTGGAAAATACGGTGTTTTTTTTGGCCAAAAGTTCGCGCACAAGCTACGATGCGTGAGCAGGGGCATTATCATGGTGCAAAAGCCAATTTTTGTTCTTCCACAATCCGGGCGTTTCTGGCGGATTGCTTCTCACAACTTGCGCATAGCTTACAGGTAATATTCCTTATTGACCGTTCTACCCTGTTACAAAAATACATGATGCACCACCTACCTGCAATCGAAGAAAACTGTAAGCAAAACCTTCACATTCGACCGAACTTGGCGCACTTTTTTTGGTCTTGGCTCGTGCGGCAGCTTCTATTGGGATGATTGAGCTTTGGTTTCTACGTCATAACTGTAAACCCGTGATTCGTCACCAGTTATGACCCTCTGGAGTCCAACAGCTCCTTAGAAATGTTAATACGATGCTGTTTTTCAAAAATTAACTGAACATTCAAAATGGCCGAACTTGTCGGCATAATTGAGAGACATGAGTACCAAAATAACGTCACAAAAAATCAAAAATTGAATATATGTAACCCGCAGGAATTCTATTCTAATAAATGATTCATATTCAATACATAATTAATTAGGTTACTTACCTTGTATTTTTACCAGGCACCATATGTACATTTATATTTTTTACTATTGAAAATATAAAACTAATAAAACCCCCATCGGAAAGTAATCAGACGATCGTCATTGACACGTCAACCTGAACTACCTGATAGCATACGGATTCCATGTTCAATGTTGTACAAGAATTGTTTACTTTTTAAGCACTAAGAGTACTCGATATCCAATCAAAATTAGGTAAATGATAGATAAGTTTTTACCGTCAACTCACATGAGAAACGAAATTCGCAAATCTTTAATTTCTACAGAACTAAAACACTTCTTAACTGAATAGTTCATTTCCTGTAAATATTTCAATATAATAAATTCACTTTTTTATAGAAATTTTTTTTTTTTTAAACAGGGGAAATATGAATCATGCACTGTCAGGGCGATTCAAGCCATGCGGGTTTTTGAGCCTCATACTCACTAACATAAAAATCCCCTGCTCTTCTGACTTGATGTTCTAAAAACCATCTTGGTATCGTTTTCGTATCACTTCAAGATGGAGCCTTTATTTGCCACTATATTGCCTCTTTCTGGTTTAAGCTCTGTTTATATTTCTACTACCAGCTTTTTAAGCACACTTTATATAAAAGCCGCAATTCTTTCCCAGTTGGTCCTACCGGTCAGCATAACTCTATTAATATTTTCTGGTGTAATTGGGTCCACTTCAGCATCCAGCATTTGCCTTCCGGCAGACCATTTCTTATACTGGAAGAATGTATGACATGCGTCATCTTCAGTGCTATATAAATTAGAATATTCTGGGCCCCCGGTTTTACCCATCTGGAATAAGTACTTATGCATGTATCCATGCCCAGGCAAATATTGTGTTAGATAATAAGTCTCGTCGCTATATTCTCGGTCTAGCCATGCCCTCAAATTTTGTATCAGTCTTTTGGTCCAACCTCCTCTGGTCTCGTTATTCCATTGATGTTACCACCTATTGAGAGTTTCTCCCCGAGCTTTCGTTTCTGCTTCTTCAGGTCGTAGGTCTTTCCTTAGCTTATATATCCTCTTCCGTTCTTGCACAAACAAGTTCCGATACGTTTCTTTCTTTAGAGCATCAGCCCAAATATCACAGCCGTATAAGGATATGGTATGGGTGGTGGACATAAAAGAGCTTCTGTTTGCTAATCAAGGGTCTAACTTTGGGGTTTGACTAAGCATTCCAGTTCTCTGTCAGTCCAAACCCTATATTTCCGAATCCTTCGAAAAGTTGTCATTGCCCTCTTTTATATACAAAATAGTGCTATCCAAAATTTGTTCGTGAACTATGCATCCCCTGATAAAAAAAATTCCATTCGCATCTATCCTACCATCACAACCCTTTTAGAAAAGAACTGTTCACTCCCACCATTCCATAAAATAAATATTATCCTTTTCTAGAGGTAATATTAATGGGTGTTTTCCTTTACATGGCTTCATGTCCTATTATTTACATTCATAAAAATCTGTTTGTTACTAGTTGGAAGTAGTTGTAGATATCAATAAAAAAATTTAAAAGCCTAATAAAAAATGTATTTTCATGAATTTATAGGGTAAAAAAGAGCCATCAAAAATTATGCTTGGCTTATGGTAAATATTTTATTCAATACTTAAAGTCAATATTGAAAATTGGAACAGTTGAAAATATTAATGACATATTTACGATCTCGTCTGATAGCGAATAAACGCATTTCCTACTCGTTTTATTTGGGTTTTTTTTCGAATATTATTATTAAAAAAAGGCAATATCAAGTTAATTGTTGAATTTTCTTTTATTAAGTTTATTTCTATTCCAGCGAAAATATCTGATGCAATAAATTATTTCAACAATATTTGATATGAAAATAGAATTCCACGGTTTTTCAATTACAATTTACCCCAAAGCCATATTGTGAAATATTCCAAAGTCCACCGCATATATTTTAGGACATTGCAAAGTTATTCGGGTGCGTTTGAAAAGGACTTTACATTATCAATAATTTTGTATAAAATTTTCGACTGTGTAAATGGGGATATGGTCATAATTTAAAGTGAAATGAACATGTTGCGCTGGTGTTCTTGAAACTTTTGATTTTTATTAATTTCAGGGAATTTTCATTTATTTATGAGAAAAGTTTTTAGTTGAAATTTACTAACAGTTATTATTGGGCTTATTTATTATGATTATTTATTTCCTAATAAATAAAGAAAGTGAAGAGTAAACTGATGTTTATATTTTACTCATTTAATTTTTGAAAACATTATTTTTTTACTTTTCGACTGATGATAAAGTATATCTTGTTTTATTATTGTAATAAATTTAAATTATACTGAAAGGATGATATATAAAATTCTACCCACTTTAAATAATGTTCTTACTGAAACTTACCAAAATTCCTTAGCAAATAATCAAAAAAAAAGCTTTGAGAAATCAAGAAATGCAGTTAAAACCCATTTTGGACTTACGAGCTGGAACAAATTATTGCAATTTTACTTTGGATATAACGGTTAAATAAAATACATTTTAAATTTAGTTTTTGATAAAATATTTGCTTTTATGGCAGTACAAATGGTTAAACAGCCGTTTTTTTCTTTAAATTTGAGGCTTTATTGTGGAAAAATGCTCATATATTCATGCGTCAAAGTGTTGTCCATGGCAAGCCACAACTTTTTCCTATCTATCGGTAGCATACGGATTTCATGTCGAAAAAACTGCTCGGCTTTTACGGGAATCGACGAATCGACCCAATTTATGGTCTATTCGTAAAATTAAAAGTGCTGCTCAGTCAGGCCACGTGTCATCGGTCGGTAAAGGTAGTAGTCGGAAGGGGCAATGTCTGAAGAATGCGGAGGATAGGGCAGGATATCCCATTTTAGTGTTTCCAGGAACGTTTTAACCACCTTAGCAACCTGTGGCCAAGCGTTGTTGTGCCATTGCTCTTATTGTGGTCATTTTTCCTTCATGGTTTGGCTCAAACGCATCAGTTGTGTTCAGTAGTGAGATTCTGAGATAGTTTAACTAAGTAAAAACAGCTCATAATATACCAAGCCAAGCAGGTGTTACCAAATACATGTGCTACGAGCCATGGACGTTTGGCTTGGTCGTCGATGTTGATGCTCGGCCGCGGCACCACCACGATTTTCTTTGCTTTGAATTATCGTAATGGATCTACTTTTCATCGCCAGTCACAATACGATACAGAAAACCCTTCGTTTTTTACCGTTAGAACAGCTGTTTATACATCTCCCGGCTTCAACTTTTAGACGTCTTTTTTTTCATATACATCTCCCGGCTTCAACTTTTAGACGTCTCCCGGCTTTAAATCTTTCGACGTCTTTCGGCTTCTTAAGGCCTTCAAACGATGGGAAATGGCTTGTTAAGTCACGCTCAGTTAATAAACGTAACTAAACGGCGGAAAGCTTTCCAAATGCTTTTGAAAAATAGTTTTTTTTCTTAGTCAGTTTTTGTTAAGTTTGGTTTCCTGTAATACCTGCAATTCTGCGTCTTCAAACCTTTTCACCGATCCGGGACTCCTTACCTTCCACGTCCGGAATTACCGGTTTTATAGCTTTGGAATCCTTCACGACACGTTTTCTTACTATTAATTTTAACTATCATTCGAGGCGCCACAAAAGGTTTTTTCTCGAATTGCAGGCAAAACGCAAAACTTCCCTCGTAAATGATGCTTATTTGGCTCAAATTTCGACATTTTCACACCGAAAAAAATATATGTCGCTGATAAAATGTCACAAATGTAATTATGATGAGTTGTTGACAGATTTGACGTTTCGGAGTAGAAACGTCAAATTGTAAACCTAAACGTACGATTTGACGTTTCTGCTACAATATTTTGGACCAGCATTTACTGGTGGTGCCATCTATTGGAAAACGATGGTTTCCCATATATTAGCTGTGTTCCGTTGGCAAAATTTTGCTATTCACAAATACTTCTACCTACTCGCAGCTACTCTTGCTCATACAAATGAGTACTTCGCATGAATAGTTGCGCATACAATTTACGGTAGGGGGATTTTAGTACCCAAAATGAAAAAAGATGGCTTAGCGGGTTCGTTGGTTATGTTGAAGGAAATTTATCATATTCAAAAGTCGTACGAAGCATATTCACTTCACTTCACGTTGATAAGCTGCATAAATTCAGTATTGTTGTTAACTATTTTGACGTTATATTTTACTTCTGTTAGTAAATTTTGCGTTCCATTGGGCAACTACTCACAAGTACTTGTAAATAACAAAATTTTCATAATGGAACACACCTATTATAACAGTTTCTGTTCCGATATTTTGGACCAGCATTTACTGCCTGCGCAATCTATTGGAAAACAGCTATTTTCCATATATTATAATTATTTTGTCATAATGGATAAAATGTACAATAATAGCTGTCATCCATTGGGCCTATTTTGCTATTCGCAAGTATTTGGGAGCACTTGCCCAATGCAACGCAGATCTTACTGACAGAAGTAAAATA
Source organism: Atherix ibis (assembly GCA_958298945.1). Lineage (NCBI taxonomy): Eukaryota > Metazoa > Arthropoda > Insecta > Diptera > Athericidae > Atherix > Atherix ibis. Next base: position 28,325,143 of record OY282605.1, on the reverse strand, counting down.
TAACCTCAAAATACTGAGTTTATTCAGCTTGTCAACGTAAAGTGCAGTGGATGTGTTTCGGAGAATCTTTGAATTTGATAAATATTACATAATGTCTAAAAATTGGACCTGTAACGAGGGTACTGCGCAATTCTGTATGTTGTTGACTTCATTATCTATGTCACAGAAATCATTTTCAGTTAAGTTTCCAAAACCCTTACACGGGGGAACTAAATATCTGCTTACACCGTATGCTAAGTCTCCAAGTAGCACTCCTCCTGGTATAATTATGGACTCATACTGAGTAATACGCTTTCGGTAACATCAAATCTGTCTGCAATTTGTCGGTACACTTTCAGTATTTGCTAGAAACCACAACGTGATGTATATTTCAACTTCAAAACTAACCGCAGTACGTCCTCCATGACTTTGACGGTGTAAAAACACCTTCCAGTAATATTTGATTCCATTTCTTTTTGCTTTTGCTGCACGAATAATGTACACATAACAAAAATATGACACTTCAACATAACCAACGAACTAAAATCCCCCTACCGTAAATTGTATGCGCAACTACACAAGCAAAGTACTCATCTGTATGAGCAAGAAAAGTTAAAGCTTTTTCGACAGCTAATATTATTTTTATTGCTACCACGTGACTTCTTGCAGGACTCGAAACTTTTTAGGTAATTTTTGATGATTTTTTTCGTACATTTCGGATTGTTATTTGGACATTAATTGCACAATTTTGAATATTAATTGGCATGACCATATCGGAAAATTATGTATCCTGCGAACTTTTCATGAAATCGAGTAAGAATTTTTTTTTGTGTAGCTTGAGGAGCTCTGTTTTTTTAAGACTACACATAGTACAGATTAAAATCTTTAATTACAGATCAAACAAATTTAGTTATCATACGGTCATAGTGCTCCAAACTGAAAGATAACGGTTGCCCCCATCTTCACCTACACTTTCAGACCTTAAATGACCACTAGACTATTACTTTTTGCTTTACCTCTACAGTCATTTGTAGGTATTCAGGGTTTCTTCTATAGTAATTTTGCTTATTGATGTATTCATCTTGGAACAAATGGACCATATTGCTCACGACCAGAATCACTTCTTAAAGCATGTAATGTGAGAAAAATTTTATAATTGCTAGTTAAGCAATTCTTAATATAAAATGGCAAATTTTACTCTTAAGAATATCTATACGAGGTCTGTTCAAAAATCACCGCGAATTTTGAATTTCCGTGGGTTGCGTATATTCGATTTTCGGTTTTTTGTGGCGTTAATTTGGTACTCATATTTCTCACTTATGCCGACAAGTTCGGCCATTGTGAATGTTCAGTTAATTTTTGACAGGTGCTTTGCTTTCACGTGTTTTGGCTTGTGTTCGATTTATTTCCCATTTTAGACCAAAAACAGCATCGCATTAACATTGTTAAGGAGCTGTTGGACTCTGTCCGCGACGACCCAAATTTTCTCTAGAGAGTCATAACTGGTGACGAATCATTATGGTTATGGCGTGGAAACCAAAGCTCAATCATCCCAATGAACGCTGCCGCACGAGCCAAGACCAAAAAAAGCGCTCCAAGTTCGGTCGAATGTGAAGGTTTTGCCACAGGGTAGAACGGTAAATAAGGAATATTACCTGAAAGTTATGCGCAATTTGCGGGAAGTAATCCGCCAGAAACGACCGGATTTGTGGAAGAACAAAAATTGGCTTTTGCACCATGATAACGCTCCTGCGCAAATTTTTGACCAAAAACAACACACTAATAATGCCGCAACCAGCGTATTCCCTAGATCTGGCCCCTGTGACTTTTCCTTGTTCACAAAACAGATTCTTTGATCCATTTTTTGGAATGGGCAAAAATCGAATACAAGCCAAAACACGTGGAAGCAAAGCAGCTGTCAAAAATAAACTGAACATTCAAAATAGCCGAACTTGTCGGTATAAGTGAGAGACATGAGTGCCAACATAAGGCCACAAAAAAATCGAATATACGTAACCCACGCAAATTCAAAATTCACGATACTTTTTGAATAGATCTCGTGTTTAATATTACGTAGGCTACTATATATATTTCTGGCCTAGGCAACACTAAGTGTTGCCAGGTGCGATCTGACATTTCCATTGGAAAGTTTGACATTTTTTAGCATAAACGTACTCAGAACGTTTTGACGTACGACTATCATTTGTGTTGTTTACAGTGACTTGAAAAAATCAATTTGGCAAAAAAATGGAATTAACTCGTGAACATTTTCGTGCGATCATTTTTCACAACTTTCGACGTGGATTATCACGACAAGAGTGCATCGATGAACTTAAATCTTTGTATGGCTATGAAGCACCATCCTATAGCACTGTGAAAAACTGGTACAACGAATTCAATCGTGGCCGACGCTCGCTCAAAGACGAATTCCGTGAAGGTCGTCCAAAAACAGCCGTTGTTCCAGAAAACATCGATGCCGTACGTGAACTGATAATGCAAGACCGTCATGTGACATACCGTGAGATAGAGGCATGCCTAGGCATTTCTCCCACCAGCATACATTCGATATTGCATGAACACCTGGCCGTAAAAAAGGTTTGTTCTCGTTGGATCCCGCACAATTTGACAATCGCTCAAAAAAAGGCTCGTGTGGATTGGTGTAAAGAAATGCTGAAAAAATACGATCGCGGTGCTTCAAAAGACGTTTATAAGATCGTCACAGGTGACGAATCATGGATCTATGCGTATGAGCCCGAAACAAAACAGCAATCGACCGTGTGGGTCTTCCAAGACGAGTCAAATCCAACGAAAGTTGTTCGTGGAAGAAGCACTTCGAAGCAAATGGTCGCTTGTTTCTTTGGCAAAACTGGTCATGTGGCGACTGTTCCGCTTGTGCAACGTAGGACGGTCAATTCTGAGTGGTACACCACCATTTGTTTGCCTGAAGTCTTCGGAGAAATTCGAAAAACGAACAAGAGAAGTCGAATCATTGTGCACCATGACAATGCGAGCTCTCACACATCGGCTCAAACCAGCGCCTTTTTGACCGGACAAAACGTCGAATTGATGGGTCATCCTCCGTACAGCCCTGACTTGGCACCCAATGACTTCTTTTTATTCCCACACATCAAGAAAAAAATGCGTGGTCAACGATTTTCGTCGCCAGAAGATGCTGTTGAAGCATTCAAAAACCATGTTTTGGAGGTGTCTCAATCGGAGTGGAAAAAGTGCTTCGAAAATTGGTTTGAGCGCATGCAAAAGTGTATAAATCTTGATGGAGAATATTTTGAAAAACAATAAAACCTTTTTCGTTGATAAATATTCGCATTTTCATTATTAGGCCAGAAATATATATAGTAGCCCACGTATTATCATATAACAGCGTTTTAATAAGAGAACTATACTTTTTAAGCTACAAAATGGATTTCCATTAAAATCACGTACAAAAATGGCTTCAAAATTTGTCTGACAAAAATTATAATCTGCCTTAAAGAAAGATGATGTACAAATTTTTTTATCTGTAATGAAATATGATCTAAAATACTAAAATAATTATAATTTTTATTTGAAAGTCAGAATATATTTTATCAGTAATATCAAATTTTATGATAACACTTATAATTAATGATGTCGTATAAGTAATAGAAAAAGGAAATGCTGATGATGCAGAAATAATTTGAAACGACTTTCAATTAATAACTAATATCTTTACTAATATTCTGTTAAACAATTTTATCACTGCATTTCGTTTCATACAAGATACATCCAGTTTAATTATTATCAAGTTCACAAAAGTGCAAGCAACATGGACTAGGACTTTGGTCTAATTAAATGCGATGGTCACGATATGTAGTACTGTCCTTTTGCAAACGTTGATTCTAATGCAATTAATATTGCTGTACTCATAGCTGAATATTAGATTTCCGAGATCCTAAACCATCTTCAAAGTATTGAGTTTTTTTGTTCCTCTGATTTTCGAAAAAAAAAACACAACGCAAAAAATACCAAATATCCTTAGGCGACAACTGATAACTTACTACAAGGACTTTTCATAAAAATAAAACCAAAATGATGGTGGAAAATGTTGATGAATCATGACTAGAAATTTTATCTAATATGGTGTAAATTTTCCAAATGGCTTCTGGCTTCAGAGGGAAAATTTCTAATTTTTTTTTTGTTGCCTTTATTGCTAAAACTTTTCCGATTATTTGTTCTATGTGTATTTTGTTAATAATACATCTTTTGCTATTGTATTAAATTTAATAGTATTTACTTAAAATTTGGTTTTAGTTTCCGGCGATGCGAGCACTTTCAATATCATCAGCGGAAGCGTTCATCTTGGTTTATGATGTGACGGATGCGTCAACGTTTGATGAGGTGAGATTGATTCGCGACCAAATTCACGAGATCAAAGCGACTCAAGCTGTTCCTATCGTCGTTGTTGGTAATAAAATCGATTTGGTTGAGGAAGACAGTGATCTAAGAGAGGTAAATTGTATACATTTATATAAATTGTAAATATATCAATTTCGGTATTCAATGGCCTACTGAAATTCAATCTAGAAGTATGTAAATGGAATTGAATTTCAGATCGACGGAAATCAATAACAGTCAACGTGCTTATCATAAAAATGCCAATGAATAAAAGAACGTGCGATAAAATTGATTAAAGTATTATTTTTTTTTGTGCCATAAGAAGTAGAAGAAAGGGAACCAAAATTATTGAAAATAAATGTTATTCAGACGATTTATTTTATTCACCATCAGTTTTATTATTATTATTTTTATTATTTACCTTCCATTTTTAAAAAAAAAAATTGATTTTCAAATAAAATTTTCAAAGTGAAACAATTTTCCATATGACAGGGGCACTTTATTATTTTTTAAAATCAATTTCATCTTTATTGATTTTGATAGCTCTTTAACTAGAAGTTATGTTCAAAATTGAAATATTATAAATATAAAAAGAATATATTGCCTAAGGGTAAGAACTTTCTCATTTTTCTGCCAGGAGTTTATAGGATATTCGAGTGACGGGAAATCCCTTTGGAATGCAAATTCATTTTTGGCAATTTCTTGCTGCATCATAGAATATTTCCACTCTAAATACTTTTTATTATAGTAGATATACTTTTTCTATTTAATCACTTTATTATGTGTATAATTGAAAGAATAAATATCATGTTGATTTGGGAATATGGAAAGAGAAAATTTGTCTTCTGACAACGCGTGTATGAAATTTAAGAAAGTAAAAACAAATTCTTTCATGCGTTTTTTATTACAAAAATTGAAACGATTTTTTTTAAACAAGATAATTATTTAAAAATTTATACAGACTATAAACAGTTCTCAAAATTTCATCAGATATATTTCAATAAAATATTAGAGAATTTTTAGGAATATTTTGGCAAAAAGAACACGTTTTTATTAATTAAAAATATCTTACCAGGTGTATAAGCTTAAATCCGCTGTTTGGTCATAGATGGCGTGAGAGAGCGTATTAAGCTACTATCATGGGCACGCCATACTTTTTTTTTATGAGTTTGACATCTGTTAACATTAATCAGTGCATATTGTCAGCATTTTTTTTTATGATCATGCCTAGTTTTGTGTCAGAAAAAGAGCATATGCGAGAAGCTCTGTTTTTCTGCTTCAATTTGCCGAAATCGGCTGCCGAATCGCATCGAATGCTTATGGAGGCCTATGGTGATAGTGCTTTATTGGAAACAACGTGCCGAGATTGGTTTCATCACTTCAAAGACGGTTATTTTGACTTGTGGGACAAGAAGCATGAAAATCGGCCTAGGAAGGTTGAGGACCATCAATTGCAGGCTCTTTTGGACAAATACGATACCCAATTGCAAAAAATACTCGCGGAGTAATTGGGTCTTACTCAACCAGCCATTTCCATGCGTCTGCGTGCCAGGGGGAAGATTAAAAAGATCGGAAAATGGGTGCCGCATGAATTAAACAATAGGCAGATAGACCTACACCAAAACATATGCGGAATCTTGCTCGCCAGACAAAAAATAAAGTCGTACATGCATCGGATTGTGACAAGAGATGCAAAGTGGATATATTTTGGAAATCAAAAAATCGTGGGTTGATCCCGGCTAACCGTCAACATCTTCCCGAAGACCAAATCGCTTCCGACGGAAGACGATACTGTGAGTTTGGTGGGATCAGGAGGGTATCGTCTACTATGAGATATTGAAACCTGGTGAAACTGTCAATGCCCACCACTACCACCAACAGCTGATGAAATTGCACCGTGCTCTGCGTGAAAAAAGGACGGATTATCAACAAAGACATGACAAGCTTTTTCTCCTCCACAACAACGCACCATCGCATACGTCAAAAATGATCCAAAACTATTGGAGACACTCAACTGAGAGGTGTTACCCCACCCTGCTTATTCAACACACTTGGCCCCTTCCGACTTCCACCTGTTTTCGTCGATGGGCCACGCGCTCGCTGAGCAGCACTTCGATTCTTACGAAGACGTCCGAAAATGGCTTGATGATTGGTTTGCCTCGAAAGAGATGAAATTCTTTTGGCGTGGTATCCACAAATTGCCTGAGAGATGGTAAACATGTGTACCTAGTGAGGGCAAGTACTTTGAATAAATTTGTTTTTGCTTTCTATGAAAAAAAACATGTGTTTTTTTGACTAAAAAACATCGGATTTAAGCTTATACACCTGGTATATTTATAATTAACAAAAAAAATTAATTTTATTCCTTAAAAAAAGGAACAGTTTTTCTTAATTAAATCTTCTTATGTTACTATGTTGCTACTTCTCTCAACAATGTTGCAATATAATTAGAATTAGAACAGTTGAACTTTTATTTCTATTCGAACAGTTAATAAATGTAATGATAATGGGAAGAGCTTTTCAAATGCTTTTGACAAATTGATAAAGTTTTTGGCAAATGCTAAAAAGCTCTTTTTTTCTTAGTCAGCTTTCGCAGAGGTTCAGCGAAATTAATAGAAAATATTCGTAGAATATTGTAATTTCTGCTTAAAAGCTCAATCGTCTTTTCAGTTCGAAAAGTTTTTGTTGTAGCACAGATAATCCTGCAGTGAAATAGAATTTTTTTTGAGCTTTTATATAATTACAGGTAGACTGTGACACGACTGAATCTGTAGTACAAGTTGACTGGGAAAATGGATTTGTCGAGGCGTCGGCCAAGGATAATGAAAATGTAACACAGGCAAGTAAATTTATCTAAACTTTTTATTGGCCTCAACAGATGGCAATGACATCACCTTATAGGAATAGGAACAACTTTTCTTATATCGATTCGTTTATTTTGCTTACAGATTTTCAAAGAGCTTTTAGTACAAGCTAAGATTACGTACAATTTAAGTCCAGCGTTAAGACGTCGTCGTCGCCAATCCTTACCACCGAATCAAATGGGAACTAATGGTGGTGGGCCCGGAACACCAAGTAGTGCTCCACCTTCAGCTTCTCATGTTCCATCAGCAGCTCAACTACAGCATTTGCAAAAGATTCAAGAACGTAATCTTGGTGGCAAACGAAATTCTTGTGTTATCTCTTAATCAGTTCTTATCGAATTGACACAATTCCCATTATAAATCGAGTCAATTGTAAATGAATCGATTTGAAATTTTATGTTTTTAATAGGAAAATGTGATTTTAGTTTTTTGTTTATATTTTTGTTATTTTGCTCAGAATTTTCTTCCTGCTGGTACAATTGTTGTATCAGATAAATTGTATTGTAATTTAACAAAAAAAGCATACATAATCAATGTCGAATTTGATGATAATAATGAAAATGTCATTCAATTTAAACTTAAAAGAATGAAAACAATTATTTCTGATGTTTTTAAATAAAACAAAAATTCTATTAAAATACTGGTTTTTTTTCCTTCTTTTAATAAAAGTTTTTAATAAGTCTTTTTTTAACAGAATTAAGGTTAATTTAAAAATATATAAATATCAATAATAAAATTTATTTTATTAATAATATTTAAAAAAAAATCGACAAAATTTTCAATACTAAATAACATTTTCCTTTGTAATTTACTATAATAATTAAAAAGACTTCAAAATATCAAAAAAATTTAAATAAAAATATTTAATAATTGCTAGTAAAAAAAAAAAAAAAACTTAAAACAATTTATACTAAAGTGCATAAATTTCAACTTCTCAAATTGAGTTTTTCTACAATTTATATAAACATAAATATACCAAAAAAAAAAAAAAAATATTAGAGAATAAATATAATTTAAATAATATACGTATGTGTGCAGCATAGAACTTCTTTTAGATAAGAGGGTAAATTATTGTACAAAAAAGAAAGGGTTGAAGCTTTAAACTTTTAAAAAGTTTTTTCCAGCCGTAAAAAAAAATTGTATTTTGAAGTAGGCCATGCGAATATAAAATGTTTTTATTGTTTTTTTTTCTATGTAAAATATTATAATTTTCTAATATTAGTAAATGTAAGTTGTTTTTTTTTTTTAAATTTTTTAAAAAAATAAACGAATTCCTAAAAACTTACATAAATGAAAATTACGATTTGTTAGTAATTTGTCTTTAATATATTTTTCAATGTCCTATTTTTATTTTTAACAACAAATTTTTGTATCTCTTTTAAAAATAAAAAATATATTTTTTTTTAAATATAAATGTGTAATTAAGAAAAATCTCAGATACTAATTGTGAAATTGCGGGTACGTAAATAATCAATCAATAGTCAAAAGTAAAAAATTAAAAATTCAAGGAAAATGTAATTATCAAGAAAAAAATTATATAAAATATGTGTCTAATAGAGGTGAAATTTAATCCTTTCCAAAATATTGATAAATATCTACTAAAAAAAATTATCATATTTGAGACTAAAAATACTTATAATATAGATACGAAGAAAAGTAATCGCAAATATTTTCGATAAATGTTCAGATAATATATTAAAATTTCTAAAAAATATTTAATAGTGAAAAAACTATGCTTTTTTTCCATAATTGAATGAAATAGTAAATATATTTTCATATCTAAATAAAAAAATTGATATTAGAATAAAAAAAAAAACATTAATAAAATATCAAAATTATTGTTAAAGTTAAGAAAAGATAATTTTTAAATAAAATTTTTTTTTTTTAAAAACTGTTACCAGAGTCAGGAATTTTTTTTTTTATTTTTTATTTTTAAATTAAAGATAATGGATTTATTTTTTAATAATCCTATTGAGATAATATAATTTTGAAGATAAAATTCAAATATTTGAGATTTTTTTTATGGTAACTATTTTTGTGCGAAATAATTGAGCGGAAAATGTTTAAGCCTAAAGTGAAAAAGCAATTTTTTATAGAAAAAAACAGTTTCTTATAAAGGGTTTTTGAATAAGAACTTGACAACTTTTTTTTTTATATATTTCGCAAACCATTTAAGATATATTTAAAAACTTAAAGTACAATCAATGCAATTATGAATGAAACTCGACTTCGGTCATATGTCCACCACAGGTACGCTTGCAGCGGTCGATTCGTTGAAGCTAATTTTTGATGACTCGGCCACACAATTCGACGGGAATGGCAGCTATTTCTCATTCGATGTTGGCTCTTAGGTCCTCTAACTTCGCCGGCTTATTGGCATAGACCATCGATTTAACGTAGTCCTACACAAAAAAGTGTAGATGTGTTAAATCACAAGATCTTGGCGGCCAATCAACAGGACCTTTTCTCGATATAACACATTCACCGAACTTGGAATTCAATTAGTCGATTGTTTCTCCCGCTGTGTGGGATGTAGCACCGTCTTGTTTAAACCACATATCACTGATGTCCAGCCCATGCAATTGATCGAAGAAATAACGCTGCAACATATCTCTGTAGCGTGAACCATTGACTGTAATGTGGCGGTCATTTTCATCAACGAAGAAAAATGGCCCAATGACGCCACCGGCATGAAAACCGTTGTTTGTTGACGAAGCCATTCAACAAAAAATGCGCTTCATCACTGAAGATGATTTTGCGATGGAAGTCATTTTCGGCAAACTTCTCTAGAGCCCAATCTGTACACTTTTTTTTAATTTAAATTTTCCAATACCATAAGTCAAGATCCTTAAAAGCTTTTAAGAAAATTTTAAATTAATCTCAGGTATTTTTGATATTCGCCATCAATTTTAAATTGAAAAGAATTGAACCTAATTATTTTCTTAGCTTAAACATTATTTCAAAAGCCATTATTTTTTTTGAAGCTATTTTTTTTTAAACTTTAGTAAAAAAAATAATTATTTTTAAGGGAAATTTTTGATTTAACATAATTTTTAGGGCTTATAGTAGATGTTAAAACTTTGAAGATTTCTTGTTAAAAAGAAGTTCTTTAATTTTTTAAGTTGAAACTAAAACTTCTACCAAAAATCAGGTTTGAAAAATGAAAATTCAAAAAAAATTGTATTTTTTTAAAGAAGCCTTTAAATTTTTTATAAAAACAACATTTTTTTAGGAAATATGAATTTTTTTTTTAAACAGAATCTTACGGAAGATTGATTTTTTTTTTGTATTTTCAACTTTGTTTTTTTTTGTGGAAAGTTTCTATTTCAAACAACACGAAATCCATAAGATTTTTGTTGAAAGTTGAAAATACAAAAAAAATCAATCTTCCGTAAGATCCTGTTTTAAAAAAAAAAAATTTCTTGAAATTGTATTGCATTTTATGGGGAGTTGAAGGGTTTTGATTAATAAGAAATACAAATGATAAGTTAACCCTTCTTAAAAAAAATATTTTTCCAGCCAATATCTATCCTCTGTTTACAAGTAAGCTCATTGAAATCAACATTCAAGCAACATAACATCTATAAAATTTTCTGTAAAAACTTGAAAGCACAAAACAAATCACAAACAATTTGGTTGACTTAAAATTGGTTTATCTCACGTTGGATTCCTGAAAACCGTTCTTTTTTGGAGTTGAAGGCGTTGAATCAACAAGAAATCTATAAAACTCCTTATTGAAAGGTAAAAGCGAATATGATTCAACGTATGATTCTGTCGATTTTAAGATATTTTGTAGAAACTGAAAAGCTCAAAACTTCAATCAAACTTAGAAAAAATTTTCTTGATTTTAAATATATTTAGTCAGCAATACATTTGTGCGAATAATTTTTTTTTTGGAGCTGAAAATTTTTGATTAATTTTTAAGTAACGACCTAACTTTAATTACATACCTAAAAATAGATTTTTAAAAAATGAAGAATTTTTGCAAATGAAGCTTTTAAAATTAAGAATTTTTGAAAATGAAGCGGTAACTCGATTTAACATGAAATTTTCGGTTGACTTAACTTTTCGGGCTTACATGGAATTATTGAAGAAGAAATTGGTTTTTTGTGTTGGAAATTTTATTATATGAAAACTATAGGATCTCTAAACTCCAATCTAATGCTTAGTTTTCATGATTTAAAATAATTTTAGTCAGCAATGCATTTCTGAAAACGAATATTTTGGAACTGAAAACTTTTAATCAATTTTTAAGTAATGATCTAACATAAATTTCTGTTGATCTAAATTTTTTATACCTCTTGCGACACACCTCAAAATGAATTTTTTAGAAATAAAGATTTTTTGAAAATGAAAATTTTTTGAAAATGAAAATTTTTTGAAAATGAAGATTTTTTTTGAAAATGAAGATTTTTTGTTGAAAACTAAAAACAGCAATTCAACAAATCGATTCAACCATTTAATTCGGTTGACTTAAATTTTCTGTTGCTTATATTAAATGAATGAAAAAAAAATGGTTTTTTTTGTATTGAAAGTTTTGTTTTATGAAATCCAAAAAAAAGAAGAAAATCTCTAAACTTCAATTAAGTGAACGCAAAAATTTCATGATTTAAAATAATTTTAGTCAGCAATGCATTTTTGCGAATGATTTTTTTGGAGCTGAAATTTTTTAATCAATATTTAAGCAATAACCTAACATAAATTTCTGTTGATCTAAATTGTTTAAACCTCATGCGAGATACCTCAAATTGAATTTTTTGGAAATGAAGATTTTTTGAAAATGAAGATTTTTTTGAAAATGAAGATTTTTTGTTGAAAACTAAAAACAGCAACTCCACAAATTGTTTCAACATGAAATTGGGTTGACTTAAACTTTCTGTTGCTTATATTAAATGAATATAAAAAAAATGGTTTTTTTTTTATGTATTAAAAGTTTTGTTTTATGAAATCTATAAGATTTTTCTTTTTAAAGAAAAATTCTAAATTCCAATTAAGTTAACACAAAAATTTCATGATTTAAAATATTTTTAGTTAGCAATGCGTTTATGCGAATAATTTTATTTTTTGGAGCTGAAAATTTTTAATCAATATTTAAAGAATGATCTTACATAAATTTTTGTTGATCTCAATTTTTTATACCTCATGCGACATACCTCAAAATGAATTTTTTGGAAATGAAATTTTTTTTTTAAAATGAAGATTTTGTTATTGAAAGCTAAAAACAGCCATTCAACAAATCGATTCAACACGAAATTCGGTTGACTTAAATTTTCTTTTGCTTATATTAAATGAATAAAAAAAGATAGGTTTTTTTTGTATTTAAAGTTTTGTTACATGAAATCAATAACATTTTTTTTTTAAAAGAAAAGCTCTAAACTTTAATCAATTTAATGTAAAATTTTCCTTGATTTAAAATAATTTTTAGTTAGCAATGCATTTGTGCGAATGGTTTTTTTTGGAAATCAAAGTTTTTATTAAAAATTCAAGGATCATAAAAATTTTGTTGAAAGTTTAAAGCGTATTTAAATGGTTATCTAAATTAATATAGCTTTCGCCGCATCTTTAAAAATGGATTTTTCCTGTTCTCAAAAATTTTCAATTAACACTAAAGTCCTTTAATTATTAATTTGATTTTAACTCTAATTACTATTAAAGTAAGATCTTTTTTGATATTTTTCTGTCCACTTAGTGAATTAACAATTTTTTGAAATTTTAATTTAGTATAAAAAGGTTTTCACAGTTGCAAATGATATACACTTTTTTCCTTGTTAGTTTTAGAAGAAAAGTAACTTTAGTTATGCACATGGTAAAATAATACAAAAGTTCTCAATTTATAAGAATATTTATAGTCATAAATTAATAAAAGGTTTTCAATTATTACTACAAAATATAAAAAACAAAAACAAAATAAAACAAACGGTTTCTGAATCTCACACATTTTATATTAAAAAAAAAATTACATAAAATATTAAAAGTTTGCAAAAAATAATAGTTTCACAATATATATGGTACTAGAAATTATACAATAGAAAATATAAAAATGGTAAATTTTTGTATAAAAATACCAATTAACTAAATTTATTACTTTGTCAACAAAAAGGATATACAAGTTTGGTTTCTTTAAAATAAAAATAAAAAATTCATTTTTATAATACGAGTATATATTAAATTGTTGGTACTAGAAAATCTACCATAATATATATTATTAGTGGAAAAAAAAGAAGAAATTATTAGAAATTTGTATCCTTTTGCTTAGGGAAAACTTTAACTTTATCTTTTCAGATAAAATGATCAGGAAATTGATATGAAAATTTATGATTCTTTATAAAATAACATACAATATAAAGAAGAATATGGCACAGAAAATAATAATCAATATGAGTGGAAGTAAATAAATAATTTACACAGAATAATAGGATTTGTTGGAGATTTTTGTTTATATTTTTGGGAATTTTGCTTGTTATTTTTTTTCACCAACTATTTTTATCTGATCAAGTTTCGAGTAAGAAGTCATTTACTCATTGACCCGAATAGATATCCTCGGTTTGGTCTTGTTTTATAGTATTTCCTATTATGTACAGATTTATGACTTTACTGTCCTTAATGTCCTTGAAATATAACTATATATTTATATATACAATATATCGATTTTTGTACTATTGCCAAAGCAAATAAATTATGTAGGAAAATTTGATTAATATTTATTCACTATGAAAATGTGTATAGTATTCAAATAGTTTATATGATAAAATTGCAACTATTCATAAGAATATGTCCTTTTTTTTTTAAATAATAATTTTTTTTATTTTTTTTTATTAAGAAATATTTTGTTTTTAAAATATCCTTGCAATAATAATTACTTATATAAATGTAATATAGATAAATTTAGCTATTTAGCTATTTATTGATAAAAAATAATAAATAAATACTTCTTTATAGTGTGTATTGAATATATTTAATTATATTATATTAGGTAAGTGAATATTAATAAAATTAATTGAAAATAATGAACAGGGAATTCACACATAATATGTGCATGAGAATAAATAATTCGAAGAAGAAAAAAAAAGGATTTTCTTTTCTCCAAGAAATGTAAGAAAAACTTTATGTGAGAAATGACTACAAAAAAGAAAAAAAAACAAAACAAAACTAATAAAGCAAAAAGATATTGAAACTAAAACACCAGTTAAAAATAAATTAATATTTAATAGTTATATATTATGATAATAAATATATAGTAATTAAATAAGGATAAAATTTAGCTATACGTGTATGTACGTATATTAACGTTTATTAAAAAAAATCAAATAAATTCAAACAGATGAGAAAAATATATTCTGTAAGAAGTTAATTTTAAATAAGAAAAGAACAAAAATATCAATAAAATTACGATATATAATAGAAAAAAAACAACTATTCAATTAAAAATTATATTTAAAAAAAAAGGAAAAAAAAATTACAATTCATAAATAAAATATATCAAATTAAAAAATAAATTGAAAGAAAATTACTAGAAATTATTTTAAAAGACAACATAATTGAATCAATTTAATACGCATACATTCACATAGAAACCATAATAAATACATAAATAAATATATATGCCTATATATATTAAATATATATATATATATTTTTTAATGTTTGAATCAAAAATTTATGCAAATAAGATAAATATATAACTTTTACCGATTTATCTCTATTATACAATATAAGAAAATCTTGAATAAATAATATCAGAATTTCAAATAAACGATAAGTTTTTTTTGTTTATTATGATAATTTCAATAGGAATTATATCTGAAATCTTTTGAAGAGATAATTTTAAAGGATAAGGGTCCTTAAAACCTAAAAAATTGAACAGTTTTATATTTTCAGGACTATGAATCTTCCGCTAAAGCTGTCAACTTTCACCCAACAGACACTATCATACTCAGAGTATCTTTTTTTTTTGTTTTGTTATAGCAACACCGAAAGATAAAATAGGGGACTTTAACCCATTAAAACCACTTTACTTGGTCACATTTCTATATCTTCTTATGGAACCATCGTAGGGCATTACTTCTTGGGCCAGGGATTGATCGAAATTACTAGTCTAGTGAATTGTTACTTCCGTTTTCTTTCACGCTTTTCCAGACGTAGTCTTTTTAGGGCTGTTGACACAAGAACTTCAATAGCCTCCCAAACCGTCTTCAAGTCCATCATCAGGGCTACTACATTCTCCGGTATCAGGGGTTCGCCAACGCACTTTTGAGCCTCTTCTCTTTCCGCATGGAATTGTAAGAGAACACATCACAAGACGATTTTGCCACGTCCACTTGGACTCGCTTCTTTCCTCCGTATATGCCTCGGATCGCACCAGATCGTTAAAAAGGGTCTTTGGGCTCTGCCTGTATTCCCGAATATTCGTCGTTAGTCGCACCAATACCATCATTATCTCAGCAGCCTTGCCACCATCATATTGTAGGTACTCCTAAAACAGCAGCCGCGCATCAATCATTACTCCCAGGTACTTTAGAGGTGGTCCCGAGATCACCTCATGTCCGCTTATTCTAATGCTGATATTCTTTCTTCTCTTTGAAGAAAACCTCATGTCCGCTTATTCTAATGCTGATATTCTCTAAGACCTGTGCTTAGGACTGCCAATGTCTTATTATCTGTAAGACTAAGACCAGCTGGCCGAAACAAACTTCGAACTGAAACAACAGAATATTCTGTTTTGTTTACGTGGCAGACCCGTCGTGAGACATACTACCACGAGAAGCCTCCGACCATAGGAATTGAGATTACGCTCAATCAGCGCACTTATATAACTGATATTTAGCAGTCAGTAATCAGTTACAAGCTGATTACCTCAACTGCTAGTGATGAGGCCCATCTTAACCTCTACTGCCATAAGCAGTGACAGCGCCCGAGATAATTACCAGTATCTCCCACCAGCGATCCGGAGATCGTACCCGCAGTGTAGGTATTAACCACAGCCACTATGTGTGCAGAAGCACCACACCAAAACTGAGCACAGAATGCCTAATTCTGTTGAGCACGTCGATTTCCGTGGTACCAATTTATGTTTTAAGAGTACTTAGGTTTGAGTTCCGCTCTCAGAGGAACCTCATAAATTCGTAGTCACCGCTGACTTTTTTACCATGCACCGTGCCCCCATAGGGGTAACCATGTGATTATTATTTTTAATATCACATTTCGCCCCTTGTTAGCTATACTTTTTTTTATTCCATCATTGGGATGATAAGCTGGCATCTACTTAACATTCCGCCTCCAGGGCGTAAACTGAAACAACAGTCTTGTTCCAGATTTGTTCTACCTCTTCCACACATATGGCTACTATGACCACAGCAACATCGTCAGCGAATGAGATTAATCTCGCCTTCTGTGGAATATGGAACACCTTCCATAATGGAGGGCTCAGAACCAAGCCTCATTGGACCCGCATCATGATCCTATATGATATCTCCCCACTGGTCATCCTGTACAACAGAATTCTACTACTTAGTTAGTTTGCAATCCTTGATGGGATGTCGCAACTGTCTTCTTGCTGTTTTATGCTGCTAATATAGCGAAAGAAAATGAGGCTTACTCCTTGAAGCTTGGCACAGTCTTCTTGGCTGTTTATGCCTTTTGTTAAGCATAGCAACATCGTCATTCCACCAATAAATAGGTGTACGACGTCTGTTCAAAAAGTATCGCGAATTTTGAATTTCCGTGGGTTACGTATATTCGATTTTCGATTTTTGTGGCTTATATTGGTACTCATGTCTCTCACTTATGCAGACAAGTTCGGACATTTTGAATGTTCACTTAATTTTTGACAGCTGTTTTGCTTACACGTGTTTTAGCTCGTCTTCGATTATTGCTCAATTTCGACCAAAAACAGCATCGCATTAACATTGCAGAGGAACTGTTGGACTCTGTCCGCGACGACCCAAATTTGGTTTAAAGGGTCATAACTGGTGACGAATCATGGGTTTATGGTTATGATATAAAATCCAAAGCTCAATCATCCCAATGGAAGATGCCGCACGAGCCAAAACCGAAAAAAGCGCGCCAAGTTCGGTCGAATGTGAAGGTTTTGCTTAGTTTTGTTCGATTGCTGGGGCGTGGTACATCATGAGTTCTTGCCACAGGGTTGAATGGTCAATAAGGAATATTACCTGCAAGTTATTTCGAATAGAGAATGTTGTAGTCGAAATGGGTTATTCATTAGTTTATTATTGGCCGTAAAGGTCAATAAAAAATATAAATAATTTTTACTATTGAAATTAATGTATTTTTTTATACTTTTTGAACAGACCATGTATGTGCAGGCGTAGAGCCCCTCGACATCACCGCATCATAGGCTTTAGCAATGTCAGACATTAACTGTTTAGCCTTGCACTCACCAGAGCCAGTGGGATTTATCTCTTCCATTACAGCAAGAAAAGCTTCCCGATCAAATGCCTTTACTTTACATCTGGCTGTATATACCCCCGTGAATACTCAAGGTATCAGAACTGCTAGATAAGTGGCGGTATCAGCAGGAGGAAGATACCAGATTATATTTCCAGTTATAAAATGACATTATTACTCTCCCGGGTTGAGATAGAATCTATAGCACACCTCTCCTTCGTGAGTGAGTTTTTAATGAGGCCAAACACCATATGATGGGTCTGCAAGCAATCTGCATATAGCGACCATCAGGCTATATTATGTGGGGTTGTTTATAACGCTAAATAGGGTCTTTATAATCGATTGGAGAGTGATGACATTCAATCGGGAAGCTTTCCTTGTTCCAATGGAGTAGTAAACACACTCTGGCTAAGGAGAAAATAAGGTTAAACAGCTGATGTCTCGCGTTGTTAGTGTATGTGATACGGTGATGCCGAGGGAGGTTCTGCTGGTGGATACACACCAGTTTATTGGTGAAATGGCGTTAAAAAGTCTTAACTTGAGGAAAGATTTAATAATGTGAAAAGGCTCTGACCACGCTCTAGGGGCAAGTTTAAGAACCTTTTACTGCCTCAGCAAGGAGGTAGTCGAGATGAGCTATGAAGAACAATTGCTAGAGGGAGTTTTTATCCCCGATTTTTCTGTAGCATTCAAATTTATTTCTAAGGAGAAAAGTACTTTGGAAAATTAATTTGAATGCAGGGAAACGAACTCCTATCGATAAGCAGAAGAATCGAGGATGAAATTGCACCTGAGCTCGATGCTATACATTCCTGTGGGCTAGAAGCAGCTGTTGTGGTACATCAAAATTTATTTTTGAGGGTGCATAGTACCTATCTAATAGAGGGAAATACCCGACAAATTTAGAAGAGGCAATGCCTTGTGCTACTTCTAAAGCGAAAAAGTCACCTGGGCATCCTCTATTTTACCGTCCAATTCATCTTCTGGGCATGGCGGAGTAAGTCCTCTTACGTATTTGATATAATCAATTAAAGGAATACATCAAAGTCATAGCCTTTAATGTAAAGAATACCTTTTACTTGGCGAGATGGGATTGTATCCTTGATACTCTATGCTGGTGTATGTTATTTAAGATGAAAAACTCTTCTGCATGCGACGCGCGATGGGAAAAAGTCATATAAGATCATGGAGGAGTGTTAAGACCTCGCTATTATGGAATATTATACATGATGGCATTCTAGAGCTCCATATTACAGAGAATACGAGAATCGTAACATTCGGTTATGATGTTGGAATGGTTACGATTCTCGTATTCTCTGTAATATGGAGCTCTAGGGGCAAAATATGTAGAAGATGACTTTGAGACCATTACTGAAGTACTAGGGATGATTATTGATATGAGACTACGGTATCTGGATCACTAATGATAAATTTTTGGGGACCCAGATAGAGTAGAAGGGCCTTATTGGCTTCCGTTGTCAGGTCAATCCTACTCTATGCAGCAACGATTTGGCTAGATACTCTGATTATATATGTGAATAAATCTAAAACACATACGTTGAGTTGTATCAGTCTATTATAGGAGCGCATTGAGGATAGCTTGCGTAATCCGAATGGTGATCGGAATGATACCGATCAAAATCCTGGAGGATGAGAGGAAGAGTCTATACCGCCGGAGAATCTAGAGGGAGGTCATAAAATCGATGGGATGCTGCTCTCAATGGCAGATGGGCTTACCGGCTCATTCCTACGGTGGATCCATGGATGGATCGACGCTATGGTGGAGTTTGATACTAATTGTTGACTGAACGTAAATATTTTTAGTCCTACCAACACCACTTTAGAATGGATTGTAGCTCAGTGTACCCTTCCTGTGATGGGGTTGAGCAGAATGCAGAACACGATTTCTTATATTGCACCCGATTTAAATTGGAAAGAGAAGAAGCGCTTAAATATGTTCGCAGACTCTTGCCATTATAGAAAATCGTGATCCAGATGTTGGACTTGCGAACGGTGACAACAGTCCTAAAGATATTCTGTCTAGATCCATTAGAGGAGTGATTTGGAAGTAATGCCTAATGGGGAAAGGCCTTCAATAAATTCCAATAATGCTGAATAATTTTCATGATTACTTTACAGAAAAATGCAATTTTTTGTAATAATTCCTTCATTAATTTAAATTTTCTAGTCCTCTTCGATATTGGTTGGTGTTCCTCAGGGAAGTTTACTTGGACCCATCCTCGACAACATTTACATATCCGTTATCCCAATCTATTCCACTACTTTTTTTGCTATATACGCCGACCAGATGTAGAACAAAAGTCAATGAACGTAAATCTAGCCACGTAACTTTTACTTGCTGCCGTGCAGCATGTCCTCTTATATACCCTAATAGCAGCGTAATACCACAACACACCGAAGTTTGGTATCTGGGACTGAACTTAGACAAATGCTTGACCTGGAACCCATATACAAGACTTAAAATACAAGAACTAAAAAGACATTATCTACAACTACTTTGACTTCTAAATAAACCACATTTTTATATAATGCACTACTAAAACCCATCTAGACTTACGGACTAGAACTCTGCGCCTCTACTAAGCCTTCTAATTTGCTTTGAATTCAATTCTGTCAATCAAAAATACTTCGTATAATTATCGGCGTTTTCTTTTATGTTTGCAATAATATTATTTATCACGATCTTTAAGTTCCATTTATTTTTGATATGGCTGTGTCTCATTATAAAAAGTTCAATTCCCTTATCTCTAATTATACTAATCATCTTGTTTCAGAAGCATCCTCCGCTTCCTTTTCTAGCAATACCTATCGAAGACTGAAGCATCACTGGTACGGTAATTTGGTAAAATACAAAGTTTTAACATAAGAACACTCTATCAAAAGAAGCTTCAATGGATATGTAGTCCCTACAACCATTCATGTTAATTATTACTATTTGTTACTTTGTGTAACAGTAGATTACTGTAAAAAAGATAAAAAACAATTTATATTCTGACCCATTTATCGAAGTGTTGCCACCATGAGCCTTCGGCCATCTTTGACCTTATACCACATGTGCCCAGATATTCCTATCAACAAACAAACAACTTTGAACAGTTAATAAATTTTTGTCAACAAATATTTTTATAAGTAAAGTATTTAATAAATATTAAAATTATTATAATAACTTCGATAGTCGCCCTATATCTAAATTGTTTCGGTTATTTTTATCATAAATTCTCCAAGATAGTTGTTTTAAAACTAAAATTTTTCTTTAAACTTTTCATTGCTGAAAGTAAAAAAGTTCAGAAGAAAAACTAAATTTTATCCAAAAAAATTCCAAATTTTATTAAAGATATAATTTCTTAGCAAGATGTATTTTTAATAAAACTAATGTCAGCTTGAAATTCACAATAATACCTACGGCTAACCTAATTTTTGTTGTTGAAAGCTTTTAATCAATATTCAAGTAACAAAAAATTCGCAATGTTTTTTGTTGAAAGTTAAAAGGGCTAACCTCAAAATTTCGAACGTAAAGTTTTGTTTGTCGAAATTTTTTGTAGATCTCGAATATTTTTGTAAGTTGAATATTTTTAAAAGACATCTTAAGTTAAAAGCTAAAATCCAAAACTCACATCTATTCACCACGAAATTCTGTTGACTTCAAATTTTTTAGGTTATGTTGAATGCACGCGAGTGAAATTTGTTTTGTGTTGAACATTTTTCATCAACATTAACTGGTGTATAAGCTTAAATCCGATGTTTTTTAGTCAAAAAAACACTTTTTTTTTTCATAGAAAGCAAAAACAAATTTATTCAAAGTACTCGCCCTCGCTAGGAACATATCTTTCCCATATCTCCGGCAATTTGTGGATACCACGCCAAAAAAATTCCTTCTCTTTCAAGGCAAACCACTCAACAAGTCATTTTTGGACGTCTTCGTAAGAATCGAAGTGCTGCTCAGCGAGCGCGTGGCCCATCGACGAAAACGGGTGGTTGTCGGAAAGGGCCAAGTCTGTTGAATAAGCGAAGTAGGGTAGTATCTCCCAGTTGAGTGTCTCTAAGCAGTTTCGGACCATTTTTGACGTGTGCGATGGTGCGTTGCCATGGACGCAAATCAGCTTGTTATGTCTTTGTTGATAATCCGTCCTTTTTTCACGCAGAGTACGGTGCAATTTGATCAGTTGTTGGTGGTAGCGGTGGGCATTGATAGTTTCATCAGGTTTAAACTTATCATAGTAGACCCACCAAACGCACAGTATCGTCTTCCGTCCGAAGCGATTTGATCTTGGAGAAGATATTGATGGTTGGCCAGGATCAACCCATGATTTCTTGCGTTTAGGATTCTCGAATTATATCCACTTTTCATCGCCTGTTACAATCCGATACAGGAATGACTTTCTTTTTTGTCTACTACTTAGTTAGTTTGCATTCTACTACTTAGATAGTTTGCACTCCTTGATGGGTTGTCTCAACTCTCTTCTTGCTGTTTTATGCTGCTAAGATAGCGAAAGGAGATGAGGCTTGCCCCTTGAAGCTTGACACAGTCTTCTCGCCTATTTATGACTTTCTTTTTTTGTCTGGCGAGCAAGATTTCGCATGTGTTTTGGCGTCGCTCCATCTGCCGTTCGATTCATGCTGCACCCATTTTTCGATCTTTTTAATCTTCCTCATGGCATGCAGACGTATGGAAATGGCTGGTTGAGTAACACCCAATTGCTCCGCGAGCATTTTTTGCGATTGGGTATCGTCTTCATCCAAAAAAACCTGCAATTGATAGTGCAATTGAACCTGCAACCTTCCTAGACCGATTTTCATGCTTCTTGTTTCACAAGAAAAATTGCCGTCTTTGAACCAACGAAACCAATCTCGGCATGTTGTTTACGATAAAGCACTGTCACCATAGGCCTCTATAAGCATTCGATGCGATTTGACAGCTGATTTCTTCAAATTGAAGCAGAAAACTATACATGATTACCAAAGGAAAAATGTATGTTGTTGTACGTAATAGTTGACAATGTACACTGATTAATGTTGACAGATGTCAAACTCATAAAAAAAAGTATGGCGTGCCCAAGTAGCTTAATACGCTCACTCACGCCATTTATAATCAAACAGCTTATACCCCTGCTAAATAATTCGTTCTATCTACAAAAAAAAAATGTTTTTAGTTTGTGTTAGATTCAATTTTGCTATACACAAACTAAAAACAATATTTTTCCCATAAATTATTTTTTCTGTCAAATTGGAATTTGCGCCTAAAAGAATCTGTTTTGAAAGTGATATTGACCATTTTTTCCTGGTCATATTAATATACCATACTATTTATGATAATATTTTGTTTGCACTAAATCCTTTATAAATATCCTTTTTAATATGAAAAGTTTTCTGGAATTTAAACAAATTTTGAGATTTTTCTTTAATACGTATAAGAAATATAGAAATTTAAGTAGCAGAACCATCTATACTTACATTGGTGTTATCTGAATTACAAAATTTCTGATAATTTCGTTTACAAAGAATTTTTAATTTAAATTGAATTTGATCAAAAATCTCTAGACATGAATATTAACTGAAGCTCATACTCTCCTTCTTTTTTGATAGATAAATACTATAACGTTTATCTTTGATTTATATTCTCTTTGAATATTTAAGTAAGTAATTTAATTAAATCTAGCGAAACTATGGTTAATATTACGAATACTTCCATATTGATTACGAGTACTTTCAAGTAGAAATATCAACAAAAAAAAAATAATAATGTTCCCATTCTTGGAATTTATTAATTAAAATAATGTTACATTAAGAAAGATTATTTGAAGAATTTCCGTTTTCTAATAAGGTTGAGTGAAAGTAATTAAATTTTTTTTAGAATAATTTTTTCCATCGCATTTGGTATATAATGGACTCATACTATACCAATTGGACGTGAAGGTTTTATTTGACAGACTCTCATTTCTTCAACTGAGATTATCCACCTTAATGGAAATTCTAATAATATTTTTCTTATTAATCGTTCTGACTTCTATTGAAGTTGTCGAGGTAATTTTAATTTGAAAATTACCATATACAAAGCAAAGTAATTTTCTTTCACCTTTAAAGTGCTTCTTGTCAATGATCTTCTTAAATTTTAATGAAACTCATGCGGTATATTAATTTTTTCCAGTTGCATATTATCTTGTTCATTTGCATATAATCGTCCTGGTACTGAAACCGATTGTAATAGGAGTTCAAAGAAAGAAGGGAATTTTCATTATTTTCGTATTTTTATTTTATTTTTATTTTTGTCATCCAATTCTAGGAAAAAATTTCTTTTGTTTTTCTCTATTCCAACGTCTATTCTGAAATTTCAGCTTCAATTGCTGCTCCTATTCCTCGTTCCTGAATCTTGTTTATGCGAACTTTTAATAATTCCATTGAGAAGCATGTTGTTAAAAAGTAATTGATGGATTTCGATCGGATTAGTTCTATATCATTTGACGATAAAATAAATTAATGTTATTTAATGCTGTTGGATACAGAGAAAATTCCCCCCTTTAGTAAAAAAAAATCGATTTAGCTACTCAACAAAAACTGAAGTAACTGTCGTCGCTTATGATCGTCAAATTGAAGAAAAAATGAGCCTATTTCAATGATGGTAATAAACGTTTTTATGAAACTATGAAATCCCTTCCAATTTGTTATTTACTCAAAATGAAATTTGACACTTTAATACTCTAAAAAAAAAAGAAGATAAAATACTTTAGCAATTCTTCTGATTTTGTACTAGTGTACAAGCAATGTAATTTAATATAATTGATAGTATCATTAAAGAATATAAATTGATTTAGTAATATGATAAAATTTTATAAAGATTGCCAGTCTTTTTCATTAAATTTTCTCTTTAAATTAAATTTAAGATTATTATTGCTAGATAAATTACAATAAATTCGTAGGCTAAAAGTATTCTTGCACTTTGGTTTAAAGTGGACAAATTATATAAAACTGAAGAAATAAAATAAACAAGCGAAAAAAATTATTATTTTCTTATTAAAATTTATTAATTTTGTACTTAATTATATAAAAAAAAACAACAAAATATTGCTTATTACTGACACAAATAAAAACACTTTATGAAAAAAAATTAACAAAATACTTTACGTCGTAAAAATTCATTTGCGTCTGATAATAGCTTGCGCTATTTTAGGCTTTCGGTCGAGCATGTTTTTTAGAGAATGGACAATGCTTCCGTACTATTCTGTTGAGGCACAAATCACTCGCCAATTAACCAAAATACTAATAGAAGACTATTCGCCCCCTAAATTATTCTGATACTGATTTTTCTTTAAAATTTCTTCAATTTTTACAAAGTGTCCAACTCTATTCAAACCATTATCGATGGACATAGTCTCTGATTGTAGACCCAAAAATCTGACTCAACTTTATACTTATCCGTCCAGAGTACATTTTTAAAGTGTTTGACGGCTACTACTATATCTTCCGGTTTTTCTCTCAGTAGCTAAGTTTCGATATTATAAAGCCCATTATCCATTTGATTTTTAATTTACGATTATAGTAACATTTTTTCTATTATGAAGCATGTAAATAGACCAACAAACCTCAATTGTTTTTTCGCCATTCGTGGAGACATTGGTTTGGAGCAGTTCTTATTTAATTTACCTCAAATTATTCGAGCCGAATGTTTCTCTCAAATTCGTCCGATTGCACGAACTTTTTTTACACCAATTACACCATTCGACCAATGTACGAACTATTGCCTCAGCTCGAACATTTCTGTACGAGTCTTCGGAAGGAAAATGAAAATATCTCGATCACGGGCACAAATTCTCGAACAATTTTCAATCAGTGATAACACATGTGCTCGATCAAAGTTCGTCCACTAAAAATATGTTCGAGCAACGATATTTTACTTTATCCATTTGACATTTAACATATCCTTCGTTTTCATGAACGATTTTTAATTGTGTTTTTTGAGTTTTGCACTCCAATACATTTGTCAATCAAGGAAAGGGTTTTTCGTAGCTGCATTCTCTTCAATTATCAAATTTTCCAATTTTTTTAATATATTAAAAAAATTGAAAAATTTGATTATTGAAGAGAATGCAGCTGCAAAAACGAAGGGCAGCAATGGGAGATGTTGGACTATGTATAACGATGCTTGGATGGGGAAAGCTCGGTAAGGACGATGAATATAGAAATTTGTTGTTGAAACCTTGCAGCGCTGATCACTTTGAGCAGAATTTATACAGTAATTTTCACAACCATTTCAAAGATAATTTTCGAACTTTCTCGCTGTTAATCACCAAACAAAACATCGTTGAACAATATATTTTACATTTTTTTTTTGCAAATAGACAGCAAATCAAAACATAAAACAATGAATTTTTAATACACAAATATTCTTCACATAAATAATGCTGCGAAAATACCAAAAATTTAAAAATATTCGCGCTCGAGCTCATCGAATTTTCATTCGATCTCTTTGAGCTCATTGCCGAAAATGATCGAGCATTTACTATTTGAGGCGATTACACCATTCGAGGTAATCTCCATATTTTGTTCGTTCGAACATGCTTACAATGAGAAAAAGCCTTTGAGCATAAATAATTGTACACCTCTAGAGCAGAAAAATGGATGATTTTTCGTAAAATTCGAGCATTATTCGAATGGTGTAATTTCTTTAACTAATTGTGCATATAAGACTCAAACTAGTAAAATTTACCCTAACAGATCGTGGTAAGTTTCGATAAATTTTGTTCAGATTATCACGTTCTATTGTATATCGTTTTATGAACGCACTTCTTTGAAATTATCTATAATTAACCACTTTAAAACAATTTGATTTACGTACATTAAATAAAGTATAAAAAAAACATACTGAATTCCCAACACTTATTTAACAAATTTTTTCAATGTTCTGAACATTTTAGTTATATAGAAGTAAAATTAAATATTTAGAAAATAAAAGGATTAAATTTAGTATTAATTTTCCTATATAGAATTATTTTTTTTTTAAATAGCTCAGAAAATAATAAAACATTTAAAATTTTTATTTATTCTAATATATAATAAAATGCATTCAAAGAAATAATATTAGTTTTCGATCTATTAAGACTTTAATTATATGTCAAGGTCTCTTCATCTGACTATGGTTTTCATCGGCCATCGAACCGATTGTGTTTGGCTGTTAATATTTAATTGCAAGAAATTCTACTTCAATTTAATAAGGACTCTTTGAAAAAGCTCTTGTTTTCAGTCGAGTTGGAGTTTAAAGTCAATTGAAAATGTTCAACTAAAAAAATTTCTTATTTCATAGATTTAAAAAATATCATATCAGTACTATTTTTATAAGATATATTTGAAAATTATTTATTTGTTGATTGAAATTATTTTTTTAACTTGCAAATTCTTAATTTACAAATGAAATATAAGAAAAAATGCAATTTAGTCAATAAATCAATATGATATTTCCACTTACGTTTATTACTCATAGATGGCGTTAGTTAAATAAAAACATTTATTTTCACTTTTAGACCGTTTGCATTGAATAGAGTTTGTACATATTTTAATAACTATGATCAAGAAAAAAAATTCCTTTTTCGTAACTTAAAAAATAAAACCCTTTTTTAAAAAAAGTTAGGTAAAGTACGATTTACTTATAAGATTGATTTGAACATAGATTATTTATTGATTAAATATTACTTCAAAGTCAGCATATTTTTTTTTGAACTCATAAGGTCTTAACTTATAACGAGA
This sequence comes from Atherix ibis, assembly GCA_958298945.1. Lineage (NCBI taxonomy): Eukaryota > Metazoa > Arthropoda > Insecta > Diptera > Athericidae > Atherix > Atherix ibis. The sequence goes on along the minus strand of OY282605.1, from coordinate 28,297,766 downwards.
AAAATAAGAATCTTACTAACAAAGTGATATAATAATAAATTTCAACTTTAGTTTATCGCTAATAGATGGCGGTATGACTTCAATGAATAAATATTTTTTTGGCAGTTTTAGACCAAATTTTTAAAGTAATTTACTGTCTAAATTTTAAAAGCATTTGTATTCAACAGAGATTTTTGTTGATTCAATGTCTCCTAAATGGCGATTAAAAAATTAAAATTAAAAATTTTGTTGATTCAATGTCTCCTAAATGGCGATTTAAAAAAAAAATTAAGATTAGTACGTTTTTGTTTTAGATTAATTTTTAAAACAATTTCATTAAATATTACTTAAACGTTACTATATTTATAAATTTGTAAGCTCTTAAGTTAGAACGAAAATATAAAAAAAAAACCAATTTACCCAAAAAAGTAATATAAAATTTGAACTTACCCTTATTGCTCATAGATGACGTTACTTAAATAAAGTAGCAAATTTTACTGAATTTTAATGCATTATTTTAATTTTCTGATTTTTTTTTTTAATTTTTTAACTATTTGTGTTAATACAAATCTTAATGTTGATTAAAAATTTTCAACCCAAAAAAAAATCAATTTTGATAAATTGATAAAATGAGTTTTTTTTTAAAAAAAACCCGATCAGTACTTTTTAATATAAGATTAATTTAAAAAAAATATTTGATTAAATATTATTTATGAGTTCTTAACTAAGAACGAGATTATAAGAAAAAAGTAATTTAACAAATGAAATAATATAAAATTTCAACTTACATTTATTGCTCACAGATGGCGTTACTTGCGTAAAGTAATGAATTTTACTAAATTTTAATGAATTTTTTGATATTTTTTTGGACACAGAAAAAATTTTTTTTTTTTTCAATTTAATTTTTAAATATTTTAACCATTTTTGTTGATTTAAATATTATCCAAATGTTCATTAAAAATGTTCAACCCAAACAAAAATTCAATTTTCATAAATTGATAAAATGATTTTTTTTTAAAAAAAAACCAGATCAGTACTTTTTAATATAAGATTAATTTAAAAAAAAAAATATTTGATTAAATATTATTTATGAGTTCTTAACTTAGAACGAAATTATAAGAAAAAAGTAATTTAGCAAATGAAATAATATAAAAGTTCAACTTACATTTATTGCTCATAGATGGCGTTTCTTGCGTAAAGTAATGAATTTTACTAAATTTTAATAAATTTTTGGATATTTTTTTTGGACACAGAAGAAATTTTTTTTTTCCATTTAATCTTTAAATATTTTAACCATTTTTGTTGATTTAAATATTATCCAAATGTTCATGAAAAATTTTCAACCGAAAAAAATTCAGTTTTCATAAATTGTTCAAATGATTTGGTTATAAAAAATCAGATCAGTACTTTTTAATGTGATATTAATTTTTACTTAAGCGTTCTTAATCTATTGTAGAATGAAAAATATAAGAAAAAATCAATTTAGCTAATAAAATAATATAAAATTTCAACTTACCATTATGTTAACAGATGTCGTTACTTGAACGAATAAATATTTTCTGATATTCTGATTTTTTACTTTTAGACACAGACTTAATTTTTTTTAGCAATTTAATTTTTAATTTTTTTAACTATTCTTTTTTATTTAAAATTTATCCAAATGTTGATTAAAAATTTTCAACCAAAAAAAATTAATAAAATGACATATTTGCAAAAAAAATTTTAGATACGTCCATTTTCGTGTTAGATTAATTTGAAGATGGATTTTTTGTTAATAAAAAATTACATTAATAAAACTCTGTAGTCAGAAAAAGCAACTTTTCTTTTCAAACTTGTGAGTTAGTTAGAAAACGTATCAAATCGAGTAGTGGAAATTATAAAAATACAGTAATAATTATATTGTAAGCATTTTAATCCACCTTTCGAAGAGGGTATCTAATTTACCCTATTTCAGACTTGATGTCGTATCTACAAATTGGATTTAATCTTTACTACTACTAAAAAGCACCAATTCTTATGATTTTAACTACTTTGACCCAAAAAAAAACCTTTTATAAAATCTTCCAAATATTCATACTGTCAATCTTTTTTACATTAAATAATATCTTATTCGAAAGAAAAACAAACAAAATAATAAACGAAAAAAACTTACATAATAAATACATAAATAAATAAATAAATAAAAACATTATCATCAAAAACAAAAGCATAAGAATAAAACATGAAATATAAAATGTGAAAAGGAATAATAAAAGATATTAAATTGAATTTAAAATGTTTTTGAAAAAGAAGACAAATCAAATTGAATGTGTGTTTGTTAAAAGAACCAAAGAGTTGGTGACTGCCATAAAAGGGATGTAAAAAGCTCTCTCAGTTAACGATACACCAAAAATATATGACAAAATAAATGAGAATGCCTGAAATTTGAATACGAAAATTCACCATTATATTCATATTATAGCCGAAAATGTTCGAAAATAATCATTAAATAAAATTAAACGATCTTAAATGGTATAAACAGGTTGAAATAGCAATGAAGACAAATTCACCATATTCGGTTACAGTTTTCTCACAGTTTTGGGGAGGCAGAGTGTTATGGCTTATATCACATTGTACCTTGTAAATCACACAAGAATCGGACGAAACCATAAGAAATGCTTTTGTACACTGGATTCGAATTAAGGATCCGAACGGATAACTTTTGTTTTATGTTTGCAAGATTGTCTGATGAGAATGGTAAAATGTGAATTTAAAAGTAGATTTTTTTTCGAAATTGTTTTGCCATAATATAAATTATAAGAAGCCCAGACACCTCTTCTGCAAGAGAAGAAAAAAAAACTTCTTCATAAACAAGAGCAGTTGAAATGGATTCTTTTAACACGTCTTCAGAGATTGGCAAGATGTACGAAGTAAGAAAATTCAATGTATGCAAAGTACTTTAGAAATAGAACAACAAAAAACGGGGGATGTTTTTTTTGTGTATTCTTCTAAATAAAAATGAGTCTAAATCGTATAAATATATTCCTCCTCTGAAGGATGATAATCTTTTGTATCAAATTCAATTCATTTGAGCTCAACGAAAGTATACCAACAAGTACAATAAATAATGAGATTCTATCTTTTTAATTGAAGTAAAGTATTCTGATAGTATCTATGAAATTTTATCAAATTACTTTAAGTATATTGGTTGTTTTATTTTATGGCTTTTAAATACACCCACACATTTCTTAAAAGGCTCAACGATTGTGCAAAAGAAAAATTGATTTTTGTAAAAGGCAATTCGTTTTTAAAACTTGAGAAAAAAAATCCATATTAAATATGACTAATTAGTTTTTTTTTTTTTTTTTTTAAAATGTGCATGTCTCAGAAAGTTTATGCAATTTGTAGAGTTTAAAAGAAGATTCTCTTTAATAATAGTGAATTTTCAATAGACCCTTTTGATTTATTCATGTTTAATTTGTACCATCATAGTATGACCGTACTAAAAACCAACATGGTACAAGGATGCCCAACAAGTTGGAGTTGTAGACAATAAATCATTATTAACAATTAGAGTATTAAGTCAATTTTGAATATATTTGCTCATCCTGATGTTACTTGTACCATGAAAGGGAAACAATTTGCGTATTCCTTGTTTAGTTACCTATCATAATAGAGTGTTAGACATCAGTAGAGTAGGTGGGTGATTGTAATATATTCATATTCGGTGAACTGATATTTTAATCAATTACATTTTGAATTGTTATAATTTTAATTAAAACTATCTAAGAGGATTAAAATAAACAGAAGTGTTTATTATTGAATCGAAATTAATAAATATACAGTCAAGTTTTGTTTAAAGATAAGCAATAGTAATTTCACCAACACAAGCTATCCACAAATTTATATTTACGAGGTCAGTTTAAAAAGAATTTTGAATTTCCGCTAGCGATGTATTTCGATTTTCAATTTTTTTTGTGGCGTTATGTTGGTATCCATGTCTCTCACTTATGCTGACAAGTTCGGCCATTTTGAATGTTCATTTAATTTTTTACAGCTGCTTTGCTCGCACGTGTTTTGGCTCGTCTTCGATTTTTGCCCATTCTAAAAAATGGATTAAAGAATCTTTTTCGGGAACAAGAAAAAGTCACAGGGGGCCAGATCTGAGGAATACGATGGCTGCGGCATTATTAGTGTATAGTTTTTGGCCAAAAATTCATGATGCGTGAGCAGGGCCGTTATCATGGTGCAAAAACCGGATGTTTCTGGCGGATTGCTTTGCACAACTTGCGCATAACTTGCAGGTAATATTTCTTATTGAGTGTTCTACCCTTTGGTAAGAATTCATAATGCACCCCGCAATCGAAGAAAACTGTAAGTAAAATCTTCACATTCGACCGAACTTGGCGCGCTATTTTCGGTCTTGGCTTATGCGGCAGCTTCTATTGGGATGATTGAGCTTTGGTTTCCACGTCATAACCATAAAACCATGATTCGTCACCAGTTATAACCCTCTGGAGCAATTGTAGATCGTCGTGGACATCTCTTTAGCAATGTTAATGCGATGCAGTTTTTGGCCGAAAATGGGCAAAAATCAAAGACGAGCCAAAACACATGCAAGCAAAGCAGCTGTCAAAAATTAACTGAACATTCAAAATGGCCGAACTTTTCGGCATAAGTGAGAGACATGATTACCTCGTACATTGATTTGGTGCCCATTTTCTTTTTGAACAGACCTCGTACATTGATTTGGTGACAGTCGCCGCCATGACTATAGCGTGGCTGACATCGAATCTAGCCGATGCTCTCGTTGTACTAATAATTTGCATTCCAGTCCAAATATTGATAAAAATTACTTTAAAAAATTTTTTTACACCATTTTTATTATGGTATATTTTTAGTAAATTTTATTTGAATTAAAATAAAGGTTTTCTGGGATATTTTGTTAGCTCTGGCATACACAAGGACTATTCAAAAAGTGCTCGAAAACAGTAATGATCTCCTTTCAACATGTTCTTTATTTAAAAAAGGTAACGTGATTGGCATCACTGGGAGTGATCTGACAGCACTACAGTCTAGGTAACTAAGCAATATTCTAGAGTATAGTAAGTGGTTTACCCTCCTCCCCCCCCCCAACACTCTGGGTAAGTCGTTAGTCGATTTTAACTAACAAATTTTATTTAAAATTGACGAATGACTTATCTTTCTTTAAATGAAGTCGCACATTTTATTGTTTGTTTTAGACAAAAACTTTATAAAGTGAATTATTTTCGCGGTTGCTACTCTGCTCATTTATGCGGTTTGGTCCTTTTTAAGACAACGTGAATGCAATTGTTGATCATCACACAAGCCTCCCGATTTCGTTATATAGAAGTTCTTAAAGGAAAAGTAACAAGCCAACTACTTAAGCATAATATTCGAAACAAAATTGCTGAAATAAGACCAAAAGTTTGCGGAAGTCTTATGAAAAATGTGCTTAAAAGAACTCACATATTTCATACATAATATTAAAGATTATATAATCAAATAATAAAATACGAATTTTAAAATTGTATTTGATTTAAAATGAATTTAAAAAAAAACTTCGATCTGGAACATAAAACGCAATCTGTATATAATAAGTATAGGAGAGGGCCTAGTACGGTCCCTTAAGGTACTGCTGCTTTTATGTCTTTTAGGTGAGAATATGCTTGACTATACCTGACGTTAAACTACCTTTATGCCAAACTTTGTCAAATGCTTGCGCAGCAACCAAGACTGGGCACATCTTTTCTAATTCTAGAGCTTTTGCCAATTAATTTATAAAAAAATTCAGTGCTTTTCCCTGAAGGTAAATTGATGAGTTGGGAAAAAATATCTTTCTTTGGTGATAGGAAGGATCCTTCTCAGAAACATCTTTTCAAAAATTCTTACAATTGCGAATAGTAGAGAAATCGGTCGGTAAGATTATACATTTATGGCTGGATGTCCTGTTTTTGATACAAGAATCACTTCACCAATTTTTCCACTTCTAGGAGTTCTTTTATGATCTGTTCAGTTATCAGTCCAAATCGGGGAACTTTTTTGGCACTTAAATCATATTTTTAATTTCTTTTCATGAGGCTTGTCGGATTTCTTTGCTATCTACTTTGTTAGTTTTGTTAATAATGGTTATATTTGCATTTAAATCATTTTCTGGATATGGCTGGGAAATACCTACTAGATATTCAGTAAAGAATTTTCAAAGGAAGATCTTGAATTATGGGTTGCTTAATTCTTTTGGTAGCTTTCCATAGGGAATAATCAGTATTTTTAATCGTTGTTAAATTTATAAGATATTTATTGATTAAATCATTTTTGAATTCACTGATTTGTTTTTTTTTTAGAAATTTATTGTAGCCGATTAAGAGCTACTTTATATTTTCTGGGTGTCTGGAGTATTGCCATTTTCTCTGGGCTCTCCATTTCGCTCTTATTAGTTCATTAATTTAGGTAACTCCGTTTGGTATGCTGTTAAAAGCTATTTGCTATATATCAGCGATATACTCCTCAAGTAAGGATTATATTCTCGCTCACTAGGAGTATTACCGGTAAATAAAATTGTATTTTTGTGGTGCGTTACAAAAACTTTCACCCTATTTGGACTTATGGAATTGATTTTTGGGGTTCAACCTAAATTTTTGTGATGGTAGCCCTGGTCAGGTATTCAAGTATGTAGTTCAATTTCGATAGACTCCATAATACTCGAAATTTTAACTGCTTGACCGGATAACCGTAGGCGTGTTCACCATCTAGCGTCTCGTGGCAAAACCGGATTGGTAAATGACATTATCGGCACGCTAAATGATTTGCCGTAACAAGGAGAAACTAAGTGATTTGTCATAATAAGTCCCTTCCCTACTGACCTCCAACGTGAATGGTTAAAAGTTAAATATAAAAGAAATTTAAAAAAAATTTAAATAATTGAGATTTTTAGAAAAAGATAAATTCAACAATTTTTTTATAAGAGATTTGACTTCCATATCAACCCTTGAGGAAATTTTCTTTCTATTTTTTATTTTAATTAGTAAAACTTTTAATCTAATTTGAAATATATTCAATTAATCTGTTACAAATTTATGAATTCTACAATGATTATTTCATATTTTATATTATAAAAAAAAAAGTTCATCTAAATACTTTGATGAATATTTATTATTTAAAAGATAAAATTTCGCATTTTTTTTTTGTGTGCAATTCGATCTGTTAATATTTGCTAATTTTATATTCAAATTTATGATGATTTATTGAGTTTCTGTCAGAGAAAAAATTCTGTTTATGACATACTGTGCGAAAGTTTGTAGATTAACTGAATTTAAAAAATTCATTCCAAAAATTTTGATTGACATAAAAATATGTGTCATCGGAACATATTAATTTTTGGTATTTTTTAAAAAATAAAATCCATATTAATTGAGTCATATTAATGGATTATATTGGATGATACTCCGCAGAGTGCTGTTAAGATAAATTCACAACTTATTTTTTAATTAATTTTGGATTGAAATTAAAATCTGTAATTTGCTTGACCAAAATTGTTTATTAGACTGGGGAACTATTTATGAAAAATAATATTGGCTAAATTGTCCCCACTAGCCTTTGATGATATTTTTCAACACGTTTTCGCATATTTTTGGGTTAATTTCAATAATTTTTTTGTGTATGATTACTTAAAGCTGTTCACACCTCTCTTTTCAAGCATGTTTATAGGAAGAAATCGAAAGCGATTAAATCTGGAGAGTAAGGAAACATTGGAAGTGCAGTGTGTGTTATGTGATATCATCTGGATGGATGACAGATAAAAAAGCTCTGTAGCATCTCTCAATACCGTTCAACATCCAACGTAACAGCATGTCCAGCTGCGGCACTCCATCACACAGTCATACTCTACGGCGTTATGAAGACCTCTCGTGAAATAAATATTTTGTTTATTATCAAAGTTATTATGGTAGAAATGCACATTCTCACTAATTATAAATATTCTGTGCAAATCAGGATCTTATCTAAGATACTCTAAAACATGATCCCCTTATTGCCGGTATCGCAAATTACCTTTGCCATGAAATCCTTAATATTATATTATTATAAATGCAAATATTTATGCAAAATATTCCACACTAAGAGCTTTGAGAGTCCGGTTTCTATGATGGTGAGGATTTGGTCAATCGAATACTATCCTATGTTCTTTAAAAATATTCACTTTATGATAAACAGTATAATTTAAAGGCATCATAATTCGACCCAAATTAATAGGAAATTTTAGGAGCGCTACAGTAATTTATAATTTTTTTTTGTATAATAAAAATTTTTAACGACAAAAAAAAGGTGTATATTTTAAGGTGATACTAGAGGTCAAATTTGCCACATAAATAGAGACAAATCTCACAGATGGCTTCTCGAAAATTATTGTCGGTTAATTGGGAAAGACCAAGGGTAGGTATTTTATGAGGCATTTCAATTTTTCTTATATTTATTATAAAGAGCCACTGGGTCATTTTAGAAAATTTGTGGAAAAAGTTCTGAAATCAATAAAATATAGTTCAAAGTTTCCATGAAAGCTGCACTTAACTAAAGGAAGAGCCGTATTTGTCCGCCACTGGTTCTAAAAGAAAAAGTTCTAAAAGCATTAATTGGCATGACCTTGATGGCATTAATTGGCATGACCTTGATAAGTCCCTTATTTCAACAGTTGTGTGACAAGTTGGACCGCCCTGTTAGAACCAGATATTTTCCAAGTCCATATCAATCCCTAACAGTACGTTTTTTTGGATGCAAAGGACGCTGGGGGAACTGTTATAATTTATTGTTATTCCTGATCTAACTAGTTTGCTTGTTCACGTAACTATTCACCCAAAAATGTGCTTCGGCATTAAAGACAATTTTTTCACCAAACCTCGGAATCTTTTCCAACTGCGTTATATTAAATGGTGGCAGTAATATTGGGTTGTCCAGAAAGTAATTTCGTTGTTTCCCAACAAATAATTCAATTGTATTTTTTCACAACCAACTTCACACTTAAGCCGCATAATTATATATATTTTAATAGCTGTTATAGCAAGGATTGTTTGGGAAAACTGGCGATTGATTCTGCGCAGCAGTTTTTGGTTGATACCCTTTTAAACATGGAAAGTGATTTTCGGCATATTTTACTTTTTTACTATAGAAAAGATAAAAATGCTGTTAAAGTAAGAAAAAAATTATCCGATGTATATGGAGAAGATGTGTTAAGTGAGCGCCAGTCCCAAAACTGGTTTGCAAAATTTCGATCCAGCAATTTTGATCTCGAAGATGCACCATGTTCTGGTTAAAGGTGATGAACACATAATAAAAGCATTAGTTGATGTAAACCGGCGATTAACAACTCGAAAGATCGCTGAGAAATTATATTTATCGAATACGATAGTTTATCTCAAAGCCCGCCAAAATTGTGCCATCGCATTGACGTTTGTGATTTGCTTCTCAAACGCGAAGAAAATGATCCATTTTTGAAGCGTATCATCACTGGGAACTAGAAATGGTTTGTCTATAACAATGTTAAGAGCAAAATATCCTGGAGTAGAAAAGATGAACCGGCACAAAGCCTGTTTGGTGGGATTTCACAGGAATTGTTTATTTTGATCTTCTACCGAGGAACATAACGATCAATTCTGAAGTGTACTATGATCAATTGGATAAATTGTATAATTCACTTAAAGAAAAAAAGCCAATAAATAAACTATTGGGTTGTTCGGAAAGCAAACCCAATAGAACACAAATGTATAATACGAGGGTCGTTCAATAAATCCTTAGAAAAAGATGGAAAAAAACCTGTTTTTAAAAAAAAAAAATTTTATTTTTCAACATAATCGCCTTTTAGCTCTATACACTTTCCCAACCGTTTTTCCAAAATATATATCCCGTCCAAAAAATAGGATTTCGGAAGTTCTGCAAAATACTCATCCGTTTGAGCAATGACGTCCTCGTTGGAAGTGAACTGTCGTCCGCCAAGCCATTTCTTCAGATTGGGGAAAAGAAAATAGTCACTCGGGGCCAAATCTGGTGAATAAGTGGGATGCTGCAACAATTCCATTCTCAATTCCACAATTTTGGCCATGGAAACAGCGCAGGTGTGCACACGCGCATTGTCCTGATGCAAGAGGATTTTTTTCTTCTTCAGATGGGGGCGTTTCTCTTTGATTTCCTCGCTCAACGGTTGTAATAACGACGCGTAATACGCTCCTGTTATTGTTTTTCCTTTTTTCAAGTAGTCGATAATAATGATGCCCTGCGAATCCCAAAAACCGTGGCCATCACCTTGCCGGCCGATGGCACAGTTTTTGCCTTCTTCGGAGCCCGTTAACCCTTGAAAATCCACTGTGATGACTGGAGCTTCGTTTCTGGAGTGTAGAAGTATATCCAGGTTTCGTCCACAGTGACATATCGACGAAGAAATTCGGCAGGATTGCGATGAAAGAGTGCCAACATAGCCTCCGAGTCCACTACACGATTGCGCTTATTCTCCTCTGAGAGCAAACGCGGCACCCATCTTGCCGAAATTTTTTTCACAGACAATTTTTCATGCAAAATTGAAGCGACTGTACCTTGTGATATGCCCGTGGCCTCAACTAATTCGCGCACTTTAATTCGCCGATCATTCAAAATCAGATCGTGGATTTTGTCGATGATTTCAGGAGTAGACACCTCAACTGGGCGTCCTGAACGATGTTCATCTTTTGTTGATGAACGGCCACGTTTAAATTCATTCACCTAATTGTAAACCATCGCAAACACAGGTGCAGATGTGCCATGAACTGCATCCAACTCGGCTTTGATTTCTTTCGGGCTTAAGCCTTTCAAATGGAGATGTTTGATGACAGCCTTAAACTCGCTTTTTTCCATTGTTATGCACAAATAAATGTCGTTAACTTTAATCGACAATAGAAATTGACCTACGCTATGAATCGAGCTGAAATTTTAACAGCTTTCCTGTCGATAATGCTACTTAAAAAAAATCCTTACCGACACTACGAGCGCAATTTCTGGGATTTTCTAAGGACTTATTGAACAACCTCGTACAATAATGACATCGATATCATTTTGATACGCCAATACAATAGGCTATTATGAATTGAATGCACCTATTGAAAAGCCCTTTGAAGGTTTCAATAAAAGTGTCTGAAATGGCATCCAATTAAAGTTGTGAAACCGCCTTAAGAACACTCTATTATGTACTCATACCTCGTCCTTTTTTTTGAATAGATTTTGCATTAGAATAATAATAATAAAAATATTAAAATCAAAGAGATAACTTAATACCATAATCCATGTTTCAATATTATCTGCATGCGAATAGATTTAATGGAATTGAATTTTTACCTTTAAAATTGGACAGAATTGAATTTTTCGGTTTGTTTTCCCTTATATGTCAAATAAATTCTAGAAATGGAACGTGAAAAACTGTAGGAAATTTTGAATATATAATATTTTCCATTTATGAATATCATATGCTAAGGACAAGTAGATGTTTGTGTTGATATACCTTAACGCACTATAACGTTTTTAGGTCGGTTTTATATTAAACTCGTTATTACATTTCAGTGAATTTAAATTCAATTTTTTTTTTCGGGTTAATACTTTACATCCTGCAAGCTCACATATATACGTAGTATGTATATTGGTATATATGCATATTTATATTGATGTATAGGTACGTACGGATTTGCAAGAGAATATATATTTTTGGCATGCTCTAGTCAATGAGTTAAATATGATTCTGGGATTTGAAATGTGTGAATTTTTCAAGGGAATATATACGTGGATTTATAGACGCGTCAATAAAATTGAAATAAAAATTTATGGCCTCAAAGTGGTTATTTTCATATCAGGCTTTTATACTGAAATTTATAAAAATTTGAACTTCTATTTTTTTTAAAGATAATTTCCAGTATGCTAGAAAAGTTAATTTACAAAACAAATATTAGAAAATAATGGGTTTTCCAATAAGAGCGATATGATTCGAATTTTTCTCGCAATAATTCGGTTGTTTCACGTGCTGTATGTAATTAGAAAGAAAAAAAATCAGTTTAATTTTTTTTGGAAACCATTTTTCTAATGTTCACATTCCATTTTGTTTAATTGATTTCTAAAATGATTTAATTTATTTTTAAATGCATTGTAATTTAAAATATGATTTTTGGAATTTTCACCTTTTTAAAGAGTTTTTTTTCATTTTTTGCAGTCTCATAATATTAAATAAAGTCCATTTGACGTTACGAGGGTCATTCAACATGTACTTAGCCTCACCGCCCGATGGAACTGCTATCACAAACAAAATCTACCATAGTGCAGTACATTTTTTTAGTAGCCTACTGTCAAAGTTTCAGTTGATTTCCTTTATAAGTTTTGTTTTGAGAGCCTTTGAAAACAAGCGTGTCGGTCGGTTGCACAAAAATGGAAAAAGAACAATATCGTTCGGTGATTAGATTCTTGTTTTTGGAAGGGAAAACGCACAGCGAAATCAAAGATCGCTTGGATGCTGTGTATGGTGACTCTTCTCCTTCGATGGCGACCGTCAAGAATTGGTTCAACGAGTTTGTTCGCGGCCGCACGTCAGTTTTTAATGAGCCACGCCCAGGTGCCCCAAAAACGGCTGCTACGGAGGAAAATGTTAAAAAAGTCCACGATCTCGTGTTGGCAGACCGTCGATTGAAGGTTCACAAGATAGCTGAGACTGTGGGCATCGCAGTAGGAATAGTGCATCATATTCTACACGAAGAACTGGGCATGAGAAAGCTGTCGGCGTTTGCTCACACCGGAAAACAAGCGAAACCGTGAGACCACATCGGCGACGTGTTTGGCGCTGTTTCAGCGCAATCCAGCGGAGTTCTTGCATCGTTTCGTGACCGTCGACAAAACATGGATTCACTGGTACACACCAGAGACCAAGGAACAGTCAAAACAGTAGACTTCACCCGGCGAACGTGCTCCGAAGAAGGCGAAGACTGTTCGATCGGCCGGAAACGTGATGGCCACCGTTTTCTGGGATTCACAAGGTGTGATCCACATCGATTACCTCGAGAAGGGTAAACCAATCACGGGGCGCTACTATGCTGACTTATTGGGCCGATTTGACGTCGAATTGAAGAAAAAGCGGCCCCGCTTTGCGAAGAAAAAAGTGCTGTTCCACCACGACAACGCGCCGGCTCACACCTCCGCCGTCGCCATGGCCAAATTGGTCGAATTGCGCTACGAATTGCTGCCCCATCCACCGTACTCTCCAGATTTGGCCCCCTGTGACTACTTTTTGTTTCCAAACTTGGAAAAATCACTCGCCGGGAATAGATTTGGGTCGAATGAGGAGGTCATCGTCGCCACGGAGGTCTATTTTGCTTCCCTCGAGAAAATTTATTGTTTGGACGGGTTAAAAAAGTTAGAGCATTGCTGGGCCAAGTGTATCGAGTTTAAAGGAGATTATGTGGAAAAATAAATTACCACCTTTCCAAAATTTTCGTTTTTCTTTTGTAAGCTAAGTACTTGTTGAATGACCCTCGTATGTTTCTGGGAGAGTTTTCTTTGCACGAGTGTTGTATTGGTCGTTAAGGGGAATCACCGATTATCGACTTGTAACATACTATCTGAGAAGTATGTTAAAAATTGGTTTTATTCGAAAATATATTAGATTTTTTTCTCAAAAATGCTTAGACTTTTTCAAAATATGTGTTTCATATATAAAAACTAAGGGGCTCCGCCCCTGCGATCTCCGTGGGGCCCCTATGTCAAATATTCTACTTTTTTTCCCGCTTCATACAATCCTAACATCAATTTTTGCTTTTTGGCTTTTTTTTCATCTTTAGTCGCATGGTAATATTCGCGAGCAGCTTTTCTCTTTTCAGGTTTGTTTTCGTTATAATTTTTCATTACATTTTTAATCTTTTCGATTTTTTGCATACCACGCTTCCTCGCAGTATTCTTTTGAATACGCTTACGCTCTTTTATCTCATCTTCACTCAAATTTACCTTTTTTACAACCCATGTCTATAAAATCTGACTTTAAAAGAAAATGACTTCAAAAAAACACACACATTGAAACAAAAAAAACATCATACATACATCACTGTAGTTCAATCTTTCCTTGGTGGCAACTCAAATTTTTTGATCGCGACATTTCATTCTCGAAAGTAAGAGCGTGACAATGTTCTCATTCTTTTTCATGGCCCCCTATGTCCAAATATTCTACTTTTTTTCTCGCTCCATACAATCCTAACATCATCGCAGTATTCTTTTGAATACGCTTACGCTCTTTCATTCCCTCGAATACGCTTACGCTCTTTCATGACTTCAAAAAAACACACATCTTGAAAAAACAAAAACTCATACATACATCATAATAAATACGCTTCCGCTCTTTCATCTCCTCTTCACTCAAATACGCTTACGCTCTTTCATGACTTCAAAAAAAACACACATATTGAAACAACACACATATTAAAACAAAAAAAAACTTATATATACATCATAATAAAATTCTAGGCCATGAAAAACTTTTTTATATAATAGATAGAAATATATAAATTATGATTATAAATTTAAAAGTTTTAAATTTATAATCATAATAATAAATTTATATTTATATTTATTGAAAAGAACATTTTTATTAAACAAACATTTTTTTAAATTTTCCTATAAAAAGAAATATGAAAATAGTTCGTCTAATTGAAACAATATAATGAAAGTTTTTATAGCAAAACATAACCTCAATTTTTGGTAAGGATTTTAAAAAAAATTTATGCGTCATATTTATTTGATACTAATTATTGAGTTTTGGGTTATTTAAATGAAAATAAATGGTATTATTTAAAAAGACAGTGTATATATTTGTATAAATATATTTTTAATAAATTATACTAGAAGATTTTTATATTATAATACGAGATATAAAGGGAAACGTTTATCATTTTTAAGACGTTACGTACAGAGACATTTTTCCTATAATTTGAATCCAAATAAAAGTACTTTTAAAATATAATAAAAGGTATTTAAATAAGAGCACCAAATCCTTATTTTACATCTCTCTTTTTTATAAAGTTGGCACTTCTACAAATTTTATATTTACCAGCTGTCAATCTTACGATTAATACATTAGGAACGCTACACGAAAGAACAATGTGTAATTATTATTAAAACTCATTATAGAAACGGCAAAAGATTAGCCATCAACTTGAGGATTAGTTAAAATATTTGACGAAATTTGTTTCATTCTGAACAATAAGTAACTTCATAATAATGCGTCCTCGTAGCGGGGTTCAGTTGAATTTTTGTAAAAGACCTGCATCAGCATTTCTACAAGATCCAATTTACCCAAAAAATCCAACCAGTAGACAATTTTAAGCTAAGAGAAACTTAAAGGCACTTTTAAAGCCCAAAGGCTACATAATTATAAACAATTTGGATCTTCCATTTCAGCATAAAAGTAATGATATTAGAATCAGTGGAAGTGATCTGAAAACACCTCAAATTGCACTCAACAAAACTTATAGTAATGGCCATAATATTGACTTTCATGCCGTTAGGGTTTAAATATGATTTTAGAACTTTTACTCCGTGAATCATGTCTGCCATATTCCTTAATGGCAGCGAAATACCACAACACACCGAAGTTCTATACCTAGGACTAAACTTAGGCAAACTTTTAACATGGAACCCACATACAATACGTAAAAGATAAGAACTAAAAAGATGATACCGCCAACTACTTTGACTCAGAAATTTCCATATGGACATACGGACTAGAACTCTGGGCATCTACTAAGCCTTCTAATTCCCGTTCAATCCAATCCCTTCAATCAAAAATACTCCGTACAATTGTCGATGCCTCCTTTTATGTTCGCAATACTGTTATTCATCGTGATGTCAAAGTGCCATTTCTTTTTGATATGGCAGTATCTTGCTATAAAAAGTTCCGTTTCCCGTGTTCTCAATCATAATAATCCTCTTGTTCAAGAACTATCCTCAATTTCCTTCGCATGATTTACTAAAATACTGAGGCCTAACAGAAACACACGCTAGCAGGAGGAACTTCATTGGATGCTTACTCCCCACAACTATTCAAGTTAATTAATTAATACTATTGCTCAAATTTGCTTATTACTAAGTTGTAGTTGTAAATATAAAAAAAATTTAAAAAAAAATTTAAAAAAATACTCCAATTCGCATTATACAGACACACACGCTAGCATGAGCGGATTACCAGCGCCCCGGACAACAACTGACGAGGGCATCACAGAAGAGGTAACAGCCACCCTGGTGGCAGCCAGCGATGCATCAAAGCCAAGGAGTCGCCCGAACAACGGCCGAGCATCAGTCCACTGGTGGAACCCGACCATCGCCCTACACCGGCGAGCATGCATTAAGGTAAGAAAGCAACACCAGCGTGCTCGTAAGCAAGACAGGGCCTCGACAGAGGAACTCAGATGGATCTACGAAGAGAAAAGGCTTCCTCTCAGATACGCCATCTACTCTAGTAAACGAGAATGTTGGAAGGAACTCTGCGCGGAAGTGGACCGGGACCCGTGGGGCAGACCGTATAAGACGGCCATGCATAGGATTAAAGGCCTACCCGCAACAATACCAACCTGTCCCGACATGCTGCGCAGAATAGTAGAACATCTGTTCCCGGAGAAATCAGAACTCCCCGACTACCACCCGGAGGATGAAGAAGTGGAAATTCCTGGAGTGACCATGGAAGAGCTCACGAGGGCCTGCACTAGATTGCAGAATGGCAAGGCACCAAGACCAAGCGGCATACCCAACATCGCACTGAAGAGTGCAATTGCCGCCAGGCCAGACATGTTCATAAGCATGTACGACGCATGCCTGCGGCAAGGCGTATTTCCGACTCGATGGAAGCAACAAAGATTGGTTCTTCTCCTAAAAGGGAAAAAACCATCGGACGAGCCAGCATCCTATCATCTACTTTGCATGCTGGATTCGGACGGGAAGAACTTGGAGCGGATACTGGCCGACAGATTGGAGCAATACATCGATCCTCAACTTTCCGAATTTCAATTCGGATTCAGGAAGGGGAGATCGACCATCGACGCGTTGGAACTCGTCACAAACATCGCAAAGGAAGCCATCTCAGGAAAGAAATGGAAAAGCGGTTCTAAAAAGTATTGCCTCATTGTCACCCTAGACATCAAGAATGCGATTAACTCGGCCCGCTGGGATCGAATCTTGGAGGCTCCTGAGAACATGGGGGTGCCCTTCTACCTACGGATGATGGTCAGATCATACTTCAGTGATCGACTACTGCACTACGAGACCAAGCATGGACCAGCGGAGTATGGGGTCATGGGAGGAGTACCTCAGGGCTCTGTCCTGCGGCCACTCTTGTGGAACATCATGTACGAAGGCCTACTCCATCTAGAATTACCGACGAACACAACACACGTGGCTTTCGCGGACGACGTAGCGGTTGCCCTTGTAGCCAAACACCTGGTGGAACTAGAAGCCGCATTCTCCACCACCATCCGGAGCATAAGACAGTGGATGATATCGGCAGACCTGTCTTTGGCGGAACATAAGACCGAGGCACTCCTTGTGAGTAGCCGGAAGAAAATGGAGACCATCACCATAAGAGTAGGCGACCACGACATCCGGTCGCTACCCTATATCCGGTCGCTACCCTACATCCACAAGAGTGGTCTTGGATGCCAGACTCAACTACAAAGAGCACATCTCCAGCGTCAGCAGGAAGGTATCAGCAGTACAGGGCGCACTTTCGCGGATAATGCCCAATATCGGAGGCCCCAGGCAAATCCGAAGGCGACTACTGGCAACTGTGATTACCTCCGTCTTGCTATACGGAGCATCAGTGTGGGCGAAATCGCTAGAGCTAACAACATACCGTAAGACAATGTCATCAGTCCAGCGGCTCTCAGCGATCAGAGTGGCGTCAGCATACCGAACGATATCGCACGATGCGGTCAACATCGTGGCATCATGCCCACCCATCGATATTCTGGCAGGAGAGCAGGAACGCCAATATCGTAGGAAGAAGGAAGAGCGGCGAAAGGTCCTCTGTGAAGAGGAAAGACCCGAGATTCTTCGCCTCTGGCAAGAGAGATGGGACAACTCGACGAAGGGTCGGTGGACTCATCGGCTGATCCCAGATGTAACCAAATGGGTCACTCGCCTGCACGGGGAAGTCGGGTATTACATCACGCAACTCTTGACTGGGCATGGATGCTTTCGGGCATACTTGCACAGATTCAAGAGAACTGACTCCCCAAACTGTCATCATTGCAGCGATGTGATGGAAGATGCAAAACACTTGTTCTTCCAGTGCCTCCTCTACGAGGGGACACGGGCAGAACTGGAGAGAAATCTGGACCGTTCCATCAGTCCAGAAAACATAGTGGAGTGCATGCTGAAGAGCCAATCGGCTTGGAACAGAATTGCAGAGTACGCGGAATCCATTATCAAGGATCTCCACACAACGTACGAAGAATAAGCGGCGAGGCGTCATAACATCGGGACAGCAGTAGCATCAAATAAGAACGCCCCGGCGAAGTAGTATTTACGAAGAGTGTCGCCGAAGAACCATCGTTCCGGGAGCAAGGTTAGAGGTGCAGTTAGGTTTTAGCGAGGTAAAAATCCCGCATAACTCGTCTGGCAGGAAAAATTTCCAGCCGAGTACCTTTCGAAGGTTTTCCCCTGTACCTCATTAATCTAAACATAAAAAAAAAAATTCATATTTACCATTTTCAGCTTAACTGACTTGTATAGTTTTTTTTTTTTAATTTTTATACTATTAGTAAAAAATATGTTTAAGAAAGTATTTTCTAGTTACAACTTTTGAAAATTTTTCTAGCATATAAAAATGTTACTCAAAAAAAATGAATTTTAACAGAAGTTTCTGTCAACACAAAAATGCATGTTTTTGGTTTATTTTTGCAATTATTAATAATTATTCTCTGGTAATTATCGGAGATTAAAAATTTCTTGCTTTTTCTAAAAGGTGACTAAATTGGAAAAACAGGATAACAATGACCACCTGAATAGATGGATACCTTTACAGTTTCAAAAGGTCAGAACACCCCTTCAGCAATGAAAGATAAGTAGTTACGGTGAGTTTGAATACGGCTTAGGATATTTTATCCCTAAATGGCCATTTTAAATGATAATTAAAAATAAAAATAAAAAAACCATTAATAATTATTATCAATCGCCCATCAATTTTCCTTAATGTGATCATATAATCAATATATATTCTCGTTAATTAATTTTAAATAAAAAATGAAAGTAGAAATAGAAAACTATTATTAAAAATTGTTCCTTTTTTATTTTCCATTTTTTTTCTATTAATTCCCAGAATTGAAGGATTTTTAACGGCTATACAAGAGATTGAGGCAATTTTTTTTGTTTTTGTTGATTGTATCAAATTTATAAAAGTTCAAAAGCTGAAAATTCTTTTAAAAAAAAAAAATTACTTTCACCTCTTCAAACCCTATTCATTTATATTAATTTAGATTATCTACTCCTTCTCTATCTATTGTGATCGTTCTTATAACTAATTACATAAAAAGATCCTTTATATAAAAAGGATTATTTATTCATTGTAGTAACCCTTTTTTTTAATACAATACAAGTTTTAAATTATTATTCAAAATATTATGATTAGCAGTTTTTGTATGGACTTATAATAAAAAATATTATAGCAAAAATCCTTTTTAAGGACAAAATCAATAATACTATTCAGAGTTTTTTTTTTAATTCTTTTTATTTAATTTTTTTTTCTTATTATCAAATGAATAATAAATATTCGTATAAAAAATGAGCAATATTATTTATTCTGTTCGAAAAGGTATGTGAACGTTTAAATTTTAGATGAAGAAGAATAACAGACCCTTTTTTTTAAAAAAAAAAAACAAAAACAATATATTCTTCTGATGCGTACCATTCTATAATTATTTAATATAATTTCTTATTTATAACTGACTGAAAGAGAATATTATTCATAAATCAACCATGAAAGGTGACTGGAAAATATTTTCTGTCTAAATAATAATAGACAAGAAGAGGAAATTTTAAGATTTCAACTTAAATGACAATGTCAGAAGTTTCAAGTAATCCTGAAAATATTAGAATTACTAAAATATATATGTATAAATAGTACGTGCTTTCACATACACTCTTAGAATATTCATAATGGATTAAGGTATATTTTGTATTAGAAAATTTGTTTTTTTTTTCTAGTAAGAATAATTTATTGTTCTACCTAAACTGAAAATTCATATTATCCAATAAGTAAAGATTAAATAATTTTTTTTTTTTTGGAAGAAAATAATAAAACAATATCCTTCTTAGGATATTGTATGGGAAGGAAACATTATTTTGCGTTTGAAATTAATTTATTTTATGTGAGAAATTGTACAAGAAAAAATTTACAGAAATGTCACTTACAGGATCCAGAGTAGACTGCTTTCTTATAATGAAAGTTCACTTTTGATAGTCTTTTTAATTAAGCAACTGAAATATTTTGAATAATTTTAAAAGTAGAAGGTGAAATTTGAAAAATATTTACATTTGTTTGAAGTGTACTTGAAGAGGAGATTTAACCAAAAATTTAGTAAACATTTGTATCCAGTAATTTTTTTTTTTTTTTTTGGGGGATTTTTTTTTTAATAAAAGTTTGTTTATAAGAAAATTTTCTGTAAGTATTTTTTATTAGAAAGTTTTTTATAGAAAAGCTGAGTAAGGCATTTCGGATTTTCATTAAAATTGATTTTTTTTTGTCATACTTATTTTTTTTATATTAATACTTTAAAATTCTTTAAATCGCGGTTGTTATAAACATTAATCATAGAAAAAGGTTTTCCTTGTCATTGCTAATCGATATCGTTTTAATATTCTTTTGGAAAAGAAGTGTTTTTTTTATTTGCTTTTGGAAAATTTACTCCTACAAGAAATGATGTCATCGGATAAGTTCGTTAACCGCCATTTATGCAGATGATTCTCAAATTTAGTTTTGAAAACTAAACAGGACGATAGATATACAAGAAAACTTTACAGAATGAAATCGCATTTCTTTTTTTCTTTTTTGCTTTTTAAATAAACCATTTTTCTTGGCCGTCATATTGCTAAAAAGTATGAAAATTCCTCTTGTGGGTGTATTTAAATATAAGCAATGCGTTTACATATTCATAAGAATATGACCAAAAGATACATGTCACATTAACAATTTATATGGAAGAAAGTTAAATATTTTCGTATGAAAATGATTAATTTGTTTTGTATGCATAAAAAATACATTTAAGTAAAGTCTAAAATTGACGACTAACCATAATAAATGTATTTTTTTTTGTAAAATTTTTATGTCATATACTATATAGATTTGGGAAAAATGTCAATTTTAACAATGGATTAACCAATTTGCGGTTTGAAAAGTTAAGTTAAATAAAAAAATCCTGAAAATTTAAGTTTTTGATAAAATATTTATTTTTTGAAATTAATTAATTTTTTTTATCTGATATTAATTATAACAAAAGCCAGGATGTATTTTTGATAACATATTCGAAATTTTTGGGCTGTAATTTTACCATTATTTTTAATGCTCTAAAAATTTTTTCTTATAAAACGACTTTTTTCGAATAGATTTACAAGAAAAATTCGTACAGCGTCAAATCGCACGATCTTGGTTGGAGGCCAGTTAACATCATCCAATCTCGAAATTGCGACAAACTTTTTTGTATTGTTAAAAAAAGAAACCTCGAAATTACGCGTCATAGGCTCCGTCTTGTTAAAATCACAAACAGTCTTAAATAAAATCGTTCATCTCAGGCCTAGCATAAGGTTAAAGCGTTCGAAATTTTTTGCAAATACAATGGATTTTTCATAGCCAGTTGCGGTATTTTAAAGCCTCATATATAGCCTCATTATTATACCGAGTAAGAAGTGGACATTATTGCTTTAAAAAATATGTTCGAAAAAATGCAGGCTTCAATTTTTGATGAAAATATATGTAAGAAAATTTACAATAATCATCATTAACTACAGCCAAATTTTTAGTCAAACGCACTTTAGTATTTTACCAACGAAAAGATTTTATCCTTCAAAAATTCATATAGAAAAAAACCTTACAAATCCTTTAATGTAATTTTTGATAACATATTTTTAATAGTCTAAAATATTTTTCTTATAAAACGACTTTTTTCGAATATATTTACAAGAAAAATTCCTAGAGTGTCAAATGGCACGATCTTGGTTGGAGGCCAATTGACATCATCCAATCTCGAAATTGCGCGTCATAGGAAATTTTGTAAAATAAAGCGAAAATTTGCCTTGTTGTGTGTCTTGTGGCTCCGTCTTGTTAAAATAACATATATTCCTAAATAAAATCGTTTATCTCAGGCTCAAAAAAAATCAGGCTATCATAAGGTTCTTGCGCTTGAAATTGATGGACGTAGTCTCTCCTTTTTTATTTTCAAACAAATAAAGTTAAATGGCAACTTCAGATTAAAATGCATAACAGATAGTCATTTTTTGCAAATACAATGGATTATTCAATGCCAGTTGCGGTATTCTAAAACCTCACATATAGCCTCATTATTATACCAAGCAAGGAATGGCCATTATTGCTTAAAAAAATATATTCAAAAAAATTCAGGCTTCAAATTTCGATGAAAATATATGTAAGACCAAAAGAAAACTTGCCATAATGTGCCATAAAATGTAGAAAAAAGCTTACAAATCCTCTTTAAACATAATTGAATATTTAATTTTAGTAAAGTTTTGTTTGTATAAAAATTATTAATACCAAAACTTATAATTTTTTTAGGGGATATAGGTTTTTATTAAATGGCAATGTCTCAATTGTATAAAGACTAATGCTTTGATTGCTTTAAACGACCATTGAGAAGCTTTAAATATTAAAATGAATAAATTTGTAGAAGTATTTATATTAAGTAAAAATAAATTAAATATTAAAGAATCTAGTTTAGAATCAAAATGCTTTAATTTTTTTTTGAAATTTTACCCTCACAACAAGTTAATGAATGACTTCTTTTACGATTTTTTGTTATTTTCTTCTAAAACCACTCATAGTATGAAAAAAATATACGAAACGAAATTATTTCTCATTAAATTTTAAATAAAAAAGAGCATTTTATGAATTTTTCTTTTAAATATAACCGTTTTTTCATAATCAACATATAAAGTTGAGTAATTATGTTATTATAGCAAAGACACAAACCAATATTATTTTAAGTCAAGCTCTGATTGGCCAGTACTGTGGCTTGGTTAACTTTTAAATTTTATTGTAACTTTTAAGGTGGATTGTGGAAAACCAGCAAGATTTACGGAATAAATGTTCAGAACATTTTTTATTTATAATTTGATAGAAAATATTCTCATCTAATTATTTTATACTAATATATACATTTTTGGTATAAAAAATTAAAAAAAAACTGTGACAAGGTACATATTTTGAATAGTTCTTACGTAAATGAAGGGATTTTGTCACCCAAAAAGGGAAATGGTTATAATTTTAATCCTTTTAAATTTTTAAATATATTTTTAGTGAACATTTTTGATTATATATCTTTTAAACTAATTAGTTCATATATCAATTAAAATACTTAGTAGTACAAAATGAAAATTCTATTTAAATTTCAATGAGGAAAATTCTTTAAATTTTTATTGAAAAATGTCCTTTTTTCTTTAAAAGTGATCCAATTGATTCATCAATCATAAAACGGAATAAATACTAAACAGAACAAGAAAATCTTCTATAGAAAATGCAAGTGATAAGACTGAAGTGTGTACAGGATCTAAAAGCGAACAGAGCAGTTAAGTTGTTATCGATACCAATTGAGGAAAGTTTAAGTCCTTTTGACTTCAAGAAAGCTTAGACATTCACAAAGGAAATCATTCTTAGAAACTAAAGTATTGATATTTAGAGGATGTGATAAGGAAATACTTAGAAAATGTTCAGATAGGCTGTAATAAGAATTACAATTTTCATTCAGAATATCTTCTTGGTTGAAACTGAAAAAGGAAATATATTTTTTAAGCTGACTTCTAAACGATACAGTATAAGTTTAGATCAATCAAATCAAATGGAGAATATTTCAATGATATTAGAAAATGTTCGATATAATTTTGCTATTCTATTTAGAATTGAGCTTATTCTCTATTCGAAAAGGGAATTGACTTTCTAAGAAAGTTAATAAAAAAAAAAAAAAACTATTGAATAAAAAGTCTATGATAAATGCTTTCGCATATTTAAAGTGAAAAAAGGATTCAGGCTTTTATGCAAAAATCGAAAATGTTGAAAAGATAAAAATCCTTTTTTCAGTATATTGGTCAAAATATTATCGATTTTGATAAATGGCTACTAATATAAATCCATTACTGATTTTTTATTCAATCTATTTAATCACTATTCCTTATAGAAATGGTTAAATGGGTTTTTTTTAATGTTGATCTGTTGATATTAAAGTTATTTCATAAATCAAGTCATTTTTTATTTTTCCCTTAGCCTTTCTAGGAGGGAAAATTAGAATAGTTGAAAAGATTTTGATATTTGGCAGGTCCTTTAATTATTAATAGTTTATGTGAAGTGATAAAATTTCCAAAAAGTACGAAAATTCCTCTTGTGGGTGTCTGATCCATTCAGAGTCTGCCAACGTTTTTTTTAATCCTCGAAGCACTTTTTTGTGATCTTGATCAGCTCCTCCTTCGATGCCGTCTTTATCTCCTCAATCTTAGCGTAGCGTCGTTATTTCATGGGGCTCTTCAGTTTCGGTAACAAGAATAAGTCACAGGGGGGCAGATCTGGAGAATACGGTGTGTTGTTTTTGGCCAAAAATTCCCGTACAAGCAACGATGCGTGAGCAGGGGCGTTATCATGGTGCAAAAGCTAATTTTTGTTCTTCCACAAATCCGTGCTTTTCCTACTTGCAGCTAATATTCCTTATTAACCGTTCTACCCTCTGTGGCAAATACTCATGATGAGCACGCCCCTGCAATCGAAGAAAACTGTAAGCAAAACCTTTCGGCATGCTTTTAGTCGTTCACATCTTCTCGGCCCTCTGAGAACATTTTGTACTACCGATAAACGTTGCTTCGGTCCAAGGTAGCTTCACCATATGCCACAGTCAACATTCGGAATGCGTCCGTGCAATTAATTTCGTTTTTCACACAAAATTTGATACAGATTCTTTGATCCATTTTTTGGAATGGGCAAAAATCGAAGACGAGCTAAAACACGTGCAAGCAAAGCAGCTGTTAAAAATTAACTGAACATTCAAAATGGCCGAATTTGTCGGCATAAGTGAAAGATATGAGTACCAAAATAACGCCACAAAAAATCGAAAATCGAATATACGTAACCCGCAGAAATTCAAAATTCGCAATACTTTTTGAACAGACCTCCTATAAAGTACCAAATTTTACGAGTCATATTTTATGAATACAATGGCTTTTTTCAGTTTCTTGTGAAAATCATCTTCTTTTTATGGTGCATTTATTATATCTGAGTTGCAATTATGTCAGGACATTAGATATCATAACATAGGAGAAAATTATTTTTTCATTGGAGCAATTAATTTGTATAAACTTGGACTACTAAAATATAGGGTTTTCCAATAAGAGTAATATGATTTCTAATTGAAATTTTTACCATTTGTAATAAGTCATGATTTGTTTTTTTTTCTTTATTTTATTCAGTAATGCTTACAATTTTATTATGGATAGATAAACGCAAGAATAACGTTTACAATTTATTCAATTTTATTATCAAAATAATCGTTCTCCAATTGCAACTTTTCGTGCGCTTTTGCCATTTTATGGTCGTAATAATCGTTCAACTGTGCTCGCTATTCGTCGAATTGTTAAAAATTTCGAGCGTACATTTTCTTTACATATTGTTCAAGTGCCAATAAGACAAAATAAACCCCTCGAAGTAATGAAAATATTACTGCCGTTTAGGGAAGTGTTGCTGAAGACCACAATTTGTCGATTCCAAGACGTACTCAAGAATTGCGACTGTCTAAAACCAGAACCTGGCGGATTTTGAGAAAGGATTTGGGCTTGTGTCCGTATAAAATTGTTATCACTCAAGAACTGAAGCCATTGGACCACCGTAAACATCGTGAATTTGCTGATTTTGTCTTGGAACAATTAGAAAACGATAACGATTTTTTTTAAGAAAATCATCTCTCCGATGAGGCTTACTTTTATCTGAGTGGTGCGGTAAATAAAAAAAACTGTCGATTCTGGTGCGAAGAAAATCCACAAATTATTCATGAACACCCATTACATTCACCTAAATTGACAGTTTGGTGTGGCTTTTGGTCTGGTGGAATTATCAGTCCGTACTTCTTTCGAAATGAAGCTGGTAACACCGTTACTGTCAATGGAGAGCGGTATAGATCGATGACAACCAACTTATTATGGCTGAAATTAGAAGAAATTGATCTTGACAACATCTGGTTCCAACAAGACGGGGCTACGTGCCACACAGCACGTGCAACAACCGAATTATTGCGAGAAAAGTTTGGAGATTCGATTATTTCAAGAAATTGTGACATTGAATGGCCCTCAAGAAGTTGTCATTTAACACCATTACACTATTTCTTGTGGGGTTATTTGAAGTAATTAGTCTTTAGCAACAAACCAGACTCACTTCAAGCTTTGGAATTCAATATTGAACGTGCTATTCATGACATACGACTTGATTTAGTGGAAAAAGTACTCGAAAATTGGGTTCATCGAATTCGTTCCTGAAAAAGAAGTCGTGGAGGCCATTTGAATGACGTTTTATTTAGAACTAAATTGTATCGATTGTACTTCACAATAAATAAAAAACATTTGAATTTCCTTAACAATTAGTGTGTTTTTTTAAAGAAATCATATCACTCTTATTCGAAAACTAGTGCAAAAAAATATAATTGACGTAAAAATCAAATAGTATTTTTTAAAATATACAAAATTTCATCCTATTGTATTTCATGAATACAAATATAATTGGTAAAAATACAAAATTACCATTTGTAAATCAAGATTTATGATTGCAAATTCATTTTTGAAAATGTACAAAATCTTTACCATGAAAATTATTTTATTCCTAGGAACCCACCCTATTTCCTTTCAAAGTAGTAAAAAACCCCAAAGAAAAACTTTCATAAATATTTTTTGGGTATGGATTAAAATGAAAAGGATTTTTCCTAGCGTACACGATTGGCATTTATCTGATTTATGAGAATTGAAAATAAACTTAAATACAATTAAATCCACGAATTATATTTTCCGCACTAGCACAGCATTTATTATTTTCCAACTTGAAACAAGCCGATTAAGAGCACACATGAACATTTTCTAAATATTATTATAAAATTTTGTTATTTTTTTTGCGTCGTTGAATTCAATGGAAAAATAAAAAAAATTAGCTTTTTTTGGCTTTTCCCGGGAAATGGTATTATTTTTGCTATTAGAAAAAATCCGATTATTTTGATATCGATCTTCAATTATTCAAGAATATTTGAAAAAAAATACTATTTATGTGAAATTTGTACTATGCAAATAGATTGCTTTATAAACAAAATTATTCTGAAAGGTGAAATGAAAATAATTTCAATGGTTTTAATAAAAAAATTTCGTATTATTGTAATTTCAGAGAGAAAAATATTGCAAGATAAAGAAATAATACCCAGAAACGCATACCTTCAGTGTATATGAATTTTGAAATATGTTTTATTTCAGAAAAAATAGATTTTTTTTCCTGTGCTTTGGTAATTTAGATATAAAATTTTAATCTTTTTCCTTAACTCCATGCGCACCTAAGAAGTTTAGTAGAAAAGTTTTGACAGAAATTAATCGAAGAAAATTATTAGCCTTGAAACTTTATTGTTAGGAACTTTGTTGATCGACTCATTAATGTATGATGCTATAAAATCTGATTAAAGTTTGCAGAACTGATTTTGAAAATATCAATTAAATTATTGATGTCTGTAGTCGAAATATCAATCAAATTATTGATGTCTAATTTTCATAAGTGACTATTGATTAAATATAAAACAGGAGATAATTATCAAAAAAATTCAGAACAATTATTTAAATTAGGATTTTTTTTTAAATTAATATAATTGGTAGCATAAGAAAAAATTATGTTGTAATAAATTACATAATAATCAAGATATTTACCAGGTATATAAGCTTAAATCCGTTGTTTTTTAATAAAAAAAAACATGTTTTTTTCATAGAAAGCAAAAACAAATTTATTCAAAGTACTTGCACTCGCTAGGTATACATTTTTATCATCTCTCGGGCAACTTGTGGATACCACGCCAAAAAAAATTCTTCTCTTTCGAGGCAAACCCCTCATCAAGCCATTTTCGGCTGAAGAATCGAACTGCTGCTCAGCGAGCGCGTGGTCCATCGACGAAAACAGGTGGTAGTCGGAAGGGGGCAAGTCTGTTGAATAAGTGGAAAAAACCTCCGAAGTCTGTTGAATAAGCGGAAAGAGCCTATGGTGACAATGCTTTATCGGAAGGAACCTCCCAGTTGAGTGTATCCTAGTAGTTTCGTACCATTTTTGACGTGTGCGATGGTGCGTTGTCTTGGAAGAAAATCAGATTGTCATGTCTTTGTTGATAATCCGTTCTTTTTTCAAGCAGAGCACGGTGCAATTTGATCAGTTGTTGGTGGTAGCGGTGGGCATTGACAGTTGCACCAGGTTTCAACGTCTCATAGTAAACGATACCCTAATTATCCCACCAAACGCACAGCATTTTCTTCCGTCTGAAGCAATTTGGTCTTGCGGGAAGATGTTGATGGTTGGCCGGGATCAACCCATGGTTTCTTGCGTTTAGGATTCTCGAAATATACCCACTTTTCGTTGTTTCTTTTTGTCTGGTGAGCAATATTTCGCATGTGTTTTGACGTCGCTCCATCTGCCTATCGTTCAATTCATGCGGCACCCGTTTTCCGATATTTTCAATCTTCGCACGCAGATGCATGGAAATGGCTGGTTGTGTAACTCCCAATTGCTCCGCGAGCAGTTTTTACGATTGATTATCGTCTTCGTCCAAAAGAGCCTGCAATTGATGGTCATCAACCTTCCTAGGCCGATTTTCACGCTTCTTGTCCCACAAGTCAAAATTTCCGTCTTTGAACTGACGAAACCAATCTCGGCACATTATTTCCGATAAAGCACTGTCACCATAGGCCCCCATAAGCATTCCATGCGATTCGGCAACCGATTTCTTCAAATTAAATCAGAAAAGCACAGCTTTCCGCATATGCTCTTTTTCTGGCACAAAACTAGACATGATTACCAAAGGAAAAATGTGTTGTTGTACGAAATTCCTGACAATGTGCGCTGATTAATGTTAACAGTTGTTGATACGCTCACTCACGCCATCTATGACCAAACAGCGGATTTTAGCTTATACCCCTGCTAATTTATGAGGTTTGGTCCTTTTAAGACGATGTTCTTTGTTGATCATATCAACAATCGTTTTCATCACAAACAGAATTAATTTGCAATTCACGTTGGATGTCTTTATTTCGTATGTTCCATGGGTCATTTACTATCCCACGTTGTAGTTTATTTGGTACTTTTGTATTATCTCTATGTTGGATTTGCTTGTACAACCCCATAGTTGGATACCGTACATCGAAGTCGGCTTAAATATCAGTTTGTCGGATGTATTTTGTACAGATCGACTTTGTGTTAAACATAAATGATTATGGGCGACTAAGCACACTTCGACTTGGCTGGCTTTATTAATAAAAAGAATAGCTGCTACTCGTATTGAGCACTGAAACTGGTGATCGCCATCGGAACATGTTGGAAAAATTTCTTCTACCCGAATTGGATCAATTAGGGCTATAGAATATGTGGTTCCAACAAATGGTGCCACATCATACACAGCTCTGCGTGAAGAAAGGACAGATTATCAACAAAGACATGACAAGCTGATTTTCCTCCACGACAACGCACCATCGCACACGTCAAAATTGGTCCGAAACTGCTTGAAGACAATCAACTGGGAGGTGCTAGCCCACCTCGCTTATTCACTAGACCTGGCCCCTTCCGACTACCACCTGTTTTCGTGGATGAGCCACGCGCTCGCTGAGCAGCACTTCGATTCTTACAAAGACGTCCGAAAATGGTTTGATGAGTGGGTTGCCTCGAAAGAGAAGGAATTTTTTTGGCGTGGTATCCACAAATTGCCCGAGAGATGGGAAAAATGTGTAGCTACCGAGGGCAAGTACTTTGAATAAATTTGTTTTAACATTCTATGAAGAAAACGTGTGTTTTTTTTTTGACTAAAAAACAGCGGATTTATGCTTATACATCTGGCAGCAGAGTAGCGACCGCGAAGACATTTCACTTTATTAAGTGTTTGCCCAAATAAGTCCTAAAATTTGCGATCAAATTTAAATAAAGATAAGTCATTAGTCGACTTTAATTAAAATTGTTTATGGCACATCGCAGGGAGGTGTTTTTAGTGGGTTAGAAGAAGAGTTCTCTTAATATCTTTTTAGATTTTTTCCTACCCAGGGAAGAGAGAAACTAAATTTATTAATGACAGAAAAAATTAAATTTGTTTTGAATTTCTTAAGTTTACGTAATAATAATCCAAAAATAAATAAAATTACTCTTAAAAATAGGCTCCAAAATTTTTTTTTAATTAGTTTAAAAAAAAAAATTATTTACCGAATTTTATCAAATATTCGAAATTTTTTCTAGAAATTCTTAGAATTACATATTAAATTGAATTTTGATAAGACAAATTTGATGGCTTTTTTCACTTATTGAAAAGTTAATAATTATTCTTAATAAAGAGTAAACTAGTCAGAAAATCAATTAAAAAAATTTCTCTGACAAATGCTAGAAAACTTGTAAGAATATGATTTATTATATAAACCTTATCAAGAAGTTGTTGTCTTTATTTGCGATTAGAAATTATAATGAAAATAATACTCGTAGTAACGTAGATAAATATTATTTTATTTCTAAAACTAGTTGAGAAAGCTTTCCGATTTTGATGACAGATGCTGTCATCTTAATAATTGTTGATGAGGGTCAGTGAATTTGTTCAACATGACTACCTCAGCAAGTTAATCCATCATCGAATCGTTCAACTAGAATCAATTGCTTGCTGATGTTGAAAGAACGTCTACAGAATTAAATAATCACATTCCATTTCAACAATTGGTATTTTATTTTATGGAAATTTTTTCTTATTCAATATTTCTATGGAAGTTCAAATATTTATATTATTTAGAAAATATGATTTTATGAAAATAAATGAAATCTTTTTTTTTAAAAAAAAACAATTCAACTAAAAAAAAAATTGAAAAATTTCAACTTTTTTTCTGATTGATTCATATTATTGGGTGTATAACTTAAAAATGCGGGATTTTTGGCAAACTTTGAGTGTTTATTTTGAAAAATTGTTACAATATATTTTATTCAAAGTATTGTCCATCGGAAGCCACTACTTTTTCCCATCTTTCTGGCAATATATGGATTCCGCGCCAAAAAAACTGCTCGGGTTTTGAGGCCAAGAATGAATCGAGCCAATTTTTGATGCCCTGTTCTGAAGTGAAGCGTTTTCCGGTGAGGGCGTTTTGCATGGATCTAAACAAATGGTAGTCGGACGGGGCAAGGTCTGCGCTATAAGGCGGGTGAGGTAAAACTTCCCAGCCACTGTTTTCTAAATAATTTTTAACCGGTCTTGCAACATGAGGCCGAGCGTTGTAATGATGGAAAATTATGGCTTCGTGTCCGGTCGCATATTCCGGGCGTTTTTTGGCCAATGCTCGCTTCAAACGGATTAATTGTGTTTGGTAGAGGTCGCCTGTGATCGTCTGGCCCAATTTCAATAGCTCATAATTGATCACACCCTTCTGATTCCACCAAATACAGAGCATTACCTTGGCGCCATGGATATTTGGCTTTGGCGTTGATTAGGCTGGTTGGCCGGGCTTCACATACGATTTTTTGCGCTTTGGGTGGTCGTAATGAATCCATTTTTCGTCGCCAGTAATGATTCGATTCAAAAACGACTTCTTTTTCTGCCGTTCAAGCAGCATTTCGGACATGCAAAATCGCCTTTCAACGTCTCTCGGCTTCAATTTATATGGGGCCCAATTTCCTTGCTTTTGGATGAATCCTGCTGCTTTCAAACATTTTGAAATGGCTGCTTGAGTGACTCCCAATGATTTTGCAATTTCTTCTTAAGTTCGACAACAGTCTTCGTCGAGTAATGCCTCCAAATCTTCATCTTAAAACTTTTTTGGCTGACCTTGTCGTTCTTTGTCTTCCGTATCAAAATCACCACTTC
Source organism: Atherix ibis (assembly GCA_958298945.1). Classification (NCBI taxonomy): domain Eukaryota; kingdom Metazoa; phylum Arthropoda; class Insecta; order Diptera; family Athericidae; genus Atherix; species Atherix ibis. Next base: position 28,265,454 of record OY282605.1, on the reverse strand, counting down.
TGAACCGCACAAACCATCTCTCGTACGTTGAAATCGATTGAACATATTCAGGATAAGCTTCGGTGAGCAATCGATTTGCTTCAGCTGCACTTTTTTTTCAAATTGAAGAAGTAAATCAACATTTCCCGCAAATGGGACTTTTTTGGTACGAAATTCGACATTTTTGAAGCAAAAAAAAACTTTGTTGTTTAAACTATTTCGTTCAATGACTAATCGAAAATGAATGACAGATGCTTAGCCTACAAAATACTATATGAGTTATTAGTAACACAAACCATGTGTAAAAGTTATGCCATCTGTTGTCAATCCCGCATTTTTTAAGTTATACACCCAATATTTAACAAATAACATAAATATTATCTTTTACAATATATTTCCAAAAAAAGGAAGAGCATCCTTAAAATAAATTATTTACGTATTATATTTTCAATAAAAAAATTAATTTTTTGTGGTTTTTCTTTTTACGTATAATTAGTTTAAAAAAAGAGCAAAAAAATACTCTCCCAACATAGATAATTTTTTTCCAACTAAAATTTATGAAAGGAAAACATTAAATTTATATAAAAAGATATGCCACCAAAAGCATTTATATTGTAAGTATGTAAATTCTGTGGTAAAAAATTCATTGTAAAAATATAAATCAATGAAAGTAGTATCATCATGTAAACAGAATGCTTTTGATAAAAGAATGCTTTTTTGATGGAATTTGTGGATATTTTTTACTTTGCTCCTTTTTTATATGTACTTATATTAATTTCGTATATGTTATCGTTGTTTCAAGGATAAAATGTAATTTCAAGGCTAAGCAAAACATAAAACGATACCATAGTATATTAGGTATATTGTCGTATTATTTTGCATTTTTAGGACATGAAAGAAAGAACGTCTAAATTGTATAAAAACATTGCGTTAAAAAAAAATGAAAAATTTCTCGTATTTTGTCATTTGACGATGTTGTTAGTATTATAACCATTATTTTCAAAGAAATAATTTAAATTACAATACATTAAAAAAAAAAAAAACAAAAAAATAACCGAAAAAAACAAAATAAATTTTAATACAAGGACACAAATGATATCTTTCAATTTTATTAGCATATTTTATGAGCAATTTCTTCCTTTTGATTTAATAAATAACTTGTTCGATAACCACAATAAAATATGTTAATGTACTCCATCATTGATATGCCTACAATATGAATCATTCTTAGATTAAAACTTTAACTAAATTAAACTTTTGCCATAAAAAAAAAATTATTTTTTTATGATATCAGCCATCCTTGTATAGATTTATTCTCAAAGTTTTGTTGTGAATTACATCCTTAATTATATAGAATTATGTATTTTTACAAGTACTTAAAATGAATGGAAATAAAATTTGTGGAGAAAAAAAAACAAGAATAAAATTATCAGTAAATAAGAGAATATCCTTTTGTATAATGAATAAATTTATGAAAACCGTACCAAAGGACTATCCCCATTCATAAGGTATAGAGACAAATTGAATTATGAAAGAAATCAAATTTCCACTATGCTCGTAGACGAACAAGTTCCTAAAGTGTTCATGTTGAATAAATGCTTAATCAACATTGAATTTAAACCAAAAGGTACGTGTTTTCAGTTGGTCCTTTTATTTGATTGATTTCAACAATGCTAAATTCGAAATCTGAAAATTCAAAGGCATTTAATAATCTTATTTAAACGACTTACAAACTAAGGCGACGCCGGCATATTGAATTAAAGTTGATGAAAAGGAGGTAAAAATAGAAGGTGTATTTTTTTTTTTTTTGGAATAATTTCTAATTTGAGTCAATTTGAAAAGAAATTTATTTAATAATGTTGACAAGTATCTAATTGGGAGAGTGGAGAAGAAATTTTTTTTTTCATTTTTATTTTGATGATAGAAATTTTTTGAACTTCAAATTTATTTTTATTATTTTTATATTTTTTTTTATATGATAGACAATTTAAGTAAGTATAAAATATATAAATATTCGTTGAAGAATTTTGCTTTTCATGATATTTCAAAAGTATTGTACATTTAGAACTGTTTGATTTGTTTTTTTTTGTCGAGACAAATGTGAAGTTTTGTAAGTGGGATGTATAAAAAAAAGGAAACTTTGACAAGACAAAATAATTGATATGTTATGTACAATTGTACAATATTTTAAAAAAATTATTTAGAAAATATTTAAGTCATGTAAGGACATTTCATCAGATCGGACGTTAGTCGACTTGGTCTGAAGTGGTTTTTATTTATTTAACACTCTAAGCGAATAATAAATATCCGATTAAAAGTACTGAATAAATTATTGAGAATATGAAAAAAAAACTCAAAGTTAGATAATTAAATAAAGTGAATAAAAAACAAATAATATTATTATACGTGTAAGTGACTTAATTTAAAATTGCCATTAATATGTAAAAAATCTTAGGTCACAGACCAAGCGAGGAACGTCGACGATAACTCATGATCGGTTATCGCATTCAATATCGTCTGCCTGTAACGATATACGAGGTCTGTTCAAAAAGTATCGTGAATTTTATGTTTTTTTTAAAATTATTTATTTATTCATGAATATCTATTTTGTCCCCTTCAAAGTAATCCCCACCAAATATTATACACTTGTGCCAACGTTTTTTCCTGTCTTCGATGCACTTCAAAAAATAATTTTTTGTGATCTTGTTCAGCACCTCCTTTGATGCCGTCTTTATCTCCTCAATCGTAGCGTAGCGTCGGCTTTTCATGGGGATCTTCAGTTTCGGGAACGAGAAAAAGTCACAGGGGGTCAGATCTGAGGAGAAAAGCCAATTTTTGTTCTTCCACAAATCCGGGTATTTCTAGCGGATTGCTTCTCGCAACTTGCGCATAATTTGCAGGTAATATTCTTTATTGACCGTTCTACCCTGTGGCAAGAAGTCATGTTGCACCTCGCCCCTGCAATCGAAGAAAACTGTAAGCAAAACCTTCACATTCGATCGAACTTGGCGTTTTTTTCGGTCTTGGCTCGTGTGGTAGCTATCATAGGGATGATTGAGCTTTGGTTTCCACGTCATAACCATAAACCTATGATTCGTCATCAGTTATGACCCTCTGGAGCAAATTTGGGTAGTCGCGGACAGAGTGCAACAGTTCCTCTGCAATATTAATGCGATGCTGTTTTTGGTCGAAATTGAGCTAAAATCGAAGACGAGCTAAAACACGTGTAAGCAAAGCAGCTGTGTTACTAAAACTGTCACCCAACAATAAAAGAACCGTACATTAGTAAAGATATAGTGCAATGCTATAGATGTCAAGAGTACGAGCATACGAAGACTTATTGTCGACACACTCCCAAAGGTTTCAAGTGTGTAGGTGAGCACCTTACCAAGGAATGCAATAAAAATAAAACGACCCCAGCCAAATGCATTCTCTGCGATGGTAGCCACCCCGCAAACTACAAGTGATAGTCTACATATAAAAAGCTGCAGGAGAAAATCAATCCAAACAACAACAACAAAAAACCAACCAACCAACTATTATAAATATATAGTAAACCAGTCCGGTAAGGTAGATCATTTGCTGCGGTCGCAGCAGGTGTCTCCAATATTGAACAACAACAATAAAAACAACAAGAACTTCATCAACAGCAATATCAGCAGCCACAATTACAACAACCACTACAGCAACAATCTAGCAGTAAGAACTATATTCCCCCGCTGTCATTGCTATCCAAAGATATGTCCTCAATGTTATCCCAAATAACCAATACTCTTATAGAGCAATTAAAAAAGATCTAACACCACTTGTAAATGCTTTGATGTCCATTGTGTCAGCTTTATCGTCCACTGTTCAAAAATAAATGTCGTCGTGCACCGAATATTTCCTTTCCATCCTTTTATGGAACGCAAATGGATTGAATCCCCATCGACAAGAACTGGACATTCTTCTACATGACAGACGCATTGACATTGCTCTATTAACTGAGTCGCACTTTACATCCAGGTCATACTTTACCTACGATACATACGGAACTGATCAACCTAATAATACGGTGCATCGTGGAACAGTTATCCTTGAAAAAAAATCCATGCAACATTATATCCACTCCAATTTCACCTCCGAATCCCTATAATCCCTAGTTGTTACTATTGATAGCTCTTTATTTAACCTACATATAGTATTTGTATACTGTACCCGCAACAAAAATATAATTGGTTCCTACACTCACTTGGAGCCTCGTTCCTCACGGGTGGTGATTAAAATGCTAAACCCTAGCCAAATTCTACTTCAAAACGACTTGATACCCTCAATTCCTTCATTAGCACTCCTTTAATTACCATGGATTCTAGTATTGAAACTCTTCCTAATTTAAATCCTGATCATTGTCCTGTTTTCCTTATCCTTAGAAATAAATTAAAAAACAGATTGACTTTAAACGAACGTTAAAAATAGCAAACGACATTAATGATGTTATAAATGACAATATTTCTTTATGGAAAGCCACTAGACGAAGTCACTCATACAAAAGAACATCACCCCCACTGAAACAAAATAACCATAATTGAGCAAAAACAAAAAAGAAAAAGCCGAAATATTTGCTAAACATTCGGTAAATAAGTTTGCTCCAAATGATGATATAAAAGACAACTCGCATACTAACAAAATTATCGAAAAACTATTGCTCCCAATCCTTATGAGGCTTTCTCCAAAAAATTTTAAGCCCTCGGAAATAGAATCTACTATTCTGCGGTATCCCAATAAAAAAATTTCTTTTTATGATCTAATAACAACTCTTATCCTGAAAAAAGTTTTCAAAAAAGCTTCAGTTTTAATTACCTATAAATTTTCAATGGTATCCTGCACATAACCTATTTTTCCTTACTCTGGAAATTTTCTATCGTAAAAATGATTCCTTAACCAAATAAACCCTTTAATTCTCCCTCTTCCTATAAACCTATCAGCCTCCCACCCCAATTCATGGTAAGATTTCTGAAAAACGCCTATTAAAACGACTCTATTCAGTTCTAGTTAATGAAAAAATTATTCCTGATCACCAATTTGGCTTCCGGTCTGAATACTCCAAAATGCAGTTATGCCATCACGTTGTTGATCATTCGCATCCTCTGTTGAGAGGAAAGACTATTACTCAGGAGTATTTTTAGATATCTTCCAAGTTTTTGGCATCCTGGACTTCTCTTAAAACTTATATTTCTGCCAATGTCATTTCCAAATTGCAATTCACTCAGAATCCTCGGAAATATATCCTTTTCTAGTCGGACTCCCACAAGGGAGTATCTTTGGTCCCATTTTATATAACATTTATACCCATGACATCCCATCTGATCCTAATACTATCATTGCTACTTATGCAAATGATACGGTCATACTTGCTACCCAAATAAATCCTGACATAGGACCCATATACCAGACTACTTTGGGATTCAACGAAACATTCCAATTCCTATCGCGGCCAGGCCTTATAATCGAAGATCCTCCGTAAAATTGTTGATGCCCCCTTTTATATTTGTAACAATATAATACATCGTGATCTTAATTTTCCCTTTGTTCAGGACCTGAGCATTTTTCGCTATCAAAATGTTCACTCCCGCTTAATAGTAAGTTTAGATCATAACCAAGTAAAAATCAAAAGTGTGTACTTGTTTTAAACTGAAAATATCTTATATATAGCGGATAGTAATTAGGAAATCATATTGCTATTTTTTTTGCTCATTACTGAGCAGAATTACCTTGGACATATTTAAAAGAGAATGTGTTAATTTATTTCAAATGGAAAGAAAAAATATTAATGGGTGGCTGCTACAGAGTATAGAATAGTTAAAAAATCGAATTCAAATCTGTTTTGCTCACAACTAAGCAGAATCATTTCTGTTAAGTAAACATTAAAGGTGTGTACTTGTTTTATATGGAATGAAAAAATTTTAATCGGTAGATGTTATAGAGTACATAATAGTTAAGACATAGCATCGGTATGTGTTTTGCTCACTACTGAGCAAAATCACTTTTGGATCCTGATTATTATCAATCCATGGTAAGATTTTTGAAAAACTCCTGTAAAAACGGCTTTACCCAGTCCTAGCTAATAAAAAAATTATTCCTGATCACCAATTTGGCTTCCGATCTGAACACTCCACTATCCCCCAACGTAAAAATCCAAAAATGTTACTCCCGTTTATCCTATCATCATAATTCCCTTGTGAGAAAATTGTTCTATACTGCCCTCCCCGGAAATACTCATCGGAGATTTAAGAGACTTGTTTGGTATAGGAGATCAATAATGTTAGGTATAGGAGAGCATTCATATAAAATAAGGGGAATAGTGCAGTATGGCTAGTCCGAATTCCAAGAAGTTTCCTTGTTCAAAATTTTCATAAGGTTTTCGGGTAGGCTGGCTTTCTGATGCATGGCCAAAGAAATGTTCCATCGTTGCTACAGTTTTTTTTATGCATGATGAAGTTTAGTGCCAGTTTATTAGCAGACGGGGACAGTTCGCAATTTCAAAGGGAGCAGGATAGTGGAAAGCCTCCCCCACCACATCTACCAGTCAGCTCATTGTCGAAGATACAAGTGCGATCTAGAATCCTATAAAAATTAGCATTGTGATTGTTCAGCAACTGAAGACCAATGCAATTGAGAATCGAGTCAACTGATGAGCCGCGCGCATTCTCGAAGGCTGCGAGACCGTTTAAGGAGATTGATTAACGTTTTAACTACGCACGGTTCAACATGGAAACGGAACCTGTTTCACACCTTGATCTCGCGATATCTACTTTCAATAATCTGGGTTATCGCAAGGAAATTTGTATAGTGAACTTTTACACATGATTATTAATCCAGATTGATTCTGAAACATTAACAGTAGATGGATCTCCTACAATCTCAGTTGATTGTGAAATAAAAGATTGTAAAAACAAATTTTATTAAAAAAGTGTAAAATAGGTTTTCGACCAATTTTAATGAGGATATGTTATGATAGTTAGTGGAAATTTTTGAAATTTTCTGCGTGTGGAATGGGAAGAAGAAGGCATAAAAACTTCGGATATCAAAGAATGTGAAGTTCAACAGTTAAGCAGTTCGAAATTTGTGCAAAGAAGTTCTCCCATACCCACCATGAGAAATAAAAATCTTACTGTACATATAAGGGAATATGTAGACTACCAAATATGTTAATTTCTCCTTGGAAGGTGATAAAGGTAGAGAAGAAAGAACGGTAGAAAAATAATGAAGTTGATATGAAAAAAAACATATAAAAAATAATATTAAGAAAGCTACAAGAAACTATTAAGGCTAGAGGACAGGAACAGGAAATATGGTGAAGGTAACAGTTCGGCTGAAAAGTTTATAAGGTTGACGTCTAGATGGCGCTAAATTATCACAAAGCATCATCCTTCAAATGATTCCTGTCAAAATTTGACAGCAATCGGTCGATTGGTTCGTGAGATATAGCATTTTGAGTGAAGCAACTTTTGTTATTGAAAAAAAATGGATAAAGACGAATTTCGTGTGTTGATAAAGCATTGCTTTTTGATGAAAAAAAATACAGTGGAAACCAAAGCATGGTTTGACAAACGTTATCCGGACTCTGCTCCAGCTATTTCAACTGTGGAATATTGCTTTCGTCAATTTCGATCTGGTCGTACGAGCACAGTTGATGCAGAACGCAGTGGACGCCCAAAAGAGGTGGTTACGGCAGAAAACATCAAAAAAATCCACAAAATAATTTTAAATGACTGTAAAGTGAAGTTGAGCGAGATAGCTGAGACTCTGAAGATATGGAAAGAGCGTGTTGGACATATCGTGCATGAATATTTGGGCATGCGAAAGCTGTGTGCAAAGTGGGTGCCGCGTGAGCTCACTGTGGACCAAAAACAACAACGTGTTGATGATTCTGAGCAGTGTTTGGAGCTGTTCAAGCGCAATAAACCCGAATTTTTGCGTCGATATGTGACATTGGATGAAACATGGCTCCGTCACTACACTCCAGAGTCCAATCGGCAGTCGGCAGAGTGGAGAGAATGAATAAGTTTTATCTAAAATTAAAAATAATGGAATTATAATTATTATTAAAATTGTATTTATTAATGTTAATTTTATTGATATTGAGGTGATGGCGTCTGTATTTTGGGATGCGCATGGTATAATATTCATTGACTATCTCCAGAAGGGACAGACGATCAACAGCGACTATTATATAGCGTTATTGGATCGTTTGAAGAAAGAAATCGCTAAGAAACGGCCTCATTTGAAGAAGAAAAAAGTGTTGTTTCACCAAGACAATGCACCGTGTCACAAGTCGATGAAAACGATGGTCAAACTCAATGAATTGGGCTACGAATTGCTTCCCCATCCACCGTATTCTCCAGATCTGGCCCCCAGCGACTTTTTCCTGTTTGCAGACCTCAAGAAAATGCTCGCTGGCAAGAAATTTAAGACCGATGATGAAGTGATTGCTGAAACTGAGGCCTATTTTGAGGCAAAACCGAAAGAGTACTATAAAAATGGTATCGAAAAGTTGGAAGATCGCTATAATCGCTGTATCGCCCTCGAAGGCAACTATGTTGAATAATAAAAATGAATTTTGCAAAAAAAAATATTTTTACTGTGTTATCTTCTAAACTTTTCAGCCGAACTGTTATTAAATTTTTAAGAAGCCTAATGAGAGGAAATAGAGTGTAGCCGACTTAAGGGTATTTTCTGAGTACGGTCATAACTGCTGTTGAACTTCACGTTCTATGATATCCGAATTTTTATACCTTCCTCTTTCAATCTCACATACTGAAATTTTTTACATATTTTCACAAATAAACCATAATAGATACAGTCCACCGGGTAAGTGTAGTATGCTCCACTGGCTAGTCAAATACAGCAATTAACCGCTTCTTCAACTTGTATTTGCCCTATTCTGACTCATAAAGTCAACGTTGACATCAATTTTGAATTTTTATTTTGTGTAAATAGAACACTTTACTTTTCAAAATTAAAATTTTTTTTCATTTTTATATTTAAAAAAAATGAGTTAAAAAAATTCGTTAAAATAGTTTTAATTACCGGAATTTTGTTTGGAGCCTAAAGCAACCATAAGGAATATTTACGTATACTTATTCTGTTCCAAAAGTATCGCGAATTTTGAATTTCCGCGGGTTACGTATATTCGATTTTCGATTTTTTGTTGCCTTATGTTGGTACTCATGTCTCTCACTTATGCCAATAAATTCGGTTATTTTGAATGTTCAGCCAATTTTTTACAGCTGCTTTGCTTGCATGTGTTTTGGCTCGTCTTCGCATTTTGCCCATTCTAAAAAATGGATCAAATAATCTGTATCAAATTTTGTGTGAAAAACAAAATTAATTGCGCGAACGCATTCTGAATATTGACTGTGGCATATGGTACAGCTACCTTGGACCGAAGCAACGTTTATCGGTAGTACAAAATGTTTTCAGAGGGCCGAGAAGATGTAACCGACGAAAAGAATGCCTGGACCAAGGTAGCTTACAGTTTTCTTCGATTGCAGGGGTTTGGTGCATCATGAGTTCTTGCCACAGAGTAGGACGGTCAATAAGAAATATAACCTGCAAGTTATGCACAAGTTGCGCGAAGCAATCCGCCAGAAACGTCCGGATTTGTGGAAGAACAAAAATTGGCTTTTGCACCATGATAATGCCGCAGTTACGTATATTTGCTTTTCGATTTTTTGTGGCGTTATGTTGGTACTCATGTCTCTCAAGTTCGGCCATTTTGAATGTTCAAATAATTTTTGACAACTGCTTTGCTTACACGTGTTTTAGCTCGTCTTCGATTTTTGCTCAACATTGCTGAGGAACTGTTGGACTCTGTCCGCGACGACCCAAATTTGCTCCAGAGGGTCATAACTGGTGACGAATCATGAGTTTATGGTTATGACGTGGAAACCACAACTCAATCATCCCAATGGAAGCTGCCACACGAGGCAAGACCGAAAAAAGCGCCAAGTTCGGTCGAATGTGAAGGCTTTGCTTATAGTTTTCTTTGATTGCAGGGGTGAGGTGCAATATGACTTCTTACCACAGGGTAAAACGGTTAATAAGGAATATTACCTGCAAGTTATGCGTAAGTTGCGCTAAGCAATCCGCTAGAAATGCCCGGATTTGTGGAAGAACAAAAATTGGTTTTTCTCCCCAAATCGGGCCTCCTGTGACTTTTTCTCGTTCCCGAAACTGAAGATCCCCATGAAAAGCCGACGCTACGCTACGATTGAGGAGATAAAGACAGCATCGAAGGAGGTGCCGAACAAGATCACAAAAAAGTGCTTCGAGGATTTGAAAAAACGTTGGCACAAGTGTATAATATCTGGTGGGGATTACTTTGAAGGGCACAAAATAGATTTTCATGAATATTAAAATAATTTTTGAAAAAAAAACATAAAATTCGCGATATTTTTTGAACAGACCTCTTATTTAATACCAAAGATGCAAATAATTATTGACAATATAATATTTGATTGTGATTAATTATTTTGCAAATAAATTAGAAAAACTTCCTAAGAATTGTTGATAGAAATATTGGAATCATTCCTAATAAACATCCTTAAAATATTAAAAATGCAAATTAAAATCTAATATTATACGCAAAAGTGTTAAAAAAATTTTAAGGATTAAATCCAAAAAAAAAATTATAAATATCAATTTATAATTGAAAATATTCTAATTTTTCTAATATATAATAATTTATATTTTATAATATTTACTCTTTTTAATTACAAAAGCTAGAGTAATGAAAACAGCAATAGGGAAATCAACACAAAATTGTTGATAGAATACGTGGAAATGTGTTCAACAATTTTCATCAGTCAAATGTGATCAACAATACAGCGAGAAAGCAACGGTCAACACATGCCGATTGAGCCCGCGCTCAGCCAAACAGTAACGGCGTCAGCAGCAGCGCTAGCAGCAACCTCAAAAAAACAATCATCAACGACTGCGGTAACAATCAACGCCGTAGTATGACCCAAAATATTGTTGAATTGCCCAAAAAATAGTAATTTATCGTGTTTATATTATAAGAAAAAAGGACAAAAAATATATGACACTATATATAGGTTTTTGTTTGTGTTGATGATTTCAATATATTTGTGTGGGTTGGAAAATTATAATTTTCATTTTTCGATGTATTTTTATGTAAATTTTGATGAATTGAATTTGTGGTTACACTCAATCTGATCATGACAAAAGTGTGTCCTTTGCGGTTTCAGAAGTCCTCCAGCACAGAATTTATGGTGTGGCCTAATTTTTGTGAATGACAAAAGGAGCTTTAAAATTTTTCAACAAATTATTTTCATTAAAATTTTTGTTGCTCTTACGGTATTTCCATTCGGTTGTTTACATTTTATTCTAAGAATATTCATTACAAAATAAAACCAAAAATTATAATAAAAACTTTAAGAACAAAAATTCCAATACAACTTCTTACATTAAATTAAGTGTTACTGGAATTGAAAATATTGATTTTTATTTCTTTTTTTTTTTTGATAATCTAAAATTGATTAATAAATAAATTTTTGTAATGAGCTGTTATCGTTTACATATTTTGCTACTATAAATTTGAAAAGTTTGTCCTTTTATCCTTTTTATAATTATAAGGTAAATGACATCTAAATTATCATAATGAATTTTAAGATTATCTTAATAACAAAAGTTAAAGAGAAAATCTTGGAGACATCCCTTTTCGGTAAATTATACTTTTTCAGTTTGAAATTAATATTTGTTTTCTCGTTAATGTGTTATTAACAACAGAAAATAGGGGTTCATAAAAAGATAGTAGCATCTGTGCATGTAAACTTACAAGTAAAAGTCCTTTTTGTAAAGGCTTTGATTTATGGCAGAAACTTTACAAATTAAGAAGTTCTTTGATGCACCTTGAAATTATTCGATAATTTAGTTCAACTTTTTAATAAACTAAAAGAAAATATAAAATAAAACTTTTGACGACTATTTTCATATTATTATTATTTGGAATTTTTGAAATTGCTTTTTTTTTTCTTCAAAAGCTTTTATTATTCTTTTATTTCAAGAAGTAGTAAATTCATCAAAAACTAATTATATATATTATTTTTTAGCAAAGATAAAAAGTGGACATACGAGAAGCGAGGCTGATTTTAATTATTTTAGTTTTTTCCATTATTTTTTTTTCCTTCGAAGTATTTAGTCACATTTGGCGGGTATTTCCGGCAGTGCTGGAACTCTTTAACTAGAACTGGCATCAGCACCTCGTTAATGAGGATGCGACAGAAGGCGTTGTCATGCAAGAGAAATTATTTTCCTGAAACTTTGTAAAAAGTCCTTTTCATGAAGAAATCCTTGAATGGTTCCATATTTCTATTACTTCTCGATATTAAAAGATTTTCTGAGACCTTCAAACATCTAAAACTGATTAAAATGTTTTATGCTACTGAAACATTTATGCTCTTGATAAGAAATACTCTCACACCTAGTATAGACTTGCCTATTATAAAATTTGTTAGCCAAAGTCACGGAGTCCCCAAGTTTAACGCAAAATTTGACAGTTGCTCCAAATTTTGCTGTTGCACTTTTCAATGCCAGAAATCCCGTGGCATCTAGAGGTACTCCGTAGGAGTTTTCTTTATCAGATGCAGCGTAGCATTGTATTGGCGGAGGATTGTCCTCTTCTGAAAGATTCTTTATCAGAATCTTGGCGTATGTCAAAGGCGGTATCTAGTACTGGAGAGATTGTATGAGATCTGGCAACGGCGGTGAGATGACAGTATGATTGGGAGAGGGACCTAAAGGTTCATATCCTGTATCAGGTTTGCTTCGGCAAACAAGTTTGAATTTGGCCTGTTCCTTGGTTATCTGAAAATCGTTCACGGTAGTATGAACTTATTTTAGTATAAGAGAGGATTTAGTGAATGAGCAGAGTGTTTGTGCGTTGAACTAAAAGATAGAGCCTATCTCACCTCTTTATAGACTGTGGTTTGTATAGATCTGCGGGACAGCTATGAATGTTTGAATAGATATGCTATGACAGTGTTTGAGAGAAAAAAACTATGGGAAATGGGCAGTGAATGTATTTGTGAGTGACACGGAAAATGAATACAACCAAGTAGTTTCGAACCAAGGTTAATTTCAGTTGTAGCTTCGGATCGTACCTAAGCTGGCTTAACCGTACCTAGAAATTAATAAGGTTCCGTACCGGAGCTCAATGAGTGGAGTACAAAACGAATTACTCTTAAAACAAAAATTAGTACCATGGAAATCGGGTTCCCCATGATATTAAAACACACTTTGTCTGACAATGGTGGGGCGCTTTAGGCTGCAAAGCGTTAGCTGTGGTTAATGCCCATTTCGCGGGTATGATCTCTGGACGCCTGATCGGAGATATCAGTAATTATTTCGGGCGATGTCGCTGCTAATGATAGTAGAGGTTTAGTTAGGCCTCCCCACAAACCGTTCGTATAATCAGCTTATAACTTGTTCCTAGCTGCTAATCGCTAATCAAGTTTGGCGGTTCATTGATTGAGCGTATTTTACTCTCTATGATCATAGGCAGCCTATGGTATTAAGTACTACAAAAACATAACTTCAATTATCTCTCTCTATAAGGTCGTATAATTACCGGATGAGGTTAAAACTTATAGCACACGTTTAAGAGGAAGTAATGTACAAGTTTTATGTGAAAAAAATTCGCAATGTTGCCAGATTTCTGTCAGTGATGGCAGTATCAATAGGATTTTTGCCTGACCTTAAAAGACACAGAAACTGAGCCAAGTAGTAATAGCCAATTTCAGTAAAATCGTAGCTTGATAAGCACTGTTATTAGAAAAGTAAATTAATTTGATATTTTTTAATTTCTGAATTTTTTAAACATTTTCACGGATAAAACAAAATAAAGTTAAATTAAATAAAGAATGCACCAAAAAAAACATTTTCAAGAAATATTTTTTTAATAATTGAAATAGTACAAAGTCTCATCAACAGCAAAATTAACAGTTCATAAACACTTGAAAGTGAAATTAAACGCATCGAATTTATTACCTTTTCTTATAAAACCAACGAAGTTGATTGTAGAAGAAAAAGAAATATTGAACAACAACAAAAGTAATTAATGGTAATATTGACATCAAGAAAACTTTTCCTATTATACTCTCGAATCAATTTGATTAATTTAAGAGTCAATTAATTTGTTTGTAAGCTAAATTTATATCTTGAATGAATAATTTCTGAATTATTCTAAAATCAGACATTATAAAAATAAAAGTAAAAGTTCGACGATATGATAATTTGATTGGGAATTGGTAACATTTATTATTGGAAAGTTTGTAAAGTTTGTTAGGTGGGCAGAGTATCCACTTTTCACTGATTAATACTTTCTGCCCTATCAATCATCAATATTCTGGGTAGATCAGAGTGAAAAGTAAATGTTTGGAATCGATTTTTGCCTAGTACAGGTTGTTAATAAGCATAATAAGTGGTCAGAAGTTGCCATTTTCAAATAATTCCAATAGTTTCACTTCATTGGAAATCTTAATAAATATTGTGAAGGCTGAATACTCAAATGGATTGTTTGTTGTGATTTTATGTTTTATCAAAACTAATCTAATTATAAATTACTGTCCACTAATGTGTGTACCCGCGATATTTACTGCAAGATACAATTACTATATGCAACCAGCCTCTTCTTGCTAGTAGCAGAACCTCCTACGCAATGGCCACTTCCTAACATAAGAAAGGTCATCTCAATTGTTAACACCTGGAGCAGTAAAAATAGTGACTCAAAGTTAATAAATCGATCCGGACTCAACTCCGGTAATCCGACAGATTCAATTAAAATCCTACGTATTACTTGGGAAAATCCTGGGTTTCTTAAACATTGGTAGGAGAAAATCTTCTAAAGACTCCGTAGATATACCGGTCCCTGCAGTATGAGGGATTCAACCTACTAAAACATAGCTCCCTTTTCTTCAAATATAACTCTCCAAAGGACCACTGTCAGGTATTACATCATGGGGAGTAAACTGACATACCAGATGTATAAGCTTAAATCAGCTGCTTTTTAATCAAAAAAACTCATGGTTTTTTTTCAAAGAAAGCGAAAACAAATTTATTTAAAGTACTTGTCCTCGCTAGCTACACATTTTTCCCATCTCTCGGGCAATTTGCAGATACCACGCCAAAAAAAATCCTTCTCTTTCGAGGCAAACCACTCATCAAGCCATTTTTGGACGTCTTCGTAAGAATCGAAGTGCTGCTCAGCGAGCGCGTGGCCCATCGACGAAAACAGATAGTGGTTGGAAGGGACTTGGTTTGGTGAATAAGCGGGATGGAGTAGCACCTCCTAGTTGAGTGTATCCAAGTAGTTTTGGACCATTTTTGACGTGCGTGATGGTGCATTGTCTTGGAGAAAAATCAGCTTATCATGTCTTTGTTGATAATCCGTCCTTTTTGCACGGCGTAATTTGATCAGTTGTTGGTGGTATTGGTGGGCATTGATAGTTTAACCAGGTTTCAACATCTCATAGTAAACTATACCCTACTTATCCCACCAAACGCACAGCATTTTCTTCCGTCTGAAGCGATTTGGTCTTGGGGAAGATGTTGATGGTTGGCCGGGATCAACCCATTCATGCTGCACCCATTTTCCGATCTTTAAAATCTTCTCCATGGCACGCAGACACATGGAAATGGCTGGTTGAGTAACACCCAATTGTTCCGTGAGCATTTATTGCGATTGGGTATCGTTTTCGTCCAAAAGATCCTGAAATTGATGGTCCTCAACCTCCCTAGGCCGATTTTCATGCTTCTTGTCCCACAAGTCCAAAATTGCCGTCTTTGAACCGACGAAACTAATCTCGGCATGTTGTTTCCGATAAAGCACTATCACCATAGGCCTCCATAAGCATTCAATGCGATTCGGCAGCCGATTTCTGCAAATAGAAGTAGAAAAGCAGAGCTTCCCGCATATGCTGTTTTTCTGGCACAAAACTAGACATGATTACCAAAGGAAAAATGTATGCTGCTCACATGGTGCACTGATTAATGCTGACAGATGTCAGACTCATAAAAAAAGTACGGCGTGCCCATGGTAGCTTAATACGCTCACTCACGCCATCTATGACCAAACAGCGAATTTAAGCTTATACCCCTGGTAAAGTCTATTTATATTGTTTAGGTTGCGTACTGCCTTTTACGTGTTTTTATTTCTGGCAGAGCTTCTGTGTTACTCGGGATGCATATTAAGCTACCATACCTCAGTTTGCCTGTGATATTATCATTTGTGTCATCGATTATTTTCTTCACTTTATTCTTTTCTACGGTAAAGAGTGGACAGTAGAAGAAGATCTTGTCCACATTCTTGACTGTGTGCCGAAAATAAGCGAATGTTGCCATAACCTCCAACTTAAAGCGATAAAGATATACCATAAAAAATGCATGTCCTATTAGACATTAAGCCATATATTAGTCTACTTCTCCATGCCCTCTTCCATGGTTATGTCAGGAATCAGATAATGCCATCTTCCTTCAATCGATAGAACCTAGCGTTACAGCCCTTTCACCACTATCTCATGTTTTTCCTCCCTGGTGACGGTTAGCCGATAGTTTTTATTTTCCTCCCGTCGTCAATGATATACAATATTTTGTGGTTGACAAATTAACAACACAATCAACTAAACCAATTTCAAATATGCTAAGGGTTCTGCCTTATATTGTAGGAAAGGTTGGATCATATACAGTAAGGTAATCAGAGTGCCTAATGTCATAATGGATGTACAATTTACTTTATTCTCTCACTTGATGTGTCAGAATGCCAGTACAAGTCGAATCAGTAAAACAAAAATTCAAGTGTATTCAACGAGTCAGTCCAGCTCACCAGACTTTTCTAGTGGACTCTGCTCTTATTGGAACTGGTCGAAACTTATCTTACTTTAGTTTATTTTTACAATCTTTTAAAACAATTTTTTTCCACCACTTACTTCAAAAGGAAATTCATTCTCCCTTTCCTTAACGTCTTGCATTATTTTTATACATCACTTATTAACGTCATTTATAAAAACCTTTCCTCTCCAAAATGTCCACTTTACAATTTTCTGAAATATATTTTCCCACCACTTATTCTAAAAGAAAGTCATCCTGCATTTCCCTATTGATATATAAATGAGAATGAGATCTTTTCAAGCTTTCCCTAGATTTTTCAACTTGACTTATGAATCTGAACTAAAAACCACAATTGGGAGTAAAGGTGAGGGTGTCTTCAAGATGAAACAGGTACAATAAGGCAAATTTCGATCTATTTAACTACAGAAAATTTGAGTAAAACTTAATAAGATATTTTGGAAATAATATAAAGATTATCAATTTGCTGATATCAATTATATTTATTGCATTTATCACAGATTTATCAGATAGCCGTCATATAAAACTATAATAATATCATTAATTTGTTGCCTACAAAACAATTTTTTAGAATAATTATTTTTTAAAACAATTGAATTCAATATTGCAGTGTTTGTTTGGTAATATTTCTTAAGAAAGCTTTAATGGCATTTAATAAAATTCATCTTCTTATAATTTTTAGATACAAAATTCAAAAAGATTTAAAAGGTGAAGGAATTTTCTCAACTAAGTACCTAAGGATTAATTTACTTTATTTTGAGGCTACGATATTTTTAGTAATCCAATAATTCCTCACTTTTTCCAAATACAATAAGCTAAAAGGATAATTTTCATCAAAATAATAATCTTTTGCCACAACTAGAATAAAATTATTATTTATCTTAAAAATATTAAATCTTAGATAAACAAAAATGAAAAGTTTATTTATTCAACAATACACCTAGATCGTATATATTTTCTAAAAGCTTTAATTTTCTTCGGATTTAATTTGAAATATCCTCTATAAGATATAGTATAGTATCTATTGTAATAAGTAAACAATGTCAGCATTTCTTATAAGGGAAATTCCTGTTATGGCCTATTTTTACAGTTGAATAAGAAAACCAAATATTCATGTATGCATATATCCGGTTGGCAGGTTTATAAAAGTTCAGTAACAAGCTATAAGTTGTCTTGAGTTATAAAAAGGGAGTATCCTTCCGAATCACTTAACAGTATATAAAGAGCTCAGGAACTAAAATTTCCCTTATAATTTTTGTATTTAGATTATATAAATATAAATTTGAAGAGGAGTAGATATGGATATGCCAAAGGGTAGGTTATGTTATAACAAGGGTAGGAAGAGGCCGTGGAAGTGTAGATAAAACTTTTTATAGATTAGTAGTCGGAGTAATATGACAGTTTTCCATAAGGAAGGAAGCGTTAAATTTATGCTTTGAAATGGAATCAATGAACTCTTAAAATAAGACTTGCTCTAACAACTTTCAATTTGCATAATGTATGACGAGAAAGCGTTTAACGTGAGCCAAGTTGATTTTGTTAGTTTAGTAAATAAAAACTTTCATCTTTGCAAAAAAACATATGTGTGTCCTCAAAACACATGTAAAAATAATATAATTTTTTTTATAGTATAAAAAAATTTGTTTTCCTAAGATTTTTACATATTTTTCGACAAAAATTCTTAAAAGAATAAACAATAAAATTTGTGAATAGCAAAATACTAGGAAAAAAAAAATCTTTCCTTTTAAGAAATTTTTATTATATCCAAAAAGATAAGAACTCTTTTACAGATTTAATATGGGTTTTCTTAAGAGAAAAATTTTATAAATACGGATAAGTAATTGTAAATTATTTAACATTGTTAATATTTGTGAAATGCTTAAGATTATCTCAGTTTTATTTACCTTTGCAGATGTGGATGAAGCTTGTTTCAAAGAATTTTTCAAAGAAAGTTCAAAGTTGTGAGGATTTTGTAACAATTTTCTAATGAAAAACAGAATTTATTTACTCAAGTAAAAGTACTTTACAAGTTATTAGGAATTATTTGGAATTCTGTTTAGGTAAGTGATGCAACTTATAATGGAAGGGAAGGAATTTCTAAAAGTTCCGAGGACTTGTTAATAGGAAATTCATTTAAGATATTCAAGCGAGTTATAATATCGGTTAGCCTAGCTTAATTAATTATTTTATTTAATTAATGATGAAATTAATTAATATGCTAAATATAGCAAATATTATCTTGAAGTTAAAGAAAGTTACATAAAACAAAATGATTAAAATTTTTATCATATCTAAAATGTTATGATAGTCGGATGGTGTCGATATTGAATTTAATTTTTAAGATAATTATTAGTGATGGAGCTTTGCGATAAAGGATAAAGTTAAAACAAATTAATTTATGATTAATTAAAATCGTGTAAGGATAATTTTTTTTTGTAATTGAAGTAAATTCAATTAAAATGGAAAAGGATTTATTGTAAGGAAATTGTGAAATAGTAAGACATAAGTGATAGTATTTAAAAAAACAAAAGGATCCTTACGTTGGAATAAGTTTTGATCATCAATTTAAATTTGTTTTTTTTTTTCTATAATAAATTAAAAAATAATTAGTCCATATATAAAGGGACTATTTGAAATTAGAAAAATAAAGAAAATATTTTCTTACTTTAGATATACAATAGAAAAAAACCGTACTGATGGAAACTGATATTGGAAGCGGAGTTGACGATAATCAACTCCACTCCCAATATTTTAAAAAAATTTCTTGAATTATAAAAAAAAAATTTTTTGAATTTTTGAATGGATTGGGCGATTTCATACTTCTGTTCACAGACGCTGCTGTGGATAACCACACAATATTCTATTTTGTCATCCAGCTTGCAGAAGTTTCCCTGTCCATGGCGAAATATGGACAATTAAGGCCGCAGTTGAGACTACAATTAAACATCACAACGTAAAAAGTGTATTTTTTAATCTTCCAAAGAAAAAAAAACAGTTACAAAAAAATACAAAAACCTTTTCATTTTAAAGTTAATTTTTTATTTAAATTAAAGCTTAAATTACATCGTGCTTTTAATACACCATTCAAAAGGTAAAATTTTGCTTCTTTTCGTACGTGATCGTGCAAGTTCGCTACAAACAAAAATCGGGCACTCAACGATCAGTCTTATATCATCCAGCTGATTGACGGCGAACATCATAATATTAAGTATGGAATATTACCTAATAGAAGTTTTCCGTTCCATGGCAAACTGTGGGTAATTAGGACGTCAGTTGATATTACAATTAAACATTGTAGCGCAAAAAGCACATTATTTAATCTTCAAAAGAAATAAAACAATTACAAAAATATACAAATAATTTTTCATTTTGAAGTTAATTTTTTATTCAATTAAAAGCCAAAATTTACACCGTCCGTTTAATACACTATCTAAAGGTGAAATGTCGCCTCTTTTTGCGCGTCTGACAGTATAAAATATAGGCAAGCAAATGCGAAATTTGCGCGTGTACGTGATCGTGCAAGTCCGCTACAAACAAAAATCGGGCACTCAACGATCAGTCTTATTATGTCATCCAGCTTGTTGGCGACTGACTCAACGATCAGTCTTATAGGTAATTAGCACATCAGTTGATATTAAAATTAAACATTGTAGAGAAAATATTTTTACCGATAATCTCGCAGCCTTGGAGGTGTTTCGTGGACCATCAAATGATCCGGTGCTCAACGATATACATAGTTGTCTATTAAACAATAGAAGCGTCGAATTGCGTTCAGTTCCCGGCCACGCTGGTTTTCTGCGCAATTCGAGGGCTGGACTGATCAGCTGGCAGGGGGGTCGCTCCATAGTCCGAATTTTTTCGTATCTGCTTACCAAATACCATTCAACATCAGTAAACAAATAACCATTGCGATATTGGAAGATTTCTTTTCACATATTGGCCTTATATCGAAAAACCAGTGTACACAACACACTTGTTGGGCAAATTAATTTTAATTTGATTTATTTATACAATAAAATGTTGGTAATAGTTTCAAATAATTAAGATGGAATGCCCAATTTATGAGATGTGATGGCCAATCTCTAGATTTATAAGCCTTAAAGTTTAGATTGATTTTATATGTTGATTTTTAAACCAATTTCTTAGAGAGAGAAATCATTGAAATTGAGGCAACTATAACGATCAGAGCAACATCTAACGATCAGTAGAAATACCACTGAACGAATTTGCAATTTATTGGTCACTAAATAAGCACTCTTGTCAGCTGATATTATTATTCGTAAGGTATTTTTTCAATTATAAAGTAAATTAGTTTTACAACTAAACTCGGTCACCTTACATTATTAAATTTTAAAATGTATTCTTCAATCTTCAAAAGAAGAAAACAATTACAAAAAAATACAAAAACCTTTTCACTTTGAGGTTAATTTTTTATTCAATTTAAAGCTTAATTATACTATGCATTTAATACACCATCTAAAGATAAAACTTCCCCTCTTTTTGCACGTCTGACAGTATAATAAACCAGATGTATAAGCTTAAATCCACTGTTTGGTCATAGATAGCGTGAGTGAGCGTATTAGGCTACCATGGGCACGCCATACTTTTTTTTAATGAGTTTGACATCTGTCAACATTAATTAGTGCACATTGTCAGCAATTTCGTACAACAACAAACATTTTTCCTTTGGTAATCATGCCTAGTTTTGTGCCAGAAAAAGGCCGAATCGCATCGAATGCTTATGGAGGCCTATGGTGACAGTGCTTTATCGGAAACAAAGTGCCGAGATTGGTTTTGTCGGTTCAATGATGACAATTTTGACTTCTGGGACAGAACCGACAAAACCAATTGGTTTCCGCAAGGTTGAGGACCATCAATTGCAGGCGCTTTTGGACGAAGATGATACCCAATCGCAAAAAATGCTCGCGGAGCAATTGGGTGTTACTCAACCAATCATTTACATGTGTCACCGTGCCATGGGAAAGATTGAAAAGGTCGGAAAATGGGTGCTGCATGAATTGAACAGGCAGATGGAGCGACGTCAAAACACATGCGAAATCTTGCTCGCCAGACAAAAAAGAAAGTTTTTCCTGCATCGGTTTGTGACAGGCGATCAAAAGTGGATATGTTTTGAGAATCCTAAACGCAAAAAATCGTGGGTTGATCCCGGCCAACCATCAACATCTTCCCCAAGACCGAATCGCGTTGGACGGGAGACGATGCTGTGCGTTTGCTGGGATCAGCAGGATATCCTCTACTATGAGATGTTGAAACCTGGTGAAACAGTCAATGATCACCACTACCACCAACAACTGATCAAATTGCACCGTAGTCTGCTTGAAAAAAGGACAAATTATCAACAAAGACATGACAAGCTGATTTTCCTCCACAACAACGCACCATCGCACACGGCAAAAATAGTCCGAAACTGCTTGGAGACACTCAACTGGGAGGTGTATGAGATCGTGCAAAATTCGTGCTTGTATTTGATAATGCAAGTTCGTCACAAACAAAAATCGGCCACTCAACGATCAGTTTATTCATAGTGTAATCGTTTTGGTGAAGATGTACAAGAATAATTTATTGCAATGCACATGCAAGTTAAGAGAGCAAAATGAAATCTCTAAATGGAGAAATTTATTTTTCCTTATGCTAGTTTTTGCCACTTTCTTTTAAATTTTTTCATTAAGTAATCTCCACTTTGCATATGTTAAAATAATTATATATTGTAAATAAAAAATATTAAAGCAATAAATTAAATAAAATTTATCACAAATGAAATAAATACGATTGAATGAACATGCAGGCGTACAATAACGACGAACAAATGACATGTTCGCAAAGAGCAACATGAACGACGTCATCCGTAATATATGAACATATATGAACAAGCAAGCATGGTTAAATCTTATGAAGGTTCGCCGAATTTTCCTTTCTACATTCTTGGCAAGAGCAAAATTTGAGCATCTCCACGAACAAAATTTAAGCGTCACCATTAGACGTACGGTGTAATTTAAAATGAAGAACAACAAAAAAAAAATAATCTTAGAACAGGAACCATTGTCAAAAATATATTATTTTTAATCTCGTCCTCCTTAATTTACGTTATATTAAAATAAAATATTTCTATACTATCGCATGTGTCCAGAATTTTAATTAATAAAATGTAAAAAAAATAAATTACATTCAAATCTGTTCACTTGATTACATTTGTTTATGTTTGAAAGATTGAACAGATGGCGTTGCCACGTTGCTGTCACTGGCACATTGCTGTTGTGAGGTTTTCGTTGTTAGCTTTTGCAAAGAAAAAATATTTTATAGGCCCGATTAAATGTACAGAATTTTATGTATAGCGTAATTAAAAAATACAATAAAGACTGAAAAGCACAATAAATCAGGCATTTCTTAACATTAAGAAATGTCGTAGCCATTTACTCTGCAAGCTTTGATGTATGTTTTTGGAGAGGAAAAATAAGAACAATAATCTTACAGATGGCTGACTGTTGACTGTGGATTACACTAAGTAAATAATAGAGAATATAGTAGATTTTTTGGAGAATTTTCTATTGAAAGAATTGGATTCAATGGAAATAATATTGCCTGGTTGACCGCCAGATTTCTGTTCCATATGTCCATATCGGTCTTAATACTGCATTCCATATGAGTAGCTGTTTGTCCATTATCCGTTTTAACCATTTACCTATTAACTATTTACTGTTTACAGTCCTAAGTTACGTATTTATATATTCTGTAGAATATTATTGCCATAGTATGGTCGAAGCCGACGAGTAAAAGTAACATTGACACTATTATGAATTTATAATTCCTTGACCATTATTTTTCATTTTTTGGACCCCATTTAAAGGGAACTAAAATGTTTTTATAAATGATGGCTTAACAGAACCCAGTAATATAGTTTTTCGGAAATGATATTTTTAAATATCTATATAAATAGATATTTCTATTAGAAGGAATATTGCAGATATAAAACCGAGAAAACTGACGAAATTATTATTTTTGCACTAATTTTTATTTTATACATCAATCTTATGGTCTTTAAAGTAGTTTTTTTTGGCCAAATATACATTGGCGAATAAGTTTTCTCAAGTTTTTAACTTCAATCGTCTCGGCAACACTTCTTTTCAACAGTATCCAGATGACATACCTTCAACTTTTTTGAACACCAAGAAGAAGTATTATTAGGTTGTCCGAAAAGTAATTTCGTTGTTTCCCAACAGAGAATTGAATTATATTTTTTCATAACAAACTTCACATTTAAGCCACGTAATCATATGTATTTTGACTGCTGACATTGCAAGGCTTACTTGTGATAAAAATTTGATTGTGTCTGCACAGTAGTTTTTGGTTGATACCCTCTTAAATATGGAAAGTGAAAAACAGAATTTTCAACATATTTTTCTTTTTTACTAAAGTAAAGATAAAAATGCTGTTCAAGTACTATAAAAAATATTATCCGATATGTTAAGTGAGCGCCAATGCCAAGACTAGTGTGCAAAATTCCAATCCGGGGCTATTTTGATTTCGAAGATGGACCACGTTCTGGAAGGCCAGTTGAAGCTGATGAAGACACAATAAAGGCATTAATTGTTGCAAACTTGCAAATAATAACTCGTGAGATCGTTAAAAGATTAAATTGATCAAATAAGACCATTCATGATCATTTGAAATTGCTAGATTTTATCTCAAAGCTCGACATATGGGTTCCTCATCTTCTTATGGAAAAATGTGTACCGTCGCATTGACGTTTATGATTTGATTCTCAAACGCTAAGAAAACGATCCATTTTTGAAGCGTATCATTACTGCGGCCAAAAAATGGGTTGTCTACAACAATGTAAGGTGCAAAAGATCCTAGAGTAGAAAACGTGAACCGGCTCAAAGCACTTCGGAGACTATCTGTTTGGTGGGATTTTAAAGGAACCGTTTATTTTGAGCTTTTACCGAGTAAAAAAATGATCAATTCTGAAGTGTACTGTCATCATTTGAACAAATTGAATGGTTCGCTTAAAGAAAAAACGCTAGAATTGGTCAATAGGAAAGGTATAGTGTTCCAACAGGATAATGCGAAACCACATACAAGTTTGACCATCCGGCAAAAGCTTTTAGAGCTTTCATAGGATATACTGTCATACCCACCATACTTCCAGACCTAGCACCTTCCAATTGTCATTAGTTCCGATCTCTACAAAAAATTTTAGATGGTAAACCATTTAATTCAAATGAGGAGATCAAAAATAACTTGGATCAGGTTTTTACCAGCAAAGAACAAAAATTTTATGACTGTGAAATCATGCTACTGCCAAAAAGATTGCAAAGGGTATTAAAAGAGACTGGATAATATTTAATTGAATAAAATATTAATTCAATATAAGAAAATTGTCTTTCATTTTCATAAAAAAAAACCGAAATTACTTCCCGGACAACCCAATAGAAGACTCACGAAGACTTTTAATAAGGGAAACTGATAAAAATAAAAAAAATTCCGGGAGTTTTATAAAACTCCTTAAAAAGTGCTCTTATAAAAGAATACTCTATTGCCTCACATTGATAGCAGTGAGATTAAAACTTATACTGCCTATCTAGGAGGGATAAGCTATGTAGTAGGAAAATCGTAAGTGTAGCAAAATAACTTTTATAAATGTCAGTCCCACGACTTTTCTACTACAGCTGGTATTATACAGAAAAGAGTCAAGCTTGCTACTTAAATACACCAGCAAGAATAGAGAATATCTCGAAAAATTCATTATTTTCAGCTATTTGAAAAGTACAATCGAATATGAAGCAGCAATTATTTTACAACAAATGAAATTAATAAAACATATAATTTCCGCTGATTCAGGAAAAAAAACTCCATTATTTAATAATATTTTATATTTAAAAAATTCCAATATCATATAAAAAAAAGAAATTCTTCAATTATTAATAATGACTCAAATGGATAAACTGCCTTTTTCATAAATATTTTCAATAAATTCCACTATTATCATAAAATTAAATTACACTTCAATAATAAGGACATCATTTCATTTATATAGAATAAATTTTATTTCCATTGAATACTCATTATCTGATAAGATCATATCAACTGGAATAATTGCCATTTTTAATCAAAAGCCAATTCAATGGGACTGTAAAAATGGCTGGAATGGAAATGGTGCGCCTGTTGCTATGATCCAATTTTTTTTACGATTCAAACGATTTTTTTTCAATTAAATTTTTTGGAGAAAAATATTTTGAATGGAAATAAATGTACTCTGACTTTTTACAATTGCTAAACAAATTTTACATACATAATTTAAATTAAAATATAATTAAATTATTCTAAGAAAAAATGCCATTTTTATGTGTTCAAATTTTGGTAATAAATATTTTTTTAATTAATATTACAATAATTTTAATGTGCGTTTTTTTTTTAAATATTTTTATTTGTAGAACCTCATTTTTAGATTTAATAAAATATAAGTTGTTATTGGGTCTTTAGAATTTACTCTTTGTTAAATACCACAAATTCATCCCGGTTGTACCTCCTCAAACAGTAGTCCTGTTTTTTTTAAATAAAATTATTGACCTAATTTATTATTTTTAAGTAATAATTTTTAATATCATTTATTTATTTAATAAATAAACTTATATTGATTAGTTTTTATTTTTAGTTTTCAGATGTTTAAATTCTAAGCGCAACGCCACCAGTGACCAATGGCAGCAGGATGTTGTAAGTTCCATTCGAACTGGGGTGAACTAGCGTATATGAGGTCTGTTCAAAAAGTATCGCGCATTTTGAATTTTCGCGGGTTACGTCTATTCGATTTTTGATTCGGCCATTTTGAATGTTCAGTTAATTGCTGCTATGCTTGCACGTGTTTAGGCTCGTCTTCGATTTTTGCTCAATTTCAACCAAAAACAGCATCGCATTAACATTGCTAAGGAGCTGTTGGACTCTGTCCGTGATGACCCAAATTTACTCCAGAGAGTCATAATTGAGGACGATCATGGGTTTATGGTTATGATGTGGAAACCAAAGCTCAATCATCCCAATGGAGGCTGCCACACGAGCCAAGACCGAAAAAAGTGGCAAGTTCGGTCGCATGTGAAGGTTTTGCTTACAGTTTTTTTCGATTGCAGGAACGTGGTGCATCATAAGTTCTGGTCACAGGATAGAACGATCAATAAAGAATATTACCTACAAATTATGCGGAAGTTGCGCGAAGCAATATTCCAGAAACGCCAGGATTTGTGGAAGAACAAAAATTTGCTTATGCACCATGATATTTTTGGCCAAAAACAACACACTAATAATGTCGAAGCCACCGTATTCCCCAGATCTGGCTCTTTGTGGCTTTTTCTTGTGAATATAAGTCATACATAAGTCGCCAGCCTATTCAATTCGTCATTCCCGAGGACTTAAAAAATTTGCATTGACACATGATACCGAACATTCTTCCAGATGTCCTCTTTTGAACGTATTTGCAATATTCTAAATATTTTTCCTTGTTATCAAAGGAGTAAGAACTAAGACTATTCTGGGATATCCAGACGTTGCATTGATGACAAAGACTGCCGTGTCTTTTGGTACAACAAATAATGTAACTCCATACTCTTCAAGCATCATCTTCTCTCATCCATACCGATCAAGTATCAAGCCTACCATAGCCTAATGAGCATAATTTTAAACTTAACTGGGCACTCAGAGATCTCATCGTTAAATAGCCTACGAAATTGTCCCTCAATGAGCTTATATACTCGTCAGAGGATTTTCCCAATTTTTGGTGAGGACTCAAGTATTTAAAGAAATTATAAAGACTGGCTAGACTAATATACTGTACTACAGTGGCTTTAATATTTGGTCAAAATTTTCGAGCAAAATACTTTTAATTGTTAAGAATGGTTTTTTATGATGAACCAAATAACCGATGGCTATGCTAGGACTAGAAATACTAATACCTAATGCAGTAGCAGCATCAACTTCCTAGTCTGAATTTTCAAGCGAATCAATTCAAATTGACAGTCTGCTTACTGCCAGAAGCCGTGATTGGATGTTTCCTAGCCTTCTGTAAGCAACTGTAACCTCTGACCATAGTTGGAAGAACAATTTAACTTTTCCGAAGGTTTTTTCTTCTCTTTTGTTATGATAAGGTCGAAGTTATTGAAAGATTTAGTAAACCGACTAAAACCACCTTACTTGGTCGCAAGTCATGTCACCGCCGTCAGCCATTATTTCGTGGGACAGGGATTAATCGAAATCACTACTCTGCTGAATTATTACTACCGATTTCTTTCACACTCAGCCAGACTTAGTGTTCTTAGGACTTCGTCAGTCTCCCAACCCGTTTTTCAGTCTCACATTAGAGCACCTACATTCTCCGGTGTCAGGGATCCACTTGCGCACTTTTGTGCCTCTCCTCTTTCCACATTGAATCAGGCGTAGTGAAAGAACACATGAATCTAATTTAATGCGGTATCAGTAAGCCCAAAAACATCAGCGTTGTATCAAAAATTTGGATAGGTAGTAACCAACATCACCGTGACGTCGATCTATCCATGGATGAGCCGCTGAGATGAGACGGTGAGTCCATCTGCCATCGAGGGCATTATCCCTACGATTTTACTACCTCCTCTTCGACTCATTTCTTTCCTCCGTGTATTCCTCGGGTTCCTGCACAGAATCACAGCAACCTCTTTGGCGGTACAGCCACTGCCAGTATTTCAATCGGTATTATTCCGGCTACGATACAAATGGCCCCGTGTGACACTGTTCGGAATGTGTAGGTCCCCCCTTAATGCGCTCCTACGATAGACTGAGACAACTCCAAGTATGTAGGTTGCTACAATCAATCCCTCTGCCCAAATTGGCTGAGTATACAAAAGAACTAACGAAATCACCGGTCGCCAATAGGGTCCGCCTACTCTGCCTGGATCACCCAAGTTTCGTCACTAAGCGCGCTAGTGTCATAATTGTTCCAGCAGTCTGCCCACCAACGTATAGTAGGTATTCCTGAAACCGCAGCCTCACGTCAATCATCACCCCTAGGTACTTTAGAGATGGTCCCAAGATGATCTCATGTTCGCCAATTCGAATGGTGATATTATATCCTTTCCTCTCGCTCGTGATTAGAACTGACTCTGTCTTAGAGTTCGCAAAGTTAAGACCAGCTGCCAGAAGCCAACGTCGAATCGAAGCAATCGTCAGCACAAATCATTCATCACATTCCATAATGGAAGCCGCAGAATCAAGCCCTGTGGGACCCCCTCGTAGTCCTATATAATTTCTCATCTTAGATAGCCCATTGAGCCAAGGAATTTTTCCGAAGCTATAATCTTCTATCTAAACACGACTAGTGCTAGTTAGTCTTATCTTCGATGTTAACCCTGCTACCACGTTCTTCATTTTGCAACCAATTAGGTGCAGCCCAAATTTTTTTTGCGCCGTCTCTAGCCTTGGTGAAGGATTCTTAGCTTTTCTTGAACGATACATAATTTCAATATCATCGTCACATGCTATAAGCTGCAAAAATATAATAGAAATGGTACTCCTCATGCTAAACCTTAAATTATAAGTCACTTTTTATAGCACCAGGTTAAAAAGACCCTACAAGAGCACGTATTCATTGCAGAGACCATTATGGAACTTGAACGGCTCTAAAAGTAATTTGGCTGTTTCTATTATTCCTCGCAAAATAGTCATCATTATAATATTAAATTTATTGAATATTCTAGAATTCAAAACTCTCTTAGAGGAGTGGAAATGTAGTTTAAGGGTAGATGAGTTGTTGGTGAAACTACTGTCCATTATCGAGTAGCTTTTCCGATGATTACCGCGGAGATAAGATTTGATCTGTGGATGATTTTCTAAACAAAAAACTCTCTGGTATGGCCCCAAAAAATATCCCTATTTATCTTAAAAAATATTATCTAAAAGATGCCATAATTACCGAAAAAATCAAGTCCCATATATTTATGTTGGTACTAATTAACGTAAATATTTTCGCTATAAATAATAAAACTATCATGCAGTATAGAAAAATATGTATTTTTTAGGATATTAAAAAAAATTTTCTACTATAATAAATATTTTTGATAAATAATAGACGATTAGTTCCACAAACACCCCCCCCCCCCTACCAAAAAAAAGATGTTTTTAGTGACAACCAATCATGAACTGGAACTTTTTTATGGGGGAATGGGCGAAGACACCATAATAATACATCACTTCACTTCTTAAGGATCGCGAGAATAAGGACATTCCATAAATTATTCAACAGCAAATAGAACCATTAAATTTAAGTGATTTCAATTAATGCCATTAATCAAAATTAAAAACAAATTCCATACGCGCATATCCATTTATTCATTTATAATCAAAAACCACCCCCAATTTCCCATCGTATAATATAACTTTTTTAAGATAGCTTCTTAAGTAAATTCTTTGCTGGTTTTTTTTTTACAAATATTCAGATTTTAGTTCAAGTGTCACTGAACTTGGCAATTGTAATTTATTTTTTATTCGTTTTTTTTTTCTTCTTGGAAAAAAAATTTTATTATTCAAAAGACGTATATACTCGTACTCTGGCTCGTATATATAAATAACTTAAGTAAATAAATAAATCAATGTTGAGAAGTAAGAATTTCCTTTGCAAGATAGCATAAATTCGCAATTGCCAAAAAATTTTAAAAGGAAAAACGACCAACCAACCGCCATATTGGTCGATTCCGTAATAAATTAAAAATGATTTCTTTGGCATTTCCGGAAACAGAAGGTAGGATTTGATGGCGGCTGTATTTACCTAAGAGATTTGATATGAAAAATGAACGACCATTTATCTGAAATCGATTTTATTCTATATGAAAATAGATGAATTTGTTGGATTACGTCTGTGTATACCTTAATCAATATCTTTAAGAGAAATAATCAGCTTGTATACAATATATTTTCTTAGATTCTTATGAAAATCTACTATGCTTATTCTATTTTCGATAATATCTGACCTACTTTAAATGTGAATCAAATCACGGAAAAGGAATTAATTCTGTTTGTTAGAAGAAATTGGATTTTTTATTTTAATAATTAGGAAAATCATTTTTCCAACTTCTAAAAAGTCTAATCGACACTAAAAAATCTTTAGAATTTCTTTTAGAAAAAAAAAAACATTTTTGAAAATTCTTTAGGCTCTTAGTTTTGATAGGGCCTAATGCTAGGCAATTATTTTCCAAATTATTATTTGCTTTACAGGCAATTCCTATTAAATTGGAAAGATTTTGAACGAATTATTTAAATATTTGTTAATTTAATGCAAAATAATACGTTTGTCTTATAATATTCTAGTCTTAACACGTCTGAAAAGTAAATCAATGACTTTGAGCATCGATATTGTTATGGATTTTATTATTGGAAGCTCGAGAGTATACACGCCTGACCCCAGAGGGGGAACTGATTTGGTGGATTTTAATGGGTTTGACGATGGGTTTTTCCTGGATTTTCTCGCCGTATTCTTAAAAGGTCTGCCAGTTAGTGGTTTGTAACAAACCACTAACCATCTCTAGATAAGAGCAGAATGAACAAATTTTCGGGCATATTTCCTTTTTAAAATTCAACATGCTCAATGCTATTGGAGCATAAATATAAATGGCTCCAAAAGTTGAAAACCCAAAAAACGTTTTCATTTTCCTTATTGAGTCGTTGCCTCTATCATTTTTCCATTCCTTCACATTCTTAGCTTTTTGCCATTGTCGTCTTTAGGCAATTTTTACTAGACGAACTAGTCAAGGGGGTACACCCACGATTTTTCTCTTGATAATTTACATATTTTTATAAGAATAGAATATCAAAATTGAACTTTCTGCTGTCTCCAATTTTGTTTTTTTTTCATCCTTTCTCTCTTCAGAAAAATATTAAAGGACATTAGATTTGAACAAATTTTTTCAATGTACATAAATTATTCGAGGAAATGTTACATTATCCCACAATTGGATAAAAGTTTTATTTTTTTTTCTTTCTTTTCCATTTCTATATTATATATACGTGTATATATATATGTATATTCAATATAATCTTAAATTTACAATACTATTGTATTACTTAAATGTTATTGAAGAAATATTTTACAAGTTAAGAAACGTGACTGGTAATAGTTTATTCGAGTTTGATTTGAACTTTGATACAAGCTCCAGATTTGATATTTTACATTTATTTATATTTTTTTTCTCTATTTAAATGAGTATAAAAGGGTTGGTTTTTATAGTATTTTATTGATGTTCTTACGAAAAACCAAAAAAAAAAAAACCTTATTTGAAGGAGGTTTAATAGCCTGTTTAGGAGAGGAAGTACTTTTTCAGATTTCTTGATACAACATTAAGAGTTTTGCTGAATTTTTTTTCTTTCTAATAGTTTTTATACTATTTTTTTACAATTTTTTAGATCAATTTTTTCATTTTGTTAAGCTCAATTCTGTTTACTTAAATTTTACTTAAATTTAATAATTTTCTTCTTATATTTAGAAAAGCACATAAACTTAATCGTAAAATTTTCAATTCAAACTTGTGCTTTTGAAATTAATTATACCAAAAGTGAAGATTTTAATTAAATTTTTAAATTTTACCATTGCATAATATTTTTAACAAAAGTTATAAAACTTTTTCCCATATATTTTTAGCTATAATTTAATCATTAATTGAGTGTTATTTGTTTTGAAATGTTTGATTATGTCCATAAGTAAGATTTTTTGAACAGTCTTGGAAAAAAAATCGAACAGCGTCAAATTGACAATAGCGAATCTCGAAATTAAACGTCATTAGAATTTTTTATACAAATTAGCCTCAGTTGGTCCTGAAACGGTCAAGCCAAAATTGGTCCTAAAACGGTCATGGCGCTCAGAACTGACGGTAACAGTCTGTCATTCTTCATTGTCAAAGAAATTGTTATGGTAGCCTTGGTAATAGTTTTGGTAATTCGTTCATTACTAAAATTCTCAGTAGATGGCGTAGAAATTAGCAACTGTTCTATATGGCATTTTCGGATGGTATTCGTGCTTCTGGCAGTACTAACGCCAGAAAATTTCATGATTCGTCACCAAAAGACCACATGATCAGGATGGTTTTTTTTCATGGACTCCGATACATGCCTTAGGGACCTTACAAAAAAACAAAATAAGTAATTCCATGATTCGTTGACACCTTGCGAGATCCAACCGCGCAAGCATACCGTGTTTTAAAAAAATGAAGTCAGCAGACGGCATGGTACGAGCTAAAAAGGTCGTAATTGGACACTGGTGTTAGGCTGTCGAAGGGTCGTGTTGATTTCAATCAATATAAAATGTAAAAAAAAAACAATCAAAAAAACCATTAAATAAAATTTTTTAAATTGTTTTCTTCGGAATAATGTTAGATAACATAAAAATGAAAAATAATAAATACGCTGTGCTTATGAAAATAGAAAACTCCATTTTATAGCAGTTAACTTGAATTTTGGGTGCATGGCAACACCTAATTCTCTTCTATTTCAGTCGTTGATCAATTCCACCACCTCTGTTCCCCCTTTTGTTACATATTTTCTATTTCTTTTCTTACCGGCTTCAGATATTTGTTATGTTTTCTTTTTAAATATTTTTTTTTTTTTAAATTTTAAAGAATACAATTTTTTTTTCTTATTTTTTTTGGTATTTTTTTATTTCTCTTCTTTTCTGTTATAATGAAAAAAATTAATACCTTTGCTCTCAATTTTCCCCTATGTCCAATCGGAACTTATATAAATTATATTCCAGCAATTGTCAAATTGCAAAGTTGTTCTTCAAATTGCAAAGTTGTTGAAGCGAATTAGCCAGTACTACAAAAATATAACCTATTTTATTTCTAATAAAAAATATTGCATAAATACTTAACATAAAAGCAAGTTTTTCTAGCTAATCCAATTAATGCAAATACCATTTTTCAAAATAACCGACTCCATTTATTACAAAATTACACGCAATCCAATATGGCCGACTGTATTTTGATAATTTTGACAGCATCGGTTATCTGTCATTCTTCTCATTTGTTCTTATTTTTGGAAATTGTATTAAAAAAATGGCTATTTGAAACAAAATTTTATAATTTACAATAATTTTTTAATGTAAATGCCAAAAACTTGGAATTTACTATAAAAAATTATTGTAAATTATGAGTTATTTCAAGTTTTCTTTAAAGCGACTCATTTGAATGGAGCACATTTTGCTAAAATAGCTTGCAAATGATTTATTTAAAATTTTGGGAAATTTGCCAAACATTTATAAAATAGTAAATTCAATTTTATAATTTTCTGAATTTATTAGTGTACTTGAAATAGAAATAAAGCATTTTTATAATGCCTGGTAGATATTCAGTCAATTTTGGATATAATAAAATGAACAAAAAAAAAATTACCACTCTTTTTAAAGTAAATTATACAAGTTAAAAGATAAAGCCTATAATTAATTTGATAAATAAATTAACAACTTTTCAAATGGTTTATTATTTTTCCAATTTAAGTTGAAACAAAACTTTATGAAAAACATGCAAATGCCTTGTAAGGAAATTAAAACTTTTCTATTGAAGTTTGATCGTTTTTCATCTGATTAATTATTTTGAATTCTCTTTTCTCTAATTATTTTCACTTAACACCCAAAAAAAAAATATGTTTCTAGCTTTTTTAATTCAAAATTTATTTTATAAATAATTTTAAAATAGTATCTTTTTTGCGTAACTTTAATGTTAATAATAATGCTTTTATTCCCTATAATTATAAAATATTTGTTCCCGAGCGGTAAAAACAAATTATTCGACTTTTTGAAATTTTAAATTTATTCTCTCTTAATAGGAAAAAATATTGCTCAGCAAAGACATATACCATAAATTGCATTTAGTAGTCAATTAATACTAGAAAAAGGATGTATAATATAATTTGTAATTAAATTTGCTTGAGGTAAGACTAAGTGTATATTTACTGCTACTGACTTAAGGAAATGCCGGAGTGCTGTGACGTGGAAACTCTTTTGATTTTAGAAAATACTCTTAAAAAAATTATGTTGAAGTAAAACAACATCAAATTGGATTGATTTTTTTTGCTCAATTTTCATTATGTAATTTTACTTTTTGAAAAAATTTTCCATGATTTTTTCCATAAATTCTATTTGAATAAATACTATGATTTTTCAAAGAAAACTTTTCATAATTATTCAATTTTGATTGAGTTAAAAAAATGTGATCATAGATGGCACTAACTTCAATATATTTTTATATTTTAATTGGAAGTATTTAGTTATTAAAAATATTATTGAACAAATTAAGCAGTATTTTCTCCCATTTACTTATTAGAGCATCCTACCAATCCTTGTAAAAAATTAAAAAAAAATTTCTATTAAAATGACTCCTTCCACTTAGCTTCCGATGTTAAATTATATCATCGCGTTGTTGATTAATTTCTATATGCTTTTGAGAGGACAGACATTTTTCATGTTTTTAATTATGTGTAAATGGTTTTTGGTCCCATTCTATTTATACCCATAAAATCCCATCTAATTCTAATATTATTCTTTTCGCTTACATAGTTAATAGGCTCATATTTAGAACTCACTTAAATTCTGACATATTTTCTGATAATTTACAATATCCAATCTACGATATAGGGAATAAATGTAAATGAAGAAAAAAGTGCTTACATTACTTTTACTCTTAGCCATACGCCTCACAAGGTACTGAACTTTTCTTTTTAAGTCTTTTATCGTAATCAACCGATTACGATAAAATCGTAGTCCTGCTAAATTATATTGTTTTATTTAACGTGTAATACCGATCGTTAGATATCTATAACACGAGTTGCATCAACCAAAAGGATTAAGATACGCCCAATCAGAGCACTACCATAAATAATAGTCAGTAGTCAGTTACAAGCTGATTACCTTAATTGCTAGTGATGAGGATTATCTAAATTTCTACTGTCATAATCGGTGACAGCACCCGAAAGACTTATATTGCGGGTACGATCTTCGGATCTCCCACCAGCGATCCGAAGATCGTACCCGCAATATACGAGGTCTGTTCAAAAATTATCGCGAATTTTGTGTTTTTTTTCAGAAATTATTCATTTTTTCATGAATATCTATTTTGTCCCCTTCAAAGTTATCCCCACCAGATATTATACACTTGTGCCAACGTTTTTTCCAATCCTCGAAGTACTTCAAAAAATAATTTTTTGTGATCTTGTTCAGCTCCTCCTTCGATGCCGTATTTATCTGCTGAATCATAACATAGGGTCGTCCTTTCATGGGGCTCTTCAGTTTCGGAAACAAGAAAAAATCACAGGGGACAAGATGTGGAGAATACGGTGGC
Source organism: Atherix ibis (assembly GCA_958298945.1). Taxonomy (NCBI): domain Eukaryota; kingdom Metazoa; phylum Arthropoda; class Insecta; order Diptera; family Athericidae; genus Atherix; species Atherix ibis. Next base: position 28,229,215 of record OY282605.1, on the reverse strand, counting down.
TGCGGAATTATAAGTGTGTTGTTTTTGGGCAAAAATTCACGCACAAGCAACGATGCGTGAGCAGGTACGTTATCATGGTGCAAAAGCTAATTTTTGTTCTTCCACAAATCCGGGTGTTTTTGGCGGAATGTTTCGCGCAACTTTCGCATAACTTGCAGGTAATATTCCTTATTAACCATTCTACCCTGTGGCAAGAACTCATGATACGCCACGCCCCTGCAATCGAAGAAAACTGTAAGTAAACCCTTCACATTCGACCGAACTTTGTGCGCTTTTCTCGGTCTTGGCTTGTGCGGCAGCTTCCATGGGGATGATTGAGCTTTGTCACCAGTTATGACCCTCTGGAACAAATTTTAGTTGTCACGGATAGAGCCCAACAGCTCCTTAGCAATTTTAATGCGATACTGTTTTTGGTCGAAAATGGGCAAAAATCGAAGACGAGCCAAAACACGTGCAAAAAAATCAGCTGTCAAAACTTAACTAAACATTCAAGATGGCCTTGTCAGCATAACTGAGAGAAATGGGTAGCAATATAATGCCATAAAAAAATCGAAAATCGAATATACGTAACCCGCGAAAATTCAAAATTCCGCCGGGGCGGAAGGCCTACTAAATTAAAAAACTTCAGACCTCAAAGAATTACGTGAAAATCTGTCAGTTCAACACACACAATATATTTTTGGTGACCTGGCTAATGCTGGCGCTCTATAGACATATCCAGCATATTTTTGTAGCTTGACTAACCGGGCAGGATCTTCCTCATTAATACTGATTAAACTGCTCAGATCACCGCCAACTATTGAGCTTCATTTTATCCACAGCCAGGCGGTTATGGTATTACTCCAGCATCTGTTTGATAAATAAGCTCTAGTATTGGAGGTCACCAATATACAAGGCCAAATATCCCCTACTTGAACGCGTTCAGCCCAATATCTTTTGCCATAGTCTTAATCATGATGGACTCTATTGAGCTTAAAAAAATTGTCACCAACAGATATTATCAAAAACTACTTAAACTTTTAAGTTGGGTTAGCAACTAAGTGATTGCAAATTTTGTCAATAGATGGTATTAGCACATTTTTTTGTTATGTCAAATTTTTCAAAGCACTTAACCTATATTGTTTCCTTATTGTTTAGACTTCCACCTTTAATTTAGTAAAAAATTGTATCGTTTAGCTATTTAATTTTGTTTTTATCAAAATTTTAAAATGGAAGGACAAGACGTGCATTTTAGACATATTTTATTGAATTATTTCCGAAAAGGTAAGAACTCATCGCAGATACAGAAGAAGTTATGTGCCGTATATGGAAATGCAGGTTTGAAAGAAAGGCAGTGTCAAAATTGGTTTGCTAAATTTCGTTCTGGGGATTTTTCACTAAAAAAGTTAATGAGACCCAAATCAAGGCCGTTATCGATTCAGATCGTCATAGCACAACACGTGATATTACACGTTTTGTGAAAAAAAATTAAGACAGCTTGGCTATGTTAAGAAACTCGATTGATGAATTCCTCATCAGCTTAAAGAAATTCATTTGACGCAACGCATTAGCATCTGAGATTCGCTTCTGAAACGGAACGACGAAAATTGGATAGTTCATGATGCGAGATGAACCACCTCAGACGACATCAAAAGCTGAGAGGCACCGAAAAAAGATGATGTTGTAAGTTTGGTGGGATTATAAATAAATTCTGCACTTTGAACTTTTACGAAGAAACCTAACGATTAATTCCACCTTGTACGTTCAACCACTCGTCAAACTGAGCAATGCAGTTCAAGAAAAGCGGCCAGAATTGGTGTTGTTTTCTAGCATGACAATGCAAAGCCGCACACATCTTTGGTCACTCGCCAAAAATTATTGGAATTAGGTTGGGATGTGTTGTCACATTCACCATATAGCCCTGACCTATAAATGGTAAAAATTTTAATGACGCTGATGATGTAAAATCACATTCAATTCAGTTTTTTGCTAGCAAAAATAATAAGTTTTACGAACACGAAATTATGACACTGCCTGAAAGATGGCCAAGGATCATCGGCAAAAACGGACAAAACGTAATTGAAAAATTAAATAATTTTTCTTCTTATTTAAAATCCGCAATCACTTAGTTGCCAACCCAATATTAGACTAAATTAATAATAAATAGTAAAATTTTAATATAAAATGTAATTATTTAATCTATTTGGTCTAATGAAATTAATTTTTGAGGTTCTATCAAACGTTTCAAAATAGGATGTCTCCTTTTATGCTCGTCATAACGTATTATGTTACATCATAATTTAAATTCGTTTTTGATTTATAGCCCGTAACCTGTAGTATATCTCCTTTATCCCAATAAACATAATTCACTAGTAGAAACTGTGGTCTTAAGATTTATAAAAATTTTCATAATCACTCCACAATCATTTAAATTAATATCTTTGATATAAATCTACTTATTACATAATATTTATTATTGTAATAATTATAAAAATGAAATAAAATAAAAAGCGTTTCTTCATTGTTTTTAGGAAAAAAAATATCTAAGAAAACCTTAGCTCTAAGCTAATTTTTTGAGGTAGAATTTAGATTATTGCAACTATTAACAAAAAAGTTTGAAAATAGAATAATTGATAAATCAGAAAAAAAATATTTTACCTTAAGAAAAACTAGCCTAGAGCTAAGGATTTTCTGATGGATTATTTATTGTGATTTTTACGCTATTTATAATAGTAAATTCCTTAAATGTATTTTGTTTACATCTAATTTTTTTTTATTGATTTTGGTTTTCATTTTTATGTTTTTTTTTTCCTTTTTACAAGACAAATGTTGGTAGACCAAACTGATGGAAAGGAAAATAATACAAAATATTATTACGAGAAAAGTCAATAATGAGCCCAAAGCGATGTTAGATCAACTAAAAGACAAATTGCTATTTATTAAGGAAACTTTTAGATATAAGAAAATATAACCACCGGAGGCTTCTGGTCTCTAGCATTGCAGAAGGGAAGGTAATATATTATTTGATGGGAACACATCCAGTACTGTTTCTATCAGAATTTCTTCATAAAACCCTATAGGAATAGGTTCCATACTCTATTCCTATATTAGTATGTGGATGTATACACATACTAATATAGAAATAGATAGAAATGTGATTGTTCTCGTATTTTTTTATTAATGACAGGTCTAGTGTTGATATGTTCTTGAAGGCAAAAACTTACGACTTGTATGTTCTCAACTCATAACGTTGTATGTACAAGCCCCTCAATACTTTATGGTTATTGTTATTATCAGTTAAAATTACGTGTAAAAGACAAAAGCCTAACAATTTGGTAATGAATTATGTACAAGCATAATTTTTCTAGTGAATTGACTTTTATTAGCGTATTCCTCCTATGTGAAGATACTATCGCAGAACGATATAATTCTAACTCTTCAAGTGCCAAAAGCCTCATTCCGTTTTCCAGATGAAGAAATATTTTTCCATCTAATCGCATCATCAATATTTGCCAGTTCAATTGTTATTTAGAACAAAATAATTTTCAATTTTAATAAATATTTATTCAACCTATTAAATAATTCTCATATTTAACAAATAAGAGCGATCTCGATAAGGTCGTTTATACAGCAGATACCAATTAGGTCCGCCCGCACATATTATAATATAATAATCGGTAAATATTTGTAGGCTCTTTTTCTTATATTATTTTCCTAATTGATAAATAAATAGTCATCAATAAAAATCATATTAAATTATTTTGATTGATTATGTTTACTAGGATATAAGAAATATTCGTATTCGATCATTGATTATTCTATGGAAATTCACCAGAAATATGATATTTTCTCTGTTAAGGATGTAACATATTTTTCGTGTGCATAGAAAGTTATGTTTTTTTTTCTAATTTTTTTCAATATTAAATAATTGTTTATGTAGAAAGTGTGAGGGCAGGTAAATCAATCATACTAAAATTGATAAAACATTATCGAACTGCAAATGTATAGGGTTATTTATTTTTAAATTCAGGAAAGTATAGTCCTATCATTTGACAGGTATCCTATTAATATATTTATAAAAGAAGGTAAATTCTTTAAAATTGAATATGCCATAATAAAATATAAAAGAAAATTTTTAATTACTAAATAATGCGTTAAATTTGTAAAAGCTTTCATTAAAAGTGACGGGTTTTATCGGTAGATCATCTAATAAGAAAAATTACTATATGTGATACTTTAAAAATATAATAAATAAATATTTTGGGGCCGTATTTCTTAAAAAATGAAGAAGGATTGTTGAGATGAATTAATTTTCACTTGCAATTATTTTTAAGTTATTATATAGAGTCAAAACAAAACTAAGTAGGCAGTAATTAGAAAATGAAGTTTTCGTTTATAGAATAATAAGAAAAATTTATTGTATCATTGTATGTCGAAGTGAAAGTGTGCTCTGAAAGTAAAATAAAACTACCACTGCCAAATTGGTGTGTTTGTTGTTTATTTGTCAAATCAGTGTGTTTAACTGGAGATCATCGAAATTATTAACAACAGATTATGGGCCCAGAGTTGTCGTAAGTTAGAATCTCCAGTTAAGGACAACGAAAGCAGAAAATCGACAGGACAAACAGCACGCAGGAGCAACCTAACCTCCAAATTCACCGGCAAACTGTCATCGAAAGTCAGAGCAGCCGTCGTAAGCGTCACCGAACTGTAAGTCTGAAAATTTTATAACTAGTCTGAAAAATTGAAATTGTAAAGTCAGTTTGAAAAATGGACACAGTCAGTTCAAAGTTAGAAACACTGTGTGAAGATTCAGAAGGCAAGGTTAGTTATGCGTCCTGGCGCTTAAAATTAAACTTAGTCTTAAAAACAAAAGATGTGTATGAAGTCGCAATCGGCACAAAAGTCAAACCAGCAGGTGCCTCAACTGATGAAACAGTGAAAGCATGGGTCAAACAAGATCTCGAGTGCCAAACACTCATCGCACTCAACGTGAGCAGTCAGATAGCCAGCAAACTCGCACACTGTGTGACTTCAAAACAGATGTTGGACAAAATCATCAATCTGTACGGAACGAAAACTGAAGTGACCAGAGAGACATTGCGACAGAAATTCTTCTCATTTGTCTACGACGAGACAAAGTCAGCTGCTCAAAATTGCATGGACATCACCGCCATTGCCGAGGCACTAGCAAATGACATTGATCCAATTCGTCCAAGTTGGGTGATATCGAGGATCCTGGGTGTGCTGCCACCCAAGTTGGCACACTTCAGGACATCATGGGACAACGTTGATGCAGGACAGCAGACAGTGGAAAGACTAGTTGAACGACTCAGACTTGAGGACGAGAGGCTGGAAGAAAATGGAAATGGGCATCAAACAAGCAATCAGAATGCACTTGTCACCAAGCACCACAACAAGAAAGGACAGCAACCAATGAGCAAGAGTGAGGCCAAATCGAAAATCTGTTTCAAGTGTGAGAAGAAAGGACAGTTTGTGAGGGATTGCAAAGGCAAGCCAACACCAAAGTACTTAGAATATTGCAAACGCAATTACGCCTGCAACAAGTGCGGAAAGAAGGGACACTTCAAAAATGAATGCAGATCACATTCCAGTGAGCAGAGTAACCTGTCACCATTGGCACTTCTGAACACATCCCATGACACAAACTCATTGCTGAGCAGAAATTCAGTGAGCAAGGACGAATGTTGGTTCCAGGACTGTGGGGCGAGCCAACATATGTCATCACACCGCAAGTGGTTCACCGACATGGTCGAACTGGACAAGCCCGTCCCCATCCTGATTGGAGATGGCACTCAGCTAGATGGCGCTGCTGTTGTAAATGTGAAATTGGAAATGTTTTGTACGTGCCAAGTCTCGGATTTAACCTCGTCTCAGTGGGGCAAATCCTGGATAAAGGTTTTCAACAAAAGGCTGACCACAAAACGTCAAAATTTGTCAACCCAAGGACAAATGAAGTACCTGTCATGGCAGAACGAGAGGGCAACCTATTCAAGTGGCTACTGAGGAGAGAAAAGAAAGTTGAATGCACTTTTATCACGTCAATCAGGACATGGCATGAGAGACTGGCGCATCAAAACATAAAGTACGTGAAAAACATTTTGAAAAGTCAAAATGTGAAGTATGTGGACGACTGGGATGGCACCAACTGCATAGGCTGTGACTATGGGAAGCATCATCGGATCTCTCACCCTGCAAACCCGAAGAAAGCGAAACATCCCTTGGACCTGGTGCACGTGGACATGGGTGAAATGGACGTTCCTTCTCTCGGACACTCAAAGTACTTCCTCCTATTTAAAAACGACTACACACATTATCGCACGATATACTTCATGAAGTCCAAAGATGAAGCTTCAAGCAAACTTGAAAAGTATATCAACCTGGTAGAAAATCAATTCGGGAGGAAAATAAAGAAACTCAGATCAGACAACGGAACCGAGATAAGGAACGCCCAAACAAGAAAGATGGTAGAAGAAAGAGGAATTTTCCACACAGTCCCAAACACCCACACACCAGAGCAAAATGGAAGGATCGAGAGGGAAATGCGAACCATCGTAGAAGCCACTCGTACAGCGATTCACTCCAACGGACTAGACAAGATACTATGGGCGGAGGCAGCAAACTACGCAGTCTTCACCATTAACCAGACTGGCACAAGCTCCGTTGAAGGAAAGACACCAGCACAACTTTGGTTTGGACGACAGGTCGATATCAGCAAGCTGCGTGCATTCGGATGTGAGTGCTACGTACTCCAACCAAATCACAAGAGAGGAAAGATGGATCGCAAGTCTGAAAAAGGAATCATAATAGGCTACGAATGGGACTCACCGTGTTATAGAATTTACTTTCTAAGCACAGGAAAAATCGTCAGCTCAGACAAAGTAATTTTCCATGAAGCCAAGCTTGAAGCAAGACCAAGGACAGAACTGAGCTACTCAAGCCCGCAAGAAGTGACTGCTGAAGAAAAAGAAGCGGAGTAGGAAACTGAGCAAGCAGAATGCAAGTCAGACGAAGATGGACAGCATGAAAAACCGAAAGAAAGGGTCAACCAGACACCACCAGCGAATCAGACACCAAGTCGAGAGCTGAGAGACCGCAACACTGTGAAACAACCCAAGAGATACGCCGACTACATCACCGACTTCCTGGGAAGAGGCAACATTGCACAATGTGCACTGATTGGTGAAGTTAGGGAAATCGCCGTCGAAGATGCACTGAAGGATCCTTATTGGAGAAAGGCGATCCAGGAAGAGTACGATTCGTTGATGAAAATGAGGACCTGGAAGTTGGAAGAATGCCCGAAGGATGTCAAGCCATTGTCTTGCAGATGGGTACTGCGTGAGAAAGCGTACGGAAAATTGAAAGCCAGACTTGTCGCAAGAGGTTTTGAGCAGAAAGAAGGCATAGACTATGCCGAGACATTTAGTCCAGTAGCTCGTCATGCCTCGATACGATTGATACTGAGTCATGCTGCAACGGAAAATATGAAGTTGGTCGCATTCGACGTCAAAACTGCTTTTCTGTATGGGAAGTTGACCGAAATTTTGCACATGACTCAACCCCAAGGATTCGAAGATGGAAGTAAAAAAGTATGCCATCTACTCAAAGCAATCTACGGTCTGAAACAAGCTCCAAGAGTCTGGAACGAGGAAGTGTCAGGAAAATTTGAGGAACTTGGACTGCAGAGCACTTACGATGATCCTTGTGTTTATTATAATCAGGATAGGAGAATCCTCATCACACTCTTCGTAGATGATGGGCTTATCTCAGGAAAGGACGTGACTGAAATCTACAAGCTGTTGAAGAAAATTAGTCAAATATTTGAAATCACCTACAGTGAGACCGTGCAAGAGGAATTTTCATATCTGGGGATGGAACTGAAGGTGAAGACTGATGGGATATCTGTGAGCCAACCCAGGTACACGATGAAGATGCTCGAGAAGATGCAACATGCCGACTGCAACCCCGTCTCAACTCCCATCGACATTGGAGCTGCGAAAGAAGTCATGGAGAAACCGAATGTCCAAGCAACAGCCACCAAAGCACCCTACCGAGAGGCAATTGGTAGCTTGCTGTATCTTGCGATAATCTCCAGGCCAGACATTAGTTTTGCGGTAAATCTTCTCAGCAGATTGTGTGCACAACCAAAAGACACTCACTGGAACATTGTGAAGCGAGTATTCAAGTATCTGAGAGGCACGATGAACAGTGGAATCTACTTCAATGGAGACAACAAAATTGAAGCTTATTCTGATTCGGACTTCGGAGGAGATCGAGAGACTATGCATTCGACGACTGGAGTGCTACTCATGCGAGGTGGACCACTGGTGTGGTACTCGCAAAAGCAACGACTAGTTGCAACCTCCACAGCCGAAGCCGAGTACCGGGCAGCAGTATATAAAGATTTTAATCTACCATAGATAGTATATAGTTTCAAAAAAAAGGATACTATATTCTATTAGATACGAATAATTTTCATCATTTTTGAGCGAAAAGTTCCTAGGACACATAATTTTGAGATCTGCTGATATTCAACTTTTTATTGTAAATACTCATTAAAAATTGTATTCTTTCAAATAATCCTTAAAATGAAGAGCATATAAAAATCAACATTCCTCAAGTATTATAAAAAATAATTTAAAAAAATATCGGATAATTCCAAAATATCAATAAAAAATTAGCTCAAAAGGATCAAGTCCTGCAAGAAGTATTATGATAGTAATTTGAATAATTATATATTTTTTTATATGATAAAAAATAATTTACCAAAATCTTCAATTACTTTAATTGAGATATTTTATAAATTTTTAATGGGGTTTAGGTCTGAAAACTGTGGTGTCCACTTTTAAAGATTGATGCTTTGTCTCCAGGCCAAATTTTTACTAACTATAAGATACATATTCCACTACGCGTAAGGAAGCATGGTTTATTGCAAAATTATCTTAAAGTCATCGGAGCTCATTATATCATTTTTGGGAATAATTGGACTAATAACTTAGCTAGAACAGCAACACCAGATCACAACGCTATCACCACCTAATTGCGATGTTCCCTGATTATACCTCGGATTAAGCTTTCAATATCCCTGATTATAAAACAAATCAACTTAGAGTCATCCTTTTTAGTCCGGGTAAGTAGTAGAATAAGCTAGAAGAGTTATAAGATCCAAACTACAGTTCAGAATATACGAAATATCATCAAAATTTACCTTAAAATGATCGAGCACTGCAAAAAGTCTAATAGAAATTATTTGAAAAATGCAATATTTTTTAAATAATAACAAGGATTAATAATATTCATTTGCCCTTAAAATTAAATTTTCTAACTAAGTTTATTTGGCACCAGCTGAAATGACATCATATTTCGGCTACTGTTCTATGTGTAGATATGAACTCAAGTCTGCTGCACACTAAACCATAAATCAAATGTTATTAAATCAAAACACGAAAATTGTAAAAGATATAAATGTAAATATTTTAAAAATAATATTAAAGGATATAGTCAGTTAGAAAAAGAAGAATACTGTCCCGGTGTGCTTTTTAATATAAGCAAAGCTTTCGATAAACTCTACGTTCCATCTTTTTTTCCAGCCAACATTTCTTTCCAACCAACATTTGCAAGTCAATGAATCCAATTAACCATCCAATATCTCTCCGGTAGTGTTCCACAGTGAAGTATACTTGGACCCATCCTCTACAACTTTTGTATATCTGGTAGCCCAATCTATACTAACACCTTCCGTTCTATATATTTTAATGATACAGCCTACCTTGTGTTTAGCAAAAATGCCCCAAATACTCCTAACCTCCATTCATTCCCTCAGGAACAGGTTCACAAAGTAGAGAATGAAAGTTAACGAACGTAAATCTACCAATGTAAATTTTGCTCTCTGATGCAAATAATGTCCTGCCATATACGGCCACACCATAAAATATTAGAGTTCAGAACAAGCCTAATATGCAACGCACACACATGACTTAAAAGATAAATTTTATTCTTAGAATAAACAGCAAATACTTTTAAATAATGCAATATTGAAACCCATATGGACTTACGGACCAAAATTCTGAAGTCCCACGAAGTTTTTCAATTATGTTACTGTCGAATCCAATTATTTCCTGTATTTTCAATTTTACTAATCCTCTTGCCCGTGAGGTATCCTCCAATTCCATTCCCGAACACTCATCGAAGACTTAAGCGTCAGAAGAAACTTCGATGCATGTTTACTCCTAATAACACCTCACCCTAATTAATACAATTTTTTAAACATAAATAATTTCCTGTATATTAAAAGACATAAATCGAAAAATAAATAAAAATTTATAATTTTTTTAAGTTAACAAAAACTACTTGCGTTAAAAGAAAAGACTTAATTCTTTTCAAATTATTATATCATAAGTCAACAGAGTAATTTACTTGGACCCATCCTCTACAAAATATACACGTCTGATATCCCAATCTGTTCCAATATCTTCTATGCTACATACGCTAACAATGCCGACGATCTAGCGAAAATATCTAACATGTTTCCGAAATTCTCGAATCCCAAATCCAAACCCTACAGAACTGGTATACCAGGTGGAGAATGAACGTTAATTAACGTAAGTTAACCCATGCAACTCTTACTCTCTGGCATGAACCATATCCTCCCATATGGATAATGCCCAATATCGGAGGCCCCAGGCAAATCCGAAGGTAACTACTGGCAACTGTGGTTACCTCCGGGTTACTATACGGAGCACCAGTATGGGCGAAATCGCTAGAGCTAACAACATACCGCAAGACAATGTGATCAGTCCAGCGGCTCTCAGCGATCAGAGTGGCGTCAGCATACCGAACGGTATCACACGATGCGGTCAACGTCGTGGCATCATGCCCACCCATCGACACCTGGCAGGAGAGCGGGAACGCCAACATCGTAGGAAGAAGGAAGAGCGGCGAAAGGTCCTCTGTGAAGAGGAGAGACCCGAGAGTCTTCGCCTCTGGCAAGAGAGATGGGACAACTCGACGAAGGGTCGGTGGACTCATCGGCTGATCCCAGATGTTACCAAATGGGTCACTCGCCTGCACGTGGAAGTCGGGTATTACATGACCCAACTCTTGACTGGGCATGGATACTTTTGGGCAAACTTGCACAGATTCAAGAGAACTGACTACCCAAACTGTCATTATTGCCGCGATGTGATCGAAGACGCAGAACACGTGTTCTTCCAGTGTCCCCTCTACGAGGGGACATGGGCAGAAGTGGAGAGAAATCTGGACCATCCCATCAGTCCAGAAAACATAGTGGAGCGCATGCTAAAGACCCAATCGGCTTGGAACAGAATTGCAGAGTACGCGGAATCCATTATCAAGGATCTTCACACAACGTACGAAGAATAGGCCGCGAGGCGTCATAGCATCGGGACAGCAGTAGCATCAAATAATAACGCCCCGGCGAAGTAGTATTTACAAAGAGTGTCGCCGGGGAACCATCGTTCCGGAAGCAAGGTTAGAGGTGCAGGTTAGGTTTTAGCGAAGTAAAAATCCCGCATAACTCGTCTGGCAGGAAAAATTTCCAGATGAGTACCTTTCGAAGGTTTCCCCCTGTACCTCATTAATCTAAACATAAAAAAAAATATCCTCCCATATACGATCATAGCAGTGCCATACTATAACACCCTGTGGTTCAGACAAACTTCTGAGAATAGACAGCAAAGTACTTTTATATAATGCTGTACGGAAACCCATATGGACTTACGGACAAGAACTCTGGTATGCAACCAAACTTCCAATTGCCGTCGAATCCAAGTCTGTCAGTCAATTATATTCCGTAAACAATTGATCCTGTCAAAGTTCGTTATAAATTTCCTTATATTCATGATTAGGCTATTTCTCGTTATAAAAAATGTCTTACTCGGTATAAAAAGTTTTTTAAATAATACTAATCACCTTGTTAAAGAGCTTCAAACGCTAGGAGGAGAAACTTTGATGGATGTTTGCTCGCTATAACTCTTCACATTAATTAATATTATTATCTTTTTATCCTTAATGTAATATTATAGTTGTAGAAAGCCGAATAGATACGACCCAATAACGACGCTTCCATTTATGTTCGCAATACTGTTATTCATCGTGATCTCAAAGTCCCCTCCGTTCATGAAGTTAGAGTATCTCGTTATAAAATGTTCCATTTTCGTATCTCCATTCATACTAATCCTCTTATTCAACAACTCTCCTCAACTTCCTTTTCTAGAATATCCAATCGGAGACTGTAGTATCACTGGTCCCTTGATTTATTAAAATACTGAGTTTTAATGTAAGCAAACGCTAGCAGGATAAGCTTCAAAGGATGTTAATTATTACTAACAATATTATACAAATCTGCTTATAACTATGTGTAGTTATAGCTATCTTTAAAACAAAAATTTAAAAATAGTCAACAGTATAAATACCATCTGCTTTTCTCATATCATAATTAAAAATGATAAAAGAAAACTTTTACGGACAAATTTATTTATTTAGCGGAAAAACTTTAACCACCAACATCTTGTAATTATGACATTTTCTCTTAATATGTTTGGGAAAAATTTAACAACTTTCTTTTTGCATTTTGGGCATATTTGTAATTTCCTAAGGGCTTCACCAGAAAGTTAAATTTTTTTTTCACAACCAAAAGAAAAATACAATATTTTAAAGATATTATTACTATTATTCTAGGTCGAAATATTTTCTCTTCGCTATAGAGACTAACGAACGTATACACAACAATCTCTACTTCTAATAGTGAGGGTAGTTTTATAAAAAAAAAAATAATATCATTTGCAACATTACTACTACCGTTACGACCATCTGTTGTTCCATCGTTTCGAATGGTAACGCTTCAGGGCGAACATAACTCATATTTTCCATCTGTTATGAAAGTCGAAAAGGAATTGTACAAGTTCCTAGAAATTCTTTTTAAGGTTACCGGACTGAAAATTGCCATATCTTTTCCTTGGAGATTTTGTATCTTCCATCTAATATTCGTTATTGTGCAATGAGCATTGTGCATCTTGCATCTTGCATCTGGCCTTCTGCATCATTTATCTATGAAACCATTTCATTTTGTGACTGTGCATCTTACTTTTCTTCTCATTCTAATTGAGTTCAATTTCATTTCGAATCTCCATCTCGGTTTTATTTGCTTTATATTCACCCATTCATATATGCTGTTTTCGGAACTAAGGAAAATAAATATTTAAGGAGAAAGGACCGTTTTAGTAAAATACAAAATATTATTACAAGAGCACTTTACGATTTCACTGAGGTACTATAGGAATTTATTTAAGATATGAGAATAATAAAGTTTTCCGCTTCCATAATAACGAAGGATAACCAGAATCAGTAAACATTTCAAAAGTAAAAACCAAAGACTAACAGTTATTACACTAACATAAATAAGATAATAAATCTAAATAATCGAAAGAAAGGATTGCAAAAAAAAAACAATCTAAAATGACAAATTTTTTTAGTTTTAAGTATACCAGAATTATTTATTGTAAGATCTCTGAAATAAAAGAAAAATGCCATCTTACACATATAGTGCCATGACCAAGACTTTATGTTAGATGTAGACTGGCATTATCAGTTTAACACTAGATTACCGGATCGAGTCAATTTGATTCATTCACGATTTTATTGCTATATATAAACGTATATAGAAAAATTTAAATAAATTTAAATTCCTTATTTGTTATTATAGTAAAGAAACGAAGAGATCCTGAATTGGAAAAAAAAACTTACCCAAATAAGAGAAGACCAATCAGACATGGAATCTGATGCAACCGATGTGGAGCTATATGAAAATGAAGATGAAATGGAGAATCAAGCTAGTAATAGGATTGAATTTTCGAGCAGTGAACATGAAAAAGCTTTTCTTATAAAAAGGAAAGCTTTTAGTGATCGTTATATAACTCGTGGTTAAAAGAAAGTACGATATACGATGTCAGTTAAAAAAGTATCGTGAATTTTGAATTTATGCGGGTTACGTATATTCGATTTTCGATATTTTATGGCGTTATGTTGGTACTCATGTCTATCACTAATGACGACAAGTTCGGCCATTTTGAATGTTTAGTTAATTTTTGACAGCTGCTTTGCTTGCACGTGTTTTGGCTCGTCTTCGATTTTTGCCCATTCCAAAAAATGGATCAAAGAATCTGTATTAAATTTTGTGTGAAAAACAAAATTAATTGCCCGGGCGCATTCCAAATATTGACTGTGGCATATGGTGAGGCTACCTTGGACCGGAGTAACGTTTATCGGTGGTACAAAATGTTCTCAGATCGTGCCGGACGCCCGAGCATGTCAACGACAGACGAAAACATTAATAAAGTGAAGAAAATAGTATTGGCCAATCGTCGAATCACCGTTAGAGAAGTTGCTGAGGATTTGAACATATCGATTGGCTCGTGCCATTCGATTCTTACCAATGATTTGTCGTGAGACGGGTCGCCGCAAAATTTGTACCAAAATTGCTCAATTACGAACAAAAGCAGCATCGCATTAACATTGCTAAGGAGCTGTTGGACTCTGTTCGCGACGACCCAAAATTTGCTCCAAAGGCTTATAACTGATGACGAATCATGGATTTATTGTTATGACGTGGAAACCAAAGAACGCTGCCGCATGAGCCAAGACCGGAAAAAGCGCGCCAAGTTCTGTCGAATGTGAAGGATATGCTTACAGTTTTCTTCGATTGCAGGGGCGTAGTGCATCATGAGTTTTTGCCACAGGGTAGAACGGTCAATAAGGAATATTACCTGCAAGTTATGCGCAAGTTGCGTGAAGCAATCCGCTAAAAACGCTCGGATTTGTGAAAGAACAAAAATTGGCCAAAAACAATACACTAATAATGCCGCAGCTACCGTATTCCCCAGGCCCCCCTGTGACTTTTTCTTGAAGAAACTGAAAATAAAAGATAAAGACGGAATCGAAGGAGGAGCTGAACAAGATCACAAAAAATGATTTTTTGAAGTGCTTCGAGGATTTGAAAAAACGTTGGCACAAGTGTACAATATCTGGTGGGGATTACTCTGAAGGGGATAAAATAGATATTCATCAATAAATAAATAATTTTTGAAAAAACACAAAATTCCCGATACTTTTTGAAAAATAACGTAGTCTAGGTTTTGAAACCGAAAGTGAATTAGACAGTGCAGGTAGATCTGCTAATAAAGAAATTTTAACACAAAAAGCTGCTGATGGGAAACAATGAAAGCTAGTATAAATAGTGGTAGATTTCAGGTCATTCCAAATTCAAAGATGCCTCAGGGCCAACTTCCTTTGCCAAAAGAAATATTTTACTTGGTACTGTAAAGAGTACTTTTAATTTGATAATTGACGAAGTATAATGGAAGCTTATGAGATACTTATTGGAAGTGTTCTTATTTATAGTCTATGAAGTGGAACCTCCTTTTTTTCCCGAACAATGTGTAGAGGTAAGTTCAGAGAAATACTTCAATTTATACGTTTTGAAGTATTTCTCTGAACTTACCTAACTAAAGCCAGGTGCCCATTTACTCAATACATGCCGAATAAACCAGATAAATTTGGCATCAAATTCTGGTTAGCTGCGGATGTTAGAAACAAGCATCTTCTAAATGGTTTTCCCTATTTGGGCAAGAATAAAGCCCCCGAGGATCAAATATTTCCTTGAGCTAGTTTGTTGTACATAAAATCACTGATACATATTTAGGTTGTGGACGAAATATTACCACAGACAATTTTTTACAAGTCTATCACTTGCAAAAAGGTTACAAATGAACAATACCTCATTTTAGCAAAAAAAAAAAAAGAATTGCCTAAAATTGCAAAAGCAAAGAAGGACAACATAGCACGGTTTTATAAAGTCCATACAACTTTATAAAACGAAGGATTGTACTCTTACTATTTATAAAAGTAAGCCCAATAAAAAAGTTCTACTATTGAGCTTAAAGCATCGAAGTGTAGTAATGGAAAAAAAATAAAAAAAATGTCCCGGAAATTATAACATTTTATAATAACACTAAGTATAGAGTTGGTATACTTGATCATATGGCGTGAAAATATAGTACCAAAGCAGGCTCTCGCATTGATATATAAAGACGTCACTCAAATAAAAATCTCAAGAAAAGAATTTCTTTTGCAATTGGCTAAAGATCTAAGCGGCAACTATGCCCATGAAGCCGAAACTACTTATCTAATATATAGAATCTTGAAAAATGGTTGAATTATCAAGTTCAATTGCTAAATGTAATAAAAAATCTGCAGCAAATGTATTTTAAAAATACAATATATTATTACACAGTTTGTTCGAAAAATAACCGGACTTATTTTTAAATCATACAACATGCAGCGCCATCTATTGAAAATTTACAGCATTAAAAAGATACATTCATTCTCTGATGCCGCTGCAAGTTGTATGATTTAAATATAAAGTCCGGTTATTTTTGAGACATACCGTGTATATGTAAAAATTATTTTCAATAAAGTGTCTTTAAAATAAAAATTTCAATTTTGGTGTTTGAGTCAAATTAACTCATTTCAGAGAAAATAGATATATACCCAACATCCGGCAATCTGGTGTTAACTAATGAAACTATGAGCATATTAATTACTTGAATAAAATTAAAGAAAGGACTTGGGAAAATAGTTGTTGGATTTAGGAGCTCTACAATAAAAAGAGTGCTATTCAAAAATAGATTTTCGGTTAAGTGGCATTGACTTGAAGGTGCGTTAAACCAAATTAATGGTTGGTTCGAAATTCTACGAAAATTCTGGAATGGTTATTGAGTATTGTGGTTTTACAGTATTTGGTTAATGTATAGAAAGAAATCTTCCACTCTTAGTCCAGTCTGTTAATCTACGTATGGCTAAAGGTATGAAATGCCATTCGGTCAGTAGATGTGGATAGTTCGGAATTTTAGTGAAAATAAGAACTTGGTCCGTGCCTCCCCCACCAGTTGATTAGCCCGCTTATTTCCGAAGATACTAGCATAACTGTGAATCCAACACAATTCGACGTTTCTAGTATTTAATACTAGAAATGTGCAATAATCATCGCCATCAAGTTAGATCCTTGCAAAGGATGTTGGGTGGTCATCAACATTGCCGTATGTGAACAGAAGTGTTCGTTTTATAATTTGCTTAGAAATGCTGGAAGGATTGAACTGGAATCGTTTTCATCTCTTCGGTTACAGAAAATACAAGATCATGTCCTTTCAAGTGTTTGTTGATCCTGGCGAACAAAAAAAAAAGTGTGAGATAAGGTGAACTATGGGCTGGGGTGCGGGGGTACTATCTATCTGAAACAATGAACCATTTTTCTAAACCTTTTAAAAACATCAATGCTGATCAACGAACTGGCCTCACAAAAGCCTTCACTCATTCCATATTTTCACCAGTTTTCGATGTTCCAGCCCTTTCTGAGCTAAGTTCGTCTTTTAGTACTTCTTTGCCAAAAGGAATATTCCATATAGAACTGTATAAATCAAACCTTGATTATTCACGAAGCCTAAAAGAAAATTTTATGACATATCCTTACTTTAAAAATTGATGCTTTTTCATTTTTTTTTATAGACTAAAAAAGCACAAATTTAACCCATACGGGAATGCGTTGAAACTTTTACTGCACGTCTATAATATGAAATCCTTTTTATGGTTAAATCCGCAATGTGGCCAGATCATTCTCGGATATGTTCAGCCACACCTTTTGTGCGTTATTGATATTTTAGTGAATTTTAATTTATAATCAGTTTTAAAATTAAAAACCACCATAAAAAAAAACAATCAACTTTATTTTTTTATTTCTTTTATTTTTATCAAAACTTCAAGAAATCCAAAAGAAAGAAATTTTATTCAATCTATATTTGGTTTTTTTTGTTTTATGCTATAATATTCGAAATTCTTTTTAACAATTTTAAAAATTGCATGCATAAAAATTTATTAAATTGAATTAAAATATTTTCTAGCAAATCAAGAAATGTTTGGCAGACGTTCAGCTACGAGTACTCGTATTTCGTTCGTAAACTGGTACATAAACTTGAAATTCTACTAAAACTATTTCCCATAAGAGCTTAAAAAAAAAAGAAATTTAGAAAAAAAATAATAAAAATAATGGCTAAAAAAGAACATCAACAATACGAAATAAAAGGATTAATCCTGATAACAAGGATCCATTTATTATTCCGCATCAACAAATCTTCAAAGTTTCTTTTTCTCTTTCCTTTTTTTATAGATTTTTTACGGCTTCATCTGTTTGGGTATGTTCGTTTTTTTATAGCGATACTTTTCTTCCGATTGTCTATCTCATGTTTACAAATCGGTGGCATATTCGTCTCAACTATTAATCATAGGATTTACCTATGTCCCTACTTAGGTTGAACCTTTTTCTTTTATCGAAAATTTTTATACCGGATTTTATACAAAATCTCTTCAACTTAATAAAATGTTCAATAAATATTTATCCAGATTTAAAAGGGGACTGACAAAAAAAAAAGAAAAGCTTTTCTGCTAGAAAAAAAACATAAGTTCCACACAGGTAAATAGTGTCCAGTAAAATATATCATAATTTTTTTTTATTTTATTCTGCATCAGATATTTTGTACACATTTTCCGGATATTAAATTTCTTTTTCTTCAATTTTTTTTAAAGATTTTTTTCTGCGATTTGCAATTTTTAACATATTTTTTATATTAATTTTCACATTTTATAAAATTTGCACTTTTAAGTTTTTATTTTTAATATTTATGATTTCAAATCAAAATTTTTTTATAGAAGATAATTTTTGCATTTTTGGTTAAAATTTAAAATTCTATAATAATTTTTAATATATACAAAAAAAAAAATTTCAAGTCGTCAGTCTCATCTTGTGCCTACCTACTTATAATATTGACACTTCCTAATTTTTTTGGTTTAATCTATTTTTATTGATTTTTTTTTTGGAAAGGAATTTTTCTTGATTTAAAATTACCAGCATTGTTCCAAGAAAAAATATTTCAATAAACTCAGAAGTTTTTCTAGTAAATTAAAGCTGCTCCGTTCCTTTAATATTCTTATTACTGTCACATCCATTAGGAAATTAATGGCACCAATCGTAATATTTTTCTGCCCTATGATACGATCTTTATTATTTAATTCAATATAAATAGACTTACAATAATTATAGATATCTAATGTTATAGGATACGGAATAAACTTATATTTATAAGTTCAGGCAGGTGGTCATCAAATTTTTTATGTAAACCGAATCTCTGGAAGAGTAGTGGAGGATCTATAGCCTCATAACAATCTTGACTATTTACTTAACTTTTCGTGGCTTGAAGTAAAAGACCTACGTTTTGTCATTATCACTATCTCTGGCAATAATAATACAAATATATTTATTGTTGGAAGGGGATAACGATTTCTGAATTATACCCTTTTTCATGAGAAACTCCAAGTCTTCATTCATTTTCAAGGGGTCTGCTCTATTATCATATCACTCCATGTACCACTTCTGAGTTTATCTGCTCGTTTTATTGTAAAATATCGCCTGGTAAATTTTGTAAAAGATCAGTGGTCCATATTATGCACCAAATCAAGCATGTGTTGTAGAAAAATATATACACTTTACGTAAAGTAAATGTTCTGTAGAAGTAAAGTTTGGAAGCATTACAAATACAACAAGTATTATCAGCCATTGAAATGGATTTTAAGAATTTTTTGATACAAATGCAACGTCCAAATTTGAGAAGAAATTTTTTAAAAGCGGGTATTAAAGGATACAGTCACTAACTAGCAGTATCATAGAGTCTATTATAAACTATTTAAAAAGAAAAGAGTACTGTCCTATTGAGTTTATTGTTATAAGCTAAGCTTTCGTTAAAGTCTGGCAGTAAGGCTTATTCTAGGAAACTGAAAATGATATTGAAGAGTTCGTTGGATTTGTTTACTTGGAAGTATCAGTTTGAAAAGAATGATTTTATTGTTCTAAAATTATTCTTTTCCAACTGATACTTCCAAGTAAACGAATCCAACGAACTCTCTAATATCCCTGGTAGTGTTCCGCAGGGAAGTTTACTTGGACCTATCCTCTACAACTTTCGTGTATCCGATATCCAATATATACTAACACCAGCTTTGGTATCTAGTAAAAATGTCCAACATGGATCCCAAATCCTCCTAATCCCCATTCATACTCGCAGTAAACTGTGTCACAAAGAGGTTATCTACCAACGTAACTTTTGATCTCTACCGTAAACAACATCATCTCATATACGAGAATAGGCAGTGCCACATCAAAATACACTGAAGTTTAGACAAACGTTTAACGTAGAACCTACACACAAAACTTAAAAGGGAAGGTCTTTAATTACAATAAATAGCAATGTACTTTTATATAATGCTCTACTGAACCCCATATGGACTAATGGACTCAAAATTTGGGGTTCCACTACGTATTCCAATTGCGATCGAATCCAGTTCTTTATTTAAAAATAAATAAAAATTAAAAATTTAAAACGAAAAATTAGTAAAAATTTAAAAAAAAAATTAACAAAAACTACTTGCGCTTAAAGGAAAAATGTAATTCTTTTAAAAATATTATATCATAAGTCAACAGTATTTTCGAATATAACTTTTGGGTGGTGTTCTACAGGGTAGTTTACTTAGACCCATTATCTACAAGGTATACACGTCAGACCGCCTAATCTGTCTCAATACCTTCTTTACTATATACGCTGACGATACCGACATTTTAACGAAAATAGCCAAAATGCTTCCGAAACTCTCGAATCCCAATTTCAAACCCTAAAAAAATGGTTTAAAAAGTAGAGAATGGAAGTTAATGAACGTAAATTTACCCACGCTATTTTTACTCTCCGCCATGAAGCATATAGGACTGAACTTAAATAAACGCTTGACATGAAACTCACATAAAAAATTTATGCTAAAACGAAGTTACCTACAAATACGTCGACGTCTAGGCAAACTTTCTAAACTAACAATAGACAGTAAAGTACTTTTATGCAATGCCCAATCAAAACCAATTTGGGCTTATAGACTAGAACTCTTGTGTACCACTGAGCCTTCCAATTGCCGTCGAATCGAATTCTTTCAGTCAGAAATACTCCGTAAACCATGGTTTCTGTTAAGTCACTTATATTCGTAATTAGGCTGTTTCTCGTTGTGAAAAGTGTCACACTCGTTATAAAAACTTTTTATCATTCTAATCACCAATTCTTTATCCAAAAACACACCAAAACTTAATCTTCATTGGTTCCGCCATTTGTTTAAATACTAAGACGTAACATACCAACTCCCATTAATTAATATTATAAGGTGTATAAGCTTAAATCCACTGTTTTTTAGTCAAAAAACACATGTTTTTTTTCATACAAAGCGAAAACAAATTTATTCAAGGTACTTGCCCTCGCTAGCTACACATTTTTCCTATCTCTCGGGCAATTTGTGGATACCACGCCAAAAAATTCCTTCTCTTTCGAGGCAAAGCACCCATCAAGCCATTTTCGGACGTCTTTGTAAGAATCGAAGTGCTGCTCAGCGAGCGCGTGTCCCATCGACGAAAACAGGTAGTAGTCGGAAGGGGGCCAGGTCTGATGAATAAGCGGGGTGGGGTAGCAGCTCCCAGTTGAGAGTTTCCAAGTAGTTTCGGACCATTTTTGACGTGTGTGATGGTGCGTTGTCGTGGAGGAAAATCAACTTGTCATGTCTTTGTTCATAATTCGTTCTTTTTTCACGCAGAGCACGATGCAATTTGTACAGTTGTTGGTGGTAGCGGTAGGCATTGACAGTTTCACCAGGTTTTAACATCTCATAGTAGACGATACCCTGCTGATCCTACCAAACGCACAGTATCGTCTTCCGTCCTTGGAAGCCGAAACTGTGGTCTTGGGGATGATGTTGATGGTTGGCCGGGATCAACCCACGATTTCTTACGTTTAGGATTCTCGAAATATATCCACTTTTGGCACATTGTTTTCCGATAAAGCACTTTCAGCATAGGCCTCCATAAGCATTCGATAGGATTCGGCAGCCGATTTCTTCAAATTTAAGCAGAAAAGCAGAGCTTCCCGCATATGCTCATTTTCTGGCACAAAACTAGACATGATAACTAAAGAGAAAATTTCTGTTGTACAAAATTGCTCACAATGTGCACTGATTAATGTTGACAGATGTCAAACTCATAAAAAAAGTGCCTAATACGCTCACTCATGCCATCTATGACCAAACAGCGGATTTAAGCTTATACTCCTGCTATTATCTTATTTTGCTTATTGCTATGTCTATGTTGCAATTATAAATCCTTATAACAAAAAGCCGAATAGATGCGACTCAGTGTCGTTACTTTTATTATGATTAGATTATAAGAGTTTGTTTCCATATTCTACTGCAAAAGCGAATGTATCGTGCAGTCTATACACTTTTGTCTTTATATCTCAAGAACTATTAATTTCGTATAAATAGTACTTAAAAAAACTTTTGTTGAAAATTTTCTAATAAACATATTTTATTGTAACTTAATTTATCGTATAATCAATAGAAAGCATGATATTTGCAAAAAAAAAAGACAGCAGAAAGTGAGGTATTCTACCTTTGATCTTTAATAATTCGCTAAGTGTACATAATTTTGAAGTAAAATTTCTATACGCTTTTTTTAGTATTAAAATAAAAGTATGTTTGTATAAAAAACAACTTCCTTTATATTTTTTTTTGAAGGTTCCACCCTTTTTTTCTGCCTAAAATAACTGGACTATAAAAGTAAAAACCGAATTGCTTGACTACATCAAATTTATTTGATCAAAAATTAACCTTTGAAATTATAATTTTTTTCCAAAATTTCTAAAAAGGCAAACAAATATTTTTTGCAACTTTTCCTAAAATGTTCAAAGAAAAATTTATTTTGTTTTAGCAATCCATTTTAAAAAAAAAAGTTAAGAAATTATATCAGATCCTAAATAATCAGAAATACTTTTTAAAAAAGGACATGTTAAAAAGTCTCAATCATTAATTATTAGGACTATAAAATATAAAGAAAATAGCAAACAACAAACAGTTTTAAAAAATGAGTTCTATTAATACAAAAAAATAAAATTCCACTAAAAAAGAGCTCCTCCTTAGAAAAAGGAAACACATTTTTATGGTAAAGAAATGAAGATTTTCTCAATTATTATTATTAAAATGTAGCAATAAACAAAATAGTTCCTTATGATTGGTATCGAAAGGAAACAAAAATATGGAATGAGAATGTGTCTATAGAGTTGATTGGTGGAAGAACTTAGCTCCATTTTAACTGTTCTCATGAAGGTCGTTCGTATTTTTCTCAACCATTTCACCAGCAACCTCTTTTAACGTTGATGGCCACTGTCACAACTCTCTGGTGGCCCATTCAACGCTTTACAATCTCTATCAACACTCGTCATTTCTGTAGATTCACTGTCACGCAATTTGTGATTTCTGGTCCATTTCGTTTCATTTCAATTAAAACCATTCGAGCAGAATTCATTCAATGTAAGCAGTTCTGCCCTTTAAATTATTTCTTAATGTTCTGTTCAATTTTCCCTCATAATTTACTTTATTGTTAACTAGTCATTTACTTTGCGTTTGTTTATATTTTTTTTACCAACCCTTACCCATACTCTTCGAATTTGTATAATATTATTTATTTTCAGAGGCCGGAACTTATTATTTTACAGGAATTTACATAGAATTACGATTTTATTGATATCAAAAGTATTGTTTATAAAAATAGCAAAAACACAAATAAAAAGGATAAAAACTCATCAAACTATTGTGAAAATGTTTAGAAACAAAGCCAGAAATTTACTACAAAAGGATAATGAATGACATTTTTCACACGTTATCAGTATCATAATAAATTAATGTCTTAAGTCCTTCTAATTACTTTTGATGGATGATTTTCATAATAGATGACTTAGCATGGAATGGTTCCGTTTCAAAAGGAAGGACTTTCTACTAATTTAAGATACAATAAACCATGACAATTTCAAAAGTGAATAAATATACCTCCACATTTCTAAATACAAGTACAATTGTTAGTCTGTTTGTACACTCACACTTTATACTATTAGGCTAATTACATATCTCCCACTTTGTACTATCATTCTAAAATATATTTTCTCTATTCAGATATTATTGATCATATTAAAAAAAAAATTATAATATGATATATAAAATATTTGCTAAATTATATTTGCCCACAAACAGGTCATTGTCCCAAAGAGTATCTAAATCTTAACTAAAAGCTTAGATCTTTATTCCATTCTGAATAACTGAAAACAAAAAAATAACCAATGAAATGAAAAAATATATTTTTATTTTTAAATAATTTGTAATTAATAGTTTTATTTTTCTTAAAACGTTTTCTGGAGAAATTGTGGAAAAAACGTTGTTTACACTTTCGGCTCATCTCAATAAGGGATTCATTCACCTCTTGCTTGAATGGATGCTTGATTTTTCAAAAAAAAAAAAATTAAATTAATTTTGTAATAAATTTAAAATTAATTTCTCTTTTTCTAAGCATTTGTATTTCTTATTTCTAAAAAATTCCAGCAAAACAATAATTTGTTCTTGTCAAAGTCTCTAAGCTAAAAGGAAAGACTTTTCTCTTTTTAGTTTTGGAAATAATTTTTAACAATCATCATAAATAATGGCCATAAGAACTTAAAAATTTTTTATATAAAAATTTATGTATAGATTTTGAACGGTTTTGGGGTAAAAGATAAAAGAAAATATTATGCAAAGTTAATAGAAAATATATATTCTATTAACTTTGCATAATATTGGTTATGTTGTAGGAAATTTTTATAAATGATCAAATCTTTTAGATGAATAAAATTATTTTGTTTTTTTATATTATAAAGATTTAAAAACCTAAAGAATGCACACAAAAAAAATATAGTAAATATTCAAAATCAAATATCTAAAAAATATTAGCTTTGTTACCAAATGGTTATAAGAAAACTTTTTATTAAAAAAATTAATGAAGGAACAAAATAAACTTTTTTTAAAAAAAAAAAAAATACTCCATTATTCAAAATTATTTAGTTTCGAAGAGGAAAAAAATTTGTTAAGCTAAAAAAATGTTTATTAAAAACAAGTTAGCCGATCAACTGGTGAGGAAAGTTATCCGTCACCAGGTGTTCACATCAGTTCGTAACTCGTTGCACCTGCTAACAGAATGGCACATAAGACTTTAAGCTATTCGTAGACAGATAGACTGGATAAGTATTAAAAGTTTACTTTTGAAACATTTAAGAACTATTGCTCAACCATACCTAAAAAATTAGCGTAAATTTTCGGTATGGAAACGGCTCAGACTTCAGAAAGTATATTTTAATTTTACATATAATTTCCTAAATTTGTTCTTATCATCCTCCTCCTATCTCCATTCCGCATTGTTCCACTATCAATCACATATCTTCTAAACGAATGTCATCTTATCCAACGAGATTCCTACAATACCTTATTCGAAGTCCTCTTTTTAATTTTTTAAAATAAACTAACATTCCCAGTTTGTTTTAAAAAATTAAAAAATAGGACTTGGAATAAGGTATATCTAACTACCTCTAACTGATCCATCTAACCAGCTAAAGACCAATTTCATTTAACACATACACTTACAGGTTGCCAAATGGCTTCATGGATGTGCCGTTGGATCAACGCCCCTGACTCATGCATTGTACTCGTATATGAGGTCTGTTGAAAAAGTATCACGAAACACATCTATTTTATCCTCTTCAAAGTAATCCCCACCAAATATTATACACTTGTGCCAACGTTTCTTCCAATCTCCGAAGCACTTCAAAAAATATTTTTTTGTGATCTTGCTCAGCTCCTCCTTCGACGCCATCTTTTTCTCCTCAATCGTAGCGTAGTATCGTCCTTTTATGGGGCTCTTCAGTTTCAGGAACAAGAAAAAGTCACGGGGGGGGCAGATCTGGGGAATATGGTGGCTGCGGCCATTATTAGTATATTGTTTTCCCCAAAAATTCGCGCACAAGCAACGATACGTGAGCAGGGACGTTATCATGGTGCAAAAGCCAATTTTTCTTCTTCCTTAAATCCGGGTGTTTCTGGCGGATTGCGTCACGCAACTTACGCATAACTTGCAGGTAATATTTCTTATTGGCCGTTCTACCCTGTGGTAAGATGTACAACGGCCCTGCAATCGAAGAAAACTGTAAGAAAAACCTTCATATTCGACCGAACTTGGCGCGTTTTTTTGGTCTTGGCTCGTGCGGCAGCTTTCTTTGGTTTCCACGTCATGACAATAAACCCATGATTCGTCTTTCTTTTTTGGTTGCCACGTCATAACAATAAACCCATGATTTGGTTTCCACGTCATAACAATAAACCCATGACCTGTTATGATCCTCTGGAGCAAATTTGGGTCATCGCGGACATAGTCCAATATCTCCTTAGCAATATTAATGCAATGCCGTTTTTGGTCGAAATTGAGCAATTTTCGTACAAATTTCGCGGCGACCCGCCTCACGACAAATCATTGGTAAAAATCGAATGACACGAGCCAGTCGATATGTTAAAATCCTCAGCAACGGTGGTTCGACGATTGGCCAATACTATTTTCGTCACTTCATCAATGTTTTCGTCTATTGTTGACGTGCTCGGGCGTCCAAAACGGAAAAATTTGATAAAGATGCTTTGATCCATTTTTTGGAATGGGCAAAAATCGAAGACGAGCCAAAACACGTGCAAGCAAAGCAGCTGTCAAAAATTAACTGAACATTCAAAATGGCCAAACTTGTCGGCATAAGTGAGAGACATGAGTACCAACATAACGCCATAAAATATCGAAAATCGAATACACATAACCCGCGGAAATTCAAAATTGACGATAATTTTTGAACAGACCTCGTATATTATCTGCACTGTTATTGGGTTTAATCTAAACTACACGCTTGCAGGTCGCCAAAAGGGTAATCTTTACTGCCGATCTTAGGTAAATTTTTACCGGGTGGATAATTTTTACTGACGTATTTAGATACATTTTTATTGTGTTCGCAAAAAGAAAGTTCACCTGTGCAATTTTGGCCGAGTATAGAACTTTTACTGACGAGTTTAAATATATTTACATTAGATTCGTAAAAGAACGATTTGTTAAACGTGCATTTTTTCCGGAGTGGATAATTTTAATTAACGGGCTTAGATAGTTTTGCATTGGGTTACTGACGAGCTTAGATAGATTTTTATTGGATTCGCGAAAAATTGATTTGCCATAAGTGCATTTTTTTCCGGGTGGATAATCTTTATTGGCGAGCACAGATACATTTTTATTGGATTTGCTGAAAACGGTTTGCCATAAGTGCATTCTTTACTGATGAGTTTAGTTATATTTTTATTAGATTCGCAATAAAATGGTTTGTTACATGTGATTTTTTTTCTAGAATGTTTAATATAACTAACGTTTAAATGTATTTTTATTGGGTTACTAATGAGAATAAATAAATTTTTATTGGGTTCCCGAGAAAATGGTTTGACACCTATGCATTTTTTGCATGGTGGATAATTTTTACTAACGTGCTTAAATACATTTTTATTGGGTTCGCAAAAAGAAGGTTTTGCACCCAAGCCTTTTTTTGGAGGTTAAAACGGGCTTAAACACATTTTCATTAGATTTACGAAAAAACGATCTGTTACACATGCATTTTTTCCAAGATGGATAATCTTTACTGAATAGCTTAGACACATTTTTATTACGTTCGCGAAACAATCTTAACCGATGAGCTTAGATACACTTTCATTGCGTTCACGAAAAAAATTGTTTGCCACCTGTGCATTTTTTCTGGAGTAAATAAGCATTGTCAATGGGATTAGATACGTTTACATTAGATTCGCGAAAAAACCGTTTGTTACACGTCCATTTTTTCTGAGGTGGGTAATCTTTACTGACGCGTTTAGATACATTTTTATTACGTTCGTGAAAAGAAGGTTTTGCACCTGTGCATACCTTCTGGGGTAAACAATCTTTACCGACGAGCTTAGATACAGTTTCATTGGGATCACGGAAAAAATTTTTTGCCACCCGAGGGTCATTGAACAAGTACCTACCCTCACCGCCCGATGGAACTGCTGTCACAAAAGAAATTTACCATCGTGCAGTACATTCTTTTAGTAGCCTACTGTCAAAGCTTCAGTCGGTTCCCTTCATTACTTTTGTTTTGAGAGCCTTTGAAAGCGAACGTGTCGGTCGGTTGCACAAAAATGGAAGAAGAACAATATCGTTCGGTGATTAGATTCTTGTTTTTGGAAGGGAAAACGCGCATCGAAATCAAAGATCGCTTGGATGCTGTGTATGGTGACTCTTCTCCTTTGATGGCGACCGTCAAGAAATGGTTTAACGAGTTTGCTCGTGGCCGCACGTCGGTTTTTGATGAGCCACGCCCAGGTGCCCCGAAAACGGCTACTACTGACGAAAACGTTAAAAAAGTCCACGATCTCGTGTTGGCAGACCGTCGATTGAAGGTTCACGAGATAGCTGAGACTGTGGGCATCGCAGTAGGAACGGTGCATCATATTCTACACGAAGAACTGGGCTTGAGAAAGCTATCGGCGCGATGGGTGCCGCGTTTGCTCACACCGGAAAACAAGCGCAACCGTGAGACCACATCGGCGACGTGTTTGGCGCTGTTTCAGCGCAATCCAGCGGAGTTCTTGCGTCGTTTCGTGACCGTCGACGAAACATGGATTCACTGGTACACACCAGAGACCAAGGAACAGTCGAAACAGTGGACTTCACCCGGCGAACGTGCTCCTAAGAAGGCGAAGACTGTTCGATCGGCCGGAAAGGTGATGGCCACCGTTTTCTGGGATTCACAAGGTGTGATCCACATCGATTACCTCGAGAAGGGTAAAACAATCACGGGGCGTTACTATGCTGACTTATTGGGCCGATTTGACGTCGAATTGAAGAAAAAGCGGCCCCGCTTTGCGAAGAAAAAAGTGCTGTTCCACCACGACAACGCGCCGGCTCACACCTCCGCCGTCGCCATGGCCAAATTGGTCGAATTGCGCTACGAATTGCTGCCCCATCCACCGTACTCTCCAGATTTGGCCCCCTATGACTACATTTTGTTTCCAAACCTGAAAAAATCACTCGCCGGGCATAGATTTGGGTCGAATGAGAAGGTCATCGTCGCCACGGAGGCCTATTTTGCTTCCCTCGAGAAAATGTATTTTTTGGACGGGTTAAAAAAGATAGAGCATCGCTGGGCCAAGTATATCGAGCTTGAAGGAGATTATGTGGAAAAATAAATTGCCACCTTTTAAAAACTTTCGTTTTTCTTTTGTAGGCTAAGTACTTGTTGAATGACCCTCGTAAATAAGCATTGTCGACGGGATTAGATACGTTTCCATTAGATTCGCGAAAAAACAGTTTGTTACACGTCCATTTTTTCTGAGGTGGATAATCTTTACTGGCGCGTTTAGATACATTTTTATTCGGCTCGGAAAAAGAAGATTTTGCACCCATGCATTTTGCTGGGGTAAATAACCTTAACTGACGAGCTTATAAACAGTTTCATTGGGTTCGCGAAAAAAACGGTGTGCCAACCGAGCTTTTTTTCTGGGCTGGATAACCTATACAATCAAAATTAATATTATGTACAGTTTTATACCATTGAGTACCTACAAAACCAAAATAATTCCTTTGCCGTAATCTCATTTTATGAAAGTGACTTTGTAGTAAATTAACTTACCCAAAACTTTAGACTTTTCCTAACATAATAAGGATCAAATATAATTTCAAATATGCAGCCTTATTTTTTTTTGTATTAATAGTTCTTAAAGAATTTTATTTTAAAGAATTTTATCTATTTAACAAAAATCTGTATTCAAACTGATGGCCTTTGGCAATAATCATAAGGGTTTTGGTCTTTTCTAAGCGTATTAATATTTGAAAGGTTTAAGGTTTTGTAAAGTCTTTATAATAAGATCCATGAAAGATAATACATTCTATTAGTTTATGGGTTTTGGGTTAATAGAATTGACCAGTAAATGGTGTAAGTTTTAATAAATTAACATGAAGATTTTTAAAAATACGAGTATAGCCTCTTTATTATACCTAGCAAGAAATGGTCGTTGTTGCTTAAAAAAATATGTTCAAAAAAATTCATGCTTCAAATTTTAATGAAGACCAAATAGAAAACTTGCCTTAATGTGCCATCAAATGTAGAAAAAAAATAAAATATTTAATTTTAGTAACGTTTTATTTCTAAAAAAAATAATTAATACTAATACTC
The DNA here is from genome assembly GCA_958298945.1 of Atherix ibis. Lineage (NCBI taxonomy): Eukaryota > Metazoa > Arthropoda > Insecta > Diptera > Athericidae > Atherix > Atherix ibis. The sequence goes on along the minus strand of OY282605.1, from coordinate 28,198,934 downwards.
ACATATTTTTTACGTTAAGAAGGTTTTTATTAAATGGCAATGTCACAATTGTATGAAGACTAATGCTTTCATTCCTTCAAACGTCTTCAATGGAGATTTAAATATTATATGAAAAAATTCGTAGAAGAATTTATATTATGGTAAGTAAATAAATTAAATATTAAAAATCTAGTCTTAAATTTTCTTTTAAATTTTACCCTCACAACAATTTAACGAATGACTCCTAATTCTAACTTTTAACGTGAATTATGGAAAATCAGTTAGGTTTACTGAACAAATGTTTAGAACATTTTTTATTTATAATTTATTAAAAAATATTTTTGTTTAAATATTTTATACTAATAAATAAATTTTTGGTAGAAAAAATCTAAAAAAATTGCGACAAGGCACATATTTTGCGATACTTTTTGAACGGACCTCGTATATTGATGGAGAGGATCCGTCCTCTTTTATTTTAGGTAAGGTAACATTCTATTCGAAGATAAGGAATATAAACCGAAGTGGCTATTAAAAAGGACTATATGTATTATTGGGTCACACTTTTTATCCTATAGAAATAGTCAAACTCACTTTTTGACTTTTATCGAAGTAGTTGAAAATATTTTAATATCTTTTGAAAAAATTCATTTTCATGTTTTAAAGTAGATACAAAAAAAAATTCTGAATGTAAAATATTTTTTAAAGGAGTAAAAAATATATTTTTCAGAGATGTAATTTTTAAATGAAAATAATATAAAATACAGAATAAATATTTTTCCTTAGTGATGTTTTTTTTTTAAATTTATAATTTTTTTTTAAATTTTGAAAAGTAAACACTTTTCAAAAGAACGCTTGGTCAAAATTTCTTTTAATATCGATTAGTGTTTATGATAACATAAAATGAGGTGTCAACCATTTTTTAATTAATTCTGTATTGCATAAATTGAAACTTTAGCAGAACTCCGAATTTCCTTAATTTACGATAGTTGCTGAGTTTTAAATAAATGCAAAAATACTATTCACGGCGGATAGTAAAAGTTACATTGACACATTTATATTCGTTAACATTTATTATTCGCTTAGTAAACCGATTCTCGAAGGATTTTGATTTAGTTTTGCATAATCTTTGAAGTACATTGGCAATTTCTGCTAGAAGCAAGGACATATTTTGCAATATATTGGTAATATTTAAAGATAATTTATTATTGAACAATATTAATAAGTATATGCATAATTGTAAAAAAAACCAAATATTTTGATGACGTTTATCTCTGTCAAACAAGACCATTATCTGTCAAATTATACTATCATAGTAAGTGTTACTATCAAAATACTATTTATTTAGTAAACATTTTATGTTATTAAAAATAAATTTGCACGAAAATAAAATAAAAAAAATCTAAATAATATTGCCAATAACACGTGGAATATTTCTCAGATGATATGCTCGTATATAAACCAGCAAAAGTTATTAAATACACCAACTTGTCAGTCTATTTACGAGTACATTTTGTATGATTGCCTATCAATGTCTGGTTATCTAGAAATAGTAATTTTTTTTTCTGCAACATTTTAAGAGTCAAAAAATCATTGATAAAATTTGAAACCAATAAAAATATATTTACTGGATTTTTTTTATTAATTTTATTCAAACCAAATGGGTCATTTTTTATGAATTTTTTTGGCAGCATTACGAGCAAAACAACAATGACAAAATAGATTGATATAAGCTAATAATATATGAAAACTATGATAATATATAATTTGTAGATATTATTTAGCATGTTTTGATCTTTTTTCTATTTGTGAATTTTTATCTGAAACACGAGTACTTATCTGATACGATAAAAAATATATATAGCTAATTTATCTATAAACGTATTCTCGAGGGTTTTTGCATGGAGAAGTATGTAAGCAGCTATTCTTATCTGTACAAGCCTCTAGCAAAAGTGTACACTTTAACATTTTCTATATAAATATTTTGATTTATTTATTACTAATCGGATAAAAATCCAACTTTAGTCTTACTTTTTGGTTGAAAATCTGTAAACGAACAAATATGTATGATTGCAGCTATTTGAGGTGCAAACAAATAAAATATTTGCATTCGATTAAATTTTTTTTAAAAATATTATGATATAATATTTAAAAAAAAATACTAAATATGAAAGGTTACCAAAATATATTTATTCATTTTCCCAAATGCAAATGAACATTTCTTTATATGAGGTTGAATATAAGAAATTCGGTAAAAATCTATAAATTTCAATATTGTTCTTATTTTCTTTGTAATAATTAAATTACTAAATTTTAAAAATGTTTTTTTTTTATAAATTAATTGTTGCCTTCTGTTTTTAAATATTAAAACTTTTATTGATTGATTGCCTGTTATGGATGGAAAAGTACACAGTTAAATTCAACAGAAAAAATTAGTTTTATGATGAAGTTCTTGAATTTCTTTAATTTTGCGTAAAAACACCTGAAGATTAAAAATTTTTTAATACTAGTTTTTAAAAAAATTACCTAATAGGTCCAATTGGTCTACATGGTGCAGTCAGATAGATGGGTTTATTGGGCTTAATAACCATTTTGATTAGGGGAATCACAGATAATATGCTATTCGGAGAATATTATTATTAAAAATATTTATTTATTATGAATGCGATAATTTTTTTTGGATATTTATCTCAGAGTAGTTAAAATAATTTTTTTTAATAGTTAAGACTTTTCTGAATTAACGTTCTTAATTCCAAAAGTTCATTTAATGATTTTTTTAAGTCCATAGTTGCCAATAATTATGAATTTTTTTGTCTAACTTTGACCAACGGTTATCCTCTTTCTTTGAAGAAGTAAAGAATAATTTTTAAATTAGGAAATACTAATTTGATATAAAATAAATACTATTCAAAATGTTAAAAAAAAAGACTAAAAATAACAAAATACTCTTAATATTACTAAATATATTTTATAATTTTCTATTAAAATCGAAAATTTTTAGAACAACTTTTTGGGATAGAAATATTTTCTGTTATGGTGAATTATTTTTTATTCAATAATATTTTTTAATAAATTTTTATAAAAAAAAAATGCATAATATTATTTTTTATTTTTATTTTTTTTTTTTTTTGAGATATTTACAACTACAACTTAGTAATAAGTAAATTTGATCAATAGTATTAGTTAACTTGAAAGGTTGTGGGGAGTAAACATCCAATGAAGTTCCTCCTGCTAGCGTGCGTTTCTGTTAGGCCTCAGTATTTTAGTAAATCACGCGACCAGTGACGCTTAAGTCTTCGATGGGTATTTCTAGGGAAGGACATGGAGGATAGTTCTTGAACAAGAGGATTATTATGATTGAGGACACGGAAACGGTACTTTTTATAACGAGATACAGCCACATCAAAAACAAATGGGACTTTAAGATCACGATGAATAACAGTATTGCAAACATAAAAGGGGGCATCGACAATTGTACGGAGTATTTTTGATTGAAGGGATTGGATTCGACGGGAATTAGAAGGCTTAGTAGATCCCCAGAGTTCTAGTCCGTATGTCCATATGGGTTTCAGTAAGGTATTGTAAACAGAACTTTGCTGTCTATAGTAAGTTTGGAACGTTTGTCTAGAAGTCGAAGTAGTTTTAGGTATCGTCTTTTAAGTTCTTGCCTTTTAAGTCTTGTATGTGGGTTCCATGTCAAGCATTTGTCTAAGGTCAGTCCTAGGTACCGAGCTTCGTTGTGTTCTGGTATGGCACTGTCATTAAGGTATATGGGAGGGCATGTCTCACGACGGAGAGTGAAAGTTACCTGGATAGATATACGTTCATTGACTTTTATTCTCCAGTAAAAAGTAAACCAGTTCTGGAGGGTTTGAATTTCATAATATTATTAAATTTACTTATTACAATATTTAAAAAAAAATGTTTAAATAAAAATTCTTTTTAACGTAGATGTAGTTATGGTAAGGAAAATATTACTGAATGGTATTTTTTGGGTGATTGGATAAGGATGAGGAAGGTATTAAAATTTGAATTCAAAATAAATATATTCTGCACTTTAAGTTTCCTTTCTGCTTTTTTAAACCATCTTCCCTTCAACAAATTATGATTTTTGGTAGCTTTATGGAAATATTATGGTAGGGAGGAGGGAGTTTCGATATCTTTGCTTAATAAAGCTCTCATACGAGGTCTGTTCAAATAGTATCGCGAATTTTGAATTTTTGCAGGTTACGTATATTCGATTTTCGATTTTTTGTGGCATTATATTGGTATTCATGTCTCTAACTTATGCTGACAAGTTCGGCTATTTTGAATGTTCAGTTAATTTTTGACAGCTGCTTTGCTTGCAAGTGTTTTGGCTCGTCTTCGATTTTTGCCCATTCCAAAAAATTGATCAAAGAATCTTTATCAAATTTATCAAATTTTGTGCGAAAAAACAAAATGAATTGCGCGGACGCATTCCGAATGTTGACTGTGTCATATGGTGAACTATCTTGGACCGAAGTAACGTTTATCGTTGGTATAAAAGATTCTTAGAGGTTCGAGAAGATGTGAACAACGAAAAGCGTGCCGGACGCCCGAGCATGTCAACAACAGACGAAAACATTGATGAAGTGAAGAAACTAGTATTGGCCAATCATCGAATCACCGTTAGTGAAGTTGCTGAGGACTTAAACATATCGATTGACTCGTGCCATTGAAAACCAAAGCTCAATCATCCCAATGGAAGCTGCCGCACGAGCCAAGTCTGAAAAAAGCGCGCCAAGTTCGGTCGAATGTGAAGATTTTGCTTACAGTTTTCTTCGATTGCATGGGCGTGGTGCATCATGAGTTCTTGCCACAGGGTAGAACGGTCAATAAGGAACATTACCTGCAAGTAATGCGTAAGTTGCACGAAGCAATCCGCCAGAAACGCCCAGATTTGTGGAGGAATAAAAATTGGCTTTTGCCATTTTTGGCCAAAAACAACACAATAATAATACCGCAGCCCCATATTCCACAGATCTAGCCTCCTGTGACTTTTTTTTATTCTTGAAACTAGAGAGCCCCATGAAGGGACGATGCGATTGAGGAGATAAAGACGGCATCGAAGGAGGAGCTGAACAAGATCACAAAGAAATGATTTTTGAAGTGATTTGAGGATTGGAAAAAATGTTGGCATAAGCGTATAATATCTGGTGGGGATAACTTTGAAGGGGACAAAATAGATATTCATGAATAAATAAATAATTTTTTTAAAACACAAAATTCATGATACTTTTTGAACAGACCTCGTATTCACATAAGCAAAAAAATTTCATGCCATAAAAAAACCTAAAGGGGATAATGGAGACACCCGAAAGTATTAGGTTCTCAATGGGAGGCGAAATGGGAAAATATATTAATAATAGAGCAAATAAATGAGAAAAAAAAGAAATTATTAAAAAAATTAAAAGAAAAACAGAAAATTAAAAGAAAAAACACTCATAGTTTGTGGGGGGGGGGGGGGGGGTGAGTGCGGTAAATATGGGATAGGATAAAAACTCAGAAAGATGAAAATGTATAGACAAAAAAAATATATTTTTAAAGAAAAAAATAAATAAAAAGAAAGGAAAAACAATAAACAAAAGGAACAAGTCCCAAAAGACACCCAAAATAAATATTAGAATGAAGAGACCAGGCTCTCCCTAGCCTGTCCCAACCGCCCTATTGTACTCTGCGGTTAAAATATATTTGGAGTACCCTCTTTGTTTTTGACTAAATACCCGTAGGAAGGAGGAACTTTGAACGAAAATGTTGTTTAGTTAAAATTTATTATAGAAAGTCTTAATCTTAAACTAGCAATAAAAAAATCCAAAGAAATTAATATATTTCTATAAATTCTCAGTAATATTAAATATTTTATGATTAATATGAAGCTGGTCTGAAATTCAGTTCAATAAAAATTTATAAATTTTAAATTTTGGTTTTTAATTCAAAGTCAATTTACGTTGTTTTTTTTTAAATTAATTAAATATTATTTAGGTTTTTTTTCTTCAATTCAATAAATATTAATTAATATTCTTAATATAAATCCAACTTTGATATTTGAAAATAGTTCCTACTTATAAAAATTTAGTAAAAAAAACTAACTACTTTTCCATCCTTAAAAACACTATCACCTTTGCTGATAAGACGTATTCGAAATTTAACTTTTCTATATTAAGAATAAAGAATTTTTTTTAATAAAGATAAACTAAAGAAAAAAAAGAAAATGTACTGTTCTCATTTAAAAATTACCATTTTATATTACAACAATAATTGAGATTAATTAATAATACTATGACGAAATACCAGACAAATCGAACTCCCAACCACAACTACTCTCCTCTATCTTGTTATCTTACCATTATGCATGGCATCTTCAGTTTTCATACATGGCGTTGGTGATTTGTGCTCCATTTCTTTGGTAACGACTAAATCATCGATAAGACTACCATAACAATGTCCCAGAAAATCCTCTCATTATATGCAGTATTTTCCAAAACTGTATTCTTCAACCTTAAAGATGGTTCATAAAGTGTAGAGTAAAAGTAAATAAATCAAAAAGTGTGTCCATAGAACGTTTACCCTTCGTCATAAGCAATGAACCTAGCTTAACCTTACCGGCGAGTTTTAGAGGTTGATTTAGACAACCACCATTTTTGAGGAACGAAGCACACTTCTGCTTGGCTGGCTTTATTAATGAACAAAATAGCCACTATTGGGGCACTGAAAACCCTCAACTGATACACCAAAAACCACCACACCCTCGTAGAGTTACTGTATGGTGCGGCATTTGGGCCGGCGGCATCATTGGGCCATATTTCCTTGAGGATACTGGAGGCAATGCTGTAATAGTTTCTGGTGACCGCTATCGGGACATGTTGAAAAACTTTCTTCTGCCGGAATTGGATCATTTAGACATACAAAATACGTAGTTTCAACAAGATGGTGCTCTTAAGAGAAATTTATCTCGGCCGAATAATGTCAAAACCTGGTACCCATAATCCTCTGATTTAAAACCTACCCATTTCTTCGTATGAGGATATTTGCAGAAAAAGGTATACATTTAATATACACCAGAAGTCAGCAACCTTTTTAGACTTATAGACTAGAACTCCTTTCAGTCAAAAATGCTTCCTAAAATTATGAATTCTTCTTTTTATATTCGTAACTGCTCCTCGTTATAAAAAGTTTCATGCTCGTTTACCATATCATCCCAAATTCGTCAAAAAAAAATTATTCTTAGTTACATTTTTATATCCTTCTTTAGATAGTAAAGGACCCACGATCATTATCAAAAGGCTTAGCAAAGGTGAAATGTTGATTAGATAATGTTCCATAGTGAACTGAACACTGATGAATGCAAACTCCTCTTCTTCATAGTTCATGTGATTTTAATGAAATTTTTATGAATAAATCTGCTCTTCCTAAACTAAATCCTAAACCTTGCCTGTTTTAGGTATTCTTTCTGGACTATGACTTTTATAATTATAATAAAAAAAGAAACTATTAAACTTCGAACTTAAACTGACTAAATATCCTAAATCCAAATTAACTCAATTTTTTTATAAATATTCCCGATTTTCCAATTTATGAGAATTTTATCCAGAATATATTTTTTCTTTTTTACTGTCTAAACCTTTACCAATAAATTAGACTTAAGTCTTCTAATTTTAATCCTTTCGCAAAATTAACTTATATTCTCCACCGTATTTTTGATACTAGGAGAAATTCAATTTATTGGCAACAAATGTGTCTGAATCCTTTTATAGAGTTTTGCAAATTATTTTTTCAAAAAAAAAAACATAACAATTCAGACTAGACACTTAGAATAAAATTAAATAAGCAATATGCGGTTTTAGAGTATACATTTTCAGTGGTATACGTACGTATTCAATAGAATAATTTACATTTAGAATAAATGACATTGAAACAGTCAAAAAAAAACTACCAAAAATATATTTTCGATAAGAATATTTTATAGTATTTGTTCGTGTGTGAAAATTCTCATCTCATATCTAATTAAATTCTAAAAGTACTTAGCATACGAGCTCCTTTTATCTGAAAATATTTTTGAATCCTTTAAAACTCAGTTAATTTTACTTGAATTTATAAGCTGTAATCAAATAATAAGAGTGAAATTCAGTTTTTTCGGCCCTAAAATGAAATTAAACTTAAAGTGACATTATTCATGTTCTCTGCTCATTCTATAAATTGAAATCGATTTTTGCCTTATTTTTCGTAAATTTCCATAGGAAAGGATTCACTGATTTATTCGTCAAACAACAGAATGAATTCCAAAAATGATAATAAGAAATTACTATGCCTTTCTGTAGATTCGTAGCGAATAATTCTAATTGCTTCAATTCATCTTGGAAATCAGTAAAAAATTGCTCAAGTCTTAACATTAATTTACGTATTCAAATTAGTCATTTTAATTGCAAATATTTTCTTCTTCCTTTTCGAATTCAGAGATCTAAGAAAACTGTTTTTAAGTCAATCACCCACAAATTTTCATTCCATTATTTTGAGTTTTTTTTTATTTTTATTTTTATTTTTATTTTTAAGATAAAATCTAATGTTTAAAGATTTCTTATCAACTGTTTTGGAAAACCTTTTAACGATTTGGTTTTTTCCAGTATAATTTAGGATGATATATGCAAATGGAGTTTTTAATATAAGTTGATGATCCTTTTTGATGGCTTACCAATATGTTATAGACAGAAATTGAACAAGATACTCAACAATATCAATCGTGAAATTTAATTCAAATATACATGACAGATTATTTAATTGTTATTGGTGTCGAAATTATTAATTGAATTTAATTATCACTCCTAACTGCGACCGCATTTTCAAATTTTAATTAAAGTTTTAATTATACACAATTTCGAATTGATACTCGTAAAATCAACAACAGATGACAATATTTTAATATGAACCCAAATGCATTGATTAAAATCTACCATGTAGATTAATATTAATTAAAAATAATCAATAATAATATACAAACAATCCACAAACAAGCTTAGTTATTAAAGAAATTCCATATAAAATATTCGGAATCGATCCATTGTGGGGGAGTATGTAGTTCAAATAGAAGAAAAAAACCAAAATTTATGTGCAAATAAATTTTGAATTTCATAAATAACTAATAAATAGATTATTGCCAATATTTAGAAAATAAAATTCCCCTTCCTAATAATATGCTATTATAATAATATACATTTTAATATAAATCTGTCGATTAAATGCTGTTGAGTGGAAAATTAGTTTCAGAAAAGTTTTTCTTGAGCACATTTCAACTTTCGAATTAAGTTACGATTATGGTAAATTGGTTGTCAAGAAATAAAATGAATTTATAGAAGAAGAAAAAAACAAATATATATATTGATTTATTATTAAGGTTTTTCTATAACTTTTGAACAACTTAATTAAGAAGTTTACAAGAAAATTCAAAATTAAATAGAGACAATTACTAATCCAGTGTAAAATGTGCTTAATCGGATGATTATAAGGGCTTAAGTTAAGATTGTTTAAAGAAGATTAGATATACTTTTTTTAAATTCACAACAACAAAATTGAGAAAATAATTTTTTATTAGAGAGATAATTTTTTGTTGTTAATGTATAAAAACCATTTTCAGCATTTGGGTACCTTGGCTGCTAATGAAGAGACTCATCTAATGGAATAAATTTTTGACAGAAGAAAATAGGTCCTATCTTTGCTAAAACTCTCTTCATTTTGCCCACTAATACGTATCCCGCACGGAGGCTACTTTTGGGTCTATGCAAGAAGTGGCTAAGGGGTCGTAGTAAATATACACTCCTCAGCTGGTCTAGCAGTGCCAGAAAATTACAAGTTTCGTAGCTGAAGCTCTTTAAGAGTGAGTGAAGTCACCAGGTGCGTTTTATAAGTAAAAACTTGTACCATGGGAGTTCAGCTTTTAGATTGGTGGTTAGGACTGGTACAATTCAGTATTCTATCACTGCATATGATAGCAGAGGTTTAGGTAGGCCTTGGTTCTAGCTTGTAATTGGTTACTAATTGTGAGCAAATTATCCTACCTGTGATAGATGGGGTGGTTAGCAGCAGAACCAGGTAGTTGAACAAATGTGTTTGGAGAGATGAGTGGCCTGCTGGTTGAGACTGCTCACCGGAGGAATTGATGGAATATTGAATGTTTACCTGATTCATGCATCGGGAACGATAGATTACTAAGAAGAAGAAGAGGAAGGTGACCAAGAAGAGGGAATTATGGCGTTGAAGCTTTCCATATGTTATGTTAATGCAAGTAGAGTCAACCCTGAAGAATATGAAGAAGATGAAGCCAAAAAATAGAAAATTATAGCGTTGAAGCTTTGCATGACATATGCTAATATAAGTGGAGTCCTGGTTGAAGAAGATGAAGAAGCTGAGGAAGATGAGGAAGATTAAGAAGATAATGAAGAGGAACAAAAAGACGAAGAAGATGAAATTATGGCGTTGAAGCTTTTGTATGAGCTATGCATATTTAAGTGGAGTCGTACCCGAAGAACATTAAGAAGCTGAGTAAGATGAGGAAGATGAAGAAGATGAAGACAAAGAAGAGAAAATTATGACGTTGAAGCTTTGCATCGGCTTTGCTAATATAAGTGGAGTCGTACCTAAATAAGATACAGAAGATGAGGAAGATGAAGAAGATGAAGAATATGAAGAAGGTGAAGAAGATGAAGAAGATGAAGAAGATGAAGAAGATGAAGAAGATGAAAAAGATGAAGAAGATGAAGAAGATGAAGAAGATGAAGAAGATGATGAAGAAAGAGCAAGAATGTGAAGAAGAGAAAATTATGGCATTTATGCTAATATAAGTGGAGTAGTACCTACAGATGATGAAGAAGATAGAGAAGATGAGAAAGATGAGAAAGATGAAGAAGATAATAAAGAAGAGCAAGAAGAGGAAGACGAGGAAATTATGGCGTTGAGGCTTTGCATGGCTTGTGCTAATGTAAGTGGAGCCGTACATGAAGAAGATGAAGAAGATGAAGAAGATAAAGAAGATGAAGAAGATAAAGAAGATGAAGAAGATGAAGTATATGAAGAAGATGAAGAAGATAATGAAGAAGTGTAAGAAGAGGAAGACAAAAAAATTATAGCGTTGAAGCTTTGAATGGCCTATGCTAATGTAAGTGGAGTCGTACCTGAAGAAGATGAAAAATTTGAGGAATATAAAGCAGATGATGGAGAAAAGCAAGAAGACGAAGAAGAGGAAATTATGGTATTGCAGCTTTGCATGGCTTATGCTTATGTAAGTGGAGTTGCACTGCAAGAAGATGAAAGGATGAGGAAGATGATAAGAAAAGAAGAAAATAGGGTATCTGAGAGTACGTTTCATGCATTAAGTGGCCCAGGCAAGAAATTAAAGAAGAATGAGTTTGATTTGCATGAACTGAATTGGTGATTCAGATGCGTAATATGCATTATCCTATTAATAAAATCAATCTTTGATATTGTATTTATTATTTATTTATGAAGAGTACAAATTTTCCAATAGCATAAAGCATTTATGCAAAATAGTGGAAAGAGAGCACCGCTCACAGAGGCCCTGAAATTCAAAAAGTTATAAAAATATTGAAGCTGATAAATGAGTTCTGGAAAGGCTTAGAGAAAGGGTTCTTTGAGCCCTTTGATATGCAAAGATAAATGATAATTTAAGTCCCTCGAATCGTTTAGAGGAAGGGTTCTTACTTGTTATAAAAATTTGGCTAAGAAAAAATAATCCTTAAAAACCAAAGAAAAAATCCTTTCTTTATAGCCTAATTTTTTGTTCAAAACACTTCCCGAGAGTATCGAATATTGTTTAGTCACTTTCAAAGCTGTTGTGATTTTTTAGAATTTAATATGGAAATAGAATTCTTTGTTAAGAGCTAAAAAAAGCATTTTGGGTGGACCGAGAAACAATGTACGGCGAACCTGGCATAGGGCGGCCTTCAACATGGAAAGTTGATGAAAGTATGAAACGAGTTAGGACTATTATGATGCCTTTAGGATAAACTGTCAACCAAGTTTTTATAAAGAGATCCTTGAAATGCTCAGAAAAGGGCTTCTTCCGGTTAGACCGAACATTGCAGATACTAAAACAACTCCCCCAGTATCCTGTGTTTTTTTTAGCCCCTTATTTATCTGATCTAAGTCACTATGACTTTCTTTATTCCCCAGGTTCAAAAACCAATTTTGGAACTATCGTTAACATAGCTACCCAATAGAACTACTATAAAAGAGATCATGTTTATAGCACACTTCTTTCCTATTCGTAAAAATATAGATGGTTGCAAATAGTTGTCGGGCAGTGTATGTCATTGATAACACCGGTAAAGAGAAATAATTTTTTAATAAATATTGTATAATTCAAATATTACTAAATAATTTAATAATGCAAATTTATTTTAATTTTTTTTTATTTTACCTACCATAAATGATTGTGAAAATATTATTTATGGTTTTTATTTTTAATCCATAATGTCCTTAAGCAAAATGTGCAAGACTTTTATACATATTTTTATAATATCATAATTTATCTAAAAGTTTTATTACATAATTTTTCGAACTTTTTTTTTTTTTTTTTTATATCATATATTAAAACTCATATTTTATACATTGACTGCATATTAAAATGATAAACATCTGTTATTATGGCTCGTTCTACGAATTCTTTCAATATTAATAATTAATCTTTCATAATTTAATATATTAAATTGATAAATAATAATACCTAATAAATGTCATATTTAAAATAATAAATTATTAATATTATTTGCAAATCAAATAAATAAAATAAAAATTATCACATAAATTATTCAATACAATCTGTTGTGAGATATAAATTAGTAAATTTGCATAAAATTGTGAAGAAGGTGTTGTAGAATAGATAATTTTAATTATAATTTACATTTAATGCAGGAAGTTATCGCCTGTTAAAGATTGTATAAATTATTCATTGAGTATGTAAATTTTTTAACACAATATCCCATATTAAAGCTTAGAAAAAAAACTACCAAATATATTCAAACTATTTCGACGTTTAGATTTATTTATGAATGTACACTGCAGACCAAAAGTATACGATCTTGTTTAGTTTTAGAGGGAATAAGCGAAAAATGGATTTGTTTTTTTTTTGGAAATTATATTAATTTCTATTTTAAATATATCAAAAAATATATATACTAGACTTTAATTATTGTCAAATGAAAAATACAATATAGAAAAAATGCTCGAATTGCTTTTATGTTGGAAAAACCTTGTTTGCGTTTGATGGTAGGTTGTACGATTCTAAACATTCGGTCGATCAGTTATTTTATTGTAGCCTTTTAAGGACTATTTGAAAATTACAAAGTAAGTCTGTACAAATCTTCTTCGGAGGATGAACAGAGCCCCTGTACTATTCTGCTCACCTCATCTGGAAGCACTTCTATGGAGTTTTTTTCTTTTCTTTAAGTTTAGATTAATGAGGTACAGGGGGAAACCTTCAAAAGGTACTCGTCTGGAAGACCTTCTATCTGCCAGACGAGTTATGCGGGATTTTTACCTCGCTAGAACCTACCTGTACCTCTACCCTTGCTCCCGGAACGATGGTTCCCCGGTGGCACTCTTTGTAAATACTACTTCGCCGGGGCGTTCTTATTTAATATTACTGCTGTCCAGATATTATGACGCCTCGCGGCCTATTCTTCGTACGTGGTGAGAAGATCCTTGATTAAAGATTACGCGTACTCGGCAACTCTGTTCCAAGCCGCACTCCACTATGTTTTCTGCACTGATGGAACGGTCCAGATTTTTTTCCAGATGTGTCCCCTCGTAGAAGGAGCATTGGAAGAACACGTGTTCTGCATCTTCGATAACATTGCGGCAATGATGACAGTTTGAGGAGTCAGTTCTCTTGAATCTGTGCGAGTATGCCCGAAAGCATCCATGCCCAGTCAAGAGTTGGGTGATGTAATACCCGACTTCCCCGTGCAGGCGAGTGACCCATTTGGTGACATCTGACATCAGCCGATGAGTCCACCGACCCTGAGGCGAAGACTCTCGGGTCTCTCCTCTTTACAGAGGATCTTTCGCCGGTCCTTCTTCTTCCTACGATGTTGGCGTTCCCGCTCTCCTGCCAGCGTGTTGATGGGTGGGCATGATGCCGCGACGTTGACCGCATCGTCTGATACCGTTCGGTATGCTGACGCCACTCTGATCGCTGAGAGCCGCTGGACTGATGACATTGTCTTGCGGTATGTTGTTAACTCTAGCGATTTAGCCCACACTGGTGCTCCGTATAACAGGACGGAGATAATAACAGTTGCCAGTAGTCGACTTCGGATTTGCCTGGGCCCTCCGATATTGGGCATTATCTGCGAAAGCGCGCCCTGTACTGCTGATGCCTTCCTTGTAGTTGAGTCTGGCATCCAAGACCACTCCTAGATACCGGATGTAGGGTAGCGACTGGATGTTGTGGTAGTCTACTCTTATGGTGATGGTCTCCATTTTCTTCCGGCTACTCACAAGGAGTGCCTCGGTCTTATGTTCCGCCAAAGACAGGTCTGCCGATGTCATCCACTGTCTTATACTCCGGATGGTGGTGGAGAATGCGACTTCCAGTTCCTCCAGGTGTTTGGCTACAAGGACAACCGCTACGTCGTCCGCGAAAGCCACGAGTTTTGTGTTCGTCGGTAATTCCAGATGGAGTAGGCCGTCGTACATGACGTTCCATAAGAGTGGCCCCAGGACAGAGACCTGAGGTACCCCTCCCGTGACCCCATACTCCGCTGGTCCATCCTCCGTCTCTTAGTGTAATAGTCGATCATTGAAGTATGATCTGACCATCCTCTATAGGTACAAGGGCACCCCCATGTTCTCAAGAGCCTCCAAGGCTCGATCCCAGTGGGGCACTTCTACGTATATGGAGTTGAGATTGGGTGATTGCGGCGGTCATGTCATATTTTCTAAAATACCTTCTTGTATTTTCAAATTATGTTTAGGTCTGTTATGATGTTCTTTTTTTTAAATTCTCATTAATTCTGACCTAGTCACTGTTCCATCCGTAAACAATCAACCCCAAACTGTAATCGATATACCACATTACTTGACTGTTGGCAACACAGCTCTAGGCAAGATTTTTTTTCTGGCAGTCCGATGCACATAGATACTTTTTTTAGTTCCTAAGATCTGTTTATTGGAGTCATCCTCCTGGGATTCCTCAGCCTAAAATTTTTTTTTACCTTGAAACTTACAACTCTTCAAATTTAGTGGAATTTAAATAGAAGCCATATTTATTAACATGAAGGAGTCAAAATTTCTCCTGTTAGTGTGTAGACATATGAACATAAGTTGAAGCTTGACTAGTAGCCCTTAAGTTTTCGATACGTGTTTGTAGATAAGAATATAAGGGATAATTATCAATCAAGGGCATAAATATGATTGAAACTTTTTATAGCGAGAGCGAAACTTTTTATAGCGAGACACAATTACAATACGAAAATTTAGAAAATTCAAGACTTAAACTATTACTAATAGAAAAGAAACCATCGAAAATTTTACGGAATATTCTTGACTGAATATATTGGATTTGGCATGACTTAGAGAGCGTCGTAGAGCAATAAATTTTTACGTCGTAATTCTATATGGGATTCAGTAGAGAATTACATAAAAGTACTTTGCTGTCTATAGTAAATTAAAAACGTTTGTCCAGAAGTCGATTTAGTTGGCGGTATCGTCTATTTAGTTCTTGTCACTGCCATTAAGATATATAAAAGGATATAGTTTATGGGGGAGAGTAATAGTAGCGAGAACATATTTGTGTTAGTTCACTTTTATTGGGTGTAAGGGAAAGTTCTGTCATTTTTGAACACTTGCATTTGTATTTGTTGTCGATTCTTAGCGAGAATTCTGATTCGACTAAAATCAATTTAAACATTTAGTTCCCTTTTTTTGTATGAGTTACCTTTTTTGGAGAAGACGCAGTAACAGCTCGAAAATGCCAGAGATGGTTTGCAAAATTTTGTTCGGGTGATTTTTCTTTGAAAGATGAAGCCAGATCAGGAATGCCATCAGATGTCAATGACGAAGTGCTACGCAGTATGATCAGGACAAATCCCATGTTAAATTCTACAGAACTGGTCTTCAAGCTTGGAATTTATTAGACTTCTACTTTAGAGCACATTAAAAGGCTTGGGTTTGTGTCCAAACCCTCTGTTTGGGTGCCACACGAATTAAGCAAAAAAAATTTAATGGATCGAATTTTAATATGTTCTTCAAATCTTGCTCGTTACAAAAGGGAACCGTTTTTGGACCGCTTGGTGACTGGTGATAAAAAGTGAATAGTTTATAAATATGTGGTATGAAAAAGGCCATATTTTTACAAAGGGAAGACACCAGCGATCATATCCAAAGGTGGCGTGCATCAAAAGAAAGTTATATTATGTTGTTGGTGGGATCGGAGGGGTATTGTTCACTATGAGTTGCTGAAAGAAATTTATACGGTCGATAGTGATCGTTACTGTTCGCAACTTTATGTTTTGAATAAAAAAATTCAACATAAACGACCATATTTGGCCAACAGAAAGGGTGAAATGCTTCACCATAACAACTCTAGACCGCACGTGGCAAGAAAATCCCGTACAAAAAATTGCAGAGCTATAGGATTTTTCAACAGGAGTGATATGATTTCTTTTCCAAAAAAACACACTAATCCTATAAAAGTTAGCGCTTTGGAAAAAAAATTTAAATTAAGCATTTTTTATATTTAAATTTTCATATTAAAATTTTATGTAATTATATTGATTTAATTTTAACATAAACCCATTAAATAAACATAAATCAAAAAGACTTCATGCAGGACTCGATTCTTTCGGATAGCTTTCCTCAGTAATTTTTTATAGCCTTTCCTCATATTTCTAGATTCAGAAATAAAATGCATATCAAACTTTGCCATAAAAAGTTGGTTATCATCGATCTATACCGCTCTCCATTGACAGTAACGGTGTTACCAGCTTCATTTCGAAAGAAGTACGGACCGATGATTCCACCAGACCAAAAAGCACACCAAACTGTCAATTTAGGTAAATGTAATGGGTGTTCATGAATATTTGTGGATTTTCTTCGCACCAGATTCGACAGTTTTGTTTATTTACCGGACCACTCAGATGAAAGTGAGCGCACGAAAAGTTGCAATTGGAGAACGATTATTTTGCTAATAAAATTGAATAATTTGTAAATGTTTTTTTTTGCGAAAAAGACAGATCATGACATATTACAAATGGCCAAAACATCACTTAGATATCATATCACTCTTATTGGAAAACACTATACCCCAGCCAGCATATTTTCCGAATATTGCACCATCTGACTATCATCTGTTAAGGTCGCTGCAAAACTTTCTTGATGGAAACGACGACTTCTTTTCTAGGGGGTTGGATAAGCTGTCAGAACTGATAAAGGAAATTATATTTTTAATTAATTTTTTAATAAAAAGTGAAAAAAGAATTTAAATTTTTCTTTAGAAAAAAAAACGACAGAACTTACCCTTATACCTAACCCAGTTTTGGAGGGATTAGATTTGGCTGTGGGGAATTTTGATGTATATTGAGGACTTTACGTGGGTGCAAGGAAACAGTACTATCGGTATATGTAGTGGAAAAATATCTCAATCTCTCCTAATACTATTAAAAAATATATTAAGATAGACTAGAATATTGGATGTATAAATGTTTTAGAAGTGTTTATTAGATTTATTTACTTGAAAGCGCCGGTTTGAAAAAAAATTATTTTCGTACTAGGGATTATTTGGAAGTAAGTTTTTTTGAAAAAAATATTTTTATCTTTCTAAGTTAAATGCAGTAAAAATAACGACTGAATGACACTGCTGATAAGTGCAGTATTCGAATTTTAATACGAATTGTTAGTTGGGAATTAAATTTAAAGATTTGAGTAAGTGATATAAGGGGTGGTGGAATATTTTTTCAAAGATATTTGACAGAATTAGAAGGAGACCTATTAATCTATAAAAGAAAGGATAATTAACCATCAAAGCTAGAATTTCAAAAAGGTATCAAAACTTTTTTTTAAGTATTACCTTTCTTGAATATGAATAGAAATTGCATTACTTTTTTAAATATTTCATATAATAAATAATGTAAATTTTCAATTTCTTACGTTTTTAACCAAAGATTTCAAGAGAATATGTACTTTTGGCATAGAGTGTTGTTAGTTAAAGAAAGTTATTGAATAGTGAATTCAAAACTGATAATATCTGATCTTATAAATAAACTTGTACTATTAAGAAATATGTGAGTAGTAAATCTAGTCCCTTTCCTCTCAGCCCTCCACAAAAGAAAACAAAACCCTACCAGACAAGATAATCGAAAAAATTTAATTAAACTCTATTCTATGATAATTGAAATGAATAAATAATGAAATGATAAAATTGTGTAGAAATTAATTTGACAATATCAGCACCACCGTTTTCTTCGTGAATCTTATTTATTTGAAATTATTCTGAATAATTCTTTGCGAATAAAAGCAATTTTCTAGTTAGCCAAAAATAGCCAACGAATAACCGTATTTGCACAATAATTTTCACTAATTCTCAATAATATATTAGAATTTTCCTTATTCCCTATTTATAATGGCTAGTATATAAGAATGGGACTATACATACGTCTACAGTCCAAAGAGTTGGCTCTGGTGCTCCCTTCTATTCGGTTAGTTGGAGTGATTTGTATTGGCAATTATCACAGAGAATTGTGCTATTCACTTAATAATTTCGTAGAGGTTCAATGTAATAATTTTTAGTTTGTATACTGTTTAATTTTGTACTAAATACAAATTACGATTATTAATTTATTATTTTGCCTCTTTGTGCCGAATAAGTTTTTCTTTTGGTTATGCCATAATATTTTCGATAACAATTTTTCTTTCTTTATCAGTTAATTATAATAATTAATAATTATATTTAGTTAGCATATTTGTAATTTTTTTCTGTAATTATCTTTAAACATTTTTGGGTGAACAGTTGTTTTTCAAATTATTTTGAATTCTAATCAAAAAAACATTGATTAGATTAAAGAAAATCGTTTAAATAAACTGAGGTATTATGTATGGAAAATAAAACGAGCAAAATGGCCTCATTATGGACTTGTGGTGAATCTCTGTTTTTTTTTAAATATTATTTTTACACATAAATATGTTTTCACACATTTCCGGGTTAATTTAATTGATCTTATTGCTCTGTGTATACTGTAGAGAAAATCTAAAAAAAAAACTCGTTTACTTTGCGTGTGTCTCTGTCATCAATTTCTTGTGCAAATGGCCCATCGACCATCTACAGTAACTACTCTTACAGGGTGGTCCATCTAGCTGTTACATTTTGAACCACTATTTAATTGAAGTACTTGAGTGTTAAATGTCATCACGAATTGAAGTTTGAATTTGACGAAATTG
This sequence comes from Atherix ibis, assembly GCA_958298945.1. Taxonomy (NCBI): domain Eukaryota; kingdom Metazoa; phylum Arthropoda; class Insecta; order Diptera; family Athericidae; genus Atherix; species Atherix ibis. Next base: position 28,179,494 of record OY282605.1, on the reverse strand, counting down.
TAATCTATACGCTTGAAGAAATCTGGAAAATATTGAGAACTTACTTCCAAAGTGGTGAGTCTTCAACCCAAACTGTGACACATTGAAAAAGAAAAATGAGCAAAGATCGAATGACATCACGTCAACTTGGGGACAAATTCGTGAAGCGATTTCGCGAAAGCAACTCGTTCCCGCTCTAAGACAGTGCGTACGACTGAGAATATTGCCGCCGTTGCTGAAAATGTCCGTGATCATCCATCAACATCAACTCGTCACCATTCTCAGGAATTGAACATTTCTCGCACTTCTCTGTTGAGAATTTTGCACAAAAACCTCGGTATAAAAGCTTACACAATTAGTCCAAGAGCTGACCATCCGATGCGTTTTCGGTTTGCCCAATGGGCTCAAGATCAATTGGCCGAAGATGAGCATTTTTACCGAAAAATCATCTTTTCGTATGAGGCCCATTTCCACCTCGGTGGGTATGTCAACAAACAAAATTGTCACATCTGGGGCTCACAAAATCCATACGTCACCATGGAAAAGCCGATGCATCCACAACGAGTCACGATTTGGTGCGGATTTTGGACTGGAGGCATCATTGGCATGTTTTTCTTCGAAAACGATGAAGGAGCTGCCGTTACGGTCAATGGTGAGCGCTATCGTGGCATGCTCAACAAATAATCAACCAAAATTCTGATATCAATAGGCCGCCCCGGAGCCCATTATTTGAGCCCGTTGCATTATTTTCTGTGGGGAGCCGTTAAGGATAAATTTTACGCAAGCCATCCAGAGACAATTGAGGCCTTGAAACACGAAATCAAAGTTGCCATTGAAGAGATACAGGACCAGCCAATCAAAAATGTACTGAAAAATTGGGTTGAGCGAATGGGGTACTGTAAGGCAAGCCATGGCAGTCATTTAAATGATGTTGTGTTTTGTTCTGAAATTTCAAGGTTCAATCTTTCTAATAAAATTTAACATTTTTAAAAAAATGTAAACTAGTTTTTTTTTTATTTACTTTTTAAAATGCAACTTTTAAATGGTCCATCTTGTACTACTCTCGAGTAGACATATACGGTAGAGCGCGCAATAACATTCGCCTAAGGAGTTCATTTCGGTGCGTTCGTATTTCAAATAAACATGAGTATTTATTGCGTACTTATTAGAATATAAAACAAAAACGCAATTGTATATATTTAACGGATGCTATTTAATGGATTTTAAAATGTCTCAAAAATCCGAATTTAAATTGGAAATCTTTTTTGCCATACCATACCATATATAATCAAAACTACCGCAATTTAATTTTGCCATTTTCGAACTCAATCAGCCAACTTATGCGAAGCAAATTAAATTGATTCAAATTAAATTTCGACCTCTTAACAAATAACCAAATTGAAATCAAGAAGTAAATAAATTCCATCGATAAAATACACACACATCTGACTATAAATATATGTAGAGATCTATGCTCTATTTATCATATTGAATAGTAGAGACTGTCGAGAAACGCAGAGTGCTCTACCGAAAGGCATTTAAACTTCCAAAAAATTTTGCCAAAAAACCCTCGCATATACTTTTGCATCACTTATCACTTACTGACCAGTAAAATTCTCTCGGGTAGAAAAATTTCTTGTAGAGTTCTGGTAGACAAATTTCTTGTATGATCTCTACCAAATGGTCTACCGGCCATTTACAGTAACTACTCTCAAGTAGCATATACGGTAGAGCACGCAATAACATTCGCCTTGACAGTTAGTTTCGGTGCGTCCGTATTTCAAATAAAAATTAATATTTATTGAGTCCTTATTAGAATATTAAGAAAAGAACGGAATTGTATACCATATGTCCCAAAAATGCGAAATTGAATTGAAGATATTTTTTGCCATATATAGTCACTACTACCGTGACTTCTTTTTGCCATTTTTAAAACCAATCAATCTACTTGAGCAAAACAAATTAAATTCATTCAAATTATATTTCGACCGCTTAACAAATAACCAAATTGGAATAAAAAAGTAAATATATTCCATCGACACAATACACACACATCTGACCATAAACATGTAGAGCTCTATGATCTATTTAGCACACTACAAAAAAATCACCACTTACTGACTAGCAAAGTCCTCTCAGGTAGAGTCGCTGTAGAGCTCTACAGTTTTAAGTCACTTAACAGTTACTACTCAGCAAAGACTCTAAACTCTCGTTCTGCGTGGAGTTCATACTTCTCTAGCGAGATTTTTCTCTAACTCTACCTCTTTTTTTCTATAGTTTATGAAAATCATTACAGAAAGAAATCGATATGGCAGCGCGATGGGGCTACACAAAATCACCACTTTTTAACATAATTCGATCAGAAATCATCGGTCTCAGAATTTCCATTTGAGCGCGTGCAGTGTGTGACGTGGTATCGTTCTCTGTAAACTACATGTCGGCGAATCCTAATTGTTCCATTTGAGGATGAAGAAGTTCTATAGCATCACTCTAAATTTCTCATCAGTAAAGCCCTCAAAGAACAACTGGCCCCGCCATCTGGAATATGATGATGAATGGTCTCTTGGTGTAGTTGGAGGAGACCGGTTGTGTTGTGGTAGCCTATGCCGACGATCTTCTGCCCTTGATTGAGGGGGGTGGGAGTAGGTCTGCAGTAGAGATGGCGGGAACCCGCTATATCCGTGTCTGAATGGTGGGATAGAATAGGTGTGAACGTTTCCGAAAGAAAAAGAGTGTATTTGCTTTTGAGGGTGTTTTCGCCCAATATTCGGTTGAACACGGTTGGGGTCCGATACGCGCGAGAAGTGAAGTACCTTGGAGAAAAGATTGGAGAGACCTGTGCACCTTCGGCCTCACTTGCAACACCTAAGAGGGCGCATGGCCGATTTGGTTGGCATGCTGGTGCGAATATTTGGCAAAGAATGGGGACTTCGAGCCAGAGCGGTGAGTGTCCTGTATAAGATTGTGTTTGTTCCGAGAGCTATGTATGCATCGTGTGTGTGAGCTGACATTGTGCACCACCAGTATGCAAGGGTGGGCATAAATTCGCTTCAGCGTTATATCTGTATGCGTGCTTGAATGTATGTAGAACCCTTTTACCTGAGCCGATGCAGGTTCTCATGGGAGAAATTCATGCGACTTGGAAGTGCTTCGTGGAAGCATCCACTACCGTTTACGGCGGGGCATCCCGCTTACTCGTTGTTCGGTTAGGAATGATGAGGTTCGGGATGTTAGTCCACGCCACCAGCGTTCACTGGTCCTAAACAGTTTGTACGAAATATGGCAACGTCGAGATGAGAATGTGAATGGCAGATAAACGCACATGTTCATTTCGAGCGTGTGCTTTGCGTCTGTGTATGGATTTGAATTTGGTCTGCACCTTGGGTATTTACTCACGTGGCATGGCAGCATGAATGGGTTCCTGTATAGGCGTGGTCTGTACGGGGACTTGCGTGACTTAGGTGCATGTGGGATCGTGGTGAATGATGGGGGTGTGGATGTGAGTGGTGTGTTGGGCATGAGAGGGAGATATGAATGCCTGAATCGATTTGCCGTGGCACTATTTAACACGCAGGGTGGCTACAACCTGTTGAAAGACCAAGGTCGATTCCGGTTGTACTTTCTAGTCTTGACAAACCCGCGTACCTGAGCTGGCCTAGCGATGCCGAGGAATTTACAAGATTCTTGACCGTAGCTCAATGAGCGGGGTACAAACCGAAGTACTCTTTAAATAAAAATTGGTACCACGGGGATCGGGAGCCCCACAGTAGAATATACTGTGCCCGATTGAGGTGAGGCGCCATTTGGCAGCTACGTGGTGGTTGTGGCTTATACCCATGTCACGGGTACGGTCTTGGAATCACAGGTGGGAGGTAACTGGCAATAACTATTTTGCATTTATCTCGGGCACTATCACTGCTAATGACAGCAGAGGTTTAGATAGTCCTCGCCACAAGAACGTGGAGAGTCAGCTTGTAATTGATTCTATCTGTTAACTACCAGTAATGGTAGCGCGTTGATAGAGCGTAACTCGATTCCTATAGTCGTAGGCGACTCGTGGTCTTAGGTTGCCGACAACTAGGTCACGTTAAATAACAACATATAACTGATCATTGGTACCTCGGACACTAACAGTCAATCAATAGGTTTGAAATGTACGATCGTAAATTGGCTCAGGACTTTTATGTTCCCAGAAATGACTATTGTGTTTATTCAGTGATTAAAAATCAGGTCCTTGTCTATTAAATGTTTTCATTCCATTACCGGCCACGCATATGATTTCTGGGCTAAAGTTTTTATATAACCTGAATTGTGTACGCGCATAAAAGCAAATATTTATGTAAAATATATCACACAATGGAAAAAAAAGTTTAGCTGTAATTATGAAAACCTTCGTAAGACATTTTACACAAAGATGCCTTTTGGAAATAAATTTTACGAAATTATTTAGAAACTAATAATATAGTTTATAAATTATTTTCATAAAGTTTTCGCATAATAAATATACGTTGTTGAACGTTATAACACTCTATAATTATTTCGCCTACCCTCCATATACGAATATGTCAAATGTCAACTGTCAGAATGACAGACAACCAAATTAATACGAAATTAAAGCTTTAAGCCTACTTTTAAAAATACATTGTATTTGCTACATATTTTTATCTTTAATCAAATTTGATTAAAATAAAATATTAAAAAAAATATTTAATTAAAAAAAAAGCTGTTTAAGTTTAAAAATTACTAAATGATTTACTAAAAATCCCTCAAACGTTTTAAAAAGGATTTTTTTTTAAAATATGAACTGATTATTATTAAAGTAAGAAAATACTTTTTGTCTTACTCGAAAATACATTTGAATAGAAGACCTTACTTATATCTAAAAGATATAATTCCAGAATTGACTAGATATTTTTTCAAAGTTTTTGCAGAATTTTAGTACTCATATCTGATAAGTTGACATTTGGAAATCGTGATATCATATTTTTTTTATAAATAGGCTTTATTCCCTTTACAAAGGAAATAGCATACCAGGACATGTGTTCAGGAATGAACAATTTTGTTTATTGCGAAAGAAAAGAAACATTTTTCCCCGATTATTATTCTCTTAGACTGACTGTCAAGGACATCCTCCCAACTGACACATTGACATTGATATTATGACAGGCTTCTGACTTCCGAAATTTATTGCAATATATTTATGAAGTATTGATATATACTGTCAGGTTAACTAAATTTCTAGACACTTAAATAGACATTTTCGCAGTCATTCAGATATAAGGATTATGTTATGTTCTTTAGCTTATGTGTACATATGTTAGAAGGTCCTTTAGACACGTGACAGGAACTTTGCTATAATGCCGTAACCATAAAAGTGTGTTTTATCGTTTTTTGTTTTTATTATTATTTGAAGATACGAACTATAATTTTTTTCAATGTTTATTCTTCATTCTTTTATTAACAAATCATATTGGTTGTGCAATCAAATTCAAATGTACGTAGCAGCCTGACATGTACTACTAATTCTAGAAATACCATTTGTTCAGCTAGTCTTTCTCTATAATAATTTTAATAAATGTTATATTTACATAAGAAAAATATTTATTGATTTTATTTGGTATAGGAATTTTTTACATAATATTCTGCAGATTATTTATAGTAAAACAATCACTTCTCCTGTCAGAACAATATTTTTCTACTCAAACGAATTGGAGTGAATTGCATAAATAATTTTTTGAAAATTAATTATTTTTTCTTAATGCATATTTTTTAAATAATTGCATTTGTTTTTAAAAGAATTTATTTTATAATAAAGATATTAATAAAAATTTATATAGAAAATAATTTAAAAAATATAAATTCTAAACTATCAAAATTGGTTACAAAGTATGAAAAAGTTTAACTTTTTTTTTAACTTAAGAGAGTGCTTCGACTCAAGGACTATTTTTACCAAAAAACTTTTAAATAATTCTTATTGATTATTATAAGCCAGTAACTATGGGACCCTGAACATTTTGTTTTGTAGTGTATTATGAAGATTAGAAAAGTAATTAAGTGTTGTGAACCCACGAATTTCACCTATGAAAATTTGTCTATGAGGAACATTATCTATTCGTTGTCAGAAAGAGTTTTTTGGATAGCCGAGGTATAGTGGGAAACTAATTTCGTTTCACGATTTTTTCAACATCGAAAACTTATGACAAAAGAGAAGAAGTAAAGGCTTTTGTATGGTCAGACCGTTGATTACTATTAAAATCCTTGAAAAAATCAGAAAAAAGACTGATCATCTGAATCACATAGCCATCTTCATGAACGAGTTTTTGTCGAGAAAAAGGGAATTCTGTAAAAAATTCTAATAATGCTCAAATATTTTATAAATATTTACAAAAAACAAGAATATTGATACGGTAGAAAAGTAATAAAACTGGCATCACTGAGAACGATCTGGCTACCCTTCATTTAGTTTACCAGGTGTATAAGCTTAAATGAGCTGATTTTTAATCAAAAAAACACATGTTTTTTTCATAGAAAGTAAAAACAATCTTATTTAAAATACTTGCCCTCGCTAGCTACCCATTTTTTTTCATCTCTCGGGCAATTTTTGGATACCATGCCAAAAAAAAGTCTGCTCTTTAATGGGTTTAAAACGATTAAGCCATTTTCGGACGTCTTCGTAAGAATCGAAGTGCTGCTCAGCGAGCGCGTGGCCATCGACGAAAACAGGTGGTAGTCGGGAGGGCTTAGGTCTGATGAATAATTGGGGTGAGGTAGCACTACCCAGTTGAGTGTCTCCAAGTAGTTTTGGACCATTTTTGACGTGTGCGATGGTGCGTTGTCGTGAAGGAAAATTAGCTAGTCATGTCGCTGTTGATAATCCGTACTTTTTTCACGCAGAGCACGTTGCAATTTGATCAGTTATTGGTGGTAGCGGTGGGCATTGACAGTTTCACTAGCTTTCAAAATCTCATAGTGGACAATACCCTGCTGATCCCACCAAACGCACAGCATCGTCTTCCGTCTGAGCGATTTGGTCTTGGGGAAGATGTTGATGGTTGGCCGGGATCAACCCACGATTTCTTGCATTAAGGATTCTCAAAATATATCCACTTTTCATCGCCGATGCAGGAACGACTTTTTTTTTGTCTGGCGAGCAAGATTTCGCATGTGTTTTGGCGTCGCTCCATCTGCCTATCGTTCAATTCATGCGGCACCCATTTTCCGATCTTTTCAATCTTCCCAATGGCACGCAAATGCATGAAAATGACTGGTTCAATACTACCCAATTGCTCCGCGAGTATTTTTTGCGATTGGGTATCTTCTTTGTCCAAAAGAGCCTGCAATTGATGGTACTCAACCTTCCTAGGCCGATTTTCACGCTTCTGCCGTCTTTGAACCGACGAAACCAATCGCGACACGTTGTTTCCCTCCATAAGCACTGTCACCATAGGCCTCCATAAGCATTCGATGCGATTCGACAGCCGATTTCTTCAAACTGAAGCAGAAAAGCAGAGTTTCCCGCATATGGTCATTTTCTGTCACAAAAGTAGACATGATTACCAAAGGAAAAATGTATGTTGTTGTACGAAATTGCTGACAATGTGCACTGATTAATGTTGACAGATGTCAAACTCGTTAAAAAAAAGTATGGCGTGCAAATGGTAGCCTAATACGCTCACTCACGCCATCTATGACCAAATAGCGGATCTAAGCTTATACCCCTGGTATATGTAGATCGTACAGTATAAGAGTAAAACTCGTTTTTTGGTAAAATAAATTCTTTTTGGGGCAGAGAATATGATCCCCGCTTAGAGAGACCCTTAATACAGAAAACTAACGAAATTTTGGAACGAATAAGGACTTTTGTGAAATCAGACTTCTTAAATGAATCAGAAAGAGTGAGTGTTGCATGTCAGATCGGACATTAAGGTCTTTTGGATAAAAACACCGTTTATTAGATGGCCATATCCATCACCAAGTTTTTGTCGAAAAAAGGGATTCCTATAGTTCTCCAGCTTTTCTATTTACCTGATCAAAGTTCGTGTGTATTTTTATATTATTATAAAAAAAAACAATACGGAGATAGTAACTTATCTTTTGTAGTGGACATTATTTTGGTACCACTACAAAAGATAAGTTACTATCTCCGTATTGTTTTGCTAACATATCCACTATAAATTTGCACTACTTTAAGAATCGCAATTTAATTCCCAAAGAATTTTTACTTAAAGTTAGTAAAATGTATTTTAATTACTTCCGTTTACATAGTTCAACTCAGTTGATCACTTTTCGACAATCTCTCTAATTACAAAAAGCTGATGTAACTTAGGTTCAGAGAACTTAAACGCATTTTTCCAATAAAATACTTTTTTTTAAAAAAAACATTTTTTTACACTTTTTTAAATATATACAAAATTTTCAAAATAAAAAAAAAAAAAACAAATTTTCTGGATTCAAAAAAAAAATAAAAACAATTTAATTTTCAATTAACCTGCGTTGACCTATTTTCTGGGTTTAAAATTAATGAAAAACGAGAGAAATGACATTTTCTTTATTGACCGTTTAAAATTTAAATGTGTGCAAATAAATTACACTCCTGTGGGTATGGAAAAGTGCAAGTGCAATTATTAAATACCTTCAAGAGATAAATGGAAAAATTCAAAGAATTTTTTTCGAATAATTAATAGAAAAATATTCAAATGGTTCACCTCAGGTTTTTACCTGCAATGAAAAATGAAAAGTGCAAAAATTACGATGGTGTTCGTAAAAATGTGACAAAATGCAATAGAATTTCAAATATTGAGATTCGAGAAGAACTTTACCAACTCCGATTGCAAATTAATTGCATTTTTTATGGCATAGTTTCTTCCTTGTCCGTTGTATTCGTATTCGTATGCCACTCAAGAGAATAGATTATTCAAGAAATCCTTGTGTTTAAAGGAGGAGTGATGAATTTTTGTATGGGGTATGTAAGAGATGGGATTGATGAGGGTCGATATAGTTTCGACAAAGTTGTGGCTTATCGTCTTTGAAAGATATCTCAACTGCTGGTATAAAAATTTTACGATTTTATTCACTTTTTCACTACTTTTACATCACCAACAGGATATATAAATGTACTCGTTTAATGCCTCTTAAGATTATCGCATCTTCAGTTATCGATTTTGCTCCTTGTTTATACAACCCTGACAGACCATAGATGATCAAAGAGCATATTTTCATACAATATATCCTCTCATACGTACTCATGTATACACACTCATTCACATCATAGTACTTAATAAAATATTCCACAGAATATGCTTCTGTTAAAGACAATCTCATAATCTAATGTCATGATTAAACTTTAGTACGAGTATAATCCCCCACCCACATACGGATCCCCTATGCGGTTGAGTGTGTTTACAAAAGTACCATCAACAAAATCACAGAGTATTATCGGTTATGTAAATGATAGACAATTTATAGAAAATTTCTAAAATATAAAATCGATTGAAGTTTTTTTTTTTTTATTTCTATGGCGTTTCACCAATCCCCCTACCTTTTTTTTGTTGTGTTCTATTTTAGATTAGCAAGGGTTGTGAAATGTAAAAAAAAAAATAATGACAACCTTAAGGTTAATTTTAATAGGAAAATTTTTTACAATTCAATATTTGAGACGAACATGTGCACATCAATCCCTTCTTTAACAGTAAGGGATGATTTTCGGGAAGTTAATTTCAACATCAATTTCACTTCAAAGTGAATATGGTTCCTATTTTTAGAAGACATCTTCTCATATGACTAAAGGTAAAAAGGTTGAATTTTTCTGAAGGTAAACCGAAATTTTATTTTTACCATATATTATTATTTTTATAAAAAAAAAAATATTGTATTTATATAAAAGAGTTTCTGTCATCAGAAATTCGTAATTGCTCCTTTTGTTTGAGGGAGAAAATAAATCAAATCATTTAAAAAAAAAAAAACATACGCAAAACATATAATAACGAGAAAAGCAAATTTATTGATAAAAATAGATGATTTTACCAAACAAATGCAAATAGATGGGGGGGAAAAAAAACAAATATAAAAATAATCTAAAATTCAAATTTGAAAATATTGCTAGCACAGAGTAGTAATACTCGTATCAGTAGCATTAGCCCATTTTAGATTCTTAGTATTCATGAACGACATAAAATCATGTTCCTTTTGGATATGAAATAAGGAAATTTTCACAGATGCTCAAAATGGCCCAGGTATGATGCTACGAAGAAGGTGTATGCTCTCTATTCCCTTCTTAGGATTACACTTTAAATGGTGGAATATATCGCTGGTATCGTTCTTCTTTTCTATTATGAATTTCAACTATTTCCATATTCTTCCATTCTGGTTTTGATTCTCATTCAAGCATATTTATTTACTCAGATTTCAACAATTCCACTGTTGAGCAGAACATTCATGTAAATATGCACTGAAAACAAACTACATTAAAAGTGATAAATTTTTATAAAGATTTTTATGAAATTTTGACTATGAAAGTAGAACATATTTTTGTGTATATTAGATGATAATAATAGGAAAGTATCCTTTTTGCTTTCTTATTCTATGAATTAAGCGTTATTCAAAAAAAAACAAATTACCAAAATTACCTCATTTTATACCAGGTAATCTCCTATTTCACTTGCTACGACAATATTGAATACATGCAAATAATCTCGTCAATAAGCTTGATTTAAGCTAATGTAATAGAAAATTATATTTATTCCTTTAATAATATTAAAATTGAAATATATTAACACTAAAGAGGTTATTTGTTTTAATAATATTAAAAATATATTTAAATTTAGCGAAATTTCGTATAGCAGAAAAATAATGAGGCTGATATGAGGTCTGTTGAAAAAGTATCGCGAATTTTGAATTTCCGAGGGTTACGTATATTCAATTTTAGATTTTTTGTGGCGTTATGTTGGTACTCATGTCTCTTACTTATGCCAACAAGTTCGGCCATTTTGAATGTTCAGTTAATTTTTGACAGCTGCTTTGCTTGCACGTGTTTTGGCTCGCCTTCGATTTTTGCTCAATTTCGACCAAAAACAGCATCGCATTAACATTGGTAAGGAGCTGTTGGAATCCCAAATTTGCTCCAAAGGGTCATAACTGGTGACGAATCATAGGTTTATGGTTATGACATGGAAACCAAAGCTCAATCATCCCAATGGAAGCTGCCGCACAAGCCAAGACCGAAAAAAGCGCGCCAAGGTCGTGCGAATGTGAAGGGTTTACTTACAGTTTTCTTCGATTGTAGGGGCGTGGTGCATCCTGAGTTCTTGACACAGGGTAGAACGGTCCATAAGGAATATTACCTGCAAGTAATGCGCAAGTTGCTTGAAGCAATCCGCCCGAAACGCCCGGATTTGTGAAAGAACAATAATTGGCTTTTGCCATTTTTGGCCAAAAACAACATACTAATAATGCTGCAGCCACAGTATTCTCCAGATCTGGCCCCCTGTGAACTTTTCTTTTTCCCGAAACTGAAGAGCCCCATGAGAGAACGATGCTACGCTACGATTGAGGAGGTAAAGACGGCATCGAAGGAGGAGCTGAACAAAATCATAAAAAATGATTTTTTGAAGTACTTCGAGGATTGGAAAAAACGTTCGCACAAGTGTATAATATCTGGTGGGGATTACTTTGAGGGGACAAAATAGATATTCATGAATAAATAAATAATTTTTGAAAAAACACAAAATTCGCGATACTTTTTGACAATATAAAAATATACGTGTACCTCGTGTAGTTTTTGGCAATAATTTCATTTTATTTTTTACACATCAATGTTATTCTCTGGGAGACTATATATCGCAGGTGTTGTTTTCACTGTTTTTCGCTCCTCCGTTACACTTTTTTGGGTGTTATCGGTAGTATCAAAATTGAAATAGGTTCCGGATCTTGGGAAAAAAAACACTATAGACAGATTATGGTCACATGAATAGGAGACTATGGACTATAAAAACTTCCTTTTTCGACTTATAACAGAAGGCATTGTTTCTATTATGATCTTACTAGATTCAATGGATACAGACGAAGAATGTTTTTGTTTATTTATGATTTTCTATATTTATCTAAGTTATATTGTATTGTCCGGGAAGTCATTTTTTTTTTTTTTATAAAAATGAAAGACGATTTTTTTTTGAGTGAATTAATATTTTATTCAATGAAATATTATCCAGTCTGATCCAATACCATTTGCCATCTTTCTGGCAATAGCATAATTACACGCTCATAAAATTTTTGTTCTTTGCTGGCAAAAAACTGATCCAAGTGATTTTTGACGTCCTCATTCGATTTAAAAGTTTAACCGTATAAAAAATGTTGAAGAGACCGGAACAAATGATAATTAGATGGTGCTAGGTCTGGCAGAAGGCAACACCAGCGTTCTCGTAAGAAAGACAGGGCCTCGACAGTGGAACTCAGATGGATCTACGAAGAGAAAAGGCGTCTTCTCAGAAACGCCATCAACTCTAGCAAACGAGAATGTTGGAAGGAACTCTGCGCGGAAGTGGACCGGGACCCGTGGGGCAGACCGTATAAGACGGTCATGCATAGGATTAAAAGCCTACCCGCAACAACACCAACCTGTCCCGATATTATGCACAGAATAGCAGAACATCTGTTCCCGGAGAAACCAGAACTCCCCGACTACCACCCGGAGGATGAAGAAGCGGAAATTCCTTGTGTGACCATGGAAGAGCAACCAAGGGCCTGCACTAGATTGAAGAGTGGCAAGGCACCAAGACCAAGCGGCATACCCAACATCGTACTGAAGAGTGCAATTGCCGCCAGGCCAGACATGTTCATAAGCATATACAACGCATGCCTGCGGCAAGGCGTATTTCCGACTCGATGGAAGCAACAAAGATTGGTTCTTCTCCAAAAAGGGAAGAAACCACCGGATGAACCAGCATCCTATCGTCCACTTTGCAAGCTGGATTCGGACGGGAAGAACGTGGAGCGGATAGTGGCCGACAGATTGGATCAATACATCGATCCTCAACTTTCCGAATTTCAATTCGGATTCAGGAAGGGGAGATCGACCATCGACGCGTTGGAACTCGTCACGAACATCGCAAAGGAAGCCAACTCAGGAAAGAGATGGAAAGGAGGTTCTAAAAAGTATTGCCTCATTGTCACCCTGGACATCAATAATGCGTTTATCTCGGCCCGCTGGGATCGAATCTTGGAGGCTCTTGAGAACATGGGGGTGCCCTACTACCTACGGATGATGGTCAGATCATACTTCAGTGATCGACTACTGCACTTCGAGACCAAGGATGGACCAGCGGAGTATGGGGTTACGGGAGGGGTACCTCAGGGCTATGTCCTGCCGCCACTCTTGTGGAACGTCATGTACAAAGGCCTACTCCATCTGGAATTACCGACGAACACAACACACGTGGCTTTCGCGGACGACGTAGCGGTTGTTCTTGTAGCCAAATACCTGGAGGAACTGGAAGCCGCATTCTCCACCACCATCCGGAGGATAAGACAGTGGATGACATCGGCAGACCTATTTTTGGCGGAACATAAGACCGAGGCACTCCTTGTGAGTAGCCGGAAGAAAATGGAGACCATCATAAGAGTAGGCGACCACGACATCCGGTCGCTACCCTACATCCGGTATCTAGGAGTGGTCTTGGATGCCAGACTCAACTACAAAGAGCACATCTCCAGCGTCAGCAGGAAGGCATCAGCAGTACAGAGCGCAGTTTCGCGGATAATGCCCATTATCAGAGGTCCCAGGCAAATCCGAAGGCGACTATTGTACGTCTTGCTGTACGGAGCACCAGTGTGGGCGAAATCGCTAGAGCTAACAACATACCGCAAGACAATGTCATCAGTCCAGCGGCTCTCAGCGATCAGAGTGGCGTCAGCATACCGAACGGTATCACACGATGCGGTCAATGTCGTGGTATCATGCCCACCCATCGGCACCCTGGCAAGAGAGCGGGAACGCCAACATCGTAGGAAGAAGGAAGAGCGGCGAAAGTTCCTCTATGAAGAGGAGAGACCCGGGAGTCTTCGCCTCTGGCAAGAGAGATGGGACAACTCGACGAAGGGTCGGTGGACTCATCGGCTGATCCCAGATGTTACCAAATGGGTCACACGCCTGCACGGGGAAGTCGGGTATTATATAACCCAACTCTTGACTGGGCATGGATGCTTTCGGGCATACTTGCACAGATTCAAGAGAACTGACTCCCCAAACTGTCATCATGCCGCGATGTGATCGAAGACGCAGAACACGTGCTCTTCCAGTGCCCCCTCTACGAGGGAACACGGGCAGAACTGGAGAGAAATCTGGACCGTCCCATCAGTCCAGAAAACATAGTGGACTGCATGCTGAAGAGCCAATCGGCTTGGAACAGAATTGCAGAGTACGCGGAATCCATTATCAAGGATCTCCACACAACGTACGAAGAATAAGCGGCGAGGCGTCATAACATCGGGACAGCAGTAGCATCAAATAAGAACGCCCCGGCGAAGTAGTATTTACAAAGAGTGACGCCGGGGAACCATCGCTCCGGGAGCAAGGTTAGAGGTGCAGGTTAGGTTTTAGCGAGGTAAAAATCCCGCATAACTCGTCTGGCAGGAAAAATTTCCAGGCGAGTACCTTTCGAAGTTTTCCCCCTTGTACCTCATTAATCTAATCATAAAAAAAAGCTGCTAGGTCTGGAGAGTATGGTGGGTGTGGCAGTATATCCCATCCAGGCTCTAAAAGATTTTGCCGAGTGGTCAAATTTGTTTTTTTCTATTTTTCCTATTCCTAATACCTTTCCTATTGACCAATTCTGGCCTTTTTTCTTTAAGTGAATCATTCAATTTGTCCAACTGATGACAATACACTTCAGAATTGATCGTTGTACTACTCGATAGAAGGTCAAAATAAAGGAGTCCTTTGAAATACCACCAAACAGATAGCATAACCTTTTTTTTAGATGAATATTGGCTTTCGAAGTGCTTTGAGCTGGTTCATCTTTTCTACTCCAGGATCTTTTGCGCTTAACATTGTTGTAGACTACCCATTTTTCGTTCCCAGTAATGATACGCTTCAGAAATAGATCATTTTCTTGGCGTTTGAGAAGCAAATCACAAAAGTCAATGCGACGGCACACATTTTTTTCCATAAGAAGAGGAAGAACCAATTTGTCGAGCTTTAAGATTAAACTTAGCTTTTTCAAATAATCATGAACGGTCGAATTTGATAAATTTAATTTCTCAGCGATCTCACGAGTTATTATTCTCCGGTTTGCATTAATTAATTCCTTTATTGTGTCTTCATCAGCTTCAACTGGTCTTCCAGAACGTGGTACATCTTTGAGATAAAAATTGCTCACTGAATATAGCTTCTTCATACACATAGCTTCCCCATAATATTTTTCTTGCTTGAACATAGCTTCCCAATAATATTTTTCTTGCTTGAACAGCATTTTTATCTTTTCTATAGTAAAAAAAGTAAAATATGCCGAAAATGCAGTTTTGCACTTTCCATATTTAAAGGGAGTATCAACTGTGCACAATCAAATAAATCTTTTCACAAGCAGGCCCCGCTATATCAGCATATGATTATGCGGCTCAAATGTGAAGTTGGTTGTAATTTAAAAATACAATTAAATTCTCGACAACCTTGATTTAACAAATAGTTCACAAGTGTTTTTTTTTTGTTTAGGATGGTCGAACCCTAAATGAATTCTTCTTGCTGTTTTTTTACTTCACACCACACTTCTTTAATCTAACTTTATCCGCCAAATAGTATTTTTCGTTTATATTTCCCGAATTTATTTCATAAGTTTTACTATTAATACCTGACTTTAACTAATCGTCAGATTAAACTCCTACCGACTTTATTTTGTCATTTGCTTTAATCTTTCTGACTTAAATCAGTCATTCCTTCCTTGCTGTTCAGATTAAACTCCTCCCGACTTTACGTCGTCAGTTGCTCTAATCCTCCTGACTTCAACCAGTCGTTCCTCGATTACTATTCAGATTAACTTCAAATTGGTAGCACTCGTATTTAAACTGCTCTGGCGTGCTTCTCGAATATACGGAATCGAACTTTCTGAAATTCTCTGGAGCTCTCAACATCCGCTTTTTTAAAAATCTGCTGAAATACTGTGGGACTCTCTAGAATCTTCTAGAACATACCAGAGCCATATTACATCGCAACATTTTGTAGGTCTGTTGTTCAAGGGTTATGGGAAGACCTCCTAAGTAAGGGTTGTGGGCAGACCTACATGAGGAGTAAAAAAAATCTCATTAGGGTATAGAAGGTGGTTGTGAAACTACACAAATCCCTTTTTAATAATAAAAACTTGTTGCAGGAGATAACCGTGTGATAGAAGACATTGTCATGATGGATCTTCAAATTATCTACTGCACAGACTTATTCACCAGTTTTAATAGTATTCCACGCTCCAATTCTGTACGAGACCTCAATCGTTTCATAGTTTCATATATTTTTCAAGTTGAAAAAATCCTTTAGCAAAGTTTTTTATCCACTATTTCGCGTGTCTTCAAAAGTACTTAATGCAACTTTTCATATAAAAAACTCATGGATCAACCTCGTTTAGGAGGAATGAATATGCAGCTTTTGCCAGATTGCTCTCATTCATGCCAGTCTCATTAGTTTTTATAAAAATATTTCTACTTACATCATTTTTGCTCAGAACTGACCAGAATAACTTTCAACTTCCAGTGTCATAGTCTACGAGTTCTAAAATGGGTACACTATTCACAAAAAAATTATATTTCGCAATTAAGAAATTGTTGAGAGTTAAAGTCAGTAAAAAAAAAGGAGTAACTATAGAAATATATACAATAAATTTAGGATCAGTTTTATTAGAATCTTTTCAAATCGCTACTCCCAAAATAACTTTGGCGTCCTGGTTGATACTATCGTCTATAAATGACATCTGCTTCTATAAAAGTAGCTGTTATAGCCTTTCTGTCCAAAATCAGACAAGCCATGATAATATCCTAATTCTATGTTATTAAATAGTCATTGGGATCATTCATCCTCTAGCAGTTATCCAAATATTCCTTAAATGATCTTTTAGTAGTTCACAATGGTTCTTTCTGCAAACCCAAGCGACAACCATATTATCAATCTACAATTTTATCAACTCTTTGCTTAACAACTAAGGAGGCCAAAAGTACTTCCAAATTTTTAAAAGGATTCAAAAGTATTTTCTTTAAAAATAGATTTCTAACCATTTAATGCAGGAGAATCAATGCAGATTATTTTCCAAGCACTTGAACCTTCAGCAAATTATTCAGGGATGAGGAACTCAGAATTTTTTAAGGCTGAGTGGGTGATTTTGTTACATGAAGTAGATCGCCTAATGACTCCAAATGAGCTGCCGGAATTATTGGGTATAAAATAGCAAACGAAAAGCAGCCGTTGAACTTCACGGCCCAGTATCCTACGCTGCCTTGAGCAAAGACATGTTAAGTGATCTAGTAGATAGATAGGTTATGAAGCATTACCGAAAAGGATGACTATTGACAATAGTAGATGATCCAAGATGGTCATGAATTTATCAGAAGACCCATATTGATCAGAGGACATGGTAACTTGGGGTAATACTTCAAGATAATTGGTGTAATTGAAGAGGACCCCAGGAGAAGATAGAGCCTGTTAATGTCAGATTCTACTCGGCAGCATACTTATGTATGGAAATTCAGCAGACTTTCAAGTTTGTATTTAAATAAATGCTTGCAATCACAAACGAAAAATTAAGAGAAGAAAGGAATAAGAAATTACCAGGTGTATAAGCTTAAATCCGCTGTTTGGTCATACATGAAGTGAGTGAGCGTATTAAGCACTTTTTTTATGAGTTTGACATCTGTCAATATTAATCAGTGCACATTGTTAGCAATTTTATATAACAAAATACATTTTTCCTTTGGTAATCACGTCTAGTTTTGTGCCAGAGAAAGAGCATATGCGGGAAGCTCTGCTTTTCTGCGTCAATTTGAAGAAATCGGCTGTCGAATCGCATCGAATGCTTATAGAGGCCTATGGTGACAGTGCTTTATCGGAAACAACGTGCCGAGATTGGTTTCGTCGGTTCAAAGACGGCAATTGGATGACTCTTTTGGACGAAGATGATACCCAATCATAAAAA
The DNA here is from genome assembly GCA_958298945.1 of Atherix ibis. Classification (NCBI taxonomy): domain Eukaryota; kingdom Metazoa; phylum Arthropoda; class Insecta; order Diptera; family Athericidae; genus Atherix; species Atherix ibis. Next base: position 28,161,354 of record OY282605.1, on the reverse strand, counting down.
ATGCTCGCGGAGCAATTGGGTGTTACTCAACCAGCCATTTTCATGCATCTTCATGCCATGGAGTAGATTGAAAAGATCGGAAAATGGGTGCAGCATGAATTGAATGATAGGCAGATGGAGCGACGCCATAATACATGCGAAATCTGGCTCGCCAGACAAAAAACAAAGTTGTTCCTGCATCGGATTATGACCGGCGATGAGAAGTGGATATATTTCGAAAATCCTAAATGCAAGAAATTGTGGGTTGATTTCGGCCAACCATAAACATCTTTCCCAAGACTAAATCGCTTCAGACGGAAGACGATACTGTGCGTTTGGTGGGATCAGCAGGGTATCTACTATGAGATGTAGAAACCTGGTGAAACTGTCAATGCCCACCGCTACCACTAACCACTGATCAAATTGCACCGTGCTCTGCGTGAAAAAAGGACGGAATATGAACAAAGACATGACAAGCTAATTTTCCTCCATGACAACGCACCCTCGCACACGTCAAAAAAGGTCCGAAACTACTTGGTGACACTCAACTGGGAGGTGCTTCCCTACCCCGCTTATTCACCAAACCTGACCCCTTTTGACTACCACCTGTATTTGTCGATGAGCCACGCGCTCGCTGAGCAGCACTTTGCTTCTTACGAAGACGTCTGAAAATGGCTTTATGAGTGGTTTGCCTCGAAAGAGAAGGATTTTTTTGGCGTAGTATCCACAAATTACCCGAGAGATGGGAAAAAAGTTTATCTAGTGAGGGAAAGTAGTTTGAATAAATTTGTTTTTGCTTTCTATGAAAAAAACATTTTTTTTTTACGTAAAAACAGCAAATTTAAGCTTATACACCTGGTAACGCACACAAAATTCATGTCCAAATAATAACTGGGGACAAAAAAACGAAAAGCAGACTAAGAAATTTGGACTCTTTCAAAATCTTGCAAGCACTGATATAGTTAAATTTTTATCAAAAGAATATTTTGAAAATTATTCTTAAATTAAAAAAAAAAACAAAAAACATTTAAAAAAAGGAAGAAAATTTATTTTTAATAATTAAGAAACTTTTCAATAGGCACCCTTAAGCCGAAATAGCTTCTTAATTTGATAATTTAAATGACAACGCTGTCATCAATAACGTGTTTGGTGTGGATTTTGATCGTGCGACGTCATGGCTTTCGAAATGGTACTGCCACGATGGTAACTGTCAATGCCGAGAGATATCGAGCGATGATGGCAGATTTTTTATTTTGGCCTAAATGGCATCTTTTTAGATGCTAGAATATATAACATAGCAATTAAAATAAGGGCCGATATCATTCGATTGAACGGCTTAGGCTTTTTTTCTATGAGGCCTACGTCTATGCCAGGTGTCGGAAAATGCGGCTTTTCGTTCGGAAAAGTGCGGTTCTCATTGAAAATTTAAATACGTTTTTTATTGTTATTTCAGAATGTTTTCCACTATTTTTTTTAAAATTATTATTACATAACTTTTTCCACTGATTAAGTGAAGCATTCAAGTCATACGTATTCGGCTGAAAAGTAGGTCTTTGGTTGGAATCGTGTATTTTTATACTATGTAAATAAGAATATAGAATTGTGGCTCTTATTAGCCTCATGTATGCCTCCATACTATTGTAATAAAACAACAACACTAGCTAACCTGGTAGCACAATCGTTGGCGTACTGGACTACCATCGAAGGTGTCGTTGGTATGAATCCCACTGAGGCATGGTCCTACGCTAATTCCCAAAGAAATTATTTTTCCTTTCTATTTCTACTTGAAATGGCCTCAAATACCATGGCGCCTACAATACATATTTCAGTCCTAATATTACTTAAAATGATAACAAACAAAACAACGAAACACTTTCCGGACTAGAAAAAAACATTATTGAAGCCATTGCTGAGATTCAGCACGATTTATGCGAAAGCAGATGGCATCCTGGAAAAAAAAATCCTTTTTAAATAATATTAATATTTTCTATTAACTAATAAAAATATTTTCCATAACTATGATAAAATTTTCTTTATGCAATTTAAAAGATTAAACGTCTTTAATAAAAACTTCTTTCTGTAACTATTGTGACCTAAAATTAATCATTTTTCTTTAAATAAAACTCAGTAAATATTTTTTTTTTCTATAAATAATTTTTTTATTTTGAATTTAAAAAAAAATTATATATTTTTTCAATTTAGAGATGGAAAAGGTGTATTAATAATATTATTGACAGTATCTAATTGCTTACAATTGTGCAAAGAATATAAATTTTACCTCTTCATAAAAATGTCAATGCTATCCAAAGCGTTTGGTAGAACAAGAAAAAAAACAACCACAAAAAAAAATCAACAATCTAATCTAAAACTAAGTGTAAGAAATTCGTCGAAAATATACGATTACATGCACATAAATTCATCACTAAATAGCTTCACTTCATGTGTTTAACGTATAAATTCGTAATGACCTCTTTCTGTATCTTCACACCAACAATAAACCATAAATTTTTCTAGTGTTAAGTCGAAATTCACTAATTGATTTACTACCCATCGCCCGATACTATATACTCTAACTAAGAATGTTATTTATTGCATGGTTGCTGGGTTCATTGTCCGGCGAACAGGGAAGAAGTCGAATCGAAACCGGAAAAACCAAAGGCAATGGACGTCTTTGAACTTTAATGGGTTAATTATTAGTTTATAAGGCAAACACACAAATTGGTGGTGTGCTATTGGATCGCATGCAATTTACACGAAAAAATACAAAATCGTCCATATGTGCATATTAGTATGGTCCGAGAGGGAACTATTGCCTCAAAAATCACCAACCCTTACAGATATTTTTGTACAGAAAAGTACATGCTATGAAAACTCTTTAGCTTAAGTCATGGTTTAGTTTTATGTAGCATACGCGAAGGATATCCTTTTTGGGCAGAAATGTTTTTCCTTCGTTTGCCATAACATAGAAAACTTCTTCCTTTGCTGGCTGACCTTTAGTTGGACTGGGTAGCTCTAGTTGGACTGGGTGGTTTTGTGTACGTGCATATACCATTTTCGTATAAGGACATCATTCCCGTAACGTACAAATGTCGTGTTTTGACGTGATGACATATTTTGCTGAAATGATATTCGCTGAAGGAACTATCATCGAAATTCATCAATTCTGGTAGTTTCTGCAGTTGACAATGAACTCTGGGGCCGCACAGACTAATAAAACCTTTCAGATAAGGTCGTCGGATGGTTCTTATAGAAGTTCTCCGTTTTGGGAATTATATGGCATTAGCAGATATCCGAAATAAGTTTCATTCAGCAACTTTCTAACATCTCGAACACGTGCCTTTCCCACAGGCTCTGCCCAAGATGAATTTTTGACTTTTCCTCTTCGATATTATTTATCAAAGACCATATACCATCATACAATGATGTATATTCACAAATAAAATATATTCATTTGTACGAGTACATATCTAAATAGAGAATTATTTCTACACTTGGATAGAAAAGGATCTACATTTTTCAAGTAATTATTTTCTTGCAATTTCGTTTCTCTCATTAATTATTCGATGATTTATTCTTTAATGTTTGATAAATTCACACTCACTTTAGGCTGGACAAAAATTAATAACACTTTAAGGTATGGTGATATGTGCAATTATTGTAATTAATCATATAATATTAACTAAAATATGAGAAAAGATTTATTAAAGTTTGTGTAAGAAAATGTGGAAAGTCATTTGTTCTCATTATGGAAGTCACGTCACTTCATAATTTTTGGTGATTTCATTTTCGGGTTTGTCAGAAGCGATTTTAGACAATTTATTGTATTAATAATGAACTAAAAAAATATGCATAACCATAATATTTGATCAATAAATAGTTTTTGTTGTTGTTGAATATATAACGATTACTATTGAGAAGATGAAGTGGGGAGGCACTGGATTTTAGGTGACATGGCCTAAATTCTGAAGTAACAGTCATTTCTGATTGAGTGATTGCCGAATTGAATTTGATATTCTTCTTTGATTGTGTGTATATATAAGATCTCTAGAGACTAAATTTGGACTGAATTTTGTAGCGTCAAGACTATGAGGTCATTCGGTGCCTTTACTTTTCCAGCCTTGTTAAGGGAACTGGTCGATAGTTAGTTGAGCGGAATTGTAAAATACTATTAAATGTTTAAATTTTGATGAAATCCTAGAAACTAACCAGTATGATTATGCGTTAGATGTCTCGCCAGCTGACGAAAATATGCTAGTTTTACCAAGCATTGAGGAAACGATAGAACCGATTGGTCGACTGGAGAATCACAAGTCATGCGGTATTGAGTGAATGAGCAGTAAACTGGTTAAGTATGGGGATAATATAGATAACAAAATGATTCATCCGTTAATGATCCAACTATGACACAGTGACTTAATGCTGGGCAACTGGCACCTCGGCATTATCTGTCTCATACTCAAAGAAGGTGGGTAGCAATAATAGAAATATTACTTTGTTGAGTACCATCTAGAAGATATTCTTCGCTATCTTACTAGGCAGAAGAGTACTATTCGCTCAAAAAAATATTGTCCCATTCTAGAAAGGCTTAACTTCAGTGAAATCAGCAACTGATCATATCTTGTTTCTGTGACGATCGATGAAAAAACTGTTAGAGTATGGTCAACAGATATAGTTAACATAAAACTCCGCACATCCACGAGACAGTTTGGCATCCTAAGAAAAATTCATTAGACTAACTAGCCTGACCATAACTAGTGTGAGGTAGAATAAAAGCAGCCGAATCACTTTCAAAGCCATTTAACAGCCACAATGATCACCAATAATTAGATGTACTCTTGTGCGTTCTCTTTAACGTGGTTAAGGAAAAAGTAATTTGTGCTCAGGGGTAAGCATAAGGGGTCCTATTATCATTAAATCCGCACAACTTTTAGCATGTGCCGATGACATCGATGTTATGTGTCGATCAGCAAGAGCTATGCGAAAGGTCTTAATAAATCCTTTTCCTATTAGAGGTCTAGAGTTGTAGCCAACAACAACATGGAAGAAGAACTCGACAGTTAACGGAACCTATTTTAGTTAATCGAAAATTTTGACTGGGCAATATCGAAGCTACTGTTGTACCGAGTGTCTTCCCAGTCCATTTGTATTTTTTGGACATTAGGGTTCTTAACAAAAACTACTGCGAACTCTTATTCGCGTTTGAGGAGAAAATCCTTCAAATTTTTTTTTGGACCTTTACATGAATGTGGACGCTTCCGGAGCCTATTTAACAATGAGATCTTGGAGCGTTATCGCGAAAACGTGGTTTTAGATGAAATAAAGCTTAATAGGCTGCGATAGGCTGGGCACCTAGCCCAGCCTGTATATGGTCTACAGTGGCTTCATATATGATCCCAGAAGACTAGATAGGCCCTGATTTTGGTAGAGTGATGGCCAAAAACATGCGACGTTTGGCAAATTGGAACTCCTTTGATTTCTAAACTAAAGTGTGGACCTGAAAAACTGACGCTCAAAGTTGAGACATCTGAAATGGTCTAGAGCAGACTACCAGTTTTTGCGCCTTCCGATCTAGATACTTTTTAGCTGTTTGAGAAGTTATGAAAATAGAGAAAAGATAAAGTAATTATTGGGTCTAAGACCTACAAAGTGTAAGGAAAAGTTCTGCATTAAGTGAAATTTATGTGGAAAGTCATTTTTCTCATTATGGAAGTCACGTCACTTTATATTTTTGGTGATTTTATTTTCAAGTTTGTTACAAGCGATTTTAACCAATTTGTTGTATTAATAACTAAGTAAAAAAATTTTCATAACCAAAATATTTAAGTGAAATTTATTTAAATTGCATGAAATTACAGAGGGGAGAGGGGGGGGAACTCCCCCTGTAATTTTAACCAAAGATATTATTATGATTAAAATTAATTTTGTTTATTAAAATTTAAATAACTTTATGGTAAAATCTGATAAGAAAGGAAATTTCCTGACCGAATTACTTCCTTGCATTTAAGGATCTTCTAATAATTATTTTTCTTCTCTTTAAAGTGAGTTTATGCCTAGTGGAGAAGGGAAGACAAATCCTTCAATTCATAATGGATAATTGTGTGAAATTCTAACGAGAAAAGTTTTACACTAAAAAAAAAAAGAGATGGAAATATAGGACAATTTAATATTTTTATTGATTTTTTGATTACTTCCGGGCTATACTTTTATGGTCATGTTTATGAGTTATAAAACCATTTGGCAGTTGTTCTTATTATTTTCTTCTCTTTTTTTTATAGTCAACTATTCAAAACAGAACAAAAAATTAGCAAAAATAAGATAAAAATTTATGCAAAATAGACAAAAAAAAAACAATTGAATATTTAAAGCTATTAGATATTTTTGTGGTAAAAAAATATTTACACTTGCATAACCACTACCCATAAATGATATCCTTTTTCCTTAAATTGAGATTTTATTATGTGCTTAGTTACGCTTAGGCTTAGCTAGATAATATTAGATAATATTAAATGAATCTGTACAATACACGTAATTTTAAAAGAGGGTTAGAGTATTTTGGAAATGTGTTAATTTTCTGTTAGAATGAATTTGGAATATATTATTAAGTAGTTTGTGTGTTTCCTTTTTACTCTTGAAAGACTTCCGAATTACTCGTGCATTCAGAATTTATCTGAATTTGCTTAAAGATGATTATGGTTTCTTGGAAAATATTAGCGCTTGTGGATATATCCTTTTAGCTCTTTATTTACTATAAATACGAAGATTTCTTTAGAATTATGAAAAATACTTTATCGCTTTTTAAAGTTTCCATTGAGAGCTTATTTTATTTCCACTCGGAGCTTATTTTTTTATATATTATAGAAGAATAATGCTTTGGAAGTAATTTCCGCAATCAAGAAAAAATTTGAAGATAATATAATTATTGCCCAGAGTCTATTTAGTTTTGATGGTTAATAATCTTAGGTAATAGTGAAGTAAATTTCCGAAAAGGTAAATTCAAGTGCGTAGAAGTTTTTATAAGATTTCCTTTTGAATAATATTTTTATATTATTTTTTATAAAATTACTTTAAGATAATAAGTATTCTGTGATTTAAAAAAAAATAACAAAAGTAGTCGTTATTGAAAATAAAGAGTGCAAAATTTTTATTAAAAATATCAGAAAAAATAATTTTTTTTTTGGATGATTTTATGCTAGAATATTCAGAAAGAATGTGAACTCTTCCAATATAATTTTTCATAGTTTGAAATATATTTTATTTACTTTTTATGCTAATATGAGAAAGCCTTTGCGATAAACATTGAAAAGGCTGAGTTTACCATAAGATTTATGACCAAATCGTTTTTAATCTATGAATCTATATTTTGCATAAATTCCCAACGCCATAAAGTAGAAAAAAACTATTTATATTTATGAGTATATCTATTAAGAATAAATAAATTCATTTGATGTCTCCTAGCATCCGATAATATGCCAAAATTAAGAGGAGTTTTTATTCAGAGATTATAATATTATTAAGTGATTTTTTTATATGAAAATTTTGTTTTTTAAGGATGCCATTTAAATAAAAATTTAAAAATTATTATTTAGGTCGTGTCGACTTTAAATGATACATTTTAAATATGTGTAAAATTCCCAATAGAAGTGGGTAGATATACATAAATAAGATGGATAATGTTTTAGGAAATTGTAAAGGGATATAAAAAACTTATTGATGAAGATGACCACGTGTCAGGCGGTGTTGTCATGGTTTAATGAGATTTAGTCCTGTTGGCATAAATTGTTTCATATTCATCAATTTCCGATGTTGAAGGCCTCTCTGAGTGAGATTTCTCTTCCACTACTTCTCGCCTCTCTGAATATAGTTCATTTCACTTGGAGGAGTCGCATAATTATTGGACGAGGTGGAAACTTCTAAGAGGGACTAACGTAGAAGCTTTGTGGATGCATTCAGTAATGCCAGTCTGACTACCTTTCTCCCATACCTTGTGCAATTTAATAAAATAATTTTTCATATACAAAACAAAAAAATTTACATACAAAATCTTAAAAACAGCATTAACCTATTACCTGGCTCTCGACCTGGCTCTCGTTAAAAAATTTTGGCGTCACCAATTGTTCAGCATTTTCTATCATATATTGTTGAGAACTAAGTCATTTGATTAGCCACGAATAGCTTCAAGAGTAACAAGACTACCACTGAAATAGCAATTATTTGATCTGCTATTAGGTACTTATTTGCTTATTTATTATTATTTACACTCATCGGTTTTTTTTAAAGTGATTATTTTAAGTAAGCCCTTCAATTTAATCAAAATTTAAAAAAAATTTAAAGACTGAAAAAATAGCTGTCTTAATATCTGCCCTAATTGTATATGAAATTTGGGCAGCTACTTTAGAAACCACATTTTGAGTGGGCCATCTAAGTATGCCAGGATCTTTTTTATAACAAATGAATAGATGGGATTTTTTTATAGCAAATAGACTCTTATTAAAATAAAAAGTGAGAAATTTTTTTTGTTTGAAAGGACTTATTTTAATGGTAATAGTAAGGAGGCTTGATAAAATTGCGAAGTTCTTGTGTGTAAGTCCATATTGGCTTAAGTAACCAAGTAACTTTGTGAGAAAAATTTTTTGATTAAAGGAACTAATTTTAATGGCAGTAGTAGGGAGGCTTAGTAGAGTTGCAAAATTCTTGTATTTAAGTCCATATTGGCTTAAGTAACACCAATATGGACTTACACACACGAACTTTGTGAGAAAAATTTTTTGATTAAAGGAACTTATTTTAATGACAGTAGTGGGGTGGCTTGTTAGAGTTACTTTATTTTCAGTATCTTATAGTAATGCCGTACCTATAAGATAAATTACAGTACGCTAGTGAGTAAAAGTTTCATGAAGACATTTTTGATCGTTCTCTTCCATTTGGTAAAAATATTTTCAATTTTCGGATTTGGACTTGAATAGTTATTCTAAGGATTTTTTATTGATGCAAAAAAGTTGTACGATCTGCGTATGTAGAATGCCTTCGAATAAATATCTAGTCTTATTAAACCTTTTTAGTTTTTTTTATGTTCAAATTACTCTAAATTGTATACTAAAGTAGAAAACAGAATTTTTTTTAAGCATATTTTTACCTGTTTTAACCTAAAACACCTATAATAATATTAAGGATTTTTTTTTATTAATTATAAATTTTAAAATAAACTAACAATATTGTAGTAATTTGAAGAAAAAAATTGGTAAGTTCTTTGTTAGTTAGGAAGATGAAATCAGGTGGTTAGATTTGGTAGCGCATGCAAATTTATTTATGGATATTAAGAGGAGTATCAGAAGACCCTTAGAAGATCTGTTATAGTGAGTTGAACGTTAGAGGATAGACAGGTGGTGCCAGGGTGGTTCTGAAAAGGAAATTTTCTGTGAGACCATAATGTCGTATCCAAATTTTGAATAGTTTTTGTGACCATTATTTTGATAAGGTTGTCGAGTAGACTGGTTGGGCAATATTTCAATAGGATCTTTTTACTGTTTGTCCAGTTTAAGTATCTACAAACGGCAAAGTTTTTGGATTGGTCCTTTTCCTTCACCCAATCACATATGACACACCTTCAAATTTTTTTTAGGTTACGGAGAGTTTGCGTTGCCAGTTGATTGGCTTGATCTTAGCCCTTTACCCATTCGCAATATGATATACGAGGGCTGTTCAAAAAATATCGCGAATTTTGTGTTTTTTCAAAAATTATTTATTTAATATAAGTGTATAATATCTGGTGGGGATTTTGTAATCCCCACCAGATATTATACACTTATGTTATGCCAGCGTTTTCCCCAATCCTCGAAGCACTTCAAAAAATCATTATTTGTGATCTTGTTTAGCTCATCCTTCGATGCCGTCCTTATCTCCTTAATCGTAGCGTAGCGTCGTCCTTTCATGAGGCTCTCCAGTTTCGGGAACAAGAAAAAATCATAGGAGGCAAAAGCTAGGGAATACGGTGGCTGCGGCATTATTAATGTGTTAGTTTTGGCCAAAAATTCGCGTACAAGCAACGATGCGTGAGCAGGGGCGTTATCATGGTGCAAAAGCTAATTTTTGTTCTTTCACAAATCCGAGCGTTTCTGGAGGATTGCTTCACGCAACTTGCGCATAACTTGCAGTTAATATTTCTTATTGACCGTTCTCCCCTGTGGCAAGAACTCATGATGCAGGAAGCCCCTGCAATCGAAGGAAACTGTAAGCAAAACCGTCCGGCGCGCTCTTCGTTGTTCACATCTTCTCGGCCCTCTGAGAACATTTTGTACCACCGATAAACGTTGCTTCGGCCCAAGGTAGCTTCACTATATGCCACAATCAACATTTGGAATGCGTTTGCGCAATTAATTTTGTTTTTCACACAAAATTTGATACAGATTCGTTGATCCATTTTGTGGAATGGGCAAAAATCGAAGACGAGCCAAAACACGTCCAAGCAAAGCAGCTGTCAAAAATTAACTGAAAATTCAAAATGGCCGAACTTATCGAGATAAGTGAGAGACATGGGTACCAACATAACGCCACAAAAAAAATCAAAAATCGAATATACGTAACCTGCGAAAATTCAAAATTTGCGATACTTTAAGAACAGACCTCGTTCAACAAAATTCTTTTATCATTATTTTATTCAAAAACATATTAAGATATTGATAAAAACTAATTAAAAAATCACTATACTTACCTGGTTTTTAGAGGATATTACGAAAAAAATAGAAAAAAATTCCTGAAAAAAAATTATTGCCAAAAAAATTTATACCAAAAAAAATTATATGAATTTAAAATTTTGAATTTTCATTTGTTTTCTATTTCATTCTTGAAATTCGTTTATTACAAAAATAAGGAAAATATTATTTTATAAGAATTTTTCTTTATCTTTTAAACACATTAAACAAATAATTTATTTATATATATTTTTTTTTTGGTTATTTTTCTTTCCAAATATCTTAATTGAAAATTTGATTAGAAAATTTTTGTGATAATGACTATTAAACGATATTAGATCATTTATATTTGTTACGTAAAGAAAAACTAAAAGGAAAAAGGACGTATTGAAAAAAAATTTCAATAATATTATTCATCGGATTTTGAATAATTTATCATATTTGAATTGAAAACTAATTGAATTTGTTCGATTAAAGATTTCACTTATCAACTACGGATCATATCATCATCTCACATTTTATCATCATTTATACATTTAAATTTACATTGAAATTAATTAATATTAATTATTTTTTATTTACTTATACACATATAGTAGTATAGTTATATAGTAAGTTTTAGATAAAATATTTATATAGATTTTTTTGTTATTATAATTACATTAGTAAAAATTCATAAATTTTCTTCAAGTTTTTCTTTGTTTGTTTGCAAAATAAGAATTTATTTAATATGAATTTTATCTTCTCTAGATCTTCTCAAAATATTCTAAGGATTATTTGTTTCTATTTATTTGCCATTATCCTTAATTATAATTATTTTTAAAACGAAAAAAGAAACAATTTTTTTTTATATATTGTAGTAAACACCCTTTAAGGGGCTAATCAATATTAAAGCATATTCTTACCTAAGCTTTTGATATTTATTACTATATAGTGTGTGCTTGTGAATTATTTGATAATTGTACAATACAATTAATTTAATATTATTAAATTTTTTTTTCTTTTTTCTATTATATTTTAGAATATACAATTAAGAGTAAATTATATATTCTGCCATATTCGAATTGATATTTACGCAGCCCTTATTAAAGGGTTTGTGTTATATTTTTCTATAAGTTTTGATATTGTTATTAGTCACCTTAGATAAATAGTACACATGCTTATTAGATTTTTTAAGAAAATTTTATAATTTTAAAATAAAGAATTTTGTTTTTTTTTTTTTTTTTGTGTGTGTTTTAAAAACTATTTCGATGTTACATCTACCATCATTCACAGTAAATTACACTTAAATTTATAGTTTGTTTTTTCTTTTTTTATTCATTAATTTTTATAGATTTTTAATATTTCCTGTTAAATATAGAATTTTTTTTTGGTTAATGTTCATATAATTAAATATTGTTTTTTTTGTTTTAAATATATTCTTTTAAAAATATATGTTGACTAACCTACAAAAAGAAAAGAAAAAAGAAGCGATTATTAAAAATGAGATGGAAATTTAATGTTTTTTTTGTTTATTGATATAATTATTTTTTTTTGCTGTGTTTTTGTTAATTAGATTTTGGTATCGAAGAGTTTTGAATTTATAATTTGATGAGAAAATAAAAAAAAAAAGGATTTTTTTTCCATTTAAGGGTAGGAGGGATGGGAGGGGATTTTCGGCAAATAAGGATTTAACGATGATTGAATGAACTGAAATGAATGCAAATGAAAATTTGCTATAGTGAGAAGAGGGTGGTTTTTTTTTAGTTATTTTTTTTTTTTTTTTGTTATGTGTGAAGGGGTTTTTCTTTTATATTTTCAGTGTGCCATAGAGAATCTATAAGTCTGTATGTAATACTGGAGGTTTTTCTTCAATAACATCTGATTTACTGCGGCACATCGAAACAGTTGTAGTAGCGGTCATCATTGATTTTGCCGGAAATGTCATAGTTGTCTGTTCGGGCATAATGGCTGCTGAATTAGTTGTGGTATTGTTACGATTGCCATGCTGTTGTCTAGAGGATGAGTTCAGAAGACGTTCGGAGCCTCGATTTTTTCCAAATTTTGGGAATAAACTATTCTCGAGCTGTAGTTGGGCATTGATATCAGTACCAGCTGCACAGGTGCACGCCTTCAGGAAGCTCTTCTTAAAGTTGTCACTGAGGAACGCATACAGTATTGGATTCATGGCCGAATTGGAATAACCTAAACAACCGACTAGCAGGAATAGTGTTATCTCGAGGCGAGAACGACAATTATCAGGTGGCGAATGTATCAGGGCCACTTGCGATATCCAATAGGGTAGCCAACATAGTATGTACACTGTGATCACTGTTAATACTAGCTTAGTTACCTTTCGATGTGATCGCTTCTTTTCTTTGGATTTGTTCTTGGGGCCAACTGTGTGCAGTTTCCGTATGACTAAGTAGTAGAAAAACGAAATAATACATAATGGTATGGCAAATCCCAACGTTAGTGAATACAGTGTAAATGTTGTACCCGATTGTGTACCATGGTCCTCTGGCCACTTGATAATACACGATTTAGCCTCTCCATATTCAATTGTATTCGCAAATAGTATCACTGGTAGCATTATAATAGCCGATGTTGTCCATGCTATACAGGATACTATTTTCGATACGAGTGGTGTACGAAAACGGGGCGACGAAATTGGATGGCATACGGCTATATACCGGTCTGCGGACATTATAAAAAGGAATATCGACGATGTGAACTGTGTTATCGATGTGCTAACCATATATGCCTTGCACATTGTCTCGCCAAATGCCCAGTTGCCAATGTTCATAGTAATTAGCAAAAAGGGTATACCTATTAGGAAACATTCATCTGCGATAGCTAAATTCAATATGTACATATTGGTGACTGTTTGCATTTTTGAAAATCGCAACACCACGTATATGACCAGAGTGTTACCAAATAATCCGACTATACATACGATTGCATACAGAATCATTGATATAAAATTAGCGATGGGACTCTGTACGGATGGGCATGGTTCCAAAGTGTTGTTAAAATTTGTTGATGAGTTTGTGATGTCATCGTAGAATGAGTGTACTGTTCGGACGAGATCGTCCATATCCTGAACTAATGGTACCATCACAGATGATGCCAACACCAGCTGAGATGCATCAGTCACATTTTCAATGTCCATGATTATGATGTTGTCTACGCTATTCATAAAAGATGATCAATTAATCTAGCCTGCAAAATAATATAATACAAAAATAATTATAATCGATGGTTATTCTTAACTTTCTAAATAATAAATTTCTACAAAATGACTGATGAATAAATAATTATACAAAATGAAATAATTTAGTAAAAAGATAGAAAATATATAGAAAAAGATAATTAATCTAAAAAGGCTTTATGTAAAAGAAATTTCTTAACGAAAGTCAATAAAAAATTCACTGGGAAATTTTAAATATTTTCGCAATTACCGAAAATATTGCCAAAATATTTATATGCAAATTTCGACAAATATTATCTATTATATGACCGATAAAAGTGTCGGTCATACAAGATAATACTTTGTTATCTCTTGTTAGTTATTAAAAGAACAATTATACGAGGGTCGTTCAATAAGTCCTTAGAAAAAAATGGAAAAAAACAGTTTTAAAAAAAAAAAAATTTATTTATCAACATAATCTCCTTTTAGCTCTATACACTTTTCCAACCATTTTTCCAAAATTTTTATGCCTTCCAAAAAATAGGATTTCGGAAGTTCTGCAAAATACTCATCCGTTTGAGCAATGACGTCCTCGTTGGAAGTGAACCGTAGTCCCCCAAGCCATTACTTTAGATTGGGGAAAAGAAAATAGTCACTCGGGGCCAAATCTGGTGAATAAGCGGGATGCTGCAACAATTCCATTCTCAATTCCACAATTTTGGTCATGGAAACAGCGCAGGTGTGCACACGCGCATTATCCTGATGCAAGAGGATTTTTTACTTCTTCAGATGGGGGCGTTTCTCTTTAATTTCCCCGCTCAACCGTTGCAATAATACGCTCCTGTTATTGTTTTTCCTTTTTCCAAGTAATCGATAAAAATGATGCCCTCGAATCCCAAAAGACCGTGGCCATCACCTTGCCGGCCGATGGCACAGTTTTTTTCCTTCTTCGGAGCCCGTTCACCCTTGAAAATCCACTGTGATGACTGTCTCTTCGTTTCTGGAGTGTAGAAGTGTATCCAGGTTTCGTTCACAGTGACATATCGACGAAGGAATTCGGCAGGATTGCGATGAAAGAGTGCCAATATAGCCTCAGAGTTCACTACACGATTAAGCTTATTCTCCTCTGAGAGCAAACGTGGCACCCATCTTGCCGAAATTTTTTTCACAGACAATTTTTCATGCAAAATTGAAGCGACTGTACCCTTGTGATATGCCCGTGGCCTCAACTAATTCGCGCACTTTAATTCGCCGATCGTTCAAAATCAGATCGTGGATTTTGTCGATGATTTCAGGAGTAGACACCTCAACTGGGCGTCCTGAACGATGTTCATCTTTTGTTGATGAACGGCCACGTTTAAAGTCATTCACCCAATTGTAAACCGTCGCAAACACAGGTGCAGATGTGCCATGAACTGCATCCAACTCGGCTTTGATTTCTTTCGGGCTTAAGCCTTTCAAATGGAGATGTTTGATGACAGCCCTAAACTCGCTTTTTTTATTATGCACAAATAAATGTCGTTAACTTTAATCGACGATAGAAATTGACCTACGCTATGGATCGAGCTGAAATTTTGACAGCTTTCCTGTCGATACTGCTACTTACAAAAAAAACTGCTACTTTACCGATACTACGAGCGCAATTTCTCGGATTTTCTAAGAACTTATTGAACGACCATCGTATATTAAGACTATAATATGCCATTTTATATTGTTTTTTTTTTAAATAATCAAATAATGCATGAAAATTACAAAATATTTTTACAAATGTGGTCATTCTATCGTAGAGACATTTTGCACTTTAAAACAATATTAAAATCATCAGCAATGGGACTAATTTTATATCGATAGATTTATTAAAAGGTTAATACATGGTATACAAAGCTATAAAAACATATAATCAACTACGAAAAATCTATTGCATCGGCGATAAAAAGATCTTAAATGGTCATTGGTGAGTTCTTCTTTGAAAATGGAAAGGGAAACGCCATATGATAACCAATTTTTTTTACCTAATCTTAAACATTTAATTTAGATCATATTCAATTTGAGTAAAATTTTGCTTTTTGCTAATTAATCAGGTATTGTAATTAATTCGTAGCGTTTTTTTGCAAAGTTTCGTGGTTTATTATGACAGTATCATTACAGAAGCGTTATTCAAAGTAAAAGTATTTCTGGTAATGCTCGGATACTGCGTCGAAAAAATTCTTCTTCTTTAGATTCGATGAAAGAATAGATCCAATTTTTGGTCATTTCGTTGTTATCGAAGTGCTGCTCTGACAGGCCATGCGCCATGGATCTGGTGAATATGGCGGGTGAGGCAGAACTTCCCATTTAAGCGTATTTAAATAAGTTTTCACGACTTTCGCAACATGGGGTCTTGCATTGTCGTGGAGCAAAATTACTTTGTCGTGTCGATCTTTATATTGCGGCCGCTTTTCTTGTCATGCTCTGTTCAAACGCATCAATTGTCGTCTGTATACGTCCCCAGTGAAAGTTTCACCCGGTTGGAGGAGCTCATAATAAATCACACCCAGCTGATCCCACTAAATACACAGTAAGATTTTCTTTCCATGAATATTCGACCTGGGGGACGATGTCGATTCATGACCGAACAAGCCCCACAATTTTCTGCGTTTGGGATTGTCGTAGAGTACCCACTTCACGTCACCAGTGACGATTCGATGCAGAAATCCCTTCCTTGCCTACCGTTGGAGAAGAATCTCACAGGTGACTAAACGCCGTTCGACGTCCCTTGGCTTCAACTCATGTGGAACCCACGTTCCCTGCTTTTGTACCATTCCTATGACTTTCAGGCGTTTTCCGACCGTAGAAAAGTCTACTCCAAGCGATGTGGACAACTCCCGGTGTATTTGGCACGGGTCTTCATCGAGCAACGCCACACAATGTTCATCTTCGAAATTTTTCGGCTGTCCGGGACGTTCCATGTCTTCCAAATCAAAATTTCCATTTTTAAGCCGCGCAAACCACTTTGTGCAAATTTGCTCAGCAAGAGCATGTTCACCGTAGACATCCACTAAAATACGATGACTAATGGAGTAACACTCCCCGCAAAAACGATTTTTCAGGCACGAACTTCGACATGTTTGACACTGCGCAATAAGTGCTACTGACACTATAACAAAATGTCATATAGTGGAAGAATATTTACTTTTGTATGTGTGACTATGGATAGTTGGCTAACGCCATCTTTTGTAAAACGCTACGAATTAATTCTAACACACGGTACAATAGGAGAAAAATTGGTTTGATTGAGCAGAAAAATTTCCAGGATATTTCGAGATTTGGTAATGCCTATTGGCCTCCAAGATCATACAATTTGATGCCATTGATTTTATTTCATTATATCATATTTATTTAGATAATCTTCAAAATGAAAAATTTAATAAATAAAATTAGTGAAGATATGGCTGCCTTACAGATCGAAATAAGGGAAAAAGTTATTAAAAAAACCTCAAGTTTTTTGGTAACTATTTAAATAATTTTATTTTTTATGTATAATGGCATTATTTATTTAATATAATGCTTTATAAAATTATTAAATATTTGCATACAAAATATCTTTAATTTTACTTTACTTTAAGAAATTTATATTGGATAATTATCGTAGAAAGACTTCTATTTCTCTAAGTTGGTAGCTCTGGTTTTTTGTCTTTTTCATATAAAAATAGAAGCATTTGTAATTTTTTAAGATTGATAACTTTTTCAATTAAAATTTATTTTGAAGATTTCTGATCAATCCTTGCAAACAATTGAAATTATATTTCCCATTGATTTTCAACAGATAAAAGTATTGAACAATTGAAGAAAACATAATTACAAACTTTTAAAGTTTGAAAAAATTACTGATTTAATGTTTTTTAAATATTCTTTATTTATAATAGTACTAAGTATAACAAGGTAACTTTTCTTACATTGACTAATTTAATATTGCTAATCTATTAGGTAATGGCACTTTTCAAAGTCACATCAACATTAAGTAAGCTGCTGCGGCTCTACGGAATTTTCCAATTGCATATTAAAAAGATAAATTTAAAAATAAGGAAAACCTTTCCTTTTTTAGAGTCAAAGGTTACATTCAATAATAATACAGATTAAGGAATATAGTTTTCTATTTACAGAAGTTTAGTTATATTTGTCTTCATATATTTTTTAAAAATAAAGATATATTTTTATATATTTTCTGGGTAGTTATGCTGATAAAAAAAATGTCAATGTAAAATGCTTTGTAAATCTATAAGCGACTGTGGAAAAATCTCCAAAGTTGTCACCTAAAAATTAAAGAGCAGAAACTTTTACTATTAATTGTTAACACTAAAGCTGTAGGATAACCAACTTAAGATTTTTAATTCTAATTGTATGCACGGCCTATAAAAATATTCAAGCTAAAATAAGCCTTCGCCCTAAAATGTTAGGCATAGCGTCGAACTCTTTGCTAGTTCAAAACAATTTGTCGTTCGCTACGATGGTATCTGGTTTAAGCAGTACAGAACAAACGTCTAATTAACGATAATCACAAATGCACCAACAGAAATAATAGCACCAACAACAGCAGCAACATCAACAATAACAGCAATATCATCACCAACAACAGGAGCAATAATAGCAGCAACATCAGCACCAACAAAAGCAGCAACTGCAACAATAACAACAGCAATATCACCAATAGCAATAACAGCAGCAACAACATCAGCAATAGCAAAGAGAGCAGTAAAATCAGCATCAACAACAGCAGCAACAATATTAGTAACATCAGCAATAACACCAGCAACATATAGCAGCAATAACACCAGCAACAGGTGTGTAGCAGCAATAACACCAGAAACAGCAACAACAAAAGAAATAACAGCACCAACAGCAACAATAGCAGTAACAATAACAGCGCAACATCAACAACATCAGCAACGATAACAGCAGCAACAACGGCAGCAACATAAACAACAGCAGCAAAAACAGCAGCAACAATAGCAGCAACAACAATACCAACAGCAACCACAGCAGCAATATCAGCATCTACAGCAGCATCAACAACAGTAGCAATAACAGCAGTAACATCAGCATCAACATCAGCAGCAACAATAGCATCAACATCAGCACTAATAACAGCAGCAACATCAGCACCAACAACAGCAGCAAGAACAATAGCAATAGCACCAATGTCAATAATAATAGAAACAGCAGAAGCAACAGCAAAAAGAGCAGTAACATCAGCATCAACATCAGCAGCAACAACAGCATAAACATCAGGACTAATAACAGCAGTAACATCAGCACCAACAACAGCAGCAAGAACAATAGCAATAGCGTCAATAATAGGAGAAACAGCAGCAGCAACAGCAAAAAGAGCAGTAACATCAGCATCAACAACAGCAGAAACAACAGTAGTAACATCAGCACCAACAACAGCAGCAATAACAGCAGCAATAGCACCAACAGCAATAACAGCAATAATAGCAGTAATAACAGCAGCAACAGCAGCAACAACAGCGGCAGCAGAAATATTTCGTATATTACCCCTCCTTCCTTATTTTACTATGATCTAAATGTTCATCCAATTAACAAACCCTCTAAAGCAAAAATATATCCGAAAACTAATAACACCCCTTGTAAATATGTTAAGGTCGGTTGTGTCCAATTTAGCGTTAATTGTTCCAAAATAAATGACATCTTCCACCACAAATTCGCTCTCCATCCTCTTATTGAAAGGAACTAGATATACTAGTCCACAATAAACGTACCGACTTAGCACTTATAACAGAACAGACCATCCTGACAATACTGTGCATGGTGCAACAGCCATTCTTACCATCTATATACTGTCTTTCCAATAACGGCATCACTACTTCCAAATTTTCATCCTTCTTCAAGTCATTATGGGTGCTCCAACTTACTGGCTAACATCTCTTTTTATATGATCATAAATAAAAACTCTAACAGACCTAAATTCTGACCATAGTCCTGTTCTCCTTACTCTTGAAATAAATCCTCCTTCCAGACGCATAAATGAAACAATCGACTGAAATGCATTCCGATACAAATTAAATCAACAGATTAACTTAAAACAAAGACTAAGAACAGAAAACATCATTGACTTATCAGTACAGGACCATACATATATACAATACAAAATTCAGTAACTAAAGCCCACGTTAAAAACGACAGAAAACAAACCCTCAAATATTCGGATCTTAATTAACGAAAACCGAAAAGCTATTGCAATGCTCCAGAAAGCCTAGCCATTAAAACAAACTAAACTAACTAGAACGGAAACTTTCAATAGAAATACAAAAATATCAAATTGAACGTTACGAATAGTGTACAAGGAATATTACAGACAATAATTCATTATGGACAACAACAAAACGAATTCTATCTTATAAAAGTACATCGCACCCTCTGTGACAAAACGATGGTACCCGGAAAAAATCGGACACACCAAATACTTGGTAGATACATTTACTCCACACAAGGACATATAAAATAAAACGCACTCAAAAAAAATTTATGACAAACTCACAATTCCACTTTCTGTGAGTCCTCGTCACAAAAATTTTACCCCATCAATAATTAAAAATCGGTTCCATCATCTTTCAAATAAAATTGCTCCCGGTTATGATATGATACCAGCTCCTATTATCAAACAAATCCCTAAAAAAACTCTCCTATTTATCATCTGCATATTCAACAGTATTCTTTGTATTACCTATTCTCCCTTATTATGAAAATTTTCAATTATTAAAATTATACCCAAACCCAAAAAAACCAGTAAATTCCCCATCCTCGTATAGATCTATCAGCTTGTTACCAATTCTTGGAAAAATCTTTCAAAAAATCCTCGTAAATTGCCTTTGCACTATCCTTGAAGATGTTAAAATTATTCCCCGATCAAAACCCTCCACAACCTAACAATTTCGTCGTGTATTTGATTATATTTCGTCCTCTCTTGAGTGAAAATGGTTCAGAACAGGCGTATTCCTAGATATATCGTATGCCTTTGATGGTGCATGGCACCCTGGACTTGCCTGGAAACTTAAGAGCTTCTTTCCGTTCACTTACTTCATTATTTTAAAATTATATCTCTTCCAATGTCATTTCCAAGTAAAAGTTAATACTGACCATTCCAAAATATCTCTTACGACAACTGGTATTCCTCAAGGTAGTATTCTTGGTCCAATTCTATACAATATTTATACTCGTACCTTTGACATTTTAACTAATCTCAAATTTTTTGGTGATGACACCGCTATTCTTGTATCTCACTCCAATTTTAAAACCGCTTCCAGAAATCTAAGATCCTATATTAAATAACCCCGAGACTGGCTTACGAGGTGGAGAGTAACAGTAAATGTTACCTCCACCCTCTCCCCCTATTCCAATAGCGACATCAGGTACGGTACCGGCGGCTAAACCTAAACAATCGACTGACTTGGAACGCTCACACGACGTCAAAAAGACGTTACTGACGACTATCTTAGACAACTGGACAACCTATCGAAATTGACACTAAAGAACAAAATTTTAATTTACAATACAATTTTAAAACCGATCTGGACATACGGAATGTCCGTAAGAAAATTATTCACCGTGACATAAATGTTCATCCTTCGTTCATGGTTTGTGCGTCTCTCGTTATAAAAAGTTTCATTCCCGACTATCCACTCACTATAATCTTCTCGTTAAAGAGCTTTCCTCCGTTACCTTCCATGGAATTTAAAAAGGAATTGGCCGCCAGATTTTATTTAAATCTTAAAATCTCATTGGGTAGAGAAACACCGATGGGTGTTTACTCTCATATGTTCCTGTCCTGTCATTGTAGTGTCTTTTATATAAAATGTGCTTCTTTCAGTGTCTATGTAGTTGTAAATAGTTAAACAAGAAAATAAAAAAAAATTGTATTTTATGTGATTATCGAAAAAATTGTCTTGAAATTTTATATTTTAATTTATATAACTTTTATAAAGCCAAAAGTTTAAGTCAAAACTTCAAAAAAAAAAGTTGCAGTTAAAACTTCCACCATCTCCACTTAAGGAAATAATTCTAGAAGTTTCGAAATATTTTTTTAAAGGCATATTTTTTATAATATTTTTTTATTTAGAAAACATAGTTGGTATTCAGCGTTCGGAAGTCAAGGAAATAACAAAAAACACAATTCCATTTTTTTTTCTTTATTTTTTTTTAATTTTCACTAATATTTTTTTACTAGTTTTAATTGTGTTAAAATTTTAATCATTTTTAAGGTCTTGATAATACTATATTTAAAAAGAAAATTTATTCAAAAATATTTGGGTCCTGAAATCCATTATGCCTTTTCACAGAACCCTATTATGGAAAATCGAATGCCTTAAGAAATGACTAATTATCTACTATAAAATTTACTATATTAGATATAACAATTTTTCACGTTATAATATTAAAAATGCATTATTTTAACTTCCCCTATTACGCAATAAATACCAACATTAATGATGTTGTCCTTATTTATCATTCAGAAGAGTATAACTAAGATATTTATTTTGTTCGGTAATTTTTATTTAGAAAAAAATAAATTGATGATATTTTTTTAAAATAAATCATTTAAATTTTTTTTTCGTCCTCTTGAGAATGTCATTTCCTTAAGTGTCAGCGTGTGGACAATGATTAATTACTTTTGACACGATTAGGACCGAAGTAAAATACTTTTGAATTTCTTAATGGACTATCATAAATGTTGGCACTCATTTTCGGTTGAGTATTCAAGTTTACAATGTAATACATACAAACTCAAGTGTAGTTAATAAAAATGTAGACTATATTTATATTCATTTCATTGAATTCATGAATAATAAACGGAATTTTTTATTGTAAATTATAGTGAATTTTATAAAATATAAAAAAACCGATTTGAAAATGATAAATTAAATAGGTTTTTCTTGATGGTTTTAAGTTGCCTTTAGTTTTAAGAACCAAAAAATAGAGTCCTTCATAGAAATTATTTGCTAATATAAAAATTTTTTCCTAAGAAAATCTACTTGAAATAAGATTTAACAATATCTTTCCAAATAGAAAAAAAAAATAACAACACAAAAGTACATTTTTTGTAAATTTTCTACATAAAAAAAGATGGCGTTAATTTGAACTTTTTTTTAATATTATTCTATATTAAAAATTAAAAATATATTGTAACAAGTGAGAGAGTAACATGTAATGTCAGGAGAGTAATATATGACATTAATTTATCTTTGACGTTTCTCTTTCTAATAAGTCATTTTATCGGTTTAAGAGAATGCAACTTTTTATAACGAGAAATTAAGAAATTACGAATCAGAAAAACATTTAGGTTATGATGAATAATTTTGTTGAACATAAAATTGAGCGTCAATAATATTTTGGAGGTTTTCAGATCTAAGCTATTAAATTCCAGAGTAATTGGAACAAGATATTCTATCAAGATAGATTTCAGACATTTTTCTGGGTTAAGTCCTAAGAAGCTTTGGTGGAATGATACACATATTGCCACTAAAAGGTACTCGTATTATGAATACTCTTTTGCTCATTCATCTTTAAAACCCGCCTTCGATGTTCTGGATATTTAAATGAGTGGATGCTGTTTGGATATTTGAATAGGTATTATTCGCAAATATGGCTTAGATAGTTTTGGAATTAGTTGGGATGTCGTATGTACAGAAATTATGTACGAGGTCTGTTAAATAAGTATCGCGAATTTTTAGTTTTTCAAAAATTATTTATTTATTCATGAGTATCAACTTGTGCCAACGTTTTTTCCAATCCTCGAAGCACTTCAAAAAATCATTTTTTGTGATCTTGTTCAGAAACTCTGTCGATGCCGTCTTTATCTCCTCAATTGTAGCGTAGCATCGTCCTTTCATGGGGCTCTTCAGTTTCGGGAACAAGAAAAAGTCACAGGGGGCCAGATCTGAGGAATACGGTGGCTGCGGCATTATTATTGTGTTCTTTTTGGCTAAAAATTCTCGCACAAGCAACGATGCGTGAGCGGCGGCGTCATCATGGTGCAAAAGCTAATTTTTGTTCTTCCACAAATCCGGGCGTTTCTCGAGGATTAATTCACGCAACTTGCGCATAACTTACAGGTAATATTTCTTATTGACCGTTCTACCATGTGGCAAGAACTCATGATGCACCGCACCCCTGCAATCGCAGAAAACTGTAGGCAAAACCTTCATATTCGACCGAAATTAGCGCGTTTTTTTTGGTCTTAGCTCGCGCGGCAGCTTCCATGGGGATGATTGAGCTTTGGTTTCCACGTCATAACCATAAACCCATGATTCGTCACCATTTATGACCCTCTGGAGAAAATTTGGATCGGCACGGACAAAGTCCAACAGCTCCTTAGCAGTATTAATGCGATGCTGTATTTGGTCGAAATTGAGCAATTTTGGTAAGAATTTCGCGGCGACCTGTCTCACGCGCAAATCATTGTTAAAAGTCGAATGGCACGATCCAATCGATATGTTTAAGTCCTCACCAAATTCGCTAACGGTGATTCGACGATTGGCCAATACTATTTTCTTCACTTCATCAATGTTTTCTTCACTTCATCAATGTTTCGGGCGTCCGGCACACTTTTCGTCGTTCACATCTTCTCGGCCCTCTGAAAACATTTTGTACCACCGATAAACGTTGCTTCGGTCCAAAGTAGCTTCACCATATGCCACAGTCAACATTCGGAATGCGTCCGCACAATTAATTTTGCTTTTCACATAAAATTTGATACAGATTCTTTGATCCATTTTGGAATGGGCAAAAATTGAAGACGAGCCAAAGCACGTCCAAGCAAAGCAGCTGTCAAAAATTAACTGAAAATTCAAAATGGCCGAACTTATCGGGATAAGTGAGAGACATGGGTACCAACATAACGCCACAAAAAATCGAAAATCCAATATACGTAACCCGCGGAAATTCAAAATTCACTATACTTTTTGAACAGATCTCGGAAACGTGGTCTAAGAAGACTACCTTGACGAACACCAACCTATAATTGAATTATAAATATTTTGGAGTAAGAAACTGGGAGAAAACTTTTATTGGCATTTTTTGGGGCCACTGTGTTCTTAGCCACAAATGAGTTTTGCAGGCGAGCGTAATAGAAGAAAATTCTCTTACGACTAGATTATGATTATTAAGGACGATTTTGTTTGGCCGCCATTTTGGTTTGGATGACATTTGTCTATTGGCATTTGACAGTCGTAGAGAGTGGTCGATATTATGGAATATTAAACATTACAACAATGTGTTGAAATTTAAAATTTTTTTTATGTAAATAATTGCTCAATTATGAATACGCGGAGATGATTAGCCATTCAACGTGTACGGGAAAATTTTTAAAAATATGCATACAATGGGATATAAAGCAAAAACTGGGCGATAATTAAGCAAACGTCCACCTGCAAAGATTGATGTGGTGAGGTAGAGTGTTGCTGAATGTCCGGGTACTTCTCATTGATGCCGTGCACAAGAATTGGGAATATCTCCATCATCTTCGTTAAAAATTCTCCTAAAAGATTTGCTTTCTTATCCGTATAAAATTCAATTAACACAACAGCTGCAGGCAAATGACTATGAACGGCGTCGAGACTGGAGTGCTCAAGCTTTATAGCTCGGTATAGACGAACGCCAGTTTTTGCAAAATATCATTATGAGTGATGAAGCACACTTCGACTTAGCTGGATTTGTTAATAAATAGAATAGCCTCTATTGGGGCACTAAAAACCCTCAACTGATACACCAAAGACCATAACACCCTCGTAGAATAACTGACATTTGGGTTGACAAAATCATTGGGCCACACTTCATTTAGGATGCTGGAGGCAATTCTGTAATAGTTACTAGTGACCGTTCTACCGGAATTGGATCAATTAGGCCTGCAGAATATGTGGTTCCAACAAGACGGTGCCACATCACATATAGCGACTAATGTCAAAAAGTGATGATATCGACTGGCACCCACGATCCCCTGATTTGAACCCTCCTGATTTCTTCATTATTAAAAAAAATTCAACCAAGAACATAGAATCCATCCTGTATAAATGGCAATGAAAGTTTTGGTAGCGGAAATAAAACGGGTCTTAAATAAAGTTTACTACAAATAATAAATCAGAGATCAAAATTTTTTCGGAGGTTTTTATCTTGTAAAGACTGGATGCGATAGGTAAGTTCAAATTGGTTTAATAATTCCATTATATTTATAATAAAAGTTAACTATTTATTATTCATTTTAAGGGAATGTCCAAAAGTCTAAGTAGATGTCAATAAGGTCAATTAGCTGCACGATTTTTTATAAAAGAATCAATGTCTGACAAATTTTAAAACTCATATTAAAGTGAGCAATTCAAAAATTTATTTTTTGTGATATTGTTCAGTTCCTGCTTCGATACCGTCTTTATCTCCTCAATTGTAGCGTAGCGTCGTCCTTTCATGGGGCTCTTCAGTTTCGGGAACAAGAAAAAGTCACAGGGGGCCAGATCTGGAGAATACGATGGCTGCGGCATTATAAATGTGTTGTTTTTGGCCAAAAATTTGCGCACAAGCAACGATGCGTGAGCAGGGGCGTTATCATGGTGCGAAAGCCAATTTTTGTTCTTCCACAAATCCGGGCGATTCTTGCAGATTGCTACGCGCAGGTAATATTCCTTATTGACCGTTCTACCCTGTGGCAAGAACTCATGATGCACCACGCTCCGGTTTTCGTCTGTTATTGACGTGCTCGGGCGTCCGGCACGCTTTTCTTCGTTCACATCTTCTCGGCTCTGTGGGAACATTTTGTACCACCGATAAACGTTGTTTCGGTCTAAGATAGCTTCACCATATGCCACATTCAACATTCGAAATGCGTCCGCGCAATTAATTTTGCTTTCCACATAAAATTTGAATCAGATTCTTTGATCCATTTTTGGAATGGATAAAAATCGAAGACGAGCTAAAATACGTGCAAGCAAAGCAGCTGTCAAAAATTAACTGAATATTCAAAATGGCCGAACGAAAATCGAATATACGTAACCCGCGGAAATTCAAAATTTGCGATACTTTTTTAGTGTGCACATCGGAAAATAAATTTGTGATCAGCAATAATTTTTCCATTATCTAGGAGTGAAATGAGTCACTTTAATAAAAATTTTAGAGGCCCACAAGCAGATGGATAATGTAATAGTTTTGTTCAAGGATTCCTCAACTTGGAATATAAAAATGCACATTTACCAATTGGTAAACTTTTAACTTTGTTAAACTCAATCAAAAATAAGTAATAATGAATTGATTAATACCAAACTCATTCTTAGAAAAGGAAGCACTCAAAAAAAGTTATTATTAAATAATAGAAGAACAAGTATTCAATTATTAAATAATCTTTAATTAATAAGGAAATTATTCTTTCAATTGAATTGACATTACACTATATTACTTAAATATGATTGATTCTAAAAATATTTTCCGAAACCACTCATAAAAGAGATTCCCCATCACAGAAATCGCTCCCATTCTTGAGTCAGACTACACTTTTTACGAATAATGTAAAATTAGCCAAGCTCGTGTATAAAGTCATAAAAATGTTTGATCGTTTCTAATAAAATTGAATTGTTTACCTCCAACAAATTTAATTACCAAATTGAATTATGCACTCTCTTTCTAGTATTAATTAAATACAAAACTGCTGTATCTATTTTCAAATAGAATCTACTTTGGTGACAATCTTTCGATATAAACAATTATGAAAATTACTCTTTTCGATATAGAATTTTTAGGACTAATTCGGATTTATGGAAAAGTATGCTTGCTTACACATATGTAAGGAAATGTGTATGGATCCATTTTGAAATTTATAAGAAATAACTTTGATGGAATTTTCTTTTGAAGTTTAATATGGCATTAAATAAGATATACTGTATGGAAAATGCTTTCTTTTATGTGCTCTTCGAATTATTTGATGGGATTTTTTCCATAATAATTTTGTTAAACTGAAGTTTATTTTTGATCTATTAGTTTTGGTTTTTTTTTATCAAACATCAAAAATATCTCAAATTGAATTTTTCTTTTAATAAATAAATAAATAAAAAAAAAACAAACAAAAATTTGTTCGTTTGTCGCAATTTCAAACGATCAGTAATACAGTCGCGAAATCAAAAGGTACAAGCCTCCAATTCTAAATAAACTGTTGTGTTTTATTGGCAACATAACAATTCGGAAAATTGCTATTCAAGTGTATTTGTATATAAATTTGTTAGCATATAAGAAAATGGTTGGAAATGAATTGAAAATTGGCAAAACAAGAGCATTTTTTCACTTGTCAGTGGGTTTATTTGCAGCTATAGAAAAACAAACCAAACGAACCAATTTCGCTTTGTTTCGCACCAATAAGATTTCCAATTTTAAAATTTATTTCGTGTTGATAAGTTTGATCGTATTGCCTGTACTCTAAACTTAAAGAAAATTTCCATTTTAATTCCATTTATTAAAAATAAAGCAATATTTTTTGTTAATAATACAATTTTTATTATACTTGATTTAAGTTCAAATTGAAAATGGAAAATTCATTGGAAGTTTATTGGGCAGAAAAGCTTCAAAGAATTTTATTTTCTAAAAAACAAAGATTTTAAGATGCGCGTAAAAAGGGTTTTCTGTTTGTA
Organism: Atherix ibis; assembly: GCA_958298945.1. Taxonomy (NCBI): domain Eukaryota; kingdom Metazoa; phylum Arthropoda; class Insecta; order Diptera; family Athericidae; genus Atherix; species Atherix ibis. The sequence goes on along the minus strand of OY282605.1, from coordinate 28,132,861 downwards.
AAAAAATTCAGAATTTATTTAAAATTAAAATGGGAATTTAGAAGATGTTTCCGAAAATTTAAACTTTTAGAGGAGTGCTGGTTGCTTATGAGAAGTATTTTCAAATTGCTCTGAAGAAGTTTTTACTATTATAGGAGCTTAGGAAAATTCTCTAAATTATAATACATATAAGCCAGGAGTTTTTATATTAAAAAAAAATTGAAAAATGTGGTGTGATTTAGTGACACTGAGACATTTACCTCTTGTATGCAGCATCTGGAATTGAAAAGCAGCTAATAATATACCCGGCATACCCTGAGTTATCACCAAATGGTGTGAGTTATTTTAGAAAAACTAAGAGCTTTTTGTTTCAGAACTTCAAATCTATTTTAAAACTGAAATTCATTTGAAAGCCATAATAATACAAAACACCTTCTGCAAATATTTTTTGTAAAATTTCTACCAAAAAAAAAAGATGACGCTAGATTAAACTTTTTTTTGATATTATTCTGTACTAAAAATTTTCTCTTTCTAATAAGTCATTTGATCGGTTTGACAGAATGAAACTTTTTATAACGAGAAATGAAAAAATTACAAATAAGGAAACCAGGAGTTTTTATTTAAAAAAAAGCATAACAAATTTTAGTGACACTGACACATTTACATCTTGTATGCAGCATCTGGAATTGAAAAGCAGCTAATAATATACCCGGCATACCCTGCGTTGTCAACAAATGGTCTGAGTTATTTAGAAAAATTTAGAACTTTTTGAAAAAATAAATTCAGATTTAAGATCCATTTTTAAACAGTAATTCAGTAATACATAATATATTTTTCGATGTTTTATTATCTTGTATACGAAGTCTGTTCAAAAACTATCGCGAATTTTGTGTTTTTTCAAAAATTATTTATTTATTCACGAATATCATTATTGTCCCCTTCAAAGTTATCCTCACTAGATATTATATACTTGTGCCAACGTTTTTTCCAATCCTCGAAGCACTTCAAAAAATCATTTTTTGTGATCTTGTTCAGCTCCTCCATCGATTCCGTCTTTATCTCCTAAATCGTAGCGTGGCGTCGTCCTTTCATGGGGCTCTTCAGTTTCGGGAACAAGAAAAAGTCACACGGGGCAAGATCTGAGGAATACAGTGGCTACGGTATTATAAGTGTTTTGTTTTTGGCACAAGCTTTTTTCGCGCACAAGCAAAGATGTGTGAGCAGGGGCGTTATGATAGTGCAAAAGCCAATTTTTGTTCTTCTACAAATCCGGACGTTTCTGGCGGATTACTTCGCGCAACTTGCGCATAACTTACAGGTAATATTCCTTATTGACCGTTCTATCCTGTGGCAAGAACAAATGATTCACCACGCCCCTGCAATCGAAGAAAACTGTAAGCAAAACCTTCACATTCGACAGAACTTGGCGCGCTTTTTTCGGTCTTGGCTCGTGCGGCAACTTCCATTGATAAACGGTGCTTCGGTCCAAGGTAGCTTCACCATATGCCACAGTCAACATTCGGAATACATCCGCGCAATTAATTTTGTTTTTCACACAATATTTGATGCAGATTCTTTGATTCATTTTTTGGAATAGGCAAAAATCTAAGACGAGCCAAAACACGTGCAAGCAAAGCAGCTGTCAGAAATTAACTGAACATTCAAAATAGCCAAACTTATTGGTATAAGTGAGAGATATGAGTACCAACATGACACCACAAAAAATAATCGAAAATCGAATATACCTAACCCGCGGAAATTCAAAATTCGCGATACTTTTTGAACAGATCTCGTATATTATTAAATAGTTTCGAAGGCACTTTTTATGGGAGTTACTGTTAAAAGAACATAATAAATTTGAACCAAAATTGTAGGAGGTGTGGTATAATTAAAATGTGACTATTATTTTATTTTTAATACGTTTATTACCTCCTCCCCCCCCCCCAATTCTGAGTAGTTTCCTTGGGCAGAAATATATCAGCGGAGGCATTGTTTCCACTCTTCGTATCAGTGCTGAAAGGCTTTACCTAGAGTTGTCTTCAGCTCTCCGGTTACATTTCTTTGAATGCCTTCTGTTATAGAATGTGATGTGTGATGGTATTCTCACGCTCCATACCCCAGATGTGCTGTGGTCGTAGTGGCAAAATATATGGAAGAGGTAGATCAGTTCGGTAATAAGACTGTTGATTCTGTTTGGAGTTGGCTCGTGGCAGCTGGTCATAGGCTTGCGGACTATAAGACGAAGGTAGTCCTTACTAAGGGCAGAAAGAGGAGAGAGAATATCGCCATTAGTATTGGCGAACATGACGTGATCATGGGTCGATCTCTAAAGTACCTACCATCAGGAACAATTATTATACGTTAGTGGGAAAGGTGAGAGAATAATAATTGCACAAGCGCGCTCAATACGGAACCTTAGGGGACCCAGGCAGAGTAGAAAGACGCTATTAGTGACCGTGATCGGGTCAATCCTTGTGTAGATCTTGTTGATTAGATCAACCTATATTCGCGGGGTTGCCTTAGTCTACTCTAGGAGCGCATTGAGAGTGGCCTACGCATTCCGAACAGTGTTATACGAGGTGATTTGTGCTGTTGACGGAATGATACCGATCCAAATACTGGTACTCCCGGCAGAGTTTGTACTTCCGGCAAAGTCGATGTGTCCAAGCGAAGGTTGCAAAATGAGTCCAAGAGGAGGTTGCAAAATTGGTGAAATAATGCCCTCACCGTATCATCACAGCGGTGGATCCGTGGATAGATCGACGATATTGTGATGTTGGCTACCACCTTTCCCAAGTTTTAAGGGGACACAGATATTTTCAGGCATACCAATACCACTTTAAATTGGATTGCAGTTTATTGTGCTCTTCTTGTGAGGGGATGATGGAGAGCGTGGAGCACGTAATCTTTAACTACACACGATTGAATGTGCAAAGAGAAAACGCCAAGAAATGTGCTGGCGAGTCCCTGATACCGGAGAATATTGTAGCTCTAATGTTCGATTCGAGAACTGCTTGAAAGGCAGCCATATTCCTTATAATAATAGTCCTAAAAATACTCCATCTGCATGAGCATGAAAAAAAGCGGTAGCAATAATTCACGAGAGCAGTGATTTCGATAAATTCCTGCTCCACGAAGTAATGCCTGATGGTGGTGCCGTGGCGAGATATAGAAAAGTAATCAGGTAAGATGGTTTTAATGGAATACAATTTTTCTTTCAATAATTCCCACTTTACTACTATTACAAAAAAAGAAAAAAAAACACTTCTTTGAATGTTATCGATAGTGCCACAATAATACCGTCTCCAGTATTTTTTTGATATTCGAGAAAAAAGAAGCTCAAGGAAATTACAGAAATCTCTTTTCCGACAAAAACTCATCAACAAGGAGGTGGCCGCGAAACAAAAAAATCTTACACAATAAACCCCATTTTTTACCTTTGCAAGGACATTTTCATAAGGAAACTTGTTAATCGCATCTCTGACCTCACAAAAACCTTCACTCATTCAACATTTGCATCAGTTTTCGTTGTTGAAAGAGTCTCCGAGCAAAGCTTCACGGGTCTTCGAAAATGCTTAATGCCATTAAAAAATTTACGCGTCTGGTCAGTGCTAGCAATAATAGGCTTACGGGTCTATTCGCTGGTGCTATAAAAGGCTCAAACCAATGCAGCAAATTTGACGTAGTACTTTGATGGATACAGAAATTTTTTCAAAAAACGTCCTAGAACCGGCCGAGCCCTACTACTCATATGGTTTCTCGAACAAAAAGGCGATATTGCTTATCACACTTTATAGGATCATGCATTTATCGGACGAGGTTGACATTACTTTAAGAAGGACTACTTTATATAGAGCAGAAATCAGCAGCATTGCCATATTTCTCTTGTTACTATCCTGTCACAGCTCGTGAATATTTCCCATATTTTTGACACTATGGGCATCCTGAACTTCTCTTCGAAATTCAAAAATTTTCTCTCTTCTACACAATGTCTCATTAAAAATTCATATAATTTTCAACGTCATTTCCAAATTGCAGTTAAAACAGCATCTCCGCAAAAATATACTATTTCTGCTGGGTTCCCACAAGGCAGTATTCTTGATCCCATTTTATACAATATTATTATCTATTTTATTTTATATAATTATACACCTGGTATAAATGCTATCATTAGCATTTATACCAGGTGTATAAGCTTAAATCTGCTGTTTTTTATTTAAAAAAATTTGTTTTTTTTATAGAAAGCAAAAGACTTGCTATCGCTAACTACACATTTTCCCCATCTCTCGGAAAATTTTCCCCATCTCTCGGATACATTTTCCCCATCTCTCGGACAAATTGAGCGCGTGGCCCATCGACGAAAACATATGGTAGTCGGAAGGGGCCAGGTCTAGTGAATAAGCGGGGTGGGGTAGCACCTCTCAGTTAAGTGTCTCCAAGTACTTTCGGACCATTTTTGACGGTTGCGATAGTGTGTTGTTGTGGAGGAAAATTAGCTTGTCATGTCTTTGTTGATAATCCGTCCTTTTTTCACGCAGAGCACGGTGCAATTTGATCAGGTGTTAGTGGTAGCGGTGGGCATTGATAGTTTCATCAGGTTTCAACATATCATAGTAGACCCACCAAACGCACAGCGTCGTCTTCCGTCCGAAGCGATTTGGTCTTGGAGAAGATGTTGATGGTTGGCCGGGATCAACCCACGATTTCTTGCGTTTAGGATTCTCGAAATATATCCACTTTTCATCGCCGGTCATAATCCGATGCAGAAACGACTTTCTTTTTTGTCTGGAGAGCAAGATTTTGCATGTGTTTTGGCGTCGCTCCATCTGCCTATCGTTCAATTGATGCGGCATCCATTTTCCGATCTTTTCAATCTTCTCCATGGCACTTAGACGCATGAAAATGGCTGTTTGAGTAACACTCAATTGCTCCGCGAGCATTTTTTGTGATTGCGTATCGTCTTCGTCCAAAAAAGCCTGCAATTGATGGTTCTCAACCTTCCTAGTCCGATTTTCACCCTTCTTGTCCCACAATTCAAAATTTCCGTCTTTGAACCGACGAAACCAATCTCGGCATGTTGTTTCCGATAAAGCACTGTCACCATAGGCGTCCATAAGCATTCGATGTGATTCGGCAGCTGATTTCTGCAAATTGAAGCAGAAAAGCACAGCTCTTCCCGCATATGATCTTCTTCTGGCACAAAACTAGACATGATTACCAAAGGAAAAATGTATTTTGTTGTACGAAATTGCTGACAATGTGCACTGATTAATGTTGACAGATGTCAAACTTATAAAAAAAAGTATGGCGTGCCCATGTTAGCTTAATACGCTGACTTACGCTATCTATGACCAAACAGCGGATTTAAGCTTATACCCCTGTAACTATAATAAAATTATTATAAGAAGAATAGCTTAGGATATTGCCAAAACCAAATATAGAGGGGAAGTCCGTAATATTGCCAGGTTGCTGTCAGTAATGCCACTACTTTTCGTATGATAGCCAAGACGTGGTAGTCTTTAAGACTAAATTTAGCCTTGAGCGTATCGTAAAGCTTAATAATTTGCTTTTTAGTTATAAAATAATATTGCAAAAATCTCTTTTTAATATTTACCGTAATTACATTTAAAGAAAAAAAATTATACGCATTAAATATAATCATTAAGATAATGAATAGAATTTCCTTTCCCAAGGATGCTTATGTGTTGTTAAAATTTATTTTTGGTTAATTATAAAGTTTTATCTGCATTACATATCAGCCATAAATATTTACTTATCTTCGAAGGTGAAACTGTTAGATAATTTTTTCTATAAAAGTAACTTAGAAAAAATTTATATTATTTAAGTTAATTTTTTTCCGGAATAAATTCTTTTCTCTTAAAAAAATGTATTTAGGTAAAAACTGAAATTATCTTACTTTTTTTATAATCAAAAATTTTCTATTTTAATCTAAGCTGTTTTACAGAAAATGATTGCATCTAATGACTAAATAATTAAACCTCTTTTGAATAGGTTTTTTTTAAATCACACGCTTTATTGCTACAATATTTTATTAATGGCCAAACATTTTTTTTTTTAAATTTACTATAATTCAAAAATTTAGTTCAGTATTTTAATGACTACTATTTGTATTTTATTAGCAGTATTATTCCAAAACTAACCATTTAATTTGGATAGTATTACAAACAATTCCCTTATTTTATCTTGATTTAAATTTATATGAAATAACATATCTTCATTTTGGTGACAATCACAATAAACAAACAAAATAAATGTGAAATGAATGAAATGAGAAATGTTCAATAAATAAATTTTACCTTAAAGCGAAAATTTCTTATTATTTCCTGTTATGTATCCTCAGTTGTCGTTATTGGGGCTACTTTAACGAACGCCATCAATTCAAGAAGATGATTTATGGGCATAGAACGTTAGCGTACAGCATGCCTTTAAATTCCACCTGTAACAATAAATTATGAGTAATATTTTATGATGAAGCTATTAGATAAGATACGAAAATAAATAATCAAGTAATTAACAAGATGACCACAAACCAACATCCGACCACCTGTAAGCCCACAGTTAAGGGACACTCGTTGAGGTACCTTGACTTATAGCCAAACTAGACAAGAACACGTACACACATCAATAAAATTCCAGGTTTACTATTTGAAATTAGCACTCGTCCATGGAGATGTAATTGGAAGGACTTTTGCAGTAATAGGAAAAAATTATACTCATACAAGAAGTTATTAAATTTTATACAAAGTGTGTGCTGTGAAAAGGATCTTCTAACCGCATTCACAGAATTGTTAATTCTGCTATTCAAAAGTATTTAATAAAAGGATTGTGGAAAAAAGGATGTTCTTTGTACAAATACAAGCTAATTTCTTAATATTCGCATTGAAGCTATGATGTCTAGGACAGGACCAGTGGGAGGGTTTTCGTCATTGATTGAACTTTACTTCCGTAACTGTCTACCAAAACTTGACATCTCTACGTGAAAGGATATACAATTGACTGTAATATAATCGTGACAGTACAAAAACGTATCCTGTTTGTGTGAACAATTGTACAAGTTGTTATTTTTCATTGAGCTAGAAAGACCACCGTGATGAGATGGGATGAAATTTGCGGAAAATCAATAGATTCCCATCAAACACTTTATCATTTTTATAGTCTGCCATTTATGTCGTCGGTTTCTGTTTACGAAATTCTGTTCCACGTTCAGTCCTCTTGTTTTTCGTTAGGATTTTTTCCCTTATCATATTTGTGGCTGGTGAGCTTGAAACTTTTGGATATTATTCAAAAATATGCTATAAAATCTTGGTTTTTTTTCCTTTGCACTAAGCATTCACAAGAGAGTTTATATAACAAAGTTTATGAACACCAGCTAAGAACATTTGCTTGGGAAAAATGACTGATATCAACATAAGAAATTGGATTTCATCACTCAACTGAATAAGACCATATCATAAGTGTGATATTAGATCTAACTTTATTTTTAGTAATTCTTTAAGATATGAAAAATAAAATGGAAATTTTGATAAACTGTAGTAGTAAGTAATTTTGCACTTAAAGATAAAATCTAGATGGAAAAAAAGTTACTTAAATCAAAATTAATTTTTATAAACAGTTAAATTTGTTCATGAATTGAAAGAAAATTTTTTAAGAATTGTTTAAAAATATCTAATAATTAATTATATTTAATGAGAAACCTTAAAAAATTATATATAAAAAACTCTTCAAAATTAGATTTAAATTAACACAAATTACTATATAGATTTTGATGATTCGCAACCAGTAATCTTGAAGGACTCGCTCCTTTAAATGATATATGATGACGTTTTCTAAATATTATTTGTAACGTTATTGTGGCCAATACAGAAGTTAGATTTTAGATACTTTTAAATTTGAGGATAGTCTGCGTAAACATAATTTTTTGCATAGTTTTATAAAAAAAAGTCAAACAGCGTCAAATGTCACGATCTTAGAGGCAAATTAAATTCACTAAATCTTGAAATTACGCGAAATAAAGCCAAAATTTTTCATTTAATGTGGCTTGTGGGATCGTTTCGTAAAAACCACATATAGTCCAAATAAAAATCTTTAAGTTGAGATTGAGAAAAGTTCGCTATTATGCCGTGATAGCGCTCCGAATTGACGGTAACGGTCTCTCCTTCTTTATTTTCAAAAAACTATGGGTCAATGACACTTTTAGACCCAAATGCATACCAAACAGTCCCTTTTCATTGATAAATTGAGTTATCCTCAGTTGCTTGTGGTTTTTAGAGCCCCATATATGGTCTTTTTTGTTTATTGATTTATTAATTATGCAGTCATAGCACATAGAATTAACGGTAACGGTCTCTCCTTCTCCATTTTCAAAGAAATATGGACCAATGATACTTTTAGTGCAAAATCCATGCCAAACAGTCACTTTTCATTGATAAAGTAATTTGTCCTTCGTTGCATGTGGTTTTTAGAGCCCCATATATAGTTTTTTTTGCTCTCCTTCTACATTTTCAAAGAAATATGACACTTTCAGACCAAAATGCAGAGCAGGGAGGCATAATTTTTATGAATATTATATTTCTTCTCTTGTAACTTATTGGTTTTTAGAGGCCCCCATAAACATTAACTTAGTCTACTGAAGTATCTATCGAGCGAAAAAATGCATCTCATCGCTAAAGATAAATTTTTTTCACAAATGCCTATGAGGATATCTCAAATTTTGTTGATTTTTTTGAAATTTTTTGCAAAATTTTTTATTAATTAACTAAATTTAAATTAAAAATGGCAAATTTAGCACCAAATAAATATGTTATTAACTAATATATTTAATGAAGTATTTTTAAGTGATAGTGTTCTACTGTTGAAAGCGGATATTTGGATAACCCTACACAGCATGTATAAGATTATTTGTGTTCTCTTAAATAAGTGTACAGACTTACTATTTTGGCGCCATCTGTTAACTAATTTCTTTATTTGTCAATAATGCATTTTTTTGTTAAGGCTAAGGGTGAGTTAGCAATATCGAAAGCACAAGTATATGTGTGGGATAAAGTATTAAAAGCCGGGTTCAGAAGTATTTAAGGATTTTCGTCGATTTTTAAGCTCTTTAACTGCCAAAAGCGTCTATATTGGCAGAAAAATGCTTTCATAGATTAAGAAAGATGGCTCAGGATCTAGACTTGTACCATAAATCCGTTGACAGTATTTAAATTGATATTTTTTATATGAAAGGCATTAAAGTATAGATTTCGATAAAGGAGCTGAATTTTTATCAAACAGGTTGCTTGAACGAAATAAATTGCTTTCATAAATCGCATAAAAAAAAGGGATGGAACGTGGGCTCATAAGTTTGACAGCACAAAAATTAGTGGGAAAAGAAACAACGTCAAAGCGGCTTGAAAATGGTGTTTTTTTCTTCTCGAAGGGTAAACCGTCAACAAATAATAGTATCTGAGCATCATAGGGCATTTGATAAAGGATTAGTGGTGAAAGCATTCTTGAATTTTGCACCATAATAATGCCCCGTAACACACCGGAAACTTTGTTCAAGGATTATTTGCGAACGAAAGTCATCGAATTTAGAACGTTATTCTCAAAACATGCCTCTTTAAGATATTTTTGAGTTCTCTGAGCGTCAAAGATGTTCAAAGCTTGTTAAAACCATAAAAGGGAATTTTTATAAAAGTTGCTTATAAAAAGTGAGTTTATCGTTGTCATCAGGGCATTGCTTCGAACAACACTTTTGAAGTGAAGAAAATACATCCACAAAATACATATTGCCTGATATATTTATTTTTATTTAAAAATTCCAGATATTTAGACTCATGAAAAAACATCTTATTTTATACTTAACATTTTTGACTTTTATCTTGATTTAGCGGAATCCTGCACGTATGCGTCTATTAACAGTAGCTATCTTGGCGTATGGTGCCATTGATTTTTGCCAATTAACCTAAGTCATCGTTTGGACTAGAAATTTCCACTTAAAACAAAAGAAAGTATCAAATATGTCATATAAAACCATATTTAATTGTATTTATTTAAGATTATCATAAATATTATATTAATCATGAACCTTTGTTAAAAATTCTCCCTTGAAATTAATTTTGTAACAAATTTTAAAAATCACATTTTTTTTTATATAATGGTATACTCGTATTATTGAACTATTTAGAAAAATACTTTAAGATATTATATGAAATATTTAAAAATATTTATTCATCCGTTGGATAGCGTGTAATATATTCCGAAGGTGATAAATTCTATAGAGAAAAAAAGAACTAACGATAAATTCCACCTCGTTTAAGAAAATAATGTCATTCTAACGATGTACTTTCGTGCGGTAATGTACAAGTACGAGTATAATTAGCCTTAACGTGACTAACCGCTAATTTGTATGTTTGTTAATTTAATATTAATTTGTTCGTTGCCATATTCAATATTGCTGACGACCGACCATCTTGGGGTTGAAAACTTTTAGCTAGTATTTGTCTAACAAACAAATGCGATTTGATAAACATGCAAACATGCAATTTGTATGCTTTCTTTTTATTGTACATACAAAAAAAAAACCCAACGTGTGTTTTGTAAAATGTTTGGATGAAAAAAGTGAACATTCTATCCACTATTTAATGTTGATGATGTATATTATTAAATTTCAATTTGAAAATGTTTTCTTATCAAAATAGGAATGTTTAAAGTTTTCGTAATGAAATGTTGTCATTTTTTCACCTTTATTAGAAAGAGTATGTAATTTTTATAATTCTTTCAACTTAGTTACTTTGGAGATTTTAATTTTAACTTAAAAGAAAATTTCAAAAAATTCTTCAAATTTTGAATAGAAAAATATTTGGTTTTTTTGGAAAATATTCATTTATGTATTTTAGATTTATTTATTATTTGGAGTTTTCTGTTCTTCGGTATGAAAATTTTTAGAGCTAATTTCTCGCTTTATTCTAAACACAAAATCATTTAAGGAGATGATAGTTATCCCAGCCTTTAAAATTATGATTATACCATTCGAAAAATGCGCAAATTTGAGGAAAAATCGTCCATATATACACGAACAGATTGGACGAACACTTTCCCTCCTCAAGAGCATGTTCGAGACGAACAAAATGTAGAGGTTTGCTCGGATAGTATAATCGCCTTAAATTATAGATGCTCGATTATTTTTAGGCAACGAGCTCAAACTTGAATGAAAATTTTAAACTTTTTCTGCACGTGCACCTCTTTAGGATTTGAGACTCATCATCCCCGTATCCCATCGAGCTATAGCACTTTTGACATTTCACAAAGTGATTTATTTGAAGAGCGTTTATGTAAACGTTTAAAACTATTGTTCAACAGTGACTGTGACGTTGAATTGCCAAGTGTAGACATGGGCGCATATTACTAGGCGATTAATGACAAGATCAGTCTTTAAAGGGGACCGAAATCATCTTTGTCAAAATAGCGAAAACTACTGTACAATTTCTGCTCAAAGTAATTAACGCGACGAAGTTCCGGCAAGAACTTTTTATATGCTTTTGTTATCGTCTAACATCAGCGTCAACATTGCGAGTGCTACTCTTATTGCTGCACCTTATTTTCGTAGCTGCTTTCTCTTGAATTATCAAATTTTAAATTTTTTTTATATTATTCAAATATTTCCCCCCTCCCCCTTTTTCTTAATTTCCAAATGTATAAGACAACAATCACCAAAAAAGCATAATTAAAAATTATTCATGAAAATGAGATAAATAAAAAATGTCATTGGATGACGAAAAACATTGTAGATCGAACAAATTCAAACTGGACGAACTTTGATCGAGCGCGCTTGCAATCACTACTCGAAATATGTGTGACGATTCGAGCCTGAGATCGAGACAGATTGTTCAAGCTAAGGCAATAGTTCGTACATTGCTCTAATGGTGTCATCGGTATTAAAAAGTTCGTCCCTTTAGACGAATGTGAGACGAATATTTAAGTCATAAATTTTGAGCTTTTTTCAAATGCTCTAATCCTAGCATAAAAAGATACAACTCTGTTTTCGTAGCTGCATTCTATTGAATTATCCAATTTTCCATATTTTCATATATTTATTACTCTCTTCTATGTTGTTCCTTTTTTCTTGATTGCCAAATGTATTAGACTGCAATAAGTAAAAAAACCTAATTGAAAATCGTTCATGAAAATAAGATAAATAGCAAATGTCAAATGGATAATGAAAAAAATCGTTGCTGAATCTGCACGAGCTTTGATCGAACTCACGTATAAGTACTACTCGAAATATGTTCGCCGGTTCGAGCCCATGATCGACCCATTCTCGTTTCCCCTCTAAAGGCTCGGACAAAAATATTTGAGCTAAGACAATATTCCTTCCATCACTCGAATGGTGTCATCGGTATTAAAAAGTTCGTCCAATTGCACGAATTTGAGAACTCGAATATTCTGAGTGCACGAACTTTGATCGAGCTCGCATGTATTTACTACTCGAAATATATTTGATGGTTCAAGACTGGAATCGAGACATTTCCGTTTCTCCTCTAAGGACTCGAAAAAAAAATATTCAAGCTTAGCCAATAGTTCGTCAATTACTTGAATGGTTTCATCGATATTAAAATGTTCGTCCAATTGAACGAATTTGAGAAAAACATTTAATTCGAATATTTCGAGCTTTTCTCAAATGCTCTAAGAAGCTATAACACAATGACAAAATAAGAAAGTTTGATCCAACCTTTACCACTTATTTATTCTTATTACCATAACTGTTCCAAAAGATCATTGCTTAAAAATACCTTTTTTTTATTTCTAAAGGAAAACAATATGTATTTTTTTTCATTCTATAATTAAAAATGTTATAACTTTTATTTTTCACAAACAATTTCTAATATAATGAAATTAAAGTGAAGCGTAGACGAGCATATCTTTTTCAAGATTTAAAACAAACAAAAAATTGTCGAAAGCTTAAAAAAAATTTAACTAAATAATTACTTAACTAATTTTAAAAATTGAGTGATAATTTTATAGCGCAATTTTGATTTGAAACGTAAATTAGAATCCACGTGATTATTAAACTTTTATATGAAACTAGGTCAAACTGATGAAACGAGACTTCCTTAGGTCACTGGGTCACTCTTCCAGTATAGGAAAGCAATCACTTTAATACTTTAATGATTTATAAAATTTATTGTAAATCATATAATCAATGAGATTTTATAATTTCTTATATATCATTTTAAAAAAATTATATTATAGCGAAATAAGTATTATAAAAAAAAAAATTTTTTTTAATAAATCTAAATTAATTTTCTTTAATTTTAAATTTTTTATATAAAATTCTATTCTACATGAACAAAATCGATTTTATATAAAAAATTCTAATAGAACTGAAAAAACCATTAATTTAATAATAAAAAATCAGACAAGAAATAAAGAATTTCATTAAATAAATTTGCACGTCTGGATTTCAGACAAATTCCAAATAATTGGTATACAAATGTTCATTTTACCAGTCCTCTTATATGTGTACAGTGTTTTATGTATATTTAATCGATAATTAATTAGAAATCCTTTTAACGATTGCCTTTGCACTAAGATATGTTGCACTTTTAATTACGAAAGACGTGATCAGAATCGGAGTACGTATTTTTTCAATGGTTGGAAACCGAATTTCATATAAATTCTGAACACTGTTTTTGTCTGGGTTTCTATTTATATTCTGGAAAATCATAAATCTACATATGTACGTTGATGTTTAATATAAAAAGGAATTGAAAAAATTTTCTTAATAAATTACATAAATTTCTTAGTTTACTATAAATGCAAAGAAATTATTTTATATTAAAAGTTTTCATTTTCGATTAAATTGATTGACTGTAATTGCTAATTAAAATATTTTGGTAAATTCTGCTTATAATCAAATTTAGAAAACAAAAGTATATAAGAACAAAATATTAGTTAAAAAAAAAACACCTAAAAAACCGTTCAGAGAAAGTTTATCATAATTATACCAGTGCTCTCAAACTGTATTTAGTTGTCATTATGCCAATCATTATCCAATCTCATCATGCACAATTATTTTCCTTCGTATCGTGTGATTTTCAAAGATTTCAATAAAATTATTTTTTGTATTTAATTTTTTTTTTAATTTCAATAAAAAAAAATTTTAATTTTTTTTTGGAAGTCTTTGCTGGGTGTTTTTAGGAAAGGAAGTAGCGAAACGTTCTTGAACAAGAGGATGAGTTTGAAACTTTTTATAACGAGATGCTGTAATATAATGAACAAAAGGGACTATGAGATCATGTTGAATAATAGTATTGTGAACATAAAAGGGAGCATGGATAATAGTACGGAGTTTTTTTGATTCGACGGGAATTGTAAGCCTTAGTGGAACCCCAGAATGCTAGTCCGTAAGTCCAGATGGGTTGTAGTAGTGTATTTTATAAAAGAAATTTGCTGTTTATACATAAAAATGAATTGAAAAAATTTCCTTAATAAATCATATAAATTTTTTAGAAAATATTTACTGTAAATAGAAATAAATTATTTTATATTAAAAGTTATATATAAAAAAAAAATATACCACTTTAGAACACATTCGGAGTGAGTTTATCATAATTATACCAGTGCTCTCAAACTGTATTTAGTTGTCATTATCCCAATCAATATCCTATTTCATAATGCATAAGTATTTTCCTTCATATCGTGTAATTTTTAAGAAATACATAAAAAGAAAAGGAAGTGGGGCAAATTTCTTGAATAAGAGGATTAGTTTGATTGGAGATACGAGAATGGAACTTATTATAATGAGACACTGTAACATCATGAATAAAAGGGACTATGAGATCATTGTCGATAACATTATTGTGAACATAAAAGGGAATGCCGATAATTGTACAGAATATTTTTGGATTTGACGGCAATTGGAAGGCTTAATAGGCTCTCAAAGTTCTAGTCTGTAAGTCCAGATGGGATTCAGCAGGTCATCGTATAAAAGTACTTTGCTGTTTATAAACCGTTTGTTTAAAAGTCAAAGTAGTTAATGGTATCATCTTTTTAGTTCTTATCTTCTAAGTCTGGTATATGGGTTTCATGTCAGGCATTTTTTCAAGTTGAGTCCTAGGTACCGATCCTTAGTACATTGTGGTATTTCGCAGCTGGGAGTAAAAGTTATGTGGGAAGATTTACATTCATTGAACTTTATTCTCCAACTGGTAATTAAGTTCTAGGGGGTTTTGTTTTGGATTTGGAGAATTTTGTAATCGTGTTGTAGAGAATGGGTCTAAGTATACTTCCCTGTGGAACATCAGCCAATATCATAGAATCCGTTTACTTGGACGTGTCAGTTAAAATTTTTAAATCATTTTGAAAAAAAATAACTCCAACGCAATATTCTCATTTTTGTTTCTACAGAAAAATTGTAGCACTTGTATCTCTTTAGGATGTGATACTTCCCATCTCCACCACTCACCTAGCAGTACAAAAAAAATTATTACATAGTATAAGCCAAAGAATCATCCCTTAAAATATTAGAAAATATATAATATTGAATAACAACAAAAAATGCAGGCTGTTATTTTTTTAAATAAATCATAAAAGGCATCGTTTTTGGTTGTTATTCAATATTATAATTTTCCAGAGGCACTTTAATTTTCAGAAAACTTTTATATCAAACTAGATAAAATACAATTTTGTTTTTCAAAATATTTGTGATATTATTTTTAAATATTAATAGTGAAAAGATATATTTTGGCATGTTCCCAGGGGAGAAATTTCTTCAAAGATGCTTGAGGGTATATAAAATTTCACAACGATTGACAGGTTTTATTAAGCTTTCAAATAAATTTCTATTTTGAAAATATTTTTATTTAAATAATATTACTATAAGTATAATAAAATATTCCTTATAAGACCTGCCCTCTATTTTATAGAACATATTTTCTTAATATTGCAAAATTCGCTTATGGGTAAATTTTATTTGAGATTCTTTTATAAACAATATGTTTACAAAAGCGTTAAAAATTCAATATTAACTTTTATATTATAAATAACTAAAAATATGTAATTTTTATGATATTTTAATTAATATTAATATTTGAATTTTGAATACTAAATAAAATAAACAAAATTTTAAGTGATTGAATTTAATTTAATTTATTTCTCAAAAAAAAAATGGAATAGAATAGAAATTAGATTGATAAAATAGAAGATATTCATAATATTTTTAAAGTTTTTAATTTATTTTTATTTTAAAAAAAATGGTTATAATTTTAGGTTACATAAATTTTTTTTATCAACAGCAACATTATTTCTTGTGACACAAGAAACTTTCCGATAATTGACCAACTTAATATCGATAGTGTTTCAATATAAATAAAGAAATAATATTTTCGAAAATTTTAAAATATATATTTTTTTGGCAAAGAATACTTTTATTTTTAAAAGTAAATTATTGCCTAGTAAATAGAGAATGTTTTCATAAACTTTGGTTGAAAGGAAAACTTTCGTTCATTCAAACTCTTAATGCTCTTATGAGGTATGAATATTGTTCATTATAAATTCCAAAGTAAATAAACAAAAAATATTTTCTTTTGGATATTTTATAGAAAATTTAGTTTTTATTATTGTTTTTCCTTTAGTAAAAATATTTTCATCTAAAAAAAAAATATTAACAAATATTCAACTTTTTGTTAATATTTTTTTTTTAGATGAAAATATTTTTACTAAAGGAAAAACAATAATAAAAATTAAATTTTCTTTTTGTATGTAACGAAAACTTTATCAATAATCCAAAATCAATATTTTTCGTACATAAACCAGAATATAAAATATGGAAAAAATACCAAAAGTATTATTATTATACAATGTTTTTTTTTTGCTGATTGTTCATAATATTACAAAAACCTTTCAAAAGCTTAAAAGATTCTTGCTGCAAAAATGTCACTTATACGAGTATGCCTTTGAAGGAAAGTTCACAATTCGTTTATAAGTTAAATTTTAAATGTACTTTTTATGTTAGTTAAAAAAAAGTTTTCCTTTCTGAAGAATTTAGAATATTTTTATTCTTCCAATTCGAATCCTTTTTATACTATAACCGCAAAAGTACTTCTTTACCGAAGACATTTTTCAATATTTTTTTTTTATGTTAAAAAACATACTTTCTTAAAGTATTTTCTTTTATGAAATGAATAAAAATGTAAAAATTTAAAAAATACCCTTTTTAAATAAAACCATTACCTTTAATTATTTAAAAAAAATTTTGTAGCAACTATTTTGAAATGAATATACAAAAATTCCAATCTGTTTAAAGGAACTTTTTGTATAAAAATAACTTTTATTTTTCAAGGTTAAAGAGAATATTTTTCTAAGAATTGTTTTTGAAAAATAAAACTTGCATGAGAACTAAGTGGCCTAAAGTTAATTAAATGAAAATACTCAGCAGGAAGTAACTTTTTAAAATATTTCTGATATAATATCATATTGTGTATATCCTACATTTTTAAAATTATCTACTATTTTCGTAATATTTTCACATAATTTATAAGCATTTTTGTTAAAATTGACGAAAATATTTCCGGTCATTGAATTCCCATCCATTGTAGGCTAAAAATTCAATTTCATCAATTAGGATTTATTTTTTTTTAAATTTTTATCCTCCGAATATACCCAAAAACGCATATAAAATTTAATATGAAAAATGTTGAAAATAATTCAGCCATATTAAATATGATTAAGTGCACTTGAATTCGATCCTTTTCCGAATTGGCATTTAAGTGAAAAAATTTACTAAAAGATTGGTGATTGCCTTTTTGAAACACTATGTATCTTAAGTGATCTATTTTATTAAATATTATTTTCAATTTTTTAGAATTGAAATAAAAAAGAGTAAATTTAATCAAAAATTCTTAGAGTCATCAAAATTTAGTCAAGAGATTATAAAAAAATATTGTATACATAAAAACTTGTAGAAATTCACTAGTGTTACTATCTTATTAAATGGTTTAAATTATTTTAAAAGCAGAAAAAAAATACTTTAAAAAAATTTCCTAATATTAAAACTTTGGTAGAAGAAGTTTTCCAAATTTTAGTATGAATTTTATCATCGTAAGCTTATAAAGCTGGAAAAAATTGTTAGGTGATGTATTGGTTGTATAACTTAAAAATGCGGGATTTTTGGAAAAATTTGAGTGTTTATTTTGAAAAATTGTTACAATATATTTTATTCAAAGTATTGTCCATCGGGAGCCACTACTTTTTCCCATTTTTCTGGCAACATATGGATTCCGCGCCAAAAAAACTGCTCCGGTTTTGAGGCCAAGAATGAATCGAGCCAATTTTTGATGCCCTGTTCAGAAGTGAAGCGTATTCCGGTGAGGGCGTTTGGCATGGATCTAAGCAAATGGTAGTCGGACGGGGCAAGGTCTGGGCTATAAGGCGGGTGAGGCAAAACTTCCCAGCCACTGTTTTCTAAATAATTTTTAACCGGTCTTGCAACATGGGGCCGAGCGTTGTCATGATGGAAAATTATGGCTTCGTGTCTGGTCGCATATTCCGGGCGTTTTTCGGCCAATGCTCTCTTCAAACGGATTAATTGTGTTCGGTAGAGGTCGCCTGTGATCGTCTGGCCCGATTTCAATAGCTCATAATAGATCACACCCTTCTGATCCCACCAAATACAGAGCATTATCTTGGCGCCATGGATATTTGGCTTTGGCGTTGATTTGGCTGGTTGGCCGGGCTTCACATACGATTTTTTGCGCTTTTTCGTCGCCAGTAATGATTCGATTCAAAAACGACTTCTTTTTCTGCCGTTCAAGCAGCATTTTGGACATGCAAAATCGCCTTTCAGCGTCTCTCGGCTTCAATTCATATGGGACCCAATTTCCTAACTTTTGGATGAATCCTGCTACTTTCAAACATTTTGAAATGGCTGCTTGAGTGACTCCCAATGATTTTGCAGTTTCTTCTTAAGTTCGACAACAGTCTTCGTCGAGTAATGTCTCCAAATCTTTATCTTCAAACTTTTTTGGCTGACCACTTCTGAACCGCACAAACCATCTCTCGCACGTTGAAATCGATGGAACATATTCAGGATAAGCTTCGGTGAGCAATCGATGTGCTTCAGCTGCACTTTTTTTCAAATTGAAGAAATAAATCAACATTTCCCGCAAATGGGACTTTTTTGGTACGAAATTCGACATTTTTGAAGCAAAAAAAACTTTGTTGTTTACACTATTTCGTTCAATGACTAATCGAGAATGAATGACAGATGTTTAACCTCCAAAATGCCATATGAGTTATTACTAACGCAAACCATGTGCAAAAGTTATGGCATCTGTTGTCAATCCCGAATTTTTAAGTTATACACCTACGTACGATAATTTCTAAAATATCTCTTATTTCTTATATTAATTTTTGACTTGCTTATGGAATATTTTTTTAATTTGTACATATGGTGTTTAATAAAAAAACCAAAAAAAAAATATTTACATAAAGTTCCACAGAAAAATGTTAATTTTATCAATAAAAGAAACTTCTTCCTTTTATCCATGTAGAAATTTTTAGAAAACACCAAAGAAAACAACATTTTCTTTCCTATAAAATCGATTAACTATAAAAAAAAAACGAATACATAATACAATATCTACTTAAATATAGTAATATAAACTTTAGTCACAACTAAGTAATATAGTCATTAGCCTAACAAAATCCAGGCAAGGACACAGTTTTTGTTTATACAGAACACAGGTAAAAGAAATTGATCCATCACAGATGGCAAAGTTATTACATAAAACAAGACAAAAGTAAACAGAATACTTGAACTTAATTCCATTTGTAAAATAAAATAAATATCTTAAGTTGATTTCATCCGTAAAATAATTTTTGTTGGTATTGTATAAGGAAAAGGTTTCAAACAAAAAAAAAAATTCAATTTCGAGTGCTGTTCAATGTTTGAACCAAGTTTTTCATCTTATAAACATTTTAGAAAGGAAACAAAAAATTACTAAACAAAAAAAATATGTTTCAATTAAAAAAATCGTTTTAAGGATATTTCTTTTGAAATTGAGGATTAAGAATATTGACATTAATTTCAAGGAAACGAAACTTGTGGTTGTTTTTCTTGTGTATGCCATTGAAGTTATATCTACAACAAAACATATGCTCATAAAATTAAATTTGCAAACTGATAAAAATAATCGAAGATGGACTCAATAAAAGGCTTGGTTTTATTCAGAAATGAAGTAGTAGAAAATTTTTCAATATTAGAATATATTTATTTAGAAAACTATTTGTCAAAAGAATTAATTTTCAATTATATTACACTTTGTTTCTTCTGTAGTAACCTTCTTCATCTTTTATGTCATTGCTGTAGTGAACTGCCTACAATTTAAAACTTCTAAAATAATCTAATAAACTCCACAAATTTTTAAAAATCTAATTTGTCCTTCCAACTTTTACTCTTAGGAAATCTGACAATGCCTATCTACACAAAACATGAAATTATAAACTGGTCCCATGCCAGTGGCGCTACAAAATGACATCGGGCTCTTCTTTCAGAAGTAAGTATTTTTCATGATAATTTATCTATTTCTAAACGCATACTTTTGTTTTGTTTGTTGTACAGTTTTTGGAGACAAAAGCCCAAAACTATTATACAGCGCCACTACCATGAGCCCATTTGGCGACTTCATGTTACGTTTGGATTGGGATTGACATTTTACCTTATGAAACTGATCGAGTGTCAGTTGGAGGGGAGTAATAAGATATAGTTAAATTTTATGAAGCGTATTTGCTTATTATACCAAGTTAAAGGGAGAACTGTTAGGTCTAGAAGGTCTATAATTGAGGGAGTCCTTTTCAAAAAAGGAATTCTGGGTTAAGTGGGATTTTTTAAAAATATTGTAAATGCTGAGTTGAACGTTACAGGAATCGCGTGTAGGATGGGTTTGGTTACCGAAGATGAGATCTTGGGTAAGTATTCTTATTGCCTATAGATCGCCATAGAAAGCATAACTTCATTTTAGTAGGATTCCATACTTAACCTCATAATGTTAAGATTGTTAGCTTTCAACAAGCCAAATCATTGCAAATGATGATGTGTGATGATTGGGATTTCCCCAATCCATCAACCAATTCAAGAAAAAATTTCCTACTGACGGATGGATTGGCATTTGCCTCTTTGTCTTTATATTTAGTCCCCATGCTCAATCTGGAGTGAGCTTCTCCCAAAAAATCTGATTCTATCTGAAAAAAAATGCGGAAATACAAGGCCAAACTGAGAGTGCTCTACAAGCGTTAACCGAAATCAGATTCAGGTGTTGTTTGGTATAATAACCATAAAGTTAGAGTAATACTATTTAACTTTTCGACCATAGAGATTGAGATCAAAGCGCACAAGACACCTGCCCAGGAATGGTTTTCGCCAGTTCAGCTGACTAGATTCAGTTAGTTGCATGCCTCTCAATTAACCCCCCCCCCCAACCCACTTCAATCCAATGCATTCTTCTTTAATTTCCTGCTTGGGCCACTTCATGCATGGAATATTCTCTTAAAATCCCACTTTTCTTCATCTTCTTTATCTTCTTCAGCTTCTTTATCTTCTTCAACTTCTTAAACTTTTCCAACTTCTTTATCTTCCCCATCTTCTTCAGTTTCTTCATCTTCTTCAACTTCTTCATTTTCTTCCAATTCTTCATCCTCTTCAATTTCTTTATTTTCTATATCTTCTTCATCTTCTTTATCTTTTTCATCTTCATCATCTACTTATTCTTCTTCATCTTCTTTATCTTCTTCATCTTCTTCAACTTCTTCATCTTCCTCATCTTCTTCATATTCTTTATCTTCTTCATCTTCTTCATCTTCTTCATCTTCTTCATCTTCTTCATCTTCTTCATCTTCTTCATCTTCTTCATCTTCTTCATCTTCTTCATATTCTTTATCTTCTTCATCTTCTTCTTCTTCTGCTTCTTCAACTTCTTCATCTTCTTCATTTTCTTAGTCTTCTTCATCTTCTTCAACTTCTTCATCTGCTTTTTCTTCCTAACCATATTTCGTACCCCGTACATGAATCAGGCACACATTCCATCCTTCCATCTGTAAATCCTGCGGTAACCTGCCTCAATCTGCCAACCACTTCCTTGACAGTCCATACACACTATGCAACTACCTGGTCCTGCCTCTAATCAGCTCCATGCATCACAGGTAAGTCCATATTGCTAACAATCAGTAGTCAGTTACAAGCTAGTTATCCTAACTGTTGTTACCAAGACCTACCTAAACCTCCACTATCATCTGCAGTGATAGCACCCGACATCCTGCCATCACTCAACTCCAGTTCTAAGACTGTAACTGCAACCTTGCAGCTCCAGTTTAAGATGTTTCAACCAAAAGCTCCTCACTTTGGCCGGGCTCTGTGGACCGTCAGATCTGCTTTTAAAAGTATTTGATGAGTAATCTTCACTCAAAACGCTACGCTTAAAGAGTTGCAATAATGAAACTAATAATTTCTTGGCACTACTAGACCAACTCACAACTGCGATTTTGTTAAAACCTATAAGCTACTTATAGTATCGATCCTATGTTAGGGATATACACCCAAAAGTGTACTCCTTGCGGAAAAAAACCACAACAGTAACTTTCCAAATATTTAGAAACGTTGACGTTCTACTCGTACTGCGGAAAGTTAAAGGAACCTCCCTAAATATTTTAAAAGGTTCTTTATATCCTTAAAAGAGTTTAAAAAGAATCGGCACTCTACAAGGATTATTGGTTAGTTAGAAGTAAATGTGGAAGAAGACAGAATTGATGAGAAGTTTTTAATAAACAATTCCTTGTCTTTGAAGCATTCAACACTAACATCCTTAATGGAGTAGAAAGATGCCCAAGTTGTTACGAAAATTCAATTAACTTTACGCTATGCTTCCTTCAAAGAGGAACTGATGTCAATTTGAAAATTAAATTTCTTCCGAACTGTAAACTTCGCCTCTTTCAATGCGACCAACTCGAGAAATTTTGTCGTAATGTAGAAATTGGAGTAATTTTCCCAGGTACAACTTCGTTCTCGTCTTACTGTGGCGACATCTCGTGAATACCAAAATGGCCGTCAGCTAGACATTATTTACCACATTAAAATAATGACAAAAAAAATTATTTACCATCATTTCATTTACCAGCATCACAATACGAAAAAATGTTTTAAGCGTCCTAAGTTGATCTCTAAGTAACTCAAAATCACCATACCAAAGGATATAAAAAGAACCTATCGTTAGATTCTCAAGTGGTAACACTAATTTTACTTGCTATAAACTTTTTTACGAAAATTTGGCTATAAATAATTATTTTTCTTTAACATTTCTAATATTGTAGAACCAATTTTCAATATAAAATTATTAATTATTATTATTAAATATGTTAAATTTTTATCAGGTTTTGCAGAAAAAGATGTGTGACTTTGCTTAAGACAAATGCTTATACCAAAATGTTTTTTGTAATTAAAATAAAAATTATTTAATTTAAATATCCTTTTTTTTATGATGACATTAAAAAAACTATTTTCTAAAAGTGGTTTAATATTTCAATTTAAAAAAAAATTTTTGTTGAATTTTCACATAAAAAATGTTCTACAAAAATTTCTTATTAAATTTCTTGTAAATTGATTGTGTTTATTTGTATATAAAAATAACTTTAAGACAGATAATAGATTACTTGAAAATTCCATAAATAATCTTTAGTTTCATACCAAACCACTATCACACCTAACCACCAGACCTAAATAACTGCAGCCTTTCCATAAAATTCTCTATTTCCCACCAAACAAAGTTAATGAACAAATTACAATGTTCACTTTATGAATTTCTCGGTTTAAATAATAAATTATCTGAGCAAGTGAAATTATCTTCAACAAGTTGTTCAGAGGCTACTACAAATAGAAAAGATTAATTACGGTTCGATTCTTGACTTGAACAAGTGTTGCTGTTTAATGTTCTTTCAAGAGCCACTCGAATGGTAAATTGTTTCTTCAAATTATAAATTTTTGCGTGTTCTATGTTAACAGAATAGTAATGAAGATGATTTTCAATTCAGAAAATATTATAATTTAGATAAGTTTTCTATAGAAAAAAAATAACTGAAACGCAGAAATTTATTTAGAAAAAAAAGTAAAAGTAAATATTAACGAAATAGAGGAGAATTGTACTAGTTAAATAAGGAAAAAAGGAGTACACAAAGGATGACATGTTTAAATATTATCTAAATATCCATTAGGAGACTCCTTTTAGGAATCAATCCGTTAGAGGTAATAATTTAAGACTTTTTCACTTATTTTGATCATTAATTCGGTTATTTCTTGACGGATATTTAGATTTAAATATTTAAAAATTGAAAAACTATCTTTGTAAATACTTTTTTTTTATATAAATACTAGTATTAAATCGCACAAACTTAGCAACTAATTAATATTACAAAATCTCAAATAAAGATGTCCTGGGAATTTTTTGCCTTGTAGTAGTTTTGCTTATTGATGTATTCACCGAGCAAGAAATGAGCCTCATTGCTGACAAAGATTTTGTTCAAAAAATCATAATCTAAAGTCGGTATTATCCTTTTTGTGTTCATCATAAATTCTTTAACTTATAATGGCAAACTTTATACTAATATAATATTAACTTAAACTTTATTTATAAAATCAAATTTGGTAAACAAAATAAATATAGTTTCCAAATTATTAATTGGATACCCCAGTAGTTTTAAAGCTTACTTCCAAACAACATTTTTTCAACGTTTTTATTTTTTTTCGTTAGAGATAAAAAAAATTAATTAAAATTTTTTATGTTATTTGATGTTTTAATTTAGTAATTTTCTCATAAAAAAAAATACTTATTTTATCTATGGTATTTTAAAAAGAGAATTTTTGAAGGAAACTATTTCACTTATAAATGAAAGAATTTTACTCAAAAAAAAACCGTTTTCTTTCCTTTTAAAGAGAAAGAAAAGTTAACATAAAAATAACATAGACAATAATATAGTATAATCATTTTGAAAGTTTTATTTACTTGACTCTTCATCTTAGGAATTCTATAAACTTTTTCAAAGCAAAAGCAAATATGTATTTTGGTAAGAATAAGTATGTTAACGTCAGAACAACACGATAGATATGAGAATCTTATATGTGCTCTTTAGAAAAGAATAATATTTTTTTTCCCAATTATACATAAACTTTAATCTGAAATGTATTTTTAAATGTTATATAAATAAATGGAATTATTTTTTGCTTAAGTACAATTTACACATCGAGACTGTAAAGTATAAAATATAAATAGAAGAATGCCCAAGAACACATTCGTATTATTGTAAATGAAAAATAAAAATATAATAGACCATTTTGGGAAAATAATTACAAACTGAATTGAATAAACTTTCAAAAGTCGAAATAAATACGCAGAATTATTTAATAGTTCATATTAAGAGCTATAATAGTGATAATAAATAAAAGCCATTATAAGTACGCATACTGTGAAAATGTGTACTCGTAAAATTGTTGGTCTACTTCCGATATTGTTTAATTAACAGGCGTGACTACTAATTAAATTTAATATGCTACCTTTGATAGTATTTTAGGTGAAAAGAATCAATTTAATTGGAACTTAATGGATTTCTTATTGATTTAATTTGGTTAGAATTTATTTCTTGCTACATGTTATAAGCAAAGGCAGTCTGATAAGTCAGTAGTAAATCCAAGACACATATCTGATATCAGAAAAATAATATTTTTCTAATTATTTGTACTTTAGAAAGAGACAACAAAATTTTTTTTATAAACTTGCATTCATTAGTTTAGTTTTTCCAGCTATTGAAAGTTGATAAGATTTGTGTTTTTTATTTATACGAAAGAAAGTGAATTTCATATGTTAGTCTAAGTAATAAAAAAAATATCTGAGGTTGGGAAATATTATGGAAACTTCTCACCATCGTATGTACTGATTTAGAAGTGTTTCACTGATTTTTCTTGGGGCCGTACGAGAACATATGACGCTGAAGGCCAAAGACATTCAATTTAGATTTTCGTCATAGAAAACCACCGAGTGAAAGTATTGATATGAGAAAATTGATATGGTAAGCATTTCAAAATATTATGAAGACAACATCTTATATGAAATTTTTGGAAAAAGAAAGCTTTCGGTGAGACGTGCGTCACGCTGGTAAACACCTGAACAAAAATTTGTTCGTTTAATAATCTTAATGAAGGGTTTGTATAATTTTATGCATAAAACAAAATAATTTTTGCATTGTTTCTAAACTGTTCATAAAACATGAATTTATCATTATACACCAGAAACAAAAATTCACTCAAAACAATGGACTTCTACTGGTAAACATTTTATTACTACCGTTTTCTGGTATTATATGTTATAAACTTTAAAAACAAATTGAAAAAATCATTAAATAAAAAATATTGAGCTAATAAAAGATCATGTTAAAAAATTGACACATTTTTTATAAAATAATATAACTTTTTATTTCATTTATCATTGACTTATCAGACTACCCTCATAATATCCTATTAAACCCTCTGAATTATAATCAAAAATTATGATAAAAGCATATATTTTTTTTCTTGTTGTATACTTATTTTTATCCTATTTCTGTGTCATATTTACTATAACAAAATTTCGACAAAATTTGATTTATTGGATATGAACGAGAGGAAAATTCTATTTACTGTGAACATAATAGATTTGGGGACTAATACGAACGAAAAATTAATTTATTATTATTTCATCAGAAGGACTAAATTTATTTCTTCATATTTGATTCAATTCTCATAGCAATCATTATTATCATTCGTTACCATAATGATATTAGGAATATTATTATGTGCATAAATATATTATTGATTCTCTCCACCAAATAATAGTAGAAGTCATAGAATACCCAATCATCATAGAAGCAACAGTGACAAGGATTACCAAAAAAAAAACCAAGCAAAATTACAATAAGTGAATATGTGATCATTATAATAATAAAAAAGCAATCGAATATTATCTCTTGGTTGCTATTAACGTATGTGATTCTATAAAAAATGATAAGTACTTCGTCGAATCCATTTAACTTGGTGTAGGGAGAAAAGTTAAGCTAATTTCAATAATGATGACATAGTTCATATTATCAAGGAAAATCTATTGCAATAGTGAGTGAAATTGAAGGGATAATAGTGAAGGAGCAAACTAAAGAATTCGTTGCAATGAAAAGGAGTGAAATTATATAAGCAGCTTACATATTCGATATACTCGATTATAATCATTATTGTTATTTATTTTTCATGGACTTTTAATTATCAATTAACCAAAATTAGTTATAAATCTTACAATCGATCTTTGACATAATCCTCATTCTAAGAAACGAACATTATTTGACGTTTCCTTTATTTAATTTTTTATTTTGATGAAGATATCTTAACTTGGCTTATACGTTTAAGTAATCAAAAATTAGAATTAGGAAATATATATTTTTTAGAGCGTATAATAAAAGTACAAGATTTGAGGAAAAACTAATGAGACTGGCATCACTAAGAGAAATTTGGCAACAGTGCGAGCTTTCTCGCGTGGAAGCTTGTATACCCTAGTTGCTTTTATACGTGCAGTAAAATTTTGTTGTATTCTTGTAGTGCGTTACGAAAAATTTTGTGTTTAGTTTAATGAATCTGTTAAAAGTTTGACTTACGAAAAATTGCAACGGCATATTTCTTATCTGATGATATATAAGCTTTTTTAAAGGGCCGAGATCCTACTTAATAAGGATTTTAATATCAAAAGTTGAATAAAATGGGGAAATTTTGTAAAGTTATACTGTCGATTGATATTGATAATAAAGAGTATGTCTTTAAAAGATTCAGAAAAATGGTTGTTTACGTCTGATTGTGAATTGCAGACTTTTGGATACTCTACCATGCGAACACTCCATATTGATCAACGAGGTCTTACCAATAAAAAAAAAATGTTTCCAATGGTTCCCTAGCCCTCCCATTTAGCTATACTTAATCCATATGACTTTTTTCGTATTTTTAAGATGAAAAATCGTTTTAAAGGCATGACGTTAACAACATCGAAAGGAGTGTAATCAAGGAGCTGGAGGCGGTCCCAGTTGAAGCATTCCATCATGACCGGAAAGACTAGAAACAACGCCTCTAACTATCTATAATTTTTCTAGGATATTAAAGTTTTATTTAACATTTGAATTTAATTTCTCCTTAGCTCAATACACTTTGTCGAACGTATCGGAAGGTTCTACAGACCCCTACCTGAAGTGGCTATCTTCAAAATACTCAAAATGCCTGTTAACAACATGGGTGATATTTTTATTCTACAATAATATCTTTACAGCTAGGAATTTTTTCAGTTTTAAGGCCAATTTGGTAGATATTAAATTTTTGCTGAGCGGGTTAGCTTGAGTGGATATGCCCAATGTCATGGTGGAACAACAAATTTTGTCGTGTACCGCTCATTGTAAGTTTTTTTTTTATTTTTTATAGAAGTTAACTAGGAGAATTATTTTTGACTACGTAAGATATAAAGCACCAGTTTATTTGAGATGTACACAGCATTTTTGATTTGACGCAACTTCATTTGCCAGTCTGGTGTAGTAGCCATTTTTCATCATTCTAAATAAGGTTCATTAGTTATATGTGCCTTGCTGCTCCTAAATCCAGAAATCTAAAAATGGATGAACCTTCGCCTACACTATTTATATTTAATTTAACATCCTAAGTAGTTTTTCTTCTCAATACTTCTCTCATTTTACATTTTTACTATTTGTAAAATGGCGACTACTGGAGTCGATGTCAACAACTGTCAAAATAATATAACAATGGCAATCAATTTTATATTTGCGCGTGAAAGTAATATTAATTTTGATATTACCCTGATATCTTGTCTTGCATATACAAAAATTCAATTATAAAATCAGACATTCTCATAAACATACGAGTGCTCATGATAGAGCCAAAATCTGCTTTCTACAATTGTTTATATAGACACTCCTTACAATAAACATTTTAATTTAGGTTTTTTGTTTTAAACTCATTTAAATAATATAAATTACAGCCATTTATAAATTATTTGCTTGAATATAAATTACAAAAACTGCTCAAATATTTTAATTTTAATTTTATTATTGTATTATAAATAAATGATTTCTTGCTAAGCTCTCGAAATTGAATATTACTTTCTGGTTTAGTATTTGCTAAAAATACAGCAGTCACTATACGTGTATGATTATCAGGGCAAATTTGGCCGAAAGCTAAACATTTGTTTTTCTGTGAGCAAGTTTTAACAAAAGTAATACATTTTATACTTATATCCAATCAAACAGAGATAAATAAATTCACCCTCAAGCTTTGTTCCAATAACTTAACAGGAAAGTATACCTTCTGTACATTATAAATTTATACATATTTTTTGAGAGTATTATTTTTCCAAATAAATTTAATATCTTGAAACTATTTTATTGTTTGCTACTTGCTCAGAAAACAACAATTACTATATGAATTTTAGATATATAATAGGTAATATTCAAAATTAGCCTAATAAACACTTATACCATTTACAAAAAATTTAAAAATGGTTATTAGGATATATTTGGTTAAAAGATAAATTTCTGCTGAACTGTGAGCAACTCAAAATATTTTTTTTTTACCAAAACGCCAACTGTTCTCAATTAATTATAAAATATATTTTTATATAAACATAATCGAATATGATAAATTCATAAGGCTTTAATATCTCAGGATATAAACAGAAAACAACTTTGTTTTAGAGAAATTTGTTCTAGAATCAACTGTTTTTTTTTATATATAAAAATTAACTTTCAATTCAAACAACTCTTAAGCTACTATAATTTTCTTAGATACAATACTCGTATGTACATGCTATGGATGCAATTGCTGAGAAGGCAGCAGTAGTTATATAACTTCTAGTTTTAGATAATATTCAAAGCCAGTCTTACAACACTTGTGCAACTAAGAAAATAGCCTAAGATAACCATCAGGGTATGTTTAGGCGAAAGCAAAATATTTGCTTAGCTGTGAGCAAATTCTTAAAAAAAATTTGAAACAATTTTTTCCACTTTTTTAGTATATCAAGCAATTTACTTTTATACCCAATTGAATAAAGAATCATAAATTCACTCTTTAGCATTTTTTCAGAATATTAACAGAAATAAAAACTTTCATTTAGATAAAATTGTCTTAAAAAGAACTTAAGCAATTGCTCAACATACAGTAGTAATTTTATGACCTTTAGTTTTAAATAATATTCAAAGATAGTCTTACAACACATGTGGAACTAAAAAAATATATTAAGATGATCATCAGGATCAGTTTAGCTCAAAGCAAAATATTTGCTTAACTGTGAGCAAAATCTAAAAAAAATTTGAAACAATTTTTTCCACTTTTTCAGTATATCAAGCAATTTACCTTTATACCCAATTGAATAAAGAATCATAAATTCACTCTTTAGCATTTTTTCAGAATATTAACAGAAATAAAAACTTTCTTTTATTGAAAATTGTCCTAAAAAGAACTTAAGCAATTGCTCAGCATACAGCAGTAATTTTATGACATCTTTTTTTAAATAATATTCAAAACTAGTCTTACAACAGTTGTGAAACTAAGAAAATATAGTAAGATGATCATCAGGATGAGTTTAGCTGAAAGCAAAATATTTGCTTAGCTGTGAGCAAATTCTAAAAAAAATTTGAAACAATTTTTTCAACTTTTTTAGTATATCAAACAATTTACTTTTATACCCAATTGAATAAAGAATCATAAATTCACTCTTTAGCATTTTTTCAGAATATTAACAGAAATAAAAACTTTCTCTTATTGAAAATTGTCCTAAAAAGAACTTAAGCAATTGCTCAGCATACAGCAGTAATTTTATGACTTCTATTTTTAAATAATATTCAAAACTAGTCTTACAACAGTTGTGAAACTAAGAAAATATATTAAGATGATCATCAGGATGAGTTTAGCTGAAAGCAAAATATTTGCTTAGCTGTGAGCAAATTCTAAAAAAAATTTGAAACAATTTTTTCCACTTTTTTAGTATATCAAGTAATTTACTCTTATACCCAATTGAATAAAGAATCATAAATTCACTCTTAAAGTCTTGTTTCAGGATATTAGCAGAAAAAAAACTTTCTTTTAGAAAAAAGTAACTTGTTTTTTTGTACAAAAATATCAACTTTAAATTCAAAAAATTCTTAAGCTACTATTATTCTCCTAGATAAATACTAACTTTGAAATATATGTGTCAGTACCGAATGATATTTTTAATGAATATCTCAACCTCTTTAATGTTAATTAAAATTATGCAGAAACAGTGAATCTTACATTTGAGCAAAATGAAAATTCTTCAGGAGTAAACATTTTAAAATACTCTCAAAAAATTTTTCTTTCAATTATTTTCTGTCAGATGTAATAAGAAAGGGATAAGTTGGCATTAGAGAGTTGACAAATGTTCTAATGGAAATAATATTCAAATTTTGTATACATTTTATCCACTAAGGAATTATAACAGGTAAGTATGAAAATTGTAAAATCTTGTAAATGGCTGTGTTAGAATAAAATATTTCACTTTCCAGCATAGAACGTAAAATCCGAATTATTTACCATTCTTAAGATATTCGAATTATTCATAAGAATGGCTTAAAATATTACTAAACAAACACGCACATTTGTGTCGAGTCATAGTATAGGCTCTTGATACGTTTTTATTTTCTTGAAATGTAAAAGGACAAGCAGATAAAATGTCGCTTTTGACTATTCGAATAACCAAAAGAAAAGTGTGTTTTTAGCTAGTTTTACTTGAATCAGACGAAGAAGGATCCACCTATTTAAAAGTTAGTTTCCATAGCCTTTTATATACTTGTACACATGTAAAGGATATAATTTTATCCATAGAATATTATGTAAGCACTACGTTCCATTTAATGATATCCTTGTTGACCTTCGTCAGCTTATGAAAGCAATGACTCCGTTTATCCTGTACATTACTGTTTCTCCATATTCTTATACAATCGACTATGGAAAATCTTTTACTGGATTAATGCCTTCCAAAAGGTATTCACATTTAATGATGCTATGTATCAGTTTCAGTTTTCCGTTTTTGTCATGTAATTTTTCGCATAAAATAACGCAATCTAAGACCTGACAAATCCATATGGCTCCAATTGAATAACAGCATGGTTTTTTTTTTATATGTATAAGCTAAATAGAAAATAAGTAATTTCAAGGCATTTAGTAAATATTACTAATAATCCATCTATCTTCAAATAAATACAAATAATTAATTAGTAACCGGATGAATTTTTTTTCTCGTCAATTTTCTCCTTTTCACGTATTATAAGGATATTCTTTTTATTTGTAATGAGTCTAGTCAGAATAGTAAATTGTTCTTTTGTCATTTTTACCTTCTGATGGGGTCTACTTTTATGGGGAATTAATGAAAATATTTATGTTTATCAGAAAAGAGCAAATATAATCAAGCACAGCTGGTCACTATTATATCAACTGTATAGAATTGATTATCCTGGAAAATAAAGGAAAACTTTTATATAATATATAGCAGAAATTTTGTTCGAAACTTTTATACTTGTTTTGTGTTCTCTTTTATTCTGACAACTTCTGGTATTAAAATAAATCCGTTTATTCGTATTTTATTGGATGGTTTTATTGTTCAAACAGAAAACACATATCGCGATATGTGGGACAGATTGTATGCCTTTTTCGTTTGTTCAATGAAAATGCTGAGCGGACAAGCCGAAGACAACGAGTGAGTATATCAGATCGGAATAAATGCCGATAAAAGTCATATTTCAGTTGGATGGATGTGTGTTAAAGACCTCAAAGCGACATAATCGCATTCAAGATTCTTTCCTCGAGAAGTACTCAAGCGTTCTGTATGACACTCATTGATCCTAGTCCCTATTTTATTTCATATTTCATACGCACAAAGCGAAAATAACTCACTGCGTTTTGTTGTTATCTGTGCAGAGTTTTACTAAAGCAGCAGATAATATTGTATAATATTATTTAAAATGGAAACTAATTCCATTCGGTTCTCGTGTTCTTGTGTAATGGAAACTTCTCAGTTGGTAATAAAGACAAATTTATTTAGAAACAGAGAACAGACTATATTGTTCGACAAGATCATATATCAAGGGAAATTTTCGAAAATTCTAATTGAAAACAAACCAAACAGATAATCAAGTCTATTCTCCATTATCAAAGAATACTGAACAGAACACACAAACTGTTTGGTTATTATTCAAAGTCGAATACAAAACTTTTATTTGATATTAAATCAGGCTAAAAAGTTTTAATATTAACAACAAAAATAAAGAAATAACTTGAATCCTTTTCTTAATTAAAATCCAAATCTTGTTTTATTACGAAAAAATTCAAAAGTTTCTTTATACAAATTAATCAAATGAAATAAATTTTCAATAATTCTCAAAAGATTAGCAAATATTTTAGGCTTTAATTAAAATGTTTATCAAGTTTTACTATAACTTATTTGGCATTTGATCCTTTTTATATTTTGTTATAGATTTTTTTGATATATAAAATAATTTTAATCAAACAAATGGAGGGATAGAAAAGTATATTTTTGTATTGTGAATAGAAAGACTCTACATCGAAAATTTATTTGCAATAGGATTTTGGAAGATAATTTCTTTGGAATAATTTTTGCCCTGCTTGGAAATAATTTCTGTTTTTTTCTTTTTTAAAAAAAAGATAGTTTTATTAAAAAGATTACAAACAAGATTATTATTTAGCCATTTTCTTTATCTGTGCGTATATTTATCTAAGTAAAATATAATATATGCAATTTTATTATAGTCTTTATTGTTTTAATTAAAAATTCTGTCTAAATTATTGTAAAATATATAATTTTGATACGTAAACTAGAGACTACATTAAGACTCAAAACAAAAAGAGCAATGGACGATTAAGAAACTGTTGTTAATTGCTGTAATAATTGACATTTAATTTTTGACATATAATATTATACCAAGACCCATTTGGACTTATGGATTAGAAATACAATATGAAACTTTCCATTTTAAATGTCAATTATTACAGCAATTAACAACAGTTTCTTAATCGGATTATCCAATTTGCGCTTTGGATAGTAAAATTAGATAAAACATACTCAAATAAGCATTAGACTGCATGGCACTATGCCATGTTTATTCAATTTTTTTTGTCATAAAAAGATCACATACTTTGATTATCATTTTTTTATACCATAAGTATAACACCGGCCATGTGTTGCCATACGAAATTATTAAAGTTTACTATGCAGTTTAAAAGGGTTTAAGACCCATTTAGACTTATGGATTAGAAATATATTGTGAAATTTTCCATTTTATTTCCTATTTAATCTTATCCAAAAATGCCTAACTTAAACTATCGTAACTAATCTGCGCTTTGGATAGTAAAATTAGATAAAACATACTCAAACTAGTATTATAATATACTGCATGGCAATATGCCATGTTTATTCACTTTTTTTTGTCAAATAAAGAACACATACTTTGATTATGTTTATTTTATACCATAAGTATAACACCTGCCATGTGTTGCCATGCGAAATCATTAAATTTTACCATGCAGTTTAAAAGGCTTTGGCTACAATGTAAGATAACATTATCTGGAAGTACAAAACGCAGTACATTTCTGCATGGTAAAGTACAAAAAACTGATTTTCCATGCATAAAAACATTATCATGTGCTGTCAGATGATGATGTCATGTGTTTGAATGGCATAAATTGTCATGCATGTTAAAATGGTGTGCCATCTACATGTCACATTATAGCATGAAATCGTCTTGTACCATATAAAAGCATTTGGTACATAGGCGTAGTGAGCCGTATAACATATATTTGTGCCATGGAAAAATTTCCATATTTGTGCATGCGATCTTGCCATGCAGTTTAATGCTAGATTTAAAATTCAGAATTTAATCAATATTTTGCAAAAAAATATAAAAATTGTTAAAGAGTTGTAACGATAAATCTTGCAGGACTCGAAAGTTTTGAGGTAATTTTTGATGGCTTCTTTGCATATTTTGGACTGCAATTTGGCCATTACTTGAGGTTCTTAAATGGTCTGTAGTTTGTAGATAATCTGCTTTAATATAATTTTTAACATAGCTGTGCAGAAAAATTTCAACGCAAATTGCAATCACCAAACCTCGAAATTATACTTTCTGGAAATTTTCAGTGCTGTAGGGCCAACATTTTTTTGTACTATCAAAAGTATAGTACAAAGTGCATGTGGTACTATCTTTTTCTGGCTACATGTAGTCCAAATTGACGGTAATAGTCTGTCCTTCTATATTTTTAAATAAATGGACAGTCATACAATGGCTTCTCCATACTCATTTGTGGGTTTTTAGAGCCCCATCGTGGTTTTTTTTATTGATATGATCGAATATCTGATAGGGTTTACATTCAAACTAGCAGTTATCTATCAAAATTGGTTACTAATTTTGTCTCAGCATAATTAACCATTACATTATGGATAGACTCAGACTTGATCAACGTTTCAATATTATGTAAAATTCACTTCAAAAATGAGTCGTGAATTTCTTAAGCCTTCTAAGTTATATTGTAAATAATTAATTTTGTATTACAAATGCTCATTAAGATGACAACCCATCAACCTGTCAAAAAATAAGCTTGTAGTGAAAGCGTGGATGATGCAATCTTAACTCGGCCATGATCATCTTAGAAGCGAGCAGAGACATAGAACCCGGTCACTAGTGCTGGAAGTAGGATGGTTCTAGAATTCATATAAGTCAAGTAAGCATCAATTTTTTGAGGATATTATTTAGCAAATAACGTAACATAATTGTGCTATTTGAAACCATTTAATTATTTCATATTTTGGCTTATGCTTACAAACCAGCAATAATTGATGACTCGAAAGCCAATATTGAGTAAGTTATTCTTCCCAAAAAAAACTCTATAAAATGTTGGTCGATCTTAAGAGCTTCGTCAAGAATATGATTCTCGACGAAATGCATATGCCCAAAATTAATTTTTAATTACTAATTGGAAAAAAATTATCTTTCATGTTAAAAAAATTTTATAGCAAAAATTTAATTTTATTAGTTTTTTTTTGAAGGTTTTAAAAAGTATCTAAAGTAGTTAATTAAATTTTTCCATTTTAATTTCATAGTCCTCAATTTTATTGTAAACAATTTTTATAATAAAACCAAGCTAAATTTTAAGATTAGCACTTGACAAAACCAATAATAACTTAAGACAAGCAGTACTTTAATGAATTATTGATGTTCCTTGTCATTTAGTTAATATTCTGAAAAAATTGCATTTACAATATTTTTGGAGAGAGTTTTTAACCCCTTTTTTTAAAAAAATTATCCATTTAAGAAAAATTAGTATTAATTGGCTACTGTAAAAATGATAATTAATTTGTGGAACTATGGTATATGCTCTCCAGACAATATTTTATTAGTAGCTACTTTGCAAAAGTCCTATTAATAATAATAAAACAATAATATCAGCTGGATCGGCAGCCCAAATAATGAAGAAGATTACCATTAAGTAAGCACCTGAGTAAAAAATCAAGGTGTCTTATACAAAAATAATTTATTTAAGAAATAGTACCCATAAAAATTTGGAAAAAGAAGAAAAATTCTTAAAATTTGTCTGCTTTATATATCATATGGCCACGACCGTACCTCTACAGTGTGCACAATCGCAATTGGTCCAAACCTCTGGAATCTGGGCTATGACGACCTCATCAGAAAACATGAGAAGAACACAATAACACCAATTGCCTATGCAGACGATATTGTTGTCCTGGTGCAGTGCTGCAGCCGATCTGAAATCGAGGAAAAAGCCTCTCAAGTGGCATCTCATATAGAATCATGGCGCGAAACTCGAAAGCTTAAGCTCGCAAGTGAGAAAACGCAGATGATTCTTCTGAGGGAAAATTAAAGCGACCTCCAGCTATAAGACTAGAAGGGAAAACAATTGTAGCAACAAATAGTCTGAAATACCTGAGTGTATGGTTAGAACAGGGAAATTCATCAAAAAGGCATGCTGCAGAAACGGCAGGCAAAGTAAAGAAAGTATACAACCGTCTCGTAAGTATATCGAGAAATGAATGGGCACTAAGTCACTCTGCAAAATTGATTATATACAAGGGACTTGCTGTGCCATTGCTAATATAACCTAAAAGTCGTTGAGTCTGTGCAACGAATGGCGTTGATATCTACAGAAATACAGCATATGACTTACTGTGCACTCTCACTAGGCATATGCCAATAGCTTTAAAGGCCTTGAGATCTCAATGCATTTCTTACTACAAGGTGTATAAGCTTAAATCCGCTGTTTGGTAATAGATGGCGTGAGTGAGCGTATTAAGCTACCGTGGACAAGCCATACTTTTTTTTATGAGTTTGCCATCTGTCAACATTAATCAGTGCACATTGTTAGCAATTTCGTACAATAACATACATTTTATCCTTTGGTAATCATGTCTAGTTTTGTGCCAGAAAAAGAGCATATGCGGTAAGCTCTGCTTTTCTGCTTTAATTTGAAGAAATTCGCTGCCTAATCGCATCAAATTCTTATGGAGGCCTATGGTGACAGTGCTTTATCGGAAACAATGTGCCGAGATTGGTTTCGTCGGTTCAAAGACGGCAATTTTGACTTGTGGGCAAGAAGCGTGAAAATCGGACTAGGAAGGTTGAGAACCATCAATTGCAGGCTCTTTTGGACGAAGACGATACCCAATCGCAAAAAATGCTTGTTGAAACTGTCAATGCCCATAGCTACCACCAATAACTGATCAAATTGCACCGTGCTGTGCGTGAAAAAAGGACGGATAATCAACAAAGACATGACAATCTGATTTTCCTCCACGACAACGCACTATCGTACGTGTCAAAAATGGTCCGAAACTACTTGAAAACACTCAACTGAGAGGTGCTACCACACACCTGACCCCTTCCGACTATCACCTGTTTTCGTCGATAGGCCACACGCTCGCTGAGCAGCACTCAGCACTGGATGAGTGGTTCGCCTCGAAATAGAAGAAATTTAATTGGCGTGGTATCCACAAATTGCCCGAGAGGTGGGAAAATGTGTACCTTATGAGAGCAAGTACTTTGAATAAATTTGTTTTTTCTTTCTTTTTGACTAAAAAACCGCGGATTTAAACTTATACACCTGGTATAAATAGTAATGATA
This sequence comes from Atherix ibis, assembly GCA_958298945.1. Taxonomy (NCBI): domain Eukaryota; kingdom Metazoa; phylum Arthropoda; class Insecta; order Diptera; family Athericidae; genus Atherix; species Atherix ibis. The sequence continues at coordinate 28,094,604 of OY282605.1, read as the reverse complement.
TTATTCAATTTAGATACAATAAAATCTTGGCCTTTGATAACTGCCTTGTGAGAAGTCAGCAGAAATAGTATATTTTTGGGGAGATCCTGTTCTAACTGCAATTTGGAAATGACGTTGAAAATAATAGGAATTTTTTATAAGACAGTATGTAGAAGAGAGAAAGACTTACAAAGCGGTTGTAGCCCGGGTTGCGATAACAAGCTGAGTAAGCAATATCTAGGGTCATATAGCTCTAGCTTGAAGTTTACCGGTACGTGCAGGGTGCAACCTGGAAATCCGGTAGATGTTCCGTCAGAAACTCGAACGGGTCGACGCACCGTATATAGAGAAATCTATATAAAACGCGTATCTTGCGTGTCAAGGAGCCCCTCACTTAATTGGTCTTGACAATGACGTCGGATTCGAGGTGGCTGTGGGTTAAATATAAAAAGACGACTAGCTAGAATCGCAACCCCAAGGGTGGGTATTGAAACAGTCTGCACACTGGATCAAAAATCTCTAAGCAAAGGAGAGGTCTCTTAGAAAAGGAAAGGAGAGTATGGCCACCTGGCTGAGGATATCTCTAAAGGCAACATGTTGTAGCGTGTAAGTAGGAAAGTCCCTATCTACTATCTAGCGAAACCAAAGAAGACCCTGTTGAGTTTGACTCTAATCTAGCAATGTGAGGATAGGAAAATTGGCAAATTTATTTGGTTTTTATTTTTTCTATAATAAAAATAAAAGTAAAACTATTTCCGAAATGAAAATTAGAAAAATTCAATTTTATTTTGCAATTGAAAAGTTTATCAAATGTTTTTTTTTTGTTAATTTATAAAATACACAATGACGTGAGTATATGTTTTTTTCTTCGATTTAATTATTTTTTAATTTCTTAATTGTTGAAATTTGTGAAATTTGTAATTTTAAGGAACTTTTAAATTTCTGTTTATTATTATTGAAGCTTAAGCGTTCTGACTATAAAAATATACACGAACGATTTCTTTAAGTGAGTAAAAACAGACCACTTTCCCATCACCGTCGTATGTAAATACAAGTACAGATACACACTTATTTTTAAAAAAAAATTTCCTTCCTTATTTTTTAATAATACACATATAGAGAATTATATTTTTCACAGATTTATATTAATTTTCATTTATTTACTCATGAATATTTAGATATAAGTAAGTGCGTGCTCATGAGTCAACAAATAATACTTCTTAGCTTGGCAAATGATATTATCGTATCCTTCGATAAAAGAGATTTTCTCTCAATTTATTATAAATTGGATTATTTATTTAAATTTTTATTGACGTCAATAGATATTTTCTAGATTGAAGCCAATAAATAATCTTCATTACGAACAAAAAAAAAAACATATTCAACAAATTGAGTAATTGTTCTTTATTTCAATTTAAATTTTCTTATTTATTCAATAAAACGAATTCAAAAAAAAATTTCAAATAAATTTTTCTGGTAAAAGCAATGGAAGGAAATTTTCCTTTTTAAAAATTGGGGAATAAATTAGATAAAATCGAACATTATTCTACTTAGAGTTTGATGAAATGTTAAAGACTTTGTGTACTGACAAGAAAAAGATTATTTCTTTCCGTATTTTTATACACACAATATCAATACCACCGGTACGGATAATTTACATCATTAAACTTCTGGAAAAGGGCTAAGTTCAAAGTTAATCAAGGACGAATTTGATTCTCATACTATTTTTGTAATGAATCCCCCCCGGATAAGTATCTACATGTATACGTATATCCTTAGAATTTAATAGAGGTATTTCGAGGAGAACAAAAGTAAATCATCTCGAAATAAGTGTGGAATATGGTCTTTAGCAAATATACACTTGAACACTTGAAAGGATTACGAAAATGGATTTTTGGAAAATTTCAAGTGAATCCCCTGGTTCCACTAGAGCTATTGTCCAATATTTCCCAGACAATGGTTAATGGTGTGCAGAGGAAAAGTGTAAATATTTCTTGTAGAATATTTGATATCCTAAAACAATCGGCCTTTTTGTGGATTGGATATCGCTTAATAAAGGCGCCATCAAATTGGATATCTTATTTATTCTTGTTACGGAATCCCCAATTCATAACCCCTTGAAATATTATTTAATGTACAAGCATTTATCTCATGTTTGGTCTAAAGTTTCGAAAATTGCCAATCAATAAAAATTCGTTTTCAAACTCTTAACTGAGTTTCCATCGCAACCCAAGTAAAATAATCATGTTGACTTAGAACTGATCCTTTCTCAATATTGTGCTGGGGATAATTTGATTAACGAAGAATGAACTATAGTCGATTATATCGATAGGCAATATCCATACTTGCTTTGTAAACTATTTATAATAATATGATTAAAATTGTACAAAATTTTAAGTGAATTATTGAGTAATTTAATATTACAATAGATTATCTTTTAGATTGTCATCAAATGGGAAATTTAATGGAAGAGTTTATTGTGTTGTTGTGGTGGGATGGTTTTCTAAATCTAAGATAGAATATTAGAGCAATTAAAATTTAATCAAAATAAATTTCTCTGTTCTAATTGGTAAGGATTCAATTAGGATATTCTATTTTGTATGATGTAAGATTGTAAACTTTTATTATATGAGAAACTATTATTAATTGGTGTGGGAAGGATTTGTTTTTTGTTCTATCTAATTTTTTTGTTGCCATATTTGATATTGTAATTATTATGGAATTAAAACTAGTGGAAACAGTTACCTATTTTTACCTTAAATAGGAAATTTTTTTTATGCCACATCTGAAAATGATCATGGAAAAAATTTTAATTTAAAACTTAGTGAAAAGTGTTTTTGAGATTTAAAAATTTGTAATTTAAAAATCAGTTAAAAAATATTTTTTGGTTTGATTGTATCTAAGATCTTTTTGGTTCATAGTTACCATAGTTAAAGTAAACTATTGGAATTGGTTAAATTTTATAAAGCATATTTAAGAAAATAAAAATAGGTGGCTACAAAATAGGTGGAGTACTGAGCCCTATTCAAATTGAAGTTCTGGGTTAAGTGGCATTTGTTTAAGATATAATAAATGGTATGTTTGGGACGAGATTATTTCCCGAAAAGAAAATCTTTAGTAAGTACTTGATTCTGATAAGATTTTTTACCCATAATTGTCGGAATGATTGTTGAGGAGAGTGCCTTTACGATTTTCAAAGAACTGATGGCAAATATATCATTACAATAAGAATAGAAAGGAGGAATTCCCCCCTCTCTTTCTAGGCTGCAAAAGACTTGTTCCTTTGCGACATGACTGAAAGATATCATACGAGGCTGTTTGTGTGTGGAGCGCAATACTGGCAGGTGAGGGGCGCAATCTGAAGATCGTACGGAGGAAAGAAATGAGTCCAAGAGGAGATAGCAAAATTTTTGGGATAATTCACTCGATGGCAGATGGACTCACCGTCTCATCTCGGTGGTGGATTCGGGAATAGATCAACGACATGGTGATCCCAAATTTTGACGGGACATGGATGTTTTCGGGCTAACCAATACCGCCTTAAATTGTACTTTAGGTCAATATGCCCTTCTTGAAACGGGATCGTAGAGAGCACGGAGTACGTGTTCTTTTACTATACCCAATTTAATGGAAAAAGAGGAAAGACACGGAAGTACGCTGTCGGGCCCCTGATGCAGGAGACTATGTAGGACTCGAGGACGAATTAGAAGACTGTCGAGGTCCTTGTGAAAACAGTTATAAAAAAAAACAAAGAAAACGTTTAAAGTAACTCACCAGAAGTAATGCCCGCTGGCGGTTTCGTGGGGGGTTATAGAAATATGACCAACTAAGGTTGTTTTAGTGGGTTAAATTTCCATACTTTATCTTTAGATAATTTTCACTTTACTATATCAACAACAAAAAAACATAAACAATACCAAATGCAATCGACAACTGAATTATCTGTAGAGCCACAAATGGCTTCCAAGGCTGCGAGACTACCGCTAAACATTGCTACACTGCCTCCAGGTTCGAGAAAGGTCTCAACCACCCTCCTACTAGTCCAAAGTTCTATATGGAAAGTCTGCGATATTGACCGCCAATCAGCTGAATGACTGGAAAGGATGTTCGCAGCTTGCGTTCTTACATCTACTATCAATACTTAAGTCCTCTGCCAAGCACGGTTTCCAATCAAAATTCAAAAATGAGGTTAAGAATTCAGGAAAAATGGTGGATGGACATTTTGCTAGTTAAGAGATTAATCGGAAAATTAAGGATGTATGAGGTCTGTTTAAAAAGTATCGCGAATTTTGTGTTTTTTCAAAAATTGTTTATTTATTCATGAATATCTATTTTGTCCCCTTCAAAGTAATCCCCACCAGATATAATACACTTGTGCCAACGTTTTTTCCAATCCTCGAAGCAATTCAAAAAATCATTTTTTGTAATGTAGTTCAGCTGCTCCGCAATCGTAGCGTAACGTCGTCCTTTCATGGAGCTCTTCAGTTTCAGGAACAAGAAAAAGGCACAGGGGAGGCAGATCTTTAGAATACGGTGGCTGCGGCATTATTAGCGTATTGTTTGTTAGCCAAAAATGGCAAAAGCCAATTTTTGTTCTTCCACAAATCTGGGCGTATCTGGAGGATTGCTTATAACTGGCAGGTAATATTCCTTATTGACCGTTCTACCCTGTGGCAAGAACTCATGATGCACCACGCCCCTGTAATTGAAGAAAACTGTGAGCAAATCCTTCACATGCGACCGGACTTGGCGCGCTTTTTTCGCTCTTGGCTCGTGCAGCAGTGTCCATTGGGTTGACTGAGCTTTGGTTTCCATGTTATAACTATAAACGCATGATTCATCAACAGTTATGATCCTCTGGAGCAAATTTGGGGCGTCGCGGACAGAGTCCAACAGTTCCTTAGCAATGTTAATGCGATGCTGTTTTTGGTCGAAATTGAGCAAAAGTCGAAGACGAGCCAAAGATTAACTGAATACTCAAAATGGCCGAACTTGTCGGCATAAGTTAAAGACATTAGTACCAACATAACGGCACAAAAAATCGAAAATCGAATATATGTAACCCGCGGAAATTCAAAATTCGCTATACTTTTTGAACAGACCTCATATTTCCCTGAGAGTAGGCAGTGGAAGAAATTTATTTTAGGAGATTGTGAAAAGACTAATCAGTAGCGCAAAATTTGCTATAAATAAAGTTAATGGGGAATGTGTGTATAGGCAAGTTTTCGATTATTTTCAATGAGGATAGAGTCCACGAATTTTTTCTGCCAACAAAACCACCTATCTGGTTGGTAACAATAATAAACGGTTTGGTGCAGAAACACGAAGGGTCTGGGATGGTGAAAAACGAGAGAATGACAGTGTATCTTTTTACAGATCGTTTAACCAAAAATAGAACCACTGCGGTAAAAAGTATGGCCCAGGTCCCGGAAACCTTAATTCGTTAGCATGCACACATAATTGCCCTTTCCTACAGCACAACTTTGAAAATTTTAACAAACGACCTATGAGGTGTGATAACTTGGTTGTCCCACCATGACAGTATCCTTAGGGTTGCTCGACCACGATATTCCACTCAGTGTGATAGAAAGCGTCTAAACAAGGGATATTTTTTGTGCCTTTCGAGGACCTATTTTGTAAAAAAAATTTGGTAACAGTTTATCTTGGATGTACAAATCCTCATGAGATTCTTCTATTCATACCATATTCACATCAGTTTTCGAATGTTGAAGGGACTCCTGAGCGAAGCTCTACTTCCACTACTTATAGGCCGTTCAATAATGCTTTATGCTATCGAAAAATTTACTAATCATAAAATGTTTCTTGTATATTCTTTTTAATATACTGATTTTTTTAAATACTCAAATTTTTAATTTCAATTTTCTTTAAAAAAAAAATCAAAATGTAAAAATCAGTACAATTATCGTTTGTCTGTTTCTTGTATATTGGTTACCTTAGATATAATTCAAAGGTATTATGTGAACAACTTCAATCTTTGCATAACAGATATTATAAATCCTTTAATAATATATAGCATAATTTCATACATTTCTCTATTTTATTCACTTAATAAGAAAAATTTCTTTTTAGAAGAATTTTTGTAATCTCCGAATTTTATGGATTTTATTTATTGCGTTACAGCTCTTATGGGAATAATACCTTTTCAGATATTTACAAGAATCTATTTTCATATGAAAAGGAATACTTTGTAATCGTTCTCTATGGTTATCAATACTTCAATACGGGTATGATTATTGATGAAGCCTCTCATATTGTATGTTTATTGAAAAATATATGAAATCCCTTAAAAGGAGAAACCTTTCATGTATTCAGTGCAATTTTCCTTTTATGGATGAGGTGGGAATAATTTTTTTTTCCATTTGCAATATTCATATATAAAAAAGGATATTTTTGAAAATTTTATTAATAATAGAAAATGAAAATAAATTGAATATTTTAAAAATAAATGGACAGCGTGAACATAGTCTCTTATTGGAATTTTAGTCGAATTATTTTTAGTGGAACTAGCGGATAAAATTCTACAATAAACATTTTAGAAAATTCTACAATAAACAATAATAGTACAATATTTTATTAAATATAGTTTAAAATGAAAATATATATTTGAATCTAGAAAGTTATAAGTTAATGTGAATAAATTATCATATTTCAAACAACCACACGCAACAACAAAAACTTCTTCCTAATTACTACAAGGATATCTATCGAAACTTTGGCGAAAATCTACCCCAAATTTTGTCAAAAAAAAGATAATTTTTTATAAAAGCAACGTGACCTATTAACATTATATGAACAAGACAATTCTTTTATAAAAAACGATACATTTTAAACTTTGACTAAAGCTTTTCTACTAAATTTGTCACAAATTTATTGAATTTTTATTTCTTCGACGAAAGCCCTCCTACTGAGGAAGTGGTGTAATATCACGTTTCAGAATTTATATTTTTTTTCTTTTTTGAAAATAAATAAATATTATGTCAACTCGAATTAGTATTCGATTTTGATAAGTTGAATATTGTATGAGTTTTTATGACAAAAGAGCTCATAAATAAATCACAGCAATTGTATACCAATAGAAACAGATGATGGAGGAGCGAGTTCCCACTCCTTTTTTTCTAGACCATTTTCAATAAAACACATTTTTTAATAACGATTTGGTACAATTTATAAGGAAATAATACAATTTAATATAAATTTTGCTTTATGTAAATACATAAAAGCAATTTTTGGAAATTTATTGCATTTGTCAGTTTTCTCTTACTTTCGAAAGCTTTAATTTGCTTGTAAATATTAACATTTTATTGCTAATTCAAAATTCAAAAATAATAACATACAAAAAAAATCTAGAATATAAAAAATATTTTTAAAAAATTAGAGGATTTAATTGTAAGATTTTTTTAAAAAAAATAGATAACAAGCCTCAAAAAACTTTTGACTGTAAGCGTATTAAAAGTGAAATTTCAAAATTAATCGTTTGTGCTTACAGACTAATTATAGAAAAAAATATTAGCATTTAGTCCATTATTTGAGTATCATCAGATTTTTGCACGAGAAATCTCATTTTGCTGAGTTGACTTAGTCTCAAATTGAAGGTCTAGACTTATAATAAGCCAGTTTTGTGCTAAAAAATGTTTTTGGGTCATAAAATGTATTTGTTTACTTTTGAAATTTTCTGATTGGAAAGATAAACCAGTATAAAAAAGGTCTCGTCTAGTAAACCTGACAAAATTTCAGATTGTAGATGTAAACATGTGCAAAGCCTGATTTGTCTTAAAAAAACAATTTCCAGGTCATGAAGAAAGTTTGTTAACTTTTGAAATGTGCATTAAAAAATTCTGATTAGAACAATAACTTTGAACTAAAAACCTCATCTGCCCAATTAGACCTAATCTCAAATTGAAGGTCTAACCATATGCAGAGCATGCTTTGTATTAAAAAAAAATTTCGAAGTTATTTTTTTTTAAATTTTTCTGATTGAATACATAATTAGGGCGAAAATAATTATGTCTCACTAACACAACCTACTCTCAAATTAGAGGTCTAGACACGTGTCAAGCCCGGTCTGTGTCACAAAAAATTTTAATGAGTCACGAAATGTGTTTGTTTATTTCCTAAATTTTTAATTAGAAATTTTCTGATTGAAGAGATAAATTTGTGCGAAAAAAATCTCGCTTCGCCATACTGACCTAATCTCTAATTAAAGGTCTTGACATGTCTTGAACTTAATTTTGTGCAAAAAAAATGTCGCCAGTTTGACCTAATCTGAACTTGGAGGTCTTGACATATGTTGAAGCCACTTTGTGATAAACATTTTTTATAGGTTCCACTATGCGTTTGTTAACTTTAAAAATTTTTAATTGGAAATTTTTCGATTGGAGAGATAAAATTGTGGGAAGAAAATATGTCTCACCAGAGTAACCTAGTCTGCAATTGTAGGTCTTGATAAATGTTGAGCCCACTTTGTGATGAAAATTTTTTTCTGGGTCTCGAAAAGTGTTTATTTACTTAAAAATTTTTTTTTTTTAAAGTAATTTGACCTAATCTCAGATTCAAGGTCTAGACAACTGTCAACTCCATTTTGTGTCGCAAAAAAATTTTGTGGGTCGCGACATGTATTTGTTTATTTCTGAAATTTCTCATTAAAATCTTGCTAATTTGATAAATCTCAGATTAAATGTATAGGATTGGAGAAATAAATTTGTGCTAAAATATCTCATCTCGCTAATTTGACCTAATCTCAGATTGAAGGTCTATGAATTATGTCAAGCGTGTTTTGTGTATTTTCAGTGTTATGAAATGCGTTTGTTATCTTTTGAAATTTTTCAATGAAACTTTAAAGTTTTCCAATGAGAATGATAAATCTGTGTAAAAAAATCTAACGTCGCCAGTGTAACCTAGTCTGCAATTGTAGGTCTTGATAAATGTTGAGCCCACTTTGTGATGAAAATTCTTTTTTCGGTCACGAGAAGTGTTTGTTTACTTTCAAAAATTTTTTTTTAAAAGTAATTTGACCTAATCTCAGATTCAAGGTCTAGACAACTGTCAACCCCATTTTGTGTCACAAAAAATTTTAATGAGTCAAGAAAAGTGTTTATTGACTTTTAAATTTTTAATTGGAAATTTTCAGGGTGTAGTGATACATTTGAGCTAAAAACCTCATCTTGCTAAAATGACCGAATCACAGATTGAAGGTCTAGGAATTGTCTCAAGCGTATTTTGTGTTGCAAAAAATTTTTCTGGGCCAATAAATGTATTTGTTTACTTATAAATTTTTTCGGAAAGTTTTTGTAATAAAAAGGATAAATCTGTGTAGAAAAATCTCATCTCACCATTGTAACCTAGCCTCAAATTGTAGGTCTTAAGCCCACGTTCTATTGTAAATTTTTGTCTGGGTCCAATAATGCGTTTGTTTACTTTTTAAATATTTACTTGGAAATTTTTTTATTGAAGAGATAATATTTTAACAATAAAATTTCTTATCACCGATATGACCTAGTCTCAAAGTGAAGTGATTTGACCTAGTCTAAAACTGAATGTATCCTAGTCTCAAGTTATTTGTCCCAAAAAAATTTTCTATGTGGCGAAATGGTTTTTTTTTAAATTTTGAAATTTTTAATTGGGATCTGGCTAATTTAACCTAATCTCAGATTGAAGGACTAGTACTTATGTTAAACGTATTTTGTATCATAAAAGTATTTGTAATAGGCAATTGCAGGTCTAGATATGAGTCAAGTCCCATTTAATGGTTAAACGTTTTTTTTAGGTTACATTTGTTTATTGTTGAAATATTTAATTGGATATTTTTTGATTGTGGAGATAAGGCAGTACAAAAAAATCTCGTTAAAACCAAGTTGACCTAATTTCAAATTAACTGTGTAGACATGGAACAAGCTCATTTTGTTTACAAATAATTTTTCTATGTTACCGAGTACCTCCAATTAAGTAAGTTTTGAAATTAAAAATTAATTTAAGTCATGAAAATTTTTCTATTACAATTCCAAGCAACCATATTACTTAGTTAACACATTGAGAGTAAAACTTTTTGAAATTCAAACAACTTCAAATGTATTTTATTCTAACAATTTTGAAATTGCTAAAATGTTATTATTATTATTTTTGTATTTTGTGCAGTCCTATTATAACCGAAAAGTTTTATTTACTCTTTTATTGTTTAGTTAAAAGTTTTACAACAATTTTTATGAGTACAATTCAGAACAATATAAAATTATTTTACATCAAGTTTCAAGGTACTGTATTAGCCATTTGACTTTTGAATCTAATAAAATATCCTCAAATAAAATATTCAAACAAGCACTCATCCTCATTTGCATCCTTTCATTTCGTTTCGTATCGAATTTCAAATGAGGTCATTGTAAGAGGCTAATGCAGGCTGTTGTTGCAATGAACATTAGCACTTTGTAGGCGATGACCATTTCCAATACAGTTGAATTCTCCAATGTAATTTAAAACCTTCGAATTTCTGCAACATTATTTTGTGTATACAAATTGTATTATGGAAAATGAATATGAAATTATTTGTGCTGACATAATATGTAAATGCTCATACACTGAAGTTAATATTGAATCACGTACAGGCAGTTTTTAAATATTTTCTTTGTGCTGCTAAGATCATTAAAAAATAACTTTAAATTAAATGTTAAATAATGACATGAAAACAAAATTATTTGTATTATTTCTTCAAAAGGATAGTAATTTTATTTAAAATAAGATCCTGAGAAATTTTAGGAACCTAACTTAATCGATTGAAAATTTTCTACAATAAAAATCATATTTCGACTATTAGGATTTTAGAGACTTTTTAAGGCTTTTTGTGCTGGAAAAATTAATACTTAATTAAGCACTTTTTAAGTTTAAACTCCTAAACTTTCTAGTAAAATACAATTTTAGGCTATAGGCCAAATTTCGATTTCTTTTTCCTTTTTCAATTATAAATTAGCTTTTAATTACAACAAAACCTTATAATAAATTTTAATATTTAAATTTTTATATAGACTGAATTCTTTCATAATTTAAAAACCAAAATTTGCTGAAGTAAAATTTTTAATTTTAAGTGTAAAAATATGAATAAAATGATAAAGAAATATTAATTAATTAATTGCAATGTATTGAAAATTAATTTAATTATATAGTGACAATTTTCTTGAAATTATCATTAAAAGCGTCTTTTACTTTTCAAGTGAAATCTTTCCGATAAACATTTAATTAACATTATTTCCAATGGATTTATAATTCAATAATTAATATTTAATAATATTTAAAATGTTAGTACTCAACAATATCAACAAATTTTTATAGAAATCGAAAAGTATCAAATTTTTGAACTTTCATACAACTTTCATAAATAAACAATATTTAATCAATTATTACCTCTTATAAATAAAATTTTTTAAATTATAATTAAAGAAAAAATATACCAGTTTGTCCTTGTTTAGCTGTAGAAATAAGAAAAAACAATATATAAAATGGTTCCTTTAAGGAATTAATGCCATTTTCAAATTAATCACCAGCACATGAATTTTTAGGTTAAAATAAAATTAGGCCACTTTGAAAAGATGTTAACAAAAAAGAAAAGAATATTATTTTGTTTGTTGAATTTCTATTTTATTAAAAGCATAAAGGAAAATTCAAAAGTGTTTAATTTATTTATTTAAAAGTGAAAGCTTCTTTCATTAATAAAAATGGAATTTAATTGCTAATGAAATCTAACCTAATCAACTTGAAAGCATAAAATTATGTATAAATTTTTCTCTGCCATTTCAAATAAGTTTCAAGTAATTGAAGAATTTTTTATAAGAAATCATATTGTATTATATTGTAGAACCCCTTTGTGCAAAGAAAATGTCCTTTAAATTTTTTATAGACATTATTTAAGTCTTAATCAATTATTTCAGTTTAAAGTGGGAAAGTACTAAAAAGCAACTGTTTCTAATGGTAAAGAAAATTTTTTTTTCTTAAATAATTAAACTCTTTACTATTAATTTAATTTTATTTAAATAAAAAAATATATTTTATATCAAAAGTCTTAAATAAATTGAAGTAAATTTTTTTTATTGGCAGCGATTTTTTTATTTATTGTTTAGCGTAGTAAAAAATTCAATTTACACTACAAAAAGTAAAATTAAAAAATGAGCACGCCTAGTTTATATTTTAACAAGTTTTATTTTTTATTATCTTTGTTTTATTATGCCATTATATATAAAAATATTATATAAATAATTGCTATAAAATCCCTTGCAGAACTAAATCCTTTTGAGGTAATTTCTGATAACTTTATCGGCTTGTAAGTTGGCCACTAACTGACGAATGTTCACTATGAAATGCTTTAAAATTTCAATAATATCTTTGTTTATACAATTTCTAAAAAAATATTGAGTGATGTCAAATTTTACGATCTTATAGGTCAATTGACATCGGAAAATCTCGAATTTATGGGTTCTGGGAACTAATCGCGCAATAAATTCGATTTTTTTTTATATTACGTAGCTTATTGTATCGTTTTTTAGGTTAAAATTTTTAAGATCGTACTGAAAAAATTAGCTTTTGGACAGTATATCTTCAGACCAACGTTTCACGCTACACAATCAGTTTTTGGAGATACAATGGCTTCTTTAGTACCTCTTGTACGTTTTTCAAGCTTCATGAAAGTAAATTTTGCTTATTGAGCTGGTGAAGAATGAGCCTCTTGCGGCAAAAAATTTTCGTTCGAGAAACCAGCGTCTAAAGCTTTTTGTTTCAGAAAGTCCCTAACAGACTGTACTTTTGTTAATCCCCGTATAGGGAGCTTTTTCTAGGCGAATGATCCACAAGGACTACACCAGAAGTGCACACGGGTGTTAGCGCACCCCCGTGCTGAGCTGGCAATGAGGTTTCTTTTGGGATAATGATCCACAAGGACTACACCAGAACTACCTACAGGACCCTAGTTTTGAACAGGGCGCTTCTTCTGGGCGAATGATCCACAAGGACTACACCAGAAGTGCATTCGGGTGTAAGCGCACCCCCGTGCTGAGCTGGCAACGTCGTTTCTTTTGGGGAGAATGTTCCATAAGGACTACACCTGAAATGCCTACAGGACCCTAGGTCTGAACAAGGGGCTTCTTATGGGCGAAAGATCCAAAAGGACTACACAAGAAGCTCCTACGTGTGTTAGCGCACCCCCTTTCTGTACTAGATCAGCAGAGCTTATCTGGTAAGCGCTAGAAGGTTTCTTTTGGGATAATGTTCAATATCCTCTTTAGGACTATACCAGAAGTGCCTACGGGACCCTAGCTAGCCTACCAAGGCCGAAGGAATTTACAAAATTTCTACATACCGGGTATGTTTAATGATACAATTCGGTACCACGGGTGTCGGGAGCCCCACGGTGGTTCGTCCGCCCTACTCGCCCAGTGGTGAGGTGTCTTTGGCTAAAACGTGGTGGCTGTATTTTTATACCTATATCGTGGGTACAGTCTTAGCTCTGGTGGTGAGGGATGGCAAGATCGCGGGTGTTATCACTGTTAGCAGGTGGACCTACATATTATGGATGTAGCTGGTCAGTTGGTGGGACCACCTGACCAGGTACATCCATTAATATTATGTGTACAGTAATGAGGAAGCCGTCTGCTGGTTGAGGCCTACTTTATGCGGGAGGTACCAAAACCGGTTAAAATAGGCATGACGAAAGATGGTGATGAGATATTATAGAGCGAGTATCCTGAGACCACTGGCACAGCTATATAAAATGGGGTACTTTGAAAAGGATTATCAAGAGCGCTGATGCACTTTTAATAGGGACGTAGCCGTACTGAGTATTTTCTGCATGATGCAGTCCAAGTAGAAAATCATATGAATGCGTGGGAATAAAGCGAGCTGGGTTGATAATGCGTTGGTACTGAGCTGGGTTGAAATTGAGATGTGTGAAACTACCTGAATCTAGTCGGCTAAGCTGACAAAATCTATTATAGACAGGTCTATGAGCGTGTTGACTAGGCGTATTTTAATTCCGTCAAACCTAGGCGACCCACAATATTATGTCTAAGGGCCGATATGCCACATTAAATAAACTAATATTAATGAACTTTTGTTACCTTAAAGACTTAAATAAATAAAAATATCGCAAACTTTGTTCAAACTTAATAGTGCCATAAAAATATTTATGTAAAAAATCTATAATATAACGTGGATCTACTTCTTAACTCTGTTTTAGTCTGCAGAAATGTAAGACAAAATTGTGCTCTCTACTGAACTTATGAGTGAGTATAAAAATCTTCGTTAAAACATTTTTTAAAGTTGATGAAATATTTTTTTTTTTGAATTAACTGAAACAGAAAATATTACTAAAAACGCTTAATAAAATTGCCTATCATTAATATTGAAAATATCTCTTAGCTCATGCAGTATTGAATTCTTCTTTCATAAGTTTATAAGTGAAATAAAATAAAGTCAAAGTTCACCTCTAAAAAGATAATTAATTTTGAACTTTTATGAAATATTTATAGCATATCCAAGTAAATTGGACGTCCTTATTCATAAAAGGAATACGTATTATTATCAAACAATGACAAACATAATCAAATCTAAAACGCTTTCAGGAAGAAAAAATTAGTCTCCTTTGTAAGCACGTCAATCATGCTAGATAATCACTAGCAGAGCTTTAGGTCGTCTGTTGTTAACAAGCAAAAACAAAAGTAAAATTTTTGGTAGATATTATATATATTTTGACCTCATTTTGTACTCTCCTATCTAAACTTATATCATTGCTGTTGTACAATAGTTTTCTTATATCAAAAAAAACTTTTGTTAAGTTATAATTATTATTTTGTTTATGGGAAATGTTCTTATACTAATACCAGCAATATTCGGTTTGACTAGAATTTGTGGTCAAAGAAATTTTGCGGTTAAAAACTCTATTCTGCAAATGTGAAGTTGTTCATGTCGAGAAGGATAGTCTCAGATTTAGTTGATGTGATTTCTAAACCGAAAATAATGCTTTTGATTTGATTTTTCATTCCAAAAATAATTAAAGGAACGTTTGACTTGAATTTGAACATAATCATATTTATGTCTGTTGAGGGTTTTTGTTTTTAATTATATTAAATAAATTACTAAGTGAAAGTAACATTTTAAGTGAAATTGATTTTTTATCAGTAACAGTTCAAGCAAATTATTTGCAAGTTATAGTATATGGTATGTAAGGTTTTCGAATTTTTACGATAGTTTATAAAGAAAGGAAACAAAATTTAATTCAACAGTACAAATAGGCAATTTTGGGAATATTTTTCCATTGAGTTTGTTCATGATTATCCAATTTTGCAGTTGAAAAAGGACAGTTTTTTTTATTTACAATAATATAATTTGAATATATATTCAATAATATTATATACCAACTAGAAATATATTTATTTGGTTGAAAATTTATTAATTTATATTATTCATTTATGAATTAAGATTTGCCAACTAACCGAAGGATGCTGGATCAACCGGCTTTGGATTCTGATTTATCGAACTGAGTTACTTTGAGCAATAATGCCCAGTATTACCGATCTACATTTGTAGATAAAATTGCTTAAAATAGGGCTCTGAAAATCTACAAGTGACTATGAAAAAAAATATTGCATTCACAAAATGTGTCTGTCTGGTATAAATTTTTCATTGACCCGTATTTCTTTGAAAAAGAGGATGGAGAACCCTTAACAACCAATTCTGAGCACTATGACCATATAAAGATTGTTTTTTTTTTCTCTTAGCTTGAAGATTTTAGTCATAAACATATGCATTTTTTATAAAACGATGTTACCACTTACACAACACGACGAATTTTTGTCATTTTTACGCGAATTAGTTTTCGCAATGTGGTCATGTCAACAGCGCTCCAAACTTGCGTGATTTGACAATATTGAAATTTTGTATACTGCTAATAGTTAAGTTATATACTTAAAATAACTTAAAATCAAAAATCTGTTAAGTAATCGATGAATTACAGTTCGAAGTATGCAAAAAAACTATCAAAAATTACCTCAAAAGGATCAAGTCCTGCAAGAAATTTAATAGCATTATTTTAATAACATTAATAATTTTTTTTAAAATGGCATATTTTTTTTAAATGAAATTTAAATAAAATCTATTAAAATTTGAAGTAAAAAGATTTTTTATTTTATTTTACTTTCCAAAGCGCACATTGGATGATTCTATTTTTGTTCAAAAATATCTCCATTCTTTTAAAGAGCATTTTCCACTCTTCATTTAAGATCTTCTGCAAGTTTTCAGTAGAGTTAAGGTCTAAAAACTGTAGTGAACATTTAAAAAGTTGATATTTTGCTCTGCTAGCCAAGCTTTTACTAACTTGTAAAAGCTTGGCTAGCAGAGCAAAATATCAACTTAAAGGTCTACTTAAAGCCTCCAAATTAGCGGCATAAGCATGGTTAATTGAAAAATTGTCTTATACTTTCTTTAAGACAACTTTGACCAGCAAAGCAACCCCAGACCGTAACGCTCCTATCATCTAGCTTCACTATTTTCTTGGTACACCTCGGGTTAAGTCTCTGACCTTTAGGTCTCCTAAAATATTACCTTCCATCCAATCCATACAAATTCAATTTAGACTTATTAGCAGCTTTCCATTTCTGTAAGTTCGAGCCCTGGTGAAAAAATTTCAAAATCTAAATGAACTTTTTGATTTTTTTTAAAAATTAAATGGATTTTTGGCTGGTTTATTTATAGTTTAGCGTAGTCTGTTAAATTGGGAGTCCCCTCTTTTATTGAAGATCAGTTAATATCTACAATCGGTGAAGATATACCAGGGGTATAAGCTTAAATCCGCTATTTGGTCATAGATGGCGTAAGTAAGCATATTAAGCTACCATGGGCACGTTATACTTTCTTTCTATAAGTTTGACATCTGTCAACATTAAACAGTGCGAATTGTTAGCAATTTCGTACAACAACATACATTTTTCCTTTGGTAATCATGTCTAGTTTTGTGCCAGAAAAAGAGCCTAAGCTCTGGTTTTCTGCTTCAATTTGAAGAAATCGGCTGGCGAATCGCATCGAATGTTTATGGAGGCCTATGGTGACAGTGCTTTATCGGAAACAATGTGCCGACATTGGTTTCGTTGGTTCAAAGACGGCAATTTTGACTTGTGGAACAAGAAGAGTAAAAATGGTCGCGGAGCAACTGAGTGTTACTCAACCAGCCATTTCCATGCGTCTGCGTACCATAGGGAAGATTGAAAAGATCGGAAAATGGGTGCCGCATGAATTGAACGATAGGCACATGGAGTGACGCCAAAACACATGCGAAATCTTGCTCGCCAGACAAAAAAGAAAGTCGTTCCTGCATATGATTATGACATGCCATAAAAAGCGGATATATTTCAAAAATCCTAAACGCAAAAAATCGTGGGTTTATCTCGCCCAACCATCAACATCTTCCCCAAGACCAAATCGCTTCGGACGGAAGACGATGCTGAGCGTTTGGTGGGATCATCAGGGTATCGTCACTATGAGATATTGAAACCTGTTAAAACTATCAATGCCCACCGCTATCACCAACAACTGATCAAATTGCACCGTGCTCTGCGTGAGAAAAGGACGGATTATCAACAAGGAATGACAAGCTGATTTTCCTCCACAACAACGCACCATCGCACACGGCAAAAATAGTCCGAAACTGCTTGGAGACACTCAACTGGAAGATGCTACCCCACCTCGCTTATTCACTAGACCTGACCCCTACCGACTACCACCTGTTTTCGTCGATGGGCCACGCGCTCACTGAGCAGCACTTCGATTCTTACGAAAACATCCGAAAATGGCTTGATGAGTGGTTTGCCTTGAAAGAGAAGGAATTTTTTTGGCGTAGTATCGACAAATTGCCCGAGAGATAGAAAAAATGTGAAGCTAGTGAGGGCAAGTAATTTTTATTTCCAAATCCATATCATAACCGATGATAAATTCCATATCTTTTTTTTATATCAGATTCCACTTTTTTTTTGGATAGAATTATTGAATCCCCCTCTCCTCCGTTGCACTTCAAAATCTTAAGTCTTTATTATTTAAGAAATTATATTTTTCACAAAAGTTCCCTAGAAGTAGAACACCATTTTACCATTGTCCATTTTTTTTAAAATATATTCTTTTAAGTTTATCCTCTTTCATTATTCAATTTGATAGATAATATAAAAATAAGCTTTCTGAAATATAAAAAAATATACCAAAAGAAAAAGCCAATATTTCTGAATAAAAAATGTTTGTCAACATTTAAGAAAATAGTCTCAGGTGGTTTATGAAATTACTGGAGTACGTTAACCATGAAATGAGAAAGTAAAAATTATCATAAAATATGCTGAACATTTCCTGTCATATAATATATTAAAAATATTTCCATTTATCTTTTATGAAATTGAAAAAAAAAATATTTTTATATAAAGTTAAGGACTTAAATTCGAGTATAAACTAAATAATAATAAATTCTTGACATTTTCGCCAATATCATTGTTGAGTTTTTTTTTACATAAGAATTTTTTTGTTTTGATGAATTTTATATGAAATATTTAATAAAATATTTTTGTTAAAGTTTTTTTTTATTAAAAATACAATTTTTTAAATATATTTTCATATATTTCAGTTTGGTGTTTATTTAGTATCATAGAAAATAGTTCAAATAATGCTAAAAGGGTTTAGTTTTGACTTAATTTGTTATTAATTTTTGGCAAATAATGCTAGAAAGGGTTTAGTTTTGACTTAAATTATTATTATAGTTTTCCAGGACAAGATTAATTATAAATAGTACAAAACCAATAGTAAATTCATTTACATAGCACTGGCACCTTTGAGAGCAATCAGACAATAGTGAGGGGTTTTCCTCTTCATATCTTGTATATTCGTTCCTTTAGATGATTTAATTTATTATTATAATTTTATCTTAAGCATAGTAAAATTGTTAGTTTTATTTACGAAAAGTTGCAAAGAGACTATGGGAAATATTCCCTATTAAAAATCAAGTTTGCCGGTGGCATCAAGGGTTTTTGGATGGTTCTAGAATTAGTGGGAGATGAACTTTGTTCACAAAAGCCTTCTACATAGAAAAGTGATAAAAATGTGGAAATAGTGAGGACCCTTGTTAGGCTAGAACGTTGATTAAAACTGAAGTCAGAAATGAGGTTATTCGCGTCAAATCGTATATTGTAGACCATTCGATGCTCTAAACGAGATCCTCAACCCCCTTTTTAACCTGAAGTGATTTTTTTTTCTTACTCATGGGCCTCTAACAAACGTCTCATTAGATTAGAGGATAGCTATAGCAATCCAACCATCTCAGGGTGCCCTTTCCATTAACCTTGCTCAGGAAAGTAACGAACAAAGATAAATCTCGTTTAGAAGGATCGAGTGAGGGCTCTTGTGAGGTCATACCGACGATTAACATTTAAAAAATTCCTTTAAATGCTCAGAAAAGTGATTTTTTGGGGTTAGGATTAACATAGAAAAGTCCTTTAGATAGTCAGAAAATGGATACCTTCTCTTTTTCAGACACTTTGACACTTCAGCAAAACAACTCCTCCTGTCACAAGCCCATCTCCATTAAGGAGTTTTTACCATATAGGAATTTTTTGTAGTTCTCTAGCACTCTATGCACCTAATTATAGCTCATGTGATTTATCTTAGCTTTCCAGGATCAACAAAAACTTAAAAGAATGTTATCTTAGTACTGTCAATAACATCATAAGAAGTGTAACCAACGAACTGAAGGTAATTGCAGCCCTAAAGAGTGGAAACAACGCCTCCGTCAATGTATAGCCTCCCAAAGGAACTCTTTGAAAGAAAATATATATAAAAATAAAATAATCAGTCTAATTACTTTTTGCCATATTTAGTAAAAAAAAATAATTGGTTTCTAGAAAATATGCCAACTATTATAATAAGTTGGTTCAAGTACAGTCAAAATTAAAAAAACATAATTTTGAAACTTCAAGTATTATTCAGGCTATTCCAATTTGCGCTTCGGAAAGTAAAGCTTAATAAATATCAATTATTATCCAAAATTTGAAACAATTTTAATTTTTTTTTTTAAAAAAAGTTTTGCCATTATTTTATGTTTAACAACAAGCTTTTTTGGCAGAACAATATACTTTTGAAAAGACATTTTATGACGTTTTCTTAGTTATCGGACTGTAATTTGCCAATTACATAATGCATGCTGATTTTTAATTACTCTAAAGTTTAACAATTATCAAAAATAATATGTATTTTTAAATAATCTAGAAAAAAAAGTCTAACACAAACAAATCTTGAAATTACACGTCCCGGGAACTTTTTGCTCACCAAAAAAATCACACATATTGAGTTTTTTTTTTAAAGCTACTAATCAATAATTAGTTCTCCTCAAAAATTTTAATTTTTACAGAAATAATAGCTTCACCAAACTCACTTGCGGGTTTTTAGAGCCTCATATATGATAATTTTATTTACTGACCTGTCTATCAAGCGATAAATCAGCTTAAAAATCATTTGATAATTAAAAGGTTCATATTAAATAATAGCAATTTTTAAGGCTACATAAATATCCATTTATATGATAAAAAAAATACGTATACAATAATGAAAACTTCTTTTTTTTTTAAATTAATTAATTTTTGTTACGAATATGACCACAAGAACGTAAGTGTCTTATGATTGAAGAAAGTTGCAAAAACTCAACTCTAGCCGAAAACTTGTATCATTTTTAGAAGTATTCACAAAGCATATTCTTCAAGTGCATAGAATTTTATTTTATTTCAAATTTAGTCAATTCCTCCCATACCATATCATATCCTTACAGTGCTGTAAAGTTTAACATTCTTCCTTGTGCTCGGTTGCACCCACTTTTCGATGTAATCACACGTGATAGCGCCAAATGTCATTTCTCCAAAGAATTTATACAAAAACAATTTCTCCAAAGAACATATAGAATAATAGCATCCTTATATAAGGACGTTTGGAATTTTGTATTTGCAAATATACAATACATATATAATTTTTTTTACATCATTTAATATTCAAAGTACGCATATTATTTCAATTTTTCTATAATTCACTTTTAATGAAAACGTTCAACTTTTCAACAACTCGTGATTAGGTAAAACTGTTTAAAAGTTCGAACAACATTTAAATGTATGTGTATGATTAGGTTCTAAAGCTTTTAAGTCAAAAGAATTTAACTGTGAAATTATATTGTATTATATTAAGTCCTTGTTATAAAAGGTGAAACAGAAGGTGGAACATTTTGTGGTTTGTTTCTATTTAATTCAAAAAAAAATTTTTTGACAAATTTTCATACATTATTGTTGGTAACTTTATCTTCAAATTTATGATAAATTGTTGGTGGTGAAATTTTTATTAGAAACGTGCAAATTTTTATTGTGAGTTATTAACTTATAATTACCTGACAAAATGAGATTGTCATAAATTTTAAATTATTCAGTAAATAAAAGGAAAACAAATTTTGGTTTAAAAAAAATGTTTCCCTCATTTTGAATAAATTTTTTTTCCTTCTTCTTTGGGACAATAAAATTTTTGGAAACATTCACCGAACACTTTGATTCAGCTCAGGTAAACTAAAGCAGAAAATTACGATCTATAAGTCACGGGAAACAGGATTATTTTTGATAAGTCCTTAAAAGTGACAAGGTCAAGTTCCCTTCTAGTATAAACAGAAATACATAAACGATTAATTGGTTCATGTATTGTAATTCATAATTAGAAATATAAGAATTGACGTGCAAAACAAGACCATATAGGGGGTCCCAAACTATACGCAATATTTCTAGTATGCGTCGTTTAGACGGTAAAATATGCCTAATGCAGAAAAAATACAATGTGACAGGTGATCAAAAAATGACGGGTTTCTATTTTTGGGCAATATTTTAAAAATAATTAAGGTTTGACAGCTAAAGTTCGCAATTTGGGAAGATATTAATTTAAAAATTTAGGGAGACTAGATCGATTAGTGATCTTAAACACTGTGGCCGTCATTCAAATAAGTCCTTCAATACAAAACATAGAAACATTTCTCTAAGAGTCTAGTAACATCAATTCGGTACGGTGGTTATAAATTGGACATTTCGAGATGCTCTTTACAGCGTATGCTTATGAAAAAGTTGCATCTTTATGCTTACAAAATTCAATTGACACAAGAACTGAAGCCTACTGACCACGCACGGTGAATGGAGTGCGTTGAATGGATTATGGAACAAGTTTCGAACAAGATCATCTTCAACGATGAGGCTTATTTTCATTTTGAAATTAAATGATCAATCGAGGAAAGTGTCGCATTTGAGGTTCAGAAAATCTACGAGTGAAACAAATGCATCTGCAACGTGTTACTGTTTGATGAGGATTTTGGGCTGGAGGCATCATTCTTCGAAAATATAGCTGCTCACATAATAACAGTTAATGGGGTTTTTCTATTGTGACATGATAATCCAGTATTTTTTGCTTAAATGTGGTTTCAACAAGACGGTGCCATATGCCATACAGCCCGAGAAACGGCATAAAAAACTAGATAAACTTTCTTTTTGCGTTTTACTTCTTTTGTCAAGTATAGGCATCTTAAGCAAATTAAGCTGATCTGCGTATGATGCAAGTCTTATACAACTCAGCTAATGCAATTTTTTTAATGCAAATTAAGAAATATAGGTTATAGAGCGACAAAAGTACACATGCTAGCTTTAAGATTTTACAAAGTATAAAACATAATTTCTTTTGGAAACAATATAGTTTACATGGGTTATAATTGTGAATTTCTACAACTTAGTTCATATTTGAAATCTACCAGAAAATTTCAGGTCATTTGCATAGGTAAGAATAAAAAGCAAGGAACCAAGATGGCTACCCTGAGGAACACCACAAAAAGTTTTAATGCCTCTCGATTTATAAATACGTAAAATTAAGCATTTAAACGGCTTTAAACGATTGGAATAGCCTAGAAATACAGAACAATTTTGCATATGGTTCTCAATTTTTGGGCCTTTTTAAAGAAGTGGTGGAGTATATACTGGTTTCAGAAGAGAAGGTATATTGATGGCATTAGCCAAGATGCTAAGAACATGTTGGGAAATGTCAAACTGGAAGTTCTATAATTTTCATACGAAATTGTTGACTATTGCGAAGCCGGAACGACAGGAGTTGTTTGGTTCAGCTGACATAGACCGGACTCCTGGTTGTCCGGACTCCTGATGATAATAATTATGTATGATTTTTACCAAAAATTAGAAAATTTACCATTCTTAATTGATTTTTTAAAATAATTTCAAAAGAAGTGAGTAATAAGAAAAAAACCAAATTTAAGATCATTGAAGCCACATAACAGAATATTTTGATTTATTTGTGGTATAAATTCTGATGAGGAAGAAAAATTCGGAAAATGGGTAAATTCGTTTTTGTTAGGTTGAACACTTCAAGTGGAAAAAGCTCCACTCTCAAAATAAGATACGAAAAAACCAGTAATAGTTTTGTTTTAAATTTTAATATTAAGCAGATTTTTTAACGGAAGATACAAGGACATAAAGACTTGCAGGGGAAAATACTCATAAATAGGTTAATATTATTTTATAATTTTAAAAAATCTGTTGCCTTTTGAAAAAAAATTGTATAGTGGAAGGGTGGTAGTAAACGGTTTTTTTCCTAAAGGATCAATATGGTAGGATAGACGGAAATGGAATTCTTTATAACCAGAGACATACAGTTTAGGAACAAATGGAATTTTTAGGTAACTTTTATGAAAGTATTTCTTTCATAAAAGGGTACATTGACGACTTTTCAAAGGATTCAGAACTGTAGGGTTTGAATTGGAAGGGAATTTGAATGCTTAGTCGAACCCCAAAGATCGAGGTCATATGTCCATATTGGTTTCAGTATCGTATTTTATATTAATAGTTTGCTATTTATTGTAAGTTTTGACCTACTGTCTAGGGAGTCATAACATAATAATTATTTGTATCGTTTCAGTTAAGGACACTTCTTATACTTTTTGTATGAAGGTTCCAGGTAACCGTTTATCGAGTGTGAGTCCAAGGTAAATCATACTCGTTTTTTGTAGTACGAGGTCTGTTCTAAAAGTATCGCGAATTTTGAATTTCCGCAGGTTATGTATATTCGATTTTCGATTTTTGTGTGGCCTTATGTTGGTACTCATGTCTCTTACTCATGCCAACAAGTTCGGCTATTTTAAATGTTCAGCTAATTTTTGACAACTACTTTAGTTGCACGTGTTTTGGGTCGTCTCCGATTTTTTGCCTATTCCAAAAAAAGCCAAGTTCGATCGAATGTGAAAGTTTTGCTTACAGTTTTCTTTGATTACAGAAGTGTGGTGCATCATGAGTTCTTGCCACAGAGGGTAGAACGGTAAATAAGGAATATTACCTACAAGTTATGCGCAAGTTGCGCGAAGCAATCCGCCAGAAACGCACGGATTTGTGGAAGAACAAAAATTGGATTATGCACGTTGCTTGTGCGCGAATTTTTGGCCAAAAACAACACACTAACAATGCCGCAGCCACCGTATTCCCTAGATATGGCCCCCTATGACTTTCTCTTGTTCCCGAAACTGAAGAACCCCATGAAAGAACGATGCTACGCTACGATTGAGGAGATAAATACGGCATCGAAGGAGGAACTCAACAAGATCACAAAAAATGATTTTTTGAAGTGCTTCGAGGATTGGAAAAAACGTTGGCATAATTGTATAATATCTAGTGGGGAGTACTTTGAAGGGGACAACATTGATATTCATGAATAAATAAATAATTTTTGAACAGACCTGCCATATTACTGCCATTTAGAGTTATATTAGGAATATGTTCTCGGTAAAGTGTGAAAGTAACATGAGCAGATTTTTGCTCATTCCTCTCAACTCTCTACCTTTTGAACCGAGTTTTTATGAAATGGAAATAAGTCTGTAGGATATTTGTAGCTGTAGAAGGATATTTGTGATGTGTAAGGATGACTGTATTGTCAGCATATTTTGCGGTAAGTACCTCACTGTTACAAGGAATATTATGGGTGTAAATATTGTAAAGCACTGGATCTAAGTAACTTCCTTGAGGGACACCGTCAGAAATTGTATAATTCTCAGTACTGCATGGTTAACAGATAATTATTAGCATTCCTCTTCATATTAATAAATCTTCAAAAAAAAAATAGGGCATATTATTATATACAGATTGATTCGATCACTTTTAAGATACTCTTTTTACAGAGTATGGCAAATCAATAGACACAAAAAGTTTACGTAAAAAACAAAAAAACAGAAAAATCTGCTTTATAAAAATTAAATCTATTATTTTATCATCCCTTATTTTAAACGATTCCATTAGAAAAAAAAAACTAAACCCTGGTCTTTGTAAAAATATTTGTCCTTGTTTTTTTTTTGTTATTTCCAAAGTTTTATTTTCAACTAATGATGTGAATATTTTTTATTTTAGGAAATTTAAAGTTAGAAAATGGTCTAACAAGAAAAAATAAGATAATATACAATTTATAGCATAAATGATGTGGAATATAAATATTTGCCTCTTTTTCTGTGATATATTTTGGAAGAAAGATTGGATAATTTATTCGAAAATGGAACATTACATCCACTCTGGTTCACTAGAAAATCAAATCCCTTAACGTGTGTATGTATGCACACATGCCATCTCGTATATGTATAACTTTTTAGGCTGATTTATCTGATTGCTAAAATGTTAAAATATACCTTAAATCCGGAGAAGAAAAAAAAACGATTTATTAGTTAGAAATGATAACGAAATAAATTCATTTATGCTGTACAGGGTGGGTGTGCTCATCTGCTTACGAAGGCCAAAAAAAAAAAGGAATAAAACTGTTTACAAATCTTTATTTTATGTATGAATTTTTGGAGGGGTGGTGGTAAACTTGTCTAATCAAATGAAAATGAACACCATAAAAATGTCAAAAGATAATGTCAATAAATTTAACAAATTGTGTATTAATTACCGTTTGGAGTCTAATTCCTCTGCCAGATGACGACTACAACGACCACAATTCGGATAACGATGACGATGATAAATATTATTTGATATTTGCTATTTAGTTATAGTCTACAATATAAGGGATGATCGAAGCAGAATAAACTGCTACCAATACTGGCCTAAATAGGTTCCCTTGTGCGTAGACTATATACTAGATATCGTTAGAATGATGCAGATGGCGTTAGTTATGCTCACTGTAATTAGGTATATTGACCGCGTACTAATAATAATTCGTAGTATTAACTAATTTCTGGTCTTTTTCTATTTTCTGATAGTACAACACATTTTCAACAACAACAAAAAAATTATATTTCCATTAGAATTAATTCACTTCCTAAAAATTGTGGGCTTATCTGTCTATGGACTTAATCCAAATCGAATATGAAGAAAAACCTTTTTGTTTTTATTTTCCCTTTGATAAAATAAAGCCAATGGCAATCGTTTAGGAAAAGGATTAATCAAACAAAAAAAAAAACCAAATATACACAATATTACCTATTATCAATGATATATGCTCGTATACGTTAAGAATATTATGCAAAAACTTTAATTATAAACACTGAATTTAATGAATAAAAATTGTAGAAATTTCTGTCCAGTTTTTATTTAGTTCATTTCTATTATTACACAATCAGTTTTAATTGATTATTTATTAATATTATTTTAAATATAAAGACACTTAAGCCATTAAAAATTGTCCAATTTTAAAACAATCTTTCCGAAACTCTTTCTTTCACATATTCAATATAGTTTGCTATATTGAAAAGCATATATTTAATGTGTGTTTATTTTTAAATTTAGAATTGAAGAAATGTCTGATCGTAAAACGGCTGCATTTTAATGCCAATATTCAATGCACAAGGAATTTTTTTTTTTGGTTATAAAAAAGTTCAGAGACTTTGTGGGGGATTTATCGGCTGCGGATATGATGAACGTTGAAAAGTTTAGCCCACATTCGATCTGAGAAGAATGCAATTTAACCAAATTCCAAGTTCATTCCACTCTTTTTGAGACAGTAAGTCTTTAGTATTTGTACTTGGAAAGAAAAATTCAACTTTGATACTTAAAGTGGCTTTTAGAATTCTTTCAATCAACCAGAACCACTTTTAAAATCTTTTTCCAAATCCAAAACTGATCTGGGTGCACAAAATTTCACAAAAAATTCATACAAAAAACACTTACTCAAGTTTCTATCTATCACAATTTACTTTTTTTTTAATAAGTATTTTAAGAGTTTTTATTTAAAAAAATATTTTTTCTTAAATTCTAGTTGAACAAATCTAAAAAGAATTTCTATTCTTAAGTTTAAGAAATATTTTTACTCTATTGACAAAAGATATTTTCTATTATTTTGAAGATTTTTAATTTTTATTTTTTAATTATTTTATATAAAAATTGAATAAGTTAAAATTTTATATTTGATAGTATTTTTTTTGTTTTTGTTTTTAATAATAGTTTTTCTTTTTTACTTGATTTAAATTGTTAATAATCGACGATAACGAACTGAATTGTCCGGAAAATGATGGTATTTCGTATTAAAACGTCTGAACCATTCCATTACGAATTTTCAACTGTTTCGGTATCGAAATGTTGATCAGGTTTTCATTGTTGATGAGGATATTCAAGTTTGCGAATAAAAAACCTTTATGGTAAGGATGGGCATATGGGAAAGCTTTTATCGTTAATACACTAAACAGTCTCGTTTTGTTGAGAGAAAATTTTTTTATAGCGCATGTGCTGGAAAACTGACAAGTTGTTTTTCCTATGTTGGAGAAATATATTTTTCCAAGAGTCTCTATGAACGTTGAACAATATTACAAGTAGAAGAGAATTTTTCTATGGAATTTATAAGAGATTTTCTTTGTACTATGGAAAAACAAATTGGTACTACCTCCCCAGTCTTATACTTGTATAGACCCCCATCTGACTAGTTATGGCTATGTGCTTGGTATCGTATCGGAATGATGGAGAATTTTGTGTAAACAAAGCGTAGGAGAATAATTAATTGAGATTTTTGGCGCTTTCTTTTCTAACGATTGGCTATTATTCAAAAGCTTCACTTGTCAGGAAATTCCAAAGAATTAACAAAAATAATGACCGAAAATTATTATTTAACAATAGAATCCAAATCGTTTGATTCCAGCTGTGTGAACTTTGCGATGACCGTTGACTATATCATCTTCGATAGCGGCAATGGAAATTGCTTTATGGCCACCACTAAAAGGAATTAGTCCATTCTTCTCCAACAGCCTACAGGAGATGGGCCGAAATTTTCTCAATTTTCGTTTTTATTCATTTCTGATTTGAATATTAATTTCTGATGGATCTTTTTACTATTCCCTCCCACGAGTACTATTCTTCAAACTTTTCGCACAAAACTTCAAGCACGTTTACCTATTCTTTCACTACTAAATAATTTTTCCACTCCAATTTGTTTTTATTTTTATTTTTTGCTATTTTTTTTTATTTCAAAACATTCCATTTAGCATAAACGCAATTTGAAAATTCTTCTGGATATTATTCGCAATGGCTAATATCACCTCATACCACCTGTACACTTTTATAAAAATATAATGCCATAACCACCGTATGAATATTATTATTTGCATAGTCAAATTAAATTTTTGCTTAATAAAAAGTTTAAATAAATTTTGATAATTTATAAATAATCTTTTCAAAGGTCATTAAAAAAATTTTCTACCCACTTTTTCCGGTATGTTAAGGATTATCCATTTTACAGTTTTGAAAGTAAAAATCTATGAACTATAGTGAAATAAAAAATCAAATGGCGTCAAATCGCATGATCTTGGCGGCCTCTTAGCATCATCAAATCTTGAAATTACATATTGTGAGAACTGTTCCTGCAATAAAGCCATAATTTGGCATGTTGTAATTTTGTTAAAATTACTGATATATAATATTAAAATCTTTATGTTCAGCATCAAGAAAATCGGATTACCATACGGTCATAGCGCTCAGAATAGACGAAAACGGTCTCTCCAATGACTGCTGTACATCAAATGCACACAATATGGTCAATTTTCTTAGATACAATGGCTTTTTTTAATTTTTTGTCGATTTTTACACCCTTTATATGATAATTTTTCTTATTGATATAAGTTTCAAGCAATAAATGAGCTTCATCGCTGAAGAAAATGATGTTCGAAGCCTGTTCTTTCAGAATCCAATTAAAGTATTTTTCGCTTTTTACACAATTTTAGTAAAATGTTTAAAATGGCAATTTAACAGCTTCATAAATTATATTTTATATAATATTATTCATCAAAAACTGCAAAATATTATGACAAATTGGATAAACGGTTAGTCTCAATGGTTTTCGTATCTATTTACAATACAAACAGAATCTTCGGAATCTTTTGATCTCAAATCACACACATAAATTATTAAGTATTTGGTAAGTTTAAATTATTGGTAACCTCTTGAAGCCCTATAAATGACAGAATTGTTATCAGCCTTAAAAATGGCCCTTCTGATACCTGCTGAGAAAAAAATTTTCGCTACAACAGAATTATTAAATTTTGGAAAATATTCCCTACTGTTTTTTCATGCTCTTCTTCTTCATCTAATTTTTCCCCATATACCGTTGGGTAGCATCCCTCCATCTGGCATGGGGTCTCCCGACACTTCTCTTCGTATCTCTAGGTCTCCATTGCATAATTTTTCTGGCCTATTGAGAGGAATCCTCGCTTAATGTCTTGTCCATCTTCATTTCAGATTCGTAATACGCTCTATCACATCAGTGATTTCTGTTCTTCTTCCCTCGCAAATTTTGAATTTCCGAGGGTTACGTATTTTCGATTTTTGATTTTTTTTATGGCGTTATATTGGTACTTATGCCTCCCACTTATTCAGACAAGTTCGGCCATTTTGAATGTTCAGTTAATTTTTGACAGCTGCTTTGCTTGCACGTGTTTTGGCTTGCCTTCGATTTTTGCCCATTCCAAAAAATGGATCAAAGAATCTGTTTCGGCAACAAGAAAAAGTCACAGGGGACCAGATCTAAGGAATACGGTGGCTGCGGCATTATAAGCGTATTGTTTTTGGCCAAAAATTCGCGCACAAGCAACGATACGTGAGCAGGGGCGTTATCATGGTGCAAAAGCCAATTTTTGTTCTTCCACACATCCGGGCGTTTTTTGCGCATAACTTGCAGGTAATATTCCTTATTGACCGTTCTACACACAAAAATGTAAGCAAAACCTTCACAGTCGACCGAACTTGGCACGCTTTTTTCGGTCTTGGCTCATAAGGCAGCTTCCATTGGGATGATTGAGCTTTTTTTCCATGTCATAACCATAAACCCATGATTCTTCACCAGTTATGACTCTCTGGAGCAAATTCGGGTCATCACGGACAGGGTCCAACAGCTCCTTAGCAATGTTAATGCGATGCTGTTTTTGGTCGAAATTGAGCAATTTTGGTACGAATTTGGCGACGACCCGTCTCACGCCCAAATCATTGGTAAAAATCGAATGGCATGAACCAATCGATATGTTTAAGTCCTCAGCAACTTCTCTAAAGGTGATTTGCCGATTGGCCAATACTATTTTCTTCACTTCATCAATGTTTTCGTCTGTTGTTGACGTGCTCGGGCGTCCGGCACGCTTTTCGTCGTTCACATTTTCTCAGCTTTCTGAGAACATTTTGTATCACCGATAAATCGCGATACATTTTGAACAGACCTCGTATTTAAACTGTTTACTATAAGTGCCCAAGACAAGCTTATTCTCCTGGTTATTTCGGCTGCCTGATTTTTCCGTCTAAGTCTAATCCTGTTAACTTTTTCCTATGTGGTGTTATTAATCGTGATCTGTAAGTTATCAGGACTCATAATTTTGGTTTTCTGAAAATTCATTTTTAGTCCAACCGAACCAGGGCATTTTTCATGCTCTTTCAACATTATTCCGTGTTCACCCCTAACTAAAACGATGTCATCGGTAAAGCGTAAATGAGTTAGATGCTTCCTATCGATTTTTATTCTCCTTTGAGCCGGAAGATAATTTCTTGAATGCGTCTTTTAACGTCAAGATGAAGAGTTTGGCTGAAAGGGGTCACCCTGTCTCATCCTTCTCCCCATCAGAACCGTTCCCATAATTCAGTCAACCCCTATCTTCACCCAAAGAGTCTCATGGTCGCATATTTCAATACGTGGTTTATCCATCGCTCGATGTACGGCTCTTGTCTCGATGGAGTCAAAAGCTTTCTGATTGAATATGATCGATTATGCTAGAGCCTTTCCTGATTCTCGCTTGTTCGACGGATTGGTAAAAGTCGGGTTTTTGTGTAAGTTTTTGGTTAGCAGTTTGTATAAGACTGATCTGTAGTAGTTTCCCATACTTGCACAGTATCCTTTCTTATAAAGTCGACAATTTTTCCTTTTTCTGAGAATTTTTTTAGAAGCCCCGTAAGCGCTGTTTTTTAAAGTTACTCCTGCAGCTTTAGGCATTTTACTTGTAATTTAGTCTTCTGCTGGCACTTTAAAAATTTTCAATTTGTTAAGCGCAGTCCTCAATACTGATTTATCAACGGATTATAGCTCTTCAGAACCTACGTTTCGAACTGCTCGTTTTTGGTAACTCAGGTGTCGAGGTTACAGTTACAGTTCACTTTATTGCATAACATTTATAATTTTACATTTGTCCAATACAATCTTAAAACTATTTTTCCTTAAGAATATTTAATCCTAGCTCAAATATTTGTCTTTATTGTTCTTAGCGTTCTGCTAACATTGAATAAATTCCTACTATTCTATATATAAGATTTTAATTTACTTAATTTGACTCTTTTTTTTTTTTAAACATGCTTACATCCTATAACCTAACCTTAAAACTTAATTCTACTCTTATAAACTAACATGCAATTTTTACAATTATTCCTAAAAACTATTCTGAAAACTACAATGATGTCCAGATATCCTTCGGTGCATCCGACCTTGTGTGATGTAGTTGCTACCCACGATGTTGTCCTTTTGGCTTCTTCTTGTATATCTGGAGGCGTTGCTCCAGAGCTTCTTCTGTGTCCTTCACTAGAAGTAGCGGTAACAGGTACTTGTTGTTCCTCAAGGTTTCCAGTACGTTGCCGTTCGTCAACTGCCTTATTTCCCTGTTTGGATGATGGGCTAATGACTTCACCCATTTGTGCATTATCCCCATTTGCCATACTACAAATGGGGTAACGTCTGCCTTCCGGTACAACCTGTCATTTGAAATAAACTTTTTTGTATGGATAGATCTTCCGAGCCCTGTGGCTTTTCGTAAGATCTTCCTTTCCAATCTGTGCAGTTCAGTTGCTACCGTTGGGGAAATAGATAACCAGGTGGGGAAGCCGTAGCATAGGTACGCTCTTATAAATTGCTTATAAATAATAAGCTTGACGTCCTTGCGTAGGATTTCTGAGCGATACATTCTCAGAAGCCTGCAAAATATGCCGTTGGCTTTTTTAATTTTATCCCTGACAAAGAAGTTGAATTTGAGGTTCTTGTTGAGATTCAAGCCTAGATACTTAAGATTCTCTACGCGCCTCGTTATTGTGTTATCCTTATCGCCAGACCCACAGTCTATGAATTTCTTCTTCGTGATGCACAAGCACTCAGACTTTGGAATGTTTACTTGAAGATCCCATTCCTTATAGTATTCTGTCAGTTTATTGACAGATACTTTCATAGCTTCCAATGCTACTTTAGGTCGCATTGATGCACTGTAGACTAGGGTATCGTCGGCGTATAATACCATATGAGTATTTCCGCTTAATTGAACCTTACATATATCTGCAATGTAAAGGTTATATAGCTTAGGACCAATTAATGAGCCTTGGGGTATGCCTGACAATACGTCGAAGAACCGTGAGTAAACGTCTCCGCATTTTAGTCTGGCTTTTCTAAAAGCTAGAAAACTAATTATCAGATTAACCAGATATTTTGGAAAATTCATTTTAATTAGTTTAAATATGATACCCAAGTGCGGTATGCTTTCGAATGCCTTTTCGATATCTAGCGAACAGAGCCATGTAGAACGGTTTTTAATTCGTTCCAGTATAACGTCTGTGCGTACCTTTAAAAGTGCGTGCTGTGTAGAGTGGCCTTCACGAAACCCATATTGAAATTCTGGAATTATGTTTTCTTCCTCGATGAAGAGATTAAGCCTGTCTAGGATAAACCTTTCAAATAATTTTCCCACATTGGAAAGGAGTGATATTGGCCGGTAGTCTGCTTCCGTGTAGGAAGGCTGTTTCTTTTGGATGGTTACGATATCTGCCGACTTCCATATTGTAGGGAAGTACCCATTGTTAATGCAGTTATTGCAAATGAGTGTTAGCAATGTTATTCCTTCTTCTAGAAAGCATTTCATTACTAGACTGGTATACCATCCGGACCATGGGATTTTTTCCTAGATGACCTCTCAATGTAAGATTTGATGTCGCTTTTTGCAACGAAACAATGTTTTACCTTTGTCGGATTCGTGCTTGGATTATCCGATGAAAAGTAGGTTATTGGTGCCGAAGATCTCTCCTCGTTCCTATATCCTGCTTTGCGTTTGAATTCCTCTACGGTATCTTGCACGATCGGTTTATTACCGAAAGTATTATGGCTGCCATAAAGTTTTTAATAGTAATTTGCGAACATTTCGCTTTTGATTTTATTATCCGTGATAATTCTATTCCCCTTCTTCAGACCTGGGCTGCCTTTTGTGCTATCCCTCATTAATTGCTTAATTTTGGAATAAGCATATGGACCGGGCTCTATGTTACGTAAAGTACGTTTGAATGCCTCGTTCCATTGGTCATTAAGTCTGGCAGTTATTTCTTGCTTAAAGCTTTCAATTTGAATTTTGATCGCCTTGAAATAATTTTCGTCCCTACTCGGAATATTGTATGCCCTGTAGAGAGCTTTATTTAAATTATTTTTCCGTTTTAACAACTGCTTAGTGTGTGGATCGATGATCTCTGCTGTGCTGGCACCAATGTCAACCATTTTGGTGTTCGCTTCCATTGAGGACACTAAGGATTCGTTAAAGGAACTAATTAAGTTATCTATATGATAACAAGAAAGGTTCTGATAGGCCGGCTTTTTGAGAAGTTTTAGTCTTTCTTTAAGGTCTTTCTTGAACTTTTTCCAGTTCGTGTCTTTAAAAGATCTAAAGATTCTCTTTGATCCTAGATTGGATCGTTGCCTTATAGGTGTTACTATTTCTAAGTATACTGGAAAGTGGTCAGAAAAAAGTGGTAGCGTGGTACAAAGCTTCACCGGTAACAGAGAGCTTGATACTAGAAAAAAATCGATAATAGAGCCCGAAGCTTCAAATGTGGGTTGGTCTGGTGCGATAATATTGCCGCGGAATTCATTATTCGCATTTATGCACTCTACGAGAGCCTTACCGTTTAGGTTATTTTTAATGTTTCCCCATTGCAGATGCCATGCATTAAAATCCCCTCCTATAATGAAGTGATCAAATGTGTTGCACTTCTTCAAAAACTCCACTGTTTGCTTGCGGTATTTGTAGGCATTGTGCGCAAAATACGTTGATACGATTAATAACTCTTTGTTATCAATCGTACAGGCAATCGCCGTATTTTCAATACCTGAAAATTCTGGTAAAAGAACCTCTGAGAAAATTATATCTTCTCTAATATCGATTGCCGTTCGTTCGTTATTACCATTAATAACGTTGAATCCTTTAAATCTGAGGCACTTGTCAGCCTGTATGTTGATTTCTTGGATTAACGCAATGTCTGGAGAATATTCGCTTAAGAAGTCAACAGGTGTCGAGGTGTTGGAGTTGACTGACTCTATAGCTTCTGCTGGATATTTTCTATGATTTCCGCGATCTTTCCCTAATCTTTGGTAATTTATACATATTCGTTTCGAATTTTATGAATTTCCATCTTCCCCCTTAATAGGTTATATCGTAGCACTTTCACGTTACCGTTTGTACTCTATGGTCCCGTCTACTAGCCTTTCTAACTTTCTTGTTCAATTTTGCGTATTTTGGTCTATTTTTGAATAGCCCTGGTAATTTTCTTCGTTAAGGCGATAGTTTCTAGACCATGTAGTTCTTCTATTATTTCAATTTATTGTATTTTTCCTCTTTCTCCTTAAGATATGACATTACAATTCGAAATATCTTTTCTATAATTAAAATGGATAGTCCGTTGTTAGTATGGACTGTTTTGTATTATTTAATTCTAAAAACTATATTTGATTGATAATTTAAATTTTATATTAAATTTTTAATCTAAAACAATTATAAGTTATAAAAATTCAGGCTATTTGAAAATATTCCCTTTAGTAAGTTAGCTGCTTAGATCGTTAATTGTTGAACTGTTATTGATGACAACGTAAATACTCCTTGACAAAGGTCTAATAACATCTATAATAATGCACATATTTAACTATTTATTACGTATTTATAATAAAAGAAAAATACCAGATAAACAAAAAATCGTTTAGCAAAAAACTAAACTTTTGGTCTATTTTTAGCTTTCAGATAACTTAAAGGTCAACTTAGCTAACATTTATCAACAAAAAATTGGACTATCGAAGAAAATCCATTTTTCATTCTGACATTGTAGTCAACAAAAAAATATTTTACGATATTCTCAGCATAACTGATTTGAGGTAATATTTGCTCACATATCTTATAATTTAAGCTTTAATAAAAAATGAATATTGGGGCAAAAATCAAACATTTAAATACAATAAAATAAGAACTTTTTTAAAATAAATTGAATTTTTGAAATTACTTAAAAGATTTACCATTTATTTTCAAAATTATTGGTTACAATTTGATATGAAAATCATGCAAAAAGTATTAAAATTTTCAAAGTATTTTATCCACTATCGTAGAAAGGATAATAAAATACCAAAAAAAAATTTAATATTCCATAAATTCTTAGCTTAAATATCAATAAAATCGTGACTATGTTCGGGCAATAAACTCTTTGAATTTCCAAAAGTTTCTTTATTTTTTATTTCATTATCATTGCCGTAAGTCATTAAGCTATACACTATTGCCTTCTAGAGTAAACTTGAATTTTTATCTCCGTAATTTTCGTTTCTGTTCTCATGAAGCTAATAACCTACAGAATTTATTATATTCCACCATTAAGACGACATCTAAATAGAAAAGTTCTTTGGGGAAGAAGTGTAGTATTTTTGGAGATCTTATTGCATATGGTAGACATATTTCGTCACACCCTTGATAAGAATTTTTTTTTTTTGGTATTCATTTGTTAAGCCAAATGAGGACAATGCCGAATATGGAAAGTTGTAGTTGGTATAGTTGGTGTGGTAAAAGGACATGATAAAGTTACAATGTTCAAACTAGGATGCACACAAATCAGCAAAAAAAAAAAAAAAATCTAAAAATAATCAAAGCAAAACAAAAACAATATGAAAATGTGTTAGTCGATTGTCCTTACAGTTCATTTAATCTATCTTCACATCTATAGATCGACTCGATGTTAAGTTGTAATTGTGCACGAAGAATCAAAGACAAGTCAATGACAAATCTTCCAATTCGTTTCG
This sequence comes from Atherix ibis, assembly GCA_958298945.1. Classification (NCBI taxonomy): domain Eukaryota; kingdom Metazoa; phylum Arthropoda; class Insecta; order Diptera; family Athericidae; genus Atherix; species Atherix ibis. Next base: position 28,058,034 of record OY282605.1, on the reverse strand, counting down.
CTGCCAAACAACATCACCTGTAATCATTCTAAAAGTGCTAATGTGTACGTGTGCTTATCCTTTATGGGATTCAGGTGTAAAAATCGTATTTATCTCGTTCGATTCAGGTGATTGGACATTGTTTCTTATGTTCCCTCTTCCCCAAGATACTTCTTTCAAATCGATAATAGCTAATTTTTTTTTATTTCTATTTTTTTTTTTGAGGTTCAATCAAACCGTTGTCTATCCTGATAGTTGAGAAGTTTCTTATAAAATCTTCACTTAAGTGGAATCTTCTTCATTTTTTCTACTTGATAGTGAAAAATCGAAAGAAATTTAGACAATAAGATATAGTAGATGATTTGGTAAAAGTAGAATAGCGCATAGTACAATAAAATCTTTAGATGAATCTATCTTGGATAAAAACTTTCAGACGAATCTACCTTGCAGGTATTTTGGCCAGTGTAGAAAATCTCATGAAAAAAATTGCACAGGTTCATTGGGAAGATTTCAAAAATTTATCTTATCTTTTTTATCACAATTAATCTCAAAGTTGTTTTATCAATTTAGCAATTTTTCTATTTTATAAAATTTGGTATTCAGCAGAAAAATGGATTATTTAGCAGGAAAAAAAAATGTTTTTTCCTATATTGTCATTTAAAAAAATTTTTTATTATATAAATTTTGAATGTTATAATTAATTTTTAATATAGAGAATATATTTAAATTTTTTAAGGTTTTTTGAATTACCACACATTTTATGCGTAAGAATTGTGTTAAATTTATTTAGAAGCTATTGCAAAAAAGTAACAATTTCCCTTTTGGAATAATATTGCTAACTTGTGACCTTGGAAAAAAAAATTGCAATCTTATTTGCAGACATAAAAGATAAAGTCTTAAGATACAAAATATCTAAATTGATGACAATTAAATGCGGTTCGGCAAGGTGTGGCAGAAAATTCATTATATAAGATGTGGCATCACTAATAGCTTGTACGTTAGTCCCTTCTAGGCATACATTATAAGATTTAGCTTCGTCACCCGAAATGGTATTTTATTAAAAGTATTTATGAAATAAAATAAAATAAAAAAATCAGCAATAAATACGCTTTGTTAAAAAAAAGTTTTTTTTTCCGAAATATTTCAATTTTATTATATACGTAAGAATTTTGAAATGGCCCGCCAAAAATGTGCAGTTATAATATTTATGGTGGAATTGTAATCAAAATTATATAATCTAAAATTAACCGATTCCGAATTTTTTTTTTACTTACTCAAATTGATCGAATAATGAGATTCGTAGATTTCTGTATCTACAGAAATCCCAGTCACAAGAAAGGAAGTTCTGATAAGAAATCAAACTTCAGAAGTCGGGAGTCGGAAATTATGAGTTTGAAGCCATGCGTAAAAAGTCAGATGTCAATGGTCAGGAAATAGGGGTTAGGTGGCAGAAGTCAGAAGTCAGTTCTTAGAGGTAGGGACTCTCTAGGTATCAGTTGAAAATCGGGAGTCAAAAGTTAGTAGTCAGACAGAGTAATTTAAAATTCGGACTCTACGCAATAAGATCTGGACTCTAAGCTATGAGTAAGGAATAAACATTCAGAAGTCAGGAGTCAAAAGTCAAAACTTTGATGTCGCGACTTTGGGACTCTAATTTCTGACTTCTGACTGACGAATTCTGACCTCTAACTCATAATTAATTAATTCTGAATTTTGGCTCATAACGTTTAACTCCTCAATTTATTGGTCAGGAGTTACAGATCAGGACTCACAAGTCATGAGTCAGAAGTCAAAATTCAGAAGCCAGAAGTGAGAACTTATAGCATAAGACTCAAAAGTTACAAATTACGAGTTACATTTCACATACGAGGTCTGTTCAAGAAGTATCGCGAATTTTGTTTTTTTCAAAAATTATTTATTTATTTATGAATATCTATTTTATCCCCTTCAAAATAATCCCCATCAAATATTATACACTTATAATAACCTCGAAGCACGTCAAAAAATCATTTTTTGTGATTTTGTTCAGCTTCTCCTTCGATGCCGTCTTTATGTCCTCAATTTAAACGTAGCGTCGTCCTTTCCAGGGGACTCTTCAGTTTCGAGAACAAGAAAAAGTCACAGGGGCCCAGATCTGGGGAATATGGTAGCTGCGGCATTATTAGTGTATTGTTTTTGGCCAAAAATTCTCGCACAAGCAACGATACGTGAGCAGGGGCGTTATCATGGTGCAAAAGCCAATTTTTGTACTTTCGCAAATCCGGGCGTTTCTGGAGGATTTCTTCGCGCAACTTACGCATAACTTGCAGGTAATATTCCTTATTGATCGTTCTACCCTGTGCCAAGAACTCATGATACACCACGCCTCTGCAATCGAAGAAAACTTTTAGCAAAACCTTCACATTCGACCGAACTTGGCGCGCTTTTTTCCGTCTAGGCTCGTGCGGCAGCTTGCATTGGGATGATTAAACTTTGGTTTCCATGTCTAACTATAAACCAATAATTTGTCACCAGTTATGACCCTTTGGAGCAAATTTGGGTCGTCGTGGACAGAGTCAAACAGCTCCTTACCAATGTAAATGCAATGCTGTTTTTGGTCGAAATTGAGCAATTTTTATATGAAATTTGCGACGACCCGTCTTACGCCAAATCATTGGTAAATATCGAATAGCATGAACCAATCGATATGTTTAAGTCCTCAGCAACTTCTCTAACGGTGATTCGATGATTGGCCAATACTATTTTCTTCACTTCATCAATGTTTTCGTCTGTTGTTGACGTGCTCGGGCGTCCGACACGCTTTTCGTCGTTCACATCTTCTCGTCCCTCTGAGAACATTTTGTACTACCGATAAACGTTAATTCCGTCTAAGGTAGCTTCACTATATGCCACAGTCAACATTCGGAATGCGTTCGCGCAATTAATTTTGTTTTTCACACAAAATTTGATATAGATTCTTTGCTCCATTTTTTGGAATAAGCTAAAAATCGAAGACAAGCCAAAACACGTGCAAGCAAAGCAGCTGTCAAAAATTTACCAAACGTTCAAAATGGCCGAACTTGTCGGTATAAGTGAGAAACATGAGTACCAACATAAAGAAATCGAAAATCGAATATACGTAACCTTTGAAAATTCAAAATTCGCGATCTTTTTTTAACAGACCTCGTACATATTCGGAACACCGAAGCACGTGTCACATTTCACATATTACGAATTTGGAACAGCAAATCACGAGTCAATTGTCACATGTAACGAATTTGAAATTCCGAGTTACGAGTATCTTGTCACGTGTTGCTGCTTACAAATATTAACTTACAGACCACAATTGAGGGAACTCAATAACTCCATTCTCTAGTCACTAATTTAAACATACTAATCTGCTCTAAAAAATATAACAAAATTCTCAATATTCTATACTACTAACCACAGACCAGTCTCTTTCAGGTAACTTCCCATAGGGGATCTTACAAATAACAACAACAAAATCAGAATCTGAATCAAAAACAGCGCCGAAATCAGAATTAATGTGGGAATAGAAATTGGTATCCAATATGACAATACGAGTCAGAGGCAGAGCGGAAGTACAAAGTCGGTGTTGGGGTTTACAACTTTTTAACCGTTTCCACAGTATCGTCAAAAAAATATCGAATTTGCTAAATAATAATTGCTGACCCAAACAAAATTTTACTTTTTTTCAAACACAACCAAAAATGTGATACAGACAAGCAAATATCTGCATTAACCAAACTCGCTGGAAATTTTTCTTAAGTCCAAACTCGCTGAAAAAATGGAATCAGCAGATTTGGACTTACAAAAATTACAAAATGTCTATGTAGAAAAGAAAGAGGAGTAAATATAATATTTTTTTTATAAATATCAAAAAAAATTTCGGTGATATAAGGAATTTTTAAAGGACCGAGAAAATAAAAGGTCTGACCCACAATCAATACTGATGCACGTGTGAAAAGAGTAACGGCCCTTATGAAGTCAGACCCCCCCTCCCCCATTCAATATTGAAGCTGATTAGTGAGTCCTTTAAAGGCTCAGCCAAATAGTCTTTCAGTCATATTAGATTATGCAGAAACTAAAGTGCTCCACCGTGACAAAATTCCTGTAACACAGCCATTTGCATAAATGATGTTTCCTCGGAAAATGGGATTGATACGTGTATGGTTCGGCAATTCTCTTAATTATCTTATGTAATTTTTTAAAGATTTTCTCAATGAGGTTCATATGAAAGGATACTCATGGAGCCCTAAAACATGAGCCTTGATCAAGAGAGGAATGGGTGGTGATAAATCTCAAACAAGCGGTTAACAAAGAAATGTCCTTGAAAGATACAGGAACAGAATTCTTTATATCAGATCCTATATTACAGATAGTTGGATGCTTCAACATAACAGCGTCCTTGCAAAAGGATTCCTGTGGTTTCGCAACACCCTTTTCGACTTGATCTTAGTCCGTGTAACACTTTTTTTTATTCCCTGAGTACAAAAAGTCACTTGAAAAAATCCAAAGGTTGTGAATAGCATCTAATGGTATGTTAAGGCGGATCCTGCACTTCTTCTTTTTTCAACAATGAAATCTTTTTCCGCCGCACTTCGTATATGCTTGGAACTGTTTACAAATATTTGCAAAAATTATATTAAAAAATTACATATACTCACAAAAAGATTATTTTAAACACCAATTAGTTTATTAATTTGCTTCGGAAAATATTAAAAAGACGCGAGATAATAAAATTCCAAATAAATTTCAAATTTAATTTTCTCAATGTGTGGGCACATTTTATCCTTCAAAAGGATATATTGGATTTTTATTCTTTGAATTATTAGCAGAATAGTATTGTAATATCTGAACATCTACAAATTTATTTAAATATTTTTATATTAAGCTTAGTCTTAATTGAAGCTTTTCCCTCACTTATATTTAGTTAGATTTAAACTTAATATTTTAATTATATTTTTCGAAAGCAACTTGAAATAATAATTCTTATGTCATTGGTTTATTTATTTAATTATTTTTCATAGTTGTTAGGTAATTATTTTTATATCTAGCTTATAGTAACACAACTAGGACTATTTAGATTAAAAACAAGGCTTTAGCTTGTATAAGATTTAATTATGGGAATTTTCATTTATCTCTCTTCTTTATAGTAAATAATCTTTTTTTATTAAAAACAGATAATGTTACAGAAAATTAATTTCAGATAATCTAGAACCAATTTGTACCAAAACAAAATAAACCAATTTCATTGTTTTCGAAAACAAAATAAAATAAATCCTACAAAATTTATATGGAATTGGATATACTCCTACATGGAAATAGATATTCTAATTGCAATGTAACTTTTAATCAGCTTTACCTTAAGGGAACAGTTTTAATTTGTATATTTTTATCTACAATTTTAAGTGGGTTCCTACGAATTCTATAGAAAATATTCTTCAACTTATTTATTTAAGTTTAGAAAATATTCCAGATTAAAAAGGACTTGTTTTCTGATATTTATAATTAATTTAAAAAAAAAAGAATTTTCATGAAAATTTTAGCCTTAAGATATCTGAAAATTATATTTTTAATTTTAATCCCTATTTACGATAATAAATTACTTTCTAATATTAAGATTTATTTTGTCTATAATACAATATTTTTCTGAAAAGAACTTTGTTTATTTTTAAAGATTAGAAAAAAATAATTGAATTTAATTGGGTATTAAATTTTATTATTGTCATCGTCCGGAAGAGGTAGTAGTCGGAAGGGGCAATGTTTTGTGAATACGGTGGGGGAGGGGAGATAGGTAGGTTTTTACCATCTTAGCAACATGTGACCAAGCGTTGTTATGCTGCAAAATCACGTTGTCATATCTTTGCTCGTATTGTGACAGTTTTTCCTTAGATGTTTGGCTCAAACGCATCAGTTGTGTTCGGTAGCGACCTCCTGTGATGGTGTCAGCCGGTTGTAACAGCTAATTATATATTGCATGCGCTTGGCGCCCCCACAATTGCCTTCATTTTAGATCATCGTAATGGATCCACTTGCCATCGCCAGTCACAATACGATGTAGAAAACCCTTCCTTTTATGCCGTTGGAGCAGCTGTTCGCACATAAAAAAACGCCGTTTGCCGTATCTTGGCTTTAAGTCGTGTGACATTCAAATCACTTGCTTTTGGATCATTTCCAAGACTCTCTAATGATGGCAAATTGCTTGTTAAACCATGAATCGTCATCCAGTAATGATTCCAATTCTGCGTCTTTAAACTCTTTTTCACCGTCCCGAGATGCTCTTTGTCTTTCACGTAAAATCACCACTTTTGTAGCGTTGGAACCACTCGCACTAACACAAGCCTCACCATAAAAAACAAAAGTTTCCTTACCGCAAATGACGCTCATTAGGCTCAAATGTTGACATATTCACGAACAAAAAAAATATATAACGCCGATAAAAAGTCACAAATCTAATAATAAGTAGTTGTTGACAGATGCCTAAGCATACGATTTGACATTTCCGCTTTGATATTTTGACCCAGCATTTACTGCTAGCGCCATCTTTTAGAAACCAGCAGTTTTCCATTTGTAATCGTATTTTTTTTAAATTTTTCCAGTAAACATGATTTTTGTAGAATACCAAACTTCATATAATAAGAGTATTAACCTTGTTGCGCAAATTTATTTTAACTTGCCTTATGTAACTTAGGAAACTGGGTTACTTTATGTAACTTAGGAGGCTAGATTGAAAAGGGATCGTTTTTGTTAAATTGTATAAAATTTATTTCAAATAAATTCTTCTTAATACTATAATTTTTGTTAACTCTATCTAAGATATTGATTAAATTAAACTTTTGGTGGTCTACCAAGCTCAATGGATGAATTGATAATTTATTAAAGATCACTGTCTGAATTCCTATTTCTACAATAGTTGGAGCTCCTTACCTAATAAAGTCCAGAATTATAATTGGATTTGGTTTTTATAGGCAAATATCTAATGGATAGTTACAAAATTTCTTAACACAAAATAAATATTACAACTCGATAATAGTAGTCATAGTTCGATTATATATTATTAATAATATGTAATTGAACACTGCGCCATCTGTTCGCAAGTAGCGGTAAATTCATCAACAATCCTATTCCCAGAATGTTCTTAAATCAGGCAATTATTTCGAAAATATCAATTAAAAAATGGATAATTTAACTCAAGGTTAACAGAATGTATTAAAAATAATTTTTAATATATAAAAAAAAGGGAAAAAGATGTTAAAGAAAAATATTTTCTTACCTCCTACGCTTGCAAGTACTTATTAATTATTATATTAAAATAAACTCAAAATCTTCAAATTATAGAAAAATGTATAATTTTCAAAATAAACTTAAGCTGTTCCCTTCTGGTACCTTGAAACTTTTATTAAATTTTTTTTGAAAAGGAGTTTTTCTATGAATAATTAAAAAACAAAGTTTATTCACAAATATTAGCCAATGATAAAATTTCTTTTAAATAAATTTAATCATAATTTTCAAAGAAAAACAATTATATTAAAAATGATTAAATATTTTTTTAAATGAAAAAAAAATAAACTCAAAAAAAATTTGAAGCCATAAAAATTAAAATTTCCTATTTAATTATTATATTCTATAAAATATTTTTAATTTCAATAGGAAATGACAATACCATTGAAAATTGTATGATTTCAAAATAAGGAAAAGTTTTTATTAAAGTAATTTCCTTTCACAAAGTTATAGGCATAAACTTCGATTTTCCAGCCAGATAAACAATGAAATGCTAATATTTTTATTAATATTAATGGAATTCTATTGAATGAGGAATAATTTTCAAAATGTTTTCTATTATATAAAATTTTATAAAATATATTTTCAGCAAACGGTAGTTTTTTCTCAATTGGCATATGATAATTTGTACTATATTCACATTGGAAATTAATGGTAAGATGAGAAATTGGAATATGATATTTTCTAATAAACTACAATAATTATGAAAATAATCTGGAAAAAATCTAATAATCAGGAGTTAAGTCTAGACCTGCTAGAAGCTAGTATTTTTTTGGTCATATCAATAATAGTGCTCTTTAAGTCTTTTAAGGTACATTAATATTAATATTAACTTCATTTCCAGGACATATACGAGGTCTGTTCAAAAAGTATCACGAATTTTGAATTTCCGCGGGTTACGTATATTCGATTTTCGATTTTTTGCGGCGTTACATTGGTACTCATATCTCTCACTTATACCAATAAGTTCGGCCATTTTGAATATTCAGTTAATTTTTGACAGCTGCTTTGCTTACACGTGTTTTAGCTCGTCTTCGATTTTTGCTCAATTTGTTCCAGAGGGAGGGGCTTTTGACAAATCATAGGTTTATGGTTATGATGTGGAAACCAAAGCTCAATCATCCTAATGGAAGCTGTCGCACGAGCCAAGACCGAAAAAAGCGCCCCAAGTTCGGTCGAATATGAAGGCTTTGCTTACAGCTTTGTAGAAGAAAAAAAAGTTTTGGCCCGTCTTCGATTTTTGTCAATTCCAAAAAATTGATCAAAGAATCTGTATCAAATTTTGTGTAAAAAACAAATATAATTACGCGGACGCATTCCAAATGTTAATTGTGGTATATGGTGAAGCTATCTTAGACCGAAACAACGTTTATCGGTGATACAAAATGTTCCCAGAGGGCCGAGAAGATATAAACGACGAAAAGCGTGCCGGACGCCCGAGCACATTAATAACAGACGAAAACAGGAGTGTGGTGCATCATGAGCCACAGGGTCGAACGGTCAATAAGGAATATTGCCTGCAAGTTATGCGCAAGTTGTGCTAAGCAATCCGCCAGAATCGCCCGGGTTTGTGGAAGAACAAAAATGTTCACGCATCTTTGTTTGTGCTTTTGATCATACAAATTCATCTGCCTATCAAGGCACTTTTGTTGAGTCAAACCGTTTGTTTGCCTGTATTTATCTGCTAAACACGGTAGTGATTTAAGTCAACATTGGCAACCCTCTAAATTTTCTAACAATTTTAAGATCCAAAAGGGACCAGCGCACAATTAACACGTGATCAATTTCATAGGAAATTGTCCTTTTTGGAGTTATTCAGATGGTTTTATAGATATATTTCCGCTCAAACCAGGTACTTCCACAAAAATGTCATTTCCCAATGCTAACTGGATGGTTTGTAATCCATTATCATTTTTATGCTCATTCAAGCCTTTGAGGCCGGCGTATTTCTTGAATAAGGACTCCCTAGCTATTTTGCTGTTACACTTCCTATGCATAAATTGTTTGCCATATTTGGGTTAGGCGTTGAGGGCTCGTTCTGGCTCTTTGAGAAAGGTATCCTATTTATTTAGACTGATGTTATAATAATTGTTCATTGTCTCTCACTTATCGTTTAAAATCTGACAATAACAGGCTTCGTTTTCAGGCTTACTGATTAAAAGCCCTGTTCTGCGCACGTGGTATTTTGGATGACAACTGTAATATTACAGCTGGTCTTCCCAAAAATATCAGTCTCTATCCATCGTATTTTTAATAATGCTAATAAGTCGTCCTGGTACTTTGACAGGATATCAGCTGATTACTGATCAGCCCTAGATCTAAGGAAAAGCATATTCCATGACCAAATGCGCAATATTTTTGGCTGGGTCAGTAGCCGTTGCTCTGCTTTTTAATATAAAATTTCTTTACAGGCTGGAGAAATCAACCCAAAGCCCAATCGATCCAGAAAAAGTCATTCTTTAAATTTTAACTCGTAAATACCTTTAGACTTTTTGAAACATTTGCTGACCAATTATATTTGCTACCTCTCCTGCACCATCGAACAAACCTTACAGCAAAACCTTCACTACCTCTAAAGGATACACAGAATAATAAATTTTTTTTTCAATTAAATTGAATTTTCAAATATGATAAATAAAGAAGGACTTTTTGCAATACAAAAATAATTACCTTCAAAAATACTCCAATTATTGTTATAAAATAAATTAAAAAATGTTACCAACTATATAAAAAAAAGGATTATTTTCTTGAAAATAATTATAACATTATAGACAAAAAAAAGTAGCTATAAATTCCAAATATTTGTTAATTAATTTAATCGACTTAAAAAATTTCAAATAAAAAAAAACAATTTTTATTTAACTAATTTTTTTTTTCAAATTGCCAAAGAATTTTATTATTGAAATCGATTAATTAAATTTGATGTTGATTGAAAATGTTTCTACCGAAAAATAAATTCGCGTACGTCCCTTTTTTTGTGTATTTCACGATTGCAATAAATCTCTTTCTGTACAAATAGAGAAGCAAGAAAAATGTCCTTTGAAAAATTTTCTGAGTTTACAATTGAATAAGTTATAAAATTATTAAAAAATTTTAGTATTAATAAACAATTTTCATTTAAATTTTTACAATATTTTACAAGCTTTTCATATTTTTACGAATTGATCTAAAAAGTTGTCTCACTGCTGACAATTATTTTTCAAAAAATAAATTACAAAAAAACCATACAAAATTTTATTTTAAATTTAATATGACAATCTGTTTTTAAGAAAAAAACATTTTCTATTTTACCTGGTCTAAAGAAAATTCAATCTGAAAGTACAAAAATATTCTCAAAAATGTGAGTGGTTCAGCAGTGTCCTTAATCTTGTGCCAAATTAAAGTGCCCATTTTATAAAAAAAAGGATTATTTTCTTGAAAAAATATGCAAAAATATATAATTAAAACTATTGGTGTAAATAGATTTTTTTCAATTTTTTTAAGCGTCTTTTGTAAAAAACATTTAAAAATAGTTCGTCCTTAAAATTTAAAAAAAGATCTATAAAAAAAAACTGAATGACAAAATATTTAAATTACCATATAATTAATAAAAATTCATTAAAATTTTTCTTAAAATACTCTAAAGGAAGGATTTTTATTCGAATGACTATAAAATACGAGCTGCTGACTAATTTAAGTTTAAATAAAGTGAGTTGAGATGGACGAATTACTCCGTTTTATACTAAGTGGGGGGGGTCAACAAGTATCTTAAAAAAATATATATGCGTGATTGTGTGAACGAATTTTTTTTTAATTTTTAGTACAACCTCATGTCGGCAGCCATCAAGTACTTAAAATAAAAAGGACTCTAGTTAATGTGGATGATTTTTTTTCCATTCCCAACTACTTTGGGAGCTATCAAGTGCTTAGAATTTAAAAAAAGTAGGTATATCGTCTAAACGAATGTTTCATTTTTATAAATTTTTGCTACAATCTTAGGTTTGGAAGTACCGAGAATTTTAAATAAAAGCTTAGGTTTGGAAGCACCGAGAATTTAAGGTCGGGAGGCACCGAAAATTTTAAATGAAAAGTACTCCAGTCCATGGAGACGATTTTTTCTTATTTCTTATTTGTTCCAGGAGCTATCGAGTACTTCAAATTAAAAAAAAATGCTTGCCTTTGGAAATCAAGTTTTTTTGGTACAACCCTAGTTCGGGTATAATTTTTTTTATACAACCCTGGGTTGGGAGGCACCGAAAGTTTTAAATGAAAAGGGCTTTAGTCAGTAGAGATAATTTTTTCTTATTTCCTAGTAGTTCCGAGCGCCATCGCGTACTTTATATTAAAGAAAACTTATTTCCTGTGGAAATAAATTTTTTTATACAACCCTGAGTTGGGAGGTACCGACATTTTTAACTGGAAAGGACTCCAGTCCATGGAGATGATTTTTTCTTATTTCTTATTTGTTTCAACAGACATCGAGTACTTCAAATTAAAAAAAATGCTTGCCTTTGGAAATCAATTTTTTTTTGGTATAACCCTAGTACGGGAGGCACCGAAAATTTTAAATAAAAAGGGCTTTAGTCAGCAGAGACAACTTTTTCTTATTTCTTAATAGGTCCGAGAGCCATCGCGTATTTCATATTGAAGAAAAAATGGTTACCTGTGGAAATTAATTTGGTTTTATACAACCCTGGGTCGGGAGGCACCGACATTTTTAACTGGAAAGGACTCCAGTCTATGGAGATGATTTTTTTTTATTTATTATTTGTTCCAAGAGCCATCGAGTACTTTAAATTAAATAAAATAAGAAAATGCTTGCCTTTGGAAATCAATTTTTTTTGGTACAAACCTAGTTCGGGAGGCACCGAAAATTTAAAATAAAAAGGGCTTTCGTTAGTGGAGACGATTTTTTCTTATTTCTTATTTGTACTAAGAGCCATCGCGTACACATACTTCATATTGAAGAAAACTTATTGCTTGTGGAAATAAATTTTTTTATACAACCCTGGGTCGGGAGGCACCGACATTTTTAACTGGGAAGAACTCCAGTCCATGGAAGATGATTTTTTCTTATTTCTTATTTGTTTCAACAGCCATCGAGTACTTCAAATTAAAACAAAATGCTTGCCTTTGGAAATCAATTTTTTTTGTACAACCCTAGGTTGGGAGGCACCGAAAATTTTTAATAAAAAGGACTTTAGCCAGTGAAAACAATTTTTTCTTATTCCTTATTAGCTCTAAGAGCCATCGAGTACTTTAAATTAAAAAAAAAAATGCTTGCCTTTGGAAATCAATTTTTATTTGTACAACCCTAGGTTGGGAGGCACCGAAAATTTTAAATAAAAAGGGCTTTAGTCAGTAGAGACAATTGTTTCTTATTTCTTAGTAGTTTCGAGAGCCATCGCGTACTTCATATTGAAGAAAAAATGTTTACCTGTGGAAATTAATTTTTTTTATACAACCCTGGGTTAGGAGGCACCGAAAGTTTTAAATGGAAAGGATTTTAGTCACCCGAAACGATTTTATCTTTTTCCTTATTAGGTCTAAAAACCACCGAGAACTTCAAATTCAAAAAAAAAATACTTGCCTGTGCACATCAATTTTTTTTGTAAAACTTTAGGTCGGGAGGCACCGAAAGATTCAAATGAACAGGACTTTCGTTAGTGGAGACGATTTTTTCTTGTTTCTAAATAGTTCGGAAGCATTCGTGAACTCTGAACAAAAAAAGTTGCTCGACTGTGTCAAAGCATCTTTTCAAACATATTTTGGTACAACCTTAGATCGGGAGGTACCTAAAATTTTGAATGGAAAAGACTTTTATAAGTAGAGAAGGTTTTTTCTAATTCAAAACTAGGTGGACAGGCATTAAAATTTTCAAATATAAATAATATCTGACGGTGTGGACTAATCTGTAATCGCTTTCGATTACGTTGGGAGCCATCAATTGGTGTACACCAATTATTTTTCCATCGAATATTTGTTGATGTAGGCAATTTTTGTTGTTGTCTCTAATGACGTCAGAAGTTACCGAGTACTAAAAATTAAAAGGAGACTAGTTCGTAAGGACGATTTATTTCTTTTAAAGGACATCGGAATATGGTACATCGAGTCGTTCAAAATGAAATGAAGCTGGTCGATAAGGACGAATTTTTTTGATGTCAGGAACCAGTATGAGCGCAATTTAAATTTTTTAATACAAAATTAGGCAGAGAGCAAAAAATAAATGAAAATTAGTTCGCATTTTTTTTAATATAAAACTAAATTGGGAGCCTACGACTTCTTTAAGCACATGCAATGCAAACTGTTGCAGTTAAGTTTTCGTTTTAAATTTAAATTATAGTTTTCCATTAAAAAAAAACCAATTAATTTCAAGCAATTAATTAACACTTATACAAATAATATTATTAAAAGGCCTTTTATTAACTTTATTTATGAATAATTTAATGCATATTAATTGATGAGATACAAAGTTTTAATTAACTTATAAAAATTTTCATTTCTCTTTGGTAGCAAAAATTTTATAATGAAATATTTAAAAAGCACACTCTTTAAGGAAAATTATACTTATAATTTGAAAGTCTTCTTTTTTTTAATATTAATTAGTTATTTTTCTACTATCAATAAATTTCTATTTTTATCTGTTAACTTTATCAATAAAATGCATGGTTATGGTTGAAAATTTACTTACAAGAAAATTAATATTTTCGAAATTTAGAAACTTTAATGAACGCAGTTTGTTGTTGAAGATAAAAAATTGAATTTTTGATATTTGATAGCCTTTATTTGATGGTATTTAAAGAAGGAAAGTAAATATTTGATAAAAAATTAACTGATCAACAATTTTGAATATTATAAATATTCCAATACTTACAGAAGTACTCAAATTTCGGTAGTTTTTTATTTCAACAATTTAGCCTTCAGTTATTAGCATGGAAAAACTAAAGGAAAATCAATTTCTATAATAATCGGAATTGATTGATGTTGCTTACCTAGAAAAATCATAGTATTCGCATGATTTTTTTACCAAATGAAGGTGTGCTGAAGTATATATGTTATAGAAGAAGAAGCAATTTGTTTAGTCCCAGAAGGTGTAGTTTTGTGTATATACAAGAATTGAACAAACAACAAAGCACTTAGCTACGATTTATTTGTGAGATGAAAATAAGTCGAAAATCAGAAATTGTATATTTATCTATGCTGAAATATACACAAAGTGAAGTGTTGTATTAAAACAATCTTGCCAGTTGAAGCGAACAACACCTTCGACTGTTTGGATTTCACGGAAACACCGGGTGGGTGTCGTTGGTAATATCGATGTGGGTGGCGATGAATTTTAGTGGGCTTATAGCTTTCACAGACACGTGCAACAGAGTGTTTGAGGTGGTTGAATAAAATATTGAAAAACTTTACTAAAAATTCCCCCCACCATGTAAGCCATTCCCTACAGAAAGGTTATTCTCATAGAAATGAGTGAGTAAGATTGAGTCCCAAAACTTGTCACTTGATATTCGATATTTTGATGATCCCAATTTTTTTTAATATACTATTCAATGAAATTTCCTATTAAATAAACATTTTATAATAATTTGCTAAATAAACTAAAGTAAATTTTTACCTACCATTGATAGAAAAACAAATATTTAATTTTTTCTTCGTCTATAATCAAAAATCAAATTTTAACCAAAAAAAAAAAAACTTATGGATTTACTTCCGGAGATATAATAATTAATTACAATTACTTTTTGGTCGATAGTCTTGAAGATAATTATAAATATTCTTCTAAGAAAATAAATAACAGATGGTCTGAATAATGTTCAATTTTCCAGACGCGTGGGTCCAATTTCAACAAATGAACTGAATTTCCGTCCAGCGCCATTTATGCTGACCCAAATTAACATAAATAACATCATGAAGGTGATGACATCTTTAATTAGCATACCAATCAGATCTGTTTTCTTTGGAGCAAATTTATTTTTCTCTAACATTTTATTATTGATCATTCCATTACGATTAAGTTAAATATTAATTTTTATTAATTTACCTGAATCTACCCTCAATAATATGAAGTCTCGTAAATCCATTATTTCTTTTTTTAAGAGATAGTTGTCCAAATATTTATCTGTTTAGGTTTTATATATTTACAATAACAATTGGCTTTCCAGCTCATTTATATAAGAATAAAAAATTAAAAGTTTCATTTTTTTAACTTACTCTTGAGTACAGATTAAAATATTTAAAAAAAAATTTATAATAAATACAGGATGGGTCAACTTAAGCTGACTTATATAAAATGCAAATTTTTAAATAATTTTATTTGTTTTTTTTTAGTTAATTTTTTTTTTCAATCTAAGTATGAAAAATAATATCCGTTAGATAATCTCCATTTTCTTGTTGGCAGGTAATTGCTCTTTCTAATTCAATTTTCATTATGGTGGGCAAACTTTCTATCGCCATATTTGCAATTTCTGCTTTCGTTCCCGATTGTTTTGTAGTTTTTTTACGTAAACCCGGTTTTGAAAGAAACCGAATACAAACAAATCAGGGACCGTCAAATCTGGGAAACGAGGTGGCCAAGAGAAATTTGTATTTTTTTTAAATTATTCGGTCATGGAAAAGCTTTCGAAGAATTGCTTACAGGTGTATACGCTTAAAACCGCTGTTTTTTTAAAGAAAGCAAAAAGAATTTTTTTTTCAAAGTACTTACCCTCGCTAGCTATACATTTTTCCCATCCCTCGGGCAATTTGTTGATACCACGCCAAAAAAAATTCTTTCTCTTTCGAGGCAATCCAATCATCAAGCCATTTTCGGATGTCTTCGTAAGAATCGCAGTGGTGCTCAGCGAGCGTGTGGCCCATCGACGAAAACAGGTAGCAGTCGGAAGGGGTCAGGTCTAGTGAATAAGCGGGGTGGGGTAGCATCTCCCAGTTGAGTGTCTCCAAGTAGTTTTGGACATTTTTGATGTGTGCAATGGTGCATTGTCGTGGTGGAAAATCAGCTTGTCATGTCTTTGTTGATAATTCGTCCTTTTTTCACGCAGAGCACGGTGCAATTTGATCAGTTGTTGGTGGTAGTGGTGGACATTGACAGTTTCACCAAGTTTCAAAATCTCATAGTAGACGATACCCTGCTGATCCCACCAAACGCAAAGAATCGTCTTCCGTCCGAAGCGATTTGGTCTTAGAGATGATATTGATGGTTGGCCGGGATCAACCCACGATTTCTTGCGTTTAGGATTCTTGAAATATATCCACTTTTCATCGCCTGTCACAATCCGATGCAGGAATGACTTTCTTTTTTGTCTGGCGAGAAAGATTTCGCATATGTTTTGGCGTCGCTCCATCTGCCTATCGTTCAATTTATGCGGCACCCATTTTCCGATCTTTTCAATCTTCCCCATGGCACGCAGACGCATGGTTGGTACGGAGACGCATAAAAATGGCCGGTTAAGTAACATCCAATTACTCCGCGAGCATTTTTTGCGATTGGGTATCGTCTTCATCCAAAAAAACCTGCAATTGATAGTGCAATTGAACCTGCAACCTTCCTAGACCGATTTTCACGCTTCTTGTCCCACAAGTCAAAATTGTCGTCTTTGTACCGACGAAACCAATCTCGGCATGTTGTTTCCGATAAAGCACTGTCACCATAGACCTCCATAAGCATTCGACAGACGATGTCTTCAAATTCAAGCAGAAAAGCAGAGTTTCCCGCACATGCTCTTTTTCTGGCACAAAACTAGACATGATCACCAAAGGAAAATTGTATATTGTTCTACGAAATTGCTGACAATGTGCACTGTTTAATGTTGACAGATGTCAAACTAATAAAAAAAAGTATGACGTGCCCATGGTAGCTTAATACGCTCACTTATATCAACCATGACCAAACAGCGGATTTAAGCTTATATATCCAGTAATCTTGCTCTCGTGGTATGAGCTGTAGCTCCATCTTGCTGGAACCATATATCAGGGTTATTCAGAATTGCTGGACGTAAAAAATTTTCTAACATGGTCCGGTGTACTGCCCTAGAGATGGTTGGTGGATGCTCACTCTCTTCTTCGAAAAAATATGGACTGATAACTCTATCGGCCAAACAGTGCATCTAAGAGGGTGTAATTGATGCTTTCTGATTTTCCGTACTCTAAATTCATTTTTTAAAAAATGAGCTGCATCGCTCATATTGAAATTGTTGAAAAAGTTGGCATTATCTGTCGCAAGCTGAATGAATATTTTGTCATATTCCAGCCATTGTGCTGCATCTCTCGGCAATAATTCTTGAGCAAATTGAATTTTGTATATAAGCATCCTCAGATTAAGGTTCAAAGTGCATCATAGCGATTTCATTACAAAAATGCTCCCAAAAATGGGTTATTAAGTGTCTTATCATGTTTGCACTGAGAGGTGTGACAGTATTAAAATTCTGACAGGATTTTCTTTGTGGTGTGATAATATATCGTCTGGAAGAAAAATATAGTTCAACAATTTTTCCACATTCTTGCACGTATGAAGATACTATAAAATTTTATAAATTTCTTTATTATCTGCATAAAAAAAAAGTTCAAAAATAAAAAAGTGGAAAAAGTTAAATTTCAAAAATAAAAAATTTGGTATTTGCTTGTTGATCAATAATAGAAAGACAATTGAAGCGCTGACTTGAAGCTAAAAAAAAAAAGTAATATAACTTTGAAGCTATTCACACATGCATATACTACCCTCCCAGAGGAGCTAAGAATCGTTGGATTCTCTGGCGAAGTTCCTTTTTTTTTAAGTTTAGATTAATGAGGTATAGGGGGAAACCTTCCAAAGGTACTCGCCTGGAAAACCTTCTACCTGCCAGGCGAGTTATGCGGGATTTTTACCTCGCTAAAACCTACCTGTACCTCTACCCTTGCTCCCGGAAGGATGGTTCCTCGGCGGCACTCTCTGTAAATACTACTTCGCCGGGGC
The DNA here is from genome assembly GCA_958298945.1 of Atherix ibis. Taxonomy (NCBI): domain Eukaryota; kingdom Metazoa; phylum Arthropoda; class Insecta; order Diptera; family Athericidae; genus Atherix; species Atherix ibis. Next base: position 28,039,841 of record OY282605.1, on the reverse strand, counting down.
GTTCTTATTTGATATTATCGATATTATGACGCCTCGGGGCCTATTCTTCGTACGTGGTCCGAAGATCCTTGACTAAAGATTCCGCGTACTCTGTAACTCTGTTCCAAGCCCATTGGCTCTTCAACATGCACTGCACTATGTTTTCTGGACTGATGGAACGGTCCAGATTTTTCTCCAGATCTGCTCGTGTCCCCTCGTAGAAGGGGCATTGGAAGAATACGTGTTCTGCATCTTCGATCACATCGCGGCAGTGATTACAGTTTAGGGAGCCAGTTCTCTTGAATCTGTGCAAGTATGCCCGAAATCATCCATGCCCAGTCAAGAGTTGGGTGATGTAATACATCACCCAACTCTTGAATGGGCATGGAAGCTTTCGGGCATAGATGTTTTGGGTGATGGTCTACATTTTCTTCCGGCTACTCAGAAGAAGTGCCTCGGTCTTATTTTCCGCCAAAGGCAGGTCTGCCGATGTCATCCACTGTCTTATCCTCCGGATGGTAGTGGAGAATGCGGCTTCCAGTTCCTCCAGGTGTTTGGCTACAAGGACAACCGCTACGTCGTCCGCGAAAGCCACGAGTGTTGTGTTCGTCGGTAATTCCAGATGGAGTAGGCCGTCGTACATGACGTTCCACAAGAGTGGCGCCAGGACAGAGCCCTGAGGTACCCCTCCCGTGACCCCATACTCCGCTGGTCCATCCTCGGTCTCGTAGTGTAGTAGTCGGTCATTGAAGTATGATCTGACCATCTTCCGTAGGTAGTAGGGCACCCCCATGTTCTCAAGAGCCTCCAAGACTCGGTCCCAGCGGGCCAAGTTAAACGCATTCTTTATGTCCAGAGTGACAATGAGGCAATACTTTTTGGAACCGCCTTTCCATCTCTTTTCTGAGATGGCTTTCTTTGCGATGTTCGTGACGAGTTCTAGCGCGTCGGTGGTCGATCTCCCCTTCCTGAATCCGAATTGGAATTCGGAAAGTTGAGGATCGATGTAATGATCGTAAATATGTTAATGTGTGGCAGAGGTAGAACCGACCTGTAATGAGAGTATTGCTTCAGTTCGGAGTTGGCTCCCGGCAGCTGGTCTTAGCCTTGTGGACCATAAGATATTGACAGTCTGTATCACAGGCAGGAAGAGTAGAAAGAATATCAACATTAGAATTGGCGAACTTAAGGTGATCTCGGGAGCATCTCTACAGTACCTGGATTAACGCGAGGCTGCAGTTTCTGGAAGAAAACGTTTGTGAGGAGGCTGCAGGCAGAATTATGGAACTGGCATGCCTAATACCGAAACAACATTTTTGGCGATCGTGGTCGGGTGAATTTTACTGTATGCTGCACCAATTTGAGCGGATAAGTTAATTAGATCAAGCTACATACGTGGAGTTAGCTCAGTCTACCGTGGGAGTATCACAACGAGGCCATTTGTATTGTGGCCGAAATGATACCACTCGAAATACTATCACGTGAGTGGCAGAGGATGTACCGCGGAAAAATCAATATCCACCGTCTCATCTTGGTGGTAAATCCGTGGATAGATTGATGATATGATGATATTGGCTACTACCTTTTCCAATTTTTGACAGGAAACGGATGTTCTCGAAGTTACCAATACCGCTTCAAATTGAATTCTAGGCCAATGTGGCTTCTTTGTGATGGGATAGTGCAGAGCACGTAGCATGTGTTCTTTTACTGCATCCAATTCAATATGGAAAGATAAGAGGCTGAGTGGTGCGCTGCTGGGATTCTGATACCGGATAACATCGTGGCCATGATGTTAAACTCGAGAACGACTTGGGGAAAGTGCGTGTAAAAAAACAGTATAAATAATTTACCAAACTAGTAATTCCGATCAATTCCTACTTCGTCAAGTAATCCCTGTTGGCAGTTCCATGAAGAAATATTGAAATATAACGAAATAAGGTGGTTTTTAATTGGTTTAAGTCCCAAAGTGTGTCTTTTGATGATTTCCACCTTACTTTTATAACAACAACAAAAAACATACTGCTCAAAGGCATCACTTTCATTTAGGGACAATTTTTTATTGCTTTAAAACACATTTTAAAAATAAGAGTTGAAGTTATTTATATTAATTAATAAAACATTATTTGCGTATAAAAGTTTACATTTCAAAAATGTCACGGTAGCCTTGGCGACAGTATTGACGATTAGTTCGCGACCTAAATTTTAAATAGGTGGCGCACAGATCAGCAAAGCTGTACGTTGATCTTTACGAGGCCCTTTTCAGCACTACCGCTGAAAAAATCCATGAATCGATGATCCCATATACACAAAATTGAGATCATACACGGAATGGTATGATGGCAACGAGTCATTTTTTAAAGGTTTTTAAAACAACTTTTTCAAGCATCTTGGTTGGTGTCTCGCTAATAACATTGTTATGCAATGTTCTCTTTCAAGGCTGCAAGTGATGGTGGTTTATTTGTATAGCCCCAAAAAAAATAGTGCAGAGGCGTCAAATTGGACGATCCAGGCGGTCAGCTCACCGGCCCGACATGTGAGATAAATTGCTCACCGAACTCATCTCTCAATATTCAATTCAACTTTGAATATACCGAGTTGAAATCTTTCACGTCGTATAAGAACACGAACTGGAAAGAATTTAGGCACGATGTAGATTTGGCCATATCTAACGGAATGAATGTTCCTTGTTTCAAGAATATAACCAAACAAGAAATTGATTTCCATATAGAAACCTTTAGCCAAATTGTCTCGTATGTATTTCATGAACATTCAAGGCAACTGTCTAATAGTAGCCATCGATTTGATTCTCTCCCCAAGGACATTAAGAAAATGTATTGGTTGAAAAATCGTTGGGTAAGGGAAATGAAACGCATTTTTCGAAGACAATTAAACACTACATCTTCAGATTATCGTCTCTTAGAGGCACAGGTTAACTGCATATCAACTATGATACGCAATAAAGTTAACAAACATTTTAATGACCAATTTTCTGGACGACTTTCAAAAGTACGTCCAGGTGCTGATGCTTTCAAGCAGCTTAACACAATCACCGGCCGAAAGTCTCTCAATAAAGTAACAGTCACCGATAATAAGGACCGCGAAATAAAAGAAGGTCCAATTAATATATCTAAAAACTTTTAGATAAAGATCTTTACAACTCTAATTCAAGCTCACCTCTACAAACTCATGTTAACGATCAGGTCGACAGTTTTTTATCAAACTCCCCAACTCATATTACAAAATTCAGCACCGATAACAGTGCAACCAATCCCGGCTCTCTAGATATGTTTATATCCGAAAACACACTCTATTCTACACGTATAATAAAATCTTTAAATAATAAAAAGTCTGCTGGCATCGATAGTATATCGAATTTTATGCTGAGAAAGATTCCGAAAAAGAGTTTGAGTCCCTTAGTTGCAATATTTAATCACTGCATCAACAATTTCTACTTCCCTAATTAATAATCTTTAATATTCCGAAAACTCAAGGTAGAGCAGCCATCCAACAACATCGACTTATATCTCTTCTTTCCTGTTTGAGAAAAATATTAGAAAAAATTCTTTTACGAAAAGGTAAATGAATTTTGGTAATGTCAATAAAATTATTCCCGACTTTCAATTCGGATTTTGGAAAGGGCACTCAACTTTGGATGCGCTTTTTCTACTACATAGTGAGATCACAACTGGGTTAAACCATAAAGAGTCAACAGTTGCTTGTTTCCTAGATATTACCAAAGCCTTTGACTCAGTTTGGCATAAGGGACTAGTGCACAAACTAACTATGTAAACTTAATTTCCCTCCATATTTTGCGCTGCTGCTGTACTCATTTCTTCAGGATAGATCGTCTTGTGTCAGATATCAGAACACGACTTCCGAATTCTTTACAATAGGTAAAGGAGTTCCACAAGGCTCGGTATTAGATCCCTTGCTGTATTCAATATATACTGCAGACATACCAACAGCCGCAAAAGCACAAATGATATTATATGCAGACGACACTCTTATTTATGCCAAAAGAAAATCACCAAAATTAGCTCTAAAGAGAACGCAAGAGCTTCTTTTTAAAATTATAAATTATTATGATGACTGGAACTTATCAGACAATATTAATAAGTCCAATTTAATCTGTTTTCGTAATCCCAGCACTCGCGGACCGAGGAAAATTGCTACAAAGAGCAAAAAGCTGCGTATTCTGTTTAAAAACACAGCTATTCCAGTCTCAAATGAACTAAAATATTTAGGCATCAACTTTAACTCAATGTTCAAATTTAACCCACATGTTGAGTTAACTTTGAAAAAAGCCAAAAGGGCTATTCCTACTTAGGCGTCGGAAGGGGCTTAGTATAAATACAAAGTTACTATTCTATAAACAACTTATTCGGCCAATTATTGGCTATGCATTTTCGATCTATTTTAGTTTCTCGAAAACGTATGCCAATAAAGTCCATGTATTCGAAAGGTCAATCATTAGGAAATGCCTTTCAAAATATCGTAAAATAGACGGCAAGCATTATTCTAACTCATATATATATCAGAAAAGTAATCTTACTCCTTTTATTTCATATATGGTTAGTCTAACCAAAAACTTTCTCCAGCATTTAATAGACCATACCAATCCACTCATTCAAGAGTCAATAGAAAGGATTAAATCCCAAGCCACCTAACACAGATACTTACACAATGATTACCTCTATGCCTCACCAGTCATTATATCTGATTTTGCTAAAGATAGTGATATTATGAACGTTCAGTTTTATAATTCCTTAACTCCCCATTTCCATCGTGGTTAGCGAAAGCAACACAAAATTCTCAAAAATCCCAAACTCCTAATCTAAGCAACACAAAATTCTCAAAAATCCCAAACTCCTAAGGAAATATTCACTCTTCCTGAATATTCCTTTCCATAATTTTTTTTAAGTCTAGAATTAAGGTTAGTCTGTAAGCAATTAAATATATAGAATATAGTGTTTGAGCAAGCACATATAAATTTTAAGCCATAGTTGTAAGCAATTCATGTGCTTAGTCATTAAAAACTAATTTACTATATAAGCAAAGGATGTACAGAGCATGTGTCAGCTCTACGTTTTAAATACCATGTAAACATGTGCAAGTAATATGGAAATAATAAATGCTCTACTTAAACTAAAAAAAAAAAAAACACCTCTCAATATGTCCATTGAATCACGTGCTGTGTGGATGTAGCGCAATCTTGTTGAAACTACATGTCAACCAGATGCCGTTCGTGTATTTTGGGCTAAAAGGAGTTCGAAATTATCGAGTTCTAGCGCGAGCGCCATTGACGGTAAGATTGCGACCAGCGTCATTTTTAAAGAAATATGGACCGATGGTAACACGGGACCATAAACCGCACCAAACACTATATTTTTCTGAGACAATTTTGCTTATTCATATACCCTTTCAACCAGAAATGAGCTCCGTCGCTGAACGCAATTTTTTTGGTTAAAAAACGGTTTTTCCTTAGCACACCGAAAATTGTACGTACTCTATGCACATGGGTTGGTGAATTAACATCCAATAGTGTCAAATTAATATGAAATTTCTTACTCGGTAGGTCAAGAAACTTTTTAAGCCCAAAATGCATCAGCACGTCCCCTCCCTTTATCGTTTCTAACAATTTCCACACGCACTAAATCATTATAAGGATATTCACACTAAAGCGAAAGCTTTACAAAAAAAAGCTAGGAAAAAATCTGCTTCTGAGAAATCGGAAATAACCTTTTATGTATTTTTAAAACTTTGAATAATAATAAAAAAATCAGTACGAAAAGAATATTTCTTCTAAATTTATAAGTTACAAGAAGAAAATATATTATTGATAGAATATATCCTTTTATTACAAAAGACGCAACAAAAAAAAAGAAGCAGGACTCCTTGCTTATAGTTCACATTTGGTCCATATTATTTGAAAAGATTTTTTATATACGAGAAAACCTAGAGTGCGTATATTCTATTCTCAGCCCAGGACAATTCGAATATGGGGCTTCGAAATCAATTTCTATGATTGGATGAAATCACATCCATCAAATCGGAACGGTCAAAGAACAGAGAAAAGGTTTCTGCAAATTGATTTACATAATTTTTCGATTTTGTATTATCGAAATTCGTAAAACTGTATGGTATCAATAATATCCTAGGGACAGGAATTCGAACAAATCTTATTCAATTTGAAATTATGAATACAAGAAATCGTGTTATCTTCCCTGGATCAGAACTGTTACCATGACGGCTTACAGTCAAGAATAGATACTTGTACGTAAGTGTCTAAAGAGAAATAGATAAAAGTAGCCACCCTTAGCCATAGTAGAGATGCTATAAGAAACTTATGTAAAAGGAATTCTTTTTTTAAATTCCAATAATAGAATTTAAAAAAAAGCAAAGGATATAATGTAACTTAAAATTGTTGTTGGATAAAAATCGGTTGACAAAGATTTACAAGCAAAAGTCAACAGCAAAAGTGGGAAGATTTTTGATTGATTCAATATACAATAAATAGAAGAAAAAAAAATGGGGTTACACAACTTTATTTACCAAGTTGTACTTATTCTGTTAAGGATTTGAAGTATATACAAAGTTTATTATTGACGTAAATTAAATGTGCAGAGAAAGGAAATTGATTTTCTAGTTTGCGGAAATGACATTGTACTAATTAATCGGTTATCGGGAATTATTGGGTTATATCACGTTACCCATTCTTTCATGAAATAGACGGAATCAAGTGGTTTTTTATTAACTTCAAAAGAGAATATTGGCAAATAGCAAAGGACTGATTGATTAAAGGGATGAGAAATTCGATGTTTACCTTCTAGCATTGCCACATTATTGAAAGGATTTCAATTTCACTCTTTGAGCAAATTCATTCCGAAATGTAAATCTAAACACCACTTGATTATGTTATATAACAAAGGATATTTGAAACATGAGAATCTATTTTATTTTTCTGAATGAAAATCAATAAAGAAAAAAAATAAGAAAGGACAAAAGTCAAATAGCATTCAGCGAATCCTTTATGCCATCATATAGACAGATTTGTAATAGTTAATCATGCACTGTTGACTTTAAATTTGGGGATTATTTTTTGATTTTCTGATTTTCTTATCATTGAATAAAGTCAATTCGATTAGAATCTTATTTTTTAAATTTTATTTTATTGTCAAGGCTATAAGCTAACGAAATCCGTTTATTTTGTATATAAATTATCCTTAAATACCTATAAGGATTATATGTACAAAGTTAGAAGGGATTCGATATAGAAAATAAGTAATCTTATCACACATGATAGTGAGAGTTTCTGTTTTGAGTATCCTGAAAATATATTTTTTTTAAAAAAAAGAAATATTCGATAAATTTCAATTAATTAATAAGCTTTTTTAGTTTGAATGTAAGTCCTTTAGACGTATGCTAGAAAAAAACTATACAGGATAACGACAATAACGTAATTTGATGAGTTCAAGTTTCGTTCGGCTGAGCTTCACTACCTCCTTTAGATAAGGTGACCTGTGTTTAGTAGTCAGTGAGACTGACAATGGAAGGAACCCTAGGTAGTAAGCATGCCAGACTCAACTACAAGAAGCACATCTCCAGCGCCAGCAAGAAGGCATCAGCAGTACAGGGCGAACTTTATTGGATAATGCCCAATATCGGAGGCCCCAGGCAAATCCGAAGGCGGCTACTGGCAACTGTAGTTACCTCCGTCCTGCTATACGGAGCACCAGTATGGGCGAAATCGCTAGAGCTAACAACATCCCGCAAGACAATGTCATCAGTCCAGCGGCTCTCAGCGATCAGATTGGCGTCAGCATCTCGAACGGTATCACACGATGCGGTCAACGTTGTGGCATCATGCCTACCCATCGACATCCTGGCAGGAGGCCAATATCGTAGGAAGAAGGAAGAGCGGCGAAAGGTCCTCTGTGAAGAGGAGAGACCCGAGAGTCTTCGCCTCTGGCAAGAAAGATGGGACAGCTCGACGAAGGGTTGGTGGACCCATCGACTGATCCCAGATGTCACCAAATGGGTCACTCGCCTGCACGGGGAAGTCGGGTATTACATCACCCAACTCTTGACTGGACATGGATGCTTTCGGGCATACTTGCACAGATTCAAGAGAGCAGACTCCCAAAACTGTCATTGTTGCTACGATGTGCTGGAAGATGCCGAGCACGTGTTCTTGCAATGCCCCTTTTACGAGGGGACACGGGCGGAACTGGAGAAAAATCTGGACCGTTCCATCAGTCCAGAAAACATAGTGGAGTGCATGCTGAAGAACCAATCGGCTTGGAACAAAGTGGCAGAGTACGCGGAATCTATCATCAAGGATCTTCACATCACGTACGAAGAATAGGCCGCGGGGCGTCATAACATCGGGAGAGCAGTAAAATATAATAAATAGTAAAATATTATAAGAACGCCCCGGCGAAGTAGTATTAACAAAGAGTACCGCCGAGGAACTATCGTTTCGTGACGAAGGGTAGAGGTACAGGTTAGGTTTTAGCGAGGTAAAAATCCCGCATAACTCGTCTGACAGGTAGAAGGCCTCCCAGGCGAGTACCTTTTGAAGGTTTCCCCCTGCACCTCAATAATAGTGAACATTCTTGAGAAAAGGTAGTGAACATTCTTGAACCTCAACAATGAAAGGAATCCTAGTCAGAAAGGAGTTCTTCGTTTGCTGATACACTCTCAATTTTTATGCAATAATCACCAAAAAGCCACACGATCAGTATAAAGGACGAAAATGTATGGTTCTTAAAAAAATGTTTTTTGGGTGAGTGCCCAGAATTTTTACCCACAATTTCGGTAAGAATATTGAGTGACTAGATTGTTGGTAGTTGGCCACTGAGATGCTGGTAAGGTTCCACTATTAGTCAAGTCTGTAGCGCAACAGATCATCACGTTAATTTATGTAGTTTTTCACATGCCCAAGCTGCCACTTTGATCATGGCTGCCGCAGCTCCCCATAAAACGAAGCCTCACTGTATACTGACTGTTAGCAACGGTCCGACCTAATATGAGCGTAGCTTGTTGAGTGGCGGAACTAGATGGTGGCATAAATGTGTACTACTGCTTCAGTCCATGGAACACGAAGAATGGTCGATAGATGGAAAGGTAGAGAAGGAATATGAGTCCACTTGCTATTGGTTTAAAAAATAAGGACTCCGATTGAGTATTTGCTTGCATCAAAGCAGGAATCTGAATCTAGTCAGCTGACCTCGCAATATCTATAATAGGACAGATCGGTTTTGCGCGTTAATTCGTTGTCTCTCAATTTCGATGGTGGTAGGCGATCTATGATAGTTCTTTTAATGACGGGTATACCATGTAAAATAAAAGATCAATACCAGAAGCGGACTTTCTAATCTGAGCTGATCTAGCTGTTCCTGAAATTTACTAGGTTCCTTACTATAGTTCTATGAATGATAGTACCTTGAAACACCACAGGGGTCGGGTGCCCCACAATGCTGGTTACACCGTACCTGACCAAGATGGGGTGCCTTTGGCTGAAACGTGGTGGTTGTAGTTGATACTAGTTATACCGGGTTCTATTGTTGCATAAAATGGTGAGGGCTCAGGTAGGCCCTACTACCTACATCGGACTTTTGGACATGAGCTGGTCTAGTAGTGCCTAGAAATTACTAGACTCCTTAACAGTAAATTCAAGGCGCTCTATGACTGATAGTTCAGTGAAACAAAAACTGGTACCACAGTGCTTCATGTATAAAACAGAATGACAAGAATTGAGAGGTTGCAGAAGGATATATTAGAAGGATTTAAGGTTAAATAATATAAACTAGGTGTTATGGTATAGTTGGCAGATAGCTCATCATAAGGCAATAACTGATTTGAACACTAGGTTAGGAAGACTGCTGAGTCTTAGTGAAAATCGAATATGAAAATGCTGAATAAGTTACTACTCCAGATCAATTGCGCCGAGCGAGTGCATCCCAATCCTTATGGTCGAAGGCGGCCTATGGTATTTATGTCTAACGATGTATTTTCTGACTCATATAATCACGAAATTAACAATTATTTTCTTATAAAAGGGCGTAAGTTTATAAATAAATTTTTAAGAATTATTGAAAATGTTTTTTATATAAGTTGTACTAAAAGGAAATCCATTATTTTTGCATTAAATTGAAGATTTTCAATTATTTAGCATAGATAGAATGATACGATTTGACCACGACCGTTGTCGCTTGATGTTATCGTAAGTGACCCACTTTTCATCACCAGTAACCATCCGCTTCAGAAATGGATCGATATTGTTGCGATTCAGCAGCGATTCGCAGACGGAAATTCGGTCCATGAGGTTTTTTTGCGATCACTCGTGTGGCACCCATACATCGAGCTTCTTTTTGTATCCAGCCTTTTTTAAGTGGTTCCAAACGGTTTTTTGTGCAATGTTTAGCTCCTGGGCAATTTTGCGCGTGATTGGCTGTTACAGTATCAGGACCATAAACACTATTCACATTTTCAGCTGCCTGGCTTGAGTTTTGGCCTTTATCGAAGAAAAACTGTAAAATATGGCGTATTTTCTCTTTGTTGGTGTCCATTTTTGATGCGTGCTAAAAAAATACTGAGTCAAGTCATCACAAAACTGTATGAGAAGCTAAAAAAATACTGAGTCGAGTAATCACAAAACTGTTTTTATGTTAGTACGAAATCTTATCTTTCTAACGCCATCTAGTGCAACCCGATCGCACTTTTAAAACGGGAGATACAGACTCCTAAGGCCATCTACTGGCAAAATAATGAATTACTTTTTACTACACCTTATATACAATATTAAAATTTTGGTTCCAAATTCTTAAAATTAAGGACTAGTTTCTCCTAAGACATTCTTAACATCTAAACAAAAAATACTATGTTGCACGCAATAAGTTGAACGCAATAAGTTGCATGCAATAAATTGCACGCAGTAAGTTGTATGCAATAAGTTGCACGCAATAAGTTGCACGCAATATGTTTCACGCAATAAGTTGCATACAATTAGTTGCACGCAATAAGTTGCACGCAATAAGTTTCATGCAATAAGTTGGACGCAATAAGTTGCACGCAATAAGTTGCACGAAATAAGTTGTATGCAATAAGTTGCACGCAATAAGTTGTATGCAATAAGTTGAACGCAATAAGTTGCATGCAATAAGTTGCACGTAATAAGTTGCATGCAATTAGTTGCATGCAATATGTTGTACGCAATAAGTTGTATGCAATAAGTTTAACGCAATAAGTTGCATGCAATAAGTTGCACGCAATAAGTTGTATGCAATAAGTTGCACGCAATAAGTTGCATGCAATAAGTTGCACGTAATAAGTTGCACGCAATAAGTTGTACGCAATAAGTTGTATGCAATAAGTTTCATGCAATAAGTTGAACGCAATAATTTGAACGCAATAAGTTGCACGTAATAAGTTGCACGCAATAAGTTGCACCCAATAAGTTCCATGATTTGAGAATGGAGCTGTAATAATAAAAGAAATTTTTTACTGACAATGTTTACAATTGCATTTGTTTCATATAAAACAATAAAAATTAATAACATTATTTCTTAGAATATCAAATAATATTTTTACACAGGAAGACTGACCTGCCTTGAAGCTGTATGTGCTCATAAATGAATCAGAATTGATTTATATTATTTACCAATAAGTGTATTATCAGGAGCTAATTTCATCAGATATTTATTTTTTTTGGTTTATTTTGAAAATCAAATGTTGTTAAATAAATACACAATTATTACGAAAAGAATTTTCCACAAAAATATGCTAGACTTTTAACAAAATCGGTTCTAAGTAAAATGTTATACAATATATTTATTTATTATTTTCTCTAAAAATATTTTGTTGGTAAAAAATAATGGATTATGAAAAAAAAAAATATTTTTAACAAAAACGAAAAGGTTTGAAAAAATTTTAAAATAAAAATGAAAAAAAATGCTCAATTAGAAGGAAAAATTCAATTTTCTCGATAAAATTTAGTTTTATTTCCGATCTTTATATAAAGTACCGTCATCCTTGTAGGAAAACAAATTTTTCAGTTCTTTTAAGAAATTTTCATTTTAAAATTTATTTTAATTTTATGTTAAATATATGCATTGAAGGTACTAAAATTATCTTTTCTAGTAATAGAGGAGATAAAACTAAAATTTAAAAAAAACACAATTAACCAATATAAAAAAATTGTTTATGTTAAATATTCTTTAAAATTGACTGCAAAGCAAAAAAAATCTATTTAACGCAATTTTTTTACATAAGATTCAGTATCTAAAAATAGAACAAGTTTGCTTAAATTATAAATATTTTTTTTTCATTTTATTTCAATAGAAAATAATAGAAACTTTCCATGGCAAAAAATTTTTCACTAAAGAAATTTTTGCAGAAAAATCAAGGATTTCATACTTTTTAAAATTAAAGAAAAAATGGAATATTTTTTTATCAATTTATGAGAAAAAATTAATATTAAAAAAACTAAAAATTTTCTGAATCGTTCTTTTTTTAAAAAATTGAATCCCAAATGATAAAGACTCTTTTTTGGCAAATTGTAGTTGTTTGAAAGTCAATGATTTTATGCACTAAATATATACCTTTCAAAAATAAAAATAAAATGTTTTAAACAACATTTCTGTATAAGAAATTTTGTTTTCGTTTCTGAAAAAAAATTACCATTCAACAGAAGTTAAATAAGAAATTTCTACTAGCAAATACAAAAAGGACAAAACTCCCTGCAACCTTATTTTTATTACACATGGAAATTTTATAAAAATTCATTTTTTGGGAAATTTTATTCTATAAAAAATTGATCTCAAATTTCGCATTTTAAATAGATTTTTTTTTCCATGAATTTTGGAAAAATTAAGTATGATATAAATACTTTTAAAATAATATAATTTTCTTAATCAAAAATCAAAGGCCTTCTTTTAGACAAAGATAATTTTTGGAGCTTTGCTTTTTCTAAACAACAATTAATTATTCGAAGAAATTAACTTTAAGAAATTTTATTATTTGAAATAAAAAATGGTTTTATCAATTTTTGAAAATAATCAATAATTTTATACGAAAAAATTGCATTTTAAAAATAAGATAAAATAATTAAGGTAACTCCTATTATTGGAATTTTTTTTAAAATTTCAATAAAGAACATTAACATTTAACAGACTAAAAATAAAAACTTCATTTTCCTATAAAAAAAGATACATAATTTGAATAAAATTATGTGAAAAAAATTTAATTTTGTTTTTAAACAAATACAGAAATTCTAGAAAAAGAAAAAAATTCCTTTAAAACGACCAAAATCCTTTTTGTGGCAATTATTGTATATTTTGAAAATCAATTCAGATCTGGTACGGATAACATCAATTTAGAAAATTTTATTTGTTAGAATTAATTTTACTTGATTTTTAAATTTAAACGTAAATATTTTTGGAGCGACAGATTTTAGTAATGGGAACCCACTTTTTTTTTGGTTATTCCAAATTTGGAAAAAATAAAATGGAATACATACAAAATATATAATTTTTAAAAAACCCTTTTTGAACTCTTTTTTTTTTAAATAAGGACCTTTTCTTTAGAAAAATAATAAATTAGCTTTGGTACTAGTTTTAAATAAGGGCCTTTTTTTGGAAAAACTGATTTGTATTAAAAAAAATTTCTTTTCAAAATAAAAAGAATTGTTTGTTTTCTAAGAAAATTTCAAATTTTGAACAATTTGATTTTATTTCTAAAAAAAATACTATTTTCGTTTTCAGGAATGAAAACTTTCTTTATGAATACGAAATTGCTCAGACTTTTAAAAGATATTAAACAATAATTTAATAATTTTAATTATTTTAGTGAAAAAACGAAAATCATAAATCCTCACTTTTCTCTCGTAAAAATTACATTTGGCAATAAAAAAATTTAGTTTGTAACTTGTGATTTTTTAAACGTTTAGTTTTTAATTTTCCAAATAAAAACATTAAATAATTACAAAAAAGTATAAAGTTTTATTTAAATTAATATGCCAATACTAGCTATTTACTTTTTTTAAGATTATTTAATATTATTGTTGGCTGTGATTACGTTTTAAATGATCCATGCAAGAGGTTTTATTTTGGAACCACTTTTTCGACTGCTTTGTTGCTAATAAAGCGTGTTATGTGGTCTATCGAGGTTATAAGTAATGCTCGTTTATCGGTACAGAAAAGTGACTTCACGTTTCCCCATAAAAATAGTCTAGAGGCGTCAAATCGTACAATCTAGGCGGACAACTCATCGGTCCAAAACATGAGATAAATTGCTTACTGAACTCATCCCTTAATATGTCCATTGTTTCATGTGCTATGTAGCATATAGTACCGTCTTGTTGAAACCACAAATCTACCAGATGCATTCTTGCATTTTGGGACAAAAAGTGCATTTTTCTAACTGAAATAGCAGCTCCTGTTCTCCATGTGGTTGTTTATCGAAACAAATGCAACATTTTTTGTTATTCACATACTCATTCAACAAGAAATGAACTTCGTCGCTTAACTCAATTTTTTGGTAACAAAACGGATTTTTCCCAACTTACCAAAAAATAGACGTTTTAACAGATCGTTCGGCTTCAGTTCTTGCTCGGGCTATATTTTATACTCTTTTAGACCTAAATCCTTGGGTAAAATCTTCCACATATCTGAGTATCACAATCCTAATTATTGTGAACGGCGACGAATGGTCAAATCGCACTCTTCACCAACACCGGCCGCTAAGGCAGCAATATTTTCCTTTGTACGCTCTTTACGCACACGTGTTGATGGTTTGATGTCCAAAGGCGTCAAATTGCTGTGAAAGTTTATCACTATTGCTTGAATTACTTGCTCAGTAGGTCGCTTATGACGGATTTTGATGCAAAAAATGTAGTAAGGGATGTTTTTACCTGCTCCATTGTATCAAATTTTTTATCATATAAAAAAATTTGCAGTTACCGGAATAAATGAAAATCCGAAGGAGCAAGATCTAGAGAATACGGTGGATGCTTTATAAGATCCAAATTCAACTCATTTAGATTGTATTGGGTCATCATAGCCACATGTGGTCGCGCGTTGTCGTGATGAAATACTACCCCTTTTCTGTTTACCAATTCTGGTTTATCCTTGTGAAGAGCAATGTTCAATTTGGATAATTGCTGACAATATCGTTCCAAGAGTTCAAAATACACAATACCCTTACAAACCCACCAAACACAAAGCATAACTTTTTTTTGATGGATTTAGGCTTTCGAAGTTGTTAATGGGGCTTTTCCAGGTATAGCCCAATGTCTTTTTCTTGTCAAGTTGTTGTACACGACCCATTCCTCATCTCCCGTTACCAAACGATGCAAAAAAGGTTCATGTTTTTGTCTCGCACTTAAAGCAACGCACGTTGAAACACGATCCAATAAAGTGGCAGCCGACAATTGATGAGGTATCCAAACGTCGTACCGCGAAACCGTCCCTATGCGCTTCAAATGTCTTAATACGGCGGTTTGCTTGACTCCCATCATCGACGCGATTTCCCCTGGTGGTTAGACGTGGATTGGTGTCAATTATGACTTTTCACTTGTCGTCATCAGACTTCAATGGCCGCCCGGTACGTGGTTTATCAATTAGTGAAAAATCCCCAGATCGGAATTTTGTAAACCATCTTCGTATCTGTCGAACTTTAATGACATCTGCTCCATACACTTCGCAAATGTTTTTGATTGCCTCACTCGCGGTATTGTCTTTACGGAATTCATAAAGTAAACAATGACGTAAATGCACTTTATCGACCGACATTTTGAAAAAATACAAGGGCTCTTCACTGTACTCTGGCCAGGCCAAAACTGAATAGAATGTAGAGGGAAAGCATCCTTTATACAATGGAATCATTTAAAAGAAGATACTATTCATCATTTCTGAAGAAAACATATTTTACCTATGATCATAAAAAACGGTCATAACTTTTGCATACACCGATATAATTGAGCACTTTTGAATTTGACACATACCACCTTTTTTTTTTATATTATTGAGGTACAGGGGGAAACCTTCAAAAGGAACTTGACTGGGAGGCCTTCTGCCTGTCAGACGAGTTATGCGGGATTTTTGACCTCTACCCTTGCTCCCGGAACGATGGTTCCTCGGCGGCACTCTTTTTAAATACTAATTCGCCGGGGCGTTCTTATAATATTTTACTATTTATTATATTTTACTGCTCTCCCAATGTTATGACGCCTCGCGGCCTATTCTTCGTACGTGGTGTGAAGATCCTTGATGATACATTCCGCGTACTCTGCAACTTTGTTCCAAGCCGATTGGTTCTTCAGCATGCACTTCACTATGTTTTCTGGACTGATGGAACGGTCCAGATTTTTCTCCAGTATTTCCTCGTAAAAGGGGCATTGGAAGAACACGTGTTCGGCATCTTCCAGCACATCGTAGCAGCGATGACAGTTTGCCCGTATTTCCTCGTAAAAGGGGCATTGGAAGAACACGTGTTCGGCATCTTCCAGCACATCGTAGCAGCGATGACAGTTTGGGGAGTCTGTTCTCTTGAATCTGTGCAAGTATGCCCGAAAGCATCCATGTCCAGTCAAGAGTTGGGTGATGTAATACCCGACTTCCCCGTGCAGCCGAGTGACCCATTTGGTGATATCTGGGATCAGTCGATGGGTCCACCGACCCTTCGTCGAGCTGTCCCATCTTTCTTGCCAGAGGCGAAGACTCTCGGGTCTCTCCTCTTCACAGAGGACCTTTCGCCGCTCTTCTTTCTTCCTACGATATTGGCGTTCTCGTTCTCCTGCCAGGATGTCGATGGGTGGGCATGATGCCACAACGTTGACCGCATCGTGTGATACCGTTCGGTATGCTGATGCCACTCTGATCGCTGAGAGCCGCTGGACTGATGACATTGTCTTGCGGTATGTCGTTAGCTCTAGCGATTTCTCCCACACTGGTGCTCCGTATAGGAGGACGGAGGTAACTACAGTTGCCAGGAGTCGTCTTCGAATTTGCCTGGGGCCTCCGATATTGGGCATTATCCGCGAAAGTGCGCCCTGTACTGCTGATACCTTCTTGCTGGCGCTGGAGATGTGCTTCTTGTAGTTGAGTCTGGCATCCAAAACCACTCCTAGATACCTTATGTAGGGTTCGAATCTAGCATGCAAAGTGGACGATAGGATGTTGGTTCGTCCGGTGGTTTCTTCCCTTTTGGGATAAGAACCAATCTCTGTTGCTTCCATCGAGTCGGAAATACACCTTGCCGCAGGCAGGCATCATACATGCTTATAAACATGTCTGGTCTGGCAGCAATTACACTCTTCAGTGCAATGTTTGGTATGCCGCTTGGTCCTGGTGCCTTGCCATTCTGCAATTTCCACTTCTTCATCCTCCGGGTGGTAGTCGGGGAGTTCTGGTTTCTCCGGGAACAGATGTTCTACTATTCGATGCAGCATTTCAGGACAGTTTGGTGTTGTTGCGGATAGGCTTTTAATCCTATGCATGACCGTCTTATACGGTCTGCCCCACGGGTCCCGGTCCACTTCCGCACAGAGTTCCTTCCAGCATTCTCGTTTACTCGAGTTGATGGCGTTTCTGAGAAGACGCCTTTTCTCTTCGTAGGTCCGTCTGAGTTCCTCTGTCGAGGCCCTGTCTCGCTTACGGGCACGTTGGTGTTGCCTTCTTGCCTTAAGGCATGCTCGCTGTTGTAGGGCGATGGTCTGGTTCCACCAGTAGACTGCTGCTCGACCGTTGATCGGGCGACTCCTTGGCATTGACGCATCGCTGGCTGCCACCAGGGACGCTGCTACCTCTTCTGTGATGCCCAACCCTGTCATGCGTCATGTGTCAAAAATAAAAACAGAAAAAAATTACCCAATAATAATTTACAAATAATTATTATTGGGTAATTTTTTTCTGTTTAGTTTCTTATGTTTTTATTTTTGACACATGACGCATGACAGATGATATTTTAATACTTTAATTAAAATGATTCCGTATAGAGAAAATATCATTACACACTTAATTGGTAATAACAACAATAAACGAAGACTAATTTCAATTCAAAGCGAATATATTGTAGTTAATATCCAATCTTATGAAGAAATAATAAAATTCGTTAGTGCAATTAAATATAATTTTTATAGAAAGACAAAAAATCATCTCGAAAAAAAGAGATATTAAAAAAGTTAAATTAAATACATCACCAAATACACATAGACAGGATAACAAACTAACACCAAAAAAAAAACCCAATAGCTCATCGATTTTTGAGAAAATTTTCCCTTGCAGAGTAAACGTGGGGTAGCCAGCATAATATTGGCAGGTTGTAAATGTCAGAATAGGGGAAACGATATGTCTACATTCCGTTGATGAGCTATGAACCGATACTTTATTGGTTAAGGATGCGATGTGCATTTAAAAGCACCCACCACTCGACTCGTACGTAAGAAGAACATAAAATAAAATTAATTTTTAAGCTGGAGTGCCAATAAAAGTCGAACGGGATATAATTTCATGTTCTTAATCGTAACGATAACTGAAGTGTTCGACTCGTTCGGTTCGATGATGCTACTCAATGCTGACCATCGTACTTGTTGTGGGTGTTGAAGCCTGTGGCAATAGAAGTCAAAGCGGATGTCATTTGCTCATATCTTAGGTAACCAAAGTATTCTGTATATACAGGAAAAAAGTTCTTATCGATTTGCAGCTACTCAAGTTCAGCTCACACAAGAACAGCAGCCTTCACCGACCGTCTTAGCAGAGTATTTGTCCAGACACGCTTGCAAATTATTTGAAAAGAAAAAACAACTAAAAAAGCGAAATTATAAAAAGTGAGAAAGTCAACATAGAATTTCCCGCTCACATCCTTAAAGTACAGGATAGCTAGAAAAGTACATATCCGCCCCACGACATGTTTTTGTATCTTTTACGTGCCTGACTTGCATCGATTGCAATAGGAGCTCATTTCCCACCCAAATGGAAGAAGTTCTTTTTTGCTCCTAGCAGACTTAATCTTTTCCAGAGAAAAATATTTCAAGGCTTTCTGTAGAGCCCACTTCACTTAAAAGAGAAATAATAGAAAGAAAAGAAACGGCAAACGTTTGCCAATAAAAGGAAACTGTTGCAACTGGCGATACAGGGAGAGAAAGAAAAAAATCTTAGCCAAGAGCTTTTAAAGGCAACTAGTGAAACTTTATGAAATTGGATGGCATCGCCGACGACATAAATTCCCATTTAAGAGTGTTAAAAGGAAGTGATCTACAATTCAGCTAGCGTTAGTTTAATGTTTTCACAGATTTAAGGTTATAAGTGTGATTTGCTTCCCCTAATGGTAGCCATTTCGGATTGCTACTATCAGTAGGTGGTGGTGGTGGTGGTGGTGTTTTTGTTGTTGGCGTAGCATTTCCGTTAATGATGACACTTGGAACAAACAGTAGATTCGTTCGTGTTCACAGCTGGATTCGGAGTTAATCTTAATTTCAACAGTACGTGTTTCAACAGCCATCGAAACATGATCCTAGCATTATTACTATTGCAATGATTGTCCTTTTCTCTCTGGCATTTTCAATGATTCTTCTTACTATTTACGTATGTCTATTATTTCTACAATATCTGATCCTTCGATTACTTGAATCATGTATGCTATTTGTTTGGTTGTCCCTAAAGGTGTATATCTGAAAAGGAAGCTTCTAAAGTCAACAGCAATAGTCACAAAATTCCGTGTTTATTAGCAAAATAGAGTAATTTGAGAATTTCTTCTTTAGAAAATTTACTTAAAAAATAAATCACTGCATTTCGAAATAATTTTCCATTCTGCTTGAAGGTACTTTCTTTTATCAGAAAACGTGATTCCTGGCAATTTGCTTATATCCCTTTTACTCCTCGTCCTTTTTCTCCTACACGATCTAATTCGAAACAGTCGTTTCGGTACAATCCCATTTTTTTTTTCATGTGTACTTTGATAGCTGAACTTATACTTTTGCAAGAATTTTAATTAAAAAACACTTTTGCCATAGTTTTTCATTAGTTATGAGTAATAAGTGCTTTCACCTTATAGTTAATTATAGTACAATTCACGTTACTAATTGGAAATTACAATATCAAATGGCACGATTTTTGTCTTTGTCATATTTCGAAACTTTTAATTATAATATCTACCGAATCCAAAAATGTCCTCTTACTCTTCAGTATATTTAAAATTGATGGCAGACACAAGGAGTAAATGTGCCATTATTTTTGCCGCACCTTTTGACCATTATTACAAATGCTCATATTATAGTATAAGGATAACTCTAGACTATATGGACTAGAATACCTTTTTAACTATAATACAAATTTTTCAACTGTGTTCTGATCGTATTTCAGTGTCATTTCGTTATGCCATAAATATTCGCATATTACACACTCTAGTACCATCGACTTTTTGCCATCATTTATCATTACAGTGTTGAGTTTGCAATAATTTTAAAATAAACTTTTGCACATACTTAAATCGTTTTTCGTCTCCATATTTTGCTTTACAATAAATTATAAATGGATATGTTGGTGTGTATTTATACAATTTTTCCATACTGACACGTTTCTTTATTTTAGAGTTTTTTTAAAGTATTTATTTTTTTTGCATTGTTATTTGCCCTCGAACTTTTGCCAAGAGTATTTGCAAAATTCAACAGTTCGTCTCGTATTTTGAATTGGATAAAAATCTCCTTTAGCGAAATGCATAACTGAATGTACGTGACTCCTTTCAATAAATCTTAAGAATTCACATTCCTCTTGAACTTGTAGTACTTCAATAAATTCAATTCAAAAAGGATTTTCTTCCTTTTATCGAATTTTTTTTTTGGAACAATTTCCAAGGATAAGCGCGATATTTCCCTTTTTTACTGCATTATAAGTGAAGAAAATAAAATTGAAATTTATTTATGTTAAACATATTTGAAAGTTTTTTTTACTTTTTGTTATTTATAATATAAAGTTATTAATATTAAATCAAATTTTTACTAGTTTAAATATATGAGGTTTTATAAAAACATTCCCAAAGAGCACAGATAAGTTAATATTCATTTTTATGTAGATCCATCCAAACAAACATTTTAAATTGTGATAAAAAAAAGTGTTTTGCAATTAAAAAAATTATATTAAAAAAATATGTGATTTTTTTGGTTTTGGTTTTTAGTAAGAACTGAAATAATTTTAGATATGCTCAAGCTAATCAATTATTCATTTTACAGTTTGGAAAGTTAAATTCAAAATTTTAATAATTTTTAAACAAATATACTTTTTTTTTAAAAAAATTATTTAGGAAAAAATATGGCATTTTATATTAAAAAAAATTAGAAAACTATACCTAAAAGGATAAAAACTTTCTAAAAAACTGATTCTTATTTCTTATTTGATAAATACGATAATTAGCACAAAAAATATTTATATGTGGTTCTTATATTAAAATAATAAATATTATAAAAATGCTACAATTTTATTATGTTATAAAAAAGAATATTATAAAAAAAAAACTATAAAGTTACTGTCAGATGTGCATATTAGTCTAAAGGTGTAATGGGTTCGTATTTCTTTGAAAATTAAGAAGATGAGATCATTACCATCAATTCTGAGCTCCTTGGCTGTATAATTACCGTTTTTTTTTAATCCAAACTGAAAAATTTTAATTTGAATTTACACAATAAATTTGGGCTTTGTGGTGTAAAAAGTTTATATATAGTACACATAATTTCCAGATTTGATCATGTTAATTGATCTCCAAAATCGTTCAATTTGTTGCCCTGGTAATTTTTTTTTATATAAAAATATTCTATATACGAGGTCTGTTCAAAAAGTATCGCGAATTTTGAATTTCCGTGGGTTACGTATATTTGATTTTCGGTTTTTTGTGGCGTTATGTTGGTACTCATGTCTTTCACTTATTCCGACAAGTTCGGCTATTTTGAATGTTCAGTTAATTTTTGAGAGCTGCTTTGCTTGCACGTGTTTTGGCTCGTCTTCGATTTTTGCCCATTCCAAAATTTGGATCAAAGAATCTGTTTCGGGAATAAGAAAAAGTTACATGGGGCCAGGTCTGAAAAAAACGGTGGCTACGGCATTATTAGTATGTTATTTTTGGCCAAAAAATTCGCGCAAAAGCAACGATTTGTGAGCAGAGGCGTTATCATGGTGCAAAAGCCAATTTTTGTTCTTCCACAAATCCGGGCGTTTCTGGCGGATTGCTTCGCGCAACTTGCGCATAACTTACAGGTAGTATTGCTTATTGACTGTTCTATCCTATGGTAAGAACTCATGAAATACCACGCCCCTGCAATCGAAGAAAACTATAAGCAAAACCTTCTTATTCGACCGAACTTCGCGCGCTTTTTTCGGTCTTGGCTAGTGCGGCAGGTTCCATTGGGATGATTGAGCTTTGGTTTCCACATCATAACCATAAACATATGATTCATCACCAGTTATGACCCTCTGAAGCAAATTTGTGTTATCGCGGACAGAGTCCAACAGCTCCTTAGAAACGTTAATGTGATGCTATTTTTGGTCGAAAATAGGCAAAAATCGAAGACGAGCCAAAACACGTGCAAGCAAAGCAGCTGTCAAAAATTAACTGAATATTGAAAATGGCCGAACTGGTCGGAATAAGTGAGAGACATGGGTTCCAACATAACGCCATAAAAAAATCGAAAATCGCCAGGAAATACTTTTTGAACAAACTTCGTACTTAAAAGCCTTGTTACTTTTCCAGAGATTCGATAGAATAAAATTAATGGTAAGTCTAGTTGGTTTTTTAATATTGACAGTTTGGCATTCTAGAAATTTTCAATATTAGGACTATAAATGTAAAAAAACGTTTTTTTCAAAATCTGAGGTTTCATTATGGAAACATTTTCACATTATCATCGCTAGCCTCAATTTTTCCCCATCTTTCTGACAGCATGAGGATTTCATGTCAAAAAAACTGCTTGTCTTTGAAGGCAATCCACGAATCTACCCAATTTTTGGTCTTTTCGTAAGATCGCAAGTGCTGCTCAGCCAGGCCACGTGCCATCGATCGTGTATTTGGAAGAGGTGCTGTCTGGAAAATACTGCGGTTAGGGCAGGTTTTTTTACAACCTAAGCAACATGTGGCCTAGCATTGTCTTGCTGCAAAATCACTTTGTCATGTCTTTGCTCGTAAGTCGGCTTAAGTGAGAGACATGAGTACCAACATAACGTCACAAAAAATCGAAAAATTGATTAGCTGCAAAATTACGCCACAAATTTGCTTCAAAATCACTTTGTCATGTCTTTGCCGAACTAGTCGGCATAAGTGAGAGATATGAGTACCAATATAACGCCACAAAAAATCTAAAATCGAATATACTCGTACGTAAGCCGCGGAAATTCAAAATTCGCGACACTTTTTGAACAGACCTCGTATATTTATAATTTTTTATTTTTATAGTATTTTAAAATCAAAATTCAAGCCAAATTACAGCCCAAAATTTGCACAAAAGTCGTAAAAAAATTTTCTGCCTAAATTTAACTATAGTATATTAAATTATGTTATTTATTTTGCATAATGGCAAATTTTATTATATCTAGTAAAATAAAATTTTAATCAAAATTTGAACAATAAAATTTTTTTTTTAATTTTTACTTTCCAAAGCGCAAAATTGATAACTTGTCAGTATTAAATGGAAGCTGCTTATAATTTCATTAATGCTTTAGATATAAAAAAACAATTTTTTTAGTACAGATATTTGCAGAAACAATAAACTAAAGTACACAAATAAAGGATCAATAGAAGAAATTGATAATAAAATTGTCGCTATAACAAAAAAAAATAATAAAGGAACTTGAAAATGAGATTTTCTAATAAGTGTATGGTTCCGTAAAAATAAATATTCTATCAAGAATAGTAAATTTTTTAATTAAAATTACATTTTTCATAATAATAAAAATAAATAAATAAAAATACTCATTATTTTAAGGGATGTATATAGTCTTCTATTATAAAAGATTGTAAGAAAGTTTTTATCAAAAAATGAGAAAGAAAAAATTATTAATTTAAAAAAAAAACTAACAAAATAATATTGTATTTCTAGAATAATTTAGAAATTATTGTTCAAAAAAAAAATAACCAAAAACATAAATAACGATTAACATTAAAAAATCGACAACATAAATATATTAATAAATTTATTTTATAAAAAAAAACTCCAAATAAAATACATTCTAAAATTAATTGAAATTATTTAATTTAAATAATTGCAAATAATCTTTTTTTAAAATAAAATTATAAAAATAACAAATTTATTCCCTTTCGGAAAATTTATAATCAGAAAATTTGGTGTGCAAGCAATTATCAACAATATTTACTTCTACAGACATTATTATTTTTTTTAAAAAAAATTTGAATATTACTTATAAAAAAAAAATAATATTTCAAAATTGTACATATAGAAAATTCCCAAAAGTATCTTGAAATTTTATGAACGTTTAAATGTTTACAAAGTGAACATTTAATACTTAAACTTTTAACAAACAAGCGATGATGTGGACTTTTTGTAGCTTGTATTTTTATTGGAAAAGACCTTGTTTTGAGAATCTCTCCATTCCACTTAAAGTACTTTATCATCAAAAATTTTATATTCTTTTGGCAAAAAACGCAAAAACATTGTCGACACCATTTTTCTGGTTGTTAACGGAATGAGAAAATCATACGACAATACGACAGTATCGGTCATAAAATGCAGACTCAACTTAACTTAGACAAGCTAAGATAAACTAACCCAAAATGGATCATCGAACTTTATAGAAGTTGATTCAATATTCACCGACCCCTGACCCACAAATATGTTCCCAATATCTCGTTACATTCTCTTTCATTCTTCGGACTTGTTTGGGACTGAAAACACTTACGAAAATCAAAATCACAATAAAAAAGACTGATTCGACAAAATAATATAAAAAAAAAAAAAGTAAACACGAATCGTAAATTCGTTGGGCATAACTTGTATGAGTGTACGGGGATTAGGATCAGGTGAAAAGTCTTCAGTAAAATCGTAAACATAAAAAAATTGATAGCCTCCAATGGCAATGTCTGGAATGGTATTGATGAGGAGTCGGTTGAAAGGCATCTAAAACTGGTAGACGGAACAGGTGAGAAAGATGTTAACTGCTATTAAACTTTATTGCAGTCCAATGAACTAAATAATATTTTCCAATATTATGAGTGTTAGATCGGTTTGATGATGGGATATAAAAAAATATCACCAACAAATAATAGAATAATAAAAAATACTCGCCGAAAAGGGTTGGGGCTCAATCGCTTTAAAATAAAATTATGTACAACACAAAAACCACAAGCTGGGCTCAAGTATTTGACCTTTTATAAAGATTTATCCCTTGTCAATTCTGGGAACTGAAATCACTCTTAAGTTTATAAATTTTAAAAAGAACGTTAATAAACATCTGAAAATTGTCAGATAATTTAACTTATAAATTTTAAATTGTAAATAAATCAAAGAAAATGAAGGCCTTTTTTATTAATCGTTGCGGTGTTTTTACAACTCTTTATACAATATAATTTTCAGCAGACATACTTATTTATTTAAATATTAAAAATATTTTCTTTTATTTATATAAAATTATGACTGGAATTTCACTTAAAATTCTGGGAAAAAATTGACAATTGCTAGTATTTTTCTCAATAAGAGGGTGGTTCCAAAAGTCCTCGGCCTAAGCTATTACTGGCGCTGCTGTCGATAGTATTTTTTTGTTAGTATGTCACGGTGGGCACATAATAATATGTCAATTAATTTTATGGTCTGCGAGCAATTTTATTAGACGTATTTAGTAATTTTTTTTTCAAGTCGCGAAAAATTTGAAAAAAAAATAAATGAAAAACACTTAAAAATAAAATAAATCATAAAAAAATATGATTAGAGTTTATAAAAAGTCTGCTTCTTTATTTTTAGCTGAAAGAAAGTGAGCAGATGTATTTAAAAGTGGTTTTAGTGGCTTCAAAGATGAAATATGTGATGGACGCCCAAAAATGGTAACAACTCCTGAGCATGAAAAAGTTGTAGTCAAAAAAGTTCTGTATTTCTTATCTGTGGAACCTAAAAAGTGCTGTACATTCTGCAAATCCTTTCAGTTGCTGAATTACATCGGAACCGCCTTTAATCATTCAGTTACACTTTTACAAACATTATTGATAGCATCAAGACGATGATTCTCCACGTGGGTTTTAGTCTTCGGGAACAAGAAGAGAGGAAGAGCAGGTAAAAGAGGAGGCTGTGAAACCACATCAATCA
The DNA here is from genome assembly GCA_958298945.1 of Atherix ibis. Taxonomy (NCBI): domain Eukaryota; kingdom Metazoa; phylum Arthropoda; class Insecta; order Diptera; family Athericidae; genus Atherix; species Atherix ibis. The sequence goes on along the minus strand of OY282605.1, from coordinate 28,013,569 downwards.
TTATTTGCCGTCAAAAACTTATCCGTGTAGTATATGATCTTATTATGACATTTGTAATATCCGGTCTGACCTGAGGAACCCTCTTTTTGAGCTTTTCATGGACTCACTCATCAGTTTCAATATAAATCGATGGTCTGACCTTCAAATAGCCCTAATTCGATCCATATTTTTATCAGTTCTCGATGTTGAAGGCCTTTTTGAGCATGATTCATTTTCAAATGCTTGTCAATCCAACAAAAAAAAAAGTTCTTTGCAACTTTTCATAAGTTAAATTCCGGAACTTACCAAACTTAATGCTCAATTTAGATATCACATTCTAGTTTCGAATTTTACTATTCCGTTTTTTTTTAAAATGAAGTTTTGCTTTCGAAATGCGTTTTCGTAACGCACTTTAAAAATGTAAGTTTGCTTATCTCGCTCTATAAGGTTAAGAATTTAAAACTTTTACTGGACGTCTAGGAGGGACTAATCCATACGCCTTCATCTCAAGTTACCGCCTTCATCTCAATAATATTAGTCTTATTACTTCTCTATCGATAACTGTATGCTCATAATACGAGGGTCGTTCAATAAGTCCTTAGAAAATCTAAGAAATTGCGCTCGTAGTATCGATAAAGATTTTTTTTTTCTAAGTACGATTATCGACAGGAAAGCTGTCAATAACAGTTGACTGTTTTCCTGTCTAAGTACGATTTCAGCTTGATCCATAGCGTAGGTCAATTTCTATCGTCGATTAAAGTTAACGACATTTATTTGTGCAAAGCAATGGAAAAAAACGAGTTTAGAACTGTCATCAAACATCTTCATTTGAAAGGCTGTAGCCCGAAAGAAATCAAAGTCGAGTTGGATACAGTTCATGGCACATCTGCACCTGTGTTTGCGACGGCTTACAATTGGGTGAATGAATTTAAACGTGGCCGTTCATCCACAAAATATGAACATCGTTCAGGACGCCCAGTTGAGGTGTCTACTCCTGAAATCATCGACAAAATCCACGATCTGATTTTGAACGATCGGCGAATTAAAGTGCGCGAATTAGTTGAGGCCACGGGCATATCACAAGGTACAGTCACTTCAATTTTGCATGACAAATTGTCTGTGAAAAAAATGTCGGCAAGATGGGAGCTGCGTTTGCTCTCAGAGGAGCTCTGGGGCTATGTTGGCACTCTTTCATCGCAATCCTGCCGAATTCCTTCGTCGATATGTCACTGTGGACGAAACCTGGATACACTACTACACTCCAGAAACGAAGAGGCAGTCATCACAGTGGATTTTCAAGGGTGAACGGGCTCCGAAGAAGGCAAAAACTGTGCCATCGGCCGGCAAGGTGATGACCACGGTCTTTTAGGATTCGCAGTGCATCATTTTTATCGACAACTTGGAAAAAGGAAAAACAATAACAGGAGCGTATTACGCGTCGTTATTGCAACGGTTGAGCGAGGAAATCAAAGAGAAACGACCCCATCTGAAGAAGAAAAAAATCCTCTTGCATCAGGACAATGCGCGTGTGCACACCTGCGCTGTTTCCATGGCCAAAATTGTGGAATTGAGAATGGAATTGTTACAGCATCCCGCTTATTCACCAGATTTGGCCCCGAGTGACTATTTTCTTTTCCCCAATCTGAAGAAATGGCTTGGCGGACGATGGTTCACTTCCAACGAGGACATCTTTGCTCAAACGGATGAGTATTTTGCAGAACTTCCAAAATCCTATTTTTCGGACGGGATAAAAATTTTGGAGCTAAAAGTTTTAAAAAACAGTTTTTTTCCATCTTTTTCTAAGGATATATTGAACAACGCTCTTAAATAGGACTTAAATATTATTTTTATTTTGAATTTTCGCGGGTTACGTATATTCAATTTTCGATTTTTTCTGTCGTTATAATGGTACTCATGTCTCTCACTTATGCCAACAAGTTCGGCCATTTTGAATGTTCAGTCAATTTTTGACAGTTGCTTTGCTTGCACGTGTTTTAGCTCGTCTTCAATTTTTGCCCTTTCCAAAAAATGGATCAAAGAATCTGTTTCGGGAATAAGAAAAAGTTACAGGAGGCCTGATGTGCGGAATACAGTAGCTACGGCATTATTAGTGTGTTGTTTTTGGCCAAAAATTCACGCACAAGCAACAATGCGTGAGCAAGGGCATTATCATGGTGCAAAAGACCTAACATATGGTCAAATTACGATCCTCAGTAAAGTCCTTTAATGCATTGTGAACACATATTACCACTAAAGTGTGTATGGTTAGGCGGCTTTCGGCAAAAATTAATTGTGAATACGGGATTGTAAATTATTGGAATCTATTTCAGATAGACCATCACGACCATATTAACTACCCTAAATTTGTATGGATAGTTAATATGGCCGTGATAGTCTTAAAATTATATGGAATTTAGTGAGTAATGAAACCAAAAAAGCAGCCTTGTGGGACTCCACCTGGAATACCAGACAAGGTCTGTTCAAAAAGTATCGCGAATTTTGTTTTTTTTTGAAAAATTATTTATTATGAATATCTATTTTTTCCCCTTCAAAGTAATCCTCACCAGATATTATACACTTGTGCCAACGTTTTTTCCAATCCTCGAAGCACTCCAAAAAATCATTTTTTGTGATCTTGTTCAGCTCCTCCTTCAATGCCGTCTTTATCTCCTCAATCGTAGCGTAGCATCGTCCTTTCATGGGGCTCTTCAGTTTCGGGGGAATAAGAAAAAGTCACAGGGGAGCAGATCTGGAGAATTCGGTGGCTGCGGCATTATTAGTGTGTTGGTTTTGGCCAAAAAGGCAAAAGGCAATTTTTGTTCTTCCAAAAATCCGGGCGTTACTGGCAGATTGCTTCGCGCAACTTGCGCATAACTTGCAGGTAATATTCCTTATTGATCGTTCTACCCTGTGGCATGAACTCATGATGCACCACTCCCCTGCAATCGAAGAAAACTGTAAGCAAAACCTTCACATTCAATCGAACTTGAACGCCGTTTTTTTTCAAAATCTGAGGCTTCATTTTTGAAACATTTTCACATAATCATCGCTAGCCACAACTTTTTCCCATCTTTCTGACAGCATGAGGATTCCATGTCAAAAAAACTGCTCGTCATTGAAGGCAATCCATGAATCAACCAAATTTTTGGTCCTTTCGTAAGATCGGAACTGCTGCTCAGCCAGGCCACGTGCCATCGATCGTATGTAAGGAAGGGGTGCTGTCTGGAAAATACTGCGGTTAGGGCAGGACGCCACATTTCAGTGTTTCCAGGTAGGTTTTTTACAACCTTAGCAACATGTGACCTAGCATTGTCTTGCTTCAAAATCACTTTGTCATATATTTGCTCGTAAGTCGTCATAAGTGAGAGATATGAGTACCAACATAACACCACAAAAAATCGAAAAATCGATTTGCTGCAAAATCACGCCACAAATTTGCTTCAAAATCACTTTGTCATGTCTTTGCCGAACTAGTCGGAATAAGTGAGAGATATGAGCACCAACATAACGCCACAAAAATTTGAAAATCGAATATATGTAACCCGCGGAAATTCAAATTTCACGATACTCTTTGAACAGACCTTGTATGTTGCTCGTTATAAAAAGTTTTTATCTATATAACTCTATCATCGTAACCTACTTTTTACCAAAAAAAATAACACTTATAAGCGCTTTAAGTGATATTGGTTAAAATCCCACTTCATTATTTATATCCTGTTATCATATTATCCTTATAATAATATCTATTTTTCAAAAGACTTTAGAAAGTTGAGTTTAGAGATACAATAATGTAATTTGAATCTTAGCTGGAATAAATATATTAATTTGAATACAGAATATATCCAAAAAAAAAATATTTAGAAAATTAAAGTCACATGCTTTCGAACATTGTTGCGAAACATTTTTCGAATGCCTATTAAAAAATCATTCTTAATTATAAAAAAAACATTTATTATCCAAATTCAAGTTTCTTACAACTGAAAAGATATTTGTATGTATTGTTAGCTAAATCTCAAAGCTATGTTAAACTTACGGAAATATTTCGAAAATTTAGTTATATTTATGGAAAGCTTTGACATTCTCTTATTGACAGCTTTATTCAAATATGTTTACTGCAGTTTAACTATTATCAAAATAGCAATCAATATCAAAGGATTCCGTAACTTTCTTAAAATTCCCTAAAGTCGAATATATCAACAACAAATTTTGCTTACAGGTAAATATTCTCATATTGTGTACTTTTGATGTTAACAAAATATTTGATTTGAAATGTGCTTTTGGCAAAGATATTTTTTATATTTCGTAATATAGATAATTTTCCAACGAATAAATATTATTGAAATTCGCTTTTGAAATTTCAAAACAAATTTATCGGAAATGCTCGATTTTGTGGAAATATTTCTATAATCAGTATCCGTTTTGATAAAATTTTGAGTAGTGAAACCATTTATCGATTTATCAATGATAAGAATAAATACAAGTACTAATACAGAAACTATTGATATTTTCATATCGAAAAATGACTACCATGGATATGGTTTCCATTAAAATTGATTTGGTATTACAATAAAACTAAATGGCCTACTAACAAACAGTCTTATTATCATTACATGCGCAGCTTCGAAATATCGATAATGGCTAGAGTGTTGTGCCCAATTTCTATTAATCTTCGGTTAAGGATTTTCAAATTCCATGGATTCATGATTCAGTAAGCCTTTTCGGGCTATTTTGCATAGTATCTGTTAATGATAAAAATGGCTAAACTACCAATAATGCAATTGCAAAGACTTGTTTGTGTTTTGAAATGTGTTAATTTATTTTATATTTAGCACAGTAAAAAATCCCCTCAAAAAAATAAAAGGGTCCTACTATCATTATTTGCAGGCAGACGATAATACTCGTAGTTTATAAACATTTTCAACTTGCAAACTTAGATATTTTTTCTTATTAAATAGTCACAAAATTGAATTGAATATTTTTTACATGAGTGGACAGTTTTTCTTGCTTATTATTATATTTAGAAAGCATAAAATTTTGCATATTTTGCAAGAGCATCACTTTTTGAAAATGGACATTTCTTTTGAATATCGTAGCATATTAATACGAAATTTTCATATCCAAAAGGATACCCTATTAAATGGTAAAAGTATATTTTAGCATAAGAATTTGCTAAGATATAAGATTTTGCAATAAAATTGATTTTACACCAAAATTAATATTTTCTTTCGTCGTATCGATTCAGAAAAGCTTATATGCACGTCATCAACACACAATATTACTTATTTATGAAAAATATATATTGTTGTCCAATAGTCATTTTATTATTGCTATTTCTTAATAAATAATCTATAAACGAATTTATATAAACTTTGTTGGTAGATTTAAAATTCCACAATGAATCAGCAAATATATTAGTATCTATTTTTATAGCATTTATTTATGTATTTATAAGAAAATTTTCCATTAATTTTAATAGAATATGAATAATTTTTATGACACAGGATGGAATTTCGAACGTAAGCAAAAGAAAATATAAAATTGATTATGAAAAACAAATCTCATTTCCATTATGTATTTAAGAAAGCAACTATTTCTTTTTTTTTTTGGAAAATATAATAGAAAGCTTACCGGAAATTGATTTTTGTAACTTTAAAAGTATTTATGAAAAAGAAAAAAAATTGAATCTCTCATTCATAATATTATTGAATATGAAAATTTTAATAATATCAATCATAATTAACTGGCAGATTCAGTCTAATAATAATTGGGGGAAAAAATTCGAGTTTTAAAAATAATTCTACTCTTTTTAATATACAATAAGTTTTTTTTATTAGAATTTTTTTTGATTGTTTAGTCGTTGTTGGGGGGGGGGGGGTTGGTTGGTGAGTTTATTTTTGGAAAAATAAAATTTACTTCGTAGAAAAATTTATAGTATTTAGTGGAACTAAAATTTTCTGTAGATAATGAATATGACAATTTTCGAATTTCTAATCAATATGGTTAATATAAGGTATCCCAATTGTCACGAAAGATTGAATTATTTCTTGGGCTGTAGGGCTTGTTGAAACCACATGGCGTCTACATTCATATCTGGCCATTTAGGCACAAAAAACTCTATTGGCTGACCAGCTGCAATTTCGAAGCAGAATGATCCGATAATGCTTCCAGCCCAAAATCTGCACCATATAGTAACACGTTGTGGATGCATTTCTTTCTCAACAATCACTCGTAGATTTTCTGAACCCCAAAAGCCATCATAATAAAAATGATCCTCATGACTGAAGCCTAATGATTCCCTGTGCATGGTCAGTAGACTTCAGTTCTTGAGTCAATTGAACTTTGTAAGCATAAAGATGCAACTTTTTCGAAAGAATACGCTATAGAGACCTTCTCGAAATGTCCAATTTATGAACACTAAATTCATGCTTCTGAACTATCATCAAGACTGTCACGAAACTGCTTCGATGTTTTTTGTTGAACGAATTGTTGAAAGAATGAAAGACGGCCAGAGTGCTTAAGATCACTAACCGATCAAGTCTTCCTAAATTCTGACAGTTAATCTCTTCACAGTTGATTAAATGTAAGAATTTAGGAATACAGGATTGATTAGTGATTTTCAACACTCTGCTCAAACTGTAGCTGCCAAACAATCATTATTTTTAAAATATTGCTCAACAATAAAAATGCGTTGCTTTTTCGTATGGCGCTTCATTTTTATTAACCTTGAACTGTCATCTGTCACTCTGTCATTTTGTTTTATTGGCAATACTTTACCGTATAGGTGGCGCAAAATTCAAAACTTATATGTTAGTTGGGATACCCTATATATGTAAAATTTGTATGTACTTAACCTTGATAAATTTCAACTAAACTTTACAATCTAACCGAACGAACCATTGAATTTTCCTTAATCCTATAGACCTAAAAGCTGAATTCCCATTCTCAGAACTTTTTTTTGTTGAAAAACTAACTCCTTTTTTGTAGACATTTTAAAACTATCTCAGTTCAGCCATTTGGATTTTATGAAAAATAATCCACAATTCACCAGTGTTATCAAGTATTTCATTATATAACGTCTACTCTGAAAAGAAAAGATAACTATCCATGTGGGTTTGTAGGCATCCTTGATTAATCTGGAAACTTAAAAACTTCTTATTTTAAAATCATGCATTTGTAAATATTTTTACTAAGTAGCTACTAATACTGAAATTTTTGCTTTCGCATCTGGTGTTCCGCAAGGTAGTATTATTGGCCCACTTTTATATACTGTTTATGAGTACAACACCCCAAATCATTCCAAAACTGCAGCTGATATCATAATTCTTTTATTCTATTCTGATACTATATTAAAAATAAATAAATTAAGCTGGACAATCGATCGAAGCTAATGCTAAACGACAACCATTTTATCTACATTTTAATTTTCAAACCGATCTAGACATATAATATTGACCTATTGGGTTTTGTAAAACATTTCAATTTATTTCGTATTTAATCGTTGAAATCCAAAATTTTTAAAAAAATCTAATGGGCAGAAAAGTAGAGACCATTCAATATTAACGCCTTGAAAGCAATTACCTTGGAGAGCTATATATCAATTGGAGCGGTATTTTCGCTCGTCTTAGCAAACCTCTAAAGCTCCTTGATTATGCTCTTTTATACGATATCGATAGCACTAAGACGATTTTCATTCAAGTAGTTTTTGATCTTATAGAACATCCAAGAGTTACGCGGACTAAGATTAGGTGAATAGGGGGTCCGGACAAAAATCTCTTTGTTGATCGAGTTAACATTGTGACAGAGGACGTTTTTATAGTAGAGAAAAATTTCATATGAAAAACCCTTCTTAAAAATCGTTGAAGGACTTCTTTCTAAAGAGCATATTTGACAGCTAGTTCTAGAGGCACAAATTCTTTCAGATACTTCACTAGGGCCACAGGAGTCCCTTTTCCAACCAAAACTCTTTGATGGAGATGGTCGCATGATAGAGACATTGTCATGATGAATTATTCAAATTTATACAACGTCCAGTCGGACTTGAGCAATCCTTTTCTTTTAGATGACTACTTGGCAGTTTCAATATCGATAGACGGATTGAACTCGAAAGACCTCTCAGCCGTTACACATTTTCATAAGTTTTCAATTTTAAAGACCATCCTGAGAAAGGATCTTCTTTGACTTCTCCTCGGTTTTGTCTCGCAAGGAGGTCACTTTTGGGTAAATGATTCAGCTAAAAGATCTAGCACTTCTGGACTAGACGAGCCTTGGCAAACCAGCGGCCAGGAACTTAGATAATTCTTTACTGTAGATCTATGACCGCAGAGTGCCCACCAGGTTCTCTTAAATCAGAACTAACTTACGACCCAGCAGGTACTGTTGAAGTGCTATTACTGTAAATGATAGTAATTCTTTACTGTAGATCTATGACCGCAGAGTGCCCACCAGGTTCTCTTAAATCAGAACTAACTTACGACCCAGCAGGGTGCTATTACTGTAAATGATAGTAGTGGTTTAAATAAGCCTTACTACCAACAGTTAAAGCAACTAGTTTGTAACTGATTACTGACTGTGAGCAAATGGACCTAATTATGATTGATGGAGCTGGTTTAGAGGCACTATCAGGTAGTTGCACAAATGTGCGTGCAGTAATGAGGGAGCGATTTGCTGGATGAGACCGCATGCCGGATGAACTGAAAAAAGATTGTATATTTGCCTACTTTATGCATAAGGCACTATAGATGGTTAAGAGGAAGATGAAGAAGATGAAGAAGATGAAGAAGATGAAGAAGATGAAGAAGATGAAGAAGATGAAGAAGATGAAGAAGATGAAGAAGATGAAGAAGATGAAGAAGATGAAGAAGATGAAGAAGATGAAGAAGATGAAGAAGATGAAGAAGATGAAGAAGATGAAGAAGATGAAGAAGATGAAGAAGATGAAGAAGATGAAGAAGATGAAGAAGATGAAGAAGATGAAGAAGATGAAGAAGATGAAGAAGATGAAGAAGATGAAGAAGATGAAGAAGATGAAGAAGATGAAGAAGATGAAAAAGATGAAGAAGATGAAGAAGATGAAGAAGATGAAGAAGATAAAGAAGATGAAGAAGATTAAAACATGAAGAAAATAAGAAAGATGATGAAGATGAATAAGATAAACAAGGTAAAGAAGATGAAAAAGATAAAGAAGATGAAGAAGTAAAGAAGATTAAATGGCAAGAAATGGTAACTTTTCTTACTGCAGCTCTTTGAGTGGAAAGTACTCGCCGGTTACCCTTAAAAGCTGACTGGTACCTGGTAACTGATACCACGGAGGGCGGGATCCATACAGAGGTTTTTCCGCCGTGACCGGCCAAGGTGAGGACTCTTTGGCTGAAACGTGGGTGACTGTGGTAGTCACTTACATCGCAGGTACAGTTGTAGGACTGAAGCTGAAGCATGGCATAATCCCGGTTGCTTTCACTGCGAGTGATAGTAGATGTTTAGGTAAACCTTGCTACCAAAAGTTAGGGTAACTAGCCTATAACTGGAGTAACGAGGGGACTGGTCTACAGATTGAGACCGCTCACCGTTGGAATTAACGGATGTAAGTTTAAATGTTTGAAAGCATCATGCATTGAACACGAATTATGGTGTATTTTGGTATATGCCGTTTAACTCAACCGGCCAAGACAGTACTCTTAGTTGTCATGGCCTTAATTATAATGACGATAGTCATACAATAATATCTCCATCGCTTCCTTACAAATTTTATTCAATGAGTCCGATATTTTTGTACTCTAAACGGCCTTTTCAAACTCGAATTTTTTTATTCTTCATATATTTTCGATATCAACATACTTTCTTTACAATATCTTGTACTGAAAAATTAGTATTGCATCAAAATATCCTTACTACATGCTTAACTAATTTCACGTTAATTAAATTACATTTTTTACCAAATCATGATATTTATTTAGGAGATATTCTTTCTTATTTAATAAATTTTTAAAATGCATTTTAGTCTACAGAAGAAAGAAATTGGGATGTCAATAAATTGATTTTGACAAATTAGCAAATGAATATGTTTTTAAACCTTTTTTATAATTTATTTAAGTATAATTCTTTAGATTTTTTTAGTGTATAAAAACAATAAACTAGAATGTCCTCTGGTGTGATGCTATCAACTATGTACTGAGTTAGACCGTTTTGCCATCAAATAGTCTTTTTAATGTCGTTGTGCTTAGAATTTATATTTGCGTACTAATATTGCTGGGAATTATAATAATAAAATAAAATAAAATATATCTCTCTACAGTCATTATTCAAATTTTGTAAAAAAAACCACTTGACATAAGGTGAACCGATATAGTTTCAAATACGAGTAATTAATTAAGCTAAGCATAATATTATTTGGCACATCTTTGCTCTAAATTTTACTGCTCCAATTTTGCTGCTATGTTTTTAAAAAATTTGCAATGTTGCCAGTTTACTTTTAGTAATGTCAGTCTTATTTCACTGTAACAAAGTTATTCATCATGACTTAAATGTTCTCCTTATTCAAAATTTATATATTGCTCGTTATAAAAAGTTTTATTGATGATTATTCGTCTACTAAAATTTTTTCGTTAAAAAATTACTCTAATCATAAGCGCTTCAAGAAATACCAGCAAAGAGGCCATTTTCTTTAAATTTTATAAGTCATTCTTTTAAATGCTTTTCAGGGCATTTGATTACAAAAAATCATCATAAAACTAATGTCGAAAGCAACCTAATTTTAACTATGGTTATAAAAAATATGAAATCAATTTAAGGACTATTTGATAACTTTATTTTATAACTAGTCCTACATTAAAAATTTTATATCAGCTCAAAAGTTGTCAATCTTTATGTAAATATTTCTAGGCACTCTAGAAACAACCCATTTCCAATAAATTAATCTTTTGACTGTGTTCTTTTATGAAAATTATATTTTCCGGTAAGTGTGAATAGAATCCTTTCTGTTTTTTTAATAAAACAAAAACAAAATTTTCGATTTAATAAACTATAAAACAAAATCAATAAGAATTTCAATCACCTTCAAAATTATATCCACAAACATGTTTCGATATTCAATTTCTGTATTTTAATGATTTTGTTGCCCATTAAATGATTTTTTGTTTATAAAAAAAAAATACATAATTGAAAATATCGAATAATAATCAGCATTCAAGCATAATATTTCACCTTCACACAACCAAACAATTTAGCATATCCTTCAGACTTTCGTCTATTAAGTCCATATACTATTTGATTATTTTATGAAAAATTGATTGTGTATGCATGCAGTCTGATCGAAAAACGATTATACGGAAAATGATTTTCAACATTTTTCCTGTAGTGTGCAGAGCACAGAATTTCCATCGATTATGTGTTCAGATTCCATAATTCTTTTTAACAGAATACATAAATGCAATCGAACCGTTTATGTAAATCTGGTCCTAAAGCTATCAGAAAAGTATATCTCGTCAGGTTATCTAGAAAAACAAAAGCAATTTTCTCATCTCGAATGCAACGAGGAAAGCGATCTGAGCTTTATTTCTTCGTCAAAACCATACGTAGCCACTGAAGGCATAATATACTCAAGCTGATCCTGATTTCCATTGGCAACAGTACCAACGGGAGGGAAAATCGATTGCATCTCAGTTCCTATCATCGGTGGTTTTTCCTTTTGTATATGAGTACAGGCGCAGACTAAATTTACTCAAATTCCAAACAATATCTGAACATGACGATTACTGTCAAGAATGCCAGACTCTGTCGAGGATACTCTCCAATACACTATCATTGTTTAAGGATTTTTTGCATTTTGCGCTCAAATTCTCTGTTGTTCAATATCTTCACTATTTTCACGTAAATATTTTTTTTTTTCTTCTCTAAAACTTTCTTAACATTTTTCCATAATTTTTTTATGCCATTTTTTTTTTAACAAACGCAAATTTTATCATGTTGCATATTTTTTCCATACTTATTTTCTATTCAAATAGTGAAGGACTGTCGCGTCCTTCTAAGTCTTTTTCTCACTCTATTCAAATCTTGAAGATTGTATACTTTTACTTATTTAAATATTTATACATACACGTATTCACATGTATATATGTGCAAATATATTTTGAATAAAATTGTGCAAATTGCCAATTTGACTGGATTTGAAAACATTTATCATAGAATTTGTATAATGTAGAAAAGCATTTAGAAAAATTTATTCCTAAATTGCAAACAAAGATTACTTCAGCGAATGCATATTTTTGCTATGTTTTAAAAAAAAAATTTTTTCTTTATTTATTCTGATGAAAAAAAATATACCACAGAATGGAAATTTCGATCATAAAATTGTCTGGCTCCTGAAGGAAGGATTTAGTTTTATTTCACATCAACATACTTGGTTTTCTGTCAAAAAAAACTTTTGCAATTTTTTTGTTTTTTTTTTCATAAAAAAACTTATTTACTCATGATGTATTTTCAAAAATTATTTAACATTTTTTTTTTACGAAAACGTTTTGATTTAACGTTCTTTTGGGCTGTTAGAGTGCATTTGGAGGAAATAATATAGGCGTAGACTTATATGCATCTTTTAATATTAATAAACAAGGACGTTCAGTAATCGACTTTGGTTCTAATATTAATAAACAAGGAATTTTCTGCACATTTTCAGTAATCGACATTGTTTTTGTTGTTCATATTATATCCTCCTAAAACAGTGTAGTTGGAACACACTTTGGAAAGTAAAGTGAAAGAAAATGTATTGCAAATTAAGATATTGATTAACGTTTTCTTTAAGTTTATTAACTAATACTTGCCATTATACGAGGTCTATTCAAAAAGTATCGCGAATTTTGTGTTTTTGTCAAAAATTATTTATTTATTCATGAATATCTAATTTTGTTCCGTTTAAAGTAATCCCCACCAGATATTATACACTTGTGCCAACGTTTTTTCCAATCCTCCAATCCTCGAAGCACTTCAAACAATAATTTTTTTTGTGATCTTGTTCAGCTCCTCTTTCGATGACGTCTTCATCTCCTCAATCGTAGCGTAGCGTCGTCCTTTCATTGGGCTCTTCAGTTTTGGGAACAAGAAAAAGTCAAAGGGGGCCAGATCTGGGTAATATTATTAGTGTGTTATTTTTGGCCAAAAATGACAAAAACCAATTTTTGTATTTCCACAAATCCGGGCGTTTCTAGCGGGTAATATACCTTATTGAACTTGCAGGTAATATTCCTTATTGACCATTCTACCCTGTGGCAAGAATTCATGATCCACCACGCCCCTGCAACCAAAGAAAATTGTAAGCAAAACCTTCACATTCGGCCGAACTTGGCGCCCTTTTTTCGGTCTTGGCTCGTGCGGCAGCTTCCATTGAGATAATTGAGCTTTGGTTTCTACGTCATAACCATAAACGCATGATTCGTCACCAGCTATGACCCTTTGGAGCAAATTTGGGTCGTCGCGGGCAGAGTCTAACAGCTCCTTAGCAATGTTAATGCGATGCTGTTTTTGGTCGAAATTGAGCAATTTTGGTACGAATTTCGCGGCTACCCCTCTCACGCTCAAATCATTAGTAATAATCGAATGGCACGAGCCAATCGATATGTTTAAGTACACAGAAATTTTTCTAAAGGTGAAAATGGAATATACTTGACCCGCGGAAATTCAAAATTCGTGATACTTTTTGAACATACTTCGTATATAAAAAATGAAATTATTTAAATAAAAGCCACGTTAGTTCTATCAGAAAATATTACTTCCTTTTGAGGTCTGTAATTAATTAACGAATATTGGTTTTTTAATGCTCTGGCCTAAAAATATTATTTTTAAATAATAAAAAAATATGAAGAAAAATTCTTCGAAGAAAAATTTTGGCGGTGTCAAATCTGATGATCTTAAAGGCCAATTAATATCATCAAAGATATATTGACGACTAATAATTTCAGAATAAAATGCAAACGTGGCAGTAATTTTTTTATAAATAGAAAAGTTTTTTTAACAATTACCTATAGATTTTTAGAGAATTGTATATGTCAATTTCACTTATTGACAAATCCACCGAACATCAAATGAGCTTCATCCGCAAAACGTGGTGATGACAGAATTATCATCTTTGCACAATAATAATTTCTAATATATAATAATTATTTAATTCACAAATAGCAAATAAAATTCTAAATAAAAATTATCTATTTAATGAAAAAATTTTTACATATAAATAAAAGCATATATATTATTTTTATACTATAAAATTTGGATAATCCGCTATTTGAAACCATTTTTCCTGTAGTTTTTTAGATTTTATATAAAATAGAAAAATTTCCTTTTATAAAAAAAAATCTTATGTATAGAGAATGTATTGCAAATTAGCAAAAAATTCATGGAAAATATATTTTTATATATTTTAACCAGGTGTATAAGCTTAAATCCGCTATTTGTTAGTCAGAAAAAACACATATGTTTTTTTTATAGAAAGCAAAAACAAATTTATTCAAAGTACTTACCCTCGCTAGCTGCACATTTTTCCCATCTCTCCGGCAATTTGTGGATACTGCGCCAAAAAAATTTCTTCTTTTTCGAGGAAACCCACTCATCAAACCATTTTCGGACGTCTTCGTAAGAATCGAAGTGCTGCTCAGCGAGCGCGTGGTCAATCAACGAAAACAGGTGGTAGTCGGAAGGGACCAGATCTGGTGAATAAGCGGGATGGGATAGCACCTCCCAATTGAGTGTCTTCAAGTAGTTTGAAGACACTCAATTGGGAGGTGCTATCCCATGCATCAATTGGGAGGTGCGTTGTCGTGGAGGAAAATCAGCTTGACATGTCTTTGTTCATAATCTGTCCTTTTTTCACGCAGAGCACGGTGCAATTTAATCAGTTGTTGGTGGTAGCGGTAGGCATTGGCAGTTTCACCAGGTTTCAAAATCTCAAAGTAGACGATACCCTGCTGATCTTACCAAACGCAGAGCATCGTCTTCCGTCCGATGAGCGATTTGGTCTTGGGGAAGATGTTCATGGTTGGCCGGGAAACGACTTTCTTTTTTGTCTGGCGAGTAAGATTTCACATGTGTTTTGGCGTCGCACCATCTGCCTATCATTCAATTCATGCGGCACCCATTTTCCGATCTATTCAATCTTCCCCATGGCACACAGACGCATGGAAATGGCTGTATGAGTAACACCCAATTATTCCGCGAGCATTTTTTGCGATTGGGTATCGTCTTCGTCGATAAGAGCCTGCAATTGATGGGCCTCAACTTTTCTAGGCCGATTTCCAAGCTTCTTATCCCACAAGTCAAAATTTCCATCTTTGAACCGACGAAACCAATCTCGGCACGTTGTTTCCGATAAAGCACTGTCACCATAGACCTCCACAAGCATTCGATACGATTCAGCAAGCGATTTCTTCAAATTGAAGCAGAAAAGCAGAGCTTCCCGCATATACCCTTTTTCTGGCACAAAACTAGACATGATTACCAAAAGAAAAATGTATGTTGTTATACGAAAGTGCTAACAATGTGCACTGATTAATGTTGAAAGATGTCAAACTCATAAAAAAAAAGTATAGCGTGCCCATGGTAGCTTAATATGTGTTCGGTCGCTCACTCACGCACTTTATGGCCAAACAGCGGATTTAAGCTTATACCACTAGTATATTAAAATATAGAAAATTGAAAATATGATTTTACCTTCAATTAGCTATGATTTCAAGGTTTATAGTAATAATTGAAATTATTTATCTGTTTTTAGTAATATCCAATTTGAGCTGTAATTTGAGTTATAGGCGATTTTTTTTGAGGTTACAGTTATTATTCAAACTATTTTGATCCTTTTGACTTACTTTACATCTTCTTAAAAAATATTTATGCAATTCAACTGATAAATTAAAGGCGATATATTGAGACAAAATTAGACTGAAGTTAATCGAATGGAGTATACGCTGAGGCCTAAGCAGATATTAGAGGTGATCTGGCAGCACTTCGGTCAGGAGTAAGAAGACTCGGTAGAACTTAAAATTTTTAGTGTGTACGTCCAGATCGGTTGAAGTATGAAATTGTAAGTGGCAGAAAATAAAGAGAGCAATCTGAGAACATTTTAGAGTTTTTCTTCATATAGCTTTATCCCCACTAGACGTACAATACGAGTGGTAATCTTGTCCTTCAATTATACTCTACAGAGTATAATAAATAAAGTTGTTTTTCTTGGGTGAACATACTCCTTTTTTTTTAATTTGGACTATTTAATCACTTTTAATAAATCACTGTTTTAATTATATTTATGATGCAATATTTAATTATGACTCTTCACGATTGGCACATTTATAAATAATGTTCTCTAATCAAAACAAAACCTGGTTAGTGAAATTTAAATTTGATTAAAGTTACCACAGCAATGAAATATTTGCACAAAGCCTAACACTTTTCTTACAGGCATATAGCAATATTACTGCAAAAATATTCAAAATTCCTAAAAGTTTATAAAAAAAAGTTAGTTTTATGAATTTTTTGCCTAACATTGTTGTAAGGGATATCAATAATTTTTCGAAGGATTTTAGACTGAAGGAAATCGATACGATAGGAATCGGATTTCTACATTGAACCACCGAGCCAAGACCGAAAAAAGCGCGCCAAGTTCGGTCGAATGTGAAGGTTTTGCTCACAGTTTTCTTCGATTGCAGGGGCGTGGTGCATCATGAGTTCTTGCCACAGGGTAGAATGGTCAATAAGGAATATTATCTGCAAGTTTTGCGCAAGTTGCGCGAAGCAATCCGCCAGAAACGCCCGGATTTATAGAAGAACAAAAATTGGCTTTTGCACTATGATAACACACCTATTCACGCATCGTTGCTTGTGCACGAATTTTTGGCCAAAAACAACACACTAATAATACCGTAGTCACCGTATTCCCCAGATCTAGCCCCGTATGACTTTTTCTTGTTTCCAAAACAGATTCTTTGATCCATTTTTTGGAATGGGCAAAAATCTAAGACGAGCCAAAATACGTGCAAGCAAAGCAGCTGTCAAATATTAACTGACCATTCAAAATGGCCAAACTTGTTGGCATAAGTGAGAGACATGAGTACCAATATAATGCCATAAAAATATCGAAAATCGAATATACGTAACCCGCGGAAAATTCGCGATACATTTTGAACAGATCTCGTATAAATTAAGATTTCTACTTTTAACACAAACTTTAATTTTTATCATAAAATTGATGAATTCAGAGATTGTCCAGTAGCGTTAGTCGAGGGAAGATTCCAAGTATATTGTTTTTCCAAATATAATTCCAGAAAGTATACTTTCTTATGTATTAAAGAAAATAAGAGATTTTCCGAAGGATTTTGGACTGAAGGAAATCAATTCGATAGGAATTAAAATTCTACAATGAACCACAAACTTTAATTTGTAAGTCCAAATCGTCTTAAAATTTATGATTCCAGTGATTCTCCAGTAGCTTTTCGACAAAGTAAGTCGTTTCTCCAAATATTATTCTAGATAGCATACTTTGCTACTCGATGGAATAATATTACTATTTAACTGAGTATATAGAGATGGGTGGTTTTTTCTATAGGATAAAAATATCATGAACGCACTTTTGCCCATTTATCTTCCGTTCCCATCTTTTAACCACTCTTGCTGGAGATTCTGTATATGCGAGAGTAAATCATTGTCAAATAATATAAATATTATATAAAACTGGATTTTGCTGAGCACCAGCTGTGATATGGAAAATTTCCGAATATTCATTATTAATATTTACTAAATATACTTTAATACAAAGAAGATATTATATTATGATTATAACATAAATTTTTTTTAAAATTACTTTCCACAAAATTTAAACAAAAAAAAATTCTGCCATTTTATAAAAAAAATAAATAATTTTCAGTTATTGTATCCTTATTTTATATGAAAATAAATCAGAGAGAACATGTATTTTTCTATAACGATAAATTTTTTTTTAAAATAACAGTGAAAGCATATAAAAAATTCTCTAAAATATAAGAAAAATCCTTGATGTATAAGATTATAAATCAACCAAAATCCAATTTTGGTAAGAGTTGAGATTACAAAATTCAATTCAGCTTATCTCCTAATAGCAGGTAATAATGTTACCAATAAAAATTATATTTTCTGTCTTATACGTGAACTTTTTACATAAAATACAAGCGATTGAAAAAGTAATTTTTGTTCAAATATTTTCCGACATCATCTACAAATATTGGGGATCATTTTTATAAAGAAATATACATATTTTTTTTTGGAGATATTTCTACTAACATATCAAAAACAACAAAAAATATAAATAAAATTATTTAAGAAAACATAAAGAAATTTGTAGACGGAGAAATATCGTTAAAAAATGTTTGAAGGAAAAAAATTATTATTCAAACACAAGTTAAGCTCATCCACATCGATTATAAATTAATATGACAAAATAGAATATTCAGTCTGCGTTAAAAAAAAGAAAGATGTATTTGACAAAAAAAAAATGTTTCCATCCAACATATGGTGACCCGTACATGTGTGTATCCTTGCGGAATGGCTTAGCAAAAACATGCAAATTTTAAACCGATAGATCCCTTTTGGTATCGGAATCAATGAAATAATATGCTACTAGTGGAGTTGTTTTTAAGAAGCAGAAAGCCAAAAATGGGATAAGAATCGTTTTAACATAATGTCGTTTGTCTGGGGCATCTCATAGTTATATATGGTTTATGAGCTTTTATCCTTTCAGCGCTTCTTCCTGTGAGAATAGTCGTTCATCTTAGCTTTTCAGCTATCGAACGTAGTGTTGTGTACGAGCACTTAATCGTCGAATATTTCTGTACAGTATATAATATAGGATCGCATAGATTTCAGAAACATGACCGAATATCCTTTATTGGTTTGCATGCTTTGGCAATAAATTACTTTTCGTCTATCTGTCTGCCTGTCTGGTGCATTTATGTTGATTCATTTTGTTTATCCTCCTTCTCAGTGTAGCTGTCTACTTTCTATTGTATTTTATTTTTTATTTTTAAGTAACAAAAAGCTTCGACATAAAAAGGATTCTATTCACTTTGATTTTTATTTATTTGGACATTTTGGTTTTTAATTTTTTTTTCTGCTACAATATGTTATTGATTTGAAATTAATAAAAATAAACTTTAATAAATAAATTTACATGAATTGGCTTTTGAGATATTTTCTTTATTCGAATTTATTCGTCATATTCTGAAAAGGACATTTTTTTCAAAATTTTATATAAATTATTTTTTCTTTCATTTCTTTTTATAGGATATTAATACAAGAAAAAGATAAAAACGTACAAGTTTTGAGTTCAAATCTAGTTAAAAGGCAAAGCCGGCGTCAATTTTTAACATTTTGATTTGAATTTATATAAAAAAAAAATTATTTTTTTGGTCCTTCAAAATTATTAAATTGTAAAAAACAACCTCTGAAATTATGTCCAAGTAATTTCCTTAGAAAGAGTTATTCATTTGGCAGTTTGGAAAAGGAGGTTCTTTTATGATATAAGTTTTTATTTTTTTATTTTTTTTAAATTTTTACAGATATTTACAACAACAACATAGTAATAAGCAAATTTGAGCAATATTATTAATTAGCTTGAAAGGTTGTGGGGAGTAAACATCCAATGAAGTTCCTCATGCTAGCGTATGTTTCTGTTAAGCCTCAGTATTTAAGTAAATCACGCGACCAGTGACGCTTAAGTCTTCGATGGGTATTTCTAGGAAAGGAAGTGGAGGATAGTTCTTGAACAAAAGGATTATTATGATTGAGGACACGTGAACGGAACTTTTTATAACGAGATACAGCCATATCAAAAACAAAGGGGACTTTAAGATCACGATGAATAACAGTGTTGCAAACATAAAAGGGGGCATCGACAATTGTACGGAGTATTTTTGATTGAAGGGATTGGATTTGACGGGAATTAGAAGGCTTAGTAGATCCCCAGATTTCTAGTCCGTATGTCCATATGGGTTTCAGTAAGGTATTGTATAACAGAACTTTGCTATCTATAGTAAGTTTGGAACGTTTGTCTTAGGTAACGTCTTTTTAGTTCTCGTCTTTTAGGTCTTGTATGTGGGTTCCATGTCAAGCGTTTGTCTAAGTACAGTCCTAGGTACCGAGCTTCGGTTTGTTGAGGTATGGCACTGCCATTAAGGTATATGGGTGGGCATTTCTCACGACGGAGAGTGAAAGTTACCTGGGTAGATTTACGTTCATTGACTTTTATTGTCCATCTAGTAAACCAGTTCTGGAGGGTTTGGATTTGGATTTGGAGAGTTTCGGAAGCATGTTGGGGATTTCCGCTCGATGCAAGGCAGGCCGTATCATCGGCGTATATAGCAAAGAAGATATTAGGGCAAATTGGGATATCGGATGTGTAAATGTTGTAGAGGATAGGTTCAAGTATGCTACCCTGAGAAACCGCAGCCAATATCGGAGAGATATTGGAGAGTTCGTTGGATTCATTTACTTGGAAGTGTCGGTTGGAAAGGAATGATCTTAGGACTAGGAAATAGGTGGAAGGAAGGAACCTCTTGAGTTTCCAGAGTAGACCCGGGTGCCAAACTCTATCAAAAGCTTGACTTATATCAAGAAACACACCGGGACAGTACTCTTTTCTTTCTAAAGAGGATGCAATGAAATCGACAACTCGATGACACTGCTGGGTAGTACAATGCTCGAAGGAGGATTTTTTCAAAGATTTTTAGAGTTGTGGAAGGAGACTTATTGGCCTGTAGGAAGTGGGGCGGTTTATTGGTTTATTGGGCTTAGGGATCATTTTAATGATGGCAAATTTCCAGAGGATTGGGAAATGTGTTGTTCTAAGGATGGAGTTATATATTGTGGCAAGGAAAACTATTGCTATTTTAGGGAGTTGTTGGAGTGTATTGGAGGTAATCAGATCATAGCCAGGAGCTTTATTTTTGGGAAGGAGCTTGATTAAATTGGCAACTTCAGAAGGAGTGATTGCTTTAGGGGGAAGACTCATGGGGAAAGGAATGGATAGTTCCGTCTCGATTGTAGTGCAATGAGTTCTGTCTAATATGTCCTCATGTGGAATAAATGTTTGTACAAGGTGTTCAGCAAAAGCGTCTGCTTTATGTTTCTCCGTTTTGGCCCAGGTTCCATTAGTTTTTCGTAAAGGGTGCTTTGTTTTTCTATAAGATAATATTTGTCTTGTAGCAGTCCACAAAGTTCTGTTTTTCGTTAGGGTTGAAGTGTAGTTTCTAAAACGTTCTGTATTGTATTTAGTGATTTCGTCATGTAGTTCTCTTTGCAGCTTGTTCAGTTTGGTTTTGTCGCTGGGCATTCTTGTATGTTGCCAATGAGCTCTTGCTTTTCGTTTTTCTGGAATAAGACGCCTTATTTTTAATGGTTGAATATTCAGGTTTTACTTTTTTGCGTAAAGGCTATGGCGTTTTGTAATAAACATGTAAACTTGTGTACCGCGTCATCTAGTTCTTGTTCTGTTTTTAAGCTTTGTCGTAAGTCTAAATGCTCGTCAATATATTGTTTGAATAATTCCCAATCAATTGGTCCATTAATAAGTCTCAGCGCATTGACTTTTGGAGTGGATTGGGAATCGAGGACTAGTAGAACAGGGCTATGATCGGAGTTAAGATCTAGGAGTGAATTAACATTTATGTTGGAGGAATTCGTGGGACAAGTTATTAAGTAATCTAGAATGTCATGAAGCTTAGATCTGGAAGTTGGCCAGTAAGTGGAAGTCGGAGTAGAGATGACTTGGTAGGGAGAGGATGAAAGTAATTGGTTAAAAATAATCCCACGGGGCTTGCATTTTTCCAAGCTCTTGGGAATTCATTCATTGCTGGTGGTGACTTGGCGTTAAAGTCACCACCAGCAATGAATGAATTCCCAAGAGCTTGGAAAAATGACCTAAATTCAAGGGAGTTTATAGGTTTATGAAGAGGGAATAGTTAAGGGGACAGGGGAGCAGTCAATTGATATTGCGGTGGATTGAAGAAAATCTTCTGCAATATAGGAATGAAAAGAAAAGGATAAAGAATTTCTAATGAGGATAGCAGTGCCACAGTGGGCAGTATTGTCAGGGTGGTCAGTCCTGAACGTTGTGTAGTCGCGTATGTAGAAGTTAGACCTGGACGTAAAGTGTGTTTCTGTAATGACTACTACGTCTATTCATTTGTCATGTAGTAATAAGTCAAGTTCTAGTCGTTTGGAACTCAGTCCAAACTGATTTTTATAGATTGTTTACGAAATACATTTAAATTATACAAATTTAAATGTATTTCGTAAACAATCTATAAAATTTAGATTACATAAAAATCTTCATCTACCAATTAGTGTTCAAAGGAGTCATAAAAAATACATCGAAATGATCAAATCCTGCAACAATTGTTTGCCAATTCTTTGTAAAATATTAAACTTTATTGCACAATAGCAAAATTTACAAAATAAAGTTGAATTAAAATCGATAAATAATAAAATATTAATAAATAAATATAGTCACGAATAGTTAAGTTAAATTTAATATAAAATAATAATTTTCTTCATTAAAATTTTTAAGTTCATAAAAAAGTGGGACCTGCTTAAAAAAGACTCTAAAACTATTATAAGATCCTTCGAGAAGTGCTGAAATTAATCAAGCCTATACAATATTTAAGGAATGGACTAATTATTGCCTCAGCTCGAACAGTTTTGTTTGAGTCTTCCGAGGAGAAATAAAAATATCTCTATCGCTGGCGTGAACTCTCGCACAATGTTCGAGCAATAATTATACGTGAGCTCGATCCAAAATTCGTCAGGTCGGAATTTGTTCCAGCAATGCTATTTTTCTTCATCTATTTGATATTTATTTCATATTCGTCATTTTAAATTCTGTGATTTAGCATTTTTCTGTATAATAATGAAAGTAAATGTAACAGAAAAATATTCCAAAAAAATTAAAGAAATATATTAAATATAAAAAATATGATAATTCAAAAGAATGAACAAATGAAAATGAAGTGCAGTGTTTTCATACATAAAAATATAATGGAAAAATTACGAAATATTTCATTCGAATTGCGTATTCGAGCTTATTACCAAAAGTTATCGCACAAATATCCGCATTATCTTCGGCCCATCATTTCCGAGTATACATAACACAGCTCGAGCCGAAAAACTTAGTAAAATTGTAATATTTCTCGAGGAATATAATTGTAGGTTAAGGTTATTGTCTCTTGGGAAATGGAAGACCATCGTTTTACAATAGATGGCACCAGTAGTAAATGTTGGCCCAAAATATCAGCTCAGAAACATCAAGTTGTAAGCTTAGGAATCTGTCAACAACGCCTCACTATTATTTTTGTGACTTTTATCGCCGTGAAAATTTCGAAATTTGAGCCAAATAAGCGTCATTTGCGGGAAGTTTAACTTTTTGCCTTCAAAAAATCCTCTGCTGAGGCTCGTCAAATAATTGTAAAATCTTATGGTGGAGCTTGTATTACTGAGAGACAAAAAAAGTGATGATTTTGACGTGAAAGACAAGGAGCGTGCCGGACCGATGAAAAAGTCATCACAGATTCATTAGGAATGACTGAATAAGCCATTTTTCATCGTTTGAAAGCCTTAGGAATAATTCAAAAGCAAGTGCATACAAGTTAAAGCCGAGAAACGTCGAACGGCATTTTTTCTCGTGCGAACAGCTACTCCAACGGAAAAAAAGAACGGTTTTCTATATCGTATTATGACTGGCAATGAAAAGTGGATTTATTACAAAAGTGTAAACTAACGAAAATTTTGGGGGCACCCTGGCCATGCATCAACATCGACGGCCCCGGCTTGAAGCTAATGCTATGTATTTGGTGGAACCAGCTTGGTGTGGTATATTATAAATCAGGTGAAACCATCGCAGGAGCTCGTTGCCGAACACAACTAATGCGTTTGAGTAGAGCGTTAAATGTAAAACGACCTCAATACGACAAAGTGATTTTGCAGGACGACAACACTTGGCCACATGTTGCTAAGGTGGTAAAAACCTACCTGGAAACACTAAAATGGGACATCTTGTTCCACTCGCCGTCTTCTTCAGATACCTCCCTTTCCGACTACTAGCTCTTCCGATCGATGACGCATAGCCTGACTGAGCAGCACTTCCAATCTTACGAAGAAACCAAAAATTGGGTCGATTCGTGGATCACCTCAAAAGATGAGCATTTTTTCGACATGAAATGCGCATGATTTCAGAAAGTTGGAAACAAGTTGTGAAGCCTCAAATTTCGAAAATGAAGCCTCACATTTTGAAAAAAAACGGCAGTTTTCCATTTGTAGTCCCAATATTGAAAATTTTTAGATTACCAAACTGTCAATATTGAAAAACCATCTAGACTTACCATTAATTTTATTCCACCGAATCCTAATTGCTTACAGTCGTCTGGAAAAGTAACAAGGCTGTTAAGTACGAGGTCTGTTCAAAAAGTATTTTATGGCGATTTTCGATTTTTTTATGGCGATATATTGGTACTCATGTCTCTCACTTATGCTGACTAGTTCGGCCATTTTGAATGTTCAGTTAATTTTTGACAGCTGCTTTGCTTGCACGTGTTTTGACTCGTCTTCGATTTTTTCCCATTTTCAACCAAAAACAGCATCGCATTAATATTTCTAAGGAGCTGTTGGACTCCAGAGGGTTATAACTGGTGACGAATCATAGGTTTATGGTTATAATCTGGAAGCCAAAGCTCAATCATCCCAATGGAAGCTACCGCACAAGCCAAGACCGAGAGAAGCGCGCCAAGTTCGATCGACTGTGAACGCTTTGCTTACAGTTTTCTTCAATTGCGGGAGCGTGGTGTACCATGAATTCTTGCCACAGGGTAGAACGGTCAAAAAGGAATATTACCTGCAAGTTATGCGCAAGTTGCGCGAAGCAATCAATCAGAAACGCCCAGATTTAAAGAAGAACAAAAATTGGCTTTTGTACCATTATAACGCTCCTGCCCACGCATCGTTGCTTGTGCGTGAATTTTTGCCCAAAAACAACACACATCCATAGCCACCGTATTCCCCAGATCTGGCCCCCTGTGACTTTTTCTTGTTCCTGAAACAGATTCTTTGATCCATTTTTTGGAATGGTCAAAAATCGAAGACGAGCGAAAACACGTGCAAACAAAGCAACTCTCAAAAATTAACTGAACCTTCAAACTGGCCAAACTTGTCGGAATAAGTGAGAGACATGAGTACCAACATAACGCCATAAAAAATCGAATAAACGTAACACCCGAAAAATTCAAGATACTTTTTGAACAGACCTCGTATAAAATAAATCAAACAAAATGTCATATGCTTCACACATTAAGTCTCTTATGATAAATGCTTCCTCTAAAACATCTTCTAAATATCAATGCGGACTAACTAAAAAATATTCACAGGATCTCAGATCCTTTTAAAATTCGCACAAATAATAACAGAATTGAATTTGTATAAAAAAATAATATTTTAATGCTCTTAATTGTGTGGCGATTTACAATAGTTCAATTAAAAATAAAATTACGTGAATGTTTATTTTTGCAAAAATAAAAAATTAAATTAATTGAAACCATTCTTTTTACATCTGTAAATTAATGGAATTCATATGTATGTGATTTCAATTTCAGTTATTAATAAGTATTTTCCAATTATTCAAAAACAGAAGGTAATTTACAAATATTGTCGAAATATACAAATAGCAAGGATAACAATCGATGATATTTATGGAAAAATCATTAAGGGTAATAGAATTTTACCATTTTACGTGTATAGTCGAATGAAAAGTGATCAATATTAAAATATGTCGAATAAAACCACTTAATATGAGGTTTTTTCCGTGAAAATCTGTAAAATATTTTGCAATAATTTGAAAACGAATGGCTAACCGCACATAATTATTTGCATCCGGCGATTTTACACATTCCACAATCAGTATTCATAGCACCTACGGCCAAATGCATATTCATTGGCAATTTAATTTCAGTGCAACGGTTTCAAACTGCAACACTCAATTTCGATTAAATTGCATCACATACCAGCCAATTTAATGCGAATTAACTAACAAACTATTATCGAAAAATGTGACTGCAAATCGGAAAATTCACCATCAACTAAGGTATCATCCTATGGAAACAATGCTTTAAGCTGTAAATTTTGCATCTGAATTAAAATTGTTTTAATACGTATGGGATTTCCTAGAAAATTTACGACTATTGGTCATTTTTGGAGGATACTCCTGTCGGGGAAGCAATTCCATTAAGAGATTATCACGTTACAAGAGTGATTGTCGGTTTTTTTTAGTGTCTATTGAATGAACGGAAAAAATAATCGTCAATCAATCATTTTCAAAAGAAAACATTGGAAAAATTTTAAAATTAGCTTTTGGTAAATAAACTTTTTTGATCAAGTAATTGTGTGAAAAAAACTCATCTTCATGTCAAGGAGATTAATTAGCAATTTTAATTTAGGAATTTTTACAAAAAAAATTTAGTTTGGTAAGAAATCCTTTCTTTTTGAAAGACAATTTTTTTTATAATTCCCCAACGAAGATGATCCCGATCAATGTTAGGTTCCGATTATTGCTGGTTTTATGGTCTACAACAATGACTTTGCAATATCCCATAAATATAATCCGACAGTGCAAAAGTCTATTTAATAGGTCGGTTGTGCGAGATTTATGAGACAAAGCGCCATTTATCTTGAATCACATGTCATTTGGGTTTAGGTATAGCTTAACCATGGTGACATGTGATTTCAGATGAATGATGCTTCTGCCATACTTAATATAAAAAAATTGTAATATTGTCCTGGTGACCCTTTTCATAGATCGTACCGTAAGCTATGACCTAATTTTGGAACCGATACAGACCTCCAATGCATCCAAAATACAAATGATACTAAGAACTATAGCGCTTCTTCACATGACCATTGAGCCAAAAATAAGCTCCATCACTCAATTTGGTGTTTGGCGAATTTGCAACTCATTATCAAAGTACAATTGGATAATTTGAAAATGTATTTTAAGCACAATGAAGAGGTTAATTAATAGATGTGGCAGAAAAACTAAAGAGACTGGCAGCATCGAGAATGATATGGCAACATTGCATTCTTTTTCTTCGCGTAGCTTGCAATTTAACGCCTCCTGGTTGTAAAGTAAAAGTTTTAACCTTTGCTGTGCAATAAAATATTGTGTTAAACATGTTGAATTGATAAGGTTGTACGAGTCTATCCGAATTAAGAGCAAAAGCTTTTCGGTGGCGCAGCGCTTTTTCGAAATGCTGACAAGCATCAAAAAATTTATAATATTTTCCCGGTTATGGTTTTCATAGATCGTACCGTAAGCTATAACATAATTTTGAAACCGATACAGAGCTGCAATGCATCCAAAATAAAAGTGATACTAAAAACTACGGCGCTTCTTCACATTAGCCAAAAATATGCTCCATCATTAAAGTTGTTTTTTTTTGCAAATTTGCAACTCATTAGCAAAGTACAATTGGATAATTTAAGAACGTTTTTTTAACACTATAAAGAGGTTAATTAAGAGATATGGCAGAAAAACTAAAGAGTCTGGCAGCACCAAGAATAATCTGGCAACATTGCATTCTTTTTCTTCGCGTAGCTTACACGTTAGCCCCTGCTGGGTGTGAAGTACAAATTTTAACCTTTGCTATGCAATAAAATATTGTGTTAAACATGGTGAATTTATAAGGTTGTACGAGTCTATCCGAATAAAGAGCAAAAGCTTTTCGGTGGCGCAGCGCTTTTTTGAAAGGCCGTAAAGCAACAGAAGACGAGCTTGGTTTAGAGGGCCTTTCAACTGATAAGAATGAATACTCTTTTGTGGCCAGATTGCCGACTGATATTCGCCATTTAGAACATGATGATGAACGGTCTCTTGGTGCAGTTGGAGGAGAGTGGTTGTGGTATGATCGTATATGCGGATGATCTTCTACTTTTGATTGAGGGGGTTAAATAGGTATATGGTAGAGGTAGCGGGAAGCCAGTGTATGCAGATGGTGTCTGAATGGAGGAATAGAATGGGAGTGAATGTTTCAGAAGGGAAAACTCTGTGCATGTTGTTGGAGGGTTTTTTGGCGGCCAATCTTCGTTTAGAGGCGGTCGGGATCCGATACGCGCCGAAAGTACATTACCTTGGAGTAAAGGTTGGAGAGAGGCTGAACTTTCGGCCTTACTTGCAACATCTAAGAGGGCGCATGGCCAGTTTGGTTAGCATGCTGATGCGAGTATTTCGCAAAGAATGCGGTCTCCGATCGAGAGCGGTGAAAGTCCTGTACAAGGGTGTATTTATATGCGTCGTGTGTATGGGCTGCAATTATGCGCTACTAGTATGCGCCGGTATGCATTAATTCTGTTCAGCATCTGGTTTTGCATGCATGTTTGAATGTATGTAGAACCGTGTCAACCGATGCGATGCAGGTTCTCATGGGAAGAAATTCCATGGGACTTAGAGGTGCTCCGTTGGAAGCATTCACTACCATCTGCGGCGCGGCATCCCGCTTGCTGTTTGTCCGGTTATGAATGAAGAAGTTCAGGATCTTAGTCCACGTCAGCGACATGTATTGGTCCTGAATAGAATATATGAAATTTGGCAACGTCGATGGGATGAGAGTGTGAATGGCAAATGGACGCACATGTTCATTTCGAATGTGTGCTCTGCCTCTGCTTATGGACTTGAATTTGGTCTATAACTTGGGTATTTACTCACGGGACACGAGATGCCCTTGCGGAGCAGCGGGGGAGAGTGCCAAGCATCTTTTCATTGAGTGTGGCCTATACGGGGATTTGCGTGACCTAGGTGCATGTGGAATCGTGGTGAATGTTTAGATTGTGGATGTGAGTGGAGTATTAGGTAGGAGAGAATGGTATGAATACCTTAATAGATTTACCTTGGCACTTTTTGAGAGGAGAGCAAGAATGGTGCGTGAATGAGGTTTTGGCGAGCCCGTGTACCTGAGGGGGCTTAGCGGTGCCAAGGAATTTACAGGATTTCTTACTGTAGCTCAATGAGCGGAGTACAAACCGAAGTACTCTTAAAACAAAAATTGGTACTACGGGAATTGAGGTGCTCCGTGGTGTTAAAACACACTGTGCCCGACAATGGTGAGGCGCCTCAAGCAGCAACATAGTGGCTCAGGTTAACACCCATATCGCGAGTACGGTCTCCGGGTCTCTGGTGGAAGATATTGGTAATTATCTCAGGCGCTGTCACTGCTTATGACAGTAGAGTTTTAGATAGGACTCACCACTAACAGTTGGAATAATCAGCTTGTAACTAGTTACTGACTATAAACTGCCAGTAATACTTGAGCCTTGATTGAGCATAACTCAATTCATATGGGCGTAGGCAACTCGTGGTTTTATGTTTAAAGACAGATAAGTCACGTTAAATAATACGAAGTCTGTGCAAAAAGTATCGCGAATTTTGAATTTCCGCGGGTTACGTATATTCGATTTTCAATTTTTTGTGGCGTTATGTTGGTATTCATATCTTTCATTTATGCCGATAAGTTCAGTCATTTTGTATGTTCAATTAATTTTTGACAGCTGCTTTGCTTGCACGTGTTTTGGCGCGTCTTCGATTTTTGCCCATTTTTGACCAAAAACATCATCGCATTAACACTGCTAAAGATATGTTGGACTCTGTCTGCGACAACCCAAATTTGCTCCAGAGGTTCATAACTGGCGGCGAATCATGGGTTTATGGTTCTGACGTGGAAACCAAAGCTCAATCATCCCAATGGAAGCTGCCGCACGAGCCAAGACCGAAAAAAGCACGCCAAGTTCGGTCGAATGTGAAGGTTTTGCTTACAGTTTTCTTCGATTACAGGGGCGTGGTGCATTATGAGTTCTTTCCACAGGGTAAAACGGTCAATAAGGAATATTACCTGCAAGTTATACGCAAGTTGCGCTAAGCAATCGGCCAGAAACCCCCGGATTTGTGGAAGAACAAAAATTGGCTTATGCACTATTATAACGCCCCTGCTCACGCATCGTTACTTGTGCGCGAATTTTTGGCCAAAAATGGCACACTAATAATGCCGCAGCCATCCCCAGATCTGGCTCCCAGTGACTTTTTCTTGTCATACTTTTTGAACAGACCACGTACACATTTTTCCCATCTCTCGGGAAATTTGTGGATACTACGCCAAAAAAATTCCTTCTCTTTCGAGGCAAACCACTCATTAAGCCATTTTCGGTCGTCATCGTAAGAATCGAAGTACTGTTTAGCGAGCGCATGGTCCATCGACTAAAACAGGTGGTAGTCGGAAGGGACCAGGTCTGGTGAATAAGCGAGGTGGGGTTGCACCTCCCAGTTGAGTGTCTCCAAGAAGCTTCGGACCATTTTTGATGTGTGCGATGGTGCGTTGTCGTGGAAGAAAATCAGCTTGTCATGTCTTTGTTGATAATTCGTCCTTTTTTCACGCAGAGCACGGTGCAATTTGATCAGGTTTTGTTGGTAGTGGTAGGCATTGATAGTTTAACCAGGTTTCAAAATCTCATAGTCGACTATACCCTGCTCATCCCACCAAACGCACAGCATCGTCATCCGTCCGAAGCGATATTTGGTCTTGGGGAAGATGTTGATGGTTGGCCGGGATCAACCCACGATTTCTTGTGTTTAGGATTCCTGAAATATATCCACTTTTCATCGCCTGTTACAATTCGATGCAGGAACGACTTTATTTTTGTCTGGCGAGCAAGATTTTAGATGTGTTTTGGCCTCGCTCCATCTGACTATCGTTCAATTCATGCGGCACCCATTTTTCGATCTTTTCAATCTTCCCCATGGTACGCAGACGTATGAAAATGGTTGGTTGAGTAACACACAATTGTTCCGCGAGCATTTTTTGCGATTGGGTATCGTCTTCGTCCAAAAGAGCCTGCAACTGATGGTGATCAAACTTCCTAGGCCGATTTTCACACTTCTTGTCCCACAAGTCAAAATTGCCGTCTTTGAACCGATGAAACCAATCTCGGCACATTTTTTCCGATAAAGCACTGTCACCATAGGCCTCCAAAAGCATTCGATTTCAGCAGCCGATTTTTTCAAATTGAAGCAGAAAAGCAGAGCTTCCCGCATATGCTCTTTTGCTGGCACAAAACTAGACATGATTAACAAAGGAAAAATGTGTGTTGTTGTACGAAATTGCTGACAATGTGCACTGATTAATGTTGACAGATGTCAGACTCATAAAAAAAAATATGGCGTACCCATTGTAGCTTAATACGCTCCCTCACGCCATCTATGACCAAACAGCGGATTTAAGCTTATACGCCTAGTATTGTGAAATAAATAATACCTTAAAATGGAACATTGTGTTTTATTGCAAATTTTCAAAACTAATTCTATCAAACAACAAAACCCGAAATATTGAAAAAAATTATTTGTTTACGCATAAATGACATCACATATCAAAATGGTTCGAAACAGTGCTTACGTGACGGTCGGATTCGACGATTTCTATTATTTTATCGACATTTTCGACAATTGGCATTCCAGAGCGTGGTGCATCTTTGACATCAAAATTACCGGAACGGAATCGACGAAACCAAAATTGCGCGTAATTGGCTGTAACAGTAACAGGGCCATAAACACTATTCACATTTTCAGCTGCTTGGCTTGCGTTTTCGCCTTTATCGAAGAAAAACTGTAAAATATGGCGTATTTTCTCTTTGTTGGTGTCCATCTTTGACGCGTGCTAAAAAATACTGAGGCAAGTAATCACAAAACTGTATGAGAAGCATACGAAATCTTATCTTTGTAACGCCATCTAGTGCAACCCTTTTAAAACAGGAGATACAGACTCCTAAAGGCATGTATTGGCAAAATACTTTTTACTACACCTTATATTTTGTGGAGCAGATTGGTATGTTGTAAAAGTTTAAATAGGGGACTTGGGAATGGAGTTGTTGTATCGAGGAGCTCCATAATGGGAGGAATTCTGCTCGCAAAGTAGTTCTTGGTTATGTGGTATTCCTGTAGAATATGGGTGATAGTGAAATGGGTGGCACAGGATTGGCAGAAGGGACGATTGGTATTGCAAAAAAGGAAGTTATGAGTAAGAGCAGTATGTCCAATCCGGATTCTGAGGAGCTTCCGCGCCCAGAATTTCGGTATTGATGTTGAATACACTAGTTCATTAGTGGTTATCCAATGAGTCAACAAAAAAGTGTCGCTATTGGTCCAGTCATCGTGTCTGCGGATGGCTAATGGTGTTAGTTGCCATTCTGTTAGTAGGCGAGGCAGATTGGGAATGACTGTGATCACTGGTCGACGGAGTGTTTCTCCAGCCAACTTGTCAGCAATTTCATTACCCACAATTCCCACATGCCCTGGCACCCATCGCAACTCGACACTCCTATTGCTAAGTAGGCTATGACAAATAAAATTTTTTTTGCTCTTATTTTATAATTCAAATAAATTCTGATAATTTTTGTAAACATTTTAACATTTTTCAAATAAAAATAACTGAGTATCATTCAAAACAAAAACTATAAACAAGCCTTTACAGGAAGTTATTTCCCTAAAAAAAAATAACCAATAGAAAAAAATAAAGTAACTAAAAATGAAGGCAGATGTCGCTGCCGGATCAATCTAGCTACTATTTATATTTTACCCAAATTACGAGGGAAAATATCCAAAAAAAACTTTTCCTTTTGAAAAAAAATTTGATTGATTTTACTTAAAAAATTTTATATAAAAGAATATTTCGAAAAAATTATAAAAACCCAAAGCAAGAGAACAGAAAGGCTGTCAAAGTCAAAGAGAATGTTTAAAAGAAAGTTTTCTTAATATGAGAAATGTCCGTTTAAGATTGACTAAAGGGCATAAAATCCAGATTTTTGTAAACTTTTTCAAATTAAAAGAATATTTTATAAAATTTATAATTATTATAAAAGAAAATTATTGAATAAATTAACCCATATCTTTTGAAGTGACAAGATATAAATTAATTTCCAAAGAGTATAAAAACAAAAACTTTATTCTTTTCAAAGGGTTGATATTGCTCAGAATTAAAATATCTTAAATATTTAGAATATAAATATTTGGTTGAGAAATAAAAACCTAATTTTACATTGAGTTTTTCGTGGAAATATTTCACAAAAAATTCTTCAAAGTAATTTAAGTCCAATATTGTCCTTGAAAAATTCATCTTTTCTTAGTACTTTCAAAATTATTAATATAAATTCTTGAAGGATAATCAATCTTATAATTAAAAATATTATAAACAAAATTTGTTTTTTTTTCCTTCTTTCTATTAAACATGATAAGTCAACTAATTTTAGAAAAATTTAAATAAAGTAATTAGTAGAAATTATTTTTTCTTCATTTTTCCGAATATTTCTAAATAAATCTTTCTTCTATTCATTAGAAAAATTATCAAATGCAATTCGAAAATCAAATTAAAGTTTTCTGCAATATTAGTGAACAAATAAATTTATTTAATCCGTAAAATTGGAAAAATTTCAACACAACCATTCCAGTTTTAGTAAAATAAATTACTTTTCCTGGTAATTATGTGGGAATATCTGAAAGTATTGCATGTGCCAATATACTTAATCACAGTTTACAGTTTTACTGTTAATCAGTCGGAAAGTACCAAAGAACCAGAAAGAAATGTGTGAATATTAGCAAGAATGTGTCTTTGATACCTGCAACATTAACTTAATCCACCCCCAAAGCAATAACTTTAATGCGTTTTGCAATAATGACCACTTATCACGACGTCAGTAATTAACTTTATATCAGCAAGTATCTTTTATTTTTATTTTATTTGAATTTCTTTTTGCCTTTACAGATACATGAACGATGAGTGAGTATATGGTTTGTTGCCAACTTCATAATGAATTGTCCTAAAGCCAATCACGTCTTCTAACATCTACCAATCGATTGAAAATCTTTTATTTTCTAGGAATGCAACAAGAAAAAACAAAGCTCATACAAATAATATGATGTGATTTTTCATGTAAGATGTGATTTTTCTAGAATTTTTGGCAGGAGTTTTATTGTCCTTGTTTCAATGATATTGAACAAAATTTTTCTTATACAAAACACAAATTTTCCTTTTAATTTTTATAGTTTTTTTATGGAAATATAATAAATTGATTATTTTTCTCAGTATTATACGAGGTCTGTTCAAAAAATATCGCAAATTTTGTGTTTTTTCAGAAATTATTTATTTTTTCATGAATATCTATTTTGTCCCCTTCAAAATAATCCCCACCAGATATTATCCACTTATGCCAACTTTTTTCCAATCCTCGAAGTACTTCAAAAAATCATTTTTTGTGATCTTGTTCAGCTCCTCCTTCGATGCCATCTTTATCTCCTCAATCGTAGCGTAGTGTCATCCTCTCATGACGCTCTTCAGTTTCGGGAACAAGAAAAATGCACATGGGGCCAGATCTGGGTAATACGGTGGCTGCGGCATTATTAGTGTGTTGTTTTTGGCCAAAAATGGCAAAAGCCAATTTTTGTTCTTCCAAAAATCCGGGCGTTTCTGGTGCATAACTTGCAGATAATATTACTTATTGATCGTTCTACCCTGTGGGAAGAACTCATAATGCACCACGCACCTGCAATCGAAGAAAACTATAAGCTAAACTTTGGGGCGGTTTTTTCGGTCTTGGCTCGTGCGGTAGCTTCCATTGGGATGATTGAACTTTGGTTTCCATGTCATAACCATAAACCCATAATTTGTCACCAGTTAAGACCCTCTGGAGCAAATTTGGGTCGTTGCGGACAGAGTCCAACAGCTACTTAGCAATGTTTTTGGCCGAAATTTCGACGATTGGCTGAAATTTCAATGGTCTCACGCCCAAAATTATTGGTAAAAATCGAATGGCATGACCCAATCGATATATTTAAGTCCTCAGTAACTTCTTAAACAGTAATTCGACGATTGGTCAATACTAGTTTCTTAACTTCATCAATGTTTTCGTCTGTTGTGGACGTGCTCGGGCGTCCGGTACGCTTTTCGCCGTTCACATCTTCTGGGCCCTCTAAAAACATTTTGTACCACCGATAAACGTTACTTGGGTCTAAGGTAGCTTCACCATACGTGGCAGAGTCAATATTTGGATTGCGTCCGCGCAATTAATTTTGTTTTTCACACAAAATTTGATACTGATTCTTCCATCCTTTTTTTGGAATGGGCAAAAATCGAAAACGAGCCAAAACACGTGCAAGTAAAGCAGTTGTCAAAAATTAACTGAACTTTCCAAATGGCCGAACTTTTTGGCATAAGTGAGAGACATGAGTACCAACATAACGCCACAAAAAATCGAAAATCCGATATACATAACCCGCGGAAATTCAAAATTCGCGATACTTTTTGATCAGACCCCGTATATATAAAAGACCACCATTTCTACAAAAACAAAGAAAATATCCTAAAAAAAGGTGCTATTTACATCCTTTTTTCATAATCGTACGGAATAGATTTCAGTTCGAATATTCCTAAACGATAGATTTCAGTTCGAATATTCTCTTGAAGTTCTTAAATTATTCGAAATATATTAACGAAAACTCATACTTTAAAATAGACCACCGCTCAATCCTTACCCCCCCCCCACCACCCTCCAACCTTCGTAAAAAAGCCTGGTACGGTCGAATAAATTTTTTTTCTGATACTGTCCAATTAGTCAAAAAAAAAAAATCAGGATTTTTTACTGAAAATTTCTAGCAAAAGGTCCATTGTGGCCATGGGAGTGTACGCAGAAGCTCCATCCCGTAGGAACCTTGCCTCGTGATAATTATCGACCGATGGACGTGAAAAGTTTTCAAGTACTGTCAAATACATGGATCCGTGTAATTTTTTTGGCAGACCTTTATAGAAATAGGGGCCGACAACCCTTTCTGTCTTAACATCGCAACATGCCATAACATTTTCGGGAATCAACTGATGTCGATGTAATTCGCTGGGATTCTCAGTACACTAAAATCTGGGTAGGTATTGGAATCAAATCATTTGGATCTGGTATGTAAACTATTTTTAATCAGTTTCAGGATCTTCTAAAGAAATGTTTTGACTATGCCTATTTGAGCAGTGCAATAACAGGTAAAAACAAATAGATCCTTAAGGACACTCTACTGTACAGCTTCCACTCTACCAAAAATTCATTGTATGCTTAGCACCTCTTCCTTGAAGATACAATTTTTTCTAACAGTGCGATTAGGTTCCGAATCATTTAATCGCCAGGAGATACTCTTACATTAAAATATCACCAATGGAATAGAAAAACTTAATAAGCTTTTCTCGCTGCTAGGAGTCATATCTTATCTACATGGCTACCCATTTAAACTTCCGAGGAATGTTCTATAATTAAAAACAAAATAAAAAAAATTAAAATTAAACCAACTTAAACCTTAAATGAATTATATAAACTGATACACACCTTATGAACGCATGGAAAAGGATAAATTTATTATGAAAAGTGTTGTTTTGTTAAACTTCAAAAGTTCTACTCACATTCCAGCAGCCAAAGAATATGCACAGTCACCCAAGTCAATATCCTAGCCAAGTTTTTTTAATTAAGTTTCTTTGAAACCCAATTAATAAAAACGTATTTTATCGTTTTTGTCTACTTTCTCTACGACAAATTTCATCCTTTTAACTCAATAGATTTTGCTTATTTACGAATTCTCTCATCCATATTTTAACACTTAAAAATAAAGTTACCATCATAAAAATTCAATTATAATATATTCTCACTTTAAAATTATATAAAACCTATAAAAAAAATAAATAGAAATTTAAGAATCCATACAGTTTATGGGGTGAGCATTCCTATTTCGGAATTATAAAAAACTTTAGATAAATACATTACCCTTAAGGATATTTCGTTAAAGGTCTATCTTAAACTCTTAAAGAGCAAATACTATTATTATCTTCTTCTATTATTAATATTAATTTAAGGGAAATTATTTTATCTGAAATTCTGTAAGATTTTTCCCCATTTTTATGCTTGTTCCTTGAAATACAAAAGCCTAATTAAAAGGAAATTAAGTACAAAATTTTCTTTAATAAAATTGGGAATATTAAAAAGAATTTTCTGCAACTTCTATTTATAAATATCAGAAGTAAAAGTACAATTTCTCTTTGTTCTTTTCGTTTTTTAATTTAAATTTTTCTTAATTGTATTAATAAATTGTTATTATAAAAAACGGCTAAAAAATAGTGAAGCTTGCGTCATTCAGAGTGATCGGAAAATACTGCGGATGTTTCTTCTACATAACTTGTCCGTTAGCTCTCCTCCAAAAGTGTTTTACTGAGCTTGCGTTTAGTAACTTTAAAAATCTCGTGGCTTTTGCCATTTTAAGTAGATATTTTTCTTACATAGTATGGTTAACGAGAATAAAACTTTTTATAACGAGAAGCAGTCAAATTCACGAATGAAGAAAACTTTGAGATGCAGATTATAGAACCTTTCAGAAGAGTGAAGTTGATTTGTTGCGTTAAGAATGAAATTTGGGAACAATAATTTCCCACCAAATTTTCGATTAAGTATAGTAAATTCGAAAGTATGTGTATGGCTTATAAAGAGTTGCAGTAAGCCTATAAGAAATGAAAGAAAATCTTCCTTTTCAAAAATACAAATTAATTGGTGTCATAAAGAAACAATGGAAAATAAGCTTCGAGTCTTTAGCATCAGAAAATGATAAAAATCTGAAATTTTTTAAGAATTTTTTTATGAAAATAACTTTTTTTTATAAAAAAAAATCCTTGGAAAAGTCATTTTGCATCACATTAGACTTTCCAGACACTTAGAAATCATCAAAGATATAGCTTCCTGCTATCTCCTAAGTCCATCATTTACTAAGGGTATAAGCTTAAATCCGCTGTTTGGTCATAGATAGCGTGAGAGATCGTATTAAGCTACCATGGGCACGCCATACTTTTTATTTATGAATTTGACATCTGTCAACAGCCATGTCCATGCGTCTGCGTGCCATGGAGAAGATTGAATAGATCGGAAAATGGGTGCCGCATAAATTGAAAGATAGGCAGATGGAGCGACGCCAAAACACATGCGAAATCTTGCTCGCCAGACAAAAAATAAACTCGTTCCTGCATCGGATTGTGACAGGCAATATATTTTGAGAATACTAAATGCAACAAATCGTGGGTTGAACATCTTCCCCAAGACCAAATCGCTTCGGACGGAAGACGATGCTGTGCGTTTGGTGGGATCAGCAGGGTATCGTCTACTATGAGATATTGAAACCTGGTGAAACTGTCAATGTTCACCACTACTACCAACAACTGACCAAATTGCATCGTGCTCTGCGTCAAAAAAGGACGGATTATCAACAAAGACATGACAAGCTGATTTTCCTCCACGACAACGCATCATCACACACTCCAAAAATGTTCCGAAACTACTTGGAGACATTCAACTGGGAGGTTCTACTCCATCCCGCTTATTCACCAGACCTGGCCCCTTCCGACTACCACCTGTTTTCGTCGATGGGCCACGCGCTCGCTGAGCAGTACTTCGATTCTTACGAAGACGTCCGAAAATGGCTTGATGAGTGGTTTGCCTCGAAAGAGAAAGAATTTTTTTGGCTTGGTATCCACAAATTGCCCAAGAGATGGAAAAAATTTGTATCTAGCGAGGGTAAGTACTTTGAATAAATTTTTATTTGCTTTCTATGAAAAAAACATGTGTTTTTTTGAATAAAAAACAGCGGATTTAAGCTTGTATACCTGGTAGCTTTTATCGAAAAAAACAGATCACGGGACTCCAAACCCTATCTTTTACTTGATTTTTTTTTACCAAGATCAAAATTTACTTATTACATTTTTAGACACCATCTCATAGACCTCATAAGCATATGATTTTTGCTTTCTATATTATTGATATTATTGTACTTTAAAAGAAAATTGCTGGATGAAGAAAGAAACAAATGAAAGCTAAGGTGATAATCACTTAGGATAATAGTAAAATGGTCTCCGCAGGGTATACACATAGGACGTGATATATTACCAATAAGAAAATTATGAGGGAAAGCCTCATAACTAATAATAATTCTGAGAATTTTTTTTTGTTTAAATTTTATGAATCGGTCGTTAATAGAAAGCTAAAAAAATTATCTTCTTGTTGATTTACGCTTGACAGTAGACTATATGTTATAGCAAACAGAGCATCTCTAATACAGGAATTGGAGAAATCATCCTGACACCTACCTTAAGATGATTTCTCCAATTCTTGTTTAGAGATGCTCTGTCATTTTGAACAGACTATATTGGAGGTAGTCTCAAAGTGAGTAGTTTTTTTTCTTCAGTTAAACACGATAGGGTCTACTTTAGCGATAAAACTTTTAAGCTCTTTTCAGTTCATAGAAAAATAATTTTCCGTATAGAAAGGGGTCAGTTTCCCCTTTTTCCGTGAACTTACAATACATTCTCAGCTCTACTGAAGTATTCAAAGATGCACTCGTATCCAAGGGCTCCCATTAATACAAGAACTTCAATTGGAAAAATTAAAATTAATTATAAAATCATCAATATTCCTATTGAGCTTTTTTGATAAGAGCAAAAATAGAAGTACGTCCTGTCTCAACAAAAGCAGACCCGGTCGACTAACCAGCCTGGAGCAACTTTCAACTGACGCCTCAAGCTTCTATTCGACTGTCGTCTATTAAAACGCTTGTCATTTTTATTATTTTCAACTTTTTTATCCTAAAATTTTAATTGGTAAAGCATCCGAAAATATTCTTTTTGCAGTGAGTCCTATCGAAAGCCTATTTAATGTTCGATTTAATAAAAAATATTTGATATATTTCAGGACCTTGCCTGAAATATCTCAAATTCTTTTTTATTTTTTAGCTCCAACTAGTCCAGATATTTCAATTTCTTGAAAAATAATGA
Source organism: Atherix ibis (assembly GCA_958298945.1). Taxonomy (NCBI): domain Eukaryota; kingdom Metazoa; phylum Arthropoda; class Insecta; order Diptera; family Athericidae; genus Atherix; species Atherix ibis. The sequence continues at coordinate 27,973,682 of OY282605.1, read as the reverse complement.
ACTTTTAGGGCACAGTCTTCAGTAGAGTTCGCAAAATTATTACGGATTTTTTTTTAGTAAATACTAGAAAAACTAATTTATGTTCTCAAAATTGTAAAAAATTTTACTGCCAAAAAGGAATATTTTTCCAAAAAACGCTTCAATATCAAAATTTACACGATTTTTTTCGTTTTACGAAAACATAATTTTGCAGAGTCCAATTTAAACGAATTGACATACAATATTCATATGAGTTATGACAATTGTGCTAGTATATGAAAATATAATATGGCAACAGGTGTGCTTGGAATCATAAATGTAGCTGTTCATACCCATCCTAACTGAAGGATATGGTATACTTTATGATGTCAGCAACCTATAATTTAGAAATTATTTCGTGTTGTATGGTTTGCAAAATTCCCTTTAACAAACGATTCCATGATACTTGCCACCTGTTCAGTATGTACCAAAGTCATATATTAGTCAGGAAAGTCAAAAACTTCACTAATCCCACGAGTTATCAGAAATATCATGTCAAAAGTTAGAAGATAGAACTGGGAGGTGAAGCCCCATGGTTGGATCTTGCCTACTCAAATGTAGATTCTCGAATTCATTGACAAATTTTTGCATACTTTTTTTGTGAATTTGTACTAAGCGAATTAAAGGAAACTGAACTCTACTAAACAGATCCGATTTTATTTTTGGTCTACTATTTCATATTCAGTGTTTATATACGAGGAATAATAAAATTCACAACAACCCAAACGGATGCTATCGACACTGTACAGAGTTGGGATAACACAAACGACAGAGCACATTTTGCAATTCACAAATAGCAGCAAATAAATTTAAAAATAATACTTCCGACTATGGAGGTTTATGGTTATAAAAATAAAGATGCTTTCCGAGTAATAATATTCCGACACAGTTTTCCATCGTTATTCTGCCCTCACGTAGTGGATTTAAATCATCCACGGCCAGGCATCGCATATTCTTTTATACAAATTGGTATGTGGAAAAAGTTCACTGTTCGCAAGAGTCGCAATTGTTCGAAAATCTTAAAAGCAACATCAAATAATATTTTATGTTATTTTATAACAAATTTTATATACCATCAAAGTTGTTTTATTTTGTTATTAACTAAATAGGTTACTAAATTTACCGAATGCAGTGAACATGCAAAAATAAATGTAATAAAATTGAGAAAAGCTTTCGGAAAATTAAAATTTTACAGATTTTTCTAATTTCCAGAACGATTTCTTTTATGGCTGTTGGACTTTAATAATAAATGAATATAAACGAAATAAAATAAAATCTGATTATTTATTAAGCTATATTCATTATTTGTAAACATTTTATATGAAATTTTGATTATATTAAATGAGCGCTGAATTTTTAAATAAGAAAAATATGGTAAAATTAAATAATAAGAAACTTTTAAAAATATTTATAACTAATTCAAGTTTCTAACAGGCTAGAAGTTAAATAGTACTTAAAAAGCATCTGCAATGTGAAGGAGAAGTATATACGCATTATTGCTTTTACAACTATTAATAAATTTCTTGAAAGTTTCATAAAGAATAATTTTCTTACAAGAAAATTGGAATGTTATGATTAAAGTGCATGAAACTGTTTATAATGAGAAACAGCAAATATTACCTACTCAGGAAAATGAAGAACTTCATCATCTTCATCTTTTTCATCATCTTCATCTTCTTCATCTTCTTCACTTTCTTCAACTTCTTCATTTTCTTCATCTTCTTCACCTTTTTCATCTTCTTCATCACCTTCATCATCTTCATCTCCTCCAACTTCTTCATCTTTTTCAACTTATCCATCTTCTTCAACGTCTTCATATTCGTTTACTTCTTCTATTGCTTCATTTTCTTCAACTTCTTCCAATTCTTCATCTTGCTTATCCCCTTCATCTTCTTTCATCTTCTTCATCTTCTTCAGATTCTTCAACTTCTTCATTTTCTTCATTTTGTTCATCTTCTTCATCTCCTTCATCTCCTTCATCTTCTTCATCTTCTTCACTTTCTTCAACTTTTTCAACTTATCCTTCTTCAACTTCTCGACTTCTTATTCTTCTTCATCTTCTTTATCTCCTTCTGCTTCTTCATCTTCTACATCTCCTTCATCTTCATCATATTTTCCTTCTTTACCATCTTTCGCGCCCCATGAATCTTCCGCAAATTCTTGCGAAGATCGGTTTCAACTAGCAATCCGTACCCTAATTAATCCACGAGCATTTATGCAACAACTTGGTCCTACCTCTAACCAGCCCCATCCATAATAGATAGGTCCATTTGCTAACAGTCAGTAATAAGTTAAAAGCTAGTTATTCTAGCTGTTGCATCCGGGATATTTCCGTCTTTTAGCTCCAATCTTAAGAATGCATCTGCGATGTAGATAACCACCAGAACTACCTACGTTTCAGCCAAAGAATCCTCACCTTGGCCGGTCACGACAGACAAACCAGTTCAGCATTTGAGAGTATACCTGGTAAGTACTTTGCACTCAAAGAACTACAGGCATTGCTACACCAGCTCAGGGCCTCAGATTCACCAAGACTCATACGCCAATTCTGGTATCGATTCTATGGTACAGATCAACACCCAAAGTAACCTCTATGCGGGATGTGCCAAGAACCAATACAAGTCCTAACATTAGGCGGAGAGACCTCTAAAAATGTGGAACCTATTAATTCTTAAGTACGTCAGGGTGCTGATTGATATTGAAGGTATTTGATGAGTCCTGAAAAGGCTCAGAAATAGAGTTTTTCCAGCCAGATTTAATGTTGTAGACACTTATTTACATGATTGAAGCGATGAAGAATGAAAACAATGTCTCTGCTTACACGTATGTGTATATAGCTGCGTTAAGTAACTACTTGAAAAGGATAACATTAATATACAATAATAAAATAAAATTGTCGGGAAAAAACCATTTCTTTACTTTTCGACCCCATAAGTAAGTTGCTGTCAATAGTTTGGAAATCTTCTTATTCTCGTATATGACTTTTCAATATTAATTTTTTTATAGTTCTTAAAAAAGATTTTTTACGTAGAGTAGCAGTAATTAAGATCTTGAATACTCCGATTGCACTGCTTTTTTAGTAATTTTTATAACATATTGTATAAAAAAGGTGACTAAACCAAATAAAGCTGGAAATTTTTGTTTTATCAGAAAAAATTTTAGGTGTTCACAAATTTGCTTTATCAGATTTTAGGTACTAATATGTGTCTGAAATTTAACAGATATTTTGCAAAACTCATGCTGTTAAAGGAATCTAAAAACTCATGCTGCGGCTGATAAAAGAAAGCAGTTTATGGATTTTTGCTACTTTATAAAATTCATAGTAAAGTTACATATGTATCCGAAAACATCAAAATATTCCTATAAAGTGTTTGCATAAAAAAGAACATGTCGAAAATTTCTACAAAATTTTTTTTTTTAGTAAAAAACTCTTATTAATTGAAAACTTTTAATAAAAAAATGGGAACAAACAATTTTTAGCCAAAATTCTCCAAGTAAAAAAAATTGATAATCAAAAGTTCACAGTGGGAAATTTTTAATCTAAAATTTTCAATGTTCAAAAAAATTTCCATTTTACCTCTTCAATGAAAAAAGTTCAATAAAAATTGTTGATTAAAACGCTTTGACTTAAAACATTTCCTTAATAATTTCAGATATATTTATAAATTTCCAATCAAATATTATTGATATTATTTTTATAAATTAATTCTCTGAATAAATATAATACCCAGCGTTCCGCAGAGTTTTGGTTTTCAACTGAACATAGTACGAGAAGCCACCCGATTAATTTAGTCCAAATTATCTACCTTGGCTCATTCAAGCTATAATTTAATAGATTCATAAGTAATAATTTAACTATGTCTAAAAAATATAACGAGAATGTACAACTTTGTAATTTTGTAATTTTTGATGAATATTTATGCAAATTGACTTCGATTTTGTTTGATGAAAATTTATTCAACCAAATTTTTGTATCTAATCATTCATGTAATTTTTGTTAATATTGTATAATATTATACATGAAATAATTTCATTGATTTTTGTATTGATTTGTATAAATTATGAAATTATTGAATTGATAAATATAAAGTCAATCATCGAAAATATTTCCCATCAAAATAATGAAGGCTGTGCAAATTTTGATAAATTTCGAAACTTTTATATAAAAAGCAAAAAAAAAAGATTAATTACCAGTAAATAATTTCGTATTATTTCATAGAGAATACACACTGGGTTAGTAGACTGTCCATAATGACGAAACAGAGAAAATAAAAGCTTATCCAATTTACAATTTGGATATTTTAATCAAATATATTTTATAGTTAGATCAATTTTAATCAAATATATTTTATAGTTAGATCATAATTAGTGTTTTTATTAAATTAAATTTTTCAAACTTTTCCATTATTAAAATTTATATAATATTTGTTTATATAACAGGTGTATAAGCTTAAGTCCGCTCTTTTTTATTTAAAAAAATACATATTTTTTTTATACATAGCAAAAACAAAGTTATTCAAAGTATAGGGTGGACCATATAAAAGTGCCATTTTAAAATTGTGGACCATTTAAAAAACTAGTGTGTATTTTTTTAAATTTCCGGTTTTATTAGAAAGATTGAACCTTGAAATTTAATAATAAAATACAACATCATTCCCAGAAAACTGGAAAATATTGAGAACTTTCGAAAACCCAATTATCAGCCAAAATTCTGATGTTAATTGGATTATTTTCTGTGGGAAGCCGTTAAGGATAAATGTTACGCAAGCCATACAGAGACAATTGAGGCCTTGAAACACGAAATCAAAGTTGCCGTTAAAGAGATACAGGCCCAGACAATCGAAAATGTACTGAAAAATTGGGTCGAGCAAATGGGTTACTGTAAGACTAGCCATGGCAGTCAATTAAATGATGTTGTGTTTCGTTCTTAAATTTCAAGATTCAATCTTTTTAATAAAACCGGAAATTTGAAAAAACATACACTAGTTTTTTTAAATTTACTTTTTAAAATGCAACTTTAAATCGCTAGCTACGCATTTTTCCCATCTCTCGGCAATTTGTGGATACCACGCCAAAAAAATTCCTTCTCTTTAGAGGCAAACCACTCATTAAGCCATTTTCGGACGTCTTAGTAAAAATCGAAGTACTGCTCAGCGAGCGCGTGGCCCATCGACGAAAACAGGTGGTAGTCGGAAGGGGTCAGGTCTGATGAATAAGCGGGGTGGAGTAGTACCAACTAGTTGAGTGCCTCCAAGTAGTTTTGGACTATTTTTGACGTGTGCGGTGGTGCGTGGTCGTGGAGGAAAATCAGCTTGTCATTTTTTTGTTAATAATCCGTCCTTTTTTCACGCAGAGCACGATAGAATCTGATCAGTTGTTGGTGGGCATTGACAGTTTCACCAGGTTTCAACATCTCATAGTAGACGATACCCTGCTCATCCCACCAAACGCACAGCATCGTCTTCCGTCCGAAGCGATTTGGTCTTGGGGAAGATGTTGATGGTTGGCCGGGATCAACCCACAATTTCTTGCGTTTAGGATTCTCGAAATAAATCCACTTTTCATCGCACAATCCGATGCAGGACGACTTTCTCTTCTATCTGGCGAGCAAGATTTCGCATGTGTTTTGGTGTCGCTCCATCTGCCTATCATTCAATTCATGCGGCACCAATTTTCCGATCTTTTCAATCTTCTCCATGGCACACAGACGCATGAAAATGGCTGGTTGAGTATCACCCAATTGTTCCGCAAGCATTTTTTGCAATTGGGTATCGTCTTCGTCTAAAAGAGCCTGCAATTGATGGTCCTCAACCTTCCTAGGCTGATTTTCACGCTTCTTGTCCCACAAGTCAAAATTGCCGTCTCTGAACAGACGAAACCAATCTCGGCACGTTGCTTCTGATAAAGCACAGTCACCATAGGTCTACATAAGCATTTGATGCGATTCGGTAGCCGATTTCTTCAATTTGAAGCAGAAAAGCAGAGCTTCCCTTGATCTTTTTCTGGCACAAAACTAGACATGATTACCAAAGGAAAAATGTATGTTGTTGTACGAAATTGCTGACAATATGCACTGATTAATGTTGACAGATGTCAAACTCATAAAAAAAAGTATTGCATGCCCATGGTAGCTTAATACGATATCTATGATTTAAGCTTATACCCCTCGTAACTCGATTCTTTTGCGGTTCTCTTAAATTAGAAAATTATCTGTTTAAAAAGGTATTGTAATTTTGGTAATATTTCCAAATCTGGAAATTACGCCTACTAGTAACTTTTTCCACAGTAAAGACTAAAATTTATTTACCTGCTAGTATTATATTATTAAAATTTTATATATAATCTAGATTAAAATCTTTTAGTTAAGGCCAAAGACAGTTAGTTGTCATACGGCCACTACCCTCAGAATTAGCGGTAATGGTCTATCGTTCTTCATTGTGAAATAAATATGTCCCAGTTATATTTTAACACAAAAATGTTTACCCTAAAGTTACTTCTTATAAGAACAGTGATTTTTCTAGAAACATTTACAGGTAAAGCAATTTTGCTAATCAATTCATCCAGCAAGGAAAAAAATTGGCCTCTTGGTTAAAAAAAGTTTGTTTAAAAAATCAGTATCCAAAGCTTGTTAGTCAGAATATTTTATTATTATTAAATTCATAGTAAAAAATGGCAAATTTTCTTTAAAATAATAAATATCTTCAGTTATAAGTATAATTTATATTTTGTGTCATAATAAGACTGTAGTTTCTAAAGCGAAAAAGAACTTTTCGAGATCCGAGCATTTTCTATATCCTATTTTAATATCTATGTACGAATTTTAATTAAAAATAAGAGCCACGACGTACTCTATACTCAGAAAAAAATTACTGAACATTTTCGAAATGGTGATATTATGCATATTATGAAAAAAAGATCGTTATGACTGGTCCTCATCATATTGTACCAAATCAATTGACTGTTAAGGGATACAAGAACCTATTGATTGGATGTTAGACCGCTGATTAGCTCCACGGAAAATTTTTATTAGAAATTTTAATGTACTCATTGGAAGCTTTTCAACCCAGTACACACTTGGTGCCGTCACCAAGAGATGGATCTCGATGTAAAGCCTCACAAAACGGTCTTAGTTCCATTCACTAAGAAGCATAAGTTGAACCTTACCAAGGTCAAGATGAATGAAACTGAAGTTCAGTACTCTACTAAGGTTGAATATCAACAGGTAATTCTTGACCAAAAGTGACCTGAAACTCACACCTTACCAGTATAACTGACTAAAGCCATTTGGGTTTATCATAGGCTCTTCGGTAAAACCTTGGGTCTGCAATCAAAAATGATACAGTGGTCATATCTGACAATAGTTAGGACCCATTATTACCTACGTGGTTTTTGTTTGGTGGCCTAAGGTTGAGCAACGTACTGCCCAAGCAATCCTTCATAAATTTCAAAGACGGGCATGCTTGGGTATTAGAGTTGCCCTAACATCTTGCACACGAAAGCTCTTAAAGCTCTATCAGACTTGGTACCTTTGCATTTGCATATAAAAAATAAAGTGGCCAAGGGGGCTCTCAGGTCCAAAACTTTTAAACCAGGCGACATATCTGAATATGTAAAAATTATATAGGGCCTAAAAGAATTCTAGAAAGCCAACTATCTCTCGGACGTAGTACCGAGAAAACCTAACTTAAACCAGTCCTTCAAAGAAGTTCTCAGAGAACGCTTCACTTGAAGGGAGGGAGGCCATAATTCGAAGAAGGGGCCCTCGTCTTTTACACAGAGGGTTCTGAAATGGACGTGGGCTATTGGAGTAGTGTGATCTTATTACCGCCTACCTATGGCTCTTGGTACAACCCCATTCATTTTTCAAGCAGAAATAACTGCCATCATCTCAAATAGCCATTCTGCAATAAAAGCTCTTGTCTCATCTGATGGCTAATCCAAGCTAGTTTAGGATATTCTCGCGGTACCAAATCAACTAGCTATATTCAAAAAAAAAGTAACTTTATTGTGGGTACCACGATATATGGTTATTGAGAGGACCGAACTAGCCAACAAACTTGGCAAAAGAGGAGCAAATACTTCGTTTAATAGACCAGAAAGCTTCTGTGGCTAACCTAAGCGCCACGTGAGGTCCATTACATAGTCATGGATACGTGGGGTTAAAAGCTCATACTGGAGTAATTCCCCGGCCATAAATCAGTTTAAAAGATTCATTTTTAAACGAAAGCCGATAAAGGTCCTTAAACTCAATAAATCAGACTTAAGGCTACTCACTGCCAACTGTCTGTTATGAGATTATCTTAATAAGATGGGCAAATCTGACACAACAATCAGTCGTTTTTGCTCCGAAGATGGTGAAAAGTCGGCGTATCCCGCCAGAGGCTTCGGCATCTTGGTTTAGAATTCCCTGATCCCTACAAGATTTTCCGGCTACTAACCAATATGACATTGGGGTCTCTAAGAGCCTCAATATTACTATTATCTGAGTTAGGATTATTCACCAAAAAAGATTAATCGAAGTGGTTTTAAGACTATGGGGCTCTTTCTACCCTCCGTATTATTATTATTATTATTAAGTCTTTCTACAATCTAATATTCCTTAGATAATTAAAAATAAATTTTTGGAGATCTCTGAAAGCTCCGTGGAGGATGATGGCAAAATTTATCGCCTTAAAAATACCCCTCCTGACTCCTATGCCGTTTCTTTGCATTTTGTTAGTTTACGGAGGCAGAAATCCTTTTTCATTATTTAAATTTTTTTTAAGAAAAATTTCGACTGTTTACCTGCTTTAAAAGCACAATTATGGCGATTTCGACCACATTCACTATGAAAAAGTCTAGTATTATTTTCGTATTCACCACATATCAGCCGACCAGGTAAACTTCTCAACTCTTCTGGACATTTTTCACATTCATCCTCGATTAAAGTTTGATCTGTCGAATTATCACTCAAATTAATTAGAAATTCCTCCGTTGAATTCACACCTTCCACAGCAGGAGTTATTTCAGTTGAGTTTTCTCCCAAAACGATTGCGCTAAAGTACACTTAAAAATAAAAACCAATATTCTTATTAATAATTTTGTTTACCAAATAATTTGTATCTGAAAATAATATCATTTATTTTTAACATACCAATTACTGAAAAGATAATAAAGAAAAATTTGTAGTTTGATGCCATTTCGATACGTTCAATAGTACAACCTGCACAAAACTATCATAAGTGAATATGTTTGCAGCTTATTTAAATCACTTTGCACCACAAAAGTTGAAGGAATATTCAATGAAAAAAAAAAAACAATCATAAAAAATTACAAATTGATTACCTTGTTGACCGACAAATATTTCACGAACAACCAAATAAACATTTACAATATGACAAATTAATTGAATTTCAGGTAAGTATGCTGTTTTGTGTCCATGCGAATAGAGGTCGACCAGGTGTAAATAATTCAAAAAACTTATTTGTTTTTCTTTTTTTTTGTTAAAATGCAAATAAAAAATATTTTAAAACTGAATATTGACAAAAGCTTCGATATCATTTTCGCAAAGGTAATAATACATTTATTAATTATCACAACGATTGTTGGACAAAAAACTTGAAGACATCTTAACTTTGGTGCACGAATATTAAAATAGACTAACAATTTTTTTTTACTCTCAATAGTCGAGTATTTATTTATTTTTCCAATAAACTTTTTCAGTTTTCTTATTACATAATGTTGAGTTTCTTTTACAAAAGTCAACATTATGGTAATTTCTTGAAAATATTACGCAATATATTATAAAAACCCTGGTAACATTTTAATTTTTCGTTTATTTACATTTCGTTTGACTCATTATAAAGTCTAGAGGTTTTACGTGTAATTTTAATAAAAGAAATAATATCCAAAAAATTTATCATATTCTATAATAAAATTTATTATTAAATAAATACAAATTTTTTTTTTCAACAAAATAACATTTTTATTATAAATATTTTCTCAAATTTTCTTATTTGTAAGGTTTTGTGGTTTTATTAACTCTAGTATAAAAATATGTTATTCACTTCTGAGAAATACCAAAATTAATAAATAAATAACAATAGTTAATTTTTTATATAAAAAGATTCCCTAAAGAAAAAATTATTGACTTTCTTTGCTTTTGCATATTTAAAAAGCCTTTAAGAATTGCCCTAACTTAATGCCTGCCTATTCGAATAAAATATTTATAATAATTTCATATGAAGGTAATAAATTATTTATAAATACCTTTATAAACATATTTGATAAAGTTATATGTATTATATTAAACCTTAAAACCGAGATAGTATTTACTCCAAAAAATCCCGTGCAATTGCATTGAAACAAAAACCTCTACTGCCTATCCTTATCAACCTATTAACCTAAAATTAATCTATAAACCCAGTTATTTTAAATATATACTAAACGCTTTTAAATAAAAAAAAAAAAGGTCCAACTTACTTTAAACAATTATTAAAATCCAACATAAATACTAAATCTAATATCTAATATATATTTTTATGTTCCAGGTCGATTTTGATTGGCCGCCATTTTGTTTTTGATGACATTTGTCGGTTGGCATTTGACAGTCGTAGAGAGTGGTCAATATTAGAGAGCATTTAATGGTGCAACAACGTGTTAAATTCGTGGAGAAAATTACGTAACTTTTTTGGTATTAATCATATGCCGAGCTAGTCAACCATTCAGCGTGTAATGAATAATTTTGAAAATATGCATAGATTAGGAGATAAAGCAAAGATTGGGCGACAATTAAAGGCAACGTCTACCTGAGAAGATTGATTCAGTGAGGTAGGGTGTTGCTTAATGTTCGGGTACCTCTCACAAAGAATTGGGAATATTTCCATAATATTTGCGAAATATTCTCTAAAAGTATTTAACATTTTATGCGTTTACAAATTTATTGATATAAAAGCTGCAGGAAAATGACTATGGCCGGTGGCGAGACTGGAGTGTTCGAGTTTTACAGCTTGGTATAGACGATTACCATTTTTGGTACAAAATCATTATGAGCACATTTCGACTTAACTGGCTTTGTTAATAAACAGAATAGCTACTATTGGGGCACTGAAAACCTTCAACTGATACACCAAAGACCAACGCACCCGCGTAGAGTAATTATATGGTACTGCATTTTGGGTGACTGTATCAATTAGACCTCCAGAAGATGTGGTTCTAACAAAACGGTACCATATTACACACAGCTCGTGCTACGATGCATATTTTGAGAGAAATTTTTCCCGACCGAATAATGTCAAAAAGTGATAATATCAACAGGCCGCCACGATCCCCTTATTTAAACCCATCCGATTTTTTCGTAAGGAGATACTTGTAGAAAAACGCATACACTAACAAACTAATCACAATCTCGATGCTTAAGGACAACATTCGAAACGAAATTGCTGAAGAGATTGTTTTCCGTACCAAAAGGCGAATACCAACCAGAGATGGAGTTTCTAGTGGGAGAGAAGATTATTCCAACTGGACATGAAGATGACATTCTGGACGCAAATTAAAGCTGCCACTGAGAAGACTATGACAGCGGTCAGCAGGCGCATGGCCAATGTAGGTGAAAACTCGGCTAGCAAACGAAAGCTCCTCATTTCACCCAAACTATACTCTTATACGCCTGTGAGATTTTGGATGATGCTCTGGAAAAAGAAAAGTTTCGGAAACATATGGCTGCAATGCAGAGAAGAGGTGCCCTTTTTTCCTAATTTTTACGAATATTTCTAAATAAATCTTTCTTCTATTCATTAGAAAAATTATCAAATGCAATTCGAAAATCAAATTAAAATTTTTCCACAATATAAGTGAACAAATAAAATTTATTTAATCCGTAAAATTGGAAAAATTTCAACACAACCATTCCAGTCTCAGTAAAATAAATTACTTTTCATGGTAATTATGTGGAAATATCTGAAAGTATTGCATGTACCAATATACTTAATCACAGTTCATAGTTTTACTGTTAATCAGTCGGAAAGTACCAAAGAACCAAAAAGAAATGTGTGAATATTAGCAAGAATGTCTCTTTGATACCTGCAACATTAACTTAATCCACCCCCAAAGCAATAACTTTAATGCGTTTTGCAATAATGACCACTTATCACGACGTCAGTAATTTACTTTATATCAGCAAGTATCTTTTATTTTTATTTTATTGTAATTTCTTTTTACCTTATCAGATACATGAACGATGAGTGAGTATATGGTTTGTTGCCAACTTCATAATGAATTGTCCTAAAGCGAATCACGTCTTCTAACATCTACCAATCGATTGAAAATCTATTGTTTTCTAGGAAAGCTCACACAATTAATATGTGCAATTTTTGTATGATGTGATTTCTGTAGAATTTTTGGCAGAAGCTTTAATGTCCTTGCCATCAAAAAATACAGGGTGTACACTTTGTCCGTTAGCTCTCCTCCAAAAGTGTTTTATTGAGCTTACGTTTAGTAACTTTAAAAATCTTGTGGCTTTTGCCAATTTAAGTAGATATTTTTCTTACATAGTATGGTTAACGAGAATAAAACTTTTTATAACGAGAAGCAGTAAAATTCACGAATAAAGTTTTTTGTTGCGTTAAGAATGAAATTTGGGAAATTTATCAGAAACTGATAAAAATATGAAACTTCTCAATGATTTTTTTATGACAATAACTTTTTTTTATTAAAAGAAATCCTTGAAAATTCATAGGGTATTTTGCATCAGATTAGACTTTCCAGACACTTAGAACTCACCAAAAGATTAGACTTTGCAGGCACTTAGGTCCATCATTTAGCTTTTATCAAAAAGAAGAGATCACATGACTCTAAACCCTACCAAGATCAAAAATTACTTGAAAGGATGTTATCTCTCTATAGCCAATAACATTCAAAGGAGTGTAATCGAGAAGCTAAAGGCGACTTTCGAGCACCGTGACGACGAGTGAAAATAATGCATTCACTGTAGTAAAGCTGTCCCAAAGAACTAGTTTGAATATAATAAAATCAATGTAGAAAAATTAAATAAAATGAATGCAAAATAAATTAGTATCATTACATTTTTAGACACCATCTCATAGACCTCATAAGCATATGATTTTTACTTAGTATATTATTGATATTAATGTACTTTCAAAGAAGATTGCTGAATGAAGAAAGAAATAAGTGAAGGTTAAGGTGATTATCACTTAGAATAACAGTAAAATGGTCTCCGCAGGGTATACACGTAGGACGTAATATATTGGGTTGTCCAAAAAGTAATTTCGATGTTTTCCAACAGTATACTTAATTGTATTTTTTCACAACCAACTTCACACTTAAGCCGCATAATCATATGTTCTTTGACAGCTGACATAGCAAGGCTTGCTTGTGAAAAAACACGATTGATTCTGCACAGCAGTTTTTGGTTGATACCCTTTTAAATATGGAAAGTGAAAAACAGCATTTTCGGCATATTTTACTTTTTTACTATAGAAAAGATAAAAATGCTGTTTTCAAGCAAGAAAAAAATTCTCCGATGTATATGGAGAAGATGTGTTAAGTGAGCGCCAGTGCCAAAACTGGTTTGCAAAATTTCGATCCGGCAATTTTGATCTGGAAGATGCACCACATTCTGGAAGGCCAGTTGATGCTGATGAAGATACAATAAAGGTATTAATTGATGCAAAGCGGCGAATTGCAACTCGTGAGATCGCTGAAAGAATAAATTTATCGAATTCGACCGTTCATGATCATTTGAAACGGCTAGGTTTTATCTCAAAGCTCGACATATGGGTTCCTCATCTTCTTACGGAAAAAAAATTGTGTCGTCACATTGACGTTTCTGATTTGCTTCTCAAACGCCAAGAAATTTGATCCATTTTGAAGCATATCATCACTGGGGACGAGAAAATGGGTTGTCTACAAAAATGTTAAGTGAAAACGATCATGGAGTAGAAAAGATGAACTGGCTCAAAGCACTTCGAAAGCCAAAATTCTGTTTGGTGGGATTTCAAAGGAATCGTTTATTTTAAGGTTCTACTGAGCAACACAACAATCAATTCTGAAGTGTACTATCATCAGTTGAACAAATTAAATAATTTCCTTAAAGAAAAAAGCCAGAAATTGTCATTAGGAAAGGTGGTTTCGCATTATCCAACAGGATAATGCGAAACCACATACAAGTTTGACCACTCGGCAAAAGCTTTTAGAGCTTGCATGAAATATACTGCCACACCCACCATGCTTTCCAGATCTTTCACCTTTTTTTTTTTTTTTTTTTTCTGTTTAGATTAATGAGGTACAGGGGGAAACCTTCAAAGGGTACTCGTCTGGAAGTTTTTCCTGCCAGGTGAGTTATGCGGGATTTTTACCTCGCTAAAACCTAACCTGCACCTCTGATCTTGCTCCCGGAACGATGGTTCCCCGGCGGCACTCTTTGTAAATACTACTTCGCCGGGGCGTTCTTGTTTGATGCTACTGCTGTCCCGATGTTATGACGCCTCGCGGCCTATTCTTCGTACGTTGTGTGGAGATCCTTGATAATGGATTCCGCGTACTCTGCAATTCTGTTCCAAGCCGATTGGCTCTTCAGCATGCACTCCAATATATTTTCTGGACTGATGGGACGCTCCAGATTTCTCTCCAGCTCCACCCGCGTCTCCTCATAGAGGGGGCACTGGAAGAACACGTGTTCTGCGCCTTCGATCACATCGCGGCAATGATGACAGTTTGGGGAGTCAGTTCTCTTGAATCTGTCCAAGTATGCCCGAAAGCATCCATGCCCAGTCAAGAGTTGGGTGATGTAATACCCGACTTCCCCGTGCAGGCGAGTGACTCATTTGGTAACATGTGGGATCAGCCGATGAGTCCACCGACCCTTCGTTGAGTTGTCCCATCTCTCTTGCCAGAGGCGAAGACTCTCGGGTCTCTCCTCTTCACAGAGGACCTTTCGCCGCTCTTCCTTCTTCCTACGATGTTGGCGTTCCCGCTCTCCTGCCAGAATGTCGATGGGTGGGCATGATGCCACGATGTTGACCGCATCGTCTGATACCGTTCGGTATGCTGACGCCACTCTGATCGCTGAGAGTCGCTGGACTGATGTCATTGTCTTGCGGTATGTTGTAAGCTCTAGCGACTTCTCCCACACTGGTGCTCCGTATAGCAGGACGGAGGTAACCACAGTTGCCAGTAGTCGCCTTCGGATTTGCCTGGGGCCTCCAATATTGGGCATTATCCGCGAAAGTGCGCCCTGTACTGCCGATGCCCTCCTGCTGACGCTGGAGATGTGCTCCTTGTAGTTGAGTCTGGCATCCAAGACCACTCCTAGATACCGGATGTAGGGTAGCGACCGGATGTCGTGATCGCCTACTCTTATGGTGATGGTCTCCATTTTCTTCCGGCTACTCACAAGGAGTGCCTCGGTCTTATGTTCCGCCAAAGACATGTCTGCCGATGTCATCCACTGTCTTATACTCCGGATGGTGGTGGAGAATGCGGCTTCCAGTTCCTCTAGGTGTTTGGCTACCAGGACAACCGCTACGTCATCCGCGAAAGCCACGAGTGTTGTGTTCGTCGGTAATTGCAGATGGATTAGGCCGTCGTACATGACGTTCCACAAGAGTGGCCCCAGGACAGAGCCCTGAGGTACTCCTCCCGTGACCTCATACTCTGCTGGTCCATTCTCGGTCTCGTATTGCAGTAGTCGATCACTGAAGTATGATCTGACCATCCTCCGTAGGTAGTAGGGCACCCCCATGTTCTCAAGAGCCTCCAAGATTCGATCCCAGCGGGCCGAGTTAAACTCGTTCTTGATGTCCAGGGTTACAATGAGGCAATACTTTTTAGAACCGCCTTTCCATCTCTTTCCTGAGATGGCTTCCTTTGCAATGTTCGTGACGAGTTCCAACGCGTCGATGGTCGATCTCCCCTTCCTGAATCCGAATTGAAATTCGGAAAGTTGAGGATCAATGTATTGCTCCAATCTGTCGGCCACTATCCGCTCCAAGTTCTTCCCGCCGGAATACAGCATGCAAAGTGGACGATAGGAAGCTGGCTCGTCCAGTGGTTTCTTCCCTTTTGGGATAAGAACCAATCTTTGTTGCTTCCAACTGGTCGGAAATACGCCTTGTCGCAAGCATGCGTCGTACATGCTTATGAACAAGTCTGGCCTGGCGGCAATTGCACTCTTCAGTGCGATGTTGGGTATGCCGCTCGGTCCTGGTGCCTTGCCATTCTGCAATCTAGTGCAGGCCCTCGTGAGCTCTTCCATGGTCACACCAGGAAATTCCACTTCTTCATCCTCCGGGTGGTAGTCGGGGAGTTTTGGTTTCTCCGGGAACAGATGTTCTACTATTCTGTGCAGTAGTTCGGGACAGGTTGGTGTTGTTGCGGGTAGGCTTTTAATCCAGATCTTTCACCTTCCGATTATCATTTGTTGTGGTCTCTACAAAATTTTTTCACTTGAATCAGTTTTTTGGTAGCAAAGACTACCGAGATACAAGAACCTATTGTTTGGGTATTAGACCGTTGATAAGCACCACGAATAATTTTTATTCGAAATTTTAATGTACTCATTGAAAGCTATTCAATTTAGTGTATACTTGGTATATCCAAAAGATGGGTCTCAATATAAACCCTTAGAAATCAGTCTTAGTTCCATTCACTAAAAAGCACAAGTTGACCCTCGCCTAGACCAAAAGTCATTATAGACCAAAAGTTAACTTTGAAATCACACCTTACCAGTATTACTGACTAGAGCCATTTGGACTTGTCATAGACTCTTCGATAAAACGTAGAGTCTGTAGCAAAAAAAGATACAGTGGTCAAATCTGTCAATAGTTAGGAGCCATTATTTACCTACGCGGCTCTTGTTTGGTAGTCTAAGGCTGAATAACGTATTTTCCAAGTAACCCTTTGCAAAGGTCAAAGACTGGCATGCTTGGGTATTAGAGGTGCCCTAAAATCTTGCACACGACAGCTCTTGAACCTCTTTAAGACTAGGTACCTTTGCATTTGTATATAAAAAGTAAAGTGGCGAAGGGAGCTCTCAGTTTACAATATTCCAAAACCTTTAGACCAGGCGACGTATCTGAATATCTAAAGGTTTTATAGAACCTAAAAAAATTCTATAAAGCCAAATATCTCTTGGACGCAATAGCACGGAAAAAAAATAGTTCTCACGGAGCGCTGAACTTGTAAGGAGGGATGCTGTCATTCGAAGAACGGGCCCTCGTCTTTTACACAGACGGTTCTTTTACCCGGACGTGGGTGATGGGGTGTGTATAGTGGGACATTTTTATCACCTACCTATGGCCCTTGGTAAATCCCCATTCATTTCTCAGACAGAAATACATGACATAATCTCAAACAGCCAAGCTGCAATAAAAGCTCTTGTCTTATCAAATGTCCAATCCAAGATAGTTTGGGATTATATCACGGTCCTAAATCAACTAGTTAGATACAATGAAGTAACTTTACTGTAGGTGCCACGTCATGTAATTATTGAGGATACCGAACTAGCAGACGAACTTGCCAAAAGATGAGCAAATACTTCGTTCATTGGAATAGAACCCTTTTGTGGCTATTCGAAAGGCCACCTGAGGTCCTTTATAAATTCCTGGATACGCGGTTTCAAAAGCTTATACCATAGTAACTCTTCGGCCTTAAACCACTCTAAAAAATTCACCGCCTTTTCTAAACAAAGGGCGGAAGAGTCCTTAAACTCAACACACCAAACCTAAGACTACTCGCTGTCCTACTCATTGGTAATTGTCTGTTAAGAAATCATCTTAATAAGATGGGCAAATCTGACACAATAATCTGTTGTTCCTAAGGAGGATGAAAAGTCGATACATCCCGCCAGAGACTCTTGGTTTAGAATTTCATGATACCTATGAGATTTTCTGGCTACCAAATAATACTATATGATATTGGGGTTTTCTAAGAGCCTCAATATTACTATTATCTCAGTTAGGATTCGAAGTGGTTTAAAGACTGTGTAACTGTTGCTAGTCTCCTTTTATTATTATTATTATTATTATTATTAAAGAATTCTTCAATCTAATATTCCTAAGATAATTAAAAATAGATTTTCGGAGATTTCTGGAAACTACCTGGTTTATGGCAAAATTAATTTGTTCTAAAAATACTCCTTCTGACTTCTACACCGTCTCTTTGCATTTATTTAATTTATGGAGGCAGAAATTCCTTTTCATTATTTAAGTTTTTTTTAAATTTTTTATTCTGAAATAAAGATTAATTGATTATCGGTCAGATAAAATGTTGAATTTAATTTTCGAACTTTCCGAGATACGAAAAACAGTCAGAAACGAATTATGCTCGTAAGTTGAGGATGTAATTTATTTCTTTTGTCATAAATCGAATTTAAAAAAAAAAATATTTTAACAAAATAAAACGTTTCAATTATAGTATTTTTCTCAATATTTTTTATTTATTGTAATAATAATAAAAAGTGAATTGCTTAAAAATATTATTACAAATAAGTAGATGCACTCAAACTCATTTCGAATGAATATTAATCAATCTCGATTTAACGCCATTTGGGATCAACACCATAATCAGCTGGTAATTCACATTTATTCAAATCAATAACTTTAAAATCTTGAAAAGAAAAAGAAAAATTACCAATAAATTAACTCATAAAATAAAGAAAAATTACAACTTTTACCTGCTTTTAAAGCACAACTTTGTTCAATTCGATCACATTCACTAAAAAAAAGTTTAGGTTTATTTTCGTATTCACCACATATCAGCTGATGAGCTTTGCTTCCTTCTGAACATTTGTTACATTCATATTTGATTAAAGTCTGATCTGCCGAATTAACGACTGTGCTGAAGTACACTTAAAAATAAAAATCAATATTCTTATTAATAATTATTTATGCCAAATAATTTGTATTTAAAAATAAGATCATTTATTTTTATCATACCAATTACTATAAAGCTAATAATTAATTTGCAGTTTGATGCCATTTCGAAACGTTCTATAGTACAACTTGCATAAAACTGTGATAAGCGAATATATTTGCAACTTATTTATATAATTTTGCACCACAAAAGTCATAAGTGGATTCTTAAAAAAAACAATCATAAAAGAATACAAATTCATTACCTTGTTGACTAACAAATATTTCACTAACAACTAAATAAACATTTACAATATGACAAATTAATTAAATTTCAGGTGTTTTGTGTCTATACGAATAAAGGTTAACCAGGTGTAAATAATTCAAAAAACTTTTTTTTGTTTTTAAAAATGCAAATTAAAAATATTTTTAAAACTGGATATTGACAAAAGCTTCTAAATTCTTTTCTTAAAGGCAATAATACATTTATTAATTATCACAACGATTGTTGGACAAAAAACTTGAAGACATCTTAACTTTGGTGCACGAATATTAAAATAGACTAAAAATTGTTTTCTCTCAATAGTCGAGGGTTTATTTATTTTTACAATAAACTTTTTTCGGTTTTCTTATAACATAAACTTTTACAACAATCAACATTATAGAAATTTCTTGAAAATATTATGCAATATAACATATCCCAAAATTTATCATATGCTATGTTAAAAATTATATAAATTCATTATAAAATATAGAAAAAATTTATTTTTAAACAAAATAAAATTTTTGTTTATAAATATTTTCTCAAATTTTCTTATTTCCATAAAAACCAACATTTATAAAGTTTTTGTACTTTTATTAACTCAATTATAAAAATATGATATTCATTCACAAGTTTTTTTTTTGTATTCGAAAATTAATATTGTAAATAAATTAAAAAGCCCCTAAGAGTTGCCCTAACTTAATGCTTATCTGAATAAAATATTTATAATAATTTCTTCCTTATAAATATATTTGATGAAGTTATATATATTGTACATTAAAACCGAGATAGTATTTATTCTAAAATAAAATAGATTGGTGAGAGTCTAGGAGTGAATCAAAAGAGTAGTTTTTCTGACCGTGAGGCGGCTATCTACTAATTATCTTATCAATGGTTCGGTCGGCCATTATTAGAGAGCACAGAAGGCTTAGATTGTAGAGTTTGAGGATATACAATTACCCTATACGTATACGATATTTATTAAAGCAAAAAATTCCGTGCAATTGTAATGTATCAAAATTCCATGTTGATTTTGATTGGCCACCATTTTGTTTTTGATGACATTTGTCGGTTGGCATTTGACAGGCGTAGAGAGTGGTCAATATTATAAAGCATTTAACGATGCAACATTATATTGAAAATATTTAAACATTTTATTTAAATAATTGTTCAATTGTGAATACGCGGAGAAAATGACATAACTTTTTTGGTATAAATCATATGCCGAGCAAGTCAACCATTCAGCGTGTAATGAATAATTTTGAAAATATGCATATACTGGAAAATAAAGCGAAGACTGGGCAATAATTAAGACAACGTCAACCTGAAAAGATTGGTGCAGTGAGTCAGAGTGTTGCTGAATGTCTGGGTACCTCTCATTGATTCCGTGCACAACAATTGGGAATATCTCCATAATATATTTGTTAAAAATTCTCAAAAAATATATGCTTTTTTACATGTTTAAAATTCAAATGATACAACAACTGCCAGCAAATGACCGTGAATGGTGGCGAGACTGGTGTGCTCGAGTTTTACAGCTCGATATAGCCGACCACCACTTTTGGCAAAAAATAATAATGAGCGACGAAGCACACTTCGACTTGGCAGGCTCTGTTAATTAATAGAATAGCCACAAGTGGGGCACTGAAAACCCTCAACTGATACACCAAAGCCCATCACACCCGTGTAGACTAACTGTATGGTGCTGCATTTTGGGCCGACGGCATCATTGGGCCATATTTCTTTGAGGGTGCTGGAGGCAATACTGTAACAGTTACTGGTGACCGCTATGTGCAAACGTTGAAAAACTTGATCAATTAGGCCTCTCCGATGCAAATGTTGAGAGAAATTTTTCCCAGCCGAATAATGTCAAAAAGTGATGATATCAACTGATTCCCACGATCCCCTGATTTAAATCCTCTCAATTTCTTCGTAATGGGGGTACTTGCAGAAAAAGACGTACACTTTAGGATACTAAAATATACAATCAATGCCCGCTCAAAAATCTGCACTCTTATGACCAACATTTACGGCTACACCCGACATGTCTCAGCTACTCATCAAGTGGCATCACACTTTTCGGCTTATGTACTCGGAAACCAGTTCGAAATTTTTGATAAAAATAGTTCTCAGGATTAGAATTGGTCAAACAGAACTTACACAATACTTTCTATTTATTAACTTTCAATTTTTAACGTACTCCCCCATACAATTTTATTATCTATGTTCATGTGGTACCTTATAAAAATAAAACAAATAAAATATTCTATGACATTTTGGTGAAGTTTAGGTTTTATTCCATTTAAAGCGTGTATGATTTCATTTTTTATCTCTAAAATTATTTTGAGCTTATTGGTAAGTGCTTTAATATTCACACAACCCCAGGGAATGGATATCGGTCTCCAGCCCATTTAAAACGCGTATGATTGCGTCCCTTATCTCTGAGTCGTCTCAAGCACTTAGTCAATATGCTAATCACACAATTTTATTAATCAAAAAATATCATAAACCTTCTCATAGAACTCGATCATTTTGAGGTAATTTTTGACAACTTCTACGTACCTTTTTGGCTATATTTCGGCAATTTTTTTGACGGCTGCTGGTTTTTCAATGCTCTTAAGTTAAAAGATTATCTATATATACGAGGTCTGCTCAAAAAGTATCGCGAATTTTGAATTTTCGCGTGTTAGGTATATTCGATTTTCGATTTTTTGTGGCGTTATGTTGGTACATATGTCTCTCACTTATGCTGACAAGTTCGACCATTATGAATGTGCAGTTAATTTTTGACAGCTGCTTTGATTGCACGTGTTTTTGCTCGTCTTTGATTTTTGCCCATCCAAAAAATGGATCTAAGAATCTGTTTCGGGAACAAGAAAAAGTGACAGGGGCCAGATCTAGGGAAGACAGTAGCTGCGGCATTATTAGTATGTTATTTTTGGCTAAAAATTTACGCACAAGCAACGATGTGTGTGCAGGGGCGTTATCATGGTGCAAAAGCCAATTTTTGTTCCTCCATAAATTTGAGCGTTTCTGGCTGATTGCTTCGTATAACTTGCGCATAACTTGCAGGTAATATTCCTTATTGACCGTTCTACCCTGTGGTAAGAACTAATGATGCACCACGCCCCTGCAATCGAAGAAAACTGTAAGCAAATCCTTCACATTCAACCGAACTTGGCGCGATTTTTCGGTCTGGGCTCATGCGGCAGCTTCCATGGGGATGATTGAGCTTTGGTTTCCACATCATAACCATAAACACATGATTCGTCACCAGTTATGACCCTCTGGAGCAAATTTGCAATGTTAATGCGATGCTGTTTTTGGTCGAAAATAATTTCTTACCATAAATAGGTTAATTAAAAAAAAAAATTCAACTATGTAAATTGGTTCTAAATTTTTAGAACCAATTTACATCATCGAATCGCGAAATTATGTGTCTTTAAAATATTTGCCAAAATGAAGCCAAAATTTGTCGTGCTGCGTAGCTTGTGGCACTATTTTTTTTTAAGAATTATATTTAGTTTAAATTATAATTTTAAAGTTTAAGTAAACAAAAAAATTGGTTACCGTTCAGTTATAGCAGGTAGAATTAGTAGTAACATAAATTGAGGCGCCCCTAGACCTAAAAAAAAATATGAATGACCTATATCAAAGAAATACGGGGAAATGAGACACCTTCTGGCCAAAATGCACATCAAATTGTCATTTAATTTTATAGTTAAAATACGCTTTCAAGGCTTCATATATATAAATTTTAATTTTAAGGCTTCAAATATATATCTACGGAACGAAAAATGAGCCTCAACGTAAAAGAAACTAAACCACTCTTAAAGCGTCAAACATGGCAAAGGCAAAATTATCACTTTTATAAAATGTGTTCAGAAACTTTTCATTTCTGATAATAAATTAATTTTTAATAAAAATGACAAATTAAAATCTATACAAAAATTATCTAAAATAATATTTTTTTTAAAAACTGTCCTTAAATAAAAGCGATGTACTTTACATATTTTAAAATCATCCTTCAGTAAAATCTTAAATTATTAAAAAATATCTTCTATTAGATTTAAAACACCATCCTGTATTTTCTTCATTGCCAAAAAAGCCCATAAAAAATAACTGAAAAAGAATCCGCGATATTCGTTACATTTTGACATAAATTAGATTTTTTTTTTTTTTTTGTCTGCCAATATATTATTTCTTATAGAGACATTTATTTATTTAGATACTCATAAATAATCAATGGTCAATTTAATTTAAAACTATCGAAATGAACGGGTTGATTTATTGCACCAATATTCGAAAATTCGATAAGAATTTTTATTTTGATAAAAAAAATTTCCTATCGAAAATAAGTTAAATTTCAGAAAATAATATAAATATTCTCATCTATATAAGAGGGAATGTGCTCATATTTTATCACAAGAGATTGATGATATTATTAGCGATCAGATAGTATTTATGAAAGTGTCGTTATTTATTTTATGTACCGAATTTTTTTCCACCGAAAAGATTTGTATTTATTTAGAAAATTTATTGCAAAAAAGTTAAAATATTGCAAGTATCCGCAAATGGAGAAATCTTACTGCAAAAAATAAATTTAACATAAATTATAAAGGGTAGTATTTACAGCCCTTAAATGGCATTGGATTGTAGCGCCATAATGACAATAACTGATAATTATCTTGTCATGTACGAGTAGCGTATCATGAAAAAATGAATAAAAAGACAATATTTTTGTAAATAATGAATATTTTGTTAGTGGAGGGATTAATGTAGTTCCTTGCTTGGAAATTTCCCCAATAAAATCCTTATTTTTATAGTTAGCATGATATGATTTGCTTTATAGTAAAGAAGTGTCTGGTGATAATTGAAGGATTTCGTCTTTTGTGTATATGCCGCTACCTCACTTATAATTAAGATATAAGAAAAGTTATTTCTAAAATAACATTATGGTTTTAAAAGAGGGTATGTCTGACTCATTCTTTAAGTAGAAATGATGAGTAGGTAAATATCAACGTTCAATAAAAGTGCAATGACGATAGTTTTACTGGTTTTATGAGTGCTTCAACCTGAGGTCGTTAAACTGCAATTTCGAATGCTATTCAGTAAAGTGTTACCAAATGCAAAGCAGCTTAACTTGCCGTAAGAATGAAACTATGACACAAGAATTAAGAAGGATTACATTTATTTAGTAGATATTTTAGCAACTTAATTAAAACATCAACATACATAAACAGACGGGGGTGTATGTGGTTGTATTTCTTTATTTTTTAAAAGATGATGTTGAATGGTTGTGAGTAAAAAGTTTGATGGATCAGTAAGTTAGTTGATAAACAGGTGTACAATTTCTTTAGTACACAGTTACAGTGCATCCCATCCCTTACCATCTAAATTCATCCATTTTACATTAACGAGCAAGTTTGGTATTAGATTGTCCAGAAAAACTTTTCGTCGAATGAACATGAACAATAAACTATAGAAGCAATTTTGTTTCAACAAAGCAATTCGCAAAGTATTCATAACCACCCAACGGACGTCGACCCGTTCCTGGTTCTATGTACCATCATTACTGCTACTGCCATTCACCAAAAGCATTTACAAGATTTTATGGCTTTGCCTGTCTCATAGTAGCTTTGATGGATTGTTACTGCACTCTTATCGGGAGCTCAGAGCTTCAACAATCCAACATCCAACGTGTCACATCGGACATTCAAATAGGATCGGGCGCGTTATTTCCTACACAAAACTCTATACTTACAAGGATTAATAGTTGCGGCCATTGTAATAAAGTTGAAAGTTTAACACCGCCATAAATTCTCATGCACTAAATTTTTACAATTTTCAAGCAATAAATATTCGTAGGTACAGCTTGTTCCAACAACCACTCATAAGTATGTGCCCAACTCGTCCTTTAGCATTTTTGTTTTTCCGATCTGAAAGTGTTGAGAGAACAAAAGTTATGTGTGTGTTAAATCGTATTAGATATTATGAATTTTCCTTTTTCAAAGAACCATCACTCAAATGTACATACTTAAGTTAACTTGGCCTTTCGAACTTACTTGTACCATTAAGGGTTCAGGTTCAGTTCAGGGTTAAGCAGGCACTTGAATATATTTAGTTATTTATTTACGATATCGTACACAGCTAAACTACTCAACCAAATGAGTACTAAAATAATGTATTGCACTACAAATAGAAGCAAAAATTTCTGATTTAGGATATTTTTCGATATTTCAATAAAGAATTTGTGAAATTTTTAACCAAAACAGAACAAAGCCACAACAGTAATAAGATACTTTATAGACTGTATTGTACAATATGAATAGTATACCTAATATTTTATTTCGTTATCATGGAATTGATATTAATACTTGACAATACCATCAGTATTATGGTCATCGTCCCTGTGTCTGGGATTTTTGAAAATCACCAATACTCTGGGTGAAATAAGCAATTTTATAAATGTTCCGTTCCCGTCTAATTTATTTTCTTGCAACTTTTATGATTTATGCTTAATGGCAGTCAAATTGGTTTCCACAAGAGCCAAAGGCTATAACAATAATTGTATGGGGCGACTCATGACCTCCGTCGCAATTTCGACAACAAATCACAAACAAAAATATCTCTAATATAATATATAAGGAATATTTCTTATGAATATTAATGCTAAAAATAAGACATGTTTTATCATTATAATAAATATAATTAATGTGTAATAAGAGGCTTTTTTTTCTAATGATTTTTATAGGAATTCTTTTTTGACTATCGTTTTCGAAAAGCTTATCAGTACGTCTTGTTCTTCGAATCGTAAAAATCTGAAACTTTGCATTTAATTTAGAAATAAAATACCCACAGGAGTTTTGGAGTTTTTATAATTTCTTTTAAATTAGATATAAAATCATCTCAAAATATAGCTATGGGAAAGAAACCAGTAAATTTTCTGCATCCACCATGGAAATGGGTCAGATTTGTAGCTTGTGCCTAAGCTGATGTACAGTAGCTTAGATATTTAAATATGAACCCGGATATGGCTAGGTTAGATTAAAGTAATTTGAATTCCACGAATTTGGTAATAAGGAATATGTCTTAAAAAACTCGAATTTTATTGATTGATTAGAGGTTAGATCCTTATTAAACAATAAAAATTTAGAACTTATTCAGCATAAAGTATTCCTTATCACCCAATTTTTTGTGCTACTTCCAAAAGAACTAAGACCACCTTGAGGACCCTTCACAGTAACATCTAATTCGTCTGCTGGATACAGTGGGAAAAATTATCGAACGTATTTTATGAAAACGATTAAAAAAATATACCGAAGGATACAGAGGTGTATCTAAAAATACAGGATGGTGAAGAAGAGGTTCCACCTTCTATCGAGGATAGAAGCTGAAGAAGGTGAAGAAGAGATTCCATCGAGAATAGAACATGAAGAAGAAGTTCCATAACATACTGCATGGTTATAACCCTTGATGTGAAGAATAGCTTCAACTCGGCTAGGTGGAGTTGTGTTCTTGTTGTTCTGGGCTTAATAGGGTTCTAGAATGTACAGGATGAGCGTTGGTCTTGACCTTTTTTGTTTCGCAATGTGATGTAGGATGAGTGGCTAAATGTGTGGAAGATGTATGCTTCTGTTCGACGTTAGGTTCTGGTGGTTGGTTTTTAGGGTTACAGACCATATTAGGGAGGCAGTATTCAGTACCGATAGAGAACGCAGAGAGAGCTTTACCATCAGGATTTGGCAAACATGGGGTGAACGCGGGGCTATTGCTAAAGTACCTGGAGATGATACTGATGCGCCTAATGCTGAACCTTGAAGAACCCAAACATAGTAGGACGATACTGTTGGTGACCGTTGTTAGATCAGTCTTGCTCTATGCTGCACCGATTCGGACAGGTGAACTGATTAGAGGAGCCCACATAAATGAAGTGGTCTTAGTCCACCGTACGTCCACAATCAGGGTACCCTGTATATTTCGAATGGTATTATAAGAGGCCATATGTTACCAATCGAAGTCCTGCCAGCTAAGGCTGTTTTGTCAGAGAATTCGAAGTAATGCGGTGGCGCAAAGCGAGGCTTATACAGATAAAAAGAAGAAATCGAGGCTTCGAAGGCAAATACAATGGGATGCTACTCTTGATAGCAGCTGGACTCACCACCTCATTACTACGATAGATCCATTAATGGACTTTTTTACCGCACCGGATTTCAAACGAGAAGATACGAGCCCCAAAACTCTGTTGACAGTCTCTTGATACCAGAGAACATTGTGGCCCTGATTTTGGACTTCTAGACGGCTTAGGTGGCTATCTTTATTATCATGTTAACAGTCCTAAAAGGACTAAGCATGTATGAGCTTGAACATATGATATAGTAATGAATAGTAATTATACCCCATAAGAGGTCTGTTCAAAAAGTATCGCGAATTTTGAATTTCCACGGGTTACGTATATTTGATATTCAAATTTTTGTGGCGTTTTATTGGTACTCATGTCTCTCACTTATGCCGACAAATTCGGCTATTTTGAATGTTCAGTTAATTTTTGACAGCTGCTTTGCTTGCACGTGTTTTGGCTCGTCTTCGATTTTTGCTCAATTTCGACCAAAAACAGCATCGCATGAACATTGCTAAGGAGCTGTTGGACTCTGTCCACGATGACCCAAATTTGCTCTAGAGGGTCATAACTAATGACGAATCATGGTTCTATGGTTATGACGTGGAAACCAAAGCTCAATCATCCTAATGGAAGCTGCCGCACGAGCCAAGACCGAAAAAAGCGCTCCAAGTTCGGTCGAATGTGAAGGTTTTGCTTACAGTTTTCTTCGATGTATTCAGCATGAGTTCTTACCACAGGGTAGAATGGTCAATAAGGAATATTACCTGCAAGGTATGCGCAAGTTGCCCGAAGCAATCCGCCAGAAACGCCCGGATTTGTGGAAGAACAAAAATTGGGTTTTGCCATTTTTGTCCAAAAACAAAACACTAATAATGCCGAAGCCACCGTATTCTCCAAATCTGGCCATTTGTGACTTTTTCTTCTTTTCGAAACCGAAGAGCCCCATGAGAGGATGACGCTACGCTACGATTGTGGAGATAAAAACGGCATTGAAGGAGGAGCTGAACCAGATCAAAATAAATGATTTTTTGAAGTGCTTCGGGGATTGTAAAAAACGTTAGCACAAGTGTATAATATCTGGTGGGGATTAATTTGAAGGGGATAAAATAGGTATTCATGAATAAATAAATTATTTTTGAAAAAAAACACAAAATTCGCGATACTTTTTAAAAATACCTCGTACACCAGCAAACTTACCTACAATAGAGCTGTACACAGATCTGTTAATGGCTTTAAAATTAAAATCCACAAACCATAACTACAGTGTGTAGATCTGTAAGCCATTTACAGGAAAGTGTAGTAGAGAGATAATAGCTCAATATTTTCATGTTTGGATGGGATGGGGGTCCCTGCAAAACACGTTATTTTTTGGGGACTGCCCACTATTCCGAGTAGAGAAAGCGTGGCTACAGAAATGTGTTAGCTTGCGGTGACATATGGTGCCATCGAGCTTGGGCGGCTGCCAATGTTTTTGGATCACCAGTCCCAAAGAGACTACGCCTGATTTAGTTGGAAGAGCAACTTCAGTAGTAATCCGACAGAGTGGTTGATTGAGTCAATTCCTACTTCACGAGTTACAGATAAATTTAGTAGGTCAAATTCTCACATAATTCCATCTTACCTTCAAACAAATAAAAAACAAATCTACCATCATGACACACTGTACCAACGAATATTGCAAAACAGCTACAACCCTATAAGGCATAGAGTAAATTTCATTCATAGTAACTTGAAAAATTATTTCTAGCCCGTTTTTACGTAGCTTTTCTTCATCGTCTTACTTGCATTTAAAAAACAAAACAAAACAAAATAAAAGATAAATTTTATTTAATTCCAAAAACTTTAAGAATTCTGATTATTTTCTAACAAAATTTCACATTAAGCTTTAATGAATATTAAAATATTTTAACTTGAAATTTATTAAATACTCTTCAAAAAAGTGTATAATAAATATTCAAAAACGAACTAACCAAAATAAATTGCATAAATATTATAATTTTTCATACATAAAGAGGATTTTGTTTTTAATTTATGATAATTTCCATTATTAAATATCAAAAACTTGCATAAAATCTCTCTAAAAGCTTCGCATAAATGTATACAAGAATTTTGTAGAACTTCTCAAAACTTGATAAATTATTATTAATAAATATTATTAAACTATAAATAAATTCCGAAAAAAAACAAGATTATAATAAATTATTGAACTAAATCTTTGGAATTTCCCAAATTTTTTAACAAGGAAAAAAAAATAATTTTCTTATTATTTGAATCGAAATTCAAGTAATATTATTTTGATTTGGGAATAAAGTAAATCAAAGTGAAAAAATCAAAGCCAAAATTCCTTTTAACAAAATAAAATAATTAATATTATTTTATTTATCGATAATAAAATTCTCTACGGTCAATAAATATTTATTTTCTTAGATATAAAAAGTATGGGCAATTATTTCATTAGCCCACTAAGAAAATACTCTATTTACAAATCAATAAACTATAGGAAAAATGGAAATATCACCCAGAGTAAATTCTGATAATTATTGAAATTTGGAAATATTTATTAAAAAAAACTTTAACAGCTTTTAAATTTGAATCGTTTCAATTCGAAAGCAAAAGAATTTTACTGTAAACATTATGTCTGATTAAAAGATATTTCAGAAGAAATTTCTCAATAAAAGTTATAAATACTTCAACATACTTTGCCATATTACTAGTAATAAATATTTTCGAGAATATTAAATTGTAAACAATTTTCTTTTTTAATTGGAATATTTCCACTTTAGATAAAAAACTGATTTTTATTCCAAAAATAATAGAATTTTTAAATAATACTAGACTATCGATATTGATTCTTAGAAATGAGCGTATCTTTTCTGTTTGAACTATTCAATTTAGGGATTTTATTAAAAAAGTTTCGATTATTATACTTAAATACTAAGTAAAAAAATTTCCTATTTGTTAAAGTTTCTTTTAATTAACTTTATATTTATTAAATTTTATTAGAATAGAAGAAGAATTTTCTAGCAATTTATTTTTTGTTTACTAAAAGGCAATAAATAATTATGAACTTAAAAAGTTTAGTATTTTATACACGTTGCAATTAATATTTTTACTCTTCTTTTCAAAAAAGATCCAATTTCTAACTTTGACAGTAAAATTAAATAAATTATATTTTCAAATTTACATTTTAATAAAATATTTAATTGATTTTATTGGAAAAATTTTGCCATTAGATTAAGCTGCCATGAGACTTTTTACAGAAAATAATTTGATCCTTTTAAGGTAATTTTTGATGATTTTCAAAAATATTTTGGTTTGTAATTCGGCCATTTTTAAAATGAGAAATTTTGAGTACTGATCGGCAAAAATCCAATTTTTTGCTTAATTAAAATTAAATTTTTTTTTTTATTATACTTTATTGAAAAATTAAATTTTATTTTATTATATTTAAATGTGTAGTAAAAAGAAATCCATAATTTTTGCATTAAATTGAAGGTTTTATTTAGCATAGATAGAATGATACGATTTAGGCACCATTTTGTTCGATAACTTGTTGCCATTTTGGAGGTAATTTCATAATGCCTCTCTCATAGAAACCCTCGTCCCTATTGGCAAAAAACTTTGACAGTCGATTTTCACAATCTTCTCTTGAGGCGAATTTTTCACCTGCAAAATCATTCGTCATAGACAGGAAGAGATGGTTATCACTTGGTGCCAGGTCCGGACTATAAGGTGGATGCATAAGAACATCCCAACCAAGGTCCCGGAACTTCTGGCGAGTCACTATCGATGTATGTGGCCTGGCATTGTTCTAATGGAACACAATTCCTCTCCTATTGGCCAAAGCTGGCCGCTTCTGGGCGATTGCTTCTTTCAGACGGTCCAATTGTTGATAGTATAGGTCCGAATTAAGAGTTCGGCTGTAGGGGAGCAGCTCATAGTGGATGATTCCCTGCCAGTCCCACCAAACACACAGAAAAACCTTCCTATCTGTCAATCCTGGCTTGACCACCGTTTGCGCCGGGTGACCGCGATTTGACCACGACCGTTGTCGCTTGACGTTGCCGCAAGTGACCCACTTTTCATCACCAGTAACCATCCGCTTCAGAAATGGATCGATATTGTTGCGATTCAGCAGCGATTCGCAGATAGAAATTCGAGGTTTTTTTGCGATAACTTGTGTGGCACCCATACATCGAGCTTCTTTTTGTATCCAGCCTTATATAAGTGGTTCCAAACCGTTTTTTGTGCAAAGTTTAGCTCCTGGGCAATCGAAACAGTGCTTACGTGACGGTCGGACTCGACGACTTCCATTATTTTATCGACATTTTCGACAATTGGCCTTCCAGAGCGTGGTGCATCTTTGACATCAAAACTACCGGAACGGAATCGAAGAAAATACGCCATATTTTACAGTATCAGGACCATAAACACAATTCACATTTTCAGCTGCCTGGCTTGCGTTTTCGCTTTTATCGAGACTGTAAAATATGGCGTATTTTCTCTTTGTTGGTGTTCATCTTTGACGCGTGCTAAAAAAATACTGAGTGTAGTAAGCACAAAACAACCCGATCGCACTTTTAAAACGGGAGATACAGACTCCTAAAGCCATCTGTCAAAATAATGGATTAATTTTTACTACAAGTTATATATTTTTTTTTCTTACAAGTAACGAGATTTGATATTTTTAAAGTGATTTTTAATGAGTTTTTTGCTTTTTTTGAGCACTGGAACACGGCCATTATCTTAGAACTGATGGTTTTTTAAATGCTAAACATGATATTTAATTTATTTTTATAACGAAAATTAATGATATTAAATCATGCAAAATCTTTTTATATTATCAAATCTCGAGATAACACGTCCTGGAAGATTTTTGCGTAATTAAAGCAAATTTTTTAGTGAAGTATAGCTTGAAGCACTATTTTGTTAAAAGCTTTTATAAACCAGGTTAAAAATTTGAAGTAAGGACTTTGAAAAATTTGGCTTTCATATGATCATAACGCTCAGTATTGGAAGTAGCTATCTATGCATATTCATTTTCAAAAAAAAAATACGGGGCAATGTCACTTTCAGACCAAAATACCACTATTTAGCCTATCGTAGGTGTATAAGCTTAAATCCGCTGGTAAAAACACATGTTTTTTCATAGAAAGCAAAAACAAATTTATTCAAAGTACTTGCCCTCGATAGGTACACATTTTTCCCATCTCTCGGGCAATTTATGGATACTACGCCAAAAAATTCCTTCTCTTTCGAGGCAAACCACTCATCTAGCCATTTTCGGACGTCTTCGTAAGAATTGAAGTGCTGCTCAGAGAGCGCGTGACCCATCGATGAAAACAGGCGGTAGTGAAAAGGGGTCAGGTTTGGTGAATAAGCAGGGTGGGGTAGCACCTCCCAGTTGAGTGTCTCCAAGTAGTTTCCGACCATTTTTAACGCGTGCGATGGTGCGTTGTTGTGGAGGAGAATCAGCTTGTCATGTCTTTGTTGATAATCCGTCCTTTTTTCATGCAGAACACGGTGCAATTTGATTAGTTGTTGATGGTAGCGGGGGGCATTGACTGTTTCATCAGGTTTCAACATCTCATAATAGACGATACCCTCCTGATCCCACCAAACGCAAAGCATCGTCTTCCATCTGAAGCGATTTGGTCTTGGGGAAGATGTTGATGTTTGGCCGGGATCAACCCACGATTTCTTGCGTTTAGAATTCTCGATAATATATCCACTTTTCATCGCCTCTCACAATCCGATGCAGGAACAATTTTCTTTTTTTTGAATTTGATTTATTGCTTAAATTCTCTCTTGTAGTCGAACTCTTAAACTAGTTTCCGACCTACAGTAAAGTGCCTCCACTCAACTATAACATAGCCCTCTTTCGCACCTTCAGTACTAAACCAATTAGTCTCCCACACATCTTTTGGTCCTGCCCTTAAACGCCATTCTGTTTGCTTCTTATGACAAGTAGTCTTAGCTTACCTACTCTACCATTCTCTGCTCTAACAAAACCTACCTTCCTGTTATATACATGCAGCAATCCATCCGCTACAGCCGTAGAAGTGACTGGTATCAGGTGCCGCTACTGAATCCGCTACATCCATCACAGGTACAACCAGTTGCAAGCTAGTTACCCTAATTATTGATATCAAAGCCTACCTAATCCTCTTCTATCATCTACAGTCATAGCACTCAGGATAACTGGTAAGCCCCACTACCAGTCCGAACGCTGTCTGAAGGCTGTGGTATCCGTAGCATCACTTTTAGTTTTAAGAGCGCATGGTGGGTACTACTTGTAAGGTCCAGCCACTACGAGGCCAGCTCAGAACAACTCGATTACTCATTACCAAAAGCACTTCTAGTATTGATCATTGTTTAATAGCTCTCCCAGAAGTAATCCACACCCGGAATTTTTAAGAATACAATGGCTTCTTTACAACTATCTATAGTTTTTACTATATATGGTATATGCTTTTGAGTAAATATACTACAATATATAAAAAAATTATACTATTTTTATTATATGTCAAATTTTTCATATTAACGTATTCACCAAGTCATAATCTCTTCTTGAAGCACGAAACGTGGTTATAGGAGAATCTGCACGTTTATTAAAGAATATACAATTTAAAATTTTTATCTAAGGGGTTTTCGAATAAGAGTGATATGATTTCTTTTTAAAAAAATTCACACACTAATTGTTAAGGAAATTCAAATGTTTTTTCTTTAATATGAAATACAATCGACACAATTAAGTTCTAAATAAAACGTCGTACAAATGGCCTCCACGACTTCTTCTGCAGGAACGTATTCGATGAACCCAATTTTCGAGCATTTTTTCCACTGAATCAAGTCGTATGTCATGAATAGCACGTTCAATATTAATTTTTAAAGCTTGAAGAGAGTCTGGTTTATTGCTAAAGACCAATGACTTCAAATAACCCCACAAGAAATAGTCGAATGGTGTTAAATCACAACTTCTTGGAGGCCATAACATACAATGTCACAATTTCTTGAAATAATCGAATCTCCAAACTTTTCTCGCAATAATTCAGTTGTTGCACGTGCTGTGTGGCACGTAGCCCCGTCTTGTTGGAACCAGATGTTGTCACGATCAACTTTTTCCAATTTCGGCCATAAAAAGTTGGTTATCATCGACCTAGATAGCTCTCCATTGACAGTAACGGTGTTACCAGCTTCATTTCGAAAGAAGTAAGGACCGATGATTCCACCAGACCAAAAACCACACCAAACTGTCAATTTAGGTGAATGTAATGGGTGTTCATGAATAATTTTTGGATTTTCTTCGCACCAGAATCGACAGTTTTGTTTATTTACCGCACCATTCAGATGAAAGTGAGCCTCATCGCAGAAGATGATTTTCTTAAAAAAAATCGTTATCGTTTTCTAGTTGTTCCATGACAAAATCAGCAAATTCACGATGTTTACGGTGGTCCAATGGCTTCAGTTCTTAAGTTATAACAATTTTATATTGATGCAAACCCAAATCCTTTCTCAAAATCCGCCAGGTTGTGGTTTAAGACAGTCCCAATTCTTGAGTACGTCTTGGAATCGACAAATTGTGGCCTTCAGCAACACTTCCCTGAACGGCAGCAATATTTTCATTACTTCGAGGGGTTTTTTTGTCTTATTGGCACTTGAACATTATGTAAAGAAAATGTACGCTCAACATTTTTAAAAATTGGACGAATAGCGAGCACAGTTGGACGATTATTACGACCATAAAATGGCAAAAACCAACAAAAATTGCATTTGGAGAACGATTATTTTCATAATAAAACTGAATAATTTGTAAAAATTGTTCTTACGTATATCTCTCCATGATAAAATTGTAAACATTACTGAATACAATGAAAGAAAAAGACAGATCATGACATATTACAAATGGTCGAAACGTCACTTACAAATCATATTACTCTTATTGAAAAACTCTATATATTAAATAAATAAACAACATCAAATGGCAATACACGACCCAAAAAAAACTTAATCTAAAATAATATATCTTTAGAAAAAAACTATCTTATAATTCTGCACTTTCCGAACTGTAAAATGAATAAGAATTCTTACTTTAGACAAAAATTATAAAATATACAATAAAATATTCTTCCATAAAAAAGAACTATAAAATCTCCAAATTTTTAAAATAAATAATAAATTATTGGATAAATCAGTTTAAAAAAGATGTCATCAAATTGTACAAAAATTCTCACTGTGAAATATAAAATATTGGATTATTAATGAACTCTTTGACGTTGGCAGAATATGAAATTATGTGAAAAGAATTTTTTTCTTCGTTCCTTCTATGAACACTATAAAAATATAAATGAACTTTTACTAGAAAAATGTTTTAAAAAAATTACGGAAACAATTTTTTTTTATTCTGTACAAAAAAAACTAATGGTAAATACAATTTATCTACTATAAAAGGTTTATTGGCTAAAGTGTGCAGAAGGATTGTAGGTTAGGACGGCGAACTTTTAGAACCATTAGTCAATTTGTGACAATGCAAAAACTTTCTAAAGCCCAACATTCAATGGTGTTTAAGATCCACCAAAAGTTGTTGCCCTTTACCGCACTGTACGACAACAACGATAGAAAAACGTGAAAATCTTTTACCACAAGTACAAAATCTAAATTCCGGCTTATGCGCTAAATGGAACTACATACAATGCTATAAAGTGCCCCCAAGAGAAATAGTGCACAACTTTTTATTTAACTTCCACATCCGCTAGAAAGGCAAACTTTTTAAATAGAAACGAATCGAAACAATCAAATAAATAGAAATGTTATTGCCTTCTTGTGGTATTGTTAAATAAGGGAATAATTTTTCCCATGCGATTTGTGATATCTTCCTACTAAAAACCAAATGAAATAAGTCATTATTGTTTAGGTTGATAAATAATAAAACTTTAGTTGAATTTAATATTTAATAGTATTTTGGATAGAACGAGGAAGAAAACACTGAACACATTTCGATAATTAGAAAAGATAATTGGTAAAAATTTCTATTATCGTTAAAATAATTTCCTCAAGAAACCTGAAAGTCATGCTTTTTAAACAATTTCTAATTAAAAATAAACACTTTTATTACAAAAAAAATACTAGTGACTCTAGTTAATGAAATTTTAATTATAATTAAAATATAGAAAACATGATAAAAGAATTGGATGAGTTGAACTTGAAATTATGACGCACTTAATTAATATTATTTGAAGCAAGAAATTTGACTTAAAAGACTTTTTAACTACAAACACCAATACTGTAGATATAAAAAGTATCGAATATAGTAAATTTTTTATAAGCTTAAATTATGCATATTTATTTATTTTAATAAAAATGCATAATTTAAGCTTATAAAAAAAGAAGTATCAACTCAGTTACCTATAAGACTACCTCCTTTGTTCTTCACTCCAACCCATCCAACAAAAAACCTTATACCTTCGGAAATACTGAAACAAATATCGAAAAAAAACCGTCGTCCTGAAAGCAGATATTTATAATAATATCCTCCATACATAATTTTTTCATCCCTTTGGAAATGTTCCATAATCAAAATGATCCCAAAACTCAGCAAACTCAAAATCCTTCCTACCGCATATAGACATAAAAGCATATTTCCAATTTTATCAATAATCCTATAAAAATTAATCCTAAAAAGCCTTTATTCCATTTTTGACACAGAGGTTGTGATTCCTTAGTATCAGTTAGGATTTAGAGCTGAGCATTCCACTTTGCAGCAGTGTCATCGCGTATTACAAAGAAGGTTCGTTAGAGCAAAAGGAATACTAACCCTACAAATTTCTTGATATTTCGCACAGTTTCGATCATGTACGGCATCCTGGATTGCTTTGGAACTTGCAGTGAGTACTACCCTCTGATTATTTTCGCATCCTAAAATTATATATATTAGACCGTTATTTTAAGGTAGCCTTGCTACACCGTTGTCCCTCAGGGAAGAAT
Organism: Atherix ibis; assembly: GCA_958298945.1. Lineage (NCBI taxonomy): Eukaryota > Metazoa > Arthropoda > Insecta > Diptera > Athericidae > Atherix > Atherix ibis. The sequence goes on along the minus strand of OY282605.1, from coordinate 27,936,448 downwards.
CGTAGCCCCAATCCTTTACAATATTTACACCCACAATATTCCTAGTCATTGTGATATCCTTATGACAACATATTTTGACCATACAACCATCCTTAAACATCATAAAGATCCTTCCATAGTCATCAATATCCTACAGAACCACATCCAATCCTTAGAAACCTGGTGCAAAAATCTGCTCACTCGGCCGAGAACAGATCCTTGATATAACCCTAAAAGGCAGTAATATTCTACAAAAAAAGAGCATACGTTTCGTTGGACGCACATTCGATAAACGATTAACCTGGAACCCTCACACGAAAAGTAAAAGAAGTGAACTGAAGGGACAATACACACAATTAAACAGTAGGTAAAAATTGATAACAAACTATTACTACACAATACTACTGAAACCAATATGGACTTACGGACTCGAACTTTGCGGCTCGACTTAGCATTACAATTCCCTTCCTGTCCAAACCCCACAATCCCGAATGATACGAAAAATTGCTAATGCCCTCTTTTATGTACGAAACACTATTTTCCATCTTGATCTAAATTTTCCAATTATCTCTCGTTATAAACAATTCCATTCGCATATACCACACCATCCTATACTTTTAGGATGAGAACTGTTCACTCCGACCCTTCCATTATAGACCCATGAATATTTAAAATGGCAATGGCCGACAGATTTTTAAAATTATAAAATAAATTTTATTCCGTCTTTGAGGCAACCTCAATGAGTGTTTTCCTTTACACAGCTTTGAGAAGCAATTTAAGCTGCACTTTTCATAAATTGTCGATAGTGCAGTTAACCAAGCAAATTATACCCTTCAATGTATCAGTACTTTAGGAGGAAGACAATAACCATTGTATTAGACTATTCAGTAGAGAACGTTGAACTTCACCAGTTAACACTCTAGTGTACTTATCGAATCTGGTCACAAGCTATTATGGCAGCCCTGATCAGATGATCAAGTTGTTTTCAATTTCGACCTACTTCGGACTACTCCAAAGCGAACTGCTTGACCGAATAACCGGAGGCATGTGCACCATCTAGCATCTCGTGGTGAAACCGTATTGGTAAATTAGATTAACAGCACGCTAAATGGTATGATTTGCCTTAGTACGGAGGGGAAGGGGAAAAATCCGCCTGGGTCGGTCTCTGACCTACTAATATCCAATGCGGATGGTCTCAATATTGAGTGTTTTTGAATTTTAAAACGCAGGTAACTACGAGGGTTATTCAACAAGTACTTAGCCTCACCACCCGATGGAACGGCTGTCACAAAAATAAATTTACCATCATGCATCTCATTCTTTTAGTAGCCTACTGTCAAAGTTTCAGTTGATTCCCTTTATTAATTTTGTTTTGAGAGCCTTTGAAAGCGAACGTGTCGGTCGGTTGCACAAAAATGGAAAAAGAACAATATCGTTCGGTGATTAGATTCTTGTTTTTGGAAGAGAAAACACGCAGCGAAATCAAAGATCGTTTGGATGCTGTGTATGGTGACTCTTCTCCTTCGATGGCGACCATCAAGAATTGGTTCAACGAGTTTGTTCGTGGCCGCACGTCGGTTTTTGATGAGCCACGCCCAGGTGCCCCGAAAACGGATGCTACGGAGGAAAACGTTAAGAAAGTCCACAATCTCGTGTTGGCAGACCGTCGATTGAAGGTTCACGAAATAGCTGAGACTGTGGGCATCGCAGTAGGAACGGTGCATCATATTCTACATGAAGAACTGGGCATGAGAAAGGCGTCGGCGCGATGGGTGCCGCGTTTGCTCACACCGGAAAACAAGCGCAACCGCGAGACCACATCGGCGACGTGTTTGGCGCTGTTTCAGCAATCCAGCGGAGTTCTTGCGTCGATACGTGACCGTCGACGAAACATGGATTCACTGGTACACACCAGAGACCAAGGAACAGTCGAAGCAGTGGACTTCACCCGGCGAACGTGCTCCGAAGAAGGCGAAGACTGTTCGATCGGCCGGAAAGGTGATGGCCACCGTTTTCTGGGATTCACAAGGTGTGATCCACATCGATTACCTCGAGAAGGGTAAAACACTCACGGGGCGCTACTATGCTGACTTATTGGGCCGATTTGACGTCGAATTGAAGAAAAAGCGGCCCCGCTTTGCGAAGAAAAAAGTACTGTTCCACCACGACACCGCGCCGGGTCACACCTCCGCCGTCGCCATGGCCAAATTGGTCGAATTGCGCTACGAATTGCTGCCCCATCCACCGTACTCTCCAGATTTGGCCCCCTGTGACTACTTTTTGTTTCCAAACCTGAAAAAATCACTCGCCGGGAATAGATTTGGGTCGAATGAGGAGGTCATCGTCGCCACGGAGGCCTGTTTTGCTTCCCTCGAGAAAATGTAGTTTTTGGACGGGTTAAAAAAGTTAGAGCATCGCTGGGCCAAGTGTATCGAGCTTGAAAGAGATTATGTGGAAAAATAAATTGCCACCTTTCCAAAATTTTAGTTTTTCTTTTGTTGGCTAAGTACTTGTTGAATGACCGTCGTACTAGTGATCAACATCATGTGATCACCTTCATGGCTGGCTATTGCTTCCTCTCTATAATAATATATCTTCCTTTTTTACCATCCCCTTCTAGTCTATGTTACTACCCCTCTCCCATAAAAATATTTACTCTTCGAAGGCGTCCCAATTAAAATAAAAATCCCATAACCGGCATGAAAAATGTATTTGTTATATTCGGGTACGAAGGTAATAATACCAAATTTAAAGGCCCCTTACTGACCTCTACACAAATACTGCCCTTCAAGCATGCCTGTCACGCCCTCGTCTTCTAACGAAGCTCACATACAAACTCATTTTTTGTAACTTTCACTTTATTTGTGTTCTTTTATATAAAAAAAGAGTTAAGGATGCCAATTGGAACCCGTGACCCACAGCAGAGTTGAGGGTGCCAACATCCCTCGACAGGTGCAAAAAGGCAAATATTGTACTACTCCGTCCCTTTTTAGATAGCTTTTTTAAGAACAGCTGAGTCAATTATTAATTGAATTTTTTTTTACAGATATACCATCGCCTATAACATCGCATCTTATGCAGCTATTGAGTTAGGTAGCTGGGACATAATGGACAAGAAATTGACACTATGTAGGGCTGTGGGCAATCAAAATGGTGACAAAGACTGCCCCGCTGGAAAAAGGTATTTGTGAATTAAGGGTAAGCATAAGAGAATCATCCTGTCTAAGGCTGCCCAGCTTTCAGTATACGCAGACTATAGAGAGATGGCATTAGCTAGGCTCCAATACAATGCTAAGAGTGTCGAACTGCGAGACCATGGTTTAAAGACGGAACATCTGAAGTTTTTTAATTCATCAGGCATAGACCGTACTCCCACTTACTGCACCTTTGATAATGATGGTTAAGATAACTCAACAAAACATTATTATTTTCAGTGACAACCATGCAACCAATCGTGGGCCTATAGAGTGATATAATATTCATATCTCAAAATTATTCAACGTAAGAGCTGTTAAGCAGATTAGGGTAAGAGTTCTGCTTAACAACAGCATTATTGAATTATTTCTGTCCTTATCTCTTATCCTAGACTGCTTGTCGGCTCTTATCTGAGCGACCTTAATAACAGGGGCGTTGAACTACGTTGGGTCCTGGTAATATGGAGCATTTTTAGATACTTCCTGTTACCCGATGTTCACAAATAGGAAATAACACCTGTAGCCATTCATAGACATGCGGACTGGACAAGAAGTAAAAGGTTGCCCAACAAGTCTACTCGACAACCTCACCAAAAACTGTTCAGAATTCAGATGAGGCATTCCGTTCTCATATAAAACTTTCTTTTCCACAGATCTCCATAAGCGAAAAAAAGGGATCAGCTTGAGGGGACCATCCTCAGCAAGTCTGTTATATATGTTGATAAGAAAGAGCTGTATGAGAGGCCTTTATCAAGATTGAGGCGGCGACAAAAAATGTTGGGCTGCCCATAAATGAAACCAAAACAAAAAAAGACAATACCAATTAATACTATTCGCATACAGATAAGAGATTATAGCTTCGAAAGACTTAAATCCTTTCAGTATTTTTAGTTTAGGGTCATAGTCCATAACAAAAAGGACAAAAAAAATTTGCGTATGCCTGCTGGTCTAGTTTAGTCAGTCAAAAATTCTGATCATAACATCGAAGATTCTGCTTTTCAAGCTACTAGTCTTGCCTGTCTTAGGTATCTTAGGTTCTCAGCAAAAACCATTGTGAGCCCTTGTTCGCGTTCGAGGGGTTAATCATTCAAAAAATTTTTGGCTCGTTACAGGAGAATGAACGATTCCTAAGCTGATTTAACGAGGAGATCCTAGAGTGTTACCGCGACAGCCAACTTGCGGGTAGAATTAAGCTCAATAGTCTGCGGTGGGCTGGACACTTTATCCATATGGATTAGGAAGACCCTACACGGACTTCATTTATAATCCCAGAAGACAAGGTAGGCTTTGTCTCTGGTCGAGCAACCCAAAAATATCCTGGGAATGTCGAACTGGAAGACTACAGCGTGAAGCAGATCTAAATCGAACTCCCAGTTGTCGCTCCGTTGTTGATAATGTTGATGATGAATCATCAAAATATTATCATTTTCAGTGACAACCATGCAGTTCTAAAAGCCGTCCGTAAAAATCATTGAATTTATGCTTTTAGGACTTCATATTATGTAGAGCTGTAAAGAATCGGCATGGCGGAAGAGTTTGCCGACTACACTCCCAATCATCAAACCATTATTACTTAAAGTGGCGGCCACGCAACCCTGGAATTTATTTTTAGCCACAAAAAATATTCTGTTTCCAAAAATATTCCACATAACCTGTATAAAAATAACGGTGTAAAATTCTGTTGGGTTCCAAGTTATTTTAGAATTTTGAGCAATGAGCAGCTGCCAGATAAATAACTAATAACACGTTTAGGTGTTCGTAGACATACGGACTGAACAAGTAACGACGACCATCGCCAAACTAAACTACTCAACAACTTCACCAAAATATTGGGCACTTGAAAAAGTAGTCATTTTTATGATACAATAATAATAATATTAAATCAATTAAATTACTTCCGAGTTAACACTCTATCTAAATTTATTTTGTGGTATAAGAAAACAAAAAAGATCAAGAAAATTTTGTTGATTTGATTAAATAAAAAAACCACAAAAGAAAATTACTTTGAAAATTCTTCCCAAATTATAGAGTTAAGAAATAATTAATCTTAAAGTTTACTAAGTTGATTACGAAATCATTAAAAAATTGTTTGTATTGTATAAAAAGGAATCCTTTCAAAGTTATTTATTTTGATTGATTAAAAAGTTCAACTTAATTGAAATTTATTCGATGACCTTTATAATAGTTCATTAGGCCTTATTCCTTTGATTTAATTATCATATAATTTATTTAGGATTAATAAAAAAATTAATTACTTCGAAAAATTCTTCCAATTCAAATTAATTTTTGTTTATAATTGAAAAAAAATATTTTATTATAAAAGAGGCAATATTATCGAAAAAATTTTATCTACCTTAAAAAAAATTCAAAAGCTAGGATATATTTTTCCTTTGAATAAAATGAGTCTAAAAATTCAAAGATTATCCGAAATTTATCTGCACTATTTTATATTGAAGACGTTACATTTTACTCTAGGCAATATGCTTGAAATCTTATCTTATAATTTTCGAAAAAGTAAAGATTAATTATTATTTTTATTATAAATATGTATTGAAATGAAAGAAAAATCGAAGGCTATTTGGAATTTTTATTTGGAATAATTTTTGTCGAATTTCCTTATGGGAATATTTAATTTATAGCCTTAAGAATGGTTTAATTTTTAATATTTTGCTTTAAGGAGAATTTATTTTTCTTAGAGAATATTTATTTCGTATAAATAATTCTACCTTAAGAATAACAATTCAATGCCATAATTGAAGTAAAATTTGTTTTATCCATATTTTAAGAAGAGCCATCCATATTTTTATAAATATTTTTTTTTTAGGGTAGGTGAAAGGATAATCTTTATTGAAGCAAAAGTGCGAGAAATTTCCATCGAAATTTTATAATTTATTTATTTAAAAAATAGCAGACGGTAGTGCAATATTTATTTGAATTTATTACCTATTCTTCAGAGTTTGTTCCGATTGTCAAATTATTGGCCGAATTAAAATACTTGAAAAACGAAGTCTTGGTCCCCCCAATTTGAGGGATCCAGAAAATTTTTGCAAACAAGAAACGGGATGAGTAATTTTAGTATTAAATTCTGCTTTGATTGTTTTTCAAGCGAATGCACTTTTCAAGTGCACCGGTTCAGTTAATTTTTGAGGCTAAAATCCTTCTCTCATCAGAAAAAAAGTCAACTACTTTTATTAATTCGAAGATTTTATGAAGTACCCAAAGTTGATGGCATGCCGTCCAAAGTAGATTCGGTTGAGTTATGATTTGGAGAGAATTTTGTTCTATCAACAAAAACAACCACAATAAAGAACAAGAAAATGCTGATAATTTAAGTGAACAGATTGAATAATACAGCGAAACATCAACGATGAATTTTTTAAATAGGATAACGCATGAATCCAAATATCATCAAGAGATTATGCTGGTAAAAGTCCTTTACAATTCCTAAAAATATGGAGTATAATTATAAAAGTCCTTTACAATGCCACACATTTGGAGAATACTAATTCGAAAATTTTATGAAACGAGTATTCAGCAAGAGCATACAACTAATTTTAATAATAAATTTGAGAATATTTTTTAAAAAAAATCTATAAAAAAGTAATAAATCAAAATTTTTACGATAATTATTATAAATAAATGAATAAAAATAGTAAATTATACTTTTCATCTTTATTTATCAATCTGCCTTTTTGATTAATAAAATATTATTATGACCCAATCAGTTGTCGTTATTGTATAAAGCTTCTTTTTAAAACTCAAATTCAACAAGAGAAAATCCAAGAAAATTCCACTCAATCTTCATAAGAAAATCAACTCTAAAAAAAATATTCGTAAAAATGTAAATGGTTCCATGCAGTTGTCAGTTTGTGTAGAAATTTTTTGAATGAAAAATATTTTTTTTTTTATATCTTACTAAAATAAATTTCTATTAAAGATATTTACACTTGAATTTATAGAGATTTATTTCTGTAAATAGATTAGTTAAATTGCAGTGAACCCAATCAGTTGTCGCAACTGTATACATCTTTTTTTTTCAAAATTTAAATTCAACAAAAGAAAAGTCATGAAAATTCCACTCAATCTTCATAAGAAAATCAACGTTAACAAAAAATATTCGTAAAAATGTAGATGGTTCCAAACAGTTGTCGGTTTGTGAAGAAATTTTTTGAATGGAAAATAAATTTTTTTTATATCTTATTAAACTAAAATTCTATTAAAGATATTCGCACTTGAATTTATAGAGATTTATTTCTGTAAATAGATTAGTTACATTGCAGTGAACCCAATCAGTTGTCGAAACTGTATACATCATTTTTTTTCAAAATTTAAATTCAACAAAAGAAAATTCATGCAAATTCCACTCAATCTATATAAGAAAAAAAACCTTTATAAAAAATATTCGTTAAAATGTAGATGGTTCCAAACAGTTGTCGGTTTGTGAAGAAATTTTTTGAATGGAAAATAAATTTTTTTTATATCTTAACATATTAAACTAAAATTCTATTAAAGATATTCGCACTTGAATTTATAGAGATTTATTTCTGTAAATAGATTAGTTACATTGCAGTGAACCCAATCAGTTGTCGCAACTGTATACATCATTTTTTTTCAAAATTTAAATTCAACAAAAGAAAATTCATGCAAATTCCACTCAATCTATATAAGAAAAAAAACCTTTATAAAAAATATTCGTTAAAATGTAGATGGTTCCAAACAGTTGTCGGTTTGTGAAGAAATTTTTTGAATGGAAAATAAATTTTTTTTATATCTAACATAATTAAACTAAAATTCTATTAAAGATATTCGCACTTGAATTTATAGAGATTTATTTCTGTAAATAGATTAGTTACATTGCAGTGAACCCAATCAGTTGTCGAAACTGTATACATCATTTTTTTTTTCAAAATTTAAATTCAACAAAAGAAAATTCATGGAAATTCCACTGAATCTATATAAGAAAAAAAAAACCTTTATAAAAAATATTCGTGAAAATGTAGATGGTTCCAAACAGTTGTCGGTTTGTGAAGAAATTTTTTGAATGGAAAATAAATTTTTTTTATATCTAACTAAAATAAAATTCTATTAAAGATATTCGCACTTGAATTTATAGAGATTTATTTCTATAAATTCAAGTGTAAATATAGATTAGTTACATTGCAGTGAACCCAATCAGTTGTCGCAACTGTATACATCATTTTTTTTCAAAATTTAAATTCAACAAAAGAAAATTCATGCAAATTCCACTCAATCTATATAAGAAAAAAAAACCTTTTTAAAAAATATTCGTAAAAATGTAAATGGTTCCAAGCAGTTGTCGCTTCGTGTAGAAATTTTTTGAATGAAAAATAAATTTTTTTTATATCTAATTAAACTAAAATTCTATTAAAGATATTCGCACTTGAATTTATAGAGATTTATTTCTGTAAATAGATTAGTTACATTGCAGTGAGCAAATTCTGTAGATAAGGCGAAATACGATGAATTCCTTGTTTCGACATTTGGAAGGTGTGCTTCAGTAATCAAAGCTTACATTTTGGAACAGGATAAGTACAAATTCTGGCCTCCAAAGCAATAAATTCTGAAAGGAATCAATTTAACAAATCACAAACGGTATATCAGATGACAGGACTATATTTGTATACGTACCACTTTTAGTTTGTTGATTATACAAGTCGAGGGCACATTTATTCGGAAACATAAAATAACAAGATCCTGTGAAGCCGCATACGGTGTTGTAATTAGAGTCACAGTTAGTGATCATCCTCGATGAAGGAACAGTCTTGCTGTGAACACCAACTGTGCAAATTACCAGTCCTGTAAAAAGCCAATATTATCAAATCAATTCCACTTAAAAGCATATTAACTTGAAAGATTTTACTCACCAAAAATTATAGCAACAACGACTTTAAGCTTCATGTTTGCTTTTATCGGATTTCTTGCCGTATGATACCTATTTTCGAAGGTGATAGGCTTTTATATAAAAATCATTTTCGATAAATTTTGGATATTTTGTCGGCTAAATTAAACAAAGAATTTTTTTTTCTTCAAAAGAAATCATAACATTTTATGATGAAATTATTTTATGACAATGTTATTAAATTTATTTGGATTCGTTTGATAAGACTTAAGTCATCTTCTATTTAATCTTTTTCTTCCAGAAACAAAATTATTGCTTAATTTTAGTGTTACTATTTTATCATTTAACAAATGTGAATTTCTTTATAAATGACAAAAAAAACATTTATGATTAAATAGAATAATTTGTTTGTCAAATGAAAAACGTAAACTATTTGCATGACTAAAGGTAACAATAATTTTTTTATAGCACTTTTCTGAAAATTCTTCGAAAACATTTTATGAGAAAATTTTCATTATTTGATAATCAGTATTTTAGTGTTTCAAAATCAAGTCTGTTATGATAAGTTAACATGTAAAGCTGTTATCACTTGTACTATCATAAATCATGACAGTTTTCTTGAACTGATTTTTATGTATTTCATTAAGATTGTGTTTATGGTTGAATTTTAAAATATTTCTTAAAAATAATAACAATAAGTTTTTAAAAATTATTTGTTTATACATTATTTTAATGTATAAATTTGTGGATATATTATCCACATTTCGTGAATAAAAATTTTATAATTCGATTATGAAAAATTTATTTTGTACAGAGTATTTTGTTAGTAAGTAGTTAATATTCAAGCCATAGGTTGGGTAAAGGCTTATTATGAATATATATATTCCTCAATATTGATAAAAGTGTATTACTGGAAAAGTTCCTGAGAAAATAATTCTTGTAAGATGCAATGGGATGATATGCTAAATAAGCCTACCTTTTCAAAACTTAATTTAACTAACCCTTGATACGCCTAATAAATATCACAAATAATGACATTTTAACTGTGAAAGGATACCACAGGAAAGGGTCAGTGAGAACATTTTTCTTGTTAGTTACAATAGAATAATATGCTAAGCGAGCAAGAAACTTTTTATAACGAGAAAAAAATAAATTATGTTCAGAAATGCTTCTAACTTATTCGAAATTAGTTTAACAATTTGATGATATGCTAATTACGATAGAAAATTTTTATAACGAGAAAAAAATAAATTATGTTCGAAGGTGCTTCTACCTTTTTTAAAACTTAATTTAACTAACCCTTGAGAAGCCTAATAAATATCACGAATAATGCCATTTTAACTGTGAAAGGATACCACTGGAAAGGGTTAGTGAGAACATTTTTCTTGTAAGCTGGAATAGGATGATATGCTAAGCGAGCAAGAAACTTTTTATAACGAGAAAAAAACAAATTGTTTTCGGAGGTGCTTCTACCTTATTCGAACTTAATTAAACTAATTGGATGATATGCTAAGCGAGCACAAAACTTTTTATAGCGAGAAAAAAATAAATTATGTTCAGAAATGCTTCTAACTTATTCCAACTTAATTAAACTAATCTTTCATAAGCCTAACAAATATCACGGATATTGCCATTTTAAGTGTAAAAAGATACCACTGGAGAAGGTAACTGAGAATATTTATCTTACAAGAAAATTGTGAGGATATGTTAAACAAGCAAGAAACTTTTTATAACGAGAAAAAAATAAATTATGTTTGGGGGTGTTACTACCTTATAAGAATTTAATTTAACTAATTGGATAATATGCTAAACGAGCACAAAACTTTTTATAACGAGAAAAAATTAAATTAATTTCGGAGGTGCATCCACCTTATTCGAACTTAATTTAACTAATTGGATGATATGCTAAGCGAGCAAGAAACTTTTTATAACGAGAAAAAAATAGATTATTTTCGGAGGTGCTTCTACTTTGTTCGAACTTAATTTAACTAATTGGATAATATGCTAAACGAGCACAAAACTTTTTATAACGAGAAAAAAATAAATTATGTTCAGAAATGCTTCTAACTTATTCGAAATGTAGTAAACTAACCTTTCATAAGTCTAATAAATATCACGGATATTGTCATTTTAAGTGTAAAAGGATACCACTGGAGAAGGGTATATATATATGTGATGATATGTTAAACGAGCAAAAAACTTTTTATAATGAGACAAATCTAAATTATGTAGACAAGTGCTTCTACTTTATTGGAACTTAGTTAAACAAACCTTTGCAAGGGTTACTGGAATGATTTCGTAAACGATTAAGAAACTTTTTATAACGAGAAATAGTCAATCATGTATTGACCATATTCATAATCTTGCGAAGAATTTTTGACCTTCTATATAGATAGAATACAATAAAGAGTTAGTGGGCTATGTAGAAACCAATATTTCTAGTTCGTACGTCCAAATTAGCTTCAATACTGTATTATAAATGAGTAATTTGCTGTTAGTTGTAAATTTTGAACGTGAGTTCAAGAGTGCAAAAAAGAGACTTTTTATTCTTATATGTTAATTTTAAATTAACCATTTATCTTGAGAAAATATGATACCATTAAGATTTATCAAGGTGTATGATTTACGATAAATAGTAAAGGTTCCATGGACACTTTTTTTTATTTTAAGTAACTCAATATTCAATGAACCAGCTTTAAAGTTGATCGTTTTTGAATTACTATTATGGTTGTATCCTCTTGGTAAGCCCATTTTATACTTTGGAAAGATGGTATTAAAAATAATATTATCTATTTCATGCTTCGGAAAGCATATCCCTTTCATATAACAGCTTGTAAGTAATTATTTTATTCAAGCTTATATATATTAGAATAGAAGTTTGCCTTTTTAGATTAAGGATTGTTTAATTAATATAAAAATATTTTTAAAAAAATTATTACAATATTTATTTCTTTATAATATAATCAAGCTACTCGTAAATGTCCATTAGATTGTTACAGAAAATATATATTCAGCTTCAAGAGTACAAAATAAAAAAAAAACGTATTATAGACAGTTTACATAAAATAGAAAGTTCCAAAAAAAAAGCTTAACAATTATTCATTTAAATTTACTAATCTATTAACTAAAATCCCCCCTCCCCCTCCCGCTTTCCTTAATAACAGCATCGACAGACATTACTACTTTCAAAACGCCAAAAAAGCAAAAGCCAATCAACAAATAATTTACTTATGAGCATAAGAGCTAATTAGTCATCAACTGGTAAGAAAAATAACCAAATCGCCCAACTATGCATTTTAAGATCTAGAGAAATAAAGTTGTTATATAACCTGATCACTAGGAGCATACAAGGTTCCTGATTATATTATAAAAGAAGAGCAACTGTCGCAGTTTAATATAAATATTGTATAATATCAGAATTAAAGCATTAGAGCAGCCAGAGAAAATTTCAATTAAGAATAGGCATAATGGGAGTATGAACCAAGAAAAGCTTGGCTCAAAAAGTATCGCAAATTTTGTGTTTTTTCAAAAATTATTTATTTATTCATGAATATCTATTTTGTCCCCTGCAAAGTGATCCCCACCAGATATTATACACTTGTGCCAACGTTTTTTCCAATCCTCGAAGCACTTCAAAAAATCATTTTTGTGATCTTATTCACCTCCTCCTTTGATGCCGTCTTTATCTACTCAATCGTAGCGTAACGTCGTCATTTCATGGGCCTCTTCAGTTTCGGGAACAAGATAAAGTCACAGGAGGCCAGATCTAGGGAATACGGTGGCAGCGGTATTATTAGTGAGTTGTTTTTGACCAAAAATTAGTGTATTGTTTTTGGCCAAAAATGGCAAAAGCCAATTTTTGTTCTTCTACAAATCCGGGCGTTTCTGGCGGATTTCTTCACGCAACTTGCATGTATAACTTACAAGTAATATTCCTTATTGACCGTTCTATCCTGTGGCAAGAACTCATGATGCACCACGACCTTACAATCGAAGAAAACTGTAAGAAAAACCTTCACATTCGACCGAACTTGGGGCCCTTTTTTCGGTCCTGGCTGGTGCGGCAGCTTCCATTTGAATGATTGAGCTTTGGTTTCCACGTCATGACCATAAACCCATGATTCATCACCAGTTATGATACTCTGGAGCAAATTTGGGTCATCGCGGGTAGAGTCCAACAGCTCCTTAGCAATGTTAATACGATGCTGTTTTTGGTCGAAATTGAGCAAAAATCGAAGACGAGCCGAAACACGTGCAAGTAAAGAAGCTGTCAAAAATTAACTGAATACTCAAAATGGCCGAACTTATCGGTATAAGTAAAAGACATGAGTACCAACATAACGCCACAAAAAAATCGAAAATCAAATATACGTAATCCGCGGAAATTAGAAATTCGCAATACCTTGTGAACAGACTTCGTATACAGGCAGATAGCAATTAAGGCTATAGAGTTTAAGCTATCCTGATTATATCACTAATACGGAGATTCTAATGCAATTTGTTATCAAGAATCTGACTAAGACATTTTACTTGTGGATAGAAAGGGATTACAATATCATTTACCATGTCAGCTCCAAACGGTGCAGCCCAAATTTGAATACCTTGGAAGTCTATATTAATTTCAGAGACACATTATAAATTACTAGATACCGGAAGTACATGCAAAAGTTGGACATCATCCACGAATAGGTGAAAGAAAGAAAATTGGACACACATGTATCGATCGTTTATGAAAACAGAAAACAGAAGTGGACCAAGTATGGAACCTTGATGAACACCTTTCAAAACTTAACAGGATCCCGACCGTGACGTAGAGTCTAAACAAAAAAAAATGAAATTACAGACACTAGAAGAAGAGTTCAACTGGCTCCTAAGTTTACCAACCATCAGACTGTGGTCAATCGAATCAAAGGACTTACTGAAGTCCATGGGTAGTATGGAATGATGATGTGTTTTTCTCCATATTTCGTTTGATGAGGTCAGTAATGAAAACCAGACTGCTTATCATATACGAGTAGCAATTTGTTAGAATAAAAATAATATATAATTTTGGATTTTAATAACTTTTTTAAATATTTATGTTATGAGTGCTGTATTGAAAATATGTTATACCAAATGCACAGCAAAGTTTCAGGAAAAATCAATTTTAAGAACTTTAGCGAGACATTATCAAAGCGTTAAACGATAAAGTTTCAACAGCTTGAAAAAATTTCTGGCCTACCAAACCATGCGATTTGGACGTATTTTTAAAAAACCTTTGAAAAAACTTATATTTATGGAGCAAATTTAAAAAATTTAGATTATTTAAAAGTTGCACTACAATATATATAACAGGAAAAAATTTTTAAACTTTAGAGCATTGAAAAACTACGATTACAGACCGAAATAAACGAAAAGTTTCAAAAAATCACTTAATAAAGAGGGTGCCTTCATAAAATAATATTTAATATTTTTTACATAATGGCAGCTTATAAGCAATATATTTAAGATTATATTTTATCAGAATTTTAGTTTCAAATACATTTTATTAAAGTTTACTTTATAACGTACAAATTGGATAATCGTTTATTAATATAAAATTGGAATTTTGGTAAAGTATTATTTTTTAAATAAGCTCTTTTCTATTTTTATTATTTTATTTATTTGAAATTTTTAATCATCAATTATTTTATATAAAAAATGATAAGAAATTATACTCGTAATTATTAGTAGTTTGCTGAATGTTCAGAACGAATCGATTTTTATAAACTGCATTTCGGAAATGCCCATTGACAAGTTCTTGTCCGTTCAACTGGTATAAAATCTATATTAAAATTAAAATCAATTCTTATTCAATTTATAGATAAATTCATTTTTTTTATATATAAATAATGTCACCTTCAGAGTGCATCTTATGGTACCATAGTAGTGAACAACGTCTTCCATACTCTTCAAAACATCTTCTTTGATATCCACAATTTCTATCCTGCTTCGCATAACAAGTTGAGATTTTCACACTATCTTTATTATTAAAATTATCCAATTTATTTTCCATACCATTTATCCAGATTATTAGAGCTTATAATAATAGTTTGCGTAATGATTTTCTTGAATTAATATTTAATTAATTAAACATACCAAAAATTAGAAACAGTTCAAAAAAAAAGTTCATTATTTACTTCACTTCTTAAAAATTAAAAGTTTCAAAATAATTAATTTTTTTCAATTTAGTAGAATTAATTATAAATTAAAATTTTTATAACTAACACTAATTTTATAGAAATATTATTAACGGAAAATATTACTGGTAACATAACAGAAACTAAATTTTAATTGGTAAATATTAACAAACAATTTTTTCACTGAGAATTATTTCTATAAATTTTTGTCGATACAATAATGCGCAAGAAATTTTAATTATTACACTTTAATTAAATAAACAACAAATAATAAGCTTTTCCATGCTTAATTGGGAATATTATCAAATTTATATATTTTATAAAGTAAAGTTTTTTTTAACATTTCTTTTCATTTTAAACTATTAAGGTTTGCTAAATAAAAATGGATAAAAATAAAAACATTATTGCGTGATTATATGTTAAGTCAAAATTATAATAAAAATTTTTTATAGTTTCCTCGTTATAAAAATTTATTTTTTATTACTAAAAAATCGTGGACATATGAGTTTATGAGACAAGCATTATTGAGAAAATTTTTCCAATCGAGCAATTTGTCATGGAGCAAAATAAGCGGATTCATTTTATCTGATAGCCATTGATCACCTTAAGGGCTACAGCGACTATCAAAATTCGCAGTCCACTAGGATTTTTTGATTAACTAATTAAAAAAAATACGTCCATCCATCGTGAAGGTATCTAAAAAGTAGCTTTGTGACCCTACGCATATGAAAATTTTACTCGCAAACCGTGATAAGCTAGTATAGTATCATTAAGAGCAATTTGGCAGGCGTATAACATAATTTTCAACCTTGTCCGATAACTACACAACCCAATAGAGTGCGATAAGTGAAGTTGTGCGTTCTGCAAAATTCATATGGCAGTCCTATTGAAGTTTTGCGTCTCGTGGCGTAATTTCATTGGCTAATGAGAGTAACGGCACCTTAAATGGTATAAGTTCGAATAATGGGGGAAAATGAAGAGAAAAATATTGATGGTTCGCTCTCTTCTGAACATACTTTCTCTTGATTGAGGGGGGGAGTAGGTCTGCAGTAGAGATAACGGGAAGCCGCTATATGCAGATGGGAGCTGAATGGGGTTAAAGAATGGGTGTGAAAGTTCCCGAAAGGAAAACGGTGTCTATGCTTCTGAAGCGTTTTTTGTCGGCCAGTAGGCCGCCCTATATTCGTTCAGAGACAGTAGGGGTCCGATACGCGCGAGAAGTGAAGTACCTTGGATTAAAGGTTGCAGAGAGGCTGAATTTTCGACCTCACTTGCAACATCTAAGGGGCCACGTGGGTGGTTTGGTTGGCATGCTGGTGCGAGTATTTCGCAAAGAATGAGGACTTCGATCTAGAGCGGTGAAAGTCCTGTATAAGAGTATGTTTGTTCCATGTGCTATGTATGCATCGTGTGTGTGTGCTGACATTATGCGCCACCAGTATGCAAGGATGGGCATAAATTTAGTTCAGCTTTTGACTCTGTATGCGTGTTTGCATGTATGTAGAACCGTTTCAACTGAGGCGATGCAGGTTCTCATGGAAGAAATTCCATGGGACTTAGAGGTGCTGCGTATCCACTACCGTCTACGGCGGGGCATCCCGCTTACTGGTTGTTCGGTTAGGAATGATGGGGTTCAGAATCTTAGTCCACGCCAGCAGCGTGTACTGCGCCTGAACAGAATATAAGAAACATGGCAACGTCGATGGGATAAGAGTGTGAATGGCAGATGGACGCACATGTTCATTTCGGATGTGTGCTTTGCATCTGCGTATGTATTTAAATTTGGTCTGTCCCTTGGGTATTTGCTCACGGGGCAAGCAGTATGAATGGGTTCCTGTACAGGCGTGGTGTAGCTGCGGAGGCTAGATGCCCTTGTGGGGCGAAGGAAGAGAGTGCCAAGCACCTTCTCGTAGAGTGTGGCCTGTACGGGGACTTGCGTGAGTTAGGTGCATGTGGGATCGTGGTGAATGATGAGGGTGTGGATGTGCATGGTGTGTTGGGCTTAAGAAAGAGATATGAATGCCTGAATAGATTTGCCGTGGCACTGTTTGACACGCGGGGTGGCTACAACCGGGTGAAAGACCAACGTCGATTCCGGTTGTACATTCGGGTCTTGGCGAACCCGCGTACCTGAGCTGGCTTAGCGGTGCCGAGGAATTTACTAGATTTCTGACCGTAGCTCAATGAGCGGAGTACAAACCGAAGTACTCTTAAAACAAAAATTGGTACCACGGGAATTGGGAGCCCCATAGTGGAATACACTATGCCCGACTGAGGTGAAGCGCCATTTGGCATCTACGTGGTGGTTGTGGTTAATACCCATGTCGCGGGTACGGTCTTCGGATCGCAGGTGGGAAGTAACTGGCAATAACCATTTTGCATTTATGTGGGGCACTGTCACTGCTAATGACAGCAGAGGTTTAGAAAGTCCTCACCGCCAGCAGGTGAAGAGTCGGCTTGTAACTGATTGTATCTGTTAACAACTAGTAATGGTAGTGCGTTGATTGAGCGTAACTCGATCCCTATAGTCGTAGGCGACTTTTTCTTTGCGGTAAAGTGTTGCCAATGCAACAAAAATAAAGCATGACAGCTGACAGTTTTTTATTATGAAGCAATATTTTAAAAATAATCTAGGTTTAACAACATCTATTTGTTTGGTGTGGATTTTGGGCTGGAGGCATCATTCTCCGAAAATTCAGCTGCTCATGTAATAACAGTTAATGGTGCGACATGATAATCCAGTTTTTGGTACCTCAATTGTAATAGATAGATGTGAACGACATGTGATTTCAACAAAACGTTGTCACATGCCATACAGCCCGTCAAACAATTCAATTACTGCATGAGTTATTTCCTTCTTCCCTGAATTTTTGAACACCCAATATTAATAATTAGTTTTACCTCTCCCTCAAGTGTACATTATTACCGCTTTCCCTTGGAAAACATTTACCCTTCCGAGGTTATCCAAGGAAAATAAAAATCCCATAACCGGTATGATAAATGTATTTATTATGTTCGGGTGCGAAGACTATATTGGCAAATTTTAAAAACAACAAATGCCATCACTCTCTCATCTTCTGAGTGGTTTATCTACTCCACTGATACTTCACGACCAAAACCAAATTTCCCACACCACCCAAGTAACGAAAATAGGTTATCCCTCTTTTTTTCCGAACTTTAACTAATTAGAACATAATAAAATGGAACAGAAAAATTTGGAGTGGCGATGTACCATCAAACTTCTTATAGAGCTTGGTGAAATTTTCAAGGCGTCTATGGCAAACATATTTTATCAACAGTTAAGTGTGATAAAGACTTTTTGGTTGGCCTAGAGCAGTAAAAGTCGAACCCTACAGAAATACCTTCAAGGCACTCCAATGATAATTAAAGGCTATACCTCATAAGAGCACTTATTGATTCCACATTTTTCTTGAAAACTGATAAAAAAAAAGCGACGAAAACTGATAAAAAATGTCGACGATTACCATTGACAAACGTTGAAAAGCTCAGAAAAAGGATTCTTCATGTCAGATCGGATATTACCAATACTTGAATGATCAACCATGATAATGCCCCCTGTCACAAGGCCTTCTCTTAAAATGGTTTTTGTAAGAAAAACCTTTTTAGCCCTCCTATTTACATGATTCTAACCCATGTGACTTTTTGTTTCGTCCCCAAGTTAAAAGAAACA
Organism: Atherix ibis; assembly: GCA_958298945.1. Classification (NCBI taxonomy): domain Eukaryota; kingdom Metazoa; phylum Arthropoda; class Insecta; order Diptera; family Athericidae; genus Atherix; species Atherix ibis. Next base: position 27,917,566 of record OY282605.1, on the reverse strand, counting down.
CTAAAAGGATTTGCTTCCACAGTTCAAAAATTTAGCTGCCGAATTCCTTTTAAAAAATATAGTTACAACTGCCTTACCGCACTCCCACTATCCTTCCATCTATTAAATTATTTGAAAGTTTAAATGCCGCTACTAACCGCTTAAATTAGAGGAGAAGACTTTTTTTTACGAATTTCCATTCATGTTAAATCGACTTTTATAAAAATTACTTACTGAGCACAAGTAAATCAATTGAACAATTTGATAATTGGCTTATGAATAATACTTAACAAATAAAATCACTTCGATAGCAGCACCATTTATAGCTTAGGCCAAGAACTTTATGAACCACCCTGAGACAATCCACTTCCATAAATAGCAGTAGTACTTTCCCATTTTTATTTATAGAATAATTATTTAAATTTCTATAATAGTTGTAATAATTATTTTGCTACTATATGGATACTTTTGAAATATGTAAAGATGTGGATTCGAGTTGATTACTTTCAGCACTGCTACAAGCAGTAGACACAACTAGTTTCAAGCGGATAAAATTAATCCATAAAAAATTAAACTAAATTGGTGCAAAAAAAAATCAGTCTCATTACAATATATAGTCAAAAAGCGTATCGTTCTTTATATTAATATATTAATAATATTACCTTTATAAGAGCAAACATTTATAAAATATTTAACTTATTTTTATCTTCATTCAATTTTGAAATATTAGCAAAAAGAAATACTCCAAAAAGTGCATTTGTGTAAATGTTGGGGACAATTATTTTACCATTAAAATATAATTTGAAACTATCTGTTTGCAAAACAATTTAGTAGAGATAATTTATTTTTCACATGTTTATGTAATCATAATTTATACAGTAGAATTTATTAAAATATTTGTGTTTATAGGCCATGACAAATCCTAACTTTTCAAGGTATTACAAATTAATTAATATCAATAAATAATTTATTATTGAGATACAATCGTAAAATAATTTGAAATGAATTTCTCACTAATAACTCCAAAAGTTTTTTTAATAATCAAACAATTATAAATAAATACAAATTAATGAATTTATATTAATTTTTAATCAATAAAATGTGTATTAAATAACAAGTTTATATATAATTAAATTTAGATATTATTAATGGTTCAAATAATAGATTGAAGATCATCTAACATTGACAATATTTAATTGATTTGAAAAGTTTTCACATAAAATTTTCGAAACATTTAATAATTTCTGTCTTTCATTTTCTGTTCTAGAAACTTACTGATTTAATTATAAAATATCCAATATTATTTTGAATATTTTTTATTAACTATTGTATATTTTTTATTAAACTGATAATTTATTTATACCATTTGAATAAAAGTCATACCATATATGAGAATAAATCTACATGAATGCAAAGTTTTCCATAAAAGGTCCTACCATATTTAAGTTGATTTACAATAATAAATTGGTTTTGGTAAAGTATATAATTTTTTTTACACATTCAGCGTATTTATTGTATTAATAAATTTTTTTGATAAAAACAATTGTCAAAAATGTGTTTTTAAAAGTAAAATTAAATTAAATAAGTTAACAATTTTGAATTTCCTTAATATTGCCATTTTATACGAGCTCTGTTCAAAAAGTATTACGATTTTTGTGTTTTTTTGAAAAATTATTTATTTATTCATGAATATCTATTTTGTCTCCTTAAAAGTAATCCCCACCAGATATTATACACTTGTGCCAACGTCTTTCTTATCCTCGAAACATTTCAAAAAAATCATTTTTTGTGATTTTATTCAGTTCCTTCTTCGATGCCGTCTTTATCTCCTTTCATGGGGCTCTTCAGTTTCGGTCACAGGGGAACAAGAAAAAGTCACAGGGGAGCAAGATCTGAGGAATACAGTGGCTACGGTATTATTAGTGTGTTGGTTTTGGGCAAAAATTCGCACACAAGCAACGATGCGTGAGCAGGGACGTTATCATGGTGCAAAAGTTAATTTTTGTTGTTCCACAAATCCGGGCGTTTCTGGCGGATTGCTTGGCGGAACTTGCAAATAACTTGCAGGTAATATTCCTTATTTACTGTTATACCCTGTGGCAAGAAATCATGATGTACCACGCCCCTGCAATCTAAGAAAACTTTTTTGATCTTGGCTCATGCGGCAGCTTCCATTGGGATGATTGAGCTTTGGTTTCCACGTCATAACCATAAGCCCATGATTCGTCACCAGTTATGATTCTCTGGAGCAAATTTGGGTCGTCGCGGACAGAGTCGACTTTAGAAGTGTTAATGCGATGATGTTTTTGGTCAAAAATGGGCAAAAATCGAAGACGCGCCAAAACACGTGCAAGCAAAGCAGCTGTCAAAAATTAACTGAACATTCAAAATGGCCGAACTTGCCGGAATAAGTGAGAGACATGAGTACCAACATAACGCTACAAAAAATCGAATATACGTTACCCGCATACATTCAAAATTCGTGATAGTTTTTGAACAGACGTCGTATTATGAAAACTAGCCCATCAAAAATGACGGCGTCAAACGATGCAGATTGTCTTAACTTTGCCAATCCACTCACCTTTGGTGTCGCTAACGATGCATCTGCAACTTTCGCCCTTCGTCCTTTCTTTGGAAAGTAGAATAAAATTCTTTTCAAAATCAATTCAATTTTTCACTCCAATAATTTTTTTTATATAATTAAATAAAAATTATAAGGCTATCGATATTGATTATTCCACTTAGTTTTTAATATTATTATTATTATGACTGAAATATTGTTAATATTATTATTATTATCACTAGAAATTTTATTATTGCTAATATATCGATTCCACTTACAAACACCATATTTTCCAGATTTTTTATTTCATTTCACACGAATTAATAATTTTTTATCTAAATTTGACCAGATATAAAAATAGTTTTTACGGTAATGAATCAACAAATAAAAAAAAATGCAAATTTCGATTTAGTTCTTATTTTTAATTATAGATATTTTTTATAGTAATCAGTTTGATTTTAATTCATTTGTAATTTATGATCGTGCACAAAATGGTCCAGCTGTTGGGCATGTTGTTAGTCCGCTGACAATCCTAAAATCTATGTTAAAGAATATTGTTAGTATAGGAAGAAAATTTATTATGATATTTTGTTTAAAAAATTCATCAAATCTTACTGGCGCAAGTTTTCCTCCTGCAGCAATATTTTTTCAATGCGCATCTACTGCCAAAATTCAAAAAGCATCCTGTGGTATTAAATTTAGCGCAAAGTGGCGTTTGTGTATTTGGACAAATAACGACGCATCCACTATAGGTCGAACTACTACCAGAGCTAATAGACCAAAATTTGCAATCCATTAAAGTAAAATATCCTATTTGAAGAAACACCAACAAATACAATATTTGATTAGTTTTAAAAAAAAAATTAACAAAAATTTATAAAACAAACCAGCAACGACAACTAAGAGTACAAATAGTTTCATTTTGATAGTGGAGTATATTTTTCGAAACGGTATGAATTACTCAGATTATGATGCTTGATCGACTATAATTTTTCGTTTATCAGCAAGTGTATTTATAGTCAAATGAACTATATGACCTTGATTTATATTTATCCAAATTTGTTAACCTTTACATGACCAAAAAAAATTCTATTCTCAAAACATATTGTAATTGCTCAAATATTGGATATTATAAAAACTATTACAAGGCCTTTGAGTGTTTTGAACATTTCTATATTATTTAGTATTGAAAACTTAATGATTTTTTTTCTACAGAATTAGATCAAATTCTAATTTTATTAAATTTAGATTAAGTTTTATAACATTGATTTTTTTTTAAGTAGACTGTTTTTTATGAAAACTAAATTTATATCTAATAAAATGTAGAATGAACAATTTTAATAGAAATGCTCAGGTATAACTTTTGTTTTCATAAAAATATTATTGCAGAATAAAATGACAAAAATCTCAATTTCTTGCTTTGGCGTAGATTTTGTGATTTACCAAGTTTTTGGTAAATATTTTCCAGACAATTTATTTAAATGCTTTCAAAAATTTTAATAATTTTTTTCAAATTAAAATAACTAAATTTATTTACTAAGAATTTTTTTGTAAAAAAAAGTTTTTTTTTAGGGTCATTTTTTGTCCGGTGAATACCAGGTGTATAAGCTTAAATCCGCTGTTTTTTTTAATTAAAAAAACATGTTTTTTCATAGAAAGGAAAACCAAATTTATTTAAAGTACTTGCCCTCTGTACAGAGTAAGAATACAGATAATTTGATTAATTTTTTGGAATGGGCAAAAATCGAAGACGAGCCAAAACCAGTGCAAGCAAAGCAGTTGTCAAAAATTAACTGAACACTTAAAATGGCCGAACTTGTCGTCATAAGTGATAGACATGAGTACCATCATAACGCCACAAAAAATCGAAAATCGATTATACGTAACCCGCGAAAATTCCAAATTCGCGATACTTTTTGAACAGACCACGTACACATTTTTCCCATCTCTCAGGTAATTTGTGGATACCACGATCGCTGACACATATCTTTGGGACCTCTCCAATATGAAAAAAAGACCATTAAGCAGCGCAGATTTGAATAATTATTTTTTATATTTTTTTAATATCATATCTTACATGTAATAGTTTGCTTATAGGTTAAGTCGTGAGAAGATGATTCAGCATCCATGATGCAACCCCACGACCATGTGGCCGTTAGTCTATAGATTGGACATCAGGTGTATAAGCTTAAATCCGCTGTTTTTTAGTCAAAAAAACACATGTTTTATTGATAGAAAGCAAAATTAAATTTATTCAAAGTACTTACCCTCGCTAGCTACACATTTTTCCCATCTCTCGGGTAATTTGTGGATACCACGCCAAAAAAATTCCTTCTCTTTCGAGGCAAACCACTCATCAAGCCATTTTCGGACGTCTTTTCTAAGAATCGAAGTGCTGCTCAGCGAGCGCGTGGCTCATCGACGACGACAGGTGGTAGTCGGAAGGGGCTTGGTCTGGTAAATAAGCGGGGTGAGGTAGCACCTCCCAGTTGAGTGTCTCCAAGTAGTTTCGAGCTATTTTTACCGTGTGCGATGGTGCGTTGTCGTGGAGCAAAATCAGATTGTCATGTCTTTGTTGATAATCCGTCCTTTTTTCACGCAGAACGCGGTGCAATTTGATCAGTTTCACCAGGTTTCAACATCTCCTAGTAGACGATACCCTGCTGATCCCACCAAACGCACAGTATTGTCTTCCGTCCGAAGCGATTTGGTCTTGGGAAAGATGTTGATGGTTGGCCGGGATCAACCCACGATTTCTTGCGTTTAGGATTCTTAAAATATATCCACTTTTCATCGCCTGTCACAATCGCGATGCAGGAACGACTTTCTTTTTTGTCTGGCGAGCAAGATTTCGCATGTTTTTGGCGTCGCTCCATCTGCCTATCGTTCAATTCATGCGGCACCCATTTTCCGATCTTTTCAATCTTTCCCATGGCACGCAGACGCATCGAAATGGCTGGTTGAGTAACACCCAATTGCTCCGAGAGCATTTTTTGCGATTGGGTATCGTCTTCATCCAAAATAGCCTGCAATTGATGGTCCTGAACCTTCCTAAGCCGATTACGGCCTTCCTAAGCCGATTAAATAGCCTGCATTTTCACCAGAACCTTCCTAAGCCGATTAAATAGCCTGCATTTAAAATCCTAAGCCGATTAAATAGCCTGCATTTGAACCTTCCTAAGCCGATTAAATAGCATGCATGGTCCTGAACCTTCCTAAGCCGATTAAATAGCCTGCATTTGCACGCTTCTCGTCCCACAAGTCAAAATTTCCGTCTTTGAACCGACGACACCAATCCCAGCACATTGTTTTCGATAAAGCACTGTCACCATAGGCCTCTATAAGCATTTGATGCAATTCGGCAGTCGATTTCTTCAAATTGAAGCAGAAAATCAGAGCTTCCCGGATATGCTCTTTTTCTAGCACAAAACTAGACATGATTACCAAAGGAAAAATGTATGTTATTGTACGAAATTGCTGACAATGTGCACAGATTAATGTTGACAGATGTCAAACTCACAAAAAAAAGTATTGCGTGGCCATGGTACCTTAATATACTCACTCACGCCCTCTATAACCAAACAGCGCATTTAAGCTTATACCACTTTGGTTTTTATTTTAGTCAGAAGGTGTCATTTCTTAGAAAATAAAAAAGATCAGATATTTTACATAAATTCTGACCGCCATAGCACATAATATAATCAATTTTTTTCTTCACTATAATTATAAGATTTAATTCTGGACAATATAAACTTCTAACAAACAGAAACTAAACCGACTACAACGTAAACTGAATATGGAAATTAGAAATCACTATAATGAACGGCATGTAATTTACACAAGATCGCTTAGCGATAATATTTCCTTATGGAAAGCCATTAGACGAATACTCTCGTATAAAAGAAAATCACAATCCACTGAAACAAAACGAGACGGTGATTGGGTAAAAACAGACAAAGAAAAAGCTGAAATATCTGCTAAACATTTGGTAAATACTTTTACTCCACATGTTAATATAGAAGACAAATCGCATACTAACAAAATTAAAGAAGAACTAATGTTCCCAGTCCCTATGAGTGTGCCTCCCAAAAATTTTAAGCTCTTGAAAATTAAATCTAACATACTATTCTGCGGTATACCAAAAAAACATTATGAATTTAGTTTTAATTACGAGGGTCGTTCAATAAGTCCTTAGTAAATCCGATAAATTGCGCTCGTAGTGTCGGTAAAGATTATCGACAGGAAAGCTGTCAAAATTTTAGCTCGATCCATAGCGTAGGTCAATTTCTATCGTCGATTAAAGTTAACGACATTTATTTGTGCATAACAATGGAAAAAAGCGAGTTTAGAGCTGTCATCAAACATCTCCATTTGAAAGGCTTAAGCCCGAAAGAAATCAAAGCCGAGTTGGATGCAGTTCATGGCACATCTGCACCTGTGTATGCGACGGTTTACAATTGGGTGAATGAATTTAAATGTGGCCGTTCATCCACAAAAGATGAACATCGTTCAGGACGCCCAGTTGAGGTGTCTACTCCTGAAATCATCGACAAAATCCACGATCTGATTTTGAACGATCGGCGAATTCAAATGCGCGAATTAGTTAAGGCCACAGGCATATCACAAGGTACTGTCGCTTCAATTTTGAATGAAAAATTGTCTGTGAAAAAATTTCGGCAAGATGGGTGCCGCGTTTGCTCTCAGAGAAGAATAAGCGCAATTGTGCAGTGGACTCTGAGGCTATGTTGGCACTCTTTCATCGCAATCCTGCCGAATTCCTTCGTCGATATGGCACTGTGGCCGAAACCGGGATACACTAATACACTCCAGAAACGAAGAGACAGTCATCACAGTGGATTTTCAAGGGTGAACGGGCTCCGAAGAAAGCAAAAACTGTGCCATCGGCCGGCAAGGTGATGGCCACGGTCTTTTGGGATTCGCAGGGCATCATTTTTATCGACTACTTGGAAAAAGGAAAAACAATAACAGGAGCGTATTACGCGTCGTTATCGCCACGGTTGAGCGAGGAAATCAAAGAGAAACGCCCCCATCTGAAGAAGAAAAAAATCCTCTTGCATCAGGACAATGCGCGTGTACACACCTGCGCTGTTTCCATGGCCAAAATTGTGGAATTGAGATTGGAATTGTTGCAGCATCCCACTTATTCACCAGATTTGGCCCCGAGTGACTATTTTCTTTTCCCCAATCTGAAGAAATGGCTTGGCGGACGACGGTTCACTTCCAACGAGGACGTCATTGCTCAAACGGATGAGTATTTTGCAGAACTTCCGAAATCCTATTTTTTGGAAGGGATAAAAATTTTGGAAAAACGGTTGGAAAAGTGTATAGAGCTTAAAGGAGATTATGTTGAAAAATAAAAAATTTTTTTTTTAAAAAAAACAGTTTTTTCTAAGGACTTATTGAATGACCCTCGTACATACATTTTTAATAGTTTCCTGCACACAACCTATTTTCTTTTACTCCTATAGTGGAAATTTACTATGATTAAAATGATTCCTAAACTAAATAAACCCATAAAGTCTCCTTCCTCCTATAGACCTATCTCCCTCTTACCAATTCTCCTATCCTAGTTAATGAAAAAATTATTCCTGATCACCAATTTGGCTTCCGATCTGAATACTCCACTATCCAGCAATGTCATCGCATTGTTGATCATATTGCATCCTGTCTTGAGAGGAACGAGTATTGCTCAGGCATCCTGGAGCTCTCTGAAAACTCAAGAGCTTTTTCCCTTCAACATACTACCTAATCATAAATTCATATCTCTCCCAACGTCATTTCCAAGTTGTAATTAACTCAGAATCATCACAAATATATCCTATTCTAGCCGGAGTCCCACAAGGCAGTATTTTTGGTCCCATTTTATATAATATTTATACCCGTGCGGTCCCATCTGATCCTTATACTATCATTTCTACTTATGCAGACGATACTGCTATACTTTCTAACCATACAAATTAGATAAGGGGTTAACATGGAACAGTCATACTAGACTTTAAAAAAACCTCAACGTTACCTTCTTAGACTACTGGATAAACACTCAAAACTTATAATAAAGAGTAAACTTCTAATCTACAATAAAATTATAAAAACCTATTTGGACATATGGAATTGAACTTTGGGGTTCAACGAAACGTTCCAATTCCTATCGCGTCCATGCCTTACAATCCAAGATCCTCTGTAAAATTGTTGATGTCCTCTTTTATATTCGTAGCAACGTAATACATCGGGATTTAAATGTTTCCTTTTTTCAGGACCTGTGCATTTCCGGCTATCAAAAATTTCACTTCCGTTTATAATCCACTTGTGAGAAAATTGCTCTGTACTGCCCTCCCCGGAAACACTCATCGGAGACTTAAGAGACAATGTTCCGTTAGTTGGAGAAACGCCCATTGGTGTTAACTCCCAATTCATGATGCATAAGATTGTTAATTAAAATGTTATGTAAATCTGCTTGTTCCAAAACAATTGTAGTTGCACATAAAAATAAAAAAAAAATAAGTTCTTGCAGACAATTTTTAAACTTTAGAGTATTTAAAAACTATGATCCGTCAAGTAATAGCCAAATTATTAAGAAAATAATAATCAAAAAAAAAAATTTAAATTATTTTTAAGAAACTTTTTTAATATAAAGTCCATTTTAATAGGTTCTTTATCATCAGAAAAGGAGAGTCGCATTCAAATTACAAATCAGTGAGAGCAAATTTTCTATTCTAGACTGTAGATAATATTATTAAATCTAAATTATCATTAATTTTTCGATGATTTAGTAATTTTTTTTCTTTTTTAAATAAAAATAACATTAAACTATTAAAAAAAACTGCTTTACATTGACCTATTGTGGCATCCATTAAGTTTATTTTCACTTTGAAAGATTTTTTTAAATATAATCCATTTTTTGTTAATTTAGAATAATTTTTACAACAACAAAAAATAAAAATTCATTCTCATTTATGGAAATGAAACTTTTTACTTAATGTCAAAAATGTCGATTTAATGATGTGTTTATGAATGAATAAAAGCTTCCATTAACAAAGGAATGTCACCTATATTGTAGGGTATATGGAGTATATTTCTATATACTTTTTGAAAAAGTAAGTTAATTTATTGGAAAAGCATTTATCTAAAAAAAAACTTTGAAAATTTTTCTACATGATTTTATGTGAAGACATTAAGCTGCTTATCTTAAGTTTATGATTTTCAAAAGCAAATTCATTTCCACACTGACATTAATGATAAAATATTTCTTAAAAATATATTGAAAATTCCATAAAAGGTAAACTTTCTTTTAAAAATTGAAATAGGGATCAGTCATTTGTATAAGTGGAAAATTGGTCTTTTTCTTTTTTAATCGGATCGATAAGTTTTTATGTCTCTTGTGGAATCACAAAGAATTCCTCCATCATATTTAGAAGAAATGCAGATATGCTTTCAATATTTTTTTTCTATTAGTCTAAGATCTTAAAGAATATTTGAAGTGTAAAAATTGTGTTGAATATAAAATAAACTAAATCTAATATTTTTTTCTTGGTTAAATCTATTTCAGCATTTCATGTACGCACTAATAGATTCTGTTTATTAATATTCATTGAGCTTTATTTACGATATTCTACTAATATATAAAAAGATTATTTAAAGAGGAAATTCTAATTTTTCTAGCAATTTATAGTTAGTTGGTTTGGTTTTTTTTCTATTGTAAAAAATCGATTGTAGATTTCTATAATTTTACAATAAGAATATTTAATTATAAGAATAGATTATATTTAAAAGCATATAGTATAAATAGAAAGTAATTTGAATTAAATAAGAATTATACCAAAAATTCTCCAAAAAATTATTGTAAAAAAATTAAAGAAATAATTTATTTTTAGTAACAAATTTGAAAAACTATATTGAGCATAAAATTTTAAATAAAAATTCTCGGTAAAAATTTATCAGTGAAAAAATGTTCAATAAAAATGTTCTGTAAAAAACCAAAATTTCAGCAAAAAAAATTCCAGTTAAACTATTTTAAGTAAAAAAATTTTCAATAAAAAAGTTTCAGAAAAATATTTTCAGTAGAAGTATTTTCTATAAACACATTTTCAGTAAAAAAAATTTCAATAAAAATATGGTATTTTCGTTAAAAAGTTTTCAGTAAAAGAGTTTCAGAAAAAATATTTTCAGTAAAAGCATATTTGTAACATAAGACTATTTTTAGTAAAAGCATTTTCTCTAAAAAAAAAATTTCAGTAAAAAAACTATCAGTAAAACAATTTTCAGTAAAAAAATTTCAGTAAAATATTTTCAGTAAAAACAATTTCAGTAAAAGTATTTTCAGTAAAAATATTTTCAGCAGAAGTATTTTCTATAAAAATAATTTCAGTAAAAAAATTAATAGTAAAACAATTTCCAATAATGTTTTTACAAAAAAAAAATTCAATACAAAAATAAGAATATTTTTTATTAGCAAAAATATTTTTAATAAAAAGGTTTTAGTAAAAATATTTTCAGTAGAAATATTTTCTGTAAAATTATTTTCTGTAAAAATATTTTCTGTAAAAATATTTTCAGTAAAAATATTTTCTGTAAAATTATTTTCTGTAAAAATATTTTCTGGTAAAACATTTTCGGCAAATAATTTGCTTAAAAAAAAATTTCAATAAAAAATTATCAGTAAAACAATTTTCAGTAAAAACAATTTCAGTAAAACATTTTAAGTAAAACAATTTCAGTATAAGTATTTTCAGTAAAAATATTTTCATTAAAAATATTTTCAGCCGAACAATTTTCACAAAAAAAAATCAATAAAATAATTATCGGTAAAAAAATTTTCAGCAAAAATATTTTCAGTAGAAAAGGTTTTAGTAAAAATATTTTCAGTAAAAGCATATCTTAGTAAAAGTATTTTCTGTAAATAAAATTTCATTAAAAAAAAATTCAGTAAAACATTTTCTGTAAAAAAAATTTCAGTAAAAAAATTATCAGTAAAACAATTTTCAGTAAAAACAATTTCAGTAAAAAAATTATCGGTAAAACAAATTTCCAGTAAAATTATTTTTAATAAAAATATTTTCAGTAAAATTTATTATCTGTAAAAATATTTTTTGTTAAAATATTTTCTGTAAAAATATTTTCAGTGAAACAATTTTCACTAAAAAAAATTTCAATAACAAAATTATCTGCAAAAAAAAATTTCTGTAAAATTATTTTCAATTAAAATATTTTCAGTAAAATTATTTTCAGTAAAAATATTTTCGGTAAAATTTATTATCTGTAAAAATATTTTTTGTTAAAATATTTTCCGTAAAAATATTTTCAGTGAAACAATTTTCACTAAAAAAAATTTCAATAAAAAAATTATCAGTAAAAAAAATTTTCAGTAAAATTATTTTTAATAAAAATATTTTCAGTAAAATTTATTTTCTGTTAAAATATTTTCTGTTAAAACATTTTCGGCAAATAATTTGCACTAAAAAAAATTTCAATAAAAAATTATCAGTAAAAAAATTTGTCAGTAAAAATATTTTTAGTATATTTTTTATTAAATTTTTCAAGTTAGATATTTTGGCATCGCATAGTGACTGATATGAATTGTTACCAACTTCTCACTAGTGTATTTGTCAAATTATTTATGACAGAACTAATGAATAGGTCCTTAGATTAAAGAATATTTGGATAGTCCATAACGTCAGATTTTTGTATATGGATAGTCAATTTTCTATCTGACTATTTGGCAAAGCAGCGAGAAATCGTTCTGTTTGCAGACATTTGTGTAGATTTTTTTATGTAGACATGACTCCCACTAACATCTAATATTTTCATCTTATTATTTTTTTTTAATTTAGAAAACTAAGTCATTAGGTTGAATGTTTGCTAAGAAATTTTTAAAAATGTTTGTCTGTGGAAGTGCTGCAAATCTTTTCATATACTTGTAGTGTCTAAATAATTTATTTACTTTATAATTTGCTAAAAGTTGTCCACCTTTCCGTTAATGCGCTCTTAATCTATTGGGATCATTTTCTAAGAATTTTTCACAGTAATTTAATTTGATCAGATATTATTTAATATAATTTATTTCATTCAAAGCAATTTTTTTTATTATTGTTTATTTCAGGCAAAGGTAAAAGTTGAATTAATTCAGTATAATCCATAATTGCCAAAAAATATTGCAGGCAAAGGTAAAAGTTAAATTAATTTATTGTAATCGGTAATGAATTGCTATTAACCCACTTTACGAATAAAACTATTTATATAAATGGATAAACTGATACCTACATACCAGAAATTCAACTTCCCCAAAATTGGAAATGCAAACAAAACTTAAATATGCGCAGTGTTTTATATATTACCACTTTACAGAGAATGGTGTTTCAAAACTGTCCGAAAGTCCGAATTTAATATCAAAAATGTATATTACGAAAAATAGAAGTAATATCTTTTGAAAATATTTTACATATAAATAAAAGTAAATATGGCGACATAAAATTACTTATACTTTTTTCGGATATATAACGTAGAGGACTATCCAGAAATTCTTTAATCTCTAAATTCTTAGTCTGACAAATCAGCCTACGTGACGTCATGGAAAAAATCGTATTACTGCTGACGGCATTCAAATTCTTACCAAAGGTTTTAGTTTATTCTGTCAAAGTGGCTGACGATGGGTGACGCCAATACTAAGCTATTAGACGGTCAGCAAACGTTTGATTTCTTCGTAGCTAAAACTTCAAATTTTATGGTCAACTATTAAACTCTCAGTAATAGCCCAGTTTAATAAATTAAAAGACATTGGTTTCGTCAATGGTTAAACCAAAAACTTTTTCGTCAATGTTTAGAACAACCAAAAAGTTGTGCTAATAGTTCACAGCCGATTCAGTCTAGAATTTTTCATACTCCCTGTAGGACTGTATCAGCATTAGAAATTGCAATGTTGTCGACTAAAAGAAATCTGCAATTTTACGAGAGATAATTTGGAAAGTTCTTCAGTGCTCAGTAGCCAAACTTTTTTCATTTCGTTTGTAAAATGAAAAAAAGTTGGCTGCTGAGCGCTAAAGAACAGCATCACTTGAATAAAGGTGGCACATTGTAAAATATTGTACAATTCTATAAGAAACAATGTTACAACAGAGCATTTTATTATGAGACAAAGTAATTGGGTTTATCATTATGCAAAATAACCAGGTTTACCTAACTGAGATATTATGGAAAAATTTCCATCGTCCATCAAAAAAATCAGAACACCAGAAAGCATGCCACACCTAATGCTAGTGTTTGGACCGCAGTGACTACTAATGATCGCTCCATACTCTTATTATTGGATCAGGGCAATAAAATGAATGCATCAGTATATCCTGAAAATATTTGTGTGCTAGTATTGAGGGCCTACGCATATGAATATTTTCTGGGTTGTCCACTTAAACCGTGCAGTGAAAGTTTCAACGTCATCCGTCAACCATACCATCCCACAGAGCGTAATGAATGAAGTTGCGTATTTGTAGTGTCTTATGAAAAATAGATCACCAAAATTTGAGCAACGAAGCACCATGAAACTTTAAGTAAAACTTTTTAAATCCTTAGTTTGAGTAACAAAACATATCTTACTACAATAAAATCACAAGTTATTCGGTAGCAGCGAGCATTTTTGGAGGGCCATAAAGCAGTGGAAAAAGAACCTCGTTCAGGGAGGTCTTCAAAAAAATGGACCAAAATATATAATGTTTCACGGACTTCTTTATGAAAAGGACTTTTATTTTTATACAGAATTTTTTAAAAGAGTTTTTCGCGGTAAATCGAATATTATATAAAATAGTTTGCTCCACCGTGACAACGCCCTCTGTTGCACGGCCATCTTTTATAACGAATTTGTTAGAAAATGAGATTCATTTCTACTGCAGGGTGGCTATCGTACTCTCAGAATGCAAACCCGTTGGACTTCTCTATCCGGATTATTTTACAGACCAATATGAGCCCTGAAAATGATCAAACTATCGATGCTCCTAAGTAAGCCCTTCCAGTGGGTCTCAAGCGTAAAATGTATTTTGTGACCGTACCAAATCTCTAGCTCATTATAAATGTTATAAAATATGTAACTTTTGATGAAATTATCATTTTTTTCTTTTGATTCAATAAATTAAGCTTAGTACGAGTAGTAAAATAAATATAACCTTTTACCACAGCCACCTTTTATAGATATTGCAAAACAAGAAAGTTTTGTATTTGAATAATGAGCATACAAAACAATTTTCATAGTCTTAATTATTTTAATTGTTAATATTGTATTAAACTAATAAAATTTATCTAAATCAACCAGCTTGAAGAAAAATCTGAAAATCATATACTATTTTTTTCTTATTAATATCAACTTTATTTTTATGTGAATTTTATTTTGCAAAAGTCTGTGCAAAATTCTGTGAAAAGTAGCTAAGAACAATTATACGACAAAACTATTATGGAACAATAGTAACTAAAATAAAATATCTTTCATAATATGTAATTAACGTGTATTTATCTGAATAATTAGAAAACTTTTGCCATATGCAAGTGTGCTTAAATGGATCCATTAAATGAGCTACATTATTGCAGCGGAAACTTATTATGAGAACACAGTGAATTTTCGATGTGGAAATGGTTTCAAGCTTTTGAATTTCCGAAAGAACAAGGTTATATTATTATGATCAGAGAACTGGAAATTGGCACGACATTTAAATAAATTCCAAAATCACTGTTTTTTTTCGAACTCCGAGAGTTAAATTTCGCCATGTCGAAGTATGTTCCCAAATGTAATTGGAAATGAACTCATTACTGCAATACCTGAGGGGATTTTCGAATCCAAACCTGAAAATTAACACTTTAAAATACATATTCAGGAATACAATAACAATATTCGGCTTCCATATTACATGAGTTTTAATCAAACATTTTCTATAGATCAACTAATACAAATATTAACTCCGTTAATACGAGTACTTCGATATTCGTTAGTATTTTCCATTAACACGTTTGATTTTATTATTTTTTCTTTTAATATGGAATATATTTATTTTCGTTATGTTCAATTCATAGAGTATATTTTTCTAACCGAACTTAATGCCATTCCATCCTGATTGCTACCATCAGAATCTTCCCAGCTAATGCCATTCCACAGATGACATTGATCAGAAAAATAATAGCAAAAAACTTTAGCAAAATTGCGAAACTGGAAAACTAGAATTTAATGTCTTCAAATAAACTCATATGCTTGTCATTGGCAATTCGTGACTGTGACAGATGCAGCTCCAAATCATAAAATCCAATTATTTACTATTTTCATCATTTTTATGAGTTCATTTCTAGAATACAGTATGTACTCCTTGGACAAGGGGATATGAAGGAATTATGTACGTATATAAACGTATGGGTTTTAATTCATATTTCAATTATAAATAAACCAACAGTAACAGAAATAAATAAAAATATTGAAAAATTTACTTATTGTTGTATGTGCAAATTACCTTGTACGAATAAAATTTGTTGAATTAAATTTGTTTGAAATAAATTAAAGAAATTATATAGTTTCAGTAAAAAAAATTTAAAAATGATATTCAGCAAACATTTTCAATAAAAAGTCTCGGTAAAAATTTTAAGTAAATTTCAATAACAATTTTCAATAATAAATTTTCAGTCAAAAAATTTCAATAAAAATATTTTCAAAAAAAAATGTGCAGCTTAAAAATTTTCAATAAAACAATTTCAAGTAAAAAATTTTTCAGTAAAACAATTTTCAGTAAAAAAATTTCGTTAAAAATATTTTCAGTGAAAACGTTTTCGGTAAAAAAATTTTTAGTAAAAGTATTTTCTGTAAAAAAAAATTTCAGTAAAAGAATTATCGGCAAAATTAATGTTCAATAAAACAATTTTCGATAAAAATACTTTCTGTAAAAAAAAAGTTCTCTAAAAAAAATTTCAGAAAAAAATTTTTAGTTAAACAATTTTCAGTAAATAAATTATCAGTAAAAAAATTTTCAGTAAAAAAGTTTCAGTAAAATTTTTTTCAGTAAAACAATTTTCAGTAAAAAAGTTTCAGTAAAAATATTTTTAGTAAAAGCATATCTGCCAGACTACTTTCACTGAAAACGTTTTCAGTAAAAAAATTTTTAGTAAAAGTATTTTCTGTAAAAAAAAATTTCAGTAAAAGAATTATCGGCAAAAATAATCTTCAATTTGCGGTAAAAATATTTTCTGTATATTCACTAAAAAAAAATTTTAGTTAAAAAAATGTTTAGTAAAACAATTTTCAGTAAATAAATTATCAATAAAACGATTTTCAGTAAAAAAGTTTCAGTAAAAAAAATTTTCAATAAAAGTATTTTCTGTAAAAATCGTTTCAGTAAAAATATTTTCAGTAAAGTATTTTTTGCAAAAATATTTTCATTTCGAATAATTTTAGCCAAACAATTTTCACTAAAAAAAATTTTCAATAAAAAAATTATCCGTAAAAAATAGTTTTGGTAAAAATTTTGTCTGTGAAAATATTTTCAGTAAAATTACATTATTTTCAGTAAAAAAATTTTCAATAAAAAATTTTCGGTAAAAATATTTTCAGTTAAAATATTTTCAGTAAAAAGTTTAATTAAAAATATTTTCTGCAAAAATAATTGAAGTAAAAGTTAAGTCAGTAAAAAATATATCTTCAGTTGAAAAAACTTTCAATAAAAATATTTTCAGAAAAATATTTTCTGTTTTCTGTAAATAATTTTCAGTAAAATTATTTTCAGTTAAAATATTTTCAGTAAATATTTTAAATTAAAAATATTTGCATTAAAAAATTTTTTACTAAAATAATTTTCTACGAAAAAAAATTTCATTAATTTTTAATTATTTTAATTTCACTGAAAAAATTTTCACAAAACATTTTTTGTAAAAATAAATTCAGTAAAAACAATAAAAAAATTATCAGTAAAAAAAATGTCAGTAAAAATACTTTCAGTAAAAATATTTCCAGTAAAAATATTTTCAGTAAAAATATTTTCAGTAAAAATATTCTCAGTAAAAATATTTTCAGTAAAAATATTTTCAGTAAAAATATTCTCAGTAAAAAGATTTTCAGTAAAAGTATTTTCAGTAAAAATACTTTCAGTTAAAATATTTTCATTAAAAATACTTTCTGTAAAAATATTTCAACTAAAAATAAATTTAGTGGAAAAAATGTTGATTAAAATATTTTCAGTAAAATTATCAGCAAAAAAAAAAAATACTTTCGCTGATAAAATTTTCACTAAAAAAAATTTTATTAAAAAATATTTACGTACAAATATTCTCAGCAAAATTTACGTTAAAATTTTTTAGTTTAGATTTTCTGTAGAAATGATTAGTCAAAGTATCAGTAAAAAATTTCAGTTACCTTTGGTTTTTGGTTTTAAAGTATTTTCTGTCAAAAACAAGAAGTAGAAAATAATTTAAACTAACTTTTCGTATTGTTATACGAATGAACAATAACCCAAAAATGCGTATAGTCACAGTACCACTGATTAAAGATGATAATTATTGGAACAGTTCCTAGTCCATTTACTGTTGGAGAACATTTAATAATATTCCTCCTGGAAATTTATTCCTTTTTTTTAATATACGATGTTATGAAATATGGTCCACTTAATTTTATAGCCTATTTTCCTCTCTATTTGACATACTGAAATAGAGGATTGGGGAGCATTTGTATATACGATTATATGTGTTCGCTTAAACAACACAAACTGTAAAGTTTTAACAGTGTTAACCATGTGCCACATAAATAATACAACTATTATGGAGCAAGTTGTCTCAGGATGCTATAATACAATAAATTTATTGCTTGCTTTATTTTAAATTTTATTCATGCAACCCGGTTGAATTACGATTGTGCATGTATCGCATAAAGTTCATAGTTTTAAGCATGCGACAAGAATTTCAAAATATATTTTATTCTATCTATTTTATGAGTTCATAATCTTTCAGCCATAAAGCTCGGATTCATGAAAAATTCTCACTATTTATTATATTCAAAATATAAAAAAGTTTAGCGTGAAATCGTTTTTTTTTAAATCGTATTGAAGCAGTATTGGAAAATTTTGACCTACTTTTGAAATTTTACCAATAAAAATGACTTTATCTTGATCTAGAATATCTTTTTGAATAAATGTTTTTAGATTCAAAGTAAAAAATTAAATTTTATTAATTCTATTTTTTTAAAATGAGTAAAAAAAAACTATTTAAGATATTCTTTCAGAAAAGGAGTTTCTGAAAAAAAAATAACTAAAGCACTTACAAATTTTTATGAGAATAGATTAGTTTCAGTTTACAAATAATATAAAATCTTAGCTTTCTGCTAATTAGATGGAAATATCTTAACATATACTATTTCATTGCAATAATGGCTTAATAATTTATGCTAATTAAATGAAGCTTTCTTGACATTCAAAGGTCGAAGGGTTTATTATTCTTAGGAAATGCTGAGAACAGAAAGAACTATTATCTGAAAAATCAGAAAAGCTTACAATAATTTTATTATGTTTATCTGGTGTCATGCTAAATGCAATAAAATGCTATGAAAGCAAGGAAATCAGTAAACATGAAAAGGATTTTTAGAGAACAAAAAACATGAAAATCAGTGCATGATGAAGATGCTTTACAGTTTCTATTGTGCCAATATATTACTGGAGGAATTCCTTTTTTTCTGCAACAAATACCATTTCGTGATTTGTTGAAATGAAATCCTCGAAAGCACGCTAAATAAAACTCTCAAAGGTAAACGGAGTTCTCGTTACCTGGCGAAACAATGAAATTGCTTCTACAAAAGGAATCAGCAAATCCTTTACGATTCAGTGAGATAATAACGACTGGAACAAAAGCAAAGTTCTCCAAATGCTTGGCATCATGGTTTATTTGCAGCTGTTGTGAAAATAATGATAATTTTGGGAATTTTTGTACTGTTTATAGTATAAGAAAATGCTGGAATGAAAAAAATACGCGGGTAATAATATAAAAATAATCCCAGACGATTTGGATGTTCACCTAATCCGGACACAATATTTCCACTTTTGATAGTATGCGACTCAGGTGGTCTATTGCATCCGGTATGTTACCTTTCAGTGACAAAATACCCATAATAACTGCAATGATTCGGGCACGTTCCGGCAATTCCCAAGAAGACGATGAACATAAGTCGGAAACATAAAATGAACATTTTTATGGGATTTTCTTTGTCGCAGCAAAAATTTACGCTTGTTTTTCTGTTTTATTCAATGAAAATTTCTGCGGTCTTAAGAAAATATTTTTATAATTATATTTGACAAGGAATTACTTTCAAATAAAATATTCATAAAATCCTTAACCATTTTTGATAACCAAATATAAAAAAAGGTACACGAAAAAAATTTTTCTGCAAGGACAGCCACAGGCTTTTTAATCTAGAAAAAAAGAAGACATTTTACCACAATTCCTTCATAAAAGTACGCATACAAGTGTAGAATTAATAATAAGAAAATACGTTAACATATACTTTCAATGGAAATATAATAAAAACAGTTCAAATTTATTCTCTTGAATATTTATATGTTGGCAATGAGATATTCCCAATGGCATACATACCTTTAGAAATTGAATACCATTCAAACTCTTTAATGTAATTTTGAAGATAATTGAAAGGTACTCAAAGCAAGTAACAAATATGCAAAATTATATTAATAAGAAAATGTACACATGTTCATGATTTTATAAAAATATTCGCAAAAAACAGTCAAGTAAAAATTTTCAATAAAAATTTTCAGTAAAAATTTTCAGTAAAAATTTCCAGTAAAAATTTTCAATAAAAATTTTCAGTAAAAATTTTCAGTAAAAATTTCCAGTAAAAATTTTCAGTAAAAATTTTCAGTAAAAATTTTCAGTAAAAATTTTCTTTTCAGTAAAAATTTTCAGTAAAAATTTTCAGTAAAAATTTTCAGTAAAAATTTTCAGTAAAAATGTTCAGTAAAAATGTTCAGTAAAAATGTTCAGTAAAAATGTTCAGTAAAAATGTTCAGTAAAAATGTTCAGTAAAAATTTTCAGTAAAAATTTTCAGTAAAAATTTTCAGTAAAAATTTTCAGTAAAAATTTTCAGTAAAAATTTTCAGTAAAAATTTTCAGTAAAAATTTTCAGTAAAAATTTTCAGTAAAAATTTTCAGTAAAAATTTTCAGTAAAAATTTTCAGTAAAAATTTTCAGTAAAAATTTTCAGTAAAAATTTTCAGTAAAAATTTTCAGTAAAAATTTTCAGTAAACATTTTCAGTAAACATTTTCAGTAAACATTTTCAGTAAAAATTTTCAGTAAAAATTTTCAGTAAAAATTTTCAGTAAAAATTTTCAGTAAAAATTTTCAGTAAAAATTTTCAGTAAAAATTTTCAGTAAAAATTTTCAGTAAAAATTTTCAGTAAAAATTTTCAGTAAAAATTTTCAGTAAAAATTTTCAGTAAAAATTTTCAGTAAAAATTTTCAGTAAAAATTTTCAGTAAAAATTTTCAGTAAAAATTTTCAGTAAAAATTTTCAGTAAAAATTTTCAGTAAAAATTTTCAGTAAAAATTTTCAGTAAAAATTTTCAGCAAAAATTTTCAGTAAAAATTTTCAGTAAAAATTTTCAGTAAAAATTATTCGCTAAATACTATTCAGTAAAAATTGTTCAAAAAATATTATTCAGTAAAATTTGTTTATTAAAAATTGTGCGGTAAATATTATCCGATAAAGATTTTTCAGTAAAAATTGTTCTGTAAAATTGTTCGGTAAAAATTGTTCTGTAAAAATTGTTCAATAAAAATTTTAAGTACAAATTTTCAGTAGAAATTTCAGTAAAAATGGTTTACAACTTTTCGGCAAACATTTTCGGTAAAAAAACCATTTTCAGTTAAACTATCCCATTTTTTTTACTGAAAAAAAATATATTTTCTTACCAAAACAGTTTTACTGAAAATATTAACCAATATTTTTTTTACTGACAATTTTTTTACTGGCGATTTTTTACAGAATTTTAAACTAAAACTTTTTTTATGAAACCTTTTTTACTGACAATATTTTGAACTTAATATTTCTAACAATTTTTTAATTGATAATTTTTTTACTGAAAATTTTTCAATCGATAATTTTTCAATTAAAAATTAAACAGTTTTTTAGAATTATTTTCTAATTAAAAATTAAAAATATTAGAATTTTCGATAAAAATTTTCTATAAAAATTGTTAGTAAAAAAAATTTAAACAAAATATCCTGAAAACTTAAGTTTATAAAATTTCATAAAATCATATTTTTACAAAAACTATATGATTTTGTCTCTTATCTTTGCACTTTAAAAGAAAAGTAAATGTTTTATTCAAAATGGCTATAAAAGAATAGTGAATAATGACAAAACAGGAGTCATAAATACTTACCATAATATTTATGATTTTATTATTTAAATAGATTTGCATTTTGGTTAACCAGAAATAAATGATTATTTTCTGCAACTGCAGTATTTTTGTTCCATTCAATAATCGAACATCAAATTGAATAAATCATTGATCAGATGCAAGGAAGTGCAGTCAAGTGCATAAGGACAAAGGTAATGGCCTCGACCTTATAAAACAGAGGCAATGCTTTTAAAAACTATCTGTCGGATTCCAAATGGCAGAGGTTATATGCAGTTGGATAGATTTTTACCACCCGAAAGTTTCCTCAATTTATCAAGACTGAGGGTATGTGTCAAGCTCAGATAACCTCTGCAAAGGTCTTCCGTACATTCGAGATGGTATTATGTACTCGTAACTTGCTGTTCTATAAAAAAAAAGGTTTTTTAATAAAAACAAATAAAAAAAAATGCAAAGGGAGATGAAACACGTACATATGCAGGAACATTTCGGAAAACTTTGTTTATTAAAGTAAAAAGGAAAATTCCCTCGAAGCAATTATGTAAAAAATAAGTGCTCCCCTTAGTAGTATTGCGTATAAAGGTGTAGAAATATTATTTTCTTTTTCAAAGACAGCTCAGCTTTAATGGAAGTTCGCAATAACAGATGGATAGAAAAGAAAGTTTTATAAGAATTCTCCATTTTTCTATCCTCATCTCCTTCGAGTTCTATAAGTTAAAAAACAAAACAAAAAATTACTCTACAAAAAATAGAAATTGCTTTTAAATGCGAAATGAACACCAGGTTGTGTATATAAATTTGCACAAGAAAAAAAAACATTCAATTAAATGGCAGAGTTTTATGAAAGTCCTTGGAAAAGTTTATTAATTTTATTCATTTTGAACTATACACAATATGCAATTGTTACTCCGTTTACATTTGCTGCTTATTTTTAGTGATAATAATCGAAATAATAAAGTTAGGACAGATACTATCTAATACGATTCTCTACTCTATCTGAACAGTGGACAAGTTTGAAAGTTTTATTTGTAAGCACGGATTTGTTAATTAGAGTACAAAATGTACTCTACTGAATTACAAGATCCTATTTGGTCAGTTAATTCCATTACATAAAATTCTTGTAACTGTTCAAAAGTTAAAAAATATCGTAAATTTTCGAGTTAAAAAATATCTGAAGTTTTCAATTATTGACAACAATTTTTTTTGTACTATTTGAAAATTAATAAAGATGTTCTGCCAATTGCAAAAAGTTGTCCATTAAGTTCGTCAGCGTTAAACTAATGAGCTATAATTTCTTAAACTCGATATAAATAAGAAAGAAATTATAAACATAATATTGATCGCTTATGAAAAAAGATACAAGTATAATCTTAATATTGTATTAATGTTGGGAATTTATTTGCAATACGTTTAATCTAACTTTGTCTCCCATAAATAAAGATACCAGCATAAGTTACTTGATTTATATTATATCCAATTTATATAAATAAATGATAATTTGAATAAAAATAGTATCTAATAGTATAAATTAATTATTATAATTACCTATGG
Source organism: Atherix ibis (assembly GCA_958298945.1). NCBI lineage: Eukaryota > Metazoa > Arthropoda > Insecta > Diptera > Athericidae > Atherix > Atherix ibis. The sequence goes on along the minus strand of OY282605.1, from coordinate 27,894,085 downwards.
ATAGTAAAGTAAGGGTAGTAAAGATTCATTATTTGCTTAGTTCGGCTTTTCGGCAGACTTTTATCATGCACATTAAGAAAATTGCCATTTCTCATTCAGATTTGGTAATCTGAATTTTATTTAGCTATAGATACTGATAGTTTTTATTTATGGTAATTAACATAATTTTATTACAATAGAATTTTAATAATTATTTCCAAAAAATTTATAAAAATCGCTTAGGTAACAAACTAAAATTAGAAATTTATGATAAGATTGGAGTCCATTTAAATATTTCAAAGTTTTATTATAGCATCAATTAAATATTTAAAGTAATTCAACAAAATTATAGTTTAAATTTAATTTTATAACTTTTCGAAGAAGGTACAAAAATTTATTCTACGGAAATAACTGCACGAAAAATGATTCCCGAAAAAATTCAATTTGCATTAAGAGTGCTGTTGGCTAGTGACGACTAGAATAAATGATGAAACTCGGAAGATGTACAAGTAAAATGTCCGTAACTTAATTGCATATTTTTAGAGAATTCATGACGTTAGGAATAATATTTTTTAATTAGAGAAGCAAAATAAGGCAATTTGTTTAGTTAAACATGTTATTCTACTTGTGCACTACCAATTCAGTATGCAGATGAGACGTCGTTATTCTATTTTGTATTTTAAATTCGTATAAGGTCGTATGAAAAGGGAAATAAAGGTAATTTTCGTAATAACATTTGTGTCCATTCTTAGAATATAAATAATAAAATAATTAAATTATGTATAAGCTAATAATTCCAAAAAAAATTAAACCATTTAATTTTCAGCAGGAAAATTATCAATTAGAAAATTGTTAGATAAAAAAATATTAGATAAAACAATTGTCAGTAAAAAAGGTTTCAGAAAAAAATGTTTAGTTAAAAAAACTCCGTAACAATTGCCAATAAAAAATTGTCAGTTAAAAAAAATTTTCAGTAAAAATAATTTCGGTAAGAAAAAATGTCAGTAAAAAAATTGTCTGTAAAAAAAATGTCCGAAAAAAAATAGTCACTAAAAAATGTTTTCAGTAAAAAAAACTTTTTAGTGAAATATGTTCAAATGTTCGGAAAATTACTTCAACAAAAAAAATGTTAATAAAAAAAAAATTATGTAAAAATAAAAAAATATTTGGTAAAAAAATTCTTAGAAAAAAAAAGTTTCAGTATAAAAATTGTCAGCCAAAAATTTGTCATCACAAAACTTACCAACTAAAAAAATTTTTGTAAAAAATTTGGCAATTCAAAAGATTTTAGTAATAAAAAGTTTAGGATAAATATTTAGTTAAAATATTTTCATTAAAAATAATTTCATTAAAAATATTTTCAGTAAAAATATTTTCATTAAAAATATTTTCAGTAAAAATATTTTCAGTAAAAATATTTTCAGTAAAATTATTTTCAGTAAAAAAATTTGCAGTAAAAATATTTTCAGTAAAAATATTTTCAGTAAAAATATTTTCAGTAAAAATATTTTCAGTAAAAATATTTTCAGTAAAAATATTTTCAGTAAAAATATTTTCAGTAAAAATATTTTCAGTCAAAATATTTTCAGTCAAAATATTTTCAGTAAAAATATTTTCAGTAAAAATATTTTCAGTAAAAATATTTTCAGTAAAAATATTTTCAGTCAAAATATTTTCATTAAAAATAATTTCATTAAAAATATTTTCAGTAAAAATATTTTCATTAAAAATATTTTCAGTAAAAATATTTTCAGTAAAAATATTTTCAGTAAAATTATTTTCAGTAAAAAAATTTGCAGTAAAAATATTTTCAGTAAAAATATTTTCAGTAAAAATATTTTCAGTAAAAATATTTTCAGTAAAAATATTTTCAGTAAAAATATTTTCAGTAAAAATATTTTCAGTAAAAATATTTTCAGTAAAAATATTTTCAGTAAAAATATTTTCAGTCAAAATATTTTCAGTAAAAATATTTTCAGTAAAAATATTTTCAGTAAAAATATTTTCAGTAAAAATATTTTCAGTCAAAATATTTTCAGTAAAAATATTTTCAGTAAAAATTTTTTCAGTAAAAATATTTTCAGTAAAAATATTTTCAGTAAAAATATTTTCAGTAAAAATATTTTCAGTAAAAATGTCAAAATATTTTCAGTAAAAATATTTTCAGTAAAAATTTTTTCAGTAAAAATATTTCAGTAAAAATATTTTCATTAAAAATATTTTCAGTAAAAATATTTTCAGTAAAAATATTTTCAGTAAAATTATTTTCAGTAAAAAAATTTGCAGTAAAAATATTTTCAGTAAAAATATTTTCAGTAAAAATATTTTCAGTAAAAATATTTTCAGTAAAAATATTTTCAGTAAAAATATTTTCAGTAAAAATATTTTCAGTAAAAATATTTTCAGTCAAAATATTTTCAGTCAAAATATTTTCAGTAAAAATATTTTCAGTAAAAATATTTTCAGTAAAAATATTTTCAGTAAAAATATTTTCAGTCAAAATATTTTCAGTCAAAATATTTTCAGTAAAAATTTTTTCAGTAAAAATATTTTCAGTAAAAATATTTTCAGTAAAAATATTTTCAGTAAAAATATTTTCAGTAAAAATGTCAAAATATTTTCAGTAAAAATATTTTCAGTAAAAATTTTTTCAGTAAAAATATTTCAGTAAAAATATTTTCAGTAAAAATATTTTCAGTAAAAATATTTTCAGTAAAAATATTTTTAGTAAAAATATTTTCAGTAAAAACATTTTCAGTAAAAACATTTTCAGTAAAAACAATTTCAGTAAAAACAATTTCAGTAAAAAATTTCAGCTAAAAAAATTTCGGTAAATAAATTTTCAGTACAGAAATTATAAGCACAAATTGTCAGTAAAAAAATTGTCACTAAAAAATTGTCAGAAAAAAAAATTTACAACAAAAAAATTTTAATTCATAATATTTTCTATAAAAAATTGTCTGTAAAAAATAACTAAAAAATAATCAGCAAAAAAATTTAACAGTAAAAATATTGTCAGTAAAAAAAAATGTCAGTAAAAAAATGTCAGTAAAAAAATGTCAGTAAAATAATTTTCAGGAAAAAAATTATCAGTAAAACAACTGTCAGTAAAAAAATTTTAAGTACAAATAATGTCAGTAAAAACATTATCTGTAAAAAAAATGTCAGTAAAACAATGTCAGTAAAAAATTGTCGGTAAAAAAATTTTCAGTTAAAAAAATGTCAGTAAAAAATTGCCAGTAAAAAAATTTACAACAAAAAAATTTTAATTCAAAATATTTTCTATAAAAAAAATTGTCTGTAAAAAATAAGTAAGAAATTGTCAGCACAAAAATTTATCAGGAAAAAAATGTCAGTAAAAAAAGTCAGTTGAAAAAACTTTCAGGAAAAAAATTATCAGTAAAAAAACTGTCAGTAAAAACATTTTAAGTACAATTAATGTCAGTAAAAACATTACCAGTAAAAAAAATGTCAGTAAAAAAATGTCAGTAAAAAAATTGTCGGTAAAAAAATTGTCAGTTAAAAAAATATCAGTAAAAAATTGCCAGTAAAAAAATTTACAACAAAAAAAATTGTCATTAAAAAAAAAAGTCAGTGAAAAAAAATGTTATTAAAAAAAAAGTCACTTAAAAATTGTCAGTTAAAAAAATTGTCAGTAAAAAAATTTTCAGTAACAAAGTTATTAAAAAACGTCAGTAAAAAATAAAAAAATTTACAACAAAAATTTCCGTTTAAAAAAAAATTGAATTCCAAATATTTTAGAAAAAAAAATTTAGTAATACTTTTTATTAAAAGTAATTCCAGTAATAATATTTTCAATAAAAACGTTTTCAGTAAAATTATTTTCGGTATTAGTGAAAATATTGTATGAACAGTAAATTTTTTCATAAAACTCGCTAAATCCTTGAAAATACCACATTTGCGGGGTTGAATTTGTCAATTTCGCATGCAGACTAAGAGCAAATTAATTATAAAATTCAAGAACAAAAGCCAAAATGGATGGTTGGAAAGTCTTTTGTGCATTTGAAATGGTAATTAATGGTTGAGGTATCCATGGGAGTTAAGCTGGATTTGGAACCTATTTTCTTAAACCCCATACTGTAGAGTCTCCAATGATAATCGCTTCCAAACGCCAAGTGACCATTATGCACTCAGATACTCTGCACTTTACTGAGCATATTCGAACCGAATCAACACTACAAAAATTCTATTTAATTCTTATATACGAAACTTGAGTGCTTTCTAGAGTATACTATCCTTTAAAGGTATAAGTATTCCTAGTGAGATTAGATAAATGTTGGCAACTTTAGAGCTATTCAATCTTTTCACCCTCACATATATCCTTCATGGTATTTTGTATTTTTCTCTGTCCCATTTGTCCAGCAATATTTTCCAAATGGTCAATGCCAGCCATATTTTCATCATTGGACGGGGGAGACTGAATCCCTTCATAGGGATTTCGGAGCACATTTGGCAATTCGTTTTCTTTATTCCGTGGTGGACACCATACATGATTTCAGGATTCAGAAACAAAGACACTTTCTCGAAGTTGGACAACACATGACTTTGATCGAGTTCATCGTTTCTTCGCATATGTTTGTCATTGTAAAAAGAATTGATTTATTTTAAAAAATCAACAATTTTTGAACTTAAAAGTATATATCTGGTTTTTGCTTCAAAAAATAAAATAAAATAAAATGACAGGAAAAAGAGAATACATAAATAGATTCTGAATATTAAAAACACTTGAAAAGTAAAGAAAATCTCATTTCTTTGGATTAGGAAAGTGCTTCGTAGAAATGAAGAACGGAAAGAGTAAAAGATAAACTCACAGCTCGGTTTTGTTTTTCCTCAGATATCCTTAATAAAAATTTCACTCTTAAAGTGCCATATTGTGTGATACGTCATTTGTTGAAATGGGGTTTTTTACTACAGCTAACAGCATTGCAACTTATCCGTTTTTGATACTTGAGACTAATAAAAAAAAAAGAAGCAAAGGAAACTCTAGAGACGAGAACGCCACATTAAATCCGATTCCATTTTTACACCATTTCCTTAATCTTAACGACTTTTTGATGCAATATCATTTCACATTGCACCACAAGATTTTTTTCTGATAATTTTTTTCATCACCTTATCTATTCGGCACAGTAAAATATAACTTCGGACAAATTTCAACCATCAATAAATACGGTTTTGCAAAATGGTTAATATCCAAAAAAAAAGGGAAAAAAACCAGAATTAATAAGAATTCTAGGTCATAAGTCTAAACTGACCGCTATAAAATATAATAGGAAACCATTAAAAATTCAAATATGATCCGTTTTTATAAACCATTTCAGACACTTTTATTACAGCAACAATTCGTCTAATGTCCTTTTAGATGGGGTGAAAAAATTGATTTTATTTATTTTTTATTTTTTTTATTATAGACCATAAACTTTTCAATGGAGAGTAAACTTTTGGGATGGTAATTAATTTGAAAATTGTACGCTCGTTGTGGGTATTCGAATAGTCGATGTTTACCATAAAATTTGAGCTCATTAGTATCATCAAAAACAATAATTTGGGTACTCATTTAATCAGAAAATTGTTACTTAACTAGTATCTGTTATCGTCTCATTGAGAGTCTAAAGGTATTCGGCAGTAATTGTTATTATTTAGAAAATTCAAAGCATACCTTCTGGTTGTTATGTTAATTATTAGATGTTTTACTTTAAAAACAATAAATTTTAATTGTTTTGGCAATATCCTAAGGTAATGGACGAGTTAATATTGTTGCGGATATTAAGTTTATTGATGTTACGTTCATATTATATGGACTAAAGGTGAATGGGAAAATTGCCATTTCAGGTTAATTTAAAAAAATTTAAATTCTTATAAATTATTCAACTTTTAGGTAAATGTTATTAGATAAATTTAATTCATTTTTTTTTTAAAAATAAAATAAAACAGTTTTTTAATAGTTTATGCAAAACTATAAGAGTTATTCATTTTGTAGTTTGGAGAGTCTTGCTAATTTATTTATGTATTTTTATCAAATACATTATATTTAAGATAACATTTATTTAACTAAAAATATGCCATTTAATATAAAATTAATTTATTATTAATTATTATGTTTAATTTATAAAAACTTAATAGTTGTATTAACAAGGTTGTTGAGGGATAATTAGCAAGGCTAATTTCTCGTTCGGTGGACACGTCAATAAGCAAATATAAGACTCTGAAAATTTTTAAGTCCGTTAAGGCTATATTTAAGACTTTTAAAATTTATAAATAAGTTCAGAAAAGCCATTTTGTCAATGAAAAAAGACGTATTTTGATCAAAAAGTATCATTTTTTTTAAGAAGGGCCGGTTTTCTTTAAAAATTTTCTGAGTGCTATGGTCGTATAAAAAATAACTTTATGGCCTAAAATTTAAGATTTTAATTTAAAATATATTAAAGTTTCATATAAATAGTATCACAAACTATAAAAGGAAAAAATTTTAGCTTTATTGCATAAACAGTTCCCAGAACGCGTAATTTCAATTTTTGGTGATGTCACTTTGACATTCAAAATAGTGCCATTTAAAGATGTTCAATTTTTTTCAGTTTTAAAAAAAATACTATTTTATTAACATACAATAGATTATTTTCAAAATTTATTGCTTTTAAAAACTAAGATATCAATCCAGTAATACAATTAAACCATCAAAAAATTATCTCAAAAACTTCAAGTCCTACAAAAAGTCTTATTAAAGTAAATTAAATAATTTTATATTTATTCATTATGGCAAAACTTATTAAAAAATAATAAAATAAACTTGAAATAAACTTTTCAAAGAAAATCTATTTTATATTATTGTACATTACAAATCACAAATTGGATAACTCTTAATTTCGAATGCGCAGCAGTTCTGGTTATAAACTTTTTTAAATTAGTACAAAAAATTTGGTTTTTATCTAATTATTTTTTATTTTAAATAAAAATTATTCTTTCAAATATGTGTCTATTTTTTTTTTTTTGGTTTTTTGTTGAACAACTGTAATATACACAGTATTTTTGATAAAACTTCAAAAAATTTAAACTTTTCTTAAAGAAACTTTTTGAGAAAAAAAATTCCACGAGCGAAATGATTACATTAACAAAATCATAAAATAAATTTATCTAAAAAAAATAAAAAAAATTTCTATTATTGGCATCATAAATATTTTCATAAAATCATTTTTAAATTTAATATTTTTTTCTTCATTGAATATATATTTGCCAATTAGTGTATTTTTCTTATAATATTTATTGTAATTATGCAATTTTTGTAATTTTTTATTAATTCAAATTTAATTTATTGATATACTAAAAATCTTGGAGATACTTTTTTTTTACACAAAAAAGTGGCATTTTATTTGTAAGCTATGCAAAATTTCTATATAAATGAGAACTTAAAAGGAGCTTAGAAGAGGGCCATTATCTTCTACAATATCTAAGTTATGTTATTGTGTGTTAGCTTATTTATCTTTTTGATTGACTTTATTATGAGATAAAATGTTTTTTTTAATATTATAAATTTAGATGTTTAAACTAAAGAGCTCAAATATTCTTTTTAATGTACAATATTATGCAAAAAATTTTTATTTGTTGTCTGATTTTAATTATCTATTGCATTGGCTAGAAAACTTATTTTCATATAAAAACTTTTATAGAATTTTTTTATTTTATATAAAACTATATATTTTAAGTTTATTGAATAAAATTATTTGCTTTTTCGTTAATTTTATTTAGATGTGATTTTGAGCAGCTTTATAGTCAAAATTTCTATAAAATTAATTTTATAATAATATCAATAAAAATTCCAGAATACCTATTATCTATTTTCGAACAAGTTCATTATAGTTTTCTTGTAGGATAAAGTTCTTATAAATAAAATTGTTATTAAAATCTATCAAATTTTTTAATCACTATAAATAGAAGGTTTCGGAGAAATTTTTTAAAAATGTTCTATTTCTGATCGAATGCATTTTATTGAAAATATCTTTAATAAAATTTTAAATTTTAATTTCTCCACTATCTCATCTTTTATGTTAGGTTCAAAAACCTAACTTATACAGCTTGCCAGACTCACTTCTGCTTTAAACTGGATAAACTCCTTTGTTCCACGTTCTTCTCAAGGTTAGATATAGTTTAATTTTTATGGACCCAATGGTATAATCACTCTTTAATTTGAAGCATTTTGAACAATCTTATATGTAAATTCTCTTCAATTTCACTAATTCCATTTAAAATAGATTGTTAAATTACCTGTCCGCCTCCAGCATGAATGCCTTGGCTGGAAAGTGGTTTTACGAATTTAAGTGGATATGTCCATTTTTAAAATAAAGAACAACTAACCTTTAAATAGAATTCGTTGGATACCGGATTATGAAGGTATTCCTGGAAAAGAAAATTTTACTGAATCCAGTTTCTTTCAGTGTATTTAAGAGCATTGATCCCCAACAGATTTAGAGAAATGCGAATTTCTTTGCTAGACACTGGCAGACCATGTCCAAATTAATTTATTGAATAAATGATCGGAAATTCTGGGCAAAAAAAATTGTTGAGCATTTTTATTAGATATACGAGGTCTGTTCAAATAGTATAGCGAATTTTGAATTTCCACGGGTAACGTATATTCGATTTTTTGTGGCGTTATATTGGTACTCATGTCTCCCACTTATGCTAACAAGTTCGGCCATTTTGAATGTTCAGTTAATTTTTGACAGCTGCTTTGCTTGCATGTATTTTGCCTCGTCTTCAATTTTTGCCCATTCCAAAAAATGGATCAAAGAATCTGTATCAAATTTTGTGTGAAAAACAAAATTAATTGCGCGGCCGCATTCCGAATGTTAACTGTGCTATATGGTGAAGCTACCTTGGACCGAAGCAACGTTTATCGGTGTTACAAAATGTTCTCAGAGGGCCGAGAAGATGTGACCAAGTTCGGTCGAATGTGAAGGTTTTGCTTACAGTTTTCTTCGATTAGAGGGGTGCAGTGCATCATGAGTTCTTACCACAGGGTAGGACGGTTAATAAGGAATATTACCTGTAAGTTATGCGTAAGTTACGCCAAGCAATCCGCCAGAAACGCCCGGATTTGTGGAAGAACAAAAATTGGCTTTTGCACCATGATAGCGCCCCTGCTCACGCATCGTTACTTGTGCGCAAATTGTCGCAATAATGCCACTGCCACCGTACACGTATTCCCCAGATCTGGCCTCCTGTGACTTTTTCTTGTTCCCGAAACTGAAGAGCCCCATAAAAGGACAACACTACACTACGATTGAGGAGATAAGGACGGCATCTAAGGAGGAGCTGAACAAGATTACAAGTAATTATTTTTTGAAGTGCTTCGAGGATTGGAAAAAAAACGTTGGCACAAGTGTATAATATCTGGTGGGGATTACTTTGAAGGGTACAATATAAATATTCAAGAATAAATAAATATTTTTTGAAAAAACACAAAATTGACGATATCTTTTGAACAGACCTCGTATCGCCATCATCCCCAAGTTTCATTTCGGCAATCGTTCACATCCCACCTGTCAATCCTGTGAAGTTTCTCTAAACATACCACACATCCTGGAGAATAGAACAAACCTAAGGTCAAGCTATAAGGGGAATTTCTCTACCCAAATAATGAATATAACTTGAACTACTTTATTTATTAGATCACTTAAGCTACCACACCTGCGACGCCAAATGCCTATATGATCATTATACTTGGATGTGATCCCTGACACATATCTTCGGAACCTCTCCAATATGAAAAAAATACCATTAAGCAGCGCAGATTTGATTAATTATTTTTATATTTTTTTAATATCATAACTTACGTTAACAACCTTACATGTAATAGTTTTTTTATAGGTTAGGTCATGATAAGATGATTTAGCATTCATGATGCAACCCCACGACCATGTGGCCGTTAGTGTATAGATTAGACACCAGGTGTATAAGCTTAAATCCGCTGTTTTTTATTTAACAGGTGGTAGTCGGAAGGGGCCACGTTTGGTGAATAAGCAGGGTAGGGTAACACCTCCCAGTTGAGTGTCTCCAAGTAGTTTCGGACCATTTTTGACGTGTACGATGGTGCGTTGTCGTGGAGAAAAATCAGCTTGTCATGTCTTTGTTGATAATACGTCCTTTTTACACGGCGTAATTTGATCAGTTGTTGGTGGTATTAGTGGGCATTTATAGTTTCACCAGGTTTCAACATCTCATAGTAAACGACCAAACGCACAGCATTGTCTTCCGTCTGAAGCAATTTGGTCCTGGGGAATATGTTGATGGTTGGCCGGGATCAACCCACGATTTCTTGTGTTTAAGATTCTCGAAATATATTCACTTTTCATTGTTTGTTTTTGTCTGGCGAGCAAGATTTCCATGTGTTTTGGCGTCGCTCCATCTGCCTATCGTTCAATTCATGCGGCACCCATTTTATGATCTTTTAAATCTTCCCCATGGCACGCAGACGCATGAAAATGGCTGGTTAAGTAAGACCCAATTGCTCCGCGAGCATTTTTTGCGATTGGGTATCGTCTTCGTCCAAAAGAGCCTGCAATTGATGGTCCTCAACCTTCCTAGCCCGATTTTCACGATTCTTGTCCCACAAGTCAAAATTGCCGTCTTGGAACCGACGAAACCAATCTCGGCTCATTGTTTCCGATAAAGCACTGTCACCATAGGCCTCCATAACCATTCGATGCAATTCGGCAGTCGATTTCTTCAAATTGAAGTGGAAAAGCAGAGCTAACCGCATATGCTCTTTTTCTGGCACAAAACTAGATGTGATTACCAAACGCAAAATATATGTTGTTGTATGAAATTGCTGACAATATAAACTGATCAATGTTGACAGATTTCAAACTCATAAAAAAAGTATGGCGTGCCCATGGTAGCTTAATACACTCATTTACGCCATCTATGACCAAACAGCGGATTTAAACTTATGCACCTGGTATAATCGGTCATTCTTCAGCTGGCTGGACTAGCTAGAAGTAGCTAGATTTGATAGCGTATGTCAGTTTGCTTTAAAAAAATGCAAACTGGACTTGGAAATGATTTTGAAAATTCTAAAAGCTTCATAATTCTGGGAATGTCATTGTTAGTATTTGCGTAGAAGTGAGTGCGGGGTTTTTTTAAAATTGCCATTATTATCTTCCTACCCAAATATAATAAATACATTTATCATGCCGCTTATGGGATTTTTATTTTACTTGGGACACCTCCGAAAAGCTAATTGGTAGTAACGTACACTAAAGGAAGAGGGAGAAAAATGTACATGACGTATAAAATTAAGCATAAAAATTAGACGCAGTTGACCTGAAAAATAATGCGACAATTTATAAAAAGTGCAGTTTAGCTTGTTTTTCGAAGACATGTAAACGAAAATACTAATCGAGCTTCCCTCAAGAACAGGATAAAATTTATTTTATAATTGCAAAAAATCTGTGGGCAATCGCCGTTTTAAACGTCGATGGGTCTATAATGGTAGGGTAGGAGTAAGCGGTTCTCATCCTAAAAGTATAGGATGGTATGATATATGCAAATAGAATTTTTTTAATAACCAGATATACATAGTTGAAGGAACAAATGTTTCGTACATAAAAGGGGGCATTAGCAATTTTTCATAGCATTGGATGGGAATTGGAATGCTTAGTCGAGCCGTAAGGTTTGAGTCCGTAAGTCCATATAGATTTCAGTAGTATTGTTTAGTAATAGTTTGGTTTTTGTTATCAGTTTTTACCAACTGCCTAGTAGCCGTAGTAATTGTATGTATTGTCCGTTCAGTTCACTTCCTTTATATTTTGTGTAAGGGTTCCAGGCATGCTCTTTTATTTGGAATATTACTGCCTTTTTGGGTTATATCATGGATCTGTTTACGGCCAAGTGAGTAGATTTTTACTCATTCTTCTCTGTTGTCCTTCTTTTGAATCAGGTTTCTAAGGAGTGGATATGGTTCTGTAGGATATTGATGGCTGTGTATGGATCTTTATGATGTGTAAGAATGGCTGTATGGTCAGACAATATTGCAGTAAGGATATCACTCTGACGAGGAATATTGTGGGTGTAAATATTGGAGCTAGGATACTTCCCTGAGGTACACCGACCTGAAAATATTGGTTTGATAGATAGAATTTTAGGATGTGAAAATAATCAGAGGGTAGGACTCACTGCAACTTCCAAAACAATGCAGCATGCTGTGCATGGTTTAAAGCGTGCTTTTCAAAAAATTTGCTGGGTTAGTATTCCTTTTGCTCTAACGAACCTTCTATGTAATACGCGATGACACTGCTGCATAGTGTAATGCTCAGCTCTAAATCCAAACTGATACTAAGGAATCACAACCTCTGTGTCAAAAATAGGATAAAGGCTTTTAAGGATTAATTTCTATAGGAATATTTATAAAATTGAAAATATGCTAATACGTCTATATGAGGTAGGAAGGATGGTGAGATCATTTCGATTATGGAAACTTCCAAAGCGATAAAAAAAATTATGTGCGGAAGATACTATTATAAAAATCTGCTTTCGGGACGAGGTTTTTTTCGATATTTGTTTCAGTATTTCCAAAGATATGAGATCATATCCTTGAGCTTTTTTGTCAGATAAATTAGAGTGAAGAACACAGGAAGTAAAATTATAGACAACTGAGTTTATACTTTTCTGTGAATTTTTTCATCATGTTCGATATCTTGGAGTTTAATGTTAAATATAATTTTTTATAGTTTCTTCTGAAAAATTTCTGAAATAAAAGATTTCCAGTTCGTAGTTGTGCGCCATAATTGGAAGTCTGGTTCATCCAACCGTTCTGTCATTTTTCTATATTTTAATAATAATTAAAATTTCATTTACTACAGTTACTAGTATTTTCTTGGTAATAAAAGTGTTTATTTCTTATTACGAAATGTTTAAATAGCATGACTTTCAAGCTTCTTGAGGAAATTATTTTAACGATAATAGAAAATTTTGCCAATTATCTTTTCTAATTATTGAACTGTTAGCAATTCTTTATCAATTCTGTCCAATATATTATTAAGCGGTAAATTCAACTAAAGTTTAATTATTTATTAACAAGTTGACAGTTTACCGATAAGGTGAAGTTTGATATGCTTCAATAAACTAAATTAAATCCTGGTGCTGTTATTCTGATCCATAGAGTGAGGTAATAGAGTACCGTCCTGGTTAACAGGATGTTGATAATCCTAAGAACTTCGCTTTGTCCAAACTCAAATTTACTGAAAAAGTTTTTAATTGCTTTTTACTTTTAGTAATAAATTAAAAAATATTCGAAAAGAAATATTTAATATGTGGTAAGAAATGCAAAAGTAAATTCGAATCAATTCAAATCAAAGTTTGTTTTGTTTTGTAATAGCAAATAGACCATGCTAAAAGGAAATCAAAATATTTAGCAAATATATAATAATAAGACATATGTACACAAGAGAATCAAATTAAAAAAAAAAATTAGGATAAATAATGTCCACCTTCGTCAAATTGAGTATTAGAAATATATTCAAATAATTCAGAATTGTGGGAATATATTTTCTTGTATTTACCACTGATTTTTATTTAGTTAGTCCATATGTCTAATTTGTTATTTGACTATACTTTCTATAAAATCCTCTATCTTAATCAATATGCCGGATTCTTGCCAGGATAACATTCCGCAAGTGCTTCCCATATCAAAGTCAATAGGAAAAGATCAAATTTCTAGAAAGGTACTATTTATCTGTAAGGTTAATATTGATTTTATTTTTATCTTAAAATAATACACAATTGATTTATTGGCAAAACATTTACTTATAAAATTATAATAAAGTCAATTTATATTTAACATACAATAATATTGATGAATTGATTTAGGTAAAGTGTCTTCCTTTTTTGTAAAAGAATTTCGAAATACTCGTTTAAGTTGATATGATAATGAAAATATGATATTAGATATTAAGGAAAATTTTTCATATAAAAGTAAATTTTCTCGATAAAAATTAAAAAAAAAAAAAAATGAAAAATTATTGTAGTAATGGCACAATTTATACATTATCCTTAAGGACTTCTAAATGAAAGGATAATGTATAAATTGTGCCATTACACAATTGCTTACAGCAAGTTTTGTAAATGAAAGGAAAATTCGATTTCCCAAAAATTCCAATGAGCTCAATCTTCATTTGTTATTTTCGTCCTGACATGTCTGCGTTTGCTTTATTAAGTTTTTCCACATGACATGACAAATACAGTCTGGTCAATGGATGGAATAGTAGCCAACCGGATTTCAGTCGGTCATGCACTGTTAATGCCCGTCTATACACGTCGGAACTCTATCATTATCAGATACTAATGGCATTGTAAACAAAAGTTCAATATCCCTGACTACAAATGCCCCAATGCTCCTGGCAATTTCTAGGCATGTACAGACATAAATCTAATTTGAAATGGTCACGAAAATTTATTACTAATGTAAACATGGAATAAGTGCGAAAACGTAGCGCTTCGAGATTGCTTCTGTATATGCGGTCTTTAATTATTTTATAATTTATCAGATTGGGTAAAACAATATTATTAGAAATTTTATAATTATTAAAAAAAACTAAAAAAATTTTCCCCCACTCGCCAAATGTTATAATAGCATCGAAGTGACCAGACTTCACACTTCACACTTCACAGTTCAAGGACGATACTTGAGTTGACAAAGGACTCAACTATTAGCAGTTTGTATCTTCCCACAGAATTTCAGTGATATTTACACTATTGAGCTTTTTTTTTTTATTCTCAAATGGAATATTTGCACAAACATCTGATCCTAGACTAATCGTACGTGATTCCATTTGAATGTATCGTAGTCAGTGTCTATTTTTTCGAGACAAGAGATGAAAGGTGTTGGTTGAGCTATGAAAATATGTTGTACGAATGTGGAATGAATATTTCAATACTCGTAATGCATGCAAACCGAATTTTTCAATTCCTGTATAAATTTATATTCCAAATGGCAGGCATTCCAAAATGTTATCACTTCATATTGAACGCATTCCAGCAACATTTCATGGTATTCTGATTTGCGTCGTTTGCGATATGTCTTTTATTGGTATCTATTTAGTATTATTTTTTTTTCACCTATATATGACCATAAAATTTCACTTCTCACTATACCATTTGTGGTAAAATAAAATTGCTAAAAACATAATCAGTTTATGTTTTGCTATAACACCTGTATTCCGCAAATCTCGTATACCATATTTTGCAAAACTATTTTAGAAAGTAGAAATTTTATATTTATAAATTTGATCAGCATCTGGATGATTTGTAATTTTTATTTTGGTTTTAATAAACAAAAAGCTGAATTTAAAAAAAAAAACTAAGGAAATATCGATTTTACAATTGAAAAAATATAACTTTCCTACAAGGGTAGTTCCAAAAGTACCCGGCCTAACAAAGAAAATGCAAAAAATTTAAGAAAAAATATCTGCACTTCTGAAGATTGTCGCCTTTTAGCTCGATACACTTTTTCCATATTTATTCAGTAGCTTCGATACCGTCGAACTCCTCAAAATAGCCATTAACCGCAGACTCCATCATTTCATTGTTGGCAAATCTTTTACCACCGAGCTATTTTTTCCAACGCAACATTTAGGAAAATTCCTGGGGATATTTTTTTCTCCGCAAATCCTTTTTCAACCTCTTAAGTAATTTGCTGAACCTGGTCCGGAGTAGCATGTTAACTCTGAAGGCAAACTGGTGGATTTGCGT
The DNA here is from genome assembly GCA_958298945.1 of Atherix ibis. Taxonomy (NCBI): domain Eukaryota; kingdom Metazoa; phylum Arthropoda; class Insecta; order Diptera; family Athericidae; genus Atherix; species Atherix ibis. The sequence goes on along the minus strand of OY282605.1, from coordinate 27,878,341 downwards.
GAGATTTGTTTCTTTGATAACAGGTAACAATCTACTTAATATCAACCTTTTGAATACCTTTGACATTATGGGTAGTAAGGCTTTAAAAGCTGATGGTGATTTGCTTGATTTAGATAGAATGATAAATTCACCGATTGTCCAGTGCTGAAAACTTTTAGTAGGCCTACTTCTGGTACCTCTTTCATGATCTGGGTGGTGATAATATCATTTGTTTGTATTTCTGTTGTACCTTATTATATTTTTCCTATATTTAAATGTTATTACACAAACGAGACTAATTTCTCACTCTATGATATGTCAATAATCAAATAAACCATATATAAAAGGTGCTTTAAAGACCCACAAAAAAACTATGGTGAAGCCATTGTATTTATAAAAAGTGCCTGCCTGGTATACACGTATGATACGGGCCCGTATTTCTTTGAAAGAAGCTAATGTGACAACGTTACCATTAATTCTAAGCACTATATTTATACGATAATTAACTTTTCTTAGCTAAAATCTAAAGATTATAGTACATACTATGTGTATTGGGTTGTTCGGAAAGTAATTTTTTTTCATTACGAAATTACTTTCCGAACAACCCAATAGTTTATTTATGGGCATTTTTTCTTTAAGTGAATTATTCAATTTATCCAAGTGATGACACAACACTTCAGAATTGATCGTTTTGTTGCTCGGTAGAAGCTCAAAATAAACAATTCCTTTAAAATCCCACCAAACAAATAACATAACCTTTTTTTGATGAATATTTGCTTTCCAAGTGCTTTGAGCCGGTCCATCTTTTCTACTCCAGGATCTCTTACGCTTACCATTGTTGTAGACAACCCATTTCTCATCCCCAGTGATGATACGCTTCAAAAATGGATCGTTTTCTTAGCGTTTGAGAATCAAATCATAAACGTCAATACGACTGCACAAATTTGTTTCTGTAAAAAGATCAGGAACCCATATTTAAATCTCTACATTTATTGGTGCTATACCTCATCGTGAGACAAAAATAGCACCAGTCGCCCACGATCATTGGGATTGAGATTACGCCAAATCACCGCACTACGATAAATGATAGTTAACAAGCTGACTACTCTGACTGATGGTGGCGAGGACTATCAAAACCTCTACTGTCATAAGCAGTGACAGTGCCCGAGATAATTGCAAAGTATTACTACATTTTCCGGTTACCTCCCACCTGCGATCCGGAGATCGTACCCGCGATATGGGTATTAACCACAGCCACTACGTTGCTGCCTAAGGCGCCTCACCATTATTGGGCACAGTGTATTTTAACACCATGGGGCACCCCGATTCCCGTAATACCTATTTTTGTTTTCAGAGTACTTTGGTTTGTACCAGAGGCTCAGTGACCTACGGAAAGGAATCTTGTAAATTCCTCGGTACCGCTTAGCCAGCTCAGGTACGCCAAAAATTACAACCGGAATTCAACTTGGTCTTTCACCCGGTTGTAGCCACCTTGCGTTTCACTCTCATGCACATTCACTACCTATTCACTAATCCTAATCTTCTTTCAAACAGTGCCGCGGCAAATTCAGCCAGACATTTCCTCCTCTCAGATGTACTAAGTACACCACTCAAATCCACTCGACCATCATTAATCATGAATCATCAAGAATGCGCTTAACTCGGCCTGATGGGATCGAGTCTTGGAGGCTCTTGAGAACATGGAGGTGCCCTACTACCTACAGAGGATGGTCAGATCATACTTCAGTGATCGACTACTGCACTACAAGACGGAGGATGGACCAGCGCAGTATGGGATCACGGGAGGAGTACCAAGAGATGAAAGGTGTTGGTTGAGCTATGAAAATATGTTGTACGAATGTGGAATGAATATTTCAATACTCGTAATGCATGCAAACCGAATTTTTCAATTCCTGTATAAATTTATATTCCAAATGGCAGGCATTCCAAAATGTTATCACTTCATATTGAACGCATTCCAGCAACATTTCATGGTATTCTGATTTGCGTCGTTTGCGATATGTCTTTTATTGGTATCTATTTAGTATTATTTTTTTTTCACCTATATATGACCATAAAATTTCACTTCTCACTATACCATTTGTGGTAAAATAAAATTGCTAAAAACATAATCAGTTTATGTTTTGCTATAACACCTGTATTCCGCAAATCTCGTATACCATATTTTGCAAAACTATTTTAGAAAGTAGAAATTTTATATTTATAAATTTGATCAGCATCTGGATGATTTGTAATTTTTATTTTGGTTTTAATAAACAAAAAGCTGAATTTAAAAAAAAAAACTAAGGAAATATCGATTTTACAATTGAAAAAATATAACTTTCCTACAAGGGTAGTTCCAAAAGTACCCGGCCTAACAAAGAAAATGCAAAAAATTTAAGAAAAAATATCTGCACTTCTGAAGATTGTCGCCTTTTAGCTCGATACACTTTTTCCATATTTATTCAGTAGCTTCGATACCGTCGAACTCCTCAAAATAGCCATTAACCGCAGACTCCATCATTTCATTGTTGGCAAATCTTTTACCACCGAGCTATTTTTTCCAACGCAACATTTAGGAAAATTCCTGGGGATATTTTTTTCTCCGCAAATCCTTTTTCAACCTCTTAAGTAATTTGCTGAACCTGGTCCGGAGTAGCATGTTAACTCTGAAGGCAAACTGGTGGATTTGCGTGAGATTTGTTTCTTTGATAACAGGTAACAATCTACTTAATATCAACCTTTTGAATACCTTTGACATTATGGGTAGTAAGGCTTTAAAAGCTGATGGTGATTTGCTTGATTTAGATAGAATGATAAATTCACCGATTGTCCAGTGCTGAAAACTTTTAGTAGGCCTACTTCTGGTACCTCTTTCATGATCTGGGTGGTGATAATATCATTTGTTTGTATTTCTGTTGTACCTTATTATATTTTTCCTATATTTAAATGTTATTACACAAACGAGACTAATTTCTCACTCTATGATATGTCAATAATCAAATAAACCATATATAAAAGGTGCTTTAAAGACCCACAAAAAAACTATGGTGAAGCCATTGTATTTATAAAAAGTGCCTGCCTGGTATACACGTATGATACGGGCCCGTATTTCTTTGAAAGAAGCTAATGTGACAACGTTACCATTAATTCTAAGCACTATATTTATACGATAATTAACTTTTCTTAGCTAAAATCTAAAGATTATAGTACATACTATGTGTATTGGGTTGTTCGGAAAGTAATTTTTTTTCATTACGAAATTACTTTCCGAACAACCCAATAGTTTATTTATGGGCATTTTTTCTTTAAGTGAATTATTCAATTTATCCAAGTGATGACACAACACTTCAGAATTGATCGTTTTGTTGCTCGGTAGAAGCTCAAAATAAACAATTCCTTTAAAATCCCACCAAACAAATAACATAACCTTTTTTTGATGAATATTTGCTTTCCAAGTGCTTTGAGCCGGTCCATCTTTTCTACTCCAGGATCTCTTACGCTTACCATTGTTGTAGACAACCCATTTCTCATCCCCAGTGATGATACGCTTCAAAAATGGATCGTTTTCTTAGCGTTTGAGAATCAAATCATAAACGTCAATACGACTGCACAAATTTGTTTCTGTAAAAAGATCAGGAACCCATATTTAAATCTCTACATTTATTGGTGCTATACCTCATCGTGAGACAAAAATAGCACCAGTCGCCCACGATCATTGGGATTGAGATTACGCCAAATCACCGCACTACGATAAATGATAGTTAACAAGCTGACTACTCTGACTGATGGTGGCGAGGACTATCAAAACCTCTACTGTCATAAGCAGTGACAGTGCCCGAGATAATTGCAAAGTATTACTACATTTTCCGGTTACCTCCCACCTGCGATCCGGAGATCGTACCCGCGATATGGGTATTAACCACAGCCACTACGTTGCTGCCTAAGGCGCCTCACCATTATTGGGCACAGTGTATTTTAACACCATGGGGCACCCCGATTCCCGTAATACCTATTTTTGTTTTCAGAGTACTTTGGTTTGTACCAGAGGCTCAGTGACCTACGGAAAGGAATCTTGTAAATTCCTCGGTACCGCTTAGCCAGCTCAGGTACGCCAAAAATTACAACCGGAATTCAACTTGGTCTTTCACCCGGTTGTAGCCACCTTGCGTTTCACTCTCATGCACATTCACTACCTATTCACTAATCCTAATCTTCTTTCAAACAGTGCCGCGGCAAATTCAGCCAGACATTTCCTCCTCTCAGATGTACTAAGTACACCACTCAAATCCACTCGACCATCATTAATCATGAATCATCAAGAATGCGCTTAACTCGGCCTGATGGGATCGAGTCTTGGAGGCTCTTGAGAACATGGAGGTGCCCTACTACCTACAGAGGATGGTCAGATCATACTTCAGTGATCGACTACTGCACTACAAGACGGAGGATGGACCAGCGCAGTATGGGATCACGGGAGGAGTACCAAGAGATGAAAGGTGTTGGTTGAGCTATGAAAATATGTTGTACGAATGTGGAATGAATATTTCAATACTCGTAATGCATGCAAACCGAATTTTTCAATTCCTGTATAAATTTATATTCCAAATGGCAGGCATTCCAAAATGTTATCACTTCATATTGAACGCATTCCAGCAACATTTCATGGTATTCTGATTTGCGTCGTTTGCGATATGTCTTTTATTGGTATCTATTTAGTATTATTTTTTTTTCACCTATATATGACCATAAAATTTCACTTCTCACTATACCATTTGTGGTAAAATAAAATTGCTAAAAACATAATCAGTTTATGTTTTGCTATAACACCTGTATTCCGCAAATCTCGTATACCATATTTTGCAAAACTATTTTAGAAAGTAGAAATTTTATATTTATAAATTTGATCAGCATCTGGATGATTTGTAATTTTTATTTTGGTTTTAATAAACAAAAAGCTGAATTTAAAAAAAAAAACTAAGGAAATATCGATTTTACAATTGAAAAAATATAACTTTCCTACAAGGGTAGTTCCAAAAGTACCCGGCCTAACAAAGAAAATGCAAAAAATTTAAGAAAAAATATCTGCACTTCTGAAGATTGTCGCCTTTTAGCTCGATACACTTTTTCCATATTTATTCAGTAGCTTCGATACCGTCGAACTCCTCAAAATAGCCATTAACCGCAGACTCCATCATTTCATTGTTGGCAAATCTTTTACCACCGAGCTATTTTTTCCAACGCAACATTTAGGAAAATTCCTGGGGATATTTTTTTCTCCGCAAATCCTTTTTCAACCTCTTAAGTAATTTGCTGAACCTGGTCCGGAGTAGCATGTTAACTCTGAAGGCAAACTGGTGGATTTGCGTGAGATTTGTTTCTTTGATAACAGGTAACAATCTACTTAATATCAACCTTTTGAATACCTTTGACATTATGGGTAGTAAGGCTTTAAAAGCTGATGGTGATTTGCTTGATTTAGATAGAATGATAAATTCACCGATTGTCCAGTGCTGAAAACTTTTAGTAGGCCTACTTCTGGTACCTCTTTCATGATCTGGGTGGTGATAATATCATTTGTTTGTATTTCTGTTGTACCTTATTATATTTTTCCTATATTTAAATGTTATTACACAAACGAGACTAATTTCTCACTCTATGATATGTCAATAATCAAATAAACCATATATAAAAGGTGCTTTAAAGACCCACAAAAAAACTATGGTGAAGCCATTGTATTTATAAAAAGTGCCTGCCTGGTATACACGTATGATACGGGCCCGTATTTCTTTGAAAGAAGCTAATGTGACAACGTTACCATTAATTCTAAGCACTATATTTATACGATAATTAACTTTTCTTAGCTAAAATCTAAAGATTATAGTACATACTATGTGTATTGGGTTGTTCGGAAAGTAATTTTTTTTCATTACGAAATTACTTTCCGAACAACCCAATAGTTTATTTATGGGCATTTTTTCTTTAAGTGAATTATTCAATTTATCCAAGTGATGACACAACACTTCAGAATTGATCGTTTTGTTGCTCGGTAGAAGCTCAAAATAAACAATTCCTTTAAAATCCCACCAAACAAATAACATAACCTTTTTTTGATGAATATTTGCTTTCCAAGTGCTTTGAGCCGGTCCATCTTTTCTACTCCAGGATCTCTTACGCTTACCATTGTTGTAGACAACCCATTTCTCATCCCCAGTGATGATACGCTTCAAAAATGGATCGTTTTCTTAGCGTTTGAGAATCAAATCATAAACGTCAATACGACTGCACAAATTTGTTTCTGTAAAAAGATCAGGAACCCATATTTAAATCTCTACATTTATTGGTGCTATACCTCATCGTGAGACAAAAATAGCACCAGTCGCCCACGATCATTGGGATTGAGATTACGCCAAATCACCGCACTACGATAAATGATAGTTAACAAGCTGACTACTCTGACTGATGGTGGCGAGGACTATCAAAACCTCTACTGTCATAAGCAGTGACAGTGCCCGAGATAATTGCAAAGTATTACTACATTTTCCGGTTACCTCCCACCTGCGATCCGGAGATCGTACCCGCGATATGGGTATTAACCACAGCCACTACGTTGCTGCCTAAGGCGCCTCACCATTATTGGGCACAGTGTATTTTAACACCATGGGGCACCCCGATTCCCGTAATACCTATTTTTGTTTTCAGAGTACTTTGGTTTGTACCAGAGGCTCAGTGACCTACGGAAAGGAATCTTGTAAATTCCTCGGTACCGCTTAGCCAGCTCAGGTACGCCAAAAATTACAACCGGAATTCAACTTGGTCTTTCACCCGGTTGTAGCCACCTTGCGTTTCACTCTCATGCACATTCACTACCTATTCACTAATCCTAATCTTCTTTCAAACAGTGCCGCGGCAAATTCAGCCAGACATTTCCTCCTCTCAGATGTACTAAGTACACCACTCAAATCCACTCGACCATCATTAATCATGAATCATCAAGAATGCGCTTAACTCGGCCTGATGGGATCGAGTCTTGGAGGCTCTTGAGAACATGGAGGTGCCCTACTACCTACAGAGGATGGTCAGATCATACTTCAGTGATCGACTACTGCACTACAAGACGGAGGATGGACCAGCGCAGTATGGGATCACGGGAGGAGTACCAAGAGATGAAAGGTGTTGGTTGAGCTATGAAAATATGTTGTACGAATGTGGAATGAATATTTCAATACTCGTAATGCATGCAAACCGAATTTTTCAATTCCTGTATAAATTTATATTCCAAATGGCAGGCATTCCAAAATGTTATCACTTCATATTGAACGCATTCCAGCAACATTTCATGGTATTCTGATTTGCGTCGTTTGCGATATGTCTTTTATTGGTATCTATTTAGTATTATTTTTTTTTCACCTATATATGACCATAAAATTTCACTTCTCACTATACCATTTGTGGTAAAATAAAATTGCTAAAAACATAATCAGTTTATGTTTTGCTATAACACCTGTATTCCGCAAATCTCGTATACCATATTTTGCAAAACTATTTTAGAAAGTAGAAATTTTATATTTATAAATTTGATCAGCATCTGGATGATTTGTAATTTTTATTTTGGTTTTAATAAACAAAAAGCTGAATTTAAAAAAAAAAACTAAGGAAATATCGATTTTACAATTGAAAAAATATAACTTTCCTACAAGGGTAGTTCCAAAAGTACCCGGCCTAACAAAGAAAATGCAAAAAATTTAAGAAAAAATATCTGCACTTCTGAAGATTGTCGCCTTTTAGCTCGATACACTTTTTCCATATTTATTCAGTAGCTTCGATACCGTCGAACTCCTCAAAATAGCCATTAACCGCAGACTCCATCATTTCATTGTTGGCAAATCTTTTACCACCGAGCTATTTTTTCCAACGCAACATTTAGGAAAATTCCTGGGGATATTTTTTTCTCCGCAAATCCTTTTTCAACCTCTTAAGTAATTTGCTGAACCTGGTCCGGAGTAGCATGTTAACTCTGAAGGCAAACTGGTGGATTTGCGTGAGATTTGTTTCTTTGATAACAGGTAACAATCTACTTAATATCAACCTTTTGAATACCTTTGACATTATGGGTAGTAAGGCTTTAAAAGCTGATGGTGATTTGCTTGATTTAGATAGAATGATAAATTCACCGATTGTCCAGTGCTGAAAACTTTTAGTAGGCCTACTTCTGGTACCTCTTTCATGATCTGGGTGGTGATAATATCATTTGTTTGTATTTCTGTTGTACCTTATTATATTTTTCCTATATTTAAATGTTATTACACAAACGAGACTAATTTCTCACTCTATGATATGTCAATAATCAAATAAACCATATATAAAAGGTGCTTTAAAGACCCACAAAAAAACTATGGTGAAGCCATTGTATTTATAAAAAGTGCCTGCCTGGTATACACGTATGATACGGGCCCGTATTTCTTTGAAAGAAGCTAATGTGACAACGTTACCATTAATTCTAAGCACTATATTTATACGATAATTAACTTTTCTTAGCTAAAATCTAAAGATTATAGTACATACTATGTGTATTGGGTTGTTCGGAAAGTAATTTTTTTTCATTACGAAATTACTTTCCGAACAACCCAATAGTTTATTTATGGGCATTTTTTCTTTAAGTGAATTATTCAATTTATCCAAGTGATGACACAACACTTCAGAATTGATCGTTTTGTTGCTCGGTAGAAGCTCAAAATAAACAATTCCTTTAAAATCCCACCAAACAAATAACATAACCTTTTTTTGATGAATATTTGCTTTCCAAGTGCTTTGAGCCGGTCCATCTTTTCTACTCCAGGATCTCTTACGCTTACCATTGTTGTAGACAACCCATTTCTCATCCCCAGTGATGATACGCTTCAAAAATGGATCGTTTTCTTAGCGTTTGAGAATCAAATCATAAACGTCAATACGACTGCACAAATTTGTTTCTGTAAAAAGATCAGGAACCCATATTTAAATCTCTACATTTATTGGTGCTATACCTCATCGTGAGACAAAAATAGCACCAGTCGCCAACGATCATTGGGATTGAGATTACGCCAAATCACCGCACTACGATAAATGATAGTTAACAAGCTGACTACTCTGACTGATGGTGGCGAGGACTATCAAAACCTCTACTGTCATAAGCAGTGACAGTGCCCGAGATAATTGCAAAGTATTACTACATTTTCCGGTTACCTCCCACCTGCGATCCGGAGATCGTACCCGCGATATGGGTATTAACCACAGCCACTACGTTGCTGCCTAAGGCGCCTCACCATTATTGGGCACAGTGTATTTTAACACCATGGGGCACCCCGATTCCCGTAATACCTATTTTTGTTTTCAGAGTACTTTGGTTTGTACCAGAGGCTCAGTGACCTACGGAAAGGAATCTTGTAAATTCCTCGGTACCGCTTAGCCAGCTCAGGTACGCCAAAAATTACAACCGGAATTCAACTTGGTCTTTCACCCGGTTGTAGCCACCTTGCGTTTCACTCTCATGCACATTCACTACCTATTCACTAATCCTAATCTTCTTTCAAACAGTGCCGCGGCAAATTCAGCCAGACATTTCCTCCTCTCAGATGTACTAAGTACACCACTCAAATCCACTCGACCATCATTAATCATGAATCATCAAGAATGCGCTTAACTCGGCCTGATGGGATCGAGTCTTGGAGGCTCTTGAGAACATGGAGGTGCCCTACTACCTACAGAGGATGGTCAGATCATACTTCAGTGATCGACTACTGCACTACAAGACGGAGGATGGACCAGCGCAGTATGGGATCACGGGAGGAGTACCAAGAGATGAAAGGTGTTGGTTGAGCTATGAAAATATGTTGTACGAATGTGGAATGAATATTTCAATACTCGTAATGCATGCAAACCGAATTTTTCAATTCCTGTATAAATTTATATTCCAAATGGCAGGCATTCCAAAATGTTATCACTTCATATTGAACGCATTCCAGCAACATTTCATGGTATTCTGATTTGCGTCGTTTGCGATATGTCTTTTATTGGTATCTATTTAGTATTATTTTTTTTTCACCTATATATGACCATAAAATTTCACTTCTCACTATACCATTTGTGGTAAAATAAAATTGCTAAAAACATAATCAGTTTATGTTTTGCTATAACACCTGTATTCCGCAAATCTCGTATACCATATTTTGCAAAACTATTTTAGAAAGTAGAAATTTTATATTTATAAATTTGATCAGCATCTGGATGATTTGTAATTTTTATTTTGGTTTTAATAAACAAAAAGCTGAATTTAAAAAAAAAACTAAGGAAATATCGATTTTACAATTGAAAAAATATAACTTTCCTACAAGGGTAGTTCCAAAAGTACCCGGCCTAACAAAGAAAATGCAAAAAATTTAAGAAAAAATATCTGCACTTCTGAAGATTGTCGCCTTTTAGCTCGATACACTTTTTCCATATTTATTCAGTAGCTTCGATACCGTCGAACTCCTCAAAATAGCCATTAACCGCAGACTCCATCATTTCATTGTTGGCAAATCTTTTACCACCGAGCTATTTTTTCCAACGCAACATTTAGGAAAATTCCTGGGGATATTTTTTTCTCCGCAAATCCTTTTTCAACCTCTTAAGTAATTTGCTGAACCTGGTCCGGAGTAGCATGTTAACTCTGAAGGCAAACTGGTGGATTTGCGTGAGATTTGTTTCTTTGATAACAGGTAACAATCTACTTAATATCAACCTTTTGAATACCTTTGACATTATGGGTAGTAAGGCTTTAAAAGCTGATGGTGATTTGCTTGATTTAGATAGAATGATAAATTCACCGATTGTCCAGTGCTGAAAACTTTTAGTAGGCCTACTTCTGGTACCTCTTTCATGATCTGGGTGGTGATAATATCATTTGTTTGTATTTCTGTTGTACCTTATTATATTTTTCCTATATTTAAATGTTATTACACAAACGAGACTAATTTCTCACTCTATGATATGTCAATAATCAAATAAACCATATATAAAAGGTGCTTTAAAGACCCACAAAAAAACTATGGTGAAGCCATTGTATTTATAAAAAGTGCCTGCCTGGTATACACGTATGATACGGGCCCGTATTTCTTTGAAAGAAGCTAATGTGACAACGTTACCATTAATTCTAAGCACTATATTTATACGATAATTAACTTTTCTTAGCTAAAATCTAAAGATTATAGTACATACTATGTGTATTGGGTTGTTCGGAAAGTAATTTTTTTTCATTACGAAATTACTTTCCGAACAACCCAATAGTTTATTTATGGGCATTTTTTCTTTAAGTGAATTATTCAATTTATCCAAGTGATGACACAACACTTCAGAATTGATCGTTTTGTTGCTCGGTAGAAGCTCAAAATAAACAATTCCTTTAAAATCCCACCAAACAAATAACATAACCTTTTTTTGATGAATATTTGCTTTCCAAGTGCTTTGAGCCGGTCCATCTTTTCTACTCCAGGATCTCTTACGCTTACCATTGTTGTAGACAACCCATTTCTCATCCCCAGTGATGATACGCTTCAAAAATGGATCGTTTTCTTAGCGTTTGAGAATCAAATCATAAACGTCAATACGACTGCACAAATTTGTTTCTGTAAAAAGATCAGGAACCCATATTTAAATCTCTACATTTATTGGTGCTATACCTCATCGTGAGACAAAAATAGCACCAGTCGCCCACGATCATTGGGATTGAGATTACGCCAAATCACCGCACTACGATAAATGATAGTTAACAAGCTGACTACTCTGACTGATGGTGGCGAGGACTATCAAAACCTCTACTGTCATAAGCAGTGACAGTGCCCGAGATAATTGCAAAGTATTACTACATTTTCCGGTTACCTCCCACCTGCGATCCGGAGATCGTACCCGCGATATGGGTATTAACCACAGCCACTACGTTGCTGCCTAAGGCGCCTCACCATTATTGGGCACAGTGTATTTTAACACCATGGGGCACCCCGATTCCCGTAATACCTATTTTTGTTTTCAGAGTACTTTGGTTTGTACCAGAGGCTCAGTGACCTACGGAAAGGAATCTTGTAAATTCCTCGGTACCGCTTAGCCAGCTCAGGTACGCCAAAAATTACAACCGGAATTCAACTTGGTCTTTCACCCGGTTGTAGCCACCTTGCGTTTCACTCTCATGCACATTCACTACCTATTCACTAATCCTAATCTTCTTTCAAACAGTGCCGCGGCAAATTCAGCCAGACATTTCCTCCTCTCAGATGTACTAAGTACACCACTCAAATCCACTCGACCATCATTAATCATGAATCATCAAGAATGCGCTTAACTCGGCCTGATGGGATCGAGTCTTGGAGGCTCTTGAGAACATGGAGGTGCCCTACTACCTACAGAGGATGGTCAGATCATACTTCAGTGATCGACTACTGCACTACAAGACGGAGGATGGACCAGCGCAGTATGGGATCACGGGAGGAGTACCTCAGGGCTCTGTCCTGAGGCCACTCTTGTGGAACATCATGTACGACGGCCTACTCCATCTGGAATTAACGACAAACACAGCACTCGTGGCTTTCGCGGACGACGTAGCGGTTATCCTTGTATCCAAACACCTGGAGGAACTGGAAACTGCATTCTCCACCACCATCCGGAGGATAAGACAGTGGATGACATCGGCAGACCTGTCTTTGGCGGAACATAAGACCGAGGCACTCCTTGTGAGTAGCCGGAAGAAAATGGAGACCATCACCATAAGAGTAGGTGACCACGACATCCAGCCGCTACCCTACATCCGGTATCTAGGAGTGGTCTTGGATGCCAAACTCAACTACAAGGAGCATATCTCCAGCGTCAGCAGGAAGGCATCAGCAGTACAGGGCGCGCTTTCGCGGATAATGCCTAATATCGCAGGCCCCAGGCAAATCTGAAAGCGACTACTGGCAACTGTAGTTACCTCAGTCCTGCTATACGGAGCACCAGTGTAGGCGAAATCGCTGGAGCTAACAACATACCGCAAGACAATGTCATCAGTCCAGCGGCTCTCAGCGATCAGAGTGGCGTCAGCATACCGAACGGTATCGCACGATGCAGTCAACGTCGTGGCATCATGCCACCCGCTCTCCACCATTGGCAGGAGAGCGGGAACGCCAACATTGTAGGAAGAAGGAAGAGCGGCGAAAGATCCTCTGTGAAGAGGAGAGACCCGAGAGTCTTCACCTCAAGGTGACTCATCGGCTGATCCCAGATGTCACGAAATGGGTCACTCGCCTGCACGGGGAAGTCGGGTATTGGCTGGGCATGGAATAAAAAGACAAAATCAGCAAATTCACGATGTTTACGGTGGTCCAATGGCTTCAGTTCTTGAGTGATAACAATTTTATATTGATGCAAGCCCAAATTATTTCTCAAAATCCGCCAGGTTGTGGTTTGAGACAGTCGCAATTCTTGAGAACGTCTAGGAGTCGACAAATTGTGGTCTTCAGCAACACTTTTCATTACTTCGAGGGGTTTTTTTTGTCTTATTGGCACTTGAACATTATGTAAAGAAAATGTACGCTCAAAATTTTTAACAATTGGACGAATAGCGAGCACAGTTGGACGATTATTACGACCATAAAATGGCAAAAGTGCACGAAAAGTTGCAATTGGAGTACGATTATTTTGATATTAAATTTGAATAATTTGTAAACATTTTTCTTGCGTATATCTCTTCACAATAAAATTGTAAACATTACTGAATACAATGAAAGAAAAAATTAGATCATGACATATTACAAATGGCCGAAACGTCACTCAGAAGTTATATCACTCTTATTGGAAAACCCTATATATTTTATTTAATCTTACTATCCAAAGCGCAAAGTCGATAATATTTTATATTAAATTAATAAGCATTATATAATATTTTAAAAATAACTATATAAAATAAATAATTCCATTATCACTAAAATAAAAATATAAATTTAATTTAAATTTAAACAATCTAATATGCATTGTATGGTATAAGTTTATAAGAAGAAGTTTTAAAAATTTATTTTTCTGATTAACTTAAGAAAAGGATAAAATACGAACAACAATAAAAGGAATTTTGTATTGTAATAAATTTATTTCCATTTCCGTTCATTACAACTTAAATGAACTTGTTGTTGAAAGTGATTAAAACTAGACTAAGTGAAGTGGCAGCCAGTAGTCACCCGTTGTTTGTACCCCATAGTTGTGGGTGAAATATTTCCGTTGCACAATAATGTCGTTTGGCATATTGCGTTGGGAAATGGCTGGCGGTGGGTGTGGAAAAAGCTTATTGTGAAATCCTTATGGTTTCTTTTGAGTACCTAACAACCGTTAAATTGCATTCACCGAGAACGAACAAGTTCCGGTTAGTTAAGTTTTGCACAACGAAGAAGATTTTCTAACATAAAACCCGAAAAAAAAACATTACATTCGTTTAAATGCAAGTTGGTCTCAAACTAATTACGACTGTGGTTAGTCGAGTTTAAGCTTTTTCACTCCACAGTTTTTCTTCCTTGCCTGACATTATATGAACTTATTTTTAGTATAAAGTTTTGTAATTTTTTCTTTGGTAAACCATTAAATACACTCAACGAAATGTCTTTGAACTAAAGGATTCTCTAGTTTATAAACTAAAAGAAAATAGATTTAATTTGAAATAAATTTAAATGACTTTATTAGAAATCTCATTGGAATGATATTGAAAGGTATCGATCTAAAAAAAAAAAGCTTACCTGGTCATATAGATATGAAAGTTCTCCACAACAACACACAAATATGTATACAATAGACAAGATATCAAATATAAGTTCAAATGTCAGTTATTATTGATAGTATTAAATGTAAAAAAAAATGCAATATATACCACAGAAAATCAACCTACACAGAAAAGGATTCCAAATTCAAGGCAAAACCATTTGATAGAAATAAATCACGTACAAAAGCATAATTTCTAAAGATTCTGTTTAGCATTTTGCTTGAAACGATAAAAGCCTTACCCGATACGGAATTCGACAAAAGGTTCAAGAACATAATGTTGCCAATAATTGGATCGACGTGTCCAAATTGAAAATCATGACCCTTTAATATTCCCTTTTAACATCCTACTCTCTATTGAAGGTGTTCGTTCTATTGGCAATTTCAAGTGGTTACGGTCACATTGTAAGTTTGTCATTAATTCTATAATACATTCATAAGAATTTTACGAAGAAAATTTATCTATCTATATCATGTAAATATATTCTTCTAGTTTATCTATTGGATTATAAGCTATATCAAATTGATCAAACTCAATTAAAATTTTGCTACACTGAACTTTAAAAGTTATCACAAAATTTAGTCGAGTATAAAAGTTGAGTAGGAAACTCGTTAATTCACGCTAATCATCAGATAATAAGATACCAATTTTATCTCTTTTCTTAAATACATATTTATGATAATTATACCAGGTGAATAAGCTTAAATCCGCTATTTTTTATTTAAAAAAAACACATGTTTTTTTTTATAGAAAGCAAAAACAAATTTATTCAAAGTACTTGGCCTCGCTAGCTACACATTTTTAACATCTCTCGGGCAATTTGTGGATACCACGCTAAAAAAATTTTCGGACGTCTTCGTAAGAATGTAAGTGTTGCTCAGCGAGCGCGTGGCTCATCGACGAAAACAGGTGGTAGTCGGAAGGGGCCACGTTTGGTGAATAGGCAGGGTAGGGTAACACCTCCCAGTTGAGTGTCTCCAAGTAGTTTCGGACCATTTCCGACGTGTGCGATGGTGCGTCATAAATGGTCCGAAACTACTTGGAGACACTCAACTGGGAGTTGCTTGATCAGTTATTGGTGGTAGCGGTGGGCATTGACATTTTCACCAGGTTTCAACGTCTCATAGTAGACGATACCCTGTTGATCCCACTAAACGCACAGATTTGGTCTTGGGGAAGATGTTGATGGTTGCCCGGGATCAACCCACGTTTTCTTACGCTTAGGATTCTCGAAATATATCCACTTTTCATCGCTTGTCACAATCGCGATGCAGGAACGACTTTATTTTTTGTCTGCCGAGCAATATTTCGTATGTGTTTTGGCGTCGCTCCATCTGCCTATCGTTCAATTCATGCGGCACTAATTTTCCGATCTTTTCAATCTTCCCCAGATTGAGTAACAGCCAATTGCTCCGCAAGCATTTTTCGCGATTGGATATCGTCTTCATCCAAAAGAGCATGCAATTTATGGTCCTCAACCTTCCTAGGCCGATTTTCCCGCTTCTTGTCCCACAAGTCAAAATTGCCATCTTTGAACCGACTAAACCAATCTCGGTACGTTGTTTCCAATAAAGCACTGTCACCATAGGCCTCCATAAGCAATTGAAGCAGAAAAGCATAACTTCCCACATATGATCTTTTTCTGACACATGATTACCAAAGGAAAATTGTATGTTGTTTTACGAAATTGCTAAAAATGTGCACTGATTAATGTTGACAGATGTCAAACTCATAAAAAAAAAGTATGGCGTACCCATGGTAGCTTAATACGCTCACTCACGCCATCTATGACAAAAGAGCGGATTTAAGCTTATACCCCTAGTACTAGATAAAAAAATATATAAAATAATGTAATCATTCTGCTATTTTCTAAATAGCTAAACACTGCGGGTTTCCCATCTACAAATCGATAAAAATAAAACTTCATTTATCACGTTCTCTATAAGGTCATGTAGTTATCGAACGAGCCATGCGATAGCTTGTTTGATAACTACAAGACCTTACAAAGAGCTTTATAAGAGAAGTTGTATTTTTGTAGCGCATTATGAAAATTTTAATAGCAAATTCCATTTATCAAATGATGAATCCACCAGTTTGATATTTTTAAAAATTTCAATGAGCTAAAAAAGAGTATTTTTGGAGGGCCGAGTTGCAGTGCCCACTTTTTCCATATTGTTATCGAGTACGATTCTTGAATCCAGGTTGAAAAACAATTAAGCTCTTTCGAACCTATATAGAGTGTGGTATTAAATGAGAAATACTGGCATCATTGAGAGTGATCTGGCAATATTGCAAGGCATTTTTTCCGCGATACTTCTAACCTCATCCTGTAACTGCGCGACCATTTAGAGTTTGATAAGTGAAGTTGTATTTTTATAGAGTATTATGGAATATGTAGTAGTAAAATTTAGAGTCATCATGTCTGCAAATTTAGGTTACAGAAGGTACAAAAGCCTATGAGGTCTATTATGAATGCAAAATCGTTGGTGGTATAAGGCTTTTCTAAAAGACTTAGAAACAATGAGAGACGCATCTCGCTCAGGGAGACTTTCAACATCAAAAACTGATAAAAATGTAGAGCAAATAAGGACTTTTGTAATTTCAGACTTTCGATTACCATTTTTTCTGCGTCAGATTGGGTGCACCTTTTAAATATATTTATACAAAAAATATATTTAAAAGGATACCATCTGAATACTGTTGATAATATCCAAAGGAGTAAAACTGAAAGTGATTCCAGTTAAAGCCTTTCAGAAGTACTATAAAAAATGGTACAAATTAACTAATTTAAAAAGAATATTATTAAAGTACAAAAAAAAACTATTCCAACAGAAAAGGATGTCTTCTATCATATTGAGTGCTTGAAGGATAAAAGTATCTTTTCTAAAAATTATACAAAATTCTAGCAAATATATTATAAAAACTTATATGAATCACATTTTTACGAATATAGTTGCTAACGTACAAGGGTCGTTCAATAAGTCCTTATAAAATCCGAGAAATTGCGCTTGTAGTGTCGGTAAAGATTTTTTTTTGTAAGTAGCATTATCGACAGAAAAGCAATCAAAATTTCAGCTTGATCCATAGCGTAGGTCAATTTCTATCTTCGATTAAAGTTAACGACATTTATCTGTTCATAACAATGGAAAAAAGCAAGTTTATGGCTGTCATCAAACATCTCCATTTGAAAGGCTTAAGTCCGAAAGAAATCAAAGCCGAGTTGGATGCAGTTCATTGCACATCTGCATCTGTGTTTGCGACGGTTTACAATTGGGTGAATGAAATTAAACGTGGCCGTTCATCCACAAAAGATGAACATCGTTCAGGACGCCCAGTTGAAGTGTCTACTCCTGAAATCATCGACAAAATCCACGATCTGATTTTGAACGATCGGCGAATTAAAGTGCGCAAATTAGTTGAGGCCACGGGCATATCAGAAGGTACAGTCGCTTCAATTTTGCATGAAAAATTGTCTGTGAAAAAAATTTCGGCAAGATGGGTGCCGCGTTTCCTCTCAGAGGAGAATAAGCGCAATCGTGTAGTGGACTCTGCACTCTTTCATCGCAATGCTGCCGAATTCTTTCGTCGATATGTTACTGTGGACGAAACCTGGATACACTACTACACTCCAGAAACGAAGAGACAGTCATCACAGTGGATTTTCAAGGGTGAACGGGCTCCGAAGAAGGCAGAAACTGCATCGGCCGGCAAGGTGATGGCCACGGTCTTTTGGGATTCGCAGGGTATCATTTTTATCGACTGCTTGGAAAAACGAAAAACAATAACAGGAGCGTATTACGCGTCGTTATTGCAACGGTTGAGCGAGGAAATCAAAGAGAAACGCCCCCATCTGAAGAAGAAAAAAATCCTCTTGCATCAGGACAATGCGCGTGTGCACACCTGCGCTGTGTCCATGGCCAAAATTGTGGAATTGAGAATGGAATTGTTGCAGCATCCCGCTTATTCACCAGATTTGGCCCCGAGTGACTATTTTCTTTTCCCCAATCTGAAGAAATGACTTGGCGGACGAGGGTTCACTTCCAACGAGGACGTCATTGCTCAAACGGATGAGTATTTTGCAGAACTTCCGAAATCCTATTTTTTGGACGGGATGAAATTTTTGGAAAAACGGTTGGAAAAGTGTATAGTTTTTAAAAAACTTTTTTTTATTTTTCAACATAATTTTTTTCTAAGGACTTATTGAACGAACCTCGTACTTAAGGCCACGAACTATCAACCAAGATGCAACGACACGACCATGGGGCCATTTGATTTTGCCAGCAAATTTTCAAACCAATTAAATGTAAAAAAGAAAGATTAAAAACTAAATTAATTTTCATCACAACAAAAAAATCATATACAATATTAATTTTATTAAAATAATTTTTAAAATTTACTTAATTAAATCACAGGGTGATTTTTAAAAAATGCTGCATTTTTATTTAGATTACTTTGTTTTTTAACATTACCCGAGCATGCAGAACTAATAGTCCTTTTATAATCTAAAAGTATATTTTGTTTATATGTAATAAGATAATTTCTTTTGTTTAATATTATACAATATAAATAAAATGTGTTTAAATATATTTACAAGTTTGTTTATAACAGTTTTCCAAATGCAATCGACACTCGTTACGGAATATTTGTGTATGTCCTTTAAGATATCCACACACAGGACCACTTAATCGCATTGCATCTGTACAACTTGCACAATTACAGCTCCCTCCGTGCAATTGAATAAAAATGATCAAAACTGAAATTTAGGAATATAAATAATTTGCAGTAAAAAGAAAATTATTTCTACTAAAATCTAATATCAACAATATGCATACTTATTATTAATGAACTTACAAGCAATTAAATACAATCGCATTGACATTTTCTGAATTACTAAAGATCGTATTGAACTGAAACTAAATTTCCTTCCAGTGGATATAAAAATTTATTTCAAAATGAAAATATACAAAATGGAACTAATGCTATGTAAAATATCAAACTGTGCAAATGGAATTTATTCCACAAACGATACACTTTAATTCGGAACTAATAAGATGAAAACGTGTTGTAGATTCCGAAAGGCTACTAAGATACGCAACCGATTTATATAGAAACTGCTGGTTCTAGAGAAGTTGCTCGATTTATTCGCTTTTGTTGTTGAAAACAGTGTCGAGTACTAACTGTGGACAACTAAAAACTTATTTAAGAATTTACTATAAAACTGAATGTATTCTCTTTATTAAAGCTATTAAATTATTGCATTTGAAGAGGTGTTCTCACAAATGTTCAACTGTTATTCGAAGACGTCAGCTTGCCTCATTCGAATTAAGAGAAAATTTGTTTCCTAGACTTTTAGCTTTTCTATAAAACATTTATTTTATCCTTCTATTATGTCTGTTTCTGTTCAATGTTAAATCGATTCGAACAACCTAAAATAATCTACAAAACAAATAATTATTATTTTCTGTTGATACATCTGCCGCATATAAATGAGTATCTACTTAACATGAAATAGATAACTTTTATCCCATATGGTATAATATTACAAATAATGCCAATGTCCTTAGCCGAATAAAAATGAAAGTCAATTTAGGAAAGAAAAACGATTTTATCAAATTTAATGCAACATTATTTTATTAAAGATTGGAAAATGTAAAAATAAATTTAGAACAAAATAATTTATTGTTACTTTAAGAAAGTTTGTAGGTTTTGTTTCTGCGAATATTGTTATAGTTTATTATGTTGAAATTCGGAAAAGTTTCAGGGTGTTGGGATGGGGAAAGTTACTTGGCTAGGCAAGCTTGTCGATAGCTTTATGCGGGTATTATGGAGGGGTTCAAAGTTTGTGCAAAGTGATGCTCTTACATTCACCTTTCCAAAAAAAAAATATGCCTTCTCTAAATTCTCCCACAAACACTTCAAAATTATTTAGCCTAGGAGGACCGTTGGGAGGATTTGGTGAATAGCCAGGGAGATCCCTAACAGCTAAGTCTCTTCTATCACCGTTGAAGGTAGGCTATTTCCCCTCTTCAAGCTTCTAAAAAAAATTGCTGTTATTTATTCATTGCATTTATAATGATGTAATTAATTTTATAAATATTATTTAATGAGGGCTGTTATATCTTTTTAGAGAGAATTATCTTAAAATTATTTATTTTCGATGATTTTCAAATGAATATAATCATAAGGTTTTTTTTTTACTTAAAAAGAGTAGCTACTCCCACAAAATCTGTATAAATTTAGATTTTCTGAGTCTCATATTTTATTGCCTAGGAACTCGTACGATTATAAAGTAAAAGTAATTTTTTTTTTTACAATTTTATTTAATTTTTAACAATCTATTATTAATATCTTATCATTTTTTCGGGAATTTCAGAACCCTTTTACAAGCACAGATCTTTATCCATCTTTGAAGTTTTATTTATAATATTTTTATCACAGTCCTCCGCATCACTAATATATTCGAATATTTTAGAAACAACAACAGCTTTATAACAATTGCCGAATTTAAATTGAATAAATAATTTTATTTATTTTTATACATAAATGTATAGCTGCAGAATTTTTGGTAATAGTACTTGAAAGGCGTCAACAAGAATTGCATAGAACTACAGTACAAAGATAATATCCTTTTAAAATTTTTATTTTATCTTGGTGAAGATTTTTTTTCTCTTGATCAAGATATTACTTAATAAAGCAGAAGTTTTAACATAACTTCCAAGCAAAGTAATAACAAAATTAAACTTTATCATCACCGCTTCCTTAAGGTTTAAATGTATAGGTAATAATGATTCCTAATCCTGGGAAGTCATTATCTTATAAGACAATATTGTTACTGTCTATTCTAGATAAAGTTTTTGAAAAATTATTTTTAAAGAGGTTTTAACCAATTTTTGACAGGAAATGCCTAATACCAGAACGTCAACTTTGGTTTGGTACAAAAAATTAATCCGCAAAACTAAAAAAGCGGATATACAATATTAAAATTTTATATTTCAGAAAGATACTTAGATTATACTGTATGACTAAAGATACTTTAGATTTTTTCCTGCAAATGGTTCACATCAAATCGTTTAATTCTACAAATAGTTCGCCGGTATATTACACTGATCGTGCAAGTGCACGATTTTTGCACGTAGCGGCGTAAAGTTTTTTTTTGGAAAAAAAAATAGAGAAGGAGAATATCGACGATTTAATTGTGTGCACTCGTAGATTTATTACATATGACGTATTACATATGACGTTATTTATGTTGCTCGTTATGAACTCATCATTTGCGCGTCCTTTTATATTGGCATTTGACAGTTCCCAAATTGATTGTGTGCTTGCATATAAATTCATTTGTATTTTTTTATTTATGGTAAATTTTATTTAATTTGTAATTTTATTATTTATTATTTAAAATATAAAGTAATTTTAACATATTTAAAGTGGAGGTTACTTGATGGATATTTAAAATAAACTAGTGTAGTGTAGTAAAGATAGAAAAATCGTTCACGTATAAATTTGAAAATAAAATTTAAATAATGTCGATATTAAATATGAAATATTAATGTTAAAAAAAATATAAAATTTATACTAAAATAAATAAACAAATTGAAATCATCAAAATAAATAAGTGAACATGAAAATGTCATTCATAATACTAAGTAAATAAAATAAGATCACCACCGATCAACTAAAGAATTCCGTCAATAAAAAATTCACAAGTCATTTAAATGATCGGAATTATATTTAAACATATTGAAATACCCTTTTTGCTTGTCTATTATTGTTGCATATATTCAATCAAGCAATTATACTATGATTAGACTGATCGTCGAGTGTTCGATTTTTTATTGGGCGACTTTTGCACAATCCTATGCACGAGCAAAGTTCGTACATGCTCGCGCATAGGTTTCCCTGTCAAAAATTCAAAAAAGGGAAAATTTTAACATTTAGATCGTGTATTATTAAAAATTTATCTTATATACATTTCAATCAAAGGAACATAAATTCTTCAGTATTGTAATCAGAAATCTACACCAAATAATTGGATTCCAAGTGAGAATCGTATCCAATGATATACAGAACGCTACTTTGAAACCATTACTCATATTTTTGATAATTTGTGACCATCTCTAAATTCCTTTTTGCTTGCCTGAATTGCGCTGTTCATGCGAACGATTACACTAGAATTAGACTGATCATCGATTGTCCGATTTTTGTTTGCGGCGAAACTGCACATACCCGTGCATGAGCGAAATGTGTTAGTACTCACATATATATATTACACTATCAGATGCGCAGAAAAGAGATTATATATTCGACAAACGCTGTAATCTAAGCTTAAGTATACTTCTCTCGAAATTAAAAGAGATCAAAGCTGGAGTTCCATAAGGCAGTGCATTTGGACCAATTCTTTGTATCTTTTTTATAAGTGATCTTTCTACGTTAGAAAACAATACAATAGCAATATTTGCTAATGATGCGGCCACAATCATTTTCTTAAATGAAAATTATGAAGAATCGTAATGGAATACGATCAATTATAATTCAAATATAATACTGGACCCAAAAATTGATGAAAAAATTAAATGAATTCATATCAGTTCATGTATATTTCAATAATAAATAGACTGTATTTATCAATAGTTAACAAATACCAAATTTCAATATGGCTGAGTACTCAGGCATGTCCATAGATGTTCATATATTCTAGAAAAAAGTTCACGTGACAAATATAAAGGGACAACTGAACTTACGATACAGAAATATGTATTGGCTATTAGGAAGAATACTATTATTCTACTTTGTCAATCGAAATTAATTTACTGCTATACAAGCAAGTTCTTAGATCAGTCTGGACTTACCGCATCCATTTCTAAAGGGTTAAACCTATTGAGCTGGTATAAATATAATAAAAAAATGTACTGTCGGTCACCCGCCTGATACATGGGGTAACCTATATTAGATGCACATATTTTTTCTAAAAAAATTATAAAAAGGAATTTTTTTATAAACATTGTTTAAATATGATGTCACGTAAGTGGTCGCCCAGAGTCTAACAGCGGTATATGACCATTTTTTGGCATTATTCAATATATTAACAAGGGTTTTGGCCGATATGGCAGCTATTTCCTGATTGATGTTAGCCTTAAGCTCATCTAGGGTCCGTGAGTTGTTGATGCAAATCTTTAACTTCAAGTAGTCCTACAGGAAAAAGTCCGGCAGCGTTAAATCAGGCGAACACAGAGGCCAGTCAAAATCACAACTTTTTTATATCAAAAAAATTGCTTCAGAAATTTATTGTATTTCGAACTGTGTGGGGTGCAGTGCCGTTTTAAAAAAACTGTAATCATAGCCCAATAACCGCATCACATAGCAATTTTTTTGTCTTGAAGAGGTACTTCTTCTATAATTTGAGGGGTTTTAGTCCCGTAAAACTGACAATTTTGTTTTCTTATAGTTCCGTTTAACGTGAATTGCGCTTTTGCAAAATATTCTCCACATTCTCGGACAGACGAATTTTGCATATTCCAAGCGACAGGACTTAACAGTCGGCAAAAGTAGTTGAGTCTATTGAATTTTATATACGAATATCTTCAAATCAAACTGCACAATTCGAGCCACGTCAAAAATGCATTATTGTGTTCTTTGACGGCGCACTTTTCACTTTATTTTTTTTTCTAAACGCACGTTGAGTTTTTGCAGATGGCGTGCTATATGACAGCTGTCAGATAAAATCTACCAACAAAAAAGAACTTGCTGAACAAAATAAAGTTTTAGGAAAAATGGTTGCATAAATAGGGTAAGCTTGGGATTCTTTCAAGTGTTTTTTTATATATGTCGAACAAATAAAATCCAACGCACAATAAGATGAGGTAAATAAAGCTGATGCAAAACCATAATTAATGTTTTTTGTGGTACAAACTCGTTGATAAAAAAGACTGTGTGAAGAAGGCGTTGTCATGGTATGCTTAAACTTATCTTGTGTGTTAAGGAGAGCGACTAACGTAGACGTTGTAAGATCTCTCTTGATAATATAATTATTTTCATGCTAATCCACATAGATCATTAGCAGCTTTATCAATATTATCGATATGCTTTTTTTAAATTTTTTAAATTTATAAATTTTATATTATTTATATTGGAAATTTTAAAACTTTTTAGCTTCCTTTTTCTTGAATAATATCTACTTAAGTATTACTAATATTAATCGAAAAAGTCGTACTTGTCTTCTTTTACTTTGGGCTAAAATTGGGGACTTAAATTTTGTACGAAAATTTGTAGGACCAAAATTTAGAACTGAAAATTATGGCAAAACAAATTTGTGACTAAAATTTGGGGCTAAAATCATAATAAGGAATTATGGGAATTTTTCAGGTATTTTTAATACAAAATTAATTATTGATAAAAAACCTACTATCATGTCACATATTAGTGATAGTAGAAAATATTTTCCATAATATCCAGGATGGACATTTTAATACTTTCTCAAAGAGTGTAAGCTTAATGAAAAATTTTCTACAAGTATTTAAAAGGTCAAAATTTCTAATATTTGAGTTTGAGCTATCTTGATGAACCCACGTGACATCATAGCAACAGGAAAATTTTTAAATGTTATCATCATTGTAAGTAAAAAAACATAATAACTTTAACAACAATCATCCTTGAAAAATCTCTTTTATCAAAGAAAGTTTTTCAAAAACATGTTTTGTTTTTGTATTTGTAGTCCTTTTAAATATTACATTTCTTTGAAATTACTTTCAAATAAAATTATTGAAAGGATTAACTATTTGAAAGGTAAAATAACAAACAATTTTTTATTAATAATAATAAGTTATGAACACTTTTTTTTTTTTTTTTTAACTATATTATGATTACTTAGTAATTCAGCTGTATTTAAAAAGGACAATTTAATATTTTTCTTCAACAAACACGTGTTCTGATTTCTTTTATTAAATAACTTCCATAGTTAAAAAATATTTTGCTACCCAAGATTATATTTACATAAAAATAGTAAAAGTATCCTTTTCTCAGATCAAATACAAAAGTAGAAAATAAAAATTTTATTAAAGTTATTTTTATTTGAAAATTTATTTTCAAAAATAAAATCTAAAATGAAATTAAATAAATATTTTGCAAATATTCAAAATAATTAATCCATATCGTCTGGACACGCTCGATAATTTTTGGTACACTTTTCATATGGCATCTCAGTGAACTCTATAAGTTTATTAAAATAATTATTATAATTTTCAATTTTTAGACTCTTATTTATTTGTTAGAAAAATAATTTCAAATAACTTACGATTATCTGGATTGAAACAATTGTAAACGGATAAGCTACATGGTCCAGTAAATATTTGATAGCATTTATTTAAACAACTTGCAGACTTATTAACAGCACATATATTCTCATTTTCAACAGGACAATCGATTGCAGCACAATTTGGTGATTGCTCTTGACATGCGACCTGGCATTCACCTTCAATAATTACTTTTGTACAATATTCTGATATTGGACCATCGCAAGGAGATGCAGTATCTGGTGTTGTTGGTGATCCTTCACCATTGTATGTGTATTGTGCAATCGCAATATGCACCAATGAACCCAACAGAACTGTTATAAATTACAAAAAAAATATTTATTAATTATTTTTAAAATTAAAATATTTTAATTTTAAAAATAATTAAAAATATTGAAAATATTACTTAAAAATGGAACTATACTAGTTACTGTGTTCATTCTTGTACAAATTCCTACTGACTTTTTGTATGAACACCAACAGTTTATATATAAGATAAAAGTATATAAAATAAAAATATACAAAATATTAATACAATATTTTCTTCATCAATAATTTTTATTTATTTTTTATTCTATAATAGAAAAGAAATTTATTATAATTAATGCAAAATAAATAACAGATTTTATTTGTTTACGTAAATATCTTTCAGTAAAAATTTACATTGTTTTGCAATAAACAATAAAGAAAATAAGCTCTTCTTTTTAAAAGATCAATAACCTTATTAAAACTTATATAGCATATAAATTAAAGCATAAATAAAAACGTGATAATTTATTAATCACTTTTACAAAATATTCTTTGAATTACTAATTAATTGAAAATTATTTCGTAGCAAAAAATATTAGTTATCTAAATTTTAGTTTAAAAGAAAAATTAATTTTAAATTCAACTTTAATCAAATTTTTATTTTATTATATTTTGTAAAAATTTTCCATTTTTAATAATATTAAATTTATTTAAATTACGGTCAATAAAGATATTTTTTTTATATTTCCAACTACAAAATTTTATTATATAACAAAAAAAAATTGAAGCACATTTTGAATTGTCATTTGGCCAGTAATTTACTAAAATTTAAGATAATTTTTTATGTAATTTTATTAGACAAAAGTCCAACAGCTTCAAATAACACGATCTTGAATGCTAATTGACAGCTTCAAATCTTGCAATTTTTGTGCAATAAAGCTAAAATTTCTTTTTTATATAATTTGTAGTCTCACTTTTTAAAAACTTTTAATAGTTTAAATTAAAATGTTTAAGTTTAGATAAAAAAAAATGTATTTAAATAAGTCTAAATCGATCAGAACTAACGGAAAAAGTTTCTCCTTCCTTATTTTCAAAGGCCAATTGACACCTTCAGAACTAAATGCACAGTAAATAGTATTTTTTCATAAAACAATGATTTTTTTAAAGTTAAATTTTATATATAAAAAGCTTTTTTATTAACGTATATACCCAGCGTAAAATGGGCCTTATCACTGATGAAAATATGCTCGAAATTCAGCACCTAAAAAACTATTTAGTGTGTGCAGCACACAGTCGATGTATCTTTAAGAAAAATTTTAATTTATAAAAATACTATTAAATGGCAAATTTTTTTTGCTATATAAATTAAAGTCAAAATAATTTATTTAATAAATAAATATAAAATTTTAAGGCTATACTTTCGTAACTATAAAATGAATAATGGGGTAAATTCACAAAAAGTAGTTATAAATGTTAAGGGTTTTTTTAAATATACTAAATTTTTTCAATCAAAATAATTTATTTCTATAATAATTATAATTTTTTTTATTAATTATCTATTTGAAAAATTATAAATTGCAATTATTTGAATAGTAACCAACATCATACGCAGGCCTATTGAATACACTGTTTGCATTTAGGACCTTGACGTTTACAGTGTCCATAATAAACTATAGTAAATTCTATAAAAAAAAAAACATATTATAAAAAATTCTTAATTTTTCCTATTTAGATACTTACGACTTTCAGGATGATAGCAATTGTAAATACCCAATTGACATTCGTTAACAAACTCTTGATAGCATTTTTGGCTAGGATGTTGGGGATCATTTACTGTACAAACTGGATCAATCTTATTAGGACAAAGTACTAGGCCACAATCTAATGGTGGATATGAACAAACTGTAGTACACTCCTCGCCATAACACTCTGGATAACATGTTGTTGTTGTGTGACTGTTGCAAGGAATTTCAACTTCATCTTTCCTACCCATTTCACTAGTATCCTTATCACCTCTAACAGAATATCCTTGTAAGCTTACTGTTGAATAAAGTATCAAAAATATTTTTCTCTTAAAGCGTAAAAGACAATATAAAAATTTATACCAAAAATGAAAATTAATAAGTGTATCGTCTTCATTACGGATATTATATCGACCAATTTACTGTTTATTCTGAAAAGCAGATCAGCTTTTATACACTTTATTAACGCAAATTATAATAACATCTTTATAGGTCTTTGAGTAATGGAATTTTATTAAAGAATTTTTTAAAACTTATCTTTGTATTAAATAACAATAAGAATTCATTAAGTCGTAATTAGGTCAGTTATTTTTTTTTTATCTTTGATTTGCTATAAGTCTGTACAAAAATACATAAAAAATGTGGTTGTTAAAATATTATTTTAAGTTTTATATAAAAAAAAAAATTATATTGAATATTGTATTTTTAATATGAAAAAAGAACCTTTCATCATATCAGAATGCACAGTGCACTTTAGGATATATTTCTAGAAGTTACAAAAAGAAATATTTTTACGATTTTTTTTATTTATAATTAATCAAAATTTATATTCTACGAAGTTTATTAAATATATTTTTTTAGTTATCAACGACTATCAAATAGAAGTAAGTAGATTTAAATAATAGTAGTACTTAATGTAGACATTAAATATAGGGTGGGAATTAGAGAACAACTATTGAGCAAGTGAATGAGTGTGAATAACAAGAGTGAAACTTTTTATAACGAGATACAGCCATATTACGCACATAAGAAACTTTAAAATTATGAAGAATAAAACTATTCTAAGCATAAAAAGGATCATCAACAATTTTACAAAAGCTCTTTTGACTTACAAAATTGGATTTAACGGGAATTGGAAGGCTTACTTAATATTATGAAAAAAATCATAAGGGGAATGGAGAGGGGGGTGGGGGTATTTAGATATGCGTTATTATAATTGTTAACTTCATCTGACCGAGATGGTTATTTTTTGCACCTTTTTGCACATATACAGAACTTAAGTTATAACTTTGAAAAATAATCAATAGTAAAAATTGGTACTTGACGCTAAAGTTCTTATTTATACAATGCTGCTTAGACCTTAAATAGCTTACAAAAATAAAATACTCAAAGATTATCCATACACACACGAGCCTACTTCCCAAACTTTTTACACCAGTCGAAGTAAAAAAACCTCATTCAACCAAAAATGGCTGGGCTATAAAAATCGTATAACTTCCAAAATATTAAAGAAACTATCTTAAAAAAGTGCATCAGAAAAGCTCACCTAATAAAGGTAACAATGACAAACATACGTGTACAGGTCAGAATTGAAAACATCCTCACAGATCCTTCCACCATACAACAAGGACTCAAACAGGTTGACGGACTTGCGCCAATACTTTTTAACCATGCCTTAGAGTATGTGATTAGGAGAATTCTGGCGGATCTGAAGGGTACTTTGCTGTGTAAGATCGGAATCAAACGTCAGAGAATGGTATGTCCAACTAGAGAAAACTACCAGGGAAATTGGACTACAAGTTAACATCGATAAGATCAAGGTGTTAGTGGTATCCAGTAATGGCCAAGAGCAGGTCAAAACTTAATAATTGGTGAGGACAACATAGAAATAGTGGAAAGCTTTGTTTATCTTGGATCAACTGTGATCAGCATAAACACAGAAACAGCAAAAGTGACATGAACGATTAGCAAAGCCAACGGCGCTTACTTTGCGTTGTCGAAGATAATGAGATCAATGGAGGTACACTGAGGAAGGAAATTAGAAATACGCAGAACTCTTATCGGACCAAACCTGTGTTTTGGTAGTGAAACTTGGACAATGACGCAAATAACTAGGATCAAGAACAGTGGCGTAAGTGATACAATGATGTGATATACAGAACATACACCGACAGTGATGTTATTATATGGGCCAGCTATGTCGGGTGGATAGAAAAAGACCACCAAGGTGTGATGCAATCCGAAAAGATTCTCGCGTACTACTTGAAGAACAAAACTAGAAGTCGGTAGCAGAAGATTGGCTAGCGTGGAAAAAGGAAAATTTGAGAGGCCAAGGTCCGAAGCCGGGTTGTAGCACTTAAGAAGAAGAAGAAAAAGATTATATAGGATGCTTTTTATGTTTCAGGTCGATTTTGTTTGACCGCCATTTTGAGTTGTATGACATTTTTCTATTGATATTAGTGATCGATATTATAGAGCATCTAATGCTGCGACAACATGTTGAATTTATTAAAATATATTTTATATAAATAATTGTTCAATAACAGCTCTTATATTGAAGCAAATTTCCCGAAAAGCTTTAGCTTTAATGACATAAATTTTCAATGGTATCCTGCGCACAACCTATTTTCCATTAATCTGGAAATTTTGTATCATTAAAATGATTCCTAAACCAAATAAACCCGTTAATTAATCTTCCTATTAAAACGACTCTACCCAATCTTAGTTAATGAAAAAATTATTCCTGATCAGCAATTTGGCTTCCGATCTGAACACTCCACTATCCAGCAATGCCATCGTATTAATGATCATATTGCATCCTCTCTTGAGAGAAAAGAGTATTGTCTAGGATTATTTTTAGATATCTTCCAAGCTTTTGATCGTGTGTGGCATCCTGGACTCCTCTGGAAACTCAAGAGCTTTCTTTCTTCAACATACTACCTTATTATAAATTCATATCCCTCCCAATGACATTTCTAAGTTGCAATTAACTCAGAATACTCGGAAATATACCATATTCTAGCCGGAGTCCCACAAGGCAGTATCCTTGGTCCCATTTTATATAATATTTAACTCTATGATATTCCATTACTTTCACACTTTATCAAGGAAAACCTACCCCTTTTTATCTTAATACAAACATGATTCCACAATATGATAAAGTGCGTTATTTGGAAATTTAAATAGACAAAAGACTAACATGGAACCCACATACAAGTTAAAAAAGAGTTGAAGCTAACAGACTCTACCTACAACTTCTTAGACTACTGGACAAACGCTCGAAACTAACAATCAAAAGTAAGCTTCTAATCTACAATAAAATTATAAAACCTCTTTGGATATATGGAATTAAACATTTTGGTTAAACGGAACGTTTCAATTCCTATCGAGTCTAGGCCTTATAATCCAAGATCCTCCGTAAAATTGTTGATGGCCCCTTTTATGTTCGTAACAACGTAATTACATCGTGATCTAAATGTTTTCTTTGTTCAGGACCTATGCATTTCCTGCTTTCAAAAATTTCACTCCCGTTTATCCTAGGATTGTCCTAGATTGTTCCATTAGTTGGAGAAATGCCGATGGGTGTTTACTCCCACTGCATGATGCACAAGATTGTAAATTAAAAGGTTATGTAAATCTTTTTGTTATAATAAAATTGTAGTTGCAGATAAAAAGAAAATAATAATAATTGTTCTATTGTAAATACGCGGAGAAAATTACGTAATTTTTAGGTATTAATCATATGCCGAGTAAGACAACCATTCAAAGTGTAATTAATAATTTTGAAAATTTGCATATACTGGGACATAAAGCAAAGTTTGAGCGATAATTAACACCACGTACACTAGAAATGATTGATGCAGTGAGTCAGAGTATTGCATATTTCCGCGTACCTCTCATCGACGCTGTGCACAAGAATTTGGAATATTTCCACCATATTTTTGTTCTTAAAAATGGTTGGCTTTTTTACCTGTATAAAATTCAATTGACACAACGGCTGCAGGCAAATGATCATGAACGGCGGCGAGACTGGAGGGTTCGAGTTTTACAGCTCGGTATAGACGATCACAATTTAGAGTAAAAATCATTATGAACGTCAAAGCACACTCCGACTTGGCTGTGTTTGTTAATAAATAGAATAGCTACTATTGAGGCACTGAAAACCCTCAACTGATATACCAAAGACTACCACACCTTCGTAGAGTAATTATATGGTGCGGCTTTTGGACCACCGGCATCATTGGGCTATGTTTCTTTGAGAATGCTGGAGGCAATGCTGTAACAGTTACTGGTGATCTCTATCGGGACATGTTGGAAAACTCTCTTTTGCAGAAATTGGATCAATTAGGCCTACAGAACATATGGTTTGAACAAGACGGCGCTACATCACATACACATACAGCTCGTGCTACAATGCAAATTTTTGAGAGAAAATTTTCCCGGTCGAATAATGTGAAAAAGTGTTGATATAAACTGGCCCCCTCAATCCCCTGATTTAAACCCTCCCGATTTCTTCGTATGGGGGGGTACTTGAAAAAAATATCTATACTAACAAACTAACTACAACCTTCATGCTTAAGGATTACAGTCGAAACGAAATTGCCGAAATAATACCAGAAGTCTGCAAAAATATTCTACAAAATGTGCTTAAAAGACGTCGCCTTTGCACCACAACCAAAGCCATACATTTGACCAATATTATATTCCATGCATAATGCTAAAAACCATATAATTAATCAATGAAATACAAAATATAAAATTATATTTCATTTAAAAGTTATTAAAGAAAAAAATCGACGTGGAACACAAAACGCAACCTGTACTTAAATAGATTCATTAAACTTAATTCTTTATTTTTTAGAATATTCCATATTAATTATATAATCTAATTTCGAAGTTTTTTCCACCTCAAAAATACCATTAACCTCTTATTTTGTTATATTTTTTTTGAAAACCAAATAAATACTCTTGTCTCCAAAACGAACTTATTTCAATTTATACAATATTACAACAGTTTTTTAATGACTTAAGAAGCGAGATAAACAGAATAAATTATTTCACATGAAAAATTTTAAATAAAAAGTAATTAATATGTTGTATTGTATTTTCAATACATTTTTATTTAAATAAACTTTTATTATATTTCTAATTGGTCCGGGTGGTCGGGGTCCGAGGGCGGGACGTTGTCCGAGGGGAGGTCGTGGTCGAAGGGGTGGTTGGGGTCGAAGGGGTGGTCGGGGTCGGTTCAAAACTTTGCTTACATTTTGGACCTTGACGAATACACTCTCCATCGTAGACAACCGTAAATTCTATGCAATTAGAATAAAATTTATAATTATTATCAAAAATTTCTTTTTATAATTATTAAATTTAGTAAAGAAGAGATTTGCTTACCATTTTCAGGATTATAGCAATTATGAACAACCATTTGGCATGAATTGAAAAATTCTTTATAGCATTTTTGTCTACGATCCGCAGGCTTATTAACAGCACAAACAGGCATATAGTCGAAGCTGCATACTATCCTTCCACAATCTTGCGGAGGAGTTACACAGGCTGTCTGACATACTCCATTCTCACAAACTAGAGAACAAGTTGGCATTGGTGGACTTTCTGCTATCGAAACGTTTGCCAGCAATAAAACTAAAATGAAATTTTTCTCATAACTATCACCGTAATTAGTAATTTTTATTTTAAATTATTCGATCACACGTACACGCACTAAAAATATACACCAAAATTATTGTTAACTTCATACTTGCTGTTATTATTCACTTTTACATCTGAAAAGTATTAAAAATAAGTTCAGTTTTTATACTCTATTCAAAAATATATTAAAGAAAATACAAGCATACAATAAATATAAAACTAAAACTTATTAACGAAGTTTCCTTATTATTTATATTTAATACATTTAATGATATTAATAAAAATTCCATTTTATATAATATAATTTTTATAGTTGAATTGGATGAAAAAAGGTGTGTTTTTACAATAAACAATTCTATAAATATGTTTAACAAAAGCATACTTATAATGATAATTTTAAATTGATTTAATTGATTGTAAAGAAAAAAATTTTAAGTTCGCACGAAATTGAAAATTTAATTTACTTAATAATATTATGCCAATATATTTGTAGATTTCTTTTGACGTAATTTAGAAAAATATTATTTATAGTCAAAAAATAAATTAGTCAAGATTTTTTCTAACTTAACTTCACAGAAAATAACAAATTATTTTAATAATAAAAATATATGGAAAAAAAGTAATGAGATTGGATTTACTGAGTGTAATCTGGCAACAAAGAGGACTTTTGCTAACTATAGTTTACACGTTAGTCCGGTAGTAACCATTTTGAGATGAGCGACAAAGCACACTTCGACTTGGCTGGCATTGTTAATAAATAGAATAGCCGCTATTGGGGCACTGAAAACCCTCAACTGATACACGAAAGACCACCACACCATCGTAGAGAGACTGTATGGTGCGGCATTTGGACCATATTTCTTTGAAGATGCTGGAGGCAATGCTGTAACAGTTGCTGGTGACCGCTATCGGGACATGTTGGAAAACTTTTTTTTACCCAAACTGGATCAATTAGGCCTACAAAACATGTGTTTTGCTCGTGCTCCGATGCAAATGTTTAGAGAAACTTTTTCCGGCCGAATAATGTCAAAAAGTGATGATATCAACTGGCTCCATGATCCCCTGATTTGATCTCTTCCAATTTCTTTGTATGAGGGTACTTGAAAAAAAATTTGTATACTAACAAATTTGATGCTTAAGGACAACAGTCGTAACAAATTGCTGAAATAATACCAGAAGTCGCGAAAATGTTATGTAGAATGTGCTTTGCACCGCGATCAAAGACTTGCATTTGACCAATATGTTATTTTATACATAATGTTTAGGATGCGATAATTTATCCATAAAATAGAAGTTATAAATTTATATTTGATTTAAAAGCTATAACAAAAAGACTTCGACGTTGAATATAAAACGCACTCTGTACTTAAATAGATTCATTAGATTTATTTTTTTATTTTACAGAATATTCCTTATTTATTATATAATATTTATATAAAAATTGTATAATCTAATTTCGAAGTTTTTCCCATCTCAAAAATACCATTAACTGTTATATTTTTTAAAACCAAATAAATACTCTCGTCTCCAAAACGAACTTATTTCAATTTATACAATATTACAACAGATTTTTGATGACTTAACAAGTGAGATAAATACGGCTAAATTATTTCATATGAAAAAATCTTAAGTATAATATCGAAAATGAAAAATATTTTAAATAAAAAATAATTAATATGATTGCCTTAAATGAATGCATAGGTGGTTTTTATTTTGGTGCAGTACATTGCTTCTATTTTGCACCTTGACGAACACACTCTCCATCGTAGGCAACCATAAATTCTATGCAATTAGAATAAAGTTAAAAATTATTATCATAAATCTCATTTTATAAATATCATTAGTATAAAGAAGATATTTACTTACTATTTTCAGGATTAAAACAATTATGAACGCGCATTTGACATGCATTCGAAAATACTCTATAGCATTTTTGTCTAGGATGCGCAGGTTTATTAACAGCACAAACTGGCTTATAGTCTAAGGTGCAGAAGATCAATGCACAATCTGACGGAGGACTAGAACAGAGTATCTGACATTTTCCATTCCGGCAATTCGGATAACAACTTGGTGATGCTGGAATATCACAATAATAATTGACCCCACTAGGACGTTTTGCTATCGAAACATTTGCCAGAAATAAAACTAAAATGAAATTTTTCTCATAACTATCACCGTAAATAGTAATTTTTATTTTAAATTAATCGATCATACGTACACGCACTAAAAATGTACACCAAAATTATTGTTAACTTCATACTTGCTGTTATTACTCACTTTTACATCTGAAAAGTATTAAAAATAAGTTCAGTTTTTATACTCTATTCAAAAATATATTAAAGAAAATACAAGCAAACAATAAATATAAAACAGAAATTCATTAAAAAAGTTTCCTTATTATTAATATTTAATTCCTCTAATGATAATAATAAAAATTCCATTTTATATAATATAAGTTTTATTACTGTCATAAGTTGAATTGAGTTAAAAAAAGGGGTATTTTTAAAATAAATATTTTTAACAAAAACATACTTTTAATGGTTATTTTAGATTAATTTAATGGATTGTAAATAAAAGTTTTTTAAGTACGCACGAATTTAAAAATTTAATTTGCTTAATACAATAATATCATGCCAATATATTTAAAGAATTTATTTGACGTATTTGTTTGTGCGAATTTTGAAAAATATTATTTGTAGTCAAATAATAACTTGGTCACGATTTTCTTCCAATTTAACTTTACAGAAAATAACAAACTATTTTAATAAAAAAAATATATGGAAAAAAGTAATGAGATTGGAATCACTGAGGGTGATCTGACAACAGTGAGAACTTTTCCTAACTATAGTTTACATGTTAGTCCGGTAGTAACGTAATCCTATGGGGCCCAATAGATGAGTTCTTATTGAACAAGTTCTTGAAAAGCATACTAAATTTGTTCTTCGTAACAGATCAGATATCAACAGTTTATTTTGTCCGAAAAGGGATTAGTTTAGCTTCTAAGCCCCGCTGTTCACCGTATCTAACTACGCGTGATCTTGGTTGTTCTCCAAAACTTGAAAGGGCACATTAGATACTATCAATAGCATCCAACAAATTGTATTCGAGGACAACAATGCATCAACGGATATATGAATGTCCACCAGATATTATACACTTGTGCCAACGTTTTTTCCAACTCTCGAAGCACTTCAAAAAATCATTTTTTGTGATCTTGTTCAGCTCCTCCTTCGATGCCGTCTTTATATCCTCAATCGTAGCGTAGCTTCGTCCTTTCATGGGGCTCTTCAGTTTCGGGAACAAGAAAAAGTCACAGGGTGCCAGATCTGGGGAATACTGTGCCTGCGGCATTATTAGTGTATTGTTTTTCAGTTTCGGGAAAAGTTCGCGCACAAGCAACGATGCCTGAGCAGAACCGTTATGATGGTGCAAAAGCCAATTTTTATTCTTCCACAAATTCGGGCGTTTCAGGCGGATTGCTTGGCGCAACTTGCGCATAACTTGCAGGTAATATTCCTTATTGATCGTTCTACCCTGTGGCAATCGAAGAAAACTGTAAGCAAAATCCTTCCCATCCGACCTAAATTGGCGCTTTTTTTCGGTCGTGGCTCATGCGGCAGCTTCCATTGGGATGATTGAGCTTTGGTTTGCACGGCATAATCATAAACCCCTGATTCGCAACCTGTTATGACCCTCTGGAGCAAATTTGGGTCAGAGTCCAACAGAGTCCAACAGCTCCTTTGCAATGTTAATGCAATCCTGTTTTTGGTCAAAATTGAGCAATTTTGGTACGAATTTCTCGGCGACTTGTCTCACGCACAAATCATTGGTAAAAATCCAATGGCACAAGCCAATCGATATGCCTAAGTCCTCAGCAACTTTTCTAATGGTGATTCGACGATAGGCCAATACTATTTTCTTCACTTCATCAATGGTTTCGTCTGTTGTTGACGTGCTCGGGCGTCCGGCACGCTTTACTTCGTTCACATCTTCTCGGCCCTCTGAGAACATTTTGTACCACCGATAAACGTTGCTTCGGTCCAAGGTAGCTTCACCATATGCCATAGTCAAAATTCGCAATGCGTCCGCACAATTAATTTTTTTTTCACACAAAATTTGATACAGTTTCTTTGATCCATTTAACAAAGATGAGCCAAAACACGTGCAAACACAACAGCTGTCAAAAATTAACTGAACATTCAAAATGGCCGAAATTGTCGGCATAAGTGAGAGACATGAGTACCAACATAACACTACCAAAATTTCGAAAATCAAATATACGTTAACCGCGCAAATATAAAATTTTGAACAGATCTCGTACACGGAGAAAATTACGTGACTGTTATGATGTTAATTATATGCCGAGCAAATCAACCATTTAGCATGTAATGAATAATTTTGAAAATTTGCATATACTGGAAGATAAAGCAAAGTCTGAGTGATAATTAAGTCAACGTACACTAGAAAAGATTGATGCAGTGAGGCAGAGTGTTGCTGAATATCCGCGTACCTCTGATCAACGCCGTGCATAAGAATTGAAAATATTTCCATCATATGTGTATGTTAGTTAAGAACTCTCTGAAAAGATTGTTTTTTTTTCTGTATAAAATTCAATTGACACCACAGCTTTAGGCAAATGATAATGAACGGCGGCGAGACTGGAGAGCTCGAGTTTAACAGCTCGGTATAGACGACCACCATTTTGAGTAAAAATCATTATGAGCGACAAAGCACACTCTGACTTGGCTGGGTTTGTTAATAAATAGAATATCTACTATTGAGGCACTGAAAACCCTCAACTGATTTAACAAAGACTATCACATCCTCGTAGAGTAACTGTATGGTGCGGCATTTGGGCCGACGCCATCATTGGGCCATAATTCTTTGATGATGCTGAAGGCAATGCTGTAACAGTTACTGGTGGCCTCTATCGGGACATGTTGGAAAACTGTCTTTTTGCCGGAATTGGATCAATTAGTCCTACAGAACATGTGGTTTGAACAAGATATACAGCTCGTGCTACGATGCAAATTTTTGATAGAAAATTTTCCCTGCCGAATAATGTGAAAAAGTGGTGATATCAACTGGTCCCCACAATCTCCTGATTTGAACCCTCCCGATTTCTTCGTATGGGGGTACTTAAATGAAGAGGTGCACACTAATAAACAAACCACAACCTTGATGCTTAAGAACAATAAATACCCTTGCCTCCAAAACAAACTTATTTCAATTTATATTGCAACAGTTTTTTGATGACTTAAGAAGCGAGATAAACAGAATTAATTATTTCACATGAAAAATTTTAAATAAAATATACTTAATATGTTGTATTGTAGTTTCAATACATTTTTATTTAAATCAATTTTTATTCTATTTCCAATTGATTCATTTAAATGACCTGCTTAGGTGGTTTTTATTTTGGTGCAGTACATTGCTTACATTTTGGACCTTGACGAATACACTCTCCATCGTAGGCAACCGTAAATTCTATGCAATCAGAATAAAATTTATAATTATTATCATAAATCTCATTTTATAATTATTATATTGTATAAAGAAGGGATTTGCTTACTATTTCCAGGATTATAGCAATTATGAACACCCATTTGACATGCATTCGAAAATACTCTATAGCATTTTTGTCTAGGATGCGCAGGTTTATTAACACCACAAACTGGCTTATAGTCTAAGGTGCATGCCATCATTCCACAATCTAGCGGAGGATCTACACAGAGTGTCTGACATTCTCCATTCTGACAAACTGGATAACAACTTGGAGATGTTGGAGCATCACAAGGATAATTGACCCCACTAGGACTTGCTGCAATCGAGACGATTGCCAGGAATAAAACTAAAATAAAATTTTTCTTATAACTATCACCGTAAATATAAATTTTTATTTTTAATTATTTGATCATACGTACACGCACTAAAAATGTACACCAAAATTATTGTTAAATTCATACTTTCTGTTATTATTCACTTTTACATCTGAAAAGTATTAAAAATAAGTTCAGCTTTTATACTCTTTTGAAAAAGACATTAAATACAATACAAGCATACAATTAATATAAAATTAAAACTTATTAACGAAGTTTCATTATTATTTCTTTTTAATTCATTTAATGCTAATAATAAAAATTCAATTTTATATAATATAATTTTTATTATTGTCATTAGATGAATTGAGTGAAAAAAGGGGTATTTTTACAATAAACAATTCTATAAATATTTTTAACAAAAGCATACCTATAATGGTAATTTCAGATTAATTTAATTGATTGTAAAGGAAAAAATGTTAAGTTTGCACAAAATTGAAAATTTAATTTGCTTAA
This sequence comes from Atherix ibis, assembly GCA_958298945.1. Lineage (NCBI taxonomy): Eukaryota > Metazoa > Arthropoda > Insecta > Diptera > Athericidae > Atherix > Atherix ibis. The sequence goes on along the minus strand of OY282605.1, from coordinate 27,838,308 downwards.
TACAATAATATCATGCCAATATATTTATAGAATTTATATATTTTGTAGTCAAATAATAAATTGGTCACGATTTTCTTCCAATTTAACTTTACAAAAAATAACAAACTATTTTAATAAAAAAAATATATGGAAAAAAGTAATGAGATTGGAATCACTGAGGGTAATCTGCCAACAGTGAGAACTTTTCCTAACTATAGTTTACACGTTTGTCGGGTAACAACATGATCCTATGGAGCCTAATAAATTATCTCTTATTAAACAATTACTTGAGAGGCGTACCAAGGCTATTTTTTTGTATAAATATATAAGAAAATAGCCGCAAAAAAAACAATCCTATTACTTAGAAATACCTATTTTCTAAAATTTCTGACTTTGCTATAATTTTAGGATCTCAAAAATATAAATAAAACTATATATTTTCAATTTGATTTAATTAAAAAAAATTAGTAAATATTTAGAGAAGTATAATAGTTTGCCAATTATTACCTTTGAGCAATTTTCGTAAATACAAGCTTTTTAAATGCCTTAAATTTCTATAAAAAAAATTACTGAAAATATAACTGAAACTAATAAAATGAGAACTTTTATAATTGAAAACCACATTTGGTTTAATTTTCTCCATCAAATTAATACTAACGAAATTTTTTTATCAAAAAAATTTTGTGATAACAAACTCCTCTGAAAGTTTTAAGGACTACCTTATAGTATTGGTGAAAGAATCATCGGCACTTTAGATACAGTAAAATAATGATAACATAACCACTGCATTTTATAGAAAATTTCAAATGGTTTTCTCCTCACCTATTAACCTGCCATCTATTTAGTAATTAATACGAAAAGAGAAGATCATAAAAATTAACAAAATTAATTTGACGAAAACTTGTTGATGGTTTTCTCTTCATCTATCAACCCACCATCTATTGAGTAATTAATACGAAAAAAGAAGATCATAAAAATTAACAAAATTAATTTGACGAAAAATTTCAAATTCTCTGTACATTAATGTAAATATTTTTCTAACAAAAAAGAAGCCTCTAAAATACAACATTTTTCAACAACTTTCTAAAAAATTAATTATTTTCAATCATATAAATTTATAACAGTATCCTTTGCAACCTTCTCACTACAAAAATTTCTAATCGTAAAAATAATTCCTGAACGTAATAAGCCCCTACACTTACCATCTTTATATCGTCCAATAAGCTTACTGCTGATCCTCATTAAAGTTGTATAGAAACTAATCCTAAAACTACTCTATCTGTCCTTCTTCCATCCTTCTGCATTATTCCACCATATCGTACATTACATTACTACCTTCTTGGATAGGTGATTCTAGATATATCGCATACTTTTGACTATATCCGGCACTCTATTTACTCATAATACATTCATATATCTCGCAACGCTATGTTCAAGTGTCCGTGAATCGTGAAGACTCTCCAACATCTCTATATATGCCAGTATTCCTTAAGGTAGTATCCTTGATCGTATCCTATATAATATCTACAGTTCTGATATTCCTACATGCTCTAACAACCTCGCTGAAACTTATGCAAATGACACAGTTTTCAATATTTTAAAAAACTATATCCTCGAACTCTAAAACTAGTCTTTGAAATAAAAGTAAACGAACAAAAAAGTGTTCACATAAATTTTACTCTTTATAGTGAATCATGCGACTCCATAAATTAGAATCTTGATAAACTGTTATGTTGGAACTTTCGTACGGAACTCAAAAGGACTCGTAGTGGATGTAGATTATTGAACTAATATTCAATACTTACAAATGATAGGAAACTACTTATTTAAAAATTTGTACTGAAACCTATATGGACTTATGAACTATAACAAACACTGGGGTTCGGTAACAAATCCTTCATAAAATTGTAAATGATTCATTTTACAATATATTCGTAACACTATCATCGATCGTAATCTTAAAGTTTTGCTATTGTTTCATACTTGAACGAATTGTTTCTCATTATAAAAAGTTTGAGGAATCATTTAATTTAATATCCCAACCCAATTTTCTTGAAAGAAAAATATTCTCACTGACCCTCTTCAGTGAGACTCGTCATCAATTAAAGTGGCAATTACCATGAGACTTATTAGGCTTGTAGTTGTAAAAGCATCTTCGTATAAATGTTTTTTCTCGTTATAAAAAGTTTTTTGCTCGTTTATAATACTATCCTTATTCTCTTAAAAGAGAGATATCTTCAGTGATATTTTCCGTTAAGACTTATCGATGATATTTCAACTATTGGACTTAACTAGAATAAGATAAGCCTAGTCAAGTCCAATACCTGAAATAGCATCGACAAGTGATACCTTCTGCTTTATGATCTTGCACGATATTGTGATTACACTTTTAACAGCAAATATTCTCGTTACCTATAGTAGTTGAAAATATCTTAGGTTAGTTAAAACAACAACTGTAAATTTAATCCCTTTTTGGAATTGTAACTTTTTCAAAAATTCTAATTAATTATGTAAATTCTGATGAATCAGTTAATATCAAAAAGAAAATTCTATAACGAATAACCACAAATGTTTCTTTATTAAACAGAATAATTTATTCCACACATGATGAAATAAAATATAATTTCTAATTTGATAATATTATTAAAAATTGTTTTTTTTTTTTAAATAATAATCAACTCAAAGTGAATTGATTAAAACTACTTTAACGTTGGAATGTAGAATAGTAGCAGTTAGATTTTACACTGTTTACATTTGGGTCCTTGACGTTTGCATGGTCCATAGGAATCTGCGATGAATTCTATAATGGAAAATATTAATTAAATAAGTACCATAAAAAAAAAGTAAAATATTATAATAGAAATAATCATATAAATACTAACGATTGCCAGGATTATAGCAATTATGATAGTATAAATCACATTCACTATAAAATTCTCGATAGCATTTTCGGCCAGGTTCGTTTGGATAATTAACAGCACAAATCGGACCACTTCCTTCGTTGCAATATGAGTATGGGCAGAATGGATAAGGATAATAAGGACAATATACATAACATTGACCTTTGGTACAGTCTCTGTAACAAGGACCAAAACATGGTGGTCCTTTTCCTTGACCCTGCGCTTCTGCTGTCAAAGCTAGCGCACTTGCAACTGCAAAAAAAAAAAATATTTTGTATAAAAAAACTATAATTTTTTTTCTCAAATAACTCTACTATATACTTACTAAAAATAAAAATAATTATCGAATTCATATTTTCTTATGCTGAATTACTTGGAAGTTGTTATACTATGAAATTTACGAAGAAATTTTCACATTTTATATACTTTTAGTGCAATGAATGTTTTTTGTTTTTTTTTTTTAACTTTTAACATAGTATTTTTAAATTAATTTTCTTTATTCTATTATATAAATGAATGAATTATATAAAACCGTATAATTATTACAATAAGTAGCCTATTTTTAACAGGCATACAATTATTATACTTGACATAAAATAAGTTTAACAATAAAATATCAAATTTTGAGGTAAGGAAAATTATCAAAATATACAATATTTACAATTATTTTCTTTTATAATAAATTTTTTAAAGAAAAACTTTTTTGTTTTTAATTAAATTAAAATTATATTTTTAAATGGGAACCGCTAACCTATAAAATTACAGATGTTCTCCATTACCTTTATGAACTACTTAATTGTACTCACTCACATTTATTTTATTATCAAAAGATTATTCAATTATTTTTATACAATTCAGATACTCTTATATTTAATAATAGTGAAATTAAAAAAAAATTTAACTCAACAACTAATGTATTATCAATACTAACAAAAAAATTTTTTTCAATTAATCCCTGATAATAAGTATAAAAGCTGAAAATATTCTTCCATTTCTCATGGTAATCACACCTAGTAGCACAGTACAGTAGTAAAAAAAATCATGAATTCAAAAATAATTTTACTTTTTATATTTTGTGAGTTTAAAATATTTTAATAAATATAATAAGAAGTTAAAAATATATTGTAAAACTTCTTCTTTGCTTTGTCTTTGTTAGTTGTATGCGTGCAAATATTGCAAATAGCAGCTCAAGGAAACGGAAACGGCCCACCATGTTTTGGTCCTTGCTATCGAGAATGCACGAAGGGTCAATGTTACGTATATTGCAAGTCTAACCCACACATATTCTGTGCAGACATCCAATGCTCTCCAGATAGTAATCCAGTTTGCGCTGTAAATTATCCAAATGAGCCTAGCCGAAAATGTTACCAAGAATTCTACAATGAATGCGATCTCTACTATCACAATTGCTACAATCCCGGCAATCGTTAGTATAAAAATATTACAAAAAATTAATAATTTATTAGTTTTTATATATTTTATTGAATATCATGTTTACATTTTCTTATACAATAGAATTCATCGTAGAATCGTATGGACCATGTCAACGTCAAGGACCCAAATGTAAACAATGCGAATACTAATCATTTCACAAATATAATCTTCGATATCGTATCTCCTGTAAAAAATTATAATTTTGATATGTTAAAATATTGATAAATAATCAAAATTAAAAATATAGTTTTTTCTTCAATCAAAAAAAAAAAAAAACCAAGACAATTTTTGATATTTTTAAGAGTATTCAACAGTTTTTATCATTTTTTGTAGATTTTCTAAAACACTTTACATATCACCATTGCTATCTATTTTTCATTAATACTTAAATAGAATAAAAGTTTCTACAAATTAATTTAATTCTTTTAAAAGTTAAATATTAAAATTACAAAAAATTTCACTACTATGATCATTAAAGGGGGCATCAACAATTTTACGAAGGATCTTCAATTGTAGAACACGGCGTATAATTGTTAATTTCAAACGATTGTCCAATAGTCTGAGTAGTTGTGGATAACATGAAAAGATACTTTTGGTGAAATGTTAAGTTGCCCTTGGCCAAGAGTAAAAGTAATGTGAGTACTTTTTTGTTTATTTACGTTCACTCTTCATTTCGTAAACCAGGATTGATGATTCTTGTAGTTATGGGATTGTACATTATTAGAAACTATGTGACGATTTGCATAAGTGGCAATGTTAGTCTTAGAATCAGATGCGATGTCTTTGAAAAAAATTTTTTATATAAAATGGCTGAAATAGGATATATTCTGAAGATTCTCTATAAATCCAGATGGTGTAATTTGTCTTGAAGTAATATGAATAATGTTTTTTCAGAGGTAATTTGTATAATCATTGCTCAAAACTTTAAAGTAGAGAACTCGTAAGAAATGGAATTGTGAGTTTTGTATAAATTTTCTCTGAGTGTGTCTTATCTTCTACTGGAGGATTTTTGAGGAAGGAATTTATTTCAAAAAAGGGTCTTTAGAGTATTCCCTATGGAGGGAGTCAAAAAGAAGTAGTAACTGATATCAGTTAGTTTAGGAGAAGACTAAATAATTTGATATCTTTTGATGTATTACTTCTTGAGAACTATGTACTAACGTGGGCACCTCATTGAGGGTGCTTAATGTTATAATCACCATCCGCAATGAGTTATGCTTTAAGAGGCTATGATGCTTTTATTAGAAGGACAGTACAAAGATACTCAGAAAGTTTCCATTTCAAAAATTTTATGTCAGTGAGGTTTTCATTTGTACACAAAAAATCCTACACATAAATATGTATGTAGTTCGATTCATCGCCGTTAGGTTTAAATATGATGACATAAAATTATGTGTCCATATTACGGAACTATTACGTAGAGGTCTTTTTATGTGATGTTGTTATTATGGTAGCCTTGGTTTTAGTTGATGACAGTGCCCAAGTAAACGAAACTGTGAATGATTTTTTACGAGCGGTTGTTGGTTTTAAAGAATAACTGGTTTTCTGTCCAAATTTTGTTGGCAATACATTCATAAAAAGCACACATATGCAATACAACAGAAACGGCGTAAATCATTGGGGGCAAAATTTAAAAGTTCAGTATGCGATTGAAGCGGTTCGTTTAAAACCATTTTTCATATGTGATATCATTTATGCGTAAAGAAGCAGATTTTTTAATATTGCGGGTCTTGTTATTTGATGGAATTAGTTTTGTAAATATGCAATAAAACACAGTATTCTATTTTAAAATATTATTTATTTTTTTATTTCACTATATATTATTTATTAAAACATAATAATTTAATGAATCAGTAGAAAACAATGCTTTCAATGTGCATAGGAGAAAATATTATAATACATGTATACAATTACTTACTTCCTTTGTTGACGAGTCCTCGTATTCAGTACTGCTATTAGGGACCTAGAAAATAAAAGTAAGTTAGGCAAAATTGCTTAAAATCTGGGTTACTTTACTTACATTCGGTAGATTAAATGGTTCTCCAGCTGAATGCATATCCTCGCATTCAGTGCTGCTACTAGGGAACCACAAATAAAAGTAATTAAGGCAAAATTATATATCAATCATTTTTTTATATTACATGTTCATTATCCTCCTCAACATATAAATTATAAATATTCGATCATCAAATTTACTTTTTCAATTAAGAATTACCATAAATTGAAGTATTATTCGCACTATTAAAAAAATTCGGTCCCTTAAACTTTCTTACACTCATCGGATTTGTTTACATTTATTCAATGCCGAACTTTTCACTTTTTAACCACTTTTTACACAAAACATATTACTAAAAGGCATTAAGGCACATTACAAATAAAGTTTTTCTTATTTTGTTTTGTAAAAATAAAGATGTCAACTTACCGAAAGAAAGAAATTCCCGGCTTCCTCATTTTTTCGTATGAGAAGTAATTTCTTTTATTAATAATATAACTATTTGTATAAATACTTACTTTTCCGTAAATAGTTCTAAAGAGATGGAAATAACACTTTTACAAACACTTTCCGAACCGCAAAAAAAACAACTTCAGAAATGATAAAGCTAACCCGCTGTTTCGGTATGTCACTTTCATGGAGAATGGCGCGTTTGAAAACTCTCCGAAAGTCTACAAAATTGAGGCGCTTTATCATATTTACGAAATGAATAGTAAACTACAAATAGAATTCCATTTCCTATCAAAAGATTGTACAAAAAATAAAAATTGCCTATTGTTCTGTTTAAATTGTATTTATGTTTCCAATAATTGAATTAAAATGAATACAAATTATGGTTTTGCAATTCAATAAATTTGTATTACGACAACTAGATGGCAGTGGGTGTCATGTCTACATAAAAAAATCTACACAAAGCTATCCCTCTTTTGCCATTTCTCACCGCTTGGCAAATAATTTGTACACAAAATTGCGTATACTCGTACATATACGGTAAGGGCCTATCCAGGTATTCTTTAATCTAAGGTTTTGGCAGCACACCCTGACGTTTCGTCCAACTAACGGCAGTTGAAGTCACGACGCAATTGTAAGATCAATGAAGATTTGCTAGGTGGAAGCTAGCGAGATCATGTTTATCGTTATTTTTTTTCTTTCTTTTCTCTTGGAGAAATTAGTTACCGTCAGTAAAACCTTGTGATGTGTTAACACCTTCGAATTTCCCTTCCCCCTCCCCTCTAAAAGTTTACGTTAATTCCTATCTTTTTCTCTCACCTTTCCATCAAGTCTACTACCAAAAAATATATTTGCTATTTTTCAAAAAAATTTTAACAGAAAACTACACATTTGGTTAGGCTATCTCTTATTTTCATGCATTCGGTTATTAAATCCTTAAAGGATATTTTTGTATATTCCTATATTCTTGATATCTATAATATTTTACGATGTCTTCGGTGGGATAGGACTCTGTAACTTTAATTTTATAAGACTGTTAATGGTTTTATTAATATGAAGAGATATTTTCTTCTGTTTAGCTATGCGCTGAACGACGGTTGTAGGGTTTTCTTTCTTTTGACTGGTCGTCCTTAATTTTATCCTAGTAGAAATGATACTTATTTCTAGCTTCAATTATAAGGCCTTTAATTTGAACCCAAATTTGTACAATTTTTGGTGTTATCCGATGGCAAATATAAGAAATAGTTCTGAGGTGTTAGGTGTTGGTGTCGCTGCTTATCCGATGTCTTGTTGATTTCGGTTATTTTAGGTAGCATTGTTCTCACTCTCACAATAATATTGACTGATAAAATATTTGCTTTTGTATCAGAACCAGATAACACAAGATGTGTAGCGGTATTTTGGGGCATTGCTATTTTATTTTTTGGTCAACAACCTGCGAGATATATTGTATACTGAGCAGTTTCGTCACTACTTGGCAGTATAAGTTTTTATCTTTTTATTATTTTACATTTTTTATATACTTGCATACATGTGTACATATGTATATGTATTAAAGTATACTGATCACTATAGATATGATCACTTATAATATTTTTATTTCAACTTTTAAAAGAGTTTCTAAAAGTTTTTCTTAAAAAAAAAATTAAATTGTGTTATTAAATGTCACAATTTTTAATAAGATGTTAATAAAACTCTGTAATTACTCATTAAAATATAAAGCATGAGAAAATACTTAAATCACGAATAATAGTAATGCGACCTATTCAATGATTCGAATGAAAAAATAACACAAAATTTCCTATAAATAGTTTGAATACGATGGAAAATTTTTAGTCTTATCAGTAGACAAGAAGGCACATCATTGGCTAGTCGATATGAAAATTATAGTATTCTTAATAATTATCTTATGTAATTTGGCTGTGTTAATCAACTGCCAAGAACCACCAATAGATTGTGGTGTAATCGATTGCCCACAATACCCCCAACCAATATGTACTGTACGAGATACGAAGTCACCTAAAAGACGATGCTATAAAGAATTCTCATCTCAATGCAGTTTAGAATCTTATAACTGCTTCAATCCCAGCAAATGTAAGTTTTCTATAAAATTCCATATAAGAATATTTAGTTTTTTTTTAATAATTATATTTCCATAATTTTTAATTTATAGCTTACACGTTTATTACTGAAGGATCTTGTGAAGGATATTATCCTATTTGCGGTGGTTGTTCTTCATAAACATGACTTGGAAATATAATATAAAAAATTGGTTAGGGCTTTAAATTTTATTGTTACTATCAACATGAAATAAATTTTCTTCAAAAAATAAATGTAAATTTACATATTTTTTTAAAGTTTTTTATCAGCAATTCTAGAATGATAATCCATATGGGTAAGATACTATTTTAAATGTTTAATAAAATACGTTTTAAAACAACTAATTAATACACAATTATTATACCCAAATCCAATTTGGACTTACAGATTTGATTCAACTGAATATTACAAATCTCTCTGAACTCTAAATTATATGGTTTGAAAGGTATAGGCCTATTTTTTAATTTGTTATTTAAGATGAAATTTATTTACTATTTAAAATTCTATTTTATAAAAGAAATACTTTTATTATCTACCTGATGTGCTAAAATCGGAAAAACTTTTTACAAATGCTGTAATTCTGTTCGCGGCCACGTATCGTGGAAAATATTTTTCGGTAATGAGGCTTTTTCATCGCTCAGAGAATAAGCCAATTAGCAAACATTTCTGTATACCAGGTGTATAAGCTAAAATCCGCGGTTTTCTAGTCAAAAAAACACATGTTTTTTTTATAGAAAGCAAAAACAAATTTATTCAAAGTACTTGCCCTCGCTAGGTACATATTTTTACCATCTCTCGGGCAATTTGTGGATACCACGCCAAAAAAATTCCTTCACTTTCGAGGCAAATCACTCATCAAGCCATTTTCGGACGTCTTCGTAAGAATCGACGTGCTGCTTAACGAGCGCGTGGCCCATCGACAAAAACAGGTGGTAGTCCGGGGGGGGGCCAGATTTGGAGAATAAGCGGGGTGAGATAGCACTTCCCAGTTGAGTGTCTCCAAGTAGGTTCGGACCATTTTTGACGTGTGGGATGGTGCGTTGTCGTGGAGGAAAATCAGCTTGTCATGTTTTTGTTAATAATCGTCCTCTTTTCACGCAAAGCACGGTGCAATTTGATCAGTTATTGATGGTAGCGGTGAGCATTGACGTTTTCACCAGGTTTCAAAATCTCATAGCAGACGATACCCTGCTAATCCCACCAAACGCAGAGCATCGTTTTTCGTCCGAAGCGATTTGGTCTTGGGGAAGATGTTGATGGTTGGCCGGGATCAACCCACGATTTATTGCGTTTAGGATTCTCAAAATATGAGTATGTCCACTTTTCATCGCCTGTCACAATCCGATGCAGGAACGAGTTACGTTTTCATCTGCCTATCGTTCAATTCCTGCAGCACCCATTTTCCGATCTTTTTAATCTTCCTCATGGGACGCAGACGCATGGAAATGGCTGGATACCCGATTGGGTATCATCTTCGTCCAAAAGAGCGTGCAATTGATGGTCCTCAACGTTCCTAGGACGATTTTCACGCTTCTTGTCCCACAAGTCAAAATTGCCGTCTTTGAACAGACGAAACCAATCTCGGTACTTTGGTTCCGATAAAGCACTGTTACCATAGGCCTCCATAAGCATTCGATGCGATTCGGCAACCGATTTCTTCAAATTGAAGTAGAAAAGCAGAGGTTCCCGCATATGCTCTTTTCCTGGCACAAAACTAGTTATGATTACCAAAGGAAAAATGTATGTTGTTGTACAAAATTGCGGACAATGCGCACTGATTAATATTGACGCCGAAAAGCGTTGGCTCGTGCCATTCGATTTGTGCGTGAGACGAGTCGCCGCGAAATTCGTACCAAAATTGCTCACTTTCGACAAAAAACAGCATCGCATTAACATTGCTAAGGAGCTGTTGGAATCAAATTTGCTCTAGAGGGTTATATCTGGTGACGAATCATGGGTTTATGGTTATAACGTGGAAACCAAAGCTCAATCATCCCAATAGAAGCTGGCGCACGAGCCAAGACCGAAAAAAGCGCGAAGTTCTGTTGAATTGTGAAGGTTTTGCTTACAGTTTTCGTCGTTTGCTGGGACGTGGTACATCATGAGTACTTACCACAGGGTAGAACGATCAATAAGGAATATTACCTGCAAGTTATGCGCAAGTTGCGCCAAGCAATCCGCCTGAAACGCCCGAATTTGTGGAAGAATAAAAATTGGCTTTTGCACCATCATAACGGTTCTGCTCAGGCATCGTTGCTTGTGCGCGAACTTTTCCCGAAACTGAAAAACAACACACTAATAATGCCGCAGGCACAGTATTCCCCAGATCTGGCACCCTGTGACTTTTTCTTGTTCCCGAAACTGAAGAGCCCCATGACAGGACGATCCTACGCTACGATTGAGGAGATAAAGATGGCATCGAAGGAGGACCTGAACAAGATCATAAAAAATGATTTTTTGAAGTTCTTCAAGGATTGGAAAAAACGTTGGCATAAGTGAATAATATCTGGTGCGGATTATAAAAAAACAAAAAATTCGCCATACTTTTTGAACAGACCTCGTATAACATGACAAATTTTGTTTTTATTAGTAAAAAAATTCTTAGGACATGTAATTTCGTGATTTAGTGATATCAATTTGTCTCCAAGATCTTGCAATTTGATACCATGACACTTTTTTTATTTGAATTTCTAAAAAATAGTTTTTTTTTTAAATAGTGGGTATTAAGTAATCAATAGTTCTTTGAACAACGGACAAATCACACTCCCAAAATATATATGAAAAAATCATTAAAAATTACTTCAAGAGGATTAAATCTTGCAAGTTAAATTTTTGGCATAAAAATATAATAATTTTATAAAAATATAATTTATTATCACTCCGTCTACATCCCCTAAAGGATCAAATTTAAACACAATAACTATAAGATCAAATTTAAACACAATAACTATATAGCTGCTTAATCACAGAAATTACCTCAAAAAATTGAGAAAAATCAATTTTAGGTTTTAAAAAAATTTATTCAAAATATAATATAAAATAATTTTAATAAATAAATAAAAATATTTAAAAATAATGTATAAAAACAATTAAGATTTTTTTTTATGTTTTTATTAAATCAGATAAAATCGACTAAATAACATCATTTTTTTATGATGAGTTAAAATAAAACAAAATATCATTTAGATATAATATTAAAAATATTTTTATCTCAAACTATTTATTTATAATAAAACTTTTTTTAATAATAATTATTATTATTTTTACAAATATTTTAATACACCATTAAAATGTGAATAATTGATTGGCATTTTTTTCACTATTTTAAGAGCATACTTTCTCTGCTTTCATACATGGACCCATTGAATAAGCATATACAAATTCTATAGAAATAAAATAAAAATATAGTGATAAATATAATTAAATAATTATAGAAAGTTATAATAATAAATTACTATTATTTGGATATTTGCAATTATATTGAACAAAATCACAACTACTGGGGAAAAGCTTATAGCAACGTTCGTTTGAAGCGCATACTGGTCCGCTTGTCGGTCGACACTGTTGCGAATTACAATCATCATTTGGATAGCCACGTATACAATTAATAGATTGTAAAATAATAACTGAAATTATATTATAAAAAGTAAAAAAATTAAATAAAATTAATTATTGATTATTAATAGATTTTATATAATCAAAAATGAGAAAACTTTACATATTGCAAAAAATATTTTCAAGATTTGTTTTTGCACCATCTTAACAGCTCAAATATTCAGTATTACTGTACGTTGCAAGAAAAACTGAGGAGAATTTATACTCGTATAAAATTTCACTTCAATATCAATAGTTTCTGTTGCTATAAATAAAAGTAGTTCACTGTCAATGCCATTGTTTCCATAAGAAAAGACGATTACGAAATACCCAACTTTCAATATGTCAGAGTAAATGTTTGTATGCTTACTTATGGAAGTCAATATATAGAAATGTTCATAAATAATTAAAACGATTTAAAACAGAATTAAATCTGCATTAAAAGTTACAATATATTGATTTTTAATGAAAATAATAGTATACATGAAGAAGAAATATTTGCCGTCGATTTATCATTTATTAAGAAAATATCACAATGACTTTGAAAATATTCACAGAAATACTTGTTATGAAAACATCATAATTACCTTGCAATTTTTCTCATACTCATAAGTAATAAATATACCCAGAGGCTAAATAAAAAGTTTATATCAAGTTTAATTGAATAGTACTTGTACGTCTCATCAAAATTATTTACTCACAGATGTGTCTATTTGGAAAAATTTGTATTAGAAAACCTTTGAAAATAAGGAATAACATTAAAATATATTGTAAATACTTATCCATGAATACCATACTTTGGCATGATTTTTTTAAGTTTAATCATTTTTGAAATTATTACGAAAAAGGAAATTTTCCAAACAATTCTAGACTTTAATTTTATTTATATTGAGAATGTTCGTGAAAGCTTTGTAAACAACAATATTCCAATTCAGATATACTAATAAACAGAACAAATATCTTTTAGAGTCATCATCGTCATTATTCGTTACAATTTAATATCACTGAAAATTATCGTACAATATTTACAATAACAAACAAAAAATCTATTATGAAAAGGTTTATTTTATAATTTTTATGTAAACTTTTTATACAATTTTAATTAAATTGAAAATTTGAACAGATGTCGAAAAATATATTTTAACATAAATTTATATATTATAAAATAATTATTTACTTAATTTAATGAACTAATTAAATTATTTCAACATTATTTTATTGTTGATTTTAATTTTTTTAGATTATTTTTTTTTATAAAAAATAGGTTAATTTTATGGAAAAAATGTAAAAGATTAAACATTTGACACTTTAACTGTGTGTATTAATCTAGCAATGGCAGCTGTTTAAAAATATTTTATTTACAAAGGCAATATGATAAGTCAATGATAAATGCAAGAGATACAGCTTATATGAGTAGAATTATATTTATTTTATCATTTTGCATTCCCAAAAAGATGTTACACAAAATTTTATGAATATCTGATCATTACTTTAATTTTGACAGCTATTAAAAGTAGAAAAGATTTTTGTTTTTTTATTAATATTTTTTAGAAAAAGTGATTTTTTCTGATTTAATCAAATTATATATTTTGGAGAAAAAAATAATACATATAAATTTAAAATTAAGCTTATAAAGTTTAATAGAGACTGTTCACCATCGAATGGAATGATTTACAAATTATTCACTTTTAGATCGTACAAGCACAAATGACGCTAAGCGCTCAGGTTACCACCGAAGCAATGGTTTATAAAATACATGATACCGTATTTAAAAGAAAAATACCATTTATTATTATATACCAGAATCCAAAGTACAGCCATAAAAAAATTAACTTCTATTAACAAAAGTACATCAAAGAAGACAAATTTGGTTACATTGGCAGAGAAGGTTATGGTTACTCTTTGCTAGAATTTACATGGCATAATTCATATCAAATTTCTTATAGAAGAAAAAACCATAATATGACAGTATTAGTTAAATAATGTAATCGAGACGAAACTATAGCATTTGGCAAAAAAGGGAATTTTGTTCCATCATTACAATACACCTGAACATTCATGAAGTACTTACTCACCTACCGTTTTTTTCTAGACGTAACTTTCTGTGATAAATTGTAAACATAAAAAAATACCGTAGTAGAAAGAAATTTGCGTCCGATTCTGAAGTTGTAGCCGAAATTGAGGTTAATTTTGCAGAATTTAACAAATTGTACTATATGGAAGGTAAAAAGAAGTTGAAAAAAACGTTGAAAGAAATATATTAAGCTTCAAAAGGATAATGTTAGAAAATAAATATCTTTTTGTTAAAAAAATTAATTCTTTATATTATTTATCATAGACTTATCATACTACACATGTATTATTTTCAAAAAATTCAGATAGTGCCCTAATTTAACAAAACTGGAATATATGCGTCTAGTGTATGGTAGACTTGATTTCGAATCTAGCTGAGATGTCATTTAGTTGTTATATTCCAATAACTTTCTATGGTCTAAAATAAAGGTTAAAGTAAAAAAAAATGCTAACCTTATCAATGGTGTGGTCTATTGCAAAAAAATTCCTATTGAAAACTGTTTTATCTTAACTATAATTTTGGTAAAAAAATAATTATCAATTGTAAACTTAATAGTTTTTGGTATTTTTGGAATTTTTAATTAGACTATTGCATAACTTTTCAAAAATGTCATCATAAACCATTTGACCATAGAAACAACAACCAAAATCTTATATATGCGTTTTTTATATAAAATTATATTAATATTATTTAATATATGTGTATTGATAACTGTATCTATAAAATTACATAATTTATAGTCGATTTATAGTAATTTTATTGTTTATTTATTTTGATTGTATTTAAGGTATTTTAAGAAGCCATCTAATAGAGCCACAATCCAAAAATATCTTAAACAAGAGGCCATTTAGTGATATTTTGTTATATGAAAGAGGAAAGAGGAGTAATTATATATTACGAGTATTAAACTTATGGGAGTAAAGTGAAAATCTTCACTCTAGGAGCTTTACAATGCAAGTGGTTTTCATTTAAAAAATAAATTCTCGACTAAGTGGCATTCGCTTGAGGTATGAGATACTGTAAGTTGGAAAGATAATGATGGGTAAGTAAGTAACTATGGAAAAAATACTCCTCAGTTGCCTCATTACATTGAGTCTTCCCATTCCCCCCAAAGATATTACGTGCAATTTGATAAGTAGATAAGACAAGTTAACCCACCACCCCCCCCCCCCCCCCTCTAGTTGAAATTATTTTTTTGACATTTTCTATAATTATTTTTGTTATATTTCTGGGTTTACATGTATTTGACATCTTTTATAGTAAATAAAAAGATTTTTCCATATTCATCTTATATTTACAGGATAATAATTTTATACTCAATTTTTCTTGAGTATAAAATAGATTATTCCCTTTTAGAATAAGATTTTTATTAATTTTTTCGTAAGTTATATTGCCTTGAACTTGACCTTATGACGTATCCACGAAGCCTTCTAAATGTCCTATTAAAGCGAGAAACGTGACTGCCGGCGAATTCCCATATTTGTAAACACTTTTTACACTTTTGTCATATTATCTGATTTTTTAACGTTTAATAATATTAAATGGCAAATTTCATTCCATATAACTATTATATTAAATAATATATTTATTTAATATTAATCAAATGATAAATTAGTATTTTCCAAACTTTTATATGAATAATTTTCTTTACTAAAAATTAAAATATTTCCGAAAACAACTGATAAGCTTCCGAAACTATTAAACAATAAATCATAACAAATTTTACTTATTCGCTAAGGTAGTAAGTATATCTTGTATATAATTCCATGTAAATATTTATGTTTCTCAAGTAAATCCAAATAAATTTTATAACTTTTCCTTATAATAGTAAATACCATCCGAATATCTAATTAATCATATACTTGTATGTGGGCGTATTGCTTACAAATTACATATGTTAATTGTACAAATTCTACAAGTATAATAGAACAACTGTGCTTATCTTTAAATATAAATAATGTTTTCAAATATTTCAAATAATTATTATCTAACTTATAATTAATGTACGAGTACATATGTTCACTTACAGTGTATTTTTGAGCTAATATAGTAAATAAATAGTAAGAATTTATAGGTAAATATTTTATAGTCAGCAGCTTGATTCATTTCCATATAGTTGAGTATTAATAAAAAAGTTCAATTCCCAATATCTACCAGAAAAGCATAACCTTTTCCTGTATTATATATTATAAAAAAAATCCATTACATGTTCGGACATTTATTAAACAAATAAAACTTTATCAAAAACTATTCAATTTTCTCTTAAGAAAAAAGTAATTCATATTTTCACAAACTTTCATTAAAAAAAATTCACTAATAAATTACTATATTTTAAGTACTAAAAGTTCAAGTAATTTTTTGATTGCTCTTTAATATTATTACTTATATAAGTGGATTTTTCAACGGTTTTTTTTAATGTATTTATTATATATATTCTCTAGATTAGTGAGAGAAATCTATGGGGGGAAAAAAATCAATTTTGTAAAAGTTTTACGAAAACTTTCACTCTTGAAGATACTCAAGAGTATAAAACTTCTTTAATTCCGAAACAGCTACACTTTGAAAAGTTTTCTGATAAATTATTTGTGATTTCTTTGGTTTTTTTTTTTGAAAATCTTTGTGAATTTCTTTGAATTTGTGTTTTTTCTATTCTATTTTTGAAAATTATTTTGAATACAATCATAAATTCTTGATAAATTGATTTTTGGTATAAGAAAACTTGAAAATTTATATCTTATTCGAAGAGATTACATGCATACGTTATTAGGAATTGGTATTCTGATCAATGGTTGACAATTTCTACTTAACATATCGAATAGAGAAATTCAATCGAAAATGACTGTAGAAAAAAACTAAAGATTACAACCAAAAAAAAAAAAAAAACTTTGAATAAAAGTAAAAATTATTCCCTAGTAGCTAGACAAAAATTGAATGTTATTATAAGTAAAATATTCTTTCTGAGACTCTCATTAAAAATGGTTTTTAAATAGAAATTATTCCCGATTTAAGAAAAAATCATATTTATACGATAATTTAACAAAATATGTAAATAAAATTTTATATAATAATTTAAAAAATTCGCAGCCCTGTAATTTGTGCAGGTGCCAAACATATACAATTAAGGATAATATTTTTTTTTTAGTTTACAATTTGCCATTTTATTTTTTAATAAAAAGTACAACAAAACTTTTCAACTTTTCAGACTTTAAGAGGAGACATACGAGACTTACTTTGGAGTCGGCGGATAAGGCAATTAGCATAATTGCCATATATGAATGAGTCTCTAAAAAATCACAAGTATAAAAGAAAAAACCTTTATTTTATTCGGTATTCAACATAAAAAGGGAGAGATCCAGAACGTCAATTTTGAGCGCAATCGCCGCATGGTAACGGACTTTTTTGGCCTAAACTCGATATCACAACCCACTAAACGAAATACCATAAATTTTGGATTTATTTTACAAAAAAATTTTTGGACACATATTCTCGAATTTTGGTTATACTAACTGGCTCTCAAGATCGTACGTTTTGACATCTCTAGACTTCCTTTTGTAACTATCAAAAAATCTCTTGGCAGTTGTTTAAATAATATTGCATCATAATAAAGAATCAAATTTAAAAGAAAAAAAATTGTATTCAGCTGAGACATAGATTATAGAGTATAAAGATAGACCTAAGATTAAAGAATGTCTTTTTTTTAAGTTTAGATTAATGAGGTTTAGAGGGGGAAACCTTCAAAAAGCACTCGCCTGGAAAAACCTTTTACCTGTCAGACGAGTTATGCGGGATTTTACACTCGCTAAAACCCAACCTGCACCTCTAACCTTGCTCCCGGAACGATGGTTCCCCGGTGGCACTCTTTGTGCTTTTTCGTCGGGGTGTTCTTTTTGATGTTATTGCTGTCCTGTTGTTATGACGCCTCGTGGGTTATTCTTCGTACGTGGTGCAAAGTACCTTGATGATAGATTCCGCGTACTCTGCAACTCTGTTCCAAGCCTATTGGCTCTTCAGCATGCACTCCACTATGTTTTCTGGATTGATGGAATGGTCCAGATTTCTCTCCAGTTCTGCACGTGTCCCCTCGTATAAGGGGCATTGGAAGAACACGTGTTCTGCATATTCGATCACATCGCGGCAATGATGACAGTTTGGGTAGTCAGTTCTCTTGAATCTGTGCAAGTATGCCCGAAAGCATCCGTGCCCACCCAAGAGTTATATGATGTAATACCCGACTTCCCCGTGCAGGCGAATGACCCATTTCGTGACATCTGGGATCAGCCAACGAGTCCACCGACCGTTCGTCGAGCTGTCCCACCTCTCTTGCCAGAGGCGAAGACTCTCGGGTCTCTCTTCTTCACATAGTACCTTTCACCGCTCTTCCTTCTTCTCACGATATTGGCGTTACCGTTCTCTTGCCAGGATGTCGATTGGTGGGCATAATGCCACGACGTTGACCGCATCATGTTATACTGTTCGATATGCTGACGCTACTTGGATCGCTGAGAGCCACTGGACTGATGACATTATCTTGCAGTATGTTGTTAGCTCTAGCGATTTCGCCACACTGGTGCTCCGTATAGCATAACGGAGGTAACTAAAGTTGCCAGTAGTCGCCTTCGGATTTGCCTGAGGCCTCCGCGAGGGATTGGGGATTATCCGCCCTGTACCGCTGATGCCTTCCTGCTGACGCTGGAAATGTGCTTCTTGTAGTTGAGTCTGGCATCCAAGACCACTCCCAGATACCGGATGTAGGATAGCGACTTGATGTCGTGGTCTCCTACTCTTATGGTGATGGTCTCCATTTTCTTCCGGCTACTCACAAGGAGTGCCTCAATCTTATGTTCCGCCAAAGACAGGTCTGCCGATGTCATCCACTGTCTTATCCTCCGGCTGGTGGTGGAGAATGCGGTTTCCAGTTCTTCCAGGTGTTTGGATGCAAGGACAACCACTACGTCGTCCGTGAAAGCGACGAGTATTGTGTTCGTCGGCAATTCTAGATGGAGTATGCCGCCGTACATGATGTTCCACAAGAGTGGCCTCAGGACAGAGCCCTGAGGTATCCCTGCCGTGACCTCATGCTCCGCTGGTCCATCCTCCGTCTTGTAGTGCAGTAGTCGATCACTGAAATATGATCTGACCATCCTCCGTAGGTAGTAGGGGCACCCCCATGTTCTCAAGAGCCTCCAAGACTCTATCCCAGCGGGCCGAGTTAAATGCAGTCTTAATGTCCAGAGTGACAATGAGGCAATACTTTTTGGAACCGCCTTTCCATCTCTTTCCTGAGATGGTTTCCTTTGCGATGCTCGTGACGAGTTCCAGCGCGTCGATGGTCGATCTCCCCTAAATGAATCCGAATTGGAATTCGGAGAGTTGAGGATCAATATTAAAGAATATCTGGATAGGCCCGTATGTATATGTAATTTTCTGTCAGAATTATTGTAAAATCGGAGAAAAATCGTTCTGCTTGCATATATTTGTGTAGACTTTTCTATGTAGACATGATACCCACTGACATCTAGTTTTCGTAATAGAAACTTTTTCAATACATTTTAACTCACTTTTTCGTAAAAAAAAAATGTTTAAGCACGACAGAAAATAACATATATTTTTTTACAATCTTCTGATACTGAAGACAAATTTTCTATTTTAGGTTTAAGTATGCTAAAAAATTATTTATAAGAATATAATTTTGAAATTAACCATTGTTATACTAATCCCAGTGAATATTAATATATGACAGATCGCAATATTTATATACTGTTCCAACTTTTAGGAAATGATATCATCCAACTTTTAGAACTCAATATTTATATACTGTTCCAACTTTTAGAACTCAATATTTATATACTGTTCCAACTTTTAGGAAATGATATCAGTAAATTTCTTATAATAAAAATAATTCGATGATGTTATTCAATATTTTGATATATTTTCATAGCATTAAAAAAGTATATTTTTTATTTATTTTTGAATTCCAAATTTATTAAACTAACTAATCGTTGCAGTCAGTTATTTAATTCATCTAAATAACATCGACTATTATTTAAAAAATGTGCTGCAAATATAAAATTGCCCCTATCTGAAATCGACGCCTTTGATCAACATGCATTTGTGAGTAGATTTACGATTAGCTCCGTTTTTTGGCATCGACTTAAAGAGAAAAAATTTTTACTCCATAATCTAAGACGTAAGGGCATTGAAAATGAATTTATATTTTCTCTTCTTTTATTGTAATAAAAACTTGATTAAATGCAATAATATTTTGACAGGAAATAATTCATTAATGAAGTGGAAGATGGTAGATGAAAATTATGGTATATTCAGCTGAGAGGTGAGGTTTTTTCGTTTATAAATGGCGAAATTTGACTTGTATATTGGAGAAATTTTAATTTATTTAAATATTTTGTTTATTTGAAAAGATAATTTTATTTTTTTTTGGAATTATTCATATTTGAATAATTCCAAAAAAAATAAAATTATCTTTTTCAAATAAACAAAATATTTTAAACGAGGGTTCATATTTGTGTTCAATATTTTTTTAAGTACGTTGTGAATATTTTCTCGTTTTTTATTTATTTTTTATTTTTCATTTAAAATGACAAAGAAATGTTAATTATTCCAGAAAAAAATTACATTAAAAATTTGATAAAAGGCGGACATTATTAAAATTTTGATTTTAATTTTTTCTTATTTCTATTCAAGCGCCATCTATGAGACATGAACGTAAGCTGGTATATTTCCAATGTGTTCGCAGTACGTTTTTAATTTTCTTTTCTTTGTCCAAATTTTCTATAACACTGTAATAAAAAATTTTACTTTTTCTAAAAAAAAAAAATTAAAACTATGCCATCTATTAGACATATATGAGAGTTGATATTTGTGTTCAATTTTTTTTTAAGTACGTTATGAATGTTTTCTCGTTTTTTATTTCTTTTTTATTTTTTATTTAAAACATTAAAAAAATGTTAATTTTTCAATAAAAAAATTAAATTAAAAATTTGACAAAAGACGAACATATTATATGGAACCATTTTGATTTTAATTTGTTATTATTTCTATTGTAATGCCATCTATGAGACTTGAACGAGGGTTGATATTTGTGTTCATTGTTTTTTCAAGTACGTTGTGAATATTTTCTCGTTTTTTATTTATTTTTTATTTTTCATTTAAAACCATAAAAAAATGTTAATTTTTCCATAAAAAAATTACATTAAAAATTTGATAAAAGGCGGACAATGCAACCATTTTGATTTTAATTTGTTCTTATTTCTATTGTAACGCCATCTATAAGATATGAACGTGAGTTCATGTTTGTGTTCAATGTTTGTTTTAATATTATTTGAATATCCCCTTCTTTTGTTTAATTGTTTTTCATTTTAAACAACAAAAAATAGTAATTTTTCCATAAAAAAATTACATTACAAATTTTAAAAAGGCCAGATATTATTAATGCAACCATTTTTATTTTTATTTGTTCTTATTTGCTATAGTAACGCCATCTATGAGATATCATAGCAAGCTGATATTTCTTTAGTATTGCAATGAAAATTTTAATATATCCATTTAAAAAAATATTATCACAAATTTTAAAAGGATTTCTTTGAAAATAATTTTTGTTCACTTAAAAAAAATTACATTTTATTATCGTTGATATTGCAAACTTTAAAGTTTTCCAAATATTTTTAAATTTTGCTACAATTGTTTATTTTTTTATAATCTCAAGTTATATAAAATACAATATTTTAAAAATTTTATCAAAATCTAAATTCAAAATATACTTAATTAAACTATATTTTCCAAACTTAAATTTGATTATCCTTTAAGAGCACATTAACATTTTGAATTAAAAAAAAAAAGTAAGAAAATTATTAAATTTTTTCAAATTATTATTATTATATAAGTAATATGCTTATTAATAAATCAAATCAAATATAGATTTAAACAAATAAGTAGATTAATATAAATTATAGCCAATTCATTAATAAAGACAATGAAACTGCCATATGGTCACCTAGTATTGATAATGTCTTACCACGAATACAAGAAATAATACCACATATTGGGAAAATTAGTAAACTATGAGAAAATTTAGCCCAAAATAATTTCAAATATGTTCCATTAAATAGTCATATTAAATTAGTTTAGAGCATTATTTAATCCTGCCAAGAAGAAATTTAAGAGGCTGATACTATATTTAAAAGTATTTATTATCTATCGAAATAGTGGTTAACCAGTAATTTATTGAAGTAAAATATTACAAGCATTGGAATTTTATAATTCTACTTTGTCATTTATGCAATAATATTTTCTTAAAGTTATTAAAGTTTATTAAATTGAATTCTTAATAAAAAGAAAAAAATTCTTTAAGAAATAAAGAAATAATCCATAAAATATTTACTTTTACAATAAGATACAATATATTCAATAATAATATGAAGTAATATATTTTTTTGTAAGGTGAAAAAAAAATTTATTAGCTTTATTGGAATTCTGAAATAGTATCTATACAGAATTTTTGAAATTGTGATCAATTCTTAAATAGATAAATTGCAAATCTATTTATCAAGGATTATGTCATGGTTAAGATTCCTGAAACGGATGAACGTGATACTAAAATAAATAGTTTTGTAACATTTGAAAAGTTATTGGTATTCATCTCAAAAGTTATATTATACAATATTTTATATTGAAAGTTGAAAAATTCCATCATTTTATATTTTGTAATATTTCTATTTATTTTTGCAACTGTAAAAAAAATATTTTATTTATTATTCCAAGGAAAGGAGAATTTACAAATTGGTTTAATAGAAAAGATTTTTATTTAAAATAAAGTATGTGAAAATATATATTAAATTTATAGTCAACATAAAGCAAATAAAAATATTCTAAAAAAAAAATTTCTTCTTGAATTAATTAAAATACAATCGCAAAGATTCTTCCAAGTTCAATAGAGAAACTATTTTTATTATGTCATTTTCAAAATGTCATATTTTAATCAATTTGGGAAAAAATTAATTTAAAAAAAATTACTTTCAAAAAATTTATAATTTAAAAAGGATTAATAGAAATATAAAAATATTTACGAAAATAAAATAAAATTTTAAGAATGAAAGAGCATTGCTACTAGTAAAGTGATTGCCAAATGTGTAAGGGGCTGATTGATAAGTCCATAGTAAAGGTGGTAGATGTCACTACTAACATAGAAATTGTATTTTTTCCAAAAAGTGCTCTCTGCCAAAAGATGAACTACAGAATTATAGATACCTAGCTTTATTAGATGCTTTGTAGTAATCACTTAGAGCGTATGAGTTTTGTGTTTCAGTTAAAAATGGTGAAAAGTGTTTGTTTGTGTGGAGGTAAGGTGCATTAGATATAAATCAAAAGATACTTTATAGCACGACAACCCTAAAGCCGACTTCAACTTTTTGTGGATGTGTGTTAATAGAGAATTTCAATTAATAATAAAATTTTTGTTTCATGTAAAATTTAAAAAAAAAATAAAAAAACTTGACAATTATTAAAGGGACATTTAGTTGAGATAATTTATAAGTATTTAATAAATTATCTCAACTAAAATGTCCCTTTAATAATTGTCAAGTTTTTTTTACTTTTTTTAAAATATGGCAAATCTCAGACAAAGTACATTTATCGATATTATCGACAGTATAACCTCTCAAGTGGTTTTAGATATTGAGGGAGAGAAATAAGTCAGGTAAATGAGCGATTGAAGAATTAAAGAAATCCATTTTTTTTTTTCTGAGGACTCATATTAGGTCAGTCGAAGGTCTGACCTAATATGAGTCCTCAGGTGTTTTACAGTTTTTGATATTAAAGGCTGCTCAAAAAGAGGTTTATCTTTCAGTGCTTATCGCCATTTCCCACCTCAAAAACCAACACCCCCCCCCCTCCCCCGCAAACAACCACAAAAATATCTTATGTAATCGAAAAACCGGTACTTTTGAGACGAAACATTTTCAAAAGGCTTATTACAGCTTTTTGTAAGTGTCATATTCGTGGATTCCCCAAACGTAACATAAAATTTCCCGGCATATCGTTGTGCCGGCAAATTTTTCAGTGGAAGTAAATGAAAGATCAATTAACAAAGATTATTCAAATTTATTATTAAAAATAAATCATTTAATATATTTTATATATAGACTAATTATCCGTAGCGTTAATTAACCTCATAATAAATAAACCTCAAATGCTCCCGAAGCAGAGGAATAATATTCGAGAAGAAATTAGAACAGTAGAGCCAGAATTTAGTATTTTTTATACCCTTTAAAAGAAAATGCAGGATTTTCAAAGGATATAATATTCCACAATTATTTTATAGTACTTATCGAAGAGTATAAATAAATATAATTAAAAGAAAAATTCAGTCAATTTTTGTTAAAGGAAAATATACAAAAATGTTTAAGCTATGGCAAAAATACTGTATTACCAACAAGTGAAATTACAAAACAAAAAATTTCCACTAGACAAAAGCAGAAAGTAAAATTTATTATAAATCCAATTGTAAATTTAGGAAGCCTTGATCGATTGATTTATGTAAATTTCATTTAAATGTTAACTCAAAAAAAAAAATATTATATATACAAACCGAAAAAATTTAATATTTAAATTAACAAAACAATTTCTTTAAGGACACTCTCTATATTCTCTCAGAAATGTAAATCAGGGTGATAATTCAGAATGTAACAATGAATTTTTTAATATCTAATATAATTTCTAGATAACATTACCTGAAGGTCATAATATCAAAATAATAAATTTGTTTTTATATAAAATTATTTACATGCACAAAGATTGCATATATTCATATCAATTCAGTAACAACCCCACCAAATGCACTCTTGTTATTAGCACACATCAACAAAAACAATGGAATCGTAAAATATTTCTAAAAAATAAATATTACAACTTTAAATTATATTCAATTTATTATTTGCTTCTGAGTAAAGATTTAATAAAAAAAAATGTATGAAAAAAAATATAAAACTTTTATAGTTATTCAAAAACTTTCGTCCTGAATATACAATTTTTTTTTTATTTTTATCATAAATAATCTAAACACTCATATATGAATTAGATTTTGAAATGCATAAGTTCAGTTAAAGTTTTTGACCTTCCGTCCTAAACAAAGGGTGAACTTTATATCATGCAAGATTCCATTTCTATATTCACCTTCAACGGTTGAAAGTTGCATTTTACCTTAGAGAGTTGGAATACATACAATACAAAAGTGGAGAACATAAAAATACGGACCTGTAGATAGATGGATCAAGAATACTCGTAATCACCTTATTCAACTCAATACCGTATTCCTATTCTCATCCCTAAACAAATGCTCTGATAGTGTACACTAAATAGTTCTATCTTCATTGTTGGATAGAAGGTAGTGTTCAGGTAATTCCCTTGATGATAATTTTCGATTTCCTTTGTGAGCTCCAGCACAATGTCAAAATGTATGTTTATTAATGTCAGTTGTTTAGTTGCTTGTATCGTAGCCATTATTAATTCTGTTGTTTTTGTAACTTTTTTTACGATAGTTACCTGTTTCTGGTGAATTTCATTTTTATATCTTATTATAATAATAGAATAGAAAACCATAAAATAAAAATTCACAATTCACACCTTCGCATTTAGTATTGAAAGCTTTTCTAGGTCATGCTTACTAATACGAGAATAGAGAATATATCGAATCAGTCCGAGGTCAGTACCAAACAACTACCAAGTATGATGGCAATTATGGGAAACAAAACGTACCAACTTTTCACATAAGTAGAATCCGAAAAAGGAATTCAATTCTAGAAGCAGTCAACACTATTCCGAGTAGAATGAAATTGCAGATAGCCAAACTGAAAATACGAGTACAATAATATTTTGTTTAGCTTAGATCAACAAATTTAGTTCAGTTTATTTTTCCAAACTCTCGTTTCTTAAGGAATTTTATAAGAAATTCATATATGCATACTCATACGTATATATGATTAGATTTACTTAAAGGTGTACACAAAAATTGTATCCAATTTGATTTCGTCAAATAATAAAATCCATCAGAATAGCTAACAGAATAGAAACAATTTCAATTGAAATTGAATTTTGCCATGAATTTTATTAGATAAATTTGATTTTATTAGAATTTTGTTTTGTTTTTTTTTTCTCTCCATCATAACTTTTTAATATATTTTCTTTATTTATATTCAAATATGTTCCGAAGAAAAAAAAGTAAATGAAAATAACAAAACATATTCAAATCAAATAAAATATTTACTAAGACCAAATGACACCTAACAGAAAACTCCTCTTAAAAGCCATATATCCTATCTTGGATGATACCAACATTATTCGCGATCACTAATTTGGTTTTTGATCAAAACACTCCACAATTCAATAATTACGTCCTCTCTTAAGTGAAAAAAATACTGTCCAGACGTCCTAGATATATCACATACCTTTAATAGAGTGTGGTGCTCTGGACTACTCTAGAAACTCAAGAGCTTATTTCTTTGCACATACTTTATTGTATTATAATCATATCTGCCAATTTTATATCCAAATATCAGTAAATACTGAATATTCAAGGTATTCCGCAAGGCAGTAAGTACCCTTGGCCCACTTTTATACAATTTTAATCGAGTATAACGTGCGCCAAATTCAAAATTGCTCAGTTATCATTTCCATTTCCACATGGAAAGAATACAAACTATTAAATTTTATTATCAAAATTCGTGCTCTGTGAAAAATTTGTTTTATGGTCGTCATACTGCCGCAGCGTCCAGTGTTGGTGAGGGCCACGATTTGTCCATCCGTTGCTGTTCACAGTAATTGGGATAATGTAACTCAACTGTGTGAAAGATTTTACGCAACGATCTTGGTCTAAAACCGTATAATATATAAATTGTGCTGGAACTGCACCTGGTTGACATGTGGTTTCAACAAGACGGCACTACATACCACACAGCACGTGAAACAATGGACATATTGAGAGATGAGTTCGATGAGCAATTTATATCACGTTTCTGACCGGTGAGTTAGCCGCCTAGATCGTGCAAGAACAGCATTCTTGTCGACATGTGGTTTCAACAAGACGGCACTACATGTCACACAGCACGTGAAACAATGGACATATTGGCAGTTGTGTTCGATGAGGAATTTATCTCACACTTCAGACCGGGAGTTGGCCGCTTAGATCGTACAAGATTAGCATCCTTGTCGACATGTGGTTTCAACAAGACGGCACAAAATGCCACATAGCACGTGAAACAATGAACATATTGGAAGTTGAGTTCGATGAGGAATTTATCTTACGCTTCAGACCGGTGAGTTGGCCGCTTAGATCGTGACAGAACAGCATCCTTGTCGACATGTGGTTTCAACAAGATGGCAATACATGCCACATAGCACGTGAAACAATGGACATATTGGCAGTTGTGTTCGATGAGGAATTTATCTCACGCTTCAGACCGGTGAGTTGGCCGCTTAGATCGTACAAGATTAGCATCCTTGTCGACATGTGGTTTCAACAAGACGGCACAAAATGCCACATAGCACGTGAAACAATGGACATATGGGAAGTTGAGTTCGATGAGGAATTTATCTTACGCTTCAGACCGGTGAGCTGGCCGCTTAGATCGTGACAGAACAGCATCCTTGTCGACATGTGGTTTCAACAAGATGGCAATACATGCCACATAGCACGTGAAACAATGGACATATTGGAAGTTGAGTTCGATGAGGAATTTATCTCACGCTTCAGACCGGTGAGTTGGCCGCTTAGATCGTACAAGATTAGCATCCTTGTCGACATGTGGTTTCTACAAGACGGCACAAAATGCCACATAGCACGTGAAACAATGGACATATTGGAAGTTGAGTTCGATGAGGAATTTATCTTACGCTTCAGACCGGTGAGTTGGCCGCTTAGATCGTGACAGAACAGCATCCTTGTCGACATGTGGTTTCAACAAGATGGCAATACATACCACTAGCACGTGAAACAATGGACATATTGGAAGTTGAGTTCGATGAGGAATTTAGCTCACGCTTCAGACCGGTGAGTTGGCCGCTTAGATCGTACAAGATTAGCATCCTTGTCGACATGTGGTTTCAACAAGACAGCACAAAATGCTACACAGCACATCAAGCAATGGACATATTGGCAGTTGAGTTCGATGACCAATTTTTCTTTTGACTCTAGATTTTTTTTTTTGAGGCTACGTCACACGTTTATGCCAATATTAGCGTAATACCAGTAGAGATGCTCGAGTGGTTTAAAATTGGACCTCTAGTATGGAGGACTTAAAACATAGTTGTGTCCAATATTTACATAAAATAATCTTTAAAAATTAATTGACAAGTATTGGTTCATCGATTGAAATAAAAATTTCATATATTTTAATAATTTTAAAAAATACTTAAAAAATCACCCGTTACTTATGATATTCCAACTAATTCCAACACTATAATAGTCGCTTACACAGGCAGGTAATACCGTCATTCTTATATCATATCAAAATATATAAATAGCTTTAAGTAATTTATAATATCAGATTGAAAATAAAAGATTAGTTTAAGAGGTGAAGAGATAAGGTTGCTTCACCGCTCTGTCAAAAACCACCAAATCCTGAATACCTTAATAGTAACTATACATTAAAATTACTTAAACTCAAGAAACATCATCGACTATAACTTAGACACCTCTACAACTAATCACACGAAAAGATTAAAATTGTAATTTAGAAGACAATTTTAAAACCCATCTGGACTTACGGCTTTTAACTACGGATTTCTACTAATCATTCTTATTCCTCTCGAATCAAATCTCTTCAATCTAAAATTTTTCAAAATATAATTTTTATATTTGTAACAAAATTATTCTTCGTAACTAAAATGTTCGCTTTTTATCGTGATTTATATTTTGCTCGTTATAAAAAGTTTTAGTCATCGGTGCTTAAAGAGAATTAGTATTTTTATGCTATTATTTTAGTGTCTTTGTAGATAACTAAGAAAATTGAAAAAAATATGAAAACAAAATCACTGGAATTTAATTTTGAATAAAGGAGTGTAAATTCATAAATGTTGCCCATGTGGAATATTTTGCTGATTCGAATATAATGGAATACATGCTATTAAAGTGAATTTAGTATAAATTAATCGATTATAGATACTCGAATGAATTAGAGCGGAATACATAACATATTGTGAATTGTCTGTTTGCAATATCGAAATCATTTGTTAATGAGACAAAACTGGGTCACATTTGTATCAGAAGAAAATAGCACAATTAATAGTTAAGCCAATTATTTTACTGATAATACTAATAATAATGTTGCTTATATAAATAACCCAAAATGAGTATTATCTAATATCAACTTATACAACTATGATGTTATTTTAAGGCGAACTCAGTTTTGAGTTATCTAATTTGATGAGATTTTTATATTTAAATAGAATTTTTTCAAAAGATATTTTTTTTATAGTATTTTCTTAAGAATTTCTATTTTATTGTTCATATTTTAAATAATTTTAAATATCTACACTAGATAAGAGGTGTGGCAGGTAAATTTTCTGGCGTAGTTATACATCTGGGATGGCATTATTTTAGAAGTCTACGAAGGCTTCAGCAACCGTGGATTTTATCGGCAGTACCAAGGTGAAGTTCTTTTAATTATCTTGGGGAATAAAAACAAGTAATAAAGACCATGAACAGGTGAAGAGAGAATGACGAAACCACAGAAGTATATTTCTCTAACCAAGTGTCTGCAATGTCCGAAAATGGCCAACAAAATTTAAAGGCACATTTTTGCTCCGAAATTGTTGGTTACATTTTTTGTACCAGGAGTATATGCTTAAATCCGCTGGTTGGTCATAGATGGTGTGAGTGAACGTATTAAGCTATCATGGGCATGTCATACTTTTTTTATTAGTTTGACATCTGTCAACATTAATCAGTAGACATTGTGATCAATTTCGTACAACAACATACATTTTCCCTTTGGTAATCATGTCTAGTTTTGTGCCAGAAAAAGGGCATATGCGGCAAGCTCTGCTTTTCTGCTTCAATTTGAAAAAATCGGCTGCCAAATTGCATCGAATGCTTATGGAGGCCTATGGCGACTATGCTTTATCGGAAACAATGTGCCGAAATTGGTTTCGTCGGTTCAAACATGGCAATTTTGACTTGTGGGACAAGAAGCGTTAAATTCGGCCTAGGAAGGTTGAGGACCATCAATTGCAGGCTCTTTTGGACGTAGACGTTACCCAATCGCAAAAAATACTCGCACACCAATTGGGTGTTACTCATGGGGAAGATTGGAAAGATAATCATGGGGAAGATTGGAAAGATCGGAAAATGGGTGCCGCATGAATTGAACGATAGGCAGATGGAGTGATGCTAAAACACATGCGAAATCTTGCTCGCCAACTTATACCGACAAGTTCGGCCATTTTGAATGTTCAGTTAATTTTTGACAGCTGCTTTGCTTGCACGTGTTTTGGCTCGTCTTCGATTTTTGCTCATTTCAAAAAATGGATCAAAGAATCTGTATCAAATTTTGTGTGAAAAACAAAATTAATTGGGCGGATGCATTCCAAATGTTGACTGTGGCATATAGTGAAGCTATCTTGGACCGAAGCAACGTTTATCGGTGGTACAAAATGTTCTCAGAGGGCCGAGAAGATGTGAACGACGAAAAGCGTACCGGACGCCCGAGCACGTCAACAACAGACGAAAACATTGATGAAGTGAAGAGAATAGTATTGGCCAATCGTCGGATCACCGTTAGAGAAGTTGCTGAGGACTTAAACATATCGATTAGCTCGTGCCATTTGATTTTTACCAATTATTTTCGCGTGAGACTGGTCGTCCCGAAATTCGTACCTAAATTGCTCAATTTCGAACCAAAACAGCATCGCATTAATATTGCTTAGGAGCTGTTGGACTCTGTCCACGCTGACCCAAACTTGCTCCAGAGGGTCATAACTGGTGACAAATCATGGGTTTATCTTTATGCCGTGGGAACCAAAGCTCAATCACCTCAATGGAAGCAACCGCACGAGCCAAGACCGAAAAATGCGCCTAGTTCGGTCGAATGTGAAGGTTTTGCTTACAGTTTTCTTGGTGTGGTGCATCACTAGTTTTTACCGGATAGAAGGGTCAAACAAGACATGCAGGTATAAGTTGCGCGAAGCAATCCGCCAGAAACACCCGTATTCCCCAGATCTGACTCCCTGTGACTTTTACGATTGAGGAGATAAAGACGGCATCGAAGGAGGAGCTGAACAAGATCACAAAAATTTATTTTTTGAAGTGCTTCGAGGATTGGAAAAAACGTTGGCACAAGTGTGTAATATCTGGTGGGGATTACTTTTAAGGGGACAAAATAGTAATTCATTAACAAATAAATAATTTTTGGAAAAACACAAAATTCGTGATACATTTTTAAAAGACCTCGTACTATAAAGACACAACTTTATTTATCATACTAACCAGAATTGAGTAGTAACCGAAAGAAGCAGAAATATTCTGCACGTCTACAAGGGCATAACGTAGGAAGTCCGCAATGTTGCCAGATTTCAATCAGTAATCCTTTTTGCCTTACTTTGCACTATTTATTGTTTAAGTATAAAATAAATAATTAAGAACTACTGCAAAATCCTAATAAATATTTTTTTTTTTAAAATACCCTAAATAATAACTAAAAAAAACAAAAAAAAATGTTTTTATTTTCCTGATAAATATTGTAATTCGAAAATAATGGAATCACTTATTTTCTATGTCTTTTCCTATGTGGAATCACTTTTAATTAGGCAATTTTTTTCCAGAATTTTCAGTACATAATAATAAAAAAAAATATTTATTTACAATTCCAAGAATATTTCAAAATGTAATCTTCGTAGACTTTTCAAGGTAACTTAATCAACAGGATAAATTTGAGTTAATTTGCTTAAATGTGGAAAATTCCCATAAAACTTATTTCAAGGAAAGTTAAACACAAATAATAAATTCAAAATAATACGAATTACTGAGAATATTAAATGGTGATATTCATTATGTCTTTGTGTATTTATAGTACGAAAAGAATTGTCCTTCAATAATACTTCAATTTTCCCATGGCAACTATTGAAAATGAATTTTGTTTTTACATAGAATACAGGAATCAAAATTAATATAAATTTATTTCTAAGAATAAACCATTATATTATGTGAAGTCGTCGAAATTATTTTCATTTGAATTTCTTTATAAAAAAGTGATAGGCATTTAATTAAATTTTTTTTATTTTACCATACTGTTTTTTTTAGTTAAATTATTTCCCAATAAATTAAATTGTTCTATTTAGGATATTCTAAGCTATTAAATAAAAATTATTTCTTCCAACAAATTCTACCCATTCAGACACTTACAATCTGATATCTTATGGCATTGCATTAAATTTTATTTATTTAATTATATTTAATTTGGAAAAATCCATCGAGTCAATTTTGAGAATTTCAAAAAAGCTCTTAATAAGATTTTCTTTGTACTTATATAAATACCTTCAAACATAATCAGAAATAATTTTGTATATTTTGTATTCGAAGAAAATCTAATTGCATACGGTGTATTCTGCAAAATTTCAGATTTATATAGGAATTTATGAGAATTTTTGTAATTATTTTGCATATTTTTAATTGATCAAAAAGCGAAATAATTATAAACATTTAATAGGAATTTTATAAGTCAAATTAAAATAAGATTTATTTTTCCTCAGAAATCTACAAAAATATTCCAAAAACCACTTAATTGAAGTACCTTGTGGCATGGGCATATATTTTTCTTATTCTAATATTAAGATTTAAATTTGTTACGAGTATTATTCGAAAATATCATAAAAAGTTTATGAAGAATTGATCATTTATGACTAACCGCGATGGGCCCAGACAAAACCGAAGCATAATTATTAGTTCTATGATAATTTATGCAGTCACCATTTGGATATAAGCTATGGTCGGAATACACTTTGGGTCTCGATAGCATTCTTCGTAGTGTCTCGTATGACGTGGTCTATGTTTTGCTAATATGCCGCCAATCTAGCCAGAATCTATAATTGCTAATAGGAGGGAAATCCATCGGCTCACCATCAGCAGAGAGGAAAGAAATGAGACAGTCGGAAAGTTGTGAAAAAATTCCCTCAATCAGACTACCAAAGGGAAGGAGGCCACGCTCCTTCCATTTGTTAGTCTAATTGAGGGAATTTTTTCAATCCTCAAACGGATTCTATGCAATCGATTGGAAGAACTCACCGAGGGGTAGAGGGGATTATCTGAAGTATAATTTAGCTTCAGGTGGATACACCCTACTTTGGATGATACTGATTTGGTCGTTGGCACAGTGCGTAAAGCTATCAAGGACAAATGGTGGAAAAGGGGCTCCATAGAGTACTGCGTCATTATAACCCTTGATGTGAAGAATGCCTTTAACTTGGCGAGATAGTATCGTATTCTTGATGCCCTGGGTTTAATGGGTATTCCAGAATATATCATAAGGGGAAAAAAAATAACCTAAGCAGTAGAATTATGTTGTACAGATTGAGTTGTGGGAAGAAATCATACGGGATTACGAGGGGCGTCACGGAAGGCTCGGTTGTGGACCCTCTGGTGTGGAATGTGATGTATGATGGTATTTTCAGCCTTTATATCCTAGAGGAGATGAGATTCATCATATTTGATGATGATGTCAATGTGGAAAAAGTACAAGGTCTGTTCAAAAAGTATCGCGAATTTTGAATTTCCGCGGGTTACGTATATTTGATTTTCGATTTTTTGTGGCGTTATGTTGGTACCCATGTCTCTCACTTATGCTGCAAACTTCGGCCATTTTGAATGTTCAGTTAATTTTTGGCAGCTGCTTCATTTTGGCTCGTCTTCGATTTTTGCTCCCTTTCGACCAAAAACAGCATCGCATTAACATTGATAAGGAGCTGTTGGACTCTATCCGCGACGACCCAAATTTGCTTTAGAGGGGCATAACTGGTGACGAATCATGGGTTTATGGTTATGACGTGGAAACCAAAGCTCAATCATCCCAATTGAAGCTCTCGTACCAGCCAAGACCGAAAAAAAAACAACACACTAATAATGCCGCAGCCACCGTATTCCCCATATCTGGCCCCATGTGAATTTTTCTTGTTCCCGAAACTGAAGAGCGTCATGAGAGGATGACACTACGCTACGATTAAGGAGATAAAGATGGCATCGAAGGAGGAGCTGAACATGATCACAAGAAATGATTTTTTGAAGTGCTTCGACGATTGGAAAAAACATTAGCATAAGTGTATAATATCTAGTGGGGATTACTTTGAAGGAGACAAATAAGATATTCATGAATAAATGAATAATTTTTGAAAAAACATAAAATTCGCAATACTTCGAACAGACCTTGTATAACACTATAGAAGCGCTGATTATTTGAGATACCATCATATCACATGGCTCTGATTTAAAGTATCGAAGTTGGCTTCTGGCAGCTGGTCTTAGCTTTACAGACCTTAAGACAAAAGCAGTCCTCATCACGGGCAGGGAGAGAAGAGGGAATATCATCATTAGGAGTGGCGAACATGAGGTGATATCAGGACTATCTGCAAAGTACCTGGAGGTGATGATTGACACGAGGCTGCGGTTTCAGGGGTATCTACTATACGTTTGTGGGAAGGATGCTGGGACAATGATGATGCTGGCGAATCTGAAGAACTCAGGCAGAGTAGGAAGACCCTATTTGTGACCGTGTTCGGATTAATCCTTATGGTATGCTATACCATTTTGAGCAGATGGGTTGATTAGAGTTGTCTCAATCTACCATAGGAACACATTTAAGGTCACTGCGCATTCCAAACAATGTTTTAAGAGACCATTTGTGTTGTGGCCGAAATGATACTGATTGAAATATTGGAAGATGGGTGGCAGAGGCTGTATCGCTGGAGAGGTCGGTGTAACGTTGTTTCGCGATTCGAGGCTCGTACGGTGGAAAAATGCGTGTCCAAGAGGAGGCAGCAACTTTGTTGGGATAATGCTCCCGATAGCAAATGGACCAACCATTTTATTTCGGCGTGGATCCGTGGATAGACCAACGACATGGTATGTTGTTTACCACCTATCATAATTTTTTGATGGGACACGGATTTTTCGGGCTTACCAATATCGTTTTATATTACATTCCAACCCAATATGCCGCTTTTATGACGGTATGATGGAGAGCGCGGAGTACGTATTTTTTTTACTGCGCCCGATTCAATGCGGAAGGAAAAGAGGCTTAAAATTACGTTGCGGAACTCCTGACACTGGGGAATCTAGTGACCCTGATGTTGGACTCAAGTACGGCTTAAAAAGTGGTCGAAGTCCTTACAACAACAGTCTTAAAAAGACTACGTTTGTATGAGCGAGGAAGGAAACGGAAGTTACAATTCACCAGAGTAGGGATATCGATCAATTTCTGCCCAACGAAGTAATGCCTGACAATGATTTATTGGAGACATATAGATTGTAAGGTTGGTTAAGTGGGTTAAAGTCCCACACTTTGTCTTTCAATGATTTGCACCTTACTATAACAAAAAAAAGCATACCCCAAATATCGACATGAAATCGAAAATGCAGAACATGTCTTTGTTGTACCGGAGAAAGGAAGGAAGTGAAGAAAATAATCGGCTAATGACTATTTCAAATGGGCATCATTACAAATTTATGATAAAAACGCAGGCATATCGGGGCGCGGTAGCTGATTAATCATCCTGAATTTAAAAAAAAGCTTCATAATGAAAAACTTATCAGAAAAAGGGCACCTTTTCTTTAAATTTTTTTAATTATTCATTAATATTAAAAAAATGTAAAAACTTTTTTGAAAAAGTGAGGGGGGGTGATTCTACCGTAGTCACATTTTGCGCTTGAAGAGGGAAAATTTTCTCAAGCATTGAGGCTCATTGCTAGGCTCTAAAAACACATAAATAAGTGTGAAAAAATTATTATTGTTTATAGAAAAAGTGACTCTGAAGGTGTTATTAGGCCATATTACTTTAAAAATGAAACAGAAGATACTATTACTATCAATTCTAAATGCTATTAGCGTCCAAGATTCGTGCAATTTGACGCTATCAATAGATGTCAATGAGCGTCCAAGATTCGTACAATTTGACGCTGTTCGACTTGTTTTTCTGCAACTAATTTTTTTTCTATTTTATAAAAAATAAATTACATTTTTATAAAAATTTTAAACTTTTGCATATTTTTAAGCTTCTTAAATGGCGAAATAATACACCAAATGTGCGAAAAAGTACCATCTCATAAATGACTTTAAAAGGTTCGAGTTCTGCAAGTAGTCACGTACAAATTAAAATTCCATCACTGTAATAAAAGGAAGAAATCGTTAAAAATTTCAACTTACTATTTATAGCATAAATTGAATCTTAGAAAATTTGTAAAAATTTTCTAAAACAAAAAAAAAATTATTAATTGTAGTAAAATTTTAAGACAGTTAATTATGAAAAAAGCTTTAAAAATATCATATAACTTTATTATTGGAATAAGGTCATGCCATAACGATAATACAAATCCGAAACAAAAAAAATATATAAAGATTTTAATAAATTTCAAATAATTTTATGAATAATTAAATACAAAATTAAGTGCAGATATTTCTAGAAAGTATCATTTTGAATTACAATTTATTTGTTCAGGTTTTTGTTACATTAAAACATTGGTGAATAAATTTATTTACTTTTGCTTATACTCAGAATATATAAATTTCACAAAGTACTGGTATTAAAAGAACATCCATTAAAGTTTACTTTAGGATTTTTAGAAAATATTTAAATTAATATAGAATTAATTAATAATGAGTATAAACCCTCAAATTAACAAATTTAACAAAATAATACCAGCAAGACCAAATTATACTCAAAATTTACTCATAAAAAGTAAACATTATAAAATACACTTCCATTTCTATAGAAAATATTTACACAAAAAAAGGGATATGCCCATTTTAATTTAAAATACAAAAATTCTAATAATTTATAGAAAATATTAAATATTTACTAATTTACAGGAAATTAGATTGATGAAAGTTGAACCTTTTTTAAGAATTCTATGTTTTTGGCATTTTCCTTCAATTTCTTTATTTTTAATTTAAAATAATTTCCGTCTATAGATATAAAATATTCCATTTATTAATGAATCTAGTTTTTGAATTAGACTAGAATCTACAGATAGTATTAGGAATAATAAATTTCCTTATGAATATATACATTGATTGTATAGAAAGAATAAAATATTTACTTGGAATTAATTCAGGTGAAAATAATTTCTGAAAGTTCCTATGAAACAGAAATCATTAAGTTTGATTTGGGAATGAAGGGTACAAAATTGTTGATTGACTGATTCCTTGATCTTGCTGGACGGATACGGGTATAGTTATGGAATGGAATCAAAATGAAATCAAATGAAAATACATATTTCTAATAACGGTTTCTATAATCCCCATCAAATGTAAATTCAACGTCTCTAGGTAATTTTCACAAGAATCATAGCAAACTGTTTTTGTACTGATTTGATTGGAAAAAAGTATATCGTCCATCTTCATCTTATCAAATCAATCCTGTTCTAGAAAAATATAAATTTGTTATTGCTTCGCTTTTTTTCTATTTGAATAATTTGAACAAATATAAAATCTTTTTGCAATATATTTTTCTTACCAATTTGATTGAATTCTCCTTTTATAGGAATATTTTTTCATAAAAATTTATGAAGTAAATATTAAATATTTGAACAAGATATCTTTGCCAGACAAAAGTTCATTATATTTATATAGTCTTTGAATTACCAAATATATAAATTTATATTCATAACAATTTTTATAGAGAAAATTATTTTTACTTTTATTATATTTTATAAAGTTTAAGCTTTTTGGTTATGGTTTCAGGATATTTTGTGTAACAGAAAAGAAATGAAGCTGATTTTTTTCCACCAATTTTATTTGATTCTAACACTAAAGATTTTGCGCATTTACCCGGTGTATAAGCTTAAATGCGCTGTTTCTTAGTCAAAAAAACACATATTTTTTTCATAGAAACCAATAACAAATTTATTCAAAGTGCTTTTCCTCGCTAGCTACACATTTTTCCCATCTCTCAGGCAATTTGTGGATACCACGCCAAAAAAAATTCCTTCTCTTTCGAGGCAAACCACTCATCAAGCCATTTTCGGACGTCTTCGTAAGAATCGAAGGGCTGCTCAGGGAGCGAGTGGTCCATCGACGAAAACAGGTGGTAGTCGAAAGTGGTCAGGTCTCGTGAATAAGCGGGGTGGGGTGGCACCTCCCAGTTGAGTGTCTCCAAGTTGTTTCGGACCATTTTTGACGTGTGCGATGGTGCGTTGTCGTGGAGAAAAATCAGCTTGTCATGTCTTTGTTGATAATCCGTCCTTTTTTACGCACAGAACGATGCAATTTGATCAGTTGTTGGTGGTAGCTTTGGGCATTGACAGGTTCACCAGGTCCCACCAAACGCGCAACATCGTCTTCCTTCCGATACCCTGCTGGTCCCACCAAACGCGCAACATCGTCTTCCTTCCGAAGCGATTTGATCTTGCGGAAGATGTTGATGATTCGCCGGGATCAACCCACGATTTTTTGCGTTAAGGATTCTCAAAATATGAGAATCCTTTCTTTTTTGTCTGGCGAACAAGATTTCGTATGTGTTTTGGCGTCGCTCCATCTGCCTATCGTTCAATTCATGCGGTACCCATTTTCCGATCTTTTCAATCTTCCCCATGGCACGCAGACGCATAGAAATTGCTGGTTGAGTAACACCCAATTGCTCCGCGAGCATTTTTTACGATTGGGTATCGTCTTCGTCCAAAAGAGCCCGCAATTGGTAATCCTCAACCTTCCTAGGCCGATTTCCACGCTCCTTGTCCCAGAAGTCAAAATTACCGTCTTTGAACCGACGAAACCAATCTCGGCACGTTGTCAAAATTACCGTCTTTGAACCGACGAAACCAATCTCGATAAGCATTCGATGCGATTCGGCAGCCGATTTCTTCAAATTGAAGCAGAAAAGCAGGGCTTATCGAATATGCTCTAGACATGATTACCAAAGGAAAAATATATGTTGTTGTACGAAATTAAAGACAAAGCTCACTGACGCCATCTATGACCAAACATCGGATTTAAGCTTATACGTAATCCTTGATAGATAAAACAAGACCCCTGGCATATCACATTATTAGAAAAATGTACTTGTGCTTATAAAAACAAAATCACTAAACCCAAAAATTAAACAAAATACATATTCGTACAACCCACGTAGCCCGAAATATAAATTTAACTCAATACACATCAATCTTATATCTGAGGAGTTAAATTCTAAGAAGTATTTGGGGTCAAGAAACAAAAGTGATAATAATATGACGGAAAAATCCTTGTATTGATGCTGGCAGCCAACAGAGACTATTTCAGTAACCATAATATCGAAATTGTAGTCTGATAAGTCGTTATGTACTCTCCGAAAACTTAGGTTATCGGCAAAAAGTATTGTGAACTCTTATTACTGTTTTAGAGGAGTATCTTCGAAGAATTTTTTGTGCCCACATGAAAATAGATGATTCCCGAGTCTATTTAATGACTAGATCCTGGAGTGTTACCGCGACCGCCCAGTTGAGGATTTAATCTCTCTTTAACTGCAATCACCTTCAGTTTCCCGATTAAAGTCCTTCGGATATATCCGAAAGTACTAATATAATATCCTTTTTAGTGTATTAAGATCTTGAAGAACAAAACAAAAATAATAGGGTGACTGGGGAATTACAGGAATCCTTTTTTTCGTGTGACAGAGGTTTTTGTTATGGTGGCGCATTTAAGTATCTGCAATATTTGATTTCCAAAGTTTTATCAGTTTCCATTGTTCGTCCAATATTTTTATCAGTTTTAATTTTAAAGGCCCATCTGAAACTTCTTGGCTTACCAAAATTGCTTTGTGTTAACCAAAAACCTTGTGTTTTTGACTAAGAACGTGCCCCATAGACACGTTGCAAATTTTCGTAACTCAAATTTGTCGTTAATCAAGCTTTATACAAAATTTGATGGCACATCATTGCTCCAAATTTTGCTGTTCCAATTTTGGTAACGCATCACAAAACAAAACTTCACATATCATGCTCTTTAGGATCTAGAACTGTCTAGCGTACAAGCTACCTTTATAGAAAGTCCCCAGTACTCTCAGATCGCTATTAGTGATGCCAGCCTAATTACTTTTCTGGTCATTCTTTGTACATGATACAGATTCAAACTTTTTGTTGGAGATGACCGTGTAAAAAGAGTATAGTTTTAGTGAAACATCCAAATGCCTATCTGACACGAACAACCCATTTTTCCGAGGATTTCGAGGATTCAGATTCAATGTTAATTACAAGATCCTGCACTCGTTCAACATTTACATTAATTTTCGATGTTTGAATTCTACCTGAACGCGTTTTCCATTTTTTGACTCTTCAAAAATAGATACCACCGAAAAATATCTCTTGTTGATAAGATATATTCCTTACTGGCTGGTTGCAATTTCTAATAAGTCAAAATAGTGAATTCACTGGACTGTTCCATCTAAAAGTGTCTTAATTACAAGGAGAAATTGGCAGTGTTGCCATATTACTCCCAGTTTCATTACTCTTCTGCCACTCCCTGTACGTATGCTTTGATGTTATCATATCATCTGCGATTTGTTCCTGGCGGGTCGTCACCTGTTTGAACTTGAGTAAGAGTAGCTAGCTACTAGAAGATGAGCAAAGAGTAGCTAGCTACTAGATGATGAGGCGAAATCACATGCACGCAGAATATTCAATAATAGGAGGTTCTGTAAGGACGTGTTTAGCGGCTAGATTCTCGGTCACTTTCGGACATTTAAAAAAATCTATTAAAATATATATTATTTGCGAATGAAACAATAAAAATATATTCTGCCTATATGAGTATCTACAACTGAATAAAATTCTACTTAATATTGATAAACATCTAAATTGATTTCAAATCCGAACTGAAAGAAGATGTCGCTGAATAATATTATAGTTAAAATAATCAGATAAATAAGAAGTAAATTTTTTTTTCTTTTTAAAATAAAAAGAAAAAGAAAAAAAAACGATAGCGTGAAAAATTTAATTACTTTTAAAACAAATTAATAATAGGGTGATGTGGGGAGCGCGGGTTGAGAGCGACGAAAGACAGGAAAAGGAAATCTTCTTTTCTAGATAGACAAATAATGAGAAAAAGAAAACAAAAAAGAGCGAGTCTTACAATAATCACAAATGATGTGTAACATCTAACCTCGGTAATCGTGAAAATATTATAATTATTTACGAAATTACCTTTTTTATAATTAATTTGTTAATATCTTATGTATCAATTTTAAAAGGCTTTATTAACACGTCATTAAAACGAATTAATCTCCAAAGTATACGACTTTTCGTATATACACAGTGTGTCCCAAACACCATCCTGAAAAAAAAACCGAACTTTATATTTCAATCATACAACATGCAGCGCCATCTATTGTGAAAGTTACAGCCGGATGACAAATGTGAAAGTTACAAAACAAAAATGGAACAAAGAGCAAATATAAAATTTTGTGGTTAAGTTGAAAAAAAATTCGCTGAGACATACACATACGAATTGATGGAAAAAGTTTATGGTGATAATTGTATGAGTAGTACTCAAGTTTATACGTGGTTTACACGATTTAAAAATGGTCGTGAGGATTTAAATGACGACCTAAGGCCAGGTCGTCCAGAAGCTAGTAATCGTGCTGAATTGGTGGAAAAAGTCCGTGAAATTATTGGTATCGATGCAAATTTTACTACGAAAATGTTGGCTGAGTAATTAAATACGAGTAAAAACACTATTTGGAGAATTTTAACTGAAGATTTGGGTAAAAGAAAGGTCTGTGCGCGTTTTGTTCCACATGAATTAAATGAAGACCAAAAAGATCTTGATTCGATCATAACTGGTGATGAGTCATTGTGCTTTAAATATGACCCTGAAACTAAGCGTCGATCTGCTGAATAGAAGTCCAAAGGCGAACCAAAACCAAAAAAATTGCGTTTTCAGAAGTCTCGAATCAAGACAATATTGATTACTTTTTATGATTCGAAGGGTATTGTCCACAAGGAATTTATTCCAGAAGGTCGAACTGTTAATGGAGAATACTATTTAGGCGTTTTAGATCGTTTGTGGAAAAGAATTGGTCGTGTTAGACTTAAATATCCAGCAGGAAAACAGCTGTTTTTATTGCACGATAATGCACCCCCCCCCCCCCCCTTACAAGACCAAAAAAGTGAACGAATTTTTAATGAAAAAACGGATTTCTCTCCTTAACCACCCCCGTATTCACCTGATTTTTCACCATGTAACTATTTTCTATTTCCAAAACTGAAAACTAAGATGAAAGGGGCATTTTATGATGATATCCCAGCCATTCAAGCAGCTGAAGAACATTCCTATAAATGACATCAAACATTTTTTCCATGCGCTGGTTGATCATTCCAAACGTTGTATTGAGTCTAATGGAACCTATTTTGAATAAATAATAACTTTCAAATATAATATAATGTGTTTTTTATTCTATATCCAAAAAGTTCGGTTATTTTTGAGACACACTGTGTATCAATCAATTACTGAATTTCTTTATTAATACTGACTTTACCCAACTAACTTACAGAAATAAATTCGTATAACGAACTATGTCTCAACATAACACATATTTTAATACAATACATATAAAATTATTTAATTTCTATTATAAACAACTTTTCTCTTCGAAATTAAAAAAAACTACTTCTAGCAACAAAAAAAAGAACAATTTTTAAACTATTAAAAAAAAATTCTCCAAAAAATATTGAATAAATTCCCATTTAACGACAAGGAAAAATATTGAAAACTGTTATATTCTGTCTCGTTCACTACCATATCATAAAAAGAGATACACATATTTTCAAGTTGAAATAAAATCGTCAACTATCCTGAAAACAAACTACGGTCGACTAAGAGACAGAAAGAGAAGAAAAAATTTCCATTGTGAAAAAAAGTAAAACCTGTTTTTATTCTTTCTTCTCTTTCTTATTGTTCCAAAGAATAAGATGCAAATATTCTAACTTGTAATAAACGCGTTTCTCTGTCTGCTTTCAGTAAAATGTAGAAAAAAACGCAATGGCAAATATTTGCAAATCATTATATTTATTTGCATGTAAAAGAAAGAGAAGACAAAATTTTAGAGAAAAATTTAAAGTATTTAAAAAAAACTCTAGCAATTTTCAGTTTTGTTGTTTGCATCAACACATTACACCAAAAGAGAGAGAGAGCGGAAAATCAATAAAAATAAATTGAAGAGAGTGCGCTTCTCCCTACATCCTGTTATATATTTTCATCGCATTCACGGGATTAGTCCCACATACCGAGACCTAAACTGTTACACATGAAAAATTTCCTAATATCGGTTGTCCACAAAAATTACCAAAATTTAAATTTTGCGCCATTTATGCGGTGAAGTGTTGCCAAAGAAAAACAGACAGCGTGACAGCTTAGGGTTGTTAAAATTGGAGCGCTACCAGAAAAAAACAATTATTGAGCAATATTTTAAAAATACTGAAGGTTTTGCAGCTACAGTTTGCAATCTTTATACAAAATATTATATAATCGGAATAGTGATTTAACTTCATCAAGTGTGAAGAGATTAATTAAAAAAGTAAGGAAGACTGGATCAATTAGTGATCTTAAACACTCTGGCCGCCCTTCAACAAGTTGTTTAACACAAAACATCGAAACAGTTCGTGACAGTGTTGATGAGAGTCCAGGAATATCAATTTGGCATCGTGGTTATGATTTCGATATTTCGAGATGCTTTCAAGACCGTATTTTAATGAAAGAATGGCATCTTCATTCTTACAAAGTTCAATTGACTCAAGAACTGAAGTCTACTGACCACGCACAGGTAATGGAGGTCGTTGAATGGATTATGGAACAATAAAAAGTGGATGCTGATTTTTCGAATATGCAATTTTATTTGTTATG
Source organism: Atherix ibis (assembly GCA_958298945.1). NCBI lineage: Eukaryota > Metazoa > Arthropoda > Insecta > Diptera > Athericidae > Atherix > Atherix ibis. The sequence continues at coordinate 27,793,698 of OY282605.1, read as the reverse complement.
TTTGGGTACGAAGGCGATAGTAACTTGTAGGATGAACCCCCCTACACAACCGTAACGCTAACCTGCCAGCATGCCATGTGACCCGCTCGTCATCTGGAGGTTCTGGTTAACCTATCCGACCCATCCCTCTAGGACATCACTTTCGAAGAAAGAAAAAATCTGCTTACACTACCACCAAATCTCCTAACTCTTTTCGAGCTAGGCGCTACAAAACATAACAAATTTTAAAAGGGTGAAATTTAAAACAAAAAAGTTAATTAGTTTTGCTACTGTGACTAAATGTACAAGTAACTGATAAAAAAAAGCAAAGACGATATCCAAACGCAAAAAATGCTCGCGGAGTAATTGGGTGTTCCTCAGTCAGCCATTTCTATGCATCTGCGTGCCATGAGGAAGATTGAAAAGATCGGAAAATGGGTGCCGCATGAATTGAACGATAGGCAGATGGTGCGACGCTAAAACACATGCGAAATCTTGCTCGTCAGACAAAAAAAAAGTCGTCCCTGTATCGGATTGTGACAGGCGATGAAAAGTGGATATATTTCGAGAATCCTTTCGAGAAATCGTGGGTTGATCCCGGCCAACCATCAACATTTTCCCCAAGACCAAATCGCTTCGGACGGAAGACGATGCTATGCGTTTGGTGGGATTCAGCAGGGTATCGTCTACTATGAGATGTTGAAACCTGGTGATACTTTCAATGTCCACCGCTACCACCAACATCTGATCAAATTACACCGTGCTTTGCGTGAAAAAAGGACGGATTATCAACAAAGACATGACAAGCTGATTTTCCTCCACGGCAAAGCACCATTGCACACGTCAAAAATGATCCGAAACTACTTGAAGACACTCAACTGGGAGGTGCTACCCCACCTCTTTTATCTACTAGACCTGACCCCTTCCAACTACCACCTGTTTTCGTCGATGGGACACGCGCTCGCTGAGCAGCACTTTGATTCTAACGAAGACGTCCGAAAATGGCTTGATGATTGCCTAGAAAGAGAAGGAAATTTTTTGGCGTGGTATTCACAAATTTCCCGAGAGATGGGAAAAATGTGTAGCTAGCGAAGACAAGTACTTTAAATAAATTTGTTATTGCTTTCTATGAAAAAAATGTGTTTTTTTTTTTGACTAAAAAACAGCCGATTTAAGCTTATATACCTGGTAAATTATCATAATTTTTTCAAAGGAACTGATGTTTTAACACATATTAATTTGATGAGATCAAAGTACCACTTGATTTTATCAAATTAACTAAAAAATTTTATACAGAATAGAATATTGTAAACAAATTTATTTGAGTTTGATATGACTTACGGTCAGATTTGAAAATGTTCTCTAGCCATGCAAATTCAAATAATATACATCTTCTCATATAAAACTCTGACGTATATTAACCTATAAATTTTTTACTTATATTTACTATGAATAAAAATATGTAATAATTATTAAATAATAATTGAATTGAAAATAATCGAAAAAGATATATTTAAAAAAAAAAAAGGTTTTCATATACAATTAACAAGCATGAAAAGAATATTATTCAACTGGAATGAGATTATTTCCATTGAATATTATCCATTTAATCATGTGGATAATAATAATTAAATACAATGTAGATAATATATAATTTTACCTATCTTTAGATAAAAGCTTTAAAATGAGTACAGATATACCATATGGAAGATAAATAAAATAGTCTCGAATGAAAATCAGAAAAACAACGTACAAAATATAATTTTTGAAATAATACGAACAATATAAATGGTGTAGACGATATACACACTTGTAATTTGTTTTGGAAAAACCTGTCAATTTTCTACATGGGATAATTCCTATGGAAATTCGACAATTTAAAACCGTCATAGTCTACCATTAATAGATCTCTGCTTCTATCTTTTCACAGCGACGATTTGTAAATTTAACATTTTCAGGTGGTGTTGCGGTTCTTTCTGTAAATTCTGGTAAATTAAATTACGACCAACTACCATTAAAGTTACTTTAAAATACATGCTTATCTGCCTGGTGTTATTTCAATTCAACTGAAGTTAAGTAGTTTCATTGGGACTATAGAGAGAGATTTTTGTAGTATTTGATATTTAAAGAACACAAGAAAATTACAACGAACAAGACCAATCGCATATATTACGAATGTCTGGAATTGTAAAAGTACTGCAATGAAACGTTCATGACCATCAGAAATGTGTATTCCCAGACACTGAGTGATTTTCGACAAACTTTTGATCAAATAAAAAATTACTTAAAGCTAAATTTCATTCAGCTAGTATTATCTACTCAATTTAAAAGGCGTTCAATTTTGAAACGATAAAAATGAATCGTTCACATAAAATTGTTATAGGTCCTCCCAAATGTTCATCGTATACTACTTTTCCCACAAGTACTATAGCTGATGTATTCCGATTGAAATCGACTATTTCATCATATCAAGTCAATTGAAATCTGATCAATAAATGGTCCATAAATTCCAAAGAACCTCCTTTTTTTAAAGAATTTTAATTTTTTTTTTACTTCTCTTACTTGTATCTATGAAAATTTTGTAAAGCAATTTAAAAGCTATTCCATTTTAAATCGATTTATTTTAAAAAAAAAAATATTTTAAGATAAAAATTCACTCTTAAATGTAAAAATAGTTGAAATTTTTCAATGGTCTTTTATGAAATTTCTTGCAAATGCAATTTTTACTACTTAAAATGAATCTTAAAATAAATTTATTTTATTTATACGATGTATATGCGAAAATGATGGTGCAGATATTTTTTTTAAAAGAAAATCTAGGTCAATTTTTGCACTCTATTTTTTTTCCATTTAAAAAATATTAATAATTTATTTATGTCAAAAATTAATTTTTTCCCATTAATCTTAATATTGGTTGATGCAAAAATTATGACCGTTTTTTATGATCATAGGTAAAAAAAAATTTTCTTCAGAAATGATGAATAGTATCTTCTTTTAAATGATTCCATTGTATAAAGGATGTTTTCTCTCTACTTTCTATTCAGTTTTGGCCTGGCCAAAGTACAGTGAAGAGCCCTTGTATTTTTTCAAAATGTCGGTCGATAAAGTGCATTTACTTTATGAATTCCGTAAAAGCAATACCGCGAGTGTGGCAACCAAAAACATTTGCGAAGTGTATGGAGCAGGCATCATCAAAGTTCGACAGGTACGAAGATGGTTTACAAAATTCCGATCTGGGAATTTGTCGCCAATTGATAAACCACGTATCGGGCGGCCATTGAAGTCTGATGACGATAATTTAAAAGTCATAATTGACACCAATCCACGTCTAACCACCAGGGAGATTGCGTCGATGATGGGGGCCAACCAAACAACCATATTAAGACATTTGAAGCGTATGGGGATGGTTTCGCGGTACGACGTTTGGATACCTCATCAATTGAGAAATGGGTCGTGTACAACAACGTGACAAGAAAATGACATTGGGCTATACCTGGACAAGCCACATTAACAACTTCGAAAGTCGAAATACATAAAAAAAAAAGTTATGCTTTGTGTATGGTGGGATTGCAAGGGTATTGTGTATTTTGAACTCTTGGAACGCAATCAAAAAATTACAGCAGAACGATATTGTCAGCAATTATCCAAATTGAACATCGCTCTTCAAAAGGATAGACCAGAATTGGTAAACAGAAAAGCGGTAGTGTTTCATCATTGCAACGCGCGACCACATGTGGCTATGATGTCCCAACACAAGCTAAATGAGTTGAATTGGGATGTTATCAAGCATCCACCGTATTCTTCAGATCTTGCTCCTTTCGATTTTCAGTTATTCCAATCACTGCAAAAATTTTTAAATGATAAAAAATTTGATACAATAGATCAGGTAAAAACATCCCTTACTACATTTTTCGCATCAAAATCCACGGAATCTTACACTAATGGTATTAATAAGTTGATAGAAAGATGGAAGAAAGTCATAAGAACGGATGGAAATTATATAATTTATTAAATAAATAATACAATTCTAAAAACAAAGTTTAATTGTATATGTAAAAAACGGACATAACTTTTGCATCAACCCATAGATGTTATTGTATATTTTTTTTTTAAATTTAAAATACTTAAGAAACAAATTTACAAAAAAAATCCCAAAAGCTCACAGAAATTTTTTTAAATAAGAATTTTTTAGGTCTTAAATTGCCATTTTATATAATAAAAATTCGTTAGATTACATAAAAATGCGCTAAAAATACGCTGATTAGGAATTGGGATAACAGCATACAAATTCTAATTAAAAAAAAGCCATTGTATGCAGGCAAAAAAAAATTCATTTTGTCCGGGCTTCATTTTGAAACCATTTAGATCAAAAATAGTCTACAAAAATAAAGAAGAAGAGACCATTACCGTTATGAGTGCTACGGGTTTACGATATCTGCATTTTTTTTAGCTTAAACTTAAACATTTTAACCTAGATCATATGTGGTTTTATTAAAACGGCGCTACAAATCGTATAACATGACTAATTTTAGTTTTAATCTGCAAAAAATAGCCAAGACACATAATTTCCAGATAGGTGATGTCTATTGACCTTCAAAATTGTATAATTTTAATGCCGTTAATTATAAATAAAAATTTTATGGATACAGACAATCCTTGAACCTTAGATTATTTAAAAAACAACATTTATCAAGTTATGACCGAATTACAGTCCAAAATATACGAAAAAATTGTAAGAAAATTATCTCAAAAGAATCGAATTTTGTAAGAATTTTTTTTCATAGCCATATTAGTAATGTTATTTTTTATGTATAAAATATTGTAATATAATAAAAAATAAATTTAATCAAAATGTAACTTTTAAAAATATTTATTAGATAACATTCTTTTTATTCAAAATTATTCATGAATTTATAAATAGTTATTTTTAGGTGCAGTGAAATTTTTCAAGAACTTTTTATATATAAAAATATAGTCCACTATTACTCATGCCCCACTCCTTAAAGGATCAAATAAAATACAATAACTATGAGATCTATTAGGCTGCTTATTTACAGCAATAACCTCAAAAAATTGAGAAAAATCATCTAATTTTTTAAAAAAAGTCATGGAAATTTATAAAATATCAATTAACAAATAAAACTTTTGAAAAAAATGTATACAAATATTTTTAAATATTTTTTAATTATTATTTTTAAATATTTATAGTACGATAAAAATTACTGAAATGTGTAAAGAAGCCCTTTAAAAATTATCTCCAAACAATCAAGTCCTACAAAATATATTGTAACAATTATTCAAATATTATTATATAAAATTTAAAATGACAAAATTTAAACTATATAATCAAATAAAAATCTTATCAAAATCTGAATTTAAATTGTATTTTATTTAGCATAAATTTGATAACTTACACCAATAATTTTCCTAAATAATCCATCAATTATTTCTTGTAAAATACTCCCCAGTTTTGTTATACAAAAATAATATGCAATAATTATTCCAATAATAAATCAATAATTATTAATTCCATCAATTAAAATTTCTTTATGAAACCCTAAAATTTTAGAGTATGGAAATTTCTGAAAATTGATTCTTTGAAGTTCGAAATATCTTTTCTTAGAAATCGTTGAATCAAAATAAATTGTATATTTTATGTAAACAAATCCAACAGAAGCCATACTATAAATATCCTTGTTCATTTATTATTGAAAATAAAAAATAAATGTTTATTCAAAATTTATTGTATATAAAAAAATGTTTTACTTGTTTAAAAATACTTAAAATAGCCGCAAAGCCTTATAATTTTGGCACTATAAAGTAGCCCCTAATAGAAATCTTTGATAATTCATGCAAGTTCCTATAAAAACGAATAATTACTGTTTAAATTTGTTATAATATTAAGTGACCTTTATATTATTCACAAAGTTAGAGATGAATTAAATGAACGAAAATAATAAGTACAAACTCACCTAAATTAAATGATCTATTTTTGAATATCTTACTAAAAACATTATACAATATTTTTTTAAATACCTTTACTATAATCATTATAATAAATTTATATATTAAAATATATTCTTTATTATCTTTAGTATTTATTTACCCTACAATATAATGAAGATTAAATAAAAACTTATTGAAAAAATATAAAAAATTAAATAGGTCATTTACAGTATATATTATGGACGCACTTTGTTTAAAAATGATGATATAAAGATATTTCATACGTTTTTGTTTAGAATTTATATAAAAATAAATAAACTGGCAGGTGTTATAACAATCGAAATAATGAATATACACATTTTGTTGATATTTGATTGTACGCAACTGGTATATAAAAAATTCTTATAAAAGCGGAATAATATTTTTTAAGACAAAATTCACTTAATCGATGGAACAAAATGAAGTTCCTGACATTAGCTTTGTTATATATTGGTAAGAAATAATAAATTCAGTTTTCTTTAAATATAAACTTAACACTTAATTTTAGTTCTGCTGAGTTACATAAAAGTAACAAAAGCAAATAATGATACATCAAATTCCGGAAACACTGAAACTTTGGAGGGATATTTTGGAAACTATCCGCCTGAAATGCAAAATACAAGTGAAGAAAACCAAACTTATATTGGAGAAGCTGATTCAAATACAAACATTAAAGATATTTTTATTCAAAAAAAAGATCTTTATATGCAAATATTACCATTAGCAAAAAAAATGTTGGATTTGAAAAAAATGCTTATTTTATTAAAAACAAAAGCTATGGGTATGTATTACGAAATATATAATAATTAATTCAGTTAAAAATGAAATTTTATATATTCAGAGAATTCGAAACCAATAAATTCGACAATGATAGTACCCGATGGCTCAGAAGAATCGGATGACCCATATAAACCAACCCCGACAATCTATACGACAACTCCAACCGATGAGTTATATATGCCTACACCTCCGACTGACGATGAAACTCCAATAGACGACCCATATAAAACAATACCCATATGTGATGGGGAACCCAAAATTGAGGATCCATATAAGCCAACACCTACACCGGACGAAAAACCTCCAACTGAAGATCCATATAATCCCTCACCTACACCTGATGTGAAACCTCCAACTGAAGATACTTGTAAGCCTACACCAACAACTGATGTGAAACCTACACCTACACCGGATGTGAAACCTCCAACTGAAGATCCTTATAAACCTACACCTACACCGGATGTGACACCAACACCTACACCGGATGTGAAACCTCCAACTGACGACCCTTATAAACCTACACCTACACCGGATGTAAAACCTACACCTACAACGGATGTGAAACCTCCTACTGAAGATCCTTATAAACCTACACCTACACCAGATGTGAAACCTACACCTACACCGGATGTGAAACCTCCAACTGAAGATCCTTATAAACCTACACCTACACCGGATGTGACACCTACACCTACAACGGATGTGAAACCTCCAACTGACGACCCTTATAAACCTACACCTACACCGGATGTAAAACCTACACCTACAACGGATGTGAAACCTACACCTACACCGGATGTGAAACCTCCAACTGAAGATCCTTATAAACCCACATCTACACCGGATGTGAAACCTACACCTACACCTGAAGTGAAACCTCCAACTGAAGATCCATATAAACCTACACCTCCACCGGATGTGAAACCTACACCCACACCGGATGTGAAACCTCCAACTGAAGATCCTTATAAACCTACACCTACACCGGACGTGAAACCTACACCTACACCGGATGTGAAACCTCCTACTGAAGATCCTTATAAACCTACACCTACACCGGATGTGAAACCTACACCTACACCGGATTTGAAACCTCCAACTGAAGATCCTTATAAACCTACACCTACACCGGATGTGAAACCTCCAACTGAAGATCCTTATAAACCTACACCTACACAGGATGTGAAACCTCCAACTGAAGATCCTTATAAACCTACACCTACACCGGATGGGACACCTACACCTACACCTGATGTGAAACCTCCAACTGAAGATCCATATAAACCTACACCTACACCGGATGTGAAACCTCCAACTGAAGATCCTTATAAACCTACACCTACACCGGATGTGACACCTACACCTACACCTGATGTGAAACCTCCAACTGAAGATCCATATAAACCTACACCTACACCAGATGTGAAACCTCCTACTGAAGATCCTTATAAACCTACACCTACACCGGATGTGAAACCTACACCTACACCGGATGTGAAACCTCCAACTGAAGATCCTTATAAACCTACACCTACACCGGATGTGAAACCTCCAACTGAAGATCCTTATAAACCTACACCTACACCGGATGTGAAACCTCCAACTGAAGATCCTTATAAACCTACACCTACACCGGATGGGACACCTACACCTACACCTGATGTGAAACCTCCAACTGACGACCCTTATAAACCTACACCTACACCGGATGTAAAACCTACACCTACAACGGATGTGAAACCTACACCTACACCGGATGTGAAACCTCCAACTGAAGATCCTTATAAACCTACACCTACACAGGATGTGAAACCTCCAACTGAAGATCCTTATAAACCTACACCTACACCGGATGGGACACCTACACCTACACCTGATGTGAAACCTCCAACTGAAGATCCATATAAACCTACACCTACACCGGATGTGAAACCTCCAACTGAAGATCCTTATAAACCTACACCTACACCGGATGTGACACCTACACCTACACCTGATGTGAAACCTCCAACTGAAGATCCATATAAACCTACACCTACACCAGATGTGAAACCTCCTACTGAAGATCCTTATAAACCTACACCTACACCGGATGTGAAACCTACACCTACACCGGATGTGAAACCTCCAACTGAAGATCCTTATAAACCTACACCTACACCGGATGTGAAACCTCCAACTGAAGATCCTTATAAACCTACACCTACACCGGATGTGAAACCTCCAACTGAAGATCCTTATAAACCTACACCTACACCGGATGGGACACCTACACCTACACCTGATGTGAAACCTCCAACTGACGACCCTTATAAACCTCCACCTACACCGGATGTGAAACCTACACCTACACCGGATGTGAAACCTCCAACTGAAGATCCTTATAAACCTACACCTACACCGGATGTGAAACCTCCAACTGAAGATCCTTATAAACCTACACCTACACCGGATGTGAAACCTTCAACTGAAGATCCTTATAAACCTACACCTACACCGGATGGGACACCTACACCTACACCTGATGTGAAACCTCCAACTGAAGATCCATATAAACCTACACCTACACCTGATGTGAAACCTCCTACTGAAGATCCATATAAACCTACACCTACAACGGATGTGAAACCTCCAACTGAAGATCCTTATAAACCTACACCTACACCGGATGTGACACCTACACCCACACCCGATGTGAAACCTCCAACTGAAGATCCATATAAACCTACACCTACACCGGATGTGACACCTTCACCTACACCGGATGCGAAACCTCCTACTGAAGATCCTTATAAACCTACACCTACACCGGATGTGAAACCTCCAACTGAAGATCCTTATAAACCTACACGCACACCTGATGTTAAACCTCCAACTGAAGATCCTTATAAACCTACACCTACACCGGATGTGACACCTTCACCTACACCGGATGTGAAACCTCCAACTGAAGATCCTTATAAACCTACACCTACACCGGATGTGACACCTACACCTGATGTGAAACCTCCAACTGAAGATCCTTATAAACCTACACCTACACCTGATGTGAAACCTACACCTACACCAGATGTGAAACCTACACCTACACCAGATGTGAAACCTCCTACTGAAGATCCATATAAACCTACACCTACACCTGATGTGAAACCTCCTACTGAAGATCCTTATAAACCTATACCTACACCGGATGTGACACCTACACCTACACCTGATGCGAAACCTCCAACTGAAGATCCATATAAACCTACACCTACACCAGATGTGAAACCTCCTACTGAAGATCCTTATAAGCCTACACCCACACCTGATGTGAAACCTCCAACTGAAGATCCATATAAGCCCACACCTACACCGGATGTGAAACCTCCAACAGAAGATCCTTATAAACCTACACCCACACCCGATGTGAAACCTCCAACTGAAGATCCTTATAAACCTACACCTACACCGGATGTGACACCTTCACCTACACCGGATGTGAAACCTCCAACTGAAGATCCTTATAAACCTACACCTACACCGGATGTGAAACCTCCTACTGAAGATCCTTATAAACCTACACCTACACCAGATGTGAAACCTACACCTACACCAGATGTGAAACCTCCTACTGAAGATCCTTATAAGCCTACACCCACACCTGATGTGAAACCTCCAACTGAAGATCCTTATAAACCTACACCTACACCGGATGTGACACCTTCACCTACACCGGATGTGAAACCTGCAACTGAAGATCCTTATAAACCTACACCTACACCGGATGTGAAACCTCCTACTGAAGATCCTTATAAACCTACACCTACACCAGATGTGAAACCTACACCTACACCGGACGTGAAACCTCCAACTGAAGATCCTTATAAACCTACACCTACACCGGATGTGACACCTACACCAGATGTGAAACCTCCAACTGAAGATCCTTATAAACCTACACCTACACCTGATGTGAAACCTACACCTACACCAGATGTGAAACCTACACCTACACCAGATGTGAAACCTCCTACTGAAGATCCATATAAACCTACACCTACACCTGATGTGAAACCTCCAACTGAAGATCCTTATAAACCTATACCTACACCGGATGTGACACCTACACCTACACCTGATGCGAAACCTCCAACTGAAGATCCATATAAACCTACACCTACACCAGATGTGAAACCTCCTACTGAAGATCCTTATAAGCCTACACCCACACCTGATGTGAAACCTCCAACTGAAGATCCATATAAGCCCACACCTACACCGGATGTGAAACCTCCAACAGAAGATCCTTATAAACCTACACCCACACCCGATGTGAAACCTCCAACTGAAGATCCTTATAAACCTACACCTACACCGGATGTGACACCTTCACCTACACCGGATGTGAAACCTCCAACTGAAGATCCTTATAAACCTACACCTACACCGGATGTGAAACGTCCTACTGAAGATCCTTATAAACCTACACCTACACCAGATGTGAAACCTACACCTACACCGGACGTGAAACCTCCAACTGAAGATCCTTATAAACCTACACCTACACCGGATGTGAAACCTCCAACTGAAGATCCTTATAAACCTACACCTACACCGGATGTGACACCTACATCTGATGTGAAACCTCCAACTGAAGATCCATATAAGCCCACACCTACACCAGATGTGAAACCTCCAACTGAAGATCCTTATAAACCTACACCCACACCTGATGTGAAACCTCCAACTGAAGATCCATATAAGCCCACACCTACACCGGATGTGAAACCTCCAACTGAAGATCCTTATAAACCTACACCCACACCTGATGTGAAACCTCCAACTGAAGATCCATATAAGCCCACACCTACACCGGTTGTGAAACCTCCAACTGAAGATCCTTATAAACCTACACCTACACCGGATGTGAAACCTCCAACCGAGGATCCTTATAAACCTACACCTACGACGGTTGTGACACCTTCACCTACACCGGATGTGAAACCTCCAACTGAGGATCCTTATAAACCTACACCTACACCGGATGTGACACCTACACCTGATGTGAAACCTCCAACTGAAGATCCTTATAAACCTACACCTACACCGGATGTGAAACCTCCAACTGAAGATCCTTATAAACCTACACCTACACCGGATGTGAAACCTACACCTACACCGGACGTGAAACCTCCAACTGAAGATCCTTATAAACCTACACCTACACCGGATGTGAAACCTCCAACTGAGGATCCTTATAAACCTACACCTACACCGGTTGTGACACCTTCACCTACACCGGATGTGAAACCTCCAACTGAAGATCCTTATAAACCTACACCTACACTGGTTGTGACACCTTCACCTACACCGGATGTGAAACCTCCAACTGAAGATCCTTATAGACCTACACCTACACCGGATGTTAAACCTCCAACTGAGGATCCTTATAAACCTACACCTACACCGGATGTGAAACCTCCAACTGAAGATCCTTATAAACCTACACCTACACCGGATGTGAAACCTCCAACTGAGGATCCTTATAAACCTACACCTACACCGGTTGTGACACCTTCACCTACACCGGATGTGAAACCTCCAACTGAAGATCCTTATAAACCTACACCTACACCGGTTGTGACACCTTCACCTACACCGGATGTGAAACCTCCTACTGAAGATCCTTATAAACCTACACCTACACCGGATGTGAAACCTACACCTACACCGGATGTGAAACCTCCAACTGAAGATCCTTATAAACCTACACCTACACCGGATGTGAAACCTCCAACTGAGGATCCTTATAAACCTACACCTACACCGGATGTGACACCTACACCTGATGTGAAACCTCCAACTGAAGATCCTTATAAACCTACACCCACACCCGATGTGAAACCTCCAACTGAAGATCCTTATAAACCTACACCTACACCGGATGTGAAACCTACACCTACACCGGACGTGAAACCTCCAACTGAAGATCCTTATAAACCTACACCTACACCGGATGTGAAACCTACACCTACACCGGACGTGAAACCTCCAACTGAAGATCCTTATAAACCTACACCTACACCGGATGTGACACCTACACCTACACCTGATGTGAAACCTCCAACTGAAGATCCATATAAGCCCACACCTACACCTGATGTGAAACCTCCTTCTGAAGATCCTTATAAACCTACACCTACACCGGACGTGACACCTACACCTACACCGGATGCAAAACCTCCAAGTGAAGATCCCTATAATCCCACACCTACACCTGACGTGAAACCTCCAACTGAAGATCCTTATAAACCTACACCAACACCTGATGTAAAACCTCCAACTGACGATCCCTATAAGTCCACACCCACACTCTTAGATACGCCAACCGCAACACCTGAAGAACCAACTGATGATCCGTATATTTCAAATGCTACCACATCTGATGACGGTTCTAGTCGTTCGCCTGCACCCGGTCGAGGGCAAGCATATCAAGGACCTCGACTTGAGGAACCCCTAGATTATGATTATACTGAATATAACCCACCGCAACCATCTCCTGAACCTTCCGCGGAGCCCACTTCGCCAGAAGTATCTCAGTCTTATAATCAGACCTATTACGAAAATCGTCCTAAGCCAAACAAAAGAAAACCGAAGAAAAGAGTACCAAAAAGAAGAAAGACTAAAAGAGGGAAGTCAAGGAAAGAGAATCATCAAAACCCATTAGATGACTATTGGAAAAAGAAGGCAGCCTACCTACTAAGAAAAAAATCGCACGCACTTAGATCACTAGCTGATACTATTTAAATACGCTTCGGCTCTAAAGGTTTATATATTTCTAAAGCTTATGTAATTCTGGCCTCATTTTAATTAAAGAATCATTCGGTCTAATACACACTTATTATTGAACTCTCGATATTGTCAATACCGTCATTATCGATGTAATATTTTTTGCCAATCAGACACTAATTTCAAATCGTCTACGATAATCTTATTTATAAGAGCGGAAATCTTATTAATATTGTAAGAAATTCGCAAAATAAATATGTAACAAATAAAAAAAATCCAATTTATTCAGATACAATTAATGCTTTTTAAATTGATCGAAAGTTCCATTTTAATTATGATCATAGTCGTTTGCCTGAAGCTCAGAGTACTCTTTATCGTTGTCAGATGATTCATTGTCGTTATCGCCGAAAATATGTCCAGCAACTCTTGCATCCTCGTCGTCGTGGTTGCCCTTTGGGTAGTCCACCCTAACATGTCGATCATCAATTTCTTTGTCAGCGTCTACAATCATTTTCACACCCTTGTCAATGCTGGAAGCATCTACTACATCGCTGCATATACAAACTCTGATCACAATTCGGCCAGCAAACTTCGTATTTGACAAGTATATGTTCTTGGTTTTATTCAGCTTATTAACTAATTTTGTATGGAAGTCGTCAGCGTCGGTGGGGCTTAGTCCTTTACGTCGAAAACAAACTATGCCAAAATGTACTACGTTTACAACCTCAAATATATTCGTTTTTTTTATAGCTGCTTCGAAAGCTTTACCCCATTTAATGTGCTGTCGCATATCGTAGAAGAGTTGGTCTTTGCCTTGTAAACGCAAAACGAAAAAGAGTCGAAGAGCGCGATTCCGTCTGGTATGCGGCAATCCTAGATCACACAGATCCTCATTATTGTGAACAAGTTCTCTCTCAAACAAATAATCGACTTTGAAGACTTTCCTATATAATGAACGATTTCTCATAAATAGTACAGAGCCATCTATACCAGTTTTTAACAAATTCTGAGGATTTACATTGACCGAATCCACATCGGCATCTTTAAATTGAAATTTATTAAATTCTGGTAACATCAATACTGGCCCAGCATATGAAGCGTCAACGTGTACATACACATTATGTTTGTCTCGTAAACTTCCAATCGACCGAATATCATCTATAACCCCCAGGCCCATAGATCCGAAATTTGCCACGATCATCAATGGGATTTTACCTTGTGTTTTATCATTTTCTATCAAGGTTTTAAACTCATTTCCTATAGCTCCGTTACAATCCTTTTTTTTAACTATATGCAATTCCAACATTAGAAGCTTAGCTGCCCGAACCACCCGCTCGTCACTCTGACCTGAACAGTATACCACCAACTTTTTATGTGTGTCTGCAACAAGATCCTCCTTCACTTTTGAAAGTTTTGTATTTCTTGCAACTAGCATAGCATGATACACCGCGTCAGCAGCTGAATGATGCATAATGCCACCGCCAACTTTATTCGATTCTTTATAAAGCAAATAACTTGGCATATTGATCAATCGACCAAACAAATCCAAATAGAATATTTCCATTTCAGTCAGAGCTGGACTTGACGAGAACGTCGTACCCAAAGATGGCAAGCCACTGCAGACCATTTCCGCTAAAATCGCCGCATAGCATGCTGTTTGAGGAACATATGCATAAAACTGAGGATGATTCCAGCTCACCAGTCCCCTAACGATATTTTCTCGAAAATCCCCCAATAACACTGCGAATATCGATGGTCTGGTTGGTAAATTTTTTGATAAAGTATCACGTAAAAATTTCGGCTCAACATCTGGCGTAACTGCACCTCCAATCGAATTCGAACGATATTCTATAATAAATTCGGCTAATTGATAACAAATTAACGGAAATTCTCTCTCTTTGATACTCATTGGAAAATTTAAAAATCTCTCCTTTTTTTGTATAAGTTTTAATAAAAAATTTCAACAAATTTAAAATTAAGAATAAAATTTTCAAAAAATTCTAATAACTAAAATTTTAATTAAAATAAATATCATTTTTAGATAATATCACATATGTTATAAAATTTTTCCATGACTCTCTGAGATATATGTTATATTTGGGATATTTCTACTATAACTACTTTTTGTAGTAGTTATAGTAGTGACTATATTTGCGTTTTACTATAGATAAAAGAGAATATTGCATTTATAGTGTGAAATTGTATCGTTAAAAAACAACACACACACACAAACAATATTTTCTCTGTTTATTAATCAAAATCAAGATCATCCATCGACTATGGTAATGGACGTATTTCGACTGGTCTACGATTGTATTCCTGAATGACATATTGGAGTGAAGAGAAATCTCCTAAAAAAAATTCTGAGGTTTTATTGGATTAACTACCGTTGTGATGTCGGAGACTGATACCGTAAGTGCAAGAGCTGTGGCGCATCTGTAAGTGGGCCACAGACAAGAAGTAGGGGTGAGATAACACTTTAGAATGTCTGTACTATATGGGAAAGGAGAGCTTTGACCGTAGCGGGCCCTAAGCCAAATACGGAATGCCGAAACCCTTACAGACTCATAGTGGTAGACTACTTTACAATCTCCTGAGGCGTTTGTAACAGCGAATCAGGAGGCAATAACAATAGAGAAAAAGCTAGGAACAGAAGTGATGGAGTTTCTCTGGAAATTCACAGTGATCAAGGCAGACATAGTGAGACTCGACTGTTCAAAGAAATGTGCTAGCTTATAGGATTTCACAAAACTCGGGCAACCCCATATCATCCTCAATGGAAGGAATTGTAGGACAATGGAATCAATCTCTGGAACGGAATTTGGCTAAATTAATTAGTGGGCATCAAAGAACCTGCGACCAACAAATACCCCTGATCCTTCTCTCGTACAGAACTGCGATACAAGAGAGTATCTCGGTAATATCGGCAAACGCGAATTTCTGAACGGAACTACAGAAACCAGAGGATCTAATTACTGGAACTCCACCGGAAACACCATAAGTAATATGATAGTGGAAAAACTGTAGAATTGGAGGAGGAGTCTTTTGTATGGTTGTGCAACCCCACGCGTCGTACAGGAAAGTCACCGAAAATGCAGGCCTGTTCGCATCCAGCGGGGGCCACCGAAGATTGTGTACATCAACCGCCGTGCCCTTTATTATCTAGCATATTTTGGAAGGTGACAGTGTTACGACGGAACATGGCTCTGACATGTTGTATAAAATTTCAGCATATTCCAGAAAGTTAGATTCCGGAATGTTCTTGAAGCACACCAGAGCAGTATAAATACGATTAGTTTATTGTGAACAGCAAATCAAGAATGACTGATTTAAGTCGAGCATTAAGAAAGCAAACGGTGGATAAAGTTCTTGGTCTGAAAGCGTATAAAATATAGCTTGTGCAAGAACTGAAGCCGACCGACCTGCTAACGCGTCGAATTTTTCTAGGACAACTTGAGAAAAATCCAATTTTTTACTAAACAATTGTGTTCAGTAACGAAACTCATTCCTGGTTGAATGGCCATGTGAATAAGCAAAATTGTCGCATTTGGTATTATGAACCACTACAGGCAAAACAAGAACTGCCATTACGTCCAGAAAAATATACTGGTTGGTGCGGTTTATGAGGCGGTCCGTATTTTTTTTCAAATCAACCTACATCGGGTCGACATGTGGTATGGACAAGACGGCGCTATATGCCACACAGCTCAGTGAGAGTTCTGTGAGCAATTTATTTCACGCTTCGGACTGGTCTATTGATCTCTTAGATCGTGCGATTTAACGCCTTGAGACTATTTTTTTATGAGGCTAAAAACGCCTTGGGACTATTTCTTATGAGGTATTGCTGGTTTATCGGCCGATAAATCAGCAATACTTGCAGCCTTCAAAGACAACATTACGTGTTATTAGCGAGATAAATGTGCTTCAAAATTAGATCTTTCGCATGGATTAGTTAAAATATAGATTTGACTATTATTTATATAAAATAACCCTGCAAAAATAAATGGCAAGCTTTTATTTATTGCTCTAAATAAAAATTTAATCCATTTTATTTTTTTATTTTTTTGAAAATTTAAACACCAAACGGTTAAAAAATTAACCGTTATAATTAAGGTAAATAAAGAAAATTCTAAGTCTTTTAATCTACGTAATTTCATAACAATATATTTTCAAATAATCTAAGAAAAAAATTTTTAATATAACAAAAGTTTTAAATTTAGAAATAATTTATCTTTAATATATCAAAAATTTCTTTATTGGTATTAGCGTAACTCTTCAACCAAATTGGAATTTCCATAGAGTTTTCTTGCAATAATTTTGAACATTTTGACTTATTAGGAAATTTCTTATCATCTTGGACTATAGTTGATGTTACAAATGAGAATGGAGAATTTTTTGTTGAATCTAAT
The DNA here is from genome assembly GCA_958298945.1 of Atherix ibis. Lineage (NCBI taxonomy): Eukaryota > Metazoa > Arthropoda > Insecta > Diptera > Athericidae > Atherix > Atherix ibis. The sequence continues at coordinate 27,775,774 of OY282605.1, read as the reverse complement.
GAAAATTGTCCTTTCATGACTTTCTCACCAACTATTTTTAAAAGTGTTAATAAATTCATCAGTGTATTAGTTGTCGTAAATTCACTACAAATGCAAATGCGTATTGCAATCTTATTATTAATTTTTATAGGCGAGATATATGCTTGCTGTGAAGCATTTATTCCATCGATTACGGCCATATTCATGTAATCTTCTTTTAGTGAACTTTCCATTTTCAAACGACAACAAACAATCCCAAATCGGACAACATTTACAATTTCATAAATGCCCAAACGTCGGATACCTTTTTCAATAAATTTCGCTAAACGGAATTGATGCCTTATATAATTTGCTAGAAGTTTTCTACCATATAATCGCATAACAACATATAGACGAAATGCTCTGAAACCTCTTGTTTGACATATGCTATAATCACAAGGATCATAATTATTATATTTTGGAATAAATTTGTATTCTTTATAAAAACAATGAAAAGTTTCTCTTAATAAATGCCGATTACGAACGTAAAGGATTGCACTGTCCGCACCACATGTTAGCATTTTATGTGGATTAATATTAATTGAGTCGATATCCCAGCCTTTAGATCCTAAGTACATATTCTCTTGTAGCATAAGCGCAGGACCACCATAAGCTGCATCAACGTGAATATGAACATTTGCCTTTCGGAAATAGCTTATCGCCAATATAGGATCAATGGCACCAGTTCCAGAGGCACCCATATTAGCAACTATCATTATAGGAACCTTTCCAGTAAGAAAATGTCTAGCCATAGTTTTTTTTAAATCCATTAAATTCATGGCACCCATTTTATCTGAAGAAATTTCATATGACGACAACATTAATAAATGAGCCGCTTTCAAAACTCTACTGTGCGTCTCGGCTGTATGATATATAATAAACTTTTTCAAATTGAAATAGTTTCCATGCTGACGTCTTTGTTCATTTCTCACAGCTAACATTATACTATATATTGCGTCTGATGAAGAATTATGCATTATTCCACCACCAGCACCTTTTGAATCCTTGAAAAGAAAATACTCAGGCAATTCTATTAGACGACCAAATACATCTAAAGTGTGTAATTCCATTTCCGCTATAGCTGGACTTGATGCAAACGTTGTGCATAACGAAGGAAAAGCGGCAACTAGCATCTCAGCAAGTATTGCAGCATAGCCGGGTACAATTGAAAAATATCCATAAAATTGAGGATGATTCCAATGTACAGATCCTTTTAATATAATATTTTTTATATCGTCAATTATACTTTGAAAAGATTCAGCTTTTTGCGGCATAAACTTATCTAGTTTCTTCGATAAAAATCCTGGTAAAACTGATGGAATCACTGGATATTCGGGAAGATCCTGTTGATATTTTATAATCAAATTTAAAGTCTCCTTAAAAGTATTCCGAAAATTTTCAATATCCATTTTTGTTTGTTGTTATAATAATTTAAAAGAAAATATTTAAAAAAAATTTTTTATTTAAATAAAAGATAATTTTTAAAAAAATATAAAAAAATATGTTCAATAAAATTTATTTACAAAAGCTTATTTTTGACATATAATAAGTAATTAAAATTGAATTAATTTCTAGGAGACTACGATTTTTGGAGTATAAATTGATTCCTTTTTTTAAGGGTTTTATTTCATAGCATTTGGTAGAAAAGTAAAAAAAATTGTTTTGGGGTGCCGCGAAAGCTTAGGCATTTTGTCAATAATCCAAAAATTCTTAAATAATTTTTAACTGTACTATAAGATCCTTAAAAGAAATGTTTTTAATTTTTTCATTATATATTAAGCAATTTAGGATACTGATAGTTTTTATGTGTATACACTGATACCCAAAAAATTTGTCTCACTTCTGTTTTATTACTTAATCGGTAAATTAATAATTTTCGAATGGGTTTTCTATTATCGGTTGGATTTTGTGTCTATCCGGAATATATTTTTGCTGCCTATCTGAATAAGAAATCTTGTACTAATTTAGAGTAAAAATGTGAAAATTGAAGTAGGATTGTGACTCACATACGAGGAAACTTATCGACAAGAAAATTGAGCATTTGCAGTGGCGAAAAGGATCAGAGAGACCACGGAAAACGACGATTATTAAAGTTTATTTCTTAAAACTATAGTCCTTAAGAAATTGTTTTGAAACTTCTGTAGAATTAAACGAAGATCCTTATCGAGCATGGCGTACCAAAATTTTGAGCTTAACTTAGATTACACCGCGCATCTAATAAACGATTTTCTCTTGCTGATCGTGCAACTGCACAATATTTGCACGTAGACGTGCAAAATAGTATGCTCCTGGCAAGAATTTTGAAGGTGAAATTGAGAGAACTTATTCATAATTTAATCGTGTGTGCTCGTAGATATATTACAAATTACTTGTTGATTGTTGTGAAGTCATCATTTGCATGCCGTTTATTTTAACATTTGACAATGAGGATTACTTGATAAAAATTGACAAAAAAGTAGCAAAAATCTAGTGTACTGATGAACTAATAGTGTTAAAAAAATATATAAAATTTATGCTAAAATAAATAAACGAATTTAAATAATTATCTTTCATTATACAAAGTAAATAAAATAAGACCACCTAGAGAAGTCCGACAATAAAAAATACACAAACCATCACATTATCACGCGATCAAAAAGGAATGTCAACATATGGTATTAGCTGCATTCCATTGGGAAAATTTTGCTACTCGCAGCTACTCTTGCTCATACAAATGAGTACTTCGCATGAGTAGTTACGCAGACAATTTACGGTAGGGGGATTTTAGTTCCTAAAATAAAAATAGATGGCTTAGCGAGTTCGTTGGTTATGTTGAAGTGTCATATTTTTGGATAATAATGGATTGTTAAATTAATTTGTGTAACGTCATATTTATTATAACACTCTCAATTGTAAGCAAATGCCTCCTTGGCTAACAAAAATAAAAATAATCAATTTATCACATATAAAATATCTCAATTTAACTTATTTAAAAGTGTAGAACGAGGTTCAGCCATATCATTTTCTTTTTTTGGTGATATATGTTATTCTTCTAATAATTTAAGTTTTTTATTTTTTATTTCTAATTTATCTGCGTAATTTTTGCTTTTAATTTCGAACATTATCATACATTCGTTTTTACGCTTATTCTTAACATTTTCCTTGGTTTTCGTTTCAGCTTGTGGTACTTCAGACACATTTGATGATGACGATTCAGATGAATGTTTCTTTTCTAACGTAGGTGCTGGTGTTGGAGAACTTTCTATTCTACTCCCACAGACACTGAATGTGGTATTGATATTTCTGGGTCACTCTGAAATATTTCCTCCATTCCACTTAGGTATAAAAACTTCGAAGCACTCGTCCCTGTACATTTTTAAAAATGTTTCTTATTCATCTTTTCGGTTGGCATAAACATTTATCAATGCTTTACCTTCGTTATAAGTCCAATTTTTAGACATTATGTTATGTAATATTTATCAAATTCAAAGATTGTCCGAAACACATCTCCACTCCGCTTCACGTTGATAAACTGAATAAACTCAGTACTGTTGTTGACTATTTTGAGGTTATATTTTACTTCTGTCAGTAAGCTCTGCGTTCCATTGGGCATCTACTCCCAAGTACTTGCGAGTAGCAAAATTGGCCCAATGGAATACAGCTATTGAAATTGCTTTTTACTCGTCTAAATTGTGCGTGTCTCGCCATAAATTATTCTTGCAGATGTTCATTCAAGTTTTTCCACTATGATTAGACTGATCGTCAAATCTACAAACTTTGTTTATGGCGAACCTGCACAATACTATTCACGCGCAAAGTGCGTGAGTGCTCGCGCATAAAATACACTGTTAGACGCGTAAAAAGGGGAAATTTGACGTTTAGATGTAATATGAGCTTAGGAATAAGATTAGTGCCATTAGGAGTTCGTACATGGCGACCAGTCATCAGGCTGGTCTCGATTACATCTGTCCGTAAATACCGTTTCACTTATCCGCGTAAGCACACTAATTAGACTAGACCATATGTGGCATGATGTTTTCTTTTTTGACGAGTCCAAATTTAAACTTGGACAGTTGTTTGTTAAACAAAATAAAGACCAACGACTATCGAAAGTGTGCCTGCAAATGAATCTGAAAAAATATTATGAATGAGATTAAATTTATATTTTTAAACTTTTTACTTTTAAAAAAAAATTAACGATCTTGATAGAAAATTTCCCTTTTTTTTTAAAAATAATTTTATAAGATTATTTAAAAAAAAAAATTATTATAATCATTTTACGAACCCAAACATTTTTATTTTCAAAAATCAAAGCGAGCAAAATTTTTAAAGTTTGTAAAAAAATTACAATTTATTGTTTTTATAAAAATGATAAAGTTTTTTTTAAATTATCTGATATCTGATAGTACCCAATTATAGTAGAGATGATTATTATTAGAGTCTTTACAGTATTTATTTTGAATGTATTTTTTTGTACAAAAATTTAACAAGCTCAGCATAAATTATTTTCTTTTATTATTTCATGATTTCCACATAGTTTAAAAATACAAAATATATATTAATGATAAGATTGTATTTCCGAAATTATAATAATCATAATGGCATATCATATTTTCTTATTATTTTAAAATAGTAAATATAATCATCTATAAAAAAATTGGGTTTTTGTGCTTACAAAAATTCTTAGAAAAAGTCACAATTTATAAAACAAAAAAAAGAAGAGAAAAATAAAATCAATTATAAGAATATTTTGAATGTCTGACAATTAATTATTGTAAAATATAATTTTCAACTAAAGTTCCTATCTTGAATGGGAAGTTATTATTAACATATTTAATTGTTCTGAACGTGTAAAAATATTATTCTTCCCACTTATTGACTGATTATAAAATTATAATTAATACAACGTCATTTTCAAGTTATGAGAAATCTTCAATATCCCGCATTAATGAAGGTGTTCCTTAAGAGAGCATACTTGGTCCCATCCTTTACAACTTCATTTCAGATATTATCACGACGAATAATATCCTCGCTATCATATTTGTTAATGTCATGGCTATCCTTACTCCCCATGAAAATCTAAACTATACATGCGAAAATTTATAAAATCACATCCTAGTTATTGAAATGTACTTTATCAAGTAGATAGTTAATGTCAATAAGCAAAATAGCACTGATATATATATTCATTCGAGGATGAAAACAAGTTCCGTTTTTAAATTTTAATTGCACAATAATTATAAAAAATATTTAAGATAATAATAAGAACACTTTAAATAAAAGACTCACTATGAACTCATATAAAAGATATTATTTTGATACTTGACTAGACATCAATACTATCACTCAATCATAATCACCTACGATGGATAAACAACTAAAACTCATTTGGACTTACGGACTTGTAATCCGTGTAACGCAGTACTAAAACCATTTTGAACTAACGGAAAAAAAATTCTAATAAACAGATTATTATATACCATTTAGGATTAAAATTCCATCTAAATTTTAAAGGTATTGAGGTCATATGGAAGACTTACGACACGGAAGAGGCTTCACAAAAATAGTCGATATACGTTTAGTCTCTGGTTCACAATATGATTTTCAATCTTTTAAAGTTAATTACTTAAATATTTTAATCGACAACACTGTTATTCTTATACATTTATATTATTTTTTTTTATAGTTAAAAAAAATTTGAATATAGAATAAATATTTTTTATAGAATTTCTTAGAATTTTTACCGATTGTATGGGGCTTTTCAATAGGTACACTCTATTTTTGACAGCCTATTACTTTGACGTTTCAAATGACAGCACTGTCATTCTTATAAATTTGTACAATTTAGCACACAAACATCTTTTTCATGGGACTACGTTAAGTTAATAGGCTTTGCCAATAAACCGATCATACTTTCCGAGCTGGAGAACAATATTATTCAAATCATCGATGCAAACAAAGCCATAAAAGCTATTGGAATAATATAATTTTTAAAAAATAATGGTATTAAATATAATTGAGCCCTATTAAAAATAAAAACCTTATAAAAATAAATTAATATTTCATCACTAATCACTATATCGTAAAGCAAATTCGAACCGCCATATTGAAATATTCCAAAAATTTCTTTAAACCAGTTCAAAAAGGATTTTTTTAAGCTAAAGTTAAATTATTTCGAATTTATGTAGCGCATATTTTTTTGTACTTTTAAATTATCGTTATTTCGTTATTTGTTATTTTATATCAATGCCCAAACTTACTTTAATTTCACAATAAATCACATTTCTGTGATTCTCAATCATTTTCAGCAAGCATCGATATTTTTGACTGCAATAGATGAAGAAGGATATCCTTTACGAATCTTATTACTCTAAGTATGTCTCTATGTCAAAACTTTTTGATATTTAAAAGTTTTGAAGTTTGATCATGTAGACATTATCCTTTTCGAAAAAGTTATTAACTTTGATATGTAATCATATCGACTTAATCCCTTTCAAATTAACAACCGTCACATGTATGACACTACAAAAAACTTACCGATTCTCCGAAACTTAGACAGCAACCCTCGTATAAACATTCTAGAATAAACCCTTCTATAATAACATAGTTAAAAGGAATATCAATTTTATATAATTATAATCATACCACAACAACACGAAAACTATCTGTGAAATATTTATTTAAAAGAAGGTAAAACTCTATAAAGATACTCATATTTCCTTAATCCTATAGTATCTTACCCCCATTCGAAAACAATATCAAATGATCCAATTAAGAGACACCATCACAGTTATATTTTTAACAAATTATTTTCAACAATAAAGCCATTCTAAGTTTAATGATATCATAAAGAAATTTTAATGAGTTCTTGAATTGAGGTTATTGCTGTTTTTACATAATCTACGTAGAAAATGTTAACACAAGATAATTACAATTTTTATTTTATTTTCTGTATATATCATATTGCTATAATATTAATTATTTTAAAGGCATAATTTTTTTTTAAAATCTATTAAAAGTTTATTATAATTTTTTTTTATAATAAATAAAATTATAAAATATTGTAGGTTTTGTAAGAAAATATGTGAATGATTATTAGTGCATTGAAAGGTTCAATATTGAGTTTATTTACAAATAGTTTCAAAATTTAAAATAAATTATTTGTCTGAAATGATTCTGAAAATTTATTCTTGGTAAAATTTTATATAAAGCAAATATTATAAATTTTTAAATAAAAAATAACTGCGTTTGGAAGATTTAAGGGTAGTTCTTCAGGCCGACAAAATGTCTTGTTAAGCTTTTATGGTAAAGACTTTCTTCGAAGAAACTTTGAAATTAGTCCGAAATTATTCAGAAAAATTAGTATTGTTAAAATTTTATCTAAAGCAAATATCATAAATTTTTAAACAAAAAATAACTACTTTTGGAGAATTTAAGGGAAATATTTTAGGCCGATAAAATATCTTTTTAGGTTTTTATGCCAAAGATTTGCTTTGATAAAATTTTCAAATTATTTCGAAATAATTCAGAAAAATTATTCTTGTTAAAATTTTATTTAAAGCAAATATTATAAATTAAAAAAAAATAACTGCTTTTGGAAAATTTGAGGGCAGTTTTTTAGGCCGAAAAAATTCCTTTTTAAGTCTTTATGGCAAATATTTTCTTCGATAAAATTTTCATATTACTCCGAAATAATTCCGAAAAATTATTTTTCTAGAAATTTTATGTAAGACAAATATGTTAAATTTTTAAATAAAAAGAAATGATTTTAGAGAATTTAATTATATTAAAAAATAGCTGAACTTTTTTTAAACCTTTCATTAAAATTAACGATTTGCAAATATACCTAATTTATGACATTAGTAATAATCTAATAAAAACAAAGTCGTGTCAAATATTCGAAATTGTAAATATTGTTTTCCCTTCGCTACAAATATGACATAATACAATAAATGACATTATACCATATATATTTTTATGGACTCAATAACTAAAAAAGAGAATTTTATGAATATATTTTAAATGTTAGAAATAAATATGTGTGTTATTATTCGATTGTATAAATATTAGGAAATTAATAGCAAACATTCAGTAGCTTTCTTATTACACATACGTAATTAGCAAATATTTTAATATATTTTACAATAGAATGAAAATTTTATTTTACGCTATTTTTATACTTTGTACGATGAATTTTTTTTATAAATTGACTTTGATAAATTATATCAATTATTTATAGTTTTTCTGGAGTCCAAATATGTCTTCTCCGAAAAATGCCCAACAAGGTGTTTTAAAATATATCAACCAGTGTGTGCATCCCATGGAAAAATTATTAGAACGTTTTCAAATCCATGTGAAATGAGAGCAGTAGCTTGTAAATCTAATAAACGTACGAGTGTCGTATAGATACCAAAAAAATAAATTATTATCTAAATTATTTTTAATGAAAACATTTTAATAAAATTCTTGTAATTTTTCCAGCTTTTAAAATCAAACACGAAGGAGAATGCAACAATGAATAGATATAAATATGATCACAATTTACGAGTACATAAAAAATAAATTAAAATTTAGACGGTTTACATATTAAAAAAGAGTTTATTCTCTACAAATAATTAGAAAAAATTCCTTATATTAAAATTTATTTGTTTGTATTAAAATTATGTTTTTGTATAAAATTATTTTAACAATTTTTTAGGTTGGCCCTTTTTTTTAAAAATTATTTATACACAAATAAGAATCATTTTGAAAGAATTTGGAAACAATAAATCACCAATTTAATATTTTGTAATTATATAAAAAGGTTAGGTATTTTTTTAAAATTCACTGTCATCAAAATATCTTTAATAAAATTTATATAATATTTTTTAACAATAAATTATTATACGTATTTTTACAATAGCAAAAATTATCTGAAGCTTTTTTAATCAAATAAGTTCTTAATTATTGAAGGGAATAAATTTATAATATTTAAGATACCTACACTGCAGGCCAACAAATATGTGACCTATTTAAGTTTTAGAGTGAAAATTAAATGAAACTCTAATAAAAAAATATTCTTAAAGATAAAATGAATAAATTGCTTTTTCATTGAAAAACCTACTTCACATTAGATAACAGGCTATAACAGTCCAGACAATCGGTAGATCAGTTTTTCTTTAACAGTTCGGCTGAAAAGTTTAGAACGCAACACAATAGAAATTTTTTTTTTTTTTTTGCAAAATTCATTTTTATTATTTAACATAGTTGCCTTCGAGGGCGATACAGCGATTATAGCGATCTTCCAACTTTTCGATACCATTTTTATAGTACTCTTTCGGTTTTGCCGCAAAATAGGCCTCAGTTTCGGCAATCACTTCATCATCGGTCTTAAATTTCTTGCCAGCGAGCATTCTCTTGAGGTCTGCAAATAGGAAAAAGTGGCTGGAAGCCAGATCTGGAGAATACGGTGGATGGAGAAGCAATTCGTAGCCCAATTCATTGAGTTTGACTATCGTTTTCATCGACTTGTGACACGGTGCATTGTCTTGGTGAAACAACACTTTTTTCTTTTTCAAATGAGGCCGTTTCTTAGCGATTTCTTTCTTCAAACGATCCAATAACGCTATATAATAGTCGCTGTTGATCGTCTGTCCCTTCTGGAGATAGTCAATGAATATTATACCATGCGCATCCAAAAATACAGACGCCATCACCTTGCCAGTCGACTGTTGCGTCTTTCCACGCTTTGGATTCGGTTCGTCGCTCGCTCTCCACTCTGCCGACTGGCGATTGGAGTCTGGAGTGTAGTGACGGAGCCATGTTTCATCCATTGTCACATATCGACGCAAAAATTCGGGTTTATTGCGCTTGAACAGCTCCAAACACTGCTCAGAATCATCAACACATTGTTGTTTTTGGTCCACAGTGAGCTCACGTGGCACCCTTTTTGCACACAGCTTTCGCATTCCCCAATATTCATGCACGATATGTCCAACACGCTCTTTCGATATCTTCAGAGTCTCAGCTATCTCGCTCAACTTCACTTTTTATTAAGTGTAAAAAATATGACAATCAACTGTACAAATTTAAGCTTATCAGACAATGGTAGGAGGGTTGTATGCTAAATACCTGGCCCTAACAAGAAAAATAACATTTTTAATATAGTTTCTTTCTAATACACCCAGTACCTTATATTTTTTATATTTTATATTTCATTTAAAAATATAATTTCATCAACCCTTTGATATAGGTAATTGTTTCAGTAATCATCTCAGCCAAATATTTTTCTACCTAACCATTTTTTCCCATTCGGAAATAAGAAATAATCGCTGGAAGCTTAATTTGATGAATAAAATGAATGCGATAGCAATTTTGTCATGGTAATGATACAAGTGTCTTATATCAATGAAATATAATTATTTCTTTGCCAAATTCAGGTGTTTTTCTTTCACAGCATCATTGAAAACAATCCAATAAGTTGCCATAATCCCAAAGTACTGTGGGCATAAACAGTATTTATGTTTAAATAATTAAAAAAATTATAATTTTTAACTTAAAATATCTTTGCATTTTAAGCTTACCCACTATAAATTGCTCCAATGTACCTTCGTTAAATAAAGTAACCACACTTAAAGATTAATTTCCCGACTTTTTTCTATTATATGAAGTTTTTACTTAAATAGCACTTAAGTGTAGAGAAATATTAAGAAAAAAGTTTTATATTAATCCTTTTATATCTATAGAGGATAATGTTTAGACATATTAAGAAAATAAAATACTTTGGGTTACTGAAACAGACTATATAAAAAGTTAACATTTATTTTTATCAGCTACAAACAAGGATGAGAAGTTGATAATTACACTTGCCCTGATATCGTAAAAAATATAGGACATGAAATGGAATTAACAATTATTATTTTTTATATTTCAGGTAATATTATAACTAAAATAATAATAATTATTAAGTAAATAATACTTCAAATATAAATTTTCAGCTTACTAAATTTTCAACCAAAGATTCTCAGCATACGTTTGGGCTGTAGTACATGTACAAGTATGGAAACGGATAATAGTAAATATTAATTGAGAATAAATTAAAAAGAAATAAAAAAAACTTTAAATATATCAATTTACAATAATTTTTGTTCGTATATCATTAGGATTATAAGAAAATACTTAATTAGTAATTGTCTGAAGGGTAGTTTCTTTTAACTAACCAAAACTTCTTGGTATCATTATGAAGAATTGATAAGCCAAAGATAAACCGACTGGAATATCTTTACTCTCTCTTATACTCAATATTATTTGAAAGGGGAATATTTACCGAAAGCTTTTAAAGCTTTCATAGTCATATACTATTTTCACTTCCCCACTAAATACTTTTGTTTGTCTGTATAGGAATAAATGCCCCCTTTTAGAGTTAGAAGAAGAATATCCCCGGCTTGCGTATGATGAAAGCCTACATATTCAACAAGTGTTGAATAGTAAATGAAAATCTTCATCGAATAAATCTTCATATTGAATTTTTCTTCTATATAAATTTTTTTTTATTGAAAATATATACAATATACTTTAAATTATATTATATTAAAGCTCACCCCTAAGATATTTTTTTGAAAATACAATATTGTTCGATGATATTAATATTAATATGCATTATAAGATATTAATACGACGCTAATATCCTATTACATAGAATAGTGAGTGGCCTTTTGAGATTGAGACAAAAATAATATGTTAACATTTTTTATTCAAAGTAATCACTTGTATAGTTTTCTTAGTGCTACGACAACTCAGACCATTTGGCAACAAGTATAAATGCACCCCATCAATACCAAAGTGTACTATAAGAAGAAGTTTCAATATCATCAAATCAGAGTACAACATATTAAATTTTCAAGTCACACTATGAAAAATTATGCACAATTACTTTCATTGATGTTTGTTTTGTTGAAATGTAAATTTTACTATATTTTAAGGTGTATAAGTTTAAATCCGCTGTTTGGTGGTAGATAGCGTGAGTGAACGTATTAAGCTACCATGTACACGCCATACTTTTTTTATGAGTTTGCCATCTGTCAACATTAATCAGTGAACATTGTCAGCAATTTCGTACAACAAAATACATTTTTCCTTTGGTAATCACGTCTAGTTTTGTGCCAGAAAAAGAGCATATGCGGGAAGCTCTGCCGAATTGCATCGAATGCTTGTGGAGGCCTATGGTGATAGTGCTTTAACGGAAACAACGTGCCGAGATTGGTTTCATCGGTTCAAAGATGGCAATTTTGACTTGTGGGACAAGCAGCATGAAAATCGGCCTAGGAAGGTTGAGGACCATCAATTACAGGCTCTTTTGGACGAAGCCAATACCCAATTGCAAAAATGCTCGCGGAGCTATTGAGTGTTAGTCAGCCAGCCATTTCCAACGGAAGACGATGCTGTGCGTTTAATGGGGTCAACCAGCTTCGGACGGAAGACGATGCTGTGCGTTTAATGGGATCAGCAGGATGTCGTCTACTATGAGATGCGGAAACCTGATGAAACTGTCAATGCCCACTGCTACCACCAATAACTGATCAAATTGCACTGTGCTCTGCTTGAAAAAAGGACGGATTATCAACAAAAACATGACTAGCTGATTTTCCTATACGACAACGCACCATCGCACGTGTCAAAAATGGTCCGAAACTACTACGAGACACTCAACTGGGAAGTGCTATCCTACCCCGCTTATTCACTAGACCTGGCCCCATCCGACTACCACCTGTTTTCGTCGATGGGCCACGCGGTCACTGAGCAGCACTTTGATTCTTACGAAGACGTCCGAAAATGGCTTCATGAGTGGTTTACCTCGAAACAGAAGGAATTTTTTGGCGTGGTATCCAAAAATTACCCGAGAGATGGGAAAAATGTGTAGCTAGCGAGAGCAAGTACTTTGAATCAATTTGCTTTTGCTTTCTATGAAAAAAACATGTATTTTTTTAAATTAAAAACAGCGGATTTAAGCTTATATACCTAGTAATGTTTTTAGACGACTGTTTTAATTGCTTCATGTAATTAAAAACCTCTCAACTGAATACCAGCCCTATGATAAATTACTACCAGTCAACTCTAGCACAATCCTTTTTCATTCATTGATCTCAAATCAACTCCAGCTTTATGGTAAATTATCTCTAGCCAACTCTACCATTTACTTATGACACTTCTGAATTCCTGGCTTTCTATTCTATTTAAATTTATTCGTGAATTCCATCTTAATAGTGAGCCATCTCATCAAAATAGTCATTCACCTCATTTCCAATATTCACTACCTTTTCTGCTTCCATTTGGTCTCACCCACTAAAGCAACATCATATAGCACAAGTAGATTCTATAGTAATAGTCAGCAAACAATAACATGGTACTTACTCTAAGTGTACGTAGCGAAGCCCGTGGTACCACTTTTTGTTTCCCTATAAGTACCACTTACGATCATAGAAACTGAGTTACACTTAATCAACGCACCACCATTACTGACGGTTTACAGTCAGGGATAAGGTACAAACTGATTACTACAACTGTTCGAGGCGAGGCCTATCTAAACCTCTGCTGTTATAAGCAGTGACAGCACCCGAGATAATTACCGAAGACCGTATCCGCAATGTGTGGGAATTAACTACAGCTACCACATTGTTGCCTAAGGTGCCTCACAATTGTCGGTCACAGTGTGTTTTAACACCATTGGGTACCCCGATTCCCGTGGTAGTAATTTTTATTGTAAGAGTACTTCGGTTTGTCCTTCACTCATTGACCTAGGGTAAGTAACCTTGTAAATTCCTAGGCACCGCTAAGCCAGCTCAGGTACGCGGGTTCGTTAAGACCCGAAGGACAACCGGAAGTGACTTTAGCCTTCCACCCAGTTGCAGCCATCTTACGTGTTATTCACAGACTCATTCACACATCATTCTCGCTTTCCTCCCGAACAGTACCATAGCAAACCTATTCAAGCATTCACACCGCTCTTTCATATCTAGCATCCGCAACCACTTCACGCCTATACAAAAATCCATTCGTAGTGCTGTCTCCTGTGTGTAAGTACTTAAGGAACAGACCAAATGCAAGACTACACGCGGACACAAAGCACACGTTCGAAATGAACATGTGCGTCTATCTGCCATTCACACTCTCATCCCATTGGTGTTGCCATACTTCAGACTAAGATCTTGAACCGGTTCATTCATAATCGAAAGGCCAGCAAGCGGGATGCCTCGCTGTAGAACGTAGTGAAAGCATCCACGCTGCATATCCAGATCACATGGAATTTTCCCCATAAGAACCTGCTTCACAGCGGTTGATATGGTTCTACATACATACAGGGACAGATGCTGCACAGAGTTTATACCCTTGTATAGGACTTTCACCGCTATATATTGTAGACCCCACTTCTTATAAAACACACGCACCAGCATGCCAACCAAAAAGGCCACACGCCCTCTTAGATATTGAAAGTGAGACCGAAAGTTCAGCCTCTATACAACCTTCATAGCAAGATAACATACCTTCAAAAGTTCTTTCAACTACGCACACACAATCTTTCTTTCTGAAATAGTCACCCCCATTCTAGTACCCTATTCACACACATTCCGCATATAGTGACTCCGCGCTAGCTCTACCGCAAACCTACTCACACCGTCAATCTCAAGTAGAAGACTATCCGCATACGAGATCACACCGCAATCGGTTCAGATTCATGCGGGCAGCCACGCACCATCTGGCGAACAACCCTTTCATTGCTCCTACACATGGTCACATACCTTTCATGGAAGTATCTTCTTCATAAAGAAGTTTCTTCGCTTGACCTCGTCAAGCCGCTCAATCATGCGATCTTATCGCAGGCATAATAATGGATCAGTAAAGTTTGCAGACTTTATGTCACACCATATTTTATGATAATATTGGAAATTGTCAAGTTTAATAGATAAAAAGTTGGAACCAGCCTATAGGAAACATTCCCTATCAGGAGTACAAGTGTTTTGGATAGGATCAAGCATTTTTGGAGGACCTAGAAGCAGTGGAAAACGAACCTTACTCAAGGAGGCCTTCAAGATTGACAGCTGATGATAATGGATCCCAAGTGATTTCATACCATTGATTAACATTCAAGATTCTTAGTGAGTCCCTGCAAAGCTTGAAAAAAGTGTTATTTCCATGATAATGCCTCCTATCGTATGGCCTTCTTTATCACCGAGTTATTATTGGAAAAAAAATTTTCTTTAAGTCTGATCTAAGTTCAAGTCAGTTTCTCTATATACCAAGACAAAAAATTACCTGTAAAGATATGATTTTATTAATCCAAATGAGTATAACCAAGGAGCTGAAGACGATTCCTGTTCACGCCTTCCTGCACTGCTGTGAAGAGAGTAAACCGTGCCTCTGCCGATGTAAAACTGCTCAAGAGAATAACTCATCTTCTGGTAAAAAAAATCATAGTAAAATTATTTTTAAAAAATCAGTCTCCTTCCTCTTTCACCACTTCACCTTTTTCTCAAGTCTACTAAACATTATATATGTGATTATCATGCTTTGATTTGAATTTTAACAATGCTGCCACATCGAAACTGTAAAAAAAATATGTTGGCAGTACTAGAAACAAGACTTTAAATAAAAACTTTGACTTAAATCTGCTAATGAATAATAATTCGGCAATAAGATTGTGAGGGTTTTAAAAATGTTCACTGTGCAATTTTTTAGTGACCCATCACCATTGTATTCAGGGAATAATTCATACACTATAGAATTCCTTTTGAATTTGTGAATAAATAATATGAACTGAACTAAAATACTTAAAATACCAAAATTATAAAAGTTAAAAGAATTAATGTTAATGAGGCTTAAAAGCCAGCAAATGAAGTTAATATTTTGTTTACGCGTAAACTAATTACAAATAACAATCCATCATGAAATTAATTTAGCCGAAATGGTACAGAAAATAATAGGAGTTCCCAAAGTTCAATTAGCGCACCTCATTCATCAATTTACGTATGTATGCAAGTATACATATTATAGAGACTTGTGTAGTAGTATAGTACGTAGTTTATTTGTAGAACTTCCGAAAACGCAAAAAAATCTGTTTGGTTTAAATACAAATCAGAATAATGGCAAATTTACCCTCAATTACCAGCATGAAGCCGCGACTAAGGATAACGACATTTGATTAACATGTGTACTCGTCGGCATGATTGAATCGATATCCTTGCAGGACTCACATAGATACAAGGCGGCTTTTGGATGTTTGTCGACCTATTTAACCATAAAACTAAGATCAATATCGAATCAGGTCAAATAGAAACTTTACGATACTAGAAACTTTTATCCGCACAGTTCTACCATTCAGAAGTGTTGCATATGTTTCCTGTTTTGTTTATATCTAGAAATAACTAACAAATTTTCTATAGTTTTGATTAGTTATATACAAATACATCCGAGTATATGAGTCCATGTATACTCTTCAAATAACAATATTAGAAAAATACCGAATCATGTCCGAATGGAATTGTCTAATTACGTTAGTTTGTATTAAAAAAGGCAAAGAATCAATTCAATTAGTTGACTCGGAAAATTAGAAAAATACTTAGTCTTACTCTTCTTAAGGTTTCATTTCAAAATAATAATACGTTTTTTGTTGATAAGAAAACACAATAATCAATTCATGGCGGGACCAGTGACTGTTATGGTAAGTCGTCGACAGATGTTTACAGAGAAGATAGCTCTCGAACAAGGGGATTAGTATGATTTGTGAAGATCACTATGCATAAGACTATTTCGAACGCAAAAGGAAGCATCGACAATTTTACGTAGTATTTTTGTCTTGAGAAATTGGATTCATTGGGAATTAATAGGTTTGCTGAAACACTAGAGTTCTAATCAGTAAGTCCATATTGGTTTCAGTAGAGCTCTTTGCCATCTATTGTAAGTTTGAAACGATTGTCTAAAAGTTGAATTAGTTGGCAGTATCATCTGTTTAATTCTAGTCTGTTAAGTCTTGTGATTGAGTTACATTTCTAAGCTCAGTGCAAGGTACCGAACTTCAATATCTTGTGATATGGTCCCGCCATTAAGATATATGTAAAAGCATGATTCACGTGAGAGAATAAAACTTAGCGGATAGAATAATGTTCATTTACTTTTACTCTCCAGTTGATAAATAAGTCCTGGAGGATTTTGAAAATTTTTGAAGCATCTTGAGGATTTTTGGTAGATATAAGACAGGCGGTATTATCATCAGCATATGCATAAAAAAAGGTGTTGTTGACACAGATTATGATATCAAATGTATAAAATTTTGTACAGAATTGGACCAAGCATACTTCACTGTGGAACACCAGCAAATATCGAAGAATAATTCAAAATTACAATAGAAATTTTTTTAACTTTTATAATAAAAATTTCAATTTTTAATTTTAAAATGTTGGTAGTCTAAAAAATTTTTATGGTCGGAAATTTTTTTTTTACAAAAAAAAATTCTATAAAAACTTTTATGAAAATTTTTTTTTTTCAAATCTTTTTACTGAAAAAAAAAATTTAGATATTGTTTTGATGAACTCCTTAACATTAACTAGTCAGAACACTAGTTGGAGGTGCCACCAGCTTAAGAATATAGTACATGCTGCTGACACAAAGTATTGAGGAAACGACAAAAGTGATTTATCGACTGAAGAACTACAAGTCACCAGTGAACTGGTGACACATATAAAAAATTATTGGCCCATCCCAGAGGGACTTTGTTCCAGACAAATCAGTAACTGATCAGATCTTAGATCATAGAAGAAGTGGATAGGCCTATACACAAAAATTCTATTCAAATTTTGTTGGCAATTCATTCGTAAGAACGCATAACAAATGCAAAATAACAGAAACGGCGTAAATCAGTGGGGGCCAATTTTAAATATCAGTATGCGATTGAAGCATTTATGCGTAAACAAATCGATTTTTTTAATATTGCAGGTTTTGTTGCTTGATGGAATTAGTTTTGAAAATTTACAATAAAATACAGTATTTCCTTACACACAGTTTACATACGCCGGCACTGAACTATTTTCTGGTAAACACTAAACTGTCAACATCACATTTATTTAAATTTATTGAATGACGAACTTTTCACTTTTTTTATCACTTTTTGGACCAAATAAATCAATAAAGGCCAATTAAACACATCATAAACTAATGAAATTTGTTAATTTCTCTAGTAAAAATGAAGATGTCAACTTACCGACAGAAAGAAATTCCCGTCTTCCTCGTTCCGTTGAATGACCAGTAATTCTATATAAAACATTTCATTTTCTGAAATAAAAAATTCCTATTAAATGTTATCAACAATTTTACTATTTATATAAATACTTACTTTTTCAAAAACATTTAAAAAAAGAAAAAACTACACAAAATAACTACTTGAAAAACAACAAAAGTATGCAATCATTTTGCTATGCTACCACTTACATGGAGAATGGCATGTTTTAAAACTCTCCAAAAGTCTACAAAATTGAAGTGTTTGATATTTAATTGATATTTACAAAATAAATAATATACCTAAAATACAATAAATTATGGTTTTCAAATTCAATAAATTTCTATTACGAAAACTACATGTCAGTGGATGTCATGTCTACATAAAAAAATCTACACAAAAGTATGCAAGCGTTACGATTTCTCGCCGCTTTTGCAATAAATCGGCCAGAAAATTGCTTATACATATACGAAAATCTGACGGTATTCTTCAATCTAAGAATCAGATATTCTCTCTGTGACAGCCGATGGGGGAAAACTATTGGATACACTATCTGTTCATCGACTTTAAAGCTGCTTATCAAGCATGGCCAGGGTAAGACTTTGCACATGAGAAAGTTCGTCGTCCCAGAAAAATTGGTTCGACCGACGCGAGGCTGACCATGACTAAAGAATGTTTGACCGCCTTCTTAAGGATGAATGATTCCGGAGCCTATTTAACTACAAGATTTTGAAGCGTTACCTCCTGCGCCCGATTTGGATAAAATTAAGCTCAATAGGCTTTGGTGGGTTAGCCACTTAATCCGTATAGTTGAGAAAGATCCTGCCCGGAAAGTCTACAGTTGTTCCATTTGTAGTCCCAGAAAGACGAGGTTTGCCTCTACCTTTAGCATAGGAACGCAACGATGTTAGCCAGGACACCAAATACATGCTGAAAGTATCCGGACTACCGATTGTCACGCCGTTGTTGATTATGATACGTGAATAATTTTACAATTTTTTTAAGAAAGCTTTTTTTTTTATATATCAAATATTCATATTTATATATAAAGCCATATTTATAAAAAAATAAAAACCTAAAGCAGAAGTTTTTAAAACGTTTTTGTTAAAATTAGAATGGAATTAAAAATAAATCTTTACTAAATAAAATTTGAAATTTATTATAAAGAACAAATTTCAATAAACAATAATTTAAGCTTGTTAACAAAATTCATTTATTTATTGAATAATAGTGATTAAAGTTTTGAAGCTGACGTGGTAAAAATTTAACTAAGATTGATCCTAACAATATGCATTAATACGAGTATAATTTACCTATTATAACATGGCTAATTATCGATGCTGTAATAACTAAATTGGATCAGTTATCAATCATACAATATATACTATTATTCACTGTAAATTATTAGAACTGCGAACTAATTTATGAAAATGATTGCGATAAGCTTGCGTGCATTTTCCAATATGTTCAAAAATAATTACTGATTAATCGATTTAATCCAATTAACTAGAGTGTTCTAGTACGCCAAATTAATAAAACTAATTATAACTATAGAATAATATTTCTAGTTTGCAAAAATCCTTCCATTATTGATTGTATGAATTTCGGTGCCGTTGAAATTTTTGTTTGCAATTAATGATATTAGATAATATCATTATTGTTAAGTGGATTTTAAACATTCGTTAGTGTAAATGTACTATTATATCTAATCAATTTGAAATTTTGTAGCTGACTGATGGAAATAATAAAAGGATGGTGCCTTGTTCAAAATTCAAATTAATCTTATGGCTCTTATATTATTTATCTGTAAATAAATACTTCAAGTCATATATGTGTACGTGTATGCTTGCAAGTATATTTTAAACTAAAGGACAATATAAAAATAGAATTTTTTAAGAAAATATTTTGTCTGACATGTTAAGTTGTCATTATATTAGGTTGTCAAGAAAGTAATTTCGTTGTTTCCCGACAGAGGACTTAATTGTATTTTTTCACAACCAACTTCCCACTTAAACCGCATAATCATACACGCTTAGATTAAAGAAGTACTGGATAGGCCTCTACACAAAAATTCTGTCCAAATTTTGTTAGCAATACATTCATAGAACGCACACACATGCAATACAACAGATACGGCGTAAATCATTGGGGGCCAATTGTAAAGTTCAGCATGCGATTGAAGCGGTTCGCTTAAAACCATTTTTCATATGGGATACCATTTATGCGTAAAGAAGCAGACTTTTTAATATTGCAGGTCTTGTTGTTTGATGGAATTAGTTTTGTAAATATGCAATTAAACACAGTATTCTATTTTTAAATATTTATTTATTTATTATGTATTTTCATTTTATTTATTTCACTATATATTATTTATTAAAACAGAATTATAAGGTGCAAGAGTATATAAAAATAGAAATTGCAAGTTATTTGATTATATCAAAACAATTATGTGCACAAATAAAAATTCATTAAAAAAAGCATTAATTACATAGAATATTACATCAAGTTGTTAATAAGATAGAAGTTAATTGTATACAACATTATAGCAAAATGCTTTAAAACTAAATTACAAGATGAAAAATTTAATTTGCTTAAATAATTAATAACTAATATTCTAAAAAAACATTTACTTTTACAATTAAGAATTAATAGAAATTCACGTATTTTTTTGCACTATTAAAAAAATGCGGTCCCTTAAACGTTCTTACACACACTTTATATACACCGGCACTGTACTATTTTATGGTAAAGATTGAACTGTCAACATCGGAAAGAAAGAAATTCCCGGTTTCCTTATTCCTTCGGTTGAGCAGCAATTCTTAATAAAACACTTCATTTTCTGAAATAAAAAATTATTATTAAGTTTTATCAAAAATATATCTATTTACTTTTTCTTAAATACTTCTATTTATATGAAAACAAACACTTTTACTTGCACTTTCCGATGTGCGAAAATAAAACCTCAGAAATGACAAAGCTAACCCCCAAGTCTCCACTTTCATGGAGGATTAAAGTTTTCAAACTCTCCGAAAGTCTACAAAATTGAGGCGGTTTATATTTGATTGGTATTTACGAAATGTATAATAAACCTAAAATAGAATTCCATTTCGTATCAAAAGATTGTACAAAAAATAAAAATGACCTATCGTTGTATTTAAATTGTATTTTTGTTTCCAATAAGTGAATTAAAATAAATATAAATTATGCTTTTGCAATTAAATAAATTTCCATTACGACACATAGATGGCAGTGGGTGTCATGTCTACATAAAAAATTGTTGACAGTCATATCCCCCTAGTAAAAATTTGTACACAAAATTGCGTATACATATACGGTAAGGGCCTATCCAGGTATTCTTTAATCTAAGCATACACGTATGTATTTTAACAGCTGACATAGCAAGGCTTGCTTGTGAAAAAATTTGATTGATTCTGCAGAGGACTGTTAATGATAATTTGAAACGGTTAGGTTTAATCTCAAAGCTCGACATAGAGGTTCCTCATCTTCTTACGGAAAAAATTTGTTCCGTCCCATTAACGTTTGTGATTTGCTTCTCAAACGCCAAGAAAATTATCCATTTTTGAAGCGTATCATTACTGGGGACAAGAAATGGGTTGTCTACAACAATTTTAAGCGCAACAGATCCTGGAGTAGAAAAGATGAACCGGCTGAAAGCACTTCGATAGCCAATATTCATCAAAAAAAAATTATTCACCAAACGTGGCCCCTTCCGACTACCACCTGTTTTCGTCGATGGGCCACGCGCTCGCTGAGCAGCACTTTGATTCTTACAAAGACGTCCGAAAATGACTTGTTGAGTGGTTTGTCTCGAAACACAAGGAATTTATTTGGCGTGGTATCCACAAATTGCCCGAGAGATGGGAAAAATGTGTAACTAGCGAGAGCAAGTACTTTGAATAAATTCAATATTCACCAAACGTGGCCCCTTCCGACTACCACCTGTTTTCGTCGATTGGCCACGCGCTCGCTGAGCAGCACTTCGATTCTTACGAAGACGTCCGAAAATGACTTGTTGAGTGGTTTGTCTCGAAAGACAAGGAATTTATTTGGCGTGGTATCTACAAATTGCCCGAGAGATGGGAAAAATGTGTAACAAGCGAGGGCAAGTACTTTGAATAAATTTTTTTTTGCTTTCTATGAAAAAAAAACATGTGTTTTTTTATCAAAAAAACAGCGGATTTAAGCTTATACACCTGTATACTTGATTTAAATGTTCAATTATAAAATAGACCGATCGTTTTTAATTATAATATTTAATATTATTCTAGAATCGAAATATACAAGAATTTTCGTGGCAACCATTTAAATAATATAAATATTTTATGCATTATGGCTAAAGAAAAATATCTTTTCATTAGCAAAAAAAAGAAGAGCTTTTAACTATAACCAAAAGTAAAGAAAAATATTTAAGAAATTTTTTTTGCAATTTACATAAAAATAAATATAAATTAGCGTGCTAATGACGATCTTCCATCAAATAGTTTCCAAATAACTTCTCAAATTATCGACTATAACAATAATACCACTTAAGTTAGAATTAGGTATTATCCACATTTGTGTGTAGACATCAAAGTAGAAATAATTAAAAATTTTATATTTACGATACATAATAATGGATTAATTAAAAACAAAAAACAAAAAAAGAAAAACAAAAACTAAATAATATTAAAAAGATATTTAAATGCATTCAACTTTTGTGCATTATCAAAATACATTAAATGGCAATGAACTCTTTTCGTATCAAAAATACTGGTGGCTTATACAATCATTTATTAGTGCAGTAAAGACTCATTCAGGTCAATGGAATGAAATCAACGCTTCATTAAGGTACACAAATAAACCTGAATTTTTTTTTGAATTAATATATACACTTACCATATGTGAATATTAAGGTTTGGTCGTATTCATATTTGATAAGATCACAGGTAAAATATTTTCAAGTTTGGTTATAATCTGTCTTCTTTTTCGACACACGGAATCTTCTTGTATTAACTGTTAAATATATTGGAAATAAAAGTTCTCTGCCCAGTTTTGATCACCAATTTATTTTGTAATTTTTTTTTTTTAATATGTAAGCAAAAATTTAATTTTTTTCATTATAATCAATATTATTATAAACTAGTTTGTGTTGTATATATTAAATCCTTATCTTAACTAATATATCAATATAAACATACTATTAGAGAATTTTGTAAACAATATTCTAGAATCTGGAAATTTCTCACAATTTTATCATAATATTAAGATTCAAACAAATTCTATTCTGATGAGTTTTTTTTTCGAATTGTTAATATATTTCAACTTTGATGATAATATAAAAAGCTATCCAATTTCTATTCTTGGAAATAAAGTTACATCAAATATAATTCTATATAAAATTTTAATTAATTTTTTTTTTTATTATTTATATTTTTTAAAGCTTGCCATTATACAATATTATTATATATATTTATAATTAAATAATTGAAAATGACCGCTACGTGACTTCTAGCATGATTCGATTCTTTTGTGGTAATTTTTACTATAAAATTTGAATATTATCTCTTTAAAAAAAGATTTTTTGCATCGGCTTATCATAAAAAGTCAAATTACGTCTGATTATATGATTCTGGAGGTAAATTCACATGACCAAATCTGAAAAAAAAATTGTTTTTTTCCCTAAAAAGATAATTTTTTGGCATATTGTATAGCTTGTGATGGTATTTTTTTAAGACCATACACTTATATACTTTTTTGCTAAAATTTTCAAAAATAACGCTAAAAAAAAGTCGATTGTCATACGGCCATAGACCTCAGAATTGATAGTAATAATCTTTTCTTTTCCATTTTCAAAGAATGACACCTTCAGACCAAAATGCACCACTTACAGTTATTTTTTTTAGATTCAATTGCTTTTCTGAGCCCCACATATGTTAAATTGTGCTTATTGACATATCTACAGAGCGAGAAATAAGTTTCGCATCCACATCCACTGAAAGTTTATTTTGACGTTAATTATCCACCGTAGTAATTTTGAAGTTAAATAAATAATATATTGTATATATGATATTAACCTATTGTTATATGACTGGGCTTTAATTTCTAAACTATAAAATGTATATTATATTATATAAATCCAAGAAAAAAATATCGACAAACTTGTTCTAACTGTTAATATAGTATTTTTCTTTAAGAAAATACTATTGTATTTCAATCTATTGAGTATTTCTACTTAAATATTATCGTATATAAATAATTTTTATAAACAAATCAAATTTGTTTGATTCATTTAAGTTTTATTGCCTCTTATCAAACTTAAGAAAGAGTTTTGCATATATTAATAAATTACCAAAAAAAATAACCCCCCCGTCTCCCGTCCCCCGATTCATTATATTCTAATTTTTATTGATGACTGTTTTTTTATCATCTTAATATGAGCTTTTATGGTATTTTTGGTCTATGCAATTAAATACACGTTTTTATATAATATACAATAGATATGGTTTTTTATATTTAACAAAAAAAAAATACATTTTTATATAATTTTCATGATTTTGTTAACTTTATCTTTCATATTTGGAATAATTTCGTTTTAGATTTTATCATATCATATCAAAAGTATGCCTATAATTAAAACAGTCATTTAACTGTGTTCCCCATTGGAAAATTCAAATTTTACTAGTTAACTTTTACTCCTTTTAGAAAAATTTTACATAAAAAAACAATTCTTTTACTATAGTAAAAGATATATTATCATTAAATCAAGAACTTCTAATAAGAACATTGCCCTTTTAGGGTAATGAACTTAAATTGATAAAAAAAAAAAAAACAATAATTGTTTCGTTGACATACCATACTTTAATATGTTCACAAGAATTATCTATTTACATAATATCTAATATATTAAATTTCATCTAAATGTTAATTTTTAATTGCGGTTTAGGTCTACCAAAATACTTATACAGTATCTATGAAAATTTGATATAATTCTATTTTATCCTAGAAATTTATTCAACCAGAATATTTTTATGTAAAAATAAAAATTTGAATACATTTAACGAAAACAAAAATTTATTTTTTTAAAAAAATATCTAGCAAAGCAAAAAAATTTTATCTATAAAAGCTTTTAGAACAACTATTATTCGTATTTATGTGATGAAAAGTCAACCTAAAATTTTATTAATTATATTTATTCTTTTTCCTAATAATCTTTAATTATAACAAAAAAATATCATTAAAAAAAATTTAAATACATTTTTAAAAAAAAAAACAAAAAAATATTTTTAAAATAATATCTAGCAAGGCACAAAAATTTTATCTATAAAAACTCCTGGAGCGACTATTATTCGCATTTATTTGCTTAAAAGTCAACCTAGAAATTGTTTTATTATTTTTATTACTTTTTTAATAATTTTAAATTATAACAAAAATTGATCACTTTAACAAATTTAAAATACATTGTACAAAAGGTAAAATATTATTTTTTTTTTTAAATCTTGCAAAACACAAAATTTTTATCTATTTTATAAAAGCTCCTAGAACAACTATTATTCATATTTATATGATAAAAAGTCAACCTAGAATTATTTCAATTAATTTTATTATTTATTTAATTCAAATACATTATAAAAAAAAATTATAAAAACAAAAACAAAAAATTTCAAAAACACTAAAAAAACAAAGATTGAAAAAAAATTTTATCTATAAAAGCTCAAACATTATTCCTAGAACAACTAGTGTATTAGTATTTATTTGCAGAAAAGTCAACCTTGAATTTATTCTATTTTTTTTTAATAAGCTTAAATTATAATAAAAAATAATCCCTTAAAAGAAATTTCAAATGTACTCAAGAAAAGAAAAAAATATTTTAAAAAAATTTCTAGCAAAGCACAAAAATTTTATCTGTAAAAGTTCAAACATTTTCCTGGAACAACTAGTATTCTTATTCTATTTTTTTTAATAAGCTTTAATTATAAAATTTCAAATACATTATAAAAAAAAAAAAAAAAAAAAAAAAATATTTTTAAATTATAACAAAAAATGATCACTTAAAAAAATTTCAAAATACATTAAAAAAAAAAATTATTTTTAAGAAAATCTAGCAAAGCACAAAAATTTTATCTATAAAAGCTCAAATATTTTCCTACAATAACTAATATTCGTATTTATTTGCAGAAAAGTCAACCTTGAATTTATTCTATTTTTTTTTATTTTTTTTTTTAATAAACTTAAATTATAACAAAAAATGTTGACTAAATTAATTTTTATTGTTTTTTCAAATTAATTCTTTAATTTCATTGGTATTATTTTCTAATACGAAAGTTTCGTTTACTTTTTCACTTTCATAATTAGCCGCCAATTGATCTGATTGAAAAGTAGTAAGTCCATTTTTATCAGAATTTTCCGTACAAATGCACTTTACTGGTGGACATTGAACAACTGGACATGCAATAACTTTTGTCGGAACAAATAAAAGTCCTCTCCGCAATGGTTGTCCATCTTCATTATAGTTTGTAGCTAATATTCCAAATGGCCATTTTAAATTGCCAGCTGCATAGTTGCACTTTGCGCTATCGAAAACTATAAAGCCTATAAGAAATATTAAAACTTGAATTTTTTATTTCAAAAAAAAAATATTTAAACAAAATATGCATTTTTTTTTACAAAATAAAAAAAGTCCTAAAGCTCTTGGCAGCTTCATTATCAAAGAATAACTAATAACAACCTATTGCATATCTCTGACATTTATATAGTGCATCAGAAATGCATTTTTATATAAAAACTGAAGAAAAAAAAATGAATAAAAAAATAATATAGAAATTGTGTATTAATTTTTTTTTTTTAAAGATTTATTTTCAATATCTTTGATATAATTATCATGATTTTGTTTGCTTTATCTTTCGTATTTGGAATAATTTCGTTTTAGATTTTATGATAGCATATCAAAACTATGCCTATAATTAAAGCAGTCGTTTTACCTCATTATTAGAAAATTCAAATTTTACTACTTAACCTTAACGGCTTTAATTGGAAAATTATAATAAAAAAAAACAATACCTTTAAAGCATATTCCTCTTATTAGTATCTAAACATAATCTACATAAAAACTCATTTATAACATTCTGTTAGTATACTCATAGATATTAATATCAGATTTTAAGCATGGACAAGTTAGAAAAATAAATTGTTCTTTGGTGAACTAAAGAAAAACATTTAAGAACAGACCTTCCTTAAAAGACATTCATGGCAAAATAATATTTCAAAACTAAAAAATTATTTCGAACAAGTTCACATATTTTAATATGCTAATATAAAAAATTGGTTTTTTTTTTAAATATAAATTTGTTATTCAAATGAGTTTGAACGTAAAACTAATCCTTTTCTCAAATTTAAATAATAAAATTGGTGGTTCACTAAGATAAGCTAGTAAAAGTAAATTTATTGCTTTATTTTTAAGAAATTTTTACAGAATATTATACATATTATATATTTTAAATGTAAATATATTATAATATTCTACAAAAAACTTTTCTAAAGAACTACTACATATAAAATTGGTATGAACCATTTTATTTAATTAAAATATTGATTGTTTTGAATGTATTGTAGTATATAAAATTTCAGAATACATATACTATATAAGATTTTTCTAAATTCTCTTTCTAATAGACATTCGAGTTTATATACTATCTAAAAAGAATTTAAATTATTATCAGTCTTCATTTGGAAATTTATAAATATGACTCAGAAGAGAGTAGCGTGATCATAATAGTCAAAATGAAGTTGCTGATCTGTTGTATTATATTCTGTAAGAAATTTTTTTATATATAAATACGATCATAGTTAAAAAGCTAATATATTAAATTTATTAAGATTTATTTTATATGGTAAATAGTTCATCATTTTGGACTAAAGACCCACCACTTGATGAGGATGATGTTATAAACTTGATAGCACGCCAATGTCCATGTTTAAAGGGCAGAAAAGGTCAACCAGGAACTATAGTTGGTCTAAAGGGTGATACTGGAGATCCGGGACCTCCTGGGGTTCCTGGTCCAACTGGTGCTACTGGATTAAAAGGAGC
Organism: Atherix ibis; assembly: GCA_958298945.1. NCBI lineage: Eukaryota > Metazoa > Arthropoda > Insecta > Diptera > Athericidae > Atherix > Atherix ibis. Next base: position 27,747,449 of record OY282605.1, on the reverse strand, counting down.
TCAAGGTTCTGCTGGTGATCCAGGTGATCCTGGTGCCATGGGATCTAAAGGAGCAACGGGTGATCCAGGACTTCAAGGCGATCAGGGTGTGATGGGGATAGCTGGACCATCTGGTGACAAAGGCCTACCTGGTCTTACCGGGCCACCTGGCAATAAAGGATTAATGGGTGACACAGGAATTACTGGTATAACTGGAGTAACAGGAGGAGATGGTGATCCTGGAGATGGAGGTGATGATGGCGCTGGTGGTGCTAAGGGAGATAAAGGTACCCCAGGTATACCTGGTACTCCAGGCACACCGGGTATACCTGGTGCACCAGGATTACCAGGAGTTGCGGGTGTTCAAGGATCAAGTGGAAGTCGCGGTCCGCAAGGACTTCTTGGCCCACCAGGGCCTATAGGATCCCCAGGCGACAGAGGTCTTCCCGGTTTACCAGGGCTGCGTGGAATTAAAGGAAAAAAAGGTAGTGATGGTCCAAGAGGAGATCCCGGCAGAAGAGGAATAAAAGGGCATCGCGGTCCAAAAGGTGATGCATTTTTCTCCAAGGATGAACACGATTTATTTTTATATCCACATAATTAACAATACTTTTATCTAGAAATAATTTATGTATATTAATGATGTAAAAAAATTTGATGAGTAAATAATAATTTCTTTTGATTTTCATAAATTTATTGTATTTAATTTTTAATTTTCAATAAATATTTTTTTTTTTTAAATATTTTGGTAACAAAAATAAAAAACAAAATAAAAAGTTTTCTAAAAAAAATATATTTTTTAAGGATTTTGTATTATTTATTTTTTTAATTTATAATTAATCCAACATGAAATTATCTAATTAATATCTTTGATACAATATATTTTCAAAATTTATTATAAATAAAAATAAATGCTGTATCCAAATTGAAAGAAGTTTTTTTTTTTTTTGTTCAAATCGAATTTAATTGGCTATTATTATGTTCAAATGTTTCTTACATAGATACCATGTTTCGTTGACAGCGTGGAGTATATTTAAAATTCTTGATTTCACTAATTCCAGATAATCGAAATATATTATATACTTGTTAATAGTATATGTCTGTTGATCTGTCTTAATGAGAATTCTAACAATATTCCGAAGATGTTATGATACTAATACGCTCATCTGTTAATATGCTAATTTATATAAGAAACTCCCCTTTTTTCTCCATATTTTTGATCAAATCAAATTATTTGAGTTTTTTTATTATCATCAAATACAAACTCTATCATTTACATAATTATATTTAAAATGGATTTACTAATGGTATTTAATATGAGTAAATAGAATAGAACGTAACAAAAGTTCATTGATTTTTTAATATATAATATGTATATATGTATTTATGTTTGTATGTGCAAGTGAATAAAATTTACTACTTTGTCGAGATATGATGGAGATTTCTAAATATAAAATAGCATGATCCAATATAAAATTTCAGATAGTCAAGAATGAAGGTGCTGATCTGCTGTTTGTTGTTCTGTAGGTGCATAGAATTAGATAAATTAATGATTAATTTTGAATATAGTAGATAATTTAATTACTTATAATAGATTTGATTGGAGAGTGTATTTCTTCATCTTGGTGGAAAAGGGAGGCGCCACTAGAAGTTGAAGATGTTCTAAGAATATCAAGACAAGGATGTTGCGCAAAAGGAGAAGCAGGAGATAATGGCCCACCTGGCCCAAAAGGTGATAAAGGAGTACCGGGGCCTATGGGACTTCCTGGAACTGTTCCAGGAGAAATGGGATCGCCTGGTCCTACCGGACCTGTAGGAGATAAGGGTGCAATTGGTGATACGGGAGCGCCTGGAGCAAAAGGTGAACAAGGTGATAAAGGAGTTCAAGGTATATCTGGCGATATTGGAGATAAAGGAGCAACAGGTGGTATGGGATTAACTGGCGATCCTGGTCCAGATGGTACTAAAGGAGTATCAGGTGGTATGGGTGATAGCGGTGATCCAGGTCTTAAAGGAGAGAAAGGAGCCAAAGGAGCCACAGGACCACCAGGTATAAAGGGAGAACCTGGTTTAGCTGGAGGAAATGGTCTACCAGGAAGTCCAGGTGTGCCTGGACCAAATGGTTCTCCTGGTGCTGCTGGAGCAAAAGGTGATAAAGGAAACTTAGGACCAATTGGACCAACAGGACCGCGAGGTAAAACTAGAAAAGGCAGAAGAGGAAAACCAGGTACCCCAGGAGATTCTGGTGATAATGGTAAACCAGGCAAAAGAGGATCAAAAGGATCACATGGAAAGAGAGGACCACCAGGTTTATCTGGCCAAAAAGGCCAAAAAGGATATTTGAAATAATAAAATAAATATTTTCGAAAACTACTAAATTTGTATTTTGTATTTTCTGTACGCAATTTATTTAAAATTTATAACTAACAAAATTTAATTATTATTTGTTAGTATATATTAAATATTTTTAAAATATATTCGAGATGTTATATTTATCTAATAATTTAAAAAAAAAAAATGGCAAGAAAATTATTTTGGATAGAACAATTGATGATTGCATATAACTTTCATGTAGAATATTTTGGAGAACACTTGACGGTATAGAAGTTAAAACCAAAACTAAAAATATTGATTTTATAACTAAAATAAAGTATTCAAAATACATATACAAAAGGTCTATTTTTTTTCAAAATGGTCAGATACAGATAAATATTATTGTATAATTTCATACAAATCGATCGCTAACTATTGTAAATTCATACTTATTAGTGAATTAATAAAATTTTCAGTCAGTTGTATATATAATGCATCTGTATATGTTTGACTACAAAATATATACGTGACTATTTCTATATACTTTAATACTTATCCATACATATATACATATGAGTATATTGTACGATGTAGAAAAAAATATTTAAAAAAGAACTTATGAGTAAATAGATATGGAGTTCTTATTTATTTTGTTTGTGCATACATTCATATATTTAGAGAATATTTAAAATAGATAGAATTTGATTTTCGTTTTGGGTGGGGTAAATGGTATATAAAATTAAATAGAACAGAATTGAAAATTTTAATTCTTTAAGATGAAAGCTTCCATATACATTGGACTGTTTTGTAAGTGGAAATTTCAATTGAGAAAGATCTTTACTTTTTTTAAACGACAATATTAAATAATATTATTTTAAACTAGTTTTTTTAGAATTTTCTGCCGGATCATCATTTTTTAAGGAGCATGCAATAACTGAAGAAGATGTACTTAGATTGGCGGCGAGACAAGGTCCATGCCTATGTCAAAAGGGAGATCCTGGTGATCCTGGTCCAAAAGGTATTATGGGAAATGTTGGACCTACGGGCCCCACTGGTGGTGCTGGGCTAAAAGGAATAACTGGACCTATTGGTGATAAAGGCATAGCAGGAGTAAAAGGTGCTACCGGTACAACTGGACTTGCAGGAGATAAAGGAATTATGGGTTCGATGGGTGCGAAAGGCGAAAAAGGTTCACCTGGGTCAACCGGATTGATAGGTGATAAGGGTGGACCTGGAGGTATGGGAATAGCAGGTGATCCAGGTGCAAAAGGTGCTAAAGGCAGCATTGGACTTCAAGGACCGGCTGGAATTAATGGAGGAATCGGTATACCAGGTACTCCTGGTATACCTGGCGATGATGGTGCTCCAGGACCCCCCGGATTACAAGGGATGGATGGAGAACCAGGATTAAATGGTCCAGCTGGCGCCAAAGGAATAAAAGGCCCTAATGGTCCAACTGGTCCTCCAGGAAGAAGAGGGCCACCGGGTCCTCGAGGACCAATAGGAATAAGTGGAACTCCAGGATCTAAAGGTAAAAGAGGACCACGTGGTGATCATGGTAAAAAAGGACGTCATGGTAGACCGGGTAAATATGGTGCTAAAGGTACAAAAGGACATAAAGGTGATAAATTCTCCTTTCATTTTAAGAAAAAAACAAATAATAATGAAATAAATTAAATCAAAAATAAAAATATTATATGAAATTTCATTTAACAAATATATTATATGCAAATATATTTTTAGAATATATAATATCAATTAGTATTGATAAAATAATGTAAAAAAGTCGAAATTATAATTTATGTTAATTTAAAGTTAAATGAAAAAAAAAATGCAATTTTTTTGTTTGTCAATTGTTTTAATTAATTATATTGGGTTTTTTTTTGTTGCCATTTTGAATTTTTTGTGATAGTTTGGTTTTGAAAATGTTCAAAATTGCTTTTGGTGTTTATTGTCAAAAAGAAACTAACAGTGTTGGTATATTGTGAACTTAATAGATTTGGTATTAAAATAGCTCTTAAGAAATTTAGTTTTCGTTATTAGGAAATTTATACAAAAATGTTCAAATACTTATTTTTAATTGGTGTCATTTCTTTATCATTATTTTTTTTTATATTTAAGTTTTAAGTTTATTGTGAAGAAAAAACCGTTTAATCATTTTCAATTAGTTTATAATATTATAATAAAAAAATATTTAAAAGTTTTGTGCAATAATATTTTTTCTTCGACTGTTCATTAATAAAAATTTTAAAAAGTTATGATTATCACAAATATAATAATATAATTTAGTAAATTCTTATAAAATTAAATAAGATATAAAGGGACTGATGAAAAAGTACTAACAAAAATTATAAGAATATAAAAAGAAATAATTCAATAATTGTAATAATTATTATTTGAGAAAAAAAAACAATTTTATATGAATAACTTAATTTAAATAAAACTACAATATAAGTTAACTGTATTAAATCCTTAAAATAAAATATTTTTTGCAGTGACAATTATACACATACGTATGTATGTGTATGTATGCCAATATTCTTAACCTACTTTGAATATCAAAAATAATACCTTCCTTGTATAATAAAAAGAAAAAAAATATTGAAAAGATACAAACAGAAATAAGATCCGATGATATTTGTTCATGTTACTTTTAACCACAAATCGAAAATTAAGGTCTGATTTTAATCCAATGTTAATATTTGTAAGGAAAAAAAATTCACCTGACAAAAATGTTCCAAAAAATACAGTTCCAATTACATTCTACCAGACATTGGCAGTCTAATTAATGGAACAACTTTCGAGAATAAGGAAATAAAATAAAGAATATCGAATTTTTGAGGATGGTCATTTTGGAGAGTTGTTAAACATGTTAAACCCTTTTGACTTTTGGCAACAAAAAAAAGTTTTATGCAATTATAACTGTAAATATAAAATACATTCTTATTATGCATATTTTATTATAATAATAATATTGTTATTGGATAATGTACAGTTAGTGTTGAAGAGTATTTAAGAGCAATGGTCAATGCAGAAAATGCATCAAAATTGTTGGAACAGCAGCGAAGTTAAGATGAGGCTGTCATTAAATATTCTGTTTATACGTAAGCATACTATTTATTTTGTAAAACTAATTTCGAAATCTAGAAGAAACTACTAATGGAATAATTGTTTTTAATATTTACTAGTCGGTTTGAGTTTATTATCAAACGCACATCGTAGAAAAGGTTCTGATGGAGGTAATTCAGGTGGCGGAATATATCTTCAACCAATTCCGGTTTACTCACAACAATCGTCTATAGGATTATCTCAAGTACATTCAGGGCAGCAATATGTGCAAAGTTTACCCCAAACGCAATACGTAGCTGTTCCACAAGTGCAGCAGGTTGCTGTTCCACAAGTGCAGCAGGTGGCTGTTCCTCAAGTACAAACTGTTGCAGTCCCCCAACCACAATACGTAGCTGTTCCACAAGTACAGCAAGTGGCTGTTCCACAAGTACAGCATGTGGCTGTTCCACAAGTACAGCATGTGTCTGTTCCACAAGTACAAACTGTTGCTGTTCCACAAGTACAAACTGTTGCTGTGCCTCAAGTACAAACAGTTGCAGTACCGCAAGTTCAACAGGTGCAACAAGTCCAACAAGTGCAGAGCGTTCAGAGTGTTCAGACTGTGCCACAAGTGCGACCAGATACTCAGATCATTGTTGTGCCACCGCAAACGTCATATCCACCAACTCAAGTTGTAGCAGGACCACCCGGACCACCCGGACCAGCTGGTCCACATGGACAACCCGGTTCAGCTGGATTTCCCGGACATCCTGGCTTCCCTGGACAACATGGTCCAAAAGGTGATGGTGGACCATATGGCCCACAAGGTAGTGCGGGTACTCCCGGATATCCAGGCTTTCCTGGTTCACATGGACCGTCAGGCCAACCGGGATATCCTGGCTTTCCAGGACCCGGAGGTTCTGCCGGATATCCAGGACAATCTGGAAGCCCTGGTGCAGCAGGTTATCCAGGCAATCCAGGGCCTCAAGGCCAATCGGGCTATCCTGGATCGCATGGCCCACAGGGACCTTCGGGCCAAAGTGGACAGCATGGAAATCAAGGTGTCCAAGGTCCTCAAGGATCTCAAGGTGCACAAGGACCTCAAGGACCAGCAGGACAACCAGGAAGTGTAATATATCCCCAACCTCCAGTATATCCCCCACCTCCAGTATATCCCCAACCTCCAGTATATCCCACACCTCCAGTAATTGTCCAACCTCCAGCATACCCCCAAAATCCAATAATTGTCCAGCCTCCAGTATACCCCCCACCTCCGGTATATGTCCCATCTCCAATATATCCCCAACCTCCGGTATATCCTCAGCCTCCAGCATACCCACCTCCTCCCGTGTATAGACCCCCGCAAGTATATCCACAACCAGTTTATCCTCAACCAGTTTACCCAAACTATCCAATAGCTTGCACTACAGGATGCAATTACCCACCGACGCCAAACAGTGACTCTGATGAGAATACAGATGTTTGTGAATATAATTGCGATGGCCATAATGATGCAGTTTGTGCCACAAACTACCAAAAGGTCCGAAAATTCAGCAGTGCATGTGCCTTGAACCATTATAACTGCTTATTCCCTGAAAAGCCATGGAAAACTATTACATTATCAAAATGTCGATTATATTTGAAAAGTGAAGATGGTGAAAGAAGTGCTACAGAAGGAGAACTTCTAGAAGCAGATTATGTGCCCGAAGAAGGTGATGAGATAGTATCAGAAGAAATTGAAGACGGCCAAATATCTTTGGCCGAATATAAAACACGCCAAATTTCCAACAATCTCCAATTAGCTAATCTAACTGAAACTGGAACATCTAATAATACCGAAGTTGTTGAACAAATATTATCCGAGAAAAAAGTCGAAAAACCATTGGAACCTTTAGCAAATGCTGATAAAGTTCTTGGAGAATCTCCCGAAGTTATTCCAGTTGCTCTTTCTCAAGCTGTTGATATCATACAAAACAATAATGAGGAATCAACAAATAAAGTAGGTGTAGTAGCTCCAGATGAAATTGGACATGTTAAAGAAGTAGAAAATATGCCTGAACCTGTCGAGCTAATGACCGAAAAATCCGTTCAGGAACCTGTTTCAAGAGAACCAAAAAACCACTTTGGAAAAATATCCAAAAATTTACGAAAAAAGTGGCAATATTAAAAAAAAAATTTCAATAAATTACAAATTTACTAATCAATAAAAATTTAAATCAATTTAAGAGTTTCTCGAGTTCGCCACATATAGTATGTATGTGAAAATGTTTTTAAAAGAAAATTTAATAAATATTAATTAGATAAATAGCGAAAGTTTTTTTTACTAATGAAAGTGCATTTTTTTTTTTACACAAATAAGATTTTTTTTTTTTTTTTGCAAAAAAAAACTAATAACATATTCGAATATTTTTCTAATATATTGTATATTATATAAGAAAAATCAGCAGTAAAAGAAAATAAACTTTTTTTATTGATAGAAGAATTTTTTCTGTGCGTATTCGAAAAGCGTAGATAATTTTCTTTATAAAAAATATTGGCAAGAAAACACCTTTAAAAACTATAAATTATAAAAAAAAAACCTTATGGAAAAGATACAAAATATGACACACAACAAACTAATTATATGTAAAAACTTACTAAATATTCAATTCGATTAATTTCAAATGTTGAATCCACGATTAATTCTGTGCTATAAATTAGTTAAAAATTATCAATACATATGGAACAGGTAGAAAAGTCGATAATTTCTTCGCAATTATATCGGGTTGTATATTTAAATATAAAGGTTCTAAAAGATTGGGAGCTTTTTGGAATATTTATAAAGGTTCTGAAGAATAATATAAACTTTTTGGAATATTTTCTTTAAGAAATTTTTAAATATTTGACTAATCGGTAACTTCAGTATCGTAATCTACGAAGGTCGTTCAAAAAGTCCTTAGAAAATGATAGAAAAAAACTGTTTTTAAAAAAAAAATTTTATTTTTCAACATAACCTCCTTTTAGGTCTATACACTTTTCCAACCGTTTTTCCAAAGTTTTTATCCCGTCCAAAAAATAGGATTTCGGAAGTTCTGCAAAATATTCATCCGTTTGAGCAATGACGTCCGCCTCGTTGGAAGTGAACCGTCGTCCGCCAAGCCATTTCTTCAGATTGGGAAAAAGAAAATAGTCACTCGGGGCCAAATCTGGTGAATAAGCGGGATGCTGCAACAATTCCATTCTCAATTCCACAATTTTGGCCATGGAAACAGCGCAGGTGTGCACACGCGCATTGTCCTGATGCAAGAGGATTTTTTTCTTCTTCAGGTTGGGGCGTTTCTCTTTGATTTCCTCGCTCAACCGTTGCAATAACGACGCGTAATACGCTCCTGTTATTGTTTTTCCTTTTTCCAAGTAGTCGATAAAAATGATGCCCTGCGAATCCCAAAAGACCGTGGCCATCACCTTGCCGGCCGATGGCACAGTTTTTGCCTTCTTCGGAGCCCGTTCACCCTTGAAAATCTACTGTGATGACTGTCTCTTCGTTTCTGGAGTGTAGTAGTGTATCCAGGTTTCGTCCACAGTGACATATCGGCGAAGGAATTCGGCAGGATTGCGATGAAAGAGTGTCAACATAGCCTCAGAGTCCACTGCACGATTGCGCTTATTCTCCTCTGAGAGGAAACGCGGCACCCATCTTGCCGAAAATTTTTTCACAGACAATTTTTCATGCAAAATTGAAGCGACTGTACCTTGTGATATGCCCGTAGCCTCAACTAATTCGCGCATTTTAATTCGCCGATCGTTCAAAATCAGATCGTGGATTTTGTCGATGATTTCAGGAGTAGACACCTCAACTGGGCGTCCTGAACGATGTTCATCTTTTGTGGATGAACGGCCACGTTTAAATTCATTCACCCAATTGTAAACCATCGCAAACACAGGTGCAGATGTGCCATGAACTGTATCCAACTCGACTTTGATTTCTTTCGGGCTTAAGCCTTTCAAATGGAGATGTTTGATGACAGCCCTAAACTCGCTTTTTGCCGTTGTTATGCACAAATAAATGTCGTTAACTTTAATCGACGATAGAAATTGACCTACGGTATGGATCTAGCTGAAATTTTGACAGCTTTCCTCACAATAATGCTACTTACAAAAAAAAATCTTTACCGACACTACAAGCGCAATTTCTCGGATTTTCAAAGGACTTATTGAACGACACTCGTATTTGATGACATTCTGTAGTACCTTGACCTTAGATTATAGAAGAACTGGATAGGCTTCTACACAAAAATTCTATTCAAATTTTATTGCCAATTCATTTGTAAAAATGCATAACACATACAAAATAACAGAAACGGCGTAAATCAGTGGGGGTCAACTTCAATTTTCAGTATGTGATTGAAGCGGTTCGTTTAAAAGCATTTTCATACACATATGTGATGTCATCTGATAGAATTAGTTTTGGAAATTTGTAATAAAACACAGTATTCCAAATTTGAAAACATTATTTATTTATTTCACTATATATTTTATTTATTAAAATAGAATTATAAAATGGAAGAGCATAGAAAAATATAAATTATTTGATTATATCAAAACAATTATATGCCCAAATAAAAATCTATTCCAAAAATGCAAAATGAATTAAATAAGAGAATGTGATATTATGTTGAAATTAAAACTATACTGCAACTTAGTAAATATATTTATTTCGATCAGCACTTCGGTAAATTTTCACAATACTTTCAAAATAGTACTTTAAGAAGCCAAAGGACTTGTATGCTATCAAACTGTTTGATGATAAATCTCCTTCTAAAGCTGAAAGACAGTCTTTGCAATTACCAAGCTTAAAAACATTAAATCCTGATATGTATTCGATCAGTTTTTCACTATATTCATTAAGTGCAGATGTGTTAAATAAATAATCATAGTCAATTAAAATATTTATTTAACCCATCTGCACTTAATTTCCCTTAAATTTCCTTATAAACTTTTTACGTACACCGCCACTGAATTATTTTCTGGTAAACATTGAACTGTCAACATCACATTTGTTTATATTTATTGTATGATACACTATTCATTTTTTAATCGCTTTTCGGACCAAATAAATCATTAAAAGCCAATTAAACATATTATAAATTAAATTTTTATTAATTTCTCTAGTAAAAATAAAGAATGTCAACTTACCAAAAGAAAGAAATTTCCGGATTCCTCATTCCGTTGAATGACCAGCAATTCTATATAAACCACTTCATTTTATGAATTCAAAAATTCGTATTAAATTTTATCAACAATATAATTATTTGTATAAATGCTTACTTTTTCTAAATACATACTTTAAAAAATAAAAAAATACACTTTCACTTGTACTTTCCGATAAATGCCAAAATAACAACTGCAAAAACAACAAAAGTATGCAAGTATTTTGGTATGCTACCACTTTCATGGCGAATGGCGTGTGTTAAAACTCTCCGAAAGTCTACAAAATTGAGGAACGCTTAATATTTAATTGATATTTACGAAATAAATAATAAACCTAAAATACAATAAATTATGGTTTCGGAATTCAATAAATTTCTATTACGAAAACTAGATGTCAGTGAGTGTCATGTCTACATAGAAATGTCGACACAAAAGTATGCAAGCGTTACGATTTCTCGCCACTTTTGCAATAATTAATCCAGAAAATTACATATACACATACAAAAATCTGATGCTAGGACATATCCATGTATTCTTTAATTTAAGACCACGACACTGGGGCTATTTGTTGACTTTGACAGCTTCCCTAATAAAGCACATGGTCGAAAGTTATAGTTGGAGGGCGTATTTCAAACGCGTATTTAGTTGAATTTTATGGAGCATATTTGATTGTTTTAGTTAGATAAAGAGGGAAGGAATTATTGAGTCCTATTCGAAAATAAATCCTGTGTTAGGTGACAATCATAGAAAATATGGTTACAATATTGGTTAAGCTGGTCCTGTTTTTAATCAGCATGATCCGTTAAAATTTGTTTAGTTTTGTATGTTTTTATCTGATCCTATTCGTAGCTTCATAAGTAAAAGAAATGTTATGATTTTTTTCCTTGTTTAAGGAATCCTATTCGTAGCTTCATAAGTAAAAGAAATGTTATGATTTTTTTCTAAGAGATTCACAATTAAAAAAATTTAATTTTCATTTTTTTTTGCTGATATTCGTTTAGAATACGTGCGATAGTTAGGTCTAGATGCCACTGGATTGACAGACAGAAGGTGTGTGTGGCTTTCAAAAATAAAGTTATAGATGTGAGCATTCGGCTCTATTGGAATTTTGGATAATTTTTGTAACCAGAATTTTGAAAAGGATGTTGGGTTGTTTGACAATGTTACACTATAATTGGTCTCACAATTAATTTAGTGTGTATTTCTACGTATGGCTGAGGATATTGTTTGACATACTGTCGTCAGTAGTCATGTCATATTGGGTATAACTGTAAGAACTGGACGTCGGAGAGTTTCTCGCGAGTCCCCTCGTCACCCTACCAAATACCCTAACCCAAATAAAACGCTCTGCAGCCAACGAAACTCAATACTTTTTGAGTAGGTTCTGTTAGATCTCGTTGAGTACAAGTTCATTCCATTGGACACGAATAGGCCTTTATTGCCTACAGTTAGCGTTGCCATTTTATCATAGAAAGACTTACATCCGAACAATTCTTATTTTGTTATTGAATTTTATTACCAATATTCGTGCACTGTGAAAAATGTCTTTCGCGCACTTCTACCATTTTATGATCGTCATAATCGATCGACTGTGCAAGCAATTAAAGCCATAGTGATAAAATTTCTCAGCAATTTGACGGTATTGGACATCAAACTACCAACACGTGTGCGTAAAGTGAGCACAGTGAAAAATATTGCTGCCGTAGCATGCAGTGTTGATGAAGACCTTGATTTGTCCATCAGTTGCCGTTCACAGCAATTGGGATTGCGCTGCTCGACTATGTGGAAGATTTAATGCAAAGATCTTGAATTCTTCAAGATATTTGCGTTAAATCTTCAAATTTAAGGACAAGTTGAAAAAAATTCGTTTTTTATTTCTGGCTAAATAAAAAACGGATTTTCCTCAAGTCCGATTTGACGCCTCTAAACTATTTTTTATGGGGTTACGTGAAATCACTCTGCTGTGCCGATAAACTAGCATCAGTTGCAGCTTTGGAAGACATTATTACACGTGTTAATAGCGAGATAATAGCGAGATGCTCGAAAAATTTGTTCAAAATTTGAGCGTTCGCATGAATCACTAAAAACAACGTAGTCGTGATCAACATTTACATAAAAAAAATCTCTAAAATGTAAATGGCAAGCATTGATTTATCCAAACACTTAAAAAAGTGTTTAAAAACCAACCACTTAAAAAATCACCCCTTACAAAGCCGTCTTTTACGGAAAGACCCACTTTAAGGGAAGAATTTCACTCGTTATCAATTTTCCCATAGCACGTGTGCACTCGCAACATCTGAGAACAGGTACAAGTAATGTCTTCTTAAAGGTAATGTGATATTGCAAGTGTGGGCGCACTAATAATTTATTCATAATCGTCAACATATGGCATGTGCTGATGGTCAAAAATAGCAAATTTAATAGGTTGATATCAACCAGTAATAATATATGCAATAATTGGTGAGATATTATTAAAATATTCAATGGATGTAAATTCGTCAATAAAGATAAAATATAAAACGCATTAAAATCTGTTTATTGCTATAAAATAAAATATAAAAAAGCATTTTAAAAACTATAAACAATAACTATAAACAGTAATAATCGTAGCGTAGAAAGTTATTTAAAGAATTTCGGTCGTGTGCTAGGCCAATAAAATGACTCTAAAATGTATTAAATATTATAATTTAAATCGATCGGTTGCGTTTTATGGGTTGAATATTAAATTAACATACGAGTATACTCCGCGTATTATAATAAATTTCTTTGCAAAAAATCTCATTTTTAAAGATACTATATGTCTGATAGGAATATCTTCATCTATATCTGTATAAAAGAAAAAAAAGAATTATGTGTATTTTAAAAGTATTTTACAAAAAACATCATTTTAATCAATAATTAATGACACATTAAAATAGACGTTCAGAGAATTTTATATTTTCACTGATTTTATTATTTAATAATCTGATAAAAATTTCATCAATTTGTTGCTATATTTTTAAAGTATTTTAAATGATAGAATTTCAAACACGTTTTAATAAGGTTTTTTTAAAAAAAATTAACAAGATTTTAAGCAGAAAAAAATATGTAAAAATTTGTTTTTACAATAATACATCCTTAAACTCCAAGTACAATAAACGTAAATAATAGAAAAAGTGTTCATGTTACTTTTACCCTCTGCTATAAACCGTCTATCTTACTATTCCTTAACTGCATCGTAATACCAGAAAACCGTCTAAAGACTATTGGTAACGACTATACCCGTCCGTTTATAGATAGACTATTGAGTTGGAATCTCCAGACAACTGGAAAGACTAGAGTTGAATTGATGATTTAGACAATTACTTTGAAAAAGGTTAACTTATTTGTACCTTGGAATGTTAAATCTAATAACATTAAAATTCGGAATTTTTTCTATAAATTAATATTTTGCCATTCTGCATGAAATATTAAAAAAAAAAAAAAAAAAAAAACTTTAAATGGCTGCCGTGAGATTTTTTGCAGATATTCTAAATGAAGCAGGAGAAACCGTTATAGTCGTCAATTCTAAGGGATATGATTTTTTTTGCCGAAAATTTTAATATGGACTAAATATGGTATCAACAAGTCAGCACCATAAGACACATAAGAAATTTCGGATATATTATTTAGAAAATTTTCAGGATCAGTCATTTCAGGATTTGTTATTGTAAAATTGCCTCAATGATCGTGCGATTTGACGCTGTTGGACTTTTTCTCTTCAAAAATATCATCAAAAATTATCTCAAAATGATCGAGTCCATTTGTTTAAATAATGTTTGAAAAAAGTTATCTTATTTGTGCTTTGGAAAGTTAAATCTAATAAATGATACTTAAAATTCGGATTTTTTTTTTATAAGTTAATATTTTTTTGTATTGTTTATATTTTGCCATTCTACATAAAATATTTAAAAATGAAAAAATATTTAAAAAGCTACCACGAGATTAAACCTTTTGAGGTAATTTTTAATGATATTTTTGTACAACGAGAGTTTTTCACATATTCCGGACTGTAATTCGGATATTATGTATAAACGAAAAGTGACTTTCTGGTGAGCATTTTGGTCTGACAGTGTCACTATTTCTTTGAAAATGAAGAAGGAGAGACTGTTACCGCCAATTCTAAGGGATATGACTTTTTTTGCCCAAGCTTGAACTTTTTTTGCCACAAGCTACATAACATGAACAATTTCAGATATTATTTGAAAAATTCCTAGGATTCGTAATTTCGAGATTTGGTGTAGTCAAATGGCTTCCAAGATCATGCAATTTGACACTGTTGGATTTTTTCTATGCAAAAATATTATCAAAAATTACCTCAAAATTAAAAAGGTGAAACTATTACCGTCAATTCTAAGGAATATGACTTTTTTGCCCAAGCTTGAACATTTTAATATGGACTAAATATGTTTTCAACAAATCAGCATCACAAGTCCCATAACATGGGGAAATTTCAGATATATTATTTGAAAAATTTCCAGGATTCGTAATTTCGAGATTTGGTGTTGTCAAATGGATTTCAAGATCGTGCGATTTGACGCTGTTGGACTTTTTCTGTGCAAAAATATCATCAACATATTTAAAAAAATAAAAACATTTAAATGGTTACCGTGAGATTGTTTGCAGCTCTTGATCCTTTTGGGGTAATTTTTAATGATTTTTTTGTACAACGAGAGTTTTTCACATATTGCGGACTGTAATTCGGTTATTATGTATAAACGAAAAGTGACTTTCTGGTGTGTATTTTGGTCTGACAGTGTTACTATTTCTTTGAAAATGAAGAAGGAGAAACTATTACCACCAATTCTAAAGGATATGACTTTAGAATTGGTGGTAATAGTTTCTCCTTCTTAATATGGACTTGAACATTTTAATATGGACTAAATATGGTTTCAATAAGTCAGAACCACAAACCACATGAGAAATTGCGAATATATTATTTGGAAAATTCGCAGGATCAGTAATTTTACGATTTCGTATTGTCACTTTTTTCATCTAAAACTGCCAAAAAAATCTGATTTACACAGGCAATCTTCAAACTTAAAAGTCGAATTACATCCCAAAATTTGCAAAAATATCATCAAAAATTACTTCAAAAGAATCGAATCTATTTGTTTCAATTATGTTCTACTATAAATAACCAAATTTTATTCAATTTATGTTTTGAAAACTTATATAAAATGGCAAGATTAAGAAAAAATGAAAATATAAAAAGTTTATCAAAACTCTAATTTAAAATATATTTAATTGAATTTTACTTTCCAAAACGCGAACTGGATCAGAGTTTAGTAAGAAATGTTGATAGCAACAAATGCTAACAATATACACTATAGACAACATCCAAATGTTTACAAGTTGATTGAGCACGAAATCAAATTGCATATAACTAGGCAAATGTATAAATATCTATCGAAAAATTCAGTTCTAATATTTTGAATGTGACAGGCTATGAAATTTAAACTACTTTTAGGGGCAGAAAAAAGATGCCAATTAAATTTACTTAAAATGTGCAAGCAGATAACATTACAAACTATTTTACTGTAACTCTTTCGAGGTTCTTATTATTTTTCTATTTTTATAAACCACAACATTCTTATCAAATTTACAATTCAAAAAAAACTGCACTCACATTACAAACTTTTACTCACATCCAAACTTATTACTCATTCTTTCAGCTTATTTCCAAATAATCGATTAGATGTTCTTGGGACGATGCAAATGAACTTTCTTATCTATCCTAATTTAGAACAAATTCAATTCTCCATCCGACCATTATAGATGCAGGTGCAAAAATCGTTATTTTAATGCAATTAGAGAACTTCTCTATGGAAATAGAATTGCAGTTTGCAACAACTTCTCACATTATAGTTTTGTCGACTTTTGGACACACAGTTTAGCGTTTGTCATGTTTATCCTATACAGTATTAAGAACAAATGAAAATCCAATGAAACTTATTGCATTTAAGTGCAAATTGGCTTATTTTGTGTTATTGGAATTTGTTTGTACACAAATATCATGAAAAACACAAAAGTGTAAATTTTCATAGTTGAAAAAAAATTTACTTTTTATTGTTTGTACACAATTTGTGAACTGATTTTAATTTCATAAAATTCCCTAATAACTCAAAAGCATGAAAAAACTTCACCGAAAATTGTTTTGCTATAAAAATTTAATAAACTTTTTCCACCGTTAATATTTCAAGTACTTGGTTTAACGCAAATTACCAAGTGACACTTCTTACTTTAACCCTTGAGTTGAAAAAATTAAATAAATTATGTATAAATTGAATGAAATTTAAGATCAGGTTTTTTAAAATCAACATTATTATCACAGAGAATTTTCAACAAAGCATGAAGAAATTTTATTGATAAAACAAACACTTTTGCTGGCAAATTATATCAATTGAAAGAAATTACTCGGAACAAATTCATTGGTTTCATTATTTGTTTTTTGTTTTTGTTTTTTTGTTTTTTACATTACTTAATTACTTACTATAAAACGATATTAGTTTATTTTACATAAATAATATATTCATTAAAAATTAATTTACTTTGTATTTTGTTTCGATTCTTTTTGCATTTCCAATTAATTTCTCTAAAATAGCTTCACTATCAATATTTCTTTGTGGCTGTCTCCCATTTCGTATCATCATCAGGAAGAATATATTTTAACGTCATCATGAAATCATATTATTTTCTTATAACAATGCTGCTTCCGTTCTATTGTTGTTGTTTTTTTTTTTTAATATTAAATTTAATATCTATGAGAAATTAAAATAATTTTTTGTTTTGCATTTGTTTTAGAACATCTGAGTTTGTTGTGGTAAAATTTGTCCAGTATTAATTTGATGTTCTGGACTGTGACGTTGTTTTTTTCGTTTCTTTTCCTTTTTGCGCTTTTTACGTTCTTTATCATCTTCGTGACGTTTTTGTTTTTTATGCTTCTTTTCGTGTGTATCAAGGCCTGAAGGATCTGGAAGAAAAAATACGTTCAATTTTATAAAATTTTCAATTTAAACTAAATTGTATGCTTTTGAGAAATTTACTTAAAAAATAAATTTGCAAAGTGGAAACAGAAAAAAAAAATATACCCATAAGCGAAGTTTCTGGTGGTGCTGCTCCGTCTTTATGTTTATGTTTTTTATGTTTATTTTTATGTTTTCTTGCTGGTATCGTGTTAAGCGTTCTATATTGTTCTGGAAGCTGAAATAAATGAAATTGATTAAATTACGATAAGAAACAAAAATGAATATTTGTGTTGCATACCGGTCCTGGATGAAGTCGAAAACCAGCTAATTGTACGCTAGAGAGGGGTAGTAATTCTTTACCAACAATCGGTGGTTTTTCAATTACACTACGAAGTGAACTATTATCCTAGAAAATTAGAAAATATTTACTACAATTTACAATTTATTTTAAGAGATTAGAAAATTTGCATTCAGAGAATCGTTTGTTCACTTAATTAATATGCATAATAAATATTTACCATATTTCCTATACCATCAACAACACCAGGAAGATTTGGTAGAAACGAAGACAACTGTTCTTTCACTTTTTTACCAATAAATTTACTATACGAATGGTCTAAGCCATAATGGGTCATAAGATTTTCAGCACCCGTTAACTCTCCTTCACCTAAAAAGAACCATACTATTATTTAAAAAAAAAAGGTCTTCAAATATAAAAATTCTGACAAATTTTTGCGACCGTTGTTGTGTCTGCGTCAAAAACATCTACGTACCTGGTGGTTCTTTCATTAAGTAAAATGGTCCACTATGTACTATCGAAGGATTTTTTCCTAACGATATCGTCGTCTTTAAGGTCCCTGATGAGTCTTGTTTAGATACAACAGGTGATCTACCACCCCGTGGCGATGATTTCGGTGAATAAGATTCAACTTTCCGAAATTGATCGCCCATCATCATATTACCGTAATTCATCATTTTGGTTATTCTTTTATCACCTAATTAGTGTGTCTATTATATTATTTATAACTAACATATGATAATTATACTAAATCAATAAATAATTATTAGAAATCTGATATTTTTATAGAAGAAAACATATGGAAAAACACAAAAATTAACTTGAATCTACGCATCGCAACACAACAAAGTCACCATCTTGGAAATGTCATCTAGAACGTAAAGATGACAACTGACAAATTTATTCCCTCTAATGAAAACAGAACATCTACCCGTTTCTGTCATTCACATTTGTGTATT
This sequence comes from Atherix ibis, assembly GCA_958298945.1. Taxonomy (NCBI): domain Eukaryota; kingdom Metazoa; phylum Arthropoda; class Insecta; order Diptera; family Athericidae; genus Atherix; species Atherix ibis. The sequence continues at coordinate 27,728,676 of OY282605.1, read as the reverse complement.
TAGAAAATGAAAACAACTTTTGACACGTTAGCCAACTTATAGAGAATAATTTAATATTATAGGTAATCATCGAAAAAGGAGATTGTATAATCATATGAAAAGCTAATTTTTCTACTATCTTATATAAAGAGAATAGCTCTTAAAATGCATATAATTTATTTGGACATTTTCATCTTATTTCCTGTAGTATATTAATTTTATTTACTTAAACTAAATTCCTTAACGAAATTAATTGTATGAGAGGTAAAATTCTCAAAATGATTTAGAGATAGATCGAAACGCTAGAAATTTAGATTGTCCAATTAATTAAAAAAATTGAATCTAATAAAAAATACAACTATGTAATAGCAGTTAGAAATAAGAAAAGGAGTCTATTTAAATAGGTCAATAAGTAATTACCATCCTGTCGAAACGGTATTAGTTTATAAGCAATTTTTCTTTTTTTTTCTACGTGAAACTTTACTAATAGCAATGCGATTTAAATGCCACCTGCATGTCAAGACTCGAAGTTAGTGTATAAAAAAAATTTATTGTGACACTTTAATCAATTTAGTAGTCACTTAGTGGAAAATATGGTAATCCCCGATAGTAAATCGATTTTCAAAACACTTTCAGAAGAGCACTTTAAGAAGCTAAAGGACTTGTATGCTATCAAACTGTTTGATGTGAATTTGCTTTCTAAACCTAAAAGACAGTCTTCGCAATGCAAAAAATTGCCTAGCTTAAAAGCATTAAAGCCTGATATGTATTCTATCACTTTTTAACTATATTCATTAAGTGCAGATGGGTTAAACAAATAATCATTATCAATTAAAATATTAATTTAACCCATCTGCACATAATTTGCCTTAAATTTTCTTATAGACATTTTACGTACGCCGGCACTGAACTATTTTCTGGTAAATATTGAACTGTCAACATAAAAATAAATCATTAAAAGCCAATTAAACATATTATAAATTAAATTTTTGTTAATTTCTCTAGTAAAAATAAAGAATGTCAATTTACCAAAAGAAAGAAATTCCCGCCTTCCTCATTCCGTTGAATGACCAACAATTCTATATAAAACAATTTTCTGAAACAAAATCTTCCTATTAAATTTTATCAACAATATAACTATATATAGAAATATTTACTTTTTCATAAATATTTCAAAAAAGAAAAAACTACACAAAATAACTACTTGAAAAACCACAAAAGTATGCAAGCATTACGGTATGCTACCACTTTCATGGAGAATGACCTGTTTTAAAACTGTCCAAAAGTCTATAAAATTGAGGTCCGCTTGATATTTAATTGATATTTACGAAAAAAAAAATAAACCTAAAATAGAATTCCATTTCCTAACAAAAGATTCTATAAAAAATAAAAATTGCCTATCGTTGTGTTTAAATTGTATTTTTATTATACAATAAATCCTTGTTTTGATATGTTGTATGGTTCATAGAACCGTCATTTTGAAACCGAATCTAATTCACATTATATACGTTCAATTTCGGCTACAAAAAGTTCGTTAACATGTCATGATATCGTTCAGAATTCACCGTAACGGCGTCTACATAATCCTTTTAAAGAAGCATCTCACAATGATTCCACCAGCCCATAAAAAACAACAATCAGTGACATTTTTTTGGATACATCGTTTTTTGTATACCACATGGGGGTTTTTGCGCCCAAGATTCGACAAATTTGTTTGATAACGTATCAGGCGATGTGAACATGTGATCCCCACGCTAGAGATGATTTTCGACGAAATGTCATTTTTACAGAACGTAGCTTGGATTTTAAAAATGTTTTCTTCTGTTCTTAATGATTCCATGACTAAAATGGTACTACTTTATGTATACTTAGTAGCTGTATAAAAAAACGTGACTTATTTTTTACCAACATTTAAAAAATTGAAAGAAAAAATATTTCCAAGCAACTCTGCTCTCCTTATTCAATTTCCACTCTGAATCTGTCCTCTTAATTTAATCACTTTTATTCATATCAGCCAAGAATATTTGAATAAAATTAATAGAAAATATTATTTTTAAAATTCTAAAGAAAAACAATAATGATCTTATAGTTAAATATTTTTTAACAAAAAATTTAAAGAAAATTGGTACTAAGTGTAAAAGCGAATGTTTTTCTAGTGTAGGCAACTGTGACAAAAGAAAATCACAAAATTTCTCGAATTTCGATTGGTATGAAAAACTGACGACTGGACGTTGTCATATAAGTGAATACCGTCGGGTTAAGTTAAGATAAAGTTTCGGGTTCCGGTCTAAAATTTCCTATTTGCATTCTGGTGAAATTAGACTAAATTGCGGGGAAATAACTTTTAGAAAAGTGAAAATGCAGTCCAGTTTACGGAATCTACTGACATTAGCGACAAAGGTAAAACGATCGTAGAATCCCACCGAGGTTATGCAACAAATAATAACCTCAAAGTGCTTAACTGACAAGATCCCTTTTTGTACATTTCTACTGACGATCGAATATTGCAATTAGTTTGGATGCTTTGGCCACGTACAAGTCTAATATCGGTTTCGTTTTACAGACTCCGTTGAAGTCGAATGCCGCCATTCTAGGAGCACTCAATGGTCGGTATTATTCCAACGGGCATGAAGCAGATATCGTTGTTATCGGATCTGGACCTGGTGGCTATGTTGCCGCAATCAAAGCGGCACAAATGGGAATGAAAGTGAGTTTTATAAATTGTGGCTAACCATTAGAATTTTGAACAATATGCTTTGGTTTTGTAGACTGTTAGTATTGAAAAGAATGACACACTTGGCGGCACTTGTCTGAATGTTGGTTGCATTCCATCGAAAGCGCTCTTAAATAACTCCCACTACTATCACATGGCACATTCGGGTGATTTGGCGAATCGCGGCATAAATTGCGGTGATGTCCAGCTGGATTTGGAGAAATTAATGGGACAGAAAGAGAACGCTGTTAAAGCACTGACAGGAGGTATTGCTCAGCTGTTTAAGAAGAACAAAGTAGCTCATATCCAAGGCCATGGAACCATCGTATCGCCCAATGAAGTACTTGCAACCAAATCTGACGGATCTACCGAAATCGTTAAAACCAAATACATAATGATAGCGACCGGTTCTGAAGTTACGCCATTCCCCGGAATCGAGGTTTGATTGGCATTAAAAAAAATATTGTAAGCAAATTGTGTGTAATTTGTTTTTGCATATATAGATCGATGAGGAGACAATCGTATCTAGCACAGGAGCTCTCTCGCTAAAGCAAGTACCAAACAGAATGTGTATCATCGGCGCTGGTGTTATCGGGCTCGAATTAGGATCGGTATGGTCACGATTAGGCGCTGAAGTAACAGCCGTTGAATTCATGGATTCGATTGGGGGTGCGGGTATTGATGGTGAGGTGTCGAAATCTTTCCAAAAAATCCTCACCAAACAGGGACTGAAATTTAAACTTGGAACAAAAGTGACATCCGCCGCGCGATCGGGCGAAACAATTAACGTCTCAGTAGAAGATGTTAAAAGCGGTAACAAAGAAACTTTAGACTGTGATGTGCTGTTGGTTTGTGTAGGACGACGACCTTACACAGATAATTTGGGTTTAGAAAACGTCGGCATCGTTAAAGATGATAAAGGCCGTGTTCCTGTAAACGGTGTTTTCCAAACCATTGTGCCGAGGTAATTAACCATTGACCAAATTGAATGTGGACATTGCTGATTTCTTTCTCTTCTCAGCATATACGCGATTGGTGACTGTATTCACGGACCAATGTTAGCTCACAAAGCCGAAGATGAAGGAATTATTTGCGTCGAAGGTATTAATGGTGGTCACGTTCATATCGACTACAATTGCGTACCGAGCGTTGTTTACACTCATCCCGAAGTCGCATGGGTCGGCAAATCTGAAGAGACACTCAAACAGGAGGGCATCGATTTCAAAATAGGTAAATTCCCGTTCCTGGCGAATTCGCGTGCGAAAACCAACAATGAAACTGACGGTTTCGTTAAAGTACTTGCTGATTCACAAACTGACAGAATCCTCGGAACACATATAATAGGACCGGTAAGTTTCCTATTTTTTTCTTTGGAATATTGAATATTTTTAAATTGAAAATTACATCCATAGGCTGCTGGCGAGTTAATAAACGAAGCTGTTCTCGCTATGGAATATGGCGCTTCGGCTGAAGATGTTGCACGAGTCTGCCATGCTCATCCGGTAAGAATTTTACTAGTTTTCAATCTGAACTTTTATTTAATCGATTATTTTTGTTGCCTTATTTTGCAGACTTGTGCTGAAGCGTTGCGTGAAGCCAATGTTGCTGCTTACATCGGAAAACCGATCAACTTTTAAATAACATCGAATTAATTCCAGACACGTACTGCCTTTAAAAAAAACTAAAGAATAAAATGCAGTAAATTTCACCTCCTCACTTCGACATTTACCATCAAATTTAGTTTGCTTGTTAAAAGTACAATTTTTCTTTAATTTTTTATTATTTATCTTTTGTTGACTCTCTGGAAATTGCTTAAGAAAAAAAGAAATTATAATTTGAACTCATGGAGAGGATAGTAGTAAACTCATTTGTTTTTTTATGTACAATTTTAAGTTATCAACAAAAAAAAACGGACTTTCTGTAAATATCGATGCAAAAAGGATTTTTATGAGTTCATTCAAAAAAGAATTGCGATTTGTGCGTGTCTCCTTAAACGATATCAGCTACGCGATGAAAAATTGGTGCTTTACAGAGAGAAGATTTAAAGGATTTTTCGCAGAGAAAAATCGACGGAAAAAAACTAGGAAATACTTCATTGTTATAAATAAAAACAAAAATAATATGAATTTTTTGTTACTATTATTATTTTGATTTATTTTATCATTTATTCAATAATGATGTTGGTGAAGTTCTTATTTTGGACTAAATTTCTATTGTGAGTAAGAGTGAAAAACGCTGCAGTCAAAATTATTGTGATAATTGAAGAAAAACATCCGCTTCGCTGTGAAGGCATGGAAAATGAATTCCGAAATCTTTTGAAGTAATTTGAGATCAACTTTCGTTTAAGATCAACTCAATCTGATCTTTGATAGTACCAGAAAAAATTGCAGTGGAAATTTCTTTTATAATTCATTGACTAGTTTGGCTGGAATCATAAATTTGGCAGCTGCACCCAAACCCACACGTTCCTTAACTTCTTGTACGGTTTGTTCGGCTAATTTCGCCGCTTGTTCGCTACCTTCGTCTAGCAAGTAGACAAGATGATCGGGATTCTTGATGAGATCGTTAAAACGCTTTCGAATAGGCTCCATGTGTGCAATTACAGCATCGGCAACTTCCAGTTTATATTTTGCAGTGTCCAAATGTTGTGCTTCTTCACAAATTGCTTCGGGAGTTTTGCCTGATACTAACGAATGAATTGTGACTAAATTACTAACGCCTGGCCTCTCTACGGGGTCGTATGTAATTTGCGGCGTAAAGTCAGTGACGGCTTTTTTGATTTTGTCTAGCATCTGATCAGGTGAATCCATTAAGAAGACGCAACTTTTAACATATTTATCCGATTTGGACATTTTTTTAAGCGGATCCCGAAGAGATTTGATACGAGAAGCTGGGCCGTCCAACGTAATTGCATGGCACTGTGGGAAAGTGACACCGAATTTATAGTTGAACAGTTTTGCTAAATGTTGTGCCAATTGTAAATGTTGTACTTGATCCTCTCCTACAGGAACGTGAGTGGCTCTACCGGATATTTCTATTAAAAAATTAACAGGTTTTTAAGAAAGTTTTGGTGTCTTACTTGTACAACATTATATCGGCCGCCTGTAGTACGGGATAAACGAAGAGTCCGAGTGGAATTTCTTTGAGTGCGATAGATTTCTCCTTGTATTGGGGCAGATGCGAAAGTCGAGCCATTGTGGTTAAGCATCCTAAAATCCAGCTGAGTTCAGTGTGCTGTCGAACGGAAGACTGCACGAATAAATGCGATTTTAAGGGGTCGATACCGCAAGCTAATAGACTGGCTGCCATATTTAGAATATTCTGACGCAAAACAGCCGGATCCTTTTATTATTGTCGAAAATTTCATATACATACTATTTATAAATTTGTTGATTTTCGTTTACCTGCGGCATGGTTATGGAATGCAAATCGACGATAGAAATTGTCACATCTTCACCAGCTTCTTGCAGCTCTGTCCATTTTCGGATAGCACCTAAATAATTCCCTAAGTGTATAGCCCCAGTTGGTTGAATACCAGAAAAGATTTTCTTTGGCCATGATTTTGCCTAAATTAAATTAAAATATCAATAAATCCATACAGAATAAATCCCAATAAATTGTAAGAATTCTTTTCTATACTTCAGTTGAACATAATTTTTTGAAGAAAATTTTTGGTATGTAAAATTCTTTTACACACAGTTTTGTTATATTTTTTAAGTAATACATTTTACTAGATTTAATAATATTTTTAATTTTATTGTGTCATTGTATATTTTTTGTGATAATTGTATTAATTTTGAATACCGTCTGTTAGGCTTGCGGCGAAATGCCCTTTTCGCATGAACTAAATTCTATTGACCGAGTTTGACACCAGTTACAGCTGTTAACATACAATAAGGTTATGAACACTTTTCGAAAATCAATTTAAACTTGCACTTCTATCGTTTTCGAATTTGACTTTTACTTGTTCATGGTGGTAAAATCACATTTAATTTAGTATTTTTTAAGGGATATTTTATTTATTAGAAAATATATTTTAATTGAGTTTTTATGACTAGAATATTTTTTTTGGTAAAAGCATTTGTTCATAGAAAATAATAAATCACCGTGGAAATAAAAATTTATCTAAGCTTAAACAATTGTACGGTTATAATTTGTGTTTTCTTTTGTATAATTTGTGTTTTTCTTCTAAATGTCCATTATATTTACTTTTTATAGTTTAGAAGTTGTTATTTTATTTAAATTAAATCTTTGCTTACATCAAAACATATTTTAATTCAATCCTTAAGACTATCTTAATTTGTATACTATCTACTCAAAAATTTTTTTTCAGAGAAGTTCATCAATAAATATTAGTAATATTTTTGTTACTTTATAGAATTAAAAGAAATAGTTTTATAATAATAAATTAAATGTTTATATATGTTTATTTGAAATTCTGTGAAATTCGAAAAATGGAAAACATTTGTTAGGCTTTATTATCGATATCGTCTCTAGAGAATAGATCAAATTTTTCGCAAAGCAAATTTATAAAATTTATTCTTCAATGATTAAAAATGTTATTACAATTTTTTTATTATTAATAATTATTAGTATTTTACATAGAATATATATTATAGTAGATTAATAAAGCTTAATAGTCAATAAATAAATAGAAATTAATTCAAAAATCATTTAAATCAAATTTATTATTTTTACGTTATAGTAGGTAATTTGTAAATATTTTGCGTAAGATAAATTGGAAACGTAGAAAAAGTATTGACCTATTATTTTAACTATTCAAATGACACCACCATTAATTTTATATTATCGTATTTTGCTATAGCCAACCATTTAATCATAAGGAATTGCACGATAGTGCATTTTTGGCTGAATGACCACTTCTTAAACAAGCGGATTTGTTGGATCTGAGACGAAAATCAATCAAAACAGCTACAGGAGATTCCTTTGCATTCAGAAAAACTTACTGTCCGGTGAGAATTTTGGTCGACTTTCCGAAATGAGGCCGTCGCCACAGTAAGTGTAAATGGGGAGAGGTATCGAGTGATAATGACGATTTTTTTGGCCTCAATTAGACTATATAGACTTGGACAATGTTTGGTTCCAAAAGGATAGTGCGACTTGATTTATACGAGGTATGTTCAAAAAATATCGCGAATTTTGAATTTTAGCAGGTTACGTATATTACATTTTCGATTTTTTGTGGCGTCATGTTGGAACCCATGTCTCTCACTTATGCCGACAAGTTCGGCCATTTTGAATATTCAGTTAATTTTTGACAGCTGCTTTGTTTGCACGTGTTTTGGCTCGTCTTCGATTTTTGCCCATTTTCGACCAAAAACAGCATCGCATTAACATTGCTAAGGAACTGTTGGAATCTGTCCGCGACGACCCAAATTTGCTCTAGAGGGTCATAACTGGTGACGAATCATGGGTTTATAGTTATGACGTGGAAACCAAAGCTCAATCATCCCAATAGAAGCTGCCGTACGAGCCAAGCCCGAAAAAAACGCGCCAAGTTCGCTCGAATATGAAGGTTTTGCTTACAGTTTTCTTCGATTGCCACAATGTAGAACGGTCAATAAAGAATATTACCTGCAAGTAAGTTTCGCGAAGCAATTTGCCAGAAACGCCCGGATTTGTGGAAGAACAAAAATTGGATTTTGCGCCATGATAACGCTCCTGCTCAAGCATCGTTGCTTGTGCGCGAATTTTTGGCCAAAAACAACACCCTAATAATGCCGCAGCCACCCCTGTAACTTTTTCTTGTTCCCGAAACAGATTCTTTGATCCATTTTTTGGAATGGTCAAAAATCGAAGACGAGCCAAAACACGTGCAAGCAAACCAGCTGTAAAAAATTAACTGAACATTCAAAATGGCCGAACTTGTCGGCATAAGTGAGAGATATGAGTACCAATGCAACGCCGCAAAAAACTAAAAAACCGAATATACGTAACCCGCAAAAATTCAAAATTCGCGATACTTTTTGAACAGACTTCGTACAGAAGAGTCATGGACCTCCCGGATCACCTCCTGCAAACAAAACCGTAAAAGCCATTTGAACGATATTATAATGTTATCTCAAGTATACTTTAACATCTGCCATATATTATATACAACTTTATTTATTTAATTTTAACGAATCAACACACTTAATGGAAAATATTAAATGTTTCCTGAACAGAAAACAAAAAAAACAACCCATTCTTTTGTTGCAACCTTTATTATTTCAATATGCATGAAGGAAATTCCTTCTACTCCCGGTAGTGTTGTAACTAATGCATTCCTTACTCTACTTAAATAGCGGTAAATGAAGATCCCATAAATTCCTCAAGACTCGATGAAAGTTGGGTAAAGTATTCTTTCTGAATAATTGCCAAATAATAAATTTCCATTTCGCAACGCACAGCAGATAAAAAACGTAAGCAATAATTTTATTAGATTTTATTGAGAACGCGGACAATGGATACAAAAGACGCAGGTCAACGATTGGATCTCCACTTATTATGATAGTGAACCAAAATAATGAGTTCGATGGAAAAATTCTTACCACGTCGGGTTATGCACTGCAGACAGAGAGACAGAGACAGCGTAAAAGAAGTCTCATCGAATCTCCTCTACCAGCAAAGCACGATTGCAGTCCAACTCAATCCTTTGGAAAATATTCAATTTGAAAAATGCAGAAATGCCTAGTATCCGTGGGATTCGCAGTGCTCAAATCTAATGTGGGGAAATGTATTCTGTACTAACACAAACGCAGAAGCATAAATGCATAAATTTTTATTATTTACGATTCCTAACACATCTTCTACAAACGAACGAAGAAGAGTAGTGGTCAGACAAGTTTCCCCGGTGACCACAAACCGACACGCCGTATTGCTTAATATTTCCGCACAGGTAAGCTGAGACCAGAGAGCAAACGCATACAACTAGCACAGGTATTCCTCGCTGAGGTCTGATATGCATGTGTGTGCTGCGAATATCTTTATATGGATGTGTATTTATCGGACATATTTAATAATTTTTCTTCTTCAGTTAACATTGTCTGTCCGAATTTTATTAACTTCAGAAATGTGGGTGGATAATTCGTATTTTAATAAATCTCACATACCAAAAAAAATCTTGTTTTTAATGGTATAGGGGGCGGGAGGTCTCTAAGCTCCATGTGCCAGGCGCCATTTTATTCAAATAAAATATTTTTCCTGACTTTTTATTGCTTATAATAAATATCCACTCTGAAAATCGATTAAAAAAGCTTTTCATATTGGTTTTTTTTTTAAATTATTTTTACAATCAAATCTCTCTGCAGCTAGTCTCATTCGGTTAGCTTCCAACTCTTTAACGTATGCTTACGATGGATGGGTTTTCTGTGGGCACATTCTCCAGTAAAAGTCAAATGATGGTATCACAATGTGCAGCAGTGCATCACCATCGTACGTACACATTTGCCATCAGAGTAGGAGCACATTTTTTTTGGAAAATTTTGTATAGAATTTATAATTTAAAAAATTTGTAGTTTCTTAAATAAATTCTTTGCATTTAAGAAAAAAAATTTGAAAATTTTTACACATAGTCAACATAATGTTAAAAAAAATGCCTTCAACCGTGTCGACACTAATTTACAAAAAGGAAACTGTTTTTACTGTAAATGTGTTGAATCTTTAAGGCGAAAATATATTATAAGTTATTAAAAATAAAATTTGAATGAAATCGAATTTTGTTTTATTAAAGAATGTTATATTATTTTTAATAAGTATTTTTTTTAACAATTTTGCATTTGTTAAAATTATTTCCGAAGAAGTAAAAAAATCATTAAGGAAATACTGTGGGTAAAGGAGTATGCACTCCGGTCTTCATTACGAAAACACCAAGGCCTTAATTACACAAGAATTAAAACCCAATTTGCTTTATTATAAAAATTTTCTCCGGATGAATGAAGAAAATTTCTAGTTTATTTAATCAGCTTTAAACAAATGATATTATTAAGACGGTTGTATGATTAATACCTATACCTCGGCAAGATCTAGTGATGTTACTGTTAAAACAACTCTATTTTTCGTAAATATAGCTTATTACTACAATTCAGACAAATTTTCATGCAGTTTCGTCATTTAGTTTGCGATTGGCAGCCATTTAAAACGAACAACTTTTCATAGGAACTCTGCATCTTCGTTATCTACAATAAAATATTGGACATTTGAATTTAAACGCCAGATCTTTCAGATCGTCCGAATGGGGTCGCAACATTAGAAATGATTTAACAATCTACGATGGTTTAAAATATACTCGAGTGAAAGTTTATGAGATACCTTATATGGTACGCAAAATCTTACATGAAATTTTGGGTATTAAAAATTTTCGGCTGCCGTATTTTGATATTCTTAAGGGTAATAAAAATAAAGTTTTGCGTAGATTCATATTTGTTGATACAATATGGATTCACCATTACACACCAAAAACCAAAGTTGAGTCAATACAATCCAGGAGTTCGGATACAAATTTTAGCACCCCAGCGATCATTTTCTATTTCCGAATATGAAAAAATAGCTCTGCTGTTGAAAAGATTTTGGTTAAACAATGAGGTGATTATTAAAATAAGCACTTATTTTGAAGGGTTGAAGTGATCGTAATATTTAAACGGTATACAAAAGTATAACGAAATGTTGGACTAAGTGTATAAAGTTTAGAAAAAGACTTAGTTAAAATATAAAATGAAGTTCGTTTCTTAACAAGGCCTAATATTAACCATACAACCCTCATATACTAATGAGGGAAGCAATTAGTACTGAAGAAAAACTGTAGGTCACACTAAAATTTTGTAGAAATTTAACAATTTTAACAGAATTGGACTACACCAGAAAATTGTTCATTAGATTAAAAAAAATAATTATGTAATATTTTTCTAACTTATATTTATTAAAAATTAATTATTTTATTTAAAGAAACTTATACATTTCCTTCAGGCTTAAAGTAAAGAATATAATCCTTTATAATATCGGACAGTCACTTCCAAATGGAAGATGTAGATGTATTTATTATTGAAGAATGTGCTGTTGCGAAAGAAAATTAACGCCACCCCAACAGAAGAGCCTCTGAAGTTGGAGAATACTGGACATTTGGCTCTGAAGGGAACAATGGAACGTCTGAAGTTTCCACATGTACTATCTGTACAACAGGTTTCATTACCTGAAGTTCCTCGTATATTTTTGTAAGAGCCTGTAAGTTTTGCAGATCTTATTTTAATTTTACAGTTGTTGTTTAAGTAATGCCATACATTTTGGTGTTTTGTGATATGGCAGACTTATTGTTTCACAGATAAAATTGAAATAGAAATAAGATAAGTGACTACACTATCTGTAATTAAAATATGTGATTTTTTAAGTGTTTGGTTTTCTAATTTCAAAAATATATAAAATATTTATTTCTATTGATAAAAAAATGCTTGCCATTTGATTTTTAGAGATTATTTCATGTAAATGTTGGCCACGACTGCATTTTATGGGATTAATTCGGGAAGTCTAATTTTGAACAACTCTTCCGAGCAGCTCGGCTAGTACCTCACTAATAACACGTGTAATATTGTCTTCCAAGCCTTCAAGCGATCCTGGTTTATCGGCACAGATGAGTGATTTCACGTAACTCCATAAAAAATAGTCTAGAGGCGTCAAATCGCACGATCTAGGCAGCCAACTCACCGGTCCGTAATGGGAGTTAAATTGCTTACCGAACTCATCTCTGAATATGTCCATTGTTTCACATGCGGTGTGGCATATAGCACCGTCTTATTGAAACCACATGTCGACCAGATGCAGAGCATGCATTTTGGGCAAAAAAAAGTTCGAAATCATCTAGCAATAGCAGCCGCCATTGACGGTAACGTTGTGTCATCTTTAAAAAATAGCGGCCATTTTGATTCCACCAGCCCCTAAACCGCACTAAACAGTGCATTTTTCTAGGTGCAATGGCAGTTCTTGTTTTGCATACGGTTGTTCATCAGACCCCAAATGCGACAATTTTGCTTATTCACATACCCATTCAACCACGAATGAGCTTTTTCGCTGAACGGAATTTTTTAGATAAAAAAAAGTATTTTCCTCAAGTTGTCATAAGGTCTAACTCGAGGAAAATCCATTTTTTCTTTGGATTTTCCTCGAGTTGGGCCTTATGACATTTTTTAGATAAAAAAGTATTTTCCCCAAGTTGTCATAAGGCCCAAATCGAGGAAAATCCAAGATCCTTGCCACATAGCCGAGTAACACAATCCCAACTGCTGTAGACAGTGACGGATTGACAAATTGTGGTCTTCACCAACACTGGACGCTACACCAGCAATATTTTCTTCTGTAAGTACTCTACGCACACGGTTTGGTGGTTCGTAGAGTGTTTACAGAAGAAAATGCTTGCTCAGTAGCTCGAAAAAAGTCGAAGTGCCGCCTAACACATTTTTCACATAGCACAAATTTTGATAATAAATTTCAATAATTTGTAAGCGTTGTTCGGGTCTAAGTCTTTCCATGATGAAATGGCAATGCTAACTGAGCATGTGTCATGCAGTTGTGTGAAAAAACCCAATAATAAACGAAATATCGAATTAAGGAATATATTAAAATTTGTGTCAGTTAAAATTTTTCTATGTTTACGACAGCAAAATGTTGCTATCACCTGAAAAAGCATTCGAAATTTTTGCTTAGCGCGAGAGTCAACAGTACCGTCTCCAATCAGCTGGGTGCAAGTGTATTCGTCGGTCATGTTTGGTAGTATTTCGTTCGATGCGAATGTGTTGGTACCAAAATTGACTTGTTCGCTTGCCGTTCTTTCCACTGCCCAACGCTTCGCTGGCTTCCTACTGTCATTGCTCGCTCGCTCGCACGCTCACCTGGCAATTCGTTCATTCAGCAGCATTCGCATAGTATTGCGGTCGAGCTCGTACCGATATTAATGAGTGAAAATTCCATCGTAGAAGTGGCCTGGCTTGTTTTGTTTTCGTGTAATTTTGTTTTTATGTTTCTGTGTTGTTTATTTTTTTTGAAATTTTTATTTAAAATTAATAAAATATTCTTTTCTTATTCGAGAATAGTTTTTCTTTTAAAATATTATATATATTCGATTAAACGTAATCAATCAATTGTGCAGTTTTTGATAAATATCAGCAAAAAAAAAGAAGAAATTTTGTGCAATAAAAAGTATGCGTTTTTGGGGTTTTTCATAAATGATAAATAAAAATCGATATTTTATACGTTTTGTGATTTTGCCAAAAAATTGAAATCAAAAATCCTTCATATTTATTATGTTAAAAAATTTTATATTGTAAGTTATTTAACTAAAAAAAGTAAAACATAAAAAATAAAAATAACAACAAAAAACGCAATTACGGTTAAAGTTGCATTCGTTTTGATTTTTTTCTTCTGTTATTGTTTTATTAAAAACAAATTAAATACTTAAATAAAAAATATAATTATTTTTATAAAAAAAAAAAAGAAAAATTGTAATAAAAAATAAAAATTTTAAAATAATAAAAACTAAATGGTGTTGTCGTTCATATAATTAATTATTTGACAACCGGTTGTGTTATTTTGTTTTATATATAATCAAAAGCAAATAATAAAAATTCCAATCAAAATTATAATAATAATAGTAATAAAAAGTGTTGAAATTATTTTGTGAAAGCTGGCAGTTCTTTCGTCATTTCTTAAAGTTTTGTTTTTATATATCCAAAAAAATCAAGAAATATTAAATCAACAATCAATAAAATGTTTATTGTATATTACATATGGTAATTAATTTTTTTTCCAATTTATTATGCATATTACAAATATATATGTATATATTCTAATATTGTGCTAGTTTTATTTAAGTTTTAATCATATTTTTAAAAGAGAAAATCGCATAAAAGTTTATTATAATATAATTCGAAAGAAGCAAGCTCTAAAAAAAAATATTTTTTTTTAAATACAAAAAAAAGCTACAAGAAATAATTTAATTTTGAAAATCACATTTGTCTAACTAAAAAAAAAACGTGGAAATATTAATAAATAATAAAAAAAAAGGATAAATTATAATTACATACAAAAGGAATAATAAAAAATTTGGATTACACGATTTTCCATTGATACAAATTCGATTGGTAGATTCATCATTTCCGTCCGTAATCATTTCAGTTTTTATTATCCAAGGTAGGTAAGTCCAAGTGTGTGTTTAGCTATTTATTAATAAAATTATATTTTCCAAAAAAAATCCCTTTTTTATGAAAATTATAACATTTTCCCAAAAAAAAAGGAATAACCTATCAAAAATTCAGATAAGAAATTCTTTCTATTCTTACATAAAAGGCTAACAAAATACTGCTGTTGTAGGGTTTAAGTTACGAGTGTGTATGCAAATGCAATCAATTACTAGCAAAATATTACTTGTATTTTGAATATAAATCATAAATCTTGAGCTCTAAGAAGAATAAATGGTTTTTTTTACTATAAAACTAATAGTAATAATGAACAAAGAAATCTATAAAAAGAAGACGTTGTAGAATTATTTTTTTTTTTAACAAAAAAATATAAAAGGATAAATGGCATTTGATAACAACCCAAAAACAACAAACTCTAAGAAATAAAATTAAAATTCATAAGGAATAGCAACTTCGTTCGGTTAACCAAAATATTACTTGCGTCCGTGACTGTTAATTTATTTCTTCTCATTATTATTATTTAGTTCTGTTACCTGTGCTTTTTTTCTTGTTGTTGACATTTCTGTGTATGTATTCGAGGTATGCATATTATCGCAATATTGCCTTATACTTTGTGTTAATTTCTTAAGACCCACTATGGCATTTCGGTTATAACAACCTTTTTACTTACGACAATAATATATACGCACACATGCCTGTGGGAAATATCCACATCCGCAGGTAGGCAATCTTTTCTCTCTGATTGCATCGAACAGGTATGAAACAAGGTAAAATACACTGAATAGACGATAACCGAAGATACCGAGTATACCGTACCACTTGGTGATCTCACCGTTCAGTGAAATTCCTTTCGTCTCACCTGTTCCCCTAGAGTCAATAACCACATGTTGATCAATTTGTTGATATTTTATTTTGTTCGTATTTTATTTTTAATTGTATTTTCTCTCTTCGTCATGATTTTTATTACCGATAGATGTGCTGAGATTTGTTGAAATATTATTATTGATAGAGAGTAAAGCACGTTTAGAAAATTTCATAAACCATGGCAGATAAAAACGTTATCGTTTCCAATCGAAGGGGTGAGCATTTTACAATTGTTTTTTTTTGTAGTTGGAGATATTTACCTTTACTCTCAAATCTTTTTTTTAAAAATATTCTTTCTAAAGTAATACAATGTCTATTTTATTACGTTTCGTTAAGACTCTGTGCAATTATTCTCCTCTTTCTTACTAGTATGCCATCTGTTGGTTATTGGTAAACTTTCTTTTCTTACTGTTTTTTGTAGTTGTTTACTTTTATTTAAATAATTAATTTTTTGTGATAATTGAACTTTTTAGATATTTTTAATATCTAATAAAAATATTTTTCTTAATTTTAAATATGTTTAAAGTCAATAATTTTGAAGAATTTGTCTTAATCATATAATTGGGATTATAAGCCCTGATTTGCTTTGAAACATCAAGAAATTTATGTTATTTTAAAAGTTTTTGACGGTTTTGTAGAATATAAGAAAATTAAAAAAATAAATTTGAGCAATTTTTTTGAGCAAATCCTGTGTCTTCTATATTGTAAGTCCAAATATGCTAGAAGACTGTCAGAAATCCTCATTACTGCCTTTTTTGTGTCCACAATTTTTGCAACGTATTTGATTTGCTTTTTTTTTCAAAATTTAATGCAGAACATGATTAACAATTTTCAATGTTTTTTTTGTATTTTTAGTCTAAAAAAGTGTTGTTCCCGGATTGTAAGTCTAAATATGCTTTAAGAATATCAGAAATCCTTTTTACCTTTTTTGTGTCCAAAATTTTCTGCAGCATTTTTGGGTTTTAATCTTCAAAATATAATTAAAAATACAATTGATAGTTTTTAATTTTTTGGTTTTTGCATTTTTAGTCCAAAAAAGTGTTTTTTCCGGATTGTAAGTCAAAATATGCTTTAAGAGTATCAGAAATCCTTATTGCCTCTTTGAGTCCAAAATTTTCTGCAGCATTTTTGGGATTTAATCTTCAAAATATAATTTAAAATACAATTGATGGTTTTTAATTTTTGGTTTTTGCATTTTTAGTCCAAAAAAGTGTTTTTTCCGGATTGTAAGTCCAAATATGCTTTAAGAGTATCAGAAATCCTTATTGCCTTTTTTGAGTCCAAAATTTTCTGCAGAATTTTTGGGTTTTCATCTTCAAAATTTAATTTAAAATACAATTGATAGTTTTTAATTTTTGGTTTTTGTATTTTTAGTCCAAAAAAGTATTTTTTTCGTATTGTAAGTCCATATATGCTTTAAGGGTATCAGAAATCTTTATTGCCTTTTTTGAGTCCAAAATTTTCTGCAGCATTTTTGGGTTTTAATCTTCAAAATATAATTTAAAATACAATTGATGGTTTTTAATTTTTGGTTTTTGCATTTTTAGTCCAAAAAAGTGTTTTTTCCGGATTGTAAGTCCAAATATGCTTTAAGAGTATCAGAAATCCTTATTGCCTTTTTTGAGTCCAAAATTTTCTGCAGAATTTTTGGGTTTTCATCTTCAAAATTTAATTTAAAATACAATTGATAGTTTTTAATTTTTGGTTTTTGTATTTTTAGTCCAAAAAAGTATTTTTTTCGTATTGTAAGTCCATATATGCTTTAAGGGTATTAGAAATCGTTATTGCGTTTTTTAGTCCAAAATTTTCTGCAGCATTTTTGGGTTTTAATCTTCAAAATATAATTAAAAATACAATTGATAGTTTTTAATTTTTTGGTTTTTGCATTTTTAGTCCAAAAAAGTGTTTTTTCCGGATTGTAAGTCCAAATATGCTTTAAGAGTATCAGAAATCTTTATTGCCTTTTTTGAGTCCAAAATTTTCTGCAGCATTTTTGGGTTTTAATCTTCAAAATATAATTTAAAATACAATTGATGGTTTTTAATTTTTGGTTTTTGCATTTTTAGTCCAAAAAAGTGTTTTTTCCGGATTGTAAGTCCAAATATGCTTTAAGAGTATCAGAAATCCTTATTGCCTTTTTTGAGTCCAAAATTTTCTGCAGAATTTTTGGGTTTTCATCTTCAAAATTTAATTTAAAATACAATTGATAGTTTTTAATTTTTGGTTTTTGCATTTTTAGTCCAAAAAAGTTTTTTTTTTTTCGTATTGTAAGTCCAAAAATGCTTCAAGACTATCAGAAATCCTTATTGCCTTATTTCTGTCCAATATTTTTTTCAACTAATTTGGTTTTTTCTTTAAAATTTAATTTAAAATATAATTAATGGTTTTTAATTTTTTAAAAGTTCTAAGTCAAAAAAAAAACTTCTTTGTATTGTAATTTCAAATATGCTTCAATACTGTCAGAAATGCTTATTGAATTATTTATGTTCAATATTATTTTCATCGTATTTGGTTATTTTTTAAAATTGACTATAGTATACAATTGATAATTTTTAATGTACACATATGCCATCTGTTGGCTATTGTTAAACTTTCTTTTCTTACTATTTTTTGTAGTTGTTGAAATTTTCATTTCTTATTTTAATATGTTTTTAAATATTATTTTTTTAGTTGTTGTTGTTGTTTTTTTTTAAAATTAAAAATCCAATAAATTATAATATTTTCTATTAATCGAATTTATAACAAAATAATTTTACCAAAAACTAAAGGTGAACAAAATATTGTTTTTAAAAACGAGCTTTCAAGATGAATTATTGTTATCATCTTTTTCTTATTATTTTAACTGAAAAAAATAAAAGAAACTTTTAACAATAATATTTTTTTGATATTTAATTAAGGTTTACTACTTAGATATTTACTATGAGAAGACAAACTTTTTCACTGTTAACATTTTAAACATTCAAAAATCGAGTTAAAAGATTTATCCAGTTTGTAATTTAGAAAGTAAAATTATATATAATATACTCAAAATTACGATGTATATTAAATTTTTATTTCATAATATTACTTGAAACTTGCCAAATATATAGAATATAATTTAAATGATTGCCTTAAACAAGACTTAACCTTTTTAACGTAAATTTTTGATGATTTTTTCACTTTGTAATTAACCCATTATTTTTCACACATTTTAGGCTCATTTTTAAATGCTCTAAAAAGGCCATTTTATATCAGTAAATATAAAAAATCTGCATCGTAGGAGCTTTTACGCAATAAAGCCAAAATTTTTCATGTTGTGTGAATTTTTTAATCACATAAGGTCCAGATAAAAATCTACAATTTCAGAAGAAAAACATTGGTTATCATACGGCCATAGCTATAAAAATTGATGGCAACGTTCATGACTTCTTCATTTAAAAAAATGACTTTTCACAGATACAGTGGATCCTCTATAATCTGTTGTGGGTTTTTAGAGCCCTATATACAAAAAAATACTCTATGTCCGCTGAAGAAAATTTTGTTCAAAAAATCAACATCAAAAGTTTATTAATTTGTTAACTTAACAATCCATAATGTTTAATAGCAAAAATTAAACTAAGCATAATTGAAATGACACAGGCCTGTACTTTCCAAACTACAAAATGGCTAAATTTTTTAAGTTTACAAGCTTTTAAAATTTGTTCTGTTAGAAAACACACAAAAAAAACTATCTAAAAATGTATCATATTTTTTTAGAAAAATATCCCCCAAAAGCTTTATAAGGAAATAAAATATTTTAAAATTTATTAGAATATTTAGTAATTTATTCTTAAGAAATAATTTTATTTCAACTAATTTACGCATCAAAAAACAGTTTTTTTTTCAAATTATAAAATAACACCAAATGCCTAAAATATTATTATTTTCTTGGGAAAAATTCTTAATAATAAACATATTGAAAGATATTATAAAAGAGGCGTTATTTTATCTTATAAATAAAACCATTACACATTTGGAGATGTGTATAATTAATAATTAAAAATGTCATATATCTTTAGTGAATAATAAAAGATACAAAAATTAAAATAAAACAGAAACACTTGGGGAAAAAAACATATGTCTGAGCTGGAAATTGTAGCTTTTGCTTTTGCCACAAAGAAAGTATGTCATTATCAATGACAATATCAAATTTCTTATTCAGTATACTTTCAATGGGCAATGTTATTTTTTATACGAGTACAATTTCAAATAAATATAAAAAAAAAATTATTTTAAAAACGAGCATATTTATTTATCAGACAACTATGCATGCAAATGTGTACATTAACTTAAGAGTTGCCACATGTGAAAAAAATATATAAAAATTATGTATAAAAATTAATGATAAAAATAATTATACAACATGTTCGTATCCATCAAAGTGCTTGTAAGTACAACAAACCTTGTAAAGATATCTTGAAAAATAAATCTTTAAAATAAATAATCGGCGACCTTAAGAATACGAATCGTATTCAAATCTTAGGTCTTATATGAAAATAATGTCAAATATTCATTTAGTAATTTTTTTAAAAAATATTTACAAATAAAATTGCTTTCATAAAAAAAAATCCATACAAATTATATAAAATTCTTATTATTATAAATAAATATTAAACAAAATCGATATTTTAATAAGAAAAAAAATTGCTATTCGATTGGTTTTTTAAATAAAATTGAAAGTTTAGATTTTCATTTAATTACATTTTCTCTCATATGGCAGGTAAAAATAAGTAAAACTTTCTAAAAAAAAATATTTTAGACAAAACAAACAAATTCACCACTTTCTAATAGTGAATTTTTTCATATTTTTCAAATAAAAATGATTCAATTATTAATACTAATAATAAAATACAAAATTAATTGTTAGTTTATAATTTAAAGAAAGGATTTTTTTAAATAAGTTGTTTTTTAATAGTAAGAGAGGAAAATTACAAAAAAGAACTTTGTTATTAGGGCAGAAATCCATTTCTTTTTCTACTACTACGAGTTTTATGTGACCAGAATTCTATGTGATTAGTACAGATCACTATAAGTATGAATTGCCCTATAAATAGATCCGTAATGAGGATTTCTGATAGTCTTCAAGCATATTTGGACTTACAATAGAGAAAAAGAAAATTTACTCAAAAAAACTGCTCACATTTACTTTTTTTAATTTTTTTAACTTTCTTATATTCAACAAATTCTTATAAAAATCATATAATTGGTATTCTAAGCCCAAATTTGCTTGAAATCACTGAAAAATTTATTTATTTTATTTTATAAATAAAAATTTCAAAAATTTTTTGTAATTTAAAAATAACAAAAATAAATTTTTTTGTGTTTAATATAGAACATAATTAACAATTTTTAAGTTTTTTTTTGTATTTTTAGTCCAAAAAAAGCCTTTTTTCCGTATTGTAAGTCAAAATATGAAATCCTTATTACATTTTTTGAGTCCAAAATTTTCTTTACCATATTTGATTTTGGTCTTCAAAGTTTAATTTAAAATAAAATTTATAATTTTTAATTTTTTTTTATATTTTTAGTCCAATAAAAGTCTTTTATGTGTATTGTAAGTGTAAATATGCTTGAACTCTTTATTGCCTTATTTTGTCCAATATTTTGTTTAAACATTTTTTGGTTTTTTTTCTTCAAAATTTTATTTACAATTGATGGTTTTTAATTTCTTTTGTATCTTTAGTCCCAAAAAAGTCTCTTTTCTGTATTGTGAGTCCAAATATGCTTGAAGAATAGCAGAAATCCTTATTGTCTTTTTTTAAGTCCAAAATTTTCTTCGCCATATTTGATTTGGTTTCCTCAAAATTTAATTGAGAATATGATTTATAGTTTTCATTTTTTTTAATATTGTTAGTCCAAAAAAGCCTTTTCTCCGTATTGTAAGTCCAAATATGCTTGAAGAATATCAGAAATCCTTATTGCCTTATTTATGTTCAATATTTTTTTCAACATATTCGTTCATTTTTTTAAATTGATTTTTAATGTATGTTTTTTCATATTGTAAGTCCAGATTTGCGTTAAGAAAAAATTGCTTTTGAAAATTTGTAAGCTTTCTCAAATTTTTTCGTTTTTATTTTAGAAAATTTTTAAGGTATTAAAAATACAAAAAAACAATTATTTTTCATATAAAAAATTGAGTGTGTAAGCCCAAATTAACTCTAAAAATATTCTATCAAATTTTTGAGTTTTTTTATTTAGGATTTTGCATTTATTTAAAAGTAAATTATTTTCTGTATTTAACAGTTTAATATTTTTAACTTTTAAATTATTTGTATTTGTTTTTCATATTGTAAGTGCAAATTTATGTTAAACCGAGCCTATAGGAAATATTCCTTATAAAAATCACAATCGAAGCAGTTGAAGTTGAACCTTGCTTACGAAGGCCACCCACATCGAAAACCAATTAAAAAAAGTTTTGTTTTTAAAAAAAAAGACATTGTCGACCAAGTTTTTTTTATAAAAAAGTCCTGGAACGGTTCAGAAAATGGGTATTTCGTGTCAACTGAGACTTTGCAGACACTCTATAGCTCCACCATGACAACGCCACTTGTCTCACGGCCATCTCCATCAAAGAATTTTTGTTAAAAAAGGGTATTCTGTGGTCTTCAGTGAGGGCTCTCAGAGAAACTGTGTCTCTGGGACAAACGGTTAGTCAAGTTTTTTATAAAGAAGTCCTTGATAGCTCCAGAAAAGGTGCACCGCGTCAGAGCGGTAATTGCAGACACTTGGCTGCTCCACCATAACAATGCCCCCAGTATCGACTTTTCAGTGAAAAAGGGACTCTTGTTGTCCCTATTGAGGGCTCTCAAAAAATTTATACCTCTGGAACAAACTATAAACCATGGTTGTTATAAAGAAGTCCTGGAACGGTTCAGTAAATGTGTTCTGCGTGTCAACTGAGACTTTGCAGACACTCTAAAGCTCCACCATGACAATGCCACCTATCTCACGGCCATCTCCATCAAAGAGTTTTTGTCAAAAAAGGGTCACCTATGGTCCTCAATGAGGGCTCTTAGAGAAACTGAGTCTTTATGACAAACTGTCATCCAAAATTTTTTTTAAAGAAAACCTTGACAGCTCCAGAAAAGGTGCTCTGCGTTAGATCGGTAATTGGATGCTTCACCATAACAATGCCTCCAGTGTCGACTTTTCAGTGAAAAAAGGACTCCTGTTATCCCCAAGTTAGTGCTCTCAAAATATGTATACCTCTGGAACAAACTGTAAAGCAAGATTCTTATGAAGAAGTCCTAGAACAGTTCATAAAAAGTGTCCTTCGTGTTAAATCGGACAAACGGTCCATGCACCACCATGACAACGCTTCTTGTCATACGGTAATCTCCATCAGGAAAAAAAAATCCTGTAGTTCCGTAGCCCCTCTATTTACCTGATCTAAATCAATCTTAATTTTTTCTGTTCCGCAAGATAAAAAAAACAATTAAAAGAACGTCATCTTGGTTCCAAAAGAGTGTAACCAAGCAGCTGACAATGATTCCAGTTGAAGGCGTCCACCAATGCAATGCCTCCACCGATGTGTAACTGGCCAAATTAATTTTTCAATCTCATTACTTTTCTGCCGCATCTCGTATCCTTTCTCCTTTCTTTCGACAATTCCAAAATTATCTTACCATTTTGCAGCTTTACTTTTCTAGTTGGATTGGATTTTTATCAGCATTTAATCTCTTTCCATTTCCTTCTACCAAAAAAATAGAAGATTTACTCATATCCATTCAATCTACCATCATAAATTTGGGAATATATTATATCGGCAATGAACAAAGATTAAAATCAAAGCAGTTCCATCTTCTTTAAGCATGCTTTCTTCAATAAAATCATCGACGAAGATACGAACAGATTTTGAAGGGTTTTCTCAGCTGCTTACCCACTTTCTCTAGACCACAAATACGATATTCTGATATTGCGGAAATATGTAGTATTTTCTCAATTTAACCTATAAATGTCTATAGTCACATACAGATGGATATGGGTTTACACAATAGTATATATAAAATAAGGGGGAAAAAAATAACAACAGAAACATTCACCAGGAAGCGGATGTATTGATTGAAAGTACGAGGAGTATCATGTTCAGTATCTTCTGTATCAACATGGAATTTCTCTTAGATTGTCACGTTTCATTGACCACCTACAAACTAAAGTTTTCTAAAGTTCAGTTACCTGATCCAATGTACACACAACAATTTATATCAATTAAAAATCAATACCTGAATTAGACGCTTTCATGATAGTTTTCTTTTTGGTTTTGATTAAACTTTGAAATTACGCTTGAACACGATTTTTCACTACTTCTTTTTTTTTAAAATTTTTAATGAAACTACAAAAGTGCATAATTATTGGTGGTTAAAAAGATTTCATTTTATATTTAATGCTAGATAATTTTATAAAATAAATTTTATTAATAATGAAATTAAATTAATTTTTTTGTAAAAATTAATTTTTAACTATTAAATTAAAAAAGCAAACATGCATTTTTTTTTTAAATTAAAAAAGCAAATTTAATTTGTGTGAATTTGATTTTTAGGAAGTAGCCGCCACTAAAAATTAATTTTTTTTTTGAAGAATTTTATTAAATTTTGTGTATAATTTACTAAGATAAAAAATAAATTTCAATAAGGTCATTGGTTTTTATCTGTATTTTAAGTTAGATTCCCTAAATATGAACGAAAAACAAGAATTTAGTTACAAATCGTTTAGATCCATTGGTCCAACAAAATTTATCTTAAAAATTAAATTTTTAAAATAATTAAACTTTTTAGATATTTTTCAATCTAATAAAAATATTTTTCTCAATTTTAAATATGTTAAAAGTCAATAATTTTGAAGAGTGTGTGTTAACCATATAATTCGGATTGTAAGCCCAAATTTGTTTGATAACACTAAAAAATTCATTTCTGTTATTTTAATTTTTTTTGACTGTTTTGCGGAATTCAAGGAAGTTAAAAAAAATAAGAAAAAATGAAATGTGGGCAATTTTTTTGAGCAAATATTCTTTTTCTATATTGTAAGTTCAAATATGCTTGAATACTATCAGAAATCCTCACTACTGCCTTTTTTGTATCGAACATTTTTTCAACATATTTGATTTTTTTTTGAAAATTTAATAGAGAACATAATTAACAATTTTTAATTTCCTTTTTCTGTGTTGTTAACCTAAACAAATTTATTTTTTCCATATTGTAAGTCCAAATATGCTTGAAGACTATCAGAAATCCTTATTGCCTTATTTGTGTCCAATATTTTTTTAAACATTTTTGCTTTTTTTCTTCAAAATTTAATGCAGAATATAATTTATAGTTTTTAATTTTTTTTTATAAAGTGTAAGTTCAAATAAAAGTTTTTTCTTTGTACTGTAAGTTCAAATATGCTTGATGACTTTCAGAACTCCTCATTACTGCCTTTTTTGTGTCCTATATTTTTTTCAACTAATTTGGTTATTGTCTTCAAAATGTAATTTAAAACACAATTGATAGTTTTTAATTTTTTTTTGTATTTTTATCTAAAAGAAGTCTTTTTTCCGTATTGTAAGTCCAAATATGATTGAAGACTATCAGAAATCGTTATTGCCTTATTTGTGTCCAATATTTTTTTCAACTAATTAGGTTTTTTCTTCAAAATTTAATTAAAAATATAATTGATGGTTTTTTTTGCATTGTAAGTCCAAAAACAGTCCTGTTTTCGTATTGTAAATCCAAATATGCTTGACGACTATGAGAAATCCTTATTGCCTTATTTCTGTCTAACATTTTTTTCAACTAATTTGATTTTTTCTTTAAAATTTAATTTAAAATATAATATAATTGATGGCTTTTAATTTTTTTGTATTCTAAGTCAAAAAAAAGTTTTCTTCAAATAAAAGTTTTTTCTTTGTACTGTAAGTCCAAATATGCTTGAACTTTCTTTGTATTGTAAGTCCAAAAAAAAACTTACTGACGTATTTGGTTATTTTTTAAAATTGACTGTAGAATATAATTGATAATTTTTAATGTAATTATTTTTATATTGTAAGTCCAAATTTGCTTTAAGAAAATACTTTTTAGAATTTAAAAGCTCTCTAGGAGTTTTTTTTTTGGAAATTTTTAAGGTATTATAATACAAGCCCAAAGTGTGTAAGCCCAAATTTGCTCTAAAAATATTCTTCAATTATTTTTTTTTTTTTTTTTAGGATTTTGCATTTATTTAAAAGTAAATTATTTTCCGTATTTAGCAGTCAAAATTTTGAAATTATTTGTGTTTGTTTTTCATATTATAAGTGCAAATTTATCTTAAATCTTTTTTGAAAGATTTCAAACGGAAAAGACGCATTAGAATCTTCTTCTTTAAATTTCCAATAAAAGAAAGCGTAAAAAGACAATAATCTAAAATTATTTTTACAAAAAGCTTTCTCATAAAGAGAAGTTATTTAAAAAAAATTACAAAAATTATAAATATCATCTCACATTACATAATATTATATAAATTCAAAATAAACATACCTGTGGAGGTGCTATTTCGAGTGGTTATTGTTTATTTTAATTTCAAAATATTTTTACGTATTTGGTGGTAATTATTATATCACATCGGTAACTATAATATGTCATTATCGATAATTGAATACCGCATTGTCCATTGACATCAACTGAAATAGGAATGATTTGATAAAGTATTCGTATATGGTCAAATGTACTCAGAACAAAACAGTAAGAATAGTAAATTTATCAATTGATATTTACCTTTTGAAAACAAACAATCGATATTAGCAATACTTTATTCTATTGATGAATATAAGCAATAAATAAAGGAGATTAAGCGACATGAGTGGAAGTTCATAAATTGTGTGTTCTTGTGTATAGTTGAAATAAATAATTTATAGTCTTTTAAGAAAGATTTCCATTTACACATAAAGTGTTATCCAATGTTAACTTCTAAAAGTAAAGTCAAAAGAATAAACTTGAAATTTAAATTTAGATAAAACTTTTATTCTATTTTATTGCTTGGAACTAACCATTACATATGAAATTTAACGTCATTCCAATAATATGTTGGAGATATCTCCAAAACTTGACTCTTTTGAGGTAATTTTTGATAACTTTTTTATACATTTTTGGCTGTAATTTGCATATTATTTAACTGATGTTAGTTTTTAAAGGATCTAAACTTTGCGCATAATCTGCGTAAACATGATACTTTGCGTTGTTCTAGAAGAAAAAATCCAACGGCATCAAATCGTACTATTTTGGAGGTCAATTGATAACACCAAAGCCCAAGTTTTTCATGTTGTATAGTCTGTTTCGACAACTTTTTGATATCACATATGGCTTAGATTAAAATCTTTAAATTCCAGCAAAAAATAATAACGTTCACCATGCGGCTCTAACGTTCAGAGTTTTAGTGTGAAGGTGTTATGGAGTCTCTATCTCAAAGGAATAGAGACTCCATAACACCTTCACACTAAAACGCACAAAACAGGCAAATTTCATGGATAAAATATTTTCTCCACAAATACTTATGCATTTTTAGAGCCCCATATACGGCAAATTTTTATATTGACAAAAATAAGCCTCACCTACCGCACAAAAAATGAGCCTCATCGCCATTTTGAAATTTTGTAAACAATCAGCATACAAAGTCGGGTGTTCCAGCACACAATCGATTTTTAAAATTTTTTAATTGTCATTTTAAGTTCCAATCTTTAAGCTAAAAAAATTTTATATATCTTGTTAGACATATAATGTGACAACAAATTTTTATTTGTTAAAGTTTACATCAAATAACGACAGCGTTCAAAATTGGCTGCGATGTTCTCTCCTTCTTCATTTTAAAGCTATACGAGCAACAGATACAATGGTTTCTCCATAATAACTTGTGGATTTTCACAGCCCTATATATAGATATTTTACATATTTACGTATCCACCTAGCAAAAAATCAGCATTATGGCATAATGTCCTCTTAAAGCGGGAAACGTGCCTAACGCAGAACTGTCATCTTTTTCTTTTTTTATAGAAAGTTGGTAAAATTTTAATGCATTGTTTATAAAATATGGAATTTATAATATTATACAAATAAAAATGGCAACTTTTAATTTAAGAAGTTCTTTCATTAAATATTATATAAATTTAACAGTTGTTAAAGAAACAGGCTTGTACTTTCTGACCTATAGAATGGATATTACACAATTTTTTGTAGTTCTGAAAAGTTTTCAATATTTTTCTCATTAATTATATTAATTTTTTATAAATTTTTTAGATCCAATTATTTATTCGAAAAACATCTAAATTTTTTGCTATTTTTACTAATTTGAATATTTGAATAAGCGCTTAAATAGTCCTTAATTAGTTCGATTGGTTAAAATGATCTAGTCAACGTTTTTATTTTTGTAGATTATTTTCATATTGATTGCATGAGACTGCATGCCAAATGTCTGAATATGCTCAAGTCTATTTTTAACATTTGGACATGAGCCGATCATGTCGCATATGTGAATAAATTTAACAAACATTACAGAATCATCCAAAAATTGAAAACTAAATTTAGTATATTTAGAGATGCATTTAAACATAACTTTTCCCTATTCCATTCGAATGCAATTATTCTGAGAAGGTGTTGCGACTATTTCGTTCCAACTCATAAAGAGACAAATTCGCATCTTAAGATTAGAAGATCTTAATTCAGAATTATTTGCAGAATATTATTTTTTCTGTGTAAATTTTAAAGGAATAATGATGTCGTTTATACTTTTAATTATAAATGTGAATTTAGGTGTATTTTATTAAATTTTTTTTATATTATTAATAAATTGTTTCTTGGAAAATTTAGAAATTCATGAAATTGTTACTTAAAGCCTAAAAATCCTTTCTATATTCAGCGTTTTAGAGTCTGAAATGCTTTCTAATGTGAAGGTATAAAAAATTCGTTTAAAGTTTTCTTTTAGGGACAATATAATCAAAAAAAAAAACATGATTTGTATTTTTGTACCCTGTTTTTTGCTGATGCATTTTGGACGCGTTTCGTTTAAATAATGGTTCAATACAAAATTGTGCAATTCACACTTATGCACGTGTCTTCTAATAATTCATTTTTTTTTCAAATAATATTCATTCTTTACACTAAATACCTACAATATTCGTTACATTAATGGATTTAGTTCTAGTTTGGGGGTAGTAACAACAAAACATCTTACTTCCGATATTGCAATCGCTTACTCATTCCGTGCTTTTATTATATGAACATTATTACTTGTGAGCGAGCAGAAATAAGTATTAAAAGTTTACTAATATAAGATTATCAAACATTTATTTTAAATTTAGCTTTTTAGTGAGCAAAAAAATTATTGCTTGTGACTGAGCAGAAATAGGTATTAAAAGTTTACTAATATAAGATAATCAAACATTTATTTTAAATCTAGCTTTTAGGTGAGCAAAAAAATTATTGCTTGTGACAGAGCAAAAATAAGTATTGAAAGTTTACTTATATAAGATTATCAAACATTTATCTTAAATCTAGCTTTTAAGTGAGCAAAAAATTATTACTTGTGAGCGAGCAGAAATAAGTATTAAAAGTTTACTAATATAAGATTATAAAACATTTATTTTAAATCTAGCTTTTAAGTGAGCAAAAAATTATTGCTTGTGACCGAGCAGAAATAAGTATTAAAAGTTTACTAATATAAGATTATCAATCATTTATCTTAAATCTAGCTTTTAGGTGAGCAAAAAAATTATTGCTTGTGACCGAGCAGAAATAAGAATTGAAAGTTTACTAATATAAGATTATCAAACATTTATCTTAAATCTAGCTTTTAAGTGAGCAAAAAAATTATTGCTTGTGACCGAGCAGAAGTAAGTATTAAAAGTTTACTAATATAAGATTATCAATCATTTATCTTAAATCTAGCTTTTAGGTGAGCAAAAAAATTATTGCTTGTGACCGAGCAGAAATAAGAATTGAAAGTTTACTAATATAAGATTATCAAACATTTATCTTATATCTAGCTTTTAAGTGAGCAAAAAAATTATTGCTTGTGACCGAGCAGAAATAAATATTGAAAGTTTACTAATATAAGATTATCAAACATTTATCTTAAATCTAGCTTTTAAGTGAGCAAAAAAATTATTGCTTGTGACCGAGCAGAAATAAATATTAAAAGTTTACTAATATAAGATTATCAAACATTTATCTTAAATCTAGCTTTTAGGTGAGCAAAAAATTATTGCTTGTGACCGAGCAGAAATAAGTATTGAAAGTTTACTAATATAAGATTATCAAACATTTATCTTAAATCTAGCTTTAAGCGAGCAAACAAATTATTGCTTGTGACCAAGCAGAAATAAGTATTAATCTTACTACTTATCATTCATTTATCTAAAATCTAACTTTTAAATGAGCAAAATGATTTATCCATTTTTTGTTTTGGAAAGTACAGCCCTATTATATGACAGCTATTATAATATATATATTCTTAAGGGTAACAGTTATTTAAAATTATGTTTGACATTTTATAATATGGGACTCATATTACTACCAAAAAAATTCACCAAAATTGTGAAAACTATGTACAAAAATGATGATTTTGCCATAGCAACGTTTCGGGCTTTAAAATGAAATTATAGTGTCAGCGATGAGATTTATTTTTCGGTCGGCGGTTATGTCAATAAACAAAGTGGCCTTTTATAGGGTTTTGAAAAGCTGTAAGTGACGTTGGAGATGTCAAAAAAAGTGAGATTGACCTATACTTCTTTGACAATGAAGAAGGAGAGACCGTTATCACCAATTCTGAGCGCTATAACCTCAAGATAACCATCATTTTTTTAATCAGAACTTGAAAATTTTAATCTAGATCATATCTTGTTTGGACACATTTCCGAAAAGTTCCCAGAACGCGTAATTTCAAAATTTGATGATGTTAATCGGCCTTCAAGATCGTTATATTTGACGTTGTTTGACTTTTTCTTATAAACATCGTGTTTATGCAGACAATTCTCAAATCTTAGAGCTTTTACAAATCAACATTCGTCAAGTAGTGGCTGAATTATAGTCCGAAAAATGATAAAAAATTTAAAAAAATTATCTCAACAAGATCAAATTAGGCTATTTTTAGGTATAGAATTGACGTTATTTGATCTTTTTGTTATAGGCAACGTATTTATGAAAACAATTCTCACAAATTTTAGAGCTTTTAAAAATTAACATCCGTTAAGAAGTAACTGAATTATAGTCCAAAAATTGCGAAAAAATTTACTCAAAAGGATCAAATTAGGCTATTTTTAGGTATATTTTTTGGTATATTGACCGAAAAGTTCTCCAGAACGCGTCATTTCAAAATTTGGTCATGTTAATCGGTCTCGAAGATCGTTAGATTTGACGTTATTTGACCTTTTTGTTACAGGCAACGTATTTATGAAAACAATTCTCACAAATTTTAGAGCTTTTAAAAATTAACAGCCGTTAAAAAGTAGCTGAATTATAGTCCGAAATTTGGCAAAATTTTGAAAAAAATTATTTTAAAAGGATCAAATTTTGCAAGGCCATTTTCAGGTATGTTTTACACAATGGTAAAGTTTAAATAATTTAATGTAATAAAAATTTCATCTAAATCTAAATTAAAAGTATTTTTTATTAATATTTATATTCCAAACTATAAATTGGATAATTAGTAATTTTGATCGTATAATTAGGATAATTGAGGTTTTCTATAAGATATCCTCAAAATCATGGTATTTAAAACTGTTGGAATTTTTTATAGTGCTATGCAAAAGATTTTGTATTCAAAGACAATCCGGAAACTTTGAAGGGTCTTAACATCCATCAAGTAATGAAGGAATTATATCCCGAAATAAGGCGAAAAGTCATCAAAAATCACCTCAAAAGGATGAAGACTTGAAAAATTTCTTGTCACTATTCAGTAAATTTATAAAAGCTAAATTTTTTTATTTGTAATAAAATTCCATAAATATCTATAATTTTCTCACTGAAAAGCCTTGAAATTACTCATAAATAGTTGGAGGGGGGATGGGGGTCTCATCCATTCCAATGAAGATGATTTTTTAATGAGTTTCTCTTTAGATGATGAAAAAATGAAACGAATACTGAAAAGAAGAGAAACATTTTGTTCGAAGGTAAAACGGTATGAGAAGCGGAAAATATTAAGAAATCACGAAAGTTTCTGTTATTATTGTTCTCGTATACCTTATCTGTAAATGCCTGTTGTAAGGTAAATGGAATAAAAATGAATTAAAGTTAAAAGTATACAGACATATTATGCGAATATTAAAATAAACTGTATTCAAGTTTTATATTCATTTGAAAACTAATAGGTACACGTAAGTAATAATACGACTACGAGTACGAGTACGTGTAAATACTACTATGGAGTACGAGTATCTAGAAATTATTTACATTCGTTCAATCTTCAATAAGCAGAGGCACTCACCTGGTTTTAACAACGAAACGAAGCTTCAGTTCAAGGTTCTTTTTCAAGTTTTGTTGAATTAAAAATTGTTTTTTTTCCTGCGCTATTCTTATAAGTAGTGGAAAGAAAAATCACAATTTTTCCCATTAGATGCTTTCTGCTGTACTTATAGTAATAAGATATCTTAAAGAAATTGGAATGGAACCACATAGCTTTATTTGTTGTTGTTTTTTTTTTTTATATAGAAATGTACGTGCTTTAATCAAATTGTTGAATAAATACTGCACACACAAGTAAGCATTTTCTTAATAAGGGCAGACTAGTTTTAAAATATATTTTTTTTTATTTACTAAACCAACTTGTATTTGTGAAAAATGTTAAATTTGAATATTTTTAAATTTTTCTCAAAAACATATTGAGTAAATGGAAATTCTTTAAGAAATAATAGCAAACAAAATGATCAACTTTTTTTGAGCTGTTAAAGTACGAGGTGTGGCAGAAAAGTAATCAGCCTTACGTAGATCGGTGGAGGCTTTATTTCCACTCTATGCAGCAATGCTGGAACGTTTCAACCATAATCATCTACAGTTCGACGGTTACACTCCTTTCAATGTTATCGACAGTACCAAAACGATGTCCTGTCAATAGTTTTTTTTTGGTTTTGAGGAAAAAAAAACAAAAAATAATACAGACTTAGATCAGTTGATTAGGGGGTACCATTATAATCCCTCTTTTTGGTCAAAAAACACGTGTGATAGGGGAACGTTGTCATGGTGGAGTATCCAAGTATCCGCAATGTCCTATCTGATACGGAGAACCTTTTTTCTGAGCCATTCAAGGGTTTTTTAGTAAAAAACTTGATTGGAATATTGTTCCAGAGGCTCAAATACTCTGAGAGCTCTCACTGGGGATCACAGAAGTTCCTTTTTCGATAAAAACTCTTTGATGGAGTTGACCATGTGGCATGGGGCGTTATCATCCCGGAGCATTCAAATGTCTCCAATGTCCGATTTGGCACGACGAACTCCGTTTTAAGGATTTTGGACTTCTTTTCAAGGATTAACAGCCTCAATTTTAATCGACAGTCTAACTTTATCAGAGCCCTCACTCTTACCACATTTTCATCAGATTTTGATGTTGAGGGCTCGTTGAGTAAGCATTGTTTTCGACTGCTCTCCACTTACGTTACGAAAAAATGGAACCATTAAATTTGGTGTTAAGCCGTGAGTAAAGTGGGAAATGATAAACAGTGTTCTCTACTTAAGTCTCGACTTAACACAAAATTTTATAGTTCAATTTTTCGTAATGCACTCCAAAAACTCAATTTCACTTATCACCATGCTCTATACTATAATATCTCTGACCCAAACGTCTGTTTAATTCTCATATTTTGGTTGATTTTGACCTGCGGCCAAAAAAGTTTGCCGATCCCTGCTCTATAGGGTCGTATAGATACCGAACGAAGTTGAAACTAGTTCTGCACGTCTACGAGAGACTAACTACTAGCTATGTGGAGGGGATGTCTGCATTATTGTCGGATCGCTCTCTATGATGCCATACACTACCCCGTATAAAGATCACTCAGGTATTTTTCTACAAGGCACATACTCGTATTTTAAGTTACCATAATATAACGACTACGATCTCTTTTGTTCTATACAAATTTTCTTTTATGTCACCATAATATGAAGATCATCACTATATGAGGAATCATAGAACTTTTTCACAAAAAAATATAAAGCATTTTACCTTTTTTTATAGTAACAAGATCAGTAACGCCATTTTGACAAATCATCCGTTTTATGCTACTATAATAAAATAGCTAAATAACTTATTTTCTACAAAAATTAGCCAAGATAGAGATCACTTATCATCTTTTTTTGGTACCCAAATAAGCCATTTTAAGTGGTATATTTATATAACAATTACTGAAAGTATTTTGTCATCTCAAATTGAGAATTTTAATTAAATATCATTTCTCACCATTTTTTTCTTCTATACAAATTCAAAATTATCATTTTATGAGGATCATTGACTATCATTTTGAGTTATCATAATATAAAAAGTACTTTAAAAAGATCAACCATGCTGATTTCTATAATTTGATCGCGATCGTAAAATGAGGATCAATAAGTTAATTTTTACAAATCAAGAAATTTATTTTCCTCAAACGAAAATATTTCCCTTTACAGATCAATATTTTTATGTTACTATAATATAAGGATCATCATAATACGATCAGCATTTATTCTTTTGTTCAAAAATCAAGAATTTCATATTTTTCTAATATGAGGATCACAGTGAGATCTGTTTTAATTGAGAATGAGTTTTTTTCCATAATCAAATATTTCTAATCTTAATAAAAGAAGGATTTCAGAGTAATTTTTCTTCATAAACCAATAAATTTTTGTCATTTTAAGAATCTGAGGATCATTTTTGAACTCTATTTTTACAATGTCCTTCTTTATTTCATAATATTGTATAATTAAAAAAAAATTAATCTAAAAATTTTAATCAAATTATGACTTTAGCTCTATAAATTTAGATATTTTGCAATTTTATTTTTAATTAAACAAAAGCCACACCACAACCTAATAAAAATACAACATATAAAAAATATCTTTTAGTAAAAAATTAAGTTGATATAACAATACGCCCCTTAAAAACGCCTCTCTGATAATTTCTGTTCATTTTATTTCTTTTTGTTAATTGTTTATTTGTGGACTAATAAAAAGAAACTACGAAAAAAAATCACTGCCAGATAAAAGTTTTGTCTGTATGAGTAAATTTTTAGACCTCTGTAAGTTTATGAGTTCAAGGTGAATTTGGAGAAAAAAGCTTTGAGACTGTAAATAAAAAGCATGATTTTATCTTTACTGAATCCAAAGCACGTCGATTCTTTATAAATAAAATAATAAATAACGCCTTTTCTTTAAATAGTATTGCCATATTGAAGTTTTTTTTATTGTCTTATAATTAAAAAATTATTTACCAGTTGAAAAAAAATTATTTACCAGACAATAAAAACAATAGTGAAGCTCTTTTGAGGTTGAACTAGAAATTTATTCATTGTTTTTCGCTAAAAATAAGTAGGATTTTATTGAGGAATGAATTTTGTTTCATTGCTTCTCAAGTAAATTTAATGCAATCAATTTGATTGTTTTTCAAGTTTATGCACAAAACTAAACTGGCTAATGCTAAGGATTTGACACAAAATTTTGTTGTTGTTTTTTATGGTTTATTGTAGGTTTTCTTTTAAAATTCTTCTATTAATATTTTTAAGAAAAAACCCAAAAAAATTGAATTTATGGGTTACACAATTTTTGTTGTTGTTGAATATAGAGCCAATTTGGACTTGCTGACAATTTGAGATCGTGTATAAGTTCAAATTGGCTCTAATTTAAAATGTGCTAATTAAACAAAAATATTTTCTGTTGAACTTGGAATATAATTAGTTGACCGAAAACTTAAAATGAATAAAATTTTTTGTTGTTTTGTATGATTTATTGTAGGTTTAATTCTTCTTTTAATATTTTTAATAAAAAAAAACAAAAAAAAATTGATTTTTTGGGTTACACAGTTTTTTGTTTGTTGATTATAGAGCCAATTTGGACTTGATGAAAATTTGAGATTGTTTGTAAGTCCAAATTGGCTCTAATTTAAAATGTGTTAATTAAATCAAAAATATTTTCTTTTGAACTTGCAATATAATTAATGATTAAAATATTAATTTTTTGGTTGAAGTTTTTATAAAATGGTAGAGCAGCAGGTGAACTGTAAATTTTTGTATTGTAGGCGCTTTAGACCAAATAACATCCGTTCGCACGTGTATCAAATTCGTTGGGATTACATGGTTTTTAACTAGAATTTATGAATTTACATAAACCACTACGAAAGAAGTGGAAGATAGATTGTATCAGATAATATGTTTGTACATTTGTATAAGATGTCAATGGCTTCGAAATTACTTACTCAACCGAAACTGGAACAAAAAACTCTTAAGAGTCTATTGGTTCCGTTAGGTAAACATAGTCTAGGCAATAGTGTCTTGGTTTATTCTTAAACACTTCTATTCAAAGATCTATTATACTATACACTCGAAATGTAAGATGCTATCTATAGTGTATAAGTGCAATATGTCTCTTTGTAAAAAGTGATGAATTATTAACTGTACACCTCCCTTAGTTGGTTGGGGAATTTCCAATCTTACCACATTGACTACTTACTGAAATGTCTTGTGTTCATTTCTACGTTGTCAATAAAAAGTCTATCCTAGAGAGACGGGATTTATTTGAACAAAAACACATTGTGTAGGTAATGTTTTGAAATTCCATCATTTATGGATGGTTTCTCAGGAAATAGTTTTATTTCGAACGTTTTCAGAAAATAGAAAAAAATTATTTCTCATTTACATTTTTATAATTGGTACTTGAACTATTCATTCTCAGTGCGGACAGAATATTTTGTCATATAGCTTGGCGCCCAGCTACCTGTCTCTGAGAAAATCATATAATCCCTTAGCACACTAATTTGTGTCATATTGCAGTATAGCACTTATGGTTGGTATGTATGCTCATGTGACTGGGTCAAGTAAAAATTTATCTCTTATCTGGCATTTTGCCTTACAACCACTTAGAAAATTAAATACTTTAAATGTATACGTAAAATAAAGAAATTCTTCGAGTCAATAGAAAGTGAAATGCGCCATTGAATTAATTATGTTCGTAGTAAATTTTCTTTCTCTCAATAAATATAAATTTTCTTTTTAACATTAAATCTATGCACATATATTAATTTTAGACTATAAATATTTCAAGTTATAATAATAAAAATATGAAAGAAAAATTATACTTAACTAATGGCTGTTCGTAAGTATTGAAAGTTGCTCAACAATGAAGTTGAAAGTAGACCAAAGTTGGCCAACCCTAACGCTGAATTCATATTTGATTAATTTTTCTGATTTATTTTTATAGTTTTTATTAAAATTATAATTATTATGTTATGCCTTTATATAATAGAATATACATATGGACATAAAAATCATAAAAATTATTTTACATTGGTCAAATATTATAAAAATAGGAATATCCATTTTGCGGTTCGGAAAGTATAGCTCTGCCATTTGATAATTGTTATATATATATCTTATATTCAAAATAATAATTTAATTAATTTAAAATATGCCATTTTATATACTAAATAACCAAAATAAAATTGTGACTATTTAGTACAAATATAGTAATTCTGAAGTAGTCACGTTTAAGAGGACCTTATGGCCGTCAGCGATGAGGCTCACTTTTCTGCTATATATAGGAGTAAAATTGCTATATATAGGGCTCTGAAAACCTCCTTGTGAATGTGGAAAAGCTATTTTATTCGCGAAAAGTGATCGTCTGGTGTGCAGTTTGGTCCAAAGGTGTCATTGAGCCGTGTTTCTTCAATTATGAAGAAGCAGAGACGGTTTCCATCAATTCTGAGCGACATTTTTTCTGCCTGAACTTGAATATTTTAATCGGTATTATATATAAGGCTTTAACAACCACAATCTACATAAACCGAAAAATTTTAACTTTAGAGCGCGACGCGTAATTTGGAGATTTGTTGATGTCACAAGCTTAAGAAGAAATGCACGTCGTAGAATTTTTTTTGTTTTGTTAAATTTAAACCCCTTGTCTCGGTGTAATGAGAAAATTTTATTCCTACTTTTCATGAATTACAGACCTCATTATTTATTATTGTTTAAAAATACAAAAACCAAAGGGAAACACAAAACTCATAACCAGTTAACCGTATAGACAGGAAATCATAAATTATTCACTTGTCTGCATCTAACAATCTTTGAATAATAATTTACTTTAAAGCAGGAAAATGCATTCATATGAAATTTGAAATTAAATTTTTATGCGCCCAGTATTGCAATAAAATTACGAAATGAAAAGTTTTTGATCGATTGATTGATTACCTTTAAAAAGTCGATTCGAAATTATAATAATACTCGTAGTAATTGAAAATAATAACGACAAGAAATTCAAATTATAAATTTAGTTTGGTGGGTTGTAATTTTGTAATTTTGTTAATAATTGTTTTTTGAGAATTTTTTAATTGTAAATTTTTTCTGAAAGTCTATTTTTTTGTTGCTTATAAAATAGAGAATTTTTCCGTACTAACAAAAGTGTGATAAAAATTTGGCAGAAGCTCTAGAAAAATTTCGGAAAAAAATTTATTTTGTTCAAGAACTTAAGTACTTTATGTTAGATATTAAGGGCTTTAGGAAATAATTTCTGTTATTTAATTAAAGGTCATTTAATAAAAGCTCTTAATTAATATATGAAAATTATTTTAGCAACTTACTGTACTGAAGTATTGGTACCGAAGAACTATATATGAACATCTATGAATTTGGTCTATAAATTTTGAGCCATTTTTAAAAATATTTATATTTACAGTAACTATAATTATGTTATAGACTTTTTACAATTTGCAACATGAGATTATGTTCAGCAAAGAATTTGGAATCATGCAATTATCATTGCAGTTTAATATAAAAATATGTACTAAATTCAATATGAAAAAAAAGTTATTAATCAAATTGAAAATTCTATTGTGTTTTTTAAATTTTAAAATAAAAACATGAAAAAAAAATTGTTTTGCTACTAGCACGTTTTAAACTGTGTATTCTGTCAAAATTTTTAACTCCTAGATAAATATTTTCAGATAGCTGAAAATATTGAGTATTTGGATATTTATCCTATCATCGCCAGTGTTCCTCAGGGTAGCAT
Organism: Atherix ibis; assembly: GCA_958298945.1. NCBI lineage: Eukaryota > Metazoa > Arthropoda > Insecta > Diptera > Athericidae > Atherix > Atherix ibis. The sequence continues at coordinate 27,689,737 of OY282605.1, read as the reverse complement.
TCTAAGTCCAATTCATTACAACTTTTATTACCCATCATATTCCTTGATTTCGCAATATAACAACATTTTTAACAAAGATATGCTAACCACATCATATACGGACTATATAGTAATCCTTACACAGCCTAAAAACTTTTCCACAACCACCAATATTTTTGAAAAACCCCATTTACTCTTTGGGGGCATGGTTCAAAAAATGGAGAGCTGAATGGACAAAAATGTGCTCAGGTCACTTTTACACTTTGCCTTCATGTAACCCATAATGACCGGGGGCTATAACACTTCTATTATGACCCCTACTATGATGATACTAATATTCCACAGACAAATATTCTAGGAGTTATGATCGATAAACAGTTAATCTGGGAGCCCTAACAAAATTTTAAAAAAATAGGACAAAACAAAATGAAATTACAATACAATACATAATAGATCGCACAGTTTATTGACACTTATTACTCTATAAGATTGTACTAAAACCAATTTGGACTAAACATTCGATTTCCAATCGAATTGAAATCTTACAATCTTGAATCCTTCGAAAAATTGTCAATTCTCTCTCTGATAATTTTGCCAAGAATTCGGGATTGGAGGAGATTTAGCATCAAAACTCTACACTCCCACCCTTCCATTATTGACTTATAAATCCTTGTATTTTCAGTAAAAAAAAATGCTTGTTTACAAATTGTATGTAATTGTGGATATAATTAAAATTAATAAAAAAAGTGGAGAGCAGAGCTGAATGGACAAAAATGTGCTCAGGTCACTTTTACACTTTGCCTTCATGTAACCCATAATGACCCCTACTATAACACTTCTATTATGACCCCTACTATGATGATACTAATATTCCACAAACAAATATTCTAGGAGTTATGATCGATAAACAATTAATCTGGGAGGCCTAAACAAAATTTAAAAAAAGTAGGACAAAACAAAATTAAATTACATAATAGATCACACAGTTTATTGACACTTATTACTCTATAAGATTGTACTAAAACCAATTTGGACTAAACTTACGATTTTCAATCGAATCGAAAACATACAATCTTGAATCCTTCGAAAAATTGTCAATTCTCTCTCTGATAATTTTGCCAAGAATTCGGGATTGGAGGAGATTTATCATCAAAACTCTACACTCCCACCCTTCCATTATTGACTTATAAATCCTTGTATTTTCAGTAAAAAAAAATGCTTGTTTACAAATTGTATGTAATTGTGGATATAATTAAAATTAATAAAAAATAATTTTTTATTTATTGATACAAAAACCGATTGAGGGTTTGTACCTCGCAAAGAAAAGAGTTTTAAAAAGTTTCTTTGTAGACGGGTTTCTTCATCCAATTTACTGACACAGATTCTACTTCCCCCTGAATGTCTGTCAAAGAAGTTTCTGATGATTATTCTTTTTTAAGAGTGGCTGTTTGTTAAAAAACACTGTTTTTGTGTTTTTTTTTTTACCAGACAGCCACTTTTAAAAAAGGGCAAAAGTATGCGATCCTTGAACAAAAGGTGAAAAAGTGGTCTGTTTGAGAACTGGTAGTCTATTGGGTTGCATGGTAATAAGAAAACAATTTCGATGCCCTCAAAATAAAAACACAATGCATTGGGCTATATTCAATCAAACTTACGCTAGTGAGGTCTTTAAAATGTACTCTAGAGGGATGAGTTAAAGGTTCTGCCGGAACTGTGATGCTAACTATTATGCAAGGCGGTAGCTCAATTATAGTTTAGGGTTGCTTTTTTATAGAAAGAAAAGGGAAAACAGGATTCGAATTGAAGGACTTATAAAATGGATCAGTATGGAAATATTTTAAATACTAATTCTCTTTCCATCAGGACTTTAATTAAGTGGTGAACGATTTAATATGCAGTAGGATAACAATCCTAAACATAAGAAATTTCATAGAAATTTTATGAGTTCATTCTTCAAGGAATGTCAAAAAGATACGATAGAAAAAACTGATTGACCAAATGTTTAGAGTCGTACAAGCTGTAATCAAAAGTAAAGGAGGCTTTACGATGAAAAAACAGTTTTAGTTAGAATACTAGACTGCCGTCCAAGGGGTTGAGGGTTTAAATACCACTGAGGTTATTCCCAAAAAAAACCAGTTTTTCTTTTCATTTCCACTTTAATTTCCTTATCCCGTAGCGCTTAGAAGATACATTTAAGTACTTTTTGAGCATTTTTTTTAAATTGTATTTTTACAATTAAAGAATAAAGAATAAATTTAAAATAACCAAGAAAAATTTTTTTTTTTTCGATTGTTCATTTTCATTTTTTGGAGGGGTAGTGGCAAGGGGGACTTTCCCTTTTAAACGAAAGTGGTCGCATAATTTTGGCTTGCAGTGTACATCTCCGAAAACGTTAACCATACTTTGGAATTGTCTTAAACCTAAATTAAAATGAATTTAATTCGATAAAAGGAAAATCCACTTATAAGTTACTGAAAACAAAAAGGAGAAGTGCATACTGAGGTTAATTTGAATGAACTGAGGTTTTTAGTTGAGGTTCATTTGAATCATCTAGATTTAAAATTTTCATTACTTTGAAAAAAAAGGTTATGTAAAATAATTGGTGAAGGGGAAGGGTGGAGTGGTTCAATTAATTTTTTTTTATTTCTTACTAAGTAATAGTCCTCGTCACTTAAAGTTTATTCCTCCACGTCCTTGACTTTTAATACGTTTACATAAATTGTTTAATGTTAAAAAAAGACTCAGTTTTTCCTAATCGAAAAGAAGGGAGCTGATGCATATTTGAATAAAAGTTGTGTGCAACGATTAGCATGTTGCTTCCTTCCTAAATATTTATACTAACGACATTTTAAAGGGGAACAAAATTTTTTAATAAATACAGCTAACGAAATTGAAGTTAATTTTTAAAAAAATTTTATTTTGAAATATTGCATTTCTTCTGTTTTAACGAAAGGACTTTGCCGGATTTTGTAATTAGTTTAAAAACACTTCATTCTCATGTACGTAATCTTTATTTGTCTCTAACCTCAAAACTATTTTATGATATTGACTATTATACCTTGACTTTGGCTACGCAATTCTAGGCATTCACGTTCGATCTTATTTTCGTATTCGCCTTTGTCGGTGATGAACTCGAAGGTGAACTGTTTGGCACCGACTGATACGAGTAGCCCCATCCACTTATGTTCTAGATTATTTTTTCATGACAAATTCTAATAAGGTTGACTTTATTATTAATTTGATGATTTTGTTTGTTATTATTTTTGCGAAATATATAATATATAACAAAATTTTTTGCAAATAAGCTAAGGAGAAAAAAAATTAAAAAGGACATGCTTATTACACTCCAAATAAAATGGATTTTTTTTTCTCAATTCGATCATATTTAGAAATGTCGTGGTTCTTTAGATATAATAAAAATATTCATTTTTGTCCTTTTTTATTATCTATTAAAATATTTTGATTTAATATTAAATATTTCAGTATAATTTTTTGCTTTTTCTTTTCAGATTTCTGGCAAAATATCTAAGAAAAATATTATAATTTTTTTCCGTAAGTTCATATCGTAATATATTAAAAAATACAAAAAAAAACTTTACATAATTATTCTAAAATTAATTTCTTTTTGTAGAATCTTTCACTATTTCCCATTATTGTTTATAAAATTCTCACATACAATTATAGAGTGTGAGATAATTTTTCTGGAAAAGATGAAGAAAAATAACAAGAAAAAGCACTAATTGATTTTTTACGCGAAGTTCCATTACTATAAATAATTAACTATCTTTCCTCTCATAGTAGAGGAAATATGTTTTTTTTTTGCTTTTCATGTGAACAAATATACTACATTATTTAATGATTTATTCTTAAGTTTATAATTAAAATGACCTACGAGTATGCACGAAGGAATTATTACATTTTTTTTTGCATATTTACAGGCTCACATAACGCCAAGATTAAATATTTAAGATCGTATTCTTAGAGAATCGACAAATTCGAATAATTTTTTTGTGAAGTACTATACTTCTAAAGAATGATGAAGGAAATTTCTGAATATATTACTGACTATTGAATAATAAGGTCCTGTTAAAAAATAAATGGATGATTTTTATAGACAAATTTTTTTTTTCATGTTTAAAAACAAAAAAAATTGTAATATTTATCTTATGACAATTAAGTTCTGCTCCTTAAAATATATTTGTTCAATTATCAGCAATTATTATACTCTTAAATATCTTACCTCCAAATTTAACATATTAAAATTACTTGTTCAAGAAATTAGTTAGTTCGGCACAATTTTGGGATTTTTTTTTTATAAAAGTCACTTTTGCTCAGTTGTCATCAATTTTTTTAAGTTTCTCACTTGTAAATTTCAGATATAAAAATTACTTTTTCAAGAAACTAGTTACTCTTACAATATTATAAAGTGTAAAGTATGCTACTACATAAAACAATATATTTTATTTTGCTCCTTAAAATAAATTTGCTCATTTGTCAGCAGTTTATGTATTTCAGCTCAAATTTTTATATATAAAAACTTTTTTTCCAAAAAATAATTTAATCTAACAATATTCAGTGATAAATTATTATGTGTAACTGTTTTGCTACTTTATTTTTTATGCTCTTTAAAAATTTATTTGCTCATTTGTCAGCAATTTGTGTATTTAACCTCAAATTTTTAAATATAAAAACTAATTGCCCAAAAAATGAGTTAATCTGAAAATATTCAGCGACAAATTATTATAAATGTCACAGTTTTGATACTAAATGAAAATACAATCTATTTTTTCCGCTCTTTAAAAATATATTTGGTCATTTGTCAGCAAATTGTCAAATTTCAGCTCAAATTTTATATATAAAAACTTATTCTTCAAAAAATAAGTTAACCTGAAAATATTCGCTGATAAATTATTGTGTGGTACTGTTTTGCTACTAAATCAAAATATAATTTTTTTTTTCTGCTCTTTAAAAATTTATTTGCTTATTTGTCAGCAATTTGTGTATTTCAGCTCAAATTTTATATATCAAAACTATTTCTTCAAAAAATAAGTTAACCTGACAATATTCTGTGATAAATTATTATTTGTAACTGTTTTGCTACTAAATAAAAATACTATTTATTTTTTCTGCTCTTTAAAAATTTGTTTGCTCATATGTCAGCAATTTGTGTATTTCAGCTCAAATTTTTAAATATAAAAACTTCTTTTCTAAAAAATGAGTTTACCTGAAAATATTCACCGATTGGTTATTAGGTGTCATAATTAAGCTAGTGAATAAAAACATAATTAATTTGCTTTTACTCCCTAAACTTTATTTGCTCAATTCTCAGCAAATGTTTGGAAGAATCTGAACTCTAAATTTTTAATATATTGTAAAAATTGCTTTTATAATCGGATATTATTTGTTAAAAAGTGATTATAAAAATCACATTTTGCTATGACATAAAAATCAAATTTTGCTCATTTATCAGCAATTACCTTAAACATTTCACCTTAAATTGTAATATGAAATTTATTTATTAATTTAAAAAAGTAAATTGACTCATATGCCAAATAAGTATCCCAAATAAAAATAAAGTTTTATTAATTTTTTGCTCACCTTTAAGCATATTGCCATGGAAATTACTATTTCGAGCAATTTTATACAGATAATATTCGTAATTTGGAAAGAAGAGCCCTGTCATTGGAAAATTGCTAAATTTATATCTAATTGATGGTGGTAATTATTTAGTTTAAGGTTTGCCATTTCACATTATGGGTTTTTTTTACTACTAAACGGGTTGATAACGTTGTAAAAGCTTTCTTTAAGAGGAGAATATGGTCTTCAGCAATGAGGCTCATTTCACGCTTGCTGGATACGCTAATAACACAAACTGCCATATATTGGACTCTAAAAGCCCACAAGTGACTGTGGAAAAGCCATTGTATCCATTAAAAAGTGACTGTCTGGTGTGTTTTTTGACCCGAAGGCATGATTGATCCATATTTCTTTGCATTGCTGTCTGGTTTTATTGCATGAAAAGCACTCAGAACGCGTAATTTCAATATTTGGTGATGTCAATTGGCCTCCAGGATTATGCAATTGGATACCGTTACACTTTTTTTAAATAAAAAAATGCAAAAAATTCTATTTCTAATTTTTGCATTTTAGAGTATTTAAAAAATGACATCCGACTAGTAATGGCCGAATTATAGCCCGACATATGCGAAAAAGTCATCAAAACTTACCATAAAAACATCGAGTTATATATGTATTGTTTTTCATACATAATGGCAATATTTATGCAATATAATTTAATAAAAATTTTGATCAAAATCTGAATTTTAAATAAATTTTATCTAAGTTTACATTCCAATTTACAAATTGGATATCTCTTAATTATTGTACTTAAAAAAAACCTATTAAAAAGTAGAAGCTTAACATTTTTACGAAAAACTACTAAAAAGTATATTTGCGGATTTTTTCGCAAGTCAGTTCTTTTTTTTTACCTTAACTAACTGACTTAATCGCTTTTTAAAATAATTGATTTGTAAGCTTCTATTTTCAGGTCAATGAATATTTGCCGGCAAATCAAAATCGCATCAGATTATCTTTTGAGGACGCACAATACAAAATTGTATGGAAAATTTGTGCAATTTAGCAAAGAAAACTTTTTTTTCTTCTGCTTTTTCAACATAATTTTTATAAGTTTTGTTTTTTTTCCCTTCTAGTTTTTAGCATAGGCATTATTGATGAAGTGTGTACTTTTATGTGAAAGTAAATAAAGCTATTATATTTGCATTATACTCGGAAGTGCAAATACACCTAGTTTCTTGGCTACTACTTTACTACTTCAGGTGTTGTTGGCGAGGTGAATGTAATTTCAAGATTATTGCACTTTCCCAGAATGATTTTTAAAAGAAATTGCAAAATAGAAGAAAATAAATTTTTCCATATAGTAAATTGCAGATACACATTTTTATTATGTTTTTCCAATTTTCGCAATAATTTTCAAAAATATAGAATATGCTTTACTGTTGACTGCTGCGTGGATTTTTTATGTTCCAATCGATGAGTAATTATCGATACTAAAATATTCATTTCGATTGTATTGATTTTCTCATTTGAGATTTTTTTCTGTATGTAAATAAATTTCCTCCTTTATTTTGTTGCCTTAAATGTTCATCATACTTTAAATATTCCAGATGATCAAATTCTGTATCGTATGTCAAATTTTATTGCAGTACTAATCTTCAAATCAGTTTGTGTCGGCATATTTCGTCTGAAGAATGCAAATAGATTCAAAATGCCTACATAATTATACAAATATTTACAAAAACATTTCGTATTTAACAGGAACAGGATGTTTGATCTTTTGGCATATTTATTTATATTAGTATTTACTTATATAGTCGCTTATGTACATACATAAAATTATTCTCTTTATGCTGTTCGAATCCGCTAATGTTGGTGATCAAAATTTGTAGAAATCGAAATAGATGAAAATTTCCAATTTTTATTAGCGTTTTTTTAGACCTCAATCCAATAGTGTATTTGTTCTTTTAATATCTTCTTGGTTTAATGAGAATTTTCTTGTTTACGATTTTCATATTTAAAATAACAAAATTTGATAAGGCAATTTTTTAAGAAGAAAAAAAAACTCTTTTATGTAATTATTTATCCTATTTTATTAGTACAAACAAAAATATAGTACATTAAATGGAAACTATCCTTAAATGTGTAAGATTTAAATAAAAAACATTGGAGTTTTTTTAAAAAAATATTTTGCATATTTCTGCATTTGCTTTTTTTGGGAAATTTTTATATAATAGCTTAAATGCAAGATTTTGTTTAAAAAAAATTCCCTAAAAAATTAAGTGTAAAAGTTTTCTATAAATACCGTCCTGGTTTTTTTGCCCCAAAAATTTGAAACGAGAAAGGTGTTCGTCAAAAAACGTCACGATTGAACAGAAAGACATCATTTTTCTGAAGATAGAGAGTCTTATTGCTCCTATGCACCGCGATTCAGGTGATCTAAGTTCGTGTAGCTTTTTTTTGATACCCAAGATAAAAAAAACACATTAAAGAGGATGCAATTTCACCCAAAAGAGTGTAACTGAGGAGCTAAAGGCGATGAAACACTACTACAATAAGTGGAAAAAACGCCTCTACCGAGGTATAGCAACCCAATGAAATCCAAGAATTATATTGATGGATATAAATAAAATAAAATCATCATAATCACCGGCGGGAGTCCGGTGTAGGTCTGCTGAGTAAAAGAACTCCGCGCCGCGGTCTTCCAGTTCGATACTCCCACCATATTTTTGGCGCCCTTGCTAATGCCGTCGTTTCAGCGATGGTAGGGACTAACCCGTATTCTGGGACAATAAATAGAGCCACTTTAGACTTTCGGGAAAGGATCTTTCTTTAAGTGCCAAGCCCACTGCAGCCTAGTGAGCTTAACTTTATCTACAACCGGCGGTTACGGTAATAATCTATGACTTCATCATTAAATAGACTCCGAAATTGCCTATCATCATAACTAAAGTAAAATAGTTCACAAATTGTAGTTGTCGTCAAAATGGCCTAACGTGGAGTGTTATCACTAGAGATTATAGTAAAGGTTTAGATAGGCCTTGCTACCAACAGTTAGGGTAACTAGCTTGTGATTGGTTACTGACTGTTAGCAAATGAAACTACCTATGATGGATGGTGCTTGTTAAAGGCAGGACCAGGTAGTTACACAAATGTGCATGGAGTAATGAGGAAGCGATTATTTCTCAATATGGTTAAGAAAAAAGAAGAAGAAGATGATGAACAACATGAAGCAGCTGAAGTAGATGAAGAAGATGAAGAAGATAAAGAAGATAAGTTAAGATAAAGAAGATACAGAAGATAAAGAAGATAAAGAAGATAAAGAAGATAAAGAAGACAAAGAAGATAAAGAAGATAAAGAAGATAAAGAAAATAAAGAAGATATAGAAGATAAAGAAGATAAAGAAGATAAAGAAAATAAAGAAGATGAAGAAGATGAAGAAGATGAAGAGATGAAGAGGATGAATAATATGCATATGAAGAAGAAAATGAAGAAATTGAAGAAGATGAAAAATATGAAGATGAAGAAAATGAAGGAGTTGAAGAAGATGAAGAAGTTGACGAAAATGAAGAAGATAAAGAAGATAAAGTAGAAAAAGAAGATAAAGAAGATTAAGAAGATTAAGAAGTAAAAAGAAAGACGAAGGAACCTGAGATAATGTTCCATTTATGAAGTGGCCCAAGCAAGAATCAAAGAAGAATGCGTTGGATTGAAGCGAGCTGGGCTGTTGTTAAGTAATTGAGATCCGTGCAACTATCTGGATCTAGTCAGTTAAGCTGGCGAAATCCATTACTCAACAGGTCTGTTCTGCACGTTGATTGGGCGTATCTCAATCCCTATGATCGTAGGCGACTCGTGGTATTATGTCGAACAATAGTTATTCCGCGTTAAATGACAGTACTTACTGTCAGCTACTTTGCTTATTTGACGATAAATCATTCAATCAATTATAACTCCTCTGACGAAACCCTAAGTATTGTAATATTCATAGCACAATTGTCCGAAGAATTGCTGGTTTTTTTCAGTGGCACCTATTAGACCATTGGACGACTCCTTTAATAAATTTTAATATCGCAAATTATTATAAATAAAGTCACCATGAAGGTACTTAAAATATTTCATTAATTTTTTTTTAAATTTCCCCCTTTTTTTTAAATTAAAATTTTAAAATTTTTGAAAGAAAAATTTCTTTTATGTGAAGCTTTTTTTTGAAACTTTTTTCAAATTTTTTTATATTATAGGTTTTTTGCTGTTGAAAAAAAAGTTGAAAAGTTTAAAAAAAAATAATTAAACAAAAAAGTTCATGTAGCTGCAACACATTTGGAAGAGGAAGATTCTCGTTAGTATTTACGGTTTTTGAACTAAAAACGTGCTCAACAAAGAGCAATAATTCATCCGTTAACGTTCTCATTAACTACTAATTTAATAGTAGTTTTTTTCTTCTTTAAATTAAAGAACGGACTCTTATTATTAATGATCAAATAAAAATAAATTAATAATAGGAAAAACTGTTAGGTATAAAAAAAATTAAAATTTATACATAATTATTCCATATATAAACATGATTTTTTAATAAGTAATCCAAGTAATCATTTGTGATCATAATTATCGTGTAAGAGGGAAATATTTTTAAATGAATATAAAATGGTATAAAAATGTGAAAAATTTAATTTTTCATTGTTGATATACTCTGGCGACAACATCAAAGATATCAACGATGATGGGAGAAGAAGGTATTCAATTGCATAATCATGACCCATCAACAAGAAAATTCATAAACTAACTTTTGTAATGAGGAGTAGTTAATTCCATCGGGATGGGAAGTGGAACTGGTTGGTAATTTCAGGTTGTGAAAGAATGCAGGAACAAAGATCTGTTGAGCGAATAGTAGCCAAAGAATAAGACGGCAGAATTGAATGAAGGTATCATAAAATTTGATAGACTAAGAAGAATACTCACGAGTATAACCAGATGAAAGAAGAGGGAATGGTTATTTTTTCTGATACCAACAACTGACGACGGCGTTGAACTCTTAAAGAAACTCGAAGGCAAGTTTTGGTGCAGGTTTTTCTTCCCTCATAACCATGTTCTCCCTGTCTCTAGCCACTAAACCTGAACACCAATAATGCTGTTCAGGTTTAGTGCCCACAAACGTTGGGGACAGTGTTATGGATTTCACTAAAAATCCAACATAATTTCTACTACAACCAAATATGAGGCAGTATAAATACAAGTACCTACAAACCTACGCAACTAAAGTGAATGTAAGACCTGATTTTAGAATCGAACATGATCGTTCTACTCTTGTATATGCATTTCCCATGACTGTATTCAAAAATTCCATACAAAAAGTGGCTTTTTTTTTGTTAGTGCAAATACTATGTTTAATGGCATTCCTTAACAGTCGCGGCCAAATCAAGTAGACTTCCGTTCATTTTGAAGCGATTTTCATGATTTCTTTTAGGTCGAAGCTCTAAACGAAATTTATTTATTCAAAAATATTCGTTTGCCAATAAAAAAAAATTGCCAATTTTGATTACTAAACAAATAGGATTTATTAAAGTTTTTTTTTAAATTTATCGATTTAATCCAATTTTTTACTTTGGAAAGAAAAATTCAATAAAAAATACTTTTAATTTAGATTTTAATGAAAATTTTCTTTCATTATTATAAATGAAGCTTGCCATTATGTATAAAACAAAACATCATTTAAAAGACTTTTGGCAGGATATTTTTACAGGTATTTTTTAACCCTCCAAAAAAAGGTGCAACAGCGTCAAATCTTACGATTTTGTAGGCCAATTGACATAACCAAATCTCAAAATAAGGCGTCTTGCGAACTTTTTTGCTCAATAAAACCAAAATTCTTCCAAAAAACAAAAAACTTTTTTATTTTGCCTGGTAACGTTTTATTAAAATCACATAAGGCTCAAATTAAAATCTTCAAGTTTAGGGCAAAAAAAACCTCGGTTATCATACCTGCATTGCGTGAAGAATTGGTGGTGACGGTCTCTTTTTCTTGATTTTCACAGAAATAACACCTTCAAAACAAAATGTACACCAAAACGTCATTTTTCGTAGATAGAAGGTCATTTTTCTCTACAGTCAATTGTGTATTTTAAAAGATTCATATATGATGATTTTGCTTATTGACGTATCCTCCGAGCGAAAAATGAGCCTAATCGGTGATGAAAATTTTGTATCTAAAAATCTGTTGTTCCAGCACCTCGAATTTGTGTACCTTCTGAGTAATTTTAACTACATGTTGTTTAATAAATACACAATTCCTAAAAAATGGCAAACTTGACTATAAACAAATGTTATCTTATATGACATATACAGTTGATAACTGTCAAATAAAGGAGCTGTACTCTTTGTACTACAAAACGGATAAGCATTTATGCGTAGAGTAATGAGGAAGCGATCTGCTGGTTGAGACCGCTTAGCAAAAGAACTGACGGAAGATTGATTATTTATCAAGATGGTAGAGAAGAAGAAGAAGAAGAAGAAGAAGAAGAAGATGAAGAAGATGAAGAAGATGAAGAACATGAAGAACATGAAGAACATGAAGAAGATGAAAAAGATGAAGAAGATGAAAAAGTAGAAGAAGATGAAAAAGTAGAAGAAGATGAAGAAGATGAAGAACATGAAGAACATGAAGAAGATGAAAAAGATGAAAAAGATGAAGAGATGAAGAGATGAAGAAGATGAAGAAGATGAAGAAGATGAAGAAGAAAAATAAAATAAAGAAGATAAAGAAGATAAAGAAGATGAAGCAGATGAAGAAGATGAAGAACATGAAGAAGATGAAAAAGATGGAAAAGATGAAAAAGATGAATAAGATGAAGAAGATGACGAAAATGAGGAAGATGAAGAAGATGAAGAAGTAGAAGAAGATGAAGAAGTACAAGAAGATGAAGAAGATAAAGAAGATGAAAAAGATGACCAAGATGAAGAGATGAAGAAGATGAAGAAGAAAAACAAGATAAAGAAGATAAAGAAGATAAAGAAGATAAAGAGATGAAGAAGATGAAGAAGATGAAGAAGGCGAAGATCGCTAAAAAATGGTAAACTTGAATAAAAACAAATGTTATCTTATATGACATATGGTATATAGTTGACAACTGTCAAATGACGGAGCTGTACTCCCTGTATCAAAAAAACGGATAAGTCTTAGTTTTACAGCCTTTGATTCAAAATTTCAGCACTTTGTATAATAGCGGAAATTAAAAAGAATTTAATTCTCATTTTCCATATTTATATCTTACTATATTTTGGAAAATGGCCTATTAACTATTGTTGAACTATTTCCATATTATGAGAAACCATTCCATCTTATAAGAAAAATTATTTATAAAAGAACAAAAAGCGAATATTTGAAGATACAAAATATCAAATGGAATTTGAAAATCTCTTTTTTCTCAACATTTGTAAACTGTGTGAAAATATTTGTATACCTTGTGGTATGAAAAGCATTTCTTTACCTGAATGACTGGCATTATTTTTACATCTAAAATTATTAAAGAAATGGGAAGATCCAAGATTCAATTTATTAAATACAAGAAAAATCGATTTAAAAATGTTTGTACATTAAATGACGATGAGAAAATATTCATTTCACTTCACGCTTTATTATCGCATTGACGAACTTTCCATGGTGGACAAAATATTTTGGCCAACAATTTTACGGGTACTTTATTTTTACCACTTTCAGAGTTTCAATAGATTTTTACACAAAAAACTGACTTGGTATGAAAATATCTTCTGAATTAGTACATTTATTGGATAGTAAAGAAAAATTAAAAAAAATCTAAATATTCTCAAGAATATATTTTGCCAAAAGAAAAAGTAAGTGCAGTTGTTTGATGGAATCTGTAAAAGTCTGCAAGTACGTTTGTGTCGTACACAGAAGATTGGTCTACTTTCATAAAAATATTGGTTAAAAACACATTTTTTTCAATAAGCAGATGTTGTTAACAAGTTTTTTTAAAATTTATTTTTGAATTAGAAAAAGAGTGATTTTTTTGGTAATAAAGATAGGAAAATTGTGCAACGGAAGAACCAATCTTCACTTTGGAAAAAGAACAGCTGGAAGTAATTTTTTTCATAAATCACGGCACACGGTTACGTTCGGTACGAGTGTGTCGGAGTATCGCTTCATTTGCTATGAGCAAGTGTTCTAAAGTGTTTGATAATCGATCGCTTCCGAAAAGAGAAAAGAGCTCTCATCTCAAGTGGTCCGAATTACGTGCATCCGAATCGAGTGCATTTCGACGCCTACACCTCCGAAAAGATGCGTGCGTGCATAATTTGAACAAAAAGATAAGAAAAATGTATATAAGATACTGAAAGTCCTGTGTGTACGTGTAGATACAAGCCATTATAGTGAGATATGCTCGCATGCATTTGCACATGTCTCCCGGTTGAACAGTTGCACACGTAAGATCACGTGCAATTTGAGATCAACTTCCGATATTCAATTTCAGGGACATCTGCTCACCTTCCATCCGCCTAATTCTCTTAGTTTTTTCTTTTTAAATTTTAGATCTAAATTTTTAAGTGTTAAGAAAAATTTAGATACAATATTTTCAGAAACGTTTTAAAAAAATTATCTATTAAGAAATATTTTTTTAAATTTTTATATACTGGTACTTACAACAATTCAAAGTAATAATCCGATTTATGATTTAAAATTGGTTAACAAGGACTTGGATCTATGAAGAAGGACTAAAATGAAATTAATTTGTGGCTAACCTGTGCTTAGTTAAATAAGTCATGTCGCAATTTTTCCGTTCCAAGCGGTTAGGAGTTCTTCTGGGGAGGATTACTGATGATAATTTTTTCAAGAAGAAAACTTGAGTGGGAGAATTATCGAGCATGGAGCTATTTATAACGAGCAACAGCTTCTATGTTGGTAACAGTGTCATAGCTTATGATGTTAAAGGTCCCAAACGAACAGATTTTTGGGAAGGATTTTTGACTTTATTTATAGGATATGATAAAAGGAGGAAGGCTTAGTAGAACTAGTTAACAAGGATTTGGATCTATGAAGGAGGATTAAAATTCCATTGGTAGGGATTGACTAAGGTTTAGTAACTCTCGTGGCCATTTTGCTGTTTCAAGCGGTTAGAAGTTTTTCTGGGGAGAATTACTGAAGATATTTTTTTTAAAGAAGAAAACTTGATTGGTAGAATGATCGAGCATGGAGCTTTTTATAACGAGAAACAGCTTCTATGTTGGCAAAAATGTCATAATATGTGTTCTTAATTGTTCCAAACGAAAGAATTTTTGGGATGGGTTTTTAACTTGATTTATAGGATATGACAGGGGTTGGAAGGCTTGGTAGAACCTCACAGATCCAAATAGGTTTAAGCGACTGTCTCAAAGTGTTATTTAATTCACGTTTTGGAAAGTAAAGTTAAACTAAACATACTTAAAATCCAGATTTTGATAAAAAGTTTCATCTCATTATATGTGTTATGCGCACATTTAAAACATCATTAAAACGCACGTTTAGAGACTTCTTGCAGGACTCGATACTTTTGAAGTAATTTTTAATGACTTTGTCGTACATTTCAGGCTGCAATTTGACCATTACTTGAAAGGTTCAAGGATTATCTGCTTAAATACGATCTTCTACGAAGTCTTATAATAATCTTGAATGTCAATTGATATTGATTTTGGGGAGCAAGTTGACATAAAAAATCTGAATATTACTCGCCCTGGGAGGTTTTTGCGCATTCAAGCCAAAAAATTGTCGTGTTGTGTAACTTGTGGCTCCATATTAATATGGTTCAGATTATGATCTTCAAGTTAAGGTTGAGAAAAATGTCGATTATCATACAACTGTAGCGCTCAGAATTGATGGTAACGATCTCTTCTTTCTCATTTTCAAAGAAATACGGTCCAATACAATAGCTTTTATACAATCACATGTGTATTTTAAGACCCTTATATATGGCAATAAGGGTTGACTAATTAACATGATGACTGAGCGATAACTCAGCCTAATCATTTAAGAAAATTTTTATGCAAAGAATCAGTAATCAGTATACCAAATTTGATGTTCCAGCACTCAATTAACGGTCAGTTAATAGTATTGTTTGGTAATTGAAAAATATTTATTATAAAATGGCAGGCCTTAGGCTAAATAAATTTTTATTTACATAATATATGTGCTTAAGAAATTTCCAAATGATAGGGCTGCAGTCCCAAAACCACAAAATGAATAAATCTTTGTATATAAGTAATTTACTCCCACTGGTAAGTTTTGAATGTGAGTTCAATAGTCTAAGTAATTGTTTATGTAATTTATTCGTGACCAAACTTTTGAGTATGAATTTAAAATTAACTATATTTTAAGGGACCATACATTCCTAAATAACGCACCTGTTGGAATAAGCTTATAAGGCCCTTAAGCTTATTAGGATGCTCGATTCAGGAAAAAGTTGTAAAAGTTACATGATCTCAAATTGTGTGTATAGAAATAGGAATTAAAAATATGTATTTTTCTTAAATCACCACATTTTAATTAGGATAATAATTTTTGATAAAAAAATTTCTAAAATTGGTTTTATATTTAAAAAAAAATATAAATACCGAAAATTTCATCTTTTTCATAGGACTAGGTATGCACAAAATCTATTAAAAGATAAAATTATGGAAATGAATTTATCATCAATCATACACTTTTATTTTGTTGTTGTTTATTATTGTAGTAATAAGAATTAGTAAATATTTATCTACACCTGTTATTGTGGAATAAAAGAAACAACTTTTATTGTGGAAGATAATGAGTTCGCGTGAAAAGTTCTAAAACGTCAAATTACCGATAAGAGACCATAATAAAATGGAATTCGGTTGATAAGTGTTGAAAAAAAGGTATCAGAACATAAATGTTTGACAAATAAAAAAGTACAATTAAAGAACGGTGGCCTCCGCGTCATTGTGACAAGTGCCAACGTAACACAATCTTATCAGACGAGACTATTTGTGAGTCAGTTGATAGGAAAGTTTTAAGCCAATTGTTGATTGTGCTTCACTCCTCACAACATATCATATACGGCTCTATGCCATTACAGGTGTTGCATATTAAATTAATTTTGCTATTTTCGATATTCGTATTTATTAACTTCTTTTTATATATTATGGTAAAACTTATTCATACCATATAAATTTAGCAATTATTTTTATTTAAATCTTAAAATAACTATAGATGATTTTATGTCATATTTTATTTCACCTATAGTATCACCCACATATGTAGTTATATGAGCAAAGTTGGTTTAATCAAAAGCAGTAGAAGGTGAAATTGACAAAAAAAACAATGCAAAACTTTTTTATTCATTATCGTTGCTTTTGTAAACGTAATAAATGCAGGTGCTACCCTCTGTTGTGTTACAACAATAAGTCTCTTTGGCAGATCTAAGCTTGAACTTTAACGGAAATAAATTTTTGGATCTTTGATTAAAAAAATATTTTTCTACATAAAATTTTGTTTTTATTAAAGGTTTTTTTAATTTATTTTTTGATAATTTTCGGAATCCATTTTGAAATTTAGAAATTATTCTTATATTATTTGACAGTTATAAAAAAATCTACATTATTTAAACTGTCATTTAATTTGCTTAAAGTTTGCCATTTGACACCATTGCTTCTAAATTGGGTGCAAGAAGAACAGCCGTTGGATGCTGTTTTTTTCTTCAGCAATGAGTCCTATTTCTTCCTTTGGAGCATACATCATTGAGCAAAATTATCGTATGTGAGGCTTTAAAAATCCACAAGTAATTGTGAAGAAGCCATTGTATCCGGAAAAAATATCTGTCTGATGTGCATTTTTGTGTGAAGGCGTTATTGATCCGCATTTCTTTGAAAATGTACAATAGAAATAGAAATGTTTAGTGTCTGTTGTGAGCGTAATGGCCGTATGATAGCCGACTTTTTATAGCCTGATCTTTAAGATTTCAATTTGGACTATAAGTGCTTTTAACAAAAGGGGACCACACACCGAACAGCACTACAAATTTTGTATTTTGGTATGAATTGATGTGTTTATACTATTTCTTGTGTGACGAAAGAAAAAATTATGGTTGTTATAGTGAATAATCGAAATAGCCATATATGAGGCTCTTGAAACCCACAAGTGACTGTGGAAAAGCCATTGTATCCGCCAAAAATTTTTTTTAGTCGTCACAAGACCGAGGGCTTTGGTCGTATGATAACCAACTTTTCTTGCCCTGTACTTGAAGATTTTAATTAAAAAGACTGCACCACAAGTCACACAATACGTGAATTAAAAAAAATGACCCCAAATACAAATTTTGGCTTTATTGTGTAAAAAAGTTCGCGGAGCGCATAATTTCAAGATTTCGTGATATTAGTTGGTCTCCAAAAGCATACGATTAGGAGCAAATAGACTTTTTTATAAGGTTACACAAAAAAATCGTGTTTACGGAGACAATTTTGAAATAATGAAGGTCGAAAAATTACCTCAAAAGTATCGAGACCTAAATGAAGTATCGTTGCAGCTTTTTTTTAAAAATATTATATTTCGTATATAAAATGGCAAGGTCTTTGAAATATAATTCCATAAAAATTTTATCAAAATCTAAATTTTAAGTATTTTCTATTAAACTATACTTTCCGAAGCACAATTTGGGTAATCCTTTTATTAAAAAAGAAAAAAATATTTTTAAGCTCAATTAGTAAAAAAAAAAAATTAAAAAAAATAAAAAATAAGAAAAAAAATCAATAAGATTGTATTAAATCAAATTCAACATTTTCTATTTGAAAAAATATACAATTTTGTAAATTACAAGCAAGTTTGAGAGCCGCTGAATTACTGAAATAATTTTTTTCAAGACATTTTTTTATTATAAATAAATAAAAATTTTTTGTAAGAAAATAAATAAGAAAGTAGAGAAGAAATTGTTCAAAAGAAGAAAAAAAAAACAACAACTATGATTGATGTGCTTTACAGTTTATGTTTGGGGACTGGGGCCAAAAGCCTTTCACCTACACCGTGCCATTATTCGTATTTGCTTAGAGCAGCGTTGAATGCATGTCAGTGCGCACAGTTTGCAATAGATGTCGGTGGTTCTGCACTGTTGGAAAAAGTGAAAGAAATTTTCGATACGAAAGTGGCATTTTTTGGATTTTTTTCTCTCTTATTCATACCTTCGCCTCCAATTTGTATGTTTGTATTAATTTTTCGATTGCAATTTTATTTATAAGCTTTTTCTAATGATAAGAAATTATTTGTTTTGTTTTTTTTTCTTCCCTATTTTCATTTCTTCTTTACTATAATTTTACTTTTAAATTTGCAACAGTCAGTCAGGTATTGTGTGAGTATAGTTTTCGACTTTTTAATATATTGTTTTTTTTTTGTTTCTTTACATATTTTTACTTATTTATTTGATTTATGGAGAGAAATAAAAATGGTATTTTTACAGATTTTCACTTTATTGTTTAGTCATTTATCTATTGTTTTAATGAAATTTATGAAGTTGCTTTGCACAAATCGCTTAGCTTTGGGAAGCTTACAAAGATCTTTCGATGATAGTATGCATTTTATTGTTAACAAATTTACTAATTCATCTACGAATGTATTTGAAGCATTTGAATTGTCTTCCGTACGTGCACTGAAATTGAATTAATTTTGCAAGAAGAGATTGATTATCGTAAAGAGTTAATTGAGATCTAAGATAAAGAAACTTTAGTAAAAATTTCTTTCATTTTGACTTGTACTTTTCATTCGTTTCCTTTCCTTAAAAAAAGAAAAAAAAACGTTTTGTATTGTTTTTACAATTGTTTTTAATTTTGTACACTTTCTCATTAATTGTAATAAACTTTACATAATTGCAATTTGTTTTTTTTTTAAATTAACATAATTTTGTTGTGTAGTTAAAATTTTCTTCTTTTTTTATTTTTTATCTTTTATTAAAAGATATTTTAAAATTTACAATTTTTTTATATGGGAATTTAGATGATAGCCTAAACGAGCATAAAACTTTATATAACGAGAAAAAGCTTTTACTTTGAGATCACGATGTATGACACTGTTACGAACATAGTAAGGAATATTCACATGTTTGGAAAGGATTTTTGACTTGATGAATAGGATATGACGGAAGTTGAAAGGCTCGGTAGTACATTTTTATACATTTCGGACTGTAATTCGACCATTATTTGAACGAAGTGAATTTTTAAACGCGATAATTTGTATAGTTTTATAAGGAAAAGTTGAAGATCGTCAAATCTCACGATCTTGGAGGTCAGTGAACATCACTAAATTTTGAAATTACGGTTCCTGAGAACTGTTCGCCCAATTAAGTCAAAATTTGTTGGGTTGTGTGGCTTTTGGTACCTTTTTGTTAAAACTACATACATATAGTCTACCAGGTGTATAAGCTTAAATCGGCTGTTTTTTTAATTAAAAAAAACATGTTTTTTTCATAAGAAAGCAAAAACAAATTTATTCAAAGTACTTGCCCTCGCTAGCTACACATTTTTCCCATCGCCGGACAATTTGTGGATACCACGCCAAAAAAAATTCTTTCTCTTTCGAGGCAAACCACTCATCAAGCCATTTTCGGATGTCTTCGTAAGAATCGAAGTGCTGTTTAGCGAGCGCGTGGCCCATCAACGAAAACAGATGGTAGTCGGAAGGGGCTACGTCTGGTTAATAAGCGGGGTAGGGAAGCACCTCCCAGTTGAGTGTCTCCAAGTAGTTTCGGACCATTTTTGACGTGTTCGATGGTGCGTTGTCGTGGAGGAAAATCAGCTTGTCATGTCCTTGTTGATAATCCGTAATTTTTTCACTCAGAGCACGGTGCAATTTGATCAGTTGTTGATGGTAGCGGTGGGCATTGACAGTTTCACCAGGTTTCAACATCTCACTTTCTTTTTTGTTTGGCGAGCAAGATTTCGTATGTGTTTTGCCGTCGCTCCATCTGCCTATCGTTCAATTTATGCGGTCCTCCATTTTCCGATCTTTTCAATCTTCCCCATGGTACCAGGGTGGCTACAACCGGGTGAAAGACCAAGGTCGATTCCGGTTGTACCTTCGGGTTTTGGCGAACCCGCGTACCTGGGCTGGCCTAGCGGTGCCTAGGAATTTACAAGATTCCTTACCGTAGCTCTACGAGCGGAGTACAAACCAAAGTACTCTTAAAACAAAAATGGGTACCACGGGGATCGGGAGCCCCACAGTAGAATATACTGTGCCCGATCGAGGTGAGGCGCCATTTGGCAGCAACGTGGTGGTTGTGGTTAATACCCATGTCGCGGATACGGTCTTCTGATCGCAGGTGTGAGGTAACTGGCAAATGTAGCAATGCATTGCACTTATCTCGGGCACTGTCAGTGCTTATGACAGTAGAGGTTTAGATAGTCCTCGCCACCAGCAGGTGGAGAGTCAGCTTGTAACTGATTCTATCTGTTAACTGCCAGTTATGGTGGTGCGTTGATTGAGCGTATCTCGATCCCTATAGTCGTAGGCGACTAGTGGTCTAAAGCATTGGCAACAAAATCACGTTAAATAATAACCTTTCACTTCCCCATGGTACGCAGACGCATGGAAATGGCTGGTTGAGTAACACCCAATTGCTCTGTGAGCATTTCTTGCGTTTGGGTATTGTCTTCATCCAAAAGAGCCTGCAATTGATGGTTCTCAACCTTCCTAAACCGATTTTCACGCTTCTTGTCCCACAAGTCAAAATTGCCGTCTTTGAACCGACGAAATCAATCTCGGCACGTTTTTCCCTATAAAGCACTGTCACCATAGGCCTCCATAAGTATTCGATGCGATTCGGCAACCGATTTCTTCAAATTGAAGCAAAAAAGCAGAGCTTCCCGCATATGCTCTTTTTCTGGCACAAAACTAGAAATGATTACCAAAGGAAAAATGTTGTACGAAATTGCTGACAATATGCACTGATTAATGTAGGCAGACGTCAAACTCATAAAAAAAAGTATGGCGTGCCCATGGTAGCTTAATACGCTCATTCACGCCATCTATGACCAAACAGCGGATTTAAGCTTATATGCCTGGTAAACGAAAATCTTGCACTTTTGGTCGCAAAAAAAATATGGTTATCATAAGTCCATAGTGCTCAGAATTGAAGTAACACTTTTCTCCTTATTCATTTTGAAATAATTACGGGCCCATGACAACTTTAGACCAAAATCTACCCCACGCAGTCACTTTTTACATCTCATCAATCAGTTTTGAATATTGAGAACGTCATATATGAAAATTTTACTTGTTGACGTATCCACCGCGTGAGAAATGATCCTCATCGCTGATGAAAATTTTGTTCAACTAAAACATGTAGTTTTTGTGAATTTTTTTTCCCAATTTTCCCATATAATTTTAGTAATTATACGATACTTTATAGAAAATGACATCACTTATGAGATAAATCTACAAATTTGTAAGTAATTTTTATTTAAATATTTGCTCACTGCTGAGTAATATATATTTTTCGAACATATAATTTACATATGATTTATATTAATAATTTTATCTTATGTTTTTAGGTTACATGATTTTCTTATAAACATCTATGATAAAATTTTATCAAAGGGAATTATAGTTTTTGCTCAGACATAAGCACTTATTTTTTAATTTGTGTTGAAAAACATATTATTAGTCTTGAAACTATTTCTCTTTTATTTATAATTATGAAATTTTACAATATTTATTGGATAATAAATCATAAATAAAAAAAATCATCTTCATTTTGGGGATTAATTTAAAATCAAATTAATTTTATTTTCCAAATCGAATTTTATGTAGTGTGAAAGGAAATTTCCAAATTCCCATACTTCATTTGGTCTATTTATATATGTCTGTATGGATATCCAATTGTGAAAGAATCATTCACACCAATATTATTATATTTATGGATCACATCCAAAGTTATAAGTATGATCAAAAATGAAATGTAGTAAAAATCATATATTCTAATTTGGGTATAGGCCCTTAGACTTGACCTAAATTGGGTGGAAACATATGCTCCATAAATAATACCTTTGACATTTTTATACTTTTATTTAAATATTGTTTTATGGCTCATCTCCTATTTGGAATACTAATTTTGTAATAGATTTTCAATGGATTGGAAAATTCATTGAATTATCCAACCATTAAATTTATTAATTCTATGAATTAGGGAAAATTACACTTCGAACTTAATATTAAACTGGCTTTTTTTAAATTAAAAACTGAATTTTGGAATACTGAATTACTTCTAGTATCTTGACAGATTTTTTTTTTTACTTCTATTGAATTTTTGAAATCTTATCTTATTGTCGCTTATCAGAGATAAATACAAAAAAAAATATATTTTTCATCAGATATGTCTTTAAATTTTCTTTAGATTTGTTATCTTACATTTTAGTAAATTCAATTACTTTTATCAAAATACAATGAACCATTCTGACGAGTATTTTATTTTTATAACATTTAGGAATTTTTATTTGTGATAGTACATATTTTTTCCCACATAATAAAACATATTTTATGATATTTTTATTATAACGTTTAATAATTTTTATATATTTTCTGATTAAAAACTTAATAAATTATTGTTAAAAATAATTGAAATCTTCACAAAAAATTTATGTAAAAAAATAATTTTTATGTTGGAAAAAAAAATAAAAATTTTCTCACTGACATAAGCGCCATCTCGTAGATTTTATCTTAAATTTATTCAGCAGTCACTTTATATGGTATCGACTTAAAGTAATTCTGTTTTTTTTTTTTAAATTAAATTACTCTTAATTATTTATTTAAAAAAAAACAATATCAAAACTAAAGATAATATTTACGCAAAATCTATGTAATTGCCAAATTATCATAAATATTATCGTGATAGTTTTTTTTAATTCAGCTAATTCAGTTTCACTTTGCAACTAAATAATGTTGCGTGTGAAAGTACACTTTGAAATTCTATTCGATTTTGTATTTATTTAATTTTTGTAACTTTCTTTTCCTCTACCATTAGTATGAGATGAAATGGCTTTTCTTTTTTTTTAGACTCGATCGTATTATATTTCGTGACAGTTTCATGTATCTTTTCACCATCAAAACTAATATAATTCACATTGTCAATACATAACCATAAGATTATAAAAGATATTTACCAAAGTGAGATAAAGATAAATTTCCAAAATCATAGTCCATAACTACAACGTCAATTTGGAAGCGTAAACTCTTGGGGCGCAAAAGTAAACTGAACTGCATAAGAGACTGAGTAATTATAATGTATTCTATTTGATAACCATTAATTTAACCAGTTATTAGTGATGGACATTATTTACGATGCTCCTGGTGTACTGTTTTAATATTAATTAACTATTACTAATATTACAAAAAATTGTCTCGAATAAGAACAACTAGGTTTTGTGAGTATTTACAATTGTTAAGCTTCAAATTTAATATATAAAAATATTGATAAGTAATTAATTCAATTGATATTATTTTGATGATTTTTTTCAGCAAATTTCCTTTAACGAGTTATTCATTTTGTGGTACGGAAAATGCAGTACTATCATTTAATACAGCTGTAAAATATATATATCTTTTAAGGAAAGAATTATTTACCATACGATTTGCCTTTTAGTATTATGGAGCATTATTTTACTATTAGATAGTTTGTTTAAATTGAAAAAAAAAAAATTCTACAAAATTAGTTACGAGGTCTGTTCGAAAATTATCGCGAATTTTGAATTTCCGCGGGTTATGTGTATTCGATATTCGATTTTTTGTGGTATTATGTTGGTACTCATGGCGACCAGTTCGGCCATTTTGAATGTTTAGTTAATTTTTGACAGCTGCTTTGCTTGCAAGTGTTTTGGCTCGTCTTCGATTTTTGCTCAATTTCGACCAAAAACAGCATCGCATTAACATTGCTAAGGAGCTGTTGGACTCTGTCCGCGACGACGTAAATTTGCTCCAGAGGGTCATAACTGGTGACGAATCATGGGTTTATGGTTATGACGTGAAAACCATAGCTCAATCATCCCAAAAGAAGCTCCCGCACGAGCCCAGACCAAAAAAAGCGCGCCAAGTTCGGTCGAATGTGAAGGTTTTGCTTACAGTTTTCTTCGATTGCAGGGACATGGTGCATTATGAGTTCTTGCCGCAGGGTAGACCGGTCAATTAGGAATATTATCTGCAAGTTATGTGCAAGTTGCGCGAAGCAATCCGCCAGAAACGCCCGGATTTTTGGAAGAACAAAAATTGGCTTTTGCACCATGATAATGCCCCTGCTCACGCATCGTTACGTTTGCGCGAATTTTTGACCAAAAACAATACACTAATTATGCCGCAGCCACCGTATTCCCCAGATCTGGCCCCCTGTGACTTTTTCTTGTTCCCGAAACTGAAGAGCCCCATGAAAGGACGTTGCTACGCTACGGTTGAGGAGATAAAGACGGCATCGTAGGATGAGCTGAACAAGATCACAAAAAATGATTTTATGAAGTGCTTCAAGGATTGGAAAAAACGTTGGCGCAAGTGAATAATATTTAATGGGGATTACTTTTAAGGGGAGAAAATGTTCGCCAGCAGTGAGGTGCAATTTCTTGCTCTATGGATATGTCAATGAATAAAATTTTTAAATATAAGGCTCTAAAAACCCACTGTGGAAGTGCCATTGTATCCGAGAAAAATGGTATTTTGTCTTAATATGAAAATGAAGAAGGAGTATGGTTGTATGATAATCAATTTTTTTTGAGCCTGAAATTAGGGATTTTAATTTGGACCACATGTGGTCTCATAAAAAACGGCGCCATAAGCCACACAACAAAACAAAATTTTGACTTTATTGCGTAAAAAGTTTCCAGGACGCTTAATTTCGAGATTTAGTGATGTTAATTTTTACCGCCGTTACCCTTTTTGTTGTAGGATTATTCAATAGATCGTACTTATACAGACTACATCAAGTAATGGCCGAATTACACCCTGAAATGGTACGAAAAATACATCAATTGAAGACAGAAATTTTCGATATTTTTTTGAATTGAATTTAAATTTATTCAAGCTATTTTTAGAATATTAAACAGAAAAATGGTTTCCACAAATTTAATTTGTAAAATCTTGTCTTTTTTGTTGAACGCTTATGAATTTGTTGAACTAGACTAATTGAATAAATTTTTATTTTTTGATAACAAGTTGAAAGCCCTTATGTGGAAAGTTTTCAGTTTTTTTAATTAAAGAGAGCAATTTACGATATTTTGTTCAATTTGATTTAATTAACTTTAATTATTTTTAAAATGTTTTTCACAAAATTGAATATTTTTTAAGCGAGTTCAAATTCCGTAAAATAGTTTCTTCGTTGAACACAACAAATTTGCTGAACGCGACTAATTGAATGAGTTTTCGATTAATGATGACGAGTTAATGCCATTTTTAATCTGTTCAACTTTATGTCTAAATCGAAGGCAGGACGGGACTAGTTGAATGAGGTTTTGGTGAAAGCGACAAGTTTGTTCAACACAATAAATTTGTTGAACGCCATAAATTTGTTGAACGCGCTATATTTGTTAAGCTCTTAAAAGTTGATTGAACGCGAAAAATTTACTAATTGAATGAATTTTTATTTTTTGATAGTAAGTTGAAAGCCATTTGTGGAAAGTTGAACGCAGATTTTAGTTTTTTTATTTGGAGACAGCAACTTTTGATATTTTGTTGAATTTAATTTAAATTCATTCAAGCTATTTTTAGAATATTAAACAAAAAAATTGTTTCCACAAATTTCATTTTTTTAAGTGTAAAATCTTGTTTTTTTTTGCTGAACGCAAATAAATTTGTTTAATGAGCTAAACTGGTTTAACTAAAAAAAATTTGCCTGAATTTGAAATATTTGTTGAACGAGACTAATTGTCTTTAAATTGTTTTTTAAAAAATTGTATATTTTGTGAGCTCGTAATAAGTGAACCGTCTAATGTGAATTTTTATCCGAAGGTCTTACTGATCCATATTTCTTTGAAAATGAAGAAGGGGAGACCGTTACCGACAATTCTGATCGCTGTGCCTGAACTTGAAGATTTTAATTTTACCTATATATGATTCTAGCAATACGACGCTACAACCTACACAAAAAAAAACAAATTTTGGCTTTGTTTTATTAAAATTTCCCACAATGCATAATTTCTAGATTTGGTGTTGTCAATTGGTTTCCAAGATTTCAGAATTAGACTTTTTATTGTGGGTTTTAATAAAAAAATTGTTGTGTTCTGTAGGTTGTACACTGTATTGTGTGTTTTTTTTTTAAAGAGAATTTAGAAAACAATAATTTTAAATGCCGAATAACAAACCGAAAACGTGCGAAAAATTCATTAAAAACTATCTCAAAAAGATCTAGTCCTTTAAGAGGTCACGTGATAACCATTTAAATTCTATTATATCTAATATTTAATAGCAAAATTTATGAAATATAATAAATTAAAAAAAAATATTTAAATCTGAATTTGAAGTATTTTTTAATTAACTTTTATTTTTTAATGCTCAAATTGGATTACATTTTATAGTCTTTAAAAAGTTCGTTCTTATTTATGATATTGTATTTTTTTTTGGAAATAAATATTAGCCTAAATTAACTAATAGGTGGGGTTTTGGGGAGCTGTATAATTTGGTTTAATAATTTCTTTCCAAAATTTATAATTATAATATTCAGAGAAATTTGAGTTGCTCAATCGCCAATTTCTTTTTGTGGAAATTCTGACAAAATTCTTCTGGAAAATCCGGAATCAAGGATTTATCTTCCCTTTTAAATTGTATACTTTTTCCAAATAGTAATCTCAACTTCCGGGATACTATTTCTGCCTCTGTTTTTACTAAAACCGTGGGGGAGGGGGGGGGGGGGGGTTTCATGTAAGAAAGTTAAAGAACATTCAAAAATTTACATCATTTATTACTGCAAACCATAAAATCTTAATAATTACCAATCTGAAAAATAACTTCCTTTTGTTTAGATAAAAAGAAAATTACCTATTCGCATGCAATATAATATTTTGTCTCCTTTGTGTAATCTCAATTACAATATTACAAGTGCTAATTAACCTTAATTATTACCACAGACTGTTCTCTTGTAAATTATAACTGCAGAAAATTACCTATAACTGCACACAGTAGCGAATATTTTTAATCTATTTCTTTAAACTAATTATTAATTTAAAAGTGTTTTATATACAATATTTTACCCTCAATTTCACTGTTAAAAAGGATATGCACGGTTTCGTCCGGTGGTGATGAGAGATAAAATCTAGTCGAGTGCATTGCTTATGCACATTGCTTGGGAAAAGGTATGCAATTTTCACTGCACTTGTGCTAAAAATAGCTTCTATATACAACTAAGTATAAAGTACCATATTTATGAAAATAATTTGTAGATGTATTAAAATATCTTCTATATTATGGGAAATATTGTCTGAAATTTTGTGTAGTTTTTTCTCTATTAGTAAGGCTTGCATACTAGGCTCTTTTTTTGGACTTTCCATAACTTGCATAAAATCTGCATTCATATTTGAGGCAAGTTCATTTTTTTACTAACTTCTAAAGACGCCAAGTGTCTACTACTAATCATCATAAGAGGCAGGCTATTTAGTCTAGTCTCTTAGATTTTAGATAATACATATTTTACTTCAACTACTTTAGAACCTTGGACGATAATTTGTACCTAAATAGGTAAAGATTCTCCTTGAGGTGGCACCATATAATTTTATGATTTCTCTTTCCTATTTTACTATCTTTTTACTATAATTTTCTGATATTTTTACCCAAATTTCTATGACTCAATATTTACTTTTATGATAGTAAAAATATTTATTTTATCATAAACTGTACAAAAAAAAACCACTTAAAAAAAGGTATGTTTTAATTATTTTAATTTTTTTAAAACAATTTTAAATCGTTTTTTTTTTTGCTGATATTTTTATACGTTTTATGGTTAAATTTTAACATAACGTGCCGTTAACTCTGGTAAGTTTTTGTTTAATATTAAGAAATTTTGTGCTAGAAAATATGGGATTATAAATTTTGTGGTACGGACAGAAAAGTCCTGTCATTTAAAAGCCTTCAATTATATATACCACATAGGATATTATTTGCTTTGCCATTTTATATTATAAATCATATAAGAGGGTCGTTCAATAATTCCTTAGAAAAAGATAGAAAAAATTGTTTTTTTAAAAAAAAAATTTTTATTTTTCAACATAATCGCCTTTTAGCTCTATTATTTTTCCAAAATTTTTATCCTGTCCAAAAAACAGGATTTCGGAAGTTCTGCAAAATACTCATCCGTTTGAGCAATGGCGTCAAATCTGGTGAATAAGCGGGATGCTGCAACAATTCCATTCTCAATTCCACAATTTTGGCCATGGAAACAGCGCAGGTGTGCACACGCGCATTGTCGTGATGCAAGAGGATTTTTTTCTTCTTCAGATGGGGGCGTTTCTCTTTGATTTCCTCGCGCAACCGTTGCAATAACGACGCGTAATACGCTCCTGTTATTGTTTTTCTTTTTCCAAGTAGTCGATAAAAATGATGCCCTGCGAATCCCAAAAGACCGTGGCCATCACCTTGCCGGCCGATGGCACAGTTTTTGCCTTCTTCGGAGCCCGTTAACCCTTGAAAATCTACTGTGATGACTGTCTCTTCGTTTCTGGAGTGTAGTAGTGTATCCAGGTTTCGTCCACAGTGACATATCGACGAAGGAATTCGGCAGGATTGCGATGAAAGAGTGCCAACATAGCCTCATAGTCCACTACACGATTGCGCTTATTCTGCTTTGAGAGCAAACGCGGCACCCATCTTGCCGAAATTTTCTTCACAGACAATTTTTCATGCAAAATTGAAGCGACTGTACCTTGTGATATGCCCGTGGCCTCAACTAATTCGCGCACTTTAATTCGCCGATCGTTCAAAATCAGATCGTGGATTTTGTCGATGATTTCAGGAGTAGACACCTCAAGTGGGCGTCCTGAACGATGTTCATCTTTTGTAGATGAACGGCCACGTTTAAATTCATTCACCCAATTGTAAACCGTCGCAAACATAGGTGCAGATGTGCCATGAACTGCATCCAACTCGGCTTTGATTTCTTTCGGGCTTAAGCCTTTCAAATGGAGATGTTTGATGACAGCCCTAAACTCGCTTTTTTCCATTGTTATGCACAAATAAATGTCGTTAACTTTAATCGACGATAGAAATTGACCTACGCTATGGATCGAGCTGAAATTTTGACAGCTTTCCTGTCGATAATGCTACTTACAAAAAAATCTTTACCGACACTACGAGCGCAATTTCTCGGATTTTCTAAGGACTTATTGAACGACCCTCAATAAAGTTTTTTAAAACTTCTTAAAATTTGGTAATTTTGTTTTAGCAACTTTTAGTACTTTAAATAGAGAATATGTTCATCACAATGAGGCTCAATTCTTGTTCGTTGGATACGTAATATAAATGAGGCTTTTTAAACACATAACTTACTATAGAGAAGCCACTGTATTTGCGAAAAAAAACTCTGTGGGGTGCCTTTTTTGAATAGTTGCCAGGACGAACATTTTTTAGATTTAGAGATACCAATTGACCTCAAAACATGTGATTTAATTCCGTTAGATTTTTTCTAAATAATACTATGTAAAAGATCGCATTTACGTAGATAATTCTTTCATTTTGGCACATTTTAAAACCAACGTCCGTCAAATATTGTCTGAATTACAGACCGAAATATGCAAACAAGTCAAAAGGATCAGGTCTTGCAAGAAGTCTCTTGGCGGCCATTTGTTTATTTTAATATTTTTTTACATAATAGCAAGGTACAAGCATAATAATAACATGCATAAATTTCAATATGTAAATTTTACATGCATTTTATCTCTTTTTACTTTCCAAAGCATAAATTGGATAACCATTTTTTTCTTTATCTATTCTCAAAAAAGTAAGTCAAAATTTTTAAGTTGGTATTTAAAAAAAATTTGAACAAGAAAAATTATTTAAAAAAAATTATTTTATGTCTTATAAAAATATAAATAATTTATAGTAATAAAAATTGCAAAAAAAAACACCAAATTATTTTCCTCTTTTTAGAGAATTCAAACACTTCTTTATGCACACTAAATAATTACCATTTTTATTTAGTTAAATAGCCATAATTAACTTATTTTCCTTATTGCATAATTTCTGTTTTTTTTGTTGAATACTATTTCAAAAATGTTTTTTTTTTACCATATTTTACTATGCTAGCGTAAACTGTTGTGCCCAAAGCATAATGATGGCTATGTGACTGACAGTGAAACATTTGTGACATTGAAAGTAGACATTCTACGATGAATCATTAAATCGCATACGGGGGAGACGTAATAGTAATAATTATTATCTCAGCTATGGAATTATTCAAGCATTAGTTCAAGTGATTTTTAGATAAGCATAGATAGAAATTTAAAAAAAAAACACTAAAATAAAAAGAAAAAGAAAAAATAAAACAATAAAAAAAAATTCGAATGCTTAGAAAAATAAGACAAGAAAAACTGAACTCTGAATTTATAAAAGGAAAAAATGTACTCTGAATTTAGAGAATAACTTTTATTTTGTACTAATGAGTTTCTAGTGCTCGTACTTCAATGTTCTTGGGCGGGTGATTTACAGTAATAATTGTTATCATTTAAGGATATAAGAAATCACCAAATCACTGACGATCAGACTTTAAAAATTCATTGACTAAAAACTTCTTTGCCTGAAAGCTATTAGTGCATTAATGCTAATACATGCTCCCCAAAGCTTTCACTTTTTGCCTATTTACTAACGATTGGAAAATAAAGGTGGATACTTTAATTGTACTTATTCATTATTTTTCGTTTGAATTTTGGAAATTAATTGCTTTATGATATTTTTTTACAAACAAATATTTTGATTATCTATCTACCTTAATTACTCGTATGACTCAGGTATATACGTTTTGTTGTCCGAAATGCTTTTATTTTTTAATAGCAAAAACTCTTTACGATAATAACACTATTTGATAATAAAAGCAAATATTGATTACAAAACAATTATTATCTATACAAAAATTAGATGCACTTGTTGACAGGCTTTCTTTTTAATCAGTATTCGATACTGAAAGGAAGTAAAAAATTGTACTGAAAATTTTTAACAAAAATGTGTACAGAAAATTTTTTTCGGATAATGTTTACCGAAAATTTTTACCAAAAACTTTAATCAAAAATGCACCAACAATTTTTACCGAACATTTTTATAGAAAACTTTTACCAAAAATTTTACCGATAACTTTTTTTACCGAACATTTTTACAGAAAACTTTTACCGAACATTTTTACAGAAATTTTGTACAGAAAACTATTACAAAAACTTTTTACAGAAATTTTTCACCGAAAATTTTTACAGAAACTTTTTACCGAAAATTTTGACAGAAAAGTTTTTCCTTAATCTTTTTACAGAAATTTTTTACAGATTACCTTTTTTACCGAACATTTTTACATAAAATTTTTACCGAACATTTTTTACCGAAAATTGTAACAGAAATTTTTCACCGAAAATTTTTACAGAAATTTTTAACCGAAAATTTTGACAGAAAAGTTTTCCCTAAATCTTTTTACATAAATTTTTTACCGATTACTTTTTTTACCGAACATTTTTAGGGAAAATATTTGCAATTTTTACCGAAAATTTTTACTGAAAATTTTTTTACTGAAAATTTTTACCGAACATTTTTCCCAAAAATTTTTACTGAAAAGTTTTACCGAAAATTTCTACCAAAAATTTTTACCAGAAATTTCTATCGACAATTTTTACCAGAAATTTTTCCCGGTACATTTTACCGAAAATTTTTCCAGACAATTTATACTGAAAATTTTAAAAAAAAATGTTGACCAAAAATTACTACCAAAACTTTTTACAAAAAACTTTTCTACCAAAAATTTGTATCAAAAATGTTTACCGGAAACTTGCAAAAATTTTTGGCAGAAAACTTTTACTGAAAATTTTTACTGAAAATTTTTGCCGAAAACTTTTACCGAAAATTGTTACAGAAAATTTTTACCGAACATTTTTACCATTTTTACCAAAATATTTTACTGAGAAATTTTACCGAAAGTTTTTACTGAACATTTTTATAGAAAAATTTTACCAAACATTTTTATCGTACATTTTTACCAAACATGTTTACCAAAAATGTTTACTGAAAACTTTTACCGAAAATTTTTACACAAAAATTTTTATCGATAACTTTTTTTTTCGATCATTTTACAGGAAATTTTTACCGACAATTTTTAGCGCAAATTCTTACCGAAAATTTTTACTGAAAGTCTTTATAGAAAACTTTTACTGAAAATTTTTCCAAAAAATGTTAATGGAAATTTTCATACAAAATTTTTACCGAAAATATTTATCTAACATTTTTACCGAAATTTTTTTTTTACTGAATCGTTGGTAATTTAACCAAAAATTTTAAACCAATCATTTTTACCGAAAACTTTTAACTAAAAATTTTTACGAAAAAAATCAAAATTTTGTATGAATCATTTCAAAAAAAATTTCTATTAAAATTATTGTTCCATAAAAAATTATTTTTATGGCACATTTAAACAAAAATTTGAAAATTGCCAGAATGTTTTTTTAACACAAAGCCACGGTCGGTACGCAAGTAGTCCTTCCATTTGAGATTCGGTCAGACTGACCAGATGTAATCCTTTATTTTTGCCTGGATTTTATATTATTTTTAATCGTATAAGATATTAAATTGCAAATGTTTACTAAACCTCAGAAGGTTTATGCAAGATTTTAAAAAATCTTAACTTGTACAATGCAAAAGTCTCTCTGAATTTAGTCGTCACATTAAAATCTTATCACAAATAAGGACTAATTGGTATTGTTTCATTAACAAGGCATTAAATTGTAGAGAGCATAGTAAATTTGTTTTTCATGAATTAAATTAATAAGAACAACTCTATCAATTTATTTATTGATAGCTATTTATATGGCTTGTTATTAGATGCCTTAACAAGATTATTTCTGAACGATTGTCTTGAATATGTTCAGTAGCTTGTCGGTTGGCTTAATTGGATGATATCAGATACGCTTTGATTCAAATACGGAATACCCCCAAAATAGGAAAGGAACTTTCGTTACTACTCCAGATCAATGAACTTTCTCCTAAAACAACATCAAACTAGTAGAGAAAAATGTAGAATAATATTTTCTTGGTATTTTTATAGAAAATAAAAACTATCTTCTTAGGAATCGTTGGTAATTCCTTCCCCCGCATTCCCGCACTAATATATACAATATATTTCGTTATTTATAGAATTATTTACAAGATAATGAATAGTTTTGTTATTGATATAATTTTCGAATCGAATATTTTCATTTTTATCTGTTTATGACTACCACATTTTTGGAAATGAATATCGAAATTGGCTATTATCCGAACAAACTTTGACATTATCATAGAAAATCGAAATGAATTTTATTGTTATTATGAGAATTTTTTAAATCAGTAAAAGTAATCATAATTTTTGCATATTCTCATAATAAAATTAGCAATTTTCGATACGATAATGGGAGATTTTCATCATTTTGACCTTTTTTGGAATTAGGAAATTAATTTTGGATTTTTAGTAAAATTGTTAACAAATTTTCGCAAAGCTTTTTTTGCTTACTATTATTTGTTATGATTTATTCCAAATATTTTAGAGATTTTCTTTTATGAAAATATTCATAACGAAGAAAGTGTTTTTTTTATTGAGCTTTAATGTTGTTGTATGTAGCGCCACAACCATGAGGACATAATGGTGGCATTACGGTTAGGAAAATAGTCTTCTCCCATGACCTGAAAACCAATGCAACCCAACGTTTCAGTTGTTCAGTAATCAATACTGAATGCAAATTGAGAACCAAGACTTTCAAGGCTGCAGGACTATTGTTTAAAATTGATATCCTGTGAGATTTGGAGAGAATACTTGCCGTCTGAACCGTGTAATTGCCCCCAGTTATCCATAGAATGGGGAATTTACATTTCTTAAGATTTCTGAGTCATTGGTGACAGCAGAAATTTTCTATAAAATATGTTGTGAGAAAAATTGTGTTTTATTCTAAAAGGATTAAAGTGATCTTTAAAGAATTTTCTGTAATAGAAAATAGACAATTTCTTATTAGAATGATAATTTTAAACTATAATAAAATTAAGTATATAAAAACGATTCTCGAATCTCTTATAAGCGATATGTGCTTAAATAAAACACACTTAGAAGTCAGATTTCGAATGGAATTTTTATATTGCATCAAAAATTATCATTATACCGTAGAATATAAGATAATTATATTTATATTCAGGACTCAATTACCAAAAAAGATAATTTTTTAAGATTTTTTCGCACATTTCGGACTGTAATTAAGCCATTGTTTGACGGATGTTGGCTTTTAAATGGTCTAAACATTGATGATTATCGACGTAAATATGATCTTTTAGATAGCCCTACAAGGACAATTATTACCGAAAATTTTTACTGAAAATTTGTGTTGAAAATGTTTACCGAAAATTTGTACTTAAAATTTGTATTTAAAATTTTTACAGAAATTTTTTACCGAATATTTTTACCGACAATTTGTACCGAAAATTTGTACCGAAAATTTTTACCGGCAATTTTTACCGAAAATTATTGCAGAAAACTTTTACCAAAATTTTTACAGTTAATTTTTACCGAAAATTTGTGTTGAAAATTTTTACCAAAAATTTGTACTTAAAATATTTACCGAGAATTTTGTACTTAAAATTTTTACCGAAAATTTTGTACTGAAAATTTATCTCGAAAAATTTTTACCGAAAATTTTTACCGAAAATTATTGCAGAAAATTTTTACTGAAAATATATACCAAAAATTTGTATTTGAAATTTTTCCTTAAAATTTTTACCGAAAATTTTTACAGAAAATTTGTACAGAAAATTTATACCGAAAATTTTTACCGAACAATTTTACCGTAAATTTGTACCAAAAATTTGTACTGAAAATGTATGGTATACCGAAAATTTTTAACGAAAATTTATACCGAACATTATTGCCGATAATTTATACTGAAAATTTTTACCAAAAACTTGTACTGAAAATTTTTACAGGAAATTTGTACTGAAAATTTATATCGAAAATTTATGCTTGAAAATTTTACTAAAAATTTTTACCGAAAATTTTGACCGAAAATTTGTACTGAAAATTTATACCGAAAATATAAACCGAAAATTTTTTACCGAAAATTTTTACCGAAAATTATTGCAGAAAATTTTTACTGAAAATTTGTACCGAACATTTTTACCGAAAATTTTTACCGAACATTTTTACCGAATATTTTTACCGAACATTTTTACCGAAAATTTGTACTGAAAATTTATAAGAAAAAAGTCTACCGAATATTTTTACCGATAACTTTTTTATAGTCCTACAAGGAAAACTCTACCGGAGTCAAATCGCACTATATTGGAAGCCAATTGACATCACCAAATCTTGAAATTACACGTCCAGGAAAATTATCGCGCAATAAAGGTAAAATTTATCGTATTGTGTGACTTGTGGCGTCGTTTTGTTGAAACCACATCTGCTCTAAATTAAAATCTTCAAGTTCAGACTTAAACAAATCGGGTATTATTCGGAAATAGCGCTCCGAATTGATAGTAATCGTCTCTCCCTCTTCATCTTCAAAAAAATATGGAGTAATAACACCTGCAAACCAACAAGCCATTGTCACTTTTCGTAGATACAATGGCTTGTTCATCGTCACTTAAAGGTGTTCAAAGCCTCATGTATGGTAAAATTGCTTATTGACGTGTCCACCGATCTGGATATCTGATTGGAATGACTGTGTGAGAGTCTCCCTTATCATAGTAGATTATTCAAGTGTTGGTAATTTCCTATCTGACCCGATTATCTAACCTATCGAGAGCTCACAAAACTTCAGGTTATTAGGGGGGCTTGTGAACCATAGAAATCGATTTTTCTGCTGACTGTGATTCTACGGAAAAATAACATTCTCGTTAGATCAGAATTCTGCGTCACATTAGGGAGGCCTTCGACGTAAAAAGTTGATTAGTTTTCGATGTTTAAGGTATCGCTGAGCGAGATTCGTCTTCCACTGTTTCTTGGCCCTCTAAAAGTTGTTTATGCTATCGAAAAACTTCTGCTCTTAATAAGAATGTTCTGAGTAGTCACCATGCTTAACACAGAATTTGATTGCACATCCTTGCCCCAAATTTTGTTGTTCCATGTTTCGTATCTCACTACAAAAACACAACGCTTCGTTTATGTAACTATGTGTACAGATGACCACACGATTATGTTAATTTTATTAAACAATTTACCTTAAATGCTCTTTTCCTTCTTCTTTACAATTAAGTGTATTCATTCTACAAAAAGTGAAGAAGAATACACTATTTGAGCTAATGTATGAGTATCAATTCTAAAGAAAATAGTCACGAATAAACCACTTAATGAAGATTTTCGATAATCATCAGTCAGTTATAAGAGTTTCTTAAAGAGATTGTGGCAATAGTTTTTGTTCGAAAGAAAAGGTCATCGTACTTTAATTTCGCTTTCCGACATAAATAGTTTTGGGAATCGGTTTACAAATTATTACATCACCTTTTCGTAACAGTTTATGTTTGACTTTTTTTTTTATTTGTTTATGTTTATATTTGAATCTTAAAAAAAATCGTATTTTCTTTTAAAGTGTAAACATTTGTGAAACTATAAATTGTAAACAAAGTGGGGGAATGATGTAAGAAGTTTGGTTTTGTTGAAATTGTTAAGGTACCCGACCAAATTCTTACAATCAAATAACGAATGAGACAGCGTTTTTAACAAAATCCCTAAAATATATCCAATGTTTACTACATAAAATACGAAATTCTTAAGATGGAATGGAAGGGGGGAAGTTGAATAGAAATGAACTCAAGTTGAACTGAAAATCGATGATAGTTCTTTGATTCACCGTTTTTTAAAGATAAAAATACTAAATGCCCTATAAAATAAAGGCATATGAATAATGTTAGTCTTTAATTTTCCTGTTAAATGCTTGGAAATAATTCTTACATGCTGTCTTATAAATTTTCATCCTCAGCAGCATACTTTTGAGAATATAGATTTGTGATCATGTGAAGCGACTTGATTTTTTTTTTAGTAAATTTTGCTAACTAAAATTATTGCTATTAAGCATTTATCTTTTATACAACAATTTTTAAAGGTGTGTATTTTTACTGAAAAAGTAATTTTATCAAATTAAATAGAAAATCCAGTTTAAGTATCTTTTAAGGTATAAAAAGTGAAAGTTTACCTAAGGAAATAACTTCTTATAACAATAATTACTAAAAGTTATTACACTTATTTTTTCATAAAAGCTATTCGACAAAAAAAAATTAGTTATAGGTCAAAAAGGCCATTTTTAATGTGGTGATGATTCTTCAGACTTTTTTCTTATAATAAATTGAATGTAAAATGACGTAAAGTCTATGAAAAGTTCATATTTCTTTGGGAAGGAAACTTACAATCAGTAGAGTTTTTTTATAATCTGTATACAAGTTCAGAAATTTTTCTAAATTTTCTTATAAAAATCAATGAAATGGCTTCAAATATGAGTTATGGTTACTTGGAAAGGTGGAGGTACACCTATTATATAACGTAATATTTGTATTTTTAAACATAAACTTTGCTTTCAATGACGATTTTCGCACCCATGGTCTTTTCATGGGTAGTAATCGAAAGAGTAATGCGGAAATAATCGCTATTCGAATCAAGAATATTTTTACTTTAAAAAATGCATCAAACACTTAAAAATTTTAATGATAATTTTTATCAACAATTTCTACCGAAAATTAGTATCAAAAATTTTACTAAACATTTTTACCAAAAAAGTTTTTATTGAAAATTTTACCGAAAATTACTACCAAAAATGTTTACCGAAAATTTTCACCAGAAAATATTTACTTAAAAATTTTGACCGAAAACTTTTCTACCAAAAACTTGTATTGAAAATTTTTACCAAAAATTTTTACCTGAAACTTTTACCGAAAATCTTGATAAATAAAGTTTACCGAAAATTTCTACCGAAAACCTACCCAAAATCTCGATAAATAAAGTTTACCGAAAATTTCTACCAACAATTTTTATCAAAAATTTCTTTCCAAATTTTTTACCAAAAATTTTTACCGAAAATTTTGACCGACAATTTTTACCGATAATTACCCGAAAATTTTTAACAGAAAATTTTTATCGAACAGTTTTACCACAAAATTTTTACTAAAAATTTTTACTGAAAACTTTTCTACCAACAATTTTTACCTGGAACTTTTAACCAAAAATTTATACTGAAAATTTTACCGAAAATTAATACTGAAATTTTACATAAATTTTTTACACATTTTTAACGGAACATCTACCCAAAATTTCGATAAATAAAGTTTACCAAAAATGTTTACTGAAAATTTTTACTGGAAACTTTTATCGAAATTTCTTACAGAAAATTTATACTATGTTAAAAATTAATTATGACAATTTTACAGAAAATTTATACACAACATTTTTTTACCGAAAATATTAACCGAAAACTTTGACCAACATTTTTACCAACAATTTTTACCGCAAACAACTAAAAGTTTTTACCGAAATTTTACCAAAACAATTCTTATCGAAATTTTACCCAACAGTTTACCTAAAATGTCGACCGATAATACAGAAAACTCTTACCA
Organism: Atherix ibis; assembly: GCA_958298945.1. Lineage (NCBI taxonomy): Eukaryota > Metazoa > Arthropoda > Insecta > Diptera > Athericidae > Atherix > Atherix ibis. The sequence continues at coordinate 27,650,432 of OY282605.1, read as the reverse complement.
AAATTTTTATATTTATAAAAAAAGTTACAGAAAACTCTTACCAAAATTTTTATAAATATTGTTTTACCAAAAATTTTTAGCAAATATTTTTTTCCGATTATTTTATCGAAAATTTTTACACAAAATTTTTTTACCGAAAATATTAATAGAAAATTTTTACCAACAATTTTTACCGAAAACTTTTAACGAACATTTTTACTAAAACTTTTTACTAAAATTTTACCAAACATTTTTACTGGATACTTTTATTGAAAATTTTTACAGAAAATTTGTACTAAAAATTAATACTGAAAATTTTATCGAAAATTTATATACAACATTTTTTTACCAACAATTTTTACCGAAAACTTTCAACGAAAATTTTCACTTAAAGAGCTTACCGAAATTTTTCCAAAATATTTTTTTCGAAATTTTACCTTAAATGTTTATCGAAAATTTCTACCAAAAATTTTTACTGAAAATTCTTACCAAAATTTCTATAAATAATGTTTTACCAAAAATTTTTAACGAATATTTTTTTCCGAATATTTTTTCTAAAATTTGTATACAATTTTTTTTTCCCTTTTTGTTATATTGCTCAGTCATTTCTTTTGAGACTAGGTCAGACAGACCAAATGAGATTTTCTTTATTTTAAGTGAAATTTATATATTATTTTTTTGCCATATTTTTTTTCTTCAAATTATAAGAATTGTTACAAAAGTTATTCTGTATTAAAGACAGGAATATGACATTAACTGATATGATCGTCTGTGCTCCTTTTTGGAATTATTTGTTTTGTTGAAATCTCGAAATGGTAGTATTTTGGTAGAGTCAAGCTTACTCATATTCTTAATTAGTACAATAAGTTCTCAATAAATTCTGATTTAAGTTGTATTAACCACAAGACATAATTTGTACGAAATGACTTCTCAAATAGAGAACTTTTACATGTAATTTTGTGTAGAATTTATGGTAAATTATTTCAGTAAATCCTTATTTATATTTCGAACCAAAGTCTTTAAGATTTAATATTCTTAGTTATATCATCAGAGGCATACATTTCAGAAATAAGTAATGTAATTTTTCTATTCAAGTTAATACTGTCAAAATGATTTCTTACTAATGCCAAGGATTAGAATTTTTCTCGAATAGCTTTAAGTAAATTGAAGTATTTTGATTTGTTGTACTGTCTTCGATACAACATATGCTCATATTGATTTGGAATAAATGTTCTTCAGGGTTAAAATGAACATTTTGTATAGAAGGTATTCTCTGATACCGAATATTATTATTTTGGTCAAATGCCATTATGTGAACACCAAAAGTTTTACGAAATTCTGATAGAAACCGTTCATAACAGAAAGCACCCTTATTTGCGGTTGACAGAATTCGAAGTGAAACAAATGAGGGTGCAGTAGCATGTGTATGAGGAAATGAAAATAATTTGCGATCCTTATGGCAATTATCCTTTTTTGACCAACAAAAATATTTCAACACCACTCCTTAAATGAAAAGGTGCGTGCATACTGCACTCTCGTATGGCAAGTCTCCCCCTCACATATTGCGTCGCCGATTATGGAAGCGCACGTTCGAAGGGAGGAAAAGCTCATAAAACTTATGATATTAATGAACACAAAATAACGTATTTAAGAAATAGGGTTTGACCTGACGCAGATACACCGTCGGAATTCCATTATATTAGCAAATCTTACACACATTCCTGAGTAAGAATACGTTTTCGGAATTAACAGAAAAAGTTGTTATGCCATTTTTTTTCAGTTGACCAAATTTTGTATGGTTTTCTATATGAAATCGTTAAGTTTGTGTATATTTTTATTCGTTTGGAAACGAATTATGTAACATCGAAAAGCGTATCATTTTAAATATTTAGTAAACTAAAGTAGAAGTTCGAATTTTTCGAGAAATATTTACCAGTTTTTGCTTTGATTCTGGTACTTACGGGTTGGCAGAGAAATAATGAGACTTTAAGTTTAGTGCGCTACGAAAAATGGAACAGCAAAATTTGGAGCAATGATGTGTCAGGAAATATTATGATAACCTTGGTGAATTTGCGAGTTTGACTTGCGAAAAGCCTTCGATGAAGATGTGGAACGGTTGAGGGCTTTTGTGAGGTTAGGCCATCGATTAATATAGGCGTCGAAATGGGTCTTTTCGCGTCAGATCCTACGTTGCAGAAATTTTGATGCTTCAGTTTTTTTAATCAGAAAAAGGGGTTGATGTTGATATGGTTCTCCAGTCTCACTGCTGATCTTATCCAAGTCCGTGTAACGTATTTTTGTTCTCTAAAATCAAAAAAACTCTTAAAAGGATGTCATCTTGCTGCTGTTGATAACATCCAAAAGAGTGTAACCAAGAAGCTTTTGACAATTTTAGTTAATCTCTTTGAGCACAGGTATAAAGAGTGGAAACCACCCCTAAGAGACCTACCTTGAAAACATAAAATAAAATTGTTAAAAAAAGAAAAATTATTCTCATTACTTGTCTATCATATCTCGTAGATAAGTTATTTGTTCTTTTTTTAACAATTTAAAATATCTAATTAATCTGAGGATTGACTTAAATCATCGATTGCAGGGTGAAAGTGTCAATACCAAAAATGATCAGTTTGGTGAAAGTGTTGGATTAGCATCCCTTATGAGTACAAGGAGTAGTGTGGAAGGGCCCTCAATTATCATGCAAGTCTATCCACGGACGGTTATGAATCACATCTGGAATTTAGTCTCTTTGAGTTATGCGGTATGTTGTACACAAAAGGGAAATTATTTCCATTAAAAAATTTCTGAAATATTTGTTTACTTTTTTTTATTGTTTATTTTTGTTGCAAAAAAAAAACCTCCACTTTAAGTATGATTCACTTTGAGTATTGTAAATAATTTTTGTCCAAGTATGAGGGCACTTTTCTACAGTGCAAATACAAATCGTTTTCATAACGAATCGGAGCGAATCTGTTTTAATTTATTTTTCTTCAAGTTTAAAAGAAAATACTCACCTTCAATACCCAGTTTCACCTTGTCTCGTTACCATATATGCTCGTAAAGTCTATGAAAATAATTTACTCATTTATGAATATTTTACACTTAATAAAATACACTCTCTTCGGTTTGATGCTAAATTGCTTTTATGTGAATTTAAATAGTTTTACTTTAGTTCAGCATTAAACAAATAATCTGTGACCTATATTTTGTTTGGTATAACTTTAAGGTGAAATGAAAATATTTTGGTTTTTTTTTTTGATAAAATTTTGAGATAAAAATTTTCTATTTATATTTGGTGAAGAAAAAATTTATAAGATTTTGTGATTAGAAAAGTACAAATATGCTTTTTTTTAAAAAAAAAATACTGACCTACATAATTGAATTGAAAGCGAATGTGAATATCTGAACATCTTGGAATAAAAGCTTTTCAGAGCAAAATATTTTGAAGCTTAAATAGTATTCTAATAAAATCTTATCATCTCCACTAAAAGTGAAAATTTTGTTAAAAAAATCCTATTCCTAATTGCAGTACTGTCTTAACTAATAAATCTTAGGTTTTGCTAAAAAAGAATAGTGTAAAGGTCGTACGAACACTTTTTTCGTTTAAGTGAAGACAAGAACTATTTATTCGTTGCTGTTTTAATTGAACAACAATTTTCTTAACTTTCTTAACTTTTAACTTTAGAAACAAAAATTTTGTTGACAAAATTTACTGAATCAAAATTGACTGAATAATTCTTACTGACAATTTTTATTGAACAATTTGACTGAACATTTTTACTGAAATCATTTTACTGAATATTTTTTACTGAACAATTTTTGCTGAACAATTTTTACTGAACAAGTTTTAGTAAACGATTTTTACTGAACAATTGTTACTGAACAATTTTTACTGAACAATTCCTCTGAACAATTTTTAATGAACCATTTTTACTGAACAATTTTTATTAACAATTTTACTGAACATTTATACTGAACATTTTTTACTGAACAATTTTTACTAAACAATTTTGAAGGAAAATTTTTACTGAACAATTATTACTGAAAATGTTTACTGAACAATTTTTGCTGAATAATTTTTACTGAACAATTTTTACTGAAACATTTTTACTAAACGATTTTCACTGAACAATTTTTTCTGAACAATTTTGACTGAACAAGTTTTACTGAAAAATTTTTACTGAACAAATTTTACTGAAAAATATTTACTGACACATTTTCTGAACAATTTTTACTGAATAATTTTTACTGAACAATTTTTACTGAACAAATTTTACTGAGCAATATTTACTGAACAATTTTTAGTGAACAATTTCTCTGCACAATTTTTAATGAACCATTTTTACTAAAAAATTATTACTGCACATTTTTTACTGAACATTTTTACTGAACGATTTTTACTGAACGATTTTTACTGAACAATTTTTACTAAACGATTTTTAATGAACAATTTTTATTGACAATTTTTACTGAACTATTTTTACTGAAAAATTTTTGCTGGACAAATTTTATTGAAGATTTTTTACTGACACATTTTTTGAACAATTTTAACTGGATAATTTTTACTGAAAAAGTTTAACTAAATAATTTTGACTGAAACATTTTTACAGAACAATTTTTACTGAACATTTTTTAACGAACAATTTTTATTGAACAATTTTTATTGAACAATTTTTACTGAACAATTTTCACTGAAAATTTTTATTGAGCATTGATACGAAAAATTTTTACTGAACAATTTTTACTGAACAATTTTAACTGAACAATTTTGATGGAAAATTTTTACTGATTTAGAAACAGAAAATTTGTAGACAATTTTTTTTGAAAATATTATCTTTAATTATCATACCGCCTAGTTTTTATTATATTCAAGTTATTTGCTTATTATAAACAGGAAACTGCTCATGATAGAATTTTGATACATGAAAGAATGAAAGGATTACCCAATCGTACCAGACCATCTATTCGAAACTGTTTACATTTTTAGGTTAATCCCAAATTAGAAAAATCATTTTTTTTACAAATATTTCTTCATGTTTACTCTGAAAATGATTCTGAACATAGTAAATATTTTATTCCAAAAATAATTTTTCTCAATATTTATAAAAAACTTACAAACTTTCTTATCAATTTAGTCTTATTTCTTTTACAGAAAAAAAATTGACTAAATTTCTATGAATTTATTAAAAATGTTGTTTTTGTTGAGAGTTAAAAAAATATTTTTCTATTATCTGCAGATTCCACAAAAATAGAACCATTAAAATAGACCGCAATGATGGCACCAATGCCTAGTAGGAACAGTTCGTCCAAAACACCAACGTTTATGTTCTCAGCAGCGGATTCGGAGGACTCAAGTCCAGTTCCATCGAGCCCCCCTAGTACAGGTAAAGTTTTCTTTTTGTATACTTTTTTTTTTGAATACTTTAAAGACAATTTAAGTTTTTGTTCATATAATTTTAATAAACCATTTTAAATAACAAAAAAATTCTAACATTATCTCAGGTAAAAACTTATTTTTAAGTTTTCGAGCATGTTTTGGTAAATGGCTTGACTCTTCAGCTGATATCGACTGACTTTTTAACCTAGTTAACTATTCTGAACAATGAAAAAATAAATAACATTTCATTTAAGCAATTGTTATACAAACTACATATTGTTAATTGGAGGAAAGTAGAATAGATGTTAATTTCTTGAAAAAAACTGTGTGAAAACACGTCAATAGTAGATAAAAACTATATAAAATTTTACGAGTCTTACTAGTATTTATAGACTGTTTTGGTGCAATTAAAATCCGACGTTTTTACGCATTTATTTGCGGACTTATAAGAGAATCAGTAAAATTCAACTAGGTTAATGACAAATTGTTAATATTTATTTAGATATGTAGACCTAAATTTGTTTCTTTATTTGAACAAGCCCATGTGTATATGTACATATAACGTTTGTACAAAAAGGTCTAGTTTCGCAAATGAAAGGATCAACAAGTACTTTTTCTCTTCAAACATGGAAATATATTTAGAAAATTAGCATTTTGTAATTAAATCTAAAAATAGTTACTTTTTTATATGCCAATAGCCTCAAGGTATTATTTTAACCTCAATTCAAAAATGCATTTCTATTATTTTCTGATTTGATTAACCATAACCTATAAATTTAACTAATCATTATTGCCAATAAAAAAATCCATTTATTTATAATTAATTTCTTAAAGAAAAAAAACCCTAAAAAAACGTGTTTCAAATTTTATTTAATTGTATTTTTTTTATTTCTTGATAGATGCACCCAAATCACAGTGTTCATCTCTATCTGAAGGTGAATCCTTTGAGGGATTCGGTGAGAATGAAGGTACAGAAGGTGGAGGCGGTGTTGATCGGCGAAACAGTAATATAAATGGAGGAGTAGGAGTTGAGTTGGAGTTGGCTCCGCATGTGAACGCTACACCCAATGGGTAAGAAAAGTTTTTATTATAAAAAATTTTTATCATTTCCATTGGAGAGAAAAATATCCATTAAAAAATAATTTATGGGATAAATTTTCAATTAAATTTAAATTTATTTTTATATAAATTTAACTTTAATTCCGAAAGTTTTGCTAATAAAATAATATTAGAAAAGTAACTGAGCAATTTAAATTATCAGAAAATTTTAATCAATCAAAAAATATTATCACCGTTACTTTATATTAACAAATATCTTCTAGGATGCTACTAATTCCATCTAGTATAAATTAAAGTAATTTTCATATCAACTCAACTTTAATTGAATAAATTTATTAAAAAAAAATACAAATTAGAAATGTTATCAAACAATTTAAATTATTAAAAAATAAAAATCAATAAGCAAATATAGTTGGTGAAACTTTAAATTATTAAATATCTTCCAAAATGCTACTAATGTCATCTATTATAATTTAAAATAATTTTTATATCAATTCAACTTTAAGTAAACACATTTGTTAATAAAACAAAAATTAAAAAATTACTAAGCAATTTAAATAACAAAATCAAATATTAATCAATAAAATAATATTTTCGGCGATATTTTAATCTAAAAAAATATCTTTTAGGATGCAACTAATACCATCTAGTATAATTTAAAACAATTTTTGCATCAAATCAACTTCAATTGAAAAAATATGTTAAAAAAATTCGAATGAAAAAGTTACCAACCAATTAGAATTATTATAAAAAATATAAATCAATCTGAAAATATCGTAGACGACACTAAGTTAAGAATATCTTCGAGGATGCTACTAACGCCATCTGCTAAATTTTAAATCAGTTTCATATAAATTCAACTTTAATTAGGCAAATTTATTTATTAAAAAAAATTACCAAGTAATTTAAATTATAAAAAATTATAAATCAATCAAAATATATCGTTCGCATATAATTTCTAGCATGTTACTAACGACATCTGTTAAATTTAAAATAATTTTTATATAAACTCAAATTCAGTTGAACAAAATTTTAAATAAACATAATCAAAAATATGGAAGAAAAAAAACATATGAATAAATTAAGATTATCGTAGACAACACTTTAAATAACCAAATTATTTCTAGGATGCTACTAACGCCATCTATTAAATTTAAAATATTTTCCATATAAATTCAACTTTATTTAATAAAAATGCGCAAAAATATTGAAAAGGTTAACAAGTTATTTAAATTAAAAAAAAATTAAAATCAATAAAAAAAATATTGTCTGTGTTACTTTAAGTTAGCAAATATCTTGTAGGTTGCTACTAACGCCATCTGTTAAATTTGAAATAATTTTCATATCAACTCAACTATAATTTAATAAATTTATTTAAAAAGAACAAAAATAAAAAATATACTAAACAATTTAAATTATAAAAATATTATAAATCAATTTAAAAATATCGTCGGCGAAATTCTTTATTTAGCTTTAGGCAGAATGCCATGTGTTTAGGAAATGTTTGCATGACACACGAGGTCTGTCATGGCATAAAACACGTATGTCACTTATAACACAACATGCCAGAGTTGACTATTTTCACATATACGAGGTCTGTTCAAAAAGAATCGCGAATTTTGAATTTCCGCGGGTTACGTATATTTGATTTTCTATTTTTTGTGGCGTTATGTTGGTACTCACATCTATCACTTATGCCGAAAAGTTCGGCCATTTTGAATGTTCAGTTAATTTTTGACAGCTGCTTTGCTTGCACGTGTTTTGGTTCGTCTTCGATTTTTGCCCATTCCATAAAATGGATCAAAGAATCTGTATCAAATTTTGTGTGAAAAACAAAATTAATTGCGCGGACGCATTCCGAATGTTGGCTGTGGCATATGGTGAAGCTACCTTGGACCGAAGCAACGTTTATCGGTGGTACAAAATGTTCTTAGAGGGCCGAGAAGATGTGAATGACGAAAAGCGTGCCGGACGCCCGAGCACGTTAACAACAGACGAAAACATTGATGAAGTGAAGAAAATAGTATTGGCCAATCGTCGAATTACCGTTAGAGAAGTTGCTGAGGACTTAAATATATCGATTGGCTCGTGCCATTCGACTTTTGCGTGAGATGGGTCGGCGCGAAATTCGTACCGAAATTGCTCAATTTCGACCAAAAACAATATCGCATTAACATTGCTAAGGAGCTGTTGGACCCAAATTTGCTCAGAGGGTCATAACTGGTGACGAATCATGGGTTTATGGTTATGACGTGGAAACCAAAGCTCAATCATCCTAATGGAAGCTGCCGCACGAGCCAAGACCGAAAAAAGTGCGCCAAGTTCAGTCGAATGTGAAGGTTTTGCTTACAGTTTTCTTCGATTGCAGGGGCGTGGTGCATCATGAGTTCTTTCCACAGGGTAAAACGGTCAATAAGGAATATAACCTGCAAGTTATGTGCAAGTTGCGCGAAGCAATCCGCCAGAAACGCCCGGATTTGTGGAAGATCAAAAATTGGCTTTTGCACCAAGACTACTGCTCACGCAATTTTTCGCCAAAAACAACACACTAATAATGCCGCAGCCACCGTATTCCCCAGATATGTCCCCCTGTGACTTTTTTCTTGTTCCCGAAACTGAAGAGCCCCATGAAAGGACGACGCTACGCTACGATTGAGCAGATAAAAACGGCATCGAAGGGGGAGCTGAAAGAAGATCACAAAAAATGATTTTTTGAAGTGCTTCGAGGATTGGCTAAAACTTTGGCACAAGTTTATAATATCTGGTGGGGTTTACATTGAATGGGACAAAATAGATATTCATGAATAAATAAATAATGTTTGAAAAAACACAAAATTCGCGATACTTTTTGAACGGACCTTGTATATGCATGGCGCACCGCTTTACTCTGCATGCCAATTTCTGTCATCTAAAAACATGGTTCATCTTCATATGTGCGTCTGATGGCACATGGCAATGACGCATAGAAATTCAGTCGTTTATATGCAGTCAGATACCGTCATCTCACATGACAGCCAAACATAGGCACTATCACAATGCATGGTAAAACTGAAATGTTCTTTCATGGCAACACATGTCACATGCATATACGATAATCAGACTGACATAAACATTCATTTTAATGCTGGTTTAGCAAATATCTTCCTAGATTCTAGTAACGCTATCTATTAGCAATTTATTTGATTCTTTTCTGATAAGCTCATGTGCAAAAAGAAAAACAATTTATATATTAATGTTTATTTACCTTAACTTGTAATTTAATATTATTTTAAAAATAAATTTCTCAATATATTATATGGCCTCTTTTTAATTTACAGAGATGACGATCGTAGCTCCATCTCACGAAATACATGGTCACGTACAAGTTTACGACGAACTCCGACTAGGTAGGAATATTTTTATATACAATATAAACAATAACAAATTGTTTTATTTTTTGTTGAAGAATTTTACTTTAATTTGTTTGTTTTTTACAAAAAAAAAATGTTTTTAAAAATATAAACTTTAAAAAAAGTAGTTTTTTTTTTGTTAAATTTTTGTTGAGCTACTTAATAAAATAATAGAAGTCTTCTCTTTTAGACATATGCAAACAATTTGTTTAAAACATTTTTAAAGAATACATGTATAAAAATAAATATTTTTAAGTATGCCTATAGAAAAAGTAGAAATGAAAAAAATAACAACAACAAAAGATATAAAATAATAACATAAATATTGTTTATAGTAGAGCATGTCTGTACATACATTAATGTTCATATCATCAAAATTTATCGTTCCAGCAATCATGATAACTTGCCAAATAGACGTTGGGGCTCCATGAGACAGTAAGAAATTCCAAAATATATATTTTCTCCCTTAGCCAAATAAAACTAAAATATAAAATGCAATGGAAAGTGAAGATTTGTCTAGAAATTCTATTTATGTACACTTTTCTGAGCATGCATGTATGCGAATTTATATAACAGACAAACTCTTGGCTTTGTACTGAAAATGCTTTTTTTCGGGGAGATTTGGAAATATTTCCAAATAAATTCAATTTGATGTTCGTAAATGGAACAAGGAAATTTCTCAAATTCTCTTCCTTGTATAGTCGTATCTGGGATCTGGACTCTGGAATCTGGGAGAATTTCTTTTTAACCTTACTTCGTAAAATTTATATATATTTTTTTTCACAATTCGACTTTATAGAATTTATAATCGTAGATTAGCCTTAAATCGCTTCTCTATTCGTTAACGATTCATTTGTGGTACATTTGTCTGTGCTTGAATTTATTTTTGGAATTAAATTTGATGGAAATAAAATCTCAGTTTTAGTTTTGTATTTAATTTTGTCTATAAATAGTTGCTGATGGGTTTTTAATTTATTTTTAATAGTTCTATCATTTACAGAATCTTGGGTTTTAATTTTATCTTTTGCTAAACTTTAATAACTACTCTCGTAAGACCTTAAGAGTGTGGCTAACGATTAGGAATATACCATGGTCATTTAATTGCTAATAAAGATTTGTGTATCCATTTTTATAGATATTTTATAGTTTTTTTTTTAAATAGTCTAATGATAAAAATTAATAAAAATGAGAACTTTAAGATTGAAACCATTTAAAACAAATTTTCAATAACAACTTACCAAAATATTATAAAATTTCTTATAGCAAAATAAAAAGAGACATTCTTTAAATTCTAGATACTTGATAGAATATTTATAAAAATTTATTTAAATTAAAGGATAATTAGACTATTGGGTTTTAGTCTTTTAACTACCAGTTTTTCTATTAGATAAAATATCCATTTTATAAAAGCAAAATTCATATTATTTTATAATTATTTTTAAAAAAATGAACACAAATAAAATCAGTAGCTTATATTTAATATAAAAAATAGTTTTATTCTATTAAATTGTTATGAATTTTGAATTAAGATTGAAAAAAAAATGTTTTTTTTTGCTTAGCATTGAGCATATGTAAAATGCAAATTTGCTTAAAAGAGTTTTTATAATTAAAAACTCTTTTAAAAAAATCCTCTTATTGCTATAAAATTAGTAGATTATTTTATTATTATGTTTTTTATATTTAAACAAAAAAATTAAAAAAAAAAAATTTTCCACTCTGCCGAGCTTTTTGCAAAGAATTTGATATTGGTGTATCCATTTTGTAGTTTGGAAAGTGTAATCCTGTCATTTGACAGCTATTGTACATATATATATTATTCAAAAAAACATTTATTTAGCTTAAAGTCTGCCATTTTTTTATTATGGATCTGTTAATTACAGATAATTATTATATTAGTATTGTAAAAGCTTCCTGCAAATATGGTGATAGCTTGCCGTAGTCCTTTTTCGCATATTTTTTTTCCAGTAACGAGACCTATTTCTCGCTCGGTTGATATGTCAATAATCAAAACAACCAAATATGCGGCTCTAAAAACCTGTAAGTGATTGTGAAGAAACCATTGTATCCACGAAAGGTGAATGTTTCGTTGTGAGCATTTTAGTATGAGAGTAGTTTTCTCCCACATTTCTTTGGGCCATTAATTTTTGAGCGCTATGACCGTATGATGAGCGGCTTATATGTCAATAAGCAAAACAACTAAATATGCGGCTCTAAAAACCTGCAAGTGATTGTGAAGAAGCCATTGTAGCCACGAAAGGTGAATGTTTCGTTGTGAGCATTTTGGTATGAGAGTGTTTTTCTCCCACATTTTTTTGAACCGTTAATTTTGACCGCTATGGCCTGGCCGTATGATAAGAAACTTTTTTAAACCTTGACTTACATTTTTTTTTCATTATTGAGACTCATTTCTCGCTTGGTTAATATGTCAATAAGCAAAACAACTAAATATGCGGCTCTAAAAACCTGCAAGTGATTGTGAAGAAGCCATTGTAGCCACGAAAGGTGAATGTTTCGTTGTGAGCATTTTAGTATGAGAGTGTTTTTCTCCCACATTTCTTTGAACCGTTAATTTTGAGAGCTATGACCGTATGATAAGTGGCTTTTTTTTAAACTTAGACTTGAAGATTTTAATATCAATTATTTATAGTTTCAATAAAACAGCGCCAAAAGTTACATAAGTCGACAAATTTTTGTTTTATAATTTCGAGATTTGGTGATTTCCAGTAATTTCGAGATTTTTTGATGTCAATTGTGGAAAGACCACTAATTTCGAGATTTTGTGATGTCAATTGGACCCTTATATTGTGAAATTTAACGCTGTTGCAATTTTTGAAAAACTACGCAAAATAAAATTTTATTTTACTTTACTTTCTGAAGTACAGATTGGATAAGCCGATTTATGTTCGTTTACCTAGGATAGTAAGTATTATCTCTTTAGATGTGCAAGGAATAATTCAATATTAAAAAATTGTTTACTAAGAAACCTCAAACGAGAGCAAATATTTTACAGTAAAGTAAACCGAATGATGAATAAGGTAAAATTTCTTTCAAGGTGCACGAAAGCAATCGCATACTTTAACTGTGAACCATTTACAATCGAAATGAAATTTCTAATTAGAATAGACAGAAATAAAAAATTAACTCATCATCTAAAAAGCTTTCCATTTTCTAGCAAAAATAAAGGTTAATTTTTTTTTCTTCAGATTTAATAAGGAAATCGAGCATGATCTATTGCAGAAAGAATGTTACTGTTTTGTGAGCGGAACAGACCATAATTCATAATTTTCTAAAATGCACTCTATACAAAAATGCCCATTTCGAATTACTTTATTTCTGTTTGCAATCACGATGATTTTTCTGAATAACATCAATTCCGCGTCAATGCAACTTCATCATTTTTCCGCTTTCAGATCTCTTAACTTTTGATTAATTATTGAACTTTTCGAAATTATGTGCATTTTAATTAATAAAAGTTCGAAATCTTTTTTACTTGTACTGTATTTGAAAGTGTTTCTACGAATCGATTTGTTTTTTCTTCTTCTCTATTTTGTAAAAATCAATTCCACGATATTCATTATCCTCATTAGGATTCTCTTATAATTTGTGAAGAAAAAAAAATAAATTCCAAATCCTAACTATGTTGTTAATATTACAATTTTAGCTTTGATTGAGTGTTTATGGTTTTTTTTCGTCTCTATGGACATTTTTGTAAGCTTTCTCTTAAACTATTTGCACAAAGCTTTATGTTGATTATCCACTATTATTTATCGAAAAGTTCTCTTATACTCACATTTAACAAAAATTATCAATTTTCTCTTAAAATAAGAGAGAATCTTTTTTACTATAAAAATGAGAATTTTGACTACAATTAATAAAAACTGGACCATTTCAAAATAAAAAAAATTGAATAACTGATTTCGTAAGCAACGATATAATAAAATACAGAAGACTATCCAATGTATGGTTCGGAAAGTATAATTAAATAACGCACATTTTATATTAAGATTTTGATAATAATTTTTTATTTATTATTATGCTTAATACTTGCCATTATGCAAATATTAAGCATAATAATAAATAAAAAATTACCACATTATTCAAATTGTTGTCACGATACTTTCATCAGGACTCGATACTTTTGAAATTATTTTTGATGATGTTTAAATGCTATAAAATTTGCAAATAATCTGCGTAAACAAAATTTTTTTATATAATCTTATCTAAAAAAGTCCAATAACGTCAAATCGTGCTATTTTTAAGACCAATTAACATCATTAAATCTCAAAAATAAGCCTTCTAAAAATTTTTTCGTTTAATAAAATCAATTTTTCTCATGGACAATACTATGGGTTGTGGTGTAGTATTTTTAAAAACCACATATGGTCCAGATTAAATCTATAAATATATGTTCGTTCTACATTTCATAAAAATACGGCCTAATGACACGTTCAAACCCAAAGACACACCCAACACTCCGTTATGGCGGATACAGTGGCTTCTCCACAATTACGTGTAGGTTTAGAGAACACCATTTTTACGGAGATTAGCCTCATCACTTGGAAAGGTGGTTAAATAATCCATAATGCAAAATATCTTATGACAGCTGTCAAATGATGGGGTTGTACCCTTAGATTATAGAAGACCTGGATAGGCCTCTACACAAATGTTGTTGTCAAATTTTGTTGGTAATAACATACATTCAGAAATGGCATAAATCAGTAGGGGCCAATTTTAAACTTTTCAGTATAACAAATATATTTTTTTAAATTATTGAGAGTTTTGTTGTTTGATGGAATTAGTTTTGGAAATTTGCAATAGAACACAGAATTCTATTTATTTATTTATTATATATTTTCATTTTATTTATTTCATTTATTAACACAGAATTATTAAGTGGAAGAGCATATAAAAATATAAATTGCAAGTTATTATATTACACATACTTTACGTACACCGGCACTGAACTATTATCTGGTAAACATTGAACTGTCAACATCACATTTGTTAACATTAATTGAATGATGAACTTTTCACTTTTTAATCAGTTTTTGGATCCAATAAATTATTAAAAGCCATTTAGGAAAATCATAAACTGAATTTCTGCTAATTTCTCTAGTAAAAATGAAGATGACAACTTACCGAAAGAGAGAAATTCTCGGCTTCCTCATTGCGTTGAATGGCCAGCAAGTCTTTATAAAACACTTCATTTTATAAATTCAAAACTTTCTATTAAATGTTATCAACAATATAATTATTTGTATAAATGCTTAATTTTTCGTAAATACTTTAAAAAAGGAAAAAACCACACTTTCACTTGCACTTTCCGATAAATGCCAAAATAACGACTTTAAAAACAGCAAAAGTATGCAAGTATTTCGGTATGCTACCACTTTCACGGAGTGTTTTAAAAGTCTCCGAATATCTACAAAATTGGCGTGTTTTAAAAGTCTCCGAATGAGCTACTTTCACGGAGTGTTTTAAAAGTCTCCGAATGTCTTTCATGGCGTGTTTTAAAAGTCTCCGAATGCCTACAAAATTGAGGCGCACTTAATATTTAATTGATATTTACGAAATAATAAACCTAAAATATAATAAATTATGCTTTTGCAATTCAATAAATTTCTATTACGAAAACTAGATGTCAGTGGGTGTCAAATCTATATAAAAAAATCTACACAAAAGTATGCAAGCGTTACGAGTTCTCGCCACTTCTGCAATAATTCGGCCAGAAAATTGCGTATACATATGGTATTCTTTAATCTAAGGTTGTCCCTTCTTAACTTTAAAATAAATAACCTTTTTTTTTAAGAAAAAGGCTTCATAATTGAAATTTTTAAAAAATCTTTGAAGTAGCCATTAAATTTCTGGGATGTAAAACTTATAAAAAACTCTCTTTTGTGGCTCCTTATTAAATAATTGAATTTTTCTTTTCATATTTTATCATTGTAGATAATAACAATAATTACATAATAGACTGATAAATTGTTTCAAATGCTTTTTAAATATTTAATTTATAATATTTCTATCAAACAATTATGATATGAATATGATATGAATATATATACTTTTGATAAGGCAAAGTACCTCTTATCTATGTTTTTGGCTACATTTACTTTTTTCCCATTTTCCTCTTTTATAAAATTATTAATACTTTTTGTTTGAGTTTTATAAATTATTAAATATATTTTATATGATAAAAATTATTTGTTTTTTTCTTCAAATTTTCCTGCAAAAAAAAATTCTTACAAAAATTGATTGTGAATTTTCTTAAAAACAAAACTAATATGAAAATTAGTGGGTTTTTTTTGTTGAAAAAAATTATAATTTCATCTAAAATTTATGAATAAATTTATAAAATATATAAACTTATTTATTAATACATAAAAAAATAATTTCATTGTAAGATTATTAACAATTTTAATACAGATACTAGAAAGGTCCTTTAAAAAAATTTAATAAAATCGATTTAATTTTGTAGGATATTCTGAAAAGTTCAATTTTTAATTATGAAGATTATTTCCGTATAATGATTTGGAAAATATAGTTTTGTAATTTGACAGCTGTCATTCGTATATATAATCTAAGATAATATTTACTTAGGCTTAAGTTTGCCATTTTATAATATTAATAAATTAGTTGTTGATCATCATGTAAAAATTGCGAACAAAATACTCCAATTGGGTGCTTGGAACTACAGGCTTTTGATGCTTCTTTTTCGAACAAAATTTTCTTCAGCGAAAAGTCTTATTTTAATAGAAATATTGCCATATATGTGGCTCTGAAATGCCACAACTGATTATGCAGAAGCCATTGTATCCGCCTGTCTTTCTGGTATATATTTTGGTTTTATTGGAAAATATAGGAGCGACTTTTTTCTGGCCTGATCGTAAAGATTTTGTTCTGATCCATGGTGTTTTTCCAACAAAATGGCGCCACAAGCCACACAGCATGAGAAAATTTTGGATTTAATTCGCGAAAAGCTCCCACAACGAATAATGTCGAGATTTTGTAATGTAAATTGGCCTCTTGAATCGTGCTATTAGATACGAAAAAAATAACTTTTCTTGCTGGACTTCCAAAAATGTTTAATTTAATTAAACAAATCTGATTTTTTAGAGCATTTCAAATCAACATCAGTTAAATAATGGACAAATTATAACCTGAAATGTTCGAAAAAGTCATCAACATTTTTATTTTTCTAAAAAGTATTGATTTCTTAACGTTTTAATTAAGTTTGCAATAATGGTAATATCCAAGAAATTTAATAAAATAAAAATTTTATCAAAATTTATTCCTAAAGAATATTTTATTTAAAGTTATTTTCCAAAACATAAATTGGATATACCCCTTTAACGCTATTTTTTGAAATTTTTCGAAATTTTCAATAAAACTACTCTTAAAAGTGAGTCAAAATAAAATAATTTTTAAATTTAATTTTTTGCTTCTGATAGAAATTCTAGTTTAGAGAGAAATTACCGTTTTTTTTCGTCTACAGCTAATCGGAAAAGAATTTAGTTAATTTTTTAGGAATTTTTTTGTTGAAAAAAACTTAATCAAAAATAAAAATAAAAAAATTCATTTTTTTTTACAAGAAATCAGAGGAAATTTATTCAAAATTAAAATAAATACAATAAAAATGCAATTTTTCGATTGTCAACAAAATTTTATAAAATAAAAAAGCCCGAAAAAAAAGCTTTTGCATACGGTATTCTGTGAGTAAATAAGTTTCGATAATATTCTCATAGGTTACACCTCTTCGTTCTCTTAATCTAGTTTACCTTTATTCATCCAAAGAGAGATTACTGAGTAAATTTACTCATATGTTATGTACTTACGCGTAGTTGATTTCTACTCAAACTACTTGAAAATATATCCGATTAACGCGAGAGTGAAGTTATTTGGTTTTTTAAAATATTTGGTTTTTCAAACAAACAAACAAAATTCGGGTAAATTTATCAATAAAAGAAAACCAACTTTTTTTGTCTTTAATATCTTTAACTGAATTTTGTTAACTAAATTTAAAAATCTTTATTTTAAAGTAACAATTTAAGAGAATATTTTTCATAATCAGAGCCACAAATAACTGCGAAGAGCTTAAATGAAAAGGCATAAAACCGTTTTAAGAGTAACCAAAAGAAATGAGCTTAAGTTTCTCTTTATTCGTATCAAAACCAGAAGTTACACACATGCACAAATCAGTTGACGGTTATTAGCTATTTCCAATTGGAATCTTATTCATTCTGTCAGTAGCGGGCAGTCATTTGTGTTGTAATGTCGTAAATTTTATGGCCATCACTGTCGGTATTTTCTTCCGAATCGTTTTTACATCAAAATTTAATTGCAAGCAAATATCAAAAGTTTTTCAGTTGTTTTATTGTCATTAATAATTAATTAATAAATTAATTAAAAATAAAATATTTAAATTTTATATTTAGAAAAAAAAGTTGTGTTTAAAAAATTATGTAAAATGTTAGGAAATGTGATATATTTTTTGGTTTGTAAATAACCACCAATGAGAATGTATAATAAAAATTTGCAGAATTTCTTGCAATAATATAATAAGTTTTTTTAAATTTTTTTTTTTTTTATAGTAGTTGTGATTTTGATTGTGGCTAAATAAAATAATTGACAACCGTTTATGGGCAATAAGATTAGTGGGAGTCATATGTTCTCCGTGGCCTTGATTTGCGGTATTTTGCGTCCAGATGACTTACAACAACTATTTTGCTCCATTTTCGGTTCTAATTCATAGTCAAAGTGATTGCAACAAAAATTTTCATAACTATTGTGTTCCGACTATTACTACTACTGCCCGCTATCCCCAATAGAAGTGTTTTTGGGTCTTATTGGAATTCCGTAGGTCTCTTCCTTCTCGATATAAATTAAATTTGATTACGTGTCCCCCCACAAACAGTGTAGAGGAATTTACATATAATCCAGTCAGTGTGTAAACTTTGTCAAAAATGTGTTTTTGTTACTAAAAAAAATTATTTTTTTAAAGAAAATAAATATTAAATAAAAAAAATTTGTAAATCTATAAAGTTAGTAATA
Organism: Atherix ibis; assembly: GCA_958298945.1. Lineage (NCBI taxonomy): Eukaryota > Metazoa > Arthropoda > Insecta > Diptera > Athericidae > Atherix > Atherix ibis. The sequence goes on along the minus strand of OY282605.1, from coordinate 27,631,580 downwards.
TTGTTTATATATTTTAAAAAAAAATTTATTACCAAAAAAAAATAATATTTCCTCATCTATTAGTCCTTAAAAGATAGGCGGCAAAACTAATCATAGTGCTTTTTCTGAATGTTTACTAATAAAACGTATTTAATGTTAATTTTTTCAACAAAAAAAAAAATCTCTTAAAGTACATATGTATGTAATTAATCAATTTTGTGATAATATAATTGTTTTTAATTAAATTATTTATTAATTAAAAAAATATATAACTTTTAAAAATGTTTGCTCAAAAATTTCGATTAGTGCCAAAGTGATTTTTTCTTATACTCATACATGAAAATAAATCTATAAAAGGAATTAATGGTTTCCCTTCTAATTAAAGTGTAAAGTGATTAATTGCATGTAATTTTCAGTACTTAAATTTCGATAGTGTATGTACACATTGATAACATCATCTCGCTGATCTGTGCAATAATTGTGATGATGAAGATGATGTTGATGCTTATGATGAATCGAAATGATTCTATTATCAATAATAATAATAACGAAAAATATATCGATCGATCTAACGAAATAATTGCTTAATTGCTTGATTAATTAATAACATTTGCATTTTAACTATAAAGCCTTTACAAGAGGATCTAATCATAACGAGGAGAATTTTATCTTAGTAGAGCATCTTGAAAATATATCTTTCTGTTCTTTTGCTAAAAAGAAAATTTTTTTTCTGTGGTTTTTTTTTTTTTTTATGGTTATTGTTGAGAATATCAATTTCTTAAATGGATAAAAAATACTCTTGCAATATCATTTCTTATGATTATGGCTATTTGAAAAAGTTCGTATCTAATTATAAATGAAAATAAAATAAAATAAATACCTTTACTAATTATTATTTTATGTAGATACATTTTTAAGATGTAAATATAAAAGTGCGAAAAATAAAATAAAATTATAATTTTATTTCACTGATTTGTGTTTTTATTTTTATTTTTTACTTTTATTGAAAATTAATTTTTTAAAAAAATTTTTTTTCTGTAAATACACAAAAAATTTGCACTTGATTTGAATTTTTTAATTAATTTTTTTTAATTATTAATATTTTATAGTTTAATTGTTTTTGTTTTAAAATTATTTTGGGTTAATAGTTTTTTTTTGAATTTTTTTTTTGCAAAACATTATCTTGGATAAAATGTTTTTGGTTTTTTTTTCATTAAGAATTGGTGAAATTAATAAAATTAGCCATCAACAATAAAAACTTCTAAATATCTATGAAAAGTAGTAGTTTTTTTTTAATCTGCAACTACAATTGTATTGTAACGAGCAGATTTATATAATTTTAATTTACAATCTTCTGCATCATGAAGTGGGAGTAAACACCAATCGGCGTTTATTATAGAGTTTATGGGAGTAAACACCAATCGACCCTAAAAAGGGCAGTACAGGACAATTCTCTCACAAGTGGATTATAAAAGGAAGTGATATATCAATTCCATAAGTCCAAATAGGTTTTATTAGAAGTTTACTTTTGATTGTTAGTTTCGAGCGTTTGTCCAGTAGTCTAATAACGTCTAGGTTGTTTTAGTCTAGTATGTTGGTTCTAGACTAAAACAACCTGGACGTGTTAGTCTCTTGTCCAGGTAAAGTCCCAAATAACATACTTTATCATATTATGGAATAATGTTGCTATTAAGGTATAAATGGGTAGGTTTTTCTAGTATTAGGATCAGATGGGATGTCATGGGTATAAATATTAAATAAAAAACTATAAGTGCCTTATGGCACTCCGGCTAGAATAGGATTTATTTCCGAGGATTTTGTAGGATATATAAGGTAGTATGTTGAAGGTAATAAGCTCTTGAGTTTTCAGAGAACTACAGGATGCCTGGGCAATACTCTTTCCTCTCAAGACAGGATGCAATGTAATCAACAATGCGATGGCATTCCTTGATAGTGGAGTGTTCAGATCGGAAGTCAAATTGGTGATCAGGAATCATTTTTTCATTAACTAGGATTGGGTAGAGTCGTAGGATTGGAGTTTTCCAAAAATCTCACCAAAGATAAGGGTAAGAGGCTGAATAGGTCTATAGAAGGAAGGAGAATTAATAGGTTTAATATGGTTTAGGAATCATTTTAATGATAGTACAATAAATTTCCAGAGTAATGGAAAATAGGTTGCGCGCAGGATACTATTAAAAATGTATGTAATTAAAACTAAAGCTTTTCGGGAAATTTGCTTCAAAATAGGATTTGTTATTAGATTATAAGCAGCAGGGTTTTTATTGGGAAGGCGCAGAATAGTCGATTTAATTTCCGAAGGCTTAAAATTTTTGGGAAGAAGACTCAAAGGGATTGGAAAACATAAGTTCTTCGATAATTTTGTTAGCATACGATTTGTCTTCGATATCATTATGTGTAGCAAAAATATTTACCAAATGCTTAGCAAATATAGGGTTTCCCAATAAGAGTGATATGAATTGTAAGTGACGTTTTAGCCATTTGTAATATGTCATGATCTGTCAATTTTTTTCATTGTATTCAGTTATGTTTACAATTTCATCGTGGAGAGATGTACGCAAGAACAACGTTTACAAATTATTCAATTTTATTATCAAAATAATCGTTCTCCAATTGCAACTTTTCGTGCGCTCATCATCTTCTCCGATGAGGCTCACTTTCATCTGGGTGGTGCGGTAAATAAGCAAAAGTGTCGATTCTGGCGCGAAGAAAATCCACAAATTATTCATGAACACCCATTACATTCACCTAAATTGACAGTTTGCGAGAAAAGTTTGGAGATTCGATTATTTCAAGAAATTGTGACATTGAAATGGCCTCCAAGAAGTTGTGATTTAACACAATTAGACTATTTCTTGTGGGGTTATTTTAAGTCATAAGTCCTTAGCAATAAACCAGACTCTCTTCAAGCTTTAGTAGTCAATATTGAACGTGCTATTCATGACATACGACTTGATTTAGTGGGAAAAGTGCTCATCAAAAATTGGGTTCATCGAATTCGTTCCTGCAAAAGAAGTCATGGAGGCCATTTGAATGACGTTTTATTCAGAAGTTAATTGTATCGATTGCACTTTAAATAAAATAAAAAATATTTGAATTTCCTTAATAATTAGTGTGATTTTTTTTTAAAAAGAAATCATATCACTCTTATTCGAAAACCCTATACTTCAGCTTGATAAAAATTATTGAGTCTTGATAAAAATTATTAAGTCCCAAAAAAACGACTAATCTGAGAAATTATCTTATAAAATTACTCCTGAAACTTTTATTTTTCTATTTTTTAGGTCTAATATTTTTTTTATATATAAATTATCCTTCATATCCACCTTATGTTGACTATTTATTTGCAATTTGAAGATTTCTGAAATCTATTCAATTTTATCATATTTTCTTCCAAGATATTTTCAACACAATATCTTATCAAACTGTGCTAAGTCAGCCCAGAAAATTACTATAAATTAAATCAAATATAATAATTAATAGTATAAAATTTGAAAATTTAAAATTATATTCAGTTTATTAACTCGAAAAACTCGCTTGTGACTTAACAAGTGTTACTGAATTTTTTTTGGTAAATTTTTAGATAAATTTTGTCTTTTCGATCATTTTTAGTAACATTTGTGTTGAACTGTGTATTCTTAGCACTACGAAAATCTGGACCATTTGTCGACAATCAGATGGCATCTCAGTTATTTTACTAGCTGGATTCGAAATTAAGATTTTGCACACTAAATGTTCGATAAATTTTCTTTTTTTGGTTTCACAAAATATTCTTTACTCATTAAAATGATTATTGTATTTATTTTTAATATAGTGAATTTATGCTTAATAATATTAAATCAAAAGCATTAATTTGTTAAAATCCTTTTTTATACGAAGATTTTTTTAAAAAAAATCATTTACTGTATCTTACAGTACAAAAAAGTTTCTTAAAACAGATTTAAAATTCTAACTTTTATAAAATTTTTATTTTACTATATTGTTTGAATTTTCCTATTATATAATAAATAAAAAATTAAATTTTTAAGTAGCTGTCTCAATAATTCTTGCACGACTCAATAATTTTGAGGTAATTTTTAATGATGTTTTTCGCACATTTGGGGCTGTAATACGGTTATTTCTTAATGTATGTTAGTTCTTAAATGCTCTTAAGTTTGAGAACTTTTCAATGATCGACACTCTAATTTTTAAATAAATCCAGAGAGTTACTTTTTGTGGATACAAGAACTTTTAAACAGTTACTTGTAGGTTTTAAGAACCCCATGTGTGGACATTTTGCATATTGACATATCCACCGAGCAAGAATTGAGTCTCATTACTGTAGAAAACTTTGAGCATAACAGCTCATACTTTGAGCATAACATCTCATCCCACTTTAGAAAAACGTATTTATAAATCAAAGATGTTAATTAATTTTATAAAATGGCAAATGTCAGCCTGAATAATTGTTTACTTGAATAATATATTTGTTCGACAGCTGTCAAATGACAGGGCTGCACTTTTCAAACTTGGAAATGAATAACTGTGCATATATGGTCGTAATTTAATGAGTTTTTTTTTTTAAAACTATTTTTAGTATCTTAAGAAATACTTTTTTGTATCTTAAATAAATATTTTTATTTTATCTTAATGTTATAATATTAAAAATGCAAAGTTAATTTTTTTTGAAATATTGTTTACCGAAGAAAATGAGTCGCAATAGTTTTTGGAAAAATATTTCAATTCAGTTTCACTTAAAACTCCTATAAACGACAAGAGAGTGCTTATGATTGATTTTCTAATCATTTTATAGTTGCAAAAACAAATGTAAAACTATAAATTTTTTTTTGATATTATGCAATATTGACTGCAATTCTATTTATTACAAAGTATAAACTCTTCAATACTATTTTTTATAATTTGTAAGCAATATTGAACATTTGTGCAGGTGTATTGTCTTATATATGAATTTGTAATATTGGCTCTCATGAATAATAATAAATAAAAATATTGCAAAAATAAGAAGAAAAAAGAATAAAAATGAACAAGTAAATAAGAAATCGGTTACGTCGTCTTTAGTGTGAACATTATTATTTATAACATAATTGATGGATTTTTAATGCACGTTTCAATAATTTTCTGCTGGTCTTCTTTTGATAAATTTTACATCAACAACATATGTTTATATATTTTTTTTATATTCTTTCGGTTAAAATTTAAACAATCAATTTTACGCAAAAAAATTTTTTTTTCCAAAAAATGTCAAATTTTTTTCTGTAAAATATTTTACATAAAAAGTTGCCACAAAATTTATTGCAATAACATAAGGAATGAGCTTTCTTAAGATGCTTTTACACAATCAGCCAAATTTGCAACTATCGGCCAACATAGCCACTAAAAAAAATTGGCTGATGACTGACGGTCTGCCAACATGAGCGACTCGATAGGCAAATTTGTTCCGAAGTCATCAGATACGTCGGCTGACGATGTCTGATGCAAAAATCAGGATATTAGATGGTCAGCCAAATTTTGATTTCTTCATGGCAGACAATTTCAATCTTTTGATAGAGTTTTACGTCTACAAAACGGGTATTTTTATTTTGTACAAAGCGTATTAACACATAAAAAAGATCGTACAGCAAGTCGAAGGTTTCAGTTTTGATACAAAATTTCGAAATACCATTGATTTCCTTAACGAAAATATTGTAGACTCATGAATTATCAAGCATATTTAAACCAATTTACATATTTACTCAAATATATTTAATTAAATCAGAAAACATTAAAAATCAGGCTATAAACGGTCGGCCAAAATTGACAAATTTGTTAGCAACTTCCTCTATGAGAATTGAGTTGGCTGACGTGTCAGCCAAAATATCACAAATCAGACTATTAGACGGTCAGCCAAAATTGACAGATTCGTCAGGCAGTTCATCTGCCTAAATAAGTTCGGCTGCCTAGCCAACTTATCAAATTAGTCTATTAAGCGGTCACCCAAAATTGACAGATTTGTCAGCTACTTTGTCTACCATAGGTGGTCGACTGAACTGTCAACCAGATTAGCTAAAACGTCACAGATGAGGCTATTAGACGGTCAACTAAAATTGACATATTCGTCGGCTACTTCATCTGTTATAATTAGTTCGGCTGACTAGTCTATCAGGTCATCCAAAACGTCACAGATATGGCTATGGCTTTTAGACGGTCAGCAAAAATTAACAAATACGTCAGCCACTTCGTGTGCCTAAAAATGGTCGACTAATGGGCCAACCAGGTCAGCTAAAACGGCATAGATGAGGCTATTAGAAAATTACATATTCGTCAGCCACTTTATCTGCCAAAATTAATTCAGCTGACGAGTTAGTCAGCCTAGCGAACTTAAAAAAAACTGGGCTATTAGATGATTAGTCCAATTTAGGATGAATTATGCCATTATTTTGATGTAACTTTGGCTGACGGCTGCCAATTTGGCGGATCGTCTAATGGCATCTTTAGAAAACTGTTCAAACTTTTCTGAATATATTTTCTATTTTGTGCAATTTAAAAAAATATATTTAAGAAAAAAATAATATCTTAAAAAAAATCCGCCATTTATAATAACTACTGTTTGAACTAGTTTACAAAGTTTGAATAGTTTCTCTTTGGCTATTTAAGTATATTTAAAATAATCCGGCAACAAATAACAATTGGCTCTAATAATAGCGGACACCTTCTTGTATCGTTCAAACTGAAATGACAGTCTCAAGTGACAGCTAAACTTTTTTATACCTAATTGATTGGTGTCGCTCCTTACTCTAATCAAATTATTATGTATAATCACCTGTCTATATTTATAATAATCAATAATTTGCTTTTCATTTTTTTTTGTTGATATTTCTTATTTTTCACATTTGTAAGAGAATCGCTAGTAAATGTGAAACTACGAATATTTCACCATAAATTTGTCTGTGCTTTCAGTTACATTTTCTTTCTGTCATATTCAATTTTCATTCCCTTCGAATTTTCATAATTTTAAAACCAAATGTAAGGCATATCGAATGTTTTATGGAAAGTTAATCCAATTGCAGCAAATTGCATATGTACTGTTTCATATTACAAACTTGTTGTCACTTGATTCTTGCTTACATAAAGTAGGAAGTGTCAGTAAGTTGTATATGAACTTATTTTTAATACATAATTTTCTATTTATTTTTTCCCCCCATCTTTAGGTAAAAATCAATTTTGTTAAAATTGTCAATTTTCAGTTTTAGGGAAAATCACATTCTGTATATTCAAAAAGCAGAAATCGTCTTCAAAAAGTGTTCAATCGAAATTTTTCCCATACTATATCGAAATTCAGGATTATTCAATTTATGTTTCGGAAAGTAAAGTTAAATCGAGTTGAATAAAAATTCAGATTTTGAAGAAATCTTTCAGATCAATATTTTAATTGAACTTTGCCATTATACATAAAATAGAAGATAGTTTAAATAACTGTCTTGAAAGACTTGTTATTGGACTCGATTCTTTTGAGATAATTTTTGGCGATTTTTGTCCACTTTTACAATTTATTCATTATATAACGGATATTGGTTCCTATATGGTCTCAGTTTTTAGGATTGAATGTGTAGCCTTACAAAAAAAAAAAGTTAAATGATCTCAAATTGCACAATTTTGGAATTTTAAAATATTTTTAATAATTTTTAAATATATAAAATTTTCTCATCCCTTGTAGATAGTAAAAAGCACATACGTAAATCTTAAGCTAATATTGTAGTTTATCAAACTTTTCGCAAATAATCAACAGTGAATTTGATTTTTTTTAAATGCTCTTACGTGTAGCTTTCTACCATATACTATAGGCTTAGTTAGTAATCTCGAAAATTCATTCTATTTACCAATGAGGTTGTATAAATAACTTGTTAAACACTTAAGATTAAAAGAGAAACGTAGTCGTTAATATATTCTTTATTAACACCCACAATCTGTCATACTTTTCTGAATAAAAAAAAAACACTTTCAGGTGTTTTATTAAAAAAAAATAATTTACTTTCAGATTTTGTATTAAAAAAAAAATTGTGAAACTTTATATACTTTTAAATAAAAAATAAAGTGAAATTTTTTAATGTTACATTTTATTGCGAATTTACATTCAAAATTACTAAAAGAAAATTAATACAAACAGAAGTACTGAAATTATTATAATTATTTTGTTCAACAAAAAAAAGAAGGCATTTTTTAATTTTTTTTTTTTTTTTGGTTTAAAAAATTTACAATCAATGTAAAATTCTCACCTGTAATTTTTAATTTATATTAAAGTTGATAAGAAAGAATAATGAATAATACGAGTATATCACCACAACTGACAGAATTACCACATTTCTGAGTGAATTCTCAGTGGAACATTTTTTTAATTTTTTGTTTTGTTAAGCTTATAAGTTCCGTTGGCATTCTTAAAATTTTATTTTACATATTTTTTTTTTTTCATATATTTTTGTACATTTTGAAAACAAAATTTTCCAGTTATTACCGGTGATTTGGCAATTTTTTATTTAATAATCTTTAGTATCACACCTTAAGAAATTCTCTGAAAATTTAAGATATTTTCTTAATGTCTTTTGGAAAATTTTTGCATTTAAAATAATGAGAACTCTTTTATATCGTACGAATTCTGTGAATTTTTCTACTCTACTTTATTTTTATGAATTATTTATGATAACTTATTGCTGTACCTGAATTTTTATCAAGGATATTCATTATGAAGGAGTTTGTTTTTTTTAACTGTAAGCTTCCAATTGGTTAATTAAAAAAAATTGTTTATAATAATTTTCTAACATTTTTTGTTATTTTCGAAATAGTTTTAGAGATATTTCTCCAGCTTTTGACCATGTGTACGATCCTGGGCTCCTTTGGAAATTTCAACGCATTCCTTACTTCTTCATATAATCGTATTTGATTCTATAAAAACACCCCTTTTATGTTCATCATAACATCGAATTTGATTCTATACGAACATAACTGGGGTTTTTATTTTTAACATGGGGGCTTTTTAGACTTAACATTCCTATTAATGAAAACCTATCTATGTAAAAGTTAATCGAATTTATACTTTGGAAAGTAAAGTAAAATAATATGCACTCAAAAAATACCTTAAAAAGATTGAGTTATATTTCAACAAAATCTGAACTTAAAAAATTAATATTTTGATGACTTATAATATTATTTAAATTACCACCCCAATACTTTTAGCAGGACTGGATCCTTTTGAGGTAATTTTTTAATGACTTTTTTGCACGTTTGGGTCATAACTTGCCTCCAAAGTTTTTAAATGTTCCAAAGTTCGAAAATTCGATCATTACTTGGCTCTAAAGTTTTTAAATGCTCTAAAGTTCGAAAATTATGTGCCTAAACATTACTTCGGTTAGCCTTACAAAAAAAAATAATATAACGTCGTCAAATTGCACGATCTTTGATGGTATTTGAATTTACAAAATTTCGAAATTACGCATCCTGCAAATATTTCACGTAATAAAATCAAAATTTGTCATGTTATGTAGTTTGTGGCGCTATTTTGTTAAAACTATCTATTCCAGATGACCATTTTCAAGGAAATGGCAAAAAATGACCATAGCAAAAAATTATAATTCGACCATAGCACTTCATTTTCAAAGAAATATTAACCAATTACACCTTAAGATGAAAATGCATAAAATACAGTCACTTTTCGCGAATATACTGATTTCTCCACAGGCACTTGAGGCTTTTTAGAGCCTCATTATACGGTAATTTGGCTTTTTGACGTATCCACCGAATGAGAAATGAGCCAGATCGCTGCAGAAAATTGTTTTCAAAAATAGTATCATAATTTTACGGTATGGGTCTCGTCTTCTTCATTTTCAAAGAAATATAAACCAATTACACCTTCAGATGAAAATTCATAAAATACAGTCACTTTTTGCGAATGTAGTGGTTTCTCCACAGGCACTTGTGGCTTTTCAGAGTCTTATTATATGGCAAATTTGGCTTTTTCACGTATGTACCGAATGAGAAACGAGTTATATCGCTGAAGAAAATTTCTCTCAAATTAGTATGAGTCCGATGGTCAAATTATAACTGAAATTTTTTGGAAATTCCAAAAAATGTCAATTATAATTTAACCATAGTACTCATACTTAAAAGGTATGGATGTCTTCTTCTTCATTTTTTAAGAAATATGGGCCAATTACACCTTCAGATGACAATTCATAAAATACAGTCACTTTTCGCGAATATAGTGACTTCTTCACAGGTACTTGTGGCTTTTCAGAGCCTCATTATGAGAGACGACCCAGATCGCTGATGAAAATATTGTTCTAAACTGGATAAAGCAGAATTAAGACTTTTTTTTGAGAAATTTAATGGCATTGTTTGAAAATTTAATTGATCTATAATATAAAATGGCAAACTTAAAACTAAACAACTGCTACCTCAAATAGTATATTTCTTTTATTAAACTGTCAAATGGAATTGCTGTATCTTCCAAACCTAGAAATTGATAGTCCGTTAAAAATTTGGTATGACCAGAAATCAGTACAAAAAAATGCATCAATACAAAAAACTGAAGAAATTATCGGTTTTACTAATTACAAAAAGCTTCAGCAGTCGTTAGAGTTTATTTTTTTTTGTAACACCTTTGGAAACTCTTCAGTAAACTTGATTTAAAATTTATTCTTAGTATAATTAACTATTTGAATAAATAACAAAACAAAAATTTACCTAGTCACGATGCAGGTATTAATTTAATTGAGTATATGAACGTGTGTGCAACTTAGTTCAATTATGATTATAATTTGAAAATCTTGCCATAAAAGCGTTTTAGTCTTGTCAGTGTGATTTTTATCTAAATGAAGTGCATAATATTTTATTGCTCTATTTTTATTACTAAATACAAATAAATAAAATACAAAAATTTACTTAAAACAATTATAATTACATATACGCACAAACACGAAATTTTTGTTATTCCATTTTTCCGAAGCAAAAAAAAACCAAACACCATCAACCAATACTTACAATAATAGTGATTATTTTAAATCTGACTTAAAGTCTTAATTCAAATTCGTACCAGAAAAACAAGTGGTACCAAACAGTGGACATATTGGACATTAAACAAACTCTAGGCGGAAATAAAGTGTCGTCGTCATTACAGAGACCTCTGTACGCCCCCATCTGCCGAATGACCCATATCACACACGGTTATGCACCGCTGCATTTGTTGTTAAACTTTCGCTTTCCGGTGTATTGGCGCTGAATTTTACTTTGTTTTTTGTATGTCATTTGTACCAACCAGCCTAGAAGTATGACTATCGACAGATTTTTTTTTCCTCTCATACCACTACAGTTGTTGTGTACTTAACCTAAAAATTTTAATATTAATTTTTTTTTTTAGGTGACTGGTATTTTATTAAAAATTAAAAAAGGTTACATAAATTTTTTCAGTACTCACCATTTTATATTCGCAACCATTTTTATTTATTATTAAAAAAAGAAGAAAAAATATAATACTTATTATTATTGATATTTTTTTTATCATAAGTGATCTTATAGGTTTTTAATTTACCTTTATACTCTTCTACCTTGGTAAAATTATTATCATCATTGAAAATTTATTTATTTTAAATAAAATCATCTAAAATGGCTTAAAGAAATGAAAGAGAAACACACAAAAGTTTTCTTGTGAATACAACCTTCCATCTTCCATTAATTACTTTCTCTTAAAGTTAAAAAGTTAAATTGAATTGCTACTTATTCACTTTTTGTTTTGTATATTCAATTTGACTGTACAATATTCGATTTTGAAAGTGAACACAGTAACTTTGACCTATGACATTTGGTAGTCTGAACATTCTTCAATTGTAAAAAAATGGTAAATATTTTTCTTACTTTTTTTTTGCATTTGTTATTTAAGGTTAAGTAAAATCGATAGTATTTATGTTAATAATAATTCATGTACATATTCAATATATTCTTAAAAATTGAGTTAGATGATCTGCTATAAAAAATTTATACACTATCAAATAATACAGTTCACTTTTGATTTATTAAGCCATTCACCAAATAGAAGAGAATCACGAATTGATTTTCTGGCTTTGCTATCCGAATAGGTTATCTTTTATTAGATAAGTATTTACTACAATAGTATTATTGCCCTTTTATAGAAAACTGTAAAAGAAGATTTTTGCTAACTATACGATCTATAAGAAACCTTCATTTTGAAATTTTCCAAAATTTGAGGTCACATTTAGCTAATTGCACCAAACTTTAAATATGAACACCGTTGAAAATAAGTTATGAAAATCCCTACATTATGGTATTAATTTAAGATTATATTCACAAATATCTTAATACAATATGGTATGTTTTTTTACGCAAAAAAATAACTCCCTACAACCCCTCCCTCCCCACCACTCTTACAAACACTCCACATGTTACGAAATAAATACTAAAGTTTTGAAGTTTGGAGAATTAATCTTAGAAATCATTTCTATTTTTTCAACTCATTCGAAAATCATTAAGTCAAGGTTGTGATATTCAATTTAATTCATTAGGACCGGTTTTTATACTTTTTGTAGTAAACGTAAAATGTTTATGGCAAAAAATATGTAAACAATTTTTTTTTAATTACAAGAATAAAAATCTTAAAAATGTGTTTGTAGCAAAAATTAAATGTTTGAAATTATTTTTATAGCAAAATTAAAATGCTTAAAACACTTTTTTTTGTGGGTAGGGATTTTATAGCAAAAATTTTTATGGTAGTTTTAAAAAAACAGCATCACATAGAAATATATAATATTTAATAAAAATGATTTGATATAAATTAATTAAACTTAATTGAAATACATTTTAAGCCTAAAAGCGTGTATTTTAATTTAAAAAAAATAATGATAAAAACTCAATAAAATTTTCGAACAGAGATTTTTAAAAAAAATTCGTAGCAAAATTAAATTTTTCGAACAATTTTTATAGCAAAATGAAAATGTTATGAACATTTTTTTTTATAGTTAAAACAAAATATTTTGAATTTTTTCTTAAAGTTAAATATTTTATAAACTTTTTTGGAAAGTCTTTGAAACAAAATTAAATATTTTATGAAAAAAATAAAAATTATTTAGAGAAAATTTCATAAAATTTAATAAAACTGGTTCGTGAACATATTTATTTATATTTTAAATTTCAGAATGTTTTACTTATTTACGTCAGATTTTATATTATACTACGATCAATTTGAATAAATTAAAATCGACAATAAAATGTCTGAACATTTTTAATAGTAATACTAAAATGCTAAACATTGTGTTTTTATAGTAAAAACACAATATTTTGAATATTTTTTTAAAATTTAAACTTTTCATAGTCGTTTGGAAATATTGCATAGTAAAATATATGTTTTCATGAATTTATAGGAAAAAATAAATTGTTTGGAATTATTTTTATAGCAAAATTACAATATTTAAAACATCTTTTTTTGTTAAGCGAATATTTTTTTAGCAACAATTTTTATGGTTGTTTTAAGAAAACAGCATAGCAAAAAATTAAATTTCATAGAAATTTATAGAAAAACTTCTAAGAAAAATTAACGAAGGAGAAATTTCATAAAATTAAATCAAAATTTGTTTCAGAAATTTTTACTATTACAATAAATATCTGATAAAAGCCAGTATTATTATTGAAAAAAATATAATGATAAAAACTCAATTAAATTTTGGAACCGAGATTTTAAAAAAAATTTTGGGACAAAATTAAATTTTTGAAAAATATGTTATAGCAAAACTAAAAAGTTAAGATCAATTTTTTTTTATAGTTAAAACAAAATATTTTGAATTTTTTTTATAGTTAAATATTTTATAAACTTTTTTTGGAAAGATTTTGAAACAAAATTGGAAAATTTTTTAGTTGAAAATTTTTTATGAGTTTATAAAAAAATATAAAAATTATGGTTCCTAAAAATTTTTATTTATATTTGAAATTTCAAAATATTTTACTTATTTCCGACAGATTATCTATAATATAAATATTATACTACAATAAATTTGAATAAATTAAAATTGACAATAAAATGTCTGAACAATTTTTATAGTAAAATTGAAATGGCCAAAATATTTGTTTTTATAGTGAAAACACAATATTTAAAATGTTTCTTTTTAAATTTAAACTTTTCATCGATTTTTTTTGGAAATATTTCATAGTAAAAACGAGAATTTTTTTGAAATTTATGGGAAAAAATAAAAATTATTAAATGAAAATATCATAAATTTGATTCAAAATTACTTATTATTATTGATAGAAAAACCATTATTCAATCCGAAAGAAATGTTAGAGTAAAAATTTGAAGAAAAAAACTTCGAGGCAAAAATAAAATGTTGGAAACGTTTTTTATAGCAAAACTAAAATACTTAAAACATTTTATTTGTAGGGACTATTTTTTTATAATTAAACTTTCATTAGTTCATTTTAAAAATTTTTTTTTATAGTAATAAAAATATTTAAGAAGTTTCTCGAAAAAAATATGATTTTATAATATTATCAAAAAACCAATAAAATTTTGCAGTTAAAAGATCTTAAAAAGTTTCGTAGCAAAAATAAAATGCACACTCAATAACAAAAAAAATTATTTTTTAAACAATTTTTGAGGTTAAAAAAAATAATACTTTTTTTTAGAAGAAATTATTGAATTCCCAAATATTTTTTCAAACATCATCAAGATGGTACTATAAATTTCCATAAGCAATAAGGCAGACCATAAAAATATTTTTTTTTACAGCATTTTTATTACTTAACCTTAAAATGGTTGATATAAAATTTTTAAAATAAATAATTTATTTTAATTATTTATATTAAAAGTTTCATATCAAACTTTTAATACACCTTTTTTTTATACCGAACATAACATAACGCTTTTATAGCAATAAGAATTTTTTTTTATTGAAATGATTTTTAGGACCCAACAGTTCTTTATAAAAAAAATTATTTGAATTTATTGTAAGGAAATTTTAACAAAAAAATATTATAGCATTTTTGCTGTATAAAATGTATGGAAAATTATAAAAAAATATTAGAAGATATAATGCTCTTCCGTAGTCGGAATATCTTCTAAATTCAATTTAGAAGATATAACGCTCTTCCGTAGTCATATTTTATAATTACTGTGCAATCTTGATCTAAATACAATAAGAAATTTTCCCACTTTTACTAAATACAAATAGGAAATGTGAATGGTTTTTCTTTAAATCATTGTTGTAATGTAAATTTGATTCGATTATGAGAGAAAATGTCTGATCAAACATTTAAGAATATTAACTCACGATGAAAACTTGAAGAAAACTTTCATTTGTGATTTTTCAATTTTTATTAGAAAATTTTCACTTCCAATCTAAAAAATTTTCAGTTTTTATTATTATATGATTTTTTTTTTCGCTTTTACTTAATTGATTAATTATGGTAAGGAAATAAACTAAAATGTTTTTTTTGTTGTTGAATATAATACAAAACGCCATAAATTTGTAGTCATTTCTGTGCAAAAACGATGACTAATATGGTAAAAAATGTTTCTGAATTCTTACTTAAAAATCGTGATAAAGTTTTCTCAGAATTCAGATGTATTTTAACAATTCAGATATCATCTTAGGGAATTTTCAAAAACTGTGTCACTTTCATTATTTAAGATAAGAAATGACGGAATTCATTTCCAAAAGTAAACAGTTTTTATCGTTTATTTTTGTGAAGCTTTTTAATCGATTTTGAACAATTTCATAGTTGGATGAGATATTAAAAATTGTTGGTTGAGAAGTTTGGCAAATAGTAAAGTATTTTTATTTTGAGTAAAACTCATCAAAACTATAAAATACTATCTGTGACATAAAAATACATGCACAGAAATCTATGTTGTTCCGGTCATGCTAAATTTATCGCTAGACGTTCAATTCTTACTGAAAAAATGGGCAAAGAACTGTTCTGAATGACATCATAGGCAAAGCAGACAGACATAAAATTAATTTAAGAATGTTTCTTATAAAATTTTTGTTATTTTGGTCTTTTTTTTAAAAATCTAAATTGATGAGTAATGGATCAGATGTGGAATAGGATAGAAAATAAGAGAATCATCATCAGCAATAAATTATTTATAAAATTATTTTTATGATATTTTAACGATAAAATTAATTATTAAGATTTAAAGTGTCATTGAAAGAGGAAAAAATGTATGCTTTCTTGTAGGAAAAGATGATGCAATAGATGGCTCTGCTTTACACAATGGATGTCGTTTGTTAATCGTTGACCGGCTGTTCTTTTGAATAGCATTGCAAAATATATGATCGATTGAAGCATGTGTAAAACAGTGCCATCTATTGCATAATCGGTCTATCAAGAAATTCTTAATATATTTTTAAAAGGCTATCCAATTTGTGCATTGGGGATTATGATCAACTTTTCTTTTTTTTAAGTAAATTTAAACGAAATTCTTTCAAAAAATAAAACACTATTCAAATATAATTTTTGATGAGTTTTTCGTATATTGCAGGCTGTAATTTGGCTATTACTTGACGGATGATGGTTTTTAAATGATCTTAAGTTTGAAGATTGTTTGTGTTAATATGATCTTTTGTGTAGCTGTATAAGAAGAAGTCTAACTGCTTCAAATTAACGACAATTGACTTAATCCAAATTTTAAAATCATACGTTGTGGGAATTTTTCCCACAATAAATTCAAAACTCGTTATGTTATGTATCTTATGGCATTGTTTGTGCAAAAACCACATGTAATCCACATGAAATTCTTTAAATTTAGGCTAGAAAAGAGTCGGTTATCCAACAATCACTTTTGGTGGATACAATGGCTTCATGTGGATTTTTCGGTAATTTTGCACATTGACGTATCCACTGAGCCAGAAATGAGCCTCAAGGCTGAAGAAAAATTTTGCTTCTAAAATTACCAATTTGGTAAGAAAAAATTTTAGCAACTTTTTCGTGTTCCTAAATTAGTAATTTGGCGTTCCATAAAATGCCAAACTTTGAACTAAGGAAAATTGGATTATGTATAAATTTGGCAAAACGCCTAACCATTTATTATGTAAATATTATTTACACCAGTTTTGATACATTTTTACTGCTTTTTCTTAAAAATAAACTTGATAAAATTAGGAAAAATGTGGTCATACTGCAAAAAAAAAAATCAATAAAATGTCAACTAAATACACTTAATAATTGTGACTCACGCGAAATCATCATGGAACCAAGTAAGATGCGCAAAGTTCATCAACTGTGATGATTTTTAGCCAAGATAGACGGAAATATTCACACCGAAGCTGAGCTTGTTTAAAGAAAACCAAAACTGGTGTGGGTGTTAAATTACACTCAACTATGATGAATAATCCAAAATATTTTTGCATAGTTAAGTTAATATATCGAAGAGTAATTCGTGTTCATATTTCCATAACAATTTCGTTCAACAATAACTGAGGATAACCAACAAAATTATCCACCTTACGTATAATGCTTACGAAAGAGTCAATCGAACGAAGAATTTTCGCTGTCATCTTTTGCAGACATCATTTGCAGACAATTTGCAGTCAACAAAGAAAAAACCCCAAACCTGTAGTGGTATTGCATTTGTTAATAATCCGAAAATCGTAAATGGTATTGTAACTTTTAACATATACACTAGCTTCAAATTTGGTCCAACGTCATAAAATCACAGTAGTACACATAGACCCATATGTATTTAGCTCATGGAATGCCACAGGGTAGACCTATAGACACGATAGTGTACACGAAACATTTATCTCTAACCTGTTCGTAATTGTACGATAATAATACGTTACTGTTCGTAAAAAAGTATTAGTAATAATCATCGTCATCGGTATGACCATAATGGGTGTGACGGTATTCAATTCAACTTACGATTATTATTAAATAGAAATTTCTGAAGGTGTGATTTATTTGATTTCTTCACTTGTTCTGCTTTTCATATTACGCACTTTCTAACAAGTTTTCGACAAGTGGTGGTATTTTACTTATTTAAAAAAAAAAAAACAAATATTTTTGAATAAATAGCGAATACTTTTTAGAAAAAGGTAAGCTTTTAATAATATTTCCATAAAATATGACGTCATTGGGATAAGCTTGTTTTTGAATATATTGTGTTAATCTCATGTTTGGCGAAGATGCAACTACAATGGTATGATTGTTTTTGTACTTTCAGGCCGGATCACCTGTACATTTGGCCATGACTAAATTCATGGCGAAAAAAAACCAACTAAAAACGTGCATTTTTTCAAATATTTATTATTATTTTAACTGCAGTGATAGTACGAAAAATGTATTTTTGTTATTTGTAATTTTTTTTAGTTTCAAACGAAAACCCAAACCTAGAAGGTCACCTTAAGTACTTGGCTGTAAAGTAACGTGTGTCAATTGGAATTGTTTTTGGCTTCAGCAAAAGGAAATTATCTTCTATTCGTATGTGTTTGTGATTCAATTTCTATTTTAATAATAAAAAATCACGTTTTTGATAAAGAAAGAAAACACGGACCACAAATGCACACGATTTAGAAATTTCTATTTGCCATTGTTAAGCATAGCCACCTGACAGTTTATAGGTTGAAAGTTCAGAATTCTCATTGCGGTAAGAATTTGGACACTTCAGTAGTTGTGCATGTGCTTTGGAAGCCTTTAAAGTAAGGTCTTTTGAATAATATTGATCTGTTTTCATAGAAATGGACGATTTTCGAAGAATATCGTTAATAAGCAATCGGTCGATTATGATATTTGATGTGTTCATATAATTACGAGTGCGGTATGATAAGTTAGTGATAAATGAAATAAAAATTAATTCGCGTAGTAGAATTTGTTAAACTCTGCAAAAGGGGCCTAAGTTTGGGCTATGACTTCAAAATTGGACGCAAATTTCTTTCCACCAAGCTATTTATTCATGTTTGAGAATAGGAAAATATTTGCAAGAAGTTGAATCTGGAGAATTTTGCTGTTGAAATTGACGATAAATGTGTCACGATGAAGTAAAACTTTTTTTTTACCAAATACGGTCAGTTTTTCATAATTTAATTATTTACCTGGTCTAATAATACTGCCCTGTTACCGGTGTTTGCCCTCACTGATGCATGTTTAGTAGTAGAAATCTATGGTTTTGGCTGAACTTTAGTTCCTAATGTATAATCGTAAATCTATGTATCATCAATAGTAACAAATTCATTTGTATTACATTTACAAATGACCAAACACTCCATTGAAGTCTATACACGAACACATTTTTGGTCAGGTGTTAGCAAAAGCCATACCCATTTCGCCGATAGATTTTTCTCATGCCAAAAATTTCATGGAAGATGTTACCTACACGTTCTTTTGAGATGTTTACAGTGCGAACTATTTTATATACTTTCATTAGATGGTCTTTTAAAATAATATCATGGATTTTATTAAGAATCTTTTCGATGATGATCTAAATTGAACATTATGGGCGCTTAGTGTTACTTGTGCTTTTCTGATCACAACGAAATTCAGTAAAATATTACTGAATCATTCAAAACGATGGTAAGCACTCTCCATAATACTTTGCAAGCTGGGTTTTAGTTTCAGACATGGTTTTTTCCTCAAAAAATATGGTTTTATAAAAAAGTACAAACTTCTTCTATTTTCAATGGCTGTCAACATTCAATTAATAAACAGATGTTATTAAAATTTCGTATAGTATTTTTGTAAGAATGGCAAATGATAAAAAAAAATCGTAATACTGATATCAGATACATGTCTTGTATTCATCACTGACTTATCATACTGCCTTTTATTACTTACGGTAAGAATTTTTATATCTCAATCAGCTCTTGTGACCTGTGCATGTGCATATAAAGCCAACAAAAAATAAAAAAACAATCTTAAAAGTAATTTTATTTGATTTAATATTGATTTTTTGTTGTTTTTTATTGAATTTTCTCCAATTTCACGTGAACATGAATCGTTAGCCGAAGTACTTGACAGTCGACATGGCCACAAGAAAAACTTTTTCGAATAGAAATTATGTGGTGTTAAGTATGACCTCATGCACTTTATAAGCTAAATGCCATCAAAACTGTTAGCTTTTATTGTTATTATTTTTTTTTTATTTTTATTATTGGTGAGAAGTATTTTTTGGGCAATAAATTTTTCTGTAGGCGTTTTTGTGGTACGTAATGTGAGAAGATAGTTATTATATTAAGCTGTCATAGAATAAGATGATAAATGGCGGGCGGCTCTTTAACTTAAATGCAATGAATTGGAAATTGTACAACTGGTTGAAGAGATATCAGACAAAAGGAGGAACAAAATCATTTCTAATGATTGTTGATTGATTATATTTTGGTTCAATTCAACTTCCATGTTTTGCTTGTACTTGAACGGTTTTTATGATATTTTTTTCTGAGAGAATGGATGTCTAATGATATCGAAAAGATATTCTTCTTATAATATGGAAAGAAAAGAAATTTTTTCAAATAGTCAAAAAAATTACAAAAATCGACAATCAATAAAAGTCTATAATGGGAATAAATCTTTGATTTTATTTGTTAATTAATTTGACCTTAACAAGTCATCATACAAACTGTAAGAAAATTATTCATTGGAAAGGGAAGAGTAAATTGTATCTTTAAGAATATTTTTCAAGGTTTTTGATATAAGCAAAATAGATTTAGTTTTTTTTCTAAAAAATAATCTTATGAGTTAACTTCAGTAGGAACATTAAATTGTTCCCATACTCTGAGCACCACTAACGTTTTCGTAAAACGTTTTGGCATACTTTTCGTGTGATAAGGGTTCAAATAATTCAAATAATAATTAATCTTTTGTGTCATTTTTACTCTCTTTTTCAATCTTATTTTTGCAATTTTTTTTGACTCTCAAAAATCCATTTTACTTTTTATCAAAAAAATCCATTTTACTTCCTATCAATCTCGTTTTAAAAATTAAAATATCACAGATGGTTTTTTTAAATTTATTTGTTTTCCAATATTCGAATTCTTTTTTTAATTTATATATTTTTTCTTAATAATTATTAATTAGTAGTACTTATCGATTAGTTGAAGACACCCGATGCAAAGAATTTACCTTTCATTACTACTGTTACTTAAAAGGGTAAACGAGGTGTATCAGAAAGGCACTGAAACTGATTTTTTTTTACAAGGATTTTATTTTAGTTTTATATATTCAATGTTATCCTGTTCAAAGTAGTTTCCTTGGGCAACTATACATCGTAGGAGGTGTTTCCACTCTTCGTAGCAGGGCAGGACTGGGACCTTATATCAACCTTAATATAACTAATCGACAGTACTTAAGATGATGTTTTTAAAAGTGTTTTTTAAGCTTGGTACACAAAAAAAATTAATGGAGCTCATTAGGAGGGCTAAAGAACTACATTAATACCTTTTTGCAACAAAAACTCTCTAATTTTGACAGTACGAGTTGTTAAGGTGCAGCGCATCCAAGTGTCGACAATGTCCTATCTGACGACAGAAAAAACTTTCTTGTAAATTTTCAAGGATTTATTTATAAAAATAGGTCCTATTCATAAAGTAATCCCTGAAGGATTGCACGTTTTAATCGGTTTTTGATTTATAAAAAAGGTAAGTCCTTATATAAATAAATCCTTGAAAGACTTACAAAAAGGTTGTTTTTCACTGGTTCTCAACAGCCCTCCAAAACCTTTCAAGGACTTCAGACCCTTTCAGTGCATTTTGTCGAGCCTTTCAAGGACTTCAGACCATCGCTTAGCAGCTGTAATATAAGCCAACGATCTGACCTCACACGAGCCCTGACTTTTTCCATATTTCCATCAGTTTCCGATGTTGCGAGATTCCCTGAGTGAGGATTGTCTATCACTGTTTGTTTGGCTGCTCTTGATAAAAATATTTTTTAAAGGCCTGCTGCAAATTTTAATAGATCAAATTTTAGGATTCACCAAACTAAATACAAAATGCCATGGCACAGCTTTTAACTTTCCAGTTAGGTTAACTTTACCTAACAGGCTCTAAAGGGTTCTAGATGAGGTTAAAACTTAAACTGAACGTTAAGAAGGGGATAACATAAAAGCTTAATAGAGGGAACATCCGCAGTATTGCCAGATCACTGTTATTTCTTTTGTGCTATACCTCGTAGATATTATCCATGCTTTTGGTCGTGTGTGGCATCCCGGGCTTCTGTAAAAACTCAAGAGCTTTTTACCTTCTGCACAGTATTTTATTATAAATTAATATTTTTTGAACATAATTTGCAAGTTACATCAGCTGGAGTTCCACAAGGTAGCGTACTTGGTCCCATTCTATACAATAATTTTATATAATTTCCAATTATACGAGTTCTGTTCAAAAAGTATCGCGAATTTTGAATTTCCGCTGGTTACGTATATTCGATTTTCGATTTTTTGTGACGTTATGTTGGTACTTATGTCTCTCACTTATGCCGACAAGATCGGCCAGCTGTCAGTTAATTTTTGACAGCTGCTTTGCTTGCATGTGATTTGGCTCATCTTCGATTTTTGCTCAATTTCGACCAAAAACAGCATCGCATTAACATTGCTAAGGAGCTGTTGGACTTTTTCCGCGACGACCCAAATTTGCTTCAGAGGGTCATAACTGGTGACAAATCATGGGTTTATGGTTATGACGTGGAAACCAAAGCTCAATCATCCCAATTGAAGCTGCCGTACGAGTCAAGACCGAAAAAAGCGCGTCAAGTTCAGTCGAATGTGAAGGTTTTGCTAACAGTTTTCTTCGATTGCAGGGGCGTGGTGTATAATGAGTTCTTTCCACAGGGAAGAACGGTCAATAAGGAATATTACGTGCAAGTTATGCACAAGTTGCGCGAAGCAATTCGCCAGAAACGCCCGGATTTCTGGAAGAACAAAAATTGGCGTTTGCCATTTTTGACCAAAAACAACACACTAATAATGCCGCAGCCACCGTATTCTCCAGATCTGACCCCCTGTGATATTTTTTTGTTCCCGAAACTGAAGAGCCCCATGAAAGGACGATGCTACGTTACGATTGAGGAGATAAAGACGACATCGAAGGAGGAGCTGAACAAGATCACAAAAAATGATTTTTTTAAAGTGCTTCGAGAATTGGAAAAAACGTTGGCACAAGTGTATAATATCTGGTGGGGATTAATTTGAAGGGGACAAAATAGATATTCATGAATAAATAAATAATTTTTGAAGAAAAAAATACAAAATTCGCGATACTGTTTGAACAGAGCTCGTATAGTATTCGTATGGGATAAACTACTACCTTAGCCTATGTTAAGGAAAAGTCCACAATGTTGCCAAATCACTCTCAGTAATGTAATTACTTTTCTGCCGCACCTTATAAGAAGAAAACAATAAAAAAAATGTACTATCCAAAATAAAATTAAATCGTTCAATTATTACCAATTAATACGTAATTTTTATATAATTTTCTTTTGTAAAATCAGAAAAGTTTTTCAGAAACTTCTCCTTCTATTACTGGTCTACTGAAGTAAATTGGTAAAACCTTTTGCGTGATTTAGGTTATGTGAGTACCTTACTAAACTTAAGATATATGAATAGACGTCTATGAAAATTGCTTAAAATTTTTGACTATAACAAATACAAAAAAAAAGAAAGAAGAAAAATCAAAAATCTACTACTTGAACCGATATAATAATTTTCATGGGAAAAGTAAAAAAAAACAACCAAAATTTTAACTACCAAATTGATGAATGGTGAAAAAACATACTACAATAAATATGCTTAAGGTCAAAATTTATAATTCTGTTATTGGTCTGAATTTTGATGGTAATTCCCTCTATTGGATGTGCGACTAACTAGCTTTGCAAACTATTCGCAATACAAAATCGTACTACACACGTAATTACGTACAGTAGCTCTTATTATAGGTCGTCGAAAATTGTTCGCTTCAATACCAAATTATTAAAGATAATTTATCTAGTCGGTAGATTGATTTGAAAAATAACAAAAAAACATCAACCAAAAAATTGTTTTTATTAAAAATCTTCCGTCCCCTTTCCCCCCTTCCCCTTATCCATAATTTCTCAATAGTTTTTATCTAATTATTATAAAAAGTTAGCATTGGTTTTTGTTTGTTATTATTACAATGGTTTTTTTTTCTTCTGTTAAGAAAGTAAAACATTCCTGCACCTGGACAAACCCATTGACTCGATAATATTGACAAGAATTCATTTCGAGGTTTGTATTCCGATGACCTGAATAAGATTTTTTCCTAATACCTGACTGTAGAGGTAGACAGTCAAATTCAAGTCTATCGGCTTAGCATCGACAATAAAAGTACTCGTACAGTCAGGTTAGCTCAATACCAGCATTTGTTCACCTGGTTTTAAATCAGGTGATTGACTGTGTAAACGTTGTATGAGATTTTTTGTTGTTGAGTGTATTTAAATTGAAATCAGCTAAAGCACAAACTAAGTTAACATAATCTTAAGATTTAGACTTATTCGAAAAAAATTTGATGAAGAAATCTGAAGTAGATTGAATGGAAAGCTATGAATTGTGTTAGTCGGATTCTCGTAGTTTTTAAGTTACACGACGGCATGGGAGAAAAGTTTAAGAAAAAATATTGGAGCAACAAAACAAAAAAAAAACAACAAAAATAACAATAATAAGTATAGTAATATTACAATGAAAATATACTAGTTAGTATGTCTTACACACAGAAGAAAAAAAAATTAATAATTAAATATTAGTCAGAGAATTTAGATTTTCCGATTGCATTTTTTAAAGGATGGGAGAAAGGGCGGCAATAATGATCATTGAATCAACAAAAAAAAACAAGTTTAATAACCTTTAGTCTAGTTCGGTTAGTGTAAGAAGCTTTTTTTGTTGCAATTTTTTCGTGAGAATCATAGTATTTTAATCATTAACTTACCATTGTAGATTATAACTATGTGTATAGAAAACAATAGGAAACATCTTAACTTCAGTTTAATCAACATCAGGTACACTAGGGTTTTGAGCAATTTATCGTTTTGCAATTCACGTTTTGTTACAATTTTTATTTAATATAACTTTTTGTTGTTGGTTTTATCGTTTTCCTTATAAGTTACAGAAGCTTTTTGCGAAATTTAAAAAAGTTACACTAATAATTACAACTACTAGCATTTTGAGTATGAACCTACAATTAAAGAAAAACACACCAAAAAATATCAAAAATCACTTTACTCTCTGAGGCAATGGTATAAATTTTTAAGACAAAATTCCGAAACCTTTTTTACTGAATAAAAATGATTTTTCTATTAATTTAGTTAATTATAGATTTTAGTCTATTTTTTTTGGTGTTTCATTTTAGTGTTTTTCGTTATTAAAAATATATCTTGTCATCCTGTGGCATCTGGAAACTAACTTTACTGTTAATAGCACGTTTACGAGGTTAGGCATAAATTGCATATTGTACATTTTCCCCTCTTATAACTAGTGCGTTAAACCATCCTATACGTACAGTAAGAATTTTAATCTTGTATGGATTCTAGTTAATATTTTGTCTAAGTAAATTCCTAAGACCTAATATATGGTCAAATTACGATCCTTAGTAAACTACTTTAATGGATTGTGAACGCATATTGCCACTTTCGGCAAAGAATAATTATGGATACGGGATTGTAAATAATTAGAAGCTATTTCGGATAGACCATCACGGCCATATTAACTATCCTACATTTGCATGGATAGTTAATATGGCCGTGATAGTCTTAAAATTATATGGAATTTAGTGAGTAATGGGACCAAGAAAGCAGCCTTGTGGGACTCCACCAGAAATACCATATACAAGATCTGTTCAAAAAGTATCGCGAATTTTGTGTTTTTTTTCAAAAATTATTTATTTATTCATGAATATCTATTTTGTCCCCTTCAAAGTAATCCCCACCAGATATTATACACTTGTGGCAACGTTTTTTCCAATCCTCGAAGCACTTCAAAAAATCATATTTTGTGATCTTCCACCAATTTTCGTTCTTCCACAAATCCGGGCGTTTCTGGCGGATTGCTTCGCTCAACTTGCGCATAACTTGCAGGTAATATTCCTTATTGACCGTTCTACCCTGTGGTAAGAACTCATGATGCACCACGCCCCAGCAAACGATGAAAACTGTAAGCAAAACCTTCACATTCGGTAGAACTTCGCGCTTTTTTCGGTCTTGGCTCGGGCGGCAGCTTTTATTGGGATGATTGAGCTTTGGTTTCCACGTCATAACCATAAACCCATGATTCGTCACCAGTTATGACTCTCTGGAGCAAATTTGGGTCGTCGTGGACAGAATCCAATCTACCGAACTTGGCGCATATTCTCGGCCCTCTGAGAACATTTTGTACCACCGATAAATGTTGCTTCTGTCCAAGGTAGCTTCACCATATGCCACAGTCAACATTCGAAATGTGTCCGCGCAATTAATTTCGTTTTTCACACAAAATTTGATACAGATTCTTTGATCCATTTTTTGGAATGGGTAAAAATCGAAGACGAGCCAAAACACGTGCAAGCAAAGCAGCTGTCAAAAATTAACTGAACATTAAAAATGGCCGAACTTGTCGGCATAAGTGAGAGAAATGAGTATCAACATAATGCCACAAAAAAATCGAAAATCAAATATACGTAATCCTCGGAAATTGAAAATTCGCGATACCTCGTATAACGGGACCAAGAAAGCAGCATTGTGGGACTCCACCTGAAACACCATATATATCTAAAAATTCCGTATTAACTGTTATTTGGATATGACATTGGACGAGATGTGAATTTATAATAAGATAATGTGCAGAAGGTGAAAAGCTTTAGAGTTTCCAGAGGAATCTAGGATGCCATATATACAATCAAAAGCTTGGGAAATATCTACGAGGTGTGATAGTAAATGAATTGGAGCGCAATCAGGTGCACCCTATACGTTCCTCTTAAACTCGTTCGATAACTATGTGATCGTGAAGGTGAATTTGAAAGTTTTTCGATGGCACAAAGAATTGTTGGAGAGTGGAAATGCGTTAAAAGACAAACTTCATTCAGGGAGGCTTTCAACATCGTAAACTGATGAAAATATGAAACGATTGGGAGGTCTTAAGAGATCAGACCATCGATTAACATTGAAGCTAATAATAAAGTCCTTGAAATGTTCTGAAAAAGGGTTTTCGGAGTTAGATTTTGACATTACAAACACGTGGCCCATGACAACGGTCTCTGTCACATGGCAATTTTCATCAAAGAGTTTTTGAGTTACAAAGAAGTTTCTGCGGATCTCCAGGCCACTCAATCTCACCTGATGACAGTTCGTGTGAATTTTCATTGTTTCTCAAGATAAAAAAAACTCTTGGTTTTGTCAATAATATCCAAAGAAATGTAACCACATGAGCTGAAGGCAATTCCACTTCAAGCCTTCCAGCACTACTGAGAAAGATCTGGAAATATGTCCTCTGCCAATATGTAGCTGCCCAAGGGAAAAATTTCGGGAAGAAAAATAAAATAAAATTGTTGAAAAAACATCAATTTCTACAATACCTCGTATTCCATCACGACTCAGAGCACATTTTTAAAAAGCACCTGCAAACCAATAATTGCCCATAAACAAAGTTCCAAACTTCATATCTATATCAGAATGACTATCAAACTCTCCGAATACAAACCCTTTGAGCTTCTCTATCTGGAGGTTATTCCGGAGGCTTATTACTTTTCAGCCACACCTCGTATAAACAAGAAAGTTAGTCAAATTAAATTCAATTACAGGAATTGGTATTAATAAAATGTACGATTTTCTGTTCACGTTTTATCGATATTGGACAAGTTACAAAGTTACATATTTTATTATTTTGTATACTTTTAACGGTGCAACAAAAAGAAGAAGAAAAAAAATCAAACGTTTCTAAACCTATGCAAATTGTCACATTATTACTAAACGTGAGTTATTATCAACAGTTCAATACAAAATAGATTTTTCGTGCAACCTTATAAGTAAAAATAATAAAATTAAAAAAATACATTTTCTTCACAATATTTGCACAAAGTAAAAAGTTGCCAATACAAGTGCTGATTCAGAACGGAAATAAGTTCTCATAATCACAAAAAAAGCACAAAAGTTTCATATGACAAAAAAAACGCATGCAGTTTTCTTCCACAAAATTTTTCAAATTTACTCATATTACCATAAGTGCTATAAAATGAATAAAATTATAGGAAAAACAATTATTTTTTAATGCAAAAGCTCATATTGAACGAAATAAAAGTTTTATTGTTTTTTGTTGGCTTTTATTATAAAATGTTTGTAAAATATTTTGTTACAGTTGAAGAGAACCAACTCATGAGGAACTTTATAATGTTTACTCATACATATTTGTAATCACAAGAGTATAATTTCATATATCCTTGAACTTATATATAATAAATCTTCTTTTTTTTAGTAAAATAAAACCTATTTTTCACTATAGTTTTGGTAATAAAAGGTAGAATTTTTGATAATTAAGAGATAAAAATTGCTTGTTGCACTTATTTTTGCTTAAATATATTTTTTGCGCGTATTTTCCACAGAAAAATAAATTATTCAAATTTTTAATAGAACCGTACCTGTAGTAATTTTAGTATTTTTTTTTAAATTATTTTATTTTAAGAAATTTCTTTAAAAAGCTCTTAGCCATAAGAGCTTTTTTGGTGGTTTTGTTTTGAAAATTGGGTATTTTTTGTGTGAAAGGCTTAAAAATTTGAAAAAATACTATTTTTTAAATTATTTAAAAACAGTATTTTTTTTTAATTTTTAAGCAAAAAAAATATAATTTTGCTCATATGGCCATGTTGGTTGTTTTGGATGAACCTCATCCATTCAATCAAATTCTCAACCACTTTTGCGAGTAAATCCGGTTCTATTGCCGCTATAATTCGCCAAATGGTAGCTTTCAATCCGTAAATTATTTCTGATTTGTTAGCATACATCAACAACTTTACATATTGCTATAAAAAATATCCAAACTGTGTCAAATTTCAGGATCTTGGACGCCAATTCGCAAGGTGAAAAAAACTTCGTGTCTGCAAATCTTGGATGCCAATTCGTAAGGTGAAAAAATTTTGTGTCTGCAGATTCTTGTCTGAAAATTGATCAATGGCTCCTTGAGACATGTTAAAACCACATGTTACCCGGGAGTGTGGCTTATATATTTTCAAATAAATAATTATTGATCATGACTTGGGAATCTTGTTCATTAATCGTAATACGAAAACAGGTAGCCGATGACGCCAATTAATACTGCATTTTGTAGATGGAATGATCCTCTTTTCGGCACGTTTCGCGGATTGTCGACTTATTTTTGAAGTTAATTTGAATGATTTATAAAACACTATTCAAGCGTAAGTTTATCCATTATAAAAATGGTAAACTATACTGTATACAAATTAATAACAAACTTTTATAGATGACAACTCGTTTCATACCCAAAATAAAAAACACCCAATATATTAGAATTAAAAAAGTTTTTCTTAGTCCTTGCAAAAAACAATTATAGAAAAAAAATTTTAAATGGAGGACACACTAGACCATGTAAAAAAAGAGTAAACTATTTTTAAAAAGCTTTTAATACTAAGACATTTGAAAAATAGTAAAATATTTTTAAAAGCTTTTGAAACTAAATTTCGACCACTTTTACGAGTAAATCCGATTTTATCACCGCTATAATTCGCTAAATATTGGCTTTCAATTCGTAAATTATTTCTGGTTTGGTAGCTTTCAATCCGTCAATTATTTCTGCTTTGGTGCCAAATTTCAGGATCTTGGACGCCAATTCCAAGTTGACGGCAATTCCAAGGTGAAAAAAATTTGTCGCCAATTCGTGTCTGCAAATTAATCAATAGTTCTGTGAGATGTAGGGGCAGTAGCGCCATCCTGCTACAACCACATGTTACCCGGTACTGTGGCTTACATATTTTCAAAGCAATAATCATTGATCATGGCCCTGGAGCCCTGTTCATTGATCGTAATACGAATTCCAACATACAGTTTCAACGACAGACAGAGATGGCCAATGACGCCAATTAACACTGCATTTGGAAGATGGAATGGGGTCTTTAATTTCTACTGTGAATTTGTTTCACTATAAAAGTGACAATTTTGCCTATTGACGAAACTATTAAGCCACAAAACAAGCCTCATTACTAATCATAATTTTGCAATAAGACGTTTCGCGGATTGTCGACTTATTTTCGAAGTTAATTTGAATGATTTATAAAACACTGTTCAAGCGTGAGTTTATCCATAATAAAATACTGAATAAAAATTATTAGTAAACTTTTATAGATGACAGCTCGTTTCACACCCAAAAGAAAAAACACCCATTATATTAAAATTAAAAAAGTTTTTCTTAGTCCTTGCAAAAAGAATTATCAAAAAATATAATTTTTAGCTGGAGTACACATTAGACCATTTTAACAAAGAGTAAAATATTTTTGAAAAGCTTTTAATACTAGGAAAAAAGAGTAAACAACTTTTGAAACTAGTAGGAACATTTTAAAATAATTTATGCAATTATTTTTAAGAATATTACCTGTCTTGACATCACATTTCTTCTCAAATTACCTTCTCAGTACTTGTAATTTTCTAGTTTATTTTTTTATTTTGTTTAGAAAAGAATTCAATAAAAGCCTGGATTTTATCAAATTATTTCTTTAAAAAAAGTTATTATATAAATTAATTATTACCAAAATAACTATTAGCAAATTTCTATGCAAAAAGAAAATTTCACTATTAACACAAAAATATTGTCTGTAATAATTTCCATTAAAAAATGCAACTTTTCTAGAATTTTTACTGTATTTTAAATATTTTATTTTAGATATTTTAACTGTTAGAAAAAATTTATATTCGTTTATTAGTATTTAGTAATCGAATAATACTACAAAAACCCGACTATCCATTTTGTATTTCGGAAAGTATAGCTCTGCTATTTTAGCAATTGTTAAGTAAATATGTTATCAAAGTGTATGTTTTGCCATTTTATATTACTGATCCCTAAATAATATATTAAAATTGGAAAATTAGGGAACAAATTTCTACAAAAGTGGGAATTCTGCCATAGTCCCGTTTCGAACAAAATTTACCAATTATAGCTCAATGGTAATATGAAAAAGTAAAATTGTGAGGCTCTGAAAACCCCAAAGTTACTGTATATAAGCTTTTGTATCTGCAAAAAGTAACTATGTGGTGTTAATTTTGGGTTGAAAATGTCATTCTTTGAAAATGCAGAAGGAGAGACCGTTACTGTCAATTGTCAGCGCTATGACCGTATGATAACCGATTTTTTTTTAGTCTGAACCATAATGTGTGATAAATTTTAGCATTATGTGACCATATAAGAAATTTTGGTTTTATTGCTCGAACAATTCTTAAAAAGACCATGTGAAAAAAGAGTAAAATATTTTCCGGATTTGATGATGCCAATTGCCCTCCAAGATCGTGCAATTTTGATGAAGCCATCCAAAATCATCTCAAAAAGTCTCACATAAATAATATCATATATAATGGCAAGATTTATTTAATATAATAAAATACAATTTGTTGTTTTTTAAATCTAAATTTAAAATATGCATTATTTAATGTTACATTCTGAATCGTCAATTGGATAAAGCTTTATTAAAATGGAAGTTTATTTATAATTTTTCTAATAAATATCAATATTTTTGCTTCTTATTTCAAAAGCACAAAATGACAAAGGCTAACATTTTCATACTATATTTTTATTGCAATTATTCTTACTTTGGAAGTATTGTTATTTTGTTGTTAAAACCGCACTTTCACTATTTGCATTTATAAAATTTCACAAAAAAAGAGGAAAATGTAAAAATAATATAGAAAAAGTGTACAAAAGGCCAAAGTACCATAAATTTGAATACTTAACCTCGGTCAGCTACCTGTACTTAAACGAAAAAGGAGAAGAAAAAAACAATTGCACTGGGCTTGTAAAAGCTTAAAAACATCTCCACATAGTTAGTGGTGGTAGTTTTCACTTTCGTTATAAGAAGATCTAACCAAATTCAGTTTGAATATTATAATGATTAGTGAAGAAAGTAGAAGTGTCTTATTTGTATAATGGAAAAATAATTAATGTCTTCAGAAACATCAAAAAAAAAATATGTATTTGGACATCTTTAAAATTTCTTGGACAACTTTGCCAATTTTAGCTTCAATGAATATGAAGAAAATTTCTACCACACAACAATATTATTCGCTGATAAATTTTGTCTTTTGTCTTTTAATTTTCTTCCTTTGTACATATTTTTAAAAAATAATTATTATGATTTTGCAACAAAAAAAATATATGATTTTGTCCATTTCTATTTCTTAAGCAAAAAAAAAAGTCAACTAAAAAAGTTAAATTGGCGAAAGCTTAGATGTAACCACCACTATTCATATTCGTTAAAAGTAATTTGGTTAATAATTTTGGAAAATTTTATTACAAAATCAAAATTATTTTTGGTACTAAAAGAAAATATCCAAATTGAGTATGTTATGTTATATAAAGTTACTAATTAGTTAATATTATTTTATTAACAAATGGGGAAGAAACAATAAAAATTTCAAAAGTCAATTTATAATTGACAAAAAGCTTACACCTTAATTACTTTGTTACTTTTATTATTTTGTGACCTGTACATGTGCTTATATATAATAATATTTTTATTATAATTTTTTGTGCTATTTTTCTATAAAAAAAAAACAATAAATAAAATAAGTATCTTCTACTATTATGGTAATTTGGATAATACCAAATAATATAAATTATTTTAAATTTTAACAATTACTTTTTATAGGATTTTTTTTTCTTATTTCAAGGATAATTTAAAAATAAAATAAAATAGTAGAAAACTTTCAATTAATCCATATCGATCGATTAATTCATTTGAAGAGACCAATAACTGACAAAAGTTATTTACAAAATTTCATGTTAACATGCTTCATTATTTACTTATGAATCGATAGAAATTTGAATAGGAATTAATGCATACAAATTTATACAATAGTAGAAAAATTTGAAAAAGAATAAAAATAAATATACTCTAATTGACTTGATATAAAATAACCTTGATTCAAAAGTAAATCGAAATGTTCAAGTTCATATAGTATCAGTTTAACAGGTGATTGTTAGGTAAAATATTCAAAGTTTTTATAATATAATTAAAAGTAAATGTACCAGTTTTTATTGATTGGATATATTTTTCACAACAAAAAAACTTTATTCTTAATTTATATTATGTTTATTTTTTTTTTAAATTTAAATGCTAGTATAGGTAAAATATTTACTTTCCGAACCATAAATTGAAATTAACCAATTTGTGCTTCGGAAAGTAAATATTTTAAAATAAATACAAAATTCTGATTAAAATAATTTTATTATATTGATTTAAACCTTGCCATTAGTTATGTGAAAAATATGATTATTCAAATGGCTACCATGGCACATCTTAAGGACTCGATCCTTTTGAGGTAATTTTTATTACACTTTTTTTTTGTATATTTCGGCCTGTAATTCTACAATTACACGATACATTCAAAATGCTCTATATTTTATAGATTCTATATTTAAGTATAATTTTTTACATAGTTTTACAAGAAAAACTTCAAAAACCACCATTAAATCACACAATTTTAGAGGTTCATTGACATCACCAAACATCGAAATTATGCGTCCTGGAAATTTTTCGCTCAATAGAACCAAAAGTTGCTGTATTATATAGTTTTGTTAAAGCGATATAGGGTCCAGATTGAAATCTTTAAGTTTAGGTCCAAAAAAAATCGGTTATAATGCGGCCGTAGCGCTCAGAATTGATGGTAACTGTCTGCCCTTCTTAATTTTCAAAGAAATTTGGACCACTGATACAGACAATCACTTTCCATAAATCCAGGGTTTTTTTTACATTTACTTGGGGGTTTTAAGAGCCGCATATATAGAAATTTTGCTTATTGACATATCTTCAAAGCGATAAATGTATCTTTTTGAAGAACAAAATTTTAGTCAGAAAATGGCTACGTAAAATCTACCACATTCTGTATTTTTTTATCAATATTACCCAATTTTTTAATAAGTAAAGCAATTTATTTTATCAAATGGCAATATATAATCTAAATAAATATTTTATTTTCTGATATATATATTGAATACAAGTAAAATGACAGATTTTTATTTTCCGCACCAGAAAATGAACAAATTTTTTACTATAAAATTATAGTCAATTGTTATGGCAAGCAAAATGAACAAATTTTTTTATTCAAAAAATTATATTAAATTTGATATTTTTTTTTGTTGCTTTTATTTATTTCTAAAATAAAAATCTAAGTCGAATATGTAAAGATTTTTTTTTTGCTATAAAATAATTAATGATGAATAATCTTTTATAGCATAAAAAATTTCACAATTTATTGAAATTTTTTTTTTTTCATTATCTGACAAGTTTAGAATTTTTATGGTAATAAACATAATTTAATGTTAAGAGACTGTCTACCGACAAAATGTTATATGCTATATACTCGTATTATTAGGATAACTTAGACTGTACAGTATTGACGTTTAGAGTCATGCTTCTAACTCCAATTGAAATTTTTTTAACCGGAATAGAAAATATTTCGAACATTTTATATTCCATACCTGACCGGGAATTTTAATTGCCGGTAGAAAACCGAATTAGTCTATTGAAAAACGTGTTCTGCAAACCAAACAATTTTTTTTATTGAATATTAAATTTTAATTTTCTATAATGTCTGAATAATTTTTAATGGACATTAACCTGATAAATTCGAATCAATAATTTATTTAACTTAAATTAGTAAACATTTAATTTTTTTTTATGCACAATAAAATAATATTTTTTATCCAACCTTTTCGAGCCGAATAATATCAAATTTACATAAGAAAAAAAAATCTATATAAGTTTTTTGGAAATTCTTTCTATAATATTTTATTAACTAAAATAGTATCAATAATATATATGACTATGCAATCTAATTTATTCATACTTTGAATACGAACAAGCAGAATACAATAGAAAATTGTTGCCCACCTGTGGCCTGAATGCACTGCCGTGTGGTATACCATAAAGATATGCTGAGGCTGGTGCCACCTCAACGAAATTTTCATTGCAAGATATTTTGTTCTTGTATTTTGGAATTTTTGATCTCGATTTAAATTCATTGGCCTTCGCAAACTTTGAATTAATTATTCTCACCTACGGGAACCAGTACCACAATCAATCTGTGCCAAAAGTTTTTTTTTGCTTCTTCTTGTATCTTTTTATAGACTTGTCCAAATTTAAAGCCCCAACATTATGTCATTGAATAAATTATTATAGACTTTATCCAAATCTAGAAAATTGTTTATTTTTAAAAAAGAGATTTCCTAACAGAGAAAAGAGGAGTTTTGAATAAAAAAACTTAATAATTTAAAATTTTTTTAACAAATTAATTATTTAAAAATTTTCATATTATAAATTCTAAAAAATCGTTAAATATTCCAAATTTTTTATATTTTTTGCTAAGAATTTTTCGTTTAATTATATTAAAAATAAAAATTTCTTAAATAAAAGTTTTAAAAATGAAAATATTTTTTTTTGGAATTTTTACTTTGTTGCAAAAAAGATTTCTTTAAAATTTTTTATTATTCCAACAATAGGCAAATTAGATTCTCTATTGTAGAAAAGAAAATAATAAAATTTTAGGATCATTAAAATTGATAGTCTAAAAAAAAAAACAAGTTAAATGATCTCAACGTTACCTACAATGGTGTGGGCCAAAGAAAACTGGCCTAAAAAGTTGAGGTACTTTCTCTTTATTTATTTACGTTGTTTACTGCTTTAAATCCTATAAAATAATATATAAATTTAGTGGTTTCTTTTTTTCAATTGTTAAATTTTTTTTTAATTATAAAAAAAATCATTTTCAACGCATAAAATTACTAAAATTTGATGGGCCTAGTTAATGGTTTATTGCTGCAAGATTTCAAATGTTTATACACATATAAAATGTTGCAGCAATATAACGCATGAGCAGAAATCCACCATTTTTTCCCACAAAGTTTCTGATGCAAAATTCAGAGGCTATTAAATAGCGCCATGACTATGAGGGCATTTGGTGATTTCTAGCTTATCTGATAAAACTGATCGATAATTATTTGGAGGGATCAATTGGGAGCGGGTTAATTTTAATGGAGTATATTAATTACTTTTAGCAAATTGAAGGGAGGAGTTGGAAAAGGAGTTATTGGGTCTAAATTCTGGATAAGGTGGCATATACTTAAAATATAGGGTATGGTGGGTTGAACG
Source organism: Atherix ibis (assembly GCA_958298945.1). Classification (NCBI taxonomy): domain Eukaryota; kingdom Metazoa; phylum Arthropoda; class Insecta; order Diptera; family Athericidae; genus Atherix; species Atherix ibis. The sequence goes on along the minus strand of OY282605.1, from coordinate 27,595,284 downwards.
CCACAGGAATGCCATGAAGGATGAGGTTGGTTATTGAAAAGGAAATCATTGGTAAATGCGGTATGCCCAATTCAAATTCTGAGAAGTTTCCTTGCCTAGAATTTCGGAATGTTGTTGTGTAGACTGGAAGCCATCTTTCACCGTTGGTCTAGTCTGCTTGTCTATACATGACCAAAGATTATTTGGTAAGAAGATAAGGCAAGTTAGTAATTTCAGTGGGAACAGGGCTATCACCCGGTTGATTAGTTCATTTATTGCCGAGGATACCAACGTGGCCAGAAATTAAAAATATCATCGAGCAGCGCATTTTTTGATGGTCCACGAATGGTTTCCAATCCACGAATGGTGTGGAATCACCCAATCCATCTTCTAATTCAATGAGAAGCTTTCTATAGACGGATGAATTGGTGTGGAAGGGAAGTTGGGAAAATAAGCGAAAGTGTGGATAGATCTCCTTCCAACTCGGAGATCAATAAGAAAAGAAAGGACGAAAAAGAGGATTATTTGCGATGCAAACGGTTTTTGGTATACTAGGACTAAGCGGGATTTATAAAGACAGTGTCAGTTTCAATAAGAATACAGTCCACCAGGGAAGTCGGTAGTGCTCCACTGGCTAGTCTAATATAACGATTGACCGCTGCTTCAAATTGCCTTTGCCTTGCTACTGCCATTCTGTCACATGGAATCCTTACAATTTTTCCAAGAATTTTCATTGAATATGAAAAAAAAATTATTACTAATATGAATAATTTCATTTCCGAGAAACCTATCAGGTGCAGCACAAAAGCTAATAGTAAAACGTGAAACATTTCTATTCGTGCAAAAAAATTTCAATTTTTATGAAATGTAAATGCATTTTTGATTTGAATTAACTGCATTCGATGATGTTTTTATAACGACTGAATTTATGCTAAAATAGAAACTGACAGGCAGATAACACTCAGGAAAACCGATTATCATAAAAATTTAAAATTGAATAATTTTACCGCATATTTTTACCTGTTGGTGTTTTTTTTTTGCACTAAACTATGAGGATAAAAAAAAATTACTTATACAAATAAATTAGATGAAAAAACTACCGTATTAAAAGTGGTATTTTTTTCTTGTGATAGAGCTTAATGGATTGTGCGCTGTATAAAGCTAAAAAAAAATCACGTTTGTAATTCTTTCTTGTTACAAAAAAAGAAAAGAATTTGAATAGTCATATTTGCACATTGTTTCTATGGAATTTTTCCTATTTGTATAATCGCAAAAATGTTATATAACAAATTCAGTACTATTATTTAATGATGAGAAATGAATTTCAAGAACATTTACTGAATCAAAATCAGAAATGTCCTTGCCGATTTGAAGTACTTTGAATTTTTATTATGAAAATTACAGGACGCCCCCAAACGTGATATGTCATTTTGTTGAATTATTTTCTTTCATATTTTATTGCGGTTAATAAATGGACAAAAAAAAATAAATATGTATTAGAAGAAAAAGCAAGAAATTTACAATGCTTTATTCGCGAATGACCTTAAAACGACGGAAAACATGAAAGTTTTACGCAACTTTTCAATCATCCATTCTTCCGGGTAGCTAGTTGCCTGTCCTCTCTGTAGTAGGGACTCTGGGGCAATGGAAATTATCAAATAGTTTCGATATACTATTTTTTGGAATTCTTATTTTAATTTATTCGAATAGAATTTTTATCTATTTTTTGAAGTAATAAAAAATCAATTTTATGTTTTATTTGAGTTGAGAATAAAATTTGACTTAGTGTGTCAGGGAATTTTTTTTTACTATATTTCTTTTTAAATTATGCTTTACTAACCGAAATTACATTTAAGAATTTATTATTAAAGTTAATTTGAAAGACGAAATTGATAGACTATATGAGAATTGAGAGTTATCAGAAAAAGATTACTTTTTGTTAGCAGAAATAATATTATTGTTTTTAGTACTTGTTTTTAGTATTTCAAGTTGACTTTTAATTAAATTAATATATACAGTGTCTTAATTTGAAAGTGTTCATCGTTATTGTAAATCAAAATTAGAGACTTTTCTCAACATTGAATGCCTCAAATGCCAAATCGATTAACTCCATAAAACAAAAATAAGAGAAAAGTGAAAAAATATGTAAATGCTCAAATGGCGGTTTTTTTCAATCGCTGTTTTCCAATAGATGGCGCTAGAAGTATGTGCTGGTCCAAAATATCGAATCAGAATCGTCAAATCGTACACTTAGACATCTGTCAACAACTCGTTATCATTATATTTGTGACATTTTATCGGCGTTGTAGAAACTTATGATGAGGCTTGTATAGGTTACAATGCTACAGAAGTGGTCATTTCGACATGGAAGACAAGGAGCGTCCCGGAGCGGTGAAAAAGTTTGATGACGCAGAATTGGAGGCATTACTACGAGGGTCGTTCAATAAGTCCTTAGAAAATTCGAGAAATTGCTCGTAGTGTCGGTAAAGATTTTTTTTTTAAGTAGCATTATCGACAGGAAAGCTGTCAAATTTTCAGCTCGATCCATAGCGTAGGTCAATTTCTATCGTCGATTAAAGTTAACGACATTTATTTGTGCATAACAATGGAAAAAAGCGAGTTTAGGGCTGTCATCAAACATCTCCATTTGAAAGGCTTAAGCCCGAAAGAAATCAAAGCCGAGTTGGATGCAGTTCATGGCACATCTGCACCTGTGTTTGCGACGGTTTACAATTGGGTGAATGAATTTAAACGTGGCCGAACATCGTTCAGGACGCCAAGTTGAGGTGTCTACTCCTGAAATCATCGACAAAATCCACGATCTGATTTTAAAGGATCGGCGAATTAAAGTGCGCGAATTAGTTGAGGACACGGGCATATCACAAGGTACAGTCGCTTCAATTTTGCATGAAAAATTGTCTGTGAAAAAAATTTCGGCAAGATGGGTGCCGCGTTTGCTCTCAGAGGAGAATAAGCGCAATCGTGTAGTGGACTCTGAGGCTATGTCACTGTGGACGAAACCTGAATACACTACTACACTCCAGAAACGAAGAGACAGTCATCACAGTGGATTTTCAAGGGTGAACGGGCTCCGAAGAAGGCAAAAACTGTGCCATTGGCCGGCAAGGTGATGGCCACGGTCTTTTGGGATTCGGAGGGCATCATTTTTATTGACTACTTGGAAAAAGGAAAAACAATAACAGGAGCGTATTACGCGTCGTTATTGCAACGGTTGAGCGAGGAAATCAAAGAGAAACGCCCCCATCTGAAGAAGAAAAAAATCCTCTTGCATCAGGACAATACGCGTGCGCATACCAGCGCTGTTTCCATGGCCGAAATTGTGGAATTGAGAATGGAATTGTTGCAGCATCCCGCTTATTCACCAGATTTGGCCCCGAGTGACTATTTTCTTTTCCCCAATCTGAAGAAATGGCTTGGCGGACGACGGTTCACTTCCAACGAGGACATCATTGCTCAAACGGATGAGTATTTTGCAGAACTTCCGTAATCCTATTTTTTGGACGGGATAAAAATTTTGAAAAAACTGTTGGAAAAGTGTATAGAGTTAAAAGGAGATTATGTTGAAAAATAAAATTTTTTTTTTAAAAACAGTTTTTTTCCATCTTTTTCTACGGACTTATTGAACGACCCTTGTATATGAAAAATGTAACAAGAACTTGCAGGTTCATTGGGAGTTACTCAACAAGCCATTTCCCGTCGTTTAAAAGCCTTGTGAATGATCCAAAAGCAAGGAAATTGTGTGCTATAAAGAATTAAATCTGAGAGACGTCGAACGGCGTTTTTTTACGTGTAAACAGCTGCTCCAAAGGCAAAAAAGAATATTTTCTTATAATAATCATGTTTAATGGGAGAAATGAATTTCGACAAGTCCTCTTTTCTCTTGTCGCAGTTCTACCTGTTGGATAGTGATCTACCTGCTACAGATTTTATTATATTAATTGCATTAAATTCTGAATGTTCGTTAAAGTCACAGTTGACTTTTCTAATTTTATTCAGTACATTACTGAATAACCCTGTTTTGAATATAAACAATCAAGTGCTTTGACACAAAAATTTTAAAAAATTCAGACATCAACGATGATTTATTTCATCGCTGATTAGTCGGTATTATATTAAAGGGACATTTTAGGTCTACATGGCGTTTTTCTTTCTCTCAGATTTGGAAAAGACTCTCGAAGGGATTTGGCGTCACAGAGTGCTTGTCCAGCTGGCAGAGTGAGGCTTCGATAATTGGCCAAACTTTTACGATTAGAGCGAATGCCTACTACACGACATATCACAACATGGAGAATGGTATTCCACAGGGATCTCCTCTTTCCACTATTATATTTAATATATATCTGTAATTTCTATTCTACTCTTTGGCAGACATTCTTCACTTCATATACGCGGACAATATTTTTGTATTAGTGGCTGAAAAAACCACAGTGTATGCCGTATCACACGCCATAGGTCCTGGTGCCATAAAAATGGTGCTATTATAGATTTTGACAAAACGCCCTGTCTACATATATGTCGCACTCCGTTATCGCTTGGTGGAAATAAACACCTTCCCTTAGCGGATTCCATTAGCGTTCTAGGTATCTCGATTATCCGCTGATCCAGATGGGACCCTCAACTTAAACATACTATTCATAAGATTCTATCAATGCACCGGTTGGTTAGAATAAAATTGAGACAGTGGTCAACTACTGCATAAAATTAGCCAGTGGAGCTTAGCACACTTCACCGGTTGCTTCTCTACTAGTTGAAATTGGCCGAACTCCTTTCCTTTTTACAACTTCTTCTCAAAGTCAGTTACCGATTCATCTATAAAAACCTCTGCTACTGTCTGAATATCCATTATACTCTCACTAATCCTGACCGAAATGGAAATAAATCCCAACATACCATTTCAAATCATCCCAAATACCCGTCTAGACCCGGCATGGATGCCTTTGATGGGAGCTGTATTGCGAATTTCGGTTAACATGTCCCAACTGAAAAAGGAGGCAACAAACTCAACATTGTTTAAGCATGAGCTGAGTCGATTCGGTAATGTCGCAATTGATTATACTGATGCGGCAACTAATGACCGTTTAACTTCAACAAGTGGGCAGTTGCTTTGAGGAGATGCACTATAATAATTTTCCATACAAGTTAACATCTTATTTTGCAGAACTCTGGGCAGTACGATCAACAGTTGAACATGCTGTAAACAATAAACATGAAAATTTGCATGCCACGAAACGATTATTTTTAGCTATAGCCTTGCTGCTTTAAATGCTATTCTTGGCCTCAGGAACAACCGGGTTCTAAATGATATCAAACATTGTCTAATCGATTTTATTCAGTTGCGTAGGGTGCCGGGGCATGTAGGCATTCCTAGCAACGAATAAGCGGATCGGCTTGCAAAAGAGGTTCTGCTCCGCCTAGTTCCCACAGTATTCGCGGCATTCATTAATCTACTCATCTCGTGGCAGCTGACAGCATCAATGTTCACCAAATGCACAGAATGGCTGAATTGTGTGACTTTCATCGCTACACACTAGCTGACCATTACTGATTTACTCGACAACCAATCCAAAATTCAGGACAAGAAAATTCAGGACGAGTAGAATAACTGAACTACTATATCCAGCTACACCCTTCCCTAGTCCTCTCTTCAACCTAATCTACTCCAAGAAAAAATAAAAAAAGCTTTTCCTAACTTTGTTCCTTTGAACAGTTAAACCGTCATAACGGAGACGACCAATGGCCCAACGGTCGTGGTGCTTAGATGGTCCCACGCCTGTGGGACCTTGATCACAAACAAACAAACAAACAAAGGATATTTTAGAGAAATATAGATAAATAATCGCTGTAATAGCAGTTCAATTTTGTTGATTCAATTTCATTAATTCTCACTTAAATGTCTTTTGTTGACAGGCCATGCTCGGCATTCAACATTCAACGTCGTTGCTTGATTTGCTCAAGCGTTGCTCGATAAGTTTGATAGTTGAAATGGCGTGACTGATTGATAAATAATGAATAAATCTTACATTTAATTTATAAGCCAATAATTTTAAGACCTACCCCGAAATTTTTGACTATAAATTCAGCTAAATGTTTGTTGACTAACACGTATCATTTGTGGAAAATAGAGTTCGATTGTTGAATTGATTTTTTTTATCGTTAATTAATTGGTATTATATTAAAATAATATTTTAGAGAAGTCCAGATAAATTATCCAGTATACTGGAAATGTAATATTGTTGATATTTTATAAATTCTTACTTAAATGTCTTTTATTGACATCCAATAATCGTTCCATTCAACATTCAACGCCGTTGCTTGATTTGCTCAAGCGTTGCTCGATAAGTTCGATAGTTGAAACGGCGTGACTGATTGAAAAATAATTTATAAATCCTTCATTCAATTAATTCGTCAATAATTTTGATCCTTACCTGAAAAATGTTGCCTATTAGAATAGCCAATTATGTGTTGACTATCACGTGTGATTTGTTGAAAATAGAGTTCGATTGTTGAACTGATTCTCTATGATAAATTAACATTTTAGACAGGTATTAATTAATTATCAGTTTACTGACAATTTAGTTTTGTTGATATTCAATATATTCTCACTTAAATGTCTTTTATTGACATCCAATAATCGTTCCATTCAACATTCAACGCCGTTGCTTGATTTGCTCAAGCGTTGCTCGATAAGTTCGATAGTTGAAACGGCGTAAGTGATTGAAACATAATCAATAAATCCTTCATTCAATTAATTCGTCAATAATTTTGATTCTTACCTGAAAAATGTTGCCTATTAGAATAGCCAATTATGTGTTGACTATCACGTGTCATTTGTTAAAAATAGAGTTCGATTGTTGAACTAATTCTCTATGATAAATTAACATTTTAGAGAAGTATTAATTAAGTTACAATTTACTGACAATTTAATTTTGTTAAAATTTAATATATTTAAAATATTAAACATATTTTATTGACAAGGCATAGTCGTTCCATTCAACATTCAACGTGGTGATTTGCTCAAGCGTTGTTCGATAAGTTCAATAGTTGAAACCAGCTAATAGTTGATCAATAAATTCTATAGTAAATTTTTGAATAAAACTACTTTAAAAAAATGAAATTTTTTGAATTAGCTTTTTGTGTTTTATAAGTTTTGTTGAATATTAAAATAAATGGAAGCATTCATGTAATATTTGCTCAAAAACAGAAGAAAAAAAACATTGAAACGCTAGAAAATATTTCTTCAAATATTTTATAAAAAAAAATAATCTTTTCATATTTTGTTAGTTATTAGCATTTTATACTTTGAGCTTTAAGTATAAGTAGTATTTTAACAATAAGAAAAAATTTTGTTCAAGTTAAAAAAATTCTTGTTTCATTTTCAACATTCAACTCCAAATGAATTTTTAACCTATTGTATCAACTTGAGCAAATATGAAAGTTGTTCATTTTTTCCCAAGACAAACCTGTCAATTGAATGTTTGACAAAAAAAAAATAAAATAAAAAAAATGAAAGGTATTTTTTTTCACAAATTGCGATTTGTATTGATTGAACGCTTCATGGACACAAATAATACGAGCGCGATTACTTAGTATCTTATGGCGATCGTAGTTAGTACTATCTTATGGCATACGAAATGATTTTCTTTAGCAAATTGTTACGCAAATGAACGAGTGCCAGTTAATTGGACAAATTGCATCACCAACTCAATAGGATCATATAGTACCTATTGGGAATTAACCATTATTACAGAAGCACTCAAATTTCATACCAAAAAAATAGTATCGCTTCGTAATTTTCACATAATAATTTTATTAGACCTTAGATGGACTCTAACGTGAGTGGTGCCCATTTGGTGAATGTATGCAATCGTTTAAAGTAAAACTATAATTTTTTTTTGTCAATAAATTTTCAAAAAAAAAAACAAATTCCTCATCCAATTTTTTTAAAGAATTTAATACAATAATTTCCACAAATATATTTTTAAATATCAGAAAATTTGTTTTGGATTTATCTACCCAACCATTTCGATAGCTTAAAATATTTTACAAATAAGAATTTTATTTTTAAAAATTCGTCTCTTATTAACATAAATTTTGTACATAAAAAAAAATACAATTTAAATAGTAAAAACTATATAAATTATTATAATTTGTTCAGTTTTAAAATAAAAGCAAATTTGACCACTTAAAAAAATCTATTTAAATTCTATAATAATTTTCTAAATTAACCTTAACAAATATGTGCAATGTCATCATCGTTCGAATTGCATTATAAAAACTTATTCAATTTAATAAAATAATTTTTAACAATTTTCATATTCATACATTCACGAAAAGCTAGTCTCTCTTTAGCCTCATGCAAATAGGTCAGTGGTTTTGATTGTATTAGAAGAATAAGAATTAGGATTTTTTTATAAAATAACAGGCTTGTCTTAAAGTAAATAAAAAAAATTGTTAAGAGCACGAAAATAATCCATATTAGCACCTGTCTTTGATATTTTTGGCCATTTGAATGTGTTAATCAAATGCCACTTAGAATGTAGAATGAGCGATTGTTATTCATGGTCTTTGCTATATTGACGGATAATTGTGACTATAAGAAAATGCGAGCATGTATGGGAAATTTGTATTTTTCTTTTTCATACTCGTACAAGAACATTTCGAAAATTATTGTACAAAAACAACAAAAAAAAGTCTGTGGAGAAATTTTCCATCTATTTAGTACAGTACCAGGCCATACTACACGCTTCCACTTAACAGCTTTCATGTGATACTGTTACACTATCGAGCTATAAAGGTCAATTTGTCTGTTGAAAATTTCTTCTTTTGCCTTCTGGTAGATTTTTTTTTTAAATTTTACTGTTTTAGTAATTTGCACAATTAAGCTACTTTTAAAACAGTTAATACAAAATCGTTTTATTACAAAAAAAAAAATAAACTAATCGCAGCTAAAAGAAACTTTAACTTGACCAGACGGATACATCAAACTGTTCATCAAACAGTTTATGCAGTAATTCAAATTTCCAAAAAAGCTCAATTTTATTTCCAAATTATTTTCTTTCTTTTCTTGTTTTTTTTTTTTAAATGGAAAGTACATTTTTGTTTGATTGAATGATTTTTGTGGAATTGTTATTTACTACAAATTTGTTAATCAATAGTAGAAGAAGTTCATTAACGTAATTTGAATATTTACTAAGAATCAATGCTGACTAACATAATTCTTATGGCTGGCATGAAATTCCAGTGAATTTAAGAAAAAGCATTCAATTGGACGGTAGAATTTTTTCTTATATTTTATATTCACTTTTGGTCAGTAAAGTTAAATTAACTTGCATAAAATTTTACTGAGTACCTTATTATATGTGTACTTAGTGTAATTAAACTTATTATTTTTACTGTAATAATTTTAAGAGTATTTTCCCCTATTTTTTTTTTTTTTTACTTTTAAAGAAGTATTTTTTTCTGGTTTAATAAAAGATTTCATAGTCTTTTCCATAAGATGGCGTTGGTTTCAGATTGAGAATTTTAAATAGTATCAGAAAAGCCAAGTAGATGGCGTGTGGAAAGATTTTAAATACAGAATTTTTTAATAGATTGTAGTGGGTAAATAATTAGGCTTTGTTTTGGTTTAATAAAAGCCTAATAGATGGCGTTAGTATTGTTTTCATAGCGCCGCCTATTTTAATAGATGGCTATAAAAATTCCAATACAATGGCTTGCTGTTGTCGGTTGCGGCTTGTTTGTTGCTTGTTGCGTCTTGTTACTGCAGGTTGCAACTTCTTTGTTGATTGTTGCTACTTGTTGAGGCTTATTTGTTGCTTGTTGCTTTTTTTCGGCGTTGCTGCTTTTTGCTGCATGTTGCGGTTTATTTGCTACTTTTTGCGACTTGTTTGTTGATTGTTGCTGCATTTTGCGGCTTATTTGTTACTAATTGCGGTTTGTTTGTTATTTGTTGCGGTTTGTTTTTTGATTGTTTCTATTGATTGAGGCTTATTTGTTACTTGTTGCGGCCTATTTGTTAATTATTGCGCCTTGTTTGTTACTTGTTGCGCCTTTTTGTTAATTTTTACTACTTATTGCTGCTTATTTGTTACTTGTTGTGGCTTATTTGTTACTTGTTGTGCCTTGTTAGTTGCTTGTTGCTACTTATTGCCGCTTATTTGTTATTTTTTGCACCTTGTTTGTTGCTTGTTGCGCGTTGCTGCTTGTTTGTTGATTGTTGCTGCATTTTGCGGCTTATTTGTTACTAATTGCGGCTTGTTTGTTATTTGTTGCGCTTTGCTTTTTGATTGTTTCTATTGATTGAGGCTTGTTTGTTACTTGTTGCACCTTTTTTGTTGTTTGTTGCTACTTATTGCGGTTTATTTGTTACTTGTTGTGGAAAATCACGTACGTCAAAAAATCACTTATTTTTGCTGTACAAAATGTACTGAAATTGTAAATTTTTTTTAATGGCGTTTTCAAATATTTTGTAAACAATTCCTCCGAACTAATGATATTATTAAAGAGGATTTTTCCCATTCTATGAAAGTATTGTTATGATTTCAGAGAAGAGGAATTTTCCCTGTTTTAGGGAGAATTTTGCAATCTTAAAAAAACGGATTTTCGTAAACTTAACCATTAAACAACGATTTTTCAAGTTCTAAATGAGGACTTTTCATATCCTAAAAAAGAACTTTTACAATTCCTAGAAACAAAAAATTGTTCTCTCAAGAAAAGATTTTGCCAAAAGAAGATTTCCATGATCCTATCCTAGAAGGAGATCTTTTTAGGCAGTCCTGAAAGCATCAAAAGCAGATTTCTTTAGTTTTATAAAGTATTATTGCAATTAAAAGAGGACTTTTTAAAATTCTAAACTTAATAAGAATGTTACCATATTTTTACCAAAAGAGGGGTTTTTAAATTCTAAAACAGAATTTTTGCAATCTTATTATTAAAGAGGATTTTCGAAATTCTAAATTCCAATAACAGATAACCGAGGAGGAGTTTTTTGATAAAGGTAAATTAACCAGTTTTTGTATTTAATTTCTCACAAATAAGAGACCTCAATAGGATTTTTATATATTATAAAGAGTGTTTTTTTTGTTCAAATTATGGAGCTTATTGGGAAAAATATTATGCAAACTTTTTAATTAACAATAGACAACACATCATCAATTATGATTTTTCTTTTTGAAAATCCATCAGCAATGAAAGTTTAACTCAACAATAACAGTTTAAATATTTTTAAAAAAAATTCTGGTAACTTACCATGGTTTACTCAATCTTAATTGGATTTTTGTATAGCTAGCTTTTAAGGTGTAAATGTGAATTGTTCACCAAAACTCCAATTCCTCCAAGATAGAAGTAACTAAGAACCGGAACTGACCATCCCAAACGTGACTTGTATTTTTTTTTTTTAAATTTGCCAAACAAAAAAATCAGATTCAAATTTTTATGCGCTTTCAATTCCGTCCCATAAATTTATTTTGATTTTTAATTTTAAATCCCCAACAATGGAGGGAAAGACTGGAACGAATGGCGGATATCAAATTTTAGGCAGGAGCAAAGAGCAGATTTTCGAAAAATTCTTTCAAAAAATTGCTCATATCATTAAGAATAGATGGGAGGGAAGGGAAAGTGTGGAGATGGTGGATATTCAAAGGAACCTCTTGGACGGTTCGACTGCCCCATTCTCGAGATTCTCTTATATCACATTTTATGTCATAAAACGAATCAACACTTTTATTATTGTTCATAAATCACGTACGTCAAAACAAAAAACCGTTTTGGAAAATGTACGTGGAAAATCACGAACGTTAAAAAAAAACAGTTTTGGAAAATGTACGTGGAAAATCACGTACGTCAAAAACAAAAAACAGTTTTGGAAAACGTACGTGGGAAATCACGTACGTTAAAAAAACCGTTTTGGAAAATGTACGCGGAAAATAAAAGCCTAAGAAATGTCGTTAGAATAGTTTACATATCCGGACTTCTAATAGATTGCGATGGTTTGATATCCAAATTTTCCATCATTAAAGATGGCATTGGTTTCATGTCCACACTTATTTCTAATTACATAAAAACCTAACAGATGGTGCAATGTTACTTTTCATATTCAAATTTTGTTTGACTAGATGGCATTAGTTTCATATCTAGATTTTTTTCTGCTTTAATAAAAGTATTAATTTTATTAATACCATAATAGTAATTATTAAATACAAAAGGATTTTCAATAGGAATGGAATGTTTTCAAATGGACCGTGTGCTGTCATATTTGAAATGGTAAAATCTTCTGCCACTATCAGTTGTATTCAGTAAGATTTGCAATTTATTCATGGAATAATACACACCTCAACATGGCTTGAAAATTATCCAAATTTCCTATAAAAATTATCTTTATATTATTGCAACTTATCGAGCACTTCTTCGACCTAATTTGCTCGCTATTTGTCGAACTTTAGAAAATACTGAACACAATATTTTTTTTTGCACAATATTATCTAATAAAGACTCAAATTTAGCGATATCAAGGCGTTATCCAATATTTGAGACTGTCTGCCATAATAACATGACATATTTTACGATTGGCTTACATCCTTACAAAAATTTTATCACACAAGCTTTGTTGTTTTGGACTCTGGAACAACTTCAAAATAATGTTGATTTTTAAAAAAAGAATCATTACTCTGCATCGGTGAATAAATAAAATTGAAGTTACTAGGCTAAAGCCAATCCACAAATTATTTACGAGGAACCTTTACATTTCAAAAAGGATGAACTTTTTTGGTGTGGTTTCATTGGTTCTTAATTTTTTCAAAATGAGGAAGGTGCTGCCGTTACTGTCAATAGTGAGAGCGGTACAGATCGATGATAACGAACTTTTTATGGCCTAAATTACAGATTGATGATAACGAACTTTTTATGGCTTACCAGGGGTATAAGCTTAAATCCATAGATGGCGTGAGTGAGCGTTTTTTTTGGCATGGTGTCCACAAATTGCCCGAGAGATGGGAAAAATGTGTAGCTAGCGAGGGCAAGTACTTTATATAAATTTGTTTTTGCTTTCTATGAAAAAAAATGTGTTTTTTTGACTAAAAAACAGCGGTTTTAAGCTTATACATCTGGTAAATTTTAAGATATGGATTTAACAAATATGCGGTTCCAACAAGATGGTGTGCTACGTACCACACAGCCCATGCCACAATCGATTTATTGCGGGAAAAGTTTGGCGACTCGTTAATTTCAAGAAATGCGGATGTGTAATTGCCTCAAAGGATTTGTGATTTAACATCTTTTATTTGAAGTTATTCGTCTATGTTATTAAACATGCAACCATTGAGGCATTGGATATTGAACGTGAAATATGTGAAATAAGGTGCAAGGTGCCATCTTATTCGGTTCTGTAAACATTTGAATGAAGTTATTTTCGGAACATACGTGTAATAATGAATTTTACTCTGCGAAATTCCTAAAAGAAGAACAAACATGTCACTCTTTGAAAAAATCCTGTACATTCACATCAAAGCAATATATTGGGTTGTCCGGAAAGTAATTTCGTTGTTTTCCAACAGAGGACTTAATTGTATTTTTTTCACAACCAACTGTATATAGGATATACTGCCACATCCACCAAACTCTCCAGACCTAGCACCTTTCGATTATCATATGTTCCGGTCTTTACAAAATTTTTTAGACTGTAAAACGTTTAATTCGAATGATGAGGTTAAAAATCACTTGGATTTTATGAGCGTGCAATCATGCTACTGCCAGAAAGATGTCAAAAGGTATTGGGTCAGACTGGACAATATTTAATTGAATAAAATATTAATTCACTATAAAGAAAATCGTCTTTCATTTTTATAAAAAAAAAACGAAATTACTTCCCGGACAACCCAATATCATTTCTAATAAGATATTTTCTTACTACCGAGTTGGGACTTTTTATTATTCTGCTGATTCCCACTGTAGCCATTTCACTCAAATTAATTGAGTTAATTATGAAAGTTTCTATTACACAAAAGGGTCCACTTAAACTGTATCTATTTTCGTATTGAGAAGTTATACTTGTAACTAATTTAATGAATACGTGATATTTTTAGTTAACCAAAAAAAAAACCAGCTGTACAGCAAGTTAAATAATTTGTGGGAATAAAAGTAATTAATTATTTTGGAATGTGTTGTCAGTAAAAGTAAAATAGATTTACTAACTGACATGGACAGGAACTGGTCCCAAAATACCGGTAAACCCTTATAGTACTCATAGTAACCGACATGGACAGACCGCAAAGTACCGGTAAATCTGACCAAGGGTCAAGTATACAAAATTCACCAAAAATTTGTAAATTTTTCATGACCATCTGATTAAATCCAATTTCACAAGAATTGCGATGAATTCATTACGGAATGGTATTCTGAAATATTTATATTGTAGATAACAGATACCACCAAGGTTTTGTTATTATTAATGTCGTAATTAATATTTTATGCGAAAGATTAAATCTGGAATATTAATTATAGCTAATAATCCAGGTGAGATGAAAGTTTTACTATGATTTATTGTGCGGTTGAAATAATATATTTTTTATATAATATCCAAATAATTCCGGGAATTATACAATATTTGGAGAAAATATGAAATTAGTTCAAAACGTAGTCAGAGAGGAAGAATAAAATGTGGGTCAATCTGCCAAGGTTCCGAGTACACTACATTTTCATTACCAAAACTATTCATAGTCGTCTAATAATAAAGTCGAATATTTGCAATTTTTATTAACAAATTTTTATAATTGTTCAAGGATAATCGCAATCGTTTTCATCCTTTACGATATTAACACGAAAATATCATGATTTCTGCTCGTTAAGGCGAAAATCGACCATCTGTTGCCGACTCTGCTATCGACTGTGTAGTGAATTTAAGTAGTAATGAATTCTTTCTTGTTTTGCAAGATAAGTTCTGTGGGTATTTACAGGGTGATTTTGTAATTTGTTTTTCTCGGTAATGAAAGCACAAAATAATGTTCACGAAGCCCTCAACATATAAAGGATATGGCGTTGTTCATTTTAGTAATTTTCTATTAATTTTTATTTCGATTGGTTGAGTTTAGTTGTTGTCTGTTATTATTACACAATATATTTTATTCTTCCTATTAATTTTTTTTTTCATATTTAGGACTAGACAATTTTTTTAAAAATACTATAAGAGCTTGAGTCCGCTCTTGGTTTTAGCCTTCTTCCAATACTGTTTACTCCTACCGAAATCGAAAAAATTATTACAAGCTATTGGCTATAATATATTGACTGCGTAAACTAAAATGATTCTAAAAACTAATAAGCCCTTTAACTCATATAGACCCATGAGCCTCTTTTCTACTTTAGATAAGATTTTTCATAAATTAACTTATTTTTCCTAGATAAGATTTTTCATCAAACTTATTTTTCCTATACTTAAATCTACTGAGATCATTCTCAGTCAAACATTTTGTTTTTGCTTCCAAGTCACACTGAGTTTTAAATTTTATAGCTACCTTTCCTGAGAGGAAAAAGTACTGCTCTTGAATGGTTCTTGCCATCTCCCACGCATTTGATCATGTTTGGTCTTCATGTTTAGTTTAGAAACTGAAGTGTGTCCTTACCTCTACTGATATAATTGCAAGAAAAATCATATTTTTATATATATTTATCATTTTTTAGTAATAATTAAAGTTCGATGGCAATATGATAAGTCAGTGATAAATGCAAGAAATATACCTGATAGTAGCAAAAAGATATTATTTTTACCATCTAGCATTCTAAAAAACGAAACCATATAAAAATTGTTAAACGTATATCTATTATTTTAGTAATTAATCCATATCTTTTACAGCGTTGTTTTCAAGTGGTTCAAAATTTGGATAATAATGATTCTGTAGCTAATTATTTTTATTTTGGAGCAATGTTATTTTGTAATTACCTAAACCAGCCTTAGTGGAGATGTTTTTTCATCCTTTATAGTAGTACTTAAAGGCTTCAAATGGAATTGCCTTTGGCTTTTGGGTTACGCTCCTTTGGATGTTATCGCCAGTACCAAGATCTCATGCTTTTGATTGGTTTTTGGTTTTGGGGAACAAAAAAAAAACTCACATGAATTTAGATAAGGTAAATAGATGGGGTTGCGAAACCATAAAAATCCCTTTCTCCGACAAAAACCCGCGGATAAAAATGACCATGTGACAGAAGGCGTTGTCATGGTGTCTGCAATGTTCAATCTGATGCAAAGAAACTTCTCTTATGAGCCTTGCCTCATAAAAGGCCTTACTTGTACAATATTGGCAACAATTTTTGAAGTTGAAGGTTCGTCTTCCACTTTTTTTCCGCCCCCCAAAAATGCTTTATACTACCAAAAATCCTGTGCTCTTGATTAAGAATGTGCTCATTAATTTTCTGCATGCTGGTGTTTCTCAAGGCTGTTTTCTTGAACCTATTTTATATAACATTTATATCTCAGATTGACACATTTTTAGCTACACATGCGCACTTACTCTTTACTGTTTGCCAGATATCGTATCGTCCTGTTCAGATATACGGGGTCTATTCAAAAATTATCGCGAATTTTTAATTTTCGCGGGTTACGTATATTCGATTTTCGATTTTTCGTGGCGTTATATTGGTACTCATGTCTGTCACTTATGCCGACAAGTTCGACCATTTTGAATGTTCAGTTAATTTTTGATAGCTGCTTTGCTTGCACGTATTTTGGCTCGTCTTCGATTTTTGCCCATTCCAAAAAATGGATCAAAGAATCTGTTTCGGGAACAAGAAAAAGTCACAGGGGGCCAGATCTGGGGAGTACGGTGGCTGCGGCATTTTTAGTGTGTTGTTTTTGGTCTTGAACATACCTCGTACGTATGACAGAACTGACACAATTTACAATAAAGGATGCTTTTTTGGACTTTATATTGATAAAAGATTGACGTCGATTTCATTAACTTAATAGATGCTATCAAATTCTAATGGAGTTACTTGAAAAATATTCTAAATTATCACTGGACTCAAAATTGCTTATAAAACCATTCAAATTTTAAAACCAATCTGGACGTACGGACTAGAATTGTGATGATCTACTAATCCTTATAATTCCAATAAAATTACTGATACTTCTTTTTATATACGAAGCCCTTATTTGTAGTTGTAAATTAGAAGAAGATATGGTCGTGCGGTACGGGGAGGGGGGGGGGGGGGTTAGGTGTTAAGTGAAGGAATTAAAAAATAATAGAAATGAAGAAAAAAACTGAGAATATATTTCCAACTAGTTGTTCACTGAAATTTCAGTAATAAACAAGGTCTTTTTACATTTTTTCCACTAACAAACTGATATTTATGATTTTAAATAGCATAATTTTAAGAAAAGAAAACTTCTAGAAATATTATGTCTTATGAAAAATGATGCCTGGCAATTTTTAATTTCTAATAAGAAACAAAAAAAAAGCTTAGAAAAATCATTGTACTTGAGCCTAACTTCATTACTAATAGATGGCGGTAGGATATGCATGTCGTATGGGAATGTGGCGGCAGTTTTTGTTTAATTTCAAATAAAACTATTAAAATCCTACTAACATAATAGCTAATATTTAAAAAAAAATCCCTTTTAGAGTGTTTTTCTTTTTTAAAAATATTTAATGAATAAATTCAATTTTATTCGAAAAATGTTTATTATTTTATTAATATTTTTTTTTTATTACAAAAAAGTTTCAAAAATTATTATAATTTTAGTTGTGATTAATTTGATAACTGCGAAATGGCAGTAGGCAATTTTTAGAGTATGGAAATAATAAAAAAAAATTGTTTAAATTATTTAAAAAAGAATTACTTGTCTTTAGGAAAGTTCAATTTTTATTTAAAAAAGAAAGAAATTTAAGTAAATAAGAAAAAACAATTCAATTTAAATAATACAAAAAAAAGTATAAAACTTACTTTTAAAAAAAACTATGATATTTCAAATATAAATAAAAATATCTTAACAAATATTTTGTAACATTTTATGCAATTTTCTTACAATTACTTGTACTTTCTTTATATTGTAAAGAAATGTTTGATTATCTCCTAGTTTTTTTTCTTTTATTTCTTTTCTTTGTTTTAATCTAACAATTTTTTTTTTGTATAATTTTACAGTAAAAATAAAATATACAAAATTATATAAATTATAAAATAAATTTTTGTATAAATAATGTACTTTTTATATTTACGTAAATGAAAACATACTAAAACATTGGGAAATATTATCAAATTATTATTGTAAATACAAAAAAAAAAAAAAACAACAAAAAACAACGCTTTAATTTCACTTGAATTTTCTTTATTTTTATCTTTTATCTTTTTTATGTCTTTTGTTTTTGTTTAAGTAAATTTCTTTTCTAACTAAATTAAATTTCATTTCATTTGGTTTGATTTGATTTCATTTGCTTTGATTTTTAATTTAATTTAATTTGATTTTGAACTGCTTTTTCTATTACATTTGAAATTTTTAATTTTACTTCAATTTTTCATTTATAGTTTATTAAAAAAACAAAAAAAAATTATAATTAAATTTACAAAAAAAAAATTAAATTAAAAAATAAAAATTTACGCTTTTACTTATATTTAATGAATATTTTCCATTTATAAATTTTGCTGACATTCATTCATAAGCTTTTACTGATCAATTTCTTATTTCTTTTCATTTTCAATTTTCATAGTTCCGGACGTCGACAGTTGGGATCAAATGCCTTAGCTAGGTGAGTATTTGCTTTAAAAACTTATTTTTTGTAATAAATTTATTAAATTTCTATACGATTAATTTTGCTTAAAAACTAAGGTAATTTTATACAATTTTTTTAATAAAAAACTATGTTAAAAAATTATTTTTTTATAAACTAAATTATTGTCTGCCTGCAAATTTTCAATTTACGAGGGTAGTCTGATAAGTCGGTGATAAATGCAAGATGTAGATGAAAAAATGATTGAATTTTCTTTCTCCAATGTCTCACACACCTTCAAACCTACTCTACCTCCGCTTCTGCTACTTTCTAACCTTCTTCGAGGCTGACCAGATACATATGTGTACTTTTAAAAATCCTTACTCTCTCATTGTGGGTTTTGTCCCAATCGAATTTTTCAAAAATAAATTTCGCTTGCTTTTTGAAAGTGCTTCAAACAGATCGTACTTCAACAACAGTTAATTTTATCAAAATTATTTAATTTTTTTAAAAGTTTGGGAAATTTTCCTCAAATTTTTTTTCTTGTGTTTCTTTTTTTGCCCATCTTAATGATAGAATTTAAAAAAAAAATGGAAAAAAACTTGTGAGAAAAATGATATTTTTATAAATATTTATTGTGTTTAGTATTAATTGAGGTACGAAAGCTATATGATAAGTCAGTGACAAATGCAAGATCGTAAATAAATTGAATTGAATTTCCTTGCTAATATGTCTCACAGACCTTTAAGCCTACTCTACCTGAGCTTCTGCTACTTACTAACATTCTCCGAGGCTGACCAGATACATACTATTAGATATCCAATTCTTGTTTTGTAACATTTTTTCAGTTTATTTAATTTCTTAAAAAGCTTACGAAATTTTCTTCCATTTCTTTTCCTGTGTTTCTTTTTTTTTACCAATCTTAATGATAGAATTTAAAAAAAAAAACGGAAAAAATTTGCGAGAAAACTGATATTTTTATAATTATTAATCTTGTTTTAGTATTAATTGAGGTACGAAAGCAATATGATAAGTCAGTGATAAACGCAAGAAATAGAACCGATATCAGCAAAATGATATTTTTTTAATCGTGTGGTATTTTTATAAAGACGCTGTACAAAATTTTATAAACGTATACTTATTAGCTTAGCTTTGACACACATTAAAATGAGACAAGGCTTTTTATTTTTTTATTAATGTTGAAAAATGTACATTTTGATATGTTTAAAAATACTATTTTTGGAGGAAAAATACAATATCCTAAATTTCAAAACAAAGTGTTAAAAGTATTATGGGTATTGATCACCATCATATGGAGTGATTTCGAAGAGCACAAGTAACCGAAAAAAAGATTAATAAAATTCATGATCAAGTTTTAGAAGACCGTCGGGTGAAAGTGGTGTATTAAATAGCTAATATGGTAAATATCTTAAATGAATGTGTTACCAACATATTCTACAAAATTTTGGATATGAAAATGCTATTGTCGACATGGCTGCCGCGTTTGCTTATACCTGACCAAAAACGTATTCGTTTAACAACTTCAATAGATTGCTTGGACATTTTTAAACGTATTCCAAATCGATTTATAATTGTTGATTATACATGGATTTAAAATTATGCATCCGAAATTAACGGTCAGTCAAAACAATAGACTTCTATCGGCGTGCGTGCATCAAAAAGGTAAAATTCGATCGGCAGGAAAGGTAATGGCTACTGTTTTCTGGTATGATAATCTTCATTGACTATCTTGAAAATGGCTAAACGATAACAGGAGAGTATTATGCAGCATTATTAGATCAGTTAAATAAAGAAATTATGACAAAACGATCGCATTTAGGAAGAAAAAGTTCTGTTTCATTATGGAAATGCACCAGATGCTTATTCACCGGCAATTGCAACAGGAAAATCAATGGAATTACATTATGAACTGCTTCTCCACCCACCGTATTCTTCAGATTTGGCTCGCTGTAACGTTTTCCTATAATTCCAAACATGAATAAAATGACTTGGTGGAAAGAAATTTCCATTCTAATTCTAAAGTTATAGCCGAAACTGAGGCCTCCTTCGAAGAGTTTGACAAATCGGATGTTATAAAAATGTGGGAATATCCTTGGACAAGGTATATCAATCTATAAGGAGACTATGTTAAAGAATAAATCAATTTTTGTTGAATAAATTATTTTTTTATTCCATTTATCACTGACTTATCATATTGCCTTTATAAGCATTAATTTCTTTATAGAATTCCATATTTAATTTTAATTTTTTTTTTTGGTTTTAATGAAACTATTGACGTAAAGCATAAACTAAAATTGATGAATGTTAATTAGCAATTTTTTGTTGTTGTTGTAATAGTTGTGGTTGGAATTTAAGTAATTTTTTTGTTCTTTTTGTTATTTTTCTACGTTTTAATTTTTTATGTTATTTTTTTTTTTGACTCTAAATCATCGCATAAATCGATGACAGAGTATTTTAAATAGAAAGCCAAAAAATACCATGCTATAAATTATTGTTGGTACGAAATGAATTTAAAGAATTGAAATAACAAAAACAACAAGAGCAACAGTTACGGCAACAACAATGATTTTGTTGAAATGTTTTTGTTGAAAGAGAATCGCATTAATTTATTCATGGAGTGTGTGGAGTATGTTGATTTACTTCCGTTTCATTTGTTAATTATTACTCTTTCTCTTAATTTGTTTTTTTTTTTAAATCATTACCATCACCTCCGTTTGTTTTATTCTTTTTTTAAAAAAAATTGTATAATGTTTCTTTTCTGTTTTTTATAAATTTTCTAAAAGTTTGGACAATGCCCCCTGGTTGTTTGTTAGAATTTTCTTGTTGTTGTTTACTTTGAATTTGTTTTCAACTTATTTGATTCGTCGTACTAGTATGTGCATCAGTGTTCTTCTTTTTTTAGTTGTTAGCTCATTCGAAACCCTTTTCAAAAACATAAATCAACATAAAAAAATTACAATAAATACCACTTGAAAAATGTTTTTTTTTTCAACAAATAATTTTTTTGTTAATTATTGTAGAAGCAGAAAAAGAAGGAAAAGCTTCACTTTTTTGTTGACTAAAATATTCTTTCGAAAATTATATTCCATTCCTCCTCATTTTCTATATGAATTTTTTTATATTATTTAAACGGGAAAATATCGTTTATAAAAATTGTTATGAAAGAATCGATTTTTTTTCTTAATTAAAAACTTGTTTTTCTGCGTATTTATTTTAAGAAGTTTTTCTTGTCAGAATTAAAAATTAGATCTCGGAATTTTTGAGTTGACCAAAACTTTTTACAACTTTTTTTCTTTACGTCATTTCAAATATTTTTTAATATCCAAACTTCCTCAGTGTTTTTATTAGTTCATAATTAAATTAATCTTTTTTTTATGTTCTTTTATTTTCAAAACTATATGTTCTGCTTAAATTCTTTTTATTTAATCGCCGTTTTCTAATAGATGGCGCCAGCAGTAAGTGCTGGTCCAAAATATCAAATCAGAAATGTCAAATTGTAAGCTTAGGCATCTGTCAACAACTCCTCATCATTACATTTTCTGACTTTTTATCGGCATTGTATATTTTTTTTTGTGCGTGAAAATTTCAAAATTTTAGTCAAATAAGCGTCATTAGCAAAATATTTGGCATTTTTGGCTTTAATTGGAAAAAATTTGCTGCTGAGAAGTGTCGAATAATTGTAGAAACTTATGGTTAGACTTTTATTAGTGAGTTACGTTACAAATGTTGTGATTTCGCCGTGGAAGACAAAGAGCGTCCCGGAGCGGTGAAAAAAGTTTGAAGACACAGAATTGGAGGCATCACTGGATGAAAAACGCAACAAGAACTTGAAGGTTTATTGGGAGTGACTCAACAAGCCATTTCGCATCGTTTGAAAGCCTTGGGAATTATTTAAAAGCAAGGAAATTGGGTGCCATACGAATTGAAGCTGAGAGACGTCGAACGGCGTTTTTTCATGTGCGAACAGCAGCTCCAACAGCAAAAAAGGAATGTTTTTCTGTATCGTATTTTGACTAACGTTTTTTTATAATAAGCCGAAGTGAATAAAATTGTGTGGGCGCCATGGCAATGCATCAGGCAGCTCGCTATCGAACACAACTGATGCGTTTCAGCCGAGCATTGAAGGTAAAACGGCCACAATACGAGTAAAGACACGACAAAGTGATTTGACAGCATGGCAGCGCGTTGCTAAGGTGGTTAAAACCTATCTGGAAACACTGAAATGGGACATCCTGCCCCACCGAGCCGTATTCTCCAGACATCGCCTCTTTCGACTACTGCCTCTTCCGATCGATGACACGTGGCCTAACTGAACCGCACTTCCGATCTTATGAAGCGACCAAAAATTGGACAATACCAGCGATGGACAATACTTTGAAGCATGAATTTGTGAGCATAATTCCACTATAGGGTCTCAAATTTTGAAAAAAAAACTTTCGATTTTCCATTTGTACTCCTAATATTTACGGATCTTGGCGAACCCGCCTAGGAATTTACAAGATTCCTTACCATAGCTCAATAAGCGGAGTATAAACCGAAGTACTCTTAAAACAAAAATTAGTACCACCGGAATCGGGGTGCCCCATGGTGTTAAAACACACTGTGCCCGACAATGGTGAGGCGCCTTAGGCAGCAACGTGGTATCCTATATAGCGGGTACGGTCTCCGGATCGCTGGTGAGAAATACTGATAATTATCTCGGGTTCTGTCACTGCTTATGACAGTATAGAGGTTTAGATAGGCCTCGCCACTAACAGTTGGAGTAGTCAGCTTGTAATTAATTACTGACCTCAGTAATGGTGGCGCGCTGATTGAGCGTAATCTCACGATCGGTATATCACGTTAACAAAACAGAATTATTCTGTATTCCCAATACAAAAAAAAAGAATTTAATAAAACCTAACCTATTGAATTGTAGGTGTCATATTTTTTTCTTTTATAATTATGAAAAGGTAATTAAATACAAAAATACTAGCTGTATAATCTTAAATCCGCCGTTTTTTAGTCAAAAAAAACACATGTTTTTTTTCATAGAAAGCAAAAACAAATTTATTCAAAGTACTTGCCCTCACTAGCTACACATTTTTCCCATCTCTCAGGCAATTTGTGGATACCACGCCAAAAAAATTCCTTCTCTTTCGAGGCAAACCACTCATCAAGTCATATTCGGACGTCTTCGTAAGAATCGAAGTGCTGCTCAGCGAGCGCGTGGCCCATCGACGAAAACATGTGGTAGTCGGAAGGGGCCAGGTCTGGTGAATAAGCGGGGTAGGGTAGCACCTCCCAGTTGAGTGTTAACAAGTAGTTTTGCACCATTTTTGAGGTGTGCGATGGTGCGCTGTCGTGGAGGAAAATCAGCTTGTCATGTCTTTGTTGATAATCCGTCCTTTCTTCACGCAGCGCACGGTGCAATTTGATCAGTTGTTGGTGGTAGCGGTGGGCATTGAAAGTTTCACCAGGTTTTAACATATCATAGTATACCCACCAAACGCACAGCATCATCTTCCGTCCGAAGCGATTTGGTCTTGGGGAAGATGTTGATTGTTGGCCGGGATCAACCCACGATTTGTTGCGTTTAGGATTCTCGAAATATATCCACTTTTCATCGCCTGTCACAATCCGATGCAGGAACGACTTCCTTTTTTGTCTGGCGAGTAAGATTTCGCATGTGTTTTCGCGTCGCTCCATCTGCCTATTGTTCAATTCATACGGCCCCCATTTTCCGATCTTTTCACACCCAATTGCTCCGCGAGTACTTTTTGTGATTGGGTATCGTCTTCGTCCAAAAGAGCCTGCAATTGATGGTCCTGAACCTTCCTAGGCCGATTTTCATGCTTCTTGTCCCACAAGGCAAAATTGCCGTCTTTGAACCGATGAAACCAATCTCGGCACGTTGTTTCCGATAAAGCACTGTCACCATAGGCCTCCATAAGCATTCGATGCGATTCGGCAGCCGATTTCTTTAAATCTTCAACTTGGGTACCGTGTAGCATCAAGGGCCTCTCGCAGGTGGCGCCGATACACATCAATTTGGTCTTCTTGATGTTGATTCTCATCCCCACTTCTTCGGCGTTGAAGGCCAGAGCAAAAGTGCTGTTCCACCACGACAACGCGCCGGCTCACACCTCCGCCGTCGCCATGGCCAAATTGGTCGAATTGCGCTACGAATTGCTGCCCCATCCACCGTACTCTCTAGATTTGGCCCCCTGTGACTACTTTTTGTTTCCAAACCTGAAAAAATCACTCGCCGGGAATAGATTTGGGTCGAATGAGGAGGTCATCGTCGCCACGGAGGCCTATTTTGCTTCCCTCGAGAAAATGTATTTTTTGGACGGGTTAAAAAAGTTAGAGCATCGCTGGGCCAAGTGTATCGAGCTTGAAGGAGATTATGTGGAAAAATAAATTGCCACCTTTCCAAAATTTTCGTTTTTCTTTTGTAGGCTAAGTACTTGTTGAATGACCCTCGTACACGTCTCTAGTTGGTGGTAGAAGGCTTCTTTGTTGGCGTCATCATCTACTTCGGTTGGGGCATAGCACTGCACGATGGTGATGTTTCGGAACTTCGAGTGGAACCTGGCTGTCAGAAGGCGGTCGGAGATCTCTTTGCGTTGGCTGATAGGATCAGTCCGACTCCACAGTGGCGGCCGCTGTCGTTGCCGCTGTAGGTTAAGTGTTCACCCGTCTGCGTTGTGAGGGTTCCTTGATGTTTCCACCTTGTCTCGGAGATTTCCAGGATGTCGAGGTTGTAGCGTTGCATTTCGGAGGCAGCTTTCGCCAGTCGAGAAGTTTGGGAGAAAGTCCGCACGTTCCAGGTACCTATTCGGGTTGTCCGATGAAAGCCAAATGAGTTTTTGCCTGAGGTATTGTCCGGATGCTTCTTCTGGTGCTGTTTCTTGATAAGGTGTTTTTTTTATAGCTTGCGGCCTATCAGGAGACGTTGGAGACCCTACGGACTACATATATATAGGGCTTGTAGTCGGCCTCACACCCCAGAGCACCAAAGCCGAGATGGCGTCAGCGGAAATCGAACCCGCTTCCTACCGAGTGTGAGTCGGTCGACTTGACCACTGCACCACACACACGGCATAAATAATTATAAAACCCTAAAAAATTGCACAATTTTGAAGATTAATTGCTATGACCATATCGCAAAATTACGAATCCTGCGAATATTTCATGAAATAGAGTTAGAGTAAACATTTTTTTTTGTGGGCTCTCTTTTTTTAAAACTACATATAGTCCAGATTAAAATCTTTAATTAAAGATCAAACAAATTTAGTTATCATACGGTCATAGTGCTCAGAGTGTAGTACAACTACACTTGTAATTATACTTTCATACCTTAAATGACTACTACACACATAGGCTGTTACTTTTTGCCTTAACTCTACATGTATGGTAGGTATGATGCGAACAAAATTTGTATGACAGATAAAGCTTCATGAAAAACTTTGGAAAAGCTTCCAAGTGTTCGAAATTATATTTCAACTTTTCGAATAGAGAATGTTTTATTCGAAATCGTTGGAATAACCGCAAAGCGAAAGTTCATAAGAAAGCTTACCGAAAACTTTTCGAAAATCAGATGTTTATGTTGCGAATGCTTGTGTCTTCGCTTATGTACGCTTTCGAAAAGCGGTTGTCTTTCGACTTATTTTCGAAAGTTGATTTTCTATTGAAGTGGTTTTTATATTAGCTATACTTGTAGATAATGCAGTTTCAAATGAGAAATTTTCATTTTTTCAATAATTTTTCGTTTTTTTTTTTGCTTACCACAAATTATTTCACCGCCAAGAATAGTCCGATTAATTAGTTAATTTTTCCTTTTTTTTTATTATTTTGCAGCCATCTTTATAGATCGTCGAGTTTTAACTCGTCCGGCAGAAGCTCAAACTGTGATACAACAGAAGACATGTACAGCGATGTTAGCCTGGAAGATGTTCAAGACTTGAACCACAAGGTGAGTGAAAATTATAAGAAAATATTAGAATTTCGTCAAAAAAAATATTCACAAAAAATTACGAACTTTCGTCGAATTTCGAATTTGATTTTTTTCGTTAAAAAAAAAAAATGAAGGTAATTTTCTCTTAATTGGGCCACGCTCCTAATTAGAACTCATCTCTTGTTATTATTGTTTTTATTCACAAATTTTTACTAGCTTTTGTTTGATTTCATTATCAAAACTTATACATTTCGATATTCTATCAAATCTAAAAGCGAAATAAATAAACGTTAATCAATTGTCAATCAAACAAGTGTGCTGATAATAGCGAGCACTCTGTGCTAATAGTAATCAAGGTGAATGACGAACAATTCATTTTTATTGAGTACGCAAAGAATCGATGCCAAATACGACAACCAATGTGAAAGCGAATCGCATATATTTCTTCACTTTACAAATATAACTTTTTCTTGGCATATTAGTTTTGTGCACTTTCTTCGTGTCATTGTGGGAATGTTGATAAAAAGCGCTAAAATTCCTAAAATGACTGAAAAGATGGATAAACTATAAATTTTCAAAATTTCTTCAATGATTCCGTGTGACTTATTCACATAATAATGGTTATCTGCTATATTTATTAATATTAGTAAATAATTTCAGCAAATTTTCTGATACTAATAATAATAATTTTCTTAACTTTTTTTTGCCATTTCTTTTCTTTTATTTTTATTTTATTAATCAATGGAAATATTATATAAAATCTAAATGATAATCAAAACGTTTTGTTTTAATAAATATTAATAGTAATTTTTGTTTTTGTTTTTTCAATAATACAACTTTTACAAGAAATTTTCAAAAATTTCATTTTTTATAAATATGAGGAATTATCCAAATTTGTATTTTGGAAAGTAAAATCAATTCAAATATGTTTTATGGTCAGATTTTGAAGAAAACTTAATTTTAGCATATTGCTTAAAGTTTTGTCATAAAATATATAGAATATTTTGCATTAATAATTACGGTCCGTAGGTTTTTATTCGCTCGGAGAAATGGGGCCTCTGAAATTACTAAAAGGTTTTCGAATAAGAGTTTTAAAAACACACTAATTGTTAAGGAAATTCAAATGTTTTCTATTTAATGTAAAGTACAATCAATAAAATTAATTTCTGAATAAAACGTCATTCAAATAGCCTCCACGACTTCTTTTGCAGGAACAAATTCGATTAACGCAATTTTCGAACACTATTCCCACTAAATCAAGTCGTAAGTCATGAATAGCACGTTCAATATTGACTTCTAAAGCTTGAAGTGAGTCTGGTTTATTGGTAAAGACCAATGACTTCAAATAACCCCACAAGAAATAGTCGAATGGTGTTAAATCACAACTTCTTGGAGGCCATTCAATGTCACAATTTCTTGAAATAATCGAATCTCCAAACTTTTCTCGCAATAATTCGGTTGTTGCACGTCTTGTGTGGCACGTAGCCCCGTCTTTTTGGAACCAGATGTTGTCAAGATCAACTTCTTCCAATTTCGGCCATAAAAAGTTGATTATCATCGATCTAGACCGCTCTCCATTGACAGTAACGGTGTTACCAGCTTCATTTCGAAAGAAGTAGGGACCGATGATTCCCCCAGACCAAAAAGCACACCAAACTGTCAATTTAGGTTCATGAATAATTTGTGGATTTTCTTCGCACCAGAATCGACAGTTTTGTTCATTTACCATTCAGATGAAAGTGAGCCTCATCGGAGAAGATGATTTTCTTAAAAAAATCGTTATCGTTTTCAAGTTGTTCCAAGACGAAATCAGTAAATTCACGACGTTTACGGTGGTCCAATGGCTTCAGTTCTTGAGTAATAATAATTTTATACGGATGCAAGCCCAAATCCTTTCTCAAAGTCCGCCAGGTTGTGGTTTGAGACATTCCCAATTCTTGAGAACGTCTTGGAATCGACAAATTGCGGTCTTCAGCAACACTTGCCTGAACGGCAGCAATACGAGGGTCATTCAACAAGTACTTAGCCTACAAAAAAAAAACGAAAATTTTAGAAAGGTGTAAATTTATTTTTCCATATAATCTCCTTCAAGCTCGATACACTTAGCCCAGCGATGCTCTAACTTTTTTAGCCCGTCCAAAAAATACATTTTCTCGAGGGAAGCAAAATAGGCCTCCGTGGCGTCGATGACCTCCTCATTCGACCCAAATCTATTCCCGGCGAGTGATTTTTTCAGGTTTGGAAACAAAAAGTAGTCACAGGGGGCCAAATCTGGAGAGTACGGTGGATGGGGCAGCAATTCGTAGCGCAATTCGACCAATTTGCCCATGGCGACGGCGGAGGTGTGAGCCGGCGCGTTGTCGTGGTGGAACAGCACTTTTTTCTTCGCAAAGCGGGGCCGCTTTTTCTTTAAATCGGCCCAATAAGTCAGCATAGTGGCGCCCCGTGATTGTTTTACCCTTCTCGAGGTAATCGATGTGGATCACACATTGTGAATCCCAGAAAACGGTGGCCATCACCTTTCCGGCCGATCGAACAGACTTCGCCTTCTTCGGAGCACGTTCGCCGGGTGAATTCAACTGTTTCGACTGTTCCTTGGTCTCTGGTGTGTACCAGTGAATCCATGTTTCGTAGACGGTCACGAAACAACGCAAGAACTCTGCTGGATTGCGCTGAAACAGCGCCAAACACGTCGCCGATGTGGTCTCACGGTTGCGCTTGTTTTCCGGTGTGAGCAAACGCGGCACCCATCGCGCCGACAGCTTTCTCATGCCCAGTTCTTCGTGTAGAATATGATGCACCGTTCCTACTGCGATGCCCACAGTCTCAGCTATCTCGTGAATCTTCAATCGACGGTCTGCCAATACGAGATCATGGACTTTTTTAACGTTTTCCTCCGTAGCAGCCGTTTTCGGTGCACCTGGGCGTGGCTCATCAAAAACCGACGTGCGGCCACGAACAAACTCGTTGAACCAATTCTTGACGGTCGCTATCGAAGGAGAAGAGTCACCAACACAGCATCCAAGCGATCTTTGATTTCGCTGCGCGTTTTTTATTTGTTTTTCGTGGCGTTATGTTGATACTCATGTCTCTCACTTATGCCGACAAGTTAGGCTATTTTAGATGTTCAGTTAATTTTTGGCAGCTGCTTTGCCTTCAATTTTTGGCCATTCCAAAAAATGGATCACAAGAGTCAAAAAATGGATAAAAGAAAAAGTTACAGGGGGCCAGATCTGGGAAGTACGGTGGCTGCGTAGTTATTAGTCTGTTGTTTTTGGCTAAAAATTCGAGTACAAGCAACGATGTGTGAGCAGAGGCGTTATCATGGTGCAAAAGCCAATTTTTGTTCTTCCACAAATCCGGGCGTTTCTGGCGGATTGCTTCACGCAACTTGCGCATAACGTGCAGGTAATATTCCTTATTGACCGTTCTACCCTGTGGCAAGAACTCATGATGCACCACGCCCCTGCAATCGAAAAAATTTGTAAGCAAAACCTTCAATTCGACCGAACCTGGCGCGCTTTTTTCGGTCTTGGCTCGTGCAGCAGCTTCCATTGGAATGATTGAGCTTTGGTTTCGACGTCGTCACCAGTTATGACTCATTGGTGCAAATTTGGGTCGGCGCGAACAAAGTCCATCAGCTCCTTAGCAATGTTAATGCGATGCTGTTTTTGGTCGAAATTGAGCAAAAATCGAAGACGAGCCAAAACACGTGCAAGCAAAGCAGCTGTCAAAAATTAACTGAATATTCAAAATGGCCGAACTTATCGGAATAAGTGAAAGACATGAGTACCAACTCGACAATCGAGTATACGTAACCCGCGGAAATTCAAAATTCTTTTTGACTTCGTATGTGTTTTTACACCTGTCAAATGACAATACTCTACTTTCTAAATCACAAAATGGATAACCCTGTCAATTTTGATTAAATAAAAAAAACGATTAACTTCCAAAAAAATATTTTACATTGCAAAAAATCATGCTCATTAGCCAATAAATCCTATCACGATTTTTTGGTTATTTAAATAGAATTTTTTTTTTGTACGCATTTGTTAAGAAAATTTTAAATATTTTTTTAAAATTTTAGTTCTATCAGAAATAAACTAGCTCAAATAACAAATTATTACAAAATAAATAAAAAATAATAATAATCGTGACTTAAAATATCTCAAAGGAAAATAAATAATGTTAATAAATAAAAATAGAAAATAATAAATAATAAAAGGGAAAAAGATAGTAAAATGTTCATAATTGAAGATGTGGGTTCATACGAACGAGTACGATCTCACAATGAAAATATTTGATTTTCGTAATAAAAAGTATTTTTTTTTTTCATCTGCTTTAATAATAAAAAAAACTCCTAATAAAATAGTATTTTTTCTGTATTATTTATTAAAAATATTATGAAAAATCCTGACCATAGAAACGGTTCGACCTCCGAACAAAGCACAGTATTGCCATGTTTTTTCTCTCATATTTTTTGTTTGTTTGTATTTCTCTAAGGTCCCACGCTTAAAAAGTAAATCTTAGATGAGCTTATTTACAAAACTTTTTAACCTTGTCAGTTAATCGATGCTCAGTCAATATTTATTCTAATAATTTAATCAAATTTATTTGATTTGTTTTTTTTTTCCATTAAAAAATCAATATTTTTTTTAACTTTTGTAATTCAAAGCTTATTTGTGCAAATAAAAATCTACAAAGACTTGTTCTGTACAAATAGTAATAATCCAGCAAGTCTATAATAAGTTTTAAATTTTTGTCCGAAAAGTAAACTTTAAATATAATATTTACTTAATTACTCATAAATAGTGGGTGTTTGTTTGATTATTTTCAAAGATTTTAAGATTATTTAATCAGTTAAAAATCGATAATTCAGGGGTCTGGTGCGGGTAATTTTTTTTTAACGGGATAATCCATTTTGTGGTTTTGAAACCATAACTCCTAGTAGTTCATAGTTCTTAACTATATAGATTATATAGGATGACCTTTATTTAGCTTAAGATTTGCCATTTTTTAATATGTAAAAACTGTTTAAGCATAAAAAAAATTTTATAAGCTGATTTTTCAAACGAAATTTTTTTTTTAACGATGAAATGGGGCTCAGAAATTACTATATATATGAGGCTATAAGTGACTGTCTGGAGTGAGTTATGGTCTGAAGGTGTTATTGTGCCTTATACCTTTGAATAAATGAGAGAGAGACTATTACCCTCAATTCTGAGCGCTATGACTGTAGGATAGCTAACTATTTTTACCCTGAATTTAAAGGTCTTTATCACAAAAATTTTGTGGATATAGAATCGATTAACCGACAATGAAGAGGACGAATTTGAGCTGACAACCATCGAAAAAGAAAAATTGAAACTAACCTTACTCCTTTTGATTTTGCTGAAGGTGAATCAGAATTGGTTTTAGGATTTAATGTAGAATATAGCAGAGAAGGATTCGCTTTAATTTTTATAGCGAGAAAGAACAATCAGGAATGACATTGTTTTTTATAACGAGAAAATGTAGTCGGGAATGAACAATTTTTTATAACAAGAAAATGTAGTCGGAAATGAAACAGTTTTTTATAACGAGAAAATGAAGTCGGGAATGAAACTGTTTTTTATAACGAGAAAATGTAGTCGGCAATGAAACTGTTTTTTTATAACGAGAAAATGTAGTCGGGAATGAAACTGTTTTTTATAACGAGAAAATGTAGTCGGGAATGAAACTGTTTTTTTATAACGAGAAATTGTAGTGGGGAATGATACTGTTTTTTATAACGAGAAAATGTAGTCGGGAATGAAACTGTTTTTTATACCGAGAAAATGTAGTCGGGAATGAAACTGTTTTTTATAACGAGAAAATGTAGTCGGGAATGAAACTGTTTTTTATAACGAGAAAATGTAGTCGGGAATAAAACTGTTTTTTATAAGAAGAAAGTGTAGTCGGGAATGAAACTGTTTTTTTATAACGAGAAAATGTAGTCGGGAATGAAACTGTTTTTTATAACGAGAAAATGTAGTCGGGAATGAAACTGTTTTTTATAACGAGAAAATGTAGTCGGGAATGAAACTGTTTTTTTATAACGAGAAAATGTAGTCGGGAATGAAACTGTTTTTTATAACGAGAAAATGTAGTCGGGAATGAAACTGTTTTTTTATAACGAGAAATTGTAGTGGGGAATGATACTGTTTTTTATAACGAGAAAATGTAGTCGGGAATGAAACTGTTTTTTATACCGAGAAAATGTAGTCGGGAATAAAACTGTTTTTTATAAGAAGAAAGTGTAGTCGGGAATGAAACTGTTTTTTTATAACGAGAAAATGTAGTCGGGAATGAAACTGTTTTTTATAACGAGAAAATGTAGTCGGGAATGAAACTGTTTTTTATAACGAGAAAATGTAGTCGGGAATGAAACTGTTTTTTATAACGAGAAAATGTAGTCGGGAATAAAACTGTTTTTTATAACGAAAAAATGTAGTCGGGAATGAAACTGTTTTTTTATAACGAGAAATTGTAGTGGGGAATGAAACTGTTTTTTATAACGAGAAAATGTAGTCGGGAATGAAACTGTTTTTTATAACGAGAAAATGTATTCGGGAATGAAACTGTTTTTTATACCGAGAAAATGTAGTCGGGAATGAAACTGTTTTTTTATAAGAAGAAAATGTATTCGGGAATGAAACTGTTTTTTATAACGAGAAAATGTAGTCGGGAATAAAACTGTTTTTTATAAGAAGAAAGTGTAGTCGGGAATGAAACTGTTTTTTTATAACGAGAAAATGTAGTCGGGAATGAAACTGTTTTTTATAAGAAGAAAATGTAGTCGGGAATGAAACTGTTTTTTATAACGAGAAAATGTAGTCGGGAATGAAACTGTTTTTTATTCGGGAGTTTCATTCCCGACTACATTTTCTCGTTATAAAAAAACTGTTTTTTATAACGAGAAAATGTAGTCGGGAATGAAACTGTTTTTTTATAACGAGAAAATGTAGTCGGGAATGATACTGTTTTTTATAACGAAAAAATGTAGTCGAGAATGAAACTGTTTTTTTATAACGAGAAAATGTAGTCGAGAATGAAACTGTTTTTTTATAACGAGAAAATGTAGTCGGGAATGAAACTGTTTTTTATAACGAGAAAATGTAGTGGGGAATGAAACTGTTTTTTTATAACGAGAAAATGTAGTCGGAAATGAAACAGTTTTTTATAACGAGAAAATGTAGTCGGGAATGAAACTGTTTTTTATTCGGGAGTTTCATTCCCGACTACATTTTCTCGTTATAAAAAAACTGTTTTTTATAACGAGAAAATGTAGTCGGGAATGAAACTGTTTTTTTATAACGAGAAAATGTAGTCGGGAATGATACTGTTTTTTATAACGAAAAAATGTAGTCGGGAATGAAACTGTTTTTTTATAACGAAAAATTGTAGTGGGGAATGAAACTGTTTTTTATAACGAGAAAATGTAGTCGGGAATGAAACTGTTTTTTATAACGAGAAAATGTATTCGGGAATGAAACTGTTTTTTATACCGAGAAAATGTAGTCGGGAATGAAACTGTTTTTTTATAAGAAGAAAATGTAGTCGGGAATAAAACTGTTTTTTATAAGAAGAAAATGTAGTCGAGAATGAAACTGTTTTTTTATAACGAGAAAATGTAGTCGGGAATGAAACTGTTTTTTTATAACGAGAAAATGTAGTCGGGAATGAAACTGTTTTTTATAACAAAAAAATGTAGTCGGGAATGAAACTGTTTTTTATAACGAGAAAATGTAGTCGGGAATGAAACTGTTTTTTATAACGAGAAAATGTAGTCGGGAATGGAACTGTTTTTTTATAACGAGAAAATTTAGTCCGAAATGAAACTGTTTTTTTTATAACGAAAAAATGTAGTCGGGAATGAAACTGTTTTTTATAACGAGAAAATGTAGTGGGGAATAAAACTGTTTTTTATAACGAGAAAATGTAGTCGGAAATGAAACTGTTTTTTATAACGAAAAAATGTAGTCGGGAATGAAACTGTTTTTTATAAGAAGAAAATGTAGTCGGGAATGAAACTGTTTTTTATAACGAGAAAATGTAGTCGGGAATGAAACTGTTTTTTATAAGAAGAAAATGTAGTCGGGAATGAAACTGTTTTTTTATATTTCTAAATCAAACTATTACCCTCAATTCTGAGCGCTATGACTAACTTTTTTTTACCCCAAATTTAAATATGTTTATCCATACCATATGTGGTTTTAATAAAACAGTGCCACAAGCCACATAAAACGATAAATTATAGCTTTTTTGCCCAAATTTTTTTCCCAAAACACATAATTTCAAGGTTTGGTGCTATCAAATGTACTTCAAAATTGTGCAATTTGACACCGTTGCATATTTTCTTATAGAACAATACGTATAATTATAGTTACGTAGATAATCTTCAATTTTTATAGCATTAGAAAACCAACATCCTTCAAGTAATGGCCCAATTACAGCGCAAAGTGTACGAAAATATCATCAAAAATTATCCCAATAAAATTGAGTCCTGTCAGACATTTTCTGATATTTATTTCCATAATATTATATTTTACACATAATATAATAAAATAAAAATTGTTTTTTAGGTTTAACCAATATAAAAAAAATAAAAAATAAATAAAAAGCTAAATTAAAAATATATTTACATTAATTTTACACTATAAACTTTCGATTTGGATAATATATTGTATAAAGTTATTTCTGAGTAAATTTAAGAAAAATCTAAGAGATGGCTCTGGTATCACCAAAAAAAAAATTTCATTTCTTAAGAAAAATTTATATTAATTTCTTTTTTTTAATTTTTAATAAAACATAAATTTTAGAAAACTAAAAAAAAACCTTTAAAAACTTTTGAAAATCTCTTCGATGGGACTTGTTGTAATTTCAAAGAAAAAAAATTCATTCATAGACTTTGGCCTAAGATAATATTTTTAATAAAGTTGTATTTTTTGAATACATCCTTTCACCTATAGAGAATAATCGAAAAAAAAACCAAAATAATTCCAATCTTATTTTAACAAAAACGAAAAAAAAAAATAGAAAAGGTGAACGTTTTTTTTTGTTGTTGTTATTTTTCATAAACAGAAGCCAGGAAATCAATGCGAATAATTAGTAGGCGGCCAGACTAGCCTATGAAAAGTAGTAGCTATTACGGCGGAAATTGTAGGAAGAATAATATGAATTTTCACATAAACGTAATAAATGCTGTTTGACGAACACTCCCGTATCGTCTGATCACACTAATTACTTCTAAACGTATCTCGGTGAGCTCAGGTGAATAATACATAAGACTACCTACAATTGAGTACTTGTAGCCGATCTTGAGATATGCGATCTTGAGGTATAGACCAACTGCGAATTTCTATTCATTCTCAATCAGTATGTGCTCGTTTATGAACGATTGTCTATTCGAAATATTTTTCCTATTTGCTGCCATATTGGAAAGCTTCAGAAAGGGAAAGAAAAGAAGAAGAAAAACACTACCTCTTGGTTTGGCATTATTTTCTAATTGGACTTTTAATGAGATATCAACAATACGGTGCACCTGAAATTTCCTATGTGAGAAACTAACGAAGAGTAGACCGTTTTGTGCACATGACAAGGGGATATGTGTAATTTCAGTAAGTCCATATTGGCTATTGCATGCCAATAATTTTCTGATGGTTTGTTGATTTTCTTTTTTTTTTCTTTTTGTGTTGTTGTTACTGTAAGAATGTCGGTTTTGTTTTCGTTAACGTAACTAAACTTAATTGAATCTAATAGAAAATTTATTAAAGCACAACAATCTTACGTATTTACGGTTGAATAGAAAGTTGTCTGTGAAAAATG
Source organism: Atherix ibis (assembly GCA_958298945.1). NCBI lineage: Eukaryota > Metazoa > Arthropoda > Insecta > Diptera > Athericidae > Atherix > Atherix ibis. The sequence continues at coordinate 27,558,789 of OY282605.1, read as the reverse complement.
AAAAGAAAATTCCAAAAAAATTTTATTTTTCCATTTTTTATGAAAAAATGAAAAAAATACTTCCCATCCAAGAAGTCAAGAGCCCCAATAGTGTGCTTGATTGATTACAATAAACGATGATCAGTACCTGTATTATGATTAAGAAAATTTATTGAATTGCACTCTCAGAGATTTAATGGATTTGTGGATGTTGCAATGGTAAAAAAAAAAGAAAATTGCGGTTTAAACAATTCGCACAGAAAAGCTAAAAATGCCAATCGCAAGGTCGTACAGGCTAACCCGAGTTGTAGTGTTTGCTGTCATTAACCTCAAACCTGGACAATTCCAACCCGAACATTATTATTCACCACGTCTTTTCTTGGCTTGCTTTTCAAGTAGTTGATTTTTATACTCAATTTCAGTTTCTCTTTTTAATTTAATCGACTTTCATTCGCATAAGTCAAACTAGGATTTAATTTTATCGATTTATAAGTATTGCTATTTTCTCGATATCATTTAATGAACGTTATTTGAACTGATAACTTGATTATGAGTATTTTAAATTTTTTTTCCCACTTAATCATATTATTAAAAGGGTCTATTTTGGGCCATGAAAGTGTAAGCAGTCTGGCTTGGCTACTAATAGAATTGTAACTAACACCATTAGCCGCTATAATCCAATCTATTCAATAGACATACAAAAATTTTGAGCACTCAAAATCTGGATTGGACAAACTGATCTCATCGATGATTTCTTTTTATTTGTTGTTGTAAGGTCTCTGAGAGAAGAGCCAGAATCCATTCTGTAGCGCCATGACTATGAGGTCATTTGAAGACTTTATATTACGTGTCGTTTGGCATTGCTAGCTTCCCTAATGAAACTGGTTTAAGGTTATTTGTTGAGCAAATTTAGATGATTAAGAAGGTCAAAAAGAGGGCTTTGAAAAATAATTGTTGGGTCTAGGAGCACCATAATTGAAGGAGTCCACTGTATAGTTCATGGTGTATACTGCAAAAGATGTTGTATGGTCATTAACAGCTTTATCAATGAAATTTCTATTGGGTAGTACCAACCGTCCTATATGCCAATCCTGTGGCACTCAATACACCAACATTCATATATAATATGACTAAAATTGTGGACCTCCTAGATCCAATAATGTCATTCCCAAGTCCCCTCTTTTATCTCTTGGATCATTCTATAATCTGCTCGCATTAAATCTAACAAAATTCTCTCACAGAACAGACTGGTTTAAAAAGATTCCCACATCGACAATGAAATAGCAAAATGGCCTCTTATGATGCTATTAAGACCCTCACTTACAAACAAATAAAGTAAAAATGATATAAAATTGGTTAATATTCGCCATTTCCTACCTCCACACCTCCCTTTACAATATCATAATTTCAATCTGTTCTTATACAATAGAAAAATATCCAAAAAAAATACACTATCATAATTTTACCATTTATACTAAGACCGTTTTAAAATTTAAGACCTCAAAAATCTTAAAATAAAGGGCATTAAAAAAAAAAAATACTAAAATTGTGTAATAACAACTTCCAATCAGCCTCATACCTGCCAACATATTCGTACTTGCTGATATTATTGATATTCTATTCAAAAAAAACCGACACTTACGCTTCTATCTGAACAAAAATAAAAATGAACGTTTTTAAGTTGAAATTAATTTCAGATTTATATCAATATGACCTCCTCTACATGCTAATATATTGTAATTTATCAATTTAGATCAGGTGGGCTGCAAAGATTTTTTTTGTTGTGTTCTTTGTTACACGAAATCGAAAAAGTTTGTATTGTTAGCCTGAGAGACCAAGACTGGTCAACTTAGTGTCCGATAAGAGATTCGATTGGTCGAATTAGAGTTGTTTTTAAGACTAGGAATTGCATAGACAAAGACAAGATAGTCTATAGAAATTTATAAAGGAAAAGGGAAAGTATATTTTTTGAAGTGAAATGGTTTCGAGATTCATATCCATTCAGACAATATGACGAGTGTGTGCGATCGGTCGATGGTTACTTTTAACTGTCTATTATTAAACCTTCGGTAACAATTTTTTGGTAAATTGTTTTTTATTTAATTTCATTTGCTATCTACAACTATATACTTATCGAGACGTTTTAACATTTTAAAAGATCTTGCAACCAATTTAAGGGAAATGAAACTTTTTATAGCGAGAAAGAATAATCGGCAATAAATATTTTTTTGTAGCGTAAAAGGGTAATCAGGAATCAAACTGTTTTTTATAACGAGAAATTATAATCGAAAATGATTTTTTTTTATAACTAAAACTGGTATTCGGGAATGCATTTTTTTTTATAACGAGAAAGAATATTTGAAAATTAAACTGATTTTTATAATGAGAAAGTGTAGTCGGGAATGGAACGTTTTTATATAATGAGAAAGGATAATTCAGAATAAACCTTTTTTATAGCGAGAAAGGTTTACCAGGAATAACACTATTTTTTATAACGAGAAAGTGTAGTCGGGAATGGAACTTTTTTTATTACGAGAAATGTTAATTAATGAAAATACATCTTTATGAGGAGAAAGGGTATTCGAGAATGAAACTTTTTATAGCGAGAAAGAATAATCGGCAATGAATATTTTTTTATAACGAAAATGGTAATCAGGAATAAAACGAGAAATTATAATCGAAAATTAAGGTGCTTTTATAACTAAAACTGGTAATCGGCAATGCAATTTTTTTTATAATTAGAAAGTGTAGTCGGGAATGGAACGATTTTTTATAATGACAAAGGATAATTGAGAATAAAACTTTTTTATAGCAAGAAAACTTAATCGGGAATAACACTATTTTTTTAGTGTAGTCGGGAATGGAACTTTTTTTATTATGAGAAATGTTCATTAATGAAAATACATCTTTATTAGGAGAAAGGGTAATCAGGAATAAAATGGTTTTTTATAAAGAGAAATTATAATCGAAAATAAAACTTTTTATAACGTGTAATGGTGTTCGGGAATGGAACTGGAGTCGGGAAAATTAAGGTTGCTTTTTTTCTAACGAGAAAGTGGAGTCGGGAATGGAACGTCATTTTATAACGAGAACGAATAATTGAGTTTAAAACTTGTTTATAGCGAGAAAGGATAATCAAACTGTTTTTTATAACGAGAAAATATAGTCTGGAATGAAACTGTTTTTTATAATGAGAAAGTATAATCGGAAATCAAAGTTTTTCTATAACAAGAACTAGTATTCGGGAATGAATTATTTTTATAGCGAGAAAGAATAATTGAAAATGTGACTATTTTTTATAACGAGAGAGTATAGTCAGATAATAGAACGTCTTTTTATAACGAGAAAGTATAATTGAGAGTAAAATTTTTTTATAGTGAGAAACGATAATCAAAAATGACACTGTTTTTTATAACGCGAAATGGTATTTGGAAATGAAACTTTTTTTATAACGCGAAATGGTATTCGGGAATGCAATTTTTTTTATACCGAAATTAAAAAAATCTTGTCTTCCAAGGCTCCAAGTGATGCTGGTTTTGGTTTATAGGCATAGACGAGTGACTTCAAGTATCCCTATAAAAAGTAGTCTAGCGGCGTCAAACACACGATCTAGGTGGCCAACTCACCGGTCCGAAACGTGATATAAATTGATCACTGAACTCACCGAGCTGTGTGGCATGTATTACCGTCCTGTTGAGACCACATGTTGACCAGATGCAGTTCTTGGATTTTAGGCAAAAAAATAAAAGGTAGTGATGCTGACGTTGCGGCCAGCGTCAACTTTGAAGAAATACAGACGGATGACTCCACCGGTCCATAATCTGCACCAAATAGTGCTTGTCTCTGAGTGCAATGGCAGTTCTTGTTGTGTCTGTGGCTGTTCATCAGACCAAATACAACAATTTTGCTTATTCACATACCCATTCAACCAGAAATGAGCTTCGTCGCTGAACGCAATTTTTTGGTAACAGAACGGATTTTCCTCAAGTTGTAGTCGGCAATGAAATACCTTTTTATAACGAGAAAGTATCATCAGGAAAGAAACTGTTTTTATAACAAGAAATGGTATTCGCGAATGAAATTTTTTATAGCGAGAAAAAATAATTGAAAATAAAACTGTTTTTTTTATAACGAGAAAGATTATTCGGGAATGAAACTTTTTATAGCGAGAAAGAAAAATTGGCAACGAATATTTTTATAACGAAAAATGATAATCGGAAATGCAACTTTTTTTATAACGAGAAATGTTATTGGTTTTTATAACGAGAAATAGTAACGAATAATTGAAAATAAAAGTTTTTTTTATAACGAGAATCATAGAATCATAGAAAACATAAAAAAGCGGCACCGACAACTTATTAGAGCATTTAAAATTAAAAGGATTAGATTTGACATGAGTTAGAAGGCTTTGTAGAACCCCAAAGATTTTTTTCTTTATTGTGCATTTCGATTGATTTTCCAGTAGTCGTTGTTATTGTCAATAACGTCTGTTAAGCTCAAAACTTTTTTAGTCTCGTGTTAGTTATTTGTCTGAGCATTATCCCATGTAGCGTACCACCCTTAGTAAGGTTCAAAGCAGTAGAAGGTTTTTGGGAGAGGTGGAAGGTGACATAAATTTTTTTCTACTCATTAACCTTTACCCTTTATCTCGTAAACCATTCTTGGAGATTTAAGACATGCGATTGTAAGTTCCTAAAAGCTATTTGAACTGTTGGGTGACGTGTAAGAATTGTAGTATCGTCTACATAGCTAACAGTCATAATTTTGGTATTAGTTATATCGTAAACTATTACTTAAAGTAATAACTTAAAGAGCTTTTAATAATTAATAAAACCTCTTTAATTTAAAAATTTCTGATTTTTTCTACTTCTTTTGGTTGCATTGCGTTTTTACAACTATTAATGACTTATTCAAGAAAAAAAATTAATGACCTTTTCATAATGAAAACAAATCATACACACTTCCAACACGTAAACAATTTAAACTCTTTGATTATGCAAATTTACTCAATTTGTAAGGAGCTGACCGGAAGTTCTTACTTAATAAACAATACCATAAACTGATTGAACGAAATTCAGAACAGAAACACAAGAGAGCGGAACCGACACGTTATGAATCGAAATAATAATCGATGTTGTACGGTGTAGTGCGTCTTATCAATCGACGATAGTCTGCAATATCATTAAGGAGCCAATGACCGACCATCTCTAACGATTCCTGACCATCTAACTAAGATTTTGCGTTCACTTCAGAGGCGGTAGTGTAGTTTTGCTCCGAGCACCACACAGCCATGGACAGGATGTGACGTTGATGAATTTCAAATGGAATCAAACACTTCTGGTCATAGAGGGAGGGGAGTCTTTTAAAAAATCAACAACGAAAAAAATCTTCTTCTTTTTTAAATGATTTTCCATTTGAATAAATTGAGACTCGACACTTCATATTCCCTTTGCATGGATTACTCGACAAATGCCGGTAGTTTAGCCACAAGATCTGATTATAAGCAACTTTACGTCATTCCCTACTTTACCCACACTAACTTATTTAAATGGTTCTGAATAAATTATTGTATGTACAATTGAATTTCAGCTATGTTGGCGAGGGTCTTTAATTGAGATTTTTCTAGAGTAATAACAATTTGTTCAGTGAATTGTTCAAAAATCCCGCCCGTCCTATGTTCTTATCGCGCAACACTGATTTTTGATTTGTTCGCTTGATAAACTGTCGACTAAAACAGCTGCAACTAAATAAAATCTTTTAAAATTTTTTTTATTTTTTTTGGTGGTATTATTATAAATTTTCTATAATATTAAATGTTATTTTTAATATTGTATTTAAAAAAATAATTTAATTTTAGTGTTACTGAAAAAATTTAACTATTTCTTTTTTCTATGTCATAAGCCAGGAATTACACGTACTTCATAGGTCATTCGCCCTAGGCGTGTCCGATCTATCTAAATGAATGGTCGTTGTGAGTGACCTTTGTGAGTGTCAAAAAAAATATCATTACTTAAAATTTCGTACTACGAAAACACAACTTCACTTATTACGCCATATAAGTGTACCGTAGTTACCAGATGAGATTAAAATTTATACTGTACGTCTATGAGGTACGGGGGGAAACCTTCGAAAGGTACTCGCCTGGAAATTTTTCCTGCCAGACGAGTTATGCGGGATTTTTACCTCGCTAAAACCTAACCTGCACCTCTAACCTTGCTCCCGGAACGATGGTTCCCCGGCGGCAATCTTCGTAAATACTACTTCGCCGGGGCGTTCTTATTTGATGCTACTGCTGTCCCGATGTTATGACGCCTCGCGGCCTATTCTTCGTACGTTGTGTAGAGATCCTTGATAATGGATTCCGCGTACTCTGCAATTCTGTTCCAAGCCGATTGGCTCTTCAGCATGCACTCCACTATGTTTTCTGGACTGATGGAACGGTCCAGATTTCTCGTCAGTTCTGCCCGTGTCCCCTCGTAGAGGGGGCACTGGAAGAACACGTGTTCTGCGTCTTCGATCACATCGCGGCAATGATGACAGTTTGGGGAGTCAGTTCTCTTGAATCTGTGCAAGTATACCCGAAAGCATCCATGCCCAGTCAAGAGTTGGGTGATGTAATACCCGACTTCCCCGTGCAGGCGAGTGACCCATTTGGTAACATCTGGGATCAGCCGAAGAGTCCACCGACCCTTCGTCGAATTGTCCCATCTCTCTTGCCAGAGGCGAAGACTCTCGGGTCTCTCCTTTTCAAAGAGGACCTTTCGCCGCTCTTCCTTCTTCCTTCGATGTTGGCGTTCCCGCTCTCCTGCCAGGGTGTCGATGGGTGGGCATGATGCCACAACGTTGACCGCATCGTATGATACCGTTCGGTATGCTGACGCTACTTTGATCGCTGAGAGCCGCTGGACTGATGCCATTGTCTTGCGGTATGTTGTTAGCTCTGGCGATTTCGCCCATACTGGTGCTCCGTATAGCAAGACGGAGGTAACCACAGTTGCCAGTAGTCGCCTTCGGATTTGCCTGGGGCCTCCGATATTGGGCATTATCCGCGAAAAGGGACTTACGTGCCAGCCATGAATATCCGATATTGGGCATTATCTAGAAGGGACTAACGTGCAAGCCATGTGGCTCAATGATGCCTCTTACTTCATTACTTTTCTAGCACTCCTTATATGCTATGTCGAATTTCGCCTAGTATTGGGTGACGCGATAGACCACTGCTTTGAGGGCATCAATGCTCTTTGCAGAAATTGATCAATCTCTTTGATAGCCCACAGCTCGCCATAATTTGCAGCTGTCCAAGATGTTCAATAAACAAACAAGATTTCTTACCAAAAAATTATTTTTTCTAATATTCAGAAGTGTTAAAAAAAAAGTTTTTAATAAGAAGTTAGCATACTATTCAATATGGTTAAAAAAAATGTAATTTATTAAATTTTATTAATAAGTAAACTATTTTTTCTTTCTAAATATGTTAAATATCCATTAAATAACGGATGCTCCTTTTTATGTGCGTAACAGCAGAATTCATCATGATTTAAAATGTCTTTTGTACGTAAGTTACGAGGGTGACCCGATAAGTTTCTGGCCTGATTAAGAAAAAAACATTTTTTTTGTTGGATTTTCCAGTTTTATTATCGCAACAGAGACTAATAAATTTTTCGTATTGGTACTGTAATTTAGTTATACCCGAATCGTTGTCCACCAAAACATTTGTTGATGTTAGAAAATAGGTGTTAGCCGCTGGATGCTAAGTCAGGTAAATAAGTTACGGCTACCTGGCTAATGTGCTAAACTTTGTTGTTCAAATGCTTGAATAAATTTGCGCAGTACTCACCTTTGGTAGGTATACCCTTTTTAAGGTAATCAATAACGATTATCCCCTTCGCATCCCAGAAAACAGTCGTCATAACCTTGTTAGTCGACAAAATTATCTTTACCTTTTTTTGGGTTTGGTTCACCTGACCTTGGTCACTGTTTTGACTGTTGCTTACTTTCAGTTGGTGTACCTAAGTTTCATCTGCAAAATTCATTGTAATTCCACTTGTAGAGCTGCTAAATTCTCAGTTGAAACTATTTTCCGTTGCAAATTCTGATCGGGAGTTACCAAACGCGGCACCTACCTTGCGCAAAGCGTTTCTATACTCAAAAGAATTTTTATTCCTTTGGCATTTAAGATTCAAACACTTTTAATCTGCGGTCTCCCAGTAAAATTTTATTAATTTTTTTTCTTCAATAATATTGGGAGTTGTTACGTCAGTGAGGCATTCGGAGTGGGGTTCGTCCTCGAATATTTTTTTTTAAATTCAGAAATCCACTGTTTTATCGATGAATATTATAGAAAAGAGACTTTTAGTATTCATTCCATTTCTTGTTTGATTTAAAAATGTGTTAAACCTTTTAAATAGACGTATTTTATAGCCGCCCATTTTCCATTTTTGTTATTTAAATAAAAGCATCTCGTCAAGAGCTATTGACCTGCACTCTTGTGTATGGATTAGTTAAGGATATTACTATAGAATTCCACTAGAAAATTAGTACTGCTGGCGCCATCTATGTGTTGAGCCGGAAACTTATCAACCCTCCCTCATAGGTATTACTCGTTATAAAAAAAATTACCCTAGATTGTTTTTTATTTTAACGCAACCCTCTGATGCATGCAACTATTTTGACAAATCTGGACTAGCCTTACTATTCACACCCTCCCAATAAACAATCTTGCGCACTTAACGAGACATTGGTTGAGGGATATTAGCGCGTCCGGAGTAGGGTTCGCTATCAGTTCAATTACGACTTTTTTTTTAATTTCAGAAACTCACTGTTTTATTAGTAAATATAATGGAGAATATTGTTTTAGTGTTGATTCGCCCATTTTCCATTTTTTTTAATTAAATAAAAGCATCTCGTCAAAAGCTATTGACCTGCACTCTTGTATGTGGATTAGTAAAGGATAGTACTATATAATTCCACTAGGAAATTAGTACTCCTGGCGCCAGCTATGTGTTGAGCCGGAAACTTATCAGCTCTCCCTTGTATGTATTACTCGTTATAAAAAATTCCACTATCGACTGTCTTGCTATTTGCTAAGGCTCACACCCTTGACGGATGCAACCAATTTGATAGATGTGGACACTAGCTCTATTACTAATACCCTCCCAAAAAACATTTTTGCGCTTTTAAGGACACATTGGCTAAGGGATATTTTTAGAATTTTAAATAAATCCCCTTAGGTACAGAAGTATCCTGAAGGGGATTTATTCTTGTTTCCTATTTTTCAAGTTATTTAAAATTTGGTCATTACTAATTCGCAATTGTAGATAGAAAAAAGAAGAGATTTTGCCAAAGTTTTTCCTATTTTCAAAATGTGATTCTGCGAACGAAAGGAGGGGAGGATTGGTAGCAAAATACAATTAGAATTTTGTTTTTTTCTCTTTATTGAACTCCACCAACGTTTTCACATTTTCCATTTAAATACAAATACGCAAAAAAGTTTATTTTAAAGCTGAAAATATACTAAAAATAGAAAATATTCTCAACTACCCCCAAAAAAAATATTAATATTAAAAAAAATAAATAATAATTCAAATTCTACCAAGAAAATAGATTCGTTTGAGATATATTTTTATTTTTGATTAACCGCAGTTGTAAGTTTTGATTTTCATGATGCACACTCCCATTTTAGATATCCAACAAAATCGTATCGTCGAATTCTTAAGAAAATCATCACAAATTTTTGGGATCATTTCTTTTTATTTGATTTTGCAGACAAAACAAGATTCATAGTGTTCTGGTTTCGTTGTAAGGCAAGTGTCTCATCCAATTTAGGGGTTGACTCATGGATCGAAATTGGCATGATCACTAAGATTCTGTCCGACAATTCATATTCGAATCAAGTACAATATATGAGTTTTCATTGTTTTTCCAAGTATTGATTGCTCGGAAAAATAAATAAAATGACGACAAGAGACGATAAAGAACACGAGTTCATGAACAATTTTGTGATATTAATTGTGAATAATTGTTCTATGCAACATAAATTTGAATTTAGAAGTGTTTACTTGTACGGAGGATTCAGTTCTGGGCATTGGCTCCAATTGCAAATAAGTATGATTAAGCAAGTTTGGTATTTGCTGGAGTCCATCGGATCTATTGCTCTATATTATTAGCGGGTTCTGCTAACTCAAATGCGTCGGAATGCTTGTACGGAACTTTTCTTTGGTGATGTACTAATTAAGTCCATCGAAGTGCGTCCGTCCGACTCCCCTTCTCGAATGTTAAGTGGTTCATTCTTAATTTGTCCGTATTCTCTTCACTGTAGTCGGTTTTTGCAAATGCAGATGTTATTTTCCAGCTTGTATTTTACACACTCCACGCAACGCTGATCCCAACGCATATTTGCCAGTCTGCATGATGTTGCGCAACGCTACATCGCAGTGTGGGGTGCCCATTTGTATGGATTCAGATTCTGCAGATCAACATCTAATTTTGCCCATTCATATTGAACATCGACACCTCCCAGTGTGGGTAGAAGGTCGAACTCCTCCATCCACACATAACATTAATTTGATCAATTGAACCTCGCGTCATCTGGACGCATTAGCAATTTTCAACACTACCACAAAATTGCCATTCTGATTGCCGCGTGATTTTTTCTTTGTATCTTCTTGGAATAGGGAGGGTATATGTATTTACACAGTCCGCGCCATATATACAAGACGTTATTCTATTCAGCTACGACTGCATAATTAGAGATGAATAAACGGCCCCAACCAACAAATATGATAATTCTTGCGTGAGTGCATTGGATTGGATGGTCCCAATAGGCTTGCTTATTACTACTTCGGTACTACCAACTTGAAGACATCAAATTATGCAATCACCTAATTGGTTAATTGGTAGTAAATCAGTATACTATGAATAATATTTTATATACAATAATTCTATGGAAATCGGTGCTTTTTGATAATGTCACTTTTTTTTGTGATTAGTAGTAGGCGGTATTGTTATTTAAAAAATAAAAACTTATATACACGTAATAGTCAGCCATTAAAACTTAAAATTTTAGGTCTATTCCATATTAAACCCACACAAAAAAAAAATTGAAATATTCCAACTCTTTCATGAATAGAATTATTAATTTAAATTCTTTTAATGAATCAACATCAATGAATGATTGTACTCGTAGTTTGCATATATTAAAATAATAATTTAATTATAATAAATAAAAAGAATGATGGAATCATATTTGAATAGTGCGTCAATTCATGAATGTACCGAAATTAATACGTTCCGTAAATATGAAGACCATCAAAGAGAATTGATCAAGAAATGATTGTTTTCTGTAGTAAAAAGTTATCCATTTTGGGTGTCGGAAATAATAGTCCTGTCAGTTGGCAGTACTTAAGCGCATATAATATTAGAAATAATATTTGGTTAAATGAAAGTTTGCAATTTTAACTGTCAATAAATATAGTTTAACTGTCAAATAATATACAGAAATTGTAAAAATATTCTGCAAATTTGCTTATTCTGGCGAACCTTTGTTTCGAGCTTTAAGGGGATATGATGGAGGGTCATTTCTCGATTGTTAAATACGTTAATAAGGAAAATTTTCATATATGGAGCTCTGAAAACCTGTTCAAAAAGTATTGGGAATTTTGAATTTCCGCGGGTTACGTATATTTGATTTTTGATTTTTTGTGGCGTTAGCTGGTACTATGTTTCCAAGTTAGGTCATTTTGAATATTCAGTTAATTTTTGACAGCTGCTTTGCTTGCACAAAAAAAAATGGTTGAAAGAAAAAGTCACAAGAAGCCAGATATGGGGAGTACTGTGTTATTTGATGACTGCGTCATTATTAGTGTGTTATTTTTGGGCAAAAATTCGAGTACAAGCAACGATGTGTGAGCAGGGGCGTTATCATGGTGCAAAAGCCAATTTTTGTTCTTCCAGAAATCCGGGCGTTTCTGGCGGATTGCTTAGCGCAACTTGCGCTAACTTGTAGGTAATATTCCTTATTGACCGTTCTACCCTGTGGCAAGAACTCATGATGCACCACGCCCTTGCAATCGAAGAAAACTGTAAGCAAAACCTTCACATTCGACCGAACTTGGCCAATGTGGTTCATTCCAGCTTCCATTGGGATGATTGAGCTTTGGTGTCCACGTCGTCACCAGTTATGACTCATTGGTGCAAATTTGTGTCATCGCGGACGGAGTCCAACAGCTTCTTAGCAATGTTAATGCGATGCTGTTTTTGGTTGAAAATGGGAAAACAAACGACGACGAGCCAAAAAACGTGCAAGCAAATCAGCTGCCAAAACTTAACTGAATATTCAAAATGGCCGAACTTTTCGTCATAAGTGAAAGACATGAGTACCAACATAACGCCAAAAAAATCGAAAATCGAATATACGTAACCCGCGGGAATTCAAACTTCGCGATACTGTTTGAACAGACCTCGTACTTTATGGTCTGAACATGTTATTCTTTGAAAATTAAGAAGGAAAGACCGCTACCGTCAGTTCTGTGCTCTATGGCCAAATGTGGTTTTAACAAAACGACAACATAATTTAGTCAATATGACAAATTTTTGGCTTTATTGCCCGAAAAATTCCCAGGATGCCTAATTTCGATATTTGGTAATGTCAACTGCTCTTCAAGATTAAACGATTTGACACCGTTGAAATTATTTTTGTAAGCTTAAATGATTTGACACCGTTGAAATTATTCTTGTAAGACTATGCAAACCATCATGTTTACCACATGTATAAGCTTAAATCCGCTGTTTGCTCATAGGTGGCGTAAGTGACCGTATTAAGCTACCATGGGCACGTCATAAACTTTTATGAGTTTGACATCTGTCAACATTAATCAGTAAGATGAAGAGGTCCGCTACTTTGTATTAACTCTTCTACCGTTAAACTAAGGGATAAGCTAACCAATTAATTAAATGTGTTCATCTGTTAATAGCTACAAGGAATTCGACCCCACTATGATGAAGGTCTCCTTGGTTTGTTGCTGAATTGACTGAGCCTGACTGCATCTGCTATGATATTTGCTGATACAGAGCCGGCAGCTGTTGAATTTGGGGTTGTGACTGTGGTTGAACCTGAGGCTGCGGTTGAGACTGAGCTTGTTGCTTGGGTTGCGTATATGGAATCACATGCGTCAGCACACCGTTCTGAATGTTAATATTGACTTGCAAACTGGTTGTATGAATTTTCACAGCGACTACTGTTGGCGTCTCATTTGCGGTCACGTAGAACTGAACTGGATACGACTGACTCTTGCCGAACTTGTTTGTTGATATTCGGACGTCCCAAATTGTTGTTGCTGCTTCAGTACTATCGGCGTCAGTTGAATTTGAGCTAACATGGTATTCTGTTGTTGCTGCTGCTGCTGAAGATTCATTTCCTTCAATGTGACTACACCACCACCGGGCTGCTCTCGTCGTATGGTCTTCAGACGGAATTCGTTGATCGGGGTCACCCATACTTCAAAAAGTATCGCGAATTTTGAATTGCCGCGGGTTACGTATATTCGGTTTTCGATTTTTTGTGGTGTTATGTTGGTACTCATGTCTCTCACTTATGCCGACAATTTCGGCCATTTGTTTTTGACAGCTGCTTTGCTTGCACATGTTTTGGCTCGTCTTCGATTTTTGCTCAATTTCGACCAAAAACCAGAGGGTAATAACCGTCGTCGATTTTTGCTCAATTTCGACCAAATTTGCTCCAGAGGGTCATAACTGGTGACGAATCATAGGTTTATGGTTATGACGTGGAAACCAAAGCTCAATCATCCCAATGGAAACTACCGCACGAGCCAAGACCGAAAAAAGCGCGCCAAGTTCGGTCGATTGTGAAGGTTTTGCTTACAGTTTTCTTCGATTGCAGGTGCGTGGTGCATCATGAGTTCTTGCCATAGGGTAGAACGGTTATTAAGAAATATTACCTGCAAGTTATGCACAAGTTGCGTAAAGAAATCCGCCAGAAACGCCCGGATTTGTGGAAGAACAAAAATTGGCTTTTGCCATTTTTGGGCAAAAACAACACACTTATAATGACGCAGCCATCGTATTCCCCAGATCTGGCCCCATGTGACTTTTTCTTGTTCCCGAAACTGAAGAGCCCCATGAAAGGACGACGCTACGCTACGATCGAGGAGATAAAGAAGGCATCGAAGGAGGAGATGAACACGTTCGCACAAGTGTATAATATCTGGTGGGGATTACTTTGAAGGGGACAAAATAGATATTCATGATAAAATAAATAATTTTTGAAAAAACACAAAATTCGTGATAGTTTTTGAACAAACCTCGTATAAAAGTTCCAGTTCTGAGCTGACATGACTTTTACATAACCCCTCTAACAACAAATTATGTACCGCGTGTTTTTTTAAGTGTTTAATTTTTTTAAAGCAATGACAGATCTTATTTTGCCTGTGGTTGTTCATCAGACCAATTGCAACAATTTTGCTGATTCACATACCCATTCAACTAGAAATGAGCTTCTTCGCTGAATGCATTTTTTTGATAAAAATAAAGGTTTTTCCTCAAGTGAACTCACCGAAAATTCAACTGCTGTGAACGGCGACGGATGGACAAATCACGGTCTTCACAAACACTGTACGCTACGGCAGCAATATTTTACTATGTACGCACTCTACGCATACGGGTTTGTGGTTTGATATCCAATAACACCAAATTGCTGCAAAATTTTGGCACTATTGCTTGAATTGCTTGCTGAGTAGGTCGATTATGACGACCATAAAATGGTCTAAGGTTGGAAAATATATTTTTCACAGAGCATTAATTTTGATAATAAAATTTAGAAAATTCATAAGCATTGTTTGGGTTTAAGTCTTTTCATAATAAAATAGCAATTCCTAACTGGGCACTTTTGATTTTACAGCACGTTATATGTCACACGTGATCTGTCAAAAATAAAAATATGGAAAACCAAACAGTAAAAAAAATCATCCGATATTAATGAGTTAAATTTGACTATTAAATTTAATTATTTTTAATTTATCATTATAAAAAGAATAAAATAATTTTAATCTAAACCTATGTGATTGTAGTGTGCTAATGCGCTACAAGATTTACTGTGGGAACGAGCACACTACAAGCGTATAATAATTTTTAATATACTTTTAATGAAAAAAGATATTTTGTTAAAGAAAATTCCTCCAATTATATTTATTCTGTTTTAACTATTTCTTATTTAAGATAACGTAAAATGTTAAAAATTATTTCCAAATTCAAAATGGACGAACATATAAAAAATTAATTTCAGAAAGCCTCCTTTCAGAAAACCCCCTAGTCTTAAGTCATAGAGAATAAGCTATAAATTTATTTAGGATTGTTCTAAAATAAAAAAATCTTCTGCTTCCAAACTTTTATCTAAAATGCAATTTTTTCTTACAATTTCCATTTCTATCTGAATTTCAAAGATTTCAAATTAGTTTTTAAATAATTTTTTTTACTGTAGGTAAAATGGCGTTTGTTATAAAGCAGTATGCCCACCTTAAAAATTCATATCTAGACATATTGGTGGGGCATATTATGTCAAGCCAGTTGCTTTGAAGTGTTCTCCATTATTTGGACATGAGTGATTTTATAAAAAGTAAAAAAAAATAGTCTAAATATCAAAGTACACTGACTGGTTGGCGTTGGAGGTCTAGATACCTTCTTAAATATTGGGTAAAATTGTAAAATAAATAAAATTCTTTTTTTCTTTTTTTTAAATGGTCATTGAACTTTTGCCATTTATTGTTCACTGTTGATCTGGTTTAAAGTCACTTAAAAGTTAAATTAACAGTGTAGGTTGTTCGTTGATGAACACCTACGATAATTTTCGGCAATTCTTTTTCGCGTTTTTCCTTCTTTTTACCCTTAATTTTGTAAGAGTTTTGAACCTTAAGAATATTCTTTCTACTAAATAATTGATTCTACTTCACTTTGATGTGTATTTTCTTTGAAATAATGTAATTTTCTGACCAGAAAAAAAATTAATTTCAAGAAAAAACAATCAATTTTCTACTAATTTTACAAACAAAATTACAGGAACGTTCCCATCATCGTTAGAGTAGAATTTATGCTTACCAGAATCATAGATGCATATTCTTTATAGGAACTCTTATGAAAAGCTAATTATTATTAAATTATTATCTATGCTAATATCTGCATAAAAATGAGTATAATCAAAAAATAATAAAGTCATAATTATACCGATCAGTATGGATAATTTTAAAATATGTACAATTATTATTCGTGCACTAATTAATATTTTTTATGCACCTACGTGACTACTTCGATTAGCATAACGAAAAAAATCGTTTTTTCTATAAATAAATAAATTTTCATAATAAAAATTTTCTTAGAAAATTCATGAAATTGTTTTGGTTTTTTTTTGCAATAATGAAAATTTTGCTGATTGACGTATTCATCAAGTAAGAACGAATCATACGATCCGTATTATATAATGGAAAATCTTAAACTACATAAACGTCACCTTGGGTGACATATTTGTTTGACAGCTGTCAAATGAAAAGGGGTGTACTTTCCTTACCATGGAATGGATAACCCGTTGTTAGTAGAATTTATATGAAGTACCATAAAGGACCTCCCATATTTATAACCACACAAGATGAAGAGTTATTTTGTATTTTTATTTTTAGTTTGTTTTTGGTTATATTGGCAATATTGAAAATATCCAAGAGTTATTTCCACTCTTTGCAGGAATGAGGGAAGAAAGCTTCAACTGGAATCGTTTTCAGCTTCTTGGTTATACCATAACTCCTTTGGAGGTTATTGCCATTATTAGTATAACATCCTTTCAAGGGCTTAAAACATTAAAATAAGTCACATGGACTATAGGCAGGTGAATTTGGTTACTAGGGTACCATAGGGATGCCTTTTGCTGATTAAAATTCATTGATGGAGATTGCCACGTGACAGTAGCGTTGTCATGATGGAGGATTTGAGTGTCTTTTTTTTTATGTTTAGATTAATGAGGTACAGGGGGAAACCTTCAAAAGGTACTCGCCTGGAAATTTTTAATTTCTTAATCTAATCTTGCTCTCGGAACGATGGTTCCCCGGCGGCACTCTTTGTAAATACTACTTCGCCGGGGCGTTCTTATTTGATGCTACTGCTGTCCCGATGTTATGACGCCTCGGGGCCTATTCTTCGTACGTTGTGTGGAGATCCTTGATAATGGATTCCGCGTACTCTGCAATTCTGTTCCAAGCCGATTGGCTCTTCAGCATGCACTCCACTATATTTTCTGGACTGATGGAACGGTCCAGATTTCGATTTCTCTCCAGTTCTGCCCGTGTCCCCTCGTAAAGGGGGCACTGGAAGAACACGTGTTTTGCGTCTTCGATCACATCTCGGCAATGATGACAGTTTGGGGAGTCAGTTCTCTTGAATCTGTGCAAGTATGCCCGAAAGCATCCATGCCCAGTCAAGAGTTGGGTGATGTAATACTCGACTTCCCCGTACAGGCGAGTGCCCCATTTGGTAACATCTGGGATCAGCTGATGAGTCCACCGACCCTTCGTCGAGTTGTCCCATCTCTCTTGCCAGAGGCGAAGACTCTCGGGTCTCTCCTCTTCACAGAGGACCTTCCGCCGCTCTTCCTTCTTCCTACGATGTTGGCGTTCCCACTCTCCTGCCAGGGTGTCGATGGACTGATGACATTGTCTTGCGGTATGTTGTTAGCTCTAGCGATTTCGCCCACACTGGTGCTCCGTATAGCAAGACGGAGGTAACCACAGTTGCCAGTAGTCGCCTTCGGTTTTGCCTGGGGCCTCCGATATTGGGCATTATCCGCGAAAGTGCGCCCTGTACTGCTGATGCTTTCCTGCTGACGCTGGAGATGTGCTCTTTGTAGTTGAGTCTGGCATCCAAGACCACTCCTAGATACCGGATGTAGGGTAGCGACCGGATGTCGTGGTCGCCTACTCTTATGGTGATGGTCTCCATTTTCTTCCGGCTACTCACAAGGAGTGCCTCGGTCTTATGTTCCGCCAAAGACAGGTCTGCCGATGTCATCCACTGTCTTATGCTCCAGATGGTGGTGGAGAATGCGGCTTCCAGTTCCTCCAGGTGTTTGGCTACAAGGATAACCGCTACGTCGTCCGCGAAGGCCACGAGTGTTGTGTTCAAGGATTCGAGTGTCTGTAATATCCTATCTGACGCGGAGACACCTTTTTTGTGTTTTTCAAGAACTTCATATTCTCAGCTTTAATGTTAATCGACAATTTGACCTCACAAGAGCTCTCACTTCTTCCGCATTTTTATCAGTTTTCTATTTTAAAGGCCTCCCTGTGCGTGGTTTATCTTCCCCTGCTTCTCGGCACTCCAAAAATGCCTTATGTCATCAAAGTTCCCCATTGGCTAATTGGAAATTTTTGTGAGTCAAAGTTGCTCCTTTACCAAGCTTAACACATAATTTGATGGGACCACCGTTACTCCAAATTTCGCTGTTCCATTTTTCCTAAAGCACGACAAAAGCACAACCGCACTTATCACTCCTTTAAGAGTTGGGAAGTTACCAGAAGAGGGTGGAATTTGTACTGCACGTCTAGTAGGGACTAACGTACAAACTATATGGAGTGGAAGAATAGATTTCTCTTATTACTTTTCTACCACTGGTCGTGGATATTTGACAACCCTTTCATCACATCTGTCATCCTGGGCTCCTCTGGATGCTCAAAAGCATCATTTCTGCCACAAACTATCTTATTTGATATTCAATTTAAACCTCTCCCAACATCATATTTAAGTAGAAGTAAATTCATAAATCTCAAAAAAAATCCCATTTTAGGTGCGCTATCACAGGGTAGTATCTTTGGTCCTAATTTATATGACATTTATACCCACTATATATCTTCTCATTCTAAGACACCCATACAAATCCTGATACTGTTTCTAAAAATTTTTAATCCCATATCCCCAACCTCCAAACCTGGTTTACTAAAGGGTGAAGGTAAAACTAAGATCTTCTGCAAAATTTTTGATGCCCTTTTTTATATTCCTAATAGTGGAATATGTCATGATCTTAATATTCCCTATGTGCATAATTTGTTTGTTTCTCGTTATAAAAAGTTTCATTTTCAAACATAATTTCTCATTATAATTAAAAGTTTCATTCCCGATTATCCTTTCTCGTTATAAAAAAAAATTGAATTCTCGATTACGGTTTCTTGTTATAAAAAGAAGTTTTATATCCGATTAAATTTTCTCGTTATAAAAAGTTTCATTTTCAAACATAATGTCTCGTTATAAATAAAGTTTCGTTCCAGATTATCCTTTCTCGTTATAAAAAAAAAGTTGAATTCTCGATTACCGCTTCTCGTTATAAGAAAAGTTGACTTTCCGATTACTATTTCTCGTTATAAAAAAGTTTTATTCCCGATTATACTTTCTCGTTATAAAAAGTTTCATGTCCGAACATAATTTCTCGTTATAAAAAGAATTTTTATTGCCGATTACCGTTTCTCGTTATAGAAAAAAAAATTTCTATTCGATCATTCTTTTAGCGAACCTCAATATCATATTGGTTGATAGCCGGGAAATCTCGAAGGAATCATTGAATCCCAAATGAGCCCATCTTATTAAAATGATATCTTAACAGATAATGGCCAGTGAGTACCCTTAGGTCTGGTTTGCCGAGTTTAAGGGCCTCTGTTCTTTTTAGAAAAGGCGATGAGATTTTAAGAGGGTCAGCTTTTAACCCCGCGTTCCCAAGTCAAATGAACGGAGTATTTGCTCCCCTTTCGCCAAGTTTATCTGCTAGTTCATCACCCTCAATACCCTCATGACGTGGCACCGATAATGAAGTTACTTTGTTGTATGTAGCCAGTTGACTTAAGACCATGAGGATATACCAAACTATCTTGGATTGGATACCAGATAAGACAAGATCTTTCAATGCGTTTCGTAGGTTCCTTCTGATCCCCTTTTTAGCACCAAGCTCTATAACATGAATTTCTACCTGAAAAATAAATGGAGATTTACCAAGGGCCTTAGATAGATGGTAGTAAGATCCCGCCCCAATACCCACCGTTTGAGTAAAAAAGTCTTAGAAACGTTTGAGTAAAAGCCGAGGCCTCCTTCTTCGAGTAAGGCCTTCCTTCCATCCAAGTTAAGCGCTTCATAAGAACAACTTTGAAAGACTGGACCTAAAATTTTTGTCAAATAACTAAAAAATTTTTTTTTTAAACTAAAAAATTTTAAGGTAAAAATTTGTTGACTTTTAAGGTAAGGATTTATTAGATTTTTTTTGTCGATTTTTTATTGGTAAGAAAGTCTATATAAAAATTCATAAAGTCACAAAAAATTCACAAGAAACTGAAAATGCGCATATTTTTTTTTTCTCGAAGAATACAGAAAGTATTTATATTCAATCTACTTAACAATCGATTACATAAATAAGATTAAAATAACTATTTTAAGATATTAGAGCATTAAAGCGAGTTTAAAATGTTGGTAAATTTCTGCACGTTGATTCAGGTTAAAATAAACGATTTTCTAAAAAAAAAAATGATGATAAATATGGTAGTTCCCAGTTCCAGTTCTGTTCTGGAATTTGTATAATTTCAGCAGTGTGAATATGAATATGTAAACGATATTAAGAAATGGTTTACGTAACTATGTTAAGTGAATTATAAGAAGCCTAAAAATGACAAAACTCCAACACTTTACAGACATGAGAATCACTATTGGCCGACCCCACATTTTGCCTAACCCAATCTTTAGCCGTTGTGTTCGTTGTTCTTTCGATACGAAAATATAAATATGCCAATAACTAATAGTGTAAGTCTTTCTATTTATTTTATAATAACAATCGATGAAAGAGAAATAATCATTTTCCATTTAATATTATTTCATTTGCAAAACGGAGTGGTGTACTTGCTGGCATGTGCAGAAAGACAATATTAACATGGCCGTGTGGTCGTTCCGAAAACGAGTTGTTCCACACCGGGTTTCAACCTACATAAAACGTAGGTGCATTGTACGACCCACAACTGTTCAATAACATCAACCTGCATACCACCTATAGGCTATGAAAGAGGGCCACAAAACATATTTTTCATAATTTCCTAACTTTGTCCATCGACAAATACGTGTACTTTTAGAATCTCCTCAAACAGTTGGTGTGTACACGTATTACCAATTACAATTATTTCTATAGTCACTTAAATTGCACTGTCACTATTCGATTTTCGTTTTCAATTCAACAATTTATAAATTTTCTGTTTTGTTTCTGAAACATATTCACTTGTTCAATATTATCTATCGAAGAAAGAAATCCATAAACATGAAAGTGTTGTGGTTGGAAGGAAAATTTGCTCACTTTTCCCAACTGGTTTCGTATAAAAGTTTTGCTTTCTTTTCTTTTCGTATTAAACATTTTTCTTGACTACAAATTTATTGTAATTTTACCTCAACATTTTACACTTTATTACCCTTTGGAATGATAGTTTCAAATAAAAGAAATATCTAGAAATAAACTTGGTACAGCAAAAAAAACAAAAAACAGGCAAACATGTTTGGTAAAATATTGAATCGAATGTGATTTTGCAAGTATCGGTAAACAAACATCGAAGGTATACGAATCTTTTTAGGAAAATCGGACATGAACTGCATAAATTTAGTTGAACCTGTTTGAAATTTCACAAATACGTATTCAATCAACTTGATCTGTCATATTTTTAAAGGTATTTCTTTTGTTTAAAATATTGAAAATATTTTTCGAATTTTGAAAAGAAAAAAACAAACAAAAAATCAGAAAATATCAAAAGTGGCTTAGACTGTAAAAATGCATCGAATACGTCACAATGAAATACATCCTATATTGAAGAGCTTTTCAAAAGTATTATAAATCCTCTTAATTATGTTATAATAAAATTTTTAATATATAAAAAATTCCTAATAATTTCAAAAAATATATTAAAAATAACAACAAAATGTGGTTACTGTCAAAAAATTAAGCGGTTAGGAATGCTTGATATTCAAATTTTTATGAAACTATTAATAATTTAGTTTTCTTATTTTTGAACAGGTGATATATATTTTTTTTAATTATTATGGTATTATTACAGGTGATATTAATAATAAAGGGTTTTCAAATAAGAGTGCTATGATTTCTTTTTTAAAAAAAAAACACACTAATTGTTAAGAAAATTCAAATATTTTTTATAAGATGTACTTCACGATACAATTTAGTTCTGAATAAAGCGTTCACGACTTCTTTTGAAGGAACGAATTCGATGAACCCAATTTTCGAGCATTTTTTCCACTAAATTAAGTCCGTATGTCATGAATAGCACGTTCAATATTGACTTCTAAAGCTTGAAGAGAGTCTGGTTTATTGCTTAAGACCAATGACTTTAAATAACCCCACAAGAAATAGTCTAATGGTGTTAAATCACAACTTCTTGGAGGCCATTCAATGTCACAATTTCTTGAAATAATCGAATCTCCAAAGTTTTCTCGCAATAATTCGGTTGTTGCACGTGCTGTGTGGCACGTAGCCCCGTCTTGTTGGAACCAGATGTTATCAAGATTAACTTCTTCCAATTTCGGCCATAAAAAGTTGTTTATCATCGATCTCTATGACAGTAACGGTGTTACCAGCTTCATTTCGAAAGAAGTACGGACCGATGATTCCACCAGACCAAAAACCACACCAAACTGTCAATTTAGGTTCATGAATAATTAGTGGATTTTCTTTGCACCAGAATCGACAGTTTTGTTTATTTACCGCACCACTCAGATGAAAGTGAGCCTCATCGGAGAAGATGATTTTCTTAAAAAAATCGTTATCGTTTTCAAGTTGTTCCAAGACAAAATCAGCAAATTCACGATGCTTACGATGGTCCAATGGCTTCAGTTCTTGAGTGATAATAATTTTATACGGATGCAAGCCCAAATCCTTTCTCAAAATCCGCCAGGTTGTGGTTTGAGACAGTCCCAATTCTTGAGAACGTCTTGAATTCGACAAATTGTGGTCTTCAGCAACACTTGCCTGAACGGCAGCAATATTTTCATTACTACGAGCGGTTCTTTGTCTTATTGGCACTTGAAATTTTTAACAATGTACGCCCGAAATTTTTAACAATTCGACGAATAGCGAGCACAGTTGGACGATTATTGCGACCATAAATGGCAAAAGCGCACGAAAAGTTGCAATTGGAGAACGATTATTTTGATAACAAAATTGAATAATTTGTAATCGTTGTTCTTGCGTATATCTCTCCATGATGAAATTGTAAACATTACTGAATACAATGAAAAAAAAAACAGATCATGACATATTACAAATGGCCGAAACGTCACTTAGAAATCATATCACTCTCATTGGAAAACCCTATATTATACAAAAACCTAAGATAAGCACAGTTGCTACTCTGTACGAACATAAAAATTTATCGGTTACTCACTTTCATGTCATTTTTAAATTTATTTACAATTAATTTTCATTAAAAAAAAAAACACAATTAATTTTATGGTAAACTTAAAGTAAAATTTCAAAAATAAACGTAGCCAATATCATAAAAATCGAAACAAAAAATGAAAGACGCCACAAACAGTCCCAAACTGATGTGCTTATTTCTCTATTCGAATGCATTGAAAATCCTTTTTAAATCATTAGTTAATATTCTTTAATAGATCCTTATTTAAATACGTAAATTTTTTAATAATATTATTTTTTTTTATATAAATTGACGGAGAATTAAAAAACTATATTTACAAAATTCAAAAAAAAAAACAACCAAAAAACTATAATATTAGCATAAAAAGTAAGCAGTTACTGGTAGTTGTTATCCAATTGGTACTTTTCGAAAAGAAAAAACTTAATTAAGCACACTGAAAGTTCAGTTTTAAAAGAAATTATTATAAATTCCACTTTGAAAAATTAATTTCTTTATGAATGAAATTTTTGTTTGTTGTCACCAGAGCCATCTCTGAGATTTTTCTTAAATTCACTAACAAAAAAACTTTATATGGTGTCGATTTAAAGTTATCCAATTTAAAGGTCATAAAATAAAATTAAATCAAATATTTTTTATATTTAGCTTTCGATTTAGTTGTTATTTTTCTATAATGTAAAAACTTTGCCATTATACATAAAATTAAAATCATTCAAACAACTACCACTAGATAGTTTGCAGGACCTTATCCTTTTGTGGTTATTTTTGATGACTTTTTCGAACATTTTAGACTGTAATTGAGTTATTACTTAATGAATGTTTATTTTTATATACTTTGTAGATTGAGAATTGTTTGCTTAAAAATATAATATTTTATGCAGTCTTATAGAAAAAGGCTCAACAGCGTCAATTGTCATGACTTAATTTTCGCAATTACGCATCCTAAGAATTTTTCGCTCGATAAAGTCATAATTTGTCGTGTTCTATGACTTTTAGTGCCATTTTTTTTATTGAGCTCTGTTACTATGCATAAAATATCACATCATTTATAAAAAAACATAAAAATGGCGTCAAATTGTACGATCTTGGAGGACAATTGATATAACGAAATCACGAAATTACGCATCAGTTATACTTTTTCGTTATAAAACAGGCTTAAGTCTCCAGACTAGGTGCTCCCAGATAGCTTTTCGTAATTCCAGGCTCAATACTTTACTACCATATCTCGTAAACAATACACTAAAGTTTGAAAATAATCTGCGTAAATATAATATTTTGTGAAGCCTTCAAAAAAAATAGTAAACTGGTGTCAAATTGTACGATCTTGGAGGCCAATTGACATCATCACATTTCAAAATTACGTGTTAATTATGCTTTTTCGTTATAAAAAAAGCTTCATTCTCCGGACTAGGTGCTCTCAAATAGCTCTTAGTAATTCCGGTGCCAATACTTTACTGCCGTATCACGTAAAGAATGCACTAAAGTTTGAAAATTATCTGCGTAAATATAATATTTTGTGAAGCCGTTAAAAAAAATGGTTAAATGGCATCAAATTGTACGATCTTGGAGGCCAATTGACATAACCAAATCACGAAATTACGCATCAAGTTATACTTTTTCATTATAAAAAAAGCTTCATTCTCCAGACTAGATGCTCCCAAATAGCTCTTAGTAATTTCGGTCTCAATAATTTACTGTCATACCTTGTAAACAATGCACTAAAGTTTGAAAATTATCTGCGCAAATATAATATTTTTGGTAGCCGTTAAAAAAAATAGTAAAATGGCGTCAAATTGTACGATCTTGGAGGCCAATTGACTACATCAAATCTTGAAATTTTTTTTTCGCAATAATACCAAAATTATTTGTATTGTGCCGCCACCTTGCTAAAACCACATTTAGTCTAGCATTAAATCATCAAGTTCAGACTCAAAAAAAATTTGGTTATCTTACGGCCATAGTGCCCTGAATTTTCAGTAACTGGAATAAAACCAAACAATCATTTATCGTCTATACAATGGCTTCTCCACAGTTTTTTTGTGGGTTGTTAAAACCCCATAATTGTTAATTTTGCTTATTGAGCTATATGCAGTGATCGAGTAATGAATCTCATAATAGGAGACCATCATCTTCTCTGAAAGTACGAAACTTGGCTTCGGCAAAATCGCCATTTTTGTGTAAAGTTTTTTATAATTTATTTCACATTATTTGATATTTATTTTTATTTTTATTATGATAATCAAAACACGACTGTACTTTCCAAATTCCAAAATGGATAAACTGTTAATAGTTGTTATTTATCAATTACCGTTTAAGGCCTCCCAAATTTATATTACATGCAGTTTTTTGTACTAAACCACGTGTACACTATCTATAAATATCATGTCGACCCAATAAATACACATTAATGTAATTTACAATTTAATTTTCCTGTTTGTACATTTCAATTTAAAAATACTGACTACGCAGAAATCAAGGTAAAACATAAAATATGAACCAAAAACCAAGAGTCCCAAACATGTGTGATCAATTGCAAATGGCGGCTATTAATAAAACTTGAAAACTATTTTTTAATTGATAAAATGTAATTTTACTGATAAATTTCATACTGGAAATGGGGAAAAACAATTACTAATAAATATTTCTATATGTGATGCGTAAGTGTTTATTTGAAAATTGTATAAAATTGCATATGATCATCAGTTTTGTTGTTTTGAGCTTCTTCTCTAAGAACAAGTTTCCAATAATCAGCTGAACTATAGTCCCATATTACCATAAAAGCTTATTTTGCACAATTTGCCTATTCATAACACAAAACAAGTTAATCGATTTCAGTTGATTATGTTTAATGGCGATTTTGAAAAGAGTGGAATGGAAAACTTATTAAAAGTTTTGAAAATATGCCAAGTAAGAAATTTTCGTCGTGGAAAACTACCGCTTTTGTTGAACGGTTTTTTTTTAAATATAATTTTCAGTAATAAATTGAGTGTCAGTCAATTCGTTTTGTGTTGGAAATTTTTATTTCTGTGGTAAAAGTGGTGGAAGATGATCCATTCATTCAATGAAATAATAATTGTTCAAATCAAATCTGGTTTCTGTTTTTTTGATGTACAAAGCAGAGTACACTGTCGTCTGATAGTAGGTTTGTTGTGCTCATTTAAGATAATGAAAAATACATCCGAGGTCATTCTTTAATGATAAAATCATGGAGAAAAGTTATTTTCCATAAATAATAGTATTATATTAATGGGAATTCTAGAAAGTTTTTTTTTCTTTTATTATTTACATTTATATATGGTAAATAATAATCAGAGTAATATTACTGAATGCTTTGTTTTCTGTCCATTTAGAAATAATATTGTAACAATTTTCATCAAAATTAGATAAAATTTTCTAAAAAAAAAAGGTCAACTGCTAAAAATGTTTATAGATTTTTTTAATAATATAGAGCAATATTTGAGCATCATGTTCTACTACTAATTATCAAGTTTACTAACGCACGTTATTTATGCATTTTGTGATTTGGATAGGGATGTTCATATGAAAACCCTACAAAAATATTGATCTTTGACAGCTGTCAATCGTAAATTACAAGAAACATGTTATTATTTGACAGCTGTCAACCATATGTGTCATCCAAGGTAGGATTTTTTTCCAATATACCAGGTGTATACGCTTAAATCCGCTGTTTGTTCATAGATGGCGTAAGTGAGCGTATTAAGCTTGTCGATGGGCACGCCATACTTTTTTTTTAATGAGTTTGACATCTGTCAATATTAATCAGTGCACATTGTCAGCAATTTCGTACAACAACATAGATTTTTCCTTTGGTAATCATGTCTAGTTTTGTGCCAGATATGCTCATTTGCGAGAATAAATCGGCTGCCGAATCGCATCGAATGCCTATGGTGACAGTGCTTTATCGGGAACAACGTGCCCGAGATTGGTTTCATCGGTTCAAAGACGGCAATTTTGACTTGTGGTACAAAAAGTGTGAAAATCGGCCTAGGAAGGTTGAGAACTACCAATTGCAGGCTCTTTTTGATGAAGGCGATACCCAACAATGGGGAAAATTGAAAAGATCGGAAAATGGGTGCCGCATGAATTGAACGATAAGCAGATGGTGCGACGCCAAAACACATGCTCGCCAGACAAAAAAGAAAGTCGTACCTGCATCGGATTGTGACAGGCGATGAAAAGTGGATATATTTCAAGAATCCTAAACGCAAGAAATCGTGGGTTGATCCCGGCCAACCATCAACATCTTCTCCAAGACCAAATCGCTTCGGACGGAAGACGATACTGTGCGTTTGGTGGGATCAGCAGGGTATCATCTACTATGAGATGTTGAAACCTGATGAAACTATCAATGCCCATCGCTACCACCAACAACTGATCAAATTGCACCTTGCTCTGCGTGTAAAAAGGACGGACTATCAACGAAAACATGACAAGCTGATTTTCCTCCACGACAACGCACCATCGCACACGTCAAAAATGGTCCGAAACTACTTGGAGACAGTCAATTGGGAGGTGCTACCCCACCCCGCTTATTCACCAGACCCCTGGCCCTATCCGACTACCACCTGTTTTCGTCAATAGGTCACGCGCTCGCTGAGCAGTACTTCGATTCTTACGAAGACGTCCGAAAATGGCTTGATAAGGGGTTTGCCTCGAAACAGAAGGAATTTTTTTTGGCGTGGTATCCACAAATTGCCCGAGAGATGGAAAAAATGTGTAGCTAGCAAGGGCAATTATTTTGAATAAATTTGTTTTTTTGCTTTCTATGAAAAAAACATGTTTTTTTGACTAAAAAACAGCGGATTTAAGATTATACACCTGGTAAAATCAGCCATTTTTAAAAATCATGTATGAACTCTATCAAATTGTAGAAATTTTCTATTAAAGTGGTGAGGTTATGTGTTGTACAAAATTTTGCTTATTCTGTCCAAAACATAACCTCACCACTTTAATAGAAAATTTCCACTCGGTTATTTTGCACAAAACATAACCTCACCACTTTAATAAGCTTATTTTCCACTCAGCGGATTTGTCAATATGTAATCGCCATTAAAGGAATATATGGGGCTCTGAAAAGCCACAAGCTATTGTGGAGAAACTATTCCAACAGCGATAAGAGACTTTCTGGTATGTATTTAGGTGTGATACTGTCATGCGACCACATTTCTTTGAAACTGAAGAGGGGGGGACAGTTACCATTATTTTTGAGTACTATTTCCGTATAATAACTGAATTTTTTTGTGTGATAAAATTAAAGAGTTTAATTAGAACTGTATGAAATTTTTTGAAAGGCTGGTACTCATAATTTCAATATTTCCTAATATTAATTGATTTTACGCTAATTGACTTATTTTTATAGGAATATGCAAAAACTTGCACAAATCCCTAAACTTCAGTACATTAAATAACCAACTTTCTTAAACTTTCATTATTTCTCGCAACTCTGTTTTGTTGGTTCTTTCGTGTATTTCGACCGATGTTTTGTCGTTTTGGCGGCATTTTTTTTTTCAATTTTAGTCTTTGTTGAAATATAAATAAGAATCAATCATTAAACATTAGGATTCATAAATTCTCTACAAATGAACAATTTTACCTATCTTGAGTTTTTTTTGCTAACCGATTGCCGTTCTTGAAATGATAACTAACCTCAAAATTACTTTGGTGTTCCTAAACAGTGTGCACTAAAAATCGAAATGCAAAATATGATGCATTATTGTTGAAAAATTGGAATACAAACAGTTCTACTAATACTTACAAGTCTGTTTTTAACTTGTGTTCGATTGGACTAATATTGCTACTGTGCAGTAGTTCGCAGTAGATTCTCAATAAAATGGACAATTTACTGACAATAGTAAAATATAACCTCAAAATAGTTAACAACAATACTGAATTTATTCACACATAAACAATAAAAACTGATTTTACGCAAAAATAAACAATAAAAACAAAAATTTGACGCTTCAACATAACCAACGAACCCGCTAAGCCATCTATTTCCAGTTTGGGAACTAAAATTTCACCACCCTAAATAGTATGCGCAACTACTTCAAAAATCTACTCGTTTGTTCGAGGTAAAGTAGATGATGACAGCTACAACTACTGTGCACAGTAGGAAACTTTCCCCAATCGAATACATCTAATTTGTTTGAAAATTGGCATATACAGCTACCACCACCTACCGGACGGGTGTCGGAACTATATAGAAACCATTCTCAAGACTCAATGAACAAATTGGTATAATGGTTCAGTATGATTTTATGCATAGTTTTCGAGTCTATAAGCCTCACACAAAAACGGACATTCATTTTTATATATAAAGATTTAAGATATTATTCAATAAAAATCGATTAATTTAAAATATTTACAAAAAACAAAAAATCTGCTTGAACAAATCGAATTTTCTGCTATAATTTTTCTTACCAACCAATTTGGTTGGTCGTTTCTTTTTTTGTTCTTTTCTTTTCTGAATCAAATTTCGATTAATTTTTCATTATAAATAAATCAAATATTAGAACAATTTGGACAATCTAAAGTCAAAGATTAATTTGCGGTAAATTTGCTAATCAAAAAAAAAAGAAAAAAAACCCATAAAAAAATAAGGAAAAAATCAAATAAGAAACAGTGGAAAAAATAGGAAAAAGTATGGAGAAAAAATTGCAAGAATTTTTATTACGATCGCGGTTTTAGTTTAGTTTGTATTTTTCTTTAATTTAAAAAAAATTAAAAAGAATAACCGAAAACTCTGACCGGCTTATAAACCCCTCCCCCCCCCCTTCCTTTTTCTAACTTCGAATACGCTCAGTTCGAATCTTTTGTTTTCTTGAACCTAATCCGTCCCCGCCATTGTTTATTCAACGAGTATCGTTCGAGATGTGAACGCGGTAAAGAGGTTTGTTGGTGTAGACCAATCAAGTTTTGGCCAGAGCGGACGGGCGATAAGCAGAGAGAAGTGGGCGATATTGTTGGCCAGCACTGTATCGTGACGACTGCATCAGCCAAACGAGTCTCGGAAGATGCCGAACAGAGTATTCGCGACACTCAATAGAGTAACATGCTGGGATCGACAAATTTTCGTTGTCGTCGTCGAGTGTTTGTTGGTCGCCGGGAAAATTTCACGGTTTCCGCTATCGTTTTGCAAATAATCGCAATTGTGTTCGAGGTCGGCTGTTCTATTTTTTGAATAATTTTTTCGCGCTAAATAAGAACGGAAAAGGGGACAGAAACATCTCTCCTTTTTTCGCTAAGGAAGTGCACGATTTTTAAAAACAGATTTTTCTCAACTATTCCCGATCTGAACCGATCCGATTTTGCACAAAAATTTAATTTCGTTGATTAACATTTTTCCTGTTTAATTTCATTTTTTTTGTTTTTTGTTATTGGGCTATTTCTATTTGTTTTTTTTCGGGGTTTTTTTTAGTCCACCGTATTTATAACTAATTTCAATTGTGACTAGAAATGAAAACGATCATACGAAGTTAAACAGTCAGTCAGTCGTCTATGAACAAACGGCGGGTGTACTTTATTATTAAAAACAAAATTTGTGGAATGAAAATTTTGCTTTTGATGTTTTTTAGGGGTGTAAAATGTTAGTGGATGTGTACAAATGTATCAATTGTCACAATAGTGTAAAATTAGAAAAGGTTTTTTTTTGTTTTTAAAAAAAATGTGTGAATTATTTTATTGTCGTTAAAATTCAATATATTTTTTCGTGCCAAACCAAAATAACAAAAGAAAGAAGATAAAAAAAAACCATAACGATAAAGAATTATCGTTGTTTGGAATTATTTTAATTAAAAATAAAGTGAAATTAATTAAAAAGTAAAAAAAAAGAAATATTTTTAGTGTTTTAAATTACATAAAAAAAATTAAATCCAGAAAAAAGTGCATTTGGTTATAGATTATTGTCAAAGAATCTGAAATTTCTCTGAGGATCATAATCGAATGTTGAATACATTCGGAGGATCATATTTGAAGGACCCAATCGCCAAGGATCATGTCTAAAATTGTTTTACTTAATTGAATTTTTTCTTTTAAACAAAGAGATAAAAATTTTATAAAACAAATTTTTTTGTCCCCGTTCAGTGAATTTAATTTGAAAAACATTTTTGTATTTTTTTTTACATTCTCTTCAAATTAAGAGCAATCAAAGAATTGTGAGCGTATGGCTGGATATTTTTATTCACAAAAATTCTTTATTTTTAATATCTTACATAAATTATTAACTATGGATGGTTATTTTCATATTCAGCGACGTAATGGCTTTTTTAAAAAAAACATATGCGCTCAATTTAAATTGTAATTGAACTTTGTCATTAACTAAGAAGAAAAAACTAACTTTTTTTTTTTTTATGACTAGTTCAAACTGGAAGTGGGGACTCTATTAAAACTGACCAATTAATAATCACTTGAAGAAAAAAAATATTATGACAAACAACAGATATAATGTCAAAAAAATGTTATTCTTTAAAAAAAAACTCCCATTTAACTGACAAACATTTTCATACTTAAAAATTTTTGTTGTTTTATTATTTTTCCTTATTTTTAAATATTTAAAAGCTTCACACAAAAAAATTTATATTTCAAAAACTTCCCGTTTTTTTTCATTCACATTTTCATAATTTAAAATTTTCGTTATTTTATTATTTTACTTTATTTTAAATGTTTAAAAACTTCATATTTTTTTCTGTCAAATATTTTTATTCTGTAACCTTTTATTATTTTTCTTCTTTTTATCCTGTAAAAACATCCTCGAAAAATACTATTTATACTTTAAGAAAATTGCCATTTTTTTTATTATTTTAAAACTTTCCAAAAAAAAATATTTTTGTTTTCATATTCTTTAGGCTTTTTATACCCAAAGATTACCTTTTATTTTTTTTATGCTCTAAAAACTGCCCATTTTTTTCATAACAACTTTTATACTTGAAAATTTTCTACAATTTTTTTTTCTTTTTTTTATTCTTTAAAATTCCCAAAAAAAAATACATTTTACTCCTTAAATAGTTACCATTTTTATACTTAAAACCTTTTTTTTTTATATTATCATTTTTTTTATGCTTTAAACCGTATCCAAAAAATAATACTTTGTATAACTTAAGAACTTCCCACTTTTTTTAATAAAAAAATTATATACTAAAAGATTTTCTTTTATTTTTATTATTTTTTATGATTTAAAAACTGCCCAATTGTTTCATGAAAGCTTTAATAGTTAAATATTTTTTTAAATATTTTTTCTTTTTAATGCCTTGAAAACTTTTTAAAAAATTCTTTTTACTCCATAAAAAATTCCAATTCTTCTAGCAAATATTTTTATACTTAAAGCCTTTCTTTTATTTTATAATTTTCACTTTTTTATTCTTTTAAACGTTACAAAAAAAATAATTTTTTATAATTTAAAAACTTCCCATTTTTTTGAATAAAAAATTGTTATAATAGAAGATTTTCTTTTATTTTTATTAGTTTTTATGCTTTAAAAACTGTCCATTTTTTTCATAACAACTTTTATACTTGAATATTTTTTTTACAATTTTATCATTTTTCATTTTTTTATACTTTAAAAAATTCTTAAAAAATCAAAATTTTTTACCTTCAAAAGTTACCATTTTTCTGACACACATTTTTATACTTAAAGCCTATTTGCTGTTTTATTATTTTTGTTTCTTTTTTACTCTTTCAAAACTCAAAAATAAAAACTTTTTACTTTATAAAAAGTTCTCATCTTTTTTATAAATATTTTTATACTTAAGGCTTCTCTGTTATTTTTTATTTTTTTTATGCTTTGTAATGTTTTAAAAAAAAAATGCTGTTTATGCTTTAAAAACCTGCCATCTTTTTTACATATTTTATTATTAAAAATTTTTTTTCTGTTTTTTTTTTAATGCCTAATTTTTATGCTTAAAAATCTTCCAATTTCTTGAGAAACATTTTTATACTTAAAACTTTTCTGTTATTTTATAATATCATTTTTTTATGCTTTAAACCGTATCCAAAAAAAAATACTTTTTATAACTTAATAAAAAAAATTCTATACTTAAAGAAATTTCTTTTATTTTTATTATTTTTTATGATTTAAAAACCGCCCAATTTGTTCATAAAAGCTTTAATAGTTTAATATTTTTTTTTATTATTTTTCCTTTTTTATGCTTTAAAAACTTTTCCAAAAAATTCTTTTTACTCATTAAAAAGTTATCATTCTTCTGGCAAATATTTTTATACTTAAAGCCGTTCTTTTATTGTATAATTTTCATTTTTTTATTCTTTTAAACGTTACAAAAAAAATAATAAATATTTTTTTTATAATTTAGAAACTTCCCATTTATTTTAATAACAACTTTTATACTTGAATATTTTTCTACAATTTTATTATTTTTACTTTTTTTATGCTTTAAAAAATCTTTAACAAAAATCTAAATTTTATTATTAAAAAACTTTTTATTTTTCTAGAAAATATTTTTATATTTTATGTTTTATATTAACTTTTTTTACTCTTTCAAAACTTTCAAAAGCAAATACTTTTTACTTTATAAATAGTTCCCATCTTTTTTATGAATAGTTTTATACTTAAGGCTTATCTGTTATTTTATTATTTTTTTTTCATTTTTTTTTATGTTTTGTAACATTTTCAATAAATTTCTTTTTATGGTTTAAAAACTTCCCAATTTTTTCACAAACAGTTTTTATTCTTAAAGATTTTATTTTTGATTTTGTTTCTTTTTTTTTAATGCTTACAAAACCTCTCTTTTTACTCTTAATAATATTTATTATATTTCCTATTTTTATACTTTAAAAACTTCTCCAAAAAATTACTTTTTACTCCTTAAATACTTTTCATTTTTCTGGTAAAAATTTTTATACTTAAAGTTTTTCATTTCCCTAATTATTTTTCCTATTTCTGTCCTATAAAAACTTTCTAAAAAAAAAATACTGTTTATGCTTTAAAAAACTCTCCATTTTTTTTGTTATTTAAAACGTTTGCAAAAAAAAACCTTTCTTTTAAAAAAAAACTTTCTAATTATTTCACAAATAATTTTTATTCTTAAAGATTTTCTTTTATTTTATTTATTATATTTCCTTTTTTATTCTTAAAACCATTCCAAAAAAAATCATTTTCATGTTCTAAAAACTTCTAATTTTTTTTCATAAAATTTTTTGTACTCAAAGCTTTTCTATTTTTTTATTATTCATAATAAGACTCTCCATTTTATTTTTAGTTTTAATTATAAAAATATTGTTTTTTATTACAAAGAATTAACTTTCTTATTTTTTTTCAAAATCCCGACTAGAATTAGTTATTATTTGTTCATCTTAAAATTGCTCATCTAAAATATCACTGATCCACTTGATCAGAAAATAGAGAATAAAAAGTTTTTTAATCAAGAAGAAAGACCCAAAAAAAAACTTTTGTTATCAAATTTAGAAAAGTTCAAATTCAGAAAAGTTGCAAATTTCAATAAAGCTTTTTATGTCATAAAATTTTAAAAACTAAAACCAAGGAAAGAGTGTGAAAGAAGAATATTTTCTATACTATCTAAGCAAATTAGTTCAATTAAGTATGTTTTTGTTAAATAAAGTTTTACCAAATCAGTGTTGTCTGTTGTCTTATCAAAATGTATAATAAATTTTTTTTGAGGTCAAAGTTTTCAGAGATAAGTAAGGGTTGTTTTTGTTATAAAGTTTGCCTTGTGTTTTTTGTTTTCTGAATTAAAATAATAATTACCATTTGGTTTAATTTACTATTCTTATTATGGACACGTTAAACATGAACAATCATAATAATTATGATGAAAATTGTACCAAATGTAAATGATCGTTTGTAGAATATTTCCACATCGCTTATTAAAATCGACAATAATTATTAGGAGCATTTTCAGAAGTCAGTAGACCATTTTCAGTATTATTATTGTGCACAGTCAATTGAGCATTTTCAGAATTATTAATGGATTTAATGTGAGGTCAAAAACTTTTTTTTTAGAAACAAATTTTTCATACTCTATTCTACAAAAAGCTTAGAATATCATCTCGTTGGGATGGGAGTTTTCATTCCCTTTCTGTGTTTGCATAAAATCATAATAAAAATATATAAATTTTTAATTATACAATATTTTTAATGTGTGTAAAATCTTTTGTTTTAAAAAAAAAAACATTTTCTAAATTTTTAGGGAAAACACTTTTCTTTACTCTTTAAGAAAATGCCAAAAATTTTGCATAATAAATTATGTACGATTTTTCACGCAAGTAATGAATATTTTTCTGAAAATGTTCTCGTCAATATTTTAGTGCCAAGGTCTTGGCGAGTTAGAATAAAAATTGAGATAGTGCAATTATAGGAGTGAGAAGGAGAATATTGTCTACATAAAAAATGTTTATTTAGAAATAGATATTATGTGTAGATGACATAAGGAAATAATCCGACAAATATTAATGAACGTGTACAACAACTGTTCATTTTTGAGCATTTAAACTTTGTTTGCTGATCGTCTTCGATATACCATATACTCGATCCCGTAAGACGCAATTTGTTTTCATGAGGCAATCTTCTATAAATACGGGTGCACAGAAGATCTCTCATAAGAGCACAGAAGATTTTCTATAAATTCATCCATATTTTTTGGCAATTAAAATATAAAATCCCGAATAAATTTTCTGCCAAATCTGTTTTTATTAAAAACAAATTTCCAGTTTTAATCTCTCACAAAATAAAGATGGTTTTTGTCTGGCAAATATTAATTAAAATCTTTTAAAAAATTTCCTTTACATTAAAGTTATTTTTATTTGTTTTCATTTTTTATTAAAAGTTATTTACTAATTGAAATATAATTTTTTTTTTATTATATAAAAGCAAGAGTTTAAACTGAATTTAATCAACTAATATTGGGTGAATATTTATATTTTATGACCTTTTTTTTAAAAAAAAATTGATAAAATAACAAATTTATTGAATGAGTATTTATACGTAAAATGTGTCATTTATAAGTTTATGTTATGTTGGCTTATAGTTATCAAAGTGTTGGTGTATGATAAGATTTATTAGGTTTGGTGAAAAAATATAAAAACTTGTTTTTTTTAAAGAATTTAAAAAAAAAAATTTTATAGCAAAAAAAATTTTGTATCAAGCCTGAAGGACTTAAGCTGGAATCGCCTTTAGCTTCTAGGTTACACTCCTTTTGATGTTATCGGCAGTATGGAGATGATGTCCCTTGCAGTGTATTTTAGGTTTGGGAACTAACAAAAAATCGAATGCTCTTAAATCAGATGAATAGGGGGGGGGGGGGGGGGATGGCTGGGTAATAACAGGAATTCGGTTTTTTCTTGAAAACCTAGATGCTGTAGCATTTAAGTATCTGCAATGAGTCTTTCAAGGACTTTTCTATGTTAATCGAAGGTTGGACCTCACCAGATTCGTCTTTACTCATTCTTCTCCAGAATGCTATTAGGGATGAAGGGCTCCCTTGGAAACAAAAAAAAATTACATTAGGTAAATTGTTGCAGGAGGGTGGGAGTGGTGGAATTACCTCCGGTAATTAGAGGGCTTTGGAATCAGGAATCCCGTCTTCTGACCAAAACTCGTAAATGGAGACCACAAGAATCCCTTTTACTGAGCATGTCAAAGACTTATTAATCGACGGTATGATCTTATAAGAGGTCTTCACTACTTCCTCTCCTGAGATAGGACCGTTTTAAAAGTCTTTCTGGGGAACAAAAAAAATCTGGGGGAAGGGAGGAAGGGGAAGGGAGGAATTACTTTCGGTAATAAGGGGGTCTTGAGAATCATAGGAACTCCCTCTTCTGATCAAAATTCGTTATTGGAGACCACAAGAACCCTTTTGTTGAGCATGTCAAAGACTTTTCTATATTAATCGACGGTATGACCTTATAAGAGCGCCTCACTCGTTCATCCTGAGCGAAATTCGTCTTCAGTAGTTCCCTTTCTGAGAAGGTCTTCCTGGGGAACAAAAAAAAAATCAAATTAATTTTATAGGATAGGAATTACTTGCGGTAATTAGGGGGGCTTGGGAATCATAGAAATCTCCTCTTTTGACCAAAATTCGTTATTGGAGACCACAAGAACCCTTTTGTTGAGCATGTCAAAGACTTTTCTATATTAATCGACGGTATGACCTTATAAGAGCGC
Source organism: Atherix ibis (assembly GCA_958298945.1). Taxonomy (NCBI): domain Eukaryota; kingdom Metazoa; phylum Arthropoda; class Insecta; order Diptera; family Athericidae; genus Atherix; species Atherix ibis. The sequence goes on along the minus strand of OY282605.1, from coordinate 27,521,211 downwards.
CTCACTCGTTCATCCTGAGGGAGATTCGTCTTCAGTAGTTCCCTTTCTGAGAATGTCTTCCCGGGGAACAGAAAAAAAATCAAATTAATTTAATAGGAGAAGAATTACTTCCGGTAATTAGGGGGGCTTGGGAATCATGGAAATCCCCTCTTTTGACCAAAATTCGTTATTGGAGACAACAAGAACTCTTTTGGTGAGCATGACAAAAACTTTTCTATATAAATCTCTCCTGAGATAGGACCGTATTGAAGGGCTCCCTGAGGAATAAAAAAATCACATAAGGCAGATCAAAACTCGTTGATGGAGAGTATCGTGTGACATGGGGCGTTGCTACGGTGGAGCATCCAAGTATCTGCAACGTCAGATCTGACACGAAGAACTATTTTTCTGAGTCTTTCAAGGACTACTCATCACTTTGTATATTATTCGATGGTCTGAGCCCACAAAAGCCTACACTCATTCCTCATGTTCCCCAGTTTTCAATGTCAAAGGCTTCTGTGAGCAAAATTTGTGTTCCACTGTTTCTCGGCCCCGCCAAAAAAGCTTTTTTACCACCGAAAATCATGTGCTTCTAATAAAGAATGCTCGTTGGAACTTTTTGTTAATCAAAGTCACAGATTTAGCTGTCTACGTGTAAACACAACCTCACTTATCACGCTACCGAAATAGGGTAGAAGTTATACTGCTCGTCTAAGAGGGACTGGCGCACAAAATTTGTGGAGGAGAATTCCCCCGTTTTACCAGATCATTCTTACGAGTAATACCAGTCTTATTGCGTGTATTTTCTTTTTAAAACCAACAATTTATAAAAGCTTAAAACTATTTTTATTTACAATACAAAATTTTAAAAAATTCTAAATTACCAAAGTGGGTCCTCCGGTACAAAGTATCCTCTTCAAAAAAGATGTTCGGTTCTCCTTTCCAATTTGAAAGAAATTTTCTTTTCCAATTCTTTTTAGTGTTTATATTCTTTGAATTTTGAATGTTTTTCCCTATTGAAAAAAAATTAATAATAGCAAGAAAACTTATTCAAGAACTGAAATTTGATCAAATGTTTGGACCAAATCAGAAAAGAAACGTAAACCATTTTCTAAAAGACATTTTGTTTAAAAAAAACGAATTTCTTATTGAATTTTTCTGACAAATATTAAAAATGATGTCTTCCTGATTAAAAGAAGGAATCAACAATAACAAAAAGAAAAGAAGATCTAAAAATATGCTTCTGCACGTGTTGTTACCTTATAATTTTCTTATGCAAAAACTTAAACAGTTTCTATTCTGATTTCCGTTTACAAAATAAATATTTAGTTTGAGTAAATAGATTTGTGCAAATATCTGGAAAACATCTATTCATGTTCGATTATTTTTATTAGACAAATTGGATTTATTTGCTTTGCTCTAATATTATACAGATAAATTCTGGCAGTGTAAAATTTTTTTTTATTTATATAGTATTTTAGCTTAAATCTGGTTGTATTTTGTATTTAAAAAGAAAAATAGTTGAACCTAATTGGATTAGGAAGTTATTGATTATTTAAAAAAAGAATTTTTTTTTTGTATGTGTCATTCCGTAGATTATTCTTAGAGGTTTATTTTTTTGAATAAAAAGGGTTATCCAATTTAATCTTTTCGGTAAAAGTAAAATTAAATAAAATACAATTTTAATATAGATTTGAATTAAATTGTTATTTTATTATATTTTTTATGTCTAATGAGATTTTTTACAAATCTCGATCTTTGCAAAATAGAAATATTTTCTAAGACTTTTCGAACATTTCGTGGTGCACTCGGACCTGTGTTTTTAAATACCAACACGCTTAAAATTTATCTTCATAACCACGATTTTTTTTTGATGGTCTCAAATAATAAAAAGTTCAAAGGTCTCACAAATGGCACAATCTTGCAGACTAGTTGACATCAACAAATCTCAAAATTACGCCTTCTGGGAAATTTTCTCGCAAAAAAAAACAAAAATTTCTTGTCTTACACAGCTTGTAAAAGCAGTTTTAGTTAAACTAAATATGGTCTAAATTAAAAATATCAAGTTTCAGTTAAAAACATCAAGTTTCGGTTATCATACGGTCATAGCGATTGACATTTTATAAAATTTAAATCTATCGACTATGTAAAAATTGGCACAGTCAACAAACCTAATATTTAGCGTTCTGAATGGCAATCATCAGATTAACTAAATATAAGGTGTAGTAAAAAGAAATCCATTATTTTTGCATTAAATTGAAGGTTTTATTTAGCATAGATAGAATGATACGATTTAGGTCAAATATGCACCGTTTTGTTCGATAACTTGTTGCCATTTTGGAGGTAATTTCATAATGCCTTTCTCATAGAAACCCTCGTCCCTATTGGCAAAAAACTGGGACAGCCGATTTTCACAATCTTCTTTTGAGGCGAATTTTTCATTTGTCATAGACAGGAAGAGGTGGTAATCACTTGGTGCCAGGTCCGGACTATAAGGTGTATGCATAAGAACATCCCAACCAAGGGCTCGGAACATCTGGCGAGTCACTATCGATGTATGCGGCCTGGCGTTGTCCTGATGGAACACAATTCCTCTCCTATTGGCCAAAACTGGCCGCTTCTGGGCGATTGCTTCTTTCAGACGAATTAAGAGTTCGGCCGTAGGGGAGCAGCTCATAGTAGATGATTCCCTGCCAGTCCCACCAAACACACAGCAAAACCTTCCTGGCTGTCAATCCTGGCTGTCGCTTGACGTTGTCGTAAGTGACCCACTTTTCATCACCAGTAACCTTCCGCTTCAGAAATGGATCGATATTGTTGCGATTCAGCAGCGATTTGCAGATGGAAATTCGGTCCATGAGGTTTTTTTGCAATAACTCGTGTGGCACCCATACATAGAGCTTCTTTTTGTATCCAGCCTTATTTAAGTGGTTCCAAACGGTTTTTTGGGCAATGTTTAGCTCCTGGGCAATCGAAACAGTGCTTACGTGATGGTCGGACTCGACAATTTCCATTATTTTATCGACATTTTAGACAATTGGCCTTCCAGAGCGTGGTGCATCTTTGACATCAAAATTACCGGAACGAAATCGACGAAACCAAAATTGCGCGTGATTGGCTGTTACAGTATCAGGACCATAAACACTATTCACATTTTTAGCTGCCTGGCTTGCGTTTTCGCCTTTACCGAAGAAAAACTGTAAAATATGGCGTATTTTCTCTTTGTTGGTGTCCATCTTTGACGCGAGTCAAGTAATCACAAAACTGCATGAAAAGTACTATTTTTATTACGAAATCTTATCTTTCTAACGCCATCTAGTGCAACCCGATCGCACTTTTAAAACGGGAGATACAGACTCCTAAAGCCATCTATTGGCAAAATAATAGATTACTTTTTACTACACCTTATACCTTAGATTATAGAAGAACTGGATAGGCCTCTACACAAGAATTCTATCCAAATTTTGTTGGCATACATTCGTAGAACGCACACACATGCAATACAACAGAAACGGCGTAAATCATTGGGGGCTATTTTTAAACTTCAGTATGCGATTGAAGGGGTTCGTTTAAAACAATTTTGGTTGATATTTGTTGTCATCTATGCGTAAACAAATAAATTTTTTAATATTGGGGATTTTGTTATTTGATGGAATTAATTGTGGAAATGTGAAATAAAACACAGTATTCTATTTTAAAATATTATTTATTTCACTATATATTATTTATCAAAACAAAACTATAAAGTGGGGAAGAGTATGTTATATAAAAATATACATTGGAAGATATATCATTATATGAAAACAATTATGTGCACAAATTTAAATTATTTTCAAAAATGCAAAATGAATTAAATGAGAGAATGTGATATTATGTTTAAAAGTAAATATAAATTTTTAATGTTAAACAAGCATAATTAGATACAAAAACCTTAATTATAATATATATATGTTGGTTAGTGAATGGAAATGGTTATTTAAATAGGCATTGTGCATTGGTAATTAAATAGGCATAGAACATCACATCAAATTCTAAATAATATAGAAGTCAATCGTATACAACATTAAAACAAATGCTTTAAAATAAAAATAGAAAATGAAAACTTTAATGTACTTAAATAATTAATAACTAATATTCTAAAAAAAAAAATGAAAACAATATTTTTAGTAAATGCATTATAATATGGTCTAATAGAGCAAGCAAAACAAATTTATTTAAATAATAAGCCTACCGAAGAATATACTTTATTTATTTTAACACAATGAAAACAGCAATGGAAAATAGACTGAAAAATTCGCTCCCATAAACTTTCTTACACACACTTTATATACACCGGCACTGAACTATTTTCTGGTAAACATTGAACTGTCAACATCGAATTTGTTTACATTTATTGACGGACGAACTTTTCACTTTTTCACCACTTTTTATATAAAATAAATCACTAATAGCCATTTAGGCACATCACAAATTAAATATTTGTTGTTTTGTTTTCTAAAAATGAAGATGTCAACTTACCGAAAGAAAGAAATTCCCGGTTTCCTCATTTCGTCGAATTTCTGGCAATTTCTAATAAATTATTTAATTTTCTGAAACGAAAACTTCGAATTAAGTTTTATCAACAATATACGAGGGTCGTTCAATAAGTCCTTAGAAAAAGATGGAAAAAAACTGTTTTTTGAAAAAAAAAATTTTTATTTTTCAACATAATCTCCTTTTAGATCTCCGTTTTTCCAAAATTTTTATCCCGTCCAAAAAATAGGATTTCGGAAGTTCTGCAAAATACTCATCCGTTTGAGCAATGACGTCCTCGTTGGAAGTGAACCGTCGTCCGCCAAGCCATTTCTTCAGATTGGGGAAAAGAAAATAGTCGCTCGGGGCCAAATCTGGTGAATAAGCGGGATGCTGCAACAATTCCATTCTCAATTCCACAATTTTGGCCATGGAAACAGCGCAGGTGTGCACACGCGCATTGTCCTGATGCAAGAGGATTTTTTTCTTCTTCAGATGGGGGCGTTTCTCTTTGATTTCCTCGCCCAACCATTGCAATAACGACGCGTAATACGCTCCTGTTATTGTTTTTCCTTTTACCAAGTAGTCGATAAAAATGATGCCCTGCGAATCCCAAGAGACCGTGGCCATCACCTTGCCGGCCGATGGCACAGTTTTTGCCTTCTTCGGAGCCCGTTCACCCTTGAAAATCCACTGTGATGACTGTCTCTTCGTTTCTGGAGTGTAGTAGTGTATCCAGGTTTCGTCCACAGTGACATATCGACGAAGGAATTCGGCAGGATTGCGATGAAAGAGTGCCAACATAGACTCAGAGTCCACTACACGATTGCGCTTATTCTGCTCTGAGAGCAAACGCGGCACCCATCTTGCCGAAATTTTTTTCACAGACAATTTTTCATGCAAAATTGAAGCGACTGTACCTTGTGATATGCCCGTGGCCTCAACTAATTCGCGCACTTTAATTCACCGATCGTTCAAAATCAGATCGTGGATATTTACCTAATTGTAAACCGTCGCAAACACAGGTGCAGATGTACCATGAACTGCATCCAACTCGGCTTTGATTTCTTTCGGGCTCAAGCCTTTCAAATGGAGATGTTTGATGACAGCCCTTAACTCGCTTTTTTCCATTGTTATGCACAAATAAATGTCGTTAACTTTAATCGACGACAGAAATTGACCTACGCTATGGATCGAGCTGAAATTTTGACAGCTTTCCTGTCGATAATGCTACTTACAAAAAAAAAAATCTTTATCGACACTACGAGCGCAATTTCTCCGATTTAAAGACTTATTGAACGACCCTCGTAACTATTTATAAAAATATTTACTTTCCCGTAAATACTTATAATTATGTGACAAAAACCACTTTTAATTGCACTTTCCGATGTGCCAAAATAAAACTTGACAAATGACAACAATACCTCTTAAGTTACCACTTTCATAGAGATTTAAAGTTTTAAACCTCTCCGAAAGTCTACGAAATTGAGGCGCTTTATATTTAATTCATTTTACGAAATAAATAATTAACCTAAAATAGAATTCCATTTCGTATCAAAAGATTGTACAAAAAATAAAAATTGCCTATCGTTCTTTCGAAATAAGTGAATTAAAATGAGTATAAATTATGCTCTTGGAAGTCAATAAATTTCTATTACGACAACTAGATGGCAGTGGGTATCATGTCTACATAAAAAATTTTTGTTAATAATATCCCTTCGCAATAATTCGGACACAAAATTGTGTATACACATACATATACGGTAGGGGCCTATCCAGGTATTCTTTAATCTAAGCTAAATACCATCTTAAAATTGCATATATATTTGACAGCTGTCAAATAACAGGAGGCTTTATTTTCCAAACCAAAAAAATTGATAACCCAGAATTTATCTAATCACTCTCACACCAAGAAAAACAAATTATTTTTCTTATTAAAACTGTTTAATAGAAAAAATATTTACAAAAAAAAATTAATTTTATTTTATAGAAGAAAATTTCAACAATTTCTTCTGGCCTAGCAAATTTGCGTTGGCAAAAAAAATATATTCACACAAAAATCACCGAAAATCGTTAACACTTTTTATGATAGAAACAAGAGAGTTTTTTCCTTTTTTTTTATGAAATATTATTTGTTGTTTTTTCCAATTTATTTTCATCACTATCTAATCTCTAAAAAGTTTAAATTAAATTGTTATCCCACCCACCCATACAGGAGGTGAGAGAAGGCAGGTGCAAACTAGAATTCAAGTTGAACAACAGCACAATGCGAAAAGTAGGTTTTTTTTTTGTTTACAATCAAATTTAATTCTTACCTTGAAAATATTCATGAATTAAATGATGACATAACGTACTCGTACTTAGTCAATTACCCACTTAAGTACAGTTTTGACTTTATCGAACAATACATCATTTTTTTCTTTTTCTTAAAGAAATATTAAAACAAACAAAAAATTTAAAGAAAAAAACATTGTTTATATTTGCCAATACCTACCTGAGCATGTTGATTGCATATTAATTGAATTTTTAGTTATTGAAACCAAGAAAAATTTGGTTTTGTATGTGCTTACTGTATTCGAAAGCCATACCATATATTCGAGCTCATAGACAATTTTAAATTTAATATTTTATGTTGAAAGTTAATAAAAAAACAATTCCTTACGAAAATTCATTTTTATAGGTCAATATTTAAAGTTCAAAGACTTCTTTTACTTAGTCAAATAATGATTAAAAATGTCCTTTTTATGGTTTCGCAAAATTTTTCTACCTTTTCTGTTCAGTTTCTAATGCTTTTTTCACGATTAATTTATTAAAATCAATGAAAAAAATTTAAGGACTCAAAATCCTCTTAGTTTAAAAAAAAAAAATCTGATTTCAAAGAAAAATGAAATTTTTTTTGCTCCTTCGTGAGCATAATTTTACTCCAAACTTAATCTACTTTGTATCAGGTACAGTTTATTAGACAAATAATACTAAATAAAAGATTATCCAAATTTTGGTTATTTTATTATATTGCTTGGAGCTTTTTGATGGAATCATTTTAAAAGGCCGCTACGAGACTGCTTGCAGGACTCGATTCTTTTTAAGTAATTTTTAGTGACATTTTACGTACATTGCGGGTGCTGTAGTTCGAACATTATTTGATAGGTTATTTGGCTTTAAAATGCTCTAAGTATTATCTGCGTAAAGATACACAGCCTCCGAAAAAAGTCTAAAGGCGTCAAATCGCATGATCTTGGAGTCCAACTGACATCACCAAATCTCAAAATTACGAGTTCTTTCACGCATTATTAAAAATTGCTCGTGTTGTTTCTAATTTGTGGTGCTGTATTTTTAAAACTAGATTTTTTATATTTAATACAAAAATTGCAAAATTTCCAAATGACCAATGTGGGTCTTCCGGTACAAAGTATCCTCTTTAAAAAACTTGTTCTGTTCTCCTTGCCAATTTGAAAGAAATTTTCTTTTCCAATTTTATTTAAAGTTTTTATTTTCTTTAAAAACAACTGTTTTTCCCTATTAAAAAAAAAAAACAAAAAAAAAATCATAATTTATTAGAAAAAAAGCCAAAATTGCTCATTTGGTTTTTAGCTTGTAGTGCTTGTCTTTTTAAAACGATATATCGTTCAGACTAAAATTTTCAAGTTTAGAACAAAAAGAGTTGGTTTTTATCCCATGGTCTAAGCGCTCAGAATTTTTCATTTTCAAATAAATGACTACTTCAGACCCAAAATGCACACCAGACAGTCATTTTTTGCCGATACAAAAGCTACTCTTCATCGTCATTTGTGAGTTTTTTAGAAGCTAAAATGTGAAAATTCTGCTTGATGACACATCCACCAAGCGACAAATGAGCATCATTGCTTAGAGAAAAATACGATGTAAAAGCAGAATCATAATTTTCTTTTTACTTTTTTTTTTTTTAAACCATTGTTTATAGTTAAAAAATGCATTTTAAGAAATGCCAACCTTTCAATTCAACTAAACAAATGTTATCTTGAATGACATATGTTTGACAGCTGTCAAATGACAGGTCTATACTTTCCAAACTAGAAAATTGTTAACTCAGCATATTAAAAATACTTTTATTTTATCATATTTTTAAACAAAAAAACAGTTATAAAAAAAATAAGTTGCTTATGAAAAAAAAATCTGCTCACAGTTGTGCAAAATTTGCAACAAATCGCGCTTTTCTCATAATTTTTTATAAATTTCCGCTACTATTATTTAAAAAAAAAATTTTATATGTGAAATATAACTCAATAATTGTAAAATATTTATAAAAAAAAATATTTTAATATAAAAATTAAAATTTCCCAACAAAAAAAATCCCCAAACACGAGTAGTCAACAGAAAATTGAATTATTAATGAAATCAAAAAATTAGTTTATTTTTGTTCAGTTGATACAATTTTTTTATGTTCCCTGAGAAATCTGAACTTTTTCAACAACAACACAAAAATGCTTTTCTATAATTAAAGAAAATTTGAATATATTTTTTTTGTATAGTTTTCGAAAAAAAACTTCCGGATTTTTATTGAATTGTAAAATGTGTATTCGTAAAAGCTTTTGATGAATTTTTTGGATTGTAGTGGTTAAAATGTCACATGCGGAAGAGTTTGGAGTAAAGCAATCGATTTGGGGTTTACAAATAAAAAAAAAATTAAATAAAAAAATAAAAAAATTACAAAAAAACGGTTTTCAAAAAAACGAAAAAAAAAACCAAATTTATTTGAAAACTTTTCGACGACACTTACCATAAAATAAATATTAACATTAGTGAAAACTTACAACATTTAACGATATTTTCCTTCGTTTTTATTTTAATGTACATTTTCTTGTTGTTGGAAAAAAGATAACTTTTTACAGACTCGATATCTATTATTAATCGATGAGATGCGTTGTGTTTAATGTGAAATTATGTAGCGCTTAGGTTACAACTGCAATATTAAAAATTCCAACAACAAGCGGAGAATATATTAAATAAAACAAACAAATCATCATTAAACGCAATCGTATCAATATTCACTGATAACTTTCACAACTTTAGAGGAATACACTGATATGAAAACTTTCACTGAACTGAACATGTTCGATATCAAATTAAGACGAACTGACTACCTTCACGTACGTGAGATGATAACCGTACATGCTTTTGTGATTAAAAGATATATTAAAATGTAAAAACTTTTATTGACGATAATTTCTATTTGTATTTTTTACAATTTTATAAGTTTTATTGTATATTTTCTCTAAAAAAATATATTGTATAAAAATAAATTTAGTAAAAATTTTGTTATTTCACCTAAAAATTTGGGTCAAAATTACTTAGCTTGTCAGTTAGTTTAATACTCTGTTAAAAATTAAAAATCTGCTAAAAATATTCCTTTACATTGGAGAATTGTTTTGGTATTGTTATTTTTAATAAATTTTTTTAAAAAAAATTAATATAATAGGAAAAATGCAAAAATGTTTAATATTTTCCGTTAATTTGGGCCAAAGTTGTGGTATTTTTTTTTGGTCTATTTTATTTTATTACTATAAATTATTAGGAAAAACTTAGGTAAATTCTTAACAACTTGATCCATTTTTAATACATTTTTAAATAATGCGAAAGTAAAAATAATTTTTTTTTACTATTATTTGAAATTTTATTAAAGGTGGAATCTCTTATTTGCGTAAAGGCTTATTCGATTTATGCTTCGGAAAATGAAATTTATTAAAAATTACTTTTAATTCAGATTTTCATAATATTTTTATTTCATTATATTATTTGGTTCTCGCCATTATACAAATAAAATATAAAATTATTATTATAAAATAGTTGCCAGGAGACTTCTTGAAGGACTTGATCCTTTAGTATTTTGTTCGAAAATTTCGGTTTGTAATTCGCCCATCACTTGATCGATGTTGGTTTTTATAACTGCTCTGAAATTTAAGGATTGTTTACGTAAACTTGATATTTTGCATAGACTAGTAAAAAAAGTCTAATAGCGTCAAATTAGACGATCTTCGAGATCAGTTAACATCGCCAAATATCGAAATTACGCGTCCAGAAAACTGTTTGCGTAATAAAGCCCCAATTTTTTCGTACAATATAGCATGTGGCACTGCCCTATTGATATCATATATGGTTCAGATTAAAATCTTTAAATGAAGTACCACAAAAAAATGCTTGTTATAGAGCCATAGTGCTCGGAATTGACTGTAGCGGTCTCTTCTTCTTCATTTTCAAAAAAATACTGGTTAATCACATTTTCTGATCCAAATTTATAATAGATAGTCACTTTTTGCAAATACGATGAGCTTTTACATAGTTAATTATAAGATTTGAGGTCCTCAAATAGGGAAATTTCTCTCATCACTAGAGAAATGAACCTCATCACAGAAGATAATTTGGCTAAGCGAAATACATATTTATTTTTTTGTAGAAAATTTTTAGAATTTTTAAACATTTTTTTAAAAATAATTTAACAATCTATAATATAAAATGGCACACTTTGAGCTAATTAATAATAATTTTAATAATACACATATATTTTAGACTGGCTATAAATAACTGGCTTTACTTTTTGAACCACGAAATGGATAATTCAGTATTTTAACTAAAAAATGATTTTCATAATCGTTAAAAAAAAAAAAACTCAAATAATAATAAAAATTCCTTATAAGTCTTATTAAGAAAAGTAAATTTCCGTCTATAAAGTAAAAAAAAATATTTTTTGAAAAATATTGGTTGGGGATCTTACCCCAACCAACACAACAAACTGGCAGACACACCCTAGAGAAGATCTCCGAACCCATAATGATACGTTTTAGTGTGACAAAAAAAATCAAATTCTTTGTTAAGAAAAATATGAAAAAATCATATTTTTAGTTATGGAATAATATTACAAAATTTTCTATTTAAATAAGACCATTTCAATTCCTCCCATCAGTTCTACCAAGAAAATCGGACAATTTTCGATACGAGAAATCTCATAAATACTCATCTTGGTTAATAGTTTTTCAATTTTATTAAAGATCAATCATCAGAAAATGGTTGATTGAATTTTTTTCCCCGTCTATTATGCATGAAATAGTAAAATTTATATTTATGATCGAAATTACTAAACGCAATTTTAGTCATATTTAACAATGAATGCGATGCGCAAATGCAGGACAATCATTGAAACGGAAGAAAATTTATTGAATCGAGACTCGAAGTAGGTTTTTTCACAGTTCATTAGGCACTCGTAATTTTTTCTTCTCAAATCTTTCATTTCAATGCAACGACTTTTCTGATGATGATGATGGTGTGGGTGGAGTCGTTGACTTGGAAAATATTCAATATTTTCCAACAAAATAGAAAATTAAATAATCAAAAATTAAAACTACAATAAAATTTATGTCATTCGATAGTTTTGTTATCTGATTGGAATTGATTTTCTTTGGACGTTTTTAATTCTCGTCAACTGAATATGGATCGGTTAATCTCGTCAATTAAAAGTAAAAGTATTTTTAAGTTTTTTTTTTATGCATAGAGGGGAAATTTAAAAGAATTTGATTTATTTCGTTAGATGGCTCTCAATTATTTCCCCCCCACAAAAGACTACATTCAGTTTACTTTAGAACCAAAACCAAAGTCAATTGAATTTATTCTAAAATTTTTCCGATTATTATATATTATTTTTAATAACTTGGAATAATTTATTTTAATAATTCCTTTTATTTTGTATTTATTTGAAATTAAATTGTTGAAATTTTATTTAAAATTCGTATTTTCGATAAGTAGACTTGCGGGAAAATATTCAGATGAGATAAAGTATATTTTTGGAAGAAATTTTAAGAATATTTTTGGGTGGTTCAATAGGAGGAGGATGTCTAAAAAGGAAATGGTATTATTATACGTGAGGTTCCAGAGAAAAGAGCAACATTACAGTTGTGAATGGTTGGGTTGCGGGGAGGGGGGTAAGGTTTCGTAAGGTACAAAATTTTGTTCAACTATTTGGTATCAACTTAAAATTATAAAATAATATTATCCTGTTTTTAAGTCAGGATGAGAGTTTCGTTTTACATGTCTTCATGTCGTTGTATTTTTTCTTAAAAAATTTGCTTGTTTAGATAACTTTTATCCCAAAAAATATGTTCTTATATTTCTAATAGAAATTATTGAATTAAAAAAGAAAAAATATTTCGTTTTAAAAGTGTTTTTTTTAATAATACGATTAATGAGGCTTCTAGTCTTCTATAATACAATTTCATATAACACGCCTTTTTCTAGGAACTTTTCTACCTGCACTTTAAGGTAGTAATAAATTAATAAATTAAAATATAAAAATTATAATAATCTATAATATATATGTCTATTCCTAACTTTTTATCCGTAACGTTTTATTTGTAACTAATGTTGAAAGATGGCGCTGTTAGCAAACTATAGGATTACATAATAGATGGTTTTTTTTTAAAAAAAACATATGCGCTCAATTTAAATCGTAATTGAACTTTGTCATTAACTAAGAAGAAAAAACTAACTTTTTTTTTTTATGACTAGTTCAAACTGGAAGTGGGGACTCTATTAAAACTGACCAATTAATAATCACTTGAAGAAAAATATTATGACAAACAACAGATATAATGTCAAAAAAATGTTATTCTTTAAAAAAAAATTCCCATTTGACTGACAAACATTTTCATACTTAAAATTTTTTGTTGTTTTATTATTTTTCCTTATTTTTAATGTTTAAAAAACCTTTTATTAGTTTTTTTCTATAAATTATCCTATAAAAACTACCTTAAAATAATACTGTTTATGCCTTTAAAAAATTGCCATTTTTTTTATTATTTTAAAACTTTCCAAAAAATTCTTTAAAAATTTTTCGTTTTTTTCATATTCTTTAGGTTTTCTATACCTTTTATTTTATTTTTTATGCTTTAAAAACTGTCCATTTGTTTTATAACAACTTTTATACTTGAATATTTTTTACAATTTTATTATTTTTCCTTTTTTTATTCTTTAAAAAATCCTCAAACAAATTCTTTTTACTTCTTAAAAAGTTTCCAAAAAAGGCCTTTTTTTATATTATCATTTTTTCTATGCTGTGAAACGTCTCCAAAAAATATTTTTTTATAATTTAAATACCATCCATTTTTTTAAATAAAAAATTTTTATACTAAACAATCTGTCAATTCGTGTTGACATTTAACACTCTAGTACTTCAAAATGGAACCGCTAGATGGACCAACCTATATTAGAATTGTAGTTTCAATTGTAGTTTATATTAAAAAATATATCAAAAGATGAATTTCTATAGTTTGTTAAAAGTATAACATAAATGGCGGCGTATGAAAAATTTAATTGAATTTAAAAGAATTTTATTCTACTTTCCAAACAAAACAAGTTGCGGATGAATCGTGAGCGACATGTTTGGCACTGTCATTTCTGACGGATTGTCTCAAATAATAATAATAATAGTAGAAAATTTGTTCTTTTTGTTTCAATTTTCATTTAATTGCTATAATTTCTCATGTGCCATATTTCTATTTCTCATGGAACGAAATATACACCCGTAAAATGGTGAAAATCTTTCCTGTCATGAATCTATGTGAAATGAAATATTCCAAAAAGTACAAATATAATTTTTTTTTCTTATTGAGATAACTTTTCGTTTGTTTATAGTTACTTTCATGACACCTATGAGATCATAAATATCTGTAAAGTATTTTTTTTATTATAGATTATATCAGCGTAAAATCGCATTCGTTAAGAAATATTCCATTCCTACTTGGGGTACTTTCCACCTATCACCATAGAAACGTTTATTCAGACGAGCATTAACAATTTTAATGGAAAACAATGGAAATCCACCTGGAAGTTGTTATGCTTTAGACCATTTCGAATGCAGGAAATTCTCACTGAGACTGGCCAAACGATTGTGGTAATAGATCAAGGAAACGAATCGGAATAAATTGAATTGAATTTTCTCTCTGCTGTCTCTCTCACAAGCCATCAACCTTTTCCGAAATTGACCAGAAACTATTAAGCAACTCTTACGCAAGGCCACCGCCACTCTCGTTGTGGGTTTTGTCCCAATGATTTTTTTTTTTAAAAAGAGTTAATTTTCACCTGCTTTGCCAAAGAGTTTTGATTTTTTCCGTTTTAGTTTTTTTTTTTTTAAAGTATGGGAAATTTTGGACTATCAAGTTATTGGGTTGTCCGGAAAGTAATTTCGTTATTTCCCAACAGAGGACTTAATTGTATTTTTTCACAACCAACTTTACACTTAAGCCGCATAATCATATGTATTTTGACAGCTGATATAGTAAAGCTTCGATTGATTCTGCACAGTAGTTTTGGGTTGATACATTTTTAAATATGGAAAAAGCGACTAACAACTCGTGAGATTGCTGAGAGATTAAATTTATCGAATACGACCGCTCATGCTTATTTGAAACGGCTAGGTTTTATCTCAAAGCTCGACATGTGGGTTCCTCATCTTCTTTCGGAAAAAAATTTGTGCCGTCGCATTGATTTTTGTAATTTGCTTCTCAAACGCCAAGAAATTTGATGCATTTTTGAAGCGTATCATCACTGGGGACAAGAAATGGGTTGTCTACAACAATGTTAAGTGAAAACTTTCATGGAGTAGAAAAGATAAACCGGCTCAAAGCACTTCGAAATCCAATATTCTGTTTTTTGAGATTTCAAAGGAATCGTTTATTTAGAGCTTCTACCGAGTAACCCAACGATCAATTCTGAAGTGTACTATCATCAGTTGGACAAATTGAATGATTCACTTAAAGAAAAAAGGCCAGAATTGGTCAATAGGAAAGTTGTAGTGTTCCCACAGGATAATGGGAAACCACTTACAAGTTTGACTACTCGGCAAAAGCTTTTAGAGCTTGGATGGGATATACTGCCACACCCACCATACTCTCCAGATCTATCACCTTCCAATTATCATTTGTTCCCGTCTCTGCAAAACGTTTAATTAAAATGAGGAGGTCAAAAATCACTTCGGTCAGTTTTTTGCCAGCAAAAAACAAAAATTTTATCCCAAAGGGTATTTTTGCCAACAAAAAAAAGAAAGATCCCAAAGGGTATTGGATCAGACTGGACAATATTTAATTGAATAAAATATTAATTCACTATAAAAAAATCAAAAAAATTACTTTCCGGACAACCCAATAATTTTCCCTGTATTCATCTGCTATGATAGTATTCCCCCCCCCCCAAAAAAAAATTGAAAAACCAAGAAAAACATACAAAAAAATATAATTTTTGGTAGTCGGAAAAGTCATGACGTACTTTTGCAGTTTGTTCATTTTTTGAAGTAATAAAATAATTCGGATCTATAATATTGTTATGTCATTGGACAGCTGCTAATTTAAGATTTATTTTTAAAATAAAATTAATTAATTTTGTTTATTTTTTTTAAGATCTTACAACAAGTTGAATACTTTTCATTTTGCCATATTTTATTGTTTTACTTCCGTAAAATGAAGAACGCGAGTGAAGCTTGTGAAAAGTTGGGTTAAGTTTACGATGACAATGAAGATTTTGATCTCAACCCGGGTACTTGGTCAGAAAAGCTAACCGAGGTTGAAGAGAATGCAGAAATATTGAGCATACGAAATCTATTCAAAAAGTATCGCGGATTTTGTGTTTTTTTCAAAAATTATTTATTTATTCACGAATATCTATTTTGTCCCCTTCAAAATAATCCCCACCAGATATTATACACTTGTGGCAACGTTTTTTCCAATCCTCGAAACACTTCAAAAAATCATTTTTTGTGATCTTGTTCAGGTCCTCCTTCAATGCCGTTTTTATCTGCTCAATCGTAGCGTAGCGTCGTCCTTTCATGGGGCTCTTCAGTTTCGGGAATAAAAAAAAGTCACAGAGGGCCAGATCTGGGGAATACGGTTACTCCGGCATTATTAGTGTGTTGTTTTTGGCCAAAAATGGCAAAAGCAAATTTTTATTCTTTAACAAATCCTGGTGTTTCTGGCGGATTGCTTCGCGCAACTTGCGCATAACTTGTAGGTAATATTCCTTATTGACCGTTCTACCCTGTGGCAAGAACTCAAGATGCACCACGCCCCCTGCAATAGAAGAAAACTGTAAGCAAAACGTTCACATTCGACCGAACTTGGCGCGGTTTTTTCAGTCTTGGCTAGTGCGGTAGCTTCCATTGGCATGATTGAGCTTTGGTTTCCACGTCATAACCTCAAACCCATGATTCATCACCAGTTATGATCCTATGGAGCAAATTTGGGTCGTCACGGACAGATTCCAACAGCTTCTTAGCAATATAAATGCGATGCTGTGTTTGGTCGAAATCGAGACAAAAATTGAAGACGAGCCATAACACGTGCAAGCAAAGCAGCTGTCAAAAATTAACTGAACATTCAAAATGGCCGAACTTATCGGCATAAGTGAGAGACATGAGTACCAACGTAACGCCACAAAAAAATCGAAAATCGAATATATGTAACCCGCCTCGTACATCAGAACAGACCTCGTACATCAGAAGCTGGGAATGATATTTGGGTTCCACGTGCACTAAAAGAGGCACATGCTCATTAAACGTTCTTGATCCTGGCGTGATGATCCACCTTAAACGAAATCGAAAGAGGACATTCATCAGAAGAAGGTTACGCTCTCAGTGTGCTGGGTTTTTGACACTGAGAGCATAACCTTCCTCTGATGAATGTGGTGTGTTTTTTGAGCTTCTACCAAGAAGTGTACTATGGGCGATTGTACAATTTGAACAAATCCAACATCCAGAAGCATCCGGAGCTCGTTACTAGCAAAGAAGCTATGTGCCATTACGACATACACGTTCGATTACCCGTCAAAAAATATTTGAACTTATAAGGGATGTGTTGCTACACCCACAATACTCACCTGACCTTGTGTCGTCAGAACTCCACTTGCTTCACTCTCTTCAAAGCTCCTTGCATGGTATGACCCTCAATTGAGACGATACTGTAAATCAGCACCTTGTTCGATTTCCTGCCAATAAACACAGATTTTTCTATGAACGAGGAATTATGAAGTTCGCTCAAAGATGACAAAAGTTTATCGAGCAATATATATTTTTGATATAAATAAACACACAAAATATGCGTCACAACCCAATAGATTGTTATGATTTTTAACTGATAGCTAAGATAGACTATTTAGAACGAACAAAAATAAGTAGTTACTTAAGACAAATATGATTTTTTTTCTTCTTATTAATTTAACTGCCATAAACGGTTATTTACGATCATTTTTCGGTCTTGTCTAGGCAAAAACTTTTCTTTGAACGTCACGAAATTACCATGGAATGATTTCAAAAATCACGATAAATACTAAAAAATCAAATAATTTTTTTCTTTTTTAAATATTTATCATATTTAACAATTGAAAAAAAGAAGAGAAAAAGAAAAAAAATCATTTTACCTTTTGCGATGGTTTGTAATTTTTCAAGTAGAAAAACTTTCAATAAAACTTTAACAAGAAAATGTAACCAATTTTGTGTTAAAAAAAGTTTAACAGTAAGTTTACTCTAATTATTACTAGTTTTGTTTTTCATTTGTTTTTTGGTATATTTTTTTTGTGGGGGAGAAGGGGGTAAATATATAAAAATTGACTAAGAGGAAAAAGAGTTCAATGTCTTTGAAGTAAGAAAAATTTTATAATCTAAATCTGGTGGTTGGTTGAGGATTATTTGATATTATTTTTGTGCATTATTTAAATTGAAATTGAAGCTTACTAATGAGATTTTTTTATGCCGTCTTTCAATTCCACTTCTGAACTAGATAATATTATGACGTTTAGATTTATAGATATTTTTTTTTAAATCAATTTTCAAATTTTTCTTACCACTTACCATAAAGAACCAATGATTGATTAAGAGTTTATTTATTATCTAAAAGCGTTTGTGCAACATGCTTGAATATGAGTTGTGGCGTTTTATTTTAGTCAAAATTATTACTGATAATTATAATAAATCGTTTTTTTATCATATTTGCCCAATTACCCTTTATTCGAGCGTAATTTTTACCATTTATCCGACATTAATTTTTACCGTTTATGTGATAAATAAATTGTCAATTATTAAAAAATAATTTAATAAAAATTATTTAATTTATTGCGAAATTTCTTATTTTATTTTTTTTACAAAACACCCAATAAGTTTTGATAGAAAACTCTTTAAAAATGATGAGGTATCCATTTTGTTCTTCGAGAAAGTACGGCACTGTCATTTTGACAGCTGTCAAAAACATATTTTATTCAAGATATTATTTATTTAGACTGCGATTTGCCATTTTATATTATGGATTACTTAACTACCACACAAGTCATAACTGTTACAAATGTTTTTTTATTAAATTATTGTATATCTGCTATAGTTGCGTTGCGCAAAAAATTTCCTTTAGAAATGAGGTTCATTTCTCGTTTACACAACTGACTGAAAAAAAGCCATTGTATCCATGTCACTTCTGACTGTTGTGGCCAGAACTTGAAGATTTTTTTTTGCCAGAATTTGAAAATTTTAATTTGGGTTATAAGTAATTTTTGCAAAGTAGCACCCTGAAAATTTTGTTTAATTCCACAAAAAGTTCACATAACATGTAATTTTAAAAATTTAATTATATCAATTAACCTCGAAGAGGGATCAATTTGATGAAATTGGATTTTTTCGAATGAAACGTTACATATTTATGTAAATAATTTTAAAATTTTAGATTATCTGTCAAGTAATGGCCAAATTACAGTCCGAAATGTGCGAAAATGCCATTAAAAATTACCTCAAAAGGATCGAATTCTGCAAGTAGTCTCGTGGCTTCGTTTTGAATAAATTTACAATTCAAGTTTAATGGCAAGGCTCAAGCATATACAATAAAATAAAAACTTAATCGAATTTTGATTTTAAAATAAATTTTGTTTAATTTCAATTTTGAAAGCGCAAATTGGATAACTCTTGATTGGCTCTATTGCAATTGACCTCTCCAGCATAGAAACTTCTCAAATAAATAAAAAGAAAAACCAAAAATATTTTTAAATAAATCGTATTCTATGTCAGTTCATCTAACAAATCATTGATCATTTGAATCATTAACAATGTTCACATCCATTTATGGATTGAATTTATTAGCAAATATCAAAAGTTAGTCGGATCGACACCCACGTATGTAATTTCTGTGGTTAAAGTCTAATCCGGAATGGGTTCAATTAACTACCAACAATTTGAATATTGAACCAAATATGATTACCTTCAATTGTCATGGTAAGTTTTAAGATATTTGCAAATCTTTTAAAAAGCAGCCCACTTCACGAAGCCAATTATCTGTTAAGTACACACAAAATCTCTCAAACCATCTAGTCCACTATTGGTAAATCACCATAGCCAGGTAATTATGATTAATCGACTGTTTACAGCTGACCATAAGTTAATAAATCCGAAATTAAGGCGTATTGGACATACCTACTTACTCGTATCCACTTGGATTTAATAGAATCTAAAGAAAAGTGTTCCCAGAGCTCCGCACTTTCAATCCCACCGCCTTGCTGTACTCTATTTGAATCTCTAACCTCTGAGTTCTGACCATGTACAGAATAAATAATTTCAATAATTGAACTGTTTCAGTTACCATTTAAATTACCAACAAAAAACCTCATCAGAATCGTTAGTGTACTTCTTACTATCTTCATTACTTATAAGAAGATTCTTTTCTCAGTTACTTAGAGAAACATTCTTTTTTCCAGTAACCACAATACATTCGTCCATGACTTCTTATTTTCTGTACTTTAAAATATGATTTTGCTAATGCAATTTAATGAGAATAGAAGCTGATTTTAATAGAAAAAAAAACTCTCCTGAAAATACTGTACAAAAAAAAATAAGGAAAATTGAAAAATTATTCACGTTTATTTACTAAAATACAGAATTTAAACAAAAAATCATAAGAAAAGTTTTACCGTTTCCTCATGAAAGCTTTTACATAATTTTACAAAAAGAAAAAAGAAAAATAATCATCAGAAGAAAATCCAAAAAGAACAAAATTGCAAATATAATACAAAAAACTCATATTCGAAGCAGTTACGTTATAAAAGAATTACAGGTGAAAGAACCTTACAAGAAAAAAGGTTGAAATTTTTCTTAACCTTTGAAATGTTAAGAAATTTTGTGCTTTTACGTATGAACGCTTTATTAAAAGTGGAGAATTTTCATTAATGAGAATAGAAGTAAAAGATTTGTTTTTTTTTGTTATTTTTTTAGGGTAAAAATAAATAGTTTTTTTTTTATGAATTTAACGAATAAAAACCTTTCAATGTCAATTATCACCCGAATTGGGAGTTGGTAAAAGTATCAAAGTTGAACGTACGGTAAAAATGACGCTTACAATACGGAAGTGTGCGTTACTCTATTTTATGATGATTAATTTTTAATTAATTCACTTAAAAATGAACTTTAAAAAAAATAATTGAAAATTTGGTATTTTTTCTATGTAGTTGAACTTTGAATATTAAATAAAAAATCAATAATTAAAAAAGTTTTTATTCGTTTTTAAACTGAAATAAATAAATTTGATCTTTTGGCTGATAGGTTAATAATTCTGGAAGTTTAGTAAAGGTTTTTTTTTTAGGATTTTTTGGGTGCAAAATTTTTTTTCTTTAAAATATCTCTTTTTTAGTAATAATAAGATGGAGTTTTTTTTTATACCATCAAAAATTAAATAAAAAAAAAGGTCTGAAAAATTTTTGAAATAAAAGTAATTTTGTGAAAGAACTCAAGTAAATTGTTATCCAGTTTGTATGTTCAAAAATAAAGTTAAATAAATCGTATTATAAATTTTAAGATTTTAATTAAAATTTTATTTTTTTATATTATATATAACTTGCCATTTTATATGAAATATAAAATTTATTTAAATGAATTCTACTAGACTCCTTGCATAGCTGATATATATTTTGAGATAATTTTCGCACATACCGATTTGTAAGTTAGCCATTACTTGATGGATGCTGGTTTTAATAATTTAATAATTTTATGATTTAATAAAATTTATTGCGTAGCTTTATAAAAAAAAAGTCAAACTGCACTAAATCACACGATTTAGGTGATAAATTGACATAATTACATGTTCTTGAAACCTTTTACGCTATAAAGCCAATATTTGTTATGTTATGTGGCTTGTGGCTGCATTTTTTTGAAACCACTTATGGTAAAAACTAAAACCTTTAGTTTTAGGTCAAAAAAAGTCAATTATCAAATTTTTTAATTAATACAGACTAACAGAACTTTTAGGCTACAATGACAGTCACTTTTTGCGAATACAATGGCTTTCGCACAGATAATTGTGAGTTTTCAGAGCCTCATACATGGGTTTTTCGCTTTTTAATGTGCAGAAAATTATTGAACAAAAATTTTGCTTTTATAAACTTTTCGACTAACTTAAAATAATAGAAATGTTAACTCAGGGTTGAGCTTTTGGGGATAAAGGCTCTAACAAAAACAGCCTCAAGTTTATCAATATAAAAACTTACTTATAATATCAATTAAAGAAAAATATTCAAACTGACAGTCCTCGGCCTTCTTCGTTCCTACTCAGAAAGTGGAAATTGAGTTTAAAAAATTTATATATTATTATAAGAACTAGAAAAAATCATAAGCTCCATTCATAGGAGTAGAAAAAATTATCAAATTGTTCAGCAAGAATTATAATTACAGAACTTTATCAATTTTATGAAAAAATTTTATGCCATAATTAACCTCATCGGTTTCATTGATCTATTAAGAATCGAGTCATACACATTTATTTACAATATATACGAGTAATCTAAAACAATATTTCACATTTATATTCTTCTATTACAACATAAACGTCTTCCGTGATAAATATTTAATAGTTGAATTGGATTGAAATTCTAAAATAAATTTTAATAACCGCAAGGGCAAAATAATTAAATTATTTTGAATTTATTGAAATATTAAGAAAAAAACTCTAAAAAGAAAAATTCAAATATTTTGCAATAATTCCAAAGTATTCCGGCAATTATTACAGTTAACGGAACGTTCCCTACCACTAAACTCCATTTCACGCACGTTCCCTATCGCT
The DNA here is from genome assembly GCA_958298945.1 of Atherix ibis. Classification (NCBI taxonomy): domain Eukaryota; kingdom Metazoa; phylum Arthropoda; class Insecta; order Diptera; family Athericidae; genus Atherix; species Atherix ibis. The sequence goes on along the minus strand of OY282605.1, from coordinate 27,498,628 downwards.
AAAAGGCTTTCAGCGCAGTTGCGCACGGTCTAGTTAAGATTTGCACGCACCGATATGAGCGACACTCTGAGTGCGTCACGTTATTTATGAGAAGTTGCGGTGAGACTTCCCGCAATCGTAAGCGTTTGCAACATGTTCTTTTCAACGCACGGAAATTTTTTTAACAAATTTAAATTTTTCTTTTCAATTAAAGAAAAAACTTTTATTTTTACTACCTCTAATTTTACTGATTATATTTTAAGAATATTTTTGACGCAATTGCGTATTTTAACATACAGTGAAGATTTGTACGCACAGTGGTGAGGCAGACGGTCTTTTCGACGCAAAGTGGACCTTTTTTTTACCGAATTTTAATTTGATTATTAAATAAAAATAAAAAAAATTATGGCTGTTAATTTTATTGACAATTTATTGACATTATATTTGACGCACTTGAGCATTATCTAATGAAGATTTGAACGCGCAGATGAAAATGATTCTCTGCGTGCGTGACGTTATTTTTCGAAAAGTTTCAGTTTTTTTACTTTTCCAAACCGCGAAAAATGCGACGCTTTTTTTCAATGCAGGGAAAAAAAGTTTAACAAATTTTTTTTTTTTTCAAATAAAAAAAAACTTTTATTTTTACTACTTCATATTTGAGTGATTATATTTTAAGAATATTTTTGACGCAGTTGCGCATTTTATAGTGAAGATTTGCACGCACAGTGGTGAGGGAGACGGTCTTTTCGACGCAAAGTGGACCTTTTTTTTACCGAATTTTAATTTGTTTATCAAAAAAAAAACAAAAAAAATGTTCACTAATTTTATTGCCGATTTTTTGACAATATTTTTGACGCAGTTGGTCACATTATAGTGAAGATTTGCATGCACAGATGTAAATGATTCTCTACGTGCATGACGTTTTTTTCTCGAAAAGGTGCAGTTTTTTTACTTTCCCAAACCGCCCAAAAAAGCGATGCTTTTTATCAACGCACAGAAAAAAATTTCAACAAATTTTATTTTTATTACTTTTAATTTTACTGATTATAGTTTAAAAATATTTTTGACGCAGTTTCGCATTTTACAAGAAAATTTGTACGCACAGTGATGAGAAATTCGGTCTTTTCTACCTTTTTTACCAAATTTTAATTTGATTTTCAAATAAAAACAACAACAAATTATGCCTGCTAATTTTATTGACCATTTTTTGATAATATTTTTGACGCACTTGAGCACTATGTAATGAAGATTTGAACGCGCAGATGTAAATGATTCTCTTGCACATTTTGCAGTGGAGATTTGTACGCACAGTGGTGAGTGAGACGGTCTTTTCGACGCACAGTAGACCTCTTTTTACCGAATTTTAATTTTATTTTAAAAAAAAGAACAAAAAAAATTATGGCTACTAATTTTATTGACAATATTTTTGACGCAGTTGGTCACATTGTAGTAAAGATTTGCACGCGCAGATGTAAATGATTCTATGCGTGCGTGACGTGATTTTTGCAAAAGTTTCAGTTTTCTTTCCTTTGTGCGTTACGTTATTTTTGAAAAAAAAAATAATTTTTCTTTAACGAATTTTGACATGAATTCAATTAAAAAAAATTAATGGCTTATAATTTTATTGAGTTTTGAACGCAATTGCGTACGTTGCAGTGAAGATTTGCACGCGCATATATGCGTTAGGATTTTTAACGAATTTTAATTTGAAAGTTCAAATATGACAAGTTCAAATACGTTATTTTCAAAGTGTGTTAGTATTTTTAACGAATTTCAATTTGATTTTCAATTAAAAATAAAAAAATTATGACTAGTTTATTTATTGACTTTTTGGATGCAATTGCGTACGTTACAGTGAAGATTTGCACGTTAAAGTGGGACTGTCGACAATAATCGTTCTTTGTGTGTTAGGATTTTTAACGAATTTTAATTTGATTTTCAATTGAAAATATAAAAATATTATGAAATTGTGACTATATTTTTATAATCGGTTTTAATGTTTCTATTCTGTAAATTTGTTTACAAAAAATTACAAAAAAAAACTCTTCTCCTTACTGATAACTGTTGAAAAGTAATATTTTTGTTGAAATTATTAAAATAATTTTTACTTTAAATTTTAACATTAATTTTCAAACAATCTAAATCCATTACAAAAGAAAGGTGAACTTTTATTTATAATATGTTAATTGTAAATTAAGAAAAGAAATTTTTTTTGGGTTGAACTTTCTCAGCATGGAAATTATTAAAAACCGAAAAAACAAAATTTCAAATTATTATCAATTATCAATTTTATACACATTCTAATTTTAGTATCGTCATATAAAAGATATAAAATTTTTATTTATTCATATTTATTAATTACTATTAAATCTTGTAAAAGGATTTATTTACTTTCGAATCAAATTTTATTGAAAATATAATTTTCTTAGTTAAAAAAAAAATTATTTAAAAATATAACTTCTTCGGAAAGTGTTAAAATTGAATATTGAAAAAAAGAACTACTTTCTAATTAAGCAAATTAATATTATTTTACAATAATTCGAACGATTTTTTACAGTAAAAAATATATGTTTTTTTGTTGTTTCTTCTATTTGTTTTTTTTAATACGCATAAAATATTCTGTTAATTATTAACATTAAATTGTTTTTATACAATTCTATTAGCATACATATTATAATTTAATCTAAAAAATTGCAAATTAATCATATGAAAAGATGAGAAAAACAGCATTTATTATTTATGTAATCATTAACACAATAAAGAAGACGGCGTTTATCGTTAATATTTACCACGGAATATTTTTTTCTTCTTTTTTTTTTGTTGAAAAGTACTTTTTATCTAAATTTTTCGAAAACTAATATCTTATTAAGTAGCAACGACATGAAATTTTTAATGTTCCAAATTTAGCTTTGCACTTCTTTCACTTAAAACCTACTTTATTCGTTGTCGTTAAAGAATTTTTACTTTATAAAAATCAACAAATTAGAGAAAATTTTCTTCAAAAACAATTTCTTTTATATACACAAATATGCGTGTATGTGTATGTATAATCCAATTATTAGCATTGTTTAGTTGGTTTTTTTGGTTTAAATTTTTCTTTTAAGAAATGTACAACCTACTTTTACGTATCATAATTGACACAATACACGCGGTATTTTTTGGTGTTAAAATTGATAATTTTCCTAACTGCTAGTATTGATAGATTGCCTGCAGATTGATTGATTATCGATGGAATGATTGATTTATTAAAAATCAAAAGAAAAAAATATATAGAACTGAATGAATGTGTGTAAATTTTATTTAGAACAAATTACTGGCAGATAATAACTTAATTTCTTTATTCAAAAACTTCATTTAACCACAACTTTTTAGAAAATAGTTTTTAATTAAGCCTCATTAGAATTTCCTTTTATAATAAAAGCATTTTCTACCCCGAAATAGGCTGAATTAATTGAATAAAAAAATTTTAATATTCGATGATTTGTTATTGAAACCCCCCCCCCAAAAAAAAATCAACTAACGAATACCGCCTTGCCTCGGTTGTTATTGTAACTTAAACTATTAATTAAAAAATGTTGTCCAATTTTATAAAAAAAAAACTTTGTGCACAAGCTTTTTAGAAAATACTTAAAGTAAAAAAAGAAATTGTTTTTATTTTCCAATAATCTAAGCTAAGCTTTGGCACTCATCACTGATCTAAGTATTAACGATCATCCATTTTATAATTCTGAGAAAAAGTACAGCCCTGTCAGTTGACAGGTGTGAAATAAAAAACTCCTCCAAAGTAGCCGTTTTTTAGGATAAGGCTTGCCATTTTATGTTGCAGACCGTTTAACTACAAAAAAATGTCGCTAAAACTGCAGAAAGCTCCTAAAAAAATGTGATTCTGCCGTAGCGATTTTTCAAACATATTCTCGTGTTTTAACCATTTTTCATCGCCTGTCAGAAATGGCTCAATTTCATTGCGCTTCAACTGCAAAAAAAATGTCGTAAAAATTGCAGAAAGTGATTCTGCCGTAACGATTTTTCAAACATATTCCCGTATTTTATCCATTTTTCATCGCCTGTCAGAAATGGCTCGATGTCATTGCGCTTCAACTGCAAAAAAAATGTCATTAAAATTGCAGAAAGTTCCTAAAAAAATGTGATTCTGCCGTACCGATTTTTCAAACATATTCTCGTGTTTTAACCATTTTTCATCGCCTGTCAGAAATGGCTCGATTTCATTGCGCTTCAACTGCAAAAAAAATGTCGTTAAAATTGCAGAAAGTTCCTAAAAAAATGTGATTCTGCCGTACCGATTTTTCAAACATATTCTCGTGTTTTAACCATTTTTCATCGCCTCTCAGAAATTGCTCGATTGCATTGCGCTTCAACTGCAAAAAAAAATGTCGGTAAAATTGCAGAAAGTTCCTAAAAAAATGTGATTCTGCCGTAGCGATTTTTCAAACATATTCTCGTATTTTATTCATTTTTCATCGCCCGTCAGAAATGGCTCGATTTCATTGCGCTTCAACTACAAAAAAAAATGTCGTTGAAATTGCAGAAAGTTCCTAAAAAAATGTGATTCTGCCGTAGTGATTTTTCAACATATTCTCGTATTTTATCCATTTTTTATCGCCTGTCAGAAATGGCTCGATTTCATTGCGCTTCAACTGCAAAAAAATGTCATAAAAATTCCAGAAAGTTCCTAAAAAAATGTGATTCTGCCGTACCGATTTTTCAAACAAAATTTCGTTCTTCTTTCCATAAATGATGTGTTAATAAGCAAAATTATCATATTTCGTGTATTCTGAAAATTACCCTATTTCGGGTTCCGAAATGACCGAGGCTGAGCCATTGTATCAGCGAAAAGTGACTTTCTGGTGTGAGTTTTGGTCTGAACAAAAAAGAAGAGACCCTTACTGTTAATTCTGATCGCTATGATCATTTCATAACTAATTTTTTTTACAATATATAAACTTAAAGATTTCAATTTCAATAAGACAACACCACAAGCTATACAACACAACAAATTTCGACTTTAAAATATATTTTATTTAATTTTACTTTCCTTTACACAAATTGGATAACCCCCTTTATTGAGACTTACCATCATTAAATTAGTGAGGAAAAAAATTACTATATTTGATTAAAAAAAAACCTATTCACTATACATAAAAAAAGAGGTTTTTTTAATAAATTCTCTCCCACATTTATGGAAGAGAAAACTATATGCAAAAAAAAAATTGAATAACTTAAAATGATGTTCATCCATAATTCACCTTCTTTTTCAAGACAATATATTTCGCCTACTTTTATCACTAAACAGTCTCGAGACAATTGTAGGAGCTATTCTTAAAGTCAGCTGAGCGTTAAGGTTAACAACCGTTTTGATGAGAGCTGATACGTTTGCCCCACCGTCTTTGGAATGGGAATATGAACTGATCCGCAATGGAAATATCATCAAACTGGTCGACCCTCTCAAAGAAGACCATACCACCACAAACTTAATCTGGTTTTGTTCAATGCCCTCTCAACGTGAATAACGAGTGCATTGGACCATCGGAACATCGACCAGTCCCTTTGGTAAAAATTTCAAAAAGTTGTGCTCGAATGCATTTTTATGATTGCACGAAGTTACGCCCGTCTTTTCGGGCATGAATTCAGTTTCTTTCTTATTCCCCTAAGCATCTACACGAGAAAAAAAACGCTAGTCATTAATTTAATATTCAATTGAGATTTTCGAATTGCAAACCAAGCCAAATATGGCTAATCATTGGCATACATTAATCTCTAATAGACCTTGCAGGGGTACTGATGATAATAGTCTTTATAGTCATTAATGGACAACAGCGACTTCTAAATCGAAAGCAGCTTTGTAAATTCGAAAATATTCCACTACTTACAACTATGATTAAATGACTTCAAATCAAAATAATTTTCTCATTTTTTGCCATTATCAACTATCAGAAATATTTCTTATAAAATAATTTCCCAAGATTTGGATTGAGTAATTTTCACAATTCTAAAATGCCACTAAGACCCTAAAAACTTAATGCATTAAGAGCCAGTCTGCAGATGGTCCAATTTTCATAAAATCATCGTGTACAAATACTATCAAAGGGGATATCCGGATTCTCTATTATTTTTTGTTGTTGTATTCCATTACAATTGCTCTCATAAAATGTTATCAGAACCCATTTTGAAGTGGATCATATCCGCTCTGAATACACTGTTTCGTGGGCAGACAAAACGATAGACTTTGTTACTCAAGTTGATCACTTTGGACTAATAAAAAAGGGCTTTGGAATTTTTAATGTTTTAATTTAAAAATAAATTTTCTGTAATAATTAATTATACTTTGCCAATTTTGTAATTTTCATTATTAATTTTTTGTCTTTTAAAATCAAGTCTGAATAAAAGATTCTTTTAATGAACAAGTTTTCTTTCGCAAGATCGCAATAATTTCTAAGATGTTAAATTAAAATTTCTGCCAACACAAGTAATATTCCCAAGATTATTATTGATAATTGAGCCGTTGAGCTATTTATTTTTAAATTGGCATAAGTCACTTGGTTTTTAAATCGACATATTTAATGGTTTGTTCTTGAACTCGTTTAAAAATCTTCGAGAAGATTAACTTGTATTTGGAACACTTAAATATTTTCTATAAAGAGTATGACACCTTGTTCAATGGCTGATAAAAGCAGCTAAGAGAATGTTTAAATGTGCTCTTTGTCAGCAATTATAGGAGATATTGTCTGGTTTTTACTTTTTGAATTTTCAGATTTTCCACGCAAATCTACTCTAGGAACATATTGTTTCAGCGGACGAACCAGTCATTTTTGAGTTCTAATATGTTGAAAATATCCAAAAAGATTTAAAAAAAAACCGAACACACTTACATATTCAAGTAGTACAGCTAGGCCGGTTCAAGACCATTTTTTGTAATATTATTCTAAGTCCAAATTCGTCAAATCTGCATTGGTGCGAACATTCGGTTAGATGCGCGTTGTATTTTTTTTTGTAGTAAGGAGCAAATTAACGTTTTTGTTCATGCTCACCCAGATGGAGTCTTTTAAGGACTTTTATCAGAAGGACTTCGACACCCTCCCAAGCCGTCTTCGAGTCCAATACCAGGGCCTAGAAATTCTGCCAGCTTACGTCGGTGCCTCTTCTCTTTCCACACTGAATCGGGTGCTCCACGCTCTCTACCATCCTGTCACAAGAGGGGCATATTGGTAAGCTCAAAAACATCCGTGTCCCGTCAAAAATTGGAATAGGTAATAGCCAACACCACCATGTCGTCGAGCTTTCCACGGATCTACCGCCGAGATGAGACGGTGAGTCCATCTGCCATCGGGGCTTTGTCCAAACGATTTAGCCACCTGCTTTTGGATTCATTTCTTTCCTTCGCCACAGAGTCTCTGTTGCATCTGCTAGTATTTCGATCTGTAGCATTCCGACCACAAAACAAATGGCCCCGTATGACACCTTCTAGAATGCGCAGGCCATTTGTATGGTTTTATAATTGTTCGTGATCGTTAATCTCCCCATTTCCATAATCTGTTTTGAACCATATTATCGTATTTTATCCATTTTTCATCGCCAGTCAGAAACAGCTCGATTTCATTGCGCTTCAGCAATGCATAGCAGATATTAAGTCGGTCCATCTTGTTTTACACACTCAATTCATGAGGCACAGCCTTTCCCAAATGGTGTAAAACGGTTTGATGATGATTGCTTAATTCGTAAGCTATGCTCAATTTTCCAAGAGAATTTCTCACTTTTTTCGGTAATTCACCGACCAGAACGGGGCTCATCTTTGACATCGAAATATCCAGAAGAAGAGCGAGCGCATCATTTGCGTGCCGCTAATTTTAATACAGCATCTTTACCATAAACCCCACAAATATTTTCATAATCCTGCAATGCGTGGTTGCCTTAGTCGAGCTGACATTATAAAATATAGCGAATATTCACTTTATTCTGGTCCATTTTTTAATTTAGATACACTAAACCGATTTCAATAAAATTTTGCGCTACAAAAAGCTTTAAGTGCTGTTACAATCCGACTAATCCTTACTGAGTTATTTACTTTTAACACAATTTGTCGCAAAACCCACGAACTTTTTCGACTAACTAATATAAATTTAAAAATATCTCCTATAAAACTCAGGCAATATAGTTTAAAAAGAATTTTTTTGTATAAAAAAAAATTTTGCCATAAAAAATTCAAATTGTTCAATAAAACCGCAAAAATATTGCAAATTTCAATAAAACCCCAAAAATATTGTAAAAATAACAGCAAAGAACCATTATCAATTCAATAAAATATGTAATTTTTAAAATTTTCCATAATTTTATAGGAAAATATAAAAACTATTATAAATCTTAGAAATTATTGCCAACTTATTTCATATTTCAATTATTTAATTTAAATAAAAGTTTAAAAATTTCTCCTATAAACCTCAGGCAATATTGTTTAAAAGGAATTTTTTTAATTCAAAGAAAATTTTACTATAAAAAATGTGAATTATTCTAAAAAAATCCCCAAAAATAATTATTACAATTTTTTTTTTAAACAATATTGCAAATTTCTTAATTTTGTTTTTGTACCTTTAAAATAATTTAAGGATCATATTTTCATGAAAATACCCAATTTTCTGTAAAAATTATACCAAAAAACCATTATCGATTCAATAAGGTATTAAAAAAATTTCCATAATTTTATACGAAAATAGAAAAATTAACAATAATCTTAGAAATTATTGCCAACTTATTTCATTTTTCAATTATTCAATCGAAATATTAGTTAAAAAATTTCTCCTATAAAGCTCAGGCAATATTGTTTAAGAGGAAATTTTTTGTATAAAAGTAAATTTTACCATAAAAAAGGCAACTTGTTCAATAAAATCCCAAAAATAATTTTTTTTACTCAATATTAGAAATTTCTTAGTTTCGTTGTTGTACCTTTAAAATATGCAAAGCTATAAAAATAACCGATTTACTTTAATAAATAATACAAAAAACCATTATTAATTCAATAAAATATGTAATTTTTAATATTTTCCATAATTTTATAGGAAAATACAAAACTTACCATAAATCTTAGAAATTATTGTCAACTCATTTCATATTTCAATAATTTAATTTAAATAAAAGTTTAAAAATTTCTCCTATAAACTTCAGGCAATATTGTTTAAAAGGGATTCTTTTAAATCAAAGAAAATTTTACTATAAAAAATGTGAATTATTCTAAAAAAATCCCCAAAAATAATTTTTTTTACTCAATATTAGAAATTTCTTAGTTTCGTTGTTGTACCTTTAAAATATGCAAAGCTATAAAAATAACCGATTTGCTTTAATAAATAATACAAAAAACCATTATTAATTCAATAAAATATGTAATTTTTAAAATTTACCATAATTTTATAGGAAAATACAAAACTTACCATAAATCTTAGAAATTATTGTCAACTCATTTCATATTTCAATTATTTAATTTAAATAAAAGTTTAAAAATTTCTCCTATAAACCTCAGGCAATATTGTTTAAAAGGAATTTTTTTAAATCAAAGAAAATTTTACTATAAAAAATGTGAATTATTCTAAAAAAATCCCCAAAAATAATTATAACAATTTTTTTTTTAAACAATATTGCAAATTTCTTAATTTTGTTTTTGTACCTTTAAAATAATTTAAGGATCATATTTCCATAAAAATACCCAATTTTCTATAAAAATTATACCAAAAAACCATTATCGATTCAATAGAGTATTAAAAAATTTTCCATAATTTTATAGGAAAATACAAAAATTACCAATAATCTTAGAAATTATTGCCAAACTTATTTCAATTTTAATTGCAGATGCAGACATAATTTTAATTGTATATAAATTTGTGATAATATTTTTACAAAATTGTTTTTCTTTTCTTTATAATTATTTAAATTACATAATTTGTGACCGGAATGAATTTATTAACACATTTTTTTGTTTGTATGTGGAAATTATGTAAGGAATTTGTAATCATTTTCAATAAGTGGCGGTTCCTGGATAAGATGTTTTTTTTTATTATAAAAGACACACCTTTTCGTATAATTTTTTTCTTTTAATCAAATCGAACGATGTCAATAAGTTCATTTCCGCATTTCGGTGTGATACGTGTATTATACCATTTTTTATACAATTTTCCATTTTTTTTGTTTACTATCAAATAAATAGTGAATCATTAAGAAAATTAACATATTTAATTTTATGAAATTTATTTTATATTTTATTTATATTTTTGGGGTACAGTTTCAAAATTGCTTTCTTAATTAATAATGAAAATTATATGCTTTTTGATGAAGAAAATTAATTTTTTTAATTTTTATAATAAAAAAATATTTGTAACCTTTTAAGGGAAAGCAACTCATTAAAAACTGTATTATAAAAGCCATGCAACTAAAGAATCAATTAGTATAGAAATATCTTTTAATTGGTATTATCGTTGTCGAGCGACCGTCTATGCAAATATAATTTTAGTTATACCATAATGAGAATTTACCTTTACTTGTTATTGATTTTAAATTTTCATTTCTTACTTTATATAAGAAATTTATAAATTCCCAATTATTGTAAATAAATTTTGGAATAAGTAAGACTTTTTAAGTGAGTGATTATTTTGAATTTGCATGTGACTCCAAATACTCTAGTGTCACTCTTTTATGGCATTATAGAATTTTTCTAATTCTTTTCCGTTAAAAGTAGTAAGTTTTCAATTCGAATATCATATATTCGGTTAAGGTAATACCGATTTTTTTTAGAAAGTCACTTAGCAAATAAGTCACGTGACATTTAAGAAAAAAAATCCCGAAGAAAATTTGTTAAAAATATATTTTCTTTTTTACTTGGTCATTTGTGATGAATATATTTTATACAATCTTTTGGATATTCATCAATGGTAGCTTAAAAATAACTTTATAAAAAAAAAATTTTAAAAATTTAGGACGGCTAGTCTGTAAGGACTACTAATTTGAATTTTTATCAAAATATTCTTTTATCAATTTGATAGGATTATTTTAAAGCAAAACAAAAAAGAAAATTTGGAATTTAAAAAGATTTCAAAAAAAAAAACAAAACAAGGTCCGACTTAAAAAGTCCGATTGAGCGTGGAGCATTTTTCCATAGACAACTAAATGGCGTAGTTCATGAGTTTAGTTAATTCCAATAATACACAAAAAATATTATTTGATTATTTGAAAAATACTATATTATGCTGGGTAAGATTCAGTTTTATTGCAACGTCATGAGTGCATACTTAAAATATGCAACAAAAAAAAATTTAAAAAAAACGTGACTTTAGGCAAGGAAAGTAATTTAATTAAGCCTAACAGGCAATACGTGACTTTAGTTATTAAGACCCGTGCTCATGGCCAACTTCAATATGTAAGAAGAAATAAAGTTTATAATTTTATTTTTATTTGAAATTTAGACTTAGTTCTGGCAGCAAATGTCAAATTTTTCGTGTCAAATTCGTGTCAAATTATTTGTGCTTTTTAGTTCGTGTTGTGGCAGCAGTTCCGCTGCGCAGAGAAATGAGAATATCAAATATGGTGCAGCGCAGAATTTGCATCTAACATTCCGAACTGAGAAAATTGACAAAATTCACTAAATATTTTATATGCAATTATCTTGCCTTTGAGTTTAACTTTAACAATTCTGCCATGTAAAAACTGTAAAAAAATGTTGGCACGACTTAAAAGTAGATTTCAATCGGCGAGTGACCAGCAATTCGTTTCGGTCGCTGTCCCCAATTGTGTCCACTCCCATAAGATTTTGAAGTTTTTAAAAGTTTTAACTGCGCTTTCAAAAAATTTTTTACTAAATAAGTGATGTATCAGAAAAGTAATGAGACAATCTTTGTTTTAACATTAATGTTATTTCCTTTTAATGTAGTTCACTTGAGTGAGGCGTTGAGCCCACTCTTCGGAACGCTTTAGCTCCTTTGTTACACTATTTTAGATAACGTCCTTTCGAGTGTTTTTTTAGCAGCGACAAAAAATCACACAACGGGGGCTGGGCAACTAAGGGGGGCTGGACTACTGGTATTCCTTTATCCCGTTGATGATAAAGGCCATGTGACAGGAGGCATTGTAATATTGCAATGTCTGATCTGACGCGGTGAGCCTTGCAATAACTACTCAAGAACTTTAATATTAATAGACTGTCCGACCCCAAGAGCCCTTACACAAGCGACATTTTCACCACTTTTCAATGTTGAAGGCCTTCCTAAACAAGATTCGTGTTACTGCTTTTTGGGCATTTAAAAAAAATTACTGACACCGAAAAACTTGTACTTTTAATAAAGAATGTTTCCAAAGTCTTTTCATGACTATGTCAAACTTGAGGGTTCACTAACGTCACAATGATGCGCCGAATTCCGCTGTTCAATTTTTTTTATAACGCACTACAAATACACAACTTCACTTATCACGCTCTATCAGGTCCCATTGTCACTAGACGAGGTTGAAACTTGTGATGCACATCTAGGAAGGGTTATATGTGTACACAGTGGCTCTTCTAGACGTGCAGCACAAGTTCTCTTCGATGCCGGTCGCATTACATTTCTGTCCTGCCTCGCATGAATCAGTCTTTTCTAAATTTATCCGCTCTTAGAATTCTGCACATTTAATCGGACCTGAACGCATTTTCTCATGTAACAGTTAAGCTTATGTACTTTATTATACAAACTAAAAGTTTTTGTCGGAAATTTTTTTGGAAAAAATGGAAAGTTTTTTGGAAAATTTGGAAAGATTTTGAAAATGTTGAAAAAAATGGAAGAAGTTGGAAAAAAATTAGGAAAAATTGAATTTTTTTGGGATAAACTAAAAAACAAATTAAAATATTAGAAATTTTTTTTTAAAATAACTAGAAAAAAATTTGAAAAAATAAGAAAATTTTTATAAAAACTGGAAATTTTTGTTTATAACTGAAATTTATTGGGAAAAATTGTATAATTTTTGGATAAATTGGAAAAAATTGAAAATTGTCTGTAAAATTTTGGAAAAAATGAACAAAAGTTGGGAAAAAAATGAAAAAACTCGGAAAAAATGGAAATTTTAATTTTCGTTGGGAATAAAATTAAAAATTTAGAAAAAATTACAATTTTTAGGGAAAAATTGTAAAAAGAAATTGAAAAATAATAAAATGGAAAATTGTTAGTAAAATTTTGAAAATTTTTGGAAATAATGGAAAATTTTTGAAAAAGTTGGACAAAAATGGAAAAAAAATAAAAACCTCGGAAAAAATGGAAATTTAAATTTTAGCTGGGAATAAAATTAAAAATTTAGAAAAAATTACAATTTTTAAGGGAAAAATTGTAAAAAGAAATTGAAAAATTACAAAATGGAAAATTGTTAATAAAATTTTGAAAATTTTTGGAAATAATGGAAAATTTTTGAAAAAGTTGGACAAAAATGGAAAAAAATGAAAAACCTCGGAAAAAATGGAAATTTTAATTTTAGCTGGGAATAAAATTAAAAATTTAGAAAAAATTACAATTTTTAGGGAAAAATTGTAAAAAGAAATTGAAAAATAATAAAATGGAAAATTGTTAGTAAAATTTTGAAAATTTTTGGAAATAATGGAAAATTTTTGAAAAAGTTGGAAAAAAATTAAGAGAAAATTGAAATTTTTTGGATAAACTGAAAAATAAATTAAAAAAATTAAGAAATTTAGAAAATTTTGCAAAATGGAAAATTCTTGAAAAAAATTGAAAATTATGGGAAATTTTTTAAAAAAGTTGAGGATAAAATTTAAAAATAAAGTTGACAAATAAATGAAAAAATTTAAAAATTTTTGGAAAAAACTGAAAAAAAATTATATAATTTTTGAAAATAACTGGAAAAAAATTGGAAAAAAAGTTGAAAAAATTGGAATATTTTTAAAAGACCTGAAAATTTTTTGCGGAATGAAAAATTTATTGAAAAATATTGGATAATTTTTGGATGAATTGGAAAAATTGATAAAGTTGAAAAAAAATGGGAAAATATTGGAAGAATTGGGAAAATTTTATAAAAAATGTAAAATTCTTGGAACAATTGGAACATTTTTTGAAATTAAGAGAAAAGTTTTGGAAAAATTCAAATTTTTTTTTGGAAAAGTTTTTTAAAAAGTTGAAACAAAATAAAAAATTTAAATTTTTTTAGATAAACTGAAAGAAAAATTTGTAAAAATTAGAAAACTTTTTAAAAAAAACTAAAAACAATGCCAAAAATTTAAAAAAAAAATTGGAAAGTTTTATAAAAATATTTTGGAGAAAATAAGAAAAATTAAAAAAAAAATAAAAAAATTGATAAGATTGTAAAGTTTTATAAAAATTTTTTGGAGAAAATAAGAAAAATTAAAAAAAAATAAAAAAACTTGAAAAAAATACGGCAATTTTTGGAAAAATTGGAAAAAATAATAGAAAATTTGAAAAATATTGAAACATTTAAAAAAATAAAATATTTTTGAAAAATACTAGAAACATTCTGAAAAGGTTAAAAATAAAATGAAAAGTTCCAATATCTTTATTATTTGTTGAAAATAGTCATTGTCGCTGGTTAAATGACTGAATTATAGGAAATAAATTGTAAATTTATTTATGCGAATTATTTTTAGGTGTTCTCAGCTATGTTATAGGAAAACATGAAATTTTTTGTCCACAAAAATATCAGAGCTTTTATTTTTTATCAATTTTATTTTAACATTTTGTTTTGAAAAATATATTATAAAAAAAATTCTTATAAAATTATCTTACTCGTATTTTATATCAAAACATTTTCCGAAAAAAATCAATGACTCAGTTTTGTATCTAAAAAAAAAATATTACGCCTTTAGGGGTTTTTGATAAAAGTTATTTTTCTTATGGTTGCTGATAAGAAAGAATTTTGTTTGTTTATAAACAAGTTTTTTTTTTACTTGTTACTAAATGTATTAATACAAAAATAGAATATTTAACTTTGCCGACAGTTGTTCTTTCTGAAGAATTTTGTTGTGTTTTTCTGATTTGTAGATTAGGCGATACGACAATAAACAATCTATTATAGATTGTGAAATTTTTTTATGATATTATCATAAAAGTGAACTTTGAAACAAATACTTTTTTTTATTTTTATGCTTTTTTTCTTTATAACTGTACCAGTAAAATATATTCAAGAGCACAATAACTGTTTTCCTTATGGATTTAATTAACACCTTTCCGGATTAGCATAAACTACCTTCAAATCTGCATTTTTCTCTCGAAGACTTTAGAAATTTTAACAATTTCGTAATCAATGTTTTCTTTCAGTAAATCGTTGATAAAATAAATCAAGTAATTTTCAAGTATTATTTCTTAATAATACTAACTGAAAATTTGAATTTTTTTTGTCTACAAAATTCATAACAAATCGTGTTAATAAAAAGTAGGTGGGATGAATAGTAAAAAAAAAAATCTGTTTGTATTTAATTGAATTTTTAAATATTTCACCTTAAATTCAATGCCAATCTAAAAACTAAAATAAATATTATTTTAAATAATAATAATTCAAGTTTGGTTTTAAAATATTTATTTTTTTTTTCCTTTTTTTTTAAAAAAAAAATATGTCAATTTTTGTTCGGTTAAAAATAATTTCTTTCGCAATTTTTCAAAATTCTCGCCTTGGCAGCGAGAATTGATACCAAAAATGTTCATAAAATCTTATCAAATTGAATATTTGTTCGAATTCATAAAAATATAATTTTTAATATAAACAGTATTAAAGAAATATTTATTTAAAAATTAAAGAAATAAAATATAAAAATTCCGACATCTTATAAGACGACCATTTTTGGTAAACTGCAGCCTATTTTGGTAAATGTATTCTTGTCGATATTTTGTATTTTTGGAATTTCTTTAACTTGATTTATGACAACACTTCTAGTGTGGGTTTTTGGTTTATATTTTTAGATGAAATATTTTCGGTTTTATTTCTTTATGTGGGGTTATCAATTTAGCAACCTTGCTATTAAGTATATATGTTAAACCAGTATAAACAGCATGTTTAAATTATAAAAACTTTATACTAACCACTGAAGAATTTTCTTTAACAGTGAGGCTCATTTCTCGCTTGATGGATACGACAATAGGCATAGTCGTCATATGTGAGGCTCTTAAAACCCCATGAGTGACTGTAGAGATTACCATTAATCCCCGGATAATGAAAGTCTGATCTGTATTTTCATCTAAAGGTCCGTATTTCTTTGTAAATGAAGAAGGAGAATCGATTCTGAGCGCTATAACCCAATAATAACAGTTTTTTTTTACCCTAAAATCAATGATTTTAATCTAGACCATATGTGGTATTAACAAAACAGCAGCACAATCTGCGTACTACTAAAAATGTTAGCTTCATTGACCGAAAAGTTTAGAGGAAGCATAATTTAGAGATTTTGTTGAACTTTTTCTTATGAAACTTTACAACAACAATAAAAACCTTGTTTACGCAAATAATCCTCAATTTTTTGAGCATCTTAAAACCAAAATCCGTAAAGTGGGGGGACCAATTACAGCCTAAAATGTGCGAAAAAGTTAATAAAAATCACATCAAAAGGATCTAATCCTGCAATCAATCTTGTGGGAGTTACCAGGTGTATAAGCTTAAATCAGCTCTTTTTTAGTCAACAAAAACACATGTTTTTTTTCATAGAAAGAAAAAAAAATTTATTCAAAGTACTTGCCCTCGCTAGCTACATATTTTTCCCATCTCTCGGGTAATTTGTGGATACCACGCCAAAATAAATCCTTCTCTTTCAAGGCAAACCAGTCATCAAGCCATTTTCGAACGTCTTCGTAAGAATCGAAGTGCTGCTCAGCGAGCGCGTGGCCCATCGACGAAAACAGGTGGTAGTCGGAAGGGGCCAGGTCTGATGAATAAGCGGGGTGGAGTAGCACCTCCCAGTTGAGTGCCTCCAAATAGTTTCGGACCATTTTTGACGTGTGCGATGGTGCGTTGTCGTGGAGGAAAATCAGCTTGTCATGTCTTTGTTGATAATCCGTCTTTTTTTCACGCAGAGCACGGTGCAATTTGATCAATTGTTGGTGGTAGCGGTGGGCATTGACATTTTCACCAGGTTTCAACATCTCATAGTAGACGATAGCCTCATCCCACCAAACGGTTCGAAGCAATTTGGTCTTGTGGAAGATGTTGATGGTTGGCCGGGGTCAACCCACGATTCCTTACGTTTAGGATTCTCGAAATATATCCAGTTTTCATCGCCTGTCACAATCCGATGCAGGAACGACTTTATTTTTTGTCTGGCGAGCAGGATTTCGCATGTGTTTTGGCGTCAGTCCATCTGCCTATCGTTCAATTCATGCGGCACCCATTTTCCGATCTTTTCAATCTTTCCCATGGCACGCAGACGCAAGGAAATGTTTGGTTGAGTAACACCCAATTGCTCCGCGAGAATTTTTTGATGGTCTGAACCTTCCTAGGCTGATTTCCACGATTCTTGTCCCACAAGTCAAAATTGCAGTCTTTGAATAGACGAAACCAATCTCAGCACGTTGTTTGTGATAAAGCACTATCACCATAGGCCTCCATAAGCATTCGATGCGATTCGGCAGCCGATTTATTTAAATTGAAGTAGAAAAGCAGAGCTTCCCGGATATGCTCTTTTTCTGGCACAAAACTAGAAATGATTACCAAAGGAAAAATGTATGTTGTTGTATGAAATTAATGTTGATAGATGTCAAACTCATAAAAAAAAGCTTAATACGCTCACTCACGCCATTAATAACCAAACAGCGGATTTAAGCTTATATACCTGATATTAAAATGATATTATATTTTATGACAAATGGCAAAGTCCATAAAATATAATGAAATAAAAATTTAATCAAATTCTGACTTAAAAGTATGTTCAATTAATCTTTAATTTCCGAGATATAAATTGAATAAAATTTTATTTGTAATTTTTTCATATGAAAAATATTTTGTGAAAAAATTTAAGATTGTATGGAAGTTTTTATATATCTATTATATAAGAATTAATTAATGGTCTTCTAAAAAAAAATAAAAACTACTTTGTATAAAATATATTGTTTAATGAAAACATGAATTTTATTAATTTTCTCAATAATCCCTAATTTTAAAAAAGCCAAATGCACTTTTTTCTGACTTAAGATTATGTTTAAAATAATTTTCCATAAAAAATTTCAAATACTATAATATAAAATATTCTCTGTTTATTCATAATTTTTTAGTATCAAATTGATTATAAACTAAAAAGAAAAAAAATTACATAAATCAATAAGAAGAAAGTATGTAAAAATTTTCTTATTAAAAAAATTATGAATTTTCTATTATACAAAAAAAATAAAATTTTCAAATTTGAAAGAAAAGCTTATGAATTTTTGTTGCCATATAGTTTATTAAGTTTAAATAGTGAAAATCAATTTATAATTAATTCGTGTTTAAATAATAAAAAATATCGAAAAAATCCGCATTCAATATGACAACTGCAACTGCAACTACTGAAGCAGCAAGCCAACCAGAAAGTTTGGATTTGGACTATGATATGTGGCAGGGCCAATTTGAATTTGTTGGCAATAATAACAATAATAATAATAATAATAATAATAATAATAGTAATGATAGCATTATTAGCAATAACAACAATAATAATAATAATAATAGTTCAAAGTGCAACAATATCAATTCTAGTCAAAAACGTACCGATAGTCTGGAAGATTTAAATTTCAATGTTCAATGTTTTGCCAATAAACCAATACTTATCGATGAGGAGACATTTTTGAGTCTGCATCCAACCGATTTTGAAGATTCAATTTCGGGACCAAATTCAACATTATTTATTGAGAATCAATTAAGTCAAATTGATGATAATAATTCATCATCATCGCCAGCATCGCTCAAAACTGCTGAACAACTACTTTTTAATAAAGAAAATCTTCTAAATAATAAATTAAATAGTAAATTAATTAATAATAATACTATTAATAATAGTAATTGTTTAAAAATAGAAAATTTGAAAAATTTCAAAAATAAATTGATCAGCGATTTGAACAATTCGGAAAAGGCATCAATTAATCATCAGCAAAAGGATCAACAACAACAACAACAGCAGCAGCAGCAACAGATTTTCAATAATAAAATGAACGGATTTACAGCGGAAATTTGTGACAATATCAACGAACAAGTAAGAATTAATAAAAAGAAAAAATAAAGAAATTTTTAAGAAATTTCTTTAAAAAAAAAAATTTAAAAAACCAATAATTTTTGAGAGTTGAATAAAAAATTTCAATAATTACGACGCAATCTTTGTGAGTGAATTTTCCATTCCTCCTTGTTCAGTCTCTCTCTCTCTCTCTCTCAGGAAATTTAATATTTTCTATTTTAATATAAATTATTTTACGTCTTCCATAAGTAAGTAATTATAGAACTACCCTTGCTGATGGTGTGTATCATCTCCCATCAAAGATAGTGGATAGCTTCGACTCTTCTGGCGTGGTGTGAATTTTCTTTTCACATGGTGAACAGAAGGTCTTTTGGTTGTGACATTTTAAGTCACTCATAATATTAAGTTTCGAATTTCTTATTTTTCTATTTAATATTTAATATTATTTCTTTTTCCTCTGTTCACAAGAAGCTGCTGAGGCATATAATGGCCATTTGTTCACTGTCACAATGAACAATTGTTAATGCCTTCTTTGGTATCCAGAATGACGTGAACGAAGTCCAACTTATGTAAAGGTGATCTATTCAATACCTGCATTATTTTTTGCATTAAAACGACATTATTACAATATATTGTGAAGGAGTTTTTTTTTTTTCTTCATATCAATTACGTAAAGTCAACCAAATTAGGAGTCAGTATTTATGATACCGGAAGATGTGCGCATTAATCTACGGGCGTGTATGATATATTTTTGACCTTCTGTTACTAGTTAGGTCTGTGGTGGTTTTTTTTTTGGTGTACTTCAAGGTAGTGAGAATAGGAAATTATTACGATTAATAAAAGATAAATTATTTTCCGTTGATTTGTTTTAGTTTTATTTGTTAAAAGACTGATAAGAAAAGTTATTTGGCAAATTCCAAACTAAAGGTAAGAACTTTTTCCCCTATTTTACTTTAGAAAAAATTTTACCTATAATTTTTTTTGGTTTTTCACTTTTAATTTTTTTGTTTTATGTACAATAATATGTTTAAAAAATAAAGAATTATCAAATTTCTGATTTAGAAACCAATTTTTTAAAATAACTCAAATATGAAGTAAAAAAGCAGAATTTTTTTTTTGTAAAATTGATAAAAATTGAATAAAATTGTTGGTGATTCAATTTATGTTTCAGAAAATAAAGTTAAATAAAAAAAAACACTTAAATTAATATTGTAACAAGTAATAAGGTCTGATTAGGCTATACTGGAACGAGGTGTACAGAGGTCCTAAATCCGATTCTAATAGGTGAATTATTGGTTCTCTTTTTTTTTGCACTTTGAAATTAAAAAACGAAATATTCAAACTATATACAAGGTGTAGCAGAAAAGTCATTTTAGATCCTTACACAAATCTCAAAAAGAAAACTCTCGTATTCATACCATATACGAGGTCTGCTCAAAAAATTATCGCGAATTTTGAATTTCCGCGGGTTACGTATAATCGATTTTCGATTTTTTTTTGTGGCGTTATGTTGGTACTCATGTCTCTCACTTATGCCGACAAGTTCGGCCATTTTTAATATTCAATTAATTTTTGACAGCTGCTTTGCTTGCACGTGTTTTGGCTCGTCTTCGATTTTTGCTCAATTTCGACCAAAAACAGCATCGCATTAACATTGCTAAGGGGCAGTTGGACTCTGTCCGCGATGATCCAAATTTGCTCCAGAAGGTCATAACTGGTGACGAATCATGGGTTTATAGTTATGACGTAGAAACCAAAGCTCAATCATTCCGGTGAAAGCTGTCGCACGAGCCAAGACCGAAAAAAGCGCGCCAATTTCGATCGAATGTGAAAGTTTTGCTTACAGGTTTCTTCGATTTCTGGGGTGTGGTGCATCATGAGCTCTTACCACAGGGTAAATCGTCAATAAGGAATATTGCCTGCAAGTTATGCGCAAGTTACGCGAAGCAATCCGCCAGAAACACCAGGATTTGTTAAAGAATAAAAATTGGCTTTTGCCATTTTTGGCCAAAAACAACACACTAATAATACCGCAGCTACCGTATTCCCCAGATCTGGCCCCCTGTGACTTTTTCTTGTTCCCGAAACTGAAGAGCCTCAAGAAAGGACAACGCTACCCTACGATTGAGGAGATAAAGACGGCATCGAAGGAGGAGCTGAACAAGATCACAAAAAATGATTTTTTGAAGTGCTTCGAGGATTGGAGGATTGGAAAAAATGTTGGCACAAGTGTATAATATCTGGTGGGGCTTACTTTGAAGGGGACAAAATAGATATTCATGAATAAATAAATAATTTTTGAAAAAACACAAAATTCGCGATACTTTTTGAACAGATCTCATACGACAATTTTGTGCGAAAACGATCGTGATCAAAGCGCGGCTAAGCGGCTCAAATGGGTGGCCAAACCAAGACTAATAGCCAGGACTGGAAACAAACCATCTACTATGAGCTGCTTCCATATGGGCAAATGCTAAAATTCGGACTTTTATTGTCAACAATTGAACCGTTTGAAGCTAGCAATTGACCAGAAGCGGCCAAAATTGGCCAAAAGGCAAGGTGTGGGGTTCTACCAGGACAGATTTGAAGCATCCACCATATAGTTCGGACCTGGTACCAAGCGATTTTTTTATCATTACAAAACTTTCTTAGTGATAAGAAATTGGCATCAGGAGAAGATTGTGAATAGGAACCAGGGATAATTTCGGCATCTTCAAGGATAGGGTAAAGGCATTTTAAGAGGAGTTTTTCAAAGATTTAATCAAGGATTACGAGTAGTAACAAGCTGATAGCTCTATACGAGAATGGGGAATTTACTAGTTTTTTGGATTTTGATAACTGAAAATTTCTAATGTAAGGGAAAATAGGTGATACGAAAAATACTATTAAATTTACGAGTATGTGACCGATTTTTCATCCCCAGCTATCATCCGTTTATGAAATGGGTCGACTTCGTTCCGTTTGGCCAAGGCTTTACAGATGGACATTTTTTTTTTGTGAACTTAATTTTAAAACACCCTGTAATAAAGAATTGTACAATTTCTTAAAAAAAGCAATTTTATTATTGACATTTTGATAAATTTTTATTTTATTATATTGCCATGACCTTTACCGCTAAGCAGGAGACATTTCTGCCATGAGACTACTTGTAGGACTCGATGATCTTTTTGGGGTAATTTTTTAAAAACTTTTTCGTTCATTTCGGGCTGTAATTTGTCCCATTACTTTACGGATCATGTGTCCTGGGAACTTTTTTGCAAAATAATTCTAAAATTTATCATGTAATGCAGATTTTGGTACCGTTTTGTTAAAATTACTTGTGGTTCAAATTAAAGTTTTCAAGTTAAGATCTAAAAAAATCGCTTCTCATTCGGTTATAGCGCTCAAAATTGATGGTAGCGGTTTCTCCTTCATATTCAAAGGGATACCTTAATACCAAAATGCTCACCAGATAGCACCCTTTTCGCGGCAGCGATGGTTTTTGCATAGTGTCTTGTGGATTTTCAGAGCCTCATATATAGTGGCTATTTTGCTTAATGACGTATCCATTGAATATCATCGCCGAAGTAATTTTTTTTTTGAGCAATCAGCATCCAAAGCCTGCTGATTCAGCACTTAATCTGAGTATCATCTGTGTAATTTTGATAAAATTAAACAATTCCTAATACGAAATGGCAAACTTTTAGCTAAAGAAATCTTTTCCTGGATGACACATATATTTTGACAGCTGTCAGTTGATAGAGCCTATACTTTCCGAATTACAAAATGGATAATCCGTTAACTGTAAGGATTTAAAAAAATATCAGGGCACATAAACAATTCTAACTAAGTCAACTCCTTTTTCTAGTTCAGCTTCTACGTATACAAATAATACCTAAAGAAGAAAAAAACATACAATATAAATTAATATAAACTAAGATAACATATTTTTTAAAAATTTTATTCACCAGTAAAGGAAGAGAATAAAAATTCCTCTATTCTAAATAATATGACGACTAGACTTTAAGATGATTTTGTAAGAATTACTGAAATTTAAAAACTCATTTATCAACTATTTCTCAAATTGTGCTTATAAAAGACATCCCTCCCCATCACTAAAAATTTAAAAAGTATTTTCGGAAATTTATTTCTACCAAATAACCTGATTGAATTACAGAAACTTTTATTGAAATTGGCATAGTTTTTTTCTCTCCATTCAAACCAAATGCGATGATAAAAAATTTCAGTTTTAATATTCCTCCAAAAAGAAAATCCTATAAATACACTCAAAAGTTGTATGAAATCATTTTAAAAGAATTCCAATAGTTTCGAAGCCACACATGGTAAATTTTTCAGTTTAGCATAAAAGAGGCGGAAGTTAATCATAAAAAAATATAAAAATAAAAATATTTTTTCGAAATTCATTAATATTTCGACAAAAATGAAAATTAACACAAGAACTTGAGTTAATTTAGATTTCTTTTGAGAATTTTTATGAAGAAAATGTGAATGTGTAGTAATTAATAATTAATAAATTTCAAAAAAATATGAAAAAAGTTAAATAAATTTGAACGATTTTATTGTAAATAATTGCATTTTTTTCAACATACGAGGTCTGTTCAAAAAGTATCGCGAATTTTGTGTTTTTTCTTTCAAAAATTATTTCTTTATTCATAAATATCTATTTTGTCCCCTTCAAAGTTATCCCCACCAGATATTATACACTTGTGCCAACGTTTTTTCCCAATCCTCGAAGCACTAAAAAAAAAAATTTTTTTGTGATCTTGTTCAGCTCCTCCTTCGATGCCTTTTTTATCTCCTCAATCGTAGCGTAGCGTCGTCCTTTCATGGGGCTCTTCAGTTTCGGGAGCAAGAAAACGTCACTTGGGGCCAGATCTGGGGAATACGGTGGCTGCGGCATTATTAGTGTGTTGCTTTTGGCCAAAAATTCGCGCACAAGCAACGATGCGTGAGCAGGAGCGTTATCATGGTGCAAAAGCCATTTTTTGTTCTTCCACAACTCCGGGCGTTTCTGGCGGATTGCTTATTGCAGGTAATATTCCTTATTGACCGTTCTACCGTGTGGCAAGTACTCATGATGCACCACACCCCTGAAATCGAAGAAAACTGTGAGCAAAACCTTCACATTCGATCGAACTTGGCGCGTTTTTTTCGGTCTTGGCTCGTGCCATCGTTAAAATTGAGCAAAAGTCGAAGACGAGCCAAAACACGTGCAAGCAAATCAGCTGTCAAAAATTAACTGAACATTCAAAATGGCCGAACTTTTCGGTATAGTGAGAGACAAGAGTACCAACATAACGCCACAAAAAATCGAAAATCGATTATACGTAACCCGCGGAAATTCAAAATTCGCGATACTTTTTGAACAGACCTTACGAGTGTTCGTATTCGTAAAGAGTTATTCAATTTATGCTTCGAAAAATGAAATTTATTAAAAATAATTTACAATTCAGATTTTGATAATATTTTTAATTCATTATATTGTCTGATTCTCGCCATTATATAAATAGAGTATAACATTATTTAAATTGCTGCCAGGATACTACTTGAAGGACTTGATCCTTTTGAAGTAATCTTTAATATTTTTTGTTCGTAAATTTCGGTGTGTAATTTTCCCATCACTTGATCGATGTTGGTTTTTATAACTGCTCTTAAATTTAAGGATTGTTTGATTATACCCAAACTCGATATTTTACATAGACTAGCGAAATATTACTAATAGCATCAAATTGTACGATCTTCGACGTTAGTTTAAATTGCCAAATTTCGAAATTACGCGTCCAAGAATAATAAAGCCCCAAATTTGTCGTGTAATGTAGCATGTGGCACTACTCTATTGACATCGTATATGGTTCGGAATATACGTAACCCGCGGAAATTCAAAATTCGCGATACTTTTTGAACAGACCTTGTATTTTCAGAAAAAATTAACAATTGATTAAATATTTTCATTAAACTTTTCAAAATGGCTATTTATAAAGATATTTTTAATTTTTATTATTGTGATAAGGGCAAAAAAAATGTTAATCTTATTAAATTATAAAAAAAAACATTTAATTTTTTACTGATTATAAAAAAAAAATATTTAATTTTTTACTGATTCGTTTTTGTCTTCTGGAAAAATTCAAACTGAGCCACTAATCAATTCCATTTCCACATCTTTGCCCAAGTAGAATATGCATCACACGAGCTTATCGAAACATGATAGTGAATCGCGAGTCTCGTTCGCAATATCGAAACGTCAAATGATGCTGGAATATTGGGAAGACGATGAAGTCAGTTTCTATTTAAGCGATTTTGACGCAATAAATTTTCACCCATAAAAATTTGAAGAAAAAAAAATATTATTGAAAAAAAATTATATTTATAGAAAAGTGAATGAATAAAAAATCAAAAATTAATTGTATTAAATTAGGCGTTTTTAATTGGAGAATATTTTTTTTTTCGAAATCTATTTTTAAAATGGAATATTTTCGAAAATCTTTTTATTTTTTTTTATAACAAAATTTATTGCTAATGATTAATTTGCTTTGCTTAATGAGTATTTTTTTAAAATAAATATTTACTTTATATTGTAAATAAATATTATAAAATCAACAAGGAATTTGTTTATGAATACTTTTTGCAAAAACTTTTTCGAACATTAAAATTTTAATGTTTATTTTTAGCTAAACAAACAGTTTTTTTTTATTTTTTTTTTAGATTTACAATGTGAGTGCATGATTTTATTGATTTTTTTTTTTCTGCGGTTTTTGCAAAATGCTTGTGCTAATATAAATGATAAAATTACAAAAGTTTAAAATACAATAATAATAAAATTTGTATATTCTTTTTTTTGCCTGGTGTAAGGTGGTTAGGCGTTTTAAAAGGCGTTTTCAATTCTTAATCGAAATCATTTATATAAAATGATAAAAAGTGAAATTTTCTTCTAGTTTTTTAAATTGAATGTTCTTTTCTTGAGAATATAGTTAATCCAGTCTATTTTAAAAGTTCATACATTTTGACTGGAAAAAGGCTCCCGAAAAATATGTTCAAATATTTCTGTTTATTTTTAAAAAAAAAACATTTTCACTAAAAGCATAATATAAAAATATGACTTAATATTTTATCAAAAAGATAAAAAAAAATATAATTCCTTATATAATTTGAATAGAAAACAATCAAATAATAAAAAATATGAGTACACGTGCCTACCAACTTGTTGTCTTATCGGATAATAAAAATTATTTAATAAAAAACAAAAAACAAAAATAATTAATTAAAAAAAACAATTAACATTTTTATATAATTTTAAAATATTTTTGCTAAAAAAATTCGTTTACGAAATGGTTTACTATAAATTTGTTTTAAATTTTCACACAAAAACCTAAATCAAGATGACTTCAATAACCCAAAAAAAACCTTGGATTTCAACCACAAAAATAAATATTGGATTATATTAATAATATAAAAAAACTAACAGAAGCACCTGAAATGATTCTAGACTGTAAACAAAAAATTATTAAAAAAACTGCATTTTCTTAAGTGTCATAATCTCATAAAGTTGTACTCAATTTTCGAATTCTAACAATAAACATTTCTGCGCTGATGCGATTAGAATATATATTTTATGAGAAAACAAGTAATTTATATGTTATTATTTTTAAAAATAGTCAATAAAATTATGCGTAGAGAGTTTATTTATCAGTAAACAAAAGTGTAGAGTTACGCACACAGAAATTTTCTTTAAACAAAAATCCTTGAAAAGAGCTCACGATAATAATGCGTTATTCTTTTTGTAGTTCGGAAAGTACAGTCCCTGTCATTTGAATGCTATAAATTTATATACATCATCTAATATGGTGGTTGTTTTCTGTTAGCTTTGCCATTTTATAATATCGATTGTGAAATCATCAAATATTATGATTAAATTAAAAATATGGTGATTCAAATGTAATTTTGTAAAGAGTTTTTACAAATGTGGTGATTCTGCCTTATCCACGTTTCGCTCTTAATTTTTTTTTAGAGATGTGGCTCCTTTCTACTATGTACGAGTAGATATGTTTATAATTAAAATTTCTATATACAATATTTGTTTAGTCTATGGTTTGTCATTTTACAAGAATTTGTAATAAAATCTATTTTAGGCGATGCGGATTATTGGATACGATAATAAGCGAAATTGTCATAGATGGGGTTCTGAATGTGAAAAAGCCATTGCATCCGCGAAAAAAAAGGCTGCCTGGTATGAATTTTGGTCTGCAGAAAAAATTGATAACCGAACTTTTTTGGCCTGAACTTAAAGATTTTCATGTGGAGCATACTTGATAATTCAAAAAAAAAGGTGCTACAAACCAACACAACATGACAAATTTTGCCTTTATTTTGCGAAATTTTTACAGAACGCATAATTTCGGGATTTGTTGATGTCAATTACCCTGCAATATTATGCGATTTGACATTGTTGCAATTTTCCCTATAAGTCTTTGTGCTGAAATTATATTTATGCAAATAATTTTTGAACTTTAGAGCATTTAAAGACGAATATCGGTCAAGTAGTAGCCAGATTACACCTCGAAATGTGCGAAAAACACATCAAAAAATTACCTCAACATGATCGAGTCTCGCAAAAAATTACCTCAACATGATCGAGTCTCGCAAATATATTTTATTTTAAGTTTTACTTTCCAAAGCACAATTTGGATAACCCTTTATTTAAAAACACTCGTAAATCAAGTTTAAAAATTATGTAAATTTTTAAAAATATTCACATTATTTTAAATTTGCTTTGTTTTCTATTAAAAATTAAAAAAAATGTACCTGAGAAAATTTCCACAATTTTATAATTAAAAAATTAGTAAATGTTTTCTTAAGATTTGAGGTAGTACAAAAAAGAGGGCTTTCCAAGAGTTTATAGTCACACATTTTCCAGTTCATTAACATTGCCAATAAAAATAAATAAACAGTTTTGCCAAGCCCCAACCGCATATGATAATTACTTTGGACTAAATAGTTGAACTAATGAACAAGAAAAAATATTTTTACGCTGCACCGCAACCGATTAATCAATCGATTTTTAGATTCATGATCAAAATAATCAGAAATCCGTTAATAATTTTGTTCTTCACCATTTTCTGAACCTACAATCACGATGGATTGATTACTTAAGCAATTTCCTAAAAACAAATGATCGATACGAAAGTGTAAACAAAATCCAATCGTCGTCTTCTGGATTCCGTCAAAATGTCAGCGATGATCAGTTTTATTTCAAGCTCAACACCTCGGAATGGTGAACTTTAATTAGAAATAAAATTAAAAGAAAAATAAATAATTCGTCATTGGTTTTTGGTTTTTGGCTTGTCAAAACCTCTGGAAATCAGTCTAAAAACAGAAATTCAGTCAGAGTAATTAACGACAACACTTTCAACTGGAACTAAACATCAGAAACGTGTTCTCAAATGACGCCTCGAATCTTGAGATTTGGTCTTTTCCTGAAAATCTCCAATGAACTCTGTGTCACTGGAAGACATTTTATAGTTGCTTCTTCGGCTTCGACAACTATAAACTATGACTAGTTCTAAGACCCTTCTTCGTCGTCTCGTGTTTAGGGAAATTGTCTAAAAATATCCGGAAAATTTCGAATTTTCCACGAATGCGTGTGCGCATTTGTTCTTGTTTTTTTTTTTTTGGAGACGATGTAATCTGATAGGAACTTCCGAAATAATACAAATAAGAGACAGAAGAACTTCTATTAACGCAGAATATTGTCAAAGAGTAGTTTGTCCAAGGTATCCGAGTTCATTCGCGTTTTTCGTGTCATTGTGATATGAACCAAACAAAGTGACCGACGACGACCAGACCATCAAACCAATCCAATTAGTTGGAAAAAAACAGTTTTAATTTTTTGTTTTCGATTCGTAAATTATAATAATTCGTAGAAATTGTGGTTGCGTTATTTATAAAAGTTCAGAAATTGGTTATTTTGTTTAGAAGAAATTTTGTACACTTTTATTTTGCTGCAATTTTTTATGAAATAATTTCCAACGGTGGTGATGGTGGTGATCTTCTTTCCAATGTGAAACCGTCAGTTTTATTGTGTATTATTGTTTTTTTTTTTCAAAATAACAAACTTCTTGTGTCGTGGTGTTGATTTATGTTTTAAAAAACTTTTACCATATAATATTCACTTATTGTTTATGTAATAAAATTTTATTGGCTGAAAGAAAAATTTGAGGTTATTTCAACAAAAAAAGGGCGGATTTTTTTTTGCCAACGAAATTTTTAATGAATATTAATTTTTGGGCGAATAAAATGTGGTTAATTTTTAAAAAGCTTGACAATTGCGATAAAGTACAATTTTTGAAATAATCCCAATTGAATTTTGAAAAAATTTCGAATTATTTCGATGAGTAGAAATAAAAAAAAAAATCACCACAAGTCAATCGGATCTAAAAATATTTACAATACTTAGTAAATTTGGTGATAATTATAATATTTTCGATTTGTTTTTTTTTTTTTTTTTTTATAAAATTTAAAGTGTTTATTTCTTTGGAAATCAATTTTAAATCAAATCAATTTAAAAATGTAATTTAGAAATTTATCGCAAAAAAAAAGTATTAACAATGCCTCTTCTGTTCACATAGTAGAAAGAAGGTTACTTATAAATTGTTAATAATAGTACCTTGATTTAGCGGCATTATTAGGCAGTAGTAGTCTGTGAGTTTGAATTCTTTAGCTATCCCCAAATGCCCTGAGTTGTCATGGCCCCCAAGAATATTTATTTCAATACAAATGTTGCTGAATTAATTATTTTCTACGTTATTCTCAATAAATAGGCTACGGCATAAAAAAAATAATTTATTTTATTTAAAAACAATCAGAATTTCCAGCATTTATTAAAGTTTTTTACTTTTTAAAAAAAAAAAAAAAAAAACCGAAAATTTTCAGCTTTTTCTGACTTTAGTTTTTTTTAAAAAGGAACGTTTTAATTTCAAGAAATTGCAAATATCGGAAAAATTTGCATTGCTGTGACTTTTTCGTGAGAATAATATCCGTTAAAAACGGCGCAAACTCAATACGTGCGTGATTAATATCGCCATTACGAACGTGCGCATTTGGCAAATTCTAAGTCGTTAAAGTCGCTGCATAGTTGGTACCGGCTTAACGTATTCCCTGCTCTTATGGAGTTGTAATTTTATACCGCCTACCTTAAAGACCAGCTGATATAGGGCCAACTGAGTAAAATTTTCATGTTAATTATTACTTTTTTTCTAAAAACAATTTGCTTTAAAAACGGCGCAAACTCAATACGTGCGTGATTGCGCAATTAATATCGCCATTACGAACGTGCGCTTTTGGCAAATTCTAACGTGTCAAAGTCGCAGAATAGTTGGAGTTTTCTTAACGCATTCCCTGCTCTTGTGGAGTCGTAACTTTATACCGCCTACCTTAGGCTGAAATAGGGTCAACTGAGTAAAATTTTCATGTTAATTAACACTTTTTTACTAAAAACAATTTGCTGTAAAAACAGCGAAAATTCAATACGACTTCGTCAGTGAAATTTTGACGCACGCATCGATGCAAGTCTCATCGAACCGGTCAGTCATGCAGCGCACTATCTTCTGCTATCCGAAAAGAGCAGAAATACTCCGCAATCACATACGTCATTACGAACGCGCGCATTTGGCTAACTCAAAGCCGTCAAAGTTGCTGCATAGTTTCGAACTGTCTTAACGCATTCCCTGCTCTTATACAGTCGTAATTTCATACCGCCTACCGTAAAAATCAATTAAAACAAGGACAATTGTTAACAATTATTAATGTTAATTTAAAATAAATCAGAAAATATCATATTTACAATCAGAAATATATATTAAATAAATAAAAATATTGTAAACCACAGCACAGCAACTTCGAATTTAATGAAAACTGTCTTGGATGGGGTTTGTATCTTAGGTTTTGGAATTTTAAAATTAATTTCGGTGGTCCTAAAATTAAAAAGGCGTAGTTAAAAAAAATCCATTTTAATTAAATGAATCCTATAGATTTTTTTATTAAAATAAAAACAATGAATTTACGAGAAATACGCGATTCGGTTGGTTCGTGTATTGGATAAGCAGAGAAATTTTTTTAAGGTATTTTTTTGGGGTCTTAAATTTTTTTTTTTTTTGGAATAAGATCACCTAGAAGATTATTTCACACTCTTCTTTATCTTAGAATCCGATACTAACAGAGAAATTCCCTTCTCATTTTCTAAACGTCCGATTAATCTCGGCTATGACATCAGCGCGCTGTACAAATCACATCGAAATTTGAACACATTCCTCATCAGGCACTCCTCTTTGAATTTTTTTAACACAATTACACAGATTTGAGGTGGAAGGTCAGTTTTAGACTACATTCAAAATGGGGCGCATACAAATCAGAAACGATCCAAAGTGGTTGGTTGGTTTGCTTTTGTACGTTTGTTCAGACCCATGAGCTCTTTCACAAAGCGATCTTCAACAACAAATTACGAATTCTTTCAATAAAAAATTATTCATGGTTGGTTTTTTTTTTTTGCTCTTGGCAGCTCACTTTCAAATCTCGTTCATAATTTTGTGTACTTATTCAAAGGTAAACTTCACAAAAAGTCAATCTGATCTTTGTTAGACAGACCAGAAAATTTGAGTTATTTTTATTTTAATTTTTATCTACATACAATCTAGAAGACAAGCGAAATAACGCAATTTTTTAACACTTTATCGTGCGTTCCGCTCTTTATGGAATTTAATTAAAAATAAATGAAAATATGACTTATGCTATGATGAATGAATAAATAAATATGATAAACACGAAACTTTGTTTACGTTCACGCTTATTGGAAATGTGTATTCGATTATTTTTAATTTACATACATTCGTGAGAGTTTTCATTTGTTTTGCTTCGCGGAAAAGCACAGAAAATAGCGATCTCCGATCGGACTGGGAAGTTATTGAAAATAGCGATCTTTTGGTAGGTAGTGGGTTGGGACTCTGGGTAAGTGTTGGTATTCGGAGAGTATCGATCTGTGCCAACTTGAATATTTTTCCTACTCGTACAGAACTTCATAAATTTACGTTTTTTGATTTGATCGAATCTAACCGATCGATTCGGTTCGCTGTGGGCAGGTAGATCTTGAAATTCGGCCAAATCTGTGCAAGCTCATAAACTATAAAAGATTGTTTTCCAAGTCCAACTGTGACGTGATTGTAATGTGTTGTATTCAAAGTCGTAGGATTTCATTACCAAGAATTATTTTCAGCTTCAAAATCATTCACTCTTTCGGTTTGATGATTTTGTATGCAATCTAATTAATACCCGAGATGATCAATCTTTCTTCCGCATCTGAAAATCATCTAAAATTTCCAACCATTAATAAATTTTTGGAGAATTTTCATAACTCAACTTTAGTAAATAAAAATTATTTTTTTCTGGATTTTTCAAAAAAAAATTTACCCGCTCTATTCATTCGACCCCCCCCTAACCCCCTCCCCCCCCCCCCCCCCAAATAATAAAATACTTTTTATACTGCACGAAAGCAAATTGAAATATCAAAAATCTAAGCTCCGAAATGCCTGAGAAGAGCTCACTCAATATTCATTAGATAAAAAAAAAAAAAAATGAAGAGAAATATTTGTGAAAGAAGGCCACCGAATCTTTGGAGAATAGCAAAGTCTGAGGTCGATGGTACGAGAACAGAAACGCAGAAGAAAAATTGAGAAGAAAAAAAGCAAATAAATGAATAAGAATAAAAATCTAGGAATTGTTTAGAATCATCAGTAAGACGGGATCCCGGACAAACTCCTCCATTCAGTCTCAAAAAGCAAAGTGTTCTGGGCCTAGTATCGGTGCCAGTTCACATCCATGTGGCATTCCGGTCGCCCGCATAATGCCGCCACTGTACTCTGGTACCGCAATTTTCCGACGTTCCAAATAATTGGCGCACATTGTTTGTGGGGCCCCGCTTAAGAAATTCATCAGATCCGACCGCAGACCTGCTTCATATGCGATCGAATCGGGCACTTGCTCAGATCGGCGCGGATCGAATCCCCGCGATATGAGTTTGTGCGTTAAGTGAACGAGTGTGATTCGGTCACGAATTGCGATTGTGTTGAGGCGATTAATTTACTCTCGAATTGAGGCTTAAACAAATAGTTTTGTGGTAATCGTTGTGTGTTGTTTGTCACAGTGTAGTGAATCGTGGCGAGTCGTCGAGTGGTCATCGCGATTTCTGGACTGCATTTCGAAACCCGATTGTAGCGGCAACTTTACGGGAAATGAATCACTTCCCTTTGGGTAAATACGGAACTAATACAAACAGTCGCCAAAAACAGAGATTAAAAACAATTTCCATTTGACGGAGAATTATTGTAAAATTAAATGCAAATAAAAGAAGGAAAAAAATTGAACTGATTAAGAGCAAAATAAAGTCACTTTGTAAGTACGTACGTGATAAGTAACGCAGTGGCTTTGTCGTTGCGCGTGGCCGCAACTCTAAACGTTAAGTCCGCGCAGTCAGTGTTCTGTCGTTAGTGTGTGTGTTAGCCCAGCAGCAGTAATTATTTAGCGCACACTCGCCTCCGTCCTACTTTTTGCCTTTTGCCCGTGCGCTGTGCTGTGCGTTATTTCGCGTTGTGTTGCGTTATTTTGTTTGTGTACGAAACAAGTGCGGTGTGCGTGGTCGGTCAGTTGTCAATAATAATGTCTTCTGTGTTAATGCAATTCTTCTTTAGTGGGTCGTATTGTGGAATTACGTCAGCGGCTATAATGGAGCAACAACAATTTAAAAATTAGTGCAAGCTGACCATTTTCGTTCTATTGGCATTTTTGTAAAGTAAAAAAAAAAAAAAAGCAAAAAATTATTATTTCGTGTAATATGCGCAAAAGAAGAAAATTTCAAAAATATCGCGATCAAGCTAATAACAACAACAACAAGACAACATTAAAAATATTGTTGCTAATTTTTTGTCAATTTAAAAATACTACAAAATAAAACAACAAAATACGACATCAAATTCTGTGTGCAACAATCAATGGATATTGATGATATTCTAAAAGATATTCAACAATTAAAATCATCCTGTGTTAGTGTAGTATTTTTTTTTCTCAATTTTCCTAATAATATTTATTAACTATTATATTTTTAATTAATATTATTATTTTTTTTTTAAATATATATATATATATTTTTACAAAATCGTAGAGTTTCACAATAATTGTTTTTTTTTTTACTCTTTGAAAGTTATTTTTTTTAAAAAACTGATCTAAATTAAACAAAACTATTAAAAGTTCTTTAAAATATTTTATGCATTTCTACAAAAATTCAAATGTCCACTGAGATAAGATAAAGTTTTTTTTTTTAAACAAAATAACTACCAGTAAAACAACAAGGAAATAAGTAAATAAT
This sequence comes from Atherix ibis, assembly GCA_958298945.1. Classification (NCBI taxonomy): domain Eukaryota; kingdom Metazoa; phylum Arthropoda; class Insecta; order Diptera; family Athericidae; genus Atherix; species Atherix ibis. The sequence continues at coordinate 27,464,075 of OY282605.1, read as the reverse complement.
TTTAAATGAAATTTTCGATAGAAATTTTATGTGTTTGATAAGAAACTGATAAGATTAACTATTTTCGAAAATATCAAAGAATATGCACCCCTTAAAAAAATATTTCTATTTGCAAAAATGACTTTAAAAATTTAAAATAGAATAAAAAATTGATTTTATCGTCATATGGCCTCTAGTATAGGGTCTTGGAACTTATGCTTAAATCCACAGCTACTGTTTGTGGGTTATTTGTACAAAAAAAAAAAAAAAAAATTCTTTTTTAAGCGTCTAAATAAAATTTCAAAAAAACTTTTTCTTATTATTAATTAAAAAATTATTGGATTTTTTGTCTGCAACTTGATTGGACTTTTTTTACTGCAACGAATTTTAAAGAAAAACTAATAATTTTTGTAATAAATAATGTGTTTTTTAAAGTATTTTTTTGTTTATTGATAATAATTGAAATTTATAAATAATTTATTGGGAAAACCTATACAAAATACTCTTGGGACTCATTCTCATTTTCTTTTTCAAAAAAGAAAACATAAATTTTTTTAGATCAAAAAATATTTTAGAAGAGATTTCATTTTGTTTTTTTTTTTGACTATAAACCTAATTCATAAAAAATTCATTCAATAACCTAGATTTGGAGCTTATTTACCATTGAAAGTTTTTCTTACCATTGAATGAAAATTAATTAAAAATCCACATTTAGAAGTCAAAGAGTTTCTGTGCTTAATTTCTAGATTAGTTTATGAATATACTCCAAAACTTGTTCTATACCTTTTAGAACCTGTATTTTCTTAAATAAATTCTGTCTAGACTATCATAGTCTGGTAATAAACTAAAATTATATTAAAGAATTTCAGGAAATAGTATGCCATTGTACGCTTTATTACTACTAAATTGACTCAAATGTAAAAAATAGTTAAAAATTTATTTTATTTTTACCATAAAATTTTTTTCCTATAAAAAAATCTTTTGGGTTTTTGAGATCAAGTTTAGAACAGAAAATAATATTTGCACTGGTAGCAACAATGCGAGTGGAATGCCCTCTAGATGAGTTTCTCTCTATTATATGTTGTATCTCTCTTGTACTACCGATAAGAGCTGTCTAAGAAGACTAATGCATGTGTTCTCTTTCTAAAAGTGCTGCACCGCACTTTTAGTGTCTTAATTAAAAGAAATTTAATTTAAACTTTTTTCTAATTAATTGTGAATATATTAAAAGATATTTTTATTTTAAAAAATAAATTAAATTTTATTTAACGTTTTAAATATTTTACAATAAAAAGTTTCGTAATTTTTTTTTTCAATTTTTAAATTATATAAAAATTTTAAAAAATTTAAGGATTTTTGTTTTTTTTTTATTATAAATAAAAGTGTATGCATATAATTAAATTTTATTTATCTGTTATTTTACAGTTGGAACTTCTGCAGAGACAAGTGACTGATTTAGCCGATACACAAAGTAACGTTGACGATCGTACAACGAGAACCAAAACTGAATATGCGGTTCTACAGGCTCGGTATCATATGCTTGAAGAGCAGCTCAGAGAGGTGAGCAGTTATTTTTCACAATTTATTTATTTATTATTATTATTCCTACCTTTTTTTTATATACTATAAATATATATTGACAATATCAATCGTATATTTTTTATTTATATTTATAATGAAATATTCATAAAATGGGAGAGTATTTTTTTTTGATGTGAGATAAAAAATAATTTAAAAAAAAAAAAGAAAGTTTTCTCAAAAAATAAAAACTAATATTATCTAAAAGTGCATACTCGTACGTATACAGAAAGTAGAGGTTTGTATACTCTTACTTACCCAGTATTTATTTGTACTACTCGTACTCATTTCAGAGTCTCTGTCTACATTTACACATTCTTTACTATAAAATTTTTTTTAAATTATTTTTTTTAAATATATTTAAGTCGCTGGGTGTTGTGGTGAAAGGGGTATGTTGGTTTAAAAAAGCATACAAGTTTAGTTAAATTACAATAAAAAAAACAGTGTACACACCTGGAATATTTTTTTTGGTTGTTGTTCAAGTCTCTTAAGACTAGAAACGACCAACATTTCTTCGTAGAAAAAGCTATAAAAGAAAAAGCTACATAGGAAAAAGATATTTAAAAAAATAAACAACAACAAAAAGAACTTTTACTATATACAAATTTTATCTACCATACTCTTAAGGTAGTAGCAATGACTATTAAATAATACAAATAAGTAAATAGACGAGCATATAGGGTATCGATGTACGTAGATTTTTTTTGTTTTTTTTTTGCTATCTTCTTTTGGTATAAATCAGGTTTCGAAAATAAAATAAAAAAATTTATTTAAAAAAAAACAGCATGAAAAAAAGTAACAAAAATATTTGGAATTGATTGAACGATTATTATCGATATTATCGTGCGCATAACTATCTGACGATCGCTCATAGATGGTGTCGTATTCGGTTCTAGTGTAAAACGTGTCAAATATTTCTGATTTTATTGAACGTTCCGTTTCGTTCCGTTTCAATGTTCTTAACAATTTTTTTTTGGTTATTTTTCTTAATTTTCTTATAATAAATAAGAATAAAGTTTTTCTTTTTTGATATGCAATGGAATTTTACGATCAGCAAGTATTAGTTGTTAGTAAATATTTTATTAAAGTATTTTTTATATCTGCATAGTCACATTTTTAGTTAATCAGTATAAAAAATAGGAACAAGAATAAAAAGAAGGGAAGAAAAACTTAACATACTATTGAGTTATGTGAACACAGTTAGTTATTCATAATATATAATTTGCATAAAAATTTACCATAGAGAAAATGTTAAATGCAAGGATTTTTTTTCGTCAAATTCTTTATCTATCATTATATAAAAATAATTAGCAAAAAACTTTTATTTAAATTTTATTTAACATCGCACTACAAAAAATAAATAAACCAAATTTGCATGAAACAAATGGGATTTACCTACAAATTATAGTTCAATAAATATTAATAGAGTTAACGAAATAAAATAAATAAAAATTGCTTATGAATATCAACGAAATTTATATAAAATATTCTTTAAAAAAATATATATATATATAAGCTGCATTTAATAGTTTTCTATTAAAAACAAAAATATAAATAATAAAAAAAATAAAGTGTTAATATTCGTATTTGTGTATGGTTTGTGTGTGCGCATACGTGTATGATATGTTAGATAATTAATAAAAAAATATATTGTAGTTAAAAATATTTTCATAATTTTGTAATAAGGCAAAATATTATTTCAATAAAAAAAAAAATACTAAAGTTAATGTAACAAATAACAAACACCATTAAAATACCACTTAAATAATCAGATACTAAACGAAATATCGTAAATAAAATTTAAAAAAAAAACAAAATAACTTAATCCAATATTGTTATTATTGCATGATAACATAATTAATCCAATTTTATTTTTTTATTTTATTTTATGTCATCTTATATTAAAATTAAAATTAATCATTTTAAATTGAATTAATCAACGAAAAATCATTTTAAAAGGAGTTTCAACGAATTTGAATACTGGTCAAATCGAACGAGTCTCGTTGCAGCTTGTTTGTTCTCTGCCATTTCTGAGTACGCCGTTCGATTACTGAACGTGCACATACGAACAAATAACGACTGTGTTCGCACATGAACTTTTGTATCCATGATGAGAAATGCAATATTTTTACATACAAAAAATAAATAATAATTATCATAATATTTATAAACAAGTTCTTTTCTTTTTTTAATTATTAAATATATTTTCATAGTCTTAATTTGCATAACTCATAATACTGATAGTAATAAATAAACTAACAGAAAATTGATAAGACTTTCCGTTAAATTATTGTCGAATATATATATAATCTTATTTAACATTTAAATGAATAAATGTTATATTGTTTTTAATTAAATAATTATCAATTTCTGTAAATGTACAACATTTCATTTCTAAATAAATATTTTCTTTTACAATTCCATTTAAAGAGAAAAAGAGGAAATTTCAAAATTTATCAGATTTAAAAATATTAATTTAAGCATAAATGAAATGAGATTTTTTTTTGTTTATATTTATTTATAATAAGTATTACCAGATTGTATCAGAGAGAATTTTATCAAAAAATTTGTTAAAATAATTAAATTTAGTGTCATTTTCCAGTTCTTTTTTAAAGCTGACATCGAAAATTTAAAGTTTTTTATGAGCAGACATCGAAAATTTTTATTAAAAATAAAATTTAAATCTATTAAAATTACGTATAAAAAACGATATCATACATATGACAATCATGACTTAGTTTGTGAGCCTGCATCCGAATTTCGAAATTTCTGATTACTTTTCCCAATAAAAATGGGTCAGAAAAAATAGCAATCAATTTATTGTCGAATTTTGTTCTTTATTATTTTAAATAGCTCCAAAGAAAAAATTCAAACGGTGTCTAATTGGACGATCTTGGCATCCAATTCACATAAGTTCGCAACAAGCCAATTTGTTGACGTGTCAAACGGTGTCAAATTGGAGGATCTTGGACAAGCCAAAGCTCATTTCTATTCAATTCATTCAAGTACAGCTACAAAAAGTTTGTTAACATGTGACGATATCGTTCAAAATTCACTGTAATGGCCTCTTCACGATCATTTTCGAAGAAGAACGCCCCATAACCCAGTTCAAATAGTGTTTTTTTTTAAGGATTCATCGGTTTTTCGTAAATCATGTAAGTGGTTTTCTTCACCCTAGATTCGACAACTTTTTTTTGTGTTAACGTAACCGTAGATGTAAAAATATGCTTCATCGATGATTTTTGATGAGAAATTTTCAAGTCTTTTAAATATCAAATTGAAAAATTTTCTACATAATAACTCCATTACTAAAATTCTACTGATTTATATAGGGTGTTCCAAACTTCGCGTAAGATTTGAATTTTGCGCCATTTGTACGGTAAAATGTTGCCAACATAAAAAAAGTCAGCGTTACAGTTGACAGTTCAGGGTTGTTAAAAATGGAGGTTTGACAGTTACAGTTCGCAATAGTAATTTAACTTCATCAACTATAAAGAGATTAACTAAAAAATTTAGGAATACTGAAGTCTATTGACTACGCACAGCAAAATGGAGGTCGTTGTATGGATTATGGAACAACGACAAGTTTCGAACAAAATCATCTTCAGCAATGAGGCTCATATACATCTTGATGGCTTGGTTAATTGACAAAATTGTCGCATTCGGGCTTCAAAAAATCCACAAATAATTGTTGAAAAACAAATGCATCCACAACTCACAATTTGTTACTGTTTGGTGCGGATTTTTAACTGGAGGCATCATTTTTCGGAAATGCAGCTGCTCAAGCAATAACAGTTAATGGTACTCGTTATCATGACATGATAATTCAGTTTTTTGTGTCTAAATTGCACGATATCGATGCGGACAACACGTGGTTTCAACAAGACGGTGCCATATGCCACACAATTTTTACTAATAAACTTCTGTTTTCTATCAAAATTATTTCTTGCGTGAAGTTGGGCACACACTTTACTTGACAGCTAGAAAAAAAAATCATAACACGTGGGTTTTGACAGATATTATGAAGTTGAAGAAAAAACCACCGACAGATGTCCTACCACATATCAAAAAAAGAAAATATCTTTAAAAAAAATTGAAAACAAGCAATATCGATTAAAAAGAGCTATTAAAAAAGCTTATAGAATATTTAAAAATCCGAAATAATTATTGATATTAATTAAATTAGAAAATTATAGAAGAAAAACTTTCATTTTAGAAATTTATATATGCGAAATTTACAATATAAAAATAAGTTACTAGGAATTTTAGACATTTAAAAAAAAGGGTTTACAGCAAAAAAAAAAAAAAGTGGTAAAGAGATGCTTATTTTCCCAAAATCACTAGCTTGTAAAAAAATAAGTTATTGAAAAATTTTCATTAATATTCGAAATAGTAAAAATTCAGCAAATAATAATTTTCCCTATAAATTTAATATTCAAATCTAGATGAACTTTTATTTTTTTAATTAATCATCGATTTTCTTTAAGAAAAACTATTTATTAAAATGTAAAAAATAACAATTTGCCAAATACGATTTAATATAAACATCATTTCTTTATATTTCTTTAGAATTTTATTCAGAAATAATAATTTTTCTCACTAAATTCTATGGCAAACAAAATTTATATTTTCTCTACTTTCAAATCTATTTTTAAGAAAAAAGTGAAATATCAGCTTCAATTTATTTTTTGCAATTTCAAATAAATTTAATATATCATATCTATTTTTACACATTTTTCTTTTAACAAGCAAAAAAAAAAACTAAAATATTTTGCAGATTTTTTCATAATTTCACCGAAATGTTCTGATTTAATTTTTTCCATTCTAAAATGAAAAAGTCTGAAATTTTTGTTGTTTTAAAATTTGTTGGACCAGTTATAAATTTTATAAAAATATCCATTATAAATTTGAGAAATATTATTTTTTCACAATTTATTTTGATTTTCCAAAAATAATAATAAATATTTTATTTCAGTAGAAAAAACCATAAATTTAAATAGTTTTAATTTAAAGATATTCAAATAATGGTGGAAAAGTGAAAGTTTTTCCTTGACCGTTTTTCCTTTGATATACGAGGTCTGTTCAAAAAGTTGGTTCTTATGTTGGTACTCATGTCTCTCACTTATACCGATAAGTTCGGCCATTTTGAATGTTCAGTTAATTTTTGACTGCTGCTTTGCTTGCACGTGTTTTGGCTCGTCTTTGATTTTTGCTCATTCCAAAATAATGAATCAAAGAATCTGTTTCGAGAACAAGAAAAAGTCACACAGGGGGCCAGATCTGGAGAATACGGTGGCTGTGGCATTATTACTGTGTTGTTTTTGGCCAAAAATTCGCGCACAAGCAACGATGCGTAAGCAGGGGCGTTATCATGGTAAGCCAATTTTTGTTCTTCCACAAATCCGGGCGTTTCTGGCGGATTGCTTCGCGCAACTTGCGCATAACTTGCAGGTAATATTCCTTATTGACCGTTCTACCCTGTGACAAGAACTCATGATGCAACACGCCCCTGCAATCGAAGAAAACTGTAAGCAAAACCTTCACATTCGATCGAACTTGGCCAATGTGGTGCATTCCAGCTTCCATTGGGATGATTGAGCTTTTGTTTCTACGTCATAACCATAAACCCATGATTCGTCAGCAGTTATGACCCTCTGGAGCAAATTTGGGTCGTCGCGGACAGAGTCCAACAGCTTCTTAGCAATGTTAATGCGATACTGTTTTTGGTCGAAATTGAGCAACTTGGTACGAATTTTGCGGCGACCTGTTCCACGACCAAATCATTTGTAAAAATCGAATGGCACGAGCCAATCGATATGTTTAAGTCCTCAGCAACTTCTCTAACGGTAATTCGACAATTGGCTAATACTATTTTCTTCAGTTCATCAATGTTTTCATCTGTTGTTGACGTGCTCGGGCGTCCGGCACGCTTTTCGTCGTTTACTTCTTCTCGGCCCTCTAAGAACATTTTGTACCACCGATAAACGTTGCTTCAGTCCAAGGTAGCTTCACCATATGCCACAGTCAACATTCGGAATGCGTCCGCGCAATTAATTTTGTTTTTCACACAAAATTTGTTACAAATTCTTTGATCTATTTTTTGGAATGGGCAAAAATCGAAGACGAGCCAAAACACGTGCAAGCAAAGCAGCTGTCAAAAATTAACTGAACATTAAAAATGGCCGAACTTGTCGGTATAAGTGAGAGACATGAGTACCAGCATAACGCCATTTTTCACAAAATTCAAAATTCGTGATACTTTTTCAACAGACCTCGTATATCTAAGTACACTGTTAATACGAGGGTCATTCAACAAGTACTTAGCCTACAAAAGAAAAACGAAAATTTTGGAAAGGTGTAAATTTATTTTTCCATATAATCTCCTTCAAGCTCGATACACTTGGCCCAGCGATGCTCTAGCTTTTTTTACCCGTCCAAAAAATACATTTTCTCGAGGGAAGCAAAATAGGCCTCCGTGGCGACGATGACCTCCTCATTCGACCCAAATCTATTCCCGGCGAGTGATTTTTTCAGGTTTGGAAACAAAAAGTAGTCACAGGGGGCCAAATCTGGAGATACGGTGGATGGGGCAGCAATTCGTAGCGCAATTCGACCAATTTGGCCATGGCGACGGCGGAGGTGTGAGCCGGCGCGTTGTCGTTGCGGAACAGCACTTTTTTCTTCGCAAAGCGGGGCCGCTTTTTCTTTAATTCGACGTCAAATCGGCCCAATAAGTCAGCATAGTAGCGCCCCGTGATTGTTTTACCCTTCTCGAGGTAATCGATGTGGATCACACCTTGTGAATCCCAGAAAACGGTGGCCATCACCTTTCCGGCCGATCGACCAGTCTTCGCCTTCTTCGGAGCACGTTCGCCGGGTGAAGTCCACTGTTTCGACTGTTCCATCACCTTTCCGGCCGATCGACCAGTCTTCGCCTTCTTCGGAGCACGTTCGCCGGGTGAAGTCCACTGTTTCGACTGTTCCTTGGTCTCTGGTGTGTACCAGTGAATCCATGTTTCGTCGACGGTCACGAAACGACGCAAGAACTCCGCTGGATTGCGCTGAAACAGCGCCAAACACGTCGCCGTTGTGGTCTCACGGTTGCACTTGTTTTCCGGTGTGAGCAAACGCGGCACCCATCGCGCCGACAGCTTTCTCATGCCCAGTTCTTCGTGTAGAATATGATGCACCGTTCCTACTGCGATGCCCACAGTCTCAGCTATCTCGTGAACCTTCAATCGACGGTCTGCCAACACGAGATCGTGGACTTTTTTGACGTTTTCCTCCGTAGCAGCCGTTTTGGGGCACCTGGGCGTGGCTCATCAAAAACCGACGTGCGGCCACGAACAAACTCGTTGAACCAATTCTTGACGGTCGCCATCAAAGGAGAAGAGTCACCATACACAGCATCCAAGCGATCTTCGATTTCGCTGCGCGTTTTCCCTTCCAAAAACAAGAATCTAATCACCGAACGATATTGTTCTTTTTCCATTTTTGTGCAACCGACTGACACGCTCGCTTTCAAAGGCTCTCAAAACAAAACTAATAAAGGGAATCGACTGAAACTTTGGCAGTAGGCTACTAAAAGAATGTACTGCACGATGGTAAATTTCTTTTGTGATAGCAGTTCCATCGGGCAGTGAGGCTAAGTACTTGTTGAATGACCCTCGTAAGCTATTAATCCTTATCAGAATAAAATTTATTAAAACGAAAAATCATAATCTAATTTTGTATTGAACATAAAAGTATTTTTTTTTAGATGAATCAGAAAAGAATCAGTGTAAAAAATTCATTATTTTCCAAAATCACGAACAAATTAGGTTCCAAAAATTTTACTAAATAATAGTTTTCTCTAAATTATTTGGAATCTAATTTTTGGATGCAATTTTTATACCAACAGTCAAATCAGATTCGGATGTTGTTAAGCTTCAAAGTGATTGATTGCATTAAAATTTTTGTTATGTTTTATAAATAATTACTTGCAAATACTATTTAATACAAACCGGAAAAGAGAAAAGGCAAATAAAATAATTAAGTTGATTTTATTTAAAAAAATTCCTACTTCCAATTAAATCGATTCTATTGTATTAGTGAGAAGAGAGTGTCTATCATATCGCGTTGACTACGAGTATTTCGTTTTGGAGTCTTACGTTGTCTATTATGCTTACTATTATTCTCAATATTTTAGGTGAAAGCGTATTTACTTGATTAAATAACAGCATCGATTGCAGGAGAATTAGTTACCCACATAATCCTGTATAGAAGAAAATGAGTTAATATTGCGCAATCGACGGAAGCTATGGCAGATTAACTTATACATTCTTTTTAAATATGAATACACCTTTTTAGCTTGTTGCTAATTTTAACAATAACATCATTAAAAATTTAAATAAGATTTTTTTTTACTAATTTCATAATATTAAGTTTAACTGACAGTAACAGCCCCCATTCTTTTCCCACAAATTATTAATAATTTTCATTTGAAATTAATAATCACATTTGCCTGCGAATAAGCAAATAATGCAAATAAGAAGAAGAAGAGAAAAAAACTATATTAAAAACAAAACAACAAAACAAGAAAACGAAATATTTTTTTTTTTAATTTTATCATTTTTAGGCTGAGCTAAGATCAGAAGAACGTTTAGCGGAAGAGCAGAAACGCCATCGGGAGCTTTTGGCCCGTGTTGAACGGGAAGCTGCCCTACAGAATGAAAATTGCCAAATCAAAATTAAAACCATCGAAATTGAAGCGAATGCGTTACGTGAAGAGGCGCAACGATTAAGGATCCAGTGTGACAAGCAGGCAAATGATCTGCACTCTACCGAGGAGAAATTGGAATTGGCCAGAGAACATTTGGTATCCTTGGAACGTGAGCTGATCGAGGTTACAGCCAATGAAAAGAAGTGCCAGCAGGAGAAGCAAATTGCCGAAGACTTAATGGTAGAGCTTGGCAAGGAATTGGAACGTTTACGGTCCGAACGTGGTCCAGCCTTGCCAACCACAACGCCCGAAACTTTTAGACTTGAAGAACTCCATCAAGAAATGGACGAACTGAGACAAAAAAATAAATGTAAGTGAAAGTAGATTTTTCGTCTTAATTTGTAATAGAAATGATTTGTAAAAAAAATAAGAATAATAATTTTAATGTTTATAAGAACAAAAAAAAGTAGAAACATTTTTGGTAGAAACAAGTTTTTTTTTTGGAACCTATAAAAATAGGTAAAGAATTATCCAATTTATGGTTCGGAAAGTAATGTTAAATAAAATACAATTTAAATTAAAAATTTGATAAAATTTTTTGAATTTATTATTTAGAAAAAATATTGCCATAATATATAAAATATAATTTAATTAAATTAAATCATCTCCATTAGATTTATTTGCAATTCTCAATAACCGATATTGTTTTTTTTTAAATGCTCTAAAGTTTTTGAGAATTTTCAATTGCGTAGACACACAATATTTTATGTAGATCTATGAGAAAAAGTCCAACGGTGTCAAATCGCACGATCTTGGAGGTCAATTGACATAATCGAATCTAGAAATTAGGTTTTCTGATAATTTTTTTTTTCCAACGAAATACCATTTTTGTGGATACATTAACTTCGTCAAAGTTATTTTGGGTATTAGTCAGAGTCCCATATATGACAAATTTTCTTATTGCTGTATCCAGCGAGTGAGAAAGGAGACGATCATAAACTCCCCCTTAAAATGGAAAAAATAACTTCCTTTTTTCTAGTATCATAAGTTTTTACAATTTATGGTAAACAATTGTACTTTTCATAATAGATAAAATGGCAAATCCTAACCTAAAAAGAGTACTACCAGTAAAATGGTATATTTGGTAAAAATCTATCAAATGACGAAGCTATACTTTCCGAACTATAAAATGGATAATCCTTTACTATCTATTCGCATTAAGTTAGACAAGAAACGATTTTTTTATCTTTGTATAATTTTTTTTTTGTTAATTTCAGTTCTTGAGGAGCAAAATGAGGAGCTTCAAGCTACAGTACTGACACGAGGACTTGAAGAAGGTCGACAACTGCTGAACGGAACACTCAACAGTCTTGCACAAGAACTTGAAGAAATGTCACAGGCACAGGTAAGCGATCGTAAACGAATCAAATCCTTCGAAATCCTTCAAAATCCTTTTTAAATAAAAAACATTTTTTTCTTATACATCATACATATACATTTAAGTATTTTTTTATTCTTTTGTTGTTGTTTCTATTAATTATCTTTGCTTTATGTTTGTCATTTTCTATTTATTATTATTTTTTTCTTCCTTTTCTGTAATTCGATTTGTTATTATCTTTTTGCATGCATAAACGCAATTTGAAATGATATGAATTTATTGAAAAATTTCATTAAAAATTAATTATTATTAAAACATTTTTATTTTATTAAAGTTTCTTTAATGAAATTTTATCAAAAAGGAATGCATATACAATATTTTCATATCATTTAAATAAGGATTAATGGTAATAAGAACTTTTCATCGAATGAGTGCATTCTTTTTTAACTTTTAAGTTTTTATCTTATTTTTTTGGAATTTTTAGAGCATTATTTTTAATCAATTTAAATAGTATAGAAATTATATTGTAGACACTTAAATTTTTTGGTATAATTTTCTTTTATTGATTTTGGATAAATTTTGATTATTAATAATTTTTTTCTTCTTTTAATTAATTATTAATAATAAAATTTTTTTTCAAATTTATTATAATTTATTTATTTTAATTAACATTGGAATTTTATTCAATAAGAAATTTTCTATTCAACAATGATCAACTCTGAAGAGTGTTGATAAAAATGCACAGTTGATCAATTATTAATTTTTTTCGGAATAAAAAAGTAATTCTTTTTAACTAATTAATAAAAACATTAGAAAGTGTGTGTTTGTTAATATTTAAGGTATTTTTTTTTGCCTTTTTAAAGACTTTTTAAAAAGAGAAGACTCTCTCTTTTCTCTGTTGACAAAGGAAAAATTTCAGCCAAAACCGTATAACAGCAATCGAAGTGTTTCAATACTAATAACCACACAACAGACAACACCACGCACAGGGCAACACAATCTTTTAGCTTCTGTTAATGATTTTGTTTTTTAACTTTAACTTTTGTTTTAAAAATAAAATCTTTTGTTTTTTTTTCATTTACAATCTAATCAGTAATTTTTTTTTGATTTGTTATGATGCACACTTGAATAGGAATATTTCTAGACTATTTGTTTTGAATAGCATTTTGATTATCATTCATTCATATTATTATGCATATTTTCTTTTTTTTAATTTATTTTTCAGGATTCTGTGGATTCAGCCACATTAGCATCACTAAGTCAGGTAAATTGGAGATTCGTTAATTGGTTTTTATTTACCTTTTTGATTTTAGTATAATTTGTGCGGTTAATTTTCTTAATTTTTTTTTGGTTGCCAAAATGTATACTGGCTGGTAAATCCTGTGTTTGTTTTTTTTTTTGTTTTTCAACCATCATCGATCATTGTTATTATTTTTTTTATTTACAATAATTTATTTTCATTTTAAAATTTACTTTACAAACATATTTTTTCTTTCATATACATAAAAAAACTACAATACTTACAATATGTGAATGTGTATGCATGCAAATAGAATTTTAATATAGATTTTAATAATTTCTAACATTTCTATTAATGTGTTTTGCCCATTTATCCTGTAACTGTGTGTTTTTTTTTAAAAAAATATTTTTATAAATGTTATGCTTATTATGCTTAAATGGTAGCTTTTTTTGAAGTTTTATTATTTTATTGTTGCTTCGAAAAAATGCGGATTTTATAGGGTTTTTTTTTTATTATTAAAACTTAGAACTTTGTTTAGGGTAGATTTTTGGTTATTTTCAATTAATTAGTTTATTCATAATTTCTAATTATTTAAAAAAATTAGATTTTATAGGTAGTTTTTTTTTAAAATTAAATTCTTAAAAATTACTTTGAGAATAAATTTTGTTTTTTTGGTTGGTCTCTACGTAGTGTTGGGTTTTTTTGTTGTTTGTTTTATATTCTTTTCTTACTATAAATTTAAGTACTTTATTATTGTTTTTTTTTTTAAAATTAAAAACACTTATTGGAATTTTTCGTATAGTGTTGATATTAGGAAATATCAAAAATCTCACAGGAATTTTAAAAAAAAAACTTGCTCTCCAATGTTTTAGGGGAAAATTTTAATTCTTTTCGGTTGGTGCAAAAGTAATGAGGTTTTTTTTACATATATACATTTTTTCTTTTAATTTGTATTATTTATTTAATCAATTATATAATTTCCATCCGTTCTTATAACCTCCTCTCATCTTTCTATCAACTTATTAATACCATTAGTGTAAAATTCCTTGGATTTTGATGCGAAATATGTAGAAAGGGATGTTTTTACCTGCTCTATTGTATGAAATGTTTTAATCATTTAAAAAGTTTTGCAGTGATCGGAATAAATGAAAATCGGAAGGAGCAAGATCTGGAGAATACGGTGGATGCTTGATAACATCCCAATTCAACTCATTCAGCTTGTGTTGGGTCATCATAGCCACATGTGGTCGCGCGTTGTCGTGATGAAACACTACCCCTTTTCTGTTTACCAATTCTGGTCTATCCTTTTGAAGAGCGATATTCAATTTGGATAATTGCTGACAATATCGTTCTGCTGTAATTGTCTGATTGCGTTCCAAGAGTTCAAAATACACAATACCCTTGCAATCCCACCAAATACAAAGCATAACTTTTTTTTTGATGGATTTCGGCTTTCGAAGTTGTTAATGGGGCTTGTCCAGGTATAGCCCAATGTCTTTTTCTTGTCACGTTGTTGTACACGACCCGTTTCTCATCTTCCATTACCAAACGATGCAAAAAAGGTTCATGTTGTTGTCTCGCACTCAAAGCAACGCACGTTGAAACACAATCCAATAAATTGGCAACCGACAATTGATGAGGTATCCAAACGTCGTACCGCGAAACCATCCCCATACGCTTCAAATGCCTTAATACGAGGGTCATTCAACAAGTACTTAGCCTACAAAAGAAAAACGAAAATTTTGGAAAGGTGGCAAATTAATTTTCCACATAATCTCCTTCAAGCTCGATACACTTGGCCCAGCGAAGCTCTAACTTTTTTAACCCGTCAAAAAAATACATTTTCTCGAGGGAAGCAAAATAGGCCTCCGTGGCGACGATGACCTCCTCATTCGACCCAAATCTATTCCCGGCGAGTGATTTTTTCAGGTTTGGAAACAAAAAGTAGTCACAGGGGGCCAAATCTGGAGAGTACGGTGGATGGGGCAGCAATTCGTAGTGCAATTCGACCAATTTGGCCATGGCGACGGCGGAGGTGTGAGCCGGCTCGTTGTCGTTGTGGAACAGCACTTTTTTCTTCGCAAAGCGGGGCCGCTTTTTCTTTAAATCGGCCCAATAAGTCAGCATAGTAGCGCCCCGTGATTGTTTTACCCTTCTCGAGGTAATCGATGTGGATCACACATTGTGAATCCCAGAAAACGGTGGCCATCACCTTTCCGGCCGATCGACCAGTCTTCGCCTTCTTCGGAGCACGTTCGCCGGGTGAAGTCCACTGTTGCGACTGTTCCTTGGTCTCTGGTGTGTACCAGTGAATCCATGTTTCGTCGACGGTCACGAAACAACGCAAGAACTCCGCTGGATTGCGCTGAAGCAGCGCCAAACACGTCGCCGATGAGGTCTCACGGTTGCACTTGTTTTCCGGTGTGAGCAAACGCGGCACCCATCGCGCCGACAGCTTTCTCATGCCCAGTTCTTCGTGTAGAATATGATGCACCGTTCCTACTGCGATGCCCACAGTCTCAGCTATCTCGTGAACCTTCAATCGACGGTCTGCCAACACGAGATCGTGGACTTTTTTAACGTTTTCCTCTGTAGCAGCCGTTTTCGGTGCACCTGGGCGTGGCTCATCAAAAACCGACGTGCGGCCACGAACAAACTCGTTGAACCAATTCTCGACGGTCGCCATCGAAGGAGAAGAGTCACCATACACAGCATCCAAGCGATCTTTGATTTCGCTGCGCGTTTTCCCTTCCAAAAACAAGAATCTAATCACCGAGCGATATTGTTCTTTTTCCATTTTTGTGCAACCGACCGACACGCTTGCTTTCAAAGGCTCTCAAAACAAAACTAATGAAGGGAATCGACTGAAACTTCGACAGTAGGCTACTTAAACAATGTACTGCACGATGGTAAATTTCTTTTGTGACAGCAGTTCCATCGGGCGGTGAGGCTAAGTACTTGTTGAATGACACTCGTACGGTTGTATGGTTGACTCCCATCATCGACGCGATCTCGCTGGTGGTAAGACGTGGATTGGTGTCAATTATGACTTTTAACTTGTCCTCATCAGACTTCAATGGCCGCCCGGTACGTGGTTTATCAATTAGTGAAAAATTCGCAGATCGGAATTTCGTAAACCATCTTTGTGCCTGCCGAACTTTGATGACATCTGTTCCATACACTTCGCAAATGTTTTTGGTTGCCACACTCGCGGTATTGTCTTTACGGAATTCATAAAGTAAACAATGACGTAAAATACAAGGGCTCCTCACTGTACTCTGCCCAAGCCAAAACAGAATAAAAAGTAGAGGGAAAGCATCCTTTATATAATGGAATCATTTAAAAGAAGATACTATTCATCATTTCTAAAGAAAAATTTTTTTTACCTGGGATCATAAAAAACCGTCATAATTTTTGCACCAACCCAATATATTGTAAAAATTTTAAAAACTATACATTTTTTAACCATGTAAAAAGTAATAAGTTGTTTTAAACAAATGTTGATGGTTTCAACGTTATTCGAGAACATTCCATTTTTCCTAGATTAATTAATAGAATCCACTAAAAATTCGGATAAAAAAAAATATATAAATTTTCTGTTAAAATGTAATTTTTTTTTACCATACAAGGATTTTTTTTTAAAAGAATTTTATAAAAGGGATAAAAAAAACTACTTAAAAAAAAGAGGGATAAAATTCTTTAAAAAAAAAAGTTCATATACCATGTAATATATAAATTTTCCCTAAAATAAAACGAAATAAATTAGATGACATAATAAAAAAAAGAGCTACGTTCACAGTAGCAACTAATTAAATTTTCTTAAGAAAATTTTGAGGAAATATTCTAGGAAAATTCTCTGTAAATTTAATTTCTTTAAAAAAAGACATTTCCTTCTAAGAACATTAAAAAAAAAATTGATTTATAAATAAAAATCGAAAGCGCCTAAATAAAATTGGTTTAAACAAAAATAATAATAACAGTAGAAAAAAAAGGTTTCCTTAAAAAATTGACAAACGTTTTATAACAAAGATTTTTATTCTTATAAATTATTAGTAGTTGTCTAGCTTAGACCCCTAAAAGTTTTCATAAAAATAAGTTTCTTAATTTTTTAGATATGAATACATTGCCATATTCATACAAGATCTTTTATTGATCATCGGCTATAATAGATAATAATGCTGCTACTAAAAATTTAAAAAAAGATTAAGAAACCTCACATTACGAGGGTATATTTTTATTGTGAAGTTTTTTCCACTAAGACTGCTATAATTTAGATAAAAGTAAACTCTTCGTGTTTTTCTATTTACATCAATAATTCTCAGCTCTTAAGACCCATTAGTGACTGATTCTTCTTTTTTTACAATTTAATATATATGATCAGAAGTCAAGAACTTTTTCGAGTTTTTCTTAAAAGGCAGTGATTATTTTTTTTGGAAATATTCCTTATATAAGGCATAATTTGTGCTCTAAACCTAGAGATTTATCCAATTTGCGCTTCGGAAGTTAAAGTTAAATAAATTATAACTTCAGTTCATATTTCGATAAAACTTTTCTTTTGTCATATTGACTTAAGCTTGCCATTATATTGTATATAGAGTATATAATCATTTATGTAGCAACCTATAGACTTCTTAAAGGACTCTATTCTTTTTGAAGTTATTTTTGATGACATTTTTCGACCTTTAATTCGGCAATTACTTGATGGGTGTTGGTTTTTCAATGCCCTTAAGTTTGAAAATTGCTTAAGTGATTACGATTTTTACGTATCCCTACAAAAAGAAGTTCAACTGCATTAAATGGCACGATCTTAGAGGTCAATCGACATCAACAAATCTAAGAATTATGTGTCCTGCGAGTTTGTTGCGCAATTATATCAAAATTTGTTGTGTTACGAGTATGTGGTTATTGGTGCCGTTTTTTTTAAAATCACATAAGACCCAGATTAGTAAAGCACCAAAAAAATTCGTTTATCGCTCAGAATTGATGGTAACGGTTTCTCCTTCTTCATTTGCCAATAAATACGACCCAATGACACCTTCAGACCAAAATGCATAAAAGCCGGCCACTTTAATAGGATATAATGGCTTGTCTACACTAACTTGTGGGTTTTCGGTGCCCTATTATATGACAATTTTGCTTACTGACATATGTACTAAGCGAGAAATTTGTCTCATCGCTGAAGAACAGTTTTAATCAAAACGTGACTGCGCCAAAAATACCATTTTCATTAAAAAAAATTAATTTTAATTATAATACTCATAATAAAAAACGGCAAACCTAAATCTAAACTGATACTATTTTAGATAATATGTATCTTTCTTAACGATTAAGTAACAGAGCTGTACTTTCCGTACCACAAAATCAATAACCGGTTGCTAAAATTATCATGCAACGGTCGTCAATTTGAACTTACCGACACTAGCGCCCCCCCGGAACATTACAAAAGAGGGTTTTTTCAAGTTATGCAATAATTAAAAAAACGCAAAGACAATAGAAATCATATTTTCATAAGGCAGCGGTCAACCGCTGTATGAGGTTAGCCAGTGGAGCTCAGAGCACCTCATCGGTGGCTTCTATACAAGTTGAAACTGGTCGAACTCCTTTCCTTTATTACACCTTCTCCTCAATTTTTTTTTAAAATTTGATTCTTTATTGTGAAAAAATGCTCACGTATTGGTGCTTCAAAGTATTGTCCATCGCTAGCCACAACTTTTCCCCATCTTTCTGTCAGAATACGGATTCCATGTCGAAAAATCTGCTCGTCTTCAGAGGCCATCCACGAATCGTCCCAATTTTTGGTCTCTTCATAAGATCGGAAGTGCTGCTCAGCCAGGAAGGAAGGGTAGATGTCTGGAAAATACGGCGGATGGGGCAGAACATTCCATTTCGGTGTTTCAAGGGAGATTTTAATCACCTTAGCACCATGTGGCCGAGCGTTGTCGTTTCACAAAATCACTTTGTCGTGTCTTTGCTCGTATTGTGACGAAACGCAACAGTTGTGTTCGGTAGCGAGCTCCTGCTATGGTTTCACACGGTTGCAACAGCTCATAATATGCCAGGCCGAGCTGGTCCCACCAAATACATAGCATGAGCTTCGACCCATGGATGTTTGGCTTGGCCGTCGATGTTGATGCATGGCCGCGGCACCCCCACAATTTTTTTCGCTTTGGATTATCATAATGGATCCACTTTTCATTGCCAGTCACAGCCAATGCAGAAAACCCTTCTTTTTTTGCCGTTGGAGCAGCTGTTCTTTCGGCTTCAACTCGTATGGCACCCAATTTTCTTGTTTTGGATCATTGCCAAGGCTTTTAAACGATCTGAAATGGCTTCTGGAGTGACGCCCAATGAATCTGTAAGTTCTTGTTGCATTTGACATGGATCTTCATCCAATAATGCCTCCAATTCTGCGTCTTCAAACTTTTTTCGCCGCTCCGGGACGATCCTTGTTTTCCACGAAGAAATTACCACTTTTGTAGCGTTGGAACCATTCGCGATATGTTCACCCACTAATACAAGCCTCACCATAAGTTTCTGCGATCATTTAACACGAATCAGCCGCAGATTTTTTAAAATTGAAGGCAAAGGATTCCCGCAAATGACGCTTATTTGGCTAAAATTTTGACCTTTTCACGCACAAAAAAAATATAGCGCCGATAAAAGGTCACAAATTATAATTATAAGGAGTTGTTGGCAGATGCCTAAGCTTACGAGTTGACATTTCTGATCCGATATTTTGAGACAGCATTTACTGATGGCGCCATCTATTGGAAAACAGCATTTACTGATAGCGCCATCTATTGGTTTTCCATTTGCGGCAACTAATGACCTAAATGGTCATCTTTTGTGCAATTGCTTTGAGAAGGTACACTATAGCAGCTT
The DNA here is from genome assembly GCA_958298945.1 of Atherix ibis. Lineage (NCBI taxonomy): Eukaryota > Metazoa > Arthropoda > Insecta > Diptera > Athericidae > Atherix > Atherix ibis. The sequence continues at coordinate 27,444,317 of OY282605.1, read as the reverse complement.
ATTTTGCAGAACTCTGAGCAGTACGTTCAGCATTAGAACATGCTGTAAACAATAAACTTGAAAATTTTCATGGCCACGAAGCGATTATAAAGGGTTTTCGAATATTAAGTTCTGAATAAAACTTCATTCAAATGTCCTCCACGACTTCTTTTGCAGGAACGAATTCGATGAACCCAATTTTCGAGCACTTTTTCCACTAAATCAAGTCGTATGTAATGAAGAGCACGTACAATGTTGTCTTCTAAAGCTTGAAGAGAGTCTGGTTTATTGCTAAAGACCAATGACTTCAAATAACCCTACAAGAAATAGTCGAGTGGTGTTAAATCACAACTTCTTGGAGGCCATTCAATGTCACAATTTCTTGAAATAATCGAATCTCCAAACTTTTCTCGTAATAAATCAGTTGTTGCACGTGCTGTGTGGCACGTAGCCCCGTCTTGTTGGAACCAGATTTTATCAAGATCAAGTTCTTCCAATTTCGGCCATAAAAAGTTGTTTATCATCGATCTATACCGCTCTCCATTGACAGTAACGGTGTTACCAGCTTCATTTCGAAAGAAGTACGGACCGATGATTCCACCAGACCAAAAACCATACCAAACTGTCAATTTAGGTGAATGTAATGGGTGTTCATGAATAATTTGTGGATTTTCTTCGCACCAGAACCGACAGTTTTGTTTATTTACCGCACCACTCAGATGGAAGTGAGCGCACGAAAAGTTGCAATTGGAGAACGATTATTTTGATAATAAAATTGAATAATTTGTAAACGTTGTTCTTACGTATATCTCTCCATGATAAAATTGTAAAAATTACTGAATACAATGAAAAAAAAAAGACAGATCATGACATATTACAAATGGCCGAAACGTCACTTAGAAATCATATCACTCTTATTGGAAAACCCTATAAATGCTATTCGTCGCCCCAGGATGGACCCGGTACTAAATGACATTAGACGTCGCCTAATTAACAACCACCGGGGCATGTAGGCGTTCCAGGCAACGAATATACAGATCCAAAGTATTCGTGGCATTCATTAATCAGTGAGAATTCTCCCGCTTCATCGCCAAACCGATTTACTGAACAACCAATCCGAAATTCTGGGCAAGAAAATTGCTCAGAATTCGAATCGGTCATACCGCCATCACCCACGACTTCCTACTCGGCAATCCTGAACATCCTATCTGTGAATCCTAACCATACCACTTATACTGCCGCACTCCATAAAATTAATTATTACTTTTCCTGTATCCAAAAGAAAAGAAATAATTTTAAAAAAAATATTCCCTAACTTATGTGTAGTCTGTTTGAACACTTAAACCGTCATACTCGTACCTAAAACACAAAATGGCCCTACGGTTGAGGTGATGCTTAGATATGGCCCCTGGCACACATGATTTAGGACCTTGCTCACAAACAACAACAGCAAAAAAACAAACAAAAACTCTTAAAAAGGCTATAATTTTATTTACAATCTTTAAAAAATTTAGACTAAAAACAATCCATAAAGAAATTTAGACTAAAAATAATCCTTAAAAAAAATTACAAAAGAAAAACCTTTTAGTATTTGAATAAAAGGCTTAAAACTTAAAAAAAAAATAAGATTACTTAAAGAAATTTTTAACTCATTTTTTTTATATATTTTGGTTTGATTTCAGTTACAACAAGCCTACCAGGACAAGGAAGATGAAAATCTACGGCTCAAGCACTACATCGACACAATTCTCCTAAATATTGTGGAGAACTATCCACAATTACTTGAGGTCAAGCCAACAAATTCACACACAACGGGATCGTTAAAAACACCAACAAAAGAGCAAATCTCACAATAATAAGTTATATTAAATAATAATTAATCAATTAATATGCATGCGACCGTTTCGATTACTCTTATTCAGTCTCTTCCTTCCTGTCTCGGGGCATATTTCATTAAAAGTATTGTTCTAGGCTATTATATAAGAAGGAGCGAAGAGATTGAACAGAGTGTGCGAAAAGCAAACAAATGAAAAAAAAGGAAATTAATTATTAGTTATTAAGTTAAATTGGATGAGAGAATGAGTATAAGTGTGGGTAATGGACTTGTTTTAATTGATAATATTTGTATATGAATGAGTTCTTTATGAGTGCGCGCGTGTATGCCGGAGTCAATTCTGCCTGTAGGGTGTGAGTTGTAAGAGAAAATGTCAGAAGATTAATACTTTCGCTCTTATGCAAATCTGACGGAAGAGTGAGCAAGTAATAGGAATTTAGAAAGAAAATTTTTATGAAAGTGCAACAGAGAAACAACACTTTTATATGAGAATACTTTGTTAATTAAAGAGAATAATAATAATAAAAATTTGATATTAAAAAAGAAAAGAGAAAAAGAGAATGCAAACAAAAATGGTAGTTAGAATTTGTCATTTTCTGTTAATAATTATTATTATTATTATTTGTAATTTTATACACAAAAATAAATAAAAGTAGAAGAGCAAAAAAAAAAAACTCTCTTAAAAAATTGTTAAATAATTACTAAAAACTACAATAATAATCGAACAATAAAATAAAAATTGTACTTGTTTTTTTTTTTTTTTTTAATAAAAATAATAAATTCTAATATTATTTATATATAATAAATAGATGGATAGAGTAGAGACCTATAATTGAAATATGGCCTTAAATTAAAATTAAATTTAATTGTTGTTTTGAAATAATAAAGAAGAAGAAAAAAACGAAAAAGCATTAGTTAAAAAATCACACTTTATTCAATGAAATGAAAATCATTTTTTCCCCCCGAATGTTTTAACTAAATTTCTTATGTTTATGTTTTTTGGTTTTTATTCTCAATTATTTATTTTTTAAACTTATATTTTTAATCTGTTTAGTTTTTTTTTCTCTCCATCTATGTTTAAATGTTACTATATGTTAGAGAGAGCCTGTGTTCAAAAGAAGTAAATATTAATTTTGGGTACGTTTTGTTTTCCTTATATTATTTGTTCATCTTTAAATCTATATACAGGTTCTATCAATTAAAGGGTTTTTTTTTCTTTTTTTAAATTTATGTCATCAAAACTAGATCATAAAAAATTCGTTATCATGTCTATAAAATTGGTAATATGGATTTGACTTACTGTCAATGGAGTGTGCTTCAGAGACACGCTTATGTCATTCACAAAACAACCATTTTCATAAAGTTGATTTATTTTGAAAAAAAATTTTTGACCAAAATAAAATGGTATACCTTCTCCTATAAATAGGTTAAAATGCTAAATGACAAAACTATCATCATAGCCATTTTTAAATCTATTGAGAGAAAAAAAAGTTCTAATTGGTAGTCGCTATAGTTTATATAGACAGGGTGGCGCAAAATAAAACGTTGTGGGTGGTTTAAATTTCATTTAAGCAATAATTATTATTTTCATTTTTTATTTTTTATAAATGCAGTATATAAATGGGGAATAGTTTTTGTTTAATTATGAAAAATATTGTTATATCTCGTAACGTAAGTGGTGGCCATTTTCTATTTCGTACATTCGTTCTCTGTCGAAAACATATTCCATAAAGATGTTATGACCTCAATTTTATTGAAAATATTGGTTTTCTTCAATTTGGATTGGTTGCTTGCGGAGGGGGGGGGGGGGGGATTGGTTTTTGGCCTATTAACGTATATTCTTTTATTTGCCCAAAGGAAACAGTTGAAATCGCCTCTACGAAAAATAGTGCATTAGCCAAAGCCATTTTGATTCCGTTGCATTATGCGCTGTGACTTCATCTTGTTGGAACCACAGGGTTGGACATCTGGACCAAAAAAAAAATTGTTCACCATCGTGAACACTATTGACGGAAACTGCGACGCCTTCTTCATTTTCAAAGGATCATTTCGTTCGTTACCTAAAAATTTACATAGGTGGCGCACAAATCAGTAATACTATGCATGGATTTTTCGGTCAGTTTTGTTGCCTCTGGCAGCACTAATGCCAGAAGATTCCATGGTTTGATGACGCTTCGATCGTACGGACAAAGAATAAGGCTGCCGGCATGATTTTAAGGGTGTTAGAGAATCGAGAAAAAAAATCAGTGATCAAGCGGTTAGTCGATTTGTAGGAAGTTTTCAGTTCAGTTCCAATTCCGTCCAAAGTCATCAAAATTCGTTGATTATTCGACTTCTGCCAATAAATAGATTGACTTAAAACTAAAAAATAAATTGTTTTGTTTAAATCATTTTTGTACCTGGCAGTTGTCATTTTGATTTTTTTTATGCGGTAACCTCTGACAAGCCATGCGCCATGGATCGAAACAAATGATAATCAGATGGGGCAATGTCTGGTGAATATGGCGGGTGAGACAGAACTTCCCATTTCAGCGTATTTAAATAAGTTTTCACGACTTTCGCAACATGGGGTCTTGCATTGTCGTGGAGCAAAATTACTTTGTCGTCTCGATCTTTATATTGCGGCCGCTTTTCTTGAAATGCTCTGTTCGAACGCATCAATTGTCGTCTGTATACGTCCCCAGTGATGGTTTCACCCGGTTGGAGGAGCTCATAATAAATAGCTGCTCCCACCAAATACACAGTAAGATCTTCTTTCCATGAATATTCGACCTGGGGGACGATGTCGATTCATGACCGGGCAAGCCCCACGATGCAGAAATCCCTTCCTTGTCTGCCGTTGGAGAAGAATCTCACAGGTGACTAAACGCCGTTCAACGTCCCTTGGCTTCAACTCATGTGGAACCCACGTTCCCTGTTTTTGTACCATTCCTATGGCTTTCAGGCGTTTTCCGACCGTCGAACAGTCGACTCCAAGCGATGTGGACAACTCCCGGAGTGTTTGGCACGGGTCTTCATCGAGCAACGTCACCAAATATTCATCTTCGAACTTTTTCGGCTGTCCGGGACGTTCCATGTCTTCCAAATCAAAATTTCAATTTTTAAACCACGCAAACCACTTTCTGCAAGTTTGCTCAGCAAGAGCACGTTCGCCGTAGACATCCACAAAAAATACGATGACTTTCCGCGGCACTTTTCTTCATGTTGAAGTAATGGAGTTACACTCCCCGCAAAAACGATTTTTCAGGCATGAACTTCGACATGTTTGACAATGCGCAACAAGTCCTACTGACACTATAACAAAATGTCATATAGTGGAAAAGTTGCGTTATGTCAGTAGCTTCTGGTAGAATATTTACTTTTATATGTGTGACTATGGATAGTTGGCTAACGCCATCTTTTGTAAAATCCTACGAATTAATTCCAACGCCTGTTAATTTTGTCTATTTGAACATTAAAACCGTCATACTTGAGACGCCAAATGGCCATACGGTCGTGATGATTAGATTTGGACCCTGGCCACATGTCTTTGGGACCTTTCTCACAAACAAATTGCCAATCATTACAAATGTTCTTTTTGTTTGTTTATTTATTTATTAATAAAGGTTCCCAAAGACATTTACCGATGACAATATCTAAACGTCAAAACTATATGCAGTCCTTTTTTATCGGTCCAATCAAATTATTTTATAAATCGTTGAATTAATATGAAAAAAAAAGAAAATTTTCTTTTCGCATCTTTAGAAAAAAAGGACGCGGCCAATTTGTTCGCGGATCACTTTGCCGCTTCTTCCTCTCTTCCAGATTGTGCCTTACCTCCGCCTGTATTGGAACGCATTGAATTTTCTCTGGAGCAAAGTCATTTTTACATTCGTACTATTGAAAAAGTCCTTAGAGATCCTGATATACGAGGATCGTTCTATAAGTCCTTAGAAAATCCGAGAAATTACGCTCGTAGGGTCGTTAAAGATTTTTTTTTGTAAGTGGCATTATCGACTCGATCCATAGCGTAGGTCAATTTCTATCGTCGACTAAAGTTAACGACATTTATTTGTGCATAACAATGGAAAAAAGCGAGTTAAGGGCTGTTATCAAACATCTCCATTTGAAAGGCTTAAGCCCGAAAGAAATCAAAGCCGAGTTGGATGCAGTTCATGGCACATCTGCGACGGTTTACAATTGGGTGAATGAATTTAAACGTGGCCGAACATCGTTCAGGACGCCCAGTTGAGGTGTCTACTCCTGACATCATCGACAAAATCCACGATCTGATTTTGAACGATCGGTGAATTAAAGTGCGCGAATTAGTTGAGGCCACGGGCATATCACAAGGTACAGTCGCTTCAATTTTGCATGAAAAATTGTCTGTGAAAAAAATTTCGGCAAGATGGGTGCCGCGTTTGCTCTCAGAGGAGAATAAGCGCAATCGCGTAGTGGACTCTGAGGCTATGTTGGCACTCTTTCATCGCAATCCTGCCGAATTCCTTCGTCGATATGTCACTGTGGACGAAACCTGGATACACTACTACACTCCAGAAACGAAGAGACAGTCATCACAGTGGATTTTCAAGGGTGAACGGGCTCCGAAGAAGGCAAAAACTGTGCCATCGGCCGGCAAGGTGATGGCCACGGTCTTTTGGGATTCGCAGGGCATCATTTTTATCGACTACTTGGAAAAAGTAAAAACAATAACAGGAGCGTATTACGCGTCGTTATTGCAACGGTTGGGTGAGGAAATCAAAGAGAAACGCCCCCATCTGAAGAAGAAAAAAATTCTCTTGCATCAGGACAATACGCGTGTGCACACCTGCGCTGTTTCCATGGCCAAAATTGTGGAATTGAGAATGGAATTGTTGCAGCATCCCGCTTATTCACCAGATTTGGCCCCGAGTGACTATTTTCTTTTCCCCAATCTGAAGAAAAGGCTTGGCGGACGACGGTTCACTTCCAACGAGGACGTCATTGCTCAAACGGATGAGTATTTTGCAGAACTTCCGAAATCCTATTTTTTGGACGGTATAAAAATTTTCGAAAAACGGTTGGAAAAGTGTATAGAGCTAAAAGGAGATTTTTTTCACCTTTTTCTAAGGACTTATTGAACGACCCTCGTACACAAAGCCTTTTTCTATCGGCCTAAGGAACAGCATTTTTCTTTCGTTAAATTGTTTTAAAAGAAAACAAAAATCAAATTTTCTTTTTGCATCTTTAGAAAAGAAAATTTTTTTTCAAAATAATATTTATATATTAAAAAATATATTTTTCCATCCAATTCATAATTATATATATTTTAGTATGTTAATGTAAAAAAAAAACAACAAAAACTAACAATGTTTTTGGGTTTTTTTTCTCGAATTTTTCCCAATGTCAGAGTTGTATGTGTAAAAGTCCACAAATGTTAACATAGTCAAAAATGTTGCTTTTTCGAATAGTATTTACCGATTTTTATGATTTTTAAATATCCTCATTATAAAATAGTAATATATTAAACTAATTTTTGAAGAAAAAAAATTCTATAAAACATTAAATTAATTTAAGGAAAAAAACAAAGTTAAAAAAATGGTTTTTTTTCTGGTTTTCAAAAAAATATATGCTTAACTACATAAATCACATTATACCTTACAAATGTTTGATGATTCACGAGAACTTTACAAGAAAATCCATATATTCACAGCAGATAAAAAAGTGTTTATTTTTTTTATAAGAAAAAAAAGAAAGAAAATTTTGAAAATAAAATAAATGAAAATCTAGTGAAAATGAAAATTTTGACAACAAATTAAAAAGTAAAATATTAATAATAAATAAGGGGTGATTTTTTAGGTAAGGTGTTTGGTTTTCAAATTTACGAAAAAAAAAACACAGAAAAAGTATATTTTTTTTCATTTGAATCGATAAATCAATGCTTGCCATTTATTTTTTAAAGATTATTTCATGTAAATATTGGGCAAAACTATGTTTTAAGTGATCTATGCGAGAGATCCAATTTTGAACCACTTTTTCGACTTGTATCTCTTTAATAACACGTGCAATATTGTCTTCCAAGGCTGCAAGTAATTTTGGTTTATCGGCATAGACGAGTGACTTCACTTAGCCCTTTAAAAAAAACAGTCTAGAGGCGTCAAATCGCACGATCTAGGCGGCTAACTCACCCACCGGTCCAAAAATTGCTCACCGAACTTATCTCTAAATATGTCCATTGTTTCACGTGCTGTGTGCCATATAGCGCCATCTTGTTAAAATCACATGTCAACCAGATAAAAAAAAAAATTTCGAAATTATCGAACGCCATTGACGGTAACGTTTCAGCCAGCGTCATCTTTAAAGAAATATGGACCGATGACCACATCAAGAAACCCTTTTTTCTGGGTGCAATGGCAGTTTTTGTTTTACCTGTGATTGTTCATCAGAACAAATGTAACAATTTTGCTTATTCATATACCCATTTTGGTTAAAAAAAACTGATTTTCCTCAACTCACCGAAAATTCGCTGCTTTTTCTGAGTGTTCGGTTTAAGTTCTTCAGCGTAAGCTGTAATTTATACCCTTTCAGGCTAAGACCCTTGCGTAAAAGCTGGACAAATCGCGGTCTTCACCAACAATAGTCGCTACGGCAGCAATATTTTCCTCAATACCGCACTCTATGCACACGGGTTGGTGATTTGATGTCCAATAGCGTCAAATTGCTGCGAAATTTTTTTACTTTGAGTCACTTGTTCAGTAGGTCGATTATGGAGACCATTGAATGGCCGAAGTACGCGAAACAATATTTTTCACAGAGCACGAATTTTGATAATGAAATGTAAGTCTTTCTATGATCAATTGAGCACTTTTGACTTTGACACATGTCACCTGTCACGCGTGATCTGTCAAAAATAAAAACATGAAAAAAAACAAAACAGCAAAAAATCACCCAATACCATAAAATATTTTCAACTTTCTTAATAAAACTATGCGAGTACTATTCAAATTAATACCAGCTAATAAATATTATATGAGGAAAAGGAGAAAAAAAATTAAATTAATTCAATCAAATCAATAGAATAATGTTCAAATCAGATTGTAAAATATATTTTTTTTTTTAAATTTCTACCATAAAATAGTAAAAAAAAAATTTAAATAACAAATTCTATTGTAAAAAAAAAAAGAAAACAGAAAAATATAGAAGATTCTATATCCTAAAATAGATAATATTTAAAAATAATCAAATTAGCAAACATACATACTTACATTAAGAATTTATTAAGATATTAATAATAATAATAATAATAATAATAGAACTTTAATAAATTAAAAAACTAATTTTAAAAAAATCCTCTTTCTCAAAGTTGAGAGAATTTCTATCGATTTAGTAACTGCCTTTACTATCAAACTTAACTTGTTATACATTAAATGATATTTGCTAATATTGGATAAACTCTTCAAGCTAAAAGAAAAAAAATAATAGAAAAAGCAATTAATTAAAATTTAACAAAATGTATGAATTTAAAAAAGAATATTTTTAATTAAAAAAAAAAAGAAAAATATTTCATAAAAATAATATTAAAATAAATCAATTAGTTCAATTATAGAAAAAGAATTTTAAAAAAATGTTTAGTTTTATTATTATAATTTTTTTTTTTTTGTAAAATAAAAAACACAAATTCTAATCTTATTCAATTTAATAATTTTAAACTAATAATAATCATCTTTGAACTATTGTAATTAATTAATATCGCATATGATTATTATTTTAAAAATTATTAAATTTTTTTTTATAATTTAGAAAAGAAAAAAAAACAAAAGTCATATATGAGTAAATATGTTTTTTTTTTGTATTTTAGAAAAAATAAACTATGCAAAAATTAACTAATATTTCAAGTTAAAATAAAATAAAGAAAAAACTAAAAAGATATTATTTAGAAAATCATTAAAAACAAAACAAAAATTATATAATATATATTTTTATTTATACAATCAATTTAGTCTCTAATAAATAATATATGTAATAAAAATGAATTAAAAATTAATAAATTTAATATAATTTTGTATAGAAATGTACAAATTATTTCATATATATATTATAAAAGGAAAAAAAAATATATAAACTAAATAACAAACAAAAAAAAATTACAAAAGAAAAATTTTTCTGGCATTTTTAATTACTTATAGCGATGAAATTTTTTTTATTGTATAGGGTTTTCCAATAAGAGTGATATGATTTCTAAGTGACATTTCGGCCATTTGTAATATGTCATGATCTGTCATTTTTTTCTCCATTGTATTTAGTAATGTTTACAATTTCATCATGGAGAAATATACGCAAAACCAATGTTTAGAAATTATTTAATTTTATTATCAAAATAATCGTTCTCCAATTGCAACTTTTCGTGCGCTTTTGCCATTTTATGGTCGTAATAATCGTCCAACTGTGCTCGCTATTCGTCGAATTGTTAAAAAACATTGTTCGAGCGTACATTTTCTTTACATAATGTTCAAGTGCCAATAAGACTAAGAACTGCTCGAAGTAATTAAAATATTGCTGCCGTTCAGGCAAGTGTTGCTGTAGACCGCAATTTGTCGTTGCGTTCTCAAGAATTGGGAAGACGCTCTCAAGAATTGGGACTGTCTCAAACCACAACCTGGTGGATTTTGAGAAAGAATTTGGGCTTGTATCCGTATAAAATTGTTATCATTCAAGAACTGAAGCTATTGGACCACCGTAAATGTCGTGAATTTGCTGATTTTGTCTTGGAACAACTTGAAAACGATAACGATTTTTTTAAGAAAATCATCTTCTCCGATGAGGCTCACTTTCATCTGAGTGGTGCGGTAAATAAACAAAACTGTCGATTCTGGTGCGAAGAAAATCCACAAATTATTCATGAACACCCATTACATTCACCTAAATTGACAGTTTGGTGTGGTTTTTGGTCTGGGGGAATCATCGGTCCCTACTTCTTTCGAAATGAAGGTGGTAACACCGTTACTGTTAATGGAGAGCGGTCTAGATCGATGATAAACAACTTTTTATGGCCGAAATTGGAAGAAGTTGATCTTGACAACATCTGGTTCTAACAAGACGGGGCTACATGCCACACAGAACGTGCAACAACCGAATTATTGCGAGAAAAGTTTGGAGATTCGATTATTTCAAGAAGTTGTGACATTGTATGGCCTCCAAGAAGTTGTGATTTAACAACATTCGACTATTTCTTGTGGGGTTATTTGAAGTCATTGGTCTTTAGCAATAAACCAGACTCTCTTTAAGCTTTAGAAGTCGATATTGAACGTGCTATTCATTACATACGACTTGATTTAGTGGAAAAAGTGTTCGAAGTCGTGGAGGTCATTTGCATGACGTTTTATTCAGAAATTAATTGTATCGATTGTATTTCATATTAAATAAAAAACATTTGAATTTCCTTAACAATTAGTGTTTTTTTCTCTTATTCGAAAACCCTTTATTTATTAAGCAACTGTTAAGAGCACACCATACGGAGTTTCCAGTAATACCTTTAGAGTAAGCTATCCCAATGAAATAAATCAGTTAATAAAGGCGAAATGGAGAGCCCGGAGAAAATGGCAACACTCCAGATAACATTTGACAAAAAACAAATCAGTGCGTTCAAAAATGAATTAACCAAAAGATATCTTACAAATTTAATAGCGAGTGAAAATATAGGTTGGTCCATCTAGCGGTTCCATTTTGAGCTACTATTTATTTGAAGTACTAGAGTGTTAAATGTCAACACGAATTGACAGATTGTTAATTGAAAATCAGAATTTTACGAAATGCTAATCCATACGCTTGAAGAAAACTGGGAAATATTGAGAACTTACTTCCAAAGTGGTGAGTCTTCAACCCAAACTGTGAGAAATTTAAAAAAAAAAAAAATGAGTAAAGATCGAATGCGATCACGTGAATTTGTGGGCAAATTCGTGAAGCAAGTTCGCGAAACTGGTTTGTTGGTTGCCAAAGCAACCCGTTGCTGAAAATGTCAGTGATCATCCATCAACATCAACTCGTCACCGTTCTCTGGAATGGAACATTTCTCGCAGTTCTCTGTTGAGAATTTTGCACAAAGACCTCGGTATGAAAGCTTACAAAGTTCAATTAGTCCAACAACTAAAGCCGCATCACCATCCGATGCGTTTTCGGTTTGCCCAAAGGGCTCAAGATCAATTGGCCGAAGATGAGCATTTTTACCGAAAAATCATCTTTTCGAGTGAGGCCCATTTACACCTCAGTGGGTATGTCAACAAACAAAATTGTCACATCTGGGGATCTGAAAATCTATACTTCACCATGGACGAGTCATGGTTTGCTGCGGATTTTGAAGTGGAGGCATCATTGGCCTGTTTTTCTTCGCAAACGATGAAGGAGCCGCCGTTACGGTCAATGGTGAGCGCTATCGTGGCATGCTCATCGAAGTTTTGTTTCCAAAAGTTGAAGAGAATGGCATGGACGACATTTGGTTTCAATACAGGACGGGGCCACTTGCCACACAGCCAACGTAAAATTTCAACATTTGGGCACTGCTTTCGAATAATCAGCCGAAATTCTGATGTCAATTGGCCGCCTCGGAGCCCATTATTTGAGCCCGTTGGATTATTTTCTGTGGGGAGCCGTTAAGGATAAATGTTACACAAGCCATCCAGAGAGAATTGAGGCCTTGAAACACGAAATCAAAGTTGCCATTGAAGAGATACAAGCCCAGAGAATCGAAATTGTACTGAAAATTTGGGTCGAGCGAATGGGGTACTGTAACGCCAGCTGTGGCAGTCATTTAAATGATGTTGTGTTTCATTTTTAAATTTCAAGGTTCAATCTTTTTAATACAACCGGAAAGTTGAAAAAAAAACACTAGTTTTTATTTTATTTACTTTTTAAAATGGAACTTCTAAACACAACTCTCTGTGGAAAACTGCCAAAAGAATTAAGAGACCCATAATTCAAGATCCACTTCTGCAAACTAAATAGATTGGCTGTCCTAAAGAAAAGGCTTGCCTCCGAAAAATTCTACTAATGCGAATCCAATTATTATTAACAAAGTAGATAGCAAGAATATCCGACAAGCCTCAATTAAAGAAATTAAAAATATGATTAGCCACAATGAAAGCGCAAAAATAGCTCTTGGATTGGATCTGATAACTGCCGAAATCATGAAAGAACTCCCAGAAGTCGGTTACCTGAAGCGTCAGTTCATTATTAATTCTTGCTTCAAATTTAAATATTTACCAAACCTTTGAAAAATAGTTGAAGTGATCCTTGTACCAAAACCGGAATGATCTTACCGATCAATTTCTCTACTACCCAAAATGGCAGAAATTTTCGAAAAGCTGTTCCTAACAAGGATCCTACCTATCATCAAACAAAAACATCTCATCCCAACTCACCAGTTTAGCTTTAGAGAAAAACACTCCACTCTAGATCAAGCGCATCGACTCATTAATAAAGTGGAAAAAGCTCAAGAGGATCTCAAAGCATTTGACAAAGGGATTATGTACAAACTGTAAAAAGATCTTCCAAAATAATTCTTTGACTTGTAAATTTTGAAGAGACAATTTAGAGCCAGGTATGACAAAGAATATTCTGACCTAAAAGAAATAAAAGCAGAGCTACCGCAAGGGATTTTGCTAGCCCCTCTCCTGTATTTATTATTTATCGGTTAATTTTTTTGCTGTTTGGTTTTTCAGGTTTTTTTTTTTTTTTGATAGATCACGCTTGACACATGGCATGTGTCAAAGCCAAAAGAGCTCAGTTAGCATTGCCATTTCATTATGGAAAGACTTATATCCGAAAAATGCTTACAAATTCTTGACTTTTCTGTGAAAATTCGTGCTCTGTAAAAAATGTGTTTCATCATAAATCGACTTACTACTGAGCAAGCAATACAAACTATAGTGCAAAAATTTGGCAGAAATTTGACACTATTGCACATCAAACCACGTAGAGTGTGTACAGAGGAAAATATTACTGCCGTAGCGTCCAGTGTTGGCGGAGACCCTGATTTGTGAATCCGTCGCCGTTCACAGCAATTGAGATTGTATTATTAGACTATGTGGAAAATTTTACGTAAGGATCTTGGGCTGAAAGGGTATAAAATACAGCTCGTTCAAGAACTGAAATCTAACGACCTGCCAAAGCGTTTAATTTTCGGTAGAACAACTTGAGGAAAATCTGTTTTTTTACCAAAAAAACTGCGTTTAGTGACGAAGCTCATTTCTGGTTGAACGGGTATCGGAATGAGCAAAATTGTCGCAATTGGTCTGATGAACAACCACAGGCAAAACAAGAACTGCCATTGCATCCAGAAAAATGCACTGTTTGGTGCGGCTTATGGGCCATATTTCTTTAAAGATGACGCTTCCCGCAACGTTATCGTCAATCGCCATTCACGCTTGCCGCTATCGCATGATGATTTAGAACTTTTTTCTTTTCTCTTTGTCTGGTCGACATGTAGTCTCAACAATATGGCGCTATATGCCACACAGCACGTGAAACTTTTCGGACCTAGATGGTGGGATCAGACGCCCTTAGACTATTTTTTATGCGGCTACATGAAGTCAGTAGTCTATGCCGATAAACCAGCGTCACTTGCAGCTTTGGAAGACAAACATTTAAAAAATTAATGTTTTGAAAACCAAACAGTAAAAAAATCACCCGTTACAAGAGACATTCCACAAAATGGTGGAATGTTAATGGTTACATTTGCAGATGATACCGCAACAATGGAGGTAGATTCAGGTAATGAAAGCGTCATTAAAAAACTACAGAATGCAATAAATAAGGTCAACAACTGGACGAAATTATTTAGCTTAATAAAGTAAAATCAGAGAACATTATTTTTACCTATAACTAAGCATCCAGGTATGATCCTTGATAACAAACTTAAGTGGAAGAAGCATCTAAAATTGAAAAAAGGAGAACCTCTGACCTTTCAATGCAGAATATATTTAAGCCTGTTTGGATGTACTCGTATGATACACAGCTTTGGGGATGTAGAACCAAATCCAACATAGAGATAATACGTAAAGTACCTTAAGAAATAAAGATCTCCCAGGTGATTTGCAAATTAATTCTGTTTGTAGTGTAAATAAATGTTCGCGGATCACTTTGCTCTCTTCCAGATTGTGGCTTACCATTGGAGCGCGTTGAATTTTCTCTAAGGTAAAGTGATTTTTGCACTCGTACTATTGAAAAAGTCCTTACAGATCTTGATGTACATAAATCCGCTGGTCCAGATGGTATATCCCCCATAGTTCTGAGGAGGTGTTCTTCTACATTGGCAAAACTACTGCGTAAGCTTTTCCACCTATTCTTTACCTCTGGAATTTGTCCACATAGATGGAAAATAGGATTTGTTCAACCCATTCCCAAAAAAATGGCGAATCCTCTTCCCCCTCCAATCACCGACCCCCCCCCCCCCTTCTTTCTAAGGTGATGGAATCACTGATAAACTATCAGCTAATCAAATATCTTGAATCAAGAAAACTCTTCAGTGACTGTCAATATAAACACAATAGATCCACTGGTTATTTGATGGCATATCTAGCCGAAAAGTGGAACCACACTCTTCATTTCTCTGGTAAGTGCAGGATTATTGCACTTGATACTTCAAAGGCATTTTATAGAGTTTAGCATCAGGCTCTTTGGTCGAAAGTGCCTCCTCAAATGGATTGGAAGCTACCTTTCGAACTGTTCAGGGCAAGTTGTTTTGGATGGCTTCGAGTTTACAGTCCACAAAATATATGCTGGTGTTCCCCAGGGTTCGGTTCTATCTCCAACCCTTTTCATAATTTTCATAATTAGACTTGCAGGTGTTCCATAATCCATTCAACAAATATTGTTCTTTGTGCGTAGTCAGTAGGCTTCAGTTCTTGAGTCAATTGAACTTTGTGGGCATGGAAATGCAAATATTTCGTGAAAATACGCTGTGGAGAGCTGCTAGAAATCTCGAATTTGCGACTACAGTACTGAATTGATGGTCCTGGACTCTCAGCAATACTCTCATGAACTGCTTCGATATTTTATGTCAAACTACTCGTTGAAGGACGGCCACAGTGTTTAGGATCACTAATCGATTCAGTTCTGCTAAATTTTTTAATTAATCTCTTCAGAGTTGATGAAGTCAAATCGCTATTCCAACTATATTTTGTACGAAAATTAGAAACTGTAGCTGCCAAAGCTTTATTATTTTTAAAATATTGCTCAATAATGAAAACGCGTTGTTATTTCGTGTAACGCTCCATTTGGAATAATCCTGAACTGTCAGCTGTCAAGCTGTCAAGCTGTCTTTTTATTCGTTGGCAACACTTTACCTCGCAAATGGCGCAAAATTCAAATCTTGCGTGGTGTTTGGAACAACCTATATTTACGCTGCGATGTTTGCGAAGATTAATTGCAGTCTTAACTACTGTTCTAATTGCCCACAGTTCGCTTTGGAAAAGGGAGCTTTTGTTTGATAGGACTCATATTGACGGATGGATTGGTGTCCGCCTTTTTTCATCCAGTATGTTAAGTGAGGCAGACACCCTCAAGCCCGCACCCAAACACGGTCTCCAGTCCTTTTATTTCTTCATAATCACAAAAATCACTCCACAAGCAATAATTTTCCACAACCCAAAAATCGATTTTACCAAAAGTAAAAAAAAAATATTTAAATGAAAAACCAACAGAAAAAAATATTTTTTGAAATTTTATTTAATGTAAAAAAGGGCAAATTCGTGTCAGAAATTCAGTTCGGGTTGCTCATAGTGTAGAGTCTTGTCGAGATTGATATTTGGCAAGGAATTCAGGTTCGAAACAACATCGAAAATGTCCCCCAAATCGACATCGGGCGGCATTTGATGGTGTCCCAGTGATGTTTCAGGGTTTTTGTTGTCACCGGTTATCAGCTGGGAGATTTCGAAGCTTCTTTCTCCAATCCGACAAAGACTGCACTTGGACTGATCAATTTTGTGCTTGAAGTTCTGCATTTCGAGTCGCTCCTTGGACAGAAGGAATCGTTCGCGGGTTAGTCTAGCTTCCCGTTCTGCCATTTGCTGCATCTGGCTTTGGAGCAATTGAACTTTTGCATTGAAGCTCTGCTCTGCCACGTTACTGCGCTGCAAGGACTCTTGCATGTAGCGTTCCTTTGCTTTCAGCGAGCAGATTTGTGACTCGAGCTCATCCTGCTTCCGCTGCACATCATTCTCTTGATTGACGATTTCGCGTTTTTTCGCCTCGATTTGCCGCTGCATCCCGAAATACCGTTCGCGTTCCTGCTCGGCTTGATGCTTTGCGTCTTGGGCCACTTTTAGTGCTATTTCCGCTTCGGCGCGACTTGTGTTCTGCTCGCTGGACGCCTGTAGTTTCTGATCCATTTCAAGTTTCGCTCTTTCAGTAATCAGTTGTTGCCGTTCGGTCTGTATGACCTGCATGTACCGCTGCTTCTCTTCCAATTGCATTTGCTTCAGTTCCTCGATCCGCTGCTCCTCGCGGATTAACTGCTCCCGAGCGAATTCCCGCTCTTTTTCGAATGATTTTCGTTCAGCCTCCAAGGAAATCAGCTTTTGGCGTAGTGACCACTGCTCCTCTGAAGTTTCCCGGGACATCTTCGCTAACTGAACTTCCAACATTTCCACCAATTCCATTAACCGCTTGTGCTCTAAGTCAGTCGTTTCTTCCACAATTTTAAGTCTTCGTTCCGAATCTAGACAATGAAAAATTATCACAATCAGTCTTCTTATTATGAAGCTTACCAGATCAGAATATAAATTAATATGCCAACCTGCAACTTTCTTCTCGCGGGCAGCCAGTTTGGCTTCTCGCTCTTTGTGTGCGTAGTCGATTTTCGTGTACATTTCATCCCGTAGTGTTTGGATGTCGCCAGTCACATTTTCCAGGTGGTTCGATGCACTTCGCAATGTTTCCAGGTACGATGAGTTCTCTTGGATCGCAGAAAACTCCAGCAACTTCGATTGTCGTATGTTGACAACGGAGTTTTTGTGGTCTTCCTTTAGAACAGCCATCTCCTCGACGTAGTCGACTCGCAATTTCTTAACTGCGTTCTCGTGATTTTCTTGCAATTCTTTCAATTTTGATTCGTAATTTTGGATGATGGATCCTTTTTCGTTTTCGATCATTTCAATTTTCTTCAAATAAAAATCTGTGGTACTTTGGATATCCCCCTTCAAGCGTACTTCCATGTGCCCGAAGTTATCCTCAAGCACCTTGATTTGTTTCCTGTATAAAAAATGGGAAAACAAAATGTTTTTAGTGGGGTTTTTTTTTTAACTCTTACGTTTTACTGTAAACAATTACTTATGCGAAGATTCTAAAAATTCAATTTCCTTTTCGTGGTTGGCACCGATATTTGCCAATAAATCTTCTAAACGTAATTTTTCCAACTCCAATCGTCGGATTTCGGCTCGCAAGTTTACATCTTCAATTTCTGAGTCGTCGCCCGAACCTTTTTTTAAATGGACCACTGCGGATGATTCGGTCGCTGCGGTACCATCTTTTGTTGGAGTAAAGCTGATCGGTGGCTGGGACATCAAGAGTTGGATGTGCGTATTTATGCGCTCCTGTTGGGATCTAATAGTCATCTCCAGTTGGTTTTGTCTGGCGATTTGTTTCTGCAAAAGTTCGTTGAACTGGGCTTCCTGTTGTGCCAATAGCATGTGTTGGTTCTGTTGCATCTCCATTAATGCCATTTCTTGATTTTTCAGTTGAGTTGCTAGCATTATCTGCGATTCCTGTTGTTGTAATGCGTTCAGAGCATTCTGAGCTTCTATATTCGCATTCGCCATAATTAGGCCAGCTTGGGCACTGGCAGGAATTGCTGGCATCACTGGCGTCATTAGTGGCATCGGCAGCGAAGAAGTCAACTTCATCTCTGGCATAGTCACAGATTGAATGTCGACCGATTTTGGTGGCATGGTCTCAACTTGCTGTACTACATCTTTTGCCGACTTCGCTTCGGGCCCAAGTCCCAACCAGTCGGCCGTTGTTCCCTTTCTTCTTGGCTTTGGTGTTTCTTTTGTTTCCTTAACTTCGATTTGTTCCTTGGGTTCTTTTGAAGCCGTTGTAAAAAATCCCAAAGGATCATTTTGCGAAACGGTTGATTGTTTTCGTGTCGCCGTTTTCGGACGCGGTAAAGATGGTGTCAAGGTTCCAGCAAAAGTACTGTCCGTCGTTTCGGTCGACTGTCGAGATATTACTTTCGTTTCATCTTTGGAAATTACACCAGCAGTTTGTGGCCTCTGCGGATTTACTGCAACTGATTTCTTCACTTCCATAGAACCAAGAATGTCATCTAAAAGATTGGTTTTTGCACTTTTTGGCCTCTTGGGATCGAAACCTAAATCAACCATTATGTCATCATCGTTGAACACTGATTGGGATTTTGGCAGCAACGGAGTGGATTTAAAAGGTTCCTCACTTCTCTTGGGTGTCGTCGACTGTTGTACCGGTTGCGTAGGTTTAAAATCCAATTCCGCTACAGATTTCTGCCCAGTAGCAGTGCCTTTAATACCAAATAAATCTTCCATTTTCCCAATACCCAAAGAAGTTGCGCCGGCAACCGTGGATTTTGCACTTGAAGGTTTAGATTTCGGTGTGCTCTTCCTTTTAATATCATCTCCGAAAAATCCATCATTACTATCGTCACTTAAAATATCTGCTAAAGGATCGTCCAAATTAAAATCCATTAACTTAAAAACAATTTACGCTAAACGAAATTTTCTTCAATTTATACAAACAAAAACAAACATGAATTTGTGTACATTTGAAAATTACCATGGAAACTGAAAAGTTCATGTTGCAGAATTGTGGCCAACTGGCGGGGAATAACCTTTGCTCGGTTTTCTGGTACAGTATGAAAATGGAAATAAAGTATTTTATCAATAAAAATGAGTTTAACTAAAAATATTTTTAATTTTCTTTAATGAAACCAATTTTTTTTTAATTCAAGAGTTTTTTTACAAAATTTCATAAACCTTGTAAGAATTAAACGATTTAAGCTCCCTCTACCAATGACTAGTAATATGGTTCATGGGATTTTTTTATAAAAAATTTATTGTTTTTTGTAATTTTTTAAAAATAAACATTAATAAGTATTTTACCATAGAATAAATATAAGTAAAATTTAAATAATAGTTTTTTATCAACAAAAAAAAAAAAGTTTTAATATTCGTTTGACATTTTCTATTGAAGACAAGTTCCAAAAACCCTACAAATGCACTTATTCGCCGACAGTTCTTCGGGTAAACATAACCTCATATTAATGGGCAATGAAGTTTAATTGTTGACATAACATCTTGATTAGAAAAGAGTACACTCTTTTCGCCTATAATTTTTATATTAAATTAAATAGTATTACAAATATGTTATAATAAATTGATTTCGGGCTTAGTTATCTTAATAAATATATAATTACTATTTGAAATTATTGTCAATTTTTTGTTTTATGCGACGAAATGTTATCTGGTGTCTTGAAGATTTCAAGACAAATTTCACATTCAGTAAAAAATTTCATACGATTTCATGGCACACAAAAGAGTTCCGATGACGCGGGAAGAAAATTGAATATCAGATCGACTTTGTATTATTCTATCGCAGGAGGTGTACTAGTTGTCGGATTGAGTTATGCCGCAGTTCCACTGTACCGGATGTTCTGTCAGGTAAATCCGGTTCCATACCGAAAAGGGATTCTAGCAAAAAGAACTTGATTTTAATTATTAAATCAAATTTTAGGCTTACAGTTATGGAGGTACAACATCTACGCACGACGGTGCCAAAGTAGAAAATCTAACAAAACGCGATGATCGAGTGTTAAAAGTGAAATTCAATGCGGACATTGGGGCTGCGATGCGATGGAATTTCAAACCGCAACAACACGAAATAAAAGTGATACCAGGCGAGACGGCACTGGCTTTTTACACTGCAAAAAACCCCACAGATCTGCCGGTTATAGGTATAAGCACGTACAATGTCATCCCTTTCGAGGCGGGCCAATACTTTAACAAAATTCAATGCTTCTGTTTCGAAGAACAGCAGTTAAATCCTCATGAGGAGGTATACGAATTTTCTTTTTCTATACAAATTCGGTTTTAACTATTTTTTATACGATCTTCTCAGGTGGACATGCCGGTCTTTTTTTACATCGATCCTGAGTTCTGTGATGATCCAAAAATGGAACTAGTCAACACGATAACGCTTTCGTACACATTTTTCGAAGCGAAAGAAGGACTAAAATTGCCCGTTCCGACATTTGTAAAACCACATTAGCCTAGCTAGATTAGCGTAGATTCATCTTTATTTTGTTGATTGTGTCTGTTAATGATGAAAATTTCAAATAAGCGAATTGAGTCAAAATAAATACAAATTAGTGTAATTTAGTTTGGTGAACTTTTCTTGGGGTGTACTCGTATTTTTGGGATTTGAATAGATTTTTTTTGGGGCTCTTCAGTTTCAGGAACAATAAAAAGTCACAGGGGGGCAGATCTGTGGAATACGGTGGCTGTGGCATTATTAGTGTGTTGTTTTTGGCCAAAAATGGTAAAAGCCAATTTTTGTTCTTCCACAAATCCGGGCGTTTCTGGCGGATTGCTTCGCGCAACTTGCGCATAACTTGCAGGTAATATTCCTTATTGACCGTTCTACCCTGTGGCAAGAACTCATGATGCACCATTGCCCCTGCAATCGAAGAAAACTGTAAGCAAAACCTTCACATTCGACCCAACTTGGCGCTTTTTTCGGTCTTGGCTAGTGCGGTAGCTTCCATTGGGATGATTGAGCTTTGATTTCCACGTCATAACCATAAACCCATGATGTTTATGGTTATGACGTGGAAATCAAAGCTCAATCATCCCACCAGTTATGACCCTCTGGAGCAAATTTGGGTCGTCGCAGATATACCAGCTTATCATTCCAATGATGGCAAGTGGCTAACAAGGGGCAAAAGTAGGCGTTCCTACAGGCACACGATAGGAAAATCGCTCCAAATTCAGAGTAATCCGTTTTAAATGCGAAATCGTGGTCAGACGCAGACCGATTCGACATTGTCAAGACCCTAAAGCTCGCCAAGAATGGGCCCTGACTATTGACGTAGGCTTTGAGGTGACTATGGGTTTTAATTCCAATAAGTTCCATAGACTTTCCTTTTTTATTCCACACATATGCATAGCTTTACCATGAGGGTGGATGGATTAAAAGTAGAAAGTCATAAAATGTCCGTCTCTATGACAATAAGTCATTATGGGGGAAATAGGCCTAGAGTCCTCTAAGACCAAACACAGGTGTTCAATTTATACAAATTTTAATGTTCAACTTTCCACAAATTGCTTTCAACTCGCTATCAAAAATATAAAAATTCATTCAATTAGAAACGTTCAACAAATTTATTGCGTTCAACAAACTTGTCACTTTCAACAAAACCTCATTCACTTAGTCACGGTCCTGCCTTCGATATAGAAAAATCGTAAAGTTCTACAGCTTAAAAATGGCATTCAACTCATCATCACTATTCGAAAACTTATTCAATTAGTTGCGTTCAACAAATTTGTTGTGTTCAACGAAAAAAAATATTTTACGGAATTTGAACTCGCTTAAATAATATTCAATTTTGTGAAAAACATTTTAAAGTTAAACATTTTAAAAATAATTCAAGTAAATTTAATCAAATTGAACAAAATATCGTAAATTGCTGTCTTCAATTAAAAAAACTAAAATTGTTGCGTTCAACTTTCCACAAATTGCTTTCAACTTGTCATCAGAAAATAAAAATCCGTTCAATTAGTAATGTTCAATAAATTTTTCGGGTTCAACCAACTTTTTAGACCTTAACAAATATACCGCGTTCAACAAATTTATTGCGTTCAACAAATTTATTGCGTTCAAACAAACTTGTCACTTTCAACAAAACCTCATTCACTAAGTCACGTCTTGTCTTCGATTTGGAAAAATCGTAAAGTTCAACAGATTAAAAATGGCATTCAACTCGCCATCACTATTCGAAAACTTATTCAATTAGTTGCGTTCAACAAATGTGTTGTGTTCAACAAAAGAAAATATTTTACGTAATTTGAACTCGCTTAAAAAATATTCAATTTTGTAAAAAACATTTAAAAAATAATTTAAGCAAATTTAATCAAATTGAACAAAATATCGTAAATTGCTGTCTTCAATTAAAAAAACTAAAATTGTTGCGTTCAACTTTCCACAAATTGCTTTCAACTTGTCATCAGAAAATAAAAATCCATTCAATTAGTAACGTTCAATAAATTTTTCGGGTTCAATCAACTTTTTAGACCTTAACAAATATACCGCGTTCAACAAATTTATTGCGTTCAACAAATTTATTGCGTTCAACAAACTTGTCACTTTCAACAAAACCTCATTCACTTAGTCACGTCTTGTCTTCGATATAGAAAACTCGTAAAGTTCAACAGATTAAAAATGGCATTCAACTCGTCATCATTAGTTGAAAACTCATTCAATTAGTCGCGTTCAACAAATTTGTTGTGTTCAACCAAAAAAAAAATATTTTACTTAATTTGAACTTGCTTAAAAAATATTCAATTTTGTGAAAAACATTTTAAAAATAATTCAAGTAAATTTAATCAAATTGAACAAAATATCGTAAATTGCTGTCTTCAATTAAAAAAACTAAAATTGTTACGTTCAACTTTCCACAAATTGCTTTCAACTTGTCATCAGAAAATAAAAATCTATTCAATTAGTAATGTTCAATAAATTTTTCGGGTTCAATCAACTTTTTAGACCTTAACAAATATACCGCGTTCAACAAATTTATTGCGTTCAACAAATTTATTGTGCTCAACAAACTTGTCGCTTTCAACAAAACCTCATTCATTTAGTCACGGTCCTGCCTTCGATATAGAAAAATCGTAAAGTTCAACAGATTAAAAATGGCATTCAACTCATCATCACTATTCGAAAACTTATTCAATTAGTTGCGTTCAACAAATTTGTTGTGTTCAACAAAAGAAAATATTTTACGTAATTTGAACTCGCTTAAAAAATATTCAATTTTGTAAAAAACATTTTAAAGTTAAACATTTTAAAAATAATTTAAGCAAATTTAATCAAATTGAACAAAATATCGTAAATTGCTGTCTTCAATTAAAAAAACTAAAATTGTTGCGTTCAACTTTCCACAAATTGCTTTCAACTTGTCATCAGAAAATAAAAATCCATTCAATTAGTAACGTTCAATAAATTTTTCGGGTTCAATCAACTTTTTAGACCTTAACAAATATACCGCGTTCAACAAATTTATTGCGTTCAACAAATTTATTGTGTTCAACAAACTTGCCGCTTTCAACAAAACCTCATTCACTTAGTCACGTCTTGTCTTCGATTTAGAAAAATCGTAAAGTTCAACAGATTAAAAATGGCAATCAACTCGTCATCATTAGTTGAAAACTCATTCAATTAGTCACGTTCAACAAATTTGTTGTGTTCAACAAAAGAAAATATTTTACGTAATTTGAACTCGCTTAAAAAATATTCAATTTTGTGAAAAACATTTTAAAGTTAAACATTTTAAAAATAATTCAAGTAAATTTAATCAAATTGAACAAAATATCGTAAATTGCTGTCTTCAATTAAAAAAACTAAAATTGTTGCGTTCAACTTTCCACAAATGGCTTTCAACTTGTTATCAAAAAATAAAAATCCATTCAATTAGAAACGTTCAATAAATTTTTCGGGTTCAATCAACTTTTTAGACATTAACAAATATACCGCGTTCAACAAATTTATTGCGTTCAACAAACTTGTCGCTTTCAACAAAACCTCATTCAATTAGTTCCGTGCTGCCTTCGATTTAGAAAAATTATAAAGTTCAACAGATTAAAAATGGCATTCAACTCGTCATCATTAGTTGAAAACTCATTCAATTAGTCGCGTTCAAAAAATTTGTTGTGTTCAACGAAAAAAATAATTTTACGGAATTTGAATTCGCTTAAAAAATATTCAATTTTGTGAAAAACATTTTAAAGTTAAACATTTTAAAAATAATTCAAGTAAATTAAATCAAATTGAACAAAATTTCGTAAATTCTTGTCTTCAATTAAAAAAACTAAAATTGTTGCGTTCAACTTTCCACAAATTGCTTTCAACTTGTCATCAGAAAATAAAAACCCATTCAATTAGAAACGTTCAATAAATTTTTCGGGTTCAATCAACTTTTTAGACCTTAACAAATATACCGCGTTCAACAAATTTATTGCGTTCAACAAATTTATTGTGCTCAACAAACTTGTCGCTTTCAACAAAACCTCATTCATTTAGTCACGGTCCTGCCTTCGATATAGAAAAATCGTAAAGTTCAACAGATTAAAAATGGCATTCAACTCATCATCACTATTCGAAAACTTATTCAATTAGTTGCGTTCAACAAATTTGTTGTGTTCAACAAAAGAAAATATTTTACGTAATTTGAACTCGCTTAAAAAATATTCAATTTTGTGAAAAACATTTTAAAGTTAAACATTTTAAAAATAATTCAAGTAAATTTAATCAAATTGAACAAAATATCGTAAATTGCTGTCTTCAATTAAAAAAACTAAAATTGTTGCGTTCAACTTTCCACAAATGGCTTTCAACTTGTTATCAAAAAATAAAAATCCATTCAATTAGAAACGTTCAATAAATTTTTCGGGTTCAATCAACTTTTTAGACATTAACAAATATACCGCGTTCAACAAATTTATTGCGTTCAACAAACTTGTCGCTTTCAACAAAACCTCATTCAATTAGTTCCGTGCTGCCTTCGATTTAGAAAAATTATAAAGTTCAACAGATTAAAAATGGCATTCAACTCGTCATCATTAGTTGAAAACTCATTCAATTAGTCACGTTCAACAAATTTGTTGTGTTCAACAAAAGAAAATATTTTACGTAATTTGAACTCGCTTAAAAAATATTCAATTTTGTAAAAAACATTTTAAAGTTAAACATTTTAAAAATAATTCAAGTAAATTTAATCAAATTGAACAAAATATCGTAAATTGCTGTCTTCAATTAAAAAAACTAAAATTGTTGCGTTCAACTTTCCACAAATGGCTTTCAACTTGTTATCAAAAAATAAAAATCCATTCAATTAGAAACGTTCAATAAATTTTTCGGGTTCAATCAACTTTTTAGACATTAACAAATATACCGCGTTCAACAAATTTATTGCGTTCAACAAACTTGTCGCTTTCAACAAAACCTCATTCAATTAGTTCCGTGCTGCCTTCGATTTAGAAAAATTATAAAGTTCAACAGATTAAAAATGGCATTCAACTCGTCATCATTAGTTGAAAACTCATTCAATTAGTCGCGTTCAAAAAATTTGTTGTGTTCAACGAAAAAAATAATTTTACGGAATTTGAATTCGCTTAAAAAATATTCAATTTTGTGAAAAACATTTGAAAGTTAAACATTTTAAAAATAATTCAAGTAAATTAAATCAAATTGAACAAAATTTCGTAAATTCTTGTCTTCAATTAAAAAAACTAAAATTGTTGCGTTCAACTTTCCACAAATTGCTTTCAACTTGTCATCAGAAAATAAAAACCCATTCAATTAGAAACGTTCAATAAATTTTTCGGGTTCAATCAACTTTTTAGACCTTAACAAATATACCGCGTTCAACAAATTTATTGCGTTCAACAAATTTATTGTGCTCAACAAACTTGTCGCTTTCAACAAAACCTCATTCATTTAGTCACGGTCCTGCCTTCGATATAGAAAAATCGTAAAGTTCAACAGATTAAAAATGGCATTCAACTCATCATCACTATTCGAAAACTTATTCAATTAGTTGCGTTCAACAAATTTGTTGTGTTCAACAAAAGAAAATATTTTACGTAATTTGAACTCGCTTAAAAAATATTCAATTTTGTAAAAAACATTTTAAAGTTAAACATTTTAAAAATAATTTAAGCAAATTTAATCAAATTGAACAAAATATCGTAAATTGCTGTCTTTAATTAAAAAAACTAAAATTGTTGCGTTCAACTTTCCACAAATTGCTTTCAACTTGTCATCAGAAAATAAAAATCCATTCAATTAGTAACGTTCAATAAATTTTTCGGGTTCAATCAACTTTTTAGACCTTAACAAATATACCGCGTTCAACAAATTTATTGCGTTCAACAAATTTATTGTGTTCAACAAACTTGCCGCTTTCAACAAAACCTCATTCACTTAGTCACGTCTTGTCTTCGATTTAGAAAAATCGTAAAGTTCAACAGATTAAAAATGGCAATCAACTCGTCATCATTAGTTGAAAACTCATTCAATTAGTCACGTTCAACAAATTTGTTGTGTTCAACAAAAGAAAATATTTTACGTAATTTGAACTCGCTTAAAAAATATTCAATTTTGTGAAAAACATTTTAAAGTTAAACATTTTAAAAATAATTCAAGTAAATTTAATCAAATTGAACAAAATATCGTAAATTGCTGTCTTCAATTAAAAATCTAAAATTGTTGCGTTCAACTTTCCACAAATGGCTTTCAACTTGTTATCAAAAAATAAAAATCCATTCAATTAGAAACGTTCAATAAATTTTTCGGGTTCAACCAACTTTTTAGACATTAACAAATATACCGCGTTCAACAAATTTATTGCGTTCAACAAACTTGTCGCTTTCAACAAAACCTCATTCAATTAGTTCCGTGCTGCCTTCGATTTAGAAAAATCGTAAAGTTCAACAGATTAAAAATGGCCTTCAACTCGTCATCATTAGTTGAAAACTCATTCAATTAGTCGCGTTCAACAAATTTATTGTGTTCATCAAAAAAAATATTTTACGTAATTTGAACTCGCTTAAAAAATATTCAATTTTGTGAAAAACATTTTAAAGTTAAACATTTTAAAAATAATTCAAGTAAATTTAATCAAATTGAACAAAATTTCGTAAATTCTTGTCTTCAATTAAAAAAACTAAAATTGTTGCGTTCAACTTTCCACAAATTGCTTTCAACTTGTCATCAGAAAATAAAAACCCATTCAATTAGAAACGTTCAATAAATTTTTCGGGTTCAATCAACTTTTTAGACCTTAACAAATATACCGCGTTCAACAAATTTATTGCGTTCAACAATAAATTCATTTAGTCACGGTCCTGCCTTCGATATAGAAAAATCGTAAAGTTCAACAGATTAAAAATGGCATTCAACTCGTCATCACTATTCGAAAACTCATTCAATTAGTCGCGTTCAACAAATTTATTGTGTTCATCAACAAAAAATATTTTACGTAATTTGAACTCGCTTAAAAAATATTCAATTTTGTAAAAAACATTTTAAAGTTAAACATTTTAAAAATAATTCAAGTAAATTTAATCAAATTGAACAAAATATCGTAAATTGCTGTCTTCAATTAAAAAAACTAAAATTGTTACGTTCAACTTTCCACAAATTGCTTTCAACTTGTCATCAGAAAATAAAAATCTATTCAATTAGTAATGTTCAATAAATTTTTCGGGTTCAATCAACTTTTTAGACCTTAACAAATATACCGCGTTCAACAAATTTATTGCGTTCAACAAATTTATTGTGCTCAACAAACTTGTCGCTTTCAACAAAACCTCATTCATTTAGTCACGGTCCTGCCTTCGATATAGAAAAATCGTAAAGTTCAACAGATTAAAAATGGCATTCAACTCATCATCACTATTCGAAAACTTATTCAATTAGTTGCGTTCAACAAATTTGTTGTGTTCAACAAAAGAAAATATTTTACGTAATTTGAACTCGCTTAAAAAATATTCAATTTTGTGAAAAACATTTTAAAGTTAAACATTTTAAAAATAATTCAAGTAAATTTAATCAAATTGAACAAAATATCGTAAATTGCTGTCTTCAATTAAAAAAACTAAAATTGTTGCGTTCAACTTTCCACAAATTGCTTTCAACTTGTCATCAGAAAATAAAAATCCATTCAATTAATAATGTTCAATAAATTTTTCGGGTTCAATCAACTTTTTAGACCTTAACAAATATACCGCGTTCAACAAATTTATTGTGTTCAACAAAACCTCATTCACTAAGTCACGTCTTGTCTTCGATTTAGAAAAATCGTAAAGTTCAACAGATTAAAAATGGCATTCAACTCGTCATCATTAGTTGAAAACTCATTCAATTAGTCACGTTCAACAAATTTGTTGTGTTCAACAAAAGAAAATATTTTACGTAATTTGAACTCGCTTAAAAAATATTCAATTTTGTAAAAAACATTTTAAAGTTAAACATTTTAAAAATAATTCAAGTAAATTTAATCAAATTGAACAAAATATTGTAAATTGTCTTCAATTAAAATAACTAAAATTGTTGCGTTCAACTTTCCACAAATTGCTTTCAACTTGTCATCAGAAAATAAAAATCCATTCAATTAGTAATGTTCAATAAATTTTTCGGGTTCAATCAACTTTTTAGACCTTAACAAATATACCGCGTTCAACAAATTTATTGCGTTCAACAAATTTATTGTGTTCAACAAACTTGTCGCTTTCAACAAAACCTCATTCACTTAGTCACGTCTTGTCTTCGATTTAGAAAAATCGTAAAGTTCAACAGATTAAAAATGGCATTCAACTCGTCATCATTAGTTGAAAACTCATTCAATTAGTCACGTTCAACAAATTTGTTGTGTTCAACAAAAGAAAATATTTTACGTAATTTGAACTCGCTTAAAAAATATTCAATTTTGTAGAAAAACTAAAATTGTTGCGTTCAAATTTCCACAAAGGGCTTTCAACTGGCTATCATTGAAATTCATTCAATTAGTAACGTTCAAAAAATTTATTGCGTTCAACAAATTTGTTTTGTTCAACAAAAAATATACGATTTTACGCTAAAAAAAAAAATTAAATTTGTTAAAATAATTTTTATGTTTAATATTGTAAAAATAATTGAATAAATTTTAATTCAATTCAACAAAATATCGAAAATTTCTGTTTTCAATCTAAGAAAACGATATTGATCAACATTTACAAAAAATTAATGTCAACTTGTTAATTGATTAAAGTCGTTAGTTTTGAGTAATCCTACAAAAAAATACATTTCTTGTTAATTTATAAAATTTTCTCTCCAATTTAATAAAAAACCAAACTTCTCTGAAAGACTCACGTACGGTTTTTTTTGGTGTTTTCAAAGTTGTGCAGCCTAATTGAAGAGTTTTGTTTGTTGAAATGCAACCCTTCTACTCAAATGATTATCCAATTTGTACTTTTTTGATAAAATATATATTTTGTCTTATCATACTTAAAACTTGCCATTATTCGTGTATTATAGAATTTTTTTAAATTACTAACACGAGACTTGTTGCAGAAATTCATTCTTTGATTTTTAATTGTTACATAAAATTACAAAATTTTATACAATAATTAATATGATGTATTTTTTGCACATTTCGGACTGTAATTCGGCCAATACTTGATGGATTTTAGTTTTTAAATGGCCTAAAGGTTAAAGATTGTCTGCGTAAATATGATCTGTTGAATAATCCTACAAGAAAAAGGGAAACGGCGGTAAAAATTAACATCACCAAATCTCGAAATAACGCATTCTTGAAACTTTTTGCAAAATAAAGTCAAATTTTATTTCGTTGTGTGGCTTGTGGTGCCGTTTTTTTTTAAGACAACCTGTGGTCCAGATTAAAATGCTTAATTTCAGTTCAAAAAAAAAATTGATTATCACACGACCATACCATCCACAATCAATTGACGGTAACGGTATCTCCTTCTTCATTTTCACCTTTAGATAAAATGTCACTTCTCGCGAATACAATGGCTTTTTCACAGTCATTTTTGGGTTTTTGGGTCCTTATATATAGCAATTTTGCTTATTAGCATATCCATTTAGCAAGAATTATGATCAGCATCGTCTTTTATTATAAAGCGAGAGTACTATAGAATCACTCATTTTGTAGAAAGTTTTTACAATGTTCGCAATTAAAAATATACAATTTAGGGATGTATTTGCTTAGTATAAGATATTCTATTCTATACGCTAAAAACAGCTAATCTTATACTCGTACTCAGCAAATACAGCCACATATAAAAAAATATATCTAACACTTGCGAAATGACAGGGCTTTACTTTTCGAAACAAAAAATGGGTAATTCTTTGTTTTTCTTAAGTTAACGCTTCCGACCTTAAAACTTCTAAACTTGTGAATGAAAATAAAAAAAATACTTTACTGAGAAAATTGCCAAAAACACTCTTTACAACAACAACAAAATAATACCAAAAGCGCGAACTTACTAGTAAATATGCCTAAAAGAACATAAAGATTAGAATCTATAAGTCCAAAATGACTCAAATTAAATTTTATTATTGTAGTTTGGTAAATATTTCAATTTAAAATATAAAATGGCAAACTTTTAATTAAACAAATTCAGCTTTTGATATCAAATATGTTTGACAGCTGTCAAATGACAAGGCTGTAAATTTTCCAACCACAAAATGAATAATTCATAATAATAATAGCCTTTATTTAACAATCTTAGAAGAAAATTACTATCACTTATGTTAATTGACACCAGTTTTGAGATTGTCTTGCGTTTCCGCAAAGGCCTCCCCTAGAGCTTGCCACACTTTCCGGTCATGAGTCGTCCTCTTCCAAGTAGCACCGGCTATTTTCCGAATATCGTCCTCCCATCTCAGATGCTGCCTCCCTTTCTTTCTTTTATTTTGTCTTGGACACCATTCGGTTGCATCCTTAGCCCATTTTTCTTGTTTACTCCTCATCATATGACCTGCCCAACTCCATTTTAATTTTCTTTTTGCAGTCTGTTACATCGTTAATTTTAGTTTGGTTACGTAATGTTCCTAGTTTTACTTTGTCTCTTAACTTGACTTTGAGCATACTTCGCTCCATGCTGTGTTGACAGGTTTCTAGTTTGTGTAAGTTTTGTTTTGTTAGACTCCAAGTTTGACATCCGTATGTCATGATAGGTAGAATACAGCAATCAAAAATTTTTTTTCTTAGCTTTAAGTGGTACCTGCGGGTTTTTGACAATTTCTTTAAGAGACCAGTATCTTTTCCATGCTAATTGTACTCTGTTGTTTATTTCTTTGGTTGTAAGGTCTTTTGGTGGTATTATCTGTCCTAGGTGTGTATATTCATCGACGTACTCTATTTTGTTGCCGTTGACGGTAATGGTGATTTTGTCGGAATTAGTCATTACTTTGGTTTTTGTATTATTCATGGAGAGTCCGACTTTATCACTTTCGTACACCAACTGTTCAAGCATTGCTTGCAGGCTTCTCGGGTCTTCAGAGATAAGAATAAGATCGTCTGCAAATCTTAAATGGTTTAGTTGCATTCCGTTAATGTTTAGTCCATATTGACTCCATTCGAGACGTCTAAATATATATTCAAGCACCACCGAGAAAAGTTTGGGTGATAGTGGGTCTCCCTGTCGGACTCCTCTTTTTATAGGGAAGTATACACCTACTCTTTCTGTTCTTATTTTCGCTTTCATGTTCTTGTATATATTTTTAACAATTTGTATGTACTTGTTTTCAAACCCTTGTGTTGTAAGCGCTTCCCATATTTTTGTATGTTTTAATTAGTCAAAAGCTTTATTATAGTCTACAAACACCAAATAGTAATTGATACCATATTCTGTACATTTCTGGATAACTTGTTTTATGGTGTGTATGTGGTCGATTGTTGAAAAGTCCTCGCGAAAGCCTGCTTGCTCTCTGGGTTGGTTTTCATCCAAAGTCTTTGTTAAACGCTTCAACAGTATTTTGGAAAAGATTTTATATACGTTCGATATCAGGCTGATGGGTCTGTAGTTAGTTATGTTGTCTTTATTTCCCTTTTTATGTAGTAGTACGAGGGTCGTTCAATAAGTCCTTAAAAAAACATGAAAAAAACTGTTTTTTAAAAAAAAAAATTTTATATTTTTCAACATCATCTCCTTTTAGCTCTTATTGAACGACCCTCGTAAACCTGCACAAACTACTTGGGATAGTAAGTCCAACCGTTTTTCCAAAATTTTTATCCTGTCCAAAAAATAGGATTTCGGAAGTTCTGCAAAATACTCATCCGTTTGAGCAATGACGTTCTCGTTGGAAGTGAACCGTCGTCCGCCAAGCTATTTCTTCAGATTGGGGAAAAGAAAATTTTCACTCGGGGCCAAATCTGGTGAATTAGCGGGATGCTGCAATAATTCCATTCTCAATTCCGCAATTTTGGCCATGGAAACAGCGCAGGTGTGCACACGCGCATTGTCCTGATGCAAGAGGATTTTTTTCTTCTTCAGATGGGGGCGTTTCTCTTTGATTTCCTCACCCAACCGTTGCAATAACGACGCGTAATACGCTCCTGTTATTGTTTTTACTTTTTCCAAGTAGTCGATAAAAATGATGCCCTGCGAATCCCAAAAGACCGTGGCCATCACCTTGCCGGCCGATGGCACAGTTTTTGCCTTCTTCGGAGCCCGTTCACCCTTAAAAATCTACTGTGATGACTGTCTCTTCGTTTCTGGAGTGTAGTAGTGTATCCAGGTTTCGTCCACAGTGACATATCGACGAAGGAATTTGGCAGGATTGCGATGAAAGAGTGCCAACATAGCCTCAGAGTTCACTACACGATTGCGCTTATTCTCCTCTGAGAGCAAACGCAGCTCCCATCTTGCCGAAATTTTTTTCACAGACAATTTTTCATGCAAAATTGAAGCGACTGTACCTTGTGATATGTCCGTGGCCTCAACTAATTCGCGCACTTTAATTCGCCGATCGTTCAAAATCACATCGTGGATTTTGTCGATGATTTCAGGAGTAGACACCTAAACTGGGCGTCCTGAACGATGTTCATCTTTTGTGGATGAACGGCCACGTTTAAATTCATTCACCCAATTGTAAACCGTCGCAAACACAGGTGCAGATGTCCCATGAACTGCATCCAACTCGGCTTTGATTTCTTTCGGGCTTAAGCCTTTCAAATGGAGATGTTTGATGACAGCCCTAAACTCGCTTTTTTCCATTGTTATGCACAAATAAATGTCGTTAACTTTAATCGACGATAGAAATTGACCTACGCTATGGATCGAGCTGAAATTTTGACAGCTTTCCTGTCGATAATGCTACTTACAAAAAAAAATACGAGCGCAATTTCTCGGATTTTCTAAGGACTTATTGAACGACCCTCGTATTATAGTTGAAGTGGTCCAGTTTGTACTTTCTCGAAGCTCTTTTAATGCTATCCTAACTCTTCCTGTTTTTTCTATGTAATCATTTGTTATATTATTCCTTTTTTCTTGTCTATATTTCCTGATTTGTAGATTTATTTCTTTACTTAGACTTTCGATCTTCTTCTTGTTGTTTTTTCGGTCTTCAAATATGGACTTCCTCTGCATAAGTAAACTTCTTGCCTCTGGGACCTATTTTGTCCTTAATTTTGTTATTTATTTTAGATTCGTTTTCGTCATATTTCTCCTGAACATATTTGGCATTGTTTTCAAATTACATTTCAATGATTCTAGAATATCGTTTACAATTGGGAGATAGTTTTTTGCTACTATGAATAATTTTCCTCGGTATTTTTGGCTCTAATGTGTACATTAAAAATTGATTAATTGTGGAATTTTTGTTTTAATGCAAATTTAAAAAAATAAAAAAAACATTAATTTTGTTAAAAAAATATTTTTTTAAAAAAATTTTATATTTATTAGTTTTGTTTTGTTAATAAAAAAAAAGTGGTGCCTACTTGAACATAATTATTGCCTTCAATATTCCCGTACGAGGGTCGTTCAATAAGTCCTTAGAATATCCGAGAAATTGCGCTCGTAGTGTCAGTAAAGATTTTTTTGTTGTAAGTATCGTTATCGCCAATTTCAGTTCGATCCATAGCGTAGGTCAATTTCTATCGTCGATTAAAGTTAACGACATTTATTTGTGCATAACAATGAAAAAAAGCGAGTTTAGGGCTGTCATCAAACATCTCCATTTGAAAGGCTTAAGCCCGAAAGAAATCAAAGCCGAGTTGGATGCAGTTCATGGGACATCTGCACCTGTGTTTGCGACGGTTTACAATTGGGTGAATGAATTTAAACGTGGCCGTTCATCCACAAAAGATGAACATCGTTCAGGACGCCCAGTTTAGGTGTCTACTCCTGAAATCATCGACAAAATCCACGATGTGATTTTGAACGATCGGCGAATTAAAGTGCGCGAATTAGTTGAGGCCACGGACATATCACAAGGTACAGTCGCTTCAATTTTGCATGAAAAATTGTCTGTGAAAAAAATTTCGGCAAGATGGGAGCTGCGTTTGCTCTCAGAGGAGAATAAGCGCAATCGTGTAGTGAACTCTGAGGCTATGTTGGCACTCTTTCATCGCAATCCTGCCAAATTCCTTCGTCGATATGTCACTGTGGACGAAACCTGGATACACTACTACACTCCAGAAACGAAGAGGCAGTCATCACAGTGGATTTTCAAGGGTGAACGGGCTCCGAAGAAGGCAAAAACTGTGCCATCGGCCGGCAAGGTGATGGCCACGGTCTTTTGGGATTCGCAGGGCATCATTTTTATCGACTACTTGGAAAAAGTAAAAACAATAACAGGAGCGTATTACGCGTCGTTATTGCAACGGTTGGGTGAGGAAATCAAAGAGAAACGCCCCCATCTGAAGAAGAAAAAAATCCTCTTGCATCAGGACAATGCGCGTGTGCACACCTGCGCTGTTTCCATGGCCAAAATTGTGGAATTGAGAATGGAATTGTTGCAGCATCCCGCTTATTCACCAGATTTGGCCCCGAGTGACTATTTTCTTTTCCCCAATCTGAAGAAATGGCTTGGTGGACGACGGTTCACTTCCAACGAGGACGTCATTGCCCAAACGGATGAGTATTTTGCAGAACTTCCGCAATCCTATTTTTTAGTATAATAAAAATATAATATTTTTTTACGGGATAAAAATTTTAGAAAAACGGTTGGAAAGTGTATAGAGCTAAAAACAGATTATGTTGAAAAATAATTTTTTTTTTTTTAAAAAACAGTATTTTTCCATCTTTTTCTAAGGACTTATTGAACGACACTCGTAGTTTTTAAAAACAATTATTTTTACTAACCAACGCTGGGTCATATGCTTTCAGTATGATTTTAGGTTAGATTCCAGTTGGTTCCAGTCAAATTTTTTGAACCCACCTAAAGGTGTAAGGTGCACATTAGGTGGGCCCAAATAGCCTCAGTTATTATTAGCAATTTCCTGTTACCAAGGGTGGAAAATTATTTTTTTTACACAAAACAATACTAATAAATATTTGTTTTTAAACGATTTTCAATCAATTTTAACAAACCAGAATTAAAAGAAATATTTTTTAAGAAAATAAGCAAATTTAAATCGATAACAAATGCTACAGTATTTCGGATAAACCCTATGGTGAGTTTGAAGGATTTTCCGAAGAAAAACGTGCGTTTTGGTAATTTACTAAAGATTCGAAGTCAATTCAATCGTAATTATTTTGGTGGCTTAAGTGTTAAAAATGTAGAAATGAAAATCGAAACTACGAAATAAATAACGAACGTAATTTTATAATTTAGAAAAAACAAAAATATTTACCAAATAGTAATGAGCATAAGTAAATCTAAACAAATTTTGAATAGTACACGAATTTTTTCGTTAATTTTACTTTAACAAATAAATGTCTACGTTTGCTTTCAAATTTCCAGCGATTACTATAGTTTTGATTGCCCAACTGAGAGAACAGAAACGGAAAATATTCCCCCCTATTGGGAGAGTATCCGTTATTGGCAAAGAGTTTAGGAAATAGTGAAAATTCTATAATATCGACAAATTTATGGTTTTTTTTTGTTTTACCAACAATTAACTAATTTCCAAGAAGAAGGAAAGGAAACGGTCGAATATCAAATTTAATCAAAAAGAACAGAAGCTTTTAATAGTAATTCCATCGCAACAGGAAGATTTTTTTTCCCCAATAAAATATTTGAATAAACTTTTTTGGCGCATCTGTAATAGTAGAAATACTATCGCAATAAAGGGGAATCGTTGGATTAGATGCTTAACGTCTAGAGTCTATTGTAATTGGAGCTTTGTTTATTTGAAGAACGACAATTTTGTGTATTTGTAATCGGATAAACTTAGATAAATTACTACCAAAAACAAAAAACCGACTACCTATGTTTGGGTGATAAAATTCCGCGAAGTTCATTTGTTTCTTAAAAGGAACCGCTTTCGTTTTTTTTTTTTGAGTATCCGATTTACACAATATTGTCGGGTGGACAAGAAAATAATTTTCTTCAAAAGTTACCGTCACTAATTTTCGCTGCGGTGACAAACAATTTTCTCACAAATGACCAAAAGAATTCTCTCCGGTATCCGATTTCGGTTTCTTTTTATATAATATTTAGTAAACTTTTATTTATGCTTGCATAGTGGCTGCTGGTGCATATGATTCCGACAGTAGCGCCATGGGCAGCTCCAACCAAACCACGTCGTTCCAGTGTTATCAGTTCTTAAATTATCAAAAGCGCGAGCGCCCAAAATAAATATTTCACTGGCTTCGTTTGAATGTAAACAAAGCAGATTAGTCTCTGTGGGGCTATGGTGGCATTAACAAGGTAGTTTTATGTAAGCAAACAAAGTTTTTGAAAAAGAACAGCGAACTGGAAAATACAAGTAATCATCATCATCATTATCATCCGTTCGAGATCAAAAGTTTCCCGCATCCAAAACGGGGAATAAAAAGAACTATCAGATTTATAACTGAAATTAATTTATTTTGGCCCATTGCCCCGACAATATTGATAAAAGGAGTGCATCTTAATTATTTAATGATAACAGGTTTAGATTCTATAATTTAGATACGACTTGGTTGTGAAGATGCCATGTAATTTGCAGAGTATAGAGTGTGAGCGGCTCTCCTTTTTAATATATTGTACTAAAAAGAACTAACATCTGCTTCAAAAAACAAAGGCTCCGTACCGAATTTAATATTTTTTGTTTTTATTAAAATTTATTAATTTCGTAAACACATGAACTGGATAAGTAGCGAAAGGTTTCTTTGAAAACATTGACCAACCAGTTTACTCAGCAATCTTACCTTAATTTTAGGTTCTTACACATAATTTCCTTTTCGGATTTACCCTTCATGTAACTTTCAATGAATAATCACACATCTTCTTAACCAATGTCACCTTCTTTTCTAATAACATTCTCTCCCTTGTGGGCAGCTTTTAGATACCTCAATACCTTTCTCAAAACCCTTTTTTGGTGCATCCAACTAACCAAAGACCGATGATTCCATATAATCCACACACACACTTTTTTTTTATGTTTAGATTAATGAGGTACAGGGGGAAACCTTCAAAAGGTACTCGCGCGGAAATTTTTCCTGCCAGGCGAGTTATGCGGGATTTTTACCTCGCTAAAACCTAACTTGCACCTCTGATCTTGCTCCCGGAACGATGGTTCCCCGGCGGCACTCTTTGTAAATACTACTTCGCCGGGGCGTTCTTATTTGATGCTACTGCTGTCCCGATGTTATGACGCCTCGCAGCCTATTCTTCGTACGTTGTGTGGAGATCCTTGATAATGGATTCCGCGTACTCTGCAATTCTGTTCCAAGCCGATTGGCTCTTCAGCATGCATTTCACTATGTTTTCTGGACTGATGGAACGGTCCAGATTTCTCTTCAGTTCTGCCCGTGTCCCCTCGTAGAGAGGGCACTGGAAGAACACGTGTTCTGCGTCATCGATCACATCGCGGAAATGATGACAGTTTGGGGAGTCAGTTCTCTTGAATCTGTGCAAGTATGCCCGAAAGCATTCATGCCCAGTCAAGAGTTGGGTGATGTAATACCCGACTTCCCCGTGCAGGCGAGTGACCCATTTGGTAACATCTGGGATCAGCCGATGTGTCCACCGACCCTTCGTCGAGTTGTCCCATCTCTCTTGCCAGAGGCGAAGACTCTCGGGTCTCTCCTTTTCACAGAGGACCTTTTGCCGCTCTTCCTTCTTCCTTCGATGTTGGCGTTCCCGGTCTCCTGCCAGGGTGTCGATGGGTGGGCATGATGCCACAACGTTGACCACATCGTATGATACCGTTCGGTATGCTGACGCTACTTTGATCGCTGAGAGCCGCTGGACTGATGACATTGTCTTGCGGTATGTTGTTAGCTCTAGCCATTTCGCCCACACTGGTGCTCCGAATAGCATGACGGAGGTAACCACAGTTGCCAGAAGTCGCCTTCGGATTTGCCTGGGGCCTCCGATATTGGGCATTATCCGCGAAAGTGCGCCCTGTACTGCTGATGCCTTCCTGCTGACGCTGGAGATGTGCTCTTTGTAGTTGAGTCTGGCATCCAAGACCACTCCTAGATACCGGATGTAGGGTAGCGACCGGATGTCGTGGTCGCCTACTCTTATGGTAATGGTCTCCATTTTCTTCCGGCTACTCACAAGGAGTGCCTCGGTCTTATGTTCTGCCAAAGACAGGTCTGGCGATGTCATCCACTGTCTTATGCTCCGGATGGTGGTGGAGAATGCGGTTTCCAGTTTGTGTTCGTCGGTAATTCCAGATTGAGTAGGCCGTCGTACATGACGTTCCACAAGAGTGGCCCAGGACAGAGCCCTGAGGTACCCCTCCCGTGACCCTATACTCCGCTGGTCCATCCTCGGCCTCGTAGTGCAGTAGTCGATCAATGAAGTATTATCTTACAATCCTCCGTAGGTAGTAGGGCACCCCCATGTTCTCAAGAGCCTCCAAGATTCGATCCCAGCGGGCCGAGTTAAACGCATTCTTGATGTCCAGGGTGACAATGAGGCAATACTTTTTAGAACCGCCTTTCCATCTCTTTCCTGAGATGGCTTCCTTTGCGATGTTCGTGACGAGTTCCAACGCGTCGATGGTCGATCTCCCCTTCCTGAATCCGAATTGAAATTCGGAAAGTTGAGGATCGATGTATTGCTCCAATCTGTCGGCCACTATCCGCTCCAAGTTCTTCCCGTCCGAATCCAGCATACAAAGTGGACGATAGGATGCTGGTTCGTCCGCTCCACACACTTACAGGTAGCAAAATGACCTCATGATCATAGTGCAAAATGACTTCATGATCACACACAGACTTACAGGTAGCAAAATGACCTCATGATCATAGTGCTATATCGTGGCACCGTGGTCATGATCTAAGAACCTTACAAGGCAGTATGATAAGTCAATGATAATTGTAAAAAAATATAGCTGATATCATTAACACGATATTTTTTTATCATCTGACATTCTTAACAAAGTTCACACTTTATTATTAAATATATTTTAGCATTTTTGATGTTATTTACTTTTTAGTATTCAATTTGATGCTCTCTCATCTAAATAGTTTTATTATTTTAAAATGATATGAAAAAAAATATTGTACAAATTGTTTCCTTTTAGTCATTGCTAGATTCAGTTTTATTTACCCAATCTATAGATCGCTTCATAGCCATAATGACCCAATAATTCTATTTAAAAAATATTGAAATAAATTTTTAGCTAAAGGCGATTGAAATTGTGAATGGTGTTTATAGTCCCGATACTGTCACAGCCAATTACGTGCAATTTCGGTTTCGTTAATTCCGTTTCGATATTTTTGATGTTAAAGGTGCACCTCGCAAAAGGTAGACCCGTCATAAAAAATGTCGATAAAATCATGTAATGGAAGCAGACCGGCTTGTTAGCAGTCATAGCATCCAAAATGGCAAACTTTTAACTAAACAAATCCAGCTTTTGATATCAAATATGTTTGACAGCTGTCAAATGACAGGGCTGTATTTTCCTAACCACAAAATGAATAATTCATCGCCCAGGAGCTAAAGATCGACCATAAAACAGTTTTAAACCATCTGCATAATGCTGGATTCGAAAAGAAGCTTGATATTTGGGTGCTACACGTATTTATAAAAAAAATATGATCGATCGAATTTCCATCTGCAAATTCATTATTACGAAAATAAGTTCTTTGACGGGAAAAATAATTTTTTGGGACCGGGAAAGAGTGTAAGACGGACCTGAAAAAACTGATGAAAAGATGGAATGAGTAAGAGTTCTTGTTATCGACTGTATAAAATCCTGATAAGTTATGTGCTTTTATAGACCATAGATAAACATTGAAGCTATAAAATGCTCTGAAATGGGTTCTTCCCTTCAGATTGAACATTGCAGACAATTGGATGATCCACCATGAGAACGCGCCAACTATTAATGAGTTTTTGGCAGAAAAAATAAATAAAATTGTTGCAATAAAAAATCAGTTTCACTAAATTTGCTGCCACACTTCGTAAGTATGCATCGATAACTTAAGTGTAAGTTAAGCTTAGCTTATTAACAGCAAGCACTTGACACACAAGCCTTAAAACACTTCCTAGACTTCTAGCCGAACGTTCTAAGCTAACAATAAACAGTAAACTGCTGTTGTAAAATAACTTAGTAAAACCAATTTGCACTTACGAACTAGAATAATGCGATTCTTTCAAACATTCCATTTGCTTTCGATTTTAATCTTTTCGGAAAATAAAATTGTCCATTTCTCGATTGTCCCATTTTTGTTCAAAATCGCTTTATCCATCGTAATCTTAAAGTCCTTTATGTTCGGGATGATACTGTGTCTCATTGCAAAAGCGTTCACTCAATCATACTTATCTCCTAGTTCCAGCGGTATCCTATGCTTTCTCCCCTATAAGTATCAATCGAAGACCTAGGAGAAATTTTCCTACTTACTTTTTTTTATAGACAGGCCTACTTATTACAAAATACACGTAAGATGGAAATGACTCCTGCTGTTATTGAATTGTTACTTGGGCTGTGTGGCATGGGGCACCATTTTGTTGAAACCACATTTGGTTGGTTCACAACCATACACGTATCTTGCACTTTAGGTTCAAAAAACTGTATTATCATGTTGCGATAGTAAGGAACATTAATTGTAATTGGCTGACCAGCTGCATTTTTGAAGAGAAATGGTCCAATAATGCCTTTAGCACAAAATCCGCACCAACCAGTAACACGTTTTGGATGCATTTGTGTCTCAGCAATCACTTGTGGATTTTCGGAATCCCAAATGTGACAATTTTCTCGATTAACCAAATATGAGGTCTGTTCAAAAAGTATCACGAATTTTGAAAGCTCTGCGGGCTACGTATATTTAATTTTCGATATTTTTATGGCGTTATGTTGGTACTCATGTCTTTCACTTATGCCGACAAGTTCGGCCATTTTAAATGTTCAGTTAATTTTGAACAACTGCTTTGCTTGCACGTGTTTTGGCTCGTCTTCGATTTTTGCCCATTGTTGGACTCTGTCCACGACGATCCGAATTTGCTCCAGAGGGTCATAACTGGTGACTAATCATGGGTTTATGGTAATGAAGTGGAAACCAGAGCTAAATCATCCCAATGGAAGCTGTCGCACGAGCCAAGACCGAAAAAAGCGCGCTAAATTCGGTCGAATGTGAAGGTTTTGCTTAAAGTTTTCTTCGATTGCATGGACGTGGTGCATCATGAGTTCTTGCCACAGGATAGAAGGGTCAATAAGGAGTATCACCTGCAAGTTATGCGCAAGTTGCGCGAAGCAATCCGCCCGAAACACCTGGTTTTGTGGAAGAACAAAAATTGGTTTTTGTACCATGATAACGCCCCTGCTCACGGATCGTTGCTTGTGCGCGAATTTTTGGCCAAAAACAACACAATAATAATACCGCAGCCACCGTATTCCCCACTGTGACTTTTTCTTGTTCCTGAAACAGATTCTTTGATCCATTTTTTGGAATGGGCTAAAATCGAAGGCGAGACAAAACACGTGAAAGCAAAGTTGTCAAAAATTAACTTAACATTTAAAATGGCCGAACTTATCGGCATAAGTGAGAGACATAAGTACCAATACAACGCCACAAAAAAATCAAATATAAGTAACCCGCGAAGCTTTCAAAATTCGTGATACTTTTTGAACAGACCTCGTAATTAAGAGGAAAATGAGCCTAATCGTTGAAGATAATTTTGTTCAATACTTGTTGTTGTTCCATAATCCATTCAACAAACTCCATACGCCGTGCGTCATTAGAAAGCTTTAGTTCTTGAGTTAATAGACATCGTGAAAATACGCTGTAGAGAGCTTCTCGAAATGTCCAATTTATGACCATCAATATTGGACTCACAGCAATACTCTCACGAACTGCTTCAATATTAAAGGACTTGGTGAAGCACGGCCACAGTGTTTAAGGTCACTAATTAATCCAGTCTCCCTAACTTTTTAATTAATCTCTTCACAGTTAATGAGGTCAAATCACTATTCGGACCATATTTTGTACGAAAATTTGCGAACTGTAGCTGCCAAACCTTCATTATTTTTAAAATATTGTTCAACACTGAAAATGCGTGGTTCTTTTGTGTAGCGCTCCATTTTTAATAACCCTGAACTGTCAGCTGTCACGCTGTCTTTTTTTTCGTTGGCAGCACTTTACCGCACAAATGGCGAAAAATTCAAATTCAAATGAAATAAAAATATCTTAAATTCACAACCCCTCCTCTCCCCACTAAAAATTATGTCGACTAATTTTCTCATAAATAGTAACTATGGAAATAATTAAAAGAAGCGTAAAAATTTAGTATTTTTATGCAAAAAAGGCGATTTTAAAAACTCCCCAAAAAAAAATGATAAAAGAAATGTGCGATTTGAATCTAGATACGCCTTTTTTTTTTTGATTCCATAATTGTAGGCATATTTCCGATAAATATACTGCGTAATAAAGGAGGAAAACAAAGAATAAAATAACAATCAGAGAAGATGCAATCGTAACACTTGGAATGCATTTTCGTTAACATTAATTGCTGTCAATATAACAGCGTAGGGGATTGATAGTGTGTCAAAAATGTTTCTTTCCGTTTTGCATTTACAAGATGTGACCATCTGTTGAAGCTGTCAAGTGTGTTGATACATTCTCCCTTCGTAACGATGTCAACATTAATGGCAACAATACCAGAGCGACTACCGGGCATTCTCATCTCCCAGTTTCGATTTTCTTGTTGACATTGCGTTTCAAGAACTTATTTCTGAATCAGAATTTTGATTTTTTTTTCCCTATCCGTGATCATTTCGTTAGCAAATACTAGTGCACAGCGTCCCTAAGAACAATCGGAATATCCCATCACAGCATACGAAGCATTAGGAGCGTGGCGTTGCACTAGTGCCAGACTGTGCCGAAACACATGGCGTCGTCCTGCAATTCGGACAGAGAAAGGAGGACAAATTTGTGCACATTGCTGACACTGAGGCGAGGGTGCATTCGACTCTGATACTGATTTGTGTCCCTCTAATTGAGAGATTCGGTCCTCAAGTTGACAGCTCCGTCCAATATCCACTCCCTCTGGATAACACTCATATACGATATGCACTCGCACAAGTCCGTAGATAGTTTTTGTCTAGC
This sequence comes from Atherix ibis, assembly GCA_958298945.1. Lineage (NCBI taxonomy): Eukaryota > Metazoa > Arthropoda > Insecta > Diptera > Athericidae > Atherix > Atherix ibis. The sequence continues at coordinate 27,400,091 of OY282605.1, read as the reverse complement.
CATCACCCATTTCTATTTTATTCTCGATTATTTTTTTATTTAATGTTTTTTCAACTGTATTCGAGAAAGAATTTTTTTTGTTTTTATTCCCGAAATCAAATTTGTTTTGCAACAAAATATGTTAAATGTTATGAATGACTCACAGCAGATTTTCACTTTTTCTTTCTTCTTATTTGTTAACATATAACCTTTTAATAAGGGTGAGTATTTTGTACTGTATTTATTATTTAAAAAAAAAAAAGAACACTGATATTAACTGTATCCAAAAAATAATTTTTAACAACACACAAATGAGCATTTTTTTTATACACTTTTAGGGTTTTGCAAAAAAAAAAAACAAAACTAAATCAACCCTAAAATTGATTCACGGCTAAGGACGAATATTTTCTGTACTTTTTAAAAAATTTAATCTTTATCGGAGACAAAAAAAAAACCGAAAATTACAGAGATGACTGTATTGTGGGGTTGGGGTAATGGGAGAATTTTTTGAACATTGTAATCAAACGCCCACAATGCCAGTGTTAACTTGCATAATATCCTTTTTTGTTTGGGCACTGAAAGGAATAATGATTTCGCATTACGCATAAACCGCTCTTTCAATTAGATTAGCATAAAATTATAAACATGGTTAGAAGAAGTAAATTCTACCATCTCTCTTAGCCCACCCGGTTTGTCCAACCATAATAGAGTAATTTTAATTATAACGCAATAAAATATTGTATTTGAAAATATCTAGTGTCACTGTCATCAAGGGAGCTGATTCAGTACATCTCCTATAACTTTGAAAGGATTAACCACTGACAAGTGAAATTCATTCAGAAATGATGATGGTCCTGTCCTGCCGATGCAAACTGATAGCAACCACGGGAACAAGGATAATGTGATGGTGACAGACTGTCATGGCAACAAAGCCAGAGCATAGCAAATGGTATTAAATTTGGAGTCACTTTGCATATAGCATATGTTCTAGCTCTCATACGGAAAAATATGTGCTCGTAGAGTGGAAAATTTTGAATCCCCTTTGACAGGCTTCTATCTTTTCTAGGCCTACTCATACTACCAATTTTATTCTACTGCGTTTTTCAACAATTTTTTCAAAACAAATCTGCTCCGCTCGACAGTATGTCACATTTCCGACAATACTAATTTTGAAAAGCCATACAACCCTCGGGTAAAATGACAGTCACCGGATTAAAAACAAAACAAAAAAAACAATAGACAAAATGTGATTAGCAAAATTTGAATGAAAAAGTTTGACCACAGTTTCAGTATCAATCATTTTTCGGTAGCCATCTCTACAAAGTGGGTGTTATCCTTGTTTGAGCAGTTCTGTTGCAGACCCTTTTCTGATCCAAATTTGAAAACATTTCTGTTCGGAAAATGTATAGTAGTTCACAAGGAACACGGGTGTATATAAAAATATCAAATGTTAAAATCATTCCAAATATACTGACTGACTTTCGTCCTTTTCCAGTCCTACTCAAACTGCTAGAAACCCAACGCTGAATTGTTGAATTTTTTTTTTTATAAAAAATTTCGTCCTTTTGTGCTAAAATATTTACAAAAGTAGGAAAATTTTTTTTTATCCCTTCTACTCTCGCTTTCAAGGACCTTTACTTGATCGATCAAAATATTAGTTGTGGACTTACCTAATTCCTTTTCAGATTTTCTGCTATTATTTTGGTAGTTTCTTTCCCCCTTTTATAATTTGTACATTAAAAATGATGATGTTCATATGGGCAGGTCGATATATTCCAGGAAGGATTGAGTGCTTCCACTGACTTGACTATCACGTAATTGATGAATTAAATTTACATTGTGCACGGTAGTAAAAAACTTTTTTTCCTACTTAGAAGACAGGGTGTAATTTTGTTTAGATGGTGTGAAAGTATGTGCACATATTTCGAGGTCTTTCTCAAAGCAATATTGTTCGAATAACATCAAGTTTGATCCAACTTGATTGATGCAGATGTCAGCCGAGTTAATGGCAAGACGGTTTCCTTACGATTTAACTTTAGTGGTTCGTTGATGGAAAATCGGAAATTCAAAGTCATTCCGGTGAAATTTTAAGGCAATCGCAATGGAGGAGAAGTACTAGTCATCGCGCACCGCACTTGACTTTATTCGGAAATAAATTTTCACTATTTTCGAAATGTTCCTAAAACGTTTTTTTTTGAATGAGTGTGGGTTTTTTTGGAAAGAAGCTATTTCCATCAACGAGTTGGCATTAACTTATTATGCGGTCTTGGATTTTAGTCAATTTCATTTTAACCAAGAATATTTTCTTTTATAAAAGATTTTCTAATAAGATCTTATTTCCTTCTAAAGGGAAAAATTATTTATCAAAAAAATTTGAGTCCATCATAAGGATTGTTGTCATGGACAAAGTTAAATAGAAAATTCCCACCTAGTTTTGGAAAGTTTCTATAGAAAAAATTTATAAAATTTTCTTATGAAAGATCTTAGCACTAATGCATTGGTTCCATAGCATCACATAATGGTCCTAAAATTATAATACAAGTTTTTATAGTCGTTAAAAAATATATTAAAATTTATTACATCCAACACTTTTTTAATACGGTCGTTTTAACGTGCTTCTAAAATGATAGGGTATCAAAAGACAAAAAAAAGAACGAATACATTTTTGCCACGTATTATTTGTTCTAACACAAATTTCACAAAAAAACATATTATAGATACTTTAATAATGTAGTCTTTCAGGTATCCCTACAATAGGAACAATTACTTTTATATGATACATAATCGAAAATTATTTATTTTGCAACCATTATCACTTGGAACAGTTTGTAAATAATTATAGCTTCTCTTTTTCATTCGGTGAAGAATAGAAAAACTTTCGTCCATAGCACTCACCTAAGGATAATAATGACTTGTCAGTCCATAAAATATTTCTCCAAAAATTTGAGAACATACTCTACTACTCTCATTCAAGGATCAGCTATTAAATTTATCTCATTCAAGTATCAACTATTTCCATCGAATTATATATTTTTTATTTTTTATTTCGTAGAATATATTATACCGATGACAATTATATCTATAAATAATAACTTTATATATATTATGTAAGCTCTAAATTCGGTGTTTAATACTTTATTTTTGGCCATTTTTAAACTAACCGCTATAAAAAGGTGGGCTGATAAGTCAGTGATAAATGTAAGAAATATAGCTGATATTAGTAGAATGATATTTATTTATTATTTGGCATTCTTCTAAAAGACTCCAGACAAAATTTGTTTAGTTTTGATGCCCATTTCATCATTTTTTTTTCAGTCTAAACAGTTGACTTTGGCTAGCAAATGCGCACCCACGAAAACGGTTCATGAATACTGTTTTCTGGACTGCACATAGGAAAATCTTCATCGACTATCTAAAAAAAGGAAAATCAATAATAGCACAGTATTATACAGCACTATTAGAATAGTTGAATAATATAATCAAGAGAAAACGAGCCTCCACATCGTTGATCTATCAGATAGCTCATAACCCAGGATGCCAATAAAATTGGTGCACCCGACATTTTTGTTCTTAATTTCCACTGATAAGTTTCGATGACTGAGAAAGTAAAATTAAAAATAAGAATAATAAGAAAATTATTATTCTAAACTGCCACGCTGGGCTGTTTATTCTATTGTATTTATATAATTTCAAAAAAATACTTAGAAACATGATTGATAATAATTTCAGTATTTTGTAAAGATTTAGTAGATTTTAAATGCAATTAGATAAGCATTTTTAGTCTAATTCTATTTGGTTAATACATTTTGGCTCTGTCGTCAATATATTGGAGAACCACTAGTGGAGTTTTTAGTAAAATGTGATCGATGATTAAGTCAAAGTTTGTTATTTTCTAATTACAGTTTTAAAATATATTTTTAAAAAATTCCAAAACAAAAATTTCAACTGCAATTTAAATATTTACATAAAAATTTTTTTTAAAAAATCAGTGTATAGATTTTATGTGCACAAAAATATTATTTAATAAATTAAAAATAGGAGAAAAAATAATATTTTCAAAAAAAAGGGAAGAAAGAGTAGCCATTTTGAAATTAGAAGGAGCAGCCATTTTGAAAAGTTAGAGAAAGATGCCATTTAAGATTTTGAAAATTTAGAAAAAAACCCATTTTAGATTTTGAAAAAAAAAACTAGAAAAGCTTATTTTTCAGCGTAGAAGCTTACACCATTAAAGGACAATAGAAAATAGTAAGTTTATAGGAAAGTTAAAATTGTAGAAAAATCCATAATTTTATGATTATTTTTTTTGAATAATGTTTTAGTTTCTATAAGTTTTTTACCTATTTTTCTCTTGTATTTTATTAAATTTAATTTTTTAAATTATTTTACATACAATTTTTTTGTTTGTATTTTATTTAGTATTTTGTATTGTGAAATTCTAAAAGGAAAATAATAACCAAAAAAAGGAATATTTTTTTAAATTAATTTTTTTATAATTTTTCGTTATTAATTAATTTGAAATTTTATAAAAGATAATTTTGTTTTATATGTTATGGCTCTTTCTTAATAATGGGTGTTTTTTTTAAATTTCCAAAAAACAATAGAAAAATTGCAAAAGGATTTATGCAAGAGATCCAATTTTGAACCACTCTTTCGAGCATCTAGGCTTGTTTCTCACCAATAACACGTGTAATGTTGTCTTCCAAGGCTTCAAGTGACACTGGTTAGTCCATAGACGAGTGACTTCACGTAGCTCCATAAAAAAATAGTCTAGAGGCGTCAAATCGCACGATCTAAGCGACCCACTCACCGGTCCGAATCGAAAGATTAATTGCTCACGGAACTCATCTCTCAATATGTCCACTGTTTCAAGTGATGTGTGGCATGTAGCGCCGTATTGTTTAAACCACATGTCGACCAGTTGCAGTTTTTGCATTTTGGGCAAATAAAAAAATTTCGAAATCATCTAGCGATAGCGGGCGTCATTGACGGTTACGTTAAGGCCAGCGTCATCTTCAAAGAAATACGGACCAATGATTTCACCGGCTCATAAATCGCACTAAACAGTTTTGCCTGAGGTTGTTCATCATCCCAAATACGACAATTTTGCTTATTCACACACCCAATCAACCGGAAATGAGCTGCGTCTCTCAACGCAATTTTTTGGTTAAAAAAACGGATTTTTCTCAACTCACTGAAATTTTGACACTTTGGCAGGTTCTTTCCTCAACTCACTGAAAATTATGGTTCTGAAAATTATGGTTTAAAAAACGGATTTTTCTCAACTCACTGAAAATTATGGTTCTTTCTTAATAATGGGTGGTTTTTTTAAATTTCCAAAAAACAATAGAAAAATTGCAAAAGAATTTATGCAAAAGATCCAATTTTGAACCACTCTTCCGAGCATCTAGGCTGGTTTCTCACCAATAACACGTGCAATGTTGTCTTCCAAGGCTTCAAGTGACACTGGTTAGTCCATAGACGAGTGACTTCACGTAGCTCCATAAAAAAATAGTCTAGAGGCGTCAAATCGCACGATCTAAGCGACCCACTCACCGGTCCGAATCGAAAGATTAATTGCTCACGGAACTCATCTCTCAATATGTCCACTGTTTCAAGTGATGTGTGGCATGTAGCGCCGTATTGTTTAAACCACATGTCGACCAGTTGCAGTTTTTGCATTTTGGGCAAATAAAAAAATTTCGAAATCATCTAGCGATAGCGGGCGTCATTGACGGTTACGTTAAGGCCAGCGTCATCTTCAAAGAAATACGGACCGATGTTTTCACCGGCTCATAAATCGCACTAAACAGTTTTGCCTGAGGTTGTTCATCATCCCAAATACGACAATTTTGCTTATTCACACACCCAATCAACCGGAAATGAGCTGCGTCTCTCAACGCAATTTTTTGGTTAAAAAAACGGATTTTTCTCAACTCACTGAAAATTTGACACTTTGGCAGGTCGTTCGGCTTCAGTTATTCAACACAAACTGTATTTTATATGCTTTCAGACCAAAATCCTTTCGTAAAATCGTCCACATAGTCCAGTAACACAATCCCAATTGCTGTGACCGGCGATGGATGGACAAGTTGCGGTCTTCATCAACACTGGACGCTGCACGAGCAATATTTTCCCCTGTACGCAGTCTACGCATATGGGTTGAAGGTTTGATGTCAAATAGCGTCAAATTGCTGGGAAATTTTGTCAATATGGTTTGAGTTGGTTGCTCAGGAGGTCGATTATGATGACCATAAAATGGTCGAAATACGCGAAACAGATTTTTCACAGAGCACAAATTTTGTTAATAAAATTCAATAATTTGTAAGGGCTGTTCGGGCGTATGTCTTTCCATGATGAAATGGCAATGCTAACTGAGCAATTTTTTATTTTAATATAATTTTTTCGTACACAGTAAATTTAATACTTTTAATAAGCATTCATAAAAATACGGTTCATGTTTGACAAAATTTTCTTTTAGGCTCTGTAATTTTTTACCATAAAAAAAATTATCTTTTGAAAATATTATTTTTCCCTTTCATTTAGTCTTGTGATATTTGCTGTTATAAAGTAATTTTAACAAATGAGCATTTCATTGGACACAAAATAGTCTAAAATGAAAATTCCTTTGCAAACTCGTATAGAAATATATAATTTTTATGTAGAAATATTTAAAAAATAATAAAAAATCGAAAGTAATTAAACTGAAAATAAAAACGTACCGAATATAAATTTTTACGAGTTCATTTCTACATTTCGGCAGACAAAAAGCAACAAAAAAAAAATTGGGGAAGAAAAAGTTCACAATCGCACTCTTAAAATTGAATTTTTGCCAACAAGTCGGAAGTAAACGTTTCATACGATGAATGTTTAGTATTAGGGGTGAAAGGGGATGTAAAATCGATTAATTACTTGAAAATTATCACACATTTGGCAAAATTTCATTGTTCCGATAGTACGGAGAGAGTTAAGGCATCTGGGCTGCGACATTGGAATGGGCACTTATAGTCTTAAAGATAAAATGATACGAATAGTCATCAGACTAGGAATAGTTGTAAGTATTGGTTTTTGGTAGTTGTATACTTTGGCACTAATAATTTCATTGCCATGTTGGCGCCTAGCCGCCAATCGACACCCAGTTTCCAATGACAACATCATGAAAAAACCGATGAGTTAGCTACTATTCGTCCGGAGTCGACAGTTCAAACGATTGGGCATGTTGTGCAATTGTCCAAAGATGAATGTCCGGAACGCTAGCGTCATCACATTGTAACAGAATGTGGAGTACCAATCAACAACTATCGACATATTGGCAGAATACCAGATAGAATTGAACTCCGGAATAGTTACAGACGCGGAGGAATATTTAAAAAAAAAAAACCCCACTTTAAGGCGTACGGTTACTTCTGCAGAACTTTGTACTCATTTTGTTGACTTTGAAAGTCGTTCACTATTCGAATTCTGCTTATTTATACAAATGGTAAATATTATAGAAAACCAGATGAATAGACGAACTACTAACTAGATGGATGAACTGCTTACGTCCCATACACGGGTTGAACGCAAAAAACAAGGAGGAAGAAAGTGTTGCAAGAATAAAAATGCTCATCAAACTAATTTGCAATTCCGAGTCGGAGCGTTTTCTTATTGTCTCAACAAGTGAGGGCAAATAAGTGTATTTGTTTTTGCTTTGACGCCCTTTCAATACTGGCGCACATGCATGCACACAATTTGCCCAAAGGAGTTTTGCCCCAATGCCCCCTGCTGTTGCCGTCTAATGTGAGTACTTGCACTCAGAGTTCAGAAAACTTAAAAGACGCATAGAACAAAACAATGCCATTCGGAGAAGATTTGTTCTATTCATGAACGCTGAGGTAGATATAATCTTTGTATTCCAAGTGAAAAAGGCGAAAACTATGGTCGATATGGTATTTACCGATGGTCCAGTTCAGTTCAAGGCAGTGCAATCAATCTCGGGTGCGTTTCACGCAAAAACTGAAACCACCAGAACCCGATGATTGGCCATCAAGCTGGATGCTAATTTGTGAAAAACGATTCCATCGCTCCAAACTATTTGCATATTCCGAGTTGAATTGACCATAATCGAAACTGGAATATCAGAGTTGGTATTGGGGAAAAATTGCTGCTGCGATGCATCTCTGGTCGATGGATTCTCTGAGATACGTTTGTGCTGGGATAGTGCCAGTAGTAATGGTTCGGCAGGACCATAACACTATGCAAACAACGTACGCATTAGAAGTCGTCAAATAGTGGTCACCGATTACAAGTAAGTTAAGGCACATGACCATCCGCTATTTACCCTCTCTGAGATGAGTTATTTCTGCATTCTGGACTGAAAATGCAACTAGACAGCAGAGACGGGGCATGTGTTCTAGCAGATGCTACTAGTTTCGATTAGTAGTTGTTCAGTTTGTGGAACATATGCATTTGCGAATCTTCCAATCTTTCTGTCTGACTGTGCAAATATGAGTTGGGCCTCATACACGTAGGGACTGAGTTGTGAAAGACTTACCGCACTTTCAATTAACACAGCCTACCATAATGCCCAGATTCGGTTTACGTCTTCATAACATCACAGACGATACAACTTGTACAATACTGAAAATTAACTCTACTAAACTAACTGGGTTCGATGTGGTATTTATGCTTTTTGCTGTGTCCAATGAATCTGGGGCTGAATCACAAAAAAAGTGCACGGGAATAATGGGTCTGTTGTGGTCCGTCTAATTTGTGATTTTTATGTTGTACGCATGATTTCTTGTGGCTGGAGCAATTATCGCATCTTGGCTAAGGTAACCGAGACAGTTTCTGGCATCAAAACACTGCCTTATTACTGGGGCGATAAAACAATATTTGCATATTCTGAGAAACTTATGGTCGGACGCGCTTCATTGCCAGCCAACATCAGTCATTGCTACCAGGCAGATTTACTAGGCGGTAGTATTTACAAGTCTGGACCGAACTTCCAGCACAGGAGCACATTCCAAAACCTATTCCAGTTCAGACCTTTCCTATTTTTAGCATCTAACATTTTCTTCATATTCGAATCAGTGCATTCTTGTAATACGAACAATTTCCTTTTTTATCTTAGCAGATTCAGTGAATTGGAATCAAATTTTCAACTTTTAATAAACTCTACAAAAATCCAGTTGTTTTTTTGTTTTTTTTTTTTTGTTTTTTGGATACTAAGACCAAAGACCTACTACTACAGAGAGGCAAACATGAAACTTCTCTGACAGATCTTAGAAAAGCTGGTAAAAAAAAAGATACTCGTCCTTAGATCTAAAAATTCCATCGAAATATTCAAGTAGGTACAGTTTCGTATGTATTCGGTGGAGAAAAAAAAATGTGACAATTCTAAGCTTTCGAAGTGAAAAGTTTCGCAATAAATCTTGAGGAAAATTTTAAGATTGAATTTACTGTGTCCCCGTAAGATTTATGGTTGGCATCTTTTAGTTTCAATTTAAATGAAATGGAGTGCCGAGCCTTAATCTAAACATGACATGGCACATAATTCGTTCGCTTCTGGCAATATGGAAAACTACATGAAAATCTTTCAGAATAATTTAAGGTTCGTTGCAAGACAAATATTTGGAAAGTTTTCCCTATTCAGCTAAAGTGAACATTGCCGTGGAAATTAAAGGATACACTCGCACCTCTGTATCTCATATGAGCATGTATATGAACCATGAAAAGGGGTTTTTTATGCTGCAGTAATGAAAAATTCCCTCACTTTCGCACAAAGGAAGGGAATAAACCTTACCATCTACCCTATGTCCTTTTTTGCCATTCAACGCAAAAAGATATCAGTTAAAAAAAAAATTTATTATTGGTAAAATTTCCTAATAAAAAAAATTCACTTTTGTCAACAAAAAATTGTGTTACTAAATTATGAAGTGAGTATTTAAGAAAGTATTCAACATAAGAAAAAATGAAGAGAAAGCCATCCTTAGTAAATTCAATCAGTTATTTTTATTTTGGGAAAAAATTTCATTTATTTCATTATAATTAATTGAATTCTTTTTTAAGATTGATTAGAAGATAAAGAGAAAAATCTCTAATTTAATTGGAAGTATTTATTTTTTTCAATAATTTTACGTTAGAAAGAAAACTAAACATTTCCTAAAAAACCCATTATTTTTTTAGTGATATTTTGATTTACTTTCTCTTCTTGGTGAAATTATATAGAATTCATCATAGAAAGAAGAAAAATTGTAAAAATTCTAAAAGTTTCCTTATAAAAACTTTCAAGTTAAAGTTTTAAGCTTTTTTCTCTCTTGAATTCGTTTATATTTCATTTTCTTTCTATTATTTCCGTTTATTTTTTTTTTTTTTGATATCATGTTATCAGATTGAAATTTTCTGTCAGCAATGGAAAATGTTATTAAGGCCGAAGGGGATGGTTCGTATACTCTGTAATGTACAATAGTAAACTTAATATTATGTGTGTACGTTGAACTAGGAAAGAAATCGTTTATCATTGCATTATTGGCAAAAATCTAGTCGTAATAAGAAAAAACTTATTTTTTGAAAATAAAAGAAAAATTCCGTTTTCATAACTTAATGCTAGATGTAGTGTGGGTCGATAAAGGCCAAAAAAAAATACCAGAAACTTCCACAAATTCTTGGAATATTTCTGAAAGTTTATCTGTTCAATGTTCGTATTTATTTGTGAAAAGTGTCCAGGAAATAGTTATTGGATACTATTAAATTTAGATACATTTGATGTTTTTATAAAGAACATGAATTTTTCTTTATTTTACTTATATCATCAAAAGATTGGATAGCATTTTTGTATTTAAAGAATTGTCCATTTCAGGGTTTAAAAAGCACTACCTTGTAATTTGATAGTTGCCAAATATTTGTGATATCAAAGATAATATTTGTTTAGACAACAAATTGCCATTTGATATTATATGCAAAAATTAAATTTTTTTAAACAAAACTAGATGCATCTGTCGTATCTACGTTTTGAGCCTAAAGAGAAGAGTATGCGCGTCATAATTCCCACTCGGTGAATACGTCAAAAAGCAAAATAAGGTACCACATATAAGGTGCTAAAAACTCACAAGTATCTGTAAAAAAGCTATTGTATAAAAAGTATGTTACAAGCCATGCAATGCGATAAATTACGGCTTTATTACACGAAAAGGTCTCAGGACGCATAATTTCGAGATTTGGCGATATCAATTAGCCTCTAAGATCGTGTAATTTGATGCCGTTGGGCTTTTTCTTATAAAACTATATAAAAGATTATGGTTACATACATAATATTTTAATTTTAAAGTATTTAAAAAGCAATACCTGTCAAGTAATATGTGATTTACAGCCCAGAAAGTACAAATAAACTATCAAAAACTACCTCAAAAAAATCGGCTCCTGCAAAATTTTGTGGTCTTTATTTGAATTATATTCTATTTTTGGTATAATGGCAATGTTTTTGTAAATATAATAAGAAAAAAAAAATAAATAAAAATCTGAATTTAAAATATATTTTATTTAGTTTTACTTTCCGAAGCGCAAATTGGATAAAGGTTTTATGTGAGAGCACATAATTGATGGCGGAGAGTAAAAGTTGAGTGAACACATTTTCGTTTATTAGCTTTGTTCTCTATTTGGTTAAACAGTTATGGGCGATTTGGATTGGAGTTTGTAGAAACGAAAAGAACCAATTTTCAACAAGTCTTTCAACAAGTCGTTCAACATAAAACATTGAAGCATTTCGTGAGAGTGTTACTTAGAGACCAGGAATATCAAATTAGGTCTCGTGCTCATGAATTGGACATTTGGAGAAGCTCTCTACAGCGTATTCTCACGAAAGATTTACATCTTCAAGCTTACAAAATTCTATTAACTCATCAACTGAAGCTTGCTGACGACGCACAGCGAATGGAGTTTGTGAATGGATTATGAAATAACAACAAGTTTCGAATGAAATAATCTTCAGCGATGAGGCTCATTTTTATCTTGATGGGTTGGTGAATATGCAAAATTGTCTCATTTGGGGTTCAGATAATCCACAGGTGATTGCTGAGAAACAAATGCATCCACAACGTCTTACTGTTTGGTGCGGATTTTGGGCTGATGGTATCATCGGACTATTCTTCTTCGAAAATGCAGCTGATCAGGCAATAACAGTTATCTTTTGTGCCGAAATTATAAGATATAATTGTGGACGACATGTGGTTTCAATAAGACGGTGCCACATACCATACAGCCCGAAAAACAATTCAATTACTTTCTTTCAAAATTACTTTTTACATGAAATTTGGGACGTCCTTTAAAATAATAAAAAAAAAAAAACAAAAAAAATTCCCAATCGACAAAACTAAATAAAAATTAATATTTTATTAAAATTTTGCACCATCAAAATTTTAATAAAAATATTAAATTGTTCTTGTTTACAATTTTTATTGGAAAAATTGTTGTCTATAAAATAATTTCCATTTAAAATTACCTCAAGAGAAGGCATACGAGGTCTGCTCAAATAGTATTGCGAATTTTGAATTTCCGCGGCTTACGTACATTCGATTTTTGATTTTTTGTGGCGTTACGTTGGTACTCATGTCTCTCACTTATACCGACAAGTTCGGCCATTTTGAATGTTCAGCTAATTTTTGCAACGATGCGTGAGCAGGGGCGTTATCATGGTGCAAAATTCAATTTAACTTACAGGTAATATTCTTTATTGACCGTTCTACCCAGTGGCAAGAACTCATTATCGAAGAAAACTGTAAGCAAAACGTTCACATTCGACCGAACTTGGCGCGCTTTTTTCGGTCTTGGCTCGTGCGACAGTTTCCATTGGGATGATTGAGCTTTGGTTTCCACGTCATAACCATAAACCCATGATTCATCAGCAAGTATGACCCTCTGGAGCAAATTTGGGTCGTCGCGAACAGAGTCCAACAGCTCCTTAGCAATGTTAATGCGATGCTGTTTTTGGTCAAAAGTGGGCAAAAATCGAAGACGAGCCAAAACACGTGCAACCAAAGCAGCTGTCAAAAATTAACTGAACATTCAAAGTGGCCGAACTTGTTGGCATAAGTGAGAGACATGAGTACCAACATAACGCCACAAAAAAAATCAAAAATCGAATATACGTATACTTTTTGAGCAGACCTCGTACAAACTATACAGTGTGTGCCAACTTTTTGAATTTTTTCGTTTTTTTAAATGCAGATTATAAAGACCTTTTTATACTGTCTTCATACTCAGTGCAGGAACGTGTCAAAATTGTTGAAGATTATTTTTTTTGTCCGAAGGATCTATTATTACTACACAAAGAAAATACGGTCAGCATTTTAATACTGTCACAGCTCCCAGTGTAAAAATGATAAGAAACTTAATAATCCGTTTTGAGAACTTGGTGCAGTATTTGATAAGCCACGAACAAATTATGAATCGACCTCTTCGTAATGAACAAGTTGTGGAGGAAGTGTCAACGATGGTCCATCTACGTGCTACTCAATTGGGCATCTTCAGAACATCGCTAGGACGCATTTTGAAACTTGATCTGAGGATGCTTCCTTACAAAATTCAATTAGCTCAAGAATTATTGTCAAGGAATGCAGCACAACGGCTACAATATGTCAAAGTCAGTCCAAATTGGCCTACTCTGTAATTCCCATTAAATAGAAAATAGAATTTCAATGGTTTTTAATCCGAAAACTCGATTATTTCTTACAACATTTCACATTCTATCATGTTTAATGGGATTTACGGGAGATATTAGTATCTCCTATTTTTATGTACCTTATAAAGTAATAAAAGTGAAAAATGATAAAAAGTTATTTAATATATATTCGTCCATTAAATAAACTCACATTTTGTTGTGTAGTATATGAAAAACAGGTGTAGTCCCAAATCTACGATGACTGGTCGGTTATGTTAATATGTAAACAAAAGCAATCACGTAGCAAGTAATGAGCGAATGGGCGCATACCTGGTTACCGAGTCGATATGAATATGTCAGATTCGACTGATCCTTGGGTAAGGTTACATATTAATTTATCCAGGAATATAAATAATGTATGTGACACCCTTCAACCGATAAAAGGATTACACAAACAAATCACCATGAGACACACAGCAATTAATAACTGAACTTTAATCAGACAGAAAAGTACTTTGTCCACAAAACCCAAACCAAAAATAGGGTTGCCGTCATCCTCTTCAGACCGCAAAACACACGACTACCGATTCATTTACGATTTCCATATGGTCAGATGTACTCATACATTCTCATTGAAGCGGGCATGGTTGACACTGGGGATGGGCCCCGTCATACACAGCTATTATTACCGAATAAAAAGCTTTCATTTTCATGACCAAAATTAATGTTTATATTCTTTATGGGCGTTTGAGTACAAGTAACTAAAATTCATCTATTCATCTCGTCACATTTAATATTATCTGTTATGTGTGAGTACAGTCAAAAGTCGAAAGGACTTCAAACACACACTAACATACCTGTAGAAGAAGAAAAAAAAAACAATTTCAACAAAATCCATTCCAAAAATCCTAGAGTCTATGGTGGTGTGTAAAGTAATTCGAACTGGTGTGCATGTGTGTTTGCCAATACCAAAAGGGTAGATTGTCGTTTAAAATTTCCGAATGTATAGAAGAAGATTTTAGGCAAAATAGTCAATTTGATATTGAATGCATTTATTTCCGGCCAAGAACAACCCTCTCGGCAAGCCACGCTCTAGCCTCCCTTAAAATTACTAATTTCCCTTTTGCGCCAGAGAACTCTGCCTCGAACTGAATGCGTTCATATATTATATGGCAATATAAGAGCAGTAGAAGTATTTATTTCGCAGTAAGATGAATCCTCAAAGTTGTTAAATTTCAAATTATCCATCAGCGCCCTTAGTATGGGTTGGATGGGTGAGTGTGTACAAAGTTTGTACTTGCTGTAGTCGACGACTGTCTCTAACCTAATAAAGTGGCGGAAAATTCAGAAAGGATGTTCTCCGGAAGTTGTCACAAGACCTTCAATTTTTCAACATTCATATTTGTGTTCGTGTGTATATGTACGTATATGCGTCTAATGAACAAGAAATATTTTCCTTTCGACTCTGAACCCTTAAAATATTAAAGAAGCTCCGAGCTGTTCTGTATTTACGCATGTTTAATATTGTATTTCTAATAATGTTAAAGGTACGCAATTCTAGATATTTTGTTGACTGGAAATTTTACAAGATCGTTTATACTGACAAGGGATGATGAGTATATATGCCTTTACATACGAGAGATAATCTTCTTATGCATGTAAGTCAAAATCTCATTTGTGTACAGATATACGTGTACATTTATTTCTTCGAAGTACATAGGACTTAGGTCTTATATTGAGAGCAGGATGCCATCACTTCATTCAATATAACTCATATGAACATAGCCCAAGGGTGGTATTAAGAATTAAGAATCAAATTGTACCGCTTCAATTCAAGTCCCTACAACACCTCACATGTACATAGTTGCCGCTTAGCTTTTGGTTCATCTGCTACTACAGCAACGGCTTAATCTGCACCAATGGACTAGGTGGCTATCCATGCAGTATTATCCTCCCTTAGGGTCCAGTTGCAGACTATTCCTATTCAGTTTGTGACTGATTGCTTCTTTTTTTCCAGATTAGATTTTAACAGGATTTCATTGATATTGGGGCTTTGGTAAAATCTTTAATTGTGCGGTTAGAAAATTGTGGGTTTCACTCTTAGCACACAAAAAAAAAACAATAATAAAAATTCTAATATGTCTTCTTTAATAAAAGTACATCAATTCTTGAGGGTCATCTTCTAGAAGGTAAATGGATTTATATTCATCGTACTCGTATTAAGTGTGCACAATGAAAATTCGAAAGAGGAAGAAAATTCATTCAAGGATTTACTTATTGAAAGGAATTGTTTTTTATTTGCTTCTATTGATATCGATTTATGTATTCTTTGCTTTTAGATAGTCTTCTGAAAAATCCAATTTGGATTAGTGTGCAATGTTTACTTATTCGATATAAGGAGCCCAATTGTTTTTCAACGGAACTCGCTTCTTTCCAGTTCCAATGAACTGAAGATAATTGGAAGAGATTCCTTAAAGATTTTCTTATTTCTTGGTTTTTTTGCCTTTTGATCTTATTATAAATTACAATATATAAAAATCTGTATTTGATAAAAGATCACAGAATTAAAAGGGCTTCTTATCATTAGTGAAATAATAATCCTTGTAGGTGTGATTAAGTGATTACATAAAAATATTCTATCTATACTTTTTTTAAGTAATTGAATAGTTTGGAAAAATTTTAAAAAAATGTAAATTCACTTTACGTGAGAGCAAAAAAAAAACCATTTAACCTAATAAGGATATAATTATTAATTATCCAATTTAAGTTTTGGAAAATAAAAATTAATAAAATACATTCTAAATTTTATTAAATTAAAAACTCGTTACCATTTTATATAAAATATAAAATAATTCAAATAATTATAACAAAACTTTTTACAGGATTTGATTTTTTTGCGGTAATTTTTTAATGAATTTTTCACACATTTCCGCATGTAATTCGGTCATTAATTCAGAGATGTTGATTTATAAATGCTCTAAAATTTTAAGATTACATAGCCTTACCACTAAAATTTAACAGCGTCAAATAAACATGATCTTGTACGTCAATTAACATCACCAATTTTCAAAATTATACGTTCTGGGAACTTTTTGGGCTGTAATATAAGGTGTAGTAAAAGGAAATCCATTATTTTTGCATTAAATTGAAGTTTTTATTTAACACAGATAGAATGATACGATTAAGGTCAAATATGCACCGTTTTGTTCGATAACTTGTTGCCATTTTGGAGGTAATTTCATAATGCCTCTCTCATAGAAACCCTCGTCCCTATTGGCAAAAAACTGGGACAGTCGATTTTCACAATATTCTCTTGAGGCGAATTTTTCACCTGCAAAATCATTCGTCATAGACAGGAAGAGGTGGTAATTACTTAGTACCAGGTCCGGACTATAAAGTGGATGCATAAGAACATCCCAACCAAGGTCCCGGAACTTCTGGCGAGTCACTATCGATGTATGCGGCCTGGCGTTGTCCTGATGGAACACAATTCCTCTCCTATTGGCCAAAGCTGGCCGCTTCTGGGTGATTGCTTCTTTCAGAGGAATTAAGAGTTCGGCCGTAGGGGAGCAGCTCATAGTAGATGATTCCCTGCCAGTCCCACCAAACACACAGCAAAACCTTCCTGGCTGTCAATCCTGGCTTGACCACCGTTTGCGCCGGGTGACCGCGATTTGACCACGACCGTTGTCGCTTGACGTTGTCGCAAGTGACCCACTTTTCATCACCAGTAACCATCCGCTTCAGAAATGGATCGATATTGTTGCGATTCAGCAGCGATTCGCAGATGGAAATTCGGTCCATGAGGTTTTTTGCGATAACTCGTGTGGCACCCATACATCGAGCTTCTTTTTGTATGCAGCCTTATTTAAGTGGTTCCAAACGGTTTTTTGGGCAATGTTTAGCTACTGGACAATCGAAACAGTGCTTACGTGACGGTCGGACTCGACGATTTCCATTATTTTATCGACATTTTCGACAATTGGCCTTCCAGAGCGTGGTGCATCTTTGACATCAAAATTACCGGAACGGAATCGACGAAACCAAAATTGCGCGTGATTGGCTGTTACAATATCAGGACCATAAACACTATTCACATTTTCAGCTGCCTGGCTTGCGTTTTCGCCTTTATCGAAGAAAAACTGTAAAATATGGCGTATTTTCTCTTTGTTGGTGTCCATCTTTGACGTGTGCTAAAAAAATACTGAGTCAAGTAATCACAAAACTGTATGAAAAGCTTTTTTAGTACAAAATCTCATCTTTCTAACGCCATCTAGTGCAACCCAATCACACTTTTAAAACGGGAGATACAGACTCCTAAAGCCATCTATTGGCAAAATAATAGATTACTTTTTACTACAACTTATATCAACATTTTTTCATTTGTTATCGTAGCATTTGCCATAGTTTTGGTGATTTGTTCGTCAATAAAATTCTAAGTAGGTGGTTTATAAATAAGCAAGACTGTACGAGGTCTGCTCAAAAAGTATCGTGAATTTTGAATTTCCGTGGGTTACGGCCATTTTGAATGTTCAATTAATTTTTGACAGCTGCTTTGCTTGCACGTGTTTTGGCTCGTCTTCGATTTTTGCCCATTCCAAAAAATGGATCAAAGAATCTGTATCAAATTTTGTGTGAAAAACAAAATTAATTGCGCGGACGCATTCCGAATGTTGACTGTGGCATACGGTGAAGCTACCTTGGGCCGAAGCAACGTTTATCGGTGGTTCAAAATGTTCTCAGAGGGCCGAGTAGATGTGAACGACAAAAAGCGTGCCGGACGCCCGAGCACGTCAACAACAAATGCAAACATTGGTGAAGTGAAGAAAATAGTATTGGCCAATCGTCGAATCACCGTTAAAGACGTTACTGAGATCTTAAACTTATCAATATTTTACCAATGATTTTGGCGTAAGACGGGTCGGCGCGAAATTCGTACCAAAATTGCTCAATTACGACCAAAAACAGCATCGCATTAACATTGCTAAGCAGTTGTTGGACTTTGTCCGCGGCGACCCAAATTTGCTCCAGAGGGTCATAACTGGTGACGAATCATGGGTTTATTGTTATGACGCGGAAACCACAGCTCAATCATCCCAATAGAAGCTGCCGCATGAGCCAAGACCGAAAAAAACGCGCCAAGTTCGGTCGAATGTGAACGTTTTGCTTACAGTTTTCTTCGATTGCAGGGTTGTGGTGCATCATGAGTTCTTGCCATAGGGTACAATGGTCAATAAGGAATATAACCTGCAAATCATGCGCAAGTTGCGCCAAGCAATCCGCCAGAAACGCCCGGATTTGTGGAAGAACAAAAATTGGCTTTTGCCATTTTTGGCCAAAAACAACACACTAATAATGCCGCAGCCACCGTATTCCACAGATCTGCCCCCCCTGTGACTTTTTCTTGTTCCTGAAACTGAAGAGCCCCATGAAAGGACGACGCGACACTACGGTTGAGGAGACGGCATCGAAGGAGGAGCTGAACGAGATCACAAAAAATGATTTTTTGAAGTGCTTCGAGGATTGAAGGATTGGAAAAAACGTTGGCACAAGTGTATAATATCTGGTGGGGATTACTTTGAAGGGAACAAAATAGATATTCATGAATAAATAAAAAATTTTTGAAAAACACAAAATTCGCGATACTTTTTGAACAGACCTCGTATATGGAATTTTCGGGTGGTTTTAGTGCCTCTGGCCGCACTACCGTCAGAAAGTTCCACGGTTCGCCGAATGACTGACGAAACCGTCTGCAAAAAAAAGTAACGCCAGCAGCGTCAGGAGACGGCATGGTATGATCATGCAGTCGAGCTAGATATCCGGTCCACGGACCATAATTCTTTAAATTATCGGGTGTAGTGCAGATATAACTGTTTCTGTCTTAAGAATAGATTATACCATGCGTCTAATACACGATTTTCTCCTGCCCATGGTTCGCTGTCGAATTGTTTAATTTTATGAACAGTTCGCAAGTGTATTACAATGATCGTGTGATTGTACAATTTTAGCTTGTGGAAAGTATGGACTTGCGGTAAGTATAATTATGTGTGCTTACAGATATATGACATATGACGTCGTTCCTGTTGATTGTTGAGAACTCATAATTTGGTCATCGTTTATTTTGACATTTGACAACTCCCATATTAATTCTGTGCCTGCATATTCATTCTTTCGTATTTATTTCATATAAATTTATAAATATTTGTTTAATAAATTGACAGTGCAAATGGAACATGCAATTTTAATGTTTAAATATTATCTAAAATATATGAATTAATATAAGAACGTCATTTATAATACAAAATAATTAAAATAAGAATAGCTGCGATCATCAACTATAGAATTCACTAATAAAAAAATGTACAAACCATTACGTGATCAAAAAAAATATTTTAACATTTTGAAATTCCTTTTTGCTCGCTTAAATTGCGCGTGTATCGCAATTATTGTAATTATTCTTGCCTATGTTTATTTAAGTGATTACACTATGATTAGACTGATCGTGAGATACATAAACTTTGCTTGTAGCGAACGTGCACAATCCTATGCGCGCGCAAAATGCATAAGTGCTTGCGCATATTATAATGTACGGTCAGACGCACAAAAAAGGGGAAATTTCACTTTTAGATCGAGTATTAGACCGCACGGTATAATCTAAGCTTTAGGGGCACTCCAAAATAATTTAGCCAAGATGTATTGATGGGTGATTTTGGGGCATGGCCAGAAAGAGACCCAAAATCTAGTTCTTTGCCGTTTCAGACGTCCGTCAGCTCCACCCTCTTTATTTTCTTTAGTTTTTCTTTTCTCCCTGTGAAATTTTTTTTATACATGTAAATGAAATTTTTTTGGTTACTCCCAATTTTTTGAACCTTCCCCATATCCTTTTCCTGATCCTCCAGACGTCAACTTCTCATTGTTTTTCTTTTATTAATTGATGTTTTTTTTAAATAATTTTTTTCTTTTTGCATTTTTTTTGGTCTTTTTTTTCTTTATTCTTTTTTGACTTTGTTTTTGTTATGGTGAGTGTGAGAGCACTTCTTTGCCAATCTTTGAACCGCTTCTCCACCTTTCCAATCTCCGCGAAAGCTATCAACAAGTAAGCCAAGGCAAAGTAAGATGTTCTTCCAATCATTTCGAAATTTTATTAACTTCTTCATTTCAATTCTGTATTCAAAAAAAATTTTAGTTATCCAATAAATAGTCTAAAATGGCAAGATTTGTTCTAAATAAATTCAATTTTTTATAATATATATATTTAACAATTTTTAAACGACATAACTATAGTTTACGCACCACAAAATGAATAATCCTTTATTATTTCTTTTTCGCATACTTCATAAAAGAGGTCATCAAACATCTCTGTTCGATTTTGAAAAAATCTATTTTTTTCTTATAAAATCAAGATTTTTTATAAATAATTTAATATCCATAGTGAAAATGTGTAATTTTTAATTTAAACCTTAAAAATGTGAACGCTTCAACGACTATCAAAATTTCAGAGAGGAAGTAGCAAAAATTATACTAAATTTTACTATTTCAACCTTAAAAATGGAAAAAAATATTCTTCAAAAAAATTTCGTTTTATAAATTATGTCAATATCCTTTTTTTTTGTTAATGAAACTTAACATATTTTTAAAAAACTTTTACTTTATGTTCAAAAGAATCCTCGCTATCTATCACTGCGTTGATGTTACATCAATAATAATTTATTAAAACTAAAAAGAGTTTTCCAACGATTCTATATAATTTATCTGAAACAAAATTACTTATTTTGATTAATTACACCCGCAATAATGGAAATTTATATCTCCCGCAGTCGTTTTCATCTTAAATTTTTCAACAACAAAAAAAGACCAATTTCCAAATCATACTAGCCCGTCCGTCTCACACCATTCGACTGTTAATTCTGTTCTTAAGCCGTTGATGTGTTAGAGCACTGAAATGACTTATGAAGTCTTAAATAATAAATATTTCTATAATAACATTATGGAATATTTGAAAATCGAGTAATTATAATATTCATAATTATATTTTTGGAGTGTAAAATAAAGAAAATGATATTCCGTCGTAATTCAAATATTCCTAAATGACATGGAAAAGGCGTTATTCGGTCATAATTCATTTAAAATTGTCGTCATGCACTTGACAAATTCTTAAATTGAACTTCTTAGAAGTTTTTCCATTTGTTTTACTAATTCAAAAACTATACAACTAGACAGACAGCTACAGACTATGGTATTTGATAAAATAATAAAAAATATTTCATTTGGCATTCAGACAGAGAGCGATATTTGGGCTTGTATCCAGAAATTAGAAGAAGGAAAATACCGATTTTTGGATAGAAATTGACGGCGACCAACAACTGTGCTAGAAAATTCTATATTTTTAGTGATTTTTACTGTCTATTAATTGAGAATGTTGCAGAAAACTAAAAACATATTTCTTCATATGTTCTTAACTTTACAAAAAATATAATAAAAAATTGAAAAAAAGAAAATAAATTGAAAAAATTCGAAACTAAATTTTTTTTTTGGTGAAAGCTTTTTTAAAAAACTATATTTGAAAGGAATTCTACAAAATTACAATTAAAAACAATAAAATAAAATTTGAGTTGATCTTGTATAAAAAATACTTTATTGTTTTTTTTTAAAGATCATCCTTCCCAGTCTAAAAAAAGAGATCATCCTTCCCACCGAATATTGTTTACATTTGAGATAATTGGTGACTCTCGGCCTAATTTTAAATGGCGAAAAAAAAAGTTCTCACAGAGGGTAATTGTTTACATTATAAAAAATATGATGGCTCTCGACCTACGATATTTGTTTAAAAAATTACATCATTCTTGTCATTTAGTATTTTTAAGATTTATTATCTTCACCTTTTATTTATGGCCATTAAACTTTTATTTAAAACAAGCTTAAACTGGTGGAAAAAGACTTTTTTTTTGGTGAGTTTTCTTATTTTTGAAATTTTATAATTGGATGAGTGATCCAGTGACCAAAAAAATCTCATCCCACCAGCCTGACCTACTTTCAATTAAACTCATACGGTGCCTGTTTTGTGTTTAAAAAAATTTTCACGATCGCCAAATGGATCTGTTTGTCTTTGAAGTTGTTAGTGCGGGTTTTCTTATTGGATGGATGACCCAAAGACCGAAAAAAAATTCTTCCCACCAACCTGACCTAATTTCAAAAAAAGGGGAAAACTTACTCGGAGCATATTTTGTATACATATGACCTGCTTTCAAATAAGAAGGGAGGACTAATCTTGAGCCCGTTTTCTAGTAAAAAATTTTTCGAAATCACCAAATAGGTCTGTTTACTTTGAAGTTTTCAGCTCGCCGCTTTCTTATTGAATGACTGACCTAGTGGCCTCGAAAAATTTCGTCTCACCAGTCTGACCTAGTTTCACGGGTGCCTGTTTTGTGCTTAAAAAAATTTCAATGGCCGCCAAATGGATTTGTTTACTTTTGAAAATCTGAACGCAGTTTTTCCTATTGGATGAGTGACCCAGAGACCGAAAAAAATCTCATCTCAGTAGTCTGACCTAGTTTCAAATAAAAAGTGATGACTCACAAGGTGCCGTATACATCTAACCTACTTTAAAATATAATAAGAAGTAAGGATTGATGTTGAGCATGTTATGTGCCCAAACAATTTTCGAAGTAACCAAATAGGTCTGTTTATTTTGATATTTTAAGCTTACCGTTTTCTTATTGGATGAGTGATTCAGTCACCGAAAAAAATTTCGTCCCACCAGCCTGACCTAATTTTCAAAAAAAATGTGAAGAATCACGCGGTGTCTGTTTTGTGTTTAGAAAAGTTTCCATGGTCGCCAAATAAGTCCATTTACTTTTGAAGTTATGAAAACGGTTTTTTCTTATTGTATGAGTGACCCAGTGTCCCAAAATAATCTTGTCTAACAGGACTGACCTAATTTCAAGTAAACTGTGAATACTTATGCGGTGGCTGTTTTTTGCTTAAAAAATTTTTTTGTGGTAACGAAAGAGGTCTGTTTATTTTGAAGTTTTCAGTTTGCCGTTTTCTTATTGGATGGGTGACCCAGAGACAAAAAAGAATCTCGACCCATCAGCCTGCCCTAATTTTAAAAAAAGTGAAAACTCACGCGGTGCCTGTTTTGTGTTTAGAAAAATTTCCATAGGCGCCAAATGGACACATTTCCTTTTGAAGTTTTGAAAACGGTTTTTTTCTTATTTTATGAGTGACCCAGTGTCGTAAAAAAATTTTGTCCAACAGAACTGACCCAGCTTAAAGTAAAAAGTGAAAACTTATGCGGTGACTGCTTTGTGCTTAAAAAGTTTTTGTGGTTACCAAGTACATTTTAAACTAACTATTAATTCTGAGAATAACATCTAAGCTACTGCTCTGCAGAACGATCTTGGGGAATGATGAGGGTGTGGATATGAGTGGTGTGTTGGGCATGAGAGAGATATGAATGCCTGAATAGATTTGCCATAGCACTCTTTGAGAGGAGAATGAGAAGGGTGCGTGAATGAATGTGTGAATGACACGCAGGGTGGCTACAACCGGGTGAAAGACCAAGGTCGATTTCGGTTGTACTTTCGGGTCTTGGCGAACCCGCGTACCTGAGCTGGCCTAGCGGTGCCTAGGAATTTACAAGATTCCTGACCGTAGCTCAATGAGCGGAGTACAAACCGAAGTACTCTTAAAACAAAAATTGGTACCACGGGAATCGAGAGCCCCACAGTAGAATATACTTCGCCCGATTGAGGTGAGGCGCCATTTGGCAGCTACGTGGTGGTTGTGGTTAATACCCATGTCGTGGGTACGGTCTTCGGAGCGCAAGGTGTGGAGGTAACTGGCAATATGCCATTTTGCATTTATCTCGGGCACTGCCACTGCTAATGACAGCAGAGGTTTTGATAGTCCTCGCCACCAGCTTGTAACTGATTCTATCTGTTAACTACCAGTAATAGTAGTGCGTTGATTGAGCGTAACTCGATCCCTATAGTTGTAGGCAGACAACTAGGTCACGTTAAATAACAACATATAACTGCTCTGCAGAACACTAGTCTTGCCAGTCGTTATGTATTCTTCGGAAATTGAGGAGAAAGGATTATTGACCCTCATGAAAATGGACAATTTGGGAGACTATTTAGTGATGAAATCCTGAAGCCTTAACCGTGACTGCCTTATTTGGGACAAAGTTAGGCGCAATAGCCTTGGATGTGTTGGAATTGGACACTTCCTAATTAGTATGTATAAGGAATATCCTTCCCGAAAAGTCTATAGTGATTCAATTAATGGTTCCAAAAGATAAAGTAGATCCTGCCTAAGATGAAGTAGACCCGAACCGGGACGTTTGGACCTATTTGATTCAGTTGGCCTAGACCGGATTACCGGTTGTCGCGTTGATGATGATGATGTAAATTTCTATTCTCAAAGCAAAAAATATAATTTTAACCAATTAGAACACACAATCTCGAATAGTTACACATAAATATTATCTGGCTCTTGACCTGGCTCTTATTTAAAATTTTTAGCGTCACAATTTCGTTCTAGCGGGAACTTCTAATTATTTCTTATATTATTTAAAATTGCAGTATTTGGTAGCTTCAGGCCTAGTTTTATGATGAAAATTTTGTTGAATAACAAAAGAATATATTTAATAACTCTTAACATTGTTTTATTTCTGTAAAAAAATTCGCCAATAGCTTTTAAGTTTTAATAAATTATGCTTGTTTACATTTAGAATGCACGACAACTCCGGAAATTGATGATTATTCATTTTACAATTCGGAAAGTATGGTCATATTGTTAAATATTTATCAAATAAATATACAAAATTATAATTTTTTTCTTTTGATTGAAGTTTGCCATTTTGCATTATTGCCATTTTGGCACTATCAAACAGTGTGATCAGTTTATAAAAATGATAAGTTTGCTGTAGTCACGTTATGCGCAAAATTTTTTCGGTGATTAGGTCCAATTCTGGCTTGGTGGAAAAGTCAAAAAAATTTAAATCTTTATAGATGGGGCTTTGAAAATCCACAAATGACTATGGCGGAGCTAATGTATAAGCGAAAGGTGGCAGTCTGATGGGCATTTTGCTCTGAAAGTGTATTGGATCCGTATTTTTTTTTTCGAAAATAGAGAAAGAGACACTGTTATCGTTAATTCTGAGCGCTAGGATGGTATGATAACCAACTATTTTTCACCTGAGCTTTAATATTGTAATTTGGATCATATGTGATTTTAAAAAAAACGGCACCACCAGCCACACAACATGACAACATTTCGATTTATTGCGCGAAAAGTTCCTAGAACGCATAATTTAGAGATTTGGTGAAGTCAATTAGCCTCCAAGGTCCTAAAATTTCACGCTTTATAAATTTTTCTTGTAAAGATATACGAAATATTATATTTATGAAGACAAAACTTCAATTTTAGATTATTTAAAAACCAACATCCGTTAGAACAGTTCGAAACGTTTGAAAAAGTCATTAATATTACCTGAAAAGGATCGAGTCCTACAAGAAATCTCGTTGAAAATATTTAAACAATTTTATATATTATACATTATGGCAAAGTCCTGTCAAAATATCTAAATAAAACATTTAATAAAATCTGCATTATAAGTGTGTTTTATTTAGTTTTACTTTCCAAACCACAAATTGGATAAACCTTTTTTGAATATCAAAAAAAAATTAATCCCATCGTCAAAGAAATTGTTCTATAATTTTTCATTTGTATTTGTGAGATATTATTTAGATCTAATAGTGCCCTTAATTGAGTATGAGTATGAGTATAAATTTATCATAATTCTGTGTATGTCATCCCAAAATCCAAATACAGTGAATCAAAAAAAAAAGGTGCTAATTAATTAACGAGAACCTCATTTTAAAGGCAATACTCCATAATCTATACAAGGAAATAATAATAATGATAATAAAAATAATCAGCATCCACTCTTCAAGCAACTAGTTAACACATCCAAAATAATATGGAGCACTTTTAACGCATTTAATATCGTGTTTACCTTAAGAATTATCTCCCCAATCAATTAACATGCATTTCTCTCAGCATTCTTAAGGTTCTCGTTCTTTTCGAAGTGTCTTTGGTACAGTTTATTTTTTTCTTACGATATTTTTTCATATTTTTTTTTTGTTGTATTTTTTATTTATGCATCGACTGTAAGTTATGTTAATTAATTAAGTGCATTTTCTATAATTAACCGAAAGAAGAACAAGATTTTGATTATTGTTTTATTCGTTGTCGTCATGTTTTAAGATAATCGAATCGGGATAAGATAATATCTGTCATCACGTTGGGGTCATAAATAAAAATTTATGCTGTCGTCAAAAGATTCTTTTCCTCTCGGAATGTATTTTTGGATAGAATAAATGCACCCAAAGCAGGGTCAGCAGCATTTCCATTTGTCACTTGAGCAGTAAGGGTAAGTTTCCGGTAGTAAATTCAGGGGAGGTCTTAATTCCTAAATTCCAAATTTAGTATGGCCCTTTTTTGTTTTTTTTGAAGAATACCCTCTTTGAAAAAGTTTAAAATTTTACTATTCTTTAAATAAATTTTATCTTAAAATATATTAATTTATAAGATGAAATTTATTAGCAAATTATGCAAGTAAAAAAATTTAATGAAATTAAAAAGTAAACAAAACAAATTTAAAAGTAAACAAATTCAATGATAAGAAATTTATTCTAATTAAAGAAACTTTTTTGGAATAATAACAAAGCTTGTGGAAAAAAATTTATTATCGAAAGTAATTTCCATTTTGTCAAAAGACGAATAATTATTCATTGAAATTGATTAAAATCAACAGAATTTTGTTATTTTATATATTTTGATTTTATTTTGGGAAAATTTCATAATAATTTTGATTATATTGGCTGTTAGTTAACTTTTGAAAGAGGATAAGTTTGCCCAAATAAATGAGTGCACGTCCGTTCAGTTTTGTAAATTAGTTCCCAAAAAAGGAGCTTTAGAAATTTTTTTTAATTTTTAATATAAAAATTAAAAAAACTTTAGGTTTTTTTTAATTTTTAATATTTCCTATTCTATTGAATTTATGTAAGGGATTATTTATCCAAAATGATGTTAAATCAATTTCTTTTTATAAGGAAAACTTTAATTTTGTTGTGCTAATCAGACGATGGTATTTTTAAATGTTTGAAACTAACGAATTCCTAAATATCCCAGCGCAAATATTCTCAAAATGCCCTTGAAAATCTCCAAACTCAAATATATAAATCCTCTAGAACTGGTTTTGCAAGAAGAAATAAAAGCGAACAAACGAAAAAATGTGTCCACTCAACTTTTACTCTCCGCCTTGAACAATGTCCTCCCATATAAACTAGTATCCAATTTCCAGTACGAAAAGTATAGTTTCATAAAACTTATTTAAAATAAAGTATTTAATATAAATTAACTTTTATTATATTTTATTACATATGCCATTATATAGTAAATATAAAATTTATTTAAAACACTTTTTTCAATATTCGATTCTTTTGATGTAATTTATGATTTTTTTTTTCTAAACATTCCGGGTTGTAATTCGGTCATTATTGGACTGATATTTATTTGGTTATGGTAGCCTATAGCATTGATGATTTGGATGTTACTAAAGAGCGGTTTTGGTGGTTCTAGCAGCCGTATGCGTCGACATCATGTGGACCAAAAGGCGATGGCGCTCTACATTCTGTGTTAGGCCGTGAAAGGTAGAGGAGGAGTGCTAGTGCAAGAGTCAATTTATACAATATTTAAAAATGAAATTAATAATATTAAAATTTTATATAAGATAATAAAAAAGAAATTCTTAAAAGAATAATAATTTTATTTTTCAAGATAATATAGTAAAAGTTTAAAGTTTTTGTTATTTTTTTGGAATATTTTTTTTTTATTTTAAATGTTATCTACAACTACTTATGCTAGTAAGAAGCAGATTTTTTAAGGGAATATACATGGACATGAAGACATGTGTAGGAAAACCCCCATCGATGTTACCTCCAGAACAGGGTAATTTTATTTTATAATTTTAGAGAATCTCTCGGCCATCGCCGTTTTAAACATCGATGGGTGTATACTGGAAGGGTGGGAGTGAAAAGTTCCCTTCCTAAAGGATTAGGGTGGAAGGATGGATGCGAATGGAATTTTTTATATCGGGGGATGTATAGTTCACGAACAAATGGAACATTTAGGTCACGGTGGGTAACAGGTGTTTCGCACATAAAAGGGGGAATTGACAATTTTACGAAGGATTCGGGATTGTAGGGATTGGATTGGAAGGGAGTTGGAATGCTTAGTCGAACCCCAAAGTTCTAGACCATATGTCCATACTGGTTCAAGAACCGTATTGTATAGTAATAGTTTACTTGTTGTTGTAAGTTTTGATTTACTGTCTAGGAGACGTAATAATTGTTTGTATCGTCCTTAAGTTCACGTCTTTTAGTTTTCGTATGAAGGTTCCAGGTTAACCGTTTGTCGAATATAAGTCCAAGGTAACGTACGCTATTTTTTTGTGGAATAATACCGCCGTTAAGAGTTATGTCGGGAATTTGTTTTCTTTTTCAGATTTTTGCTCATTTACCTTCACTCTCCACCTTTTGAACCAAGTTTCTAAAGATTGGATATGGTTCTGTAGGATACTAATGGCTGTGGAAGGATCTTTGTGATGTGTCAGGATGGCTGTATCATCAGCATATGTTGCGGTTAGGATGTTGTTGTGGCAAGGAATGTCATGGGTATAAATGTTATAGAGGATAGGATATAGGATACTTCCTTGATAGACACCGACGGAAATTGGATAAATGTCAGAGTACTCAATATTTTCAGCTACCTGAAAATATCGGTCTGAGAGATAAGATTTAAGGATGTGGAAATAACCCGAGGGTAGGACTCGCTGCAACTTCCAAATCAATCCAGGGTGCCATACACGGTCGAAAGCATGCGAAATGTCAAGAAACACGCCTGGGCAGTATTCCTTTCGCTCTAGCGAACACGCTATGTAGTCGACTACGCGATGGTGTGCAGGATAGTGGAATGCTCAGGTCGAAATCCAAACTGATACTGAGGAATGACACCCTCGGTTTCAAAAATGGGATAAAGGCATTTTAGGATTAATTTTTCTAGGATTTTTGATAACATGGGAAGGAGGCTTATAGGTCTATATAAGGTAGGCATTTTTTTATTGAAATAAACTCTTGCGGTAAGTTCCTGATAGTTATTAAGGTAAATCAAGCCATGTAAATCAACTTCATTTTTTTTGTTAGAGATAGTAATATAAGAAAAAATTTTTTTTATTAAAGTTTCTAATTAAAAAATATTTATATTCAAGGTCCTCCTGCCCACAGGTACCCGGTCCACAAAACAGATCTGCCATAATATGGGCTAAATGAGATCATTGATGACGTGCATAAAAGGGGCACTTCAAATATATTTTGACCGCGGAGTACCAAAGGGCGGTTGAAGCAGGCCAGGGAGAGCATTTCCATCTAAGGCTCTCCCAACCAGGTCGACTTCATTCATTCCTTTTCTCTTCCCTTCTTTTGGGGGGGGGGGGGGTGCAGTTTTCTTTGAGACTAGTTCTTTTTTATTTGTTTTCCTTTCTTTTAATTTTTCCTTTTATTTAAAAATAATTTTTTTTGGTCTTTTAATTTTTTTTTACCAATCCATTATTTATTGGAATAAAATCAGGACTTTTCACCTTCCCTACAATATAGAGAATATTACTCTCCATTTTTCAGTTTTTTGATTTTATTTTTAATTTTTTAATAATTTCTTTTTGGTCTCACTTCTTTTCTTTATTATTATTTTGTATTCTCCCCTCGACTTCCATGGAGAGCTTAACACCCTCGGGGATCTTCATTATTCCCTGTACGTTATTTTTCGGTATGCTATTTTTTCACTTATGGTGGTAAGTGAAAAAATAGCATGAGAGCACATCACAGCACCAATTTCGAACCCCCCCTCCCCTCTCACAATTTTGGCTACAACATGTGCTTTCTGAGTATGATCTTAATTGACCATACTCCTGTGGACCTTACCGTTCAAAAAGTATTTATTTTTAATCCAAATTTTAATACCTTCTTCATCCCTTTCCAACATCCAAAAATACCTTTCAGTATTTTTTCCAAACCATAACAATTAACAATTTTTAAATGCTCTAAAGTTTAAAGATTATCTGAATAAATTTATTTTTTTACGTAACAAAAAAAGTCCAAAAACCACAAATCGAACTATTTTGTAGGCCGATCAACATGATCTTGTAATTATGCGTCTTGGGAGCATTTTTGTGCCATAAAACCCATGTTTGCCATGTTGTGTGAATTTTTGGTTTCTTCTTCTTCATAATTATTCTTTAGACCAAAATGCATACGCGACAGACATTTTCGCAGATCAAATAGCTTCTCCATAACCACTTGTGGGTTTTTAGAGCCCCATATAAAGCAATTTATCTTATTGGCGTATAGCCACGTTTTGATATATTATTTTTGAAAAAAATATATAAAAACGTGGATACGGCAAAATCACATTTTTTTATTATTTTAACTTTTTTTATAATTTTATTAATTTATCCATATTATTTGGTACTACATATTTAAAGCAAATAATCTTAAAAATAATATTTTATTATTAATACTAAATATAAAACTTTACTTGTTGGCACTTATAAATAAGGTAGAATCTACCGTCGATACTCGAATTATATTAAGCGGCCGAAATGGTTAAAATTGCGAACAACTGGCATCGAGGTGTCTATTGAAAAGAAGTTACTTTATACATTAAGGACTAGAAATCAAAGCTCCGTTTTTTTATGTAAAAACTTTTTCATTTACCGGATTAACTAATAGAGAAAAGTTTTTAAATTAGCTTCCATGGTACAACACCACATCTCACATCAACCAACTTACAACAAGGTAACTAACTGCGTCGGAATCTGTACTAATAAACATTTTATAACAAATACCTTTCTAGCTACCACTCACTCCTCCTACTCCGTCAATAAAAAAAAAAAAAAAAAAACAGAACAACAAAAAAAGGATATTTGTCTCGAGGAAAAATAATAAATCACAATGACGGACTGACTGAACGGAAATGCAAGTGCGAAAATGCCTATTTTTTCGCGAATAATTTTTAACGCAAGTTAACGTTACACACTGTTTTCTATCCAACAATACCAAAAGTCCTTTAGTCCTTTTTATTTATTCACCCTGCCCCCTTCCCCACTCTATCACCCATAACAGATTTGTTTTGTTTTCTGTCTTTTGTATTAATTTCATATTCTTTTTTATTTTGCTGTAATTTTTATATGCGAGGGTGTTAATGTTTATGTGTGAAAATTATATCCCCTATATGCACAGGGTGTTGTTTAAATTAATCATATACAAAAGGTGTGTATTATTTGAGAAGAATTATTAAAGTAAAAATATAAAAAAAAAATCGGCAGGTATTTTTTGACTTCGTTGAATTAACAACTTTTCTTATTTGAGCTTTTTGAGTTTTACATTTTTTATTTGTATTTTTTTTCAATCTTTCATTAATTAAATTTTAATTGATTAAATTTTTTATTTCTTTTTCATTTTTTAAATAAATTCTCTTAAAAAAATCACACCATTCAATTTTTTTTGGAGAATATTTTAATATTTTTGAGGATAATGGGTTTTTTCTCATTGAATGATTTTCTCTTCTGATTGTTGGTATCATCAAACCTTTTTTTTTTAAAATGTTTAAAAGTTTATGAAAATAAAAGAGTGTGCTTATATTTTTTAAAGAACTTAAATAAATTTTTAATAAAATATTATTTAAATTGCAGGACTCTATCATTTTGATATCAAATTAATTTTTCATCTAGCCTCACATAAGGAATAGTCCAACGGCGTCAAATTGCACGATCTTGGAGGCCAATTGACATTACAAAAATCTCGATCCTACGCATTATGGGAACTTTTCGCACAATAAGGCCCAAATTTGTCATGTTGTGTAGCTTATAGGACCGTTTTTTTTGAAACAACATGCGGTCTAGATTAAATCTTTCTCAGAATTGACGGTGTTAGTCTCTTTTTCTTAATTTTCAAAGAAAACACCTTGAAATAAAAAAATCATGCTAGACAGTCTGTTTTTTAAATTTTAATTGATTATATTTTTTATTTGTTTTTCAGTTTTTAAACAAATTCTCTTAAAAAAAATCAAACCATTCAACTTTTTTTTGGAAAATGTTTTAATATTTTTGAGGATAATGGGTTTTTTCTCATTGAATGATTTTCTCTTTTGATTGTTGGTATGAAAATAAAAAGGTGTGCTTATATTTTTTAAAGAACTTAAATAAATTTTAAATAAAATATAATTCAAATTGCTGGAAACTATCATTTTGATATAAAATTAATTTTTCATGTAGCCTCACACAAGGAATAGTCCAACGGCGTCAAATTGCACGATCTTGGAGGCCAATTGACATTACAAAAATGTCGATCCTACGTAGTCTGGAAACTTTTCGCATAATAAGCCCCAAATTTGTCATGTTGTGTGGCTTATAGGACTGTTGTTTTTTGGAACCACATGCGGTCTAGATTAAATCTTTCTCAGAATTGACGGTCCTAATTTTCAAAGGAAACATCTTCAAACCAAAAAATCATGCCAGATAGTCCATTTTCGCGAATACAATGGCTTCTCCATAGTTCCGTTTGGGTTTTTACAGCTCCTTATATGGCAATTTTTCTTATTTACATAGCCACCGAGTTAAAAATTAATCGCAAAACGTGACTAAGGCACTAACTGCCCCATTAAAAAAAAAAAAAATTTCAAATCTTTACCAATTGTTAGATACCTAAGCAATCCATAATATGAAATGGCAAATCTTAATTTAAATAAATACCACCTTGAGTGATACATATACACTGAAAAGCTGAAAAATGATAGGGCCGTACATTCCAAAGCATGAAATGGATAACCTAATGTGTAGGAGAGACAATTTCATATTAAATTTCCTCAAATTTGTGAATAAACATTTTTATAATAAATTAACTTCTATTTGCACACGAACAACCATGTTTTAATTATTGTTTTGTAAATACCAATTATCCTATCATAATAGGACAAAAGTCATGTTGTAAAAATTCCGTATAGAAATTTTTTTATTTGCTTAGTAAACAGTCACCAAAAAAAAAAATATAATAATTACTATGATTTATTTAAAAAGAGTTTTAATAATAAATTTCATACACAAATTTGCTTCTAAATATTAAGATTTACAACAGAAATGGTCACATTTATTATCTGCTGTAGGTAAAATGGTGATGACACCATAAAATGACCACATCATTTTGCATGGTATTATTTTCAAGAAAATAAAATATTCATGACAAAATATTATTAAATTAAAGTTATAATTGTGCATATGGTTTAGGGTTTTTCATTAAAAAAAAGTCGAACTAGACTGACGAGTCCTTTTACTTATAATTTTTCAGTCAAAACTTTATTTATTTATCTTGACCAAAAATTATTATTGCTCTAATTAAAAACTAGGCACTTAAAGAAAATAAAAAAAAATACAAAAAGATATAGTACTAGTTAATCAAATTTTCCAATTGAATTTTCTATAGTGTATTTAGTATAAAATAGGTAAAAAAATTATTAGCACGGTATGCCGTTGCGTTAATGTGTTCATACGTTAGAAAACACGTTCCTTACTAATATTACATACTTTAAAATGTTTAGTACTCATTAAAAAATTATATTTAACGAAAAGTATTTATGTTAAAAATATTCCCAAACTACAATATACGCTGTAAAAAAAACTGTAACCAAATATACGTAACTTACGTGACAAATGACGCGCGTGTTTTTTTAATAAATTTTATTATTTTGTATATTTTACTAAAACGTTATTATTGAACAATATCCAAATCATTGTTTAATATATAGCAAATAAAAAATATGTATAAACAGAATATTTGTACGCTCAAACTTATTTTTTTCTAAATATCCCGCGCCTAAATATCACGCACGTAAAAATTTACGCTAGTTAAAAATTAAGAACTTTTTTAATTTTAAAAGGATACAAAAACCAATGTCTTCTCTTCAAAAAGAGTTTTTGATATTCAATTCCTTTTATGGAAAAATAAAAAAATTCTAAATTAATTTCATATAATTTTTAAAAAGCGCTTTTTATGATGCACGTGATTTTTAACGCTTGTAAGTAGTAATTTTGATTAAAATTCAGAATTTTTTTATTTTTTGGTCGTATTTTTGGATTTTTTAGAGTTAATCGCAAAGGAACCATAAAAAAACTATAATAATTTATTAAACAAATATTCAACAAAAAAAATATTGTTGAAAGTGGCTGATTTTAGTTCAAATTGTCCACTTCATAACGCACGTGATTTTTAACGCAAGATGTGGTAATTTAGTAATAGATTATTTAGGATCGTATTTTTGGATTCTTCTGAGTTAGTATAGTCTGTTAATTTCCTTCTATCAAAATAGTATTTTTTTAATACAGTTCTAATTATAAAAGTGACCTACGCTTTTAATAGCGCACGTGATTTTTGACGCAAAATGGTAGTAATTTTAATTAAAATTCAAAAAAACTTTTGAATAATTTTAAGTTAATTTCGAAGGTACCAGAAAAAAACTATAATAATTTATTTAAAAAATATGGAAAAAAGTGGCTTATCTGACTTCAACTTGCTTTTTTTGTAACGCACGTCATTTTTAACGCATAAAGCAATAATTTAGTAAGAGGAGACAATTTTTAAACGTGTTTTTAAATGCATCTGAGTTAATATAGTTTATGTATTTTCATTTGTCCAAATAGTATCTTTTATACAGTCCTAATTATTAAAGTGACCTACGCTTTTTATAGCGCACGTGATTTTTGACGCAAAATGGTGGTAATTTTATTAAAATCAAAAAATTTTGGAGAATTTTCAGTTAATTCCAAAAGTACCAGAAAAAAACCTATAATAAAATATTCAACTAAAAATATCGGAAAAAGTGGCTCATCTGACTTCAACTTGTTCTCTTTATAACGCACGTGATTTTTAACGCATAACGCAATAATTTATTAAGAGGAGACAATTTTTAAACGTGTTTTTGGATGCACCTGAGTTAGTTTAGTATGTTAATTTTCTTTTGTCCAAATAGTATTTTTTTATACAGTCCTAATTATTAAAGTGACCTACGGCTTTTATGACGCACGTGATTTAAAACGCAAATTGTAGTAATTTAATTGAAATTGGAAAAAGATATTTTTTGATGGTAATTTTGGATGCTGGTAAGTTTACATCAAAGTACCAAAAAAAACCATACAAATTTCTTTAAAAAAAATGTCAACAAAAAATATTGTGAAAAGTAGCTTATCTGATTTTCGCTTGCGTGATTTCGAACGCACGTGCTTTTTAACGCAAGTAGTAGTAATTTACTAAGGTCAGTTTTAAAACGTGTTTTTGGGTGCATCCGAGTTAGTATAGTTTGTTAATTTCCTTCTATCTGAATAGTATTTTTTAATACAGTACTAATTATTAAAGTTACCTACAGCTTTTATGACGCACGTGATTTATAACGCAAAATGGTAGTAATTTAATTGAAATTGGAAAAAGATATTTTTTGATGGTAATTTTGGATGCTGGTAAGTTTACATCAAAGTATCAAAAAAAACCATAATAATTTCTTTAAAAAAAATGTCAATAAAAAATATTGTGAAAAGTAGCTTATCTGATTTTCACTTGCGTGATTTCGAACGCACGTGCTTTTAAACGCAAGTAGTAGTAATCTAGTAAGAGATAATTTTCGACCATATTTTTCGATTCCTGTGAGTTTATATAATTTTTTAAGGGAAAATGTTAAATAAAAAATTTTATATTGAAATGAGGAGTAAATAAGTTAATTAAAAAATAATTTTTTCGAAAAATTATTATTTCTAAAGAACATTTTTTTTGGGATAATTTGTTTATATTTGCACTCTTAAGTTTATGAAGAACCATATTTATAGGCAAAGAAATACTGACTTTAAATAATCTTAATTATTTTTAATTGCAAATTGCGCACGTATAAATTCACTTTAGATAAATTATGGGGAACTTTACGCTTGCGTGTTTAAAAAGAAAGGACTCATAAAATTTCCTTCTATTCAAATATATTTTTTTAAAAGTCCTTAATTTTCAATAATAAAAATTACAAAACTAATTAAAGATAATTTTTTAACCAGCGCTTTTTACAACGCACGTGATTTTAAACGCACATGAGTCATTTTTTTAAATTATTATTCTTATTTTTAGATATCTCTGACTTAATCGAGTTTTTTCAGAAAAAAATTCAATATAAGCTTTTTTTTTTTTGAATTTAAGAGATTCAAAAAAATCTTTTAAATTCAAAAAAAAAAAAAAAAAAGCTTATATTGACTAAATTGCCAGCTAAAAATGGTTTATTAAAAAGTAAAGGGTAACTGGAAATTTTATATAAAAAAAAAATAAGAAGTACTTTTTTTAAATAAAATTTTCAGTTACCCTTTACTTTTTAATAAACCATTTTTAGCTGGCAATTAAGTCAATAAAAAATTTTACCTTTTCGATAAGTTTTTCTATAAAAGGTAATAAAATGTAAAAAAAAATCACCCTGTATGCGTACTAATATTCGGTGCACATTTAAATTCACATACGCACATTAATTTCGACTCCCCTTTATGTCTACCGTGAGTAGTTAATTAGTTCGTTAATTATGCTACTTGTCATCAACACTTGAGACAAAGGAAGGCAAAAATAAAACAAAACAAAAAAGGATGCTTTTATATCACAACTGAACAAGTCATTGACGTATTGTTCAGTAGCCTAGAGAAGAATGACTTTCCTGATGTTGATTACTGCATTACCGATTCTATGTCAGCTTCTCAGTTCCAGTTTTTAATGGCTTTGGAAAGAAGCTTATTAGACGTAATAAAAAAAAAAGAAACTCCATTAATCCTTCGATACCTACTGAAAGAAATTTAACAATTACGCCAACAGCTATTGTACACATATGAGCATAAGAAGGCGTTAAATTGACGGCCTATAAATATTTTTGGCAATTTCGATTTTCTTATTGGCACTCTCGAGCGTAATCCTTTCCCAGAGCTGAGTGTGCTTCAAGGAGATTTTCGGGCACCAGCCTACGTTTCCCAGGAATTTCAGCTAATTGCGTGATAAGAATCCAATTCAATTCGAGTGGTATTATTGATGAAAATTCAATAAAGAAAAGTGGAGCGGAATGGGGAACTTGTAATTACTTTTCCACACTAACCAGTATTTTTGTAGATGTGGAAAATTCGTTTTGTTAGTGGGAAATTCTTGTACGATTGTATATGTATTGGAAAAGTTCACGTTTCTCACGCTATAACAACTATTCGAGTGTGACGTGCCTCGAACTCTTGACACCTCACCGTAGGAGATTTTCCTTGGAAATTTCGAATTCAAACTTTATCTCGAATAGTAGAAAAGTTTTCCAACTTTTGGCCAAAGCCAGAGCGTGTCCTTTTATAGTTTCACAAACGGTCTTTTATTGATCGCTTCCTAACACTTTGGTGAATGATTTTCAATGTTCTTCCAACTTAACTTTTCCGAGCTTTCGATACGTGTGCACACACACAATCGATTCAAATCGAATCCTTATCAGATCCGATTTTAGTTCACTACTGACTGACTGACTGATCTTTATTGGCTGCTGAAATTCCCTTCTCAGCGTGATAAGAAAAGTTTTATTACTTTTCCTATACTTTTATTCGTCCTTTTCTTCTGTTTTCTTTTCGTTTATACTGTTATTTATTTACTGTTCTTTATTTTATATTATTCAATATGAAAGGATAAATTACTCAATATTTTTTTAAATATTATTTAAGAGAAATTTTCGTAGATGTTCATTCGTTTTACTTAAAAAGAATTCTACTTATTCAGTGAATTTTATGAATTATTTTTTTTTTATAGCATCTGTGAGGGTAGAATAAGGATTTTTTATTTAATTTATAATAAATAACATTTCTTATTTTAAGCTGGTAGTTTTTTTTTGTGGGAATAATTCTTTGCGAAAAATTTGTATTTATTTTTTTCAAAGAATTAATCTTAATTAAAGAAGAAAACTAATCAAAAAAAAAATTTCCTTTTGGGCTATGAAATTTTCACTTTCATCTCAATTAATATGATTTTTGAGAATAATTTCGAATAAATCTCATCCATAAATATTAAATCCTGTTTTGAGAAAATTCTTAAAGTATTTTAGAAACTTTCGTAATATTGATAGACGATAAATATTACAAAAAATATCCTTACGTTTGGTGTGCAGAATTTTTTATTTTCAAGATAATTATTTCAAAGGATATTATTACAAAATTCTTCCAAAAGCAACAATAAAAATTCTAAAATTGATCATAGATAATTTCGACCTGCGCTTTCTTTGACGCACGTGATTTTTAACGCAAAGGTCTGTTCTTAATTTTTGATAATATTTTCGGATGTCTCCAATTTATTATCTAAGGTATCCCATAAAGACAATCTATAACAGTAACTTGTCTGAGTTCAACTTGTTCTCTTTATAACGCACGTGATTTTTAACGCAACAAATAGTAATTTTGTAAGAGATATTTTTGGATCGTAATTTTTTAAGCTTCTGAGTTAGTATACATAGTTTGTTAATTTTCTTCTATATATAATTTTTTTATACATCTCTATTTATAAAATTGATCTACGCTTTTTATAACGTACGTGATTTTTGACGCAAAATAATAGCGAACCAAAAAAAAAATTAAAAAAATATTTTTTTGTTGTATTTTTAGATGCTTTTAAGTTAATCCCAAAGCTAACAAAAAAAAAATTTACTAAAAAAATATTCAAAAAAAATGGCTTATTTGATTTCAACTTGTTCTCTTTATAACGCACGTGATTATTGCCGCAAGAAGTAGTAATTTGGTAAGAGATATTTTTGGATCGTAATTTTTTAAGCTTATGAGTTAGTATAGTTTGTTAATTTTCTTCTATATATAATTTTTTTATACATCTCTATTTATAAAATTGATCTATGCTTTTTATAACGCACGTGATTTTTGACGCAAAATGATAGCAAACCAAAAAAAAAAAATTAAAAAAATATTTTTTGGTTGTATTTTTAGATGCTTTTAAGTTAATCCCAATGCTAACAAAAAAAAAATTTACTAAAAAAATATTCAAAAAAAGTGGCTTATTTGATTTCAACTTGTTTTCTTTATAACGCACGTGATTATTGCCGCAAGAAGTAGTAATTTTGTAAGAGATATTTTTGGATCGTAATTTTTTAAGCTTCTGAGTTAGTATAGTTTGTTAATTTTCTTCTATATATAATTTTTTTATACATCTCTATTTATAAAATTGATCTATGCTTTTTATAACGCACGTGATTTTTGACGCAAAATGATAGCAAACCAAAAAAAAAAAATTAAAAAAATATTTTTTGGTTGTATTTTTAGATGCTTTTAAGTTAATCCCAATGCTAACAAAAAAAAAATTTACTAAAAAAATATTCAAAAAAAGTGGCTTATTTGATTTCAACTTGTTGTCTTTATAACGCACGTGATTATTGCCGCAAGAAGTAGTAATTTTGTAAGAGATATTTTTGGATCGTAATTTTTTAAGCTTCTGAGTTAGTATAGTTTGTTAATTTTCTTCTATATATAATTTTTTTTATACATCTCTATTTATAAAATTGATCTACGCTTTTTATAACGCACGTGATTTTTGACGCAAAATAATAGCAAACCAAAAAAAAAAATTAAAAAAATATTTTTTGGTTGTATTTTTAGATGCTTTTAAGTTAATCCCAAAGCTAACAAAAAATAATTTATTTAAAAAAAATTCAAACAAAGTGGCTGATTTGGTTTTAAATTGTTCTCTTTATAGCGCACGTGATTATTGCCGCAAGAAGTAGTAATTTTGTAAGAGATATTTTTCGATTTTATTTTTGGATACTTTTGTGTTAGTCTAGTTTTTTCAGGGAAAATTCATTAAAAATTTTGATGTGCTATTATTCTGTTAGCTGATATTTGACAGTCAAAGAGGAAAGTGATGCCAAAATTATTACAGACTCGTATAACCTTCAACAATGTATAATTATCGTAAAAATTAATTCATCAATAATTGTGATGCTCTGAAAATTACGTGACAAATTGGGTCGGAATAATTTGCATTGAAATTGGACTATTTTTTGTAAAGTTGATAATGATGATGAAAGTGTTGACAAGCTGGTCCCAATCCTACTAACATAATGGTAACTAAAATTATAAGCCATAAGTAGACACGTGAACAGGACCAATAGTGACATATTTTTGTTGATCTATTGGGTAACCATTAATAAACATAAGTTTCTCATAATCTGGATTGGAGATCTACTCTCACCTAACGTTTTCTTTTTTGGCACTATCAACTTATCCTTTATGCCAGTTCTGTAGCACTCAGTTCACCATCATTCACATATACCAGGTGTATAAGCTTAAATCCGCTGTTTTTTAGTCAAAAAAACACATGTTTTTTTTCATAGAAAGCAAAAACCAATTTATTCAAAGTACTTGCCCTCGTTAGCTACACATTATTTCGATCTCTCGGGCAATTTGTGGATACCACGCCAAAAAAAATTCATTTTTTTCGAGGCAAACCCCTCACCAAGCCATTTTTGGACGTCTTCGTAAGAATCGAAGTACTGCTCAGCGAGCGCGTGGCCAATCGACGAAAACAGGTGGTAGTCGGAAGGGGTCAGATCTGGTGAACAAGCAGGGTGGGGTAGCACCTCCTAGTTGAGTGTCTCTCAGTAGTTTCGGACCATTTTTGACATGTGCGATGGTGCGTTGTCGCGGAGGAAAATCAGCTTGTCATGTCTTTGTTGATAATCCATCATTATCAATAAAGACACGGTGCAATTTGATCAGTTGTTGGTGGAAGCGGTAGGCATTGACAGTGTCACTAGGTTTCAACATCTCATAGTAGACGATACCCTGCTGATCCCACCAAACACACAGCATCGTCTTCCGTCTGAAGCGATTTGGTCTTGGGGAAGATGTTGATGGTTGGCCGGGATCAACCCACGATTTCTTGCGTGTAAGATTCTCGAAATATATCCACTTTTCATCGCTTGTCATAATCCGATGGAGGAATGACTTTCTTTTTTGTCTAGCGAGCAAGATTTCGTATGTGTTTTGGCGTCGCTCCATCTGCCTATCATTCAATTCATGCGGCACCCATTTGCTGATCTTTTCAATCTTCCCCATGGTACGCAGACGCATGGAAATGGCTGGTTGAGTAACACCCAATTGCTCCGCGAGCATTTTTTACGATTGGGTATCGTTTTCGTCCAAAAGAGCCTGTAATTGATGGTCCTCAACCTCCCTAGACCGATTTTCACGCTTCTTGTCCCACAAATCTAAACCGACGAAACTCTCGGCACGTTGTTTCCGAAAAATAACTGTCACAATAGGCCTCCAATAAGCATTCGATGCGATTCGGCAGTCGATTTCTTCAAATTGAAGCAGGAAAGCAGAGCTTCCCGCATATGCTCTTTTTCCGGTACAAAACTAGACATGA
Source organism: Atherix ibis (assembly GCA_958298945.1). Classification (NCBI taxonomy): domain Eukaryota; kingdom Metazoa; phylum Arthropoda; class Insecta; order Diptera; family Athericidae; genus Atherix; species Atherix ibis. The sequence goes on along the minus strand of OY282605.1, from coordinate 27,357,911 downwards.
TTACCAAAGAAAAAATGTATGTTGTTGTACAAAATTGCTGACAATGTGCACTGATTAATTTTGACAGATGGTAGCTTAATACGCTCACTCATGCCATCTATGACCAAACAGCGGATTTAAGCTTATACACCTGGTATGAATACAAACTGACCAGGAATTACCTTGCGAGTAGAACTCCTCGTATTGTACAGAACCTGAATCCCAAATACCTAGTTTAATCTTTAACCACATTCGAATCTGCTATACAAAAACTAATAAAATTCTTACTATACGTATTCTAAATACCTTATCAACCAGAAACCGGTCTTATTTAGATAACTTTGTACAGATACAACGAAGTTGAAAAATGGCCTCATTGACATGACTCTATAAAGTGCCACCTGCCACATGTCTAAAGATATTTACATTGAAAAAAAACATGGTACAGTGTCCGTTGCACCAAATCCCGATCATATTAGAATAGGACGTTCAACTGAGAAAATTGTTGCGGTCTTGGAAGTATAACTGAAAGTTTAGGACCTCAATAAGGAATCTCACGCAAGAATTGAGTTACATAAAAAATTGCATTTAAACCCACACAAAATTCAGGTGATAAAGAGACTTTGGGACCATATATCATATGTGCCGCCGGAATTGAAACGAAAACGATTTAGAGCTCCATAGCAGACCCAGATTTTTTTACAGGAGTGATAAGGGGCATTTTGACTTAGACAGCTTCATCGATAAATCAAATATAAGTTTCATGGCACATGAAAATCTAAAGGCAATTGGAGAGAGACCCTTACTTTGACGTAGGATGACTGTGTAGTTTTGTGTTTGGCCGCAGGTATCATTAGTCCATATTTCTTTGATGACTCAATTGACAATGCTGCTATGATAACTGGTGAGCGATATTGAGGGATGTTACGGAAATTGTTCATCCGAAAATAGGACTAGACGACATAAATAGTGAATACGCTACAAAGAAAATTTTACGACCGACGCTTTTCTGACCGATTCATGACAAAAAGTGATAATATCGATTAAGACCCCCTTGCTCCCAAAGATTTAACCGCTAACGATTTCTCCCTGCAAGGATACTCAAAGAAGGAGGTAAACCTTTTTTTTTTTGGTAATTAGAACATCTGATTTAGGTCAAATGTCAGCCATTTTGTCTGTCATCAGTAAATGTAGTCTAAAATTGGGAATCTACTGTGATTAAATGAAAAAAAAAAATACTGTCAACGAAAAATATTGTGCAAAGTAGGCCTTATCTAAGTTAAAGGACATTAGAAAAGAAAATGGACGGAATTCATTAATGATGATTGGTTAAAATACGACTAATATAAGAGATGACACAAAAAAATTGAAGGTCCTTTAAATGCTTAAGTTACGTAAATACCCTGAATAGTAACATTATGCTTTGGGGTCCCAATACGGAACAGTTCAATTCAATTTGTCAGATTATCACCAATTAAACTGTGGATCAATAATTACGATGAGAAGGATGCTGGAAAATTGGGGATTTTTATGTTCCTTTTGAATATCAGACACATGTGCCTGTGCGGTAATTCTTAGACTTCTCTAAACACCCTTTTTAAACCACCTCCCGATAAAACCAAAAAAAAAGACTTCCATAAACAGTATTTTTTATTATATTGGGTGTATAACTTAAAAATGCGGGATTGACAACAGATGGCATAACTTTTACACATGGTTTGTGTTAATAATAACTCATATGGCATTTTTGAGGTTAAACATCTGTCATTCATTCTCGATTAGTCATTGAACGAAATAGTGTAAACAACAAATTTTTTTTTGCTTCAAAAATGTCGAATTTCGTCCCATTTGCGGGAAGTGTTGATTTACTTCTTCAATTTGAAAAAAAGTGCAGCTGAAGCACATCGATTTCTCACCGAAGCTTATCCTGAATATGTTCCATCGATTTCAACGTGCGAGAGATGGTTTGTGCGGTTCAGAAGTGGTGATTTTGACACGGCAGACAAAGAACGACCAGGTCAGCCAAAAAAGTTTGAAGATGAAGATTTGGAGGCATTACTCGACGAAGACTGTTGTCGAACTCAAGAAGAAATTGCAAAATTATTGGGAGTCACTCAAGCAGCCATTTCAAAACGTTTGAAAACAGCAGGATTCATCCAAAAGCAATGAAATTGGGTCCCATATGAATTGAAGCCGAGAGACGTTGAAAGGCGATTTTGCATGTCGGAAATGCTGCTTGAACGGCAGAAAAAGAAGTCGTTTTTGAATCGAATCATTTCTGGCGACGAAAAATGGATTCATTACGAAAAACCCAAAGCGCAAAAAATCGTATGTGAAGCCCGGCCAACCAGCCAAATCAACGCCAAAGCCAAATATCCATGGCGCCAAGGTAATGCTCTGTATTTGGTGGGATCAGAAGGGTGTGATCTATTATGAGCTATTGAAATCGGGCCAGACGATCACAGGCGACCTCTACCGAACACAATTAATCCGTTTGAAGCGAGCATTGGCCGAAAAACGCCCGGAATATGCGACCAGACACGAAGCCATAATTTTCCATCATGACAACGCTCGGCCACATGTTGCAAGACCGGTTAAAAATTATTTAGAAAACAGTGGCTTGGAAGTTTTGCCTCACCTGCCTTATAGCCCAGACCTTGCCCCGTCCGACTACCATTTGTTTAGATCCATGCAAAACGCCCTCACTGGAATACGCTTCACTTCAGAACAGGGTATCAAAAATTGGCTCGATTCATTCTTGGCCTCAACATCGGAGCAGTTTTTTTGGCGCAGAATCCATATGTTGCCGGAAAGATGGGAAAAAGTAGTGGCTTCCGATGGACAATACTTTGAATAAAATATATTGTAACAATTTTTCAAAATAAACACTCAAAGTTTGCCAAAAATCGCGCATTTTTAAGTTATACACGAAATTCTTAAATGTCAAATGAAAGTAGTTATTTTTTGACTTCTCTGACCATTATCTTAAATACGAAAAAGAAGGACTTCTTAAAACTGTCTTTTTTATGATAAAAAAAACCAAATTTTTAAATGTCAAATGGAAGCAGTTACTTTTTGACTTTTTTTAACAGCATCTTAAACCCAAAGGAAGCACTCCTAGAAGTTGTTAATTTTATTATATAGGGTTTTCCAATAAGAGTGATATGATTTCTAAGTGACGTTTCGGCTATTTGTAATATGTCATGATTGGTCTTTTTTTTTCATTGTATTCAGTTATGTTTACAATTTCATTATGGAGAGATATACGCAAGAACAACGTTTACAAATTATTCAATTTTATTATCAAAATAATCGTTCTCCAATTGCAACTTTTCGTGCGCTCACTTCCATCTGAGTGGTGCGGTAAATAAACAAAACTGTCGTTTTTGGTGTGAAGAAAATCCACAAATTATTCATGAAAACCCATTACATTCACCTAAATTGACAGTTTGGTGTGGTTTTTGGTCTGGTGGACTTGATTCAGGGGAAAAAGTGCTCGAAAATTGGGTTCATCGAATTCGTTCCTGCAAAAGAAGTCGTGAAGGCCATTTGAATGACGTTTTATTCAGAACTAAATTATATCGATTGTACTTCACATTAAATAAAAAACATTTGAATTTTCTTAACAATTAGTGTTTGTTTTTTTAAAAAGAAATCATATCACTTTTATTCGAAAACCCTATATAAAAAACGAAATTTTTGTTTGCCAAATGGAAGTAGTTATTTTCTGGCTTCTCTGACCATTATCTTAAATGCGAAAGGAAAAGATTTCTAAAAATTATTAATTTTATTATAAAAAAAACGAAATTTTTAATGTCAACTGGAAGCAGTTATTTTTTGACTTCTTTTAAATGGCTTCTCGACAATAGGAAAAAGAAAAACTTTCAAAAACTATCAATTTTATCATAAAAAAAAGGAAATTTATTAACATCTTGAGAGTCATTCTCGAAAATTTTCTATTGGAATTTTTCCTTTCGTTTCGAATTACTTCTTAAGTAAAAAAATTAAACGGCAATTTTTTTACGCACACTAAAAGAAAGTCCTTTCGTTCACTATGCAATCCAAAAACCGACCATCTGTTCTCAATATTTTCTACAATAAATCTATTATCACCCACTAACATTACTTGGCAAACATCCTTGATAAATTTTCTGTATTTTTTTTCCGCGTTTTTTTTTTTTGGTTTTATTAAGAGGTCCTTTTCAAAATTGAAATAATCGAGTGATTATTGTTTTTATGATTTCCGCAAAAGTAACATTTCTGATGAGATCAATTTCGAAAGATGTTCGAATTTGGAATTTTTTTTTTAATACTTCTCAATTTAATTGTGGCGTTTTTCTGTCTCCAATGCAGTAATAAAATTAAACTGCTTCGTAATTACTCTATTTTAGACATTGACTATATAAGACCAATCAACTGTAGTCTCATCCAAAGCAATAATGCACAATCAACCCTGATGTACAGAGGTTGATATCGGATAATTGTCAGTAATTCAAGTGCATTTTTGTCACCCTCACAATTTGTGTCCTACCATAAAAGCACAGTCATCCCATCGCCATCAAGAATTTAGGAAAAACAAAATTAAAAACTAAATTAACACTAATTGATCGATGACTTTATCATCATGATACTTACATTTTTTAACCAAAAAAAATAAAAAAATTTGTAGCACCCCTTGTGGCTGGGATGTTATTTCTTTCGAAGTCATATGAATTTTTAGATTGCGTTTGCCAAGTAACTTTAGAAATCAGAAATTCACTGTAATCTCTTCTAATAAAAGCAGAGCAATGATTGGGAATTAGTCACAGAAAAACGTAATTGATGGGGAAATTAATGGTTTTTTTTTTCTTTTTTTTGTTTAATTTTATAATTTAAATTTAATTAATTTTTTCTCGGTAAAATTAATCAGAATTGGTACAAATTATTGTCTTTTTTGTGTATAAAGTAAGCGTAAGAGTTGAAAATACAATAATTGCTGATCAGCATACATTCATGGGTCATTTGGTTTTTGACTTGCGAGTATAATTTTGAAACTGACTTTTTCGAATTCTTAAAAAAATACAAGGTGGGCAGAAAAGTAATGCGACTGTTATCTGGAGAATACAGCGGATTTCTCTTTCACGTAGCTTGTATTTGAGTTCCTGCCAAACGTACCGTACAAGTTTCAACCTTGTACGGTAACTTTGTAAGTGATAATAGTGAAAGGATAAGCAGAATTTAAATTTTTTATAACGAGTAAAAGTTACTTACTGAAATTTTTTATAACGAGTATCATAAATCATTGTTTGGTAACTTTGTAAGTGATAATAGTGAAAGGATAGGCAGATGTGAAATTTTTTATAACTAGTAAAACGGTACTTACTGAAATTTTTTAAAACGAGTAACATAAATCATTGTTTGGTAACTTTGTAAGTGATAATAGTGAAAGGATAGGCAGATGTGAAATTTTTTATAACGAGTAAACCGTTTCTTACTGAAATATTTATAACGAGTAACAGAAATCATCGTTTGATAACTTCCTAAGTGATTATAGTGAAAGGATAGGCAGAAGTAAAATTTTTTATAACGAGTAAAAGTTACTTACTGAAATTTTTTAAAACGAGTAACATAAATCATTGTTCGGTAACTTTGTAAATGGATGTAATGAAAGGATAGGCAGATGTAAAATTTTTTATAACGAGTAAACCGTTTCTTACTGAATTATTTATAATGAGTAACAGAAATCATCGTTTGATAACTTCCTAAGTGATAATAGTGAAAGGATAGGCAGAATTTAAATTTTTTATAACGAGTAAAGCGTCACTTACTGCAAGTTTTTTATAACGAGTAACATTAATCATCATTCGGTAACTTTGTAAGTGATAATAGTGAAAAGATAGGCAGAAGTAAAATTTTTTATAACGAGTAAAGCGTTAGTTAAAGAAATTTTTTTATAACGAGTAATATAAATCATCGTTTGATAACTTCCTAAGTGATAATAGTGAAAGGATAGGCAGAATTTAAATTTTTTATAACGAGTAAAAGTTACTTACAGAAATTTTTTATAACGAGTAACATAAATCATTGTTTGGTAACTTTGTAAGCGATAATAGTGAAAAGATAGGCAGAAGTGAAATTTTTTATAACGAGTAAAACGGTACTTACTGAAATTTTTTATAACGAGTAACAGAAATCATCGTTTGGTAACTTCCTAAGTTATAATAGTGAAAGGATATGCAGAAGAGAATTTTTTTATAACGAGAAAAACGTTATTTACTTAAAGTTTTTATAACGAGTAACATTAAAAAAGGAGCATCAATTTGTTGACGCTTTAAGCAAATTAATTAAAAATACAACTTAAAAAGCCGAATTTTTTCAATTAACAAATTTCATAAAATAAAATAGTAGAAAATAAATAAATTGCAAAGTTTTTTTGGTGTAAAAAGTGGCCGGTGCCAATATTACATATTTTTCGAATGTTAAATTTTTTTTTCCGCATATTGTACGAGCTGGATCATATTACGAGGGCTACTAAGACAGTAATTGAGATTGAGATCATTTTCCGCAGACAAACCCAGCTCATAGTGCAATTCGACATAGCCCACAAGATGTTTTTTGCTGTCTTTCCCTGCACATAACATAGCATGCACGTTAGCCCCTCTGAGATGAACCTCATCCGGTAACAACGTAACTCGATGTGCCTTGTGAAAATTTGCGTCGAGTCCATGGCAAACATCCTTGCACATAGCATGTACGTTAGCCCCTCCGAGATGAACCTTATCCGGTAGCTACGCAACTCGATGTGCCTTGTGAAAATTTGCGTCGAGCCCATGGCAAACATCCCTTATTTCAGTCACAAATCCCTTATATTAAGTCACAATTTCGGTAGCCGTGAGGTATTTTTGGAGGTACGAAAAGTAGTGAGAGACAAAACTTGCGCAGAAAGGCCTCCAACATTGAAAACTGAATTAAATGTAGAGCCTTTCAAGCAATTAATTTTATAAAGAAATTTTTACAAGACTCAGAAAATGGATTCTTCGTGTCAGATCAAATATTGCAGATACTTCGATGCTCCAAAATAGAAAAATCAGTGCCACTACTTTTTTGCCACACCTCATATAGTATTTGAAAAGTTTTCGGCAACCACTCTCTTCCGCTTTGCCGTTCAACTCACTATTCTAATAAGGACGCCATATTATTTGGATTTTTTTTCCACTAATATTTTTTCCATTATATAGCTTCTAATTCGTTCCCCATTCCATTTCCAACTTTTCTTCTTTATTTTTTATTTGGACCAACAAAACCGATAAAATTTAACTCCATTTCCCAGGGCCACCCAGCAAACCAATAAATTAAAATCTCATATTTTGCTCTCATCTCTTAAGGTCCTAATGCCAATAAAGGTTATCTAATTTGTGTTTTCGAAACTAATGATAAATAAAACTGATTTAAAATTCAGATTTTGATGAAATTTTTATTTTAATAATATCATTTCAAATGGCTATCACGTGACTTTTTGTAGGACTTAATACTTTTGAGGTTATGTTCGATAACTATTTCGTATATTTTAGGCTGTAATTATGTAATTACTTAATGTATGTTAGTTCTTAAATTCTGAAAAGGTTGAGAATTGTTTGCGTTATGTATAAAAAATCCAACGGCGTCAAATCGCACGATCTTGGAGGTCAATTCACATAATCAAATCTCGAAATTTCGCGTTCTCGCCAAAAGTTTTTACACAAAATAGCCGAAATTTATCATATTGTGTGGCTTGGTATGATATCTTGTTGAAATCATGTATGATCCAGATTGAAATCTTTGAGCTCAGCCCCAAAAAATCGGTTATTATTCAATGGTAGCAGTCAGAATTGACGACAATAACGGTCTCTCTCTCTATTCATATTCAATTTTTTATACCAAAAACAAAGAAAATGTAAAAAAAAAATTATTTAAAAAAGCATATTTTACGTCCTAATTTTTTTGAACAAATTAATTATTTTCCATTTTATAATTTATCTTTTCAGTAATTTGAATTCCAAACAAAAACGAAAAGAGAACAAAAAGTCGTCCTTAATTCAATTCTAAAGAAAATCTAATGAATCTTTTTAGAAATTTGTAAATTCAACAAAGATAATATTCGTAATAATTTGTAGCATTCGAAATGGTTCAATGCAAAGATAATTAAAATGAATATCCTTTAACAGAATCGGTTATACAGAATTGAAAATGTTGACGTAGACACCTTAGGTGGGCTTGGTTGTAACTCATTGTAATGTTACTAGCTTTAATTGAAGAGCAACAGAAGGATAACAGAGTTTCCTTATATACAACATTAATGAGGGGTTGTTTTTTCTTATTTTTTTCCATTTGGTTTTTTTTTTTATCTGAAATGCAATGTAAAAGAATTAAAGTGAAAATAAACAAGGCGGCGAAATTGAAAAGAAAATAACTCCGAACTTGCAGAGAAACTATAGTGAAAATTTAAAAAAAATGAGCTTCGGATCCTTACGAAATATGGAATTGTTACACAACAGGGATCTCTGGTGTTGTTAGACATTTCTGCTCGACGCATTACCAAGATGAATTCCGAACAAGATTCGCGTTCGGATGTGTAATTAAAATTTACATTTGAATATTTTGTCATGATGTTGTAGTTCAGGTGAAACGCCTTGATAAACGGAACAGAATCCTGATTCGTACTTCAAAGTAGATTCTTAAAAAAACGATAATGTTAATGAGCTTTTTACTTTGTACACAAACATTATGCGAAGTATTCTTATTGCAGCGTTAATGTTCTACTCTAGGCGAAACTATGAATTTGCACTTCAACTTCAACGTAAATAAACGAATTCCACCCCCAAAAGGAAGTTCCTTCGACTTAGATTTAAATGAACACAAACATTTTACCAAAGCTCCTTTTACTCATACGACACAAAACTTTCGCGATGCTTAAACCTTTTTGAGATATTTGTCTTCTTCGTCGTATTATCCTTTAAAAATTGTTCCCATTTCCTTGAAATATAAAAAGAGGGCGTATGAGTTACTAGAAGGATAATAATGTTAGTGGTAAAATGGAAAAAAAACTAAATAAACGAATTACTTGACTGTATTAGTTTTGGTTTATTCAATCCGAAACAAAAAAAATCACGGCTCAAAAGTACTTCCAGGATAAAAATTCAACTTTTTTTTCTAATAAACAAAACATTAGGTTTGATACTAAATAAAATATTATTTATAGTAATTTTATTAAGGATAGTTGTTAAAATTTATTATAGGACCATATTGAGATACTATTAGGTCATATAAGAATTTACAGGAGAAGAAAAAATCAATTTGAATAATTTTAATTACAATATTTTGAATTTTATAAATCAAGCACTTCCAAATTCACGCTAGATAAAAATTAAGATCCTTACGCATCCTAGCTAATATGCATATTCAAAAAAAATTAGGATTAATAATCCACATTGAGTATTTTTCAATGGAGTTCTTATTTTTCAATAAAAAAAAATGCAAAATTGGTTAAAGATACTTTTCGACATGTGCTATTTTAACTGCACGTGATTTAACCCGCAGAAAAGTTGTAATTTAATTAAAATTTGCCAAACAAATTTTTGATTACATTTTTTAATACACTAAAAAAAAACGTTTACCATTTTTTAAAAAAATTTCAACAAAATATATTGCAAAAAGTTGCTTAACTGAGTTTAACTTCGGCTCATTACAACGCACGTGTTTTTTAACGCAGTGGTAATAATTTTATTCAAATTAACAAGAAAATTGTTGTTCAAATTTTTTTAAAACTTAAATTTCAATTCTTTAAAAAAAAACGTTTACCATGTTTAGATTGCGTTATTTATAACGCACTTAATAAAAATCAGTGGTAGTGATTAGATTAAAATACAAAAAAAATTTCGTATTTTTAATATTTTTTGTATTTAAAAAAAACAAATTTTTACCAAATTTTTAAAAACAAATTCTTTAAAAAAATATTGTAAAGTGTTTAATTGGAGTCTAGATTGCGCTCTTTATAACGCACGTGCTTTTAAGCGCAGTGATAGTAATTTAATTAAAATTGACAAGAAAATTTTTGTTCAAATTTTTTAGATTTTTCAATATTTTTAAAAAAAAGTTTACTTTGTTTAGATTGCGCTCTTTATAACGCACGTGATAAAAATCAGTGGTAGTGATTAGATTAAAATACAAAAAAAAAATCGTATTTTTAATATTTTTTGTATTTTAAAAAAAGAAATTTTTACCAAATTTTTAAAAAAAAAATTCTTAAAAAAATATTGTTAAAGTGTTTAATTGGAGTCTAGATTGCGCTCTTTATAACGCACGTGCTTTTAAGCGCAGTGATAGTAATTTAATTAAAATTGACAAGAAAATGTTTGTTCAAATTTTTAAGATTTTTCAATATTTTTAAAAAAAAGTTTACCTTGTTTAGATTGCGCTCTTTATAACGCACTTGATAAAAATCAGTGGTAGTAATTTGATTAAAATTCGAGAAAAAAATTTGTTTGTATATTTAAGATTTTTTAATACTTAAAAAAAAAACGTGTACCATTTTTTTAAAATTCAACAAAAAATATTGTATAAAGGTTCTTATCGGAGTCTAGACTGCGTTCTTTATAACGCACGTGCTTTTAAACGCAGTGATAGTAATTTGCTTAAAATTCGAAAAAAAAATGTTCGTGCGAATTTTTAATATTTTTTATATTTTAAAAACCAAACTTTTACTAGTTTTTTTTAAAAAATTAACAAAAAATATTAAAATTTTCTGATCGGAGTTTAGATTGCGCTATTTATAACGCACTTGATAAAAATCAGTGGTAGTGATTAGATTAAAATAAAAAAAAATTTCGTATTTTTAATATTTTTTGTATTTTAAAAAAACAAATTTTTACCAAATTTTTAAAAATAAATTCTTCAAAAAAATATTGTAAAAAGTGTTTAATTGGAGTCTAGATTGCGCTCTTTATAACGCACGTGCTTTTAAGTGCAGTGATAGTAATTTAATTAAAATTGATAAGAACATTTTTGTTCAAATTTTTAAGATTTTTCAATATTTTTAAAAAAAAGTTTACCTTGTTTAGATTGCGCTCTTTATAACGCACGTGATAAAAATCAGTGCTATTAATTTGATTAAAATTCGAAAAAAAATTTGTTTGTATATTTAAGATTTTTTAATACTTAAAAAAAAAACGTGTACCATTTTTTTTAAATTCAACAAAAAATATTGTATAAAGGTTCTTATCGGAGTCTAGACTGCGCTCTTTATAACGCACGTGCTTTTAAACGCAGTGATAGTAATTTGCTTAAAATTCGAAAAAAAATGTTCGTGCGAATTTTTAATGTTTTTTATATTTTAAAAACCAAACTTTTACTAGTTTTTTAAAAAAATCAACAAAAAATATTAAAATTTTCTGACCGGAGTTTAGATTGAGCTCTTTATAACGCACGTGCTTTTTAACGCAGGAGTAGTGAATTGATTAAAATTCGAAAAAAAAATTTAATTACATTTTTAGATTTTTTAATACATTTAAACAAAAACTTTTAACTTTTCTTTTAAAAAAAAATTCAAAAAAAATATTGTAAAAAGTTGCTTATCGCAGTTTAGATTCAGCTCTCTACAACGCACCTGATTTTTAACGCAATGGTAGTAATTTAATTAAAATTAACAAGAAAATTTTTGTTTAAATTTTTAAGATTTTTCAATATTTTTAAAAAAATGTTTACCATATTTAAATTGCGCTCTTTATAACGCACGTGCTCTTAAACGCAGTGGTAGTAATTTGTTTAATATTCGAACAAAATGTTTGCTGTATTTTGGAAACTTTTTAATACTAAAAAATAACGTATACAATTTTTTTTTTTAAAATCAACAAAAAATATTGTAAAAAGTTTCTTGTCAGAGTTTAGATAGCGCTCTTTATAACGCACGTGCTTTTAAACGCAGTGGTCGTAATTTGCTTAAAATTCGAAAAAAAATGTTTGTTCGAATTTTTAATATTTTTTATACTTTCAAATATAAAGTTTGACCAAATTTTTAAAAATTCATCAAAAAATATTGTAAAAAGTTTCTTGTCAGAATTTAGATTGCGCACGTGATTTTTAACGCAATAAGAAGTGATTTGGTTCAAATTCGAAAAGAAATTTTAATCACCATTTTTAGATTTCTCAATACTTTTATAAAATTATTTTACCATTTAATAAAAAAAAAAGTGAATAAAAAATATTGTAAAAAGTTTCTTATCGGAGTCTAGATTGCGCTCATTATAACGCACGTGATTTTTAACGCAAAAAGTAGTGATTTGGTTCAAATTCGAAAAAAAAATTTAATCACCATTTTTAGATTTTTTAATACTTTTACAAAATTATTTTACCATTTAATTAAAAAAAATGAAACAAAAAATATTGTAAAAAGTTTAACTTACGCTATTTATATCGCACGTGATTTTTAACGCAAGAAGTAATTTAGTAAAAGATAATTTCGGATCGTATTTTTGGATACTTCTGAGTTAATGTAGTTTTTTAAGGGAAAAATTCAATAAAAGTTTTTGTATTATAATTTCGGGCGGAACAAGAGAAAAATAAATAATTTTTTTTTTTTAGGAATTGACATTTTTTATGAAAATTTTTTTTAAAGGTTAAAAAATTTTACTCTATGAATTCTCATATAATCTAGTAGTAGTAGGACCACTATTAGATTATATTTATGATAATTTATAAAAAAATAAAATAATGACTTTGAAGAATATTCATTATTTTTATGTTGTAAATCACGCACGTACAAATTCACACTTGAGAAATATTGTACAAATCGGATACAAAAATGTTTTTCTATTAAAACAATATTTTTTAATCAATAACCAATTATGCAGCAATAAAAATTGTAAAATTTATTTAAAAAAAATTGTTTGACCTGTACTTTTTTAACGCACGTGTTTTTTAACGCAATGTAGTACAGATTTAATTAAAATTCGATTTCTGATCGTATTTTTGGATGTCTTTGCGTAGATCTAGTTTTTAGGGAAAAAAATTCAATTTTAATTTATAATTTATGACTTTATAAGAAACAAGATAAAAATAAATAACTTTTGTTTAAGATATTGTTAGTTTTTAAAGAATTGTTATTTTTTTAAGAAAATAACACCTTTTTTTGGAGGTTAAAATTTACATTCTAAAACTAATGGCGGACAATTTTTAGATACTATTATTTTTATTTGTAATTAGTTTTCATAACATTTTAATGTTTTGTATTATTGCACAAACTTTTCCAATTTCTGCAGCTATTTCAGAAATGTTGTCACTTTCAGAAATTCTTCAGCTTTTCAACATTTTAAACAAGACACAAGCAATTACCCGTCCAGACATCATTGACAAATTGCTTCATTTACAGTCGTCAATCAATAAAGTGCATTTTTCGAACTAATTGAATTAACGTTAAAACTCGAAATAAAATATTCAAATTAATGTGAATAGAATTCTGTCTAAATGCTTGTTGAAGAGTGTCTGTAATCGGCTCTTCCGAAAATAATAACCTTTTTACATAAAATTAATGTCAATCACAACAGATCAATTCGTAATTGGAAAAAATCTCCGATAACATCGAATGAAGAAATTACGATACTCAATCGTTCAGTAGCAAAACTGACTGATGGACTGAGTATTCGAAACGGTCTATCAACTCAAATAATCAAATTTGCTGGTAAAATGCAGTTCGGCACTGGTATGGATGCACTTTTACTGGTTTTACCAATTGCCAGTTGCACTATTAAATCATATCAAATGCATTGGATCGGGATTGTGCAGGTAAGACCACGAAGTTCCTACTGAGTTCGGTACTAAACTAAACTTGATCGAATGATTGCCGCTCGTCTGAGACCCACTCGAAAGGCTGTCATGGATGTCACGCAGCATGGCAATCACACTTAATCTGTTAGGCCGTCTTAATTCGAATGCTGGAGTATTAAATGGAGAACGTCGAATGCCGATAGTTGAACACTGAACAGTGTAGAGCGCCAATCACTCGAGCGTTCGCATTGCACACAGGTGAAAATCAATTAAAGGCCAATTCGATACCAATCCGATCCCATGTCATGATAAACAAAAACATGGAGACGAATAGGCAACAAATCTACAAGCCGACAAATTGGAACACGTCTCCACTGAGTCCTTCAGCTCCTTTCCGCTACTGCCAACTTGATGGAGCATAATCCGAGCTTATAGACCTAAATGAGTTCAAGTATAACGAATAGAAGACGTTGAGGGTGAGATTGCTAACACCTGTTCTGCAACATTTCTCTATCCGACATCAAATTCGAGTTGCTTGCACACTAAATCAATTTGTTGGTAATTGTTTTTAGGAGCAAATTTTTTGTACTTTCACTTTTCAGGTTAATATTTTGGTGTCTTAGGCAATTTGAAAAAATTTCGCAATATATTAAGAATTCCAAAAAAAACTTTATTTAAAAAAATAGAAAAAGTCCTTTGTATATAAGGCATCTGAGATAAGAGTTAGAAGTCATTGTGTAGCGCCAAGCCCATGAGGCCATTTTGAGAATTCATGTTTCGTTTGAGTTGGCATTGTCAGCTTCTTATATGGAATTGGCCGATAGTTAGTTGGAGAGAAAATTGTTATATTTTGTATGTCAATATTTTTTTAAATATATGAAAAAGGGTAAAAAATCCTTCTTTTTTTTAAAATATATGAGAAGGGTAAAAAACCCTAAGGGAGCATGTAATTGGAATTGTTGCGTCTAGGAGCTGCACGATGGAAGGAGTCCTGTTGAAAAGAAAATGCTGGATTAGGTGACATCCGTTTAGAATATTAAAGATAGTAACTTGAATACCACAGTTCTATTTACTATCTCTAATATCCTAAGAAGAAATGATATGAAGGATGAGGTTCTTTATCAAAGAGGAGTTGATGGGTAAGTGTGTTAGGATTAATCCGGAATCTCAGATGTTTACTTGCCCAGAATTTCGGAGTAGTTTTTGAGTAGACTGGATTTTTAATATTTAAAGTCTGTTCAGAAAGTATCGCGAATTTTGAATATCTCTCACTTATGCCGACAAGTTCGGCCATTTTGAATGTTTAGTTAATTTTTGACAGCTGCTTTGCTTGCACGTGTTTTGGCTCGTCTTCGATTTTTGCTCAATTTCGACCAAAAACCACATCGCATTCATTGCTAAGGAGCTGTTGGACTCTGTCCGCGACGACCCAAATTTACTCCAGAGGGTCATAACTGGTGACGAATCATGGGTTTATGGTTATGACGTGGAAACTAAATCTCAATCATCCCAATGAAAGCTGCCGCACGAGTCAAGACCGAAAAAAGCGCTAAGTTCGGTCGAATGTGAAGGTTTTGCTTAAAGTTTTCTTCGATTGCAGGGGCGTGGTGCATCATGAGTTCTTGCCACAGGGTAGAACGGTCATTAAGGAATATTACCTGGAAATTATGCAGAAGTTGCGCCAAGCAATCCGCCAGAACGCCCGGATTTGTGGAAAAACAAAAATTGGCTTTTGCCATTTTTGGCTAAAAACAACACACTAATAATGCCGCAGCTACCGTATTCTTCAGATCTGGAAGAGCCCAATAAAAGGACGACTGAGGAGATAAAGACGGCGTCGAAGGAGGAGCTGAAAAAAAACATAAAAAATGATTTTTTGAAGTGCTTCCAGGATTGGAAAAAATGTTGTATAATATCTGGTGGGGATTACTATTTTTACATATTATCAATGTAGACATTTAATTAATTTTAATTATAATAATAATTTCGGTATTTTATAAAGATTTTTTGGATTTATTTAACTCGTTTTGGATGTATTGCTGACACATTGAGAGCCACTGGTATAATTTTTAGTAAAATTTTATCGACACCATAAAATTAAATTCGAACTAGTTTTGCCTGGCGCGCTTTGCTACGGCAAAATAAATGTAAAAAAACATTTTTCTACTCCATTTAGCCAACGACAGACAAAAAAATTTTTAAAATCTTAAAAATAATACATTTTGAATTTTCCGTAATTTTTTTCTCCCGTCTTTCACTTCAGTATTCCGAGATACGATATTTCCAGTTCACAGTTTTTCGCGGGTGCTTTCGCGATCGTCAAAAATATTGTTCGACATCAATTGTTTGTTTGTTTACAATTATTTCAAGTGACATTAGTAATATGAATTTTAAGCATCACAAGAGTAACGTCCTTTTGGCGACTACTTCCCAAATGGTCGCCATTTTAATGGCTCAAATCAGGGATCAAGTTTCAATGGCTCAATAATGATCAACTTGTGAGCGCTTCAATTTTGATGGTTGGACGGAATTTTCGATTTTTTGCGCGATTTGCTTACCTCGCCGCCAAAAGCTTAATATACCAACGCTAATGTTTTTAAATTTCCAATATTCGATATGCTGTTCCATGATACAATATCGGCTATTTAGAATGTTTGGTTGAAAATATTTAATTCTGTTTAGATAAAAGCTCTCGCGTATTTGATATATAACACTTTGAACGTCCGAATAATTAGTGTAATGTTATTTAACATGGTATAGAGATACGCCAAATCAACACGCAAAGCAGACCTGTTAAGTAGTGGATTTTGCCAGCTTTGCTGACTAGATCCGGGTAGTTGCATGTATCTCAATCTATTCCCTAACTCGCCAACAAACGCTTTATCGACCAGCTCGTTTCAATCGAATGCATTCTTCTATGACCTCCTGCTTGGGTTACTTCATGCATGGCATATTGTCTCAGGTTCCCTGGCTTTCTTCTTCATCTTTTCCATCTCCTTTATCTTCTTCTTCATCCTTTTCATCTTCTTTATTTGCTTCATCTTCTTCATCATCTGCTTCTTCTTCATCTTCTTCATCTGCATCATCTTCTTCATCTTCTTCATCTGCATCATCTGCTTCATCTACTTCAACTTCTTTATATTCTTTATCTTCATTATTTGCTTCATCTTCTTCATCTTTTCCATCTTCTTTATTTTCCTCATCTTCTTCATCTTCTTCATCTGCTTCATGTTCTTCATCTGCATCATCTGTTTCATCTACTTCAACTTCTTTATATATCTGCTTCATTTGCTTCATCTTCTTCATCTGTTTCTTCTTCTTTGTCTCCTTAATTTTTTCATTTTCTTCATCATCTTTCGTGCCGCATGCACGAAGTCGGCAAACATTCAATTTTCCGTCCTTATTGGTCTCAACCAGCAGACCGTTCTCTCATTACTCTACGCAAATTTGTGCAACTACCTGGTTTCGGCTCTAACCAGCTTTATGCATCACAGGTAGCTCCTTTACTAACAATCCGGTAACCAGTTACAAGCTAGTTATCCTAACTGTTGGTAGCAAAGTGTAAACGTCCGAATGAGCCACACTCAATGCACGATTTAATTTATTTATATTTAGAACAAAGATCAAACAATGCTGTATTCAGTGAGCTTCATAATTCCGTGTTTATAGAAAGACCTGTCTTTATCGGCACGAAACTGAACAAGGTGCCAATTTACAGCTTTATCTGAATTGAACGTCTTACCACGCAGCGATGGAAATGGCAGTCACAACACATCCCACCCAAGAATCAATATTTTTTGATGGGCGATCAAACATGTGTATGGTTTTGCGTTGTCGAGATGTAGCATAACTCCTTTACGATTAACGAGCTCCAGACGCGTCTGGATGATGGATTCGTGCAATTGGCGACTGGACATGCAATTTCTTAAAAAAAGGATCGTTTTCCTCACGTTTAATGAGGATGTCTCAGATATTTATGCATGTCGTCAAATGAACTTCTTTAAGGAGGAACCAAAATATCGAGTTTGCTTATGTATCCCAGCTTTCAAAATGCACACCTTTATTTTGTCATCATCAGCGTCGGTCAGTCCTCCTGACGAAAGACTGTCGTTGAGATCAAAGTCACCAGCAAGGAATTTCGTCAACCATCATTTGTACTGACGCTCTTGTAGAAAATTGTCACGCAACTTTTCACAAGCTTGACGCGCGTTCTTCTCTTTACAGATGTAAAATAATAAAATATGGCAAAAATGCAAAATTTGGTCGTCTATTTTCAAAATGTTGTAAAATCCATAAAAAATAAACAAAATTGATCAATTTTATTTTAAAAATAAAGCCTTAATTATCAGCTATTAAATGACATAACAATAATATAGATGGAAATAACACTAGTACTTCCAGAAATGAACAAACGCCATCTGTTACGAAAGTGCGTCATGACATTATATAAAAATGAATCTTTGCCTGTCAAATCATGAAAATTTATATAAAAGGCTTCTTGAGTGCGGGGGTGTTTTTGTACTGCCCATTTTGCTCTAACTTATCGCCAAAATGGCACTGTAGTGCAACTATTTAGAAAAATTCATGTTTTTCGTTTCTTTGCATTTTTTCATTTAAGAAATTACCTTTCTTTTCATTTTAAACATTCGTTTTCCGTTTTTATTTTTGTAATTTGCCTTAAACTATTTGTAAGTGTTTTACGATTTTTAAGTCTTATATGACTTTTATTCATTTATTTATATTCCCTCACCCAAAGGCAAATTTGACTTGCGATTTCTAGCGACTTCCGTTTCCAGTGCACCTTGCCTTCGCACTTACAATCAACAAACTAAAAAATCAATCACTAAGCGTTTTTAGATTGAATTTAGAAAGTGCTTACTTTGCCCATGGTTAACTATATGTTACTTGCTCCAGAGTAGTACCACCAACAAATATTAATACCCACTTGCATTGAAATAAGGTCTTTTTCCACTAAAAATAAAAATTAATAAAAAATATGTTAACAAAAAATCAGGATACATAGTTTCTGTACAGAAAAAATATTATTTAATAACTTTAAAAAAAAATTATTTATTTAGAAAATATCTATCTAAAAAGAAGGGAAGAAACCATATTGAAATAAGATACAGCAGCCATTTTGAAATTAGAAAGAGCAGCCATTTTGAAAAGTTGAAGAAGGAAGCCATTTTACATTACATTATATATATACGAGGTCTGTTCAAAAACTATCGCGAATTTGGTGTTTTTTTTCAAAAATTATTTGTTTATTCACGAATACAAGTATCTATTTTTTCCCCTTCAAAGTAATCCCCACCAGATATTATACACTTGCACCAACGTTTTTTTCAATCTTCGAAGCACTTCACAAATTCATTTTTTTATGATCTTGTTCGGCTCTACCTTCGATGCCGTCTTTATATCCTCAATCGTAGAGTAGCGTCGTCCTTTAATGGGGCTCTTCAGTTTCGGGAACAAGAAAAAGTCACCGGGGGCAGATCTGGGGAATACGGTGGCTGCGGCATTATTAGTGTGCTGTTTTTCAGCCAAATATGGCAAAAACCTATTTTTGTTCTTCCACAAATCCGGGCGTTTCTAGCGGATTGCTTTACGCAACCTGCGCAAAACTTGCAGGTAATAATTCCTTATTGACCGTTCTACCCTTTGGCAAAAACTCATGATGCACCACGCCCTGCAATCGAAGAAAACTGTAAGCAAAACCTTCACATTCGACCGAATTTGGCGCTTTCGGTCTTGGCTCGTGCGGCAGCTTCCATTGGGATGATTGAGCTTTGGTTTCCACGTCATAACCAAAAACGCATGATTCGTCACCAGTTATAACCCTCTGAACCTGAAGTAAATTTGGACCGTCGCGGACAGAGTCTAACAGCTCCTTAGCAATGTTAATGCGATACTTTTTTTGATCGAAATTGAGCAAAAATCGAAGACGATCCAAAACACGTACAAGCAAAGCAGCTGTCAAAAATTAACTGAAAATTCAAAATGGCCATAAGTGAGGGACATGAGTACCAACATAACGCCACAAAAAAAATCGAATATACGTAGCCCGCGGAAATTCAAAATTCGCGATACTTTTTAAACAGACCTCGTAGCTATATCAAAAGCTTATTTTCCAGCACCAAAGCTCACACAATTAAAGGGCAATAGAAAATAATAAATTAATAGCAAAATTAAAATTATAGCAAAATACATAATTTTATAATTTTTTTTTTTGTAATTTTCTTTTTATTATTTTCATTTTTTTTATTTTTTTATTTGTTAAATTTCTTATAAGTTTTTCTTCTTTACTTTATCTTTTTCTTGTATTTTAATAAAATTTCATTTTTCAGAAAAAATCTTCTGATATAAAAAAGAATCTCTTCCTTAGTAATAATTTTTCTTCCTTTTATATAAATTTGTGAATTCTGTTTTTTTCTATAATTTTAATTAAAAGTTTTTTTTTTGTATTTGTTGTTAATTTGGTATTTTGTATCATGTTTTTTTTTTGTATCAATGTTATTTGGGCTCTATTTCTTCTATCATATATTGTATATATATTATGTTAAATTCGAAAAAGAAAAAAATAACTAAAAAGGATATTTTTAACTTTTCCTTATTGATTATTTTGAAGTTTTATTAAAGGAAAAAAATTGTTTTCTTATTAATTTTATGGCTATTTTTTTTTTGTATTTTAATATTATTGCATTTGTATTTGTTTTATTGATTTTTTCTTTTATATAGAAATAATAATATTTTATAATAAAAACATTTGCATTCTATTACTTTGTCTCTCATTTATCGTATACAGTAAATCTGTGAAACCAGATATAAATAATTTTCTTATTTTATTTCATTTTTTTAATTATTATTATTATTATTATTTATTTATTTTTTAAATTTTATTCTATTTTACTTTTTCTTTCTTTTATTTCTCTTGAATAAACTTATTTCCTTTTTGCTCATTTGTGAAAGTTGATTCTCTTTTGTATATTTAACTTTTATTGAGAAAAAAATCTTTCATCTTTAATTTTTTATACTTTTAAATATTTCTTGTAGTTTTTCTTTTAAATAATACTCTACTAAAACTATTACTAAAATTTTGTTTTCTTTTCCTTTTAAAATCTCGTACATGTAATCGTGTATTAATAGTCGGATTTATTCCGAAAAAGATGTTCAACTTATAAATTAATATACAATTTTATAAAATAAGCAATATTTTTATTTACGTATATTCGTTCCCTTATACTAATAATATTTACTTTATGACATTTTACATTATATTTATTAATAATAATAATATTATATTTTATTATATTCATTTATAAATTAATTATATTTGACAATAATTCTCCTTATTAAAAACAAAATACACCAAATCTAAGAATATCTATTCATCATTATCCTTTGTAAATATACACACTATTTATGAACTTACCTTTCTCTTATTATTAAAAATTTAATTAAAAATTTTTACTTTACGAAGTTTTTTTTTTTTTTTTAACTGGTAATATGATACAATTTATTATAAGTTTTTTATGTAAATTCTAAGAGAAGAATAGAAAAAAATCTTTTAAAATTTTTTTTTTTAATTTTAATTTTTATAAGTTTTTATAGTGCTTATTTTTTTCTGCTAAAAATTCTTCTTAAACTTTAAAAGAATTGTTTTAAATTTAAAATTTATTTTCTCCATTTTGTTTTTGGTTTTTTTTTACTATTTTTAATATTTTTTTTTTTTTTTTGTTATTACTAAATATTTTTCTTTTCGATATTAAAAGCATTATTAATTACCATTCGTTATTTTTTTTTTCTCTCTTCTAAACATTTAACATATATTTAGTTAGTATTTTCATTAAGATTATATATATAAAAAAAAATAAACTGAATAAATATAAAAGAAAATAATAAAACAAAAATTATATTTTACATAAAAAATATTGTATATATTTCCTAATTACTAATTAAGCCAAGGCGAAAAAAAGCATATTACTAAATTTATGCTTAATAAAAATAGATTTTCAAAAATAAAGAAAGTTTAAGAAATATTTACATTTGGTTATTGTTTGTGGAGCGGAAGAATTGGTAAATTACAGTGTACCCTTTAAGGATCTATTTACAGTTTTAAAATAAACAAAATAAAGAATAAATTTAAAAAAATAATTAATCATGCTTTAAACAATTAAATCAAGTCATTCAGAGTGGTTTCTGTTCCTTAAGGAAGAAGTTTCCCTTAGTATCAAAATCGTGTACATTTTGACCTCAAGCAAATCCTAATCAAATTTGAGAATTTTTCCTTAGACCAGTAAAAATTTCTTAAATTTTTTTAGGACTTTTTTTATAGATAACTCTGCAGAAAACCCTTTCAATAAAAAAAAAAGTACTTTTTGGGAAATAACGCATTATCCATTTTGTCATTCGAAAAGTACATTACTGTCATTTGACAGCTGTCAAAAAACTATATATCATTGAAGTAGGAATTTAGTTAGTCTAGAATTAGTCAATTTCTATCAAACAATGTGGAAACTTTGTAAAAAACTTTCTACAAATGTTTCGATTTTTCGAGAGAAGGCTCATTTATTGATCGGTAAATTTACATCAGAAAGCAAAATTGCCATATATGCGGCTCTGAAAACCCACAAGTTACTATAAAGAAGCTATGTTATCAACGAAAAATTAGTGTATGCTGTTCATTTTGATCTGAAGGTGTCATTGAGCGAAATTTCCTGAAAATGAAGAAGAAAATGGGTAGCAATTAGGCCCTATTTGGAGGTCTAGAATCCTACAAGTGGCCATTGTATCCGCGAAAAGTCTTTAGTGCATTTTGGTCTGAACATGTCATTGGGCCGTATTTCTTTAAAAACGAAGGAGAGAATAATATAGTCAAGAACTTGAAGATCTTGATCTGGACCATATGTGATTTGTAAAAAAAAGGCGCCGTAAACCGAACAACACGTCCAATTTAAATTTTATTACGCAAATAGTATCCAGAAGGTTTTAGCTTCCAAAAAACGTATGATTTGATAGCGTTGGTTTTTTCCTGTTAAACATCAGACCATATAAGAAACAACATTCGTTGGTTGATGGCCGAATCAGTAAATAGAAATTTCATAATTTATCTAAATTTTGAAGTGTAAATATTTGATTTTTTTTTTTGAGAACAAACTTTTTAAAGACATACTGAAAATTCTAATACGACAGAATCCTTTTTTTTAAATGCATTTTAAATAATTTTGTCTAGAAATACTTTGAGAGAAATTTTTTTTTTATTATTTATTTTATTTTAAATTATTTTGTTTTTATAGGTTATCAATTTCTTGTTTTATTTGCAAAAAAAAAAAACAATAATAATAGTTCATCATAGAAGAAAAAATATTATTAACAAATTATTCAAAATCAATTAAATTTCAAACGTTGTGCACTGGCCTTTAGGGTGAACCAGGTGAACTTAGACAATTGACTGGGATCGGCCATTGGTAATGATAACAATTCAAATGTTCTCTGTCTTATTCCCATCTTTATTCTCAAAGGCATAATCAAATGATTTCTTTTCTTTTATATCTTTCAACCACGTAAGATAGGCCCTAACGTCAGATTTTCGTATATGTATTCTGTCTGAATTATTGCAAAAGCGGCGAAAAGACGTACTACTTGCATACATTTGTATAGATTTTTTTATGTAGACATGACACCCACTGACAGAAACATTTATTTACCGCCCCCCCCCCCTCTCAAATCTTCTGGTGTTAAATGCAGTTGAATTGAAGGTTTTTATTTATTTTTTAAATGTCAATCATTTTTGTCTTAATTTTGTAGATTTTCGGAGAGTTTTAAAACACGCCATTTTCCATGAAGTGGTTGCATACCGAACAACTTGCATACATTTGTTATGTTTATTATTGACAATGTTTAAGTGCTATTTTTATTAAATTTTAAATAGTTTACATACCAGTAAGTATAGTTTATTAAATTAATATATAGTTTTATTCTTCATGACCGTAAATATTGTAGTAAGTTTTCATTCGCGAAAATACACGAGTTTCAAGATGGCGTACCTTAGGTAAGGGTCACATTAACTTGACAACCAACAATTCTTAATAAAAATTGACCGGTTTTAATTTTTTTTTTTAACTATTATAAATAAAATTATAAACTAAAAAAAAATTATTTATTTAAAAAAAAAACAACTAAAAATTAAAATAAAAAAAATATTTTAAATAATAAATAAGAAAATAAAAATGTTTTTGTTTTCTTTAAAATAATTTTTATTCATATCCAATATTATATTAATTTTTATTATCAATATTTATTTTGTATATGCAATTTGTTGTTTTATTTTTATATATTTTTTAATAATCTAAAAATTCTAATTTAACTTATTCAAAATTTAATCACTTATAAAATAATATTTAAAAAAATATAATAAAATTTAAAAAAAATGTTCGTATTTTTTTTGTGGGGGGGTTTTCCTTCCAACTTTTGGGGTTAAAAAAACCGAAAAAAAATTCATCCTTGATCAAAAAAATCAAACAGAAAATAAAACAATAATAAAAAATAATTATTTGAACAATAAATTCGAAGTAGACAAAATTTATTTATTTATCATGTAATTATAGTAATAATAATAATTGAATAATTTTAAACAATTTGTGAAAAATTAAAAAATTAAAATAACTTTTTTTTTTATTCTTAAAATTATGTTAATTTGGCAAAAATTGAAATTATAAAACTATGTTTATTTAATTAAAAATTATTATTATTTTTTTTGTTCTTTTTTATAAATATTTTTATTCTAAATATAATATTTATTATTAATTATTTTTTGTATTATTATTATTTTTATTTAATTAAAAAAAAAACCTTTTCTTAATCATAAAACAAATTTTGAAAAAAAAAAATATAATGAAATTATTTAAGCGTACTTTTGTACAGATTTAAAGAAAATAACTTTTTTTTGAGCAAAATATACATGAAAAAAGGATTCCATTTTTTTTATAAAATATAATAATAATATTACAAAAAGTAAATAATAATTTTCTCTCCTTTTTCTTCAAATTGAATTTTGTTTTTTATTAGTAAAAATGTTCTCCTTTTATTTTCTTCTATATCCTTCACATTATACAATATTATATAAATTTCATTTTATTTTTATTTCTCTTTTTTTTAAGCTTATTCTAATATATTAAATTATTTATTTTATTACTAATTTTATTTGAATAAATATTCTTAAATAATAATTTAAATGATACGAAAGAAGAAAAACAAACACTTACATACAAATATATTACATGAAGAAAGAAAAAAAGGAAATAAGGAAAATTCTTTTGCATTTTTCTTTCTTTCTTTTCTTTTATTATTAAAATTTAATTTTAAATTAACTTTCTTACAATTTTAGTTTTAAATTAGTTTTATTTATTTTTTTGAATATTTTTTTCTCGTCAATAATATAAAAGAGAAAATGTTCCTTTTATTTTTAATTATATTTCTAATTATCGCTCTCTTAAATATGGCAATTTATTTTATTTATTTGTGTTAAATGTAATTTTTTATCAACATTTAAATTATTTTTATTTTGAATGTATTTTATTTTGAATTAATTTTTTTCCACAATAGTCCTTTTTTTATACTTACAAATTATTTATTGTATTATATTTTGTCACATGTCCTTTTTCTTAATTCAACTTATTTATT
This sequence comes from Atherix ibis, assembly GCA_958298945.1. Classification (NCBI taxonomy): domain Eukaryota; kingdom Metazoa; phylum Arthropoda; class Insecta; order Diptera; family Athericidae; genus Atherix; species Atherix ibis. Next base: position 27,332,474 of record OY282605.1, on the reverse strand, counting down.
TATTTTTTGCTTTTTTTCACTAGTTATTTTTATGTATTATTTTTTTTTAAAGTATTTTTTTTTTTGTAAATGAACAATTTTTTAATCTTTTAAAAGAAAAAAGAAAATAATATGAATAATAACCTTAATATCGGGTGATTTTTTTGCTGTTTGATTTTTCATGTTTTTAATTTTGACAGATCACGCGTGACACGTGACATGTGTCAAAGTCAAAGTTGTGCTCAGTTAGCATTGCCATTTTGTCATGGAAAGACTTACATCCGAATAACGCTTGTAAATTATTGCATTTTTTTTGTATTTTAAATGATTTTTTTCTTTATAGTTAGTATGATTTATTAAAAAAAAAATTAAATTTTATTAAAAATGATTTTTTTTTACTTCTCATATACAGAAAAAATGGCGCAAAAAGTGTATTTTAAAAAATTAAAAAAAAAATCATTCAAAATAAACTATAAAAAAAAATTTAAGAAAAAAAAAACACTTAACTCGTTAAAATGCCCGGAAAAAAATAGTTTTTAAACATAAAAAATATACAAAAAAAAAAATGTTTTCAAAATAACTAGGAGTTTTTCGTAAAATTTTCTCAAAAACTTACATCGTATACAGTTCGATTTTATTTTTAAAATTAACAAACAATTTATATATACTTTTTTACCTTATTTTTTTCACTAAAAAATCAACCCCAAAAAAAATTACTCATTTTTAAGGTTATTATCATTACTAGAATATTTATTCTACAATAAATTTCCTTAAAAATTTCTTTGTAATTGTATATAATTTTTTTTTTTTTATTATGTTTACACTCGATTTGTTTTTTACACGTCGTGATTTTTTCTTAATTATAAAAATTATTTATAATTAATTTTCATATTTAATTAGTTTATTATTTTATACCTGCATTTTGTTTTTGTCATATAATTTTTTTGTTATTTATTATTACTTTTTACAGATATTATATAGTTAAAAATTTTTATTTTTTTTTTTTATTAAAAAAAACTACTTTTAAATTTTTTATTTGAGTTATTTTTTCGTCATTTAAATTATTTAAATTATTAACATTTTTACACATGCTATTATTATATTATGTATGTATGTTGGTTTGGTTGGTGTGTATTTATTATTATTAATATTTTTTCCAAATAAGTTTTTCAGTCTTTTTTTTAATATTATTTTTATAAAAAAGGACACGTGTCTTTTGATGTATTTTAACAAATTTTTGTCAATTCTAGACGTTTTTATACACAAAACTCTATTTCAGAACTTTTCTACTTATTTAAAAGTTTTTCCACATCAAATATTATAAAATTACAACACATCCTTTTTATCAATTAATTTGAATCTATTTCATTCCATACTATTTGCACTACTGTCAAATTGTCCATTCGTGCTTTACTTTCGGCCATTTTGGGTTTTCAACTGTCACATACTATGAGCTGTTTTCAGGTTATGTTCTCTTCAATAATGTGAGTTAATGAACATAATACAAAATGGCGTCAATTTTTGTTGTTGTTGTTGCTTTTTTGAACACTTTTTAAAATTTATCTCAATTATTTAACTCAATACGAGTTATTATAAGCAAAAAAAAAAAATGTCCACTATAATATTATTTTATGTTTTTTTTTTTAAATGCATATGAATTGGCTGGAGGGGATACTTACTTGTAACATACACAAATAACCATAGAATTTATTGCATTATTATTTTTTGGTTAATAATTTCCTTTTTTTAATATTATTCATTTTATTTTTTAAACTTACCTGAATATATTTATACAATACAATTTTTTTTAGTGGCTTTTTAGCTTTTGTCATCATTGTTATTATTAATTAATTATTATATTTTTCTTTTTCTTTTCTATTTTGCACTTAATATATGAAAGATAGTTTTTTACTATTTTAAAAACTATTATTTTTCTATGTAGAAATTGTAAGATTGGATTTTCTTCTTCCTGTATAACATTTACATATTATTAAATGTTAATGGATTGTTGGTGTATTATTGCGTGTGGATTTATTGTAGACTAGAAAAGAGAGCTATAAATTGGCGGCCAAATACATATTATTCTCTTATATAATCTCTTAATTATAATATAATAATATACAATATACCATTTAGTCTAATAATAATTAATATTAAATTTTTAATAGTATTATTGAAAATGTGTACGTACTCAACTATTGAAAAGATCAAATTAAGATTCTACAAAATACAATAATTATGGATTAAGAATGTCAACTTTTAGGTTCATTTATTGTTAGAGGAGGAGTGCTATTGAATTTTTATATTTTTATAATTAAGAAATTAATATAAATTGGTATAAAAAAAATTTCTCCCTACTTTTTACAATATTAAAATTATTTTATTTTTATTTGTTTTCGTTCTGATGTACTAACATATATTTTGTAGATTTTTTTTTTGTTGAATTTGGGTTGATGTATTGATTTTCTTAATTTATTTATTCACTTATTTTTAATAATAAAATCACGTATTTTATGTAATTTCTATATGTATACATATAATAATATATAAATGGTTTTTTTTTAAATCTTTTTTTTACTGAGTTTTTTTTTTGTTATTTTTATTTGCATTTTACTCACTTCTTATATTTATTATTAATTATTTTTATTTTTATTTTTTTTTTTGTATATATATTTTTATATTATAGCAGTTGTTACTAATATTTTATTTAAATAATTTATAGTTGGCTAAAATTGCTCGTTGATATCCAACGTGCGGTATCTGGCCGCACCGTTAACTATATAGGACCATAGTCGCTTAGGGCTTGCCCGTGTTGTGGTCCTGGTAATGTAACAACAACGGAGACAGCACGCGGATCGACAATTGTCGAACCGGGGCCGCTTATCATGCCGCCTCCATTACCGCCAGGTCCCATCATGCCTGGTCCTATCGGACATCCGCCAACAGTGCCACCACTAACGCCCGTTCCAATCATTCCGCCGCCACCGCCAACAACACTGCTGCCGCCCAAAGTACTTCCTCCCATGGGTAGGCCTGTTGAAGCGCCGCCGGACTCGCCAGGTCATACATGGCTGGCTGGCGGCTGTTTCAGAACATGATGGTGTAAGTGGTGGTGACTGGTGGATGCAACGCTGCCGCCAGCCTGTGTGTATGGCGTCGCTAATAGAGATGCTGCCGCTGAACCGGGCACACCCATACCGGATCCAGCATACGGATGTGGAACAGGTGGTCGCTGTTTGATAAGGGCCTGATTCGCTCCGGTACGATCGGGATTACCGAAGAAACGTCGCCAAAATCTCCGCCATGATTCCAGTGTCTTACCTGACCATATCCAGACGCCAGACGTTATACCGACTGCCAGTGCCATAAAATATTTGAGCATCAATACGGAATAGAGCGGCTTTTGTCCCGGACCAGTAGGCGGCGAGCATGGACATGCTAAACTTTTCATCCAATCTTCGAAGAATGCCGCCTCATATAAGTAGCACGCGATAACAATGGTTGCCGGGACTGTATATAAAACGCTGAATATTCCAATACGGATCATTAGCTTCTCAAGTTTGTCAGCTTTCGCTCCGGCTCCAACGCCGCCTTGCTGTTTAATAACCGATCGGATTCGGAACAACGATACGAACCCAGCCATCAGAAAGGTAGTTCCGATAACTAAATAGACGAACAGTGGTGCCAGTACAAACGTTTTTAGATTTTCAGTCGACATATTGCCGACATAACAGATGCCCGAAATGGGATCGCCATCGACTGCGGTCAGTAGCAATACTGAAACGCTTTGTATTGTTGGTATGAGCCAAGCGGCAAGGTGGAAATATTGTGAATGCTTGGCGATTGCTTCGTTGCCCCATTTCAGTCCGGCTGCCAGGAACCATGTGAACGATAACACCACCCACCAAATTGACGAGGCCATGCCAAAAAAGTATACCAGCAAAAAGACGAGCGTGCACCAACTTGGCCCTGAAGACGAATATCGAATGGCATCGCCTTCACATGCTAACTCCTCGTGGCCGATGATGACTCGCGAAAGATAGCCCACCGCTACCATAAAGTAACAAGCTGATAAGAAGACAATTGGCCGCTCGGGATACTTAAAACGTTCGGTGTCGATGATGAAGGTGGTCAGTGTCATTAGTGTGCTTACGAAACACAGTCCGGACCACAGGGCGATCCATATTCCGGCGAACTCCTTTTCGTCGCTTGTGAAGAATGCCCCCTTGCATGGTATTCCGCAGTCTTGAACGCCGGCCACCTTTCCGACAGTTGTATTGTACCAGAGATTCTCTTTGCTTAAAGACACTAACGGTAGGTAACACTTGCACTGGCATTCCTTTTGGCAGTTTTTTGAATTTTTTCCTTTACATTTGCTGTTAACATGCACTGACGTAGGGACTTTCTTAGTCGGTTTGTAGCTGCCGCTACTGCCACTATTACCGCTACTTCCACCAGGTCCGACCGCAGGTCCACCGCTCATCGAAACGCCTCCACCACCACCCATTTGACCAGCTCCATCACTACCAGATGTATATCTGGGCTCCTCCATACAGAGTGTGTCCGAACCACTGTACTCTGGCAAGCGTTCGCAGGCCATTCTCTCTGGCCACTGGAAACTATACTGGTTCATGATGGGGGCGCATCCTGATCGTGCTCGCTCGCAAACTGAACGACACACCTGCAGAGGCTTGTGGTAATCTTCGAGACATATCGGTGTGTACATTGAGCAGAGGAAAAACTTCAAATCCGGTGAACAATTAATCTCGACCAGTGGCCAAAATTGGTGCACTTCCAAACCGGCTTCCTCCTGTGTCTCCTGATTCATTTCGTTTGGAAACGAAGTCTGATTATAGCCGATACCTCGGCACATCGGAATCATAATTTCCTCGCAACGTGAATTAGAATCTTTCGGTATCGATGGGATGGACATTGCCGGGACAGGACTCACTCCGATCCCCACCGATCCACTTGATAGTCCTGTCTCTGATAAGTGCTGTACTCCATCGGCACGGATGCTATTTATGATCGCCAGCAAAACAATTAGAAATCGTGATCGTCTACTCGAGTCCGCCATCTTTAATACAAGATGGCCGTACAGTATTCGAAATTTTATTTAAAGTTACGTTCTATAACCAGCACGTGTGAAAGTTTTGAAGTGAACAGACAGTGCCGCCGAATAGAGGACGGTTGGATGTATTCACAAACAAATAAATTGAAGTCGTCCTCCTATCGTCCGAAGCTTTCCACTAAAACTTTATCTGTCAATTGGACGCCTGATATTTAAAGTTAAGTTTACTGAGTATAAGTTTTAAGAGTAATAGAATCGTCGTTTCGAAATCCTTCTTACATCGGTCGACTCACATTGGTTCCAATTCATCGATCTGCAAAAGAGAAAAACACAAAAAAAAACTATGAAAATCTTCTCAAACGTAAAGTGTAATTAAAAAATTGAACAAACACAGTCTATAAAATTATCAAAATGAAAAATGAATTATTACAGAAATATTGCCGATTGATTGGACAAAAACAACACCGCTCACAGTGTGATGGATCGACGATTCCAGACAAACAAGAAATTCACTTTTTACTTTGGGAATCAATCAACGCAATATGCAACGTTGAATATCGAAGCAGTCCAAGATGAGTGGAGCAAAGAACCAACATATGATGGTACTTTAGATCCTACATACCATAATCAAATGAAGGTCTGATTGGGAGTGGAGAAGAACAACATTTACCCATTCCCATTTAGGTGATGAGGTGATTTCTTACCGAAACATTTCGAACAGCAACTCTTTTAACCATACCGGCGATTCAGTCTATAAAAGTGAAGACATAAAAAATATGATTTTCAGTGTTTAGAATTCGGTTATTTCCTCTTTTATTTTGTTGTATGTAAAAGAGAATCTCCATTCGCCCCAACAATTATTTGTTTGTTTTCTGATCAATCATTTACAACCCAAATTTTGTTTGACAGGCTCCATGTTGTTAGGAATAATTCTAATTCAATTCCCAACATAACAACATCATGGCTCCCACTTCTTCCGCTCACATCGCAATTAATATCGCCGAGAAGTTGACCAAACCCCAGACACTTAACACTAACACCATAGCCAACGGGAAAGGGTTCCCATTTCATTAGAACAGAAGAAGAAGAGAAAAAACAATAAAAAGCGTGACCTTACCAGAAGGAAGAAAAACACAAAGTCAATAAAATTTTGTATTTATTGACTTTGAGAATCGACTATTCCATACTCCCCGGCCATTTGTACCAGAACATTTCTGTTCAACTTATAATAATAATGATTTTTGTCTGCTTCTTTTCTTATTATTATTATTTTTTTGTTGTTGTTTTTTTTTTTTTCTTTTGGTGAAGCTTAATAAAATTTCATTTTTATTGATTTCTTATTTCCAATCGAAAACTATATGGCATCGAAGAAATCTCAATACTTCATTTAGTGAGGGACAAAAATTCAACTGAGACATTTTTATTAGAAAATCAATAAATTCATTCGTTGTACAATAGTAATAATGGTCGGAAATGGGATCGACTATGGTAGTATAGTTAGGCGAGGTGGTAGAGCAAAAGGCAGAAAGGAAGTTCAAGGAAAAGGCAAAAAGGATACAAAGTTGTATAACGAAATAAAATCGAATAGAAAAATTTACTAGAACATATAAAGTGGATTTATTCGAATGATTTAAGACATTGTTTATCAAATGGCAAAGTTATGATATTTATTCGAAAAGGATAAAGGATATTATTAATAAAAAATTTCTCTCTCTCTCTCTCCATTTTTCGCTTCATTTTCGAAATTGATATTGATCCTTTTTATTGGCTGTATATATAGTAAAAATTTATATACAATATTTCTAAGAAAATTGAATTTATTATAAAATCAAATAAAAGGAAAAACAACTTGAAAAATTTGGTTATCATTGAAGAGGAGTCAATTGGAAATATTTATACTTTAATGTGATTTTTATAATAAATTTAACAAAAAAAAAAAATCATACAAAAAAATTAAATAAATTAGTTTAGTTCCGAGCACTTCTGAAATGTGAGTATTTTTTTTTTTAGTTTGTAGAAAAAATTAGTTTTTTTTTTGTCGGAAATAATATTAGAAAATTTAATATCGATTTAGAGGGAATTTTTACAAAGTTGTGATATATGAGGTCTGTTCAAAAAGTATCGCGAATTTTGTGTTTTTTCAAAAATTATTTATTTGGTCATGAATATCTATTTTGTCCCCTTCAAAGTAATCCCCACCAGATATTATACACTTATGCCAACGTTTTCTCCCAATCCTCGAAGGACTTCAAACAATCATTTTTTGTGATCTTGTTCAGCTTCTCCTTCGATTGCGTCTTTATCTCCTTAATCGTAGCGTAGCGTCATCCTTTTATAGGGCTCTTCCAAATCTGGGGAATAAGGTGGCTGCGGCATTATTAGTGTGTTCTTTTTGGCCAAAAATTTGCCCACAAGCAACGATGCGTGAGCAGGGGTGTTATCATGGTGCAAAAGGCAATTTCTGTTCCTCCACAAATTCGGGCGTTTCTGGCGGATTGCTTAGCGCAACTTGCACATAACTTGCAGGTTATATTCCTTATTGACCTTTCTACCCTGTGGCAAGAACTCATGATGCACCACGCTCCTGCAATCGAAGAAAACTGTAAGCAAAACCTTCACATTCGACCGAACTTGGTGCGCTTTTTTCGGTCTTGGCTCGTGCGGCAGCTCCCATTGGGATGATTGAGCTTTGGTTTCCACGTCATAACCATAAACCCATGATAAGTCACCAGTTATGATCCTTTGGAGTAAATTTGGGTCGTCGCGGACAGAGTCCAACAGCTCCTTAGCAATGTTAATGCGATGCTGTTTCTGGTCGAAATTGAGCAATTTTGGTACGCCTAAATCATTGGTAAAAATCGAATGGCACGAGCCAATCGATAAGTCCTCAGCAACTTCTCTAAACAGTGATTCGACGATTGGCCAATACTATTTTCTTTACTTCATCAATGTTTTCGTCTGTTGTTGATGTGCTCGGGCGTCCGGCACGCTTTTCATCGTTCACATCTTCTCGGCCCTCTGAGAAAATTTTATACCACCGATAAACGTTGCTTCGGTTCAAGGTAGCTTTACCATATGCCATAGTCAACATTCGGAATGCGTCCGAGCAATTAATTTTGTTTTTCACACAAAATTTGTTGCAGATTCTTTGATCCATTTTTTGGATTGGGCAAAAATCGAAGACGAGCCAAAACACGTGCAAGCAAAGCAGCTGTCAAAAATTAATTGAGCATTCAAAATGGCCGAACTTGACGCCACAAAAAATCAAAAATCGTATATACGTAACCCGCGGAAATTCGCGATACTTTTTTTGAATAGACCTCGTCGTACAGTGGTGGGCCAAAAAATTTTTTGTTTTCGTTTCTTAATTGGTAAATCGGTTGGGATATATTTTTACTACAAATTACGAACAAACAAAGGTGTCCGTTTCGACTGTCATGCAGCAATTGTGGAACGATACAAGAAAACTGTAAAAAGGATCAGAGACAGACCACCAAAAACAACGATGGTCATTTCTTAAGACAACAGTCCTTATGAAAATCGTTTTTAAAAAACCTCTGTAGATTTTTATCAAGACCAACGAACTGAAATTTAGAGCAGGACCTAACTTAGACCCGTGGGCACATCAATCTGACTGGTGAGATGTCATCTTTTATTACGAGTCCAAATTCAAACTCTACATAAGCAATGGACGGTTATTTATCAGACGAGAGATCTAATGGTTTGCACCAAAATAATCGAAGCGACACGTGTCATTTTATATACAACGAAAAAAAGCTTCGTAAATTAAAAGAAATTGTGAGCACATATAATAATATTGAAATTTACGTAACAAAAACTTGGCTAATCGCCTGAGGAAATCTTTTTTAAATCAGTCCTTCAAAGTGGTTTCTTACGAAGGGTCTAACTTGGAAGGATGGAAGGCCATCATCGCTCGACGAAGGGGCCCTCGTCTATTACACAGACGGATCTAAAACGGATGAAGGTGTTGGGGCTATGTAAGGCTCTTGGTCCTAAACCACATGGCTAGACACAACAATGTAACTTTGATGTAGGTGCCACGTCATTAAGGTGGTGAGCGTAACGAACTAGCCAAAAGGGGAGCAAACACTCAGTTCATTCGACTAAAACCTCCTTGTAGCAATCGAAAGAGCCACCTGGGGTCCATTATAGAGTCCTGTGAATACGAAACTCACACTTGCTGAGTTCAGGTTCTCTAAGGCCATGCTTTAGAAACAGCGATGCATTGTTTAGAGTGATTCATGTCCGGATAATTTCCCGGGCATGAACTACTTTAAAAAATTTATCGCCTTTTATAAAAACATGGTGTAGAGGTCCTAAAGACTACTTATCGGTCTACTCACTAGATGTGACTTAGTCTAAAAAATTCATCGCCTATTCTAAGAACATGGTATAGAGGTCCTAAAACTCCACAAGCCAGACCTAAGACTAATTATCGGTCTACTCACTAGGTATGACTTAGTCTAAAAAATTCAACGCTTTTTCTAAAAACATGGTGTAGAGGTCCTAAAACTCCACAAGCCAGACCTAAGACTACTTATCGGTCTACTCACTAGATATGACTTTGTTCAAAAAATTCACCGCCTTTTATAAAAAGATAGTGTAGAGGGCCGTAAACTCCACAAGCCAGACCTAAGACTACTTATCGGTCTACTCACTAGATGTGACTTAGTCTATAAAATGCATCGCTTTTCCGAAAATCTTGGCGTTAGAGGTTTTGAAACTCAACAAGCCAGACCTAAGCCTACGCATCGGTCTAGCACCTACCCGGTTTAGCACCTTTGAATTGGGATTCCTTAAATACTATTATTAGATGAAGGGTTACCCTCCACATAAGACCTCATTAGTTGAGGCGATTTGCAACTATGTGACCCTTCCTACCTTAGTTCAAACTTTTCCCTTTTAAAAAAAATTTAAAGATGTTAAATAAAAAATTTCCCCCTTTTTATAGCATTTATTTTATTGTATTATTTAAATAAAATTGGAGCAAAAAAAATAACCATTTTACAAACAAAAACGTTTTTATTTTCAATGATCAAACTGAGTGAAATTTTTTCGACCAGTACTGTATAACATTTTTATACAGTGCTGGCCAAAAAAAGGTTTGCTCATTTTGATCTTTTGAAATCATAAGGACAAAATAAAACGGAATATTCATCTGGTAATACTAATGCACTACAAACCACGGATAGAAAAATAAAAACAAAATCAACTTATTTGATGCCATGAGGCAAATACTATGTGTATTCCGTATGAGAAGCACATACCATAGAAAATCACCTTAACCACAAAGCCAGCGAGTTTTGAAATCTTTCATCAGTAGCTGAGGTATTTGCCCTTGTCGGCATTGGATTGTAGGGTTAAAGCAGTTAAATTCTGCCCTACGTCGTGTATGCTGTACCTCCTTAAACTCAGACTCCATCTCGTAAAGCGTACTCCAGCCGTTGGTACGCTCTTCTAACGTTTTTCGCATTCCCCTAACTGTCGTTTTTTTCTATTCTTTTTTCTTACCCTTGTAGAGGATATATTTGTCATTCGTATTATTTATGGTGTGCCAAGACTATCCTCGTAGCAGTGTCGGATGACACTCATAAAAGGTAGTAAGCCTTACTCTCTATAGCAGAAGGGATGGCATTAAAAAAATATTAATCTAAATTAATGTACGCGAATATGACGATTGTCGGTCGGGGCGGTTTATTCTTTCGATTTCGTCTTTCAAGTAGGATCCTTGCGTTCATTAGCTTTTGTCGAAATGCAGCGTACAATGTATCTACTCAATGATCACAGAGCTCATCACGCCAGCTGACGCATTTTTCAGGGTGGCACTTGTCAATTAAATGACTCGCAACATTTCGCCAATATAAATAGTGAACACTTGTTTCGAAACGTGATGTTTGCGTTTTTGTTATTTTTTTCGATTATTTTCGGTGTGAAGGGTGTCATTTTTAGACGTGAAGGCAAGCAAGCAATTGACTATTGGTAAAAGAGGACCAACACGGTTGTATGTTAAAAATAGGGTTTTCCTGCAATTCCATGGGCTTAGTGGGGTATTTTTTCTTCCGCTCTTTTAAAAGGAAGAGTACAGTCGGTTAAATGTGAATTTCAGATTTTCGGATGCATTTTCAATAATATCGATTCTTTTTGTGTTGAATCCACATTGAAAAGTTGAGAGCTAGTCGTATGTCCGAATTACTAGTGCCACGTGCACTGTGACTACTTTTCCATCAATAATAATTACATCGATCTGAAGTGAATTCCCAAAACTACGAGTATTTAGAAGGAACGAAATTTTCAACTACTTCAAGTGATAGTACAACTGCAGTATTGGTCGATAGTGGTTTATAAATATGCTGACTATTCCACTCAAACCACTATAATGGTAGATTGCATCACCCACTGTATAATTGAGCCGTCGGTATTTATTTTCATACACGAAATTTTGATTTTCTACTAAATTAATTAATTGAGATTACCATTAATTAATAAGAGTCTATAAAGTAATTAAGACATTTTTCGTTGGAATGTTTTCTTTTATATTATCAAAGTTTCTAATCTACTTTCGAAAAATCCCATTCAAAGTTGACCATTCTGTTAAAAATACTCAATAAAAATAACATAGAAAAGGTGGCAACCATTATGAAAAAAAATTATCCAAATTGTGCTGCGGAAAGTCAAGTTTAATCAAATAAACTCGAAATTAAGATTTGAATTTTACTGAACCAACATTACCATTAGTGGCGGTAAATATATTTATTCTATGACCCACCACGAGACCTTTGTAGGTCTCAATTTTTTAAAGGTAATTTAAAACGGATTGATGCAGTTCAGTTTTGAATGCTCTAAAGTTTGAGGATTGTCTGCGTGAACAGAATCTTTTGCACAGACATAAAAGAAAAAAAAACAGCGGCGTCAAATCGCACGATCTTGGAATGGAATTGACATCATCAAATCTCAAAAAATGCGCGTTTTGAAAAAATTTCAAGTAATAATGCTAAAACGTGTTGTGTGGCATGTGGCACCCATTTGTTGAAGCCACACTATAGTTCAGATAAAAATCTTTATATTCAGACACAAAAATCTAGTTATTATATGGTCTTTTTCAAAGAAATACAGACTTCAGACCAAAAAACACATCAGACACAGAGAGTCACGTTTTGCAGATACAGTGGCTTCTTCACAGTTACTTAAAAAATCAACATCCAATCAGCGTATCTTCTGCACAATTGATAGATTTATCATAAAATGGCAAACCTTAAACTAAATAAATACCACGTTGGATGACTCATTTATTTGACAGCTGTCAAAGAACAGAGCTACACGTATAATTTACGAACAACGCAATGGATAATTCGTTTTATTTTTTCTTATATTTGCTAACAAGAAAATTCCCACTAATCTCCCTCTTTTTTAGGACCTCCCCAATGCTTTTACATATCAAACTATCGCTTATAAATAAAATCAAATCAATTTTTGAATTTTAATAGATGTTTTTGTCGGCACTTCATGTTTAATGGATGGAGGAAATACTTAATAAACATGAGAAGTAATATTTTATGATATAATAATACGTACGACTATGTCAGTCACAGGTTTTTTTCCCCCTAGAGTCCGACACTAATAAAATAGAAGAAATGCTATTTTTTAGTCATTTTGGTTCTTTTCTAGCATTTCCTATTCGGTTGACTTTGTCTAATTTCTCCTCGAATTGCTACAAAATTCATTTCATTAATTTTTTCATATTTATTATGTATATCCAAATGAGAGTTCCATGAATATTTTCTGCTATCGAATAATTTTTTTGCTAATTAATTATGCATACAATAAATTAACATTTAATTTTCATAAATTGTTATTATTAATTTTTATTGTAGAATATTTGCTCTTCCATATGGTTTATTGGGCAATGTTGTAGGATTGAATTTGATGATTTTTATTTGTTCAGTTGTTGTTTTTATTATAAGAGTTTTGGGAAAGTTTTTCAAAAAAAATCTGAATTTTTTTAAATTAGGTAACACTAAATTGATTGTGATCAGGTAACACTAAATCTCAATTCGTATTGAGAAAATAAATATGTCCTTGCGACAATGAAAAAACACTAAGCCCCGAAATGGTGTTTTCTTAGGACTTGGGAATTTTCTTACATTAGTACCGAAATATTTTGCAATCAGGTAACACTAAAATAACGTCCTTAATGCTAAATATGATACAAATTTATAAGCGCTTGCGATAATTAACAAATATTTGAAATTTAAAGTACCATTGGGCTGTTAGTTATTATTTTAAACATCGGCTAATACGAGAAAATTAACATTGGGTAACACCAAAATAAGAATAGTAAAATATTAAAAGAATTTCTACAACAGTTAATAAAATATTAATTATATCAAAAAAGGTTATTTTATTGTTTTTTTTAAATAATTTCTTTTTAAATTTAGTTGAATTTGATTATATACATCAGGCAATACCAAAATTATTATTTCCAAAGAATAAAATGGTCATGAGCTCATTCTATGATAATAAGCAAAAACGCGTTTGAAACGATAATTTTGTCAGTTTGTCCCCAAAAATAACTAAATTTTTTTGTTCTCAAATCGAATATTTTATTGTGACATAGGGTAACACTACACACAGAAGTCCTTATTTTAAAAATGACAAAAATTAATATTAAAAAAGAATAGTTTTTTTTAAAGATTTTTCAAAAGTTTTCAGTTTTTTTTAATTAGAATTTATGCAATATTAAAATTTTACATCAGGCAACACTTAACTGAATTAAGGATAGTTTTTTTTTGAGTTTTTTTATATAAAAATTAACCAATCCTGGTAACAATAGGGGAAATTTTCGGCCCAAAAAAAGTAGTTTTTTTTAAGGATCAAAAAAATTATTTAGAATATTTTTTTTTACATCAGGTAACACTCAACTGAAACACTCATGAACAAAAATTAACAAATCCTGATTACAATTAGGGAAAAATTGTACTTAAAATACAGTGATTTAAAGACTGGCATTTTTTTTTTACCGATTTTACATTTTTATTTTGCAAATTCGAATAAGCTTACATCAGGTAACACTTTGCCGAAAACTCTATATGGAATATAATAAAAATTAATAAATATGACAATTTTGCTAATACTAGGAATTTTTAACTATTATTTAAACACTATTTCGCAAGAGGGTATTTTTTTAGTAAATGTTACAATGTCACTTTTTTTAATGACAAATCTAAAATGACTTTATAAGTTAGCATATATTGTTTTTTATTAAATATTATTTTTTTTAAACTGATATATAATATTTTCATCCTACCTCTTTTTTTTGTGTTTTATTTAAAAAAGAAAAAACGATATTATTTACAATATTTTGTAAGCTCTAGAAGAACGAAAACCCACTATTGGAGTTACCTTTAACTTCTATAAATTCCAATTAGATCATCCCTTCCTCTTGCCGTCGTCGACTTATCTCTGCACAAAGATAAAGATTTATTTATTCACTCCCATAGTTACAACTGATTCTTGATTCTTGTCTAATGCAAATCTAAACATTTTGAATGGACGACGATGCCATTAGAGTGTATGCTCATGTAGGTTTACATTTCAATGCATCAGCGTTAGTAATATTTTAACAGACACTGAAATAGTCTATGGCTTAGGCAATAGTCTAATAACAGAACGATTGAATTTCCGATATATTTTTTCTTTCAGTTTATTTATTTTTGTTTACGATAGCTTTATTTATTTTTTCTAATTCTTGTTAACTTGTTGTGTAGTTTTCAATGTCTTGGGAATTATTAAAGAGTGCATGGAACAGGAAGTGTAAACAAGCCTTGAAGCACATGTCGGCATCGATGTCTGTTTATAATACTTTCGATTCGATTTTAGATTCTTAACCATCTAAAACGCTGACTTAATGACAACTGAATACATTTACAAAGTGTACAGAGGTGGTGATTGAATTATGATGATGTATTGTTTAAACAATTATAGCAACATTAACAATAACATATTTGCTGTCATTGCTGCTGTACTACCTCTAACCGATCTATCGCATGCTGATACTGTGTATTCTGATTAAGTAGACGAAGGGGCGGCGTGCACGTAGGCAGCCAATCCGTCATTTATTCATTATTCGAAGATGGGTGAATAAATATGCAACATGCGTGGACATGATGGGTAGGGTTTATTATGGCCGCCACTGTCGCCAATCAAAGATTCTATGAGTTAATTTATCGGCAGTCAGCACTCCCACTTTTATGTTTATTTATGAATTTTTTAGTACTTACATTATTGTTAGCTCTTCATTTTGTTTTTTTTTTTAAATAATTTCCATTAAATAATTACTAAATTAAAACAAAAATTTTGCATCCTTAAAAAAATATATTTTCTAGGATTTTTTTTTAAACTAAATTTTTTTAATTTTACGAAGAGTTTATTTGAATTTTTTATAATATGAAAACATTTCAGGAATAATTCCATTTGATGACTTGGAAGATATAACCCTCTTATTTAACAGCTGTCAGACAAATATGTCATCTAAGATGCGATTTGATTAGCTCAAACTTTGCCATTTTGCACTGCCGTTTGTTTAACCGCCGAATAAATTGTTAAAACGATGAGGCTGATTTTATACTGGGTGGATAAGTTAATAAGCAAAATTGCTATAAAAAATATATTGGGCTCTTAAGACCCACAACTAAGTGTAGAGGAGCCATTGTATTCGTAAAAAGTGACTTACAACAGTTGTGATTCTGATTTGGCCACGTTTTGCACAAAATAGCATTCAACGATGAGGATCATTTTATGCTCGATGCATACGTTGATAAGCAAAATTGCTCTAAAAAATATATGGGGCTCTTAAGACCCACAACTTACTATAGAGAAGCCATTGTATTCGCAAAAAGTGACTTACAAAAGTTGTAATTCTGCTTTGGCCACGTCTTGCATTAAAAAGCATTCGTCGATGAGGCTTATTTTATGCTCAGCGGATACGTCAATAAGCAAAAATGCTCTAAAAAATATATGGGGCTCTTAAGACCCACAACTCACTGTAGAGAAGCCATGGTATTAGCAAAAAGTGATTTACAAAAGCTGTGATTCTGCTTTGGCCACGTTTTGCACAAAATAACGTCGGTCGATGTGGCTCATTTTATGCTCGGTGGATACGTCAATAAGCAAAATTGCTCTAAAAAATATATGAGGTTCTTAAGACCCACAACACACTATAGAGAAGCTATTGTATTTGCAAAAAGTGACTTACATAAGTTGAGATTCTGCTTTGGCCACGTTTCGCACAAAATAACGTTTGTCGATGGGGATTATTTTATGCTTGATGCATACGTTAATAAGCAAAATTGCTCTAAAAAATATATGAGGCTCTTAAGACCCACAACTCACTGTAGAGAAGCCATTGTATTCGCAAAAAGTGACTGAAAACGTTGTGATTCTGCTTTGCCCACGTTTTGCACAAAATAACGTTTGTCGATGTGGCTCATTTTATGCGCGGTGAATACTTCAATAAGCAAAATTGTTCTAATAAATATATCGGGCTCTTAAGACCAACTACTCGCTGTAGAGAAGCCATTGTATTCGCAAAAAATGACTGTCCGGGGTGCAATTGGGTCTGAACAAGCGGCATAATTGTCATATATGAGGCTCTGACAACCCACAAGGGACTGTGGAAAAGCCGCTGTATCCATAAAAAAGTGACTGGTGGGAAGACCTTAATTGACTTGTATTTTGTTGAAAATGTAGAAGGAGAGACCGTTACAGCCAATTCTGAACGCTATGAAGCAAATTTTTGTAGCCTGAACTTAAAGATTTCAATCTGAACTATATGTGGTGCCTGAAGCAACACAAAATATTTGGTAATGATAATTGACCTCTAAGATCTTCCGATTTGACGTCGTCGGCTTTTTTTATTGCAAATGGACATGTTTACTTAGACAGACCTCAAACTTGAAGACTTTTAAAAACTAGCATCCGTCAAGAAAGTGCAGAAAATTCGAAAAAAATCATAAAAAATTACCTCAAAAGGATCGAGTCCTGCAACAAGTCTCTTGGGCGCAATTTGAATGATATTAGAGCCATATTCACATAATGGCAAGTTCTACGCAATATGAAGAAATAAAAATTTCATCGAAATTTAAATTTTGAATGCGTTTTATTTTACTTTACTATCCAAAGCACACACTTAAAAATCATTTATTAAAAATGCTACAATCGTTTATGCAGTAAATCAAACATTTTCGAAAAAAAAAATTTCATTCCTTCCTTCCTGCCTTTATACACGTTACGAGTATTTTTTTTATTGAAAAAAAAAAATAATAAAATAAAACCAATCTCCGAATTGACTATCTGAATAAATAGTTGGAATCAAAAATAGACCCATTTTTCCCCATTTCGATTTGATTACTTCCCATCCCTTCCCCATTAATAGAATATGTTTTCATAAATAATAAATTCATATTGGAATATGCTAATGATTGGCGTTGGTTTGCTGCTGGAATTCCAATTGAAGTCTACTGATTCGTGCGAATAGTCATCCTCATAGTTAGTACCAGTGCTTAGTAGGGTAAGTACTAGTACTAGTCCGACATATGATTTATCAATTATAATGTTTAACATGGAAAAAGATTCACGATGGATTGGCATTTAAATTTGTGTCCAAGGGAATTTGTTGACGACACGTACGCCTACATTGGAGGTGTTTTTCGTCCATAAACAAGTTTGGCGGACAAATTGGCGTTGACAATAAGGTGAGCGTGGTTATGGTTGCCTTTAAAGGATGGAAGGGAGGGGGGGGGGAGGGGGTTCGATCAGTAGTCTGTGTGGAATTTTCATCACGTAAAATTGTTGGCACTATTTTATTATGAATCGTTGATTAGCATTATGATGTGCGTGAAAAAAGAAAGAGTCGCCAGTCAAAATGCGAGTAGAGGCATCCCAATCGATAGATGGATTGACAGCCGTTCGGATGGGTATACGGACAGCGCCAACAGAGGAGACCCCATCATTCTTTGGCAGCACTTTGTGTCTGCCAGTAAAATAATTTTTTTATGGAATTTTATATTTTTTATTACAATCCCAGATGAATCAGTCAATGAAACTCATCGAATATTGTTGTGTTCATCCTTTTTATGTATTTATTGTGAATTATTGTAATTTTCTCTTATGTCAGCTAAATCACATCAAGGCGAAGGATCACATTCAACGTTCATATTGCGATCCAATTTGTTCGTAAAGTTTTTCACAATTGTCAGCGGAAATCATTTTATATAATTGCTCGAATACGTACATTAGCTGAAACTATTTTGGCAATATTTCTTTCGAGATAGCCTTGTAGACGGCATGTTTTCTTTCCCCATTAAAGGATGAGATCTTTTTGGTCTCTTCCAATTTCGTGTCTACGAATAACAAACAAGAGAATTTCCAGAAGTAAAAAAAAAATAACAACAAAATTAACAACAAAAATTTGCGATTTATTTTTATAGTGGCATCTGTCTATTGAGCTGGTATATTGATTTTTATCTAGAACGATTTTCTATCCTTCAAAGTGAATTTGTTGCCTAATATTTGGAATCATGTAAATTATCGAATCGGAAAACAAGATTCTATGGGAAGTGAGGCAATTTTTATGGTGAGGGACCCCAGAAGGACGTAGTTATTTAGAAATTTTTCATTTTATGGTCAGCATTTTTTTTAATGTTATTAAAAATATTATTTGTATAAGAATAACAGGTTATACATTTTGTTGAGCCCTGTTATTTGAGCCACGTTATGTACAAGAATAGAGGCTTGCCCACTTCGAGGCTAGGAAAATCTAGAAAAGATCTAGAAAACAGTCGTGGTATAGTCACGTTTTGTGCTTTAAAACGGTGGATACGTTACTAAGCAAAATTACTGTAAATGAGGCTTTAATAGCCCACAAGTGACTGTTGATCCGTATTTCTTTAAAAATAAAGAAGGAAAAACTGTTACCATCAATTCAGAGCTTTTTTTTTGAACAGAACTTGAAGATTTTATTCTGGACCAAATTTTTGTTTCAGAAAAATGGTGCCACAAGCCACAAAACACGACAAATTTTGATATTATTGCGCGTAAATCTCTCAGGACGCGTAATGTCAAAATTTGTTGATGTCAATTGGCTTATAAAATCGTACAATTTGACGCCTTTGGACTTTTTTCGTGTAGACCTGGTAAGTTCCATGCAGTATTTGGGGCTCTAAAAATCCACAAGTCATTGCCTAGAAGCCATTGCATTTTAGGCGTATAAATACAAATTTTTGTTTAACAGAACTTGAAGATTTTAGTCTGGACTATATGTGGTTTCAACAAGACAACGCCAAAAGCCACACGACACGACAAATTCTGGCTTTATTGCGCGAAAAATTCCCAAGACGTCTAATTTCGAGAGTTGATGATGTCAATTGGCCTACAAAATCGTGCGATTTGACGCCCTTGGACTTTTTCTTGTAGAACTACGCGAAATATTGTGTTCAAAAAAATAATTCTCAACCTTTAGGGCATTTGAAAGCCAAAATAATTCATAAATTATTAATTTAAAGTAAATTTTATTTCATTTTACTTGCCGAAGAACAAATTGGATAACTCTTTATTTCAGAAAAAATTCAATTTAATTTTTTTAAAAGTTATTTTCAAATACAAAAAAATTAGCACAATAATAATGAAATTAAGGAATTTTCTTAGCTCCAAATTTGTTGTGTATGTAAAAATAAAAAATCACAAATTCTTGTGAACAGAAAAATCCTATTTCTTTGATGGTGGTATGGAAAATTTGTAATTACCATTAAATAAAAAGAAAAACAAAAATATTTTTCTGTCTCATAAAATTAATTAAAAGCGAACTTGGACAATTTTCACAATTGTTTTTAATTAAATTCCGTGCTAACAAATGAATCGAGCTTTGGAATTTCAAAGTAAACGTGAATTTTTTCTCTCTCCAGATTTAGAGTGTAAGAAAATATCTTTTAAAATGTTTAAGATGTTGTAGAAAATAGTATGTTTCTAATTAAAGGTACACCCATGCTCACTAGTAATGCCCCTAAAATGCCACCAAATACTGACACATCTCCTCATACATTTTTATATAAAAATATCCCCCCTTCCGCTTGGTTGTATTCGTTTATTAGAAACTTGAACATATAATAGTCTCGGATTTTTAACCGACAAGTCATTTTGGAAGTGAACCAAAATTAGAATCATTACACAGCCGGTGTTGGCAGGGCAGAATGGAGACCGGCATCCGAAAATTGCGCATCCAACGCCCAATTTCCAATAGTTAACCGAGCAGCCATAATAAACATTCACATCATTTGTTGACATGATCGTTTCCATTTTGAGAAAATTTTTCCATTTTATTTAGCGTCATACTGAGATGAGTACGCACATGGCCTCCATAAAAAAATCATCTTTCGTACTCTTTGTTTTTGTTGAATTCGGAATGCGATGGTGCTCTCTGTCAGCCATCGGGATGAATTGGGAATAACGAGAATGCTACCCACGTCCAATAACGAGGGGATTAGAGCGATTACCAAAAGCAGATGCCTCCATCATAGACGGAATCGATAAGTTGCTTCATTTCCTTAAACATTGGCCATCCCTCCTTCCATTTATAGATTCAAGTCAACCTAGGTATGACGTCTAGTCGAAAAATTCTTTTTTCCTCACTCAAAAAGATTTTCTCGATTTTCTTTTCTAAAGTCCAATAGAAATAATCGGCATAGGTTCAAAGATTTTTTTAAATAAAAACTCCATTCTAAGTGGACATATTAACACAGGAATTGTTCAAGTTTTCATTAAAAGGAAGTTGTGAAAAAGGAAATAAATCCCTATTACCGCTAATTGAAGAAAAAAAACCGTGCAATAATGAGAATATAATTTCCTGTGAGCTTTTAGTCTAAAATCAGACCATATGAAAATATCCGAACTCACATGAGGAAAGGAAGGATATTATTGCAAATCTAAACATTCACTTCCAGGAAAGAACCATATCCGAAATCTACAAAAACTCTTCCTGTATTCGCTCGGCAGAGATTCATAGTATTTTTCAGTTGATTTTCATCAAAATACACAGACAGAAAATATTTTTTATTTTTAACAGGAGTAGGAAGAAAAAAAAATTAAAATTGCACAATCTCGAGTCGATAAGATAAACATAAACAAACACAAGAAATTTTCACTTAAAGTTTTCTAAAAAAAAGATATTTTTAAGTAACTAAAATTTTACGCACGAAAGCGAATTGATCTTCGGTGGAGGTGGAATTAATGAGTTTGGATCGATTTTGTTTATCGTAGGTTCGAGATTATGAAGGGCAAAAAATTGTAACAAAATTTTTTCTCCAACAATTTTTTTTTAGATATTTTCCAACAGATTACTCCAAAGTCTTCTATTTATGCCATCAAACCCCGTTTCCCTCCCTTAAACATTCCCAAATAAAATAGCTTTCCAAAATCATTATTTATTATCTTTTACTAAATATTTTGGAAAAATTGTTAATTCTGAGCGCCAACAAGTCCACATATTCAATGTGACTATAAATATTAAGATTATTTTGATGAGATATGTTTATATCCATATGAAGATTAAATACATACCGCCCCTCCCCCCCTCTTTTCATTCCCTTCCAACATAACCTAAAATAAATCAAATTACAAAAAAAAAACTATGAATTCAAAATAAATTTGTTGACACAGTAAATGTTTATTTAAACTATGAAAGAAACCAAAATAAACGCACCACCTTCCATATGGAAATGTTCAGTTTTCGTATGGAAAAAAGTTGATTTTTCCCAAAATCATTCCAATAGGAAATTATTTACAAAATAGACTAAGAATTGTGAAAAATACAAAAAAAAACCAATATCTATTCTGGAAGCAACTACTTTAATGAAAAAGTCAAGAAAAAAACTTGAGAATAAAACGATGACGCATGGTATGCGTCATTAATGGTAGTTCGTCTTTCCGTGGAAAATTTATCTTTTCTAAAAACATTTTTTATTTTCTATTCTAGTTAGTTATTCATTTTGTGGTTCGGAAAGTATAACAAAGGTATTTGTCAGCGGTTAAACATATTTTATAAGTCCAAGCAATATAATGAGCTAAGCGGTTCATCTAATTTAAGGTCCAAGCAATTTAATGAAATAAAAATTTGGGCCTCTGCAAAAACAGGCTTTGGATGGTGATTTTTTGAAGAAAATTTCTTCAACGAAGAGGCTCAATTCTCGTTTTATGTATAAGTAATAAGCAAAATTGGAGTATATGAGGCTCTAAAAATCTATAAGTGACTGTGAAGGAGCCATTGTATCCAAGAAAAATAATTGTCTTTTGTGAATTTCGGTCTGAAGGTGTCATTGACCGAAATTTCCGTAAAATGAAGAAGCAGATAGCGATTAGGATCGTTTCTCACTCTATGGATACGTCAATAAGCAAAACTGCGGTATATGAGGTTCTTAAAATACACAAGTGACTGTACAGGAGCCATTGTATCCAAGTCTTTTGTGCATTTCGGTCTGAAGGTTTCATTGTGCACGAATTTTTTGAAAATAAAGCCAGGAGCGAATAGCCTTATATCTCACTCGGTAGATAAGTCAATAAGCAAAATTAGCCTATTTGGGGCTCTAAAAAGCCACACGTGACTGTGGAGAATACATTGTATCCGCGAAAAAAGACTGTATGCTATGCAGTTTGATCTAAAGATGTCATTGGTCCGTATTCCTTTGCAAATTTGGAAGCAGAGCCCTATTCGCTCAATGCTGAGCGCTATGACCGTATGATAACCACATTTTTTAACCTTGAAATTGAAGTTTTATAATGACCCATGTGTGGTTTCAATAAAAAGCAGCCCAAAAAATGAAAATTTTGGCTTTATTTGAGCAAAATTTCCTAGGAGACATAATTTCAAGATTTGTTGATCTTGAGCAAAATTTGACGCTGTTGGACTTTTTATTGTAAAAAAAAATGGTTACTTTGGTGCATTTAAAAGCCAAAGTTCAACACGAAACGTGCAAAAAAATCATCAAAAAAAACCTATAAAGGATCGAGTCCTTGAAGAAGTGTCATAGAGATAATTTAAAATTATATTTTTCTTGGGGCGCTTGGCAAAATATCGTCTTAACGCAAACAATCCTCCAATGTTAGAGGTTTTAAACCCACATCCGTCAAGCAATAGCCGAATTACATCCCGAAATGCGAGAAAAAAAGTTATTAAAAATAACCTCAAAAAATATGAAGTCCTCTGACAGACATTTTTCGATTTAATATTTCATGTATAATGGCAAAATTCAGACCATATAGTAAAATGAAAGTTTCGTCAAAATTCGAATTTCGAGTGTGTTTGTATTTAAAAATTACTCTCTGAAGCACAAAGTGGATAAAATTTAACGTAGGTGGATATGAACTAATTTTCTTAAAAGCCCAAAAAAATATTACAAACAAAATTGTTTAAAGATAATTATTGAAAATCCAACTTTTTATCAAACGACAATCTGAATGCTATTGTGTATAGCCTAATTTTGTTACCTTTTTGAATGGTGGCATTTTTCTTTTTATCAACTACAGGTAGAAGCCTCTACCTACACGACAAATGCAAAACGATCGTACCTTGAAATCGTGTATTCTAATCGAATATGTTTATTGGGATTCTCACTCAACGTTCATATTCGGAGTAGATAATTAAAATGGTCGCCTCTGCGTGATCGATAATTGAATAAATTGAATGTAAAATTGCGATCGGAATCAGTAGAGAGGTACAGCTGATCAGCGAAACAATAACCAATCAATCATTCTTCAAGATGGAAACGCGCAGATACACGTACAGTCATTATGCACAGATCTTCTGGAATGTATTCTCGTACGCGAATTGAAATGCAAATCGTTTTTTGCGCGGGATGTGACCATAAAAAGCGAGGTTATGTGCGGTTGACTCATGGAGGTGCACAGATCCCTCTCTACATGCGTGCTAACCAGAAAAACAATCTGTTTTCATGCCATCTATCCATCCATCCATCAGTCCATCACTTTCTCTATCAATCGCACAGCCATTCTAGAAGCGCGCTACAATCACAGGTCGTGGAATCTCAGCTGGCGACTCTTATGGAACTGTCCATGGAAGTCATGAATATTAAGCAATTCCAAGATGAATTTATCTCTTTAAATAAATCACAAAACATTTAATAATTTCATTTATTTATTTTCCATGACTAAGACTATGTACCCCCAACCACTCCCCGCACTCCTAACACTCACTATCACCCACTAAATAGGATTACAGAGATTTTTTTCTCTTAATATTATTTTGTTAGGAATTTTTCCATATTATTTTGTGGTATTTTTGTTCAGACTGTGTAGGTCTTTACTCTATAGTTCAGGGGGTCTTTGGTACGTAACATCTTTGCTCCATAAGAATGTTAAAGATCTTCTGGCATCAACAATACAACGACTAACTATTATAAGGGGACAACTATGACTTGTTTCTCATAAGTTCTCACATCTTGATCGAAGAGTTAAGGTGCTTAACGTAATCCCAATAATAATTGATATTCACGAGGTGTTTATTCATCTCCATAAAAAGGTACTTTAGCCTGACTAGATCATCGCCCATATGGTCTGCTTTTACTGTTTTCTAGTAAAAAATTTCACTCGTTGTCTGTGGAGGCATTTTTCTTGTAGAATTTTGTTAAAAAACAACACGGATTCCGCATCGATTTTTTGCACTTACAGAATGAAGAGGGTAACGTTTCGATGGACTCAATTGTAGGTGCTTTCGAGCACTGTGACAGTTTGGACTTTAGGAACCTTTCGGAACCATAGGTGTTCGAGATCCAGTACGTCCACTTAACCAATCTTCGTTCTCCTTCGATCATAGTTCAACGTTATCAGCGACTACTTCTCAATAATTCTCTATAAGAGAACCGCTAACTAGATACAAAAAAAAATTTTAATTTTATGTCGATAGCAACAGCAATCAAAAGACGCAGGAATACTCAGAAATTTTTCATATTCAAATGACTTCTTCAATTTTCTTGAATTCGCCTTCGCTGCCTTGCGTACAACAACACCTGCACTATGGTGACATTCCCTTGCCGAGGTGTGTTTCTGATCCTTCGGTCCATAGTCTTCGAGAATTGTTTGCCAATGTGTGGTTACCACTTAACATAACCAAGAGGAACGAACATTTTCTCATCTTGTGCAACGGCTTCTATTTACTATTAATTGTATTCAACCGGTAATCTTTCTGCAGCACAGGTAATGGAATCACGATAATTTTACCTGAAAATGTGATTACTTGCGCTCGTTAGCGTACAATGAATGAAGTCTTTGACATTTTGCCATTTACGATTTGAACTTAGCAATTCCAATAACAACAAAAAAACCTTTTACCACAATCCATTCGAATAGGGACTATTGATTTGGTGTATAATCACCGCCATCAATTTGAGGACTATAAATGTTAGATAAGGTGTTCTAAATGGCATTTAATATTCTTGCACCATTTAAGATGTTATAATTTGTCGTCCATTCGAATTGGATGGAAATTTGCAATACTTTTATCACCAACTTCACGGCCTGTCTACTTTTGGTGACAATACACTTAAAAAATGTTCTTTCTTTTAATAGTAAATATGCAAATTTTTCTAGTTGCTTTAAACCATTTTTTTAATTTTTTTATTTAAATGCCATTAATTTTTATCAAAGACGGACGTTACTTTAAAAAAAAAAACTCACTTGAAAGGATGTCTGAAAATTGTATCTCAATTTTTCTTTGTAGGTAATTTCCTAAAAAAAGCAAAATTATTTGAGAAGGTGTTGAAGCCTAAAAATTAAGGGTTATTCATTTTTCGGTTCGCAGAGAGTATACCTCTGCAATTTGACAGCTGTCAAATTTATATATCATCAAAGATGGCATTTGTTTAGACATAGGTTTGCCATTTTTAAATAAAATAGCATCTATGGTAAAATATTTATAAAAAAATTTATTCAATTTAATTGTATTTTACTATGATTATTTTACCACAGAGACAGTTTTATTTTTAAGGATACTTTCTTATAAAAAAAAACTTATGAATTAGAATTTATATTAAATATAATTTTTTTTTATTTTAAAATGATTGAAGGATCAAAAATAAATTTAATCACTTTAGGTGTTAGAGAAAATTTGTTTTCCTATAAAATTAGAAAAAAAAAACTAAACAAGGGTATCCATTTCTTAGTTCGGAAAGTACAGTACCTTCGTTTGACAGCTGTCAAAACTTATATGACACCAAAAATGGTATTTGTTTGGGTAAAAAATATAGATTTTAGATAAGACAAAAAAATACCCTGATTGGGTGCTGGAACAACAGCAAGTTTTCTTTTCTGACGAAGCAAATTTCCGTATAAACAGGGCTTTAAAAACCCACAAGTGACTGCGGGAAAGCCATTGTATACGACAAAAGTAACTCTCTGGTGTGACTTTTTTTGTGGCCCTATTTCTTTGAAATTGAAATAGCAGAGACGCTTACCGTGTAGCTTGTGCAGCAAATTGAAATATTGTGTGGCTTGTGCAGCACCACAAGCCACACAACAAGACAAAAACTGAGTTTTATTGTTTCGAGGTTACGTAATTTCTAGATTTGATGATATCAATTGACCTCAAAGATCATGCGATTTGACATTGTTGTATTTTTTTATTATCAACGATCTAATTTCCAACAATTACTGACCAAAAAAAAACAGCTCGAAATTTGCAAAAAAAATTTATTAAAAACTAATCTCAAAAGGATCGAGTTTTGCAACAATTCCCATGACGTCCATTTTTCTATTTTATATTTCCGAAATAATGGCAAAATTCAAAAAAGATATTACAACAAAAGTTTTATAGAAATGTAAATTTTAAATATGTTTTATTTAATTTAACTTTCCAAACCACAAATCGAATAATTCTTGATTGCTTGTCAAATTTCGAAATAAGGATCAGTAGTGCCTTAAACTTTAAAGATCTAAATACGTAACAGAGAATCAAGTTTTTAAAGGATAAAAATTATTGGATACAAAGTATCCAAATAATTTATTCCGAAAATAAGGAACGACGGGAATTAATTAAGAAACTTCCATGTTACTATCACCGAACCTGAACAGAAGAAAACCATTTTTTTTTTTGAATTAAAAGAAGAAACATAATCAAAGGCAAAGAAAAATTAAATCTAAATCAGTAGAAATGTGGAGTTTTTATATGATACGAAAAACAGAAGCCAACCAGACAAATTAGAATTTCAATTCTTCGAATTGAATTACCGTGCATAAGATTAACATTTTAATTTCTTGTAATAGAAGTCGGCCGTGTTCGTACTTTAGAGCAGATGATGCAGTAACGTAAGGTTCTGTACGAGTATGGCTATGCGTAATAAATTCAAAGAGAAAGGCTTCATTGTGATGCTATACGATCTCTGATCCCATTCGATCGGACCAGCTAACAAGTGCACCAAGGAGCAGACCCCAAGCATTGCACTGCAGTGGATAGAATCTATCCGGAGACGGAAACGGTAAAGATTTCTTTTTGGAATTTTCGAGTTTTGTTTGCGTTTGTTAGTCAAGATGCACTTACAGCCGTTTGGAATGCATGCAGTATTCCTTAACGGCCTTCGGAACAGCTATTTCGATCGTTGTTAGTACAGAAAATGTGCACTCAGTCGAGTGATATATCGAAGTTGACGAAGATCTGCATAAATGGAACTGTTGGTCTTATTCTTGCAACAGGCTTGCGTAGCCAGCCACCAAATCCCTGTAGTCATCCATCAAAGTTGGCAGCAGATGATGATGCTCTGGGAGTGAGTGTTCTCTTGGTACCTTGGTACAACATTCGAATCTTAAACTCTTAGGAAGTCAGCTACTGGTTACTGTATGATCTCCAGGTTCCTGTACAGCTCGTTTCCGTTGCGATTCCAACAAGAGTTGCACAATTCTCAGCTCAGAATAGGGGGGAATTCTTTCGACACAGTTTCATTCTTCCATCCGCTGTATGCACTGTTACTGCAACTGCTACTACTGGCACTGGTGCGTGTTGTCATGCAACAAGAAATCACAAATCACAGATTTTATATATTCAAAAGATATCGAACTCGATTCTCTGTTTTTATCGTTGATTTCTTCTTCCATTTCAAAACATGTTTCCAGTTCTCTTTATTTATGGCGAGGAAGACTCTGAATCCAAATCAGTCCATTTACTACCACTATTGAGACCATACAGAGTACCGATCTTGTTATGAGTAGTTGAATTTTGCACATGCTACCTTCGAACCATTACTGTACCATTTTTGAACCTTATTCGTATCTCAAAGAATTCCTTTTTTACTTGTCGTTCCATGTGGTTTTCTTTTACATAAGTTTTCGCTAACATTTATGGCTTCGTCACTTGTTTTTTTTGTCGCCCCATTAATAATTCCATTCTTTTATATTGTAGAGTAACATCCATACAAATGGGCATGCAAGTCCACCACCACCAACAACCACTCCATATACCAAAAGTTCATCGATAAATCATTCGATAGCTGTCGACAGTAGCCACTACAACTTCCTTTCGAATAACCAGGCTAGCCAACCAACCAGCCAACTACCGTTCAAATGAAGTAATTAATAAATAGTGGTGCACCGTACTCACTCTAAATGGATTTAATTTCCACAGAAATTAAATAGTTTTTATATTTCTTCTTCTATGCCTGATTTTGTTAAAGTTAAGCTTTTATTCTTGCATTTTTGCCATTAATTAAATCAGAGAATGCAGAGTGCATTCGCTCAAATGAATTTAGAAATTATGCCAATGATTGAAAAATGGACTTGTAAAGCCAGAGGAGACCTTCTTTTTTTTTAGAATTATTCAGTTTTGTTGTTGTTGTTTTCTTCCTTTTAAATTATATAAATTATTATTGAGGGAATACACCTATCACCTTTCATTCCTGTAGAAGCAAAACTCTTGACCAAACTACCCATCATCGAATGCTTATAAGCTACCATAATGGATTGGCACAATTATTGGGAAATCATTATTAATTTTTCTTATTTTCCTACTTTTTTTATTCTATAATTTTTTTTTATGCTTATGCACTTATTATGATTATTTTCTAGCAGAATACAGTTCTCAGGACACTCTATTTTTAATATAATCAAGCACACATTATCATTATTATTGTACGAGTATCTAAAATAGTTTTTTTTTTTTTTAGAAATTCCATTTTCAAGAAGGGGAGCACTATTATTTTATTATTTTTTTTGTCGTTTTTTTTTTTAAATTATATTAAATAACCTCTGCACAAGGAATAAATAATATCTGCAGCATAATCAGATAAAATATCCTAAAAGGTAATTAATTGATTCAGTTTAAATTTAGTCTGTTGATAAATTTAATTAAATTTATTTATAATAATTATGCTGTCATATTTATAATAATTGTTCTTATTTATTATGAGTTAATTATGAAGTTTTACATTTTTAAGGAAATATTATTGTCTGTTCGGATTCGTTTGTTGGTTTAAAAATTGATTATTTATTGTAAATAATTTTTTTTCTTCTATACTATGACCTCTTCTAATCAACTGAGACGAATCGTTTTATTTAAAACAGAAATAATTTCATTAATAGATTGTGTCTAATCGAAAATAATTTTTGCAAATATAATAAATATTTAAAGAAAATGTGTTTATTTTTCTATTTGAACATTCTATAAAAAAATGTTCGTTAATAAATCAACTGCTCGTTATAAAAAATTCATTGAACTTTATTTTTTCTGGCAAGGGCATTGAGTATTTTTTTTGATTTCGTGGTTCGGAAAATACTAGCCTGTCATTTGACAGCTGTAAAAAATACATGCCATTAATGGTAGCAACTTGTTTTGTTTAAGGATTGCCATTTTACATTTCGGTCCATTAAACCACCAAATAATGACTTAAAATTGTTGAAGTGATTTTGCCAGAGTCACATTTGCTGCAAAAATGTGTTTTAGCAATGGGGCCTATTTCTGGGTTAGTGGATTCGTCAATAAGCAAAATGATCATGTATGGGGTTTTGAAAACCCACAAGTGAATATGAAATAGCCGCTGTATCTGGCAAAAAGTGATGAGAATGGTACCTCTCATGCTAACCCCTGAGTCACAAATCACTTTTTCTAGTGCCAGATTAACGAGACCTCACAATTATTCGCGAATCTTCCAGGTGCGTCTTCATTCCGGAGCCCATTATAGATGTTTAAGAGTTCTAAAAGTAATTCGGGTGGTCCTGGATTGCTGGATTTGTCAATAAGGAAATTGGGCTATGATTCGTCCCATATATGACCATTTTACTCATTTCTTCGTTTGTGTATTCGTCAATAAGCAAAATTGTCATTTATGGGGCTCTTAAAACCCGCAAGTGACTACGAAATAGACTGTCTTGTATGCACTTTAGTCTAGAGGTCTCGCTGGCTCACATCTCTTTAAAAATTATGAAGCAGATACTTTTACTGACAAGTCTGAGCGCTATGGTAGTTTAATAAATGACTTTTCTCGGTCCTTAACTCAAAAATTTTAATCTGGACTAAATTAGATTTCCACAAAAAGGCACCACAAGCCACACAATAAAAAATTATTCGATTTATCAGCGATAACGAGTGATTCATTTCGTGGTTCGGAAAGAACAGCCCGGTCATATGGCAGCTGTCATAAATATATGCCATCCAATTAGGGATTTGTTTAGTTTGAGGTTTGCAATTTTACATTACCGCACAGAAAATAAATCTTCAAAAGGCTTTAGATACTGATTTTTCGGAAAATATATTCGTCAGCGATGAGGCTCATTTTCCGCTCGTTGAATACGACAATAAGCATAATAGTCCTATACGGGACTCTGTAAACCCAGCAGTGACTGTAAAAAAGCCGCTGTGTCCGCAAGAAGTGACTTTCAGATGTGCATTTTAATCTGATGGCATTATTGACCCGTTCTCATTTGAAAATGAAGAAGAAACCGTTCCCGTTAATTCTAACCTTTCTTTTTCGCCTGAATTTCAAGATTTTGATCCAGATCACATGTGGTTTTCATAACCACTGGCCCATAAACCACACAACACGAAAAATTTCGGATTTATTGCGCGTAAAATTCGCAGGACGCATAATTTCAAGATTTGGCCTTCAAGATCATAGAATTTGACGCTGTTAAACTATTTTTTGGCTTGTTTGCCATTAACCGACAATTAAATGTACAGAAAATACATTTATGAATAGGCTTCAGATACTGATTTTTTGAGAAAAAAACATTCTTCAGCGATGGGGTTCATTTCTCGGTCGTTGGATATGCCAATAACCAAATAACCCTTAATGTGGCTCTCAAAACCCACAATTGCCTATAGAAAAGCCGCTGTATTTGCAAAAAGTGAATATCTGATGTGAATTTTGAGCAATGTGACCGTAAGATAATCGAGTTTTTTAACTTGAAATGGTCTGGTCCATTTCGTAGGATAATTGAATTTTTTAAACTGAATTTTGACTTAATTGCAAGAAAAATTCCCAAGACGCGTAATTTTAATATTTGGTGATGTCAATTTGCCTCCAAGATCATGTGATTTGACTTTGCTGGACGTTTTATTCTGCAAGATTATATTTATGGGAAATATTTCAAAAAAAAACCTTAAAAAAATTACTTCAAAAGAATCGAGTACTGCAAGTGTCTTGTAATATTCCATGCAGAATGGCAAGGTCTGTCCAGTAAAATAAAATAAAAATTTCATAAAAAACTGCATTTAAACTGTGTTTTATTTAAATTTTCGAAATACAAGTTGGATAGCACTTTTTATGGGTGATTAGGCAGTTTACGATGGCTCTTCCAGTTTATTATTTTCGTATTTTTAATTTAGAAATTTTCAATATGAGTCTTACAGTTTGCAACTTTTAAAGAAACTTTGCTTCAGAAAACTTTGTTTTTGCATTTGAAAAAATATTATGGAACTATGCCTCTCCAAATACTATTCACAAAACTAATTATTGTAAACTTTTTTTAAAAAAATTATATTAAAACATGTTGTCAACATAATGAGTCACGTGGTCAATTGGGTAATACACATGCTCTGTTAATAAGGAAAATAACTTCCGGTTATAAATATTGTCAGATTTTTGACTTTATAATATTTTTAAAGCCTAAACCAGCATGGGCTGAAGTCCTTTTTTAGACAAAATACATTCTGAAAACTCCCGTCAAAATAATTGAATTAATTTTTTCTTTAATTCAAACTATTTTTGATAACTTCAACGAAAAAAAAAAAACCACAACGAAATCATTTCTTAGATGTTAATCAACAAAATCTTATGAGTGTCTTCTTCCCACATTTGACAGGATATATTATCAACTCATAAACAGAATAGCACATTATTTCTGTTTATGAGTTGATAATATATCCTGAATTATTTCAAGGGTCTTTTCTTTTATATTATAGCTTTTGAGAATGCATTCATAAGAGGCTATTGTGAATTGAATTTATGCACCGACGAGGGTAGGAGGTGTGCCACAGTTAAAAAAGATGCCGCCTTCATACAAAATATACTATCGACAATCGTCTTGTGGTTGCGGCATATTCGTCGTCCGGCATGGGTAAATGCACTGGGCTGTCGGCAGTTCTACCTTGTTCACTTAGTGGCGGACTTCAGGTCGAGTACACTACAAGCTTTATTATTAACCCACTTATGGGATCTGCAAATTGAGTTACTCTACACCTTCGATTATTCCCTTCTGTAGGCTATGAGTATTCCTGGTGTAGTAGTATTGCACAGAACAGGTATTATTATAAGTGAACCGATAGTTATTCGGAGGTGTTTAAATAAAATGTGCAAATTGAAAAAATAAATTTAAAAAAAAAAATAATAAAAACATTTACTGAAAAAAAAACAAAATGTATTTTTATTTTTATTTTTATAATAAAAATTGTAGAAATAAGAGTTAAGACGTTTAGGGTCTCTTTTGTAGTTAAAAGCGATTTTGTGTAGTTTCCCTTTGTGAAAGTTGGTAGTTTTACTTTAAATTTCTGGAAATTTTCAGCGTGACTTAAATGAAAATTCAAATGTGAGAGGCATCGATAGGAAGGCAGTCATTTTTATTGCGTTGTTCACAAATATTTTTTAACATAAAATTTTTCTGTAATAAATTAAATGAAATCAGCGATAATTTCAAAAACAAATACCGAATAATCCATTTTGCGGTTCGGAAGATAGAGCCCTGTTATTTGACAGCTGTCAAATTTATATTTCATTCAAATTGAAATTTCTGCAGTTTTAGGTTTGCATTTTACAGAAATTTTATGAACGCCATTTCAAATGATATTTTACTAACATTTTAAAATTAACTGCAATTTTACTAACGTAGATTATCATAAATGGGGCCTTGAAAACCCATAAGCAACTGTAGGGAAGCCATTGTATTTCTGAAAAGTAACTGTTTTTTTTTTGGATGCTGATTTTTTTAACACAATTTTCTGCAGTGATGAGGCTTATTTATTGTTCCATAAACAATATTGTCATGTATGGGGCTTTGAAAACCCATAAGCAACTATAGGGAAGCCATTGTATTCATGAAAAGTAACTGATTTTTGGACGCAGATTTTTCGACCAAAATTTTCTTCTGCGGTAAGGATTATTTCTTGTTTTGTAAACAAGATTTTCATATATGGGGATTTTAATACCCACAAGTAACTGTAGAGAAGCCATTGTATTACCGAAAAGTAACTGGCTGGTTTTGGACAATATGTTTTGGACGCTGATTTTTCGAACATAATTTTCTCTAGCGATGAGGCCTATTTCTTGTTTCGTAAACAATATTGTCATATAAGGGGCTTTGAGAACCCACAATTAACTGTAGAGATTGTCATATTAGGGGCTTTGAAAACCCACAAGTAACTGTAGAGAAGCCACTGTATTACCTAAAAGTAACTGGTAGGTATGCACACAACAGGTTTCTGACACTGATTTTTCTAACACAATTTTTTTTATCGATGAGGCTCATTTCTTGTTCCATAAATTATATTGTCATATATAACATAGGGCTTTAAAAATCCACAAATAAGTGTATAGAAGCTATTGTATTCGCGAAAAGTAACTGCCAGGTGCACATTTTGCTTTGGCTGTGTCATTGGCCCTTGAAAGTTGCATTTTTGGAGCATAATGAAATGGTGCGACAAGCCAAAAAATACGACAAACTTTGTCTATATTGCGCGAAAATTTCCAAGGACGCGGCCTGACGAGATTTGGTGCCACTTAAAACTGTTGAAATTTATTTTAGAGAGCATTTTTACGCAGACAATCTTCAAATTTTAGAGCTTTTAAAATCGAATATCCGTCAACAAATTACCAAAATGTGTAAAAAAGTTATCAAAAGTTATCTTAAAAGGATCGAGTTCTGCAAGAAGTCTAATAATTTTATATAAAGTGCATAATGGCAAGAAAAGTAATAAAATAAAATAAAATTAAAATCTACACTTTAAGTGTGTTTTATTCAAATTTACTTTCCAAAGCACAAATTGGATAACCCTTTATTTGGGGTTAATATGAAAAGTTCGTGCCTGTAGAAGTGATAGTTTTTGCAAATTTTTTTTTTAAATAATCGAAAGTTTTCGGACAATAATTAGTATTATAAATAAATTTAAAAAAAAACTTATAAAAATGTTTAATAAGAAACTTTTTTACTTATTAAAATTGACCTTAACCCGCAGAAAATTCGTACCTAAAAAAATATTGCCAAAAATGGAAAAAGAAGATTTTGTCCAATGATACCGAATTTTGGCAAGGTACTCTGTGCTTACCTACTAAAGATTTTTCAATATTATTTTCAGGTCATGGTTTATGCTCATAAAAAGAAAATCTCAGATAATGGACACCTGCTCCAGATAAGATTTCTGCGGGTATTTTCTAGGCTTACAACTTTACGGTCCAGTGCTAATGTTTATTGGAATCATTGCCAAATACGCCAAGATTCTATGTTCCTTTATTAGCCGATACGGCGATGTGATAATCAAGCGTAAGGAGAGCAAACAATTGTCCTTAAATCTGATGTCCTTGTCGTTGCCCGATATTCTTTTTGATCCGAAAAATACGATCAAAATGAAAATGATTTTATGATGGCAGATATTCACGTGCCTCTTCAGAAATTTTTCTTTTAAAGATGGCAAAATATAAGATGGGATTTTTTGTTTTGGTTTGGCGTACCTTCTGAAATTATCCCTTTTCCAAATAAAGTGTTGTGCTGACATTGGTTTGGAAGCTGCATTGAACTTTTGAAAAGGTAAAATGATTCCATCATCCTCTACCTAGTCAGTGTGACATATGTACTGGCGGAATAATACTATGGACGTGCTTTAAAAGAGGCCGCGAGTGTTTCAACAAACAAGATCAAAAGAGCCGCTATTTAGCACTTGAGAATCTTTAAGATACTCGTACGCTGACTGTTGATGGGACAATTTCCAACTTGAGGGAAAAAAATACCCGCTCATTTTTGCGCAACTATAATGAATACGACAAGGACTAAAAAGGCTGATACGTTGTTCACGTGGAAGCAGTACACCTTACGGCGATAGCGTCCATATGTGATTGTCAATTGTTGTTTGTGTCGCCGGTCGTCCATAGTCAGTCTGTACTCAACTCTGTGCCGTCTTCTTTCTGACGAAAAGCTTTTTTTCCAATTTTCTTTTCTTCCATTTTGGATTTTTTCTTGCAATGTTTAAATAACAGAATACAGTTTTTTTCGCCAGCTTTTCCATATTAAGATAACAACCAGAAAAGGATTTATCTTTGGTGGACTGTGGATGCGAGGCTAGCGGAGAAGATGATTGAGTGCTAGAGGGTAGCTACCATAATATCTAGTGTTCATCTGAAAACGCAAACGGATATGTTGGAAGATTTCATAGGGAAAAATCAGAGTCAGCCAGTGCGTTATTGTTGCCAGGCATTAACCAGAATTTGCAAATGTTTATGCACCCGCCCGCACTTTACAAATCAAATAGTCGGCAAAAAAAAAATAACATGTGTGTATGTA
Source organism: Atherix ibis (assembly GCA_958298945.1). Classification (NCBI taxonomy): domain Eukaryota; kingdom Metazoa; phylum Arthropoda; class Insecta; order Diptera; family Athericidae; genus Atherix; species Atherix ibis. The sequence continues at coordinate 27,296,377 of OY282605.1, read as the reverse complement.
TCCAAACAAGATGGCGCTGTTTGCTCAAAACAGAAACCTCTTTTCCGTGATTTTTTTGTACTTTTCCTTTCGTATCCTTGTAAAAAAGCAAATCCCTTTTTTGCTCAGTTGTATTAACTGCTGGTAGCTGTGCGTTTTTATATTTGTACCTTGTTACGCTTATATATCATAACATGTAAGGTTGATACGTTCTCGTGTTCACATTCGTTTGCTGACGAATATTTATGCAGATTTATTCAGTGTGGCAGTGAAAGAAAGAATGTCGCGATTTATTATTTTTTCCTATGATAAAACAATATCAAAAAGAAAAAAAAACAGAAGAGAAACGAAAAAAAAGAAGGAAAATCCCGCCATAATAAAGGTATGAAGTGCGCACTTATCATTGTTATTATTCTCTTTTCGCCTAGAATTCTAAAAAAATCCGACATTTACGGGAAATTTTTCCTAAAGCTTTACGACAGCTTATACAACCAAACAAAAACAGCCTTTTATGAGAACTTCCATAAGGGTAGCTATTGAAATTGGTAATATTTGTTATTTACCCCATCAAAGCTAGTGAAGTAATAGCTTCTATTATGATATCTACGAGGTCTGTGCAAAAATTATCGCGAATTTTGAATTTCCGCGGGTTAAGTATATTCAATTTTCGATTTTTTGTGACGTTATGTTGGTACTCATGTCTCTCACTTATGCCGATAAGTTCGGCCATTTTGAATGTTCAGTTAATTTTTAACAGCTGCTTTCCTTGCACGTGTTTTGGCTCATCTTCGATTTTTACTCAATTTCGCCCAAAAACAGCATCGCATTAACATTGCTAAGGAGCTGTTGGACTCTTTCCGCGGTGATCCAAATTCCCTCCAGAGGGTCATAACTGGTGACGAATCGTGGGTTTATGGTTATGACGTGGAAACCAAAGCTCAATCATCCCAATGACAGCTGCCGCACGAGCCAAGACAGAAAAAAGCGCGCCAAGTTCGGTCGAATGTGAAGGTTTTGCTTACAGTTTTCTTCGATTGCAGGGGCGAGGTGCAACATGACTCCTTGCCACAGGGTAGAATGGTCAATAAGGAATATTACCTGCAAGTTATGCACAAGTTGTGCGCAGCAATCCGCCTGAAACGCCCGGATTTGTGGAAGAAGAAAAATTGGCTTTTGTCATTTTTGGCCAAAAACAGCACACTAATAATGCCGCAGCTACCGTATTCCCCAGATCTGGCTACCCTGTGACTTTTTCTTATTCCCGAAACTGAAGAGCCCCATGAAAGGACGACACTACACTACGATTGAGGAGAAAAAGACGGCATCGAAGGAGGAGCTGAACAAGATCACAAAAAATGATTTTTGAAGTGCTTCGAGGATTGGAAAAAACATTGGCACTTATAACTGGTGGGGATTACTTTGAAGGGGACAAAATACATATTCGTGAATAAATAAATAATTTTTAAAAAAACACAAAATTCGCGAAACTTTTTGAACAGACCTCGTATATTAATAAGTTGACAATAAACTATCCAAAAACGAAAATATAAATTTAAGCAATTAAATTGTAAGGTGTTATTAGACGATCAGCAAACATTGGCAGACGTCAGCTAACGTGAATGTCATATAACCTGATTTATGATGATGGCTGACCTGGCAGACTCGTCAGCCGACTAATTTTGACAGACGCCATATGTGACGAATCTGCCAATTTCAACTGACCATCCAAAAGAATGATTGTGACATTCGGCTGACGTCAGATATATTTTGGTTCGTCCGCCATTCCGTCAGTCACTGTCTCACGTCAGCCATGAGCCCGATGTATTCACAATCGCAACAACTTTCTTTTAGCACTTTCCTAAGGCAAATTTATTTGTAAATTTGATTTTATAAAATCCTTTTTTCTCACTAAGAAAATACTTTCTCTTTTTTTTTCAAAGCTAGTATTTTTGTTATAATATTTGATTAAAGTTAATTCATGAGTGTGCGTTTTTTTTTTTTTTTTTTACAATCTTTACTTTTAATCAGCCAACGTCAGTCACTCGTTAGTTAGCACATTTTTTTTGTTGTGACGTCCTTTTGGCTGACGTCTGCCAATTTGGCTGATCATATAATAGCACTTTTAGTATTTAAAAATATGAACTGTCGAACTTAAAAAAAAACATTCCTATTAAAAAAAATATAAACTTTATTGTATAAAAGAATATTTTCTAAATGTTGGCATTTCTGGTTTTTTTTTTTTTTTTTAAATAGCATTTCCCGATGTCTATAATATACTAAACTCTTAAAACAAAAGTTCATATATCCTTTAAGTGTGCGCTCCGAGGATAATTTTATGATTTTAATCAGTTATATTAAGGAGAAATGATGAAAAAAGGACATAGAAAAAAAGTAGAAATTATAGAAATACAATGAAGAACAAGATTCTTTTGCCAGTCTATAGTGAACTCTTTGCTTTGAGTTAGAAGGCTCCGTTCTCTTATGCAAACAGAATTTGAAAACATTTTAATTCACAGCAAAGGATTGTGAGAAAAAAATACATTCGCTAAAGAGTAAAGGATGAATCGAGGCAAACTTGGAATAAATTTTAATTGTGTATACGGTTTTGTTTCGAGATCATAAACGTTCTTGAGCACAAGACGAGTACTAAGTACATGAATTCCTATTTGAAAAGAAATAATTTTCAACCGTGATTTTCTTTATACATTTCGTATTTTAGTATTTCTGCATTGCTACTATTTTTCCACAAAGGTACAAAAAGATTTCCAACCACAACCTTCTAATATTAATTTTCCACAAAAATGTTTTCTTTTATTTTTTTTTTAAATTATTTTAGCTTTTATAACAGCTAAAACTTTTGCTAAATTTTATTTCAGCAAAAGTTGAATTAAGGTTTAAGTTGAAAAAAAAAACTCCATAAATTTGAATTAATTCAAAAGATACAAAAAAAAAAAATTAAAAACTATCATAATTAATTTTTTTTTACCAAACTCAATGCTTTCTTTTAAGAAAGAATCTTCAAATTTTTATCTATTACGTTAAAAAATGTTTACCATTAGAACCTTTAAAACAAATTCATGATAAATTCAGATTTCTTGACTTATAATATTTTTAAAGTTTTAAAGCCCAAAGCAGTATTGACTGAGGTTTTTTTTTTTAAGAAAAAACACATTTCGGACTGCAATTTGGCCATTCTTTAATGAATGTTGCTTTTTATATGCTCTATAATTTGAGAACTGTCTGCGTAAGCACAATCTAGCCTAATAAGAAAGAGTCCAATTGCGTCAAATTGGACGATCTTGGAGGCCAGTTGACATCACCAAAACACGATATGATCCGTTCACAAAATATTTCTTGAGACCATTGGTCTTTCAGGACAAAAAATTTCAGTTGTCATACACTCTAAATTGACAATAACGGTCTTTTCTTCTTCATTTTCAAAGAAATACACGTCAATGGCACTCCAGATCAAAATACACACTAAACAATCATTTTTCTTGGATACAATGGCTTCTCCACAATCACTTGTGGATTTTCAGAGCCTCATTTAAGACAATTTTTGGTTATTAGCGTATTCACCGATCTCGCATTAAGCTTTATCGCTAAATAAATTGTTTTTAATTTCTTTATTTTAAAAAGCACGTGACTAAAGAAAAACCCACGTGGCTTTTTTCTCCTTTAACCACGTGCTTTTTTAGCACCACATGGCAAACTCTTAACTAATCAATTACATCCATGAATGACATATGAATGTTTGACAACTATTACATGACATGGCTATACTTTCCGAATTATGAAATGGATAACCCGGCACTACTACTGATCATTATTACTAATTTCATCAAATTTATTATAGAAAATTTTTATTTGATAACCCTTTAACAAAGATTTTTATGGAAATTATTCTATTTTACACTATAAACAACAATCTTTAACAAAAAGTATTTTTTAAAGAAATTATAAAATTTTTTTTACATCTTCCAATAAAAGTTACTATAAAAATAGTTTTTCTTGTTAAAAGAAAATTTCCATAAAAATCACAATTTTACCTATTCAAATAAGGTTATTTCTATCAAAGCATCGGTAAATTTGAGAAAAAATAACAATCAAAAATTTAACGTATAATTTGCCATATTCTAACTAAAAAGCCTTACGTAAGTTTTATTCAACACAAAAGAGAAGAGCAATCTCGAGAAAAAAAAACTCCTCACATCATTTTTGTATAAATTAAACAAAAACAACATAAATTTGCATATGAATAGTTTTAAATATATTCGCAATTTGCATCTTTTTTAAAAACGAAAATGATAGAAATTGTTCTAATAACAAGTAAAATAATTTTATAAAATTTATTATGAAGTCGTTCGTCTGTAGTCAATTCTTGTAGTTAAATGTGATTTTTAGCTAAGGTAAGTTTTTAAATGGCTCAATCGAGTAGAGAAGAATAGAAGAAATATTTAAAAATCCAAAAAAAATTTCGAATATTTCTTAGATTCTCTTATAGAATCTCATATAAAGAAACTCATTTTCGATTTGTTAAGAATTCCTTAATAATACAATAAAAATAAAGTTTTTTTTATAGCAAAAATTACTAAAGAAATAAATTTTCTTAATTCAAAATGGCTGTAAATTTAATAAAATGTCAAATAAATCCAATATGGCGGATGTTTGACAATTTTCAAATATGTACCGCTAAACTAGAAATGGTCAAGTTTTATAGTCGAAACGTTTTTGATGAACCACCACCTCGTCGTCTGTTGATTGTCAACTTAAGGTAAAAATTCTATTAAATAATAATAAATTACTAAATCCAAAACTATTATAGTAAATAAATGAAGATAATAAAAAAAAATATAAATTAAAAACAAACAAGATACACGAGCATTTATGAGTGCCCAAATACTTTTACCCTTCTTGGATCCACAGTCTTTTTATGGCTATTTCTACCTTAAGCTATCTTTTTATATAATCATCATTTTTTTCTTCTTTTTTTTGCTATTGACTATTATATATCTAATATTTATTTTATTATTATTAGTTTGTTATTAGAATTTTTAATGGAAATCTAACCACGGCCGCTAGAGTAAAATGGTAATTTAATTTTGTATTATCTTTTGACTATTTATTATAGTAATGAAAAGAAAAATATTCGATTCGAATTTTGTGTAAAGCGTTTAAGGTGCGAAAAAATACATTAATTAATGACAAATTGAAATGGTGCTGTTATAGAATATAAAGAAGTAAATAAAATAAAATAAGAAAAAAAATCCTAAAAATCTGTTTGTGTAAAGCGAAAATATTTAGTGGTTTGGCTGGTTGAAAAACTTAAACTAGAATTAATAGCAGAGACAAATCGAAAATATTAAATAGTATTTATAGAATTTTTTTAAATCCGTTTCTAAAAGCTTAGTTTAGGAGAAAATTTCAAACCTAAGAACTAACACTAAAAATTCATCCAAAACTAACTACTAAAAAGTTGAAAGTGTTAAGGAACGACAAAGAATAGAACATAAATCAATTATTTTTTTTTTGGTGTTTCTTTCATTTCGATCTAACAATCACAGATCATTGGTCAAAGATAAAGTTTTAATCTAAACGTAGACCAAAGAATATAAAAATCTTTTATTCAACTTATTAGCATATTACCTAGGATAGTATACAGTCTATTCGACTAAGCATAATTTCCCATTACAATTTATTACGATTCGAAAACACGGAATATTATTTATAATAATTATTATTAATATTATTATATGGATTTTTTAATTTTATTATTCATTTCAATTCAAATAAATGAGGTCTTAAATGTAAATAAACAATTTTTTTTTTAATATCAAAAGCTTAAGGAAAATTATAAGTGATACTCTGAAACACTTTTTTTTTGAATTTTCATAATCACGTCAGATTAATAAAAATTTATGATATTTTTTTTTCTTTTGTAGATTTTGATCAATTAGCAGTAAAAGGAGGAAATTTCATAAAACACTTTTTTTTTGGATTAATATAATTTACTTCGGAAAAAAGTAAATTTTTGAATTGGATTTTTTTTTATTGAAAAAGCTCATTTTTTGGCAATATTTAGAGCAGAAATTTTGAGGTATTTTTTTTGGGAGCTTTTTTCTAAATTATCATAAAAAGTTATTTGCGAAATATTTTGATGAAAATTATTGAATTTTTTTGACGGCGGCAAATGAACAATCAATAGTCCTGTTTGGACCTTCGACATGAAAGAAAGGGAACAATGTTGATTGTGATTTTTTTTAGCATTCATATTGATTGTGATTTAGGTGTGATAAAAAAGACTGACATTATTAGGGACTTACCGATCCAATAGCTTCTATAAGACTAAGAATTTAATTAGAAAATAAAATTTTAGTAGTTTGGGAGCCTCGAATTATGAGAGATATCTGACAACAGTGCAGATACTACATAGCTGCACTGTTGCCAGATTCGGTAATCTGTAGGGCGTGACATGTGAAGTTTTTTATTGTGTTACGAAAAATGGAACAGTGAAATTTGGTGCAACGATTTTTTGTGTCAACCTTGACGAATTAGCCAGTTTGATTTATTAAAATGTACGCAACCCTTTTGGTGATTGTGAGGGGTTGGGGGGGGGAGGTTGTGGCGTGGTTGTTTGTTGTGCATTTAAAATTGATTATTAGGAGCACAAGTTTTTAGGTGGCTCAAAGAATTTAAGGGAGGGGGTTAAGGCAGGTGCATTTAATATTGCTTATCAAAAACATAAGTTTTTTGGTGGCTCCAAGAATTTTTGGAGGACCGAATAGCAAGGGGAGACGAATCTCGTTCAGAGAGGCCTTCAACTTCTTAAAATGATGAAAAAGTTGATCGTGTTGGGATAAGACCATCGATTAACATTAAAGATGATAAGTGAGTCCTTGAAAGGCTCAAAAAAAGGGGTTTTTTTGCGCCACATTGGACATTAAAGACACTTGGATGCTCTAGCATGCCACACAACCATTTCCATCAACAAGTTTTTGTCGGAAAATGGAATTCTTGTGGTTCATCAGTCTTTATATTCAACTGATCTAAGATCGTGAGACTCTTTTCTTGTTCCCCAAGATAAAAAAAAACGTCATATTAATACTGTCAATTTTCATCCAAATGAATATTAGCGAAATAGTGAAGACGATATTATCATAGTTTAGTCAAACATGTCCTTTTGTTAATAAAAATAAAGTTGATATTACAATAGTTTTAAGTGGAATTTATAATAATCACGCCATAAGTAGCAGGTTATAGAAATTCTAATTGCAATGGTTGATTTAAAAAAAATAAAAAACTATTCTAACAATAGTCTTAAAAACTTAAACTGATTATCCATCTTAATAGAAAATAGAAACGTTTCCATTAAAAAAAAACGCAACCTTAAAAACGTCTTAAGAAATCTTTGATTAAATAAAGATTATTATTGTAAGTGAAAATATTTTAAGGTATTTAAAAAAAAATCAAAAGTTTAAGTAATAATATAGCAAATATATTTACAAATATTTTGTAAACGAGTTAAAAAAAATCAATGAAAAAATTAAGGAAAAAACACAAAATATATCACATAATAATTTATGGTGAAGGTAATAAAATTTTGTTTATTGAAAACTTCATAATTCAGATGTAGTATCATAAAAAAAATACTCACAATTTTTGCTTAAATATTATTAGAACGTTGTTTTTTGAAGCTGTATCAAATTACTTTCTAAAATTATCATTTCTACTATAAGAAAATAATAAACTACACAGAAAAAACGAATGTGAATAGAAATTGTTCATTAGTTTTATTGAGGAAACTAAAAAAAATGTAGTAGATACGCTAGAAAATTTTATGAAAAATTGATTTGAAATTTTTTTATTGTAACTTCAAGAAGTAAATTTTATTTAATTGTATTTCTTGGACCCTGCCATCATATATAGAAAATACCATTACTCCAATGGCTGAGACGGGACTTTTGGAGTACTCGATCCTTTTAAAATAATTTTTTATGAATTTTTCGCACACTTCGGGCTTTAATTTGGTTATTACTTAACGGATGTTGGTTTTTAAATAATCAAAATTTTTATGATTATCTGCATTAGCTCAACGGTATTTTACAAGAAAAAGTCCAACAACGTCAAATCATACGATCATAGAGGCCAACTGTTATTTCCAAATCTCGAAATTATGCGATCTTGGAGCTTTACGCATAATAATAACAAAATTTCAACTAAAAATATCTGTTTTTGTAGAGCCATAGTGGTCATAATTGACAGTAACGGTCTATTTTTCTTCCCTTTTTACGAGAAATAAAACGTTGAGATCAAAAATATAGGCACTTGTGGGTTTTCAGAGCCTCATATATGGTATGCCAACTTTTCATATTGACCTATTCACCTAGGAAATTTTTACACGAAACGTGACTACAGCAAAACTAATAATTTTGTAAGAAAAAAAAAATTTCAAATTCTACACGTTTTTTGGTGGTTAAACAATACGAAAAAAAAAATGGCTACCTTGAATGTCATTGAGATTTGACAGATCTCAAATGTACTTTACGAACCATAAAATGCATAATTCATTATAAATATTTAATAAAAAGAAAATGAATGAAACTTTTTGCCTAATTTCATGATTGTTTTTTTTTTTTATAATAAAAGTTTTTAATTTTTTTAAAAATAAATATTTAATAAAATAGTTTTTTGGTGAAATTGTTACTTGAGGATTATTTTTACAGGTGATTTAACTAACAAAACAAAAACTAGGATAAAAAAATACAAAAATCCATTTTCGATTGCAAAATATCGGTGATACTGCGAACACGATATTAGCCACCAAACAAACTGATACGAACACAGATGTCGCCACATAAAATGCAGACAAACGATTAGCAGATCACCATTATTACTACTACACTGATGGCGACACCATCGCAAAGTTACGAGTGCTTTAAAGCGAAATCACTTACAAAATATCAAATGACACATTAACATAACGCCTGAAGATGTCGTTTTCCATTTAATTTATTTGTTTTCACTTATTTTTGCTTCGCGTCACTTTTCTGTTTTTATCATATTCAATTTCAACTTTAAATAATCAAGAGGAAATTTTATAAGATAAGCTAAAAAAAAAACCTTAATAAAAAAAATATTTAAAAAAACCATAAACATACTAAAAAAAAAACGATCAGAAATAGAGAGAAATTCAAGAGGAAAACGAAGAAATCGCAAGAAAATTCGAATAAAAATAAGTACACTCCACCCCCCCTCGGTGTAGTCGATCAACTCAAATCGTGTGAATACAAAATTAGTTACTTCACAGTTTTTTTTGTAAAAAATAGAAAAAATTATACAAATTTGCATTTGTATTGGTTGGTTTTGGTGTCAAAGAAACCATTTAAATTTCAAATTAATACGTTTTTTTTTTTAAAAAAAAGTTTTCTGTTGATTTTTGAATATTTTTTTTTTCGTCACCACATTGCAAGGTAACAATTCCAACACTGAATTGTGGGCAGAATGATTTTTTTGCCCCACCCCACCCCCGTTTAATAATTTATCCACCATTTTTTACTCTTTGCCATCTTCTTCTTCTTCTTCTTCGTCATTTTAGTGATTATTTTTCGCATTCAATTTAAAATGTCATTTTTTATGACAAAATATTTACGAAAATTATTTAATATAATTTTTTTTTAAAAAAAATTCAAATTAAAAATTATGAATACTTTGAATTTGTGGGGGAGTGTGTTTGTTTTTATTTATTATTAAAAAAAAAAATTCGAATATGGTATAATTCCAATATAAAAAAACCGGTATAAACAAAATGGCTGACACTCGAACACATGTTTTAGATAAAATGGGCGGTTTAAATACACAGGGTGTGGTCGGATAGTGTCAACTATTATTATTTACTGAGAAGAAAAACAACAACAAGACAAATGCTAATTTATTATTGAAATAAAAGACAAAAAAACCAATAATAATAATGAATATTAATAATTAATATTATTGTTACTATAATATTATAAGTCATCATTAATCGTTGCTACTTCTTTGTAGGTGGTTAGGAACATGACAAATTTATTCAGTTTTAATTTTTTTTAATTTTATTGAATTTTTAATATAATTCCATAACAATATTTTTATGCATTTTTTTAAATATAAATGATTATAGTGAAATAGTCGAAAAACTTACCATAAAATATAATAAATAAAATCCATTCATTTGAAAAGAATTTCCATAAACTCCATTTGCATTAATTTTCGTATTTTTTTTTTCTCTTTTTGAGTACTACTAAACTTTTGTTTTTATAGCAGCTTCGAAAAAAAAACAATTTCCGGAAATCTGTAATAATAATAAAAAATAGATACAATTTAGATATTTATTAATTTTGATTAAAAGTTATTTTTATTACTATAGTTTTTTTTGTTTTGTATTTTTTCGAATTTTTATAGTGGAATTTTTTTCTAATTTTAATATAAATGATTATTAAAAGTTTACGAGGCAAATAACTTAATCAAATTTCGGATCATTTCAATTTCGAACGATTTAGGATTGGTTGGAATTTGATATGATTTTATTGATATTTTAACACCGATTTTTGATGATTTTTTTTTTAACCATTTATCTTTAATTCTTTTTTCTTTATAGATAACTATTTTCTGTTAGTCTAAAAATTACAGTTTGTATATATAGTGAATCATGTCAGGTATCGAATTAACACCGTGTTTTTTCTATATCTATTATTTATTTATTAATATTTATTCTTCGATCTATAAGTTTTCCAAATTATGATAGGAATTTTACATTTTGTTTTGTTTTTGAATCTATGTAATTTTATAGGGAGATTTTTTGAGAAATATCGCTTTTTGAGTGTCTAGAATTTAGCAAAAGAACTTCGAAATTGTTCTATGAAAAAGGTAATTTTCGGGCAGGTACTTACCACAGCACAATACTAAAATTTAAAAAAAAACTGATACTGTTCTGGATAACTGAACATCTGTGTTTTTTTACATGAAAATTTTGTTACTATACGTTAAAGTATTTTTACAGAGCCGGAAATGTCAAATCTTCCAATAAAGACCATCAAGTATACGAGGTCTGTTCAAAGAGTATCGCGAATTTTGTGTTTTTTTTTCTTCAAAAATTATTTATTTATTCATGAATATCTATTTTGTCCCCTTCAAAGTAATCCCCACCAGATATTATACACTTGCACCAACGTTTTTACCAATCTTCGAAGCACTTTAAAAATTCATTTTTTGTGATCTTGTTCAGCTCCTCCTTCAAATGCCGTCTTTAGCTCCTCAATCGTAGCGTAGCGTCGTCCTTTCATGGGGCTCCTCAGTTTCGGGAACAAGATCAGGGGAATACGGTGGCTGCGGTATTATTAGTGTGTTGTTTTTGGCCAAAAATGGCAAAAGTCAATTTTTGTTCTTCCACAAATCTGGGCGTTTCAGGCGGATTGCTTCGCGCCACTTGCGCATAACTTGCAGGTAATATTTCTTATTGACCGTTCTACCCTGTGGCAAGAACTCATGATGCACCATGCCCTTGTAATCGAAGAAAACTGTACATTCGACCGAACTTGGCGCGCTTTTTTCCGTCTTGGCTCGTGCGGCAGCTTCCATTGGGATGATTGAGCATTGGTTTCCACGTCGAAATGGCCGAACTTGTCGGCATAAGTGAGAGACATGAGTACCAACATAACACCAAAAAAATCGAATATACGTAACCCACGGAAATTCAAAATTCGCGATACTTTTTGAACAGACCTCGTACTCATAGAAGATGGCGCTTTAGAATAAGGCCTAACGTCTCAGATTCGCCGATTCAATTTTAGCAATGCAAACAGTTAATAATAACTTTCCAAAGATCATCATTTACAGTGTTAATGAACATTTTTATTGGTATAGAATAATTTGGGGCGACAAAAACCCCACAGTTGTCGCAAGAAAACCCTTTCAATGCACTGAAACTTACTGTTCGTTACGGTTATTGGGCCGTAGCAGAATGATTTATGATTTTTTTTGTGGCCTCATTTTTTCAGCGGTGTAAATAATTGCGGGAAAAGTTTAATGATTCAAAAAAAAAATGGCGCCACAAGTTCCAAGGACACGTTAATTTAATTTTAAATATTTTAAAAATGAACATCCCTCAAGAAATTGCCGTATTAAAAGCCGAAAAATGCGAAAAAGGGTCAATTCCTGGTATATTTCATGGAAAATGGCTAGATTCAAGCAAAATAATTAAATAAAAATTTCATTAAAATCTAAAATTTACGTAAGTTTATTTAACTTTACTTTCCGAAACACAAATCGGATATCCCTTTCAGTCGTAAAATAATTCTTGTTTAAAAATTATATTTAGAAATAAATGAAATTTTCATAAAAATCGTTACTATTTTTAATCGTTTTTTAAATCTTTTTTTGACGTGTTCAAGTAATATAAATAAATGTAATATTTTTTTCAGCAATTTATCATTTTGTTCTTCAGTTAACATCATTTGCTAGTGAAAAGTCTGAAGATCTGCCTTTGCCGTTTTGGTTAAATAATTTATACTTTCCGACACTGAATAAACAAATTATTGGTCAATGTTGGCTGTGAAAATAATTTATTCGTGGCAGCAAAAGTATGAATTTATTATGCTGGGGCTCTTATGGACGAAACTTTAGTTTTCCAAAACCAAACCAAAAATCGAAGAAGGTGTCACCAATAAACACATTGGATACGAATCATCTCGCATGTGGTAAGAAAGGAGAACGTACTATAAATGTGGTCAGCAGTTGGTCATTAGAGATGGTTTGAAAAAAATATGATATATTTTCAAAAGTAATAATATTCTTGTTGGCGTGCAATAAGAAACCACAATTCTGGACAAGATATCGACGAATCCATTCGTGGTTGTCACCTCGAAAATAAACAAACAAACCCTACGATTCTGTTCCCATTCGCATTTTTTATTCTAGAGATACGTCTTTGGTGTACGCCCTACACTCTTGGTGAATGCACATTTGGGTACCTGCACTAAGTTATAATATTTTATTATTTATAGTCATCCTCCGCAATGGGGACGAAAAAAAAGAAAATATATGCCCCCACAGGAAACCACTAAGATTTTAATGTTGGCCGCCATCCTGTAAAAAGGAGAATCACAAACAAAGTAATTGACACTAAAAACTGTCAAATAATTCATAGTCGATGTGGTTGGCTATTGTTGGAGTTGCTCTTTTTTTCTGCTGCTGATACTGCTGCCTTTGTTGCTTTTGCTGCTTTTAACTGCAGGCGATATCGCAAATGTTGCAAATACCAGCGCATATAACATCGCGTCTGTTGTATTGTTATTTTTGGTCTCGTACCGAAATAAAGTCGATTAAGATAATCTTGCACATCAACCAAACCCACATCCTTTTGCCATTTTCAAATTTAATATTGTAAAATGTAATGGCAGGAAAATTGCAAATAAAAACAAATGGTTGGTTTTTATTAATCTTGGCATGATAGAGACTTTGACACCGTTCTGAGACTAGAATAGGAGTGCAGTTAACTATTTTGTTGGTTCTTTTTCTTTGTATACAGGGTCCCTAAGGCATAACTTTATAGTATCACGACCATGAGGACATTTGGCGACGTCATGTTACGTGTGAGTTTACCTAATGAAACTGGTCTAATGTAAGTTAGAGAGAACAATTAGAAGTGGTTAAAATTTACGGAGCATATTAGATTCTTTTACAAAATTTTAGAGAGGACTTGATAAAAAAAGTTCTTTATTCTATAAGAGCGGAAAGGGTCCTATTCAAAAATAAATTCTGGGTTAAGCGGCACTCATTTAGGTTAGTTGAACACCAAAGAAATGAAAGACGAGGTTGATTACCGAAGAGAACATCGTGGATAAGAGTCTATTTGTTTAAGTATGGCCAAAAATGTTAAATCAGATTCAAAGTGGTCACAGCACAATGGGGTGCCGAGCACACCAGCATGACCTAGAACCCAATTCAATCAAAATCGAATACAGTTGAGAATCGGGTTAACTGATGAGCCAAAAATGGCCTTTAAGTCTGCCAGACTATTCAATTATATTGTACGAAAGCAGGCTGATAAGTCAGTGATAAATGAAACAAATAATTCATTTATTCTTCCACATAGTTCTTTTTTTAACGCGACAAACTTTGTTGAACCTTTTAGTATGATTTGTCAATCTTTGCAAAACATGCCCTAGCTTCAGAATTTGACGCCAATTTACTTCCACGCAGTCATTTATTGATATTTGGAAACAGGAAAAAGGCACACGGACGATTCATAACGTATTACATAATAATGTAAAGGATATCGTTTTTGCAAAAATCAGCTTCATTTCTTGCATTTATCACTGACTTATCAGACTGCCCTTCTTTACTAAGAAGTTCAATTCAGATAAACCTCTTCGCAATATAATATCACAACGATGATCGCTAAGTCTGCTAGATTATGGCCTCTAAGTCTGCCAGACTATTCTAATTATCTTGTACATAGGTAGTCTGATATGTCAGTGATAAATGAAATGAAGAATTAACTTATTCGACTAAAATTCATTTGTTCTTCAACATTACCTAGACACATTTCGTCCAAAGATATTTCAACTTCTTAATACTATCCGTGTAGTATGATTTGTCAATCAATGCAAAATATGTCTTCGGCAATAACTTCAGAATTGAACGCAAATTTCCTTCTACCAAGCCATTTATTGATGTTTGGAAATAGGAAAAAGTCGCATGGATTCATATTGTAATCCATAACGTAAAAGGATATCATTTTTACAAAAAATCAGCTCAATTTCTTACATTTATCACTAACTTATCAGACTACCGTCGTATACTAAGTTATTCAAATAAACCTCTTTGCAATATAATATCACAACGACGTGTACTGCGACTTTAGGCAATCAGTTAATAAACTTAAAAATATTTTTTGCCTTATAATTTAACATAAGAAAACTTTTATTCCAAAGGAGGTCTTAGTTTTTATTTATGCAATCTTTGAGCTATTGTTGTAAAAAAAAACTCTTTTTGTAAAAAAATGTTCTGTTAAATACTCTCCTGCTTATTATATTTTACCAATAATTATTTAAAAACATTTTTTTTAAATTTGTCCGTTCCTCAATGTGTACAATTAATTAAAAACTTTGTTGAAGATTTTCAGAATATGATACGCACGAATTTCGAATGCAGTCATCTAAAAATTCACCTGAATTTTATGTACAGGGACGAAAAAAAATTGGAAAATTTACAAATGAACAAAAGTCCATGCACGACAATATTAGATTTCGATCAGTTTTGATCAGTTCGGCGGTATTAATTAGTCTGCATTCTTTTGGACGAGACATCTTTACTTCGAATCTTCCAAAAATCCAACGTCCACGAACAGCCTAATGAGCAAATGATGAATATCTTTTGACATAATATCTAAAATACAACAACAACAAAAAAGGTTCCTGGACTCAGTGATGGGTGGAGAAAAAAAACCATTTTAAATAGTTTGCATTTATGATAGAATGGATGGCCGGTAATTATTCATACTCTAGCAATTATGAAATTTTTATACTCTTACAGTGCAAAAAAAAAGTTCTTGTTTTGGCCATAAACTATTTTGTATAATCGATGACGACCGATTTTGTTAATGACGCCATTTCAGGAAATGTTATTTCTAGGCTGAATTACATATTTCTTGTTGTCATTGTCCTTTCAAGGTTACACAACCACTACCGTACAATATACCCCAAAATCGAACATTAGATTGTGTTCAATCCCTGGGGCAATGTTTGGACGTATGGTGTCGTTAATCAAATCGAAAACAATTTCCGAAATAGTTCGAGCAGAAAACAAAAATTGTGAAAAGTCAGCACGAATGATGGAGTTAAGCACAAACCCTTACGGAAATGTTGCCTTTTCCAACAGGAAAAACTAAAACTTCTACAATTCCTGGTCTAGTATAATTTGTATAGTATGCGTTACGTGGCAGGATGTAAGCAGGTCGGTAAGCAATTCACAATCTCAATGGGAGCTAAAGTAAAATGTCAAAAGTCTCTATGAGTACATACAGCGATAATATGACATCGAATATTGAACAAGAAATTGTCCCTTCACATAGTGTCGGTCAGTTGAAATAGGAAACGTTGTCCGACACGAATCCCCCAACATGGACGACACTCTATACGTATGGTCCCGTCTACGAAATCTACGTTGTGATTCTAGTCGATGATAAGAAGAAATACGATCGGATCCTTTTCGTGGTAGAATTAAGAACATCGAAAGAAATAAGAAATTTGTTTTTCGACCGAAAAATCTTTGACACAACAAAATGTGATTCGAACAGAACCCAACTGCTTGTATAATAATAAATAAATCACGGTTGTATGGGGACATGTGTGTGTGTGTGTGTGTGTTTGTATGTACACGAAAGGGAAAAAGGTTTTTTTTTGTGTTTTTTTTTTTGGGAAATTCGACAAGACCAAAATGAGCCCTACAAGAGCTGACATTCGATTCCCTGCAGAGTTGAAATATTCGAAAATCATGTTCAAGGCATGGGTACAATTTTTCAAAGTTTAGGAGAGTCACTGTTTGAAAGACGCCATCGTCTGTGTCTTCAAACCGTTTTCGGATGTTTCTGCCGTTGTTAGTGTTATGCGCTGATATTAAAGAGAAAGATTTTTTCCCAAATATTCACCATCATATCATGTGTGTTGTTTGACTACTCTGCTTTGTGAGATTTACATCCTAATGTGTTTCTAGGTCTAAGAAAAAATTAACCATCATTTTTTGTACGATTGTTAAAACGGAGAAGTTGCAGTCGAATGTTAAATGGCAGTAACTTCTGCTATTGAATCAATTTAGGAGGGTTTTTTTTTAAAAATAAGTTTTCGTACTAATTTAAATAAGAATTAACAAAAAACCTATAAGGAATAAGAAGAGACCGGTGCATTTTGCATTATATAAAAAAAATGAATTCAACGGGAAATAGGTATAAAAAAAGAAGTGAATTTGGCAAAAAAAAGGTGATTTGGCGTCCTGATAATAAGAATATGTTTAAACGCACAACGATATTCGGTCAGGTATTCGTAGTCTCGACAGTTGTGGTTTGGAGACCTAACAAAACCACCTGCCATCAACAGATACAAATGACCTTTACCTTTTCAGTATTAGGTATTTTGAGAATGTCAAACATAAGCAAAAGATGCGTTGTTTTATTGCCCAACCTGAATTGTAGTTTCTGCCCAAATTGGAATCGAACGCTCACCTGGTATATTCCCTCTCACCATAAAAACCGATTCGAATGAATCACTATTCAAAATGTTGAGAAAAATTGCTAAGAAATTTTGTTCATTGTCCAAAACACACCCAAAATATGGATGAAGGTGAAATTTACCTATCACAATTTTTTTACTATTTTCCACCCTCAAACAACTCATCTTTAAAACACAGTTGCAGTTGGTGTGTTAGACAATAAACAGCATCTCATCTTAAAGGCTGGTTTAAATTGTTTGAGAAAAAAATCCTGTTTCATGTTCTTGTTTATGATTGTTATTCCCAAATAAACTGCTTGTAATCAAAATTCGTATATAAAACTAACAAATTCATTTAGCATCCAATCCGAAATCAAACACATTCCAAACTATCATTTCTGTTTGTTTAGTATTTTCGAACAAGCTGCAGAAACAAACAAAACCTGAGAAAACAATCAAAACATTACACGGCAAATTCCGAAACTCATGCTGATTTTCTTCAATAGCAAAATAATCAATAATATTTATTTAATTTTTTTTTCTTTATATATTATTAAATAGTTTTATTGTGGATTTAGATTGTTATAAAAATTACTAACAACGAAAGTTCAAATTGACAATAAAAAATCGGGTATTTTTTATGATCAAATTTAATGGGCACATTTCTTAAAAATAAAATAATTTTAGGAAATTTTTTAAAAATATTAAATTATTTATAAACAGAATTTTTTCCTTTTTTAAAAAATCAGAAACATTTTTTAACAGACACGTCCCATTCAACATCGCAACATTTTCTCAGTCAACAACGCTTGATCAACAGTTTTTTGTAAACTTGGTTTTGCTGTAGATTATGTTATTTATATTTTTCCTTAAAAAAAATATTGTAATTTGCTAGAAAACTTGAATAGCGGAAAAATTCACTTACAACTGCACAATTATATGAAGATTATTCAATTGGTGCTTTGGAAAGTAAAGTTTAAAAAAAACCGCACTTAAAAGTCAGATTTTGATAAATTTTTATTTAATTATATTGCTTGGACCCTGCCATTATGTTTGCAATAACACAAGACTTGTTACAGAACTCAATCCTAATAAAAACATTTTTGCTGACTCATTATTAAATTAACCAAGAATTATGGTAAAAAAATTATTCCTCAAAACTAAATTCGAAAATTTTTTATTTAAATTATTTGCAGAGTAATTCTGGACTTACGAAATAGAAAATTATTTTTCATTTAAAAAAACATTTATTTCAAAATTTGGATTATTTTTGTTCTTAATTTCATGCCTTGTCACTTTAATAAACACCTTGTCAAGTTTTATAATATTTCTTGAACCTTGCCAATATGCATAATTATTTAAATCGATTTCTGGCAGGACTCGATCGCTTTTGAGGTAATTTTCAATGATTTTTTCGCACATTTCGGGCTGTAATTCTACCATTACTTGATGGCGGTTGACTTTTTAAATGCTCTGAAGTTTGAGCACTATCTGGGTAAGCGATATTTTTACCCAGACGTAACAAACAACAAAAGCCCATTTTTTTCAAAAAAATTTCGTATGTTTAGCGTCAAATCGCACGATTTTGGAGACCAAATCAATTGACATTAGAAAATCTCAAAATTATGTTCTGGCAACAAAAATCTCGTATGTTTTTCTGCAAACTAGCGAGATTTTTTGTAACTTTCCAATTTCCGGTTAGGAAAGTGAAGTTTACTTGGACCTTGCCAAAATTTATTCAAATAACCCACACGACTCTTTTTGCAAGACTGGATTCTTTTTAGGGTAATTTTTGATGATTACTGAACGGGTGTGGGTTTTTTTTAAGTGCACTAAAAAATTAGGATTATCTGCGTAAATAAGACTTTTGCCAAAAAATAGTTCAACAGCATCAAATTCCACAATCTTGAAGACCAAATATAGAAAATACACGTCTTGGAAACTTTACGCGCAATAAAAACGAAATTTGCCATGTTGTGTGGTTTATGGCCTTGTGGTTTTTGAAAACCACATGTGATCAGGATTAAAATCTTGAAATTCAGGCGAATAATAAGGATTAGAATTAACGGTAACGGTCTCTTCTTTATTTTCAAATAAAAACGGGTCAATAACATTATTAGATTAAAATGCACATCTGAAAGTCATTTCTAGCGGATACAGCGGCTTCTCTACAATCACTTGTAGGTATCCAGAGTCTCGTATAGGACTATTATGCTAATTGGGGTAACCAACAAGCGAAAAATGAGCCTCATCGATGAAGAATGATTGTTCCGGAAAATCAGTATTTAAAGCCTGTTCAATATGTCAGTATCTAAACCTCAGTATCTGAACCTCAAACTAAACAAATTCCTAATTGGATGCCATATATTTTTGACAGCCCTCATATGACAGGGCTATTCTTTCCTAGAAGTGGATCACCTGTAATCGCTGAGAAAACCGAATATTTTTGGGTTGTGTGGCTTGTGGTGCCTTTTTGTTGAAATCTCATTTGGTCCAGATTAAAGTCTTCGAGTTAATGACCGAAAAAAGTCGGTTATCACACTACCTAAGCGATCAGGCTTGTCAGTGAAAGTCTCCCCTTCATCATTTTCAAAGAGATGTGAACCAACGAGAGCTCTAGACCAAAGTGCATACCAGACAGTTACTTTTTCCGGATACAGCGGCTATTTCGTAGTCACTTGCGGGTTCTAAGAGCCCCATATATTCTCATTTTGCTTATTGATGAATACACCAGCTTATTGACAAATTCACCAGGACCACCCGAATAACTTTTAGACCCATTCAACATCCATAATGGTCTCCGGAATGAAGCCGCACTCTTGTGAGGTCTCGATAATCTGGCGCTAGAAAAAGTGATTTGTGACTCAGGGGTTAGGAAGAGTTTCCATCGTCACCACTTTTTGCCAGATACAGCGGCTATTTTAGTTGTGGGTTTTCAGAGCCCCGTTTATAATCATTTTACTAAAGAAACGTGAATACGGCAAAATCACTAATTTTAACAATTTTAAGTCATTAATTTGGATCGAAATGTAAAATGGCAATCCTTAAACTAAACAAATCCTACCATTAATAGCATATATAATTGACAGCTGTCAAATGACAGACTAGTATTTTCCGAACTATTAAATGAATAAAGTTTCCTTAATTTTAAGATTTTCAGCAAACAACTTTAACTCTTTTTTTTCTGTTAAATTTAAACAGAATTTTTTTTTTAATTTTTATTTAAATACTTAAAATATTTAAAAATTAAAAGAGTACTTGCTATAAAAAGAATAGAAAAAAATTCATCCCATTCGCCTGGTGAAGGTAGAATTGTTCCATCAAAAGAGCGATTTTAATTTTCTACCAAGAACTGGTAGGAAAATTCAATTTTATTCTTGTTGCTCCTTCTTTTTTTGTTGAGGGTTATTATATTTACAAACTAACTCTTTCAGAATATAGCCCCAAAGAATATTACTTGATTCTACACTAAACAATGGCTACCAGATCTTGTTGAAATAATAGCCAAGAGATCCACTTAAGCGCAGACTGGTCAAACAAATGAACAAATGGTCAGTTATAGTAGCTCATTTATTCTTAAGAATGATTTCTTAACTGCTGGTGGCAATGAAGGCAATAATAATAATACCCCAGCTATGCAGTAACGAGACAACTTTGGTAGTATTTGTTGGAAAATCTCTGAAGGAGAGGGGCGGTGGGGATGATTCTGGTAAAATAGAGTTTTTCCAGACTGCATGGAGGTTTTTGAACAACGAAATAATCTGCAATCCCAAGAATCCATTTCGGTTTTTACAACAACGACGGAAGGGAAATTTTTTTCAAAACAAAACAAAAAAAAAACGTATAGAAAAATGGGAAAATTTCTCTTCAGTTAAAGAAATGGGATTCAGATGGAACTGTTTTACGCTGGAAAACTGCAATAATGGAAAATATTTTATCACGTTTCTCATTTATAAAAGTCCATTAGAAATGGCAGGGAGAATATTGAACGTTGAAGTTGGGGCATTTTTCTAGGTTACTTTAGTAGGCAAAGGTAGTCGTCCTCATCAGTCGCACTCTTACCGATTTTTCTGTTGGTCGTTATTATTTTTTTTTTATTGCCCATTTTAGTTGGATTTACTTCTGATACTGATTTTACTGGTTTTGTCTAATATAGCGAAGAAATTTGTTAAGAACGACGAGCTGCCCAACTAAATCATCAGCAATAAAGCACATGTTCTTCATCGGATATTGAATGTGCACTTAAAGAGGCATAGGACGATTTTGTGTACAGGTGAAATTAAGGTAATTTATCTTGACTATCGACCCTCTTGTTCAAAATCTGCCAATAGTGGTGGGGTGCACAGAAACTCTGTTCCAAGCACATTTGGCGCTCAAGACGGCAATGGATCTAACCACCACCGAAGAAAAATATCAAATCTGTAAGCTCGTAAAATTTCTGATTGTGTTTGCTTTGTAAATTGTTAACAGCCTAAAAATGAATTTATTTCAACACATTAAATACGAACTCCTGATGCGTATTGTATAAGAAATTATGACCATTTCACCTGTGGGCTGACAAATGATCTTCAATGTTAGCAGGATTCGTGATTAAATATTTGTTGTGAACCGTCAGTTATTCATCACGTTCGCCTGATAAGATTGTGATTTGTTTCGTGTCGTGAGAACCCCCTTTACTGGACATTATTTCTTCAATCGCAACGGAGGTAGTGTATAGGCTGGAGAAAAACAAATGAAAAATATCACTGATATTCCAATTAAGCATAGCAAAATAACGATTCATTTAATGATCATCTTTTGTGGTTAATTGAATAATTTCTCAAATGGTTTTTGTTAGGTAACATGGACAGAAAAATAATTTTCCCTTTTGAGTTTGGGGTTAAAAACAAAACTTGATTATTTGTTTCGAATTTCATTGGCAATATAAATAATCATGATTAAGTGTAGTTATAGTAGGAAGAAACACGAAGATGCCACCAAACTCTTAATCGACTCGACCATCTATCGAACAAAAACATAAAATTTCAACTTTTCTGGATAGATTCTTGCGTACTGATAACAGTGGAGTATCATCCTCTATACTAAGTACAACGAGTTGGGATGTCATTCTTTCTGGCTGTACTGTGTACCACCATTTCTTAGCAGTTGGATACTTTTACTTGAAAATGCAAAAAAAAAAAACAAACACCATACACGGCTTTGGTGCTACGAATGTCATACGATCCAGACTAAACGTGCTATCGTCGCATACATCACACACTCCGAAAGGCAAAAAGAACATGAATAAAAAACAAGTAAAACACCAACGCAGAATGGAATTGGAAGATGGACATACCCTTATATTGACCAAGAGCGTATACAATATAACAACAACACTCTATGGAAGGTGCAATGAAACCAGAAACCACCTTGCCCGCAATCATTAAGAGATGCTGGCTCAAAGGGTCTTAGAGTCTGGCGTTCCGAGCAGACACGATAGAATCTACAGTTTGGAAGTTAACTTGGGTCTTGTTAGGCAAATATAAAATAAAAAAAACAAATAAACGACCAGAAAAGATCTCTGATGCCAGTTAACACTGCAAGTGGAAAAAAACTGAACTGAAAGAAACTCCACGAAAAGAGCACAAATCGACGCAAGTTAAGAGTCTCGACTTTTTAAGAAGTTCTTCTTTATTTTTGTATTATTTTGCTTCAGTTTTATCTGAAAATCGTGTGAGTGTGCATGTTTAATTTCTGTCTCTCTTTCTCGCACTCATAGGGAAATTCTCGAAAACAACGTACCGAAGATCAAGTGATAGGATAAGGTCAGCATCGCACGGAACATACACAATACACCAGACGACGGTGTCCTTCTTTTCCACGTTTTTTCTTTTGGTTGTCTTCAGAGCGAAGGCAAGTCAAAAGGACAAGTATACAACTCAGGAAGTGCTAGAATGGTGTCCTATACAACCATTTGAAGGTGTGTATGTGTGTAACTCTACGGGATGCACTCGTCCAACATCTGCAATGCTCCTACAGAATGGCCAGATTTCCAAAGAATATCAAAAGACAGTTTTTTTTGCCCAATCTCTGCTTGACTAGATGAATCTTGTTTCAGAGAAACTTTTGCCAAAATGAAATACTACCTCTGGCAGAACAGTCTGGTAGTTAACAAATAAGAATCGAACAAGGACAATAATTTAAAAATGACACCAAGTATATAGTCGAAAATATTGCCAGTTGATTATTTTTGATTACCTGTAATGCCGGTTGTATAAAAAAAAATGAATTTATGTACCTCGTCAGAAAAAAAATAGTTAAATGCATTTTTTTTTTACAGAAAAAATGTATTTTTTATAACGAGGAAATGATAAAAAAAAACTGGAAACTAGCGAGATTTTTTTTGGTAACATTTCAAAGAGCGTTCAGATAGAATGTATTAATCTATCCAGTTTGCGGTTCGGAAAGTAAAGTTAAATAAAGCACACTACTTTTGAATTAAATTTATATAAATTTTTACTTGATTATATTGCTTGGACCTTGCCAAAATTTATTTAAATAACCACCACGACTCTTTTTGAAAAATTCGATCCTTTTAAAGGTAATTTTCAATAATTTTCACGCACATTTCGGGCTATGATTCCATCATTACTCAACGGGTGTTGGTTATTTATGTGCTCAAAAAAATTGAGGATTGTTTGCGTAAAAACGATTTATTCGCCAAATTATTGTTGAACAGCGTCAAATTCTATGATCTTGAAGGCCAAATATCGAAATTACGCATACTGGGAACTTAACACGCAATAAAACCAAAACTTGTCGTGTTGTGTGGTTTATGATCCGGATTAAAATCTCAAAATTCAGGCGAAAAATATGGGTTAGAATTAACGGTAACGGTCTCTTCTTCATTTTCAAATGAGAATGGTTCAATAATACCATCAAATTAAAATGCACATCTGAAAGTCACTTCTTGCGGATACAGCGGCTTCTCTACAATCATTTGTGGGTTTTTGAGAGCTACATTAAGGGTTCAATGAGCGAGAAATGAGTCCCATCGATGAAGAATGTTTTTTTTTCTCGAAAAATCAAAACGATACATGCGGTTAAACGATACATAATACAAAATGGTAAAACGGAAGCTAAATAAATCCCTAATTGGATGGCATATATTTTTGACAGACGTCACATGACAGAGCTGTTCTTAGAAATGGATCACTCGTTATCACTGGATAAAACCGAATATTTTTGTGTTGTGTGGCTTGGAGTTGTGTGGCTTCTTTTTTGTTGAAATCTCATTTACTCCAGATTCAAATTTTTAAGTTTCAGACTCAAAAAAGTCGGTTATCTTAGTACCATAGAGGTCAGAATACACCAACTCCGAAATGAGCAAAATGGTCATATATGGAACGAATCAGAGACCCATTTGCTTATTGATGAAGCCACCAAACCAGAACCACCCAGATCACTTTTCGAACAATTCAACATCTATAATGGTTTCCGGAATGAAAACTTCTGCACTTTTTGCAGATACAGCGGCTATTTCGTAGTCACTCGTGGGTTTTCAGAACCCCATGCACAACCAGTTTGCTTAGTGACGAATCTACCAACCCAGAAATAAGCCCCATTGCTAAAGAACATTTTTGCAGTAAATGTGACTATGGCAAAATCACTTCAACAATTTTAAGTCATTATTTGGTGGTTTAATGGATCGAAATGTAAAATGGCAATCCTTAAACTAAACAAATGCTACCATTAATGGCATATATTTTTTATAGCTGTCAAATGACAAAAAAAAATGTTTAATGAATTTTTTATAACGAGGAGTTTATTTATTAACGAACATATTTTATAGGATGTTAAAATAGTAGGGAAAAAAGGCATTTCCTTCAAATATTTGTCAAAAAAAAAATTATTTATTTGCAAAAATTATTTTCGATAAGACACAATCTATTAATTAAATTATTTCTATTTTAAATAAAACGATTGGCCTCAGTTGATTAGAAGAGGTCAAGGAATAGAAGGAAAAAAAATAATTCACAATAAATAATTAATTTTTAAAGCAACAAACAAATCCGAACAGATAAGAATATTTCCCCAAAAGTGAAAAACCTCATAATTAACTCATAATAAATAAGAAATAATTATTATAAATAAGACACACGAGCAGATTCTTAATATGCAATATGTTTTTTTTTTCTCAGATCAATTCGAGGACGTGATTTAATAAATACAGAAAATATCAACAAATTCTGGTTATCGTAGGTTATCAATTTATTGAAAAAAAATTCCTGATTTTGGTTTTCTTATGTGCTTGGAATTTTCATCTTTGCTGACCTATAGTTTTTCTTCTTCTTCTTTTTGACAATATCTCATCTTTGAGAATAATTTTCAATTTTCTATTTACCGAATGAATATGTTTACTATGTATTATTAGATAGTGGCGAATTTATATTTGCTATACACATTAATTGAAACCAATTAGAAGATGGTTGTTAAACGCATAATAATTTTGCTAAATGATGCATCTTGCATTTGGTTTGCATATGCCTAGACAGCCGCCACCCAAATCGCCAGACACTGATAATAAATGGTGGGCACGTTGGCAGAGGGCAACCTATCCATTTGTGAGTTTATGAGGTGAATGTTCGATATGCGGCAGTTTATCACAATAAGCTCATTTGTAGGGACTGTCTACGACGATAATGAAAATCATTATTGGCCAAATGGATGGTACTATCTGCCCCAGCTATATGTTAAATGTGTATGTCTGGTGACTATAGATTACTGGAATGTGTACAACTATGACATTAGGGTGAGTACCTACTATTGAAATTGATGGATTTTTCTTAACGCAGACGTGCAACTATCCTATTTGGGCATTCGACTATGCCAAGTACCCTTAATCATCTTCACCACATCAAGGACATTAGGGGTACCGGCTGATCATAATTGAATTCTTTTCGGCCAAAATGAATCTAAACAAATTTTCCATATGTCAAAGGGCACACCACACTAGCAACTCCTTTCAGCAATGGTTATTCATCTTAGCTTTGAATATAATAGTATTAATTATAGACATCCCGACACAGTATCTTACGTTCATTTATGGCAAGAGTGTATTTTTGGCACAACAAAAGCCACCAAATCCTTGCAGTTTTTTTCCCCAGAAATAATGGACTACATGTACTCACCAGAGAGATTAAGTGATAGTTAATGGTTACAGCTCATGAATTTAGCGCAATCTTTTCATTTTCCTTAATGAATAAACGACTAGGCAGCATATTGTAGTAATATGGAGATAATCATTTTTATTTCCCATCTTACATATCAAGTTTTCTTAGAAAAATTACACAGCATCAAAGCCTTTGAATAGACTTTTTGGTTAAACAAGGAAAAGGCATCATACTTTAAGGATGTACACTCTTATTCAAGGAAGCACTAATATAAATATAAAATATTAACTTGATAAGGATTTGGATTAGAATTTAGCTTAGAGAATTATTGTTTCTTCTCTTTTAGTATTTTAGGTTGAATGACTTTTCTTTCAAGCAGTACTTTATTCGTCTTTTTTTTTTTTTGTTGAAAAAGTTTATGTTTTTCACATAGAAGCTTGCTAAGAAAATTAATTTTTCTTATATTCTCTGAATGGTGGAATTTAGAGATTCATGAAATATTTCTTTTTCTCTGTTATTTTACTTGGAAAAGGCTTTTGCAAATAGAAATTCTTAAAGTGCGCGAGACTTTTTATATTTCCTTATTCAATTGGGAGAACCCCAACAGCATCAGACGCGGAAGTTTTACTCAGATTTGAGCATAATAAGACGGTTTACTCCTCGACGTTCGACGACCAACTGGCACCTTGGCATATTATTTGTCACATACTCAAAAGAGGATAATCACGAACTGTGCCAATTATAGAGGTATCACGTTGTTGCGTACCATCTATAAGATATTCTGTGCCATCTATTAAGCAGAATGGCCCCATTCGCCCAAAAAATTATTGCTCATACCAGAAGGGCTTCACTCTAGGGAAATCAGTAACAGATCTGATCTTTTCTCTGCGACAGTCGATGGGCAAATTATTGGAATATGGTCAACACATCCACCATCGACTTTAAAGCCGCTTATGAACGCATAGTCAGAGTAAAACTCTTCACATCCCCGAGAGAGTTTAGAATCCTAGAGCAATTTATTAGATTGATTTACTTGAGGGTTTTCGGAGCCCCATATATGACCATTTTACTAATTGACGAATCCACCAACCCAGGACCATCCCAGAATGAAGACGCACTAATGTGTGGTCTCGTTAATCTGGCGCTAGAAAAATTATTCGTGACTCAGAGGTTAGCATGAGAGGTACCATCCTCATTACTTTTTGCAAATACAGCGGCTACTTTATATTAACTTGTGGGTTTCCGGAGCCCCATACATATAACAACTTTATTTATTGACGAATCTATCAATCCAGGACCACCCGAATCACTTTTAGAACCTTTCAACATGCATAATGGTCTCCGAAATAAAGACGCGCTCTTGTGCGGTCTGATTAATCTGGCGCTAGAAAAAGTTCTTCGTGACTTAGGTTTTGGCATAAGAGGTATCATCCTCATCACGTCTGTCCAACTTTTAGTGTCCATCAAAAAGAGCTGTACGAGAGGCCTTCACCAAAGTCTTGAAACGGCGGTGAAAAATCTTGGGCTGCACATAAATGAAGGCTAAACAAAGTACGTCGGCGTTGAAAACAAGACCAGTTAGCACTATTCCTAAACAGATAGAAAATGATAGCTTCGAAAGAGTTAAATCACTTTACTTTTTGGGGTCAAGGGTCGTAGCCGAAAAAAACATGGAGGAAGAGAGCCTATTTCAGTCAGTACCAAATTAATTTGCTCGAAAATTCAGATCAAAGCTTCTGCTGTACAGGACATTAGTCTTGTCAGTCCTCATGTATTCTTCGGAAATTGTTGGGTCTCAGGAAAAAACCATTGCGAACTCTTGTTCACGTTTGAGAGGTGGATTCTTCGAAGAATTTTTTTTTTTTTGAATATCTCAGTTTTTTTAATCAGGTAATACTAAATTGAACTTTTTCTTACTTTGGCCCTTGCGACACTGAGAAAACCCCAAGCCTCGAAAGTATGTTTTCTGAGTTCTTGGTTAATTTCTTGCATTGATTCCGTAAAAAATTTAATTTCCTTTGCCTTCAGGCAATACTGCTTAAATACTTTCATTTAAATAAATAGCAAAAAATAAATTATTGCGACAATTATCAGGAACTAAACCAAAAATAATTTGTACAATTCTTTAAAAAAAAATTAAAAAGATTTGCTGTTAACAATAAACTCTAGTTTTTTCTTCAAATCAGGTAACACTAAACTAAAGCTCTTAATACTAAATATTATACAAATTTATAGGCGCTTTCAATGATAAGCCAAAATTTAATAGCTAAAATACTGTTTGACTATAGTTTTTGATTTTAACATCGGATAATACCAACACTTTCACATCGGGTAATACCAAAGAAAAAAAAGTAAAATGATAAAAGAATTTTTTGCAATTGTAAAAAGGTTATTTTGGTAAATTTTTTGAAAGGTTTTCTTCATAAATTAAGATAATTTTGATTATTTACATCAGGCAATACCAAAGTCTTTAAGTTTCACTGTCCACAGAAGTCCCTATTTTTAATAGGACAAAATATTAACAAATCCTGGTAACAATTAGGGAAACATTTTAAAAAAAATTCAATTTAAAAATTAACTCATTTATTTGCTACTAAATAAAGTTCATAAATAACATCGAATCAAATTCTCCAACAATCTATTATTATTATTATTATTATTATTATTATTAATATTATTAACAAGACCATCGATCTTAATTCTTGCGACATTGTGGTTACTCCTGCTTTTGTAAATCAAACAAAATTTATGTCCACAAAATATTATAAATTTAACGAAAAAGATACTCTTTATGAATACTACTAAATTCAAAAATGTTAAACACAATATATTATTTTTGGTGTCATGTTAGCATTTTCTTTAATAAATCAAGATTTGGACAGAAATGATAAATACTCTCTTTCATGCATAAAGAAAATATTTTCAAATCGAAATAATTTTGGTTTTTTCTTTTTTTTTTTTAAATACAACTTTTGATTTTGTACAAAATATATTTTTTAAAATATCTTAGGATATAACGAGTTAAAATTTATTTTTGGATTTAAAATGTAAGCTTTTGGTTTTAAAAAAAAAATCACAATTGCTTAATTAAAAAAATAAACAACAACTCACAAAAAAAGGCTAAAAATTCATTATAAATTCTTAGAAAATTTATATAAAAGCCTTTTTTCAAAATGAGGTGGTGATGGGTTGGTTTCCGACCATGTAACACAGTCGAAGTTGTAGAGACAAAAAATAATAATTTATCAAGATTTACAAAATATGTCATAGAGAAATTTTCAATTTAAATAAAGCGTGTTCTCTTAAATAAGAAACAAAATATTAAAATTAAGAAACTTTTCTGCGAATAGTATTTTACCAGCAAGAACTTTTAATAAACAAAATATTTTTTTTTCTAAAATTATCACTTTTGAATTTAAATTTTGTTTTTTAAATATAAAAACTTTTATCTATAATGCGAATAATTTACAAAGAAATTTTATGATTAAACAAGAAAATATGAGTTAAGATTGCAAGGTCTGTAAGTCCAAAGTGGCTCACACTAAATTTGATGTTTTCAAAAGGATGGTGTCCTACAAGAAATTTTGTTGAGGCTATTCGACAAATTTTGCAGGACACCATCCCTGTGAGGTAATTTCTGATGAGCTTTTTGCAAATTTCTGTTTGAAAATCAGTCATTATTTGACAGATATTGGTTCTTCAATGGTCTATGTTTGAGAATTGTCAGTATAAACACGATTTTTTGAATAGCCTTCACTAGAAAAAGTCTACCAAATCGCAAAATTTTACGTTCTGGGATTTTTCGCCCAATAAAGTCAAAATTTTCTGATGATGTGTGGCTTGTGGCGCTGTCTTATTAAAACCACATTGGGTTCAAATTAAAATTTTCAATTTCAGAATTTTCAAAGTCAGAAAATGGACCAATGACACCATCAGATAAATACAGTTTTCTCACGAATATAATGGCTTCTTCAAAGTCACTTGCTGTTTTGTAGAACCCCATATACTGTAATTATGCTTTTTGACGTATTTATCGAGCCAGAACTAAGCCTCATTGTTAAGGAAAAAAGGCGCGAAATGTGGTTACGGTAGAACCACTATTATTGAAAAAAGTTTTTACAACTTTAAGGCTTTTATTGATTGTTAAAAGATTTATAATATAAAATGGCAAACGGTGAAATAAATAAGTGCCACTTAAGATGGCCTATAATTTTGACAGGTGCGAAATGACAGATCTGTACTTTCCGAGCCACAAAATTGATAGTCCTTTATTTTTCTGAAATTAGCCGCTTTAGAAATAAAATTTCGTTCTAAAAATATCTAAACTGTTTAATAAAAACAAACAATAGATAATTTAATAAGAAAATTGCTAAAAAATTCTTTACAGAAAAATAACAAAATCGGGAAATTTATAATTACTTAAATTTGAATCTGTAAGTCCAAAATGACTCCAATAGAATATGAGCAGTTCATAATTTTCTTGCCATTTTAGTTAATGTAGACTATTTTTTTTTTTTTTTTGTTTGTTCATTAAACCATCATTTATCTACAGTTCCTTTTCAGAAAGCTTTTATGGTTTTAAGAAGTTTTTTTTAACAAAACATTTCTTTAACGTTGATAATAATAATTTTCTGTTTAAAAGTTATTCATTTTCATTGAAGTAGGAATATTATCCATAATATTTTTATTTATTTCAGTAAAAATATGTATTTATATAAAAAAAACACCACCTACATTAATCGAAATTATTTAAAATCCTTTGAACTCTGAAAATTAATTTGACTCTTAGGCAAAAATAATAAAAATAAAAATGAAAAAATATTGCAGAAAATAATTTCATCTATAAAAATATCAAATTTTCCTTTATGGATAAATAAAACAATCTCACAAATACAATTTCTTATTAAGCACATAAATCAATATGATAAATTATGATCTCAGTAGAAAATAAGACAATATTAAACAATTTTTTAAACCAGTAAAAATAAATTCTTTGTCCTTGAGATAAAATATTGAATTTTATTCAATGAAAAATAAAACACAAAAAAATTTATTAAATAAATAAATAACAAGCTAAAAACAAATCAGATCCTTCAAAGATAGGAGAAAAATTTTCATAATACATAAAAACCAAATTTATGTATTCAAATGGAAAATCGCAACAACAACAAGAAAATTATAGAAGAGCCTTGAAAGGAAAAGGAATCACTGTTCGGATACGTTTAAGAATTTCCCATTTTCTTGTCAAGCAACCATCAAAAGGAGTAAGAAATAAATCGAGTACGCAAATTTATTAATGCGATGAAAATTTTTTCGTTAAAAGAAAAATTCTTCAATGTCGTATATTTCTACAAAGACAAAATGAAGGAAAAATTCTAGGGTTTCATCCTTTTATGTTTGTAAATCAGGATAACTACAAACTCTAACGTTAGCCAAGCACACGTATTAGCAGAAGGGTATGAGTACCTGTAGAACTTGCTTGCCCCTAGACGCCATAATTCTATGTAAATATAGGCGACATCTTTAAAAGAATCCTTTTCAATATTTCGACATTGTTCACAAAATCTTATTTATTAAAATCACTAATTAAATAGTAGAAAATGTAATTACGAGAATCCTTATTATTTTTCATAATGAAAATAATTATTAGTAAAAATAATAAATAGTTGCGTATAAATTTACGCAATCACATTTTCAAAAGGGTTGACATTAAAGAATTTTTATTTAATTATTTTGATGCTCTAGATCAAAAAGCCCATACATCACTTTTATCGAAAATAAAGAAAGTTTTCATTAAAATTATATATTAAGTTGAAATAATTCGTAATTTACTTTAACTAAAGACCAATCCAAGTTAAATTTTTTGTTAGATATTATATTCTTCGCCTAATAATAGTGTTAAACTAACACTATTATTACAAAAATTTTCCATATAATCAAAGTTTCATTCTTGTTGTAAAAATATTTCGAACAATTTTATAAAAATTTTAGGGGTTGATATTATTCTAAAAGAAGTGTTCGTATTACTTTTACATAAACAATGAGGACATATCTAATCCACATTTTATTTTATTGATTATAGCTACTAAATTATAGCTGGTGCAGAAAATTTGCAAAATTACTGCTATATAAAATTTCCAAAATTTTTAAACGTGCAAATTATTTTTTTCCTAGTTGAACTAAGAAACTTAAAATTAAAAATGCCCAAAACTTCAAATCTCGGGTCATATACGTTTTAAGTTTTAAACAGTTTATTTTTTATGTAAATTTACAGAAAAATAAAAAAAACAATAAAAACATTTGAAATGTTCGAATCTTTTTACCGCGAAATTGGTTTTGTTCCAATTTGAACTTACAAACTTAAAATTAAACAGGATCATATTTCTGCATAAAGTTTAATTATTAAATAGTTCTTTTCTGTACAAATTTAGGCAAAAAAATGTTAATAGTTAAAATTTCCGCATTTTTGAACGCGAAAATGATTTTTTTCCAATTTGAACTTAGAAACTTAAAACTAAAAATGCTCAAAACTTCAAATCAAGGGCCATGAGCGTTTTAATTTTCAAACAGTTTATTTTCTATGTAAATTGACAGAAAAATGGAAGATAATAAAACAAATTTTTGAACGTGAAAATAATTTTTTTCCAATTTTAACTTACAAACTTAAAACTTAAAATGTTCGAAACTTCAAATCAAGAGTCATGTGCTTTTCAATTTTTAAACAATTTATTTTTCACGCAAATTTTTTTTTTTAGTAAAAATACTAAAAACAGTTAAAATTGTCGAAATTTTTTAACGCGAAATTGGTTTTGGTTTTAATTTGGACTTAGAAACTTAAAACTGAACCGGATCATATTTCTGCATAAATTTTAATTATTAAAGTTTTTTTTCTGCACAAATTTATAGAAAGAAAAACGATAATAGCTAAAATTTCCTCATTTTTGAACGCGAAAATGATTTTTTTCCAATTTGGACTTACAACTTCAAAAAGGTAATTTTTCTGTATAAATTTTAATTATAGTTTACAATTCTATATAAGAATTCTATACAAATTTGCTAATTTTCAAACAGTTTATATTTCTATACAAATTTGCAAAAAAAAAAAAAAAAACTTCGGATAATTTGAAGTCATCCGAAATTTTTTAATGCAAAAATGGTTTTTCTTTAATTTGGACTTAGAGACTCAAAACTTAAGACAATTATATTTTTTCATAAATTTTAAGTTTTAATTTATTTTCTGTACAAATTTATAAAAAAAAATGTTAACAGCTAAAAGTTCCGAAATTTTTTAACACGAAAATTGTTTTTTCCAATTTGGACTTAAAAACTTTAAACTGAAGAGGTTCAAATTTTCTGTAGAAATTTTAATTTTAATGTTATGTGGTTTTTAATTTTAAACAGTTTATATTTTGTTCGCACAAAAAATAAAAGGAGCTAAAATTTCCAAAATTGGTGAACGTGAAAATGGTTTTTCCCAATTTGAACTTAGACACTTAAAACTGCTAAGGCGCACACTGCTGCATTAATTTGCATTTTGAGACAGTTTATTTTCTGTACAAATTTATAGAAACAAAAATGTTAATAGCTAAAATTTCCGAAATTTTTGAACACGAAAATGGTCTGTTTCCAATTTGGACTTAGACACTTAAAACTGCAAAGGCGCACATTGTTGCATAAATTTGAATTTTTAGACAGTTTATTTTTGTACAAATTTAAAAAAAAAATACAACTTAAATATTTAGCAAAAAAATTCTAAAATTGTATTGTAAATGCGAAAATAGTTTTTTACCAATTTGGACTTAGAATCATAAAAGTTGAAGCCTCATATTTCCGTATAAATTTTTATTTCTAAAGTCATCTGCCTTTTAATTTTGGAACCATTTATTTTCTCTACAAATTTACAGAAAAATAAAATAACAGCTAAAATTTTTAACGCAAAATTGGTTTTGCTCCCATTTAAACTCAGGAACTCAAAACTTTAAATATGCATTTTTAGACAGTTTATTTTTTGTACAAATTTAAAAAAAAAAAACAATTTAAATAGCAAAAAATTTCTAAATTGTGGACGCGAAAATGGTTTTTCCAATTTGGACTTAGAAACTTAAAACTTTTTCTGTATAAATTCTTTTTTCAATAACTTCAAATCTAAATACATATGCTTTTTATTTTTTAAATAGTTTATTTTCTGTAAAAAAAATTTAATTTATTTGTTAGCCATGAAAAATAGAGTTTCTCATTTAGGGGACATTTTTACCATTAATTGAGACACACATTTAGATAAGCATATTTATTATAAGAAATATTTAAAACTGATTTAAGTAAAAAGACAAAAACTAGAGTGCAATGCAATTTCCGATTTAATGCAATGCGATAAAAAATTAAGTGCTCTGATAAACGTATACAATTTTTATGTTAATTTGTATCAAGACTTATTCTAGTACCTTTCGTGACTCTGTTTAGATGAAGTCAAGAAACATTGAGGAAAATTTATTCTGCTTGTAATTGCAAAGAAAATTTAAAGAATTTTGTAAATTGCAAATTTTAGACTTATCCTCGTAGTCACGAACAATCTATCTAACACAGATATTTACCAGAAGACATTCTAAAGAGTTTGGTTTTACCTTTTCCGCTTTATTTTTTTATTTTTTATTATTTATTAAATTTTAGTACATAGTTTTTAAAAAAGTTTTTGCACTTTAGAATACCAACTTACAGGTAGGTCTGGTTAA
Organism: Atherix ibis; assembly: GCA_958298945.1. Classification (NCBI taxonomy): domain Eukaryota; kingdom Metazoa; phylum Arthropoda; class Insecta; order Diptera; family Athericidae; genus Atherix; species Atherix ibis. The sequence continues at coordinate 27,261,277 of OY282605.1, read as the reverse complement.
AAGTAAATAGAGTAACTGGTTTTGTTTAAGGTAATAAATTATGATTAATTAGAATGCGATTAAAGATCTTATAGAATTTATGTGCTAATGGAAAGGTGTTCCTTTCGTATTTGTTTATTATTAAATTAAATTAATTGCTTGCCTATCTGCTGAATTGGAGATTTTCTTAATGAAATTTTTTACATATTTTCAAAAGAGATCTTAAAATGGCACACTTAATAAGAATGTAAATGTTATCTAACATGCAAAAAAAAAATATAGATTTTTTTTAAAAGATTATTTCTTTTGATAAAAAATAATAATTTTTTAATTTAGGAAATATTGACAGAAAATATATCTTTTGGGGAGGGGGGGAACGAAGGTCAAGCTTCACTTTTTAAGGGAAAAAATTCAAGCTTATATAAAAAATCAATAAAATTTCCATGCGAGTGTGTATGAAATGTTTTTTTTTTTCTGGTGTACTTATTAAGTTGGAAAATTTGAAAAATTTTAATTAGAGTCTGCGAACGATAAAATCTTTTTGGGGCCGTATTTCTGATCCAAATCGGATTGGTTCCGTTCAGTTCGGGCAAACCCAACCCAAAAAAAAATTCAGGCACACTCGTCCCCCAGAACAATTTAGCTACTTACAAACATTCTAGAATCATGACTGGATAAATAGATTTTTACTAAAAGCTTTGTACATAAGTCAAAACAATACTACCTCCTCCTCCACGAGATCTCCCCACTAATCCCCCTATTCCGACAATATTTTCATTACGATTCACTTCAGTTCTTCTGTAAAAATAAAAAAAATAAAAAAACCAACAAAAAAAACGTATCTAGTTTGGGCCTGGGGGGCGATCTATAAAGAATGCCGTATTTTTCCTTCTTATTTTGGCCGCAAATTGTCTGTGTTTAATTTAATTGAACACAACCGATTGTTGTTGACCGTTGCGGGTTGGAACGAGAGCTCAGAAATCTGCTGAGGTCTACTGAGGATGTGACCCAAGCGTGGATAGGCCACAATCAGAACAATTTGGTGGTAGCCTACGCAAGTTAATGTTTTGTTTGAATTGATTGATGCCCCTCTCGGTGGTAGTGGGTGAAGATCTAAAAGAACTGGGGGGCGCACAGCATACTAAAATGGATGGCATAATGAGCCCACAATTTTCCGCTTTCCACTTTCTTCAGTCTCGTCGTATTACGCTAGCCCTTTATTTAAAACATTTCCGTTTATGAAATCGTTTATAAGAAAAGCAAAAAAAAAAAACAAATAATTCTAAAAGGCAACAAATCGACGGACGTTATCTAGTGGCACGGCTTAATGCTTTTATGCTTTTTGGCATTCAAAAGTCATTCTGAGCATTTACAATATTTTTCACGTTTTGCCCATTTTCCTCGTTTACTATTGCCACCATCATCGTCATCATAACCATAGTCCCATCAACATCCTCGCCGTTCGATGACGACTTGAATTTTTCCCCAGAGTTTTCGTCCTGTTTGTGGCTTCATTTTCATCTTGAAGACGGCAAGCACGCCAAACGCCTTCCAACTGTCTTCCCCTGCTGCCAACATTACTCAGGTACAAACGAGTATCTTTTATGTTTCAATAATTACACCTGTAAAATGTTACTTTTACCTGCCCACCCCATTTAGATTTCCTGGCCGATTTCATAATTTCTGAGAGTTTACTGCCTTTCCTGCGGCTCGACGGCATCTTCACTTGTCGTCATGGATTTTCGTACGTGAATCGAATTCCAAATCGTCACACCAACATTTCGTTGAGTGAATTTTCCCCAAAAAACATAAAAATACGAAAACCGTTTATGGCAATGTTCTAAAGTGTTCTCTGTTCTAGCCAAATTTGAAAAACATGACATTTTACCATGACTTGTTAAATCATCCCCACTTTTTCAGTTACTATCGAAGACCTGGTAGGGAAAATATATTGTTTTCTTAATATTTTTGTGAAAATTTTGTATTATTTTCGATTTATTTTAAATATTTAATTTATAAGAAGCCTTTAAAATAAATCCTTATGCTTCATTGTAGATTTTAATAATTTATTATTCATTTTTTTTAATGAAAAAGGGGGTATCCATTTTGTGTTTCGGAAAATAAGGTCTACCATTATGACAGCTGTCAAATTATCGGTGTCATCCAAAGTGACATATTTGGTTAACTTAAGGGTTGCCATTTTATTTTATTACTAAATAAATAATGCAAAAATTACCATATATATAGGGCTCTGAAAACCCACAAGTGACAGTGGACCAGCCGCTATATCCGCATAAAGTAACTGTGTGGTGTACATTTTGGTCTGAAGATATCATGGACCCGTATTTTTTTGAAAATGAAGAAGGAGAGACAGTAACCCTCAATCCTGAGAACTATTTCTGTATGATAACCAACTTTTCTTTAGCATAAACTTGAAGGCTTTAATTTGGACCATGTGTGGTTAGAATAATACAGCGCCTCAAGCCACAAAACATGATGAAGTTTGGTTTTATTCGATCTTTTTTTGTACGGCTTTATTAAGGATTGTTTTCGCAGATATTCCTCAAATTTTGAAGCTTTTAAAAACCTTAATCATCCGTCATGTAATGGGCCGAATTACACCCCGAAATATTCGAAAAAGTCATCAATGAAAGTAGGGGAAAAAATGATCGATTCCTGAAAGAAAATTATTTCAAAAGGATCTAGTCGTGTAAGAAATTGACGTGGTAGGAATTAAAAATAATTATCCGTATTAATGCAGGCAAAGTTAAAATTTTAGAGCATTTAAAGACCGAAATATTCGCAAAAGTCATCAAAAATTATCTGAAAAGGATCGAGTCCTGCAAAAAGTCACATGGCGGCCATTAGAATGAGTCTTCCATGCATAATGGCAAAATTAAAATAAAATAATATTATAATTAATTAATTTAATAGTGAATTTTAAATGGATTTTATTTAATTTTACTTTCCGAAGCTCCGAAGAGTATAAGACAAAAAAAGAACCAAAAATAATAAACCAAAATTTCCAAATAAGTATTTTTTTTACAGAAAAGATAATTTTCTATTTGGTAAGTCCAAAATTATTGCTCAAATTAATTTGAAATGAAATTTTTTAATAATTCTTGGTGCATTTTATAAAACGTTATCAAAAATGTTCTTATGGGGATCGAGTCCTGCAAGAAGTCATGGTCCAAGCAATATAATTAAATAAAAATTTATAAAATTTGACTTTGAAGTGCGTTTTTTTTTAACTTTATATTTTAGTGCATCAATTGAATAAATCTTGAGTAACAAGGCATTTAATAAAGTGACAAGGCATGAAAAGGATCTTTTAAAATGAAGAAGGAATTATCCAAATTTTAGGCAAAAAAAATGGTTTTTTTTTTATAAGAAAAATAATTTTCTATTTCGTAAGTCCAAAATGACTCTGCAAATAATTTTATTGAAAAATTTTCGAATTTATTTTTAAGGAATATTTTTTTAGCATAATTCTTGGTGTATTTTATAAAAAATTAGCAAAAATATTCTTATGAGGGTCGAGTCCTCGTAGAAGTCGTCATAATGGCAGCGTCCAAGCAATATAATAAAATAGAAATTTTATCAAATTCCGACTTTTAGGTGCGTTTTTTTTCGACTTAACTTTCCAGACCACAAATTGAATAACAATTTATTTTGTTAATATCTTGGATGGCATTTCACTCAATTCCAATCATTCCAAATTGGAAAGTTAATTATCATCTCCATGGCTGCATCCTTACAATCTGGGGAGTATCGATTTTTTATTGAAAGAGTGAACAATGTGGACACACGCATAAATTTTTTCGAAATGGTAGAAATGTAAACATCCGAACTGTTCTGGTTAACTAATGTGATTCGTTTGCTTTGTTGTTGAATAGGTTCGTGATTTGATTTATGATAAGGTATCAGCTCCCCAATAATGAGGAATGCTATCTTAAAACTGAACTGGTCGCTTTGCTATAGGACAACATCAACTAGTTGATAAAAGATGAAACGGAGAATAAAGCCTCGACACAAAAGTCTAAGACTTACCAAAGTGCCCAGAACGTTTGAATCAAATCTGATCATATTCCGCATAAATGAAACGCACCAAGTGCGTTTTGTTATTTTGTTTATATTTACGACCAATTAGAGAGCGTCGCGGTAATTCAACGCTTCAACTTAACCTAAACGACATAATTGCGTTCGTGCTGTTATTTATGGAATAGTATTTTTCGATATTTAATCGAGAAGATAATCGAATAAAGATCAAGTTTGTGAACGTCATGTGGAGATACTATGTGTACAAGGTACAAAAGAAGAAGAAGAAGAAGAAAAAAATCCACATGAGAATATCTAAACTGACTTACCTTAATAAGCTCGATTGCACTGGTCCCAAATGGTACCTTTAATTTATGATTGACATTAAAGAGTTTCGGAAACCTGAAATTTAGAAAAAAAAGAGAATTTTTTTTAAAAATTAAATTATTAGATTTTATTGGTTTTATTTTTTTTTTATTTTTTTTTATTTTTATAAATATTGAAGATAACGTTAAGAAGTATTTTTGAAAAAACTTTGAGGTGAAGAGATTTTGTTGAATACTATTTGGAGCGATGTATCGGAACTAAGAACTTCTTGGACTGATAAAATTTAAAGATTTTTCAAAATTAATTAGCTTCAATACAGATAGCGTAACTTAATCGGTAACTCATGAACAAAGTTAACCTTTCATTCAGTTATTGTCCATTTAAGTTAACTTCTGTGGATTTCGTTTACGGAATAGTTTCCACCACCTCCGCTTTATGGCATAGCAGATTTAATTTATAACTTTTCGTTGCACTTGAACATTGTAATGGTTTTCGATACGGTAACAAACGTGCTGGTATGCTACTCTCTAGACTTTAATGGAACAAAAATAATAGTTAAAAAAATGTAAATAGTGAAACTTTTTGTTTCCTAAAGGACTGGAGTCGAACGGGGTAAAGTCGTACCAATCTAACAGGGTAGACCGCTGGCAACTTTAGCAACTCCTGTCGAAATCGTGCCGAATAAATAGAAACGAAACCAGAAATTCGACCACAAAACACTTAAACGTTTAGTCAGAAGAGCATTTAGAACACTGTGTCTCGGCTGTCTACGAAATGAAGACATGTTCCTCGGCAGCAGGAGCAAGAGCATGCGAACCGGGCAACCGAACCGACACACAAAGAGCTGCGGGAACGAATTTCCGACATGAAAAGGTCGTCATGGGTTGTTTAATTTTAGATATTTTGAAGCAGAATGTCGTGATACATTCGAATTGCAACGATAATAATGAAGCAAAAGTCGATGCGGTTATGTTGCATGGAAAATGATACTACCCCCCAATCTTCGGTGTATGATATCATTTTCGTGGAGTTTTCCAGTTCCATTTTACCCATTAACATCCTAGCTACCATGGCCGCCCACCAAGCCGAAGTCATCTTGGATCATTTTATTTATCCGCAACTTGGTTGCCATACCGTCTTGGATTTAAAAAAACAACATTAAATATCTCACGATGCGGTTATGTTGTACATACTCTAATGTGCACGTTGAACATGGAGCATTGTGATTGTTGTTCGTGATTAATTTCAGCAAAACGTACTTAAACAATTTCTTCCAATTATCAAAAAAAAGGGAAAATTATTTAGCAATAGTATTTTTTTATTTAAGAAAATTTTAGAAATGAAAGAAGGGGAAAAAAAGTTTTCTTTAGAAGAAAACATACTTAAAAGCTTTCCTATTTCTAGTTAATAAGGGCTTGTTAAGTAAATATTTTCAAAACAATAAAATTAGAGAAAACAAAATATAAAAAAATAAAAATTTAAATTTTATTATTTCAGATGTCAAAAATAACTAACCAAAAAGATAAATTTGCCTATATAGGGTTATCCATTTTGTAGTTCGTAAACTCCAGCATCTTTATTTGACAGCTGTCAAACATATATGTCATCTTAGGGTGTATTAGTGCAGTTAAATGGTATGACATTTTATGATAGAGATTTTTAAACCACAAGGCGGTGTAATTCAAGCTGGCACATAAGGTTTTGGATGCGGATTATTCTAACAAACTTACTTCAACGAAAAGGCTCATTTCTCGCTCGGTGGATATGTCAAGAGGTAAAATTGTTATACATGAAGTTCTGGAATCCCAGTGGCAAGCCATTGTATAGACAATGACTTACGTTTAACAACCGAAGAATGTGGTAATTTTTTTTTAAAACTGTGGAAAGCCATTGTATCGACAAAAGTTAACTGTCTGATCTGCATTTTGGTCTGAAGATCTCAGGAACCCCTATATCTTGAGAATAACTTCAGTTTAACCACCGCAGAATGCGGTAAATTTTTAAAAAAAATTCTTCAGCGATGAGGGTCATTTCAGACTTGGCGTGTCTATCAAAAAGCAAAAAATGCCATATATGGGCTCTGAAAACCCACAAGAAGAAGCCATTATATCCCCGACAAATGCCTGTTTGGTGTGCATTTTTGTCTGAAGATCTCTTCGGCCGGCACATTTCTCACTCGGTGGATACGTAAATATCAAAATTTCCATAAATGGGGCTTTGAAAACCCACAAAGTACAGTAAAGATGCCTTTGCATCCATGAAAAATTAATGTCTGGTATGCATTTTGGTTTTGAAAGTCTCGTTGGCATGTATTTCTTTACAAATGAAGGGGAGAGACCGTTACCGTCAAGACCGTTAAGATAGCGCCATAAACCACACAACACAACCAATTTTGGTTTTATTGCGTGTAAAGTTCGCAAGACGCCGTTATAGTCAAGTCTGAGCACTGTAACCATACGATAACAATACTTTTTCTACCTGAACTTGAAGATTCAACGAAACGACACCATAGGCCACACAATACCAAACATTTTGCCAAAAAATTCCCAAGAAGCGTAATTTCGAGATTTAGTGATGTTAATTGTCGTCCAAGATCGTGCGATTTGACGCTGTTGAAGTTTTTCTTGTGAAATATCATGTTTATGCAGACAATCCTCAAACTTTATAGCAATTAAAAATCAAAACACACCAAATAATGAGCGAATTACAGTCGGAATTATGCGAAAAAGTCACCAAAAATAACATCAAAAGGATGGAGTCCTTCAGAAATTCCAATGGCGGCTATATAAAATTATATTTTTTTTATAGGGCTATGCAAAATATTTTATTTACACAAACAAACCTTCAAACTTAGAAAAAGTAACATTCATAAAATAATAACCGAATTACAACCAGAAAAGTGTTAACAAATCATCGCAAATTACTTTCAAAGGATTGAGTCCTGCAAAAAGTCACGTGGTAGGACGGTCTGTCGTACATAATAACAAAATTCAAACAAAATAATACAAAAATTATTTTAACTGAATTCTGAATTTTAAATGTGTTTTATTAAACTTAACTGGCCCGAAGCAGAAATTTGCTTACCCTTTTGTTGCAGGGAATTATATAAAATGATCATTAGAAGGTTGTATAAATGCAATATTTAAGCTGAAGCATCACACATAAAAACAGAAGAAAAATAATAACAAAATATTATCAAAATTTTAAAAATAGGATTTTTTTTAAAAAAACCAAAATAATTTTCTATATCGTAAGTCCAAAATAAAAAAAAAAATTGGAATTAATTTTTAGGGATTTTTAAAAATATATTTTGAAAATGTTAACCAGAAAAAGTTTTTTTTGATTGAGTTAAGGGTGAATATATAATTTTCTATGTCGTTAAGGGTGATAGTTTTCTATGTCGTAAGTCCAAAATTATTTTGAAATTAATTTTTAGGCATTTTTTAAAAAAATATTTTGAAAACGTTAATCAAAACTAAGTTAAAATTTTTTTTATAAAGTTCTTTTTGATTGAGTTAAGGGTGAATTTATAAGGGTGTAATTTCTCGGAAACAACTTTTTTCAATCAGTTATCAAATTTTTCAAAATTTAATTTTTAAAAGGTGAATTTTTAAGGATGTTTTTTCTCTTAACAATTTCAAAAAAAAACTTTTTTCAGTTAATTTTCAAATTTTTTCAATTTAATTTTTAAAAGGTAAATTTTTAAGGGTGTATTTTCTCTTAACAATTTCTCCACTAAAACAACTTTTTTCAATCAATTTTCAAATTTTTTTCAATTTAATTATTAAAAGGTGAATTTTTAAGGGTGTATTTTTTGCCGCTGAAATAACTTTTTTCAATTTAATTTTTGAAGGGTGAATTTTAAAGGGTATATTTTTTCTTAACAATTTCTCCACTGAAACAACTGTTTTCAATTTAATTTTTAAAGGATGAAATTTTTTAGGGTGTATTGTTCTCTTAACAATTTCTCTACTGAAACAGCTTTTCTCGATTAATTTTAAAATTTTTTTTCAATTTAATTTTTAAAAGGTGAATTTTTAAGAGTGTATTTTCTCTTAAAAATTTCTCCACTAAACCAACTTTTTTCAATCAATTTTCAAATTTTTTTCAATTTAATTTTTAAAGGGTGAATTTTTAAGGGTGTATTTTCTCTTAACAATTTCTCCACTAAAACAATTTTTTTCAATCTCATAACAATTTCAAAAATTTTCTATTTAAATTTTAAAAGGAAAATATATATTTTAGATGTCCTTGAAGAATTTCATGTAAAAATACAGAGTTTTAAAAAACATTATAATAAATCCTTAAGTGCTCCTATTTATTTTCTAATATAAAATAATTAAATTTTATTGTATTAAGTTGGAATGGGAATGTATGTATGATGATATGGCATACAGAAAACTATAGCAGAAAATGAAATGGCAAAGGAATTAAATTAAATGGAAATGGTGAATTTTTCATGGAATCCTTCGAATTCATTGAACTGAAAATTGTCTCGAAATAATCGAAATTGGAAAAATACGATTAAATGTCAATAAAAACAAATTCCAATCCACCTTCTACTATTTGGTTCTGTACTTATTTAACTAAGGTTGAAGACAAATTTCGATATTGTACATATAGAATTGATGTAAAGGAAATAATATAAATAAATGGAGAGAGAAAAAATCATTGACCTAAATTTCTCTAACACCTACGATACAGTGGATACAGGTAAATAGAATCGTGAAGTACTCTTAAGAAAAATTTTCGTACCTTTCACTCATTTCGAAATGGGTTTTTTGTCAGTATTTTTTCTGGAAATTTTTTTTTTTGGCAATTTACTTAGAGCAATATAGTAAATTTCAAATTTCAATTTCATTGAAAATTCTTTTCCAAAATGATTCAATCTGATGGAGTGCTTGCTCTCTAAGAAGGAAAGCTGGAATAAATAATGACAGAAATTCAAGCTGAATTTTTCTTGTAACTATTTATGTATGCATCTATGCTGTACGGCTATACCACCTATAGTAATATGCTGATGGAGAAAACATCAAAGATGAACACCGCCAATATACATACTCAAACTTCCACTAACGACTTATGGTATGCTGAGCAGAGCAGGGAAACCAGAACATGGACGGCCTGGAAGAAGATGGAGAAAAATTGAATTCTGGATGTGATCATCAATCATGGTCTTGTTTAGAAACTCCAGCCATGAGCAGATAAATAACAGTTCTTAGAGGTACTGTGAAGTACACGAGAAAAAACTAAACCCACAATCATTAAATATTTACTCCACCCAAAGTCATGCTGCTTCCCGTAATGCCAAGCGTATGAATACGAGTATTTATTCACGTTACAGTGTCGTACATCGTTTTTGCCGCAGCCAATGAAGCAAATCTGGCTCATCTTGTGATGGTAGTTAACTTATTGCCAGTAAGAGAAGAAGCCAGAGACTGACTGCCCAAAAAAAAACGAAACTTAAAATAACCTCAACGAAAGTCGAAAAGTTAAAAATAAAGTCCACGTTGAAGTCGCAGGTGAGATTCTTTCGTCGAAAAACTCTTAAATCTTCGAAAAACACGGAAAATAGGTGCGTCCGTAACAGACCAACAGATTCAACTTATGGCAGAGGTGTTTTTGGTACCAGCATTTTTTAATACTACGAATACCTGTACAAAAGGTGATCATCCACTTCACGAGGAATCTTCACACAGTTACACCTCAGTTTACCTGCCCGCATAACAATGTTGGTACTACCATTACCAGATCGTATCATCAGAGATTAACTTCAGTGTGCTTGTAGTAAGTCGTCTGGTCGTACATTTCTGGCTTTTGCTGGCATTGAGTAAATATTCACTCAATAGCGTTGGTGCTAAGATGAGGTCGATGAATTTTTTTAAGTCTTTCCGAAAAGGTAAGACCAAGAATATAACAACAAATGTTAACCAGGTACACGTCGCCTTCATTATTCGCGTTTATTTATTTATTTCAATAAAGTTTTTTTTGTTAATTTTTCTTTTTTTTTCGATCATATTTAGCTGATTCATCCGTTGAGGTAAAGTTACCTTTTTATGCTAACCAGGGTGAAAGAAGCAGAAGCTACCTGTGGTGCACCAGGAGGACTTGTTCATTTGTTTGTTTGTTTATTCGTTTGTTTACTCATTTGTTCATCGGCAACAATATATTTTTTCTCGTTTTTTTTTTTACCAGGACGAGTACACAAATATATTGGGACACACATGCCCAAAATAAAATGTTGCAAACCACCACGAAATGCCGCCCTTTTTCCACCAAAGTCACATTATTTATTTTGGGATTTTTTTAATGCACCAAACGAATATGTTAAAATTTCGTTTTCTTTTTTTTCTGTTTTGTGTATTTTACGAAAAGTTGCTTTTTTTTTCTGCGAAAATGTGATTGATTTGGAACAATATGTCATCCATACCTGCTTGCATCTGTGCGCTAAAAGCTTCCCTGCTGCGACTTGATGGATCACCTAGGTTAGCATAGGGGCACCCTCAACTTTGCTATATATTCTCCTTGCCATAGTAACAGGCAGCATGACTAATAGGATGCAGATTTTTTTTTACATTCCATAAATTCGAGTATGCAATGACGTTTTTAAAGGAATTTTGTGTAATTGATTATTTTTGTGAGATGTACTCGTCTTTACAAAAATTCCTACATTCTACCTTTAAAGATGGAAAAAAATTAGCTAAATTCTAACAGAAAAGAGGATATTTTTCATATATACTAAAGATAATTTTCTCATTCGTAAGCCCCTAAAACTATTTTCTTAAATAATTTTGATAAAAACTTTTGCCTTAAATAATTTTGATGAATTATTTAAGGCAAAAGTTTTTATCCTGGCCTCGCTGTTGCATCTTATAATCGCAAAAGCCTGGACACAATGCCACTTCCCGGACAGCTGGAAAGAAGGAGTAATTATCACCATCCCGAAGAAAGGTGACCTTGGCGATTGCAAAAACTGGAGGGGAATCACTCTGCTGAACACCATCCAGAAACTAATCGCATCAATCATCCTGACTCGCATCACTCCAACAGTGGAAAGTGCCCTTCGCAACGACCAGTCTGGCTTTCGACCAAACCGCTCCTGTATTGATCACATCAGCAGCCTAAGAATGCTCATTGAACAGTCGAACGACTGGAACAGCCCGCTCTATCTTCTCTTCGTTGACTTCGAAAGAGCCTTTGACATGATTTCTCGCGACGCCATATGGAGTGCTCTGGCGGAACTAGGCATCCCTCAGACCATCACCGATCTCATCCGAGAACTAAACCGAGAGGCCCCGTGTAGAATGCGCTTCAAAGGACGAAACAGTGATCCATTCAACATCTCGAGAGGAGTCAGGCAGGGTTGCGTAATCTCGCCCATCCTCTTCATAATCGTCCTACACCTAGTCCTTCAACGCACTAACAACACAGCCAGCAACGGTATCCAGTGGACACTGCGTGAGAAGCTCCACGACCTGGACTACGCCGACGACATATGCCTCATGTCCCGCACTTTCAACGGCATTCAGGAGAAACTGAATGCTCTGGCCTCCAACGCCGAAGAAGCTGTGATGAGAATCAACATCAAGAAGACCAAATTGATGCGTATCGGCGCCACCTGCGAGAGATCCTTGATGCTACACGGTACCCAAGCCGAAGATGTCGAAAAGTTCTGTTACCTTGGCAGCATGCTCAGCAAGGATGGTGGAACTGACATAGACATCCAAACGCGCATCAACAAGGCGCGACAAGCGTACACCTCACTTGGGAACGTGTGGCGATCCAATCACCTCTCCATAGCACTCAAACTTCGAAAATTCAACTCAAACGTCAAGCCAGTCCTGCTGTACGGCTGCGAAACATGGAAAGTAACAGACAGCAAGACTCGTAAGCCTCAAACATTTGTGAACAGATGCTTGAGGCGTTTAAGCAAGATCTTCTGGCCGAACTGGATAACGAACGATGAGCTGCTTCTTCTCACGAAGCAAATACCCCTGCTAGATAACATCAAGGATGGCACTAGATTGGAACCCACAGGGCAATCGCAGCAGAGGACGTCCAAGGACCACTTGGAGAAGATCAGTCGAGCGCGAACACCAACAAACTGGCAAATCATGGTCGGAAATAAAAAGGCTAGCTCAAGACAGAAGCAGATGGAGAGAATTCACAGAGTCTCTAGTGCCGCTATATGCTCCATAGGAGCGACTGTGTTCTCATGTCTATGTGTAACATAGAAATGAAAACCTGTCAAATAAAAAAATTTTATTGAAAAATTCTCGAATTAATTTTAATAGGAAATTATTTAAATAATGTAAAGACAGGCTTTAGATACTGATTATTCGGAACGTGAGGTACACTGGATACGGCAATGAGCAAAATGGACCTATATGGGGCTCTGAAAACCCTCAAGTGACTATAGAGAAGCCGCTGTATTCGCAAGAAGTGACTTTCAGGTGTGCATTTTAAACTGAAGGTGTTATGGACCCGTTTTTATATGAAAATGAAGAAGGATAGGCCATTTCCGTTAATTCTAATCTTTATTTTTTTCGCCTGAATTTCAAGATCTTGATCCGGATCACGATTGGTTTTCATGACCACACAACACGATTAATTTCGGCTTTATTGTGTAAAAAGTTCCCAGTACGCACAATTTTTTAACAAAAAAAAATGTATCTAAATTCTGACAAAAAAAGGATATTTTTCATAGTAAAGATAATTTTCTCCTTCGTAAGCCCCTGAAAATTATTCCTTAAATAATTTTGATGAAAAATTTTGAGAATTAATTTTAATAGAAAATTATTTAAATAATATAATGGCATGGCCTAAGCGATGTAATTAATTAAAAATTTCATTTGTATTTTACGTGTTTTTTATTTTACTTTACATTCCAAACCAAAAATTGGATAATTCTTTACTAAGAATATAGGCAGACATTTTTAATATTAAAAATTTATTAAGTCAGAATAATGACTATATTCGTTTCCAAGCGACGCTTCCAAGTGGGCGAAAACAACGAGCTTTGCGGTATCTCAGCGATGTTGGCTGGTGTTCCACAGGGTAGTTTACTTAGACCCATTTTCTACAAACTTTACACGTTCGACATCCGAATCCGACCCAATTCCTTCTTGCTATGATAATGCGGCTGTCTTGCGTCTTGCGGGAGCTCTCAACATGTTTCCGAAGTTCTCCAATCTCAAATCGAAACCCTCCAGAAATGGACTTTTTATAACCCAGTTGCACACGAACAAATTTCCTCAGCTTCAATCTTTTACGGGAGGGGAAAGAGGAGGAATAGAGCAAATGGCTGTTTAACTACAGAAATCTCTTTTTTCGACAAACAAAAGCTCATTGATGAATATGGCAGTGTGACCGGAGTCGTTGTGTCTGCAATGTCCTATCTGCCGTAAAGAACCCCTTTTTTCTGAGCCTTTCGAGGACTTCTTTATAAAAAAAAAACGTTGGTCAATGTTTTTCATGGAGTCAAAAATCCTTATAAGAGCCCCATATTTTCATCAGTTTTTTATTTGAAAGCCTTTTTGAGCAAGGTTCGTCTTGCACTGCTTCTGAAAACTCCGAAAATCTTTTTTAACACCGAAAAATTTATGCTTTTCATAATGAATTTTGTCAAAAAATTTGCGTAAGCACAAACTTATAGATTCATTAAACTTAACCACAGAAAAAAACGGTACCTGGTTCTCGACCTGTCTCTCGTTCAAAATTTTCGGCGTCACGTTTTTATTATTTAGGCGAGATCTAGCTATTTATTGCTTATAACTCCAATTTTAAGGGCATAACGTTCCTCTAACTTTCACTGTTCCTTCGTAAATTTTCTTTAAAAAAAATATAAAATTCTTAAATCCTTAAGGAAAATAATAAAGAACAAAATGAGTCCTCAACATAAACTTAGGAGCATATTTTAGGGGTTTTTGTTTTTAATACTACTTGGAAAACAGACAATATCAATTTCAGTATAAATTACGAGTAAATTGATTAATTCTAGAGACAGTTTTATGGGCGCAAATTTTTTCGACTGTAATCAGAACTAGAAAAAAATGATCAAACGAAAACGATACAAATTTACCAACAACGAAAATGAAAGTCCATCCATTCAAGAAACGTTTCTTCGGGAATCCACAATACAATTGAGTCTTTTCACTTCTGTTTTTGCATGAGGAATTTTCATTTCTGCGCTAGTTTTCACCTTCGCCAAAGCGTTGAATAATGGTCTGCTAATTACGTGCTGATGAGCTATAATATAGCCTGGCAGCAGGTGGAATATTGTTGACGAAAAACTTCAACTGGTTAACGAATCCTCCATTTTTTTCAATTTCATCTGAGGAACCACTTTAAGAAAAAACATGTAAGAAGCGTGAAAAATCAAAGGTTACTTATCCACCACAACTAAATACTAAGTTTGCCAGCATCTTCGTGAGTAGTTTGAAATATCTTTTCTGACTTAATGGGACCTTTTCAAGTATTACCATTTCTTACTTGCCACCCAAAGAAGCACAACGTATGACTACCAACAGAATCGCAAATAGTGCAAAGAATAACTCGGAACTGAGCCGGTTCAGGCCATTACCAACTACTATCGACTGCTAAGAAGAGGCTACCCATTACGACAAAAACTACAAAAACGATCACGACAGCAATAAAGACGATGCAGAAGTTGGTGGAGAAGACGTTCCATACAATGACGCCGATGATGGTATTCCGCTGGCAATTCTAGGGTGCCGTGTTGATAGTCTTCGGTAAAGGTTTTGTAATTTATTGCAGTGGCTGATTATTTTGCAGCATTTTGTTTATTTGTTTGCTGGCATTTTCTGTTGGTAAAATGGTAAACTTAACATAGCTAAAAATAAAAATTGACTCAAGAATCGTGAACGTGAATTGGTGTATGGCAAGTTGATTGCCAAGAATAATATACCCCAGTTGGAGCTATCGTGGAGTAAGTATTGTCATCGCGAAAATCCTGTAAATTGCCATGACCGCGAATATTATCCTTGGGCTGGCTCATGTTACGTGCTAATGACGGAAGGAGGCTATATGAAAAACCACTCGTAACTTTACGATTACCCTCTGTCAGATGGTCTTTTTACGTACTTGTGAAAGCATAAAATTATCGAATGATATCTTCTTTCGTTTTTGGCTGTCGCCTTCTTTTCCACCATTTCAAAGGTTGTATGGAAAATATTCTCAGCAATAATGAAATTATTAATAAATCATACACGCTACTGTAGGTAGTGTGATAAAAATTTATACCTGGTTTCGTGTGACACATGACACACCCTTCAACAACAAAAAATATAAAAAAAATTCCCAACACAAAAAAGGAAAATCCTATAAAATTTTAGCAAGAAAAGACAGTAAAATTATAGAATAATAATTTCTATTTTTTTGCTAATTATTCATTTTTATAGGGAAATAAAATCCAATCAGTCAATGTCATTTTAAAAAAGCACAAATTTTCTACCAAACAATTTCCTTATTAATAATTTTAAATAAATAAAATTTGAAAATTATCTAAAAAACCATATTGAAACATCAAAAGTGCATCAGATCAGTTGTATAGCCAATCGCGCACAACAAGTATCCAACATCCCCCAAATCCTCCCCTTGCCATGATCGTACATTTATTAAAATAAACTCGATTTGGAGAAGTTAATGTTTTTTTGGAGATGTGGCCATGATTTATTTGCACTGAAGTTTCCCAATTATTTGGGACCGGTTCGTTTTTGGTCAAAATAAATAATTAAGGTAAGATTAATCACTGCAGTTATATACGCCCATGCCGTTCGGAGAACAACTCGCCATATCGTCTGGCGTGCATGGCTGAATTTATGGGAGTGCTCTTGTCATATTTTATTTACGTATACAATAATGGGGAAATTTTTTGTTCTTATATATATATTTTTTTTGTGTCGTGTGGTGTGAATATTTATGTTTTTACTGATGGGGGTGGTTGAGGAGTAAGAAGGGAGAGAGAATCAATTTTTATACGAAAACGATTTCAAAGAAATGCAAAGTGACACACAAACACGCAACTTTCAGATTCACAGTAAATTGGATGATAATTTCTAAGAAAGCCTCATAATGACGTAATAATCAGTTACTCTGGAAAAGTGTGCCAAAGTTCCAATGTTTGCATATTCATAAAATCATCATAAAAAAAAGACAAAAAATATAGTAAACTTTGTTAAAGTCTTATAAAGTATGTTGCGGTTCGTAAAGTACAGCCCTCTCATTTGACAGCTGTCAAATGTTAATGCCATTTAATTCGAAAATAGTTTAGTGTGAAGGTCAGCCATTTAATATTCTGAATATAGGATGATTAATTGCTTTAATATTTAAAAGAATATTTTTCTTTAGGGATGAGGCTCATTTCTAGGTCGTTGAATACGTTAATAAGAAATATTAGCCAATGTGGGGCTCTAAAAACCCACAAGTGACTGTGGAAAAGCCTTTGTATCCGCATAAATTAACTGTGTGGTGTGCATTTTGGTCTGAAGGTCTCATGAACCCGTATTTTAAAAAAAAATAAAGAAGAAAATTTTTGGCGCTATGACCGTATAATAACAGAATTTTTTTGGTCTAAACTTGCAGATTTGAATCTGGACCACATGTAGTAACAACGAAAAGATGGTATGAGCCAAGTACATTTTGAACAGGCTTTAGATACTGATTTTTTGAGAAAAAAAAACATTTTTCAACGATGAGGCTCATTGGATATGGCAATCAGCAAAATATCCCTATATGAGGCTCTGAAAACCCCACAAGTGACTATAGAGAAGCCGCTGTATCCGCATGAAGTGACTTTCAGGTGTGCATTTTAAACTGAAGGTGTTATGGACCCGTTTTTATATGAAAATGCAGAAGGATAGGCCGTTTCCGTTAATTCTAATCTTTTATTTTTTCGCCTGAATTTCAAGATTTTGATCCGGATCACGTGTGGTTTTCATAATCACACAACACGACAAATTTCGGTATTATTGTGTAAAGAGTTCCCAAAATGTGATTTTTTCGAGATTTGGCAATGTCAATTTGGCTCCATGATTCTGCAATTTGACGTCGTTGGATCTTCTCTTTTAAAACTACGTGAAAGATCCGGTTTATACTGACTTCAGCACATTTAAAAATGAACGTAAATCTAGTCACACGAATTTTACTCTTCGCCATGAGCCATGTCCTTTCATATACCTTACTGTCGGTGCCATGTCCAGACACACCGAATTTCGGTACCTAAGACTGAACTTAGACAGAGGCGCTTGATATTGAACCCACATACGAGACCAAAAGACAATAAGTGGAAAGACGATACCTACAACTACTTCGACTTCTAGACAAACTTTCTATACTTACGATAGACAGCAAATTACTTTTATACAATGCCTATTGAAACCCATCTGGACTTACGGACTAGAACTCTGGGGTTCTACTAAGCCTTCCAATTCCCTTTTATGTTCGCAAAGTCCCTTTTGTTCGTGATGTGGCAGCGTCTCGTTATAAAAAGTTCCATTCCCATGTCTCCAATCATACTAATCCTCTTGTTCAAGAACTATCCTCCACTTCATTTCCTAAAAACATCCATCGAAGACTGAAGCGTCACTGGTCGCATAATTTTACTCCCCACAACCATTCATGAGTATTAATTATTACCAAATAGTGTCCCAAAAATCACGCCAGATTTGAATTTTGCGCCATTTGTGCGGTAAAGTGTTGCCAACGTGACAGCCGACAGTTCAGAGTTATTAAAAATGCAGCGCTGCAAGAAAGAACAACAAATTTTCAGTGTTGAGCAAATTTTCGTACAAAATTTCGTCGGAAGAGTGATTTAACCTCATCAACTGTGGAGAGATAAACTTACAGAATTTAGGAAGACTAGACCAATTAGTGATCCTAAACACTCTGGTCATCCTTCAACAATTCGTTCAACACAAAAAATGGAGGCAGTTTTTGACAGTGTTGTTTGGAGTCCAGGAACATCAATTTGGCACTGTGGTCATAAATTGGACATTTCGAGAGGCTCCCACGGAATATTGGCATCTCCATGCTTAAAAAGTTCAATTAACTCAAGAACTGAAGCTTTCTGACGACGCATAGCCAATGTAGGTCGTTGAATGGATTATGGAAGAACAAATTTCGAACAAAATCATCTTCAGCGATGAGGCTCATTTTCATTTTGATGGCTTGTTTAATCGACGGAAAAGCCGCATTTGGGGTTCAGAAAATCCACGAGTGATTGTTGAGAAACAACTTGTTACTGTTTGGTGGGGATTTTGGGCTGAAGGCATCATCGGACCATTCTTCTTCGAAAATGCAGATGGTCAGTCAATAACAGTTTTTATAAACAAATTTAAAAAAAAAGTCTAACTTTTATAGCTTTAAATCTTTTTCTTTTTAAATTAATTTCTCCAATAATAACAGTAACAATAATGATGAAGAAAAAAAATATTTAATAAAACTTTGCTTGTCAGGATCTTGCCTCTTTTCAGTCTGAAAAGCTTCCAATACTTTCTATTTACTATTTCTACGATTGAAAAGAAAAATGCACAATCTATTCACATGTGAGAGAGCGGTACGCATTCTTGTCTAAAACAAACAAAAAAGAAGATATTTTCTTTAACCTTGTTGAATATCCTTAAAGCTTCATTCTTTGGAAGAATTGCACTGGACTATAAAAGATGCAAATTCTAAAGAAATCGAGTTATTACATCAATTAACAAGTACTTGAGCAGATTTATGGCCAAAGGACAATGAATGAAAACGCAAAAAATCATCAACTTAATGACTAAGCGTACGAAACTCGAGACACTATAAAATAATAAGTTTTTATGCTAAATTTTAACTGTGTATAGACGTTGGCACTGTATTCCATATAACCCAGTCAACAGGCATATACGAATTTGTAAACTTGACAAGAACTTTGGGGATAACCAAGGATGTTGTCTATTACCAAACGGCATAAACACACACTGAGGAAATGTTAGACTATCTTAAAATGTGTACTTACAAGTATTTGGGGAGTGCAAGTGCATCCATTTAATCAGACACCTTTTTCAATTATAACACCCGAACCCACAACCCCGTTTCCCCAAACACGGCACCTGACTGCATAGTGAAGAGCACGTTCTTTTCAGTGTGCCCTTTCCATTGACTGTTACGATGTGTTGTGTCTGAAAACAGGAAAAGTTCGTCGAATGTTTGGATTTTACGAGTATGCATGCATCCTTTCGACTAATCCATTCAGTAAATCCAAAACAACCAGACTCGAACAGCCTTTGCTGATCCTATCTACGCCATTCTCAACCCAATTTAAGGCCATTTCACATGAACCAAAGCTCATTTTTCAGGCCGCTGTTACCTATCGCAAATGCAAGTCTGTTCTCACGTGGTTGTATGTTACTAACGCTGAACGCCCTGCTTTTGGACGACTAAATAATCGGTCTTACTTTGAGATCAGCCAACCTAATCTGTTGTGTTTCGCTTACTCTTCTGCTTTATACCCTCAAACGATGTCTACACGTTTTCCTATAATTGGTGCACCGGCATTGAATACATATTCCCAATGCAAACGCGTCGTCCTTTACACGACTGAGTGCTGCCGCCGCTTTATGACGGTGGCATTCCGTGAAGTGTAAAAGATCTGAAATTATGTACACACAGGCACTTTCAAGTGTCATAATGTTGAAGATACGGTGTTGGGGAGAACCATAAAAACGAATAAACATCTATAAAAACAGGATGAAAAGGATAATTCGACGAGTGTGAGTCAGTGTGAGAAAAATTTCGACTGCCAATGCGAAAAAAGTAAAAAAAATTAAATATAAAAAAAGCTAACAAGAAAAACAAATTTGACGGACGGAACAGGGAGCAAAAGCAAATAGGTCCAAAGTATTGTTTGCCGCAAACGAGAACTCACCCTAACCCGTACCAGTCACTCACATGCAGCTATGCGACAATTTACAGAAATAAATACGAATTCACATTTAGGATTAATGAAATTTCTGCAAGATCCGAGAACTTTAATAACTGGGGTTTGCCTTTATGGAGTACGTGCTGAGACACTTCTGACCGTGTCACATTTCTAGTCGACTCTTTCCTGTTATGGCGTCAAAATTCTGTACTTTGCAGGCAACAGTCCTTATCTCATCTAGAGAATTTGCCTTTATAAGGACGAAAGAACCATTCAAACTATATAAGCTGATGAAAATTATCGTACAATTACTGTCTGGTGAGTATACTTTCCTATTATTCGGAGTGTTTATCCATTCCGTACTTTGCAAAAGTACAACCCTGTCATATAAAATCTGTCCATCGAATATGTCGTCTGTTATGACGTTTCTTTAAGTTAAGAATTTGCCATTTCACATAATCAATTGATTAAACACAAAAAAAATTGCAAACTTGTTAAAAATTATTTTGAATTTGGAAAAAAATTTGGAAAAACGACCATCGATTGAGCAAAGGATACACTGATTAGTTGTTGGGACAAGCGACTTTGGATGCTGATTTTTCGAATAAATTTTATGAATACGGCAACATCAAAATTGCCGTATATGGGGTTCTGAAAACCCACAAGTGACTGTGGAGAAGCCGCTGTAGCCGCAAAAAGTGACTGTTTGGTGTGCACTTGTTTGGTGTGCAAATAATGGAGAGACTTTTACTGTCAAGTCTGACCAGTATGGTTGTATGATAATTAATTATTTTTTCGTCCTAAACTTGAAGATTTTAATCTGGATCAAATGTGATTTCAACGAAAATGTGCCACAAGCAACACAATAAAAAAATATTCGGTTTTAGCAGCGATAATGAGTTATCCATTACGTAATTCGGAAAGTACAGTCCTGTTATATGAGGGCTGTAAAATATATTTATGCCTTCCAAGTAAGGATTTGTTTAGTATGAGTTTTTCCATTTTACATTGTAGATTAATAATGTAAAATGATAATTTTTTTAATGGATTTAAAAAAATATATATAAAATTGTATAAAATTAATATTAGAAGACTAGCATCGATTGCGCAAAGGATAAGCCGATTCGGTTCTGGAATAATGGACCTTGTATGCTGAAATTTTCATTTTTTTTTCCAAAAATATACAAAATTGCCTAATATGGGGTTCAGAAAATCCACAATAGACTGTGGAGAAGCCATTGTATCCACGAAAATTGACTGTCTGGTGTGAATTTTGGTCTGAAGGTATTAATGGTTCGTCGAAAATGATGAGACCATTACCGTTAATGATAATTGACTTTTACTGATTTTTTCATGAAGATTTAAATCTAAACAACATGAAGTTTTTGACAAAACAGCACCACAAGCAACACAACACGAAAATTGGACAAAAAGTTCTTAAAATTTGGTGATGCCAAATGTCCTTTAAGATCGTGCGATTTGACGCTGTTGGCAAAGATTAGTGCGATTTGACAGAAAATGTTTAGAATTCTCTAATTAGTGTACTCTTACCAGATTTAGAGTCCTGTTGGCTTTTTTCTAGTAGGACATTACGAAAAATCATGTTTAGATAAACAATCCTTAAATTTTAGAGCGTAAAATAACAACATCCAGCAAATAATGACCAAATTACAGTCCAAAATGTGCATAAAAGTTATCAACAATTACCTCAAAAGGATCTAGTTTTGGAAAAATTCACGTGGGCACCATTTGAATAATGTTACTTTTCATATGAAATGGTCTAAGGTCTTAAAGAAAATTTTATTAAATCTTTTTACTAAATATTTCAACGTTTCTTAAAAATTTCCCTTTAAAAAAAATTTCGTTACTTTTCATCAAAACAAAAAAAAAATTTTTTTCTCGTTATAAATAATCTTCTCGTTATAAAAAATTCACTTTTCTTTAAAAAAAAAAAATCTATTGAACTATTTATTATTTTTTCTGTAGTGAACTAGAAATAATTTTACATTTATACTTGGCAAGATGCAATCGGTAAAATGAAGTAAAAATATTACCGGAATCTGACTTTTAAGTGTGTTTTAAATTAACTTTATTTTCCGAACGAAAAATTGGATTGGCCTAGTAAAAATTACTAAATAACCCACAATTACTTAGTGATCCAAAAAAAAAACAACAGCAATAAAGAAAATATATTTAAAAATTAATTTAAAAAATCACTTAAAATTAACAACAGAACTTAAGGGTCATAAATTTTTTAACAACTAAACACTCCCAACCCTTAAAAGTCATGTTATCATATTGAAGGGGTTTTATTCGAACTGATATGGATTATCTTGTACATAAAAAAAGTCGCCTATATTATGTACGACTAGTAATAATAGTATTCGTCAGTTTAATACTCTGCTTTTGACATGATATAAAATAAAGAATGTATTAAACCCAAAAAGTCGTTGTATTGATCGTTCGATTTATTTTTATCGTTGTCTTTATCAGTAACTGATAAACGAACGTTGTCGAATTGGTAGCCATCAATGGGGCTTATATCAACAAACATGGCAAAAATATAAAAACATAAAATAAAAGTAAAAAAGCTACGAAAACATTTTTTAATTGAAAACTTTTAGTGCTATTCGTGGGGATCAGCAGAGTTGATAGGACTTTGTTCATACTAAAAAAAAGCTCGGGACATGTTGTCTGATTTTAATATGTTAAATTTATATAGAATAAAAACTCAAGTGTTGCCTGAACTTTGGTCGATTGAAAATTTATTTAATTTACGCTCCTTTCTTTTTTTTGCAAAAATACATAAAAACGAGTAGAGTTGATAGGACTTTATTTATAGTAAAGTACGAAAAAGGATTTATTATATTTCAGGGACTGTTTGGAGTACACTATCCTCTTCAGGCTTGTTTTAATTTCGATTTATTAACAGCTCATACTGAAAAGCTTCTCTTAATAGGAGTAAAGTTTAATTAGTTCTCTGTTTTTTTTTTTAAATCATAAATGCACTGGAAAATTATCCCATTTCATCGCTTATGAGGTCATCAACCGTGATTCAAACTCATTCCGATATGAAATTGTTTTTATTATCAAATAAACAATTTAAAAATAAAATAAATTTTATAATCGTTAACAATAATAATGCACTTATCAAAATTATGATTTCTAATCCTCTTTACAATTGATTAGATTTGAAATTATTATCCAATTTGTCATAATAGTACAAAAATAACCATTTTGATAAGCAATCGTTGTTGAGATTGTGAACAAAATTCTTACCAAAAAAAAAAAAAAATAAGAAAAAAAGTTTAAATTTTCTAATTGAGCTTTTATAGAGATTAAGCATTTCTAATTAGTAAACTCATTGTACTAAAGCGGTTTTTCCAATCTGTGTTTTCCGAATAGTAAAGTTTCGTCAGAAAAGCAAAGTTAAATGCATTTTTTATAACGAGGAGATGAGTAATGAGATTTTTTGAAGGATCACTTTAAGGTGCGTTGAAATAACGAATAAGGACAATAATTTGAGAAAATAAAGCTAAATAAAGCACACTTAATATTTACAATTCAGTAAAATTTTTATTTGATTATGTTTCTCGGAGCTTACTATTATGTATCAAATATAAATTGCGACCACGTGATTTCTTGCAGGATCAGATCCTGATCAGAGGTGATTTTTTAATAAATTTTATGCATATTTCAGACTGGGTTGCTTTGTTTTTAAATGCATAAAATTTTGGCGATTGGCTTAGACAGCTTTTTGAGAAGCCCAGAAAGAAAAAAAATGCTACAGCATCAAATCGGACGATCTTGCGGAAGCCAATTGACATCACCAAATCTCGAAATTATGCGTTTTAAGAACTTTTCGCCCAATAATTTGACCAAATTACAAGAAGTATGGCCCAAAGACACCTTCACACAAAAAAATGCACATCAGAGGGTAATTTTACGCGAATACAATGGCTTCCACAAAGTTACTTGTGGGTTTTCAGAGCCCCATATAGGCATTATCTTCGCTGACGAAAATAATATTTTCTGAAAGTGTGAAGTGAGTCTACAACAGAACATACCAACTGGAGTGATTGATTTCTTAAGTTTGAGGAAACAGTTTTTTGAGTATCTCCGAAAGAAAAAATCCCACAACATCAAATCAGAGGATCTTGGGGAAGCCAATTGACATTACCAAATCTAAAAATTACGCGTTCTAAGAGCTTTGCGCCTAATAATTGGACCAAATTAAAAGAAATATAGGTCAATGCCACCCTAAAACCAAAAATCATAACAGAGAGACCCCTTTTCGCGGATACAATGGCTTTTCCATAGTTAATTGTGGGTTTTCAGAGCCCCCTATAGGCATTTTCTTCGCTGAAGAAAATAATATCCTCTTAAATTGTGAAGTGAGTATAGGACAGAATCACCAATTTTTGTAGAAAGTTATAAAAATTTATCATTTTGTTGTGTGGCTTGCGGAGCCGTTTTATTGTAACCACAAGTGGACCAGATTAAAATCTTTTAATTAAGTTTAAAAAAACTCGCTTGTCAAACGGTGATAGCGCTCAGAATTGATGGTAACGGTCTCTCATATTTCATTTTCAAAGTACTATAGTCCAATGACACCTTGAGACAAAAGTTCGCACCTCAGAGGGTCATTTTCTTGAGACAAAACACCTTGATTGTATCCGCACCTCAGAGGATCATTTTACGCGGATACAACGGCTTCTACACAGTTCCTTGTGGGTTTTCAGAGCCACATATACAGATTTTTTTTTTATTGACATATCCATCGTGCAAGAAATGAGCCTCATCAATGAAAAAATATTTGTTTTTTAGAACGCAAAATTTGCTCATATAAGAAAGTTTTTATAATTTAAATTTTTAAGAAAGTTTTATAATTTTAAATTGGTCTAAACCTAACAAAATATTACCTTTTATGACATATATAGTTAATACTCGTAGCTCACCAATGAAGGGGCTGTACTTTCCGAACCATTGACTGTATAATTCGAATGGATTGTAACGTAAGTTCATCCCGATTTGCAACTTGTTTTTTCTCTTTTTTTTTTGATTAGTTGCCAACTTCATAGTATAAGATATGATATGTCATTCGAAAACTTACATCAGAAGCGTCATTTGTACGGATTTTAGTAGTGGAAACTTCGACACCACGTGGTCAAGACTATGATTGACAACGATCATCATTCGACACCACGTGGTCATTATAATTTTTAAATATTTCAAAAAGTATTTTTTTAAATATCGCATCAATTTTAAGCTATTAAAAATTTTATTGACAGTATTTATGTTCCCAAATGCTGTTGAAAAAATGATACAGTACAGAATTGTGAGGATGAAAATGATCGTGGTTTGCAACCAGCAAAAACCCAGAGTGCACCACAAACCAAAAAAAAAAACCTTGCCTGTTTAGAAAGGATTTTTTTTTTCATAAGTAACACGACTACGTAATCCAACAGGAAAAGTTTAGAGCTCTTCCACGACAACACCGGATATTCGGAAAATTTTACCCCATTCTCCACAGAGTAAGGCAATTCAGCTCTCCCACCTGTTTAGAGCCTTAAAAAAACTCTCTAATTAGTTTACTCTTACCAGACTTAGAGTCCTGCAAAAAGCATTCAGAAAATTTGTTTATCATTAAATCCCAGAACTCCTAGTTAGAGTAGATGAATTCCGTAGCATTTTTTAAACTGTAAAAATTATGTAATAAATAATTTTAAAAATAATCAACTTAAAATTATGTAATAAATAATATAAATTTTGATGTTTATTTTAGAATAAAATATAAAAAAAAAATGTATAACGAATTTTTTATAACTATAAAGGCTATAAAAATTTTTTTTTTGTAAAAATATTTTTTATCAACGAATTTGCTATAAAAAAAAAGAACCAAAATTTTTTATTTTTTATTTTACTAACAAACTTAACAAGCTACAATAATTTATATTTTTATGATTTTATATTGATTTTTGTGTAATAAATTTTAACTACTTTTAATCAATTTCTTTACAGATAATAAATCATGATTTTATTGGGGGCTGTGTGTACTAAAAATGTCAAATTTAAATAAATTTTAATGGCAAAAAAAATACAGAATTGAGTAAAACTAAGTAGGTTAATTTCTAATATTTTTAAGATTGGGTTGTGGAGGGGGGGTAAGGGGGATGGGTAAAATAGTTGACAAATATGCCAGCTGGAATGATTGATTTTCGAAGTGATATAAAAAAAATTGTATCCACCAAATTGACGGAAGGACTTATCAAAGTTCTACTTAGGAAGCCATTTGGTCGTATGACAAAGATTTCAATTGATAGTTCACAAAGCCATAACGAACGATGGTTTTTATTGAAATGTAAATAGTTGAAAACTGTTGAAAAAAAAAGATTCAATATTCAATCATATCAGCTCTCGTTAAAGTAAATATTCACATTTTATTTGCAATTGTTTACTCTATATATGGTATACTGAAGTGAACTTTATTTAATGCTTAAGGCTACGTGAGTATCGCCAAAATAATAGACCTTAGAATAGACCCACCCCCCTTTCCCTACCAAAAAAAAAACCGATAACATTGTCGAAAATGTCTTAATTTCGAGCAAGAAAGCACACATAACAATCTTACACAATTATTTGCAATTTAAGCTTTGCACTCATAACCTGTCTAGAAAAGTATTATATCGGCGAACTGCTGATAAGAAACTAAATTGCCATTTTAAGCTTTTCGAATGGGAAATAGCTGAGCTGCTAGCCGTGCAAAAACAGCAAAAAAAAAAATTGATATAAAAAAAAAAATAACAGAATGAAAAGAATGAATAGAAAAATAATAGTAATGATAGCCAGGAAGGAAGGAAAATGTCTTGATCAGTTAACTCGGACTAACACGTTGACAGGTATCGATATTGGGTAGTCGTAAAAGAAATTGCCTCCAACACTGTCGAACTCACTGACACCTTTGTTACGTACAAGTTCATCGTGTACACTATGAATTGATGATCCGATTACCGTAGGGAAAAGTCAATATTTCCGCAAATGCTAAACTTCTGTATTTATTAAAGATCTAAAAGCTACTGGCAACAGTTCTCAACAGTTCTAAGCCGAAGAAATGGAGTCCAAATGAACTACTCTTTCTGGAAGAGGCTTCCCGTAAGAGATAATCATGAACTCTATTCGTTCAGGATCATTGTGAAGGGAAGCGGCTTCCCACCACAGATAATCAAATCCGTTCGGGAAGAGGTAGCAACAAACTAAGTAGTTAGTGCCTTTAAAGATTCAGAGCCGATGGTCTGTCTAGCTTTGCTTTAGAATTTTTCTATTTGTTCTGTCCTTATATATACCTGAAGGAATCAAAGAAAAGAAAAAAAAACTAAACACGTACGTGCAGCTAGTGATATAAGGTAGGCAAAACTAAGGTAGGCAATGGTATATCCATCGCATGGACTGGCAATAGTAAAGTATCAGGTATATTGGTTTCCATATCAATACAGGGAATCGAATTGGATTGTGTTGTGTTGATTCGATTGCCGTTGGGTCTGTCATTCAGCCCTCGTTTACCTTTACCTTTACCTCTGCCATTACGAACGCTATAGACAGAAAATTCGGTAGTAAAGTTATTCGTATTAATAGTAGTGGTAGTAGTAGTAGTTCTATATTCCTGCTCCTTTTCCCTTTTCCCTCGAGGCTTAATCGTAATTGTTCTGAATTCTTTTCTTTTCTCAAAAGCTTGTTGGTCTGTTTTTTATTTTATTTTATTGAATAACTGGAAAAATTTGAATATCTCAAAAAAAAACAAGGTAAGCTATCATCTGCTTATGGTGAGAATCAGTCGATAGGCCCAAAGTGTTTGGACGATCTAAATACAGTTTGTTATAGCATTGAAATGTGACAAAAACGAAAATAAATAAACCATGAATACTGGTTCAAAGTGAATTCGAATCCAAATTGGAGTCTCGCCATACGAAGGATATCCGCCGACGCGCACACAGGTAAGCGTTAAGGTATATAAAATACAATGTATGCAAAGTAGTTTTTTTTTGTTTGATTTGCATATCTTACACTGACTGGATTATCATAAATACGAAACGATGAAATTGAGGATGCCTGCCTGTCTATCTTCCTTTACTTGGGGTATGTCTTACCTTCTGAATATTGTAGAAAGGTATGGGCATTCAGTAAAATTAAAATGAGACTATTAGGATAGTACGAATACTATTTGTGAATTGAATTGTAACTATTTTGTTGTTGTTGTTATTGATTTCTAATCTATTATTGACAAATTTATTTTATTCCTTTTGAGGAGTAAATATTTTTAAAGTGGAGCCAATATTGATTGGATTTTTTATTTGGTTGTTTTTGTAAGAGTGAACCCCGCTAAAACTGTAGTTAAGTTTATTTTTTTTTTAATGGAGAACTGAAAATAAGAAGTTTGTAAATTTTTTTCTTAATTAATAATAAAAGGATTAAAATGTTCGAATAAGAGATTAAAATTCGAATAAGAAGGATTAAAATGTTTGAATAAAAGCAAAAAATTTAAGTCACAGTTGATCACATTATTACGAACATAGAAAGGAGTGTTGAGAATTTTTCGAAGGATTGTTGACACTGTTAGGCGAAAGTTAGAACGCTTCATTGAAACGAAAAGGTGAAGTCCGTAGGCCTATATAGGTTTAGGTACAGTGTTTTAAATTAACAGCTTATTATTAATTGTTTGGTCCCAAGTAGCAGATTTTTGTGGGATAGACGGTTAATGGCAGAGGTGATATTGCGAAGAAATTTTTTCTTTTGTGATGAGGCACATTTCCGAATACTTGAGGCTCTAAAAATCCATAAGTGACTGTAAAGAAGCCATTATATCCGCGACAAGTGATTATCTGGTTCTAAGGCCTAGAACTACAGGTTTTGGAAGCTGATTTTTTGAGGAAATTTTCTTTTGTGATGGACCAAATCGCCGAATCATGAGGCTCTAAATATCTGCAAGTGACTATGGAGAAGCCAATATATCCACGACAAGCAACTTTCTGGTGTTATTTTGGTCCAAACGTGCCCGGAACTACAGACTTTGGAGGCTGATTTTGCGAAGAAATTTTTTTTCTGTGATGAGCCAAATCGCCGAATACATGAGGCTCTAAAAATCCACAAGTGACTGTGGAGAAACCATTGTATTCGCGACAAGTGACTATTTGGTTCTAAGGCCTAGAACTACAGGCTTTAGATGCTGATTTTGTGAAAAAAAAATCTTTTGTGATGAGACAAATTTCCGAATACATGAGGCTCTAAAAATCCACAAATGACTTTCTGGTGTTATTTTGGTCCAAACTTGCCGGAACTGCAGGCTTTAGATGCTGATTTTTAAAACAAAATTTTTCTGTGATGCACCAAATCGCCGAATCATGAGGCTCTAAAAATCCACAAGTGATGAGGCA
Source organism: Atherix ibis (assembly GCA_958298945.1). NCBI lineage: Eukaryota > Metazoa > Arthropoda > Insecta > Diptera > Athericidae > Atherix > Atherix ibis. Next base: position 27,231,592 of record OY282605.1, on the reverse strand, counting down.
CATTTCCGAATACTTGAGGCTCTAAAAATCCACAAATGACTGTAAAGAAGTCATTATATCCGCAACAAGTGATTATCTGGTTCTAAGGCCTAGAACTACAGGCTTTGGAAGCTGATTTTTTGACGAAATTTTCTTTTGTGATGAACCAAATCGCCGAATCATGAGGTTCTAAAAATCCATAAGTGACTGTGGAGAAGCCATTGTATTCGCGACAAGTGACTTTACGGTATTATTTTGGACAAAGCGTGCTTGGAACTACAGGCTGTGATTGCTGATTTTTCGGACAAAATTTTTTCTCTACGATGAGGCAAATTTCCAAATACGTGAGGCTCTAAAAATCCACAAGTGACTTTCTGGTGTTATTTTGGTCCAAACGTGCCTCGCACTACAGGCGCTCGATGCTGATTTTTCGAACAAAATTTTCTTTTGTGATAAGCCAAATCGCCAAAACATAAGGCTCTAAAAATCTACAAGTGACTATCTGTTGTTATTTTGATCCCAACGTGTCATTGGACCGCATTTACTTGAAAATGAAGAAGGAGAGACACTGCCGGATCGAAAACTAGGCTAAATCTTGTTTCACAAGACGGCGCCACAAATAAAATTTATTATGTTATGTGGCTTGTGGCGCTGTCTTATGAACCCTAGCACGTGTAATTTCGAGATTTGGTGATATCAATTCTCCTCCAAAATCAAGCGATCAAATTCAGTGTGATTTTTATTTTTAAGATGAAGCAAAAGATCATGTTTACGTAGACAATTCCCATTTTTTAATGTAAGAAATGTGAAAAAAGTAACATGTACACTTTTACCTCAATCACTTTTATTTTCTATTTTGTAAATATTCTAGATTCTTCCCAGAGTCTACCATAATCTGTTGAAACGAAATAATGGGCGAGATTCTTTCATAAAAGGAAGGGGCTTTTCAAAAGGAAGGGGCTTTTCGACGATCTTTGACAGTCTATTACTTTGGAGTTTAAAATTATGTAGAGCGAGACTTTAACTGTCAATGGTGAGACGTACCCACCCAGCGATTATAATAGATTTTTTTTGGACGTAGACAATAAGTACTATTGTTTTACGTGGCATACCTATCGTTAGGCATAATACCATAGGCCACCTACGACCATAAGGATTGAGATACACCCATCAACGCACCGCCAAACCTGACTAGAGATAAACAGGAAGCAACCAGCTACAAGCTGATTACACCAACTGTTTATGGTGAGGCTCACCTAAACCTCTGCTGTCATGAGCAGTGACAGCGTTCGAGATAATTATCAGTATCTCCCAACAGGGGTCCGAAAATCGTACCAGCGATGTTTGTATTAACCACAGCCACCACGTTGCAGCCTAAGGCGCCTCACCATTGTCGGGCACAGTGTGTTTTAACACCATGGGGCACTCGATATTCCTAGGCATCGCTAAGCCAACTCAGGTACGCGGGTTCGCCAGGAACCAAAACCTGTAGGTCCATCTCCAATTCACACTGTCATCCCACCGCTGTTGTCAGATCTAATACATTCTCCGCAGGACTAGAGCACGGCATTGACGATCTCTAAGGTCCTGTATTTCCTCATTCAGAACATAACCTCATTCCCGCCAATACATTGCCACACCACATCCTTTTGGAAGTAGACAATATCTGATTAGAGCAGGATGATGTGACTTGCAACAAGAGGCATATTGCAGACAAAGTTTCCGCATCGCGTTATTTCGAGACAAACTGATGTCAGCGGGCTTGGAAAATGTTAATTAATAATAATATAAATTTTTAAATATGAAAGAATATTTTTTTAATATATATCGATAGGACCTCAAGTAAAAATATTGAAAAAAATGCACATATTTGTAAATTTTGGGGGTTTCATTCAAAAAGTTGTTATTTGATTATAATATCTTGCAAATGAGTAATTAAAGTTGAATAAAATTAACAAATTCAGTAATCTTACTTACTTTTCTAGCTAATCAGTTAGAAAGCTATTGTCGTTAAAACTCTTTACCAAATAAGAGATGTCATTAAATTATTACCTGAAATAAAAAGAAAACAATAATCTGTTAGTAAAATAATTTAATCAAATTGCTTATTTTTCAATAATTAAAAAAAATCAATTTTCTCCTCTTTTGCATATCAAAATGTTAAGGATTTTAAAAAAAAACCTTTTAATTGTAAAATCTTTAAAAAATTTACTACAAAATTCAGCGACATTATTTCAACGTCATCAACCCTCAATAAAAAGTTCAAACACTTAAGTGTTTGGATGTTGATTTTTCGAACAAATGTTTTTTTATGATGAGGCAAATTTCCGAATATATGAGGCTCTAAAAATCCACAAGTGACTGCGGAGAAGCCATCATAGCAGCGATAAGTGACTATCTGTTGTTATTAGGGGTCTGAAAGTGTCTTTGGATGTTGATTTTTCGAACAAGTTTTTTCTTTGTGATGAGGTAAATTACCGAATACATGAGCCTCTAAAAATCCACAAGTGACTTTTTGGTGTTATTTTGGTCCAAACGTGCCTGGAACTACAGGCTTTGGGTGCTGATTTTTCGAAGTGACTGTGGAGAAGCCATTGTATCCACGACAAGTGACTGTGGAGAAGCCATTGTATCCGCGACCAGTGATTATTTGGTTCTAAGTCCTAGAACTACAGACTTTGGAAGCTGATTTTTCGAACAAATTTTTTTTCTGTGATGAGCCAAATTTCTGAATACATGAGGCTCTAAGAATCCACAAGTGACTGTAAAGAAGCAATTGTATCCGCGACAAGTGACTCTCTGGCTCTAAAACCTGGGATTACAGGCTTTGGATGCTGATTTTTCAAACAAATGTTTTTTTATGATCAGGCAAATTTCCGAATATATAAGGCTCTAAAAATCCACAAGTGACTTTTTGGTTTTATTTTGGTCCAAACGTGTCATTGGACCGTATTTCTTTGAAAATTAAGAAGGAGAGACACTTATCGTTCCAATTTCTTTCTGCCGGATCCAAAACTGGATTATATTTTGTTTCACAAGACGGCGCCACAAGCTACAAAACATAACAATTTTTTTCTTTACTGTACGAAATACTATCACGCGTAATTTCGAGATTTGGTGATATTAATTCTCCTCCAAAATCAACTGATGAAATGCCGTGCGAGTTTTACTTGTAAGACGAAGCAAAAGATCTAGGAAATTTCTAAAATTACTTTTTTTTTTCTTCCAAACGACGGCCATCTTATCTCTGGGGTACAAAAGTTGCAGAAATGATTTCGCAACTAATTATTCTACAAAATTTTAAAAACAAAAACATAATCAGCACAGTTTTTGTGTAGAATAAACTAGTTTAAGAAAAAAAAACACGCCATTTATGACCTCAAGAGCCATTTTCTGAGGGCACAGACGCAAAATAAAAATCGTAATTTTCATTTGTTATCTCTCCACTTAGTGCTAAATAAAAATGGAACTTTTTAATCTGAAAGTCGATAAGTTCAAACTGGTCGTTCAAACTGATTAACTAAATAACAACTGATAAGGATTAAAGTATTTTTATAGCTACGGAATATTATTCTAAATAGACTATTTTCTATATTTTTTTATTCAATTAAATATAATTGCCGGCAAAATAAAAGCCATATTCCAAGTTCATCTGACAATTTCCAAAATCAAAACAAACTATAAATAATTAATTTTCTTTAAAAACAGAATATCTTTTTTGAACAAATAAAATTGTTAATTAAAATTAATGAGTTCAAACATTAAAAATAAGTGGTTTCAATATTTCTATTTTAAATAAATTTCACAATCATTTACATTATTGAGAAGATTTCAAATCCTAACTAACCGAAGAAAGTTAAATGCCATAAAAAATTTTACTACTATCACCAAAATGGATTATTTATATTTATTACCTGGCCTATTAGTAATTATTTTAATTAGAATTTGTATATTAAGATTATTGAATATTAGTTATATAATAATAAAATTAATTAAATCAAGAGAAAAGCATTTTGTTTGAACAAAAAGGTTAGGAAGTAAATTTTCAAATAATTGGTCAACATAAAAAGATTACCAAGTGCTCAGTATTAATATTGAATGTCTTATCATAATTGAAGAAGGTTACTATCCACTGTAAATGATTCTGTTTAACTATTTTATGAATTTAGCCTTTCCGTTTTTAATGGATAAATTTAAGTGGAATCATGAAAATTTTTATGTTTACAGTCTTGGTCTGTCTAATTTGAATCTAATTCGTCGTATACTCTTTGAGGTTGTCAGCATTTATTATAGCGACTGGCCCCCCTTAGACAACCCGAATTGATATTAAACTGTCACATTTAAAGGTGTGAGATGTCCATCAGTGATTTTTATTGCAATCCTAAACTTGTAAAGCTCGTAAAATTCTCTTGTTGGCATGTTTGATAAGGTAAATTATCCCACATAACCCCCCTTCCCCCTCTCCTAAACAAAAATTCAATATTCAACGTCTTATTGAGCCAATATAAAAGGAGTTACAATAATTTTTTACCTCTTTTAAAAAAAAATTGTTTTAGTCATCGTAAAATTGTGTTTTTCTTTTAGAAAAAAATTAATATCATTTTTGCCAATACCACATGCAATAGGTCCTACTACCATATTTCTTGTATCTTTTCGTTAAAATCTTTTATAAATATTTTTATCAATATTTTTATTATTATTATTATTATTATTAGTGACAGTTTATTTTTGTACAAAAAAAGAAAAATACACTATTTAATTTTCGTATTTATCTTCATTTGTAACCTCTTCGTTAGTTAGAAATGTGATACATAAACTTTTATGGTTAAACGAGCAGCAGAGAGCCATTTAAATATCAGGTGAGATTTTTTTGGATACCAAACGCAGTTTTATACTGTATAGAATATGTAGTGTATAAGAGCTGAGGTCCAGTTGTATTTTTAACTTCTTCGATCTCACCAGTTTAGTATAAAAAAAAAAAAACAACAAAAAACTTGTATCTGTTTTTCGTTATAAGATATGAAAACTTGTATTTGATCGTCATCTGTAAAAGAAGTTAAAAGATATTCGAAACTAATGACAATTATTTGTTGGTGGTGCGCTTCTTTATTGGCCAATTGTTTATTATTACCGAAAAGGTGTGGCAAACCTATTCATTCACAATCGTGCTTATATTTTCCAATAATTCCGAGAGGGGCTGGAGTGGGTCTTAAGGGGAGCTATATGTACCTTGCCGAATACCACATACTATCCAAACGAGAAATGTTCAATATTATATCATAAAATTTATTAAAAACATTCTTTATCCGCCAATACAGTATAAAAAAAAAATTCCCATCTAATTTCCATTTTTTTACAATTTTTATAAATATTTTTTATGGCGGTTTGTTTGTTTTTAAATGCAAAATAAAATATTTCATCGAATGCAATGGATTTTGTATCTATAATTTTTTTTGGGCGATTTTTATCTTAGGATATAAAACAAAAATACACCACCATCGCTGTAATACCACACCAGAAGAGCATAATTTATTAAACGATAATTTCTCACCATCCTAGAGTAGTAGGTGAAAATTTTCCTCTTACTATTAATGTTATAAATTTAAAGATAATTTCAACTATTTAACTATATGGGTGGTAAACACATACAATAGATATCGAGAAGATATTAGAATATGAAATCGATTATTTGTGAATTGATTTTGTTTATTATATTTATGCAAATGCTTGTTTATGGAGCGGCGTTAAGAGGTATCTTTAAAACCAACCAATTGGAAAATAGAAATAATTACGAAAGAAAAGGTGATATTTATGAATTTTTAGAGAAATCTTCACATTAAAAATAAGAGAAAATTTTAACTTTTTAAAGAAAAAAAATTTTTACTTTTCAAAATTTACTTAAAATTTAATTTTTGGGAAATTTTTTTTGAAGTATCAATAGTAAAAATCAATATTTTTATACGTTTAAGTAGGTTTAATTTATGGAACAAGGAGGGGGGGGGGGGGGGGGAAGGTACGTGAGGACAATTCGCTTAGAAGAGGATTTTTTTTTTGGTGTTAATAGACGTTCATTAATTTTTTTGTAACGAGTAACAAAATATTCAGAAACGAAAGGAACATAATTGGGACCATAAATAAACGAAAGGAACATAATAATAATGACGATTATTTGGAGGACTTCCAATTGAGGGGATATTATGTAGAAAAATTTAAATTTTGAAAATTTATTTAAATTTTTATTTTTGGTGAATTTTATTTCTAAGCATCAATGGTAAAAATCAATTTTTTCATTAGTTTAAGTAGGTTTAATTTTTGGAGGGTGAGGGGAGGGGACGTGAGAACAATTACGTCCTCTTAGAAGAGGATTTTTTTTTGGGGTTGACAGACGACTATTAAATTTTTTGTAACAAAATATTTATAAGTGAAAGGAATATAATAGGGACTATTGACGATTATTCGGAGGACTTCCGATTATGGGGATATTATTGTAGTAAAATTTCAGAAATAGGCACAGTAGCGAAAAAACAGAAACAGAGAAATCCAACGAGGAAATGAAAGTTAAACCAACTCAGAGAATTGGCCTAATGCTACCATTAGAGTAGTTAAAGGGGGATTTGGAAATGGGGGAGTAACACTGGTATTCCGAAGTCATCACAAAAAAGTTTTCATATTCACATAATTTAAAAAAAATTATGGCTTTTAATGTCCACTTTGAGTTACCTGAAGTTGTTAAGTTCTCTAAAAACAACAAAAAATAGAACAACAAAAAGTATGAGAAAAAAATTTAGAGAAAATAAGGACTGCTTGTGAAGAAAATTGGGAGCTGAATAAAAGTTGGAAACAAAAAACATGAAAGTTTTTTTTCAAAAAAGAAAACCTAAAAACCCAAGAAAGATTTAACCAACAAGAAAGAGAGAGAGGAAGAGAAAAATATTTTGACGAGAGTTGAGGTGGTGCGTCTTTCTGTATATAGCACTTGTAAGCCTTACTATTCAATGTTTTCCAAAACCTACTAGGTCACTGATAAGACAATTGTTTGAAGTGCCCCTACTGTTCAATGCAAAATGGAATGCCTTGTTGACTTCCAGAATTCTATTCTGTAAGTCCAAATGGGTCTTATTAGTTTATAGTATCTAAAACATTTTATCTAAAATTTTTATAGTTGTCTTTTCAGTCCCCTAAATAACATACCCGAATTTTCAGTTCTCTAAATAACATACAATATTGCCGTTAATATGTATGGGAAGAGATAGTCTTCGACGACGAGTAAAAGTTACTTGATCACTTTTCTGTTCGATTGCCTTTATTCTCCATTTGCCGAAATAGTTTTAAAGGGTATCCAATAAGGTTTTTGTATCTGGTAGAAGGAAGTATTTAGGTTTGTGATTGAATAGAATGTCTTGGTTATCAGCATATACAGGTGTTGCCTATATTTTTAGGGTGTTGCCGTTAAAAGGAATATCGTGAGTTATACAAAAGAGTCCCAAGAATGCTTTTTTGAGAGATACCGGCGACGATTGGATATACCTGGAAGTATTCGATATTTTTAGTTAATTGAAAATATCGTTAGGAGAGGAAGTGTCTCCACTGTTCAATGTAAATTGGTATGCTTGGTTGACCCACAGAATTCTATTATGTAAGTCCAAATGGGTCTTACTAATGTATAGGATTTAAAACATTTTATCAAAAATTTTTGTAGTTGTCTTTACGGCCCCTAAATGACGTACCCGACGGATATTTTTCGTTACTTGAAAATATCGTTAGGTGAGGAAGGATTTTATTATGAGAAAATGAGCGGTAAAAAAGGTATTTTTTTAAAAGATCATATAAAAACTATGATAAAAGCCTTAATAGCAACTACAAGAAGTCCTTGGAAAATAGAAATTTGATTAGCAATTAATAAATACCACTTTTTTTTAAGTTACCAAAAAAGAGGAGAGGATTTCTGGGCTAATCGTTTGTCCTGAGTAAAGGCACGCTAGTTTTTTGTGGGTTATTACTGCCATTTGGGGTTATATGAGGATTATTTTCTTATCAGAGTGTAAAAGTAACATGAGCACATTTTTGATCCAACGTTTGATCTAGGCTTCTAAGGAGCCAACGTATGATCAAGGCTTCTAAGGAGTGGATGTGGTTCTATAAAATAATGGTGACTGTTCAAAGATCTTTATGATGTATAAGTATGGCTGTACCGTCGGCATATGTTTCGGTTAGGAACTTCCCATTTTAAATGTTGTAAAGAATTGGGTCTAAGGTACTTCCCTGAGGCACACCGGCGGATATGGAATAAATGTGAGATTACTCAATATTTACAGCTCTATCGATTGAATACGCTTTATAGTGGATAGTAGAATGCTCAGTACTAAATTCAAACTGATACTAAGCAAGCACATCCTCGATTTCTATAATAGATAGAAAACATTTTAAGTATAAGTTTTTCAAGGATTTTTGATAAAATAAGAAGGATACTTATGAGTCTGTATGAGTTTTTGAGTTTGTTGGTTTTTGAATACATTTTTATGATGGAAAACTTCCAAAATGAATATTCTGTTAAAATTCCTTTCGATAATTTTTATTTATTAAATATTTTTATAAAAAATTTTTACTTATTCAAAGAAAATCGACAATGAATTTTTCTTTTAAAATTTTTTATAAGAAAAATATAATCAAAATTAAATGTTTTATCTAATAAAAATTATACTATATTCTCTGAGCAATATTTTAAACAAAAAAAAAATAATAAAATAAACAATATTTTTATATAAACTTTTATATAAACACCACATCTAATTAGACAATTACTTGGAAAACACATAAAATTGTTTATTAATAAAATAAAAAGTTTACCTTAAATTTATGAGATAGCATAAAAAGCACCGCAAAACACTAAAATCCGTATAAAAATAAGAAAAATAAAACATCAACGACCGAACATTCGTTTTCATAATTATGACCTCATCAGACTCGTTTTGAAATAATTAGAAAACATTTTGTTAGTCTTAAAAAGGTGTTTTTTTGTTGTTGTTAAAACTATGAAAAAATTTCTAACTAAATAGAAATTGTCAATAATATATTTTTTTTTTGGATATAAAAATACAAATAAAAATTGTCACTAATTTTCTTTTATTATGTTTGCGTAAGTGATGTGCGACTTTATGTGGTAAGAAGAACGACAACACGACATGAATTAGCGATGCTATAAATGATAATTAGGTGATAATAAAATCTTGATGAATGAATTCACAAATCAAAAAAATAAGAAAGACTTTAATAGGTAAAAACTCTAAAATAATAACAATGCCTAACAAGGTAGCTAATGAATGAATACCCCAAAAAAAAAACCGTATATGCAAAATATCGTACATGCGGTTTCGTTAAGTTTTGCAAAAAAATATTTTTGATTTTTTCTATAGAAATTCAAATCAAATAAAAATAAATTATATTTCAACAAAAAAAAAATAATAATAATAGCAATCATAACAAAACGGAATTTATTTTTTACAAGAAATTGCTTCAAAAAAGCCATAATTTTTCATTATTTACTCAGATTATCGAAACAATTTCATTATTCATATTTTTGAGGTTACGTATGTTAAAATTGAGTCAACATAACCTCAAGTCTTGATTTGATAAACGTAACCTCAAAATGGAAATCTTATTATTGTGTATTGAAATCCAATGTTGCCATATTACAAATATTATAGAAGTTTTCTATAATATTTTTTCTTCTTTTTTTTTCTTTTCTGTAGAAAATATTCGTACTAATTTGGAATATTTTTACTTTTTAATAAGTTTATTTTTTGTAAAAAATTTTTTTTTAACTATAATTAACTTAGGAAAAATTAACTATAAAATAAATGATTAAGTTTCTTCAGTAAAAAAATTGAGTATTTTACAATTGGGATTTTTTTTAAGAGAAAAAATCTAACCCTACTAAAAAAACAGAGATTTTTCTCAGTAGAAAAAAAATCTAATTTTACATCCCTACTAAAAAAGAGAGGTTTTTATGTATTTTTGGAAGGGGTATCGTGGAGGTGGTGATGGATATAAAAGCCACAGAAAATTCGTATTTAATTAGAAATTCAAGGTTATCAACTGTTGTGGTTCGAAAAATACAGTTCGGTTATTTGACAGCTGTCAAGCAATGTATTTGTTTAGCTTGAGGTTTTCCACGTTGCCACTGATCGAACGTTTTTAAATTGGAAAAACTTTTTTCAATTTTTTTGAATTCTACCGTAAACACGTGTCGCGCTTCGTCACTTAAGCAATGACGCTTAATCAGTGGATATGTCAAAAAGAGAAATTGCCCTGTATGGGGCTCTAAAAAACCACAAGTTACTGTGAAGTGACAATCTGTTATGCAAGCTCTTCTAAAGTTGACAGTGGCCTGTACTTCTTGGAAAATTTCAGAAAACATCGTTACCGTTAATTCTGAGTAACATGGCCGTAGAATAACCGATTTTTCGTGGCCCGACCTGGTGGATTTGAAAATCTATTTTATACATTTCGTGGTTTAGACAGTACACTCGATCTAAGGTATCATTTGATTAGGTTGTGGTTTGCCATTTCATGTTATGGACCCTTTATTTACTGAGTTTGTTAAAATTGTGCAGAAGATGCGACAATTGGGTTTTGGTACAACAGGCTTTGGATGATGATTTTTTGAATAAATTTTTCTTATTTCTTGACCAGTCGATATGTTAAAAAGTAAAATTACACTATATGGGGCTTTAAAAAGCCACAAGTGACTAAGAAAGAAGCCTTTAAAAATATCATTGGCTGATATTACCTTGAAATGAAAAAGCAGAGATCATTACCTGTTTTTAGCCTGAACTTGAAGATCCTAATTTGGACCACATGTGGTTTCAAAAAGCCGCATACCATGACAATTTTTTTTTCTTTTTTTTGCAAAATGACAGCCATCTTATTTTTGAGATACTCAATTTTCAAAAAAGACAAAAACAATATCAAATTTTTTTTAATAATAAATAAAATAAAAGGAGACCACAAGCCACACATTTAAATAAATAAAAAAATTATACTATATGAGGCTTTAAAATGCCACAAGTGGCTGTGGAGGAGCCTTTAAAAATTTAATTGGCTGGTATTACCATGAAATAAAGAAGCAGAAACCGTTATTCAATGAGTCGCTTTATTTCAGGAACAGATAATCTTAGAAATTCTTTAAAATAGTTTTTTTTTCTAAATGACCTTTACATGGGATACAGAATTTTTAAAAATGATTTCTTAGCTAACAATCATAAAAATTGATGTGTTTTTTTTATGCATAAATTACGAATAGAAAATATTATAAATTTTGAGATTGCAACAAAAAACTATAGACACATAAACTGACACCTTTGTAAGGTGTCATTTTATTTCCATTTATTTATTATTAAAATTTTTTTTTTACTATGAAGATCAACAACCTGATTAGGAATTATAGCAAAATGTTAATGTATTAATAGCTGTTAATCTATGTTAATGGTGTGTGTTTGGCAGGCAGGTGGTTTGTTTTCTGGTGGGGGGGTGGCTGGGGGGTAGTGTTTGTATTTATTTTATGAAAACTTCCATTTTTTATTACTATTTTAATTCAATTTTCATCAATGTTTTAATCTTTTCTATTTTATTTCTTCTCCTCATTTTTTTTTTGCCTGTTAATAATTCATATCAGACTTTTTAATCCACAAATCACATAGAAAAAAAGCTCATGTTTTGCTAATTTATGAACGTTACTACGATCAAAAAAAATTATTATGCCTTGAGTTATGCTGCTTATCGTAAACGGTCATCAATTCCGTGTTAAGTGGCCATTTAATAAAAGTAACAACAACAAAATATTTGCATCAACCAAAAGCTTTTATGCTCACTGAAACATACGCTACAATATTTTTTTTTTTTAATATCTACAATTACATCCTGTTTCCCCATACAATACCATACAAACAAGCATATTCGTGTATGGCAGGCAGGCAGATATTCAGTTTTAATAAATGCAAATCTTAATGCGTGGGATTTTATGTATATTTTGCTAAAATATTTGACATGAAATTTATTTTTATAACAGCTAAACAGCAATCATTATAAAAATTTACTTATCTTTTGATGTTATATTTTTGGAATTTTTATATTTGCCGTTTTGTATATTTGAGAATATTTTTCACAACTTTATAACTCAAGCAGTTGTCACAAGAAATGAAAATATTTACGATAATATGTTAAATGTTAGCAGCACAATGATTGATATTTTCAAGTGGATAATATTTATTTAATTAATTAATAATAATAGGAATTTTATTAAAAAAAACATCGGTGAAAAATCTTAAGTGAAAAATCTTTCTATTAAATTGGATAAGAATGGGAGAATTTTTTTTATTTTTTTTTAAACTGGCAGTAAAAGAGTCATTACAACCACATAACATTAAAAAAAATAATACCTTCACTTGGTTCTCCAAAGGAGGCCATAAGGCACGCCAAAACTAAAAAAAAAAATTAAAACGAAAAATAAAAATTTTATTAGGTAGAGTGGAAGAGGACATAAGGTAATGGTTGTGAAGGGTAGAAAAATTGGGGAAAAAAGGATTTCTTGTTAAACAATGTTTAAAAGAAAACCAAATAAAAATAAAAAACCTACAAAACCAAAATATGGGACGACTGACTGTTGAGCGAAGAGAGCTCAGATGCTGCTAGGCCAATTGTTTCGGGTTCCTTTATTATTCAGTTAGAATTGGAATGCCTGGTTGATAGGCAGATTTCTATTATGTAAGTCCAAATGGGTTTTATTACTGTGTTATTTTTTGTCGACTAACGTTTTGATCGTTTATCTAAATGAGACTGGTTTCATTCAGAGCAATTCATTTAGAGAAAAGTAATAAAATTGGTTTCATTCAGAGCGATCTGCTAATAATCGAAACTCCCTTACCCCTCCCCCTCTTCAACCTTTCAATCCCTCAAGATATTATACATTTTACGTTAGTATTCCCCCCTAGACGTACAGTACACAAGTTTTCCAGTAACTACCGAATCCTCTAGTGACGTTATGTGTTAGCAGTGCATTAAGAAAAATGGAACAGTGAAATTTGGAGCAACGTTGTGCCCTTAAAATTTTATATCTGAAGCTATAGAAACGATATAACTAGTTTTTGTAGCTAAAATAAAATTTTGACACAAAAAATTTTGATCGAGAGCGAGGTTGAAAGCCAAGTACTTTCTTCTCTATGATTAAGCTTAATGGCTTCTTTTTTGGAACCAAAACACTTTTGGTCTATGGGAAATAGTCATCATCCATAGCAAAAGTTTTTTGGTTGCAAAAAGAATTTTTGCCGGTCCGAGGATTAGTGAAAAATGAACTTTGCTCAGGGAGGCCCTAAACATCGAAGTCTGATAAAAATATTGAACAAATGAGGTCTCTTATGAGCACAGATCATTGGGTAACACTGTATCTGATGATAAAGTTCCTTCAAAGAAGACCTGACAATCTCCATCAACGAATTTTAATAAGAAAGAAGGCTTCCTGTGGTTCCAAGTCCCCTTATAAACCTTATCAAAATACATGTGACTGTTTTTTGTTTCCCTAACCCTAAAAATGCGATTCTAGTTGAAGCCTTTCAACACTGCTAATAGGAGTGAAAACCACGCTTCTGCGAATATAAATATGCTCAAGAGAACTAATTTGAAGGTGATAACATCGATCTCATTACGGTTTTGCCACACCGTATTTTACAGAAACTAAAATTAAACATTGTTTTGTAAAGATTTTATTATGCAAAAAATAATCCACTGCGTTCTGAAAAGGAGAACGTATTGTATTTTTTAACTGAAATATACAATTTTGTAAGTCCAAATTGGCTTTGGCAAAATAAAATCAATTTTTTGTAGTTGTTTTTTTCGTTCTTTGTTTACGTTAACTCTGAGTAACATGGCCGTAGAATAGTCGATTTTTTGTAGCCCGACCTGGTGAATTTGAAAATCTATTTTATACATTTTGTGGTTCTAAAAATACAGACGATTATTAAACAGCTGACAAAAATATATGCTATCTAAGGTATCATTTGATTATGTTATGGTTTGCCATTTCATGTTATGGGCCCTTTATTTACTGAGTTTGTTAAAATTGTGCCAGTGGATAACAGGCTTTGGATGATGATTTTTTAAATAAATTTTTCTTATTTCTTGACCAGTGGATATGTTAAAAAGTAAAATTACACTAAATGAGGCTTTAAAATGCCACAAGTGGTTGTGGATATGCCCTTAAAAATTGAATTGGCTGGTATTCCCTTGAAATGAAGAAGCAGAAACTAGGTACCGTCACTTTTAAGCACTATGGTAACTGGCCTGCTTTTAGTCTGAAGTTGAAAATCCTAATCTCGACAATATGTGGTTTCAACAAAACGATGGCCACAAGCCGCACAACATGACCATTCTTTTTCTTTTTTCGCAAAATGACAGCCATCTTGTTTTTGATATACGCAATTTTCATAAAAACAAAAAATAAATAAAATAATACGACACCACAAGCAACACACGCACAAAGCTGCGTTCTGAAAAGGAGAACTTATGATATTTCGTTAACTGACATGTACAATTTGTAAGTCCAAATTGGTTTTGGCAAAATAAAATCGTCTTTTCTTTGTTTTTTTTTCTTCAAAAAAACCTTTGGTAAAAATTTTATGATTTACTATTGAAATTTCAAAAGATATTTTTTAATCAGATTGCTTATATTGGATTCTGCCGTTCCCATTATGGATACATTTTTTTTTTCTCCATAAAAACTTTACGCATTTGTTCTTATTAATCGCAAATCTCAATGTTTAAATACAATCGTTAATATCCTGTCCCACATAACCTTTGAAAAAAATATTCTATTTATCCCTAAAACATTTAAATAATTGATAATTTTTTTTCTTATTTTTGCCCAAAACAATTTGAAGAAATACTTTTCAATAAGAAAACGTTTTCGAATATATTTTTTGGGGTATTTTCTATAATCTGCTTTTATTACTACAAAGTTTAAAGTACTACAAATTAGATGTTTTTCCACATTTTCCTGTTAAGGGAATCTCATCCATCTCATCCAAACACTTACAAATAAAATGTGTCTGTACATATAAGAAGGGATAGTAAAGCAATTATAGAATAAAGTTTAGAGTGAATTTTTGCTACTTATTTCATTGAATTTCGTTAAACGATAAATGGAACTTGCATAATAATATTAACTTGACTTGACTCTATATTTAGGCTAGCAAAATTTTAGAAATTTCCACCGATTTTATTCACCCAAGCTACGAAAACTCCAGACTAGGCATGTGAAGTGGAAATGGTATTGTGGCATAGTTCATTAATTAACTTCCTTCTGTGCTTGTCTGGAAGTTCTCTAACTCAGGCAACTTGATTAATTACACACGAACTAAAGTGGAATGAACACGAGAGCTGCCGCCATTCTATTGCCAATGGGCAGAATGGGGTTCTGAATTGGAATTTGTACAGCCGCTCGAAGTCAGTGTGGCAGGCGAACACGAATTGGGGAAAATTAAGTCAGCCCAGTTAGCCATCCAATCATCCTAAAACCAAGCGAGCTCCACTGTCAAGACCCACCACTATAAGAAGAAGGAAAAAATATTGGAAAACACCACAAGAAATGATAATGAAATAAGGAAAAGCAAGCAACAAAGAAAATATAACAATTTTCCATGGAATACGTTGAATAATATTGAATGTGCGGTGCGACCTAAAGGAACCACACACGCAGCCAAAAACTGATTTCTATAAATACGAAACGATGGGGATTAGGGTGACCCATACTATGGTAACTATTTTACACAAAATATATTCGTTTCGAGACAACAAATGAAAACAGGCCCAGTTTTCAGCTTCGAACATGTTGGACACAGATTTATGCTCTGTTCTGCACTGAATCAATGAATGAATATTCCAGGCCCGCAGTTACTCAGATCTCCAAATTGCACAATAAAAGAATTTCACGGTTAGGAGTGGAGCTTCATTTCTTGTAATCAATCTTGGCAATATCGCCATCAGCCTCTTCTGTATTGAATGACAACATTTTGGTTCCATGTTGTCACTGATTCTAATGAGAGACGTGATAATAATTTTCATTCGAATTAACTCCAACCCCCCAACCCCTCCCCCACACTTGTCCCCTGAGCATAAATATGTATTAACAAATTCAAGAATGCGGCCAAATAATTATATCTAATAACAATGATATCGATTAGCTCTTAATGGTCGAGTGATAGAAATGACAATTTAACGTGCTTTGATTTATCAATTATTAGTTTTGGGAAGATTTATTTATTTTCCTTAGTATTCATAGTGATTTTGAGAAATTTTTTTTAAACACATCTAAGTAATTATAATAAAGATGACGTATTAAAGGGATTATCCAATATGTGCTGCAGAAAGTTAAGTTAAATCAAGCACACTAAAAATTTAGATTCAAAATTTAAAATTTTATAGAAAAATGTAGCTTTTTATAACGAGGAGATGTAAAAAATCTTGTACATTTAGAGATTTTTTTTAAGGGAACATTTTCAAGGAATGTTGGAAGAGTAAGTAAAGGGTTGTCCAGTATGTGCTTCGGAAATTGAAGTCGTCAAAACAAAAATTCTAAATGTGTTTTTTACAGAAGAGTGTATTTTTTATAACGAGGAAATAATAAAAATTTCATACATTTCGATGGAAACTAGCGAGATTTTTTTTAAGGGAACATTTACAAGCAATCTTGGAACAGTAAGTAGAGGATTGTCCAATATGTGCTTCGGAAAGGCAAGTTGTCAAAAAAAAAAACAATTCTAAATAAGTTTTTTACAGAAGAGTGTATTTTTTATAACGAGGAGATAAACAAAATTGCATACATTTCGATGGAAACTAGCGAGATAATTTATAATTAATATTTTAACAAACGTTGGAATAATAAATGAAGGGTTGTCTAATATGCAGTTCGGAAATTCAAGTCGTTAAAAATACGATATTTTGCATAGCCCTACAAGAGTAAGTAAAAACGACGTCAAATCGCATGATATTGGAGGTCCTGGAAAATTTACTTGCAATCAAATCGAAATCTATCGTGGTATGTGGCGCCGTTGTTTTTCAAACCACATATAGTTCAGATTAATATCTTCCAGTTTACGATTAAAGCAAATGGATTATCATACGACCATGCCGCTCAAAATTGTGGGTAATTATCTCTTCTTTTTCATTTTCAAAGAAAAATGACACCTTCAGAACCAAAATGAATTTACCCAGACAGTTACTTTTCCCAGATACAATGGTTTGTATTTAGCCTCACACGCGGTAATTTATGCTAGAGAAATCATCATGGTTAAATGAAATGCCCCATGGTCGGTCCGTGGACATAATATTTTAAAATTACGTATTCTGGGAGCTTTTCTCAAAATAAATCTGAAATATATCGTGTTGTATATCATTCTGATACTTACTGTCTCCTTGAAAGCATGTCTAGTCCAGATTAAAATATTCACTTTCCGTGGATAAAATTAACGCTTCATAGTTCAGAGCCTCTTATTCGGAAATTTTTCCATTTCACGTATCTAATCTACATTATCAAATCTAAAAATTACTCATCCTGGAAACTCATCGTGCAATAACACCGAAATTTGTCGTATTGTGTGGCTTGTGGTGCTGTTTTGTTGAAACCACATGTGCTCCGAATTGAAAATCTAAAATTTGACGGTAACGGTTTCTGATTTTCAAAATGCATTTTTCTCGGATACAATGGCTTCTCCATAATCACTTGAGGGTTTTCAGAGCCCCATATTCGGCAATATCGATTATTCGGGTATTCACCAAACGAGATATGAACCTCATACAATGGCTTCGCCACAATCACTTGTAGGTTTTCAGAGCCCCATATCCGGCAATTTTTCTATTTAACGGATCTACCAAGCGAGGAATGAGTCTCATAAGAGAAGACCACAATCCCCTCTTAAATCGCAAAAATTGGCTATGACAGAATCAGCACTTCTGAAGAAAGTTTTTTTTTTCAATTTCTACGCATTGTCCGGTTGCTACAACGCATAGAAATTATAAAGCAGAATGGAAATACTTTGCCTATACAAGGGCTACCACGCATCACATATATATTTGACAGCTGTCAAATGACAGGACTGTACTTTCCGACTCATAAAATGTATAACCCTAAAATATTTAGATTTAGATTTTTTTAACTAAAATCTACAATTTCTAAGTCCAAATTGGCTTTGGCAAAATGAAATCGTCTTTTTGCTTTTTTTTCTCTCAAGAAACCTTTGGCAAATCATAATGCAGAATGGAAATATTTTGCTATACAGGGGCTATCTCCCATCACATAAATATTTGATAAATTTTATTTTCCAAATTATTTTAACCCACATTGTTTTAAACCAAAAAAAAATTAAGACAAATCGAATAAACTAAAATCTTTAAATTTATATAAAATAAACGAAAAAAACTTAGAACAGACTTAAGGTCTTCAAGAGGATAGTTTTAACCAAGAGGCTTCTTCGGAATATTTTTTTTTTATAATCCTATTAAAAAAAAAAAAAAAAAAAAAAAAGAGCGGCTTTTGTTAAGGACTTTTCATACGAACTTCTAAATATAAATACAATTTAAAGCGATTTTCTTGTAACAGATTTCGGATCATAAAAACACTTTTTTGCAGGAGTAATTTTAATAAAATTTTATTGAAGCATAAAAATACAATGCAAAAAAATCTCCAAAAGAGAGTAAAATTTTTGCTATCCTTTTTTTTTGTACTTACTTTTATGAAAAGGATCAATATCAGAAGGAAAAAAATATTGTATAATCATCCACTCATTATTCATCCATAAACCTATCATCCATAATCTGAAATAGGGTAATTGTGGTTCTTCTATACAAAACGCACTATAGAAGACGCAAAAAAATAAAAAATAAAAATATTTTCTACATCATGTAGAAAGGAGAGTACCGGAAAAAAAGAATTTTCTTTTTGATAAAAAAAATTGAATAAAATTTATATACGATTGAGCCCCTGACAAGAAACTTTCCTTTTTATGGAAATCCGGCAAACTTTACCAAATATGCGAAAATTTCTGAAACTATTCATCATCAAACGTACCAGAAACTGCTGATTCGATATGAGAATTTTCCCAACGAATCCTAAATCGCACTTTGATTTATGTGGGCTCTCATTGATTTTCCTTTTCTTTCCTTTACTTTCTGTTGAGGATTTTCTGTTGTTAGAAGAAGATTCATTCTTCAACTGAAAACATCAACTGATAAATTTCCGAATGCATATGTTTGTGTATATTTAACATTTTCTGTTCTATTTGGTGAAAAGATATTCTCACAACGCCGCACGTACGACAGATTCCAATCGTTGGAATCTTCTTTGAACAGAACTTGGGAAATTTTGCCTATTTTTTTCTTTTTCTATTTTCCTGTATCCTCTTTAAGTTTTCAATTCGGTTTTTTTTTTAACATTGGAAAATAAAGGACCAATATGTGCTTTATTGAAGACTAAACATCGTCGTCAAACAACATTCAGAATTAGGAGACAAATACTAATGTAGAATTGTGCCAGGCAACCATCATCGGAATTTGGATAAAAGGCAAATAAACCTATTCCGTTTTCGTTTTGAACATTGTCAACATCAACAAAAAACTTGGATACGAGAATCATGAATGATGCGCCCATTGCCACTGCCATTCAGGATCATAAACGGTGCTATGATGTCGTTGTGATCAGATTCTAGTTAGGACAAGATTATCCAAACAGTACAGCAGTCGTCGTTCCTAATCAGACGTGAGACGCGTTCGGTCTAGCCCGAAGTTATTTAACCAAGCATTACCCCCCCCCCCTCCCCAAAAACAAAATCTATCATACTCTCTACTCTAACTGATCCCAATCCCATAAGCATAATCAAGTAGCCTGTGTAGAGGTTATACTATACTGTCAAGTCTAAGGGAAACGGATATCACCAAACAGAAAATGGGAACGAATCGATGAATGGCACCATAAATACCGTCGGTGGGGTTTCTCCTCTTATACAAATACATCAGGTTGCCGTTGTCGCAAATATCGACTATACCTTCTTTCTTTAAACGGCACAATTCCATCCATTCCATGTGATATCCATGGTCGTTACTCCCCTTCTCCCCCCAGGAACCTTTCATCCATTCACCACCATTTCAAATATATTCTTACCATCCAATCCACCACCATACATTAACGTGATATTTGCAAATTCATACTAAGTCGTTGCTGAGATCCTTTTTTCATCCTTTCCATAGATGCGACGAGCTCGCATCTTTTAGTATCATTTCTCTTGATGCATTTTCTATTTGCTTAAAAAATTTCCATTTTTCTTCTACTTTCTCTAAAGAAAACCGCCTGCCACTCTTCTCCAAACCGACTCCTAATAAATGGTAAAATCCGTTTCCAAAAAAATATTTCTCTTCATTTCAGCGGTTTTTTTTTTTTGGTCAATAAAAGAAGAAGAAAAAAACTTCACTTCACAACAAAAATATATACGTTCAAGTATATTTAAGTTGATGTCCTCTATTATTTCTTCATATTGCACATACGAGTAGTATCACCACTTTTGGATAGATAATCTTGTTCGAACTGAAAGCAGAGCATACACACAATCAGTCGTCATTCCAAAGGACACTATTCCCACAAGAGACTGATTCAGATCTGAATCGAGTCCTTTTTTTTTACCCATCATAGAGTAGGTAGTCCATCCTAGACAGCTACTATCTTTCGTTTTAATACGAATAAAGAAGAAAAAAAGGGATTTTCCAGATGAATCATTTACATCTGATCTGGGGGGGATCTAGTTTAACTATACACATACTTGCACACAAATTCTTACTTGCCAAATAGTAGAAAGAAATCGTCCCCTTCACGAATGATATGTGGCTGCGCGTTCACAATGCAAAGCGAAGCAACTTTTCTTTTCGCCTTAAAGCATCTTCCATTCAAACAAAATATACTTTATATACCAATACACAGACACATTCACATCCTCGTATGACTATTCGTTAATGCAATTCACTTCGAAAGGATATAAGTACGCATAAACGGCAATGACTTCTCACATATGCCTTCTATGTGCTAGTGGTAAAGAAGAAGTAGAAGAAAAAAAAACATTAGAGCCATTCTACTTTAAGGCAACTTCTATTTACGAGCGGTGGATACATCAATAGTATTCGCATAATGTGGTGAAAACCCTTCGAATTCAGTTCTGCTCCATCGTAAGTCGTTCGAAACCATTATCCAAACGTTTTGGGTACGTACATCGGCTACATTTTAGTCCATTCACAAATGAAGAATTTTGCAAAAGCAAAAAAAAAAAAAAAGGGGGAGCATCATAAGTAAATCTCCGCTCACCCTTATCCGTTTCTAGTTTATTTATTCAAAAACACTAGAGACAGACGAGAGTGAAGGGAGCTCAACGACGAAAGGAGAACCAGCAAAAGCTTGAAGGCAGGGAATAGAAACTGTTTTTAAAAAAAAATGGATAAACAAAAGAGACGCAGCCGACAACTATAGTAAGACGCTCTCAAAAAGACCATATGCGCTTCCAAAGGTAGTTTTTCGCTAATGTACTTGCACTTATACATCCCCACTCAGAGCAGGCAGACAGAGAAATCAGTCTTATCCTAGCTATAGTAAAAAGGATAAACGTTTTGGTATGGGAATTTTACTGGGTTGCAATCATTCACTCTTGCCCCACAAAAAAAACTAACTCAACACACCCCCCCCCCCCCCCTACCAGCCTTAAAAACCAAATTACTTTGAAGGGAGTACGTTACGAATTGCTATGAAAACCAATCCCAACAACGCTACTTGCACGCTAGCTCTAGCTATGATGGCGGCACTACGGTGATCAATCATTCAAAGTCTGTACTTCGTATTTATTTCTTCCTTTTCAAGCCCCCTGCCCTGCTCAACTCGGTCCAGACTATATTTTCCATTCGAAATTGTAGCAGGGTCGGTTTCTATTATCCCGCCCCACCATCAACTACCAATGGCTCCTTGGTCCATATGGATTTGTTTCACCGTCCCCCACTTCCTCCCTTTGGTAATGTTCTTCACCCCGTTGCCATACACTACCATTAACCATACTATTCTTTGGCCATTTTCCATGTCGTTTCATTCACCATCATTGGTGGCATTCAACAACGTTCAGTGTAGTTTGTTTTTCGTTTGTCATGTGCCCTTACGATGACGTTACATTTTGTACACTGTGAAAGTAATCCATTTCCTTCTGGAGAAAGTCTAAAACGAAAAATTCCATTCTTGCTGTAAGGACTTGCTCTTAGACAAGTTTCGCCTCTCTCCTGATTACTCCACTTGCATTTATTCATACTACAATATATGCTCGTGAATTCCCCCCCCTTTAGCTATATAAGGACGAGACCAGAAATAGAACCATTGAACCCAATTGGACTGTCGAATTGGAAAAAGAATGTGTGTACGCGTTGCTAACCGAACCAATATCCTTTTGGACTGTGACCTTTCCTCGTCGCCAGCTATGGACTCTTTTCAACCGAAACTTTTCCAACAGTGTATCGATTTAATGAAGTTTCCAACACAGTAATAGCAGTGGCCACCCCTCCTCACACTTTAATATCATTGATTTTTCAAAGCGTATCTATCACTCTTAACGAAATGGGGGTGACGTTCAAATAGTACCGCACAATCTAAATGGCGTCTGTCCATCGTCATCGTAGTCGATTTTTAAGGGAAATTCCCTCAATTTCCTTTGTTTTCTAGCAAATAATTTTCATTCAAATTTTTTTTTTTTTGTATTTGGAAAAATTGAAGATTTTTTATTAAAACCAAAAGTTGAGTTTTTTTTAAATAAATTCAAAATCAATTTTGAAATTAGAAGAAAAAAAACCGGGACCAGACAGGATAAAATTGGAAGAATTCCAGATGAAAGAGCTACTAAGCGGTTATCTATTTTGTAGTACGGAAAGTACAGTGTTGTCAGTTGACAGCTGTCGAAATTATATGCCATAAAAGGTGGCATTTTATAAGATCAAAGTTAGTCATTTTCCAGAATGGCTTGTAAAACCATCGACAATACGCCGTCCATTATGGCTTGTAAAACCATCGACAATACAACCGGCTTTGAATGATGATTTTTCTAATAAAATTTTCGTCAGCGATGAGGCTCATTTCTAGCACGGTGGATATGTCAATTAGTAAAATTGGCACACATGTGGCTCTGAAAATCCACAAGTTACTGTGGAGAAGCCATTGTATGAGGCCCTAAGAACCCACAAGTGACAGTGGAGATGCTATTGTATGAGGCTCACCTCTCACTTGCTGAATAGCTCCATAAGCGAAAATTGCCGCATATGGGGCTCTAAAAACCCACAAGTTACTGTGGAGATGCCATTTTATGAGGCCTATTTATCGCTCGCTGAATACATCAATAAGCAAATTCATGAGGCTCCAAAATTTCACAACTGACCGTCGAGAAGCCATTATATGAGACTCATTTCTCTCTCGCTGAATACATCAATAAGCAAACTTTTCATGTATAGGACTCTAAAAATCCACAAGTGACGGTGGAGAAACCATTGTATGAGGCTCATTTCTAGCTTGCTGAATACATCAATAAGCAAAATTCCCATATATGAGGCTCTGAAAATCCACAAGTGACTGTGGAGAAGCCATTGTATTCGCGAAAAGTGGCTGTCTGGTGTGCATTTTGAAAATCAGAGACCGTTACCGTCAAATTTTGGCGCTGTGGTTGCATAATAACCGACTTTTCTTTCGACTGAATTCAAGAATTTCAATCTGGAGCACATATGGTTTCAACAAAACAACACCACAAGCCACACAATACAACATATTTCGGTCTTATTTCATGAGAAGTTTCCAGGATTAGTAATTTTTAGATTTGATGATGTCAATTGACCTCAATTTTGTTTTCACGCTATTGGACTTGTTTTGGAGATCTACGCGAAAGAAGGTTTTTATAAATTTAGAGACATTAATGATCGAATCACACCAAAAAATGAGCGAAAAAACATTAAAAACTAATTCAAAAGGATCCGGTCTTGTAGAATATCTCATCTAAACATCATTTAAATAATGTTATGAAGACATAATACCAAAGTTCAAGAAATATATTTAATAAAAAAATTTCATAGAAATCTAAATTTTATTAAGCTTTATTTTCCGACGCAAAAATTGGGACAACTCTTTAAATACAGGGGATTATTACAAGGCGGTATAAATACAATATTAACGCTGGAGCATAACACACAAAAAAAGACGTCAATAATTACTAAATAAAATCAAAAGAAATTATTGGAAATTTTGAAAAAAATATTTTTTCCTTTTTATATTTTTCTATTTCGTAAGCCCAAATTTATTATTTTTCAAATAATTTTGATGAAAAATTTCTGAATTAATTTTGAGTTATCATTTTTAACGAATAGTTTTTGATGCATTTTAGAAAAAAAATTTTTTTAAATTTCTTTGAAAGAATTGTAGAAACCCTTTAAATTTTGTTATTGCATATTCCATTATTAGGCTTTATTTTAGCTCTACTTACCAAAATAGCTCCTTACTTTTCAAGGATACTATTAACAATTATAGAAACAATAATAATAATTCTCACAAAACACCGAATTCAATAATAAAAAAGCATTAGTTTCAGTGGACCTTTCCATATAGCTTGTTCGTCTTAAGTAACTTTTCCCATCTGCTCTTGAGCACAATCTTTGCAAATCACCCACACTTGACGATTAAGTACATCTTCAGAAAAAACATTTACGTTCTAACATGGTCAGAAGTATTTTTCAATGTCTTAAGAATAGACAATAGTCATCGAGTAGGTCCTTAATCACCTACTGATCAGTTGAGCGTACTTCAAATTTCTTGTTTTTGTTTACTCAAACCCCACCCCCCCTCTCACCGTCTCTTTCCAACACCCTATAACCAACTCCTATTAAATTCCAAATACAAACAAGAATCAATCAAAATACATCACATTGGAATGCTATCTCTTCAATCAGATTCGTTATAGATTAACATCTTGAGTGGAAAAAACATACCAAAAAACCATTGAGCAAAACGCAATAAATATTTTCGGCAAACACCAAAGAAATTCTTATTATTTTCGGCAATTGTTTGCGTTGCTTTCTTTTTTTTACATTTAAATATTTTAAACGATTTTAAAAAGCTTTTTGCACTACCCGAATTGAATATGAAAAAAAGCTTCTTTTTTTTAAAAATCAATTTCCTTTAAAAGTTAATTAAAAATCTATTTTTTACACGAAGGAATATGAATAGCATCACTGACAAGGACATTCATTTATAAAGCGTTCTGCCATTCTCTTTTGAGCTTTTTAATTCACAAACAATTATAGTCGATCGATCAGAAATTAACCCTTCTAACCTGATAGTAAGTTGGAAAAATTAATTGCACAACCACTAATAATAACAACAAGACCAAAAAGGATACAGTCAACAATTTGCTATATTGGAAAGAATATGCCAATTTGAAGAAGCAAAAAAATTAAATAAAATAAAAACCACAATCAATAATGCAGGATTTCATCAAAAGATCTCGAGACATACTACAATATTTTATTATAACATAAATTGATGTAAGAAAAAAAAATGTCCAATCATCAAAGATGGAAAAAAGAAAAAATTTACAAATGGGAGAATGGAAAAGGAGCCAATACGTTTAACAAGGAGTCAATAATACTATTGTAAATTTCAAAAAAGAATGTGATGGAAAAATAATTAACGTAGAAGGGGAAATTTGTTAGCGTAGTAAGCCTTTTACTCAATTTCACTACACAGTTTTCTGAGCATTTCCACAAACGGAATGGGGGCTTAATGACTTTCTTTACCTTTTGATTACTGGTTGGTTTTTTTTAAAAAAAAAAACGTCGTCCTTTAACAACTGTAATGGAATACACGTCGATATTGGTTAATTACAGTTCTACTTAACAAATGTTATAAATAGTCGAAGAGGGTAGTCTGAAAGAACGAATTTTTCAACATTTTACGCATACTTATAAATATGGTTCAAAGGAATAAGGTCTTTTGATGGTCTTTGAATATATAAAAGTACTCATAGAAAAGTTTAGAAAATAATATCGTGGTTCCGACAGTACATGGGGCTCTAGTAACCCACAACTTACTGTGGAAAAGCCATTGTATCCGCAAACTAATACATATTTTTCATAGGAATAAGGTCTTTTGAAGGCCTTTGAATATATAAAAGTACTCTTAGAAATTAATTAGAAAATAATATCGTGGTTTCGAAAGTACATGGGGCTCTAGAAACCCACAACTTACTGTGGAGAAGCCATTGTATACGCAAACTAATACTTATGATTCAAAGGAATAAGGTGTTTTGAACGTCTTTGAATATATAAAAGTACTCAAAAGAACTTTTAAAATTTTTAGAAAATAATATCGTGGTTCCGAAAGTACATGGGGCTTTTTAGAAACCCACAACTGACTGTGGAGAAGCCATTGTATCCGCGAAGCTGACTGTTTAAGATGTCATTTGGTGTACGGATGTCATTGAGCCGTACTTCTTTGACTGAAGGAAGTAGAGGATAGTTCACGAACAACTATTATTGAAACTTTTTATAACGAGATGGAAACTTTTTATAACGAGACATAATTTTACCACAAGTATAAGAGACTTTGGGGTCATAATAAACAATACTATTGCGGACATAAAAGGGACCATTGAGAATTTTGTAAAGTATTTATATAAGTTTAAGTTTGCCGACGTTAAGTCGCATGGTCTTGGGCGAAAATTGACATCACCAAATCTCGAAATTATAGACACCATATATGGTCTAGAAAAAAAACCGGTAAGCTCAAACCACAGAAAGTTGCTTACCATACGACCATAATGATCAGAATTGACCAGTAGTCGTTTCTTCTTCTTCCTTTTAAAGAAAATATGTGCCAATGAAAGACAGTATGTTTTTGCTAATATAATAAATTCTCCACAGTTAATTATGAATTTTGTAAGTATAGAAATTTTGTTTATTGGCATATTCACCTACTCAAAATAAAGTGCGAAACGTGACTGCGGCAGAATCGCAATTTTTTGAAAGTTTTTACTTCGATGGTGGAAGTTGGGACGCTTTGTTGAACCCTAGAGCTTAAGTCCGTACGTCAAAATTGGCTTCAATACTCTATTGTGAAACAGCAATAAGCTGTCGATTAGCAATTTTCAGTTTTGCATCTAAGAATTTGGCAATAAAATATATTATCTTTTAAATTGCATGTTAATTATTTGACGCAGTTGAGTTCAAGACAATGAACCTCGTCTTTTGGTGGAATAATGCTGCCGTTCTTGAAGAATACTGAAAGTGACATGAACACATTTTTATTTGTTCCCTTTCATTATACATAATTTTTGAACCAATTTTGAAGGAAGAGGAATTTGGGTGCTGTGATAGGGTTGGCAGTGTCACCAGCACATGTTGTTATTACGTTTTTATTGTTGGTTGGAATATTATAAGTGTAGACTTTGAGGAATACCTGCTCGGATAGTTTATAACGAGGTACAGCCACGATGAATTGTGTGGAGTATTTTTGATTGACGAGATTGGATTCGTCAGGAATTAAAAGATAAAAGTCTTTTGATGTCTGTAATGAACCAGTTGGCGATAACGTCTGTTTAGTTCTAGTCCTTAAAGTACTAAGTACCGAACTTTGGTGTTTTGTGTTATTTCCCTGCCATTATAGTTCAGAGCAGAGAGTAAAAGTTACGTGGATACATTTGTGTTCGAATCGGAAAGAACCATTTCTGAAGGATTTAGATTTGTAGATTTTTGGTAACTACAAAAACCCACAAATGTATCCACGTAACTTTTACTCTCTTAAAATAGATTTGGAATTTTATATGAGAAAATGTTGTAGAGAATGGGTCTAAGTAATCTGCCCTGCGGAACACCAGCGAATATCGGTTTGGATTCATTAGATTCATTAACTTGCAATTTTCAGAGTGAATGTTATAATTTAAGAGCTAAAGGAAGGATCCTCTTGAGTTTTTAGAGCTCGGTAAGTTTTTGATATATTGTCCGGGTGTATTTTTAGACTATACGATAACATTGCGGAGCAGTAAAGTGTAAGTTTTAAAAAAAATGCGAAAAAGGTTCTAGAATAGAACTGCTTTTAAAAACGTATGTCATAAAAAATGAATTTTTAACACTATTTATTAAAGAAGGGCTTGGTTTGACCACACTTTTAAGTAAAAAAATTTATAAAAAATTCTCTTAGGACGAAATAGATTTCTATTTCACCGGTAAATGACTTATTGAAGTATAAAAATTAGGAAAACTGTCGATTTATTAGCATTAGAAGAAAGCAAAGATAATACAAGTACTAACAATTAAGTGTAAAATGTTCCACAAAATCTTGAATAGAAATTACGTTATGACAAATTTTTTTGGGATTTGGAAATAAAACTAAATCTCATAAGTAGATGATGAATATAAACCATCCTTTTGAATCAAAACAATATTACCTGTGCTTAAGTCTGTCCGTCCGGGCTAACAATTAATTTAACGTGGACACCTATTCCCACGGCATTCACCGAAGGGGGAAAATGAATGCAAAAATTTATGTCGAATCATTTCTCCAAGTCAAAAATGGCAACAATAGTGAATTTCTAGGTGTGTAGCTAAACTAATAAGCAGTGATTAAATTAACATAAAATATTATAATACAGCAGATATGGGGAAGTGGAAAAAAAGTTGAAAATAGTTCCACTAGCCAAAGATGACTTTCATAAATTGTAATTTTTCGTTGTTTTTAATCGCTTCGACGAATAATAAGAAAACAAAATTAAGCAGGCGTACAAAGACTTAATCTCTCCAATAGAAAATTGTTTATGGAAATTTTATATTAGCGCAAGACACCAAGAGAGAAAGACCGAAAAAGAAAGGGAATGGGACGCAGGCATGTCAAAATTTTGTATAAGAAAAAGTTCTTCTATTCTCACACCTGAAAAAGGTAAACATCAACCTTAGAGAATAGTTTTTGGTCTGATGACAATAAATCAACGCCTAATTCCAATGTCCAATTTCCTACCACAAAAACACCAAAAAAACTCCGTACTATTTTGCAATCCTATTTGAAACTTTAAAAATAGCGTTGAACCAAGTCTTTAGAAATAATTCAAAGAAGAAAGAAGTTTTTGTCTAAAAGCAACCAAAGAAAATGTAAATTTTTGGTTTAAGGGGTGGAGGGGAGGGGGGGACTTTGCTGTCATTAATTTAAGACATAAAAGTTATGATTCCAAAGATGGTGGGAAAAAGGGGGGTTTTTAAGAAGAGGCTGAGTTTAGTATCTGTCATTAATTTCGAGCATACAACTTGTGTACAAAAGATAAATCTGAAGAATGATCTCCCAACTGATCTTAACTGAGTATAACATTATCTTAAACACCTCCTCGTTAACAAGCAACACTGCCAAAACCGTACCCCACCGCCGGGGGTTGAACTGAATTCGAATTGTTGAATATTGAATTCGAACTGAACAACATACAGATTTCGAATCAGTGACAAATTCTAGGCAAGATCAAACGATGCCGACGCAATGCTTACCAACACAACCTCACACACCCCTCCCCATCAACAAAATCCGGCATTTGCGCAAGACTTACGTCTGGGCGAGGCGCCAAATTCTTCGATTATCAAACCGATGTAGATCGCCAATCATGATGTTTTGGGCATTTCTGATCGACCTCGAACTGATCAAATCGTGCACACACGTCCACACTGTTCAAAGTAAAAGGTTTTCAAGCTGCCGATCGTCATTTCTTCTATTACGAATCACGGTTGAGTGCCGGCAATCTCGAAAGAATGACTCAACACAACAGCCAGGTAACGTTCAGTGACCATCTCTGATCCATGACGACAAAAATAAATTCCAAAAAATCACAATCGCACCACAAAAAAACCACAATTTTTAGATCAATTCGATCATTATAGATCTCGATCACAATGGGGAGCATTAATTTACCAAAAATTATAAAAAATTAATGCTCCACAAAAAAAAAAATTTGTATTCTTCTTTTTCTTTCTTATTTGCATATTGAGGAAAGCGCATTTCAAAAAAAAAAAAAAAAACTAAAATCTCCAAACTTGTTCACCTGATCACAGAAAAAGGTGAGAAAAATTTAGTCATTCGAAAAATGATAAGAAATTGAACTTGTTTTACTTTTAAAGTCTATCTTAAATATAACCAAACCCCCCGCCCCCCCTTCCACCTTACCGGACAGCTCCTAACTCTGCATTATTATAGAATGGATCTATTTGTCAGTCACGCTGTTTTGTTTTGTTAGATATTTTTTCTTGTATTTAAAGAAATTTATGGAAGCCAGGTTGCAATGAACCCCATCTGAAACTGGTATGAAGCTGTGTTCCATCCAAATTCATGAGTTCAGTCAATTTTTTTTAGTTTTTATTTTGTTTTTGTTTTTTGTGGAGCAAAATCAAGTGTGGGGAAAAACACTGCAGAAGGTAAAAAAAAATCAAATTTCGTTTTTCTGTTGGAATTTGATGATTTCAATTTGAGAAATTTTGAAATTTTAGGTGCGGGATTAAGTTTTGTTGTTGGTGGTGAATTTGATGATAGCCCGCATCTTTTAAAATTGTCATTAACTTGGCACGGACCATAATAAAATATTCCACATAAACTTTTTGGCTGTGATAAAAACAAATTAGATTCACATTAAATCTAATCCTCCACACGACTTAACCAAACAAATATCACACATGCGTCCCCCCCTTTTAAACTCTCTTAAACATTTTTTTTTGTTAATATTCGTGCAATAATGATCAAAAGTTAAAACTGACAACTTGTTTGGTTTGGTATATAAGAAAAATTTCTAGTTCTTTCTTTTTTTTTTTGTCTGCTTTGTTTCTTGACATTAATTTTATTTTACAAAAACTCTACTCTTCAGAGAATCAAATCCAGCTGGTCATATTATATAAACTATAAATTTCCATTACTACAAACTGATTTACCTTGATTGTGGTTTCTTCTTTTGAAAGTTTGTCGGTTTTCGAGATGTCGTTTCTACTGTACCATCGTACCAAAAAGATGAACAAAAAATCTGCCTCCTCTTAGATAATCTGAAAGAAATGAATAAGAAATAAATACGATTAGAATAATGTAAACATAATGCGTGCGTTTCTACTTTATTTCGAATTTTAGTTTTTTATTCCTTCGTAACGGATGGAATTCTAAATAAAATTTATGATTTTGATGCATAGTCGACGAGATTGGTTTTAATGTCTGTCATAAGTTTTATGGTCATCGTTATGCTTGATGATCCCCTCCAACAACAACAACAACAACAACAACAAAAAAACCCTCTTCTCCAGTTCACGATTAATTTATTATTACAACTATTATTATTTTTATATTTTCTAACAAAACAAAATTCTTATTTACAGAGAGAATATACATACCTGAAGAAAAGAAAAAGCTCACTTTCCATGCTTTCAAAAAAGTTTCTATACTCGCCTAATTGACACTATAGAATTGACAATTCCACCAATAAAACGGTTACTCTTTTTTTTTTTGAACCTATATAAATATTATTTGTTATTTGTGACAGCTTTTCTTATTTCTAATAAAAAGAAGAAGAAAAAAAAATGTGGCGGCTTTATTTGTGGCTAAAAGATGTCTAGTCTAACCTAGCAGTCGTAATTTGTGGAGATTATCTTTCTTTTCTATTTATTGAAAAGCCGCAACAATAAAAAAAAAAAAACCCACTGTATTTAGTAGTAATAGAAAAATGTATTATGTTTGTTCGATTTTATTTTTAAGGTTAAGTAAACATAAATATAAAAACCATTTTCAGAGGTCATAAAAACACCAGATTCTAAGAGACAATTTTTATGAATTTTCTAATCATCGGGTTTGTTATAAGTTTCGTTATTAGCGATTATAGATGGTATAGAGAAAAATATTTCTTTAATGCGGACCTGAGGTCCTAGAGGGTTGTCTCTGATAGGTTAACTAGAACCTCCAGAAGACGGAGGTCATCCTGGTAGGCTTTGTTTTTTTTGGTCACATTTCTATATCTCCTAGCGAAACCGCCGTCAGGCATTAGGTCGTGGGGTAGGAATTGATCGAAATCACTACTCTGGTGAATTATTTCTACCAGAAGTAGTCTTTTTAGGACTATTGTCGCAAGGACTTCGACAGCATCCCAAAACCGTCCTAAAGGACACATTTTTTGCCTCTTCTCTTTCTGCGTTGAATCGCGCATGGAGCACGTATTCTTTACATTCGTCTGGAATACAATTTAAAGCAGTATTGGTAAGCCCAAAAACATTCCTTCACAGAAATTTTTCACAGATGCCGCCGCTGACACCGATTCTACATATTTTTTGGTCGTCGAACTTTTTGGCTGCAGCACCCCCGCACCATGTTGTGGAATCTTTCCTTATAGGGCAACTCCATATTACGGGGAGCTGTGGGCCATTATATTCCTAGTTAACGGAACGTTATTAAATTTTATTGACAGCCTTGCCGCCCTTAAAGCCATTTGTCGCTCATCGAGTGACCCAGCAATTCGTCATAGCCTATGTGTACTTAGCAATAGGAGTGTCGTGTTGGAATGGGTGCCGGGGCATGTGGGAATTGTGGGCAATGAAAGTGTTCACAAGTGATCACAGTCATGTCCAGTCTGCCTCGCCTACTAACTAATAGCGACACATTTTTGTCGACTCATTCGATAACCATCAATAAACCAGTCTATTCAGCATCCATACCGAAATTCTGGGCGCGGACGCACCTCAGAATCCGGATTGGACATACTGCTCTTATTCGTAACTTCGTCTACAGCAACGTCGTCAGTCTCATTACAAATATGTTCTACATCTTCTACAGCAACGTCGTCAGCGCGTGCGGTGATTCCCGAGATATGGAGCCTGAGATTATACATCACATTCCACAGCAGACATCCCAGAAACCAACCTCATTGGAACCCCCCCCTCCCCTTAATGTGATCCTGTGTGCCCTCTTCCCGCCAAGCGTCCTTTATAAAAGAATTCTACTAATCAGGTAGTCTTCCATTATCCTGGTAATGTACTCCGGCACCTCCATTGAGCGGGCATGCTGGCAGGATAGCTTTGTTAGATTGGCGGGGTGGAGGGAGGGTAGGGGGTGTTTTTTAGTAAAGCATGGCATAAGCTATATTTAAACTAGAGACATCAAAGGTGTGAATTCCTCCAGCATAAAATTCTGTAGTCAAGGGGAATAGAAAACTCAAAAAAAAAATGGCAGGCATTTAAGAAAAGGAGATATTTTGGAAGGAGTCTTGGAGTTAATTGCTCCTCTTCTTGGCCATCCCCAAATCCACCCTTGGCACTTCGTTGGCTCGTTGTGATGTTGGAAGTGCCCCTATTGTACTTGACGACTTACCTTGGTAGGCTCAGCTCATGGTTGACGATACCAGAAGACTCAGAAATTGTTAAGTGGGAGAAAATCTACTAAAAATTCGGTATTTTTATTAATTCCTGTTATTTGATCAATTATCATTTTGCTTTCTTCATAATATTTTATTATTAGTATCTGTGCTTTTTATCTAAACTAGTTTTACTATTTTATATATTCTTTTTTGATGTTCTTCTAGACGAGCAACCATTTTGACGGCGTGCGTCTAATAGACGATCTAAAGGTAAAATTTCCCCCTTTTCGCACGTCTGACAGTGATTGTGCATATGCATGTTCGCCGCAAACAATATTTGTGTATTGCACGATCAGTCTAATCATAGTGCAATCGCTTCATCTGCAAGAATACTTAATGTTAAAATTCCTTTTTGATCACGTGAATTCTCTAGTTGCTGGTCTCTGTTGTTCTTATTTTACTAACTTTGTATTATGTATGATGTTTTTTACATTCATTTATTTATTTGGATTATTTCAATTTGTTTAATTATTTTAGTTAATATTTTTATAGTTTTTTTTTTTTTTAATTTTTATCAGGTAACCGTAATTTTGCATAAATCAAAATAGCTTTAAATTATAAATAATAAAACGAGCAACAGGAAAGACGTCTCATGTGTAATATATCTACGAGCAAGCATGATAAAATCTTGTTTGTGATCGTTCAATTTCCCCTTCTATATTTTTGCCGCGTACAAAAACTGCGCGTCTTCGAGCAAATATTGTGAGCTCACACGATTTGTTTGTAGAATTAAACGATTTGACAGAAAACTATTGGCAGAAAAATAATCGTGTATCAGATGCACTGGTTCGGTTTCGCCAATTATTCCGTCTATTAAAACTACTTGTTGCTTAATTCTTATTGAATGTCCAAGTAATTCAACAACACTTGGAAATTATCCATTTTTTTAATCAAAATAATCGTCATTCTTTTTTTCCAAAAAAAATCATCATCTCAGATGAAGTGCATTCCAACAAAATTGTGGTTACTGGGCTGCAACCAATCCATAAATTTAACTTCCGAAAAAGTGACCGTTTGGTGTGGTTTGATCGGTCCTTATTTTTTTTTCAAAATGAAAAAATGCACTTACCATAACTGACAATGGTGACCGGTACAGACCGATGATAGCGAACTTTTTGTGACTTGAATTGAAAGATATTGATTTAAGGAATATGTGGTTCCAACAAGAAGGCGCTAAGTGCCGCACAGCCCATGCCACAATCGATTTATTGCGTGAAAAGTTTGGCGAGTCTATAATTTCAAGAAATACACAGACGTGCAATAGCCTCCAAAAATTTGTTATTTATCAAATTTGGACTTCTTCTTGTGGTTATTATCATATTTGGCATTTGCACCCTATAAATACCTGTATAATTGTGTAATCTGTAAACGGTGCAGTGAGAATATTAATACACGTAGGGGTAGATATAATGTATGATAGCCCACGAATACTACCGTGAGAACCTCTGCCGGTAAAAGGGGATCTTGTAAAGTGTTCAAGACTTACAGCAACAGGAAAATACGTTTGTGGGAGATATGATTGTATCGTTTGCGGAAGGCAATGATCGTTTTGATGTTCTGAGTAAACCAAAGTGACAGCAAAGTACCAACAAGTTTATAGGAAACATTACTTATTAAAAGGACGCAAGTTTTGGTATCATTAAGAATTTTTTGGGCTTCGAGAAGAAGTGATAGACGATCCTCATATAGGAAGGCCTTCAACATAAAAAACTGATGGAAATCGGATAAATGAGTGAGGCTCTATATATGAGGTCAGACCGTTGATTAAAATTGAAGCTGATGAAAAATGAGTTGGAATGGTTAATATTAAAATCAACCTTAAAAGATAGGCTGGAAAAAAACATTTAATTGGAGCTGAAAATCAATAGAAGACGGATGTGCAACCTTGCAAGGATTTCTTTAGAATCAGCGCGGTGATCTGAGCCCACATAAAGTTTTTTCTGTCCCATTTATAAGAAGAAACTGTTAAAAATATGCCTTTTAATGACGGAAAATTGATAAAAATGTAAAACCACTCCTTGATTTTTTTTTAAAGGATCCTTGAAAGACCCAGAAAAGGGTTCCTTTCATCAAAAGTATCGTGTCCTTTTAGACGTGTCGTGATAAATATTCAATAATAATTATATTTAAAAATTTGTAAAAAAAAAAAAACTGTAAGACTATTGAAGGAATTTCTTAATAAAAAGGATGTTATTTTAAAAGATTTTCCAGAAATTGTAGTTCTACTAAAAAATTTAGAAATTGAGGTCTTGATCACTATTATGGGGCGAAAATTCAGAACTCACAATTTAACTGAGCAAAATTCCGAAATTAGAGTCCGAATTAATACAGGGTCGGCTAGAGGAGCTTAACTACTTTTATGGGATGAAAATTAAAAATTCAGAAATTGAAGTTCTACTAAAAAATTTAGAAATTGAGGTCTTGATCACTATTATGGGGCGAAAATTCAGAAATCACAATTTGACTGAACAAAATTCCGAAATTAGAGTCCGAATTAATACAGGGTCGGCTAGAGGGGCTTAATTGCTTTTGAAGTCGAAAATTGTAGACCAACCGAAATCGCAATGTCGACTAGAGGGTCTTAACTACTTTTATGCGGCGTAAAGTCAGAAATTTCAAAACGACCGAAACTGCAGTGTCGACTAGAGAGTCTTAACTACTTTTATTCGGCGTAGTCAGAAATTTCAGACCGACCGAAATCGCAGTGTCTCGACTTGAGGGTCTTAATTAAGTACTTTGATGTATTTTTTTCTTAATAAAAATAACTTTTTAAAAGGATTTTTGAAAGACTAAGAAAAAGAGTTCTTGGCATGAGATTGGGTACTTAAAAAGATTTCTTATTTCCAGAACCATCCCCCCCTCCCGAGTGATTTTTGATTTGAAAAAAAAAGTGGCGAAGAGAAATTTTTTTTAAATTTTTACATTAATTATTTTTAGTAAATTTTTTTTTTTTGATTTTTAAGAAATTGATGTTTTTTTCTTTTGTAAAAATTGGAAAATTGCAATTGAAATTTACATGAAAAAAAATTTAAATCTGCCAATTGCAAAAAATTCTTTTTGCAATTACCAGATTGGAATTGCACAATTTTGGGTATGTTTTTAATAATTAATTATTTACATTTTTTTTGATAATTAACTTGTTTACTTTGAAATTGAAAAAAAGGTAATACAATATTTTTTCTTAACCAATCATAATTTTGACTTTACGATATGCGTCAACATTAAAAAAAAAGTTCTTCCTGATTAAAACTCATTTTACTAATTATTTACGTATCCTTTTTTGAAACCTTTTTTTTTAACAATTTCATTTATTTAAATACAAAAAAAAAATATTGTTTGTTTTTATAATATTTTTATTATTATTAAATTCAGTTTAGTTTTATGTTGTTTTATTTTTTCAACTGATTTATTTATTGATTTATTTTATATAAATTTAAAATTTGCTTTATTTTAATTATTAATTTTTTCTTATAATTTTTATTGTTTTTCTCGATTATTTTAGATTTAATTTTTTTTTTTCAATTATCGCTAGCATATCGTTGTGTCCATTCTCTTGCATTTCGTATAGCTTCAGCCTCATTAGCTTTCCATAATTCGGCAACATCGTTGGCGAGCGGATCATCTGGATTTGGGGCACTCAACAAGGCTTGAATTGACAACAATACCGTACGTATTTGTAATGCTGGACTCCATTTAGCCTTTAGTATATCCAAACATATTCGACCTAAACGATCAATATTTGGATGATAGATTGGTGTTATGAAACGTACTTTCGGTGGTGTCATTGGATAGTCTTTGGGTAAAAATAATTCCAATTTAAATAAGCCACCTTCAAATGGGGTATCATCGGGACCAGTAACGATAACATGAAAATATCTAGCATTCGATTCATCTGGCACAGCACTAATACCAGGTACCGGTTCCAAGATAAGACGTTGTGTTTCTTTAATTATTCTTCTTGATAATTCAGTCATTGTTGAATTTTTAACTTTTTTGTTTTTTTGTTTTTCTATTATCTGTTAAGTAAATTATATGCGTTTTTAATTTAATCCTATTTTATTTATTTATGAACAAACAAAAAAAAATATTATTTTAACTTTTAAACTATTTTTTGTAGTGTTTTTTCTATTTAATATTTGTTTGGGGAAAAAGAAATCCATTATTTTTTCCAAAAATTGTCTAGATTTTCCAAAAATCTATTAAGCATTTCTGTTAAGGTTCTTTTTGCTTATTAATTAATTTATTTATTTATTTATAATTATTATAATTTAATAATAATACAACAAACAATCGCTTCTATTTTTCCAAAAAATATTTATAGTTTGTTCTTATTTCACTCTCCTTACTTTATTTTTTTTTTGTTATGTTTAGTCAGTCAAATTCTAATTTAACTATAATAGTGAGGTTCTACTAAACGCAGGTTTGGTAAGAAGGTCTTGATCACTATTATAGGGCTAAAATTCAGAAATCACTATTTGACTGAACAAAATTCAGAAATTACAGTCCAAATTAATACCGGGTCGGCTAGAGGGTCTTTATTGCTTTTATGGGGCGAAAATTCAAAATATCACATTGACTGAACGCAGTGTTAGCTAGAGGGTCTTGGTTACTTTTGTCCAAAATACATAAATTGCTGACCGACCGAAATTGCATTGTTGACTAGAGGGTCTTAACTACTTTTATGTGGCGAAACGTCAGAAATTGCAGATCGACCGAAACCCAAAAGTCAAAAATCCAAAAATGGTAGACCGACCGAAATCGCTGTCAGCTAGACGGTCTTAGTGACTTTTGTAAGTCTAAAAGTCAGCAGATTGACCGAAATCGCATTGCCGGCTAGAGGGTCCTAATTATTTGTATAGCGCCAAAATTCAAAATTGCATTTTGACTGAACGCAGGCTCGGTCTTGGTTATTTTGCAAGTCGAAAAATCAGCAGATTGACCGAAATCCCAGTTTCAGCTAGAGGGTCCGTCCTAATTACTTTTATAAGGCGAAAATTCAAAATCGCATTTGGACTGAACGCAGGCTCGACTAAAAGGGTCTTGATTATATTTATAAGTCAAAAATCCAAAAATGGTAGACCGACTGAAATCGCTGTGTCAGCTAAAGGGTCTTAAATACTTTTGTAAGTCGAAAATTCAACAGATTGACCGAAATCGCATTGGCGGCTAGAGGGTCCTTATTACTTTTATAGGGCGAAAATTAAAAATCGCATTTTGACTGAACGCAGACTTGGCTAAAATGGTCTTGATTACATTTATAAGTCAAAAATCCAAAAATTGTTGACCGACGGAAATTGCTGTGTCGACTGAGAGGGTCTTTACTAATTTTATGTGACGAAAAGTCAGAAATTGCAGATCGACCGAAACCAAAGCGTCAGCTAGAGGGTCTTGGTTACTTTTCTAGGTCAGTCAAAAATCCATAAATTGCTGACCGACCCAAACTGAAGTGTCGACTAGAGGGTCTTAACTATTTTTATGTGGTTAAAAGTCAGAAAATGTTCGACCAAACAAAATCGCAGTGTCCGCTAGAGTGTCTTGATCACGGGCATGAGGCGAAAATTCAAAAATTTCAATTCGACTGAACACAGGGTCATCTAAGGGTCTTAATTACCATTATAGCGCAAAAATTAAAAAATTGCCCATCGACCGAAACCTCAGATTACATTTCAGAAAATTCCGAAATCGCAGTTTCACCGAAAAACCCCCGAAGAATTATAAAGGTTTTATCACCTTTATAGCGCGTAGAAAAAAATTCAATTTCAATCATTTTATATGGAAATATTTTCTATAAATTCACTAATGGAATTTAGTTTCAAAACTATTCTACCAGCCGAAAAACTTAAGTTCCGTTCTAATTAAAGCAAAGAAAATGGAAATTGAGACACTTTTTATGATACGACGACACTTTCGAAAAATGTACTCTTCGATTTGGTTGAATAAATTAGCTTTCGTCATCAAAATTGTGTTATAAAAACAAACCAAAAAAAACCCCAAAAGACTCCATCACAGTATGAGATCCAGCCAGGGTCATTGAAATTAAAATTAACTAAATTACTGGCAATTTTCTTCTTTCGGTTACTTTGTATTCACTCAAAACAACAATGAAGAGTAAAAGAATCTTTGAAAGATGTTAAAAAAAATACCATATCTATGAAATCCTAAAAAAAAGTTACAAGTACTAATTTAGAAGACAATTTTCTGTCTGCAAAAGATACTATCTTGAAGATTTCTCGCAAATAAGGACAGTATTTTTCTATTATTTTGGAAAAATAGTTTGTAATGGTCACGCGATAGTTCAAGTAATATTTTTTCACCTTTCCGAAGTAATAGCAGTCCATAGAGCGAGTAGGAAGTCTCAAGTCTGAACTCATGTTTACACAAGGCCCACAGACTCTTTAAACAAAACTACACCGGCGATGGCGGCGACTGGCATGGGGCTAATTTACTCCAACATGTAGTATCGGTTGTAGTGCTCTGAAAGGCCGCCACCATGGGACATGCCGCCGCTGCAAATTACACCAAATGGGCCACATACGAGCTCCATGTGTGCTGATGGTAGGTTTTACAATTGACCAGCATTGGATTCTGGGTAAAAAATGGTGACGACGGTGAAGATGCAGTCGGGGTAACCAAACACCATAGACTGACGGCAACGAAAATGTTTGTTCGGCTGTCATGTAGTTTTGAATTATTGAATGCCGCATTTACATATGCGAGCGGACAAGTTGAAATGCGTCGGCCCCAACGCAAAAATTGCGTTCAGAAGACTACCGCGACCGGTTGATAGTCTCCCATTCGGAACAGGTACACAGATGGGCGCACTCTCGACGATGTCTTTCAACGCTCACAGCATTCACAATCTGGATCAATACTATTCACATTTCGAGTCTTTGCTCGAATTCTATACCAGAAAAAATCTGGTTTCATAATTTATGATTTATTCTTTTCTGTCATCTTATTATTGGCAAGGCAAACTCCCCATCGTACACTACGTTTCCACTTTACGCAAAATAATTCAGCGAAGACAAGTTGAATATTTTTTTAATTCTCAACATAGTTTATGGTCCCATATCAATAATGTAAGAATGGCACGCTCAAACTATTATGAATTTTGTCCATATAAAAATATGCTTCACGAATATTAATAATTTATTCTAATTTGGGGCTGTTCTAAACACGAAAAAAAGCTTATATGGGGCGAAACATGGAGCGTAAAAAGTCGTATGAATTCGAAAAATTCAATTCAATTTAAACGGGAACACTTAACAATTCGGAAACGCTATGCAATGAATTTTTTTTAGTGTTCTGAACACGATTGTCTAAAATATCAGTTCAAAAATTTTTAGTTACAATTTTTAGTAAAATATTTTAACAAAAAATTTCTCTAAACAGTTTTAGTAATTTTCAATAAAAATTTACAGCTTTTCTATCAAAACTTTGTCAATAAAAATTTATCACAAAAAATTTGCTATAAAAAATTTGCCAGTAAAAATTTTCTTTTGTATAAAACTTTGTCAGGAAAAATTGTCTGTAAAAAGTTGTCAGTAAAACTTTTCCTATAAAAATTTGTTGCTAAAAATATTCTACAAAAATTGTCAGTCAAAATTTTCTGTAAAAAGTTGTCAGTAAAATTTTTTTTGTACAAATTTGTCAGTAAAAACTTTCTATAAAAATTGTTTACTAAAAATTTATCAGTACAAATTTTCTATAAAAATTTGCCAGTAAAAATGTTCTATAAAAAGTTTTTCAGTAAAAATTGTCTATAAAAATTGTCGGTAAAAATTTTCTATAAAAATTGTCAGTCAAAATTGTCATTAAAAATGTTCTACAAAAAGTCTCACAAATGCTAAAATGTTAGATAAAGCCTACCAAAGTTCATAGACGATTGGAATCTAAATGGAGCTAAATTTTCTATAAAAAATTGTCTGTCAAAATTTTCTATAAAAATTGTCACTAAAAATTTGCCAGTAAAAATATTTTATAAAAAATTGTCACTAAAAATTTGTCAGTAAAAATTGTCATTAAAAATATGTCGCTAAAAATTATCCATAAAAATTTTCTATAAGAAATTTGTCAAAAAACACGTTCTAGAAAAAATTGTCAGTTAAAAATTTCCTATAAGATTTTCTCAGAAAAAATTGTCTATAAAAATTGGGCAGTAAAAATTTTCTATAAAAATATTTGGTAAAAAAAATTGTCACCAATGCTGTGTCGATTTCCTGTTCTACCAAATAAATCAAGGGATTTTAGTTGCTTGAGAAATGTTGTGTTTCCTCTTTAAAATAAACAGAAAAATTTACGATTAATTAGAAAAGATTAATTATATTGAAGAGAGTTTAAGATGGTTTAATGTTTTGAAAATTCGTAGATGAGCAAAATCAACAAAAAAAAATTAATTGAAATAAAGTGGCATCGGTGAATCTCGTCGTTAGAAAACTATTTCTATGATTAATTATGTGCAATATTTCTTTGATTAACGAACCCTCTTAGCAGCGGGTTTAATCCGCTTAAAGTCGGGAAGTGCTAAAGATTTGGCGGGGTAAGTTCGGGCAGATTTTGAATAGAAAAACACCTCGATGACTTATGTTTACTTGTCTATAATTCGAAGATGATGTGCACGGTAAAAGGTCAGAGACCTACTATTAATTTCGTTCATTAGAATTTATCGAATTCCGTGTACAAGAATCAACATGGAATTACGCAGGATACCACCATCGTCGCTAGATCGTCTCATCGTTAAATCTTCAGCAATTACACATTATCATGTACATCCTGTACAATAGATATTTTGATTGATCCAACACACCAAAATGATAAATGATTTATCTGGCATGCAGGTAGAATTTATCTTATTTCGTTAATTTTTTTTTTCTTTTTACATTAAAGTCTCTTGAAAAAAATTTAAATTTGTTTTACAAATTAGAAAAATAATCACAATCAATAAGGAAAATGTTCTCTTGAAACTAAAGGCGATGAGGAGCAGTGGCCACAAGATTCTTGATTTTTTGAGTTACTCCATCGAGTTAATCCAGTCCAGACCAAGACGTTCGAACACAAATAGTAATCAGACCAATAAGACCTACAGCACAGCAACCAAAAGAAATACTAAACAAACCGCAGTTTACATAAATAATTAAACAAAATCTCGAACAGTGTATCAAGCCGATAGTTACTGTTTAAAGTTCAAAGGCAAAAATTAATAATAAATGCGAATTTTTTGAAGAAATCCAAATTTTTGATCGTCAAAAGGAAACTTTTTTTTTCTAGTAGCGGCTTTGGTGAAACTTCTGAAGGCGACTATCTTTGTGCTCTGTGATCGTATACAAAAATAAAATAAAGCTACGCGACCGAGAATAATAAAGCGATAACCCAAGACAGAAATGACCCCCTTCCCCCTCTCGTAATGGGAGCCCCTACGATGACAATATTCTTTATTTTTTACTCTCAATAATGTCAGGGAGGCAATGATTTACAATGAAAATTGCGCATGTGTCGCGTAATGAGAATTTGGATGCTGATTTGGATGCGGGAGCGAGGAGTCTTGTTGAGGTACACTTTGAAAAAATCTTTGAAGTCTTCTTTCTGTCAGAAAACGAACGTTGCGATTGTTACTTGACGGATGTTGTCATGCCATGTAAAATTAATTGCGTTGACGTTGACATTCTTGTTCAAGTGTCGAAATTCCACTGACAGCAGTGGTCGCTGTGCGTAGTTGCCAATTGCATGTGTACCTGTCAGTCAATCACTAACTCATCATCATCATCATCATCATCGTCCACAATATTCGCACTCTCCAACATCAATAATAAAATATTTTCATTAAGACAATCGTCATTTTTCGAGATCATCTTTTCGGCATGTACGCGGCTTTATCTGATATGTTTTACACGATTTTAAATCAACAAACCACAAAATTATGCATTCTTCATTTGTACTCTTAAAGTTGATTAAAATTACTGACACTAATTATTTTCGAACAAATTGCAATTCAAATAAATTATTTCAGAGACAATCAATTTTGTTAAAAATATTAGCTTTTTTCTATATGACATGACAGCCCGAAATGTGCGAAAAAGTTATCAAAAATTACCTCAAAAGAATCGAGTCCTGCAAGAAATCTCAT
Source organism: Atherix ibis (assembly GCA_958298945.1). NCBI lineage: Eukaryota > Metazoa > Arthropoda > Insecta > Diptera > Athericidae > Atherix > Atherix ibis. The sequence continues at coordinate 27,187,993 of OY282605.1, read as the reverse complement.
AACCGTTATTTGGATGACGTTACCTATCGTACCTAATGGCAAGGTCCATTTAATATAATAAAATAAAAAAAATTCAAACTATAAATTAAATGAATGTACTTTGCTTAAGTTAACTTGTCGAAGCACAAATTGGATGGCCCTTTACAAAAATTTTGCTGAATTAATAAAAAATATTACAAAATTTTACTGCATTTTTAATAGAACAATTTTACGGAAAATCTAATACAAAATTTTTACAGACAAATTTCTTTATAAAAAAATTTTTATGGAAAATTTTTACTGAAAAATTTTTACTGATAAATTTTTGCTGATAAATTTTTTATAGAAAATTTTCACTGAGAAATTTCTTTATAGAAAATTTTTACTAGAGGAATTTTTTACTGTAAAATTTTTACAGAAAATTTTGGCGAAGAAATTTTGTATAAAAAATTTTTACTTGAGCAATTTTTTATAGAAAATTTTTACTAGAGAAATTTTTTACTGAACAATTTTTACAGAAAATTTTGACAAAGAAATTTTGTATAAAAAATTTTTACTTGAGCAATTTTTTATAGAAAATTTTTACTTGAGGAATTATTTACTGAAAAATTTTTACAGAAAATTTTTACTAAGAAATTTTGTATAGAAAATTTTTACTTGAGGAATTTTTTACAGAAAATTTTTACTTGAGGAATTATTTACTGAAAAATTTTTACAGAAAATGTTTACTAAGAAATTTTGTAAAGAAAATTTTTACTTGAGGAATTTCTTATAGAAAATTTTTACTGCAAAATTTTTTATAGACAATTTTTACTGCAAAATTTTGTATAGAAAATTTTTACTGCAAAATTTTTTATAGACAATTTTTACTGCAACAATTTTTATAGAAAATATTTACTGAGAAATTTCATTATAGAAAATTTTTACTGAGAAATTTCTTTATGGAAAATTTTTACTGACAAATTTTATAGAAAATTTTTAATGAGAAACTTTTTATAGAAAATTTTTACTGGAGAACTATTTATAGAAAATTTTTATTGAGAAATTTTTTATGGAAAATGTTTACTGAGAAATTTTTTACTTCAGCAATTTTTTTATAGAAAATTTTTACTAATAAATTTTTTATAGAAAATTTTTATTGAAAAATTTTTGACAGAAATTTTTATAGAAAAATTTTAATTCAGAAATTTTACAATAATTTAAGGTAATTTTTAATAATATTTTTATTAAATAAATAAATTTGATACCATTCAATTTTTTGGTGAATAAACCTCAACGAATCATTTATGAAAATTTGAACAACAACAAAATAAATAGTGGACCAATCAGAACATTATCTTTTGACCTTTTAATGATTGTTAAAACCGAACAGAAACAAGTTGACCAAATTGCGAAACGCTACCGGAATAGATCGAAGATCATTTAGACGTCGAAAAACAACTATGACCCCATCACCAATTGGGGCTGCGTACGATTTGTAGCAAAATTGTTTACTCGGCAAGTTGGTAAATAGCCGACGGCATAATCGTCGCAACATTTCTGATTAATCCACCAGTATTTGGAGAGATTTTTCAGACTGCTTTCGATGGGGAATCATAAACAGCAACAGTTTGATGGCTGACAACTCTGTCCAGCTGGACGCAATTTAACGTTAACCAACAAGTAAATACGCAACGATAAATTAATACACGCAGCCAATTTAAGTTCTTGTCAATTAAAGTTGCATGAGATGCTCATATGGAGATTTTAATTAAGTCTCGACACATCGGACACAAACACCGTAGACCTGACGACCTAAAATAGTTTTGGGCGTCCAATTGAGCGACAACAAGTACTAAGTTGAGTTGATTTATTCGTTATTCGCGTGTGATTCAGGACGGTCGGTGACGGTGTCTGTAGGCTATACGTCGACAACAATTCCCGCAGTTGATTTGGTGGTGATTAATTTGTTCAAATACGAGAAAAATTCACTCGGGGACGAATCTGTCTTAAAAGATGGCGATGGCGTTGTGCAATAGCACCTGCCAAGCATGATCTTTCCTCCTTGAGACTCCCCAAAGTTATCAACCATCAACAAATCTCCCCACTTGGAACTTGTTGCCTTTTCTGAATTCGCAAAAATTAATTCCAATTGCATACGGAATGCAATTTTGCAAATATTTCGCTAACGCCAAAAATGGTCAGGTGCGCCACGGATGGAAACCATAACTCGGCTCTGACTGACGCTTTAAGAAAACGTTCAATTCAATTACACGTAAAATGCCTGAACGTCTTTATGTTAGACAACTTTGTCTTTTTATTCCCATGACAGCAATGAGCTTCTACTCTCCAATCATCCAACGCTATTAATGGTCATATTGCCTGTTTAGCATATTTTTCGACTTCCCATCCCTCATCTCTCATCCCACCACCGACGAAACTGTGACGTGTCGTATATTAAACGTAATTTTGTTGTTTATTTTCCTAGTACGATCTGGTCTGATGGACTTTTTTCATTCATGGCGTTTTCGTCGTCAATGGACTTCTGCTGTACATCCGCAGAGATCAGAAAATCTTAGAAGCGAAATCTTTACGTCGGAACACTGACAACCGCCTCTAATTGACCGTGTTCTATTTTCTACACATTCAACTATCCCCAAACTGAAAAGTGAATTGTTTGTGCAATCAGTAACGCCTCGTCTCCATTCTGAGAGTGGCGGTATTCTCTGACTGAAAAGGCATAAATGCAGCTAAATTTCGGCTTTCTTTTGTTAATTATACGTAATTTACTAACTGAATCTGACAATGGACTATGCATCTTCCTATCCCAAGAGTACAACTCCTCTAAAATGGGTGTTATTTTAGTTTATTTTTGTTGGAATATTTCTTTTGTCTGGGAAATAAAATATCCCCAAGGTATAAATGCTAAAATATAAGATAAAACCTACCAAAGTTCATAGACGATTGGAATCTAAATTGAGCTAAATTTTCTGCAAAAAGTTGTCAGTAAAATTTTTTCTAGAAAAATAGAAATTTCCCAGTCAAAATGTTCTCAGTTGTTAGTAAAAAAATTGTCTATAAAAATTTGTCACTACAAATTTGTAACCAAAAATTCGTCAGTAAAAATTGTCTATAAAAATTTGTCAGTAAAAAGTGTCTGTAAAAAGTTGCCAATAAAATTTTTTCTATAAAAATTTGCCACCAAAAATTTGAAACTATAAATTTGTCAGTAAAAATTGTCTATAAAAATTTGTCAGTAAAAATTTTCTATAAAAATTTGTCAGTAAATTTTTTTTTATAAAAATTTGTCACTAAAAATTTGCTATAAAAAATTTGCCAATACAAATTTTCTATTGTATAAAAATTTGTCGGTAAAAATTTTCTGTTAAAAGTTGTCAGTAAAATTTTTCCTATAAAAATTAAAATTTCCAAGTCAAAATGTTCTATAAAAAGTTTGTCAGTAACAATTTTCTGTAAAAATTTGTCAGTAGAAATTTTCTGTAAAAAGTTGCCAATAGAATTTTCTCTACAAAAATTTGTGAGTAAAAATTGTCTATAAAAATTGGCCAGTAAAAATTGTCTATAAAAATTTGTCAGTTAAAATTGTCTGTAAAAAGTTGTCCGTAAAATTTTTTCTACAAAAATTAGTCACTCAAAATTTTTTTCAAAAGTTTGTCAGTAAAAATTTTCTATAAAAATTTGTCTGCAAAAGTTGTTTATAAAAATTTGTCACTAAAAATTTGTAGCCAAAAATTTTTCAGTAAAAAATTTCTTTAAAAAGTTGCCAGTAAAATATTTTCTATAAAAATAAAAATTTGCTAGTCAAAATAAATGTTCTATAAAAAATTTTCAGCAAAAAATTTCTTGAAAAATTTGTCACCAAAAATTTTGTAACTAAAAATTTGCTATAAAAAAATTTCCATTACAAATTTTCTATTGTATAAAAAGTGGTCAGTAAAAATTTTCTGTAAAAAGTTGTCAATAAAAATTTGTCACTAAAACTTTGTAACCAAAAATTTGTCACTAAAAATTTGTAACGAAAAATTTGTCAGTAATAATTGTCTTTAAAAATTTGTCAGTAAAAATTTTCTGTAAAAAGTTGCCAATAAAATTTTTTCTATAAAAATTTTTCAGTAAAAATTGGCCAGTAAAAATTTTCACTAAAACTTTGTAACCAAAAATTTGTCACTAAAAATTTGTAACGAAAAATTTGTCAGTAATAATTGTCTTTAAAAATTTGTCAGTAAAAATTTTCTGTAAAAAGTTGCCAATAAAATTTTTTCTATAAAAATTTTTCAGTAAAAATTGGCCAGTAAAAATTTTCTATAAAAATTTTTTCTATTAAAATTTGTCACTAAAAATTTTTCAGTAAAAATATTCTACAAAAATTTTCAGTACAAATTTTCTATAAAAATTGCCAACCAAAATTATCAGTAAAAAAGTTCTATAAAAATTTGCTATAAAATTTTGTCAGAACAAATTTTCTATAAAAAATTTGGAAGAATAAATTTTCTTTAAAAATTTGCCAGTGAAAATGTTTTATAAAAAATTATCGGTAAAAATTTTCTATAAAAAATTGTCAGTAAAAATATTCTAGAAAAATTCTCACAAATGCTAAAATGTAAGATAAAACCTACCAAAGTTCATAGACGATTGGAATCTAAATTGAGCATTAAAAGTTCATTTTTCTGTACAATCGAAAGAAGAAAAAAACGATTTCTCCCAAAATTAAATAAGAAATTTAAAAATGAATTTTAATCGATCGAACATTTTAGTTTAGTGCATTTTATTTGAAAGACTACCAACGATATCGTTTAAAGGAATATAGAAAGAGATCGTTTTGTCTTTGGGCTGATCCGTGTACCAAAAATAGCCAATGTCGACTAATTTTACGTTTGACAGAGCGAATGATTATTACGAAAGAACAAGCAACGCGAGTCAGGTTAAAGGCATGTCCCGAATTCCACATTCCGGCGTTCGTTTTAATTAATGGGGCGAAATAGTTTGTGAAACGAGTTGTGTTCAGTTTTGGGTCGTTTTCAAATGCAGATGCGATTATGTGCATCCGTAGTGCCATATTGACATGTGCTGCTGTCTTGTCTTCGAATTGTTACTTATCATCAGTCAGACTATTTAAATAAGATAATTTCGGATATCATCAAAATGCTTGGCATTTAAGAACGTTTAATCACCCATCAATGTTGGAATCCTTCACGTAAATACCCGTCAATCGTGAGGATAGAAAAGTGATCATCAAAAGCGAGGATAGAAACAAAAAAGGACAGAACAAAATACCAAAACGGAATGAGTCTATTCTACTATCGGTTTGTGCTATTTTGCTTCAAATACCGGATTATCCATTTTGTGATTCGGAAAGTACAGACCTCAAATTTGACAGCTGTCAAACACGTGTGTCATTAAAGGTGGTATTTGGTTGTTTTCGAAATTGCCATAATATATGTTGCTGAAATTTTTTTTAAACAATTAGGATCATTTCTCGCTCAGTGGATACATCAATAAGCAAAATTTTCATATGTGAGTCTCGCAAAAACCACAAGTGACTCTGGACAAAACTATTGTGTTCGCGAAATATGACTGTCTGGTGTTATTTTTTATCCAAAATCGTCGTTGGCCCGGATTTTTTTGAGAAAATGCAGAAGAAAAAATCTTTACCGTCAATTCTGAATCCTATGATAACCGCCTTTTTTTATGCAAACTTGAAGATTTTAATCTGCGCCACATGTAGTTCCAATAATACAGCGCCACAATCCTCACAACTAAACAAATTTTGGCTTTATTGCGGAAAAAGTTCGGTTATAAATGCCAATTTAGCTTTCAAGATCGTACCATTTGACGCCATTGGATTTTTTTTAGAAAACTACATTAAGAGATTTTATTGACGCAAAGAATCCTCCATTTTTATAGCATTCAAAAACTAACATCCGTCAAGAAACAGCCAACTTACAGACCAAAACGTGTGGAAATTTTATAGAAAATTTTTACTGAACATTTTTTTATAGAAAACTTTTACTGAGGAATTTTTTCTAGAAAATGTTTACTGAAAAAATTTTTACTGAAAAATTTTTTATAGAAAATTTTTACTGAGAAACTTTTTATAGAAAATTTTTTATAGAAAATTTTTACTGATAAATTTTTTGTAGAAAATTTTTACTGATAAATTTTTCATAGAAATTTTTTACTGATAAATTTTTACTGAGATTTTTTATAGAAATTTTTTGTTTACAAATTTTTTATAGAAAATTTTTACTGTGGTTTTGATGGTTTCAAGAAATTTTTTGCTGACAAATTAAAAAAAATTTACTGAGATTTTTTCTAGAAATTTTTTGCTTGCAAATTTTTTCTACAAATTTTTTACTGAGATTTTGATTTTTTCTAGAAATTTTTGGCTGACAAATTAAAAAAATTTTACTGAGTTTGTTTCTAGAAATTTTTTGCGATTGGAAATTTTTAGCTCAAAATGGACGTGCGGAAATTTTAGCTCAAAATGGAGCGAGTCCAGCAAGAATTCTCATGGCTGCCATTTAATGTTACTATATTCCATACATAATGGCAAGGTCCAAGCAATATAGTCAAAGACAAATTTCATTACAATCCGAATTTAAAGCTATTTTTTTAAAATATTTTTACTTTCCAAAGTACAAATTGGATTGACCTTTTACGATGAATATTAATCCTTAATTTACACCTTAATAAAAGTGAATATTATACAAAAATATACTTAAATTTTCATTTTTTACTTCAGTTTAGTTTGGGCAACAACAAGATATCATTTGGAAATAAGCAAAATTAAACAGTAAAATCTTCTCTTTACCAATCGACAGGTAACTCTTCATAGTTTGGGAAATAGTGAATTTCACTACTATATTAAGAACGGACATCCTTAAAGTACATGGAGAACTCAAAGGAAAAAAAATAACGTTTTCAGGAAGAGAACCACAAAAGACAAAATTTAATATTCCTCCAATGATCAAAGACAAACTACAACTGGAAAAATTCTAGTATTTTTCCATAACCATGGTCAGAAAAAAGCTCCATCGTAATAGTTGTTGGATTGAAGCCAAGAAGTTTCTTGAATGGTTAAAAATTAGTTTCTGAACGAAATCATTTTGGCTCTATAAGGCAATTTATTCTCTTCCTGGATAAATTAAGACTTCCTCCATTTTTTTTGTTGAGCTAAATATGAATTATTTAAACTTTTTATATCAGCACTAAATAATAATAAAAAGATGTTTCATCAGAAAAAGGATATTTCGTTTTTAATTGATCAGCAAATAGAAATAATGAAGTAAGTAAACTTATTTTTAATTTTTAAGAACTTCTCCCACAAAATATTTTTTGTAAAAGGATATTGAAAATCTTTTCCATTGATTGTAATTAGGAAATTGTGTTAAAAAATAAAGGTTTTTATAAGAAATTAACACAAATATTTTTTTTTCGTTTATTTTCAGTATAAGTAATTTTTTTTTGTGAGCCAATTTGGACTAATGAATAATGGCTTTTTTTAAAAGCGTGTCTTTTTTAATTCAAAAGATGACATTTTATTCGTTCTTTCTTTTTGAGTTTAAAAATTATTCATTTCATCCATCCATTAATTGAAGCTTATTTATAATAATCAATTTGCATATTAAACATTAAAACAATAGTAAAAAATATTCTCTTCGCTTTAAATACAAAAAAAAAATTATACGTTAAATACAATAAAAAAATAAAAAGTTCACAATAAAAATGTCAACTCGAAACAAATTCTAAAAGAATATCCCCTTTCTGATTAGGAAAAAAAAAGAACGGAAACCGAACTCAATACAATATTTACACATTGAATTCCGTTTCGAAAATAAGCACTCAGTGCAAATTGGAAAGCCCCAGGGTACGTGTCGAAAGGCAAATGTCGCAATTCAAATTCGCAATCAACGTAAAATTTTCTTCACACTTAGTGCATTGTAAAATTACAACAAGCTGTTAACCATTACACCACAGACACACACCACCCAGACTTACCCCCCAAGACAACGCCCAAGCCAAATGGCTCGTACCACCCTAAGATCCACCTCCATAGTCGCCCATTTTTAGTCATTTACTCGTCTTCTTTCCGAACAGCACGAACTCCATCGTGAACTTGTATTTATTGTAGTGTGTATAGAGCATTTGTGCAGTACGATGCACATTATTACGAGTCCTTCGAAGGGTGGTTGTTTCAGAGAAAATATGTTTTCGAAATCATATCATATCCGGTAACTGGTATCATCATGGAATTCCGCCTTTCGAACCAGCTTCTGTACGATTTGCTGAATTTCCAATCTACCATTTTCGTTTCTATGCGTTATTAAAGTTTCTTCTTACTTATTTAGGGTAGAAAAAATAAGGAGCTAAATCAACATAAACCCCCTGTCCCCCCACCCAAAAAAAAATACTATGCAATTATTCATTCTATCAGAGAAAGAGAATTTTAAACTGAAAAAAAATCCCAAATTTTCTAATAAAAACTATTTTCATTAAAAAGGATGCCAAAAAAATCCAATTTTCAGATAAAATTAAAAAATTCACCCTTAAAAAATTGTGAGCTTTTAAATAACTTTCAATTGAATTGTTAAAATTTTATGATATTTAAACCAAAAAGGAAAGAATAAACAAATCCTAATCCACCCCCACCCCCCCTACACCGTTTTACGCCACAGAATGTTGATTTAAATTTTTTCCAAACTCGCTTTTATGTAAATATTCCACAGCTTCAACAAAACCTAGACACAATCGGTTGATGGGTAATTTCAATCCCTTTTCACTGTCGAGCCATTCTGTCGTCACATACAACCTGTATAATTGACTCATACGGTAACCCTTACCGTTACTGATTAAACAAAAAAACAAAATCAAAAAAAAAACCTCCTCGGATGATGATTTGGACGGTGAAATATTCTGAAGACAATCTGTTCCGCTTTTTGGGGAAACAATACGAAAGCCGTCATATTTGCCAGACACGCAATCAATTACGCTCATATAGCACGTGTTTGAATAGAAAAACTCTTGGAACTTTAGTGATTCTACTAAATCCTAATATCAGTGTGACACATCAGCGCACCTGAAAACGATGCAATTGCATTGGCAGATGTGCTGTGCTCGTGTTTCGGCACCTGTCACCAACCGCGATGCAAACTTTATGAATAGACTTTGATTGAATTTGTACGCTAGAATAAACCTCATCACCAACCCCTAGAAAGGATATCATCGTGTACAGATATGACTAAAATATGAGCAACCACCACAATACACCCACCCGCACAACACACAACAACAGCTAACCGAATCTATTGAACATCAATTCCAAATTGTGACATCTTTGCGTTTATCAATTCACCCGTTTAGTTAAAGGGTAGTGTCAAATCGTAAAAGGGATGTGGGCTGTTTCAATCAATCAAAATTGTATTGTTCATCAGTGTGGATGTGGCAAGAACGGTATTGATTGTTCAACTTTGTGGAAGACCAATTGACCGAACATTTCAAAGCCGTAAATTAGAAATACAACAAATTAGAAATTTTAGAAATTTGCAAAAGTCAGGACTAGGTGTAAAAGATGGCGGAAAATTCGGTAGTGGTTGTTTATAGGGACAACTTACCAAAAATCTGAGAGCTGCCAATATAACAATCTACTCTGTATTATTATCTGTTCGAAATGTTGAAAAATATGAGGGCAATATGATAAGTCAGTGATAAATGAAACAAAAAAAAGTTGGCTTTTTAAGATAGGTCTCCTTTTAGCTCGTTCCAGTTTGTCCAACAATATTGCAACTTTTTCATAGGTAGGATTTGACAAATTCTACAAAATAGGCCTTAGTTTTGGCTATTGTGTCAGAATTGGACGTAAATTTATTTCTACAAAGCCATTTCGGCATATTTGTAAATAGAAAAATGTCGGACAGAACTAAATCTAGAGAATATGGTGGATGGAGAAGCAATTAATAATGTAAGTACACTAATTGTACTGTTGCAATTGCCAATAAATGTGCCATGATGAAACAGAAATTCTGTTTTTGTCAAATGCGGTTGTTTTCTCTTTATTTCGTTTTTGCCTTCTTTGGTGCACATTCGCTAATGAAAGTCTATTGTTTTCACTGAACTTTGCTTTCTAATGAGCAATGGTGAGCCCATACTTCATCTGCAGTTACGAATCAAAGTAAAAATACATTTGGATTACGTTGAAATATGTCCAAACACTCCCATGTAAACTCTTTCCTACAAAAGACGTTTTGTGATGTTTACCATGTCAGCTATCTTTTCATTCGACGATCTTTTAAAAGGATATCATGAATTTTATTTATCATTTCTTCACGGGTAACCATAAAAATGACTGCTCCGTTCAGCGTCACTTGTGCTCACAGGCGCACAACGAAATTCAGTAGACCACTACTAAATCATTCCAAACGATGGTGAGAAATCTTAATAATTTTCAGATATTGTTTTTTTTTCTTCTCTCAAAAAATAGCATTTAATTAATACCAAAAATTCACTTTTTTTGCATATTATTAAAAGAAAAGAAAAAAAAACCTTGGTCGCTCTGATAAGTCAGTGATAAATGAAATAAAAATTAATTTTTTTCAATACCTTTCAAAACTATTCTAATAAACAAATGTTTTTTTTTTAAATTCTGTATGGCATTTTTTCTTAAGAATGCCAGATGATTAGAAAATAATACAGTTTTGCTGATATCAACTACATTTCTTGCATTTATAACTGACTTATCATATTGCTCACGTGTTTGAAAACCATACCAAAAAACTTCTTATTATTTCTTCTTAATTTTTTTCTATAATCAATATTTTTAAGTTAGCAAAAAATGGCGCAGTTTTACATAAAAAAAGGTTGAATTGAAATCTTATAGAAGAGTTAATGCCCTTTTCAAAATATTAAATAGAAAACAAGGAAAAATTGCCAAAATTTTTTTGAAAAAAATCTAATAATGATTTCTAGATAAACCCCCCTTCCGCCCCACCCCCTTAACATAAATCGCTATGCAAGTGGACAAATAAATTCTGCCATGACCTCAATTTGTTCGGCAACATCATCAATTATTATAATTTTCTTCTTTTTTTCTTTTTATTTTTTTGTTACATTTTTATTTTATGTAATTTATTAAGTATGTCTCCATTTAATCACTATAGGGTGGCTTTAGAAGTTTTCTATTTAATCCTTGAGCTCATTTCAATAATCCTCATAATTAATTTATACATAAATTAATACAAAACAAAACTTAGAACAGTCCAAAATTTAAAGCATAAAATCTAAGCCTCATAAAAATACTTCCAAATTCAAGCTACTGCCCCCCTCCCCCTCTCGAAATTTGCGCCTAGTCTGAAGCTTTTTCCAATCCAAAACTAACTTTCTCAGTTGTTGGCAAAATACAACAATAACAAAAGCAAAAAAAGAAACTGAAGGGAGATGGGGGGAAAAAATTATAACTGAAGGTTTGATGTAGGCAAACAGCTAAACTAAGCGTTGGCGATAAACAAAATGTGTCCCAAGATAAGCTTTGGCCATTTATTATCCACCATTGAATTGTCGTACGTAATCCTGTAGTATAACCCTTTTCTTCTTTAGTCTTTAAAATTATTATCTGCTATATACCCCCTTATCCCCCAGCCAAGAACACCGACACATCAACCCTTAATATCTTATTTACTCATCATTAATTCACTTTCTCATTCACTCAGCCTATAATATCTGCCAATGTTCCTTTCATCCATCCTATCTATTTATTGTCCTTTTTACTCTATAGTGTTAACTTTTGTTTTAATCCTGAACTCAAAAGGAAAGTCATTATAATCCAAGATTTACGAGTGTCATATTTTTCTTCTGTGCCAAGTGCGTTATTCCCTTGTCACAATTCGTCGAAATCCAACCCCCCACACCATCTACTAAATGGTGAGCTCCACCCCAAAATCCCCAACCACAACCTTTCTCTCACAGATCCACTTATCAAAACCATATTTTGTATTTCTGATTGTTTACTGACTTTTAGCTTTAATATATAAAAACATAATTGCAAACGGTTTAGTTAAGCTTTGCCCTCGGGTGAAATTTCCATCAATTCGACAATCAAACAACAAAACCGAGAACTGACAAGTTTTCGAATTAATATTCAACTAAAAATAGAGAAATTTAAACAAGAATCCAGCAAGGATTTTTTCGAAAAAAAAAAATTATTAATAAAAAAGACCTGACAGGATCAAGAGTTTACAAAACAAAACAAACCAAGAAAAAAAACGAATATTTTCACTGCCCTAGAAAAATGCCGAAAAAATATTTAAGGAAAAAAGCTTTTTTTTTAGAGTTTTAGCAAAAGGATATTGGAAATTTTTCCCACCGATTGTAATAAGGAAATTGTGTTGAAAAAAAGAGCTTTTTATAAATTAACAAAAATATTTTTTTTTGTTTATTTTCAGTGAGTAATTTTTTTTTCGAGCCAATTTGGACTAATGAATAAAATGCCCTTTTTAAAAGTCAGCCAATTTTAAATCAAAAAGTGGCATTTTATTCGTTCTTTGTTTTTAAGATCACAAGTTCAAAAAACAAAACAAACTTCAAGAAAAGAAAGCTGACACAAAGAAAAAAAGAAGAAAAAGAATTTTTTCACTGCCATAGAAAAATGCCAAGAAAATATTTAAGGAAAAAACCTTTTTTTCGAGTTTTAGCAAAAGGATTGGAAGTGTTTCCCATTGAGTTTAATAAGGAAATTATGTTTAAAAAAAAGGTTTTTATAAATAAACAAATTTTTTTTTGTTGTGGTTTATTTTCAGTATGAGTAATTTTTTCTCTGAGCCAATTTGGACTACTGAATAATGCCTTTTTTAAAAGTCTGTTCCTTTTTTAAATCAAAAGGTGGCATTTTATTCGTTCCTTTTTTTAGATCAAAAGTTCAATAAACAAAACAAACTCCAAGAGAAAAAGCTTAGAAAAAAAGAATATTTTTACTGCTATAGAAAAATTCCACGAGAAAATTTAAGTAAAAAAAATTTTTTTTTAAAGTTTTAGGAAAAGGATTGGAAATTTTTCGCATTGATTGTAATTAGGAAATTGTGTTAAAAAAACCGGTTTTTATAAATTAACAAAAATATTTTTTTTTTGCTTTTTTCAGCATAAATAATTTTTTTTGGAGCCAATTTGGACTAATGAATAATGCCTTTTTAAAAGTCAGCCAATTTTATATCAAAAGGAGGCATTTTATTCGTTCTTTTTTTTTAAGATCAAAAGTTCAATAAACAAAAGAAACTTCAAGAGAAAAAGCTTGCAAGAAAAAACATAATCTTTTTACTACCATAGAAAAATGCCAAGAAAAAAATTTAAGGAAAAAAACCCTTGTCTTGAACAAACATAATAACTAAGGGCACGCGGCTGTCTTTCAAAAATGTTAAGCTCGCCGAGCATGTACGAGTACACACACCATAGCTCCACTGAAGTGGTCTCATTAAAAAAAAATTTCCAAATTAACCATTCCATGTACACCAAAAAGAAAACAAAAATTAAAAAACTCCCCTTTTTAAGATGGTAAGAAGATTTTTGTTGTTGTGGAATACGAAATGTGGAATGTGGAATTTATTAGCAAAAATTGTGGAGAAGGTAAAATTTTTATGGTCACGCAGTCTCTTCTAGCCAACATGGCTGCTAAGAACTCTCATCCGAAACCCGCATTTAAGTCCACTTCTCCTTCTACTCTCGTTCTTCAAAGTCGTTCGGTTCATAAATTACCTTTTCAAATCTTATTAGTCTGCTTAGACCACATCTCATCTCAATACATATTTCTTCCAACGTCTAACTGGCCAGCTTAAAAGGTTTTCTTTACTAAAAAAGCAAACAAACAAAAAGAAAGAAGCAAACTTCAAGAAAACATCTCAAAATAAAGAAGAAAAAACAGAAAAACTCAAAGTTTGCCGGGTTACATTTTTAGTGTACAACACAAACTTTTCGATTTGAATTGTTATTATGGCAGGTGATTAGCTGCTTACTTTATGAGATGCTCTTTTTGTAGTTTGCCGACAAAAGCCGAACGTACAATCTGACGCTTGTAAGCCGTTTAGTTGGGCTTTTCAGACCTTTTCGACTCACATTGAAATTCGCTGCTGCCATCGGCATTCTTCACTGATGAGTGGAACTGGCCCCAATGCCAGTTGCTGTCGTCACAGTTACATTGCGTTCCAAACAGATTCCACCAGATTCCAATGGATCACCCAAACTTTTGAGTGATTGATTACTTATCACTTTGACCCCGAGAAGGGGAGGGGGGCATCAATGTTTTTACTATTTTTTTTTATTATCGATTTTTGGTTTCTTTTTCTTCGTCACGATTTACTTCCCTGTTCATATTTTTTCTTCTTATTTCTTCAAATCTTCTTCTAATGCCTTAGAAGTTTTACGAAGTTTAAAAAGAAATAGCCGCGAAAGGGTCAGTCAAATAGTAGCACTTACACTTATTATTCGGTTGATGGATTCCTCGGTTAATGGCCCCAATCTTAAAATACCATTTAGTATGGACAGCAATTCGATATTGTAAGAAGAAAACAAGAAAAACTCCCAATCGTCATGATTCGTTTGAATTTTGTTTGTCGAATGCATTTAACCGTTTTATAAGTCATTAATTACATTTTTTTTACGACAAATAGTTACAAGCATAAAATAAGTGTGACCTTATCAGAAGAATGCCGACAGAATCGGTTCGTCTCTGCTTCCGTTTCGTTCCATTTGAATCGATTTCGATTTGTTTCGGCAGATAGAAAATACTCTTCCCCAATTCTCCCACCCATTGATAAGTAAATGCATACATCGTTTGGGTATTATGGAAAATTTAATGGCAGTTTTTTTTATTTATTTAAGGAAAAAATCAAAATCACGAAGGCAACGTGCAAATGCTATAAAATTTCTCATCAATATTAGATACTCAAGCTAGAGGGTTATTCACTTCGAGGTTCGGAAAGTGCCAGTTCTCGTCATTTGACATCTTTCAATCTTATATGTCATCCAAAGTGGGATTTGTTTAGTTCAAGGTTTGTCATTTACTACAGTGTGTTGTGTAAAAATATTACAAACGTTGCCTCGCTTAATGCAAAATTTTCTGCAGAGTTGAGGCTCACTTCTGGCTCGGTGGATTCTTCCACAAATGATTGTGGGGAAGCCATTGTATCCGCGCAAAGTGTGCAATTTGGTCTGAAGGTGTCATTGGACCATGTTTCTTTGAAAATAGGGAAGGAGAGACCGTTACCGTCAATTCTGAGTGCTTTGGCCGTATGATAACCAACTTTTTTTTTGTAAAAACTAAACTATTTTAATCTAGACCACATGTGGTCACAATTGGGCGGCACCACAAGCCACACAACATGACAAATTGTAATAGCTTTCTACAAAAAATTTAACAGGATATTGTTTTCTCCAGTAAAGACAATTCCCGTAAATGGAGGCTCTGAAAATCCACAAGTGATTGAGGAGAAGCCATTGTATCCCCAGAAAGTGTGCATCTTGGTCTGAAGCTGTCATTGGACCATATTTCTTTGAAAATGAAGTAGGAGAGACTGTTACCGTTAATTCTGAGCGCTTTGGCCGTATAATAACCGACATTTGGTCACAATTGGACGGCACCACAAGCCACACAATATAGCAAATTGTAATAGTTTTCTACAAAAAGTTTAAGAGGATATTGTTTTCTCCAGCTAGAAGCTTAAATGGAGGCTCTAAAAATCCACAAGTGATTTGGGAGAAGCCATTGTATCCGCGAAATTAGGACTTTTTGGTGTGAATTTTGGTTTGACGGTCCCATCGTACCATATTTCTTTTAAAAATGGGGACTGAGTGCTTTGGCCGTATGATAACCGACATTTTTTTTGTGGTC
Source organism: Atherix ibis (assembly GCA_958298945.1). Classification (NCBI taxonomy): domain Eukaryota; kingdom Metazoa; phylum Arthropoda; class Insecta; order Diptera; family Athericidae; genus Atherix; species Atherix ibis. Next base: position 27,172,146 of record OY282605.1, on the reverse strand, counting down.
TTAAAAAAACGGCACCACAAGCCAAAACAACATTACAAATTAAGGCTTTATTGCGCGAAAAGTTCCCAATGCGCGTAATTTCGAAGTTAAGTTGGCCTCTAAGATCGTACAATATGACGTCATTGCACTATTTCTGATAGCGTTATGCGAAAGATCGTGTTAACACAGGTGATCCTCAACTTATAGAGCATTTAAAAACCAACTTCGGCCTAGTAATGGGCCGCATTACATCTCAAAACGTTCGATAAAATCGTCGGAAATTACTGCAAAAGGATTGTGTCCTGCAGGAAATTTCTTTGTAGCCAATATTAAAATAAAAACTTTATACATTATGGAAAAGATCAAAGGAATATATCGACATCAATAGGTTAATAACCATAATTATCGTGTATGGGGCTCTAAAAACCCACAAATAATTGTGTAGAAGCCATAGAAAATGTCATTAGCTCGAAAAATGAGTACAAATCAATTCTGAGCGCTATTGCCGAATATTTTTGATCTGAGTTTAACGATTTTAATCGGGACCATATGTGGTTTCACCGAAACGTTACCACAAGCCACACAACATGACAAATTTAGTCTTTGTTGTTCAAAAAGTTCTTAGGGTGCATAATTTCGAGATTTATTGATACCAAATCTTGAACAGCAAGATCGTGTAATTTAACGCTGTTGCACTTCTATTTATGGATTTACGGAAAATATCCGTGTTTATGCAGAAAGTCTTCAATTTTTAGAGCATTTAAAAATCAACACCTATCCAGTAATGGTCGTACTGAAGCCCTAATTATGCGAAAACGTCTTAAAATATTAACCCAAAAAGATGAAGTCCTGCAAAAAAATCTCTCGCTGACCATTAATAAAATAAAATTTTTATGCATAATGGCAAGGTCCAAGAAATCTTTCAAAATAAAATTTCTAAGCAAAATCGAAAATTGCTCCAAGGTAAAACTGGCACTTTGTTTGTTTGGTTACAGAGCCGACAAGCGTACCACCCATTTTAGTTTTATTTTTTTATTTTGTTATGTTTTTTTGTGGTGGGAAATCGATTTGACAGTATTCAGTCATTTTTTTTTTAACTGAAACTTTCCATGTTATAATGGTTCAACGAAAAAGATAAAACGATGTGACGACAGGTCGAACACACCCACCCAACCACCCACCTTTCGGGGGTGGGTACTATCTAACTGCCACTTTTACTGATGATAGAAATGGTAATGATTGTGTTGGTGATGATGTTCGAAGGATGAGATAAACCAAAAAACTATAGCTATTATGGAGATAACTTGAGATTTGGAATATAAAAAAGGTAGCAACGGTGATGACAATGCACTCACAGCTTCCAAAATGGATATTTTCCAGTAAAGTTGAAGTAGAGACAATCCCATCTAAGGGTTTATTTCACCTTCTGTCTTTTGGATTCTATCTTTAAGATTGATGAAAAGTTCATGATTGATGATGATTCCTCTCCTGCGTATAAATAAATACCTTCACGATCTACTCTATTTTTTGTTTCCACCTTTGTGTGAAGCAGTGGTAACATTTCGGTTTTAAGGTATTCTATCGAAAGTTTCTCTTGTGTTTTATGTGTAAATACTTTTCAAAAGTACACTTTTCTTCTTCTTCTTTAGTTTTGAGAATAATTCTTTTAGTTTTACGAATAAATTTTTTGAGATTTTTTTCAGTAACAAAGTGGGATTGGTTTTTTTTTGAGGGGGGAGAAGGGGAACCAAAAAGAAATCAAAAACATTCTACACAAAATACTTGTTTAACTAATTTTTTTTTATATTTCAGACATTTGGAGATTTTTTTCTGTACCAAAATGGGATTGGTTGGTTTTTTTTGGAGGGGGGAGAAGGGGAACCAAAAAGAAAACAAAATCTTTCTACAAAAAATGCATGTTTTGCTATTTTTTTTAATATTACAATGACATTTGGAGATTTTTTTCAGTAACAAAGTGGGATTGGTTGGTTTTTTTTTTGAGGGGGGAGAAGGGGAACCAAAAAAAACAAAATCTTTCTACAAAAAATGCATGTTTTGCTAATTTTTTTAAATATTTCAATGACATTTGGAGATTTTTTCTGTAACAAAATGCGATTGGTTGATTTTTTTTTGAGGGGGAGAAGGGGAACCAAAATAAAAAAAACCAAAAACTTTCTACATACTCGTAAAATCCTTGTTTTACTCAATTTTTGTTATATTTCAATGACATTTGGAGATTTTTTCTGTAACAAAATTGGAATGGTTGGGTTTTTTTTGACGGGGACAGAAGGAGAACCACAGAAAAAACCAAAAATTTTCTACACAAAATTCTTGTTGTACTCTTTTTTTAAATATTTAAATGACATTTGGAGAATTTTTCTGTAACAAAATTGTATTAAATCATTTTTGGGGAGGAGAAGGGTAACCAAAAAAAAAATCGAAAACTTTCTACAAAAAATTCTTCTTTTACTAATTTTTTTTATATTTCACTGACATTTGGAGATTTTCTGTAACAGTTTTTTTTGGGGGGGGGGGGGGGGAGAGGTGGGCTGTTGTTTGGTTAGATTATTCAAAAAAAAATTTCTGCACAAAATCTTTGTTTTACTCAATTTTTTTTGTAAGAACGATTTGTCCATATTTTCAACTGCAACTCAAAGAAATTTTTCCATTCTTCCCCAAAATCTGGAATAATTTCACGTCAAAATATTTTTTTCTAATTACAATCAAAACTTTTCTTTTTCAATAACAACAAATCCTCCAAAAAATGAGAATTTTTTTTATAAAACAAATTTTCATCTTGACCATAAGACAAATGGCATTTTAATAGTTGTAAATGACCGCATAATTTGTTAGACTAATAACAGCCATCTTATTAGGCTAATAAAGAGCACAAAACTCTAGCCACATTACAATCGGAAACGCCGCCTTCAGCTATTACCGGAGCAGTCTGGACAAAAAAAAACCCTTTCCTTTAGTTAACTTGACTATGAATTTCGAAAATACCAATTTAACTTCAAATTCGGCTATCTCCCATCCTCCCTCCTTCTTTCCGCATTAGTTGTCTAGAAGATTTCGGTTTGTTTTTTTGTTTTTGTAACTTAGTGCGGAAACAATTACCTTAATTTCCCGCCGCCATCATCTTGGAATCGTACAATAATGGGTCTTGAGAAGAAGATACCATTTGGACGGTCTTAGTATGTGAGATAGTGTCACAAAATTTACAGCATCCTGTTTCCAGTTTTGATTTGGAAAAAGAAATATTGGACAACGATGAAGATTGCGATTATGGCGGAGCTGATACGGAGAAGGGGATTGAAGCCCATTGAATCGAATCTTGAAAGAAGAGTGTTAGCCCACACGCTTCATGTTTTCAATGTGTTGTAACAAGTCCAATTATCAGTGATGTTGAAAAACTTCCTGAATTTATCTTTTCTGGAATGACCACCATCGATTGATTGAACTGCAATTTAACTTTTATCCACCCTTCTAAGTGCATCTGCGCATTGATTCGGATTCCAAACATTATCCAATCCAAGAGAAGAAAACTTCCAAGAAATTTTGATTGGAAAAACTTCTCAATTTGAACATGTTCTTATGGAATGTAATCCTATCCTGCAGTTGTAGTCGCAGTCAAACCAAAACTCTGACACATTAATGTGCTCCACAAAAAATTCCTATAAATCAGAAATTTGTTCGTTTCCTGACCATCTAGAATTTCGGGTACCGTTGCTATTTTTAAAATTCTTCAATTTACACATGCCTCTTCCACGCTTCGAAAAAGAAGAAAAAACCCAGGCCTACACTACTCATTTGGTTTTGTACGGATACAAGTGCATGTGGCGGTAACATGACATAAAACAAGCCTAACCTTAATGGTTCGGTACTCTACCTAACATAATGCAGATTGTAATAGACGCAGATCATCAGATTGTAATGCATGTCGAGTAGAATGCGCGGTAAAATGCAATCCCAAGCATGAACGACGTCTCAAATAACATAACGCGTCTGTCTCTGCACATGTTCTGTTTCGGGATCTTACTTCGATTCTGAGAATCACACGCTTCGAATGCACCTCTTATGGAGGAAAACTCTTGAGGTTTTTCAATCAATTAATTTATGGACACCTAACTTAAAATCCCCCACGAATTATTATTAATTAATAAATCATATTCGAGAGAGCAAGCAAGTTTGTTACGACTTGTTGTGAACAAAATACAGTCAAAAGTTGGTAACCAAAAAAAAACCCCTCCAGTACAAGTACCAAGAGAGGGTGTGCATTTGTTAAAAAAAAAAACCCACGTTGTGTTGTGGCGACTTCGGACACAGTTCACACGGTAACTGTCGAGCTAAGGCTGAGGTGCTTAATAAAGGTTAATTATTGCAAATCTTCTGATAATCTATCCATGAGAGAGAGATAGTGACTATGAATCACCTGGAGCTAAGGTACCACTGTCTGTGGTTGATATGGTTTAAAACCACAACCGCCAACGCGCGATATTGAATCGATTCGATGATAATGGACACTTGTCACATTACGTTCTGCTCAAATTCACATCGTTGAATTTGTGATGAACACGTACGCGCCAGAAGAGTAGGGTCAGTTGGTTTTTTTTCTGGACATGGGATGGTCAGGCTGTGACAGCTTTAAAGCTACTGAAAACACATTTTTGACTGTGCAGAATTATTTAATTTTAATTTTTTTTTTCTTTTTTTTAATTTTTTTCTATTTTAGACAGCAGAGGGTATGTGGCTGATCTAGTCTAATTCTAGGTCAACAATGTGCGAAAATCAACAATTACCCCAAATAAATATTTGCAGAGACTGACTAAGCGCTTTTATATTTTATTTCCGGGTTACTAAATTCGAATTGGTTTTCATTAAAAAAAAAAAAAAACGATTGCTCAACTATGTACAAGTCGTTGGGCAACCGTTTTTTTAATGAAAAAACCAAGGATGTATCGATACTTTTAGAGTAGAAATATTAAAAATGAAATTTCTTAGGGGTGTACATTAAAAAATTAGGGGTTCTTCTGATTGTGATTATTATAATTTTGGATTTTTTATGTTAGTTGCACGAGCTGTGTCAGACAAATTATGAGACTATCGTCTGACAACTCTACGGATTTGTACGTTAGTCCAGATCCACCACCCTCCCACCCTAAGATGTAACCAGTACAAGTTTGAGCCTCAACTGATAATTTGGTGATAAGTGAAGTTATGTGAAAGATGGAACTATGAAATTTGGAGCAAATTGTGTGCCTTAAAATTTTGTGTTAAGCTTGAGGAATCCGCAAGGACCTCATCCATAGCATAATTTTTTCGGTGACATAAAGGATTCATGACCGCCGGTCCACAAGCAGTAGAAGACGAATATCGCACAAAAAGGCCTGCAACATAGAAAACTGATAAAAGTGAGTGAGAGTTCTTGAGAGGATTTAACCTCTCGATTGACGGGGTTTTTTTTTTGTTTATAATAGGTCCTACAAAGGCTCAGAAAAAAACTGCTTCGTATTAGAAAAAGACACACAAAGAGAAAAAGACAGCTTCGTATCAGAGTGCACATCTGATGGATGTCACAAGAACATCTCCATTAGCGAGTTTTTGAGAAGTTAAAACCACCATTAACCCGACCCCTCTTTCCCCCTCCCCCTACTCACTTGATTTAAATCCGTGAAATTTTTTCCGCAGGAATCAAAACCCTCTTGAAAAGACATTACGCACTCAGAAGGATTCCAGCACTGCTAAAAGAAGTGGAAACAATACCTCCGCCGATGTTTTGAAGAAGATGACATTGACATAAAAAATGCAATAAAATTTATTCCCAGAAAAAATTCAATCTCATTACTTTTCTACTACACCTAGTATACTTCAAGAAAAAAACCCTCAGAGTTTTAGTAATTTCCGAAAGAAAAGGGGACTTTGTCTTGAAAGAACAAAAAACCTATTTTTTACCTGCCATTGTGGTTACTCCGATTTCTATCGTAATCCCTGCTGCTGTGTCGATGCACTGTCGTTTCGGCTTCGTTTTTTTTGTTATTTCTTAAGAAATATCCAAATTGCAGGTAAGAAATAATTTTGGACAATAAAATATAACCCAATTCAACGGTCTCAAAGATTAACAAAGTCAACGTTGCCGGAGAATATATTTATTTTGTTCGTTTACCAAAAATAATGAAAAAAAAGAATATTTTTTTGAAAAATTCAATTAAAAAGACATGTTTCCAGGTGATAAAGAAAATTTTCTTATATATTGAATAGGATCGTGGATAGAGGAGATCCTTGTGGGATGCCATTTGACATTTCGCGTTTTGACGAAAATTGACCGTTGGCGCGTACCGTGAAGGTTCTACCAGTTAGGTAGGAACGGAACGTAGAAGTGACAATATTGCAGAATCTACTCCCCAATCTGCTAGCCATAAGTGTACTCTGTGTTGGTAAATTCGGGCATACCCCTCGAAAGACAACAGCAAATTACAATGTCTATGTTTGTAGCAATTATGGATTGACGGTTGGAGTTCAAATAGCATATTCAGAGTTCCCCTGACTGACCTGTAGGCATATTGTTGGCGATTGAGTCTATTGTCAAGCGCCTGGTTAAATCTTGTAGCCCAGATCTTTTCCAGGATCTTGGAAGCACAAGGCAATAATAAAATTGGTCTAAAGTTGTTAGCCGAAGAATGGGGAATACTTGAAGGAATTCAACAAAAAGTTTAACTTCGCAAGCGTTACTAGCTTGGTTCAAGATTAGGGGTGGAGGCTGACGGTATAGACGAGAGATTTTCCATGAAGTGTTGTTTCTCTCCACGGCATGAGTCACTAAGGTGGTTGTTGGATGAAAACGAGGTTCAGGCCTTAACGATAGGCTTTGAATTTTTTTTAAGTTGCTTTAGCTTTTACGGTAATAGTAAAAGAAAACAGTTTTATATGCAAATCGGAACGGTTGGTGGATTAAAAATCAATACTTCACCTCTACATCACCCCCCCAACCGATACAATTATTCCGAAACATTAGTGTTCATATTTAAATCAGAAAAATAGACTTAAATCTAAAATTTTTTTCCTAAACAAACGAAACCAGTCTTCCTTCTTCCAAATGTAATATATTTTTTTTTACGGAATAAAATAATAAAAAACCTTTTTTTTACAAAGGCTACCACTTTCAGAAGAAAACTTTTTGTTAATTTGCCGCAGTGAAATTGCACTACAAAAAATGCATAAAAATTCTAATTTAGTTCAATGCTGACTTGCGTGAATAATTCTTCCGGAATGGACGAATTTCAAGGATCGAAAATTGTCACGTTCTTTTTTTTTATATAAGAAAATACATTCTTTTCTTAATCGGTAACCAAAAAAAAAACGTCTCATCAATCAAAATTTGTGAAAATTTCCAAATAGAAAAAAAATATATTCTGACAAAATTTCTTTCCTTTAAATTGTGTGTTAAGGCACACAAATAACTTTGTGAGTTTAGTTGTTCAAGAATGACCACATATCGACCTCAAATCTTAGTTTCGACTTTGAATATGTTATATTGTCATTGTCGTCGTTGCGATAAAGATGGAGGAGGCTTAGCCAGCTGCTGTTGCTTGTTGTTGGCTTTGTTGTTGTTTCTTTTGTTTGATAATAAGAAACTCTAATCACGTTCTAAGGCCCCCCATTAAAACGAATTGGCCTCTTAAGTCGTCCATGGTCCACCTACACCACACGTACTCGACATAACGTATGCCATTGGATTAGCCAATAGATCTGGTGTTTTTCTATCTGTACATCGACTGTGGTCTTTTTAACACCCATTCCTGTTGGTTTTGCCACGTACCGAACTCAATCGGCCACCCGGGGGGGGAACGCTTTGGCCATATGACAAAAAGAAAAGAATCAAAAAAAACAACAACTACCTCCGAAACGTGGGCAATGCTGAATGTGGAGTATCAGGTTTAGTTAGTTGGCTTTTGGGTGCACAGATTTAAATCAACCGCCATTGGGTGACCTGCTTCAATGTTTATTTCAATTATACGAAATGTGTTGTAAATAGAAACAATCCTCAATATATTTTCATTCCCATTTGAATCTGTGTAATGGAGCACTGTACATTTAGGTACGCCCAATACACATCATCATCATCATCATCATCATCAGAATATAAGAACTGTGGAGAAATTCAAACATTTTTCAAATGTTGCGTAGAAAAATTTATGCTCTCCCAACAATTGTATGCGATTCACATAAACTATGACAACATTAAAAACGTAATTTAGGGCGGAAAAATAATTTGTTTTTTTGAATAAGAAAAAAGTCGTAATATGATAGCTGCCCACGCATAGATGCAATTTAATCCATTTAATAAACTAAATATTTTTTTGTGGTTTTTAAATTTCCTAAAATACCGACCGAGTGTGTTAATAATTAACACTGCGTGGAGTGTTCTTAAAAAAATATTGCTCCAAATTTCTCAATTATGTTTACGATAATTAGTCATCATGTAAATTATTGATTTTAAGTTTTGACCAATTTTAAATCTACTAAAATTATGACAAAAAGTAATTAAAAAAGAAGAAATTCACAAAAGTTCCTAATCGTTCATAAAATTAACTTTGTTTGGTGCTCTTTATTTATAGTTGATTTTCAAAGGAAACATTTTTTAGAGAGGACAATTTGGACTTAGAAAAATTGCCTTTCAATACAGACTTATCCTATATTGTGGTTTAAAAAGTACAACCCTGTCATTTGACAGCTGTCAAACATACATGTCATCCAAGATGGCAGTTGTTTAGGTTAATTTTTTATAATAAGTACCATCGACAGAAGATATACCGAATGCTGACTTTTCAAACAAATTTTCTTAAGTAAAAGTACCATATAAAAACCCACAAGTTACTATGGAGAAGCCATTGCATCCATAAAAATAAATGCGAGGTTTATTTTGTTCTGAAGATGTCTTGGGTTCGTACTTCTTTTCTTTAAAAGGAGGAGAGATTGTTATAGTTGACATTTTTTTAGTTCAGACTAGAAAATTTTAATCTAAATCCTATCTGGTTGCAACAAAAGCCACATAACACAACATGTTTTAGAATATTTAAAAATCAACATCTTGACGGATTCAAAGCCAAATTACCATATATGAGGCTCTAAAACCCCACAGTGTGTTTTTTGTTGTTCTGAAGTTGTTGTGCGTCTATATTTTTTTTGTTTTTTAAAGGAGGAGAGACTGTTACAGTAAATTCGGAGCGCATTGGTCGCAAATAACCAAATTTTCTTTAGCTCGGATTTGAAGATTTTAATATAAATCATATCTGGTTGCAATAAAACGAAACCACAAGCCACATGACACAACAAATGTTGACTTTATTTCATAGAATGTTAGCAGGCTTTATGACTTTATTTCATAGAATGTAAGACCATATTTATGCAGACAATGCCCAATTTTAAGAGTATTCAAAAATCAACATCTTGACGGATACAAAGCAAAATTACCATATATGAGGCTCTAAAAACCCACAAGTGACTGTGGAGTAGTCATTGTATGAGGCTCATATCTCGTTCGATGAATACGTCAATAAACAAAATTTACTAAGAAGGAGCTCTGAAAACCCTCATTTCTCGCTCGGTGAAAACGTCAATAACCAAAATTTACATATTGAGGCTCTGAAAACCCACAAGTGACTGTGGAGAAGCCATTGTATGACGCTCATTTCTCGCCCAGTGAATACGTCAATAAGCAAAATTTACATATATGAGGCTCTGGAAACCCACAAATGACTGTGCAGAAGCCATTGTATCCGAGCAAAATGAAGGTGTTATTGGTCAAATATTCTTTGAAAATGAAGACGCTGCGATCGCTACCGTCAAATCTGAACAATATGGCCGTATGCAAACCCAATTTTTTTTGGCCTGAAATGGAGGGTTTTAATCTGGACTATAAGTGGTTTCAATAAAACGGCGCCACAAGCCACACAACACGACAAATTTTCGCTTAATTCGAAAAATTTTGGATATGTCAATTGGCCTCTAACATCATTCGACAATGTTGAACAATTTATTGCGGAGCTACGTAAAAGATGAGCATTTAAAAACCAACATCTGTCAAGAAATGGCCAAACTATAGTCCGAAATGAACAAAAAAGTACTCGAATATTACTTAAAAAAGTTTCGGCGCAACCATTTGAAAGATGTTCAAAAGGGTCAAGTCCTCCAAATGTTTTCGTATACTCCATAATGGCAAGGTCTAAGCAATATAGTCCAATAAAACTTAATTTTAAATGTGTTTTACTTAACTTTACTTTCCGTAGCAAAGATTGGATATTTGATATATCATTTTATGTACTATAATATTTTTTTTAAATTAATTTTTCAAATAATCTCGATTTTTGCCATTTAAAAAATGTACTTATTCTAAATGAGAATGAAATATTTTTGACTCTATCTTCATAATCGAATCATTAAACTTAAAAAAAATTGAATAATTACAAAAAGGGGAAAAATTTATTTTTCCTAATGTCCAAAGTATCAAAAATAATTAAAATTTTAATTGATAACCGAAATAATCAATAATAGAAAAAACCGTCAAGTAAATTTTTAACTTAATCAATTTATAAATGGTTTCTCAAGTGGGCTCTTCACATGAGAGATGTACAACGCATTTTTTAACGCACTTCTCCATGACAGAAACGCACCCAACCCACCCTGTAACGATAACAGACCAAATAAATATTCCCCACTTCTTGTTGTGATAATATATGTGCCAAGTGATTTATTATCGTAATAATTTACCTTTAGTCTTGATTATAGTTATTCATATCAAACGAAAAAAAAGGTTACTTTGAACTTGATTTGAATTATTCCAATCAATTTCAATTTTCTTATCAAATGTCGAAGTATTTTATGGGCAACGGATTTCTAGTAAGGAGGAATGCGTTGAAATTGATAACAGAATGTCATGAGAAATTGACAGGATTTGATTTATGATTTGTTTAGAAGTTAACAGCAGCAACAGCTTCAGTTAAGTCCGTGAAGCTTATCGAAACTCTTAATAACCGCCACTACTGATTGGAATATGGGAAGGGAAAATCTGGAATGGTTTTGATTTGAAAAAGGGCAGCAGATGGTGAACGATCAATTCTTCTATCCTGTCATGATCGATAACGACGAAAGCCCAGCCAGATTGGTTGATAATTCGAATTGAAATCGTTTGATTAACTGGGTTGACTAACAAACATCGTATTTGACGATAGTTAAATAGAAATTGCTGAAGGGAGGCGTTCGCTCTCACGACAAACGATCATGGCGATAGCCATCGAAGCTCCACGAAAAGATCTTCAACATCAACTATTCCGGGTTAATCGTGGCAAATTTCCTCCAATCGATCATCATCAATGCAGTGCTTACGGTGGGCATTCAGATTCAGTACTTGCATTTAAATTGCAGCTTACAGTTAAGATCGTAAAGGTCAAACCAAAACTAATTTGGATTTTCTATTTTGCCAATAGTCCACTTTTGGGCAATTTTTCTATTGAAAAATTAAAATTTACCTTAAAGCCAACAAAAAAAAAGAATAGAAAAAAATACGGAAATTGGTTTTCATCTAAAAAAAAAATTTCTCAGACTACTTTGGCCTCTAATGCAGATTAGAAGATCACAAAAAGGATTGGTCTCATCTCAGAGAAAGCTGATCCAAATCTACCAAAGATAGTCCTAACTACAATAAAATTAGAAGAATTTTCTTCGAGATTAGAGATCACTTTAAATGATGAGATTTATTTGGAACAAAATTCAATATGATCGAAATTATATCTTGGAAATGAAGGGCCTTTCAATAGGTATTCTTAATCTTTTGATAGTCTATAACTTTGACGTTTCAGATGACAAGGCTGTCGTAGAAGGAAATTTATTATAAATTTTTTTGTGCTCTATCCGAGAGACGTTCCGTAAGCTGCGTGAGCTTTATGGTCGAAATGGACGTCTTACCCAGAGCATAATTCAACATCTGATCAGTAAATTCGGGAAAACTGATTCAATTACCAATTGGCGAGTGCTTCTACGTGAGTAAAATGCTCGGTAGACCAAAATTTTTGCTGCTGTGACTCAAAATGTTCGTAAAGACCATTACGTCCCAACTCCGGACGTTGGGCCTTTCTGCATCACCGGAACTTGGCGAATATTATGAAAAGATTAGGGTCTACCATCCACACATTATTCAATTGACATCAGTGCCAAAGCGCATATTTGTCTGAAAGGCTAAGTAAGCCAACAAAATTTTCGGATCTTGGATAAAAAGCAACAACAACAGTTCCAGAAGATTCCTTTGCATCCAGAAAAATGAAAAATTTACTGTTTGGTGAGGATCTTCGTCGGTCGGCATCATCCGAAATGAGACACGCGCAACGGTAACTGTCAATGTCGGAGGGGTATTTTTTTACACCTCCTGATGTCAACTGTCCGTCAAAATTGTGCGATTTAAAACACCCTTCATCAATTTCCAAGAAGGCTACATTAAATGAATGGTGTGGCCAATCAACCCAAAACACTTTCCGAGCTGGAGGACAACATCGTTCATACAATAAGTGAGATTCACCCCAGTTTATGGGGAAAAGGAGTCATCCAAAATTGGATCTCTCCGCAGATCACCGCAATAGCTCACTATGGATTTATGACAAATATGGTTTTAAGCCGTTGGACTTTTTTTTCGTAGATAAAAGGGGGCATTGACAAATTTTTGAAGGATTCGGGATTGTAGGATTGACAAATTTTTGAAGGATTCGGGATTGTAGGATCCTTGTGACATGTAAGGATGGATGGATCGTCAGTATATGTTGCGATAAGGATATCACTGCGACAAGAAATAATTTTAGATGAAGATATTGTAAAGGATTGGACCTAAGATAATTTCCTGGGGAACACCGGCGAAGTAATAGCATAAATGTCAGAATACTCAATATTTTCAGTTATCTGAATATTTCGGTCTGAGAGATAGGATTTTAGGATGTGGAAATAACCAGAAGGGGAAGGAATCGCTTCAACTTTCATAACAATCCAGCGTGTCATATCGTACACGGTCGAAGGCGTTTAAGAATTAGTATTTTTTTAGGATTTTTTAAAAAATGCAAAGGAGATCTATGAGGTAGGAAGGTTTTTTTTGGGTTTATTAGCTGATCGATAACTTACAAAGTGAATGAAAAAATTATGTGCAAAGGATGAAGGTTTTTTTTTTTTGGATATTAGCTTAAGTATTTCCGAAGTTATAAGGTCATATTTTGGGGTTTTTCTTTGTTGGTTAGATGATGTATTGTGGATTTAACTTCGGAGGCAGTACAACACTTAGATTTTAAAGATTGATTCACACATATGGTATTTACAGAATATTTCCACTTCGATCAAATGGGAAGTCACATAAGTACCTAAGCTTATATAATTAAAAATTATTGTGGCATTTAAAATTACTATAACAGTCTATGTGCATTTTTATTTATTTGATAATAAATATTAATCGAAGTATAAAAAATCAATAGAAAGTTGTATGAAAAATAACATTTGACTTATAGCCCACCTGTACAAACAGCCCCTATATTCGATGTTTAAATAAATACTTTTTTCCCGTTCAACCCTCACACACAAATAATACTGAATGTTTGACTATTGATCAAATTTGAATTCAATTTCAGTTTACTAACAACAAAATAATGTCAATAATTACATTTTCAACATCGACTACTACCAACTTAAGAAGAAAAAAAAATCAGATCATCAAAACTACCGTCAAAAAATTAGTAAGCATTCACACTCAAAAAGGTGACAAATTTTATGGAAAATATTCTGCGATTTCGATCTCTACAGTCAAACTAGTCGTTTTAGATTCGTATCAGTAGACTTTTTTTTTACAGACTCCACTTTGCTAGTTAAACTGGTTTATAATTTTTTTTTTTTTTTTTTACAAAATAGAAATAGTTTTTCGTAAATAAATTCAAATTTGATGTGACAATTAATATAAAAACTTTATTTTGATTTAGTACTAAAATGGTAGAGTGGGTCTTAATTTTTTAAATAATTACCAAAATGACTTATTAAGCTAGGTTTGGTTCAGGTTGAAATCAATAAAACTGGTTGTCTTAAGAGTTTTGAATCTTTACTTAAAGATGTACTTAGATGTAAGATATTTTTTATTTAGTTTTTTACATTCAAATTAAAAATCTATCCAATTGTGCTTGGCATTTCAAATATGAACTTCGATGGATTTTTTTGATTTTATTATAAGTCTTGGACTTTGCCATTTTGAATATCACTATTTACGTACCTTCACAATAAACTGTTCAACGCCGTTAGAGGTCAATTGACATCGAAAATTGGTCGTGTTATGTGGATTATAACCCTCAATTTCAAGTCAAAAAAATTCGGTTAACACCTTCAGACCAAAATGCTCATCAAACAGTCACTTATCTCGGATACAATAGCTTCTGCATAGTCACTTGTGGGTTTTCAGAACCCCATATTCGGCAATTTTCCTTTTTGACGTATTCACCGAGCAAGAAATGAGCCTCATCAGTGGAAGAAAATTTGACTCCAAAAAAATTTGCTCGAGACAAAAAAAAACGATTAGACCATTTTTTCCAGTTTGCTGATCTTTTTAAAGACGATAACACCATTAGAACAATGAACGAATTATTGCATCAGCTCCAACATTTTTATTCGAGTCATTGGAGTGACAATATGAATGTCTCAATCACAGGCTCGAACCCTCAAACAATTGTCAAGTAGCGGTTTACATATGAGCTCGATCAATGTTCGCACAGTCCGAGTTTTTTCGAGCTATTATTTTTTTCTTCATCCATTTGACATTTGACGTTTGTTCCCATTTCACGAACGATTTGCAAATGTGTTTTTTCGCGTTTTGCCGTTCAAATCAAGGAAACGGTAAACAAATATTTGAAAAAAAAAAAACATTTTACACAGGTCGTGCTGAAAATATAGATGAGACTTTTCCACAAAATGCGAGCATTTCTCGAATGGTGTAATCGTGTCACTAACTAAATACCACCTTGAATGACATATATATATAGTTGACAGCTGTCAAATGTGAAAGCTGTATTTTCAGAACCACGAAATATTGTAGACGACTTTGCATTTTGCCGACGGTCTTTTTCAAATCTGAATTTTGAGATTTTTTCGTTATTGAAGTGCTTTAAAGACTATTTTTTTTTAGTGAATTTCAAAGTGGCAATTTGATAAAACCGTGGACATTTTTTTCTAAATAAAACTTCGCTCATTTGGTGAACGCCATTCACTTGCCTGATGTCTGGATTGCGTGTCGTAATCATAAACCCACGTCTCGTCTCCAGTAATGATCCTTTTGATGAATGTGGGATCGGATTCAGCCTCGCAAATTATGTCTTTTGCGACGTCAACACGGTCTCTTTTTTGCATGAAATTGAGGTCTTTTGGCGGAAACCCAAATCATTAACCAAAATGTCTTGGACGGATCCATAGGCAATGTTCAAGTCCTCTGCTATCTCTCTGATGGTTAATTTGCGGTTATTGACCAACATTTCTTTTATTTTATCAATATTTTCGTCGGTTTTCGATGTCGATGGTCTGCCTACTGCGTTCATCATCTTCGATTGACTCATGACCACTTTTGAACCGCTCGTGCCACTGGTAAACGACCGTTTTCTTTAGAGAATCGTTGCCGAAACACTTTTCCAACATTTCCAACGTTCGCGATCCATTAAATCCGTTTTTTACGCAAAATTTAATACAAGTTCGTTGTTGCAAATTTAAATCCATTTCTAAAATTGTAAAAAATCGCCAACACACACAGAGATAAATGTACTCTTGGCTACGTAACTTTTGCAAATGTCAAGCTATGACGCTAAGATTTAGAGGGAATATCAACAACAGATGTACCAACTTAACAACAAAAAAACAGAACTCAAATCGGAACGATGGGAGCGCCACAATCCCATCGTTCCGGGAACTTTTTGATCAAGGTGGTATTTTGATTAAAAACCAACGCAATTTTCTTGTGTATATTTTTCAAAAATATTTATGATAAAAAATTAGAAGTTAATTATTTCTCCACTTGAGTGTCTTTTTGAAAAACTAATAATCTTACTCCAAAAGACGTCAACTAAATTAACGAATCTACTACATACGATTGTGCGCAAGTACTTTCCATCGAAAGATGAATAACAAAAATCTGAAATGACGATGACATTACTTGGAATAAAATTCAATTAAGATCAGATCAAAAAGCGAGCAAAGATTTTTTTTGGTAATTAATCACCAAAGAATTGTGCCATCGACCCCTTAGAAAAGACATTAATTAAGAAAAGAGCACAAAGTGAAATCTTCGATGTTTGTTTTAAGAGAAAAATTAATATTTAGGATAAATTGTGATGACCTCAAATAGGTTTTGTTTTTTTTTTTGTATTTTTGTAAAATGAAATTATATTTTTTGCAGGGGAAAAGCTCAATTAAATGCTAATAAAACGGTTGGGAATTAATTTACGCAAAAAGGCTGTCCTAAAAAATTTAGACAAAAAAATTTCGGTAAGAAAAAAATGTTACTGAATATAAATTACTAAAAAAAATTTTCTTTTTCATATTTAGTGAATTTTATTGAGAGTAGGGGTAGGATAGCCCCAAGATGGGGGAATTTAGTTTACGAATCTTCTGGTTGCCAGATGAGTGAATTTTTAGCATATATTTTTTGTTCGTCCGATAGTCTTTTTTGAATTTTTTTTTTTTGGTTTGCACTGTAAAATAATATCACATTTTAGATAATGTTCAGACACCACGTGCATATGCCATGCAAGTACATAGATCTCAAGCGAAGGCTTTATTTTCAACATGAAATGAGGTTCAAGTAACCTTTCCTTTCTCAACTACGAAAAAGAGTATGAATAATCTTTGATTATTCAAGAAATTATCAAAAGAAAGTATTAATAATTGGCTTCTTAGTGAAGACATTCTAAGTGAAGATGGGGGGACGCACTGTTACGCTGTGAGTATAACGATAAAGTACAATATCTAAAATTTCAAAAAAAAGGAAGGAAATCCAACATTATTTTTAGAAATATTCAAGCAACAAACAAAAACCAAACAACCGAATTGGCAGAATTTTGTCAAAATTTCGATGACAGTACACTAATTTGCTGGAATTTTAATTGGTATCCAAATCATATTCAAACATTTAATGTTTGTTGGATTAATTTGGCACACGAGCCAAGAAAAATTTTCATTAAAATTAACGTGTCACATATTTTTATTTATTTATTCGAAATTTTAGTGTAAAAATTGACTGCACACATAATATCCTGTCGCTGTTTTATAAAGTGTGTTAAAATTATTGTAATTTTTCTTTTTTGATGAATATTTTTCGGTTGGTAATAATAATTTGTTCGGAATTTGGTCAGATTTTCAATAAAAAAATGTTAATCATGTTTATTGCATTTAGGAGGAGGGAAAAGAGGCATCTGTGGAATTATTTTTAGTATTTTTGATTTTATTTCATGTGAACTCCTACCTGGTTATCCATTTCATAGTTCGGATAGTACAGTCCTGTCATATTTGACAATTGTCAAATTTATATGTTATTCCAGATCGTATTTGTTTAGGCGAAGATTTGCCATTTTTATTTGTGGAACGTTTACTTTTTATATAACAGTGCATTTGGGTGCGGCTTTTTTTAAAAATAAACTTTGCTAATCTCTTAGTAGATACGTTAATAAATAAGTTTTCCTTTTTCACTTCATCTCCCCTAAAAATGACTGTAGAGAAGCCATTGTATTCGGAAAGTACTGCCCTACCATTTGAGAGCTATCGAACTTATATTTAATTTTAAGTTAAATTTTATAAATTTAAATATTGTCAATTTATATTATGAATTGCAAAAAAAAAGTTGCTGATTCTAGAAATGTGGTGATTCTGCTATAACATCGTTTTGAACAACGTTTCTTTCATCGATGAGGCTCTTCCTCAATAAACGGAATTACTTCATATGGGACTCTGAAAACCCTCAAGTGACTATAGAGAAGACATTGTATAAAGCTCATTCCTAGCTCGGTGCAAACGTCAAGAAGCAAAATATGGGGCTCTGAAAACCCTCAAGTGACTGTGCAGAAGCCATTGTATCCGATAAAAGTGACTGTTTGGTGAGCATTTTGGTCTGAAGGCGTTATTGGTCAGATATTTCTTTGAAAATGAAGACCTTCAGACCGCTACGCTCAGTTCTAAACACTATGGCCGTATGATAGTCGGATTTTACCTTAAAATTGACGGTTTTAATCTGGACTATAAGTGGTTTCAATAAAATGGCGCCACAAGCCACACAACGCGACAAATTTTCGCTTAATTGCGTCAGAAATTGGTGGATACGTCAATAAATAAGTTTTCCTTTTTCATTTGATCTCCCCCACAAATGACTGTTGAGAAGCCATTGTATTCGGAAAGTACTGCCCTGCCATTTGACAGCTATCGAGCTTATATACAATATAATTTATATTATGGATTGTAAACAAAAAATTGTTGATTCTAAAAATATTGTGATTCTGCTATAACCACGTTTTCAACAAAATCTCTTTCACAAATGAGGCTCATTTCTCTCTCGGTAAATACCTCAATAAGCGAAATTGCTACATATGGGACTCTAAAAACCCACAAGAGACTATGTAAGAGCCATTGAAAATGTCATTGGCTGGTATTGAATACAAGTCAATTCTGAGCGCTATGGCCAAATTTTTTTGGCCTGAACTTGAAGATTTTAATTTGGACCATATGTGGTTTCAGCGAAATGATGCCACAAGTCACACAACATAAGACATTTAGGCTTTATTGTGCGAAAAGTTCCCAGGGCGCGTCATTTCGAGATCTTTTTGTGGATTTACGGAAATATCGTTTATATAAAGTTTATGCAGAAACTTTTTTTAGCTCGGACTTGAAGATTTTAATCTAAATCATATCTGTTTTCAACATAACGAAGACACATGACACAACAAATTTTGGTTTTATTTAGTTGAAAGTTACCAGGCCACGTAATCGAGAGATTTAATGGGTCCAGTTGGCCACCAATATCGTGTGATGTTATGCTCTTGGGCTTTTTCTTATAAGGCTATGCAAAAGATCGTATTTATGCAGACAATCATCAATTTTTAAATTATTTAAAAATCAACATCTTGACGAATGCAAAGCAAAATTACCATTTATGAGGCTCTAAAAATCCACAAGTGACTTTGGAGAAGACATTGTTTCTATAAAAATTGTAGGTGTATTTTTTGTTCTAAAGTTTTTTTGAAAAAGAAAGAGAGACCGTTTTTTTAATTCGGAGTGCATTGGTTCTAAAGTTTTTTTGAAAAAGAAAGAGAGACCATTACAGTTAATTCGGAGTGCATTGGTCGCAGATAACAGACTTTTTTTATAGCTCGGACTTGAATATTTTAATCTAAATCATATCTGATTGCAACAAAATGAAGCCACAAGCCGCATAACACAACAATTTCAGGCTTTATTGTTCAAAAACTTCTCAGGGCGCATAATTTCTAGATTTATTAGTGTCACTTGAATATAGCAAGATCGTGTAATTTGACGCGGTTGGACTTCTTTTTATGAATTAACGGATGAATTTTTAAATGCGCAAAAAATTGAGGTCTTTTATGTATAATGGCAAGGACCTTGCCATTATGCATAAAATTTTTATTACTAAAATAAAAATTTTATGCATAATGGCAAGGTCCAAGAAGTCTTTCAAAATAAAATTTTTAACAAAATCTTAATTTTAAATACTTTTTAATTAATTTTCTTTTCCAAACCAAAAATTGGATGACTTTTGTTGTGTCTTTTATTCAAGATTACTTTTCGTACCACAAATTGGATAGTATATTTATTATGTACTGAATTTCCATAAATTATTTTTATTTCTTTTAATTTAAATAACTTAAAAATGTTATTTGTATTAAAAATAAAAACTAATAAATTTATTTATTTAGTATAAAGTTTTTATCTGAAAATAAAATTTTTCTTAGTTAAGTTTTTGAAAATAACAAATTCCTATAATAATTTTCCAATCGTTTTATTACAATTTCAATAAAATTAGATTAATTTTTCTAAAAAAAATTTAATAAAACTTTTTTACTGAATTGGCAATTATTCTAGTAATTTTTATAAGTCTCCAAAAATACTAATCTAAAAAAAGGACATGTTTATAAAAATCAAAACAAATTAAATATAACCAACACGAAATTTTGACACAAAAAAAAAAATAGGTTGGCAAGCATTATTTTTGGATACCAGGATTAAATTTGTTGAAAATAATTGTTATAAAAGCACATATATAAGAGTGTAAACGAAAAAAGAAAAGAAAAAAAAACAAATGCTGACAAACATGTCCCCACACAATACTCACGTACATATTCGTATCCCCAAAAACCGATTTAAAAATGATGAAGAAGAAAAAAAGTAATTTTCAAATCGAGAATAGATAATAAAAAAAAATATAAAAAACAACTTTTTTTGGGGGGAAGGGGGGTTGATTGAGCTTTTATTTTTTTGGTAGCACGTATGTACGTACGACCCAACCGAACATTATGCGTATACGTATGCGTACAAGGTGAGTTTTATCTGCTTGTACAGCGGCGGCCTGATCAAAAAAGAGAATGCCGCCAAATAATAAAAAAAAAATAAAAAAACAATATCCAAAAACCGACAACAACGACGAACTGGTGAGGTATGTTTTCTAAGTTTTTATGGTTTATTTTAAAGAAATTTTTTTTTACACCTATTTACACCTTCAAAAAAAAAAAGGAGGAAAAAAATGGAACGACGCACATAAATTTTTTCCCGCGTTAGATCTTTTACCGTTTTGGTGGACCACATTAAATTTTGATATGCAAAACTTTTTCACATTAATTTCTTTTTGATATCGTAGGTAATTTTTTTATTTTCTTTCTTTAATTTAAAAAAAACACCTTGTAGTGGGGACATCTTGATGAGAGATTGTTCGAATTGTGAGTTGAGACACTTTATTTTTCTACAACTCAGGCCATTTGGCGATGACTTAAGGGCATTCTGGATCTGCTCCTTACTTTATGATGATGTCCTTTAGTGGTATTGATAATTGCAGTTAATTTTCTTATTGGAAAGTGTTAGAAGAGAAAACCAAGATGTCGTTTATAGAGTCTGAATAACTTATCCATTTTGTAGTTCGAAAAAAAGGGGACTGTCATTTGACTTATATATACGTCATCCACAGTCGCCTATTTTTAATATAGACTACGGATTGAATAGGAGATACGCCGATTAAGACACGATTACACCATTCGAGAAATGCTCGAATTTTGGGAAAAGTCATCCATATTTTCGGCACGACCTGTGTAAAATGTGTGTTTTTCTGTCATGTTGTGCAAATATTAGTTTCCTTAATATCCACCAAAAGTAGTGAACGGTAAAACACGAACAAATAAAATTGAAAATCGTTCGTGAAATCGGAACAAATGTCAAATGTCAAATGGATGACGGAAAAAATAATAGCTCGACTGTGCGAATGTTGATCGAGCTCACGCGTAAAACCAACAAAAATGTTCGAGCGATCGTTCATTGCCCGAATGGTGTAATCGGCTTTAAAAAATTCAGCCTACTGGAAAATTTGGCCTTGAATAATTCGAGCATTTTCGGAATGGTCTAATCAACATTTTTTTGGCACCAAATATTGTTCCACTGATGAGGACCTTTTCTCGCTCTGATGAGGCTCTTTTCTCGAAATTGCCGCATATGGGGCTCTAAAAACCCACAAGTGACTGTGGAGAAGCCATTGTATGAGGCTCATTTCCCGCTCGGTGAATACTTCAATAAGCGAAAGTGTCGCATATGGGGCTCTAAAAACCTACAAGTGACTGTGTAGAAGCTATTGTATGGGGCTCATTTCTCGCTTAGCGGATGGGTTAATAAGCATAATTGTCGTGTATGGGGCTCTGAAAATCCTCAAGTGACTGTGGAGGATTTCGAAAAATGAGTAAATCAATTCTCAGCGCTTTGACCGAATTTTTTTTCGTATGGACTTGAAGATTTTAATCTGATCCAATAATTCGTTCATTTCCAGAATGGTCTAATCGTAGCTTTAGAAGATGAATGCTTATGCCTCGAGCAAATTTTTTTTTGGCGTCAAATTTTCAAAAAAAAAATTCTTTGGCCTAAAGGTGTCATTGGCTTGTTTTCCTTTGAATATAAAACAGAAGAGACCGTTAGCGAGCGCTATTGTCATATTATAATAGATTTTTTTCATTTAAACTAGAAATTTTTGAATCTTGACCAAATGTGGTTTCCTCAAAACAGCAGCCAAAAGCCTCACAACTCGACACATTTGGACTTTATTGGGCAAAAACTTCCCAGAAAGTGTAATTTGTAGATTTTGTTTTATCAATTGACCTCCAATGTCGTTTGATTGGCCGTCTTTGATATTTTTCTTGTAATACTATGCGAAACCCAGACACTTTTTTGTCTACAGCAATTATTATACTTTTACTTGCCCAAGCACAAATTGGAATAACTCTAGATTTGTTTAAAAAAAGAAAGGTCACTTTTGATGGTAGATTTTTATTTTTTATATGATCTTAAAATATCGGAAATTAGTACCAATTGGTCACTCACTTTTAAAATTAATAATTCAAATTATGTTTATCTAATCCTAAACGTTTTGACAGAGAAAATTTATAATTAATATCTTTTTTGTTGTTTTTAGGCTAGTAGGTAGACACTACTTTAGGCTGGTTAGTAGGTGTCAATGGGATGTGCTTATTTGTATGGACCACAAAAAAATTGACCATTTGCTTTGGCATTAAAAAAATACATAATTCCAATTGGAAGATTTTTTAAGGCATTTTAATGAATAATATTTCAGAATTATTAACATTTTTTTGGTAATAAAACGTTTAGGAAAATTGTCAATTGTACGTATTAGGCTTTTTTTGGATAAACTTAAGCTTAGTAAATTAACAAAAATGAGCTTTTTTCTGAAAATGTTTTTAATTCGATTGTGGATATTTTTTTCCCATAAAGAAAACAGTGAATTCATAAACTTACCAAATCGGCAGTAGTTTTTACAACAAAAAAAAAGAGCTTAAAGTAAAAAAAAACCTATTATAAATATAAATGAAAAATAATTTCTAAAAAGCTTACAGTAAAAAATATTTTACTTTATCAAAGCATTTCTATTTTATACAAGAAATAATCTGTGTCAAATTATTTAGCAAATAGGCAAAAATTAGAATTAACATATTACGCGAAAATCATTCACTTCAGTTTAATTTCTAGTTAATTAATATTCTAAGAAAATTTTGCCATCATAAAAAGGAGATACAAGAACTATTGTTAAAAAAATCCTAATTAAGTTATAAGTATTTAGGGGGTGTAAGGGTGATGTGAAGGTACAAGGATGTACGCTAGTCTAGACGAGAATTTATATTTTACATAAAAACTCATATAAAAAAAGCACGCATTAACGTATAAACTTTTAAAAAGGCAGTATTTATGAGTAAACACCGGAAAAGTACAAAAATATTGCCAAATTTTCTAAAAACATTGAAGAAAACTCACAATTACATTTATAAAAATGGCAACAATGCGTCAATATAAAAATGAAACAGTAATTCATATTAAAAATAATATTGAATATTTTGCCGTTTAATAATTAAACTCATTAACAAAAATGAGCTTTTTTTGGAAAATGTCTTAACTCGGTTGTGGATATTTTGTTCTATAAAGAAAATCTGTATAAGATGAATTTATGAACTTACCAAATCGGAAGTAGTTTTCTAAAAAAAAACCTTAATGATGAGTGTACAAGTTTAAAATAAAAAATAAAAAAAAATTTAATAAATTAAAAATAATAACACTAGTTTAAAGAAGAATTTATTTTTTACCAAAATTTCTTATAACAAAATCCTGAATTTCTTTGACAAAAAAACTTAAAAAAAATCAGGTCCTAATGTATATATAGAAAAAAACTTTTAAAAGGCAGTATTTATGCGTAAACACCGAAAAAGCACCAAAACATTGCCAAATTTTCTAAAAATATTCAAGAAAACTCACAATTACATTTATAAAAATGGCAACAATGCGTCAATATAAAAATGAGGCGGTAAAATTTGAAAATAATATTGAATTATTAGCAGAAGTAGTTATTTGCATAAACAAAAATTTACATCTCAGCCACCAAGCTGTCACAATATTTTCCTTAACAATTTTAAAACATATTTTAAACCCAATCCTCTCTATTCCCCCAACCCCCCTCGAGAACATATTTTAGTAGTTTTACAGCAAAAAAAATATAAAATAAAATAAAATAAAATAAAAAGTCTTTAAAAAATCTGCCTTTTTGGTCATTTCCGGCTTGCATTTACTTACGCTGGAAATTTATTATTCAAAAAAAAAGCATAAACAACTTAAATCAAGAAAATGGACCACTTTCGGCCTAATTTCTTTACGTTTTCAAATTTATTCAGAGTCAAACCTACCCCATCACCATCTCTTCCCACCAAAAAAAAAGCAAAAACTCAAAACACTTCACGTTCGGTTGGGTATGTTCGGTGAGTTTAAATAGAAAATTTTCTCTACAAATACAAATGCAGACTGCCTTTCCAGAATAGTTCATTGAAAGTCAGCCCAAAAATAGCTTTAGTACCTTGTAAACGGGGTCTGGAACTAATAACGTAAAACGGGAATAAGGCAAAAGCAGAACGCGGAACATGAAAATGAAGTGAGGAGTATGACATGAAGTGTGATATGTTCTGTGGAGCAATTTTATTTTTATGATCAAAAAAGAAAAGTATTTAACTAATAGTGTATGTGTGAGAATTTAGTTGGTGGTGGTAGTGGGGGTAGGGAGGGGGGTTTCGTATTAATGTTTGCATAAAATAACGAGAAAAAATGAGAACAAAACGCAATAATTGAGGAAAGGTTGTTGTGAATATTATTCCTTTTGCTTCATAGTCGAAAGCTTATGTTTTGCAGATTGTGGCATTTTTAAGAGAAGAAAAGGAAAATTTTAACGAAATACAGAATAGCAAAGGACGCCAAGGACTATGACGAAAACGATAACGACCGAAGCAACAAAAACGACAGGGACAAAGACAGAAATGGAAACACAAACGGACCAAGGACTTAAGTTCAGGGAGCAGGGCATAGAAATCAACAAGGAAACTATACCCAACCGGGAGTGTGAATTTCACCGGCAGCTCCTTTTTTTCCACCCTCGCGAATTGTTGTTTAACCCGAAGAAAGTTGCTGTGTTTCTTTTCTTATGCAAAGGTGTACGCGACGCACCCAATCTCGTTACTTTATACCCTCGTCTTCCGACAGCTATCAACAATATTTCCCCCTTCCGGCACTAGTACTAATGAACTACTAGATGGGGATAGACATGGGCATTGGCATGAGGGGAAAATGGAATGAGCAAAAATGGTGACGGTTCGTGTACGAATGGAAATTAATTTAAATTGCAATATTTTCTGCTGTTTTCTTCAAAGTTGTTTTTATCAGAACTCGACAACCAACACCCTCCCCCTCCCCCTCTACTTCCCTCTGCGTTATTCTAACTAACTTCACTTAAAGACGGTAACAATTTTTTGTTATTCTTCTATTTTTTTTTTTGTGATAAAAGCGGAAAAGTTTTACCAAATTTTCTAGAAACAAAAAAAAAAATTAACTTAGTTTTTTTCCCCATTTTTCTTAAGACATTGTGACTCCCTCTAATCACTTTTTTTTTGTATTTTTGCTGGTATTTTCTCTTTGGACATATTGATTTGTTTTTTTTTGTACCCCAAATACCTTTAAATAAATATTTTCTCCTAGTAAAAAAAAAGAGAGGGGGCGGGCGACAAAATTTTTTTTAATCTTAAAAACTCAAGTCAGTCAGTCATCAGATGTACTTCTTGCCTTGGAAGAAATATAAATAAAAATAAACCAGTAAATATGTAGGCTGGGGGGGGGGGGGGATCAGATTGAAGACTTGCAGAGCAATATCTAACAAGGGTGAATGATGATGATGACAATTACACACACACAAACGAAACTGGTAAAATTAATTTTCTTTTTGTACCTGTCAATCGTAGTGTTTAAGTGACAGGCGGCGGTGAGATGTGGACAACAAGGACAGCATGGACATTTGGAACAGTCATCAGCCGTACTAGTAATAACACTCAGACATGCCGTGATGGTAGAGAGAGACACAAGAATAAGAACAAGATGTGGATTCAGGGATTTTGATTCTAAGACCTGAAAGTCACTATAATCCTGTCACTCTGAATGCAACTAAGGATATTCGGCTTAGTGATGAAATGAAATTTCAAGCGTATTTTTCTCACATTTCCTGTCAGAAATACACATGCACTTGTGTACACACATTTCACATCATCCTTCGTTTACCAAAAATCCATCTGCACCCACGCACGCATATATTTATGGTCACAGTACTGCGTATCATCGGAGCCCAACCAAACAACCAAGAAAATCCGAAATGAAAATGAGAAAATATTTTCTTTGCTGAGTTTTCTTAAGTTTGTTGATTTTCCTACTTTATTATTGGCGTACGCATAATAAAAAAAAAGGGGTTGTGAACAAGTGAATCATAGTCGCCACCCTGACTAAACTAAACACATCGGCAAAAATGGCATGTTCTCATTTTCATATTTCTTTCCATTTCCGCTTATTCTACTTACGAGCCAAAAAGGAATTATTTGACTTCTTACAAACACAACCAGGACGCCCAAGTAATAGTAAGGACGTTTTCTTTCACATAATATTAAGGACATTATCAGTTCTGTTTTTTTTTATAAGGATTTTGTATGAATTTTCTCATTACAATTTACAACAAAAAATTTCCTTTTAAAAAGAGCCCTGCTGAAAGGACATTTACTATTATTGGCATAACTTTTTTCTTAAAGGAAATTTTCATTTTTCGCCTATAAATGGTATTTTTTTGATTATCAACAAATTTTTTTCTTAAATCACAAAATACGAGGTCTGTAATCCCCACCAGATATTATACACTTGAGCCAAAGTTTTTCCCAATCCCCCTTCGATTCCGTCTTTATCTCCTCTATCGTAGCGTAGCGTCGTCCTTTCATGGGGCTCTTCAGTTTCGAGAATAAGAAAAAGTCACAGGGGGCCGGATCTGGGGAATACGGTGGCTGCGGCATTATTAGTGTGTTATTTTTGGCTAAAAATGGCAAAAGCCAATTTTTGTTCTTCCACAAATCCGGGCGTTTCTGGCGGATTGCTTCACGCAACTTGCGCATAACTTGCAGGTAATATTCCTTATTGACCGTTCTACCGTGCGGCAAGAACTCATGATGCACCACGCCCCTGCAATCGAAGAAAACTGTAAGCAAAACTTTCACATTCGACCGAACTTGGCTCGTGCTGCAACTTCCATTGGGATCATTGAGCTTTGGTTTTCACGTCATAACCATAAACCCATGATTCGTCACCAGTTATGACCATGATTCGTCACAGCTCCTTAACAATGTAAATGCGATGCTGTTTTTGGTCGAAGTTGAGCAAAAATCAAAGACGAGCTAAAACACGTGCAAGCAAAGCAGTTGTCAAAAATTAACTGAAGATTCAAAATGGCCAAACTTGTCAGCATAAGTGAGAAACATGATTACCAACATAAAATCGAATATACGTAACCCGCGAAAATTCAAAATTCGCGGTAGTTTTTGAACAGACATCGTATTCCTTAACCAAATAAACCCATTAATTCTCCTTCCTCCTATAGACCTATTCAGCCTCTTACCACAATCCTTGGTAAGATTTTTTGAAAAATTCCTATTAAAACGACTCTGCCCAGTCCTAGTTAATAAAAAAATTATTCCTGATCACCAATTTGGTTTCCGATCTGAACAATCCACTATCCAGCAATGCCATTGAATTCGTGATCACATTGCATCCTATCTTGGGAGGAAAGAGTATTGCCCAGCATTATTTTTAGATATCTCCCAAGCTTTTGATCGTGTGTAGCATCCTGAACACCTCTGGAAACTCAAGAGCTTTCTTCCTTCAACATGCTACCTTACCATAATTCATATCTCTCCCAACGTCATTTCCAAATTGCAATTAACTCAGAATCCTCGGAAATATATCCTATGCTAGCTGGAGTACCACAAGGTAGGTTTCTTGGTACCATTTTATGCAATATTTGTACCCATGACATCCCAGCTGATCCTTATACTATCATTGCTACTTATGCAGATGATACGACCATACTTGCTACTCATACAAATCCTCGCATAGCTTCCAACAATTGTCAATCCTGGTTTAAGAGATGGAGAGTGAGGGTAAATGAATAGAAGAGTGCTCACATTACTTTCACACTTTATCAAGGAAAACCTACCCCTTTATACCTTAATGGCAACGTGATTCCACAATATGATAAGGTACACATACGTTATTTGGGAGTTTACATGGACAAAAGGTTAACGTCAAACCGTCATACTACCAGGTGTATAAGCTTAAATCCGCTGTTTTTTAGTCAAAAAAAAAAAACAACTTCATTTAAAGTTCTTGCCCTCGCTAGCTACACATATTTCCCATATCTCGGGCAATTTGAGGATACCACGCCAAAATAAATCCTTCTCTTTCAAGGCAAACCAGTCATCAGCCATTTTTGGACGTCGTCGTAAGGATCGAAGTTCTGCTCAGCGAGCGCGTGGCCCATCGACGAAAACAGGTGGTAGTCGGAAGGGACCAGGTCTGGTGAATAAGCGGGGTGGGGTGCGTTGTCGTGGAGGAAAATCAATTTATCATGTCTTTGTTGATAATGTCCTTTTTCACGCCGAGCACGGTGCAATTTGATCAGTTGTTGGTGGTAGCTGTGGGCATTGACAGTTTCACCAGGTTTCAACATCTCATAGTAGACGATACCCCGCCCATCCCACCAAACGGTTCGAAGCGATTTAGTCTTGGGGAAAATGTTGATGGTTGGCCGGGATCAACCCACGATTTGTTACGCTTAGGATTCTCGAAATATATTCACTTTTCATCGCCTGTCACAATCCGATGCAGGAACGACTTCCTTTTTTGTCTGGCGAGCAAGATTTCGCATGTGTTTTGGCGTCACTCCATCTGCCTATCGTTCAATTCATGCGGCACCCATTTTCCGATCTTTTCAATCTTCCCTATGGCACGCAGACGCATGGAAATGGCTGGTTGAGTAACACCCAATTGCTCCGTGAGCATTTTTTGCAATTAGGTATCGTTTTCATCCAAATGAGTCTGCAATTGATGGTCCTCAACTTTCCTAGGCCGATTTTCAAGCTTCTTCTCCCACAAGTCAAAATTGCCGTCTTTGAACCGACAATACCAATCTCGGCACGTTGTTTCCGATAAAGCACTGTCACCACAGGCCTCCAAAAGCATTCGATGCGATTCGGCAGTCGATTTCTTCAAATTGAAGCAGAACAGCAGATCTTCCCGCATATGCTCTTTTTCTGACACAAAACTAGACATGATTAGCAAAGGAAAAATATATGTTGTTGTACGAAATTGCTGACAATGTGCACTGATTAAACTCATAAAAAAAAAGTATGGCGTGCCCATGGTAGCTTAATACGCTCACTCACGCCATCTATGACCAAACAGCGGATTTAAGCTTATACACCTGGTAGACTAAAAAAAAACCTAGACGTTACCTGCAATTTCTTAGACTACTGGATAAACACTCGAACTTAATAATAAAAAGTAATCTAATCTACAATACAATTATAAAACCTCTTTGGATGTATGGAATTGAACTTTGTGGTTCAACGAAATGTTCCAATTCCTATTGCGTGCAGGTCTTACAATCCAAGATCCTCCGTAAAATTTTTGATGCCCCCTTTTATGTCCGTAACAAGATAATACATCGTGATCTAAATGTTCCCTTTTTGGGAAAAATTGCACTCCCGCTTATCATAATCCACTTGTGAGAAAATTGTCCTGTACTGCCCTTCCTGGAAGCACTCATCGGAGACTTAAGAGACAATGGCCTGGAGATTTTCTAGAGGAATCCAACTTCCATTAGTTGAAGAAACGCTGATGGGTGTTTAATCCCACTTCATGATGCATAAAATTGTTAATTAAAATGTTATGTAAATATTCTTGTTACAATAAAATTTTAATTGCAGATAAAAAGAAAAAAAAATCAGGAGGTCTCATAAAATGTATGATTTTCTTTAAATTTTTAAGTCCAAAAAAAAAGCCACTCATATTTTGATTTGAAGTGCATAAAATTTCATTTTAACGAAATATTTTAAAAAATTAGACCTCAAAATTACTATTTCTACTATAAAACGCTCTAAAGCAGCAATCTTTAAATTGCATCCCAAAAAATTACTAGAAAATAATAGAAAAGGACAGCTTCCGATCAGATCTGGTAAGTTTTAATTTAATCATAAAAAGTAATCCAATTTTTTGTTCGAAAAGTCAAATTAAAAATAAAATACTTTTAAAATTTAGACTTTAATAAAAATTTTAATTAATTATTAGTGCCTAAACCTGAAATAAGTTTTTTTCATTTTTTTTGCAGGATATTAGATGGTTTTTTCGAACTTTTCAGGCTCTAAAAATTGTGAACAGAAAATTTTTTTTTTTAAAATAACGATGAAAAATCTCCTATGTTCAGTAAAAGTCGGACGTAGATTTTTAAGGAACATTTGAACAAAACACACTTAATATTTGGGTTTTCGTAAAATTTTTAGTTAGTATAAAAAAAGCATTTCTGCAAGACTCGATAGTTTTAAGATAATTTTTTTTAATAGTACCTTTTTGTACAATTCGGAATATAATTTGGTAATTACTTAAACGGTGTTGATTTTTCAATAATTTCAAATATTTTTAAAATTAATATTTATCTGATTAAAGATAATTTTTATAAAAAAAAAATCTTGGAGACCAATTTACACCACCAAATCACAAAATTATGTGTTCTGGGAAATTTTTGAGCAATAAAATGAAATTTTGTAGTGTTTTTTTGGTTGTTTTGTTGAAATCACATTTAGTTTAGATTAAAATCCTCCAGTTAAGGTCATAAAAAGCCGATAATCATAAGGTTATACCGCTCAGAAATTGACGGTAACATTCTTTACAGGCCAATAATACCTCCAGATCAAAATAAACACTAAACATTCACTTTTTGTGTATATACTGGCTCTTTCACAGTCACTTGTGGTTTTTCAGAGCCCCATATACGGAAATTTAGCTTTTCGAGTATCCGTCGTGGTAGAAATGGGCTCCATTAACGTAAAAATCTGCATCCAATAACAGTTTTCAGAGCCCCAAAGAGGGAAATTTGGCTTTTTTGAGTATCCCTCGAGCTACAAATGAACCTCATCAATATGAAAATCTGCATCCAAAGCCAGTTTTCAGACCCCCATATTCAGAAATTTGGCTTTCTTAAGTATCTCTTGTGCTAGAAATGAGCCTCATCAACTTAAAAATTTGTTAGAAAAATCTGCATCCAAAGTTAGTTTTCAGTGCTCCAAAGAGGGAAATTTGTTTTTTTTTAATATCCCTTGAGCTAGAAATGAGCCTCAACAATGTGAAAATTCGTTGGAAAAATCTGCATCCAAAGCCAGTTCTCAGAGCTTCATATACGAAAATATGACTTTTTTGAGTATCCCTTGTGCTAAAGATGAGCCTCATCAATGTGAAAATTCGTTGGAAAAATCTGCATCCAAAGCCAGTTCTCAGAGCTTCATATACGAAAATATGACTTTTTTGTGTATCCCTTGTGCTAGAGATGAACCTCAGCAACGTAAATTTTTTTGAAAAGATCAACATCCAAAGATAGTTTTCAGAGCCCCAAAGAGGAAATTTGAAAATTTGTTAGAAAAATCTGCATCCAAAGCTAGTTTTCAGACCCCCATATTCAGAAATTTGGCTTTCTTAAGTATCTCTTGTGCTAGAAATGAGCCTCATCAACTTAAAAATTTGTTAGAAAAATCTGCATCCAAAGTTAGTTTTCAGTGCTCCAAAGAGGGAAATTTGTTTTTTTTTAATATCCCTTGAGCTAGAAATGAGCCTCAACAATGTGAAAATTCGTTGGAAAAATCTGCATCCAAAGCCAGTTCTCAGAGCTTCATATACGAAAATATGCCTTTTTTGTGTATCCCTTGTGCTAGAGATGAACCTCAGCAACGTAAAGTTTTTTTGAAAAGATCAACATCCAAAGTTAGTTTTCAGAGCCCCAAAGAGGAAATTTGAAAATTTGTTAGAAAAATCTGCATCCAAAGTTAGTTTTCAGACCCCCATATTCAGAAATTTGGCTTTCTTAAGTATCTCTTGTGCTAGAAATGAGCCTCATCAACGTAAAAATTTGTAAGAAAAATCTGCATCCAAAGTTAGTTTTCAGTGCTCCAAAGAAGGAAATTTGGCTTTTTTGAATATCCCGTGAGCTAGAAATGAGCCTCATCAATGTGAAAATTCGTTGGAAAAATCTGCATCCAAAGACAGTTCTCAGAGCTTCATATACGAAAATATGGCTTTTTTGTGTATCCCTTGTGCTAGAGATGAACCTCAGCAACGTAAATTTTTTTTTAAAAGATCAACATCCAAAGTTACTTTTCAGAGCCCCAAAGAGGAAATTTGAAAATTTGTTAGAAAAATCTGCAACCAAAGTTAGTTTTTAGAACCCTATCATATACGAAAATATGGCTTTTTTGAATATTCATTCACTTGTGGGTTTTCAAAGCCTCAAGAAATTTTTTTTTTGAGTATCCATCAAATAAGAACACAGAAGCCTTATTATTTCTAAAGAAAATTTTATTTGAAAAACCAGCATCTAAGACCTGTTGTTACAGCGTGCACTAAATCAGGATATTTTTAGTGCATTTTTAGACAAATATTATAAATTGGCCATCCTTAAAGTAAACAAATGCTATTTTTGATAACATATATATTTTGACAGCTGTCAAATGATAAGGATGCACTTTTTGAACAGTAAAATGAATTTTGAGTTTTTTTAATTTAAAAATTTTAATTTCTTTTTGTCGTTTTATATCAAAAACCCCTTTTAAAATTTTTCTAATATTATTAAAACTTAATAATCACAATTCTTATAACTTTTTCCAAAATCAATTGTAAAAAAAAATTATCAAATTTTGATTTGTTAACAAAGTCTTATTAATGTTATTTTTTTTGCTTGAAATTTCCATTTAAGTTAAGTAAAGTCTGTTTAAGGTCTGAAACATTTTTAAAACAAAGTTTCTTCTTATAACTGGGAACGTAATCTAATTTCGTTTACCAAAAAATTCTAACTAGTTTAAAAAGTCATACCTCCCTCTGTAAATAGTCTATAATCTATAATACCTAAATTTTTTTAGTCTATGAGGTACTTAAAAAACTTTCCACAATTTTAATTATATAAATACAAATTAATAATAATAATAAAAAGAAAAAGGAAAATTTATTTACCTTTTAGTTAGGATGCGATAAAAAAACAAAGTCTTCTTTTGGTTATAATCCCAGCTTAGAATATTCTTATCCACCAAAAAGAGAATTAATATTGAAAATAATTTCTAAAATAGGCACCGAAAAATAACACCAAAAAATTTAGACGGCCACCAACAAATTGACTTTTTGAGAAAACTCTTTGTTTACACTTTGCAGTAAATTTTATTTTCGATCTTTAATTTTTTTTAATTCCAATTTTTTTTTTTTTTTACTTTTGGTAACACTGGATAGATAATTTTTCGTTTTATTCGATTCTCTTATTTTTTTTTATTTTATTAATGCTGATAATTCCACCTTTAATTATAATCAAAAGAAAGAAAAAAATTTTTTATTCTTTCTTTATCACGAAATTGATTAGAAAATCATTTGCTGATTAGCTAATTCGTTAACATGCGGAGAGGAGGACACCACCAACGTGATACCAACAGAAGAAAAAAGAAAACAAAAAACCTTCTTACAAAAATTATTTTGATTAGGAATTCGATATTTTTCAATATTTGACGGTGTTTTTAAGGTTGTTCTATTTTATTTTTTTTTTTTTGCTTCTTCTTGCGAATAATTTACCTTTATTCAATATTCTTTCTTATATAAAAAAAAAAAAAAACTCCAACTTGATTTATTGATTTTTCTTATAATTTTTGTTAACCACTAAAAGAAAAAAAAGTTGTTTTCTTAAATTCTGTCGAAATTTATATTTTCTTATAAAAACCGGCCGGAATAAATGACATTTAAAAAAAAAAAGTTAAGTTAAAAACCAAAACAATATGAAATGAAAAAAAAAACAACAAAACCCGAAACAACACAAACACAGTCGGCGGGGCAATTGCAAAAAATCCGGGTAGACAGCGCACACTTTACGTCAAAGTCGTTAACGAGAATGTATGAATGAGCATCGAATAGAAAGAAGCAACTTTGTTTGTCGGCGGACTTTTTCCAATCTTTTAATCGAAAGTATTTGTTTTTTTTGCAATATTTTTAAATTAAAATTTCATTTGTTTTTAAAGAGTACACTTTCACTATCCGTTCGAATATTAAACAATTCGAAAATTTAAGTAATTTTTGATTATTATTCGCGCCACTAGAAGAAAACCTTCACACTACACCACAGGAGTAGTGGTGGTGGTGGTGGTGGTAGTCACAAAAAAATTCACTGATAACCCGTCAGAATCGGAATATCGCGACGACGACGATAAAACACGTCCAACACTTTACACTGATCTCAGTCAACTTACTCGGCAATCGAATTTTTGTCCGGCTCGACACCGTGAAAACCGGCTCTTCTCTCAATCGCATATAACCGCAATAGAAAAGCGTACTTCAGCCACGCACATGCATGTGTGTGTTGCCAGCGGAGAAAAATTACTTTTATTAAGGGGAACAACCATAAAACAATTTCTCTCTTTTTTCTGTTTACCTTTTGAACCCGTAACCGATTGGAAATGTTACTCTCACCGACTGAGAGAACAGTTATAGAGAGTTGTTTTTTTCCTTCTTCCAATCAATAGTCAATTTTTAACGGCGAGAGCGCACACACTTTTAAAAAAAAAACACGAGAGATTAAAAGATTTCGTTATGAATACAAGTGCTCTTGGGCTTGAGAGAAAGACAGAGAAACTCTACAGTTAATCAAAATGGATGCCTTTTTCTCTGAACTCCAAACACAAATGACCAGAATACTTTCTCTCAACTCTCAGGTCTTCTACGCTCAACAGTGCCCTGAGTAATAAAACAATAGAACAACCACTTCGTTAGTGTGTGTTGCGTCTGCACACAAAGTTTATTAATGGATACGACCGCTTCACAATTGCCAGTCGTCTGAAAGAGAGCCAAACCCTTACGAAGATTTATCTCGTACTCGTCCCTCATTCACACAACACAACAAACGATCGATAAGAAAACAAATTTCCATTTATCTAAAGCGCACATTACATTATGATAAAAAAAAATTTTTTTTTTAAATTTACATTTTCCAAATACATGCTAGAAATTTAATGTAAATTTCATGAAAATTGTACTAAAAAAAAAATATTTTATATAAAAAATTAAGTAAAATTTAAGTGTACTTACTAAATAGAATAGCTTTTTTTCTTATTTTCTAATAGGAAAAATATTATTAATTTACCGGATTAGTAATGAAGAAAAATTGTTTTTTCTCTTTAAAACTTTGAAAGCACTTGTAATTTTATTGAAATAATGTACACACTTTATTTTTAGGTATGTATATATATATATATTATAATTTATTTGAAATACTACTGAAATTTTCTAATGTCATATATAAATAATAATAAAATTTTTAAAAAAAATAAATTTCTTCTTTTACTATCGTTTTATTTAACATCTATGGGCCTCTTTAGAACTGAACAAGAGCCAAATATCACGTTCTCCTCATATAACAAAGAGAAAGAAAACATTTTTGCTATTGGTACAGTTATTGTACTCTTGATACCATGTTTACAAGTACGAGCAAGAGGCAAATAAATGCTAACATATTGCTAACTCTTCCTATCTTATAGGAAACATAGAGTATATTGAGTAAAATTATGGTTTGTTTTGTTTTGACCGTTGTTTAGAGGCAGCGCAGGGTTGCCAATTCTCATTTGACGAATGTTTTTTTTGTTTCATTTGTGTTTTTGCCTTACTCTCACAGGATTTAGTAAATATTATTTAAAGTATGCAAGAGAGGATAAAAGAAATACGATTTATTTTAATTGAAATAATTTTTATCATTCAAAATGTAATAAAATGAAAAGTTTTAAAAAAAAAATTTAAGAATGAGAGTTGATAAACAACAAATCCAGAGAGAGAGAGAGAGAGAGAGAGATATAAACAACCCGTTGGGGCCAGTGGCCATAGAAAAATTATTTGAAAAAAAACTGTTTTTTCAGCCTGTTTCTCAAATATGCACACATGCAAACACATATAGTGAGAGTAAATAAGAAGAAAATGTTTTCTGCATCAGTAAACTCCCCCTCAGAGAGAAAGATATTATTTCAGCTCTGATTTTTTGCATAGTGTGCGTAACTGATGCGTGAGGCATGCGCAGGTTTGATGTCGCAACGTTGTTATTTCGGCGAGACAACGTTTTCTTGATTTATTGCGCATTTCAGGTAGTCCAGGGTTTGCTAACCTAATACTGCCATTGCCTATGTCGCGTCAAATGGTTGGTGGTGGTAGTTGCTTATGTTGGTTGTGTTTTATGCCCGTAATTGACTTGATCCGATAAAGTCGGTAGAAGGCAGCGTTGACTTTTTGGGTTTTTGCGGCTTTTCCTAATTTTAAGCCGAGTTTACCTTTTGTTGGGATTAGAAAATAAATTTTCTATGGTTTATGGAAATCAGACACTTTTACTTTTGCCATTTTGTATGGGTAGGAAATTTTTCCAAGATTAAAGGATGATTCTAAAGGATTCAGGACCTTTTGGTAAATTTTCTCTCAAAATGAGCATAAAATAATTTACAATTTTTCGATTATCCATTTTGTAGTTTGGAAAGTAGAGTCCTACCACATAACAGCTGTGTTTTATATAGATCATCTAAAATTATAATTGTTCAGGATAATGCTAGGCATTTGACATTATCAAACTATTTTTTTTTTGTAGACATTGTAAATAATTTTTTAAAAAGTGTTGAAATTACAGCAAAAAAATTTTGAAACGGAAGTTCCACACGTGACTGTGGAGAAGGCATTGTATCCATGAAAAGTTATTATCTGTAGTGCATTTTGGTGTCAAGGTGTCTTTTCTGAGCGCTATAATTCCATGATAATTGATTTTTTTTTGCCTTAACTTTATTGACGTTAACTTATTGTGTATATGGGATGCAAATAAAATATGTCCACAAGCCACACAATATGGCAAATTTTGTCTTTATGGCGCAAGAGGTTGGAAAAATCTGCATCCAACGTCAGTTTTCAGAACCCCATGACGGAAACTTGACTTTTTCGAGTATTCCTTGTGCTAGAAATGAGCCTCATCAATGTGAAAATTTGTTGGAAAAATTAGCATCCAAAAATTGTGATTCTGAAGACCCACAAGTGACTGTGAAGAAGCCATTGTATTCATGAAAAGTTATTATCTGTAGTGCATTTTGGTGTCAAGGTGTCTTTTCTGAGCGCTACAATTCCATGATAATTGATTTTTTTTTGCCTTAACTTTATTGACGTTAACTTATTGTGTATGTGGTTCCCAAAAAAATATCTCTACAAGCCACACAATATGGCAAATTTTGTCTTTGTTGCGCAAGAGGTTGGAAAAATCTGCATTTTTCGAGTATTCCTTGTGCTAGAAATGAGCCTCATCAATGTGAAAATTTGTTGGAAAAATTAGCATCCAAAAATTGTGATTCTGAAGATGCACAATTGACTGTGGAGAAGCCATTGTATCCATGAAAAATCACTGTCTGTGATGCATTTTGGTTACAAGGTGTCTTTGAAAATAAACAAGGAGAGACCGTTACTGTCAATTCTGAGCGCTACAGTCCAATGATAGTCGATTTTTTTGGTCTCAAATTGCTTGACGTTAATCGAGACTATATGTGGTTATAATAAAATATCTCCACAAGCCACACAGTATGGCAAATTTTGTCTTTATTTGGCGAGACGTTTTCACGAAGCGTACTTTCTAGATTTTAGTAATAACAATTGCCTTCCAAAATCAAAAGATTTGAAGCTGTTGGACATTTTCTTATAGAACTTTCTAAAAGATTATGTCAACGCAGACAAAATGGCCGAAATACAACCCAAAAATATGTGATCAAAATTTAACTCAAAATAATTGAGTTCTGTAAGAATTTTTTTTGTGGTTATTTAAATAATTTTAAATGTTTCCAGCTAAGAGTATTCTTATCCACCTCTTTGATAAGAGTATTTTTATCCACCTCAAATTAATATTGTAGATAATTTGTAAAATAGCGCCGAAAATTGACATTAAAAATTAAGATGGCCACCAACTGACTTTTTGAAAACTCTTTGTTTACATATCGCATAAAATTTCACCTCGCCAACATTCGTCAAGAAATGATCGAGTTCTGTAAGAATTTTTGTATTACTTATTAAAATAATGTTCAATTTTTCTATAATGGCATAGTTTTTTTAATATAATTAGTTAAAAAGATTATTATAATATTAATTTAATATGACTTTTATTTAATATTATTTTCCGTAGCGCAAATTGGATTAATAAATTAGTTCAAGACAGGTAATATTTTTGTTTTTATTAATTTACGTATTTTTCTTATATAATTTTGAAGATAATCTAAATAGTTCTTATCTTTACAAAGAAAAATACACGCTATTCAAACCAGATTCGAACGAAATAAGGCATTTTGGGATTTTGGCAAATAAAATGGACACAAAATGTTGAAAAAGTTTATCTTTAAAATGAAAGGCATCTTAAATGCACTAATTCTATTTAAATATTCATTTATTCAATTTGCAGCTCAAATGTTATTTTCTGATAGTAGATTTAAAGTGTAAAAATTAAAATTTATTCACAATGTTTTTCATGTACGTCGTCACACTATATTATTCGATGGTGAACTTCGGTGGCTCTACGGTTCGGCCGTTCGTGTCGCCGTGTTGCGGTTGTAGCTGTCGTATTGTTGTGGCGACTACAAAGCCCCAAATGAGTTTTTATCTTGTTCGGATGTGTTTTCTTGCAAATTAAGATAAACGAACTGTTGCTGAACATATTCGTATCGTGCGTGGTCAACAAGGCGTAAAAATTTACCATTAATTATAAAATCAAATTTGAGCTCGTTTTCGAGTTTGCATATCTCGCGTACGCGGCGAGGTTTCTTATCAGTTTTACGGCCACCAACAAAATGAATTGTTTTTGGTTCCTTTTTTCTTACCTTTACCAAGATTAAAAGTCCAAAGAAAATAAGTAAAGAGAACCGAGAAATGCATACACAGTGAAGAAAAGAATTCCAATGATTCATTCCATAGAGCCACGGAGGTCTTATGTTATCTGCTGGGAGGTAGTCTTGATAGGCGGCTTAAGTTACTGCGCATTCTTACTGAATTCTTGATGAGATTTGAAATTAGAAAGTTGCATTTTTTTCCAGCACATTTCATGTTTAACAAAAATCAAACACCTGAACTGCAATATCCTATGAAATAAATAGTTAATTAGTTCTAATTTTTTCAAATTTAAAACTAATAATTTTTCTTTTTTAAATTTTAAGTTTTTAATTTGGAAGAAAAATTATTATTAATATTTAATTGATTAAAAAAGAAAATTTTCATATTTTCCTTTGAAAGCTTTTTTGAAAATCTATTCCACAAATTGGAAAACACCGCGAAATTCTTAAAAATATATATTTGTAAATAAATGATTATCCAACTTAAAGTTTGGAAAATAAAATACAATAAAATTTATATATTATTTTTATTTTGAATAAATTTTTATTTTTCTTAATTTTATAAATTATGCCATTATTTATTAAATAAAATATATTAAAAGTACAAAAACATTTCTTTGTACAGGACTCGATCCTGGGCAGGTCATTTTTTTAGGACTTTTTCGCGTTTTTCATGACTTTTTCAGAGCCCCATATAGAAAACTTTTACATTTTTTTCCCCGACACAATGGCTTTTTCATGTGTTCCAGTGCTTGATTTTTTATTAAAAGTCAAACACTTAAACTACAATATCCTGAGTTATAAAAAGTAAAATTTTTTTTAAATATTTTTTATGAAAATACTCATAAAATTATACATATTTGCAAAAAAATAATTATCCAACTTAAAGTTTTGAAAATAAATAGCAATAACACTTATTTATAGTTTATATTTTAAACAAATTTTTATTATTATTTATTTCATAAATTATGCCATTATTTAATAAATGAAAAATATTTAAAATACGAAAAAAATTCTTTGTACAGGACTCGATTCTAGGCAGGTAATTTTTTTGGTTTTTCGCACTTTTCATGACGGATGTTGGTTTTTAAATGCTCTTAAATTTAAAAAATTTCTTAATAAACAAGATCTATTATCTTGTTTTATGTAAAAAAATTCTTTAATTTAAGAGAATTTAAAAACCAATATTTCAACGTTGTTAAATCGCTCGATCTCAGAGACTAAATGGCATCACCAACTTTCGATATAATGCGTCCTGGTAAGTTCTCGGGCGATAAAGCGAAAATTTGTCATGTTATGTGGTTTGTGTAAAAATCATTTTATTGGAACCATATACAGTCTAGATTAACATTATTAGGGTTAGGCCCAAACAACTCAGAAATGCCAGTAATGGACTCTTCGTGACGCCTTCAATACAAAATGCACCACAGACAGTCATTTTTCGCGGATACAATGGCTTTTGAACGGTCAATTTTGAGTTTTCAGAGCCACATATAGAAAAATTTTGCTTAATAACTTGTTCACCATCTGATAAAAAAGCCTTATTGCTGAAGAAATTTCTTTGTTCAAAACAAGAATAAAACAGACTCATCCGATAAAAGAGCCTCATCGCTAAAGAAAATTTAAAACCTTTATTCAAAACAAGTAGCCCTTGTTTTGAACAAAGTTTTTACATTTTCAACAAAGTAAATTTTTGTAGTTAATTAAAATATTTTATAAAATGGCAATTTTAAATCTAAATAAATTTTTTATTTTAATAATATATATTTATATAAAAATTATTAAATAATAGAACTTTACTTTCAGTATTATAAAATGGATAAAACTAATAATCGCTCTACTCAGAATTGTGGAAGTGAAAATATTCACCGAAAATTTCAGATTGTATTTTAATGCTTTTGAAATCTTCAAAATAGGGTCAGGCACTTAGAGGTAATCAACATTTTAAAATTGTGATAAAGAATCGAATCGATATTATGTAAGAAAATTGGTAATTTGCTTCTAATGCGGTCATTGAAGAACACGTGAACATAGAAAATAATCGAGAGCCAGGCTGGTTGTTGGTAAACTTTCGAACTCAAATTTCAATAAACTTAACCCTCCTCCAACCCAGAGGATACCAGGACGACTGAGGAAAAAGCACAATTGCAATAATGAAAATTGTTAAGATTCTTTGAAAGGCAGACAGAACAGTAAACAAGGACACTTAGTGTCCTCGCATTTTCATAAAACGATTTCTGGGATAGCTTCGTGTTGTCTGGAAGCCATGAATAAATATCAGCTGCGGTATGCCCGTTTCGGTAAAAGTTTAAACTGCCTAATAAGAATCTGATTTTCGTTTAAGATACTGTAATAAAATTAATAGTTATGGCCCACCATTAATGTGCTTAGATAGGAGTACTAGCCGACTGTGGAGTAGTAATACTCGCATTTAAGCGATGGCATCGTTGGTCTGACTTGCTTACAAACGAGCAGAAATTCATTTGGCGAAAAACGGGAGGTATAGTATCGTTTGATGGTAGTTGTAATCTACACTGGACTGGACTGGAGTTTTGTGTCTCACAACTTTTCACATTCTCACCGATAACTTAATTTATTGACGATTCCTGCTATTCAAGGTGTCCATTTCGCTTTTGGTTTTCGAAATTTGTTCAGGAGGGAGGGGGGTGGGGAAGGTTATGAGTGTTCGATTCGCTTTGCAATTTTTTCCCCGTATCTCCTTAAACAGTGCTGAACGCAACTGAGCCGACCACCAATTTCCAATTCTACAGTTTTTTATTTTATGAATGTATGAGTCAGACGAGCAGACGACCAGATCAGGTATTCAGATCGCGAGCCAAAAATCCTGTTTGCGAATACGAAATTTGTTGGTTTCAGACCCAGCACCACTCCCTTCATCGAACAACGCTTACATAAGTCTTAGTTCTGACGAAAGGTGAGCAATATCTGTTCGACAAACTGTTTTTATGACATTTTGTCCTGTTCTGAAGATAAATTCATAAATTATTTAAATTAATTACATCGACAACAATTTTTATGATAGTTGCTCCAATGACAACATCTGAAGTGTTTGGTGGAAAGAGAATTGTTTTTCTGTTTTGCCAATATTGTGAACATGAAGTTATCGAAAGTAATTAAGGCTCGTAATTTTATGTCTTGTATGGGTACTCGTACCACAAACGAGGAGACATCATTATCCAAACTAAATAATAATAAACTAGATTTTCTTTGCTTATTCTTCATTTTATTTAAATCCCATTAATTTTATAATAAAAACAATTTTTCTATTTTGA
Source organism: Atherix ibis (assembly GCA_958298945.1). NCBI lineage: Eukaryota > Metazoa > Arthropoda > Insecta > Diptera > Athericidae > Atherix > Atherix ibis. The sequence continues at coordinate 27,129,548 of OY282605.1, read as the reverse complement.
TTTTACGAATGGAGGCGTAGTAAATTGTAGAATTTTGTTTGAAGCTGATTCAATCAACGAATTTCAAAAGAATTCCATGGGAAATTTCTCAACGATATTGATTGATTTGTGAAGGACGTGTTTGAATATTAAATCGATTTATTGCCAGGATATGATTTTTTTGTAGGAATCTGAAAGTGCTCGCTCCCTTATTCTGATCAGTGTAGGCTCTTCAAGGAAATTGCTTTTTCCTTCTATGTACTAACAATCATTTATTTACACAATAAAATTCGATAATTTTTTTACTATATAAAATCGACCCTCAAAAAAAATTTATTTCGTTTCAAATAAATTTGGGAAATTTTTTTAAATTTTCTTATAATAAATTGTATTGCATAAAAGAGACTAGCATTACGGTGAAAACAAAACCATACAACGACAACACCCTTTAAAAAATCCTCCCTCCATTCATCCTCTACAACTCCTAAAGGTTCAGTTACCTTGACCTTGACTCTATAGAGGATGATAAGAGAAATTGTATTTTTGTAGTGCATCACGAAAAATGGAACAGCAAAATTTGGAGCAACGGTATGCCCTTAAAATTAAGTCTGTAGTATAAGATAAGAAATAGCTAAATCTCGACGTTAGCATTGAGATTTAGTCTTATCTTAAATCGTGACGCCAAAAATTGTGAACAAGAGCCAGGTCGAAAGCCAGCTATATTTTTGACAGTGGCTAAGCTTAGTAAAGCTGCCAATTTGACTTACAAAAGGATCTAACGGGCCTTTTGGGTACATTCGTTATCAAGAACACTAATTTTTCGAAGCCAAAATGTATTTTTAGAGCACCGAGAAGCGGTGGAAGACAAACTTCGCTCGGGGAAGGCTTTAACATTGAAAGCTGGTGGAACCTTTCAAAGATTTCTTTATAAAAAGAAGAGTTTTCGCATCAGATCGAAATGGTATTATCTTTTTTAGTTCCCAAAAAAAATATTTTCAAACTTTGGCTGAATTTTCGTTAGTCGAAAAAGTTCGTGGCGTTTTTGAGTAAAATGCAGATGCTTAAATTAAAGTGCTAAAATCAATTTATTCAAACCAAATATTTTCTATGGCGATGGCTATATCTGGACTATACAGTAAATACATCAAGACTTCCCCCAGGGAAGCTGGCACTTAAACGCTCCAATATGACAATGCCCCCCGTCACGCGGCCATTTTCATCAATTAGTTTTTGTTGGAAAAAATATTTCCTGAGATTAACCAGCGACTCTCTCCATACTCCTATTCACTTAATTAAAGTTGTTATTATCTTTTTCTGTTCGGAAAAAAAAATATTTTCAAACTTTGGCTGAATTTTGGTTAGTCGAAAAAGTTCGTGGCTTTTTTGAGTAAAATGCAGGGGCTGAAATTATAGTGTTAAAATCAATTTATTCAAATCAAATATTCTGTATAGCGATGGCTGTATCTAGACTATAACGTGGATGTATCATAAATTTCTCCATTCAAGCTCATATTTGGACGCTCCAATGTGACAACACCTCCTCTCAGACAGCCATCTTCATCAATTAGTTTTTGTTGGAAGAAATAATTTCTGTGGTTAACCAGCTCCTCCTCACCCTCCTATTCACTTGATCGAAGTTGGTATTACCTTATTCTGTCCCCAAAAAAAAAAAATATTTTTGAACTTTTTAATTTATTTTTGGTTAGTCGAAAAAGTTCGTGGCTTTTTTGAGTAAAATGGAAACGGTCAAATCGGAATGTTAAAATCAATTTATTCAAATCAAATTTTCTCTAGTTTAAACAAATATCCTAGTCTTCGAGTACCGTACGATTTTGAGTTTTTTTATTTTATTTTCGTGCAAGTACCAAACACGTAGACAAGTAAACAATCCATTTAAGAAGTGACGCTTCAAAGTCCTGCAAACTGTGGAAGTATAACGGCTACCATTTTTCAGAGTTCTTTTTTCCTGTTTTTCTTATTTATAAACGACTTTTCTTAAAATTTACCATCTGCCTAGGGAATAACATGAAAATCTGAGAAGGAAAATTATTTCCTTAAAGGTTCCTTATACACGCTTGAATTGCAAGATGAGAGCGTGGGTGTCAAAAAGAGTAAGAAATGGCTTTGTATAAATACATTTTAAAATATTTGCTCATGTCAGAGAGGGAAGCTGGGAAAACTTTCACCATCTAGTAAATCTATGAATGATATTGGCTATATTTCGATAACACTTGTTCATCTCATTGCGGATATTAAAAAGTTTGATAGGTTTTCGTTCTTTTTTCTTTAACAGGTCCCCTTTCTTTTTCTCTGTTGACCCCATAGGGTATTCATAGGAAAAAGGGAAAAGTTCAATTTTGCCAACAAGGGAGTAAAACCATGTTGAAAAGCCTTTTTGCTTTTGTGAAAACTATTTCAACAAACTTGATTTGAAGTATTTACAAATTCATGTGATGGATTTGAATCGTAATCGATTTACACTTTTCCTTTCAATTTTAGATTTTTTCCTTCTCTTTAGTCTACTATAAAAAAGGAAAAAGTACAATGGAATTTGTTTGATAAGAAAATTAAGGAAACTATTGCCTATTTTTCAAGTATTCTGAAAGGATTTTAAATTGATTTTTATATATTTTTGTAGATTTAGTCAAATTGGAAAGCTTCTTCCAGTTAGTTTAGGATTAATTAAAATTTTTTATTTCTATTATATTGTTTGGGATAGTGAATATTTTCCTCTTTAATTTATTAAAATTTCAATCAATTTTATTAATTCATGATAGAAAATTTTTATTTGATGCGTTTACTTTTTCAGAAATACTTTTTCAGTATTTATTAAGGATTATCCAATTTATGCTTTAGAAATTAATATTAAATGAAACATACTTTAAATTTAAATTTTTATTAAATATATTTGCAATTATATTTAAATTATTTTGCCATTTAGTTTGAAATATATAAAATTATTGAATAACTATTATAAGATTCTATGCATAGCTTGATCCTTTTCAGGTAATTTTTTATGACTTTTTCGTACAGTTCGCGCTGTAATTTGAATTTTCCTCGGCGGATGTTAGTTTTTAAATGCTCTTAAGTGTGAGAATTATCTGCATAAATATAATTTTTTTTTGGTATATTAACAAGAAAAAGTCCAACGCTATTAAATGGCACAATCTTGGAACCTAATTCCCATCACCAAATCTCGAAATTAGGCGTTCTAAGAGCTTTTTGCGCAATAAGGCATAAAATTGCCACGTTGTGTGTCTTGTAGTGCTGCTTTTTTTAAAACCACATATCGTTTATATTATAATCTTTAAGGTTATGTCAAAAAATGGGTAGTTATCATATGGCCATAACGCATAGAATTGAGGGTAACAGTATCTCATATTCCTTTTTCAAAGAAATACGGACTAATAACAACTTCAAAATAAAATTCACACCAGACAATTATTTTTTATAAATAATAACTAAAATGGCAAATTTTATACTAAACAAATATTACTTTAAATAATATATAGCTTTGATAAATATAAAACAAAGAAAAAGTTACTTTTAAAACCATAAAATGGATAATCTATTTTTACTCAAATTGTCTTTTAAAAGAAAAAAATTATTTGTAATTGAGTTTTTTTTTAAAATAAATAAAAACTAATTCAATTTTAAGTAATATTAAAAGAGATATTAGGATAAATTTGTAAATAAACCTTTTTATTTAGTAAATATTTGATTAAAAATGCAATTTTTATTAAGTCGAAAAAGTTCGTGGATTTTTCCGACAGAAGGAGATGAAAGCAAATAGTATAGTAACAACTAGTCTTATTGCAATGATACTAAATGTACGTCGGAAAGGTGAAACTGAGAGCTTTGTGTAGATTTTAATTTTATTAAAATTGGTGTAGTATATCACAAGTTATTAAAGTTAAAAAAAGAATTCGCTATATTTTTTTAAAAAATATCACTTCAATAATGACTAAAACGTTTTGCAGGTTTATTAAAAAATGTATGGTGTTTATAGTGACAGAGTTGTATCGAAATCAGTAGAATGCCAATAGTTCACTTGTTTATCGTTCTGGAAATTTGGATGTCAAAGATTAGCCCACATTTGACATTTGACATTTGACATTGATATTTGTCATTTGACATTTGACATTTAACATTTGGCATTTGACATTTGACATGTGACATTTGACATTTGACATTTGACATTTGACATTTGACATTTAACATTTGACATTTGGCATTTGACATGAAACATGAAAGGCATTTGACGCAATGAAAGTCATTTCTGAAGCGAACTAAAATTGGCATTGAAAAATAGCTAGTATTGACGGCCAATAAGATTATGTAGGGTATAAGTTGGGACTGGAAGGGAATAATTAATTAAAAACTGCTACCGTTCGGTGAACTATGAAATTACGCCAAGTGATTGCGAGAAAACAGCCAGCATTGATAAATAGGAAGGACGTCGTCTTCCACCACCATAAAACTCGACCACATACGACTTTAATGACTAGCCAAAAACTAAGAGAGCTTTCCTAGGATATATCCATCATTAGACCACCACTTTTTGCGTTTTCTGCACAACTCTCTTAATGTCACCGAGCTGGCCTCAAGCAAAGCCTGTGAAAATCACTTGATTCAGTTTTCCAATCAGAAACCATCGAAGTTATAAACTGGTAGAAACATGGCTCTGCCCAAAAATTGTGACATATTATCAATAATAATGGAGAATATTTCGTTAAAATAAATTCATTTTAACACTCTAATTTTAGCGTCCCTATTTTACTCAGAAACGCCACGAACTTTTTCGGCTATTCAATATATTTTAGATTTCGAAAATTCTCACAAAAAACTTAAAAGAATAAGACCTAAGAAATAATGATACAGAAATAAATAAAGACTATTGTTCAGACGATTAACAATACGACACTGAAACCTATTTGGACTTACGGAATTAAACTCTGAGAATCAAGCAAGTACGAGTATTCTAATTTCTATCGCATTAAATTCCTGTAATTAAAAATTCTCCACAAAATTACTAATGTCAAATTTTATGTTCTATTTGTGATCTTTTATTATAATTTTAAAAATATTATTGGTTCATGAGTTCTGCACTTCCCTTTACAAAAAGTTCCATTGTAACCGGTCCGATCTATTCCTATCGTCTTCAATCCTACCGTTAAACGTTATTAAATTAGGAATAAAATAAAATTTAAAAAATCCAATTTTTACTTTAGGTAGTAAAATTATAAAAAATCAATTTTATATTGACTATATTTAAATACTGCCATTTTATATCAAATATAAAACTTTTCAAATGCTTACAAAAAGATATCTGTCAGGACTCGATCTTCTTGAGATAATTTTTGATGACTTTTTCGCACAGTTTTGGTTGGAAGTCGACGGAAGTTGATTTTTAAAAACTCTAACATTTATGAAATTATCTGCGTAGATATGATGTTCTTTAAAGTTTTGCAAAAAAAAGTCCTGAGGCGTTAAATCACATGAACTTCGAAGCCAATTGTCATAGCAAAATTTCGACATTATGTGTCCTAGAAACTTTTCGCGCAATAAAACCAAAATTTGTCATGTAATGTGGCTTGTCGTATAATTTAAAAAAAAAAAACAAATATAATTTTAATAAAATCAAAAATATTTAAGGATAAAATATTTAAGTTTATGTCAAAAGACTGGTTGTCATAATACGACTAGAATTGCAACAAAAACTCTGACTTAAGTGTTTCAATTTTTACTCAAAAACTCCACGAATTTTTCGACTTAACAAAATTCAGCCAAAGTTCAAAAATATATATTTTTTTGAAACAGGAAAAGATAACACCAACTTCAATCAAGTTAATAGGAGGGTGGAGAGGGGCTGGTTAACCTCAGAAAATATTTTTTCCAACAAAAATTCGTTGATGAAAATGGCCATATGACAGGGGCATTATCACGTTGGGGGCTCCAATGCCAGCTTGCATGGAAGAAGTTTTGATGCATCTACCGGCTAGTCTGGGCATATCACCATAGATAATATTTAGTTTGAATATACTGATTTTAAAACTCTGATTTGAGCGTCTCCATTTTACTCTAAAAAGATACGAACTTTTTCGACTAACCAAAATTCATCCAAAGTTCAAAAATATATTTTTTTTGGGCACAGAACAATATAATACCAACTTCGATCAAGTAAATAGAAGGTCGGAGAGGGCCTTGTTAATCACAGGAATTATTTTTTCCAACAAAAACTCATTGATGAAGATGGCCGTGTGACAGGAGGCGTTATCATATTGGAGCGTCAAAGTGTCAGCCTGCCTGGATGAATTTTTGATGCAATCACCATATAGTCCTGGCATAGCACTTACCATAGAGAATATTTGGTTTGAATAAATTGATTTTAACACTCTGATTTGTGCGTCTGCATTTTAATCAAAAAAGCCACGAACTTTTTCGACTTACCAAAATTCAGCCAAAGTTCAAAAATATATATTTTTGGGCACAAAACAATATAATACCAACTTCGATCAAGTCAATAGAAGGTTGGAGAGGGCCTTGTTAATCACAGGAATTATTTTTTCCAACAAAAACTCATTGATGAAAATGGCCGTATAACAGGAGGTGTTATCATATTGGAGCGTCAAAGTGTCAGCTTGCCTGGGGGAATTTTTAATGCAATCACCATATAGTCCAGGCATAGCACTTACCATAGAGAATATTTGGTTTGAATAAATTGATTTTAACACTCTGATTTGTGCGTCTGCATTTTAATCAAAAAAGCCACGAACTTTTTCGACTAACCAAAATTCAGCCAAAGTTCAAAAATATATTTTTTTGGGCACAAAACAATATAATACCAACTTCGATCAAGTCAATAGAAGGTTGGAGAGGGCCTTGTTAATCACAGAAATTATTTTTTCCAACAAAAACTCATTGATGAAGATGGCCGTATAACCGGAGGTGTTATTATATTGGAGCGTCAAAATGTCAGCTTGCCTGGTGGAATTTTTAATGCAATCACCATATAGTTCAGATATAGCCATAGAGAATATTTGGTTTGAATAAATTGATTTTATCACTCTAATTTGAGTATGTCAATTTTTACTCAAAAACTCCACGAACTTTTTCGACTAACCAAAATTCAGCCAAAGGTCGAAAATATTTTTATTTTTTTTTGGGAAAAAATGGATCAAAATCAATTTTATTACCAGTTTACTTACAAACATCTTTAGATAAATTGTACGAATAATTACTCTACAGTTTAGAAAAACTCATTTTAGATAATATCTCCTTCAGACTAGGACACAAAAAAACTCTGAAGCATTAAAACCTTTAAAAATTGGATTAATATTATTGTTTGTATTATTTGGAACATAATAAAATATTTTTATAAATTTTGTAAATCCTTTTGAATTCTCATTTTGTACTCGTTTAAGAAGGATTTTTATTTGATGCGTGTTATTTTGTTAATTAAATGAGACAAAATTTCGTAATTTTCATTTTAATTGATATTCTACCATTTTCAACACCATTCGTCGTAACATTAGAACGAGCATAAACTGAATTTAAATTGAGTATTTGTAGAGGTGTATATCTGTATGTTGTTTGGTAATAGGTATAAATTTTATTATGAGGGGTAGTAGAAGGTGGCAGGCACTCAGTCTCCACAATTGTTTGTGTACAGAGCAGCCCTCCTGTTGTTAGGGCTTTTTTGTTTGCCGAATTTTCAGAGATTACAATAGCTCAGATGTGTGTACTGTAATCGTGTATTTGAACAAGAGAAGAGTTGTATGTACAGCTGTTATCATATGTACTTGTACGCATTCGATTTTTATCATCCACAAGAGAAAACAATAATAATATTAACAAAAATAACATTGACGGAGTAGAAATTAAACGGAAATAGTGGATGGAGGGAGGATGGCTGTGGCAACGAGCATATTCGAAGGCATAGAATTCGGGAGCCATTCATGTATAAGCTAAGTAACTTGAGGGTGTATCAAAATCTACTATCTAAAATTGATCGATACTAATTTGAATTTGAAGGAGATTCTCGAGAAATTTGCAAGATTTTACCAGCGATGCAAATGTAAACTTTTGCGGTAAAGGATCCTTGTGCTAAAAGTGAAAACTGAACTTCCATCAGCATTTCCATGTTAACACATCTCGACAAGTAACGTATCGAAGTACACTATAAACAATAACCAAATAATATCTTTGGAGAATTTTTCCGTCAACTTCAAATCGCAAGCCTTTGCCAGAACGTGTACGAGTATTAAGGATACACGGTTCGAAATAGTTTTTGAATTATGATTTTCGTCCAAAACTACCATTAATAAGGACATAAGTGGAAAACTTTTCGAGCGTAGAAATCTGTACAAAAACAAATGAAAATGCAATAACACATTAATAATCCGATTAATATTTAACTTTCTATAAATCACAATATCCTTACACTATCATCTGTATAAGCTAAAGAGCATTAGCTTTGTATAAAATTTGAATACTATTATAATAATAATTATAATTATCTAACAAGACTTTTGGTATGAGTGATATTTGTTCACGTACGACTATCGGTTAAGTGTGAAACTCTGAAGGGAATTCTAAATAATTTACGATAATTTCTTCTCATCTATCTTAAGACACCATTTACCATCCTTTATAAATTCGATTGTAAATTTCCTTTTAGAGTAATCTTATTTGATAACAAGGACAAATACATTAGAGGAAAAATTTCAATTGTTATTGTAAAAGGTGATGCCTCTATTCACAGTTTCTGGGGTAGGGTTATTCGCCTTTATATAAGGTGTGTCATTAAATAGACTTTATGACATGACTGATGTTCATATTTCGTACGAAGCCTGTTTAATTGGGTAATACTTATGCTCTGATTTCATTTGCTATTTATAAATGACAATATATTATGTACTTTATTATTTTATCAATTCCCAAAAGTAAGTATTCATATTTACAGATATAAAATTTTCAAAAAAAAAATTTCATAATATTTGGGAGATGTGGTAAAATGTTTTGCTCACAACTGAGCAGAATCATGTTTGGCACAGTAAAAATTGAAGGTGTCTACTTGTTTCAAATGGAACGGACAAATATGAATGGGAACAGATTATATAACAGATAGTAGTTAATAAATTTCAAATCGATATCTGAAATTTCAAAATATCCGTCTTGCTCACAAATGAGCACAATCATCTTAGCTTTAGTAAAAGTAGAAAATGTACACTTGTTTTGAATGGAACAAAAAAATATAATGGTTAAGTGTCAAAGAGCAGATAGTAGTTCATAAATTTCAAATCGATATCTGTTTTGCTCACTACTGAGCAAAATCATCTTTGATAAATAAAAATTGAAAGTGTATATTTGTATAAATGGAACGAAATAATTTTAATGGGAACATTTTATATTGTAGGTAATACTTCATAAATCAAATCGATATCTGTTTTGCTCGATACTGAGCAGAATTCTCTTAAACATAGTAAAAATAGAAAACAGCTACTTGCTTTGAATGGACCAAAAAAAATTTAATGGTTAAGTGTTAAAGAGCAAACAGTAATTAAGAAATCAAATCGAGATCTGTTTTCTGTTCACAACTGAGTAGAATCGTCTTTGACATAGTAAAACGAGGAGGTTTCTTTTTGTTTCAAATAGAATAAAACAACCTAATATGTAGGTGCTATGGATTATATAGTAGTAAGACAATCGATTTAATATCCGTTTTGCTCACAACTGAGCAGACTTATCTTCGATAAGCACAAATGGAAGGTGTATACTTATTTTAAACTGGAAATGTCATAATGGATAAGTGTTATATAGCGGATAGCAATTAGGAAATTGTATCGCTATCTATTTTACTCGCTACTAAGCAGATTCATCTTCGGCATAATAAAACAAGAAAATGGAATTTTATTTAAATTTTATTCTTCAATATTATTTATTTCCAAGAAGTTCCATAGAGCAGCTATGCATTGGCGGAGGCGTTGCAGTGTTGGAAGGCTTTAACTGGAATCGGAGTCAGCTCTTCTGCTAAATTTCTTTGGATGTTATTGACAGTATCAAGATGATGTCTATTCAAATGTTTTTTTTTAAAGTTTTGGTGAATAAAAATAAAAAACACGGGCTAGCTCGTTGTCATTTGGCGGGTGGAGGCTATGATGGGAGGCGTTTCTGGTAAACAAAAGCAATTATTGTTTTCAACTAAAACTCATAGTTGCAGATGGCCATGTGAGGGTGGTTTTTGCAATATTCGATCTGGTGCGATAAACTTGGTTTATTGAGTTTTACTAGGATGCACTACAAAAATCATATCTTCAACACACTGGACATCTCCAATGGAATCCATACTGATAGAGACTGGTCGAAGACCTTTCTCCTACTGTCTTCAAGAACCTCGCCTAAATTTAATTTATAAAAACCTACGCTTTTCAATTTACTTTAATCAAAAATATCATCATCTCCGATCTAAAATGACCTCACGCACATGGCGCTATGAAGTGGGACCTTACATGCAAACAAACAAACAAACCACAACTTTACTTATCACGTTCCATAGAGTCGTGTTGTTTCCGAATGCGACTGAAACTATTGTAGTACCGCACATCTAAGAGTTACGTAAAAACCATGAAGAAGAAAAAGTCCACAGTGTGGCCAGATAGATCTCAGTAAGATCTCATTACTTTACTGCTACGACAAAAAAGATTTTATTTTGCAAAAATTTCATATTATGCAGCATTACTATAATTACCATGCCAATAAGCTTATTATTTTTTTATAAAGACATACCAATAAAAACTCCTTTTAATAACGATTACTTTGAAAATTATTTCGAAAATTTTATCGTAAACATTTTTTTCCTATCTAAAATACTAATAACTACCGCAACTTCTACCATCTTTTTTTGAATATTCTCAAGATGTCCTTTTAGTATTTTTAAACAGTTGCAAAGTCTTAAAGTCTTAATGAATATTTAAACAAACAAAACTTCACCGATAACGGCAGGTAAAATTCTATGAAATAAATCATAAAAAAAATTCTTAAATAAACGTAAAATATTAAGAAATTTTATTAAAATCATATTTCCAGTTTTCCATAATATTTTAATTATGAACACAGTAAAAAAGCCGGTCCGGATACAAAAAAAAAACACAAATCAACCTGAAAAACCATAAATCAATTAAATATGAGCATTTTCTAAACCACTTAAATTATCGTAAAAGGCGACGGAGCCCCTTTTTTAACAAGACGCATGCTGTCATATTCGGTTTCGAGTCTATTGAATTTTTATGAACTCCAAGTTTTATTAAGTTGGAACATGAGTGGAGGAGACACCGGTCTTGTCTGTGTTAATGATGAGTGCAATTTGAGTTGGTAAACAATTTTCATTTTATTTACAGCAATAAAATTTGATATTCATGGTTGCATTATAGTATCGGTACTAGTGTCAGTGTCAGTGCTAACACAGATCTGAATGTTTACCACCTTTGCTGGACCCTGCGCACACCTGTAACTCGAAGCAAACAGCAATCGTACTCGTAACTGAAGATGCACACTGGATACTGCTATAAAATCGGTTCTGTGAAACTGTGGCTGTAACTGTAGCTGTAGCTCTATCTATGGGTGCTTCGGTATTTATCTACTATGGCCCATTCCATACATACTACGAGTGTGCTGCTGTTTTGTGGAGCTTCGCAAATTTCTGTAAGTGAACTTTGTTAATAAGCAAAAGATAAAGTGCGCAGAAACTAGACTCTGACGGCAAATGTAATCGATCTTCTGAGAAAAATTGTATAAAATCTTCTTAAATTGGTGTGAAGTTGTACAACACCTCATGTCTGCCGTTCCTAACTATCGAAGTTGTGTCGGCCAGACAACAAAAGTTGATATCGTTGCAAGGATACTTCCAACGATGTTGTTGCTTTCACTTTTATTATTTCCGCTGCTTTTAGTTAAGTAAGTAGAATGACGATTTTAGTAATGACAGTCTTGTCTTACCTCACACTACAAAACTTTTAATAATTTTAATTTCAACATACATACTTTATGATTTCCATTTTACTCTCAATTCGAGTTGATATCCGTTTTACTCATAACTGAGCAGAATAATCTTTACAAATTTAAAATCAAAGGTGTGTACTTCTTTTAAATTGAATGAAAAAAATTTAATCGGAAGGTGTTATAGAACATAATTAAAAAAATCTAGTTTATATCTGTTTTGCTCGCAACTGAGCAGAATTATTTTCATTACAGTAAAAATAGAAAATATCCACTTGTTTTAAATTTCATTCCATCATGATTAAGTGTTAAAAATTACATAGTAGTTAAAAAATCAAATCGACATCTCTTTTACTCACAAGTGAGCAGAATCATCTTCGACATAGTAAAAATAGGAGATATCTACTTATTTTAAATGGAACGATATAATTTTAATACATAGGTGTCCTAGAAAAGAAATTTATAAGTAAATTAAACTGATATCTGTTTTGATCGCTACTGAGCAGAATTATCTTATATATAGTAAAACCAGGAAATCGCAACTTATGGTGAATGGATCAAAAAAAATTAATGGTTATGCATTCATTTTTTTTTGAGCTCACTGCTGAGAAGAATCATCTTTGACAAAGTAAAAAAAGGTGTTAATTTGTTTCAAATAAAACTAAAAAATCTTAATGGGTAGCTATTATAGAGTATATAGTTGTAAAAAAACCGAGTTCATATCCATTTTGCTCACAACTGAGCAGAATCATATCTGATAAGTAAAAATCAAAGGTGTGTACTTCTTATTAATTGAATGAACAAATTTTAATCGGAAGGTATTATAGAACATAATTTAAAAAATTTAGTTTATATCTGTTTTGCTCACAAAAGAAGATGATTCTGAGCAGAATCATCATCGTTACAGTAAAAATAAAAAATGTCCACTTGTTTTAAATGGAATGAAAAGATTTTAATGATTAATTGTCAAAAAAAATAGTAGTTAAAAAATCAAATCGTTATCTCTTTTACTCACAAGTGAGCAGAATCATCTTCGACATAGTAAAAAGGCAAGGTGTCTATTTGTATCAAATGTAAGAAAAATCTTAATGGGTGTGGTGCTACAGAGTATATAATAATTTAAAAATCGAGTTCATATCCGTTTTGCTTACAACTGAGCAGAATCATATCTGATAAGTAAAAATCAAAGGTGTATATTTCTTTCAAATTGAATGAACAAATTTTAATCGGAAGATGTTATAGAACATATAGTTGTTAAAAAGTCTAGTTTATATCTGTTTTGCTCACAACTGAGCAGAATCATATTCATTAGAGTAAAATAAAATAAGGCCACTTGTTTTAAATGGAATGAAAAGACTTTAATGATTAAGTGTAAAAAAACGCATAGTAGTTAAAAAATCAAATCGATATTTGTTTGCTCACTGCTGAGCAGAATCATCTTTAACATAGTAAAAAGACTAGGTGTCTATTTGTATCAAATTTAAAAAAAATCTTAATGGATGTGGTGCTACAGAGTATATAATAATTTAAAAATCGGGTTCATATTAATTTTGCTCACAATTAAGCAGATAAACCTTCGACAAGTAAAAATCAAATGTGTGTACTTGTTTTAAATGGAATTAAAAAATTTAATCGGAAGGTGTTATAGAACATATAGTTGTTGAAAAATCTAGTTTATATCTGTTTTGCTCACAACTGAGCAGAATCATTTGTGTTATAGTAAAAATAAAAAATTTTCACTTGTTTTAAATGGAATGAAACAAATTTTATGGGTAAGTTTTAAAGAGCAGATAGTAGTTATAAAGATCAAATCGATATCTGTTTTGCTCACAAGAGAGCAACATCATTTTCGGTATAATCAAAATTAAATATGTCTACTTGTTTTGAATAGCACCGAAAATTTTCTTATTTACATTTTACAATATCGTATCGACCACACAAATGGAAAAAATCCCAGTTTTTCTTTTAGTACGAATTTTTAAGTTAATGTGAGTTTTACTTAGTGTCAAAATAATATTATCTTTGATAGGCAAATGAAGATACAGTAGAAATCTTATTTGGTAATTTATTCAGATAATCGACCAGGTAGTTTTTTCATCAACAAAGAAAGGATAGCAAACATTTTGTTGGATACATATTCCCTGAAATATTATAGAAATTCGACATTGTAGAAAATTTGGACAGAAACAAAGTAGCTATGTATGTGTCCTATATAAACGATATTATATTAAAAGTAAGAAGAACATATCCAAAAATTCCTACAGCTCACCTTACAGTAATAGTAAATAATATATATTTGCACTTGTAGACTACTATAGGTCGTACAGGATTAGAATTTAGACTCTATTGACTAAAACTAGTTGAACAATTTTCGAGCAAATATCAAAACTGAATTTTATCTTCAATTCGAAGAACATCCTTTCCAAAATAAAGGTAAACTTTCCGCACTGTCGTTCACCAAACGAAAGTTCGGTTGTTTTATAGTATACGACTATGAAAATGGTTATCTTCCCAATTGAAGAAGCAGTGTGAAAATAGTAGTAAATGGACAAAATGTAAGTTTATCTAAAACGTTTGGTTAAATGTGTTTATATTTGAGTAATTTATTTATTTTAGACCAAAAGATACACAGCAGGTGCAATTAGTTATCTTGGCTATGACATGCTGATAAAATGTGTTTGTTCGCCTTTTTGATTTGCCGAAATCACCAGAAAACTGGCAGGTGAACATGCTTTGTAACAAAATAAGTATTTACATCCCATCTAGCCCCCAAAAAAAGGGTAGATTATTTTAAGCAAAGGTTTGAATGATACAAAATTCAAATAATAGTTTTTGTTAGATTATGATGAGCATGCCGTTTTTTTTGTTTGGTACAAAGTTGAGTTATGGTTTTGACAAATTAATCAAAAAGTCCTTGTAACAAAAAGTAAAACGTTGATAAAAACTGTATTTGTAGCTGGAAGAAAAGTAATAAGACTATACAAGTTTTAACCGTTTCCGATAACTTTGCGACCCTAAAGAGTGTGATAAGTTATGAAAAATCCAATTTTATCTGAAGCCATAGACAAAAAATATCTTCTCGTAAGAATAAAATTGTGACGCCAAAATTTTTGTACGAGAGCCAGGTTGAGAGTCAGCTATCTTCTTGTCTATGTTTAAGTTAAGTGAATCCGCAAGTTTGACTTAAACATTTTTTTTGGTGAAGAAATGGGCATTATTACTTATTAACACCGAAATTTTTGCGATGGCACAAAACATTTCTAAAGGGTTGAGAAGCAGAATAAAACGGACCTCGAAGAGAGAAGCTTTCAAAAGTGAAAAAAATTTTCCTGCTACGAAAATTGTTAACAAAGTTTCTTATGAAGAAGTCCTTAAATGGCTCAGGAAAAAAGATTATTTGTGTCAGATTGAACATTGCAGATACTTGGTTGCATCAGAATTAATATGCTTGTTCCAATCTATTTTTTGTTGTAGATTTAAAATAAAAAAACAAACAAATTAAAAATATAGAAATATAGATAATAATCAGATATTTAAAGAAAATAAATAAGAATAAGAAAATTTTAAGATATGTATATCGATATCCGTTTTGCTCACTGCTGATCAGATTCATCTTTGATAAGTAAAAAATCGAGGGTGTATGGTTGATTTAAATGGAATAAACAAATTTTAATGGGAAAGTGTTAAAGAGCGGAAAGTGGTAACTGAATCAAATCTATGGCTGTTTTGCTCACAACTGAACAGAATCATCTTTGACATAGAAAAAGTAGGAAGTGTCAATTTGTTTCAAATTGAACACAAAAATCTTAATTGGAAGTTGCTATAGAGCATATAATAGTTAAAAAATCTTGTTCATATCCGTTTTGCTTACTACTGAGCAGAAACATCTTTGATAAGTTAATATCGAAAGTGTGGACTTCTTTTGAATGTAATAAAATAATTTTAGTGGGAAGGTATTATAGAGCAGAAAGTGGTAAATAAATAAAATTGATATTGGCTTTGCTCACTATTCAGCAGTATCGTCTTTGATAAGTTAAAATCGAAGGTGTATGGTTGATTTAAATAGAATTAACTAATTTTAATGGGAAGATGTTATAGAGCAGAAAGTTGTATATAATCATCTTTGATAAGTAAAAATCGAAGGTATATAGTTAATTTAAATGGAACGAAAAAATATCAATGGTTATGTGTCAAAAAGCAGCTAGTAGTTAGAAAATCAAATCGATTTCTGTTATTGCTCACTACTGAGCAATTATTTTCGGCATAGTAAAAATAGAAAATATCCACTTGTTTTAAATGGAATAAAAAATGATTAATGGATATATGTTATAAAGTAGAAAGTAATTGATTAATCAAATCGATAAATGTTTTGCTCATTACTGAGTAGACTCATCTTGTTTGATTTGAAAATTTTTCACTTGTTTTAAATGGAATGAAGAAATCTTAATTGGTAGGTGTAAAAGAGCAGACAGCATTTTAAGATTGGAAGTTTTCAAACACCATTTTAAGAGTACAATATAAACCGAAATGCTCAGTGGACGGCTTTAATCCAAGAAATTGGTTTTGGTGCCAATTGAAGACAATTACTATTACGCCGGGATAGTTGGAATATTAAATTTCAAGAAAATCAACCATAAAATAATTAATTTCTCTTAGCTATAAAAATAAATTTTGTGACAGAAATTGAACTTGCTCACTCCTGAGCAAATATGTTACTATTAAAGTGTTTTTAATAAAAAAAAGTAAAATAAAAATTTATTTTACTGCAAATTTAGAACTTTTAGAAGTATTGCTTAGAGTTAAGCAACTAAATAAGAGTTAGAAGTAGTTTTGCTGGATAGCAAGCAATTATATACTATTATTTTTGTTTTTGAAAATAATTTCTAGTAAATTTTTGTTGGAAAATTAATTCTTAGCATTACGACAATGCAGACCATTTGCCGCCAATTAGGGGGCACCTCGGATATGTCACACATCCCAGCATCCACAAATCTTAACCAACATAATCTATTTTTTCTGAATCATTTAGAAGATCTAAATTTCTATTGAAAATCATTTAAAAACAAATTTTTAAAATTCCATAAAATTTATAAAATCAAAATAATATTTGAATAAAATATTTGTCGTCTGACTTTTTATACAAAAACGTAAAATTTTACAAAAGAATTTTAATATCAAAGTTGACAGAACATTTTATTCTGAAGAATTTAACAAAACGAAATAAATAAATAAAATTTTTTTTTCTATAATATCTGATTTTTTTATGTTGATTTTTATAACTTTTAGAATTGATTTCATTTTTAACACCAAATTAAATTGCAATTCTGCGAAAAAACCATATGCACAATTCACCTGAAATTAGTAATAATTTTGTTTTAATGAAATTCAAAACTTTTATAATTTATGATTAAATTTTTATGATTATTTTAATTCAGAGAAAATATATTAAGGTGAAGATGCAAAGTTTATTTACTGAATCATTTTCAATTATTGGAGTATGTCGTTTTGCTATAAAAAATTATGAAATTAATTTGAGTTAATTTTTTATGGTATTTTTTATTGAATTTAACTGAAAAATTTTCTTAAAACTAAAAATGATGTACACTGATAATAGCCAATATATTTACAAGTTAAAAAATGGTCCAGTTTTAGAATAATTTAAAAAATCATAGCAAATTTACAATTTAAATTAATTCGAGAAAAAAAACAACTAAAATTCATAAAATATTTATTGAAAAAGCAAACAACATTTATTTTTAACCGATACCGAAAATATTGCTTAAAGTTTTGCAGTTTAAAAAAAAGTAGTTTTATATTATTTTTATTAGGCAGAAATGTGCTAATTAAAGGTGATTTAATATATGTTCTCATGAATAAATAATTAGTTTTTAAAATATTCTATCAAAATAAATTCACAACAAATTGTCTGAAAATGAATTTGTTCCAACTCCAAAACATGTTTTTTTGGATCGTAACCGGTTAGAAAAATCTATTTCGGCAATTTTATATCTGCAATAAGTTATTAAATAATTGTAATTATATTTAAAAAAATATATTTATGAAAAAATTACATTGCAAAATATTTTTAATAATCAACAAATTTACATTTTTGTTATATTTAGTTTATTTAGCAAATTTGTGTGCAAAAAAACAATCCAAATTTAACTCAAAAGAACTTATTCTAATTAGGACTTATTTCATAATAAATACAATAAAGTAAAAAAATATTTTAAATTCATTTAAATTTTTGAAAAAAAAAATCATTAAAATTTAGATAATAACACATAAAATTTATTCTGGATTTCATATGATTTTTTTTCTATAATAAAAACCATTTGAAAACTTAAATAATACAAATTGAGAAAATTTGTTAATAGGAAGCCACTAGACGAATACTCTCGTACAAGAAAAATGACGGTAACTAAACATTCAGCATATACTTTTGCTCCACATGATGATATTTAAGACAAATCACATGCTAACAAAATTATCGAAGAACTAATATTTCCAGTCCCGATGAGTCATCCTTCCAACAAATTTAAGCCCTCGGAAATTAAATAGTAAGATTAGATCATAACCAAGTAAAAATTGAAGGTGTGTACTTGTTTTAAACTGAAAATTTCTTAATGGGTAATTGTTATATAGTGGATAGCAATTAGGAAATCATATCGCTATCTTTTTTGCTCATTACTGAGCAGAATCACCTTTGACATATTTAAAAGAGTTGGTGTAAATTTATTTCAAATGGAACGAAAAAATGTTAATGGGTGGCTCCCATAGAGTATAGAGTAGTAAAAAAATCGAATTTATATCCGTTTTGCTCACAATTAAGCAAATACACCTTCGATAAGAAAAAATCGAAGGTGTGTACTTCTTTTAAATAGAATGAAAAAATTTTAAGCGGAAGGTGTTACAGAACATATTAAAAAAAATCTAGTTTATATCTTCTTTGCTCATTACTGAGCAGAATTATCTTGTATGTAGTAAAACTTGAAAATCTCAACTTGTTGTGAATGGATTAAAAAAATTTAATGGTTAAGTATCAAGAAGCAGATAGTAGGGTAGAAATCAAATCAATATCTGTTTTGCTCACTACTGAACAGACTCGCCTTTGACATAGTTAAAAGAGGAGGTTTTAAATTATTTCAAATGGAACGAGAAAATCCCAATGGGTAGCTACTATAGAGAATAGAGTAGTTAAAAAATCTAATTTATATCTGTTTGGCTAATAACTGAACAGAATCATCTGTAATAAGTAAAAATCAAAAGTGTGTACTTCTTTTTAATTGAATGAAAAAATTTTAATCGAAAGTGTTATAGAACATATTTAAAAAAATATAATTTATATCTGTATTGGTCACAAGTGAGCAGAATCATTTTCGACATAGTAAAAAGTTGAGTTATTAACTTATTTTGAATGGAACGATATAAGTTTAATGGATAGTTGTTCTACAAAAGAAAGTAGTTAGTAAATAAAATCGACATCTGTTTTGCTCACTACTGTGCAGAATTATCTTTGACATAGTAAAAATTCAAGGTGTCTATTTATATCAAATGTAAAAAAAAAATCTTAATGAGTAGCTGCTACAGAGTATATAATAATTAAAAAATTGAATTTATATCTGTTTTGCTCAGAACTAAGCAGATGCATCTTCGATAACTAAAAATTAAATGTGTGCACTTATTTTAAATGGAATGAAAACATTTTAATCGGTAGATGATATAGAGTAAATAATAGTTAAGACATAGTATCGATATCAGTTTTGCTCACTACTGAGCAGAATCAGTTTCGGCTCCTAGTTATGATATAATAACAGCTCCTATTCTGAAGTAAATTTCCCAAAAAGCTTTAGTTTTAATTAAATACATTTGCAATGGTATCCTGCACACAACCTATTTCTCTTTACTCTGGAAATTTTCTATCAATAAAATGATTCCTAAGCCAAATAAACCAATGAATTCTTTTTCCTCCTATTGACCTATCAGCTTCTTATCCCAATCCTTGGTAAGATTTTTGAAAAACTCCTATTAAAATGACGCGCTCTGCACCATCCCATCATAAGAAGGGTATATTAGACTAGAATCCAATTTAAAGTAGTATTTGTGAGCCCGAAAATACTTGTGTCCTGTCAAAAATTGGGATAGCACCTCTTCTTGAACTCATTTCTTTCCTCCGTACGAACTTCGGATGCAACACATAGATCTCTTCGTGGGTACAGGCTCTGCCGTTTATCTGACAATATTTCGATCGGTATCATTTCAACCACAACACAAATGGCATCGATGAGATCGGCCATACTCAATCCGCCCCTACAGTGAACTAAAATAACTCTAATCAACCCATCCGTCCAAATTGGAGCAGCATACTGCAGGATTAACCGGATCATATTCGCTAATAGGGACCACATACTCTGCCTAGGTCCTCCAAGGTTCAGCATTAGGCATGCCAGTTCCCGCAGCCTTCCCACCAACGTATAATAGGAGTCACTGAAACTGCAGGTCGTGTCAATATCACCCCCAGATACTAGTGTGAATTTTAGTCTGACGGTGTGTATTTGCAAGTTTGACTTAGAAATTTTTTTGGTGAAGATATGGGAATTATTCCTTATCAAGAGTACAAGTTTTCCGATATCACAAAACATTTCTAAAGGGCTGAGAAGCAGAGGAAAACGGACCTCGATCAGGGCGGCATTGAAAAGTGAAAAAAAAATTCCCGTTACGGAAATTGTTATCAAGTTTCTGATGAAGGAGTCCTTGAAGGATTGTTCACGTCAGATTTAACATTGCAGATACTTGGATGGACCAGCTTTATAACGACACAAAAATTAATTTTTGTTGTAAAAAAGCTTGTTACAATCTATTTTTTTTGTAGATTTGAAATAAAAACACAAACAAATTAAAAATATAGAAATATAGATAGCTATCCGATATTCGTAAAAAAAGCAAATTAGAAAATTTAAATATATGTAAATTGGCACCCGTTTTGCTCACAACTGAGCAAAATAATCTTCGACATAGTAAAAGTAAAAGGTGTCTATTTGTTTCAAATTGAATGCAAAAAAAATCTTAATTGGAAGGTGCTATAGAGCATATAGTATTTAATAAATCTAGCTTATATCCGTTTTGCTCACTACTGAGTAGAATCATCTTTGATAAGTAAAAACCGAAAGTGTATGGTTGATTTAAATGGAATGAAATAATTTTAGTGGGAAGGTGTTATAGAGCAGAAAGTGTTAAATAAATAAAATTCATATTGGCTTTGCTCACTACTGAGCAGAATCATCTTCGACATCGTAGGTATTTACTTGTTTTAAATGGAACTAAAAAATAATAATGGTTAAGTGTCAAAAAGCTGATAGAAGTTAGGAAATCAAATCTGTTTCTGTTTTGCACACTACTGAGCAGAATCACCTTTGACATATTTAAAAGAGAAGGTGTTAATTTATTTCAAATGGAACGAAAAAATGTTAATGGGTGGCTGCTATAGAGTATAGAGTAGTTAAAAAATCAAATTCAAATCCGTTTTGCTCAAAACTAAGCAGATACAACTTCGATAAGTAAAATTCAAAGGTGTGTACTTCTTTTAAATTGAATGAAAAAATTTTAATTGAAAGGTATTATAGACAGATTTAAAAAAAAATCTAGTTTATATCTGTTTTGCTCACAACTGAGCAGAATCATCTTTAACATAGTTAAAAATGGAGATATCTACTTAGTTTGAATGTAACGTTGTAATTTAAATGGATAGATTTATAAAGTAGATAATAGTTAAAACATAAAATCGATACCTGTTTTGCTCACTACTGAGCAGTTATTTTCGGCACAGTAGAAATAAAAAATATCCACTTGTTTTAAATGAAATGAAAAATGATTAATGGATATATGTTATAGACAAGAAAGTAATTGATAAATCATATCGGTATCTGCTTTGCTCACAACTGAGCAGAATCATCTTCAAAATAGTAAACAGAGAAGGTATCACTTATTCCAAAGAGGTCACTGAAACCGCACCCTCGTGTCAATCATCACCCCCCAGATACTGGTGTGCATTTTAGTTTGCCGGTGCGTTTGAAAATTAGTTTGGAAAAACCGTTACCGTTAATTCTGAGTTTATAAATTATTAGCAAAATCTGACTTCTAAATATATTTAATTAAATTTAACTTTCCAAAGTACAAATTGGATATAATTTTAGTAACTTTTCCTATTTAGTAAAATTTTTACATATTAATTATTTTGTTAACAAGTAAAGCTAAATAACAAAAAAATAAAAAAATGAATATTTTGCCAATTCATCAAAGTGATCCGAAAGTGTAAGTATAACACTTACAGGTAAAAGGTGCCATAAATGGTAACTAAAAGTGTGACTTGTTATTACTCGAATGGTGCGTGATCGATTTTTTTCAGTTAAGCGGCACCGAGACTCTTTGATCTGGCCATGTGAGAACAAGCAACTAATAACAGTCGATCGGAAATAATATTTTAATAAATACGGATTACATAAACGGGTTAATTACTAATCCGTGTCTCTTATTAAAAGTGATAATTACTGAACGTACTTTGGCCAAATTGAGTGTTAGTGGGTATAATGCCACCGCCAAACAAGTACGTTCGGCTTAAGTTTGAACCTGTTACCAAGTCCATATTTGGGTTGTATATGGGGAATATTGCCATCCCGAAGAGTCTTGATGCTGCTCAAGAGATTGACTTTCATCAGTTAAGGTAATGTTCGCAAAATGAATATTCGTCAAATACCGATTAAGGTAGTAGTCGACCGTCCATGAATCACTGCCAAAAGGGAGTCAATGTTCTGTTCACAATGGCAACAAACAATATTAGCCATTCAAGCAGTATAGTTTCATGGCGAAACTATTATAACAACAGAGACTAAACGTATGATACGAAAGGTAGATGCAAATATGGTTAAAGTTTCCACTTCGATCGAATTAAATGATAAAACCTGACAACTGCCACCGGCGGGCAAACGCATCCGAACAGGATACTTTTAGCCCTTGTACTAGTCATTTGCCAACAATCTAGTTGCACCTGTCGATTATATAGAATCTAACCGTCTTCACTATTGAATGTGATCCACAAATTATCATCCAATTATTCAAATAGAGCAGAACTGGATACTATCAAGCACATCAGCTCCAGCATAGCCTTAAGATAATTCGTTGGTGCATTTATGACACAACATGTGTACGGTAGCTGCTTAAAATGTTCACGATGATGGCATAATTGCTGACCAATTAATGGTAGTTTAGATGAGATGGTAAGTCATTATTTAGATTTTCGTTGAAACTAGTTGAACGTATCGGGAAGCATTTGTGAAATATTCACGGGAATAGAGAAAAATTAATTCTTAATCTTGTTGTGGTCATTTTGCATCGATTTAAGTGATTTAGAAAAGTTGGACATGAACTGAAGTCGTCCTTTTTCTGTTGGTTTTTTTTCCCCACTGAAAACGTTATCAGTAATATTTTATGTTTGAGTAGTGGGATTAAACATAGTCCCTTTTCATAGTTTAAACGTAAGTGCCTCCTAGACGTGTAGTACAAGCTTCAACCAAGTTCGATTGACCCTAAAAAGCGTGATTTGTGAAGCTGTACTCTTGAAGTGCGTTACTAAAAATCTAATAGCAATATTTAGATCAACAATGTTCTGATAAATTTTTTTCTTAAGCTTGGAGAATCTCCAATGAGCTTGTGCGGAATATTATTTGTTGACGGCATGACGACTTTTTAGACGGCGGAGAAGTAGTGGAGGATGAAGCTCACTCAGAAAATTTGTCTGCATCAAAAACTGATAAAAATGTGGAGCGCGTAAGGACTCTTGTGAGATGAGACCATCGATTATCATTGAAGCTAATGATGAAGTCGTTGCGAAGCTCAGAAAAAGGACTCTTCGCAACGTCCCTGTCACATGGCAACGTCGATCAATGAGATTGCCATGTGACAGAGGCGCTTTCATGATATGCTCCTCTCCCAAGCTTAAAAAAATACTTGAAAGGACATCAGGTTGGTACTGTCGATAACATACATAATTAGTCCTTGGGAGTTTCAGAAAAAGGGTTCTTTGCGTCAGATAGGATATTACAGACACTCATATGCTCTATCATGACAATGTCCCTGTCACATGGCAACGTCCATCAACTTGATTGCCATGTGAAGGCGGCGCTGTCATGATGGAGCCCTCGATTGTCTTGATGGAGCTTTCGAATTTTAAATAGAAAACGGTATCCCTGTGGCACCCTATTCCCCAATTAACCTGGACTATGGGTCCATTAAAATTTTTTTTATTTCCCAAGCTTTTTTTCATTTTCTAAAAAACGCTTGAAAAGACATCATCTTGACACTGTCGATAACATCGACAAGTAGTCCTCGAAAGCCCAGAAAAAGGGTTCTTTGCGTCAGATAGGATATTACAAACACTCGAATGCTCTATCATGACAACGTCCCTGTCACATGGCAATGGACATCAACGAGATTCCTATGTGACAGAGGCATTGCCATGATGGAGCTTACGATTGCCTTAATGGATCATTCGAATTTTAAACAGGAAACGGTATCCCTGTGGTTCCCTACTCCACACTCACTTGACCATAGTCCATTACAAATTTTTTAAATTCCCAAGCTTAAAAAATACTTGAAAGGACATCATATTGACACTGTCGATAACATCAATAAGTAGTCCTTGGAAGGCTCAGAAAAAGAACTCTTCGCGTCAGATAGGATATTACAGATACTCGAATGCTCTATCATGACAGCGCCCCTGTCACATGGCAACGTCCATCAACGAGATTGCCATGTGACAGGGGCGTTGTCATGATAAAGCCCTCGATTGTCTTGATGGAGCTTCCGAAGTGTAACCAGAAAACGGTATCCCTGTGGTACCCTATTCCTTAACTCACCTGAGCATAGTCAATTGTAAATTTTTTTAAATCCCAAACTTAAAAAACTTGGGAAATTAAAAAATTTTTAATGGACTATGGTCAGGTGAATTGTGAAGTAAGAGAGATTACCATGTGACAACGCTCCTGTCATATGACTGGCAACGCTCCTGTCATATGAATAGCAATGCTCCTGTCATATGAAATAGAAAACACCATCCCTGTGGTACCCTACATTCCAATTCATCTGACCGTGGTCCATTAAAAATTTTTAATTTCCCAAGATTAAAAAACACTTGAAAGGACATTATCTTGGCACTGTCGATAATATCGAAAAGAAGTCCGCGGAAGCCTCAGAAAAAGGGTTCTTTGTGTCAAATTGGACATTGCAGATACTTGGACGTTCCGCCCTCACAACGCTCTCTGTTACACGGTCATCTCAATCATTGAGTTTTTCTCGGAAAAAGGTAAATGTATGATTTTCTAGCTCCCCTTTTCACCTCTTCTAAGTCCGTGTGAATTTTTTTCTTCCCCGAAAATCTCAGTTTTGATGATTATCCATTTTATATTTTGGAAAGAACATAATAATTTTTAAATGGATTTCAAACATTTTTATTATTAAATATAATATTTATTTAGCATTTACCATTTATTATTATGAATTAATTATATACTAATAATAAATTATTGGCCATATGATAACCAGCTCTTTTTTATCTGAACTTATGAATTTTATACTGAAGCATATGTGGTTTCCTTAAAACGACACCATCAGCAACAGACACAACAAATTTTAGTTTGATTGTACATACAAAAAGTTCCTATGACGCCGAATTCCAAGATTTGGTGCTATTAATTGACCGCCAAGATCATGCAATTTGATATAGTTGAACTCTTTCTTATTTAACTATATAAAAAATCTTATTTATGCAAATAATTTATAAATATTTAAGCATTTAAAAAACAATATCCGCTAATAAATGGTCTACTTAGAGCCCGAAATATGCGAAAACGTCATCAAAAATTACTTCAAGGGGATCAAGTCCAGCAAGAAGTTTTATAAATAGTTTTTTAATAAAATTATAATAAAAAAAATAATGGCAAATTTTAGTCAGTATAAATACATAAAATTTTTATTAAAAAATAAATTTTAAATATATTTTTATAAATTTTTACTTTTTAAAGCTCAAATTGGATAACTTCATTTTTGGTTTTAAAAGCCCCACCAAAACAAAAAAATATACGTATTTTTTCTATCACACATCATATTTTCGTAAAATTAAAATAAAACATTGTTCTGTAAAGATTTTACTATAAAAAAATATCATATTAAAAATACCATCTGCTCTGCATAAGAAATTATTGTAATTTTTCACTAAAATCTAAAATTTGTAAGTCCAAATTGGCTTTTGTAAAATAAAATCATTTTTTGTGTTGTTTTTTTTGCAAAACCTTATTAAAAGGAATTTTTTTATGGTATTATAATAAAGAAAATGAAATTTCATCGGGGATGGTAGTTTTTTTGGTTTTTAATAAAAAGAAGATTTGAACTTTTTGTTCTTATAAAATTAACCATAAACTAATAAAATGATGAAATAATTTTTATTTTTGAATAATTTAAAAATTGATGATAATCACCATCGTTGATTTGATTGTTAAAAAAAAAAATTATTAAATATTATTTTTGTAAAGTGGTCTCAAGTGCGTAATTTTAAAAATTGCAATATTTTTATAAGGAAATGTCAATTTTCATTTAACATTTTTTTCGACCCAAAAAAAACTCTTATTATTATATAAATATAAATAAATTACACTGTAGTTAATTAGTCAAGAGAATGGTTCCGTTCATTTACCCTCAAGATTATTGATTAAAATGACTTAACGTCCACGTACTCGCAGAGATTAAAGTGGAATTGTATATACTTAAGAGGTGAGATTATAGCACTTATACCTGACACAAGAGCTCAAATAATAGGGAATTTTCTTAGAGAGAAATTGACATTAAACAGGAACACTACACCACACCCACTAACGACAGGTCACTTTATGGAAAATATAAATTTTTCAATTTTCTTAATAAACGACAAAACAAATTTTTTGATTTGAATTTTTTACGGCAACGTTTTATAAACGAAAAAAAGAAGAAAATTTTTGAATTTCCCCCCAATTGAGTTAAAGAAACAATTTTATTTGTAATTTTTAGGTATCGTCAATAATATTTTCATCATCCTTAAAGGAGACGGGTTATTTTTAATTGATTTGTGGCTCATATTTCGTAAGTATTTACTTCTACTCATAATTTTAATGCTCCCCCCCTTTTTCCTATATACGAAAATCTGAAACAATATTTACCCAGCAGTCGATGATATTAAATTAAGGATCAAATGACAGCAATTTCGCAAAAAAATTATTTGCCAATATTTTGTATAAGAAAAACGCAATTTATTTTTATTACTTTGCCATATTCTATCCAATCGACGTGTATGAGATTACGTTAACTTTGTTAAGAAACTTTTTTCGTCAATTTCACTGACTAGTTTTATAGCAAAAAGGATATTGACGAGCTTAGAGAGAAAGAGTTTTTTTTTCTTCTATTTTTACCTAAAAAGTGTAGACATTTTTATTTATTATTTTATTTAGGTTTACGGGTTGATTCCATGGTGGTTTTTTTTCTTGCTCGATACAAAATTAACTGTTGTTTGGGTCTTAAAGGCTAACAACTTTTCTCATTGAGACGCCGAACTCGTAAATCCACTGGACCGTAGAAAAATGATTTCAATTCAGAGCACGTTTGTTATGTCTGCTAAATTGCGAACTGTTGAGATTTATGCCATTCAAAAGGTAATAAATACAATTCACCGGAATTACTGGTGAAGTACGTTAAACAGTTTTTGTGGCCAGTGAAGAGACGAATTCGAACTCATGTCTTGATGACAAGACGATGGAATCACTTGGAGAATAAGGAAAAGTTGCTTCAATTTTTTTTCGAACGGGAAAACTATGTCTAAATATGTAATTAAGTCTTGATGTCATTAAATTACACTTGCTGGGCATTATGGATAAGTAATTGCTATGTTAACGAACGAGAATTTTCTTATATTAAAATTGAGCTAATTTGGATTCCTTTTTTTTTGTTTAAATTCCAAACTACACTCAATTTGTAAAAGGTAGATTTTTTAACGAAAATACAAGGACATTTTTTTTGGAGGATTCAGAATTGTTAGGGTTGGAATCGGTGGCATCTAGAATGCTTAATCGAATCTTCAAGTTTGAGTCTGTATGTCCATATCGGCTTCAAAATGAATTTTATTATTAGTTTGGACCTTTTCTTTAGGAGTCCTTTGAGTGAACTTAACGAAGAGTTCCTAATTAAACGTTTTTTGATTATAAATATTACCGAAAGCTAGTATGAGACTGCATGGTAAGATTCCATATATATGGACATTTTTATATGATACAAATGGCTTCTATATGGCTCTGTGACACTACAATATATGGCAGAGTTGCCATATTTTAATGGGGAAACACACGGTTTCATGCGACTACGTTCCATGTAGACTAAATGCCAGTTTCTGCCATGAGAAAACAAATTTGATCGTCGCAAATCGCTTATAACGAATGACAACTCAGTTTTCCGTATTTTGCTATACATAAAAGCTGCATGACGAAAAAATTGAATTTTTGCATGGCACTACATGACACATGCCATATTCATGACGTGTAAAACTATTGTGTTTTTAATAACCAGACTATATGAATGACACTCGCATGTCAGAAAAAATAACATAATTATGGAATTTAGGGTTTTATCAGGAACTTGTTTTCGGCAAAATGTAAAAGTAACATGAGTACTTTTTTTGCTAATTCACCCTTACTCTCCCAGCATTTGACCCCGGCCCCACAGAAGTTGATGTGGTTTTATAAAATAGCTGTGGCTATAAAACGATTTTTATTCTAGGTAAGAAATACTGTTATATCGACATGTAGACCGTGTCGACCGAGGCGATGCAGGTTCTCATGGGAGAAATTCCATGGGACCTGGAGGTGCTGCGTGGAAGTATCCACTACCGTCTGCGGTGGGGCATCCCACTTGTATGTTGTCCGGTTGGGAATGATGAGGTTCGTAATCTCATCCCACTTGCATGTTGTCCGGTTGGGAATGATGAGGTTCTAGATGCCCTTGTGGGGCGGAGGAGGAGAGTGTCAAGCACCTTCTCGTGGAGTGTGGTCTGTACGGGGACTTGCGTGACTTGGAGGCGTGTGGAATCGTGGTGAATGAGGAGGGTGTGGATGTGAGTGGTGTGCTGAGTGTGAAAGAGAGATATGAATGCTTGAATGCGTTTGCCTTTAACCGGCTGAAAGACTAAGGTCGATTCCGGTTGTACTTTCGGGACTTGGCAAATCCGCGTACCTGGGCTGGCTTAGCGGTGCCTAGGAATTTACAAGATTCCTGACTGTAGCTCAATAAGCGGAGTACAAACCGAAGTACTTTTAACACAAAAATTGGTACTACGGGAATCGGGGGCCCCATAATGGAATACACTGTGTCCGATTTAGGTGAGGCGTCATTTGCAGCTACGTGGTGGTTGTGGTTAATACCCATGTCGCGGGTACGATCTTCAGATCGCAGGTGTGAGGTAACTGGCAAATGTAGCAATGCATTGCACTTATCTCGGGCACTGTCACTGATAATGACAGTAGAGGTTCAGCTTGTAACTGCCACCAGCAGGTGTAGAGTCAGCTTGTAACTGCAAGTTTCCATCTCGTCCTGCAATAGCTGGATCCTAAAGAGCATAAATAAGTGAAGCTTTGCTTTTGCAGTACCGTTTCCACCAATTTTTTTGGTCAAAAAAGGCTATCTTGTGGTTTGATAGCCCCCCTATTCACATGGTCTAAGTTCGGATGACTTGTTTTTGTTCACCAAGATAAAAAAAATACTTGAAAGGATGTTATTTTGGCTCTGTTGATAACTTCCGAAGGAGTGTAACCGAGGAAGTTAAGGACTTCTCGCACTGCCACGCGAGCAACAAAAAAATCAGTCTCCTTACTTTTCTGTTGCACCTGATATTTGCAAATACTTTGAGTTACAGTAAAAATAATTTTTTTTTATTCCTTATAAGTGAATACACTTAAAGAAATAAAAATACTCGCAATACTTTCTGAATTACTATGAAAATGTCACAGAGTCTTGTAGCCACTTCGAAGATTAGAGTTCCTTAAATATTTTTGAAGACTTTGATTAGTTTCGTAAACAAGAATAACAATGACTGAATGAATATAGAATTATATTTTTCTTTTGGGGGAGTAATATGAGTACAGCTAAAATTTCCATCTTCTTGTCTATGCACACCAAAAAAAAAATACATAAGAAAAAAATTGGGGGAACGTAAGTAATTTCCGGTATTTTACGTTTTTTACAATGAATAATGAACCAAATTTAATAGTGAATCTTTTTACATTTTATGGAGCAGGTGCCATATGATAATGAAAAATGATTTTGCTTTGACAGAAGGAGGTGTTATAAAAATTGTTTTTGTCATTCTTATTAATACTCATAATACAATATGAATTTCTTGGAAAATTTTAAACGATTGCAAATATTTTATTTTTATTTCAAAATACGAGTAACTAAAATTGAAAATTATTTCAAGTTATTTCTAGTATAATTTGTAGGGAAATATAAATTTTAAGGGTTTTGGCGACATTTGGCGATGTTACCAGCTGCATACTGGTACACTAGACCCACTCTTATTAGACCAGAAAACGATGGGCATAATTTAAAAAAAAAATATTTAGAATATTTTTGAAGAAAATAAAATTTTTTTTAAGGTCATTTCTAAAAAAATTTGTAGCGAAATAAAAATTTTAAATACCTCAGGCTATTATTAGACGCTAAACGTGGTAAAGACATATTTTTGTAGTAAAGCCATAATTTTCGTGAAAATGCTATAATATTTTTAAAGAAGCTATAATTTCTAGTAATGATAACTAAGGCCATTTGGAGACAATTAAAGTGCATCCTGGCTATATCAGAGAGCCATACAGTCCACTATTACTAAGCCATAGCACCAGCCATAATTTTTATAGTAAAAACATAATTTTTGTAAAAAATAGCCATAATTTTTTTAAGGATGCCATAATATTTTTAATCTTATTTGTAGAAATGCAAATTTTTAGTCTCAAAACAACTTAAGCAATTTGGAAACAACTATAGGGAATTCCAGCATGTCACTAGCTGGATTCGAACTCACGACCATTGTGTACTAGGCCCAGATGTCCAAGCATCTCTAAATCAGTACACAAACTATAATTTTTGTAAATGTTATTCTAGAGCTTAACAAAATTTATGGCTTCTTTGTCATTAGTTAGATTCAAATTCTCGGGCACAAGCCATAATTTTTATAGTAAAGCAATAATTTTCCCAAAAATATTCATAATTTTTATAAAGGAACTATAATTTTTTAGCTCATTTCTAGAAATAAAAATTCTTAGCTATACAAACAATTTATTTCTATATTAAAGCTATAATTTTTGTAACCGTAGCCATAACTTTTATAAAGAAGCCTAATTTTTCAAAGCGCATATCTTGAAATGAAATTTTCTGCGTCATTATAAGTCAGGCAATCCGGCGTCATTATATAACTAGCAGAATTAAAACTCAAAAATACTGTGAACCAAATCCCGACGTCCCAGTGCTTAAAAATATGATACCTTCTCTCGCACTAGATAGATTTATACTTAAGACTTCTGCGCACGAGACCAAAATATCCCAGTATCGCCTAATCAGAGCACAAGCAATAATTTTTATAGCAAAGCAAAAATTTTCGCAAAAATATAAATAATTTTTATAAAGAAGCCATCATTTTTTTAAAGTTCTAGTGTAAGTTTGTCGCTGTTAATCTTGGGATTAAAAAAAATTATAGGCGCTTTTTCATTAGCTGGATTAAAATTGAAGACCACTGCGTACGAGACCCAAATATCGTAGGGTCCCCAAAACCAGTGCACAAGCAATAATTTTTATAGGTACAGAAATAATTCTTGCAAAAATAGCTATAATTTTTTATAAAAGAACCATAAGAATGACTTTGTTGCTATTATTCTTGGGTTTCAAAAAAAAATTATAGCTCATTTATCATTAGCTAGATTATAGCTTCTCAGGGCACAAGTCATAATTTTCGTAAAAGTAGCCATACTTTGTATCCAGAAGCCCTAATTACTTCTAAGCTCTAGAATAACATTGACACTGTTATACTTGAGCTTAAAAAAAATTATAGCTTCTTTGGTACTAGCTAGATTCAAACTCAAGACTAGTACGTACTAGTACGATACTAGGACAGACCCAGTTGTCCTAGTATCGTAAAACCAGGTCATATGCCATTATTTTTATAGTAAAGCAATAATTTTCGCAAAAATATCCATAATTTTTATTAAGAAGCCATAATATTTTAGCTCATTTCTAGAAATGAAAATTATTAGTTCTACAAAAACATAATTTTTATAGTAAAGCTATAATTTTTTTACCGTAGCCATTACTTTTATAAAGAGGTGATAGTTTTTCGAAGCACATTTCTAGAAATGAAAATTTTCTACACCATCATAAGTCAGGCAGTTTGGCCACAAATAAATATAATCGTATGACTAAAAGGATTCACACTCAAAAATAATGTTACCCAAATCCCGACATCTCAGTGCATAAAAAAATTATAGCTTCTTTATTATTAGATAGACCACTGCGTATGAGATCAAAATGTCCCAGTATCATCTAACTAAGGCATATGCAATAACTTTTATAGCAAAGCAAAAATTTTCAAAAAAAAAATTATAATTTTTATAAAGGAGCCATAATTTCTTTAAGTCTCTAGAATAATATTGTCCCTATTATTCTTGAGTTTCAAAAAAATTATAGCTTCTTTGTTATTAGCTAGATTATGGGTTCTTTGTTAAGACTACTGCATACCTGACCGAGACGTCCAAGCATATCTCAATCAGGGTACAAACCATAATTTTCATAAAAATACTCATAATTTTTATTAATAAGCCAACAATTTTTTTAAAGCTCTTGATCAACTTTGTCGTTGTTATTCTTGAGCTGAAAAAAATTATAGCTTCTTTGCCACTAAAACACAAGCCATAATTTTTGTGAAAATAGCCATACATTTTATCAAGAAGCGCTAATTATTTGTAAGCTCTAGAATAACAATGTCACTATTATACTTGAGCTTAAAAAATTATGGCTTTTCTGTCATTAGCTAGATTCAAATTTAAGATCCATTTTACATTTTTCCTTAAATTTTATTCCAAATTTTGTTAAAAATTTTGTAAATACTTTAAAAATTATTTCATGAAAAAGCTCAATAAGAATAACTGGTTAAAAAATAAATTCAAATCAACCCTGAATTATTTTAAGAGTTTTTTCTTAATTTTTATCTTGTAATTAAAAACAATTCCTTTTTATTATTTGTATTATTACACATATTATTATTAGTGAACGGATGTGACAAGAAATGAAAATTTTCGTAATAATTATGATTATTTTAAGTGTCGATTCCAAAGGTCTTCGTAATTTAGAAGATAATTTCACTTTTTAACTATTCTTACAGAATTTAACCATAATTTAGTATACATAAAAATAAGGAGGAAATTTTAATAAAGACAACCAACCAGATGTGTCATCTCAAATGGGCAATCCATTCTGATATTATCTCCGCACGACATTTCATTCATTCTTAATGTTCTGTTTATGATATTAAAAAATTCATCAACTAAATGAATCCAATAATAATAAAATAAAATTCTGAAAGTGTAAAATTAAGAATTTAAGTAGCAACAGTGTCGGTTTGGCTGCTCTCCTCTATAATTTTGTGGTCGAATTCGGCCTACGATGATTCCAGTGATCCAAGCATCCATAATGTATGGCACCTCATTAATCTCTCTACACAATTGCTAACTCGATTAAACTCATAAAATTCGAGTTAAATAAGTTTTTTGTTTTTGTCGACAACAACTGCAGAAGGCCGTCCACTGAAAGAAATTATAAACAAATGATTATATGGGGGCGCAATGGAGCTGCCTAACCCTTTCCGTTTTTTTTTTTTCCCAATTTCCTATGGAAACTAAGACCATCAGTTTTGGGGTATTTTCCTAGTCTGCATGTGCTCCTAATATTTATTTTCTAATCGGAGAAAGAAGTCATTTTGTAATAGTGATACTTCTTCGTTCTAGTCACAATCAACAGACAATGCTGGGGCATCTGTGAATCAAATCCGATACGATTGCCATCATATCAGAGTGTGGCGGCTTCCATTATGATGACGCCAAGCCTCACTATGGTAAATCGAGTTTTTATATTTGAAAATTTATTTTTTAATGTCTTTTGTTGACATATTGATGCGTTTAAATATTTAATTTCACTGCGGAACAGTAATACTTTATGCTGACAGTTTTACGATAGGGTTGAGCTACTGTTTTGTATTTTTCCCACATTTTTGATTTGAAGATCAAAAAAGTTCACTAATTTTTTTAGTTCAAGTTTTTCTTTTCTATTATAATAATGAATTTTAAAAAAAATATATATATTCCATTTGATGTTATTCAATAATTCTTCTTAAAAATATATTCAAATAAGCATTGAGATTAATTAATGTAACATAAAATTTCACAGCAATTTTTATTTTGATTAATGTTCTTATTAATTAAGGATGGTTGTTATTTGTATTTACTAAAATTTTGTTACGTTTACTTAATTTCTTTTAATTTGAATTTATATTTTAATAAATTTTTGAACATTTAAAGTGAAAAAAACTAAATTTTTAGTAAATATTCTGGGCTATAACAAATCACGGTGAAAAGTAAAAGAATTATCCAATTTAGGGTTTGGAAAATAAAATTTTACCAAACAAAATTTTAATATATACTTTGACATTATTTTTAAATAATTATATTGGAAAAACTTTTCCATTAGCAAAAAATTTATAATAAAAAGTTATAAAATTTTTATTTAATAGGTAATTTATTATAGCTTTTTCCACATTTCTCGCTATAATTCGGACATTACTTTATGGTTGTTGGTTTTTCAAAAAGCTCTAAAGTTTAATTATAATCTTTTCAAAATATTAGTTGGCCTATTTTAAAAAAATATTGCAAAAGTTTGAGAATCTTTCTTATAGATTCATAAGAAAAAGTCCACCTTCGTAAGAGTCCATAAGAAGTAAATACAGGATTATCCAATTTACGGTTTGGAAAGTAAAATTAAATTAACTTTAACAAAATTTTTAGTTTTTATAATATTTTTCTAAAATAATATTAATAAAACTATGCCATATAGATATTAAAATGTTATAAAGTTTAAAATTATTTATATAAATATAATTTGTTACGTGTTTTTTATAAAAAAAAATTTTGATGGCGTCAAATCGAACGATCTTGATATGTAATTGACATCAACAAATTTGGAAATTACGAGTTCTGGGAACTTTCCTCAGTAACTTCTTATGTTATATGGCTTGTGGTGACGTTTTGTTAAAATTAAACATGATTTAAATTAAAGTCTTTAAGATCAGACAAAAAAAAAACTGTGTGATCATACGACCAAAGCGCTTTGAAATTACTATAACAGAGTCTGTGCTTCTTTATTTTAAGAAAAATACGAGCATTTACACCAAATACGTGAAGTTACTTTTCATAGATACAAGGGTTTCCTCATAGTCACCTTTAAGTTTTCAGAGTATTGTATATAATATTTTTGCTTAGTGACGACGTATCCATGAAGTATTAAAAGAAGAAATGTAACTTCATCTTAAAGAACGAAATGTGGCTATGGCAGAATAACATCTTTTTGTACAAATATTTTATACCATTTATTAAAAAGTTGTTGGATAATTTAGCAAATCAAATTAAAAAATGGCAAATTATAAAATAAGCAAATTTTATCTTAAATAAAATAGTTATTTTATAACTAATCAATAATAAGACTAAATTTTTTCCAAACTGGAACTTGGATAATATTGTATATTGTAAAATTTTAAGGACCGCATTAAACTAAGATTCATCGATATTTTAGTATAAAATATAAATTTGTCTAGAATAATTTTGTTGAAGATACTCTTAAATATAGTTTCCATAAATATTTAACAAAAATTGAGTAGACCTTTATTTTATTTTTATAGTAAAGCAATAATTTTTTGCAAAAATAGTAATAGTTTTTATAAAGGAGCCATAATGTTTTTTAAATCTCTAGAATCATATTGTCACTAATAAAAAAATTATAATTTCTTTGTCATTAGCTAGATGCACATTCAAGACCACTGCATATGTGACCCAAATATCCAAGTATCGCCAAACTAAGGCACAAGCCATAATTTTTATAGTAAACCAATAATTTTCACAAAAATATGCATAATTTGTAGAAATGAAAATTCTTTGCTTTACAAAAACTTAATTTTAATAGTAAACCTACAATTTCCATAACCGTAGCCATAATTTTTATAAAGAAGCCATAATTTTTTAAAGCACAATTCTAGAAATGAAAATTTTCTGGACTATCATAAGGCAGGAAGTTTGGCGACAACTAAATTGCATCGTAGTTACATGACTAGCAGGATTCAAACTCAAGAAAAATGTGAACCAAATCTAGACGCCCCAGTTATTAAATAAATTATAGTTTTTTTATTACTAGATAGATTTGAATTTTAGGTCAGTGCTAGAAAAATTGAATTTTAGACCTTAACCAGGGCATAAGCAATAATTTTTATAGCATAGCAATAATTTTTGCAAAAG
Source organism: Atherix ibis (assembly GCA_958298945.1). Lineage (NCBI taxonomy): Eukaryota > Metazoa > Arthropoda > Insecta > Diptera > Athericidae > Atherix > Atherix ibis. Next base: position 27,092,907 of record OY282605.1, on the reverse strand, counting down.
TAGCCATAATTTTTATGAAAAATCCATATTAGTTTTAAGCTCTAGAATGTCTTTGTTGCTATTATTCTTGAACTTAAAAAAAATTATACCTTCTTTATCATTAGCTAGATTATGGCTTCTTTATCAAAACCACTGCGTACCATATAGAAACGTCCGAACATATCTCAAACAGCGTATAAGCTATAATTTCCGTAAAAATATCCATAATTTTGATTAAGAAGCCATAATTTTTTCAAACTCTAGATCAACTTTGTCGCTGTTATTCTTGAGCTGAAAAAAAATTATACCTTCTTTGTCATTAGCTAGATTATGGCTTCCTTATCAAGACTACTGCGTACCAGACGGAGACGTCCGAACATATCTGAAAAAGGATACAAGCCATAATTTGCGTAAAAATAGCAATAATTTTTATCAAGGCACCATAATTTTTTTAGAGCACTAAATTAACTTTGTCGCTGTTATTCTTGAATTTAAAAAAAATTATACTGTCTTTATCATTAGCTAGATTATGGCTTCCTTATCAAGACTACAGCGTACCAGACGGAGACGTCCGAACATATCTCAATCAGGGTATAAGCCATAATTTTTGTAAAAATATTCATAATTTTACAAGAAGCCCTTAATATTTTTAAGCTCTAGAATAATAATGTCACTGTTATTCTTGAGCTTAAAAAAAATTATAGCTTCTTTGTCACGAGCTAGATTATGGCTTCTTTTTCAGACATTTCAACATATCCGAATAAGGATACAAGCCATAATTTTTTCCATGAATATTTAAAGAAATTTGAGTTGACCCTATACACTGTCAAAATTGAATAAAAGCAATTTTAAACAAACTACTTTGTTTTTATTGTTAAAATTTTTTATGGAGCAGTCGAATTGAAAAAGCTTGCATCTGCTTGTCATATCTACTTAAATAATATAGTGAATAAAATTTGAATTATTTTTAAGAGCACCCAGAAATAATTGCAAAATAATTACAATAATTTGTCATGTAATAATATTAGTAGTTGGTGAAGTAGGAATTCAGATCAGTAGTCGATCGTTTATTTTGAATTTTTTTAAAAAGCTTTTAGGACCATTGAATAGGAGTTCAAACACCATCAATTACTGAGTAGATTATGTATATGGATTGTGGAGCAGACTCCACACCTAGTTTCAGATGTTTTTTTGCATTTTCGTAGGTGGCTATTTGATTATTCAAAAAAACGAATTGGGAGATTGATTAGCCAATAGTACTTGAAGGTGACAAAATCAGGCCTTCACAAAATGTGAGACAAAACCAACCGATTACGAATTACAAATTCATCAAATTCAAGCCGAAAGCTATGTGGTTGAAGTTGATCTGGAACTTGAAAATAGAAATCGTAAACAAAAATTCCCGGTGGTCCATTTGTTGTGTGTTTGGTTCACGTAAATGTCTATCTTTAGGTAGCCCCCATTCTCCCTCATCCCACGAAAAACCAACACAATCTGCGTTTAGGTGGCAATTTTTTTGGTGGTTATTTGATCGGTTTTGGTTGATTTCAGTTTCTAGAAGCAAAAAGACTTCGTAACATTATGCCAAATTATTTATTTACTTTGCTATCATTGCTGATCATTACAAGGCTCATCATTCATGAAAAATATTCATTTTTAGTTCCCCTTTAACACCTCTTTTGTTGCCTTCTGAAGAGTTTAACTGATTCTTCTTTGAATATCAACAATATTGTTGATATTTCACGAAAATGCCTCATTGAAATTCAATATTTGCATACATGAGTTTACTTATTGCGAAATATTAACTTCTGATTTTTTTGTTAACTCAAAGTTATTGACTTTTTATTCTTTTTTTTTTTTTGTTCAAGATTTGTTTATTTATATTTGAAGAGAATCAATTGAATTATTCAAGAAAATTCAGAAAAGCTTTTCCTTCTAGAAGAAGTGATTTTTAAGAAGCCTAATTTTGAAATTTCAAAAGATCTGCGCTATTTTAAAGAGCTGGAAAAATACTGAGTTCGAGGTCAAAGCAGTTTTTAATGGTTTTCGGAACAGATTTTCTATTAAATTTTTAGTAGTAAAAAAAATGGTAATTTTTATTATTATTTATTATTTTTTTCTTTCAAAATAATAAAGAATTAACATTTTGCAATTTCGAAAGTATAGCCCGTTTACTTAAAAAGTTTTGCAGTGTCAGAACCCAGCTTTACAAGTTTTGCTGTTTGGTTTTTCATGATTTTATATTTGACAGATCGCGCGTAACACGTGACATGTGTCAAAGTCAAAAGTGCTCGGTTGGCGTTGGCATTTCCTCATGGAACAACGTTTACAAATTATTTAATTTCATTATCAAAATTTCTTGCTCTGTGAAAAATGTGTTTCACGCACCTCTACTATTTTATGATCGTTATAATCGACCTATTGAGCAAATTGACGTTATTTGACATCAAACCAGCAACCCGTGTGCGTAGAGTGTGTACAAAGAAAAATATTACTGCCGTAGGGTCCAGTGTTGGTGAAAACCATGATTTGTCCACCCGTCGCCGTTTACTCGACTATGTGGAAGATTTTAACCAAAAATTTTGGTCTAAAAGCATGTAAAATACAGCTCGTGCAAGAACTAAAGCTAAACAACCTGCTAGAGCGTCAAATTTTCCATTGAGTGTGCCTTAGAACAACTTAAGGAAAATTATGATAGTTTTTTCACCAAAAAATTGCGGTCGGCGACGAAGGTCATTTCTGGTTGAATGGGTATGTGAATAAGCAAAATTGTTACATTTGGTCTGGTGAACAACCACAGGTAAAAAAGGAACTGCCATTGCACCCAGAAAAATACACTGTTTGGTGGAATTATCGGTTCGTATTTCTTTAAAAATGACGTTACCATCAATGGCGCCTGCTATCGCACGATGATTTCGAAATTTTTTTACTCTCTGGTCGACATGTGGTTTCAACATGCCACAAAGCACGTGAAACAATGGACATATTGAGAGATGAGTTCGGTGAGCAATTTATCTCACGTTTCGGATTGGTGAGTTTGACGTCTCTAGCCAATTTTTTATGCGGCTAGAGATGTCAAATACGAAGTCACTCGTTTATGCCGATAAACCAGCGTCAATTGCTGCCTTCGAAGACAACATTGCACGTGTTATTAGTGAGACGCTAGCCGAGGTGCTGGAAAAAGTGGTTCAAAATTGCACCTCTTGCATGGATCACTTTAAAAGTAATCGTAGCCAACATATACTATTTGTTTAGGACTCCGTGAAGTCACTCATTTTTTCCGATTAACCAGCATCACTTGGAGCCTTGGAAGACAACATTACACGTGTTATTAGCAAGATACTAGCCGAGATGCTTGAAAATGTGGTTTAAAATGAGACCTCTTGCATGTATCACTTAAAACATAGTCGTGGCCAATATTTATATATAATAATCTTTAATTAGTAAATGACAAACACTGATTTATTGATTTAAATAATAATTTTATATATTTTGAATTTTTTGAAGATTTTTTTTTTTTAAATTTTATACCAAACATCAAAAACATAAGCACAATTTAGTAATACAAATTCATAAGAATGAACCGTTATTTATGTTGTTTCTTTCTCTCTCTTTGGGTGTGATGTATTAATGGAAATGACAAAAATAAAAATTTCAAGAGTTTTTCTATTCTATTTCTCTTTCTTTCACATGCAAATAAATGTAATGATATGAAAATAGGTTTTTATGGCCGAAACCAGACAGAGAAAACGGGTTTATTACAAAATTGCGCTGATTTAGAATATGTGCATCTCACTTTCTGGAAGAAAAAAAAAGGAGAAAGTATAAAAACAGGTTTGACTTTTTTTTCACAACCGACATTATTTTTCGTCTCCCTCTGTCTCTTAGTTGACCGTAGTTTGTTTTCAGGATAGTGGTGGCTATTTTTTTAATTTGAAAATATGTGTATCTCTTTTTACGTATATGGTAGAGAAAGGGACAGAATGAAAACAGGATTTTCGATGCTAAAAATATAAAATGTTTGAATACTTTTCCTTGGTATTAAATGGGAATTTTTTGAATATAATTTTAAGGAGAGAATTTTTTTATACAATAACATAAATTAAATAATTTTTTAATGGTTATATTGATACATAGTTCGTTACATGAATTCATTTCTGAAAGTTAGTTGGGTTAAGTAAGTATTAATACAATAAATATTTTCTGTAATTCCATAATATTGTTACGATCCACCATACATTCGATAGTTAAGGTAAAATATAAAAATAAAATGAAATGCGAATTACAGGACGACAACACCTTATTTAATCTGAATTAAATAAATAAAAATTACGCAGCGTCTATGCAAGACCGCTTACAATCGCTGCTCCGGCACGTTTGAAAACTAAAACTGAACTACCAGGTGTATAAGCTTAAATCCGCTGTTTGGTCATAGATGGCGTGAGTGAGCGTATTTAGCTTCCATGGGCACGCCATACTTTATTTTTATGAGTTTGAAATCTGTCAACATTAATCAGTGCACATTGTCAGCAATTTCGTACAACAACATACATTTTTCCTTTGGTAATCATGTCTAGTTTTGTGCCAGAGAGAGAGCATATGCGGGAAGCTCTGCTTTTCTGCTTCAATTTAAAGAAATCGGCTGCCGAATCGTATCGAATGGAAACAACGTCCCGAGATTGGTTTGGCCAGTTCAAAGACGGCAATTTTGACTTGTGGGACAAGAAGCGTGAAAATCGGTCTAGGAAGGTTGAGGGTAAAAAATGCTCGCGGAGCGATCGGAAAATGGGTGCCGCATGAATTGAAAAGATCGGAAAATGGGTGCCCCAAGAATTGAACGATAGGCAGATGGAGCGACGGCAAAACACATGCGAAATCTTGCTCGCCAGACAAATTAAGACAAGTATGACGGGCTCAATGATTTGGCGTGCACTTAAATTTTATGAATTTAGTCAAATCATGAGGCAATTAAATGCTTATTCCTTTCGCATATTTACAAAAATTGACAACGGTGAAAGTTTGAATCCTGAAGAGTAGAGATTAATCAAGTCTAGATTTTTACAAAAACAACTCCTGTTAATATTAGCTGGTAGTTCAAGAATTAGTTTAAAAGACAAGAAAACTGTCAGCAAAATATATAGAAAATAAAATATTTTTTAATATTTTCAATTGAAACGATTTTATGGGAATTTTTTATATTTTTTCTTTTTCTTCTTCTTCTTCAGCCTGTCCTTAGTACACTCCTGAACATAGGCCACATTCCAAGTTTTTTAATGATGTCCTCACTAGCGCTGTTAGCATCCAGATTTCCCTCACATACCCCCCATCCCTCCACCTTGCTTGGGGTCTTCCGACACTTCCTTTCAAATTTCTAGGTCTCCATTGTATAATATTTTTGCTCCGTTTAAGATCATCCCTCATTATGTGTCCTGTCTGTCACCATTTTAAACTCATAATACGTTATACTACTTGAGTTATTCCTCTTCCTCTGCTAATTTCTTCGTTGCTAGCTGATACCTAGAATCGCTCACTGACAAACTCTGAGTCTATTTATATTGTTTACTGTAAGTATCGCAATTTGGAGCCCATAGATTGGGTATCTTTTTGTCTCTAATTATATAACTGAGCATTCCAAAAGCTTTCCAAGACAAGCTTATCCTCCTGGTAATTTTCGCTGTCTCGTTCTCTCGCCCGAGTTTAATTATATGTTCCAGTTAAGATCGTGATCTATAAGTTATCGGGACTCATAATTTTGGTTTTATGAAGAGTCATTTTTAGTCTAACCGAAAAATAGCTTTCTTCCAGCTCGTGCAAAATTATTCCGAGTTCTTCGGCGTCACTACTAACCAAAATGATGTCATCGAAGATAATTTCTTTATCCTTTTGATCTCGAAGATAATTTCTTGAATACCTCTTCTAACGCCAAGATAAAGAGTTTGGGTGAAATAGTGTCCACCTGTCTCACTCCTCTCCCAATCAGGATCCTCCTCATTGTCCTGTCATTTCCTATCTCTACTCTAAGAGTCGCATGGTTATTTTTATATTTCAACAAGTTTGAATATCTAGAGTCTATATGGGCTTTATTCATTACTCCTAGTACGGCACATGTCTCGATGGAGTCAAAAGCTTTCTGATAGTCTACAAATTCACAGATTGAATATGATCGATCATGCTAAAGCCTCTCCTGAATCCCGCTTGCTCGACGGATTGGTAAAATCCGCGTTTTTGTATAAGTCAAAAAAAAATCCGCGTTCTTCAGCACCACCCCTAACTAGAACGATGTCATCGGCAAAGCGTAAGTGGTTTAGATGTTTTCCAACAAATCTTAAAACCTTTTGATTCCGAAGATAATTTCTTGAATACCTCCTGTACGGCCAAGATGATGAGTCTCACAGTTTCCTTTTCATATAGAGTAGAATAGTTTTAGTGTTATGCCAAGATTTGGAAATTTTCTAACTTTTCCCTTTTCTGTGGTAATTTCTCCATTACACTAACAAAATAAAAATAATTTTTTTTCTAATTCCACTTGACAGAGCAGAACCACTGAAGAAATTGAATAAATTTTCAAGATGGGAAAAAACCTCTTACAATCTCTTCATTTATAGGCCTTGTTTTAAAATTATAAATAAAAACAAAATTACTTTAAAGGAAAAGTAAAAAAAAACATATTTTTATTAAAATTGTATATTATTAGCCATAAATATAGCGAGAATCTACTGAATCTCTCTATTATGAGGATTAATTTCGATTCAGTGAACTCGATTCGAGAGCAAAAGTACAATTTTCCGAACGTTTTAACTCTTGACACTAATTAATTACAATCCATATGGTCGATATTATGGCCACTTGGAATAGATACAGTATCAGAGGAACAGTCTCAGAAATAACAAAAACAACTTCACTAGTAGTGTTTGTACGAGTACTTCCCGAAGCGTACACCAAGAATACCGGTGGATCCACAGAACATCTACCAAGGTACGAAAATATATTACAGGTTCTCAGCAACTTTGGTATCTTGTAAACATATTCACCGTAACATCTTCCCCTCATCTTAAAAGGGAAAATTTTTCCTTTTAAATTTTGTGCTAGTAAATACTGGAAGAAAAAGTTAATCAAAAAATTTATTTACATGGGATGGTGTTTTACCATAGCCAAAAGATGGAGAAGCGGATCTTTTCCCACCTCAGATTCCATGTTGCCATTTGCTGTGCATTAGTAAAAAAATTATCTTTCCACGCCAATGTGTCCGTAGGCTTGTTTATATGCCAAAAAAATATAGACACCAGATCGTATTGATTCTAAATTAGGCAAACCTTTAAGTTTAGCTACGAGAGTCATTCAACAAGTACTTAGCCTGCCCGCGCGATGGAATTGCTGTGACAAAAAAAATTTACCATCGTGCAGTACATTTTTTGGTAGCCTACTGTCAAAGTTTCAGTCGATTCCCTTCATTAGTTTTGTTTTGAGAGCCTTTGAAAGCGAGCGTGTCGGTCGGTTGCACAAAAATGGAAAAAGAACAATATCGTTCGGTGATTAGATTCTTGTTTTTGGAAGGGAAAACGCGCAGCGAAATCAAAGATCGCTTGGATGCTGTATATGGTGACTCTTCTCCTTCGATGGCGACCGTCCAGGTGCCCCAAAAACGGCTGCTACGGAGGAAAACGTTAAAAAAGTCCACGATCTCGTGTTAGCAGACCGTCGATTGACGGTTCACGAGATAGCTGAGACTGTGGGCATCGCAGTAGGAATGATGTATCATATTCTACACGAAGAACTGGGCATGAGAAAGGTGTCGGCGTGGTGGGTGCCGTGTTTGCTCACACCGGAAAACAAGCGCAACCGTGAGACCACATCGGCGACGTGTTTGGCGCTATTTCAGCGCAATCCAGCGTAGTTCTTGCGTCGTTTCGTGACCGTCGACGAAACATGGATTCACTGGAACACACCAGAGACCAAGGAACAGTCGAAACAGTGGACTTCACCCGGCGAACGTGCTCCGAAGAAGGCGAAGACTGTTCGATCGGCCGGAAAGGTGATGGCCACCGTTTTCTGGGATTCACAAGGTGTGATCCACATCTTGTGGATCACACACCGTTTTCTGGGATTCACAAGGTGTGATCCACATCGATCTACCTCGATAAGGGTAAAACAATCACGGGGCGCTACTATGCTGACTTATTGGGCCGATTTGACGTCGAATTGAAGAAAAAGCGGCCCCGCTTTGCGAAGAAAAAAGTTCTGTTCCACCACGACAACGCGCCGGCTCACACCTCCGCCGTCGCCATGGCCAAATTGGTCGAATTGCGCTACGAATTGCTGCCCCATCCACCGTACTCTCCAGATGTTACCCCCTGTGACTACTTTTTGTTTCCAAACCTGAAAAAATCACTCGCCGGGAATAGATTTGGGTCGAATGAGGAGGTCATCGTCGCCACGGAGGCCTATTTTGCTTCCCTCGAGAAAATGTATTTTTTGGACGGGTTAAAAAAGTTAGAGCATCGCTGGGCCAAGTGTATCGAGCTAAAAGGAGATTATGTGGAAAAATAAATTACCACCTTTCCAAAATTTTCGTTTTTCTTTTGTAGGCTAAGTACTTGTTGAATGACGCTCGTAAACTACTATTAATGGACTTTGTTGCTTATATAAAAAAAAACCACAGACAATGAATTCGACATAAATGTGCAAAAACACAACCGACTATTTAAAACGGGAGCCAGAAAAAAATCGAGACTGACCATAAATTTAGGAAAAATCGAGATTGCACTTTTTAAATTGGCATCGTCCAATTTGCAAATGCTGCCAATTTGTAATTGTCAAAGTTTACCGAATTATTTATTGATGCCTGATGACCGAAAGGGATTTTCCTATTTTTTTTTCTTGAGAAAAATTTTCATACTAAAATTCATTTAAAAATAACCCAAATTTTATTCTTCCACAACGAGTGTGCTTAACAAAGTGCTTAACTTATCAAAGTTTGTTGACTTTTCAGTCATTTTTTATAAAGCATATCCTTAAAAACATTTTGTATACATAAAATATCCTGAAAAAAAAAATCATATTTGATCCTTAAAGGACTTGAAAAAATTTTTAGCATTTCATTTTTATACCCAAAAGAAAAACAATAAAAAATGTTTAATAGAATTTCTTCAAAAATTCGTATTATCCAATTAGGATTTTGTAAACTAATTTTATATTTAATATATTTAGTATTAAGAATTTGATAAAATTTTAAATTTTTGATATTACATATTTATTGTCATTATTAATAAATATTATTATTTTAATAATTGTACTTAGATTTCTTGAATGACTCGATCCTTTTTTGTTGTTGTTATTTTTAATGATATTTTTGCACATTTCGGCCTGTACTTCAGCTATAATTTGATGGATCTAATTTTTTAAATTATTTAAGATTTAGTAATTATATTCATAAATATGTCGTGTTTAATAAAAAAAATTACTGCTATAGTTTGAGAATCTTTATTGCGTAAAAAAAGTTCAATGGCGTCAAATCACCGATTTATATGCATGGCTATCCAATTGGTGGTTTTAAAAGTAAATTTTATTTATTGTAACTTTAATTTATATTTAGTAAATGATTATAATTTTATATAATTATATTGAATATTTTTTGCTATTATTTATAAAATATAAAATTATACAAATGGTTGCCACGTGTCTCATTGCGGTACTCATCCTTTTGAGGTAATTTTTGACGACTTTCAGGTAATTTCATCAAAAGTTACCATCTTTTTAAGGTAACTTTTGATGACTTGATGGATGGTAATTTTTAAATACTTTAAAATTCGTAGATTTTCTATATAAATAAAATTTTTTTCTTTAAAAAACTATTAAATGGTACCAAATTGAACGATATAAAAGGCCTGTTGATATCACCTAATCTCGAAATTAAGCATCGTCAGAATTTTTGCGTTAATAAAGTGAAAATTTATCATGGTTTGTGACTTGTTGTGTGGTTTTATTAAAACCACAAATGGTGCCAATTAAAGTCGTCTTAGTTCAGATAAAAAAAAAATTATTTTGTATCAATCGGAATGGTCTTGAACTTTGAATCCAGCGGCAATATCGCTCAGAATTGGCGTTGTCAAATTGCATGACAGACAGTCACTTTTCTAGAATACAGTGGCTTCTCTATAGTTATTTATCAATTTTTAGAGCCCAATATACTCATATATAAAAATTTTGCCTATTGATATTTTATCTGAGCGATAAATAAGCTGCATCATCGGTGAAGGAAACTTTATTCGCAAAATCAGCATTTAAACAATCCAATCGGATTGTTGTTTGAATACTGAGTTTTTGTTTTCTGTGGGTTTTTTTTTATAACAAAATATTTTTATTATATTTTTATATAAAATGGCAAATTTTATTCTAAACTAATTTTATCTTTAAAATTATTTGAAATTATTATTTCTCAAATGATAAGATTTTACTTTCCGTATTATAAAATGAATAATCATAAAGGATATTTGCAAATTTCTTTATTTTATTAATTGTTCATTTAAAAAATGAATTTTTTCTCCCAAAAAAAAAAATAATTAAAACTATTTTCATTTTCCAATATTTTCAATAATTTATTATAATCAAAAAATTAAAAGGCAAAAACAAACAAAAATTTTGAATGTTTTCAAAAGTTAAATCAACAACTATCAATGCTTAATTGGTGTAAATTTTTCATCGGTTTCATTGGAATCAATTTATTGAAATTACTGGCAATTATTAATGAGATGGAAATGTGGGGTATGCTAATAAATAAAAAAATAATGCTCCCCGCCCCCGTTCCCCCACCAAATCTCCACAATACTGTTCAATCATTAATTATACTTTTAATTTGTGCAATCAGTTTTTGTAAACATTTTTTTTGTTTAAAGTAAACAAAATCGATTCGAACATTCAACATTGTGTGTATTTTGTTAGCAAACAGGAACATTTTTATTTAAAAAGTTTTTTGGTTTCGTACTGTTGATAGTGTGTTTTTCTAATCTAGTGTTTTTATGTACGACTTTGTGTGCTTTATTTTTGTTTCTTGATTGCTAATAGAAATTATATGAATGGAGGTCAAGTACTTGTACAAGAAGAAATTCCAATGAAGATGTTTATTGTGCGAAAAGTTTCCGAAATAGCTTTTCAAGCAAACAATTTACAATTTTTTTGATGTTTAAGTTTTGAAATTTTTTTAGTTTATATCTCATTTACGAGTGTAGTGTGTATACTTTTAATATAGGATTAGTCATAGAAAAATTTTCCATGTTTATAGGAAAGTCAAAATGTAAATAATTGAAGAGCTTTAACAATTCCCGTTTATTTATGGACAATCAAGTGGAGAACGTATTTTATTATAAATCGGATAATGATGATTTTAATACTGCTGAGATGTTTGCGAACATTAATAGTCTACTTTAGTTAAATTCTACAGTAGTCTGTATTTATTTTAATCTATTTGAAATAGAATAAAGATTTTTTTTAGAAAAGATAAATAAAATTTTTTAATTTGTCTTTCGTTAAAAAACTAAAAGTTTTGTTAAAGAAAAATTTGTCTTTCGAATTCAAGACAAAAATCATGTTAAGTTTAGGTAATGTTCTAGAATTTATTGATAATCCAAAATATTTATAAGTAATAGTATAAAAATTCTAAAAGGAAATATAAAATTATAAAAAAAAATTTGATCGGAAAAAATTTTCTTAGTAGAGGCAGTCTGATAAGTCAGTGATAAATGCAACGAAGAATTAATCTATTCAACAAAATATTGATTTATTTTTAACCATAATCTCTTTTTAGATAGATACACTTCTTTCAATAATCTTTGAACTTTTTTATAGCATCCGCAAAGTACGATTTGTCAAACTCTATTATCAGCTTCAGTTATAATTTAAGAATCAGGCGCAAATTTCTGCCCACCAGGCCATTTAATCATGTTTGGATATAAAAAAAAACTTACAGGAAGCTAAATCTAGATAAGACGATGTCTCGGAGAGTAATTCCACTAATTTGTCTATTGATTTTTCCAATAAATGTGCAGATGCATTGAAATTGATGGCCATTTATCTGTTTTAAAATACTGGCCATTTATCTGTTTTCATTTGCAGAATAGTTGATGAAGATAATACCATACATTCTTTCCTGCCAGCAGAACCATTTCTACCTTCTTCAGTGGCACGTTTGTTAGTAGAAGTCCATTGTTTTGACTAAAATTTGGTTTCTAGTGTATAGTGGTGAATTCAAGATTTCTTAAGCAAGTAAAAATTAATTAAAATTGTGCTTAAAAATGTTTAAACACTCCATTAAAGTCAATACATAAACATATTTTTGATTAGGTGTCAGTAAAAGCATCACTCAACTTGCCGATAGCTTTCTCATGCCAAAAATGTCATGTAAGATTTCGTTTGCACATTATTATAAGAAGTTTAACATGATTTTAGTTTAAGATATTGCTTTTTTCCCCTTAAAAAATAACGTTAAATTAATAAACAAAATTCACTTTTTTCCATATAAATGGAAAAAAAAACACAAATCTTATCTCTTTTCAATGGCGGTTAAAACTAAATTAATAAACAGACGTTAATAAAATTTTATATATAATCTTTCTAAGAATGCTAAATAATAAAATTAATATAATTTTACTAATATCAGTTAAATATCTTGCATTTAACACTGACTTATCATATTGCATCGCGTAACCTAAGAAAATTATGCTTATAATTTTTTTTGTACATTTCGGTTTGTAATTCAGCTTTAATTTAATGGATGATTTTATTAAATATGAAAATAGAAAATTTAAGAAAATTATGCTTATAATTTTTGCATGAGAAAATATCGAAAAGTTCATAGACCTTAAAAAGGTTAACTGACTCCTTGAATCAATAAAAAAGTTTATTTTGCAAATAAAATCAGTCAAAGCAGAAATAAATTGAATACTGCTTAGATGGATTATTGGAAACATTTAAATTCAGGTCTTCTGTAATAAATCATTTCGAATCCATAAGAAGTAGTGGCTTCACGTTTTAGTATTCGCTGACAACTCGATGAATTTGTAAGTAAACTTGTAACGACGATTTAGACAAGATAGAATAAAATTGGAATCGATTTATTACGGATTGGACTGGATTCGATTCGATTAGATTGATTAGCAATTACACGTGGGCTGTTACTATGCCATAACATTGGTAAATGGCAAAATAAGGAGACAAAAATTTATTGAAATCTTATCGAGTGAAAAGTATTTACACTCGTTTTAGCTGGTTTTCGTTTTGCGATTTTCTTATCAATGGCACTGGTTTGGCTGACTAATCAACTTGGTGGATTTAATTGGATACCAATTAAGAAGTGTGGCGAAGACCACCGGAGCAACTGGACAACTCTGACAGCTTCAAAAATTTCTATTCGAATTTATTTGTTATTTGTCAGTTTGATATTTTTGTCACATCGTAACGAGAATCTTCTGCCGCATGATGAATATTCTGTTTTGAATCAACTCAATTGAATATTGCTAGCGCCCACACACTTTCTTAGATGCTCTTATATTCGAAGTAATATTTCAAGATTAACAGCAACAAATAATAATTTGCAAATAAGCATTTCGTTTAATCGCAATAAATTTGGCGTGAATCATTTTGCAATCTTGCACGCCCAAGAAAATTGAAATGCATTCGCCGCATTATTTAACGATTCTGTGCAGTTTATCGTCTCCGACGCCAAATCGTCTTAAGTCTCTCATCTCCGTTCGAAGATGTTGTAAATATTCTTGATGTTCAGATTATCGTTTCGTATAAATTTACTGCAATTGGACTTCATACTCGTACGGAATGGGAAGAATTATTCTTTCATGTCACAAACATCGCCGTTTGCAGCAACTCATTCCGAACGATATTTATTTTCATTGAAGAAATTTATTGAACAAGTGAGTAAATTATCTTGATCGGGTTGATCGGGTCAATTCTGGCTATTGTGTATGTAGTTTGCGTAAAATTTACAGTTTATTGATTCAGTTTTTCCAATTTCCTTCCATTTAAGGGAACAACAATTGTGGGTGATTTTCATGTACTCATCAGGAAGTGTACTCTAAAAATTTTGCATATTTTTTATTGAAGAAAATATAAAGGAAATTTTTATTTTTTTTTATTGGTTGTTTGTATATAAGGTCCTAACGGGAGCCGAGAGGCAATGGACGCTCTACCTCGCCCAAGGAGGATTTCAATATCGAAAACTGATGAAAATATGAGGCGTGCGAGGTCATGAATGTTCGCTGTGAGGTCAGAACGTTTACTCTAAGGTCAGACGGTACTGTCAGATCAGACCGTCCTGTCAGGTCAGTGAAAAAGGTACTCGGAGTTATGCGGGATTTTTTACCTCGCTGAAACCTAACCTGTACCTCTACCCTTGCTTAAAACCTAACCTACCTTTTGGAGAAAAACCTCCAAAAGGTACTTCTACCGAGTTATGCGGGATTTTTACCTCGCTAAAACCTAACCTGTACCTCTACCCTTACTCCCGGAACGATGGTTCCCCGGCGGCATTCTTTGTAAATACTACTTCGCCGGGGCGTTCTTATTATATTTTACTATTTATTATATTTTACTGCTGTCCCGATGTTATGACGCCTCATTCTTCGTACGTGGTGTGAAGATCCTTGATGATAGATTCCGCGTACTCTGTAACTTTGTTCCAAGCCGATTGGTTCTTCAGCGTGCACTCCACTATGTTTTCTGGACTGATGGAACGGTCCACATTTTTCTCCTGTTCTGCCCATGTCCCCTCGTAAAAGGGGCATTGGAAGAACACGTGTTCTGCATCTTCGAGCACATCGTAGTAACGATGACAGTTTGGGGAGTCTGATCTCTTGAATCTGTGCAAGTATGCCCGAAAGCATCCATGTCCAGTCAAGAGTTGGGTGATAGAATACCCGACTTCCCCGTGCAGGCGAGTGACCCATTTGGTGACATCTGGGATCAGTCGATGGGTCCGCCGACCCTTCGTTGAGCTGTCTCATCTATCTTGCCAGAGGCGAAGACTCTTGGGTCTCTCCTCTTCACAGACGACCTTTCGCCGCTCTTCCTTCTTCCTACGATGTTGGCGTTTTCACTCTCCTGCCAGGATGTCGATGGGTAGGCATGATGCCACAACGTTGACCGCATCGTGTGATACCGTTCGGTATGCTGACGCCACTCTGATTGCTGAGAGCCGCTGGACTGATGACATTGTCTTGCGGTATGTTGTTAGCTCTAGCGATTTCGCCCATACTGGTGCTCCGTATAGCAGGACGGAGGTAACTACAGTTGCTAGTAGTCGCCTTCGGATTTGCCTGAGGCCTCCGATATTGGGCATTATCCGCGAAAGCGCGCCCTGTACTGCTGATGCCTTCTTGCTGGCGCTGGAGATGTGCTTCTTGTAGTTGAGTCTGGCATCCAAAACCACTCCTAGATACCTTATGTAGGGTTGCGACTGGATGTCGGGGTCGCCCACTCTTATGGTAATGGCCTCCATTTTCTTCCGGCTACTCACAAGAAGTGCTTCGGTTTTATGTTTCGCCAATGACAGGTCTGCCGATGTCATCCACTGTCTTATCCTCCGGATGGTGGTGGAGAATGCGGCTTCCAGATCTTCCAGGTGTTTGGCTACAAGGACAACCGCTACGTCGTCCGCGAAGGCCACGAGCGTTGTGTTCGTCGGTAATTCCAGATGGAGTAGGCCGTCGTATATGACGTTCCACAAGAGTGGCGCCAGGACAGAGCCCTGAGGTACCCCACCCGTGACCTCATACTCCGCTGGTCCATCCTCCGTTTCGTAGTGTAGTAGTCGATCACTGAAGTATGATCTGACCATCCTCCGTAGGTAGTAGGGCACCCCCATGTTCTTAAGAGCCTCCAGGACTCGATCCCAGCGGGCCGAGTTAAAAGCATTTTTGATGTCCAGGGTGACAATGAGGCAATACTTTTTGGAACCACCTTTCCATCTCGTTCCTGAGATGGCTTCCTTTGCGATGTTCGTGATGAGTTCCAACGCATCGATGGTCGATCTCCCGTTTCTGAATTCGAATTGGAATTCGGAAAGTTGAGAATCAATGTATTGCTCCAATCTGTCGGCCACTATCCGCTCCAAGTTCTTCCCGTCCGAATCTAGCATGCAAAGTGGACGATAGGATGCTGGTTCGTCCGGTGGTTTTTTCCCTTTTGGGATAAGAACCAATCTTTGTTGCTTCCATCGAGTCGGAAATACACCTTGCCGCAGGCAGGCGTCATACATGCTTATAAATATCTTCAGTGCAATGTTTGATATGCCGCTTGGTCCTGGTGCCTTGCCATTCTGCAGTCTATTGCAGGCTCTCATGAGCTCTTCCATGGTCACTCCAGTAATTTCCATTTCTTCATCCTCCGGGTGGTAGTCGAGGAGTTCTACTTTCTCCGGGAACAGATGTTCTACTATTCGGGGCAGCATTTCAGGACAGGTTGGTGTTGTTGCGGATAGGCTTTTAATCCTATGCATGATCGTCTTATACGGTCTGCCCCACGGGTCCCGGTCCACTTCCGTATAGAGTTCTTTCCAGCATTCTCGTTTACTCGAGTTGATGGCGTTTCTGAGAAGGCGCATTTTCTCTTCGTAGGTCCGTCTGAGTTCCTCTGTCGAGGCCCTGTCTCGCTTACGAGCACGTTGGTGTTGCCTTCTTGCGTTAAGGCATGCTCGCCGGTGTAGGGCGATGGTCTGGTTCTACCAGTAGACTGCTACCATCAGATCATACTGTCCTATCAGGTCAGATCGTCCTGTCAGGTCAGACTGTCCTGTGAGGTCAGACCGTCCTGTCAGGTTAGACCGTCCTGTCAGATTAGACCGTCCTATCAGGCCAGACCGTCCTATTAGGTCAGACCATCTTATCAGAAGAGACCGTCCTGTCAGGTCAAACCGTCCTGTAAGGTCAAACCGTCCTGGATAAACTATCAACCAAAACGTTAAAAAAGAGGTCCATAAAAGTCTCAGAAAAAAGGTTTTTGGCTTCGGATCGCCGCTTTTTATTGCAATGTTCATCAACGAGCTTTGCCTAAAAAATTAACAGTAAAAATGAATTTATTTTGATTCTTTGTTTGTATATAAGGTCCTAAAGTGACAGTGGATGCTAAACCTTGCTCAGGGAGGATTTCAACATCGAAAACTGATGAAAATATTGAAGGAGTGATGTCAGACCGTCCTCTGTGAGGTCAGACCGTCTTGTGAAGTCAGACCATTCTGTAAAGTCAGACCGTTTTGGATAAACCATCAACCAAAATTTAAAAGAAGAAGTCCTTGAAAAATTTAAAAAAAAAGTCCCTAAAAGTATCAGAAGAATGGTTTTTTTTGCGTCAGATCGAATATTGCTGACACGTGGATGCTCCCACATCACAACGTGTCCTGTTATACGCCAATCTTCATTAATAAGTTTTTTTTCTGAACACGGCAATCTTCATCAATGATTTTTTTCTAATCCCTCATCTAAGTCTTTGTAGTCTTAAGGAGTGTTACCGAGAAAATGAAGGCGATTCCAGTTTAAGATTTCCGGCACCGCTGCGATAAGCCAGCAACTCCTCTGCTGATGTATAGCTGGCCAATGGAACTACTTCAAAGGGATCAATATTATTTGTTAACACCATCCCTAAGACATATTTCAGAAATAAATTTATAGCGTCACTACCATGAGGCCATTTGGTGACATCTTGTTACGTATGAGTTGGCTTTGCCAGTTTACCTAACGAAAATGGTTAAGCGTTTGTTGGAGGGAGCAATTATAAGTTAGTTAATTTTATGGAGTTTCACAATGAAAGGAGTTGTATTCAAAAAGAAATTCTGGGTTAAGTGGCATTCATTTTAAATATGCGGAATGGTGTGTTGAACGGCACAGGAATGGCATTAAGGACGCGGTGGTTTTGCAAAGTGCAGTATCTTCAATATGAACTCTGAAAATCCACTTTTTAGAAACAGCAAGTCGATTAAAATGGTTTACTGTTTTTTCGCCAATATGTGGGAAAAAAATGTTCCTTATTGGTCTCATCCAGGAGTTCCCAAATTTTTAAATATTGCGAATCACTTTATCCCTGGTGCATTGTAAAAATATACATTTAAGACCTTGTAATAAACGCTAGTCTAGTCTAGCCATTTAACTGAATGGTGGAAAGCCTCTTTTCTCAGTTCATCAGCTCTGTCATTCCTGGGACTCCGAGGCTGTTGCTAAAAATGGCAAAACAAGGAAGTCTTTAGGAAAGTTGATTGATCATAGTTATTCGTGATAAAAACAACTTTTTTTTGATAATTTAATGCTTTCTTTCGCGATATTCACCACCTATAAGCTAGATGACACCAAAGCATAAACGAAGATGATCATCGATTACCAATAAACCCCGCCACTAACCACAATTTACAAA
Source organism: Atherix ibis (assembly GCA_958298945.1). Taxonomy (NCBI): domain Eukaryota; kingdom Metazoa; phylum Arthropoda; class Insecta; order Diptera; family Athericidae; genus Atherix; species Atherix ibis. The sequence goes on along the minus strand of OY282605.1, from coordinate 27,074,523 downwards.
TCGATGTCACTCTTTGGGACACAGAGATCATTAGGGAAAGGAAGGGTGGGCGATCTTTTTTTTGGGAAAGTAGTAAAAATAAATTATTTTAAAAGATGAAGTTTTAATAAAAATTAAGTCCACTGGAAATAACTGGTATGCTTCGCTAGCCAATCTTATTCACCGATCAACCGCAGCTTCAATACGCTTGACTCCTGCTATTGGCATGCTGACACAAATTTTGTAGCCGGTTGAGTAATGTGCCATCTAAAAAAGGCCCAATTTTCTTACTTTACCTTATCTTATATAGGCGTAAATTTTATTTTAAGAAATGTTTATAAAAATTTAATTTAGTGTTAAAAAAAATAATAGATTCTTTTGCCAAAAAAGGGTACCAATTTTATCTTCCATTTAGGCTATCAAAATTTTGGTTTGTTTATGTTAAATCTTTTTTATATTAAATTTCGCTCTTAATTTAGAAAAGTTAATTTTATAATAACAAAAACATATTAATTTTTAAGAAAACATGAAATATATAAAAAAAAATTGCCTTATTTTCGATAAGACATAAAAAATTCCAACACATTAATTTGTTGCAATTTGGAATAAATTCTTTATAACTTAAGTGCCGCTTCAAGACGTAAGATGATTGGGGTTCAAAATATCTGTTAAAATATTGAAATTTAAAAAAAATAGGTCTACCTAATACATATACGAGTATCTGAAGAATCAAAAAAAAAAAACTATATACTTAAGAGAATTCCTTTTCGATTGATTTCAATTGAAGGAAGCTATTCAATCAAGAGTGTTCGCTAAAATTAGAAATTTATTCGGTTTTTCAGAGAATTTCTCGCGAATATCGTCAATTGCAGCAAAGTGAGAAAATGCATACTGATTTTATTTTTTTGTTGATATTTCTTGCTTTGCATCGTTAATTGTTGCAATCAATTTCATGTTGAATACAATAAATATTGGATGATTGGAAATTACTACTCCGCACAGACCAGCTGGACACTGAATCGATTGGTTTTGCGTATCGCGAACACGTACAGCAGTCATCGTCGGGTGGAATTTATGTTTCCTCTATACGAATGCCCATGGATCCGGACGTGATTGACTTCATTGGCAGTCAGAACACATTCTCGAAGAATTTCAGAACTATAAATTTCGTCTTCAGGGAAAATTTACAAATTTTACACATTTTGCATAAGATACTGGTGTGAATTCTCTCTGCTGGTGCCTTCTAAATTTTACCATAAAGAAAATATTTTCCAATTTTTTTCTTTCATTTTTTATTAGAAAATATCAAGTAACCATATTGGTTTTTTTATTTACCATTGATTTTTTTTATAACTTTGATAAAATTTGTCATAATTAAATTTTAATCAAACTACCATAATATCGTGTTTGTCTCGCAGTAAAAAGAAAGGCGTTAATAATATTTTCAGCTAATATTTTTTACTAAAATGCCTGCCACAATCAATCTTGGAAAAAATAAACAAAAATTATGGTTTTTTTTATAAAGAAATGTGGCTTTTTTATATAAAAACTTTGACTTTACTATAAAAATTATGGCTTGGGCTCTGATTTGGCGATACTGGCACGTCTGGATCTACTACGCATTGGGCAGTTTAAGCCTAGGTGACATAATAGTAACCATGTTATTTAAGAGTTCAAAAATAATTATGGCTTCTTTAAGAAAATCGTGTCTAAATTTTAGTAAAATTTTAGATTTACTATAAAAATTGTTGGTTTGGACTCTGATTTAGCGATACTGGGACAGCTGAGTCCAGTACGTTGTGGTATATTCAGTTTAATTTTAGCTGGTAGAAAAGAAGCCATAATATTTTCAAGCTCTAAAATAGTAGTAACTATGCTATTCCAGAGTTCAAAAATAATTATGGCTTCTTTGAAAAAATTATGGCTATTTTTTACTAAAATTTTGGATTTACGAGTACTATAAAAATTGTTGGTTTGGACTCTGATTTAGCGATACTGGAACAGCTGGGTCTATTACTAAGTAGTCTTCAGTTTGAGTCTGGCTGGTGACAAAGAAGCCATAATTATCTTTAAGCTCTAGAATAAGAGTAACAATGTTAATTCAGAGTTAAAAAATAATTATGGCTTATTGAAAAAATTATGGCTTCCTTAAATAAAAACTTTGACTTTACTATATAAATTATGGCTTGGGCTCTGATTTAGCGATACTATGATAGTTGGGTTTAGTATGTAGTAGTCTGCAGTTTCAGTCTAGCTGGTGGTAAAAAAGCCATAATTTTTTTAACTCTCGAATAAAAGTAACAAAGTTTTTTTAGAGTTGAAAATTAATTATGGCTTTTTAAAAAAAATTTTTGGCAATTTTTTACTTAAATTATATATAGATTTACTATAAAATTTTTTAGCTTGTGTACTGATGCAGAGATGCTGGGACATCTACGTCTGGTATGCTGGGACATCTACGTCATTTCTAAAAATAAGCTAAAAAGTTATGGCTTCTTAATAAAATTTTCGGATATGTTTACGAAAGTTATTGATTGTACCTTGGTTTTGCGATACTGGGACATCTGGATCTAGGACGCAGTGATCTTAAGTTTGAATCTAGCTAGTGACAAAGAAGCCTTATTTTTGAAGCTCTAGATTAAAATTGAGAATTTTTTTTTAAATATTGAAAATAATAAAGGCTTCTTTATAAAAACTTTTGCTATTTTTACTCAAATTATAGCATTACTATAAAGAATTATGCCTTGTGCCCTGATTTAGAGATCCTGGAAGGTGTGGGATGGGTACGCAGTGGTCTTGGCAAAGAAACCATATTCTAGTTGTGACAATGAAACGATAATATTTTTTATGCCTATGTGGCTTTACTATAAAAAATTATGGCGTTTTCCTTGATTAAGAAAGGCTGGAACATCTGCGTCTGGTGCGCAATGGCCTTGAGTTTAAAAGTAGCTAGCACAGAGAAGCTATAATTTTTTTAACCTCTGAATTACAATTGACAAGTTTGCCTAGAGCTTAAAAATATTTATGGCTTCTTTATAAAAATTATGGCTACATGTAATAAAGATGCTTGGCGAATTTTCTTTCGAACGCAGTGATTCTGACATTGCCGGTATGCCATTAAGTCATGACCAAATGACCCGAAGTGTTATGGAGCTGAGAAATTATATTGTTAGTAATTATCTTTATAATATTATGGCTCCTTTATAAAAATAATGGCTTTTTTTATAAAAATTGTTGCTTTACTATAAAAAATTATGGCGTATGCCCTGACTAAGAGAAGCGTCTGGTACGCAAAGGTCTTGAGTTTAAATATAGCTAGTGACAGAGTAGCCATAATTTTTTCAACCTCTGGATTAACAATGACAAGTTTTATCACGTCTGTGTATAGTACGCAATGGTCTTTAGTTAGAGTCTACCTAATCACATAGCTGCAGTACCTATCAGTTGCCGCATAATTACGTGAGGTATAGCGGAGCTACGAATATTAATTTCAGTACAAATATTATTAGAAATGATCTTGAATAAAAGCAAAACTTATGGCCTCTTTATCAAAATTGTGATCTTTTCTTAAAAAAAAAATTATGTCATTTTTACAAAAATTATGGCATTTTTTTTACAACTTTTTTAGCTTCCTTCAAAAAGGATTTTATATTTACACAATGTATAAGTGTGCTCTTTCGATGGTTTTCATTGCATTTTTCACAAAAGGGTATGATACATTTACTACATTAAGAGTTATCCAATTAGCACTTCGGAAAGTAAAAATTAATAAAATATATTTTTAATTTATATTTCTATCAAACTATTATAAAAATGCATTTATTAAACATTACCATAATTTATTAAATAAAACAAAATTTAAATTGTAGCAGTTATATTTCTTACAGTCCTCATTACTTTCGAGGTAATTTTTTATGAATTTTTCATCGCTTTGAGCAGTAATTCGGCCATTACTTAAGGGATGATAGTTTTTAAATTATCTTAAATTTAAAAATAATCTACCTTCATACTATCTTTAAAATTATTTTAAAAGTAAAGATTTAACAGCATCCCATCACACGATTTCTAAGATCAATTGACATCATCGAATTTTGAAATTACGTGACCTGTCAAATTTTCACGCAATGAAGCCAAAATTTATTATGCTGTTTGATTTCTGTAGCTATTTTATGAAAATTTCAACTAATCTAGATAAAAATATTTAATTTTCGTTAAAAAACAATTAGTGATCATACAGCCATTGTGCTCAGAAACGAAGGTAACCATTTCTCCTACGTTATTTTCAAAGAAATACGGATTATTGACCATCTTTAGTACAAAATACACATCAGATAATTACATTTTGCAGATATAATAGCTTCTTTATAGTGACTTTGGGATTTTAACAACCTTATATAGTATAGTTTACTTATTGACGTATCCAATGAACGAGAAATTGGGCCTCCATATTCTCCTCTTGAATCACAAAATGAGACTACAGCAAAATTACCACATCGGTAGAAAGTTTATAAATCTTTTAAAAAATTTTATGGTATTTAATCAATTTATAATATTAAAAAGACAAGTATTTATCTAAATAATATTTATCTAAAATTATATATTTATTAAAGAGTTTTTAAATAAAAGAGTTATAATTTCCGAATTAGAAAATGCAAAAATCCGTCTTTTTTGTCAGTTTCCAATTTTTTTCTATTTAAAGTTTTAAATTAAAATAGAACATTTTTTTAAATTGTAATTTTAATTTAGTAATTTAATCTAAATTAAATACTTACAAAAATGTTAACCGGAAATTTTAGACGTCACCCTTTTTACGGGTTATTAAAAAAGATCCAACACAAATGATAATAAAAGGAAACATTTTCGGAATACAAGAAAAACTGAAAAATAGAAAATATTTTTAAACACTGATTTTCTGTTAGGAAAATATTTATTTACCGACAGCAAATCATCCCCATTCGTCTAAAATAATTCTCAATTTCCCAATAGAACAAAACGCAGTTAAATGTGATCTTTTCCGAAGTCTTTGTCTGTTAATCTCATCATATTCGTGAGGAATCATCTTCGGTCCGATGATACAAGTTAGTACTAGGCATATCCTGGGATTAGTGAATTGCGGGAGGGCCACAGTCTCTTTGGGGCTATTTGTCAAATTAGGTGTTGATTGTGGCACTCAAATAAACAAATGTACGAGTCACTTGTACACTTTCGGTGTCGCATATCAGCGTCATGGTGTCGGAAAATTTCCAAGTATTCATTGTTGTACATGAAAATTTGTCAGAAGAAATTTTTGTCATTGAATTATGTGACATTGCCGTTTATTTATTATATTTCCGAGAATTCAGAAATATTCAGATTATTTTATTTGTTGATGAGTAGGCGAAATGGACACTTTATCTAGATTTACTTGTCAGGTAAAATGTATAAATTTAAATCAAAAAGGACTTTTATTCAACTTTGATTAAGTTGTACTGGCAAATATCAAAAAGTAAATTCATCTCGTGTTGGTCAATGACTTCTTAAACGTTTCTTATAATTATTGTAGTTTTAAATTATTTTCAAACAAGAAAGCGGAGAGAAATATCTATTTTACTTTGTTATTTCTTAGATTGTATTTTTAATCTTGAAATTATGACAAATCCGCCGGAGCCAAATGTGAATCGTTTTGTTTAAAATATTTTTCAAGCAGTAAATAATTTTCTTTGAGGTGTACACAGTCAATTTGATAATAAAAATATGTGCACTACTTGCGAATCTTTGCATATTATTTTTGCTTATGTTTTGGCAAGAAATTCTTTAGTAAAAAACTGAAAACAATTCAAGATGGAAATTCCATAAGCCTGACGATTTGTTGCATTTGGATGGCGTTGTTTTAAAAAGCATATCCCCAGACATGACACGGTATCGATGGAGCATTGCAGACACTTTTTATGGCATATTTGTATGTTTATCCGAATGGAGTAGCAATGCATTTTAAGATTATTAAAATTGTTATTATTATTAACATGTTGGTAATATTTATTTTTGATTTTATGATTTACTACCTCAGAAATAGCGAGACAAACCATTCTGTATACTTTAAGTGTACATAAAATATCAGTTTCACACTGTCACGAAAGAAAATTAAATAGACCTTAGTTAACTGAGACAAATAATAGCATCTAAAAGAAAATTTTCATATACTCATATAGAAATATTGATACTTAAAGTGCTATGATGAAGTTTAAGATTTACTATAAAAATTGTTGGTTTGGACTCTAATTTATCGATACTGGAACAGCTGGGTCTTCAGTTTGAGTCCGGCTGGTAGAAAAGAAGCCATAATTTTTTCAAGCTCTAGAATAAGAGTAACAATGTTAATTCAGAGTTAAAAAATAATTATGGCTTATTCTAAAAAATTATGGCTTCTTTTAATAAAAACTTTGACTTTACTATATAAATTATGGCTTGGGCTCTGATTTAGCGATACTGTGATAGTTGGGTTTAGTATGTAGTAGGCTGCAGTTTCAGTCTAGCTGATGGTAAAAAAGCCATAATTTTTTTAACTCTAGAATAAAAGTAACAAAGTTTTTTTAGAGTTGAAAAATAATTATGGCTTTTTAAAAAAAATTATGGCAATCTTTTACTTAAATTATATATAGATTTACTATAAAATTTTTTAGCTTGTGTGCTGATGCAGAGATGCTGGGACATCTACGTCTGGTATGCATTGGTTTTGAGTTTAAATTTAGGTGGTGATAAAAAAGATTTCTCCCAATTGTGAGACCTATGCCCGTATAATATTTGGTGATGTCAATTGTCCTTGAAGATCGTTGGATTTGATGTTATAAAGACTTTTTTATTTAATAATACACAAAAAAGAGTATTTAAATAAATTATTTTTAAACTTTAGAGTGTTTCAAAATTACCATCCGTCAAGTTATGGCCGAACTACAGCCTGAAATGTGCGAGAAAGTCATCAGAAAGTACTTCAAAACGATCGAGTTCTGAAAAAAGACTGCAGTATATTATTAATAATTCATATTTTATTTATAATGGCAAATTTCATGCAAGATAATAAAATAAAAAAATTTTTCAAATATAAATTTTTATTATATTCTATTTAAATTTACTTTTCAAAGCGTAAATTGGATAATCCTGATTTATCACTTTTTTCGCTCTCTAAAAGAATATCTTTTTACCAGTAAAATAAGAAGTAATTTCTAAATTAAAGTAATTTTTTTACAAAAAAGAATGTCAGACAAAAATATTTTCTACAAAAGTCATTAAGGAGAGATTTTGGTAATAGGTACTATCCTGAAAATAAATCATACCGGTTACGACAATCAAACAATAATGTGCTCAATAATAATGTTGTTTGTTAAACAACTAGAAACTTTTCAAATTTTATGGCATGTTCCCTGCTTCAGTGATCTTAACAAAAAGTCCATAATTTAGACTGTGACAAAGAAGCCATAATTTTTTTAAGCTCTATAATAACAGTGACAATGTCATTCTAGAGTATAAAAAATTGTGATTTCTTTATAAAAATTATGGCTATTTTCGTTAAAAATTCTGGACCATCTGCGTTTAGAACGCAGTGATTTTGACTTCGAACATTACCGGTGTGACCTTAAGTCACATCCAAATGACCTGAATTATCTTGGAACTAAGAAATTATTATTAGAAATAATCTTTAAAATATTATGGTTTTTTTTTATACAAGTTTAACTAAAGTTTAAAAATAATAATGGCTTCTTTATAAAAATTATGGCTATTTTTAATAAAGAAACTAAGGCATCTGCATTTCGACCGCCGTGCTTTTGAGTTCGAACATGACCGATGTGCCAGTAAGTCGCAGCCAAATGACCTGAATTTTTGTGGAGCTAAGAAATTATATTATAAGAAATGATCTTTAAAATAAATTGGCTTTTTTTTACAAATATTTTGGCTTTACTATAAAAAATTATGGCTTGTGCCCTAATATTCCGAGATGCTGAGACGTCTGCATCTGATACGCAATTGTCTTGAGTTTAAGTCTAGCTAGTAACAGAGAAGCCATAATCTTAATTAAGCTCTGGATTAACAGTGACAAGTTTCACTAGAACTTAAAAATAATTATAGATTCTTTATAAAAATTATAGCTATATTTAGTAAAGATCCTGAGGTATCTGTCTTTCGAACGCAGTTATTGTGAGTTCGAATGAATTGCCGGTGTGCCCGTAAGTCATGGCCAAATGACCTGAATATTTGTGCAGCTCAGAAATTATATTGTAAGAAATGATCTTTAAAATATTACGGTTCCTTTATAAAAATAATGACTAATTGTTTACCAAAATTATAGCTTTACTATATAAAATTATGGTTTATGACCTGATTTAGAGATGTTGGGACGTCTGCATCTGGTACGCAATTGTCTTGATTTTAAGTCTAGCTAGTGACAGAGAAGCCATAATATTTTTAAGTTCTGGATTAACCGTGACAAGTTTTACTAGAGCTTAAAAATATCTATAACTTCTTTATAGAAGTTATGGCTAGTTTTAATAAAAATGCTGGGGCAACTGCATTTCGAACGCAGTGATTGCGAGTTTAAATGAAGCTGGTGATATTGTCGGTATAACCTTAAGTCATGGCCAAATGACCTGAATTGTTGTGGAGCTAAATGATCTTTAAAATAATATGGAGCTGAATGATCTTTCAAATATAAATTGTTAGAAATGATCTTTAAAACATTATGGCTCCTTTATAAAAATAATGACAATTTTTTATTACAAAAATTATAGCTTTACTATAAAAAATTATGGCTAATGCTCTGATTTAGAGATACTGGGACATCTGCGTCTGGTACGAAATGGTCTGGAGTTTAAATCTACCTAGTGACAGAGGAGCCATAATTTTTTTTGACCTCTGGATTTACAGTGACAATATTTTTCTAGAGCTTAAATATAATTGTTGCTTCTTTATAAAAATTATGGCTATTTTTAATAAAATTATGGCTTCTTTACAAAAATTATAGTTTACTATAAAAAATTAGGGCTTATATGCATCTGGTACGCAATAGCTGGAGTTTAAATATAGCTAGTGACAGATTAGCCATAATTTTTTCAACCTATAATTTAACAGTGATAAGTTTAACTAGGGCTTAAAAATATTTATGGCTTCTTTATAAAAATTATGGCTATTTTTAAATAAAATGATGGCTTCTTTATAAATAGTATGATGTGTGCCCTTGGTTTAGCGAGAGTAGCACATCTGTGTATAGTACACAGAGGTCTTAACTATACCTGATGTGTAGTTAGTCGATGATTTTCTTTTACCTTAGGTGTAGTTGGTCTAAGAAATTATGGTTAGTTAAACATAAATTGTAGCTGCACTATAAAAATTATGGTATTTTTTTATAGAATTTTTAACTTGCTTTAAAAAAGATTTATTTTTTTGATGGTTTAATTTCCCACTAAATTAAGAGTTATCCAATTTGAACTTTGGAAAGTAAAAATTAATAAAATACATTTTCAATTCATATTTCTATTAAACTTTTATAAAAGTGTCTTTCTTAAACGTTGCCATAATTTACAAAATAAAACATAGTTTGAATTGTTACCACTAGGTTTCTTGCATTTCTCATTCCTTTTGAGGTAATTTTTTATATTTTTGTCATCGAAAAAAAAACGAAGGTTCAAATAGTGACGGACAATGTTATTTATACGAGTACGGTCGGAGTGGTATTATTTGTTTGTTAAACAACTAGAAATTATAGGAAAACCTTAGATGAGATCAGAGTGTACTCGTATTAACGAAACGAATAGAAATAAATGAGGTGTACGTGGACAGCACTGATATACAAAAGATACACGGTCGCCTCAGGGTGGAAAACATTTCTTTGGTCTAAAAGTTTTTCTTAATTCATAGCCTAACCTATACCTCGGTTTCGACACTCACCTGGAAGTCACTGTATTCATGTTGTCCATGGCGTCATTTAATGTCATTCCCGGATGAATTATGGACCCACTCGGTTCTTCGGTGAATTTCTGATTTAGTTGATTCGTTTCTTGTAATCGGATTAGAGTCTCTGAATGCGGCCTAACCCCGTGAGTACTTGTACAACATAATTAATGTGTTTGTCTAGTCGCTGTGCTGTGATTTCAATCTTATTGAAAACTCCATCAACCACCACCAATTCTACCAATTCGAATATGTCATTTAACCACAATACTCGTACATAAACAAGCTAGGCATTCGTAACAAATGGAATAAATCTTTTGACTTTTCGCTGTTCATCTGGATTTCCTGGTTTAAATCTCAACCCAAACGAGGATTTTCAAATGATTTTCACCTCTTTCGATGGGCATTTTCGATTGATTAACGTCTTTTTAATAATGTCATCAAGTTGAGATTTTCAAATTTGGATTATTCAAAAATTTCAACTCTTAAAATAAGATTTGTAGTAATTCTCTATTATTGAACATATTAAATATGGAATTAATATTCATATTAGGTTTGTAGGTGAATTGATGTTTATTAGTTAATACTTGCTTCTTCAAATAATTCTGTATACTCTGTCCCATGACTGTGCAGTGTTTTCTAATCCTAATAAACGCGGACATAATTCAAAATTAAGCGCATATAAGACAAAATTTAATTACAGCCCATCTAGACGGTTTCGATTCGATTTGTATGGCGGCACTTCCGTTTATTGTATTATTATTTTCCTAGAGGCCAACACGTTGCATATTAATTGCATATTTATAGGGGAGAATTTACAGATTATACAAAAATAATTACATATTCATAATCGAATCTGATGATGTACTCGTACGCGTAGTTTTTGACGCATTTCGGCCTTGTAGTTTATTATCATTAATTGAACATATTTAGTTGCATTATTCACATTATTAGGAAATATTATTTTCGAATAGAAATGCATTCATGTTGACTGACTGATACTATTGCGTCCGCCGTCGCCGCACTATGCTAACATACGTTACAACGCAGCCGATTCATTTCGAGCACGCACGTACATTCTCGTTATAGTCAATTCGACTCCTACTGGCATTCGTATTGGATTATGTTGGAAATTCAGGATGAATATTATGCGTCTGCTGCTATTAAGTACCGCTTTTCTCTATGATGAAGTACATATTTATGTACTTGAAATTATTTCTAAATTAATTACACTTTGCCAATATCCATGCGAGTCTTAAAAATAATATGTTTTGAGAACGTCCACTGTAAATTGCGGATCAAAATGGGAAAACATTTTCGGAAGGTACTGATTTACTCTAATTTGAATGAAAATAATTTCCAAAATTGATTTAAATTCTAGTTTTAAATAAAATAGAATATTAATCGTACTTTTCTAGTGGTACTTTTAGTAAGTGTCCTATTAAAAATTTTATTTATGCCAATTTAAACTCGATTTGGCGAAAATATAAGATTATCCAATTTATGTTTTGGAAACTAAAATGAAAAAAAATATATTAATTATTTTAACTTTGATAAAAATTTTATATAATTGGATTGAGAAAGCTTTGCCATTATGTATAAAATAAAAATATAATTAAATTTCTACTATAAAAGTTCTTGCAGGACTCAATCATTTTAATGAAATTTTTTAAAACTTTTTCCCATATTTCGTGTTGTATTTTGGCCATTAATTCAGGGATGATAATTTTTATATACTCTTACAGTTATTTGCTGTCTTACAGCTTTTTTTACAGTTATTTGCAGATTTCAAAGCCTCAAAAATGAATGTTTTGCATATGAACGTAACCACCGAGCTAGAAATGAGCCCCTTTTCGTTGAAGAAAATTTATTTTCAAAATTATCATCTGAAGTGTGCAGTTCAAGAGTCCAATTGACGTATCTTCTACACATTCTTTAGTTATGATTTAATAGTTAATTATTCCATAATATTAAATGGCAAATTATAAACTAAATAAATATTATAATAATTAATATATTTTTATGACAATTGTCAAATAATAGGGATACATTTTCCAAACTATAAAGTGAATCACGTTGTTACCAAATTGTCTCTTCAATAAATCCATTGTTTTACTGTTTACAACACTTTTTATAATTTTTTTTTTAAATTTATTTTTATTATTAAATAATTTTTTTTACCGGTCCGTAATAAAGAAAAATTTCTTTAAAAAACCTAGAATATGCAGACCCAAATTACATGTGGTTCCAACAAGATGGCGCTACCGCATCTATCAAAATAATGGATTTATTAAAGAGAAAATTGGGTAACAAAGTGATTTTAGGCAATGGTTCTGTCAATTGGTCTCCAACATCATAAGATTTGACACAACTCGATTATTTGCTTTGAGAAAGGCTGATTTATGAACAACAATTTAGCCAAATTTACTCGAAGAAGCTGTCAAAAACTGGGCCAGAGGTACGCAAAGACTTAATCTTTACTTAAAATAAGTTCTAATCCTCTTGAAAATTTATCCGATAGAATTTTAATAAAAAATTAATTAGTACCCCAGATTGAGTGATACTGGGACGTCTGTTTTTGGTACGCAGTGGTCTTGGTAAAAAAGACATAATCTAGCTTGTGACAAATAATCCATAAATTTTTTTAAGCTCTAAAAAAAAAGGGACAATGTCATTTTAGAAATTAAAAAATGATGGTCTCTTTAAAAAAATTATGACTTTTTTTACTAAAATTATGGTTTAAGAATAAAAAAATGATGGCATGTGCTCTGACTCAGAGATGTTGGGATGTCTACATCTGGTACGCAATTGTCTTCAGTTTAAATTCAGCATAACCGGGTACCCTTCTGTTACTTTCAATTAGCCTGAGTAGTCGTGGAGCTAAGCATTTTCATTTCTAGAAATGAACTTAAAAAACGACGAAAATTATAGCTTTACTATAAAAATTACGACGTGTACCGTGGTTTAACGATAAAAATGGTTGATTTTATCAAAATTATAGCTTTACTATAAAAATTCTGGTTTGTATACTGGTTTAACCATAAAAATTGGTTGATATTTTGAAAATTATGGCTTTGCTATGAAAATTACGCTCTGTGCACTCGGTTAATGGTTATTTTTCAGTGACAATGTCATTCTAGAGTATTTAAAAAAATTGTGGTTTCTTTATTAAAATTATGGCTGTTTGCAATAAAGATGCTGGGGCGTCTGCCTTTCGAACACAGTGGTTTTGAGTCAAGTTAGTGACATTACCGGTATGCCCTTAAGTCATGGCTAAATGACCTGAATTGTTGTGCAGCTGAGAAATTACATTCTTGCAAATGATCTTTAAAATATTATAAAAATTATGGCTTTTTTATTGAACATTTGACTTTACTATAAAAAATATGGCTAATGTCCTGGTTTTTTTAATTATAATTATTATAGATAAACTACATATATAATGGTGTATAGGGTAGTTTAACGATAAATTATGGCCGATATAATGAAAATTATGGCTTTACTATAAAAATTATGGCTAGTATCCTGGTTTTTTTTACAATTATTGGTGTATGGCATGATTTAATGATAAAATATGGTTGATATTAAGTAAATCAAGACCTTACTATAAAATTATGGCTAGTGTCCTGTGTTTTTATTATAATTATTATAGAGAAACTACACATTTAAAGGTGTATGGCATACTTTAGTAAATTATAGCTGATTTTATGGACATTATGGCTTCACTACAAACATTATGGCTCGTATCCTTATTTAGTTTCTAGTGTGCGGTAATCTTCAGTTTGGATATAGCTAGTGACATAGCTAGGATGAAATTTAGTTATTGCCTCAGAATATTCATTTCAATATAAATGTTACTAGAAATGAATTAGTGGAAATAAATATATTCATTTCAGTACAAACGTTATAGAAATGAGCTTAAAAAAATGATGGCTTGTTCATAAAAATTATGGCTTTTTAAAAAAAAATTACGGCTTAGTTACATAAATTATACTTCGCGCCGGAATAAAGCAACGCCGGGATATCAGCGTTCATAACTGGAGTTATCTTCAGTTCTTAGCAAATTATCTGAGGTGTAGTGGAGTTCAAAGTATTCATTTTCGTGTAAATGTAACTAGAAAAGAGGTTAAAAAAATTATGGCTTCTTGATATTTTTACGTCAAAAATTCATGCATGTAATTTTCTTTCAAAATTATTGTATATTTTTACAATTTTTTTTTTGGTATCGTAAAAGCTTTTCTATTCGTTTGGAATTTTTTCTATAAATTATGAATTTAAGTCATGCACTCCAGAATAGGTACTATTGGCATTCAGTAAAATATTAAGAAACGTCCCAAAATTATTCTGTAAATTTACTAATTCTCTAATGATTACTTAGTCAGAATAATTTTCAAAGTTTTAATTTATTAAAATCATTTCAGCATTTTTATCATTGCTGGTTATTTTTTTATAGTAAATTCTCAACGCTAGCTTATTATATTATAAACAATTTTTTTGGGGTATTTTTTAAAATTTTATTTTCTTAGTTATTTCTTAAGAAACGTTAAGTAAAGAAAATAAAAACTCAATTATTTGCACACTTAAGAAATAATAGGAGAGGTGGAGAGAGAGAGAGAGGGGTAAGTGGGAGTCAAGCATTTTCTATTTTCGAATCGAGTAAAAATTACGCAAAGAAAAAGTATAAAGTTTAGAGAAACTTTAAAATTAATCATACCGCTGGGGGGTGACACAGCAATTTACAATTAACGTAGCGCTATTTTGTGGTTAACTTTTGATTCCTTCATTAAGTGTTAAAAGGCTGGAAAAATTTTTCGCTTCTAAAGACATCCCCCAAGGAGAATACCTTAAAGTTAACTTTTATCCTCTTTTAAATTTTATTGCTTTTCTTTGCCCGTTAATGAATTTGTGACTTTAGATTTATTCATTCATTTACTTGGTACAACAATCGAGAATGCTTCCAGCTTGAAGCCACCATCTAATAACATTTGTTGGACTGTGTCCTTTCTTATTAGGACATGATTTTATTTTTAAATTACATTTACTGAAACTCTCTTGTAAGGGTTTTATTTTTTTCTCTTCAAATATATTTGAAAGAATCCACCACCAATGGTGGTTTGGGTTTTGCTGAGTTTCTTTCTTTCTTACTACCACCGTTGGGAAGGGAAAAAAGGCGTCCTGAAATTAATTTGACAATAGAGAAATTTTAATTGAACAAAAGTCCTTGTCGTCTTTCATTAGAGTTTGGAAATTTTTTTCCACTGAATGAAAAAGGACATTTAGCGAATGGTTTTAACGAATTATCGTAGCCCGTGTGGTAGTCGACCGAAAACCAATTTTTTACTTCGACTGAATGTCCATAATTTCTTTGCAAAATTAAATTTATTTTCTTTTCGTCCTTTGACTTCTTCTATTATTTTCATTAAGAAAAAGTCTTTGATAATTGTCACATTCTACAGGATATCGGAATTCAGCTTCAGTTATTTGATAAATTTAAAACCTTTTTATCGTAAACATTTTCCGTTTTAAAGGATTTTTTTTTCAACAATTTTGGTTTTTTGTTTATCCTTAATTTTAAGGTCACAATCTGACTTTTGATAATTTGATCATTTTTCACAAAGAATAGATTTGATTAAATGCACAGAAAGTGAATGAAATTCGAATAGCTAGGATGTAATTTTATTAACAACAAAAGGGATACTATTAATGGTATTTATTCTCAGGAAGTAAAGTTCTTGACAAATTTTAAGTTCAAATTAAGTTGAAGCGGTTTTCAATTCCTTGGAGGTGTATTTATTAACAGCGTTTAAATTCGAGTACTGTTTTTAGAGTAAAAACTTAAATTGGTATTTTCCTCCTTTTTTATAGATACTATACTTATCTTATCTTAATTTTATATAAATACGGTCAATATTAACATTTTTTGTATTATTTTTTCTCATCTATTTATGAGAAAGTAGTAAGGCTAGGCGGGTTCCACCTCACCTTTTTGGAAAATTATTCAGTGTATTAATATATTAATTTTGAAAAAAAGTGAAGCAAGACCCGCACATCTTTACTACTCTTATATATAAATTTTGTATTTAACTTTCTAGAGCAGATTTTCCTGCTCTAGAAAGTTATTTTTCCGAAATAAATTTTCTATGCAATTAGAATATTTTTTAATTTTAAACTAAAGAAAAAGTTTCTACGAAAAGTGGCAGAAAAGCAATATGGCTGACATTAGTGATAGTGATCTGGCAACATTGCATAGGCGTAAGTTCCTTCTCTATGTACAGTTCTAGTTTGAATCTCCTCCAATAGCTACATGACCTTATAGAGTATAATTAATGAAGCTGTGTTTTTGCAATGGGTTACGAAAATTGGATAGTGGATTTTGGAACAAGGATGTGCCATTAAATTTTGTGTTAAACTTGGGGAATCCACGTTGCAACGAGCCTTGAGGTCTTTTGTAAGGATTTGAGACCTCAGCAGAAACTGTCAACAATTTTTTTTTATAAAGAAACCCTTGAACGACTTAGAAAAGGAGTTCTTCGAGTCAGATCGGGCATTGCCGACACTTGGGGATGTTCTACCATGGAAATGACCTCTGTGAGACGGCCATCTTCCTTAAAAAGTTTCTATTGGAAAAGGAGAATTGTATGGCTGTTCAGACCCCCTTTTAGTCTAGTCAGCCTTTTTGCTCAAGTTTGTAAATGGCATTAAAAATTTTTGAATATCGAAAAGCAATGAAAATTTAGAGTTAGTGAGGTCTTTTGTTAGGATTTGCGACTCCAAGAGTCAATAATTTTTTTTTATAAAGAAACCCTTACAAGGCTCAGAAAAAAGGGTGCCGAGAGGCAAATTGGGCATTGCTGACATTTGGATACTCCACCATGACAACGCTCTCGGTCAGCCGGTTATCTTTGTCAAAATGTTTCTATTGGAAAAGTGGAATCGGGTGGCTGTCCAGATCTCCTTTTAACCTAGTCTGACTTTTTGATCAAGTTTGTATGTGGCGTTAAGAATTTTTGAACATTGAAAAACAATGAAAATTTATAGCTGGTGAGGTCTTTCGTGAAGATTTGAGACTCCAAGACTTTCAATAATTTTTTTTTTTGTAAAGAAACCCATGAAAGATTTAGAAAAAGGGTGCTGAGAGGCAGATCGGGCATACCTGATATTTGAATGGTCCGCCATGATAACTCCCTCTGTCAGCCAGCTACGAAGGTCGCTCAATAAGTCATTAGAAAAAGATGGAAAAAAACTGTTTTTTAGAAAAAACGGTTGGAAAAGTGTATAGAGCTAAAGGCGATTATGTTGAAAAATATTTTTTTTTATTTTTCAACATAATCGCCTTTTAGCTCTATACACTTTTCCAACCGTTTTTCCAAAATTTTTATCCCGTCCAAAAAATAGTATTTCGGAAGTTCTGCAAAATACTCATCCGTTTGAGCAATGACGTACTCGTTGGAAGTGAACCGTCGTCCGCCAAGCCATTTCTTTAGATTGGGGAAAAGAAAATAGTCACTCGGGGCCAAATCTGCTGAATAAGCGGGATGCTGCAACAATTCCATTCTCAATTACACAATTTTGGCCATGGAAACAGCGCAGGTGTTTTGCACACGCGCAGTGTCCTGATGCAAGAGGATTTTTTTCTTCTTCAGATGGGGGCGTTTCTCTTTGATTTCTTCGCTCAACCGTTGCAATAACGACGCGTAATACGCTCCTGTTATTGTTTTTCCTTTTTCCAAGTAGTCGATAAAAATGAAGCCCTGCGAATCCCAAAAGACCGTGGGCATCACCTTGCCGGCCAACGGAACAGTTTTTGCCTTCTTCGGAGCCCGTTTACCCTTGAAAATCCACTGTGATGACTGTCTCTTCGTTTCTGGAGTGTAGTAGTGTATCCAGGTTTCGTCCACAGTGACATATCGACGAAGGAATTCGTCAGGATTGCGATGGAAGAGTGGCAACATAGCCTCAGAGTCCACAACACGATTGCTCTTATTCTCCTCTGACAGCAAACGCGGAACCCATCTTGCCGAAATTTTTTTCACAGACAATTTTTCATGCAAAATTGAAGCGACTGTACCTTGTGATATGCCCATGGCTTCAACTAATTCGCGCACTTTAATTCGCCGATCGTTCAAAATCAGATCGTGGATTTTGTCGATGATTTCAGGAGTAGACACCTCAACTGGGCGTCCTGAACGATGTTCATCTTTTGTGGATGAACGGCCACGTTTAAATTCATTCACCCAATTGTAAACCGTCGCAAACACAGGTGCAGATATGCCATGAACTGCATCCAACTCGGCTTTGATTTCTTTCGGGCTTAAGCCTTTCAAATGGAAATGTTTGATGACAGCCCTAAACTCGCTTTTGTCCATTGTTATGCACAAATAAATGTTGTTAGAAATTGACTTACGCTATGGATCGAGCTGAAATTTTGACAGCTTTCCTGTCAATAATGCTACTTACAAAAAAAAGTTGTTTTTATAAATAAAATATTTATCGACACTACGAGCGCAATTTCTTGGATTTTCTAAGGACTTATTGAACGACTCTCGTATCTTCGTCAACAATTTTTTATAGGAAATATGAAACCAGGTGGCTTCCTAGATTCCCTTTTAGTCTTATTTCAGCCCGTGTAACTTTTTGCTCAAGTTTGTTGGTGGCATTAAGAATTTTTGGACGGCCCAGAAGCAGTGAAAGTCGAACTTTGTTCAAGAAACTTTTTATCATCGAAAGGCGATGAAAATGTGGAGAAAAATCCCCCGGATAAATTGTACAACAAATTTTTTTTATAAAAAAAAACTTAAAATTGTGAGGATTTTGGATCTTAAAATTGTGAGGATTTAAGACCACAGAAGAAACTATCTATAATTTTTTTTATAAAGAAACCCGTTAAGGACTTATAAAAAGGATTCTCCGGGGCATACCATACTTTGTAGACACTTGGATGCTATACTATGACAATGACGTCGGTCACCCGGTTATCTTCATCAAAAGTTTTTGTCGGAAACCTGGAATTGTGTGGCTCTTTAGATCCCCTTTTTGTTTTATCTCAGCCCGTGTGTTTTTTTTTGCTTAACTTTGTCGGTGACCTTAAGAATTTTCGGAAGGCTTAGAAGCAGTGAAAAACTAGCTTTATTCAGAAAGCTCTTGAACATCGAAAGGCGATGAAAATGTCGAGCTAGTGAGGTTTTTTCTGAGGATTTGATACCTCAGGAGAAATTATCAACAATTGTTTTTATAAAGAAACCCTTGAACGGCTGAGAAAAGAAGTTTTTTTGTCGAAAGATTTCTGGTTCCCTATCAATCTAGTCTCAGCCCGTGTGACTTTTTCCTGCATTAGGCATTTTTAATGGACCAATAAGCAGTTGCAGACGAAGAATAAATGTGGAGCTAGTAAAGTCGTTTGTTAGTATTTGAGACCCCAGGAGCAACTGCCACAATTTTTGTTTGTTCTAAAAATGTCCTTGAAACACTCAGAAAAAGGGTTCTTCGAGGTAGATGAGATTCTTAGATAATCCACTATATATACCCCCCCCCCCCTTCCCGTCACGTGCCCATCTCTGTTGATAAACCACGTGCTGTAAGTCACCTGATCCAAGTCTACGTGGTTTTTTTGTTCTCCAAAATCATAAAAAAACACTTAAAACGACTTCATCTTAGAACTGCCGATAAAATCTAAAAGTTGTAAAATGAATTGACAAAAATCTGCATACTACAAAAATTGGCAGTTACTATCAACATTTCAAAAGCGCTATTGTCAACAATAACTATTTATTGAGTAAACTTCCAACGTTATATAATAAGAAAATAAGGACACTTTTAAGAAACTCATAAATTTTATAAAAAAAATGCAAAATTTCCTATTAATGTTCATAAAAATGAATTGAGAAGAATTTGTTCACTAATTCATAAAAGGCAAATCAAAAAGGACAAAAAAAAACTATAAAAGGACAAATTTGGTAAATGAACTCAGATAAAATTTACTTTCCGAAATATTTTTTTAGTGACTTTTTAGTAGAAAAGTTTTATTGTTCAGTGCACTTAGATGACTGGAAACTTTCAAGTTTAAGTCGAAGTATCTAAACTGCTACGTATACAATACCACAGAAAAAAAATTGAATGGAACTTTTGAAAAATTACAATAACTTCTACGACCAAAAATTTCTCAATCGAAGTGCAGCCATTTTTATGTGTTTGTTTTGGTATGCACTTAATTCTATTCATTTGCAAAAAAAAAAAAAAATAATTTCTTTACAATATTCATTCTAAAGTACTTGAACTACTGCAGTATTTAAAAAAAAAAAAAAAGTTTTAGTAGAAGAAATTATCATAAGAAGGGAAGGATTGCTTTCCAGCTAAGATTGTAATATGATTTTCTTTATAAAGGATTATCCAAATTAAATTTTGGAAAATAAAATTTAATATAAAATATTTATAATTTTTATATTAATATAATTCTTATAAAATTATATAGTTTTATTTATGCCATTATATAATTGAATAGAATATTTTTAAATTTAAATTAAAAGATCTTTTGCAGGACTCGCTTATTTTTAGGTAAGTTTTGGTTACTTTTTCGCAGTTATCGAGCTGTAATTTGACTATTTCATGACGGATGGTGATGCTTAAATAGTAAAAAATTTAATAATTATCTATATAACATGCCTTATGATACTATTTTATTTAAACTTTATAAAATTTAGATTTATATCTTTAACTTTTGGTCAAACAGGATTAAGAATCATACGCCCATATTGTTATAAATTAGCTATAACTGCCTCTACAAACAAATAACACCCCTTTATTATATAACAATAAAATAATTTTTAAAATTATATTAAATGGCATAAAATTAATAATAAATAAATTAAAATTTTATTTTACTTTTTTTTAATAGTTTTAATAAAAAAAAAATTTTACTTTCCAAACTGCAAAATGAATAATCCGTAAAAGAAAAAATGCTGACTTTTGAGTAATTGTGATTTTTTATCGCCATCAAATTTAGTTAATAGAAAATTCAGAATAGTATGTCATCATTTATTTTTGATATAAAAAAAATAAAATCTCAGTCACACTCGTCTGCCATCCACCATTACCTGAGTTTCCCTTAAATCTCTAGTGTGCCTCTTGAACAAATCATAACCAAAAATGAGTCTGCATTTTCTAAAATGGAATACACTCGATACCTTTTTGGACAATCTATTATGGAACAATGAGTATTCATTGACATTTCCAAAAAAAAAAATATGGAAAATTCCCAAGAAAGGACTGAATATGAGATAATATTTTGACAAGAAGTAATTTGTGGTGGTCTAATATTATTCGTTTCATTAAAGAAGGTCTCGACTTTCTTTAGTCTTCCATTTTTTTTTTATTTTTTACTTAACGCAATTTCACAGATGTTATAGAGAAAAATTAAATAAATTGCGGAAAATAGAAAGGAATCGATTTAAAACAGAAAAGACAGATGAAAACCCAAGAACCAAAGAAAGATGGAGTAACTTTTGAACTTCCCTTGTGAGTTAGTCCTTTCTGAAGCACGTCCTTATGTTGGTGTTCCTTTGAGAATAGACAAAAGTAATTTTTGTTTCTTGAAGCCATACCAAATACAATTCGAAATGGGTCTGGACTATTTTAACAACAATGATTGTACGGACGAAAAGACGCTTCTTGTTTTGGTCCTGCTCCTTTTGCTGGTTAGTGATGGTTCGAAAATAATTTTGTGACAATTTCATTGTAATTTTCTGTATTGATGATTTTCACCTAACCGAGTATGGTTTGGTGGTAGTTTTGGCCACAAAAACTGTGAACTGGGATACGTGCTGAGATTTTGAACTGAATTCAATTCGGATTTGCCCAAATAGTCGTAGTTTTATTTTCTTCTAATTCAATTTACGAAAAAGAATAGAAACGTAATTCGAGATTCTAGGATACAATTCCTCTTCGATTTAAGGTTTTTGTTCTCATTATTTACGGTTGAGGATTTTTTTTTCTGACATCCCTTCTCATATGAATTGTATTGCATTTATCAGTATAATCAATAGCCAAAGGTGTAGAATATTTTTTTCTATTCATAATCAAAGGTGTGATAATTGAGATATTTGTGGCCAAGTGGAATATTGTTAAAATTCCATTGTAAATAAATTTTCTATATTTTTGATAATTTTCTAATAAAATAAATTGGACTACTTTTATACAGCGTAAATTCGTATAATGCGATGAAAATATTGTGACCCACATCAAATTTGATTGAATTTTTTTTTATTTTTATTAAATTACACTTGGAAATGTATTTTAAAACAAAAAAAAAATACAATATAAAAAAAATTGCTTACAAAAAATTGCACTCCTGAGAATATTGAATTTAATGTATGCCCACGTTTTTACTAATACAACGGTAGTCTGATAAGTTAGTGATAATAGTAACAGAAAATTAATTTATTCAATAAAAATTAATTTCTTTATTAACGCAGTCTCTTTTTAGATTGACTTTCTTTATTTTCAGATATTCCAACTTCCTTAGACCATTTGTATCGTATGATTTGTCAAACTGTTTAAATTTAGGCTTCAATTTCTCCTATATTTTTAGAATTAGATGCAAATTTCTTTACCTAAAGCCATTTCTATATCTTTGGAAATAGAAAAAAGATAAAGGGAATAAAATCCAGAGAATACTTTGAGTGAAGAAGTTATTTATTGTATAATATCGCAATTAGTGATAAAAGTGTAGGTGATGACAGGTAAATTTTTTTTTAATTAAATTGCAGTCGTTTTATCGTGATTTCAATATTCAACAGGTCTAATAATATTGTTTAATACTGTTCTATTTTTACCTTTTAAAGATAATCGATGAAGATTATACCACATATAGGTTTTTCAAATAAGAGTGATATAATTTCTAAGTGACGTTTCGGCCATTTGTAATATGTCGTGATCTGTCATTTTTTTTCCATTGTATTTAATAATGCTTACAATTTTATCATGGAGAAATATACGCAAAACCAATGTTTACAAATTATTCAATTTTATTATGAAAATAATCGTTCTCCAATTGCAACTTTTCGTGCGCTTTTTCCTTTTATGCTCGTATTAATCGTTCAACTGTGTTCGCTATTCGTCGAGTTGTTATAAATTTCGGCCGTACATTTTCTTTACATAATGTTCAAGGGCCAATAAGATAAAGAACCGCTCGAAGTAATGAAAATATTGCTGCCGTTCAGGCAAGTGTTGCTGAAGACCGCAATTTGTCGATTCCAAGACGTTCTCAAGAATTGGGACTGTCTCAAACCACAACCTGGCGGATTTTCAGAAAGGATTTGGGCTTGCATCCGTATAACATTGTTATCACTCAAGAACTGAAGCCATTGGACCACCGTCGTGAATTTGCTGATTTTTTCTTGGAACAACTTGAAAACGATAACGATTTTTTAAAGAAAATCATCTTCTCCGATGAGGCTCACTTTCATCTGAGTGGTGCGGTAAATGAACAAAACTGTCGATTCTGGTGCGAAGAAAATTCACAAATTTATCATGAACACCCATTACATTCACCTAAATTGACAGTTTGGTGTGGTTTTTGGTGTGGTGGAATCATCGATCCGTACTTCATTCGAAATGAATCTGGTAGCACCGTTACTGTCAATGGAGAGCGGTATAGATTGATGATAACCAACTTTTTATGGCCGAAATTGGAAGAAGTTGATCTTGACAAAATCTGGTTCCAAAAAGACGGGGCTACGTGCCACACAGCACGTGCAACAACCGAATTATGGCGAGAAAAGTTTGGAGATTCGATTATTTCAAGAAATTGTGACATTGAATGGCCTCCAAGAAGTTGTGATTTAACACCATTAGTCTATTTCTTGTAGGGTTATTTGAAGTCATTGGTCTTTAGCAATAAACCAGACTCTCTTCAAGCTTTAGAAGTCAATATTGAACGTGCTATTCATGACATACGACTTGATTTAGTGGAAAAAGTGCTCGAAACTTGGGTTCATCGAATTCGTTCCTGCAAAAGAAGTCGTGGAGGCCATTTGAATAACGTTTTATTTAGAACTTAATTGTATCGATTGTACTTCACATTTATTAAAAAACAGTTGAATTTCCTCCACAATTAGTATGTTTTTTTAAAAAAAGAAATCATATCACTCTTATTCGAAAACCCTTTATATGCCAAAAAACAGTAGCCATGACCTTTTCTGCCGATTGAACCGTTTTCTCCTTGTTCGGTGCACGTTCGCTAGTAGAAACCCATAGTTTTCACTAAAATTTGATTTCTTAATTTGAAATAGTATACCCTATTCTATCTTAAGATACAAATCAAAGTAAAAATTTATTTGGATAATGCTTAAAATTGTCCAAACACTTAAAAAATTAAAGTGATTATAGGAACACGTTCTTTGGTCATGTAGCTTTCTTATACCGAAAATTTTATTTACACATTATTTGAAAAGTTTAGCATCATATCTTTAAAAAATACTATTTAATTAACAAACAAAATTCACATATTTTCTATATAAATAAAAAAACACAAAATTTTTCTCATTTTAATAGCTGACAAAACTTAACTAATTATCCAATATATATGAAATTCTTTATAATATATTTTAAAAAATGTTAAATACTAAAAAAAATATTAATTTGTTAATATCAGCTACAATTCTTACAATTATCACTAACTTATCATATTGCCATGATAAAATCAATTTCCAAACATTTCATTTTTATTGCCTCGGTAGTAATCAGAAAGTGTTAATTTTTTTATTACAC
Source organism: Atherix ibis (assembly GCA_958298945.1). Lineage (NCBI taxonomy): Eukaryota > Metazoa > Arthropoda > Insecta > Diptera > Athericidae > Atherix > Atherix ibis. The sequence goes on along the minus strand of OY282605.1, from coordinate 27,049,863 downwards.
GTGGATTTCAGTACCGATTAATTAACATCAGCTTATATACATGTTCTCCAGCTGCATTAGAACAAAAAAATAAAGTTATCCTATCTTTTGACGCCTCAACAATAGAACCGTATTTTTCCCAATATACTATATGACTTTTTAGGCAATTTTTTCTAATCTAAGGCAAATTCATCAACGTTATAGACTAGTTCTGCTTGCAATTGCCTTTGTCTATAATTGTGGGAAAACTTTTGGGAAAGCTTTGAGCTGCTTCTCTATTGGCTGATGTACTTTCTTTAGCAATTTTCACATTATTTATTATTATGTGATACTAAAAAAGGAGTGAGAGGAGAAAAAATAAATTTTTTGCAACCTATTAACAGGAAAAAAACGACATGCATGAAAATAATGACTTCTAGTTTTTCTTATAATACATTTTCAATATAATATAAATCCTATTGTAATTTAATTCATATTATTTTATAAATTAAAAAAAGGAAATAATATAAATTTTCTAAAACTTGCATAAATTCATTTGAAAATACATGTTTACATTTTTAAACCGAATAACCCAAAGGTACAACGTTTTAATAGTAGTTTTTTTTTTGCTTTTAATCAAAAAGTTTTTTTCAATGAAAAAGGAAAAAAAAATGATCACAATAAAAAGAAAATCTTTCAAAGGTAAAAATAAAAAAACACTGGTAGAAAAAAGAATTTTAAAATTTTTTAAAAAGCTTTCAATTAAAAAGAAACCCAAAAGAATGCTTGACTCCTTTTTAGATGGAAAATTCTCATAGTAGTGATACTCAATCTTTGATGATTTTTACAATGTTTTCGTACTTGTTTTATTTAAAAAATAAACTCTTTTTTTTTGTGTGGAATGTATTCATATACAAAGGATTATCTTAACAATTAGCAATATTTTTTTTTTCAAAAATATTATCAAGTCTTCCATATGCGAAATACGTGACGAGTTATTTGACTCCAAATAGCATCGTTTGGGGGATCGTTCAAAAGGTTCAGATGCATCTGAATTTGTTAGGCTTGATTTTCTGTTTTTCTATCATATAGGATTTAGCTAATTTACGCGAATAAATTTTGAATATCCACGATGAGAAGGAGAGCATATCAAAAGGAATTTTATAGTAAAAGCTCAGAGGTATTGCTGAGATTTGAAGTGATGTTCATCAGATATTTTGTCGTAGAAAAAGATTTTGTAGATTTTTTTCCGCCATATTGCAATAATCTTTGATGTGATATTTTTGCTTATATCTATTATTTTTTTTTTTAATTTTCTTTATTAATAAATGATTTTTCGCGCAAAAAGTCTATTTTTTCTTAGTGTTTTAAATTTTAAGTGCCTAAAAGTTTCTAAAAAAAATGGTTATTTTTAATTCTAAAAGTAATTTTTTATTATAAAAAGTTAAATGGCATAATAATTTTATAAAAATTTAGAAAAATTAAGAACAATTTTTTTAAAGATATTTAAAAACCAAATATTTTTAAAAACAAACTGTTAAATGGATATTTGAATCTTGAGTTTATTAATGAATAAATTTTTTTAAGAACCAATACAAATAAAATTTAATTATTTTATATACTCATTCCAAATTTTTTATTGTACTTAAACGTGTCTCTTTTTCATCATTTTATTTTTTTACTAATAATAAAAACTCATTCAAAATTGTTATTATACTTAAACGTGTCTTTTTTCCATTATTTTTATAGCATCTTTGAAGTAAAGATACTTACTTTTATGGGCTCTTATCAAAATGATTTGGCTTTTAAGTTTCAGGAAAATAATTTTTCAATTATTATCAATTACTTACGTGTATATATGTAAAAAAATTCATCGCAAAGGTATCATCCATTACAAAGGTATCATACAGCAAGGAAAAACTCAAATCAATTCCTTTACGATAACGAGCACTAGCAAAAGCCTCCTGAGTGGTAAACACTAATTAAAGGATTGCTTAAACAAAAGAATAAGCTTATCAAAGGATAACCCTTGTTCACATATACCTTTATCGGTTCTTTTCGTAAATGTGGTATTTTGTTAAAATAATTTTTATTTTATTTTATGGGATTCTTTTTTTTTAAGCATTTGATGCACTTGCTTTGATATCAAAGAGGAATCTTTTCTGGGATTGTCTTTTGTTAAGTACTTGTTAACGTTATTATTATATGTGCACGATATACTCGTATTATGAAAGTAAAAACAATTTTAATAAAAGGATCTCATGAATTTATTTCAAATTAAATCCTACGAATGAATCCAAAAAAGGAAATATTTTAAGTTTCCTACTATTTTTAAAAAAAACGGTAATTTTGCAAGCTCTCTTCTCTTTAATAAAATAATTGGAGCATAAACCTTCTCTATTATTAATGGTAAAAAATTTCTACCAATAATTTTAACCGACATTTTTCAGCAAAAATTCGTACCGAATATTTTACTAAATATTTTTACTCGAAAATTTTCCATAAGTTTTTACAGAAATTTTTATACCAAAAATTCTTATCGAAAATTTTCTCAAAAATGTTTACTGAAAATTTTTTACAGACATTTTTCCCGTAAGTTTATATCAAAAATTTTTACCGAAAATTTGACCAAAAAGTTTTACCGAAAATTTTGATAAAACCGAAAATTTTACCAAAAATTGTTACCGAAAATTTTTACCGCAAATCTTTACCGAAAATTGTTACCAAAAATTTCTACAAATTTTACTGAAATTTTTTATGTACAAAATTTTTACCGAAAATTTTACCAAATATTTTACCCGAATATTTTTACCCGAAAATTCAACTTAATATCTTTACTCGAAAATTTTCCATAAGTTCTTACAGAAATTTTTATACCAAAAATTTTTATCGAAAATTTTCCCAAAAATGTTTACCGAAAATTTTACCAAAAATTTGTACCAAAAATTTAACCAAAAATGTTTACTGAAAATTTTTTACAGAAAATTTTCCCGTAAGTTTTTATAGAAAATTAATACCGAAAATTTAAAAAAAAATTTAAAAAAAAATTTGTACTAAATATTTTTACCGAAAATTTGACTAAAAATGTTCACCGAAAATTTATGCCGAAAATTTTTACCGAAAACTTGACCAAAAAGGTTTACCGAAAATTGTAAAAAAATTGTTACCGAAAATTCTACCAACAATTTTTACTGAAAATGTTACCAAAAGTGTTTATGAAAATTTTCCCGTAAGCTTTTACAGAAAATTTAAACAAAATTTATACAGAAAATTTAAAAAAAAATTTGTACTAAATATTTTTACCGAAAATTTGACTAAAAATGTTCACCGAAAATTTATGCCGAAAATTTTTACCGAAAACTTGACCAAAAAGGTTTACCGAAAATTGTAAAAAAATTGTTACCGAAAATTCTACCAACAATTTTTACTGAAAATCTTACCAAAAGTGTTTATGAAAATTTTCCCGTAAGTTCTTACAGAAAATTAACACCGAAAATTTAAACAAAAATTTCTACAGAAAATTTAAAAAAAAATTTGTACTAAATATTTTTACCGAAAATTTGACTAAAAATGTTCACCGAAAATTTATGGCGAAAATTTTTACCGAAAATTTCACCAAAAAGGTTTACCGAAAATTTTAAAAAAATTGTTACCGAAAATTCTACTAACAATTTTTACTAAAAATGTTATCAAAAGTGTTTATGAAAATTTTCCCGTAAGTTCTTACAGAAAATTAATACCGAAAATTTAAACAAAAATTTATACAGAAAATTTAAAAAAAAATTTGTACTAAATATTTTTACCGAAAATTTTACCAAAAATTTTTATCGAAAATTTATGCCGAAAATTTTTACCGAAAATTTGAGCAAAAATTTTTATTGAAAATTTGACCAAAAATGTTTACCGAAAATTTTGGCAACAATTTTTACCAAAAAATTTACGAAGTTTTTTGCCGAAAAATGTCTCCGAATAGTTTTAAAAAGTTGCTTGCACAAATTTTTTAACAAAAATTTTTACTGAAAGTTTTTATGGAAAATTTTAACTAAAAAATTCTCACCGAAATATTTTACCGAAAATCTTCCCGAACATTTTTAATAAAAATTTTAACCGAAAATGTTGACCAAAACTTTTTACCGACGATTTTTTTAGAAATTTTTTGTTACATAAATATGCTTGGCATTTCTTGTCAGACTAGGTCAGTCTGACCGGATGAGCTTTTCTTTATTTTAGGTGAACTTTATAAATTATTTTTTTGCTATAATTTTAAAAAAAAATTATAATAGTAATCACGTAAGGTATTCTGTATTTCTGACAAGGATATTGTATTAACTGATGTGATCGTCTGTTGTCCTTCTGGGAATTATTTAATTTGCGCATATCTTGAAATAATAGAGTTAAGCTAATTCATATTTTTAATAAACATAATACCTAGTAAATTCTGATTTAAGTTGTATTAATCACAAGACATAATTTGTAAAAAATGACTTCTCAAATAGAGAACTTTCACATGTCATTTTGTGTACAATTTATGGTATATTATTTCAGTAAATTCTTATTTGTATTTATAGTATCATACGTGAAAAAATGGTAATTTTTCTACATTTTTTTAAACATCTTTCAACAAATTGTGTTCCTGGGATTTGAAAGTTTGACATAAATAAATGGTTAGCCAATTTGCACTTTGGAAAGTAAGAATAAATAAAATGCAGTAAAATTCAAACTTTTAATTTAAATATTATTTTATTACATTTAATTTATTTTGCCATTTTTTTTTATATATAATATTTTTTAATTAAACGATACTAAACTTCTCCCGAGACTCGAATACTTTGAAAAACCTTTTTCTTTGCACATTGCAGACAACAATTCGGCCATTCCATGATAGATGTTCCTATTTAAATACTCTAAAATTTATATCTGTATAATATAATACGTTAATTTAAAAATTAACAGTATTGAACCGGACTATCTTGAATACCAATCGACATCATAAAATCTCGAAATTATGCATTCTGGGAACTTTCCGTCTAATAAAACAATTTTTTCTTTATTATGTGACTTTTGTTTTATCAAAACCACTTATAATTAAAATGCACAGCATACAGTATTTTTTTAAAATATAGTGGCGGTTTCATAGTCATTTAAATATTTCTAGAGCCTCATATATATTAGTTTTGCTTACTGACGTATCCACCAGGTGAATAATTAGCCTTTCCTTCTTCATTTTAAAAAAAGTACGTGCCACTGACAAATTTCGATCAAAATGCATACTAGACAGTCACTTTTTGCAGTAACAGTAAGTTCTGTAGTATTACGTGGCATACCTATCGTTAGATATAATACTACAGGCCGTATCCGATAATAGAGATTAAAATACGCCGAATCAACGCGCAAACAAACTTATCTGTCATGAATTTCGCCAGCTCAGCTGACTAGATCCAGGTAGTTGCACGCATCTCAATCATCCAGCTCGCTCAAATCCAAACCAAAGGATTATACTTTGATTTCTTGCTTGGCCCACTTCATGCATAGAATATTCTCTCAGGTTCTCTCTTTTTCTTCTTTTTTATCATTATTATTCTTCTATCTTCATCTTTTTATCTGATCCATATCCATTAACTTCTTCATCTTCTTCATCTTCTTTATAATTTTCATTTTCTTCATCGTCTTCATCCTCGTCACTTTCTTCATCTTCTTAATTATCTTCATCTTCTTTATCTTCCTCATCTTCTTCATCTGCTTCATCTTCTTCGTCTTCTTTGACTTTTTCATCTTTCTTATCTTTTTCATCTTTTTCATCTTTTTCATCTTTTTCATCTTTTTCATCTTTTTCATCTTTTTCATCTTTTTCATCTTTTTCATCTTTTACATCTTCTTCATCTTCTTTATCTTTTCCATCTTCTTTATCGTCTTCATCTTCTTCATCTTCCTCATCTTCTTCATCTGCTTCATCTTCTTCATCTTCTTTGACTTTTTCATCTTTCTTATCTTTTTCACCTTTTCATCTTTTTCATCTTTTTCATCTTTTTCATCTTCTTTATCGACTTAAGCTTCTTCATGTTATTCGTCTTCTTCATCTTCTTCATATTCTTCATCTTCTTCATCTTCTGCATCTTCTTCATCTTTTCCATCTTCTTCATCGTCTTCATCTTCTTCATCTTCCTCATCTTCTTCATCTGCTTCGTCTTCTTCGACTTTTTCATCTTTTTTTATCGTTTTCATCTTTTTCATCTTTTTCATCTTTTTCATCTTCTTTATCTACTTAAGCTTCTTTTGTTATTCGTTTTCGTCATCTTCTTCATCGTCTTCATCTTCTTCATCTTCTTCATCTTCTTCATCGTCTTCATCTTCTTCAACTTCTTCATCTTCTTCATCTTCCTCATCTTCTTCATCTGCTTCATCTTCTTCGTCTTCTTCGACCTTTTCATCTTTTTTATCTTTTTCATCTTCTCCATCTTCTTCATCTTCTTTAAGGCACGACTCCACTTACATTAACACAAGCCATGAAAAGCTTCAACGCCATAATTTTCCCTTCTTCATCTTCTTTTTAACCATTCTTCGTGCCCCATACATGAAGCAGGCAAATGTTCATTTTTTCCATCAGTTCAATTCCTGGGGTAAGCGGTCTTAACCAGCAGACTGCTTCTTCATCTCCGCACACACATTTGTACAATTACCTGGTCCTGCCTGTAACGTGCACCATTCATCATAAGTAGATCCATTTGCTCACTGTCAGTAATCAGCAAGACCTACATAAATCTCTACTATCATCTGCAGTGATAGCACCCGGAATTCTGCCATCCCTCAGCTCTAGTCCTAAAACTATACCCGCAATATAGGGTACAGCCGCAGCCACCCACGTTTCAGCCAAAGACTCCTCACCTTGGCGGACGAACCACCATGGGGCTCCGGACCCGTCGGCACTTTTGGTATTGACCGTTCTCCCATTAGGAATAGTTTGATCGTTCTTCTTGTTCGGGATTTTTTCTTCGTAGTCATTATAAATTTTTACAATTACTTGTAATAATTTTACTTATTGGCATATCGCCCGAGCAAGTAATAAGCCTCATCGTCGAAGAAAATTTACTTTAATAAATCAGCATTCAAAGCTTATTGTTTTAGCACCCGATCGTCATATTTTCGGCTTTTTTTATACTATAGTTATTTTTTTAATATGTATTATAAAATGGCAAACTATAATGTAAATTTATTTTTACTTATTTAGATTATATTATTTAATAACTGTAAAATAATAGTTTATACACTTTAAAAACCATAAAATGGATACTTCAGTATTTTTTTCAATAAATTCCTATTAATTGAAAATAGGAATAAGGAAAAATCCACTAATTTTTTTTTTTAATGAAAATCTAATTTTTTCTAATATAAAAAATAAGTGTGTATTTGTTAAGGACTAATTTTACTACTTAACCTTTTTTGTTATATACTTTCATAAAATTTCATTGATTAATAGCTTGTAATAAATTTTATTCTTCAAAGAAATTTATCATAGACAATTTACTAATGAATGACTATATTTTCTTTTAATTTTTAACTTTTGACAAGTTACAAAAAAAAAAAAATATACCATTAAACAGTTCTTCGTGCACCTTTCCCCACCAAAAAAATTACCAAAAAATATGATAGAACTTAATAATTGTAGAAAAGTAAAACACCTGCCATACTCTGCTTTATGAAATATTTATTATCGAACTCCAGCAGACTCGGTTGGTTAATATTTAATAGGCACTTAAACGTTTCGAATAACCAATAATTCCGAAATGGGTATTTGGAACTGTTGTGGGGACACGAGAAATTGTGCTGGAGAAGTTTGCTGGGGTTGCTGGAGGTGTAGGAGGAGTGTTTGCATAGAAAATGTTTCGACTTTGTTATTGATTATCGAAAAGACACAGTCATCCTTCAAAGATATTTGACAGCCAATCATAAATATTCACCCATCGGAGTTCGTTCATCCAACTTTATCTGCCATTACAATGATTAATCATTGCCCCAGATTAGGATACGAGTATCGAAAGCTGGTATGCGTGATCAATTTCCATTAAATAGAATTTTTCGATAATGCTAACGTGCATCCGAACATCGTAACAGTGATGGGCTTATTCAATCAATTCCTCTTCAATAAAACGATGGATTGTGTAAAAATTTTTATTGATAACAGAGTAAAAGAGTGTAAAGGATATGTTTATACATAGTGTAAGAGTAGAATTTTCTTATCACTTTCAGAAATATTTTTTTTCTAATTTAAATCAGATGAAAGTTAAAAAATTTCCGCATTATCCATATTATAGTTCGGAAAGTATAGTTTTAATATTTCAAAGTTTTTTAATATATATTATTATTTTATAAAAAATTTATTTATAATAAAAATTGCCATATAAATATATTAAATAATTTTATTACTAGATAATTCGTAAAATTTGCAAAAAATTCTCTAAAATGAGATCATTTTCTCTGACAGTTTCAAGCGTTTTGAACAAAATATTCTTCAGCGATCAGGCGAGTATTTCGCAAAGAATAGGGACTTCGATCCAGAGCGGTGAAAGTCCGGTACAAGGGTGTCTTTGTTCCGTATGCAATGTATGCATCAGGTGTATGGGCTGACATTATGCGCCACCAGTATGCAAGGGTGGGCATAAATTCAGTTCAGCGTCTGACGCTGTATGCATGTTTAAATGTACGAGGTCTCTCCAAAAAGTATAGCGAATTTTGAATTTCCGCGGTTTACATATATTCGATTTTCGATTTTTTGTGGCATTATGTTGATACTCATGTCTCTCACTTATGCTGATAAGTTCGGCCATTTTGAATGTTCAGTTAATTTTTGACAGCTGCTTTGCTTGTACATGTTTTGGCTCGTCTTCGATTTTTGCTCAATTTCAAATTAATCGCATTAACATTGCTAAGGAGCTATTGGACTCTGTCCGCGACGACCCAAATTTGCTCCAAATGGTCATAACTGGTGACGAATCATGGGTTTATGGTTATGACGTGGAAACCAAAGCTCAATCAAACCAATGAAAGCTGCCGCACGAGTCAAGACCAAAAAAAGCGCGCCAAGGTCGGTCGAATGTGAAGGTTTTGCTTATAGTTTTCTTCGATTACAGGGGCGTGGTGCATCGTGAGTTATTGCCACAGGGTAGAACGGTCAATAAGGAATATTACCTGCAAGTTATACGCAAGTTGCGCGAAGCAACCCGCAAGAAACGCCCGGATTTTGCAACATGATAGCGCTCCTGCTGGATGACATTAAAAAAAAATGGTTGAAATTTGGCAACGTCGCTGGGATGAGAGTGAGAATGGCAGATGGACGCACATGTTCATTTCGGATGTTTGCTTTGCATCTGTGTATGGGTTTGAATTTGGTCTGTACCTTGGGTATTTAGTCACGGGACACGACAGTATGAATGGGTAATTGTACAGCCGTGGTCTGGCTGCGAAGGCTAGATGCCCTTGTGGGGTAGCGGAGGAGAGTGCCTGTACGGGGACTTGCGTGACCTAGGCGTATTCGTGGTGAATGATGAGAGTGGGGATGTGAGTGGAGTTTCAGGTAGGAGAGAATGGTATGAATGCCTGAATAGATTTGCCGTGGCACTTTTTGAGAGAAGAGCGAGAATGGTGCGTGAATGAGTGTGTGAATGGCACGCAAGGTGGCTACAGCCGGGTGAAAGACCAAGATCGATTCCGGTTGTACTTTCGGGTCTTGGCGAACTCACGTACCTAAGCTGGCTTAGCGGTGCCTAGAAATTTACAAGATTCCTTACCCTAACTCAATAAGCGGAGTACAAACCGAAGTACTTTTCAAACAAAAATTGGTAGTATGGGAGTCGGGATGCCCCATGGTGTTGGTCAGGTGCTTAAGCATCAACGTAGTGGCTGTGGTTGATACCCATATCGCGGGTACGATCTACGGATCGCTGGTGGGAGACACAAGTAATTATCTCGGGCACTGTCACTGCTTATGACAGTAGAGGTTTAGATAGTCCTCGCCACTAACAGTTGGAATAATCAGCTTGAAACTGGTTACTGACTGTAAATTGCCAGTAATGGTGATGCGTTGATTGAGGGTAACTCAATCCCTATGGTCGTAGGGGAAGATTATAGAAGAACTGAATACGTAACCCATTTTCTATTATTGAAACTTAAATATTTTAATATAGGTCAAATGTGAATTTAATAAAATAGTTTCATAAATTTTTAGCTTTATTGCGCGAAAACTTTCCAGAACGTGTAATTTCCTGATTTGGCGTTTTTTTTTATAAAAAAGCATCTTAAAATTAATATTGTAATTTTTTGATAATAATGCCAAAATTTAAGAAGCTTAATAAAAATTAACTTTTTATTGAAATAAAATTTTAAATATATTATATTAAAATTTATTTTCCAAATTTTAAATTGGATAACCATTTAGTTAATGGTCGAATTACAGCCCAAACTACTATAGAATAATCAACTTTATAGTAATTTAAATAATTATATATATTATTTAATGATAATATTTAAGTAATACCATTAAGTTAAAAATTGTATCAAAATCTTAATTATAAATGTATTTTATTTAACTTTAATGTCGAAAGTGCAAGAATTTTTATTTTTTTTCAATTTTGTTCAATGCCAACAACATCGGATAAATAAACACACTACAATTCAATAAAAATGTGCTACAAATATTTAGTTTTTATGGTATAGTTTACCGGGTATAATTATTTTTATTTATTTATAGTGGATATCGTAAAAAGGAAGTAACGTGAAAAAATAATGAAAATATTTGCTTTCGATTCAGTAATACCAAAGCCAATGGGATTATTTGCAGCACGTGTAATTTAAAAATATTACCCGCCGTTGTATGAAGGGAAAATTATTTATTACAAATGGACACCGATGGAGCAGATTGTCCCAACACTGTGGGCTATATTATAGAGAAATTTATTGTATTAGAAGAAATAGTGTCCAAGAGGGCAGACATCCCCACTTGAACCATATTGTATTGAAGTGTTAATGTGCGCATCGACCTAAACTGTGATTAATGATTTGGTTTCCGACTTTTTTCTCCTAATTTTTTCGAATTTTTTGATTTTTTCCAAGACTAATTTTCAATTTTTCTAAAGTCATTGGCTTTTTTTATTTCTTTCTATAAATCATCAATCAATTCGAATAAATGACAATCTGATTGCTAAAGCAAATTTTCTGTGGTTTTTTTTGGGGCAAAAGACCCGAAAAACCATTCGTCGTTACGTTATCTTTTTATGCAGTGATTTATGGAAGCATGTGATAAGAGCGATCGGATTCGATTATGGAAACAAACATACAGCCAAGTGTCAATAACGATAGAAATAATTTCAATTGTGGACTTTTAAAAAAAAAATATATTTTATATGAAAGTCTTACACACGAAAAAGGCAAACTGCATTGACAGGAAATAAAATAATGCGTTAAAACTATTATCTCAGAATCCAATTTGCATTCTGGAAAGTGAAATTTCAAAAAATATATCTATAATTAAGAATTTGCTCAATTTTTCATTTTATTTTATTAATATTAGTTTGCCATTTTGTTAAATATATAAAAAAATTTAAATACTAATTGGCACAAAATTTCTTTCAGGACTTGATCCTTTTTAAGGTAATTTTCGAAAACCTTCTCACACATTTCTGGCTGTAATTAGGCCAATATTTGACGGATATTGATTATTAAATAGTTTTAAGTTTAAAATTTTTTCTATATAATTATAATTTTTTATTTAATCTTATAAGAAAAAGTCCAAACGGCGTAAATACCTCCAATTTTATAGGCCAATTGATATCACCAAATTTTGAAATTACGTGTACTGCGAATTTTTCGTCCTATAAAGTCAATAATATATCGTATTATGAATCTTTTGGTATTGCTTTGTTAAAGCCATATCATAGCGTATATTAAAATTTTTTAACTTTAGGCAAAATTAGTTGGTTAGCATTCAGGACAGTAACGGTCTTCTATTTTTCATTTTAAACGATATACCGACCAATCATATCAGACCAAAGTGCATTTTCAGATCAGAAAGCATACCAGATTGTCAATTTTTACAAATATATCTGCTTTTTTTATAGTTTCTTATAGATTATTGACATATTCACCGACTTGAGAAATGAGCTCCATAGCTGAAGAAAATCTATTCGAAAAATTAGCATCCAACAATTATAGTTTCAGCAAATAATCAGCGTATTTTCTTCAGTAAAAATTTACAGCAACAATTTTCAGCAAAGGTTTTCAGTAAAAATTGTTAGTAAAAATGTTCATTAAAATTTTGCAGTAAAAATTTTCAGTAAATATTTGCAGCAAAAATTTGCAATAAAAATTTGCAGTAAAAGTTGTCAGTAAAAATTGCCAGTAAAAATTGTCATTAAAAATTGTTCGTACAAATTTTCAGTAAAAATTGTCAGTAAATATTTGCAGTAAAAATTGTCAGTCAAAATTTTCAGTAAAAATTGTCAGTAAAAATTTTCGGTAAAAATTTTAGTAAAAATTTTCAGTAAAAATTGTCAGTTAAAATTTTCAGAAAAATTGGCAGTAAAAATTGTCAGTAAATATTTGCAGCAAAAATTTGCAATAAATATTTGCAGCAAAAATTTGCAATAAAAATTTGCAGCAAAAATTGTCAGTAAAAGTTTTCAGTAAATATTTGCAGTAAAAATTGTCAGTTAAAATTTTCAGAAAAATTGTCAGTAAAAATTGTCGGTAAAAATTGTTAGTAAAAATTGTCGTAAAAATTTTCAGTAAAAATTGTCAGTAAAAATTGTCAGTAAAAATTGTCAGTAAAAATTGTCAGTAAAAATTGTCAGTAAAAATTGTCACTAAAAATTGTCAGTAAAAATTGTCAGTAAAAATTGTCAGTAAAAATTTTCAGTAAAAAATGTTAGTAAAAATTGTTAGTAAAAATTGTGAGTAAAAATTGTCAGTAAAAATTGTCAGTAAAAATTGTCAGTTAAAATTTTCAGAAAAATTGTCAGTATATTGTCATTAAAAATTGTCAGTAAAAATTGTCAGTAAAAATTGTCAGTAAAAATTGCCACTAAAAATTGTCAGTAAAATTTGTCAGTAAAAATTGTCAGTAAAAATTTTCATTAAAAAATGTTAGCAAAAATTGTTACTAAAAATTGTGAGTAAAAATTGTCAGTAAAAATTGTCAGTAAAAATTTTCAGTTAAAATTTTCAGAAAAATTGTCAGTAAATTGTCAGTAAAAATTGTCAGTAAAAATTGTCAGTAAAAATTGTCAGTAAAAATTGTCAGTTAAAATTTTAAGAAAAATTGTCAGTTAAAATTGTCAGTAAAATTATCAATAAAAATTTTCAGTAAAAAATGTTAGTAAAAATTTTCAGTAAAAATTGTTAGTAAAAATTGTCAGTAAAAATTGTCAGTAAAAATTTTCAGTAAAAGTTTTCAGTAAAAATTTACAATAAAAATTTGCAGTAAAAATATTCGAAAAATCAGCATCCAACAATTATATTTTCACCAAATAATCAGCGTATTTTTTAATTTTTTTAAAGCTTTTATAGAAAAAGCTAAATGGCAACTTTTAGGCTGAACTTGTTTTTATTCTTTGATAATATGTGTATACATTTTTAAAAATTATTACATGACAATATTTTACTTTCCAAATTGCAAAATGGCTAACTTATTATTCCTTTACTAAAATATCAAATATATCAGAAGCTCTAAACCAAGACCTTATATTTTGAAGATCATTTACTGTTGAGAAAATTTGCATATTTTCAAAGGTCAGAAGAGTATCAATTTTGGAATAAATAACATATAGTATTTTCTACTTAAAATCAGAGAGAATCCCTAAGTAAATAATGTTGTTATTTTTACTAATAATACATTGCCATTTTAGGTGCTTGCATCTATAGTCAATCGGAAAATTATTAAATCAAGAGTGCTTGAGGAATCTTGATGGAGGAGATGCTTCTTCATGGTCCATTCCTATGAATTTCCAACCTGTCATCTTAACGTCGGAGGCAAGTGCATAGTCAGCCATTCGCTTACTTCTTAAACTTAACAGTTTCGAGTATTTATCAATACTAAATATCTGATCATGACAGGTCGAGAATCCATCATTGCCGATGGATTCCACTATGGATGGATGGACTGCAATTTGAGGAATTCTAAAGAAGCAAAACGACTTTACCAAACGAAATATAAAGTCTCAAATTGGAAGTTTCTCGCTTTGAATATTTTTATTTTCCGCATTTAATAATCCCAGCAATAATAATCGGATTATTTCAGTTTCACTATTTTTTGAGGTGTGTCTCAATTCAAGGTGTTACTGCGTAGGCTGATGTATTGTTGCGGCCAATATGCTATTATCAAAAGAAAGTATAATAATTTTTCGCATTTAAAAGAGATTTTTTTAAGTATTGTATTCAAGATAGGAGAGTGTCCTATTTCCTGGGGCTATTTATTAATCATCCAAACCACAGTCACCGTACTATTGTCTTATCTGTAAAAATACTCCTCCGCATGGTAACGATATTCGAAAAAAATATATTAAAACACAAATTAGACAATTAGTCATATTTGTACGCTAGTTTAAAAATTTCATTAGGAACTTTCACAATAATTGTTCAGACAAACATTTTTTTATTTCAGTAAAAAATTCAAAATAAAATTTTTTATTGATAAACATTTAATTAGAAAAATTTCAGTAAAAATTTAATTATTTAAAATTTTTCCAGTAAAAAATTTGCAGTTAAGTTATTTTCAGTAAAAAAATCTTTATTAAAAATTTGCAGTAAAATAATTTTCAATTAAAAAATTTATTGAAAAATTTCAGTAAAAATTTGAAATAAAAATTTGCAGTAAAAATTTTCAGAAAAAATTTGTAGTAATAATTTGTAAAAAAAAATTTTTACAAAAATTTGCAGTAAAAAGTGTCAGTAAAAATGTTCAGTAAAAATTTGCTGTAAAATAATTTTCAACTAAAAAATTTATTAAAAAATTTGCAGTAAAATAATTTTCATTAAAAATTCACAGTAAAATAATCTTCAGCTAGAAAATTTTAGTAAAAATTTGCAGCAAAAATTTTTGGTCAAAAATTACAGTAAAAATTTTTAGTAAATGTGTTGAGTAAAAATGTTCAAATAAAAATTTGTAGTAAAAATTTGCAAAAAAAAATTTGTACTAAAATTTGCAGAAAATATGTGCAGTAAAAATTTACAGTAAAAATTGTCAATAAAAATGTTCAGTAAAAATTTGCAGTAAAAATTTGCTGTAAAAATTTGCAATAAAAGTTTTCAGTAAAAATTTTCAGCAAAAATTGTCAGTAAAAATTTGCAGTAAAAGTTTTCAGTAAACACTTTCAGTAAAAATTTGCAGTAAAAATTTACAGTAAAAATTTTCAATAAAAGTTTTCAGTTAAAATTTAAAATAAAAATTTTCAATAAAAATTCGCAGTAAAATTTTTAGTAAACATTTGTTGTCAAAATTCAGTAAAAATTTTTGGTAAATAAATTTTCATTAAAAAAAATGTCAGTAAAAAAAATGTCAGTAAAAACCGTTGAGTAAAAATTTTTTCGGACCCCTACTGATGTGTAAATTTTTAGTATAACTTTCGGTACAAATTTTCCAATTAACATTTTTAGTCAAATTTTTCAGTTCAAATTCTCAGTAAATTTTTTAGTCGAAATTTTCAGTAAAAATTTTCAGTAAAATGTTCAGTAAAATTTTCAGTAAAAATTTTCAGTAAAAATTCTCAGTAAAAAAAATTTCAGTACAAAAAATGTCCGAAAGAAATTTTTTTCCGGACCCACCCACTGATGTATGTTTTGCATTCGTATTTCGGTATTGGGACATTCGGATGACGGAGTCCATCGCACACGCGTTTTTGACTTCAGGTGTAACAGTTGGCAGAATTCTTTAGTAGCTCGCTTCCATATCGAAGTATTTATAAAATTGAAGGAATAGGATTAGTTGGTGAGTGCGCCCCAGAGTTCTAATGCGTAAGTTCATATTGGATTCAGTAGCGCATTATATGAAATTATTTTTAGGTCCACAAAGGTATTACTTAGGTCGGTCCCAAATCGGGGTCTTATGGTATCACACTGCCATTTATAAATATGAGAGGACAAAGTTTATGGTATAGTGTAAAAGTTACATGGACACATTTGCATTTTATAACTGGAAGGTTTGGATTTAGGATAGTTTTGCTAAATTTATTCTTTTCAGAAAAATTTAAGCTACTAAATTAAAAGAATTAGAAAACTTTTCTATCTTACAAAAATATTCTCAAAAACAAACTCTCCATACAAAGACAATAGAATCATATCCTCTTACATATAACTCGACGAAAAGGATATGTTCAAAAATAACATCGCATTACTTTATAACTAAGAGTCTATAATACTTGAGCATATTACTTAGTAAAAAGGATACTCGTATTTTGGCGAATGCATCCTAGATGGTTTCTACTTCCTTTGATGTTGAATAGCTACAACGCTTCTAGTAAACGTGCCGAAAAGGAAAATCTTTTTGCATTTTGTTGCATATCAAAGAGACTGAAATTAAACGCAAATTCTATAAGCAAGCATTGAGAAAAGCGGAAATATCTTCTTAGAGTCTCATCACAAGTATGCACTACTATAGAATTACGATTATCCTTATACATGTCAATATACGAGGACATATGTATTTGCTCTTAATAAGGAAGATACAACGAAAAAATGCATCTCGGAATTGGTAGTATTTTGTTTAATAGAAAACTGAGCATTTTTAAATTAATTGGAGAAGAGCAAATGTATTCGTGACTTTTTGAAAATCTTTCGAAAACGATATGGAATAGCGGCTGGAATTGGAGTCGGATGCATCTTTATCACAGGACCCATCACTGCGAAAAAAAATTTTACAAAGCGCCAAAGGAGAAGTACGACACAAAGAAAATCTATGAAAAGAAGTGTTCCCATTTCGAGTTTTAATCCCTTTGCCCCCTCGCCGTTCGTTTATCAACTACTAATGGCCTAAAGGTATCCGGATTAGATCTGAATGTCACAGTGCAATCAAAACTAAAGAACACAATTATAAAAGTTTAATAAGTCGAGAAGTTTGCCGACAAAAAACCAATTAAACTGAGTTTCTTTGAAAACGCAACAGATTGCTCTGGTGGCACTGATGCCAGAAATCTGTTTCCACCGTTGATGATTGCTGCTGCCGATGCTAACGCTGACACTGATTGACGAACCACAGCTAAATCCGGCCACGACTTTCGCGACCATAGTTGCCTTTGATTACAAAGCATTTGAGATTTGGGGCCAAGCTCTAATTAACCCACCCCCAGGCAGTCAGATTTTTATTTAACGCATTTTCATTTGAATCTGCTCCCAACTACTTCAACCCCTTCTCGAATCCAGTTGATACACTTTCGTTATTCTTGATGGTATCTCGACTTTTCGGATTGACATTTCCCTTCATTTAATATTTGGACGATTCGAAACCTCTTTTCTTGGTATTTCGCGTTATTTGTTTGATATCCTTTTGGAAAAAAATACATCTGAAGATGCAACATCAAATAGAAAATATTTTTTCCTGAAGGAACGAAAACGTATTCGACAAAAAAGTAAAGAAAAATAAAAACCGCTAAGAAAAATTTCACTGCTCACTAATTCTCTTTGCTGTTCGCAATTTTAATGTTAAATTAAACGTTTCACAAAGAACTTGTTCAAAAAACTATTTAAGAACAGCAGGAAAATATACTCAATAAAGCGGAAAATAAATTGAAAAAAAAACCATGTTTTCTATGCTCCAAAAAACTGCATGCAAAAACACAATATTAGAACATATTTAAAAAATATTAATAAAAATTGAATTAAAAAAAGCCTTTTTTTTGTATATTTTGGCTGAAACAAAAAACACTAAACAATTTTTATTAAAAATTTTAACCGAAAATTTTAACTGAAAATTTTTACAGAACATTTTTACCGAACATTTTTACCGAAAATATTTACCGAAAATTTTTACCGAAAATCTTTACCAAAAATTTTTACAGAAATTATTACCGAAATTTTTACAGAAAGTTTTACCGAAACTAATTACCGAACATTTTGGCTGAATATTTTTACTGCAAATTTTTACCGAACATTCTTACCGAAGCTTCTACCGAAATTTTTACCGAAATTATAGCCGGAATTATTACAGAAAATATTTACCGAAAATTATTATCGAAAATAATTAGCTGAATTTTTTTACTGCAAATTTTTACTGAAAATTCTTAGCAAAAATTTTTACCGAAAAATGTTACGTAAATTTTTGCTGAATATTTTTACCGAAAATTGTAACCGAAATTAATTACCGACAGTTTTTACCGAAAATTTTTGCCGAACATTTTTACCGAAAATCAGAAAATTCATAGCAATAATTTTGACTGAAAATCTTTACCGAACATTTTTACAGAAAGTTGTTTCCGAAAATTGTTACCAAAAATTGTTACCAAAAATTGTTACCGAAAAATTTTTACCGAGAATTTTTACCGAAATTATTAGTGACTTTTTACAGAAAATTTTTATCGAAAGTGTTATAATTACCGAAAGTTTTGGCTGAATAATTTTACTGCAAGTTTTTACCGAAGATTTTTTTAGCTTCGGTAAGAATTTTCGGTATTTTACCAAAATTTTTACAGAAATTTTAATTCTTAGCGAAAATAATTACCGAAAATTTTTATCGAACATTTTTACCGAACATTTTTACTGCTACTTCTAACCAAAAATTTGTAACAAACATTTTTACAGCAAATTTTTATCGCAAATTCTTACTGAAAATTTTTACTGAAAATAATTTTGTCGTTCCGTAATCAAAGAAAAACGAATCTGGAGAAAATAATCGATCAATGCCTGTCCCAGAAGGACATCATTGCATAAATATTAGCATCGCAGTATGATAGCTTAATAACGAACTTCAAGTTATAAATATGCTACATCATAAAAAATAGTGAGAAAAGTCTACCATGTAGCATTGATAGGATAACAGGATTCTATAATGATACCTTGGTGGCAGCCAGCGATGCGTCGATGCCAAGGAGTCGCCCAAACAACGGCCGAGCATCAGTCCATTCGTGGAACCCGACCATCGCCCTACACCGGCGAGCATGCCTTAAGGCAAGAAGCCAACACTAGCGCGTTCGTAAGCGAGACAGGGCCTCGACAGAGGAACTCAGACGGACCTACGAAGAGAAAAGGCGTCTTCTCAGAAACGCCATCACCTCGAGTAAACGAGATTGTTGGAAGGAAATCTGCGCGGAAGTGGACCGGGACCCGTGGAGCAGACCGTATAAGACGGTCTTGCATAGGATTAAAAGCCTACCCGCAACAAAACCAACCTGTCCCGACATGCTGCACAGAATAGTAGAACATCTGTTCCCGGAGAAACCAGAACTCCCCGACTACCACCCGGAGGATGAAGAAGGGGAAATTCCCGGAGTGACCATGGAAGAAGTCACAAAGGCCTGCACTAGATTGCAAAATGGCAAGGTACCAGGACCAAGCGGCATACCCAACATCGCACTGAAGAGTGCAATTGCCGCCAGGCCAGACATGTTCTTAAGCATGTACGACGCCTGCCTGCGGCAAGGCGTATTTCCGACTCGATGGAAGCAACAAAGATTGGTTCTTATCCCAAAAGGGAAGAAACCACCGGACGAACCAGCATCCTATCGTCCACTCTGCATGCTGAATTCGGACGGGAAGAACTTGGAGTGGATAGTGGCCGACAGATTGGAGCATTACATCGATCCTCAACTCTCCGAATTCCAATTAGGATTCAGGAAGAGGAGATCGACCATCGACGCGTTGGAACTCGTCACGAACATCGCAAAGGAAGCTATCTCAGGAAAGAGATGGAAAGGCGATTCCAAAAGTATTGCCTCATTGTCACTCTGGACATCAAGAATGCGTTTTACTTGGCCCGCTGGGACCAAGTCTTGGAGGCTCTTGAGAACATGGGGGTGCCCTACTACCTACGGAGGATGGTTACATCATACTTCAGTGACCGACTACTACACTACGAGACGGAGGATGGACCAGCGGAGTATGGGGTCACGGGAGGGGTACCTCAGGGCTCTGTCCTGGTGCCACTCTTGTGAAACATCATGTACGATGGCCTACTCCATCTGGAATTACCGCCGAACACAACACTCATGGCTTTCGCGGACGACATAGCGGTTATCCTTGTAGCTAAACACCTGGAGCAACTGGAAGCCGTATTCTCCACCACCATCCGGTAGATAAGACAAAAAGAAGATCGGAAAAGAATACCGAGGCGCTCTTTGTGAGTAGCCGGATGAAAATGGAGACCATCAACATAAGAGTAGGCGACCACGACATCCAGTCGCTACCCTACATCCGGTATCTAGGAGTGGTCTTGGATGCCAGACTCAACTACAAGGAGCACATCTCCAGCGTCAGCAGAAAGGCATCAGCAGTACAGGGCGCGCTTCCGCGGATAATGCCCAATATCGGAGGCCCCAGGCAAATCCGAAGGCGACTACTGGCAACTGTAGTTACCTCCGTCCTTCTATACGGAGCACCAGTGTGGGCGAAATCGCTAGAGTTAACAGCATACCGCAAAACATTGTCATCAGTGCAGCGGCTCTCAGTGATCAGAGTGGCGTCAGCATACCGAACGGTATCACACGATGCGGTCAACGTAGGCACCATCGACATCCTGGCAGGAGAGCGTGAACGCCAACATCGTAGGAAGAAGGAAAAGCGGCGAAACGTCCTCTGTGAAGAGGACAGACCCGAGAGTCTTCGCCTCTGGCAAGAGAGATGGGACAGCTCCACGAAGGGTCGGTGGACTCATCGCGTGCACGGAGAAGTCGGGTATTACATCACCCACCTCTTGACTGGGCATAGATGCTTTTGGGCATACTTGTACAGATTCAAGAGAACTGACTCGCCAAACTATCATCATTGCCGCGATGTAATCGAAGATGCAGAACACGTGTTCTTCCAATACCCCTTCTACGAGGGGACACGGGCAGATCTGGAGAAAAATCTGGACCGTTCCATCAGTCCAGAAAACATAGTGGAGTGCATGCTGAAGAGTCAATCAGCTTGGAACAGAGTTGCAAAGTACGCGGAATCTTTAATCAAGGATCTTCGCACCACGTACGTACATCCCGGCGAAATAGCCGGTCATATCAAATAAGAACATCCCGGCGAGGTAGTATTTACAAAGAGTGCCGCCGGTGAAGCATCGTTCTGGGAGCAAGGTTAGAGGTACAGGTTAGCTTTTGGCGAGGCAGAAATCCCCCGCATAACTCGTCTGGCAGGTAGAAGGTCTTCCAGGTGAGCACCTTTTCAAGGTTTCCCCCTGTACCTCATTAATCTGAACTTAAAAAAAAAAACTGGTAAAAAAAATTTAATAAAAACGTTTAGTATGTTCCTTTTTGGTTTATAGCATTTAATTTTAAAAAAAAAACTACTTGCAAAAAAAGTTACTTTAAAAAATTCTACTTTTTAGTGAGGATAGTAAATGTAATGTGAACACTTTTTTACTGGTACAATTTTGAAATAGTAGAAAATGCCCTTATTTTATTAGTAGATTTTTATCATTTGTTTTTTGTTTTTATTGTTTTTTTTTTAAATTTTAGGTATCAATATTTTTTTATAATAAAATAGTAATAATAATAGAAGAAGAAAATGTTTGTATAAAAAATTCTTATTTAATCTTTTCAAGCCAAGTTAAGAAAAAATTGAAATGTGTTACAGAGAATTCGTCGAAACAAGTAAAAAAATTCAATTTTCACTTATATCCCTTTTGAACAATCCATAATCTAGCAAATATAGTCAAAACCACGATAAGATATAAAAGTATTTTTTTTTTTTTAGAAAAGGATCTAACATTGTTGGAAAATATTCGAATTTCATTGATGGTGTGAATATATTTGAAAAGTTCCCTTTTCGATCAGGAAAAACCGAAGCGGAAAACTAAAACTTTTCTCTTTGTTTGTGAAAATTCAATTTTCATGGAATTTTCATATTTTAAATATTTTTCGAAGAGTCGTAAATTTACAATTTTATAATATCAAAGATGGCAACTGAAAAATCATAGGATTGCGTTGACTACAGAAAAGATAAGCAGGTGTTAATCGACATCATATTTTTGGAAATGTATGAGAATCCTTAAAAGGTGGTATATATATTATTATGGATTTAAGTCTCTTTTTGATATTCTTTAAATTGCTGAATATTTCAGAGCGACTGTAGAATATCGAAAATATGTACAGTCGGATTTTGTATTAGCTTTCGAACAAAGGATGTATATTGAAAAAGTTGTTAAAAGTTTATTACACACTTGACTGCCTATTCGACAATACTTCCTGTACACATATACAAAAATTTCAACAATAAAGTTCCAAATTTAAAACCAATTCAGTGTCGATTAAATTGTGAATTTATCCAAAATCCGTAAATTACTTTTAATTGAATTCCGTACGTTGTTCCTTAGCATAGAGTCGGTCGATGTGTTGTTTATTTATCGTTGAAGAGTTTATGGCAAAAGTTAACACGGCCGTGTCATAATCTGTGGAATTTATTTCGAAATTCCTTTTTCTCAAAACAAACTCTCTAAACGAACTGAACACATTCAATCGGAATATTTGGTATTATTTATATTTCGAATGGAGTTTTTTACAACAAAAAAAAAAAAAAAAAAAAAAAAAAAAACCAAATGAATAAATAATAAAATTCGAAATTCTTATAAGATAAGAACCAAGAATCAAAGTTGTTGGTTGTACTCGTAGCTGAATGGATAGTCCCCATTCGATCAAAATATATACCATATTGGATGATGATGAAGCTTGAATGATGATTTCCCAAAACGAACTTTATTATTGATACCAATTGACGATGGTATTCAGATGGTGTCGTATGCTTTTGTCATTTTGATTGCCATCGATTGGGTTAATTTAAGTACGAATACACACTGGAACATGGCCCATAATTTTATAATGAAAGTCTTATGATGAAGATATTTACAAAAATAACTTAATTTTTATATTTCTTTTTTTTTGTAAAGTTCACAAAATGTCAACATCAATAATTTTTTTTTTTATAATGTTTTTAAAATTTTCTGTTCGATTTTTTCTTATTAATCAGTTTTGTAGACTGATTTAGACTATTTTTTTTTTGGATAAAATATTGCTTTTTGATTGAAGAATTTGTTCTGTGATTTGAATTAATGTCATAATTTGTTTGAAAATGACACAGTTTAAAATTGGCTTATGAAAATTAAGTGATTTAAGAGTTTTTTTAAACCCATTAAGAGTTTTTAATGGGCTTTTTTTCTTAAAAGAAAAACTGCAATTTGAAGGAAAAAAACTAAAGTTTGACGATTTTCTGACCAAATATGATATTGTACGTAGCTCTATAGAAAATTGTCCAACCCCTTAAACTAGCATGGTTGTGGAGGCCAACTGATATCACCAAATCTTAAAATTATGAATCCTTCTTTTTTTAAATTAATTAATCAGAAATAATTTCGATAGTTTGAAGAATCCAAAAAAGAAAATATTTTATAAGAAGACCTTTTTCCAAAAGGATGGGAAGTAATCTAACCTATAGGACTTTGGACAATTTAAGGATTCGTTTGATTTGATAATCGTTTTAATAGCAGGAAAATTCCATAATAACGTTGTATGGCGTATACGAGGTCTGTTCAAAAAGCATTGCGAATTTTGAATTTCAGCGGGTTACGTATATTCGATTTTCGATTTTTTGCGGCATTATGTTGGTCACTTATGCTGAAAAGTTCGGCCATTTTGAATATTCAGTTAATTTTTGCCAGCTGCTTTGCTTGCACATGTTTCAGCTCGTCTTCGATTTTTG
Organism: Atherix ibis; assembly: GCA_958298945.1. Lineage (NCBI taxonomy): Eukaryota > Metazoa > Arthropoda > Insecta > Diptera > Athericidae > Atherix > Atherix ibis. The sequence continues at coordinate 27,026,034 of OY282605.1, read as the reverse complement.
CCCATTCCAAAAAAAGGATCATAGAATCTGTATCAAATCTTGAGTGGAAAACAAAATTAATTGCAGGGACGCATTTTGAATGTTGACTGTGGCATATGGTGAAGCTATCTTGGACCAAAGCAACGTTTATCGGTGGTACGAAATATTCTGAGAGGGCGGAGAAGACGTGAACGACGAAAAGCGTGCCCGACGCCCGAATGTGAAGGATTTGCTTACAGTTTTCTTCGATTGCAGGGGCGTGGTGCATCATGAGTTCTTACCACAGGATAGAACGGTCAATAAGGAATATTACCTGCAAGTTATTCGCAAGTTAAGCGAAGCAATCCACCAGAAATGCTCGTATTTCTTTTGCTTTTGCAGCATGATAACGCCCCTGCTTACGCATCGTTTCTTGTGCGCGAATTTTTGGCCAAAAACAATACACTAATAATGCCGCAGCCACTATAAGTCCCCAGATCTGGCCCCCTGTGACTTTTCCTTATTACCGAAACTGAAGAGCCCCACGAAAGGACGACACTACGCTACGATTGAGAAGATAAAAACGGCATCGAAGGAGGAGCTGAACAAGATCACAAAAAATAAATTTTTGAAGTGCTTCGAGGATTGGAGAAAATGTTGGCACAAGTGTATAATATCTGGTGGGGATTACTTTGAAGGGACAAAATAGATATTCATGAATAAATAAAATTTTTTTGAAAAAACACAAAATTCGCGATACTTTTTGAGCAGATCTCGTACTATTGAAAATATTGGGTTGTTTGGAAAGTAATTTCGTTTGCTGATGAAGACACAATAAAGGCATTATTGTAATTATGCAAATCGGCGAATAATAACTCGTGAGATCGCTTAGAGATTAAATTTATTGAATTCGACTATTTTAAACGGATAGGTTTAATCTCAAAGCTCGACATATGGGTTCCTCATCTTCTTACGGAAAAAAAATTTGTACCGTCGCATTGACGTTTGTGATTTGCTTCTCAAACACCATGAAAATAATCCATTATTGAAGCGTTCCATGACTGAGGGGTTATCTACAATAATGTTTAGCGCAAAAGATCCTGGAGTAGAAATGATGAACCGGATCAAAGCACTTCGAAAATCAACACACGTATTCATCAAAAAACAGGGTATGCTATCTATTTGGTGGGATTTCAAAGGAATCGTTTATTTTGAGATTCTGCCGAGCAACACAACGATCAATTTTGAAGTGTACTGTCATCAGTTGGACAAATTGAATGATTCACTTAAAGAAAAAATGCCTGAATTGGTCAATAGGAAAGGTATAGTGTTCCAATAGGATAATGCGAAACCACATAAAAGTTTGACCATTCGGCAAAAGTTTTTAGAGCTTAGATGGGATATACTGCCATACCCACCATACTCTGTAGACTTGGCACATTCCGATTATCATTAGTTATGATCTCTACAAAAATTTTTAGACGATAAAACGTTTAATTTGAATGAGGAGGTCAAAAATCACTTGGATCTGACTTTTTCCAACAAAGACAAATATTTTATGACCATGTAATCATGATACTGCCAGAAAGATGGCAAAGGGTATTGGGTCAGATTGGACAATATTTAATTGAATAAAATATTAACTCACTATAAGAAAATCGTCTATCGTTTTTATACGAGGGTCGTTCAATAAGTCCTTAGAAAAAGATGGAAAATTTTTTTTTTTTTAACATAATCTCCTTTTAGCTCTATACACTTTCCCAACCGTTTTTCCAAAATTTTTATCCCGTCCAAAAAATAGGATTTTGGAAGTTCTGCAAAATACTCATTCGTTTGAGCAATGACGTCCTCGTTGGAAGTGAACCGTCGTCCGCCAAGCCATTTCTTCAGATTGGGGAAAAGAAAATAGTCACTCGGGGCCAAATCTGGTGAATAAGCGGGAGCTGCAACAATTCCATTCTCAATTCCACAATTTTGGTCATGGAAACAGCGCAGGTGTGCACACGCGCATTGTCCTTATGCAAGAGGATTTTTTTCTTCTTCAGATGGGGGTGTTTCTCTTTGATTTCCTCGCTTAACCGTTGCAATAACGACGCGTAATACGCTCCTGTTATTGTTTTTCCTTTTTCCAAGTAGTCGATAAAAATGATGCCCTGCGAATCCCAAAAGACCGTGGCCATCACCTTGCCGGCCGATGGCACAGTTTTTACCTTCTTCGGAGCCCGTTCACCCTTGAAAATCCACTGTGATGACTGTCTCTTCGTTTCTGGAGTATAGTAGTGTATCCAGGTTTCGTCCACAGTGATATATCGACGAAGGAATTCGGCAGGATTGCGATGAAAGAGTGCCAACATAGCCTCAGAGTCCACTGCACGATTGCGCTTATTCTCCTCTGAGAGCAAACGCGGCACCCATCTTGCCGAAATTTTTTTCACAGACAATTTTTCATGCAAAATTGAAGCGACTGTACCTTGTGATATGCCCGTGGCCTCAACTAATTCGCGCACTTTAATTCGCCGATCGTTCAAAATCAGATCGTGGATTTTGTCGATGATTTCAGGAGTAGACACCTCAACTGGGCGTCCTGAACGATGTTCATCTTTTGTGGATGAACGGCCACGTTTAAATTCATTCACCCAATTGTAAACCGTCGCAAACACAGGTGCAGATGTGCCATAAACTGCATCCAACTCGGCTTTGATTTCTTTCGGGCTTAAGCCTTTCAAATGGAGATGTTTGATGACATCCCTAAACTCGCATCTTTCCGTTGTTATGCACAAATAAATGTCGTTAACTTAAATCGATGATAGAAATTGACCTACGCTATGGATCAAGCTTTCCTGTCGGTAATGTTACTTACAAAAAAAATCTTTACCGACACTACGAGCGCAATTTCTTGGATTTTATAAGGACTTATTGAACGACCTTGTAATAAAAAAAACGAAATTACTTTCCGAACAACCCAATATAAATGCTGAAAATAGTCTTCAAAATTAACTATTAAAATGTTTAAAAAAAATCCTTTTTTTTAGATCAAATAAATTCAAAGCAGAAAAAATATTTAAAAAAAAAAATTTTATTTTATGGTTCCATTTTAGGAATGCAAAATATTCCGTGTCCTTTTCACAAAACTATAGAAAAAATCAAAGTTTCTTTTTAAAATAATTTTTTTATAATTATTTAGTTTTTTATGAAAATATTTTTATTCCTTTTTTTATCATGCCAAATTGAAAAATGAGGAAAAACCAAATCCACGTTCGGGAGAGCCCCCTACATAAGGATGAATGATTCCGGAACCTATTTAAGAACGATATCCTGTAGAATAACCACGACAGGTCAGTTAAAGTTAAAATTAAGCGCCTACCCGCAAAGTCTACAGAGGATTCATTTATGGTTTTACAAGACCCCGACTTGTGCGTCAGTCAGGGTGCTAATTACATGCTAGAATGTTGACCGGAGCCCGTAGTCGGGACGTCTGAATTTTTTTGAGTCAGCAGGCCTAGACCGGACTTCCGGTAATCGCGCGCGCCATTGATGATGATCATGGTGGATATGACAATAAGAAAAATTACTATATATAAGGCTCTAAAAATCCACAAGTAATTGTAGAGATGCTATTGTATACAAAAAAAGTGACTGTCTGGTTTGCATTTTAGTCTTAGAGTGTCATTGGTTTATATTTCTTTGAAAATAAAGCAGCAGTGAATGTTACCATCAAATTCTGGGCCTTATGGTCTTTTTTTGGGTAAAACTTTTAATCTGAACCACATGTGACTTCAACAAAATTATGCTACAAATCAAATTTTGGCTTTATTGGGCTAAAAATTCTGAAGATTTCGAGATTTTGTAATGTCAATTGCCGTCCAAGATCAAGCGATTTCATGGCGTAAGGATTTTTTTATAATCTAAGGTAAACATTTATAGTTTTATAGATAACTTTTTAACTTTAGAACATTTAAAAAGTACTATCCGTCAAGCAATGGCTAAATTACAGCTTGAAATGTGTGAAAAAGTTATTAAAAATCGAGTGTTCAAGGAATTTTCGATTCTTCAAGGAGTCTTCTAATAGTTATTTAAAAAAATTATATATATTATATAATGGCAAAGCTTTATATAATATAACCACATAAAATGGATATTAAATTCAATTTTTTTTTGTGGTTACTTTTTAGAAATGCCAAAAATTTCGTGTCCTTTTTACAAAACTAAAGAAAAAACTTTTTTTGAAAACAATTTTTTTACGAATACATATTTAGTTTATTATGAAAAAATATTTTTTTTTCTTTAAGGAAAATCGGAAAAAAGTCCTTTTTCTAATCATGCCAAATTGAAAAATTAGGAAAAATCTTTTTGTGATATGGAAATTATTTCCCTAAACGCATCCAATCTTATTATTGTTAATGTAAGTAAAACCGTCTAATATCCTTTTACGAAAGTTTTTAATAATTTGAAAGCTTTATTTTTTAGCGGGTAGCGTAGAGAAGAAAAAAAAAACTATTGCAAAATTTCATATTCTCATAAGAATGATGAAAATTCATTTTCATAGAAGAAAATTTCCAGAACGCCCACAAGATTTTCTTATGCTTTGCAAACATGACTGAATAATTTTTTTTTACCATTTGACGATGAAAATTGCAGGCAGGCTCACATTGGGGACACAAGTAGGACAGATTGTATCTGTTCGAATGCACATTCTATTCTAGGCAGACAGGTGTGTTATCCTTTTACACATTTCTACACTTGATAGCAATGAGGAATGTTCCGCCAGAGACTTTCGTATTGAAATCTTTTTTTTTGTTGCCCCGCTGCTATGCGAATATTTGATGCTCTTTGAAGGCGTTCTATTGGGGTCTGTTTGGAAATGAAATGATCCCTTCTGCAGTAAGAGTGATCACATAAGCAATAAATATTCTTTTTTTTTGTTGAAAATATCAAAGCGATTCAAAAGTTTATATTCGAATCGTTTTCCGAGGGGGTGGTAACAAGTTTCGAGTTTCTAGTTTCCAGTTTCGAATCATCAACTTTCATAATTAATAATGGCCTACATTTAACAACCCCCCCTACCCCCGAATGAAAGGTAATTCAGTTCAACAAACGTTAGCTATATCTCTCTAGTCGTTTACTTGTGATACAAAAGAATTTACCCTTTTCTGTTGAAAGGATAAGAGAGAGAAAAAAGTGGGTTTTGTGTAAAGTACTAGAAAATTATTGACTTTTTGAAAGACACGAAACCAAAAAAAATTTCCTTTTACCGAAAATATGTACTAAACATTTTTACGTAATATTTTTGCCGAATTTTTTTACCGCAAATTGTTACCGAAAATTGTTACCGAAAATTATTACCGAAATTTTTTACCGAAAATAACTGTCGAAAATTGTTGCTAATTTTTACCGAAAATTGTTACTGAAAATTGTTACCGAAAATTGTTACTGAAATTTGTTACCGAAAATTCATACTGAAAATTGTTACCGAAAATGTTTACTGAAAATTTTTAACCAAATTTTTACCGAAATTATTACCAAAATTTTTACCGCAAATAATTTCAAAAATATTTGCTGAATTTTTTATAGCAAATTTTTACTGAAATTACTTTGCGAAGATTTTCACCGAAAATTGTAACCAAAAATTGTTACCGAAAATTTTTATCGAAAATTTTTACCGAAAATTGTTACCAAAAATTGTTACCAAAAATTATTACTGAAATTTGGTACCGAAAATTATTGACCAAATTTTTAGCGAAAATTTCCACCGAAAATAACTGCCTAAAATTTTTAACTAAATTTTTACCCAAAATTTTTACCGCAAATAATTCCAAAAATGTTTCCTGAATTTTTTTACTGCAAAACTTTTACAGAAAATATTTTGCGAAGATTTTCACCGAAAATTGCTTCTGAAAATTGTTACCAAAAACTGTTAACAAAAATTGTTACCAAAAATTGTTACCGAAAATTTTTACTGAAATTTGTTACCGAAAATTATTACTTAAATTTGTAACCAAAAATTTTTAACCAAATTTTTAGCCAAAATTTCCACCGAAATATTTACCGAAAATAACTGCCGAAAATTTTTAACCAAATTTTTACCGAAATTATTACCGCAAATTTTTACCGATAATTCTTACCGCAAATAATTCCAAAAATGTTTGCTTAAATTTTTTACTGCAAATTTTTACTGAAAATACTTTGCGAAGATTTTCAACGAAAATTGCTACTGAAAATTGTTACCAAAAATTGTTACCGAAAATTTTTACTGAAATTTGTTACCGAAAATTATTACCTAAATTTGTAACAAAAAATTTTTAACCAAATTTTTAGCCAAAATTTCCACTGAAATATTTACTGAAAATAACTGCCGAAAAATTTTAACTAAATTTTTACCGAAACTTGTTACCGAAAATTGATACTGAAAATTGTTACCGAAAATGTTTACCGAAAATGTTTAACCAAATTTTTACCGAAATTATTACCGCAAATTTTTACCGATAATTGTTACCGCAAATAATTCGAAAAATGTTTGCTGAATTTTTTTACTGCAAATTTTTACTGAAAATACTTTGCAAAGATTTTCACCGAAAATTGCTACCGAAAATTGTTACCAAAAATTGTTACCGAAAATTGTTACTGAAATTTGTTACCAAAAATTTTTAACCAAATTTTTAGCCAAAATTTCCACCGAAATATTTACCGAAAATTTTTACCGAAAATAACTTCCGAAAATTTTTGCTGACATTTTTTACCGCAAATTCTTAGCAAAAATAATTATTATTGTAGAAAACTATTGACTTTTTGAAAGACAGAAAACCAAGAAAAATGTCGTTTTAGTTTCTGTATTTAGTCGATTGGAGTGGATGTCATTCGCAGTTGATAGGGTAGTCTTCGATGTCCCTATATTGGTAGACGCTATAACTGAGAATTGTCATTGTTGTCATCTTTTAGTTATTGTTTGGAAAAGAAGTTTGTTCGTCCACTTGGAAATGTTCGCAATTCCACTTGACACGTTTTAAATAGCAAGAAAAGTAAATTCTGTCATATTCAGTAATATTCCGGTCGTATTGTGATCGGTTTCGATAGCTAAATACTAATGCTGGCATATAATAATAGCCCATAGGGTTCGTTGACAGCTATACACATACGCAGTAGAGTCGCTATTTAAACATAGAATATAAAATTTATTGAATAAAGTGTCCATCGTACGTTCGCACTTCGAATTACTTTCTTGTAGTCAAGATACTCATATCTCGAATCCCCCGTCCTTTGACCGCAACAGCATAACTGAACATTTGAAGAGTTGTCACTTCAATAAGTGATCCTTTTGTTATATTTCGAGTGGGGTAGAAAAGCATCAGGGATTTCCAACAATGTTATGTTATTCCAGTTCGCTTTGTATTATGCTCGAGGGATGGAAAAAACCTAAACAGAGTCCTTCGTTCGGAAAGTACAAGTGCAAAGTTAATTTCATTCTAAAGTGGTTTTGTTATGTTTATCAACACTCACCCATTCCCATTTATCCGGCAAACGTTATTGAAGCGCTTCCCATTCATCTACATGACACAATGCCTACTACCAATCTTAAAATGGAATGGGTGGAAAAATTTTATCTGTGGTGTATGGTTATTAAAAAGCTCCCCCAAAAATCGATCAAGCTCCCCATTATTTTTGTATTTATTTTTTTCTCTTTTCTTTTTAATAAAAGTTTCCGTTACTACGCAAAAGATTATTGAAATTAAATTGAAAAATAACAAATCGCTGTTGTTATGGGCTTCGTTTAACCGCACTCCCTTTAAGGTTCGGATGAGACTTTCGAACTGGCAAAGAAAATAATCGAATATGGTTTTTTTTTGGTCTCCCGAGTAGGGAGGAGGGGGGGGTGGGTGTTGATTTAGGGTAGTACAAAATATAAAAGATATGATGAATAAGGATTTGGAATTTTACTAAGAATATTGGTTGAATATCTAAAATTCAGTTAATGCAAATTCTAATCTAATTTGTATGCAAGAAAATTATGAAAAAAATCATCTTAAAATTTTCTTTAAAAAAAAAATGAAAAGAAGATGACGAAGGAAAAGTGGAACAAAATTCTTTTAAGGATAATACTATATCGATGAATTTTTAGATATCCTGTACTTATGATATAGATTTTCAACTCATCGTAATCCGTAATGGTAATCGTGTTTAGATAGCTTACAACAAGAAAAAATTAGTTGAATTAGAATAAGTATTTAATAATATTAAATTAAAATATTAAAGTTTATATTTCTTTTATTAATAAAGAGACATATTTTTATATTTAAAAAATAGTGCAAAATTATTTGGAAATCTTTAATGTATTATTTTTGATGCTACAGGATTTTTGATCCATTTTGTGCCTTGAAAATTATATATAGTTAAATAAAATGGATATAAAATTTAAATTTAAAAAAAAAAGCTTCTTTAATTATATTGAATAAGATTTTCCATTTTGTAAAATAAAATTTTTTTTGAAATAATCATTTGGAGGTTCGATTCTTTTAAGGTAATTTTTTGATAACTTCTTTACACATTTCGGGCTGTAATTTGGCCATTACTTGACGGATAGTTATTTTTAAATGGTCTAAAGTTAAAAAATTATTTATAAAAATATAACTGTTTACGTAAAGTTATTAAAAAAAATCTTAACGCCATGAAATCGCTCGATCACGGACGGCAATTGACATTACAAAATCTCGAAATTACAAGTTCTCAGAATTTTTTGCGCAAGAAAGCCAAAATTTGACTTGTAGCACCGTTTTGTTGAAGCCACATGTGGTTCAGATTAAAATGTTTACCCAAAATAAGGCCATAAAGTTTGAAATTGATGATAACGTTTCAAAGAAATACCAACGTATGACACCTTTAGGCTTCTCTACTATCACTTGTGGGTTTTTAGAGCCTCATATATAGAAATTTTACTTATTGATATATCCACCATGAAATGAGCCTCATCATCATCAATGGCGCGATAACCGGGAGTCCGCGATCTAGTCCTGCTGACTCAAAAAAATTCAGACGTCCCAACTTCGCGCTCACATTTATCAGTTCAATATTCTAGAATGTAATTAGCACCGTGACTAACACCAAAGGCAGGGTCTTGTGGAACCATAAATGAAGCCACTGTAAACATTGCGGGTAGGAGCTTACTTTTATCTATAACTAAAATAGCATCCTGAATCATTCATCCTTATATAGGGGGCTAAAATCTCTTTAAAAGATTATCTTTTCAAACGTGGGTTTACTAAAAACCCAAGTTTTTGACGAATATATGTGAACTGACGAGACTACAGCTTTAATATTATAAGCAGAATTTTATAACAAATAATTTAGACTGACTGAAGTAGGCTCTCCGGGCTGCCAGAAGCCATGCGTCGATTTCTACCTCCACGTTATTATCAGCTGCGACCCTAAACCCCCAATAAGAAAATTAATTTAACCCTTTCAAATCTTCGGTGCTGACGCCGCAATCATGTACTTTGTTTTACCTCCATTTACATGTACTTCAAGAATTTTCATTTCTCGCTGAAAATTCGATAATAACAAACTTTGCTTGATTAGTGGCCATTGTTTTCGTCCGTTGTAATTTTTAATTATATCAGTCTTGACAAGATGGAGGAATGGACCCCAAGCCCAATCTGCCTAGAGAACAGTATTTCTGAAATTTTTGCTGATGCAGGGAGGCGTTTAGGTTTTTGGGAATAATACGTCAGCAGCAACTATACTTGCGCCGTTAGTCTAGCAAAACGACCATCGCCTACCCTATAAGAGTCATCCTTTCACTCAGTTTCTCTCCTCCTTTTACAGCCAAGCTTGAAACCGCCTTTCGCACCCGAATATAACAAAATAATAAAAATCTTGCCGGAATTTACTTAGCCTTGAGACACCAAAAGGCGTTAAGCTTTCTAGGGGCAAAGGTTACGTAAAGAAAAATTGGAAGGAAAATTTAATTTCGATGGTGGATTTGATTCCGTCTGTGGTCATTTCCCTGACCATCCAAAATACTCCATTGTCCCTAATGTTGGGAGGTGATAACTTGATATATGACGACTTACTTTTTTAGGCTCAGTATCCGCCTCGGCGAAGGGATGTTAGGTAGAGACCAGCTTATCATCTCACTATAGCCAGTGAGTAACAATGGGCAAAAGTATTTATCCCACAGAGGCTTTCTGCCTCATTTATCTACCGCAAGGGAGAGACTTTTGGGTATAGATCCTAACTGAAGCTATTTAAGAGTGACTGTACCTACCAGATATGCCTTACAAGTAAAAACTCGTAAGATAAGGAACCTTTGGCTGAAACAATTATATATCGCAGATACAGGCCTAGGACTGAGGCTGACGGACGGCAGAAGCCAGGGTGCTATCACTACAGACTACAGTAGAGGTTTAGGTAAGAAGATGAATAAGATATGGAAGAAGAGGCAGAAGATGTAGAAAAGCAAACAAGATGAAGACGAGGAAATTATGGCGTTCAGGTTTTGCATGGCTTATGCTAATGTGAGTGCACTCGTACCTGAAGAAGATAATGAAGATGAATAAGATGAGAAAGATGAAGAAGATGATGAAGAATAGCAACGAAGATGAAGAAGAGGGAATTATAACTTGAATTTTTGCATGGCTGAAGAAAAAGTGAAGACGAGAAAATTATGGCATTGAATCTTTGCATGGCTACTGCTAATGTGAGTAGAGTCATACCTTAAAGAAAATGAAGAAAATGAGGAAGATAAGTGAGAAGAAGGAGATAATGAAGAATAGAAAAGAAGATGAAGAACAGAAAATTATAGCGTTGAAGCTTTGCATAGCTTCTGCTAATATGAGTGGAGTCATACCTTAAAGAAAATGAAGAAGATGAGGAAGATAAGGGAGAAGAAGGAGATAATGAAGAATAGAAAAGAAGATGAAGAAGAGAAAATTATTATGTTGAAGCTTTGCATGACTTATGCTAATGTGAGTGGAGTCGTACCTGAAAAAAGATAAAGGAAATGAGGAAGATGAAGAAGATGATGAAGAATAGCAAAGAAAACGAAAAAGAGAAAATTATGGCATTGAAGCTTTATATGACTTATACTAATGTGAGTAGTGTCGTACCTGAAGAAGATGAAGAAGATAAATATGATAAGGAAGAAGAAGAAGATGATGAAGAAGTAAGAAAAGAAGAAGAAAAAATTATTACGTTCAAGCTTCGCATGGCTTATGCTAATGTGAGTGGTGTTGCATCTTAAAGAAGATAAAGAAGATAAGAAGATGAATAAAAGGAAAATACAGCGTTCTGGCTTTGCATAGCTCAGCTAAAGTGAATAGAGTCGTACCTTAAAGAAGATTAAGAATATGAAGAAGATGAAGGAGATGATGAAAATGAGGAAGTTAAAGAAGATGTAGAAGGAGTGAAGAAATAGTGAACCAAAGAACGAAAGATAGAACCTGAGTGAGTGTGTCATACATGAAGTGACCCACGCCAAAAATCAAAGAGGAAAGTGTAAGATTTGAGCAAGATGGCTTGTCGATTCAGATGCGCGCAACTATCTGGATCTAGTCAGCTGAGCTAGGAAAATCCATTACTGGCCAGGTCTGTTTTGCGCGTTGCTTAAATAGCTTTTTTCACATTTCTAGCTACGAGTATGTACATTTTAGAGCAAACGCAAGTAAAGCGTACACGGAAGATGCAGACACGACTTTATTGTAAACTCAGTCCAATTTTTGTATGATTATTTTATGATTTTTGTCTAATTTTATTTGAAAAAAAAAATCATATATAAAAAAAAACACAAAATAAAAAATATAAAATAATAAAATTAATTTTTTTTTGCTTTTATAACTTAAAATATTTTAAAATTCGTTATAATCTATAAATTAAAATAATAGTAGAAATAAGGCAGACAAAAATTATTTCACAAAAACAAAGGAGTACACCTTCTCCGGTAATATCCACCATTAACTAAGCTTTACTCAATTAGGAAAAGACCTGTCTATAAGTACTTTTTAAATGGATATAATGAAAATTACTGAATTATTTACTAATGAAAATATTGGAAAAGATAAATAAATTCGAAACATGCAAATACCTTCGTAACGGATGCTCGTAATATCCTTGAAAGTAATTTCCAATTAATCAAAATTCTCAAAGCTAAAATTCAAATTCAATCAGAATCCTTAACTAAATATATTCCATTATAAAATTAACTTTAGAGTAAAAATTAATAATAGATTTCGAAAAACTGATCTAAACCCAAATCGAGATAACTTTACGTTGAATGGTGAATAATGTAGTAGGTTTTTTTGATGACTTTTTGATTAAAGCTACTCTACCATAAGTGGTTTAAGGGAGTCGATTCACATACCGTGGAAGTGAACACTCGCCGAACATCGTATATGGAATAATTTAGAAGTGATAAAACCTAATCGGAATTTGATGGGCAACGAAAATGGGAAGTACTTAAATGGAATCGTTTCCTTCAAACTACGATTAAATATTCAAATATATTTATAATCAGTGGAAATCTTTTAGTTAAAATCTGTTCTAGAATCGTTTTCGGGGTGGGGGGTAGTATCTTTCGAATGGAATTTACACAAAGTTTATGATTTCTTTTCCATTTACAATTTTTATTGATGGTATTTTCGATGGTTTGGCCTATTTTCCGGAACTTATTTCCTTACGAACTTATTTCCTATTCTATATTATGGAATAGATAAAAGAATCTGAAATGAGTGAAGGGCAACCAAAAAAAAAAAAAAAACAAAAAAAAAACAAAAACAAAAGAGAAAAACGAAAACTGCGAATTCTTCTCACGTTTCACGAGCAGATAAAAGGGATTTGTCACGTCTATGATCCGACGAGAGGTTTTCCACTCAATTCTGTCACCGGAAAAGAAAAATGTGCAAAACCTGACCTACAGTATTCGAAATGTTCTAGACTGGATAAAAGAATATTTGTTTTTTTTTCTTCTTCATATTTATTGTGTTGTCCTATTTACCACACAATAAGGCATTCTTAAGTCGTAGAATACCCCCTCAAGTCCATCTGTTGTCCATTCGCCTTCTCCACTACAATCGTTTTCCATAAAAAAAAAATGTCCATAACTGAAGCATTGGAATGAGTATAAATGAATTGTGTAAAAATTTTGGATTATGGCCATTCTAATAAATAGGATTCAATTTGATCGTATAACAAATATGTACGAAATCCATCGATAGACAGGCACGACTAGGATAATCGGTACCAATAAATAAACGTTCGATAATTGAACATTTCAAATATTTGTTATCCGAAGTAATTCTGAGTAAAATCGATTTATTATCAGCGGGGATAAAAAATTTTTTGTTCAATTCAATTCGAAGGCATCTGTTCTACTCCCTTCTTCATTCACATCCCAATTCATTCCATGCACCAAATGGTAGCCTTATACAAGGTTCAGAATATTGTTGAACTTCTGAAAACCCATAAATTTTATAGCGAGCACTTATTGCAATTTTAATTTATTTTATATTTTAATTTATGCAAAAATATATATTCAAACTTTTATTGAATAGTTTTTTTTAATTTTTTTTTATTGTAAGTCCAATTTTGCTTTTTGTCAAAGTGGGTAGTTAAGGGGTAGTTAACAACTGCTAGTACCTTTAATGAAAATGCTTCTGTTTTAACATAAATATTTTATAACAATTTAATTTAATAAATTTTAATGAGAACAGTAAACAGTATTTAGTTTTTTTTTTTGGAAATTTTTTAAAAATAAAATGTCCTTTCTTTTTTAATAGCTGTGAATTGACATTAATTTAATTTTAATTTATGCAAATTGATTAATATTAATTTTTACAGATAATAAGTGAAAATAGTTTCAAGAAAATTTAATAATGAGTTCAGAACAAAATTCATATTTAAAGAGAGTTTTTGAGTTGATTAGACCAAATTGGCTTTGAATGGATTTTTTGACTTATAAGATACAGATCAGATTGAATATTTTCTGTTTGGATTAAAATACTGTAACAAAATATAAACGTATGTTATAGAAAAATAAGTTTGTCATAAATTTGGTTTGGTTATTAAGGTTTCAGGGAATAAATTTCTAATTAAGGTGAACATTTTTGTATTGAAAAAATTCAATCCTTTAACCTATTCTCAATTTTGTTTTGTGTTGAAAAAATGGTCATGGTTACCACGTGAGTTTATAAAATTTAAGAGTTTAGAATGTTGATTTTTTTAGTTTGAGTTGAAATTTTAAAGTTGAAGGCTTTTAAATAAAGTGAAAGTTTTCAAATAGCAAGTTTAACCTGATGGCAGAAAGTTTCCATATCCTCTATCTGACCTAATTTGAAACTATTTTATTTGAAAAATTTATTCAGGGTGTTTTGCATTGGCAATTTTCTAATTTAAATTATAAATTTAAATTGGAAAACTGATCAAGTGTGTGGAAAAAATCCTTATCGTAGGTCTGACCTAGTCTCTTATTAAAGATAAAGGTACTGGCCGAGCCTGTCTTATATTAAAAAAAATTTCATTATCACCAATTAAGTTTGTGCACTCTTGAAGTTTTAAAATGGAAATTTTCTATTTGGAGTAGAAACTTAAAAATTGAAGGTCTAACCCAACCGCTAAAAATCCCATTCTTTCGATCTGACCTATTCTCATATTGAAGATTAAATCACATGCTGAGTTATTAGGTTGAAGATTTTCTCATATTGAAGATTAAATCATATGAAACATAAATTAGGTTTGATTTTGAAGCTTTAAAGCAGAAATTTTCTATTTAAAGTGGATATTTTCAAATGATTAGTCTGATCTAATAGCAGAAAATTTCCATCTCATCCGTCTGACCTAATCTGAACTTTGCACAGAGCCTGTTTTATTTTGAAAATTTATACAGGATAAATAAAAGAATTTATTTATTGATAAAGTTTGGACATTTCCAAATTGGAAAACTTATTCAGTGTGGTGAAAAAAATCGGTATTATAGGTCTGACCTAGTCTCTCATCAAAGATAAAGGTTCTGGCCTAATAATTTCATTATCACCAAGTAAGTTTGTTTATTCTTGAAGTTTTATAATGGAAATTTTCTATTTGGAGTAGAAACTTAAAAATTGAAGGCCTAACCCAACCGCTAAAAATCCCATTCTTTCGATCTGACCTATTCTCATATTGAAGATTAAATCATATGCTGAGTTATTAGGTTGAAGATTTTCTCATATTGAAGATTAAATCATATGAACCATAAATTAGGTTTGATTTTGAAGCTTTAAAGCAGAAATTTTCTATTTAAAGTGGATATTTTCAAATGATTAGTCTGATCTAATAGCAGAAAATTTCCATCTCATCCGTCTGACCTAATCTGAACTTTGCACAGAGCCTGTTTTATTTTGAAAATTTATACAGGATAAATAAAAGAATTTATTTATTGATAAAGTTTGGACATTTCCAAATTGGAAAACTTATTCAGTGTGGTGAAAAAAATCGGTATTATAGGTCTGACCTAGTCTCTCATCAAAGATAAAGGTTCTGGCCTAATAATTTCATTATCACCAAGTAAGTTTGTTTATTCTTGAAGTTTTATAATGGAAATTTTCTATTTGGAGTAGAAACTTAAAAATTGAAGGCCTAACCCAACCGCTAAAAATCCCATTCTTTCGATCTGACCTATTCTCATATTGAAGATTAAATCATATGCTGAGTTATTAGGTTGAAGATTTTCTCATATTGAAGATTAAATCATATGAACCATAAATTAGGTTTGATTTTGAAGCTTTAAAGAAGGAATTTTCTATTTAAAGTGGATATTTTCAAATGATTAGTCTGACCTAATAGCAGAAAATTTCCATCTCATCCGTCTGACCTAATCTTAACTTTGCACAGAGCCTGTTTTATTTTGAAAATTTATACAGGATAAATAAAAGGATTTATTTACTGATAAAGTTTGGATATTTGCAAACAGGAAACCTTATTCAGTGTAGTGAAAAAAATCGGTATTATAGGTCTGACCTAGTCTCTTATCAAAGATAAAGGTTCTGGCCTAATAATTTAATTATCACCAAGTAAGATTATTTATTTTTGAAGTTTTAAAATGGAAATTTTCTATTTGGAGTAGAAACTTAAAAATTGAAGGTCTGACCCAACCGCTAAAAATCCCATTCTTTCTATCTGACCTATTCTCATATTGAAGATTAAGTCACGGACCGAGTCTAGCCATAAATTGAGTGTGATTTTGAGGCTTTGTAAAAGAAATTTTTTTATTGAAGTGGAAATTTTTAAATGACTAGTCTGACCTGATGGCAGATAGTTTCCATATGCTCCGTCTGACCTAATCTGAACTTTGTGCCTGTGTTATTTTGAAAATTTATTCAGGGTAACCAAAAGGGTTTATTTACTAATTAAAGTAAGAATATATAGCTTTCTAATTTAAATTAAAAATTTTAAATTGAAATACTGATGAAAAAAATCCATATCGTAGGTCTAACCTTGTCTCCTATTAAAGGTAAACGTACTGCCCGACCCTATTTTATATTGAAAAAAATTCCATTAACCCCAAGCAAGTTTGTTTACTTTTCAAGTTTTAAAATGGAAATATTCTATTTGAAGTAGAAATTTTAAAATTAAAGGTGTGACTCAACCGCTAAAAATCCCATTCTATGGATGTGACCTATTTGCATATTGAAGATTAAGTCACATGCCAAGTCTAGTCATAAGTTGGGTTTGAGTTTGAGGACTTATAAGAAATTATTTTTATTTAAGTGGAAATTTTCAAATGAAAAGTATGACCTACTACAAGAAAATTTCCATTTTTAAATGGCAGGCAAGTATGACTTAATACAAGAAAATTTCCCTAATCTAAACTTTGTGCTGAGCCTGATTTATTTTGAAAATTTTTTCAGGGTGACCAATTAAAATAGAAATTTTCCATCTGAAGTAGAAATGTTCAAATTAAACGTCTGATCCAATGGCTGGAAAATTCTGTCTTTTCCACCTGACCTGCTCGCAAATTTAAACTGAAGGTACGTGCTGAGCTCTTTTTTTTGTTGAATTTTTTTTTAATGGTTACCATGTGGATTTATTTGCTTTTAATATTTTGAATAGTGAATTTTCTAAATGAAATGGAAGTCTGACCCTGTAAATCCTATCTCATCCGTCTGACCTACTCTCAAATTGAAGGTAATTGCACAAATATAGAGTCTTTCGTTCGATTCGGTATTTAAGACCTAAAATAAGTTTTTAGTTCTTAAACAAAGAATTTCAAATATTAAATGTACACAAGGATTAAGGTCCTAAAGATCGAATGTCAAGTAGTCCCACAAAAAGATGTCTGAGCTCTCAAATCAGTTAAACACGGGGACCAAACCAATTTATAGGCTTTTCCACAGAATATTACGGGTCCTAAACGTTGGATTTCAGGTCTTAAACATTTGCAAGGTTTCAGGTCCTAATCACTGGATTTCAGGAAAATTCACAAAAAGATGTCTGGTGACCTTACATCAGGTATGCGTCGAATTTCATGTCCTAAACGTACTCAAGGTTTCGGACCCTAAACATCGAATTTCAGAAGTCTGGTGGGCAGTAGTTCTATTCTGTTGGTACCTTGCCTCCTGATTATCTTCGACCACTGGGCATAAAAAATGTTCATTCATTGTCCTTTATAGGGCCCCGCTGGTCCTTTTTGACTGACCTTTCTCATGTTCAAAAAAATGGAAGACATGACACCGCACCAAACCGTGATGCTAATATAATTCCTTGGGATTCTTAGTTTTGTACGCTGATAAACCCGTTTTAATGGCAATAGATCTCATTACAAGTTTTTGGTAAGACTTCGAAATCGAATGGCATACTTTAGGCGCTACTGACTAACTTGAGGTACTGAAGCTTAGACCCTGTGGAATTTGTATAGAAACAGTTTTAGATGCAGCTTCAGAAGCTTCCGAAGCGATCTTGTATACACTTAGTATCGCTTAGTGATGACGTATACAGATAAATAGATTCTTAGAGAGTCCTGCTTCTGTCACTGCTGTATTAGTATGCGCAGAGTGCTTAGGACCTCCTCCCGGAAGATCACCATATGATCAGTTTTTTTCAAACCGGGTGCTTAGGTCCCAATTCATGGTATGGATAGGATATACTCTGATATTAAAATTTTACCGGCATTTAATGAGTTAAACTTGTTGCTTGGCATTATAAGCAGCTATTTTCATCTTCAAGAGATGCTTTATAACCTCAAAAAAATGGTCTTTGGACTGAATTCATTTTCACTGTAGTTTTTAGAGTATTTTTTTTTGTTATTATTTATTAATAAAGTTAATAAATTTTGCCTTTTTTCAATTTGTATGTACAATTTTAACAAAATATTATTAATAATAGTTATTTTATTTAGTGATATAAATTTATTAAATCGTTTATAAAATAGAAAAAAAAAATTCTTTACGAAAAGAAGGATTTTTATATTCATTAAAAAAAATGTAGACTAAACTTAATAAACCAATAATTTTTTAATCTTAAATTTATTCTAATATTTTGATCTTAACTTTGATTTAGTATTTCAGATATAATGTAAATATTTATGGTA
The DNA here is from genome assembly GCA_958298945.1 of Atherix ibis. Classification (NCBI taxonomy): domain Eukaryota; kingdom Metazoa; phylum Arthropoda; class Insecta; order Diptera; family Athericidae; genus Atherix; species Atherix ibis. The sequence continues at coordinate 27,007,532 of OY282605.1, read as the reverse complement.
TTTTGATAAAAAAAAAATAACGTTTATGGTAATAATTTCAATTTTATGTCGTCAATATTGATTTTATAAATAATTTCTTTTTCAATTCTCTTCCATGTAGATGGAGATAAAAGAAAGTTTACCTTGTCATAACGGAGAATCTAATTGATAAAATCTTTAAATACCGGAAAACATTTATTTGATTCGCTTTTTGTAGTCAAAATATGGCATAGAATTTTCTTGGTATTTTTTTTTTTTTTGGTAAAGAAAATGCATTCAAGATTAAATAAGATTTTCTCACGATTTGTTCGTGCATATCATATTCCTCAATAAAGTATTTTCTATTTTCAGATGCACATCTAAAATTTGTTCTTTTTTTCTCAATATACAAAAAATGTATATTCATAAAAAATGGATTGTCGAACAATCATAAAACAGCATCGCTTATAGAGAAATACCAACGATACTGGAGAATCTATCGACACTGCAATAATTCATGGTCTTATCAAGTGGTCATCGTCTGAATTTGTTGCCACAAAACTGGCCACCATATCACAATCATAAGATCAGAGATACTTCTCTGAAATTCGATATTATCATTTGTTTTCTTTTTCGATAGTGCAGTGTTCAAATTGAAACTTGAGTATTTATACCTGAAAAACGATGTACTGTGTTATCGGCACCAACGTGCAAAGTGTTCATTTTTTTATGTTAGACAATTTTAATGTCACCAAACATTTGATAGCCAACCAATTATTAAAAGCATAAGTCGAATGTCCTTCGTTTAAAAAAAAATTTTTTTGTTAAAAGTGTTGCTTCGAAAAGTTTTCATTAAAATTCAACAATAACAACAAATGTCATTGGGAATTTATAAAGGCGACATATTTGACAAATAATTAATAATATTTTCTAAAAAAAATTAGAAGGAGTATCTCTTAACTGTTGCAGAGATGGTTCCAAAAAATTCTAAGGAAGGAATAAGCAAAAATATTTGCTTAAAGGGTGTTTTTTGTAGCATAACATACTTCTAAGAATACCATTAATATTCTTAGAAGCCAATAGTAAAAAATTTAAATGTTAAAACTTTTTAATTTTGAAAATTTTCAAAAATTTGTCAGAAAAACATTTTGTTTAAGATGCTGTTATACCATCATTAATGTGTTATATTATTTAAAGTGGCATACCTATCGTTAGACATAATACCAAGGGCCGGCTATGACCATAGGGATTGAGATATGCCCAATAAACGCGCAAAACAGACGTCTTCAGCAATGCATTTTGCTAGCTTAACTGACTAGATCCCGGTAGTCGGACGCATCTCAAGCTATACCCAAGCTCGTCAATCAATACTTTATTGCCCAGCTTGCTTCAATCCAACGAATTCATCTTTGATTTCTCACTTAGACCACTTCATGCATGGAAAATTCTCTCAGATTTCCCCGTTTTCTTCTCCTTCTTTTTGTTCTTCCTCTATGTCTTAAGCTTCTTCATCTTCTTCTTCATTTTTATATTCTTCATTTTCTTTGTCTTCTTCACCTTCTGCATCATCTTCTTTATCTTTTTTATCTTCTTCGTTTTCTTCGTCTTCTTTATCTTCTTCATCTTCTTTATCTTCTTCGTTTTCTTCACCTTGTTCATCTTCTTCAACCTCTTTACGTTCCTTATTCTTTTCACCTGCTTCATCTTCTTCATCCTCTTCAACTTCTTCGTCTTTTCCATCTTCTTCATCTTCTTCAATCTCCTAATCTTTCTCATTTTCTTCATCTTCTTCGTCTTTTTTATCTTCTTCACCTTCTGCGTCTTCTTCACCATCTGCATGGTCTTCTTCTTCTTCATCTTCTTCATCTTCTTCTTCATTTTCATCTTCTTCATTTTCTTTGTCTTCTTCACGTTTTGCTTCATCTTCTTTATCTTATTTATCTTCTTCGTTTTATTCATCTTCTTCATCCTCTTCAACTTCTTCGTCTTTTCCATCTTCTTCATCTTCTTCAATTTCTTTATCTTTCTCATTTTTTTCATCTTCTTCGTCTTTTTTATCTTCTTTACCTTCTTCGTCTTCTTCATCATCTGCGTGGTTTTCATCTTCTTCTACTTACCCCAGAAAAAAAGTTAAGAAGAAGAAGAAAAAGAAGAAGAAGATTAAGAGGATGAAAAAAATTAAGAAGACGAAGCAGGCAAACATTCATTTTTTTCATCCGTATAATTACTTGGGTAAGCGATCTCAACCAGCAGTCTGCACTACACACACATTTGTCTAACTACCCGATCCCGTCCCTAACTTGCTGCAGTCATCACAGTAAGCTCCATTTACTAACTTTCATTCACCAACTACAAGCTACTTACCCTAACTGTTGGTAGCAAGGCCTACGTAAATCTCTACGCTCAAAGAGGTTCACTAACGAAACTTGTAATTTTCTGGTACTGCTGGACCAGCTCAGGCCCGCGAGCTCACCAAGAGCCATAGGCCACTTTTCGTATCTATGCACACCCAAAAGTGTCCTCCATGCGGAAGACCTATTATGCGGTCAGACAAATTGGCAGATATCAGCCAATTTGACGTTACAAAATAAATGGCTAATGGCTGACTAACGAGCAGCTGACGGATGGAGTTGGCTGACGAAAAGATGTGGTGAATTGTCAGTAAAATCCATCCCAAAATCATCAAAAAAAAGCTAACTTTTAAATTATCCATGGTAGATAATTTCAAATTTCTTTACTGAAAAGTTATATGCCAGTCAAACTTCCAGGAGGAACTAGCTAGTCAGCCACATCCGAGTTTGACACATTGACCGATTATATTTTCATTTCGTACAGAAGATTTCATGAAGTTCAACAGTTCAGTTTAAAAAAAAATTACAAATTTTTATGCTTAAAAGAAGTGCTAACTTTTTTTTAAATAAATTATTACAGCAAGTACAGCAAGAGAATGGTATGACAGACATGGCTGATGGCTTGGCTGATGAATCATGCTATGAGACGATCAGACAAAATGGGTTGATTCGTCTACTAAACTTGATGATCAGCCAACTTTTGGGTCGGATTCTGTCATCATTTTGACGTTACGTTGGCTGACGTTTTCCAATATGGCTGATCGTGTAATAGCACCTTTACCGCACATTGCATCAATATGTCCTTTTTCAAGCTGTAATTTTTTTTTGTATTTTTCAAAAATAATTATTTTACGAGTGTTTTTTTTAGAAAATTTTTAAGAAACTCAATTTTCGAATTAGAGTAATTTTTTTAAGTGCAATTTTTCTAATTTTTTTTCTGGTAAGTGAATTTTAAATTTTTTGGAATGGTTTTTATTGAAATGTTTTTAAAAGAGAATTTTTGTTGTTGAAAAGAGCAGTTTTTTATTTTGATAAATTTATTATAGAAAATTGTCCTTTTTAAAAATATTTCTTTTAATATAATTTTGTTTATATTGAATTAATTTTCTTGTTGGTAATATTTAATAAACTTTTTCTTGTTTTTTTTTTTGTGAGTGAAAATAAGTTTCTTTGGAAATTTCGAGTGTGACTGTTACTAAAAAAATTTTTTGAGGTGCTTTTTTAAGGCAGTACTTTTGTAAATGTTTTATAGACAGTATTTTTTCTTTTTTCCACTTACATGTGTTTTACAAGTTTTAACCTTATAAGATATTTTTGTGACCCTATATATGTGTGATAAGTGAATTTGTATTTTTGAAGTACGTTAGGAAAAATGGAATAGAAAAATTTGGAGCTAACGATATGCCCCAAAAATTATGTTAAGTTTGGTGCAAATACAAATGTGACTTAACAGTTCGGCTGAAAAGTTTATAAGATAACACAGTAAAAATATTTTTTGTTTGCAAAATTCATTTTTATTATTCAACATAGTTGCCTTCGAGGGCGATACAGCGATTATAGCGATCTTCCAACTTTTCGATACCATTTTTATAGTACTCTTTCGGTTTTGCCTCAAAATAGGCCTCAGTTTCGGCAATCACTTCATCATCGGTCTTAAATTTCTTGCCAGCGAGCTTTCTCTTGAGGTCTGCAAACAGTAAAAAGTCGCTGGAGGCCAGATCTGGAGAATACAGTGGATGGGGCAGCAATTCGTAGCCCAATTCATTGAGTTTGACCATCGTTTTCATCGACTTGTGACACGGTGCATTGGCTTGGTGAAACAACACTTTTTTCTTCTTCAAATGAGGCTGTTTCTTAGCGATTTCTTTCTTCAAACGATCCAATAACGCTATATAATAGTCGCTGTTGATCGTATGTCCCTTCTGGAGATAGTCAATGAATATTATACCATGCGCATCCCAAAATACAGACGGCATCACCTTGCCAGCCGACTGTTGCGTCTTTCCACGCTTTGGATTCGGTTCGTCGCTCGCTTTCCACTCTGCCGACTGCCGATTGGACTCTGGAGTGTAGTGACGGAGTCATGTTTCATCCATTGTCACATATCGACGCAAAAATTTGGGTTTATTGCGCTTGAACAGCTGCAAACACTGCTCAGAATCATCAACACGTTGTTGTTTTTGGTCCACAGTGAGCTCACGCGGCACCCATTTTGCACACAGCTTTCACATGCCCAAATATTCATGCACGACATCTCCAACACGCTCTTTCGATATCTTCAGAGTCTCAGCTATCTCGCTCAACTTCACTTTACGGTCATTTCAAATTATTTTGTGGATTTTTTTGATGTTTTCTGCCGTAACCACCTCTTTTGGGCGTCCACTGCGTTCTGCATCAACTGTGCTCGTACGACCAGTTCGAAAATGACGACACCAATATTCCACAGTTGAAATAGCTAGAGCAGAGTCCGGATAACGTTTGTCAAACCATGCTTTGGTTTCCACTGTATTTTTTTTCATCAAAAAGCAATGCTTTATCAATACACGAAATTCGTCTTTATCCATTTTTTTTCAATAACAAAAGTTGCTTCACTCAAAATTCTATATCTCACGAACCGATCGACCGATTGCTGTCAAATTTTGACAGGAATCATTTGAAGGATGATGCTTTGTGATTTTTGCAAGAGGCGCCATCTAGACGTCAACCTTATAAACTTTTCAGCCGAACTGTTATGAAAAGTTAGACCAAGCCGGTAAGGAACATTCGCTGTCAAGAGTACAAATTTTTTCGGTGGGTTTAATCCGTTTTGGAGGGCAGAGAAGCAAACAAGGGTTAATGGCTTCATCAATTTCACAAGAGGCACAAATTCTCGCAATCATTACATATTTTTATCAGTTGTCGATGCTTCTTCTCAGAAAGTCCTTAAAAATTTCACAAAGAAGATTCTTTGCTTCTGATCGGACATTGAAGGTACTTGGATACTCCTTCATGATAACACCTCCAGTCACACGGCCATCGCCTGCAATCAGTTATTTGTCGGTAAAAAGATTTCTGTGATTTTTTTAGGTCCTGTTATTTATCTGATCTAGGTTCATGTGACTTTTTTTATTCTCCACGAGTTTACTGCCAAATAGCATCCAAGCAAGTGTATCCAAGAAGGCTTCCAGGACTTTTACGAATAGTGGAAACAACGCCCTTGCCTATGCATAAGTGCCCAAGGGGTCTTCTTTAAATGGAATAATATTTATGTATTAAAATATATTATAAAATTATTGAGAGAGAAAAAAAAAACCAGTAAACTAGGTATTAGAGACCCCAAATTGCTTCTAATTTCGTGTAGGTTTATTAGAAAAATCATAAAAAATATATATCGAGAACAAATGATCAATATAAAAAAAATAACAATAAGATTATGATAACATTTATGAAAATTTCTTAATTTGTACAGCCTAACCAATATGCTGATTGAGCAATCATCTTAAAAATAACAGTTTTTCATCTTGAAAAATTCTTCAAAAATTGCTCTATCGAAAAGTTGATTTTTTTTACTATTCGATATTCAACAAAGAAAAGCTTTCATATTTTACATGACACGTTTTTTTTTTCTTTCTTTTTACCAAATAGTAATACTATATAATATATTCAAAGTGCATTTAAATACGAAAGGGTAAAAAAAGAAATTCAAACAATACATAAATTATTGTAAAGATCGTATGTGAATTTCGATGTACTCGTACTTACGATATTTTTAGAGTTTTTCTTTTAAAAAAATTTAAGATGCATAAGAAAACAGTTTTCGAATTTTTACATACATTACAACATTGAAGTGACTGAATTTTGATTTGAGTATTATTTTTGGGAATAGTCCAGACGAATAAAAGAAACATTTTCCATAATAGATGCGGTAGCGCTTCAAAATGTAAATGGCTTTTCTGGCTGATTGCATTAAGATTTCTGATATCTTCACTATGGAAATAGCGACATTTTAGATAAGACGACGATGATGTACTCGTAAAGAAAATGAGAATAGAAGAAAAAAAAATTCTATAATTCCAGGTAATTATTTATATATTCCGGAGTGTTCACGTTGGAAAATTTTGAGTGAAACGTGTCTGGTTATGGGGCTTGGCCCATCATTATTCGAGCACAACTGGCGTATGGCGACTATAATGTCACCTTAACGAAACTATCACGAACTGAAATTTAAAATCCGCTCAAGATATTTATGAAAATTCCAATTTAAGGTCAGTTTATAATCTAAAATAGACGAAAAAATCCCTAGTGATGACCACACGTTTGGGAGGCTATGGCGTCGATAGTCGTTTGTGTTCATCACAAATTATGTGAACCAGTGAGGAGGAGGTGGTAATCATCTTAACTCGAAATGGGATTTTTTTTTTACCTTTGAAAACTACTGAATTTATTCAAATTCATTCTTTTCGTAGACTTAACATTTGCTCAGAACCAAGTTAGAATGTTTTTTTGTTGAAAATATGGGAAGACAAAAGAAAAACAACTGTTGTTGTTGCTATTGGATAACGCAGGTAAAGTCTTTCCGAGCAGAGGTAAACTATAAGACAGGTAGAACTAGATTCACTAATCTAACCAACAGAATTTATTTGTTGATTTAGGATTCTGTATCGATTTGGGAAGCCTTCTTATCGTTAGTGAGTGGCACCTCTTAATATTTTCTACATCATTATTTCTCTAACAACAAGTTGACTGTATAGGGTGTCTAGTCAAAAGGGTAAGGATTCCGGTTATGATAACTTCCGCTTGATTGATGTTAAGATGACAGACTAGAGATAAGACCATCCCCTTTGAGGGTCTCTCTCAGAATGTGTATTTTATCGACGTCATTGTTTACACATGTTTCTGTTGCATCAAATGCACTCCTGGTTAGAATAAATTAAGGAGTTTCCCGATAAAGAAATAACATTTGGAATTGAATTTCGTTTTAGCGATGTTTGTTGAACGTGTCAAACGCGTTTACATAATTCATTTAATTCATAAATGCACGTGTTCCTAAAGGAGTTTCATAGAAAAAAAAAGAATACGAAGAAATCCATATTTTGAAGAAGGCAGGAGAAAAATGAGAAAAAAAATATTTCTCCTTTACCTGATCGAAGTGGATAAGGAATTTTATCAAACTATAAAAATATTTCTTAAGAAAATAATATTTTGTCTCCATTTCGATGAGAGATAAAAAAAATATAAATAACATAAATTGAATAAAATTAAAAAAAGTATTTCCAGTAAAAATACTCTCAGTAAAATATATTTTGAGTAAAAATACCATCAGTAAAAAAATATTTTAAGTAAAAACATTTTCAGTAAAAATATTTTCAGTAAAAATATTGTCATTAAAAATATTTTAAGTGAAAATACTGTCAATAAAAAATATTTCCAGTAAAGTAAAATATATTTTGAGTACGTATAGAAATACCATCAATTAAAAAATATTTTAAGTAAAAACATTTTCGAGATAAAATATTTTCAATAAAAAAATATATTCAGTAAAAATATTTTCAGCAAAAATATTTTCTGTAAAAAAAAATTTCCAGGAAAAACATTTTTTCAGTAAAAAAATCTTTTCAGTAAAAATATTTTCAGTAAAAGAATTTTCAGTAAAAAAATATTTTCCGTAAAAATATTTTCACTAAAAAATATTTTCAGTAAAAATATTTTCAGTAAAAATATTTTCAGCAAAAAAATATTTCCAGTAAAAATATTTTCAGTAAACTTATTTTCTGTAAAAAAAAATTTCCAGGAAAAACATTTTTTCAGTAAAAAAATCTTTTCAGTAAAAATATTTTCAGTAAAAATATTTTCAGTAAAAATATTTTCAGTAAAAATATTTTCAGTAAAAATATTTTCAGTAAAAATATTTTCAGTAAAAATATTTTCAGTAAAAATATTTTCAGTAAAAATATTTTCAGTAAAAATATTTTCAGTAAAAATATTTTCAGTAAAAATATTTTCAGTAAAAATATTTTCAGTAAAAATATTTTCAGTAAAAATATTTTCAGTAAAAATATTTTCAGTAAAAATATTTTCAGTAAAAATATTTTCAGTAAAAATATTTTCAGTAAAAATATTTTCAGTAAAAATATTTTCAGTAAAAATATTTTCAGTAAAAATATTTTCAGTAAAAATATTTTCAGTAAAAATATTTTCAGTAAAAATATTTTCAGTAAAAATATTTTCAGTAAAAATATTTTCAGTAAAAATATTTTCAGTAAAAATATTTTCAGTAAAAATATTTTCATTAAAAATTATTTCAGTAAAAATATTTTCAGTAAAAATATTTTCAGTAAAAATATTTTCAGTAAAAATATTTTCAGTAAAAATATTTTCAGTAAAAATATTTTCAGTAAAAATAATTTCAGTAAAAATACTGTCAATAAAAAAACATTTTAAGTAAAAACATTTTCGAGAAAACAATATTTTCAGTAAAAATATTTTCAGTAAAAATATTTTCAGTAAAAATACTGTCAGTAAAAAAATATTTTCAGTAATAATATTTTCAGTAAAAGAATTTTCAGTAAAAAAATATTTTAAGTAAAAACATTTTCGAGAAAACAATATTTTCAGTAAAAATACTGTCAGTAAAAAAATATTTTCAGTAAAAATATTTTCAGTAAAAGAATTTTCAGTAAAAAAATATTTTCTGTAAAAATATTTTAAGTAAAAAAATATTTTCAATAAAATAATATTTTAAGTAAAAACATTTTCGAGAAAACAATATTTTCAGTAAAAATATTTTCAGTAAAAATATTTTCAGTAAAAATACTGTCAGTAAAAAAATATTTTCAGTAATAATATTTTCAGTAAAAGAATTTTCAGTAAAAAAATATTTTAAGGAAAACAATATTTTCTGCAAAAATAATATTTTGTCTCCATTTCGATGATAAATAATAAAAAAATATTAATAACATAAATTGAATGAAATTAAAAATGATTTTATATAAAGTATTTGGAGTTTTTTTTTTGCTCATAAAATTTCAAAATTATTTGAAAATTCTGAGAACCCCTAAAAACAATATCTCAATATGTCTTCAGGACGTTTTTTTAGGCTTGGAGTATAGGGTGTCCCAAAGTAAACGGTAGATTTGAATTTTAACGCTGTTTTTATGATAAGATAATCGAGTTTTTAGTGCCTAAATTGTAGGATATGGATATGCAGGATATGTGGTTTCAACAAGACGGTGTCACATACCATACAGCCCGAGAAAGAATTCAATTACTGCATGAGTTAGGCTTGTTACCAAAACGGAAAATTAAATCGTTGCCGTTTAATTTTCCGTTTTGGTAACAAGCCTACGACTACTCGTTTTGGTAACAAGCCCACCAGGGTTTTTCAAAGTCTAAGATTTCTGCTAATAAGCCCTTAAGGGAGAAAATTGAGCGCTGTAGCAATGAAATTCAGTGTGCGAATGTGTCAGCAAAGCGGTGGAGGCCATTTACCCGATATCATACTTGACCCTATACTTTTTACTTTATGAATTTATAAAAAAAATGTTATTTTTAATTGTAAAATGTGTTCTATCAAAATTAGTTCTTGCGTCCGTTGGGGGATATCCTATAATTTTGGGTAAATTTAGATACGGTATGCGGCGGAAAAGTAATGAGACTGTTGTTTTTTTAAATTGTTTTATTTTTATTTACTAATATTTATTTGGTTCAAAATAGTGTGATTAGGCAGCTTAAGAGTGCTGGCGATTCCAAAACAATGTTAACGGACTGAAATAAAATTACAAAAGGGGCTGCGGAATCACAGGAATACCTTTTCCTGACAAAAACTCATTGATAGAGATGGCCGTTATCAGGGTGGAGTATCCACGTGTGTGCAATGTTCGATCTGATGTAAAGAACTCTTTTTGCAAGGACTTTTAATGTCAATCGACGGTCTGACCTTACAAGGGCCCATACTCGTTGAGTCTCTCGGACTTCGATCGGTAAACAGTGGGTCTGTGTTATCACATGAATTCCTTTTTCTGATAAAAAGTCTTTGATGGATATGGTTGTTTGACAGGTCATGAGTCTTTGGAGCATGCAAGTGTCTGCAACGTCTGATCTGATGCAAAAACCCTTTTTCTGTGCTTTTCGAAATTTTTTTTAGAAAAAACTTGGTTGACGGTATATCTTGGATGCACAAATCCTCACAACAGTCGTAACTCGTTCATAAATTTTCGATGTTAAAGGCCTTCTTGAGTAAGGTTTTTCTTCCACTGCTTCTGCGCACCAGGTGTATAAGCTTAAATCCGCTGTTTGGTCATAGATGGCGTGAGTGAGCGTATTAAGCTACCATGGGAACGATATACTTTTTTTATGAGTTTGACATCTGTCAACATTAATCAGTGCACATTCTCAGCAATTTCGTACAACAACACACATTTTTCCTTTTGTAATCATGTCTCGCTTTGTGCCAGAAAAAGAGCATAAACGGGAAGCTCTGCTTTTCTGTTTCAATTTGAAAAAATCAGCTTACGAATCGTATCGAATGCTTATGGAGGCCTATGGTGACAGTGCTTTATTGGAAACAACGTGCCAGCAATTTTAACTTGTGGGGTTCAAAGACGGCAATTTTAACTTGTGGGACAAAAAGTGTGAAAATCGGCCTAGGAAGGTTGAGGACCATCAATTGCAGGCTCTTTTGGACGAAGACGATACCTCATCGCAAAAAATGCTCGCGGAGCAATTGGGTGTTACTCAACCAGTTATTTCCATGTGTCTGCGTGCCATGGGGAAGATTGAAAAGATCGGAAAATGGGTGCCGCATGAATTGAACGATAGGCAGATGGAGCGACGGCAAAACACATGCGAAATCTTGCTCGCCAGACAAAAAAGAAAGTTGTTCCTGCATCGGATTGTGACAGGCAATAAAAAGTGGATATATTTCGAGAATCCTAAACGCAAGAAATTGCGGGTTGATCCCGGCCAACCATCAACATCTTCCCCAAGACCAAATCGCTTCGAATGGAAGACGATGCTTTGCGTTTGATGGGATCAGCAGGGTATCGTCTACTATGAGATGTTGAAACCTGGTGAAACTGTCAATTCCCACCGCTACCACCAATAACTGATCAAAATGCACCGCGCTCTGCGTGAAAAAAGGACGGATTATCAACAAAGACATGACAAGCTGGCCCCTTCCGACTACCACCTGTTTTCGTCGATGGGCCACGCGCTCGCTGAGCAGCACTTCGATTCTAACGAAGACGTCCGAAAATGGCTTGATGAGTGGTTTGCCTCGAAAGAGAAGGAATTTTTTTAGCGTGTTATCCACAAATTGTCCGAGACAATTTTTTTTGACTAAATAACAGCGGATTTAAGCTTACACACCTGGTATGTCACCGGAAAAAATTGTGTTTTTGTTGAAGAGTTTTACTCATAAGGTCGTTGCAACTTTTTATAAGTCAAACTCGTTGTTTCAAAAACTTATCAATAACCGGAAGTCCAGTCTAGACCTGGCGAATCAAAGAATTCCAGACATTCCGGCTTCACATAAGCAGTCTTCCTGTTCGACACTCCCAGAATATTTTAGGGAACGCCGTCTTCTGGGACCATAAATGTAAATACTGTGGTCTACCCGGACAGGATCTTACTTATCCAAACGGATTAATCGTCCAGCCTACCGCAGCCTATTGAGCTAAATTTTATCCACAACCGTGCGGCCACGATAACGCTACAGGATCTCGTCGTTAAATAGGCCCCGAAATCGCCCATTTTCATGTAGGGGTCCGAAAATTCTCCGACGAATCTTCACACTCAAATCGGGCAAGAATTTGTAATGGGTTTTTTGCTGAAAACCTAAGTTTATTATGACTGGCAATACTAGTGTCTTGTGGAGTAGTAATTTTGATGTTATGGTTAGAATTTTCGAGCGAAATAATTTAGACTGACCAAAATAGGATTTCTTTCTTCATGTCATTATCGGCTGTGACTTCGCTTCACCAAGTTTAACATATAATAAATTTGGATAGACCATCGTTGATCCAGATTTTTTGGTTCCATTTTAGATTAACGTACTGCAAAAATAAATTTTTTTAGAGTATCTCGGCAATACTTCGGACTTCTTTTGCAGTCTCATTAATTTTCTGCTACACCTCAAAATAAAATTATAATTTTCAGAGTTTTTTTTCTTTGAGGTTTTAATATTTACTGTAGATTTTTTTAATTAAATAATTGAGCATTTGTAATAATAGTAAATTTTCCCATTTCTCATTGTAAACATTTGAATAATAAAAATTACTAAAATCGATACAATTCTCATGACCATCTCTCCACTCTTAGAGTCATGAATAATATCCAAGAATCACTTAAACTCATGAATAATCTCCAAGAATCACTTAAGCTATTAGTTATGATATCCTATAAAAATTCTCTGAAATTCCACACAAATAGTACTAAAATTTTAAATAATAATTTAAACAAAAAGAAAAACTAAAAAAAAAAACTTTCTTCTATCAGAAAAATTGAAACAATTGCATTTGAGCATAAGTAATTTCGTAAGTAAATCCACTTGAGACTTAAATAATTGCTGCAATTAATTATGTGGCGACTTTAATTGATATCGAATAGATTTGTTCAGACTCTTAATTGAATATTTTATTACTATGACTAAATACAAAATCAACGTTCTACTCATAGTCAACAAATGGCAATTATCGAACGGAGACAAGTTGGTAAGCAGAACATGCATAAATAACTGCAGTAAATAAATGTTAGAGAATTCGTTAAATTCAAATAAATTTCATATAATTTTATAGAAATTTATATTTAGATTCAGTTATTGGAATAGTTTAAGAACAAATTCGAGGAAAACCGATGAAATATTTTATAGTATCTGGTCAGTAAGGTTCTTTTGGCAAATAAAAAAGGTTTTTCTTCTCCTTCATGCATTCGTTCAACTTGCGATTGCAATAAATAACAAATCTTTGCAATAGTACACCCGCCCACCTGTACAACAGGTAACAATTTTATTCCACAAGGAATTCGGATCGTTGCTCTTATTGCCATCGTAATAGTCACCATACCATATGCCGAGTGTCGCCTCTTTCCATCCTGGTCACGGCCAACGTGTGCTTATCGTTTAGTTCGATTTGGTATGTTTCGATATGAATCAGACCAGCTAAGGATACATTTTATTTATTTCCTTACGATATATTTACCGAAATATAATAAATTTTATTACAAATGCGACCATTTTTTACCGAAGTTTTCTCTTACACACTCTAAAGTAGAGTCACACTCAAAATAATAAAGGAACTTCTGTGGTCATTTATAAAAAAACTGACAATCGAACAGATTTTATATTGTATTATTGAACATTATTTTTTGGCTCTTGACGTATTGGAAGAAAATTTTCACCAAAAGACAAGATATTTGAAATAAATATCATCGCGCCTCGAATAAATTTACAAACAATAAAATTTATTGCATATAAATTCACATAGTTACAGAAATATGCCAGCTTGAAATTCACCCACATTTTCGAATTCCAAAGAAATACTCTTACTAGTTTTTTTTGCCAACTGGTAACCAATTTTAAGTAAATTTTTATTTAAATTGATTTGAAAAAAAAAATTTACAATTTAAATAAATAAAAGTGAACAAAAAAATCTTATTCATTTGGTTTAAAGCTTAGTATTATCAAATTTTATATATTCAATATTTAAAAGAAAACCAATTAAATGTAATATTAAACTATAAGGGTAGTATGATAAGTCAGTGATAAATGATATAAAGAATTAATTTAATATATATTACTAAAAGACACTGTTCCTAAAATTGGCAGCCTTCTGGATTAATGACGAAGAATATTGGGTACTAAAGTTTGGAATTTAACCAAGTAGAAAGTCTCTCTTCTATAGCGAATTATGTATAAATAGGACTACAGTTGAGACCATAATCAATTTCTCAAAACTCTATTCGCAGCTCTTCAAATGACCCATATCTCGAAAAATTCCCTGAACATTTTTTTACTGAATACTAAAATTTTCAGTAAAAAAAAGTTCAGGGAATTTTTCGGTAAAAAAGTTTGCAGTAAAAAAATTTTTTCATTAAAAAAAAGTTTCGAAAAAATATTTTCAGTAAAAAAATATTTTTGGTAAAAACAGATTTTCAGAAAAAATATTTTCAGTAAAAAAATATTTGCAGTAAAAATATTTTCAGTAAAAATAATATCAGTAAAAATATTTTCAGCAAAAAAATATTTCCTGTTAAAATATTTCCAGTAAAAATATTTCCAGTAAAAATATTTCCAGTAAAAATATTTCCAGTAAAAATATATTCTGTAAAAATATTTTCCATAAAAAAATATTTGCAGTAAAAATATTTTTAGTAAAAATATTTTCAGTAAAAATATTTTCAGTAAAAATATTTTCAGTAAAAAAATATTTTCAGTAAAAATATTTTTAGTAAAATAATATTTTCAATAAAAATATTTTTAGTAAAATAATATTTTCAATAAAAATATTTTCAGTAAAAAAATATTTTCACTAAATATATTTTCAGTAAAAATAATTTCAGTAAGAAAATATTCTACGTAAAAGACAATTTCAGTAAAAATATTTTCAGTAAAAAAATATTTTCAATAAAAATATTTTCAGTAAAAAAATATTTTCAGTAAAAAAATATTTTCAGTTAAAAAAATATTTTCAGTAAAAATATTTTCAGTAAAAAAATATTTTTAGTAAAAAATATTTTCAGTAAAAATATTTTCAGTAAAAATATTTTCAGTAAAAAAATATTTTCAGTAAAAATATTTTCAGTTAAAAAAATATTTTCAGTAAAAATATTTTCAGTAAAAAAATATTTTTAGTAAAAAATATTTTCAGTAAAAATATTTTCAGTAAAAATATTTTCAGTAAAAAAATATTTTCAGTAAAAATATTTTCAGTAAAAAAAAATTTTCAATAAAAATATTTCCAATAAAAATATTTTCAGTAAAATTATTTTCAGTAAAAATATTTTCAGTAAAAATAGTTTCAGTCAAAATATTTTCAGTAAAAAATATTTTCAGTAAAAATAATTTCAGTAAGAAAATGTTTTACGTAAAAAACATTTTCAGTAAAAAAATATTTTCAGTAAAAAGATATTTGCAGTAAATATATTTTCAGTAAAAATATTTTCAGTAAAAATAATTTCAGTAAAAAAATATTTTCAGTAAAAATATTTTCAGTAAAAACATTTTCAGTAAAAAAATATTTTCAGTAAAAAAATATTTCCAATAAATATATTTTCAGTAAAATTATTTTCAGTAAAAATATTTTCAGTAAAAAAATATTTCCAGTAAAAAGATTTTCAGTAAAAAAATATTTTCAGTAAAAAAATATTTGCAGTAAAAAAATATTTGCAGTAAAAATATTTTCAGTAAAAACATTTTTAGTAAAAAAATATTTTCAGTAAAAAAATATTTTCAGTAAAAATAATATCAGTAAAAATATTTTCAGCAAAAAAATATTTCCAGTAAAAATATTTCCAGTAAAAATATATTCTGTAAAAATATTTTCCATAAAAAAATATTTGCAGTAAAAATATTTTTAGTAAAAATATTTTCAGTAAAAATATTTTCAGTAAAAATATTTTCAGTAAAAAAATATTTTCAGTAAAAATATTTTTAGTAAAATAATATTTTCAATAAAAATATTTTTAGTAAAATAATATTTTCAATAAAAATATTTTCAGTAAAAAAATATTTTCACTAAATATATTTTCAGTAAAAATAATTTCAGTAAGAAAATATTCTACGTAAAAGACAATTTCAGTAAAAATATTTTCAGTAAAAAAATATTTTCAATAAAAATATTTTCAGTAAAAAAATATTTTCAGTAAAAAAATATTTTCAGTTAAAAAAATATTTTCAGTAAAAATATTTTCAGTAAAAAAATATTTTTAGTAAAAAATATTTTCAGTAAAAATATTTTCAGTAAAAATATTTTCAGTAAAAAAATATTTTCAGTAAAAATATTTTCAGTTAAAAAAATATTTTCAGTAAAAATATTTTCAGTAAAAAAATATTTTTAGTAAAAAATATTTTCAGTAAAAATATTTTCAGTAAAAATATTTTCAGTAAAAAAATATTTTCAGTAAAAATATTTTCAGTAAAAAAAAATTTTCAATAAAAATATTTCCAATAAAAATATTTTCAGTAAAATTATTTTCAGTAAAAATATTTTCAGTAAAAATAGTTTGTCAAAATATTTTCAGTAAAAAATATTTTCAGTAAAAATAATTTCAGTAAGAAAATGTTTTACGTAAAAAACATTTTCAGTAAAAAAATATTTTCAGTAAAAAGATATTTGCAGTAAATATATTTTCAGTAAAAATATTTTCAGTAAAAATAATTTCAGTAAAAAAATATTTTCAGTAAAAATATTTTCAGTAAAAACATTTTCAGTAAAAAAATATTTTCAGTAAAAAAATATTTCCAATAAATATATTTTCAGTAAAATTATTTTCAGTAAAAATATTTTCAGTAAAAAAATATTTCCAGTAAAAAGATTTTCAGTAAAAAAATATTTTCAGTAAAAAAATATTTGCAGTAAAAAAATATTTGCAGTAAAAATATTTTCAGTAAAAACATTTTTAGTAAAAAAATATTTTCAGTAAAAAAATATTTTCAGTAAAAATAATATCAGTAAAAATATTTTCAGCAAAAAAATATTTCCAGTAAAAATATTTCCAGTAAAAATATATTCAGTAAAAATATTTTCAGTAAAAATATTTTCAGTAAAAATATTTTCAGTAAAAATAATTTCAGTAAGAAAATATTTTACGTAAAAAACATATTCAGTAAAAATATTTTCCACAAAAAAATATTTGCAGTAAAAATATTTTCAGTAAAAAAATATTTTCAATAAAAATATTTTCAGTTAAAAAATATTTTTAGTATAAAAATATTTTCAGTAAAAATATTTTCAGTAAAATTATTTTCAGTAAAGTAATATTTTCAATAAAAATATTTTTAGTAAAAAATATTTTCAGTAAAAATATTTTCAGTAAAAATAATTTCAGTAAGAAAATATTTTATGTAAAAGACAATTTCAGTAAAAATATTTTCCATAAAAAATGTTTTCACTAAAAATATGTTCAGTAAAAAAATATTTTCAGTAAAAATATTTTCAGTAAAAAAATATTTTCAGTAAAAATATTTTCAGTAAAAAAATATTTTCAGTAAAAAATATTTTCAGTAAAAAATATTTTCAGTAAAAATATTTTTAGTAAAATTATTTTCAATAAAAATATTGTCAGTCAAATTATTTTCAGTAAAAATATTATCAGTAAAAAAATATTTGCAGTAAAAATATTTTCAGCAAAAAAATATTTCAAATTAAATATTTGCAGTAAAAAAATATTTTCAGTCAAAATATTTTCAGCAAAAAAATATTTCAATTGAAATATTTTCAGTAAAAAAATATATTCAGTAAAAACATTTTCAGTAAAATTGTTTTCTGTAAAAATATTGTCAGTCAAATTATTTTCAGTAAAAATATTATCAGTAAAAAAATATTTGCAGAAAAATATTTTCAGTCAAAATATTTACAGTCAAAATATTTTCAGTAAAAAAATATTTTCAGTCAAAATATTTTCAGCAAAAAAATATTTCAATTGAAATATTTTCAGTAAAAAAATATTTTCTGTAAAAATATTTTCAATAAAAAAAAATTGTTCAGTAAAAATATTTTCATATTATATATAAGTTTAAATTTTTCAATTATTTTATATTTGATTCAGTAAGAATTTTCTCATGTTAGTAATATTTGGTACCCAATCGGATATTGACCTATAGAATTTTAAGCATATTAAGAGGTCGACAGAAGTCACAAATATAATAGTACTCATCGAAAAGGGAAGTTTTAATAAAACGAAACTGAATAAAAATTGGTATAGTTAGCATATGTTAAAATTCCTTTCAAAGCATTTAACGGTTTCTTTTAGTTTTTCCTTTATATTCTAGCTTTTGGCTTTCAACTTTATTCAGCTTTCATTGAATTACTTTTCAAAAATGCTATTTATTTTTCCAAAGTATCTCTCGCCTCTCTAATTACTTACGATATTACTTTATATGCAAAATATTTTTGCAGTAGAAAGCATCTACGAGTATACCATATTAGTGCGCAGTAAAGAAATTTCACCGCAAAGGTAATTACACAGATTTCACCCCTCATTCAACAATTGTGCCTCCCTATTCGGATTTAATCCAACTATGAATATAGTTCTTCTACGATAATGCATTTGGCAAAAGCTTCGACAGAACGCAGAATTTATGCACATTTTTTCATGCCTTAATAACACCACCGCGCACATATTATATAAACTCCTACTCGAGGGAACTTTTGAATAAATTTCAGCCCGCAATGCGTTCGAAATGTAGAAAAGTAAAATCCGTAAAAAGTAACTACACAGAACGTTGACTCAGCTAACCGAAAACGTTGACTCAAAGTAAACCGAAAACGAAGGCATAAAAGCAACTTTTCAAACTGCATCCCTTTCGGAGATCATAGCAGCATGCACTCACTTACATATCCTTTGATATAAAATGTGGAAAGACGGCGGTACGAATGAATATTTCTGAACTACTTTTAACTACATTTACATTTTTTCCATATAGTTTCCCTTTGATATAATATTTTATAAATGAAATGCTTAATTTGTATTTGAAGTTTTGCTGTAGCAATGGGGGAGAAGGCAAAAATTGCTCAAAACTAAATCGTCAAA
Source organism: Atherix ibis (assembly GCA_958298945.1). Taxonomy (NCBI): domain Eukaryota; kingdom Metazoa; phylum Arthropoda; class Insecta; order Diptera; family Athericidae; genus Atherix; species Atherix ibis. The sequence goes on along the minus strand of OY282605.1, from coordinate 26,988,498 downwards.
TAAATGCAAATTTACACATGCAATCGAAAATTTCCATTTCAAATGTGAATGCAATCAAAAAATATCCTTTGAAGGTTTACGAAAAATTCATATATATGCAATAACTATTCCTCCTACACTGAAGTATATTTCCCTTTAATAATATTCTTGTTAATTTTCCATCTCATAAAAACAAAAAGGAAAATTTCTTTTCCAAATCGGAAAAATCAAAAGCGAAATACACGAATTCGTGTTAGTCGGCATATACACAAAAGGAAATGACGGAATTTTTTGAAGCCTCTGAGAATATAAAATCAGTGAATTTTCTTTGGATATTTTTCTTTATAAAAACGAAATTATTATGAATACCGTCTTCATTCAAGGGATGAACTTTTGATGATATTATAAATACCGATTTCGTAATTGTAACCTGGTTCTTAATACACTATTTATGATTGAGATCATTCAGGTCTATTGGAAATATGAATCGACACATTTCTGTAACTTGTAAGCGTAAAATTTTCAATGTAATAAATTTTTTAACAATTTTCCAAGCTGACAGAAATTTTGGATCGAAACTGACTGTGAATAGGGAATTTTTGTTGGAAAATATTAAAAGTAATTTTGTATGAAATCAACTATAAATTGTTAGGTAAAAAAAATACTATAGAAAATTTATGACAAATTTTTGTTGATCTTTAACAACAATAAAAAATCCTTAAAGAAAATTCTTTGATGGAAATTTTATACAAAATAAAAATTTTCTATGCGTTCTTCTTTTCATTAACTTTAATTATGGTATTGAAAAACAAATCGGGTAAATTTGGTAAAAAGTTCATTATTTGAGTACTTGTAGTTATTCTTTACTTATTTTTTTTATGATAAAAAATTCGGGAAATTCGAATAAACTGAACTTTTCAATAAAAATGAAAGGATAACATGAGTTATTCAAGCATGATACAAGTTTACTAGTGCTCTGAAAGTAGGGAAAAAAAAGGATTTGTTGTTTATCCATTTATCCAGTACTTCATATAATCCTAGAAAGTAACGAACGCACTCATCGAGTATGTGGACTAGCCAATTATGAATTTTTTATTTAAACTCCAATAAACCCGCTGCCCAAACATATCCATTTACACACATTTTTTACTATAATTTACCTACTTCAGAATATTTTTGAATTTATCAGAATATTCAGAATTTACTGCAAAATACAATTACCACTGAGTACATGAACTGGTTGCCATTTAACAGAATAAATAGTCCTTTTTGGGTATTTTTCGTGAATAACCTTTACCAGTTTTGAAATTATTTTTATTCAGAACATTATGGCGGCCAATTAAAAAATATCTCAACAATTTTAATATATTACTTTTTTTTTTAATTTTCAGTAAAAAATTTTACTATAACTCAACAACATTCGATAAAATCTACTTAACAACGGGGTTGTTGAATTGCGTTGGGTTTCAGGTCATGTGAGAATTATGGGCAGCGAGCTGGTCGATCAAATGGATATGTTCCTACTCCTATTCAGAACTTGACCTAATGACTACCCTTGCACTTAAAATTGTTAGCTAAATTTTTGTCCCTTAAAAATTGTTGGTAAAAAGTTTCAGTTAAAAATTTGTTGGTAAAAAGTCTCAATTAAAAGTTGTTAGTTCAAAATTAGTTAGTAAAATGAGTTCAGTTTAAAATTGACAGTTAAAAATTGATAGTTAAAAATTGTCAGATAAAAATTAGCTAGTAAAAAATATTCAATTAAAAATTGTTGGTAAAAAGTTTCATTTTCAAAGTGTCAGTTACAAATTATCAGTTAAAAAATTGTTGGTTAAACGTTTCAGGTAAAAATTGTCAGTTAAAAATTAGTTTGTAAAAATATTTTGAGTAAAAATACTCTCAGTAAAAATATATTTTAAGTAAAATTCCTTTTAGATAAAAAAATTATTTCAGTACAAAAATATTTTCAGTAAAACTATTTTCAGTAAAACTATTTTCAGTAAAACTTATTTCAGTAAAAAATATGTTCAGTTACAAATAATTTCAGTAAAAAATTTTCAGTAAAAATGTTTTCCGTAAAAATATTTTCAGTAAAACCATTTTCAGTAAAACTTTTTTCAGTAAAAAATATTTCCAGTAACAAATAGTTTCAGTAAAAAAATTTTTCAGTAAAATTATTTTCATTAAAATAAATATTTTCAGTAAAAAATATTTTCAGTAAAAATAATTTCAGTAAAAAATTTTCAGTAAAAATATTTTCAGTAAAACTTATTGCAGTAAAAAATATTTTCAATAAAAATATTTTCAGTAACAAAAATATTTTCATTAAAATATATTTTCAGTAAAAAAATTTTTACTAAAAATATTTTCAGTAAAAATAATTCCAGTAAAAAATTTTCAGTGAAAATGTTTTCCGTAAAAATATTTTCAGTAAAAATATTTTCAGTAAAACTATTTTCAGTAAAACTTTTTCAGTAAAAAATATTTTCAGTAAAAAATATTTTCAATAAATAATTTTTCCAGTAAAATTTTTTTTATGTAAACAAATATTTTCAGTAAAAAATATCTTCAGTAAAAATATTTTCAGTAAAAAATATTTCAAGTAAAAATATTTTCAGTAAAAAAATTTTTACTAAAAATATTTTCAGTAAAAATAATTCCAGTAAAAAAATTTCAGTGAAAATGGTTTCCGTAAAAATATTTTCAGGAAAAAAATATTTCCAGTAAAAATACTGTCAGTAAAAAATACTAAGTAAAAATACTGTCAGTAAAAAACAAATTTTCATTAAAAATAATTTTATTAAAAAATATATTCAGTAAAAATAATTTCAGTAAAAAAAAATTGTCAAAAAAAAAATAGTTTCAGTAAAAATAAATTGTCAAAAAAAAAATATTTTTAGTAAAAAAAATTTTTACTAAAAATATTTTCATTAAAAATAATTTCAGTAAAAACATTTTCAGTAAAAATGTTTTCCGTAAAAATAATTTCAGTTAACAAATATTTTCAGTAAAAATACTGCAAGTAAAAAATATTTTTGGTAAAAATACTGTCAGTAAAAAAAAAATTCATAAAAAATAATTTCAGTAAAAAAATATTTTCAGTAAAAATATTTTCTTTAAAAAAATAATTTCAGTAAAAAAATATTTTCAGCAAAAATAATTTCAGTAAAAAAATTATTTCAGTAAAAATATTTTCAGTAAAAATACTGTCAATAAAAAAAAATTTCAGTAAAAATACTGTCAGTAAAATACAAATTTCCATTAAAAATAATTTTATTAAAAAAATATTTTCAGTAAAAATATTTTCAGGAAAAAAATATTTCCAGTAAAAATATGTTTGTTTCAGAAAAAATCATAATATTTAATCTGGAATTTTTAGGGAATTAGCCAAAATGTTCAATTGAATTTATTGTTAAGAATTTCTGGAATATATCTTTCCGAAAATACCAAGAAGAATGTGAAATCTATAAAAACTTTTAGTAAATATAATTTTCCAGAGAGATACTCGTATACCTGGTGAGCCTATATTTAAAATTGTACAGAAGAATTATTACTAAATTTTTTATCCATTTCCGAAAATAACATTCGAAACTAGAATTAGCAAAAAATATACCCCACATTACATTTCGAAATTGGTTTAGAAAAAAGGCACCCTTAATTGAGCAAATGAGAAAAGGGATCCTGTACATTTCATGAAAAACTTACATAAATTTTACCAATGGATGTATTTATTTTTTACGAAAACTAATTTGGGGTGCTTTTCCTTATCATCGGAGAACGTGTACACACACACACACTGCTTGGAAATACCCGAATAAGTCCTGGAAAAAGGCAGCTTCGGAAACCATTTACCATTTACCATAGTTTTCGTTTCGGAAAGCTCTCCTGCCGTCATAGCTTATCACACAAAACCGTAAATGTAGGAAACTTTTTACATCATAAATAATTGACTAGCCCAATGCTGTCGGTGTTTGGAAAATTTTAGGAATTCATGTCAGTCTTCCATTTTTTATGTGTGGTTGTTGGTACTTGGGGTAAGGGGGAGCCAATCGTTGTTATATTTTAAGTTCTTTAGGAATCGGTCGTTCTTTTTCTGTGCATTCGAAACGTTTTAGTTCAATGCACTCTGCAGTTAAGGCAATCTATCTATCCATCCACATCCGTTTGTCCTGCCTTTACGCATACAAACACACACTCTTCCACATGTCGTGATGTTTGATTTTGCCTCTAAAGGGGGGAAAGTACAGATATTACCCTTCATTGGAAAATCCAGTTTCGGTATTCAGGGCACGTCCGTTTCATGAACGTGAGGGATTCAGCGGAACTGATCATCCGTACAGCGGTTTTACATGAGGATGTGTCCTGTTATATCCTATCGTCGAATAGCTCCCAAATCAATATTATTAAGTTGTTTCGATGCTCTTTAGGTATATTTTTTAACTTAAAGGTATTTCGCTTTATTCCCTTATCAAATTGATAAATTTCCTAATAAAAACTAAATTGATCCTTTTCGCGAATATATTTTCTTTTTCACTTATAAATCATATAATATTTTAAGCATATTACGAGTATCTATCATATATTATAGTAGAAAAATTCTTCATTTTATTATATAAGAACATGACTAAGGATAATGATAGTATAAGTAATGTGATAAACATAAATTTGAAGTAGATTTTAGGATGACTTTCTTTAGACGACAAACTTTTTTTCCATACAACGTTTACCAGAAAATAGGCTCACCAGTTTTTTTAGAAAAAATATTTCCTGTCTATAAAAAAATCTATTATTTAGTATTATCACTGTATACTTTCTTAAAATTAAATTTTTTTAGGATCAAAATAATGATAATATTTTTATGAAATTGAATTTAAAAATTTGTACAGTAAAAATTAAGGTTATTCATTTTGAAGTTTTAAAATAATAACCCTAGTATTTGATAGTTATTAAATAAAATATATTATTTAAAATTAAAATTATTTATAATAAAGTATGCCATTATAAATAAAATAATAAAATTTTTTATTAAAAACTAATTCAATATTAAAGAAAGATTTTCAAAATTTTAAATCTATCATAGCCACGTTTCGCTCTTTAAGAAGGGATAATGCGTTACGCTCTTTAAAAGTCCTCCTTTAAAGGCTACGTGGATACGTTAAAAATAAAATTTTCTATATATAAAACTCTAAAAATCTATAAGTAACTAAAAAAAATTATTGTTTTTGTTAAAAGAGACTGTCCTGTGTGAATTTTGGCCTGAATTTGTAATTGGCTCGTATTTTTTTGAAAATGAATAAGGAAAGAATCAATTCTGAGGATTTTGACTATACGACAACTGACTTTTTTTTTATCTAAACTTTAGGATTTTATTCCGTACTATAATTAATTTTAATAATACAGTACTATAAGTCACTCTTTGTGACATATTTTTGCTTTCTTGCGCGAAGAAAGTTTCCAGAACTCCTAATTTCAAGATTTGGTCATGACGATTGGCATTAAAAAATATGCAATTTGAAGCTTTTGAACTTTTTTTTGATTAAACCTAATAAAATAGCATATTTATTTAGATAATCTGTAAATTTAAAAATCACTAATAGCACAATTACAAAGCGAAATGTGCGAAAAAGTCTTAAAAATTATCTTCAAAAGAATCGAGCCTTGCAAGAAGTTTTATTGCAAATATTTCAATAATTTTTTATTTTTTTTATCAAATGGCAAATATGTTGTAATACAAAAAACTTATACTTTTATTAAAAGTTTTTTGCTAAAAAGCTTTTTCATTTAACTTAACTTTCCTAACAGTAAATTGGATAATTCCGTATATGAAAATAAGAGCTTTTTTCCAGTGCAATTGTTTTATCGTCAAAAAGATAATAAATTCAATTTTCTTAAAAATATACAAGTAGAAAAATAAAATAAATATCAATAAAAAATTTGATGTCAAATTTAATTAATTTAGGAATATTTTTTTTTTTATAAAAGGACAACAAAACTTATCTTCTCCTTAATATTAAACGGAAGCAATTAGTTTGCCTTTTTCCAACCGAACGAGACATTTTGATGGAAATTATTTTCGAAAACAAGACATCATCGTCCTTTCAAGTTTATTGAATATTTCCAGTAGCCCAGAACTCCACTGATTTCGAGAATACCAGAAACGAAAAAGAAAATTCAATAATGCTATTAGGAAAATTGGAGGAGTACCAATCGGGATCAAACTGCACTGTGCTATTAAAGAGTGTACTTGTAAACACAGGTGAAAAGCCTAGCAAACACGAAACTAAATATTCAACAACTTTGGAAATTTCAAGATTCCAGAGGTTCAAGTATGACTCTGGATACGCACATATGTTGATGACGAGGACTACAAGGATAGGCAAGCGCTTTTCGAAAGTACTATCCAAAGTGTACACACCGAACAAGATGCCATGGTTCGATTGATTGAGTTTGATTTTATTAGTTCGATGAAATTTAATTAAAATCAAGTTTGTGTTGCTAAGATTTGGCAGATAACATTTGCAAGCTTTCTGTACGATAATAAAGTCATTCCGTTTTCAATATTAAACAGGAAGTTAACACCTTTAACGTCGAGAACGTATAGAAACAAGATGTCAAAACTGAAAACATTTTAACTTATGGCTCTGTAAGTTTATATAAAGACAAATTTCAGTTTCTTTGATATAAAGTTAACTAGACGGCAAATAATTTTGATTGATGTTCTCTATGTAAGTGAAAAAGTGTGTCATAATTTTTCCATTTGACAAACACTCTTAAATAAAATAACTTTTAAAAATGTTGAGTTAAAATTAAAAAAATTACTCACAATAATCTTTAAATTTTCAGGTAAATCTTTTGGATTAAGTAATTTTTTCGATTACTTAATACCAAATCCTTTCGCAAAAAACAAATGCTATTCATAGAAAATGGTTATCCAAATGGGCTTTGGAAAATAAAGTTAAATTAAATTTATTTAAATTTAAGATTTTAATCAAATTTTTATTAAACTCTATTTAAAAAGCTATGTCATTATATAAAAAGTATAAAATATTTTTAAAACAACTGTTACAATATATCTTGCAGGACTCCATCCTTTACAGGTAATTTTTGGTAGACTCTTTCGCACATTTCGAGCTCTAAGTCAGCTATTACTTAAAGGATGTCCATTTTTAAATTATCTAAAATTCAAAAAAGATCTATGTTATTACAATACAATTTTATATCTAGTTTTTAAAAAAAATTATCGGAGATCAAATCACACGATCTTGTAGCCCAACTTCATCATCACCAAATCTTGAAGTTACGTGTGCTGGTAGCTTTTTGTGAAATTAATCCAAAAGTTGTCGTTTGTAGTCGCTTCATATATGGTTTTTGCAAATTCACTTATAGTCCAAATTAAAATCCTTTATTTTAGGCTAAAAAAAAAGTAGGTCATAGCGTCAGAACTGACGGAAACCGCCTTTAATTCTTCATTTTCAAAGAAATATGAGCCAAAATGCACACTAGAAAAGTCACTTTTGATGAATTTTGTTACGTCTGCATAGTCACTTGTGGCTTTTTAGAGCCCCATATATATCAATTATACTTATAGACGTATTCACCGAGGAAAAAATTAGCCTTATTGCTGTAGAAAATTTGTTAGAAAAACTAGCATCCGCAACCTCTTGTTTAGGGCAAAAATGCCTACGGAAAAATTGTTTACGGGAAAAATGTTTACGGAAAAAATGTTTACGGAAAAATTTTGACGGGAAAAAATTTGTGCAAAAAAAATTTACGGGTAAAAAAATTTTATGGGAAAAAGTTTTACGAAAACAATTTTTACAGGAAAACTTTTACCGAAAAATATTTTTACTGAAAAAATTTTTACTGAAAAAAATTTTACTGAAGAAATTTTTACTGAAAAATATTTTACTGAAGCAATTTTTACTGAAAAAAATTTTACTGAAGAAATTTTTACTGAAAAATATTTTACTGAAGAAATTTTTACTGAAAATATTTTTTTACTGAAAATATTTTTTCTTTGAAAACATTTTTACTGAAAATAGTTTTACTGAAAATATTTTTTTACAGACCAAATTTTTACTGAAAATTTTTTACTGACAATATTGTTACTAAAGAAGTTTTTGCTGAAGAAATTTTCACTGAAAATATTGTTACTGAAGAAATTTTTACTGAAAAAATTTTTACTGAAGAAGTTTTTACTAAAAATATTTTTACTGAAGAAATTTTTACAGAAGAAATTTTTACTGATGAATTTTTCACTGAGGAAATTTTTACTGAAGAAATTTTTACTGACAAAATTTTTACTGAAAATATTTTTACTGAACATACGTGCGTCATTCAACAAGTACTTAGCCTATGTATTTTTTCAATGAGAATATTTTTACTGAAAATATTTTTTACTGAACAAATTTTAACTGGAAAAATTTTTTCTGAAAAAAATTTACTGAAAAATTATTACTTAAAAAATTATTCCTGAAAAAAATTGTACCGAAAAAATTTTTACTAAAAAAATTTTTACTGAAAAAATTTTTACTGAAAAAATTTTTACTGAAAAAATTTTTACTGAAAAAATTTTTACTGAAAAAATTTTTACTGAAAAAATTTTTACTGAAAAAATTTTTACTGAAAAAATTTTTACTGAAAAAATTTTATTTTTTACTAACAGTATTTTTACTGAAAAAATTTTATTTTTTACTAACAGTATTTTTACTGAAAATATTGTTACTGAAGAAATTTACAAGAAAAAATGTACGGAAAAAATTGTTCCAAAAAAAATTTTACAGGTAGAATGTTTACGGAATTAATTTTAACAGAAAATAATTTAACTGGAAAAAAATTTACCGAAAATATCTTTCTACTTAAAGCATCATCGCTGATGAACTCCCTTTTTTTAGAAGAATAATTTTTACCGGAAAAATGTTTACTAAAAAAATTTTTACTGAAATAATTTTTAAGAAAAATATTTTACTGAAAAAATTTATACGGAAAAAATGTATGCGTAAAAAATGTTTACTGAAAATTTGTTTAGGGCAAAATTTTGACATAAAAAATTTTGACGGGAAATAATTTTGTGTACATTTATACACAAAATATTTTTAGTGGAAAAATTTATACGGCAAAAACTTTTGCGGAATAATTGTATACGAAAAAAGGTTTATGGGAAAAAAACTTTAACGAAAAAAAATTTTACGAAAAAATTTTTACGGAAAATATTATGACGGAAAAAATTTTTACGAAAAATATTTTATGAAAAAATTTTGACGGAAACAATTTGTACAGCAAAATTTTTTTTACAGAAAATAATATTTTAATTAAAAAAATATTTACTGAAAATACCAATATTTTGTTTTACGGAAAAAATGTGTATGGAACAAAATTTGACGGAAAAAATGTTTACGGAACAAAATTTTACGGAAAAAATTTTTTATGGAAAAATTTTACGAAACAAATTTTTACGGAAAATAATTTTAAGAGAAAATATTTTAACTGGAAAAAAATTTACTGAGAATATCTTTCTACAAAAAGTATCATTAGTGAAGAATTTTGTTGTTGAAAAACCAGCATCCAAAGACTGCTGTTTCAGCACTCAATCGACGTATCTTCCTTCTGCACAAGTGATAATTAATCAAATACTCATAATATCAAATGGCAAACTCATATTTAAATAAAATTTACTATTACAATCATATATATTAAACAAATATTAAAAAAACAGTATCTAAATTTTCCAAACTGCAAAATGGATAATCCGGTTACATAAATTAAGAGAATTTCCTTTTAATCTTGTTATATCTGAAAATTTACTAATAGAAATGTTACAAAAAAAACTAATTTTATTCCTTAAGATATTTATAAAAATATTAGTAAATAATTTAATTATAAATTGTGGAAAACTTAAACTTCCTAAAATTTGAAAATTACTTAAAATACGTAAGAGAAGCTAATCGGAAATATTGTATAAAAATCATGAACTACGAGGATTATAAGAGTACCTCCTCTAAACTTGTTTGTTTAAAGTTGAAAATAATTAATTAAGTAAAATTTCTTCGTGAAAACTTTTAAAATAAAAAAAATATTTTCTACTTAAAAAAAAACAAGCAAAATTTAATAAAATTAGAATTTCATTAAGTAATTCCTATAATTGGCATTAGGGATTTCGCAAAAACTTACATATTTTATCTAATGATGTGTTAGAGAATTTAATTGATGGCATTAATTAAACTTACTTTTGCCGAATATGCTAATAATTCAATGTAAATAATTAAGTTTCGTAATTACAGATTAAATTTTGTAATTTTTCCTTAATAATTTTTCGAACGTCATTTCTTTTACAAAGATAAATACTTTTCCTTATAACCATTACTGATTAGTTAAACATTAAGAAAGATGCTCGTAAAAAATGGGAGTGCGATTATGTATTTCCTGTTTAAGATATGTTGTGGCGTTGATAGTCACTTTGATCAATTGAAAGGCATTTTAATCATTCTAAAATGTTGTATAATTATTCGAATTTATAAGAAAAAAATATATATATTGGTAAGTTCATTGTATCTAATACAATCCACCAGAAAAAAATTACGAGTATGCTAATAACAAAAAAATTACTATAATAATATTAGGCGAGAAAATTCAAAAAAAAATTCCTTTTTACTCGTAGAACATGCAGGAATATTATTACCACATTTGATTCAATGCAGTATCCGTTTTATTTCCTCTGAAAAAAAACCTATTTTTATCATCATTAACGGCGCCACAAACGTGAGTCTAGCTAGACCTTATGAATCAAAGAACACCAGACGTCCCGATTTTACACCGACATCTTCCAGGTCGACAATCCCAGCACCATAAATCGTCTTCTAGGACAGAATCCTCGTCATCAATAGCTAATAAGTGTCCAAAGTACCGAAGTCATGATTTAATTGTTAAACACGCTGCGGAATCGTCCAGTCTGACCTAGAGGATCAACGATTCTTCAAAGTATCCTCCTCACGAATAAGGATTAAAAATTGGTAACGATTTTTGCTTAAGAACCAAGGTTCCAAAGAATACGAGTACATGACGATTGGCAGAAGCTCTGCTTTGATAGTCCGACTTTTCGAGTGAATTGTTGGTTTTATTTCAATGCTGACAATGATGACGCCTCCATCACATACTTTTTGTTGCCTTCATTTATGCGCAGTCCAAGAGTTTCTTCAAATGGCTCAAATTTACTGAAGGTCTCTTGTACAGGGTTTTGTCGTCGCGAATTTTTAATTTCCGCGGGTAACGTATATTAGATTTTCGATTTATTTATGGCGTTATATTGGTACTCATGTCTCTCACTTATACCGACAATTTCGGCCATTTTGAATGTTCAGTTAATTTTTAACAGCTGCTTTGCTTGCACGTGTTTTGGCTCGTCTTCGATTTTTGCCCATTTTCGACCAAAAACAGCATCGCATTAACATTGCTAAGGAGCTGTTGGACTTTGTCCGCGACGACTCAAATGTGCCCCAGAGGGTCATAACTGGTGACGAGCCATGGGCTTATGGTTATGACGTGGAAACCAAAGCTCAATCATCCCAATGGAAGCTGCCGCACGAGCCAAGACTGAAAAAAGCGCGCCAAGTTCGGTCGAATGTAAAGGTTTTGCTTACATAATTCTTCGATTGCAGGGACATGGTGCATCATGAGTTCTTGCCACAGGGTAGAACGATCAATAAGGAATATTACCTGCAAGTTATGCGCAAGTTGCGTGAAGCAATCCGCCAGAAACGCCCGGATTTGTGGAAGAACAAAAATTGGCTTTTACACCATGATAACGCTCCTGCTCACGCTTCGTTTCTTGTGCACGAATTTTTGGCCAAAAACAACACACTTATAATGCCGCAGTCACCGTATTCCCTAGATCTGGCTCCCTGTGACTTTTTCTTGTTCCCGAAACGACGCTACGATTGAGGAGATAAAAACAGAATCGAAAGAGGAGCTGAACAAGATCACAAAAAATGATTTTTTGAAGTGCTTCGAGGATTGGACAAAACGTTGGCACAAGTGTATAATATTTGGTGGGGATTACTTTCAAGGGGACAAAATAGATATTCATAAATAAATAGATAATTTTTGAAAAAACACAAAATTCGCGATACTTTTTGAACAGACCTCGTAATATCAATCTCGTAGGAGTATGCAAAAAAAAACTGGGCAGTCCCAATAAGGACGGTACCCCTTATGATTGGCCATGAGTCAGCAATCACTTTCAAGAGCCAGGTTAGACTATCCGAAGCTATAATGGATGTTGAATTTTTTCCGAAAGGGTTTCGTCTACTTTTATTTTTCTCCTAAACTAGCCATGGCCAGTCTGGTAAATCGCATTAACTTCTCTAGGCTGCCAAACTCTTGCATGGAAGTGTAAAGTTTTACACTGGTATGTGGTGCTTTAAAATTGATGAATATTTTGTAAAGCTGTTATTCGTTTTTGAGATATTTTTCTATTTTTAGTCTGTTCTGGCTTTTTGTAGAGTAAACCCTCGATGGTATGGGCCCATAGTTTTTCAGGCTAATGGAACTGTCCTGCCCAGAAGGATAATGGAGAAAATCTTAAAAATTGTACTCACACACTTTATACTTCTGTGATTGATACTCTCAGGAATACACTATCTTTTTAGTGGGGGATAGATAATCCCTAGGAGCTGGTGTTTAGACATTGATTCGTTATCCCCCCTCCCCTCAGTTACACAAAGGCAGCCTGTTTTTTTCGGCGATATTGACCTTCAACTGGTGTTCAGTGCGGTTATTGTTGAAGAGTTTATCTAAACATTCCACCCAACGCCTTAATATATCCTTCCAGTCGGAAATCATATCTGCATCTTTCCTACGGCATGATGAGATTCTAAATTTAATTTATCTTATCCTGCTTACAGTTACAAATCTTGGCGTCTGATCCTCGTTTGTGAGTTATCTTCACCTACTGTTCTATAGCTTTCAATAATTTTTTTAAGTATCGTATGAGGTGTGATAAAATTGTAAAAAGACAAGAATTTTATTTTATTTTTCTTTATTTACGTTCACTCTTTTATAGTACTCGTAGTTTCTTTGGGCACCGTTGGAGGCGTTCTTTCCTCTCTTCATAGCAGAGCTTCAACTGGAATCGTATTGAGTTTCTCTTCTACACCACGGGATATTATAGACAATATAATATCTTTTGTTTTGTAAAAGAATTAACACGCCAGAAGTTCCAGTGAACAGGGGGCTTGGAGAACCACAGAAATGCCTTTTTCCCACCCAAAATCTACAAATGGCGATGGGTGTGTGACAGGCGGTGTTGTCATAGTAGAGATATTCTAATGTCTGCAAGAACTGGTCTGACATAAATAACCCTTTTGCTGAGCTTTTGAAGGACTCAATCATTAGCATCAATGAAAATCGACGATTTAACCTCAAAAAAGACCATTAGTCGTTTTAAATTTTCATCAGTTTTATATCTTGAAGGATATTCTAAGCGAGGTCTGTCTTATACTGCTTTTCGGTCCCATACCAAAAACTCTTTATGCTCCCAAAAAAGATATGTTCTTGATAAGGATAAATCCCCATAGCCTCGTTGCAACTTTTCGTAAGACAAATTCGTTGCCTCAAATTTTGTTCATCCATTTTTCGTAATGCACTACAAAAACACAAACTTCCCATATCAAGCTCTATTAGGATCTCGTAGTTATGGGATGTTGGAGAAATTGATTACTTCAAGCAAGCTAAGTCGAGGGAGATCCGCAGTGTTGCCAAATTATTCTTACTTGTGCATGTGCTATCACTTTTATCTCATACCACCTCCTAAAACATCATTGATTTTACAATACATCCTTTCAGGCTTTTGAGCAAAAAAAAAAAATATGGTTCCTTTTCAGGAATATATGAGCTATTTGAGAAAATCAGGACTTTTATAGAACCTTTCGAAAATTCCACAAATGGTCACATAAAATGAAATTGGAAAAAAATGGCAATAATTATTCTGATAAAAACCCGAAAAAGCAGTTTCCTTAACAAAAGAAAAAAAAATCCTTACCTATAAAAATACTCTAAGAATGATGGAGGAGCTATAAAAATTGAATGGCAAAACTATCAAAGTGGATTAAACGATTATTACCTGTCAGAAAACCCATAATCATAACGGTAGAAGACATAATTGGAATAATGTAATATAAAAAAAAGAAGTGAATAAATATTTTTCCAGATCCTTTATAAAGTTCCATTTCCTTGTATAAATAATCAGTAAGAATTGTAAATAATTTCACCTTTTCTTTTTTATAGACAGACAATTTTACGAGTCGATATTGCGTGCAGGCAGTCTTCACCGAATTCATTTTTTACGAGCATTGCCTTTATTGTACGTCAATTGAATTGTTGGCACAATTAATCGATAAAAAAATCATTAAACTTGCACTAAACACCAATTATAAGTGATTAAAATAATTTCATTTCCTTCAAGTAGTAATAAAATGTTGAACACAGAAAAAAGGCACCGTTTATCCTTATCGGATTTGTTATGAAATGAAATCAGAAAGGGCAGTGTACGATTAAAGTCTAGCTGGAAGGTACATGAAATGATATAAAAGCATTCTTCCTTTTTGATATCCTGCGCATATGGTTTTGTGACATTTTATTGTTGCGTTTCGTATTATGGACATTCAAAGGCATACGAGGATTTCTGTTTTATGTTTGAGGATATGGAAAAAGCATGATGACATACGACCACGAGTACATGTAATCATGTTCATTTATAGGGCACGTCTTCTGATAATCTATTCCTTGGACAGATGCTTCCGGATGGTGCGTATAAGATGTTATTTGAAAAGGATGCCTTCTCTTTAAGGATGATTTCGAGCAGTCTATTTATTTCTATTATTGCCATTTCTGTATGGTCTAGCGGCATATGTGATTTATTTCTTTCAATAAAAAATATACTTACTCAGAGAGTGTACAACTATTACCACTTCTTAAGACTATTTATTATGTCTACAAGATTCATTTATCTGTCACGAATACCGTACGTTTTTGGAGAATATTATCCTTAATAAGGATTTTTTTTTTATTTAAAGGAGATAGCATTTAAATAATTTCTAGAAAAATAGAAATATTGGCATAGTAAAGGTCAAAATCGTCTTACAATTTTATTTTAGTACATCAGCAAAATTACAATAAATCCTTGATTTTCATTTAAGGATAGATCTTTCCTCTATAAACCATTAGTAGATATAAAATAATTTGTCTAAAATAGCTTTTCTTAAAAATATTCTTTTACTGACAGTATTTTTACTGCAAATATTTTTTACTGACAGTATTTTTTATGAAAATATTTTTTACTGTAAGTATTTTTACTGCAAATATTTTTTACTGACATTATTTTTACTGAAAATATTTTTCTCTGAAAATATTTTTACTGAAAATATTTTTACTGAAAATATTTTTACTGAAAATATTTTTACCGAAAATATTTTTTTACTGACAGTATTTTTACTGCAAAAATTTTTTACTGACAGTATTTTTACTGAAAATATTTTTTCTCTGAAAATATTTTTACTGAAAATATTTTTACTGAAAATATTTTTACTGAAAATATATTTACTGAAAATGGTTTTACTGAAAATATTTTTACTGAAAATAATTTTACTGAAAACAGTTTTACTGAAAATATTTTTGCTGAAAATATTTTTTTACTGTAAGTATTTTTACTGCAAATATATTTTACTGACATTATTTTTACTGAAAATATGTTTCTCTGAAAATATTTTTACTGAAAATATTTTTACTGAAAATAGTTTTACTGAAAATATTTTTACCGAAAATATTTTTTTACTGACAGTATTTTTACTGCAAATATTTTTTACTAACACTATGTTTACTGAAAATATTTTTTTACTGAAAATATTTTTACTGAAAAAAATTTTAGCGGAAAATTAAAAAAAAAAAAAAATTTGTGCTGAAAAATGTTTAGGGAAAATATTTTTTTACTGTAAATATATTTTTAATGACAGTATTTTTATTGTAAATATTTTTTACTGAAAATATTTTTACTGAACAAATTTTTTACTGAAAATATTTTTACTGAAAATATTTTTACTGAAAATATTTTTACTGAAAATATTTTTACTGAAAATATTTTTACTGAAAATATTTTTGCTGAAAATATTTTTACTGAAAATATTTTTACTGAAAATATTTTTACTGAAAATATTTTTACTGAAAATAGTTTTACTGAAAATTTTTTACCGAAAATATTTTTTTACTGACAATATTTTTACTATAAATATTTTTTACTGACAGTATTTTTACTGAAAATATTTTTTTAACTGAAAATATTTTTACTGAAAACATTTTTTTACTGGAAATTAATTTTTCACTAAAAATATTGTTACTGAAGAAATTTATACTGAAGAAATTTTTACTGAACAAATTTTTACTGACAATATTTTTACCGAAAATATTTATAGTAAAGAAATTTTTACTGAAAAGATTTTTTATTGAGAATATTTTTACTGCTCAATAGATTTTTTATTGAGAATATTTTTACTGAAAATGAATTTTTACTGACAGAATTTTTACTGAAAATATTTTTTACCAAAAAAATGTTTACTGAAAAAATTGTTTTACTGAAAAAAGGTTTACTGAAAAAATGTTGACTGAAAAAATTTTTACTGAAAAATTATTTTTACTTATTGTATTTTTTTTTACAAATTTTTACAAGAATTTTGAAAATATTATTACTGGTGAAGTTTTTAGTGAAGAAATTTTTGCTAAAAAAAATATATTTTACAGAAAATACTTTCACTGAAAAATTATTTTCACTGAAAATATTTTCCAGAATAAATTTTTATTTTTATTAAAAGTTTTTTTTAAAAATTTTTATTTATTTTTTTCTCTTTAATTTTGTACTGAAATTATTTGAACTATTTTTTTTTTCGAAATTATTTTAAATAGTTTTTAACTGCTTTTTAAATTTTCTTTTGTAAAAGCTCAAGTAAATTTGAATTCTCCTGATTTAATCCAACCTTAACGTTAGAGTTGGTTCACACTTTAAACTTCTAAAATGATGGAATTGAATTTGAGGGCGTTGATGATTTGAAAACATGGCATTCGTGTGACCATAACGAATGTAAACCGTGCAGTCCGGATATGAATTAGATGTGAAAGAACTCACTTGAAACTATAACTCAGGATGCCGGAAGGCACTATGAATCCAGTGCCATGGCAACATTGTAGCGATTGGCAATGTTTACAATTTCGGCAAGTTTTTTCTTCCATTGTAGTTAACCAGCGGTTGTGTGCTAGTGTCGCCTTTTAATTCCTCAACAGACACAACAGGATTATATCCTTTTCTAATGGATACATAAATTTAGCCAACAATAGAAATATGCTCCTTTGTTCACTTACGTTGGAATGTGAAATTCCTAAACACTCCACACGAAGTTTATTCGAATGTGCGACTGGTAATCTCAGTGGAAGCATAAAATTTAATCTGATAAGTATTAGAATGGAGGTTCTCAGGCCACAAGCGATTCCTGTTATTGGTTCTTATCGGTCGAGAAGGGAATATACACGACGAACAATACCCTAGAAGCATTTTCAAAATACTGAACATGATAATCGATAGATTTTAGATTTGTAGTATGGAAATTTGAGTTAAGGTCTATGCGAACATGTGATAGGATCTGCTACGTTTCCGATATTCAAGTACTCCGACAGACCGACACGTAATCGTATCGATATTAGGCAGTTGGTTCAGAAAATGTTCCCATTTGGCCATTTAGTGAAATTTTATCTAATATTAAATATTCATTCAATAGTGAATTATTAAAGATTTTGTAAAATAAAAATATTTTGACGAGAAAGTTGAAAATAATATTGATACCAGCTGACAGGTCAGCAAAATTACTTTAAGACGATCAGCATGCAGATTGGTTAGTTTCCAATCGACCGGGTTATCAATTTTTTAGTTCGGAAAGTAAACATTTATTATTTGATAGTTTTTCATTAAACAAAAATTATTGAAATAAAATTAACTTAAATAGAAATTTGCCATATTTGACTGTGAATTTGTTAATTACAAAAAAATACGCTAAAATAATGAAAATGTTTAATGAAAATGGTGATTTTTTTGCTCTTTAAGGGGATATTATGGATCAACCATAAGTTTTGGTGGATACGTTAATAAGCAGAATTTTCTATTGTTAAATTCTAAAAAATTATAAATTATTATAGAAAATCTATTATATTTACCAAAAAAACTGTGCATTTTTGTCTGAAGGTGTTATTGGTCCGTATTTCTTTTAAAAAATGATGAAGGAATGTTCGTTAACGTCAACTATAAGCGCAATGGTCACATGGTAACAGACTTTTTCGGGTCTAAACTAATAAATTTTAATTTAAAATATTCATATTTTTAACAAAACAATACCAATGACATATTTTGGCCATAGTGCCAGAAATAATTCCAGGACCTTTAATTTCGAGATTTAATTATGTCAATCAAGTAATTGCCAAATTACAGCACGAAATGCACGAACGAGTTATCAAAATATACCTGGGAAACATAAAGTCCTACAAAAAGTTTTATAATAGCTGGCAAATAATATTAAATGCAAATCCAAATGGCAAAATTTATAAAATACAATTAATAAAAAATTTAATAAAATTAAAGAATTCAAATATATTTAATTAAATATTTATTTCCGAATTACAAATTGGTTATCCTTTTAATTTTTATCAAAACTTTTTAGCGTGATTTTTCTTTTAAAAAAAAATCTGTAATTTATTCTCCAGTCAAATTTGATTAAAATAATAAAAATTTTCGAATTACTAAAATTAAATTTTAAAACAATTTATTTTACAAATTGAATCAAAAACAATCTTCTTTAAATAATCGAAATTGTTCGAATAACATTTTAATTAAAGATAAATTTCTGATAAGTGATTAATCGTTTCGGTAATAATTAAGAGACCAAAAAAAAAAAAAAAAATCAATTACTTCTCAGTACATATTTTCTCGATGGTAATTGCCGCATAATTTCGTGAACGAATAGGCCGCCAGTAATCCCATCAACCCACCACTCTACTTGAAAGTCATTTGGGCAAATTTTTGGCAAAAGGGAATAATATGAATATCCATTCAAAAAGGAAGAAAAACAGAGCGGGATAAATTGGAAGGAAATGAAAGAAGAAAAAAAAAACCGCCCGAAAATTCTTCGAATTGGATTCGACAAATCCTTCACTACCACCCTTGTCAAAATCGTGGGAGTGTTGCGTAAATGAAGTTATTGCGTGCCAAACTCTAATTTGGCCTCATTCAGAAGCAATTTAGACTTGTTCGTTTATTAAGACCTACAAAAGAATGGAGGGCAAAAACCATTTGAGGGTGACAATGGAAGTAAACTAATCTTTGGCCCAGAACACATATACGAGTACATTTGGCAGTAGCGAGCATCATTCACAATTAAAACCGAAGTAATAATTGTGTTCAGTCTATGGAATTGCGTCCTATTGAAATAAGGAACTCGGCAGACTTTTGTTATTTCAATTCGAATATTAAAGGAATTTTGATTTTTTTCCTTATTGGGGTTTTGTCCCAAAAGGGGATAAGCTCGCTTAATACGTAAATTTATTCCTTATCAATTTAAGCTTGGAGCAAAATTCATTGTGCGAATTGTATGAATGGCGTTTTGTTATAGAACGCATTGCGGGTGTCCTTTGTCAGGGGGTATTTTTTTTTTTATTTTTTAACAAAAATCAAAAATAGAATAGAAGAAAATTTTCAGAGCTGTGGGATATGAGTGAGAGTTGAACAAATCGAAATAAGAACATTCAAAACCAAACCCCTATTAAGGTTGTTAGGATGAAAGTGGTTTTTTTTTTGGGAAAAATTCGTTTCAAATTTCAAGTGTCAGTTGGTATCGGTAAATACATTTGAGCAATGTGGAAAATTTTGAAAACGCAAAAGGAAAATGGATGACCGTGAATGGGCAGGACAAAAGTGCAATCGTTCGAGAGATGAATATCAAAAAGGACGTTCCAATATGGTGGTCCCCATGTGCTGTTCTAATAATATATTCACCGAGGCGATTCCAATTCTGTCACCTTAAATTTCCTCCCTCAATGATGGATAGGGTGTATAATGCATTATTTATGGTTGTCCCTGCCGTTCTGTTATATGCAATAAGAAATACCAAAAAATGCAAAATGATTGCAGGGGGTTGATGAGCCTTTCATCGAGGGTAGATCGAACCAATAACTTTTCTACAATCATACGAATTTGGATGCTATTTGATTCTGACTTTGGTTTTTTCTTTTCATAAAAGAGGATGCTACCGGATATATAAGAATGCGTTTACCATGTTTTTTTTTCTTCCTTCGGTCCTTTTTTTTTTACTAGTAGAATTTTATTAAATTTCCATTTTACCAACCGAAATTGCGACAATTATTCGGAAGTCACGCAATCGAACAGTTGTGAAAAGAACCATTTCGAATGGCTTGTATTTCTCTTCTGGATTATTTAAGATCCTATTCACCATAGGGGGCTGATGGACTTTTAATGAGTCTGTTATTGAATGGAAATCACCTTAAATTTTGTAGACCATCAATAAGAATATGAGTGTACTTTGGAAATTGTTTTTTTGTCGATTGCGAACCCTTTTTATTGTTGATATTTTTTACTTAATAATTTCGGTGGATTCGATTAAAATTAAATATATTAAAAATCAATTGACCATTTAACTAAAAAGTATAGTTTTAAGAAAAGAAAAATGTTTCCCATTTTAAGTGATTTTATTTCGTTTTCAAATAATGCCTTTTAGGCTATTTTTATAAATTATAGGGTGTTCCAAACTTAACGCAAGATTTGAATTTTACGCCATTTTTATCACGTAATCATCCAATTTTTGTATCTAAATTGCAAGGTTAACCTCAAGAGGTACCTTCCTTCCATCTATTTCCTAATCCTAAGATCATTCCTTTCCAACCGACACGTCCAAGTAAATGAATCCAACGAACTCTCTAATATCTCTCCGATATTGGCTGGGGTTCCTCAGGGTAGCTTACTTGGACCCATCCTCTACAATATTTACGCATCCGATATCCCAATTTGCTCTAATATCTTCTTTTCTACATACGCCGATGATATGGCCTGCCTTGCATCTAGCGAAAATCCCCAACATGCTTCCGAAACTCTCCAAATCCAAATCCAAACCCTCCAGAACTGGTTTACTAGATGGAGAATAAAAGTCAATGAACATAAATCTATCCAGGTAACTTTCACTCTCCGTCGTGAGACATGCCCTCCCATATACCTTAATGGAAGTGCCATACCTCAAGACACCGAAGCTCGGTACCTAGGACTGAACTTAGACAAACGCCTGATATGGAACCCATATACAAGACTTAAAAGACAAGAACTTAAAAGACGATACCTTAAACTACTTCGCCTTCTAGACAAATGTTCCAAACTTACTACAAACAGAAAAGTGCTGTTATACAATACCTTACTGAAACCCATATGGACATACGGACTAGAACTCTGGGGATCTACTAAGCCTTCTAATTCCCGTCCAATCCAATCCCTTCAATCAAAAATACTCCGTACAATTGTCGATGCCCCCTTTAATGTTAGCAATACTGTTACACATATTCATCGTGATCTTAAAGTCCCATTTGTTTTTGACGTGGCTGTATCTCATTATAAAAAGTTCCGTTTCCGTGTCCTTAATCATAATAATCCTCTTGTTCAAGAACTATCTTCCATTTCCTTTCCTAGAAATACCCATCGAAGACTTAAGCGTCACTGGTCGCGTGATTTACTAAAATACTGAGGCCTAACAGAAACACACGCTAGCAGGAGGAACTTCATTGGATGTTTACTCCCCACAACCTTTCAAGTTAATTAATACTATTGTTCAAATTTGCTTATTACTATGTTGTAGTTGTAAATATCTAAAAAATAAAAAAAATAAAAATAAAAAATTGCAAGGTATGAATATGGACAATAAGTGGTTTCAAGAAGAAGGTGTCATGTGCCATACAGCCCAAGAAATAATTCAATTACTACATAAGTTGTGTAATTTCCCATTTTGGTGATCAGAATTGGCCGCTTAGATCATACGAATTAATGTCGTTAGACCTATTTCATTGGGATTTTTTTGAAGTCTAAGGTTTATGCCAACAAGTCCATAACCACCCACGCCTTAAGGGAGCAAACTGAGCGCTGTATCAACGAAATTCAGCCAAATTTATGCAAAACGGTCGTGGAAAATTTCAACAAAAGTGTGCGTGTGTTACAGCATAGCCGTGGAGACCATTTATCCAATAGGCTATTTCATACATAACCCTACATTTTATACTTTATGAATTAATAAAAAAATTATTAGGAAATTTCATTAATAAAGTAGGAAATTTCATTTTAGTCATGTACAAGGTGTTCGAATGATAAGTGAAGAAAAATCATTTCTCTTTAAAGATCTTCATAAGAATAGATCGGAAGCTGATAAATCTGGGGATCATGGGGATCAATTGGCATCACCACTTTTCGACAATATTCGGTTAGAAAAAATTTGTTGCAGAATTTCCATTGTAATGCGTGAATTGTGCGACGTTGGAACCACACTTCATGCAATCCCAATTTGGTCAAGTCAGGGATCGAAAAGCATCTCTTAATATCCCTTACATGTCACCGTTACAGTATTGTTAGCAATATTTTGAAAGAAATACGAACTAATAGCATCTACAGCCCAAACGATGCACCACACAGTCACCAAAAGAAGGTGTAAAGGTCGTTCCTGAACTACTATTTACTTTCCACGTTAGCAGAAGCGGCTGTTTTGTTCATTAATAATGACCTACTTTTGCACGTAATTTTTTGAGCATCATATAAAGGCCTTGAGGCTATTAGGCGACCTTATATTTCGTATGGGTTGATAATGTCAGATACTTATCAGACTGCCCTCGAATTAGATACTTATCAGATTGCCTGAAATTTTGGAATGGTCTACGCATGGCTAATGATGTTAAGTGCCTATTATTTGGCTGGTGTGGCAAATTGGGGACTTCAGTAAGTACAGTTACATGGACACCTTTTCCGTCATGTGATCAGCTAGCTTATTACCAGGGATACTAGCATGGCAATAAGCTAACTGATTCTGTCCAGCAACTAATGTCAAATGCAGTTGATAGATGTTGCACCAAAGTTAAAATGATACCAGCAAAGTCCTCTCGTAAATATCGGATAATTTTTTAAGTGTTTAGTTTTCAAATTTCCAAAAAGAAAAACAAAAATCAATTATTGCCATTTACTTTTTAAGGATTATATCTTCTAAATTTTGGTCACGACTACATTTTAAGTGAGTCTTTATGAATTAATAAACAAATTATAATTTTTCATTAGAAATCTGTATTTTCTGTTAAAATTACTTCTTGCATTTATTTTGGGACATACTCTATATTGCTTAGTCGAAAAAGTTCATGGCGTTTTCTCGATGTCAGACATGAGCCCCTTCTGATTGGCCAATTACCAAAAAAAAGTAATAGAGTTCTTGAAAAACTTAACTAATATCAGTATATCCGCAGTTAAACCCATTTATAAAATGCTGGATTCAAAAAGGAATTGACACAAAAAATTATGATGGATCGAATTTCCATCTGCGAAGCCTTGGCCAAATGGAATGAAATCGACCCAATTTCTTAAACGGATGGTGACTAGATATGAGAAATGGGTCACATACGAGAATTTTCCAAGCCAGGACAATCGGCCAGGAAGGTTTTGCTATGCATTTACTGGGACTGGAAAGGAATCATCTACTATGAACTGCTTCTATATGGCAAAACCCTAAATTCGAACCTTTACTATCAACAATTGGGCCGTTTGCAGCTAGCAATTGACCAGAAGTGGCCAAAATAGACCAACAGGAGAGGTGTTGTATTCTATCAGGACAACGACAGAAACTCTGGGAGCCTGGTTGGGAAGTTTTGACAATTATATTTTTTTATCTTTGCAAAACTTCCTTAGTGATAAGATATTGGCATTAAGAGATGATTGTGAAAATTGCTTAGTTGACTTTTTAGCCAATAAACACCAGGGCTTCTATGACAGAGGCATTATGAAGTTACCTTTAAAATGACAATAAATTATAAAGCAAAACCGTTTTTATCTGACACAAATCCAACTATCCGAACCATATTGAATAAACTCTTGAAATAAACTTTTACCCAAAATGTTATGGTAGCATTGATTCTTTTAGTGTTACCAAAGAGGTGATGCACAAATCAGCAAACTCGTTGGACTGTTTTGGGCTTAGATAGAAAGAATACCTGGATAAATTTCAGTACGTCAAATTTACGTATATGTATACGCAATTTTCTGGCTTAATTATTGCAAAAACGGCGAAAAGACGTACTACTTGCATACTTCTTGTATGCGTACTACTTGCATACTGTCATCTAGTTTTCGTAATAGAAATTTATTAAATTCATTTTAATTCACTTATTTGGAAACAAAAATACAATTTAAACACAACAATCGGCCATTTTTATTTTTTATATAATCTTTAGGATATAAAATGGAATTGTATTTTAGGCTTTTTATATATTTTCCGTAAATATCAGGCGCCTCAATTTTGTAGACTTTTGCAGAGTTTTAAAACACGCCATTCTCAATGAAAGTGGTAGCATACGGAAATGCTTGCATACTTTTGTTATTTTTAAAGTTGTTATTTTAACACTTATCGGAAAGTGTAAATGAAAGTGTAGTTTTTATCTTTTTTGAAGTATTTACTAAAAAGTAAGTATTTATATAAATAGTTATACTGTTGATAATATTTAATAGAAAGTTTTTATAAAATAAATAAATTTAAGTATATTCGGTAGGCTATAGTTCTTCAATAATCTAAAGCCTATTCAGTTCTTCTATAATCTAAGGAATTAATTTATTTGGTTTAAAAATGGCTACCTTAATTTGACAGCTTTCGTCCATTTTAATTTCGCTAGCCTTGTACAAAATAGGTTGCTGTATTTACTATATGGAGGCAAATATTTTTTTTTAAATTAACAATTTCTATTTTTCTTATTTGCTTTTCTACTTTATAATTTTGTTTTAATACCATGTATATAAGCTTAAATCCGCTGTTTTTTAGTCCAAAAACGCATGTTTTTTTCATAGAAAGTAAACATTAATTTATTTAAACTAGTTGCCCTCGCTAGCTACACATTTTTCCCATATCTTCGGCAATGTCTGGATACAACGCCAAAAAAATTCCTTCTCTTTCGAGGCAAACCACTCATCAATCCATTTTTGGACGTCTTCGTAAGAATTGAATTGCTGCTCAGCGAGCGCATGGCCCATCGATGAAAACAGGTGGTAGTCGGAAGGGTCCAGGTCTGGTGAATAAGCGGGGTGGGATAGCACCTCCCAGTTAAGTGTCTCCAAGTAGTTTGGACCATTTTTGACGTGTGCGATGGTGCGTTGTCGTGGAGGAAAATCAGCTTGTCATGTCTTTGTTGATAATCCGTCCTTTTTTCACGCAGAGCACGGTGCAATTTGATCTGTTGTTGGTGGTAGCGGCGTACATTGACAGTTTCACCAGGTTTCAACATCTCATAGTAGACGATACCCTGCTGATCCCACCAAACGCACAGCATCGTCTTCCGTCCGAAACGATTTGGTCTTGGGGAAGATGTTGACGGTTGGCCGGGATCAACCCACGATTTCTTGCGTTTAGGATTCTGGAAATATATCCACTTTTCATCAGCTGTCACAATCCGATTCAGGAACAACTTTCCTTTTTGTTTGGCGAGCAAGATTTCGCATGTGTTTTGGCGTCGCTCCATCTGGCTATCGTCCAATTCATGCGGCACCTATTTTCCGATATTTTCAATCTTCCCCATGCCGAGCAAACGCAAGGAAATGGCTGGCTGAGTAACACCCAATTGCTCCGCGAGCATTTTTTGCGATTGGG
Source organism: Atherix ibis (assembly GCA_958298945.1). Lineage (NCBI taxonomy): Eukaryota > Metazoa > Arthropoda > Insecta > Diptera > Athericidae > Atherix > Atherix ibis. The sequence goes on along the minus strand of OY282605.1, from coordinate 26,962,561 downwards.
TATTGTCTTCGTCTAAAAGAGCCTGCAATTGATGGTCCTCAACCTTCCTAGTCCGATTTTCACGCTTCTTGTCCCACAAGTCAAAATTTCTGTCTTTGAACAGACGAAACCAATTTCGGCACGTCGTTTCCGATAAAGCACTATCGCCATAGCCCGCCATAAGCATTCACTGCGATTTGGTAGCCGATTTCTTCAAATTGAAACAGAAAAGCAGAGCTTCCCGCATACGCTCTTTTTCTGGCACCAAACTAGACGTGATTACCAAAGGAAAAATGTATGTTGTTGTACGAAATTGCTGACCATGTGCACTGATTAAAGTTGACAGATGTCAAACTTATAAAAAAAGAGTATGGCGTGCCCAAAGTAACTTATTACGCTTACTCATGCCATCTATGACCAAACAGCGGATTTGCTTAAGCTTATACCCCTAGTATATAATGAAATAAATAAATAATATTTCAAAATAAAATACTGCGCTTTATTGCAGATTTTCGCCGTTTCTGTAATGTATTGCCTCAAAAATTTGGAGAGAATTTTTGTGTAGAGGCCTATTCAGTTCTTTTATAATCTAAGTTTTTGGTGCCTCTAGCAGCACTACCGCCAGAGAAGTCTATGATTCGATGACGTTTCATCGGATAACTGGCGAAACCACCCCTACGATCGTTCCGTATGCACAATATCGACGTAATTTTAATTTAAGACACGATAGTAAGCTTTTATTACCCTTCCAGTAGTAAAAGCCTCCCATTTCCTGTTCCTCTTCCCTCTATGAGTTTTTTTCTGTTTTTGTTTTTAATTTTTTGTCATAATTTCTGTTTTCTCTTATTTCTTTCCTTTATTATTATTTTTTGTCTCCCTTCCCCTTCAATGGGGAGCTTAAAATCCTCGGGTGTCTCCACATTATACCCTGTACATTATTTTTTAACATTAGTTTTTCTGCTTATGGTGGTTGTGAGAGCACATGGCAGCACCAATTTCGAACCCCCTCAAAATCTTCCCAGCTTTAAGATGTACTTCCTGAGTATGGTTGTCACTAGCTAAGCTCCTGTTAAACTCAGAAACATTCAGAAAATATTTATTTTTAATCCAGATTTTAATACCTTTCCTCATCCCTTTCCAATACTCAAAAATATCTGTCAGTATTTTTTCCATACCATAACAAATATACTCAACCGGATCTGGACTAGTACAACTTTCCATCCATTTTATAGACTATTATGTCCAATAGGAAAAGGATTCAATAAAAAAAAATCTACACAAAAGAAGAAATCTTTAACATAAAAACTAAAAAAAAAAGATTAATACATAAACAACAGATTCATTATCTTCATTCAAGTGGAAATCAAAGCTTTTACATACAAACTTTAAATTGACTGAAAATACCCTTAAAATAGTTTTCTCCCATAGCAGGGAGAAGAAAAAAAAGCTCCTCTAAAATTTTTGTGTTTGTGAAATTTCCAACTGCACTTGTACGATATCCTTTTTATAAAATACAGTGAAATATGAAATTTTATTTTTTTTTAATTTTCCGATATAAATAAGTGAAGGAGATGTACTAGTAAATTTGCCTTTCTGAACTAAAATAATCGAACAGATTTTTTTTTTAATGAATTTTACAATACATAAAAGAATGCACAGAAGGATGAACATTGGCAAAGGGTAGTTTTCTTTTTTTGTTGAAATAAACTTTTGTAAAAAGATTGAGTTGCTTTTCAACTACTCTCTTTCGAAGAGTCCTGATTGACCTAAATATTATCTGAAAACAAATTGGTATAATTTTAAAATGCTTAAATAAATAATTATAACTAAAATAAATAAAGACAAGAGTAGAATTAAAGTTTGTTGAACTGTTACAACAAACAGAATACTAATAATTGCGGATATTTTTTCTTAAGGGCCACTTTAGTTATCGTACATAGAAAAAGGATATTTTTTCCAAATAATGAGAGATTATTTATTTTATAGAAAATGTTAATATATACAAGACTATTTTTATATTTTTATACTTTTTACAAATAAAGGGTTTTCGAATAAGAGTGATATGATTTATTTTTAAAAAAAACATACTAATTGTTAAGAAAATTCAAATGTTTTTTATTTAATGTGAATTACAATCGATACAATTAAGTTCTGAATAAAACGTTATTCAAATGGCCGCCACGACTTCTTTTGCAGGAACGAATTCGATGAACCAAATTTTTGAGCACTTTTTCCACTCAATCAAGTCGTATGTCATGAATAGCACGTTCAAAAGTGACTTCTAAAGCTTGAAAAGAGTCGAGTTTATTGCTAAAGACCAATAAGTTCAAATAACTCTACAAGAAATAGTCGAGTGGTGTTAAATCACAACTTCTTGGAGGCCATTTAATGTCACATTTTCTTGAAATAATCGAATCTCCAAACTTTTCTTGTAATAATTCGGTTGTTGCACGTGCTGTGTGGCACATAGCCCCGTCTTGTTGGAACCAGATGTTGTCGATATCAACTTCTTCCAATTTTGGCCATAAGAAAAGTTGGTTATCATCGATCTATACCGCTCTCCATTGACAGTAACGGTGTTACCAGCTTAATTTCGAAAGAAGTACGGACAGATGATTCCACCAGACCAAAATCCACACCAAACTGTCAATTTAGGTGAATGTAATGGCTTTTGTTCGCACCAGAATCGACAGTTTTGTTTATTTACCTCACCACTCAGATGAAAGTGAGCGCACGAAAAGTTGCAATTGGAGAACGATTATTTTGATAATAAAATTGAATAATTTGTAAATATTGTTCTTACGTATATCTCTTTATAATAAAATTGTAAACATTACTAAATACAAAGAAAAAAATAAGAGATCACGAGACATATTACAAATGGCCGAAACGTTACTTAGAAATCATATCACTCTTATTGGCAAACCCTATATTTGTATAAAGAAAAAACCAAAACTAAGAAAATATCCATTTTACAGTTTGAAAAGTATAGCACTTTAGTTTTATTTTAATTAAATATTTTTACTAATAAGAACTAGATTTATAAAGATGTTAATTTGCCATTTTATATACATATTAAATAGTTACTAAAAATATACCATGAAATGTGTAAAAAAATAATGCCAATTAAGTGCTGCAACAACTGGTTGATGGATTTTGATTTTTTGAACAACATTTTTCTTTAGCGATGAGGGTTATTTTTCGCTTATAACCAAATTCCTATTTATAGGGCTCGTAAGACTCATATACAAGGTTTGTCATAAATTATCGCGAATTTTATGTTTTTTTCAAATATTATTTATTGGCTTGCACGTGTTTTGGCTTGCCTCCGATTTTTGCATATTCCAAAAAATGGATCAAAGAATCTGTTTCGGGAAGAAGAAAAAGTCACAGGGGGCCAGATCTGGGGAATAGGATGGCTGCGGCATTATTAGTGTGTTGTTTTTGGCCAAAAATTCGCGCACAAGCAACGATGCGTTATCATCGTGCAAAAGCCAATTTTTGTTCTTCCACAAATCCGGGCGTTTCTGACGAATTGCTTCACGCAACGTGCTCATAACTTGCAGATAATATTCCTTATTGACCGTTCTACCCTGTGGCAAGAACTCATGTAAGAAAAACCTTCACATTTGACCGAACTTGGCGCGCTTTTTTCGGTCTTGGCTCGTGCGGCATCTTCCATTGGAATGATTGAGCTTTGGTTTTCACGTCATAACCATAAACCATAAACCAAATTTGGGAGCAAATTTGGGTCATCGCGGACAGAGTCCAACAGCTCCTTAGCAATGTTAATGTGATACTGTTTTTGGTCGAAATTGAGCAATTTTGGTACGAATTTCGCGGCGACCCGTCTCACGAGCAAATCATTGGTAAAAATCAAATGGCACGAGCCAATCGATATGTTTAAGTCCTCAACAACTTCTCTAAACAATTGGCCAATACTATTTTCTTCACTTCATCAATGTTTTCGTCTGTTGTTGACGTACTTGGGCGTCCGGCACGCTTTTCGTCGTTCCCATCTTCTCGGCCCTCTGAGAACATTTTGTACCACCGATAAACGTTGCTTCGGTACAAGGTAGCTTCACCATATGCCACAGTCAACATTCGTAATGCATTCGCGCAATTAATTTTGTTTTTCACACAAAATTTGCTACAGATTCTTTGATGGGCAAAAATCGAAGACGAGCCAAAACACGTGCAAGCAAAGCATCTGTCAAAAATTAACTAAAAATTCATAAAATGGCCGAACTTGTCGGTAGAATTGAGAGACATAAGTACCAACATAACGCATGACATAAGTACATGCGTAGCCCGCGGAAATTCAAAATTCGCTATACTTTTAAAACAGACCTCGTATGCCAATAGAAAAGCCACTGTACGAGGGTCGTTCAATAAGTCCTTAGAAAAAGATGGAAAAAAACTGTTTTTTAAAAGAAAATTTTTTTATTTTTCAACATAATATCCTTTTAGCTCTATACACTTTTCCAACCGTTGTTCCAAAATTTTTATCCCGTCCAAAAAATAGGATTTTGGAAGTTCTGCCAAATACTCATCCGTTTGAGCAATGACGTCCTCGTTGGAAGTGAACCGCCATCCGCCAAGCCATTTCTTCAGATTGGGGAAAAGAAAATAGTCACTCGAGGCCAAATCTGGTGAATAAGCGGGATGCTGCAACAATTCCATTCTCAATTCCACAATTTTGGCCATGGAAACAGCGCAGGAGTGCACACGCATATTGTCCTGATGCAAGAGGATTTTTTTCTTCTTTAGATGGGGGCGTTTCTCTTTGATTTCCTCACTCAACCGTGGCAATAACGACGCGTAATACGCTCCTGTTATTGTTTTTCCTTTTGCCAAGTAGTCGATAAAAATGATGCCCTGTGAATCCCAAAAGACCGTGGCCATCACCTTGCCGGCCGATGGCACAGTTTTTGCCTTCTTCGGAGCCCGTTCACCCTTGAAAATTCACTGTGATGACTGTCTCTTCGTTTCTGGAGTGTAGTAGTGTATCCAGGTTTCGTCCACTGTGACATATCGACGAAGGAATTCGGCAGGATTGCGATGAAAGAGTGCCAACATAGCCTCAGAGTCCACTACACGATTGCGCTTATTCTCCTCTGAGAGCAAACGCGGCACCCATCTTGCCGAAATTTTTTTCACAGACAATGTCGTGGTCTCAACTAATTCGCGCACTTTAATTCACCGATCGTTCAAAATCAGATCGTGGATTTTGTCGATGATTTCAGGAGTAGACACCTCAACTGGGCGTCCTGAACGATGTTCATCTTTTGTGGATGAATGGCCACGTTTAAAGTCATTCACCCAATTGTAAACCGTCACAAACACAGGTGCAGATGTGCCATGAACTGCATCCAACTCGGCTTTGATTTCTTTCGGGCTTAGGCCTTTCAAATGGAGATGTTTGATGACAGCCCTAAACTCGCTTTTTTTCATTGTTATGCACAAATAAATGTCGTTAACTTTAATCGACGATAGAAATTGACCTACATTATGGATCGAGCTGAAATTTTGACAGCTTTCCTGTCGATAATGCTAAAAACTTATTGAACGACCCTCGTATATGCGAAAAGTGACTGTCTGGTATGCATTTTGATCTCAATGCGTTATTGGTTCATATTTTTTTGAAAATGAAGAAGTAGAGACCGTTACGGTTAATTTTGAGCACTATGGTCCTATAGTCACCAACTTTTTTAACCTAAACTTATAGATTTTAATCTAAATTATATGTGGTTTTAACAAAATAGCACCACAAGCCTTACAACACGATAAATTTTAACTATATTTTGCGAAAAAACTCCAGGACACCTTATTTAGATGCTGGACTATATAACTTGGCCTCAAAGACAGAAAAATTTGCCGCCATTGTAAATTTTTTAAAGAAAATTATATTTACGGAAATAATTATGAAACTTTAAATTAATTAAAAATAAACACCCTTCAAATAACACCCATGAAAATTACAGCTGGAAATATGAAAAAAAATCAATAAAAAATATATTTAAAAATCGAAAATTCTAGAATATTAGTAAGATTTTTTTTAATTGCGTAATGGCAAAATTTATTTAATATGATAAAGTAAAAATTTTATCAAATTAGTACTAAAAATTATTTTTGATTTTATTTTACTTTCCAAAACGTAAATTGGATAACCCTTTACAGTGTCGCGTACGCTTTGGTAGACGTTTGATTTGTACAAAATTCTAGACAAAAAGCCTTAAAAAAAGTTGGCATTTTATAATAATTATGATTAGGAAAATAATTTATAATAAATATGAAAATATGTGTTATTTTATTATCATTAAATTAATTATTAATTTATGCCAAGCATTTTAGTTTTTATAATCGAAAGCAAACGGATGAATTTTTGTTATGACTGTCCTTAATTTATAGTCTAAGAAAATATGCAACTTATTTTCTCAACTGAGTCTAATATCTTTTTTCTATTTACAAAGAATATTCCATGATTTATTTTGGAACCTAATTTTGCGCATAAAACTAACAAAATTATCAGATTTTTATGAATTTTATATATTTTTTTAAAAAAAAAACCTTTAGTGAATAACGCTTAGTAAAGATTCGCTCTATCATAAATATTAGTCGTAAAAATTATTTCAGTACATAATCAACATTCGACAAAAGTTCTTCATTCGCCCCAATCTGGATCGAATGTAAAACGGAAACTTTACTCAATCGCATTAAACATGAATAAACAGGGAGTATAATTTCCTTAGGTGTCCATCATTTTTTATCTGCATCGTTTGATCTCGAATCCATTGTAAGTACTTTGGTTATTTGAAGAAAACTTATCTGATGAATTTGACACATAAAAAACAGTTTCCGATGTGATGTCCTTTATTTTCGTTACTGCATTCATCTTCAAATAATTTCGTGCTGCAAAATTCTGTCACTCATGTTATTATGGATCTTGTTAACAGATACAAAAATAATGGTTTAAAATTATTTGGACACGTATCAAAGTAGGAAATTTCATTTCAATCATGTACAGGGTGTTCGAAAGATAAATGTAGAATTTTGAATTTAAATAAAAAAAAAATGTTCGGTCGATTAACGTAAACCTTTTTCTTTAAGGATCTTCACAAGTATAGGTCGGAAGCTAATAAATCTGGGGATCATGGGGACCAACCACTTTTCGATAATATTCGGTCAAAAAACATTAGTTTCAGAATTTCTATTGTAACACGTTCCTGTTGGAACCACACTTCGTCCAGTCCATATATCACCGTTACAGCATTGTTAGCGATATTTTAAAAGAAATACGAACTAATGGCTCCTCCAGCCCAAACTATGCACCACACAGTCACCAAAGGAAGATGTAAAGGTCTTTCCTGAACTACCATTGGTTTTCCACATTAGCAGAAACGGCTGTTTTGTTGCTAACAATCATCATTAATGATGACCAAGTTTTCCACGTAATTATTTGAGCATCACAGAAAGGCCTGGAGGCTATTAGGCGATCTTATATTTTGTATAAGTTGACATTGCCAGGTACTTATCAAACTGCCCTCGAATTAGATACTTGTCAGATTGCCTGAAATATTGGAATTGTCTAGGCATGGCTAATGATGTTAAGTGCTTATTATTTGGCTGGTGGGCAAAATTGAGGACTTCAGTAAGTACAGTTAAAATTGAGGACTTCAGTAAGTACAGTTACGTGGACAACCCCCCTCCGCCATGTGATCAGCCAGCTTATTGCCGAGCATACTAGCATGGCAATGAAATCAATGCAATTCAACATTTTGGTTTTCCAGCAACTAATGTCAAATGTAGTTGAGAGACATTGCACAAAATTTACGATGATACCAGCAGAGTCCTCTCATAAATAACGGGTGCTTTTTTAAGTTTTTACAACTTTTATATGAATCGATAAATTAATGCTTGCCATTTATTTTTTAAACATTATGTCATGTAAATTTTTAACCACTTTTTCGAGCATTTCAGACGCTATCTTACTAATACCAAGTATGATGTTGTCTTCCAAGGCAGTAAGTGCCGGTGGTTTATCGACAGAGGCAACTGACTTCACGTACCTCCATAAAAAAATAGTCTAGAGGCGTCAAATCGCACGATCTAAGCGAACAACTCACCTGCATGAAACTTGTGATAAATTATTTCACAGGCTGTGTGGTATGTATAGCCGTTTTGTGGAAACCACATGTCGAACAGATGTAGTTCTTACATTTTGGGTAAAAAAAAAAGTTCGAAATCAGCGAGCGATAGCGGGCGCAATTGACGTCATTTTTAAAGAAATGCAGCTTCGTCGGTGAACGCAATTTTTTGGTAAAAAAAAACGTATTTTCCTCAAGTTGTTCTAAGGCCCAGCCACCGAAAATTCGACGCTTTGGCAGGTCATTCGACTTCAGTTTTTCAGCACAATCTATGCCTAAGAAATCCCAATTGCTGTGAACGGCGACTGATGGACAATTCGAGGTCTTTACCAACACTGAACGCTGCGGCAGCAATATTTTCCTCTGTATGCACTCAACACTCATGGGTTGGTGGTTTGATGTCCAATAGCATCAAATTACTACAAAATTTTGTCGCTGTGGCTTGAATTGCTTGCTCAGTATGTCGATTATGACGACCGTCAAATGGTGGAAATGCGTGAAACACATTTTTCATAGAGTACAAATTTTCTTAATAAAATTCAGTAATTTGTAAGCGTGACAATGCTATCTGAGCACTTTTAACTTTAACATATGCCACGTGTCATGCGTGATCTGTCAAAAATAAAAACAGGAATAAACTACCTTTTCTGTAGTTCTGCATCATCCCTCCCAACTAGATTCACTTGTGTAGCTAATTCTATAATAGAATTAATCAGGTTCGTCGATAGGATTAGAGACGCGAGAGTTTCCGCAATGGTAGACACTTGTTTAGTACTAATAACTTTCCAAATTCTATATCCACAAGTTCTTCTTTATCTGAGGTTTTTGTGCCGATTTTAATAAAAAAATAGGAAGAACCCATTAAAACTTTCATGTCACGGAAAAAAGCGGTAGGGCTTCTATCACCGATTTCCACAAATCGACCCAATGTTGGAAGGGCCGTTCCATTTCATTATTTCCACTTAGCTTTTAACCACCTTAACAACATGTGGCCGAGCGTTGCCATGCTGCCAAATCATTTTGCCGTATTATGAGCGTTTTTCCTTTAATGCTCGGCTCAAACGCATCAGTTGTGTTCGGTTGCGAACTTTTGCGATGGTTTCGCCCAGTTGCAACAGCGCATAATATACCACGCCGAGCTGGTCCCACCAAATATAAAGCTTGAGCTTTGAGCCAAGAATTATCATAATAGATCCACTTTTCATCGCCAGTCATAATACACAGCGGAAAACCGTCCCTTTTTTTGCCGTTGAAGCGCTGTTCGCACTTGAAAGAAACGCCGTTCGACGTCTCTCGGCTTCAACTCGTATGACACCCAATTTTCTTGCTTTTGGATCATTGCCAAGGCTTTCAAACGATGGGAAATGGCTTATTAGGTAACGCCCAATAAATTTGCAAATTTTTGTTATGTTTGACATTGATCTTCATCCAGTTATGCCTCCAAATCTTCAAACTTTCGGCACGCTCTTGTCTTCCCCGTCGAAATCACCACTTTTGTAGCGCTGGACCCATTCGCGACATGTTCTCTCCCTAAATCAAGTCTCACCATAAGTTTTTACAATCTTTAGATGCGCCTCAGCCACAGATTTTTCCATATTGATGGCAAAAAGTACAACTTCCTAAAAATGACGCTTATTAGGCTCAAATTCCGACATTTTCAAGCACAAAAAATATATAACGGCGATCAAAAGTTACAAATGCAATAATAAGGAGTTATTGACAGATGCCTAAGGTTATGATTTGACATTTCTGAGCTTATATTTTGGAACAGCATTTACAGCTGGCGCTATCTATTGGAAAACGGCGGTTTCCTTTTTTTACTCTCAATAAAATATGATCCAACCTTCAGAGTTTTGTATTTGCTCTCTGAATCTGGATTTTTGATAATATCCAGTATACTGCCGACCATTTCCTGAATTGTCTTACAAAACCAAGCTTCAGGTATGTTGGGCCAAAAAGACGGTACCTTCTGCAAAAGTCGCACTGTCAATTTGCACTTGATTTGATCCATCGCCTATTTTATTAGACACGTTGAATTCAGATACCAAGAAAATATTCACAGACAAGGATACCACCAATCAATATGGCTTATATGGCACGGAAAAAGAGTGAAAAATAAAACCAATTAAAAAAAAAATCTCAATATTTTGCAGAACGCCCAATAACGCGCGTGATAAAAAGTAAAAAATTTTTTTTTAAAACCGTCAGGAAATTTGAATTGACCGAAATTTGAACGAAACAATTTAAAATTTTGTTGCTTCTGTTATAACTGTTGCAGAAGTTGCTGTTGTGGTTGACATTGTAACTGCTGTTGTTGCTGCTGCTGTGAACTTTTGTGCTGCGATTGTTGCTGCTGCGTTGGCTCGTAAGTGCTGACGATGCTGTGCTCGCTGTTGTTATTACAAATTTGGTTATTGTTGTTGCAGCTGAGCAGGCGGTGGTGACTGTCGAAGCCCTAGGTTTTGCTGCGGTGACTGCGGTATTCATAAAGAATATGGATCATAGTGAAATATGGTAAATGCCACAGGATTGGCATAAGGGACGATTGGTGTGGCGAAAAAGGAAGTTATGAATAAGACCAGTATGTCCAATTCGGATTTTGAGGAGCTTCCGCGCCCAGAATTTTGGTGTGGATGTTGAGTAGAGTGGTTTATTGGTAGTTATCCAATGATTCGACAAAAATGTTTCAATTTTGGTCCAGTCATCGTGTCTGCGAATGGCTAATGGTGTTAGTTGCCATTCTGTTAGTAGGTGAGGCAGATTGGGAATGACTGTTATCACTGGTCGACGGAGTGTTTCTCCAGCCAACTTGTCAACACTTACATTGCTCACAATTCCCACATGCCCCGCCGTCCATTGAAACTCGACGCTCCTTTTGTAGGCTATGACGAATTGCGCTAAATACTGGGTCACTCGATAGGTCAGAAATGGCTTAAAGGGCGGCAAGACTGTCGCTAAAAATAATAACGCTCCGTTGGCTAGAATATAGGTCGCAATTGCAATTGCTGTTTTGATAGCCCACAGCTCCCCGTAAGGGAAGACTCCACAACATAATACGTGGGTGCTGCAGTCAGAAAGTTCGACGACCGAAAAAGATGTAGTATCGGTGTCAGCGGCGGCATCCGTGAACAACAGTCGATGATCTTTTAAGGAAAAGTTTCCTATATGTGGACGGACCAGTACTAGCCTTCTTAAACCTATCAAGAGAAGCACTCACTTTCAACTTTACTCCCAACCACGGTTTCAAATTTGGGTGTGGAAGGGAAGTTTGGAAAATAAAGGGGAGAATGGAGGAATTGCTTTCAACGTGGGATATTAATAAGAGTAGCCATGATGAATTCCTTTTTGAACCGGGGGAGATGATAATGTTTTTGATTAAAGTATGGAGGGGGTAATTTGGAAGGTATACGAGGGTTACTCAACAAGTACTTAGCCTCACCGCCCGATGGAACTGCTGTCACAAAAGAAATTTACCATTAAAATAGCAGCCTAACTGTACATTCTTTTCAGTCGATTCCCTTCATTAGTTTTGTTTTGAGAGCCTTTGAAAGCGAGCGTGTTGGTTGGTTGCACAAAAATGGAAAAAGAACAATATCGTTCGGTGATTAGATTCTTGTTTTTGGAAGGGAAAACGCGCAGCGAAATCAAAGATCGCTTGGATGCTGTGTATGGTGACTCTTCTCCTTCGATGGCGACCGTCAAGAATTGGTTCAACGAGTTTGTTCGTCGCCGCACGTCGGTTTTTGATGAGCCACGCCCAGGTGCCCCAAAAACGGCTGCTACGGAGGAAAACGTTAAGAAAGTCCACGATCTCGTGTTGGCAGACCGTCGATTGAAGGTTCACGAGATAGCTGAGACTGTGGGCATCGCAGTAGGAACGGTGCATCATATTCTACACGAAGAACTGGGCATGAGAAAGCTGTCGGCGCGATGGGTGCCGCGTTTGCTCACACCGGAAAATAAGCGCAACCGTGAGACCACATCGGCGACGTGTTTGGCGCTGTTTCAGCGCAATCCAGCGGAGTTCTTGCGTCGTTTCGTGACCGTCGACGAAACATGGATTCACTGGTACACACCAGAGACCAAGGAACAGTCGAAACAGTGGACTTCACCCGGCGAACGTGCTCCGAAGAAGGCGAAGACTGTTCGATCGGCCCCCTGTGACTTTTTGTTTCCAAACCTGAAAAAATCACTCGCCGGGAATAGATTTGGGTCGAATGAGGAGGTCATCGTCGCCACGGAGGCCTATTTTGCTTCCCTCGAGAGAATGTATTTTTTGGGCGGGTTAAAAAAGTGAGAGCATCGCTGGCTAAGTGTATCGAGCTTAAAGGAGATTATGTGGAAAAATAAATTGCCACCTTTCCAAAATTTTCGTTTTTCTTTTGTAGGCTAAGTACTTGTTGAATGAACCTCGTAATTGCATAGAAATTATATTAACAAACAGCAATGGTTGTGCAGAAATTATTACCCTTCACAAAAGCAAATCGTGTCAACATCAATTACGAAAAATACTTTTGCCTCTTAACAGGATACTGCTCAATATGGCTATATGAACAAGTATTGGTAAATTGAACTGTTATCTAGCATATCACCCCTACCAGAATGGATATTTATTGGTTGCCAATAGAAAAACTATTGACTACCGTCTAATGAGAGGGAACTAAATGAAATTGAAATAAATGTTTTGTTAAATTAATCCCATCGTCTTACCCCACATGCCCCCTTTTAGATAAACAATACTTCTCTGGATAGATGATGCATTAGAAGAGTAGTCCTCAATGATTTAAGAGTAGATGGGATTTTAGTGATGAACAAATAAACCGAATACAATAAATACAAAAATATAGAAACATCCAAATCGATGGCGTTTTTCTATCGTTGTGCAAAATATCCACCATCGAAATTGAAGGGCTAAAACAATTTATTAACTTGGATGAGTTTATTTAAGAAAATCCTGCATTTCTTTGCCTTTCATTTATGTCAACAGACAAATTTTTGGCTAAGCAATTTCATAAGCTCTTGAATAAATATCCGTAAATAAACCACGAGAATAACTCGCAAAATGTCTTCCATTAACTATGACTATTATTATCGGAATATTTTATATGCTGTTTGGGAGGCTATTCTATTCAATATATGTGAATGCGTATAATTCAACGCCATTGTGGACAGACGATCTTCTGTCCCCCACAAAAGTTAACTTACTCACTCATATAAGTGCTTGGTATTATTAGTTTAAGGTATTGATTGAAGAAAATTCCACATTCAATTCACCCTCACAAATCATTCTCCCTAAAGCCAGAAACCCAAAGAAAACAAAAAAAAAATGAACAAAAAAGTCGATTGCAATTGCTAAAGGGCAACCTGAGTTGAAATGCCCGTTCTGTCAAGTACAATGCAACAGTCGATTTTTAGGGATGACAAGTGCGTTTTAGCCCAAGAAATGACAATACACAATATTGTGGGTGGTAAATGAATTAAAATTGCTTTTACGTCTACTCATACGATAAGCCAAACCCTAAGTCCCCATTTTCCCGGTTTGCGTTTATTTTTCAAACGTTCGATTTTTCTAGTTACTTCGAACTTTATCACCCTTTCCGGTTGCGTCCTTCTTAGTTAGTTTCGATTGGAAGTTATATTTTGTGGAGTAGGGGGGGGGGGGATGGAATAATTGGATCCATAGCCTAATAGCGCAACGAACTGTTTGTGATTTCCTGAGACTTTTCGACTAAATATACAGTGTCACCGCACCGGGAAATCCAGATAGTTCGATAGTTGATAAAAATTATACACTAGAAAATAGTAATGAAAATAAGTGTATGTCCAATTAAATTGATTATGCCAGTCAAAATTTTAGTTTATTATTCATGTACAAACGCAAATGCTATCGAATTCCATTAATAATAGAAGAGTAACAATTTCTAATCGATGGCTTCAAAAAAAATTGTGTGAATTTAACAAGGGGAAACAAAAGATAAAAGTTATAGTGTGGATAAAAATCTTATTTGTAACATGAAAATTACTTAGAATTGTGGAAATTATTATAAATAATGTTTAATGAGAAAAAAATAATGAGACTGATATAAATCTGGCAACACTGCGGACTTCCTCTTCACAAATCTTTTGCGTCAGTCTCTCCTAGCTCAGCACGTTCAAATCCAACGCATTCTTCTTTGATTTCTTGCGTGGTCCACTTCATGCATGGAATATTCTCTATTTTCTTCTTTTTTTCACATCTCCTTCATCTTCACCACCTTCTTCATCTTCTTTAAGGTACGACTCTTCTGCGTCTTCATTGCTCTTCTACATCATTTTCTTCTACATCTTCCTTATCTTCTTCAGGTATTACTCCACTTATATTATCAAAAGCCATGCAAAGCTTCATCGCCATAACTTCCCATTCTGCGTCTTCTTTGTTCTTTTACATCATCATCTTATTCTTCTACATCTTCCTCATCTTCTTCACGTACGACTCCATTGACATTAGCATAAGCCATGCAAAGCTGCAGCGCCATAACTTCCTCTTCTTCGTCTTCTTTGCTCTTCCACATTATCTTCTTCGTCTTCCACATCTTCCTTTTCTTCTTTATCTGCTTCAGGTATGACTCCTTAACTTTTTCCTCTCCTTCAGGTATTAATCCCTTGATATTAGCATAAGCCATGCAAAGCTTCACCGCCATAACTTCCCATTCTTCCTCTTCTTTGATCTTTTACATTTTCTTCTTCTTCTTGCACATCTTCCTTAACTTCTTCATCTTCTTCACGTACAACTCCATTGACATTAGCATAAGCCATGCAAATCTTCATCGCCATAACTTCCTCTTCTTAGTCTTCTTTGCTCTTCTACATTATCTTCTTCGTCTTCCACATCTTCCTTTTCTTCTTTATCTTCTTCAGGTATAACTCCATTAACATTAGCATAAACCATGCGAAGCTTCATCGCTATAACTTTCTCTTCTTCATTTTCTTTGCTTTTCTATATTATCTTCTTCTTCTTCCACATCTTCCTTATCTTCTTCATCTTCTTCAGGGACGACTTCATTGAGATTAGCATAAAGCATGCAAAGCTTCATCGCCATAACTTCCTCTTCTTCATCTTCTTTGCTCTTCTACATTATTTTCTTCTTCTTCCACATATTTCTAATCTTCTTCATCTTCTTTACGTACAAATCTACTCACATTAGCATAAGCTATGGAAAGCTTCATCGCTATAACTTCCTATGCTTCGTCTATTTTTCTCTTCAAAATTATCTTTTTCTTCTTCCACATCTTCCTTATCTTCTTCATCTTCTTCAAGTACGACTCTTCTGATATAAGCATAAGCCATGCAAAGCTTCATCGCCATAACTTCCTCTTCTGCGTCTTCTTGCTCTACTTCCTCTTAATCATCTTCCGTACCCCATGCATGAAGCAGGCAAATATTCAATCTTCCGTCAATTCCTACGGTAAGCATTCTCAATCAGCAGACCACTCTCTTAATCCTCCACGCATATTTGTGCACTTAGCTGGTTCTGCCTCTAACCTGCTTCCTAAACCTCTACTATCATCTACAGTGATACCACCCAGAATTCTGCTATTCCTCACCCCCAGTCCTAGGACAGTACCTGCGATATAGACAGTACCTCTCATTAAACGTTATTTATAATAATTTTCCCAACTCTAAGAAATTTTCATATTACAACGATCCACGTTTCAGCAACAATATGTGTTAAGCTCGTTTAACTTATGAAAAGTTTCGTTGGGCCTATGGGGTTTACGTTTTTCAGTGGCATTAGGCCACGGATGAGGATCCTTAACTATTTAGGCTTGAACACCGAAAACTGATGAAAATGTTGCCAAAAAACTTGGGGTGCACAGAAAAAAAAAAACGGTCAACCTATTTTTCTAGTAAAATGTCTTTTGAAGGCTCAGAAAAAGGGTTCATTGCAACAGAAAACATATTGCAACAGTTGCAGCATTGGAGGACATTTATAGTCCAACAATCGACCCGATTCGTAACTGCATTCAATACTGGTTCTTGAATAGCCAAAAAGTTGAATTGCATTTCGTTCCAAATCATTCTGGTATCCTTGGCAATGAGCGGGCAGATGCGAGATAGGCTCCTCTCCAAAATTTATTCCATTCTTGTGACTTTAACATACCATTGAATTCAGAATTTCTTTCTGAGTAGTACTCCTTCCATTATGGAACCTTACCTTTTCCGCTCACTCATTTTAACTTGCTTTAAAATGCTCTACAAAATTCAAATATTTTCTGACTAATTCCTTCCAAATAACTATCGACCAAATACCTTAGAGAAGATGCCAGAGCTAACCTAAACGAAACATAAACTCTTCAAATGACCTCATTGTCATGGCGCTATGCAATGACTTCAAGCTCTTGTCTCAGAAATCGTACATACACACAAACATATATTGCTTATGCTTATTCAGTTTTTTTTGTATTATAACACCCACGTCCTCCTACAAACTGACACCCTCCTCCCTCCCAACCCCCTCACGACACAAACAAATTAGGAAACTTTTGTAAAAACCATTCAAAAAATTATCCTTCATTTACAGTCCTTGTTGCAAAAAGGGAGAAAACGAAATTTTTTCCCATTCTCATTTTCAGTTTCTCTTCTTTAATAAAATTTGGAAATGTCTTCAACTGAATCGATAATAGCCAGAGAACCACCAAGAAATAACAATTTAACCAAAATGATAATAATGAAAAGGATTTGGAATCTGCTGAGTTTCTGAACCTGTCACTAATTCTATAACGGAAATGGCAGAAAATTTTGTACACTCCGTTGTTGAGCACACTACTCGTAAGTCCCAAGGTGGCAATTGTTTGGGAAACCTCTCAATCAAGTATCCAAAAGATGCCACGTAACCACCGCACAAAGGAGTCGAAAATTTCAATACGCCATTAATGGACGACAACCTCTGAGGTGTGACAGGAAATTAAAACGCACCAACTCTACAGTTCGTCAACTCCTTTCGAACATTTCTTACAGAAATGCTGACATATTCAAGACAACAATTTCCAGACTTTTGTGAATTGAAATCTTCATCGGAAGCTGGTAGGGATGGAAGGAGTTAAATCAGAATTCGATTCAGAATAGAACGAAGCATTGCCAACGATGAATCTGTGCAGAGTCCTTCAGGGATGCCATTTCTATCGTTTGCGATGATATTACAATATTCCTTCTGGCATGGTTATTTTCAATCTTTTAACTACACAGAGTAGGGGGGGAGGGGGTGTGTCATAAAAATAAAAGAAAATTGTAATATCTGTGGTATTATCAAGCAGGTTGTAAGTAAGCGCAGATTGAAGGGTAAATTTCCGAAATAAGTTAAGGAGGAAAAAATGCAATAAGAACCAACCAAAGAAATATTCCCTTTTGAGTGTCGTCTTTACCATTCAATATTGCCGCTTTTCGTTTAAATATTTTACTTTTACTTTTATCAAATAAATATATAAGAAAAAATTCAACATAATTTCAATTCGATTTTTTGAATCTTTCAAATTGAACACTTCAATTTGTATAAAATTTAAATTGTTTTCATTCTGAATCGAAATAATATTAAATTTAATTGTTTATTTTAGAAGATAGACAATTTTTTCATTCAACCATTAATTCTCTATTTTAATTAAATATAAATAATATTTTTCTCAAATGTAAATAAAGAATTTAGAAGAGATTTTTTATCAAAGAAAATAATATTGTATAAGGTCATATCCATTTTGTTGTTTGAAAAGTAAAATTAAATAAAATATATTTTTAATAAAGAATTTATTAAAAACTATACTGAATAATAGTATCTAAATTTTGCCATTATGTATAAAAATATAATATTTTCACTCAATAATGCATTCAACATCAAAAACTGGTGCAACGCCTACGCTCAAGAATGCCCTCAACATCAAAAACTGGTGCAACGTCTCCGCTCAATACTGCCCTCAACATCAAAAACTGGTGAAAAGGGGCTACGAGTTTGAGTTCTTGTGAGGTCAGATTATACAAAAGATGTGTAGGACGATGATGTCAAAAGACGAAAAATGGCTCGGTCGGGTGATCACAATTGATGATTTTACAGATTTTCGAGAATTATCGAGAAACAAAACGTCCAAATGAAGAGTGGCGTACTGACAAAAGTACCTCGACCGCAAAAATCACGGAAGAGCAAATCAAAAATCAAGTCCATGGTCATTAGTGCTTTTGACCAGTAGGAGGATCGTTCATAAGGAACTTGTGCCTCCAGAGCAAACTTTCAACTAAGCTTTCCCTAAAAAATTCCTTTAAGGGCTCATAAATAGGATCGGATATAACATACACCACCGTTATAAGAAAGGGGTGCTATGGAACTACAAGAAAAAACTACAATTCTTGTAGTTCCATAGCGTCCCTTTCTTATCTGATTAAAGTTCATGTAACTTTTTTTGTTCCCCACAATCAAAAAGCACTTGAAAGTATGTAATTTTGCTACTATCAATAATATCCGAAGGAGTGTAACCGAAGAGCAGAAGACGATTTTAAGCTATGTCTTCCAGCAGTCGTATAGCTGCCTCACCAAATGCATAAAAATAAAACAATTTAAAAAAAAAAACAGTTTTAAATTTACACAAAAGTATAGGATGTCCCCAAAATAGACGCAATAAGTAATTTTTATCAAAAACACAGATTTACAATTAAAAATAATAATTTTTTTATTAAATTATAAAGCAAAAACCATAGGATTATTTACGATATAGCATATCGGATAAATGGCCTGTATGGCTTTGCAGACACATACGTTGAAATTTTCTATTACCGTTTTGCATAAATGTGACTGAATTTCATTGCTACAGCGCTCAATTTTCTTCCTTAAGGCGTGGTTGTGAGCTTGTTATCAAAACGGGAAATTACACGACCACGAAATAACTAATGCAGTAATTGCATTTTTTTCTTGGCCTGTATGGCATCGGGTACTGTCTTGTTAAAACCACATGTTATCCATATCAATATCCTTCAATTTAGGCACTAAAAGCTCGATTATTTTATCATAAAAATAGCGTTAAAATTAAAATGTTGCGTTTACTTTGGGATACCCTATACTTCTAGACTAAAACAAACGTCCTGAAGATGGTGTGGCTTCTAGTAATGTTTTTTTTTAAAATTTACATATAGTCAGAATTAAAATTTTAAAGATAATAACCTAAAAAGTTGATTTTTATTGGGTCATAGCGCTTAGAATAGACGTTAAATGTTTCTAATTCTTCATTTTCAAAAAAGTATGGACCAAATTTTATTTTCAAAGAATTTTAGACCAAACAGTACATTATACAGTTAATTTTTATAAATACAATAGTATTTTTATAGATAGTTTTGAGCTTTTAAAGCTTTATATAAGATAATTTTGCTTTTCGACGTATCCACCAAATTACCATCATCGATAAAGAAAAGTTTATTCCAACGTGACTATGGCAGACTTAACCAATTAAAAAATCAAAACTTCAATATATTTATTATATTTATATAATGGCAAGTTCTAATCTAAATTAATTTTATATTATATTATATATTAATTTGTTTTTTAGTTAAACAATAGGCTTGTACATTCCAAACAATAAAATGGATAATCTGTTACGAATCGAAATAATCAATTCTAATAGTTTAACAAAAATTTTCGAACATTTAAAGAAAAAGCAAAAAATATTAATAAATATTTATATAAATATTTTAACAAAAAAAAATATTCTATTTTCGATTAACAGATCCTTTTTTTTAAGTTGTTAAATATCCCTTTTTCAAGTCAACGTCCCCAACAATCAGCTAAGAAACATTTTCACATATGTTGATATCAACATAGGATGTTGCTAAGATCTTATTTACGAAACATTTCATTTGATCGCTTAAATATAAAAATTATTAGAAAAAGTTAATTATTTTATAGTATTTAATAAAATATTTTACTATATTTATAGTCTAATATTATACTAGTTAAAAAAAATTTGGTTTTGTTTAATAAATTCACTTAATTTTAGGTATTTATCAGTAAAGAAACATTTCAGCAAAAGTTATTAAACTTAAAACCTTACAAAAGCATTTCTTTCAATTATGATCGATTGGTTCGCCTAAAAGTTTATCGGATATTATAAAACCTAATTTTTTTTTCAATTGATTTACAAATTATAATTATAACTAATATAATTTATTTATTTTTAATAATTTTTTTGTACATAAAAAAAAAAAATCTATTTAAAAGAAAATCAGGAAAGTTTTTAAATTATCAATCAAAAACCATACAAATGTTTACCGATATTCGTTGTTTACTTTTAAGATTATTTATTAAATTTTATTAATTATATTTAGTTAAAAAAAAAATTTGTTTTAAAATTATTTAATTAATCTTTGCATAAAAAATGAATACACTTTAAATAATAGCTGATTTTTAAATATCATATTTTGTGGTTAGTTTAAGAGATAATTTACAATATTTTAAATTGATTATATTATAATCCTTGTTAATATAATTAAAAGTAATAAATTGATAAAATATTTCTTTTTATTAAATTAATAAAATTTTTGCTAAAATATAGCTCAAAAGTGGGTAACAACCAACAACAATTAGTCTCCGATAGAGTTTAATATTAAATGAAACCTCACAAATGTTAGGTAGATCGATTTACGGTAAGAATATGTCCCGATCTCTGGCAGCCCCTGAAGAACAGAAGAACAGGTAATCGATCGTTAAATATCATCTATTCTACCTGTTCTCGCACCTGTACACGAAATGATCTTTACCATCAGAAGAGTCAAAATTGGGATAGTATAAGTGGTATGGTCATTTTTAATGGATCGTCGCTCTTGACAGAGATCGAACGCGTTTCAGGTGATCTTAACTAATTGCGATCGATTTACCTGTCAAATTTATTGGTATTGAGTGTATTTAAATAGTTTTAATTTCAAGAAAAATCCAGTGAAATTCTTTATTTTCTAATAATACCAATTGATTCTTGATAAAAAGATCAATATGGAAAGGAAATTGGTCAAAGTTATTTTCTATTAGCTGATCTGTTATTCTTGTGCGCTCATATTCTTTTGTTTGTGTGCGGCGGAAATTGTATAGTGTATGCGTGTTAAAACGAGATTCTTTTATTGATCGTTTACGGTTTAATGTCAGGTACGTTGTTGTGTTAGTGCTTTGTTTACAAATTTTCATTTGACTGATCCTCGCGACAAGTTGCCGTGTTGTTTCTCTGCCGTTCCGTGGAAGGCTCCTGTATTTGGTCGTAAATTGCAGTGTACAGTTCAGCTTCTAGAAAGGAATTCGCGGTCATAAACTGATTTATTGCGACAGGTTTTTGGAGCAGACGCCGATCCAGAGTCGGAACAGGAGGTAGGACGTGCAAACCGATTCGGAAGAATGTGCACACGTGTTCCACCAACACCGCCCTGCGACAAAGCCATGGCCGGTCTTCCCCAGCTTTTGGACGATCTTCAGAGACTCTCTGAGGATCAGGAAAGTGCCGATGTTGTTTTCCTATTGGGACGCGAAGAGGAACGTGTCTACGCGCATAGAATCTTTTTAATGGCCAGGTAATTATTCTGTCCGACTGTAAATGACCTGCCCGTGCCTGTCTATCGGCAGGTATAAAATATCGCAACATGACGACGGACAGTGAAATAGTCTAACGGAATTTCAATATTTATAATTTTGCATTACATTTTCCACATTATTGCCTACACCAGTCGCTGAAAATTACTGAAGAGCAGAAAAGCTAATAAAAAAAAATAATTTGGAACACGTTCAAAAGCGAACAATTTTAGAACTCCCTTAATGGCCGATGATATTGACCGATCGAACCTGATCCGATTTGAATTGATTACTTGCCTTCGTGTTTTAATATTGAATAAGCAGACACACCTGAGATGTACTGTCGTTAAAGACCTTTTTGATAAGAGACCAATTAAATTTTTTTTATTTTATTGCCGAACATTTGCTATATTTTGGCTTAATTTGATTATTGAGAAAATCGATCGTCTCATTTCTTTATTAATGATTTTTTTTTTTTTAAACTGTATAAATTTGTTCAAATTTACTAAAACTACTGAAAAACTATACTTTTGATATGAGAAACAAATTTGATACCAAAAATTAGAAGAATCTCATTTAATTGGCATTATTTTTTGTAATAAAAACTTTTCTCTGAGAATTTTTCTAGATTTTTACTGCCTAAAAACAAAAAAATGTTCCTAATTTCTACTGAAATTTCGACTGGAAAATTTAATTAAAAACTCCGACTGGAAAATTTTATAGACAATTTTTGCTGACCATTTTTACTGAAAATTTTTACTTACAATTTTTGCTGCCAATTTTTACTGAAAAGTTTTAAAGACAATTTTTTTGCTGAAAATTTTTAGTGAAACTTTTCATTGGCAATTTTTGCTGCCCACTGCACCGACAGTTTTTATAGATAATTTTTGCTGACCATTTTTACTGAAATTTTCTGCTGACCATTTCTGCTGACAATTTTAACTGCCAATTTTGACTGAAAATTTTTGTTGACCATTTTTGCTGACCATTTTTACTAATAATTCTTGCCGACCATTTCTGCTAAAAAATTTTTACTGCCGATTTTTACTAAAACTTTTTAGTAATAATTTTTACTGACAATTTTTCCGACTATTTTTACTGGTAATTTCCGCTGATATGTGTATTTGTACTAACCATTATTTATTGATATTTGTTTGAAAATTTTTACTGACAATTTTTTTTGCTGAAACGTTTAACTGATAATTTTTGCTGATCATTTTTACTCACAATTTTTTTTAAAACTTTTGCTGACAATTTTCACTGACCATTTTTTCGCTGAAACGTTTTACTGATAATTTTTACTGACCATTTTTATTGACAATTTTTTTGAAAATTTTTGCTAACAATTTTCACTGACCATTTTTTCTGCTGAAACGTTTTATTGATAAGTTTTACTGACAATTTTTGCTGATAATTTTTACTCACAATTTTTTTGAAAACTTTTGCTGACAATTTTCACTGACCATTTTTTTTGCTGAAAATTTTTACTAACAATTTTTGCTACCATTTTTACTGACAATTTTTTTGAAAATTTTTGCTGACAATTTTGACTAACCATTTTTTTTTACTAAAACGTTTTACTACAATAATAATTTTTGCTGACCATTTTTACTGACAATTTTTTTGAAAATTTTTGCTGACATTTTTCACTGATCATTTTTTTTTGCTGAAACGTCATTTTTACTAATAATTCTTTTACTGATAATTTCTGTTGCCAATTTTAATTGAAATTTTCTATGAAAATGTTTACTGACTATTTCTACTGACAATTTTTAATGATAATTTTTGCAAATCATTTCTGGTGAAAAATTTTACTGAAACTTTTTATAGACAATTTTTACTACCAATTTTGACTGAACATTTTTATTGTCATTAAAAATTGTCAGTAGAAATAGTCAGTAAACATTTTCATAGAAAATTTCAATTATAATTTTGTGCTAAAAATTGTTGCTGACAATTTCTATTAATTTTTTTTTTAATTTTTGCTAACAATTTCTGTTGATAGTTTTTGTTGACCATTTCTACTGACAATTTTGACTCACAATTTTACTGAACCTTTTTACTGATAATTTTTATTGTCAATTTTTTGGAAAATTTTTACTGACCATTTATACGGACAATTTTTTGGAAGATTTTTACTGACAAATTTTGCTGACCATTCCCTCTGACAGTTTTTACTAGAAAATTTTACTGAAAATGTTTACCGACAATTTTTATTGACAATTTCTACTTACAAATTTTACTGACAATTTTTACTTAAACTTTTTATTGACAATTTTTACTGAAAATTTTGCTGACATTTTATTGATAATTTTTCCGACTATTTTTACTGATAATTTCCGCTCATATTTTTTACTAACCACTTTTCATTGATAATTTGTGCTAAACATTTTTGCTGACAATTTTTATTGAAATTTTTTTTGAAAATTTTTACTGATAATTTCCGCTGATCGTTTTGCTGATAATTTTCACTGACACGTTTTACTAAAAATTTGTACAGACAATTTGGTAATTTTAAATGATAATTTCCGCTGATATTTTTTACTGACCATTTTTTATTGATAATTTTTTTGAACATTTTTACTGACCATTTTGACTGACAATTTTTTAGAAAATTTTTTCTGACAAATTTTGTTAATCATTTCTGCTGACAGCTTTTAATAGAAAATTTTATTGACAATTTTTACTGACACTTTGTACTGACAATTTTTACTGATTGTTTTTGCTGACCGTTTCTGCTGACAATTTTGATAGACAATTTTCACGTTTTACTGAAAATTTATCCTGAAAATTTTTACTGATCATTTTGAATCATAATTTTCTCTGACCATTTTTACTGACAATTTTTCCGACTATTTTTACTGGTAATTTCCGCTGATATGTATATTTTTACTGACCATTTTTCATTGATAATTTTTTGGAAAATTTTTGCTGACAATTTTCACTGACCGTTTTTTTTGCTGAAAATTTTTACTAACAATTTTTGGTACCATTTTTACTGACAATTTTTTTTTCAAAATTTTTGCTGACAGTTTTCTTTGACCATTTTTTTTTGCTTAATTTTTTTCTTTTAATTTTTGCTTACAATTTTCGCTTTAGTTTTTGCTGACCATTTCTAATGACGATTTTGACTCACAATTTGACTGAACCTTTTTACTGATAATTTATACTGACAATTTTTTGGAAGATTTTTACTGACAAAATTTGCTGACCATTCCCTCTGACAGTTTTTACTAGAAAATTTTACTGAAAATGTTTACCGACAATTTTTACTGAAAATTTTTATTGACAATTTCTACTGAGAAATTTTATTGACAATTTTTACTGAAAATTTTGCTGACATTTTATTGACAATTTTTCTGACTATTTTTACTGATAATTTTCGCTCAAATTTTTTACTGACCATTTTTCATTGATAATTTGTGCTGAACATTTTTAATGACAATTTTTTGTTGACCATTTCTGCTGATAATTTTGACTAACATTTTTTTGAAAATTTCTACTGACAATTTCCGCTGATAGTTTTTACTGACTATTTTTGCCTTCAATTTTTCCTGATTGTTTTTGCTGATCATTTTTACTGAAAATTAGTACTTAACATTTTTCCAGACAATTTTTATTGAGAATTATTTTTGAAAATTTCTATTAACAATTTCCACTGTAATTTTTACCGACTAATTTTACCGATAATTTTTACTGACAAATTTTGCTGACCATTCCTGCTGACAGTTTTTACTAGAAAATTTTACTGTAAATTTTTACTTACACTTTTTCTGAAAATTTTTACTGACACGTTTTACTAAAAAATTTTACAGACAATTTTTGTTGGCAATTTTTACTCAAATTATTTATTAATATTTTTTTCTGAATACATTTATCTAAAAGGAATTTTCTTAAAAATCGTTAAGATAAAAGCCAATTGCTTATCGATTTTTCTTATTTTATATTAAGTGGACTAAAAAGAGACGCTTAAAAATTATCCTCTAAAAAATGTTCTTACATTCCACCTGTTGTTAGTTGATTAATTTTTTCCCATCTCGTTTTTATAATCGTTCAAGTGGTTGTTCCTAATACGAGTGCACCCATCGAACTTTATGAAAACTTGTTAAACGCTGGAAGAGAAACTTTTATTGGCCATTCAATGATACAGTGAAAAACCAATAAAAATGAAAATTGTCTCCTCAATTAAGTCACAAGTGCACTCCAGAAAGTTACACGAAGGAATTTCCATTTATTTAGGCGTCAGTAGTTCATACTGCATCCTAAGGACGTGTACTTCCTTGGACCGTAGCCAAAAATGATTGAAAAAACCCTGAAAGAGGGAAATTTTTGATACAAGAACTTTTGGCGCTATTCAGTATCTCGCAAATGTTCTCCCTTCGCCCCATTCGGATAGACCGGCAACCGTTCACATCCACAGCAATTTGGTTGCGTTGGCAAAGGTATTCAATGGCATCGAGTACCGACCAGGAGCCTTTGCTATTATTTTATCGACTACGAAGACACACAGCAATAACAACAACAATAATGGACACTTGCATATTTAACATTCCACCCTTAACGAATTGTTTCTTCTTTCGTGTTCGTGTTTCGCTTTAAAGGGGGAACAATTTGCCGTTAGCGAACGAAGGCGCTGTGTGGGAATGTGCCCTGCATATGCGAATCCAGGATTCCCAACGAATGCTAATATTGGTCGCCCTGACAACGCGTATCATATAGTTGAGTGTTGGTTGTTGTCCCTTTGGGGATTGGTTAGTGGAGATGAATGCGACCGAAAAGCAGAGCTTCTCAAACTTTTACCATTGAAATTTTCAAAGGAATTCTGCTTTTTTTAAATTCGCTTATCCTGATTTTTAATATTGAAAGAAACAATTTCATTTTGTTTAATAACTAATAAGGATCATTAAAAGTATTTGTGCATGTGTGGTAGTAAGAAAATTTCATTCACTTCCAAGTTGATGAAAAAAATCCTTAAAATTAAGGAGCCACTGGTATTTACACAACTTTCTATCAGTTGGCTTGTATTGCACAAGAAAAAAGTTCCTTTCGAAAAGAAGAAAAAAAAATAACAAAAATAAAAGGAAAATTTTCTAGGTTTCGATATAAGAAAAAAAATTTGCTCCTGCGTGGGGATGTCTAAGCTCTGGAAGAGTTTGTGCGATTGCCGTGCATGTGGACCCGCGGCAATTTACTGCACTCGTGAAACTGTCTGCATGGAGTTGTATGGAAGGACATCAGAGGAATGCCGCCCTACAGACTTGTCGTAATAATTGAAGGGATGCACAATGCCAAGGGATGTGTAGGACTGTAACATGCGCTTTATAGCAATTAGGGACGAAGAGGATTGGAGGGAGGCGACCGCTCATACTAGAAGCAAATATTAGCAGTACAACGGCAATAATGCACAAACAATAACATTGGTTCTTTTAATGTTATCCTCCAAATTAACCCCCCTCCCCCCACAAAACGGTGGCTCAATGGTATATTCGCCGTTGGTTAATAAAGAAATGGGGATCTTTGAAATGGGGACCGGCAACCCTGGCAATCGGTTTTACAAATGCAGTCGCATTACAATTGCCTGGCAAGCCACTCAAAAAGGACCAAAGTTGGGGGATCAGCAACGTGATGGCGCCTCTTTCCATGGGGCGACTTTCGGAATATTCTCATCCGCTCCTGGTCGGCTATGCGTTCTGGTTGCTTCTTGCTCTGTTTTCGGGTGTGAAGTTTTGCGTTTGAGTGCAGCGATATCCCAGCCAAGGACAATATCGTGGCTCTATCCTTGGAAGTAGAAAGGTGTGAAATTCGGTGGGACGATTTCGGGCTTTTGTTATGAGGTGCCAGACACATGTTCGTCTGCCGTAAAAATTTATGCTAATTGGACAATATTATGCACAAGGAAGAGGCTGGGAGCAGATCTGTTGCCTCAGGACTACCGCCGAAATTATTTTTTCCTGTTACTTTACATTACGTACACTTCAAAGCTTGTGTGCGATTCTAAGAATTTCTGCTTCTATACGAAATGGGTAACTTCCAACTGGGCGTCGGTAGTGGTTTAGTGAAATTTTTAGTTTTGAATAGAAGCCATCCTTTCTCGAGGGAAAAGGTTTTCTTTTTACTTCTCAGTTCGTAACTACTTCAAGTCTAATCAATCAACGATGGCGTAAAACGTATGCGTCTGCATTGAGCCAATTTTCGGGGGTTGATTGGAGTGTTGGCGATGGTTTGCCGCGAAGGCATTGGCCGATTTTCAAAATGTCGTGCTCACCTGATGGATGAGTAATGATGGATCGGATGTACTTACGGTGGTAACGAAATTGGGAACTCGAGACGATAGATTAGTCTTCCATGTCTACCACTTCTGCCCTTTCCCATTCTCACCCAATTCATCGACATCGCCAATATCGTATTTTCTCTGCCAAAGTTCATTTCGAAGCATAATCGATTATGGCATTTAGTAGAATATGCTTTGTGCTCGTACTTTTAACTAATTTTGTTACGTTTTCATTTGAATTTTTAATGCTTTTCTGCTATTAAATTTCTCTTACTTAAAAATTTAGCTGGAAAAGCTCTCAAAAAAAATTTCACCAAAAACATTTCCCAAACGCAATTTGTTGCAGAGAATTTTTCAAAAACAAATTTTCGCAGACAATTTTCACTTGAAAATTTTTGATGGACAATTTTTCTTTACGGACAATTTTTCGTAGACAATTTTGTACAGAAAATTATTACGGACATTTTTTCTTCACAGACAATTTTTTACAGAAAATTTTTCACCGACAATTTTTCATAGACAATTTTTTACAGAAAATTTTTAACAGAACATTTTTTACAGAAAATTTGTACGAACAATTTTTCTTCAAAATAAATTTTTCACGCACAATTTTTCACAGACAATTTTTCCAAACATAAACAATTTTTCACAAACAATTTTTCACAAGAAAATTTTTTACGGACAATTTTTCTTCACAGACAATTTTTTACAGACAAGTTTTTACAGACAATTTTTCACAAACAATTTTTTGAAGCCAATTTTTCTCAAAAAAATTTTTACAGACAATTTTTTTCGCCCAATTTTTACAGACAAATTTTCACAACCAATTTTCACAAACAATTTTCACAGACAATTTTTCGTAGGTAAAAAAAACAGATAACTTTACGGACAAATTTATGAAATTTGTCACAGAAATTTTTGCAGACAATTTTTTACATGAAATTTTCACAGACAATTTTTTAATAAAATTTTTCATTATTTAATTTTTTGCAGGCTATTTTTGCAGATAATTTTTAATGAAATGTTTAACGGACAATTTTTCACAGACTTTTTTTTGCAGAAAATTTTTTACGGATAATTTTTCACCGACAATTTTTCGCATATTTTTACAAAAACTTTTTTGCAGAAAATTTTTTACACAAAATTTATCAAACAAAAATAAATTTTCACAATTTTTCCCAAAAACTTTTGTACAGAAAATGTTTACCTACAATTTTTCTTCACAGACAATTTTTCACAAAAACTTTTTTACAGAAAATTTTTACGGACCATTTTTGTTCACAGACAGTTTTTTACAGACAAGTTTTCACAGACAATTTTTCACAAACAATTTTTCGCAAGCCAATTTTTGGCAAAAAATTTTTTACAGATAATTTTTCATGCCCAATTTTTACAGACAAATTTTTACAAACAATTTTTCCAAACAATTTTTCACAGACAATTTTTTGCGGTCAATTTTTCCAAACAATTTTTCACCGACGATTTTTTACAGTCATTTTTTAAAGAACAATTTTTCATAGAAATTTTTTCAGATAATTTTTTACAGACAATTTTTGACAGGAAAGTTTGTAGACAAATTTTAAGGACAATTTTTCATGTACAATTTTTTATGAACAATTTTTCACAGGAAAGTTTTCACAGAAAATGTTTCACACTATTTTTTGCAGACAAATTTTACAAACAAGGCTATTTTTGCAGATAATTTTTAATGAAATTTGTCACAGAAACTTTTGCAGACAATTTTTTACATGAAATTTTCACAGACAATTTTTTAATAAAATTTTTCATTATTTAATTTTTTGCAGGCTATTTTTGGAGATAATTTTTAATGAAATGTTTAACGGACAATTTTTCACAGACTTTTTTTTGCAGAAAATTTTTTACGGATAATTTTTCACCGACAATTTTTCGCATATTTTTACAAAAACTTTTTTGCAGAAAATTTTTTACACAAAATTTATCAAACAAAAATAAATTTTCACAATTTTTCCCAAAAACTTTTGTACAGAAAATGTTTACCTACAATTTTTCTTCACAGACAATTTTTCACAAAAACTTTTTTACAGAAAATTTTTACGGACCATTTTTCTTCACAGACAGTTTTTTACAGCCAAGTTTTCACAGACAATTTTTCACAAACAATTTTTCGCAAGCCAATTTTTGGCAAAAAATTTTTTACAGATAATTTTTCATGCCCAATTTTTACAGACAAATTTTTACAAACAATTTTTCCAAACAATTTTTCACAGACAATTTTTTGCGGTCAATTTTTCCAAAGAATTTTTCACCGACGATTTTTTACAGTCATTTTTTAAAGAACAATTTTTCATAGACAATTCTCTAATATAATTTTTCATAAAAATTTTTTCAGATAATTTTTTACAGATAATTTTTGACAGGAAAGTTTGTAGACAAATTTTAAGGACAATTTTTCATGTACAATTTTTTATGGACAATTTTTCACAGGGAAGTTTTCACAGAAAATTTTTCACACTATTTTTTGTAGACAAATTTTACAAACAATTTTCACAGACAATTTTTTGCAAGAGAAAAAAAACCACAATTTTTAATGGAATTTTTTATGGACAATTTTTAATGAACAATTTTTCTCAAAAATATTTTACAGAAAATTTTTCATGGACAACTTTTTACAGACAATTTTTGAATGAAATTTTTTACAGGCAATTTTTTAATAAAAAATTTTGCGGACAATTTTTTATAGAAAATTTTGCTAATCAATTTTTCACAGACAATTCTTCCAAAAACAGACAATTTTTTACAGAAAAGTTTTTACAGCCAATTTTTCAAAAACAATTTTTCGCAACCAATTTTTCTCAAAAAAATTTTTACGGACAATTTTTCACAAACTATTTTTACAAACAATTTTCACAGATAATTTTTACAGACAATTTTTCGTAGGCAAAAAAAAACAGACAACTTTACGGACAATTTTTCATAGCCAATTTTCACAGACAATTTCTTAATGAAATTTGTCACCGAAATTTTTGTAGACAATTTTTTACATGAAATTTTTACGGACAATTTTTTATACAAAATGTTTTACAGGAAATATTGCTAAACAATTTTTCATAGACAATTTTGCACAGAAAATTATTTACCGATAATATCTCTTCACAGAAAATTTTTCCAAGACAACTTTTCACAATTTTTGTAGACAATTTTTCGCAGACTATTTTTAAGGACACTTTTTCTTGACAAAAAATTTCCCACAGACTATTTCAAGAAAATTCTTCGCACAAAATTTTTCACAGAAAATTTTGACAGGCAATTTTTTCGGTCAAATTTTTACAAACAATTTCTCACAGAAAATTTTTTACGGACTATTTTTCGCGAACAATTTTTTACACATATTTTCTCATCGAACATTTTTTACGGGCAATTTTTCATAAACTATTTTTCACAGAAAATTTTTCACAGACCATATTTCAGAGACAACTTTTCACAGACAATTTTTTGCAGAAAATTTTTTACGAATAATTTTTCACC
The DNA here is from genome assembly GCA_958298945.1 of Atherix ibis. Taxonomy (NCBI): domain Eukaryota; kingdom Metazoa; phylum Arthropoda; class Insecta; order Diptera; family Athericidae; genus Atherix; species Atherix ibis. The sequence continues at coordinate 26,931,095 of OY282605.1, read as the reverse complement.
GAAAATTTTTCACAAAACATTTTTAAACAAAAACAAATTTTCACAAACAATTTTTTACAAAAACTTTTGTACAGAACATTTTTTACGGACCATTTTTCCAAACAAAAACAATTTTTCACAAACAATTTTTCACAAAAACTTTTTTACAAACAATTTTTCCAAACAATTTTTCACAGAACATTTTTGCAGTCAATTTTTCCAAACAATTTTTCACAGATAATTTCCACAGAAAAATTTTTTACGGACAAACTTTCACAGAAAATCTTCCAGAAAAAATTTTTTACAGAAATTTTCATGGCCAATTTTAAGAAAATTTTTGTCAGACAATTTTTCACAAACAATTTTTCAAACAATTCTTAGAGACCATTTTTCACAGAAATTTTTTACAGATAATTTTTGACAGGCAATTTTTCATGGACAATTTTTTACGGACAATTTTTCACAAGAAAAAAAAACACAATTTTTTAATGAATATTTTTATGGACAATTTTTCACCAATGATTTTTCACAGACAATTTTTAAAGAACAACTTCTAAAAAAATAATTTAGTTTGCAAATTTTTTTTTGGGTTGAAATTTTCCCTAATATTTTCTTTGTAATATTATAAAGTAAATAATTAAATTCATTTTGATTGAGTCAACAAAGAAGAAGTCACTTCTCTTATGATAAATTGGCAACGGATTTTCCAAAATACTAACTTTAAATGCAAAATGCTTAATTGAACAGCAAACAGAAAATTCTTGACTGCATCAACTAGGATTATTTTGAAGATGTTCGATTGACTAATTTCCGAAGCTTAAATTGTATCCAAACATTGTCTAATTGCTGTTATTAATAATTTGTTGAGCCCTTTCACCTTCCCTCTTAACAGACTCTCAGTCGAATTTCGCATAATTAGTGACATTTTCGATTATTTTGTGGAGCAATGAACTTGCTGGCATTATTGTGGGGAAAAAAACCATCTTTAATGTTTGCTAATATTTTAAGTTGGAGATCATTTCAATTTGATGGAGACTGAAGGAGCTATAAATTTCGGCTTCTTTCAAATTGGCCGAAGAAGAACACATCAAACCCCTTTGAGAGTGGCAGTTCCGGTTTAAGTGGAACATGAAAATACCGACCCACTCCCTTCACTTGCTTCTATGTTTTTCATTATAGAGACAATTATCATTCGATAGTGGACATGACGGTTAATGGAACTGTTCTCATTCTTCCCTGTAATGCCCACTGTCGGCCGGGCATAACGGACAAAAAATTTAGTTCTAACCATTCTCCTCTTTTTCGAAGTCAACGCTCTGGACTAGGATGAACATCCTTTGCCGAATCTGCCAGTCGATGTTTGTCCACAATAATGGAAGTGTCGACTGAAGTACGGATATCTGCTTCCTTTTCTGGAGATTGTGTCCGGGAACGGGTCAAGAGGGGACTATTTTCTATTTGCACAAAGATTTTTGGTGTAAATTGCCAGAGGAGCAACTGACTGACTTTGTTTTGTCTCAATTCGCTCAGCTTAACTCGACTTGAAGTTACATTAACTGCCTCGAAGGCGTGAAAAACTGTTAATATCAAGACTGTTGGCAGGATACTCGAAAATCCAAACAAAAAAGACTCTGTCGGGTGTGTTTTCCTTTTATTTGCATGGCTATGCACACATGCACACGGGAACACACAAGACAACCGACAGGATTCAAGAAATTGATGATGACTCGGTAAACACAACAAAACCGGATTTAGAAGCGTTGATGTTCGATGAACGCCAATACGAGGCAAATCCTTTCCAAATCCTTTCCAAACACAACTGCTTTGGCGAATCAAGCATGCGAGAGTGCTGGCAAATATTTGGACAGGAACAACTTTGTCCGGGGAAACGATGAATATCCCTCCGGCTATGATAACGCAATTATTACATTTCAGCATCTTTTGTTCAGAATTTGTTAAGGCGGGTCGAGTGTGTTTGCAGACCATTTTCATCAGATTAACCGGGAACTCTGCTCGTTCCTTTGAATAACATTTAAAAAACACACAAAATGGAAGAATTTTTCCAAAAAAATACAAAAAAATAAAATCTATTTTCTTGTGTTAATTTTAATTGAATTTTAATTTCAGATGCAAAAGTTTCAAAACAGCAAAACGTGGTGAAATTTGCCGAATTCCGGGCAGTTCTGTATCGCCAGCAGCGCCAGGAGCCCCAACGCCAATTCGACTGCCGCACGTTAATCCTGACGTATTTCGACAATTCGTCCATTACGTGTACACAGCTAAGGTGGATAGAAATTTTTTGTTGTTGAATTTTTTATTTTTTTTTTATTTTACGTTGTTTTTTTTTTGCGACAGATAATGCTGCACGATTCGCGGGTTTTCGAGATGATCACCTTAGCTCAGGATATGGGCGTCGAGGAGTTGCGTGCAGCCTGCGAAGACCATGCCATATCGACGCTGTCCATTGTGAATGCGTGCACATTTCTTACTGCCGTTATGGAAATACAGGAAAAAGCATCCGGTAAGTTTTTTCTTTACTTTTTGAATATTTCTAATATTATTCGTATTTTTTTCGGGATTGTGATTTTTTGAATTTGTGGTTATTTTTTTATTCTGCTTTTTCGAATATTGATTAGTTTTGCTATTAAATAATAGATGGCGCTAAAATCGCACAGAGGTTATTATTAGAATACTAGATTCTCTTTATTGCATCCAACTTCATAGCAAGCTGTCAAATCTTAATTCCATTTTGTTAGGTTTTGATTTGTCAGACGCTTTTTGGTTTATAGCCGGTTAACTTTTGTGGTGTGTTTTTGCTAATTTCTATATTATTTCGTTAAAATGGCGTTCAAATCGAATCCGAAAGTGCAAAAGGTGATGGTACAGCCCATCAACCTGATTTTCCGATATTTACAAAATCGATCCCGCGTCCAAGTTTGGCTGTACGAGAACGTGTCGCTGCGGATCGAGGGGCACATTGTTGGCTTCGATGAGTACATGAATCTGGTACTGGACGAGGCTGAGGAGATTTACATGAAAACAAAGAACCGACGATCCTTGGGACGGATTATGTTAAAAGGGGACAACATCACGCTCATACAGAATGTCAATCCATCGTCCAAAGATTAAATCATAATTACCGGGGGTTTGCTTGCCTGTTGATACTATTTCAAATAATGGTTCTTTTTTTATCATCGTTCGCTGATTTAATGTTAAATTCAACTAGAAAACTTACTATTAATTGTATCATAAGTGCATAAAAAAGAAAAGATTAAAGTACATTTTTAAGATCTGCGTTGTTTCATTTTCAGTTTTTATTTTTTTTAGGTTATGTTGCCCAGAGTTGTTTGAATTGCCGCTCTCGGTGGTTGTGGTTTTTGTCAAATTCGCTTTTTTTGACATTTTCCTTGATTTTGGAAATTTTGAATTTTTTTTCATAATTTTTTTTAGGAATGAATTTTTTATATTTTTTTAGTGATAAAAAAATTATATTAAAAAGGTTTTTTGCTCTTATTACAAAAATTGTTGTTTTCTTCAGTACATTATTTCTATTGGCCGATAAAATCATGTTTTTTTAATAAAAAAATTACCCTTAAAAATATATTGTATTTATTTTGATTTTTTATAGTATAATTAAAGAAAAAATAAAAGGGAAGAAGAATAAAATATTGGTAAGACTAGCAAATTGTATATTTCGCCATAATTGAACGTATTCTCAAAATTTAATTAAATTTATTGTATTCAAACAAATTTTAAACACTATTAATTTTGTATAATTTAACAGAAATTTACGTAGAAAAATTATCCATTTTAAATTTGTTTCTTTTGTCAGAAAAACAAAAAAATATGCAATAACTACGAAAATCCATTTAAATTTTTCATTTTTAATTGGTGAAATTCTCTTTAAAAACATTTAATGGGTTTTTTGTTCATTCGGGTTTTGGAAATTTTCTTTCAAATATAAAATTAACTTTTTTATTTAGACTTTATTAATAAAAAAAAACTTTTCAAATAATCGTTGAGAAAATGTTAAATTAAAAAAAACGTAAAATAATACTTTTGAAAATGGAAAATTAAAAAAAAACAATTTTATTTGCCCGATTTTGTATTGTAAACATTTGATGGGTTTTTTATATTTATACGGATTGGAAATTTTCTTCCAAAAACAAAATGGACTTTTTTATTTAAAGAAAGATTCAAATAATCCGTTTAAAATTAACAAATTTAAAAAACTTCATCCATTTGAATTTGAAAAATAAAAAAAAATCCAATTTTATTCGTGAAATTTTTTGTCAAGAACATTTGATAGGTTTTTTTATTCATATGGGATTGGAAATAATCTTCCAAATTCAAAGAGTACTTTTTTATTTAAATTTTAATAATAAAAAACCCTTCAAATAATGCCTTTCAAAATGGCAAATTATAAAACTTAAAATAATCCGTTTGTAGTTGAAAAATGAAAAAAAAGTCAATTTTAGTTGTGCGATTTTGTTTTGGAAACATTTTATGGGTTTTTTACGTTTGAGATTGGAAATTTTCTTCCAAATACAAAATGGAATTTTTTATTAAAATTTTATTAATAAAATATCCTTTAAATAATCCTTTTAAAAATAATAAATTTAAAAAACTTAATAATTTTGAAGTTGAAAAATAAAAAAAAATCCAATTTTACTCGTGAAATATTTTGTCAAGAACATTTGAATAGTTTTTTATTCATACAGATTGAAAATTTGCTTCCAAATATAAAGCCTACTTTTTTATTTAAATTTTATTAATAAAAAACTCTTCAAATAATCGTTTTAAGAATGGTAAATTAAAAAAAAACTAAAAATAATCCTTTTGAAAATGGAAAACTAAAAAAAATCAATTTTATTTGTACGGATTGGAAATTTTCTTCCAAATACAAAGTGTGTACTTTTTTATTTAAAAAAAAACTTTAAAAAATTGGTAAATTAATAGAAAATTTTTTCTATTTTCAAAGGGATTAGAATTAAAAAATAATCCCTTTAAAAATGGGAACCAATATAAAAAGTCCAATTTTATTTGTGAAATTTTCTTCAAGACCATTTGATGGGTTTTTTCTTCATACGGATTGGAAATTTTTTTTCCAAATATAAAATGGACTTTTTTATTTAGATTTTATTAATAAAAAACACTTCAAAAAACCTTAAAAAATGGTTAATTGAACAAAACCTAAAATAATCCATTTAAAGTTAAAAAAATAAACTAAATAATCCAATTTTACTCGTGAAATTTGTTGTCAAAAACATTTAATGGGTTTATTCTTCATACGATTGGAAATTTTCTTCCAAATACAAAATGGCCTTTTTTTTAAATTTTAATAATAAAAATTCTTTAAATAAACCTTTTAAAAATGTTACATTAAAATAAATAACTAAAAATAATCCCTTTGAAAATGGAAAACAACAAAAAAAAAATACCAATTTTATTTGTGAAATTTTTTGTAAAACACATTTGATCGGTTTTTTATTCATACGGATTGGAAATTGGCTTCCGAATAGAAAAACGACTTTTTGATTTAAATTTTATTAATAAAAAACCCTTTAAATAATCGTTTTACAAATTAAAAAACAAAAAACTTAAAATAATCCTTTAAGAGTTGAAAAATTAAAAAAAAAACAATTTTATTTGTGCGATTTTTGTCAAAAATATTTGATAAATAAAAAATTCGTACGAATTGGAAATTTTCTTCCAAATACAAATTGGCCTTTTTTTTAAATAATCCTTTTAAAAATGTTAAATTAAAAAAAAAACAAATAAAATAATCCTTTTAAAAATGGAAAATTAAAAAAAAACTTAAAATAAACCTTTTGAAGTTGAAAAATTAAAAAAAAACCAATTTTATTTGTGCGATTTTTGTCAAAAATATTTGATAAATAAAAAATTCGTACGAATTGGAAATTTTCTTCCAAATACAAATTGGCCATTTTTTTAAATAATCCTTTTAAAAATGTTAAGTTAAAAAAAAAAAAATAATCCTTTTAGAAATGGCGAATTAAAAAAAAAAACTAAAATAATCCCTTTGAAAATGGAAAACAACCAATTTTATTCGTGAAATATTCTTTACAAACTTTTGATGGGCTTTCTTTTCTTTATCTTCTTCAAAATTGCTACTTTTTTGTAAAATTATTTTTAAAAAAAATCTGTTTAATAATCTTTTCAGGTGCAAAATGTACAGCATCATTTATGGAGCGTTGTATTACGTACATTGGTGAAAATGCTGCAGAATGTGTAAAAACCAATTCATTTCTTAATCTGACAAAGGAAGGACTCATCAAATTAATATCATCGGATTATGTGAGAGTGGAAAATCTTTGACGATTTAACGGAAAATTTCCAATAATTTTTATACTATTATGCAGTTCTGTTTAGAGGAGGAGGATGTATGGCGATGCGTATTGTCTTGGGCTAAACATCAAGCTGGTGTTACACAACCAACAGCACATTGGACTGAAGAGGAACGAATTCGAGTTTGTCAACATTTATCGGGCGTTATGGGCCATGTGAGATTGTTGCTAATCGACAGTCAAGTTTTTGCTGAAGAAGTTGAACCAACCGGCGCTGTACCAATGGAATTATCTTTGGAACGATACCGACATGCTGCTCTGCATTCAAATAAAATTGTTGGTGCTCCAGCGATGCCATTGCCTTGCGGTCCACTTTCTGAAAACGACAAACGTTTACAACCACGACTGACGTTGAACATGTTTCCGGGTTCAGTTATTCTAAAAAATGATAAACTCCATCTGCAAGGGGCCCTGAACGGCTGGTAAGAAATAGTAAATTTCATGAATTTGCTATAAAATCCATTATTTGGTGATGCCTATAAAAATTTTGTAAAAAATCTATAAATTTCTACCAACTGTTTTAGGTACGGCGTTCAGAAACAAACTTGGAGATTGGTTTATCGAGCATCCACACACGGTTACAATGCGGCTGCCTTTCACAGACACTGTGACGGTATAGCACCAACTTTTGTAATTGCAATTGTAAGTTTGGCTTAATCTATATATAACCTGAATTCTAATGTGCAAATAAATAATATTTAGGGTAGCCGAGGAGATATTGGTGGTGGATTCACTGATGTGGCGTGGACAAAAACTAGCAGAAAATGCGGTTATATACACTCTGAACGGGCGTTCCTCTTTGCTCTAAATACAAACAATGATCCACCGTGCAAATTTGATATAGTCAAGAAACCATACGCCATATGCTATCATCCAGAGTGAGTTTATTCAATTTTCGGTATTCTATAGGCAATCAAGTTCAATCTAGAAAAACCGTTGAGAATGTCTTAAGGAATACGGAATTCTCAAAATAAAATTATCCAAATCTGGATTAATTTTTATTAAACAATTATTTTCTTATTTCTGTTCTGTTGCCGTTTTAGTTGTGGTCCGATCTTTGGCGCTGGTGCTGATCTATTAATCTCGAGCGGATGCAATTCCAACATGGAGTCATATTCCAATCTGCCACATTCGTACGATGGTCCCAATGCTAGCTATATGAGCCTCTTTGGAGACTACAATTTTCCAATAACGGATTACGAAGTGTACACATTGGCTACACCACCGAATCCACCCGCAATTAAAATGAAATACGAACGATATCAATAACTGACGAACATCCGCCATTTTTATTGTAACATCAAATAAAAGGACACACATCGTCAACTAAACTATTTAAAAAGCTAAAAGATTTTTTAAATATAAAAATCATTTCGAACTAAATTAGTTTTTTTGGGAATAATTTTGGTTATTCCATTTTATCCAAACAGTATTAAATAAGCTATCATACTTGCCAGGATATATTCAATCAATGTTTGAGATTAAAAATAAGAATACTTTTTTTTCTCTCTATTCAATTATAATTTAAAATAATATAAAAAATTCTTTGTTTATTTTTTATATCTTATATTACATAAAATAATGTGTATCGAAATAAAGAGAATTTATTGTGTTTTTTTTCTTCATTTTTAGGTCAAAGTTAGGAAAATAATTATCACAAAAGTTGGTAGTAAAAATATTTTTTATTTTAATTCATGAGTAAAATCCATTTGAAATTAGAAAGAAAAAAAAATATACATTAAAAAAAACAATTAAAATTATTAAATTTTGTTATTTTTACTCTTCGATTGTCTAGAAAAAAGCCACACAGACATAAAGGGTGATACAATTTATGCTTCGGAAAGTAAAATTTAATAAAACACACTTAAAATTGTGACAAATTCTTTACAAAAAACTAATTGCAAAGAAAAAAGTTTATAATGAACAAATTAAATATAAGGTGTAGTAAAAAGAAATCTGTTATTTTTGCATTAAATTGAAGGTTTTCCTTAGCATAGATAGAATGATACGATTAAGGTCAAATATGCACCGTTTTGTTCGATAACTTGTTGCCATTTTGGAAGTAATTTCATAAAGCCTCTCTCATAGAAACCCTCGTCCCTATTGGCGAAAAACTGGGACACTCGATTTTCACAATCTTCTCTTGAGGCGAACGTTTCACCTGCAAAATCATTCGTCATAGACAGGAAAAGGTGGTAATCACTTGGTGCCAGGTCCGGACTATAAGGTGGATGCATAAGAACGTCCCAACCAAGGTCCCGGAACTTCTGGCGAGTCACTATCGATGTATGCGGCCTGGCGTTGTCCTGATGGAACACAATTCCTCTCCTATTGGCCAAAGCTTGCTGCTTCTGGGCGATTGCTTCTTTCAGACGGTCCAAGTGTTGACAGTATAGGTCAGAATGAAGAATTCGGCCGTAGAGGAGCAGCTCATAGTAGATGATTCCCTGCCAGTCCCACCAAACACACAGCAAAACCTTCCTGGCTGTCAATCCTGGCTTGACCACCGTTTGCGCCGGGTGACCGCGATGGATAAGTGGTAAGTGACCCACTTTTCATAACCAGTAACCATCCGCTTCAAAAATGGATCGATATTGTTGCGATTCAGCAGCGATTCGCAGATGGAAATTCGGTCCATGAGGTTTTTTTGCGATAACTCGTGTGGCACCCATGCATCGAGGTTTTTTTTGTATCCAGCCTTATCTAAGTGGTTCCAAACGGTTTTTTGTGCAATGTTTAGCTCTTGGGCAATCGAAACAGTGCTTACGTGACGGTCGGACTCGACGATTTCCATTATTTTATCGATATTTTCGACAATTGGCCTTCCAGAGCGTGGCGCATCTTTGACATCAAAATTACCGGAACGGAATCGACGAAACCAAAATTGCACGTAATTGGCTGTTACAGTATCAGGACCATAAATACTATTCACATTTTCAGCTGCCTGGCTTGCGTTTTCGCCTTTATCGAAGAAAAACTGTAAAATATGGCGTATTTTCTCTTTGTTGGTGTCCATCTTTGACGCGTGCTAAAAAAATACTGAGTCAAGTAATCACAAAACTGTATGAGAACCTTTTTTAGTACGAAATCTTATCTTTCTAAAAAATGGGAGATACATACTCCTAAAGCCATCTATTGGAAAAATAATGGATTACTTTTTACTACACCTTATATTATACAAAATTTGTATCTGTAAGTCCAAAATGTTTCAAATTAATTTCGTATAGCTTATAAATTATCTTAAAAATTATGCGGCTCCAAAAACCCACAAGCAACTTTCCCCAATAACTTGTAGTTTTCTGGCGCTACATATATAAAAACTTTGCTTATTGATATATCCACCGAGACGAAAATATGCCTCACCACTGAAGAAAAGTTTATACGAATTATTGCTATGAGAAAATCACAATTTTTAGACTGTTTTTACAATTTTAAAGCATTATTTACTAATTTAGAAAAATGGCAAACTTTTTTATAAATAATTAGTATTTTTCACAAAATATATTTTAGACAACTATTAAATGATAGAATTGTACTTTCCAAAATTAAAAATGAATATTTTTTTAGTAGACAACATTTTGTATTTTGATAGTTGACGCCATTTTGAATGTCAAAAATTACCCCATCTTGACTTTAGATTATAGAATATCTGGATAGACCATAATCGTTTATGTATACGAAGTTTGCTGTTTGAATTATTACGAAAGCGGCGATAAATCATACTGCTTGCATAAATTTGTGTAGACATGACACCCACTGACATCCAGTTTTTGTTATAATTTTTTTTGAATTCCAAAAGCATAATTAATATACATTTTAACTCAATTCTTCCAAAGAAAAATATAATTTAAACATAACAGAAGGCAATATTTATTTTTTTCCAATCTTCTGATATTAAATGCAATTGTATTTTAGGTTTTCGGAGAGTTTTAAAACACGCCATTCTCCATGAAGTAGTACCATACCGAACTAATTACAATTCATACGTTTGTTATGCTTGATGTTGACATTTATTTACATATAGGGAAATGAGAGTTGAAATGCGTTTTTTTAAATTTTAAATTGCTTACGAACAAGTAAGTATAAATGAATTACAATAATTTGCATAAAAATGTTGACAGAATTTTTGTGTAGAGGCCTATCCAGTTCTTCCATAATCTAAGCGCTCCTACGTCAGATTTTCGTATATGAATACGCATTTTTCTGTCTGAATTATTGCAGATGCGGCGAGAACTCGTACTTCTTGCATACATTTTTGTAGATTTTTTTATCTAAAATTGACATCAACTGGAATCTAGTTTTCGTAATAGAAGTTTATTGAATTTGAAAAAGCATAATTAATATCCATTTTAACTCAATTATTACAAAGAAAAATACAATTTAAACATGACAGAAGGCAATTGTATTTTAGGTTTATTATTTATTTTGTAAATATCAATCGTCCCAATTTTTTAGACTTTCGCACAGTTTTAAAATGCGCCATTTTCCAAGAAATGGTAGCAAACCGAACAACTTGCATACATTCAGATATTTATCGTGGATTGACAGTTTAAGTGAGGTTTTCTTAAATTTTAAATAATTTCCGAATAAGTAAGTATAAATTAATAAATTTGCATAAATAGTTTTATTATCCATGACAGTAAATTGACAGTTTTTATTTCAGAATACAAAGTGTTGCGTAATAGGCTATTTTGCAAATGTGTGCGTTTTTAAGAATGAATTATGACAAAAAAATTTGAACAGAATTTTTGTATAGACGCCTTTTCAGTTCTTCTATAATCTAATATTTTTTCTATTACAGAAGGTTTTTTTCTATTTTTGAAGAAAACATCAAATAAAGACAAAAACTGCATTATCGATAGTGTAAACTAGATTCTTTATTATTGGAGATGTGACTATAATAATATTACCAATTTGTATGAAATTTTTTACAATTTTATCGCACTGTCTAAGAAGTTATCAATCCATAATAAAAAATGGCAAATATTATACTAACTAATTATTATATTTAATAATAAATATAGTTGACATATGTCAAATGACCGAGTTATACTTTCCAAACTGCAAAATAGATATTTCTCTAATAGACGCCATTTTGTATTTTGATAATTGACGCCATTTTGAATATCAATAATACCACCATATTGACTATCAGAGAATATTTTTGAAAATTATTTTTTAAAAATTAGTTTATTCTCAATAGAATACGACAAAAACTGCACTATCGTCGGTGCAATGAAGTTTATTTTTTATTAAATAACGGCCAAACTGCATTATCGACTGTGCAATGAAGTTTATTTTCTATTATTGGCACCTGAAATCGATTAATTATTAAAAAATTATGCGATTAAAATTTAATTTAATTAGTTAAAAAAAAGTTTAACCTCCAATAAATAATGGATGGTGGAGCTGGCTGTCTGGTAAGCTATTTAACTTTTTAAGTAAAATTTCAATTATTGATAATTTGCGCCGTTCCACTTTCCTTTAAGAAAAATACACACACCAAAATCACTAAAATAAAACTTAACTTTTAATTGTTTCTTAATACAAGGAAAAAAAGTTTTAATAATAGAAATAAATGAAAAATAAAAATTCGCATAAAATTACAAGTTATTCGAAAGCTAAAGATAACAAATCAGAGAGACGCGATCGTCAATTGACTATTGAAATGAGTGAGCAAAACTTTGTGTTTCGTTAATGTGGTATGGCAAAAAGTTGACAGATCTTCAATTGAATTATGACAGACGTTAACAAACTGAGCATAATTTGTGCGTCAGTGCTAAATTCTTCGAAGGCTTTTAGCACGTTCCATAGAATCCGTTCTTCTGTACTTTTTTAAAAAGGTCTGAAAGAAGAGGGTGTCTTTGGTTGATTTTATGTTAAAATCGCCACTGTGCACTCTACATACCTTTTGGTTCGTAAATATTAAAGCTCAAAGGTCTACAAGACTGTCTATTTTTTTGGGCTATGAAAATTTGTTCATAAAATAGGTCAACACCTTACCTTATGCCTAGATGTTGGTTTGGGATTTGTTTCTTTGGATGCTGGTCGAAAAAAACTCTCTACTCTAACGAAGATCACTGGGCAGAGTCTGTACTGGTATATGAGCCACAGGTGCCGAGGTTTACTATGGCACAAACCGATTTGCTGCCGATGGAGGTGGGTGCTGACGGTAGAGAGTGTGTATGGAAAAAATGCTGTTGGAACGGATCTGCGTCGTAAAAAGTCAAGTCGATCTGAGTTGAGTGATCCTCTCAATGACCATCGCCATATATCAGTGGCATTTATAACGTGTAGAAATGATTTTCTATTTGCACTGCATCGTATCGCATCAGATTGCAACGTGCCATACCATATTGGACTGTTGCGGATTTAGTTGAAGAACATTAGTGCGAGGCCATTTGACGACACGATAACGAAGTGGCGGAAGAATTTTTATCGATTTTTACGATTTCAAACGAGTTAGCCATATTCAGTTATGTGGCGTGCGAATCAACTGGAAGGAGACTCCACGCTACCAATGATGGGAACACAGACTCGTGTGTGAAACACAGCCCAATTGTGGTCGCATTGCATTGGACTGTGTACGAGTTCAAAGGTCTAATTGAAGTTGTTAGTTGGAGTGGAGTAGGCTTCAGCTTGTTGCCATTTCGCTATGATGATAGTGGGTATCCTTCCTAAAAACTAGATTCTCTATAATTCATCTGCAAATTCACATATGTAAACGCTAATAGACGAAACAACAATCGGGGTCTCAGTTGCATATTGGCACGTTGGTAGGGTGTCTTCCAACACAGGCGAGACGATTTTACGATAATAGCTGGTCTCCGATCAAGAGCGCACGTTAACTTGACGGTGTGGCATTGGTGCAGATCATTCCCTGTTATTGTTGCTGCTGGTAATTGCATGTACATCAGTTTTGTCCGCTTTTAAATACATTTCGACTAGCTTTCCTAAATCAATGGTTTCGGATTGGCAATCGACCACTTCCTGACTCTCCGTAAGAATCGATACAGACTCAAAGAGTTGTTGGTATTGTCTATTGTTGTCGTATAGGTTCAGGTCAGGGTCATAGTAATTCATAAAATGTGGGCAAATACGCAAGCCAGTACAATGTAAAGGGGTGTTTACGTCGGTTAAGTTATTAGCAAAGATTGCTCAGAAACATTGAAGTCGGTGGGTTGCAGGTGTTTTGCATATTTGCTTCTGCCGCATTTCAATTTTGCTAAAATTCATATTTTCAGGTACATTTTCTGTAAGTGTTGCATGATATTTTGTTATGGACAATTTGAAAAGATTCTTTTCTGATTGAATAGTTTCTATGAGTAGAGTTATCCTAATTGGTGGTTTATTCTATAATATTTAAAGTTAACTACTTAAGAACCTTTAGGAATAGGAATGTTCAATGATTGCATAATAGCAGAAGCCTGATATGACATTGAGACCTTTGAGTCGTATCTTACTATAACCATTTTATGGAATACTGCCAATAATTATTATGTTGCTCTTAACCATTTTTAATTTTCAGATTTTATTTGATTATTCCTTGCTAAATACTTCAGAGAGTCTTTTGGATTCTGGAATGTCAGAATTATAGAAAATTGAATTACAGTAAATTAGATTTGAGCTAATTCGTTATTCGGAAAGTACAGCACTATTATTTGACAATTGTTAAACATACGCGGTATTTTCAAAAAGTATCGCGAATTTTGAATTTCGATTTTCAATTTTTTGTGGCGTTATGTTGGTACTCATGTCTCTCACTTATGCTGACAAGTTCGGCCATTTTGAATGTTTAGTTAATTTTTGACAGCTGCTTTACTTGTACATGTTTAGGCTCGTCTTCGATTTTTGCCCATTTTCGACTAAAAACAGCATCGAATTAACATTGCTCAGGAGCTGTTGTACTCTGTCCACGATGACCCAAATTTGCTCCAGAGGGTCATAACTGGTGAGGAATCATGAGTTTATGGTTATGACGTGGAAATCAAAGCTGAATCATTCCAATGGAAGCTGCCGCACGAGCCAAGACCGAAAAAAGCGTCAAGTTCGGCCGAATGTAAAGGTTGTGCTTACAGTTTTCTTTCATTGCAGGAGTAAAGAACGGTCAATAAGGAATATCTATTTTGTCCCCTTCAAAGTAATCCCCACCTGATATTATATACTTGTACCAACATTTTTCCCAATCCTCGAAGAACTTCAAAAAATCATTTTTTGTGATCTTGTTCAGCTCCTACTGAGATGCAGTCTTTATCTCCTTAATCGTATCGTAGCGTCGTTCTTTCATGGGGCTCTTCAGTTTCGGGAACAAGAAAAAATTCACAAGGGGCCAGATCTAGTGAATACGGTGGCTGCGCCATTATTAGTGTATTGTTTTTGGCCGAAAATTCGCGCACAAGCAACGATGCGAGAGCAGGGGCGTTATCATGGCGCAAAAGCCAATTTTTGTTCTTCCACAAATCCGAGCGTTTCTGGCGGATTGCTTCACGCATAACTTGCAGAAAATATTCCTTAATGACCATTCCACCCTGTGGAAAGAACTCATGCTATACTACGCTCCTGCAATCGAAGAAAACTGTAAGCAAAACCTTCACATTCGCTTTTCGTCGTTCACATCTTCTCGGCCCTCTGAGAACATTTTGTACCATCAATAAACGTTGCTTCATTCACCATATGCCACAGTCAACATTCGGAATGTGTCCGCGCAATTAATTTTGTTTTTCACACAAAATTTGATACAGATTCTTTGATCCATTTTTTGGAATGTGCAAAAATCGAAGATGAGCCAATACATGTGCAAGCAAATCAGCTGTCAAAAATTAACTAAACATTAAAAATGGCCGAGCTGTCAAAAATTAACTGAACATTCATAACCCGCGGAAATTCAAAATTTACTTTTTGAACAGAATTCGTACACGGCGAAAGTTCTCCTAACTTAGATCATCTGAAAATGTGTATTCACAAGTATTTCGGGAGTGCAAGTGCATCTATTCAATCAGACACCTTTTTCAATTATTACATTATTCCTTCCCTCCCCCCCCCTTCCTACCCAAGCTTTTTTTAAATAATCCAGTTTTTTGTGCATCTATTGTAAGGTGATATGTGGTTTCAACAAGACGGTGCCATATGCCATACAGCCCGGGAACCTGCGTTTTCCATCTTGAGCGATTTTTGCAACACCCTATATTATTTAGTATAATATTTATTTAATAAAAGTTTTCTCTTTTTACATTATGAATCGTTTAATTATCAAACAATGCGTTCAAATTATAAAAATTTTCAAATTTTCTTCAATAATGAGGCTCATTTTTTGCTCAGTAAATACGTTGATAAGCAAAATTGCTCTATATGAGGCTCTGACAAAGTACAAGTGACTGCGAAAAAGCCATTGTATCCGAAAAAAGTGCCATTGTGTAATGTGCATTTTGGTCTGGAATTTGAAAATGAAGAAGAAGAACATGTTACCATTAACTCTGGACTAAAATTAAGAATTTGGACCATACGTGGCCTAAACAAAACGATGTCACAAATCAATTCAATACGGCAAATTTTAGCTTTATTGCACAAACAGTTCTCAGTACATCATATTTTTAAAATTTGATATTGCCATTTAGCCTTCAAGATCGTGCGATTTGACGCCTTTCGATTTTTTCTTCTTAAACAATTGTGCCTTTGCAGATGATTTTTTTTAATAAAAGAGGATTTAAAACAAACATTAAAAACGAAAAACTCTTAAAAAACTACATCAAAAGGATCAAATCCTATAAAAAGGCTCATACCGTTCACTTATTTACTTATATTCTTTTTAATTATTAAAGTATGTGTTATATAACGTTACTTTCCAAAGCATAAATTGTGTAACTGTTATTATTTAGAATCGGTGAAAAAAATATTATTTTTACTTGAACTTCCGATAAAATGCCTTCCAAAATTGGTTACTAGCTTAGATAAACTGTAAATTAAATGATAAAAAAAAATGTACACTAATTATCCTAACACCTTGAATAAAAACTGTCTGCTGCTGATGATGTGTCGGTATTTTGTAAATATAAAAATCAGTCATAAAAAAAAATTCCGTTCAATTTGTAATGTTTACATTTGAACGTGTCAGGTTGTAAGTTTTGCTTATTATGCATAAAGTGTTCATTAAATATTGTAGACAGACGACTATAACTTGGAAACGAATTGGATTTCCATTAGAAAAATAATACAAATTTTATCTGAAAAGGTGTTATAATTTCCGTTGAATTTCAATTAATATTTTATGAGTTTACGACTGGCCTACCTACAACAGAGCAGAATAGAAATAAAAGTGAAATTTTTTTTGTATGCGTTTTGCTATTTGCACAAAACTGGACTATTTCGAAACTTCTGTTCAACAGTTTATCACCAATGCTTCGTAATTTTATTTTTTTTGTTACTATTACAAAATACGAGCATATTGGTTACATCAATTTTTTTTTGTTTGGTTTTTAGGATTTTTTATTTAGTGAATAAGTGACTATTGAAAGGCCATTTGGCGACCATTTATATAGCCCTGCGACACGCTGTATTCCCAAACGGTCACTTCTCTAAGTTCTAACACCGCGTTCAGTCCTACTTTATGCACAGTTCCTCACCAATCTTACGAAAATAAAAAATTGTGGTCAGTGTGTCATTATTTCTTTTAAAAGATTTTAATGCTTTAAGGGTTAATTTCACTCTTTAAACCTAAACAAGTAATTTTAAAAATCATAGATTTTTCTGAATTTTTATGCATTTAAGACAACCGATTCTAATAAATTTTAAATTTATCACAAATCGAAGAGTTTTGGTATTTTTTTTTTTTTTGTATTTTTAAGACCTCCGATAATTTTTAATATTTTTATTTGAATTAAAGTAGATTGTTTATTTTTTATTTAAGACTACACAAATTTTTAAGAAATTTCCATTTGTACACAAAATATATTTTTTATATTAAATTCAAAATTATAGAAGTTTCTAAATTTTTTTGTAATTATTAGGACTTCGGATTAATGTGATTTACTTTTTTTCTTGCAAATATTTTGGAAAGTTTTATTATCTGAAGACATGCTTATATCTTCTCGATTTATTTTATAAATTATTTTATCGCTTTTATTTAAATATTATTATTTTTTTTATATGGTATTATTAGTTTTTCTTAACAATTTTTGATTTTTGATAAATTTGAATATTTTAGGACCATAAATTTTCATATATTTTAGTATTTTTAATACCAAAATATATAAAAATTTATGGTTTCAAAAAATTAAAATAATTTAAGATCATAAATCATCAATTTTATTTGCAAAAAAAAAAAAATTTTAAAAGTTCCGTTAATTTAAAAAACACATATTAATTTTTTTTTTCAATAATTTTATTGGTTTTTTTATAGGAGATTTTTTATAAATTTGGTTTTTTTTTCATTACTAATTTTTTTAAAATGTTTCTTTTTTTATAATTATAGATTTTCTTATAATTCAATTACAAGTAAGAACATTAGCTTTTGTGAATGTCATTTTTTCCAGAACATAATTTTTTTCGTAAATTTTTTATTTTTCTGATAATTATTGAATTTTTGGACAACAAAGTTTTATAAAATTTAATATTTTAAGACGATATATTTTTATTCCTTTTTTATATGTATTTTAAAAAATTTACAATTTTTTCTTTTTTCAATAATAGTTTTCTGTTATTTTTGTTACATTTTATATTTGCGAATATAAAAATTTTTAAGACCACAGATTTTTAATTTTCTTGCTGTTTTCAAAATTATTGATTTTTGTTAATTTTATAAATTTTAGAAATATCGACTTTGATAAAATTTAATATTTACTTAAATTTATTTCAATTATCATATTTTTGGTTTAATAATTTTGGTTTAATAATTTTAAGATAATAGATTTTTTTTTTAAATTTTCGAATTTTTAAAACCTCAGGTTTATTAAATTTTTCTTTTTTCCTGGTCAATCATAGATTTTTGCAAATTCTGTCATATTAAAGACCATAAGTTTTTGTGAATTTCATTTTTTTCAGGATCACATTATTTTTTGAATTTTGTATTGTTCTGATAAAAATTGATTTTCGTCTATTTTATGGTTTAAGAAAAATATCAAAAATTTTATGAGACCTAAAATTTTTAAATTACAATTTTCAGACCTCACATTTTTTATCTTTTTTTCTTCTATCCAATCGTAGATATTTGAAAATCTTGCTATTTGAAAAACAATAATTTTTAATGTTTTATATTTTAAGACCATCGATTTTTTTGAATGTTTAAATTTTAAATAATTTTTTGTGGTCCTAATTTTAGGACCACCGATTTTAATAAAATTTAATGTTTACTTAAATTTATTTCAATTATCATATTTTTTTTAAATTTTATGTCATTTTCACAATTTTAATCAATTTTATTATTAGATTTTGGATTAATTTAATAATTTTAAGATTATAGATTTTTTTTTAATTTCCATATTCTTAAAACCTTAGATAAGGGGGTTTTCTAACAAGAGTGATATGATTTCTTTTCCAAAAAAAAACACACTAATTGTTAAGGAAATTCAAATTTTTTTTTAATGTAAAGTACAATCGATATAATTAAGTTCTGAATAAAACGTCATTCAAATGGCCTCCACGACTTCTTTTGCAGGAACGAATTCAATGAACCCAATTTCCAAGCACTTTTTCCACTAAATCAAGTCGTATGTCATGAATAGCACGTTCAATATTGACTTCTAAAGCTTGAAGAGAGGCTGGTTTATTGCTAAAGACCAATGACTTTAAATAACCCCACAAGAAAAAGTCGAATGGTGTGAAATCACAACTTCTTGGAGGCCATTCAATGTCACAATTTCTTGAAATAATCAAATCTACAAACTTTTCTCGCAATAATTCGGTTGTTGCACGTGCTGTGTGGCACGTAGCCCCGTCTTTTTGGAACCAGATTTTGTCAAGATCAACTTCTTCCAATTTCGGCCATAAAAAGTTGGTTATCATCGATCTATACCGCTCTCCATTGACAGTAACGGTGTTACCAGCTTCATTTCGAAAGAAGTACGGACCGATGATTCCACCAGACCAAAAACCACATTAAACTATCAATTTAGGTGAATGTAATGGGTTTTCATGAATAATTTGTGGATTTTCTTCGCACCAGATGAGCCTCATCGGAAAAGATGATTTTCTTAAAAAAATCATTATCGTTTTCAAGTTGTTCCAAGAAAAAATAAGCAAATTCACAACGTTTATGGTGGTCCAATGGCTTCAGTTCTTGAATGATAACAATTTTATACGGATGGAAGCCCAAATCCCTTCTCAAAATCCACCAGGTTGTGGTTTCAGATAATCCCAATTCTTGAGAACGTCTTGGAATCGACAAATTGTGGTCTTCAGCTACACTTGCCTGAACGGCAGCAATATTTTCATTACTTCGAGTGGTTCTTTGTCTTATTGGCACTTGAACATTATGTAAAGAAAATGCACGCTCGAAATTTCTAACAATTCGACGAATAGCGAGCACGGTTGGACAATTATTACGACCATAAAATGGCAAAAGCGCACGAAAAGTTGCAATTGGAGAACGATTATTTTGATAAAAAAATTGAATAATTTGTAAATATTGTTCTTGCGTATATCTCTCCATGATAAAATTGTAAACATTACTGAATACAATGAAGAAAAAAAGACAGATCATGTTAAAAAAACATATTAAAAATGGCCGAAACGTCACCCCATATTTTTCTTTTATTTGTCAATTATAGATTTTTATAAATTCTGTCATATTAAAGACCATACGTTTTTGTGAATTTCATTTTTCAAGATTACTTTTTTTAAATTTTGTATTGTCAATTTTATTGTTTAAAAAAAATACCAGTAATTTTTAAGACCACAAATTTTTAAATTAAAATTTTCAGACATCACATTTTGTATCTTTCTTTTTATATTCCAATCATAGATATTTGTAAATTTTGCAATATTAAAAATCATACATTTTTATGTTTCATTTTTCAAGACCATAGATTTTTTTGAATTTCAGAATTTTAAATTGTATCTAAAACTACAAATTGTTTGTCAATTTGGCAAATTTTAGGACCACCAAGGACTTTGATAAAATTTAATGTTTAATTAAATTTATATCAATTATGATATTTTTAAGACCTCATATTTTTAAAATTTTGTATCATTTTCATAATTACTGGTTTTCATATATTTTATTATTAGATTATAGTTTTTTTTTCAATTTCGTATTTTTAAAACCTTAGATTTATTAAATTTTTTTTTATTTGTCAATTATAAATATTTGTAAATTCTGTCATATTAAACACCATAAATTTTTGTGAATTTCATTTTTCAAGATCACAGTTTTTTTTTGAATATTGTAAGTGCTCTTATAATTTATTGATTTTCGTTAATTTTTTTTTTTTAAAGGGAATAATTTTTAAGACCTCACATTATTAAATTACAATTTTAAGACCTTACATTTTTCATCTTTCTTTCTATATTTCAATCATAGATATTTGCAAATCTTGCTATTTTGAAAACAATATATTTGTGTGTTTCCGATTTTAAGACCATAGATTTTTTGAATTTTGAGTTTTAAATTGTGCTCAAAATTTAAAAAAATTTTTTGCCAATTTTATTAGCTTTAAGACCACTGACTTTGATAAAATTTAATATTTTTAATCCTATAAATTTCTATAACATTTTTTTATCCTAAGACCTCAGAGAACAGAGGTTCTTTTTAAATTTT
This sequence comes from Atherix ibis, assembly GCA_958298945.1. Classification (NCBI taxonomy): domain Eukaryota; kingdom Metazoa; phylum Arthropoda; class Insecta; order Diptera; family Athericidae; genus Atherix; species Atherix ibis. Next base: position 26,909,999 of record OY282605.1, on the reverse strand, counting down.
AATGTATTTTTACAACAAATTTTAATGAATTTTTTTATTTTAAAATCATCGATTTTTTAATTTGAATTTTGAAATTTTGTCTTTTTTTCAACATGTTTAATTTTTGATAATTTTGTTATTTTAAGGACTACAGATTTTATGATGATTGAAAAATTTTTAAGACCATAGATTTTTTTAATTTTTCGTTCTCTTTCAACAATAATAGTTTTTTATAAGTTTTGTTATATTTAATTTCTATGAATTTTTATATTTTTAAAATCATAATTGGTTTTTGATTTTTATTATTTTTTAGACTATATTTAAAATGTTTTATTTGGAAAAGGTTAACAAAAGTTAACAAAAATCCATAATCTAACGAATATTTCTATCATAGTATCTTATAAAAAAAAACCATTCAAATTTGTAGCAAAAAAAAAAAACAAAGGAAGTTATCAAAGAAAAAGAAAACAAACTGATTAGAAGTTGGAGGAATTAAAAAAAATACTAAAATTTTCCCATAAAATTTGTAGACAAGCCATAGAGTTAACCATGCAAGGTAAGATATTTTGTACTTGGTAGTTACTCGTTTTACACCAAATTTAATTGCTGTTAAAGTCTTCAATGTGACTGACCATACGTTTTGGTTTATCTCCTTTACCTGAACGATGATTCCTCCATAAGGTAGGGTACACGGTAGCTAGAGAATCTGTACAAATTCTGATTTTATAATCCCCAATAAATCGTAATTTCTCACAGTCCGATAACTATAATAATCTGTGCGATTATCCACCAGTAACTGTAGGTATCGTCATTTGGTTAGTGAGGATGGGTTCCAGTGGAAGTTGTACCAACGAGTCTGAGCTACATTCTGAGTACGATTTCAACTTCCGTGGTTTACTATTTACTGTCTACTTATGATGCGTAGGTGTACGCGAATTAAAATAAAATTTTAATTGAAAACGCGTAGGTGGAACTATTGCACAGTGCATTTTCTGTTGATGGGCAAACAAGATCGATCGGATCTTCTTCGTTGCAGTCGCATGTGCATTTTGAGAGTTTCTTTTTCGATGGACTTTTAAGAGAAACTTTCAGTCGTTCAATCGATTCTTTCATGATGGAAAATTTGATTTTACAGATGGGAAAAGTCTGAAGAATCTCTTCTTAATCTTGATATGTTACTTAAAAAAATATTAAATTAAAAAAAATGGACATGAATATTTAAGCTTCATTGAATTCTGTTAATAAAAAATGACATTTGCCAATCCGTAAATACCTAACAATCTGAGCTATAATATAGTTAATATTTTTAATAGTTTTTTTTTTTTTAAATTTAGTAATTGCAAAATTTTTTTAAAAAAAATTATTTGGAATAAAAATTTGTTAATGTCAATTTTGGGATGTGCTTTTTAAATATCCATTTTATAGTTTGGAAAGTATAATCTTGTTATTTAATAGTAATTAATTAAATATATTATTAAAATTAAAATTAATTAAGATAATTTTAATTGCCATTTTATATTATAGATTATTTTACTATAAAAAATTGCTTAAGTTTTTGAACTTTTATTATAAATATGGTAATTTTTCTGTTGCCACGTTTCTCCGCGAGCGTTCGATTTGACAGAGTCGCTCATTTTTATGTAAGACTATATATAAAATATAATTTTTATAGATAATTTGCAAATTTTACAGTATTAAAAAATCAACATCCGCCAAGTAATAGTCGATTTAGGGACTGAAATGCATAAGTAAATCTGAAAAATCTGATACAAAATTTTTCTCTCAAAAAGATCGAGCTTTTCTGCATTAATTTAAAATTATATTGAATAATTAATGGCATAATTTATGTAATATAATTAATTAAAAATTTTATCAAAACCTAAATTTAAAATATATTTTATAAGGTTTTACTTTCCAAATCTCTAATTGGATAATACTTTATTAGAATTTCTATGAGAAAAAATTTACCATCGATTCAAAGAATTCGAATATAAATAAATATTTACTAATAGTGATCAATCATAGAAAAATTTTTTTTTTTAAATTTTTAAAATATGGCCATTTTTAAAATAAAAAAAAAGAAGTTTTTTATTAAGTGATGACATTGCTAGAGAATTCCCAAAGCCACAAAATCGTATCTAATAATTACATATTTTGGACGGAATGGTTGTGTGCCAACAATTAAAATCCAATCATACGCTTTATTAGGATTTCGAGGTGAGTTAAGTAAAGATGGTATTTTTTACAGTGTAGAATATTTCGATTTAAGTCAAGTCATTGCGGTTGCACATCCAAGAATGATTCTACAAAAATGCACATTTGTTATTGTACGGGACTAAGAAATGGACATTTGGCATTTATCGAAATCATAAAAACAGGACATTAGGTATAAAAATTGCATTATTTTTACAATAAGAAATTAGCGAAGACGATGTGAAGATGATCTGGAAATATGTATTGTCGGACATTGAGCAACTATCGAGATCCATCAGCATTCCTTGTTTTAGTCAGTGGAGTGGTCTTGATTTGTTTACGTGGAACTATCACGAGTCGACTGTTCTACATGTGATAATATAATTTCTTATGGAAAAACTAAACGATGTGTCTATGAACTAGCATTTAGGAAGTGTTAAGTTACAATAAGGAGATTCCTGTTCATTGGGAAAGAGCTGACACATCCCATTCTGTCTTGGCGGACTGCAATTACAACCGATCGCAGACAGCCTCTTCTTTTGCAGAAACTATTGGGCTCTTCATAACCCTTTTTCTGTTCATTTCCCTGTTCGGTTTTTTTTATGATTCGTTCGCTTCATAGAAGTACACTCGTAAATATGTACGGTGGAATGGCGTTGTACATCAGCTCGGAAGATGGGTGATCATCCGTCACTTCTACCTTGTGTGCGTGTCGCCTAGGTTCGGACGTGGATTTATATTTCATAGCGATCCACCATTAGATCCACCTTGTACGAGCAACTTGTCTATTTGCGATCATAAGTGCAAATGTGCACAAAGTCGAGGTCACATATTGCATGACCTTAGTTTTTGGTCCCCTGTCTATGAGAAAGTTGCTGCATTAAAGATCATTTCTGACTTTGTACGCTGAGATGAATTTGCGCAGATCAACACTGTATGGCCGACAAGTCGATAGTGGCATTAGTAGCACTCCCGCCCTCACTTCTCGGATCCCATCGCAGTGTTGTGGACTACCAGGAATCTGAATTTTCTTCGAATAGACTTAATATTTTTTCCAGCATCTTCGGAGAGCACACTTCTTATCCCAATACTGGGAGTTCTAAGCCATTCCGTTCATAGTGAATGTCATAAACGAATCGCACGTTCACTCACCTAAGCCTGAGTCTGATAATCTGAGTGTCTGAGAGTCTAAGACTGTGGTTATGGTTTTATTGTATCGCAAATGGGCGGAAGTTTGTTTTATACAATGAGTGACTGACTAAAAATCAACATGTTAATAGCCGCAAAAAGTGGATAATTTCGATGGAAACTCATGAAAATCGTTTCGATTCACACACGAACTACTGATCAAATCCGATCGGCCAAAGACAGATTGACTCGCATTCGATATTAACATCAACATTTGCATCAGTATTCGAATCGGCAAACCACATCAGTTTTGATTCATCGATAAGGTCAGCATTATTGATTAAAATAATTTTTTTCTCACCTTTTGATGCCACATTGCCATATAAAACTTGAAATAATGATTTTCAGGCGGATTTCAAATTCTAATTATGCCAGAGTGTCTGTGGAATTTTCAATAATTTGTATTAACAAAAAGCTTTCGAGTTACAGTTATTATCAGTAATGACTTCCTTACGTTTATGTTCATCAATGCGAAAGTCTAGTCGTGCCAATCTAAAAGTCTAGTCACTTCTAAATAATGTATTATAAAATAAGCGAATCTTCCAATAACACCAACACACCACCATCAGCCATCAGCCATTCTACAATAACTTCCAAAGATGCAAATTTCGTCATGGACACATTCACTTAACGATGTTATTATTTTTTCTACAGTTAATCTAGGTAAAAAATAGATACTTGTAGAAATATTTACAAATAGCACGAAAAAAAAAATTAAAATAAATAAAACAAAATTAATCAAACATTGTTTGATGGACAGATAACTAGTGTGCTAATATAAGTTAAGCTTTAATCTTTTGCGAGATCATAAACTTTTTATTGAATTTTTTTTTTTTTTTGTAATTGCAATTTTATATTAATTTAATTTAAGGTCGAATAAAATCAGTGATTTATTAGTTAGGAGAACGATTTTTGTTTTTATATTAAAGTTGCACAGGTCGTGAAACATGAAAAAATGCAAAAATAATCTTAGTTCATGTTCAAAGTTCAAAATTCGATCTTGACGAAATCAAGACAATCAAAACGAATGATCACAAATCGATACGATAATTATTTAAATTTTAAAAGTGATTGAACGTGTTAATTATATATTTTCAATATACCTTTAATTTTTTGCTAAAAAAAGAGTAGAAAGGCTGTGTTAGAATTTTTACAGAAAATGTTTTTTTTAATAGAAACTTTTTTTACGAAAATATTTACAGAAAATTTTTAACATAAACTTTTGAACACGAAATTTTTAAGAGAATATTCATAATAGAAAATTTTTAACAGCACTTTTTAAAAGAAAAGTCTTAACCAAATATTTTCATAGAAAATTTATGCAGACAATTTTTAACAGAAAATTAATACAGAAAACTTTAATAGCTAATTTTTAACACAAAATATTTAAAAGAAAATATTTAACAGAAAATTTTGAACAAAACATTTTTAACCAAACATTTTAACAGAAAATTTATACAGAAAATTAATAACAGAAAATTTATATAGAAATTTTGAACAACCAATTTTTAATAGAAAATTTTTAACAGCAATTTTTAACAAAACATTTTTACAGAAAATTTTTAATATAAACTTTTGAACACAAAATGTTTAAGAGAAAATTTTTAACAGAAAATTTTGAACAAAACATTTTTAATCAAACATTTTAACAGAAAATTTATACAGAAAATTAATAACAGAAAATTTATACAGATATTTTTAATAAACAATTTTTAATACAATAGAAAATTTGTAACAGCAATTTTTAACAAAAAATTTTGAACCAAACATTTTTACAGAAAATTTTTAATATAAACTTTTGAACACAAAATTTTTAAGAGAATATTCATAATAGAAAATTTTTAACAGCACTTTTGAAAGAAAAGTTTTTGACCAAAAATTTTTACAGAAAAATTATACAGAATATTTTAACAGAAAATTAATACAGAAAATTTTAACAGATAATTCTTAACACAAAATGTTTAAGAGAAAATTTTTAACAGAAAATTTTGAACAAAACATTTTTAACCAAACATTTTAACAGAAAATTTATATTTAACAGACAATTTTTAATAGAAAATTTTTAACAGCAATTTTTAATAAAAAATTTTGAACCAAATATTTTTACTTAAAATTTTTAATATAAACTTTTAAACTGAAAATGTTTACGAGAAAATTTGTAACAGCACTTTTTGAAAGAAAAAAATTTAACAGCACTTTTTGAAAGAAAAGTTTTACCCAAAAATTTTGACAGAAAAATTATACACAAAATTTTTAACAGAAAATTTTAAACAGAATATTTTTAACCAAATATTTTGGCAGAAAATTAATAACAGAAAATTTATATTTAACAGACAATTTTTAATAGAAAATTTATATTTAACAGACAATTTTTAATAGAAAATTTTTAACAGGAATTTTTAACAAAAAATTTTGAACGAAACATTTTTACTGAAAATTTTTAATATAAACTTTTAAACTGAAAATGTTTACGAGAAAATTTGTAACAGCACTTTTTGAAAGGAAAAAATTTAACAGCACTTTTTGAAAGAAAAGTTTTACCCAAAAATTTTGATAGAAAAATTATACAGAAAATTTTTAACAGAAAATTTTAAGCAGAATATTTTTTAACAAATATTTTGGCAGAAAATTAATAACAGAAAATTTATATTTAACAGACAATTTTTAATAGAAAATTTATATTTAACAGACAATTTTTAATAGAAAATTTTTAACAAGAATTTTTAACAAAAAATTTTGAACGAAACATTTTTACTGAAAATTTTTAATATAAACTTTTAAACTGAAAATGCTTACGAGAAAATTTGTAACAGCACTTTTTGAAAGGAAAAAATTTAACAGCACTTTTTGAAAGAAAAGTTTTACCCAAAAATTTTGACAGAAAAATTATACACAAAATTTTTAACAGAAAATTTTAAACAGAATATTTTTAACCAAATATTTTGGCAGAAAATTAATAACAGAAAATTTATATTTAACAGACAATTTTTAATAGAAAATTTATATTTAACAGACAATTTTTAATAGAAAATTTTTAACAGGAATTTTTAACAAAAAATTTTGAACGAAACATTTTTACTGAAAATTTTTAATATAAACTTTTAAACTAAAAATGTTTACGAGAAAATTTGTAACAGTACTTTTTGAAAGGAAAAAATTTAACAGCACTTTTTGAAAGAAAAGTTTTACCCAAAAATGTTGATAGAAAAATTATACAGAAAATTTTTAACAGAAAATTTTAAGCAGAATAATTTTTAACAAATATTTTGGCAGAAAATTTATATAGAAAATTAATAACCGAAATTTTTAATAGACAACTTTTTACAGAAAAATTATGACAAACATTTTTTACAAACAATTTTTAACAATTCATTTTTACCAGAAAATTTTAAATAAAAAATTTTGAAGAAAACATTTTTAATAGCGATTTTTTAAAGGAAAACTTTAACCAAAAATGTATACAGAAAACTGTTAATAAAGAGTTTTTAACCAAAAAATTTGACAAAAAATTTATACAGAACATTTTTAAGAGAACATATTTACAGACAGATTTTAATAGACAATTTTTAACAGAATAGTTTTACAGAAAATTTTTAACACAATTTTTAACAGAAAATTTTAACGGACAATTGTTAACAAAAAAAATTTAATGGAAAATGTTTAGCTAAATATATTTACAGAAAATGTTGAATTTAACATTTTTAACAAAAAACTGTTAATAAAAAATTTTTAACAGAAAATTTTTAACCAAAATATTTGACAGAAAATTTTAACAGACAATTTTTAACACAAAATTTTTGCCAGAAAATTTTTAAGAGAAAGTTTATACAGAAAATTTTTAATAGAAAATATTTACAGAATATTCTAACAGAAAATTTTTAATTAAAAATATTTAAGAGAACATTTTTAACTTGATTTTTTAACTGAAAATGTTTAGCAAGAAATTTATAACAGAACAATTTTATTTGAAAAATTTTAATAAAATTTTTACAAACAATTTTTATCAGGAAATGTTTAACACAAACTTTTGAACAGAAATTTTTTAACAGAAACTTTTTAACAGAAAGTTTTTAACAGAAAATTTTTAACAGAGATTTTTAACAGAAAAACTTTAACCACATTTTTTCATAGTACAAATATCGACAGTAAAGTTTTTAAAAGAAAATTTTTGCAAAAAAATTTTTACAGGAAATTTGTACGAAAATTTGTGACAGAACATTTTTTCAGAACATTTGTATAGAAAATTTTTAACAGAAAATTTTTAACACAAAATGTTGAATAGAACATGTTTAGTGCAAATTTTGATAGAAAAATTTTTAAGAAAAAATTTTTACAGGAAATTTGTACAGAAAATTATTTACCAAAAATTATTTACTGAAAATTATGACTGAAAATTTTTACCGCGAATTTTGATTTAAAATTTTTACTGAACATTTTGTATTAAAATTACAGTAAATATTTATAGTCGAAATTTATAGTCGAAAATTTTAGTCGACATTTTTGGTCGAAATTTTAGTCGAAATTTTAAGTCGAAATTATTAGTCGAAATTTTTTCACAAATATTGTGGAAAAATTTTGTGTAAAAATTTCAACTAAAAACTCTGATCCAAAAAATTTTTTCTGAATATTTTTTCAGAAAAAAAGGACATTTATTCAGAATTACTTCGAAAATTAGGCCATAGTGCATAAAATCCTCTTCTTGATTTGTTGATGTAAATTATCTCACTTAGTATAGATGGAAAATAATTTTAATATTAATTATTTATTGCCTTTAGTTAACGGTTAGATTTGTCTATTTTTTATTTTCATTGTCAAATATTTCGATAAATTTATAAGCTTTTTCAGTAATTACAGCATCGATATTATCAGATAATCCGCAGATATAAATATAAAGTGTCATAACTTGCCCTATTAGATGCTTCCAATGCCATTTTCAGGTAAATTACCTGTTAAGCTTCTTACATAATCCAAACGACTATTTTTAAAAGCTTGACTGTTCGTACAGTTTAAAAATAATAGAAAATGGAAAAATCTTTGAAAAATTGCATCCATTCACTTTTGAAGGGTTTACTGGCATGTGCTAAAAGTCATATTTGAATTGGAATATCTTTTAATATTTTTTGTTTGGTTATAAAATGTAGTCACTTTGAATAAATAGCATCCGCTGAGTGACAATAAATTTAGGGAAAGTGAAAGATAATCTGACGATGACAGCCACTTGGTTCGTTCGGATTAATTTTCTTTAGGAATGCGGTCCATCATGGATTTTTTCTGTTTTGGAATTCTTTTGTCATCAGCACCAAAAGAAAACTGTCCGTTAATTAAGACTGTTACATTTAGGCTTTAAGAAAATTAAGATTAAAATTTTTTCAAATCTAATTTGATGACATGAAATTTGAATAAATTTGACACGAGCTTTTTTTATATTCGCGTTAAACCCTACAGTAATTAACCAAACAATAGTTTTTTTTTGTATCTGCTAAAATTCAGTCGCCTCTGAATCGAATTTAGATTTTTTCTTTATAATTTTCAACAGATTTCAAACATAATTTTTGCTTTTCATACGATCTGCCATAATGAAAAGGAACCATTTCGAAAGCAATCCTGCTAATCGATTGTAATTAAAAATGAGATATGGTGAAATGAAATCATTTCTAATATAGACGAAAATCGATTAAAATTATCTTAAAAGCTGCGATCAAAAAATAACGTTTTCCATAATTTATGGAATGTGAAAATTATGCATTAGGAAACTGCTTTAATCAAGCAAAAAGCTTCCGCACATTAATATACGGACCAGATTGTATCGCGCGTAAAAAATATTTAAAATTTCCTGCCGATCAGTTCACCTGTTTTGATTTGTTTGAAATTGAAAAAAAATTGTCCATCTTTCGAATCATTAATATACAAAAAAAAGTCACTTTTTTATACCTGATGATTGTCTACAAAAATAAATATAAATTCTCGTAGCGATCTGGTATACTTTTGTTAATTTCTCTGCCTTAATTTGTGAACGATAATAAATCGATCGTTTCTAATCAGTTCCAATTAACTTCAAAAGCTTTCCACTATTTTTCGTATACAAATGAATTAATTAATTTAATCTTGGTTAGATATGAACAGTTCTCATATTCGACTGTAAAGGCTAAACTGTCCGTAAGGTGAAAAGATTTTAAAAAAATCTACTTTTGATCTAAATTTTCTAGTTTTTTTTAATTAATTCTAATTTAACGGTTGCACTTTGATTAATTCTACAATGATTACGAATATGAATTTTTCATTAAATATGATTACGAACATTTTTGAACTTTTCATTAAGTTTTGTATATTTGGTTCTCATGTTAAATATATTATTTAATTTATTAACTTGGAGCAATATTTTTTCGACTGGTTATTTTAGTCATGAACAAATAATGGGCATATTTTAGATATTAAAGAATATTTATCAAATTTATTTATAATTTAGGAACAGAATATTTTTGAAAAAAAAAATTGAATAATTGAAAATTTTATGAATATTTTATTGAATAGTTTTAAGAAAATTTTCTGAAAAACTATAAATAAATTTCAATAAAATTGGAATTTTGGTAAAAATACGCTTTTAATAAAAAATTGACCAAAAAATAACTGATTTTCAGTAAAAATCTATTTTCATTAAAAAAATAACTTCTCGAAAAAATTGACTTTCACTAAAAATTGAGCGTTACTAAAAATTTATTTTTGGTTAAAATTATTTTTAGTTAATATTTGACACTTAAATTAAAAGTTTCATTAAAAATTAAATTTCAGCCAAAATTGATTTTCAGTAAAAATTTACTAACAGGAAAATTATCAATAAAAATTGCAAAAATTTTTAGTCCAAATTTTTGTTAAAAATTTTCGGTAGTAGTTCTAAAACAATTTTTCTAAACTTTTTCTCTAAAAATTATCTCTAAACGTTTTCTCAAAAAATTTCCTCTAAAAAATTTCTATAAGATTTTCTTCTAAAAATTGTCTGTAGAAAATATTTTATACAAATTGTCTCTAAAAATTGTCTATAAAAATTTTCTCTAAGAATTGTCTCTAACAAATTTCTGTAAAAATTTCCTCAAAAATATTTTGTAAAAATTATCTTTAAAAGTTTTCTCTACAATTTGTCTCTAAAAATTTTCTGTGAAAATTGTCTTTAAAAATTTTCTGTGAAATTTGTCTTTAAAAATTTTTTGTGAAAATTGTCTCTAAAAATATTCTCTAAAAATTTCCTCTAAAAAATTTCTCTAAAAATTTTTTCTAAAAATTGTCTGTACAAAATTTTTTTGTGAAAACTATCTCTACAAATTTTTTGTGCAAATTGTCTCCAAAAATTATCTCTAAGAATTGTTTCTAAAAATTGTCTCTAAAAATTGTCTCTAAAAATTGTCTCTAAAAATTGTCTTTAAAAATTTTCTCTAAGAATTGTCTCTAAAAAATTTCTGTGCAAATTTCTGTACAAATTGTCTCCAAAAATTGTCTTTAAAAATAGTCTCTAAAAATTGTCTCTAAAAATTGTCTATAAAAATGTTCTCTAAAAATTGTCTCTAAAAAATTTCTGTAAAAATTTCCTCTAAAAATATTTTGTAAAAATTATCTCTAAAAGTTTTCTCTACAATTTGTCTCTAAAATTTTTCTGTGAAAATTGTCTTTAAACATTTTCTGTAAAAATTGTCTCTAAAAATATTCTCTTAAAAGTTCCTCTAAAAAATTTCTCTAAAAATTTTCTCTAAAAATTGTCTCTAAAAATTGTCTCTAAAAATTGTCTCTAAAAATTGTCTCTAAAAATTGTCTCTAAAAATTGTCTATAAAAATTTTCTCTAAGAATTGTCTCTAAAAATTGTCTCTAAAAATTATCTATATAAATTTGGCTCTAAGAATTGTCTCTAGAAAATTTTTGTGCTAATTTCTGTAAAAATTTTATCTAAAAAAAATTATCCCGGTAAAAGTTTTTTCTAAAAATTGTCTGTAAAAATTTTCTGTAGAAATGTTCTCTAAATATTTCCTCTAAAAATTTCTTCTAAAAATTTTCGGTAGAAATTATCTCTGAAAATTTTCTCTAAAAATTTTCTTTGAAAATTGTATCTAAAAAAAATTTCTGTGAAAATTATCTCTAAAAATTCACTCTAAAAATTTTCCGTGCAAAATTCCTTTAAAAATTTTCTGTAGAAATTTTCTCTAAAAATTTCCTCTAAAAATTGTTTCTAAAAATTTTATATGAAAATTGTCTCTAAAATTTTCCGTAGAAATTTTCTGAAGAAATTATCTGTAAAAATTGTTTGTAATAATTTTCATTTTTTAGAACTAACGTTATAAAAAAAAAAGTTTTTGATGAATATTACTGCCGAAACACTTATTAACTTTCAAAGTCATTAATTTGTGAAAAATCGCCGACATCATGAAATATGGTCCATACTTTTTTACGATAAATTTCTTAATTAGTAATTCTCTTAATCTCTTAATCGAATTTCAGCACTGGGATTAAAAGAAAAAAAACCATTTTCCTATAAAAAAAATACCTTTAAACTTATAGCAATACGAAAATTTGGACAGGTTTTTATGTGTAGAAATTAGAAAAAAATATAAATTAGCAAATGTCAATAATGAACATTATAAATTCATGTTCGTGAAGATTAAAAGCACTATTTCCATATGGTAATTTTCATATCGCACTTTGTAAACAGATTAAGGAGGATATATTTACCAGTGAAATCCTAAAAGAAGAGAAGATATTTTTTTGTTTTTCCAATTCTTTGAATTTATGTTATCTTGGGTGTTGCAGACATAAATTAAGATTATGCTGGTTTTGTTTTGGAATTGTGTTCTCCGTTTGGGGTGGCATATTTAGAATTGTCCCAGGATATTTTCTGCCAGTCTGATATGACACTTCGAAAGGTTAAGATATCATTGCTATCTAATAAGATCAGGTATCTTTTTCGTTATCGTTACAAACGATAAAACAATAAATAAATATACATTAATACAGCAAAGATGAGACAATAAATATTTTTGAAATTTTATTAAAAAACAGTAAATGTTTCCTATCAGAAACTTTACTATCCTATCTCATACCACTCCAGTCTAAGATCAAATTTATTGTCTTCTTTGTTTTTGTATTTTTTCGTATTATCTGAACCACTATCAGACCATTAATCTTATGTTTGAAAACAAGAAAATAATCAACAAAACTTTCATCCCACGTTGAAAAATATATTTTTGCAAATTTCATAACAAACAACAAATTTATATTAATTTATAATAACCGATTGATAAATCGTTTGAAAAATATTGAATTAAGAATGAGATTTATGAAAAAAAGTGTGGATTTCTAAATTGGATTTATTAACAGAAAATGTATTTTATTTTTTTATATAATTGTGGCCTATGAGTATAGTGTGAGGTTTTTTCCTTTTATTTTCCAATATATAATAAAAAATCGATCGAATTTTATTAGATACGAGTATGCTAATCCAAAAGATACCTACCAATCTATTAAACATGATAATTTTCTTAATGATATCAACGAATGTCGATCGCTATTTTTAGATGAAAATAAGGAAGTCACTAATTTACTGTATATTTAATAATATTTGTTTATTTTTATTTAATTTTGATTATATTTCAATATATTAATTGTATATGAATAAGACTTTAGACTATTTATGACACTGTTCGTTTGGTATCTACACAACGGTCATTGCAAAAGTTTTTTTTTTAAATTCTCTAAATTTGATTTTAAAGATATTTTTAAAAAAATTTAACAGATATAAGTATCTACAGTTACAACATAGCAAAAAGAAGATTTAGATATGTTAACAATATTGATTAACGTGAAAGTTTTCTCCTCTTGCATGTACATATGTGAAAATGAGTCATGCTCATGTCGATGGCTGTTTCTAGAGAAGGAAATGGAGGATAACTCTCCAACAAGAAAATTAGTATAGTCGGAAAAACGAGAAAAAAGCTTTTTATAACGAGATTCAGTCAAATCACGAACATAAGGGACTTTAGAGTATAAAAGGACGCATCGATAATTTTACGAAGTATTTTTGCTTGAAGCGATTATATTCGACTGGAATTCGAAGGCCTAGTAGAATTCCAGATTTGCAGTCTGTAAGTCCATTTTTACAGAAAATTTTTAACAGCGATTTTTTAACAGAAAATTTTTAACAGAATATTTGTAAAGAAAATTTGTGACAAAAAATTGTTTTTTATAGAAAATTTTAAACAGAAATTTTTACCGCAAATTTTTCAGAAAATTTGTAACAAGAAATTTTTAACAGACAATTTCTAACATAATACTTTTAAAGAAAATTTATGACATGAAATTTTTAAGAAAATTTGTGACAGAAAATTTTTCCAGAAAATTTGTTAAAGGAAATTTTTACAGAAATTTTGTGACAGGAAATTTTTAACAAAAATTTTTTTACAACAAATTTTAAACAAAAACTTTGAACACAAATTTTTACAGAAAATTTCGAACAGAAAATTTTGAATAGAAAATTTTTATAGACTATGTTTAACAGAAAGTTTTTAATAGAAAATTTCTAACAGAAAATTTTTAGCAGAAAACTTTTAACAGAAAAATTTTAACAGAATACTTTTAACAGAAAAATTTTAACAAAATGTTTTAAAACAAAATTTGTGACGAAACATTTTTTACAGCAAGTTTTAAAAAGAAACTTTTAGCGCAAATTTGTTAAAGGGAATTTTGACAAGAAAATTTGTTACAGGAAATTTTGACAGAAAATTTTTGTACAGGATATTTTTATAGAAAATTTGTTACAGGAAATTTTTATAGAAAATTTCTGACAGGAAAGCTTTAACAGCAATTTTTTAACAGAAAATTTTTAACAGAATATTTATAAAGAAAATTTGTGACGAAAAATTTTTTACAGAAATTTTTAGCAATAAATTTTTATCGCAAGTTTTTCAGAAAATTTGCGGGAAGAAATTTTTACAGAAAATTTGTTACAGGAAATTTTCACAGATAATTTGTTACAGGAAATTTTTACAGATAATTTTTTACAGGAAATTTTTACAGATAATTTTTGACAGGAAATTTTTATATAAAAATTTATGACAGGCATTTTTTAAAGAAAATTTGTGACAGGACATTTAAAAAATTTTTTAACAGGTAATTTAAAACAAAAAATTTTTAACAGAAAATTTTTAATAAATTTTTTAACAGAAAATTTTGAACAAAAAAATTTTTTAGGCAAATTTTAAAAATAAATTTTTACAGCAAATTTTAAACAGAAAACTTTTAACAAAAAATATTTAACAAAAAATGTTTAACAAAAAATGTTTAACAGAAAACTTTTAACAGACAAATTTAAACAGAATATTTTTAAAGAAAATTTTTTACAGGGAATTTTCATTGAAAATGTTTGACAGGAAATTTGTATAGAAAATTTGTGACATTAAATTTGTATAAAAAATTTGTGACAGGAAATTTTTATAGAAAATTTGTGACAGGAAATTTTTACAGAAAATTTGTTACAGAAAATTTTTATAGAAAATTTATGACAGGAAATTTTTATAGAAAATTTATGAGAGAAAATTTTTAAAGAAAATTTGTGACAGGAAAGTTTTACAGAAAATTTGTGACAGGAACTTTAACGGAATATGTTTAAAGAAATTTTGCGACAAGAAATGTTTATATACAATTTATTACAGCACGTTTTAAACCGCAAATTTTTATCAGAAAATTTTTAACAGAAAAGCGCAAATTTTTATCAGAAAATTTCTTAACAGAAAATTTTTAACAGAAAATTGTTAACAGAAAATGTTTAACAGAAAATTGTTAACAGAAAATTTTAACAGAAAATTTTTAATAGAAAATTTTTAACATGAAATTTTTACAGAAAATTTATGAGAGGAAATTTTTGACAAAAAGTTTTTATTTAAAATTTTTTGACGGAAATTTGTACAGAAAAGTTGTGATGTAGACCATCAAGTGATCCTTTTTTCAACAACTTTTGGCATAATCTGCTCAGTTTCTCCCAACGAGAGGGCCAATTCACTGGTGGGAGATACTCTTAGTTATTACCGAATATCCATTTTATAGTTTGAAAAATACAGACCTGTTATTTGACATATGTTCGTAAAATATATAAAAAAACATAAAATTTACTTGGAATAAAATTTTTCATTTGATATAAAAAATTGTTAATTTATTGTAAAAATATGTAAAAACTTTTTACAAACATAGTAATTTCGTGTTTATATTTTGCGTTTTTTTTCACAAAAAATTATGTTGGAAGAAGATGATCATTCGATAAATACGTCAAAATGCATAATTGTCATATATAGTATGCTAAAAGCCTATAAGTGACTGTTAAAAACCCATTGCATCCACAAAAACTAATTGTCTGGTACGCATTTTCTTTGAAATATGATCTGTAAATATTTTTTGAAAGTCAAAGTATTTCTTTGGAAATCAAGAAAGTGGAATAGTTACCATCAATTCATTATTCACTAAGTAATGGCCTAAATACAGCGCAAAATGTCCAAAAAAGTCATCAAAAATTACCTTAATAGGATCGTATTCTGCAATAGGTCTCATTATAGCTATTTATAAAATGTAATAATTTCTTATAATGGTAAAGTTTAGGTAATATAATTAAATGAAAGTTTAATATATTTTGAAAATTTAAATATATTTTAATAAATTATAGTTTTCTAACCAAAACTTTCTTCGTTTAAAAAAAAAATGTTGCCTCTAATTTTCTAAAACCCATTCACAATTAATTTTACTATTATTAATAGTATAATTAAAATTATTCCTAGTGGAAATAACAAAAATATTAACCATTTTTTAAAACAAAAATATTTTTCATTAACATAATCTGATATTATATTGTCTTACCATTTAATAATTATGAATAATAACTAAATTTTCAACAAAATCCTATTCAAAAATCATATCGAAAATTATATAAAACTATTATAAATCAGAATAATCAAATTTATTTTATATAATCTAGAATATAATTCAAGATTAATTTGATATGGTGTTTTTTTGTTTTAATAAAATCCGAAATTTATCTATTCGAATATTAATGTTGAAAAATTATTACGATTATAAAATTTTATTTCTTAATACGTAAGCGTTAAAAGATCTCCCACACCTTAAAATCTCATAAAATCAATAATAACGTATGATATATCGTAAGGATATTGTGTAGTTTACAGATAATTCCAAGTTAACCTATGCGTACTCATCAGAACAAGTAATTTCAGTTGCATGAATTTTTTAATATTTCAAAATCTTATAAATCTATAAGTTGGAATTTTTATTGAAAATATTGTTAATTCGCAATCTAAATCTGAATCTATTCAGAGCTTGGTAGAAGCTAAAGATACTCAGAGAAAAGGAGATAGAAAATATTGAAAATATTCTTAAAAATTAAACCTTGTTTATTAATATAATTTATTAGCTGTAAAAAAATCTTAATACCCCGTTTTGAGTCATTAACCAGTGATTATGGAATCGAAAACCGAATTTCGAAAAATCACGTCAACTCGTTTTCTATTGGTTCGATGTGACATGAAACGTTGTGGATTCGTTTCGAGAACAGTAAGGAATTATCGCCATTATTATACTGATCATCGGTATTGAAAAGTTAAGATCAAAGTTAACAAACCATTCGAATAGATAATAATCAGTTCCAAATTTTGATAATTAGTAGATATTCTAAGAAAATAAAAGTTTTTATACACGTAAAAAGCACAGAATTTAAATAAGAAAATCGCAAGGGCGTTTAATCTTCTGACCTGAATAATATATTTAATTAAATGGCAAATTTGAAGCTTCCATGCTTGTCACAATAGTAATCAACACTTGTTTAACACTAGTTTATGTTGACAGTGCATATCAATAATTCGCAGCAATTAATATAATAGCCTTTTTTGATCATCTTAAGATCAGTAAACTGATTTTGATTATCAAAAGACTTCTAAGAATAAGGAACAAAAAAAAAAATTCAAATTTTCCGCTAACTTGCAATCTTTGAAATCTGAAAAGACTTTTTTTAAAAGATCTCTTTTGTTGCCTACGCAAACGGGCTATGCTCGTATTTTACTAACTGAAATCTGATTTTATTTGCAATTATCTAATTTTAATCTATATTCTAAATTGTTGAGTCCAATAAGCCCACGGGATAAATAAATACATTTAAAAATAATAGAGACTATATAAGAAAAGCAGAAATTAAAACAGGAAAAAAAATACAATGCCGATTCGCCAATTTCGATTATTGTCAGCGAGAAATGGCAAGATCATCGATGTTCGAATGGCTGAAAATCGATCGTATGCTCGATCAATAGTGTTAGAACAATAGTGCTAATCAGATTTTTGTATAGAAAAAAATATCATCGAATGGGTCAGGTAAAAAGATTCATTTTAGTTTTTATATTCACAATCATCTAATATTAAGTCAGTATATCTACAAGTATAAGAGATACGGTCAATCTACCTACTGATGATCATCTACCCGTCTACGGAGGAGCTACGGAGCTACTGAACAACTTCTGTGTTCAATTATATTATGTTAATGAGAAGGCTGCGTCGTTTTTTGAGTGTTTTTAATGATTTTGTTGACATTTGTTTTATTTAGTTGTGTTGTCGTTTTGATTTTTTCTTTATTTTGTCGGCATCCCATATATTCAAAGTGGCAATAATGCGACGACATTGACAGTTTTGTTTTGGAAACTTTTCTATAAACAGTAGTTTGATAACATACAAGGTGATTTTATGGCCATCCTAATCATGAACTACATCCGTAATGTGTGCAGTTTACATGGCAAGAATATTCACTTTATAGTTGTCGACTAGTTTTATTTTTATTATTTTTTTTTTTGATCCGATTAGGTGTAATTTTTATCTCCAAATAATCTTCGAGGATCATTGAAGAGGGATTTATCAATACATTTAATTATTCTTTTGTTAAAAAGGTGATAACACTTTAGATTAACTCATGGACTTATATTAATTTAGTTTCTAAAATTAAGCTACTGAAAAGGAGATTCTTTTATAACAAAATATTTTAATTATAAAAATAATTATAACATTTAGTAGCATCAGAAGGCTTCAAATGCAAACGCCTTCAGTTCTTTAGTCCTTTGTACGTTATCGACAGTAGCAAGATGACCCCCTTTCAAGAGGTTTTTTAATCCCTGGCAACTAAAAAACTCACACGAAACTTAGATCACATATAGAAAGAGGCTGGAGAATCATAAAGATCTGTTTTTCTGATCGGAGACGTTGTCATGATGGACCATCCAAGAATCTGCTATCTCCAATTCATTAGTTTCCAAGTTAATCCACATTCTAACCGCATAAGTGCTCTCATTCATTCCAAATTTTCATTAGATTTTCATGGTAAGGACCACCCTAATCTGAGGCCTCCCTAATCTTAGAGAATAAAAAAATGGGCACTGACTTAGATCCATCAAGTGGGTTGGGGTGGAGGGTAGGAGGTTTTGGCTATGGAACTACAGAAATTCCTTTTTCTAATGAAAACTCGTTGATGAAGATGTCCGATCTGACGCGAGCATTTTGAGTCAATTAAGAACTCACTCATTAGCTTCAATGCTAATCGACAGTCTCACCGCACAAAAGCTCCCACTCGTTCTACATTTTCATTAGTTTTTGATGGTAAGGACCTCCCTAATCTGAGGCCTCCTTAATCTTATGGAATAAAAAAATATGCATTGACTTAGACCCATCAAGTGGGTTGGCGAAGGAGGGTCTAATTTGCGAATGGAACCACAAAAATCATTTTTTCCAATGAAAATTAGTTAACAGGAGGCGTTGTCTTGAAGTACTGTGTGACAGCAGGCGTTGTCATGATGGACCATAAAAGAATCCGCTATGTCTGATTTTTTTTTTAGGTCTAGACTAAAGAGGTACAGCGGGACACCTTCAAAAGATACTCGCCTGGAAGACCTTCTACCTGCCAGACGAGTTATGCGGGGGATTTCTGCCTCGCTAAAAGCTTACCTGTACCTCTAACCTTGCTCCCGGAACGATGATTCCCCGGCGGCACTCTTTGTAAATACTACTTCGCCGGGGCGTTCTTATTTGATATAACTGCTGTCCCGATGTTATGACGCCTCGCGGCCTATTCTTCGGACGTGGTGCGAAGATCCTTGATGATAGATTCCGCGTAGTCTGCAACTCTGTTCCAAGCCGATTGGCTCTTAAGCATGCACTCCACTATGTTTTCTGGTCCAGATTTCTCTCCAGTTCTGTCTGTGTCCCCTCGTAGAAGGGGCATTGGAATAATACGTGTTTTGCATCTTATCGCGGCCATGATGACGGTTTGGGGAGTCAGTTCTCTTGAATCTGTGCAAGTATGCCCGAAAGCATCCATGCCCAGTCAAGAGTTGGGTGATGTAATACCCGAGTTCTCCGTGCAGGCGAGTGACCCATTTGGTAACATCTGGGATCAGCCGATGAGTCCACCGACCCTTCGTCGAGCTCTCCCATATCTCTTGCCAGAGGCGAAGACTCTCGTGTCTCTCCTCTTCACAGAGGACCTTTCGCTGCTCTTCCTTCTTCCTACGATGTTTACGTTCCCGCTCTCCTGCCAGGATGTCGATGGGTGGGCATGATGCCACGACGTTGACTGCATCGTGTGATACCATTCGGTGTGCTGACGCCATTCTGATCGCTGAGAGCCGCTGGATTGATGACATTGTCTTGCGGTATGTTGTTACCTCTAGCGATTTCGCCCACACTGGTGCTCCGTATAGCAAGACGGAGGTAACCACAGTTGCCAGTAGTCACCTTCAGATTTGCCTGGGGTCTCCGATATTGGGCATTATCCGCGAAATAGCGCCCTGTACTGCTGATGCCTTCCTGCTGACGTTGGAGATGTACTCCTTGTAGTTGAGTCTGGCATCCAAAACCACTCCTAGATACCGGATGTAGGGTAGCGACTGGACGTCGTGGTCGCCTACTCTTATGGTGATGGTCTCCATTTTCATCCGGCTACTCACAAGGAGTGCCGCGGTCTTATGTTCCGCCAAAGACAGGTCTGCCGATGTCATCCACTGTCTTATCCTCCGGACGGTGGTGGAGAATGCGGTTTCCAGTTCCTCCAGGTGTTTGGCTATAAGGACAACCAATGTCTGATCTGACGCAAGCATTTTGAGTCTGTTAAGGACTCACTCATTAGCTTCAAAGTTAATCGACAGTCTGACCTCACAAGTGCTCTGACTCATTTTACATTTTTATTAGTTTTTGATGGTAAGAACCATCCTAATCTGGGGCATCCTTAATATTAGGAAATAAAAAAATACGCATTGACTTAGACGGGAGGGGGTAATTTAGGCTGTGGAACTACAGAAATTTCTTTTTCCAACAAAAATTTGTTGATGGGGATGGACATGTGTAAAATAGGGGCATCGTCGAGGTGCCTGCAATGTGTCGTCATGGTGTCTGCAATACCTGATGTGATACAAATAACCCTTTTTCTGAGCCTTTTAAAGACTTCTCCTTGTGCTATTCTAAGGCTTTGAAAACTTTTCGTAAAGCAAGCTTACGGATGCACTAAGTTTGGCATAAAAATTTATAGTACATCGTCGCCCAAAATTTTCCGCCACCATTTTCCATAGTGCACTATAAAAACACAACTTCACTTTTCAAACTCTATAGGGTTGCATAGTTACTGGACGATATACTGCACGTCTAGGAAGGACTAACGTACGAGTACAATCTATGTAGGGGAAATTGCACAGTATTGCCAGATTGCTCTCAGTAAGGGTAGTCTCAATATTTTTAGAACAAATAGGCTTTTAAAATAAGACACTGGTAATCAAAAAAAGGTGACTTTATCCCGGTTGTAAACTCTACGTGCCTTCTAATATGCCAAAAAAAATTTACGATGCAGGAAGATACACATCTGGATCCAGCTTCCTTCATGCGACAGATTTTATGAAAATCCTGGGTGTCACCACTATCCGAAGGAGAAGATGGAATATGCAGATTAGCAATACTATCAACCCAGTCAACTCTAATTAGAACATGTATAAAATATTCTAATTGTTAGTGAATGCAAAGTAAGACTTTACGTGACAGAATTCCAGGACAAAGGAAGGTTAAAGCTTCGGTTAATTACTATATTGTCACTGCCCAGTCAAAATTAAGATTAATAGACAGAGGTGGGCTGGATACCTAATCCTTAAAAATGGGAAAAATTCTGCCCGAAAAGTCCATAATGGATCCATTTATGGTCCCAGAAAAATGAGGTAGGCACCGCCTTTGGTAGAACGATGGCGTTAGTCAAGACTCTAAAAACATGCTGGCAGTGTCAAACTGGAATACCGGGGTACGAAGTCAGGATATCTGGAGTTTTTTGATTCTGTGGGCCTACAGCGGACTACCGGTTGTCACGTCATAGATATAGACCCAAAACCAGTAAACCAGTGCACTCAACAATTATTCAGAAATTCTAAACAAGAACACTTCTCAGAATCCGGATTAGTCATACCGCACCATTTCATCTTTGGTAACCAAGCTTGTCCTTGCCATTCCTGTAACATCCAACCCACCATTTACCACATTTAAAATTAATGTCACTTTATTTAGAGTTCCTAGGCCCAACAATTTCTTTTCTAATTCCACTTTTTATAATTCTAAAATAATCTTATATGCTCCATAAAATTTGAAAAATTCTAATTACTGTCTTTAACTTTACTAGAGGTAAAAATGTTGCTGCAACATTAT
This sequence comes from Atherix ibis, assembly GCA_958298945.1. Taxonomy (NCBI): domain Eukaryota; kingdom Metazoa; phylum Arthropoda; class Insecta; order Diptera; family Athericidae; genus Atherix; species Atherix ibis. Next base: position 26,887,894 of record OY282605.1, on the reverse strand, counting down.
GTATACTTTTCCAGAAACATTTTCACAAATTATTTTCGAATATATTTTTTTTGTGTTATTTATAATTTTTTTTTGTATTTATTAATTTAAATAAAAATATTTTAAAAGATTTTTGGAATCGGCTTGGAGTAAAAATGCTTCTAGGACTGAAAAATATTGATGCAATATTTTTATAATTTTAAGAAAAGCACTACTTCTTATTATTTTTGGTTAAAGTTTTTTAAAATTAAAATTAAAATTTTAGTAAAATTATTATCATGTTCATAAAAATAAATAATAATTTTCATCACTGATATAAAAAGTACAGAAATAGTTCGTTTTCTTAATATCTTTTCAAGAAAATTAATAGTCAGAATTTTGACTATTATTTCATTTTTAAATAAAAAAAATGTTTTAATATAAAATTTTAATTTTTTTTTCATGGACAAAATAAATCCTAGAAAAAATCTTTAATATGTAGTAAGTTGTAGTAAAAAGTAATCCATTATTTTGCCAATAGATGGCTTTAGGAGTCTGTATCTCCCGTTGTAAAAGTGCAATTGGGTTGCACTAGATGGCGTTAGAAAGATAAAATTTTTTACTAAGAAAATTTCTAATACAGTTTTGTGATTACTTGGCTCAGTATTTTTTAGCACGCGTCAAAGATGGACACCAACAATGAGAAAATACGCCATATTTTACAGTTTTTCTTCGATAAAGGCGAAAACGCAAGCCAGGCAGCTGAAAATGTGAATACTGTTTACGGTCCTGATACTGTAACAGCATATCACGCGCAATTTTGATTTCGTCGATTCCGTTCCGGTAATTTTGATGTCAAAGATGCACCACGCTCTGGAAGGCCAATTGTCGAAAATGTCGATAAAATAATGGAAATCGTCGAGTCCGACAGTCACGCAAGCACTGTTTCGATTGCCCAGGAGCTAAAAATTGCACAAAAAACCGTTTGGAACCACTTAAATAAGGCTGGATACAAAAAGAAGCTCGATGTATGGGTACCACACGAGTTATCGCAAAAAAACCTCATGGACCGAATTTCCATCTGCGAATCGCTGCTGAATCGCAACAATATCGATCCATTTCTGAAGCGGATGGTTACTGGTGATGAAAAGTGGGTCACTTATGACAACGTCAAGCGACAACGGTCGTGGTTAAATCGCGGTCACCCGGTGCAAACGGTGGTCAAGCCAGGATTAACAGCCAGGAAGGTTTTGCTGTGTGTTTGGTGGGACTGGCAGTGAATCATCTACTATGAGCTGCTCCCCTACGGCCGAACCCTTAATTCGGACCTATACTGTTAACAATTGGACCGTCTGAAAGAAGCAATCGCCCAGAAGCAGCCAGCTTTGGCCAATAGGAGAGGAATTGTGTTCCATCAGGAAAACGCCAGGCCGAATACATCTATAGTGACTCGCCAGAAGTTCCGGGACCTTGGTTGGGATGTTTTTATGCATCTTCTTTATACTCCGGACATGGCACCAAGTGATTACCACCTCTTCCTGTCTATGACGAATGATTTTGCAGGTGAAAAATTCGACTCAAGAGAAGATTGTGAAAATCGACTGTCCCAGTTTTTTGCCAATAGGGACGAGGGTTTCTATGAAAGAGGCATTATGAAATTACCTCTAAAATGGCAACAAGTTATCAAACAAAACGGTGCATATTTGACCTAAATCGTATCATTCTATCTTTGCTAAATAAAACCTTCAATTTAATGTAAAAATAATGGATTTCCTTTTACTACACCATATAATTTGACAAAAAGTAGCTTTTTATCAAATCTATTATTTTCTGTCATTAAAAATTCTTTCTTTATTCAAATTAATTGTATTTTTTTTAAGGTAAAATATTTAGTTAATTTGTTTTAAAGAGATTTATAAATGATTTTTTAAACTGATAGGTAAATAAACCAAGGTAATTTCTATTATCAACATTTAAAAAATTTCCTAGCCTTTAATTAATAAATTATTAAAACATCTTCAACACATTTTTGTGGATAAGTTTTTATGAAAATTTAAAAAAAAAAGAGAAACAAAAAAGGTAAACTAATTTATATGCAATAATAGTAAAATTTAAAACAATTATTTCACTTCCGAGAATTGCATTTATCACAATTGCCCTTGATAGATTTTATACTTAATCATTCAAAAAAAAAAAAAAAACAACAACAACACACTATTGAATTTCCTTTTATTTCTCTAAAAATAAAATAGTAAAATATCAAAATAAAAACTTATTATTAAAAATTTCTTATTTATAAATCTTGCCGTCGACTTTAGACTAAATTTTCGACCTTGACTTATTGTAATTATCTCTTAAAGTAAGCATTAAATAAACATATTGAAAAATTGCTTTTATTCCTTTTGATTTTATTTATATTATTTATAATTAAAGAATAATGATTAAATTCATACAATAGATACTTATATAATATTATTTACAAATACCGCTAGGAAGTTGTCGATATCAATATCGATAATACATTATACTATACTTTACTAAAATACTATACTAAATAAGAAGTGACTAAATTGATATATTGTTTAAATATCAACAACATTAAAAAAAAGTTTTTAAGTTATTTTGTAAAATTCAAAATTTTCCATAGATACTTGTCTTAGCAAAGCTTTTTATTAGCTTTTTTTTATTTGTAAATCTATACCAAGAAGAAAACCACTTTTTTTTTTTGAACACTCTATATTTCTCTATTTCTAATTAGTATTGTCACCTTTAGGTGATAAAATGCACAAAAAAAAATAGAGAAAACATTAAAAACTAACCGAAATAAATACAACTGATAGTATAGTAGGTATAAATAAACTAAAGGAAGGTTTATAAGAGGTTAGGAAGATAAAGTCAAGAAAAAAATAGAAAATGAATATAATAAATAAGACAAAAATCGAAAATAAGGTGAAAAATTTTATTGAATAGATTTACGTCGACATTGGTTCAAGGTTTGGAAATTTATTATAGATCTTTGAGTTAAATAAAATACACCGGAATGTGTTTAAGAGTTTTTCTTTTAATAGGACCGAAAAAATAGCCCCATACCAGTAGTACACGTATGTGTTTATTATATTGGAACGTGAAACTAAATTAATAAATAACAATTATGTTACCAATAGTTTTCTTTTCGCGTAGTAATAATTTAGGTGATAAAATATCGAACGAAAACGGTACGAAACCAGTTCCAGTGTTCGATTTAATGGTTGATCGTGTAAGGCACGGACTACCCGTCGATCGGTTCATCCGTAACTGAATCAGAAATAGCCGTGACCGTATCTATCTTAATAATGCGGTGACAAATCAATTCCTCCAAAATGAGTTTTAACCAAATTTATGAAAATCCCAACATCGGGATAGTAAAGATTCTTTTGAAGATCACTCGAAAAATCCATTCAATGATTTATCGACAGGCTCAACTATCCGAAGATAGAGCAGTAATCTATGTTGGAATTGAAATCTAATTAGCATTTCTCTATTGAGATTCGAATTGGTTGAAGGTATTTTTTCCTTTTTTCCTAAATCAAAACCGAATAAACAAAATATTACCCAAACAGTTCTAAGAAGAGCAAAGAAAAAAAACCAAAACAATCTAATACCTCGTTTATCTAGTCCACAAGGTATATAAGAATGTGTTAACAGATTTTTCTATTGTACAAAAATTCATAACTATTTATGGTCGATCCAACAGAAATATTTCTTTGATCGTTTTCATATAATCCAATCGTTAAATCAATATGTTTTGAGCTTAATTTTTTTCTAGTCCTACTACAATTTCAGTTTTAAAAATTTTCAATTGGGCAAGCTTAAAATATTTCACACTTTTAAGAAAATCCCATAAAAAACCGAAAAAAATACATAAAATTGATTCGTATTACATTCAAAGATTTACTGCTGAAAAAATATTTTTTCTTTATGATTGCACTCATAAATTTACATAGAAAATATGGCTTTTTAGGGTCTGATGTGAACTCTTTATCTTAAGGCTTGTTGGAATTCGTCTACCTAGGATTTATTTAAAATCTTTTATATATATTATATTTAAGATGAAATCTAATTTTTTAGCAAAAAAATACTTTATACAAAAATATACTGTCTAATCAAAGATACATTCCACAAAAATATACTTTCTACAAAAAGATACTTTATACAATCAGATAATTTTCTCAAAAAAATACTTTTCACATAACGATACTTTTAACAAAAATATACTTTGTACAAAAAGATACTTTTCACAAAAAGACACTTCCCACAAAAAGGCAATTTCCACAAAAATTTACTTATGATCAAGAGATGCTTTTAACAAAAAGATACCAGAAAATGATCAGATACTCATCATAGGAATATACTTTCCACAACGAGATACTTTTCACAAAAAAATACTGTTTACAGAAAGTAATTTTTCACAACCAGACACTTTCTACAAAAAGACACTTTCCACAAAAAGGTACTTTCCATAAAAAATTACTTTTCCTTTTCACAACAAGACACTTTCCACAAACAGATACTTTCCATAAAAATTTACTTTTGATCAAGAGATACTTTTAATAAAAAGACACTACAAAAGGATCAGATACTCATCATAGGAATATACTTTCCACAAAGAGATACTTTCCACAAAAAGGTACTTTCCATAAAAAAATACTTTTCCTTTTCACAACAAGACACTTTCCACAAACAGATACTTTCCATAAAAATTTACTTTTGATCAAGAGATACTTTTAATAAAAAGACACTACAAAAGGATCAGATACTCATCATAGGAATATACTTTCCACAAAGAGATACTTTCCACAAAAAGGTACTTTCCATAAAAAATTACTTTTCCTTTTCACAACAAGACACTTTCCACAAACAGATACTTTCCATAAAAATTTACTTTTGATCAAGAGATACTTTTAATAAAAAGACACTACAAAAGGATCAGATACTCATCATAGGAATATACTTTCCACAAAGAGATACTTTCCACAAGAAGATACTTTCCACAAACAGATACTTTCCACAAACAGATACTTTCCACAAATATATACTTTCCACAAAAAGGCAATTTTCACAAAAATATACTTTCCACAAAAATATACTTTCCACAAAATATACTTTTCACAAAATGTAACTTCCCACAAAAAGACAATCTCCACAAAAATATACTTTCCACAAAAAGATACTTTCCACAAACAGATACTTTCCACAAACAGATACTTTCCACAAAAATATACTTTCCACAAAAAGACAATCTCCACAAAAAGATACTTTCCACAAACAGATACTTTCCACAAACAGATACTTTCCACAAAAATATACTTTCCACAAAAATATACTTTTAACAAAAACATACTTTTCACAACAAGACATTTTTCACAAACAATTCTTTCCAAAAAAATATACTTTCTACAAAAAGGTACATTTTCTAAAAAGATACTTTTTAAAAAAATTGATACTTTTCGGAAAAAAAAGTTTTTTTTTCAAAAAAATTTGAGAATATATTAAATATTATGCTTAAATGATGTAGGCTTATAACATGTCTTAATTTGTCTCTAAATACTATGGGCCAAAGAGTATTTCTTGACCATCCGTGAGTACTTTGGAAGCTACAGCGTCTCTAACCCTCTGGTTATTTCCACATCCTTAAATCTAATCCATTAGACCGATATTTTTAGGTACATAATCTGACATTTAACCAATCTCGCCGGTGTCCCTCAGGGAAGTATACTAACTCCAATTTTTTATAACATTTACACCCAGGATGAAGGGTGTTGCATCATATCCACTCTTTAGAAGCTTGGTTTAAAAGATAGCAAAAATGTGCTCAGGCTACTTTTGTATTCTGCAAATAAGCGGCTCCTGATGTAATCCTAAATGGCAGTAATTATTCTATAAGAAACGAATGTGTGTTACTCAGGACTTATAATAGGCAAAGAGGTTACCCTGAAACCCGCACACGAAAATAAAAAGAATGTGCTTCCCATTAAATTTTTCTCATATTCAGATTATTTTAACCATTATTTCGCTGGCAAACTTTAACTGATCTTTTGGCATTTTTAACCTAACATTTTAGAAACTGAAATTATTTCTACTTTCCTATAAAACTAGTTATTATAGTTTTTATACTGTTACTTTCTAGGGAAATACCCAAAATTATTGAATTTTTTAATATAAAATTTGGTAAAAAAGCCTATTACTCAGAAATATATTTTTATAATTATAAATTAAAATTTAAAGACGCAAAAAATATTTCCGAAAGATTTGGGATATTTTTTCATGAGTGTTGAATCTAAAAATATTCTAAAATACTATGACATAATCCAGACCAAATGCTATTATTTTTTCCCGTTTAGTCACATTAATTCCCAGACTTATTCTAGTTAAACAACTATATTTTCTATCAAAATATACAAAAAACAAAAACTTAAATGCTATAATTTAAATTAAATAATTTATGTTTAATGTTGTTTTTAGAAATTTTATTTTTACAAAATTAACTAATTAAAAACTATTTCTCAAAATTATCGAAAAAAAAATATTCAAATAAAAATAAAAACCTACTTGATTGGACATTAATTTTCATTAAAAAATAGCGGAAATTGGATCAATATGTTGTATAAGAAATATTAAGTATTGGGAAAAAACCAACAAAACATTAAATCCGTTTCTCATTTTTAATACGAATTAATTATTTCTTTCATATATTTTTTATAATAATAAATCAAGTCCATCATATAAGGTTAAATAGTTTTATTTAAATTTTTATGAATTTTTCTACACAAAAATAAAGTTGTCACAACAGTAACTTAAGTAGGTGTAGCAGTTCTGAACATGATGTCTTCGCTGCTTTTATTTAATAAAAAAAAATTATAAAAAATTAAAGGAGAGACAAGGTATGAGGTTTAGAAAAAAGTAGCCAAAAATAAAATGTTAAGTAAATTATTTTGTGTTATCATAAATCAGTGAACTGCTTAAAAAAACTAAGATTAAGTTGAAAAAATTTTAGAAGTTTTTATTATACGACAACTAAGAGTGTGGCCGTGATACACATCCACATTTATATCGATCGTTAATTGGTTTCTGTCTCGGATATTAGACTACATTTGTATCTAACATTTTTTTTCTCAATATGATGAATTATCTTTTTTGTGAGAAATATTCCATTTTTTTTTTGTATTAGTAGACTATGAAAAGAGAACGGTTTTAACGAAAACACTTATAATAAATCACATTCTGTGAAGTATTATTTTTAGAAAACTTTGTTAGATAATCTTGTAGTTTTTATAATTATAAGTTCATATGTTCTTTTTTTATATTAAATTTTGTTTTTTAATATTAGCACTGTATAATAAATAATGTTGTAAGTTGAAATTTTCAATCGAACTTTTTAGTCGAAATTTTCAACTAAAGATTTTCTATGAAAATTTCATTTAAAATTTTTTTTGGAAAAATGTTCGGTAAAAATTTTTACACCAAATTTTCAGCCAAAATTCTGAGTAAAAATTTGTAGTCGAAATTTTTAGTAAAAATGTTCAGACAACAATTTGCAGTGAAAATATTTAGTAAAAATTTTTAGTAAAAAATTTTTGGTAAGAATTTTCAGAAATAAATGTTCAGTAAGAATGTTCAGTAAAAAATGTTCAGTAAAAAATGTTTAGTAAAAATTTTCAGTAAAAATTTTGAGTAAAAATGTTGAGTAAACATTTTCAGTAAAAATTTTCATTTCGGTAAAAATTTCCGTGCAAATAATTAAATAAAAATTTTCGATCAACATTTCATGTGTAAATTTTCAGTAAAATTTTCGGTAAAAATTTTCCTTTAAAAATTTTCCAGTCAAAGTTTTCACACAACATTTTTAGGTGAATTTCTCAGTAAAAATTTGTAGTCGAAATTTTCAGTAAAAATGTTCAATAAAACTTTTCGGTAAACATTTCCTGTGTAAATTTTCAGTAAAACTTTCGGTAAAAATTTTCCAGTCAAAATTTTCGCTCAATATTTTTAGTTGAATTTCTCAGTAAAAATTTGTAGTCGAAACTTTCAGTAAAAATAATCAGTAAAAATTTTTAGTCCAAATTTTCAGTACAATTATTCAATACAAGTTTTCAGTACAAATTTTCAGTAAAAAATGTTCAGTAAAAAATTTGCAAATTTTCAATAAAAATTTTTGGTAAACATTTCCTGTGTAAATTTTCAGTAAAACTTACTGTCAAAATTTTCTGTAAAAATATTCCAGTTAAAATTTTCAGTGAAAATTTTTAGTTAAATTTCTCAGTAAAAATTTTTAGTCGAAATTTTCAGTAAAGTTTTCGGTAAAAAATTTCCTGTAAAACTTTTCCAGTCAAAATTTTCACACAAAATTTTTAGGTGAATTTCTCAGTAAAAATTGTTAGTCAAAACTTTCAGTTAAAATAATCAATTAAAAATTTGTAGTCCAAATTTTCAGTACAAATTTTTAATACAAATTTTCAGTACAAATTTTCAGTAAAAAATTTTCAGTAAAAAATGTTCAAATTTTCAGTAAAAAATGTTCAATAAAAATTTTTGGTAACCGTTTCCTATGTAAATTTTTAATAAAACTTACGGTAAAATTTTTCTGTAAAAATGTTTCAGTCAAAATTTTCAATCAAAATTTTTAGTTTAAATTCTCAGTAAAAATTGTTAGTCGATATTCTCAGTAAAAGTTTTCAGTACAAATTTTCAGTAAAAAATTTTCAGGAAAAAATGTTCAATAAAAATTTTTAGTAAATAATTTGCAGTAAAAATGTGCAGTAAAAATTTTCAGTACAAATTTTCAGTAAAAAATTTTCAGTCAAAATTTTTAGTCGATATTCGCAGTAAAAATTATCAGTAAAAAATGTTCAATAAAAATGTTCTGCCAAGAATTTGCAGTAACCAATTTGCACTAAAAATATTTAGAAAAAAATTTTTGGTAAAAATTTTTAGAAATAAATGTTCAGTAAAAAATGTTCAGTAAAAAATGTTCAGTAAAAAATTTTCAATAAAAATTTTCAGTAAAAAATTTCATTAAAAATTTTCATCAAATTTTCATTTCTTTTCCGTGCAAAGAATTCAATAAAATTGTTCGATAAACATTTCATGTGGAAATTTTCAGTAAAACTTACGGTAAAAATTTTCTGTAAAAATGTTCCAGCCAAAATTTTCAGTCAAAATATTTAGTTAAAATTTTCAGTAAAAATTTTTAGTCGAAATTTTCAGTAAAAATTTTCAGTACAAACTTTCAGTAAAAAAATTTCAGTAAAAAATGTTCAATAAATATTTTCAGTAAAAATGTTTAGTCCATATTCTCAGTAAAAATGTTTAGCAAATAATTTGCAGTAAAAATGTGCAATAACAATTTTCAGTAAAAAATTTTCAGTCAAACTTTTTAGTCGATATTCTCAGTAAAAAATGTTCAAAAAAATGTTCTGCTAAGAATTTGCAGCAACCAATTTGCACTAAAAATTTTTGGTAAAAATTTTCAGAAATAAATGTTCAGTAAAAAATGTTCAGTCAAAATTTTCAGTCAAAATTTTCAGTCAAAATTTTCAGTCAAAATTTTCAGTAAAAAGTGTGATGAGCTGATGCAAAGAGGGTGGTAACCGAAAAGAAATTTATACAGTTTCCTTGCCCCAAATTTTTAGTTAGGTTATCGAATTAATTAATTATTATCAAATAATAATAAAATCAAAATTTACTTAGAATAATTCATGTATTTTAAATATTAATTTCTTCTTAAAAAGAACATAACTTAACTATCTCTTATTCTCCTATACCTTAATTGGTCTGTTTATCGATTGGTAATGCAATATTTTAGTTAGAAATAGATTCGATAAGCATTTTGTTACTATTAAATGACTATTTAAAATGCAATATTATCGTTTTTTTTTATTGAAATTCTTGTATTCAACAAAATTCTTTTTATTTTCATCTACAAGCAAGATAAGACAGACTATCTTAAATATCCACCACTCCTGCTGCTGGACTTTTATGGGTTTGTGCCGTATAAGAAATTACAAGACATACCATACACTACTATACAGGCAAGAGTGGTTATAATTTAGAGTAGAACAAATACAGTCTAGAAGATAAAAAAGAACGATTTTATTTTTAATTTTTAATTAGAGAAATCTATTATGATAAAAATTCCATTTTGTATGTCATTAATTTTCGACATGACGATCGTAAACAAATCCAGAGTTTTTATTATTATTTCTCTTGATCAGTGTTCGTGTATTTGAATTTGAATCTGAAAAATAGTGATTCAACCCACATTTTTTCATCGTTCTTTTTTAAGAGTTAAACAATAATTTTGATTTCAATTTAAAAAGAGTTTTATCGACAAGAACACATCATAAATTAGTTCGATCGATTTTTCACCTTTTGTTCAGTAAATCTTTCGATAACATTCGATATTTGGATTTATATCTTTTCTGTATGGTATGAAAGTATGTAGATTCGAGGAGGGTTTTTTTTTTAAAGACTACTTTGAAGGCTGTTGGCTAGTGTTTAAATAAAATTTCACATGGTAGTCAAGAGAAATGTAAATGATGTTCTATTTCTCAAAAACTATTTCAAGAGATAACTAGCCATGAAATCGAAGATTAACTTGTGTGTTCGCATCGAATTTAACACGCTACGTGTACTCGGATACTGGTCCGCACATGTAATCGAAAAGAAAAATGCTTATGGGATTATGAGTTTTGCAAATGAATTGAAATTATTGAGATGGTAAAATGCCACTCTGACCACCATACACCATATAGACCATCGAATTTATAAGACCATCATCGCGGTAAGCAGAAGTTCATGCGTGATTAATTCTATTTAAAATGAAATTACCTGGATGACTATCAGATATTCACGTACATATACAATCCACCGTATAAGGTGGATCCCCAAAGAAATGCGTACAAGTGAATAATTTTATATTCGATGCCATTAGCACATTGCAAACTGATTACGATGGAGATTCTTATTCAATGGGGTCACTAAGGTTAAGTAAAAGCCATTCTATATAAAACACACTGGCAATTATGTCAAAACAACAAATTAGAATTTTATAAATGATTATAAAAGGATACAATTTAGAATTCAGCATTTATTGAAGAATTTTTATTATTATTCTTGATGGTCTTTAAGTGCTCGTAATATTCATAAGAAAATCGTAAAGTTTTTATTCAAATCAAAATCAATAAAAATTATTCATTTTCCATTTATGGTAATTGGCAGAGTTTTTAATTAACAATAATAATTGTAGATTGGATCATAATTAATTAAATTTTATGTTCTATTTTTAATTTACTATTCTAAGTTTGTAACGATCGACAAGTTTCGCTGTCAATTCATGTATTTTTTGATCATATACTGTAACTTTACTAAATCTAAAAATTTAAAAATTTGCTCCTGTTTTAAGAAAAATTGATAAACTTAATATCTAATAGGGTCTATTTATTTTTAAAAATAAAAATAACCACAACCTGATTATTAGTTTCTGGAAACAATGCGTTTAAACTTTCGATGTTGGTCAAATTTATTCAATAAAGTATAATCCAGTTTATAATTTGGAAAGTAATATTAAATAAATTATATTTTATATTATATATTTTAACAAAATTTTTATTTTTTATAAATTCTGCCATTATAAATAAAATGTAAACATTTACTAAGCAACCTTTTTAAGCAATTTTTGATGACTCATTAAAATATTTCGGCTTTTAATTCAGCTATTACTTGATGGATGTTAATTTTTAAATACTGTTAGGATTAAAAATTATCTGCTTTAATAAAAATGCTTATAAAAATCTTTAAAAAATTTCAATGGCATCAAATCGAACGAAGTTGGAGGTCAATTGACACCATCAAATCTCGAAAGTACGTGCCCTGCGAAGTTTTTGTACTTTAAAAACTGCGAGGTCTGTTCAAAAAGTATCGAGAATTTTGAATTTTCGCGGGTTACGTATATTCGATTTTCGATTTTTTGTGGCGTTATGTTGGTAGGCATGTCTCTCACTTATGCCAACAAGTTCGGCCATTTTGAAAGTTCAGTTAATTTTTGACAGCTGCTTTGCTTGAACATGTTTTGGCTCGTCTTCGATTTTTTCCCATTTTCGACCAAAAACAGCATCGCATTAACATTGCTAAGGAGCTGTTGGACTTTCTCGGCGACGACCCAAATTTGATTCGAAGGATTATAACTGGTGACGAATCATGGGTTTATGGTTATGACGTGGAAACCAAAGCTTAATCATCCCAACGGAAGCTGCCGCACGAGCCAAGACCAAAAAAGCGCGCCAAGTTCAATAAAAATTTCAGTAAAAACTTTTTGTTAGAGTTTTCGATTAAAATGTTCGTTAAAAATTTGCAGTAAAACTTATCGGTAAAATTTATCAGGAAATATATTTGGTAAAAATGTTTGATAACAATTTTCCGTTAAAATTTTCTGTTAAAATTCTCATTAAAAATTTGCCGTAATCATTTTCGGTTAACAGTTTTGCTATAATTTTCAATAAAAATTTATTGTAAAAATTGTCTGTAAAATTTTTCGGGATAAATTACAATAATAAATTTGATTTTCGGTAAAACTTTAAAGTAAAAAGTTCAGTAAAAACTTTCTGTTAGAGTTTTTGATTAAAATGTTCGTTAAAAATTTGCGGTAAAAATTTTTGGTAGAATTTTCGGCAAAAATTTTTGGTAAAAATTGTCGATAAAAATTTCCCGTTCAAATGTTCGGTTAAAATTTTCGTTAAATATTTGCAGTAAACATTTTCGGTCAAAATTTTCGGTAAAAATTTTCGGTAAAACTTATCGGTAAAATTTATTGGCAAAAATGTTTGATAAAAGTTTTTGTTTCAAATTGTCGATTAAAATTTCCGTTAAAAATTTGCGGTAAAAATTTTCGCTAGGAATTTGATAGAATATAAAGGTTTTGCCTACAGTTTTCTTGGATTGCAGAGGCGGTATATCATGAGTTCTTACCACAGGGTAGAACGGTCAATAAGGAATTTTACCTGCAAGTTATGCCTAGGTTGCGCCAAGCAATCCGCCAGAAACGTAGGGATTTGTGGAAGAACAAAAATTGGCTGTTTTAATGCGATGTTGTTTTTGGTCAAAATTAAACAAAAATCGAAGACGAGCAAAGCAGCTGTCAAAAGTTAACTGAAAATTCAAAATGGCCGAACTTGTTGGCATAAGTGAGAGACATGATTACCAACAAAATCACATATATTCCAGATTAAAGTTTTTAAGTTAAAACTGAAAAAAAATCATTTATAATACGATAATAGTAATGATGGTAACAATCTTCTTCATATTAAAAAAATACGGGTTAATGACGCCCTTAGAACAAAATGCACAACAGTTAGTCATTTTTCGTAGATACAATAGCTTCTACGCAATTATTTGTAGATTTTTAGAGATATATTTAGAGAAGTATTATTTCTCCCATAAAAATTCCATAGCTCTAACAAAAAGTCTATTATTCGAACACCCAATCGGGGTATTCTTAAGCATTTAAATTATAGTTATTTGGTGATTAAGCGGACTATTTTATTAAAAACTCGACAAATATTACCTTGAAGCAGATGTGTTCAGCAAATGTCAAATGGCAATACTGTACTCTCCAAACTATGAAATGGATAACCCTATATTACTAGAGCACTAAAAAATCATATACAAAATAGCAAAATAGTAATTTTTATAAGATAAATTTTTGTCCGCTTTCGTTCGAATGCGCAGAAATTTTGAAGCATCAAAACTAAGGTTTCTCGCTTAAGTCTTTTAATTGCAAGACTCTTTTTTTTGTAAAGTGAAACTTTTTGATTTTTTAATTATATTTTCTTGTTTTTAAAAATAAACTATTTTTTTCATAATATTTTATCAGTTTTATGAATAATTATTATTATATTTTTAATATAATTTTATTTTTAATGGGATTAGTTTTGTGCAAATATAATAAATTGTCCTTTTAAATATTATGTCAAATGCCAATCAACAAAAATCTAAATAACATAAATTTCTGTTTTTACTAAAATACTAAATATGGCATTCAAAAAAAAAAAAAAAACAAAATTAATTAAAATTTTCTATTCGGTAAAGTTTATCTAAAATCACAAAAATTTGCCATGTTTTCGGAATGTTTTAGTTTTTATTTTTACACCACGAAATAACTTTAACTAATTTAAAAAGATCAAATAAATTAAAGCATATAAAATATTTATTAATATTCAGCTTTAACACATAATCGCTAAAAAGTTTATGAAATCTGAACAATTTTTATAAAATCACATTCATAAATTTGGTAGTCATTTAACTAACACGTATTGCAGCTGTTAAGTCGCCGTCCTAGTTAGCTGAGTTATTTATGGCATCTAGAAAAATATGAAAATTATTATTAAAACCAGAAAGTTGTATAAATGGAAATATAAAAAAAAACATTTATATTTTGAGAAATATTTAAGACTAATCTTGAGATTTTGATAGTATCTGGAAACGAATCGATATTTAGTCAACTCCCTCAATCGAAGTAGTGCACGGATAAATTTGCATAACAACTTCCGACAAAGATCAAATTTTCGAATTACTACTATCCAATTAACTTTAAATACTTAATACTATATTTAAAGAGGGGTATTTAGAAAATTAACGTTTGATTTTTTTGAAGATATCGTCCATAAAAATATGATTTTTCTAATCTAAATTTTTCTGTGTAGGATGAGCCAGTTTATACGATTTAAAGATTACCTCAGTTAAATTATCAACCATTGGTTCTTTATTTTAAATTCCACTCAACTCATAGATATAATTTCTTTTCATGTAATTATATCGGATTAAATACGCCTCTATTCCAGATATGATGTATTAATTAAGAAGCTAAATCTAACTAATCACCAACGAATCTATTCCGAAATTAAATTCTTACCCTTATAATCTCGCGTATATTTCCTATTAATAAAGATTAATTTTTCTTTTTAATATTGTATAACAGTAACTCGAAATTGTGAACGATAAATTTTAACTACTACATCAATAGACGATATCTATTATTTTTTGATTTTTTTAAAACGTCCCAGTAAATACTTTTTCGTTAAAAATGTCCAGTAATAATTTTTTGAAAAGTTTTCAGCAATTGCTATAAAAAAAAATTATTAGTAAAAATATAAACTGTCGATAGAAATTTTCAGTCAAAATTTTTCGTTAAATTTTCGGTAAAAATTTGCAATGAAAGTTTTTTGTTAAATTTTCTGTAAGACTTTTCGTTAAAAATTTGCAGTAAAACTTATCGGTAAAATTTATCGGGAAATATATTCGGTAAACATTTTTGTTAAAAATTTGCTGCAATAATTTTTGGTAAACAGTTTCGCTAAAATTTTCAATAAAAATTTAGTGTAAAAATTCTCATTAAAATTTGTCGGTAAAAATTATAATAATAAATTTGATTTTCGGTAAAAATTTACAGTAAAAAGTTCAGTAAAAACTTTCTGTTAGAATTTTTGATTTAAATGTTCGTTAAAAATTTGCGGTAAAAATTTTTGGTAGAATTTTCGGCAAAAATTTTTGGTAAAACGTTTCGATAAAAATTTTCCGTTAAAATTTTCGGTTAAAATTTTCGTTAAATATTTGCGGTAAGCATTTTTGGTCAAATTGTCGGTAAAATATATTGGCAAAAATATTCGGTAAAAATGTTTGATAAAAGATTTCGGTTTATATTGTCGATTAAAATTTTCGTTAAAAATTTGCGGTAAAAATTTTCGGTAGGAATTATTGATAAAATTTTCTGTAACCATTTTCAGTAAAAATTGTCGGTAAAATGTTTCTGTTCAAGTTTTGGGTAAAAATATAAATTTAATTTTCGGTAATAATTTGCATTAAAAATTTTGTAGTAAAATTTACTATAAAAATTTTCGTTAAAAATTTGCGGTAAAAATTTCCGGTAGCAATTTTCGGTAAACCTTTTCAATAAAAATTGTCAGTAAATACTCGTAGTTTCTGTTCAAGTTTTAAGTGAAAATTATGATAATAAATTAAATTTTCGGTAATAATTTGCATTAAATATGTTCAGTAAAAATTGTGTGTTAAAATTTTCGTTTAATATTTGCGGTAAAAATTTTCAATAAAATTTTCGGTAAATATTTTTAGTAAAAATTGTCGGTAAAATGTTTCTGTTCAAGTTTTGGGTAAAAGTTACGATAATTAATTTAATTTTCGGCAATAATTTGCAGGAAAAATGTTGAGTAACAATTTTTTATTTAAATTTTCTATAAAATTTTTCGTTAAAAATTTGCGGTAAACTTTTTCGGTAAATATTTTGGGTAAATATTTTCGGTAAGCATTTTGGGTAACAATTTTCGGTTAAAATTTTCCATAAAAATGTTCCGTAAAAATTTGTGGTAAGAATTTTCGGGAGAAATTTTCGGTAGAAATTTTCGGTAACCATTTTCAATAAAAATTGTAGGTAAAATATTTCTGTTCAAGTTTTAGATACAAATTAAAATAGTAAATTTAATTTAAGGTAAAAATTTTGGTTCAAAATTTTGAGTAAAAATTTTGGGTAAACATTTTTGGTAGAAATTTTCGATAAAATTTTTCATAAAAAAACTTCGGTAAAAATTTTCCGTAAGAACTCCACGCAAAAAATTCAAATGAATTTTTTCGGAAAAATGAGACCTTTTTAACATTTTTCGATTATTAGTAGGGCTTCTACATTTTAATAACATATATTTTGAAAATTTCTTTTAATTTTAATAAATTTACTATGTTTGAAGCTCTTGGCCTTTTAATATTCAAAAATTTGTATATTGTGAGCATCAATAATTATGCCCGAAAAGCAAATACGTAACAATTTTTTTTACCTCCGCTAAAGTAGACGGTATTCTATATAAATTGGTAGCCCTGATTTTAATCACTAAAAATTCTGTGTACAATATTAAATGGCGCTTAGTATATATTAGATCGTGTATATATTAAATTAGATCCAATTTTTTTAAATGATGAAATTAAATAAATGAAAAGATTAAATATCTCCATTCGATATTATTTAGCCAGCAGGTGGTATTTTACGATAAATGGTAAACTTATTATGGATCGACACTGAAGAGAGAAATATCTGAAAATAATACTGAAATTCAAGGACACTTTAATCGATCGGAATGCTGAGATACGGCAAATAAGTATCGTTTTAGAGGCAACTTTAGTTCCAATAATGAACCAGATCAGAGATTTGCGATTAGCAAAATAATTGCGGCCAAACATTCGCCGATGGATCTAAATTCCAGAAAAGTGGTAAATACTAACCACAAAGTCCGACAGCGCCATCTAGATGTTCTCATAGATGATAGGGCACTAGCAAGTTGATGAAAGTCAGAATCGAATCGCGGCTTCCAGAAGTTACCCAACAAAGCACCATATTGCAATGATGTTGACCAAAACTACTCGTTAACAAATTGGATATAATATCAGTCGAATGACTAGCATAGTCGTGTATCAGATTTGAACGTCTGTTCAGATATTTGTGAGAAATGGCTCATATTTGGATAAATTATGTTTATGGTTTCCATTTTAATTGGTCCAGACAACTGGTCGCGCTCCTCGTGATCTGACAGTCTGCTGTCCACAAATACGTACCCTTGTGGATCGCTCCTCAATCTCACCTGCATTCACTCCCAAGTACAGATTCATATCCATATCCGATTTTATTGCCACCGATACCTTTTAACCTATCTTAGCCTGCCGTCAGAGTATTTACCGATCCTCATCGAGTATGCTCATAATTTTCATTAATCCACTGACTTACTATTTGGTATTTTTGTTGTAAAGTCTAAAATTTATAAGGTTTTTATATTATTGTAATTTCCTTACCTTTACCACACACATGCTCATTTTTATGAATATTAACTTTTTATAATATCTTCCATTTTATCTCATTACAATATGAGATATGAGAGCTAATCGTGAAGGTTAGCCGCATTTGTTCGTTTCACTAAAAATTTGTCAAAATTTATTTATGTGACAATTCAATCGTATCAAATCCATCCGATTAATAATAAAATTATAATTAGATATTTTTTTCTGATTAATTTATTTTTATTTCAGCTTTTATGATATATTCTTTGGAAAATTTGTTAATGCTTAATATGAGTTTTTTTTTTTTTTTTTTTTAAATTTTATTGTATCTTCTTCTGAGAACAAACTGGATACTGACAAGTTTTATTTCGTATTTTTGTAACCTTTACGAATAAAAATCAATTGTGATAATATCAAATCTAGATCTAAGAAAGTTGATACAATAAATTACCAGAATTATTAATGTTCACAAATGTCATTGGGAAGAATATCAATTTTCATAATTTTTCTTATTTATTCCTTTGACTAAAAGTACGACATTTTCCAAATATCAAAATATTTTTAACATTTTATTTTGAATATTATATAATGAATCAGATCTTAAACTGATCTTAGATAAGAAATAGAAAATTCTTAATAATAATAGAAGAAAAAAAAAACAACAAAATAAATAAAAATTCGAAAATATTTTTTACATTTTTTGATAAATTGGATAATTTGTCAGGTGTAATTTTTTTCTTAGAAATAGAAGCTATCTTAATGGTCAATTTATGAAAATATTGAAATTCTTTTTTGAAAGATATATATTTTTTTACTATTTTTAATAAGATCTAGAATATAAATAATAGGAATTATTTTTTTTTGAATGAAAACTGATTCTTTTTATGTGACTATTTTTGAAAAGATAAATAATAATGCCAGTTTAAAAAAAAAGATAAAACTATCCAATTTAAAATATAAGTTGTAGTAAAAAGAAATCCATTATTTTTGCATTAAATTGAAGGTTTTATTTAGCATAGATAGAATGATACGATTTAGGTTAAATGTGCACCGTTTTGTTGGATAACTTATTGCCATTTTGAAGGTAATTTCATAATGCCTCTCTCATAGAAACCCTCGTCCCTATTGGCAAAAAACTGGGACAGTCGATTTTCACAATCTTCTTTTGAGGCGAATTTTTCACCTGCAAAATCATTCGTCATAGACAGGAAGAGGTGGCCAGGTCCGGACTATAAGGAGGATGCATAAGAACATCCCAACCAAGGTCCCGGAACTTCTGGCGTTGTCCTGATGGAACACAATTCCTCTTCTATTGGCCAAAGCTGGCCGCTTCTGGACGATTGCTTCTTTCAGACGGTCCAATTGTTGACAGTATACGAGGGTCATTCATCAAGTACTTAGCCTACAAAAGAAAAACGAAAATTTTGGAAAGGTGGCAATTTATTTTTCCACATAATCTCCTTCAATATCGATACACTTGGCCCAGCGATGCTCTAACTTTTTAACCCGTCCAAAAAATACATTTTCTCGAGGGAAGCAAAATAGGCCTCCGTGGCGACGATGACCTCCTCATTCGACCCAAATCTATTCCCGGCGAGTGATTTTTTCAGTTTTGGAAACAAAAAGTAGTCACAGGGGGCCAAATCTGGAGAGTACGGTGGATGGGGCAGCAATTCGACTAAATTGGCCATGGCGACGGCGGAGGTGTGAGCCGGCGCGTTGTCGTGGTGAAACAGCACTTTTTTCTTCGCAAAGCGGGGCCGCTTTTTCTTTAATTCGACGTCAAATCGGCCCAATAAGTCAGCATAGTAGCGCCCCGTGATTGTTTTACCCTTCTCGAGGTAATCGATGTGGATCACACCTTGTGAATCCCAGAAAACGGTGGCCATCACCTTTCCGGCCGATCGAACAGTCTTCGCCTTCTTCGGAGCACGTTCGCTGGGTGAAGTCCACTGTTTCGACTGTTCCTTGGTCTCTGGTGTGTACCAGTGAATCCATGTTTCGTCGGCGGTCACGAAACGACGCAAGAACTCCGCTGGATTGCGCTGAAACAGCGCCAAACACGTCGCCGATGTGGTCTCACGGTTGCGCTTGTTTTCCGGTGTGAGCAAACGCGGCACCCATCGCGCCGACAGCTTTCTTATGCCCAGTTCTTCGTGTAGAATATGATGCACCGTTCCTACTGCGATGCCCACAGTCTCAGCTATCTCGTGAAACTTCAATCGACGGTCTGCCAACACGAGATCGTGGACTTTTTTAACGTTTTTCTCCGTAGCAGCCGTTGTCGGGGCACCTGGGCGTGGCTCATCAAAAACCGACGTGCGGCCACGAACAAACTCGTTGAACCAATTCTTGACAGTCGCCATCGAAGGAGAAGAGTCACCATATACAGCATCCAAGCGATCTTTGATTTCGCTGCGCGTTTTCCCTTCCAAAAACAAGAATCTAATCACCGAACGATATTGTTCTTTTTCCATTTTTGTGCAGCCGACCGACACGCTCGCTTTCAAAGGCTCTCAAAACAAAACTAATAAAGGGAATCAACTGAAACTACTTGACTTGATAGTAGGCTACTAAAAGAATGTACTGTACGATGGTAAATTTCTTTTGTGACAGCAGTTCCAACGGGCGGTGAGGCTAGGTACTTGTTGAATGACCCTCGTAGGTCCGAATTAAGAGTTCGGCCGTAGGGGAGCAGCTCATAGTAGATGATTCCCTGCCAGTCCCACCAAACACACAGCAAAACCTTCCTGGCTGTCAATCCTGGCTTGACCACCGTTTGCGCCGGGTGACCGCGATTTCACCACGACCGTTGTCGCTTGACGTTGTCGTAAGTGACCCACTTTTCATCACCAGTAACCATCCGCTTCAGAAATGGATCGATATTGTTGTGATTCAGCAGCGATTTGCAGATGGAAATTCGCTCCATGAGGTTTTTTTGCGATAATTCGTGTGGCTTCTTTTTTATACAGCCTTATTTAAGTGGTTCCAAACGGTGTTTTGTGCAATGTTTAGCTCCTGGGAAATCGGAACAGTGCTTACGTAACCGGCGGACTCGACGGTTTCCATTATTTTATCGACATTTTCGACAATTGGCCTTCCAGAGCGTGGTGCATCTTTGACATCAAAATTACCGGAACGGAATCGACGAAACCAAAATTGAGCATGATTGGCTGTTACAGTATCAGGACCATAAGCACTATTCACATTTTTAGCCTTCTGGCTTGCGTTTTCGCCTTTATCGAAGAAAAACTGTAAAATATGGCGTATTTTCTCTTTGTTGGTGTCCATCTTTAACGTGTGCTTAAAAAAAATAGTGAGTCAAGTAATCACAAAACTGTATCAGAAGCTTTTTTATTACAAAATTTTATCTTTCTGACGCTATCTAGTGCAACCCGATCGCACTTTTACAACGGGAGATACATACTCCTAAAGCCATCTATTGGCAAAATAATGGATTACTTTTAACTAAAACTTATATATTTTAAATTTAGTTTTTATTATTTTTATAATTTAATTGTAATTAATAAGTTATGGCAATTTTTGAAAAATTATTATTTTAAAAAATATTTACCACTAAAATTGTTTCAGTACTCGATCATTTCGAAATAATTTTCCATAACTTTTCTGCACTTTTCAGTTTGTAATTCGAGAATTTCTTAATTGATGTTGATTTTTCATATCTTGTGATATTTGTTTTATAAAAAAAAAATCCATATAGCCTGAAAGATAGGCATCCCGAAAAATTCAGGGTTATTTAGCATTCTGAAAAATTTTTATGCAATAAAGCCAAAAATTGTCATGTTGTGTAGCTTGTTACGGCAAATATGAGCCAAAAAATAAAATACTTTTTTCACAATCACTTATTAGTCTTTAAAGTCTCATATACGAAAATTTTGTATACCAATAAATAATCCTCATTACTCCAGAAAATTGTTTTTGGAAAATCTGCATCCAAATTCTATTGTTCCAGCACTCAATGGACATATTTGATTTGATCAATTTTAGCATAATTATTAATAAAAATTCGCTTTTAAAATAAAATGCCAATATTATTGCTAAATAAATTATATCCAGATTAAAATAGCTTTTTTTTGGCAATTATCAACTGACAGAGCTGTGCTTTCCAAACTGCAAAATGGATATAAAGTTTTTAATACGAGGGTCGTTCAATAAGTCCTTAGAAAATCCAAGAAATTGCCCTCGTAGTGTCGGTAAAGATTTATTTTTGTAAGTAGCATTATTTCAGCTCGATCCATAGCGTAGGTTAATTTCTATCGTCGATTAAAGTTAACGACATTTATTTGTGCATAACAATGGAAAAAAGCGAGTTTAGAACTGTCATCAAACATCTCCATTTGAAAGGCTTAAGCCCGAAAGAAATCAAAGCCGAGTTGGATGCAGTTCATGGCACATCTGCACCTGTGTATGCGACGGTTTACAATTGGGGGAATGAATTTAAACGTGGCCATTCATCCACAAAAGATGAACATCGTTCAGGACGCCCAGTTGAGGTGTCTACTCCTGAAATCATCGACAAAATCCACGATCTGATTTTGAACGATCGGCGAATTAAAGTGCGCGAATTAGTTGAGACCACGGGCATATCACAAGGTACAGTCGCTTCAATTTTGCATGAAAAATTGTCTGTGAAAAAAATTTCGGCAAGATGGGTGCCGCGTTTGCTCTCAGAGGCGAATAAGCGCAATCGTGTAGTGGACTCTGAGGCTATGTTGGCACTCTTTCATCGCAATCCTGCCGAATTCCTTCGTCGATATGTCACTGTGGACGAAACCTGGATACACTACTACACTCCAGAAACGAAGAGACAGTCATCACAGTGGATTTTCAAGGGTGAACGGGCTCCGAAGAAGGCAAAAACTGTGCCATCGGCCGGCAAGGTGAAAAGGAAAAACAATAACAGGAGCATATTACGCGTCGTTATTGCAACGGTTGAGCGAGGAAATCAAAGGGAAACGCCCCCATCTGAAGAAGAAAAAAATCCTCTTGCATCAGGACATTGCGCGTGTGCACACCTGCGCTGTTTCCATGGCCAAAATTGTGGAATTGAGAATGGAATTGTTGCAGCATCCCGCTTATTCACCATATTTGGTCCCTAGTGACTATTTTCTTTTCCCCAGTCTGAAGAAATGGCTTGGCGGACGACGGTTCACTTCCATCGAGGACGTCATTGCTCAAACGGATGAGTATTTTGCAGAACTTCCGAAATCCTATTTTTTGGACGGGATAAAAATTTTGGAAAAACGGTTGGAAAAGTGTATAGAGCTAAAAGGAGATTATGTTAAAAAATAAAAATTTTTTTTTTTAAAAAACAGTTTTTTCCTACCTTTTTCTAAGGACTTATTGAACGACCCTCGTATAATTCAAAACTAAGAAAAATTCCTCTTTTAAAATGTTATTGCAACAAAAAGTTGCTTCCTAAATAATTTCTTATATGTGTACAGAGACGTTTCTTTAAGCATGTAAGAAATAAAAGTTTTATTTTAATAAGAAAAGAAGAAAAAAAAACATAATGAAACAAACAAAAAATTGGAGAAAGCAAGCTTTTTAATACTTTCTAGTATGAAATACTTCTAAGTAGATCATCAATAAATGCAAAGAAATTTTTATAAAAATTTACTCATTATCCAATAGAGCAGATTTGAAACGGTTTCGATTTTCAAATAGAAACTCAACTCAATTTTTATACCATGAAATCTACTCTATTGTCAGTTAAATAATTTTTATATTCAAATTCAGGCATTTTTTCAAATTATATTATTGGCATTAACAAGTTGTAGTTTTTTAATTAGTAGCTGCCAAAGAATAAGCGGGTAACAAACACTTTGGGCGAAATTGTTCGTATAGAATTAACCGGAAAAATACGCTTTCACTGGTACAAACTGACTTGACCATCATCCCATCAAAAAGGTCAATTCATCTTATCGAACAACCTGTAATTAAATATAATAATTTTTGTTATTTTCAAATTAGGTACGTATATAAAAGTGGAAAAAGTGTACCTTTTCTGTGCATTATGACAATTAGCAGCTATCGTACAATATCCACAATACCAATCCGGTATCCATCCGCATAGTCTAGGTACGAGCATTAAGGTTCAAGTATGTGTACACATCCCATATGCGAATGGGTTCATTCCCATCGATGGGATAGGAAATGTTGTGAAAAAATCTGAACTATCCGTAGAGAAGATGAAATATGAAAATTAAGACCTTACACAGTGAAAATTATCGATTATGTTTAGATGGAAAATTATTTGTTTTAATGGATTGAAAATGCTCAATCCCATTCGATATTGTAAACTTTCTGAACTAAAAAATCACCTAAACTACACTTCATCTCTTGGAATTGAAGTTATTGGAAAATATTTGGAAAAATTCTATTCTATTCTATTAACGGTTAGAATAAAATGGAATTTTAAGTGCAATTAGAAAGAAAAAAAAATCAGTTTAATTTTATTTGGAAACCATTTTTCTACTGTTCACAATCCATTTTGTTTGATTGAATCACTTTAAAATTGTTGATTTCAAAATGATTTAATTTATTTTTAAATGCATTGTAATTTCATATATGATTTTCGGAATTTTCACCTTTTTAAAGAGTTTTATTTTTATTTTTTGCAGTCTCATAATATTAAATAAAGATCATTTGAGGTTATGTTTCTGGGAGAGTTTTCCTTGCACGAGTGTTGTGTTGGTCATTAATCGACTTGTACTATCTAAGAAGTATGTTAAAAATTGGATTTATTCGAAAAATTTATAAAAAATGCTTAGACTTTTCTCAAACTATATGCAGTGAAAATATATTTTAATTTAATTAAGTCTTAAATAAGAATCGTAATGTTTTACTTTTGAACATAAAATTTATATTTTTTAAAAAAGCATATTTTTATTAAATAAATATTTTTTTTAAATATTCCTATAAAAAGAAATATGAAAATTGTTCATCTAATTGAAATAATTAGATTAAACAATAACACAATTTGTTTAATTTAATGCTAATTAATGAGTTTTGGATTATTAAAATGAAAATTGATGGTATTAACAGGTGTATAAGCTTAAATCCGCTGTTTGGTCATAGATGGCGTGAGTGACCGTATTAAGCTACCATGGGAACGCCATACTTTTTTTTAGGAGTTTGACATCTGTCAACATTAATCAGTGTACATTGTCAGCAATTGCGTACAACAACATACAATTTTCCTTTGTTAATCATGTCTAGTTTTGTGCTCTGCTTTTCTGCTTATATTTGAAGAAATCGGCTGCCGAATCGCATCGAATGCTTATGGTGACAGTGCTTTATCGGAAATAACATGCCGAGATTGGTTTCTTCGGTTCAAAGACAGAAATTTTGACTTGTAGAACAAAAAGCATGAAAATCGGCCTAGGAAGGTTGAGGATCATTAATTGCAGGCTCTTTTGGATGGAGACGATACCCAATTGCAAAAAATGCTCGCGGAGCAATTCCGTGTTACTCAACCAGCCATTTCCATGCGTCTGCATGCCATGGGGAAGATTGAAAAGATCGGAAAGTAGGTGCCGCATGAATTGAACAATAGGCAGATGGAGCGTCACCAAAACACATACAAAATCTTGCTCGCCAGACAAAAAAGCAAATCGTTCCTGCATCGGATTATGACAGGCAATGAAAAGTGAATATATTTCGAGAATCCTTAACGCAAAAAAATCGGGGGTTGATCCCGGCCAACAATTAAAATCTTCCCCAAGACCAAATCGCTTCGGACGGAAGATGAAGCTGTGCGTTTGGTGGGATCAGCAGGGTATCGTCTACTATGAGATGTTGAAACCTGGTGAAACTGTCAATACCCACCGCTATCACCAACAACTGATCAAATTGTACCATGCGCTGCATGGAAAAAAGGAGGGATTATCAACAAAGACATGGAAAGCTGACTTTCGTTAACGACAAAGCACCATCGCACACATCAAAAATGGTCCGAAACTACTTGGAGACACTCAACTGGGAGGTGCTACCCCACCCCGCTTATTCGACAGACACCTGGCCTTTTCCGACTATCACCTATTTAAGTCGATGGGCTACGCGCTCGCTGAGCAGCACTTCGATTCTTACGAAGACGTCCGAAAATGGCTTGATGAGTGGTTTGCCTCGAAAGAGTAGGAATTTTTTTGGCGTAGTATCCGCAAATTGCCGGAGAGATGGGAAAAATGTGTAGCTAGCAAGGGCAAGTACTTTTAATATATTTGTTTTTGCTTTCTATGAAAAAAGCATTGGTTTTTTTATTAAAAAAACAGCGGATTTAAGCTTATACACCTGGTATTAAAACGAAATTATGAAATAAAAGAGCTTCGTGGACTTTTCGGTACAAATGAGCCATCAACTTGAAGATTAGTTAACATTTTTGAGGAAATTTGTTTGATTCTGAACCATATGCCAGTTTGTAATAATGCGTCCTCGTAGCGGACGTTCACTTGAATTTTTGCAAAAAACCTGAATTAGCATTCCTACAAGATCCAATTTACTCAAGAATTCAACCAGTTGACAATTTTAAGCGAAAAGAAACTTAAAGGTACTTTCAAAGTCCAATGGTTACGTAATTATAAACAATTTGGATCTTCCATTTCAGCATAAAAGTAATGATACTAGAATCAGTGGAAGTGATCTGAAAACATCGCAAACTTGCACTCAACAAAACTTATAGTAATGGCCACAATATTGTCTTTATTGGAGAAAAAAATTTCATGCCGTTAGGGCTTAAATATGATTTTAGATATTCAGGTAACTTTTACTCCGTGAATCATGCCCGCCATATTCCTTAATGGTAGCGAAATACTACAACACACCGAGGACTGAACTTAGGCAAACTCTTCACATGGAACCCACATACAAGACTTAAAAGATAAGAACTAAAAAGATGATACCATCTACTTCGACTCAGAAATTTCCATATGGACTTACGTACTAGAATTCAGTAGCTCTACTAACCCTTCCAAATGCCATCGAATCCAATCCCTTCAATCAAAAAGACTCCGTACATTTGTCGATGCTCGCTTTTATGTTCGCAATAATATTATTCATCGTTATCTTGAAATCTCGTTATAAAAAGTTCCATTCCGGTATCTCTAATCATAATAATCCCTTTGTTCAAGAACTACCCTCCACTTCCTTTCCAAAAAACATTCATTGAAGACTTAAGCTTCACTGGTGGCATGATTTACTAAGACTTCGATGGATGTCCTGATGCTTGTAGGAGAAACTTCGATGGATGTTTGATCCCCGATCCATCGAAATTTTTGACCACTTTTTAGCAGCTGGTTCAAAAATTGTCGAAAATTTGGCTTCTAGACTGTGGCGCTCCTACACCTTGCTGAGTTATCCATCGACTTTGGTTTATAAGCGAATTTACATATCCTTATACAAATTAATGTGACGGTGTTAAATCACACGGTCTTGGAGAACAATTCACACGTCCATTACACAAAACTATGCGTTCATCGAATATTTTCTTCAATTAATGACTGTGGCGCGGGCTGTGTGACATGTTGACCCCTGTTGGTAAAACCACAGATCTTCCTTTCAATTCATAGAATCATAGATCTATAGCACTCTCTATTTAGATTAACGTTCTGGCCGGCATTATTTTTGAAGAAACATGGACTAATGATTCCACCAGACCATAAAGCACACAAAATATTGACTTTTTGTGGATGTAACGGCGTCTCAACAATGGCTTATGAATTTTCTTCACTCACCAAAAATGAGCCTCAAATTACTTAACAAATATTAGTGGTGAAAATGAGGATCAAAAACAGTTTTCTTTTGGTCCCACTAAACCAAAGCTTGTAAACGAACATCTTTTTGTAAAATGTTCCATAAGGTCCAATTGCTGTGCACGATACCGAATCGACTTATTCGCGTCTCAGCAGCAACACCTTCTTTACTGTGCACTGTACGATCTTTCTGCGGATGCCTATTATCAATTAGAGTATGCATAGTAGAAAAAGGATTTATGGTCATTTGAATTACTGAATCACGATTTTCGAAAAAAATTGCGCCCTTAAAACAGTGGCAGATAAACCAGACGCAAGGAGGCCTTCTGCATCGAAAACGAAGCCAACGAAACTTTAAGACAAACGGTCAACCAAAGTTTATATAAAAAAGTCTTTGAAATGCTCAGAAAATTCCTCGGAAAAAAAGGATTTCCTCAATGAGTTAGGTCTTTTATGACGTCCGAACAGTCAACCAACATTGAAGCTCCTTGAAAGGATCAGAAAAATGGGCTTTTTTTCACCAGACCATCCATTGCAGTAGCTTGGATTCGCCAACATTACAAACTCAACGAGTTTTTCTTATGAAAAAAGGGATTTCTATGATTCTATAACCGCCCCTATTGGCTTGATCTAATTTTCTGTGACTTTTTTTCCCTAAGATGAAGAAATACTTGAAAGGACATTATCCTGGTACTATCGATAACATCCAAAAGAGTTTAACTGAGACTAGCTGAAGACAACTTCAGTTAAACTCATTCAGCAACAATACCTTCATCGATGTGTAGCTGCCCAAGGGAACTACAATACTTTGAAGGGGACAATATTGATGTATAAAAATAAAATAAAATTGTTGAACCGGAAAATATGAGTCTCACTACTTTTCTGCCGCATCTCGTATAGAAATTAAATTCTGAGGAAAAAACAAATCCGATTTTAATCCAGTTTCTTGGGAGAACGAAACAAAAACCCATCAAGATAGTGATTTCTTTTCTGGCACAATTCTATCGCCATCAATTTTCAGCTCCCCAATACGAATACGAGTATAACCATTTTTCTGCATATGTGTGGTTCTTCGTAACATATATTCGTAAATTGAATTTTATTTCAAGATTGCGTGAGAAAAAACAGTTTTTGCACAACTTTGTTATTCGGTTAAAAGATTTCAAAGTTTTTAATTCAATTAAATGTTTTCCTTTAGCGATTTTTTATTTGAATTATTTATTTTTGTTTTGTTTTTTTTTTTTTTTTTTTTTTGGAGAAATCTCCCCATTGAGTTTGGTGTGCTTTTAGTTGCAGAGTTGTCAGTTGTTTTATTTAAAAGAAACCTGCAATGATGTCGCCTGAAGCCTTATAGATTGACGACTGGTTAGTCGCATGCTAGAGAAATGTTCAAGCAATTAACAGATACTTAATAAAGAGCTATGAGGAATAGATAGTTGTAGGTCTTAAGCATAATACAGCGAATGTTGGCTACCCATCCAACCACTTACTATGCTTACCTGTCTAACGAAACTAATTCCTATCTTAGCTCAAGGTAGACGTAGGCTAAAGCTCGTATGTCAAAAGCCTTCTTTGACATATTTATGGAAGTGAACCATTTAAAAAAGAAGAAAAAAACCCACTTTTTTTTTATTGGTATAATGTTATTTTAATGAATACGACCCAGGGTTTTAGTTAATTTTATTGTTTAGACAAAAGATACACAGAAGGTAAGATAAATTTCCGAAGTTTGAAAGTATTTCCATTCCATCGATCCGATTTACATACTGAGTTCGAATTCAAGTTGAATATATCAGCTATGGAACGCTTATCGTTATCGTATCGTGTATGACATGATTTGTATCACAACCACTGTCATATATCGATCGCAACAAACACCTAATCATATGGAAACGATCTTGAAAATGGAATTTTATATTGTAAAATAGATATTCGATTGGGATTCTCTTTCTTCACTATTCGGGGGGATTGTTTTTATTCAAATTCTTCCGTACCTATCTCCACATATCATGTTGGTTGTATTATGAATTATTTTCAAACAAAAATATCTGATTTAATTTTTTCAACATCTACGATCACATATTGTGTATTCTTCATTATGTTTATAACAAAATAACGAATGTACACTGTTCTGGGCTATGTGCATGAGAATTTTATTTATTTATTATTAATATTATTAGTGTGTTGTTATTGTCATTGGCTAGTACCATATTTAGTGAAATTGGGTCAACACTAATTTAATTTCTTCAAATTCAATTTCAACTTATAATCATAATCACGTTTAATTAGCTCGATTTGGCTATTAGTATTCGATTAGTGTCTACTTTCCTCCGGCATATCGTATCGTAGTTTTTTTGGATGATGTTGAAGAGTGCTTTTGATGCTCTTCTTCTTCGATTTGCCGTGTATACCTTCGTTTTGGAATCATCATTATTATTATGATTATTATTTTGTATAATAACCTTTTTTTTTTTTGTTAACGTAAATTTACGAGTATATATTTATTATGCCTTTTCTATTCTTGAATTTTTTTTTGTTGTTGATATTTTGATATTATGGATTATCAAAAGAGAGTAGGAAGGGGAAAATGAAATTGTGGAAAATTGTGGAAAAATAGAAAATTACGATGCTCTAAGTGATCAATAAATGTTATCATAATTATGAATTATAGTGATTTTCAGGAATGCCAGTGGCCAAAATCTAGTCAGTCAGAACTGATTTTTGATGAGCATCAATTACACAACGAATCTAGATCGTGGGAAAAGTCTCATTTAGATTTGGTATTTTTATTAATATACAATAAAAGCAAATGAACTAAATTCAATATTACTAATAATTTATATACCATATATATTGTCAAAGTTAATTATTTTCTTTTTATTACGAAATTTAACAGCTTTTTTATTCCTAAACATTAAAAGTATTTATATTGCTGCTATTAAAAGTACTTATACAAATCACACTGAAAATTTAGTGTGATTGTATAAGTTATTTTTAATATAAATCATAATACAAATGACTTTTTTGGAAAGTTTCTGGAAGTTAAAATATTGAATATTAGGTGACAGGTAATTTTCAGCATACTCGGAATCAATTGAAAATGTAAACATTTTTGTAATTATAGTAAAAATATAATTTTTTATAAAATTTTTACTTAAAAAAAGTTTGCTTTACAATTTACATGAGAAATAAAATTATTTAATTTGATTACCTTTGCAGAAAGCAGTAACATCGAATGTTTATAAACAGAAATATGTTTATAAACTTTTTTTAACATATACATTTTAGCCTATTTGATTTTTAAAAGAATTTCCTGCAGTAATGATGCTTATTAATCACTCGGTGCATACTTCATTAAGTAAAATTTTTATTTGAAATTATACAATATTAACCAATTATGTATGATCTAAACTTCAAAATTTTAGTTTCAACACATGCAATTGCATTAATGCGGTGCTACAAGCAAAAACCCTTACAATTTTGGGTTTATTGAGGGAATAGTTCCCAGGATGGGTAGTTTGGAAATTTGATGATGTTAATCGTTCTCCGTCAAACTGTCTCTTGTTCCGAAACTGGAAGTTCCGCAAAAAATTGTATTAACACAATTTTCGACCAAACTTTCGAGCATTTAAAAATCAACATTTTGACTAAAAAATTTTACTGAAAAAAGTGATCATTGAAAATTTTTACTGAAAATTAATAAAGCAAAATTTTTATTTGAACAAAATATTTACTAAAATTTTTACTGAACAAAATTTTTTTAAAT
Organism: Atherix ibis; assembly: GCA_958298945.1. NCBI lineage: Eukaryota > Metazoa > Arthropoda > Insecta > Diptera > Athericidae > Atherix > Atherix ibis. Next base: position 26,856,535 of record OY282605.1, on the reverse strand, counting down.
AATTTTTACTGAAAATTTTTTTATAATAATTTTTACTGATAATTTTTACTGAAAGAAATTTTTGACTGAAAAAAATTTAGTGAAAAAAATTTTTACTGAAAGAAATTTTTACTGAAAATTTTTACTGAAAGAAATTTTTACTGAAAATTTTTACTGAAAGAAATTTTTACTGAAAATTTTTACTGACAGAAATTTTTACTGAACATTTTTACTGAAAGAAATTTTTACTGAAAATTTTTACTGAAAGAATTTTTTACTGAAAATTTTTGCTGAAAGAAATTTTTACTGAAAATTTTTACTGAAAAAAATTTTTACTGAAAATTTTGAATGGAATTTTTGACTGAAATTTGTTTTTTTTGTGAACATTTTTACTGAAACTTAACTGAAAATTTTTACTAAAAAACATTTTACTGAAATTATTATGACCAAAATTTTTAGTGAAAATTTTTACTGACAAAAATGTTTACTGAATATTTTTACTAAGATTTCTGACGCTCAGTTAACTGAAAAAATTTTGACTTAAAATTTTTGCTGAAATTTTTACTGACAATTTTTACAGAAAACAATTTTTACTGAAAATTTTTACTGAGAAAAATTTTAACTGACAATTTTTTACAGAAAAAATTTTGTACTGAAAATTTTTACGAAAAAATTTTTTACCGAAAATATTATATGGAATTGTTGATTGAAATTTGTTATTGAAAATTATTTCTGAAATATTTATTGTGAAATTTTTTTAGTAAAAATTTATACTTAAACTTAACTAAAAGTTTTTACTGGGATTTCTGACAAAATCGTTAATTTAAAAATTTTTACTAAAAAACATTTTACTGAAAATTTCTGCTAATAAATGTTTACTGAACATTTTTAGTGAAATTTTTACAGAAAGAAATTTTTTATTGAAAATTTTTAATGAAATTTTTTGCTGAAATTTTTTACTGAAATTATTATAAACAAAATTTTTAGTGAAAAAAATGTTTACTGAAAATTTTTAGTGAAATTTTTTCAGAAAGAAATTTTTTATTGAAAATTTTTAATGAAATTTTTTACTGAAATTATTATAAACAAAATTTTTAGTGAAAATTTTTACTGAAAAAAATGTTTACTGAACATTTTTAGTGAAATTTTTCCAGAAAATTTTTACTGAAATTTTTGATTGAAATTTTTTTACTGATAATTGTTATTGAGATTTCTGACGCTCAGCTAACTGAACATTTTTACTAAAAAAAATTTTACTAAATATTTTTACTGAAAAAAATGTTCACTGAAAATTTTTGCTGAAATTTTTACTGACAATTTTTATTGAAAACAATTTTTATTGAAAATTTGTACTGACAAAAAATTTGAACTGACAAATTTTTACAGAATAATTTTTTTACAGTACATTTTGACTGATAATTTTTACTGAGATTTCTGACGCTCAGTTAACTGAACATCTTTACTGAAAAAATGTTGACTGAACATTTTTCTTGAAGATTTTTACCGAAAACTTTTAGTGAAATTTTTACTTAAAATTTCATCTGAAAAGGATAATTTTTTATAATTAATATTATGTAACGTAATAAATGCAAATATTTTTGTAATAATCCCATTTCATATTCCTTTTAATAGTTTTGTATTCGAAAAAAAATTGTATGGCTATGAAAAGTGCAATTACTATTTAGAAGAGAATGCATTGAATATGAAAAATTTCAACAAACCGCAAGATCAATTATAATAATTAATTAATAACCTTTCGAAAGAATCCCATAAAGGTGATTTTAGAAAATCATTATTTCGCAATATTGAGACAACAAGAGTGTAACGAGTACGATCACATTCAGACCAACAGTTTGTAATACGTCGACTGCATGGCGGATATCATGGAATATAATATGGCATAGTACGTTGATACGGTATGGTACACAGTTCAGTGCGGTCTAATACGATGGGTGAAATTACAACGTCGAATATCAAAGGATGCCGCCGCCATCAGCTGATGGGTTCTTCATCTAAAAGTTCATTGGGAGATCTTAACGTTTGCATCTCTTAATTACCTTGCACCGATAACGAACTGGTGTATCGTGTCTACGCCTAACGCCAGCCTATTGAGGTCATCGTCATAGAAATTCCGGACGTTTCTTGGCACAATGTTGCATCAACAAAACTCATATCCATCTACCATCATCTCCTTTTTTATTCTATTTATGATAGTCTTTCAGCAAAAACAAAACGATTTTTAACTAATTTAAAATATTACATCTATGATTGGTTGCAGTTTAATAATATAATCCAGATATAGTCTCGGTTTCATACCTTATTTCTTCGTTTAGAATTACAAGTACAAGGAGGAGATTTTTTTAAAAATTCAACATATTTTCCTAACTAATTTTAAATATTAATTACAATTAACACTTGTTCTCTTTGTAGATTATTAAAAAAAAGTCGAATAAGTTCTGTGTAGTCGAAAAGGATCTTTAACTCTGCGGAAAAAGGAAAGTAGTTTCTTCTAAGTCGAAAGAAAATATAAAACTTCCGTTCAGTATTTTGTGAGTATCGTTTTCACAAAGTTTTGCCATCAGACTTTACCATCAAAATTTACCAAACTTATTCAATGGCTATTTCATGATATTAAAAAACGGAAATTTTGAAAATTCATTATTTAAATTAAAATTATGACACATAAATTAAAAAATATTCAAAAAGTGGAGTTAATCAATTTGGCATGTGATTTGAGCCATTCTCACATGGCGCCTTCTCGTTCATTGATATTTTATAGAACATATTATAAGGTTCAGATCTCAAAAATTGCTCCGAACATATTGTTAACCAACTTATCCTTTTCCCATTAGTATTTTTGAATCTCCCAAAAATTGCGTTCTCAGAGGAATAGTTGAAATCAAATCCTTTCGTTTCATTTAACTTACAAAGAAATTAGTATGTTCATACTTGTTTTTATGTCTTTAGTTATTGTTAAAAAAATCACTATCCAAATTAATTTAATATTGAAACATAAAACTCTCTTATCTCATCAAATTTTCTGCATAATATACTGAAAATCCGTTTGAAGATCTGGTGTAAGTGATTATAGTAATTAAGGAGGATTTATGATATCTTATTTTTAAACATTTTTCCTATAGAGTTTAAAGGCATCCTTCGAGATTGCTTTTCATCTGGAGCAATAAAAACGTTTGTTTGAGACCCAATTTCGAAAATTTGAAGTCAATTGCTTAGCGTTAATACGAGGGTAGTTCCATAAGTACCCAACCTAACTAAGAAAGCACAAAAAATTTGTGGAAAAATATCTTCATTTTTCAGCATAGTCTCCTTTTAGTAAGATAAACTTTTTCCCAGCAATGTTCAATAGCTTGGATACCCTGTTTATAGTAAGAACTGTCGATCTTCTCAAAATAGCCATTAAACACAGACTTCATCTCTTCATTATTGGACATTTTTTTACCACTGAGTAATTTTTCAAGTTTATAAAAGGAAAATAATTCGATGAGCGAATAGGGTGCATGAGGAATCAACTCGAATTTTAACTTATTGATTTTGGCCAAATGTGGCCATTTTTTCTGGATTTCATCACTCAAACGCTACAATAAGTTTGCATAATACTCCACGTTGATTGTTTCTCCTTTTTGAAGATAATCAATCAAAATTAACCCACGCGCATCCAAAAAAAAAAATTAACGCCATGACCTTGCCAGCAGAAGGAACTGTCTTCGTCCTCTGCGGAACTGATTCTCCCCCTTTCAGTCCATTGTTTTGACTGTTCTCTCATATCAGGTGTGAAATAATGGAGCCATATCTTATCCATAGTTAGTAATCAAAGCAAAAATTCGACTTTATTTCTGCAAAACAACGCCAAACACTTGATTGGATCATCCTCGCGACGCTGTTTATGTTCCATTGTGAGCAAACGCGGCACCCATCTTGAGCACAGCTCTTTCATGTACAAATTTATAGTCAATAATTGATGTACAGCACTTTTTGAAATGCCTACAATTTCTGATGGCTGTCGCAGTTTTGGTCGACAGTCTTCCAATGCTATTTAGTGGATTTTCTTCACCATTTCTATTGTAGTCACCTCATTTCGGAGACCACTGCGATGCTCGTTTAAGCCGTTCATACGATCTCGTTAAAACTCTGCCACCATAGTAGAGTTTAGATCTCGATTTTGATATTGTTTGGACTAAAGCCTTTCAATTGAAAGTATTCTACCACATAGCATTGACCAATATTTCCATGTATACAAATTCACTGAGACCGTTCACTATTAATGGCTGTCAAATAAACACTAATCAACGCAGCATCATCAAACTTCAAACTTAAGCTTGCTACGTTCAAAGTTAGTAGCGGTAGGCTAGGCCGGTTTTGCCTCACTTTTTTGCAAAATTATTCAAGTTCAGATCAGTTAAATTTTATGCACGGGTCGGAGTATTGTGCCAAATTTGCTGTATTGATGTGAGCCTTTTACAGGTCTGTTAACTGGTGCCGTAAAGAAGCAGTTAAGCAGCAGGGAAAGGGTTATTGGGATGTTCACTGGTGCTGTAAACCAGCAGTAATAAAGGCGTACTGATGCGCTCATTGATTCTGTAAAGAAGCAGTAAAAGGCTTACGGGTGTGCTCACTGGTTCTGTAAATCAGCAGTAAAAGGCTTGCTGGTGTATTCAGTGGTGCTGTAAAAAGCAGTAAAGCAGCAGTAAACCTGGTGTTCAGTGGTGCTGTAAATCAGCAGTAATAAAGGCTTACTGGTGTGCTCATTGATTCTGTAAAGAAGCAGTAAAAGGCTTACGGGTGTGCTCACTGGTTCTGTAAAGCAGCAGTGAAAAGCTTCTTGGTGTGCTCACTGGTACTGTAAAGCAGCAGTAAAAGGCTTGCTGGTGTATTCAGTATTGCTGTAAAAAGCAGTAAAGCAGCAGTAAACCTGGTGTTCACTGGTGCTGTAAATCAGCAGTAATAAAGGCTTACTGGTGTGCTCATTGATTCTCTAAAGAAGCAGTAAAAGGCTTACGGGTGTGCTCACTGGTTCTGTAAAGCAGCAGTGAAAGGTTTACTGTTGTGTTTACTGGTGTGTTTACTGGTACTGTAAAGCAGCAGTGAAAGGTTTACTGTTGTGTTGACTGATGCTGTAAAGAAGCAGTAAAGCACCATTAAAAGGCTTACTGGTGTATTCACTGGTGCTGTAAAAAGCAGTAAAGCAGCAGTAAACCTGGTGTTCACTGGTGCTGTAAACCAGCAGTAATAAAGGCTTACTGGTGTGCTCATTGATTCTGTAAAGAAGCAGTAAAAGGCTTACGGGTGTGCTCACTGGTTCTGTAAAGCATCAGTGAAAGGCTTCTTGGTGTTCTTACTGGTTCTGTAAAGCAGCAGTAAAAGGCTTACTGGTGTATTCACTAGTGCTGTAAAAAGCAGTAAAGCAGCAGTAAACCTGGTGTTCACTGGTGCTGTAAATCAGCAGTAATAAAGGCTTACTGGTGTGCTCACTGGTTCTGTAAAGTAGTAGTGAAAAGTTTACGGTTGTGTTTACTGGTGCTGTAAAGAAGCAGTAAAGCTGCAATAAAAGGCTTACTGGTGTATTCAGCGGGGCTGTAAAAAGCAGTGAAGTGGGAGTAAAGCTGGTGTTCACTGGTGCTGTAAATTAGCAGTAATCAAGGCTTACTGGTGTGCTCATTGATTCTCTAAAGAAGCAGTAAAAGGCTTACGGGTGTGTTTACTGGTACTGTAAAGAAGCAGTAAGCGACTTTCTGGTTGGTTCACTAGTGCAGCAAAAAGCCCACATCAATGCATCAAATTTTCCGTAAATTTGAATAGTTTTGTAGAAAAGTGTGGCGGTGCCGGCCTAGCCCTATCACTCATAGTAATTTTTTTCAAACCCGCCATTTTTACATCAGGTCAATTACTTCCGGAACTATCCTCGTCGATTTTGTATCGAACAAAAATTACACTTTTAAAAGGAAAACTAGAATTTTTCAAAGCTTTTTAACAATATTTTCTTAGCTCAATAACTACTTACGATTATATGACATTTAAATATTCCAAAGGAAAGAAAAAAAACCAATATTTGCAAACATATCAGAAAATTGAAAACTTAGTTACATAGTATTACTCACGTCAAACGATGACATCGCGTAAAATGACAAAATTGTGTACACATCAAATGTCAGTCCCACGGATTTGCTAGAGTAGGCTACCTAGTACCTAGTAGGTGCATAGTTTTCTTTGTTCAGTGCCTACCAATGTAGTTCGAAAACTGATGCTCTCAATCGCTGAATAGAGTAATTCATACAAGACCTAGCCTCAATTGCAAAGGTACTCCCAATCGATGTAGACTCTTGTCGAGGAGGAGTATTTATATGAATGGATTCGGGGATATCGCAAAAAAGTAATCTGTGTTGTTAACATATGTAGCAGTGTAATATCTCATGGAATTGATTATTTATTGAGTCATAAAATTTGAGTTGAGTTTAACTGCGAAATGTCGCAATGGGGGCACATGTTCGACGTTGAGAATTATTGCCAACTCGGATCAGTGAAATATGGTTAACAGACGAGCAAGTACGAGCACATAATTTTCAATAATCCATGACTACTTTGCGATTACGAGAACACGACCACCTACCCAGACCTGAAATGGAACTAAATCTTCTCGAAACCAATCTGATACTTAAACGTGTATAAACAAAAAAAAAAAAAACTTAAACAAAAACAAAAACAAAAATGCAATAAACCGTCAAATGCAACCGTCAAATGCCTTTTCAAAATTACTGCATAATAAATATGATCATAAGTTTTAATTCCAAAGTCAGCAAAGCTAATAATAATAATAATAATAATAGAAAAAAAAATAAAGAAAATATAATCCCAAATATGATTAGTAAGTAGTATGCTTACATAAAAAAAAAACACCTACGCGATTATTATTATTAAAATGATGAAAAAATAATTAATGTGGTTTATTTTTTTTATATATCTTAGAAATTCTCTAATAAAGATGATTGGACTTTTTTCCCTCTCTATGTTAAGTTGACCAAAGTTATATATCCAAACTTGTAATTTCAATATGAAAAGTATCTATCAGCTGAATTTGTATTGGAAATGTGTCTAAGATCAATATCGATTATAGCTGTGAATGAGAAATAAATTTACCGATTAGAGAAGAAGGTGCGCAATCATCAAAAGTTTTATGTTTTCCAAAAAATTCGAATTCCAATACCAAGTAAGACAGGTGATAAGTATCTTGTTTTCGACACTTTCTAGGAATGTAAACAGTCATAAGACTAAGCTATCGAGTCAGGGCGTATTGCGGCTGGTTGGCCGTCGACAGCAGGCAACAGACAATAGAGAACAGCTTAAGGTGATATTATTGAAATCGTCTTTTATTGAAAATGGCTTGGAAAACATTCCGCTATCCCACCTGATTCAATTCCACTATTCATTATTTTATATCATCGGAATTGGAATTAAATCAGTTTCAAATTCAATATGAAAAGAATTAAAAATTCGTAAAGAAACTAGAACTTAAAAAAGAAATGTTGGTTCTTTTCTAGCAACATTTTATGTCAATATCGCTGTTGCTGTTGTAAGGTCTCTGCACTAAGCGTCAGAGGCCAATTTGTTAGCATCACGCGTGGAGTGGTGTTGCCAGCTTCTCTAACGAAATTAGTTGGAGAGAGCAATTAGATGTTGTTAAACTCGGTAGAGTATGTCAGTTTCCTTTTGAAGAGAGGACTTGGTAGAGGAGTGGTTGGATCTAAGAGCTCCTCAATAGAAGGAGTCTTATTCACAAAGAGATTCGGGATTAAGTGACAATAATTTGAAGCATAGGAAATGGTGAGTTGAACGCCACAGGAATGGCATGAAGGAAGAGGCAATCTTGTGAAAATGCGGTATGCCCAATCAGAGAAGTTTCTTTGCCCAGAATTTTGGAATGATTGGTGAATAGACTGGTTTTCCGATGTAGGCCAATGTGTGGAACAAAATCTTCTACCTTCATTAAATGCCATTTGATATGCAGACACGGCAAGTTTGGTATTTCAGTGGGAACAGGGCGGTGGAGCTACCCCTGATCAGCCCACTTATTTCCGAGAATACCAGCGTAGCCAGAAACCAAACGGAATTCGACGTTTCTATTGATTAATAGACTACGACAAATCTCGTTAAATCACTAGCTCATTTGATGGTCCACAAATGGCTTCCGACGCTGAGAGACTGTTGGTAAAAATATTTGCTTTACGATATTTGGGGAGATTAATTGCAACTGTCGTCCTAATTGAGGAGATTAATTGCAACTGTTGTTTCAACTGTCATCCAAAGTCCGCCATGGAAAGGGGAACTTCTAGTAGGTAAGATTTCACACTTTATATTGCGTAGTTCACCGTCAAAAAGCTGGATGACTGCAGAGGATGTTGTGTGGTTAGAAGTGTGGAATACCCCAATCCAGCTAACAATTCACTACTTAATGTCGTAGAAACCCTCAACTCCACTTTCAACCACGGTTTCTAATCCGGGTGTGGGAGGGAAGTTTGGAAAAATAAGCAACAGGATGGATGGAGCCCTTTCCAACTCAGTGATCATTAAGGAAAGGGGGGTGAATTTCTATTATTTGTTTTAAAGGAATATGGAGAGGATAATTTGGGAAGCGCACGTTCTTATAAATGAGGTTTATACGGGACTTATAGAGGTAATGTATAAGAGGGTTTTTGCCCAGTTTCAATAAGGATAGAGTCCACTGGGGTAGTTCGATGTGCTCCACTGGTTTAGTCGAATGCAGCGATTGTCCGCTGCTTCAAATTCCCCTTTGGGTTACTATCGGCATTCTAACGCATAAATAAATGGAGTTCAATTGGGTGATAGTATTGTTCATCTTCCTTGCCAGATGGTGCATGGCTGTCCACAGGGATCTGTGGCCGGCCCCACTATCTGGAATATGATGATGAATGGTCTCTTGGTGCAGTTGGAGGAGGCCGGCTGTGTTGTGGTTGCATATGCGGACGATCTTCTGCTCTTGATTGAGGGGGGGAGTAGGTCTGCGGTGGAGGTGGCGGGAAGCCGCTTTATGCGTATGGTTTGTGAATGGGGGGAAAGAATGGTTGTGAGGGATTCCGAAAGGAAAACCGTGTGTATGTTATTGAATATTCGTTTGGAGACGGTTGGGGTCCGATACGCGCGGGAAGTGAAGTACCTTTGACTGATGGTTGGGGAGAGGCTGAATTTTCGGCGTCACTTACAACGTCTGAGGGGGCGCGTGGCCGGTTTGACTGGAATGCTGGTGCGAGTGCTTCACAAGGTATGGGGGCTTCGGACCAGAACGGTCAGAATCCTGTACAGAAGTGTGTTCGTTCCATGTGCGATGTATGCGTCGTGTGTGTGGGCTGATACAATGCCCCACCAGTATGCGAGGGTGGCCATAAACTCAGTGCAGCGTATGATATTGTATGCATGTTTAAATGTGTGTAGTACCGTGTCGACCGAGGCGATGCAGGTTCTCATGGGAGAAATTCCATGGGACCTGGAAGTGCTGCGTGGAAGTATCCACTACCGTCTGCGGCGGGGCGTGCCGCTGGCAGGTTGTCCGGTTGGGAATGATGAGGTTCAGAATAAGATGCATAAGATATGGCAGCAACGATGGGATGAGAGTGTGAATGGCAGAGGGACGTACATGTTCATACCGGATGTGTGCTTCTCCTCTGCGTATGGTTTTGAATTTGGTCTGTTCCTTGGGTATTTGCTCACGGGACACGGCAGTATGAATGGTTTCCTGTATAGGCGTGGTCTGGCTACAGAGGCTAGATGCCCTTGTGGGGCGGAGGAGGAGAGTGTTAAGCACCTTCTCGTGGAGTCTGGCCTGTACGGGGACTTATGTGATTTGGAGGCGTGTGGAATCGTGGTGAATGAGGAGGGTGTGGGTGTGAGTGGTGTGTTGAGTGTGAAAAAGAGACATGAATGCTTGAATGCGTTTGCCGTGGCACTGTTTAAAAGACGAATGAGAATGGTGCGTGAATGACATGCAGGGTGGCTACTACCGGCTGAAAGACCAAGGTCGATTCCGGTTGTACCTTCGGGTTTTGGCGAACCCGTCTACCTGAGCTGGCTTAGCGGTGCCTAGGATTTTTTTCAATCTCTATAAATATATGCATTTTGTTAAAATTTTTCTGCTGTTTTTCTGTTTGATTTTATTAGAAATTGGCAATGTTTTTCAGATAAGTTTTTGTGATTTTTAAACGAATTTCATCAGTTGATGTTTAAATAATAATTTTCTTTTACTCATAAGGAAACTTCGTTATTTGTTATAATTTTTATTATTTATATTTAATTATCGAAATATATTAAAAATTGTACTTCTAATTAAAAACTCATGCCTTACAGTTTTGACCATATTCAAAAATAATCATGCTGTATCTTAGAATATTTTTTATAATTTTTCTAGATATCTGCAACTAAATATATTAAAATTGAGTCCTTTTTTTAAAGGGTAACATTGACGGGAAAGTATGACGAATTTAAAAAATTCCCATTATTGTTTCTTTGCCTTTTAAGATATCATTGGATATTTTTTGGGAAAGGGGAGAGGGGCAGTTCTTTAACAAGAGTGTTATAATGGTTACATAGAAGGGAATGAAATATTTTTTTAAGAGTAATGTACATTTCGCGTTAAAAAGAAACACTTAGGTCACTAGCGCATAATATGGTTTAAGTTCGTAAGTCCAAATTGGCTTAATTTTAAGTTTGAAAGTCCTACAGTACACAGTAAGTAGCAATTTTCTGATAATTGTTCTTTGTTTTAATGTAAGTTAAACATTTGTCGATATAGAGTCCCATCGAATGTACCATATTTTCTGATGGAATAATACAGCTGGTAAAGTAATGGGAAGAATTTGGTTTTCGGGAAAAATTGAAAGTGATATGGATGCTTTTTTTCATTTATTTCTGCTCTCCAATTTTTAAGTCAACTTCGAAGGATATGAGGAGTGGTTTTTAGAATACCTATAATGGGGTTTTTACGATAAGCTTAGATGCCAGTGTCATCCAGTAAGAAAGATGAGTTTTTTTCTACTGGTTTGGGGTTCATAATAATTAATTAAAAGTTCCAAAATTAGGGAAAATATGGTATACGGCGAATGATGTATGAGTACAATAATTAATTCTTTAGACACATGCGCTTTAATATTTCAGTGGTAATAGTATCATAGCCCGGAGATTTTTTGCTAGGAAAGCGCAGTTGAATGATGTTTTCGACTTCAAATGCTCTAAAATGTTTGGCCAGTAGACTCACAGGTATGAATATTGATAAGTCTTTGAGTTATTGTGGTTTAAAATTTTACTTAAATAGTCAAATTTTTGATTAATTGCGCAAAAACTTCCAAGGATGCGTAATTTCGTCAGTTTTTTTGAATAAGAAAATCTTAATTCACTAATATTAATTCACTTTAAGAAAATCGTCTTTCATTTTTATAAAAAAAAAACTGACGTTACCACGCATCCTTAAAGTTCCAAGGATGCGTGGTGACGTCAGTTTTTTTTTATAAAAATGAAAGACGATTTTCTTATAGTGAATTAATATTTTATTTAATTCAATTTTGTCCGTGCTGATCCAATACTTTTTGTCATCTTTCTGGCAGTAGCATGAATCCACGCTCATAAAATTTTTGTTCTTTGCTGGCAAAAAGCTGATCTAAATGATTTTATGACCTCCTCATTTGAATTAAACGTTTTACCGTCTAAAAAGTTTTGTAGAGACTGGAACAAATGATTATCGGAATGTGCTAGGTCTGGAGAGTATGGTGGGTGTGGCAGTATATCCCATCCAAGCCCTAAAAGCTTTTGCCGAATGGTCGAACGTTTATGTGGTTTCGCATTATCCTGTTGGAACACTAGTCCTTTCCTATTGATTAATTCTTGCCTTTTTTCTATTCAATTTCTCCAACTGATGATAGTACACTTTAGAATTGATCGTTGTGTTGCTCGGTAGAAGCTCAAAATAAACGATTCCCTTGAAATCCCACCAAACAGATAGCATAACCTTTTTTTGATGAATATTGGCTTTTGAAGTGCTTTAAGCTGGTTCATCTTTTCTACTCCAGGATTTTTTGCGTTTAACATTATTGTAGATAACCCATTTCTCAACCTCAGTTATTATACGCTTCAAAAATGGATAATTTTCTTGGCGTTTGAGAAGCAAATCACAAACGTCAATGCGACGGCACAAATTTTTTTACGTAAGAAGATGAGGAATCCATATGTCGAGCTTTGAGATAAAACTTATCCGTTTAAAATGATCATGAACAATTGAATTTGATAAATTTAATCTCTCAGCGATTTCACGAGTTGTTATTCGCTGGTTTGCATCAATTAATGCCTTTATAGTGTCTTCATCAGCTTCAATTGGCCTTCCAGAACGTGGTGCATTTCGAGATCAAAATTGCCGGATCGAAATTTTGCAAACCAGTCTTGGCACTGGCGCTCACTTAACACATCTTCCCTATACAAATCGGATAATTTTTTTCTTGCTTGAACAGCATTTTTATATTTTCTGTAGTAAAAAAGTAAAATATGCCGAAAATGCTGTTTTTCACTTTACATATTTAAAAGGGTGTAAACCAAAAACTACCGTGCAGAATCAATCGAAGCCTTGCTAAAATACATGTGATTATGTGGCTTAAGTGTGAAGTTGGTTGTGATAAAATACAATTAAGCCCTCTGTTGGGAAACAACGAAATTACTTTCCGGACAACCCAATAGATATACAATTAATGTTTTTCGTAAGAAAATTCTTCATTTTTTACCATATTTTTTTAATTATTAACAATAAACTTTTTAAAAAAATTTACAATAACTTTTTCATAAACTAAAAATATTTATTTTTTTATGATTTTTGTAATTTTATTTGCGATGAAGTTTTTCACAGAATAAACAAAATTCATAACCCTGAAATATTAAGGTTTACTTAGTAAGGAAAGAGGAGAACTTAGTAAAAAAATAATACATTAAAATAATTTTTTTTTTTTTATTAAAATGAAACTTATTTTTTTAACAATAATTTCGGAAATTTTTTCAAAATGATAATCGTTCTCCAATTGCAACTTTTCTTGCGTACATTTTCTTTTACATAATGCTCAAGTGGCAATAAGATAAAGAACCGCTCGAAGTAATGAAAATATTGCTGCCGGTCAGACAAGTGTCGCTGAAGACCTCAATTTGTCGATTCCAAGATATTCTCAAGAATCGGGACTGTCTCAAACCACAACCTGGCGGATTTTGAGAAAGGATTCGGGCTTGCATCCGTATAAAATTGTTATCACTCAAGAACTGAAGCCATTGGACCACCGTAAACGTCCTGAATTTGCTGAATTTGCTGATTTTGTCTTGGAACAACTTGAAAACGATAATGATTTTTTTAAGAACATCATCGTCTCCGATGAGGCTCACTTTCATCTTAGTGGTGCGGTAAATAAATAAAACTGTCGATTCTGGTGCGAAGAAAATCCACAAATTATTCATGAACCTAAATTGACAGTTTGGTGTGGTTTTTGGTCTGGTGGAATCATCGGTTCGTACTTCTTTCGAAATGAAGCTGGTAACACCGTTACTGTCAATGGAGAGCGGTATAGATCGATGATAACCAAGTTTTTATGGCCGAAATTGGAAGAAGTTGATCTTGACAACATCTGGTTCCAACAAGATGGGGCTACGTGCCACACAGTACGTGCAACAATCGAATTATTTCGAGAAAAGTTTGGAGATTCGATTATTTCAAGAAATTGTGACATTAAATGGCCTCCAAGAAGTAGTGATTTAACACCACTCGACTATTTCTTGTGGGGTTATTTAAAGTCATTGGTGTTTAGCAATAAACCAGACTCTCTTTAAGCTTTAGAAGTCAATATTGAGCGTTCTATTCATGACATACGACTTGATTTAGTGGAAAATTGCTCGAAAATTGGGTTCATCGAATTCGTTCCTGCAAAAGAAGTCGTGGAGGTCATTTGCATGACGTTTTATTCAAAACTTAATTGTATTGATTGTACTTCACATAAAATAAAAAACATTTGAATTTCCTTAACAATTACGAGGGTCATTCAACAAGTACTTAGCCTCACCGCCCGATGGAGCTGCTGTCACAAAAGAAATTTAACATCGTGCAGTACATTATTTTAGTAGCCTACTGTCAAGTCAAGTAGTTTCAGTCGATTCCCTTCATTAGTTTTGTTTTGAGAGCCTTTGAAAGCGAGCGTGTCGGTCGGTTGCACAAAAATGGAAAAAGAACAATATCGTTCGGTGATTAGATTCTTGTTTTTGGAAGGGAAAACGCGTAGCGAAATCAAAGATCGCTTGGATGCTGTGTATGGTGACTCTTCTCCTTCGATGGCGACCGTCAAGAATTGGTTCAACGAGTTTGTTCGTGGCCGCACGTTAAAAAAGTCCACGATCTCGTGTTGGCAGACCGTTGATTGAAGGTTCACGAGATAGCTGAGACTGTGGGCGTCGCAGTACGAACGGTGCATCATATTCTACACGAAGAACTGGGCATGAGGAAGCTGTCGGCGCGATGGGTGCCGCGTTTGCTCACACCGGAAAACAAGCGCAACCGTAAGACCACATCGGCGACGTGTTTGGCGCTGTTTCAGCGCAATCCAGCGGAGTTCTTGCGTCGTTTCGTGACCGTCGACGAAACATGGATTCACTGGTACACACCAGAGACCAAGGAACAGTCGAAACAGTGGACTTCACCCGGCGAACGTGCTCCAAAGAAGGTGAAGACTGTTCGATCGGCCGGAAAGTTGATGGCCACCGTTTTCTGGGATTCACAAGGTGTGATCCACATCGATTACCTCGAGAAGGGTAATACAATCACGGGGCGCTACTATGCTGACTTATTGGGCCGATTTGACGTCGAATTGAAGAAAAAGCGGCCCCGCTTTGCGAAGAAAAAAGTGCTGTTCCACCGCGACAACGCGCCGGCGCACACCTCCGCAATCGCCATGGCCAAATTGGTCGAATTGCTACGAATTGCTGCCCCATCCACCGTACTCTCCAGATTTAGCCCCCTGTAACTACTTTTTGGTTCCAAACCTGAAAAAATCACTCGCCGGGAATAGATTTGGGTCGAATGAGGAGGTCATCGTTGCCACGGAGGCCTATTTTGCTTCCCTCGAGAATATGTATTTTTTGGATGGGTTAAAAAAGTTAGAGCATCACTGGGCCAAGTATATCGAGCTTGAAAAAGATTATGTGGAAAAATAAATTGCAACCTTTCTAAAATTTTCGTATTTCTTTTGTAGGCTAAGTACTTGTTGAATGACCCTCGTAGTGTGTTTTTTGTTGAAAAAAAAATCATATCACTCTTATTCGAAAACTCTTTATATGCAAACGGACAGTCCTTTTTCTATTCGTTGCGCTTATTCTCCCATCTTGTAATTTTAAATGACAAAATTTCATATTACGATTAACTACAGAATTACACCCCTTTTAATATATTGTATTATCAAGAAATTTTTCATATTTATTTCGATCAATTTATTTTTATATACATCTTAGTATAGAGCAGATTAAAAACTGTCGATTATCATTAAATTTAATGGAAGTAGAAATAATATTGACTTTATGTAGCAGAGACGACTACGTTTTTGACTCTTATGCTCTGATTTATTGAACTCTGAACGATATGGATATCGGGAATCGAAGACAAAGTATGTTCATATCTTGTTCTTAGTGACCATAATAATCATAATAATAACTATAATCATAAAAATGATATTGAAATAATATTATTTGCATTTTAAAGTTCACAGGGTCATAAGTTATAAGTTGTTGTCACTATAAGAGCATGAAATATTTTGGTTGGCAAATTAGCTTGTCGAATAAATTAAGAATATTTTCTTATTAAGTGAACGGGAAGGAAATTGCGTTCAAATAAAAAATAAATTCTTCTGCAACTGATAAAAAAAATTTTAAAGAGTTTTTTTTCTTTTTAAAAGGTTTTCTGCCTCTTGAAAATTTTCAAACGCATCTAAATTAATTTTTTTTTTAAAATCCTATGAAATTTTTAATTTATTTTTCTTTCAAAATATTGTAGAATAGATTTAAATTGACACTTGATCCTAAAAATATTTTTAACCAAGCAGAACAAAATTTTAAAGAAAAATTCAAAAGAAATTTTATCTTTACTTTCAGAGGATTTAAGTATCTCACGAAGATCCTATGAGCATATAGAAAACTTGTTCAATTAAAATGATTTGTGTTTTGATAGGATTCCATATAGTTTGGAATATTGCCGGGAGTAAATCAGTTTTTATTTTGATCGTTATGGCCGGCTGATACAGAGACCAATGCTTTTAATCGATTGTTAATGCTAAAAAGTTTATAGGGAATATGTTAAATGTACTTTTTTATATGGTATATTGATATAAGTAATTTTAAGCTTAATTTGTTACAGAGTACCGAGTTCCTCCTGGTGTGCTGAAATTCAGACTACCCAGACGGTCCTCATTGTCTGTTTGATCTGGTCTTAGTTATTAGAAATTAACCTCTTTTGGAAGGTAGACTTTTGGGATTATTTTTGTTAATTTACTTTTTGAGTCAGTAAAAATGTGATTTGAGGTTCTTTTTGGATAAGAGCACTTCCGTGGTAAAGGATTATCCATTTTGTAGTTCTAAAAGTATATTTCTGTAACTTAAGAGCTATTACATATAAATAGTATATGAGATAATATTTGTTGAGACTAAAATATGCCATTTTAAATGAAATAAATTTTGTTAAAAAAATATGGAAGTTTTGTTTACAAAAGTGGTGATCCTGCCTTAGCCACGTTTTCAGCTTTAAGACACTTAAGATGCTCATTTCTCTTTTGGTGGATATGTTAATTGGCAAAATTACCATATATAAGACTCTAAAAATAAACAAATAATTGTGAAAAAGCCATTGTATCGTAAAAAAGTGAAGGTCTGATGTACATTTTGTTCTGAAGTTGTCATTGTAAATGAAGAGGGAGAAGATGTTACCGGTCATTCTGAGCCCTATTACTGTACGAGGTCTGTTCAAAAAGTTTCGCTAATTTTTTTTGTGGCGTTATGTTGGTACTCATATATTTCCTTTATACCAACAAGTTTGGCCAATTTATGAATGTTCAGTTAATTTTTGACAACTGCTTTGCTTGCACGTGTTGTGGCTCGTCTTCGATTTTTGCCCATTTCAAAAAATTGATCAAAGAATCTGTATCAAATTTTGTATGAAAAACAAAATTAATTACGCGGACGCATTTCGAATGTTGACTGTGGCATATGGTGAAGCTACCTTGGACCGAAGCAACGTTTATCGGTGGTACAAAATGTTCTCAGAGAGACGAGAAGATGTGAACGACGAAAAGCGCAGAGTTCGGTCGAATGTGGAGGTTTTGCTTACAGTTTTCTTCGATTTCAGGGGCGTAGTGCATCATGAGTTCTTGCCACAGGGTAGATCGGTCAATAAGGAATATTACCTGCAAGTTATGCGCAAGTTGCGTTAAGCATTCCGCCAGAAACACCCGAATTTGTGGAAGAACAAAAATTGGCTTTTACACAATGATAACGCTCCTGCTCACGCGTAGTTGAATTTTTGTCCAAAAACAACACACTAATTATGCCGCAGCCACCGTATTCTCCAGATCTGGCCCCCTGAAACGTTGGCACAAGTGTATAATATCTGGTGGGTTTTACTTTGAAGGGAACAAAATAGATATTCATGAATAAATAAATAATTTTTGAAAAAAACACAAAAGTTATGACCGTTTTTTACATATACAATTAAACATTTTTTTTTAGATATGTTTTATTTATTTATTCAATTATATAATTTCCATCTGTTCTTATAACCTTCTCCCATTTTTCTATCAACTTATTAATACCATTAGTGTAAAATTCCGTGGATTTTGATGCGAAAAATGTAGTAAGGGATGTTTTTACCTGCTCTAATGTATCAAATTTTTTGTCATTTAAAATTTTTTGCAGTGATCGGAATAAATGAAAATCGGAAGGAGCAAGATCTCGAGAATACGGTGGATGCTTGATAACAACCCAATTCAACTCATTCAGCTTGCGTTGGGTCATCATAGCCACATGTGGTCGCGCGTTGTCGTGATGAAACACTACCCCTTTTCTGTTTACCAATTCTGGTCCATCCTTGTGAAGGGCAATGTTCAATTTAGATAATTGCTGACAATATCATTCTGCTGTAATTGTCTGATTGCGTTCCAAGAGTTTAAAATACACAATACCCTTACAATCCCACCAAACACAAAGCATAACTTTTTTTTGATGGATTTCGGCTTTCGAAGTTGTTAATGGGGCTTGTCCAGGTATAGCCTAATGTCTATTTCTTGTCACGTTGTTGTACACGACCCATTTCTCATCTCCCGTTACCAAAAGATGCAAAAAAGGTTTATGTTTTTGTCTCGCACTCAAAGCATCGCACGTTGAAACATGATCCAATAAATTGGCAGCCGACAATTGATGAGGTATCCAAACGTCGTACCGCGAAACCATCCCCATACGCTTCAAATGTCTTAATACGATTGTTCGGTTGACTCCCATCATCGACGCGATCTTCCTGATGGTTAGACGTGGATTGGTGTCAATTATGACTTTTAACTTGTCCTCATCAGACTTCAATGGCCGCCCGGTACGTGGTTTATCAATTAGTGAAAAATCCCCAGATCGGAATTTTGTAAACCATCTTTGTGCCTACCGAACTTTAATGACATCTGCTCCATACACTTCGCAAATGTTTTTGGTTGCCTCACTCGCGGTATTGTCTTTACGGAATTCATAAAGTAAACAATGACGTAAATGCACTTTATCGACCGACATTTTGAAAAAATACAAGGGCTCTTCACTGTACTCTGGCCAGGCCAAAACTGAATAGAAAGCAGAAGGAAAGCATCCTGTATACAATGAAATTATTTAAAAGAAGATACTATTCATCATTTCTGAAGAAAAAATTTTTTTACCTAGGATCATAAAAAACCCAATATATTTTTTATGTAAAAAGATGCAATAAACCACAAAATACAATGAATTTTTGCTTTATTGAGCGAAAAATATCCTTGACACATGATTTCGAAATTTGGATATTTAAATAAGCCTCCGAGCTAATACTCTTAAATCTTTTCCTTTTAGTTATATACCTAAAAGGATATTTTTTAGTCAAATTTCAATGCGAAATTTGCAAAAACACTTAAAAAATTACCTCCAAAAAATTGAGCCTCGCAAGAGAGTTTGTAATATTAGCTAATATTTTGTATCAAATGGCAAAGTTAATAAAATATAATTAATGATTTTTAAAATTAAAATTTAAATTTAACATATTATTTATTTAGCTTTACTTTACAGAGCGTAAACTAAATAATTCTTTACGTTAATTATTTTTACGTTGAAATTATTGCAAACAATTTTTCATTCAAAATGTATTAAATTGAAAAAAACAAAAATAAATACTAGAAATTTAAAAAAAATCGATTGCAGAAAATTTAATTAAAAATAGAATTTTGGTTTTACAAAAAAAAAATTAAAAAACAGAAAAAAATACAAAATTTTTTTGTGCAATTATTTATATAATATTATTATTTTTATTAAATGGCATAATCTTAAAAATATATTTAAAAAAAAATTAAAATTAAAATCTAAATTTAAAATATTTCTAATATTTCTTTATTTTCCAAGGCGCAAATTGGATAACCTTTTTAGGAGGAACCATTCTCATTAGATATAAGCTCTTTTTTCCACTCTAAGAATTCGATCTTATTCGGTGGAACTAGCACACTAGCAATTAAAAATTACGTTTTTTTTAAAAATAAAATTCGTTTTTTTTTCTTATCTTAAAGAAAAGTCAAAACCTGCAAAAAAGAAATGATTTATTTTCTTTGTAATTATCGATAACGTATTATTTGAAGTTTTTGGTTATAAATATTTACGAGTGGTTTTATTAAACTAGCAAATATGATGTAACCCGGCTGGACTATGATTTTTGACACATACTCTCATTCGGGTTAATAGAACCCGCATACAGGTGTCCTATTGCTGAAATATGAAATGTTGAAAAATTAATTGCTACCTCAAAAAAAGTTTTTTCATTTCTTTCATTTCATTCCAAGTTCCGTCTGCTATGCTGTTTACACTCACTTTTGGAGAGAAGCTTTTAAATCAATTTTCGGTTAAAGTTTAATTTAAAAATAAGAAAGATAATAACTTTTTTTGGGGTATTTGAATAAAAAAAAACTTCTTCTTCATTTTTTCACATGCGATAATAATCTCGGCAATACAGGGGGGGGTTGTGGGGGGTAAACGGAGGTTTATAATTCTGGACATTAGATTTGCCTTTGGTTTGACTTGAAATAAAAATTTATTTCAAAACAAAATCATTAACTCATAAATAATGAAACTATGTAAAAATTATATCCAGCTGTGCTATCGTTCTTGAAATTTACCATTTGCATGTTGTTATTTTTATGTAATCATAAATTGGCGATATATATTTGGAAAATCGTTGCATTGGGAATGTGTAAATTCGCATATAGTCCGAATGCCAGTGCAAGTGTCAGAGCCTCCTCAGTGCCAGTGCCAGTGCCCATGTCCATCGTCGTCAGAGTGTGATTTGACGAGAAGTCCAATCCCAGTCCAATGTGGTGAGATGTTGTCTTCAGTTTTGTGCACAGAACAACAGAGATCATTTAGTCATATTTCATGGTTCATGCAGCCTTGGAAAAAGGGATCTTGGCGGGATCAGAAATATTGCGGGTTGATACGGAATTGCGAAGATTGGTGCATGTAATAAAATCAGCCTTCATCATAATTTTAAGTCATTACACGCAAACCAATTAACACCTGAGCAAATGATCTCCCAGCACAGACTGAGATATTTCACTCCAATTAAATTTACTTCATCCTCACGAACACTGTGCGCGCACATTATCATCTTGGATTTTATAGTGTCCGACTGTCTGTCCATAATCCATTTGTACACTTGTCATATACTCCTCTTCTCTCCTCTGTACGATTGGTTAGGGGTATCCCGGCAGTTAGTTCATGATAAACTGGCATCCATATTCTCGTATTACTGGTGAAAAATATGTGTATGTGTAAACTCTAACCCCCCTTGATGTTAGGATCATTTGTCCCGATGGTGTTGTGGTCATCTTTCAAAACTATCAATGTACTGCTGCCTAATGGAATTCTCTTTGATCAAATTTACCAATCCACTACCAGCGCGTTTGGCCACCGAATAAAGTGGTTTCGTGTAATCGTTCGCTATTATGGAATTTCGAGGATGCATGCGCAATCGACTTAGTTGATATTTTAATTAAGCAATTTGTACATTTCATAAAGTAATACAAGTAACCACTGACGATCTGCAATTGATTTGTCTCCCATGCGGCGAGGATGGGTATCAGCCGAGGATATACCTGCGCAGACAATATCACGGCGGCATCTCAGCTCAAATCGATTCAGTACAATTCGAATCGATTCCAATGGCCTACAGTTAGTTGGAGTATCTATTATGGATTCCTATTTACAATGGTCTATTCGATCACCAAGATTGAGAATCATTTGTTTACTTGGACTGTAAGCTAATGTGAAAAACGAACGAACAGAAACTAAAACTATTCGCCATAAGATGTGAAAAGCTCCATTCGAATTGATGATGTGAAAAGGTGGAAATTTCTGCATAACGGCGAGAAATATCTTCCGCAGTGGATGGATTCGGTCCATGGATTATGGTGGTGCCATTGCAATTGGAATCGAATCGTGTGCGCGTGCAGCAAATGGAAATGTGCACCTGAAACGAAAGCCACACGAAATTTGCCCAACACGAGCACGTTATCAATATAGGACCCAGTGTAGCGCTGAAAGGTGTATCCTTTGTTAAATTTCGCACCACAAGTTTCACATTTGCGTGCCAACATCAAATATATATTGAGGACCATCCAGCGAATGAGATGTTTTTTCAATAGAACTTTATTAATGTAGCACGATATGAAATAATTTCTTTGCACTCGTTGGAGATCTTTTACTTTTAACACTTTACCCTGGCCCATGGACAATATTCTGCTAAACAGTAAAGTTTATTTAGATATTTGCTTATATTTTTTATTTTTTTATAAAAATTATTATATCATGGTATGTGTAAGTCTTCCTTCTAAAAATTCTGATACACACTTTAACACTATGGAGCTTCAGTAATTGAAGTGATTCATGCTCAATAACAGTTCATCGGATTCAGGGATTCAGGTAAGGGGAGCACGATTTTAGTCAAACATTAAAGAAAAAGTTTCAAATTCTTCTTATTCCTTTTTATTTAATTCAATTCCAACACCTTTTCCAGAATGGGTTTCGTTTTGAACTGTTACGAAGAATGGAAGTTTGAGCGTAAATGAAACTGCCGGCAAAAAGGTGATTATGGGAATAAGTTAGGAAAATTGTCTTGTTGTTGGCCGTGTTAAAATGAATTATGAACCGATATCAGTACTGAATTAATGGTAATAATTCATTGATACATATTCCAATGTGAATGGCTTGAGTACGGTTTAAAAACTGGGGCGGGGATGATCGAATTTTACATCACCTTTCGGTATCGGTATCTTAGCTATGGTTACTCTCCGTTTACGGTCGCCTTTTTCATTTGCACGTAATGTTAAATGAGGTCTAATTTAAAACGAAGTGCATTTGATGGATGAGTTCAATTTTTCCCTGTTTATAGTCAGGAAAAGTTGAGAAATTGAAAACAATCACTAACTGATTGTGCTCATATTGTATAAATGCTGTTATGTTTATTGATTCTAATAAACAGGTGAGTTTTCGTTTCAAGGCATGTTATTAAATTGATTTTACTTTGAAAAAAAGGAAGCTTTCTTCTTTATAAAAGTCTTCATAAATTATTAGCAAAATATTGTAGTTAGCTTGATAAAAAAAACACATTTTAGTTAAAAATTTGCTAATTTATCTCTAAACGAAATTTCTTCTACAGAATATTTATTAGAGAATTATCAAATTTTCGCTTCGGAGAGTAAAGTATTTTAAGAAATATATTTAATTCAGTTTTTAATATAATTTTTATGAAATTATATTTTGTAAACTTTGTCATTATTTAAAAAAGTTAGCATTAGTTAAATTACTTTCTAAAAATTACTTCCAGGACTTAATAATTTTAAGGTTGATTTTTAAATGCCATAAAATTTAGAAATTATTTGCGTAAACAAAGTTTTTAATCCAATTTCTTATAAAAATATTTCCAACCGCGCCAAATTGCATGATCTTAGAGACCTACTGCCATTACCAATTCTACAAATTACACGTATCTGTTTTTCTATAGAATATTTTTTAGGAAATTATCCAATTTTCGCTTTGAAAAATTAGTTTGATTCAGTTTTTAATGAAATTTTTATTTAATTATATTTTTTAGATTTTGCCGATATTTAAAGAATTTAACGAAGACGTCGTAAATTTAAGAAAAAGCATCACAAATTTAACAATAAACATTCCAAGCAACACAAAAACATCTAAAATTTAACAAAAATATCGTAAATACCACCTTTATCAAAAAGTGTGGCGCTCCCGTCGTTCCAATTTGAGTTCTGTTTTTTTTTTGTTAAGTCGGTACATCTGTTGTTGATATTCCCTTTAATCTTAGCGTCATAGCTTGAAATTTGCAAGAGTTACGATTTTTTACAATTTTAGAAATGTATTTAAATTGGCAACAACGAACTTGCATTGAATTTTGCGTAAAAAACGGATTTAATGGTGCCCGAACGTTGAAAATGTTGGAAAAGTGTTTCCGCAACAATTTTCTAAAGAAAGTGGTCATGAGTCAATCGAAGTGGCAGACCATCGACATCGAAAACCGACGAAAACATTGATAAAGTAAAAGAAATCTAATCAATAACTGCAAATTAACCATCAGAGAGATAGCGGAGGACTTGAACATTGCCAATGGATCCGTCCAAGACATTTTGGTTAATGATTTGGGTTTCCGTCGTGTAGCAGTAAAAAAAAGAGACCGTGTTGACGTCGCAAAAGACATGAATTGCGATGCTGAATCCGATCCCACATTCATCAAAAGGATCATTACTGGAGACGATACGTGGGTTTATGAGTACGACACGCAATCCAGACATGAGGCAAGTGAATGGCGTTCAGCAAATGAGCCGAGACCAAAAAAACCACGTCGTTTTCAGTCAAAAAAGAAGGCAATGCTCACGGTTTTCATGGATTACAACGGTGTAGTGCATCATGAATTTATGCCAGAAGGCCGGACAGTAAACAAAGGGTATTATTTGGGCATTATGAGACATTTGCGTTAAGCAATTCACCGAAAGAGATTAGAATTGTGGGCAGAAAACTCGTGAATTTTGCACCATGATAACGCACCGGTGCAAAATCCACGAGTTTTGTGCCCACAATTCTAATCTATTTTGGCGAAAACTCGTGCCATCATTATTCGTAATTTTTTGACGGAAAATGAAACAAATACCATCCAAAAACCACCGAATTTCACTTGATTTGGCTCCCTGTGACTTCTTTATTTTTAATGGAGTTAAAAAACCATTACGGGGAACGCGTTTCAACAGCCGAGAGGAAGTAATGAAAAAATCGCAGGAAGCACTGATGGACATACCGAAAACCGAATATAAAAAATATTTCGAGGATTGGATCATGCGCTGGCATAAGTATGTTAAAGCCGATGAAGATTACTTTGAAGGGGACAATATAGATTTAGATGAATAAACTTGTATTTTTAATTTTCTGAATAAATTCCGGTAACTTTTTGATCAAGGTGGTATATCAAAAGTTACACAAAAACATCGCAAATTTAATTAAAAAAATGTAAATTTAACAAAAGCAGTAGAATATTAATAAAATTATCGCAAATTTTATTAAAAACAAATCTAAGAATTCATAAAAATATTATAAATTTATCAAAAACCATCGTAAACTTAATAAAAAGACCGCAAATTGAACAATTACATCGCAAATTTAACAAAAAACTTCGAAAATTTACACAAAAACATCGAAATTTGCACAAAAACATCGCAAATTTAATTAAAAGAACGTAAATTTAACGGAGGCAGCAAAATATTAATAAAAAACGTTGCAAATTTAACAAAATACAATCGATAAGTTAACAAAAACATCGCAAATTTAATAAAAACATCCAAAAATTAACAAAAACATCGAAAAATTAACAAAATTATTGCAAATTTTATAGAAAAACATCGAAAATTTAACACAAACATTGCGAAATTTATAGGAAACATCGCAAACTGAATAAAAAAATTTAACGGACCTATTTGAAATTTAATAGAAAATATTTCAAACATTATCAAATCATCTAAAGTATTGCATAAAAAAGGTTTGACAGAATCGTAGCTTATTTACCGACAACATATGTATGATACAAAAATTTATATAAAAAAGTTTCTATTAAAAAAAAATATTTCTTCTATAAAAAAATTTTCTATAAAAAAATTTTCTATAATAAAATTTTTGGAAAAAAATTTTCTGTAAAAATGTTCAGAAAATAATTTGCAGTAAAAATTTTCTATAAAAAATTGTCAGTCAAAATTGCCTATAAAAAATTTTCTATAAAGAATTTTTTGTAAAAAATTTCTATAAAAAAATTTCAGTAAAAAAATTTTCTAAAAAAAATTTTAAGTAAAAACTTTCTACAAAATTTGTTTAAAAAAACTTTTCGGTAAAAATTGTCCATTAAAAATTTTGTTGGAAAATGGTTCAAAAAATTTTTTTTTTATTTAAAAAAACAGTAAATATTGTCTACAAAAAATTTTCAGTAAGCATTTACTATAAAAATTCTCAATAATACAAATTTCTATAACAAAATTTTCTAGTAAAAAAATTTTTGAAATAAATTTTCTAGTAAACAATTTTCTATAAGAAAATTTTCTACAAAAAAATTTTCTATAACAAAATTTTCTATAAAAAAATTTCCTACAAAAAAAAATTGCTATAAAAAAATTTTCAATAGCAAAATTTTCTAAATAAAAATCCTAAAAATTACTTACAGGACTTTTTAAAAAAAAAATCTAAAAACTTTGTAAAAATTACTTACAGGACTTTTTAGATCATTTTTAAGGCCTTTTTTGCACATTTTGGGTTTGTAATTTGGCCATAACTTAACCGATATTGATTTTTAAATGCAATAAAATTTAAAAATTGCTTTTAACGTAACTATAGTTTCTAATAAAATATCTTACAAAAAAAATCCCAACCGCCGCAAATTGAATGATTTCTTAGGCCTATTGGCATCAAGAATTTTAGATATTACGCATCTTAGAAAATTGTTTGCTCAATAATGCCAAAATTTGTAATGTTTTGTAGCTTGAAGCACCAATTTATTAAAACCACATATTTTTAAAATTAAAATTTTTAAGTTTGGAGCAAAAAAAAAAAATAGGTTAGATAGTACGGTCATAGTGCCCAAAGTAGACATCAACGATCTTTACTTCTTCATTTGCAAAATTTTGGCCAATGACACCATCACAAAAAAATTTCAACCAGACAGTAACTTTTTATGGTTAGAATGGCTTATCTAATATGAATAAGTAAAATTTCCACTTATGAGTCCCTGATAAATGGCAAATTGCTTGTTGATGAATTTATCAAGCGAAAAAAGAGCCTCATCGCTAAGGAAAATTTTGTCAGCATTCAAAGCCAGATATTCTAGCATCTTTTGGGCACTTTAAGGTCAATTATTTGTTCATTTTTTATTTGTAAGATCCTTTAAATATGTATCAGGAGCCACACAAAAAAAATTGTAAGACTATTAGGCCTTTTGGCGGACTGTATGTATCGTATGGGATCAATACACCCAATTAATTTTAAGAAAAACTGGATGAACGATTAATTAGGAGTATTGACATTTTGTTATACTTTATGGAGAAATAATGCTATTTTGCAAGAAAATTAAATTCTAGGTTAGGTTGAATTCGCTTAGTATATGATAGGTTGTTACGTGATTGCCACAAGATTGGCTGATGGGATTAGGGTCGTTTCAAAATATGAAATTATGGATAAGAGCAGAATGTCCAATCCGAATTCTGAGTAGCTTTTGCAGCCAAAATTTTGATAACAACATAGAGTAGACAAGCTTATTTGTAGTACGCCAATGAGTTAATAAAAAAGTTTATCTTATTATCCACTCCATTTGTCTACGATAGGCCATTTTATGAGCACATAAACTAAGTTTGGCACCATCATGATCACTTATTCATGCACTTATTTCGAAAAATACACTTGTCATGCAAAACCCAACGTAATTTAATATTGTTAAAACTATTCAAAATGGCATACTTTTTGTTAACTAAATACAATCTTAAATAAGAGAAATGTTATACAACTATTATGTAAGTAATGTATTTATTTCCAAACTATAAAATGAATAATCCGATATTTAGTATGATAAAAAAAATACTCGTACATATTTAGATGAAAAATTGCCAACTCCCGTAAAATACGTAAAGTCTCTAAAAAAAATGTGTCTACAGATTATTAATATTATAATATGTTATATTTAGTATTTTTTGTAAAATTTTGGGTCAAAAAATTGAGTAAGAACTGATGTTAAATCTTTTTGGTTGTATACAATTTCGTGAGTAGATGGAGATGATACCTAAAATTAGTATTGTCCCGTGGATCCATTATTTACACACCCACTTGACGTTACTCTATACTTTGTATATTTTTTTTAGGTATTTAAAAAGAATTTAGCAAAAAGCTAATGCAAATAATATTTAAAAAATTCTGTAATGTTTTTAATAAACAATATTCCATATCTGAATCATGAACAACGAACGAATGGACACAACACTCGTAATGTCAGACAATGACCTGTTCAATATTTTGATGGCGACAATTAATCATGACACGAATCAGTCTGAGCGGTTTTCATAACATTAAGTCTGGTACATGACATACTATACTCGATAAGCGTATCATTTTAGGCGATTAATTGACAAATAGCAATACAGGTATTTCCATTCTATAGGTATTGAGTCTGGGGCAATGGCAGACAGGTAGAAAATGATAACAAATTACCCTTTTAAGTGTAACACTCAAGAAATCATCTTACTTATCTTCGGGGATTTGGATAAAAAATCGTTCCAATCGCCAATGACCAGATTTCATTTAATCGAACCACAAAAGCCTCACCCGAATCGGCCACGGCCACTTCCAATCCTCTGCTCCCGATCTAAGTTCTGGCGACAGCGTAGCAGCCCCTTACCACATGGACTCATATTACACTTAGTGCTCCTAACCGAATGTAAATCATACTCGAACCGTACAGATATCGGCTATCAGGTGAAGTCATATTCTGCCCAGCACACATGGTAACATATGAGAACTCGTGCATTCACATTCGTGAGCAACTTAACACCTCTTCGGCTGACATATATAAATCACAAACTATCAAATGTAACATGGTTCCTCGTACACAAAAAAACGCAATTCCCACTTTTTCATTTTCGTCTGATTAAATGTAATAATTTCTTCGTCGCATTGTTCGTCTTGGTTGATTTAGTGGAATTAATCTTCGAGTACGGAAAAAGATCTTGGATTTCTCAAATTAAATGGTTTTCCATCGTCCATGGAACGAGTTTCATACAGATTCGTCGATGGTGTGTCCATTGGTATGTTACCATCATATTGTGGTAATTTATTTAACGCCTTATACTTCTATAGACTGATTCGGTATATGGTGTACTTGGTTGGTATTTTGGTGTACTTCTTCTTCTTCTTGTATGGTCACAAGTTGGATGTGCTCTTCCAGATGATGACAAGCGAAAACCAAAAAAAACGAAAACCAAAAATCAAAAACCAATGAAAAAGTTCCGGGGATACCGCCTGTTAGTGGTGATATGAAGAAAAGACGAATAATCTTTCAATTAGAATCAATTTGTCACAACTGCTCACTATCGTCTCACATGACACTGCTGGCGTGACTGCGCAAATACGAGGACGAGTTTGGTGCGGCCAACATCGAGGCTTGACTATCGCACCCTTTTAAATCCTCAACTATGTTTCTCTCGATTCAGTTTTATTGAAATCATTTGTCACCACAGCCCATAGTGTTCACAGTTTATTGGTTTTTATCAAACTTAGTCACTTCCCGACATTTTACTCCATAAGCAATCTAACTTCGGTTCACAGCGTCTCTGTGCTGATAGCCTCCATAAGACAACTTTTTACTCTATTGGCTTCGGGTTACCTCAAATCCGTAACAGACTGGCCATTCGACCAGTCCGTTTAGATGTTCATAAAGGTGGATCGCGGAAATAAAATCTTTGTTGGATGGTAACAAAATTGATCAACACCGTTCTACTCGGAGGCATATTCCGTATGCCTCAAGTAATGCGAACGTTAATAGAAATTTTATTAATAAACCTTTTAAACACCTACACAAATCACACTTGCTATGTTGTCATAGAATAAGAAAAACAATTGATAGCGAATCATTTCTCTCCGATGGCCAACACTTGCGAAGACACTTTGTCACCCCGAGGTCGATGTCAGTCCCCGGACCGGACCGTACAAGTACAATTATCACACCTCCTAAGATTCTTTGGAATTTTAAAAATTTCAATTTGTTTCAGGTAATTTTCATTATATTTTGGATTTTTCTATTATTTGTTTTTTTTTTTTACAATCCAATCGATTTATATTTTGGAGTTTATGAGGTGAAATAGATAATCCCCTTGGGGTTAAAATGATTTATCAATGTTTGCAAAATTTCAAGAATGCCATTTTTTATAAATAGTTAAAAGCTTTTCATATCAACTAATGATGAAGGATTTTTTAAAAATATTTTTTCTCTATAAAATAAAGAAATTTATTGAAAAACTTTTATATAAAACGATTTGTCATTTTTTTCTGTAAATAAAATTTTACTAAGAAATAAATTCAAAATACATGCTCGCATATGAACGATATTGAATACTATCAGAAAATGAAGAATTTCCGATCTGAAAGTGTTTGAATTTTTCATAATTTTCGAATGTCAAAAATTACGAGTATGTAAATATTCTGGAATGTGATGATTCGTATCTTATTTCGAAAAGGCCTGCTGAATTTCAGCTTACCAAGAACTATGAAGTAATCTGATCGAAATTGATGGAATTTTTGTTTATCGTTAAGTTGAACTGAAATTTTTTGTTATTAGAACTGTTTGATCATTTCAATGGGATAGATTTTTAGAGTTGATTAAAATATGAAAAATTTGAACTAATTTTAGCTAAAACTCAACTTTATTGTTAATACGTGATTGGAAGATACTTTTTGTATTGGATTAGAATTTTTTTAAATTAGATAAATTAGAAGTGATTAAAAATTTCGGGAATTAATTTTTGTTTTCAATTCTTAAGAAATAGATTATTTTCCAATATCTTTTGTAGGTCTTTAGAAGATAGAAGGACATATTTCTTAAGAAATAAAATAAAAATTAATTTCCAAAACTAGAAGAGACGAAAGAAATAACTACTTAGACTATTGGACTAACGTTCAAAGCGTTATATGAACTTAAGAATTAGATTACAAGGGTCCACCAAGCCTTTTAATTCCAGTTATCTCTAATCAATTCAGTTAAAAATTATTTGTAAAATTGTGAATGCCCATTTTTATGCTCCTGACAGAAATTGTTTCTCGTTATAAAAAGTTTCATGCTCGATTACCTAATTATCTCAATTCTTATGTAAAAGAATTATACTCAGTGATTCTCCCCAGAAAAATTAAGACGGCAATCTCTATCCTTGTCACTTTTTTCTTTAATTTACGTAACATAACCTTAGTTTTTATTGACAGATGTCTGTTTTGGCTTTTTTGTGATAAATTATATATTGATAAATGCTGAGTGTTTATTTTTAATGGAAAAAAATTAACTTTCAGAATTATGGAAAACAACAAACTTTTTTTTTAGTGCCTGATATTTTTAAAAAGAGAAAACTGCATCACAAACATCTAAAAAGGCCAAAGATGGTTTGTCAAATTTCTGTTTGGTTATATGATCCTGGCGCATTCTTGCAAAATTTCTCAGCAAGACAATAATCTCATTGTTTACCTCTGAAGATTTGCCCGTACGCTTATCTTCGTCAAGGAGTGTATCACCGAACAGAAGGTTTGCAAACCATCTTTGGGCGTTGTAGATTTTCTTAAGGCAGTCTCTTGAAAAAGCCGCGAAGCAGATTTGAGGCTTTTAAACACTCTCGGTTATATGATTGGTATAATATTTGACTACCTTTCGATCTAAGCAGAAGAAGTTGAATGGATGGGACTTTAAAATTGGATTTATTTCAAAAATGTTATGGAAACGTACTCTTTCTAAACAGGATAGTTACAAGGTGTTCAATAAAAATATTATGAAATAAGTAAGGAAAAACCTAATTGATAACTTAAATGTTAAGTTAAAATGTTAAACAAAAATGTTGGGGAATAAGTAAGGAGAAACCTAATTGATAACCCAAAAAGGAATTGGAAGATTATTTTTTATTATTGGTTTTCTACATAAAAACCCAACTATTAATTTAGAGACGTGCGGTTTTGGAAAGCATAAATTAAGGGCTTCAATTAGTATTAAATGTCCCATATTTGCAAATCGGAAGACGCTGCTATTAACCATGCTTATACTTGACCACTTGTATCAATCCAGACCAGTCAAATGGTTCGACAGCTTTTTTTTTCTGTTTAGATTAATGAGGTACAGGGGGAAACCTTCTAAAGGTACTCGCCTGGAAGTTTTTCCTGCCAGGCGAGTTATGCGGGATTTTTACCTCGCTAAAACCTAACCTGTACCTCTACCCTTGCTCCCAACACGATGGTTCCCGCCGGCACTCTTTGTAAATACTACTTCGCCGGGGCGTTTTTATTTGATATTACTGCTGTCCCGCTATTATGACGCCTCGCGGCCTATTCTTCGTATGTGGTGTGAAGATCCTTGATTAAAGATTCCGCGTACTCTGCAACTCTGTTCCAATTCGATTGGCTCTTCAGCATGCACTCCACTATATTTTCTGGACTAATGGAACGGTCCAGATTTACTCCAGATGTGCCCGTATTCCCTCATAGAAGGAACATTGGAAGAACACGTGTTCTGCATCTTCGATCACATCGCGGCAGTGATGGCAGTTTGGGGAGTCAGTTCTCTTGAATCAGTGCAAGTATGCCCGAAAGCATCCATGCTCAGTCAAGAGTTGGGTGATGTAATACCCTACTTCCCCGTGCAGGCGAGTGACCCATTTGGTAACATAAGGGATCAGCCGATGAGTCCACCGACCCTGGTCGAGTTGTCCCATCTCTCTTGCCAGAGACGAAGACTCTCGGGTCTCTCCTCTTCACAGAGGACCTTTCACCGCTCTTCCTTCTTCCTACGATGTTGGCGTTCCCGCTCTCCTGTCAGGATGTCGATGGGTGGGCATGATGCCACGATGTTGACCGCATCGTGTGATACCGTTCGGTATGTTGACGCCACTCTGATCGCTGAGAGCCGCTGGACTGATGTCATTGTCTTGCGGTATGTTGTTAGCTCTAGCGATTTCGCCCACACTGGTGCTCCGTATAGCAGGACGGAGGTAACCACAGTTGCCAGTAGTCGCCTTCGGATTTGCCTGGGGCCTCCGATATTGGGCATTATCCGCGAAAGAGCGCCCTGTATTGCTGATGCCTTCCTGCTGACGCTGGAGATATGCTCCTTGTAGTTGAGTCTGGCATCCAAGACCACTCCTAGATACCGGATGTAGGGTAGCGACCGGATGTCGTGATCGCCTACTTTTATGGTGATGGTCTCCATTTTCTTCCGGCTACTCATAAGGAGTGCCTGGGCCTTATGTTCCGCCAACGACAGGTCTGCCGATGTCATCCACTGTTTTATGCTCCGGATGGTGGTGGAGAATGCGGCTTCCAGTTCCTCTAGGTGTTTGGCTACCAGGAAAACAAAAACTTGTGTGTTTTCGAAAGATAGACATTATTAGGCAGCAAGATCTTTTGCAGAAGACTACTGAAATCATTGAAAGCAATCTGGCAACACTGGGAAGTTCTCCTTATACATAGTTTGTGTGATTGCCTCTTCTAGACGGGCAGTACAATTTTGAACACAGAATAGTCAATTTTCAGTGACATCAAATTTTGTGTTATATTTGGTGAATCAAGCAATTTGACTTCATAAGTATTGATAAGAATTCAAGCTTTGCAGTAGCATAAAGTACTTTTGGTTGGTTCAGAAGCAGTAAAAGACGAACCCTACGCAGGAAGGCATTCAACATCGAAAATTGATGAAATGTGGAACGAGTATATGATCGTTAGGGGTCAAAACCATCGATTACCATTGAAGCTCATCAACGTGTTCCTGAAAGGCTTATATAAAGGATTCTCCATCTCAGATCTAAAATCGGAAACACTTAAATTCCCCACCATAACAACGATCCTTGCTACATGGCCATCTCTACTAACAAGTTTTTATAGAAAATGAGATTCGGGTGGTTCTCTTGTTCCCGTATTTATCTGCTTAAAGTTCAGTATTGAGAAACGTCCAATCAACGCGTAAAACAAGCATGTTCTATTCTGGATTTTCATCAATAACTCAGCTCGCTCAAATCCAAAGTCTAATTTTGACATTCTGCTTGGACTACCTCATGCAAGGAATACATTTCTAGGTTTCCTCTTATTCAAATCTCATACAATTCCAATGGTGAGCGGTTTTAACCTGTAGACCACTTCTCTCATTTCTCCATACACATCGGTGCCGCCATCTGCTTCTGCAACTGATTCAGGTACATCCATAACAGGTAGAACCAGTTACAAGCTGATTACTCTAACTGTTTGTGGTGAGCCATATCGAAACCTCTACTGTCATAAGCAGTAACAGCACCTGAGATAATTACCGGTATCTCCCACCAGCGCTCCGGAGACTATACCCGCGATGTGGGTATTAACTACAGCCACGATGTTACTAGCTTAGTGAAGCTCACCATTGTCGGATAAAGTGCGTTTTAACACCATGGGGCACCCCGATTTCCGTGGTACCAATTTTTATTTTAGGAGTATTCTGGTTTGTATTTCACTCATTGAGCTATGGTAAGGAAAACAGTGCCACGACAAACCTATTCAAGCCTTAATACCGCTCTTCAATACCCAACACATCACTCACATCCATACTATCACCAATCACTACAATACCACATGCACCTAGGCCATGCAAATCCCTGTATAGACTCAATAAGGAGGTTCTTAGAACTCTCCTCCGCCGCACCACTAAGGCATCTAGCCTCCGCAGCCAGTCCACACCTATACAGGAACCCATTCATCCTGCAGTGTCCCGTAAGTAAGTACCCAAGAAACAGACCAAATTTAAGACCACCCGTAGACACAAAGCACACGTCCGAAATGAACATGTGCGTCTATCTGCCTTTCACACTCTCATCCTGCCGGTGTTGCCATACTTCATACATTCTATTCAGGACCAAAACACGCCGCTGAAGTGAACTGAGATCCTGAACCTCTTCATTCGTAACCGAAAAACCAGCAAGCGGGATCCTCTGCCGTAGACGGTAGTGAATGCTTTCACGCTGCACGTCCAGGTCGCATGAAATTTATTCCTTGAGAACCTTCATCACATCGGTTGACGCGGAAACTGGCCTTATATAAAAATTCTACCACTGAACCTGTAGATAGTTCCCCTCGTTTTTTAAGCACATTGGTGCCACCATCTGGTCCCACTACTGAATCAGCTATATTCATAACAGGTAGGACAGTTGATAACAGTCAGTAACCAGTTAAAAGTTAGTTACCCTTACAGTTGGTAGCAAGGCCTACCTAAGCCAGATCCTGGTATCCTCCCCCACTAATCCTAAGACGGTACCTACGATGTAGGTGATAACTACGGCAACCATGTTTCAACCAAAGGTTCCTTACCTTGGTCGGGCTAGGCGGACGAACCACTGTGGGGCTCCCAACCTCCATAGTACCAGTTCTGTTTCAATATTTTTTGGTAGGTATTCTTCACTCAAAGAGTTACAGAAAAGGAATCTTGTAAATTGCGGGTTCGCCAAGACCGTTGGTACTTCTGTTATTCATAATAGTTTGATCGTTCACACAAAAGTGACCTGTATATATTATCCAAAAAAGCGTTACCGAAACTGAGGGCGATTCCAGTTGAAGCCTTTCAGAATTACTAAGTTGAGTGGAGTTAACGCCACCGCCGATGTATGGTTGCCCAAAAATACTAACAACTAGTTTTATTAACTTTCTTAAATGCACCTAGCATATAAGAATAAAAATACAAAATTTTGCGAAAAAAGAAACCAATGCTTTAATTTTAGTTAAAAATCTGACATTATTTATTCCTCAACCAAGTTAAAAAGTTTCTGAAAACTGCTAGAAATTTATAAAAAAATTCAGTAGATTTTTGAGAAAAAATCCCAATAATAAATGTATTCTTAAATGCACCTATCGTATAAGAATAAAAATACAAAATTTTTGCGAAAAAAGAAACCAATGCTTTAATTTTACTTAAAAATCTGACATTATTTATTCCTCAACCAAGTTAAAAAGTTTCTGAAAACTGCTAGAAATTTATAAAAAAATTCAGTAGATTTTCGAGAAAAAATCCAAATAATAAATGTATCCTTAAATGCACCTAGCATATAAGAATAAATATACAAAAATTTTGCGAAAAAAGAAACCAATGCTTTAATTTTAGTTAAAAATCTGACATTATTTATTCCTCAACCAAGTTAAAAAGTTTCTGAAAACTGCTAGAAATTTATAAAAAAATTCAGTAGATTTTCGAGAAAAAATCCAAATAATAAATGTATCCTTAAATGCACCTAGCATATAAGAATAAAAATACAAAAATTTTGCGAAAAAAGAAACCAATGCTTTAATTTTAGCTAAAAATCTGACATTATTTATTCCTCAACCAAGTTAAAAAGTTTCTGAAAACTGCTAGAAATTTATAAAAAAATTCAGTAGATTTTTAAGAAAAAATCCCAATAATAAATGTATTCTTAAATGCACCTAGCATATAAGAATAAAAATACAAAAATTTTGCGAAAAAAGAAACCAATGCTTTAATTTTACTTAAAAATCTGACATTATTTATTCCTCAACCAAGTTAAAAAGTTTCTGAAAACTGCTAGAAATTTATAAAAAAATTCAGTAGATTTTTGAGAAAAAATCCCAATAATAAATGTATTCTTAAATGCACCTATCGTATAAGAATAAAAATACAAAAATTTTGCGAAAAAAGAAACCAATGCTTTGATTTTACTTAAAAATCTGACATTATTTATTCCTCAACCAAGTTAAAAAGTTTCTGAAAACTGCTAGAAATTTATAAAAAAATTCAGTAGATTTTCGAGAAAAAATCCAAATAATAAATGTATTCTTAAATGCACCTAGCATATAAGAATAAAAATACAAAAATTTTCCGAAAAAAAACCAATGCTTTAATTTTACTTAAAAATCTGACATTATTTATTCCTCAACCAAGTTAAAAAGTTTCTGAAAACTGCTAGAAAATTATAAAAAAATTCAGTAGATTTTTGAAAAAAAAATCCAAGAATAAAAATACCAAAATTTTACGAAAAAAAACCAATGCATTAATTTTACTTAAAAATCTGACATTATTTATTCCTCAACCAAGTTAAAAAATTTCTGAAAACTGCTAGAAATTTATAAAAAAATTCAGTAGATTTTTGAGAAAAAATCCTAATAATAAATGTATTCTTATATTTAAGAATATTCCTAATCCTAATTTGAGCTTCTTTAAACATTTCTATTGTAGTGAAGAAGAAAAAAAAATTCTGAAAAAAAAATACTTATTTTGTCTCAATAAAATTCTATTTCCAATCAGATTTAATATAAATTAATTTCCATAGATTTCCTCCAAAAACCAAAAAAAAAATGTGTTCATTTCTATCTACAAGAATATCATATTATTAATTTAAACAATTTTTTACTTATAAATGGAAATCTATCAAAAATTATCATTAACATATTAATTTATATAAAAGAGAAAATATCTATTATGCTTTTATCTAGTTAAGGCCTATTTTTTTCTTCTTATAAACATATTACCACTTAAAAAACCAAAAAAAAAAACTTCAAGAAAAACGGTTTTTTTCTTTGTAGAAAAGTAAGCCTCGAAGAGATATAAATTTACAGAGTATCCAAAACACTCCAAAGGTAAGAATTATTGATGGAACAAAAAAAAAAAAACCTGAAAATAATACAAAAATTTGAAAAATTCAAAATTAATGTTGGATGATAGAAAGAAAAATGGAAAAAATGTTACCTAAAAGGTGCGTCGAAACTCTTACCTTTTGGGGCGTCGGTGTATGTATCTCTTAAAATAAAAAAAAAACTTTTTTAATATATTTTTTTTAAGTCGACTCTTTTTGTATATATTTACTTTGGGCGTTATTAGATAAATGAAAAATCTCACTTTTAATCAGATATTCAGAAAACTTAATTAATTTAAAAAAAAAAAAAAAACGAACTTGTAGTTGTCCTTATTTATCAAATTTTCAAATGTTTATACACATACTCTCTGGTATTGATAGATGATCATTTCACGGCGAAATTGGTTATTCCCTCCAGTCTGAAATGATTACGTTTCACCACCTGACTTTTGCACAGGATTTATTCACAAATTTCACTTTTATTATATGAAATGGAGAAAAAAAAAATCACCATTTATATAAAATTAATATAAAATCCATAATTTAATAATATTTTAATGCTTATGGCGGTAGGGTAAAAAATTTACCGCATTACAAATCACACTAAATAAGTTATAGTGGAAATTTTGTTAATGTTGCTGGGACGCCTCTAATAATTTTATTCACACAAAATGTAAAATAACTACTCCTACCAACAACAAATGGTTGGATATATTTTTAACTAGAAAAAAAAAAATACAACAAAATATATAAAATGGCTGAAAAGAAAAATCATCTGTTTAACTAAGATGATTGGATAATTATTAAAAACAAACTTGGAAAAACAATACACCGTGTGTGTGATAAAATGATTTATGATTGCGATCGGCTAATCATCTACTCATAAATCATGAAATTTTCGAAAGGTTAAGTAAGCATTATGTTAAGATATGCTAAATAGTGCGAATATTTTTATAAAATATTGTATATACACAAGTACATTATCATCATCGATTTCTAGGAAGATTTTTGTTATTATGGTCGTTTCTATCTAGTGTATCTATACTACGAGTATATTATTGACGATGTTAGAAGATAGTCTGAATTAGTTAACTTATAGCGTCGGTTAATCGTGTCGGATTTCATGCTTCCACTAATTACTTTGTATTATTTATGATATGATAATGAGAAAGCATATATTTTAACTCCTTAATATATCAAAGATTCATTCTTGTTAAATGGAGGGGAAAAAAAATCGATTTTAATTAATTTTGAACATATTTTTTTATAGTGCTTCCTCTTCAGTTTATCTTTAGATTTTCTTTTTTAAGTAGAAAATGCTTTTGTAAATATTCTAATTAATTGATTTTTTTTTCTATGTCTATTATAGATTTAAATAATGGTTTTTTTATTTTTTTATTTTTTTTATTTTAAATGTTATCTACAACTATTGGGTTTTCCAATAAGAGTAATATGATTTCTATGTGATATTTCGGCCATTTATAATATGCCATGATCTGTCTTTTTTTTTCATTGTATTCAGTAATGTTTATAATTTTATCATGGAGAAATATACGCAAGAACAACGTTTACAAATTATTTTATTTTATTATCAAAATAATCGTTCTCCAATTGCAACTTTTCGTGCGCTTTTGCCATTTTTTGGTCGCAATAATTGTCCAACTGTGCTCGCTATTCGTCGAATTTTTAAAAATTTCGAGCGTACATATTCTTTGCATAATGTTCAAGTGGTAATAAGATAAAGAACCGCTCGAAGTATTGTAAATATTGCTGCCGTTCAGACGAGTGTTGCTGAAGACCGCAATTTGTCGATTCCAAGACGTTCTCAAGAATTGGGACTGTCTCAAACCACAACCTGGCGGATTTTGAGAAAAGATTTTAACTTGCATCCGTATAAAATTGTTATTACTCAAGAAGTGAAGAAATTGGACCACCATAAACATCGTGAATTTGCTGATTTTGTCTTGGAACAACTTGAAAACCATAACAATTTTTTTAAGAAAATCAGCTTCTCCGATGAGGTTCACTTTCATATGAGTGGTGCGGTAAATAAACAAAACTGTTAATTCTGATGCGAAGAAAATACACAAATTATTCATGAACACCCATTACATTCGCGTAAATTGACAGTTTGGTGTGGTTTTTGGGCTGAGGGAATCATCGGTCCGTACTTCTTTCGAAATGAAGCTGGTAACAGCGTTACTGTCAATAGAGAGCGGTATAGATCGATGATAACCAACTTTTTATGGCCGAAATTGGAAGAAGTTGATCTTGACAAAATCTGGTTCCAAAAAGACGGGGCTACGTGCCACACAGCACGTGCAACAACCGAATTATTGCGAGAAAAGTTTGGAGATTTGATTATTTCAAGAAATTGTGACATTGAATGGCCTCCAAGAAGTTGTGATTTAACACCATTAGACTATTTCTTGTGGGGTTATTTAAAGTCATTGGTCTTTAGCAATAAACCAGACTCTCTTCAAGTTTTAGAAGTCAATATTGAACGTGCTATTCATGACATACGAATTCAATGAACCCAATTTTCGAGCACTTTTTTTTTAGTGGAAAAAGTGCTCGAAAATTGGGTTCATTGAATTCGTTCCTGCAAAAGAAGTCGTGGAGGCCATTTAAATGACGTTTTACTTAGAACTTAAATGTATCAATTGTAATTCACATTAAATAAAAAACGTTTTAATTTCCTTAAAAATTTAATGTATTTTTTTTTTAAAAGAAATTATATCACTCTTATTCGAAAACCCTTTACTTATGCTAGTAACAAGCAGATTTTTTACAGGAATATACATGGACATTAAGACATGTGGAGGAAAACACCCATCGATGTTACCTCTAGAACAGGGTAATTTTATTTTATAATTTTAGAGAATCTCTCGGCCATCGCCGTTTTAAACGTCGATGGGTGTATACTGGAAGGGTGGGAGTGAAAAGTTCCCTTCCTAAAGGATTAGGGTGGAAGGATAGATGCGAATGGAATTTTTTATATCGGGAGATGCATAGTTCACGAGCAAATGGAACATTTAGGTCACGGTGGATAACAGAGTTTCGCACATAAAAGGGGGCATTGACAATTTTACGAAGGATTCGGGATTGTAGTGATTGGAACCCCAAAGTTGTAGATCATATGTCCATATTGGTTTCAGAACCATATTGTATAGTAATAGTTTACTTGTTGTTGTAAGTTTTGATTTACTGTCTAGGAGACGTAATAATTGTTTGTATCGTCCGTTAAGTTCACGTCTTTTAGTTTTCGTATGAAGGTTCCAGGTTCACCGTTTGTCGAATATAAGTCCAAGGTGGAATAATACTGCCGTTTAGGGTTATGTCGGGAATTTGTTCTCGGCAGAGTGTGAAAGTTACATGAGCAGACTTTTGCTCATTTAGCTTCACTTTCCACCTTTTGAACCAAGTTTCTAAGGAGTGGATATGGTTCTGAAGGATACTAATGGCTGTGGAAGGATCTTTGTGATGTGTCAGGATGGCTGTATCGTCAGCACATGTTGCGGTTAGGATGTTGTTGTGGCAAGGAATGTCATGGGTATAAATGTTATATAGGATAGGACCTAAGATACTTCCTTGAGGGACACCGGCGGAAATTGGATAAATGTCAGAGTACTTCATATTTTCAGGTACCTGAAATTATCGGTCTGAGAGATAAGATTTAAGGATGTGGAAATAACCCGAGGGTAGGACCCGCTGCAACTTCCAAAGCATGCGAAATGTCAAGAAACACTCCTGGGCAGTATTCCTTTCGCTCTAGCGAACACGCTATGTAGTCGACTTCGCGATGACACTGTTGGATAGTGGAATGCTCAGGTCGAAATCCAAACTGATGCTGAGGAATGACACCCTCGGTTTCAAAAATGGGATAAAGGCGTTTTAGGATTAATTTTTCTAGGATTTTTGATAACATGGGAAGGAGGCTTATAGGTCTATATGAGGTAGGAAGATTTTTGGGCTTATTGGGTTTTGGGATCATTTTAATTATGGAAAACTTCCACAAGGAAGGAAAAAATGATGTGCGGAGGATACTATTATAAATATAGGTTATAAGAACGAGGATTTTTTTTGGAAATTTGCTTCAGGATTTTTGAAGTTATTAGGTCATATTCTGGGGCTTTTTTATTGGAAAGGTGTTCTATTGTGAATTTAACTTCGGAAGGAGTGAAAAACTTAGGAGGTGGACTTATGGGCAACTGAGTTGATATTTGTCGGAATATTCGTTCGTCATGCAGAATGTCTTGGACATCATCGTGAGGTTTAAAGATGTTTTCTAAGTGTTTGCCGAAGATGTCGGCTTTCGTTTATTCGTTTTTGCCCAGGTTCCGTCGGTATTCCGGAGCGGGTGTGTAGCTGTTTTGTATTTGAGCGTTCGTCTGGAAGCTGTCTAGAGTGACTTATTAGTTGTCAGTGATACTGTGTATTCAGTAAATCGTTCGTTGTTATAATTAATTATTTCTTGTTTCAGTTCTCGTTGTAGTTGGTTCAGTTTTTTCTTCTCATTTGGCATTCTTGAACGTTGCCACTGGGCCCTGGCTCAACGTTTCTCGCTTATCAAGCTGCGAATTTTTTGCGGAAGATTATAGTCATGTTCTCGTATGGTTGGTTTGTTATGAGTTATGTGGGAGTTAGTGATTGAGTTCTGTATGCAAACAGTCAAGTCGTTTACGGCATCGTCTATTTCTTGTACGTTCTTAAGGCTTTGTTGTAAATGAATCTGTTAGTCTAAGTTCTGTCTAAAAATGTCCCAATCAACTTTCCCATTTACAAGTTTGGCAGGATAGGATTTTAAGGAAGGAGAAGTGTCTAGTGTTAGGAGAACAGGGGAATGGTCGGAATTCAGGTCAAGGAGTGTATCTATGGAAGTATTAATGGAATGTATGGGTGTGGTTATGAAATAGTCTAGAATATCGGGAAGGTTTCTGGCACTGGTCGGCCAATATGTGGGCGTGGGAGGAGATAGGACCTCAAGAGTGGTATGGGAGAGGAGTTCTTGGAGAATCTTTCCACGGGGATTCGAAACACGGCAACCTCATTTAGGGTGCTTGGCATTAAATTATGGTTGAAATTTTTTTTTTCAATAAGAAAAATTCTTTTAAAAAATTCATTTCTTATGATATGAAATTACATATTCTGGTATACGAGTATAAGTGTAATAGGAAAAAAAACCAGTTCATAAGAATAATTTAGAGCCTATTAGTATCACCAACAATTTATTATTGTATAATTGATTTTTTTTTTACTAGCTAATATAAAATTTTAGACTCAAAATTTCTATTAATTTCTTATTTAAAAATACTTAATATGTTATCTACCTAAGCACTGTTACTAAATATCGGATGATTTTTTTGCTGTTTGGTTTTTTATGCTTTTTTTTTACCGTGTGTTAGAATTAATTCGTAGCGTTTTACAAAAGATGACTTTAGCCAACTATCCATAGTCACACATACAAAAAAAAATATGTGGTTTGCGCAGTTTAAAAATGGAAATTTTGATTTGGAAGACATGGAACGTCCCGGACAGCCGAAAAAGTTCGAAGATGAAGATTTGGTGACGTTGCTCGATGAAGACCCGTGCCAAACACTCCGGGAGTTGTCCACATTGCTTGGAGTCGACTTTTCGACGATCGGAAAATGCCTGAAAGCCATAGGAATTGTACAAAAACAGGGAACGTGGGTTCCACATGAGTTGAAGCCAAGGGCCGTTTAGTCACCTGTGAGATTCTTCTCCAACGGCAGGCAAGGAAGGGATTTCTGCATCGAATTGTCACTGGTGACGAGAAGTGGTTATTACAAATGCAGAAAATCGTGGGGCTTGCCCGGTCATGAATCGACATCGCCCCCAGGTCGAATATTCATGGAAAGAAAATCTCACTATATATTTGGTGGGATCAGCTGGGTGTTATTTATTATGAGCTCCTCCAACCGGGTAAAACCATCACTAGGGACGTATACAGACGACAATTGATGCGTTTGAACAGAGCATTACAAGAAAAGCGGCCGCAATATAAAGAGCGACACGACAAAGTAATTTTGCTCCACAACAATGCAAGCCCCATGTTGCGAAAGTCGTGAAAACTTATTTAAATACGCTGAAATAGGAAGTTATGCCTCACCCGCCATATTCACCATACATTGCCCTATCTGATTATCATTTGTTTCGATTCATGGCGCATGGCTCGATAACTACGAAATGACCAAAAATTGGATCGATTCTTTCATCGAATCTAAAGAAGAAGAATTTTTTCGACGCGGTATCCAAGCATTACCAGAAAGATGGCAAAAAGTAGTGGATAACGATACTGTCATAATAAACCACAAATCCTTACAA
Source organism: Atherix ibis (assembly GCA_958298945.1). Lineage (NCBI taxonomy): Eukaryota > Metazoa > Arthropoda > Insecta > Diptera > Athericidae > Atherix > Atherix ibis. The sequence continues at coordinate 26,812,997 of OY282605.1, read as the reverse complement.
AAAAACGCTACGAATTAATTACAACACCTGATAAAAGATAAAACATAACACATGATCTGTGTTAAAACTAATAGTTCTTACTTATTAGTGCCGTTTTATTGTCGAACGAATTGTACTCGAAAAATACTTATAATTTTTTTAATTTTATTATCATAACTTCGTGCCCTGTGAAAATGTGTTTCGCACACCTCAAACATTTTATGCTCATCTACTCAGCAAGCAATTCAAGTATGGTGATAAAATTTCGTCGCAATTTGATGCTATTTGACATCAAACCACTAACCCGTGTGCGTACAGAGAAAGATTTTGCGTCCAGTATTGGTGAAGACCGCAATTTGTCTATCTATTGTCATTCACAGCAATTAGTATTATGTTACTCGACTATGTGAAAAACTATTTTACGTGAGGATCTCGATCTGAAAGTGTATAAAATACCGCTCGTGCATGAACTGAAGTCGAACGACTGCCAAAGTGTCAAATTATCGGTAAGTGGGCCTTAGAACCATTTAAGGAAAATCGGTTTTTTTATCAAAAAATCCCGTTCAGCAACGAAGCTCATTCCTGGTTGAATGGGTATGTGAATAAGCAAAATTGTCACATTTGGTCTGATGAACAGCCACAGGCAAAAGAAGAACTACCATTGCACCCAGAAAAATGCTTTGCTTGGTGTGGTTATCGGTCCGTATTTCTTTAAAGATGACACTGGCCGAAACGTTACCGTCAATAGGTAACGATTATTTCGAACTGTTTTCTTTTTTTTTTTTGCCCAAAATGCAAGAACTGCATTTGGTCGATACGTGGTTTCAACAAAACGGCGCTACATGCCACACAGCGCGTGAGAAATTCATATATTGAGAGATGAGTTCGGTGAGCAATTTATCTTAAGTTTCGGACCGTTGAGTTTGCCGTCTAGATCGTGCGATTTGACGCCTCTTATCTATTTTTTGTGGAGCTAAGTATAGTCATTTGCCTATGTCGATAAACCAGCATCACTTGCAGTATTGGAAGGTAACAATTATGCGTATTATTAGCAGCTGAGATGCTCGAAAGAGTGGCTCAAAATAGGATATCTCGTATGGATCACTTAAAACAATGTCGTGACCAACATCTACTATGTTTATGGAGCTACAATACATAAAGTCACTCATCTATGCCGTTTAAACAGAGTCAATTGCAATGTTTCGGTGTTTTTTTTTTGTTGGAAATTTGAAAACTAAACACTTAAAAAATCACCCGTTAGTTATGCTCAATTTTTAACTTAAGTTGTTCTTAATTATTTATTTGTAAAAGAATAAAAAGAAATTCTACTTTTTAAATTCTGATAAAAATAATAATAATTAATTTCTATTTTAAAATTTCATTACAATATTTTCGAACTTTTTAAAAATTATTTATTAAAAATTTTTAAAATAATCTTTTTTGGTTTAAAAAATGTTAAAAATAATTTTTTTTTACTTAGTCTTTTTATGCATTTAAAATTTATTTATTTTACTCTCCAATAAAATGATATAAAAATTATTATAGAAACTGAAAAGATTTTTTTCCGGAAAGGAAAGTGTTTATTAAAATTACCGAAGGACCATGCCTCAGTAGTATACAAACACTCTTAATTATAAATCCACTAAATTTGCTTATCAATAATTTACCACGTGGTATTGTCCTTGATATTGACTCAAAATAATATGAGATGTAGCAGACAAGTTATGAGACGGATATCTCTACCTTTGTGAGAGATTGTAGCTTTGTACACTTTCCGAATTTCAATTCGGATTCAGGAAGGGGAGATCGCCCATCGACGCGTTGGAACTCTTCACGAACATCGCAAAGGAAGCCATCTCAGGAAAGAGATGGAAAGGCGGTTCTAAAAAGTATTGTCTCATTGTCACCCTGGACATCAAGAATGCGTTTAACTCGGCCCGCTGGGATCGAATCTTGGAGGCTCTTGAGAACATGGGGGTGCCCTACTACCTACGGAGGATGGTCAGATCATACTTCAGTGATCGACTACTACACTACGAGACTGAGGATGGACCAGCGGAGTATGGGGTCACGGGAGGGGTACCTCAGGGCTCTGTCCTGGGCCACTCTTGTGGAACGTCATGTACGACGGCTTACTCCATCTGGAATTACTGACGAATACAACACTCGTGGCTTTCGCGGACGACGTAGCAATTGTCCTTGTAGCCAAATACCTGGAGGAACTGGAAGCCGCTTTCTCCACCATAATCCGGAGCATAAGACAGTGGATGACATCGGTGGACCTGTCTTTTGCGGAACATAAGACCGAGGCACTACTTGTCGGAAGAAAATGGAGACCATCACCAAAAGAGTAGGCAACCACGACATCCGGTCGCTACCCTACATCCGGTATCTAGGGGTGGTCTTGGATACCAAACTCAACTACAAAGAGCACATCTCCAGCGTCAGCAGGAAGGCATCAGCAGTACAGGGTGCACTTTCGCGGATAATGCCCAATATCGGAGGCCCCAGGCAAATCCGAAGGCGACTACTGGCAACTGTGGTTACCTCCGTCTTGCTATACGGAGCACCAGTGTGGGCGAAATCGCTAGAGCTAACAACATACCGCAAGACAATAACATCAGTCCAGCGGCTCTCAGCGATCAGAGTGGTGTCAGCATACCGAACGGTATCACACGATGCGGTCAACATCGTGGCATCATGCCCACCCATCGACATCCTGGCAGGAGAGCGGGAACGCCAACATCGTAGGAAGAAGGAAGAGCGGCGAAAGGTCCTCTGTGAAGGGGAGAGACCCGAGAGTCTTCGCCTCTGGCAAGAGAGATGGGACAGCTCGACGAAGGGTCGGTGGACTCATCGGCTGATCCCACATGTTACCAAATGGGTCACAAAAAAATTCTGCACGGGGAAGTAGGGTATTACATCACCCAACTCTTGATTGGGCATGGATGCTTTCGGGCAAACTTGCACAGATTCAAGAGAACTGACTCCCCAAACTGTCATCATTGCGGCGATGTGATCGAAGAGGCAGAACACGTGTTCTTCCAGTGCCCCTCTACGAGGGGACACGGGCAGAACTGGAAAGAAATCTGGACCGTTCCATCAGTCCAGAAAACATAGGGGAGTGCATGCTGAAGAGCCAATTGGCTTGGAACATAATTGCAGAGTACGCGGAATCCATTATCAAGGATCTCCACACAACGTACGAAGAATAGGCCGCGAGGCGTCATAACATCGGGACAGCAGTAGCATCAAATAAGAACGCCCCGGCGAAGTAGTATTTACAAAGAGTGCCGCCGAGGAACCATCGATCCGGAAGCAAGGTTGGAGGTACAGGTTAGGTTTTAGGGAGGTAAAAATCCTGCATAACTCGTCTGGCAGGAAAAATTTCCAGACGAGTACCTTTCGAAGGTGTCCCTCTATACCTCATTAATCTAAACATTAAAAAAAGTACCTTTGTACACTTAGAATAAAGAGTTTAGGGGATCTATCCTTAGATTAAATAGCATAAGGATAAACAATCGGGTTATATGTATACAAGTATCATTAAAGTCACCTATTAGCTAAAAATTAAGCTACAACCGTGGTCTGGTTTAATAAAAAAAAATTTTGAATTCCTAAGTTTTGGAAGGTATTAAAATTTATAATATAAAAAAATTTGATGAACGTTAAGTTCCTCAGAAGTATGACCAGTGATAATCATACTCAGAGAGTACCTTACCCTACTAGGCATGTTTGTCACAAGCTTTATGGGTAGATGGCCGGAGGAGGATACACTCACATCCATCCTAATTAGAAAATATTCATGTTGATACAAATAGGGGAAAGTAGAGATACCCAAAAGTGTTAATTTCTCTATGGGAGAGGAAAAAGAAGCAAAAACGAAGAAAGGAGATACAAAAAAAATTATTTAAAAAAATACAACAAAAAATATATAGGCAAAGCAAAATGAATAGGAAATGAGCAGAAAGGTATAAAAAAAATACAATAAATCGTTTTTAAGATATTTTCTAAAAAAGTCCATCATTTTTAATAATTTAATTGTGCTTTGAACTATTTTAAAACAGAAAAAATAATCATCTTTTCAATAAAAATCTTCGTCAAATAATATCAACTTGTAATATTAAAAACTTATCAAATAATAAATAAACTCTGATCATGATAAAAATATCGAATATCAAATCGATTATATTTAAATCGATTAAATTGATTTTTGTATATTTTTCTATGAAAATTTTCCGGTAGATATTATTGAATTTCATTGTCAAATATACAAAATTCGAAAGACCATATTTTATTATGACTACCAGCTGTGAAACGACAGGATTTGTAATTTGATTCAATTTTTGCATATCATCGCCATAATTTAAAGAAAATATTCAAAAAAATTAACAATTTCTTCTTTTTTTTTGGTTTTGTTTTTGAACTTTTTATTAATATTAAAAGAACGGAAAAAAAATATATTTTTTCATTGTTTTTAATTAAGGATAAAACCACAAATTTTGATTTATTTTCATAGGCATAAGTTGAAAACTCACCTATGATTAAATTATAATTTTTTTATGCTTATTAATATTCGCTGTAGGATATTCTTTTTTTTATCGTATTATAAATTATTTAAATAAAAATGTATTTGTTTAGATATAAAAGTTGAAAAATAGTTTATTATACCAAAGATGATGTGTCGTATCTTTCTTTAAGCATAAAGTTAAAGTGATAAAATTTATGATTTTTATTAGTGTTTTGATTTAGGAAAATCATCAACAAAATTGGATATTTTTCTTTATTCCAGTTTTGGCATATATTTTTTTTTCATAATTAATATTTTTTTAAATAAAAAAAAAAAAAAAATTTAATCAAAAATCACTTACATTATTTTTTTGAGAAAACTTTTTTTTTTTTAGTTATGCTAAGCCTATTTTATATAAATTTTTCTTAAATTATAATAATATTAAGGTCAATCGATGCTACTATAATAAACTTATCAAAAGTTATTAATTATTATATAAAAAAATTATTGAAATCTTGAAAGTCTATCATTGAATAGTGTGAGTTGTCTTAGGAAAGACAACTAAAATTAAATTTTAAACTCGTTCATAACAGGTAAATCATAAAACAGGATATAAAATCAAAAATATACCAAAAAATTCAGAGCGATAATTAAATTTCCATAATTTTACTATAAAAAAAAAAAATAATTTCAATAATTTATTTATTAGCTTCAGATTGATGACGATATCATGTGTTAGTTTGTGCAAAACTTTAAATCAAAAACTTTTAAACTGCTTTTGATATTTTATGTTTTCTTTAGATAAAAAATTTTTATTCACATAAATAATAATTAATTTATTTGTGATGACTTTTATTTTGATTTGATAATATCACGATTTCTGTTATCACTGAAACTGGTCTCGTTTTACTTTATCAAATTTTTTTTTAAGGTTTTTGAATGGAAATTTTTTTTTGTTGATATTTTTTAATAAAATTCATATACATTCTATATTGGAAGTGAGAAATCTTAAAAGTTAACATAATTTCTACTACTTTCGATGAGAATTTATACAATATTAATTTCATTTGTAAAACATGCTCAAATCATGTTCAATTGGACTGACTTTGGGGAATATTCCATATAACATGGTACATTATCGTAAATTTTCAATAATTTGTTGATGTTTGGAGGATGTACATTTTGATGATTGTGTGTGTGTTCAAGTTTTATCATCAAACATCATAATTAAATTTCATTACAAAACACAGATATATACGAGATATTTGGACAAGGAAACATTTCGAATAAGATACGGGAATGGGACAATTCCGAGCTGATTTAGTTTAGATCTGCTCTCGTATCGTGTTTTATGGGCATTTTATAGTTTTTCACAGACAATATTGTAAATTGGAATAAATTAAATAGAAAACTATAATCGCTGATGTACCATGTCGAAGAAATGACCCATTCTCACTAAATTTTCCATAACAAAAGCCTATTAATATGGTCATAGAAATTGTGTCGTTACATTACTAACAAGGGAAATAAATATTTTCGAGAAAAGAAAAACTATTTGAAAACTATACCAAATAAGCATGAAAATTTTATTCTAAACTAGATAAGTTGGAATTTTTTATAATTTTTTTTCAGTTTATTTAAAAAGTTTAATACTAAAATTAGTAAGATTTATGAACCGAATTATTCATTTTACAATTTGGAAAGTATAGCTCTTTTTAAAGATTAATTATTAATTTTTTGTATTAACTATCATTTAATATAATTAGATAAAAACTTGCCATTTTAAATATAATAAATAAAAAATTTTAAAAATATATGTCAACATGCTTTTAATACTGAAATTTTGAATAAATTCTTTTCAGCAATGATGCTCATTTCTCGCTGGGTGGTTAGGCCAATAAAAAATTTACCAAAATCTCTAAGTAATTTTAGAAAAATAATTTTACCTACTAATAGCAACTGTCTAGGATGCATTTTGGTCTGAAGTTGTTATTGGTCCATATTTCTTTGGAAATAAAGAAGAAGAAACCGTTACCGTTCATTCTGAACGCTATTACCGTATGATAATAGAATTATTTTGACTCTAAACTGTAAAATCTATTATTAAGATTATATGTGATTTTTCAATAAAGTAAAGTGGGTTCAGAAACGTTAAAATTTTTAATTTTATTGTGCAAAAACTTCTCAGGATGCGTAATTTCAAGATTTGATGATGCTAATTGGCCGCCAAGATCCTGCAATTTGACACCGCTGGATTTTTTTTTGTAAAACTGTGAAAAAAATAATTGTAAGATTAATTAAGATTATTTAAAATTAAGCATTAATTAAAAAACCCAAAATTTTCGAAAAAGTTATTAAAAAATAAAAAAATAATCAATTTTTGCAAGAAGTTTTCTGGCAATTATTTGAAGAGTATTTAAATTTACACATAATGACAATATTTAAGCAATAAAATTTTATAACTTTTTTCAATAAAATCTAAATTAAAAATATTTTTTATTCAATTTTACTTTTGAAAGTGTAACTTGGATAATTCTTTTTAGTGAATTTCTACACATACCAAGTGTATAAGCTTAAATCCGCTGTTTGGTCATAGATGGCCTGAGTGAGCGTATTAAGCTACCATGGGCACGCCATACTTTTTTTTGTGAGTTTGACATCTATGGTAATCATGTTTTGTTTGGTGCCAGAAAAAGAGCATATGCGGGAAGCTTTGCTTTTCTGCTTCAATTTGAAGAAATCGGCTGCCGAATCGCATCAAATGCTTATGGAGGCCTATGGTGACAGTGCTTTATCGGAAACGACGTGCCGAAATTGGTTTCGTCGGTTCAAAAACGGCAATTTTGACTTGTGGGACAAGAATCGTGAAAATCGGCCTAGGAAGGTTGAGGACCATCAATTGCAGGCTCTTTTGGACGAAGACGATACCCAATCGAAAAAAATGCTCGCGAAGCAATTGGATGTTACTCAACCAGCCTTTTCTGTGCGTCTGCGTGCCATGGGGAAGATTGAAAAGGTCGGAAAATGGGTTCCGTATGAATTGAACGAGAGGCAGATGGAGCGACACCAAAACACATGCGAAATCTTGCTCGCCAGACAAAAAAGAAAGTCGTTCCCGCATCGGGTTGTGACATGCGCTGAAAAGTGGATATATTTCGAGAATCCTAAACGCAAAAAATCTTGGGTTGATCCCGGCCAACCATCAACATCTTCCCCAAGACCAAATCGCTTCGAACGGAAGGCGATGCTGTGCGTTTGATCAGCAGGGTATCGTATCGAGATGTTGAAACCTGCTGAAACTGTCAATTCCCACCACTACCACCAATAACTGATCAAAATGCACCGTGCTCTGCGTGAAAAAAGGACGGATTATCAACAAAGACGTGACAAGCTGATTTTCCTCCACGACAACGCACCATCGCACACATCAAAAATGGTCCGAAACTGCTTGGAGACACTCAACTAAGAGGTGCTACCCCACCCCGCTTATTCAGCAGACCTGGCCCCTTCCGACTACCACCTGTTTTCATCGATGAGCCACGCGCTCGCTGAGCAGCACTTCGATTCTTATGAAGACGTTTGAAAATCGCTTGATGAGAAGAAATTTTGTTGGCGTGGTATCCACAAATTGCCCGAGAGACATGTGTTTTTTTTGACTAAAAAACAGCGGGTTTAAGCTTATACACCTGGTGAAGTAAAAATTTCTACACATTCTGAGCAATATAGTAAAATTTCTACACATTCTGTGTAATATAAAGAGTAATAAAATCAATTTAAATATCGCTTCATTAATTCTTTAAAAATATTATAATTAATTAAAAAATGGCAAAGTTTTGGGCAATTTATTAAAATAAATATATTATAAAAATTTGATTATAAATAATATCATATTTAATGTTATTTTCCAAAGCTATAAAATAAGCAAAAATTATCTATAAAATATTTTTGCGCCTATATTTTGGTTCAAAACTGAGTTGAAAAAAATTATGTTTTCCCATTATTTTGGAAGAGCACAACTCCTCATCAAATTTATTGTTAGATGAAAGCCAAAATCCACAAAGATAACAATTACAACCGAACAAAAATCTTGATTTGATTTTACCCGAAAATCGTATCGATTTTTTTTGTTAATTTTCAAAAATTTTATCGCATTTCAATATATTTGATGTGCCAGATCTAAAAACTCGATGAAATTAAATTAACTATTTTTGTAAAGCCATCAAATTTGACCCCCGAAATAAACAGTATTGGCCTGATTTGGTCGGCGGCAATCGTAACGAACTATGATATTTGGACTGATTGTTGTTGAGGTTCTTGATGGTGGTTATACGCCTTGATTTCGAATTAAATTCGTAGACCAATTATTGGAATAATATGAGCTAATCAATGGATCGGCCATAGGCATTTGAAAGAAAGAAAAAAAAAAATGTTTTTTATCGGTTTGAGTTACGATATATTCATATATTAGGGCTCATTTCATATCCATCGATGGTGTCGACCTACCTGGACATTCTGTTAGTTCAGTGATTTAGACTTCGAAGTGATCCAATGATCTGCGCCGTAGAGATTCGTATGGCCACTGCTGTGATGGGGCTCAGTACGACCTCACAGGTCGCCCGTGCCGTAACCGTGTTCATTACTATTAGATGTATTTTTTGTTCTGTTTTATTTTCACAATTTTTTTCATCGGTTTTATTGTATTCATTTTGATATGAATAGCTCGTGTGGCATGTGGGCCCATATACGAATACTCTGAGTTTCCAGGAATGCTCTCTATACCTCGGCATGTGTACTTTGGCTTCTTTATGATTTGATCATTTCTTCGTATTGAAAGGGTCCTGCTGTGAATCAAAAGCTGCACTTTTTTTTCAGGTGCAATTCAATAGTGAAGAAATGGAGAAAAAAAAAATCCCAACAAAAATAATGCCTGTCTACTTGAATAGAAGAAAATCAGCACAATCAAGAAATATTTGTAATTTTCTATTATTCCATGATGATATATAACAACAACAAAACAAAAAACACACAGTATACACACCTTTTTATTGAAGTACCATAATTTTACTTTATTTAAAATTATTAGTAAGACTTTTTGTGATTGACATTTTCAGTTGTAAACTTGTATATGAAATGTTCGCAAGCAATCGTATTTGAAGCCATAAGAGCACGACATTATTATGAATTGATTGACTCCAAATATGATGATAAGTTCAGAATGGAAATGAATTTGACATGCTGATATACTCAGGCAGTGCAACTTTGTATATAATCGCTTTAACAATAACTAGGATTTTATTTGTAAAATTTATTTGCACTCTTCGCAGATATTTTCATTAGATAAAACCTTCTACTTAAAGTATTTCATTGCGTTAAGATTATCGTTAATAATTCGAATCGATTATCGTGCGAGTCGCGTCTGTGCTTCTAAGTAGCCAATATCGTGCAATCTAAATGCACTTGCACTTGTGTGCTGTTATCATTTAGTTCTTGATTTTATTGAAGTCGACAGGTACACCTGCATTCATAGTGCACAAAAATGAAACGATTTTCATTTTCTGATCTTTTTTTTTGTTGCTATTTATTTATTAACCAATAAATGTCATACAACAATGTTGTAGAAGTGTATGGCGCAGTTGACAATCCAGTTTCCACTTTCAGAAGCCCATTTTCCAACTCGATGATATCAATTTAGTGACCACTACTTGAACCTGCAATACGAATTAGAATTTATTGACACCATCATCGCGGCCAACGCTTATACGAGTGTCTTCACTATTGATACTGAAAATTCCAATCCATTCATTTACTTTACTCTTTCAAGAATATTAAACTTAAAATATATTCAATTAAATGTTTATAAACTTTTCAATTTTCATTGATTTCGAAATTTTAAACATTCACTTAAATATAATATATTCATTTGTATAGCTATGTGGGATGATTGTTATTAAATTTTTAAAAGATTAGAATAGAAACTTTTTTATTTACAAAAATTTTACTCGTAACATTAAGAATGTGGAGTAATTACTCCATTTCTGCCTGAACATTTTGTTAATATTGTTTTAAAAGTTTAAAATAAAACCTATGAACTGCTGTTATCCTCGGCTATGAGCGAGCTGATCAACTGGTACGGGAGGGTCTCTACCGTCTTGTATTTACTGGAACTCCTTATTATTATTTCCTATGAGCTCCTAAGCCCAAAACATTCCTCTTCCAAGCCCTTTTTTCTAATCTACAAAAACATTTAAATGGCCTCTAAGATTTGTCTCATAGATCTTATATATACACATTCACACAAACGTGAAGAATACCTTCAACTCGGCGAGATGAGATTGTATCCTGTACCCCCTGTGCTCAATGAGTGTTCTGCAGTACATTACTTTGGGTCCCACAGGGCTGCATTCTGGTTAGCGATGATGGTATTCTCAGGCTACATATCCCAGAGGAAGCGAGAATCATCGCATTCGCTGACTATGTTGCTATGGTCGTAGTGGCCTTGCAGATTATAAAAATAAGGCAGACCTTATCACGGGTAGGAATAATAGACAGAGTATCACCATTAGGATTGGCGAATAAATGAGGTGATATCGGGACCATCTCTAAAGTACCTATGGGTGATGATTGACGCGAGAGTGCGGTTTCAGGAAAGCCTACTGTACATTGGTGGGGCCGCCCAATATTCGTTTGGTGACGGTTGGGGTCCGATATGCGCGGGAAGTGAAGTACCTTGGACTGATGGTTGGGGAGAGGTTGAATTTTCGGCCTCACTTGCAACGTCTGAGGGGGCGCGTGGCAGGTTTGGTTGGCATGCTAGTGCGAGTGCTTCGCAAGGAATGGGGGCTTCGGTCCAGAACGGTGAGAATCCTGTACAGAAGTGTGTTTGCTCCATGTGCGATGTCTGCGTCGTGTGTGTGGGCTGATACTATGCACCACCAGTATGCGAGGGTGGCCATAAATTCAGTGCAGCGTATGATATTGTATGCATGTTTGAATGTGTGTAGGACCGTGTCGACCGAGGCGATGCAGGTTCTCATGGGAGAAATTCCATGGGACCTGGAGGTGCTGCGTGGAAGTATCCACTACCGTCTGCGGCGAGGCATCCCGCTGGCAGTTTGTCCGGTTGGGAATGATGAGGTTCAGAATCTTAGTCCGCACCATCAGCGCGTACTGGTCCTGAACAGGATGCATAAGATATGGCAGCAACGATGGGATGAGAGTGTGAATGGCAGAGGGACGTACATGTTCATACCGGATGTGTGCTTTTCCTCTGCGTATGGTTTTGAATTTGGTCTGTTCCTTGGGTATTTGCTCACGGGACACGGCAGTATGAATGGGTTCCTGTAAAGGCGTGGTCTGGTTGCGGAGGCTAAATGCCCTTGTGGGGCGGAGGAGGAAAGTGTTAAGCACCTTCTCGTGGAGTCTGGCCTGTACGGGGACTTGCGTGATTTGGAGGCGTGTGGAATTGTGGTGAATGAGGAGGGTGTGGATGTGAGTGGTGTGTTAAGCGTGAAAGAGAGATATGAATGCTTGAATGCGTTTGCCGTGGCACTGTTTGAGAGACGAATGAGAATGGTGCGTAAATGAGTGCGTGGTCTTATGCGCGGGCAACTAAACCACGTTAAATAATAAACTATAACTGTACATTGGTGGGAAGACTGCGGGGACAATGATGGAACTGTCTCCGAAGTGCATTGAGGATAGCCTGCGCTTTCCAAACGTTATCATACAAGGTGGCCGAAATAATATCGATCAAAATTATGATAGATGACCGGCAGAGACTGTACCGCCGGAGAGGTCGGTGTGAGGCTGTAGCGCAATCCGAGGCTCGTGCGGAGGAAAAAAATGAGTCCTGGAAGACGTGCCAAAATCAATGGGATAATGCACCAAAAACATATGAACTCACCGTCTCATCTTGGGGGTAGACCCGTAGAGTCCAGGAAGAAGTACCAAAATCGATGGGATAATGCTCCGAAAACAGATGGACTCACCGTCTCGTCTTGGGGGTAGACCCGTAGAGTCCAGGAAGAAGTGCCAAAATCGATGGGATAATGCCCCGAAAACAGATGCACTCACCATCTTATATTGGGGGTGGATCCCTAGATAGATGAACAATGTGGTACTGTTGGATACCACATTTCCCGAAAATTTTGACGGGACATGAATATTTTCGGGTGTATCAATACCGTTTTAAATTGGATTCTAGCCTAATGTGCACTTCTTGTGATGGGATGGTAGAGAGAGCGGAGCACGTGTTCTTGTACTGCACCATTTTTAATGCGGAAAGAGAAGAGGAACAGAAGTGGGCTGGCAAAACCCTGACGCCACAGAATATCATAACCCTGATGTTGGATTCAAGGATGTTTTGGGAGGCTATCGAAATGCTCCCAAGATATCCATGGCATAAAAGGCTATCGAAATCCTCCCAAGGATGAGCATGGCATAAAACGCTAGACATTATTCACCAAAGTCGTGATTTCACTCAATCGCTGGTTCACGAAGTAATGCCTGACGTCGGTTCCGTGGAAACCTTTAGAAATGTGACCAAGTAAAGTAGTTTGAGTTGGTTAAGGTCCCACGTTTTGTCTTTCGATAATTTCCACCTTACTATAAAAAAACATACATACGAGAACCACCAACCTACTGGATTTGGACAAAGTACAATCATGCCAGAAGATTTAACCAAGACTTTCGAAACAAGCCTCAGTAATTTTTCCTGTGTCAGCAGTACCTGTCTTTGTAGTAAGAAGAGAGTTAGGATACCCTATAAAGTTGAACAAAAAAGATGCTCCCTTCGAGCATTGGATAGGCCTTATGAAACTGCTTTAAATAGGCTAAGAGGTTCTTCTGGGGCGGAACCAACTTGCCTTTATTTGTTGGACAGATTTATAAGTTTATTCCTCCAGCAACCGGCAACTTTATGTAAAGGGGGCTTGATACCTGATAGCAAAGAGATCCCACGAATAACCGAGGATGAATTCCTCTGGCCATGCAGTAGAATTGGAAGACCAGAAAACACCTGGACCCGATGCCATACCCACAGTTGTGCTAAAATCAACTATTGGGGTACAGCCAATATTATTTATGGAGGTGTTTAAAACTCCCTTAAGTGGGAAAACTCATTGGAGAGGTAATGCCTTATATAAAGGAAAGAAGCTTACTTGAGTACCATTTATCCTGCCATCAAATTGGTATTGGAGGATTACATCAAAGGGCAGAGAAGCTTATCTGAATGACAATATAGGTTCCGGAGGTCAAACTCCACTTTGGAGGCTATTGATATGGTTATCAGAATAGCGCATAAGGCTTATGAGTATAAGAGGTGGAGAATTAGGTTGTGTTATTAATACTGTGGGTTTAATAGACGGTTCAGAACCCATTATCAGCAGATTTCTATAATCCAAGTGATTTACAGCTCGTTTTTGAGTTTCAGAGAATATGAAAATTGTTAGTTTGATTTGGCGTTGGCTTCTGGAAGTTGACCTTTAGCTTGTATAACATAAAACAGAGGCAGTGCTTATACCAGGTGTATAAGCTTAAATCCGCTGTTTTTTAGTCAAAAAACACATGTTTTTTTCATAGAAAGCAATAAAAAATTTATTCAAAGTACTTGCCCTCGCTAGCTACACATTTTTTCCATCTCTCGGGCAATTTGTGGATACCGCGCCAAAAAAATTCCTTCTCTTTCGAGGCAAACCACTCATCAAGCCATTTTCGGACGTCTTTGTAAGAATCGAAGTGCTGCTCAGCGAGCGCGTGGTCCATCGACGAAAACAGGTGGTAGTCGGAAGGGGCCAGGTCTGGTGAATAAGCGGGGTGGGGTAGCATCTCCCAGTTGAGTGTCTCCAAGTAGTTTCGGATCATTTTTGAGGTGTGCGTTGGTGCGTTGTCGTGGAGGAAAATCAGCTTGTCATGTCTTTGTTGATAATCCGTCCTTTTTTCATGCAGATCACGGTGAAATTTGATCAGTTATTGGTGGTAGCGATGGGCATTGACAGTTTCACCAGGTTTCAATATCTCATAGTAGACGTTACTCTGCTGATCCCACCAAACGCGCAGCATCGTCTTCCGTTCGAAGCGAATTGGTATTGGGGAAGATGTGGATAGTTGGCCGGGATCAATCCCCGATTTCTTGCGTTTAGGATTCTCGAAATATACCCACTTTTCATCGCTTGTTACAATCCGATGCAAGAACGACTTTCTTTTTTGTCTGGCGAGCAAGATTTTGCATATGTTTTGGTGTCGCTCCATCTGCCTATCGTTCAATTCATGCGGCACCCATTTGCCGATCTTTTCAATATTCCCCATAGCACGCAGACGCATGGAAACGGCTGGTTGAGTAACATCCAATTGCTCAGCGAGCATTTTTTGCAATTGGGTATCGCCTTCGTTTAAAAGAGTCTGCAATTGATGGTCCTCAACCTTCCTAGGCTGATTTTCACGCTTCTTGTCCCAAAAGTTAAAATTGCCGTCTTTGAACCGACGAAATCAATCTCGGCACGTTGTTTCCAGTAAAGCAGTCACCATAGTCCTCAATAATCATTCGATGCGATTCGGAAGCCGATTTCTTCAAATTGAAGCAGAAAAGCAGAGCTTCCCGCATATGCTCTTTTTCTGGCACAAAACTAGACATGATTACCAAAGGAATAATGTATGTTGTTGTACGAAATTGCTGACAATGTGCACTGATTAATATTGACAGATGTCAAACTCATTAAAAAAAGTATGGCGTGCCATGGTGGCTTAATACGCTCACTCACGCCATCTATGATCAAACAGCGGATTTTAGCTTATACATCTGGTCGATCATGATGGGCAGAAAGTGTTCTTACGGTATTGGCGATCATGAGGTGACCTCGGTACTATTGCTGAGATACGCAGTAGTAGAGATTGACGCGTGGTCGTGGTTTTGGGATTAGCTATTATACGTAGGGGAAAAATCAGCGAGGATACCGAAGACTATATCGCACCTAATACGAAAGCTTGGATGACTTAGGCAGATTAGAATGACCCTGTTGGTGGTCGTGGAAGATTAATCCTGATCTATGCTAGATCGTAAAATTGTATAAGTCTTTCGTAGAAGAGGATTGAGAGTAACTGGCATATTCAGCCGAGTGTGTTGTGGCTAGAATGACACTACTCGAAGTTCTAGCGGACGAACGACAGACACTGTACCGCCCGATAAGTTGGAGAAATCCGGTGGTACTTTGTGATGAAACAAAGAAATCCAAGCGGCGATTATGAAGCTTTTGGTTTACTACTAACCAAGATTGAGTAGCATAACAATGAGGTTGGCTGCTACTAATTCCAATTGTTAAGTGGACATCGCCAAGATGCCTTTATTGTGCCGAAAATATGGACCACGTCTTCTTTAACTGCACCTGGTTCCATGCGAAGAGATGGAAGCTACAGAAGTATGTTAACAGGACCCTGACGCCAGAGTACATCGTGTCATTGATAATTGGACTCGCACACGGTTTGAAAAACTTTCAATAAAAAGGCTCTGCCTGCATGAGAGAGAACGTACGCTTTTGATGCAATCGACCAGAATAGTGATAACGATAAATTCCTGACCCACGAAGTAAAACCTGATAGTAGTTCCGTGACCAATAGCTTGTGAGCTCAGATATTGCTATCAACATTTTCTATGACATTAAGATAATCATCAACAATCGAGAGATCTATAGTTCCGAATTAAGAAACTCTTGACGTCCCTGCTTTGTCCTGACTAACACCACCGCTCCACCATAGGAAGGGCCTACCCCTTTATTGGGAACATAAATAAAGCCTCTGTAGACTTTCTGGGCAGCATTTTCCTCAATACACGGATTAAGTATCCAGCTCACCGCAGCTTATTCAGCTTAATTTTGTCTGCAATAGGGCGGGGTAATCGCAGTCACGCTTGGGATTTCGGCATTAAATATGAGGCTTATTCAACAAGTACTTAGCCTCACCGCCCGATGGAGCTGCTGTCACAAAAGAAATTTACCATCGTGCAGTACATTCTTTTAGTAGCCTACTGTCAAAGTTTCAGTCGATTCCCTTTATTCGTTTTGTTTTGAGAGCCTTTGAAAACGAGCGTGTCGGTCGGTTGCACAAAAATGGAAAAAGAACAATATCGTTCGGTGATTAGATTCTTGTTTTTGGAAGGGAAAACGCGCAGCGAAATCGAAGATCGCTTGGATGCTGTGTATGGTGACTCTTCTCCTTCGATGGCGGCCGTCAAGAATTGGTTCAACGAGTTTGTTCGTTGCCGCACGTCGGTTTTTGATGAGCCACGCCCAGGTGCCCCGAAAACGGCTGCTACGGAGGAAAACGTTAAGAAAGTCCACAATCTCGTGTTGGCAGACCGTCGATTGAAGGTTCACGAAATAGCTGAGACTGTGGGCATCGCAGTAGGAACGGTGCATCATATTCTACACGAAGAACTGGGCATGAGAAAGCTGTCGGCGCGATGGGTGCCGCGTTTGCTCACACCGGAAAACAAGCGCAAACGTGAGACCACATCGGCGACGTGTTTGGCGCTGTTTCAGCGCAATCCAGCGGAGTTCTTGCGTCGTTTCGTGACCGCGGAGTTCTTGCGTCGTTTCCAGCGGAGTTCTTGCGTCGTTTCGTGACCGTCGACGAAACATGGATTCACTGGTACACACCAGAGACCAAGGAACAGTCGAAACAGTGGACTTCACCCAGCGAACGTGCTCCGAAGAGGGCGAAGAGTGTTCGACCGGCTGGAAAGGTGATGGCCACCGTTTTCTGGGATTCACAAGGTGTGATCCACATCGATTACCTCGAGAAGGGTAAAACAATCACGGGGCGCTACTATGCTGACTTATTGGGCCGATTTGACGTCAAATTTGAAGAAAAGGCGGTCCCGCTTTGCGAAGAAAAAAGTGCTGTTCCACCACGACAACGCGCCGGCTCACACCTCCGCCGTCGCCATGGCCAAATTGGTCGAATTGCGCTACGAATTGCTGCCCCATCTACCGTACTCTCCAGATTTGGCCCCCTGTGACTACTTTTTGTTTCCAAACCTGAAAAACTCACACGCCGGGAATAGATTTGGGTCGAATGAGGAGGTCATAGTCGCCACGGAGGCCTATTTTGCTTCCCTCGAGAAAATGTATTTTTTGGACGGGTTAAAAAAGTAAGAGCATCGCTGGGCCAAGTGTATCGAGCTTGAAGGAGATTATGTGGAAAAATAAATTGACACCTTTCCAAAATTTTCGTTTTTCTTTTGTAGGCTAAGTACTTGTTGAATGATCCTCGTAGGCTCTGCGATCATTCGTTATTATGTAGGGGGCCAAAAATTCTTCGAGGATCCTCCTCTCGAATGCAGAAAAGAGATTACAATAGTTTTTGCTGACAAACCAAGTTTTTGATGAATAAATAAGGCAGTGTCTTGTAGAGCAGTAATTTTGGTAATATGATCAGAATATTCGAGCGCAATAGTTCAGACTAATTACGAAAAATAATGGACAGTTTTTGTTAGGATTCACTATTTTAGTTCAAAGGAATATTAGTAACTAATTATTCAATTTTCTTTTTTTTCTCAAATAATAAATAGTTACAAAATATCAAAAATTATTTAGAAATTTGTTTACTTACACATTTTTGGCATAATTTGTATGTTAACATTTTAGAATATTGATAATTTTCTTAATGAGATTGGAAATAATTCGCTATGGGAAATTAGTTTTTATTACAAAATATATTGTAAGGTATTAAAAATTTGCTTCTCTCTAATTAATATTTTCTAGTATTATTTGTAATAGCAGGAATGGGATAAACTATAGGGCAATAATAGTTTGTGGTTGTACATTATAAGGAATGAAATTAATTGAAAATGTTTAATACAATTTGAATATTGTAGTAGGCAAAGTTGATACATGTGATATCCTGCTGCATGACAGTTAACAGAAGTCCGCTACTAACCACCAGGTAATCGGTAGCTGGAAGCAAGTATTCAGTAGCTACCAAGTAGTACGTTAAATAGTCAGCAGATCGTGTCAATAAGAACATGGCTGATTAACATCAGGTTTCATCGTTTACGTTTTGTAAGTGGTCGATTTGCCAACAGTTTTCAAAATCACAGCCCAGATTGAATTGCGGACCTTTGCGATATTGGATCCCATCGAAAGTCTATGGCCAAGTGTACTTAGGTACTAGAACGATAGTCAATATTGTAGCGAGCAGTAGCAAAGGTACCCATCTGAGAAGGGTTAAGAAATCACCATCGATTGGTACACGCACTTTTTCGAGGTGCGACTGAAAGGCGCGCGAAATTACAACGAAATTTCAACAAAAAAAAAGTGTTCATCGCAATTGTCGTTGTTTTGGAGTCAAATAAGCATCACTGGCGATGGGGCAGAGTTTTGCAAGAAAACATGTTGAAAACTGAGCCTCACTTACAGAAGTATTCGTTGTAATGGCAGCGTAATTAGACAGCTTCGAACATGCACTATGATCACCCATAAAGAGGCATACGATCGTCGCAAGGAAAACTGCACTGAAAAATAACAGAGAAAACTTTAGTGAAAATTTACCACGCACACTCGCTAAATTGAAGCATTCGAAGCAGACCAGTACGGGGGATACCAGCAATGTTCAAGTTGATGATGGCACCTACCAGAGCTAATTTCGACCAAAACTTGTGTTGAGGAAATTCAACTGGTACTCGTACAGTTATTATTAAAGCTGATGATACTCGTAGTAAAATTAAATGACCAAACATGTCGTTGGTTTCCTCGTTAAACAGCAATGAGGCAATGCCAACTTCTCATTACCACTTAACCAGAATTCCATATTGCCATCAGGACCTGATCGATGTTCGGGAAATTTTATTTTCTTTTCTTGTACCCGCTCAGCTCAGTTTCATTTTCGAATTGTGCAAAAATAATTACACGCTTATAGGATTATTGCTGGGTGTGCTTATACTTGGACATAAGCTAATTTGGAAAGATGCACTTTTTGTTGAGGTGTGCATTTGAGACGAGTACACTCAACCAACTTTAGCTGAAGTGGATTATTTTTTGCATATTTAATTGAAGCATCAAATTACATGTTGGTGTGTTTGTATCAAATAACACCAGTTTGGAGCCAATCAGATCGACTCACTTACTTTTCGTATCATTGAAATTTGTTGTTGTCTTGCATAAAACTGTTTTCTAATCTGGTCGATCCAGTCGATCTGGTATATCACATGCTGGTGGCAGTCAACTACTTTGATTAATGCGGTTTTCAAAGTACGGAATGGTGCTTATTAAGACCACAAACAACCACGAATTATTTATTTCCATCGAGTTTTTATAGTAAACCCCTTTCGAGATACTCTGACATTTCGCCAATTAATATGTACAACCTGATATGATGCTAGTGGAAGAGAGTGTGAGTTAGATCGATTCCATAGAACAGGTGCCTTTTAGCTTAATATATTTTCCTTTTAACTAACATTACCGCTTATAATATTTTAGGCCTGGTTGACTTACCATCAAGTTAGGCACCAGTAAAATATAACTGGTCTTAAAATAAGTAACCGCCTTCAAGTAAAGTCACTACGATCATAACAACCAATCGATGGCAATCGAAGGGGCTTCGGTAGTTTCTATTTGACATGCCATAATTTTATCTTTAATCGTTTCACCAAGAGACAAAAATGCACAACAGATCCCGAAGATATCGACGACGATGACACAAATGATGGACGATATTTAATATTGATGAAATTTCAACTAACTTTAATGGTATCTTCTTTAATGAATTTTATTCAATTTACTGATTATAATATCAGTCATAGTTTTTATATTCAATCAAATTAGTAGAAGGGGTAACATTTTCAACAAGCAGAAAAGTGCTAAGTGATCATCTCTTATACAAATTGTATTGGTCTATTACGAGAAGATTTACCTGTTTTTCTTGTTAGAAAGAAGGAATAATATCAATCGTAGGCAAATAGGTGTTTAGAGAGATTTAAATGTCATATCATATCGATAAGATAAAATTTCGTTCGATTTAAAAAAAATCTGAAATCAACATTTTAGGCTTTTTTTTAAACAAAACATGGATTAATATAAAAATTTGTTTTATTTTTAAAGCCAGTATAAAAAGCTCCATTATAAGTTAAGATTAAGGAAAAACAGAACCATTTTTTTTGAAAATAACTTTTTTTTTAATATTATCTTATTTGTTAGACTATAGAATTTAGATAGAATACTATAGAAAAGAAATAACTGGATTTGTCCACTAAAATAAAATCGTGACGCCAAAATTTTTGAATAAGAGCCAGGTCGAGAGCCAGGAAGCTCTAACATGCCAGTTTTTGAGATTGTGCATGTAACTTGGCTAAAATCAGCTTTCTTAATTTGACAATAATAAGAGCCTATTTTGTATTCAAAAAAGTTGGCGTAATCTCTAAGCGGATTTGTTTACTTTGGAAGTTCTGAACTCGCTTTTTTTTAGAGCATGAGTGACCCACTGAGCGAAATAAAATCACGTCTCACCAGTTTGACTTAGTTTCAAAAAAAATTAATAATCAAACGGAGCCTATTTTCTGATAAAAATAATTTTTGTGATCTCCAAGTGAGATTGTTTAATTTTGAAGTTTTTAACTCGCGGGTTTCGTGGTGGATGAGAGACACAATGACCGAAAAAAATAACGTCGCACCAGTCTGATCAAGAAATAAAGGAAAAATTATTTTCGTCGTCGGCAGGTGGGTTTGTTTACCAAAAACTTATCTAAAAAAGGAAGAAAATCTAACATTTCAGATATAATTACTGTCAAAGATCTTTGTTACTAAATTTTTAAGCTAGTTTTTTTTAAAAATATTTCACTCTTGAGTTAATATAAGAAATAACGTGTACATCGCTTGGATGGCCACTCTTCTTATGTATTGAAAATAATGCGGAGCCAGTGTAATATCAGAATAATTTGGGTCACAGCGTAGGATATTATTTACATTTCAACTGGATGGCAGCCCTCGACCTAGCTTGATCTTGAAAATAAATTTATCTAGAATTGTATCCATGATGACCTAGTTTCGAATACAATAGTTTAAATTGGGTCAGAGCATCGGGCATTGCTTACATTTGAAGTATGTCATATTTCTTCACCTTGTTTCTTGTTAAAAAAAAGTCGACTTGGCTTCGTTATTATTTGGTATTCTTGGTAGCTTTCATGTATAACTCTAGCCCAAACTGTATAGTACCTTGGATGGTAACTTGTCGATTTTTATTCCAATTGTAGAAAAACTATTTCATCGTAAGGATAAAATTATACCGTGCATCAAATAGACGATCTACACGTCAAATTTCCTCTTTTTGCGTGTTTGACAGTGTAATTTATGCGCGAGCACTCACGAACTTTGCGCGTGCATGTGATTGTGCAGGCTCGCCGCAAACAAATTTAGTGTATTTGATGATCGGTCTAATCATAGTGTAATCGCTTGAATGAATATCGGCAAAAAATAATTAATTTCTGCCTTTCTTATATTATTTACTTTATTTCATGAATGACGTTTTTCGATTTATTTATTTATTTCGATTCCTTCAATTCGTTTATTTAATTTAGTAAACATTTTATATTTTATTTCAATATTTAATTGAATATCAATTTCAAAATTAATATGTCGTGTTCCAATGGCAAATAAACGCATTTATAAATTCATACGCAAACAATTTTTTGCTATACACTACACAGCACTCGTTTTTGTGAAATAGGTTTTTGTAAATTTTCATCAGGTAATCTCACTTGGCGTAGATCTAAATAGCTTTACATTATAAATAATAAATATAAAAATAATGAATTAAATAAAATTTATTACCAATAAAATAAATAAGAATGAAATGAACTGTCAAATGTCAAATAATGAGTTAATTTGTCAAATGTCATAACGAGTAACAGGAATAACGATTAAACGGAACGACGTCATATAACATATAATATATCAACGAGCAAGAATAATAAAATCATGTATTAGTTCGCTCAATTTCCCCGTGTCCATACTTGCCGCAAGCAAAAATTGCGCGTCCAAGCGCAAATATTGTACAAACGCACGATCAGTGTAATATACTGACGAACTTTTCGTAGAGTTAAACGATTTGGCAGCGAACCATTGAGAGGATAAAATTGTGTATTAGACACACTGTGTAATCTGAGCTTAAGGCTAAGTATTTATCACCATGCGTCTAATTTTGGTCTAAGTGTGTCCAGCGGATCTAATCTTTAGCTATGCGCGCATATAGATTTTTAAGTGACAGAGTGAAAAATTCCTAGCATCGCTTAAGGAAACCTAAAAATGTTCCTGCATATTTGATAATATTAAATATAGGGTCTTTTATTCGGGTTCCATAGTAATATACTTTCTATATTGAAATTTAGTGAGTTTTACAAAAGAGTAAAGTCGTATTCAGAAAATGTAGTATGAAAAACTGGGATTAGAAGAAAAAGACAGGAGATCATTTATGAAAATAATAAAAAGGGTCGGAGAAAGAAAACAACCCTGGGGAACACCACCATTTATTTGGTGGACTGCAGACTTAAAGCCGTTGAAAATAATTTACTTTAAATGATTCGAAAGGTTACTTCTAATGCATTTGAGGAGGCTATTGTACCATATTTTTTGAGCCTAATATAAAATATTTGAAATATCAGGTGTAGTTATCCTATACTCTCTAGAAAAATGAAGATTGTAGTTGCACTTTTCGGTTGGATATGCCATCAAATCACGAGTGAATCTGTTGCCACGGAGATCATATTGACGGTCGCTGAGGAGTATTCTTGATTCAAAATATTTCATTAGTTGATAATGTTTCCATGACCTTAGAAAGTAGTGGTCAGTATATGGACGGGGAAGGAAATTCGCCTTTTTTATGGACTGGTTAACGAACGCTGTTTTCCATCTATTCGGAAAGATTGCAGAAGAAAATAATAGAAAAATGAAAGAACGCCTCTTCAGAACCATGGGGGATCTACCTTCTGAACCTAGGATAGACCATTTAATTAAATTTTTATTAATTTTCTATAGTATTTTTTTATAATTTGAAAAAAATTTTAACTGTAGTCTAATTAATAAATAGAGAAAAATTGCATATTTCACTTAGTATTATTTACGTTTGGAGCTTTAAAAATATGACATTCTTACCTGAACTAATTTTCTACTGGAAATGTTTACGTTTTTTTTTTTTAATTATTTCTGCAGCTTCCAATATATTCACTTTAATTATTTAACAATATGGATTTTCTTCTATTTTATTTATATTATTAAGAAAATGAATTGTTTTACAAATTGCAAATTGTTTTTTTTTTTTGTAAATTTAATGAGTTTGTATTGACAAGAGATAAGTTTTAAAGATTATGTTTGAATCTGAATAGTTGCAAATTTCCCACAATTACTTGAAATAATCCTTCTTGAATTCGTATTCAATTTGAGGTGAATCTATGAATTATGCTCACGTGTACCATCTATTTTCCGAATGGTTGCGATGATTGGATAAGGCGGCATAGCATGTTTAGTGGATGAAGAGTAAATGATGCGGCATATCTGTTTTCGGTTTGAAAAGAACCGATATCGGCCAAGACACAATTGCTGAATATTTCAACCCGATAACCTAGGTACGAGGGCAGCAAGCTCAATTACTTCTCTGCAGTAGATTACCTGGAAGTAAAGCAGAAACTACAGAACCATCGCATCCGCCAACCAACACTATCGAAAATGTTGATACTCGAAATGAATTATCGGTGCGCGTACTCTTGCGCAAACTAGCAAAGCAGTCACAAGACCTCGGAAAGCTAGTAAATTATATTTTTAGCTAAACGATCGGAAATGATTTATCACTTTTAACACTTCGATCAGTAAGCCGACGTCAGTTTATTGCACCAGATAACTGTCCTTTCAGCTTCTTCTCCAATTTCCGTACTGGAATTCCAATCTTCTTACCATTCGATAGCTTGTTTCCAATATGCTGTACTGGAGAGCTACGGCTTTTCAACAGACAATGTATGGTCCCCTTTGGGAGTAGAATGGCTACAGTGTAATTGCTGCAATTATAATTTTATTTAAAATCAATCAATAACTTAACGAATGCTATTTTAAAGCTTAGCCGGGAGAAAAACAATAAATTATGTGAGAAAAATTACCTTTTATTTATTCACGAAATTGATGATGCGTCAGTGTTGAATCAATGAACTTTTACTATTACAGTTATTGAAGTAGTTTCCCTTTCCGACAATTATTTTTCAGCTCATTTTCTTTTTATATACTCTCAATGTGTTTTTTAGCTATTGTAAAACACATTTTTTCTTCTATTGCAAAGATGTCATGAGTTAAAATACTAAAATTTAAAAAAAAATAAACAAAATTAAAAATAGAACACCTTATTTTGATGAGTAAATATAATTTTTTTTTGTTGTAACTCTTATTTTGGATTTTCCATCGAAAAGTTACTTCAGATTTCTATGATTATAAAAGGTTAGAAAATAAAGTTGGCTATCCAATTTTCGTTTTGGAAAAAAAATTCAAACCAAATACTTTCATAGTTCCGATATTATTAATAATTTTTTATCATAATATTTTCTAAACTTTGGCATTATTTATAAATTATAGAATAATTTAAATGTTTACTGCAAGACTTTTTGCAGAACTCGATTCTTTTGGGGTAATTTCTGAGGACTTGTTTTGAGCTATCATTTGGCCATTACTTAAAGGATGTTGGCTTTTAAATAATCTAAAATTTTAATATGGTTTTTAAAAAAAAGTCAAATGGTGTCAAATCTTACGATCTTGGCGGGCCAACTGACATCAACAAATTTTGAAATTACAAGTAAGGGAAAACTTTTTTCAAAACAAATTTTGAAATGACAAGTAAGGAAACTTTTCGTGACATTTTTGGTGGAATCGATCCTTTTGAGGTAATTTCTGGTGACTTTTTCACATATTTCGATTTATAATTACTTAGTAGGACTCGATCTTTTTAATGTGATTTTTTCGCATATTTCAGTTTATCGTTACTTAGCGATTATTGATTTTTAACTATACTAAAATCAATCAATGTAATTTTATCATGTGACTTCAAAAAAAAAAAATATCCAACGGCGTCAAATCGCATGATCTTGGCGGCCAGCTGACATCACCAAATCTCGGAATCAAGCCATAATTTGTTGTGTTCTATGGTTTATATTGTAATTTTTCCAGATTAGATGTTTATCTATAACTGTAACTGAGTTCAAAATGGAAACACATTTCAATTAAACAATTTTTTTTATAGATAATACAATAATAATTTATAAAGAGTTATCCAATGTTTGCTTTGGAAAGTAATAGTATATCAGATATTTCTGTTTTTTAAATTTGGATTTTGTTTTTATTAAAACTTATTACTTAAAGTTTGTCATTTTTAAAAACATTTAAAAATATTCAAAATTTTTAATAAATTTTTTGTGGCAATCGATCCTTTTGAGGTAATTTCTGGTGACTTTTTCGCATATTTCGATTTATAATTACTTAGTAGGACTCGATCTTTTTAAGGTGATTTATTCGCATATTTCAGTTTATCATTAGTTAGAGAATATTGATTTTTAATACATGTTACTTCAAAAAAAAAATGTCCAAGTGCGTCAAATCTCTCGATCTTGGCGGCTAACTGATGTCAACAAATCTCGAAAATACAAGTCCGGGAAAATTTTTTGCAAAGAAATTTAAAATATATAATTTTTACTATTTATATAAACCGTAAAAATCGGTTATTAAGAAATATTCAAGTTACAGTTTGGAAAATAATATTTTTTAGGTTTTTAAATTTTTATTAATTAATTCTTTAATCTTGCCAATGATAAAAACATTTTTTTTTGCTGAAATTATTAATTCGAAATTTTTTGCAGAACTCGAAACTTTGAAGATAGTTTTTATGAATTGTTCCTACATTTTGCACTAATTATTTTGCCATTACTTAACGAATGTTGGTTTTTTAAATCTAAAGTTGAAAAATTATCTATAATATTACAATTTTTATATAGTTTTAAAAAAAAATATACAATGGCGTTTAATCTTACGAGCTTGGATGCCAATTTACGTTACCAAATCTCTAAATTACGCGTTGGAAAACTTTTCGGAAAATGAACCCTGAATTCGTTGCGTTAATCAGAAGTTGATGGTAACCGTTTCTTTTACTTCATTCTTCAAAAAATGATAACTTCAGATCAAAATGCACAGTAGGTAGTCACATTTCGTTGATACAATAGCTTTTCTTAGTTATTTTATGGTTTTAGAGCCCAATGTATGACAATTTTGTTTGTTGACGCATCCATAAAGCCAGAAATGAGCTGAAGAAAATTTTGTTCAAAAAAGTGGCATTAAATGCCTGTTATTCTAACACTTAATTTGCGTATTATTCATTTATTTTATAATTTATTAAACTAATTATAGAAAATTCTTTAATTAAAACTAAACAAATTTTATCCCAAGTATCATATAATTTTGACATCAGTTCAATGACGTGGTTGTACTTTCTAAACCTTGAATTTGATAACCCAAAATCTATTTATAATAGATGGTTTCTTATAAAAATAAAAATGAGTCCCTACAAATGTTATAAATAATTTCACTAAACTAGGAGAAAAAAAAACAAAAAAGTTAAATAAAAAAGCAATTGTCTTAAATGTTTACAAAAAAAAATGTTTATAAACATATCTTTGCTTATAAACATTTGATGGTAATGCTTTTGCGAAGAAAACCAAATTAAATGGTTTTTTTCTTTCATGGAAATTTTGAACTATACTTTTTTAAAGTAAACATTTTTAAAAAATAATATTTTTTGCTATAATTTTAAGCATTTTTTTATTAAATTATACTAGGCGTATGAAATTAAAAGAAAAACTTATATTTTCTTAAAAATGAAAATAGAGAAAAGTAATTGAAATTATATTTATTGGATGTATGAAAATTAAATTTTTATAATGGGTATTAACTAATTGGTATTTTTATTTAGAGTCCGTCCAATTTTTATGTTTAGGGTACGCGGTCCTACACATATGTTAGAGTTGCGATCTTACGATGTATTACAAAAGATCATCGTTCATATTTAATAGGGACACTCAAAAATTATTTTGCCGGGGAGTACCAAAGGATGCATTTTGGGAAAGGCTACGTGGAGAAGAAACACCTGAGTCCCTTCCATTAAGTTTGATGGTTGGCTATATATTCTGTAGCTTTTTTGGCAGTTTTATTTATTTTCTTATAATTTCAAGAAAGAACACCCTCACTGCCACCACTTAAGGACAAATACGATCAAGCTCTCTCCACGGATGAAGAACAACTCGACTGCTGGAAGGAATTCTTCTCAGAATCTCTTCCAGTAGCTCCAGAATTCAATCCTTCTCCTCCAGTGATGCGCAGAAAGTTTGATCCGCCACTCCTGGCCTCGCTGTTGCATCCTATAATCGCAGAAGCCTGGACACAATGCCACTTCCCGGACAGCTGGAAAGAAGGAGTAATTATCACCATCCCGAAGAAAGGTGACCTTGGCGATTGCAAAAACTGAAGGGGAATCACTCTGCTGAACACCATCCAGAAACGAATCGCCTCAATCATCCTGACTCGCATCACTCCAACAGTGGAAAGTGCCCTTCGCAACGAGTAGTCTGGCTTTCGACCAAACCGCTCCTGTGTTAATCACATCAACAGCCTAAGAATGCTCATTGAACAGTTGAACGAATGGAACAGCCCGCTCTATCTTCTTTTCGTTGACTTCGAAAGAGCCTTCGACATGATTTCTCGCGACGCTATCTGGAGTGCTCTGGCTGAACTAGGCATTCCACAGGTCATCATCGATCTCATCCGAGAACTATACCGTGAGGCCCCGTGTAGAGTGCGCTTCAAAGGACGAAACAACGATCCATTCAACAACTCGAGAGGAGTCAGGCAGGGTTGCACAATCTCGCCTATCCTCCTCATAATCGCCCTAGACCAAGTCCTTTAACGCACTTACAACACAGCCAGCAACGGTATCCAGTGGCCACTGCGTGAGAAGCTCCACGACCTGGACTACGCCGACGACATATGCCTCATGTCCCACACCTTCAACGGCATTCAGGAGAAACTGAATACTCTGGCCTCCAACGCCGAAGAAGTGGGAATGAGAATGAACATCAAGAAGACCAAATTGATGCGTATCGGCGCCACCTGCGAGAGACCCTTGATGCTACACGATACCCAAGTTGAAGATGTCGAAAAGTTCTGTTACCTAGGCAGCATGCTCAGCAAGGATGGTGGAACTGAAACAGACATCCAAACATGTGGCGTTCCAACCACCTCTCCATAGCACTCAAACTTCGAATATTCAGTTCAAACGTCAAGCCAGTCCTGCTGTACGGCTGAGAAATATGGAAAGTAACCGACAGCACGACTTGTAAGCCTCAAACATTCGTGAACAGATGCTTGAGGCGTATAAGCAAGATCTTCTGGCCGAACTGGATAACGAACGATGAGCTGCTTCTTCTCACGAAGCAAATACCCCTGCTAGCTGAAATCAAACGCAGGAAATGGAGTTGGATTGGCCACACCTTGCGAAAACCACATACGGACATAGCAAGGATGGCACTAGATTGTGCCTGCGTTTGATTTTGCGCCCGACTGATCTTCTCCAAGTGGTCCTTGGTCGTAATTAAGATTTAGAATAAAATAATCAATTTTATTTTTATTCTAAATCTTAATACCTTCAGCATCTTATCCAACACCCAGGATTACAAGCAAATCCACGTTATATACAATAATATGTACGAAAAATTGCCTATCGTCATACTCATTATAAATACACATTTTTGAATAATTTCAACACATTATTTGAAAATTTTAAAATCCCTAATAATAAATGTCAAATTATAATCAAAATAAATGTTAACTTTAATAATATTATATATACATAATATTTTAAATAGTTGTGAAATAAAAAGTCTATACTTTCCCAATAACAAAATTCATAACCCTTTAACTATTCAAAAAAGTATTTTTTTTGTATTTTTTTTTGTTTTAAAGAAATTTTATTTATCAAATAAACCAAATTATTTCTGCTTAAAAAGTAAAAGTTAACCAGAACGATAACATTAGTTTTATTGCCAAAAGTCACGTTTAATGATAGTGAAACGAACAGTAAGTTTGTTCTCACAAATTAGTTAAAATGTTTCGAATATTCCATACAACGGGAGCATGGTAGATAAAAAATTAGAAATAATCGTGCCCGAAATTTGTTCAATTAGTTGAAAATTGCCAGGAAACATAAAATTACAAGTTGACTTTATGTGAACAAAATGGACTTTCTGAAGTGTTATTTTTCCATATTAACTTCTTGATTTACTGAACCTTCCCGCACCGCACAAATATCGCTTTAGAGAAAATTTTCCAGCTAATCTACAAGTATAAATTGTGCGTCACAGACCTACCAGCACCGCCGTCATCATACATGCATAAAAGTACTTCAATATACTCGTATTATATATATTTTTTGCATTGTTCATTCGAGGCAATTTGGACGAATGAACAACAAATATGAGAACTAGCATACCAAAGGGCATATTTTTACATCATGCACGCTTGCTTTTATTTAAGATTTGCGGAAAATTTCACCACGTCCCATTTTCATAATTTTCATACTACATCTTATCGTAAGAGTATATAGTGTATACGGATAAGTAGGGGGGAAAAACGACGACTTTGGGGGATTTGGGGATTTGGGGATACCGGCCCTTGTGGCTGATATAGAAAGATCGTCTTAACGGATAGCTTTCACATTGGAATTAGATAAAAACTCCTGAAGATGTGAGCATTATTCTTTTGAATTTTTTTCTATTTAGAATAATTTTGATAATCGTGATTATGTAAAAGTGGCCACCACAAGAGAAGCTACAACAAATACGAGGACGCATCTGATATTTTTTGGAGTATACAGAAAATGAAGTTGCAAAATTTCGGTTTATCGTCTATCTTTTTTTTTTTTAAAAGAAAAATTATATTCTTTTGGTAATCAGAACTTCCACTTATTTTTATTGACCACTAATTTACTCTATTAATATTCTTAAATCACTTAAAGAACATTAAAGTCAACAACTTTCTTATGCAAAAGTGTGTTCCGTTCATACGGTTCGACACGGGCTCTCCTCATTTTCAATATCGAATTGCTTTCTTCACCTTCGGTGTTATCTTCTTCACTTTAGCACACATTCTTCCTTTTTCTACTTGTTATTTTTTCTTTTTTTTTTAAAGAAAAAACGAAACTACTCTTCGTTCATATTATTTTTCCATAGTTTTGTCGTGATCAATTGAGAGCAATTTATTATGAAATGAGGGTGAATTATACATAAACTTTGCTCTTTACGTGGTTTTTGATGTTCACGCGGAAAATGGTATTTTCGATTACCATTTTCTGTCTTAAGTACAGTCGCGGCCTTATGCCATTCAAAAATACTAGGTATAGGTAACACCCGCATCTAAAGCACCTGTCCAAGAGTAGTGTTTTTTGTTATTGGAATATCGATCTGTTTATGAGAAATATTCACTCGACATTCGATTTGATCCCATCTGAACTGATTTTAACCAATTCTTCTCATACTCGTATTTTCAGCATGCAGTTTAAGATCGTCGATCTGGCCAATAGCCACATGAATCCGACAAACGACCACCTTCTGGCAATTGCAAGTCAACATCAATGCAGACAGCACCAAATTGAATTTAATAACTAAGAAAATAATATCGATTCTACTATGCATATTATATAAGAATGTGATTTATTCAAGTTTGACTGTGTACGATAGTTAAAACCACGAAATCGTTAATAACAGAACTTTGATTTGAAAAAAAGATTTCAATTGTAAATCAATCTAATAAGACACTATGCTGCTAATCGTTTAAAATTAAAATAAAAATCGAATCGATTTTCAATTTCAAATAACTAACGTAAATTGTGGTGTTTAACTGAAAATTTTTTTGGATTGAAATTAAAGATGTTCTGACTGTGCGAATATGAGAAAGTTGATTATCAGTTTTTATCGATGAGCAAAAAGTCCTTGTATTTATATGGTACCTTAATGAGATTCTCTGATACGAGGGTCCTTCAATAAGTCCTTAGAAAATCCGACAAATTGCGGTCGTAGTGTCGGTAAAGATTTTTTTGTAAGTAGCATTATCGACAGGAAAGCTGTCAAAATTTCAAACGACATTTATTTGTGCATAACAATGGAAAAAAGCGAGTTTAGGGTTGTCATCAAACATCTCCATTTGAAAGGCTTAAGCCCGAAAGAAATCAAAGCCGAGTTGGATGCAGTTCAGGGCACATCTGCACCTGTGTTTGCGACGGTTTACAATTGGGTGAATGAATTTAAACGTGGCCGTTCATCCACAAAAGATGAACATCGTTCAGGACGCCCAGTTGAGGTGTCTACTGCTGAAATCATCGACAAAATCCACGATCTGATTTAAAACGATCGGCGAATTAAAGTGCGCGAATTAGTTGAGGCCACGGGCATATCACAAGGTACAGTCGCTTCAATTTTGCATGAAAAATTGTCTGTGAAAAAAATTTCGGCAAGATGGGTGCCGCGTTTGCTCTCAGAGGAGAATAAGCGCAATCGTGAAGTGGACTCTGAGGCTATGTTGGCACTCTTTCATCGCAATCCTGCCGAATTTCTTCGTCGATATGTCACTGTGGACGAAACCTGGATGCACTACTACACTCCAGAAACGAAGAGACAGTCATCACAGTGGATTTTCAAGGGTGAAGGGGCTCCGAAGAAGGCAAAAACTGTGCCATCGGCCGGCAAGGTAATGGCCACGGTCTTTTGGGATTCGCAGGGCATCATTTTTATCGACTACTTGGAAAAAGGAAAAACAATAACAGCGTCGTTATTGCAACGGTTGAGCGAGGAAATCAAAGAGAAACGTTCCCATCTGAAGAAAAAAAAATCCTCTTGCATCAGGACAATGCGCGTGTGCATGGCCAAAAATGTGGAATAGAGAATGGAATTGTTGCAGCATCCCGCTTATTCACCAGATTTGGCCCCGAGTGACGATTTTCTTTTCCCCAATCTGACGAAATGGCTTGGCGGACGACGGTTCACTTCCAACGAGGACGTCATTGCTCAAACGGATGAGTATTTTGCAGAACTTTCGAAATCCTATTTTTTGGACGAGATAAAAATTTTTAGAAAAACGGTTGGAAAAGTGTATAGAGCTAAAAGAAGATTTGGTTGAAAAATAAAAATTTTTTTTTCTAAAAAACAGTTTTTTTCCATCTTTTTCTAAGGACTTATTGAACGACCCTCGTAATCAAAGTAATCTGGTATAATAGCAATATTGGAATTTCACAAAATGTTAGAAGATCGTTTGATCGCCATTGAACCACAAGGGAACTATAACATTTTAATGGACAAATTGAAGATTTTTAATAATTTTATAAAAACTCATTTTCATTTTGAATAAATGACAAAAAAAATTTTCCAAAATCTTAAATTGCCTTTTTTTGAAGAAGTTTTTTTTAACTTTTTTTTTACAGATATATTTTTACTACTATTGTAAGAGGTCTGTTCAAAAAGTATCGCGAATTTCGAATTTCCGCGGGTGACGTATATTCGATTTTCGATTTTTTGTGGCGTTATATTGGTACTCATGTCTCTCATTTATGACAACAAGTTCGGCCATTTTGAATGTTCAGTTAATTTTTGACAGCTGTTTTGCTCGTCTTCGATTTTTGCTCAATTTCGACCAAAAACAACATCGCATTAACATTACTAAAGAACTTTTGGACTCTTTCCACGATGACCCAAATTTGCTCCAGAGGGTTATAACTAGTGACGAATCATGGATTTATAGTTATGACGTCGAAACCAAAGCACAATCATCCCAATGGAAGCTACCGAACGAGCCAAGACCGAAAAAAACGCTAAGTTCGGTCGAATGTGAAGGTTTTGCTTACAGTTTTCTTCGATTGCAGGGGCGTGGTGCATCATAAGTTCTTGCCACAGGGTAGAACGGTCAATAAGGAATATTACCTGCAAGTTATGCGCGAGTAACGCAAAGCAATCCGCCAGAAACGCCCGGATTTATGGAAGAACAAACATTGGCTTATGCCATTTTTGGCCAAAAACAACACACTAATAATGTCGCAGCCACCGTATTCCCGAGATCTGGCCCTCTGTGACATTTTCTTGTTCCCGAAACTGAAGAGCCCCATGAAAGGACGACGCTATCCTACGATTGAAGAGATAAAAACGTCATCGAAGGAGGAGCTGAACAAGATGACAAAAAATGATTTTTTGAAGTGCTTCGAGGATTGGAAAAAACGTTGGCACAAGTGTATAATATCTGGTGGGGATTACTTTGAAGGGGACAAAATAGATATTCATGGACGGATAAATAATTTTTGAAAACACACAAAATTCGCAATTCTTTTTGAACAGACCTTGTACATATGCGTATAATAACAAGCAGATTTATATAATAGTTATAATTAACATGAATAGTTGTTGTGGGAGTAAGCATCTATCGAAGTTTATCCTGCTAGCGTGTTCTGATGTTACGCCTCAGTTATTAGTAAATAACTCGACCTGTAACGCTTAAGCCTTCGATGGCTGTTTTTAGAAAAAGAAGTAGGGGATAGTTCTTGAAATACAGGATTAGTGTGATCGGAGACACGCAAATGGAACTTTTTATAACGAGATTCATGATCACGATGAGTAACAGTTTTACGAATATGAAAAGGAGCGTCGATAATTTTATGGAGTATTTTTCATTGAAGGGATTGGATTCGACGGGAACTAGAAGACTAAATGGAGCACCAGAGTTCTAGTTCATAAGTCCATATAGGACACCAAAATTCTAGTCTGTAATTCCATTTATTATATAAAAGTATTTTTCGGGCTATCGTAAGCTTAGAAAGTTTATTTAGAAGTCGAAGTCTTTTTAGTTCTTGTCTTTTAAGTCTTGTATGTGAGATTGGAGAATTTTAATGCAAAGTAAAGAACTTTTACTCTCCACCTGGTGAACCTATTCTGGAGGCTTTAGATTTAGAATTGTAGAATTTCGGAAGCATTATGGGCAGTTTTGCTAGATGCAAGGTATTATCAGCGTATATAGCAAAGAAGTTATTGGGATAGATTATAATGTCGGATGTGTAAATGTTACAAATGATGAGTATAAGTATACTACCCTGTGGAACACCAGCCACTATCGGAGAGATATTTTAGAGTTCGTTGGATTGTTTATTTGGAAGTGTCGTTTGGAATGGAATGATATTAGAGTAGGAAATAGCTAGAACGAAGTTTTCAAAGTAAGCCCGTGTACCGAATTCTATCAAACTTATATCAAGAAACAAACTCTTTTCTTTCTAAAAAGGACAGTACTCTTTTCTTTCTAAAAAGGATGCAATAAAATCGACGACTCGGTAACACTACTGGGTAAGTGAAGTATTGAGAGCAAAAACCGAATTGATGATTGAGGACAAAATTGAAGTATTCGAGTAGATGACGTAAGCAGTGGAGGACTATTTTTTCAGAGATTTTTGAGAGCATTGCAAGGAGACTTATTGGTCTGCAGGAAGTGGGATGGTTAATTGGTATATTGGCTTCAAGGATTACTTATACAATGTTTTACGAATTGAATTATATAGTGAACCAAGGAAAAGTATTGCTCTTTTAGGATGTTGTTGGAGTATGTTGGAAGTAATAAGACCAAAGCCAGAAGCTGTGTTTTTGGGAAGGGGTTTAATTAAATTTGTAACTTTGGAAGTAGTGATTGCTTTTAAGGGAAAACTTATAAGTAAAAGAATGAAAGTACAATGAGTCCTGTCTAATATAATATGTCCTCATGTTCAGTAAATAAGAATTTTTGTGTTCATCAAAAGACTCTTATCCGTTTGGGTCATTAAAGCATATAAAAAAAAATTTTAATTTTTATTTTAAAATATTTAAAAAACCTGTTAAATTTTTTTATTTTAATAATAATTAATATTATGAGAAACAATTATGGTAAAAGTAGAAAACTTTTTTATTAGAAATGAATTTTAAAAAAAAAACATTTTTAGTAGAATTGAAGATATTACAAAAAAAACGACAATTTTTTGTAAGACCTAATGACCTTACTTTTTGTGTGTCTAAAAATTTTCCTAGTTGTCACATTAGAAAGAAAAATAGAAAATTTTTAAAACTTTACTTTTTTTAAAAGAGTTCTTCTGAAAATTTTTTTTTTTTGAAACCTTTTTAACATTTATTAAAATATTTTTTTTTAAATTTCTAGCATTTGTAAACTGCTGAAAACGATCCAGACTTTCCAGATTCGATCATAACTGGTGATGAGTCATGGTGCTTTAAATATGACCCTGAAACTAAGTGTTAATCTGCTGAATGGAAGTGCAAAGGCGAGCCAAAACCAAAAAATTGCGCTTTCAGAAGTCTCGAATCAAGACAATGTTGATTACTTTTTATGATTCGAAGGTTATTGTCCACAAGGAATTTATTCCAGAAGGTCGAACTGTTAATGTAGAATACAATTTAGACATTTTAGATCATTTTTGGAAAAGAATTGGTCGTGTTAGACTTGAATATCCAGCACCTCACGATAATGCACAACCTCACAAGATCAAAAAAGTGAACGAATTTTTGATGGAAAAACGGATTTCTCTCATCAACCACCATCCGTATTCACCTGATCTATCACCATGTGACTATTTTCTATTTTCAAAACTGAAAACCAAGATGAAAGGAGCATTTTATGATGATATCCCAGCCATTCAAGCAGCCGTAACCGAGGTGCTGAAGAACATTCCTAAAAATGACATAAAAAAATCCATCCATGCGCTGGTTGATCGTTCCAAACGTTGTATTGAGCCTGATGGGACCTATTTTGAATAAATAATAACTTTCAAAGATAATATAAAGTTCGGACACACTATATAGGGTACTGTTCGCGCAGTTTGTTAAAATTAAATAGAGTTCAGAGTAAAATCTTCTAGTTTAGACTAAAAAAAAAAAAAATGGGTAGTCACACGGCCAGAGCGCTCAGAATAGATGGCAACGATACCTTTTTCTATATTTTCAAAGATAGACAGGCTTTTGACAACTGCCAACCGAAATGCACACAATACAGCCACCTTTTGCAGATACAATGGCTTATTCACAGTCACTTGTAGGCTTTCAGAGCCTATCTACTCGTATGATAATTTTGGTTATGGGCGTATGCACCGAGGGTGAAATGATCCTCCAGAATCCACTCTTAAAACGAAGAATCACTTTCTCTTCTTGAAAACTTTTACAATCTTAACTCTTACGAATTTTCTTCTACATAATATAAATAATTGACAACTATTAAATGAAAGGGTTGTACTTTTTCTTAAACCTTTTTCTTTACTTATAACTCTCTAGAAAATTCGTCAAATAATATTGAATATCGAATATCATTTGAGTTTAATCGAATTTTGAAGCAGTAAACAAAAATATTTTAGTTAATTTTTTTAAATGCATGGAATATGCCAAATTTTGTTTTTCTCAAAATCATTTCTTATCTATAAATTTATGTAAAGCAAATCAGTTTTAAAGAGTCATCAATTATTCCACTTAGAATTAAGAACACACAAGTCCAATCTATTTTAAAGTTAAACCTAAGAAAATATTCACATTAGCCATGATATAGTTTAAAATATGAAAATTGATTCAAATTAGATTGTTTGATAATGTGCACGTGGTACCATATCGATAATCACAGATATTTTTGCCGTTTTTGTATAAATTATTATATAGGAAATATTATCTTAAATTACCAACTCGTGTAAGCCATGTTATTAGAAACTTTTTTGCAAATTAGAATTGTTAATTAGATTTTTTTTACCATATCAATAAACTAATATAGAATATTATGTATTTATGATAAAATTTGGTAAAATATGCTAAGAACAGCAGAAACATGATCTATATTAAAAATGACTCATTCCTTTTGAGTGGAGTCTCTTCGCACATATCTGATTTTTTCTTAAACACGTTTAATCAAATATTATATATTTATACAAAATAAATACAAAGTTTTGCATATTTCTTCTTTTTTTTTTTAAATATTTTGTAATGCTAAAAAATTGATTTTATTTTTCTCAAGAAATTTCAAAAAAAAAATGTAAGAATTTTTTGCAATTTTTTTTCTTCATAAATTAACGTATTTAATATTATTTGGCAAATACAGAAATATAATTTAAAAAAAAGTTTTTTTAAACTTTTCTCAATTTGTTTTACATAGTTTTATCATTAAAAATTAATTAAATGTAAATTAAATAAAATTAAAAAATATTTGAAAAAAAAAATAAAAAACTGTTAAAAGGAATTTCAAAAAAATAGTTTCAAATTGGTAAAAAGCTTTTAAAAAATTTTAACAGTTTAATTATTTTAAAGCAAGAATTTTTTCTAATGGAGAATTTACAAAAAGATTCGTCTTTTCTGGAATAACTTTTTTTTTATTCCTAAAAAACTGGGAAATATTAAGAACTTTCGAAAACCGAATAATGAGCCGAAATTCTGATGTCAATTGGAAGCCTCGGAGCTGTGATTTGAGCCCGTTGGATTATTTTCTGTGGGGAGCCGTTAAGGATAAATGTTACGCAAGCTATCCAGAGACAATTAATACCTTGAAACACGAAATCAAAGTTGCCATTGAAGAGATACAGGCCCAGACAATCGAAAATGTACTGAAAAATTGGGTCGAGCGTATGAGGTACTGTAAGGCCAGTCGTGGCAGTCATTAAAACAATTATTCTTAAATTTCAAGGTTCAATATTTCTAATAAAACTAGAAATTTGAAAAAATATGCACTTGTTTTTTTTAATGTACTTTTTAAAATGCCACTTTTAAATTTGCACCAATTTTATAGTTTGGAAAATATAATCCAATTCTTATTTAAATAAATATAAATTATACTACAAAAAGTAATTTTTCTATTTATATAAAGTTTGCCATTTATGAAAATGGATTCATTTTTTACTAAATAAAAAAAAAGATTTGTGAAAACTTCCTTAAAGTTGTTTATTTAGCCGTAGCCACGTTTCATTAAAAAATCTATATTTTAAGTAGATTTTATTAATGTTTACTTTTCGAAGAATAAATTAGATAATCTTTTATTTTATATTATATAGCGTGTCCCAACAAATACTAAAGATTTGAATTTGGCGCCATTTCTATGGTAGTGTTACCAACGGAAAAAAGACAGCATAACAGCTGATAGTTCAACTTTATTGAAAAAGATTAACGCGTTTTCATTGTTGAGCAATATTTTAAAAATATTTGAAAATTTTATAAGGTAACACAGTAAAAATATTTTTTTTGCAAAATTCATTTTTATTATTCAACATAGTTGTCTTCGAGGGCGATACAGCGATTATAGCGATCTTCCAACTTTTCGATACCATTTTTATAGTACTCTTTCGGTTTTTCCTCAAAATAGGCCTCAATTTCGGCAATCACTTCATGATCGGTCTTAAATTTCTTGCCAGCGAGCATTCTCTTGAGGTCTGCAAACAGGAAAAAGTCGCTGGGGGCCAGATCTGGAGAATACGGTGGATGGGGAAGCAATTCGTAGCCCAATTCATTGAGTTTGACCATCGTTTTCATCGACTTGTGACACGGTGCATTGTCTTGGTGAAACAACACTTTTTTCTTCTTCAAATGAGGCCGTTTCTTAGCGATTTCTTTCTTCAAACGATCCAATAACGCTATATAATAGTCGCTGTTGATCGTCTGTCCCTTCTGGAGATAGTCAATGAATATTATCCATGTGCATCCCAAAATACAGACGCCATCACCTTGCCAGCCGACTGTTGCGTCTTTCCACGCTTTGGATTCGGTTCGTCGCTCGCTCTCCACTCTGCCGACTGCCGATTGGACTCTGGAGTGTGGTGACGAAGTCATGTTTCATCCATTGTCACATATCGACGCAAAAATTCGGTTTTATTGCGCTTGAACAGCTCCAAACACTGCTCAGAATCATCAACACGTTGTTGTTTTTGGTCCACAGTGAGCTCACGCGGCACCCACTTTGC
Source organism: Atherix ibis (assembly GCA_958298945.1). Classification (NCBI taxonomy): domain Eukaryota; kingdom Metazoa; phylum Arthropoda; class Insecta; order Diptera; family Athericidae; genus Atherix; species Atherix ibis. The sequence continues at coordinate 26,773,465 of OY282605.1, read as the reverse complement.
ACACAGCTTTCACAGGATCGTGCTTTGTGATAATTAAGTAGATTTTTGCAAGAGGCGCCATCTAGACGTCAACCTTATAAACTTTTCAGCCGATCTGTTAAACCTAAAATTCGCAATTTTCGTACAAAATATGGTCGAAATAGTGATTTAACTTGATCATTTGTGGAGAGATTAAAAAAAATTTAGGATCGATTAGTGATCCTAAACACTGTGACTGTCCTTCAATAAGTTGTTCAATACAAAACATCGAAGCAGTTCGTGTGAAGCGTTGCTAAGAGTCCAGAAATATCAATCCGGTACTGTAGTCAAGAATTGAACGTTTCGAGATGATCTCTACAGCGTATTCTTATGAAAGATTTGCATTTTTAAGCTTACAAAGTTCAATTGACCCAAGAACTGAAGACCCAAGAACTAAAGAGTGATGAGGCTAATTTTCATCTTGATGGCTTGGTTAGTTGGTAAAGTTGTTGAATTTGGGGTTCAGAAAAGCCACGAATGATTGTTGAGAAGCAAATGCATCCACAACGTGTAACTTTTTGGTGGTGTTTTTTGTGCTGGAGGCATCATCAAACCATTTTTTGTGTGCCTTTTATCGCGACATGACAAGCTAGTTTTTTATCTAAAATTTTTATTTTCTAAACTTAATAAATAATTTTTTTTTATCTGAATATAGACAAATAATATCCGCAAATGGCAATTTCAAATAAATAAAAAATAATAAAAATGAACATATTAAATTCCTGATTTAATATTCTAAGAATCGGTCACCAAAGTCCGATACCCAATTTGACCATCAGATCAACAATTGACTATCTCCCATCGACTATCGAACATAATTGTCCAATGGCCATAGAAAAATCAAAATATTTTCTCGGGCTGTGTAATTCTGATAGAATAAATTGTATTGAATGCACTGAACTATGCGAGTTTATGTACGGTTCGTCAAAGGTGCACACCTCATCGACATGAACCTATCAATCGAACCGATTGATTCAATGCAATTCAGTTTCACCTTTGATGATATCCGCGCTTCGGTATCGATAATCTAGCACGCCTGGACACGGACACTTGAACCATCATCAGATTAAGTTGGGAATGTTTTCGTACATTTTCAACGATTCAAAGGAAATTGCAGAAAATTTCGAGGAAAATCGGAAAAATTATGTTATCTGAAAAGCATATGCATGACTTTGGGCGAAACGAAATAGTCGCGATGCAATTGCATTTGAATTAACACCGCGTTCGTCTAGAATTAGTAACTCAATCATTATAATTTATTTCACGTTGAATTTTATTAATTTTATGGATGACATCGTTATTGTTGGAGATAGACGGAACTATATTACTAGATCGGTAAGGTGATTCTTCCTCAACAAAACAAGATCGTTGTACGATCACACTAATCCTAGTAAGTGTACTGAAGATTTGCTAATTTGTTGATTCTCGCGACGAGTCATTTGCGCGTTGGTCTATCAACAATTTCCCATAATAAAACGTATCATAATCGATTCAGATAAATTCGACATGTGAAATGAATGATTTTTGCACATTTCATCATTACCAGATCTAGTGATCAGATCGTTTCGGACAGAAATCATTTGATTCTTCCCATCAGAAGAGTTCAATCGATCGATTTAATAGACTTGAACCGATCCGGATAAGGACATTATGAAGTTCACAATCTTTATAGGTGATTTGACCATGTGTTAGTATTTATGTATATTGGAAGAAAATTGTTGCACGGAGAGTGATCAAAATGGTTTTGGAAAAAGATCGAACCGCATCGACCTGTACGTGATGAAGGCCTTGGTCTTGGCTATGTGATGATCGTATTGAATTTTAAGAATATCTTAAAGATGCACCAAAATCCTTACCTGATTTTCAGTTCATGTCAATGTTTGGGGAATTATTCGCTCATCACTAAACACAGTCTGGTGCATTATTGCTGGGAAGCAACTAACATTATTAAGTGGATTTAAATCGACTATGAAATTAGTAGAATGTAACACTCGGTTATTGATTTCAATCTATTCGATGAGGTTACTTACACATTAGTATCTTGGTTATTTTGAAGTACTATTCAAGGTGGTTGCAGGCCCTAAAAATCCCATCAGCTCCCCAATTTCAATCGATCAATATGCCTAAGATCCATATACCTGTTATTGCACTTTTAGTTTCGCATGCTCTCTGAGGATCCATTTAATACCGTTTAATAGCATCGTGTGGTAATTAACCGACAACAACAAGGGAAACTTATCTTTCGATTGTTATGAATTTTAATTAAATTCTGCTTCTTTGGGTAATTGTTTTTCATGGAAGGTCAAAAACTACAACTGTGCACCCATTCGTATACGGCTATAATCATCGTTTGATTACACACTTCACCTGTAACAAAACAAAATGGCACTGAACAAAGTGAATACAGTTTGGAAAAATACAATCAAAAAAAAAACTGAAAATGCAAACAAACAAAAAATTATTATATTCACTAAATTATGAACACTTAATAATACTATGGAAAAAAAAACCATTACCAAATGAATTTTCAGAAATTCATCAATGCAGCGAACTGCAAAAATAAAAGTATACAAAAAAAAAACATTTACAATTATTAAGTATATAAATTAAAAGTAAAATAAATACTAAAATATAAATAAATACTAGTAAATGGTAGGCAAAAAAAAAATTGGTGAATTATTCCTTGTCGAGTTCAAGATCATTTTTGCTAGACACTAAGAAATATGATTTTCCGGCTCGTATTTTATTTAAGGTGTGACGAAAAATCACTTTTTTTATGGAATTTGCCTGAAAAGTAAATCAAATAAACTGAACGAATTTATATAATTAATTTCTTTATAGTATTTTAACTAAAAAATTATATTTTAACAAATCAACAATAATCACCAAAAAAAAATTGGTTTGAGACTTGGATGAATTTGTAATGCCATTTTTTAGTGCAAAACCTTTTCTTATATTTTTTCTACTTAAAATTTTATTCAACCTTGAAAATATGAATGAAAATATTTATAAATATTCAGTAATTAAATAATTTTTAATTATTATTCATCTGTTCGACCCAATTGTGGAATATATTGTTTTGTAAATATTTTAAAAAGAATCAAAACTAAACAATGCAAATGTCTCTCATGAGTGATTCGATTATATTTATTGCTCGTACAATCACGATTTATGCAAACAAACAAAATTTTTTTTTTAATAATAAATATAAATTCTAGTAAAGGAAGTAGAATATTTTTAATTATTATCATCTAAATATGATATAAAAGAATTTTTTTCCTAGACATTTATTGTGCTAAATTTTTTTTTTGTATAATTTTTTGCTCTATCGTAAATTGATTTTTAATTGCAAATACAGAGCGTTACCGAGCAGTGTCATATCCGTAATGGGATTTTTGAATTTTTTCAGACTTTTTTATAGAAACTCATTTTTAAAGTTAAATAATTTTCGATATGTAATTTTTTGTACTTTACTCTATAGCAAAGGTTGCCAAAATATATTAAAACTAACATGAAAATATTATGAAATCATTATGTTCACCTGAAATTGTTTTAATTAATTTTTGTTATGTTTATTTAAACATATTACAAGGTAGATTTTCTTTAAGAATATTTTTGAATATATTTCTTCTGATGCACCATAAAAAAAGCTTTTTTGGGAATAATTTTTAGCAGATGATTTTTTTTTATTTTTAAAACTTTTAAAATAAAGTTTATATAAATTTTAGTATATCTAATTTTAAATAAAATTTATATAACATATTTTCAAATGAAAGAAATTAATTTAAATAATTCTAGATTATCCATTTTACAGTTTGGAAAAAATAATTATAGTTATTAAATAAAAGTTTAAAAACGAAACTCAAAAAAAATTGTTTCCTTAATTAATTTAAATGCCATTAACGATTATTGAATTAATTATTGAATATTTAGAAAATATTTTATTTGGATATTGTAAGAAACGTATTCAGATGCTTTTTGTTTAAACAAATTTTCTTTATCAATGAGGCAATATCCGGGCACTGTGGATAAATATAAAAAAAAACAGATAAAATGTTTTTAAGATATTTATGTGCAGATTATATGGTTCTAATTACATACTAGAAAATTTTACTTAAAAGTATATATAATTTTTATAAAAAGATGCCAAAAGCTTCGTAAAATGATGAATTTTACCTTTGTTTTATGATATTTTAATTTAAGACGCGTAATTTCGAGATTATATGATTTGAATTTTCCACTAAGATCGTGTGATTTGATAACATTTAATTTTTTTTTATAAAACTATATAAAAGATTGTATAAGAAAAGATCATTTTCAAACTTTTAAAGTATATAAAAACAATATCAATCCAGTTATTGGCTAATTACAGCCAGATAAGTACGAAAAATATATCAAAAATTACCTAAAAAAAGGATCGTCTTTTGCAATTTATCATGTAATATACCAGGTGTATAAGCTTAAATCCGCTGTTTTTAGACAAAAAACACGTGTTTTTTTTAATAGAAAACAAAAACAATTTATTCAAAGTACTTGCCCCCGCTAGCTTTACATTTTATGGATGCCACACCAAAAAAATTCCTTCACTTTCGAGGCAAACTACTCATCAAGCAATTTTCGGACGTCTTCGTAAGAATCGCAGTGCTGCTCAGAGATGGCCCATCGACAAAAATAGGTGGTAGTCAGAAGAAGCCAGGTCCGTTGAATAAGCGGGATAGGGTAGCATCTCCGAGTTGAGTGTCTCCAAGTAGTTTCGGACCATTTTTGATGTGTGCGATGGTGCGTTATCGTGGAGGAAAATCAGCTTGTCATGTCTTTGTTGATAATCCGTACTTTTTTAGTGCAGAGCACGGTGCAATTTGATCAGTTGTTGGTGATAGCGGTGGACATTGACAGTTTCACCATTTTTCAACCCCATGGCACGCAGACACATGGAAATGGCTGGTTGAGTAACATCCAATTGCTCCGCGAGCATTTTATGCGATTTGGTATCATCTTTGTCCATAAGAGCCTGCAATTGATGGTCTTTGAATCGATGAAACCAATCTCGGCACGTTGTTTCCGATAAAGCACTATCACCAAAGGCCTCCATAAGCATTCAATGCGATTCGGAAGCCGATTTCTTCAAATTGAAGCATAAAAGCAGAGCTTCCCGCATATGCTCTTTTTCTGGCACAAAACTAGACATGATTACCAAAGGAATAATGGATGTTGTTGTACGAAATTGCTGACAATGTGCACTGATAAATATTGACAGATGTCAAACTCATAAAGTATGGCGTGCCCATGGTAGCTTAATACGCTCACTCACGCCATCTATGATCAAACAGCGGATTTAAGCTTATACACTAAGTATATTTAAATTATTTGATTATTTTGTCTAATGGCAAAATATAGTAAATTTTTTTTAAATAAAATTTTATAAAATATTTTAATAAAAAATTTAGTTTATTGAAATTTTATTTTCTCACCACAAATTGGATAATGCTTTAGAAAAATCATTCTTTGCGTTTTGTAGACTATTAAGAACGTTCTTCCTTAAAAATTAACATATTTAAATATGAACAATTTTTTCTTTGAAAGATCCTTTATAACTTCATCTAAAAGTTTTATTTATTTATTTATTTATAAAAACAGATTTGCCCAGAATAAATCTGGGTAGTCTGGTGTTGGCGCACGCGGCTGCTTGGGCCATAAGGCGCTTTTAATTTTATCAAAATTTGTTTATTTTTTTGTTTCTTTGTTAATGAACATTATTTAGTTTAAAATGAAAAATTTACAATTTTGCTGATTTAAAATTTTTAAAAAATTTTTTTTTTTTTAATCTAGATTTACTTATGTTCAAAATTATTTAAAAAAAAAAAAAAAAAAAAAAAAAAAAAAAAAAAAAAAAGGGAAAAGCATTACAATTGGTTTCTATAGTCTAGATGATTTAGTAACAGGAAAAAAGGTCCATTCGGATTTTGTTGGGGTGAAAGTAGAGCAGGTAAGTTTTCTATACCATTTAACTGTAGAAATACTTTAGTATGCCTACAATTGAAAAGAAAGTGTTCCGAATTGAGAATTTCTCCACAGAACAATTAGGTGGTGGACGTTTTGATAGCAAGTGATCTTTTGTTAGTTTGGAATGACCAATACGTGCCCTGGTTAGCGCCACGCAATGCGACCTTCCTAGCTCTGAGTTGTACTTGGGGGTTTGGGTTGAAAGACATACCTTTCTAAGAAAAGAGTTTGAAGATTTCCAAATATTATTTAAGTCTGAAGCTTGGCAATATTTTATTAAATTTAAAATGGATGAGTAACTTGGAGGGTGATGACAGATAAGAGGCATGTTATGGCACATTTTGGCTAACTCATCGGCTTGAGTATTTCCTAAAATATGACTGTGAGAGGGGATCCAACGAAGTGTGGTCCTACTTTTTTGATTTATGAGACCAGATTTAATTTTCAGAATAATTGGATCTGTGTTGGAAGGGTTTAACGTTGCTTTTAAAACCGAAAGACTGTCCGTATGGATGAAACACTGAGCAGAAATATTAGCTGTTATGTTTAGGGCGGAAAGAATGGAAAAGGCTTCCCCACAGAAAATAGATAAATAGGTTGGGAGATTTGTGCAAAAGAGAGTTTGCGAATTTTGTGAAACAACTACGGCAGAAACGCCATGAACACTTTTTGATCCGTCTGTGTAAAAGTGTTCGGCTTCAACGTGTGTTGCCAGAAATTTGTTGTGTTCGTTGGACAAAAAGTGGAGTGGACATTAAAAGCTTTTTATGCGTACTAAGGAGAGTATCACACGTTGTAGGATCTAATAGCCAGTATCGCGGAATGGGAGAATTTTTGATTTTGCAAGGAATGGGCATATTACATTTTTTGTACAAGTTGCAGCTTTCCAAAAGACCGGATTTATATCTCGGTATGCGCTTTAAATTCAGCAAATTAATTATTAACTTATGCAGCGGATGATAGCGGAAAGAGAGACCTTTCGCAATGAGACGAAGTGACAGAAGATTTCTGCGTGTTTCCAAATTAACAAATCCCGATTCGATATAAAGACTTTCTACCGGAGAAGTGCGAAAAGCACCCGTGACTGTACGGATGATATTGTTAAGAACAGTGTCGATTTTAGAGTGACCAGGACTGAAGCCGTAAATTGGGATAAGAAAGTCGATTGTACCATAAACAAGATTTTTAGCAATGTACAAAATTGTGGTACGATGTGCACCCATTTTTATACCACAAAGGAATTTAAGCATATTGCTTATTTGACTAATTTTGAAGGCTATATCATTTAGATGTGCTTTCCATTGTAATTTACTGGTAAAGGTTAGTCCCAAAATTTTCAGCTCTCGCTTATTCTCAATAAGGTGTGCACCAAATGCAATCCTTGGAGGTTCGCAATATCGTTTCCGACAAATATGGATAGCCTCACATTTTCCAGTATTAATAAATGCGTCAGTTTGGTTCATCCACATGGACAGTTGATGCAAACCATCTCCCAGGGCTTGGGTTAGGGGGGTGTTTAGCAATGAGGAGGAAAACAGGATGATGTTGTCGGCATAGATCAAATGACGAAGGTTCTGAGTATTAGCTAAGGAAATTGATAGGGAATTTATATAGGCGTTAAACAGTGGCACTGACAAAGGGGAGCCTTGAGGTAGTCCATTTTGACTGTTATATACTTGGGATAAAAAACCATTGACTCGAACTCTGACGCTACGATTTGTCAAAAAAGAGCTTAAAAGGTGCAGGATACGGGGCCCAACACCCCAGTCACGCAGTTGACTTAGGACCAGGTGGGAACCAACCCGGTCAAACGCCTTTTCCAAATCCACAGAAAGAATGTGCGCATGCTTCCTGGTCGAAATGCTTTTGCTTAAATAATGTGTTAGGTTGACTAAAAGGGATTGAGTTCCTCTAAGAGGGCGATAACTGTGTATATTCGGAGATAGATTAGATTCTAAAAGCCAAGATAATCTTTTTGCAATCATTTTTTCTAATAATTTACTCATACAAGGGAGTAGGGATATTGGACGATAGTTACCAGGGTGGCTTTGGTCCACTTTGCCTTTGGAAAGCGGAAAAAGCACAGCTAGTTTCCAGTCGTGCGGGAAAATACCATAATTTAAGATGGAATTGTATAAATTCAATAATCTTATATGGAAGGAAGTCGGACAGTGTTTGATCATAGAGTAAGTGATGCGATCGAAACCAGGGGTAGATCCTTTCAGACATGATAAGCTGGTGAAAAGTTCCTGAAGCGTAAAAGGAACATCAATTTTGTATTTATCTCTGTGGGGGAGAAAAGAATCTAAATCTTGAAGGAACTGTTTTTTATCGTTGCAAAAGGATTCGTTGAAATTACTGTCAGCACTATAGCTGGACCAAATTTTGCCTAGTTCATTGGCTATTTCTGAAGATTGGGAGAGAATCCCCGAATCAGACTTTAAGGTACGCAAATGATGCTTACATTGCTTTCCTTGTAGCCTATTAATTGAAATCCAACAGGCCTTGATTGGTGTTTGAGGGTTGATGTTGGAAGCAAAGTTCTCCCAACTATTTTTTTTTGATTTGCGTATTTCTCTTTTTAATTCCGCATTAGCTTTCCTATACAAAATAAGGTTGCGGTCATTTTGAAAATTGGTAAAAACTTTTAAACGTTTTCTTTTTTCCTTTAGAAGTGACTTGATCGTTTTATTAAACCATGAAGGTTGTATTTTGTGGAAAGAATTAGAAGAGGGAATGGAACGAGCGGCCGCAAAACGAATGCATCGCTTTAAAATAGCAGCCTCTTTATTAATATTATGTGAAGTGGGAATTGACGAAATGAAGTCATTTACCTTTGAAGAAAAGGTGGACCAGTCTGCATTTCCCTCAAGAAACCGGGGAGAATGAAAAAAGGTAGCTACTGAGCTCTGTGGAATGATCTGTAAGGGTACGTGATCACTCCCATAAAGATCTGAGAGGGGATGCCATGAAATATTACCAGCTATTGAAGGAGAAACTATTGATAGGTCTATTGCTGTTCTAGTGCCTCTAGTAGAGAGATGAGTGTAATGTCCATTGTTGAGAAGGATAAAATCAGTATCATTGAGCCATTCGTTAACGACTACACCAAAATTGTTTTGCCCTGAGGGATCCCAGTGGTGGTGTCGAGCATTGAAATCACCGACGATAATTGTCGGACCGCTAACAGTTCTTGTGAGATTGAGGAGATCGTCTTTTTTAAGATATAAGCTATGCTCAACATAAATATTTATTAAGGTAAAAGGGGGGTTAGAAATGATATTGCATGAATGTGCCAAAATATTTGATGAAATAGGGTTAATTTTAAAACTTATGGATTTGTGGATCATTAAAGAGATGCCTCCAGTTTTCAAATCTCTATTCCAATTGTGAAATGAGGAATTGTATTGTTTGAAACCTGTGATGGAGAAATCTGCAGGGAGGTGAGTTTCTTGAAGTGCTATGATGTGTGGAGAGTATTTCGAAATTAATTGTTCTAAACCAGCTTTATTATTGTTGAAACCTTGAATGTTCCATTGTAGGATTTTAATTTTGCTGTCGCTCATGGCGAGAGCAAAAAGAGAAAGAAAAGTAAAAAAGTAAAATATATGTTAATTTAAAATTAAATCTAAAAAACGGTAGTTTGATATACTTCCCCTGGTTTTATTGTTGTCTCTGCATTTTTTATTGTACCTATTGTATTTGTATGCACTGTTTGTGGTCCTGGCATGATACCTGTCATCCCTAGCTTTGATAAAATTAGCGTCAGGATGCTCAGGATCTTTTCTAATTCTGTGCTTTTGATCGGGTTTGACTGTAAGGGTGTTGGTTCATTTTCAATTAGTTGTTCCTGGATTGGAAGCGAATTCCAGGCTATGTTTGGCCTGTTCCCCGATTTGTAAATGGTTTTCCTCTGATGCAACTGTTCATTTTTGTTTTTAGCGAGCGGTGGGAATTCGGTTTTGTTGTTTAATTGCTGCTCTCTCAGGTACGGTCTATTGTCCACAGTACCGTTTAAATTAACCATTTTAATGGCTTCGCCATAGGTCAGCATTTGTTCCTCCATCAAGTTCCGTATTGTGATTTGTTTTATGTATTCCGGGCATTGTCTGCTCGTGGATGGGTGTTCATTCTTACAATTTACACATTTTGGCTTTCCACTGCAGGGTCCCTCATGTCTGGCTTCCCCACAGTTTCTGCACACTTCCGATTCAGTTGAGCATCTAGCTTTTAAGTGTCCAAACTTAAAACACTTAAAGCACATCATGGGGTTCCTGGTGAACTGTTTCACGCGTCTTAGAGCCCCCCAAAAAGTAATGTATTCGGGTAGTGCTGACCCGAAGAAGAATATTTTTACCGTTTCTGTCTCAGCAAAATTCACGCTGCCATCTTCCGATGTGACCCTTCTAGTCATCCTGGTAGCATTCTGTACTCTGACACTACTTTTAATTTCTTTTACCAAATCATCCGTTGAGACATCAATGGGAACTAAAAGTTTTATTTGTTAGAAGGGCATCAGTAAAAATTATTATTTTCAAAAAAAATTCAGTTTCGTTTTTTGATGCTTTGTTTGTTTATATATAAAATGATCGATCACAAAAATTCGGTCAAGTTCATATTTTTAGTGTTGTTCCCACACAAAATATTCAGTAATATTTTCTTTATATAAATTTATACCTTTAATCAAACAAAAATATTAATTATACACCATCTCTTTTCCTATTTGAATACTGTTTTTTTTTATAGTAGAATAAAAACCTTACCAATATATTACTGAAAATTCCAGAAAAAATAATATGATTAATTCAAAGAAAATATGAGTCATTCTATAATGTATGTAATCATTTCAGTAAAATAAATAAATTACTTTACGAATTGAATATAAAATGTTGAATCTCAATCAAAGACAGTTTTTCAATCTATTCAATCTATTCAGAGACGTAATTTTGCGCGCCCATATTCTCCATATGGAGTCGAAAGTGTCTTCCTTTGCAAATATTGCGTAAAATGTTTCATTGAAAATTGTAATTGCAACAATTACCTCGCCAATATGAGTATTCATAAGTTACAACCTACTCTCGATGGTGTCTCCGATGGGACAATAAATTTTCATTTATGGCAGAAAGCAAAAGTGAATCTGTTCTTGCAAAATTTCACCTCATTTATCTAATAAGTAACTTTGTATTTGGTTAACAGAAGTTGGAAACCTTTTTCTATTCTGGGTATATACTTCAAACACTATGCCATCTGTGAGTGGGTACATTTCATAAATAATTTGAAGAATATTTTTTTTTTTAAATAATTTACGAGATATATCAGAAAAGTAATAAGACTGACATTACTGAGTGCTATCTTTTTTTTTCTTTCTCACTTGGCTTGTAGCTTTGTCTCTCCTAGACGTTCTATACAAGGACCAACTTCAGTTGGTAGCAAAGTGACTCTACAGGGTATCATAAGTAAAGTTGAGTTTTCGTTGTGCGTTCTAAAAACTGATGCACCATCAAATTTTATGTTAAAACTTGCATAATCCGCGAGTTTGGCTTACAAAAATTTATTAGGAGCCCTTGAGGACTACACCTTATCAAGAGCGCAAATTTTGTGGTGACATAAAACATTTTTATAGGCCGAGAAACGATGGAAGGCAAACCTCGATCAGAGAGGCTTTCAACAAAGAAAACTTATGAAAATGTGTATAGAGTAAACGCTCTTGTGAGGTTAGAAGATAAATAAAAATTCAAGTTGTTAAAAATCCCTAAAATACTCTGAAAAATGAGTTGTCAACGATCAAATCAGAGCTTATGCTATTATACGGCAATCATAATCAATGAGCTGTTGTCGGTAAAAGGGTCTCTGCGGGTCCACAGTTCCGCTGTATACCGAATGACCGTCTAAGTGGCGTTTTTTATTTCCTCAACGAGTACGACCCCTTGTAACGTCAGAACATCGATCAACATTAAAAGTACTTGAAAGGCTCAGAAACAGGGTTCTTTGTGTCATATCGGATATTACCAAAACTTGGATGCACCCGTACCACGATAATGCACCCGTCCCACGGCCGTCTCCATTAACGTGCTTTTATCGGTGAAACACATTCCTATGGTTCAAAGCTCCGCTGTATACCCAATTGCAGCCCGAAAGGCTTTTTTTATTTCCTCAACGAGTAGAGGCCGTTGTAAGGTCAAACTATCGATTAACATTGGAAGTTCTTGAAAAGCTCAGAAATAGGGTTCTTTGTAGTTCCAAAGCTCTGCTGTATAGGATTCCTTGCAGCACATTGGACATTGCAGATATTTTGATACACCACCATAACAGCGTCCCTTCCACACCGCCATCTGCATGAACAAGCTTTTTTCGGAAAAAGGAATTCCTGCAGTTCCATAGACCCTCGGTTACCTGAACGAAATCTGAGAGACTCAACAAATAGGAGCTCTTGTGAGGTCAAACCATCGATTATCATTGAAAATCTTTGAAAGGCTAAAAAATAGGGTTCCTCACGTCAGATTGGACATTGAATATACTAGGATGCTCCACTATAAAAAAAACCCCATCATACAGCCATCTTCATCAACGAGTTTTTTTGTTGGAAAAAGAGATTTCTGCGGTTCCATAGCTCCACCGTTTACGTGGTCGAAGTCCAAGAGACTCAACAAGTAGGGAACCTTGTGAGATCAGAACGTTCTTGAAAGGCTCAGAAATATGGTTATTTACGTCAGATTGAACATTGCAGACACTAGGACGCTACAGCATGACGGCCATCTCCATTAACTGATTTTCGTTGAAAAAAGGCATTTCTGTTGTATGCTAGCTAACCCCTCCCTCCACCTCGTAAATTACCTAATCAATCAAAGTTGAAGTGGCTTCTCCGAAAGGATACCATTTTCGTACATGAGGAAATGAAAGTGATTCCAATTGAAGCGTTTGAGCACTGCTATGAGATGCGAAAACAGTGGCTTAACCGGTGTATAATTTTTAAATTGTAAATTAAATTTTTTTTTTGTTGTGGTAAAAGTTATAAAGGAACAAATATTACGCTTTTACCCTTATTTTGAGTTATTTACAGAATGCCCCATCATAGATGGGCTGAGCAACAAGGTAGATTGCGTTTTTAAAAAATGGGGCAGTTTAGAACATCAAAAGCTCTAAAAATTGTTTAAACCAAATTTTTCAAACCAAATTTTTTTTACCATTTTTTTTTAAATTTAAAATATTTTTTTTGTTTCATTTTTTATGCTGTTTTTTCTTCCTATATAACATGTGCTTTTCCGCTGAAGAAATTACCATTTTGATGTCTATAGTATAAATAAATTACTGAGAAATATTTGTTTTGTTTTGTTTGGGTAGGAAAGCGATAGTGAAAATTTAAGGAACTCACCTACAATCCTGCAAGCATACCCTTTTGTTCCATCCAGTCCCCTCAGACCACACTTTTCCCACTAGGACCTCACGTTTATTATCAATTTTTTTTTCCTGAAGTATATCAGGCGGAAAACATAACAAACAGCCCAAGAAAACTGCTGTGAAGAAGATAACGTCAGTGTATAAAAACAAAATAAAATTTTTAAAATCAGTTTCAATAAATTTTATGTTACACCAAAAAATAGTATTAAAAAATTCTATGCAGAACTCCAGGCAGTTAAAAGTTAAATATTTTTGCAATTATTCTTCTTATTGTTAAAAAATAATTTTTTTTATAATTTTTTGAGACCCTCTGCTTTATCAAAAATATTCCCTTCAAGAGTCTCAAATTCATTTGCCAATAACTCCGCCAAAGAAAAGGTTATGAATACCTGCTTTTGGCAAAGTACTCCTATTTTTCACAGTCAGCAAAGATACATAATATTATTGAACTGTTTGTTCTGATTCCCATCACCATAATTAAAATCGTCTCCATTAGTGAACAAGCATTCTCGCATGTTATTAGGAAATAAAATCGATTTGATAAATTGTAAAACAAACGAATAGTAAAGGTGCAACCAAACAAGATTCTAACATTAGTAATAATTATTGCAAAATATCTTTAAAAAAAAAAGGAATCAAAAAAACTTTTGAAGTAATGAGGAGCGAAGGGGAAAAATAGGAAAGATACTCAATCGATTTCATTAATTCTGTACTGAATGTTGAAGAAAATCAACAGGGAGCCATTGAAAGTGATGGTGACGGAGTCATAAGACCAAGAATGGGGATGGAGGCAACGCGATGACGATGACAGTGTTGGCGATCTGTAAAGAGGGCGAATCTGTGTCTGACAATGGGAACTCCAACGCTTCACCTCGTTGTGCATAGAGCCTTTCCCAACTGCTATACCCGTCCATGAGTCATGGGCTCTTCTAATTATTTTATGTCTGCCTGTCTGTCCGCCGTCTGTCTACCTGTCTATTATGGGACAACGAAGACGACCAACTAATTCAGCACAGTCAACAGCAGAAATAATCGAAAAAAAAAACACTTTGTTTGGGAAAGCGCTATGAACAATTCTGCTCAGATCCATCAAAGCAAGAAGTAATGGGACAAGTGCCGTTCTTAACCTGGCCCACCAATGCTAGTATACGCCAATGCCTACTTGCTAGCTTTGTGCATACACCTGAATAGCTGTCTGTTCAGATGTTTGTTGGTTGGATGACTTAAGTCAAAACTGAAAGAATCGGTCTTGAAATTAAGACGATCAGAAATGCGAAACAGATCATTTCCGAAACTGTGACTAGGCAATCTGCAGGTAAAGGTAAAGGTGCATTTAGAAATTGCAAGTTGCAAGTTGATACCTGCAAATGGGCCAGACAGTTGGGGATCGTTTCGTCGACGGATGATGTTCAGCTAACTCGGAACTTGGGAACCTGGAATCGAGAACATGAAGTTGAACATTTCCAGTTTCGAAATGGAATTTTATGTGCAGTCACGAAACTCCACACATGAGTGAGTGCTCTAGAATGGTGCGGGCTGCGATGTGGCTATGAAGGTGTAAGGCGCGAAAAATTAACTATTGGAGAGCAGATTCGTAGGATGGTGTGCCATAATGTATGATGTACTTGAATTTTAAGCAATGCCCAGACCAAATAACACCTCTTTGAAAAGCGGTTGGTGTGGCCCAAGTCCATAGAGTCCGCACTATATTGACGGCTGCGACAAAAACAACCACGAAAACTGCGACCATTTCGACAGCAGACATCGAAGATGCGGAGGAAGCTGACTGATTCGAACGATTCACATCCATCCCGACAAGATGTGTCTATAAAATATGATTATTATGATTTACAATTCATACGTTTAATGATTCTAATTATAACACGTGAAGGTTTTCGAGGCGTGCCGTCTTGTACGCTAGTCAAAGTTGCTGTTTTATTTTTTGGGCAAGGGTACCATGCCGAGGGTGTACTACTGACGTATGGATCCCAACGTATGTGTACACCTATGGTTTGATTGTCTTTTCTTTTAACCGAATACTGAAAATTTTTTATGTTGATCGATCGCATCGAACTGGTGCACACACTTAACTTTATTCCACTAGTCGAGGCGAGGGCTCAGAAAGTGGGCACTAAAAACCTCAAACTATGGTAAAGTCGTAGCTAGTGTGGATTAGCTTAGACAGGGACGGGGCAGCTGTTTATTGGCATGACACATGCGAAAATGCAGAGCACAATTACGATTGCGAAATTGAAATTTTCGATTTGAAATTGGATCGAATAAAGACTTGTGGAAATTTGTAGCTTTAGGCCCTCGCAGCAATCGGTATTCAACAAAATTATGTGTACCTGTCAGAGGCCTCGAATCCAATTGGATTTGATCATGATGAGTGGCGCTTGATTGTGCGTTCAGTTCAGGTTCAGATTCGAATTTTCGTTTTCGATTTCGTTGCTGTCGGGTTCGTGTGGGGTTAAGGCTTCCCCATTTAAGGAGTGCAAACGGTATTTGTTAAGATTTTGACATTATTTTCGGTTTTGTCTTATTTCTTCCCATTGACATTTTTATTGGAAAACTAATTGGTTTTAGAGGCGCAGTAAACTAATCGGTAATTGGATTTCTTTGTATCTATTGTACTGAAAGAAATAAATTTCAAACATGAAAAGTGTAGAAAAAAGAAGAAAAAAAACAACATTCATAAATAAACCACACACTATATAAGAGATGAATTTTATTTATTCAGTTTTTTTTTTCTTTCTTCTCTCACATCATTTTGAGATCTTCAATTGAGCGAATACAATAAAATACATCATAATTAAGATGTCGATGCCGAGATCAAATAGGAAAAATTTTTATGTACCAATTGACATCAAGGAAATCTTCAGATGGAATTATTGATTAAAGGCTTCACCTTGTTTGCACTTGTTCACTAATTCGTTGGAAAACATGCCGACAAGGTGAAGAGTTTTTTTTTTAGAAGTAATGAACATCAATTTTTCTATTGGGGTTTTTTTTTTTTTTTGGTATTTTCAAACTTTAATAACAGATAAATATTTTCAAATTTCATATGGACAACGTATTATTTGGTATTTGTTTGTTTACAATTGATTTATAAAAATTAGTGACTATTAAGAAAAATTAGCACTACACTTTTCAATAAAAAAAAAATAAAAAAAAACTACAACGCTAAATTTGATAATATTTACATAAAACCGATAATATTGAAGTTACTATTAAAATAAGCTATCAAAATTGGTTGTAAATGATGTGAGCTTTTGAGGACAAATATTAGAAAAACTGTTCATAAATCCAGGTGCATATTTTCCTATTGAATTTTCATAAAACTATCAATCTTATTAAAAATATTTAAAATTTAAAAAATAATTGAGCTGAAATTCAGTATTTCGGCTTAAATAGATCTCGTCTGCTAAGAAAAGTTACCATTAGAAAAACAAATCTTATTTCTATTTTAAAGAATTTAGTTTCATTATATTTTTAAAAAGATTTTTAAGTCTGCAAATTTTTTTTTTTTACTAATTTTACAAAATTTTTTTTTTTTAAGTTATGCAAGTTTTTTTTTAGCAATTTAGAAAAAAAAAGTTTATAGTTTTTTTTAAGTTCTGCAAATTTTTTTTTTAGCATTTTTAGAAAAAAATGTTTCTAGTTTTTTTTTGCTTGTTTGCTTGTAGGAAGACTCTAGAAACAGTAGTCGGGATGGACCAAATAGTAACCAGATTAGAGTCAGTGCAAGTTGAGAATATACCCCAGAAAAACCCTTAAATGACATTGTTAGTACTGGTTAATAATTAGAATTTATAAATAAATAGAATAATATACTTGTAAAGGAAACTGTCAGATTAGGAAGCTTATAAAGTTTAGCTACAATCCATAGGATATTGATAATAATACAATATCCACTTTATTGTTTGGAAAGTAAAGCCTTGTTATTTCACAATTGATTTTATAATTTCTAATTTAAATTAAAAATTAATTTTAATATAATTTGGGATTTTATACAATAATATATATCTTATTACTATGATAAATTACGCTAAATATACGCTGATTGGGTGCTGAAACAAACGGTTTTGGACCTCTGATTTTTTAAACGAAAATTTCTCCAGCGATGATGATCTATTCCTGCTACATGGATATCTCAATTAGCAAAATTGTTAATTTCGACGTACTAAAATCATATAAAAAATAGTAAAAAAAAGCTATTATATTTACGAAAGGTGAACTTTTGCTGAGCTTTCGGTTCGAAGTTTTCCTCGAAAATGGAGAAGCAGCGTCCGTTATCATCAATTCTGACCGCTATGGGCGTACGATAATCAACTTTTTTTTACCTGAATTTAAAAACTTTAATCCGAAGTGTATGGAATTTTTTTAGGTACTACAAGTTGCATAAGACGGAATATTTTCATTTTATTAGGCGAAAAATTCTCACAACAATTTAAAGATTTTTGCGATGTTAATTGGCCTCCAAGATCATGCGATTTGACGTCATTGAACTTTTTCTTGCTAGACTATGCAAAAGATTATATTTAAACTTTAGAGTATTTTAGAAGCAATATTAACCGTTTGACCAACGTTGTCTATCCAAAAAAAAAAAATATACTACATCATCCCGATTAAGATTCCATTCATATCAGGATCAAAATATGCCATTAGATAACCAGACTTGTCATCTGGTATCATCACATCGTTGAATCTGCCAACTACCATTACAGTACATGTTGAGAGAATCATGGTATTTGTAGCACAAAAATTTACTTGCTCCTGATAGATATACCCTTATGCCCTGGAACCCAGCCTAGTCCAATACCTCTAACCAAACAGACTATGAAGCATGTAGGAAAATTTATTAGTTAATATGATCGCTCTTTTATTTAAATGTTATCTTCAGTAAAATATAATTTATAGCAAGGACTTTTTTTCTAACAAAAATATAAAAACATAAAGGTTTGTAGAGTAAAATCTGGAACAGAATGGTTGATTTTTTTATTTTAAAAAAATCTCAAATATTTATAGGCTTATAACGGAAGAATGAGAGTAAAATTTTCTTGTTAAAGACGCATGTAACTTTTAGGTAATATGATTTAATACTCTTTTGTATATAACAGTCAGAATAGGCCCTTTTTTTTCAAGGATTTGGGACTGTTAGGTTTAGATTCAAAAGAAGGGAATAAGAATGCTTAGTTGAATACCAAAGTTTGAGTCCGTAAGTCTATATTGGTTTCAATATGAGTTCCATGTGATTTTTTATCAGTTTTGACCCTTTTAATGTAAATCATAATAGTTGTTTTATATCGTCTTTTAAGTTCATTTCTCTTTACTTTCGTATTAGGGTTCCAGATTAATCTTTGATCGATTAAAAATACTGAATAACGCGCATTTGTTTTTTATAGAATATTACTGCCATTTAGAGTTTAGTCTGTTCTCGACATAGTGTAAATGTAGCGTGAACACTTTTTTGCTCTTTCACTTTATCTCTCCACCTATTAAATCAGGCCCCTAAAGAGTCGATGCAATTTTAAAAAATATTATTGATATATTCTAAATGCTTTAGATAATTGAGTATCTAGGATGCTACCTTGAGTGGACATCCGGGCACCACTTTTCATGATGAAAATATGAAATTTAATACGAGATTTTAGAATTATTTATATAAAAATTGCTGAATTTTATATATTTCAATTTGACTAAATATACTTTCTTGAATATCAGCTCTAGTAACAATTTGTATTGAAACATAAATTCTTTGCTAAATATCAACTCAGGCACCGAACCCGGGATATGTCACTAGTTAGATTCAAGATATTCCAGTGTATCTAAATCAGGGCTACGTAAATAAATTAAAAAACTTTGTCTTCTAAATTATTTAAAATTTTAAAACGCATTTAATTAGAGTAGTTTGTACTCTATTATTATTTTGGGCAGCATTTTCCAAAGTTTGAGTCCGTAAGTCCATATTGGTTTCAATACGGATCTCATGTGGTTTATTATCTGTTTTGACCCTTTTAATGGAAATCATAATTGTTATTTGGTATCGTCCTTTAAGTTCATTTTCCTTTACTTTCATGTGAGGATTCCGGGTTAATCTTTCGTCGATTATAATTTCTGCGTAACGCGCATTCGTTCTTTGTGGAAGAGTGTAAAAGTAACATGATCACTTTTTTGCTCTTTCACTTTATCTCGTCACCTTTTAAATGCAATTGTATAAAATAGTAAAGCCTGTGAAATTTTTTTTATGCTGACTAAGAATAGTTTTATCATCGGGATATGTTGTATTAAGAATATAATTGTGATAGCAAATATTATGGATATAAATGCGATAAAGAATTGGGTATCTATGATGCTACCGTGAAGGAATATTGGGCACCATTTTTTTATGATGAAAATATGAATTTTTTATTTAAAAGTTACTGTTTTTTTAATATTTAAATTTTACTAAATATACTTTCTTGAATATCAGCTCTAGTAACAATTTGTATTGAAACATAAATTCTTTGCTAAATATCAACTCAGGCACCGAACGCGGGATATGTCACTAGTTAGATTCAAGATATTCCAGTGTATCTAAATCAGGGCTACGTAAATAAATTAAAAAACTTTGTCTTCTAAATAATTTAAAATTTTAAAACGCATTTAATTAGAGTAGTTTGTACTCTATTATTATTTTGGGCAGCATTTTCCAAAGTTTGAGTCCGTAAGTCCATATTGGTTTCAATACGGATCTCATGTGGTTAATTATCCGTTTTGCCCCTTTTAATGGAAATCATAATAGTTATTTTGTATCGTCCTTTAAGTTCATTTTTCTTTACTTTCATGTGAGGATTCCGGGTTAACCTTTTGTCGGTTTTACGTGTAAGTCCTGCGTAACACGCATTCGTTCTTTGTGGAATAGTGTAAAAGTAACGTGAGCACTTTTTTACTCTTTCACTTTATCTCGTCACCTTTTAAATCAGGTCCCTAAGGAGTTGATGTAATTCTATAAAATAGTAAAGCCTGTAAAAGCAACGTGAGCACTTTTTTGCTCTTTCACTTTATCTCGTCAACTAAACCCGGTTTATGTCACTAGTTAGATTCAAAATATTCCAGTGTATCTAAATCAGGGCTACGTAAATAAATTAAAAAACTTTGTCTTCTAAATAATTTAAAATTTTAAAACGCATTTAATTAGAGTAGTTTGTACTCTATTATTATTTTGGGCAGCATTTTCCAAAGTTTGAGTCCGTAAGTCCATATTGGTTTCAATACGGATCTCATGTGGTTAATTATCCGTTTTGCCCCTTTTAATGGAAATCATAATAGTTATTTTGTATCGTCCTTTAAGTTCATTTTTCTTTACTTTCATGTGAGGATTCCGGGTTAACCTTTTATCGGTTATACGTGTAAGTCATGCATAACACGCATTCGTTCTTTGTGGAATAGTGTAAAAGTAACGTGAGCACTTTTTTACTCTTTCACTTTATCTCGTCACCTTTTAAATCAGGTCCCTAAGGAGTTGATGTAATTCTATAAAATAGTAAAGCCTGTAAAAGTAACGTGAGCACTTTTTTACTCTTTCACTTTATCTCGTCACCTAAACCCGGTTTTTGTCACTAGTTAGATTCAAAATATTCCAGTGTATCTAAATCAGGGCTACGTAAATAAATTAAAAAACTTTGTCTTCTAAATTATTTAAAATTTTAAAACGCATTTAATTAGAGTAATTTGTACTCCATTATTATTTTGGGCATCATTTTCAGTACATTATCACCTGAAAAGACTAAAGCCTATAATTTCCGTATCTTTATTAATAGTAAAAAAAAAAAATTTCTTACAGACTTATAGAAGAAAATACTTTGAGTACAAATATTTATTAATTTTCGATGGTACATACATAATCCCACTGTTCAATGGATACAAGTAAATATAAATATCAGTTATTTGATGTTGTCGAAAACATTTTTGAGTCAATAATTTTTATATAATTCGTATTTGCTTTAGGGTTTTGTTGAAAATTTCATAGAAAATCATGAAAATATAATTTCTTCTTTAGATATAATGATGACAAGATATAAAAATGAAAATAAAATCAAAACACTGTACGTTTAGACACATTGTGGAAACACTCAATCCCATAGGAAGATAGCCCATATAAACGCTCTTAACTGCTAGAAAGATTTTGTTCTATTGGATTATGGAAAGTTTTATACGATGACGAAAAGGTGACAGCCCTAAGAGATGAATGCATTATTTTTGATATGAGTATGTAACACGATCATACAGTAATGTGCATCTATCAATAGTTCGTCCAGTTCGTGTTCAATTACAGGTAAATAAATGAACCACTAACGACTGAATGAATGAAGAAATCAACTTCATGATCAATTTCCGTTCTGACCGAATCTGTTGAAAGTCGTCCGTTCAGATTGCTGCGTGTAAAGAGGAACTGACATGATTTTCTGCTATGATGGCTTGTATGTTATTCAACAAATAAATTATAATAATCATCCTCGCCATTATAAGCATTATTTGCAAATAAACCACGATAACTTAACATCTCTCATCCATCATAATTGTAATACATTTATTCAACATTCGAAGTAATAATAATAATAATAATAATAATAGTATGAGTAAACAAGCAATAATAGCAGGCGTATTCATGGCGAATCCTGTGTGTAAATATGACCGTAAGGAAATGTTCAAATTTGTCCTCGTATTCGTATATGGGAATAAAATTATGTTAAATATTGAAAATAAATCTACAAAAACCTGCCTTTATATTGTATATTAAAAATGAGCATGTCAAAATCAATGTCGATTTTGTTGTTATTTTAATGTTGACAGCGTGATCATCTCTAATGGAACCCAAGTTTGGCAGGATAATCTGCATGTGTAGCCTAAAAGTGCTGAGTGATCAGCATTCTGAGTAGAAAATAGGTATTTTAATGAATCTATACTATAGACATTTTTTATTTGTTTATCCTTTTAAGATAAACTAATACATTTTAGTAACCAGTCTATAAGTTGAATTAATACGAGGATTGTTCAATAAGTCCTTAGAAAAAGATGGAAAAAAACTGTGTTCTTAAAAAAAAAATTTTATTTTTCAACATAATCTCCTTTTAGCTCTATACACTTTTCCAACCGTTTTTCCAAAATTTTTATCCCGTCCAAAAAATAGGATTTCGGAAGTTCTGCAAAATACTCATCCGTTTGAGCAATGACGTCCTCGTTGGAAGTTAACCGTCGTCCGCCAAGCCATTTCTTCAGATTGGGGAAAAGAAAATAGTCACTCGGGGCCAAATCTGGTGAATAAGCGGGATGCTGCAACAATTCCATTCTCAATTCCACAATTTTGGCCATGGAAACAGCACAGGTGTGCACACGCGCATTGTCCTGATGCAAGAGGATTTTTTTCTTCTTCAGATGGGTGAGTTTCTCTTTGATTTCCTCGCTCAACCGTTGCAATAATGACGCGTAATACATTCCTGTTATTGTTTTTCCTTTTTCCAAGTAGTCGATAAAAATGATGCCCTGCGAATCCCAAAAGACCGTGGCCATCACCTTGCTGGCCGATGGCACAGTTTTTGCCTTCTTCGGAGCCCGTTCACCCTTGAAAATCCACTGTGATGACTGTCTCTTCGTTTCTGGAGTGTAGTAGTGTATCCAGGTTTCGTCCACAGTGACATATCGACGAAGGAAATCGGCAGGATTGCGATGAAAGACTGCCAACATAGCCTCAGAGTCCACTACACGATTGCGCTTATTCTCCTCTGAGAGCAAACGCGGCACCCATCTTGCCGAAATTTTTTTCACAGACAATTTTTCATGCAAAATTGAAGCGACTGTACCTTGTGATATGCCCGTGCCCTCAACTAATTTGTTCGTGGATTTTGTCGATGATTTCAGGAGTAGACACTTCAACTGGGCATCCTGAACGATGTTCATCTTTAGTGGATGAACGGCCACGTTTAAATTCATTCACCCAATTGTAAGCCGTCGCAAACACAGGTGCAGATGTGCCATGAACTGCATCCAACTCGGCTTTGATTTCTTTCGGGCTTAAGCCTTTCAAATGGAGATGTTTGATAACAGCCCTAAACTCGCTTTTTCCATTGTTATGCACAAATAAATGTCGTTAACTTTAACCGACGATAGAAATTGACCTACGCTATGGATCGAGCTGAAAAATATACATACATACAATTATTCACTTACGCACACATACAGCTTTCCTGTCAATAATGCTACTTACAAAAAAAAAATCTTTAGCGACACTACGAGCGCAATTTCTTGGATTTTCTAAGGACTTATTGAACGACCCTCGTATTCATTGTTAAAATAAAATAAAATAGAAATTAAAACTGAAAATATATAGAAGAAAATTAAAAATAAAAAATTAAAATAACCCTGAATTATTTTTTAGTTATCATACGGCCATAACGATCAGAATTTAATCTTCATTTTTAAAGGAATATGACAATTTCCGACCAAAATGCACACCGAAGTTTCTTTTCTCTGACATAATGGCTACTATTATATATAGTCAATTTAAAGGCTTTTAATGGTCACTTTAAATTTTTTATATGGCAGTTTTAATTATGAATATTTCGACTGAGTGAGAAATAAGCCTCATCGCTTAAGAAAATTTTGTTAAAAAAATCAGCATCCAAAGTGGGTTTTTCTTGTACTGCAATCGGCGTGACGTACGAGGTCTGTTCTAAAAGTATCGAGAATTTTGTGTTTTTTTCAAAAATTATTTATCTGTTCATGAATATCTATTTTGTCCCCTTCATAGTAATCCCCACCAGATATTATACACTTATGCCAACGTTTTTTCCAATCCTCGAAGCACTTAAAAAAATCATTTTTTGTGATCTTGTTCATCTCCTCAATCATAGCAGAGCGTTGTCCTTTCATGGGGTTCTTCAGTTTCGGGAACATGGAAAAGTCAGAGGGGGCCAGATCTGGGGAATACGGTGGCTGTGACTTTATTAGTGTGTTTTTTTTGGCCAAAAATTCGCGCACAAGCAACGATGCGTGAGCAGAGGCGTTATCATTGTGCAAAGGCCAATTTTTGTTCTTCCACAAATTCGGGTGTTTCTGGCGGATTGCTTCATGCAACTTACGCATTACTTGCAGGTAATATTCCTTATTAACAGTTCTACCCTGTGGCAAGAACACATAATGCCTCACGCCCCTACAATCGAAGAAAATTGTAAGCAAAACCTTCACATTCGACCGAACTTGGCGCTTTTTTACATTGGGATGATTGAGCTTTGGTTTTCACGTTATAACCATAAACCCATGATTCGTCACCAGTTATGACACTCTAGAGCAAATTTGGGTCATCGGGGACAGAGTCCAACAGCTCCTTAGCAATGTTAATGCGATGCTATTTTTGGACGAAATTGAGCAACAATCGAAGACGAGCAAAGCAGCTTTAAAAAATTAACTGAATATTCAAAATGGCCGAACTTATCGGCATAAGTAAGAGATATGAGTACCAACATAACGCCACAAAAAAAATTGAAAATTGAAAATACGCGATACTTTTTGAACAGACCTCGTATTCTTTGGCTATGATTTGGTAAATAATTAGTCCATAATCTTAAATGGCAAATTTTATTCTATTTAATTTTTTTTTCCAAACTCTTAAATTAATAATCTTTTATGGTAGGTATTACTATGAACAGGACTTTAAAATCAGAGGTAAGACTTAAATCGGTCACTTTTTCTAATTGTGTGTATTCCCATAGAATTGTAAAGGTTCCAAAAATGTTGACATAGATTTTGCAGTCACCTCATGTGATTCGGGCCATAATTAAAAATTGTGCTCCAAAGAGTCCACGGTCATCCATCAAGATATTGTTGTTGAGAAACACGAACCTGTGGTGTCACAGGAGAGTTGCTGGAAAATGTATCATATTTGTTGACGTAGATTATAGACTTTGATCTATATTATCAATGTTGAAGAGCCGAACAGTTTCATTGGAATGCGTTAAAAAGATCGCAAAGGTTACAGTATACACAAATCGAGTGAAGAGTGGACACATTCATAATAAAACGAGAAATCAAACAAAACTGAAACTTGGAATGAATCTCCGACATTGTAAGCAACGATATAGTCAGCACCAGGTAATAAAGGGTGTATCCTCTAGCAACTATAGACACGGATTATTTGTTGCATAAATATTTACTTAGCCAAAGAAAAATGCCTTTGCGTGTCAGATCGCAGGCGTTCTTTTCGCAAGTTGCGCATGGCATGCAAATTAGATTGCCGTACTTCGCATAACAGAAGTGACGCTTTGTTGTCTGCAAAATTGACTCATGCCAAACAGAACCTCACCACGAAGGTGTTAAAATTTAAAGAACTATCCCAGTAACATTTTCTTTTCACAGAATTATTAGTATTTGCACTCAATATCCACTGAACTGCCATCTATATTGGGACACGTTCAAAGTAAACAAATCATTTCTGAACGCAAGTTCACACTTCAAATAATTTTTTAGAGCTTCATCTAATGAATTGATTGTCATGTATTTTCTTAACAAAAAAAACCCAACCAACCACATCAGTTTAATATATAAATTCAAAAAAATATTAAATAAGAAATGTGCTAATATATGCTTTTTATCTGTAAATGCCGACCAAAAACAGGCCGCATTCCTTTTTCTGATTTTTGTACTGCTTCAAAATCGGAATTACGTTGAAATGTTTCAAAATTCCCATGGCCACTGATTAAATTCTGAATAAAGATTATTGTACTAAACTGACAGCACACAGTTTTGATAAATTTGCTAAATTATCATCAATTATTATGTTAGGATTTTAAGCTCTTTTAATAATATTTCTTAAAAATTTAGATTATTGATTTTAGCTTTTAACAGTTTGTTTAGTTATTGAACGAAGAGAATATGTGTACACGTTTTATGTGATAATTTAGTTGGCAAGCTATTTTTTTACTTAAGTTTTATTTAGAACTTTTATCTAATAGAGTTTGTAGTTCATTAGTACTTTGGAAAATACATAAAAAAAATTTAAAGTGAATCTTATGATATAGTAAAAATGGACGATTATCCAATTTACGCTTTAAAAAATAAAGTTAAGTAAAATAACTTTAGACTTAGATTTTGTAAACATTTTTATTGTTTTTTATTGATTATACTTTGCCAAATATGAGCAAAAAAATAAATTTTTAAAAAATATTTCGAAAACCTTCTTCAAAGACTCGATTCTTTAAGGTAGTTTTTTAATGGCTTTTACAAAACATCTCGAATGTTGGCTTTTTATTACTTGACGAATGGTTTTTTTTTCTTTAACTTTAAAGTTTTACAGTTATCTATATTAATAGAATTTTTAATATAGACTAATAAGAAAATGTTTAATAACGTCAAATCGCATGATTTTGGAAGCCAATTGACATGACCAAATCTCAAAATTATCCTTTCTGGGAGCACTTTTTGTTAAATAAAGCCTAAATTTGTTTTTTTTTTAGTATAACATCTAATATTTTTTTGTTTAAATCTTTGAGTTCAGGTATAAAAACGAAAATTGTTATCATATAGCCATATTGCTCAGAGTTGACGGTATTTGTGCATCCTTCTTCATTTTCATAGAAAAACTGTCCATCCTTTTTAATTTTTAAAAAAAAACACCTTCGGACCAAAATTTACACCTGGCAGTTATTTTTAATAAATACAGTGGCTTTTTTACCAGGGCTATTAGCTTTCAATTCGCTGTTTGATCATAGATGGCGTGAGTGAGCGTATTAAGCTACCATTGGCACGCCCTTAGATTAAAGAATACCTGGATAGGCCCCTACCGTATATGTATACGCAATTTTGTGTAAGAATTTTTACGAAGGGGATATGACTGTCAAAAATTTTTTAATGTAGACATAACACCCACTGCCATCAATGTGTAGTAATGGAAATTTATTTAATTGCAAAAGCATAATTTATATTTATTTTAATTCACTAATTGGAAACAAAAATACAATTTCAATACAACGACAGGTCATTTTAATTTTTTGCACAATGTTTTGATATGAAATGGAATTCTATTTTAGGTTTATTATACATTTCGTAAATATCAATCAAATATAAACCGCCTCAATTTTGTAGACTTTCGGAGAGTTTTTAAACTTTAATTCTCCATGAAAGTGGAGACTCAGGGGATAGCTTTGTCATTTCTGAAATTTTTATTTGGTCACATAAAAAAGTGAAATTTAAAGTGTAGTTTGTATCTATTTTCAAATATTTACGAAGAAGTAAGTATTTTTATAAATAGATATATTATTAATAAAACTCAATACAAATTTTTTATTTCAGAAAATGAAGTGTTTCGTTAATAAATGCTTCTCATACGAAGAAATGAGGAAACCGGGAATTTCTTTCTTTCGGTAAGTTGACATCTTTATTTTTGCTAAATAAAATAAGAAATACTTTATTTGTGATGTGCCTAAATGCCTTATAGTGATTTATTTTATTGAAAAAGTAGTCAAAAAGTAAAAAGTTCGGTATTGAATTAATGTAAACAAATCCGATGTTGACAGTTAAATATTTACCATAAAATAGTTCAGTGCCGGTGTATATAAAGTGTGTGTAAGAAAGTTTAAGGGACCGAATTTGTCAGTCTATTTTTTATTGCTGTTTTCATTGTGTTAAAATAAATAAACCGAATCGCAAAAAATGCTCGCTGAGCAATTGGATGTTACTCAAACAGCCATTTCCATGCGTCTGCGTGCCATGGAGAAGATTGAAAAGATCGGAAAATGGGTGCCGCATGAATTGAACGATAGGCAGATGGAGCGACACCAAAACACATGCAAAATCTTGCTCGCCATACAAAAAAGAAAGTCGTCCCTGCGTCGGATTGTGACAGGCGATGAAAAGTGGCTATATTTCGAGAATCCTAAATGCAAGAAATCGTGGGTTGATCCCGGCCAACCATCAACGTCTTCCCCAAGACCGAATCGCTTCGGACGGAAGACGATGCTGTGCGTTTGGTGGGATCAGCGGTGTATCGTCTAGTATGAGATGTTGAAACCTGGTGAAACTGTCAATTCTCTCAGCTACCATCAACAACTGATCCATTGCACCGTGCTCTGCATAAAAAAAGGACGGATTATCAACAAAGATATGACAAGGTGGTTTTCCTCCACGACAACGCACTATCGCACACTTCAAAAATGGTCCGAAACTACTTGGAGGCACTCAACTGGAAGGTGCTACCCCACCCCGCTTATTCACCAGACCTGGCCTCTTCCGACTACCACCTGTTTTCGTCGATGGGCCACGCGCTCTCTGAGCAGCACTTCGATTCTTACGAAGACGTTCAAAAATGGATTGATGAGGGGTTTTTCTCGAAAGAGAAGGAATTTTTTTGGCGTGGTATCCACAAATTCCCCGAGAGATGAGAAAAATGTATAGCTAGCGAGGGCAAGTACTTTGAATAAATTTGTTTTTGCTTTCTATGAAAAAACAGCGGATTTAAGCTTATACACCTGGTACATAGACTTGTATATTTGGTTATCCTTATTAATGGCAATTTTTCTTATTAACGTATCCATCGATCAAAAAATGAGCCTCATTATTACCATCAAAATCTTCTTCTAAAGTGCAAAACTTTGCAACCGTTGAATCACTTCTTTTTTTTGTTGAAAAAATCTATAAATGGCAGTTCTATATTAATTAAATATATATTTTTTAACAAATTTTATTTAATAAAAATATTAAATAATAATGCTGTATTTTTCCAAACTATAAGATGGATAGTCCCATACACTTAAAAATCTAATTCTTTATTTTCTTTCTTTGTTAGAGAAATTGTAATAAATTGCCTGGAATTAACTATGAATGAATATTTTTTTTTTATTAATTTTAAATAATAATTGCAATTTGAATAATAAAGTGTAAAATTTATTTCAAAGTATTTGAAAATTTGTTAAAAAATTTCAAAACTCATTAAAGGCAATTCGAAAACATTCGCATATTGAATGATGAGTTGTGTGCACAGAACAAGTTTAAGAAATATTACCATACAATCACAAGGTTAATCTATTTGGAAATCTATTTTGATGTCATCCAATGCACTTGGTCATAATCTCATCTTTTGAATTTGCAATTGGATTCGTAGTGCAATTTAATAATTCACACGATGATCACTAATAGGTATAATCACAAATTCCAACCAGAATCACACAAGAGACTGCAATTTAAAAACATTCGCACTATCGTAAAGCGCTTCAGTTTCTTGGTTTGTTGTATAACAGAACTTTTTAGAAACAAAAACCGAATTGGACTGACTTTGCGAATAGTCCTAGATAAACATAGTTTATATCAGCCAATATTATTAACAATATTTTAAAGCAGCTCATTTGATATTATTTGATATTCGGTGCGCCGCAGATCATGTCAGAATTCGGATGATTGGCGAATTCAGCCTATTCTGCATCGTGCAAAATACTAAACGGCCTCATACTCGTACGTGGATTCAACCATTGAATTTGCTTAGATTCTCGATTGGATGCGAATTCTGGGAATACGAATAGATCCCCAGTCATTGAGAAAGCCAAATCCATATGTTCAGTCAGTTATATAAAAGGCTTTGAATACAGCTAGTTAGCCAGTCGGTGGTATCAGGTCAACTTCGGCACGGCAACCTCCGAACAAGGTCCCAACCATGGATCCGCATCCATCTAGCATTCGCCAATAGCGAAGACGTTTGAACCCAAAACCATTCGAGTAGCCACCAGAGCCAAAGCCCAAGCCCCGGAGTCAGTCGTCAGTTTGGTGTGGATTAAATTGCTCAGAGCTCTCAGAACGAGAGGGCCACCCGCTGGGGCCAGCCTGTCAATTACTTTAAACAAATTATATCACAAATTAGATGAAATCTCATGCTGATTGCACGAGTATGTGCTTTCATGCTTGTGGCCAAATGAGAGATGGATGCTTGGATTTTAATCGGCCCATAAGACATTGGTTTTACTCATTCCGCCACAAGTCGTTAGGATAGGGCGCACCGAGGTCAAATTCAATATACCACTCTTCCGCTCTATCTACGTGTATCTGCAATAATCGTATAGTTTTTAGGCTTCACTTAAAATTAAGTTTCACTTGGCATAACGTGTATTCAGTTCCTTCCAATGCTGATCAAACATGAAAAGTTCAGTGCAAATTTTTCGATAACAAACATTTTTTTGTATTTTTAATGCAAAAAATTCTCAGAATTTCTCAAAAAATGCAAGTTTCTTTCTCACAACTTAGATGAATTTTTGGAGAATTACGAATCAAAAAGCGATCAACTTTAATGTTGACTAAAAGGATTAACTTTTAAGATAACTCACATATAGAATAATCCAATTTGTGCTTTTGAAAGTTCAAATTAATAAAGTAAATTTCAAATTTATATTTTGATAGAAATTTTATATATGTTAATTATTTTTTGTTAACTTTACCATTATGGAAAAAGAAAAAACAAAATAGTTTTAATGAATTTTTGATTACTTGACGGCTGCTGTTTTTGAAATACTCTAAAATTATATCATACGATCTAATTAACACTGTTTTTCGTCAATAAAAATAGTGTTATTCGATCGTATGATATAATTTCTTTTCTGAGTCTTTTTTGTGGACTCTAGCGTTTTGTGGAAAAAATATTTTTGTGGAAGTATCTTTTTTTAAAAAGTCTCTCTTGTACAAAGTATCTTTTTGTAAGAGGCCTCTTCTGAGAAATGTATTTTTTTTTGTAAAGTATCTTTCATAAAATGTATATTTTTGTGAAAAGAATCCTTTTGTATTTAGTATCTTTTTTGAAAAGTATCTCCTTGGAGAAAATATGCTTTCGTACAAAGTATCTGTTTGTGAAAATTATCTTTTTTTCGATAAGTATCGTTTTGTGAAAAGTATATATTTGGGGTTAGTGGACAAAGTATACTATCGTAAAAAGTATCTTTTTGTGGAAAGTATATTTGTATTGAAAGAAGCTTTTTGTTAAAATCATATTTTTTTTAAAACGTATCTTTTTGCGGTGATACTTTTTTTCGAAAGCATCTTTTTACGAAAATAATTTCTTTGTCGAAAGTATATTTTTGTGGACAGTATTTTTTTATGAAAAAAATCTTTTTGCTGAAAGTATATTTTTGGGAAGAGCAGCTTTTTTTTGGAAATTATTTTTTTGTAAAAAGTATCTTTTTGTGGATAATATCTTTTTGCGCAACGTATTTTCTAGGAGAAAGCACACTAACGAAAAAGTACGTTTCTATGGAAAGTATCTTTTGGTGAAACGTATCTTCTTGAAAAAAATTATACTATCGAAAAAATTATCTTTTTGTAGAAAATATCTTATTTTTATTATAGAAAATATCTGTTTGTGAGAATTTTTTTTTTTCGAAAAGCATCGTTTTATGAAAAGTATCTTTTTGTCGAAAGAATCTTTTTGTTGAAAACATATTTTTTTTGAAAAGTATCTTTTTTGAGAAATACCTATTTTGGAAAGCATCTTTTTGCGGAAAATATTTTTTTTGTGGAACGTATTTTTGGGGGGAAAATATATTTTAAGGGGCAGCATCTTTTTGGGGAAAGTATTTTTTTGTGTAGAGTATATTTTGTGAAAAATATGTTTTTATATAAAGAATCTTTTGTGGAAATTATTTTTTTGTGGAAAGTGTCTTGTTGTCGATAATATATTGTATTTTTGTATAAAATATCTTATTAGAGAAAGTATCGTTTTGTAGAAAGTATCTTTTTGTGCAATGTATCATTTTTTGAGATGCCTCTTTTGAGAAAAGTATTTTTTTTTGTAAAGTATCTTTCGTAAAATGTTTCTTTTTGTGAAAAGAATCTTATTTTGTGATAAGTATATTTTTTGGAAAATATCCTCTTGGAGAAAGTATGTCGAAAATATCGTTTTGTAGAAATTATCTTTTTCTAAAAAGCACCTTTTTGTAGAAAGTATTATTTTGTGAAAAGCATATTTTTTAAAAATGTTTTGTTGTGATATTTTTTGTGAACAGTATCTTTTTGTGTAAAGTAGCGTTTTGTGGGACGTATCTTCTTAGAGAGAGTATACTATCGTAAAAAGTATCTTTTTATGGAAAGTACTGTTTTGTAGAAAATATTTTTTCATAGAAAATATATTTTTGTGGAAATAATTATTATTTTTTATAGAAAGAATCTTTTTGTTGAAAGTATATTTTTTTTTTAAAAGTATCTTTTTGGGTAAATACTTATTCTATTGTAGAAAGCATCTTTTTACGGAAAGTATTTTTTGTATAAAGTATATTTTGTGAAAAATATCTTTTTGTTTAAAGATTTTTTATGGAAAGTATATTTTTGTGGAAAGTATCTTGTTGTACATAATATCTTTTTATATAAAATATCTTATTATAGAAGGTATCGCTTTGTAGAAAGTATCATTTTGTGAAAAGCATATGTTAGTAAAATGTGTTTTTTGTGGAAAATGTCTTTTTGTGAAAAGTGTCTTGTTGTGCATAATATCTTTTTGTAAAAAATTTCTTATTATAGAAATTATCGTTTTGTAAAAGGTATCTTTTTGTTGAAAGTATAATATATTTTTGTGCAAATCATATTTTGTGAAAAGTATCTTTTTGGGAAAAATGTATTTTTGTGAATTGTTGTTTTTGCGGAAAATACCTTTTGATGAAAAGTATGTTTTTATGGATGTTTATATTCTGTTTGCTGAAAGCATATTTTTTGGAAAGATAATTTTATTAATTGTGGAAATCATATTTTATGAAAATGTTTTTTTTTTTGGAAAAATATATTTTTGGGGAAAATATCTTTTTGTGCAATGTGTATTTTTGTGAATTGATATTTTTGCGGAAAATACCTTTGAATGAAAAGTATGGTTTTTTAGAAATGTATTTTTATAAAAAGAATCTCCTTGTCGAAAGTATGTGTAAAGTTAGTATGATAAAAAATAGATTTTATCATGAATCTAATATCTTCGACAGATTACAAGTAAGTCATAATATACAAAATATTTTTTTTCAAGCGTAAATCTTCGAAAGTAATACGAATCAATTTTATGTATTTTTTTTCGTAAATTTTTTATGAGACTTTCCTAAAAGCATGCATTTTTTTTAAAGTTTACCTAACTGAAAAATTTTGGAATTTAAATTCCAGAAACAAATTAAGCTCAAAATAGATCGGATTATATGAATTTGACCAAAGAAATATTTCTGTTAGATTGACAATAAATAGTTATGAATATTTGTACAATAGAAAAATATGTTAACTCATTCTTATGTGCCTTGTGGACTAGATA
Source organism: Atherix ibis (assembly GCA_958298945.1). Taxonomy (NCBI): domain Eukaryota; kingdom Metazoa; phylum Arthropoda; class Insecta; order Diptera; family Athericidae; genus Atherix; species Atherix ibis. The sequence goes on along the minus strand of OY282605.1, from coordinate 26,739,762 downwards.
AATGAAGATTGTTGTGGGTTCTTTTGCTCTTCTTAGAACTTTTTGGGTACTTTCTGTTTATTTGGTTTTGATGCAGGAAAAATGGCTTCTATTGTACATACTCAGTTGCAATGTTTTAAGCTCTCTTCATATGAAAATTTTATATTTAAGGGATTTAGTGAGCAGTAAATGAATGAGCCTCTTCGCTGAAGAAAATTTATTTGAAAATCAGCATCCATAAGCTGATGTTCTAGCACCCAATCGGCGTATATCTTAAACTAAAAAAATGAAACCCTGGATAACATATATTTTTTACAACTGTCAAATAATAGGGCTACACTAATAAAAAAAATATTTGGAATTTTTTATACAAAACTACAGGAACTAAGACTTTTTCTTAAGAGTAAGTCCTTTTGATCCGTAACTCAGATAGCTAATCTAGTTGTTCTCGAGAGCATAATGCTAGCAGATGGAAAAACTAAAAAGGTGTACGTCAGTTATTTGTAAGAGTAATTTCTTAACAATTAAGACCTAGAACAACTATGGATGCATTGGGGAAAGTGAGTTATCATCTTAATATCGAAAAGGAAGATTACAAGTACCAACCCTACCACTGATCTTTGGCGGAATATGCACCGACTATTATTGAGAATTCTTGCATAGTGAAACAAAATTACGCACTGTACGTGTTAATGACGATGTTTTGTAAACATTGAGCGCTCCTATTAATCATGTCAAGAAGAGAAAAACTCAGTCATCCACTTCTTTGTCTTCATTGGGGCTGATGTAAATGTATACATGGTAGAAAATCTGGGCAACGACCAGCATAGAATCGGTGGAATCTAATGTAACAATCGCCCTCTGATGTGATAAGTTCCGCAGGAGCGGAAAGAAGATGAATCGCTGGAATGGTAGATGCGAACAGTCAATCTTCCAAGCCACAAGGAACCTGAGTTGGTCTATAATACCTCAAGATCTGCATTTGTTCAGAAGTCGATCCACTTGGCCATTCGACAGTTACCATTGCGATTGACTTACGTTATCAGTGGTCACTCGCATCATCTACTAAGCAAATAGAGCACAGCGAGCCGATACATGTACGGATCAAGACTTGCAGATATTTTAATTATTCGTGATGTAATGGCAATCCACTGCTGAGTATGCAATTCTATAAGCAAAAGGTGTTATAATACAATTTTATATACAATATTTATTAATCTTTTTTCTGTTTCTTTGTTAGAATCCATCAAGGGCTTAGCTTCTGTTGCCAATATTGATGATCGTTGAACCTGTGATGTAGTTGCCTTTTTAAGGCTCTTTCTAATGTCTTAGAAGATTTTCTCCTAGAAGTCTTCTTTCTGTGAAGGGTTATTCCGAATTATCTTCCAACTATAAAGATAATGAAAAACTATTCAGTTGGCAAAGGTGAACAAATCCATCAGCAGTGGTAATTAATTTTCTGCTTTAATTTTTTCCAACTCGTAGACCGTTTTTCTTATATTATCGTTTGAGTACGCCTAGGTATGATTTGATTTCTTGATGGAATTTCACAAGTTAAATGACTTGCACTTCCATTTAATCGTTACATTTATGCACTTGTACAATACTTAGTCACTTTAGAAAAATTTACCATTTTTAGCTACTATAATTATAGTAACGATTTCTTTAGATCTACTGATTTATGATGTCATCAAGGGAAGAAGTAGTAAATATTTACCATATTCTTTATGTTTCTGTAGGTGAGTCCTCTAAATAAATCGTTTGACTGAGTAAAATTTAAGATTTAATGAGTTTTTTTTTTCTAACAGCTAAATGAAATTACGTATCAAGAAAAAATGCTGTAAAATAATTTAAAAATTACTTCGAAACTTAATTTAATCCTCGAAACTATAAACTCATAGCGAAATTATACTAAATAGTAAATATTGAATTATTGATAAGTTTAGTTTAGAGTTTTAAGATACATAATCTTCCCAGGCTCTTTTATTACGAAATTACTCCTTGTTGTATGGCCATAAATAACCTTTGACCAAAATTTGTTCACGTCACACTCGGTCTCGATAATAATGACAACACAGACGACTCTTGACGATGCGACGAACAAATTATACTCACGTTGCGTTGATTGGACTTTATTGCAAAATAATATAAAATACGAATAATAGTGGAAAAAAAAACTACTTTTGTAGGTCACCTATTCGCTTGTAATGCAGTGCCGATGATGTGCATTATGGATTATTGGACTTGGCCCGATCTTCATTGATTGGTAAACACCTGCTGGCACCATCACAATTTCCATTCGGAATCCCCGACTACATATCAGTCCGATAAGTTAGATACTGGCTAAAGATAGCCAAGTAATGGAGGTAACCATGTACACAGCAGACCTCTTCGCCATTGACAAGGAAGAACGGTTTTACTCTTTCAGTTTTTACTATCTTCTCGCATTCGATTTTGAATTTGCTGCCTCTACGAGAATATTTACTTTTAAAATATTTACCTTTGCATGCAGGTATTCAATAGAAGATGTCTTGCCACATATTCCAAGGGGCGTGGAATAATTAAAAATACATTTGAACTCGTCGATAATGATTGCGTCAGTATCTTCTGCTGAGTTTGTTAAGCTAATCTAATCTTAAATATTTTGCATTTGATATTAAAACAAATGTGAATACAGGGTATATTCGATAAATCTCAATGTAAATTGTATCTTCATCACCTGTAATTTCGATACGAGTTGATATCAAAGCAAAAAAAAAATAATCATTTTGCAATGTGTTCATAAATAGTCTATCTACAGAAATAGACGAATTTTTTGGGAATAAAATAGCTAATAATAACTATTCTGATAAGTGTGATAGTCGATAAATTAACAATAGTTATTAGCCTCCATAAAGCAATTTATTTTATTTGGAGACTTTCAGGTAATAAAGTGTTATCAATTTTTAAATTTCATTTTATTATTAATTTTTACAAAATATGGGGTGCGCCATCTAAATGTGGTCGATTGAAATATTGAATAACTTGAACAATTCTCAATCTATTTATTTTTAGAACTATTTATTTTTATAAAATTTGTAACTTGACAATTTTTTGCATTCAGTTTTCAAAAACAATATCGATCAAATGACCACCTTCATTGCGGATACAAAATTCAGCTCTTTTTCTGGCATTTTCCATGACATTTTCCAGCATCTCGGGTGATATCGCAGTGATTTCGGCTCGAATATTGTCCTTAAGCTCGTCTAAGGTCTTCGGTTTGTTAGCATACACTTTGCTTTTTAAAAATCCCCACAAAAAAAAGTCCGGTGCCGTTAAATCGGGTGATCTCGGTGGCCAGTCAATATCCCCCCCTTTCGATACCACACGTCCTGGGAACTTTTGACGCAAGAAGTTCATCGTTGATTTCGCGGTGTGACATGTCGCGCCGTCTTGTTGAAACCAAAAGCCTTTAAGACCTTTTTCACGCATTTCTGGTAAAACAGAAATACCGTCCCCATTGACAGTTTCCCCAACTCTGAAGAAGAACGGACCAATGATGGTTTTTGAGCAGATACCGGCCCAAACAGTCACTTTCTGATCATGCAGTGGAGTTTGATGTATACGTGTAGTATGAGGATTTTCTTTCCCCCAAATGCGACAGTTTTGTTTATTTACAGTGCCAGATAGCGTGAAATGGGCCTCATCATTTATTAAAATTCGCTCCCAAAAATCGGGCTCCGATTCACTCACTCGAATAACGTTATTGGCGTAAGCCACGCGTCGCGGATTGTCTGTTTCCAATAATCTTTGGGTTAACTGCACTTTATATGGAAACATATCCAGATCATCTTTCAGAATCCTCCTCAAAGTAGTTCCACTGATGTTTAGTTGCTGAGACCGGCGGCGGTACGAGACAGAAGGATTCTCTGCAACACTCCGTTGAACCGCTTCAATATTTTCATTTGATCGTCGAGGACGTGGTCGATTTAAATGTGGACGGTCCGCTGCAGACCCGTGATTTTCGAAGTTCGAAGCTAAGCGACGAATAGTGTCACTTTTAGGCGCAGAACGACCGCAATACTTTTGACGATACGCACGCTGTGCTGCAACAACTGAACGATTACATTTAATGAACATTGTCAATATTTCCGCGCGTTCTTTGGGCGTGAATCGATTCATGGTTAAAATTGTAATGCAATAACCTTTCCGAAATGTGTTCGACGACGTCAATCGGTTTAAATCTGTCAAAGTTATTCAATATTTCCATCGACCACATTTATATGGCGCACCCTGTAGTATAACTATAAGACTCAAAATTATTTATATAATTAAGTGCCATTTTATAAAATAAATAAATATTTGATAATTGTAATGTAGTAAATAGTTATTAGGAGAGTAGAAACTTTGCCGTAGTTACATTTGCGCAAAATTTTCTACATAGTTGAGGCTTAATTAGGATTTTGGTCTATAGGTGTAATTCAGACCCGTATTTCTTTGAACATAATGAAGCCCGAATTTTTACAACTTCAACTTGAAGATTTTATTCTGGACTACCCGGATTAAGTATATTCGATTTTCGTTTTGTTTTGTGGCGTTTTGTTAATAATCATATATCTCACTCATGCTGACAAGTTCGGCCATTTTGAATGTTTAGTTAATTTATGACAGCTGCTTTGGCTCGTCTTCGATTTTTGCTCATTTTCGACCAAATACAGAATCGCATTAACATTGCTAAGGAGCTGTTGGACTCTGTTCGCGATGACCAAAATTTGCTCCAGAGTCATGGGTTTATGGTTATGACGTAGAAACCAAAGCTCAATCATACCAATGGAAGCCGTCGCACGAGCCAAGACTGAAAAAAGCGCGCCAAGTTCGGTCGAATGTGAAGGATTTGCTTACAGTTTTCTTCGATTGCAGGGGCGCGGTGTATCATGAGTTCTTGCCACAGGATAGAATGGTCAATAAGGAATATTACCTGCAAGTTATGATGCGAGAAGCAATCCGCCAGATACGCCCGGATTTGTGAAAGAACAAAAATTGGTTTTTGCACCATGATAACGTCCCTGCTCACGCATCGTTGCTTGTATGCGAGTTTTTGGCCAAAAACAATACATTAATAATGCCGCAGCCACCGTATTCCCCAGATTTAGCCCCCTGTGACATTTTCTTGTTCCCGCCACAGATACTTTGATCCATTTTTTGGGACGGGCAAAAATCGGAGACGAGCCAAAACACGTGCTAACAAAGCAGCTGTCAAAAATTAACTGAGCATTCAAAATGGCCGAACTTGTCGGCATAACTGAGAGACATGAGTACCAACATAATGCCACAAAAAATCGAACTTGTCGGCATAACTGAGAGACGCGGGATATACGTAACCCGCAGAAATTCAAACTTCGTGATACTTTTTGAACAGACCTTAAAATTCAAAATTTGCGATATGATTTGGGGATTTTGTACCCATTTCTTATAGAGCTATGCAAAAGATTGTATTTACGTCGATAGTCCTTAAACTTTAAATTAGTTAAAAACCAACATCTCTCAAATAAGGTCTAAACTACAATTCGAATTTTTCAAGATTGTTATTTGAAATTATCTAAAAGGTATCGAGTCCTGCAAAAATTCCATTGCCAGCCATTAAAAATGACGTTGCTTTTCATGGCTACTTGATAAGTCTTAGACAATATAATAAATTAAAAATTTGGTCCAAACCTTAATTTTAATTTTGTTCAATTTAAGAACAAATTGAATAATCCTTTACTCTATTAAAGAGGAAAAAGTAAATTTCCACTGCCAAATACTATAAATAATTTTCTAAAAAAAAAGCAATCTGGCAAAAATTTATATTAAACTAAAAATATCTAATTTGCATTTAAGAAAAAAATTTCAATTTTTGTTTTGCAGAAAACTTTTTCCTAGAAAATCCTGGAATTTAATCTGATAGCATGAGTTGGAAAATATTTATTTTAAAATTAACTGTTATCTTCAATAACTCTCTTAAAATATTGAATCAAATAATATTTCCATTAAAAATAATAAAAATTCATATTTATGGAGACGCACATATAATCGAGCAGCATGGATTCTTGTCAACAAAAACATGTTCAGTAGAAAAGGGAGAAAAAAGATGACAGAAAAATCTTCTCTAATCTATTTGCTATTTAATATTTACGGAAATTATTATTCCGAAAGATATTGCTAATTTTTATTATGACACACTATTATTCGTAGGATATTGTACAAGTCGATTGATGAATACATGACCCTAGAGGTCAATCTCCTTCAATAAAGCCAAAGTAATAGCGTATATGGCAAAGATGAATTCTGCCTGCGTTAGTCCATTGTGAAGATAGTCATTGACCACCTTTAGTGTACTATCTTGGATAAATTTCAGTGAAAACTGCGTAAGAGTCTTGTTTTCCAGCTTAATATAAGAAACTGTTGATTTGTCGTCGACATTTATTGATTTCGACTGGATAAGTGAATAGGAAATTGAATGAGACTTCTTTGGTGGCCTCCTCCTTTATTAATCTGCGACGATGAATCAAACTGACTCTAAGCCCATCCACCATAAACGTTTTACCTTCGATAGAAATAGTCAATAGACTCATAGTTGGAAGATATCATAACCGTATAAACATATTTAACATTAAAATATATTTGAGTAAAATTCACTATATACCAAAATATTAGAAGGAAATTTTTGTATTACCATTTATGCTTTTTGGTATTAGATCATGAATTAAACGAGCAGAAAAACAGGAACGGCTGACTGTAATATTAAATATATTCCGTGAAAAATTTACAAATTTATTTTCGTACTCTTTGTACTGCCTGGGACTATTGATTCAACACCTTTTCATATTGATTGGAAATTTATTTCAGGCTCATACAAAATGGAAATTTGGTTAAATTGCACTTTTAAATTATTACTAAATAAAATTATTGTATTATAATTTTTTTTAAATATTAACAATCAAGAAACTGAATTGGGATTTATAGGAAAATATGGTCTTTGCATATTTGCAGATATTGGAATTGCTTTTAATCAAGTAGTGGAAAATAAAAACTTCGCAAATTTTACACCTTTTTGATTTCAGGCCGTTTTAAAGAGGATTATCCAGTTTTAGTTTCGGAAAACAAAACTTAACTAATTAAACTAATCGTTTAAAATATGAATTTCTATTCAAACATTTATATTATATATTTATTGGCATTATAAATCAAATATAATTTTATTCAAATACTTGCCAAAACATTTCTTGCAGGACTCGATTTCTTCGCATGCGTATTAATAAAAAAAATTTTAACTATATGTTAAATGGCCCTTTTAAGATTTTACTTAATAAAATTTTTATAATTTTTAAAAAATATTAATAATTAAAAAAATGTCTTGAGATTTATGGGAAACTATAATTTTTGTATATTTACAGATATAACAATTACTCTTGATAAAGTAATAAAAATAAAAATCTTGCAAATTCTATTTTTATACCTTGTAGACTGTTTTTGTTGATTTAAAAATTTTGAAAGAGGATAATCCAATTTTCGCTTTGGAAAAAAAAACTAAACTAAATCAAATATTCGGTCAATATTTAAATTTATATTAAAAAAATGATCTTACATTATCTTTGCCATTATGCATAAAATATAAATTTATTTAAATACTTGTGAAAAAAAAACTTTTTACAGGACTCTATCCTTTCGAGGTTATTTTTAATGACTTTTTCGTATATTTCGTGCTGTAATTCAGTCCTTATTTAATGGATGTTATTTTTCAGAGCTCTAAAAATTAAAAGCCCTCCGGGTTAACATGCTTTTTGAAAAAAAAAATTTTTGACTATATGTTAAATAGCACTTTTAAGATTTTACTTAATAAAATTTTAATTAATAAAATATTTATAATTTTTTAGAAACTGATTTGGAATTTATAGGAAAATATGATCTTTGCATATTTGCAGAATACCAATTGCTTTTAATCAAGTAATAAGAATAAAAATTTTGTAAATTCTTTTTTTTATACCTTGTGGATTTTTTTGGATTTTAGGAAATTTTAAAAATTTTTCGTTTTGGAAAAAAAAATTATTAAAAATTAAAATTTATATTAAAAAAATTATCTTACATAACCTTTGCCATTATGCAAAAAATGTAATTTTATTTAAATACTTGCGAAAAAAAACTTCTTGCAGGACTCTATCCTTTCGAGGTTATTTTTAATGATATTTTCGCACATTTCGGGTTGTAATTTTTGAACATTTCGGGTTGTAAAATGTTCCAAAAATTTAAAATTTTCTGCGATAACATGATTTTTTATAAGAAAAAAATCTAACGGCGTTAAGTCCCATGATCCTGAAAGATAATTGACATATTTATTACGCGTCCGAAGATCTTTTTGTGCAATAAATTCTAAACTTGTTGTTTTGTGCGGCTTTCAGCTACATTTTGTTAAAAATAAATATGGACTATATTGAAACTTTTAAATTTAGAACTAAAAAAATTGATTTCAGAATTGACGGTACTGGTCTCTTCTTCTGGATTTTTCAAGATATAATGCACAATGACAACTTCCAACCAAAATAAACACAAAAGACAGTCATTTTTTTAAGGATACAATAGCTTTTACACAGTTATTTGTGGGTTTTTAGAGCCTCAGATAGGCTAATTTTTCTAATATTTATTTCAAGTATTTAATAATTGAAAAATGAGTCTAATCGTTTTTTCTTTCTACATTTTCAAAGAAATTCAAACCCAAAATGTGCAGTAGATTGTTATTTTTTAAGTGTACAATAACTTATGAGTTTTTTGAGCCTCATACGAGGTCTGTTCAAAAAGTATCCCAAATTTTGAATTTCCGCGGATTTAGTATATTCGATTTTCGATTTTTTTGTGGCGTTATATTGGTACTCATGTGTCTCACTTATGCCGACAAGTTTGTCCATTTTGAATGTTCAGTTAATTTTTGACAGCTGCTTTGCTTGCACGTGTTTTAGCTCGCCTTCAATTTTTGCTCAATTTCGACAAAAAACAGCAACGCATTAACATTGCTAAGGAACTGTTGGACTCTGTCCGCGATGACCCAAATTTTCTCCAGAGGATCATAACTGGTGACGAATCATGGGTTTATGGTTACGACGTGGAAGCCAAAGCTCAATCATCCCAATGGAAGCTGCCGCACGAGCCAAAACCGAAAAAAGCGCGCCAAGTTCGGTCGAATGTGAAGGTTTTACTTACAATTTTCTTCGATTGCAGGGGCATGGTGGATCATAAGTTCTTGCCACAGGGTAGAACGATTAATAAGGAATATTACCTGCAAGTTATGCGCAAGTTGCGCGAAGCAATCCGTCAGAAACGCCCGGATTTGTGGAAGAACATAAATTGGCTTTTGCACCATAATAACGCCCCTGCCCACGCATCGTTGCTTATGCGCGACTTTTTGTCCAAAAACAACACATTAATAATGCCGCAGCCACGGTATTTCCCAGATCTTGCCCCCTTTGACTTTTTCTTGTTCCCGAAACAGATTCTTTGATCCATTTTTTGGAATGGGCAAAAATCGAAGACGAGCCAAAACACGTGCAAGCAAAGTAGCTGTCAAAAATTAATTGAACATTCAAAATGGCCGAACTTGTCGGCATAAGTGCGTGATATGAGTACCAACATAACGAGATATGAGTTAATTTAAAGATTAATAAATTCGATTTAAAATTTTTTATGTTATTATTGTAGCAGTAAATAAATGACAGAACTTTACTTTTTATACTTAAAAATGGATAGCTCAGTATTTCACCACTTTTTAAATTTACATAATAAATAGCCCTCCGACATGCTCTGTTCAATCTATTTTAACATATTCGCCTAACAGTCAATTAGATCAATAGTAAGTTATTCAATAAAAACAATTCTCTAGAATGCGGAAAATTCCAGACAACCTTTAAAAATTACTTTAGAATTTTGAAAAATTATTTAATTTGTGTAAAAGCCATTTTTTAATGGTACTCGTATGTGTACTCTTAAAGATGCATTGAAAATTACCATAAAAATACCGGATATTAAATATAGAATCAATGAACATATTTAAATGGTAGTTTTCTTGTTTAATTGTTACTTCTCATATTATATTAGGTATAAATTTTTGAACAAAATGCCCAACAATATCTTTGATAAATTGCCAACTGTACTTGTAAATTCTGACTCATTCGAGGCTTTCCTTCGCTTGCCTACATACAATTTTAAATTGAATATAAAATGACACCTGCTATAGGTTGTCTAACAATCATTCAATCATTACAATATACTCACGCGCGACATGCATCTTTATGGTAAGAAAGTTTGCGCAACCGACGCCTAATGGCGACCTCATCTAACAAAACAACAACAAAAAATGCTTTTGTTTTAAGTTCCAACAATTCTACAAACACAACATACACACACAAACGCACGTAGTATTATATGGAGGCGCACTTAATTTGTTCTTTTACTTTTCAAATGGTTTTTACAGTAACCATAAATAATCATACGATCTGAGAAATGAGTTTAATATCTTTTGAGGAAGCTCCACAATATCTTCCCTAATCCAAAACTTTTGTGCAGTTGCGCAAAACTCATTCGAATATGTGGGCTTGCTTCGGAATAAGAAGAAGAAGAAAAAACTAAATAAAATGAAGGCACTCGAATTTCGAGAAGGTCACACTTGCGCACTCGCATCTCGGCAATGAATACTCCATTTTTGCGGAAATTTGACTTTTAATTAATGCCCGCTCACACACGCGGGTCATCTCTTACACGTAACCGTAGCCGAACGTGCGGGAATAATAAATTGTACCAAAAAATTGAGCAGACAGATTTGTTGTGTGTTAAGAAGAAAAAATGTGGAGAAAAAAAATTCAAACGAAAATAAAACAATAATCGAGACTCATTTATACCAATCTGCTTACCTACATAAAGGTCATTCTAGAGTATTTGATTATTGTGGAATTGTTTTTTTGCCTCCCTCGACCGTACTCGTCTGTGGGCAAAAATTTTCCGCGGTCCAAATTTATCATGATTTCTACTAATTCATCAATAGCGTGTGCAGGTTGTTTAGGAAAATGTCCGCATTCATCTGTGCACACAATTACCCTATACTATATATCGCCCCCTTCCCTTAAAAATATAAAATTATAAACCAAATCGGCATCAAAAAAAACTCTATCAAATATTCCGGATAACAGTCAGAAACGCAATGAATCGCAAATGATCACCGATACATTTATGAGTCTTTGGGTCTAAACTTAAATTACTACCATTATTTCCGTGATTTGTTTAAGTTTATTAATATAATTACATAATTGGGAAATGGTATATTTTATAAAATTGTATTCGCCCATATCAAATGACAGTTTCAATGCTATTCTATTTACCGAAAGTGGGCTAAATACCTATATTTACCGGAAATTAGTCTGGTAGATAAAATCTAACCCAAGGCGATGAAGATTTCTCCCATTCTCCTCTTGTATGTACTATCCACTCTATGTTCAGAATTTAAAAAGGTTATGGAAAAAAATTACTTTAATATAATTTTGGTTACTTTTAAGTATATTCATTATTTTCGAATGGTACTTTGTTATTTACAATTATGCTTTTAATTTGGATCGACATTTTTTTTTAATTTTATTTAATAATATCTTATAATTATAAGGAAATATGAATAGGGAAAGTTTAATATTACTTAAATTTGGGGGAAAGTAATATTTTTCTATTTAAAATTTTAAATAAAAAATTCATAGATTTTAGGTGTTTTTTTTTGTATCTTTAATAACAGCTCCAATCCTAAGTAAACTATCAAAAAAAAAAAAACTTCACTTCCTATTAGATACACTTTCAATGGCATCATACATGCAGGCCTATTTTCTATAAGTCTGGAAATTTTCAGTTATTAATATGATCTCCAATCTTAATAAAGCCGTTAATTCTTTATCTTCCTATATGAGGCGATATGATAAGTCAGTGATAAATGAAACAAAGATTAATTTATTCAACAAAATATGATCAATTATTTAATACAGTCTCCTTCTTGGTAGATACACTGTATCCACTAAAATTCTTACGTCTTTTTACCACCCATGCGGAGCAATTAGTCACACTCAACAAAATAGGTCTCAGTTTTGGCTATAACTTCAGAATTGGATGTAAATTTATTTCTAAAAAGCCATTTCTTCCTATTTGGAAATAGGAAAAAATCGCAAGGAGTCAAATCTGGAGAATTCAGTGGGTGAGATAGTAATTCATAACGTAATTTTAAACAAAAAATGTATAAATTTTAGGTGTTTTTTTTGTAGTTTTAATAACAGCCTAAGTAAATTTCCAAAAAAACTTTACTTCCTATTAGATACACTTTCAATGACATCATACATGCAGGCCTATTTTCTATAAGTCTGGAAATTTTCAGTTATTTATATGATCTCCAATCTTAATAAAGCCGTTAATTCTTTATCTTCCTATATGAGGGCGATATGATAAGTCAGTGATAAATGAAACAAAGATTAATTTATTCAACAAAATATGATCAATTATTTAATACAGTCTCCTTCTTGGTAGATACACTGTATCCACTAAAATTCTTACGTCTTTTTACCACCCATGCGGAGCAATTAGTCACACTCAACAAAATAGGTCTCAGTTTTGGCTATAACTTCAGAATTGGATGTAAATTTATTTCTAAAAAGCCATTTCTTCCTATTTGGAAATAGGAAAAAATCGCAAGGAGTCAAATCTGGAGAATTCAGTGGGTGAGATAGTAATTCATAACGTAATTTTAAACAAAAAATGTATAAATTTTAGGTGTTTTTTTTGTAGTTTTAATAACAGCCTAAGTAAATTTCCAAAAAAACTTTACTTCCTATTAGATACACTTTCAATGACATCATACATGCAGGCCTATTTTCTATAAGTCTGGAAATTTTCAGTTATTTATATGATCTCCAATCTTAATAAAGCCGTTAATTCTTTATCTTCCTATATGAGGGCGATATGATAAGTCAGTGATAAATGAAACAAAGATTAATTTATTCAACAAAATATGATCAATTATTTAATACAGTCTCCTTCTTGGTAGATACACTGTATCCACTAAAATTCTTACGTCTTTTTACCACCCATGCGGAGCAATTAGTCACACTCAACAAAATAGGTCTCAGTTTTGGCTATAACTTCAGAATTGGATGTAAATTTATTTCTAAAAAGCCATTTCTTCCTATTTGGAAATAGGAAAAAATCGCAAGGAGTCAAATCTGGAGAATTCAGTGGGTGAGATAGTAATTCATAACGTAATTTTAAACAAAAAATGTATAAATTTTAGGTGTTTTTTTTGTAGTTTTAATAACAGCCTAAGTAAATTTCCAAAAAAACTTTACTTCCTATTAGATACACTTTCAATGACATCATACATGCAGGCCTATTTTCTATAAGTCTGGAAATTTTCAGTTATTTATATGATCTCCAATCTTAATAAAGCCGTTAATTCTTTATCTTCCTATATAAGGGCAATATGATAAGTCAGTGATAAATGAAACAAAGATTAATTTATTCAACAAAATATGATCAATTATTTAATACAGTCTCCTTCTTGGTAGATACACTGTATCCACTAAAATTCTTACGTCTTTTTACCACCCATGCGGAGCAATTAGTCACACTCAACAAAATAGGTCTCAGTTTTGGCTATAACTTCAGAATTGGATGCAAATTAATTTCTAAAAAGACATTTCTTCCTATTTGGAAATAGGAAAAAGGCGCAAGGAGTCAAATCTGGAGAATTCAGTGAGTGAGAAAGTAATTCATAACGTAATTTTAAATAAAAAATGCATAGATTTCAGGTGTTTTTTTTTGTATTTTTAATAACAGCTCTAATCCTAAGTAAACTATCAAAAAAAGAAAAACTTCACTTCCTATTAGATACACTTTCAATGGTATTCTGCATAGAGGCTGTTTTCTATAAGTTTGGAAATTTTTAGTTATTAATATAATTTCTAAGCTTAATAAAGGTGTTAATTCAATATCTTTCTATATGAGGGCGATATGATAAGTCAGCGATAAATGAAACAAAGAATTAATTTATTCAAGAAAATATGATCAATTATTCAATGCAGTCTCCTTCTAGGTAGATACACGGCATCCACTAAAATTCTAACATCTATTTACCACCAATACGTAGCAATTAGTCACACTCAACTTGAGAATTGGATGCAAATTTATTTCTAAAAAGCCATTTCTTCCTATTTGGAAATAGGAAAAAATCGCAAGGAGTCAAGTCTGGAGAATTCAGTGAGTGAGAAAGTAATTCATAACGTAATTTTAAATAAAAAATGCATAGATTTCAAGTGTTTCTTTTTGTAGCTTTAATAACAGCCTAAGTAAATTTCCAAAAGAAACTTTACTTCCTATTAGATACACTTTCAATGGAATCATGCATTGAGGTCTATTTTCTATTACTTTGGAAATTTTAAGTTATTAATATGATCTCCAATCTTAATAAAGCCGTTAATTCTTTATCTTCCTATATGAGGGCGATATGATAAGTCAGTGATAAATGAAACAAAAAATTAATTTATTCAACAAAAGATGATCAATTATTCAATACAGTCTCCTTCTAGATAGATTCACGGCATCCACTAAAATTCTAATGTCTTTTTACCATTCTTTTGGAGCAATCAGCCAAACTCTACAAAATAGGTCTCAGTTTTGGTTATAACTTCAGAATTGGGTGCAAATTTCTTTCCAAGAGATCATTTATTCCTACTTAGAAATAGGAAAGAGTCTTAGAGAGCCAAATCTGGAGAATTCTATGGGTGAGAAAGTAGTTCATAACGTAATTACACTTATTTTGCTATTTCAATTGCTCATAAATGTGCAGGTGATTAAACAAATTTTTTTCTGATGTGTAATGGTGAATCCTCGTTTTATCAGCAGTTATGAATGGATGCAAAAATTTATTTGGATTTCACTTAAATATGCACAAAGGCACCATATAAGTTGTTATACAAACAAGTTCTTTATCAGATGTTAACTGATAGCTTCGTCATACCCAAAATTTCATATTTACCTACACGTTCTCTTGAAATAGTTCACATATCAGCTATCTTATACGCTTTTACTCAGAGGTATTTTAAAACGATATTTTAGACTTTACTAATTATTTATCACCTAAATGGGAAGTTCTGGGCAATTGGCGAAATTCAGTAAGCCACTTCTAAACGCCAAAATAATTTGCAAGCTTGGTTTTCGTTTGAGATATCGTTTTCTACCTAAAAAAAATATTGTTCTATCAAGTCACAAAATTCACTTTTTTCCATATTCATAAGAAAAACGCCAAACTAGCCTGCATTTTATAGCTCTCAAAACTAAACTAATGAAAAGAAGATTATAACATTTATTTAAGCTTTATTTTAAAAATGACATGTGATAAAAAAAATGCTGATATTAATTATATTTCTTCTATTTATTACTGACTTATCATAATAACCCTATAGACCTATTAGTCTCCTTCCAAGCTTTGGTAAAATTTTTGGAAAACTTTTATTAAAACTACTCTATCTATTTCCAGATAATATAAACTTTTAATTTGAATACTCCACAATCCAAAAATGCCATCATACTCTTGAGAGGACATAGCATTGCCAAGGAGTATTCTCAGGTATTTCCCATACTATTGAATATATATGAAATTTAAGGCTCTTGTAGAGCTTCATTTCATACTATTTTTATATAAACTCATATCCCTCCCAACATCATTTTCAAGTAGCAGTTAATTCAGAATGGTCAGATATATTAAGTCGTTGGAAACGTCATGACGCATGTTCGTAAAAAATGGCGTTTCCTTATTTTCGGAAGTAGTAAATAAAATTTGTCTATTTTGTTTATTTTTTACGGGTTTTTTACGGACCAAACTTTGCTTTTTGGGCATGCATAAAGCTTACGGTGACAATACTCTACCAACGATGATTCACGAAATTTCATGCTGGTGACACTATGACGATAAAATAACGGCATCAATTTAGTCAAACCAGCGTTGGACGACACGAGAGATAGCAAAAACATTGACCATCCATCATTCTAACCGTTCATGATCACCTGAAGAAGCTAGGATACATAAACAAGCTCGATGTTTGGGTTTCTCATGCACTCAAAGAAGTTCATTTGCTGGCATGCCTAAACATCTGCGACATGCCTTTTAGATGTGAAAAAAATGATCCTTTTTGGAAGCGATTGATAACTGTTGATAAGAAGTGAACGATCTTGACCCAAGCATGGTGAGGCATCTCAAACATTCAACAAAGGAAGGTTATGCTCTTAGTATGATGGAATTTAAAAGGTGTTGTATTTTTTGAGCTTCTACCAAGGAATCAAACAGTCAATACAGAAGTGTACTGTCGGTAATTGCACAGGTTGAACGAATCCATAATCCCGAAAGGTCCGGAGCTCGTTAACAGTAAAGAAGTTGTGTTCCTTCACGATAACACAAAAAAAATTTTCGAGGTTAGATGTGATGTGTTGTCGTCAGACTTCCACTATTTTGTCTCCTCAAAACTACTGGCGTGGTATGACCTTTAATTCCGATTCTTTGGCGATAAGGACAGGTCCCTTCTATAAACGACGAATTATGAAGCTTTCTGAAAGATTGCGAAAGGTTATTGTGCAAAATGGTCAACATATCATTAATTGATCTTTGTTCTTTTTAAAATGCAACATGACTTATTCGACAACCCAATGTATCCAATTTTAGCTGGAGTCCCACAAGGCTGTATTTTTGGTCCAAATTTATATAATATTTATTACCAACTCATAGTCGCACCGGAGACCTGGTTCTGGATATCATCCTGTAAAGCCTGCTTTATTTTAACTATATCGGATTATATTGGATTCCTTGACATATTAACAAGTCTAACATTGCACAACCTAGCAGACTTACTGGGGAGACACTTCATCGTCCAGTTCACTTGGGGTTATTTTGACAGTCTATTACCAATAGAGCCCCATCCCTCAATTCTAGGCAAGGAAATTTTTAAAAATTGGATTTGGAAATACCGTATCAGACATAGTTTTCTCTTTGGAAACCTTTAACATACCATATGTCAATCCTGTGGCATCCGGCTAACCGTTAAACACGTACTCTGGAACTGTCAAACTATCCACCATTTGTTTTCTTATAAAATCCACCTTCTGTAGAACTTCTTAATCCTCTAACTTCCTTTTCCAGTTATATTTTCAATCTATTGTAAGATACATATTTTTTTTTTATTTGTATGTTAGGCCTATTTTTGTACCGCCATGACTATGAGGTCACTTGGCGACATAATTTTTCATGTATGTTGGCTTTCCTAGATTCCCAAATGAAACTGGTTCAGCTTGAGTTGGTTAAATTTGGGAGAGTAAATAAAATTATCTTAAACAGTTAGAGGAAAGGCTAGCTTTGGGTCCTTTACAATAGAGGGAATCTTACTCAAAAGGAAATTTTCACAAGAATCAAAGTGGAGCAGCCTTATCCCACTAAGGACATAGTACAATGCCACATATGTCAACAGTACGGGCACACCAAATCATACTGTCGGCACAAGCCAAAATGCGTAAAATGTGCAGGGGAACACCTGACCACAGAATGTATTAAAACGCGAGACAATCCAGCAAGGTGTGTACTTTGTGCTGGAAGCCAAACTAGAAAGGCTGCTCCACATATAAAGTGCTGCAGACAAAAATACGCCCAAATAATAATACATCCACAAATAAGACGGGACTAACATCATTGCCAGTGCGACGAAACCTGACATTTGCTGAAATTGCATCTGGGCAGAAACAACATCAACAGCAGCAACAACAACCTCAACAACAAAACCATCCACATCAACCTCCTCATCAACAACAACAGCAACCACAACATAAACAGCAGCACCAACAACAGCGCCAGCAACATCACCAACACCAGGAACAGCAGCAACAACAACAACAGCAGAAAAATGGTAGTCATGTTCCTATTCCTCCCCCATTATCCTCCTCCTCAGACCTAACAACACTTCTTTCTACAATAACCAACAAATTAATTCAAGAAATTACTCTTTTTCTCACTCCTCTGTTAACTGCTTTAACAACCGCCATTTCCTCACTAACAAGCAATATGAATAAATAAATGTTCTCGTCAACCGATAAATCCCTATCCATCCTTCTCTGGAATGCTAACGGACTGACTTTACACCGACAAGAACTAGACATTCTCTTACACAACAAACGCATAGACGTTGCACTGATTACAGAACTCACTTTATTTTCTATAAGTCTGGAAATTTTTAGTTATTTATATGATCTCCAATCTTAATAAATCCGTTAATTCTTTATCTTCCTATATGAGGGCGATATGATAAGTCAGTGATAAATGAAACAAAAAATTAATTTATTCAACAAAAGATGATCAATTATTCAATACAGTCTCCTTCTAGATAGATTCACGGCATCCACTAAAATTCTAATGTCTTTTTACCATTCTTTTGGAGCAATCAGCCAAACTCTACAAAATAGGTCTCAGTTTTGGTTATAACTTCAGAATTGGGTGCAAATTTCTTTCCAAGAGATCATTTATTCCTACTTAGAAATAGGAAAGAGTCTTAGAGAGCCAAATCTGGAGAATTCTATGGGTGAGAAAGTAGTTCATAACGTAATTACACTTATTTTGCTATTTCAATTGCTCATAAATGTGCAGGTGATTAAACAAATTTTTTTCTGATGTGTAATGGTGAATCCTCGTTTTATCAGCAGTTATGAATGGATGCAAAAATTTATTTGGATTTCACTTAAATATGCACAAAGGCACCATATAAGTTGTTATACAAACAAGTTCTTTATCAGATGTTAACTGATAGCTTCGTCATACCCAAAATTTCATATTTACCTACACGTTCTCTTGAAATAGTTCACATATCAGCTATCTTATACGCTTTTACTCAGAGGTATTTTAAAACGATATTTTAGACTTTACTAATTATTTATCACCTAAATGGGAAGTTCTGGGCAATTGGCGAAATTCAGTAAGCCACTTCTAAACGCCAAAATAATTTGCAAGCTTGGTTTTCGTTTGAGATATCGTTTTCTATCCAATTTTAGCTGGAGTCCCACAAGGCTGTATTTTTGGTCCAAATTTATATAATATTTATTACCAACTCATAGTCGCACCGGAGACCTGGTTCTGGATATCATCCTGTAAAGCCTGCTTTATTTTAACTATATCGGATTATATTGGATTCCTTGACATATTAACAAGTCTAACATTGCACAACCTAGCAGACTTACTGGGGAGACACTTCATCGTCCAGTTCACTTGGGGTTATTTTGACAGTCTATTACCAATAGAGCCCCATCCCTCAATTCTAGGCAAGGAAATTTTTAAAAATTGGATTTGGAAATACCGTATCAGACATAGTTTTCTCTTTGGAAACCTTTAACATACCATATGTCAATCCTGTGGCATCCGGCTAACCGTTAAACACGTACTCTGGAACTGTCAAACTATCCACCATTTGTTTTCTTATAAAATCCACCTTCTGTAGAACTTCTTAATCCTCTAACTTCCTTTTCCAGTTATATTTTCAATCTATTGTAAGATACATATTTTTTTTTTATTTGTATGTTAGGCCTATTTTTGTACCGCCATGACTATGAGGTCACTTGGCGACATAATTTTTCATGTATGTTGGCTTTCCTAGATTCCCAAATGAAACTGGTTCAGCTTGAGTTGGTTAAATTTGGGAGAGTAAATAAAATTATCTTAAACAGTTAGAGGAAAGGCTAGCTTTGGGTCCTTTACAATAGAGGGAATCTTACTCAAAAGGAAATTTTCACAAGAATCAAAGTGGAGCAGCCTTATCCCACTAAGGACATAGTACAATGCCACATATGTCAACAGTACGGGCACACCAAATCATACTGTCGGCACAAGCCAAAATGCGTAAAATGTGCAGGGGAACACCTGACCACAGAATGTATTAAAACGCGAGACAATCCAGCAAGGTGTGTACTTTGTGCTGGAAGCCAAACTAGAAAGGCTGCTCCACATATAAAGTGCTGCAGACAAAAATACGCCCAAATAATAATACATCCACAAATAAGACGGGACTAACATCATTGCCAGTGCGACGAAACCTGACATTTGCTGAAATTGCATCTGGGCAGAAACAACATCAACAGCAGCAACAACAACCTCAACAACAAAACCATCCACATCAACCTCCTCATCAACAACAACAGCAACCACAACATAAACAGCAGCA
Organism: Atherix ibis; assembly: GCA_958298945.1. Classification (NCBI taxonomy): domain Eukaryota; kingdom Metazoa; phylum Arthropoda; class Insecta; order Diptera; family Athericidae; genus Atherix; species Atherix ibis. The sequence continues at coordinate 26,719,513 of OY282605.1, read as the reverse complement.
CCAACAACAGCGCCAGCAACATCACCAACACCAGGAACAGCAGCAACAACAACAACAGCAGAAAAATGGTAGTCATGTTCCTATTCCTCCCCCATTATCCTCCTCCTCAGACCTAACAACACTTCTTTCTACAATAACCAACAAATTAATTCAAGAAATTACTCTTTTTCTCACTCCTCTGTTAACTGCTTTAACAACCGCCATTTCCTCACTAACAAGCAATATGAATAAATAAATGTTCTCGTCAACCGATAAATCCCTATCCATCCTTCTCTGGAATGCTAACGGACTGACTTTACACCGACAAGAACTAGACATTCTCTTACACAACAAACGCATAGACGTTGCACTGATTACAGAAACTCACTTTACGTCCAGGTTGTTTTTTGCTATACGTGACTATAAAACATACAGAACTGACCATCCAGACAACACAGCACACGGTGGAACTGCCATCCTTATTAGAAATTCCTTAAATCATTCCTTCCACTCACAAACTGCCACCAAATCCCTTCAGTCAATAGTTATTACCCTTTAATGTAAATCCTTTACCTTTAACGTTGCATCTGTTTATAGTCCTCGAAATAAAAAATTAACTCCCACACAATTTGATTTCTTCCTCAAATCAATTGGAAAATCCTTCATCGCGGGAGGAGATTATAATGCCAAGCACCCTAAATGGGGTTGCCGTGTTTCGAATCCCCGAGGAAAGATTCTCCAAGAACTCCTCTCCCATACCACTCTTGAGGTACTATGTCCTCCCACGCTCACATATTGCCCGACCAGTGCCAGAAACCTTCCCGATATTCTAGACTATTTCATAAACACTAACGCCCACATAAGTCATAACCTTCCCGATATTCTAGACTTTTTCATAACCACTAACGCCCACATAACTCATAACAGTTGCCCATAAGTCCACCTCCTAAGTTTTTCACTCCTTCCGAAGTTAAATTCTTCCAATAAAAAAAGCCCCAGGATATGACCTAATAACTTCAGAAATCCTGAAGCAAATTTCCCTCGTCCTTATAACCTATATTTATAATAGTATCCTCCGCACATCATTTTTTCCTTCCCTGTGGAAAATTTCCATAATTAAGATGATCCCAAAACCCAATAAGTCCAAAAATCTTCCTACCTCATATAGACCTATAAGCCTCCTTCCCATGTTATCAAAAATCCTAGAAAAATTAATCCTAAAACGCCTTTATCCCATTTTTGAAACCGAGGGTGTCATTCCTCAGCATCAGTTTGGATTCCGACCTGAGCATTCCACTATCCAGCAGTGTCATCGCGTAGTTGACTACATAGCGTGTTCGCTATAGCGGAAGGAATACTGCCCAGGCGTGTTTCTTGACATTTCGCATGCTTTCGACCGTGTATGGCACCCTGGATTGCTTGGAAGTTGCAGCGAGTCCTACCCTCGGGTTATTTCCACATCCTCAAATCTTATCTCTCAGACCGATATTTTCAGGTAGCTGAAAATATTGAGGTCTCTGACATTTATCCAATATCCGCCGGTGTCCCTCAAGGAAGTATCCTAGGTCCTATCCTATGTAACATTTATACCCATGACATTCCTTGCCACAACAACATCCTGACCGCAACATATGCTGACGATACAGCCATCCTGATACATCACAAAAATCCTTCCACAGCCATTAGTATCCTACAGAACCATATCCACTCCTTAGAAACTTGGTTCAAAAGGTGGAGAGTTAAGGTAAATGAGCAAAAATCTGCTCATGTAACTTTCACACTCTGTCGAGAACAAATTCCCGACATAACCCCAAACGGCAGTATTATTCCATAAAAAAAATAGCGTACGTTACCTTGGACTTATATTCGACAAACGGTTAACCTGGAACCTTCATACGAAAACTAAAAGACGTGAACTTAACGGACGATACAAACAATTATTACGTCTCCTAGACAGTAAATCAAAACTTACAACAACAAGTAAACTATTACTATACAATACGGCTCTGAAACCAATATGGACATATCGTCTAGAACTTTGGGCTTCGACTAAGCATTCTAACTCCCTTCCAATCCAATCCCTACAATTCCGAATCCTTCGTAAAATTGTCAATGCCTCCTTTTATGTGCGAAACACTGCTATCCACCGTGACCTAAATGTTCCATTTGTTCGTGAACTATGCATCTCCCGATATAAAAAATTCCATTCGCATCTATTCTTCCACCCTAATCCTTTAGGAAGGGAACTTTTCACTCCCACCCTTCCATTATGCACCAATCGACGTTTGGCGATGGCCGAGAGATTCTCTAAAATTACAAAATAAAATTACCCTGTTCTAGAGGTAACATCAATGGGTGTTTTGCTCCACATGTCTTCATGTCCTTGTATATTCCCGTAAAAAATCTGCTTGTTACTACACGTAGCATAAGTAGTTGTAGATAACATTTAAAATAAAAATAAAAATAAAAAATAAAAAAATGTCGATCAATTCATTTGAAATGCGGGAAATGATCAGTTCAATGCCACAAGAATGGCATTAAGAACAAGAGGAATTCATGGATTAGTACGGTATGACCTGGGTGAGTAATTTTATTTTCGAAGTCTAACTTAAATTTCTGCTTTTACTTCACTATCAAATAAAAATATGATTTTAAATCCGTTTTGGAATATATTTTGGCGAATTTTTTTTTTGTTTGGAACAGCAACAACTTTTGTTTTCCATTCCAGCAGCTTTACGTTCAAAAATAAAATTTTTTATAAAAAAAAATTTAATTAAATTGAAAGAAATCCCATTTATCATAAGGATCAAAATATTTAATACATTCACAGTCTAAGTTAAAGTGCGACAAAAACAAGCATAATTTCATTGCTCATATAAAAAGCATGATTTAAATAGTTATGATAAAATTCAATTTTATATGATAATTATGGCATTTATCTATTATGTACATGTATGCAAATTTTTTATGCAAATCTAATCTATTCAGAAAATCAAGTGCAATAATATTGTAGATAAACCGGTTACTACACATATTTTTAATTCAAGAAAGATGTTACAGGTGAGAGATACATTATCATTTCTAGATCTTTAAATGGTTTTAATCGTGCCATATTCAGAAATATTGATTTCTTTCCCCACCTTCCATCATTCGAGTATCACTATCTACTCTGCTATTAATTTTTGTAACTCTTTCCTCATTATTAATGACATTTTTTATGGATCTACATCGAGTGACATTTTTTAACATTTGTCAATTCCAATGGGTTTTCAATCTTAATTTTTTTTGTAAATATTTTCTACTTTGTTTATCTATTATTCACAAAAGATACAAAATAAATCAACACTAATTAGTTTGATAAATTTTTTAAGGTAAACTTTATTTGTATTTGTTATTAGCTTGTGAAGGAACAAAATTTTGTTTTCATTTATTTTATTTTATATAATTTTGAATATATTGCAATTTATTCTTTTGATATTTTTTCGAAAATGTTTTTCAAATATTCGTCTAGACTTCTATTTTTGAAAATGTAAATTATATGATAATTTTCAATAAAATCAAATTGCATTTGTTTATATTAGAGATTCATAATAAATTGCATTCGACTGTGATTTTTTCTAAATTTAACTTTGAAGAACGGTTTTTTGATGGTTTATTGATTATGGTTTAAAAAAAATTTAATAACGGACTATCCAGTTTACAGTTTGGAAAGTACAACCCTGTTATTTTGCAGCTTTTATATATATTAATCAAATAAAATAAATTTTGTTTACAAAAAAATTTGCCAAAAAAAATAATTATTAGCGTGCTACACTAGTATAATCCACGGGATCGTGGGTTCGAGTCCTACTGAGGCATGGTCATACACTGATTTCCCAAAAAAAACCTTTTTTCATTTTGCTTTAATTTTCTTATCCCGTATTCCTTTCCCTAACAAAAAGTGCAGTAAACACACTTGAAGAAGCCATTATCAGCCATCAGAAATACGGAAATATCAATATCAGCCTCCGAAAGGATGAACCAATCGTGGATAAATACTCGTTTTGGTCGAAGACAACAACTCGAAAGGGCCATACTGACGGGTGATTTTTTTAGTGTTTGGTTTTCAAATTTCCAAAAGCACAGAAAAATTGCAAAAGTGTATAAAGTTTGTATTTGAATTAAGCTTGGTATTTATTTTTTAAAGATTATGTCATGCAAATTTTGGCCATGACTACGTTTTAGGTGATCCATGCAAGAGCTCTACTGTTTTCGAGCAGTATCTGGTTAATAATAAGTGTATTGTTATCTTCCAAGGCTGCAAGTGACGCTGGTTTATCAGCATAGATAAGTGCCTTTACGTAGCACCATCAAAAATAGTCTAGAGGCGTCAAATCGCACGATCTAGGCGGGCAACTCATCGGTCTAAAAACGTGAGATCAATTGCTCACTGAACTCATCTCTAAATATGTCAATTGTTTCACGAGCTGTATGGCATGTAGTACCGTGTTGTTGAAACCATATGTCGAGCAGATGCAGTTCTTGCATCTGTCGAGCAGATGCAGTTCAAAATCATTGAGCAAAAGTGGGCGCCATTGACGGTGACGTTGCGGACAGCTCATCTTTAAAGAAATACGAACCAATAACCGCACCAAGCAATGGATTTTTCTGGATGCAATGGCAGTTTTGGGTTTCCCTACGTTTGTTGATTAAACCAAAGGAAACAATTTTGCTCATTCATATACCCATTCAACCATAAATGAGCTTCGTTGCTGAACGCAATTTATTGGTAAACAAACGAATTTTCCTCAAGTTGTTCTAAGGCTCACTCACTGAAAATTTGGCGGTTTGGCAGGTCGTTCGGGTTTAGTTCTTGCATTCCACATAGTCGGGTAACACAATCCCAATTACTGTGAACAGCGACGAATGGACAAATCGCGGTTTTTACAAACACTGGACGCAACAGCATTAATATTTTCCTCTGTTCGTACTCTATGCACACGAGTTGTTGGTTTGATGTCCAATAGCATCAAATTGCTTAAGCCATAGGAGGAATTGCTTGCTCAGTAGGTCGATTATAATGACTATTAAATAGTCGAAGTGCGCGAAACACATTTTTTCACAGAGAACAAATTTTTATAATAAAATTCAATAATTCGTAAATGTTGTTCGAATCTAAGTCTTTCCCATGAATAAAACGTCAATTCTAATTGAGCACTTTTAACTTTGACACATGTCACTGTCCTATGCAATTTATCAAAAATAAAAATTTAAAAAACCAAACGGGTAAAAAATCACCTGTTATAAATCATAATTTATTTACTAAATAATATCTTAAATTAATGAAAACAAATGTGGTGATTCTGTAGTAGTCACGTTTCATTAAGAAGTGAGCCTCCGTTAAGGCTCACTTCTTAATATGTTACTCTAAAAATCTATTAGTGCCTTTAAAAAGCAAAGGAAAGTGTCTCAGCAAAGGAAATTTCTGCTATGTGTTTTGATCTGAAAGTGTCATTGGCCTATATTTCTTTGATAAGAAAGAAGGAGAGACTAAGCTTTATGGTCTTAACATAACCATTTGGTTTTTACCTCAACTTTTTCTTAATTTTTTTTTTTAAACTGCATATTTTTGTAAAAGGTCACGAGGATTACTAAGATGGGAATGGAATATTTTGTTTATGGATAAAGGGAATACTTAGATTACGGTAAATAAGAATATTATGAACATAATATGGGGCACCGATGATCTTACGTGTGGTTCCGGATTGAAGTGATTGAATTTGGAGATCAAGTCTGTACGTCCAGATTGGCTTCAGTATTTATTTTAAAGTAGCAATTTACTGACGATTTTCAGATTTGATCTTATGTCTTGTCGTCGTTTAAGGTTATGTAAGGAATAATGGTACCGTTCAAGGTGACATGAACGCATTTTTGTTCGTTCACTTTCACTTTCCACTTTTTGAACCAATTTTGAAGGGAGTAAATAAAGGTTTTCAGGATAATGGATGCTATGATAGGAGTCTTAACTTAAATATTTTAATTTGGAATGCTACCACAAATTATATAACAAATTTGGCTTTATTGGGCAAAAAGTTTCCAGGACTAGTAATTTCGAGCATTTGGTGATGCAAATTGGCCTCCAAGATCATGCAATTTGACGCCGTTCGACTTTTTTTCTGTAAGACTATGCAAAAAATTCTCTTTAAATAAAAAATTCATAAAATTTTGATTGTTTAAAAACTTGGCCGAATTGCAGTCTGAAATGTACAAAAAAGTCATAAAAACTTACCGACTAAGGATTGAGTCTTGCAAAAAGTCTCTTGGCAGTCATTTACGTATAATGGCAAAATTCAAATAATATAATAAAATATAAATTGTATCAAATTCTAAACAAAAAGTGTGTTTAATATTAATTTACCTTTTTTTGGTATCTACAAATAAACATTAAAACATTTTAACAAACACGTTTCATGACGAGACAATTCAATAAGAGGAGACTACGTGGTCTATTCAAAAAGAATCGAGAATTTTGTGTTTTCCTTTTTAAAAAATTATTTATTCAATATCTATTTTGTCCTCTTCAAACAAATCCCCACCGGATATTATACACTTGTGCCAACGTTTTTCCCAATCCTCGAAGCACTTCAAAATATCATTTTTTGTGATCTTGTTCAGCTCCTCCTTCGATGTCGTCTTTATCTCTTCAATCGTAGCATAGTGTCATCCTTTAATGAGGCTCTTCAGTTTCAGGAATAAGGAAAAGTCACAGGGGGCCAGATCTGAAGAATACGGTGGCTGCGACATTATTAGTGTGTTGTTTTTGGCCAAAAATGGTAAAAGTCAATTTTTGTTCTTCCACAAATCCGGGCGTTTCTGGCAGATTGCTTCACGCAACTTACGTATAATTTGCAGGTAATATTCCTTATTGACTGTTCTACCCTGTGGCAAGAATTCATAATGCACTACGCCCCTGAAAACGAAGAAAACTGTAAGCAAAACCTTCACATTCGACCGAACTTGGAGCGCTTTTTTCGGTCTTGGCTTGTGCGGTAGCTTTCATTGGGATGATTAAGCTTTGGTTTCCACTTCATAACTACAAACCCGTGGTTTGTTACCAGGTATTAGCATCTGGAGCAAATTTGGGTCGTCGCATTAATGCGATGCTGTTTTTGGTCGAAATTTAGCAAAAACCGAAGACGATCCAAAACATGTGCAAGCAAAGTAGCTGTCAAAAATTAACTGAACATTCAAAATGGCCGAACTTATAGGCATAAATGAGAGACATGAGTACCAACATAACGTCATAAAAAATCGAAAATAAAATATACGTAGCCCGAGGAAATTCAAAATTCGCCATAGTTTTTGAACAGACCTCGTACATGTGAGATTTAACAACCATTAGCGTTTTGCTACCTAACAAGATATATTAACACCTCAAGAGATATCTTGGTTAATATCTCTTTAAACGCCGATGAGTGTTTATGGGAAAAGTAACAGAGGAGAGTTTTCCACGAAGAGGATTATGGTGGTAGGATATTCGGCAAAAAAACTTTTTATAACGAGAAATCCATAAGCTATGAATAAAGAAAACATTTTTTTGTTTATAGCTTATGTGTTTCTCGTTATAAAAAGTTTTAGAGAACATCAACAATTTTTCTGATGATTTTGGATTGATAGGATTGGATTATAGAGGAATTGGAACGCTTAGATCGGTATAAAAGTTATGTTGTTTTTTATTGTCAGTTTTGATCTCAGATAGTCCCAGATAGCGTACTTTGTCTTTTGATGTATAGGAATGGGTGGATCTTTGCAGAGTGGAAAGGTAACATGAACACTTTTCTGTTTATTTGTTTTCACCCTCTACTTCTTAAGACAGTCTTGAAGATTTTTAATATGGGATTGTAGGTATTTTGTGCGTATTTATATATTGAGGCCAAATGTTAGAATAGCGGTATCATCCGCATAGGTGGCGGTGAAAGTTTCTGCCTTGAGGGACACCAGCTATTACGAAGTGGTGTTCGAAGAGATATGATATTAAAATAAGACAGTACACAGAAAAAAGGAATTTTTTGGGTTTTGAGAGAAGCCCAGGGTGCCAAACTCGATCAAAGACATGTGGTATATTTACCACCAAATTGGTGATCGGCGATAGTGTTGGTATCTTTGCGGATAGGGTAAAGGCATTTTAAGAGGAGCTTTTGAAAAATTAAGAAGCTGATAGGCCTATCTGAGAATGGGGAATTTACTGGACATTTGGGTTTGGGCAACATTTTTATAACTGAAAAATTGCAAAGTATAGGAAAATGAATGGTTCAAAGAATACTGTTGTATATGAAGGTGATTAACATTAGATTTTTTTGGAGGTTTGCTTGAGAACCTCAGTATTTTCTACATCCGCTTTCATTTCTTAATATGATTCAGTCAATTATTCCATTAATGGGTCCAGGGGCAGAATTTTTTCAAATACGATTTGTGGATTTACCTTCTAAAGCATGAATTGAATAACTTTGTAGTTTTAGGAGCTTATTCGAATAGATTTTAAAATCTGTAAATTTATAGGAGAATCTATGCAAAATTTTGTAAACTTATAAAAAAATACCTACCACAATATAAATTTGAGATCTTATAAATAGAACCAAGTTCAAGTGATTATTTGTCTTTTGGTAAAGGTTTAGTTTTATAAAAAAATTTCATTGCTCTTACAAAAAGATATTCTGACAAACCCCTTATAGACTATTGATAATCATTTTTGAATTACTCGAATTAATCAAAAAGAACTTTTTTAAAAAAAACCTAACTACTTTTCGAGCATGTATCTTCTCCATCCATAAAATTTAGATGTCTTCTTTCATAGATGTTTTCTTAATACAGATACTCGAAGTTGGTTTAATATTTTTAAACTGTATCTTTTTATTTTGGTTTTTTATTTTTTTTATTTAGATGGCAGAAGATTGATCTCTTCTTTTATAGAAATTTTCTATACATTCAAAAGCTTATAGTCTACTGTATTCTTTTTTAGAAATATCTTTGATTGACGTAAGTAATTTATAAAGTACTTCAGTCTCTTCACATTGAAAATGTGGAAACTATCTGAAAATTTTAAACAAGAGTAACTGCAGTAACAACATCAACAATTGCACATCATCATCTATGAATCCGTGGTTGAATCTGCATATGAATTATCTTTGGCATTGGTACTCGCTATTCTGTATTATAGGACAGTATACGCAAAATTTGCATCTTTACATTGAAATTGGGATCGAGGTCTGAATATGCAGCAGCAGTCCGAGTACTAATGACTGTAGTAACCAAATAATATATATCTGGTAATGGTTATTTAAAATAAATCTCAGGTGTAAGATGAATATGAGGCTCCCTTGACTTTTCTACGTTTCCCAACTTTCCTATGATAGGAGAAATTAAAATAAGAACAAATGGGAAACAATCATTGAAGCAATAGCCCGAAGATGGATTTTAACTTTAGACCAAAAGAAGATGGACTATTTGAATAATGTTTTTTGTGTGTGATGAATTGAAGTGAGTAAACAAACAAATTTGTATTTGATTTAATAAATTACGTCTGCATACATTTTCCAATTTACTATGATGCCAGCTAACCAGCCAGTTTGTCTGTCAGTTTACCAGTCAAACCAATCAAAGATTCAGCCATGGTAACAGTCAACCTACTATTTTGAAGTGTATACTAGCATTTATATTCATTTGCAAATGCATTTATCTGAACTGAAAAGATCATTTTGCAATAATAACACGAATAAGTGTACACCTTGAATATAATGATCAGAGGAAAATTATGTAGTTACCATTCTTAAAGTGCTTAAAGTGTATACAATGGTAGTCAAGGAGGTGTTTTTCTTGAATAAAATCAACGTTAAATCGATTTTTATTCAATTTTTTAAAGTTAAAATTTTTTACGCAATCACATTTATGGGCTGTGAAAAAAAAATTGTGTAAATTTTGTTGTTCTTATTAAACTAAAATATATTATTTAAGTTAACTTTTAAATATATTTTATTTTTATATATTTCTAATCAATTTTATTTGAATTTGGCATAAGATATTAAAAGAATATTTATTATTATATTATCCAAATTAAAGTTCTAAATATTAAAATTAATAAAATATACTTTAAATATAAATTTTTAAAAACTAATTAAATCATTTTATTTATAATATTTTGCCATTAAATATTTATTTTAATGTAATATAAATAATTGTCAAAACATTTCTTGCAGTACTCGAACCTTTTGAGGTAATTTTTAATGATTTTTTTTACATTTCCAGCTGTAATTCAGCTATTACTTGGCGGGTATTGGTTTTAAAATGCTCCAAAGTTTAAAGATTATTTAAGTATACAGGGTATGTTCAAAAAGTATCGCGAATTTTGAATTACCGCGGGTTACGTATATTCGATTTTCGATTTTTTGTGGCGTTATGTTGGTACTCATGTCTTTCACTTATACTGACAAGTTCGGCCATTTTCAATGTTCAGTTAATTTTTGACAGTTGCTTTGCTTGCACGTGTTTTGGCTCTTCTTCGATTTTTGCCCATTCCAAAACATGGATCAAAGAATCTGTTTCGGGAACAGGAAAAAGTCACAGGGGGCTAGATCTGCTGCAGCATTATTAGTGTGTTATTTTTGGACAAAAAGTCGCGCACAAGCAACGATGCGTGGGCAGGGGCGTTATTATGGTGCAAAAGCCAATTTTTGTTCTTCCACAAATCAGGGCGTTTCTGACGGATTGCTTCGCGCAACTTGCGCATAACTTGCAGGTAATATTCCTTATTAATCGTTCTACTCTGTGGCAGGAACTTGCCCCTGCAATCGAAGAAAACTGTAAGTAAAACCTCACATTCGACCGAATTTGGCGCACTTTTTTCGGTTTTGGCTCGTGCGGCAGCTTCCATTGTGATGATTGAGCTTTGGCTTCCACGTCTTAACTATAAGCCCATGATCCGTCACCAGTTATGACACTTTGGAGCAAATTTGGGTCATCGCGGAGAGAGTCCAACAGTTCCTTAGCAATGTTAATGCGATGCTGTTTTTGGTCGAAATGGAGCAAAAATTGTAGACGAGCTAAAACACGTGTAAGCAAAGTACCTATCAAAAATTAACTGAACATTCAAAATGGCTAAACTTGTCAGCATAAGTGAGAGACATGAGTACCAATATAACGCCACAAAAAAAATCTAAAATCAAATATACGTAACCCGCGGAGATTCAAAATTGGTGATACTTTTTGAACAGACCTCGTATGAGGCTCAAAAAACTCATAAGTTATTGTACACATAAAAAATAACAATCTACTGTGCATTTTGGGTTTGAATTTCTTTAAAAATGTGGAAAGGAAAAGCGATTAGACTATTTTTTCAATTATTATATACTTTAAATAAAAATTAGAAAAATTAGCCTATCTGAGGCTCTGGAAACCCACAAATAACTGTGTAAAAGCTATTGTATCTTTAAAAAAATGACTGTCTTTTGTGTTCATCATTATTTCTTGAAAAATCCAGAAGAAGAGACCAGTACCGTCAATTCTGGAATCAATTTTTTTATTTCTAAATTTAAAAGTTTCAATATAGCCCATATTTAGTTTTAACAAAATGTAGCTAAAAGCCGCACAAAACAACAAGTTTAGAATTTATTGCACAAAAAGATCTTTGGACGCGTAATAAATATGTCAATTACCTTTCAGGATCATGGGACTTAACGCCGTTAGATTTTTTTCTTATAAAAAATCATGTTATCGCAGAAAATTTTCAATTTTTGGAACATTTTACAACCCGAAATGTTCGAAAATTACAACCCGAATGGGTAGAGTCCTGCAAGAAGTTTTTTTGGCAAGTATTTAAATAAAATTATATTTTTTGCATAATGGCAAAAATAAAGTAAGATAATTTTTTCAATAGAAATTTAAATTTTTAAAAACTAATTTAATTAATTAAGATTTTTTTTCCAAAACGAAAATTGGATAATACTCTTTAAAACTTCCTAAAATCCAAAAAAAGTCCACAAGGTATAAAAAAAAGGATTTGCAAAATTTTTATTCTTATTACTTGATTAAAAATAATTCTAATATCTGCAAATATATAAAGATCATAGTTTTCCATAAATCTTAAGTTAGTTTTTTAATTAATAACATAAAATTAAAAAAATTTTATTAAGTAAAATCTTAAAAGTGCTATTTAACATATAGTTAATTTTTTTTTCTTATCAAAAAGTATATTAACTAAGAGAACTTTCAATTTTTAGAGCTTTAAAAATAACATCCATTAAATAATGACTGAATTACAGCACGAAATGTTCGAAAAAGTCATTAAAAATAACCTCAAAATGTTCGAGTCCTGGAAAAATTTGTTTGCAACTATTTGGATAAAATTATATTTTATGTATAATGGCAGAGGTTGTCTATATTAAATCTTTCGTCCTGGAAATTTTTCGCTTAATAAACCCAAAATGTGACATATTACAAAATGTTTTATTAAAATCACTTGTGACTTTGATTAAAATCTTTAAGCAAAATTTGCTTATTGACGGTTCCACCATAAAGAAATTTTTTTATTGAAAAATCAGTATTCAAAGTCGTTTGTTCCAGCATCCAATTCGCGTATCTTGTGCACATTATATGGTGTAGAATGGCAATTAAATATTTTTATTAATTTAATCTTGTTTAATATTAATGGTTATAAGCTATTAAGTAAAAAAACAAAGTTTTTTAAAATTCTAAAATGGATCATACATTATAAAAGATGCCACGCGATTGCCTAAATAACAGATCATGTCGATAAGACAGTGCGATCGATATCATCTTCACTAGAGCATTTGTAAGGTTTTAGTTTATTGCATCCATTAAAATCCATCGCTTTTCTTCCTTTTTAAACAATTTTTTTAATAATTTTATTCAAAGATAAATCAGTTTGAAATATTCAAATATTCACAATAATTTCTAGCAGAATTCGTTTTTTTTTGTTTCATCAATATTTTGAAAGCTTAATTGTAATTACAACACATTTAAAAAAAAGAGTAAAAAAAAAATATATTTAAAATGAGTTGGAATGAAATTTGATGGGGAATTACTGACGATACTCGTGACCAAGTAGTTAAAGATTACACTCCATTGCAAAGAGATACCTTCACTGAGATATTCAGTATTTGCCATACCTTAATTAAGATGAACGATCTCGATCAGTAGATGATCTATCTATTAATCGACCACAGTATTCGTAGCTATTGGCATGGCAAATAGTGTGATTGGCGTGCGAATTCGCAAGGTGGAAAAATTTTCAGAATATCTCGACGAATAAGAAAGCCCACCCACCTAAATACATTTTCGATCATTTTTATTTACACCATTCATCCAGGTGTTATACTAACACACCTAGGTGCTAATCAAAATTATTTAAACAAATAATTTAAAAAAAAAAAACGTAATAAAAACTTAACTGCTTTAAATATCAACATTCATCTTGCACATACAATATTTTAATAGGGGCGCCGCTCCGATATTCCACATTTGTTCACCGAATGAATCTGTTTACATTTGAAATTCAAGGCAATAGAAGCCATCATCACTTAATAGAAGCTAAACAGTTGAAAATTTTCATTCCACTGAATTAAGACCATTAAGATAAACTCAATTAAAAATGCTAATTATTTTCTTTGAAAGTCACTCCTTAGTGGGTTTTCCCCCCCAATCGTTCGATTTGACGATAATTTTCTATTCAAATAAAAACCAACAATTAATATACGCTCGATTAGATAGATTTTCAAATCGATTATCGCTCCATATTTTCAATAATTAAGTCAATAATCATGATTATGTGAATATTTTTAATTAAAATTTTTATTTTTATTTACTTAAGAGAGAATTGGATATTTTTCAAGGAAGACGACTTTCTTGGAATTTACTTTATTCCACTTGAATATCAATAAAATCATGATAATCAATCGGCGTTGATTACGAGTATCTAACATATCGTAAGTGTGACTATTTATTGAAATGTTGAAATTGAATATTTTTCAAAAGAATTATTTAAGTAAATATGGTATTTGTAGTCTAGAAGTACTTATAATAGTCGGTATAATAGGGGTAATTTTAATTGAGACTAGAACTGCGAATAGTTTAGGTAATAGGAAATATTTTCAAGAATAGATAAAACGGATATACTCCTAGACGGTTGTACATGTCTTAGGAATGTTTAGTACATAGTAAAAGGCGAATCAAATCTAGAAAATCTCATCTGTGATGAAATCTGTGTCAGATCATGACTGATGAACTTTGCAATAGTAATTTTTTACCATCAACCATAATCGTTGTCTTGGAGGAAATTTCAAAATCGATTTTTTGGAATTTGGTATGATTTTCACATACAAATGATGTATTGCCACTAAACATACGACTATTATTGAACGATCCTAGATAGTCAGATTAGATCAGATCAGTGTAAACTCCACCTTATTTCCATCAAATGATGACGATGTCGATGGCGATGCCAATAACGGCCGATTGACAAAATACAAGATTCGATATTGTATGCGAGATGTTGTGCAACGGTTTCCGACCATACCACATTTCGATTTGAATTCTTTCTTGTCAAATAGCACAGCGGCATACCGTGCGCTGGAATGGAGGTGAAATGTTTCTGAAACAATTCACCAACATATATTTCGTAAATAAAAATGAAGTCTTAATTAAGTGCTATTCTTTCTACGATTAATGTGCTGCCATTCACTCGCTTACAATTCACATTCACATTAGTCAGAGGCGCTTCTTAACTTTTAACCACAAGAATTACACACCTTACCGCCTTACAATCTTACAACCCAACCAACTATCGATGGAATCATGAATCCAGCCAGCTGGGCTCTCCAGGTACATAGTCTGAGTTTAGCTCTTCTAATCAGCCAGTCACTCCAGAAGACAGTCAGTCAGACCCAGAATAAGGTAACGTGTATCCATTTGACACATCCCACACACCATACACAGTCAGCATAAATTATTTAGTCATTTTTCTTTTGATGTTAAAAGAAGCGAATCAAATAAGCACTTATGGAGGTAAAAAAAAAAACCACCTTCATAATTATTTATGGACAGCAGTATGGATTAGTAAGTGCGCTAAATTATAATTTGGTACATGAAGATGCGTTAGGATCTATACTCGTATTGATGGAATGCGTTGTCCAACTCGATTATTTGGGGTCGCATATTTTGACAGAATGCATACGGCTGAGTGCGTGGATGGTTGAATGGAAAAACCGAATGGTTGGATGAATGGATGAGGACCTAAATGGATGAATGTGCCGAGATGTTGTCCTTCTGTACATTGACGATACCAGCAAATTTAAACACTCAAGCACGTTCACATGGAGCATCCGCATCCTCTGATCTCGTGGTGAGTTAGTTGTCTTCGCATTTCCAGTGTACACATTTTGCCATGTATTTTAGTTAAACAATGCGAAACGATCAGTAATCGTAGATGACATTGAAGATCACTCGAGGCATTTTGCTTTCCATATTATTCAAATGACATATGAAGTGCACTCCACGTGTAGGTAAGTAGCAAAAATTTTCAAAAGAGCAACACACTTACACACGCATCCAGAAGGTTGCCAGCTTTCGTGTTTGTTTTGATGCGATCCGATGTGATGTGATGACGCAGCTGATAATGTGGTCCCTCTACAGTTCGTCTCTTAAGTGTATTTAGTCCATTCGGGGCTACTACTGCAATTGATTGACATGGTGCAAATACTTGAGATATATATCTGTTCTGTGCACGCAATCGTTCTCCTTTAGTTGCTACTGTGCACCACTGTCTACAGTAGCTCCAAGAAAGGATCTGGCCGATGACAAATATTCATACGACCGAGTATCGTAAAATATTCAAAGTCACGACTGTTTTTGGTATAAAAACCAACGAAATGAAATGAAATAATTTCGATCATGCCAGGGAGCAGATAGAAAGCGATGATTTGATGATGGATGCACTAGTGGAACTGCTGAAGAAATTGCACTGATGATGTTCGTTATTACTAATGGATCACAGAGTTTTAAGACTTGTTGAAATACTGATTTTTTCAAGGGACCACTAGCTTATATCATAAAGTATTATTGATTGTTTCAAATAAAAATGTTTTGAAAAGATTTTTTGAGATTCTTCTTGTGCAGTATTATCCAATTTTAGATTTGGAA
Source organism: Atherix ibis (assembly GCA_958298945.1). Taxonomy (NCBI): domain Eukaryota; kingdom Metazoa; phylum Arthropoda; class Insecta; order Diptera; family Athericidae; genus Atherix; species Atherix ibis. The sequence goes on along the minus strand of OY282605.1, from coordinate 26,703,346 downwards.
AGATCAGTTGAATAAAATATTTTTTAAATGAAAAAAATTAATATAATCTTTTAAAATTATATTTTTTAAATTTTGCCATTATTTAAAAATTTATAAAAATATTCAAATAATTGCCACAAAACATTTTTCAGAATTCTATCCTCTAAAGGTAATTTTTGATGATTTTTTCACATATAAGGTGTAGTAAAAAGTAATCCATTATTTTGCCAATAGATGCCTTTAGGAGTCTGTATCTCCCGTTGTAAAAGTGCGATCGGGTTGCACTAGATGGCGTTAAAAAGATAAAATTTAGTACTAAAAAAGTTTTTCATTTAGTTTTGTGATTACTTGACTCAGTATTTCTTTAGCACGCGGCAAAGATGGACACTGACAAAGAGAAAATACGCCATATTTTACAGTTTTTCTTCGATGAAGGCGAAAACGCAAGCCAGGCAGCTGAAAATGTGAATAGTGTTTATGGTCCTGATACTGTAACAGCCAATCACGCGCAATTTTGGTTTCGCCGATTCCGTCTGGTAATTTTGATGTCAAAGATGCACCACGCTCTGGAAGGCCAATTGTCGAAAATGTCGATAAAATAATGGAAATCGTCGAGTCCGACCGTCACGTAAGCACTGTTTCGATTGCCCAGGAGCTAAACATTGCACAAAAAACCGTTTGGAACCACTTAAATAAGGCTGGATACAAAAAGAAGCTCGATGTATGGGTGCCACACGAGTTATCGCAAAAAAACCTCATGGACCGAATTTCCATCTGCGAATCGCTGCTGAATCGCAACAATATCGATCCATTTCTGAAGCGGATGGTTACTGGTGATGAAAAGTGGGTCACTTACGACAACGTCAAGCGACAACGGTCGTGGTTAAATCGCGGTCACCCGGTGCAAACGGTGGTCAAGCCAGGATTGAAAGCCAGGGAGGTTTTGCGGTGTGTTTGGTGGGACTGGCAGGGAATCATCTACTATGAGCTGCTCCCCTACAGCCGAACTCCTAATTCAGATCTATACTGTCAACAATTAGACCGTCTGAAAGAAGCAATCGCCCAGAAGCGGCCAGCTTTGGCCAATAGGAGAGGAATTGTGTTCCATCAGGACAACGCCATGCCGCATACATGGATAGTGACTCGCCAGAAGTTCCGGGACCTTGGTTGGGAAGTTCTTATGCATCCACCTTATAGTCCGGACCTGGCACCAAGTGATTACCACCACTTTCTGTCTATGACGAATGATTTTGCAGGTGAAAAATTTGCCTCAAGAGAAGATTGTGAAAATCGACTGTCCCAGTTTTTTGCCAATAGGGACGAGGGTTTCTACGAGAGAGGCATTATAAAATTACCTCCAAAATGGCAACAAGTTATCAAACAAAACGGTGCCTATTTGATCTAAATCGTATCATTCTATCTATGCTAAATAAAACCTTCAATTTAATGTAAAAATAATGGATTTCTTTTTACTACAACTTATATTTAAGTATGTAATTCGGCCATTACTCGTCGAATGTAGGCTTTTATATGCTCAAAAGCTTAAAAATTATTTGTTTGTTTACATTATTTTATAAAAAAAAGTCCAACTGTGTCAAATTGTTCAATATTGGAAGCCAATTGATATCATCAAATCTCGAAATCATGCGTTCTAGGAACTGTACGTATAATCGACACAAAATATAGCCACTTTTGGAGATACAATGGCTTCTCTATAATTAAAAGAAGTTTTTAAAGCTTTATATAAAAATATTTTGCTTCATTAACGTATTCACCAAGGGAGAAATGAACCTACTCACTGAACAATATTTTTATCGAAAAAGGATGAAACGTGACTATGGCAGACTTACCTTTTTTTTAAAAATGTAGACTTTTTTTACATGATATATACTAAATTTAATATTAATACAAAATGGCAAAATTTTTTGTAAACAAATTCTGTATACAATATAATTAATTATAAATATCTGTTATACTACAAAGTTTTACTTTTAGAACTAAAAAATGGATAATTCTTTAGCTCTTTTGGGAAAATAGCTAAATTTGACTTTTTTCGAGAAAAAAAAACATTTGTATACTTTATTTACTATAATAAAATAATATGAAATATATAAAATAATCTATTATATAAATACAAATTGTTGAATTGATACATAATTAAGTGTTTAAAACAAAAACTTAGTCCAAAATTTCAATAATCAACATTTCCTATTTTGTGATTATACAAATACTTATGAGTATATTAAAAATATCATTTAACTAAGTGTAATTAATAAAAAAATAAATAGTACTTTTACAAAATTGATTGATATTGAAAAAAGCCACAGGATACAAAAAATTCCAATTTCATTTGAAACTATTCAAGGGCAACACGGGATAACTTTTCATTAAAGATGTTACTTGGCGGCATCAAATGTTTATTGACCAAATAAAATCGACAAGAAATTCGTGCATTTCAATGAAAACAAGAAATTATTCTGATTGACACTCAAGTTCAAATTCCATTTCTAATATATTTAATTATAATAATGTTTTTTTTTCTCTTCATTTTGATTAAACGTTTTTTTCTATGGCATTTGGAAAAAGTATTTTCGAGCGTAAAAATCGTGAGAATATTTAATATATTTGCACAAAAAAATATATTAATTTTTTGATTAAATCTTCTCATAATGTATGTAATTTTATATTGAAATAATATGTTAGATAATTAGTTTGTTAAATAATTTTACTAAAAATAGCAAGTTAACAGGGCGAAATATGATTAATTAGAGGGAATTTCTTCTACACTTTACATATGCAATTTGTTTATAAACATTTTTATTAGCAACATGTTGCCAACCTTTTTGTTTTCTTGTTTTAAACTAAAAATTCTGGGTTTAGCGGCATTCATGAAATGGCATAGCAAAGAGCAATTTTTGGATTATGGCCAATCAAAATTTTGAAAAAATTTCCTTGCTCAGAATTTTGAAATGATTTTTGTGTAAGTTGATTTGCTGATGTTTGGATAATCTTTCACTGTAAGTTCAGACCATTTGTCAACGCATGACATGAAACCCAACAAACAGTAACGAATGTGATTAAGAACTGGGTTAACTGATTGTCGCTAAAACTTATGATATATCGATATTTGTGGATTTTGATTGCAGACTCAACTAATGTTCTTATTGTGCACTATTCTCTATAGAAAGAGTAACTTTTCTTAGCTAGAATTTCACAAAAGAGTTCATAACTTTCCAATGCCAGAAAGTTGGATGATAACACACAATATTATTTGCTCATCAAAAGCCGTATTTATAAACAGAAGTTTGAAATCATCCAATCCAAGTACTTATTCTAGAACGGCCACCCTTCTTTTTTTTAATATGCAATTTAAGTTAAATACTGTCAAGGTCTTAGAGCAAAATATTTTAGTATCCAACAAACCTGCCACGTTGTAGATTTTATGGCTATCTCGTCTGAGTGAATAGAGCACTGCCCAGCTGTATTTCTAGATACGAAGTCTGTTCAAAAATTATCACGAATTTTGAATTTCCGCTGGTTAAGTATATTCGATTTTTTATGGCGTTATGTTGGTACTCATGTCTCTCACTTATGCCGATAAGTTCGGCCATTTTGAATGTTCAGTTAATTTTTGACAGCTGCTTTGCTTGCACGTGTTTTGGCGCGTCTTCGATTTTTGCCCATTCCAAAAAATGTATCAAAGAATCTGTCTCAAATTTTATGTGATGTGAAAAACAAAATTTATTGCGCAGACGAATTCCGAATGTTTACTGTGGCATATGGTGAAGCTACCTTGGACCGAAGCAATGTTAATCGATGGTACAATATGTTTTCAGAGGGCAGAGAAGATGTGAAAGACGAAAAGCGTACCGGACTCTTAAGTACGTCAACAACAGATGAAAATAGTATTGGCCAATCGTCGAATCACTGTTAGAGAAGTTGTTGAGGACTTAAAAATATCGATTGGCTTGTGCCATTCGATTTTTACCAATGATTTGACGTGAGACGGGTACCAAAATTGCTCAATTTCGACCAAAAACAACATCGCATTAACATTGCTAAGGAGCTGTTGGATTCTGTCGACGACGACACAAATTTGCTCCAGAGGGTTATAACTGGTGACGAATCATGGGTTTATGGTTATGACGTGGAAACCAAAGCTCAATCATCCCAATGGAAGCAGCCGCACGAGCGAAGAGTGAAAAAAGCTCGCCAAGCTCGGTCGAATGTGAAGGTTTTGCTTTCAGTTTTCTTTGATTGCAGAGGCGTGGTGCATCATGAGTTCTTGCCACAGGGTAGAACGGTCAATAAGGAATATAACCTGCAGGTTATGCGCAAGTTGCGTGAAGCAATCCGCCAGAAACGCCCGAATTTGTGGAAGAACAAAAATTGGCTTTTGCACCATCATGACGCCGCTGCTCACGCATCGTTGCTTGTGCGCAAATTTTTGGCCAAAAATAATATACTAATAATGCCGCAGCCACCGTATTCCCCAGATCTGGCCCCCTGTGATTTTTCTTGTTCCCGAAACTGAAGAGCCCTGTGAAAGGACGACGCTACGCTACGATTGAAGAGATAAAGACGGCATCGAAGGAGGAGCTGAACAAGATCACAAAAAATGATTTTTTGAAGTGCTTTGTGGATTGGAAAAAAACGTTGCCACAAGTATTTAATATCTGGTGGGGATTACTTTGAAGGGGACAAAATAGATATTCATGAATAAATAAATAATTTATGAAAAAACACAACATTCGCGATACTTTTTAACAGACCTCGTATATCACATACATCTAATATAAGTTTCCATAGTAAACTCTGGTTTAATCTGGAAACTGATAATACAACGACAGCTCTCACAACGGTATCTTCAAGAATCTGTGTTCCTCAGGGTGGTTTCTTTGGCTCTATCCTGTATAGTATCTAAAATTTTGATATCCCTACGTATCCTAACACCCCCCTGAAACTTACGCAGACGACAGAGCCTCAAAAGCTGATTATCAAAGTGGAGAATAATGCCTTAATGACATTCACAAACAAGACACAAATGATTTACAGACGATACAAAAAACTACTTTGACTGGTACACTCGTGCTTAAAGCAAACAACTGACAGAAAAACACAATACTAAAACCGATATGGACTTATGGACTAGAACTCTGGGGTTTTGTCAAGAATTTATGGTCAAAAATAATAATTAGGTAAAATTTTGAATGCTCCTATTTATGTTCATAACACATCGTATAGTTCTCGTTATAAAAAGTTTATCTCGATTCTCTTGTAAAATAATTATCCTCAATGACCCTCACCAGTAACACCCCTCGTTGCTTCAGTCGGCAACGGTCACGGAGACTTGTTGAGCTAATCAATAGTTAATCTAATTAATTTCACTGTAATGACACTTTTAGCAATAAATCTGCTTCTTACCTGTAGTAGTTCTAGATATCTAACTTATCAAATAAAAATAAATACTGGAAATATAAAAAATACCATTAATACTGATTGATCAACGCGACTGATTTTAATTTTTAAAAAAGTCACAATTTATAGGAAGTTACCGTGCACCTTTTCAAAAAATAATTAAAAATAGTAGAAAATTATTGTTTTTTTTTTAAGGACTATAGGATTTAATATGATGAAAATAAAAACCATCAAGTTTAATTTTTTATAAATTATATTCATTATTTTCATTCATTCCAATAATTTCATTTTTAAGATAATTTGTAATTTTTACATTATATATTCTTGGATTTCTTTCTAAACTATTTTATAAAATAATAATAATAAGTAATAATAATAATGATTAAAATAATATTTAATAATATATGATAATTATTTTTCTTAAAAAAGGATAACATTTGTTTGTTTAATTTTTTTTTTTTTATTCCATTTTAATTTTTTATATTGCATATGAAGATCATCAATTTCATTTTACATATAATAAATTTATTTAGATAATTTATTTATTTTTTGTGCTATTTATTTGACTTTTTATTAAACTATTTATACATATTTATTTATATAATATTTAATACTTATTTAATTGAACATTTTATGATATCAGCGAGAAATTAGACGGTTCTTTTTTCTGGGGTTTTTGTTTTTGTTGTCAAAATGAAGAGAAATAATTTTCTTTACTCGAAATTAATTTGTTTTTATTCTTTAATAGAATTTAAAAAAATGTTTCTTATATTTTTTTCAGAAGGTGTTTTTATTTAAAAAATAAATTTTTATAAAAATAAAAAAAAAACTATCTAATCAAATGTCGCACAACAAAAATTAACTTTTAACTATTTTAAGTGCATCCAAATACAAAAGGTGCTTTTTTCTTTCTCGTTTCTAATTATTTACAATAGAAGAAATTATGAAACAAAACAACTTTTTTTTTTTAACTAGTTATATTCTAATAAATCTACCTAACTATACATAATTCTATAATAATCTTAGAAAATAAATTTACCATAAAAATTGGGGAAAAATAATGAGAATTGACAGTAAGAAAAAGTATAAGTGATAGTAGCAATAGTAAATAATAATTAAATATAATAAAATTATTCATATTTTGTTTATTATAATTAATTAGGAATATTTTATGTGAAAATACAATATTTTTTTGTCTTGGAATGCCCTCGAACATGTCTCTGATATGTCCCCTACAATAAGCGCGACAACAGCTTATCTAATGTGTAAATGCATGTTTCCACTCTATTCGCCGCATAATTAGAACTAAGCTACTTGCTAATATTTACAAAAGACAAAATCTAAATAAATATTTTTAAAAATTTTAATTGCTTTTTTTTCTTCTTTTTCTTTTTGCTACAAAGGTGATGACTTATTTTTAATAACAACAGGTATTATTATAAATATTAACTATTTTATACTGTTTTTGGGATTTGAATGTCGTTCATTTAATGCCATTTTTTTTTCTTCTTTTTGATGTGTGAGCTTGAGTCAAATTTTTTTTAATTAAACTCAACCCCCCCTCCCCCCTATTTGTCGATTAATATTTTTAGGTGTTTTTTTTTTAATCATTTTTCTTACGTTTTATATTCATTTAACAAAACGAATATGAATGTGGTGGTGGTGGTGTTCTTATACAATTTTCGTCCTCCGCCATTTTGTGGGTGGTAATTATTATATTTCTCCAATAAGGCACACAAACTGCCATTTTTTATTTTATTTTAACTACACTTTAGTGGTGAGATCCAATGGGGTGGTCACATGTATTTTGATGCGTTTCATGTCGCGTTCGTATTCGGTTTCTTCATCGCTGATAGAGGCGTTAGCGGCAGCAGCAGCGGCCGCTGCTAAAAAATGCTGCCGTTTCTCAATTGCTGTCGCGATTGTTGTTGCGGTGGTGGTTTCGTCATCATCCTCACTAAGTGCATCACTCTCACCACCCGACAGATGGCGGTTATCGTCGATCGATCCTGTACTACTCTTACTACTGCTATTACTACTGCTGCCCGTTTTCATACTCAGGTCGATGGGATTATCTTGTAGTATGCCGACAGGTGATCGTGGCGGCGTCATCGATACGATTACATCTTCTCCATCTACATCGGCATCTTCATCCTCGCTCCTATTCGCACTCAAACCTGATTCATGATTGGTTGGAGTCCTCGATGGTATTGGAGTCAGGATGGGTGAGTTGGTTGAATGTGTCACTGCTGTCGATGTGGCAATTGGTGATCGTTGTTGCTGCTGCGATTTGAGTACCGCTTCCAAATAAAATCGTTTCGTTAGCTCTTCAGCTGCTTTACTACTACTATTATTATGTATACTGTTATTATTATTATTATTATTATTATGAATATTATTATTGTTATTAAAATTGTTGTTGTTGTTGTTGTTGTTGTTGTTGTTATTATTATTATTATTATTATTATTATTGTTAATATGATTATTATTGTTATTATTATTCGGTGTATATCGACTATTATTATTGGCTAAATGTGAACTGTGGAGTAGATGGGCTGTTTGATGATGATCGGCGGCTGGTTTTAGTAATCCTTGATGATGCGAATATAACGATGGATGGTAGCCGGAGAAAAGAAGATGCGACGGTGGTAAAAATCCTGGTGGAGGCATAACTGGCAAGGAGGTTAGACCAGCAAATGGTAGTGGTAAGAATAATTCCTTATTCATCGATGGCCCAGTATCCATCGGTTTACCCATACGCAGTAGACCGTTGCTTCGCACATTGATATCCACAGAGCTGTCTGAATTGTGACTGTCTGGCGAGCTAACTGATGGCGATGGCGCTGGATGTTTGTACTCCTCTAAGCCGAGCAGCATCAACTCCTCTTTGGTGCAGTTTGGTCTCGGTGCGTATAGACCATGAGGATATCCATGATGTCCCAGCATTGCCAGTGAGGCAGATGGAGGTGGTGGTGTCTTTTGATTGCCGTGTGCGGCGGCTGCTGCTGCGGCCGCCTGTTGTTGCTGCTCCTGCAGCAAACAGTGAATCTTGAACCAATTCGATCGTCGGCCATAACGTGATCCACTTTTCGACATCCCAACCAGAAGACATTTTCGCAGACGACACGCCTTACATGCTGTCCTATTCTTCTTATTAATGACACACTCGCCGTTGTTTTTACACTCCGATATCGATGAGAGATTATTATAGGAGCGTCCGAAGAATGACTGAAATGAAAATAAATTGATGAGAAAAAAAAAACGTTAGAGAAATAATTCAGACATTATATTCGGATTGAGGTAAATTATATTGTCAAAAGTTCGAAAAAGAAGAAGAAGAAAAAAATAGTTCAACGAAAAGAGGATGGAGATGATTTGGGTGTGAAAGTTGATTTAGTTAATCTTGTTGTGTACATGAGTTTATAGTGCTTCTCATGGGGCATAAGAATACCAACGTCGTAGTACCAACTGATGTAGCGCAGTATAGCTACTTTAGCTAATATATATGTAGTTGGTTGTTGTGAAAGAAGGCGTAAAAGAAAGTAATTGGAATGAAAACGGTATGAAAATTAAGGTGGGAAACATATTGTAGAACAAGCAGCAATTAGGTTGGGTTATAACGAGATTAAATAGGTTTGGCGGACGCAATTCACACACAAGGTGCGCTTGTTCAAATCAAAATTCTATCAGCCGTCGTACAAAATCACACAGACACGAGAGGTTATACGTGTACAGGCGATTTGGGAAGTGAAACGATGATGATTCGATAAACAAAATCATCACATCTCAGGCCCCATGTTCGAATATTTCAAATCGATCGATTTGTCGTGCTGTGAAACAAGCTTTTCACACAGTGATTCTCTTGTCTTGGCAATTGGCAATGACTCAATTCATACATTCCAATAATTCAGATTAGGCAGCCGCGAAGGTATAGCCAAAGTTCACGAACAAACCAAATCACTATTGTCTATAACTTAATCGATTTTCGATCATCATCAACTTTCCGTTTGCACTTTTGGTGTTCTGCATTTGAACACATTGAACACGGGTGAAGAAGACGGTGAAAAAAAAATTGACAAGCAAAATCAATTGAAAGTCAAAAATTTTCAAACAGAAACCATTATCGAAAAATTACACTCTGAATAATTGAATTGGGTTGGATTCGATTCATTTCGATTGGATTGGATTCAATTGGAAAATTGCAAAAATATTGCAAATATGTAAAATGTTCTTTTTTTTGTTTTTGAAACTCTTTGGTAACCTTTTAGTTGTGAAAGATCGACCCGACCCGATCCGATCGACCGTAAGAACTATCTGGCACCATTTGGAATTTAATATTCTTTCGATAGTAAAAGTGCAAATTCTATATGAATAGTTCAGGTTCAATTGTATTTTGTAGGAACCTTCAATGTAGGCAAGTCAGTCCCGAGAGCAGGTTTGCATCATCAGAACGATTGTTAACCAAATCAATAGACCAGTGCGCAGTGATCGAAAGAAGAAGACAAGGCGGTGCAGCGCAAAACAATATCATTTAACAACATTAATGCATCCCATTTCCGACCTAGTAATCTTGATGCCCAATTAACCTTAAAGTGTATTATATTGTTAGTAGTTTTCTGATTATATTATTTGTCGATTCGGTTTGGAAAAATAGCTCGGAATTGCAGCAAGTACTCGCGATTCAAAAAGTATCGAAGAAGGAAGAAAAACGTGTGCTCGCCAGAAAAACAAACCAACTCGAAATGGAAGCTGATAAATTAGTGGGTATGAAAATGTTACGAAATCCCATAATAAGAACATAAACTGGCAATCTATTCGCATTACGATATTTGCTAGTAAGCTGAACGGCATCAGAGTTGAAATTGAAAAGAATAAAATCTTCGCTCAAATTGATTGTTACTCGTAAGTGTCTGCCAATAAGAGGATATGAAAAGGTAGAAAAAAATCGATCTTTAGAATCTTGAATCGTATAAGAGGATCAGTTCAATTCGTAAACAGATACTTGAAGATTGACGAATCGCTACAGATCTAAAAAGACTCTATACACGCTCGTAGTTTTTGAATTGCACATAACAACCAAACCCCCTTTGTTGCCGTTCATGGGCAACGATATAATAAAATCGAAAGGCGCAAGGTAAACGGCAATGTTTGTATTCGAAACGAAAGGTGCTAAGTGAAGAGCCCTGTCTATGCAAATTGGATTTTATCATAGCATTGCGAAACAATAGTTCAGATTGATTAACGGCTTTGATGAATGATGAACGTTCAAGATGATTACACGTTCTTCGACGTATTTGCATTGTTAAATTTGCATCCGATAAATGGATAATCATTGCTTTAGACTAGCTTTTCTACATGGCATTATTACCAACTCCAGTCGACTATAATCGCCAATGATGATGATGAGACCAAAAAGATGATAATTTCGATTAAAGTTGGCAATTCACAGATGTCGACCATAGTTACCATGATTTTAATAAAAGTTCATCTTAAAGACGTCTCTTATTGATGGACTAGTATTTATGAATTTATATTCAAAACTGTTGGTAAATTTTTTCTATCTAACCAAAGGTAAAACTGTAAATTGTCTTTAATCGAAAACCAAGTCGACTCGAAGATTTATAATTTGTGTTTCGGAAAGTAAACTTAAATAAAAGATACTTTAAAGATAGACTTTTATAAAAATTTTATTATTTTATATTTAATTAATTTTGCCATTTAGAAAAAAAAATATATGAATTTATTCAAAAAGCTTTCTCGAGATTTGTTTCATAATTGGAATTTTTTCAGATAATTAATAAGGACTTTTTCGCACATTTTGGGATATAATTCGGCAATTACTTGATGGATGTTCATTTTTAAATGGTCTTACATTTAAATATTGTCTAAATAAATGTGATATTTTATATAGTTTTACAAAAAAAAAAAATTGATATTACCAAACTTCAAGTTTACGCACTCTGGGAACATTTCGCGCAATAAAGACAAAATTTTTGCGGCTTGTGGCACTTTTTTTTGCAAATACATATGGTGTTGAGAGAAAACCTTTAAGTTTAAATTAATAAAAAGTTTTTATCATAGGGTTATAATGCTTAAAAAAGTGACGATAATTGTTTCTCTTTCTTCAATTTCAAGGAAATTGTGGGCTTATGACACACCTTACCGCAGATACAATGGCTTTTTTTACAGTTTCTTGTAGATTTTTAAGCCTCATAATTGAAGAAAATTATCTTCTATTGAAGCATGTGATTATGGTAAATTAATCAATTTTGAAGAATATTTCTTAAAATTTTATTGCATTAATTGATAGTTAAATAAATTATAATGTTAAATGGCAAGTATAAATTTAAATAAATCTTATATTTTTATATATAGTTTTTTAAAAAAAAATACCAAATGACAGAAATATACTTTCCAAATTTAAAAATGCATATACTTTTGATAGTTAGCTACACAGAATACTATTTATTATAAAATCATTTTTAATTTTTATTTCTATTTTCAAATAAATATTGAAAATTTATTCTAAAAGTTCAATATTTTAACCTTTTATATTTATATATAAATTCTAAAATAAAACGTTAATTGATTATTGATCGTGTCAAGCTTAATTTGAATTGATGGAATTTGAATCTTTTTCTATGATGGAATTTGAATCTTTTTAAAAGTGTATAAAAATATTACTATTCTTAAAGTTTTCAGAGTCTTATTTATGGTAATTTTGCTACTGAACGTATCTACCAAGTGCCAACTGAGCCTCATAGTTCACAAAGTTTTGCTATACTAAAAGCGCGTAACTTGATTAGAGTAGAAATAAAAATTTTACGGAAATATTATTATTTTCTATATTATATAAAATGGCAGACTTTTTGACTATGTACCAATTATTTTAAATAATATATTTATTAATCATATATAAAATGTTAGAGCTATACTTTCCAAACTACAAAATGAATAATCCGTTACGAAAGATTGTTGTTTTGAGAATTTCGATACCCTCTTGGTAATAAAAGCCTATTATTTGGATAAACTTTTAAATTAAAATAAAATAAAATAAAATAAAAATTTCCATTTACCTAAACATCTCAGAATCAGAACTACACACTTACTAGAAATATTACGAAATTGAAGAAGTTACAATTCTTCCTTCCCCACATAACATATGAAATGGCCGAACATAAATTTCATTACACATTAAAGAGTCTTGAAATTTTGTAACTTTTAACTATGGTAGTCACAGTCTATTTAATTGTAATAAGATTTATTGCAAATCCGACTATTCTATTAATTTGAGCAAAACGCGTGTACTGTATTAGCGGAAACACTAAGATCCGGACTAGATTCAAGAAATTCGCTCATCATTGTTGCTCAAGAGCTTTCTGGGAGGAAGGGCGTCTTTTGTGTAATCATAAGAATTGTAATAATGCGTAAATTATTATAGTACGTATGTGTTATACTTATAAGATAAATGCATTCATATGTATCGTTACGTTTTCATTGTGAATAATGTCTAGTACGGTTGGATTAGAAGAAGAGGGCACCAATGCCAACCAAAATGATATCTGATGCCATCGGTAATCGGACGCATGGTAGCGGAAAGAAATTATTTATAGTAGTTGGAACAAAAGCCCCCAGATAGGAAGATAGCACTTAGATGGATAGCCTTCAAAGTCAAGTTGCAAAATTCATCACTTCAACATTTAAGTTTTGGGCATTCAAGTGTTTTCATTGTGAATGCAAAATTTTCGAATGAATTGAATTTTTCCAGTTTGTTTTTGCTTTTGTTCTTTCTTCAGCTTATTTTATTTACTTAAATTAGTTACAACGAAAATCTTCTCTTACCTTGAATGGAATTTGACCGATTTTTCGAGGACCATATCTATTTAGACTCTGAATATCTTTTTTTTTTTTTGTTAATACTTTAAGATGCACCAACTAACAATAACAGAAAAGAAAAAATAGAATAAAAACTCCAACTATTCCTGATCGTCCCAAACATGATCAATCCTTTATGGTTAATGCGAAAAATTTCAATGTGACCTTAAAAATTTGTTCAGACCTTATTGTTCCGATCACTTTATGCAATGCATTCGTATTTATTTGCTTGGTAAAACTCGTTAAACTCTAAAGAATAACCATAAAATGATTATTGTAAATCTGAAGATCGGTTTTGTTACGCGTTTTATTCATTTTTTTTATCTGATTCAGTTGCTTCGTTAGTGTTCTCTTTTGACTTAATTTGAGTTTAATATTTTTGGGCAAAATATAAGAAATTATTGAAAAAAGTAAAAAGGAAATTTCAATGAAAATAAAAGAAAAAAAGGTGAAGAGAAGAAAAAAAATACTTGAAACAGGTGAGTGAAGGTGACCCTGACATTGATGCAATTCAAACGGCGGGTGTCGAAATCAACTCGAACTAAATGCTTATCAAAGCGTTCAAATGCAATGCAAACGAATATGTCGGCATGGGCCGGATAAAATAATATGTCTGGATGGTGTGAAAATTTTCGTTACCAAATAACCGTCTATTAATTGAACAATCTGACCGATCAGTTGGCCAGGGTTCCTATGTTCATGTGTGCACACATACTATATTGCCGATCAATAACCCTTCCTTCAATGATCCACTTGGTGAGTGATCCAATGTGTTTAATGTCGGTTAATCAGAATAAATTACCCCATAAAAAAAGCAAATTAGGATTCAACAGAGATTATCTCAACTGGAGGCTTATAAATGGTGCTTTAACAATTGACTTGATTGCCCGACATTCTTTCTGTTCTTTCTATTTTGTTTTTGTTTTTGTTTTTGTTTTGTTTTTTTGGAGGGGGTGGGGGATTTAGTGTTTAATAGAAGCATATCAATAAATTTATTCTTACCTTGCATCCTTCACATGTAAATGCTCCAAAATGGAATCCAGCTGCGGGTTCACCGCACACCTTGCACGTTTGATTCATCTATGAAAAAAAAATTAAAATAATTTTCTTATTAAATTCAGTCGGTAAAAAAACTTTAATTTTAAAAAAAAATATTTTTTTTATTAAAATCAGTTGGAAAATAACCATAATTAAATGAATTTTTTTGAGTTTTTTATAATAAACAAAAAATTAAACCTCACAAATGTTTACTACAAAATCTAATAAGAAAAAATCTAAAAATTATTCTTATAAAAAAAAACCTACTAACAGTATATAAATTAGTGAATAAATTTATTTTTTATAATATTTTAAAAAAGATTATTTTTTAATTGTGCTAATTTCAGAGTTTATAATTGACAGAAAACGGTTTCACTGCTGTTGTAGGGTTTATTTATAAAATATTAGGGATTATCCATTTTGAAAGTTTAGAAAGTGCAATTCTGTCATTTGGCAGATGTCAAACATATTTGCAAAATGATATTAAAATTTTTTAGCTAACAATTTGCCATTTTATAAAATATTTATAAAAATTATAATTTTTTCTAAAAAATTTTACCACAACCACGTTTTGTGCGCTGAGTGAGGCTCAAACTTTTCTTCACCGATGAGGCTCATTTCTCTCCCGTTAGACCGATGAGGCTCTAAAAGTTTACAAGTAATTGTGAAGAAGCTATTATATCTGCAAAAACTTACTATCGGGTTTTGTATTTTTGTCTGGAAGTGATTAGAATATAAAGATGGGTAGAGCCCTATCACCACCGAATTTTTTTAGGCTAAACTTAAAAATTTTAACCTTAACTATATGTGGTATTAAAAAAATGGCATCATAAGTATACAAAAAGATAATTTTTGGCTTTATTGCGAGAATATTTTCCATACAGCGTAATTTCTGTATTTGGCTATTTCGATTGTCTTTCAAGATCGTGCGATTTGACGCCGTTGGACATTTTTATTGAAGAGTTACATATAAAATTATATTTCTGGAGATATAGATTTTTATAGAATTTGTATAATGACAAAAGTTATACATTTATATTATTATAAAATTTTAATCAAATTTTATATGCAAAGTATGATTTGTTTAGCTTTACTCTACGGAGACCAAACTGGATAACCCTTTTCAATATTTTTATACTTTCCAAAACATTTTTTTCTCTTATCAAAAAAAAAATGTTATTTTTTTAAAAATATTATTGCAATTAAATATCATAAATTTGTTGAAAATAAATTTTAAGATTTAAGAAAAACTGATAAAAGTTGTGAGAGTTTCTAGGAAGAGTCGAAAATAATATGAAGCAATTTTACTTAGTGTATGAGAATACGTACTCTTATCAATAATTTTTCTTACAATTACAAACATTAAGGGTGACATGTTAATATATATGTAAATTGGTTACAGAGCGGCTGAAAATTGTAAGTTAGAAAAGCGATTGCACTGTAGTCTGAGGAGCTGTAGTTTCATAAACTGAAGAAGATTTTTGATAGAAAATTGAAACCATTGGAAATGCAAAACACGAAACTCAGATGAAATCGGTGAGATTTAAGGTTTTGGTTTGGATTAATATTTAATGGTGTAGTGGAACTGGTAACCGATTATAATATGCGATGAGGATGAGGAGTGCGAAAATACGCGAGTTCTGATCGTTAAGGCAAAACGGTTTCTTTTTTTTTTTTTTTGCTAAGCTAAGAATTATTTACTGAAAGCTTCTTCTTCGAGGATCAATTGCTATTCGCAGAGCAAAATACAAAAAAATTGTGTATAAAAACGATTTATAGTCAAACTGATATTGTAAATTTACCGATCGATTTTGACTAAACCAAAGTACTAAATTGGAACTGTGTAAATATTCGAAACAGTCAACTTTCAGCAAAGAAATTGCTTATTTTCTTACCTAAGATTTAGGCAAAATGATTAGAGACACCGCGAAATCAGATCTGAAATTCCACTGAACATGAGCAAATGATTCACTGGCAATTGGATTTAAAGATTCTAAAATGTACAAGTAAGAATTTAGCATATTTATTATTGGCAATTGGTTTAGTTTTTATACGATCTCATTTATGTTTGTCCCTTTTAATCAGCGATCATTTAGCATAAATGTGCGAATTATTTATTTAGTCACAAATATGCATTTACGCCTACCTGACTATAGGTAAATATTGAATTCAGTTTTATATTATTGTGGAAAAAATATAGTGAAACATGGCCTCAATCATGTTGAAAGGATCAAAGAGTATTTACCATTTAGAAGATGACCAATTTGAATAGATAAAATGCCTTTAAAAAGATTATCTTACTAAAATGTATAGGAAATATTAAATTGGAAGAATTACGATCGAGCAGTGAAATCGTGGAGTTATTTTATTAAAATATATACAATTTGAAATTTTATATAATAAAAAGCATAATAAGTTGTGAGTTTATTAGAATTTAGATATGAATAGTAGTATTACTCCAACGTTTTAAAAATATAGAATAAAAAATTATTCTACAGAAAAAAATGCACAGATCGCTTTTAATTTAAAAAAAAAAATAATATCAAATTAACGTCTTAAGATAATTTTGTAATTAGTGATATTTAAAAAGCATATAAGTTTTGATAGTTGGAGAGAAATTCGGATTGGCAGTATCCAAAAAAGAAAAAAAAAATGAAAATATTGGGAAGGAAAGTAGTTGAAATGGAAAACTTTAAAGAAACAAAAAAATTGTATACGAGAATGCATATAAAAGTATAAGATTTCTATGAGAATCAAAACGAATTTACAAGATTTCTTGTCAGATTTCAATCATTTTCGAACAGTTCCAAAGTAACTAACACGCAACTTGTATAATCTCCTCTCGGATTGAAATCATAATACCAGAAAAAGGAACTAGTTTCACAACTAGTTAAATCCATTGGTCAAGAGAGATGATTATTTCAAGAAAGCGAAAACCAAATCAAATTCAAACTAAACTAAACTGAAATGAACTTAAAGATAAGTCACGCAATTGTTGTATGGTAAATTATGTTAACATCTATCAGAAAAGATACTCCTCATAGACAACGACCAAAAGAACGGAATCTCAAATAATACACAGCATATCAGTTTGATGATCATCAATTGGCCTCAAGCAATTTTGCCTCTTTAATAAATTAGAAAAAAAAATAGATAATTTTATTGTTGTCAGTTAATAAAAATATTTTCTAAGTAATCTAAAAATTATCCATTTTTATAGTATTAAAAGTAAAGATCTTTTATTAGGAAGATATAATTTATTTTGTATAAAAGTAATGGCAAAGTTTCATAAATATATTTATTTTAAATTTTTATTAAAATCTGATTAATTGGATAATCCTTTTTATAAAATTTCTGCACATTAAATAGAAAAGATACTCTGAACAATATGAGCAGTAATAAAATCAATCAAATATCCTTTAATCAATTTATTGCAATTTTTATATTTTCCTTTTTTTTTATTACGAAATTTACTGAAGCATCATCAGTTTTGAGTAATCATTATTTCCATCTAATTTGTTATGCAGTAAATTTCTATAACCTCGTTAAGATCACCTATTCATCTGGCATATATCAGTATGGCAACTTAAAAACAAAACAAAAAAAACTAAAGTATGAATAAAAAATTACTTCTTAAAACTGTGAATTCTGACACGAAACACGATCAATTTGAATGCTCATCTTTTGAATAATGGCATATATGTCCTTTGGCAAGGACACATCAGTCATTATTTCTTCATTATTATCACTCAATTTTATGGAAGATTTCTTCTGTTTTTATTTTTTATTTTATGGTCAAAATAAATTTTATTTAATTTTTTTGCAATAATTTTTACTGTCGCTTTAAGCTATATTTTATTGAAAATACTTAAAATGAATTCACTCATGCTATATAAATTATCATTGAAATGAAATTTTTGTGAAAATTTTTTTTAAAAAAACTTTTTATTTTATAAAAATATTTTTTTTTACTTTTGCGAAATATTTTTATACGATTGATTATTAACAGAAAACCATAACAAATTGTTTGTCTAGAAATATTTTAACAAAAACAAAAAACTGGTGGACTTTACCACAAATATTTAATACGAAATCGTTTTCTTCGAATTTATTACTAATAGTTTTCGATCATAGTTCAATCATATTTTATCAAATAATATTGATTGTTTTTATTTTTATTTAAATTGTTATAAATTTTTGCTTTAAAAACAAACAAACAAACAAATAAAAAAAATATTAATATAACTAATAACAAGAGAATGACAAGAATTTTTATTCATGTCATTTTAATTAAAATAAAAAGAAAAAAAATATATTATTTTTTTAAGAGTATCTATGGTAAGATACAGATAAAATCATTTGATTTGCATTCGATTACAAATGGAGAGTTATAGGTCAGTGTAGAGGGTAGAATTCTTAATAAGATCTTAAATTAAAAATTGCATCATTCAAAGTTGATAGTTAAAAAATGTGCATGTGTATCTTCTGTGTAAAAATTCCATCGATTATCTTAAAAGCATTTTTTTGTACTAATTTTATTGTATTTGTTTTTCTTTCTTTTCGTTGTTGTCATTTAAATAATATTATAGCTAATACTATGTTCAGGCCTGTTTTCAACTTTTATCTACCTTGAATATCGATGTTCACGTACTATCTACAATACTACTTGTAATTTTCGACCCAGAATCATTAAACTCGAAATTATTTCATTTACGTTCAGTACGAATTTAATTGCATATTCTCATCTCGTATGCTGTGTTGAAAAGTGAATTTTACAAATGATAACAACAATAAGCAATAATAACAAATCGACATTTAACATAACTGACCAGGTGCAATTCTGTAAGGTGTAACCAATTTGTTCAATTGGTAATAATATGAATTGATGATGAGAATATCATGTGGCATATTAAAGAGGTGGGTGGTGGGTGTATGTCTGATGGTAGAGCAAAACCAGACAACTGACATAATAGTGTCATCGTAAAATATAATAAAAATTACCAATGAAAATAATGCGTAACAATTATAAATATATCCAAGAAAATTAAATTATTACATAATCTGATCAAGTGCCAAGAGATAGATGGAGAGAGAGAGAGATAGAGAGATAGAGAGAGAGAGAGTGAGAGCTATTAAAAAAATAAGTCTACACGTTTTGTACCTGGGTACATATATAAAAAGTAAAACCA
Source organism: Atherix ibis (assembly GCA_958298945.1). Taxonomy (NCBI): domain Eukaryota; kingdom Metazoa; phylum Arthropoda; class Insecta; order Diptera; family Athericidae; genus Atherix; species Atherix ibis. The sequence continues at coordinate 26,683,847 of OY282605.1, read as the reverse complement.
AAGACAAATTATGCCAATTTTAAATCTGATCGCGATTGAATTGATTCCGAGACAACGATTTGATATTGTTTTTTTTGTTTTTTTTTTGTTTTATTTTCCACTTAAATTGAATAATTGCAACTACCATTGTCCATCAAAAGAAGATTGGTAAATTCTTTTTCAATACTTTGAATCACTCTATTAATAGCATCCTTGGTTAACAAATGATAAATAGAGCGTGTATGGACAGCAGAATTACGAGGGAAAATTGTTACGCTCTAAGAATACCTGAGCGATCATTAAGAGGTAAGAAACGTTTCTTATGCCAAGTTGCCAAGTTCCTCGCAATATACGCCAAGCTCGTACACAATAATCCGAATACAATCATTCGGACAGATACGAGACGGCCAAATAAAATTACCTGTCTCTGGCTATATTATGTACAGGTATGCATGCATACCTATCTGTCTATCTGTTTATTTATCAACATTTGAAGCTGCCCACCCCTCTTACCAACAGACCAATTCTCTTAAAGACAAACAGTTTTTATGGTAAAAATTTTCATGGGTCTACTCTTGTACTTGTACATTTAACCGAATACAATTCAATTTTATGCTATTTTCTTATTATTTATACGTCAAAAATTTCATTTTCAATTTCAATTTCAATTTCAATTTCATTTTCCTTTTTGTATTTTTTTAATTTGATTTATTTTCATTCTTTTCATTTAAAAAAAAGTTTTCTTTCTATTTATTTTGTTTTGAAATTATTTTTCTTTAAATAATTTTATTCACTAAGAAAATGTGCATAAAATCAAATTTTCGTCTTAGCAAAGACTCGACTCGTTAGCGTTGACACAGAAACTGTTATACGGCGTGTATCACTAAACTTATGGGATTCTCCAATTTATGCTTTGGAAAGTAAAATTTAATAAAATAAATTTTGAAAAGAATTTTTACTTATTAAATAAATTAAATATTGTCATTTTTTCAAATTTTTAAGTTTATGAGAAAAAAACGGTTATAACGAGTTGCATATCAAGGAAATACGGTTGCACTCTCAGACCAAAATATTCATCACAAAGTCACTTTTTCAACAGTTAAAAAAAAATGGCTTCTCAACAGTTACTTGTGAGTTTTTGTATCCACCAAGCAAAAAACGAGCTTTATCGCTGAAGAAAATTTTCTTCGAAAAATAATAATCGGGGTATTTTTTGTATAATTCAAAATTTTTTTTTCCAATTAACTAATCAAAATTTTAAAATGGCAAATATTTTTCTAATCAAACTTTATATTAACTAATAAATCCACTTTAAATTTACTAAATAACTATATTATACTTTTCAAACTGCAAAATGGATTATCTATTTTTTTGTGATTATTACCGTCAATTTTGGAGTATTTTTGTTGACTTTTAAATTATCAAATAATAAAATATATAATAAATTCCACGCATATTTTTATAATGACTTTTCTGGTTAAATATTTGAAAATTTACTCTATAAGAAAATATTTTATAATCCAAAGTTACCGAATATTATTTTTTTTTTTTTGTTGCTTGAACTCAAAAGAATATATTTTAAATTAATTTATAAGAATATAATCCATATAATAGAATGCCATCAAAACAAATCATAAATTTGCAAATAATCCATACCATACCATACCGTCATTCATATATGATCATCATATTTAGATAAGATTGATTATAAAATTGATCGTTAAAAATAGTCCTTTTTTGTACAGATGAGAAAAATTATCGATTTATAATTTTTGCATTATTCTTACATATGTATTTTTGTCCAATATGATGATGATGATGGGGTGCATTTATCGGGGAGAAGAGTTTGATTTTTTTCCTTTTATAGAAAACAAATTTGTAATGCACATGCCTGAATGATTTTCCATAAATGAGAAACCATTCATTTTTAGATTGTTTTGTGCAAAGTAATGTAATAGGATAACAATAGTTACGAACCTCTGATATAAGGACGATGGGGATGATGATGATGACGGTAACGATCACGATGTTGATGATGATGATCGAAAATTTGTGCAAAATTATGACTTGCATTTTTAACGGATTGAATCGGAATTGTTTGGACCATTTAAATGTATACCATTCAATCTTAAAGACTGAAAAGATTCTGGCTACGATGGTGCAGACAATCGTTTTCCGGAGCAGACTAGAGGAATGCAAAGAAAATCCTTAAATCGGATCAATTCATGATGGATGACTTCGTATTTAGTAGAAATCATTTGTCATTTCAGACGATCAAAACGGGGAGGATTGCATGTATTCTTAGTCCAGGATAAAAATATGATTTACGGGCTCGTTATTTGTCAAAAAATAAAAAGAATCACAAAGAACTGAAGAAGAAAAAAATCATATTCATTATACAATCAAGTCAATAATACTCCAATAAACAGCGATTATATTTTAGTGACTGATCGCACCTTTGGGATTGAGCTATGCGTGTATGTATTGAAGAAAAAAATTGTATCAATCCATGGTGCCATGGGACCAGGTAACTCGCTTTGATATAATTTCAATGTCCGCATTAGATCTCAGAAAGCAAACAACTAACAAAGTCAAAAACTTGGGTTGCAATTGATACTAGCATCGATACTGAATTGTACTGAAAGAATGCTCGTTTCCCGTAAAGAGGAAACCATTTCGTATTCTTATCTTGTACGAAGAATACCTTGGAATTCTAGGAAAGTACAACAAATATTATTGTAAATACCAAACTGCCTGACCGATTCGAAATACTAACCAAACCAAACCAAACCAAACCAAACCGACTCATATAAATCGTTCGATTACGATCGATTTAAATTGTACCAAGGTTGTGGAAAATAATCTAGTTTCATTGTAACGATATTGTTAAAAACCGTGACCAAAATAATTAAATACATAATTCAACATAAAGTGTAAGATTTTCTTTTCTTAATTTGTATTTATGTAGAGCTCTTAAGTAACTGAAAATATAAGAAAATTATTTCATTAATTTTACACCTGCAAGTGAAAAATATTTTTTTTTCTGTCCCATTCAATCAAGAGATTTTTTACAAATTATTATGCCAAATAAATAAATATCTCAATCATAATAGAAAAAAGATAATTAGATTAAAATTGATCATTTAATTAGATAAAAGATTAAAATCTTAAGGAAATTGTCAAAGATTTCCTTGATTTTAACAAATTATATTAACTTTCGTAATCGGATGGGAAAAAAAAGTATTTCGTGATATATTTTTTTCTTGTCATTTTCCTATAACTCATAACTATTTTGATCAATAAAGATTAACCATTTTTATATAGTATTATTGAAATTTAAGATATTTTTACCAATTAACGCGAAATGGCAAAGAGTCATTTTCAAATCTTAAATCAACTTTATTATAATCGAAGTTTTTTCTTTCGAAAACAAACCCAAATTAATAATGTGAAATAAATAAATCTTATTTAAATCATTTTTTAAAGATTTTTTTTATAGATACACGTGTTGGTTTTTTTAAAAAAAAAGCTCTGAAACTATTTTTTGTCAATTTTTTTAAAAGTGTTTTAGTGAAATTTTTTGTGATATTAATTATAAATTGCTAGAAAAACAATTTTATTTATTATGTGCATAAAATTGAACTCCTAGTAAAGAAATAATTTACTCTGAACAAGACTATTCAGAGAAGTATCTTAGCCAAAAGCTTATATTAGACGATGTAAAGTTAGAGTGTGTAGATGCGCGATCAGATTTATTGAGGTGATCGTGCCAGCTGAACATGTTCTCATGACCTATTGACTGTGTGCAAGTTGTCTTGGAGATTTCTTTTTTTTTCCCTCATGTTTCCACTTCTTGTTGGGGGGAATTTTTTTTTTTAAATTCACTTTATCACTCTCTCCCATATACTATCCTTTTTTTTTACCATCACAACAATTCCCCAACCCGATCTTTTTCCCTGATCTTCCCTGCTCGTCTTCATTTCCCCAACCAAGTTGTTTCTCTAACTTTGCTTCTATTGATTTGATCAAAAGTTTTATTTTTATGTACCCTATAAGTTAGTTAGAGTCTGGTTGAACTTAAATGCATTGGGGCATAGACACTATGATCAAAGATACGCAATCAGATACACATATAACACTGGCAAAAGAGAACCAATGTTTAAATGACTTGGCGTTTATTGGTGAAATAGTCCCGATAATTTTTGTATTGTTGCATGAATATGCGCATAACAGCATAATGTTGTTGTCAATACAAAAGTTGCATACACGAGCGACAGTGCTCATATAGTGAACAAACATGGAGACTAGTGTTAAGATAAGTAAAAAGATTGTACAAATGTCGCTGCTAATGAAGTTTTAGAAAACAACTCAGATCCAATGGATGATAAGCATAGATTGGCCAAACTGGCCAAATACCTAGTCAACCGATCAGATGGGCAAACATTCAGATGGCTTAATGAGCGTTTACTTTTAATAATTTTATTTCCTATTAATCGAAGATTTCGAAATCTTCTGACACCTTCTCGAAAAGCCTCTCACACCTGTTCGATTCCATTCGTATCCATTCCTGTATCGTACCAAACCGAAACGATCTAACCTAATGCAAACCAAACAAAACTCTATCGAGGTTGAAAATATTTTATATGAACAACTATTTATCGATCTATTGAATAGATCGCGAATAACAACTCTATAATGATGCAAAAGAAGCAAAAAAAGAAGAAAAATAACTCTAACCTAAAATGAATATATCACAAAAGATAAAAAACTTGAAATTAAAATTATTAAGAAATTATGTTCTGTCCGTACTTGTACTTTGAAATTGGCAACAATGATCAATGATAAATGTTGCCAATAATCGAAATAGAAGTGATTTACTTAGTGATGCGAAACTTAATAAATTATGATAGTCGGTCAAGTGTGATTGCCACCTTCTAACAATTAAATTTAAAAAAAAAACAACAACAACTATTTAATAACTTCTTTGCATTATAATAATTAATAATAAATTTATATCTTTTTTGGGATATAAATTTTTGTTTGTTAACCTTCGTTAATACTAAATAAATATTAGAGTGAATTCCCTTCAACTTTTTTTTCAACATATTTTTATTGTCTTTTAATTTTAGTCAAATTAATAAAGATTAAAAACTATAATTTTATTGTATTATATATAAAAATACGTATTTTGTGTAAAATATTAATAAAATAATGAAAAGCTCTGAAAGTTTTGAAAAAAAATACATTTATAGGGTTTATAACCTTACAAAGTCAGAAAAAAATTTGTTCATTAATTTTTATCCATTTTGCAGTTTGGAAAGTATAGTCTCTATTTAATAATAATTATCTTAAAAATATTACTATTAAAAAAAAAAGTTATCTAAAATGTAGTTTGACATTTATAAAACTAAATAGTACGGTAAAATTATAATAAAATTTTCTACAGAAAAGGTGATTTTATCATAGCTTTTGAAGGGGATTCATTTGTCTTATTGGACTATACAAAAACTATCTTATCTATGTGTACACGGATTTTTCAATTTTACAGTATTTACCAGGTGTTTAAGCTTAAATCCGCTGTTTGGTCATAGATGACGTGTGTGAGCGTATTAAGCTACCATGGCACGCCATACTTTTTTTAATGAGTTTGACATCTGTCAACATTAATCAGTGCACATTGTCAGCAATTTCGTACAACAACATACATTTTTCCTTTCGTAATCACGTCTAGTTTTGTGCCAGAAAAAGAGCATATGCGGGAAGCTCAGCTTTTCTGCTTGAATTTGAAGAAATCGACTGCCGAATCGCATCGACTAGCTTATCGAGGCCTATGGTGACAGTGCTTTATCGGAAACAACGTGCCAAGATTGGTTTCGTCGGTTCAAAGACGGCAATTTTGACTTGTGGGACAAGAAGCGTGAAAATCGGCCTAGGAAGGTTGAGGGCCATTAATTGCAGGAAGACGATACCCAATCGCAAAAAAATGCTCGCGGAGCAATTAAATGTTACTAAACCAGCCATTTCCATTCATCTGTGTGCCATGGGGAAAATTGAAAAGATCGGGAAATGGGTGCCGCATGAATTGAACGATAGGCAGATGGAGCGACGCTAAAATATATGCGAAATGTTGCTCGCCAGACAAAATAGAAAATCGTTCCTGTATCGGATTGTGTCAAGCAAATGAAAAGTGGATATATTTCGAGAATCCTAAACGTAAGAAATCGTGGATTGATTCCGGCCAATCATCAACATCTTCCCCAAGACCAAAACGCTTCGGACGGAAGACGATGCTGTGCGTTTAGTGGGATCATCAGGGTATTGTCTACTATGAGATGTTGAAACCTGATGAAACTGTCAATGTCCACCGCTACCACCAACAACTGATCAAATTGCACCATGCTCTACGTGAAAAAAGGACGGATTATCAACAAAGACATGACAAGCTGATTTTCCTCCACGACAGCGTACCATCGCACACGTCAAAAATGGTCCAAAACTACTTGGAGACTCTCAACTGGGAAGTGCTACTCTACCCCCCTTATTCACCAGACCTGGCCCCTTCCGACTGAATAAATTTATTTTTGCTTTTTATGAAAAAAAACATGTTTTTTTTTGACTAAAAAACAGCGGATTTAGGCTTATACACCTGGTAAAACTAATGTCTGCCAAGATATGACCGAATTATAGCTCAAAATGTGCGAAAAAGTTATGATACCCCAAAAGGATCGGGTCCTGCCAAATGCCTCGTAGGGGCCGTGTTGAAGTTTTAAATATAATTTATTTAACTTCTTTTTTAAAGCCAAAAATTGGATATAGTCCAATGTTATCAGTTAGAATTTACGTATCATTTTTGTTCAAATAATATAAAATATTTCATCAAATGACCATGTGACTGTGACATATTAAACGAGCCCATCACATGTAATTTAGGGAGCTTATATCTTTGGGAAGGTGGGCATAACTATTCAATCTATTTTCATATTCACAACAATAGACTTATTTACTTATCAAATTTCGATGATAAGTTTTATGTAAAAATTAACATAAACATATCGAAAATATTTTTAAAACAAAGCACCTAATTTTCAGTTTATGTTCAGTTTTAAAATAAAAAAAACATTTAGATATAAAGTCATATAAATTATAAGATACATTTCATGTTAACAGTAGTAATTTATTTTTATTTAATAAAATTTATTGTTCGTTTTTTTTTTATTTAAAAAAAAATATATTTTAAACGATTTCGATATTTTGTACTACTTCATTTTGGAATATATAATTAATTTGATATTTAATAAACAAAAAAAAAATAATAATTTCATATATGCTGTTTTTCTTTTTCTTTGTATTACCAAATTATTATCAATAAATCACTCCCACACAATATTTACTATTAACACTTATAGAATATGCTTAACTAATCAAATTTCCCGATCTTAAATATTGTATGTTTTATCTAAATTTGAAAATCTTTTTGAATTTTTATTTAATTATGCAAATAAAATGCGTATAAAAATATTATAACTATTTGATATTAAATCAATATTGATTTAGTTTTGTTCGAATATGGAAAAAGATTTATAGATACAGATATGTTCATTGCTTGTGCTTGAACAAAAAGAAAATTTCCTTTATAGATATTTATAGAAAAAAAATTTGACCTTTACTTTGGCTTTTGTTTTTGTATTTAAAAATATATAAATAAAATTATATTTAGCATCCTTGTTAGCAATATTATCTATTGAAGATAAATATCTATAATTTATTATTTCAACATATTTAATCAAAAAAAAAAAAAAAATTTATGCAAATCTTTAAAGAAAAATACTTTTCTATAAAATTTAATAAATTTATCAATATAAAAAAAAAATTAACAGTGAAATCTTTTATGTTTTCTTAATTTTCTACTGTTTAATCATAAAAAAAAAAAAAAAAACTAATTATCTAATTTGTTAAATCTCTCGCCAAAAATCTATCAACGGATCAAAAAAAAAAAAAATTGTTTGAAAAATTTGTTGAAAAAAAAAAAATAATGTCGGAAGTAATTTTTTCCGCTCATCTTTTAGTATCTATTGTTTTTTGCTTCTCTATTTTCTTTGAATAGAAAATAACAAATATCTTAAACTTCCGGATATTCAGTATGGAATTTGATGACCTCGGTCAGTTAAAGTTTACATTCAAAGATGTAACATTCTAAAAATTGTATATCTTCAATAATGCACTATTAGAATGTATTTAACTAAATATAATACATGCAGTAACAAAAAAAAAAAGGTTTAAAAAAAACACAAATGTAGATGAAGGAAACACCTGAAAGATAAAACTATATCTTTTTAAGAAATAATTGTTAAAATATAGTCTGAGCCTCCTCCTCCTCCTATTAATGATACTTGAAATAGAAGAGACAAAAAAACCAATATTTTTAAAAAGTATCTATTCGAATGCATAGTAATTTTTGTATATTAGTAAATTATAGATTTTGATTCAATGGAAGTGTTTGACTTATCCGCTGCGGAATAGAACAAATTCTATCAACACGCGATCAACTCCATTGGGGGGCGGATGATCATGCGAGTTGCATTATGATTTGAATTTTTTTATATTTATAGAGGAGAATCTGCTTAATGTATATTTTTGTTGTTATTAAAAATTTAGACACTTTAGTAAAAAAAAAAAAAAATTGTTTTTTTTTCTAAAATCGTGCTTTTTCGAATTCTTTATTATTAATTTTTGTTTCATTTGTAAATGATTATCCAATTTGCTTTTTGGAAAATAATATTTAGACAAATAAATTTATTATTTAGATGTTAATAAAATTATTATTTTATTATATTAACTAAACTATGCCATTATGTTAATAATAAGAAATTATAAAAATTTCTACCTGAAATTTCTAAAAAATTTTATTATAAAAAAAAATTTCTATAATTTCATAGAGAAGAAATAAGAGCCTAGGGGAAAAAAATTCACTTTTTACAGATACAATGTCTTTTTCACAGTCACTTTAGGCTTTTGGAATTATTAATAGTTCATATTTATATATAAATTGCATATATTGTAGTAACATAACCACCGTACTAAAGAAAATAATTCGAGTATGGAAGAATCATCACTTTTTTTTGAATTTTTCTTAAAAATTTTATTGCAATTATTTAATTATTAAATAACTGAAAATATAAAATGGCATATTTGAAAATAAATAAATTTTTATTCCAATTAATGTAAATTTTTTTAAAAAATATGTAAAAGAAGTACTGTATTTTCCGAACTACAAAATGGAATAATTCTACAGAGCCATTTTGAATTTTTGTGTTTGTATATAAACAATGCCCTTTTAAATTGATATTGGATCCATTCGGAAAGTTCAACATTTCCAACTATATAAACTACAAAATAATGCAAAATTGCCCAGTCATCAGTTAATATGCTATTTAATGTTGCCATTGATTAATTTGATTTTTCTAACATTTCAAGATCATCTCGTCAATCTTTATTTGAATTTGCAATTACCCCCCCCCCCCAAACCCAAATTCCGTACTCAAATTTGATTCCTTTTCAAAAAGTCTAAGAAAAGAATATCATTTGCTAAAATTACTTTTAATAATATTGAATTATTATTTTTTTATAAGAAAAAAATATTGATAGAAAATATAAAAAATTTTATTAGAAATAACCACAGCAAAAAAAAAAAACAAAATTACAATAAATGGATTAAAAAAAAACTCATCTTATTTATGAATAACAAATTTATCGAATACAGTTTTTAAATCATTTATATTTTCAACAATTTCTTATATAAGAATTACTCTTACCCACCCTCTTCTGCAGATTAATTTTAATCTTTGATCTTAGATTTTGATATTTGGCCTAATTTCATTTACTTTATACAATTATGAATTTATTTAGTTCTCTTCATTATTTATTTGTTCATTTTAAATATACAACTGGTCAAGGAATGATAGTATAAGGGGTAGTGGGGGGAGAGGGGAGCAAAAAAAATAAAGTTATTAGAAAAAATTTGCAATCAGTTGTGGTCAATTTTGGTGAGTTTGTATGATGATCTTAATTTTTATGAAAAGCATAAATAACCTTGGTTGAGTGGGAGAATTTATTTTTACCTAATAGTTAGTTGGATAAGAAGAGAAGGGTTCAGAGATGAAAATATATAATTTTGCTCTTCAGATAAGTGAAATTTTTTAAGATGTTTTCGGTCAAAAGATCAACAGAGCGCAAAGGTTATGCATTCATTTTCTTTTGGTTCTCCTTCAAATATGACCACCAACCAGTTAGTCCATCGGTGGTAGACCATAGACAAACTTCCTCTTTAACGTTTCTTCCCGTTTTTGTTACTAATCATCAAAAGCTTTGTTACTATTATTATTTTTATATAGTTTTCTTGATTTGTTTTTTTTTTTTTAAATATTATAAATAATTTATTCATTCACAATAAATATTTAAGATTATGTATAACAGTATTATGCACATTTTCAAATTTTGCTGTTATTTGTTCGATTTGATCCACCTTCCACGAGAGCATATTAACTTTTTTGGTTTTTCTAGCTTTTGAAGCGTAAGTTTTTTTTTTTTGGCTATTTTTGGGTTTGGTTTACCGTCTTTTTCGGTTTAATGTGAATTTATTTTATTTTTAATAATAGTTTTTCGTGTGGTTTGGTTCATTTTTTTCTTCTCTATAGTGAACATTACTGAAGTCTCGACAGATCTTAATGTGGTCTCAGATAAGTTTTTTTTTAATTTCAACGTTGAATGAAATATTTTCGGTTTCCGAACGGATTCCATGCAAAATAATTTCATGCTTAAATACCGATAACGACTAATTGGAGTTACTGTTCTTTGTGATAGTGTTTTATAAAAATTTGTAGATAGACTTTTGCTTATATAAAAGATAAAATGAATTTTTCCTAATTTTATTCAATAATGGTAGAAGATGCTCCCAAAATTGACAATTGAATTTTCAACAGAAAATCTTTTTATTTTATTTTGAAGAAATTTTATGTTTGCAATTTATTTCCATAATAAAATTAAGTTCAAGGTTAGAATGTATGTTACTTACGGCAACATAAAAATACTACTTTTGATTTCATTCGGTTTCGTTTCGTCGATTTTGACTTCAACTTGATTTCATTTAAAGTTAACTCAAGTTAATCTAAATCGTCTTGAGTTAAAAATATTTCAGATAATAACTGCTTCAGTGCACCACGGCCAATGAATATTCCGTATTTATTGTTGATAAATGAATATACTAAAAAGCCTTAGTTTTGGTTGTTGTTATTATTGTTATACTTGAGGAAGACCAATTTTATGGGAGATTCACTTTGAAGGTCGTACTATAAATTTGAATATATATTAAGGTGCAATACTTGTGCTAAATTTTCCAGTAAAGATATTTATAAAGAAAGACAAAAAACAGTTTTTTTGTGGATAATAAAAGATACTCAATGATGAATTTTCACTTTTGATACAGTTCACTGGGAATTTGTACGTTTAGTGGCAACAATGCCGACCAATTTTTATGCTGTAATATTTTTGTTTAGATTTTAATTTAGTATTTATTTTGTTTATGGTTTGTGAGATGAAATTGAAATTGGATATTTTTTGAGAGTGAATTTTTTTGTAGAAATAAAACTTAAATGAATTGGAATTAAATGATCAATTATTTTAGAGTAAAGTATTTTTTCTTTAAATGCTTTATTTGTTGATGTTAAACTACCTTTTTGAAGAGTACGTTATTAGAAATAAGCTACTTTTAACAAAAACATTATTTTTTGTTATATTTCAGTCAATAATACGTAAGAAAATTTCCAATTACAAGAGTTAAAAAAGTCATTTTTTTGTCAAATTTCATTTTTTAATTTAAAAAAATTGTCAAAAATTAAAAAAAAAAAATATTAACGCTGCTTGTTTTTAGATTAAAAGTTTATCAATAAAAAATATTTGATTAATATCTCATTAGTTAAATTATAATAATATTTATAAATATCAGAAAAATAATTTTAATAAATATTAAAATAAATAACTAATTAATGGGTTTTTTTTCTTTTGAAAAAAAAAGAGAAATAAATTTTATCTAACAATTTATAGTGAATATTTCCGGTAATCTAAATAATATTTTCCACTATAAATAAAATTTTATATTTTTTGTTACAGATTTATATTAATTAAAATTAATATATTTCGGTAAAATAAATAATAATTGGTTTAAAAAAAAACCACACACACAAAAAATATATTATTTTCCAATAAATAGATTGAAAATTTTCTAAAAGCTCATTAAAATATACAATTTAAAATTGGTAAAAAACAAATAAAAAAAATAGTTACTTAAGCAAGGTGTGGTTATATTAAAATTTGTATAATCATTATTTTTGAGTGTTATTAAATTATGAATAAATTATAATTTTTCATAAAAGTATTTTTAAAAAAGTTTAATTTTTTTATAAATAACATAGTTTTTATGACTTTTTTTTTATAATATAATATAATTAAAGTAATTTGAATAGAAGTTACTAAAAAATAACTAAAATTTGTAAACACTATAAATGTTTAGTTCATAAGGTGAAAATGACAGTTAAATCAAAATGGCCGCTGCCACACTTTATGAAGCAAATGATTTTTATTAAGAATTTAGGTGAATAAATAATTGTTTGGTATTTTCAGCAGTAAAATGAAATATCGCTGCAAAAATTGAGCTAAAAATCATATCTACGAACAGAAAGAAAATGACAGTTAAATCAAAATGGCCGCCGTTACTTCTTATGGCAGAAAGTTGTTTTTTTTGAGAGTCTAGGTAAATTAATAATTTTCAAAGCTTATTAGCCACAACATAAATATAGAACATATCAATTACAAAACTCTGTAAATACATATCTTAAAAGATAATTCACGTACAAGGAGAAAATGACAGTTAAATCAAAATGGCAGCTGCCATGATTTATAGAGCAAATGATCTATTTTAGTGTTTAAGTACAATATATTAATATATTTCAGGGATATTTAGCAGTAAAATAAATATAGATTATTTCAATTGAAATTTCCAACAAAAGTTAAGCTAAAAGGCAAATCTACGAACAGGGAATAAATGGCAGTTAAATTAAAATGGCCGCTGCCACGCTTTTGGAGCAAATGATATATTTAAGAGTTTAGATACATAAATAATTTTCAGGGATTTTTAACAATAATATAAATACAGAATATTTCAATTACAAAACCCTTAAAATTTTTACCTCAAGAGTTAATTTTCATACCAGAACAAGAGTACAGTTATATAAAAATGGCCGCCGTTACAGCTTATGGCAGGATTGATTTATTTTAAAAGTGTAGTTAAACTAAATAATAATAATTTTCATGGTTTTTCAGTAGCATAATAATGACTTTCAAAATAAATCTCTACTTTTATTCTAATATTATTAGTATTGTTAATATTCATATAACTTAAATTATAAATAAAATACGCAAAAATCTATAAAATTTGATAATCTACTCCACCAGAGAGTAATAATAAATAAATTTTTATTATAATTGTGAAGACCATTTACGGAAATGGCTCTTCGCTTAGAATCTTTTCGACAATCGAAAGATAAATATCGGCAATTCAAATTAAAAATGAAATGGCAAAAAAAAAGAATACATATTATCATTTTGCCTAATAGGGATCAAGCTCAAGGTAAGATTTAGCTATTGTTGAAAACATGCAATTCTTCAATCTATACAACTAGAAATTGAAACTAATATCAAATCTAATTAAATAAATAAACGAACAAAAAAAGGGGTAAGAAAAAATTAAAATCCACAATAAAAAAAAATAATACTAAAACCAATCCGCTCATATCGCGGTAAAAGCCTTATGGTAGAGGGAAAAAAAAGAGAGCTTAAAAAAGTCGGTTTTATTGATTAATGCACGAATAATACGATATTGTGTTCTTGTACTACAAAAGCTTCAAAATATATTTGAAAGAAAAGAAGAAAAAAAAAATGATATGAAGAAAAGATACAATTTCATGTTCAAGTGTACAATATTTGCTCGTACAATTAGAGTTTCATGGCTTATTCAATCACTTTTCCGTATATTAAATTGATAATTATATCAATCATTATTTGTACGGAAGTTCAGATAGAAAATCTACTCTCAGAAAAAAAGAAGAAGAAGAAAAAATATTAAAAAAAATTTTGAGGCAAAAAAAAACCCTCACTCAAATACCTCAACAAGTTCGATTACTGTTCCGATGGCGAAATTCGATTCAATTCAATTTCGTATTGATTTTGATCTAAATTTATTAGGTATTGACAGCGATAATTCTTTTATGGCAAATCCAATCTGATATCTTATTTAGATAGTTGCGGCACAGAAGAACTAAGATGTGAAAACAGCCAAAAAATTATAAAACTACTCAAAATTTATGCATATAAAAAGGATGAATAGGAGAAAAAAAAATATATTTTATAAATAAACAAGTAAATAAAATGAGAATGGTATATATCTTTTATGAAATTCTCATCTTTTTTTCTTTTTTTTTTTGTTAAAAAGCACGATCACTATAGGCACCTGTTTTTATGGCGTCAAGGTCGAGTCGTGTTCCAATTCTCTAACTTTGTAAACTAAATCCAATTTGGAACGTGAATTTTTCGAGACAAAAATCTTAAATTGATGTCTTGGCGTGCTTTACAAAAATCTTTACCATTTTTCTTATTATTTACTATTATTTAAATTTATTTATTTTTCTTCTTTTTTGCGTTTGAATTTTTTATATCATATATTTTGTGTTATAACATTTCTAAAGTTGTCTGTCTGGCTTTTTTTTATTATTTATTTATTTATAAAAGATTTTATCTGCTAGTTTTGCTGTTGCTGTATTTGTATAAGAACTATTTGGTATCAGTTTTTATAAGAGTGTTCTGCCAGTTACAGGGTTCGGATACACATACATATATGTGTATATAGGGGAAAGGGTTCTTAATTTATTTAGAAAAAATTCCACTCTAAAAGATATACTACTTACGTTGGTACTCTTCCTAAAACGTAAGCTACTTTATTTCTATCAAAAAATTAAGAAAAAAAACAAACTACAAATTAAAAAAGCCCAACAAAGGAATTTTTGCACTTTTAAAAAATATAAAAAGCCCAATAAAGGAATTTGCATCATAATTCTGACATGAATAAAACCACATAAATAATATTAGTTGGTAATAATATTCCATACTTCTCCAAGTAATATTATAAATGATGTAATTTTATTGCTTCAATTCTAAGTTGTCTGTCTAATTAAATAGTACAAAGCGCATTTTTATATATTCTAAGTAAAGTTAGTTCAATTAAAAACAATAGCCATTTTCAATGCAATAATAATGGTTTTCCTGTTAAGGTAAATTACAAGTACGACCACAGAAAAAAAATGCATAATTGTATACAGGGTAAAAAAGATAACTTGTTAGATACAGTAAACGTTCAAGTATGAATTTTTTTTTTACGAAAAATATTAGAATTTTAACACTATTATTAATAAGATTTAGTAGTCATATTTATGAATAGATTTACTATTCTATAGGTTAAAAATGAATAAGCTTAAATATAATAGTGACTAAGAATGTGGCTGAGGACTTTATCTAAACTCCCCATTCTATCTTTTAAGATCTGTTCACTATTCGTTAGATAAATGAACCATATATTCTAGATGATATTTATTATTATTATTTTTTGTATTATTTATCTTATAATTTTGTTAGATTGTTTTTTCCAGTATTTTGCAATAATCTTTGAATATCTTTGAATATAATAATTCACTGCATATTTTCACGTTTGTGAATGTCGTTCTAGTGTCCCAAAGTGGAGAATAAATATCGAGTCGAAGTTTTAATAGAAAAAGAAAAAAAAAACAATTGTAATTTTTTTCTCTCGAATGCAATAATAGATCTGACTAAGCTCCCCAAGCAAGCGACAGGCAATATTTTTTTCACTATTTGTACTTTGCCGTCAACATCTTTTCAACTAAAAGCTTACTGAGGATTTACTAGTGAATTCAATTTAAAATTCACGTGACTATGCGACAATTATGTCATTAATCACTTATACGAATTACGCTAGATGATCGTATTTGTTGATTGCTCTCCAAAAACCCATCAAACATTCTATGTAGATCTCAGAAATAAGGTAGAAAAAACTCCCCATCAACAACGACCGTCAAGTGGATTTAATCTATTCTTTGAAATAATTCTGTATTGTGACAATCAGTAAATTTTTATTGTTATTCTATTCAACCTTACATCAATTGGAGTATTTTTATTAATTCCTCCTTTCATTTTTTTTTTGTCAAATACCCCAAGTATTTTATGATGTTTTTAAGGCTATCCCGAAGAAAAAAAAGTATCTTCAGATTACCTACGATTACGACAATTTCCACTTTTATTTTTTTAATGATGTTTAAATGACAAACTAAATTGTAACACTTGCTCTGTTTTTTTTTCTGAAAAAAAAAAAAAAATTCGTTTGTCATTTGAACGACTTTGTTTCCGGTAACCGATTTCTCGAGGTCAAAGTTAATGTACAGGTTGTAAATAGTTTTTAAAATAGTCTAGAACTTAAAAAAATTGGCAAAGAAAATAAAATTATTGAACGATTTAAAAATGGTTTTTCGTACGACTTTTTAATGTAAACATAAATAAAGTAAATTACAAAAAAAAAAAAAAAAATCACCTTACACTTGATAATGGTAAAAATTAGTTATTTAATTTTAGAAGCAAAAAAAAAATAAGTAATAGATAAAAAATATTTTGACAAAAATAAAGTCCTTTTTTAAGAGATTTTAGTAGTTTTTAAGTTTTAACTGTGCTTGATATAATCGAAATGACAATTTTTCAGTTTGTATATTTTTGAATGGAAAAAATTTCAAGGTGACTGTAAATAGTATTAGTTTTTTTTTCTTATTCGACTTAAAGAAAAGCTGCAAAAACACTACCGTCATTCCACTATAGGTGATTATCTTCTAAAGTCTTATTATTATTATTATTTCAACAACGATCGATTTGGTAGCCTAATCTCTCTTTTTATGAGTCAAATCTCTCAAAGTCTTCCTTTTTAAATTTTTTAATTATTTTTTTTACGTTCTTTTTTTTAAAATTGTTTATTTTTTTTTTCTAAAACAAGAAATTAACATTTTAATTAAATAATAATTAACTAATATTATTGAAAATGATAGATAATATTATGACTGAAAATTAATCGAAACGGCGATGATATGCTATTGAAATCTAAGTTTTTATTGTAATTTTAAAAAAAAATTTTGTATATTGTTCTTAAAAAGAAATACAAAAACAATAAACAGTCAAACATTTAAGCTTTGGTAATTTTTGAATTTTTTAAATTTTATACGCTCAGTTAATCCTTAAAAATGAACTTTTGATTTGCCATTGTCCACGTTCGGATCATATTTAAGGTTTGAATATTTTTTTTACATTTCTACATATCTTAAAGTCTTATTAAATAAATAAATTAATGTGAATTTTGAAGGACAATATTTTTATAAAATAAAAATATTATCAAATTTACCTGCAGTTTTATACAATAACATGTGACTTAGACATTTTTTTCCTTATAAATTATTATAATTTCGCTTGTAAAAATAATGTCTATCAACTGCATCAGCAAAATGACTAATGAACTGATCATTTTGTAAATACAAATTGATTGCAATGAAACGAGAACTTATATTATTATGCCATTAAAAATAATAAAAATTTTGTAAAATAAATACAAAATTAAATAAATTAGAGAAAAAGTATATTTAAAAAAAAAACTTTAAATCGACAATATTAACCATCGATCGATAATGGTTTTTTGCTTAAATTTTGCTGGTTGATTTTATTTTGTGTGTTTAGCTAATTGAGCGAATCGACATTTCAACTTCTGTTGTTGTCTATTGATTTTTCCTATTTCTTTCTTTAGTGAAGTTTGATCATATTTAGAAATTTCGGTATTTCGAGGTGAGAGATTTTATTTGATCTATTTCGTAATTTAAAAAGCACAACCCTGTCATTTGACAGCTGTCAAACATAAATATCATTCAAAATAAGATAACATTTCTTTTATTTCTATAATATTAATAGCTAAACTATCAAGTCATGCAATAAAAATTGTACAAAAATTCTACTAAAGTGCTGATTCTGCAATAGAAACGTTTCGTGCTTTAAAAAACAGGGGGCTCTTAAAATCCACAAGTGACTGTGACGCCTTTGTGTTTGTTCTTAAGGAAAATAAGAATGAAGAGACCCTTATAACCAAATTTGTTGGACTGGACTTATATTTGATTTTAAAAGACGTTGTCACAAACTAAAAAAAACAGTAATACTTGGCTCTATTATGCGCAAAGCTTTCAAAGCGCATAAATTTGATATTTTGTTATGTCAATTAGCCTGCAAGATCAAGAAACTTTTATTATTACACTTTTTCTTATGAAAATACGTTAAAGAGCATTTTAACGCAGACAATCTTTAGAATTTAGAGCATTTAAAAGGTAACATGTCATATAAGGGCCGAATAACATCTCGAAATATGCGCGAAAAGTTCCCAAGACGCATAATTTTAACATTTTTTTATGTCAATTAGCCTATAAGATCATGTAACTTTTATTATTGCACATTTTCTTATAAAAATACTTAAAAGTATGGTTCAACGCAGACAATGTTTAGAATTTAGAGCATTTAAAAATAAGCATCTGTCAAGTAAGTTCCAGAAATGTGCGCGAAAAATTCCCAAAATGCATAATTTTGACAGTTATTTATGTCAATTAGCCTACAAGATCATTTAACTTTTATCATTGCACATTTTCTTAGAAAAATACTTAAAAGTATGGTTCAACGCAGATAATTTTTAGAATTTGGAGCATTCGAAAAGTAGCACCCGCCAAGTAACTACATGAAATGTGCACGAAATGTTGCCAAGACGCATAATTTTGACATTTAGTTATGTTAATTAGCCTAAAGATCAAGCAACTTTTATCATGGCACATTTACTTATAAAAAATATGCATAATATCGTTTTAATGCAGACAATCTGTAGAGTTTAGAGCATTTAAAAAATAGCATCCGTCAAATAAGAGCCAAATAACTTCCCGACATGTGCGCTGAAAAGTTCCCAAGACGCATAATTTTGACAGTTATGCCATTTAGTCCACAAGATCAAGCAACTTTTATCATCCCACATTTACTTATAAAAATACTAAAAAATACGGTTCAATGCAGACAATCTTTAGAATTTAGAGCATTCAAAAAGTAGCACCCGTCAAGTAACTTCCCGAAATGTGCGCGGAAAGTTCCCAAGACACATAATTTTGACATTTAGTTAAGGCATTCAGTCTACAAAATCAAGTAACGTTTATCATTCCACATTTACTTATAGAAATACTTAAAAATATGATTAAACGCAGATAATCTTTAGACTTTAGAGCATTTGAAAGGTCAAGTAACGGCCGAATAACTTTCCGAAATATATGAAAAATTATCAAAAGTGATCTCAAAAAAGGATATCAAAAAGAAATTTAAAATTTTAAAGATTTAAACGGGCAATTTTTTTCTATACCAAAAAACACTCATTAACATTAAATAGAAAACATAAATTATTTAATTTTAATGTTTATGAGTATTTACTGTTATAAAGTAGGAGAGGTAAAAATTTATTTAATATTATAGAATATTTATGAATACCATTTTTTTTTCTTTAATTAAATTAAATTATTATAAACTTATTTCATCATGATCAGAATTAGTTCTAAAATATTTGGATTAATAATGTAAATGAAAATGTATAAGAACAAATTAAAAAAGACACCTGCTGTCTGATGAGCAGTAAATTTCTTTTTTCTTGCAAATTTTTTTTTTTATTATCAAACAATATTATTCGATCTTAGCATAAAAATATCAGGACTGATATTATTCAGCTTTTCTCGACTAATTCCGTTGTAAAACTGATCGTAGATATTTATTTTCCAGATACAAATACAAATTTGACATTAATTATTATTTATTATTTTTTAAATATATTAAAAATGATTTTAATAAATAATAAAACAACAAAAAAAAAACAACTTTTTATGCAAAAAAAAAACCTACCAAATATCTTGATGATAATTTAAACTAAAACTAAAAAAAAAAAAAACATTAAAATCACCACCATTAGACCAAAAAATATGATTTTTTAATTATTTTTTTTTTGTTCGTTTATCTTTAAAATGTTACTTGAATAAAAATCATCATAAAATATTATAATATGGATCTAGATTCAATATATTTTTTTTTTTAAGAAACAGGACAAAAAATTATTATTTAAATAAAATCCATAACAGTGGTTTTGCTTATAAATTCGAGATGAAATAATGACATCCTTATAAGGTTTGCCGACACTTTATGGTAATTTTATCATCTCTCTTATGCTCTCTGGCAACCCTCATCGAAGAAGAAAAATCAAATAAAAATTTTATAGCAACGATTAAATAGTCTACGATCAACTGAATAGAAAATCCGATTATATGCATATAAATAGTTTTAATATTGGAAATTTCTTAGTCATCACGAAAATATTTAGTTTTTATATTATAAATGCATAAAAAAAACAAATAACTAAAAGAAAATACTATAAATTATGCAAAAAAAAAATTTATACATAAAAAAATATAATTATAATAATAATAATAATAATAACTGAATAGTTTACAAGCTTTATAATATATGTTTTGGAATATATAGAAAATCACTATGAAGAAATTCGTTAATTTAACAATAAATAAGTAGTTAAGAGAAACGTTTTGTGGATTTTCTACCAATTTTTGATGAACTTATAATCGGATTTTTTTCTCTTCAAAATTTTGTATCTTTTTCTTCTTTATCAAAAAAAAAAAGTATCTTTCTTGTGCAAATTTTAATAAAATTCAAAAATTCCCAATAACATTACTTTTGGGCATTAGAAAAAAAATTGAAATTTGCACAAAAATAATTCTTTTATTTTTTATATATTTAATAATATCTGCACGAGTCTTCTGGTTATACCGTTTATTTTCTTATTAATATATATCTAAATTCTAGTCTTTTATAGTTAAGTAAATCAGTCAATTAGTAAACAAATTAGAATGCGTATTTTTTTTCTCAACAACTTAAATAATATCAGATTTACTAACTAATTAAAGTATAAATTTATTTTAGAAAATTTTATGATATATAAAATTGATATTAGTTTTTTGGGAATTTAATAATTTTTCGGCACCTTTTTATCATAAGGTATAAGGTGGACTCCACTTACGTCTTCTGTGTATTTTATTGATAATATTACGATCTGGGCATATCGTCAGAATATCTTTCCCGAATCGTATCATATCGATTCGATCAAATCAGAGTACAACAGTTGATTAACACTGAATAGAAATTAATTTTTTTAAAACCATATTTTTTATAAAAACCACAATTTCTTACAATTTTTTTATGGTATTTTGCTTTTTTTATTTAACACAAATTTTTAATATGACTACGTGTGATCTTATTATAAAATCGACAAGATAAATACTTAAAGATTTCATATCAAACTAATTAAAATCCATGTTTAGATATCGCCATTATCACAAACCATAATCATAGTCATATAGTGGCTTTGACCGTGGGGTTTTTGTGGATTAATTTAATAAAAATTTTATGGAAAAATACCAATCAATATAATAAACGGTTTGTTATAGATTTAATTAATAGAAAAAAAATAAAATATATAAAATAGTTCGTTTTTTTTCATTCGGTTTTGACAGTGTGCTACTCGGACATAATAAATAGTTTCTTCAATTTATATTTCTTGAGAGTATTTAAATTTAATTTTTGAAATTTGATACTGCAAATTTAAAAAAAAGCAGGTCTCTTATCCAAATTATTTTAGTATATTTTATGTGAGTATATGAGTTATGGCAGGAAAGTTATTAGACTAGCATTTATGGAAGTAAATAAAAAAATAGAAGATGAACCTCTCCCAGTTCACATCGAAAACTGATAAAAATGTGGAATACTTGAAGGTTTTTGTTGGGTTAGACCATCCATGATAAACTATTAATTGTGAAAGGCTTAGAAAAAGGGTTCCTCACGAAAGAAAACACTGAATGCTCAACGGATATTTATCAGAAAAAGGAATTCCTAAGGCTCTCCACTCTGCTTTTCACCTGATCTAAATCCATGTGACTTTTTCTGGTTCAAAAGTTACTTCAAAGGACATTTTCTAAGTACTGTAGATAACGTTTAATCCAAAAGATTAAAACCAAGGATCTGAAAGCGATTCCAGTTGAATCCTTCCAGTACTGTTCCGAAGAGTAGTAACAACAATTTATAAAAATTAAAAAAAAATTGTTATGAATAAAAAAATTATGTAATAATATTAATTTTAATAATAGTAATAAAAATTCAATTAAAGTTAAATAGTGATGATTAAGTTTTATGCAAATCTTTTTCAAATTTTACAACAGTTTTCACATTTTCACGATGGTTGTAAGCTCTTGTACCTGATAGATCTTGTCTGTAAATACACGTAATATAGACATTTGGAAAAGAAGCTCTCCTTTTGGATTAAGATATTACAAGGGAGTAGAGGGAGTAAGGGCCGGAGATCTTCCAGGACGTTTAAAGGTCACATCATATTCTATTAATCATCTTCTGAGCACATCCCAAGATGACCATATCGGATGAGGAGTTTCTGAACAAAATCACACATCACAAGTGGAATTGCACGCAAAATAAATAGACTGGGAAGATATAGGAATGTGTTCGTGTTGATAGTTTCATCGATGGGATCACTGATTCAATGCATCCGACGGTACTAGTACTCGGCTATGTCAGAACTGTAATATGTTCACGATCATCATTTATATTGTGCAACCGTATCTACTCTATACTATTATATGATAATGAACGGTAGATGCATTCACTGCGAAGACATGATCTTGAGAAGATGAACTCATCAAAGATGAAAAATTTCAAAAATTTTGACGTGCAATAATTAATATACTTCAGAAAAATTTTCTCTTCTCTATTGATTAAATGATATTCACTATAAAGCAAGTTTTCCTTTTTGGAATTTTTTTTTTTTTTTGAATCCATGCACATTAAAAAATTAAAACAAAATTTCTTTTTCGTTAAAAAAGATTCTATTTATGATCTAAAAAATTCAGTTAAAAAAGGGTTTATTTTTTTGTTAAAGATCAGAGACCCACTCTTGACTTGAAGGAAAAAACGTGAAAATATTTTTTTTTTCACAAATGAGGGACTGTGGAAAGGTCCATAAGTAAATTTTTCAAATGTGGGGCTCTGAAAAACCACAAGTTACGGGTGACTGTCTGGTGTGAATTTTGTTTTAAAGGTGCCATTATTTTTAATTAACTTAATTTAAGGAATTTAATTTAGACTATATGTTATTTTAAAAAAAAAGGTACCGCAAGCCACACTATACGAAAATTGTGGCTTCATTGAGAGAAAAAGTTCGTAAGATGTGTAATTTCGTCAAATTTGATCCCCAATTTGATGCCGTTCGACTTATATCTTGCAAAGTTATATAAAAAATCGCATTTAAACTAATAATTCTCAACTTTTATAGCATTAAAAAATCAATATCTATCATATAATAGCAGGATAACAGCTGAAAATATGCGAAAAAATCATCTAAAATTACATGAAAACGATCGAGTCCTGAACGAAGTTTTTTAGCAATTATTTAAATATTATATTATATTTAATATATAAATGGCAATAATTAATTAAAAACTATTTATTAAAATAAGATTTGATATGAAATTTGCAGAAAATCTTTTTACTTCCGGAATCAGTTACCAGTGAGCATATTGACTGGTTTCTGGCAAGAATAAATCATTGAAATGCCATCATAAGAAGATGCGTCCAAGAAGATATTCGATTGCACTTGAACATGTATGGAAATATTTCCTATAAACTAGTCAATAGTACTAATAATAATTGCTTTTGCCAAAGCCTTCAAACAAAGATGTATCGTACGGTTGCCTTATAGTGAAAACTTTCAACTGTGATAGAGATATGAGTTCATCGAGAGTCGACAATTAATTATTATCTGAGGTTGAATGTTACAAAATATTATTATTAATAACACACCAGGCGGCAGTTTTTTTTTTTTTTTACAAATGAATAAAAAAGAATTGGTAAAAAATGGAGAAAAGTTAATAATAACCCTTGAGCAGAATTTGAACCAGATCGAAGAATGGAATATTGTTGAGATCATGTCGGATGGACTTTAGTAATTTACACTTTGAAGTTGAGCTAAACGACATTTTTCTAAGAGAGTATGGAAAGCTCTAGTGTTCCGATCTATGTCATTTGGGGCAGATAAACTTCAAAATATTGTTCATCCCTCAGTAGAAAGGTTGATGTGAACGATTCAAGCCTCTAAGGCTAATTACTATACGGCTTTGGGTTTCGATGATAACTCAATTACTAAAATTTACGTTACTACTCGGTGATGTTGGCAAAGAAAGAAGATCGCGCACCTTTTCAAACGATTCGTCATTTTAGAAGAAAATGTGATAAAGTGTATCCTCCTAAGTTACTATTTTCTAAAACTGAAATTTATCAAATGTTCACTTGTCTCCGCCTATATAGAAGCCCGATATAGAGTATGTATACTTGGTACAGAGTAGAAACAATAAAACATCGTACAGAGTAATGGTGAAATGGTTGATTCTTGAACAAAATCACTGTAATTAATCTAAGGAGAGAAAAGCAAGGTAGAATTGTATCTAGTCGGCACTGATGAACAAATCGTATGTCAGTTGTGTCAGCATTACTATTTTGAAAGTTGGTGGAACTTGGAATAAACAACGAATTGGTGTGAATGGCGTTCGGTTTTGATCCAAATTTATAATTAATTTCAATATAGCTATTGAATATTAGAAAAAATAAATTTTAAATTTTACACATTTGGTTGAGTTTCAAATTTTTCCACTATCAAGAATCATCATGATGAGTTATCAACTAATACTACGAGTAGTTCAACAATTTCTACAACCAGTTCACGTTATATTGTGAAGGAGGCGCGCCAAGCGGTAAGTGGTATATAGTAAATTGTTAAAATAGTTTTTCAAACTAAAACCATAGTGAATATGATTTATTTCGTTTACTTTGATAAATTATGATTAGTTAATTACCAACGGCAAAATACGAAGTAAACATTCTAATGCAATTTCGGGGGAAAATTGTTAAACCGCAAATTAAAATTTTTCTTTTCCTTACTTAACATTAATAAATAAGTTATAAGTTCACCTTTTTTTTTTTTTTTAGTTGGTTAAAAACAATTTTTCCAAATAATTAATAATAATTTTTAGAGTGTTCCATAATAAATATTATTTTCTTAATATTTTACTATCAATAAATTGTTTTTCACTCAATTAAGGAAGTTTTACATTGTTATAGTTAGTATTTTAGGTTTTTAGTTGTGTTTTTTTTCTCCTTCTCTCAATTTTTCTATTGAAAAAAAAATTTAATAGTAAGAAAAAAAAACCTATTTTAAAAATTATTACATAGTGGTTAGTTTAATTTAAAATAATTAATCTTTTAAATGTATTTTTGCTACTAGAAATATCCGTTTTACTTTCAGCGACTTGCTTTTCAATTTGCTCTTTTACACATTTTGACTATAAAATATTTTATGGTAAATATTAATTATATCCAATATTAAATTTGAAAGGAAATAGAAATAGTAAAAAATATATAGTTTATCTTATTATAAATTATAAGTTGTTGTATGGAAATTTTAATTATTATATGTAGAATTAGAATTAACATATCAGGAAGGTAAATTTTACCTTA
Organism: Atherix ibis; assembly: GCA_958298945.1. Taxonomy (NCBI): domain Eukaryota; kingdom Metazoa; phylum Arthropoda; class Insecta; order Diptera; family Athericidae; genus Atherix; species Atherix ibis. Next base: position 26,658,014 of record OY282605.1, on the reverse strand, counting down.
ATAAGTTTTTTTTTTTGAAATATCAAAGAGAATCCTTGTTATTATTTACAGATTTAAAAAAAAAAATCTGAACCAAAAGGGACCTTGGGAATTTTTTTTTTCAAAAATCCCAAACACTTCCGGAAATTTATTATCAATAAATGGTATTTTATATAATTAAGTGGAATATTTTAGTTAAGTACCAAAATCATTTATTAAAATTCTATGGAGTTCCTATCATATTAAATGATTTTTGCAACATTTTTAAATAATGGTTGTTTAAATGATTAATAACTTATAATTTGGAATGTTTAACTCATTTCAATTTATCCCTCTAGCTTTTAAATTAATAAGAAAATTTAAATTTAAGGGTAAGTTATTATGGTATTTCCGTAAGTATTTTTTTATGGAATCTTTAATATAATCCATTTCATAGTACGAAAAATATGGTCCTTTTTTTTAAATATTTGTTGAATATATATAATATTAAATATTATGATTTATTAAGATAAAAATTTGCCATTTTTTAATATAAATCGTTTTATAATAAAAAAAAATTTGAAAACATTCTTCAAATAGGGTAATTTTGCCGTAGCCACATTTTTTCGAACCAAATTTTGTTCTGATATGAGATTGGGCACTGAATATGTCAGAAGAGATTCTAAAAATATATAATTACCATATATAAGGCCCTAAAAATCTATAGATAGCTGTGATGAAGCCATTGTATTCGCTGAAAGTAACTGTTTGGTACGCATTTTGGCCTGAAGGTGTCACTGTCCCGTTTTTCTTTAAAAGCAAAGAAGGACAGACAATTGGCATGGAAAATTATACTATTTGACATCGTTGGATATTTTTCCGATAGATTAGATAAATCTTATATTATATAATTAGGTAAAAAATCGTATTTGAGTAGAAATTTTTTAAACTACAATAAAATTAAAAACCATGCATTAATGGCAGATGTGTCTATATACAATAGAAAACTTTGAAAATCACCCTCAAAGGATTGAGCTCTGCAAGGAGTCTTATAAAAATAATTTTAATAATATAATATTACTAAATGGCAAGTATTTAGACAAAATTACTAATTAAAAATTTGATTAAAGCTAAATAAAATAATAGTTTATTGATTTTTATTTTCCGAAACGAATATTCACATAAAAAAGCATTTTTCAAATGAAATTTTATAAAGAAAAAAAACTTATTTTAATACCATAAAACTATATATTTATAATAACAAATTAAATGAAAATTATTACTAGTCTATGAGAAGATGATATTCACGAAAAATTTGTTACAGAAGAAATATATTTTCGCCTTTACTGAATTACAATTTGTCAAAAATATTTTTTAGGTCAAATATTATATCGAAAAAGGGAAATTTAGTTTCGCTTTCATAAAATTCAAGTAAATCATCATCTGGCATTCATGATAAAAAGTGAATCCATTTACATGGTATGTACGTGATGACATGATGAGAATGAAGAGTTGAGGAGAAAAATTTTATGGCATTTTATTTTAAGAGCAGAAAATATCATCATTCACAGATCAATGAAAGAAAAAGCTTGGAAAATTTTTCGAAAAATATCTAAAAAAAAATTCCGACGAAAAACCAAATCAAATACGTGAAATTTGACGAGATGATCTGCACTAAAGTTAGCCGAACTGAACTATTGAGGAGCACCACACTTTTACCCAATTACGAGCAAATTAAACCATAAAATGCTTAAAATTGGATTAATCACAATATGAAGAGGTTGCCAAGACGTTTTTGCTGGGATCAATTGGTCTGCTTTTTTATGGTATTGTGGTCTAGTGTGGTGAAGACTGGCTCCAGTTGTAGGAAAAGCAATTGCTCCGTGATGGAGAATATATCGAATTTTGTTAGTGAACCCAGACGCGAATCAATGTTGTCCTCCTCCTATTATTGGAAAGATGAAGAAAGGAGGCTGAACTTATAGTAAATAAATTATTTTATTAAGAAATCTATTTAAGGCATCAGTTTCGGTTGATTTAGCGAATCTTACACGATCGCAGTGCTATTTATCGGTAAATTCAACCAAACCAAACCAGCAATTCTCTAGATTGTTGGCTAAATGCACGTACAGGTAAAGTGAAAACTACAAGTAAATGAAGAAGACCAGCCAGGAAAGGCTATGATGCGCAATATGGATTTACAATAAAATTTACAGCCTTGCTGAAAGATCACACGGTAGTGCATTGTTTCGGTGTGGAACGATTTTGCCGTCGTCATCTTGGATTCCGTACAATCGGAAGAATCGATTTTTAATTTTCTTCTCCTTTGCGATCATCGGTAACGTGCTCATGATGTTCTCGTAGCTCGTGCTTTCCGTAACCTTGTTTGCGAGTAGTTAGTTGGTTGCCTTTCTGAGGTCTAGTTATATTAGGAAAATCGAAACGAACCGTATGGAAAACTCACTTCTCGAAAAACAAATTAAGAACAAAACCGTGCAAGAAATTTTGAACTTGAAACTTTAACAACGATGGCCGGAGAGTCAAGAAGGACGCAAACGATGGCGCACTGTTGTTGTTTAATGGTAAATGCACCTATTTTACAAAACTTCTAACAAAGTATACACTATAATGGAAGGTCTGTGTAACCAATGTATAATTAACAATTCTTTCATTTGACTTAAATTGTATTAAATTGGTTAAAGTGTCGGTTGAACATAATTATTAGCATGTCTCCCATAGTATTTGCTTGTTTGTAATTTTACAAAATTATTTTCTCTTCAACAGCAACAAAAACGGAAACTTCTGTGTTCATCTGTTGGGTGTTTTTAATTTTTTTTTTACTTCTAAAATATTAGTGCAATTTTTGTTTTGCTCGATCCCAAAAAAAAAAAAAAACAGCTTTCATAGTGCATCAACGTATTTACGAAATTACTAAGTCAAGGTGAGTCGATTATAATTTTGAGGTGTAATCACGACGAGCAGCAATGCCTTACGAAAATTGACGTATTCTTAACATAATATACAGTTTTATAATTTCATGAGCATAAAGAACGATTCATTTCATCTAATGGATTATATAATTATAAGTTAATTTTTTCAATTTTAAATTCTACTATTTTAAGTCGATTATCTATACTTTTTTTTTTTATGAGAGTACATTTATTAGTCCTTTATTACTATTACCCAGCATAGATGCCTTGAAGAAGTTTTCCTAAAGCAGAAAAATATTTTAATAGAAATGCAAATAAAAAAAAAAAGAATCTCAAAAGAGGTGCAACCAAAAGTAGGTTCTTACTTAAAGTAGAGATCTTGAAGCTTCCAATGAAGGTAACCATTGATGATATCTGTTTAGGACTTGCAATTATTTAAATATTAAAAGTATATGCAGACATAAATTTTGGATCTTTTAAATGTAGATAAATAATTTCAATTGTTGATATAAACCTTGAAATATACAAAAAGTTAGGTAGCTACTCGTAATTGAAGGTAAAATCATATTTGCAATTTTCTACAAGTTTAAAACTCTAAAAAATAATTTTCAGAATTATCTTCATTTTCAAATTCTTTTATTTTAATATATTATTTTTTTAATATATTTTCTATATATTTTTTATTAATTTATAAGATTTTTTTTTTAAAAAAAGCAAAATTTTTCTATTTTATATAAAATCTAAAAAACTACAGAAAAAATGCTTTCAAATCCAAATTTCGTAGCATAAAAAAAATGGCCATATTTTTTAATTTTTTTCTAAAAATTTAATCAAATAGATAATTTTTAATTAGAATTTTATATGCCATTTTTTAATTAAATAATTATTATATATCAAAAAATTATTATTGTGAAAAAATGATAATTCTGTCGTCGCCACGTTTTGCGGAAGAAGCTCATTTCATGCTAGGTGGGGATTTGTCAATAAGTGGAATTGATACTCGAGGGACATACGAGTCCTTAAAAATTTATAAGTGATTATAAGAAAAATATTATATTTGTAAAACATTACTGCCATGTTTGCATTTTAATCTGAAGTTATTAGTGGTCAATAAAATCTTTAATGATATCAATTGGCCTATAAGATGGTGAAATTTGACACCGCCAGAATTTTTGTATAAAAGATTACATTTATTCAAATAATATTTTTAGTTCAAGGCATTTAAAAATTAACATTAGTTAATTAATTATCCAATTACAGGCAAAAAAGGTTGTAATATCTTCAAAAAAGGTCATAAAATATTACATCAAAAGGATCAAGTCCTTATAGAAATAAAATGGTTTTTATTTAAACAATTTAATATTTTATATATAATGGCAAGTATTTGTTAATATATTAAAATAAAACGTTAGTCAATACCTTTATTTGCAATATATTTTCTTTCAATTTACTTTCCAAAGTACAGATTGGATAACCCTTTATTCCTAACTACACGGCATTTGGAGGATATATTATGAACAACAGAAACAAAATCGATTACTGAAAATGTGCAGAAAATTGAAACGCCTTCGTTTATTAATAACATATTAGAAGATGCATATAAGCCTACGCCTACATTATTTCCGATGATGCATCGAGCTAATATTCGTAATATTTCCTTCAAATGCACTCTAACAGCCCAAAAGAAAGTTCAATCGATTCGTATTCGTAACCATTTAACCAAAAATCAGTTTAAATTGGTGTAAAAGAAATTGTTCGTAGTTGATTTTTAGACTAGAAAAAGAGAAGGTGCACTCGTGGGTAAATAGATGAAAATACGAGGGCAGTTGTTAGTGCAACATATCAGAAAGTATTTATTTATAATGCACTATCGATGCAGCCTCTCTTTGAGGAGACTGCACCTTCGTTGGTATAGGAATGGAAGATGATTCAAAAAGTAAAACCAAACACATAACATACTGCATTGCTGGTACGTTTATGGGAATCGCCAGCTTACATCCAAAGTGGATCGATTGGTTTCATGAGCGTATGCACCTTCTCTTCAGCTTCGATACTGATTTCTAATGATCTAGTTCCCACGAAGAGAAGAGATCTGCTGGGTGGCACGTTGGCTAAATGATTCCATACACTCACCATCGACCGACTGCATTTATAGTCTTCAGTGTCTCAGTAGTTCCGTATATCAAACGACTGTGATCGTCTGAATGCAACTCCAAGCACTTGCCAGCCTCTGCACTCAAATCCGATCTTTAAACACACCTGCACCTTTGATCATAGCTCGTAAACTTTTAAAGCGACTATTACAATAAGTAAAGATCCGAAGTAGTAGAGCTTTTGTGAAGATCGGTGATCTACGACAACAGGGGAGTATCTATTATACCAAAAAAAAAAAGAAGAAATGGGGGAAAAACCGACCAGCTGACTACCTTGTGTAGGAGAGAAAAAGTTTATGCCCCACCTTAATAGTAGATCAATACAGATCGATTGTCTTCAATAAAGAAATTCTTGTTAATATTTTCATGATTAGATTCATGTTTTCCCATTTTTCCACCAATTTACGAGTATTGCTCAAAATTATTATATCTCCTACGATGAAGGTTTGATTTTCGCAAAAGTTGGAGTATCTTTTTTATGTCTTCTGATTAAGGAGTGACATCAGATTTCATCCTTTTGTTAGTTAACTGTCCTCATTAGATGATATCGTTTTTTTTTCTCGATAATTCCAAAAAATCAACAACAATACAGCCTTTATGCTGATCGAAATGTATCTTCAGAAAAGAATAATAGCGAATGGATATAATTTGACCGAATATGGAACCTTAATTATTGACAATCGAAATCATTACAAAACGATCGATATGATTTGTTGAACAGCACCGATTGGTATCTATTGTGGTAAAATATATTTTTTATCGAGACTATTTAAAGGTGGTAGCAAAATGTTTTGAATGATTTGATGAGAAAGCTATCGATCGATGATCAACGACAAATAGTCAGTCAACAATGGACGGAGGTGCCACCGCTGCAACAGTAACTTGTGCGCTGCTCCTCCACAATTCAATCTGAATTCGTATCTTCGAATCTGGATTGCTCACACGACTTAAATGAATCATTATTCATTTGATATTCTGCCATTGTGTATGCCTACCAGTGGATTTGTTCCAATTCTTAGGTGACTAACTTATTTAATCAAATAAATGGCACGCATTGAACATTAAGTGTTGATCATTGAACAACTTAACGCTGAGTAGTAAACGATCGCGCATGGGCGGAATTATGTACATTTCCACATGGGATCAAAGTGTTGAATTTCATTTAGTTTCATGATACTGATCTTGATGTCTTCTTAGAGGCATTAATATTCTTCATACGGAAGCTGAAGGCTGTTGGCGTTCCCCGGTTACCATTGCAGTTGGGCAATCTTTTTTTCTTCTTTATTTCTTTCCATTGATGAATTTGTGTATGTGCTCGTATAGTGACAATGTTTGCAACTTAAAATCATTCGCATAATATTTTTAGATAAATATTTAATTTTAAATACTATTCCCCGTTCCCCTCCTACCCGTAGTTTTTCACCTTCCAACAATATTTCTATAATATCTTTTAAGTCACCTAAATTTTCCCACTGATTATTAGATGATTTTTTGTTTTTTTTGCTTATGGAAACAAATTTATGTATTTTACGATTATTATTGTAACTAAACATTATTTTGTTTAGTTACAATAATATTTTGAAATACAAATAAATTCGAGATCGTGTTGACATTGATCATGATTTATGAATTGCGATTATTATTGCGAATGCAAGTTTTTGGGAAAATCCAACCCATAATTTGTTAATTCGAATTTTGAACGTAACTTGAAATGGGCTAGTCTAATGAATGCAATGTCAATTCGAATAGTTTTCTTTTTTTTTTAGAATAGAAGGAAATTTTATTAAATAATAGAAAAGTGTTCAAGAAAAATATAAATAAACGAAAGACTATGATGGGTGCATACGTATTGGGTGTGGCACTAAAATTTACTCTACTTTATGGGCTGAGAACTGAAATTGTATTTGTACCTAGTCGGAAATAATATATTTAAACATAAAAAATCATTTTTCTAAATTATTAGCTACTAATCTTATATAAGATATATACTATTGAGTACTTTTTTAATATATGCAAATGCTTATATAGTAATAGTTTTAAATTAGATTAGAAACTATGAAAATCCTTCAGTTTTTGGTATTATAAATTTTTTTTATAGATTATCCAATTTACACTTTGGAAAGTAAAATTCAATTAAAAATAGAAAAAAATTAACTTTATATATAATTTTAGATTTATAATATTACTTGTAATATGCCATTATGTAAAAAGTATAAATTAAATTAAAAAATTTTAAGAATTTGTTCGTTTTAAGGTAATTTTTAGTAATATTTTTGCATGTTTTGGGGCTAAATTAGTTGCAAATACTCTAAAATTTAAATTTTATCTATAATAATATAAAAAAAAACTTTTTTTACAAATGGCAAATTTTACTAAAAAATAAATTTTATCTTATTTTGTAAATAGTTTTAATAACTATTAAATCACAAGAGTATATTTTCCAAACTATAAAATGAATAATTCATCGTCTTTAATTGCATTCTAATTTCTCGCCCCTATAAATATGCTTTAAAAAAATTCGGAAAAAAAATCAAACTATTTTTTATATACAATTTTAATATTGGTGTACATTTTTAAATAAATACTCTAAAAAATGAGTAAAAATTAATCATATTCTCTCTTAATATTTAGACACGATTTATCTATTATATTTTATAAAATAAAGAAACCTTTTATGCGAAAGATAAAGTTATTCTGCCTTCTTTTCAATGGTATAAATAGAAGAATAGAAGACTTGCTACTCATTAGTAGTTCTTCACAAAAAAAAAACTTTTTTTTTTTGGAGCCCCCACACAATATAATGGGGGGCACTATTATAATTTTCTTGTCACGTACATTTAGCCACACACAAGATACAGAGTACGTACGAGTATAACTCATTGCCACGCACAATATTACGAAAACTTGAAGTAAAAATTGTGGCAAAAAGAATAATTTTCTTTTTATTTTACTGTAATAATAATCAATAGAAATTCTTATAGTAAGAAGACTATATAATAAGTAGACGGGAGCATATTCAATCGAAAATGGGTTCGCCGATCCATATAAATTGATAATTTTTTGTTTTGAATATTTGATCATATTTCAAATTGAAATTTTTATTAATAATTTTATATGAAATTAATTCGATGCACGTCGAATCATTCATTTATTGTGTTAGACTTGAATTTTATTTGTAACTGATTCTTATTGTGATATGGATTATGATAAATTTATGTATATCATTCGATATAAAAAATTGTTATAATTTTATTTGTGTTTTTATTTTTTATTATATATAATTTCAAGAGCGAAATGTATATTATACTCGTATGGTGAAAGAAAAGGATACCTTCAGGTGATTACATATTATAACCTTTTTAAATAGGTGGGGTTAATCCAAATCAAAAGTGACAAATTATTGTATGAAAATTACACTTAATATTCATGGAAGGAGCGAGGGAAAATTTTTTATTAGTTATTGTTTACGATATTTTGTCTTAGGCCACATTGTAGAGCACAAAAATTGATATAACAAAATCGATATTATCGATATTGAAAAATCGATATTAATATGCCATAAGTGACACCATATTTCCACATTCATTCGATGGGTGAACAGAAAGGGGGATTTGAGAACCCACTGGTGACTATTGCCTGTGTGTACTAATCAGCAATTATTATTATTAGTAATAACAGAGACGTCCGACGACCTCTTCCACTTTAAGAGTATATTTCTAATAATACTACTATTGAGACACACGCCTAATTACTACCAATTCATATTCATTATTATTAGATTTTTTTTGTAGAGTAAATATTTGCATAAAAATTTCATTGCAAATTGATATTTTCGATTGTTTATATTAGATAGTATAGCCATACGAACTGTATGAGTTGGTAAGTAGTTCATTAACAGGCTGGCGTCTACAGCTTATACGAAAAATTAAAAATTCGAAAAGAAACATTTCGGAAAATATTTTTATAGCTAGTCGAAAAATGTTTAAATTAATAGTAAAAAAAAATTTTTTTTGTATCAAAAATGGCATAGTTTTATAAAAGTTATAATGAATTATTTTAAATACTTTTATGTAAAGTTTTTTTTTATTTTATAGAAATATAATAGAAATATTTTTAAGAAAACTACTATATTTATTTGTTTTATTAATAAAATTGTAATCCATTTTGTAGTTTGGAAATATAATATCATTTTACTAATACTATTATATTTTTAATATTATTTAAAAAAAAATATTTATTTACCCTGAATTTTTTGCCATTTAATATTATAGATTAATAAATTAGAAATTTTTTTTATAAAATTACCCAAAATTTACGCCGATTGGGTACTAAGTTAACCAAAGCAATGAGGCTCATTTTTCGCTTACTGCATATGTCAAAAAGTTTTAGGGTTTTCCAATAAGAGTAATATGATTTCTAAGTGACGTTTCGGCCATTTGTAAAATGTCATGATCTGTCTTTTTTTTTTTCATTGTATTCAATAATGTTTACAATTTTATCATGAAGAGATATCTACAAGAACAACGTTTACAAATTATTCAATTTTATTATCAAAACAATCGTTCTCCAATTGCAACTTTTCGTGCGCTTTTGCCATTTTATGCGCGTAATAATCGTCCAACTGTGCTCGCTATTCATCGAATTGTTAAAAATTTCGAGCGTACCAATACATTTTCTTTGCAGAATGTTCAAGTGTCAATAAAACAAAGAACCGCTCGAAGTAATGGAAATATTGCTGCCGTTCAGGCAAGTGTTGCTGAAGACCGTAATTTGTCGAGTCCAAGACGTTCTCAAGAATTGGGACTGTCTCAAAACACAACCTGGCGGATTTTGAGAAAGGATTAGGGCTTGCATCCGTATAAAATTTTTATCACTCAAGAACTGAAGCCATTGGACCATCATAAACGTTTGCTGAATTTGCTGATTTTGTCTTGGAACAACTTGAAAAAGATAACGATTTTTTTAAAGAGAATCGTCTTCTCCGATGAGGCTCACTTTGATCTGAGTGGTGCGGTAAATAAACAAAACTGTCGATTCTGGTGCGAAGAAAATCCACAAATTATTCATGAACACCCATTACATTCGCGTAAATTGACAGTTTGGTGTGGTTTTTGGTCTGGTGGAATCATCGGTCCGTACTTCTTTCGAAATGAAGCTGGTAACACCGTTACTGTCAATGGAGAGCGGTATAGATCGATAATAACCAACTTTTCTTATGGCCGATATTGGAAGAAATTGATCTTGACTACATCTGGTTCCAACAAGACGGGGCTACGTGCCACACAGCACGTGCAACAACCGAATTATTGCGAGAAAAGTTTAGAGATTCGATTATTTGAATTAAGAAATTGTTACATTGAATGGCCTCCAAGAAGTTGTGATTTAACACTTTTTTTCCAAAGCGCAAACTTTTTTAAGATTATTTAAAAAAAAAAAAAAACTCAATATTTCCAATTTGATGAATGATATTTTTAAGTATTTTTAAACTAAATTTAAAAAAAAAATAGAATGCAATCAGAGTTTTTGTTAAATAAGGATTAGTCTCAAAAATAAGTAGTTCAACTGTTGACAACAATGCATATTCTTTTCGTTGAATTGAATGATTTCCGTTCGTTTTCAATCAATGCAGACCGAAATGGAAGAGAAATATTATCTGTCAACTGAATAAATAATGCATTTTGAAGACGTTTTTACAGTAAGAATGCACTCTAAAATCTTGAAGTATTTACTTATTTATAAATATGAAAAAAAAATCCTTCAATTTTATGTCATTCACCCTATTTTGACTATAGTTCCAGAACGAAGTAAATTAAGTATTTCCATCCAATTTTTTTCACACATGTACGTGAATCGGTTAAAAGTTTTTGTTGAAACCTCTTCAATAAGTTTCTTTTATATTTAAGATTATTTAAAAAATATAAATATAAAATTTAATAGTAGTAAAAATAAGAAAATAAAATAAATAGTAAAATGCTTTATTGTACAAAAAAAATGAGGCAAAACTACACAAAAAAACTCAAAATAATATTTTTAATTCATTTGGCACTGACAGGGTAATATCTTTTTTTACAAGACCATATATACCATGTAAATGAGAGTCATTGATGTTGTTGAAATTGCATTTATTATTAGTAAATATTGAGTTTATTATTATTTATTTAACCATCAATAATAATACAATACTACAATATATACACACACAACAATTGCCTGGTAATACTTTTGGTGGTTACAAATTTAGTCAATTTTCATTACAACAAGTGCCAAGTTATGATTACGAAAATTTACGCGCGAACTACTTTCAACTGCGAACATTTTTGAACTGAATATAATTTCTTTACCAACGTGTAGCCTTATTTTTATTTTAAATAGCTACAAATATTGATGAACAATTTTAGTTGAACATATTATAATATAATATTTAATTATTGGGAATATTCCAATTTAAAGTGTGAATAATTTTTTTCAAATTTACTTATTATAAAAATTTAACTTAAATGCTAAAGAAAGAATTTGTTGTTAATCTTTTTGTTGATGTACTCACAGTTGAATTGATTGTGGCTTTTCTAGTCAATTTTTGAATATTATCTTAGAATAAAACCAACTAACTCCTTTATTGGAAGAAAAAAAAAACAAATTATGTACGCGTAAGAATGCACTCAGCAAAGGGGAGTTTGTTGAACGTGGGGCTATTGAATTATGACTTGAATATGGAGCGCAGTCCATAGAATATTTTCTCTTATATTTATTTTTTTAAATATTCAGTATCATTTTGTTCTTTTATTATCTTCTATTGACGTCGGTCTCGTTGAAAAAATGATTTTTTCGGATGTGGGGTATCATTAAAAAATTATCATTTTCTGTTCATATTTGGAAAGACTTGTGACTATAAAATAAGAATTTTCAAAATTTAGTTTAAGCATTTTCCAGATTTCAAAAATTAAGGTATTCCCCATTAGTTTTTACTAAATATTTTTCTCGAGTTTTTATTTTTTTTTTAAAGATATTTTTGACCAAGGAAAAAACTGCTGGAATCTGAAATATTTCAGTGGCTACAACATTATATGGCAATGTTCTTTTTTTTTTTTTTAGTAAATCAAGGAATATATTTATTTTATTTTGTATTCAATAACAACAATAACAATAAAATAATAATAATAAAAAAAAACAAATTAAATTCAAACTGCTTTTAATTTTATAGATAATAAAATTGCAATAAAAATAATGCTAATCAGTTTTCAGATATTTGAAGAGACTTATGTGTGTGGCCGCCGCAAATATAATCATAGCAATTTATTTTATTTTGACATAAAAATCATTCAATTTCGATATAAAACTAAACGATTTCACTTAAAATTTTAGAAAAGATTTTTTCAACAAAAAATTTTTTTATAGATTTTCTCAATAGATTCTGTTGATTACGTTTGAAATTGATTGATTTCATTGAACCAAAAATTTGCGTTTCTAGAATATTAAATTAGGTAAAAATTCTTAACATATTTATTTCTATATTATTTTGATTCTTATATAAAAAAAAAAAATATATTTATTAGCTCAAAATTGGATCAATATCTTATAAGAATTGCAAAAGAAAAAATAACTCCAATAAATTTAAAGTGACTTACGTTCGACATTTATGATATGTTATAGCGGAAAAGTTGAATATTAAGTGTTTTGATAATAAATTTTGATGAATCGATATCCTTTTAAATTTATAGTGAAAAAAAGCAATAATAAATGCAACAACAAAAAATCAAAAAAATTTTTATTCACTTCAGTAAGTTCAGAAATCTTATAAAAAGAAGAACTTTTTACAGTAAAATTAATTGACTTTTTATTGAAAAAATAATTAAATCAAAAAATTTTAAGAGAAGGTGTGGTAAACAGTCATAGAAAAAGTGTTAATTTAACATATAAAATTTGTCTAGTAATTTTTTATTCTATTGTAATAAAAAATGTTAATATCAATAGTGTTATTTATAGAAATTATAATGTTAAAAATTTATGAAAAATCTTCAAATTCAAAAATTACCAAAAATTATTTTAATAATTTTAATATTTAAATTAAAACATGCCAAAAATTGTTTAAAATCAAATAAAATCATAAATACTCGTAGTATGAAATGATAATATTATGAATAAAACTATAAAAAATAAAAGCACATTTTATAAATATTTATTATTATTTGGAAGTAAAAGATAAGAAAACCTTTTAAAAGAAGCTGTCAATTTTTGAGGATTTTTTGTTGTTGTTGGAATTTTTTCATTAATTTTCCATACACGTTGTTGTTATGTCAAATCTAATTTTAGAGCCGAAAAATATTATTTTAAATTATGAAATTTAAACTGGTTATTAAATGTCAGTAAATATTTTAATATAAATCAAAATTCATTTAATTTGATAACATGGAATTTTGTGTTCCAATTTAAGTTGGCTATTTTTATTTGTTTTCTGTTTTTTTTGTTTTTGTTTTTTTTTTTATTTTTAATTTTAAGTAAACACAAATGTTTTAGACTTTTTAAAAAAAATATTATAAATAATATAGTTTATATGATGGCTATATATAATATTCAGGTTGAAGCGTGAATTTTTCACACTTGATTTAGTAAATTAATTAAAATCGGGTTTGTCGCTTAAGTCTTTCGTATTAGTTGGCGTAAAATTTCTGCATTTAAAATCATGGCTGACACGTTTCGTTGCCATGAGAATAAAATATTTATAAAAACTAAAATTCTATTTATAATTTATCTAAGTGCAAAAAAATAAATTTCTATTTAATAGAGTCAAATTAATAAAGTCGTTCGTTCAAATAGCAAAATCAATATGGTAAAAGAAATAATCAATATTTACTTTGATTGGTAGAAATGCTTTAAATTTTTGAATTATTTTTTAGTTGCTAATAGAAAATGATAGTTGACTATAAGGAGGATTTGCTATAAAATATCGTTTAACTGTGAAAATTGATGGGAAAATTGTAAAAGCCGACAGCCAACAAAATAGCAAAGAGGCATAAATTGACTGCAAACTATTAAAATTTCTTTAAGAATTCCATTTAGTGATTTATGCATTTACCACCTTTTAATTTGAATTCTCTTCCTGGTCGTCCATCATCTTATGACTCAATTAATTTTACAGAAATTCGTTTTTTTTCTTCTTTTTCTTTAAATTTGAGTACGCATATTTAAGATGCGTAATTATGTGTATGCAAACTTATTGAACTGATGTGAATTGTATTCATTTTAGAATAATAATTAGGAAAATAGAAGAAATTTAAGATGCTAACAATTAATATAACTTTTAATATATTATATTTTGATTAAACTAAGAAAATATTTTGACTAATAAGATAGTTTTCAAAATTAGTAAAGGAAAAATTTTTTTTCAAACTTAGTTTAATATAATTTTTATATAAAATTTTACGAGGGCCGTTCAATAAGTCCTTAGAAAATCCGAGAAATTGCGCTCGTAGTGTCGGTAAAGATTTTTTTTTGTAAGTAGCATTATCGACAGGAAAGCTGCTCGATCCATAGCGTAGGTCAATTTCTATCGTCGATTAAAGTTAACGACATTTATTTGTGCATAACAATGGAAAAAAGCGGGTTTAGGGCTGTCATCAAACATCTCCATTTGAAAGGCTTAAGCCCGAAAGAAATCAAAGCCGAGTTGGATGCAGTTCATGGCACATCTGCACCTGTGTTTGCGATGGTTTACAATTGGGTGAATGAATTTAAACGTGGCCGTTCATCCATAAAAGATGAACATCGTTCAGGACGCCCAGTTGAGGTGTCTACTCCTGAAATCATCGACAAAATCCACGATCTGATTTTGAACGATCGGCGAATTAAAGTGCGCGAATTAGTTGAGGCCACGGGCATATCACAAGGTACAGTCGCTTCAACTTTGCATGAAAAATTGTCTGTGAAAAAAATTTCGGCAAGATGGGTACCGCGTTGGCTCTCAGAGGAGAATAAGCGCAATCGTGTAGTGGACTCTGAGGCTATGTTGCCACTCTTTCATTGCAATCCTGCCGAATTCCTTCGTCGATATGTCACTGTGGACGAAACCTGGATACACTACTACACTCCAAAAACGAAGAGACAGTCATCACAGTGGATTTTCAAGGATGAACGGCCTCCAAAGAAGGCAAAAACTGTGCCATCGGCCGGCAAGGTGATGGCCACGGTCTTTTGGGATTCGTAGGGCATCATTTTTATCGACTACTTGGAAAAAGGAAAAACAATAACAGGAGCGTATTACGCGTCGTTATTGCAACGGTTGAGCGAGGAAATCAAAGAGAAACGCCCCCATCTGAAGAAGAAAAAAATCCTCTTGCATCAGGACAATGCGCGTGTGCACACCTGCGTTGTTTCCATGGCCAAAATTGTGGAATTGTGAATGGATTTGTTGCAGCATCCCGCTTATTCACTAGATTTGGCCCCGAGTGACTATTTTCTTGTCCCCAATCTGAAGAAATGGCTTGGCGGACGACGGTTCACTTCCAACGAGGACGTCATTGCTTAAACGGATGAGTATTTTGCAGAATTTCCGAAATCCTATTTTTTGGACGGGATAAAAATTTTGGAAAAACGGTTGGAAAAGTGTATAGAGCTAAAAGAAGATTTTAAAAACAGTTTTTTTCCATCTTTTTCTAAGGACTTATTGAACGACCCTCGTATATAATTAAATGTAATAGAAAAAACTAATAATAATTAAAAAATTTATAATAACAACCACTGTTCATGTGTGCTACCTAATAAACACAGTTTATAAATGGACCTTCACATGTCACTAAGTCACGTTGTTTAATTAAATTTTATTACAATTTTCAAATAAATTTTTACGAAAAATATGTGAAAGATCATTAAAAGCAAAATATACAAAATATTTATCGGATAAATTTCAAATTAACTTGTTGACATACTAAGATATATGCTGAAGTTTAGGTAAGAAGAAATACAGATGGTATTCTATGGTAGAGTTAAAGATAATTCCTGTAAAGAAACCAGCTCAAAGTAACAACCTGTACATTGAGGATTCGTTTCTTTAACAGATAATAATGCTGTAGATTTATTGGTAGGTTATATGGTGACAAATACATAGTTTTAATGCGCATTCGTAAGCGCAATGGACTATTGGGCACTGTTGAATTGATCAACTGGAATTTATGCGCACAGTCAACAACGGTGATTGAAACTAATCTGATCATAGTAAATTATTTCCAACTAAAACGGACTATTAAAAATATTTTATTTTAGATAAAAAATTAATTAAATATATTTTTGGGAAATTGTTATAAAATGTCGAAATTTTTTTTCTTTTTTTTAAATAATTAAAAGCGTACATATTTTCTATTTTAGTAAAGAATTATCCATTTTGTGGTTGCAAAAGCACACTTTTTTCATTTGGTAGTTGGTAAATATAAATATTATTAAAAATATATATTGCTTAAATACATATTTACCATTCGAAATTGTAAAATATTTAAGTATCAATTAAATACGTTGAAATTGTAAAAAATTCCTACAAACGTGGTGATTCAAATTTTTGGGTTTTAAAAACGTAATTTTCTTCAGTAATGATTAAGGGGCGGCTGTTATCAGATATTATAAGCACTATAGCAATATAATTCACGAAATTTATTTGCCTTAAGTTAAATTAAATATTATTTTTATAGGGCAGCACCATAAGAAGTCACACACAAATTTTGACTTTATTGCGTGCGAAGTTCCCTGCAAGCTTAATTTCCAGATTTGATGATATCAATTGGCCTCTTAAATTAAGCGTTTTTCTATCATTATAAGTTTTCTTATTCAGTTATATTTAAGCAAAAAAAATTTAAACTGTAGCATTTAAAAATTAACATCCATCAAGGGATCGCCAAATATGAAGAAAAGTCATCAAAAATTATGATGATCCATTTTCAAAAGGATCAAGTCCTGTAATACGTATTATAGTAACTATTATAATTTTCTTAAAAAGGAATATTTATGATATATTTATAAAATTATTAAATAATTTTTTTTTACAAAATTTACTTTAAATTTAGATAACCTTTTATAAAGCGGATTATTATTGTTGATTTTTCTCCATAAAATAATCTTTGACAACTTCTGTTTTTATATAATATAAATCTCAAATTTTATGCTTCTACATATATAAATATATATATGATATGTTAAATATAAAGTAGAACCGTTATTTATATTAACATATAAAATTATTAATATATTTTTTTTATTTTAATTTAGAATAGTTTAAAGGAAATATAATTTGATCTTGTAATTTTTTCTATCGAATTCTACCATCAAAACCCATAATAGTAATTTAATTTTTTGTTATGCAAAATTATAGTTTTTTTTTTGTTATGTTAAAAAGAATTAAAATATTTTTCTGCTTTAATTTTACCGCTAAATAACAAGGTAACACTACTAATTTAAATGTCGTAAATTTTGGGCACCCAGCATGGCATATTATCATAATTATAAAAGTTTATCTTTTAGAAGATACGCGTATATTCACAAGAACTTTAGATTAGATTTTTTTGTATTTATTTTAAAGATGACATAATTATTACTGTTGTTTAGCAATCTAAAAAATATTATTAAAGATTTTTCATAAAAAAAAAAACATATGAAAAAAACTAAAAAGTTTCTAAAGAATTTCTCTCCATAAAAATACCTGCAAATAAGGTAAACAATTTTTTTTTCTTCAATTTCAAATCAGTCTATAAAAATATGTGTTAATTAAAAATTATACTAACTTTGAAAAGGTTGAAAAATATTTAATTGGTTTGATTCTTGTTGAAATTCAATTCAACCAAAATGAGGACTATCTATCCAATGAAGAATTCACAATTAACAAGATCTAACTATTAAAAGTCAAAGTCAAAGTGAACTGAAATAAATGTAAATAAATGAAAAAGAAAAATTGATTATCAGAAATAAAATATGAAGAATATTCCAACACTTTCCATTCGATTAGAATCGGAAATATTTCATTTTGGTTCGAAAGATGGAATTTTTGCCATAAACCTTTCTTTGCTAGCACATACATACAAACATATTTATAAGAAATTACTTTTTTAAAAAAAATTATATACCAGTTGGGGATTATGGGGATACACATATTTGGACGTACGCGAATACGAGTTATCGTTCGTACAAAATAATAAATGTACGTGAAATGATGATTATTTGACCCGCGAATGTATAGAAACATCATCGCTAGAAATTGTTTGACCCCCTTTTCGATTGACCTTTTCACTAACCTTAACAGAACAGAAAACCATAACATCATCGCCCATTAGTTCGACAATATCCTCAGTTAAACTTGAATTCTTCCACAATGCAAACCGCATCGAACGACACTTTAATGAATCCGTGGGAACGCCAAAACCGATTTGAACGCCCGCGCTCCCATTTCTTAAACTATTCGAAAAGAGAGTTTTTGGTTCGAGCTTCTTTTCAATACTTCTTTTACTCCATGTTCGAAGTAGTTTTTTCACTTCAGCCACTGTCAGACTGATGGTGCCGGAGTGCTGCTGTTTCTACAATATTTCGGATGCTGCTCATATTGCTTTTCTACTTGTGCTGCCATTGCTGCTGCTTTTGCTGCCGCTTCAGATGCTGGTTCAACTACTTCTTTGCCATCAGTTTCATGTTTCTGTGCATCTTCAGCTTTTCTTTTACATTTTCCATTTTCGCATATTGCTATGGTTAGGCACTGTCTGAACTTAGATTGGTGATACTGTTCCGATCGGTAATATTTACAACCGGTGGTGTTGTCTAGATACCGATTACGATTTTTCTTATGTCGATGGTGTTGCTTATATTGGTGTTGATAGCACCCAAGTTCCGATACCTATGAATCCTCGCTTCAGTTGTAACCCGATCTCTTTCTCAAAACTACCATACTGGCTATGGTATTGGGATACTTGACTCTGGACGCCAAGAATCTGTCTTAACAATCGATCGACTGATCATTTCAGTGCCGTTTCGAAAGCAATATTTTCACTTTAAACAGACATTCACCGAATCACATCGATACAAGTTGAGAGACACTCTTGATAAATTATGTACTAAACTTCTGGTAAATTGGTACCATAGATATACTCTAATAAAGTCCAAGTTAAGGAATTGCAGCAAATATTAACAAGTCGATGGATCAGAAGACAATCATAACAGAAGAGCGATATTGATGAGAGAAATGGCCAAGAATTATTAAAAGTTGTAACAAATTCACTATTCCCGCAGATAAAAATATGAGGATTTTTTTAAAAATCAAAAATTTCTGGCTTACAAGTTAAAAGAAAAAAATTAAAAGAAAATAAAAACTATAAAAAGAAAAGAAAAACAACTGCGCCCTGCCAGACCAGACGAAAAGAAATTATTTTAATCATTTTAGAAATGATCATGTTCGCTTTTAGTTTTTTTCTTTTTTGTTGTTGTTGGTGAAATTGTTATAAAATACATACACTGAAGAAAAAAAAAATATACAACAATATATTATTAACCAAATATTTTATTTGAATTTGCACATATTTTCAATAAAAACTATGCTCTTCATCCAAATAACTCCATTATTATGGGTCACACACTATCCACTATTCACTATCAACTATCCACGATAAAGTGTTATGATCAAATATCAGTCAACATTAATAAAGAAGAAGAATTTATTAATAAAAATTGATTTTAATATTTATGCAAGAAATTATTACAAAATTGACAGGATTTTTATTATCAATTTATTATTATTATTTGTCTATTTTGGTGGTTGTTTCGAGTTTGTTGTTTGGTATTTTTCTGATAGTGGCTATACACATTTTGGTGTGTATAATTTTCGAATATATTTTCAGTTCTCTGCATGTAATCATCAGGCATGGATAGTTTATATTGACATTTTGGAGTAGTTTATTTTTAGAGATAAATTAGTTTTCGGATAAATTAGTTTTTAAGAAACTAAATCAGCAAAAAAGCGAGAGACAACTAGAGAGGAGCTAAATTTTATAGGTTTTTTTTTTAAATATCTTATTTTTTTTTGTTACAAAATAAAAAATACCAGGAGGTAGTAAACGATTAACATGTGAACAGTACCAAACAGACAGATAATATTGTACAAGTTTGTGGAATGTGTCGTTGTTGGTAATAAAACTAAAAGCACAACACCAAAGCATTAATATGATCAGGTCTAATGGTATTATGCTGATTTTTATGGGAGCTTTAAGGTAAAATGTATGCTGCTGCTTAATTTGTAACTATTGTGTGCTAATATATCGATGGCTTTGACTAGCAGACAACAACAACAACAACAACTACAAGAACGACGGTCGATGACTATAACGACCACTACTGACACTAAGTTAACAATAGTTTGGAGCCTCTGGCAAGATACTAACTAACATCTTTTTTGGATAGTCCATTCGCTTCGAAAAAAAATAAATCTACCACAAGAATTGGTTACCATCTTTTATATCATATACTATAAATAGTTTTGACTATCTATTTTTTTTTTTTTTTTTTTGCGGCTGTTATTCTATTTGAAAAGGAACAAACAGGAACAAAAACAGGTGTAACTCTTTCGAGTATTTCGCTAATAATAGACAAAAAAAAGAAAAAAGAAAGATAAACTAGCTAATAACTATACTAGTAAAAATACTATAAATTTTCATCTATTATATTTATTCTTTAAAGTATCTTTCTCTCTGCTTTCCCCTTATACCATTTTCCCCCTTCCTAAACATTCTTTACCAATAAATGTCGTTAGAAATTTAATCAGAGTAGAATAGAAAAAAACCTAATTTTTTATGTTAAATATAATCTCATTAATTGCGCAAAAAAAAAAATTTGTATATATTTAAAAAGTCTTTTCATTAATTCCTTTTACTAACTTTTAAGCTAATTTCTATAAAATAGGATTATACAGGGTAAAAAAAAACAACTTAACTCCGTTTTTAGTTAGTAGATTGATTTGGAAAAGACTTCCAAGTTCACTGCTTTATATTAGATCAGATTGACTAAATTAACCTGAATTGTAAATTTTTTCTTCTTTAGTTTTTTTATTTTATTGAATCTTCTTATAAAGAGACTAACTGAGATTAGCAAAAAGGAATTAGCAGATCTTGACTAATATTTCTGAAGTTTTCTTGTTATAATAATAAATATTTATATGAATTTAATATGTAGTCACCGACGGAAAATTATGACTCTGATATTAGGAATTGTTTGCGAAATTATTAGATATTATAGTCCAAAATATTTAGTGGTTAACATTTTTAATAAATAAAAGATTATATTTATATTATTATTGAATAAATTTTAAATTATTTTTGCCATAAAATATTTAATATCAATAATAATAAAATATTATCCATTTTCCAGTTATAAAAGTAGAATCGTATATTTGGTAAATTTTGACAAAAACGTATTATTTTAAATTAAGTTTGTTTAGTAAAATAATTTGCCTTTTTTTTATATATTGTAAATTTTCTAAATAACATTATAAAATTAAAAAACCTTTCTATGAAAGAGTTGATTTTGCCTTAACTACGTTTTATGCAAAATTTTCGTCAGCGGTGAGGCTCATTTCTTGCTAAAGGTGTCTTTTGAGCAGTTTTTTTTTCGGAAATTAAGAAGAAAATATCGTTGCTGATAATTTACTTTTTTTTATGCCAACTAAAATATTTAAATCTAAATTATATGTGGTTTTCACTAAAAGCCACAAAATGTGAATAATTTTGGCTTCATTTTGCGACAATCCCCAGGATGCCTATTTCGATAGTTTCTTGTGACAATTTGGGTCTACAAGATCGTGTGATTTGACATTAATATACTTTTATTCGATCATTATTTTTAAAAAAAATTATTTAATTTTAAATACATTTCTATATTAATAGCATCAAAATATAAATATCCTTCAGATAATAGCCGAAATGTGCAAAGAAGTTCTCAAAAATGATCTCAAAAGGATCGTGTTTGGAAGAACTGTTTTTGAATTTTTTTTAATAATTTTATATTTGATTTATAAATGGCAAAATATATTACAATATAATAAAATAAACAATGTATTAAATTTTGTAATAATATAATACTTTTTTAACTTTATTTTCTAAAGCGTTAATTGGATATTACCAAAATGACCTCACTCAAATGTAATTACCCCGTAAGGGTGGGAATAAAAAATGACAGTTATTAAAATTTTATTGTATCTATTAATTTACCACTATTTAATATCATATCTTTGAAATTAGTTTAAATTTAAATTTTTTAACAGTAGCAATTTTTTAATTATTTTTATTAGGCATAAAAAAATTCATATTTCTCTCAAAAAAGTCCAATATTCTTTCAAATTTTCATCCACTTTTCATTTAGTTTAATAACTTTGTAAAAAAGTCTAATACAAATATTAAATTATTCATTGGAAATGAAGAGAAAAATTATTACAATATAAAAAATATTTATTCCGATTTATACAAAGATAATCACAAATTTTTATTAAAATATGTTAGAAAATGGAATAGTTTTTATTTTTACTAAAATTTCTTTCACTTAAAACTATTGATGAAGAAATGTGATCTTGTTCGTTTAGATCTCCAGCACGTGTTTATGGGATTTTTATTTAAATATATTAAAAGGCAGATAATGAATATATTTTTTTTATATATATAATATGTATAAAATATTTAAAAAAGTTTTTAAAAAAAAAATAAAAATAACCGTTTTGATTGTTAAATAATATTTGTAATAGGAAATTTTAAATTTCTAATTGAGTTTTTATAAAAAGAAATTTCTTCCGTTTTCTTATTTACCTTATTTTTAAGATTCTGAATCACTCTCATGATTATTAAAAGTAATTTTAAAGCCTTTTTGATACATTAAATCAGAACCGATAAGCCAAAAGGAAACTGGATTCCATAAACTACTTCACTGAATGATGGAAACATTTTAGCGTCGACTATTAAAACCATCAACAGCTTTTAACTTGAAACATTTTCGAATAAAGGTGATCCGAAATTGTTCGAAAACCTTTTAAGATCATTTTCACATCAATTTTCTAATTTCGACTCCTTTTTCTTGAAGATGTATGCCTTATCTCCTCTCACATCATTCACATCTGTGCACCTACATTTGCTACTATTTCCGATTGCACCATTTCACATCCTTTTAAATTTTTATTAGATGATAATTTTTAAATTTTTATTAAACCAACTCTTTTGTAGTCACTTTAAGATGTTCTTATTTAACCTCTTTTTTTTTGTCCCCATTTCCCCTTACCAAAAGTGACTGGTTTTTGATTACCCAAAGATTCAGGTTGTAAATATTTCTTGGCAACTTCCAAATGCATTAGCGTGCTAAGATTTAAGTGGATGTTATTAGCGTTAAATATACGTACGCGAGCAGATTGTTAACATGGTAATTATCACACAGAACTAACAAAGGATTTGGAATTGGACTTCCCATTCGGAAGATAAGTAATTTGTGAACAACAATTCTTTGAATTTTTCAAAAGGTATTCAAAATAGGAATGAACCATGATCTACGAGTATTAGGAGGTTTTCCTATTTTATAGTGCCTTTTAACTATAATATTATGAACCCATCTATGCGTATCGAAAGAGTAATTTTTTTTGTTCATAACAAAGTAGAAAATTGCGTCTCTGTAGATGCATTACTACTTTTAGAATGACAACTTTTATTTGTATAATAAAACTGCAAAGTGTAAATGACCATTCTGATATTAAGCACTCAAAATAATCACATTTATACCGAACGGAAATACTAGCAAATTAGTAATTATTTAAGGCTTATGACTTTTGCATTGTAATTTCGTAGATAATATGAGAAATCGCTTGTTTAAGCATCCATTAAAGGTTTTGCTTGCATAAATGCATTTGTGCAAACTGTTAAGACAGAACCGAAAATGCGAAAAGCAAAACAATCCACCCGAAGAAGAATAATGAAAACAAATCGGATCGCATCAGATTGAGTCTGACGGACTTGCGCCAGTAATCACAGGTGGATAAGCCTAAGTACTAGTGACGGTGTTGTGATCAGTGAGTGTCTGCCTTTGTTTTGTAAATTTTGAACCTGAACTATGTGGGACAGGAATGCAAGTGTGGGAGCTAATTGTGGAACGTCAAATAAAACGCATTAAGACAATGGACTATGGACAAAGGTTAATGCAATTCAATCTTAAATAAGTTTTATCTATTAAGAATATTATACGATACTTTACACATATTACATACACTCGTATCGGAGTAAATTGCATCAAACAAAATATTTTCTTTTTCTTATAAAATTATTTACCATCTTACGCCATGCCATAGCAATCGTATTAGACAGAACTAAATGCTGATTATTTGTTGGAATTGTATTTTATTATATGTACTATCTATAAAAAATTATCCCAAAAATTGCAAAACAAATGCACCGGCTAATGTTAAGTACTTCGAAAGATGTTGAGATATTAAAAAATGCCTACAGCAGAGAGAGTCTTGAGGTGATTTCTTACCACCTAGTACTAATCAGTTAATGTCATTAGCAGTCTTGATTTTGTTAGAGTAAACCAAGTGAAAACTATTATATTGTTACTGAAAATAGACTCATACAAATTGTTGGTATTCTAATACATTATATTTTGTAAGTTATCTAAACTGCTCCATTCTTCTATAAATAGTTTTTTTTCCAAAAATGTGTTTTCACTGCGCAGTTCTTAAGCCATGACTAAGTGATACTATCCGCGAAAACAATAAGTCTTCTTGTAAATGGCATATTATCTGCTCTTGTTACAAATGCTATTATTATTATTATTTAGACAAATTTGTTTTTATTACACTCTACGTTTGTCACTTATATTAAAATAAAGATGTTTGCAATCGGGTTCCATTTATATTCGGTAATTTTTTTCTTTTTGAATTCAATGTTAGCATACGTTTTGCAATAGTTTACAGAGTTTTTGGTAATTTTCAGTGAACAATGCGCGTTTAGATAGAAAAATAGATATTCTATATATATACTAGTAGTTAAGAGGCTACTATAATTTATTTGTTTCAAAATTTTTTTCAGACCTTTTGTAATTTTAAAGATTTTGTAAGAATTTACTTGCCATTTTTGATCTAGTTTGAGAAGATGTTTTCTGAAGATGAAAGTGAATTTTAATTCGGCAATAAATATTATTTTTTATTTTATTAAATATTTTAAGAATTCTTTCTAAAATGGTTAATAAAATATTGAAGAGTATCAAAAAAAAAAAGAAAATATTTTTTTTCATAGTTATTCTATGTATTACCATAAATAGGATTTAGTAGATAAAAATCTTTAAGAATATTTTTTATCAATATTTGAATTAGCTTTTAGAGGAACCTCTTATTTAATTTGTAGTGAAAAAACAGGAAGTAAAAGGATTAATAGGATTTTTTTGGGAACTTTTTATCTCATTTTTTAATTAAAAATTTTCTATTTTTAATACAAATTTTAGTCTTTGATTAAGTGGGAATTTTCAAACATGTTTTTTAAAAAGGATATATGATTTTTTGCCATTTTAATTGTAATAAAAATTATTCACAGTGTGTTCTTAATAATTTTGAGTAAATTTTGATAAGTGTTCGGTCAAATTAGTTTTAACATTATAATTAAATTAATTTAAAAAAAAAAAAAACTGAACAGAAAATATGAAAAAAATATTTTTACTATTAAATAATGTCTAAAAAAATATTATTTTGAATTTTTTATCGATAAATCACTATTGTAAAAAAGGTTTTTCTTTGAATATTACCCAGAATATGAATTTTCTATAAATTTCTTTGGTATATAAATAGATTTTAAGAAAATTAAATTAAAGTACACCAAAGCACAAGTTTATTATTCAAAACATTCAAAGCGGTTCTAGTTAAATTCAGGTTTCTCGCTTAAGTCTTTCGTTTAGATAGTACGACGGTAAATACCGGCAAATTGACAAAAGTTTGTATTTACATTTAATTTATCTAGCCTCATCAAATATAATTATTTCACAAAAGATAAACAGACTATTTCGAATAGATTTAATGATGTAAAAAACAGCTTTTTTAGGGATGAAAATTAAAAAAAAAATAATTATTTTTTGACTCACCTTTTAATTATATTTATTTACGAACAGCGTTTCACAATATTATTCCTTAAATTGATTTCGAACTTTTAAAACTTCACCTTTTCGAACACTTTTAACAGTTATTATTTATTTGAAATTTTCTATTTAACATTTTCTTAAAAATATCCTTTTTTTTTTATAGACAATTTTGTTTTCGTATAATTTTTTTGTACTTAAAAAATTCTTTCAAACTTTCTGCACTTTTTAGTAATAGAAATATTTTAATAAATTTTAAAATTATCTTTGGTATCACAATCAATATAAAAAAAATTACATTTACTTTCAAAATAAAAAGCGAATTAATTGTAAATTAATTCTCTCAACAGTTTTTTTTTTTTTAGCTTTTAAATTGTTTCAATTTAACTCTTTTCTTCATAATCCATAAATTAATTTGATGTATATTCACTGCAATCTTTTTTACTTTTGACAAAATAATATTTTATTTTATATAAAACACACTAAATTGTAATTTCTTTTTTTTTTTTAGTTGTTTCACTTAAATAATCCTTAAGGTCCAATTGTTATTATAAATGTTGAAGCACAATATCATTATTTCATTTTCACTAAATTCACTTATCGAATATCCTTGATTTATTGATATCCAATTTGTAGTAAATATCCATAATTAAGCACCATAAATTTTATAAAATAATTAAATATATTTTCATAATTGTCACACTGTTAAAAATTTTATATCAAATTTTTTAATTAGATTAATTTGTTTTTTTTTTTTTTTTGCTTAGAAACGAAATAATTTTAATTAATTTCTGTTCGAAAATTGTAAATAATTTTCAGTAAAAACAATAAATTTCCTTTCGTTATATTTAACAAAAAAAAATACAAAATTTTAGAAATGAAAAATTTCTTGATAATTTTTATCGATAAAACAATAATAATTCGACTATTGTCGAGACGAACCAATAAATGTCAGAAGTAAAAGGCTCTAAGAGTTCGGATTCGATCTTGAGCAGTCTCACATTTAGCGCGTACCACTAGCAACTGACTTCCAATCTGCCGTTTGTACCTCGAAAGCGGTTCAGCTCAGTAACCTGAAGTCGTACGGAGAGAGAGAGAGATTCCTCCTCGTCTAGTGCGAGGTCTGAGGTCTTGTATATTTACTTGGCCGGTGTTGACTAGATCATCTAGAAACCGTAGTAGAGGTGTTAGGCAGCATATAAGACGGGGGTCTTTACTTGGTCGTTGAATCTGAACTGTGGCTGAGCTGGTCGAGTCTGTTTAATTCAGCGCGCCGATTCCGTTGATTTGTTCATTCAAGATTTCTTATGTCAGCCCGAGCAAAGCGGAACAACAAGACCAGGTATATAAGGTATACACGAGGTAGCCGCATTCAAGTAGGGATATTATATTCAGATTAATCGGCCAATCCAAACGAATTTTACCTGTATAATAGGTGGAGTTTGTTACGATCGAATTTGATATTATGGATAGTTTAAATGGGGTGTGTCTCTGTTCATCTAGAATGATGCATGGTCATTGTATATACTCGTATGTGGTCTCTTTTGTCGCATCCGATTTACCAACAACTATCGCAGCAGATGTAGCTGTCGCTATTAGATATTGAGCGATTTCTCTCATAGAAAACTCTTTTAACTACAAAAAAAATTAACTATTATAATTAGTGCAATTAAGGGTAGGTAAATTTAACATTTCGTTATTCGTTCATTTTTTTTTTTGTTTTTGGACTACTATCCATATGGTCCTCGGAATGAAATGAAAATTTTTATGATCGTAATAATAAAAACATTATAGTCCTTAGATATGGTAATAAGTAGAAGAATATTGTGAGCAAATTAGCATCGTAAAATATATTCTATGGGGTTTATTGTTAGTAATTTGGTGAGTGTCCTTTTTTTTAATACAAGTAGACCTAAGAGGACAATTTTTTGTATACAGTTATTTTCTTCTTATTATATTACCTACAATTATTATTACTCGAATATTTTTTGTGAACGTTTTTTCTGTTTTCGTAAAATCACTTTGGCATGCAACATTCTCAATAAAGTTTTCTTAAATCAGTTTAAATACGAAAATTGCTCATTTTTTTTTTATATACTACTTTAAATGGTTTCAAAAGAAAAAATTAAATGAGTTCATAAAGTGTACTCCATTGTATGGACAGTTGCATACCTCAATGTATCCGCAAAAATTTTTTCGGAATTTTTTAAGGAGGTTTCTCGCTTTTATATATAGCTTGCATTGAAGTCTTTTGTTTGGCTGAAATTTCATTTTTTCAAGCTTTTATGGCAGGATCCTATTTTCGAATTGTTCTCGTATTGAATATTTTTTACTAATTTCAATGTCCTCAAACTGTAAAAAATTATTACGGTCAGAGTTTTTTTTTTAAATTGAAATTCTCCTACTTTTTTTTCGAAATTATTTGTAATATTGTGAGTAATAAATTTTTTCACGAATTTTTTAAGTTTCATTTTTACACTTATTTGGCGTACGTGAATTTTTTACATTTTATATTATCAATTGTATTCTTATAATATTTAAATATTGTTTTCATATTATTGAAAATATTTTGTCAATTATGAATAAAAATTTTGTTTTGTAATCTACTTTCTTGTTCCATACTTACCCCAAATTTATTGTGGTTTAAATAAATTTCAATAGCGAGGTTTTTAGATTGAGTTTATGAATTGTTTTCTTATTAAATTGTTGATGATGATTTCTAAAAAAAAAAATATTTATAAAAATCTTTGGTTTTTTTTAACTAAGCAATTTCATTTGATAATTAAAAGATGTTCCATTTTGTAATTTGGAAAGTATAGCACAGTTTTTTTTAAATATATACTAAATATTTATATTTATTGTATTAAAAACAAAATTAATATTATTTTAGAACTAGGCGTTTTTGTTTTATATAAAATAATGCCCAAAGATTATAAAAATATTCTACAAAATGATAACAACGTTAAAAGGAGATTATTGTTGCCATGATTATCTCCAAAGAAATATGACACAATATCTATGACGGTCATTCAACAAGTACTTAGCCTACAAAAGAAAAACGAAAATTTTGGAAAGGTGGCAATTTATTTTTCCACATAATTTCCTTCAAGCTCGATACACTTGGCCCAGCGATGCTCTAACTTTTTTAAGGCGTCCAAAAAATACATTTTCTCGAGGGAAGCAAAATAGGAGGCCTGGCGACGATGACCTCCTCATTCGACCCAAATCTATTCCCGGCGAGTGATTTTTTCAGGTTTGGAAACAAAAAGTAGTCACAGGGGGCCAAATCTGGAGAGTACGGTTGATGGGGCAGCAATTCGTAGCGCAATTTGACCAATTTGGCCATGGCGACGGCGGAGGTGTGAGCCGGCGCGTTGTCGTGGTGGAACCACGGCGGGGCCGCTTTTTCTTCAATTCGACGTCAAATCGGCCCAATAAGTCAGCATAGTACCGCCCCGTGATTGTTTTACTCTTCTCAAGGTAATCGATGTGGATCACACCTTGTGAATCCCAGAAAACGGTGGCCATCACCTTTCCGGCCGATCGAACAGTCTTCGCCTTCTTCGGAGCACGTTCGCCGGGTGAAGTTCACTGTTTCGACTGTTCCTTGGTCTCTGGTGTGTACCAGTGAATCCATGTTTCGTCGACTGTCACGAAACGACGCAAGAACTCCGCTGGATTGCGCTGAAACAGCTCCAAACACGTCGCCGATGTGGTTTCACGGTTGCGATTGTTTTCCATCGCGCCGACAGCTTTCTCATGCCCAGTTCTTCGTGTAGAATATGATGCACCGTTCCTACTGCGATGCCCACAGTCTCAGCTATCTCGTGAACCTTCAATCGACGGTCTGCCAACACGAGATCGTGAACTTTCTTAACGTTTTCCTCCGTAGCAGCCGTTTTCGGGGCACCTGGGCGTGGCTCATCAAAAACCGACGTGCGGCCACGAACAAACTCGTTGAACCAATTCTTGACGGTCGCCATCAAAGGAGAAGAGTCACCATACACAGCATCCAAGCGATCTTTGATTTCGCTGCGCGTTTTCCCTTCCAAAAACAAGAATCTAATCACCGAACGATATTGTTCTTTTTCCATTTTTGTGCAACCAACCGACATGCTTGCTTTCAAAGGCTCTCAAAACAAAACTAATCAACTGAAACTTTGACAGTAGGCTACTAAAAAAATGTCCTACACGATGGTGAATTTCTTTTGTGACAGCAGTTCCATCGGGCGGTGAGGCTAAGTACTTGTTGAATGACCCTCGTACAAGCGACTATGAAAAAACAACTGTTTTTATAAAACTGTACTTGTATCTATTTCTTTAAAAATAGAAATATCATCTTATAATAACTGCTGTTTTTACCTTAACTTAAGAATTTTAATCTAGAGTATATGGTAATTTTAGCAAGATAATGCCACAAGCCACTCAACAAGATAAATTGTGGTTTTTTTTAAAAAAAATGTCAATTTTTCTCCTAAACTTATATAAAAAAAACTGTATATAAACAGCAAATCTCTTAGCTTTAGAGCATTTAAAAACAAACCTTCTTGAAGTAATAACTGAAAATTTACAAAAAGTCTTAAAAATTTATTTTAAAAGGATCCTGTCCTGCAAGAAGTCTTGTGTCGACTATTTGGGAAATTTTCTTAAAAATATATTGTATAATGGCAAGATTTATACAATTTACTATTAATAAAATTTAATAAAAATCAAAATTTTAAATATAGCTAATTTAAATTTACTTTTTAAATAAAAAATTGGATATTACTTTAGTAATAAAAAAAAATTTCCTCTGCAATGTAGTGGAATTTTCTGCAAATTGCAAATCGACTATTCCGAATACGTGTAGTTATTTTTATTTTTTTTTTTGCAGAATTTTAACAGCCCCTGATAAGCTGATTTTATTTTTTACATCTGATTTTTCAATAAAACAAAACAACCAAAAAAAAAAAAAAATTAAGCAATATTTAAAACAGTTATATAAGAGCCGGGACACACCCACAATAAATATCTTATATTTAATAAAATCGGAATTAAATTAATAGAAGCAGAAGAAAAAGTAAAGAGAAGAAGATGTTCCAATAATAAAATAATCAAGAAGAAGAATTTTCTGAACATTTTCATATATTTTTTCTTCTCTCTTTTAATAATAAATATAAACGGTGTATAGTAGTGGCTTGGCGGCTATAATATTGCCACTAATTGCGACGATTCTTCTTATTGTAAACTCTTCTTCACAAGAATGAGGAAGAAAATTTACATATGCGCTCCCCATAAATGCTGAACTGATCATAAAATATGAAGTAAATATCATCAAGTCATTGCTTTAATGAACGTTGGCACGTTTCGATGTGTTTCGATGGCAACGAAAAAAGAAAAATATCAATTTTCGATCATTTCCGCTTTGCAAATCATAATCCACCAAATATAAAACTGATTATCCGTCACCTTGTCTCTAATGAGTGCTCTCACAAATGACATATTACTAAGTTACTTAACAATTAACGTCGATTTTTCTAGCAAAAAAAAAAAAAAATAAGAAAAAACTAATTTCTGACTTACTAAGTCGTTACCAGGAAATATTCTTTAAGGATTTTTTTTTCTTCTGTTCTACCACAGTTAGAACCAGGCTTGTTGTCGTGCACAATCGATTAGTTAACAATTTTCCTAGTCTTTATTTGATTTTTAATATTACCAACTAACTAAGATAGTATTTTTTATCTTTATAGTCTGACTCATTTCAATGTCAAGATAATAGTTTAAAATTAATTTTATAAAAGCTCAAGTGGCGACTATTTTTTTAACATATAAGTTGTAGTAAAAAGAAATCCATTATTTTTGCATTAAATTGAAGGTTTTATTTCGAATAGGTAGAATGATACGATTTAGGTCAAATATGCAATGTTTTTTTTGATAACTTGTTGCCATTTTGGAGGTAATTTCATAATGCCTCTCTCATAGAAACCCTCGTCCCTATTGGCAAAAAACTGGGACAGTCGATTTTCACAATCTTCTCTTGAGGCGAATTTTTCACCTGCAAAATCATTCGTCATAGACAGGAAGAGGTGGTAATCACTTGGTGCCAGGTCCGGACTATAAGGTGGATGAATAAGAACATCCCAACCAAGGTCCCGGAACTTCTGGCGAGTCACTATCGATGTATGCGGCCTGGCATTGTCCTGATGGAACACAATTCCTCTCCTATTGGCCAAAGCTGGCCGCTTCTGGGCGATTGTTTCTTTCAGACCGTCCAATTGTTAACAGTATAGGTCCGAATTAAGAGTTCGGCCGTAGGGTAGCAGCTCATAGTAGATGAATCCCTGCCAGCCCCACCAAACACACAGTAAAACCTTCCTGGCTGTCAATCCTGGCTTGACCACCGTTTGCACCGGGTGACCGCGATTTGACCACGACCGTTTTCGCTTGACGTTGTCGTAAGTGACCCACTTTTCATCACCAGTAACCATCCGCTTCAGAAATGGATCGATATTGTTGCGATTTAGCAGTGATTCGCAGATGGAAATTCGGTCCATGAGGTTTTTTTGCGATAACTCGTGTGGCACCCATACATAGAGCTTCTTTTTCTATCCAGCCTTATTTAAGTGGTTCCAAACGGTTTTTGTGCAATGTTTAGCTCCTGGGCAATCAAAACAGTGCTTACGTGACGGTCGGACTCGACGATTTCCATTATTTTATCGACATTTTCGACAATTGGCCTTCCAGAGCGTGGTGCATCTTTGAAATCAAAATTACCGGAACGGAATCGAAATAATGGATTACTTATTACTACAACTTATATCAGGTGTATAACTTAAAAAAAAACGGGATTTTTGGCAAACTATGAGTGTTTATTTTGAAAAATTGTTACAATATATTTTATTCAAATAATTTTCCATCGGAAGCCACTACTTTTTCCCATCATTCTAGCAATATATGGATTCCGCGCCAAAAAAAACTGCTCCGGTTTTGAAGCCAAGAATGAATCGAGCCAATTTTTGATGCCCTGTTCTGAAGCGTATTCCGGTGAGGGCGAAAATTATGGCTTCGTGTCTGGTCCCATATTCCGAGCGTTTTTCGGCCAATGCTCGCTTCAAACGGATTAATTGTGTTCGGTAGAGGTCGCCTGTGATGGTCTGGCTCGATTTCAATAGCTCATAATAGATCACACCCTTCTGATCCCACCAAATACAGAGCATTACCTTGGCGCCATGGATATTTGGCTTTGGCGTTGATTTGGCTGGTTGGCCGGGCTTCACATACGATTTTTTGCGCTTTGGGTTGTCGTAATGAATCCATTTTTCGTCGCCAGTAATGATTCGATTCAAAAACGACTTCTTTTTTTGCCGTTCAAGCAGCATTTCGGACATGCAAAATCGCCTTTCAACGTCTCTCGGCTTTAATTCATATGGGACCCAATTTCCTTGCTTTTGGATGAATCCTGCTGCTTTCAAACGTTTTGAGATGGCTGCTTGAGTGACTCCAAATGATTTTGCAATTTCTTCTTGAGTTTGACACCAGTCTTCGTCGAGTAATGCCTCCAAATCCTCATCTTCAAACTTTTTTGGCTGACCTGGTCGTTCTTTGTCTTCCGTGTCAAAATTACCACTTCTGAACCGCACAAACCATCTCTCGCACGTTGAAATCGATGGAACATATTCAGGATAAGCTTCGTTGAGCAATCAATGTGCTTCAGCTGCACTTTTTTTTAAATTGAAGAAGTAAATCAACACTTCCCGCAAATGGGACTTTTTTGGTACGAAATTCGACATTTTTGAAGCAAAAAAAAAACTTTGTCGTTTACACTATTTCGTTCAGTGACTAATCGAGAATGAATGACAGATGTTAAAACTCTAAAATGCCATATAAGTTATTATTAACACAAGCCATGTGTAAAAGTTATGCCATCAGTTGTCAATTCCTGCATTTTTAAGTTATACACCCAATAACTTAAGAAATCGTAAGAAAATTTTTATAGGTGATTCTAATTTCTTTTCTATTAAAAAAATAATCTATTTTTATTTAAAAGAAAATCACTAATTAATAGTCGTCCAAAATGTTATAAATTTTCATACTCAAATGGTTGGTTTTTTAGAGTGAATTTACTACCGAAGACGAAGACCTTAAGAAATTATGTAGTTTTTAACAAAAACCTTTTTTTTCAGTAATTGTAAGAAATTGTTATCCATAAAATCCTTAAAAGCCTATACTTTCCTGTGTTAAACGGTCAATTAAATTTATTAGAGAAAATTTTGTTTTACATGACAAAAAAAAATATATTTTTCTGCCATTAAGTTAACATTTTGAGTTGTTTTTTTTTTTTTGCCACATTTTACAAATGATAAAACATATAAAATTTAATTGCAAAATTTTCTGCATACAGTTGTTGTTTGG
Source organism: Atherix ibis (assembly GCA_958298945.1). Classification (NCBI taxonomy): domain Eukaryota; kingdom Metazoa; phylum Arthropoda; class Insecta; order Diptera; family Athericidae; genus Atherix; species Atherix ibis. The sequence goes on along the minus strand of OY282605.1, from coordinate 26,623,480 downwards.
AATTGAATATTTTGCTGTTTGTAAAAAAAAAAAAATACATGTAACATGAATTATGAGGCAAGTAATAAGTATTATCTGGGACAGAATATCGATAGATTTTAAACATGGTTGCCTGTCAGAGATTTGTGTCTATGATACTACCAGAAAGTCGTCAACTAAGCAAATACAAGGTGTCAATGTGTTATATCGACAATGATCGATCTATGACGTCGTTATTGGATTGGATTTGGTTGGAAGACCGCGAATTGGAAAAGATACGTCCAATTTTCCCGTGCGGGTATTAACCATCGTGGGAAAAATCGAGAGTGTACGATCAGTATTTGGGTCCATGGCAGATTCGTGAAGCTATAATATGATCGTGGCGGTAAAACAGTTGGAATCGTTGCTAATTTCTAAATTTATTTTGTTATCACCTCAAAGCCGCATTTTTCAATTACAAAAATCATATATCTTTCAACGTTCAATTGATTAATTAATTTCTAAATTACTATTGCCTGTGGAAAAATTTTGAATGGGAGAATAAGCAGTAAAAAAAATTTAAAGCTTTTATATTTTAAGTTAGTGCAAAAGTAAAAATAAAAATTTATAGTAATTAAAAAACAAAAACGGAAAACCTTCTATTATCATAGATACAAAATTTCATATAATAACTTTTTTTTTTCAAGAATAAAGTTTAAAATTATCCAAAAAGTTGAAAATATTTTTTTATTCGATGAAAAAAGTACATAAACTAAGAAATTTCCAACAAAACTTCTTTTTAAATAAAGAATTTTGCTAAAAAATACAAATAATGAAAAAAATATTGTTATTTGTTTTAAACTAATCAAAGTTAAAGGCTTAATTACATATTATTTTGTAGATTACATTTTTAATAATTAAATTATTTAGAGTTTTTTTTTTAATAAATTAAAACTGGCTAGAAAATTTGAGAATAAAATTAATAGAACAGAAAAGTTTTCATATTACTTTTACTCATTGCCAAAGATCATATTTTCCCATAAATATTAACGGTGATATTGTCATATAAAAAGATCATATTTGTTACTTAGGACTGTACTTTGATTAAAGTTTAATATGGAATCCTAACTGATTGTACATAACTGCTGAAATTTTTAGATAAATGTTTATAACTGACAGTACAGTAATGAGACCCATATGAACTTATGGAATAGATCTCTTTAGGTCAACAAGATAACAAGATTGCCATCGAATCCCATCCTTTCAATGGCAAATACTCCAAATCCGTGATCTATATTGTGGAGTCTTTTTGTACAGGACAGCTCCATATTATGGGCAGCTGTGGGTAATAAAAGCTGTTGAAATTTCTATTGGTTTGTTTTTATAGACGTAATATTATCATTTTTACTGAGGAAGGCCCAGGACTGTTGATTGATCCTGTACTCGACGAGATTTTTAGCCAACTAACCAGCAATACAGTCTCTTCGATATCCTTATCGAAATTCTGGTCATGCAAATTTCTCAGAATTCGAAAATGATATACTGCACTCACTCAGAACTTCCTTTTTGGAAATCACACATGCCCTGTTGCTTACCATTTCGCATATATTCAGCGAATGTCAGTAAACCAGGCCTTTTTTGCTGCTATGATAAATTGTGGATCTGTTAGATTTAAAAATTCCATTTTTAAGTTTGCTCATGAACCTGATCAAACACTCGAAATGACTCCATAAAATTCACCAAACTCTAACTGATCTAGCCTACTAAAAGAAGGCCCCCATCCAACAAAAGAAAATTGTAAAGCTATACCCAAAAGAAAATTGAAAACGCCAAATTACTTCATAGTCACGGTGCTATAGACATTGGAGGATCTGGAAGCCGCATTCTGCACCACCATCCGGAGGATAAGACAGTGGATGACATCGGCAGACCTGTCATTGGCGGAACATAAGACCGAAGCACTCCTTGTGAGTAGCCGGAAGAAAATGGAGACCATTACCATAAGAGTGGGCGACCACGACATCCAGTCGCTACCCTACATAAGGTATCTAGGAGTGGTTTTGGATGCCATACTCAACTACAAGAAGCACATCTCCAGCGCCAGCAGGAAGGCATCAGCAGTACAGGGCGCGCTCTCGTGGATAATGCCCAATATCGGAGGCCCCAGGCAAATTCGAAGACGACTACTGGCAACTGTAGTTACCTCCGTCCTGCTATACGGGGCACCAGTGTGGGCGAAATCGCTAGAGCTAACAACATACCGCAAGACAATGTCATCAGTCCAGCGGCTCTCAGCGATCAGAGTGGCGTCAGCATACCGAACGGTATCACACGATGCGGTCAACGTTGTGGCATCATGCCCACCCATCGACATCCTGGCAGCAGAGCGAGAACGCCAATATTGTAGGAAGAAGGAAGAGCGGCGAAAGGTCCTCTGTGAAGAGGAGAGACCCGAGAGTCTTTGCCTCTGGCAAGAAAGATGGGACAGCTCGACGAAGGGTCGGTGGACCCATCGACTGATCCCAGATGTCACCAAATGGGTCACTCGCCTGCACGGGGAAGTCGGGTATTACATCACCTAACTCTGGACTGGACATGGATGCTTTCGGGCGTACTTGCACAGATTCAAGAGAACAGACTCCCCAAACTGTCATCGCTGCTAAGATGTGCTGGAAGATGCCGAACACGTGTTCTTCCAATGCCCCTTTTACGAGGGGATACGGGCAGATCTGGAGAAAAATCTGAACCGTTCCATCAGTCCAGAAAACAAAGTGGAGTGCATGCTGAAGAACCAATCGGCTTGGAACAAAGTTGCAGAGTACGCGGAATGTATCATCAAGGATCTGCACACCACGTACGAAGAATGAGGCGTCATAATATCAGGACAGCAGTAATATCAAATAAGAACGCCCCGGCGAAGTAGTATTTACAAAGAGTGCCGCCGGGGAACCATCGTTCCGGGTACAGGTAAGGTTTTAGCGAGGTAAAAATCCCGCATAACTCGTCTGACAGGAAGAAGGCCTCCCAGTCGAGTACCTTTTGAAGGTTTCCCCCTGTACCTGAATAATCTAAAAAAAAAAAAACCCCTGGATAAGGGACCTTATATACACACAAACAAACAGTCGCCGATGCTCCTGATTATGAGATGTGACAGAAGGTGTAATCATGAGACTATGTTTTTCTGCATTTTTTAAATTTTTACACATCAATTGCGCCGCCGTCAGAGAAGTCCTCTTGAGCAGCTTTATATCGGGTGAGGCGTTTTTTTTCATTCTTCGTAGCAGGATTAGAATCTCATTCAGCTCCACAGTTTGTTATGGTATGAAAAAAAGTCCATATATATTTTTGGGTATTGGAAAACACGCGAAAAAGTATTAAAATTTGGATAAAAAAATTTTTTTTATCGTGAAGTTCTGCGGGAGTATGGCCAACGACGGTCATACTCAGATAGCACATTTTTCTGCTTTATGGGAAGATTGGGGTGAAGGAGGGGGAGGGGGATGGTGGTGAATTGGGTTCGAAGATTTAGCAGATATGAGCTCCTACACACACCATAACCAGAATAAAATCATGCCGGAACATAAAGGGGAAAATGGAGACATCCGAATGTGTTAAGTTTTCCATGAGAGGGGAAGAAGAAGAAAGAATAAAAACTGGTGAAAACTAAACAAAAAATTACAACAACAAAAAAAAAAACAAAAAAATACTATTAAGACAAAAAGGGCAAAAATAGGAATTGAGAGGAAAGGTATAAAAATTGGGAAAATGAAACAAAAATCGAAAAGAAAATTTAAAAAAAATGCGGAAGGTGTGAAAAAAAATGGTTTTAATAAGAAAATTAAGAAAGAGACTCAACTAGTCTTTCTCTTCCTGGTCTATCCCCAAATTCTTTTTTTGATGTAATCCTTCTTTGTATTGGCCAATAAAAAAAATTTGACGTAGACTTAGATCGAGTGATTAGTGGAGTTTGAAAGCACCAAAAATCAATTTTTCTGACAAAAACTCTTACGATAGGAGTCTACAAAAAACTCATTTTTCCGGACCATTTTAAGGACATTTTTATATCTTGAATATTAATCGATGATCTAACCTTACAGAAACTTTTAAGCATTCCACATTTTTATCAATTTTAGATGCTGATGGTCTTCCTGAGCGAGTTCCGTTTTCCGTCGGTTCTCAGTCTCTACTATACCCCAAAGCTTGCGCTTTTGATAAGGAATATACCCAATTAAACTCAAGGATTTATCAAGATTACCACAAAGTTTGATGGCATATTGTTTCTTAAAATTTTGCTGCACAATTTATAAAAGCACACCTTCACTTATAACGCTCTATAGAGTCGTGTAATTATCGGACGACGAAGGACTAATGTACAAGTTATGCAGAGAAAAAATTCTACAGTGTTACCAGATTTAAAAGTTGCTAATAAAATTTATAATAAAATAATATAAAAATAAAAACGAATTAATGAAATATTTTTTATCGTTTCTTATTAATAGATAAGTCTACAAATAATTGTCAAAACCCACGCATACTATTTTTTTTTTACTCTTTCCCATAAGATGTTCTCTGATTTTATTTTCACACTTCAACACTCGAGCAAATCATGAAGACATCAAAGAAATTCCCAAATCGATATCGAACGTACGCCCAAATATTCAAATTTTCAGATTCATTCGAATTAAGAAAAAAACACATAAGACAGCCAACGATTCATACCGATTTGAAACGGAAATTCGATTAGATTTGATTGATACGCTCGCATTCAGAATATTTATTTATATGGCATACATCATCCTCTATAAAGGAAAATATATCCTTTTTTTTCAGAATGTTAATTTTTTACTTAGTAGATTTCATATCTTTTCAAAATCTTAGACTAGTTTGCTTTCTTGGTTGTTTTGTTTTACAAAAATTTCGAATTATAATCGTTGGTGAAGTTGTGCTGTTAGTAAAAATGACAAAATGACAAAGAAATAAAATTAAATAAAAATCGTATCTGTCACGAATACAAATTTGTACAAAATTTTTATAAATTCAAGATTGTTAACAGAACCCGAACATTTATATTCACCATGAAAATATAAGTCTGGCATCCGGTTGACAGATGATAAATAGATTGCAGTGATTTCCTTTCACGAATATTCGCCTTCAGAGATGCGTTGAAAGGATACCAAAATGGACAGAGTGAAATATCCAAAGAATCAAAATACTGAATACGGAAAGGGTGATCATCATCAACGATTCAATGATATTCTACCATTAAATCGGTGTACTCGTATATCGAATATGAAAAATTTTTAAGGTGAAAACGATAAACGTTCAAAAGTTTATAATAAAAGAATGACGGCATAAAAACTGTTGACTTGGTCTTGTTAAGTCTGAAGTCTGTGAAGATTAAGTTCAACAGAAAAGGAAATTGTGGAGATGAATTTGGGCGAGGAACAGAGGAGCACTACCCACATTAATTTGATATCCAGGCTGTTTGAACGAACGTGACATACGAGTACGGTGGAGGGTTTAGGAATCGGGACTACGCATAGACGACGGAGAAGACACTGCTGCACTGCTGGATGAGATAAGAAGGTACAGGTTGTGACCAAAGTGTAGAATTATTAATGACGCTGAAATTTCAATATTGATTACAATCTCGAAGACATATCTTACAGGTGTCAAAATATGGTACGCGACAGTGTCAGTATGAGTATTTTCTGTATTTCCCAAAATAGTCTGAAAATTCTCATTTTTGGTTATCATCAATTGATGTCCTATATAAAATGCTCACCATTGAACTGAAACAAGGTCTCGCACTGGTGCAGTATTGACATTTATTCTGCTTGCAAGTATGCAATAGTGATGAGGTCATAAATAACTCAAATGTGTCGGAATATTCGAAGTTATCCTAACCGGATCAAATTGGCGATCAGCCACTGATGTCCCGGGGTAATTGCCAATAAAGTTTAGCCTCTGAGAAGTGTGTAAATCCATTAACATCTTGTTAGTTGACCAAAGTTGACCGATGCCATAGGCAGGAAGATGTGCCCTAAAGTCATATTGTTTGTTATCTTTGTTGTCCGTCATGCTGGGCCTGACCAGATACCAGATACTCAGCTATGCGTTATTTGTGTATGTGATGACGAAAACGCTGGTCACTCCAGTAGCACTCAATTGAACAGTTCATGCTAGAACAATGTGATTCTCTACTGCATCTTTCGAAAATGTTATGATTTTAATGAGAGTTATAAAAACGGACCTTACGCTCTAACTGGACAGTACACGAAAACTGACGAAACTAAATCACATTTTGACCTGAACTAGTAGTCATAAACTGACCGACCATATCGAATTCTTTTTCGCATACAAATCGGACAATTGGCCGATAATCCTTTTCCATTGTGTGTTCAATTTTCGTATTTTCAGCTGACCATCCTACTTGGGTTTCTGTTTGGTCAAGCGCTGTTATCCCATCCAGTTTGGATGTTGTTCAAAATTAAAGTGTTTGCTTGGATTTTACCAACAAAAATCTCTACCACATGTGGTATTAATGCATTCGAAATGAATTCCTTACAAACGATGGGGGAGGTATTCATATACTTTCACAGAAGATTTTTGCATTGATTTTTTCATATTTGAATACTGAAAATAATCGAAAATTTATGATTTATAACCTACAAAAGAAGAAAGGGTTACGTTTTCTACGAAAAGGATTAAAATTTTTATTTTTCCCAACATTTAATTATGACTTTTGCTACTGTTTTTTCCAAAAATCATTTTAATACCGGAAAATTTTCACAATTTTTTTTTTTTTTTTTTGAACTTAAGAAAAGTTTTCTTTTATTTGGAAATTCCAATTTAACATATTTAGTTAAATAATTTTTGAAATTATTTAAAGAAGTTTTTCTTGTAATTAACTATCCAATTTGTAATTTGGAAAGTTAGGATTTTACAATAATTTTAAATATTTCGTTTGCACAACTCTTACCATTTTTTTTCCAAAAAAAAATAATAAAATTATTGAAAAAATTGTTACAATCCTTTTTACAGGACCAAATTTTTTTTAAGTAATATTTTATGTCTGTAATTCGAACATTTGCTCCATAGTGCACAAAATATATGTAAAAATATAATATTTTATATAGTTTAAAAATAAAAAGTTGAACGGCGTCAAATTACATGATCTTGAAGGCTATTTGATATCACAACATTTTGAAATTACGTATCCTAAGAATTTTTTGCGCAATAGAGCCTAAATTTGCCGAGTACCAAGCATAAACATCTTAAGTTGATGTTAAAAAAAACTAGCTTTTATGCGGATGTAGCGCTCAGAATGTACGATAATCCGCTGCGTTCCTTCATTTTCAAAGAAATATGGACTAATGACAACTTCAGACAAAAATACATTAAATTTTTGTAGATATAATGGATTTTTTACTATTATTTATAAATTTTTAGAGCTATTTACATAGAAATTTTAATTATTGAAAAATCCACCGAGCAAGAAATAAGCTTTTTAAATCTCATCTTAAAGGTCAAAACGTGGCTATGTCAGATTCACCAACTTTGTGAGAAATTTTTATAATTTTAATAATTTTTTTAGAAAATAAACTATTAAAATATAAAATGGCAAATTTTTATCTATTCAAATTTTATCTTATACGAGGTTCATTCAACAAGTACTTAGCCTACAAAAAAAAACGAAAATTATGGAAAGGTGGCAATTTATTTTTTCACATAATCTCCTTCAAGCTCGATACACTTGGCCCAGCGATGCTCTAACTTTTTTAACCTGTCCAAAAAATACATTTTCTCGAGGGAAGCAAAATAGGCGTCCGTGGGGACGATGACCTCCTCATTCGACCCAAATCTATTCCCGGCGAGTGATTTTTTCAGGTTTGGAAATAAAAAGTAGTCACAGGGGGCCAAATCTGTAGAGTACGGTGGATGGGGCAGCAATTCGTAGCGCAATTTGACCAATTTGGCCATGGCGACGGCGGAGGTGTGAGCCGGCGCGTTGTCGTGGTGGAACAGGACTTTTTTCTTCGCAAAGCGGGGCCGCTTTCTCTTGAATTCGACTTCAAATCGGCCCAATAAGTCAGCATAGTGGCGCCCCGTGATTGTTTTACCCTTCTCGAGGTAATCGATGTGGATCACACCTTGTGAATCCCAGAAAACGGTGACCATCACCTTTCCGGCCGATCGAACAGTCTTCACCTTCTTCAGAGCACGTTCGCTGGGTGAAGTCCACTGTTTCGACTGTTCCTTGGTCTCTGGTATGTATCAGTGAGTCCATGTTTCGTCGACGGTCACAAAACGATGCAAGAACTCCGCTGGATTGCGCTGAAACAGCGCCAAACACGTCACCGATGTGGTCTCACGGTTGCGCTTGTTTTCCGGTGTGAGCAAACGCGGTACCCATCGCGCCGACAGCTTTTTCATGCCCAGTTCTTCGTGTAGAATATGATGCACCGTTTCTTCTGCGACGCCCACAGTCTCAGCTATCTCGTGAACCTTCAATCGACGGTCTGCCAACACGAGATCGTGGACTTTTTTAACGTTTTCCTCCGTAGCAGCTGTTTTCGGGGCACCTGGGCGTGGCTAATCAAAAACCGACGTGCGGCCACGAACAAACTCGTTGAACCAATTCTTGACGGTCGCCATCGAAGGAGAAGAGTCACCATACACAGCATCCAAGCGATCTTTGATTTCGCTGCGCGTTTTCCCTTCCAAAACGATATTGTTTTTTTTCCATTTTTGTGCAACTGACCGACATGCTCACTTTCAAAGGCTCTCAAAACAAAACTAATAAAGGGAATCGACTGACAGTAGGCTACTAAAAGAATGTACTGCACGATGGTAAATTTCTTTTGTGACAGCAGTTCCATCGGGCGGTGAAGCTACGTACTTGTTGAATGACCATCGTAGATATTAAATTTGAAAATGCTGTTAAATTATAGGCTTAGTATTTTTTTGCTACAAAATGGGTAGTTTTTAAATCCAAATGAAGATGGAAATTTTCCATTATAGTATTTTTTGAATTTTTGTTTTGGTAAAAAATATTTCAAAACCCAAATATTATGTTTAATAAAAAATACAAAATATTCTAAGAATTTTTTAAGTATTATTAAGAACCTTGAAAAAGTGAAAGTAAATTGTTTTTTTTAGAACCATTTGTGACTACCAATAAAAATATTAAAAAAGTCCAGGAATTTTTCCTGTTCGATGTGGTTTATGGCAGAAATATTTCATCTAAAAAAAAATATTAATAACCTCATCAGTATGCATATAGTTTACATCGTAATTGCAATTATATACAATAGTGGGCGTGTAGAGCAATAGTCCTTCGACGGCACTCTGATCTTCGGTGATTGCCTGTGATATTTTCGTATAGTTTCTTTCCAAAAATACATGTCGACTGTCGATCAGTGTCCATCACTTTTTCAATTTTTGCTTTTTTTATGATTTTTATGACAAACCAAAATTCGTTCGGGACTCAAAAGCAATAAGAAATGGTATCGTTCCATACTCACAAACTGAGTCTGTGCGATTTTTTATGAAGCCGCACCGCACCACTGAGAATGGTGGTATAATTTCGTATCTGCTGCAAAAATGTTTTTATTGTTAAAAAATTTCAAAATTAGTGTCGAGCCCATCCTTAAAACTGTATTTCGTCGCCAGTGTTTTTAGGTGTAATAAAAATTACAATTTGATTGGCTCCGAATGGTTCTTGCAATATTTACCATCAGGTCATGTTTTGCTTATCGTTAAGGAAAAAAACCAGAGCAGCAATATAAAAAGATTTTTTTATGAGAGGTTTTTAACAAAATTAGGCTTTGAGTTTTATTTGGTCTCTTGTATTTTTGGCAAATGAATGGCATACTCTAAACTACTTTAATACGCATATCAACTTATAAGGTCAGGTAAGCTTGAAAACGGGTATAATGGAAAAAGGTGTGTACTTGGTAAGGTAAAAAATGTCAAAAGTGCCGACACAGATGATACCAATTTTGCAGGGTGGGGTTATTGGATCAACGCCTACTCATAATCCCAACAACGGAATTTTTGCTATAATATCACCGGTGTAATCGAGAAGCTGCTCCTATCAATTATTACCTTTCCAGCAATTGAAACTTTTACTTTAACAAGAATATATTATAACTGCAACAAAATGTACTATCATCTGCTGCTTCTTAATAAAATCGAACCATAAAAAATTCAAATCGATTTTGATGAGCTAATTTCCCTTATGAAATATAAAATTTGCCATAAAACTATTTTCTCATATTCAAAAGTAATTAAGCCAATGGATGAGATGATATCTTTTCAATAATAACAATCCAATTTTGTACATGAAAAAAATAAATTTTTTTTTCTAAATTTTATTAATGTTATCTAAGTGATTATTATTAACAAAATTATTATCAAAAGGTGTATAAAAAAAAGAAGAAAAATTCCTCAAAATATATTTAGCAAAAAATAAAAATAAAATGATTTTGTTGCGATCAGTGAACTCGGTTAAGCTTTTTTCTTTATCGCGAATTAAATTACTTTTGAATAAAGCCAAATAAATATGGACTTATCGTTTATAAATTACTCTAAACATAATCCATATTGAACAATAATGTACCTTACAATTTCAGGGTGGACGGCGTGAGGGGAATTTATATTATTTATTTTGATTTTAGTCAATTTGGATTTGTACAAAAAAGGAAATTAATTTCAGTCAATAAATTTTCCATATTCAAACTTGATATGAAATTGGTATCCGTAGACTGACCTAAACTTGCCAAAATGGCCATGGAAGCTATAGAAACGAAATGAATTTGGAGACACCCAACATATTGTATAATGTATGAGCAAATCGATTGGAGGATGGTGCCAAATTTTTTGTCGAGGATCATTGATAGTTGGATAGTGGAGCTTTTTTTTCAATAGCCCCAGGAAATAACAGTCCACAGAAAATTAACTATCAATGCTTAGTGATAGCTTGGTTATTTTCTATTTTTCATCTTTTTATATACATTTTTTTTTTTTTTTTGTTGTTGATTATTTTAGATATTAACAACTAATAGTTTAATATATTTTTTTTTCTTTCGAAAAGGTGAAATATGTTTTGTTATAATTTCTTTCATTTCATTTGTCCGATTTGAAAATGGCAAATGTTCACATCTGATCGTATGCATATCCCCATTCGGTGGAGTGGAGAAAAATTACAATTTTAATAGAATCCATTTACAAGGTGTCAGCGTAAAAAGTCGCTTATTTATTATCATCTCTTTGCATATAAGATAAGCCAATATTGTAGACAGGTAACTGTCATTAGTTCACTTCAAAGATTTAATGCGAAACTATTTCTAAACAAAATACAATCGAATTCGTCCACTGGACTAATGATGACACTGAGGATTTACTATTTGAAAGTGTTGTGTTCAAGGAAATTTTCGTTATACTAATAGGGTGGTAGTTAAGCCAAAAAAAAACAAAAAAAAAACAACGACAATTATAACATTTTGCAAATTTGTTTGAAATAAGTTTTGATATAGAAAAAAAAATTTAGCGTGAAAATTATAAAAGATGGTCTAGAGTATAACAAGGCCAGAGGAATTTACGTCAATTTATCAAAAGAGTGTTTGTGTATAATTCGAAATTTATTTCCGCCTTCGCTAAAAGATCTTCCAGAGAAAAAAATTCATTTTATTCGACTAATATTAAACAATTAATTAATATGTCATGAAATGAGAAACTTTTTACGAAAAAATCAAGAAAAATAAATGTTAAATGTTGGAGAAAATAACACAATCGATATTGTCGCATATTACTCTGAACATGGGCGTTGTTTTTGATAAATTTTCAAGAAATAATTTCGATTTTCTCCAAACCCCCTTACATACAATGAGGATGCGTTAAGTTTATTTTTTCAAAGAATAAAAATAAATTACAATAGTTTAAAAGAAAAATTTATATCGTATTAATTTCAAAAGAACAGTACAATATATCCAATCACACACACCTCTAATACTATAAACTCACAGTTTGGTGAGGTTTTTATTTGGTTTCCAAAATTTTCAATAGTTCTTCATCTTAACACTTATAGAAGAGAGAAGCAAATTTAAACGAAGAATATTAATAGCTCTATTTTGTTATTCAATCTAGAAAAATGATATCCATTTTGAATCGAATTTTAATAGAAATAGCAAAATTCTTTTATAAAAATCGCTGATAAATTACTATATACGTAACTCGTTCTGGACAATTCAATAAAGAATATTCATAATGGCTATGGCACGTGAATTCGGAATATTTGGTATTTTTATTAGCGTACAGAAAAAAAAAATAAGTTAAAGGATTGTAAATAATTTTTTTTTCTTTCAAGAATGGAATATCGGAGGTATTGTTAAAATGATTTGTTTGTAAATTTTCTGAAAGGTGTGCCATGTTAAGAAAAAATTGGAACTTATGATGTCATTGTAGAAGAGATTTTTACAATTTTTTTATTTTATTCAATTTATTATTAACTGTGTATATAATAAGTAAGCTTATTTTGTGTTTTCCGTGAATAAACTCAATTGTATTGTAACAACATCGTACTTCGGGAAGTGAAACGTTGTCATTTGACAGTTACCATTTGACATCTGTCAAATTTGCCATATTTATACTATGCACAGCCTCATTTATAAGTAGTTGCTGGTACAAGCACCATAATATAACAAAATTTTGGTTTTATTACGTAAAAAGCTGCCAGGACGCAAAAATTTTAGATTTGATTGTGTCAGTTGGCCTACAAGATCACTCGATTTGATGCCGTTGATTTTCGTTTGCAAAGCTACCTTTTCTTTCGACTGTTACTATTTGACAGATATAAAAATTTATTTTTGGTCAAAAATTTGCCATTTTTATCCTATGCACAGCCTCACCTTTAAATAGTTGCTGATACAAGCCCCATAACATAACACAATTTTGGTTTTATTACGCAAAAAGCTCCCAGGACGCAAAAATTTTAGATTTGATTGTGTCAGTTGTACTGCAAGATCACTCGATTTGATGCCGTTGATTTTTGTTTGCAAAGCTACCTTTTCCTTTGACTGTTACTATTTGACAGATATAAAAATTTATTTTTGGTCAAAAATTTGCCATTTTTATCCTATGCACAGCCTCACCTTTAAATAGTTGCTGATACAAGCCCCATAACATAACACAATTTTGGTTTTATTACGCAAAAAGCTCCCAGGACGCAAAAATTTTAGATTTGGTTGTGTCAGTTGGCCTGTAAGATCACTCGATTTGATGCTGTTGATTTTTGTTTGCAAAGCTACCTTTTCCTTTGACTGTTACTATTTGACAGATATAAAAATTTATTTTTGGTCAAAAATTTGCCATTTTTATCCTATGCACAGCCTCACCTTTAAGTAGTTGCTAATACAAGCCACATAACATAACACAATTTTGGTTTTATTACGCAAAAAGCTCCCAGGACGCAAAAATTTTAGATTTGATTGTGTCAGTTGTACTGCAAGATCACTCGATTTGATGCCGTTGATTTTTTTTTTTTGTAAAGCTATCTTGTTGTTTGGCAGTTACTATTTGAGAGGTGTTAAAATTTGTTTTAGGTTGAAAGTTTGCCATTTTTATACTATTCATAGCTTCACCTATTAAGAAACGCTACTGCAAGCCCCACAACATGGCAAAACTTAAGTTTTATTACACAAAAGGTTCCCAGGACGCAAAAATTTTAGATTTGATTGTGTCAGTTGGCCTGCAAGATCACTCGATTTGATGCCGTTAATTTTTTTTATAAAGCTAGCTTGTTGTTTGGCAGTTACTATTTGAGAGATGTGAACATTTATTTTAAGTTGAAAGTTTGCCATTTTTATCCTATGCACAGCCTCATTTATAAGTAGTTGCTGGTACAAGCCCCATAACATAACAAAATTTTGGTTTTATTACGCAAAAAGTTCCTAGGACGCAAAAATTTTAGATTTGATTGTGTCTGTTTGCCTCCAAGATCTCTCGATTTGATGCCGATGCATTTTTTTTTATAAAGCTAGCTTGTTGTTTGACAGTTACAATTTGAGAGGTGCGAAAATTTGTTTTAGGTTGAAAGTTTGCAATTTTCGTACTATTCATAGCTTCAGCTATTAAGAAACACTACTGCAAGCCCCACAACATGACAAAACTTAAGTTTTATTACGCAAAAAGTTCCTAGGACGCAAAAATTTTAGATTTGGTTGTGTCTGTTGGCCTCCAAGATCTCTCGATTTGATGCCGATGCATTTTTTTTTTATAAAGCTAGCTTGTTGTTTGACAGTTACAATTTGAGAGGTGTGAAAATTTTTTTAGGTTGAAAGTTTGTCATTTTCATACTATTCATAGCTTCACCTATTAAGAAAAGCTAGTGCAAGCCCCAAAACATGACAAAACTTTAGTTTTATTACGAAAAAAGTTCCCAAGATGCAAAAATTCGGGATTTGGTGGTGCCAATTGGCCTCCAAGATCACTCGATTTGATGCCATTGATTTTTTTTCGTAAAGCTACCACAAAAATCACATTAAAAAGAATAGTTTTTATACTCAAAAATATTTAAAAACTAATATTCGTCATGTAATGGCACCAAATGTGTAGAAAAGTCATAAAAAAATTATTTTAAAATTATTGGGTTTTGTTAGTAGTCTTGCGAAAATTATTTGAATAATATTTTTCTTTTTTTTTTTTAAAATGGAAAAATATAATAAATATATTAAATGACATTTTTGATAATATCAAAAATTTTTTTTTTCTTTAACACACTTTTTTTTTGAGGTAAATGAAGATTTTTTGGAAAACTGAGAGGCAATGGAAAATGAACCTCGCCAAAGCCGAAAGCTACCATAATAAAAAGTTGATTAATACTTGGGACGGCGGTCTTTCGGTACTGCCAATAACTTCTGGTGCTGAGAGGCTCAGCTTCAGAAGGTGTGGGTATATCTGAGAGTAAGAACGAATGCATGTTTCTGAAGGATATACTGGGTTCAAATAGGCGACCGAATGTGAGAATGAGGAGTGCGGCATTGAGGTATTCACCATTGTGTGTGAGTGAGCGCCTAATTTTCGGACCCCTTTTAGACCACCTCGGACGGAAAGTACAGGGTAGACCATTTAGAAGTTGCATTTTAAAAAGTAAATAAATAAAAAAACTAGTGTATGTTTTTACAAATTTCCGATTTTATTAAAAATATTGAACCTTGAAATTTAAGAATGAAACACAACATCATTTAAACGACTGTCACGGCTGGCGTTACAGTACCCCATTCGCTCGACCCAATTTTTCAGTACATATTCGATTGTCTGGGACTGTATCTCTTTAATGATAACATTTATCCTTAACGGCTCCCCACAGAAAATAATCCAACGGGCTCAAGTCACAGCTCCGAGGCAGTCAATTGATATCAGAATTTCGGCTGATTATTCGGTTTTCGAAAGCAGTGCCCAAAAGTTGGATTGTTACGTTGGCTGTGTGGCAAGTGGCCCCGTCCTGTTGAAACCAAATGTCGTCCATGCCATTCTATTCAACTTTTGGAAACAAAAATTCGTTGAGCATGCCACGATAGCGCTCACCATTGACCGTAACGGTGGCTCCTTCATCGTTTTCGAAGAAAAACGGGCTAATGAAGCCTCCAGTCCAAAATCCGCACTAAACCGTGACTTGTTGTGGATTTTTCCATGGTAACGTATGGATTTTCTGAGCCCCAGATGCGACAATTTTGTTTTTGAGATACCCACCGAGGTGGAAATGGGGCTCATCCGAAAAAATGATTTTTCGGTAAAAATGCTCATCTTCGACCAATTGATCTTGAGCTCATTGGGCAAACCGAAAACGCATCGCATGGTCATGCGGCTTTAGTTGTTGGACTAATTATACTTTGTAAGCT
The DNA here is from genome assembly GCA_958298945.1 of Atherix ibis. Lineage (NCBI taxonomy): Eukaryota > Metazoa > Arthropoda > Insecta > Diptera > Athericidae > Atherix > Atherix ibis. The sequence goes on along the minus strand of OY282605.1, from coordinate 26,607,620 downwards.
TTCATACCGAGGTCTTTGTGCAAAATTCTCAACAGAGAAGTGCGAGAAATGTTCTCGGTCGTACGCACTGTCTTAGAGCGGGAAAGAGTTGCTTCGGCAACCAACAAACCAGTTTCGCGAACTCGCTTCACGAATTTGTCCACAAATTGACGTAATGGCATTCGATCTTTGCCCTTTTTTTTTTGAAATTTCTCACAGTTGGGGTTGAAGATTCACCACTTTGGAAGTAAGTTTTCAATATTTCCCATTTTTCTTCAAGCGTATGGATTACCATTTCGTAAAATTCTGACTTTCAACGAACAATCTGTCAATTCGTGTTGACAGTTAACACTCTAGTACTTCAAATAAATAGTGTTTCAAAATGGAACCGCTAGATGGACCACCCTATATAACAGGCGATACTAGATGTCTGAGGTGGGTATTTAGAAATGAATGTGGTATTCGAGGGAGGGAAGTGAGAATGATGTACAAGAGTTTGTTTATGGCGTGTATGACGTTCGGTGCTTGTTGTTGGGGTCATGTGATGCGGTTTAAATATTCTAGAAACAGGATCAACTGCACTCAGTGGTTTGACTGTTTGTAGAACGGTCTCCACCGATGCAATGTACGTCCTAATGGCAGAAATCCCTATCTATTGGATGCGGCGAGCCATTGTATTGGCGGAGGGCTGTTCTATTCTAAATGAGGAAATTCACGATCTTGGAGAGGACCAATGGCGGGCTCTAGTCCTGAAGAAAGTGTATGAGATCTGGCAACAGTGTGTGAATAGGAGATGGTTTTATAAGTTTATCTCATGTGGCAGGTTTGCTTCAGCAAATAATTTTTAATGTGGCCTGTTCCTTAGTTACAGGAGTGCCTGTTACCTCCTTATAAAGTGTGGTTTGTATGAGCATCTTAGAGATCTGGATTCATGTGGAAATAGATTGAATGTAAATGGAGTGGATCTGAGTGGTGTAATGAGTATGTGTGAGAGTTATGAATGTTTGAATAGATTTACCATGGCGCCGTTTGAAATATGGAAACTTTTGGTAAATGGGCACGCAAGGTGGCTACAACCGGATAAGGATGAAGGACGATTCCGATTGTACTTTCTTTAGCAGTGACTAGGAATTTACAAGGTTCCTTACTGTAGCTAAATAAGCGGAGTACAACCCAAAGTACTCTTAAAACAAAAGTTGGTCGCATGGAAATCGGGTGCCCCCCGATGGTGCTAAAACCTGCTATGCTCGATAATGGCGAGGCGCTTTGGGCTGCAATGTATATTAAGAATAATTAATTCAATAGTTGATTAAAAAAAATACATACCCTTAGAGACTGTTTCGATTATTGTTTCAGCCAAATAATATTGACGGCTGGTTTAATTGCAAAAATTTTTTAACAAAAATTATTCCCTAAAAATATATTAGCTTTTAAATTGACAAAAAATGGTTTAAAACAAACCTACCCTTAACTCGATACTGCCTTAATTTAGTCCAAATTGTGTAAGCCATTTTTTTTAAAAAAAACTATATTTTTATAAAATTTTTACCATAATTAAGACAAAATTATAAATTTTATTGGAAAATCAACTATTTTGTTTTATTTATTTTTATATATAATATTTTTATGTCCGCCGGTTTTTAATTAGTAGGCTCATAAGATGCCTTTCTATAATTTGTGGTCCATTGACTGATCCTGCTTTCAACATTATTTGACATAACCTGCTTAGGAGCATGGGTGTTGAATTTATTAGGGTTCCAGTTTAAGTAATGAGACTTCCTTACGTGGCCCACCTGCTTATCATATGATACTTTTGTTTTTTCATAGGCATAATAACTGAACAAATACTAAAAGGAACTGCTCAGAATTCGGATAGTTTTCGGAAACCCATCTGGCCATCATGCGACATTTTACACACTATAACTCATTTTCTAACCAAATATCACCTTACCCAACATTTATTTTCAAATGAGATTCTCCTCGTAGATCGCTCAATATCAGTTTCGAGTCCTGTTATTAATTTCCTAAAGCAAACTAACAAGCTTTACAAAATCTAACAACATTTGAGGGGTATATGATTAATACCTGGCTTTCACAAGAAGAAAATATTTTTATTTGCAAAATTCAATTTCCATATCGACCAAATGTCCTTTCAGCGCGATATACGTAGTCTAACGATTTTTTAGCTTTTGTATCCCATTTAAAAAATACGATTTCTCCAAAGATCGGTTTGTTTACTGGTTTCACATACAAATGGTCCATTCCACTAAGCATAGATCGACTCCATCTAGCCCACACATATTTACAGGTCGCCCAATAGCCTCATGGTTGAAGCGCTAAATTATGCCTCCTGCCTCATATCCTAGTATCCTTACATACAAATAAATAAACAAACGAAGCCTTTTTTGCAATTTTTTTTGTCTAATAGAGCAATTTTTCTATTTTTAATTTTTTTAAATATTTTTCTGGTTTTATAAAAGTTCCACATTATAAAAGATATCCCAAATAACACCCAAGAAGTAGTTTTGACCAAAAACACAGGTTTATAATTATAAATTAAAATTCTATTGGGAATAACAAATTGGGTAAATGGCTTTGCTAGCACATAGTCACTCTTTTGTTGAAATATTCCATGATCATTTTTCTCATTTTCCTCCCTCAAGGTGTAAATGGTTGTGGGATTATTGGTATAAACATTAGACTTTAAAAAAAAACTCCGAAGCAACAAGTCCAACGGCGTTTAATCACATGATCGGTGGGGGGGGGGAGGGTTCATTTGCAGGTAAATTACATGACCAGGAAATAACTCATGCAGTAATTGAATTGTATTATAGGTTGTATGGCATGTGGTACCGTCTTGTTAAAACCACATGTCGTTCACATATATATCTTTCCATTGAGGTACAAAAAACTAGATTACGAGTTAGGGTCGGTCAATAAGTCCTTAGAAAAAGATGGAAAAAAACTGTTTTTAAAAAAAAAAAATTTATTTTTAAACATATTCTGCTTTTAGTTCTATATATACACTTTCCCAACCGTTTTTCCAAAATTTTTATCCCGTCCAAAAAATTGGATTTCGGAAGTTCTGCAAAATACTCATCCGTTCGAGCAATGACGTCCTCGTTGGAAATGAACCGTCATCCGCCAAGCCATTTCTTCAGATTGGGGAAAAGAAAATAGTCACTCGGGGCCAAATCTGGTGAATAAGCGGGATGCTGCAACAATTCCATTCTCAATTCCACAATTTTGGCCATGGAAACAGCGCAGGTATGCACACGCACATTGTCCTGATGCAAGAGGATTTTTTTCTACTTCAGATGGGGGCGTTTCTCTTTGATTTCATCGCTCAACCGTTGCAATAAAGACGCGTAATACGCTCCTGTTATTGTTTTTCCTTTTTCCAAGTAGTCGATAAAAATGATGCCCTGCGAATCCCAAAAGACCGTGGCCATCACCTTGCCGGTCGATGGCGCAAAAAAATCCACTGTGATGACTGTCTCTTCGTTTCTGGAGTGTAGTAGTGTATCCAGGTTTTATCCACAGTGGATTGCGATGAAAGAGTGGCAACATAGTCCACATAGCCTCAGAGTCCACTCCACGATTGCGCTTATTCTCCTCTGAGAGCAAACGCGGCACCCATCTTGCCGAAATTTTTTTCACAGACAATTTTTCATGCAAAATTGAAGCGACTGTACCTTGTGATATGCCCGTGGCCTCAACTAATTCGAATTCGCGCACTTTAATTCGCCGATCGTTCAAAATCAGATCGTGGATTTTGTCGATGATTTCAGGAGTAGACACCTCAACTGGGCGTCCTGAACGATGTTCATCTTTTGTGGATGAACGGCCACGTTTAAATTCATTCACCCAATTGTTAACTGTCGCAAACACAGGTGCAGATGTGCCAGTAACTGCATCGAACTTGGCTTTGATTTCTTTCGGGCTTAAGCTTTTCAAATGGAGATGTTTGATGACAGCCCTAAACTCGCTTTTTTCCATTGTTATGCACAAATAAATGTCGTTAACTTTAATCGATAATAGAAATTGACCTACGCTATGGATCGAGCTGAAATTTTGACAGCTTTCCTGTCAATAATGCTACTTACAAAAAATCTTTACCGGCACTACGCGCGCAATTTCTTGGATTTTCTAAGGACTTATTGAACGACACTTGTACTATCTCGCAATAGCAAGTATCTTGCGTTATATAAATTTGGAATATTTATTTCGATCTTGTAAGTTTAAAAATCACTAAATTTTTTTTAGTTCTTTATTTTTGGACTTTATGTGAATTTAAAAAAAAAATAAAAATAGGCCATGTTAAAAAAAAAATACTTTTAAATAATTCACAAATTACGTAAAAACTTTGCTTGGAAAAGTTTATTAAAAATGGTTTCAAGTTTAAGTTTTATTTACAGATTAAATACAATTAAAAAAAAAACATTAAACAAATTTTAATTCAAATCAAATTTGAAACAGTCCTTGAACCTATTAGCTGCCTATTTAATATAAATCAAGATAGATCAATATTAATTATATCACATTAATTATCAAAAGGATACTCAAAGTATACTTTTACTCACAAATTAGCAGATTTCTAACAATTTTATTTACAATATTACAATTTTAATTGCGTTCACTTGAATTTTTTTCTTTTTTTTATAAAATACTAAACACGTTAGAGACTATTTATTTTTTTTTTTTTTTTTGGGTATTAAATAGCTTAAAAATGACCTTTTCTTTATATGAATTTCACGATCTACTAAACTTTCAATAGTAAAATATTGAGAGAAAAAATCAAAGAAGAAAAAAATTCAAACTATTTCAAGTATAACATTTTTAGTTCCATTAACTTTGAGCATTATTTTCAAATATCAAGCAATTAGAGCTGGTATAGATTTGATACGCAGAAAGGAAAAAAATACGATCATAATTATTACTAAATATTATTGCATAAGAAAAATTACCATCGATTATTTATAAATATTTAAATTTTATGACTAATAAATAATTGGGAATTCTTTGATTTTGTTATTTGTTGTTTGTTGTTAATTTACTGATTTGTATCGATTCTAATAATTATGAATGGATTTTTGCTCTTTTACCTTTATCGAATGGTAGTAAATAGTAGAATGGAAAAATGTTTGCCGGAAAAGTCCTGGTATTAGCCCAACCTGTCCGGTAAAGCGGATAACATGGAACAGTATCTCACGTTTGTCCTCGGATTTTTCAATGACTAAGTGACCAAATTCGTGAAAGATGAAAACCGATGCGACCTGGCATTGAGGAAAATTGCGGACGCGCTAAAAGAAGAATGGGAAGCGATTTTTTCCTGGCTGAAAGCTCAAATGACTAATGATGTCACGCTGTTAACTATACCAACAGTTCCAATTCCCATTCTTTAGAAACTGCACTAACTCTACAGAAAATATCCAATATTATATACTACGAGTATAACACTTCTTTCCAATCAATAATAAGACTATCAACTGAGTAGTCTTGATAGTAAGTAACTCAAGTTTGAACAAAGTTAGTTCCCAGTGAACAAAGCCAATCGCTAATCACGAATTTTGTATCGATTTGAAGGTGCGCGCGCGTATATAAATATTTTTTTTCTTTTTACCTTCTTTTTTTTTGATATAAAATTATTTAGATTTTTTATACTTTTTTCTTTAGGTTTTATCGAAAATGTATGAAAAACTTAATATTTAACTTTATTTACTCATTGAATTTTTCCTATGATCTTCAATGATCATTTTTATTTGTATTTTTGTTTGTTTGTTTTTGTTGTTATTGCCTTTTTTGATATTTTCGTTAGGTAAATCTCCTTTGAATATTATATATGTGTGTATGTATGTATAAGAACGTTAAAGAATTATATTGTTGTTTAGCATAGGAATCATGTTCAAATGAACATGCTATCTTAAAATGTGATGATATCGATTGTCCTTGATTGAAAGAGAATGGTACTCTTGGAATGCAATTGGAATGAAAATGAATATCAATAGTAAGGCAAGGCAAAATAGAAGGAAAAACAAATAAGAAATTTAATAATAAAAAAAAACACATACACACACCTCCAATCACACTTCATTATGCAATTGGATATTCATAAAAATCAGTTCTTCCTCTTTTGGAATAATCAAGAAAATTACCTGAAAGTATCTAGTAGCTTCTACGAAATCAACTGATACTAGTTTTATATTGCAGAATAAAGTCTCTTCTACTATAGCTGACATCATCAAAATATTAATTATTGACTATAAATAAACGAACGATAAGATTTCGTTAGGTTTGGATTATGGCAGTTATACTCGTTGGCTTACTCTTATAAACTTGTCTTGGCTTGGTAAATGTCCACAAATGTAATTATTATTACTATTAATATTACTATTATAATTGTTTATAATAGATTGCCTTTGATTATTAATCATATTTGACGATCACTTAATCATCAAGTTGCCATGACGCTTTATTAACAATTAAGATGACACATCGTATAGACGTTAAATACATTATATTAGAATACAATCTAGAACTGGTGATAAAATAACTGATATTTTTTTTGTGAAGGACAAATAACTTGTATAGTAATTTGCAAAAATAAGAATATATGTTTAGGTTTATACTATATGTGTAAGAATTTAAATTATTCTGAAGGGTTATCCAATCTGTGCCTGGAAAAGTAAAGTTAAAAAACACATTTAAAATCTGATTTTGTTAAAAAAAACATATTTACTGATAAAAATTTACTTAGTTTATATTTATAGTATGGTTTAATATTTTGTGGAACTACAAAATAGTAGTAAGCAATAAGACTGTAGTCGAAACGAGACAAAAAACTTGCAAAGGATTATCCAATTTAACTTTTGGAAGGAACAGATTCATTTAAGAACATTTGAATTTAAATATTGATTAATTTTTTAATGAATTTTATTGACTAAATTTTGCCATTATATAAAAAATTATAAAAATAATTTAATAAATATCAAACAACTTCTTGCTGGAGTCGAACTTTTTAATATAATTTTTGATAACTTTTTCGCACATTTCGTGCTAATATAAGTTGTAGTAAAAAGTAATCCATTATTTTGCCAATAGATGGCTTTAGAAGTCTGTATCTTCCGTTGTAAAAGGGATCGGGTTGCACTAGATGGCGTTAGAAAGATAAGATTTCGTACTAAAAAAGCTTCTGATAAAGTTTTGTGATTACTTGACTCAGTATTTTTTTAGCACGCGTCAAAGATGGACACCAACAAAGAGAAAATACGCCATATTTTACAGTTTTTCTTCGATAAAGCCGAAAACTCAAAGCAGGCAGCTGAACATGTGAATAGTGCTTATGGTCCTGATACTGTAACAGCCAATCATGCGCAATTTTGGTTTCGTCGATTCCGTTCCGGTAATTTTGATGTCAAAGATGCACCACGCTCTGGAAGGCCAATTGTCGAAAATGTCGATAAAATAATGGAAATCGTCGAGTCCGACCGTCACGTAAGCACTGTTTCGATTGCCCAGGAGCTAAACATTGCAGAAAAATTTGTTTGGAACCACTTAAATAAGGCTGTATAAAAAAAGAAGCCACACGAATTATCGCAAAAAAACCTCATGAAGCGAATTTCCATCTGCGAATCGCTGCTGAATCGCCACAATATCGATCCATTTCTGAAGCGGATGGTTACTGGTGATGAAAAGTGGGTCACTTACGACAACGTCAAGCGAAAACGGTCGTGGTCAAATCGCGGTCACCCCGCCCAAACGGTGGTCAAGCCAGGATTGACAGCCAGGAAGGTTTTGCTGTGTGTTTGGTGGGACTGGCGGGGAATCACCTACTATGAGCTGCTCCCCTACGGCTGAACTCTTAATTCGGACCTATACTGTCAACAATTGGACCGTCTGAAAGAAGCAATCGCCCAGAAGCGGCCAGCTTTGCCCAATAGGAGAGGAATTGTGTTCCATCAGGACAACGCCAGGCCGCATACATCGATAGTGACTCGCCAGAAGTTCCGGGACCTTGGTTGGGATGTTCTTATGCATCCACCTTATAGTCCGGACCTGGCACCAAGTGATTACCACCTCTTCCTGTCTATGACGAATGATTTTGCAGGTGAAAAATTCGCCTCAAGAAAAGATTGTGAAAATTGACTGTCCCAGTTTTTTGCCAATAGGGACGAGGGTTTCTGTGAAGAAGGCATTATGAAATTACCTCCAAAATAACAACAAGTTATCGAACAAAACGGTGCATATTTGACCTAAATCGTATCATTCTATCTATGCTAAATAAAACCTTCAATTTAATGCAAAAATAATGGATTTATTTTTACTACAACTTATATTAGGCCGTTATTTGCCAGATTTCTATTATTAATTGCTCTTAAAACTAAAAAATTATTAATATTTATAAGATATTTTATGGAAACTTACTAGAAAAAATTCAACGACATCAAATCTCACAATTTAAGGGGACAATTAACATTACCTCGAAATCTCGAAATTACGCGCTCTGAAAAAAAATCAGCTATCATACCGGCATAGACGGTCTTCCGCAATGAAATATGATCCAATAACACCTTCAGACCAATATGGACACTAGACATTTTCACTACCAATTTTTGGTTTTTAGAACCTCATTGTTTTCACATATCAAGAGTTGAGTCATATCACAGAAGAAAATGTTGTTCGTATAATCAGCATCAATTATCATAATTTTTTTTTGTTATCCAATCCATTATATAAAATGGCAAATATCAAAATAAATAATATTTATTTTTAAAATAATATATTTTAATAATAATTATAAAAAAATAGAGCTATTTTGCCATATAGCAAAATGGTTTAACCATTTTATAAATTTCGGCATCTATTTTTTTATGAACCTTATGACTTCTCATTTTATTGAAATTTATGCTCATTGACAATATTTTCTAGTAATTGAAAATTAAAAATAAAATTTTTTTAAGTACATTTCTTTTAAATAAAACCCATTTAATAGTTAAACGATTTTTTTTTAAATTTGTACATTTCAAAATAATTTGTCTATAAAAAAAGATACAGTTTAAAAAAAAAGACGCTTCAATAATTCATAATTTAATTTATTTTTTCGACTGCACTAATAAATTTGTATTTTATTTAATATTAAACATATTTTTATGAATTAGAAAATAGCCTAAAATGCTGACAAAGATACGCATGACCTGATGACATTTGAATCTACGCGTATAATATAAGTGGTTCCAAAAAGTAGCACAATCGAATGATCATTTTTGTGTATGACTAAGGAGCCTCTTGCTTATAAATTAATAGGGAACCACCACCTCCAGCTCTACGCGTCTACCTTATTTCTCTTGAAAAATTTCAAACTTTTCTCTTTGATTCAATCACAGTCGTAATCATGTTGTTATCTTAAATAATTACAATATCAAAATGACTGACTGACATATTAAATGGTCAAGTGCACTCTTTAACAAATCAAAATTATTTCATTTTTATTCAAGAAATCTACTAGAGGAAAACATCTTTTGTGGCCGATGACAGATAAATTTGTAGAAAAGAAACTATTATCTGATCAGATAAAAAAAATTTATTGAATACAAATAAAAAAATAACAACAGCAATTGATAAATTAGAGTAAAAAACTAGACAAAAAATTTTATTCAGTGTTTCGACGGTTCTTATGAAGGCGTACAGTGCAGTCTAAATAAATTCAAGTAAAAAGATTTCAAATCCCCACAATGACAAGGTCAAGATTTCAAAAGTCATATTATTTTTTACCTGGCATTATTTTCTAAGCTTTGAGTATCTTGAATTCATAAAAGATGAAAAAAATATGATTTGTTGGGATTGTTAATGGGTTTAGTAAATATAAATTTGACAGTATTGTTCTGTGTCATATCAAAGGATTTACAAATTCATTTTTTTTTAATTGTTATGAAATCATAAATAAATTTCGATTATTATTCTGTAAGGTAAAGTTTGAAAAGATACAATTAGCAATTGCTCTTGAAGAAGTTTTTTTAAAACCCAATTTTGTCTATTTAACTTTATTTACCTCAGCAAATGTACGCAATTGGGCAATAAAATAAGTAGTTCGTTAAATATTTTTGAATAAATATTTTCACGAACTAGATTTTCTTTCAAGAAATCTCCAAAAAAACTATTTTTGGTAAATAAATGTTTATCTCGGTGAAAAAGGTTTCATGTAAAAAAATTTACCTGAAAATGTCTAATATAATTTAATTTAAGTAAAAACATTTTCACTTTAAAAAATGTTCGGTAAAAGAATTTCCAGTAAAAAATTTCCACTAAAAATATTTTCAGTAAAAATATTTTCAATAAAAATATTTTCAGTAAAAATATTTTCAATAAAAATATTTTCAGTAAAAATATAATTTCATTAAAAATATTTTCAGTTAAAATAATATCAGTAAAAAAAGTTTCATTAAAAATATTTTCAGTAAAAATATTTCCAGTAAAAATATTTTCAGTAAAATTATTTTCAGTAAAATTATTTTCAGTAAAAATATTTTCAGTAAAAATATTTTCAGTAAAAATATTTTCAGTAAAAATATTTTCAGTAAAAATATTTTCAGTAAAAATATTTTCAGTAAAAATATTTTCAGTAAAAATATTTTCAGTAAAAATATTTTCAGTAAAAATATTTTCAGTAAAAATATTTTCAGTAAAAATATTTTCAGTAAAATATTTTCAGTAAAAATATTTTCAGTAAAAATATTTTCAGTAAAAATATTTTCAGTAAAAATATTTTCAGTAAAAATATTTTCAGTAAAAATATTTTCAATAAAAATATTTTCAGTAAAAATATAATTTCAGTAAAAATATTTTCAGTTAAAATAATATCAGTAAAAAAAGTTTCATTAAAAATATTTTCAGTAAAAATATTTCCAGTAAAAATATTTTCAGTAAAATTATTTTCAGTAAAAATATTTTCAGTAAAAATATTTTCAGTAAAAATATTTTCAGTAAAAATATTTTCAGTAAAAATATTTTCAGTAAAAATATTTTCAGTAAAAATATTTTCAGTAAAAATATTTTCAGTAAAAATATTTTCAGTAAAAATATTTTCAGTAAAAATATTTTCAGTAAAAATTATTTCAGTAAAAATATTTTCAGTAAAAATATTTTCAGTAAAAATATTTTCAGTAAAAATATTTTCAGTAAAAATATTTTCAGTAAAAATATTTTCAGTAAAAATATTTTCAGTAAAAATATTTTCAGTAAAAATATTTTCAGTAAAAATATTTTCAGTAAAAATATTTTCAGTAAAAATATTTTCAGTAAAAATATTTTCAGTACAAATATTTTCAGTAAAAATATTTTTAGTAAAAATATTTTCAGTAAAAATATTTTCAGTAAAAAATATTTTCTGTAAAAATATATTCAGTAAAAATATTTTCAGTAAAAATATTTTCAGTAAAAATATTTTCAGTAAAAATATTTTCAGTAAAAATATTTTGAGATAAAATATTTCCAGTAAAAATATTTCCAGTAAAAATATTTTCAGTAAAAATATTTTCAGTAAAAATATTTTCAGTAGAAATATTTTCAGTAAAAATATTTTTAGTAAAAATATTTTCAGTAAAAATATTTTCAGTAAAAATACTTTCAGTAAAAATAGTTTCAGTAAAAATATTTTCAGTAAAAATGTTTTCAGTAAAAATATTTTCAGTAAAAATGTTTTCAATAAAAATATTTTCAGTAAAAATATTTTCAGTAAAAATATTTTCAGTAAAAATATTTTCAGTAAAAAAGTTTGCAGCAAAAATATTTTCAGTAAAAAAGTTTTCAGTAAAAATATTTTCAGTAAAAAAGTTTTCAGTAAAAATATTTTCAGTAAAAATATTTTCAGTAAAAATATTTTCAGTAAAAAAGTTTGCAGCAAAAATATTTTCAGTAAAAAAGTTTTCAGTAAAAATATTTTTAGTAAAAAAGTTTTCAGTAAAAATATTTTCAGTAAAAATATTTTCAGTACAAACATTTTCAGTAAAAATATTTTCAGTAAAAATATGTTCAGTGAAATTATTTTTAGTAAAAATATTTTCAGTAAAAATATTTTCAGCAAAAATATTTTCAGTGAAAATATTTTCAGTAAAAATACTTTCAGTAAAAATACTTTCAGTAAAAATACTTTCAGTAAAAATAGTTTCAGTAAAAATATTTTCAGTAAAAATATTTTCAGTAAAAATATTTTCAGTAAAAATATTTTCAGTAAAAATATTTTCAGTAAAAATATTTTCAGTAAAAATATTTTCAGTAAAAATATTTTCAGTAAAAATATTTTCAGTAAAAATATTTTCAGTAAAAATATTTTCAGTAAAAATATTTTCAGGAAACATATTTTCAGTAAAATTATTTTCAGTGAAATTATTTTTAGTAAAAATACTTTCAGTTAAATTAGTTTCAGTAAAAACAGTTTCAGTAAAAATATTTCCAGTAAAAATATGTTCAGTAAAAAATTTTCAGTAAAAATATTTTCAGTAAAAATATTTTTCAGTAAAAATATTTACAGTACAAACATTTTCAGTAAAAATACTTTCAGTAAAAATATAATTTCAGTCAAAATTTTTAGTAAAAATAGTTTCTACAAAAGTTGTTACAGTAAAACTTTTGATTGTAATTTTTTGTTTAGATGAAATTTTTGTTATAAAATCTTTTATTTACAGAATATTTTTGACAAATATTTAAGTCCTTACAGACTAAAGAATGGTTTTTCAGAGAACAGATAAGTTTTATCCTAAATTAATCAAAATAAGTTGATAGTGTTTACCATTTAAATTCCATGTTGGTATTAAATATTCCAGTTTTATGCATTACTCATTTGAGGTAAATTTTTTAGACATTCAATATTAATATTTTTAATAATTAGAAATCCGCAGTAAAACAGTGCTACTTGGTAAGCAGAACGGCGGTAAATACCTGTAATTAGGATCATAAACGAATCAATATTCATTTTTCGAGGCATCCAACGAGTGTCAATTGCTATTCTTATGCACATATTCACGATTATTTATTTGCATTTCGATGATGGATTATCTAGTATTGGTTTATGTTAGAATTTATTATAATTATTATCTCCATGGTATTTTTTTTGTTCCTTGGTACAATTCATATACGAGTATTTATGTTCGCGGAATGTATGGAGTCATTTTCTGATAAGCAGATAACTAAATGAAGTGATGGCATATGCTGTGGAAGAAGATGAGGTGGAAACATGCTCAGAACATACATGTCAAGGGCTCATATTGATTTAGTATTTAATTTTATGAAATCCATGAAGGAGGCATTGTTCACGAAATGTACATAACTCAGGAAGGTAAGAAATAGAAAAATATCGATTCGATGATTTGCTAACGACGATGAAGAGTTTTTATCATTTGGCCAAGGTATGGGCAAAGGTTGATGTCAAAATCGGTATATTGTGCAAAAACAATTAGCAACATCGTGTTTTATAGCATCAGTGGCTGTGGTGCGTTCGTAATGATTAGCAATCCATCCAAAGTAGCACCTACAATTTTTGCCTAGCACCTATGAATTAGTGAATGTACTTAAACGTTTCTAAACTCTATGTTCTGAGTTCGTAGAATAACATAAAATCAGGATTTACAGGAGTTTTTGTCGGCAGTATCAGTAAATACGAGACACTACCAATTCTAAATGATATATTTTCCTACTCAGAATTTTAGTGGGAACACAAATTCTGGGAGAATAGAGGAATTTTATTTGAATTTTATAAATTCCTAGCATGCAGATAGACAGGTGAGTAGAGTAGTCTTACTGGAATGGTGGGTGGTATGTCTATCGTTCCGCATTCACTACCAGGTTTGGATTCTGTTTGGTCGATGACATCGATTATACACAAAATCACAATAAGGAATATCCCTTATTCACTTACAAGGTATTTTCAAATCAACTAAAGTATTATTTATATCCCTTAGATTTCCAATGGGATACAAAGTTGTAAAGTGAATATTCGAAAATCGTTTTATAGCAACAACGAAAAATTCTTTTAGTACACAACATTTTCTATATTATTATTACTAATATAATAAAATTTATAAAATGTATTCAATAAAACTAAATTTTAGTTTGTTGTTTTTTTTTCTTTTATATTTAATTATAGAAAATTAGATATAAAATTTTTTTAAATTTTGATTTAGAGAAATTATGGTTCATATTAAACTTGGTAATTTGTAGAGGTAAAAATTTATTAACATTGAAAATAGTCAAAATCTATCTTCTAAAATTAAAAAAAAATAAAGTTGATAATAAGGAGATGTAAATAGAATAAAATTTGAATTTTTAGCAAATGTCCTATTTTGAAATAATGTTAAAATTACCATAATAAATATTTATCCATTTTATAATTTGGAAAGTAAAGCCTTGTTGTATAAAATATTTTTATTAGAAATATTATATTATGCAAAAATTATTTAGAACTAGCTACCCGTTGCCCGGCGTTGCTCGGCCTTATTCAGTTAAAATTAAAACATGTTTTTTTGGTTTATGCCATTAGTAGATATAAAATAATTATTTATTCCAATTATTACTCCAACGCTTTTGGATATATAATATAATATTTTTCGTTATTCCATTTGGTGCATAAACAAACAAATCAGATGGTTTTCCAACTCTTGAATATGCTACGAGGGTCGTTCAATAAGTCCTTAGAAAAAGATGGAACAAAACTGTTTTTTAAAAAAAAAAATTTTATTTTATAATATAATATCCTTTAAGCTCTGTATACTTTTCCAACCGTTTTTCCAAAATTTTTATCCCGTCCAAAAAATAGGATTTCAGAAGTTCTGCAAAATACTCATCCGTTTGAGCAATGACGTCCTCGTTGGAAGTGAACCGTCGTCCGCCAAGCCATTTCTTCAGATTGGGGAAAAGAAAATAGTCACTCGGGGCTAAATCTGGTGAATAAACGGGATGCTGCAACAATTCCATTCTCAATTCCACAATTTTGGCCATGGAAAAAGCGCAGGTGTGCACACGGGCATTGTCCTGATGCAAGAGGATTTTTTTCTTCTTCAGATGGGGGCGTTTCTCTTTGATTTTCTCGCTCAACCGTTGCAATAAAGACGCGTAATACGCTCCTGTTATTGTTTTTCCTTTTTCCAAGTAGTCGATAAAAATGATACCCTGCGAATCCCAGAAGACCGTGGCCATCAACTTGCCGGCCGATGGCACAGTTTTTGCCTTCTTCGGAGCCCGGTTCACCCTTGAAAATCCACTGTGATGACTGTCTCTTCGTTTCTGGAGTGTAGTAGTGAATCCAGGTTTCGTCCACAGTGACATATCGATGAAGGAATTTGGCAGGATTGCGATGAAAGAGTGCCAACATAGCCTCAGAGTCCACTATACGATCGCGCTTATTCTCCTCTGAGAGCAAACGCGGCACCCATCTTGCCGAAATTTTTTTCACGGACAATTTTTCATGCAAAATTGAAGCGACTGTACCTTGTGATTTGCCCGTGGCCTCAACTAATTCACGCACTTTAATTCGCCGATCGTTCAAAATCAGATCATGGATTTTGTCTATGATTTCAGGAGAGACACCTCAACTGGGCGTCCTGAACGATGTTCATCTTTTGTAGATGAACGGCCACGTTTAAATTCATTCACCCAATTGTAAACCATTGCAAACACAGGTGCAGATGTGCCATGAACTGCATCCAACTCGGCTTTGATTTCTTTCGGGCTTAAACCTTTCAAATGGAGATGTTTGATGACAGCCCTAAACTCGCTTTTTTTCATTGTTATGCACAAATAAATGTCGTTAACTTTAATCGACGATAGAAATTGACCTACGCTATGGATCGAGCTGAAAAATATACATACATACAATTATTCACTTACGCACACATACAGCTTTCCTGTCAATAATTCGACTTACAAAAAAAAATCTTTACCGACACTACGAGCGGAATTTCTCGAATTTTCTAAGGACTTATTGAACGATCCTCGTACATATAGTTGGCCATGTGAGAAGCAAGGATTTTCTAGATTTAATCCACAAACTTGTATAGATTGTCCTTGTGCTTTATTGATGGTCATTGGGAAAGCGAGTCGAATGGAAAACTGTAAGCGCTTAAATTCAAATGGCATATCAGTTAGTATCATTGGTATTCTTGGCAACAATACATCTTCTCCTTTAAATTTTCCATTCAAAATTGTTTCTTCAATCACATTATTCATCAACTTTTTCACCGTAAGTCTAGTCCCATTGCAAAGACGCGGTGGCTTAATATTTCGGAGAAGAATGATGGGCACTCCTATTTTCAATTTCAATACATGTGGTGGTGGTGGTATTCCTGGCAAATCCAGTGAGTTTAGAAATTCAGTGGGATAATTCACTGCTTCCTCTTGCTCCATAACTGTATCAATCGATTTATATGTTGTAGCTTCTCCTGGAATGTTCATTTTAATTTCATTTACATAAAAGGATATTAGTCAGAGCTAACGTAAATTAAAAAAAAAAAAAAACCGAAAAAAAAGAATTGAAAAAAGACAAATTTGTGGTAATTTTTATATTCGAAACTCTGTTTTAACATTGTATATCATTAGAGTAATATTTGGTAAAAATAATAATAAGGACATATCTGTATGTTCGTCTATAGTCGTATAAAATAAGAAAAGGATGTCTAAAAACACATGCGAACTGAAATCCTTGTTTAGATGAAGCAAAAATATCTGTTTGAATCGAACAAAGAAAATTGCTGCAAATTGCTTCTTTATACCAATATCCAATATAATATTTTATGGTGTTCATATGAGTTCACATCGAATTGACATTCTGTTCACGTTTTCGAAAAAAACAATTGGACCAATTTTGCTACTGTGCAGTAATTCGCAGTAGATTCTCAATAAAATGTACAATTTACTGACAGCAGTAAAATATAACCTCAAAATAGTCAACAAAAATACTGAGTTTATTCACACATAAACAATAAAAACTGATTTTACGCAAACATAAACAATAAAAACAAAAATTTGACGCTTCAACATAACCAACAAACCCGCTAAGCCATCTATTTCCAGTTCGGGAACTAAAATTTCCCCACCCTAAATAGTATGCGCAACTACTGCGACAATCTACTCGTTTGTTCGAGGTACAGTAGATGATGACAGCTACAACTACTGCACAGTAGGAAACTTTCCCCAATCGAATAGAGCTAATGTGTTTGAAAATTGGCATATACAGCTACCATCACCTACCGGAGGGGTGTCGGAACTATATAGAAACCATTCTCAAGACTCAATGAACAAATTGGAAAGATTTTATGGATAGTTTTCGAGTCTATAAGCCTCACACAAAAACGGACATTCATTTTTATATTTATTTAGAATTAGAATTATATTTGCCATTATGTCATAATAATTGATATTAAAGTAATTAAATTAAAATTGCACAATAGATACACCGATTTGGTGTTATTTTCCCAACACCGGTTTTGGACGCTGATTTTTTAACAAAATTTTCTCCAACGATGCGGCACATTTCTCACTCGGTTAATACGTCAATAAGCACAATTTTGGACTCTTAAAAGAGAAATATAAATGACTGTATAAAAGCCACTGTATCCACAAAAAGTGAAAATCTGCTGTGCATTTAGGCCCATATTTCTTTGAAAATGAGGAGGCAGAGACAGCTAATGTCAATTCTAAGCACTATGGCTGTATGATAAGTGACATTTTTTGGCCTGAACTTAAAGATTAAAATTTTTACTAAATGTAATTTTAATAAAATACTACAACAAGATACATAACATAACAAGAAAAATTTTTGATTTATTTTTGCAAAAAATTTCCACGACACGTATTTTCGAGATTTGGTGATGTTATTTGGGCTTAAAGAACGTGTAATTTGACGATGGCAAGCTTTATTTTTCTTATCAAATTATATAAAAAAATATATTAACTCAGATATTCTTTTTAAAAATTTGGAGAATTAAAAATCAACATACATCAAATAATAGCCAAATTACAGCCTGAAATGTGCAAAATACCTTAAAAAATTACCTAAAACAAAACAATTCCTATACAGAACTGTTCTGCTTGCAATTTAAGTAATTTCAAATTTATTATATAATAGCAATATTTAGGCAATATAACGAAATAAAATTTTTAATAAAATCAGAATATAAAGTGTGTTTTATGTAATTTAACTTTATGAAGCGCAAATTGGCCAATCTGTTAGTAGTATGAAAATATGCTCTAAAAAATTAAAAATGAATTAAGAAATATAAAAAAATTTTATAGATAAAAATAAATAATAATTTTTTGAATAATGATTATTTGTCCTACTCCTCTAATAGTGTTCGATTTTCTTTTTAAATAAATTTTTATTCATAAATAGTACTTTTTTTCGTATAATTTTGTGTTACCATATAATCAATAAAAAAAAACAACACAAAATTACTTACATAGCTATTATTAAAAGGAAATTAATAGAAAAGAAACAGTTTAAATCAATAAATCAATTACTTATAAAATGATGTATTGCAAATCGTTTTGTATGAAAAATCTCTCTGGAAAAATTCAAATTAGCTAAGCCAGCAGGCATAGAAAAACTTATTTTCATCTCATAAGAAAAACTTCTTATTAAACAGCTTAAACAACAATAAAAAAAAAACCCACAAAAAAAAACCCAAAATCATAATGAAAACGTTCAATATTCAACGGATTTATTCAATCTTACTAATATCAATTCACACAACATATTACACTTAATAAGACAGAAAAAAGACGCTTAAAATTTAAAAGTTCATAAAAACAAAGTAAGGCAAATTCGAACGGTTCGACGTTAAAAAAAGAGATCGGAAAAAATTCTACTGCCAATAATAATAATAGTAATAATAATAATAATAATAATAATAATAATACTAGTCGGAATAATAAGACTTGGAAGTGAAGAAAAAACGATGAGAACCAACAAAAAAATCCTCATTTTGAATATGTAGAAAAACTATAACTGCTTTAGTTGAGATATTAGGAAAAAAAAATATATTTGAAATAAAAAATGGTACAGAATAGCATATATCCAGCTGATGGGAAAAACTTGGTTAATATAAGTGAGTTCCCCTTTCAGACAGTGGGTTACTAATTAATTGATTGCCACATTTGAGGCTGTTCCAAATCATATATCATAAAGTTATAAGGAGAAGAGAAAGCTCCAACTTAGTTTGATGGTGATGGCTTCGTTCGTTCATGTTTCTTTTAAAGACCTTAGACTATTAACTATTCGGACTATAGGCAAAAACTTTCAACAATGCATCAAAAATGGACGATTACACATTTCTAAATATGGTTAGCTGGTCTGGATGGACGGCTGGCTGAGTGGCTGAGCGGCTGAGTGGCTGAGTGGTTGGTTGGTTGGTTTGTCTATCGGTTAGACCGATATTGAGAGTACAAGTGTATAAAAATGAAGAAAATTTCCTTTTCGCAGATTAATGCTCTTCATCATCATCTTCATTATCGTATTCGGTTCATCTATTGAGATCTTCGTCTACGTGAAAACTTTTTTCCGGCTCCTCGGAACCTAGCACCGGACCTAACACCGATTTGCGTCCATTCGTACTTATGGAACTGTGGGATTGTGAACTTGCAAAATATTGAATCATTCGTTTTGTGGAGGAATATGAATATTAATAAAATTTTCTGTGGCCTAATCTTCTGTTATAGTCTCTGCACTCATATGTATCTATCCTGAGGTCTAGTGCAGTACTTGTATCTGCTAAATCCAATCTCGTTTTGACAGGTGAACTGTCTTTTTTTTTTATTCGATTAACAAACTGATCATATCCGCATTCGAAAATGTACAAGTCCGAGTACTTATATGTGGGTGTTAACTGATCTGTCATAGGTCGAATCAAGTACTTGAGATAATCGGTTGTCCATTCACCGGCAATTTAAAAATTTTAAAAGCCGGAAAGTAAAAGTGCTGATGATAGTGTATTGGAAAATGAATAGAAAAACAACTCAGGAAACATTATTTCTATTGCACTTAAAAAATTAATTGTTACGAATGCATTTCTAATATCTTTAGTACACCATTACCCTCCCCCCACCCCCCCTCACCATATGCTAAATGTCAATCACATATCTTGGGTGTCTGGATTTTCTTCAAGTAAATATTTACTTTACGATCAATATTGTATAAGGAAAATATTTGCAACAAATTAAATTGAATAAAATCTCCTTTAATGGAAACATTAATTTGACAATTAAATGGAAATCAGACAGTCACAGCAGTTTATCTCTTGTTAAACAACTTTAAGATACGCACCTGATCGATTCAGTGCAGCGAACGTAAAGGTTGATCTAATTTGAAAAAGCAAAAAAAAGAAAACTGTTGTCTTTAAACTATCGGAAATCAATCAAAATAAGATTGCCAAATTTGATAATTGATCATTTGTAGAATTGTATGGAAAATTTAATTGCACTATTTTGGATAAATCAAAGCTTCCGAAATAGAGCGAAACTGTAAAAATTCCAAACGGAATAGTACTGATCGTATTTCGTGATGATCGATTACAACCAATGATTAGCCTCATTATACTAAAGAATATTGTTCTTGATTGAAAAGGTTTGCTTTTATCTTTGACACAAGGACGATCTGATTTTTTGAGATGATCTTTGAAAAATAGGTTTTACTTTGATGTGTTTACGTACACAGTTGTTCTGCCTTCGATGCAGAAGTAATATGGATACATTGTGGCTCCAGTAATGATACTGTGTAAGTCTTCTGTTATCTTGGATCACGCACAAGGTGGCTATCTCTTGTTATCATCAATGCATCGTCTTATGTGATGTCGTCGGTTTCCAGTTCGGTTGTAAGCAATCGTCGTCATTGTCGCCAACATCACCGCCATCACCACCATCTTCGCCATCATTTATAGGCACAGTTGGGAGGCGTTTTGGTCATTTTACTTAAATGCAATGATCGCTGAAAACATGTTTTCATGTTCCTTAATTTATCGCGTTAATAGAAAACAATTCCCACCATTAATCGTGCAAATAAAATAAAATACGATTGCTTGTTGGCTGTGGTCGATCTCGGCGTAACCATAAACGTAAGGCCTGCCTAGCCACCTTTGCTGGTGGACTTCTCCTATAATAATCTCACATGGCGGGGGCTAGAGACGATATTTGACGACAGCCACGCATAACTGTTAACAGCCTATGTTATTGGCCAATAGTAGACACGCGTTCTTTGGCTTTTCCTACAGCAACACCTTCGTACGGTATACTTTTTTTGATGATCAAAAATCCACATTACACTACAATCGACTAGTCTCCGTATATGATAGTATGACTGCAAATCTAACTTTTCTTCACGAATCCCATGTATCTGTCGTCACATTATTCTCGTATCTGTCAAGACTTCATGTTTCCTATTCAACAACTCCTGCTACAATTTAATTACACTAATGGTACAGTCACATTCCAGTCTGCAACTATTATTTCCGATTTCCTTTCAGATATCAGCCTAGAAAATTTCTCCGCGTGAATCTCTTCTCGAAAAACTTTGAATCTTTTAGGCAACTTTTCTTTTGGAATTCCTGTCATAATAAGTAAAATTTATTCGGAAAGATTTTGATATTTTTAAGAGTATATATTAATTGTATAAGACGTATTACAGAAAAATAATGAGACTGATTTTTGGTGGCAACAATTTTGATTTATTTTCATTTAGTGGTGATCACCTTCAATGTAGGTTCCTTGGGCAGAGACTACGAAAATGACATATTTTTAAGTGGTTTTTGGTCTTTGGAAATAAAAAAAGGTACATGGGCTTAGGTCACATAAATAAAAGTGGGGATGGTATCTGGAGAAAAACAGGAATCCCTTCTACCGACAATAATTCGTTGACGGAGGTGGCCATGTAACAAGAAGAAGCATCCAAGTATCTTTTTTTTTTTTTTTTTAGATTATTGAGGTTAAAGGGAAACCTTTAAAAGTTACTCGACTGGGAGGCCTTCTACCAGTCAGACGAGTTATGCGGGATTTTTACTTCGCTAAAACCTAACCTGTACCTCTACCCTTGCTCCTGGAACGATGGTTTCCCGGCGGCACTCTTTGTAAATACTACTTCGCCGGGGCGTTCTTATAATTTTTTGCTATTTATTATATTTTTTCTGCTGTCCCGATGTTATGACGCCTCGCGGCCTATTCTTCGTACGTGGTGTGCAGATCCTTGATGATAAATTCCGTCTGCAACTTTGTTCCAAGCCGATTGGTTCTTCAGCATGCACTCCACTAAGTTTTTCTGGACTGATGGAACGGTCCACATTTTTCTCCAGTTCTGCCCGTAGCCCCTCGTAAAAGGGGCATTGGAAGAACACGTGTTCTGCATCTTCCAGCACTTCGTAGCAACGATGACAGTTTTGGGAGTCTGTTCTCTTGAATCTGTGCAAGTACGCCCGAAAGCATCCATGTTCAGTCAAGAGTTGGGTGATGTAATACCCGACTTCCCCGTGCAGGCGAGTGACCCATTTGGTGACATCTGGGATCAGTCGATGGGTCCACCGACCCTTCGTCGAGCTGTCCCATCTTTCTTGCCAGAGGCGAAGACTCTCGGGTCTCTCCTCTTCACAGAGGACCTTTCGCCCCTCTTCCTTCTTCCTACGATATTGGCGTTCTCGCTCTCCTACCCGGATGTCGATGGGTGGGCATGATGCCACAACGTTGACCGCATCGTGTGATTCCGTTCGGTATGCTGACGCCATACTGATCACTGACAGCCGCTGGACTGATGACATTGTCTTGCGGTATGTTGTTAGCTCTAGCGATTTCGACCACACTGGTGCTCCGTATACAAGGAAGGAGGTAACTACAGTTGCCAGTAGTCGTCTTCGAATTTGCCTGGAGCCTCCGATATTGGGCATTATCCGCGAAAATGCGCCCTGTACTGCTGATGCCTTCTTGCTGGCGCTGGAGATGTGCTTCTTGTAGTTGAGTCTGGCATTCAAAACCACTTCTAGATACCTTATGTAGGGTAGCGACTGGATGTCGTGGTCGCCTACTCTTATAGTAATGGTCTCCATTTTCTTCCGGCTACTCACAAGGTGTGCTTCGGTCTTATGTTCCGCCAATGACAGGTCTGCCGATGTCATCCACCGTCTTATCCTCCGGATGGTGGTGGAGAATGCACTTCCAGATTTTTCAGGTGTTTGGCTACAAGGACAACCGCTACGTCGTCCGCGAAGGCCACGAGCGTTGTGTTCGTCGGTAATTCCAGATGGAGTAGGCCGTCGTACATGACGTTCCACAAGAGTGGCGCTAGGATAGAGCCCTGAGGTACCCCACCCGTGATCCCATACTCCGCTGGTCCATCCTCCGTTTCGTAGTGCAGTAGTCGATCACTAAAGTATGATCTGACCATCCTTCGTAGGTAGTAGGGCACCCCCATGTTCTTAAGAGCCTCCAGAACTCGATCCCAGCGGGCCGAGTTAAAAGCATTTTTGATGTCCATGGTGACAATGAGACAATAGTTTTTGGAACCGCCTTTCCATCTCTTTCCTGAGATGGCTTCCTTTGCGTTGTTCGTGACGAGTTCCACCGCATCGATGGTCGATCTCCCCTTCCTGAATCCGAAATAGAATACGGAAATTTTTTTTTTAGCATCCAAGTATCTACAATATCGGATTTGACACAAAAAGCCATCTTTTCTAAATCTTTCAAGAATTTTTTTTATTAACAGACAGTCTGACCTAACAAAAACCATCTTTCGTAGCATATTTTCATCAGTTTTCAATGTTGAAGTCTTCCTTGAGCAAGGTTCATTTGTCACAATTTTCCGGCACCCCAAAAACAGGTGTTTTTTTATAAGGAAAAATCACGCACTAACCTCGTCAACTATTCACTGACTCAATTTTCAACAAAAAAATATTTTAGAACTTCAAAAGAATCCTCAAAAATTTTATATTTCTTTTTAAAAGTATTTAACTATTATTTTGGGAAAAATTTTTAAAAAAGCCATAAGAAATAATTAATTTTTAAAAATAACGTCTCATTACTTTTATGCCGCACATGATATATCGAAAAACTCTGCAAAAAAAAAATATATTAATGATTATAACAAAAATAGTAAATAATTATTTTCAAAACAATAATTCCAAAGAAAATCTCAACTACACAATCAAAACTATTGAATTTTTTCAAATGAATTTGACGAAACTAAATAGATTTTTTATAAAAAGATGACTACTTTTTTAATATGCTAAAAAATTGCGTTAATTTACTTTGAATATTGCTATAATCTACACTTTATCTACAACAATTTAGATTTAGATTTATGTCACCTGTATGGGACATGAAAAGATTTTGCAAATGATTTTTACTTCCAAAACGCCATTATCTAGATTAGAAAATGCTCGTGCACAAATGATTTATGGTGGAAATTTATCATATTATAAATTTATATAGAAGATGAGGGCGCACAAGCCAAAAGATACTTAAAAGTAAAATTAGCATAGATTTATGTATTATGAATGGCCGTAAGTGAGAGGGGAGGGCGGAATATATTCTGTGGTTAACAAGATCAGTTAAAGGTGATTGTGCAAATTTTGAGCGTCTTTCGAAGAAAAAAAGACGAATATTCCCAGCCCGTGTTTCTTGATCGAAATCAGATCGAGGAAGAGTTCGTGATCTCATTTAGCTGGAAATACAGCACCTGAACTGTCAAATATGACACTGCACCATGCTCGATTTTATTCTTTATTGATCGTATTTTCTCCGATTTGTCCGAATCAATTTCTTTCCTTACGTTTATTATTTTCCTGACCAAAAAATTCTAAGGTTTTGATTAATTACGATCACGAACCAATCGATCATAGTTCATGATCGTGAAATTTTCTGTAGAACAAAAAAATCAAAATTGCTTCTTAGCGTTTTCGTTGTCGTCATAGTCTACATGGCACTGCTTCTTAGGTCTCCCTGTCAGCTCCAATAATGTCCATGTTCAGATAGCTTATATCGATGTCTTGCTGCCTAATGTTCACCTTTAGCGATCATTTTAAACTAGTGTATTCCAGGGGAATGTGTATCCACTAGTCCATGTACTTCATAGTTCACCTGGACATTTGCCCATTCATTGCTGAATTCAATTGGAATTTAAAGATAGCCTAAAGCCAACAGATCCAGAGATAGCAACTGAAAGGGTAGAAAACAATGAATTATTGTGTGCCAACGGAAAGAAGCTATCAGAATGGACGGAAAAAATACCTACAAAATAGTAACAATATTTTAATCTTCGTAGATAGTACGAGTATCTGCACTCATACACAAAGTCAGTCAATATTACATTCACTAAAAAATACTCGTGGCGATGAACAGAAATAAAAGAAGATCAAGTCTAGAGTAGAGATGAGAATCGTTACGAATTTATAACAATTTGTTTTCGATAAATGGTCTCGATCATCAATCGATCATATTTACACCCAATTTATGTAGGGCCGAAAATTGATTAATGATCGATGCTGACAGCGATTGTGTAAACCGGAGGGAATTTAACCATACTCTTTTTGCCCCTATATCCAGGCGAAGTGATGTTCAGGTGTTAGTCTGGCGGATACCGAGGGCATCCGGTGATTCACTGATCTTTTCAATCGAATCCCTATTACGTCGACTATGTTTTATAGATAATCAAATCGAATAATTGATGGAACTCTTTTCATTTGTTCTGAGAATTGTTTTTCGTTCTATTTATTATTTTAAAGTGAATTTTTCCTATTTGATTTTTATTTTGATATTTTCTTTTAAACTATTAGTTAAATATTGATTGAAATAAAATACAAAATAATAATTTGCGTGGATTCTTCTCAGGTCCGAAATATTTTTTAAAAAACTAAATCGATGAATATCCTAGGAAAAGTAATGGCAATACTGCAAACTTCTTCTCCACATATCCTATTCGTTAGTCCTTCATAAATATGAAGTATCAGCTTTAAGCTCATTCGCTAACAATACGACCCTACAGAGTGAACGTAGATGGTGCCTTACAAAAATGGAACAGCGAAATTTTAATCCATCAAATTTGGTGTTAAGCTTAGTTAATCTTCAAAATTGACTTATGAAAAGTTGCGATGATCTAATATGGAATATTTCTTATCAAGAGCTAAAGTTTCTCATTGGCAAAAAGTATTTTAAGAGGTGTCAGAAAAATTGGAAGAAGAAACTCTTTTAAGGAGACCCTCTACATCGAAAACTGATGAGAATAAAGAACGAGCGGGTACTCTTGTGAGGCCAGACTGTCAAATTGCATTTCCCATAAGCGGGACACTTTTGAGTGTAGATCCGTATCATAGGATCGATACCAGAAGTGAGCTACGGGTCTTGGTCCTGAGCTGATCTAAAATCCGCCGGTTGAGCTGATCTAGCAGTGCCAATAAATTACAAGTTTACGTACTGTAGCTCTTCGAGTGTAGAATACTCATCAGCTACTCTTAATACTAGAATTAACTAGTACACCGGGGGTCGGGAGCCCCACGATAGTTCCTTTGCCATATCTGGCCAAGACGTGGAGCTTTAGGTTGAAAGGTGGGTATCAGTGGTTGTCACCAACATCGCAGGAGTCTTAGTACTGAAGCTGAGAGATGGAAGGATCCTGGTTGCTATCACTACAGAAGATAGTAATGGTTTAGATAGGCTTTCCTATCAACAGTTAGGATAGATAGCTTGTAATTGATTACTGGATCTACCTTTTGAAGAATGGAGCTGGTTAGAGAGGCAAGCTAGGTGCACAAATGTGTGTTGAGTAATGTGGGAGCAGCGGCTGAGACCGCTTACGGCAGGAATTAATGGAAGATGCTTCAGAAGATGAAGAAGCTACAGAAAATGAAAAAGATGAAGAAGATAAAGAAGATGAAAAACATGAAGAAGATGAAAAAGATGATTAAGTTGAAGAAGATGAAAAAGATGAAGAAGATGAAGAAGATAAAGAAGGTAAAGAAGATGAAGAAGATGAAAAACATGAAGAAGATGAAGAAGATGAAAAACATGAAGAAGATGAAGAAGTTGAATAAGATGAAGAAGATGAAGTATACAAAGAAGACGAAGAAGATGAAGAAGATGAAGAAGATAAGGAAGATGAGGAAGATCAAGAAGATGAAAAAGATGAAAAAGATGAAGAAGATGCAGAAGATGAAAAACACGAAGAAGATGAAGAAGTTAAATAAGATGAAGAAGATGACGTATACGAAAAAGACGAAGAAGATAAAGAAGATGAAGAAGCTAAAGAAAATGAAGAAGGTGAAGAAGATGAAGAATATGAAGAATTCGAAGAAAATGAAGACGTAGAAGAAGATTAGGAAGGTGATGAAGATGAAGAAGATGACGAAGAAGAAGAATATGCAGAAGATGAAGAAGATGAAGAAGATGAAGAAGATAAAGAAGATAAAGAAGATAAAACAGTTAACAAAATTGAAAAAATTAAAAAAGTTGAAAAATTTGCAAAAGTTGAAGAAGTATAAGAAGAAGTTGAAGAAGTAGAAAAGTAGAAAAAGAGGGAACCTGAGGGAATTGCGCATTGATTGGACGTACGTCAATCCCTGTGATCATAGATGGCCCGAGGTATTATGTCTAACGATAGGTATGGCACGTTAAATAACATTGCACTATTTTCGATTAGCATAGAAGATAATGAAAAGTTCTTGAAAGGCTCAGGAAAAAGGGTCTTTTGCATCAAATTGGCCTTTGCAGATACTTGAATGCTCCATTAAGGAGTTTTTGTCGGGAAAAAAAAATTCTGTTGTTCCCTAGAACGCCTATTCACCTAGTCTTTATGGAGCAATAATGTGTCTCTTTCTAATCAATAGCATAACAAAAATGAAGCATTTTTCGAGTATCAGTGGTAAACCAACCCCACTCACACTACTTATTACTTTTCTGCTATATTATCTACAAAAACTTTATTAATTTTTCTTCGGTACTTTTCCTGATTATTTTATTATCTAAGTTTTAACCTTTGGTATTTAAAAAGAAACTAAAAAAATTACGGTTTATTTAAGAATATTTACCAAACCGTTCGGATCAGTTTGGTTTTGGTGGAATTCAAAAACTGTCTTACACAATCTTTTCCTATAGAAACGAGTCTGGCTTATTTATTTATATGAAAATATTTTCCTTGAATTGAAGGAAATGCATTCCATCATTGAATTAGTCTCTATCGAAGCAATCAATTATCGTTCAATTAGTTACAACAGTAACGTCAACAGTATAGCATAAACAATAAAGAGGCAGTGATCACGTTTTCAACGCTTGTCCATCGAACAGAAATTCCCGACTTTCAATTTTTGGCCAATCGATCATCGAAATGTCAAAGATCACACTGGGTTTCCTTTTCCGATTGAATTTTATTTTGTTCACATTACAGGGATGCAATTTGTTTCAGGAAAATTCTGATCAACTAGGATAGTTTTGTGTAAATATGAGTGAGTTGACTCTATACAATCGGTTCATTGCGAAAACAACAAATCATCCAAAGAAGAATTGCCATTAAAAGAAATCATCTTCAATAAAAATATGAAAACTCTTCATTTTTAAACTGAGATTTAAATAAGCTTTTCACTTTCGTTTACCTTCTAAAAGATTTCTGAACGAAAGAAACCAAACAAAAAAAAAAGTCTACTTGGAAGTCTCTTTCGACGGTTGGGTTTTTTTCCCTCTTCTTTGCACGCACGTATTATCGTAATTATAATATAGTAAACTGCTATTATCTATTCTTTAGTCGAAAACGTAGCTCCAAAGACAAGAAAAAAAATTATTTCACCTTAGATTTTTTCCTGTATTGCTCTCAAATGTAAATTTGAAATGAACTGTCAACAAAACCTTTACAGCAGCCAAAACAGCCACAAAACACTTAGTCGTCTTGTCAAAACGATTTAATGGCTTTAAGCTACTTTAATTTTTTTTTTACTTTTTGTATCTTCTGACTACTTTTGCATAATTTTCGGTTGTAGTATCTGCAGTCATCATTTATGAGATTAAAACTACTACTTTTCGATTCTTGCATAATAAAAATCGCATTTTTAAAACAATTATCAATAAAAGAGATTCGTTTAAGACGGAAAAGAGTTGTCGCTTATTTTTTGTTTATTATTTTTACCGAACAAATGGATCAGCTTGAATGGGATTTATTTCTATACTCTTCCGAGTTGGGCCCCCTTCCCCCTTTAAGATTTTGGTATTAGTTTTGCCCAGAGTACTTTAGTATTTTAGTTTGTACCATTTCAAAGTACAAAAGTTCGATTGTAGTTCAATGTTAAGTGAATAATGATCAGCATCATACACCAATAACGTTTGTAGTAAATATTTTTTTCGACATATATAATTTGAAGAAAAAAAAACAGAAAATCTATTACTATTTAGCTTCTGCAGGGGGTAAAACGTGCTCTTAATCAGTACAGAAAGCCACCAGCTGTGAACTAGTTTGATGGAGCCTTAAAATATCTGTCCAAGTGCTCAATAATCGCAAGGACAACAACCTCGCAATTATTTCGTTACCAACAATTATTATTTCTTTATGCTTTACTTTTGATTTCATGAATAATTCATTCAATAACTAACCTTACATTTGTCTGTACAAAAATCACTTTTATATATTTTTTTAATAAAATTTTAATCCATTAAAAATTCTAAATTTGAGGGCGTATAATTTGCTTATTGAATTTTTTTTCAGTACGGTTTGCAATAGGAAAATTTTGAATTTAAGAAAAAATTACGGGCAAGTAATCATTAATCGTAATAAATAGGTTATAATAATTATGATATTTGAGCTTATTAATTAATAATATATTATTTATGTCAATGAATTTGTTATTTTCAATGAATCCTTGAAGCTGAGTTGATATTGCCAAAAATTGCCGTTCACGTATGAGTGAGTCTAGCCTCTAGAGTAGATATTTTCTTAGTTTATCTATTATACTCATATTATTTATTGAACACATTTATCTATAAAGAATTTTAATTATAAATTAATTAAAATTAGAAATATTTGACAACATAACAAAAAATCGATGATAAAAAATTATGGTCTGGACAAAATTATATTTTTTAGTCAACCAGTATTTGGGGTCCTAATTTCTTCAGGAATCCATTGCGATTAGAGTCCCAACAATTTTTAGGAACCCCTTATAATTGTTATCCTATTATATCTAGCCATGACTGTACCTAAAAAACATTCCTTTTATTGGGGATTTTTTTTACATCATATTCCATTTTCTGAAGGCCATAATTTTTTGATGATCAATATCATGATCACAGCTGCAATTTTCTATGGAAGACATTCTTTCTTTATGATTGCAATTTTATAGCAACTTCAAGATTCTATATTTCTTAAACCAATGATCAAAAGTACTATTTTTAGGGCTCTAAAAACACATAAGTGATTATGCAGAAGGTATTATTGATCTGAATTTCCATGAACATGAAGAAAAAGAAATGATTACCATCAATTTTGAGCGCTATGAGTTAACGATAATAAATTTTAATCATATATAATTCTTACAAGACAATACAATAAATTAAAAAATATAAAAAATTTCGACTAAATTATGTGAAAAGCGCCCAAATAAGCGTAATTTTGAGATTTGATGATGTCAATTTATCTCCAAGATCGTGCAATTTGACGCCGTTGGACTTTTTTTTACAAAACTTCATATAAATAGTATTAACGTATAGAGTTTTTAAATTTTGAATCATTTACAAACCAGCATATTTGAAGTCATGGCCGAATTACTGACTCAAAACTGTCAAAAAACGATCATAAATTACATAAAAAGGATCTAGTCCTTCAAGAAATATTATGGTACTTATTTGAAAAGAATTATATTTATTAATTAATGGCAAAAATATTATCAAATTCTGGAACAAAATTTTATTTTATACTTCCTTACTTTCCAAAGTCCAAAATGGATAATTTTTTTTTTCGTTGCGATCGCAATTTTGTAGCGTACTATAATTTTCTAGAAGAAAAAAATACTGTGACTCTATTAAAGTGATTAGATTTTTATAATGGAAATATTTTTGTCGTAGCCTCTTTTTACCAACAAACAACAATTTCCTTCATTTAGCCACATTCTGTCCCCAAACAATATTTCAACGCCATCACAAATTTGTAGCAACTACAATATAATTTTATGAACTTTTCAATAATAAAACACAGAATTGTCGCGATCACAACATTGAAATTTGAAATTATTTTAAAAGTTCCGATGACAGCAATTATTCAGGAATTTCCGGAATTTATTTGTTGTTGCAAAATTTAGTAGAACTTTGAAAAGGGGGAAAATTCGATTTTCCAATTGAAATATCCACAACTTCATAATCTCCTGTGAAGGTAATGGAATTCTTCCACAACAACAAAAAAAAACGAAATAAATCCAAATTAAACTTGAACTTGATTGCAAAACAATTAAACGGATTTGTCTTTATTATCCATTTTTAGAGCATTCGATTCTCAAGCGAAGCTAGAGCGATCTCCAAGCGGAAAATCTCTGTCACGTTATGAACTTGGAAAAAATATTAAAAAAGTAACTGGTGCATATAGCCGCCAATATCAACCTTTTTCATGGTGCCTTTAAGACGGTATTGTATCGTCGGAAAAACAGAACCTCACGGCCCAACGACAGTGATTGCGAAATCTTATCCGATATTTTGTAATAATACGAATCAGTGCCATTCAATATGAAATAATTTTTATATCCAGCTTGCTGGCAAACAAAAATGTATTTATTTGCATGGTTTATATAACAATAAGAAATATTGGCTTTTCGTTATTCTGTAGCGAAAATATTTGCGGAAAACTACACTCGTATAAGACGCACACCACCGATACGGCCTTTATTAACTATGAACGACCTTCAAAAGGTGAAGCCAATCAACACCTTCACTATTTTCCGCCTAGGCAAAGATTGCTTTTCCACCTCAGATGAATAGGTCAGCTCCACATTTCGATTGACTTTAATTATAATTTTTAGACTGAATTCTGATTATTACCTACCGTTCTGATCCCATCGTCTCAGAGGATTAGTAGAAAAATAACGATAACGTAAGTAGAGGATCGATCCCCTTCTATAGCATTGATAGCGTATTAAAAGTTTTTTTTCGCAGCTTCAGCTTTTCCTTAAGTTATTGCCAGCTTTGTTTAAATTAAGTTGGGAAATATATCAATCGTAAAATTTTAATTTAAATGACTTTGAAAGTTAGCTGAAGTGTGAAAAATTATTATGATTGTAGAATACTTGAAATTGTCTGACTCATTGTGAATTGTTGCAAAACACATTATGAAAATGCACAGAATCCAGCAAGTTTATAGATTTTCCAAGCCGATCATGAGACGGTCATGCTGAAGATTGTAGACTGCAACAACTGCTGCTGTTTTTCAAAGACTGGGGAATGCATATACTCCGAAAACGAAAATGTCAGAATATCAGAATTCTGTACAATGTAAGTGCAGGTAATTTAAATTTAAATCAATCCAAATCGACTGAAGTCATCATCGTTGCCAGCAACACCATCGATCGAATAAACACAGCATCGTCTATGTACGAGTACCATCGCGTCGAGGTAATCATCGTCTCTCTTGGCCGAATCATAAAATTACAAAATATGTGCAGTCAAGATGCTGCAAGGAGCATATTTCATCGGAGCACTTTCAATCTCAACGGTTGGACACGTTGCCGCATTTACTGTGGTCGCAACGTAGATTTGTGATTTGTACCGGCCTGGACGCGATCTACAGCACTTTTTCGAATAACTTCATTAACATTAAATCTGTTGGCGAAATTATTTACTGGCAAAAGACACATCTATCCGGTGACGTCTTCCAAACTCCCCGAAAGAAGATTCACTCGCATGCGGCGATCATTCCGAAGTGAATAGCACCAAGAAGGTCGCGATTGACCTGAGCTCTGGTCCCAATTGTGAGGAGGTAGACCACGAGAGTAGGGAAAAAATTGGTAAATCCTTGCAATCATCTACGGATCGCTAAGACTATGGTAAGGTGAGGCTACCTCAAACGTAAAACATGTTCATCCGATTACCTTGAGACATGGCCATAAATCAAAGGGTCTTATATGATTTCAAAATTTGATACAGTTTGACTTATATGATCTTTCCATAATTTATTCTCGAGTCATAAAAGCCAGAGTCCACTCGGATCGGTTCGGTTCCGTTCTGTGCCTCCTGTTCCTTTTCATAAGGACAGAGCCATGAAGTTTCGAAACAAGAAAGAATACGTGTATGAATAAAAAAATCGTACACAAAACGAAATAGTCCGTCTATTCAGTGTCGAAATAATCTCTGAATTTAAGAGTATCTTTTTAAACATTTCAAAGCAATTCAATAAATAGATGGACGGACTATCTATCGTATTTAACAATAATTCAATCCCATAAAGCAGTCGATGATCTGGTTTTAAAAATTTTATGAAAACATTTTTTACCTGTCCGCCTGATAATTTTCCCTCCAATATTTTGGCACTGTTACATTTTTGAGATTAATTTTTTTTTCGAAATGTAAAAAAAAAAAACCAACAACAACAACAAATGCAGTACAATCAAAATATTAGATTCTCCATTGAATGTGTCAGTTTTCAGGTGATAAATAACTGTTAAGATCACGGAAAGTTGTCCTCTTCAGTTCAATGTATGCATTTGCTTGTACGGATATCTTTTGTATGCTTAGCACCCTAGTTGAAAGCGAACTAGGACCAAGTCGGTACGATCACCTGCTTTATGAGCTCATAATATCCTGGTATGGGTTGTCGACTTCATTATATTCTGTCGGGATACTGAAGGTATATTTTTTTTTTTTGGGTACGACAAACTGTTATTGCTGTAGTTTTGTAGTGACAAATTTACACTATCCGACCACCATTCGATATAACAATATTCGATCAACGATCAAGATAGTAATCTCCAGCAGATACGGGCCTAAAGGAAAATGTAGCATTTCGCGGAAATTCCCCTTTTCACTTTAATCGAACCAAACCAAACCGCAGATATAGTCATAGTCAGGCGAAAGAACAAAAGGTGCGTTATGGGTGACTAAGCCCGCCAGAAGTGCCTTCTGTAATATGGCAATTGAACAAGATTAGAATGCGGGATGGTATTCGAAGGATTCAACTTCCGTTACATGATCTTCCTTCCGCTCCTTCACCAGATCTAAGATTAGATATGTCAAATGGCTGAGGGTTCATTTAGAAACTAAGTACAAGGAATCATCAAAGTTAAATTGAATCTTATTAAGTGTGAAGTGATTAACGATAAAAATTTTCCTTCTGTAAGCCCAAAAGGATTTTGTACAAATCCTCGTACATCGTTTAATTCTCTTGCCGTATAATTTATTTGAATAAAAAAAAAATACGGTTGGTTCTATTAACAAAGAGTTTACTTACAAATAATTGATTAAGATTAAGAGAGCCAACAGTTTTTTTAACAATCGATTAAATTTGAAGAGAAATTAATCGATTCACTATCTTGGCTGGGAATATTTGATATTATAAAAATTTGGTTTTTTTTCAATAATGATTTTTAAACATTCCTTATTTTTATATAAAATTTTTGGTAAACATATAAATTGAATACTATTTAAAATAATGGATTATCCTTTTTATAGTTTCGAAAAAAATACAGTGTTGCCATTTGACAGTTGTTAAACATATATTTTGTCCAAGATGAGATTTGTTTAATTAAGGATTTGTCATGTTACGTTCTGGATTGTTTAATGATCGAAAAAGGCATTACTATTTGTAAAAACCCTCTATAAATGTGGTGGTTTGAGTGTAGCTATGTTTTGCTCTTTTTCATAGAGATTATAAATTAAAATTCAGCTTTTAATACCATGGAATGTGCAGAAAATACACCGGTTAAGTACTGGAAAAATAGGTTTTAGATGCTGATTTTTAGAGTAAAATTTTCATCAGCGACGAAGGTTTTTTGTTACGAAAATTTACTTTTAAGAAGCCATTGTATCGCTGAAAAATGATCGTTTATAATAATGGTCTTTTCGTTTTGAAAATAAAAACGAAGAGACCATTATTGTCAATTCTGGGCGCTATTTTCATATAAAAATAAGCCTAAACTTAAAAAATTTTTTTGGCCTGACTGAAGATTTTAATTTGGATCATATACAAACAGTATTACGCGAAGCGTTCCCAGAACCACAATTATGACAAAGTTTGGTTAAATTGCACGAAAAGTTCCAATGAAAATCGTACAATTTGACGCCGTTGCACTTTTTCGAAAAAAAGTAACCTTATATGATCGAGTCCTGACAAATTTAGTCGCATAGTAATTATTTAAGTTATATTATTAGAAGTACAAATGGACAAAAGATGTTTTTTGGTGGTTTTGCATTTGTACTTCCCATAAATAATATTGTGCGAAAATGCCCAAATATTCATACTCCAAAGTATTGTCCATCGCTGTCCACAACGGACGAGGTAGTATTCGGAAGGGGCGATGTCTGAACAATATGGTGGATGGGGCTGGACGTCCTATTTCACGGTTTCCAGGTAGGTTTTAACCACCTTAACAGCATGTGGGCGAGTGGTGTCATGCTGCAAAATCACTTTGTCAAGCGTATTAGTTGTGTTCGGTAGCAAGCTCCTGCGATGGATTCATCTGGTTGTAGCAGCTCATAATATTCCACGCCGAGCTGGTCACACCAAATACATAGCATGAGCTTCGAGTCATGCTTGTTTGGCTTGGCCGTCGATGTTTATACATGGCCGCGGCGCCCCTCGATTTCTTTCGCTTTGGATTATCGTAATAGATCCACTTTTCATCATCAGTTACAATCCGATGCAGAAACCCCTTGCTTTTTTGCCATTGGAGCAGCTGTTCGCACGTTAAGAAACGCCGTTCGACGTTTCTCGGCTTCAACTCATATCGCATCCAATTTTGTTGGTTGTGGATCATTCCCAATGCTTTTAAACAACGGGAAATGGCTTGTTGAGTCATGCCCAATGAATCTACAAGGTCTTCTACGTGGAACTTTTTCACCGGTCCGGGATGCTTCTTGTATTCCACGTCAAAATCACCACTTTTTTAGGGTTGGAACAATTCGCGACACATTCTCTCACTAATGCAAGCCTCACCATAAGTTTTTACAATCATTCGACGCGCCTGAGCCACAGATTTTTTCGTATTCAATGCAAAAAGCTAAATTTTCCGTAAATGACGATTATTCGTCTCAAATTTCGATATTTTCACGTACAAAAAAATATATTACATCGATAAAAATTTCCAAATACAATGACAATGAGTTGTTCACAGATGCCTTAGACGTATCTGATCCGATATTTTGGACCAGAAATTATTGCTGGCGCCATCTATTAGAAAACTGCAGTTTCCAATATTAATTTTATAATGGCAAAATTTACTGAATATAATAATTAAAAAATTTATTAAAAAACTTAATTAAAAATATCTTTTCATAAAATTTAATTTTTCAAATATAAATTGGATAACTCTTCATAAAGACCGAAAAATACATTCTAAAATTTTTGCGATAAAATTTCATGACAAAAATTATAGTTTTTATAAAAAAGAAATATTGAAAAATGTAGAAGTTATCTCTTCAACAAGTTTGAGAAATACGTGATTAGAGGACGCAAATATGTGACTACACTTTGGGGTCCTTCCGTACAGGAATATCATAGCCTTTGTATCTAAAGCTTTTCGTGTCCCATTGAATGATCCTATACTCAACGAGATTTGATAGAATCTACTTAAAATAGGTGTCGGCTTAAAAAAAATTCTCCGGTGTCCTGCGACGGAGCCGACGCAGTTATTCACTTTATAATGCCCTACGCAGCTACTATTTGG
This sequence comes from Atherix ibis, assembly GCA_958298945.1. NCBI lineage: Eukaryota > Metazoa > Arthropoda > Insecta > Diptera > Athericidae > Atherix > Atherix ibis. Next base: position 26,570,790 of record OY282605.1, on the reverse strand, counting down.
GTAGAAGCTGTAATGACCGAAACGTACAAGCATCTGGTGATGGCAATATTCCGTCGTAGCATACTTCGAATTTCGAGGACAGTCCTTACTGTCTTGTATGACGCTGTCTATGTTATCACCAATATGCCGCCAATTAAGCTTTTGGTAGGGAAATGAGAAATATCGGCTCACTGTCGGCAAGGAACGGTGTCGAGATGGCAGCGAAACTGGGATTTATCGATTAAAGGAAGATTGACGCATCAACTAATTTTTTAAATACCCACGTGGAACGGAACAGACCACCGAGAAGTGGACCACTGCATGGCCCCATTTCTGGTACCATACGCTTGCTTCACGGCATATCTTTGTCGCTTTAAGATGGAAGTTGATGCAACTTTCCTCAATTGTAGATTCGCAATCGAAGTTGCGCGATCCACGTTTTGGCATAGAAAGGGAGGGAGTTGTGCAATTAATCGATAAACCACTGTTCTAGAGGGGCATTATACAAAACCTAAGTAATAAAGAAACTCTCTAATAAAAAAGAGACAAGAATAATGGCAGTCTGCAGCCTTAATAGGATAAAAGCCTTGATGCCAGTCTACTGCCCATAAAGTAATGCCTGACAATAGTCCCATGGGGATGTATAATTGATGAAAATGGATGTGTATTTTAGTCGTTAAAAATTCCACACACTGTAGAGATTGGTATCTCTAAAGTGTGTGGGATTTTTTACCCAGTAAAAAAAAATAAAAGAGTCTCACTGGCCTACTACCAACAATCTAGTCTTCCCATCATCCTTATCGAAATTTTGGACAAGAAAACTGCTAAGAATTCGAATTGGCCAAAACAGGACTTGGATAACACCCAAGTCCTATTTGGTAATCCTGTGACAGTTCATCATCACTCACATGTTGTATGAATTTGCGAAGAGCATTTATCCGATTATAGAGCTTCTGGATCAAACAATTTTACATCCAAGTCCGCTTCTAAACCTAACCCAACATATTGCTACTAAACCTAATAAATACAGACTAGCTTCACTGAAGAGTAGCCAAATGGCCTCATTTCGTTCATGTCTAAAGGACTTTACAAAAAAACAATCAAATGGTAACAAAATTTATTTAATTCTGTTTTTATAAATTTCTTTATAAAAATCTTCGCAACATTTTCAACTTATTACAATAATATTATTTAAAATTGAAAAAAAAAATTGTTTCTGAAAAAAAAATTATTGATATTATTTTTAAGAAGATTAATATGTGTTAAAATTGAAAAAAAAAATAATTTCCAACTTTTGCTGATATACATTATTGGGTTAAATTTTTGTTTAGCATTTTTTATTTCGGAAACCAACCTAAAGAAAACTAATGAATTTCTTATTTGGTTTGGGCTTACAGTCGAGTATTTTTGTGTAGGTGGATCAGTAATGAGACTGACGCGTATTTTCGGAATACAATAATATCTGAAAACATTTAAAGAAATAAAAAATGAAAGAATTCATTGAAAACAAACCGGACACTGTCTTTATATGCAAGTGGACAACAACTTTGCTCGTCTCCAAAGATTTATGTCAGCTCGGAATACAATTTGTCAATTTTCAGATTCGAGTCAGATGAGTTTTGTCTCATCTTACATAACGTTTTAATCGACGGATTATTTATGTTCGCCTTCAGTTTAGGTGCTATTTACAAATACGATCTACTGAACGTGTACTAAATCATTTGCCAAGAAAACCGAAACATTTTTTTATTGAAATGGACTCGTTATTATTTTGTACTGACGCAATTTCAGTTTCGAAAAAAAATTAAAATAAATAAAAATTTACATTTAACAATAAAAAAAAAAAAATTCAAAAAAGAGGATAATTTATAAAGAAATTTTTTTTGGATAGTAGATAATACCGATAAGATCAGAAAGGATTATCCATTTTTTATCTTTAAAAAGTCGATTTTAATAAAAAATACTTTCAATAAAGATTTTAGTTCTTACATATAATACGAGGTCTGTTCAAAAAGTATCGCGGGGTACATATATTCGATTTTCGATTTTTTGTGGCGTTTTGTTGGTAATCATGTCTCTTACTTATGTCGACAAGTTCGGCCATTTTGAATGTTCAGTTAATTTTTGACAGCTGCTTTGGTTGCACATGTTGTGGCTTGTCTTTGATTTGTGCCCATTCCAAAAAATGGATCAAAGAATTTGTTTCGGGAACAAGAAAAAGTCACAGGGGGCCAGATCTGGGGAATACGGTTGCGGCATTATTAGTGTGTTGATTTTGGCCAAAAATTCGCGCACAAGCAATGATGCGTGAGCAGGGCCGTTATCATGGTGCAAAAGTCAATTTTTGTTCTTCCACAAATCCGGGCGTTTCTGGCGCATAACTTGCAGGTAATTGCGCATAACTTGCAGGTAATATTCCTCCTTATTGACCATTCTACCCTGTGGCAAGAACACATGATGCACCACGCCTCTGTAATCGAAGAAAACTGTAAGCAAAACCTTCATATTCGACCCAACTTGGCGAGCTTTTTTCGGTCTTGGCTCGTGCGGCAGCTTCCATTTGGATGATTTAGCTTTGGTTTCCACTTCATAACCAGAAACTCATGATTCGTCACCAGTTATGACCCTTTGGAGCAAATTTGAGTCGTCGCGGACAGAGTCCAACAGCGCCTTAGCAATGTTAATGCGAGAGTCATGAGTACCAACATAACGCCACAAAAAATAGAAAATCGAATATACGCAATCCGCGGAAATTCAAAATTTGCAATACTTTTTGAATAGACCTCATATGTAATTTGCTATTTAAAATTAACAAAAATATAAAAAATGCTAAAAGAGTTCTTGAAAAACTCGATCCTTTTGAGGAAAGTTTGTAAGGATTTTTTCCCATATTTCGATCTAAAATTGGGCCATAACTTGGCCCAAAAAAAAAATTATATTAACAAAGACATTTTCTAAACTTTAGATCAGATAAATGATCTAAAGTTTTAAAAATATCTTTTGTTAATATTATTTTTTTTCTCGAAATTACGTGTCCTTGGAATTTTCCGTTTAGGTGAAAAGAAAGTTGGTTATTATACGATCATAGCCCTTAGAACTAAAATCTCTTTTTACATCTTCCCCACTATTACTTATGTAGGCTTTTAGCATCTCAATTATGGTAATTATAGAAAAGAAAATTTTGCGCAAAACGTACCTTTAGCAAAATTGTAAATTTTTTTGTAAAGTTTTTAAAATTTTAACGAATTTTTGCTATTGTATCTTAAAAACTTACAGTGTAAAATGGCAATTCTTAGTCTACATCAACTTTACTTTTTTTGGCAAATTTATATTTGATGACTGTAAAATAACTGGCCTATACTTTTAGAACTGCAAAATGAATTAATCTGTATTTATTTTTAGCAATACTATTTTTTTCTTTGAGGAACAAAAAAAAAACTATTATAATTACTATCAATAACCTTTATTTTATAGAATAAAAAACACTCAAAATCCATCACATATGATTAATGATTCGACAATTTCCATAATAGCAAAAGACAATGTCTAAAAATATTGTATCTGAGATCAAACCAAGGAGATATTCTCGTAGAAGTGATTTTCTCTGGTCAGTGTTGCGTGCAAAATATTGTCTTTCGTTTCACTGTCACATTGGGCTAAATTCAGTTTGATTCTGACATTGAAAGTGGCAATTTCCCTTTTCCATTCGCATTTTCCATTCCATTGTTATATGGCATTTGTTGTTATGATATGAATTTTCATCGCTTTTTAACCGTCATGGAAATTGACTAATAGATTAGCCGCAGTCAAATGCAAAACGGCGCGTGTCAATACTGTGCAATCTAGTAGAAAACAGTTGCGGATCATATAAAATTACATATTCTTATGGACTATATTTTGATTACTACACCCGATTATCTATATTTGATGGATGGCTGATTTTTTTAAATTCACTTTATATACGAGTAGTATTTCTTCCATTTTTATTTAGTTTTTATTTTATTAAAATTGTCGCTCAGCAACAATTGTATTTTTAAAGGAAAACATCGAACAAAAAATTACTGACAAATTGGCTAATTAATCGTTTACGAGTATTTTTTTTCAATAATGGCTTCCTTTGCACATTCGATTTGTATTCTAAACTAATAATTATTCACATTGAATGAATTTATTTATTCGAAAAATAGAAATAATATGGAATATATTCGAAAAAATATTATTTAATTGTTTGTATGTAAGAAATGATACTGTAACGCTACTACAATATTTGATGACAATTTATGTACTTCTTTTTAAGAAAATCTGAAATAGTTAATTTTATGAAAAATTTATAAATTCATTCTAGAAAATGTTCAATTTTTTACTAATTGTAATTTTTTTTCCATCACATACCATGAGTTTTGTTCGAACGCCAAATGGAAAATGGTATTCCACAAGGATCCCATCTATCTACGATCCTATCCAATACCTATATTCACAATTGCATCGGGCGTTAATCTTCAGAACAATGTTAAGAACGTTAATTGAAGTTAAGGATTAAGTAATAAAATGTACAATAATCAACCATGTGTTTATATATGTAGGAATTATAAATAAATTCAGTATACGAGGTCTGTTTAAAAAGTATCGCGAATTTCCATGGGTTACGTATATTCGATTTTCGTTTTTTTTTATGGCGTTATGGTTTTATTTATATCTTTCACTTATGCCGATAAGTTCGGCCATTTTGAATGTTCAGTTAATTTTTGACAGCTGCTTTGTTTGCACATGTTTTGGCTCGTTTTCGTTTTTTGCCCATTCCAAAAAATGGATCAAAGAATCTGTTTCGGAAACAAGTAAATGTCACAGGGGGCCAGATCTGGGGAATACGATGGCTGCAGTATTATTAGTGTGTTGATTTTAGCCAAAATCTCGCGCACAAGCAACAATGCTTGAGCAGGGGCGTAATCGTGGTGCAAAAGTCAATTTTTGTTCTTCCACAAATCCGGGCGTTTCTGGCGGATTGCTTGGCGAAACTTGTGCATAACTTGCAGGTAATATTCCTTATTGACCGTTATACCCTGTGGCAAGAACTCATGATATACCGCGGCCCTGCAATCGAAGAAATCTGTAAGCAAAGCCTTCACATTCGACCGACCTTGGCGCACTTTTTTCGGTCTTAGCTCGTGCGGCAGCATCCATTGGGATAATTGAGCTTTGGTTTCCACGTCACTCATAGCCATAATCCGTTTCCAGATGGGATCTTTAAATTAACTATCTTTTTGATAAAATTACTTCTATAATCAGAATGGGTAAAATAAAGATAAAAATACAATAGTTCAGTAAGAAGCAATTTTTTTGGACAAAATTTTACTTTATTTCCAGACTATATGTGTCAGAATAATAGTCCCAAGTAAGCAAATTAGTGGTGGATTATAGCCAACTTCTGCGGTAAAAATGATTTTAATTTCTTTTAAAAATTATTTACAAAAATCTGTATTTCTCCAATTAACCCCTTCACACTGTAAGTAATCTCTCCCAGTTCAATGAAGAATTCATCATTTCAATCCCTATTAATTTTTTATTTTATATGAAAAGCATCCATAATTCCCCTCCAGATTGGAAAATGTGATTGGGAGCAATATTGAAAGTGTCATCGTTCCCTGATATATGAAAGAAAATAAGAAAAATTTCATTGAACAGCTTCACAAACTCGCAGATTGTTTGGTTTTATTCACAAATGCAGCGGTCATGCTGGAATCTTCCATTATAGAATTGCCTCCGTATTATGGGGAATTGTGCGCTATTAAAACAGCAACTATAGACAATTGAGTTATACTATTAAAAGTGATAGCCTTGCCGCTCTCAAAGCTATTCGTTGCCCATCGGGTGATCCAGAATTTAGCGCTATTCTATATAGCCTAGTTAATAATAGGAGAATTGGCGACCAGAGCATGTGGGAATTTTGGGCAATAAGAAAAAACTTACCATTTCTATTGGTGATAGTTTAGTTCTAATAGCTATCACCAATCTCGCTTACTTATGCAGACACATAGACTAGAGCAACCATTAGAATCATTGGTCGACCATAAATAATCCAGTCTATTCAAAAACCATTTCGAAATTCTGGGAACGTAAGCTTCGCAAAATTTGGATTTAATCATAATTCGCTTCTGGTAACACTAATCCTCTGTTATGCAAATCGTGTGATATTCAGTTCACCATCACTAATTCTTTGCGAACATGACTTCTATCATTATGAAGCTCCTGGATCCAAAAACTACATTCTCATATCTACTTTTAAATATTTAATCTACTCCAAAAAACTTACAATGCAGTCACCAAATGGCTTTATACTCGTAGCGCTATAAAGTGTTCTCTAGCACATGTCCAAAGAAGTTAACATAAAAATAAACATAGTATAGTATTTAATAGATCGAATCCTGACCATTTTAGAACCGGACACTCAACTGTAACTAAAAGTCCTTGAACCCCCATAAGTGATCGTCTACGTCACTGTCATTGGTAGAAAAATGTTTGGAGCTGCATAGTCAAGACCCTAATTTTGACAGAAAATTGATAATAGGTGACAGAGCACGTATTGGTTTAACGGCTTTGTTAATAAGCAAAATAAATGCTTTTGGGGAGGGAATTTGCAAATGGCCTTAACATCCTTTTAGAGGAGGTATTTGCGCTAGAGGCGTGAGTGGACTGTATTTTTTCGACGCCGCTGCTGGCAATGCTGTTATAGTATTTGGAGAGCGATATGGAAAGGTGCTATAGACCTCGATATGGAGAGGTTACAGTGTTCGCTCCACGAGAACGCCGTCACTATGGAAATTCTGCGACCCATATTTCCTGACTGAACCATGTCGAAAAGTTGGGATATAATTTTGTTCCTTTGATTTAATTTCTCTTGATTTCTTCCTCTACTTAAATGAGAAGGACTACTATATAAAAGTGCTATTCAAACGTGCAGGTTTTTACTATCAGACCTGAGGTGACCTATTAAATAGCCTCTGGCTCTTGCCTAAGAAACCTTACATATAAATCGAGAAATAAATATAATTTAAAAATATAAGATCCAGAGGCCATTTTGTAGCGTCACGACTATGAGGCCATTTAAAATCTCTATGTCTCGTGTAGGTTTTCGTTGCCGGCATCGGAAAAAAAACTGGTCGATAGTAAATTATACGAAAAATTCAGAGATCGGTAAATTTTGTTGACGATATTTAAATTTATATAAAGGTTTAAAGGAGGTATTTGGATAAGAGTTGTTGGGTATAGGAGCTTTACAATAGACGGAGTTCTATTTAAAAATAAATTCTTGGTGAAATGACACTCTTTTAATATATAGGAAATAGTAAGTTGAACGCTAAAAGAATGGCATGAAGGACGAAAAAACCCTTTATATGGTCAATTTGTGGTAAGAAAACTTCCGCCGTTGATCCTGTCTGTTTTTAAGTGTTATTTTATCAAAAGGTATGATTCCTTTTATATAGTAACCATATAAAGGGTTTTCGAATAAGAGTGATATGATTTCTTTTCAAAAAAAACCTACAATTGTTAAGGTATTTCAAATATTTTTTATTTAATGTAAAGTATAATCGATACAATTAAGTTCTGATTAAAACGTAATTCAAATGGCCTCCACGACTTTTTTTGCAGGAACGAATTCGATGAACCCAATTTTCGAGCACTTTTTCTACTAAATCAAGTCGTATGTCATGAATAGCACGTTCAATATTGACTTCTAAAGCTTGAAGAGAGTCTGGTTTATTGCTAAAGACTAATGACTTCAAATAACCCTATAAGAATGAGTCTAATGGTGTTAAATCACAACTTCTTGGAGGCCATTCAATGTCACAATTTCTTGAAATAATCGAATCTCCAAACTTTTCTCGCAATAATTTGGTTGTTGCACGTTCTGTGTGGCACGTAGCCCCGTCTTGTTGGAACCAGATGTTGTCAAGATCAACTTCTTCCAATTTCGGCTATAAAAAGTTGGTTATCATCGATCTATACCGCTCTCCATTGACAGTAACCGTGTTACCAGCTTCATTTCGAAAGAAGTACGGACCGATGATTCCACCAGACCAAAAACCACACCAAACTGTCAATTTAGGTAAATGTAATGGGTGTTCATGAATAATTTGCGGATTTTCTTCGCACCAGAATCGACAGGTTTGTTTATTTATTGCACCACTAAGATGAAAGTAAGCCTCATAGGAGAAGATGATTTTCTTAAAATATTTGTTATCGTTTTCAAGTTGTTCCAAGACAAAATCAGCAAATTCACGATGTTTACGGTGGTCCAATGGCTTCAGTTCTTGAGTGATAACAATTTTATATGGATGCAAGCCCAAATCATATCTCACAAACCACCAGGATGTGGTTTAAGACAGTCACTATTCTTGAGAACGTCTTGGAATCGACAAATTGCGGTCTTCAGCAACACTTGCCTGAACGGCAGCAATATTTTCATTACTTCAAGCAGTTCTTTGTCTTCTTGGCACTTGAATATTATGTGAAGAAAATGTACGCTCGAAATTTTTAACAATTCGACGAATAGCGAGCAGAGTTGGACGATTATTACGACCATAAAATGTCAAAAGTGCACGAAAAATTGCAATTTCCAGAACGTTTATTTTGACAATAAAATTGAATAATTTTAAACGTTGTTCTTACGAATATCTCTCCATGATAAAATTGTAAACAATACTGAATACAATGAAAAAAAATGACAGATCATGACATATTACAAATGGCCGAAACGTCACTTAGAAATAATATTACTCTTATTGGAAAACCCTATATGAAGGTGTAGGACTCCATCCGCCGAACTGCGAGGAAATTAATAACCCACGATAGCAACATGACCGGTAGCAACTTGACACTTTTGAGTATTTTCAACTTTTCTATTGTTTTGCAGATTGTGACGAATCACATCGGGGGGCGGATTATTTAATGATCCACGAAGTCATAAAAAACAATTACGATCAACCAAATCACTATTTTTTTATTTAAATCTAAAATTACTTAAGTAAAAAATTGTAACCTCATTTTTTTAAAAAAACACTGTACTTTTTGCGTTTTTTCCTAAAAAAATTAATAATTATATATAAAATATTATTATTATTATTATTAATATACTAAATAATTACTCTGTCATACCATTCATTAAGAATTTATACGAGTACCTGGAATATGTTGTCATTTAATAATTTTCACGATATAATTTCGCATATTAATGCGTATGACTTTCTTAAAATTGCATGAATTTAGTGAGATTTTATTAGTGACCTCGTCCGATATAATAAATTTACTACCATCAAAATTGCACACCTCTTATACAAATTATAACGTTAACGAAAATTACGAGTATTTATTGTTAATATTTAAATGCAATTTTTTCCCAAAATTTATTAAGTATGCGATTCATTTGGGTATAAAAGATTCAAAAAAAATAAACAGCTTTGTTTTTGTGGTTTTATTTTTTATTTTTTTGACTAAAATATTTTGAGTTAACACGACGAATACTGGCGAACGTTGCATGAAAGCTTAAGAAAAGATTGTCTGAAAGAAAAAAAGAAAAAAAGGAAAATATTAAACTCCTTAAAATGCATTTACTGAACTGCACCTGTAAGATATGAATCCATGGTGGTAATCGAAATAAACAAAATCTGACAGTTGGGGCTATATAAAAATTTTGAGAAATTGTATTTGGCGCCCGTAACAGCCACACCCACTTGGGTGTTCCCTACCGACAACAGGAAGGTGTTAATGAAACGAAAGCACAACATTCCGAAATGCAGACGGTTTCATTGATTCCATAATCTGGAATGTGTCATTTCAGTTGCAATTAGTACAGTAGCTTGTTGAACGTTCCACTACAGGTCAAGATGGTGTTAAGTTGCTCTTTCTTTTCAGTATCTTTTTGAAACCATCAACAAATAATTAAGTTAAGAAGAAACAAAAATTTCAACAACAAAAATATAAAAATAATAAAAACTTATTCATTTAAAATATTCTCAATTCTCTTTTTTTCTTAATAGTTTTTATTTACATCGAACAGAACCTTTGTGCTGAAAAAAGGGGGAGGGGGGCCTACGAATATGAGGGGATGACGGAGGATTGAGTTTTTTGGCCAGCAACATTATTGTCAGCCTCGTCAACATCGTCATCATCGTTCAACGCCATCGAAACTAAAACGATCACGATCCATTAAAAGGCGATTAACCAACTCGCATGGAGGTGACCTCAAAAGGCGATTTTTTTTTCTCACTTTTTATTGATATTTTATGCCTTATTAAAAGCTCCTTTTTTTTGGGGTGTAATAATATATTGAATAAGCTACAAAATGTCAATCGCAAATTATGATGAGTGCTTTTATATTTACGTATTTAACTCACCTGTCTGGATATAGTTCGATATTTTAGCCGGAAATGCCTATCTACACATAGTCTGTTGATGCGTTCGATCGGAGCCTACTCAAATTGGGATAAGATCATTTCAGGCTTAGTGGAGCCTAAGATGACGTCCACTTGAAGATAATTGAAATCAACGCATAAAGATTTCGTTCAATTTAGGTGGACTCCAGTTAATTATGATCCACTTGAATTGCAATTCGGCTCTGTTTCATGACCAACCCTGCAGTTTGGAGGAATTTTCATGTTTGTAATCAAACGGCTGGTATAGTATTTATAGTTCGGAGGCATCGTTAAATATCTGGAAAGCATTTCAATTTCGATACTTGACGTCAGAACAGTTTGTTGGGAAATTTTCGAGATGCCCGCCATAACGAACAGCTCAAGATAACGACATCATGGCACGCGTCAATTTATGCACATTTTTATATAATTTGACTAAATTATCTCTTTACGTATCGAATTGCTGTTAAAGCTCTGTTACGATATCAGTACAGCTGATCCTTGGCAATGTCTTCTGCTCTGATGCCACCAAATTACTTTGCACTAAATTTGCAATTTATTTTTAACTTAATACAGATTTAAATTTTTTTATTTTTCTTCTCTTTTTTCCCCCATGAAACTCATATTTAAAAGAAAGAATAAAGTTACATAATATATATTATAATTACTTTTACAATTTGCGTAAATATTATATTCAACGTAGGATGTTAAGTGTATCTTATCTTTAAATGTATTAATTTATGAACAAATTAAAAAAACAGATTAAATTGCTTGCTGTCCTTTCTCGATGATAAAGATTTGATAAGAAATTTTTTGAATTTTCGTTTCAGATTTTTTCTTTTAACCAAAGTTGACTTTATGAGAGCTTTTAATTTTAAATTATTGTAATTATAAATAATAGTATAGTGATGGTATGTGTACTTTATAGCGTCATATTAATGAGGTCATTTGGCGATATTATACTAAGTGTAGGATGCTGTCTAAGTGCGACTGTTCTGTAGTAAGAAGGGTAAAATAGTAAAAGTTTTATTAGATTTTGTTGTTGGGATTAGAATTTTGTAAAAATGGGAATATGGTTTTTAGATTTGGGAGCTTCATTATGGTACGAATCCTACTCGCAAAGAAATTCTTGGCCAAGTGGAATTAATATAAAGTGTGAATAATTATTCAATTGGTTCATTTTACCAAAGAATAAATTATGGAAGAGGATGTTAAGTAGGCCTGATTAATATATGATTAATGGTATTAGTAAGCGCTGGGCGTAAAGAGTCTATGCAGCCATCTTGACAGCACTTTCATTACCCAATATTATCATATGTGGGGTATTTAAGAGAGCTAAATACTCCTATTATAAGTTTCTTTTTTTTAATGGTTTTTTTTCTAAGATTCTAGGTATATAAGCTTAAATCCGCTGTTTTTAAGTCAAAAAACACATGTTTTTTTTCATAGAAAGCAAAAACAAATTTATTCAAAGTACTTGCCCTCGCTAGGTACACATTTTTCCCATCTCTTAGGCAATTTGTGGATACCACGGCAAAAAATTCCTTCTCTTTCGAGGCAAAGCACTCATCAAGCCATTTTCGGACGTATTCGTAAGAATCGAAGTTCTGCTCAGTGAGCGCGTGGTCCATCGACAAAAACAGGTGGTAATTGGAAAGGGCCAGGTCTGGTGAACAAGCTTGGTGAGGTACCACCTCTCTGTTAGGTGTCTCCAAGTAGTTTTGGACCATTTTTGACGTGTGCGATGGTGCGTTTTCGTGGACGAAAATCAGCTTGTAATGTCCTTGTTGATAATCCGTCCTTTTTTCATGCAGAGCACGGTGCAATTTAATCAGTTGTTGATGGTAGCGGAGGGCATTGACAGTTTCACCAGGTTTCAACATCTCATAGTAGACGATACCCTGCTGATCCCACCAAACGGACAGTATCGTCTTCCGTCCGAAGCGATTTGGTCTTGGGGAAGATATTGATGGTTGGCCGGGATCAACCCACGATTTCTTGCGTTTAGGATTGTTGAAATATATCCACTTTTCATCGTTTGTCACACTTTGATGCAGGAATGACTTTCTTTCTTGTCTTGCGAGCAATATTTTGCATGTGTTTTGGCGATTGGGTATCACCTTCGACCAAAAGAGCCTGCAATTGATGGCCGATTTTCACACTTCTTATCCCATAAGTCAAAATTGCAGTCTTTGAACCAACAAAACCAATCTCGGCACGTTGTTTCCGATAAAGCACTATCGCCATAGGCCGCTATAAGCATTCGATGCGATTCGGCAGCCGATTACTTCAAATTGAAGCAGAAAAGCAGAGCTTCCCGCATATGCGCTTATTCTGGCACAAAACTAGACATGATTACCAAAGGAAAAATGTATGGCGTTGTACGGAATTGCTGTCAATGTGCACTGATTAATGTTGACAGATGTCAAACTTATAAAAAAAAGTATAGTGTGCCCATGGTAGCTTAATACGCTCACTCACGCCATCTATGATAAAACATTGGATTTAAGCTTATACTCCAGGTAAACTAAAGTTTTTCTTGAGCACAAGTTAAAAGCAGGGAAAGGCAGACCCATTTTAGGGTGACCTTTAATATCGAAATGATAAAAATATGGAACGATTTGCAAACAGTCAGCCAATAGTTTTATAAAAAAGTCTCTTAAAAAGTATATACAATAAAACGGTTATTTGCATCAGTTAGAATGTTCCAGATACATGAATGCCGTATCCTGTCACATCGCTATCTCTATTAGTAAGTTTTTGTTGCAAAAATGCCTCGGTTTTTTCAGTCCCTCTATTTAAATAATTTTAAAAAATCTAACGTTTTTTTTTTGTTCATGAATATAAAAAGACAACTTGAAAGGAGATCATCTTGATACTGTCGACAACATCCAAAGGAGTATGGCCGAGGAGCTGCAGACAATTCCAGCTAACCAAATGAACAACTTTGAAAAGGATAATATCAACGTATAAAAATTAAATAATTTTTTTTATAAAAAATCAGTCTCATTAATTTGACTCTACGAAAAGTTTGCTGTTAAATAATTTGACTCTACGAAAAGTTCGCCGGCATATTACACTGATCGTGTGAGTGCACGATGTTTGCGCGTAGACGCGCAATTTTTGATCGTGGCGAATACGTAGAAGGGGACATTTGGCGAAACTATATCATTTACGGGTCGTTTATTTGACATCGCACAGTTACTATATTAACTGTGCGCCTGCATTTATTTTATTTGTGAGAAATTTTATGTAATTTATTACTTTACTATTTATTATTATATTAATTTTTTTTCAAAAATGTAGTGAAAAATAGTGTAGTGTAGTTTATAGCAAAAAATTGTCCGCGAACAAATTTTATAAATAAGTTTTATAAAATGATAAAGTGGAAAATTTAAAAACCATTGTGGCGACGAGTAAACAAATTAAGATGAGCAGCCGTTAATAACAAAAATGTAAGCCGATCAATTTAAAAACGTAGGGTCTGCGTTTGAACATGCTTTCATCACTTTCGATGATATTTTCGTTTTTAATTTTGTCCTAGTTTTTCATTTTGGTATTATATTTTCACTTAGAAGTTCAATTTTTCACTATTATGAATTATATTTTTATGTTTTTTTTTTTTTTTTAGCCCTAAAGGTAATTAGAGAATTTCCATAACAGAATATATTAGGAATAATTTCGATACCTTTTCTCAATCTATTGCAGCCGAATGTCGGCTTCGTTTGTATCGGTAGCTCATGATCATTTTGTCGGGTTTTGCCAAATTGCTGGTAGCAATAAAAAAAGGGATACGGTAATGGTTCGCTACCTAAGATTTATAATAAGGGCAACATGGCTTCAAACTCTGAGGCGTGCATGGCATGCAGCTGCCACAATATATTACATTACATTAAATAAAATAAAATAAAAAGCAATATAGCATAGATTTTCAATATGAAATTTTAATATTGAAATAAATATTGAATTAAATTTTAAAATAAAATATAAAATTTTTACTGAAATAAATATAAAAAAATTGAAATAATCGAAATAAAATAAATGAATGCGAAAACGTAACTAATAATAAAAATTTAATAAAATAAGAACAGTAATGACTAACCAGAGAATTCAGAAATAAAAAATTTACAAACCAACACGCGATCGATAATTAGAGTGATCGTCAAATACACAAACTTTGTTTGCAGTGAACCTGCACAATCCCTTTCACGCGCATATTACACTCTCGAACGCACAAAAATCGTTCCACTTCCTATTGCATGAAATACTTTCACTCTGAAATCCTCCAAAAAATTATTTATGCCCCAATCTACGCTTCCTTTGTTCGTGATTTATAATTGCTCGTTATAAAAAGTTTCATACGCTATCATCTTACCACTATAATCCTCTTATTAGAAAGCTTTATCTCTGCTACGTTTCCCTATTTATACTACTTGGTGAGAGAAATCAGCCATAAGATTTCTTAAAATGGTAAATAATCTCCTTAAGAAGAGGAACGCCAATGGGTGTTTACTGTCACTTGTTTCCGTCACATGATAGTGCAGTGCTTTTATCATAAAATCTGCTTGTTGCAATATTTATACAACTGTGTAGATAGCTAATAAAAATAAATAAATTCTTTTTTAATAAATTTCCAAGAAAATTGCACACAAAATTTTCAGAATGTTTCACAACATGTTGCTGCAATAATTCAGCAACATCCACAAAGGTTAGTAAAAGGAATTTAAATTTAAAAGCACAAATCTCATTATATTTTTTTATTAAATAAAAATTCTTTTCATATCAAATATTTTCTTATATACTGGATATTATTAAAATAAATTACAAGATTTTATTCACAATGGTGAAAATTTTCCCTATCAACATTTTCAATAGTTCACTTTCCATATTCGCACAGAATTTTGCTAATCATCAATTATGTTCTAATATTAAAACATACTTTCCCTAAAAGTTATTTCAGAAACTTTCCTCTTCAACAAGAATAAGCCCTTTCGATTTTGAATTTTCTCACGTACTCAAATACGAGTATGCGTACATTTACCTTAAGTTATCTCATGACAATAATTAATAAGAATTCATATATCAAAAATCTGAAAATCAAAAAGGAAAAGTTTCCCTTTTTTTTTTTGATTCCTAATGAATTTACAATATGAACTGCCATTGGATTGGCCACCGGATGTTCTGCAGACACCAATAGTTTGATAAAGACAATGATGGCAACTTTTAAGCTAGAATGCATGCATGTACGTGAAAGTGCGTCGTCTTTAAAATTTTGAGTTAATGCTATCAGAAAATTTCGGTACTCATACCCCATGTGAATGCTATGATTTCGAATCGAATCGAATTGATCCAAACTGATTTATAAAATTTGTTCTCATCACAACACCGCACAATTACCTGCCATTAACGAGCCTAATGTACTCGTTTAATGATTATGTGTGCATTCTGAGTGCGTACGGAAGTAGAATTTTTCGGCGTTCTGATGGCGCCCTGATTACGATGAACTACGATTTGGTAACCACGAATTACCAATGGACTCAGTTACCATTCGGTTACCTTCAAAGGATTTTCGAATCTACACACGATGAATGAATGATTGGGTTTTGTCTGAAAATTATTATTGCTATTGGCATATGTGTAGGTAGAGGTACTCGTACGATAATATGAGTTTTTTTAATTTATTTTTTATTTTTTAGACGGTAAGCAGCCAAAATATGAAAATGCGTAAATCTATTGTCAATGTCACTTCTATGCATACGCGTAATCAACTACCGTCTTACCTTGAACCATACTCTTACTCTTATTACCACGACTATTGACTGTGTGATATTTTCCTATTCTAGAAATTGATTTCTATGCAATCATAAACAATGAAAGGCGTGGTTGATCCAATTAAAGTTTAATTAAAGCCTTCCGAACTTTGGCTTTAAATTGGTACTCGGCACGCTATGGTTTATGCGATATGGCAAGGGTAATTTTTTTTTTTGCATGGTTTCCACTCATGGTTATGCAAGAATTCTCCATCAAAACAATTGTTCTCTATCAAAAGTTTATCTTATTAGATAAATGAAAGAAAATATAAACAACAATGAAAATTAGACAAATATGGAAAATTAACTGGTAGGAGTTAACATATCTTAACAAGTGAAGTGTACTTGAACCATGCGAACATATTTTAATTCATATAAGAATAAGAGTTCTGTGGAAAAAAATTCATTTTCGTTTCGATTTTTGTCAATGTTCAACGGTTAAGAATAATACGAGTTTCATCAAATTTTCCTTTTGTTACACTATAAAAATAAAAAAAAAGTCACATTTTCGATGTGAATATTGAATAAAATGGCACCTTGCACAGGTATTGATTTTGAATAAACTAATTTTTTAATGTTTCAAGGCTATCTGAAACATGGAATTCTGAGCAACCTCGTATAAAAACTATTATAATAAAATTGCGTGTTTTGGAAATTTATTTTTGTCTCCCGACAGATAGACTTTTTTACCCTTTATATTTTTATGAAAAATAAAAATAGATATTTTCAATGGAGGTATTTATATGCAATTATAGAAAATGTGTCTACTTTAGAAAATAAGTTTTTATTAGATCTCTTTCCACAAAAAAAGAAACTTGTCTCAGCCATATTTTCGTGATATGCCGAAGTTTATTTACACGGCCAATATTATAAAATCATTTGATTTTAATCATATTAAATAAATTTCTTTATTATTTTATTTATTATCTGAAAAAATATTAAAAATATGAAAAAATTTTCAGACCTTGGAAAGAGTAATAATTCTATCGACCCAAATTGATTACTTGATCAATATTATTTCCAATTAAATTCATTTATAAGAAGAAGATTATTCATTTTGTGGTTTGCAAAGTATATACGTATTATATTACAACGTTTTCAACTATTTTAACTATTAAAGCTTACATTTATTTGGAATAAAAACTGCCATTTTATAATATAATTAATAAATAATACATAACAATTATAAATACATATTATGAAAATGGTGATTCTGCCGTAACCACGTTTTCTTCAGGGATAAAGTTCATTTCTCGCTTAAGGGATACGTCACAGGTAAAATGTTCATATAAAAATTTCTCAAAATTAGAAAAATATTAGGTAAAAGCTATTGTATTCATAAAAAGTAACTGTCTGTTATGGGTTTTGGTCTTTCTTTAAAAATGAAGAAGGAGAAATCGTTCCAGTCATTTTTAAGTGTAACGCTCATTGTGTATGATAAGGAATTTTTTTTTGGATTTTCACTCAAAGATTTAAATTTAAATTATATGATGCTATAAGAAAAAAAATATGCCAAAAAGCCACATACTATGATAGCACAAAATTTTGGCTTTATTTTGTGAAAAAAGTTCCCAGAACGTGTAATTTCAATATTTTGTTGATGCCAATTGGCCTCCCAGAACTTGAGATTTGACCCTATTTAATTAATTTTTATCATTTTTTTCAAATTCTCTTTAAAAAAAATAGTTTTTAGACTTTAGAGCATTTAAAACCCAATATCCGTCAAGAAAAAGCTGAGTTATAGCTCAAAACGTACGGAAAAGTCAATAAAAATTACTGCCAAAGGATCAATCCGACAAGCAGTTTACTAGCATTTATTTGCATAGTTTTATATACGGGAGTCGTTCAATAAGTCCTTAGAAAAAAATGGAAAAAAACTGTTTTTTAAAAGAAAATTTTTTTATTTTTCAACATAATGTCCTTCCAGCTCTATATACTTTTCCAACCGTTTTTCCAAAATTTTTATCCCGTCCAAAAAATAGGATTTCGGAAGTTCTGCAAAATACTCATCCGTTTGAGCAATGACGTCCTCGTTGGAAGTGAACCGTCTTCCACCAAGCCATTTCTTCAGATTGGGGAAAAGAAAATAGTCACTCGGGGCCAAATCTGGTGAATAAGCGGGATGCTGCAACAATTCCGTTCTCAATTCCACAATTTTGGCCATGGAAACAGCGCAGGTGTTTTGCACTCGCGTATTGTCCTGATGCAAGAGGATTTTTTTCTTCTTCAGATGGGAGCGTTTCTCTTTGATTTCCTCGCTCAACCGTTGCAATAACGACGCGTAATACGCTCCTGTTATTGTTTTTCCTTTTTCCAAGTAGTCGATAAAAATGATGCCCTGCGAATCCCAAAAGACCGTGGGCATCACCTTGCCGACCGATGGCACAGTTTTTGCCTTCTTCGGAGCCCGTTCACCCTTGAAAATCCACTGTGATGACTGTCTCTTTGTTTCTGGAGTGTAGTATTGTATCCAGGTTTCGTCCACAGTGACATATCGACGAAGGAATTCGTCAGGATTGCGATGAAAGAGTGCCAGCATAGCCTCAGAGTCCACTACACGATTGCGCTTATTCTCCTCTGAGAGCAAACGCGGCACCCATCTTGCCGAAATTTTTTTCACAGACAATTTTTCATGCAAAATTGAAGCGACTG
The DNA here is from genome assembly GCA_958298945.1 of Atherix ibis. Classification (NCBI taxonomy): domain Eukaryota; kingdom Metazoa; phylum Arthropoda; class Insecta; order Diptera; family Athericidae; genus Atherix; species Atherix ibis. The sequence goes on along the minus strand of OY282605.1, from coordinate 26,551,940 downwards.
TACCTTGAGATATGCCCGTGGCCTCAACTAATTTGCGCACTTTAATTCGCCGATCGTTCAAAATCAGATCGTGGATTTTGTCGATGATTTCAGGAGAGACACCTCAACTGGCCGTCCTGAACGATGTTCATCTTTTGTTGATGAACAGCCACGTTTAAATTCATTAACCAAATTGTAAACCGTCGCAAACACAGGTGCAGATGTGCCATGAACTGCATCCAACTCGGCTTTGATTTCTTTCGGGCTTAAGCCTTTCAAATGGAGATGTTTGATGACAGCCCTAAACTCGCTTTTTTCCATTATTATGCACAAATAAATGTTGTTAACTTTAATCGACGATAGAAATTGACCTACGCTATGGATCGAGCTGAAATTTTGACAGCTTTCCTGTCGATAATGCTACTTACAATCTTTTCCGACACTACGAGCACAATTTCTCGAATTTTCTAAGGACTTATAGAACAACCCTTAAATTTATAATTAATGGCATAATTTATACAATAAATCATATTTAAAATTTAAATAAAACCTAAATTTTCAATATATTTTATAAAATTTTATTTTCCAAATCTTAAACTGGATAGTTATATAGAAATTAATTTATATACTCGAACAAAGCAGACTATGAAAAAGCTATTAGATAATTTTTAATTATATCTTCTAAAATATTCTATTCAGAGTTCTAGACTATAGTTTCAGCAGTCTCAGTAGAGTACTTCTGACACTTGTCATATTATTATGAACACCAAATATAAGGAAGAAATTTACTGAACTTCGCATATTGGCACGGGCAGTATGTGCAGTAAGTATAAGTATTGAAGGAGAAGATTCCGAAATAAATTATTTTCATCACATACAACTGCATCATAATAACTTTTAATTAGTTTGCAGTCACTAAGAAACCGCCACAAAGTGTTCAACATCAAAGATGGCAACAATTTATCGTTCCCATAAATAATGCGATTGAGGTCTTAGACAATGGCGGTAGATCTTATTAGATGAAACCCGCATTCTCACCCATCCTTCTCCCGTTAAATCCTATTCTTTAAAAGTTATTTATTTTTATTATCGGCATTAGGGACAATACAGAATATACGAGTATAAATAATATTCTGTACATTTAAGTGTAGCAATCAAGAATTTCGCGATGCTTCTGTACTGTGATGTGTAGAAATTTCAAGAAGTGTGCGACCCCTGGTATATTGGCGACTGATTATTACGTGTACTTTGGCTCATGTGTGAACATTTTACAAATTATGACAAACACGTTCATCAACGCTACTGACATTGTGGTTTGACATTCATTTACTCGACAACTTAAAGTCTTCATTATCGAACGAAATTAAATTTTCCATCACAAGAGGACGTATTGAACGCCCAATAGCAGCTTCACCATCAGGAAATCACCAGACTCCTCAATAATAGTTTGATTAAGATTTTCAATACATTTTCCATTTAATAGTTTCACATCCATCTAAGTACTTTGAAAAATATTCTCCTGTTATGGTGTAGGTCTCCCATATAATACTCTTCGGGAGCAAATGCTTTTAAAGTGTATCCGACATTTGACAACAATGGATATGGGTGAGTGGTCTTAAAAGTAATTGCTTTTTTTTATTTTAACATAAAACTTTTACACATAAATGTTTTCAACATTAATTCAGTATTTTAAATACAATATATATAGTAGCCCAACTATGAACGGTATGGTTTAATTGATGTTTACTCTATTTTGTTATTCTCCACGAGCCTATGAGAAACTGATCTGATCAAGAGCGTGAGTTGTTCAAGGGTGATTCATAAAGTGATTTTGGTGGGCCGAGAAGCTGTGGAAACGGATCTCACTCAGAAAGATCTTGAACAAGTGTGAATGAGACCTTTAGGGAGAGCTTCAACATGAGTCACTTCAATCAAAAAGGGGTCAATCAAAATCAAGGTAAGACCGCCCAGGATAAACTTTCAACCAAAAAAAGTTCTTCACGTTAGATCGAACATTGGAGACACTTTTTATAGATCTACCATTATAACGGCTTCTGTCATATGAACATCTCCAAAAATGTGGTTCTTCAAGTGCCCTATTCATTTGATGTGCCAAGTGTATACGCTTAAATCCGCTGTTTTTAAGTCAAAAAAACACATATTTTTTCATAGAAAGCAAAAACAAATTTATTCAAAGTACTTGCCCTCGCTAGCTACACATTTTTCCCATCTCTCGGGCAATTAACGGATACCACGGCAAAAAATTCCTTCTCTTTCGAGGCAAACCACTCATCAAGCCATTTTCGGACGTATTCGTTAGAATCGAAGTGCTGCTCAGCGAGCTCGTGGCCCATCGACGAAAAAAGTTGTAGTCGGAAGGCGACAGGTCAGGAAAATAAGCGGGGTGGGGTAGCACCTTCCAGTTGAGTGCCTCCAAGTGGTTTCGAACCATTTTTGACGTGTGCGTTGATGCGTTGTCGTGGAGGAAAATCAGTTTTTTTTCACGCAGAGCACGATGCAATTTGATCAGTTGTTGGTGGTAGTGGTGGGCATTGGTGGTTTCACCAGGTTTCAACATCTCATAGTAGACGATATTCTGCTGAACCCCACCAAACGCACAGCATCGTCGTCCGCCCGAAACGATTTGGTCTTGGGGAAAATATTGATGGTTGGCCAGGACCAACCCACGATTTCTTGCATTTAGGATTCTCGAAATATATCCACTTTCCATCGCCTGTCACAATCCGATACAGGGAAGACTTTCTTTTTTGTCTGGCGAGCAAGATTTTGGAGTGTTTTGGCATCGCTCCATCTGCCTATCGTTCAATTCACGCGGCACCCATTTTTCGATCTTTTCAATCCTCCCCATGGCACGCAGACACATGGAAATGGCTGGTTGGGTAACACCCAATTGCTCGGCGAGCATTTTTTGCGATTGGGTATCGTCTTCGTCCAAAAAAGACTGCAATTGATGGTCTTCAACCTTCCTAGGCCGATTTTCAAACTTCTTGTCCCACAAGTCAAAATTGCCGTCTTTGAACAGACGAAACCAATCTCGGCACGTTGTTTTCGATAGAGGACTATCATTTTAGGCCTCCATAAGCATTCTATGCGATTTGGCAGCCGATTTCGTCAAATTGAAACAGAAAAGCTGAGCTTCCCGAATATGCTCTTTTTGTGGCACAAAACTAGACATGATTACCAAAGGAAAAATGTATGTTTTTGTACGAAATTGCTAACAATGTGCACTGATTAATGTTGACAGATGTCAAACTTTAAAAAAAAAGTATGGCGTGCCCATGGTTGCTTAATACCCTCACTCACGCCATCTATAATCAAACAGCGGATTTAAGCTTATATTTCTGGTAAGTTAATGTGATTTTGTTTTGGTTCCCCAATCATTTAGGTACTGTTTGTGTCATCCAAATTTCAGTTAACAAGTTTTACAAATAATATAAAATTGTTGAAAAAAAATAATTTTTTTTACAGAATCATTGAAATTTTGACATAAAAATCACAAAAACCGTCATTTTATGCAACAATCAGGTTTTTTTTGATTATATTGAAATCACAAATTTTTAAGCAAAATATTTTAATAAGAGTCCTTTTGAAATTGTATGTACATATATTAATTTAAGAAAAAAATCCAAACGTACCACATTAACTGATACGATTCAAAATGATTTCGAAAATCTTCAACTGCACCTAAGATTAAATGATTAATGAACTGTATTCTAGGTGAGATATCATTTTCATTTACCCTAAAATACTGCATAGTCCTTCTCTATAGGTTGAGAGCTAGAATAAATAATGAAAATTAGTTTGGCCCTTGTTATAGTCAACTGCTATCGAAATGGATCAATAGACGACCAAGTACAAAATGAAAGGTAAAATATCCTAGAATCGATCGAAAGAGCAACTAAAAAAGGTAATAATAAAAGAAGCAACAAAAAAAACTGAGTCACAATAGAGCTGAATAAATATTTATGTATGCTTTGACGTATCGAGTATTGTCCTCGATACTTTATTTTGTGCGAATATGCCGATTATGATGTGAGATCCTTCCTTCATGGATGATTAATTATCGACTGCAGACTAGAACGGTACACAAAAGGTAAAATGAATGAAAATCTATAAAAACACAACATGTGAACTGGGTAAAAAAAAATGAAATAAAAATAAATAATAGATATTGTAACAATCCTCCAGGGTGCAAGGATCAGGATGCAATGCTTTAAATTTTAAATATCTCCTCTTGAACTTAAGGTCAAATAAGTGGTCTATGAGAAATATTTCTAATGCAATTCGAAAATGGAAAAATATTTTCAAACTGATTTAGAATCATTTATTTTGTATTTTTATTTAAATGATTTTTTTGTTGTTGTTGTGGAAATAGTTTTTTAAAGAGATAAAAAAATAAAATAATTTTTTTTCTTAGATATTTTTATTTTTATAAAAAAATTTCCTTTACCACAGTGCTCGTTAAATGGTCAGTACTGGTTGTTTTTAAATTATAAAAAATTTCCTTATATATCCTTTATGAAGAATATAATTTTTTTATGTAAATTACTAAAATTAGAAAATAATGATTGTGAATTCTCAATAAACTCCTAAATTAAACCACAAAAGATACTTGATAACCACACAAGGAGTTCTAATGTATGGAAATACCTAAGAACGCAAATGCAATTTCAGTGCTAGATTACGTTTGATCCTTAATATACAAACCATATGCTCTCAGAAAAACTGAGAATAAGGAATTTGGAAATTTTTAAAATTTTCATAATTTTTTTTTTAATATTTAGGAACAAGGTAAAATGCATATTTGTGTATGATTTCCTCAAAGGATACGTACGATATTCCACTTTACTTGTGCTTTGTTGGAGTTTCCGGATACTAAACATATATTTTCTTTATCCTTTTCGAGTCAAACCGCAAAAAGAATTTATTCTTCTTAAAAGAGATAATCTTTTATAAAAACCACATTCTATAAATCTGGTATTTTCCACATTTAACCATTACTACGGGTTTCGAATATTTATTGTATGAATAAGTATATGGCAATTATGAAATATAAATTAAACTGTGAACGTGTTCAACAACGGGTAAAAGTAGGTAAAATCGATGAAGTAATTTTTTCTTTTTGAGAATTCTGAAAATATGTTAATTTGGGCTACATTTGCATAACTAAACCTTATTTTTAGCCTTGTGGTGGTTTATGTGAAAATTTATATATCCATATACTTTCTTCAATTATAACGAAATGTCCTTGCAACTGCTTATATATATATATATATAGGTATATAAGGACATGCGTACGTGTTTGGCTAATGACTTTATATCCTTCAGTATATCATAATTTGTTCTATACATAAAAGGGCAAAAGCTGATGAACGTTTGATAAAAAAAAAAAACTTAGTAAAAATATGTTAGATTTCTTGTTCTAATTTTTTCAAAGTCATATTAACACGTAATATGCTTTAATTAATAGCAACGGAAATTTTAATAGAAATTCTCGGTATTTGCAAATTTTCTTTATCATCGCAAAAAAATGTATGATTTAATCACATTTATATTGGCATGCAATCCGATATGAAATCCTGAATAAAATTCAAGTCTCCTTGAAATAATTCCTTATCAGAAATATCAGCAAAGTAGAGGGGCTATATTAACCAAAAGTAACCTATCAAAAATAGTAGACGTCTTAATAGTACTTTTCGAAATATTAACGATTACCAACAATAACTACAAGTAGGACAAAAAAGTTTAACGTTCTACATACACACTTAGCTTAAGGATTTTTTAAAATCATTGTAAATAATTTCATTAAAAAGTTTACCCATTTTTATGATAATAAAAAATTCAAATAACTTCTCTGACCTTAAATTCGGATTGATTATTAAGTTTTTACTAGTTAAATTTAAGTCAAGGTAATTGTTAAATCATCTAATTTGATACTTATTAATTATGAGAAATATTTACATTTTACAACATTGCATTAGTTTCTTAAATAGAAAGATATGATATTAATAGAAAAATGGTATCTTTTATAGATAAACCTGTATATTTTATAATGATTTTTTACTAATATAAAGAAATTGTTGAGAGAGTATATTTTTCATGTGAGTTAGGTTAGACGGTGGGCATGAAAACTGCGGTTTTTAATGATATAAAGAATTATCCAAATTGTAGTTTAATAAGTAAAATTAAAAAAAATATACTATAAATTTAGATTTTGATCAAAATTAAATTTTTTTATGTTTATTATATAAGTTGTAGTAAAAAGAAATCCATTATTTTTGTATTAAATTGAAGGTTTTATTTAGCATAGATAGAATGATACGATTTAGGTCAAATATGCACCGTTTTGTTCGATAACTTGTTGCAATTTTGGAGGTAATTTCTTAATGCCTCTCTCATGGAAACCCTCGTCCCTATTGGCAAAAGTCTGGGACAGTCGATTTTCACAATCTTCTCTTGAGGCGAATTTTTCACCTGCAAAATCATTCGTCATAGACAGGAAGAGGTGGTAATCACTTGGTGCCACGTCCGGACTATAAGGTGGATGCATACGAACATCCCAACCAAGGTCCCGGAACTTCTGGCGAGTCACTATCGATGTATGCGGCCTGACGTTGTCCTGATGGAACACAATTCCTCTCCGCTTCTGGGCGATTGCCTCTTTCAGACGGTCCAATTGTTGACAGTATAGGTCCGAATTAAGAGTTCGGCCGTAGGGGAGCAGCTCATAGTAGATGATTCCCTGCCAGTCCCACCAAACACACAGCAAAACCTTCCTGGCTGTCAATTCTGGCTTGACCACCGTTTGCGTCGGGTGACCGCGATTTGACCACGATCGTTGTCGCTCGACGTTGTCGTAAGTGACCCACTTTTCATCACCAGTAACCATCCGCTTCAGAAATGGATCGATATTGTTGCGATTCAGTAGCGATTCGCAGATGGAAATTCGGTCCATGAGGTTTTTTTGCGATAACTCGTGTGGCACCCATACATCGAGCTTCTTTTTGTATCCAGCCTTATTTAAGTGGTTCCAAACGGTTTTTTGTGCAATGGTTAGCTCCTGGGCAATCAAAACAGTGCTTATGTGACGGACGGACTCAACGATTTCCATTATTTTATCGACATTTTCGACAATTGGCCTTCCAGAGCGTGGTGCATCTTTGACATCAAAATTACCGGAACGGAATCGACGAAACCAAAATTGCGCGTGATTGGCTGTTACAGTATCAGGACCATAAACACTATTCACATTTTCATCTGCCTGGCTTGCGTTTTCGCCTTTATCGAAGAAAAACTGTAAAATATGGCGTATTTTCTCTTTGTTGGTGTCCATCTTTGACGCAAGCTAAAAAAATACTGAGTCAAGTAATCACAAAACTATATCAAAAGTTTTTTTAGTACAAAATCTTATCTTTCTAACGCCATCTAGTGTAATCCGGTCGCACTTTTACAACGGGAGATACAGACTCCTAAAGCCATCTATTGGCAAAATAATAGATTACTTTTTACTACAACTTATATTATGCCATTTAATATATTTAAAAAAAAATTGGTTACCAGAATTTTTTTAAGCCTCAATCCTTTTAAGTTTTTTTGGCTAAATACAGACCGCAGAGGAAAATTTACACTAGATATTCATTTTTTTGTGAATACAATAATTTATTTACCGTTACTTGTGGATTTTTTAAGCCCCATAATAGACAATTTTGCTTATTGACGTATTCACCCAACGAGAACTTATGTCTCCTCCGCTAAAGTAAATTTTTTTTGGAAAAATCAGCACTCAAAGCTTAGGTACCCAATCGGTGTATTTTTTGCATATTATTTGATAAATTTACTATCTATATTGTGATCCATCTAGCGGTTTCATTTTGAACCACTATTTATTTGAAGTATTTGAGTGTTAAATGTCATCACGAATTGATAGATTGTTAGTTGAAAGTCTGAATCCATACACTTGAAGAAAACTGGAAAATATTAAGAACTTACTTCCAAAGTGGTGAGTCTTCAACCCAAAATGTAAAAAATTTAAAAAAAAATGAGCAAAGATCGAATGCCATCACGTCAACTTGTGGACAAATTCGTGAAGCGAGTTCGCGAAACTGGGTTGTTGGTTGCCAAAGCAACTCGTTCCCGCTTTAAGACAGTGCGTACGACCAAGAACATTTCTCGCACTTCTCAACAGAGAGTTTTGCACAAAGACCTCGGTATGAAAGCTTACAAAGTTCAATTAGTCCAACAACTAAAGCCGTATGACCATCCGATGCGTTTTCGGTTTGCCCAATGGGCTCAAGATCAATTGGCCGAAGATGAGCATTTTTACCGAAAAATCTTCTTTTCGCATGAGGCCCATTTCCACTTCGGTGGGTATGTCAAAAAAAAAAAATTGTCGCATCTGGGGCTCAGAAAGTCCATACGTCACCATGGAAAAGCCGATGCATCCACAATAAGTCACGGTTTGGTGCGGATTTTGGACTGGAGGCATCATTGGCCCGTTTTTCTTTGAAAACGATGAAGGAGCCGCCGTTACGGTCAATGGTGAGCGCTATCGTGGCATGCTCAACGAATTTTTATTTCCAACAGTTGAAGAGAATGACAGGGACGACATTTGGTTTCAACAGGACGGTGCCACTTGCCACACAGCCAACGTAACAATCCACCTTTTGGGCACTGCTTTTGAAAACCGAATAATCAGCCGAAATTCTGATGTCAATTGGCCGCCTCGTAGCTGTGACTTGAGCCCGTTGGATTATTTTCTTTGTAGGGAGCCGTTAAGGATAAATGTTACGCAAGCCATCCAGAGACAATTGAGGCCTTGAAACACGAAATCAAAGTTGCCATTGAAGAGATACAAGCCCAGATAATCGAAAATGTACTGAAAAATTGGATTGAGCGAACGGGGTACTATAAGGCCAGCCGTTGCAGTCATTTAAATGATGTTGTGCTTCATTCTTAAATTTCTTGGTTTAATCCTAGACAAATTAAATGACAATTTTATTTTATATTTATAAATATTATATATAACAACTTTCAAATAATAAGCCTATATTATTAAAACTGCCGAATAGATAGTCGGTTATGTTTAATTTGCTGGCAAAATATAAAATACAGTCTTAAAAAATTTTATAGTAAATAGTCCTTACAATTTGAAAAGTAGCAAAAATCCTTTCTTAACTACAATAGAATTAAATAAAAAAATGTTAAAGATTTGAATTTTTAGAAAGAGGAGTTTAAAAATTTCCAAAAATAATGGTCAAAAATTTAGGTTTTCAAATGTTAAGAAAAAAAAATTACTTAAAGAAACAATTTAGTATAATATATCTGCTAAAGGAAAATATCAATAATCGATTAGATGTTGTGTAAAAAAAAACAATTTCATAAAAAAGTTAATCGAAACAATCACCTTAAATATATTATAAGCTTTATTAATAATTAATAAGTCGCATATAAAAGTGGACTATTGATTTTTAATTAATACGAAATTTTCTATAGTAATTTATGTACATTATCTGACCTGCTTTATTGATTTTGATTAATCGATAAACAATTCTTAATTATTATTTCTTAAAAGCATCACTTAAATATATAAAAATTAATTGAGAGATTAATGGTAATTTAAATGCAGATAGAAAAATGTCAGAATAAAAAGCAAAGTGGGGCTAAATATCATCGAGGAGTTTATTCAACTGCAGTTTGACTTTATGCACTATTGAATCAAAAGTTATTTTAGTCGTATTCGTAAGTAAGTAGACTCATTTATTGACCAACTGTTGATGGTGTGTAGTTCACGAATAGTAAAATCAATTCGTTTGCCACTGGAGGACAAATCCATATTAAATTCTCTTCATACGTGCATAAAAAGTTGTGAAGGAGTTGTTCCAGGGACTTTCATAAATATAGTTTTGCCAACAACAATTAAGGTGAATAAACTTTCTTTACCCTTCAGACATAACAAAACTTTGACCACCGCCCTTCAGGCAGTTAGAAAAGCTCTTACCACCCTCCAACTTATCCTTAAATTTATCGGAACTTTGTTGTCAAGGTAACAATGGCGCAAACAATTTTCCGTTGGTATGTAAAAACTTTATTTCATATTAGTTACTGGAGTGAATGGTAATAGTTCGAATTCAGTTAGTAATTTACAAAACTTTGTGTATACAACAAAGGAATTTTTTTTTTTATATCGCCATTCCGTTATAGTAACTTGAATTTTACGAAAAAAATCATTCGAAGTTATTTTTAAATAAATTACTTAAGATGGACTAGAAACTATGAGCTATAAAGGAAAATCCCTATTGGAGCTGAAGCGGCAACAATGGGCTAGAGAACGAGGTAAATTTTTTTTTTTTTTGTAATTTTACAAATGGAATTTTAGTGGAAATTTTATTTTTTTTCTAATCGAAGCGGAACTTTCTCAAATAGGAGAAATGTTCGCTCACGCTTCCGCTCACCGATACGAAAGGACTTCAGTTCGTACATTTTATTCAAATGTCGATCTTTCACAAACTGGAAAAAATATAAACTATCGTCCTGAAATTGTACAAACTAATGGTAGTGTTGGTGGTGGAAGTTATGAACTATTGGATTCCGATAAATATCCAAAGAATCTAAAATCGTTTACTGCAGCCAAACAACGATTACGTAGTCCTAGCCTACCATCGATTCGAGATAAAAATTCAAACCCCAGACCAATCGCAAATGTTCGTACGGATGAGGATACCTCCGGCTATACTAGTGATAATCCTCATAGTCCAGATATATGGTATAATGATAATAGCAGTATCAAACAAGAAACCATAAAAAATTATAAAAATTATCAAAATTATGATAAATCAACAAAAAATTATTCTCAACCTGATTATCAGGGGAATCGAGTTATGACTAACGGGGGTGACAGTATGCAAAGGTACAAGGAGTGAGTGGTCAAAATAGATTAAATAGTTTAAATTTTTGTTTTTGTTTATTTAATTTAGTTCATATTATACAACCGGTCCTGTTAGTCCGTCCACACTGAGCAGAGATATTTCCACTTCGAGTACATTTCAAACTTATAATGAACCAGTGGATTATTATCGAACCAAAGAAGAACGCGCCAAATGGGTTGATCGCAACGATAGTAGTTGGAAGGGTAGCGCTGATACTATTAATCATAATGGCAGTTATAAACCTGGACCTGGATGGTTGGATAGAGGAATTCATGAATTAAAAGATAGCGAAGATGAACGACAATCAATATCGCATATTCGAGGACAAAATGCACCACTTGATCCATTAATATTGGCCGAACGTGTTAGTAAGAGGAGAAAAGCTCTTGAATTCCAAAATGCTATTAAAAAACAGCTGGAAGAGCGTGAAAAACAACGACAACGCGAATATGAAATACGTATGAGAGAAGAACGGCTGGAAGAGGAGCGTCTAATGCGTCAGAGACAAATTGAACAGGCGCGATTGGAGTATGAACATCAGCAACAACTTGAGAAAGAAGAAGCTCTCAGGAAAAAACAGGAAATGATGAAAGAAGCATTGGCTAAGGCCGAGGAAGAAGCTAAACTGGAGCGTGCTCGCCGAAAACGGAATAAAGTTCAACCGTTATCTATTGAGTCCAGTCCGGTAAGACCAATTCATCCAACTCTTCCTGTAGAACCGGAAGAGAAAGTGATTGAAACTGATACACTTAAGACAGTTGATGATGTTGAACCCGTTATTCAGAAGAAAGTTGTAGTTCCATTAGCTACTAGTTTACCTCGTCCTATATCGCCAACGATAAACTATCAACAAACAAACACTGCCGAAGAAGACACCATCCAGACTTCTCAAGTTGAAGTTTTTGACGAACCACAAAACTCAATTGAACCACCACCACAAATTCCATCACAACAAACGCCACCACAACCAATACCTCAATCTGTAGATGAAAATTTAGTAATAGAACCCCAGCCAACAATAGCTCAGAAACAAGAAGAAACCGTTTTAATTGGTACCCCAATAAATTTAAAGAAGCCTGTTAATACACCAATAAATGTGAACAGAACCGATGTTGAAGAGAACAGTAAGAATTCCGATGTGGATGGCATTGCTTTGGTACTGCAACCAACGAGAGCAATGGTTCCACTTCCAATAAGTAACGATATTTTTGCACTCCAGAATACCATAGGCAACCTACAGATGGCTACGTTGTTAATGCAGCAATCGCAACTAATGTCACAGTTCAATGTAGCACAGAGACGCCAAGATCTCAATGCCTGTTCACAGGATTCAGATGAGCTGGCAAGCGAAGCCAGCAGTTATAGTCACAAGTACAATAGTCCCGAGAAGAAACGAAAAGAGCCACGTCAGCGGGAAGATACTCCTTCGAATGGAACGGTGAAAAATCAAATCCACGAAACTTGTCATCTTTGTGGACAATGCCATTTTATGAGTTCCGAAAAGCATGCGGTAGAATCGACAGGCGAATCTATAACGGAAGAACCTAAAATTTCCAATGAAGCAGAAAACAATTCAAGTAATATGAAAAATGATACAAAATCAGCAGAGGCAAATCCCACTTCTTCTGATAAAGAAGAACAATTAGCAGTTGTCGTTAGTAGTCAACCTTCGGTTGTAGTTGCAGAAATGAGAATTAACTCAATCACGTGTCAGGATGCGTCCACCCAAACGGATATACCAATAACATGTGAATTCTGTGCCCTAAATAATAACTCATATAAAGTGATTCTTAAAAGTGAGATTTCCGCAACAACCGCACAATCGACAAAAACACCTGAATTTTATACTGAAAGGGAAAACGAAATAATAACTACCATGACCGCCACAACAACGGCTACTTATCGGTCAAGATCGAAAGGAAAGAAGCAGAATGACAACATGGAGGAGCGTCCAAAATGGGGTGTAAATCGTCCATTGGTACAATACGTTAAGGCTAGCGAACGAGATCCTTTTTATATGCGAAAGAAAAAGAAATTCCTCAAGGCGCCACGTAGCAATTCCGTCGATTCTAGACTCGGCCATGAAAGCGACTCCGCAAGCACAAAGGCACGAAATGTTTGCACCGAAATACTTCCCATCAAAACCGACCAGAATGGCAAGATTTTCCTGAACTTCCGTGAAGCCAGCACCATCATGAATGAAGATGAAGTCAAGGAGAAACTTCGCCAACGATACTACACATTCGGAAAGATTCTCGCTAAAAGAAATTGGGATGACAGCAACGGAGCTGAATTGATTATTCGACGTGTCAGCAATCCTGATATTGAAAATTTCTAGGATAAAATTAAAAAAAAAATTTTTTTTTAAGCAAATTTTTACATGAAACAAAAAGAATAAGAAAATTAATAAAATTCAATCACTGTTTTTGGAGATATTTTTTTATTCTTCCATAGAGGAACTATTTTTTTTTTTTTTGGAAAAGTGATTAAAGTGAATTTTGAAAATATCCACACTATCCGCTTCAATGAACCGTTTCGAAAATGAATTTATTTTTGTGAAAATTGTGTGAAGTTTTTCCCAGTGAAGAGGGAAATCCAGGATAAGAGCAACACCGGCAACAATTAACTCAGCGACCACAGTGCTTTTGATTCAAAAACCCACTAATTCCGAACTGGTGTGTTTATTTGACCAACATTAATCCTACGGAAAATCCTTTTATTTTTTTCCTTTTTCTCCAAAAAGGCATAAAGGCAGTCGTTAGTCATCTAACAGCCAACATATTTTGTACCTAAACGCATCTAAACGAACAGATGGCTTCTAATTGTCCGGTAAGGAAGAATATAATTTCGGAAATTTCAGAGCCTAGATTATCCCAGATGAATCGCCTAAATTGAAGGTAATTACATGCGTGACTTACTCGACTCTTAATGTTTATTTTGTACGATGGTGTTTTGATTGCTAAGGGATTTTACACACGTTCTCGAGATTAGAATGCGCACTAATCCCTCTTTAGTTTATTTTTATAAAAAATTTACTAAAGAAAATATCACAAATGAAAAGGACATCCTCAAACGTTTCTAATAAATCTACGTCTGAATTTAGGGTTTTTCGCCATTTTGCATCCTAGTTTAGTAAAGCATTTAAATACAAATTTGTTATAGATTACTTTATGTATTCAATTTTATAGATATTTCCGTTTCTTAAAAATAAAATCATTGCTATTCACAAAAATAAAGCCACTTTAAGGGTTTTAATTTTTTTTTTAAATTCTAAAAAGTAGACTATTCAAGATTAAAAATTTTATTTTAATATTGAAATTAGAGAAAGTTTATCTAAATCGAAAATTACTGGTAATTTTTAAATAAGAATTCATTATTTTATCATTTATTTTTAGGAAAATTAAATTTTTTTTTCGAGAATTTTATAAAAAGGCTTTTCAATTCTGTGAATTATTTTTTTTTATAGCGCATTATTTTAGATATTCTTTGAAATTCACTTCACTGCAGATCACTATCGCTCAGTATTAAGCATTTTTCAAATTTGAAAGTTTTAATCAGTACTAATTTTAATAAAAAATTTTCAGTTAATTTTAATATTTTAATCAATACTCATTCAAGCAAAATGAGTTCTTATATACGAAAAGTAAGAAAACGGGCACTACTGAAGGCTTTTTTTCCATAAATCTTGTATACTCTTTATCACGCAAGAAGTACTTATTTCTTGGGCTGTGTGGTATGTGCCACCGTCTTGTGGAAACCACATATCATTCATATTCTTATCTTGCTATTTTTTTATTTTTTTATTTTTATTTTTACAGATATTTACAACTACAACATAGTAATAAGCAAATTTGAGCAATAGTATTAATTAGCTTGAAAGGTTGTGGGGAGTAAACATCCAATGAAGTTCCTCCTGCTAGCGTGTGTTTCTGTTTAGCCTCAGTGTTTTAGTAGATCACGCGACCAGTGACGCTTAAGTCTTCGATGGGTATTTCTAGGGAAGGAAGTGGAGGATAGTTCATGAACAAAAGGATTATTATGATTGAGGACACGGGAATGGAACTTTCTATAACGAGATACAGCCATGTCAAAAACAAATGGGACTTTATGATCACGATGAATAACAGTATTGCGAACATAAAAGGGGAATCGACAATTGTACGGGGTATTTTTGATTGAAGGGATTGGATTCGACGGGAATTAGAAGGCTTAGTAGATTCCCAGAGTTCTAGTCCGTATGTCCATATGGGTTTCAGTAAGGTATTGTGTATCAGTACTTTGCTGTCTATAGTAAGTTTGGAACGTTTGTCTAGAAGTCGAAGTAGTTTTAGGTAACGTCTTTTTAGTTCTTGTCTTTTAAGTCTTTTATGTGGGTTCCATATCAAGCGTTTGTCTAAGTACAGTCCTAGGTACCGCATCTTAGGAAAGAGGTGGAAAGGCGGTTCCAAAAAGTATTGTCTCATTGTCACCCTGGACATCAAAAATGATTTTAACTCGGCCCACTGGGATCGAGTCCTGGAGGCTCTTAAGAACATGGGGGTGCCCTACTACTTACGGAGGATGGCCAGATCATACTTCAGTGATCGACTTCTATACTACGAAACGGAGGATGGACCAGCGGAGTATGGGGTCACGGGTGGGGTACCTCAGGGCTCTGTCCTGGCGCCACTCTTATGGAACGTTATGTACGACGGCCTACTCCATCTGGAATTACCGACGAACACAACGCTCGTGGCCTTCGCGGACGACGTAGCGGTTGTCCTTGTAGCCAAACACCTGGAAGATCTGGAAGCCGCATTCTCCACCACCATCCGGAGGATAAGACAGTGGATGACATCGGAAGACCTATCATTGGCGGAACATAAGACCGAAGCACTCCTTGTGAGTAGCCGGAAGAAAATGGAGACCATTACCTTAAGAGTAGGCGACCACGACATCCAGTCGCTTAAGGTATATGGGAGGGCATGACTCACGACGGAGAGTGAAAGTTACCTGGGCAGATTTACGTTCATTGACTTTTATTCTCCATCTAGTAAACCAGTTCGGGAGGGTTTGGATTAGGATTTGGAGAGTTTCGGAATCATGTTGGGGATTTTCGCTAGATGCAAGGCAGGCCATATCATCGGTGTATGTAGCAAAGAAGATATTAGGGCAAATTGGGATATCGGATGTGTAAATGTTGTAGAGGATGGGTCCAAGTATGCTACCCTGAGGAACCCCGGCCAATATCGGCGAGATATATGAGAGTTCATTGGATTAATTTACTTGGAAGTCTCGTTTGAAAAGGAATGATCTTAGGACTAGGAAATAGCAACAACTTTGTTCATCAAGATGAAAATCCCTATGCCTATCATATTTTGTTCAAAATTGCAAATTGCAGCTGCTAAACTTTTGTTATTTATTAAATATTTCTCCAAAATGGAAACGCGTTATTCTGTTATGTAGTCCTCCATTCTTAATAACCCTAAACGGTTAGCTATTAGGTTTTTCTTTTTACTAATACTACTTAACCGCAAAAATGGCACAAAATTTTTTTGGGACACCTTATATTTTGGGACACATTGTACAGTAGCCCTTCTGAGACGTGCAGTACAAGTTTTAAACTCGTCTGAAAACTACTAGACCCTCTACAGGGTGCCACGAGGAATATAATAGTCAAATTTGCAGAAACAATATGCCAAATATCAATTTTTTTTATTACTTTTAGTGAATCTACGAGTTTGGCTTACGAAAAGTTGCAAAGAGCCTTTTGGGGAGTATTGTTTGCAGTAGAACAAGTTGTTTAATGGCATGAGGCATATTTTAGAGGGCTGAGATGAAGAACCTCTATCAGGAGGCCCTCAACATAAAACACTAATGAAAATGTAAGCAAAAATTAGTTGAGAGTATGTGCTGCCTCCAAAACAAACTGTCAACCAAGTTTTTTTTCAAAAATTCCTTGAAAGGCTTAGAAATTGTTCTTCGGTTTAGATCTGATGCTGCAGCCACTTGATCAGGCCTCCCTAATCTTCAGGAATAACATTTTTTTGTTCCCCAAAATAAGGGTGGCCTAAGATTAGGGTGGTCCTCAATATTGATAATTAATGAAAATGTGGAAAGAGTGAGAAATGTTGTCGGATCAAACTGTCGATTAACATTGAAGCTAATGTGTGAGAGTCCTTGAAAAGCTCTGGAAAAAGATTTTTTCTGCGAAAGATCTGATATTGCGGATACTTGATTAGGCCTCCCTAATCTTGGGGAATAAACATTTTTTTATGAGAGTTGTTGTCGGGTCAAACTGTCGATTAATATTGAAGGTAATGGGTAAGAGTTCTTGAAAGGCTAAGAAAGATGGTTTTCTTCCGCCAGATCCCATATTGCAACCACTTGATTAGGACTCCCTAATCTCAGGGAGCGAACATTTTTTTGTGCTCTAAGAATTGGGTGACCCCAGATCTAAAAATATTTGAAAAGAGTGAGAGCTGTTGTTAGCTCAAACTGTCGATCAATATTGAAGCTCATGTCTGAGTCCTTGAAAGGCTTAGACACTTGATTATTCATTCCTAATCTCGGGGAATGAATATTTTGTTGTGCTTCAAGATTTGGGTGGCCCCAGATAGGGAGACTACATCGTTCAAAAATGTAGAACGAGTCAGAACTCTTATAAGATCAGACTGTCGATCAACATTATAGCTAATAAGTTCGTTCTGGACTCCGAACCCTCCCGTCAGACATTGTAGTTTCTGTTATTAAAAAGTATTTATGTGCCAACCCAGCTACCCTATTCTCCTAATTTCAGTCGGAATGAATTTTTATTGTTTCTCAAGCTCCGTGTGATAGCTCTTGTGAGGTCAGACCATCGATTAATATTGAACCTAATTAAAAAAAGATTTTTTTGCGTCAGATTGGATATTGCAGATATCCCCATTCTACACTACGAAGATGCTCCTTTTAACACGGCCATCTTCATCAATGAGTTTTTGTTGGAAAAAGTGACTGCTGTGACTCCCCGTTTCTTAATTTACCTTATCTAAGTGCATGTGGCTTTTTTTTCGGCCCCTTATAAAAATATACTTTAAAGAAAATCATTTTGGTACTGTCGATAACAGCCAAAGGATTGTGCAACCTAAGAGCGAAAAGTGGGAGCAACGCCTCAGCCGATGTATAGCTCCCCAAATAAAGTACTTCTTTTGGAAATAAATAAATTTATAAAAATATAATAAAATTGTTGTAATCATTAGCTTGCTGCCATAGCTTATTCTCACTCATACGAACACTTGGGAGCCCATGAAATTCTTATTATGAGCAAAAGTTGACGTATTCTGAAATCGCAACTGAGCATTTATGATCAGCTTCACTCATCATAAATGCTCAGTTGCGATTGCAGAATATGTCAACTTTTGCTCATATTAAGACTCGGAACAGATTTCTTTAAATACATTGTATCACAATCTTTGGTGAATTATTTCGTGACACACAAATGCAACAACCAGAAATGAGGAATTAATTAATAGCGAACCAAATCAAATAGTCGTCAATGAGAGAGTGAATTATCAGAAACTGTGAAGCTTTTCAAATGCTATAAAATCGATTACTTTTGAATGTTGTTATCAATAATTGCTCTGCAGTTATCCACTCTTGCTGGCCGCACCAATAGTCGTAGAGGTATTAATTTGCCAGCTTGTGATTACAAGAAGGCCAATTGTTGTTAGCCTTCGAGCTGTGCCATCTATTCTCCAAGGAAGATTAATGGTAGTCGCTGACGCATCTTGTGCGGTCTCTAACCCAGGAGCTGTGTACTTTTAACTTTCTGACGAGTGTCTTCCTACAAAAGAAAGCCTGTTTACATTTTGTAATTAGAAAATCTGTGCTCTTGAATGTACTTGAATGTCGACCAATCAACAAATCGACCTCGCCAACATCTGTTCTCAACACCATTGTTGGATCCATCATGTAAACCGATTGATGTGTGCCAAAACGAGAAATACGAAAATGAAGAAAATTAAAAAGATGAATTCATAAAGTTATGAGATGCTGTGGTAAGAATAACATTCTCTTCATAAAATTTCTGGTGCATGTGTACTATTGAGTGACCCAGCCTCATATTAGAATCAATGTAATTGATTCTGTTCAATAAAATCTCCTTCCTGGTTTCCTGGTCTCTGCGGTGGAACACTGTTTGAACTATCGATGAGTGTACACGTTCGGCCTTGGATTTTTGGCAAGGTTAATAAATGCTGACGGAAATACACGTTGAATTATTATTTCGGAAAATATACGAAAAAGGCGAAGCGTTTAGAGCGCACTTACAAATTTTCATTTTTGTTGTGGCAATATTGAAGTGGTTGCCCCCTCTGACAGCAAACATGAAACATTCATTGAAACTGTCGAAAATGCTATTATTTTTCTGCTCTGAATTTTGTAAATGTGCAGTAAACACACCTGCTGCCAAGGTTAACATCGATAGCTATTCGTACTCACCTCATCCGTACCCGTTCTGCTACGAATCGAAATGAATTTTGATCGTGTGTTAATGGGAAATTGGCATGTGAAAACTATTGGCAGCATACTCGAATCTAAATATCTGCCCTTGACTTTTGATCCTGTTACGTCAAATCTATGAAAATACATTAATTTTGGAGCACGAAATTCATTTTATTACAAATTTCTTGACCATCGAGAATCAATGCCAAAATCAATATCGCAGCAATGAATATTCATTTCGATATGAAAATACTCGTAGTTTGAATACGATGAGTTGCGATGCCGACTTTATAAGAAACAATTGCCTGGCTCTGAGAATCGAAAGAGCATATTTTTTTTAGCAAATTTCCGTAATAGCATTGAATCTTTAGAGAAGTGAACCTGAACCTGAATGTGAGTTCGAATTGAAGCACATGAAATTTTTCACTGTCGATCAGGTTAAAAAGAAGAAAAAAATTCAAGAAAATTGTGGGCAGAAAATTGGTTTAATTCAATCTAGAACTAAATAAGAGACCATCCGCCCACATAATATTGATTATTTTGCACAGATCACAATCTTATACCTAAGTCGACACCTTCAGGGTGGTACAAATTAAGACATTTCCAGAACGAAAATTATGGGATTCTACGGAAGTACGGATATCCAGCGTAGGTAGACTCATAATCGTCTTAGTCAATTTAACGAAAATTTCCGATGGTTCTTTTCAATTTTTTGTTGTAGTTGCAGATGTTGGGTAGAATAATAAATCGGATTATGCAATTATCGTAAGAATTGTGGTAATTTTCGTATACATACCTATAAAAGGGCAAAAAAATTTAAACGGAAAATTCGTGCAATTATAGTTTTTGATATACACAATTATCCATTTTTTAGTTTACAAATTGAAACAATGTTATATGATAAAATTTTTAAAAAAATCATTATTTTAGATATAATTTATTTAGTTTATTATTTGCCATTTAATATTATGAAAATAAAATGAAAAAAATATAATTTTTTTTTTTAAAAAGTGGTAATTTTTCCGTTGAGACGTTTTGCGTTTTAAAAGGAGAATATATTAACCCATATTTCTTTACAAATGAAGAGTACGAAAGATGGTTAAAACTAATTTTTTTAAATCCTAAACATAGAAGATTTTAATTAAAACTATATATAATATTAAAAATATGGTGTCACAAGCCCCATAACGCAATAAATTTTGAATGCATTATGCGAAAAGTTCTTAAAAGGTGAGATTTTGAGGTTTTATGATGTCAATTAGCCTCCAAGATTGTGGGATTTAATGTTATTATACTTTTTTTTTAAATAAATATTTATAATAGGTTTTATTAACGTAGATAAATATGAATTTTTTTTATATTTAAAAACCAATAAGCCATTAAGAAATGGCCGAATTGTAACCCGAAATATGACCAAAAATTATCCCAAAATGAACGAGTCCAACGAAAAGTTTTGTAAATATTGGAAATAAATTTTTTTTTTTTAAATAATACCAAGATTCAGCCAACATAATTAAATATTAGTTTTATCAAAATCGAAATTTTGAATATGTGGCAGTAACTATTACTTACCGAACTTAAAATTGGAAAACCCTTTACTCTCTTATCTTTTTCAAACTAATCCAACGCTATAAAAGACAAATTCCAAATCTAAATATTTCTTATAATTAATTTAGGTCAAATTAGAAGACGATAAATAAAGGAGATAAAAAGAAAAACAGTCATAAAAAATACGATTTACCAGAATGTTCATATAACATATTATCAAATAAGACAGTATAAATATTTATTCAAAAAATGAGTTCGTCCTTTGCTCAGCTGATGGTATATAAAACGAAACGGCCAGCATGGACATGGAATATTAAAATCAAAAGGATATCAATAAATTAAGTTCATCCAATTCCTGCTGTCCAGGTATTAGCTAACTCGGGGATCATACAAGCCCATCGCTCTGAATCCGTTAATATTGCTTTAACAATGTTCCCTATTCGGACCGATGCTTTTTCCCAATTCTACTACACCATTAAATCGTCTCTTCTTTAGAATTTTTTTATGCCTGCATAGATGTTCATACACAATCGTGTGTGTATGGCTACTATTCAGTCGGTATTCGGTCTCAGCGCGAGATCGAGTTTGAGGTCTAGTATATTTTTTTGTTAATGCAACCACACAAATAACCTACCTGCGTTTATTTTGCTTCTCGAAAGTGAATTACAAACAACAACAAGAGATCGAAGATTTCCACTCGAGATATAAATGTCAACATTATTATAAGTTATTGTGCGAACCTTTTAGACCTCACAAAGGGATAAGAAATTTAGTTTTCATATTTGGTTTTTTAGACCCGTAAAATCGATCTGCTGTTATTTTTGTTCAGTATTTTTCTAATTTTTTTTCCGCTTCTTCTTTTTTTTTCATATTGAAATTTCTTCTTAGCATAATTCCATTGGATTTTACAAGAATAAAAACTTGATTACTCTAGCTCTCTCGTTTCGTATCCCTCTTCTTCTAATAAAAATAGATTTTTTTTTTTTACCAACACCGAAACTACTACCATTAAGGCCCTTATAATCACCATAATCACCATCATCATCTGTTACTGTTAACTTAAATAAGGAAAAAAAATGCTCCCTCCATGCTGTTAACCCATCCATAAACTCGCGCATACGTTGCGTTAGGATTCGATCTACAAAAATACATTTGATTGACCGAGATAATCGAAGATAAATACTATAGATACGCTGCGTTCTTCTTAGGAATTGTAAACTAATTAAATTACCCTAAAAAGATATGTTCTCCATTTAGATTATCCAGTATTTCATTGATTAATAATTTTTTTCTTCGCTAGCATTCTTAGAGTATTTTTCAATCGTTCAGTGAGCCAGTTTGTTCGAATCGATATCAGGTGTGCATATTATTTTGTGTTAAAAAAAAGGGTTACAATCGAAATTGAATAACATTCATAAATATTCAGTTTAGATGTTATCATCGAAAATAAATATTTCCAAAATTTTGTTCGAAAATACATAATTTAATGTCATGAACGAATGCAGAGCTATTTATTTATCCATAAGCCATACTGGGAATCACTGAGAGAGAGCTGGCAGTGCTGACTTATAGCTTAGGCTACCCTCGATGTGCAGTACACATTTTAAACCCTACAGAACCTGATAAGTGAAGTCATATTTTTGTAGTGCGTAACGAAATATGAAACAGGGAAATTTGGACCAAATATGTGCGTTCAAATATTGTGTTAAGCTGGATGAATCCTTAAGTTTAGCTTATGAAAATCTAGAATGAGTCTCTGTGGTAAATTTGTTGATAAAATTATGACCCTTTCGGTAGCATAAATGATTTTTGGAAAGCCAGGAAATAGTAGAAGATAAACTTCCTGAATGAGGCCTTCACCATCTGAAACTGATCATACCATAATGTTGAGTCAAAATTTATTTAACAGTTTGCCATACCTCCAAGACAAACTATGAATTAAATTTATTATAGAAAAAAGTCTTTCAAAGCCAACACCCCCCCCCCCCTCCAACTGGTTACACGGACATCTCAATCCATGAGTTTTAGTCACAAAAATGTATACCAGAGGTTCCCCAGCCACCAAGACAAACTGTCAAATTTTTTATAAAAAAAGTTCTTGAAAGACTCAGAAAAAGAATTTTTCACGAATGTAGAAAAATACCCCCTCTCACATGGCCATATCCATCAAAAAGTTTTTGTCGAAAAAAAAGGTAATCAAAAGGCTCATAAAAGAGTTCTTTACGTTAGAAGACACTTGAATGCTCCTCTATGAAAAAACCTCCGGTTACACGGTTATATCCATTAAAAAGTTTTTCTCAAAATAAGGGATTTCTGTGATTCCACAGCTATCCTGCCGCTAAGAAAAACTGCCAATCCTATTTTTTATTAAAAAAAAGTGCTTGAAAGGCTCATAAAAGAGTGCTTCATGTCAACATACTATAAAAATACCCCCCGTCAAAAAGTTTTCTCGACAAAAGGATTCCTATGGTTTCCCAGCTACCCTGTCACCAAGACAAATTCTCAATCAAGTTTTTTATAAAAAAAATACCTTGAAAGGCTCAGAAAAATGGTAATCCACATAATAAGAAAAATACCCCCTGTCACACGGACAATCCATCAAAAAGTTTTTAGCAAAAAAGGGATTCCTGTGGTTCCCCAGCTTCCCCTTATCACCAAGCAAAACTGTCAACCAAGTTTTTTTTAATATAAAAAACGTCCTTGAAAGGCTCATAAAAGAGTTATTCATGTCAGAAAGGCTCATAAAAGAGTTATTCACCTCCTGTCACACGACTATAACCATTAAAAGGTTTTTTGTTGTTGAAGAAAGGTATTTCTGTGGTTCCATAGCTACTCTGCTGCTAAGACACACTGTCAATCAAGTTTTTAAAAAAGCCCATACATCCCCTATCAAAAAAAAGGAATTGCTATGGTACCCCGCCACCCTACCACTAAAACAAACTTTCAACCAAATTTTTTTATAAAAAAAAATAGAGATAGAAAGACACTTGAATACTCCTTTATGAAAATACCCCCCGTTACACGATCATAACCTTAGAAAGGTCGAAAAATGGGATTTCAGTAATTCCCTAGCCACCCTACGGAACCGCAGTTGTTCAAGATAAAAAAACACTTGAAAGAACATCATCTTGGATTTTAATTGAAGAGATTTGATTTGGAGAGGATTGTATCATTCGTTTGACCCTCAAAGTTTTATTTCGTAAGTCCATATGGGTGTGATTACTGTATAAATAGTATTTTTTGGTCTGTTAGTTTTGATTGTTTATCTACCCAGTATTGTGTAAGTCCAAAGTAATGTGCAAGGTTTTTTTGTTAAAAAACTATTATTAATAAGAGGGAAGGTATTTTAGGCATTATTACGATGAAAAACAAACATTTTAATTTATAAAAATTTAAAATAATCTTTTTTTTATATCATATTATAGTAGATATTTTTAATAGAAATATTAATTTAAAATATTTTATTACCTTCTTATTAGAACTTTAAATTTTAAATAATTTAAAAAAAAAAACCATTTTAATAAATTTTTTTATTCATTCTCTCATTTCGGTTGCTAGCAGAAAGATCAACAAGGTAAAATTTCTTATAGAAAATACACACGGAATCAGCATATGTTCAACGTCAACATTGATTGACAAAGGCCAGTCTAAATCGATCTTAGTAAGAGTTTCTTGAATGAATCCCAAAACCAAATATGAAATTAGCTGCGATGAAGGAAAAAAAAAACAATATTTTGAAGAGGAATTTTTATGAATTGTAGTTTAGGATTTACTACCTTTTGCGTAAGAGCATATTTTTCGTATCATTGAAATAGAATTCGGCGATAAAAACAATCGAATTATTCACATTGAATGAATAGAAAAATTAAAAAAAAAAAAATACATTCGAAAGGAAAGTGTACACAAATCCAGATTCAATATTGATTATTTGAGGCATGGAGCACCAACCCGATCTAAACTGACTCGAATAAATCAATCCACCTCGTAGTCGGGGAGATGGGAAATCAGCGCAAATCCGAACCGTAGCATTATCGATGTTCGTCTACAAGCTCACGATTAACATAAAACTTATCGATTTGGAAACATGGAAAAGTTACTCCCAATCGATTGACGGGTACAAGTTGGACTCTCAAAAGCTAGAAAACTAGACGAAGATGAATTGTTCCCGAAGACCTATTGTAATGTGTCTTCAAGAGATCCGTTTGACTTCTAACAAGATAGCTCTCGTACAGTCGGGAACTGGAGGGCCTCCTCCCATTCAACCAAACCGACTGAACGAATCACTCATCAAACAATCAATAAAAAAGTGAGAGGTAAAAGTTCGGGGGTCAAAGCGCTTGTTCGATTAATCAAAGTTTTGTTTTCAAGATCACTAATATATTTCCCCCCCTTTTCCTCCCTCCAAAAAGGTGAATTTTTTCCGAAAATATTTAAAGATACAATTTTTTTTTGTCGGCCGTCTATCCTAAAAAATTTTTTTCTTTTTCCATTCAATCTGGCATAATTTTACTTTTGTTGTTGGTGTTTTTTTTTCAGTGATGCGCAGCTTAATTCACTCTCTTGGAGCCCACTTTGTACTTGAATAATTATAGACAAAAACTGTTTATTTCACATAGAATCGTATTATGAGAAAATTTATTTTTCCTCCTCTGATTGGGAGGGATCCAAAACAGCGAACTCTTAATCGATCCGACCGGATCGTTCAATACTTTTCGAATTCGATGGCATCGAATTCGATATTGAAACAATTAGTAAAATTTGATTTAGTCCTTGACTTTTACAGATCTTAAATTAAAATCAATCGATGGGGATGTGCTCCTGTCAGAGTTCGGCAGCTAAATCTAATATTTTCTATTTTCATAACTAATTGACCATTAATCAATCTGCGCTCGATGATCAGTTCTTGAATTTTTGATTCAACACGCTGGGCAACATAAAAGTTCCGCAAATAAATTTTTAAAGATGCAAAAAAAAAATAAAAATAATAATTAGCCATTCCCATAATTAGCCGACATTTACATTTGTTAATATTGCTTAATTTAAGCTTTTTCCCTTCTCCTATGAATTTCGCGCAGTGAGTCGTAACCACGTCCTTGATTGAGCTGCGAACCGATAAAGGAATTCCCAAATACACAATTAGTACTTCGTGTAGATTTAGTATTTTTTTTTTATTAAATTTATATCAAACAATATTTAAAACTTTTATCTACTTTTCTAGAAATATAAACAGTTGTATAAATTGTCCTTAGATATTTGTTCATCTGAATATGATTTTTTATATATTCTTACAAACAAATAGTCTAATTAGCGTCAAATCGCACAATCTTGAAGGCAAATCGACATCATCAAATCTCGAAATTAGGCGTTGTGGGAACTTTTCAACACATCAATAAAATGACCTTCTCAGTCCAAAAATCCCCATTATACTCTCAAACAAAAATTCATACCAGATATTAATTTTTTTATAGAAAATTAAGCAATTTTTCATATTGACCTATCCACAAAGGGAGAATTGAGCCTCATCGCTGAAGAAAATTTTGGTCCAGAAATATTTTTTGTAGAAAGTTACTAAATAAATTTTTAATAAAATTATACATTTTTTTTCGTTTTTTTTTAATTACTTTTGTGAATGTCCCAATTTTTTGTACGTCCCGCAATTTTTTCGAAACCACCATTTTAATTGCTGCAACTTTTTGTGTCTACAATATATATTTTAGAATGTCCAAAAAATCAAGCAAAATGAACTGAACATTCCGAGAAGCTCTCTACAGCATATTCTTGCAAAAAATTTGCATCTTCATGTTAACGGGATTGTTGTGGTTCAGAAAAACCACGCGTGATTGTGGAGACGCAAACGCATCCACAACGTATTACTGTTGGGTGCGGATTTCAGACTGGTTACAATAACAGTAAATGGTGCCGCTATGGTGATATGATAATCCAGTTTTTGTTCCTAAATTGGAAGCTATTAATATGAATGACATGTGGTTTCAACAAGATGGTACCACAAGCCCTACAGTCCAAGAAAAATTCAATTATTACATAAGTCTTTGGGGTTTCTTGATATATTAGGTTTACGGTAACAAGCCCACACCCTTTCCACCACGCCTTGAAGTAGAAAATTTGGCACTGTATCACCGACATTCAGCCATATTTATGAAAAACGGTCATGAAAATTTTCAACAAAAGGGTGCGTATGAGCCAGTAGATCCATGGGGGCTCTACACATAACCTTACACTATACGAGGTCTGTTCAAAAAGCATCGCGAATTTTGAATTTCCGCAGGTTACGTATATTCCATTTTCGATTTTTTGTGACGTTATGTTGGTACTCATATCTCTCACTTATGTCGACAATTTCAAAAAATGTATCAAAGAATCTGTTTTGGGAACAAGAAAATATCACAGAGGGCCAAATCTGGGGAATACGGTGGCTGCGGCATTATTAGTGCTCTTCCACAAATCCGGGCGTTTCTGGCGGATTGCTTCACACAACTTGTGCATAACTTACAGGTAATATTCTCTATTGAACTCATGATGCACCACGCCCCTGCAGTCGAAGAAAACTGTAAGCAAAACCTTCACATTCGACCGAACTTGCCGCGCTTTTTTCGGTCTTGGCTTGTGCAGCAGCTTCCATTGGGATGATTGAGCTTTGGTTGCCACGTTATAACCATAAACCCATGATTCGTCACCAGTTATGACCCTTTGGAGCAAATGTGGGTCGTCGCGGACAGAGCTCCTTAGCAATGTGAATGCGATGCTGTTTTTGGTCGAAAATGAGCAAAAATCGAAGACGATGCAAGCAACGCAGCTGTCAAAAATTAACTTAACATTCAAAATAGTCGAACTTGTCGCCATAAGTGAGAGACATGAGTACCAATATAACGCCACAAAAAAATCGAAAACCTAATATACGAGCCGCTGAAATTCAAAATTGGCGACCTCGTATACTTTATGAATTAATAAAAAATTATAATTTTATATTATAACTCTGTATTTTCTATCAAAAATACTTCTGACGTTGTTTTTGGGACAACCTATATAAGGTGTCTGAGACAAGAGCCAGAGACAATTTTGTAGCGCCACGGCCTTTGTTAAAAAAAACTGGCTTTTAGTTAATTAGAGGAAAAAGTTAGAGATTGTTAAATTTTTATGGAGAAATTCTGGATAATCGATATCCTTTTAATAATGGGAAATGATAAATTTAAGGCCCCAGGAAAGACATAAAGGATGAGGTTGGTTACTGAAGAGTTCGGTATGCCCACTCCAAATTCTGGCAAGTTTGTTTGCCCAGAATTTCGGAACGGTTCTTGTGTGAGCATAATTTTCTAGGTAAAATGTTCTGTGGCAGCTATTTTCAAGATAATAATTTTGGATACATTTCAACACAAAATTAAATAATTTTTATCCTATTTCATTTATTTTTGCAATGACTATAATATTTTTTCATCCTGTTGTAATTATTAAACAGTTTTCTAAAAAAAATTAATTGCTATTAAATGATTACTTGGAAAAATTGATTAACAACGATTAGCAGACCTTATTCTTAAGTTCAAAAAGCATCTCAATTATACGATATTAAGACCTTAAACTGGTCAATATTACCGATTTTTTTCTATTAATTATGCAATATAATTTTGTCTATGTAAAGTCTGGAACTAAAGAGAAGTGTACAATCCCTAAGGAGGAGAAACAACTTTTATTTTGAGCTCAAAAATCCAGACAGTGTATCGTTCCATATAAATTTCAATATTAGAGTCTGGTTTCACACCTGCTGTTTTCAAAAAGCGACAAATCTTTACCAGATCAGCTACGTGAAATAAATATTTTGACAAAATTCTGAATACCTTTCAGTTCAGAGCAGTCGTTTTTTATCCACATTGTATAAACGAATATTTGAAAAGAAAAGAAACAAGGAGTGTGGCATGCAGTTTGTTTCGGTTGGTTTTTGATAACCTCAACAAATAATTTTCGTTTCCTTTATGTACGAGAGTGTATATTGGCAGTGTTGGAATGACAAAAGAAGTCAAAATACGCTGTGGTCACCTTTTAGGTGAGAAATAAAGAAGCCAACGCGATACCATCGGACAAGCATAAATTCAGAGGTTCAGAGCTCGTACTGAATCCATGTCTGACACCGATGAGTCTGCCTGGATATCAGAGAATGCTATACCATCCGGCGGCAATAACTTAAAAATTCACAAAATGACAAGCAATGTAGAGTGGTATGTAAGCCAATGTCTTGGCACTTCCATTTACTCCTCCAACAACTGCTGTCCTTAAAGGAAATCGAATGTGGCTTAACTGAGTTAGCTGGATTAGTTTGGATGACGATTCGAATGATGATGAGGCGGCAGTAAGTAGACTGCTTACCGAAGGACTACACAAATAATGCAATTCGGGAATCTAGTACCGATCGAATTTAAACCAGCAATACACTCTCAAATTTTGGTGGTAACTTCTTCGAATCAGTTATCATGATCTGAAATATTTACTGACTGGTTCACGAACTCAAACATGACCCCCCGAGATTGTCGAGATCAGATATAATTTGGAAATTTGTTTTGCATCGATTTTGTTTGGTCATCTTCACGATTTTAAGGATTTGTCCACCAAACAGCAGCCTGCCTCTTCTGGTACTTTAAACATATATACAAGTATTTATTGCAGCTTTTCTTACTTTTTTTTTTAAAAACATTTTTATCACGCTTAAATTTCTTTGAAAATATTATATTAAAAAAAAAAAATTATAAGAAAAATTCTACGAAACATTTAACAAAAATTAAGAATAAAACCACCAGGAAAGAAAACAAAAAAAAATATATAACAAGGATATATGTATAAATGGTGTGCATGAATTATAAAAATTTATTTTAACATTAATTAAGTTTCATTTGCATTTAATGCTATAAGAAATTTGCTTACAAATAAATTATAAAAGTGCAGCGACAAAACAAAATCGAATTGGACAAAATTTCAATACGAACAAAAATACGAGTGTAAAATGTTGATTACAGAGTGCAGAATTGGGGGGCAATAAATTTTTATTTGAATATATAAAAATATACTGGAATAAAGAAAATAACAAGAAAAAAAATCACCAATAATAAACAATGTTATAATAAGTATAATGAAGAAATCCCAGAAATTATTGAACGGGGATTGAATTTGTGGAATGTTCGCCTACACGAAATTTGTTGAATATATGAAAATAAATAAATATCAGCAATGAGTATGAAAATCATCAGATAAATTCGTAAAAGAAACAAAATTAAAAAATTTCATGGTTAATAATAATGCATGAATATTTAAATATATTGAAGATACGACATCACAGTGTGTGTTTATTTACAATAATAAAAAGCCTATTGGCCTGGTTTGTTGAAACAGGACATATCGATAAATGGGTATTTATTGCAGAGCAACGAACATATATTTAATGGTATCACACTGTGCTTTTACTGGTCGTAAACTTTGCACTTTCGTCATATCCTTATAGACTACTCACATATACTTACTAGAGTTTGTGGAGAAATTTTCCAATGAAATAATCGAAATCAGATATTAAAAAAAATCGGTGTAATTGCTTCCTAATTGAACCGTATTCAATTTTTATGTTGTATTTTAAAATATTTATTTCGTAAGCTTTAATTTAACGACAAAAATTTATTTTTCGATTTTGTACATTTCCTTTGGACAATCACCAAAATATGTGCTTATTAAATGAACTATATTACGGGGCATTGTGAACGTGTTTTCCTTGAAGAAGATTGTTAAAAGTTGGTGTCCGATAGGGAACTAATAAAATATACTTTATTAGTATGCATAAAGACGCCAATAATTTAAGAAAGAAATTTTCTTAATAATGTAAATTTGTAAGCATTTATAATTTTTTTTATTTTCAACTGCATTCTTAATAGAAGGGATTCTTTGTTATTGAACGGATAATATGAGGAATAAACGACAGCGATCCTTTCTAGACGTCCAGTATAAATTAGTAGGAAATTTGTTTTTTTTTATTGGATGGTAGAGAAACAAGTCAAAAGTAAGGGCTCTTTTAAGGTCACACCATCAAATAATATTGAGGCTTCTTAAAATAATCAGTGAAAGGCGGTTCTGTGTGTCAGAAGAGCCTACTTCAATAAATTATTTCGTTTGAAAATTCTCACCATAACATCGAATTTTCTGCTTTACTAGGAAGTGTTATTGCCAGTCCTCATGTACTGTTCGGAAACTTGGGTTCTTAGCAAAAACCAATTCAAACTCTTGTCCGCGTTTAGGAGGAATTTTTTGCCTCCTACATGGGTGGATGACCCCATGGCCTTTTCAATGTTGAGATCCTGGAGCGTTATTATGCACTCCCAGTTATGAATAAATTTAAGCTCAATAGACTTAGTTGGGTAGGATACCTAATCTTTATGAATAAGGAAGATACTGACGGAAAGTCTACAGTAACTCTATTTATGGTCCCAGAAGACGAAAAAGTTCCTGCCTTCGATGGAGCGCTTGCGTTAGCCACGTTGCTAAAGATATGGTAAGTGGCGAACTCGAAGATCGGATTCTTGATTGTCGCACCGTTGATAATGATGGTGATGATGAGTAGTCTTATAAGGTTGGATACTCTATTAATATTGAAGTTGCAAAAAAGTCCCTGAAAGGCTCAGTGAAAGAATTTTTATATCAGATCAGAAAAAGTGGATTTTTGTGATTCTACAGTACTAAGAGCCAACCCCGCCCTCCGCCCTCCAATAACCGGATATATGTCCATGATATATATATATATCTATCGAAGTCAAAAGGTGGAGAAAAGGTTCCATAAAATGCTGTGGTATCATAATACTTGACGTGAAGAACGCTTTCAACTCGGAGAGATGGGATTGTATATCTGACGAAGTGGAGTCAATTGGTTTTCCGGAGTACATTACCACGATAAAAGAGACTATCCGAGTAGTAAAATTTTTTTGTGCAGGACGAGCTATCATTAAGGATCACGAAGAGGTCCTATAAGGCTCAATTCAGGGCCTCAGGTGTTTTTTTCTTATGTTTAGATTAATGAGGTACAGAGGGAAATCTTCAAAATGTAGAAGATTCTACATGCCAGACGAGTTATGCGGGATTTTTACCTCGCTAAAACCTAACCTGTATCCCTAACTTTACTCCCGGAACGATGGTTCCCCGGCGGCACTCTTTGTAAATACTACTTCGCCGGGGCGTTCTTATTTGATATTACTGCTGTACCGATATTATGAGGCCTCGCGGCCTATTTTTCGTACGTGGTGCGAAGATCCTTGATAATAGATTCCGCGCACTCTGCAACTCTGCTCCAAGCCGATTGGCTCTTCAGCATGCACTTCAGTATGTTTTCTGGACTGATGGAACGGTCCAGATTTCTCTCCAGTTCTGCCCGTGTCCTCTTGTTGAAGGGGCATTGGAAGAACACGTGTTCTGCATCTTCGGTCACATCGCGGCGATGATGACAGTTTGGGGAGTCATTTCTCTTGAATCTGTGCAACTATGCCCGAAAGCATCCATGCCCAGTCAAGAGTTGGGTGATGTAATACCCGACTTCCCCGTGCAGGCGAGTGACCCATTTGGTGACATCTGGGATCAACCGATGAGTCCACCGACCCTTCGTCGAGTTGTCCCATCTCTCTTGCCAGAGGCGAAGACTCTCGGGTCTCTCCTCTTCATAGAGGACCTTTCTCCGCTCTTCCTTCTTCCTACGTTGACTGCATCGTGTGAAACCGTTCGGTATGCTGACGCAACTCTGATCGCTAAAAGCCGCTGGACTGATGACATTGTCTTGCGGTATGTTGTAAGCTGTAGCGATTTTCGCTAGTGCACCCATACTGTTGCTCCGTATAGCAGGACGGATGTAACTACAGTTGCCAGTAGTCGCCTTCGCATTTGCCTGGTGCGTCCGATATTGGGCATTATCCGCGAAAGCGCGACCTGTACTGCTGATGCCTTCCTGCTGGCGCTGAAGATGTGCTTCTTGAAGTTGAGTCTGGCATTCAAAACCACTCCTAGATACCTTATGTAGGGTATCGACTGGATGTCGTGGTCGCCACTGTTATGGTGATGGTCTCCATTTTCTTCCGGCTACTCACAAGGAGTGCCTTGGTCTTATGTTCCGCCAAAAACAGGTCTGCCGATGTCATCGACTGTCTTATCCTCCGGATGGTGGTGGAGAATGCGGCTTCCAGTTCCTCCAGGTGTTTGGCTACAAGGACAACCACTACATCGTCCGCGAAAGCCACGAGTGTTGTGTTTGTCGGTAGTTCCAGATAGAGAAGGCCGTCGTACATGACGTTCCACAATAGCGGCCGCAGGACAGAGCCCTGAGGTACCCCTCCCGTGACCCCATACTCCGCCGGTCCACTTCCGCGCAAGGGCCTCTAGTGTGAAATGGGATATATGATGGTATTCATATTCCAAATTAGAGTGTGACTTCGGTTTGAAGTTGGCTCCTAGCAGCTGGTCTTAGGTTGGCGGACCATAAGGCGGAGATAATTCTTATCATGAGTAGGAAGTGCAGAAAGAATATTACCATTAGGATTGGCGAACAATAGGTGATATCGGGATCATCTCTGGATCATCTCGAAGTAGGGTTGATGATTGACGCGAGACTGCAGTTCACGAATACCTATTATACAATAGTGGGAAGTCTGCGGGGAAAATGATGGCACTGGCGCTCTTAATTCTGAATCTTGGGAGACCCAGACAGAGTAGTGGACTCTGTTAGCAACCGTGATCGGGTCAATCCTATTGTAGGCTGCGCCTATTTGGGCGGATGAGTTAATTACAGCAACGTTCATAGATTTAGCTGTCTCAGTCTATCGTAGGAGTATATTGAGGATGGCCGGCGCATTTCGAACGGTGTTATATATACGAGGCCATTTGTGTTGTGACCGGAATGACACCGATTGAAATACTCGCAGATGAGCGGCAGAGACTGTACCGCCGGGACGGTCAGTTTAACGCTGTAACGCGATCCCAGACTCATGCTGAGGAAAGAATTGAGTCTAGGAGGAAGTGCCAAAATGGTTGGGATAATGCCCCCGAAAACAGATGGACTCACCCTATCATCTCGGCAGCGGTTCCGTGGATAGATCGTCGACACGTTAATGTTGGCTACTACTTTTCCCAATTTTTGACGGGATACGGATGTTTTAGGGGTTACAAATTCCGCTTTAAATTAGATTCTAGCTCAATGTGTCCTTCTTGGGACGGGATAGTGGAGAGCTTGATGCACGTTTTCTTTTACTGCGCCCAATTCAATGCGGAAACAAAAGAAGCTCAGAAGTTCGCTGGCAGACTTCTGACGTCACAGATTATCATGGCCCTGATAGAAGGATATCGAAGTCCTTACGACAACAGTCCTAAAAATTCTACGTCTAGATGAGCGTGAAACGAAACGGTAGAAGTAATTCACAAGAGTACTGATTCGATCAATTACTGCCGCATGAAGTAATACTTGACGGTGATTCAATGGGGAGTTATAGAAATGTGGCAAAATAAGGTGATTTTAGTGGGTTACAGTACCATAGTTCTTCTTTCAATAATTTTCATCTTACTACAAGAAAAAGAAATTATCTATGTTGACACTTGCTCAATAAGACCTTTATCATCGAAAATGGATGAAATTTTAGAACAAGTGAAGGTTTTTATAAGGCCAGACCTAGAAGTTGATGAGTACGTCCTTAAAAAGTTCATAAAAACAGATATTGGTGACGCTTGGATGTTCTATAATTACAAGGACTTCTGTTTCATGGGCATCACAATCAACCAGTTTGTGACACAAAAAGGGATTCCTGGCTTGGACTAATATTATCTCATATCAGTTCTTGTGACTTTTTTTTACCAATATCAAAGACCACCTAAAAGCACGGCATCTTGGCTATGTTAAAAGCAGTGCAACCAAGGAGCTAAAGGTCATTCTAACTGAATTCTTCTAGCACTATTTCTAAGAATGGAAATAAAGCTTTCACCAATATATTGCTGATCAAAAAAAAAACACTTTGAAAGAAAAAACATTAATGTACAAAAATAAAATAAAATTGTTGCAAAAATGTAT
This sequence comes from Atherix ibis, assembly GCA_958298945.1. Classification (NCBI taxonomy): domain Eukaryota; kingdom Metazoa; phylum Arthropoda; class Insecta; order Diptera; family Athericidae; genus Atherix; species Atherix ibis. The sequence continues at coordinate 26,516,924 of OY282605.1, read as the reverse complement.
CAGTTCTATTATTTTCATGCTGAACTTTGAACATTTATTAGAATTTCTTGAATCTGCAAGGGTCGTTCAATAAGTCCTTAGAAAATCTAAGAAATTGCGCTTGTAGTGTCGGTAAAGATTTTGTAAGTAATATTTATGACAGGAAAGCTGTCAAAATTTCAGCTCGATCCATAGCGTAGGTCAATTTTTATTGTCGATTAAAGTTAACGACATTTATTTGTGCATAACAATGGAAAAAAGCGAGTTTAGGGCTGTCATCAAACATCTCCATTTGAAAGGCTTAAGCCCGAAATAAATCAAAGCCGAGTTGGATGCAGTTCATGGCACATCTGCACATGTGTTTGCGACGGTTTACAATTGGGTGAATGAATTTAAATGTGGCCATTCATCCACAAAAGATGAACATCGTTCAGGACGCCCAGTTGAGGTGTCTACTCCTGAAATCATCGACAAAATCCACGATCTGATTTTAAACGATCGGCGAATTAAAGTGCGCGAATTAGTTGAGGCCACGGGCATATCACAAGGTACAGTCGCTTCAATTTTGCATGAAAAATTGTCTGTGAAAAAAATTTCGGCAAGATGGGTGCCGCGTTTGCTCTCAGAGGAGAATAAGCGCAATCGTGCAGTGGACTCTGAGGCTATGTTGCCACTCTTTCATCGCAATCCTGCCGAATTCCTTCGTCGATATCTCACTGTGGACGAAACCTGGATACACTACTACATTCACGAAACGAAGAGACAGTCATCACAGTGGATTTTCAAGGGTGAACGGGCTCCGAAGAAGGCAAAAACTGTGCCATCGACCGGCAAGAAGATGGCCACGGTCTTTTGGGATTCGCAGGGCATCATTTTTATCGACTACTTGGAAAAAGAAAAAACAATAACAGGAGCGTATTACGCGTCGTTATTGCAACGGTTGAGCGAAGAAATCAAAGAGAAACGCCCCCATCTGAAAAAGAAAAAAATCCTCTTGCATCAGGACAATGCGCGTGTGCAAAACACTTGCGCTGTTTCCATGGCCAAAATTGTGGAATTGAGAATGGAATTGTTGCAGCATCCCGCTTATTCACCAGATTTGGCCCCGAGTGACTATTTTCTTTTCTCCAATCTGAAGAAATGGCTTGGCGGACGACGGTTCACTTCCAACGAGTATTTTGCAGAACTTCTGAAATCCTATTTTTTGGACGGGATAAAAATTTTGGAAAAACGGTTGGGAAAGTGTATAGAGCTAAAAGGAGATTATGTTGAAAAATAAAATTTTTTTTTTTAAAAAACAGTATTTTTCCATTTTTTTCTAAGGACTTATTGAACGACCCTCGTATATTAGTTTGCTCAAAATTATCCTTACATGTTCTGTAAGTATGGACTAAAAATATTTGAAAAAAAAAATACTAAATAAAATTTAAGTTAATTTGTAATCTCCAGATTCTTCGTAATTTTTTTTAAATGAATATTTTTTTTTATTTAGAAACGAAAATATAAAACTAAAATATATGATCGCATTAGATAAGGTAATAGATTCGTCCTAGATTTATATATGTACATATGTTCGGAATAGATTTCTGGGCTATTAAAAATTGACTAAAGGGATTAGATAGGTCACATAAGGCGATACAGTTAACGAGATTACTACTGAAACTCGCCCCAGTTAATAGGAAGAATGTTGAATATAAGCGGGCACTTTTTTTTTTTTTAAATAAAACTAAAAGGACCAAGGAAAACTAGCCTGCCGTTCGATAGTAAGTAATTTGATTCGTAATGAAGACATTTTGTCGTCATGGAACAATGCGCACGATTGTCAGGACCAAAGGTAAAACAGGAAGTGGCATTAGTCACCCGTTTAAGAATGGGGTCCTTCCTGGTTGCTTCATCGTTAAATCACAGAAATGCTGGCATAATACTATGACCGTAGAATCATGAAAATTATTAATAAAAATTGTTATAATACAACGAATAAATCGTTTTAGTACCCTGATTTCAATCGAACAAAAGGATATAAAATAGCAATTTCTATACTGATACATTTTCGACTATTATTACAGTATGTATAGAGAAATTATTTACGAATAAAAAAAAATTTAAATTAGGAGCAGGATCATAAGAGCAAATAGCAATAAACACATTTGACTCTTCCGTTTGGTGGTTTATTTTTCTCAGTACGTTTCAACGGTGATGTCAAAGGTGATAGAGATCTTCTGGTCAACCACAGAAAACAAAACAAACAGGAGTACAAAAGGGTTGGAACAATAAAATCTCGTACGATCTTAACAACCCTCACCCTTTGGCACTGTGACATTTATTAATGCACAACCATAAAATAATCTTCTGAAAAATTCATCCGCATTCGGATTGGATTTCTTGATTTATGACTTAATTTTCTTAAGAAGGAAACCACTTTTCATAATTCGTATGCAGACCATATCTATATTCTGAATAATATAAAAAATAGAATTTATTTATTCGAAAATAAAATTTCAAACCACTTTTATAGAATTAAAATTAAAAGAAATCTTCCAGAATGCGGAGCGGGTATAAAACTGCTTAGGCTTAAATTGGTTTTTTTCTCAAACATTTTTAGGAATAAGTGAATCCTTAAATAATTTATAACGATTTTTTTTTAAAGTGCTACAAAAAAAAATAATTTTTTATAATTTTATTTGGATCATTTTTTTAAAAGGCGCCAATGAATTGAGGTTTTTTTACGTGATTTTAAATCCCATTTACGTTATTTTTTTAAAAAGGCTATCCAACTTTTATTTGGAAATAAGAATTATATAAATAATATTTTTAATTCAAATTTGGAAAAACTTTATATAATATTGATTTTATAATATTTTGCCATTTTTTAATAAATATAATAAAATAATTTTTTGGGACTATAATAGGATAATTTTTTTTTTATAAGTAGACAATTTTTTGAGGTAGTTTTGGTAATTTTTCGATTATTTTGGGCTATAATTTAGTCATTCCTTGAATGCTTATGAATTGAAGTTTTTCTAGGTTATTTTTAAATTATGTTTTTTTTGAAAAGATATTCAATTTCCATTTTATATATAAAATTTATATAAACCATATTTTGAATTTAAATTTGCAAAAAGTTTGTATAATATTAATTTTAGAGTACTTTGCCATTCTTTAATAAGATTTAATTAAGACTCAATTTTTTGGATTTTAATAAGACAATTTTTTTTTAACAAACTATTTTTTAAAGTAGGTTTAAATATTATTTCTAATATTTTGGACTATAGTTAAGCCATTACTAGACAAAAGTTAGTTTTCTATTAAGTTTAATGATTGCGTTCGCTTGAACAAACGAGTCTTTAAAAGCGAAAAGCCAATGTTTTTTTTGCAGTGCCCTACCAAAAATTCAAATTAATATCCAGAAATATCGAAATAATGCGTCCGCTTAAATTTACGCTCAATAAATACAAATTTTATTGACATGTTTTTAAAATCATACATGTTGAATATTGAAATTTTTAAGTTTATGGCAAAATAAAGTTAGTAGTCATACGGTTGTAGCGCTCAGAATTGACGGTAGCGGCCTCTTCACCATCATTTATTTTAAAAAAATGTGGGTTAATGATATGTTGAAACCAAAATAAGACACCAGTCTCTTTTTGCGGATATAATTGCTTTTTAATAAATCATTTGAGGGTTTTTAGAGCCTCATATATTGACATTTTCCTTATTGACTTCTGTTGGAGTTATCGACAGTAAGTACTGTTGTTTTTAGTGACAAACTAATTGTTACATATAATACCACACGTCGCCTACGATCATAGGGATTGAATTACGCTCAATGAACGCACTACCATCAGTGGACTCAGCTGTCATAAGCAGTGACAACGCACGAAATAAGAGCTGGTATATAACACCAGGGTATTAACCACAGCCAAAACGTTTTAGCCTTAGGCGCCTCACGAATATCGAGCACAGTGGGTTTTAAGACCATGGGGCACCTGAATTCCGGGGTACAAATTTTTGTTTTATGAGTAATTCGATTTGTTTACCGCCCATTGAGCTCGTCACTTAAGAGAATTTTGCTCGAAACGTGCATGCAGCATAATCACCACTTTCATCCAAAACCTGTTGTTTGAGCACCTAATCGGCATATCTTCTGCGTTAATTAGTAATATTTTATCACATCTCTATCTATAATCCAAAATGACAATTATTGATGTTAATGAATTTTGATTTTTACAATATACGAGGGTCATTCAACAAGTACTTAGCCTCACCGCCCGATGGAACTGCTGTCACAAAAGAATCGTGCAGTACATTCTTTTAGTAGCCTACTGTCACATCATAGTGCATTACATTCTTTTAGTAGCCTACTGTCAAAGTTTTAGTCGATTCCCTTCATTAGTTTTGTTTTGAGAGCCTTTGAAAGCAAGCGTGTCGGTCGGTTGCACAAAAATTGAAAAAGAACAATATCGTTCGGTGATTAGATTCTTGTTTTTGGAAGGAAAAACGCGCAGCAAAATCAAAGATCGCTTGGATGCTGTGTATGGTGACTCTTCTCCTTCGATGACGACCGTCAAGAATTGGTTCAACGAGTTTGTTCGTGGCCGCACGTCGGTTTTTGATGAGCCACGCCCAGGTGCCCCGAAAACGGCTGCTATGGAGGAAAACGTTAAAAAATTCCACGATCTCGTGTTGGCAGACCGTCGATTGAAGGTTCACGAGATAGCTGAGACTGTGGGCATCGTAGTAGGAACGGTGCATCATATTCTTCACGAAGAACTGGGCATGAGAAAGCTGTCGGCGCGATGGAAAAAAAGCGCAACCGTGAGACCACATCGGCGACGTGTTTGGCTCTGTTTCAGCGCACTCCAGTGGAGTTCTTGCGTCGTTTCGTGACCGTCAACGAAACATGGATTCACTGGTACACACCAGAGACCAAGGAACAGTCGAAACAGTGGACTTCACCCGGCAAACGTGCTCCGAAGAAGGCGAAGACTGTTCGATCGGCCGGAAAGGTGATGACCACCGTTTTCTGGGATTCACAAGGTGTGATCCACATCGATTACCTCGAGAAGGGTAAAACAATCACGGGGCGCTACTATGCTGACTTATTGGGCTGATTTGACGTCGAATTTAAAAAAAAACGGGCCCCGCTTTGCGAAGAAAAAAGTGCTGTTCCACCACGACAACGCGCCGGCTCACACCTCCGCCGTCGCCATGGCCAAATTGGTCGAATTGCGCTACGAATTGCTGCCCCATCCACCGTACTCTCCAGATTTGGCCTCCTGTGACTAATTTTTGTTCCCAAACCTGAAAAAAATCACTCGCCGGGAATAGATTTGGGTCGAATGAGGAGGTCATCGTCCCCACGGAGGCCTATTTTGCTTCCCTCGAGAAAATGTATTTTTGGACGGGTTAAAAAAGTTAGAGCATCGCTGGGCCAAGTGTATCGAGCTTGAAGGAGATTATGTGGAAAAATAGATTGCCACCTTTCAAAATTTTCGTTTTTCTTTTGTAGGCTAAGTACTTGTTGAATGACCCTCGTATATTAAATAACTGTCAAATGTAAAAAATATACTCTCTAAACTACAAAATAGATAGTGCCGAATTTTTAAATTTTCTTTTTTTTTTAAAAACCAGAAGAAAATTATTGAAAAATTGTTTTCCCGCAAATCCCTTTTTTTTTTTTAAAACCCATTTCATTATGAAATTATCCTTATAAAATTTGATGTATTAACTATAATAAATTTATTATAGTTAATACATCAAATTTTATTAGGATAATTTTCGAAAATCAAGTTCCAATTTATTTCTATTGTGATCTTACATAAACGATTCCTAAACTTGTCTTATTTTTAGTTTGTGTCTACAATCTTGCATAATCGATTCTAAACGATATGATTTGAGGTTTGGAAAATTACAAAATATTTTATGCTAACGGAGGTGAAGTTAGGGAATATTTTTTATCTGTTTATATTCATTTATGGTAATATGGACGTACAGGTAGGACGTATGATTACCTCAACTGTCATGTGTACATACATATAACAATAAAACAATTCGTAGTGGATTTAAAGCTCAATGAGCAATTCTCCCATTAGCCAAATGCCTACGGAACATAATGGAGCGTTTCATAATCAGAACGTTTTTCTTGTCGACGTTCATTGCGACCACTAGTCAGACTGTTTGTATTTTGTTTGGCACACGGCCGATTATCTATGAAAAAAAAGAGCCCATGCGACTTAAGACGTACGACTTAGATAGCCTCAAGGCCATTCCAATTGTCTCAAGAAAATCACAGTGCAGTGCTTACCAGTATACACATGTGATGTGTGACACAATTACGTCCGACATTATTCTTTTCATTTCAATTTCAATTTTCATTTCTATTTTTCCATTTTTTCTATTTTAATTTCGATTTTTTCTTACAAAATAAACTCAATTTTCAGGGTCAGATTTCAATTCATGGGTGAATGAGATTTTCAGGTAATTTGTCTTTATAAAGCCATTTCGTGCACGCTACGTTGAGCTCAATCGTTATTGACTTTATAACTACTCCTAACTAAGATGTAATAAAACGAATGAGCGCTAGAATTAAGGCATCCTGGACTATGTGCACATACTCCCCTTTTATTTATTATATTGTACAAAGTCACATATTAAAGTCGATTGCATCAAATTGAAATGATTTTTTTCTACAAAACTTTACATGATCATAAAAATAATCTTGTCATTACTGCCAGAAGGTCCCTAACGTCTTATGCAATCTTAACAAATGATGTGCACTAATTCAATTTGTATTATTTGTAAACGTGAGAAATAATTTTTTTACTATAAAAAATTGTATTTCCCTCAAAATGGTAACTTTCAAAACTAAGCCAAAAAAATTTATAATATTGCAAAAAATCAAGATTGTTAATAAAAAAGTTTAAAGTACAAACTAAATTTTTATACGGAATTTCTTAAAAACGATGGACGAGGGATGGCAGAAAAGTAATAAGACTATTTTTTGTTGTTGGAGCAGGTTTAATTTATTTTTTCAAATCGATGTCTTCATCTTCAAAGTAGCCTGCTTGGGCGGTGTTGTTTTCACTCTTAGTAGCAGCAGTGCTGGATGGTTTTTACTAGAATCGGCTTAAGAGTCTTGGTAACATTCCTTTCGATGCTATCGAGAGTACCAAGGAAACATCCTTTGAAATGGTTTTTGATCTTGGGGAACGAAAAAAAATTTCGGGGACTTGGATCTGAGAAAGTACTAGAATCGCTTTTTCTAACCAAAATTCGTTAATGGAGATGGCTGTGTGAGAAGATAGATCATCCAAATATCTGCAATATCTGATATAACGTTTAGAAAACTTCTTAAAAGCCTTTTAAAGAGTTTTTTTTATTGAAAACTTTGTTAAGAAGCCTTCTTAAAAGCTGTTTAAAATAGTTTCTCCTGGACGGTTAGACCTTACAAGAGCCTTTACTGGTTCTACAGTTTCATCAGTTTTCTATTAAACTTTTTTGTCCCCGGCCATTAACCACTCTAAAAAATTCATTGGTCTTTCTAAAAAAAAGGGGAGCAGTGGTCCTTAAACTCAACAAACCAAACAAAAAACCTTATTTATCGAAGTCGTTTTGAGACAATGTGTATGTGCGTCCTGCTACCTTATTTATTATTATTATTATTATTTTTTCATATAAGGTTATTATTATTATACTATAACCCATTATAAGTTTGGACTTCACGTAACAGAGTGTCTCTCAGTAATTTTCTCCTTCCAATTTCTTTCGTCAAGTATTTCCAGGTCTTGGTCAAATCAGCCCATCCATAGGAGGGGGTATTTTTTCTCTTTATCATTTACCTGCTAGTTCGCTGATGGAGCATTTTTGGATAATGCCAGTAATTTGCCCAAGCTAGCTTAATTAGTTAATCTTTATTTTTTGGACTACATTTATTCCTCAGTATAGACGATAGAGTTTATCATTGTATACTACTCTACAGTCACACACTTATCAAACAGGTCTATAAATTTTGCGACGAAAATTTCTCTTCGAAATAGTTTCATCACTACCAGAAAGTGACAATATTTTTGGGCACCATACAATAACAAAGGAAGTACAAAGATTTTCTAGAATTGAACCTTAACCCTTCATGTGGTTTTGTTTTACCTAAAGATAGTGATCAAGCGAAATGAGGCTAAAAATTATTAGCGACTATAATTCTTTGCTCCATCAGCGCACTGATATTATTGTGGGAGTTAATTATCTACACCAAGTATAAGAACAACCTTGCTCACATTTCGTCTGAGCTGGTGAAGACGGGCCAGGTAGAAGTTGAACAGCCTAAGTGACAGTGCATTACCCTGATAGAGGCTATTAGATAAAATGAAAATTTGAGAAAGCCTATGTCCTACTTTACCAGCGCACTCTATATTTTTCAATGTTATCCTGTATAAGTTTCTGGGGAATAATTCATGTCTATTCACACTCGTTGTACCGACTTGGAACTCACAGATCTTTCCAGAGTCCATCATAACTTTGTCAAATTTAATTCTCTAAAATAATTAAGTAGGCCATTTTTCTCTTAGATTCCCTTATCATTCTAAGACAAGTCCTTAATTTTTATCAAGGATTAGCCAATATTTCTAAGTTTTCTTTACTATTCATCTTATTTTTTGTAAAAAAATTTAATGTATAGGATTTTCCAATAAGAGTGATATGATTTCTAAGTGACGTTTCGGCCATTTGTAATATGTCATGATCTGTCAATATTTTTTCATTGTATTCAGTAATGTTTACAATTTTATCATGAAGAGATATACACAAGAATTACGTTTACAAACTATTTAATTTTATTATCAAAATAATCGTTCTCCAATTGCAACTTTTCGTGCGCTTTTGCCATTTTATGGTCGTAATAATCGTCCAGCTGTGCTCGCTATTCGTCGAATTGTTACAAATTTCGAGCGTACACGTACTTTTTCTTAACATAATGTTCAAATGCCAATAAGACAAAGAACCGCTCGAAATAATGAAAATATTGCTGCCGTTCAGGCAAGTGTTGCTGAAGACTGCAATTTGTCGATTCCAAGACGTTCTCAAGAATTGGGACTGTCTTAAACCACATCTTGGCGGATTGTGAGATAGGATTTGGGCTTGCATCCGTATAAAATTGTTATCACACAAGAACTGAAGCCATTCGACCACCATAAACGTCAGGAATTCGTTGATTTTGTCTTGGAATAACTTGAAAACGATAACGATTTTTTTAAGAAAATCATCTTCTCCGATGAGCCTCACTTTGATCTGAGTGGTGCGGTAAATAAACAAAACTGTCGATTCTGGTGCGAAGAAAATCCACAAATTATTCATGAACACCCATTATATTCACCTAAATTGACAGTTTGGTGTGGTTTTTGGTCTGGTGGAATCATCGGTCCGTACTTCTTTCGAAATGAAGCTGGTAACACCGTTACTGTCAATGGAGAGCGGTATAGATCGATGATAACCAACTTTTCTTATGGCCGAAATTGGAAGAAGTTAATCTTGACAAAATCAAGTTCCAAAAAGACGGGGCTACGTGCCACACAGCACGTGCAACAATCGAATTATTGCGAGAAAAGTTTGGAGATTCGATTATTTCATGAAATTGTGACATTGAATGGCCTCCAAGAAGTTGTGATTTAATACCATTAGACTATTTCTTGTGGGGTTATTTAAAGTCATTGGTCTTTAGCAATAAACCAGTCTCTCTTCAAGCTTTAGAAATCAATATTGAACGTGCTATTCATGACATACGATTTGATTTAGTGGAAAAAGTGCTCGAAAATTGGGTTCATAGAATTCGTTCCTGCAAAAGAAGTCGTGGTGGCCATTTGAATAACGTTTTATTCAGAACTTAATTGTATCGATTGTAATTCATATTAAATAAAAAACATTTGAATATCCTAAACAATTAGTGTATTTTTTTAAAAAAATAAATCATATCACTCTTATTCGAAAACCCTATAGTTTATTGCAGCCTCATTTCTTGTATTGTAGTAACAATAATGTTTTCGTAACCAAAATTTTGTCTCATCACCTTTCGAACAACCAAAAATCGTTACAACTACCCACAAATTAAGATAAGCTTAGAAATATATGAGCTTTTACAGATTTTTATGATATAAAATTAATTTATCCTAATTCGTGAATATTATTAAGTACTATAACTTTTCTATATGATATAGAAAATATAATATTTTTAGGTCAACTCCATCGAAAGTCGCTGTCAATTTTCATAACAAAAACTCTCATTTTTATTAATTAAGTTGTTAGAATCTTCTTTGTTTTTGTTTTTTTTTTGGTTTTGTTTTAGTGTCCAGAGAGAGAGAAAAAAATTGTAGATAGAACTTAATTAATAAAAGAAAATGAATTATGAAATGCTAACGGAGGAGTTCATCATCCTCGCACCAATAGTATCGAATCCAGAGCAACAAAGGAAAAGAATCAATCATCTGGTCGAGAGATATACCAAAAACTGACCATAGAATTTTGTTCAGCGTGTATGCAATTAAAAGAGAACATCTTTGTCTGGTCAGAAACTAACCTTAACTCATACCTGGGACAGTATTTGCACACAGCCTCCGAGGAATTATGATCGCTCAGCACCGGAGCTTCTATACCGGAACATGTGTGTGGCGGCGGACTATTGGAACAGACAAGAAAATCGAGACATTTCGCCAGCAAATTACAGTAATTTGAGGTTAATTTTTGATCTTTTCCGATCGTTATGAGGTCGCTGAGGTCTTAATGTAGGGAGGATGCGCTCTAAATATCGCCGCCAAACTCAATTGTTCTTCCGTGTCTCATCTCTCGAATTCATCGTTGTTCGATTAAGTTAGAATCTGAACTTCGGGTGTGGTCCACTTTAAAAAGGTCTGCTCATGTTTGAGGAGAGCACATTCAAAAGTTGCAATTATATCGTCACTTTAACTTTTTCCAAAAAAATTCCAATATTTTTACTGCTTCCCATTCTAATTTCATCGAGAAAAAAGGTAGAAAAATACAAAAAGAAACCCATTTTTTTTGTTCATATTTTTTAATTTGTTTTTAAAATTAGTCAAACTTCCGTTCGATTTGATGCATTGATATCATTAATAGCACGCTAATTAGATAATTACAATTAGATGTGTTTTAAGAGTGACTGCATACAAGTGCATTACATAAGACAAGTGCATGCAAGTAGAAGAGGAGCAGCGGTCTTTAAACTTGACTAGATTGTGACGATGGGGCATTTTTCTAGCTCAATGTTACCTATTAAACCAAATCCATCACATGAATAACAATACGATCATTTAATAAGTCTCTGATGACATTATCGGTTGATCTTATTTTCCATTGTTTAGATGAGGACATGCGAACGCCAAGTACGACTGGCTATCGTCTCCCGGTATACGATTGGACCTACAAGTGCGGTCTTTGTTTTCTATTGAAACTAAGATGGAGAAAAACAAACAATTATAAGAAATCCAGTAAAATTCCTAGTGAAAAATATTATTTTCTTAGCAATTTAAGTAAGCATTGTTGGATAACGCCACAGAGAGTGGGGAATGCAAGCTGGGGCAAAGTTAGTTATTCGTAGACAGCGCAATTGTTAGAGTTTTGTTAGTGCTGACCTTACCAGATGCAACTAAGTCACCGGCGGTTCGGAGTCTAATTTGCAATCTTAAAATTGTACAGAAAAGTAAAATAAATGCACTTGTGGTCCATAAATTCAATTAATGTTCCGCGACTATGGGCACCATGCGGTTGTCCACAACGACCACATTATGCAATTTCGATTAGTGCAGTCGATATGCAAAACGGGATGATTATTAGTTACTGCGCTGCTATTAATGTTGCCACTATCTTATTATACGTACGAATATGTTTGAGGAATTCCCATGTACCACTTACAATACACCAATAATTTTCATAAATAATTATTAGAATGCTTGATTAGTCTCATAATTTCAATTGGTCTTCAAGGTCTTACTGGAGCTCGACATCAAATTGGTGGCTTCTGCCAGACTCTTTACAATTGGAACAAAAATTAATAATGTGGACAAATTTTTTGGGAATGTAGATGTACTGTAATTTGTATTTTTTTTAAAAAATTAATACTTTTTTAAAATGCGACATTATTTTTTTTTCCAAAAAAAAATTGAGTGCTTCTGGAAAATTGAAGATGCGAAGTTTGAAGGATTATCCATTTTATGGTTAAGAAAATATAACTCTGTCATTTCATAGTTGGAAGCTTATTATAAATTTATATATAAAATACATATGCTAAAACAATTTCCATTATTATAAATTATCTCAAACTGTCCAAATATTATATTAGAATTGCGCAAAAGCTACACCGATTGGGTGCTGGAACACCATCTAATCGGCATAGCTTTTGTACAGTGCTAATTTGTATGCTGATTTTTCCAACCCAATTTTACTTCAGCTTTTAGGCTTATTTCTCGCTCGATAGATATGCCGATAAGCAAAAATTCTATATTTGGGGTCCTCAAAAGCCACAATTAACTATGCAGATATTTTTGTATCAGCGAAAAGTGAGCTTTTCGTGCTGAACTTGTCATTGGCCCGCACTTCTTTGAGATACTGTTACCGCCAATTTTGAGCGCTATAACCAAATAATAATAGACTTTTATTCATTTTAGATCATATATACAATAGCTTCAATAATAAAAAAAATCACCAGCTAGAAAATTTTGACTTTTTTTCGTGGAAATTTCCCAGGACACGTAATTTCGAAATTTGGTGATGTTAATTTACTTCCAAAATCATGGAATTTCATATCATTGAACATTTTCTTTTATAGGTTTTTTAAAATATTTTATTATCGCAGAAAAATTTTATATTTTAAAGTATTTCAAAATCAAAATCTTTTAAATATTGACCGAATTACAGCACGAAATGTACAAAAAAGTCTTTGAAAATTGCTTCAAAAGGACTGATCCTTGCAAGAATTGTTGTTAAAACAAATTTAATAATAATATATTCAGTATTAAATGGCAAATCTTAGTCAATATTGTAAATTAAAATTTTTATTTAATTCTAAATTCAAAGTAATTTTTATTAGTTTTTACTTTCTAAATAAAAAATTGGATAATTATTTATTTTGGACGTATTTGAAAAAAAAATGTTCCAAAAAACTTTTGTACTTTTTTGCACCCAGTAGAGTCTCAAATTTTCATTATTTTTTTTGTTCATAAAATACTTATTAATATTAATCTTAATATTTTATTAAAAAAAAAAACAAATAAAAGTTCTACGAGTAGAGTAGTAAGACAGCCGCTTTAATATAAAATCGGCATGATGGGAAAAAATCAATGAAGTCTAAAAAGTTAGAAAAATATCGATAGAAGGACATCAGTAAGGTCTTAAAAATTAAGAGACCATCAATTGATTTATAGTGAATTATGGAAAAATATTGAAAAACTTACCTCCACAAATTGGTTTTATTAATTAATTCGTGATGCACGCGCTATAAAACGTTGATATCATCCGATGATCCGGGCGATAATTATCATTTTGAAGTTTCTCAACAAAACGTTAGAAACTCCTTCCCAGCATTTTTAAATTGCTGATAGGCAATACCTAGTCTGAAGTTGACATCGACAGGTATACGTAATTAGTGTCGGAAATCTCATTAAGCTGGTAAGTACTATCCCGGGTTTTTAGGTCAATAAAAATTTATTTCTAATTTTTCATAGAGAAGAGGACTTTTCCAGTGTTTTTTGTTTTTCTTGAGCTGATATTTTTTCGCGATTTTTTTTGTTGTTGTCGTTTTACTTTAGGCTTATTGCATTTTTTTGTGTGTGCAACATGTGAGCTTACGAATGTTTTATTGTTGACATGACACCAAGTTGATAGTTGTTTTAAGGTTGTCCAGAGTCGAATCAGATGCTTACTGATGATGATGGTTGATGTTGATGTCGATATCGATGGCGATGTTGTCGTTATAGTCAATCTCACACCTGACCTTTTCCACCTGTGACCTAATGTTCACTCTTGTTCAAGAGTGCATTCGAAGTCGCAACAATAAATTACTCATCATCGCTAGCATGCGATCAATGGCGATGTTGATGATACTCGTACTTTACCGATTCATATAGAGGATCGATAACTGATGCTGTAGTACACCGGGGACACAGTATATAACCCTCGGGAAAATATTGTATATTAGCAATGATTTCCAGACAGTAGGTAAGATGTGGAAAAGTGTATGACACACTAAATTGTGGACACAGTTCGCCTTGCAATTTTCTATAATGGACATCTATCAAACGGATAGTCTAGGAATTGGTGGCATAGCAGTTAGATATGTTTTGATAGTAACTCAGCCATCGACATGATATATTGCTGGCAAAAAGATCTCTTAGCCGGATAAGAAATGTGCAGTTAATTCAGCTCATTACGAAGCGATTTCAGATTGTCGCGAGAGATTTACAAAATTAGCCATGAATAAGATGACTAGCTAATAATCCCAGATAATAGATGAATACCGATAAAGAAAACGCACTTGGCCAGAATATATTTTCAAATATACACCAAAGAAAACTAGGTTATTCAGATGTCAAGCGGAAATCAAATTAAACAAATACGAAGATTGTATAATTTTGTAAATAGTGTCAATTAAATTACACTTGAATATCATTAGTGACTATAAAATAGATTTGATGGACAAATTTTCATATGGAATATTTTTCAAATAACCGATAATAATAATGAATGCGTTCAAAAAATTCACCTATAATAATCGTAAAATTTCTTAGCTACTCATAAAGGACTGGTTTTTCATATTGAATTAATTCCATATAAAACCATTAAAAGAATTTTTTCTTTTCTTTCCTTTTTTTTGTAACAAAAAAGAATAGATTTTTATGATAGTATTAAAAAAATTTTTATAAAAAAATAGTTCATTTCAGAAGATTAGAAGTCAATATCTTTATAAGTGTTCCTATAAAATTTCTTTGAAGATTCCTACAGAATATACAACTTTACACATTCAATAACGGATTCTGTCTTTATTGTATTCTTATTTTTTTTTTAGTATTAATATTTTACGTTAATTTTAATATTTTATAACATTTATCTGTTCAAGTTCAATGACCATTATGGGATCTATTCGTAAAGATATCCACCCGCAACTGTTATTAGAAAAGTGAATATTTGTGTTGGTGTCATAAAATACTTAGCAGATAGTAAAATGTTCAGAGTGATTTCGATGGTATTTAACCGTTTATTATTCCAATAGAGAGCATCAACGTCTAATTTTGTGGTCTTTACCTGTCTAAATTAGTAAATCCATCAAATACGAGCGATGATATTCCGATGGTTTGGTGGTTGGTCTTTCACAAAGTTCCATTTGATCGAGAAAATCCCATACAAAATCAGTTCTATACTTTTTCCATAAAACTCAAATACGTCTAATTAGCATTTTCTTAAATAACTCGTCCAAATTGAGTATCTAAATGCCTGATCAAATATCAAAAGACAATCCCACTTACTGTTTTAACTTTAAACTAATTAACGGTGCAAACATGATCTCATGAAATGATTCTCTTTAAGATTTGGAAGTAAATAATAACAAAAACTTCGAGTTGTTTTCGTATCTTTCGAAAGCATCTCCATTTCGAACTTTTAACTGAATTTATTACACCAAATGTGTGAAATATTTCATATTTCATGTGTTTTATTTAACCTGCGTACGGATACTAAAAAGAAGCTTCTAAAGCTAAAAACAACCATTTTAAATAAATAAAAAATTCAAGCAAATGACGCAATATTTTACAAAAAATTTTCAAATATAAACGAAAATGTACAACTTAAATGAGTAAAATACAAAAATCAATAGAAACACTTTTAGTCCATAAAAACTGTGGAAATTTGACTAATTCAAGACGGTTAAATAGTGGAAAAAAATTAAAAAAAAAAACAACAAGAAATTCGAAAATAAATTAAAGCAATATCATTTTTATGAGTTCCATGTGAGCTAAACTAACTAAATTTTTTATTTGTTTTAAAGGTGTGGTTTGTAAACTAAATATTTTGTGGGAGTAAATATCGTAGAATATTCTGAAAAGTCAAGAGCGGATACTCTCTGATTGCACAGAAATAATCTTCTATTAGAGATCAATTTTAATAAGAATATGATCATCGAAAAAAGCTTTTTCTTTAGAAAAATTCGTAACATATCATAAAAAATTGTCAAAAATTTGTTCTAATCCCGAGAAGCTTTTATACATAATTTGCAAAAAAAAAATTTTGTAAATAAAGGTAAATTGATCGAAAACAAATAGAAATTGAACCCAAACGTCAGGATCAAAGGATTTCTTTAAATTATTTAGAGTAATTTAATTTTTTAATGCCAACTTTCCTAGAATATATTTTTCTTTTCCTTAAATGTTATCTACAACTACTTATGCTAGTAACAAGCAGATTTTTTACGGGAATATACGAGGGGAGTTCATTAATTCCTTAGAAAATGCAAGAAATTGCGCTCGTAGTGTCAATAAAGATTTTTTTTTTGTAAGTGCCATTATTGACAGGAAAGCTGTCAAAATTTCAGCTCGATCAATAGTGTAGGTCAATTTCTATCGTCGATTAAAGTTAACGACATTTATTTGTGCATAACAATGGAAAAAAGCGAGTTTAGGGCTGTCATCAAACATCTCCATTTGAAAGGCTTAAGCCCGAAAGAAATCAAAGCCGAGTTGGATGCAGTTCATGGCACATCTGCACCTGTGTTTGCGACGGTTTACAATTGGGTGAATGAATTTAAACGTGGCCGTTCATCCACAAAAGATGAACATCGTTTAGGACGCCCAGTTGAGGTGTCTACTCCTGAAATCATCGACAAAATCCACGATCTGATTTTGAACGATCGGCAAATTAAAGTGCGCGAATTAGTTGAGGCCACGGGCATATCACAAAGTACAGTCGCTTCAATTTTGCATGAAAAATTGTCTGTGAAAAAAATGTCGGCAAGATGTGTGCCGCGTTTGCTCTCAGAGGAGAATAAGCTTAATCGTGTAGTGGACTCTGAGGCTATGTTGGCACTCTTTCATCGCAATCCTGCCGAATTTCTTCGTCGATATGTCACTGTGGACGAAACCTAGATACACTACTACACTCCAGAAACGAAGTGACAGTCATCACAGTGGATTTGCAAGGGTCAACGGGCTGCGAAGAAGGCAAAAACTGTGCCGCAGTCTTTTGGGATTCGCAGGGCATCATTTTTATCGACTACTTGGAAAAAGGAAAAACAAAATAACAGGAGCGTATTACGCGTCGGTATTGCAACGGTTGAGCGAGGAAATCAAAGAGAAACGCCCCCATCTGAAGAAGAAAAATCCTCTTGCATCAGGACAATGCGCGTGTGCAAAACACCTGCGCTGTTTCCATGGCCAAAATTATGGAATTGAGAATGGAATTGTTGCAGCATCCCGCTTATTCACCAGATTTCGCCCCGAGTGACTATTTTCTTTTCCCCAATCTGAAGAAATGGCTGCCGTTTAGGATTATGTCGGGAATTTGTTCTCGGCAGAGTGTGAAAGTTACATGAGCAGATTTTTGCTCATTTACCTTAACTCTCCACCTTTTGAACCAAGTTTCTAAGGAGTGGATATGGTTCTGTAGGATACTAAGGGCTTTGGAAGGATCTTTGTGATGTGTCAGGATGGCTGTATCGTCAGCATATGTTGCGGTTAGGATGTTGTTGTGGCAAGGAATGTCATGGGTATAAATGTTATAAAAGATAGGACCTAGGACACTTCCTTGAGGACACCGGCGGAAATTGGATAAATGTCAGAGTACTCCATATTTTCAGCTACCTGAAAATATCGGTCTGAGAGATAAGATTTAAGGATGTGGAAATAACTCGAGGGTAGGACTCGCTGCAACTTCCAAAGCAATCCAGGGTGCCATACACGGTCGAAAGCATGCGAAATGTCAAGAAACATGCCTGGGCAGTATTCCTTTCGCTCTAGCGAACACGCTATGTAGCCGACTACGCGATGACACTGCTGGATAGTGGAATGCTCGGGTCGAAATCCAAACTGATGCTGAGGAATGACAACCTCGGTTTCAAAAATGGGATAAAGGCGTTTTAGGATTAATTTTTCTAGGATTTTTGATAACTTAGAAAGGCGGCTTATAGGTCTATATGAGGTAGGAAGTTTTTTGGGCTTATTGGGTTTTGGGATCATCTTAATAATGGAAAACTTCCACAGGGAAGGAAAAAATGATGTGCGGAGGATATTATTATAAATATAGATTATAAGAACGAGGGTTTTTTTTGGAAATTTGCTTCAGGATTTCTGAAGTTATTAGGTCATATCCTGGGGCTTTTTTATTGGAAAGGTGTTCTTTTGTGAATTTAACTTCGGAAGGAGTGAAAAACTTAGGAGGTGGACTTATGGGCAACTGAGTTGATATTTGTCTTAGAATATGTTGAAAACAATAATTAACTTTGAATTGTTTTCATAATTAATAATCTTGATTCTTTTTATTTTTTATTAATTTTGAAAAGATATTTGCATCAATAATATAGCAACAAGAAAAATTTAGGTAACAGTAGTAATTAATATAAAAGTTTACGGAAAGAAAACGTCTAATATAATTTCTAACGTTCGTGGAAAACTATATAAATATAAGTTACAAGCTTTGGATTTTCAAAATGTTCCAAGCTAATGCGGCTTAAAATATCGGTGAATATTTGTATATACAGCATAGATTTTGAACAAGGAAAGACAAAAATGAAACTTCTTTTATAACGAACATAAGAACTATTATTGGCTAAGATAAATATTGAGAAATATGGCAAATTGGAGATTTTCTTTTAAATATATGAAAGGCTCCAAGGAAACTTTCATATCATTTACTGAAAATTTTTTTACTGAAGCAAATATTACTGACGAAATTTTTTCTGGTGAGCAAATTTTTACTGAAGAAAAGTATTATTTGAAAAAATTTTACACAAAAAGTATTACTGAAAAAATTTTCGCTGATTAAATTTTAATGCAAAAAATTGTGACAGAAAATTTTTACGGAAAAATTTTTAACAAGCAAATTTTTATTGGGAAAATTTTTATTAAAAAAGTTTTTACTGTAAAAATATTTGCTTGAAAATGTTTGTAACAGAAAATAGATTTCAAACAAGGAAAACCAAGAACAAAACTTTATTTATAACGAACATGAGAACTACTTAAACGACAATTAATAATAATTTTGCAAAAAATAAAAGGAAGCATCAACAATTTGGTAATGTAGTTTTTAATGAAAAAAGCTCTTTTTTGAGCGAAAACTGAAAGTTTAGTAGAAGACCAAATTTCTAGTTTGTTAGTCCATACAGTTTTTAGTAGGCATTGTATGCTTCGTGTATGATAGTTTACAATCGCATTTAAATAAATACCTAGGATTCCGAGGACCTCTCATTAAACTATTTATGGATTAAGGACGATTATATTAACTGAAGTTTCATACCACAGGAACAGAATTCTGTAAACCACTTCTGAATCATTCCACACGATGGCAGAAAAGTTCCCATTATAGTTTTCAAAAATTCAAATATAATCTTTATTCCTCAAAAAAAAATAATGTTCTATTAACACACGAAATTGAATTTTTTCATATTTGTAAATTAACTTAGATCTTACCTGCCTTTTATGGCTGTCAAAACTAAACTTAAAAATAAATATTTTTAAAATTTTGTATTAAAGCTTTAAAAAATAGTCGAGTAATAAAAAAAATACTTTATTGCTGAAATCAGCTACCATTCTTGGCATTTATCACTGACTTATCATACTGCCATTATATAGTCTTTTTACACCAAAATAAGTTTGATGCTTTTTTTCTTTATTTTTACTGAATTAGAAAATATCTACCAATCATATTAGTTAACTTTATATAGTAATTTTCGTAGGTTTCAGAGAAGCATTGTATGCTTCGTGTAGGATCATTTACAATTATCTTTAGATGAACACAAAAGCGGCCGACGATCTCTCAGTATGGATTAAAAAAAACTATAGCAATGGTGCATATTATCTTGGTGGTTTTTAAAAGAAAATGATGGAAGCTAGAATGGTAATAAATGTGACTTTGGTTGGTTTTTCAAAAGAAATTTTGACAATTATTATCGGTTAATTTCTAGAGGAGATCACTTAAACCGCAGATGAATCAGACCACGTTATCTGGCAGTAGGTATTATGAGTGGGCCATTTCGCCATCGGGTTGTGAATGCCTTAGCAAGAATCATGTCTAACAATTAAGGGCCCAGGCAAACGCGAGGCAGGCTCCTATTCACCGTTATCAGTTCTGTGCTACCCTACGCAGCCTCTGTTTGGTCATAAACTTTGGTGGCAGAACTGTACAAGCATCCACCGAAATGTGACATTGGGACTTATCGATAGCGTTAAAGAAAATAAATCTCAATGTATCATTTTACGCTGTTTATGTTATCGATAAGATGCCGCCGGGAAGTATAATATCCAACAGCTCACCGTCAACAAGGGTGAAAGGAATAATGTATTGACAAAATGGTAACGACAGTCGGATTTATCGACTAAAGAAAGATGAGCGGATCACTTTCTTTCTGACATGACCACGTGGAGCGGAGGACGCCGTAGAAAAGTTTACCATGAAGCAGCCCCAATTATTACGCAACCTGCGTTCTACATGTCATTTTCCACTGCCGGCCCACAATTCATAATTGGAATCATGTTTTTGCCACTGTCTACGCTTTATTTACCATAAGGGCGTTACTTTTGGAAGAGTAATCCAGCTATAAGATCTATACCAAAAGCGGCCTACGAGTCTTAGCGAATCCGCAGCACCTAGGGTGGCCTATCAGTTTTATGACATTTCAAGTTTTTTTACTGTAGCTCTTTGAGCGAAAAGTACAATAGTTATCCTTAAACTGAGAACTTACTGGTACCACGGAGGTTAAGAGCCCTCTTAAGGAACCTAAAGCTGGAATGTGGGTGACTGTATTTGTCACCTACATTGCAGGTAGTCTTAGGACTGAAGCTGTGGAATGATAGGATCACGGGTGCTACTAATAAATAGGGTAGTTAGTTAGTAAATGACTACTTTTTTTTTAAGTTTAGATTAATGAGGTACAGGGGGAAACCTTCAAAAGGTACTCGCCTGGAATACCTTCTACCTGTCAGATGAGTTATGCGGGATTTTTACCTCGCTAAAACCTACCTGTACCTCTACCCTTGCTCCCGGTACGATGGTTCCCGGTGGCACTCTTTGTAAATACTACTTCGCCGGGGCGTTCTTATTTGATATTACTGCTGTACCGATATTATGACGCCTCGAAGCCTATTCTTCGTACGTGGTGCAAAGATCCTTGATTAAAGATTCTGCGTACTCTGCAACTCTGTTCCAAGCCGATTGGCTCTTCAGCATGCACTCCACTATGTTTTCTGGACTGATGGAACGGTTCAGATTTTTCTCCTCGGAGAAAAGGCATTGGAAGAACACGTGTTCTGCATTTTCGATTACATTGCCGCGATGATGACAGTTTGGGGAGTCAGTTCTCTTGAATCTGTGCAAGTATGCCTGAAAGCATCCATGCCCAGTCAAGAGTTGGGTGATGTAATACCCGACTTCCCCGTGCATGCGAGTGACCCATTTAGTGACATCTGGGATCAGCCGATGAGTCCATCGACTTTTCGTCGGGCTGTCCCATCTCTCTTGCCAGAGGCGAAGACTCTCGGGTCTCTCCTCTTCACAGAGGACCTTTCGCCGCTTTTCCTTCTTCCTACGATATTGGCGTTCACGCTCTCCTGCCAGGATGTCTATGGGTGGGCATGACGCCACGACGTTGAATGCATCGTGTGATACCGTTCTTTCATTTTCTTCCGGCTACTCACAAGCAGTGCCTTGGTCTTATTTTCTGCCAAAGACAGGTCTGCCGAAGTCATCCACTGTCTTATCCTCCGGATGGTGGTGGAGAATGCAGCTTCCAGTTCCTCCAGGTGTTTGGCTTCAAGGACTACCGCTACGTCGTCCGCGAAAGCCATGAGTGTTGTGTTCGGCGGTAATTCCAGGTGGAGTAGGCCGTCGTACATGACGTTCCACAATAGTGGCGGCAAGACAGAGCCTTGAGGTACCATACCCGTGACCCCATACTCCGCTGGTCCATCCTCCATCTCGTAGTGTAGTAGTCGATCACTGAAGTATGATCTGACCATCCTCCGTAGATAGTAGGGCACCCCCATATTCTCAAGAGCCTCCAAGACTCGGTCCCAGTGGGCCGAGTTAAACGCACTCTTGATGTCCACGGTGACAATGAGGCAATACTTTTTGGAACCGCCTTTCCATCTCTTTCCTGAGATGGCTTCCTTTGCGATGTTCGTGACGAGTTCCAGCGCGTCGATGGTCGATCTCCCCTTCCTGAATCCGAATTGGAATTCGGAAAGTTGAGGATCAATGTAATGCTCCAATCTGTCGGCCACTATCCGCTCCAAGTTCTTCCCGTCCGAATCCAGCATGCAGAGTGGACGATAGGATGCTGGTTCGTCCGGTGGTTTCTTCCCTTTTGGGATAAGAACCAATCTTTGTTGCTTCCGTCGAGTTTAAAATACGCCTTGCCGCAGGCAGGCGTCATACATGCTTTTGAATATGTCTGGCTTGGCGGCAATTACACTCTTCAGTGCGATGTTGCGTATGCCGCTTGGTCCTGGTGTCTTGCCATTCTGCAATCTAGTGCAGGCCCTTGTGAGTTATTCCATGGTCACTCCGGGAATTTCCACTTCTTCAACCTCCGGGTGGTAGTCGGGGAGTTCTGGTTTCTCCGGGAACAGATGTTCTACTATTCTGTGCAGCATGTCGGGACAGGTTGGGTAAATGACTACTGACTGTTAGCAAATGGACCTATCTGTGATGGATAGAGCTGGTGTGTAAGCAGAAGCAGGTGGTTGTAGAAATGTCTATGGAGTAATGTAGAGGAGCAGTCTACAGGTTGAGACCCCTCACTACAGGAATTGTACGGAAAGTTAAATGGAATGTTTAACTTCTCCATGCATGGAACACAAAAGACGGTGAATGGCGGTATATGGCAGAGATGGTACTAAGACCAACTTGTCATGGAGGGAACCGATATGGTTCAGAAGAGGGAAAAGATGTTCAAAAAAGAGGGAACCTAATAGAGTGTTTCATGGATGAAGTTGCCCAAGCAGAAAATCAAATAAAGCGTTGGATTGTAGGGAGTTGGATTGCTGTTGAGTGATAGAGATGCATCAAATTACTTGTATACAGTCGGCTGAGCTGGTGAAATCGATTACTGGACCGGTCTGCTTTGAGCGTTGATTGGGCGTATCTAATCCCTATAGTCGTAGGCAGTCCGTGGAATTATGTCTAAAGATAGGTATGCCAGGTTAAATAACTATACATTAATGTCCGCGCTTTTCAAAATATAGAAAGGGAACTACAGAAAATCGTCCATCAACGCCTGTGCCAGAAGGACGTCATCGCAAAAATACACAACCCGAGCAATACGAAAGCTCCGTCATGACGAAAAAGTTATAAAAGGTCAGCCTGTAGTCCAGATAGGTGACATGAGTGATAAAAAGTCAGCCTATAGCCCAGATATTCTTATGTAGAAAAATAGAATGTTGGGTTTTAGTGATGCCATGCGGAATAATAGGGATGAGGGTTTAATTGAGTAAGAATCCTCTAAAATATAGGGTCCGGAAACTCTACAGCGTCTTTGGAAGATTTCCACCAATTTACGTTAAAAAAATGAAGAACTCTAAATTCAGTTGCAAGTACCGCACTTTTGCGTCTTGAGGTATGACCCTGCCATTAAGATGTATGAGAAGATGGATTTTACGGCTGTACTCATAGTACATAATCGTATAATACCTCTGCCTTAAGTAACAATCTTAAATATGATTTTCCACAAAAAATATTTCTTATATTCTTCTTGAAAAAATTTATAATTAAAAATGCTAAATATCGAATATCATATTGAAAAGTTTCATTTTACTAATTTTGACTTTTTATTAATTATATAATGTACTAACTTATCTAAAAGTATACTTGTTCCAAATAAACAAAATATCTAATAAATAAAATAAAATAATTGTAGTATTTTTAATATTTTTCCAAAATTAAATTCAGCAAAAAATTACCATTTTCCGTTTTTTTAAATATAATTTTTAAAAATGCAAAATTTCTTATTAAATAAAAAGAATAATTTTTTGCTTAAGTTCAATAACCATTTCAGATAAATTTTATTTTTCTTTTTACTATTAATTTACGATGAAGAAAAAAAATTATAGTACATATTTTACGATAAGTAAACAAGAGAATATATATTAAGAAAAATTGAGCCCACGCTTACCGTATTTGCAGAAATTGTTGTGCGCCATAATTTCCTTCTTCTCCGTCATTATAATTTTTATACTTTTTATGGCTCTTTTGAATATATCTGAAAATATAAAATAACAAAAGACCTATTTATGGTTGACTTTAATCGGTTCAGATCATATACTATGAGTATGGAAGTAGCCCCCAATAATCCCCACATGATTTTATTATAAACTTTTTATTTTTTATTACAGATTGCATTGTTGTAAATTGCTTGCACTTCATTTTATTGAAGACAATATAAATTTGCAATAATTTTCGTTAGTTTTTTTTTTTACACTATTCTTTTGCAACTCCTTTCAATCGTTGAAGAATAAAGATGAAAATATTGTTAAAATATAAATAAATTAAAGGTAAACTAAAAAGAAAAGAAAAATGGTAAATAAAACAACCTTGACCCAACTTTGCGTGACTGTAACGACAAAAACGGTTGACTACAATGATGATAATTATGATTGTGATGATGATGATGGTGGTGATGATAGTGATGGCTACGACTACTATCGGAGAGGTAATTCTAAATAAGTGCATAGAATTGCTTTTATATCGTATGCATGTAGCGGAAGGTATATCTAGCACAGAATGGATATGCATTCCAATTGAACAGATCGGACTGGCTGAGTAATTTTAATATTTCAATAATAAAATTATAATTCGTATTATTAACTCAATTCAATTGATATCATATATTGAATATTATTGAATTAGTGGCTTTGAAGATCTGCTCGTTTACGGTTGATATAGGTTCACAGGTGGCTTATGGTGATTTTGTAATCAAAATCCACCTTAGAGTCAGAGTGGTTCCCCTCTCAATTTTGAGTTGATTTTGGCATAGAAGAACAGTACAGTGTATAGTGCAGGTTTTCGAAAGCGATGATACGAAACAATGGCCATCGACTCGACAGTAAGGCACCACCCATCGACCGTAAAGCCGATTCACCTGGTTGCATAAGACACCATAACTAGCATCGTCCTTAACCTTTTGCGAACCATAGACCAGAAAAACAATGCTGGTTGCAATCTATCGAAAAGTTGGTTTTCCATTCGCTATCTTCAGTTCAATGGTTCTTAAGTTTAGTAGTTACGAAAAAATATAGCCAACTAACTCTGAACGCAGCGATAACACAAGTGCACTTGGCAGATAGAAGATATCTACCTAAAGATACACGGTAGAAGTTAGTATCTTGAGAATTGTTTCTGTTCTTTTGCGAAGCCCAGAATTATTATGAAAGAGTTTTAGCTCGCGCTTCTATTCAAAAGGCATATGAATATTAAAAGAAATTATTTTTTCCAATATTGCAATTGTACTAACTAGAATGCTTTGGTAAACAAAAAAAAAAACCAACCAAATCTCAACAAAATCCAGTGCAATGGTGAAGGCTGAATGGAGGGTGAGGGGGGCCTACAAAATATAATAAAAATTACCTTTAAATGAGATATTGGGAAAATATAATTGAAGTGCTTGGAAACTAGAATGGTTTAAATGAAATGAAAGGGAACGTGGGTGTGAGAAACAGAACAAGATAATCGCAAATTACAATCTATTCGTTTGTTTGACTATTTACCTGTTGTTATTTAGAATAGATGCAGAAGTACAGACCACGCTTCGTACCTCTAGTGAATAACTCTACTTAAATTCTTACTGGTATGAGTATCTTAAAAGTGCAACGTTGTATCTATTTCTGGACAAGTCAACTGAATACGATCCGGAAAATTCTTTAGCAAAAATTCTTATGCGTATTTCTTCTAGATTCGAAGATAATTACGGTGGTGTGTATGCCATGTCGCTGAATGACTTAATTAAGAAAATTAGTTTTGCATGTCGCCCTTGAATTTAACTTGGAAAGAAATCAGTGTTCACACTCTTTATTCTGTTTGGAAATTGCATTGTACCACACCGCATTGATTGTAAAAATAATAAACTTTGAATTTTCGCACTTATTGAATGGAGAGTTATTTGTTCTTTCCTATTCGAAGCTGTTTTTTGCAATTCTAGCTCAGAAAAATGTGTACACAAAACGCCCCCTCTAAAAGTCACCAAGGTTGCATGACACCAATTCCAATTTATTACGAACTTTAAGAGTTTGTATTTATTATTCCTTAGATATTATTAAAGTTTTTCGGTGACTCATAGTTATTGGTAATAAAATTTAATTAAAATTGGATGAAAATAATTTTTTTGGCTAAGAGAAATATTGGAAAAGATATATTGGAGCTTTTTTTTTTAAATGTACGAAAGGATCCAAGGAAACTATTGTTGCATAGCATTTACTGAAAAAATTTGTGCTGAAATTTTTTTTTTACTGAATGTGTTTATTGAAAAAATTTTTGCTGAAAAAATATTTGTTTCTAAAAAAATTTTCGAAAAAAAATTATTAATGAAAAAATTTTTACTGAAAAAATATTTGTTGGAAAAATTTTTACTGAAAAAGTTGTTACTGAAAAATTTTTGACTAAGAACAAAATTTTTCCTCATTTTCTTGAAGAAATTTTTTCTGAAGAAATTTTTGCTGAAATATTTTTACTAAAAAAATTTTTTACTGAAAATGTGTTTACTGAGAAAAGTTTTTTTGAGAAAATTTTTGCTAAGAAAATTATCACTGAAACAAATTTTACTTAAAAAAATATTACTGCAAAACTTTTTTACAGAAAACCTTTTTACTAAAAATGCTTACTAAAAAAGTTACTGAAAATATTTTGACTAAGAAAATGTTTAAGGCGAAACTTTTTACTGAAAATATTTCGACTAAGAAAATTTTTACGGCAACACTTTTTACTGAAAACAACTTTACTGAAAAAAAATTTTCTTGAGGATATTTTTTCTGAAGAAATTTTTGCTGAAATATTTTTGCTAAAAAATTTTTACCCAAAATAATATTTGCTGAAAAAGTTTTTACTGAAACAATTTTTACTGAGGACATTTTTTCTGAGAAAACTTTTGCTAACAAAATTATTACTGAGAAAATTTTTACTGAATAAATTATTGCAGGAAAACTGAAAACATTTTTACTGAAGAAGTTTTTACCGAAAAAATGTTTACATGAAAAACTTGTACAGAAAAATTTTAATTAGAAAAATTTTTACTCAAAAATGTTAACTGAAAAAATTATTACTGCAAAACTTTTTTACTGAAAACATTTAAAGTGAAAAAATTTTTACGAAAAAATTTTGCAATGAAAAAAAATTTACTGAAAAAGTTTTTACCGAAAAATTTTTACTAAAAATATTTTTAACGAAAAAATTTTTACTGAGAATAAAATTATAATTTTTACTCAGAAAATTTTAACTGAAAAATTTATAATCCGAAAATTATTACTGAGAAAACTTTTAGTGAAAAAATTATTACTGCGAAACTTTTTTTATTGAAAATTTTTACACTGAAAAATGTTTTTACCCAAAAAAAGTTTTACTGAAAAAACTTTTACAGAAAAATTTGAACTGCAAAAATTTTTACTCAAAAAATTTGAACTGCAAACATTTTTAATGCAAAACCTTTTTACTCAAAACACAAATGTAAAAAAATTTGAAATGACAAATTCAAAATTACAAATTTTGTAATGAATCGTTCCGACCGAAAATATTTTGCTAAAACAATTTTCACTAAAAATATTTTTACCCAAAAATTGAAAATTTTTTAATGAAAAAATTGTATTATAAAAATTTTTACTGAAAGAAAATTTTGACAAACGTTCTAACATAACTAAAAAATATTTACCTGGAAAATTTTTCAGTGATAAATATTTACTGTACAAATTTTTAATGAAAAGTATTTATTAAGAAAATTTTTATTTACAAGAAATTTTATACGAAAAATTTTGACTTTTCTGGAAAAAATGTTTTTTGCGGCACTGTTTCCTTGAAAGCACATGTGGTCCAGAATAAAAGCTTTTAGTTCAGGTTTAAAAATAACAGTTAGCGTTCGGCCACATCTGTTAGAATTAACGGTAGCGGGTTGGCAAAGAAATAGGGTCTAATGACATCTATAGATGAAAATGCAAACCATACAGTTGCTTTCCGTCGATACAATAGATTCTCCATAGTCGCTTGTGGCTTTTTAGAGCCTCATATATTATAATTTTGCTTATTATCGTATCGGAAATGTATTGTTCAAGTATAGCGTATCCGAAATCTATTTTCTTATGCGCATTTCGGGATCCAGAAATTTTAAATAATATCAATTGGCGAAATTAAAACTCAGAAACTTACTTTGACTGAATGAATTTTTGAAAAATTGTCAAAGGACAGGCCTGAACTTTCGATAATATTTATAAATTAAAAATTAGTTAAACTAAGCAAAAAAAAAGTGCAGAATGTATTTTTATTTTTTAATCAAAAATAATTGAATTGTTAAAATATATTTTAAAATATTTTAAGACTTAGAGTCTCTGCTTGGGATCGATCTAAATCAATCGTGAAAAGGTTGAGGTGAAAATTGGAATAACTTCTGTGCTACGAAAAGTGTCGTATCAACACAGCCTTCGACATTTCGATTTATTGTCAGAAAACGAGGAGAATTTTATTTATAACATTAAAACTATGGACGCTATCTCCGATCAATTTCGAAAATATTACAAAATTTGCCTCTTCGATGATTTTACTACTGCTACACTGTTGCTACTCTGTTACTTTTATTTGTTACTTAGCATCTCTGCATATCCAATAAGTTGGATTCTGGAATTTGGTTAAAGCAGCTCTTTCGAAATGCGCACTCCTCTATGGGGGGCTACAGAGATAAGTGGAATCGGAGCAAGTCGTCCGAATCAAGTCTAATCAAATATCAGCGCTCACGAAATCGTTCACTACTCAAACGTTCTGCACTTGCCAATAATTTCAGCTAAGATGGTTACGATGATGATTGTTTTCTTGCATTAATTCTATGAAGATTTTCACCAGTTTGCGGTTTTATTTTCTCACCGCCACCTTCTACAACATGCAAATGAGCGGAACAATGTAGCTTCCATGATAGATCAAGTGGCATAATCTCAACGGCTAACTTACGAAATTCTCAAAATAATGAAGTGATAGTCGGAAAATAAGTTGTGCTGCTGTGGGTTACTCTGGGCACAATCAGATGCCGCACCCAAATCGGTATGTTGTCAAATTGAGTTAGCACCAAAAACTCTACTATTGCGCAATGTCTACGAATGCTGCCCAAACGAATAGTTTACCATCGACTATTGTCGCCGCAGACACCAGCTGACTTTGATCTCAGGTAATTGAAGTCGATTACCACCGACTTGAATCTAATAGAAAAAATACACACACCAACGAATCTACACTAATTGTCATTAAAGGTTGTGGCCAAAGAGTTTTAACACATTTTAATTGATTTCGAAAAAATCTGATCGAAGATATCCGTTCTAGTCCCACGATACACGTATTACTCTTAGTTCCGTTTTGGGCTAATATTGATGGTAATTAACTGCCGATTCACACTATCATTTTAGCTTGCATCGTTTAGTTGAAAAATATTGCAAATTTTCAAATAAAAAATATTTGGAAAAAAATTGCCAAATATTTTCAAATTTGCGAAATTTTTATTACTTTTATCATGGAATTGATAGCTACAAGAGTAGTCTGATAAGTCAGTGCTAAATGAAACAAAAACCTAATTTATTCAACAAAAATTGATTTATTTATCAGCATAATCTTATTTTAGATTGATATACTTTATCCAATGATATTATAACTGTTTTATGCCAGAAAGGGATGTAAATTTCTTTCTAAGAAGCCATTTCTTCATATTTGGAAGAAGGAAAAAGGTGGAGTAAGTCGTACAACTGAAGAATAATTACAATAATTGTGCTTTTGCAATTGCCGATGCATATAGAAGTGCAGTGTTATGATATAACAGAGCAATTTTTTTTTTGGATAAATGAGGTCTTTTTGTTTTAATTTTATTATTTAACTATCCAAATTCTCTATTAAAATCATTATACGAGCACTTGTTTGGTATTAGCAAATATTTTGAAGATTTATGAATCATATCTTCGGTAGGAACCTAAATTGATTTCTTGTGCTTGTACCAGAGCAACGGATTTTAGTAAACAACTTTTGAATCTTTCCACACAATGGCAGAGAAATCTCCATAACATTAGATAATGCATTTCAAAACTAAACTCAAATACAGATATTTATGAAATTTTATGTAGAGTCTTTACCAAAATGCCAAATAATATAAATAATATTGTTTTGCTGATATCAAATACATTTCTTGCATTTGTCACTGATTTATCAGACAAGCGCTTTCTTTATTGTAATTTATATCAAATTTATTTTTACTAAATTAAAATAGTCTACATTTCCATTTATTATGCATAAAAACATTCTAATCGGAAGATACTATTCTGTAAAATTTCGACCGATCATATTAGTTATTTTGAAAGAGCGATATTTTAGACTTTTGATCGCAATTTCATGGAAGTATCTCAATTGATTTTTATATTGAACTAAAATATAGGTTGATATTCGGATTGGAATTTTTTAGAAGAAGATCAATTTAATTGATTTCTGTATAACCATTAATCGATCTTAGAATACCAATTAATTTCCAGCATTTATTACTGACTTATCATATTACGAGGGTCATTCAACAAGTACTTAGCCTACAAAAAAAAAACAAAAATTTTGGAAAGGTTGCGATTTATTTTTTCACATAATCTCCTTCAAGCTCGATACACTTGGCCCAGCGATGCTCTAACTTTTTTAACCCGTCCAACAAATACATTCTCTCGAGGGAAGCAAAATAGGCCTCCGTGGCGATGATGACCTCCTCATTCGACCCAAATCTATTCCCGGCGAGTGATTTTTTCAGGTTTGGAAACAAAAAGTAGTCACCGGGAGCCAAATCTGGAGAGTACGGTGGATGGGGCAGCAATTCGTAGCGCAATTCGACCAATTTAGTCATGGCGACGGCGGAGGTGTGAGCCGATGCGTTGTCGTAGTGGAACAGTACTTTTTCCTTCGCAAAGCGGGGCCGCTCTTTCTTCAATTCGACGTCAAATCGGCCCAATAAGTCAGCATAGTAGCGCCCCGTGATTGTTTTACCCTTCTCGAGGTAATCCATGTGGATCACACCTTGTGAATCCCAGAAAACGGTGGCCATCACCTTTCCGGCCGATCGAACAGTCTTCGCCTTCTTCGGAACACGTTTATCGGGTGAAGTCCACTGTTTCGACTGTTCCTTGGTCTCTGGTGTGTACCAGTGAATCCATGTTTCGTCGACGGTCACGAAACGACGCAAGAACTCCGCTGGATTGCGCTGAAACAGCGCCAAACACGTCGCCGATGTGGTCTCACGGTTGCGCTTGTTTTCCGGTGTGAGCAAACGCGGTACTCATCGCGCCGACAGCTTTCTTATGCCCAGTTCTTCGTGTAGAATATGATGCACCGTTCCTACAGCGATGGCCACAGTGTCAGCTGTGTAGAATTTGACAGTATTCTACTAAAAGAATGTACTGCACGATGGTAAATTTCTTTTGTGACAGCATTTCGATCGGGCGGTGAGGCTAAGTACTTGTTGAATGACCTTCGTAAATAAGTAGACTTATTACTTTCCTACCAATCTTTGGTAAATTTTTGAAAAACTTCTATTAAAACTACTTCATCCTTTCCCAGATAATATAAGTTTCCAATCTGAATGCTTCATAATCTAGCAGTGGCAACACTTTGTTTATCTCTTTGCATGATATCTTCAGAAGAAAGAATATTGCTCAGTGTTATTGTTAAATATTTTTCATAATTTTGATTATTTGTAAAAATAATGTTTAAAATATAAAAGATTAATGTTTTACTGATATCAGATAAAATTTTTGCAATTATCACTAATTTATCAGCTTACCTTGTATTGGAATAAATATTATTATTTCGACAACTATTGGAATAAAGATAATTTTCAGTCATCACAATTTCTGTATATCCATTGAAGTACTAAATTTAAAACAGAAAACATTGTGAGAAACTTGTCTTATCATCTCGGTTTGAATATCTTACCTGACCATGGATGGATGGATGGGTGAATGAATTGATTATGATTTATAGACCTATAAAGAGTGTTTAGTTGTCAGTACATTCGCATACTATTAGTTGAGTACTATTTGTGAACCTTGCGATTATTTACAGATTTCCATTGCGGAACCATCGTCACTGAATCTGCATGATGTCCATGAAGAATGTGAAATGTTACGTCAGGCTCGCACCACTTTGCCTCGCCGTTGACAGAAATCATTTTCTTTTTTCTGTCAAGTAAAGCGAGGAAAACTTTTTCAGTCCTTGTAATATGGGCAAAATACAAAAAGAACGCATACTCGTATTTAATGGACTTTCTAATGTAAATTTCTGCAATTAATATTTTTATTGCTGTGAGAATTTACCGCACACGTTGTTAAAAGAAAAATTCAAAGTTATCGTAATCGACTAGATTGGAATAGCAGCTTGTATAGTTATTTGAGAAAAATTTGAATTTTCCGGGATATTCAATTTATTGGACAGCATAGTTCATGGACTATAGCAACTGATGGAGCCTATGTTTGAATTCGTGTTTGATTAAGAAGTACTCATTTGTACAGTCATCGAATAACAAAGAAGCTCAATGTTTGGACGATGTTACCTTCAAATATACAGAATAGTTTAGTCTAAGCTCTAACCCAGTTGTGGTATGCTATATTGTTATTCGTTCGACAATTTGTCTATTGATTCCCTACTGCCCGCAATAGCAGCTCATCGAAATGATTTGGTTTTTGGTATGCTCTGAGAAAAAATCATGAAAAATCGAACAGTTAACACGGCAGGCAGGTATTGTGTTTATTTTTAGGGCATTCCCTGACGTATAGAATATACTCTAAGTGGATCTTGTTCTGATCCAATAAATCGTTTAGAAGTTTGATTGATGTGTTTTCAGTTTCGGCAAAGAATTAACATTGACCATTCTCATTAGATCCAAGCCGGATCCAGAACACTTCCCCGAAGCTGGAATTGTTGGAAGACGGGTGATCAGGTGATTCCTAACTGACAGTGATTAATATTTCGTTTACCTTTGCTAACAAGAGTTGTGGCGATTTTCGTGTTGTTTGTGGCAAAGATTCACGCCTTCCGAGGTCAAAGATTGCATTCCGGAACATGTGAATCATAATCAGTGTTCGTATGTGCGCCAAATGATGCACCGTCGTAGAGCAGCACCCTCCTCATAACACATAGAAATAAGATCATATTCAAAAGCATCATCGACCACCTATTGGCCACACACAATGTGTAATTTTTCTTTTATAATCTTTGAATTATTACCAGTGACTTCAGTTTCAAACCAAAAAAGAACTAAACAAAAAACTCAACCAAACATATTGAAAATTTGAAAAGATATTCAAAAATTTCTGCCATTATAAGTCCCACCAAAATAGCTTCACTTATAAATATATAACGGACAAGGAAGAGGTAGGGGGGGGGGGTAATGGAACCATTAAATTCCCTTTTGGGTCTTTTTATTTGCCTGGCATGATATTTATGAGTAATATTTACAAGAGAAAAGAAATCATCCTCCTCTAATCCGAGTAATTTTTATAAATAACCTCAGAATTGTCACAAAAAAAACCAACCCAGTGTAATTTTTCGGCCACCGAAATTGAATTTTCCAAGAATCACTGCTGATATTGCTTCTTATTGATCGTCAGACATATTTTTTAACTAATTGATTGGATCATATTAGTTTTGGCATTAATTTGTGACAGCTATTAACAAAATGTTACACTTTGCTTAGGGGTGGTCTAAGCTTTTTTGAGCATTCTTTTTTTTTATTCAACAAAAGTTTTCAGTGTAAAATTTTTTTAAAGTCTCAAATATATTGAATTGAGTTAATAGTTTTTTAAAAGACTGACAGAAAGAAATTATTTAGCAATTATATCGCGTTAAACCATAAGTAATGGCTGTTTTTTACAATAGATGTCCTTACGGTACGTTCTTCACCTTAAATAATAGAGTATAATAATTCTTAAAAAAATTAGTCGTAGTTATTGAAATTAATAAAATAGCTGTGATGGTTTTTATTAATTTAATAAATTTAGAATTTGAAACTTTTCAAATAAATAAAACAATTTTGTTTGCTTTTGATTTCATTTATTTATATTTAAAAGTATAAATTTCAAAACAAAAAGAAGAACTTTTTCTGATAAAATTCTTACTTTTTTTATTATATTCTGAAAATACATCAAAAAATTCAATATTCAAATCATTTTTATGATAAGAGATTTGCTCACATAGTTTCCTGGTTTAACTTAAAATTGGAATAGTATCTAAGCATTGAGTTATAATATCATATAATAATAATCATTTTAAGTACAATTGCCTTTGATTTTTAAAGATCACTGATTTATCAGATTACCTCGTATTGGAATATACCCCCATCGTCAAGTATTCAGGCGACCGTCATTGGCACGTCATTCTGATCTCAATTTATCGTCTGTTTACATTCATTGTTGCACAAAAATATTTTAGTTTTAAAGTACTTAGAGCACTTGAAATCTAATTAAAATTAGTTAAATAATAGACAGCTATATCCTTTATTTAAATATATAATTATTAAAATTCATTACTAATATTAATATAAACTTATTTTAATACGTTTTTTATAAAAATATAACTTTTAAAAATACTTAAAATAATATATTGAAAAATTGAACTGGATTGTTTTGTTTGCTTACACATACATTCGATAAGTCAAAACTACAAATTGAAGGATAAACAAGTTAGTGTTTAGTTCTATAAGCAAAAAATAGATGTCAGGCGCAACAGTTAAAACAAAAATTTTTTAAAACATTTTGATTTGTATTTAGGTTTATTATTTTTTGTTTTTTTTTGGTTCTTTGTAATCATATGGAATTTTTTGGCTTCAATAAAATTCGTGTCTATCCTCATACTCCATAATCTAAGTTATTCACTTTATGCACCATTAATCTTAGTTCTTACTGACAGATGACAGTTTTGGCTTATTTTTTCATTATTGACTGTTTTATTTAAACGCATAAATTTCGTAAGATAACAAGGTTTATTTTTTAGGTAAATGATTTTTGTCTAAAAAATAAACTATGCTTTAGATCAGCGCATAGGAAAAATGTTTCGTTGCGGATAGTTATTAAATTACAGCTTTTGTTAAAATTAAATCCTTTTATATGACTCGAGCAATCCCGCTTAGCTTTTCTCCTAAAAGCAAGTAATTTACTAAAGCAAACTGCAATTTGAAATTCATTGTAAAAATGTAATGGGAATGAACCTTTCCTGAAACGGATAGTCACTGATGACAAGAAATAGATGGTATAAAATATTGTCCAAAAAATGATGGAGTAAGAATGGAGAAATTTAGTAGAATAATGGGGACATTCAAGAAGACGCTATTATTATATGAAACAATTAAAAGATGTAATTCAGAGGAAACATTATGAAGTTTCAACAAACTCATCTAACATGGACCTTCTGACTACCATTTATTCTGATCCTTGCCGAACTCGGTTTATAGTCAAAACTGGTATACTTTTGACGATTGCCAACTAAACCAAGACGAGTTCTTTGAGCTAGGAAAAACTAGATCTCACTGTCAGAACAAAATAGTGACGCAAAATACTTTGAACAAGGGCCAAGTAATATGGAAAAGTCAGTTTTTGAGATTGTGTCTACGAGGTCTGTTCAAAAAGTATCGCGAATTTTGAATTTCCGCAGGTTACGTATATTCGATTTTCGATTTTTTTGTGTCCGACAAGTTCGGGTATTTTGAATGTTTGGTTAATTTTTCACAGTTGCTTTGCTTGCACGTGTTTTGGCTCGTCTTCGATTTTGCCCATTTTCGACCAAAAACAGCATCGCATTAACATTGCTAAGGTGCTGTTGGACTCTGCCCGCGATGACCCAAATTTACTGTAGAGTCATAACTGGTGAAAAATCATGGGTTTATGATTATGACGAGGAAATCAAAGCTCAATCATCCCAATGGAAGTTGCCGAGCGCGCCAAGTTCGGTCGAATGTGAAGGCTTTGCTGACAGTTTTCTTCGACTGCAGGGGCGTGGTGCATCATGAAGGGCCGGAATATTACCTGCAAGTTATGCACAAGTTTCGCGAAGCAATCTGCTAGAAACGCCCGGATTTCTGGTCATAGGGTAGAACGGTCAATAAGGAATATTACCTACAAGTTATGCGCAAATTGCGCCAAACAATCGGCACGAAACGCCCGGATTTGTGGAAGACCAAAAATCGGCTTTTTCACCATGATAACGCCCCTGCTCCCGCGTCGTTGCTTGTGCGCGAATTTTTGGCCAAAAACAACACACTTATAATGCCGCAGCCACCTTATTCCCCAGATCTACCCCTCTGTGACTTTTGCTTGTTCCCGAAAGAGATTCTTTGATCCTTTTTTTGGAATGGGCAAAAATCGAAGATGAGCCAAAACATGTGCAAGCAAAGCAACTGTTAAAAATTAACTGAACATTCAAAATGGCCGAACTTGTCGGCATAAGTGAGAGACATGGATACCAACATAGCTCCACAAAAAATCGAAAATCGAATATACTTAACCCGAGGAAATTCATAATTCGCGAAACTTTTTGAACAGACCTCGTATATCAGTAACAATATTTTCAATAAAATTATACTAAAAATAATTTTATTGAAAATATTGTTACCGAAAATGTTTTTTCTGAACATTTTTTTACTGAAAATAATTTTTTTTACTGAAAATATTTATACTGAAACTCCTTTTACTGAAAATATTTATTTTACTGAAACAATTTTTACTGTAAATAATTTTACTGAAAATTGATTTAATAAAAATTTTTTTACTGAAAATCTTTATTTTTATTGAAAATATTTTGATTGAAAATCGTTATTTTTGCTGAAATGATTTTTACTGAAAATCGTTATTTTTGCTGAAATTATTTTTACTGAAAGTTATTTTACTGATAATATCTTAATTTTTACTAAAAATCTTTTTACTGAAACTATTTTTACTGAAAATAATTTTACTGAAAATATTGTTACTAAAAGCCTTTTTACTGGAAATATTTATTTTTATTGCAAATATTTTTTCTGAAAGTATTTTTACTGAAAATATTTTTACTGAGTATTTTTATTGAAAATATATTTACTGAAAATATTTTACAGAAAATTTTTATTTTTACTAAAAATATTTTTACTGAACATCTTTATTTTTACTGAAAATAAATATTTTTACTGAAAATATTTATACTGAAACTCCTTTTACTGAAAATAAATATTTTTACTGAAAATAATTTTACTGAAAATAATTTTATTGACAGTATGTTTATTGAAAGTATTTCTCTTGAAAATCTATTTACTGAAAATCTTTATTTTAACTAAAACTATTTTTAATGAAAATATTTTACTGAAACTATTTTACTGAAAATATTTTTACTCCTAATATTTTTACCGAAAGTATTTTAAAAGAAAATATTTTACTGAAAATCTATTTACGGAAAGTTTTTATTTTTTACTGAAAATATTTATACTGAAACTCCTTTTACTGAAAATAAATATTTTTACTGAAAATAATTTTACTGAAAATAATTTTATTGACAGTATGTTTATTGAAAGTATTTCTCTTGAAAATCTATTTACTGAAAATCTTTATTTTAACTAAAACTATTTTTAATGAAAATATTTTACTGAAACTATTTTACTGAAAATATTTTTACTCCTAATATTTTTACCGAAAGTATTTTAAAAGAAAATATTTTACTGAAAATCTATTTACGGAAAGTTTTTATTTTTAATGAAAATGTTTTTGTTGAAATTAAATATTTTTACTGAAAATATTTTTATTGAATGTATTTTTACTGAAAGTATTTATACTGAAATTATTTTTACTGAAAATCTTTATTTGCAATAAAAAAATTTATTTTTACTGAAAATTTTGTACTGAAAATATTTTGACTCGAATTATTTTTACTGAAATTATTTTTACTGAAAATATTTTTACTGAAAGTATTTTTATTGAAAATATTTTTTAAAAATATTGTGACTGGTAATCTTTATTTTTATAAAACATATTTTAAGTGAATTTCGGTGGGAACAGAATGATGGAGTGACTCTTGTACTAGCTGATGAGATTGCTTATTAGCAAGGATACCAGCGTGACCTGGAACTCAACTCAACTCGACGTTTCTATTGTTTAATATTTAGATTACGACGAATCTCGTTGTTCACCAGATCACTTGATGAACCACGAATGCCAATTGCTAATGTGTTGTTTTAGGGCCTACTACCTAGCTGAATTGATGCTGAATAATTTTTCTTCCATTCCGAAACAATAGTTTTTTTGGCATCGATTCCGGTCATACTGAAGAGTGGCTAGCAATTTCTGATCAATTTTATATTTTGCCGTCATTATTTATTTCTGCAATTCTGTTCATCAAACTAGTTCATAATTTCGAACTAAAGTGAAACCGAGACTTGGTTTAAATATCACCAAAAATGTTCAAAATACCTCAAGCAATGCAGAATCTGTTCACTCCTTCTAATCAAGCCAATAAATGTACTCGCCAATGCATCTATCAGCTCCAAACTAGAATAAAATTCTCATGTTCCGAAGACGTCATTGTAACTTCTAAATACAATACAAAATTAAGTGATAATAATCGTATTAACAGGTGACAAAAATATTACAAAGTCACTGGACTCATTAGAACACCGCCGTAATATCCTCTGTCATTGCTTATTTTATAGTATTTTCTGTAATATAAACAGTGTTCCAGTGATTTTATGAAAAAACAAATAATTTTTAAAACCAATAACCTTCCTGGAATGGATTTTACTTCTGCTACTTAACGTAATTATTGAATATGTTCAGTTGAATGGCTTAATATAAAAATATTATTGCTCGTTTTTTACAAAATAGGAAAATATTCAAAAATTACCTAAAAATTTTATGTTGTGCTTCTTCTTTTTCAAAAAAAAAAAACTACTGATTTAAAATGATTTCTGATTGTTTGTATACCGGAAACATAAGAAATTAAATATTTTATATTCTACATGAACAAGAACTACCAAATTTTAAAACCAAAAATCAATAAATCGAAAATTTCTAAATTCTGTTTTATGGTTTAAATGATGTTCAGAGGATTTGCCCAATTTTGAACAGAAAATTTCATTTAAAATAGAAAAGTTGAAATGCCATTAAAAATTAAAACATGACAGAACCAATTCCTGTTCTAATAAATTCCAAATAGATATGCGATGGTAATACGATAAGCCCAAAGATAGAGTCATAACTCCAATTTGGAAGTTACAAAAGGTACATTTTGAATCCAATTAATCGTAATCCTTTTCTGTTAATTAAAAATGTTGTTAGTCAATCGTGAGAACGATCTGATTTTGTGAAAAAATGTTCATCAATAATTTATTTCTGTTTTAGTTGTTTTAAGTAAATTTAAGGTGCTATTAAATGAAAAAAAAAATATATTAAAAATGAATTCAACATTTTTTTTTTGAATTGGATTCTGAATTTTTTTGTTTGTTATAAATTTTAGTCTGTCTTTACTTAATTTAGTTTTAGTTTCCAAACAGATCAGATCTTTGCTCAAATTTCGAGAAATTCTTTTTATTCACTTTCGAAATATTTTTAATATCTTATATCAGATTGAAAATTTATTAAGAACTGAATACATAAATTTATGGACAAATCAATAATATCAGATTAAAAATTATTTAATTTCAATATATTTTCGAATACAAAAAAAAACAACTGTCCGAAATCGAGACAAATAATATTGGTAACATATGAAAGTGATCTGCAAAAGAGGATCGAACGTAATTTGATACGAAATATTTTCGAATATTAAATAAAATAATATCAAAATATTGGCCAGTTAAATAAATTTTATAGATTTTCAATAAAAAATATATTTTTATATTTTGAAATTAATAAATTCATATTTAAATAGGACAGTTTTTGTTCGGTATAGATGGAAATTTTTGGTAGTTTATAGGTTTTAAATTTGTAGTTTTGTTAATAATTAATTATATATAAAATTTAAGAAAAGTGTTTTCATAAATTTTATTAATATTTTACATAAAAAAAATGTTAAACTGAAAGTAATATAATAAAATATCATATTTCTTATATAAAGATGGGATATTGTTTAGAAATATTTTTAGACTTGAGTTCAGGTATATTTAGTATGAAATATTAAGAAAAATTCACAAAAACATGTGATTTAAATATATTATCTAAATTTTTACAGAATAACAACTGAAATATTTAATTATATATAAAAAAAATTACTTTTACTAACTCATGTTTTCTTTATTTCATATTGTGTGTAACAAACAAAGTTCCACAAATTTTTACTCCAACAATTTCCCTGCTCACTGGTTGTCTCCGCAGCATTTTTCCTGGCCGTATGCAAGGTTTCAGGTTCTAAACATTGGATTTCGGCTTCAATTTTTTTATAATTTATGTAAAACTGCACACAAAAAAGTCTGGTATCTTCAAATCAGATTTTTTAAAATCATTCGTTCACCAAAAATTTTTCGCGAAAGTCCATCGTCGTCCTGGCAGTTTGCATAATTTCTGATTATCTTGGACCGCTGGGCGTAAAAAATATTCTTTGCTGCGTTCTGGCTGATCTTTCTTATTTTTAAAGAAATTCGTTCAAACAGTGAATTTTTAGGGATTTAAAAGATGCTGTCGTGATTCGCCAAATGTTATGTCAGACTATCTCCTAACCGTAAAGTGACAGAGGGTTATTTTGAGGATCTATAGAAGTCCATATCACCGATAAAAACTGGTTTTCATTTTCACGATGGATCATCAAAGTATCTGAGATCTCCGATCGGACACATAGAACCCTCTTTCTTCGACTTTAAAAGCCGTCTTCATAAAAAACTTGATCTAGAGTTTATCCTAAAGGCCCATGATGATTTACCTTTACCATTGCAAATAGTTAAAGTATCTTTTAATTGGTCTTGCCTTTTCTTTGAATATTCATAAATATATTAAAATAAGTCACAAGGACTTAAATCAGTTGAAGAAAAATCTGGAAAGCTACTGGATATCTTTTACCGACAAAAAACTTGTCGATGATGATGGCCGTTTGAGAGGGGGCGTTGACATCCAAGTGTATACAATGTCTGATCCGACGTAGGGAATTCTTTTTTGAAACCTTTTAAGGACTTATTCATGAAAAAAACTTCATTGACAGTTAATCCTAGACGTTCTGAGCGCCCACTCGCTCGGCGATCAGAAATGCTGAGACTATTGTAACCCCAAATTTATCGATTTCAAGGCGTTCTCAACATTTGCGATATAGCGTATTTTACAGTTAGATTTGGGGTTACATCCTGATAAAATTCCTATCATAACATGAAAATTTACATGGGCTCAGATCAGATAAAAAGGGGGCTGGAGAGAAAAAGGAACCGTCTTTCCTGGCAAAAGCTCCGTGATGGAGATGACCGTGCGACATGGAGTATTGTCGTGAGAAATCCAATAGTCTGCAATGCCCATTCTGATTCGAATAACCCTCTTTTTCTGAGCCTTTCAAGGAGCTTCAATACTAATCGACGGTCTGACCTTATAAGAGTATTTACTTGATCAACTATTTTCCATTTTTTTTCCTTTGACAGTTTCCTAATTTTTTCTTTCTTTTCCAAAAAATTTTAACCTTACATTTCCCAATTTTTTTATTCTTCTTCTAAAAATTTTAACCTTCCCCGATTCCTGACTTATTTTTTTAGTTTTTTGGAGTAATTTTTAGAATTATTTGCATCTCCTTTTTCCTCTCTAATTTTTTTGCTTCTTTTTTCACCTTTTTCCTCTCTAGGCATTAAAACCTTTATTTATATGTTTCGGCATGAACATTTTCTGGTTATGCTAATCAGTCTAAAGTGCTCTCTGGTTATTTTATTCCAAATTTTAATACCTTCCTCTTCCCTTCCACCCAAGACTCCTACGAGTTTTAATACATTTCTCTTCCCTTCCATCCAGGATAATTAATCCACCCAGGACTCCAACGAATCCAAAATTTATACCATACAAATTTTTGTTAAAGTCCTTCCTGAACGAGGTTTGTCTTCGACTACTTTGCGGCCCTCCAAGGAGTGTTCTCCATAGTCTCTTTGCGATTTTTCCTAAGTCAGACTCGATTTTTCGCTATTAGATACATTTTTCCTTGGTCCACAATCTTAACCTCTACTTATATTTTATTCACAAGCTTTGTCGCTCTTATTAATATCAGTCTCATTATTTTTCTGCCATTTCTCATAAAACTATTCAATTTTAAATATAAATTTTTAAGTAATATACTTTCATTTTTTCAACAATAAAAACATATGAAAGTAAAATTCAATTCCTGTCTGGATGGGTACAAATTAC
Source organism: Atherix ibis (assembly GCA_958298945.1). Lineage (NCBI taxonomy): Eukaryota > Metazoa > Arthropoda > Insecta > Diptera > Athericidae > Atherix > Atherix ibis. The sequence goes on along the minus strand of OY282605.1, from coordinate 26,474,187 downwards.
GAAATTATTAATTTGCAACAACTTCAAATAAAAGTGAAAACAAAATTCCATGATTGATATGTCCGGATTCTTCGAAAATGAGAAGAACGCAATTAACCACGTGCCATTCTAAATGCTTATGAAAATAATTTCCAAAAATATTACCGAAAATTTGTTAACATGGAAAATAAAATTAAAAACGAACAAAATATTTTTAATAAGCTTTAGATTATGAACAATTTGATGATATAAATAGTTATTTTTAATAGGGGCTGATGTAATTCACAATTGGCCCAGTGAATTTTGTTTTGACAGCGCAGAGGTCCAAAGTCAGATTGGCCTTACAGAACCTCCCATCATCATCACCATCGCCATTACCAACACTTCATTCCCGTATACGATCCCAATCGTTAGGCGTAACTCCTTCTTCTTATGGAAATGTTCTTATTGATCCATCCTTTATCCGCCATGGGCAGCAGCAAATCGAAACAAATCGAAATAATTGAACAATTGTAAATGATTGATTGATTGATTTGATTCCCTGTCATAATTTACCGTGTTTATCAATAATTAAGATTTTTGTATTCCAATATAATATGATAAGTATTTTAGCCGAATGAATTAGCACTTTTAGACCGTGTCAGACATGTTTTCATTAGTAATTGAGGGAAATTTTGACATAACTACTAACAGCAATTAATATCAAGTTTATTCGAAATAAAAGCATTTCTATGCGAGCAAAAACTATCGAACACAAAACCAGATAAAATTCAATTCTAAAAGATACAAGATATTTAATGACTGTGTTAAAATTTTTAACAAACTCTTCAAATGGCAATAAAATTCCTTTAAATCTATTCGAATTGGATTTTCTTATATTTACACATTAATGTAGTCGTATTTTTTTTAAAGATTTTTAACAATTTTCTTGTATGTATATCTCGTTATATAAAAGCCATATCCGGCACTAAATCATCAAGTCTTTAATTGAGGTTTTGGTCAACAAGATTCCTTGAAATGAGTGGTTTTTTTTTCACTATAAAATTAGTAGCAAAAAAAAATTATTTTGGATTTTTTTTATCGTCATTATTATTATTTCATATCAACAATTTGTTAATTTCAATATAGAATAAAAAACATATTTAATAATTAACTATTAACAAAAATACACCCAAAAAAATAATAATCAACCAAAAACATTTAATTCGATTATGTATACACATTATCGATTAATTAACTATGAAATAATTTAATCGAAATTTTAATAATATTTTCTTATTGTTTTTATAGATACTCGACCATAATTATAAATTGTTTTGTATCTTCTGCTCTTATATAGTTTTCTAATAATAGGATTTTAATTGTATTTGCTTTTTAATCAACGTAATATGCTTCTAAGAATTTAAATCAATCTCTTTTATATATTGCGTATTTCTTGTAGTAAAAAAATTATTAGCATAAAATTTATATATTAAAATTATTACAAAAATGTACAAAGGCAAAGTTGGGTGCTTTTTTTTGAGTGGTCAATCATGAGCTTTAAAATATTGTGTACTAATTGACAAGAATTTTTATGAAATAATCAAAACCTAATAAGACAAGAAAACATTATAAATGTCCTGTTACCTCTCAAGGGAGTCACTTCCGGGTGTAGAACCGTACCATAGGATCGATACCAGAAGGAGCCTACGTGTCTCGAAGAACGGTCCTGAGCTGATCTAGCAGAGTCAGGAAATTATAAGTTTCCCTACTGTAGCTGTTTGAGTGAAGAGTACTCATCAGGTACTCTTAAAAGTAAAACTAACTGATACCACGGAGGTCGGGAGCCCCACGGTGCTTCGTCCGCTGTATCCGGCCGAGATGAGGAGACTTTGGCTGTGGTTGTCACCTACTTCAGTCTTAGCACTGAGGCACTACAGTTGATATTAGAAGTTTGAGAAGGCCTTGCTATCAACAGTTAGAGTAACGAGCTAGTAACTGGTTCCTGACTAAAACGAAGAAGCAGAAGAAAATGTAGGATATAATGAAGAATTTGAAGATGATGAAGCAGGTGAAGTAGATAAAGAAGATGGAGAAGATGCAGAAGATGCAGAAGATGAAGAAAAAGAAGATGATAAAGAAGATGAAGTAAATAAAGAAGATGAAGAATACAAATAAAAAGAAGAGGATGAAGAAGACAAAGAAGATGAAGAAGATGAAGAAGATGAAATAAGATAAAGAAGATGAAGAAGATAAAGAAGATGAAGAAGATGAAGAAGATGAAATAAGATAATGAAAATGAAAAAGGTGAAGAAGACGAAAAAGATGAAGAAGATTAAGAAGACAAAGAAGATGAAGAAGATAAAGAATATTAAGAAGATGAAGAAGATGAGGAACATAATAAAGAAGATAAAGAAGATTGAGAAGGTGAAGCATATGAAGAAGATTAAGAAGATGAAGAAGCTGAAGAAGATGCAGAAGATGAAGAAGATGAAGAAGATGAAGAAGACAAAGAAGATGAAGAAGATAAAGAAGACGAAAAAGATGAAGAAGATTAAGAAGACAAAGAAGATGAAGAAGATAAAGAATATTAAGAAGATGAAGAAGATGAGGAAGATGAGGAAGATGATAAAGAAGATAAAGAAGATTGAGAAGGTGAAGAATATGAAGAAGATTAAGAAGATTAAAAAGATGAAGAAGATGCAGAAGATGAAGAAGATGAAGAAGATGAAGAAGATAAAGAAGATAAAGAAGATGAAGTATATGAAGATGAAGAAGATGAAGAAGATAAAGAGAGAGAAGAAGAAGAAAATAAGAAACAGAAGGAACCTGAGAAAATGTTTAAATGAAGAATGCGTAGGATTGAAGCGAGCTGGGCCGATAAAGCGTTAGTTAGCGACCTAAGGTATGTATTGAAATGCTGCAACATCTTGGATATAGTCAACTGAGCTGGCGAAATCCATTACTGGACAGTTTTGTTTTGCGTACTGACAGGTCTGTTTTGCGTGTTAAAAAACATTGCACTATTCAGTTTGACAATGCCAGCATAGCTTAGCTTAACGCTTTTTTAAAAGACAGAACCTAATTTAACTTCTAGGATCTTGAATGCCGTCTGTGTAGACGTTATTCATCGATACTTATTCTAATTAAGTATCCAGTATTAACCCTCCTTTAAGACATCATTCTAATGTAGGAGGGCAAATATAGTTTGGAGAATTCTTTTGTCGAAGGACTTTGCAATGGTTTTCGTTGAGGATACAAGTTTTCGAAAAGTATATGAGGGCTAACAAGACTAATAATCTGTACAGCAGGGAGTCCAAGCCAATAAAACCTCTTAATTATGTCTGAGCGAACATATTTTCATTTAGAGCAAAAGACTATGGATCTGATTTCATTTTAGGATCATGTATCTAAAGTATGCAGCATTTTGATATATTGTAATTTGAGCAATTTTTTATTGTTTTTTTTTTAAAGCAACGAAACGAAATTTTTGCGGAAAGTAACATTCTGGCTTACATCGTCGTACTATCGAAAGTAGGGCTTGTTTCGGCTTTTGGAGACTATAAATGTAACCTTTGAAAACTTTTCCAGTAGGATTACTCTTATCCATATGAATAAAGTATTTAGCCAACTGATTAAGACCATGATTTTAGGCATAACCACGGCGTAAGTTAGGGATTTGGTTCCACAACTATATGGCTTATTTGAGAGATTTGATGATGCCAATTGGCTTCCAAGAATATTCGACTTGATGTCGTTGGTCCTTTCCTTATGAATATGTACACATAACCTTTAGAAAATATAAAATTCAAATTCGTTCAAGTAATGGCCGAATAACGTGCGAAAAAGTTAATAAAATCTACCTCAAAAGGATTGCGTTCTGCATGAAGTTTCGTTGTAGCTTTTCATATTTTATTTAAAATGACAAGCTTCAAAAAATTTCACAAAACAAAAATTTTATCAAAATCGATAAAACTATATATTGCGTAATTTAGTAATTTTTACTATGCTTTTACAATAAATATTGTATAAAAATTTTTTTCGAATAGGGACATTTTTATTTGTAGTATTTTTTAGTAGAAAATTTATTAAGTTAATTCGGTCTTACCCTGTCGAATCCTTTAATTAGCCTGAGTTATTGTTCCTTGAAAAATATTTTTCAAAACTTTTCAGTCAGTCATTTTTTTGAAGCCCGATCTTGTATAGCCCGAATTTATTTTTACTTTTTATGGAAATACTTCTACAATTTTTCAAAATCTGAATATTGTCAGCAACTTTTGAGCAGGCAATCGCGTAGATTTGATCAAATTTTTCACATCAACTATAAAATGCTAATAACAAATTATTTTCAAAAGTTTCATTTGAAATAAATGACAATATTTTCTTCTTGAGACTATGCCATGCATTACATGGTCTGGTCAATAAGAAATCAAGACACCTGGATAAGTTGGCGTAGCGTTGGAAAGACACCATTTCTTAGCGATAAGGTAGTCCAAATGATGGAAAAACAAAGCGAAAGAAATATTTTGACACGAGAAAATGTGCTATTTGTCACCAGATTAAAACGCAGTTAAATCAATAATAAATTACCTACCGCACAGGGCAATCTACGTGTAGTCTTTAGGCATAATGTCATATAATAGGAACGAATGACTTCCATTCGTGGATAGACATCATCGACCCATTCACATGAAGAGATGTCATGGCATAAAAGTGCTCTTGTAGTAAGCATGGAGCATTGGTAATATGAGCCTGACTTGGTCTGTACCGATTTTCTCCCTAGAAACCGCTAGCGAATTACTATTGGTCGATCAAGATCAGCGGGCATATGGGGGTTCTCATTTAGCTGACGATGGACCGAGGTGGATTATGGCTGATCTCCGAGGTTGACAAATATACTAAACTGTTCATATTTTGAATTGTGCTGTGTTATTTTTCGTTCGGACTTTATTCGATAGGAGTTGGCTGTAAGTAATGGCGGATGGATAATGACAATTTGACATTGTGCGGTATCGCGTAATAACGTTTTGCTTTTCAGAAATGGTAAACTTGTCGTCGAACCAGAAATGGGGATACCACGAATGAACTGCGAATTCATCTTCCATAATAATAAATTCGTGTAGCATAACAAGCTTAAACAACGAATAAAAGAAGATCACAAAATGCCATACACGCCCAGTACAAAAATGGTAAAATTGGGTGGGAAGATAGTCCTTATTTGAATTTTAGTTCGTATTTAATAACGTGAATTAAAAATCATTATGATTGGAAACTAGATTGAACTGTAGTTTTTTTACAAATAAGTGTTGAACATTGTCAAAATTAAGAAAATACCAAAATTAGTTAAAGTAATTGTAAAGAATTTTTATATGGCATCACGTAAACAAGTTGAAATTTAATCGAAAGTCTTTTCGAGTTGGCAAATAAAGGTTCATAATAAGTGACTGGTTGTGTACTGTGAATTCAGATGGCCTCTGTTCCAGCAGATGTTGAGGGTCTAGTCTGGACGAGACATCGAGCCAAATTGAATCGATTGCGGTCATCCCCAAAAAGGAAAAATACACCAACTATTAGTGCGGAATTCGTTCAGCGTTGAAGCATTATTATTTCTAAGGTATAATTACGGACGCCCATAATATCCACCCTCGATGTGGGCGGTTGATCAATATATCTTGCGTGAGAGGTCGCATCTTGTACGTTTGGATTGTTCAATAATTCAGTTTTGTCTACATTCTTCTCATAGACTCATGATTTAGAGTCATGTGCCCGATTGATTACGCATACGAAAATCGAGTACGATCAAGACGGAACTGAACAATTTACATGCGTTCGAAACGACGGACGGAAATGAAAATTCCTTCAATTAAGAAATACTGACCAGACGGTCAATAGGTCAATTAATATATTGACCTGTATTATCCGATAAAAGATAAACTATTCAGATAGGAAAGAAAATATCCTCATTTTGAAGATATTTGAAATATTTAGAATTTTATTCTGCCGAACATATTTTATGAGAGCTGCTATAATATAAAAACTCGATGCAAAATTTATTATAAAAACAGTATAAAATTAGCCCTAAAATGCTTTGATTAATTATTTTCAGTGAAAATGTGTCCTTTTAGAATATTTTCAGTAAGAATTATTTTAGAAAAAACTGTACGGCTAGAAGATGAAGAAGATTATGAAGACAATTAAGATGAAGAAGATGAAGAAGATGAAGAAGATGAAGAAGATAAAGAAGATGAAAATTAGCCCTAAAATGCTTTGATTAATTATTTTCAGTGAAATGTGTCCTTTTAGAATATTTTCAGAAAGAATTATTTTAGAAAAAAACTGTACGGATAAGATTTTTTCAATGAAATTTGTACGGTAAAATATTTTAAAATGTAATATTTTTATGAAAATTTTTTAGTATTGTAAATTTTTCTTTAGTAAACATATTTTTAGTATAAATTTCTTGACTGAAAATTTCTTTAGTAAATTGTTTTTTACTGAAATTTATTTCACTTAAAATTTTTTCAGTAAAACTTTTACAATTAAAAATTTATTCATTGAAAATATTTTCAGTAAAATTTCGTTCAGTTAGAATTCCTGCACAACAAATTTTTTCTGTAAATATCTTCAGTGAACAATTATACCGTTAAAATACCTTCAGTAAAAGTTTCTTTAGTAAAATTTCTTTCAAAGATTTGTTCATTAAGAAGTCAGTACCAAAAAATTTTTTAGTTAACATTTTTTTCAAAAAATTATTTTTCACTCATAAAAATCTCTTAAAATTTCTTCAGTAAAAAATTTTCCGTTTAAAATTATTTCAATAAAATAAAAATATTTTAGTACAAATTTCTTGACTGAAAATTTCTTCAGGAAATATCTTCAGTAACATTTTTTTTTATTAAAATTTTTTTCACTTAAAATTTTTTCAGTAATACTTTTTATAGTAAAAATTTATTCATTGAAAATATTTGCAGTAAAAATTGGTTCAGTTAGAATTTCTGTACAACAAATTTCTTCAGTAAATTTCTTCAGTGAACAATAATTTCGTTAAAATAATACCATCAAAATTTCTTTAATAAAATTTTCTTCAGTACTAAACATTTTTTCGGTAAAAGTTTTTTCAGAAACTCATTGTTAACTCAGAAAATATTTCGTTCATAAGAATTATTTCAGTAAAAATTCCTTTGTAAAAACATCTTTCCTTAAATATTTTTTAGTACAAATACCTTAGCTGAAAATTTCTTCAGTAAATATATTCAGTAAAATATTTTTTGTTTAAAATTTTCTTCACTTAAATTGTTTTCAATAAAACTTCCTACAGTAAAAATTAATTCAGTGAAAATATTTTCAGTAAAAATTGGTTCAGTTAATATTTCTGCATTAAAAAGTAAAATTGGTTCAGTTAATATTTCTAACTTTCAGTGAAAATTTTTCCATAACATTTGTCTGCAAAAATTTTACAGGAAAAGCTTTTTTGGCTCAAAGTTATCCGCAAAATTAAGCAAATTTCGTCTATAAAATCTTCAGTAAAATATCTTCGCTAAAATATGTTCAGTAAGAATTTTGGAAAAAAATATTTTTATTTTTTTAAAAGATCTATAAAATTTTTAAAAAAATATATTTTAAAAAGATATTTTTCGCTGTATAATTTTTTATAAAAAATCTATTCCATAAAAATGTCAAAATTTATTTAGTAAAAATATCATCTACAACATTTTCTAATGAAACAAAATGTATTATTAAAACTATTAAAACTATAAAAATTTCTTCGCTAGAAATTTTTTTACCAAAAACTTCTTTAATTTTTACCAAAAGTGTCGTCAATAAAAATTTCGTCAGTAAAAATGCGTATAGTCAAAATTTATTTCTTGAATATATTTTGTGTAAAAACTGCTTCTATTAAAAAATTTTTATTAAAAAATAACAGAAATGTTTTTATTAAAAAATGTTCATTCAAAATGTGTTCACTTAAAATTTTTATTTTTTTTAATACTATTTTCGGTAAAATTTTTTGAATACAATTTTATTTTTGATAAAAATGTCTGCACTAAAAATTTTTGTACCAAAAACTTTTTTTAATAAAATGTCATCAATAAAAATCCTTCAGTAAAACTCTCGTCAATTAAAACTTCTTAAGTAAAAATATCTTTGCAAAAAAAATTTCCATCAGAATTTATTAAATAAAAATTTCTTCAGTAAAATTTCTCGCTTAAAAATTTATTTAATAAAAATATTTTCGGTAAAAATTTACTTTTTGAACGTAAAAATTGGTTTAGTTAAAACTGCTTAAAACTTTTTCACAAAGCATTTCTTCAGTGAAATTTTTTTAGTTAAATATTTTCACAAAAAAATATGTAAGCAAAAATGTTTTTATTAGAAAAATATTCTCTAATAAACTTGTATACAGTAAAACTTTTCTATTAAAAAAAATTGTTTGCTTTATTAAAATTTTCGTCCATAAAATTTTCAGTAAAATATCTTCGCTAAAATATTTTTAGCAAAACTTTCAGTAAAAATGTTGATCCATAAAGTTTTTTTTAAAAATAAATTTAATGGATTTTCTTTACTAAAAATTTCTTCAGTAAAAATTTCTTTACTTAAAATAACTTCACTAAAAAATATTTCAACAAAAATGTCTTTATTAAAAAATTTTTCCACCAGTATAACTTTTTCATTAAATAATATTTACGATAAAATTTGTTGAAGTAAAATGGTTTTTTGATACAAATTTCTGTACCAAAATTCTTTTTATCAAAAAGTTCTTTAAAAAAAATTGTTCCGTAAAAATATCTTCACCAAAATTCTCCTTAGTTTTCAAAGATTTTTTGTCATTTAAATTTCTGCAATAAAAATTCCTTCCGCCAAATCTTTTTTTGTGCAAATTTGATCAATGAAAATGTGTTCAACAAAACTTTACTAAATAGAATAAATTAATTCAGTAAACTTTTGTTGAAAAAAAATTATTTTCAGCGAAAGTTTCATAGTAACCTGGTGGTGATCCTAAGATTTGTAACGAAAATAGTTAATTATTTGTTGAAAATATTCTCCATTATGCATACGATTTTTCATTTTCAATAATTTCTCACGAAATAATATATTTTCGTCCATTAGTTTTAGATCATAGGTCCGATTTTGTATTGATTAATATTTATGATTATTTGTTTTTCTGTAATATGATTTTTGGTTATTTTTCCGAATAGATCGCTTTTAAATTAAAAACTGATTGCAAAACAAATTTTTCAGAGTGTATGCAATATGTTTAATTGAGTACAATCGAATGTTAAGTAATTGCTATTCGTCTTCTGTTCAGGGCATCTGTTTTGCATTCAATGACGTTTCTTATTGGCACTTCAGTTCCAATTTTAGCTAAAATTATAAGTCTTTGCCATATCATTTATCAATTTCTATCCCAATCAGTGATGTATTAGTTATGCGATAGATGCTCACTCATAACGCAATACCTCTGAACAAGGACAAGCATCAGCGCGGACCAGATGGACTAATCGGGCAGGTAAACATACCACAGTGGACAAAATTTCCTTAAAAATGCACAAAAGGCCAACAAAAACCTCTTCGATTGTGCTGATTTCAGCTTCTTTGGACTGCAAAACCAACGATGAACCTTCGAATAAAAGATTGTCTATCGCTGGAATGAATGGAAGTTTTTCTGTGTTAGCCATGTTCAGGGTCTAAGAAGATGCCATCGCATGGGTTTTCTGTGACGCAACCGTGTACATATACTCGTTCTCGTACTCAGGTGATTGTTTGATCGGTTATCTCTGTTTATGAGATACTATTATTAATGATTGTTGTACAAGTATGATAAATGCCTATTCATAGTTTTTGTTTGGGTCAGCTTGATCTGGGCGCGCGTGTGAAAATATTGAGATCCAATGTGGATGAACAAATTCGATAAAATTGATCTTTATGTCTCAAACGATCGATCAGTTTACTTTCTGATGATGGCGATGGAGATGGCGATGAAGATTTGAAGTCGAAGAAGAAGACGAAAACGAAAAATTATGATAGGTTTTTTTTTTTTTGTCCATCTTAGAAATCAGCAACAAACTGTGCTGAAGACATGAGCATTGTTCGATATGTGTCCAGACTGAGTACCACATTCAATTGAGGAGGTGCATGCTCAAGAATACGAGTATCAAACCATCTTTTAGTCAAGATTGTACCTACATTTTCAATGCGATCAGATTCAATGAAGTGCCCCGAAATAATGAACTCACTGAACAATTTAGTTTTATTTATAAATATTTTTATTAATGATGTTTTGACTTGAGACTAAAAATTTCACATTTTACCATTTACCATTTGAATAGAAGTTTGATTTTGTAAATTTTGACTCCCTTTTTTCGAATGTGAATTTTGGAAACGTTGAAAATTTGTATATTTCTAATAATAATTTTTCAGGTGTTTATTTATTTGTATGAGTACAAGTATTTGGGATATTTTTAAAAGTAAATTTAAGATTGTCTTGATTATATTATGAGTTTCATAAGAAACTTGTAACTGTCTATTGAAGAACAAGTATAGTCGACAAAAAAAAAACGGATTTTATTTGGTACGATTTCCAGGTCAATTTTTTTAGTAAATTTTTATATATAGTATTTCCGAAGGTCTACTTAGCTACATAGGTGTAGGCTATGATATGAATATAAATACCTGTGAAGGTGTTTGAATAATTTTGTTCATATGGCCAAAGTGAAAAATGATTTTGATCTTGATCCTTCGACGGTGGTCAAAATTTGTTTTTATTTGTTACTACGAAAAGAAGTACTGAGGTTAAATTTTTGATTATTTGCAATTGACTATCGTAATATATCGTACAGAAACCAGAAATTATTCAATAAATATTATTGTACAGGTACATGTCTAGCACAATAACGATATCGATTTGAATTAAGCTTTTTTGAAAGTTTCGCGATAATTTTTATTCGTTACTGCAGTAATTTTGATGTACTCGTATAGCTTAGAAAAATTGATATAATCAAGTTGGGAAAGCTGGTACTGAAATTTTTATGCCATCGATCGATAAAGGGCAATTGTTCATGTAACACTTACATCTTAATTGTTAATTCGTAAGCAATAAGGCGTTCCTTTCTATGTGCTCGTACTGATCGTCTTCAAAGTGGTTTTTTTTTCTCACATGCTTCAGCGAATGTTTCTCTTTATTGATCCCATCTTCTACTATTGTGTATTTTCGCTTTGATTTGATCAGATCAATCATCAAAGTATTCAAGGTGGTCATTTTATAAAATAAAATCATGTGAGCTGTACAGGTAAAAATAGTGAAAAGAAAAAAAAACAGAATCTCATCAACAATACGAGTAGTATTTATCGTAATACTTATAAGTAAAAACAGTACCGAAAACATTAAATAAAAATAATTATTATAGATTAAGGTAAAAAATAGATTGAATTATACCTTGTACTAATATGAAAGTCTCATTTGAGATTGATGAGATCCATTTTTATTGAAAGTTTAGACTAGAAGCAGTTTTTTTGCACAGTTTTCTTGCTCAAGAAAAAGATTGTTTACACAGAAAGGTAAAAACAAAATTATCTAAGTCAAGGGAAATTTATTATTTTATATTTTAATAAATATGCCAATTAATTGAATATTCTTAACTAATTACCAATGTACTGATTTGTGAACAACTTTTAGTGTTTAAGCAAATTCTTGACAATAATTATTGTATAATAAATATAAAATTAAATTTTCTTTGTAAATATTATTATTAATTTTTTTTTATTTCTAGTAAAATATTTTTATAACTGTTGGTTCAACAGTTCAATGACGACTAGACTGTAAGAATTTGTAAACGTTTTTCCAATTAAAGCTTCTAAGAGTAAAATTTTACAAAAATTATATTAAAATAAAATTGTTATCAAGTAAATTTCTACTTGACATGATTGCTTATAATTTTTCATTATATAATAAATATAAAATTTTTCAAAAGGCTGTCATATCACTTCTTGTAGGACTCGATCCGTTGTAAATTAATTTTTTATGACTTTTCGAGTTATAATTTGGCGATTACTTGACGAATGTTCAAATAAAGTTTCGAAAATTTGTAAATTATCTGTTAAAAAATTAAATTTTTATTGAATTTACAAAAATGTATTTAACAATGCCCAAATACACCATTAATCAGACCGTTTGACATCACCAAATCTCGAAATTATAAGTTCTAGGTACCAAAATTAGTTGTGGTCCATGGCTTGTGCCATTGTTTTATTAAAATCCACATAGTCTAGATTAAAATCTTTAGGTTTAGACTAAAAATAAGGATGTTATCGAAGGTGTGAAGAAAATCAGAAAATGATTTTACGGAAGGAATTTTTATTGCAGACATTTTAATGAAAAAAATCTCTGAAAACTAAGAAGAATTTTAGTGAAGATATTTTTACGGAACAATCGTTTAATGCAGAAATTTTGATTGAATAATTTTTTTAAAGAAATTATTGATAAAAAATTTTTTTGTTGCAGAACAAATTTTACCGAAAATAAGATTTAATGTAAAAGTTTTACTGGAGAAAAATTTTATAACGAAGACGTTTCTGCTGAAATATTTTTTTTAGTGAAGTTACTTTAAGTGAAGAAATTTTTATGATACTAAAGAAATTTTTAGGCAAGATATTTTTAAATTTTTAGTGAAGAAAATCCTTTAAATTTATTTTAAAAAAAAACTATATAAAAGAACATTTTTACTGAAAGTCTTGCTGAAAATATTATAGCGAAGATATTTTACTGAACATTTTATGGACGAAATTTTTAGTAAAGAAAATATTATAGATAACATTTCAACTGGAAAACTTTATAGCCGTAAATTTTTTACAGACAATTTTTTTAATGGAAAAGTTTTTTACTGAATACAATTTTATTAGACAACATTTTTTTAATAAAACAATTTTTGCTAAAATATTTTATTGTGAAGAGATATTTTCAGCTCCAAAATTTTAACTGAACCAATTTTTATAAAAATATATTCATTAAATAAATTTTTAAGAGATAAATTTTACTGAAGAAATTTTTATTTAATAAATTCTGATAGAAATTTTTTTCCAAAGATTTTTTTACTGAAGGAGTTTTTATTAATGAAATTTTTACTGAAGGATTTTGACAGATGATATTTTATTTAAAAAAAATTTTTGGTACGAAAATTTTTATTGCAGAAATTTTTATCAAAAATAAAATCGTACTCAAAAAATTTCAACGAAAATAGTTTTAATAAAAAATTTTATTCTTTTAGAAAATTTTACTGAAGATATATTTACTATTCAAATTTTAAGTGAACACATTTTTAATAAACATTTTTTTAATAAAAATATTTCTGCTGTTTTTTAATAAGAAATTTTTAATTAAACTAATTTTTACACAAAATATATTCAAGAAGTAAATTTTGACTATATACATTTTTACTAAAGAAATTCTTATTGAACACATTTTATTAAAGAAGTTTTTGTTAAAAAATATTTAGTGCATAAATTTTTAGCAAAAAAATAGTTGACTCAAAAAAAAGTTCACCGAAAATAGTTTTAACAAAAAATTTTGTTATTGTAGAAAATTTTACAGGAGATATTTTTACTGAATAAATTTTAACACACGACAAATTTTTAAAATACATTTTTTCTGAAGACACTTTTATGGAAGAGATTTGTACTACAAAAATTATACTTCAAAATATCTCTTAAATTTTATCATCTATAAAACTGAACATTTTTTAGTGAAGGTATATTACGATCACCTCCAAGAATCCACGATACCAGTACCTCCTTTTTCATTTTACCAAAATCCTTTTTTAAACCGAAATTTACTCCAGCTAATATTTTTTTACTAAAACAAAGGCTATCCAACATTAATTAATGGATTTTCATTATAGTTTGAAAAAATAGTGCTCCAAATTAATTCTATAAATTTATTTATAGATTTTAAAAAATTTCCTTAAAAAAATCAGCATCCGAAATCTATTTGGCTAGCTTCAATTCACTTATTTTTGGTCATATTTAAATTAAGAATATCAAATGGCAATTTTTACTTTAATTTGAACTTATATTATTGAAATTTTGATAGGATATTTTTTTAAATATTTAAGTACTTCTCATTTCAAACCATAAAATAAATAATATTTTACATGTGGAAAGAATTCTTTTTTGGTAAAAAATTTACAAAAATATTATACAAAAAACTTCCACTATACTTAATAAGTAACTATGAATAATTAATATCTACTATTTTCTAAGTACTCAAAAAAAAAAAATAGTAATTGATTATGAAAAATCTAAAAATAAATCTTACGATTAAATTGTAATGAGTCAGTTTCTGAAATTAGTACTTGTACCTTTATTGAAATGATCATGAATTTTTTATGGTCAGAAAATTATGACAAAATAAATGAGTTTGTCAAAATTTGTCATCTATTAAAATTTGAAACTTTCTCGATTATGCGACGAATATGTCTGTTTTTGGTTGTCAACACTTTGAAATTGTTTATGTAGGCACAATGAATAGATAGGCTTATGTCTTACCTGGCGCCAATAGATATTATTATTGTTCTTGTACGGAACAAATTTGAACGTGATCTCAATGACAAAAGGTGTCCAAGAGCAATGGTAGACTTGCAGAGCCACCAAAGAAGGACTATTCCTATTTGAATGCGAACGGCTACGGCAATTTAAACATAAGTAAAAGACTAAACCAGCTTGAATTGAATCGAATTGACATTGTCGACATGAATATTTTATAGCTGCTGATTTGTTCTAAGTAAGCTTAAAAAGACGGAAGAATTAAACAAAACAAAAAACAAATGGTCGAAGTAAAAAATTACTGAAACAATAGAGGAAAAGTGTACGAGTCTATATTGTCCTTCGTTGAAAGCGCAGTTTGGCAGATGGATGTGATTCGAAGACGCCTTTCTGGGGTACCTGTTTCGATAATGTTCTATTTCGAAGTGTTCCCTGAATTTCAAATTGGAAATGTTCCTACTCTGAATCATCGCACCCGTCGAATGACTCTCAGGATGACCTGCTCATCTGAACTACCATTTCTTTCCATAAACGTTGTATTTCTGTCGACTTTAGTCTATCATCAGCCAGTAAATGATATGTTGTCTACCAGCCTATAGACACACCAGGTGAATTGAATTGCAAACGTAACCTATTCCATGTGCAACGGGCATTACGATTTACATGCGTTATTTTCGATTCTTGTAGGAAAATCAAATGAAGTATCATGTCATGATACGACATCCGGTTGCTTGACAAATTCTTATTCTAATATCGTCGATGTTAAGGGAAGTGATTTATTTCAAGTGAAATAATAACAGACTAACAAATTCTGCTCAAAGAATACTAATTTCCAGATCAATCGTTCAGCTTGTTGTCATTTTCAATGTTTTTCACTCTGGGAACGGCCCATAACTACGATTATCTATCGAATGGTTAAGCATATTTTTTGCCATTATCAAATACGTTAATATTAACTTAAAGAGTATAACATTCCTTCGATATATCATATTTCCGGTCAATTTTACTGCATAAATCACATTGTTAAGGTTTTTATCACGTTAAGCGATTGTATGCAAAAGAGAATAAATATTCTTAACTAAATCTTTCTGAAAAACAATATAATTTTTTTTATAGCAATTTTATATACCATAAAATTTATTCAATTTTCATATTTTATTTTTAATATTATATTAATAAGTAATTGTTTATGAAACAAATTCATTTGGTTTTGAATGCAAAAAAAAAATATTTTTTAACTCTGTTTGACAACATAAAATTTATATTTTCATACATACTATCGATGTCGGTTTTCTTTGTTATTATTAAAATATTCGTTAAGTGATTATAAAATGAAGATGAATATAAATGTATTTTTTCTTTTAAGAAAAGAAAAAACTACTAAAATCCTTCGTGTGGTAATAAAAATAGAACCAGGAGTCGCTTCTCCTCTACATACCTTGTACGTTAGTTCCTTCTAGATGTGTATTACGGCCGCGTTTGTTTATTTATTGTAAGGTCGCTGAGACAAAATTCAGAGGCCATTATATAGCGCCACAACCATGAGGACATTTGACAACTTTATTTTACGTGTGGGATGGCATTGCCAGCTGCCCTTATGAAACTGGTCGATAGTTCGTGGGAGAGAACAATTAGAAGTATCTAAATTTTGTGGAGTATCTAAGTTTCTTTTCGAAAATTAAAGGAAGGACTAGCAATTAAAGTAATTCTATTTAAAAAAAAATTCTGGGTTAAGTGGTATTCCTTTCAAATATAAGGTGTAGTAAAAATAAATCCATTATTTTTGCATTAAATTGAAGGTTTTATTTAGCATAGATAGAATGATACGATTTAGGTCAAATATGTACCGTTTTGTTCGATAACTTGTTGCCATTTTGGAGGTAATTTCATAATGCCTCTCTTATAGAAACCCTCGTCCCTATTGGCAAAAAACTGGGACAGTCGATTTTCACAATCTTCTCTTGAGGCGAATTTTTCACCTGCAAAATTATTCGTCATAGACAGGAAGAGGTGGCCAGGTTCGGACTATAAGGTGAATGCATAAGAACATCCCAACCAAGGTCTCGGAACTTCTGGCGAGTCACTATCGATGTATGCGGCCTGGCGTTGTCCTGATGGAACACAATTCCTCTCCTATTAGCCAAAGCTGGCCGCTTCTGGGCGATTGCTTCTTTCAGACGGTCCAATTGTTGACAGTATAGGTCCGAATTAAGAGTTCGGCCGTAGGGGAGCAGCTCATAGTAGATGATTCCCTGCCAGTACCACCAAACACACAGCAAAACCTTCCTGGCTGTCAATCCTGGCTTGACCACCGTTTGCGCCGGGTGACCGCGATTTGACCACGACCGTTGTCGCTTGACGTTGTCGTAAGTGATCCACGTTTCATCACCAGTAACCATCCGCTTCAGAAATGGATCGATATTGTTGCGATTCAGCAGCGATTCGCAGATGGAAATTCGGTCCATGAGGTTTTTTTTTGCGATAATTCATGTGGCTTCTTTTTGTATCCAGCCTTATTTAAGTGGTTTCAAACGGTTTTTTGTGCTATGTTTAGCTCCTGGGCAATCGAAACAGTGCTTACGTGACGGTCGGACTCGACGATTTCCATCAGGACCATAAACACTATTCACATTTTCAGCTGCCTGGCTTGCGTCTTCGCTTTTATCGAAGAAAAACTGTAAAATATGGCGTATTTTCTCTTTGTTGGTGTCCATCTTTGACGCATGCTAAAAAAATACTGAGTCAAGTAATCACAAAACTGAATGAAAAGCTTTTTTAGTACAAAATCTTATCTTTCTAACGCCATCTAGTGCAACCCGATCGCTTTTTACAATGGGAGATACAGACTTCGAAAGCCATCTATTGGCAAAATAATGGATTACTTTATACCACAACTTATATGTGGAATATCATAAAAATGGCATGACGCACCAGCTTGTTTATTGAATAGGCAATCTTGGATAGGTATGCCCAATCCCAAATCTTAGGATATTCCTTGCGCAGATCATTGCATTGGTTATTGAGTAGACTTGTTTTATAGTGTTTTACCTATTTATGGAAAGAAATCTTCTTCTGTTGGTCCAGTCTCTTTTTGTCTACTTATAGTTAGAAGTGTTAAATACCATTTATTCAGGCGGTGTGGCAAATTTGCAATTTTAACATTTGCGACAGTTCAAAATAGGAACAAGTGAGGACTCTGGTAAATCCAAATGGTCGATAAAAATTTAAGCTGACTTAGCACAATTCATGATAGATGCTGACTTAGCAATAGGAGTGCTTTGGGCAATGAAAGTGCTGACAAGTTGACTGGACAAACACTCCGTCGACCAGTGATCACAGTCATTCCCAATCTGCCTGACCTATTATTATCACTAATCCTCTACTACAAAATATTAGTCTGCTCCACAAAATATAACAAAATTCGCTAATCCTCTACTACAAAATATTAGTCTGCTCCACAAAATATAACAAAATTCTCACTATTCTATGCCACTATACCAAATGGCCTTATGATCATGGCGCTATTAAGTGGCACCTGGCATATGTCTAAGGGATCTTACATACAAATAAATAAACAAAATATTTAAGCTGAAAGGTTAATAGATGTCTGGCCTAATAAAAAATCCTTGAAAGGCTCATAAAAAGGCGTCAGATTAGACATTACAGATATTTTAGTGCTCTACGATGACAATAACTCTTGTGACAGGAATATCCTCTTTAACGAAATTTTGGTATTACTGTAGTTCCTAAGCCCACTTTTTTACCTTATCTAACATCACGTAACTTTTTTCTGTTCCCCAAGATCAAAAAAATTCTTAGAGAATGTCATCTTGTTACCATCGATAACATTTAAAGGAACCGTAACCAAGGAGCTGAGGGCTGGTCTAGTGAAGACCACGCCTGTGCAGATGTGTAGCTACCCAATTTGAAGAGAATTATATTAATGAAAACAAAATATATAAAATTTTAGCAAAAAAAATAAATCAATCTCATTATTTTCTACAACTCCTCGTAGTCTCAGAGCCATAGCCTTTCCAGTATTGCTAAATGATGCTGCAACATTTGTCTTGCAACATTTTTCTTGAGCTTAAAGCTTACAGCGAAAGAGTTTATTAAATTATACAATAGAGATGATCATTATTTTTTTAGGCGAATTTAAAAGAAAATGACTTGTTGACGTGTGTAGTTATTTTCATTTCAATAGAAAAATATAATCGAAAATGTATTAAAAAATTATTTAAATAAATTCAACTATTGATCGAGTGTGGAACCTCGAACTGTTTGGAAACTCAAAAGCTTCCTTTCCTTTACATTCATTCTTATTTTAATGTCATATATCTTCCAACGCAATTTTTTAGTTAGATTTATTATTGATTATTCTGAAATATCCCTCCATCACAGCTGGTCCACTCCTATACAATATTTATACCTTTGATATCTTAACTAATTCGGAAGCATTGACTGCCTTGTATCCCACTTTAATATCCAAATATACTTAAAATATCTATAATACCATATTAAAAATCTTCAAGACTGGTTTAAGAGGTGGAGAGTGGAAGTAAATGAGCAGAAGAAGTGTTCATGTTACCTTTACCATCTGCAAAGATGCACCCATCATTCTACCTCAACGGCAACATCATTCTACCAAAAGACAAAGTTTGCTATCTGTGATTAAGCCTAGACAAACGGCTTATTTAGAATTCTTCCAAGAAAACAAAAAGACTTAAACTTAATAAACATTATCACCTAGTACTTAGACTACTAGACAACCTATCAAAAATGACATTAAAGAACAAGCATTCAATTTACAATACAATACATTAAAACCAATCTGGGGTTTTGCTAAACGTTCGAATTCCTCTAATCGAATCCCTTTCATCCAAAATCCTCCGAAAAATGGTTGATACTCTATTAAACTTTTTATAGCGAGAAACACATAAGTTATAAACAAAGAAATGTCTTCTTTGTACATAGCTTATGTGTTTATCATCATAAAAAGTTTTATTTGCCAAAAATGCTACCACTATAACCTTCTTGCTGGAAAGCTCTCCTCTATTACTTGCCCAATAAACACAATTTATGACTCGTTAGGGAGCGAAACGCCAATATCTGTTAACTCCCATGTGTTCCTCTTCTCTTATTGAAATGTGTCATCATAAAACCTGCTTATTACAATGTTTATGTAGTTGTAGATACAAAAAAAAAGGTAAATTAAAATAATAATATTTTTTGTAATGACTGGTAAGAAACATTTAGCAGGACTCAATCCTTAGTCGGCAATTTTTTTACCGATCAATCCTTAGTCGGTAATCTTTTTCGATCTGCAATTTGGCCAAATTTTCAAATGCTCTAAAGTTTATGAATTTTTTTATGTAAAGACAATCTTTTGCAAAGTCTTACAAAAAAAATCCGAACGGTGTCAAATTGCATGATCTTGGAATGTGGACAAATAAAAATGCGTTAATAATGTTGACGAATAAAAATGCGTTAATATTACTTTCACTCTTCGAATAAAAATACGAGTGAATGTGGACGAATAAAAATGCATTAATGTTACTTTCATTCTTCGTCAAGAACCATCTCCTTCCATTACCTTGAACGGCAACATTACTCCTTATATAACCTTAAATGACGACAAGACGCAAGATCAAATCTGAAAATCGACAGTAAATTGTTACTTAAAAATACAATGCTGAAGCCAATTTGGACGTACGGACTTGATCTCCAAATTCAATCACTTCAATCTAGAATCATACGTAAAATTGTCAGTACTAGAATCATACGTAAAAAATGTTTTATTTGCTTATAACTTATGTGTTTCTCGTTATAAAAAGTTGAATTCTCAATTATTCTGTCATTATAATTCTCTTGTTAGAAAAATCTCTTCCATTACTTTTCCCATAAATACTCATCAGCGTTTCAAGAAAAA
Organism: Atherix ibis; assembly: GCA_958298945.1. Lineage (NCBI taxonomy): Eukaryota > Metazoa > Arthropoda > Insecta > Diptera > Athericidae > Atherix > Atherix ibis. Next base: position 26,453,765 of record OY282605.1, on the reverse strand, counting down.
TTGGCAAGAAATCATTTTTCGTCAAAAAGCGAAATGAAAAACGGCATCCCACAAGGATCCCCTTTATCAACGATCCTATTCAATATATATATTCACTCCCTTTCCCACCAACTATCATCTTTTACCCGCAACATATATGCCGACAACATTTTTATAATTGTATCTGGTGCTGATTTTCAACAACAAATAAATAACGCCATCCGCAACATCAACACTTGGAGCAGCATAAACGGTGCGGTTATCTGTACATCGAACCCACCTTTCCTGCATGTTTGCAGGAAAAAAAATTGTACTGTATCGGACTCTTCACTAAACCCCTTCCCTCTCCGCCCAAAAGTGGAGGAAAATGGAATCTTCAGATTAAAAATGCTGTTGACAAACTTAATATCATTCTCCGAATGGTTAAAATTTTAGTCAGCAGAAAAAGTAAGGTAAGACAAAGTGAGGCAATTAGAGTAACTAACGCCCTTTTGGACGGGACCTTACTCTATATCTTCACTATATGTGTCAGTTTGCCAATAGCAGGTAAAAAACTAGTCGAGGCAGCGGTAAACCGTTGTATTAGACTAGCCAGTGGAGCACATAGGACATCTCCGGTGGAATCCATACTGATAGAGACTGGTCGAAAACCTATTTTTCTCTATCTTCACAAAGCCCGCCTAAGTTTAATTTACAAAAACCTATGCCTTCCAAATTATCCACTCCACACTTTAATAAAAAACATTATCATCTCCCCCAGCTCAAAAAGGAATTCATCATCGCTATTCTTATTAATATCCCACCTTGAAAGCAATTCATCCATCCTCCCCCTCGATTTACAAACATCCTTTCCACACCCAGATTGGAAACCGTGATTAGGAGCAAAGTTGAAAGTGACTGCTTCTCTTGACAGGTTTAAGAAGGCTAGAACTGATCCATCCACATACAGGAAATTTTTCCTTGAACAGTTGGACGGATTAAAAGATCATCGACTGTTGTTCACTGATGCCGCCGCTGACACCGATATTACATCTTTTTCGGTTGTCGAACTTTTTGGCTGCAGCACCCGCACACTATGTTGTAGAATCTTCCTTTATAGGGCAGCTCCATATTACGGGGAGCTGTGGGCCATCAAAACGGCAATTGAAATTGCGACCAATATTCCCAGCCAACAAAACGTTATTTTTTAGCGACAGCCTTGCCGCCCTTAAAGCCATTTGTGGCCCATCGAGTGACCCAGTACTTAGAGCAATTCGTCATAGCCTACTTAGCAATAGGAGTGTCGAGTTTCAATGGATGGCGGGATATGTGGGAATTGTGGGCAATGAAAGTGTTGACAAGTTGACTGGAGAAACACTCCGTCGACCAGTGATAACAGTCATTCTCAATCTGCCTCGCCTAAGCTCCTCAAAATCCGGATTGGACATACTGGTCTTATTCATAACTTCCTTTTTGGCCACACCAATCGTCCTTTATGCCAATCCTGTGGCATTTACCATACTTCAGTATGATCCATATTCTTTATGAATACCGCAGTCACCGCAGCAAAAACAAGGGCTTCGGCAGTCACCACCGCCTGTTCAGCTGCAACAACAATAACCAAATTTGTAATAACAACAGCGAGCACAGCATCGTCAGCACTTACGAGCCAACGCAGCAGCAACAATCGCAGCACAAAAGTTCACAGCAGCAGCAACAACAGCAGAACAAGTTACAATCTCAACCACAACAGCAACTCCTGCAACAGTTATAACAGAAGCAAAAAATTTTGAAATTGTTTCGTTCAAATTTCGGTCACTTCGAATTTCCTGACGGTTTTAAAAATTTTTTTTTTTAATTTTTATCAGGCGCGTTATTGGGCGTTCTGCAAAATATTGAGATTTTTTTTAATTGGTTTAATTTTTCGCTCTTCTTCCGTGCCATATAAGCGATATTGATTGGTTTTCATTTAAATATATACTAAAATAGGCGATTATATACTAAAATAGGCGATGGATCAAACCAAGTGCAAATTGACAGTGCAACTTTTGCAGAAGGTACCGTCTTTTTGGCCCAACATACCTGAAGCATACCTGAATTCAGGAAATGGTCGGAAGTATACTGGATATTATCAAAAATCCAGATTCAGAGAGCAAATACAATATTCTGAAGGTTGGAACATATTTTATTGGAGAAAAAAAGGAAACCGCCGTTTTCCAATAGATGGCGCCAGCTGTAAATGCTGTTCCAAAATATAAGATCAGAAACGTCAAATTGTAACTTTAGGCATCTGTAAATATCTCCTTATTATTGCATTTGTAACTTTTGATCGCCGTTATATATTTTTTGTGCTTGAAAATGTCGGAATTTGAGCCTAATAAGCGTCATTTTCAGGAAGTTGTACTTTTTGCCATCAATTTGGAAAAATCTGTGGCTGAGGCGCGTCTAAAGATTGTAAAAACTTATGGTGAGACTTGATTTAGGGAGAGAACATGTCGCGAATGGGTCCAACGCTATAAAAGTGGTGATTTCGACGGGGAAGACAAGAGCGTCCCGAAAGTTTGAAGATTTGGAGGCATTACTGGATGAAGATCTATATCAAACATAAAAAATTTGCAAATTTATTGGGCGTTACCTAATAAGCCATTTCCCATCGTTTGAAAGCCTTGGCAATGATCCAAAAGCAAGAAAATTGGGTGTCATACGAGTTGAAGCCGACAGACGTCGAACGGTGTTTCTTTCAAGTGCGAACAGCTGCTTCAATGGCAAGAAAAGGGAGGGTTTTCCGCAGCGGCGATGAAAAGTGGATCTATTACGATTATTCATGGCTTAAAACTCAAGCTTTATATTTGGTGGGACCAGCTCGGCGTGGTATATTATGCACTGTTGCAACTGGGCGAAACCATCGCAGGAGTTCGAAACCGAGCACAACTGATGCGTTTGAGCCGAGCATGAAAGGAAAAACGCTCACAATACGAGCAAAGACACGGCAAAGTGATATGGCAGCATGGCAATATGTTGCTAAGGTGGTTAAAAGCTAAGTGGAAATACTGAAATGGAACGGCCTGCCCCACCCGACGTATTTTCCAGACATTGCCCTTTCCAACTACTACCTCTTTCGATCGTGGACGCGTGGTCTGCCTGAGCAGCACTTCCAATCTTATAAAGAGACCAAACATTGGGTTGATTTGTGGAAATCGGTGATAGAAGCCCTTCCGTGACATGAAAGTTTTAATGGGTTCTTCCTATTTTTTTATTAAAATCGGCACAAAAACCTCAGATAAAGAAGAACTTGTGGATATAGAATTTGGGAAGTTATTAGTACTAAACAAGTGTCTGCCATAGCGGAAACTCTCGCGTCTCTAATCCTATCGACGAACCTGATTAATTCTATTATAGAATTAGCTACACAAGTGAATCTACTTGGGAGGGATAATGCAGAACTACAGAAAAGGTAGTTTATTCCTGTTTTTATGTTTGACAGATCACGCATGACACGTGGCATATGTTAAAGTTAGTCCTTTCTGCCAATCCTGTGGCACCCAGTTCACTATCACCCATATTCTACAGGAATGCCACATAACCAAGAACTACTTTGCGAGCAGGATTCATTCTATTATGGAGCTCCTCGACCCAACAACTTCATTCCCTAGTGCCCTATTTAAACTTCTACAACATACTAATCTGCTCCATAAAATATAACAAAATTCTTAATTTTCCATACCACTAACCACAGACCAGTCTCTCTCAGATGATTTCCCACACGTACTACGAAGTCGCCAAATGGCCTCACGGTCGTCGCGCTATGAAGTGGCCCCTGGCACATGTCTAAGGGACGTTACAAACAAACAATTATCCAAGAAATCTCTTGCGTCGTTAATATGACTCGTTAGGTAGAGAAACGCCAATGGGCCACTCCTTTCATTATCATAAAATCGACTTGTTACAATGTTTATGTACGAGGGTCGTTCAATAAGTCCTTAAAAATTCCGAGAAATTGTGGTTGTAGTGTCGGTAAAGATTTTTTTTTGTAAGCAGCATTATCGACAGGAATGCTGTCAAAATTTCAGCTCGATCCATAGCGAAGGTCAATTTCTATCGTCGATTAAAGTTAACGACATTTATTTGTGCATAACAATGGAAAAAAGCGAGTTAAGGGCTGTCATCAAACATCTCCATTTGAAAGGCTTAAGCCCGAAAGAAATCAAAGCCGAGTTTGATGCAGTTCATTGCACATCTGCACCTGTGTTTGCGACAGTTTACAATTGGGTGAATGAATTTAAACGTGGCCGTTCATCCACAAAAGATGAACATCGTTCAGGACGCCCAGTTGAGGTGTCTACTCCTGAAATCATCGACAAAATCCACGATCTGATTTTGAACGATCGGCGAATTAAAGTGCGCGAATTATTTGAGGCCACGGGCATATCACAAGGTACAGTCGCTTCAATTTTGCATAAAAAATTGCCTGTGAAAAAAATTTCGGCAAGATGGGTGCCGCGTTTGCTCTTAGAGGAGAATAAGCGCAATCGTGTAGTGGACTCTGAGGCTATGTTGGCACTCTTTCATCGTAATCCTGGCGAATTCCTTCATCGATATGTCACTGTGAACGAAACCTGGATACACTACTACACTCCAGAAACAAAGAGACAGTCATCACAGTGGATTTTCAAGGCTGAACGGGCTCCGAAGAAGGCAAAAACTGTGCCATCGGCCGGCAAGGTGATGGTCATGGTCTTTTGGGACTCGCAGGGCACCATTTTTATCGACTACTTGGAAAAAGGAAAAACAATAACAGGAGCGTACTACGCGTCGTTATTGCAACGGTTGAGCGAGGAAATCAAAGAGAACCGCCCCCATCTGATGAAGAAAAAAATCCTCTTGCATCAGTACAATGCGCGTGTGCACACCTGCGCTGTTTCCATGGCCAAAATTGTGGAATTGAGAATGGAATTATTGCAGCATCCCGCTTATTCACCAGATTTGGCCCCGAGTGACTATTTTCTTTTCCCCAATCTGAAGAAATGGCTTGGCGGACGACGGTTCACTTCCAACGAGGACGTCATTGCTCAAACGGATGAGTATTTTGCAGAACTTCCGAAATCCTATTTTTTGGACGGGATAAAAATTTTGGAAAAACGGTTGGGAAAGTGCATAGAGCTAAAAGGAGATTTTAAAAACAGTTTTTTTCCATCTTTTTCTAAGGACTTATTGAACGACCCTCGTAGCTATAGATATTAAATTAATATTAAAATTTTTAGAAAATCTAATTTTTTTTTATAGGAAAATCCATAAATAAAGCTTATAACAATTATAAATAAAAACTTTTCTATTGTAATCAATGATTTCTAATTCAATTTTATATTATTGGAAAATCATTCTTTTCATATATTGTAATAAATTTCACATGAAATCTGATTCCCTTATTCTGCAAAGAATAAAAATAATATAAATAATACTATTCTAATGACATGAATTTATGTAATTATATGGAATTCTTTAAGTTTGACTATTGATGGAAATTCATATTAACTTATACTCGTTTTTTCTAAGATATTGAAAATTTCCGCAAAATAATTGATAATGTCTGTTACTATTGATTAGTTATTATATTCGTAATGAACTGTGGCGACGTTCAAGTAACTATAATACATGATATATAATTATTGTTAGAGAGAAAAAAAATTTAATATTGATCTTGAAAAATGACAGGTTTATAAGTAAACATTTTTTCTAGACTTGTTTTTTAATTAAAAAAATGCTAATAAAATCTCTGGAAATAGATTAAAATTTTCAATAATAATCCACGACGATCTAGAATGTACGATCTGTACCTGCACATAAATTGGAAAATACAAAGTTCGATTATTGATATTTCTATGAGTCAGTCTAGTTACATAAAGGAAATTTTTCAATATTTATTAATTGTTTGAATATTTAAATAACTTATAAGAGAAACTTGATTTCTTCTCTTTTAGGGCCATAAGAATGTAATTTGTGTGTCAAAAAAATTTTGTTATCGAAAAAGTACATTTTATGGCAATTCATTAATTTATTGCGATCATAATTTGATTGTTGAAAGGAAATTACACTGTTAAATCGTGTGTACAAGGAATAACATTTTATTTTGTATGGTACAAATTGAATGCACAAAGTAAGAGAATCACCACAATTGACCAATGTTGGATTTTTTGATGCAGATTTTTACTCACAAGTGCAACTCTCACCGGTCACATAAATATTTATGCGATCATTCCAAGAACTTTCCAATATTAGCGATGCATCTCTTCTCAATCCTTGCACACCATAATCAATGTTTGTGGATGCAAAGTGTAGCTAAAGACACCATGCTGAGGTTGAGAATGATTTTAATATGATCTCATTTCGATGATTTGTTTTGCGTTTTTCGGCTCGTAAACTGTTTAAATCTTTTCGAAGATGATTTGTAGTCACTGATAAAAGTCCAATTTGGTTCGTTACATGGCTACACGATGTAAAAAAAAAACGAACCAAAATTTCAGGCCCCATTCACGGTTACGATTACATTTATGATCATGGTAATGGGTTCATATAAAATTGCATTCATAAACCGAAGTGATAGAGTTGAACGGAAACTTTGGTTCCGAGGTCTATCATTCGAAATTGTTTTTTTTTTTTTTTTTGTTGAAGAAAATTTAAAAATTCAGACAATTTTCATATCTAATTTTGATGATACGAGCAAAGGAACCAACTGTTCAACGATCATCTGTATTCGATCCTTTCATATTGTTGAGAGATGCTCCTCAATTCATCGATAAGTATCAAGACAAACAAGTTTAATACTTGAAATCAGCCGATAATTTCTTGTTTAAAAGTCAAATTTTATGATTTGTTATTGCCACTTAAATTTAATGTGTGCTTGTTTGAATTATCCTTTGAGCAGCAGATAACCGAAAAATATTGTTTCGGGTTGTTGCGTTTTGGGTGAAATTACATTGAAATTGTTATGTTGGCCAATCGATAATGAAATGTATTTTCATATTGCCCTATATCGTAATGTAGCCATTAATAATCTGATTAAAAAGGAAAATCTCCATCAAAAACTTACATCATAAAAATATTTTCAAAATTTCTGTATACTCGTAGTATTGTATATAAATTAAAAGAGTTTATAAAAACGTAATTTTTTGGTATTAAATCTAGTTAAAAATACATTTACAATTTCGCACAATTTATGATAATAACGCATTATCAATAATATGACCTAAGAAATATAATCCTGTCATTTGAAAATTGTTTACTAAATAATATTAATATAAAATAAAGTGTGCCATTTGATATAAAGGTGTAGTAAAAAGAAATCCATTATTTTTGCATTAAATTGAAGGTTTAATTTATCATAGATAGAATAATACGATTTAGGTCAAATATGCACCATTTTGTTTGATAACTTGTCGCCATTTTGGAGGTAATTTCATAATGCCTCTCTCATAGAAACCCTCGTCCCTATTGGCAAAAAACTTGGACAGTCGATTTTCACAATCTTCTCTTGAGGCGAATTTTTCACCTGCAAAATCATTCGTCATAGACAGGAAGAGGTGGTAATCACTTGGTGCCAGGTCCGGACTATAAGGTGGATGCATAAGAATATCCCAACCAAGGTCCCGGAACTTCTGGCGAGTCACTATCGATGTATGCGGCCTGGCGTTGTCCTGATGGAACACAATTCCTCTCCTATTGGCCAAAGCTGGCCGCTTCTGGGCGATTGCTTCTTTCAGAAGGTCCAATTGTTGCCAGTATAGGTCCGAATTAAGAGTTCGGCCGTAGGGGAGCAGGTCATAGTAGATGATTCCCTGCCAGTCCCACCAAACACACAGCAAAACCTTCCTGGCTGTCAATCCTAGCTTGACCACCGTTTACGCCGGGTGACCGCGATTTGACCACGACCGTTGTCGCTTGACGTTGTCGTAAGTGACCCATTTTTCATCACCAGTAACTATCCGCTTCAGAAATGGATCGATATTGTTGCGATTCAGCAGCCATTCGCAGATGGAAATTCGGTCCATGAGGTTTTTTTTTGCGATAATTCATGTGGCTTCTTTTTGTATCCAGCCTTATTTAAGTGGTTTCAAACGGTTTTTTGTGCAATGTTTAGCTCCTGGGCAATCGAAACAGTGCTTACGTGACGGTCGGACTCGACGATTTCCATTATTTTATCGACATTTTCGACAATTGGCCTTCCAGAGCGTGGTGCATCTTTGACATCAAAATTACCGGAACGGAATCGACGAAACCAAAATTGCGCGTAATTGGCTGTTACAGTATCAGGACCGTAAACACTATTCACATTTTCAGCTGCCTGGCTTGCGTTTTCGCATTTATCGAAGAAAAACTGTAAAATATGGCGTATTTTCTCTTTGTTGGTGTCCATCTTTGACGCGTGCTAAAAAATACTGAATCAAGTAATCACAAAACTGTATGAAAAGCTTTTTTAGTACGAAATCTGATCTTTCTAACGCCATCTAGTGCAATCCGATCGCACTTTTAAAACGGGAGATACAGACTCCTAAAACCATCTATTGGCAAAATAGTGGATTAATTTTTACTGCAACTTTTATTTTAGCAAAGCCTACACCTTTTATTTCAGCATAATCCAAATAATGGATTACTTTTTACTAAATAGCTTTTATTTCAGCAAAGCCACAAAATTAATAATTTTTTTTTACGAAATTGGTTATTCTGCTCAGTTTAGGGTTTTACAGAATGAAAAGTATAAAAAAAATTTATAATTACTAACACAGTAAACAAATTTTAAAAAATTTCATGAGTTAGTGATGTGTTAAGGTCTGTGCGTCATCGTAACGCACGCTCTGCTGAAAATGTTGCTTCGATTGGTAAAAGTGATTTGAAAAAAGACCCAATTATTTTGTTGACATGCTCAGTATTTGGAATTGTTCCATGGCAGATTATAGTGAATTTTTGATTTAGACTTACATAAAAAGTTTCACTGATACAAAAATTGAAATTGGGACCTAAAACAAAAAGTTTTGTATGCTGCTTTTTACGAAACAAATTTTTTTTTTCAGTGATGAGGTACATTTCTAATTGGTGTATACATCGAATAGCAAAACTCCACAGACAGTGACTATGAAAAAGCCATTGTATCTGCAAAAAGTTATTGGTTATTTTCTGGTGTGCATTTCAGTCTGAAAATGACAACCTACTTCTTTGAGCCTTAACTTAAAGATTTTAGACTTAACTGAATAAAATCTTAACAAGATATGTTAACACCAAATGCCGTACTCTATTTTGGCTTTTTTATGTAAAAAGTGCCTAGGACACATAATTTCAAGATTTGATGATGTCAAAGAGCCTACAAGATCGTTGGATTTGACACCGTTGGGCTTTTTCTTGTAAAATTATGCAAAATAAACTTATAATTAAGCTGATATTTTTTTTAAACTTAAGAGTATTAGAAAACAAATATATGTCAACTCATAGTGGAATTAGAAACTAAATTGTGCGAACAAATTATCAAAAATAAGCTCAAAAGTATCGAGTTCTGCAAGAAGTTTGATGGCAGTAATTTATATTAATTTTTGTATTTTTTTTTTAATTTTTACAGGTATTTACAACTACAACATAGTAATAAGCAAATTTGAGCAATAGTATTAATAAGCTTGAAAGGTTGTGGGGAGTAAACATCCAATGAAGTTCCTCCTGCTAGCGTGTGTTTCTGTTAGGCCTCAGTATTTAAGTAAATCACGCGACCAGTGACGCTTAAGTCTTCGATGGGTATTTCTAGGGAAGGAAGTGGAGGATAGTTCTTGAACAAGACGATTATTATAATTGAGGACACGGGAACGGAACTTTTTATAACGAGATACAGCCACGTCAAAAACAAATGGGACTTTAAGATCACGATGAATAACAGAATTGCGAACATAAAAGGGGGCATCGACAATTTTACGGAGTATTTTTGATTGAAAGGATTGGATTCGACGCGAATTAGAAGGCTTAGTAGATCCCCAGAGTTCTAGTCCGTATGTCCATATGGGTTTCAGTAAGGTATTGTATAACAGCACTTTTTTGTTTGTAGTAAGTTTGGAACATTTGTCTAGAAGTCGAAGTAGTTTTAGGTCTTGTCTTTTAAGTCTTGTATGTGGGTTCCATGTCAGGCGTTCGCCTAAGTACAGTCGTAGGTACCGAGCTTCGGTGTGTTGCGGTATGGCACTGCCATTAAGGTATATGGGAGGGCATGACTCACGACGGAGAATGAAAGTTACCTGGGTAGATTTACGTTCATTGACTTTTATTCTCCATCTAGTAAACCAGTTCGGGAGGGTTTGGATTTGGAATTGGAGAGTTTCGGAAGCATGTTGGAGATTTTCGCTAGGTGCAAGGCAGGCCATATCATGTAGAAAAGAAGATATTAGGACAAATTGGGATATCGGATGTGTAAATGTTGTAGAGGATGGGTCCAAGTATGCTACCCTGAGGAACCCCAACCAATATCGGAGAGATATTGGAGAGTTCGTTGGATTCATTTACTTGGAAGTGTCGGTTGGAAAGGAATGATTAAGGACTAGGGAATAGGTGGAAGGAAGAAACCTCTTAAGTTTCCACAATAGACCCGGATGCCAAACTATATCAAAAGCTTGACTTATATCAAGAAACACACCGGGACAGTACTCTTTTCTTTCTAAAGAGGATGCACTGAAATCGACAACTCGATGACACTGCTGGGTAGTGGAGTGCTCGGCGCGGAAACCAAATTGGTGATTAGGAATTAAATTTGAAGATTCGTGTAGGGGATGTAAGCGGCGAAGGAGGATTTTTTCAAAGATTTTTGAGAGTAGTGGAAGGAGACTTATTGGCCTGTAGGAAGTGGCGCGGTTTATTGGTTTATTGGGTTTAGGGATCATTTTAATGATGGCAAATTTCCAGAGGATTGGGAAATGTGTTTTTCTAAGGATGGAGTTATATATTGTGGCAAGGAAAACTATTGCTCTTTTAGGCAGTTGTTGGAGTATATTGGAGGTAATCAGATCATAGCCAAGAGCTTTATTTTTGGGAAGGAGCTTGATTAAATTGGCAACTTCGGAAGGAGTGAATGCCTTAGGGGGAAGACTCATGAGTAAAGGAATGGATAAATCCGTCTGGATTGTAGTGCAATGAGTTCTGTCTAATATGTCCTCATGTGGAGTAAATGTTTGTACAAAGTTTTGGCCTCTGTCTGCTTTATGTTTGTCCGTTTTGGCACAGGTTCCGTCAGTTTTTCGTAAAGGGTGCTTTGTTTTTCTATAAGATAGTATTTGTCTTGTAGCAGTCCATAAAGTTATGTTTTTCGTTAGGGTTGAAGTGTACTCGTAGTTTCTAAAACGTTCTGTATTGTATTTAGTGATTTCGTCATGTAGTTCTTTTTGCAGCTTGTTCAGTTTGGTTTTGCCGCTGAGCATTCTTGTATGTTGCCAATGAGCTCTTGCTTTTCGTTAATGGCAAATTTAAGATAATATAATGAAATATTAATTTTATTAAAAGCTACAATTTCAATTAACTTTTCTTTACAAAGCGTAAATTGGATAATCTTATTTGTTTTTTTAATAAGAATTTATTTTTTCAACAATTGGAAAGGTTACGAGTTATTCTTTGATTGTATTTACTAGAAAATTTCTCTAAAAATCTCATTATATACTTTTATATAAATTTAATTTAGATTAACAAATAATATCTACTCTTTATTTAATATTAATCTTATTATGATCTTTTTATGGAAAAATTATAAAGTTTATGTGAAAAATAGTATAAAACTTAAATAAGCATGCTTTTCGGTGTTACCATCTCGTTAAATGAGGAACACTGAAAATATTTACTCTTTTGCAATCAAAATAGTTTCATGGCTTTGAAAGCTATCGCGATTTGGTCGCAGAAGATGCCTTTGTAGAAATCTTTAACTCGTTTTTGTTTTGGTTTAATCAGATTTTAATGAAGATAAGAAAACAGTTTGGTTTGGCGGCAATATCAACATCAACAAACCGCACTATTAAAGCATCTTTTAAAATATATCACGCTGATAAGATCATATGGCTTAGCTGTGGAACCATCTGCTTTAAGTACTTTTGATAAAATTCTGGAATTTCGCAAACAGTTCACAAGCTACAGTACAGGTACAGTCTCGGCCATCGTGGCAACAACTGCTTCCAATATTACCGATAACATAACATAACCGCTTGTATTAGGCAGAAAAATTCCACAACTTACCTTTGGCGTCTTAATTCGATCTCCAATGACCCTTTTCTTTCCTAACTGCTTATTGTGGATAATGTTTGTACATAATTGTAAGATGACTATTAGTTCGGTGTCTTAATCGCGTCTGTTGAATTTACGGATAGCTCGGATTCATATATGTAACTTTGTGGATAATTAAATATTTGCAGATGACGCTGAACCGAGTAAGTGTTTCGATGTAATACGACAGGAATGCTGAGATCACTGGGCTTCTGTTTATATAGTTCCGATTGGCTTCTGTTTCACTCAGGTATTCATAGAATTTGGCTGACTACATGTGAAAATTGTTCCATTCGAGGACATTATTTTATGGCAGAATGCTGAGAATTTTCCAACTTCACTGAAAGTTTGTATCGACATGGTAGTCGTAGTTCCAAAGACTTGGAGTATCTCGACGGTTCCAGTTCTGTCTTAATTTAATCGCAGTAGGCAACTATTGCAATCCATTTAACTTTGGTATTCTAAGATCGATTAATGGTTATATAGAAATCGATTGGAAATGATCTTCTTTTAAAAAATTCCAATCGGAATATTCCGTTTCATTAGTTTCACTTCAGTTATTTACTGTCGTGATCTGGTCGAATTGTGTTTTGGTTCAATATAAAAGTCCATTGAGACACTTCCATGAAACTCCGATCAAAAGTCTACAAATATTTCAAATATCATCGAAACCTAAGAAAATCGCTTTTTAAAAATAACTAATATGATCGGTCGAAATTTTACAGAATAGTATCTTCCGATTAGAATGCTTTTATTGCATAATAAATGTAAATGCAGATTATTTTAATTCAGTAAAAATAAAGAAAAAAATAACTTATTTTGATGTAATCTTTACGAAAGAAAGTAGCAAAAATGATGGTTGTCTGATAAGTTAGTGATAAATGGAAGAAATGATTTTGATATTACCAATACGATATTTTTTTTATTATTTAATAATAAATATTTATTTCTTGGTTTAGTTTTGCCTGGCATTAAAGACAGACAAGGTCTGTGTTATTTTATTAATATTGGAAAAATTTAATTTTCTGTTAAATTTAATTTCCTGCTTTGAGGAATAAAACCAAAATTTGAAGCTTTAAAAATATTATGGAAATTTCTCTAGCATCGTTTGGAATGATTGAGATGTGTTTTACTAAAGTCCGTTGTTGTGGTATGAGTACAAGTGATATGGTTAATAAAATCTACAAAATCATTTTAAAAGACCGTTGAGTAAGGGTGACTGTGATAGCCTACACAGTAAACATCTTTAAATAATGTATAGGTAACACCTTATATGAACATGTACACACCAGAAGTTAAAATAATGGACTTCGACTATCAAAACGTGCACCAAAGCGGGCAAAAAAACATTCCATCATCAAAAAGGTTATTGCTACTATTTTCTGAGATACACATTACTTAATCTTCATTAACAATCTTAAAAAATGGAAGAAATGATAACATTATAGTATAATACAGGATTTTAAGACCAGTTGAAAAATAAAATATAAAAAAAATGACCTTACGAGGGTCATTCAACAAGTACTTAGCCTAAAAAAGAAAAACAAAAATTTTGGAAAGGTGGCAATTTATTTTTCTATATTATCTCCTTCAAGCTCGATACACTTGGCCCAGCGATACTCTAACTTTTTTAACCCGTCCAAAAAATACATTTTCTCGAGGGAAGCAAAATAGGCCTCCGTGGCGACGATGACCTCCTCATTCGACCCAAATCTATTCCCGGCGAGTGATTTTTTCAGGTTTGGAAACAAAAAGTAGTCACAGGGGGCCAAATCTGGAGAGTACGGTGGATGGGGCAGCAATTCGTAGCGCAATTCGACCAATTTGGCCATGGCGACGGCGGAGGTGTGAGCCGGCGCGTTGTCGTGGTGGAACAGCACTTTTTTCTTCGCAAAGCGAGGCCCCTTTTTCTTCAATTCGACGTCAAATCGGCCCAATAAGTCAGCATATTAGCGCCCCGTGATTGTTTTACCCTTCTCGAGGTAATCGATGTGGATCACACCTTGTGAATCCCAGAAAACGGTGACCATCACCTTTCCGGCCGATCGAACAGTCTTCGCCTTCTTCGGAGCACGTTCACCGGGTGAAGTCCACTGTTTCGACTGTTCCTTGGTCTCTGGTGTGTACCAGTGAATCCATGTTTCGTCGACGGTCACGAAACGACGCAAGAACCCCGCTGGATTGCGCTGAAACAGCGCCAAACACGTCGTCGATGTGGTCTAACGGTTGCGCATGTTTTCCGGTGTGAGCAAACGCGGCACCCATCGCGCTGACAGCTTTCTCATGCCCAGTTCTTCGTGTAGAATATGATGCACCGTTCCTACTGCGATGCTCACAGTCTCAGCTATCTCGTGAACCTTCAATCGACGGTCTGCCAACACGAGATCGTGGACTTTTTTAATGTTTTCCTCCGTAGCAGCCGTTTTCGGGGCACCTGGGCGTGGCTCATCAAAAACTGACGTGCGACCACGAACAAACTCGTTGAACCAATTCTTGACGGTCGCCATCGAAGGAGAAGAGTCACCATACACAGCATCCAAGCGATCTTTGATTTCGCTGCCCTTCCAAAAACAAGAATCTAATCATCGAACGATATTGTTCTTCTTCCATTTTTGTGCAACCGACCGACACGCTCGCTTTCAAAGGCTCTCAAAACAAAAACTAATGACTTTGACAGTAGGCTACTAAAAAAATGTACTACACGATGGTAAATTTTTTTTGTGACAGCAGTTCCATCGGGCGGTGAGGCTAAGTACTTGTTGAATGACCCTCGTATTAGGCAATGAAAAAAGTTTTCTTTCATTATGACAATGTACCTGCTCATTTATATGGAATTTTAAAAGCAAAATTAATAGTGTTACATTTACAAAAGGTTTCAGATATAGCTCCCTACAACATTTACCTATTTTCAAACAAAAAAAAATGGCTTGGTGGAATGAAATTTTCATCCGATTCCGAGTCAGATAAATCATATCACACGGATGGTAAAAAGAAGTTTGAATATGGTTGGATAATTGTGTCAACTTAAAAAAAGATAAATAAATAATTTTTTGTTGAATAAATTAATTCGTTGTTCCATTTATCACTGACTTATCAGACTGCCCTTCAGATTTATTATGAGGTGAAAATTGGGCAATCAAAATTTCTAAGCAATCGTGTAAAATTCTATGTTCTCCCACTGAAATGGTCCATGAAATAAACTTCGAACAATGAGGACCATGTTCAGGCATATTAAAATCGACTTAAGATCTTTCAGCAAGTGATGGGGCGGACTTGGATCGTTTGTGGGGCCATTTATCCGTCGGAAGAGCATTTACCTGCATGAATATTTGATAATGAAGATGTCATCTAATGATGATGATTACCGTCCGATCTTCTGGTCAATCCTACACATACAATTTACGAATATTTCTATTAACCTTAAACAAACGATCGAGTGCGGTTCCTGTGCTCTTATTATAATGGTTGTAAGCTTACCGTGAGATTTTATAAGAAATAACCAGAAAAAAGATATAACTTGATTTTCGTCTATAGGATAATAAAAAAAAAATCATAAATTATTACAACGACCACGATGATGGCCATGAGTACAACAAAAATTGCTTCCATTTAAATCCCAGACATAATTGTAGCATCTTAAAATTTGATATTAGACAAATTATAATAACATTTTGCGGTTGAAATATTTTAATAATAACAGTGTAATTTCCTCACTTACTAAAGTTTATATGTATTGTATATAAATCTAAAACATAACTTACTATATCTACCAGTAGATTAAGCTATATTATATAGAAATATGAAATTTTACCTTAGATTTTGCATTAATTTCACCAGAATAAGAGGAAATATGAAATGTGTTTTTTTCTTCTTAAACACGTAAAATTGAGCATTCTCAACGTTCAAGTTCATCTTGTAAAGGAAACAATTCAAGATTGTTTTGGAAATTTTGCTATTTCAAACAAATAACAAAATATGAATAATCATTTTTGCATTTGGGAAATTTTCGGTTTTTTTTCATAAGTTGCAATTTTAAAATGAATGCAATTTTATTTATTATAACCTCGTCTTAATAATATTAAACATTCATGCATCGGCGCTTAACTGTGTCAACAATGAATCAATAAAAAAAAAATTGAAAAATATTTTAGAAAATCTATAAAAAAAAATACCAATTATATTTTTTATAAAGGACCATTTAAAAATTAGATTTTAGCAGAAAAGGAACTAATCTAAAACTATAGGATTGTCCAATTTACACCTTAAGTAAATTAAATTAAATAAAATATAATTTTGGAATTGATTTTGAATTGATTTTTATTTTATTATATTGCCTAAACTTTGCCATTTTATATCAAATATAGATTATTCTAAATAATAACTACAAAATATCTTATAGGACTCGAATCTTTGTAGGTAATTTTTTTAAGAAATTATTTACATATTTCTGGTTGTAATTCGGCCATTTCTTGACTGATATTGGTTTTTAAATGCAATAAAATTTTAAAATTATCTGATTAAGTAGAGATTTTTTTTGGTAATTATAAAAAAACAACCAAACCGTTAAATCGCTTAATTTTTTTAACTAATTGACATCACCAAATAACAAAATTAAGCGTCTTGGCTTATATGTTAGGTCTGTTTTTTAAAAAAAATCAATTATTGTCTTTGTCGAGGCTAAAGAAATGTCGATTATTATATCGCCATAATCCTTAGTATATCCAGCAAGGTCCCTCGTTCTTAATTTTCAATGAAATACTGTTCAACCACTTCTTCAGACCATAAAACACACCAGGCAGTCATTTTTGCAAGAAATAATTGGTTTTTTTAAGGCTTTTTTTAAATATTTTAAATGTTATCTACAACTACTTATGCTAGTAACAAGCAGATTTTTTACGGGAATATACATGGACATGAGGACATGTGGAGGAAAACACCCATCGATGTTACCTCTAGAACAGGGTAATTTTATTTTATAATTTTAGAGAATCTCTCGGCCATCGCCGTTTTAAACGTCGATGGGTGTATACTGGAAGGGTGGGAGTGAAAAGTTCCCTGCCTAAAGGATTAGGGTGGAAGGATAGATGCGAATGGAATTTTTAGTTCACGAACAAATGGAACATTTAGGTCACGGTGGATAACAGTGTTTCGCAAATAAAAGGAGGCATTGACAATTTTACGAAGGATTCGGAATTGTAGCGATTGGATTGGAAGGGAGTTGGAATGCTTAGTCGAACCCCAAAGTTCTAGACGATATGTCTATATTGGTTTCAGAACCATATTGTATAGTAATAGTTTACTTGTTGTTGTAAGTTTTGATTTACTGTCTAGGAGACGTAATAATTGTTTGTATCGTCCGTTAAGTTCACGTCTTTTAGTTTTCGTATGAAGGTTCCAGGTTAACCGTTTGTCGAATATAAGTCCAAGGTAACACGCTATTTTTTGTGGAATAATACTGCCGTTTAGGGTTATGTCGGGAATTTGTTCTCGGCAGAGTGTGGAAGTTACATGAGCAGATTTTTGCTCATTTACCTTCACTCTCCACCTTTTGAACCAAGTTTCTAAGGAGTGGATATGGTTCTGTAGGATACTAATGGCTGTGGAAGGATCTTTGTGATGTGTCAGGATGGCTGTATCGTCAGCATATGTTGCGGTTAAGATGTTGTTGTGGCAAGGAATGTTATGGGTATAAATGTTATATAGGATAGGACCTAGGATACTTCCTTGAGGGACACAGGCGGAAATTGGATAAATGTCAGAGTACTCCATATTTTCAGCTACCTGAAAATATCGGTCTGAGAGATAAGATTGAAGGATTTGGAAATAACCTGAGGGTAGGACTCGCTGCAACTTCCAAAGTAATCCAGGGTGCCATACACGGTCGAAAGCATGCGAACACGCTATGTAGCCGACTACGCGATGACACTGCTGGATAGTGGAATGCTCAGGTCGAAATCCAAACTGATGCTGAGGAATGACACCCTCGGTTTTAAAAATGGGATAAAGGCGTTTTAGGATTAATTTTTCTAGGATTTTTGATAACATGGAAAGGCGGCTTATAGGTCTATATGAGGTAGGAAAGTTTTTGGGCTTATTGGGAAAAAATGATGTGCGGAGGATACTATTATAAAAATAGGTTATAAGGACGAGGTTTTTTTGGAAATTTGCTTCAGGATTTCTGAAATTATAAGGTCATATCCTGGGCTTTTTTATTGAAAAGGTATTCTATGGTGAATTTAACTTCGGAAGGAGTGAAAAACTTAGGAGGTGGACTTATGGGCAACTGAGTTGATATTTGTCGGAATATTTGTTCGTCACGCAGAATGTCTTGAACATCTTCGTGAGGTTTAAAGATGTTTACTAAGTGTTTGCCGAAGATGTCGGCTTTCTGTTTATCCGTTTCTGCCCAGGTTCTGTCGGTATTCCGGAGCGGGTGTGTAGCTGTTTTGTATTTGAGAATTCGTCGCGTAGCTGTCCAGAGTGACTTATTAGTTGTTAGTTTTTCATAGTCTCTTACAAATTTTAAGATCCCTATATACTACAGTTTGCTTTTTGTCATATCCACAGAGCGATAAATGGGTCTCAACACTGAAACAAATTTTGTTCGAAATATTAGCATCAAAATTATTCTAATTTACACCTAAGTATCATAGTTTTAGCATAAATTTAAATTTAATATTAAATAAAAAGCTTTAATCAAATGGAAGGATAATTCCTAATATCTGATTTTGTTTCCAAAAGGATTCCCGATATTTATTTTAAATAAAATGTTTTATTTCTCATTCCATTTTGACGTTAACTCTTCGGATTATAATAAAAATTCATATTAAAACAATTAATTTAATCGTTTTTCATTTGTAACAAATTCATAATAAATAATTGTTCCTTTTAATAGAAGAATTTTTTTTTTATCAAAAAAATTAGTAGTCGTTAACCAAAAAAAAAAAGAAGAAGAAAAAACTAATAATAATGAAAAGAAGAATTGGTTCAGTTTTGAAATTTTCATTTCATTTCGATTATTAAAAATTGATTCAAAAGTAATTTGAGGAGTCCAATAAAAGGTTAGTCTGCGGAATTGATTTAAAATTACTTTCGGTTATCAAAAGAGTAGTGAACCAGCTGTGTTGATGGGGTCTCAGATACCATTTATAGTGTACTGATGTGAGGAAAAATGAAATTTCCTTTCTGTAGATTGTTTGTTGGGTTCAGTGGCCAAGTAGACGAGTAAACGTGAATGGAATTGAATCGGACAAGGTATTTGTACGCATTGTTCCAATTCGTGCTGGTTTTTAATGCTGCCAATTAAATCGTCTAAGATCATCCCAATTGAATGGGAATAGAAATATTTTTGTATTTTTCCTATGGCTGATCGGAAGGTGTTGGCACCTACAAAATTATCTAATCACCGATCACACATCGAGAAGACATAATTGGATCACATTAATGTCAGACAGAAGATTGCGCTAAAACAATGTCTGCCCTTTATTTATTTCACACTCTAATGGGTATTCGGATCGATTGGAAAACTAAATAACATTCCATCCAGATCGATTGAAAGTAGATGGATTTTTCCGAAGAACCATCGCAATCCATTCCCATGGTCTGTATGCATTTGGCATGTGAAATTGAAATCAGTAATTCGAAATGCCGTCGTTACTCCGGAAGCTAATCATTATTAACCTTCAGCTACTTGTTCACAATATTTGTGATATTTTCACATAACTAGCATTAGAGTTATCGATATTTACAATACGCAACAGCAGCTTGATTGATTTCCATCTAAGACGAATTTTCATAGTGGTTAACACCTCTCATCAATGTTTGCATGACTTTAAAAATCAATTTCGTGCAAATTCACTTATTACCAATTCCGCCAATAAAAAAAAATTAAATCAAATTGAATATCGACCGATCCTTCTTAACAAAATTATCATAAGAAAAAAAAACGAATACGAAATGACCCAAAAGGTTAGATAAAAAAAAAATTGTTTTTGACTCTGGGGAATTTTTTGATCGAGTAACTGACATTTTTACATGTTGCTTCACTTATTAACTTGGATATACGACGTGTACCACAAAAGTAATGAGACTGAGAGCGGTTTGGTAATACTATTAGCTACTCATCCACTTATATACAAGTCTCACCTTGATAGGGAATACAACTTTTAATTTCGTCAGGTTACTTATTATATAAGGCTGTGAAGCAGGGGTTCCCAAACTTTCAAATATTACGATCCAGTCTTTAGCGACCCACTTTATCTTAGGCCCACTGTACATTTGCTCTGCTATAGACCCTAAAAAAGGTAAAACACTGCTATACATCCTAAAAAGTGAATTCTGGTTTTTGTAGTGTATTACGAATAAAGGAACATTAGTGTAATATTATTTAACGTGGCATATTTATCGTTAGACATAATACTAAGGGTCGCCTTCGACCATAGAAATTGAGATACGCCCAATCAACGCACATAACAGATCTATCCAGAAATTGATTTCATTTCCGTCATCTTTTTCATCTTCTTCATCTTTTCATCTTCTTCATCTTCTTCATCGTCTTCTTCTTCTTCATCCTCTTTTCTTCATTAGCTTCTCTATATTCTTCATCTTTTTCATTTTCTTCATTTGCTTCGTCTTTTTTATCTTCTTCATCTTTTCATCTTCTGCATCTTCTTCATCTTCTTTATAAGCTTCATCTGCTTCATCTACTTCATCTTTTTCATCTTTTTTATCTTTTTCATTTTATTCATGTTCTTCATCTTCTTCCCCTTCTTAATCTTCTTTATCTTCTTTATCTTCTTTAGCTTCTTCATCTTATACATCTTCTTCATCTTCTTCATCTTATTCATCTTCTTCATCTTCTTCATTTTCTTTATTTTCTTTATCTCCCTCATCTTCTTCATCTTCTTTATCTTCTTTATCTTCTTCATCTTCTTTATCTTTTTATCTTCTTCATCTTCATTATCTTATTCATGTTCTTCATCTTCTTCCTCTTCTTCATCTTCTTTATCTTCTTCATCTTCTTCATTTTTTTCATCTACTTCATATTGTTCGTCTTTTTTATCTTTTTCCTATTCTCAGTCGTCTTCATCTTCTTCATCTGCTTTATCTTCTTCGTCTTCTTAACAATATTTTGAGCCCAATGCATAAGGTAGGCAAATAATCCACCTACCGGCAATTCCTGCGGTAAACGGTTCACCAAGACCCGTATTCCAATTCTGGTATCGATCCTTTAGTACAGACCCACTTCCAAAGGTGTCATTCATACAGGAGAAAAATGGAACAGTGAATCTTACTTATGAAAGTTGAAAGGACCTTATAGGGAACATGTGAGGCTCTTGTGAGGTCCAACCGTAACATTTAAAGTCCTTGAAGGGCAAATAAAAATTCAATTCAATGCTTTTTTCTGACAGTAAATGAAGAGTTCACAAAGAACTGTTAAATACGTTTTTTTTTTATAAATTAGTCCTTGAAAGAAGGGTTCTTTAGATCAGATCGGACATAGTAGATACTTAGATGTGCCGTCATGACTACGCCCACTGACATACTCTCCATCAACGGGATTTCATCGGAAAAAGAGATTCCTGTAGTTTCACAGCCTCCCAATTCACTTGATCCAAGTTCATGCGACTTTTTATGTTTCTCAAAATAAAAACCACCTGAAATGACGGCACCTTGGGCAACAGAGCAGCTGGGAGTCGAGGTATAGCTTTGTAAGGGACCTATTTGGAAAGTGATAAGATTAATGTATAAAAATAAAATTTAATAAATCAGTCCTATTACTTTTCTATGTTGTAGAAAATTTTGATGAAAAATGAGTTAGCCAATATATCTAATACCAAATTCCTTAAATCGAACTGATTGGAAACTGAATTAATTTGAGTTATTTAGTAAACAAATAAACTTTATTATTTCCTGGAATCATATTTTATGTCTTTAATAATGAGATCTACAAACATCATTAAAAACGAAACTAGAGTTTACTCATTCCTAATGACCAGAAACCCACCAAATTAACATAATCAGATCGATTTCCAAAGTAGATACAACGAAGATTGCATTTAGAATAGAATTGATTAGGTCGGAAATCACTGGTAATTGTCATGTCCAAACGGAATATAATTTGATATTTGGTTTTGGTGATTTGCTAGTTAATAATTTGGGAAAATATATAATTTTAAATTGATTTTTATTAAACAATAACATCAATTGTAGTCGAATAAATTCACTTTGATTATGAAGGAGCATTTTTCAAGTATGGGAGCATAAAATTTTTTATAATAAATGTTCTTTTAAAGGGCATAAAAAATTGATTAATAAAATTTATCGATTGACTTAAAACTGCCAAAGTCAAGAGAAGGTTTAAAAAGCAAGTGTTCACATTAATTTTTCATTAACCCAATAAATTTTCTGCTTCGCATTGGCAATTATCATAACAATAATTATAGTAAAGCGTATGAAAATCGCTTTTCATATAATTTCGAATAATTTCAAATTTACACTGAATTCATTTTAATCTATTCTAATTTACGCTTTTTATAAAGAATTTTTTTATTCATTTTTGAGAGGCAATTAGAAATGCTTAATTGGTCAATATGAATTTATTCGGTAGCTTTTTAGAAAAGACTTCAAATAAAGTATGAAAATGTGATCTTCATGAAATAGTTAATTTTCTAACCAATTTAATAGCCTTTGAAATTAACCATTAATTCATTCTGAAAGGCTCTTTTAAATGTAACTAGATTCATGATTGTTTGCTGACCAAGCCACATTCCTATTTGGTACGTATTGAAATCGCCAATTAATTAGATAATTGGTAAAAGTTCAATAGGAGAAGAATTATGGAAGAACTGGTCTATCTGAAATTTTTAACAAAGCAATTAGGTCAAAATAACGATAGTGTAATACGTTTGATAGTAAACAAAAAAGTTTCATTCAAATATGTTACTCTATGGGTTCTTCGATAATTACATGATAAACGTGACTTTTAAATAAGACTGTTGGCTAAATTAAATATAAGTTTTGGAAACTTTCAATTCGAGATTAACTTTTGTTTAGGTAGAAAGAAGGAAAAGAAATATTCCGAAATAATCTGAATTCAAAATATGTATCAGATATCACCTGAAAAGGTTAAGAATTATAGTTAAGAATAAGAAACAATTTGAAAAATTTATTTGTAAATAAAAAGTTAAAAGTCAGCTGGCTAAAGTCTTGGGAATTATTATAAAATCTACTCTATGGAAACTAGTACTCAAGTGAACTGTGCAAACATATCACCAGCAACCACCTACGCCAGAAAATATTAAAAGATGAAAGGAATTCAAGAAATGACGGAGCAAAAATTAAAAAAAGATCATAACAAAAATGATGTGGACTTCGTTGAAATCTGAACAGAACATATTTACAAATGCTTCTCTACTTGGAGCTTCTTCGCTATTTTTTTTTAAAGATATCTGACTCAGTATTATCAGCAAAAGCCAAATACGTAGTGGAATGACCATTTGTAGACTCCGTCTGATGGGATACCAACTCCAACAGGAACGTCAACAAATCAAACGAGCATAATCGCGATCTTTCCAATAAGTTGACATAAACACTCAGACCGACAGCGAAAGAATGAGAACTGTACAAAGCATAATTTCCAGAATCAATTGTCAAGACAGCAAGCGACCCAGCATGAGACACAGTTTTGCGAGATCTTAGAGTGCGTGGAGTCCATGATGTCGATGGCGAGTATCTTCTATAAAGTCTAGTTGGTTAGTGTGCTCCCTCCAGGCAGATATGTCTACCCATCATCCATCGGCTCACTCGTAACGACGTCCCTGAGCACAAATCAAAATCCCAATCCACATTTACAGAATAAAAATGAAAACAGTAAAGAAAAAAAATTTATTTAAACGTTACTACTTCGTAGAATACTAGCTAGCCGCGGGTTCCTAAAACTTCGGACGAAATACGGGGACCCCCTCGTGGGTCACCAAAACAGATCAACAAAAGACAAGCGTTGAATTAACAAAAAAAAGCCACGAAGAGGTCATTTTTTCTTGTTGTTTCGACCTGTTCTGACACTCCAAATGCCCAGCCTTGGAAAAACGTCCTCGACCCTTTCCCTTAGTTGTCGACTGTATCCAATCAAATCTTTGCACTTTTTCCTATTACCACCTGACCAAACATATCGTTTTATACATTTTATAAGATCCTTTATTGATATAAATATATAAAATTATGACTATTCGAGTCGGTTATGCACTGATCATATTAGTTATAAAATTTACAATGTTTAAGCACAGATGATGGACGGTTTCACTCTTAATTATTACAGTTTACACATAAACGATCACGTCACTTGGATAATTTGTTAAAATTTCCCTTGAACCATTTTATCTTAGATCTATAATATCAGACTTTTGATTAAAAGTCTTATTAATTCATTCAAGAGCAAGAATTTAAATTATTTTCTAATATTTCAATGATACCGACTTGTAAAGATATCACCCGTACTAGTATCTCGTTTGATAATTTATAAACCCTGGACACTTTTGACAGCACCTATGATTGATTAGGTTGAAAATATTCTGTACCAAGTATATCTAGCCATTCACATTTAAGGTGATCCTTAAATATTTAATTTGATTACTTGTAAGATTGGGAACATCTTTGTTAATAGTTCACAAATTGAGTGATAATGTGATGATTGTAAAATCTATTAAAAATGATCGATGGGGGACGGCATGTTTAATATTCAATACGTTTCTTTATTATCAATTGTAAGTTCATATAAAATATAAGTTAGATACTGCTCAGATCATCGTACTTTAAATTGAAACTTTATATAAGGTCAAAAAATTAACATAACAAAAGATGTTGCCATTTGTCTCTAGAACATTTAAAAGATATTCGTTCTGCAATAATGAAAACAATTTTCTAATAATTTATGCAATAATAATAAATAATTCCTAATATCCGAAAAATCTATTTTGGGGAAATAATAAAATTTAGAAGAAAAATTAATTAATTCAATCACGTGTGGATCGTGAACAGTAAATAGATAAAACGACTACAGAAAAAAAGGCCAAAATTATTCTGGAGAAAAATTCTTTAAAAAGTTTTGTTTATTTAATATTCTGAAATGTGTCGGATAAAGTCCAAAAAAAAAATTGAGCTTCATTCGAAAATTAATTATGACATAAACTTTATACGAAAACAACACAACAAAACACCAAATTCGTACAAAACTTTATTTTTTGTTGATAAAAAATCAAATCAATTTTTACGACAACATCAATTGGAAATTATATATTTTCTCAAGTCATTAGCTAGCAAATCACCTGCCGACAACAAATATCACATTATATTCCGTTTAGAGTTGGCAATTACCAGTGAAATCCGACCTAATAAATTCTATTCTAAATGCAATCGTCGTTGTATTGGAAATCGATCTGATTATGTTAATTTGGTAGGCTTCTGGTCTTAATTAATGAGTAAACTCTAGTTTCATTTTTAATGATGTTTGTTGATCTCATTATTAAAGACATAAAATTCGATTCCAGGAAACAATAAAGATTGTTTGTTTACTAAATAGCTCATATCAGTTCTACTTAAGGAATTTCATATTAGTTTTATTAAAATTTTCTACAACACGTCACCTTGTACAGAAATATAGTTTTTTTTCACAATTTTATGTTATTTTTATACATCAATGTTGTCCCCTTTAAAGTAGTTCTTTCGGATGGCAGTAATACATCGGCAGAGATGTTGTTTGCACTGTACGGATCAGTGCTGAAAGTCATCACCTTGAACAGCCTTCAGATCATAGGTTGGATAGGTTGCACTTGCTTAGATATTATCGATAGGACCAAGATGGCATAATTTCACATGGGAACCACAGTTATCCTCATTTTTTTGTGCAATGTCGGAGCTGACGTAAAAAACCCTTTTTTTAGCTATTTTGAGTTTTCCAAAAAATCTTTATTTAAAACAACGGTCACGCTCGACCACAGACATTTATATTGACTCGCTAAATTATTAACGTAGCTTCTCTGGGAAGGTTCGATGCATTCAAAATATAGTCCAGACATAGCACTCACCATAGCGAATAATTGGTTTGAATAAATTAATATAAACAGTCTAATTTGAGCGTCTCCATTTTACTCAAAAACGCCACGAACTTTTTCGACAAGTCAAAATTCAGCCAAAGTTCGAAAATATTTTTTTTGGAAAAGAAAAATGTAACACGGACTTCGATTAGGTGAGTTGGAGGGTAGAGAGGATTTTTGACCAAATATCGAAATTACGCATTATAGGAATTTTTCTTAATTATTATTGTTATTATTATTTAATGTTTTTTAGTGATTGCTAATTTGTCCATTACTTGACTGAGTCCAACGGCGTCAAATCGCACGATCTTGGTGTCAAATTGACATCACCAAATACCAAAATTACGCATCATAGGAATTTTTTCCTGATTATTATTATTATTATTTGATGACTTTTTCTGATTGTAAATCGTCCATTACTTAACTGAGTCCAATGGCGTCAAATCGCACGATCTTGGTGTCAAATTGACGTCACCAAATATTAAAATTACGCATTATAGAAAATTTTTCATAATTATTATTATTATTATTTGATAAATTTTTCTGATTGCAAATCGTTCATTACTTAACTGAGTCCAACGGCGTCAAATAGCACGATCTTGGTGTCAAATTGACGTCACCAATTATTAAAATTACGCATTATAGGAATTTTTTCATAATAATTATTATTATTATTATTTGATGACTTTTTCTCATTGCTAATTGTCCTCTACTTGACTGAGTCCAACGGCGTCAAATCGCACGATCTTGGTGTCAAATTTACATCACCAAATATCAAAATTACGCATCATAGGAATTTTTTCCTAATTATTATTATTATTATTATTATTATTTGATGCCTTTTTCTGATTGCAAATCGGCCATTACTTAACTGAGTCCAATGGCGTCAAATCGCACAATATTGGTGTCAAATTGACATCACCAAATATCAAAATTACGCATTATAGGAATTTTATTCCTAATTATTATTATTATTATTATTATTATTATTTTATAAATTTTTCTGATTGCAAATCGTCCACTACTTAACTGAGTCCAATGGCGTCAAGTCGCACGATCTTGGTGTCAAATTGACGTCACCAAATATTAAAATTACGCATTATAGGAATTTTATTCCTAATTATTATTATTATTATTATATTGGATAACTTTTTCTAATTGACAATCGTCTATTACTTAACTGAGTCCAATGGCGTCAAATCGCACGATCTTGGTGTCAAATTGACGTCACCAAATATTAAAATTACGCATTATAGGAATTTTTCTTAATTATTATTGTTATTATTATTTAATTTTTTTAGTGATTGCTAATTAGTCCATTAGTTGACTGAGTCCAACGGCGTCAAATCGCACGATCTTGGTGTCAAATTGACATCACCAAATATCAAAATTACGCATTATAGAAATGTTTTCCTAATTATTATTATTATTATAATTATTTGATAACTTTTTCTGATTGCAAATCGTCCATTACTTAACTGAGTACATTGGCGTCAAATCGCACGATCTTGGTGTCAAATTGACATCACCAAGTATCAAAATTACGCATCATAGGAATTTTTTCCTAATTATTATTATTATTATTTGATGACTTTTTCTGATTGCAAGTCGTCTATTACTTAACTGAGTCCAATGGCGTCAAATCGCACGATCTTGGTGTCAAATTGACGTCACCAAATATTAAAATTACGCATTATAGAAAATTTTTCATAATTATTATTATTGTTATTTGATAAATTTTTCTGATTGCAAATCGTTCATTACTTAACTGAGTCCAACGGCGTCAAATAGCACGATCTTGGTGTCAAATTGACGTCACCAATTATTAAAATTACGCATTATAGGAAATTTTTCATAAGTATTATTATGATTATTATTCAATGAATTTTTGTGACTGCTAATTCTCCATTACTTGACTGAGTCCAACGGCGTCAAATCGCACGATCTTGGTGTCAAATTGACATCACCAAATATCAAAATTACGCATCATAGGAATTTTTTCCTAATTATTATTATTATTATTATTATTAATTGATAACTTTTTCTGATTACAAATCGTCCATTACTTAACTGAGTCCAGCGGCGTCAAATAGCACGATCTTGGTGTCAAATTGACATCACCAAATATCAAAATTACGCATCATTGACTAATCTTGGTTTTTAAATATTATAAACTTTAAAGATTACCTGCGTTAATATTATCTCTAACAAAATAAAGTCCAACACCGTAAGATCGTCAAATCGACTGATTTTTGTGGCCAATTGACATCATCAAATCTCAAAATTACGCATTCTGGGAACTTTTCACGCAATAAAAAAAGTAGAGAAATTCTTGAAAGGTTCCACATTTTTATCGGGTTTTGATGTTGAAGTCATGAGTCTCGTCTTCTTCTGCTTTTCGGCAATACACCAGCACTCTAAGCTAACAGAAACTTGCGCTTCTAACTAGAAATATTTGTAATAAGCTCATTCCAACTGTTCGTAAGTCAAACTTCAACAAACTTAACAAAAAGTTTAATGGCTTCAAAATTTACTGTTCCATTTTGTAGGGGTCGGATAGAAACCTTTACCTCGCGTATATGAGGGACGATTATGCAAGCTAGATAAGCCCACAGTGCTCCATAATATATATTAGCTCCAAATGATATTAGTCTGCCATAGATTTTAATCAATTTTTAATATAAAAAGAATTTTGTTTTTAATGAAATCAATGAAATGTTCCAATTTTCACATAATTATTTGTTAAACAAACTGTTCTTATTTTTCCGCTATAAAGTCTTATCTTTACTTTTTATATTGCCAAAACGTGCAAGCATTTAATAAAAACAAATAAAATCAAAAACTTTTGCTATAAGAAAAATTTACAAAAAACAGTTCTAGTTTTGAATGGATTTTTTTTGCGTTCTTATACGTTTTTGTTGCAATAAATTACCAACAAAAAAAAATTACTACTTTCATATGTAAATATTTTGAATAATAATTAAAATAGTAGCTAGACAAAATATGATACATTTATTTCTGAAACTGTATGCAAATGCAAAAAAAAAAAAAATGAGAAGCTTATTTTGATCGAGTTGTAGTGTTAAAACTATTAAAAAGCTTACGAGAAAGAATCAGATTTTATTGAACAAATTGACTTTTATATAATATGTTAAGCAAAATAATTTAAAGAATGCAATTTTTTACTATTTTGAATTTTTTTTAAATATTTATTATGGCATCTGAGTATCTGTTGCTATGATAATTTGAATTAATTTGTAGTAATTTATTAATCTAAATATATTTTTTTTGCAAGTTCAACACCCCCAAATCTACATATAACCGTTTTCTGATTTTATAAGTTAACATATTTTATTTTGCTATACATTTTTTTAAATAAAATTTATATCATCTATTCAGATACTTGTTAAAATTCATTTTTGTGATTATGCAAATTTATGATCTGAAATAACATCTCAGTTTTTTGTTCGTTTTTTTTTTTTATAAAAATAAAATACAGAAATTATTATTATACTTGCATAGATTTTTACCATCGTAGGTAGATAGTAATTTTAAATTAATAGTAATAATAATCAATTTCTACTTTTGACCTTTACATATGCTCATCAATTTGGTAGTAAAAACATGGGTAAATCTATGATCCGATAGGTTTACTCGTAGTGGAGGTACTTGTCTATTTGCTATATGATTTTTTGTTAGTTTTTTTTTTTTTTTTTGTAAAGTTATGAAAGTTCCAATTACTCTAATACAATATGACAATGTTGCTTCCCATAAAACAAAGGTAACGGCAATTATGTATAGTTTTGCGCAGAATAGAAAACAGTGAACATAACATGCATAGTCCGAAGACCTCTCGGATATGACCTTACATGCCATAACACATGTTCACGGTTCAATTTTCATGTTATCTTCGGAAATATTTTCAAAATCACGATCAAATCGATTCACCAGAGTTTGGATAGCGGAGCAAATACGATCGTATATTCACTAATCCTCATAATATTGATATTACGGTTAGTAGTAGTTTGTTGTGGTAAAAATATATTCGAAGGGGGAGGTTAGACAAATAACTAATCCGACCGAATAGGTAAAAGTAAACGTTTCCAAAATGAAAGACAATATAATAAACACAATATATCAGAGAATAAATAAAACTCATATCGGAATATATCTATCGGAAGCGAAACCATAGGGAATGGATTTTTTTGTTTCTTCTCTGAACCACGAAACAGACCATCAGTCCGTTTAGTCAAGTTACTGCCCGTCGAAGTACAGGTAGAGTATTCCATACAATAGTCAACTGGTAATATTCTGGAAACGGTGTTTTCATGACTTCAACTCTGGGTGCTGACTCCGAGTCTGCCATAGATCCGTAGACCATCACCCTGGGACATATGTACCATAGCACGTACGGCACGAACTCCGAGTTGTTCCTTCTAGTCGAGTGATTTTTGAGATCGCGAACGGTGATCATGTCGCAGTATTGGGATTTCGGTAGCCGTCTAGATTTACAAATCTGTAAATATTTCGATCCTATTGCACCGCCGCAATAGATATGGATCAAAAAAAAATCACCATTACCAGCATTATTTATGCTGTATTTATCGCGTTAACTTCATTTTGAACATCTACTATGAAAGCGCACTAAGTTCGATGCCCAGATGAGATTCATACTCATTTGCATACCATTTTGGTGCATTATGCCAGCTAATTAAACCCACTAGCATAAAAGCTAACAAATCTGAAATTAAATATTCCTGAAATGGCAATTTTGCAATTATTCACACTTCCACATACGGCATCATCGACTAGTTAAAAACGCGTGCGATATACAAGTATGGTCATCGTGTACCAACTTCTAATAACGTTAGCGGTTTCATTTGAATTGGGGGCTAAGGCTTCCTTGGCTAGTGCACTTTGAGAATTCATAAATGCATTATTGGCTAAATGAGCTGGTCTAATTATGTAAATACACTCAGTTGCTTCCCATTTCGGTTCCTATTCTATTCCGACGAGGCGAGAAAAATGTGTACAGTCTTATTCTCGGATCCGACAAACGATGACGGTTCTTTTGATCACCAATCCCCATAAGATACGTCCTAGTCACTCCAGATCCAAAAAGTACCTGCACCATTCAACTCAGAATATTAGCTGTTTCATTTTGCGGCACCTGTAACCACTGGCCATGTTCTATATAATCGATCTGAAGCATTCCCGTCAGCTTGAGTACACATCACATCGAATTGGTACTGTCAACAAAGAATTGTCCAAATAAGAAAATATTTGTTCAACATTTCCAATCTTTCTCAACTCGAATTCAGACGCATTCAACAGATTGTTTACATAAAGCTTACTTAAGAATTGAAAAATATTTTCAATATTTTCTCTTTCAATTTTTAGCATATCTTCTTTACTATGGAAAATAAAATATCCAATTTGTATTTTGGAAAATATAAATTATTTAAATATATGCTTAATTTTATATTTTACTTAATTTTCATTTAAATATATTAACATAATATTGCCATTATTTAAAAAATTCTTATAAAATATCTTTTAGAGCTCGATCCTTTTTAGATAATTTTTTAAGGACTTTTTCTAACATTTCGGGATATAATTCGAAAATTATTTAATGGATGGTGGTTTTTAAATTCTTAGAGTTAGGATGACTCATACAAACTTTATTCATAATTTTTTTATAGTTTTTTTCTGTACGTTGGTAGGGAGAAATCGTTTAAAAACGCTTTAAGATTTTTTAAAGATGTAGCAGGTTTCTACAGTGCGTGGCATTTTTACCCTCTAAAATATACCCTTCCCCCTTTTCTTCAGCTATTATTTTCTGTAAAATTATTATCAGATATTATATATACTGGAAATAGATTTACATCAAGTTTTTTATCCTATTTAAGTAGCAGGATGCCCTTTTTCTCATAATTGGCATCCTTCTTTCTAAAGTGCTATCTAATTTATGCTGCGGAAGGTAATGTTATATAAAACACATTTCATATTTAGATTTCAATTAAATTTTTAATTGATTATATTGCTTAGAAATTGTTTTTATATAAAAATAATTAACATAATTTAAATGACTATCACTAAAATTCTTGCAGGACTTAATGTCCTTTTGAGGTGAATTTTAATGATTTTTTTCGCATCTTTTTTGGCGATAATTCGTCAATTTCTTGACAGATCCTCGCTTTTCAATGCTCCAAAGCTGCTGGACTTTGTATCAAATTAAAATATTTTGTGAAATTTTACAGGAAAAATTCTAACAACGGCAATTTTTAAGGCCAACTGACAGCATCAAATCTCGAAATTATGCGTCCTGCGAGCTCTTAGCACAATTTACCTAGAATTTGTTGTGCCATGAGACTTTTGGTTGCGTTCTGAGGCGATTGTCGTATGGTTAATGTGCTCAGAGTTGACGGCAACTGTGGCTCCTTCTTTCTGATTCAGACAATACCAGGTGTATAAGCTTAACAAATGTTCTTTTTTCATAGAAAGTAAAAACAAATTTTTTTCTTTCGAGGAAAACCACTCAAATAAGCCATTTTCGGACGCATTCGTAAGAATCGAAGTGCTGCTCAGCGAGCGCGTGGCCCATTGACGAAAACAGGTGGTCTGTTGAATAAGCAGGGTGGGGTAGCACCTCCCAGTTGGGTGTCTCCAAGTAGTTTCGGACCATTTTTGATGTGTGCGATGGTGCGTTGTCGTGGAGGAAAATCAGCTTTTCATGTCTTTGTTAATAATCCGTCCTTTTTTCACACAGAGCACGGTGCAATTTGATCAGTCGTTGATGGTAGTGGTGGGCATTGACAGTTTCACCAGGTTTCAACATCTCATGTTTAGGATTCTCGCAATATATCCACTTTTCATCGCCTGTCACAATCCGATACAGGAATGACTTTCTTTTTTGTCTGGCGAGCAAGATTTCGCCTGTGTTTTAGCGTCGCTCCATCTGCCTATCGTTCAATTCATATGACACCCATTTTTCGATCTTTCCAATCTTCCTGGCTGGTTAAGTAACCCAATTGCTCCGCGAGAATTTTTTGTGATTGGGTATCGTCTTCGTCCAACAGAGCCTGTAATTTATAGTCCTCAATCTTTCCTAGGCCGATTTTCACGCCTCTTGTCCCACAAGTCAAAATTGCCGTCTGAACCGACAAAACCAATCTCGGCACCTTATTTCCGATAAAGCACTGTCACCATAGGCCTCCGTAAGTATTCGATGCGATTCGGCAGCCGATTTCTTTAAATTGAAGCAGAAAAGCAGAACTTCTCGCATATACTCTTTTTCTGGCACAAAACTAGACATGATTACCAAAAAAAAAGTGTATGTTGTTGTACGAAATTGCTGACAATGTGCACTGATTAATGTTGACAGATGTCAAATGCATAAAAAAAAGTATGGCGTGCTGATGGTAGCCTAATACGCTCACTTACGCTATCTATGATCAAACAGCGGATTTAAGCTTATATCCCTTGTAATGCACACCAGACAGTAACTTTTTGTGGATACAGTGAATTATTTAAAGTACCTTATGGATTTTTCGAGTACCAAATAGTATATTTACGTTTACTGATGTATCCACCAAGCCAGAAATGAGGCTTATTCCGAGAAAAAATTTTTTTACACCGAACGTGACATAAGTTGTAGGAAATTTTTATAGTTTTGACATATTGTAAAATGGAAAATATTTTATTAATCATATTTTAGCTTAAATAACCTATATTTATGTTAGTAATTAAATAACAGTGCCGTTAGTAATTAAATAACATAATCCCTGTTTTTATTTTATAAATTATTGTTATATTCATTAAGGAAACAAATTTAAAAACTTTAGGTGATTCAGAAAACTCTTTAACAAATGCAAAAATCTTAAAATGAATTCTGTTTTGATTATAATTACATCAAAAGTTCATCGGAAAATCTATTAAAACACGATGAATAAACAACTTTTATACTGAAATAAGAAAGAAATAATTTAAAAAAATTATTTATAATTAAGAGTTTAAAGTAAAATAGTTTTTCACTATAATCACGTTTGGGCTTACCGACTATAAAATGTTCTTAGATAATCACATTGTCTTGCCACTAGGATTTATGTGATATTATTTGAAAATAATCTGATTTCCCCCCACTAATGTTATATGGTATTGTAAGAACACATATCGATTAATCGTTTTTTATTATTAGTAGTATTATTAATAAAATACTGTGCACATTTAGAATAGATTAACAGTAGCTAGTCTGGTTGGCTTAATTCACAATGAGCAGAACTAATGGTATGCCCTTTTGACGTGGTATGTCTAACATTTCGAGGTAAATTCAATATTCCCAGTAAGTCATTAGCAAAACTCATAGTGGTACTCTCATAGTGGTCAATACTCAGTCACGATTCTGATTAAGGATTTATAAATAAAATCTTACTAAGTGATAAAAATATACTTAGCCATGAGTGTATGAAAAAGAACGCCCAGTCTGGTTAGATGCACAACGCAATCGGTGTCTGGATTGACACCTTCCCATGGGCAGCCCTTGTGATCACATTCGAATAATCGAACTGTCTTACAGGTATTTCCTAGTTTGTAGTAAATCTATCGATTCGCCGTATTCTTGGGCTAATCGATTCCCATTCCCACAAACTGAAGCGGAACTATTTGCATTAACTCTTCATCATTCGTAATGGATCTACTATGATCGTTTGGCACTTGGATTACATCAACTTCAGTACCAACGACGATTACTATCACTACTGGTGT
This sequence comes from Atherix ibis, assembly GCA_958298945.1. Lineage (NCBI taxonomy): Eukaryota > Metazoa > Arthropoda > Insecta > Diptera > Athericidae > Atherix > Atherix ibis. The sequence continues at coordinate 26,418,684 of OY282605.1, read as the reverse complement.
TGAGACATCAAACACTGATAGAACAGGTGAGCTCCTTCTGCATAAGTGCTTTAGAATAGACTGATTAATCAGAGTGTTTTCTGAGAATATGTTAACAAAATCAAAGACAGAAGTGACCATCATTTAGGAGAAGCTGTAACCGACAATCATTAATGGAAAGGTTTTGTTTACTTTTGAGCGATGATCTCATTATTCTTTTTAAAGATGCAAACGTAGCTGATCTACGCTATCGCAATTACTATTAGTGTGAACTAGTGACAACTTCGATTACATTGACTTCACATCGTTGATTAGAAGTCTACCGTTTAGAATGCAAAAACCACTTTTCAAAAAACCATTACGAAAGTGCTGGAACGTATACGATGTATAGGCAAGCATAGAATTGATCAGAACTAGAATCCCCAAGAGAGATTGGACCAACACTCGTAAACCATAGCAATTGATGGTATTGATGTCTTGAGGTCAGAGTGTGATGTGAAACAGGTAATCGATTTGTAAGCAGGCAATATAGGTGAGTAACGTACAGACCTCCGTTTCTCTAGTCTCTGGGAATTTTGCACTATCGAACCGTACTTGCCACATGACGATCTGACAGCTAATCCAAAATAACGACAAGTCTATCTGGTTCTAGAACCACGAGCACACGATTCTGAACCTGTTTAACATTCAAAACTAGCTTACATAAAAGTATAAATCTTTGCACACTCGTATATGCAAATTAGGCTCTTCCTTTCCTACCTTTCTTAACTAGTTATATTCACCAGTTGTCTATGAAAAAAAAATCTTGCCTTAAATACATTTTTATTGCGTCATCAAATATAATAAATTCAATCGTCATCATAAGCGTAGCTGAAATTGTATCGATTCGTCATTAGGCTCACCTGCAATTGAAATCGCAATCAACATCAACATCGACACCTTCTTATCAATAAGCTGTTAATACCAGAGCGAGAAACAAACCATACCAAAGAAGTGATTGTGATTCTATTATTTTTAATTATCTCATCGAAAAGATGTTATGGGAAATATTTGTGGTAAATATTTACGTTATTATTGTTCAAATTCCGAATCTCTTCACGATGAGATAAATATAGACTATGGAGTCAACTGAATTCAATCTGACGCATAAGTTGGTTCTAGTTTTTGGGGATTCTGGGATGAATTTACAGATTCTAAACAAACAAAAAATAATTAATTATTAAAAGCCAAAAAACAAAAATGTTTTATAGGGAAGATCACAAGTGTGTGTATTAAATTGGGGAGCACGCAATTCAATTGCATGTGTCACATACAGTCCAGTTTTGAATAATTCTAAAAAAGTTTACAAAAATTGGACCAGCTACTTATAATCTGGACTTACCGATGGAATTTGTATTTTTTCTATTTCAACTTTCCAATTAGTCACATACGAGTTCATTCATAATTTACGATTATTAATTAATGCGTAAAAACTGATCATAGCTTACACGTAAAGCTCCAGTTTTAATGGAAAAACTTGAAATTGGATTTCTTACGAATATGATATCATCTTATTATTGGTAAATATCGATTTGAGATGGTTTATTTTAAAATTGAAAGTATTTCATTCGAATTAAAAGATTTGATGACATTTTTTTTTTGGGGGTTTATTTTCTGGAATTTTTTGCAATTTACATATTTATGGAAATTAATTGTGAATCATGCCAAGTGCAATTGCTTTTGAGGTTGTCATAACTGCATAATATTCGGAGAATTTTTACTGTATCATTTTTATTAAAAATTTTTGAATGTACTTTTTACTTATTTTAATCAATAAAGTCTTACTAAACAAAATAATTTTTCATATTTCTCATTTAAGAAAAATTGTTTAAAATCTTTAAAAAAAATATTTTTTCGTAAAAGTTTGTCTTTAATTTTAGGTTAACTGTTCGATTTTCCATAATTTTACCATAAAATAATTTAATAATAATAATAAAGGGTGATGATTATTATTAAGTTTTTTTTATTTAAGAATATCTAAAAATAAAATTTGAAAATTTTTCTATTTTAAAAAAAAAAGCAAAATAAAGGAGCAATTTTTTATAAGTGTCCCAAAAGTAGAAACATATTTTCTGGGTCAGAAAAAGAATTGTAAAAGTAAGCAAAAAGAAAAGTGTTCCTGTTGCTTTTACTCTTCGCCGAGGTGGATAACTTTCCATAAATACTAACGACAATTTTGTTCCTATAAACTATAAATACTTTTCGATAAACAGTCAAAACTGATAGTGAACAAGAAAATCCTTATATAGCAATACAGAAATGGAACCCAAATGAACTTACGAAATAGAAACTTGGCGGTAAATCAGGCCATTCAAATTTCATCAAATTCTCTTCTAGATTTTTCAAGCACTTATCTAGAAAAAATTGCTATATAGTTTAAGCTGGACGATCTGCTCACCAAAAATGCTTTATCATCACCATCAACGGCGTGACACCCGGAGGTCCAGTCTAGGCTTGCTGAACTAAAGAACTCCAATCATACCGACTTCACGCCGCGCTATTTCAGTACAACATTCCCAAAATGTTTTTGGCATTCTGGCTCGTACCGCTGCACCACCAAAGACAGGGCCAGAAATGTATCCACTGCAGACCCTCCGGGCAGGATCTTGCTCTTCCCACTGCAGCCTATTGAGTCTAATTTGATCCACAACCGCACGGTTGTGATAAATCTTCAGAACCTTGTCGTTAAATAGGCTTCGGGATTGTCCCATCCGATAGTCGGGCTCAAGCCTGCTGAATCAAAGAACTCCATAAGTTCCGGTTTCGCGCCGCGACCCGTCAGTTTGACACTCCTAGCATGTTTTTGACGTTCTTGCTAACGCCGTCGCTCTACCAAAGGCAGGGCGTAACACCACTTGTGGGATCATAAGTGGAATCACTATAGACTTGCCAGGGAGGATCTTAATCTTCCATACGGATTAAGTGTCTAACCCGCCACAGGCTATTGAACTTTATTATATCCATAACCGGGTGCTCACGGTAATACTCTAGGACCTTGTCGGTAAATGAGCTCTGTAATTGTTCATTCTCATATAGGGTCCGAAAACTATATACGAGGTCCGTTCAAAAAGTATCGCGAATTTTGTGTTTTTTCAAAAATTATATATTTATTCCTGAATATCTATTTTGTGCCCTTCAAATTAATCCCCACCGGATATTATACACTTGTGCCAACGTCTTAACCAATCCTCGAAGCACTTCAAAAAATCATTTTTTGTGATCTTGTTCAGCTCCTCCTTCGATGTTATCTTTTTCTCCTCAATCGTAGCGTAGCGTCGTCCTTTCATTGGGCCCTTCAGTTTCAGGAACAAGAAAAGCTAACAGGGTTCCAGATAACGGGAATACGGTGGCTGCAACATAATTAGTGTGTTATTTTTGGCCAAAAATGGCAAAAGCCAATTTTTGTTATTCCACAAATCCGGATGTTTCTGGCGGATTGCTTGGCGCAACTTGCACATAACTTGCAGGTAATATTCCTTATTGACCCTTCTACCCTGTGGTAAGAACTCATGATACACCACGCTCCTGCAATCGAAGAAAACTGTAAGCAAAACCGTCATAAATATAAACCCATGATTCGTCACCACTTATGACCCTCTGGAGCATATTTGGGTCATTGCGGACTGAGTGCAGTTTTTGGTCGAAATTGAGCAAAAACCGAAGACGAGCCAAAACACGTACAAGCAAAGCAGCTGTCAAAAATTAACTGAACATTCAAAATGGCCGAACTTGTCGGCATAAGTGAGAGACATGCGTACCAACATAACGCCACAAAAAAATCGAAAATCGAATATACACATACGTAACCCGTGGAAATTCAAAATTCGCGATACTTTTTGAACCGACCTCGTATAGGACCTTACATTAATAGAACCCTGGGTGTCAACTGGGCAGTAGTCGCTGATCTCTCTTATGTGAGTAATAGGGTGATCCATCGCAACCTTAAGGGTCTTTTCGTTCCTGAATGGTCTTTAATTGGTGACAAAACATTTAATAGTCGACTATCATCCCGTCACAATCCTTTTGGACGAGAAATTTCCTTACTTTCCCTTTCCGAGAATATACATAAACGTTTGAAGATATTTCCTTTAAATTAAACTTGGTATAAATTTCAAAATGCATAGAAGCGTCGATGGATGGTTTACTCCTCTTTTATATGGCAGGTCACTGTTTCTCTTCCAAAAAAAAATACTGGTTGTTATTATTATTAAGTTGCAGATCACCAAAAAAAAAACAAAAACAAAATATTTTACTATAAAAATCAAATATTTTACATAATAATATATTGAACAGGTAAAAATGCATATTAAGAAAATGGTTTCTTTTGTCAGAGTAAATTTTAATGTGAAATGGTTAGTCGAGATCCAGCCAATAAGTTAAGTAGGAGAAAATTAAAGGCATCCACTCCCTCGATCACAGGTGCACATCTTTCTTTGGATTTTTTTTTTGTAAGTTTTACGACCTCATAAAATGCTTTCAATCATCATAAATATTTTTGAAGAGTACAAAACTAAGGATTTTTCAGATATTCTGGAATTTATCCATAATGTTGAGTAACAAACAAATTCCATTTTTAAAAAAACCAGAAGAAGATTTTATGTAGTCCATTGTGTTGATACATATTCGAAGATAACTTTTTTTTTTACATATAATTTTTAATTTATATTAGACAGTAATTTTTTTCTCAATATACCATAAAAAAAAACGTTTATTCAACTTATCAAAGAAAATGCTATCAACAAAAAAAAATGAGAAAGTTTATATCCAAGTTGATGGTATTAAAAAAAAAGAAACTATAAACAGCAACTAATGAACTAAAATCGGATCCCATAAAAATCGGCTTGTAGATTATTTTTATCTGCCGAATTACCAGTAATGATCATTGGAATTGTGTATTTTAAATATTGCGTAAATGGTCAACTCGAGGCTGGAATCACTATCAAAGACGAGGAGTTTGTGTTAATGTGGATCGAACTAGCTCATTCCCCGAGACAACGAGACAATCTCATCGATCCAGATTTTCACTTCAAAGCGATTTGTTCGAACCGGCGGCATAGAGATTAATTTCAATCGAAATTATTCCAATAACTTTTTAATCATTTAACCTTAGATGAAATTTTTGTAGAAAAAAAAAATAATTTTTAATATTGAGAAAGCCGAAAGAAAATCTGCTGAAATGTATTTGATTTTTAATAGCGTTTAATGGCCATTTATAAACATAATTTTGTATATTTCGTTCCACTTAAATTGCGTTCAAAACAAATTTTATTTTCCATAAATCGGTGATCTTGGTGTGCGGTCGGAAGGTCTGAGCTGTAAGTGTCGATGAAAAAATCATCCAAAACTGGAGTAGTACAAAGAAGCCCACATACCAAAAAATACTATCTGACTATCTCTGAATGGTGCAAGTTAGTCTGAAAGATTTTCCAATGGGTTACACCGAATACTACTAACTGACGATTCTGTGGTTACCCGGTGGCCTGATGAATATTGGACCCAAACGAACCGTAGAAATTGTCGGCTACCTTATACCGTCCTACTCACTGGTAGCACTCAGCTCTCGGCTGGATGATGAGACACGGCTCCGATACTATAATAAAGTGTCATCGATGTCATAAAAATAATGGAATGAAATTATACAAGGCGATCTAGAAAAGTGGCTTTTATGATAATCTCTGCGGTTCTGCACTGAATTACTTAAGGTTTATGGTGTACAGGATCACGTTTACTGAGGGAATTTTTGATCCGATCATTTTTATGGAATCGACAGATTAAAAATGATCTTTCGGTTAGAGAAATGTGTAGCACTACAATACAAGGAGAACTAGTGTACTGATAGTTGTAGATGCCAATAGCTTGAAGGTGGCTTTTGCTTCAGTGATGGCGATGGAAATTACGATGGATTTGACAGTGATACTGAAAATGGAGGTGCTAATATCGATATCGATAGCAATATCTATGACGATGGCGACAATAAGCCTAAAGTGGATTTCAAAGTCCAGATCAAAAGCCCGGAGAATGGTTTGTGAACCACTGCTTCGATGGAGAAGTCCACAGTAACTCTGTGTCCATGTTCGGATTTAATGTTTGAAGCGCACATTGCAACCGACATTTATGTCCACTATTTTATCGAAATGGTTGCTGGGACGTTAACAGAATATCACGGCATCTTTAATAAGTTTCGGTTTGTTATTCAACTTAAATGGATCTGCTTGCTATTCAATTTAATTAAATACGTTCTTGACTTTTTAAGTGGCTGGATCAATATTGCTTTTATAGTGCGTTATTTGTGTAAAATAGTACATATAATTGTAGCTAAAAATCAAATTACTTTTATTTGTAGTAGATTTCACTGCTACAAAAACTCACAATCTGTTCATTTTGAAAATATTCGTATTTATCGGATAATGCATTCCATTTCTAAAAATAGTATCCAACTATAGAAAACGAATCGATTTTTTAGCCAAGACTATATTAAAAATGCACATTCCAAAAAAAAAAAAAATACTTTACCAGTCATTTGATGAAATGGGAAATAATTTTAATAATACAAAAATAACTAGAAACATTATAGACAAGTGTGTGGGAGGTTTATTTTTATAACCATTTTCGGGTAATTTTACAAACATGCACAAATTATCGTAAAAAGCTGTATTGAAAGTAATCAATTTTAATTAATAATAAAATAATTTTTAGAAATGTCTATTTAATAGTCCAATTATTTTTAAGTATAATAATTAATAGGTTTGCAAAGAAATCATTTATTACTCAAAAAAAAAATGCATTTTAAATAAAAGGTAACCAAAAGCACAACTATAAAAAAATATTATGGTTATATTCTTAGGACAAAATTTCGCATTAAAAACAAAATTCGATTATATCTGAGATTTTTCTAGTCAAGAATTTTTGAAGATGCCATTTTAGATCTTCTTCCAAGTAGTTTTCCTAGACAGTTTCCGCCATTTTCACGATATGATAATCTAGTTTTTTGTTACTAAATTGAAAGATATAGATATGAACGATATGTGGTTTAAACAAGACGGTACTACGTGCCATAAAGCCCGAGAAACAATTCAATTACTGAATGAGTCATTTTCTGGTCGTGTAATTTTCCTTTGTGGTAATCAGAAATGGCCGCTCAGATCAGGTTTTTTAGCGCCATTGGACTATTTTTTTTGGGATTTTTTCAAGTCTGAGGTTTATATCAATAATCCCACATCTACCCACGCCTTGAAAGAGGAAGCGCTGTATCAATGAAATTCAGCCACATTTATGCAAAATGATCATGGAAAATATCAAAAAAAGAGTGCGTATGTGCCAGTAAAGCCGCGGATTCCAATTACCCTATTTTATACATAGCCTTATACTGTGCTCCATATTCTACATGAATGCTACATAACCAAGAAATACTTCGCGAGCAGTATTCCTCCCATTAAGGAGCTCCTGGACCCAACAACCCTATTCCTTAGTCCCCTATTTAAACTTCGACTCTTCCTTAGTCCTGTGCTGGAAGGCTTCAATTGAAATCACCTTAAGGTCCTTGGTTTTTATCTTTTGGATATTATTTATAGTATCAAGACTTCGTCAGTTCGATTTTTTTTTAGCTTAGAGAATCTGAAGAACCAAAAGAAATCTGTTTTTCAATAAAAACTTGTTGATAAAGATGGTCATGCGTTATGTGGTGGAGCACCCAATTGTCTGCAATAAGTGAACTAATTTGGTCTGGGCTCTTTAATGGCAAAAGCCAATTTTTGTTATTCCACAAATCCGGATGTTTCTGGCGGATTGCTTCACGCAACTTGCACATAACTTGCAGGTAATATTCCTTATTGACCGTTCTACCCTGTGGCAAGAACTCATAATGCATCAATGACTCTTTAATGACTTCCCCAATAAAAACTTGGCTGACAGTTTATTCTGGTTGGTCTTAATTTGTAAAAACCCTTAATAGTTCCACATTTTCATAAATTTTTTATGTTTGAGGTCTCCTTGAACGGGGTTCACCATTCACTGCTTTTCGGCCCTCTAAAGATGCTCTATACGATCGAAAAATATATACTGTAGATAAAAAATCTTTCCCATAAACTTTTTGTAAAGTTTTTTTGGTTAAATTTGTGGATTTACCAAGCTTAACACAACATTTTATGGTACATCATTGCTCCAAATTTCGCTGACCCATTTCTCGCGACGTACTACAAAAACACAACTTACGTTATCACGGCTCTATAGGATGGCAGAGTTATCGGACGAAGTTGAAACGTTTGCTAAAAACTAGAAGGGCTTTATTTACAAGCTTCAAATATCTTGAAAGGAAGTCTACAGATCGCTCTCAGTAATTTCAGTCTCATTATACTCGTAGTCTTCAACAACAAGCAATTATTGTAAACTCATCAATTATTATGACACTCACACTCATAATCGTGTTGTGAATAATTTTAAAAAATAAACTACAGCGAAGCATGGCTATTTTAGAACCGGACGCATAAGCAAAAATATTTCTGTTGTGCATTAACATGTATCTGCGAGCCCAAAAACTCGATAACACAGTGGAAATGTCCTAGATCTCCACCAAGAGTACCTTGATTGATCAAAAGCTTGCCACACCTTCGCGAAGAATATTTTTTGCTAAAATTTGCATTTATACCTGTTAAATTGGATAATAAAAGATCTTCAGAATATATGCGCCATCGGCAATGGAGTAAAAACGTCCTAAATCTCTATAGACAAAACCATAAATTTTACAGGAAATCGATAATAATTCATAAGGCGAATTTTGACTTAAACGGTTTTTTGATACACAAAATAGTCGCTTCTGGAGGTGTGAAAATCTATGGTTCCAACAGGGTAGTCCCACGTCACCACCGATATTTCCTGACTGAACCACGTGTCGAAAAGTGGGTGACATGAAGGCTTTTTGCTCCTACCGCTCCCGAATTAATAATTGCACCCCAGATCGGAACGCTTCCATAGAAAATTGAAGGACTCAAAGGGACCATACGCTACGAAAACAATGCAATTAACCCGGAAATGCTTGAAACCATATTGACAAATTTTAAAAAAAGTGCAGGCATTTGCTGCAAGGACAGATATAATTTTTTTACATAATCCAAAAGTTTATGTAAAGGATTTTGCTCAACCAAATAAATAGTTTTTTTTTTATCAAACCAAAATTATTTGTAAAGAAAATTATAAACTTATTTTAAGAACACCCTGTTTTGTACAAAAAATTGTATTTTATTTTCATAATAATTAATTATCAGCTAATAAAATTTTGTTAAATTGCAATTCTTTTACAATAAAAATTGCACTTAATATTTTTAAATCCCTTTTCGAAAAAAAAATCCATATTATCACTGTCGATGTGAGTAATTTGTGTGATTTGTAGAAAAACTCAATCGACACATTCTACATACCACATTGGTAAATATTTTTAAAAATAGATGATTCACAATTCTGTTAGATGTGACAACTTTATTTAAGAGAAATCAATCATTTGGGATCATAACATAAGATGAGGATGGTCCTAGTGGCAAAACAAATTCCAAAAGATTCTATTGGGCCATCTTTGGATTTCGAACACCTACGCTTGTCGATTCGAGGTGCTTTAATTAAATTCTTTTCTTATACCAAAAGATTGATGTTGCCTTATAAAGAGTCGAGTCAGTAAAGTCAAATCCAAAAAATAACACATTTCTACCGAAAGAGCCTGAAATAAAATCAAAACTTGTAATCTGTAAAACAATAAATGAAATCATGAATTTCTGGGATGGTACCACAAAAAATAACAGCCGAAATTCTAACATAAAGATCACTTGATCTTCGTTGATCGTGTCCAGGCGTGAGCGTGTGCTCCGTCGTAGATCTTCCGTGATTTCGGTGCGTCTAGCTGTACTGGTACAATGAGATTCGATATTATCTAGCTGGCAACCAGGCGTCGATTGTAATCCAATTGTGTTCCACTTACTAATTACAGCCTACGCAACAAAATGTTATTTGGAGTAGAATAACCAGAGCAAAAAATAAACCGCACGTCGTATTTTTCAAGGTATTTTTCAAGGAATTAGAAACGAGTCTGAAACAACCGGCACGGGAAGATTCAGACTCGTTTCTAATTCATTTCGGGGTGCTTTTTCCATTAGCATCACTAAAGATTTTTTCTTCTAATATTCACTTACGTTTATTTAAAATCATTCTTAAGACTCTACGATAACTTTTTGCTGAGTAATCCCGCATTGTAACTGCTTCGACTGGAAGGTGTCATTGGTGCTGCTGACTGTCAAACACCATCGATGATGGTCTTATTCTTTTTGATGAACAGAATTTTTTTTTGCTATAACAATAATCATTGTATACTGATGGTGTATGGTTTAAAATTCACAATGAACGAAACACTTACCGTTTGTAGGTGTGAAATGATTGAGGAAGACAACATTTCATTAAGGAATTATCTCATGTTACCTAGCATTGTTACTGATTTATACTAAACTTATTTTCTTCCTGTAATTTTAATAAGAATTTACCATGTTTGCACACCATACTGAGATTATTAAAAAAAATATATATTGTACATCCAGTTGAGTGAATTGAGGAAGTGTACGACAACATTTTAAATGTGTTATTTTCTGTTAGTACAAATACTGTTTTTATGAAAGACTTTATTTAAATTTCGGTACAATAAACACGAGTATTACGTGGTCGATTTTGTTTTACGATTTCTTAGTTTTATATTTATTAAATAATTTTTTAAAATATTACGATTGTGGTATTCAAGAATGTTTTTTATAGTATAAACTATTCGAGAAAGAAAATAGTACGTGACCAACAATCAAATTTATACTACGAGGTTCGTTCAATAAGACCTTAGAAAAAGATGGAAAAAAACTGTTTTTTAAAAAAAAAATTTTATTTTTCAACATAATTATACACTTTTCCAACCGTTTTTCCAAAATTTTTATCCCGTCCAAAAAATAGGATTTCGGAAGTTCTGCAAAATAGTCACCCGTTTGAGCAATGACGTCCTCGTTGGAAGTGAACCGTCGTCCGCCAAGCCATTTCTTCAGATTGGGGAAAAGAAAATAGTCACTCGGGGCCAAATCTGGTGAATAAGCGGGATGCTGCAACAATTCCATTCTCAATTCCACAATTTTGGCCATGGAAACAGCGCAGGTGTGCACACGCGCATTGTCCTGATGCAAGAGGATTTTTTTCTTCTTTAGATGGGGGCGTTTCTCTTTGATTTCCTCGCTCAACCGTTGCAAAAACGACGCGTAATACGCTCCTGTAATTGTTTTTCCTTTTTCCAAGTAGTCGTAAAAAATGTTGCCCTGCGAATCCCAAAAGACCGGTGGCCATCACCTTGCCGGCCGATGGCCAAGTTTTTGCCTTCTTCGGAGCCCGTTCACCCTTGAAAATCCACTGTTATGACTGTCTCTTCGTTTCTGGAGTGTAGTAGTGTATCCAGGTTTCGTCCACAGTGACATATCGACGAAGGAATTCGGCAGGATTGCGATGAAAGAGTGCCAACATAGCCTCAGAGCCCACTACACGATTGCGCTTATTCTCCTCTGAGAGCAAACGCGGCATCCATCTTGCCGAAATTTTTTTCCCAGACAATTTTTCATGCAAAATTGAAGCGACTGTACCTTGTGATATGCCCGTGGCCTCAACTAATTCGCGCACTTTAATTCGCCGATTGTTCAAAATCAGATCGTGGATTTTGTCGATGATTTCAGGAGTAGACACCTCAACTGGGCGTCCTGAACGATGTTCATCTTTTGTGGATGAACAGCCACGTTTAAATTCATTCACCCAACCGTAAACCGTCCCAAACACAGGTGCAGATGTGCCAGTAACTGCATCGAACTTGGCTTTGATTTCTTTCGGGCTTAAGCCTTTCAAATGGAGATGTTTGATGACAGCCCTAAACTCGCTTTTTTCCATTGTTATGCACAAATAAATGTCGTTAACTTTAATCGATAATAGAAATTGACCTACGCTATGGATCGAGCTGAAATTTTGACAGCTTTCCTACGAGCGCAATTTCTCGAATTTTCTAAGGACTTATTGAACGACCCTCGTACAATTTCGTATGTTGATTCACTATTATAGAAGTTCTTATTTCAAAAAGGGAATGTGTATCTTCAAATATTTTTATCCAAAGTCGAATAAATTTGAGCTTGAAATATTAAAAATATTTTACTCTAAATTAATAATATTCGAAACTTTCCGCAAATAAATGATAACCCATTTTATAATACGAAAAGTATAGCCCTTTTAATTTAATAATTGTTTATTAACTATATAATGTAGACTTACATTTATTTTTAATAAAGTTTTCCATTTAATATTTTTAATAATTTATGTAAAAATTAGTGCAAAAAAGAAGTAAAAACTTTCAATGCGTTATAATTATAAAAAACTTTTCAACGCGTTAAAATCGTAAAGACTGTCTGAAATTTTCTTCTGTAATGAGGCTGATATCTTCCTCGGTAGATATGTCAATAAGGAAAATTATGATATATGAGGCTGCAAAAATCCACAACTCACTATGAAAAGGTCATTCTATTTACAAAAAGGGCTGTTTGGTGTCTATTTTTGTGTGTAGTAGTCATTGGCTTGTATAGCTTTGAAAATAGAAAAGGAGGGACCGTTAATTTTGTTAACCTGGTTTTAATATTTTTAATCAAGACTATATATAATTTTAATAGAACGCCACCATAAATTATAAAAAACAAACAATTTTTGCTTTTATTGAGCAAAAAAGTTCCTGGGAAGAATAATTTTAAGATTTTGTAAAGCCAATTGGTCTTAAATATCGTGCGATTTGACGTCGTTAAAATATTGTGCGATTTGGCGTGTTTTTTTGAAACTTTTTAAAATATTATATTTAAACAATTAATTTTCAAACTATAAAATTTTTGCTATAAATCAAGTAATGGCCGAATTACAAACCGAACTGTGCAAAAAAGTTATTAAAAATTAATGGAAAAGATTTTAGTCCTGAAAGAAGTTTACTAGTAGTTATTTAAATAATTTTATATTTTATATAAAAAAATTATAATGGCAAAATTTATTCAGTATAATTAAAGAATAGTTCTTTTAAAATTTTATTTTATAATAAATTTAATTACTTTTTATTTTCCAAAGCGTAAATTGGATAACTCTATACAAGTGAGAGTATTAATATGAAAATAACTTTGCTGAAAATTCCATTAACTAATTTACACTAAATTTATGTGATTTTTTGTTTTATTTATTCCTGAACAAGGATAGACATTACATCTTGATAACGGAATAAAATCTTTTAACAAGTCGAATCATTTATTGGAAAATGATATGAATTAAAATGTTGTAAAGGATTGCAATGGTAAAAGTACAGAAATGGTAATCATCATTTACTCGTTTATCTGATTAGGCCAATATGGAACTGATGATGAACGTGCAGAATTTTACCGATCGGTTGGGATATAGCCCAGCCAGTGATGGTTGGATTGGTCCGCTTCTGAATATGATTGCACAGGTGCTGCTTGCAGATCGGAGTACTCGTACAATAAAGTACAATCATACTTATTAGCCTATGGATTGGATGCCATCGGTCAACCAGGAGAGAAATAGCCTTTGACGCCTTTTGCCATCTACAAGTTTGTAGTCTGAGAATCTCATCAGCACTCGAGTCTATTGGCAAAGGTATGTGGTTTACATACACGTATAACAGGCCAAAGCATCAAAAGGCTTCAGTTCACAGTCTATATTTCCAAGTTCCTTGATTTGGTGATTCTGCGATCTATGCACCTTGGCATCGATAACAAACGACGGGTCCATGACTTGATTTGCTGCACCTAATTACGGAACTTGTCGAAGTATTCAGGTCTCTTGATGGAGTAATTATTCACGGGTACATTTTGATGAGGATTTAAATGGCACAATATTCGCGCAATCTGGATTCCATACACCACGGATCATTCGACTTTCGAAAGATGCTGCTTGCCCGCAATCAAAGGAACAATGCCATTGCATCTCATCGCCGCTCATCTCACTTTATTTCATTGAAATTCATTTCTTCGGCCTAGCAAAGGTAGGCACTTGGATTTGAACGGATTGGCTTCGATACCTGCTCGGTTATAGAAGAATTAAACACGGTACAATTCAACTGGGCAGCGTTTAGATATGCCTGCTTATGAAATGATCGTGATTATGGCCGATGTCAAGAAACAATGTATCCAAAAACATCATAATCGCCATAACAATTCTAGTCGGCAACTAGTAAGCTACGTACTCTTGCAATGTGGGTAGAAAAAGACTAAACGTTTTCCAAGGAATTCATAATATCACAATAAATCGATTAGGAATATGACAAGAAATCGCACTTCCTAATTATAGACAAGAGAAAATGACCGCATTGCATTCAGATGAGTGCTCAATGCACATGCATTTGGAAGAAAGGTAATCGGCATCTAAAGGTAAAGTCACTGATCACCGATCACCGATCACCGATCATCCAAGTCCAAACAACCAAAAGAGATGTGATGTAATGGAATTTTTGTAAGGGGAGACGGGAGGTATAAGTAAATGGAAATACCAATGGTAATACAGTAAGGAAATAAACTGTTGGAAAGTATTGGCGTGCATAGCATAGCAGAGGAGATCAGAAGTGCACTGCCCACCCTGGTTGGTAATTTGATACGAAAAATATCCAAATTGTTGTCGATTGGGAACTTTTTTCGACTTTATGAAGATTTGTGATTACGAGCGCACGTAAATCGTCAAGCTTTATGGCTGAAAGCGTTTTGTCACGCGTCATGTCCAGCATATATTTTTGACATTCAACGAGCCATTTATCAAGTACAGTTTGTTCGGTCCTTTTCACTACTACTAACTAACTGCCTTCAATATAGTTTTTATCGAAAATTTTTTACATTTCTTAAGTTTACATAAATTCACATAGAAATATTGGCATAAAAAGTGTTGGAAATTTAAAGCTTAAATCTTTCTTTGGAGCAAATTTTTACATCAACATTTTTGATTTTTTCTTTAAACATATTCTCGATAATCTCATATGTACTGAATTTTTATAGTTTGTATTTTAGTGAAAATTAAGGGGATTTTTTAATTCAAAAAAAATCAAGCGATGCTATCAAAAAGAATGGCAAAGAACTAATCCTGCATTCAATGGAGCGATGGTATCATCTAGGACGGCAAAGAACTGATTAGGTGAACTCACACATCTCACACATACAGCCCAGTATAGCTGATAACTAGATGCTCCGTCCAGTTCTTACTTTGGCTACTTTATTCTATCAGGATCCCTCTTATTCTTCTTTTTAATCTTCTTCATCTTCTTTATCTTCTTAACAATCTTTCGCATGAAGCTGCCAAATATTCAATGTTCCGTCAATTCATGCAGTAAGCGGTCTCAACTACGTGGTTCTACCCCTAACCAGCACTATCTATCACAGGTACGTCCATTTGCTAATAGTCAGTAATCAGTTACAAGCTTATTACCCTAACTGTTGGATCCTGCAATCCCTCAACTTCAGTCCTAAAACTGTACCCGCGATATAAGTGACAACAAGAGCAACCCACGATTCATCTAAAGGCTATTAACCTTTTTCAGGCATGGTGGACGAGCCTTCGTGGGGCTCCCAGTCAGTTGTGCTTTCAAGAGTATCTGGTGAGTACTCTGCACGCAAAGTCCTACACTCAAAGAGCTACAGTAAGAAAACTTGTAATTTTTTGACACTGCAAATCCAGCTCACGGCCGCAGGTCCTAACTGATACTCTTAGTACTGATCTTTTTTACACCTAAAAATGAACGTCTTGCGAGACCTGCATACGGAAGGGAGCGATGGTACCAGTTAGGATGCCAAAAAGCCGATTAAGCATGGCCTCGCATTTAAGGGAGCGATGGTAACTACCAAGGTCCCAAGAAGCTCATTTAGCATTTTTGTGTTCGGCACCTCATTCGATGGGGCTATGGCGCTGGCCAGAATGCAGGGCTTGCGTTTGGCCCTTTGTTCGTACCATGATGCCAAAGAGGTGATTCAACAGCCCTGCAACGAGCTGATCAATCAGGTTCTGTGTTCAGCCCTGCATTTTGTGGCGTTCGATTATATGGACAAAGACCCCAAACAGCTGATTAAGCAATTCTAAGTCGGATACCCTGATTTTCTCTCCGTTGAAGATAATCTCAGTAAATATACTATATAATCCTAATAGTAAGTATTAATTTTAATATTCGTTAAGACATTTGCAAAAATTCTCAAATTTTGTGTAGGTTTTTGAAGTGTCTAATATTTACACCTTACCACGTATTGTTAAATGTTTCCACACGCAGAAATATTCTGTCACTTCGTCTCATTGCGAAAGCTCTCTTTCCGCTATCATCCGCTGCATAAGTTAATAATTAATTTACTGAATTTAAAGCGCATACCGCGATTTAAATCCGATCTTTTGGAAAGCTGCAACTTGTACAAAAAATGTAATATGCACATTCCTTGCAAAATTAAAAATTCTCTCATTCCGCGATACTGGCTATTAGACCCTACAACGTGTGATACTCTCCTTAGTACGCATAAAAAGCTTTCAACGTCCACTCCACTTTTTGTCAACGAACACAACAAATTTCTGGCAACACACGTTGAAGCCGAAACGTGTGTTGCCAGAAATTTACTCTTTTGCACAAAAGCCTTTTCCATTCTTTCCGCCCTAAACATAACAGCTAATATTTCTGCTCAGTGTTTCATCCATACGGACAGTCTTTCGGTTTTAAAAGCAACGTTAAACCCTTCCAACACAGATCCAATTATTCTGGAAATTAAATCTGGTCCTCATAAATCAAAAAAGTAGGACCACACTTCATTGAATTCCCTCTCACAGTCATATTTTAGTAAATATTCAAGCCGATGAGTTAGCCAAAATGTGCCATAACATGCCTCTTATCTGTCATCACCCTCCAAGCTACTCATCCATTTTAAATTTAATAAAATATTGCCAAGCTTTGGACTTAAATAATATTTGGAAATCTTCAAACTCTTTTCTTAGAAAGGTATGTCTTTCAACCCAAACCCCCAAGTACAACTCAGAGCTAGGAAGGTCGCATTGCGTGGCGCTAACCAGGGATGGTTAGCGCCACGCAATTGTAAATTTTTCATTTTAAACTGAATAATGT
This sequence comes from Atherix ibis, assembly GCA_958298945.1. Taxonomy (NCBI): domain Eukaryota; kingdom Metazoa; phylum Arthropoda; class Insecta; order Diptera; family Athericidae; genus Atherix; species Atherix ibis. The sequence continues at coordinate 26,401,499 of OY282605.1, read as the reverse complement.
TCATATAAAAAAAAAAAATAACAATAAACAAATTTTGATAAAATTAATAAGCGCCTTATGGCCCAAGCAGCCGCGTGCGCCAACACCAGACTACCCAGATTTATTCTGGGCAAATCTGTTTTTATAAATAAATAAATGATAAATAAATGTTTCCAGGAAAAATTATTTCCATGAGCTATTAGTGACTATTTGAAAACTTGTAGTTCTTTAGTCATAAAACACCACAGACCAATTAGACGGCGAAATGATACTCACCGGAATAGACCTCCCAGAAATATGAGTGACATTTTACACTTTCTTTTCCAAGAAGAACACTTTCTCAATTAATTCGGTTGTCGTTAAATCAATTTTGACTTTCCCATTCATAGACTGTTGTTTCGATTTTCATTTTCGACTAATAATTGTTAACTGCTAGTGACACGAACGAAGTCAATTTGATTGGATTCAAAGTGACAAGAATCAATCGAAAAGAACTCGATCGAAATAGAATTTACTGCGATCGTAAAAGTCGAACATGTTAACTGAAAATATTTACCATCGGTGCTCATCTCCGAGAGTATCCATAAGTGGGCGATTCACGTAATCGGGAATCGAATAGGACTTCATTCTATGATAAACTCATTTTAAGTGAATACCCAAAGTCGAGTTGATTCCCAATAACTTTACAGAAATCCATTCACCTTGTTCCGAAAAAATGCCTTCGTGACTCACCATCGATGATGATAATACTCCTCGTAGTACACATTTCTCCATAAATCAAACGATTTTACGCGATATCGAAATTTGATACAATTTTTCTTCAATTTGAAATGGAATTGCCATCATAAATTATCAAATTGTCCAATATGGTTTTCATTTTTATTTCTTCAATAATCACAACAAAATCCATAATGGAAGATGTTAAGAAGTTTTGAGCAATTTCGAAGTGGTCCTTAGACGAGTTCAGTCAGTGTGACACATCGTTTTACTCGTAAGCAGATTATCAAAAATTTATTCAAATTACCTTATGATTTACTAGAGAGTGTGTGGTCTATAAAAATGTTTTTTATTTCTTACATTTTTCAAGCTAATGAGAATTTTGTCAACAGAATTTTTTTGGTTTTTGTTTTTTTTTTCGGACAACCTAAATTTTTCATGTACCAATTAAAATTAGTACAATACAATTTTGAATCATTAATTTTGAAATATTCTGCTTATAAGATTTAGAAGAATTGCACACAAAAAAACCAGGTGCTTTTGGAATTTTTTTATTTCGAAATAGTTCTGAGGTCTTATCAGATTTCTGTCCTAAAGAATTTTTATGTAACTATCAAAAAAATATTTTTTACGTGAAATATTCTAAAAAAAACATTCCACTACCTTCTTCTCATTTTACTAGATTTACTATTTGATAGTATTTTGATTTATATATAATTAAAATTTGCAAAAAATTTCAAAAATTTCTATCCGCACTTGTAGTTCAGATTGCCCTATTAGATAAAATTCCATTTTACGATGTTTTTTCTTAGAGAAAATTAAAGCTTTTATTCAACAGAAAACAATTTAAAGAATTTCATTAAGGTGTGATTTATTATTTACTATAAATATAATACTATATTTTTATATACATATGTAAGTGAATTTTTAAATGCACAAGATTCAACAAACTGATAGTTAATTTTTAATACAACAATATTTCCAAATGATATAAAGAAACAAAAACTCAACAAGATTGTTAAATGAACCAAAAATTAATATAGTTTTCTTTTATATGATTTTTTATTAAATACCATAAAATTTTTATTATAGATGTTTTTTTTTTAAATTTCAATCTTAAAAGGTGTGTACCACCATCTCATTTTGTTGATATAAAATTTAATTCTTTGGCCAATTTAAAAATGCATAAAATTTTTTTAATCTTTTGTTTGTATTATTGTAATAAATATCATCTTATATGGTGTTTTATTGTGCAATAATTTTTGGTGATCTTGTTAGTAGGGAAAAATAATTTGAGTAGAATTATGGTATTTGCCATAAAATAAATTGCTTGCTGTAATTTGACTTATAATTAAATGTGAATTAATTTTTAATTAAATTGCCATTTTGTATTAAAAATAATTTGTTATAAGAATTATCGAAACAAAAGTGAAATCTGAGGAATTGTACCTGCCGTACCCACGTTTCTCTCAACATTTTCTTCAGCAGTGAGGCTCATTTTGCTCAACATTTTTTTAAGCAACTATGTACATTTTTTGCCTTAAAAATATAATATAATGCAAAATTACTTTATATGAAAATCTAAAATCTTAAAAGTGGCTGTTGAAAAGCTATTTTATCTGCCAAACGTGATTTTGACTAGTATTTCTTTGAAAACTAAGAATGGGACCACATTATTAACATTTTTAACCTTATGACCATATTTTTTTAGCTGGAATTTAAATATACTAATTAAGCAAATGTGATTTTAAAAAAAATTTATATCATAAAGCAGAAAATACTACAAATTTTGGCTGTTTTGATTAAAAAGTTTCCAGGCCGCTTAATTTCGAGGTATGATGTTATTGGGTTGTCCGGAAAGTAATTTCGTTGTCTCCCAATAGAGGACTTTTTTTTTCTCTTTTTATTTTTATCTGAAACAATAAAATTTATTGTAACAAGCAGATTCACATAACATTTTAATTAACAATCTTGTGCATCATGAAGTGGGAGTAAACACCCATCGGCGTTTCTCCAACTAACGGAAGTTTGATTCCTCTAGAAAATCTCTAGGCCATTGTCTCTTAAGTCTCCGATGAGTGTTTCCGGGGAGGGCTGTACAAGACAATTCTCTTACAAGTGGATTATGATGATAGGATAAACGGGAATGAAATTTTTAATAGCGGGAAATACACAGGTCATGAACAAAGGGAACATCTAGGTCACGATGTATTACAGTGTTACGAACATAAAGGGGGGCATCAACAATTTTACGGAGGATCTTGGATTGTAAGGCCTGGACGCGATAGGAATTGGAACGTTTCGTTGAACCCCAAAGTTCAATTCCATATGTCCAAATTGGTTTTATAATTGTATTGTAGATTAGAAGTTTACTTTTAATTGTTAGTTTCGAGCGTTTGTCAAGTAGTCTAAGAAGTTGTAGGTAACGTCTGTTAGCTTCAACTCTTTTTAATCTAGTATGTGGGTTCCATGTTAGTCTCTTGTCCAGGTAAAGTCCCAAATAACGGTATGAAGGGGTAGGTTTACCTTGACAAAGTGTGAAAGTAATGTGAACCTTCAATCTTAAACCAAGATTGAAGGTTGTGGATATGGGATTGTAAATTGTTGGAAGCTATGTCAGGATTTGGATGGGTAGCAAGTATGGCCGTATCGTCTGCATAAGTAGCAATAATAGTATTAGGATAAGCTGGGATGTCATGGGTATAAATATTATATAAGATGGGACCAAGGATACTGCCTTGTGGGACTCCGGCGAGAATAGGATATATTTCCGAGGATTCTGAGTTAATTGCCACTTGGAAATATCGTTGGGAGAGATATGAATTTATGATAAGGTAGTATGTTGAAGGAAGAAAGCTCTTGAGTTTCCAAAGTAGTCCAGGATGCCACACACGATCAAACGCTTGGGAGATATCTAGAAATACTCCTGGGCAATACTCTTTCCTTTCAAGAGAGGATGCAATATTATCAACAATGCGATGGCATTGCTGGATAGTGGAGTATTCAGATCGGAAGCCAAATTGGTGATCAGAAATAATTTTTTCATTAACTAGAACTGGGTAGAGTCGTTTTAATAGGAGTTTTTCGAATATCTAACCAAGAATTGGTAAGAGGCTGATAGGTCTATAGGAGGAAGGAGAATTAATGGGTTTATTTGGTTTAAGAATCATTTTAATGACAGAATATTTCAATAGAGGACTTAATTGTATTTTTTCACAACCAACTTTGCACTTAAGCCGCTTAATCATATATATTTTGACAGCTGACATAGCAAGGCTTGCTTGTGAAAAAATTCAATTGATTCTGGATAGTAGTTTTTGGTTGATACCCAACCATTTTGGTTGATGGAAAGTGAAAAACAGCATTTTTGGCATATTTTAAGCTCGACATATGAGTTCCTCATCTTCTTACGGAAAAAAAATTCTGCCGTCGCATTGACGTTTGTGATTTGCTTTTCAAAAATCACAAACGAAAATGATTCTGCGGAGTAGAAAAAAAAGGTTATACTATCTGTTTGGTGGGATTTCAAAAGAATCGTTTATTTTGAGTTTCTACGGAATAACACAGCGATCTATTCAAAAGTGTACTGTCATCAGTTGGACAAATTGAATAATTCACTTAAAGAAAAAAGGCCAGAATTGGTCAATAGGAAAGGTATAGTGTTCCAACAGGATAATGCGAAACCATATAAAAGTTTGACCATTCGGCAAAAGCTTTTAGAGCTTCGATGGGATATACTGCCACATCCATCATATTCTTGAGATCTAGCTCCTTCCGATTATCATTTGTTCCGGTTTGTACAAAATTGTTTAGACGGTAATACGTTTAATCCAAATGAGGATGTCAAAAATCCCTTGGATCAGTTTTTTGCCCGCAAAGAATAAAAAGTGTATGAGCGTGGAATCATGCTACCACCACAAGGATGGTAAAGGGTTGTGGATCAAGACTGGATAATATTTAATTAAATAAAATATTAATTCAGTATAAGAAAATCGTCTTTCATTTTTATAGAAAAAAAACGAAATTACTTACCGGACAACCCAATAATTGTCCTCCACAATCATGCAATTTAATACCCTTGGCCTTTTTTTTATGCAAATCTATATAAACTATTGTATTTATATAGAAATTTTTAAAAGTAAATATACTTTACGAAGCACCCATTATTTATAATTTGGAGTAGTAAAATTCTTTATCAAATTATCAAGCAATAATTTTTATGGTGAAAAAATTTTTTTTAATTATATTTGTAGAAAAGCTTCTCCTTTTTTTTTCTTAATTATTTACAATAAATACAGTTGACAATTTTCTTCAACATGTAATTTGATGGTGAAAAATGAACAGAAAAAATCCTTGGCGCCAACCACAGAAATCTGAGTATCTGTGCATCTGTAACTACTGCAATAAAATTGTTTGCTGATACTTTGCTAATTCTATGTGAACTTTTTGAACTTTCCTAAGAGATGCACTTCAATAATAACAAAAGCAATGCGCACATACTATATGAAAAATTTACTAAAGAAATAAAAGAATAAAAATAGAAAGAAAAATTTGTTCTATTGTAATAATAAAATTTGCCAACTGAAGAAAAAGTTCTCCGCTAGGAATCCTCAACTCTAACTGAGGTGGCCATCATCGTCCTCATAGTTGTGAGCCGTTTGTTAATATGGTTGTGGGATCGACTGCGTATTGAATTTCTTTACAGCTGATTTTGGCATCCCATTAAATTCCAATTCATTGGCAATGAACAAAATTAACATAACAAATTATTCGTTCGTGACTAACCCATAAATGAATAAAGAAATCTTTGGAAGAGTACTCAATAGTGGCATTGCGTTACATCCTCAAAAAACCGATCTAAACAGTAGCAATGGCCTACGAGAACTTCTCCGATTAGAGTATTCTCCTTTTCCTTGTTCATTTAAATACGCAAATGTTCCACTTGCAAGTGCAACTATCCACAAGAGTATTACTATTCATCGATGTTATGGCTTTCCCCAACCATATCGACAGTTTCGGTATTCAAGTCGCACGTTGGTAAAGATATCCACTCATTGTAATAATTCTAATGATTATATCGAAGTCCCCATCGATCCGTAAGACTTGCCAACATATGAACATTTAAAAATCGATAAATTTTTCTAGTTGAACTAGAAGCGTTGAGGAGCTTCTTGGTGATTATTGGAGACAAATCCGCATTGCAAATTTTCTTTATTATTTGAATACCGGAAATATTCAAAACTGCATAATAAAAAGTCTTCAACACGACAAAAGTACATATTCACTGACAATGAAGGCCATAAAATAAAGATTCTCTCGTACAGGTGTACAAAAGAAAAATAATGAAATTTATGCATTTTCAAATTGGAAGTTTCGTTGGTTCCCACAATAGATAAGATTTTGTCTCAAAACTCTAAGAACAAACTATCTCTACACACTATTATTATTTTGAACATATTCTATTAAAAATTTGATATTTTTAGAAAAATATTCTACGTAATAAATACAATTAAATTTTTGATTTGATATATGAGAACTGTTCAAAAAGTTTTCGGCCTCACAATTAAAATTTGTTCTTATTATTTGCAAAATATTTTCATTCTGGGCATATTTGCTACTTAAATTGATTATTACAATAATTGCATGGAATCCAAACAAAATTCTGTAAGTTGGGTCCATATTAAATACCACAGAAAAAAGCGCAATAACAATACCTGCTCCAAATATACAAATTAAACCAACTACCATGGGAACTTTTAATAGAAAATCAAATCCATTGCTAAAAAGACGCTACTTGAGAAAAAATGGCTACTTCATACAAAGCCATAAAGTATAGGAGACAATTACATAAAATTTATGACCCACTCACAATTCCACTTCTTATGAGTACTCCATCCAGAAATTATATCACGTCCAAAATTCAATATTTAATCCACTTTATGATTTAATAATCACTCATCTCCTCGAACAAACCTCCAAGAAAACTCTCGTTCCATAACCTATAAATTTAATAGTAATCTTTATATCATAAATTTTCCCATACTTTGGAAATTTTAAGCTATTAAAATGATTTCTAAACCCAAAAAATCTTTTTACCAATCCATGAGAAAATCTATGAAAAACTTCTCCTAAAACTCATTTACTCGATCCTTACAGATACCAACATTATCCCTAATTATCAATTTGGTTCTCGATCAGAATACGTCACGATCCCTGTTGCTAGATACTCGTATATGTAATGCCTTTGATCGAGTTTGGCCCATTGGGCTTCTCTGAAATCTCAAGAGCTTCTTTCATTCTGCGTAATTTCTTTATAATCATATCTCTTCTAACGTCATTTCCAAATAGATGTTAATAGAGAAAATTCTCAAATATACCTCAATGTAGTGTCCTTGGTCCACTGCTATACAATATTTATATCAGGTGTTGTAATTATTGTGTGTATAACTTAAAAATACGACAAATTTTGAGTGTTTATTTTTGGCAAACTTTGAGTGTTTATATTGAAAAATTGTTACAATATATTTTATTCAAAGTATTGTCCATCGGAAGCCACTACTTTTTCCCATCTTTCTGGCAACATATGGATTCCGCGCCAAAAAAACTGCTCCGGTTTTGAGGCCAAGAATGAATCGAGCCAATTTTTGATGCCCTGTTCTGAAGTGAAGCGTATTCCGGTGAGGGCGTTTTGCATGGATCTAAACAAATGGTAGTCGGACGGGGCAAGGGCTGGGCTATAAGGCGGGTGAGGCAAAACTTCCCAGCCACTGTTTTCTAAATAATTTTTAACCGGTCTTGCAACATGAGGCCGATCGTTGTCATGATGGAAAATTATGGCTTCGTGTCTGGTCGCATATTTTGGGCGTTTTTCGGCCAATGCTCACTTCAAACGGATTAATTGTGTTCGGTAGAGGTCACCTTTGATCGTCTGGCCCGATTTCAGTTGCTCATAATAGATCACACCCTTCTGATCCCACCAAATACAGAGCATTACCTTGGCGCCATGGATATTTGGCTTTGGCGTTGATTTGGCTGGTTGGCCGGGCTTAACATACGATTTTTTGCGCTTTGGGTTATCGTAATGAATCCATTTTTCGTCGCCAGTAATGATTCGATTCAAAAACGACTTCTTTTTCTGCCGTTCAAGCAGCATTTCGGACATGCAAAATCGCCTTTCAACGTCTCTCGGCTTCAATTCATATGAGACCCAATTTCTTTGCTTTTGGATGAATCCTGCTGCTTTCACACGTTTTGAAATGGCTGCTTGAGTGACTCCCAATGATTTTGCAATTTCTTCTTGAGTTCGACAACAGTCTTCGTCGAGTAATGCCTCCAAATCTTCATCTTCAAACTTGTTTGGCTGACCTGGTCGTTCTTTGTCTTCCGTGTCAAAATTATCACTTCTTAACCGCACAAACCATCTCTCGCACGTTGAAATCGATGGAACATATTCAGGATAAGCTTCGGTGAGCAATCGATGTGCTTCAGCTGCACATTTTTTCGTAAATCAACACTTCCCGCAAATGGGACTTTTTTTGTACGAAATTCGACATTTTTGAAGCAAAAAAAAACTTTGTTGTTTACACTATTTCGTTCAATAACTAATCGAGAATGAATGACAGATGTTTGACCTCCAAAATGTCATATGAGTTATTATTAACACAAACCATGTGTAAAAGTTATGCCATCTGTTGTCACACCCAATAATTAGTAGCGTTTTTTGGCAAAGTTTCGTGATTTATTATGACATTATCATTACGGAAGCGTTATTCAAAGTATCGTCCCTCGTTATCCACTACTTTTTGCCATCTTTCTGGTAATGCTCAGATACCGCGTCGAAAAAATTCTTCTTCTTTAGATTCGATGAAAGAATCGATCCAATTTTTGGTCATTTCATAGTTATCGAAGTGCTGCTCTGACAAGCCATGCGCCATGGATCGAAACAAATGATAATCAGATGGGGCAATGTCTGGTGGATATGGCGGGTGAGCCAGAACTTCCCATTTCAGCGTATTTAAATAAGTTTTCACGACTTTCAAAACATGGGGTCTTGCATTGCCGCTTTTCTTGTAATGCTCTGTTCAAACGCATCAATTATCGTCTGTATACGTCGCAAGTGATGGTTTCACCCGGTTGGAGGAGCTCATAATAAATAACACCAAGCTGACCCCACCAAATACACAGTAAGATCTTCCATCGACCTGGGAGACGATGCCGATTCATGAGCGGGCAAACCCTACGATTTTCTGCATTTGGGATTGTCGTAGAGTACCCACTTTTCGTCACCAGTAACGATTCGATGCAGCAATCCCTTCCTTGCCTGCCGTTGGAGAAGAATCTCACAGGTGACTAAACGCCGTTCGACGTCCCTTGGCTTCAACTCATGTGGAACCCACGTTCCCTGTTTTTTTACCATTCCTATGGCTTTCAGGCATTTTCCGACCGTCGAAAAGTCGACTCCAAGCGATGTGGACAACTCCCGGAGTGTTTGGCATGGGTCTTCATCGAGCAACGTCACCAAATCTTCATCTTCGAACTTTTTCAGCTGTCCGGGACGTTCCATGTCTTCCAAATCAAAATTTCCATTTTTAAACCGCGCAAACCACTTTCTGCAAGTTTGCTCAGCAAGAGCATGTTTGCCGTAGACATCCACTAAAATATAATGACTTTCCGTGGCACTTTTCTTCATGTTGAAGTAATGGAGTAACACTCCCCGCAAAAACGACTTTTCAAGCACGAACTTCGACATGTTTGACACTGCGCAACAAGTGCTACTGACACTATAACAAAATGTCTTATAGTGGAAAAGTTGCGTTATGTCAGTAGCTTCTAGGAGAAAATTTACTTTTGTATGTGTGACTATGGATAGTTGGCTAACGCCATCTTTTGTAAAACGCTACGAATTAATTCGAACACCTGGTACTATTGACATCTCAACTAACACAGCGCTGGTGTTTCTCAACGTAGTATTCTTGGTCCACTCCTATACTATATATATACCTTTGACATCCCAACTAATCCTAAAACTATGACAACTATCTATGTGGACGGTACCGGTATTTTCATCAAAATCCAATATCGAAATGGCTTCCAGAAGCTCCAATCCCATATTAAAAATTGCCAAGACTAACTCACAAGGTGGAGAGTCAAAGTAAATGAGCCGATGATTATACGAGTATCATGCTATCTTCTTACTCCACAAGTATCCTCATATCCCGTAGGGAATATTAAAAGGGAACACAATTTTTATAACGAGAAACACAAATTTATATTGAAAGAATTAAATTTGAGAGGAATTGAACTTTTGGGTTTAACTGAGCTTTCCAATTACTCTCGGATTAAGGCCCTTCCGTCAATCACAAATCTTCTGAAAAATCATTGGTGCTCTATTCATAACTTATATGGTTCTCGTTATAAAAAGTTGCATTCCCGATCATCCTACCACTATAATCCTTATGTAACAATACTTTTCCCCAGAATCACTCATTGGCGTTTTAAGAGAAACTGGCCAAAACGGTTCAAGAAACGTTAAAATAACCTGCTAGGTAGAAAAATGCTCTACTGAAATCCTAAAAAAAATCTATAAGATTTATAATCTTTGCATTTATTGAAAATCGTTTTGCGGACATAGTTTTTTTTTCAGTTTAATGAATAAGTAGAAATCAGTTTTCTAGAAGTTCATAATTTAAATCCCAAAAATTTTAACCCTTTTAAAATTCCAATTTTAAATGACTTTTAAAATTTCACTTGTCAAAAATTCATAAAAATTTTATGAATTTTCATTGACGTTAAATAGTTTTTTTTGTAAACAATTTGTCAACGGCTACATTATCAAATTAAATATCGATAAAATAAATTCAAATAATTGTGAAAATGTCATTTGCTTAAAAAAAAAATGTATTTTATTTTTAATACTATTTCTTGCAGGCAAAACTTTGTCTTATCGGAAATTTGTTTTTTTTCACAGCTGCATTTATTGTATAGCATTAAGATTCATCATTAATTTGAGATGGTAAAACAATTCTAACCAAAAAAAAATGAAAAATATTTTTAATATCTCCAATAAAACTTTAATGCTTCAGAAAAACTTTTATGCAACTGAAAGTCAATCACTTCATTATTTTGAAACACTGAAATTGGAAAAATTTCTATTAGCATAAAAATTTCCTTGAAATATTTTTAAAGAATTAGCAAAAAAATAAAAAGTACTTTTTTATGTAATAGAAGAAGCTGTACTATCTTCGGTTACAAGCAATCTTCGATTTTACGACGAACGCACAATTAGATGACAAACAACATAGGACCAAGACCTTAACACTTCCTCAGTTGACCCTTTTCCATATGGACTGAATTTATCTGAAGAATTGTATAAAAGTACCTTTGGAAATTCAGTATCTGGTAGTGATATTCAAAGCCAATGTATCTAAGTCAGTAGCTAAAACGGATCGGGCAAAGGCTAACGGCAGCCAAGCGATCAAGGCGATCCTCATACAGCCACTACGAATAGTAGCCATTCAGAAAACATACAAATACCAGAAAATTAATTGAAATCTATGTTTGAACCCATTAAAGCCAGTTTTCCGTAGATGTTTATCTTCGAATGCGCTTTACTTGTTATCCAAACGTGATTTATGCACTTTGGATTCAGGACAAACTGAACAAAATAACATCGAATGAAGGTTGGAGAAGCCTGCTTGATATTGGCAACTAGCAGAACATTGTTCAATAGTTCTTTTCTTCAACAGAAAAATTCAAAAAAGTAAATTATCAAAAAAAATATGAATTTTCCAGAAGTTTTAATTGTCGCATTCTTATTTAGTTTTATAAATAAAATTGTATCAAATTGAAATGAATAATCAGGAAAAATTTGTTTAATAATTCAACAACATTTATTGTTCTGCACTCAGGATACTAATCGTCACAGTTTAGATATTATCCAATTTGATCCAAAAACTATTATAAATTTGAGCAAAGAAGTTTCGAAAATGCGTACTCTTCTTTGGAAAACATGCCTAAAGTAGAGTTATGCACTTTTTCCTATAACCTGTCCAATTTTTTAAACTGTCCAAATGCCTGCTGCTTGACCGCCTAAAGTTTCTGCTGTTACAATTGATGATTGCCATTAATTGTTACCGTTGCTATTAGTGTTGTTAGTCTACTATGACTGTCATTTACCAAACTAGACAATCTTAACCGAATAAAAGAAATATTCTTCTTTCGTTTACCTTACCGTATTTTCAATTTTCTTGCCATTTTACTTTAAGAATGAAATATTTCCAAGCTGGTGCTTTGACACCTGCGTACTTGAACATATTCAAAAACGAATCGTAACAGAATAACGCGATGGGCATTTCATCTTAATAGAAAATCTTCCAAGTCACACTAGTATCTCTAAAATTATTTTCCCACACTATACTTGAAATTATATCTACCCCAAGTACACTGAACATTAAATGTTGCTCGTTTTTAGTTTCAGTTAAGATCTTGCTGATCTGTTGGCAGAAAATTGTCGCACTCCTACATGGATTTGTAGTTTAATTATCTGAAAGTTGCGTTCAATATTTGTAAATATTTTTTACTACACTATCTCGCTAGATACTTTGTTAAAGTAAAAAACTCAAACATTATCGGAAAAGAAAGATTTCCAACGAAATCAAAATATAAAAAAGACAACAACAAAAAAAAGTTGTGCTAAAAAGATCGAAAAGCCTAAAAGCAGGCAAGAAGAAGCTTAATCGCATATACAATATGGACAAGATGAAAAAATCTTTTAAACGACAGATAATCCAGCAAATAAGAAAAACCTTAAGGAATAGGTGTGAACATAAAACGGAGGTACAAGACATCGAGCACAATTGCAGTTATTTTTGTTATTGGATCTTTTTGGTTGTTTTTGCTGTTCAATAGCAGCAACAAGCATCTTTTATTTGAAACAACAACGAATATTGCTTGGGAATATACTCCATGTCCGTTTGATGATCATCGTCCACATCCTCCGCATTGTTGTTGCCATCTAAGCTCTTGATCATTGCAGACTGATCGGAAATATTGTCTACAATCCCATAGCCAAATGCTCTCAATACTCTATGTTAAGCGCAATCGAGTCAACAGGGTACAGCGGATAGTTTTGTATCAATATCACGATGGGGAAAGGTTTTATTTGGACAATTCCATATAAATGCCCTCCGCAAACCAATAGAGCACAGCTAGGCAGAATTCCGTACAATGTCCAGAATTATTTCGATCAGCAATGATCTGTAATGCAATAAGTTCAACGGTAACTTGGTCAGACCATGTTGCAACTGATCTTGGTTTGTGGAAGGAATCGATCTCGACCCGAAGTGAAGCTGTCCGCTGAAGGTAGGATAAGGTAAGCGAATTAGAAACATTGTTCGTTGCATGTCCTAGTGCTACAATACATAATCTTAAAATGCATGTAATTGTGTCGGTAAATTTGACCTTCCCCCTCACCGCTTCGAGCAATTTTAATTGGTGCAGTTTGAATACTGTAAGTTACACAGCACCCACGCAGTACACTTTTTCCGACTTTCCGACATGCCAACATTTTCGCCTGAGTCCAATTTTAACATTTCCGCGGTTTCAAATTTGTTCTGTGCGAACAAATACTCTTTTTCCAAAAAGGTTTCTTACTTAAAAACAAATTGAATAAATACCAAAGAGTTAAATATTTTCACCAAAAAAAAATAATACAATTTTAATCATTATTAAAATGCGAACAAGAATAATTGTCAGTCGCATAAAAATTGACTTTCATGTTGAGTAAATATTTTTAAAAAAAAATCCAAACAACAGCAAGTCCTAGTTCGATATTAGAAAAAAAAAACAATCATTTACCATATACTCAGAACTGTTGTTTCAGCAAAATAACTATAATAGTATTAATAATATTGTAATAGTAATAAAAAACTATACAGCAGCAATTGTACATTTCCCGAAATTAAAAAATTCACAGATACTCTATTCGAAGTGAAATAATGAAAATTTCCAAATCTTCCCACAAAGTGTTAAATTTATCAACTTGGCAACTTGAGAAAATTACAGACTTCCTTTTGAGATGAAATTAGAATCAATTATTGACCTAACAATTTGGAGAATGGAACAGTCTCACGTTATAGTTCAGTCGTAAGTATAGAAAATAGCTTCAGAGACAGTGCGGCTTTTTGACAAGGTAGACTGTTTTGTGGCAGTATGGTTTCGTGATGATTGTTTGTAGATGATCTTTGGAAAGACACCATTGTCGCATAATTAAGTCAAATAAATCACGCAAATGTCATTACCATTAACCATTTTCTACTAGCATCAAATATTATTTTCGTAATGGGGTACGGTTAGTTGTTTTTTTCTTATGTTTTCTTTCGAAACTTGGACCTTACGTCTGAGTAGAAGTACTTTTCATAAAATATAGGAAAATTGATGATTTTCTTGGAGAATGTATGGACTTTTTCTTCTTGTAAGCTAATATTTTGATTCTATTGAGAGTTATTGGATTCTGAAACTATTTGGAAGCAAAATATTTTCTATTTACTTTCTATTATTCAAATATGCCTACCCCTGATAACAATATCAGAGGCTATACTTGGGAAGCAGACTATCTACGATTTGGGTCGAATGAGGAGGGTCATTCAACAAGTACTTAGCCTACAAAAGAAAAACGAAAATTTTGGAAAGGTGGCAATTTATTTTTCCTTCAAGCTCGATACACTTGGCCCAGCGATGCTCTTACTTTTTTAACCCGTCCAAAAAATACATTTTCTCGAGGGAAGCAAAATAGGCCTCCGTGGCGACGATGACCTCCTCATTCGACCCAAATCTATTCCCGGCCAGTGATTTTTTCAGGTTTGCTGGATGGGGCAGCAATTCGTATCGCAATTCGATCAATTTGGCCATGGCGACGGCGGAGGTGTGAGCCGGCGCGTTGTCGTGGTGGAACAGCACTTTTTTCTTCGCAAAGCGGAGCCGATTTTTCTTCAATTCGACGTCAGATCGGCCCAATAAGTCAGCATTGTAGCGCCCCGTGATTGTTTTACCCTTCTCGAGGTAGTCGATGTGGATCACACCTTGTGAATCCCAGAAAACGGTGGTCATCACCTTTCCGGCCGATCGAACAGTCTTCGCCTTCTTCAGAGCACGTTCGCCGGGTGAAGTCCACTTTTTTTGACTGTTCCTTGGTCTCTGGTGTGTACCAGTGAATCCATGTTTCGTCGACGGTCACGAAACGACGCAAGAAATCCGCTGGATTGCGGTGAAACAGCGCCAAACGCGTCGCCGATGTGGTCTCAAGGTTGCGCGTGTTTTCCGGTGTGAGCAAACGCGGCACCCATCACGCCGACAGCTTTCTAATGCCCAGTTCTTCGTGTAGAATATGATGCACCATTCCTACTGCGATGCCCACAGTCTCAGCTATCTTGTGAAACTTCAATCGACGGTCTGCCAACACGAGATTGTGGACTTTTTTAACGTTTTCCTCCGTAGCAGCCGTTTTCGGGGCACCTGGGCGTGGCTCATCAAAAACCGACGTGCGGCCACGCACAAACTCGTTGAACCAATTCTTGATGGTCGCTATCGAAGGAGAAGAGTCACCATACACAGCATCCAAGCGATCTTTGATTTCGCTGCGCGTTTTCCCTTCCAAAAACAACAATCTAATCACCAAACGATATTGTTCTTTGTCAATTTTTGTGCAACCGACCGATACGCTCGCTTTCAAAGGCTCTCAAAACAAAACTAATGAAAGGAATCAACTGAAACTTTGACAGTAGGCTACTAAAAGAATGTACTACACGATGGTAAATGTCTTTTGTGACAGCAGTTCCATCGGGCGGTGAGGCGAATTACTTGTTGAATAACCCTCGTATAAGCCTACTATTCGATCTAGACAACAGGCTGACATTATCTCAGTCTTCCATCATGACGAAACTTCTTTTTTACTAGAGATCCGTATTCCGCAAACACACTCCAACATGTCTACGATACCATCATTTGTGCAATGATGCCCTTCCCTCGCAGGCGTTGATCGACAATTTCCTCAAGTTCATTGGTGTCTCCGGTTAACTGTTAACAGTGGCAAAAACACGATCGGCTATTAACGTCCATCATCAGTATCCAGCTTAAAGCGATATATGTGTGCCCACAAGCACCCATGTCCTGTCAGTATAGGGGGCTAATTGTGGTTCAAGTGTTCCGTTCCACGTGGCTACATCAGAAATGAGGTAATGCGTCCATCTTTCTTTAGCCTACTTGCAACTATCTAGGAGTGGTTTTGGATGCCAGACTCAACTACAAGAAGCACATCTCCAGCGCTAGCAAGAAGGCATCAGCAGTACAGGGCGCACTTTCGCGGATAATGCCCAATATCGGAGGCCCCAGGCAAATCTGAAGGCGACTACTGGCAACTGTAGTTACCTTCGTCCTGCTATACGGAGCACCAGTGTGGGCGATCAGAGTGGCATCAGCATACCGAACGGTATCACACGATGCGGTCAACGTTGTGGCATCATGCCCACCCATGGACATTCTGGCAGGAGAGCGAGAACGCCAATATCGTAGGAAGAAGGAAGAGCGGCGAAAGGTCCTCTGTGAAGAGGAGAGTCCCGAGAGTCTTCGCCTCTGGCAAGAAAGATGGGACAGCTCGACGAAGGGTCGGTGGACCCATCGACTGATCCCAGATGTCACCAAATGGGTCACTCGCCTGCACGGGGAAGTCGGGTATTACATCACCCAACTCTTGACTGGACATGGATGCTTTCGGGCGTACTTGCACAGATTCAAGAGAACTAACTCCCCAAACTGTCATCGCTGCTACGATGCACTGGAAGATGCCGAACACGTGTTCTTCCAATGCCCCTTTTACGAGGGGATACGGGCAAAACTGGAGAAAAATCTGGACCGTTCCATCAGTCCAGAAAACATAGTGGAGTGCATGCTGAAGAACTAATCGGTTTGGAACAAAGTTGCAGAGTACGCGGAATGTATCACAAGGATCTTCACCGCCGCGAGGCGTCATAACATCGGGACAGCAGTAAAATATAATAAATAGTAAATTATTATAAGAAAGCCCCGGCGAAGTAGTACTTACAAAGAGTGCCACCGGGGAACCATCGTTCCGGGAGCAAGGGTAGAGGTACAGGTTAGGTTTTAGCGAGGTAAAAATCCCGCATAACTCGTCTGACAGGCAGAAGGCCTCCCAGTCGAGTTCCTTTTGAAGGATTCCCACTGTACCTCAATAATCTAAATAAAAAAAAAAAAAGCCTACTTGCAACTGATTTGTTTCTTTAACGGTTTTCAACAGCCTTGGTAACGGTTCGCCAAAAGATTTATTTTTTCTTCCGTTCTCTAAGTTTCTCGTACCTCCTAATTCGCTCGAGTTACGAGAAACTTAGAGAACGGATCGTCCTTTTGCGCATATTAGTATAACATCCTGAATTGATGTTTATTTATCTTTTTATTTTATTAGGCATCAAACCATTGAACTATCACTGGTAATTAAGCACATAAGCCTGATCTATAAGTTCTAACCCATTTCTCCATGACAGCAATAAAAGACTCTCAATCAAAATATTTCATATTATGAGCCTTTATCTGGATATTTTATGTTCTTACATCAGTATTGGTTATGACAAAAGAGATGGCCTCGTGATTATATAGATATACATGAGGGCAGTCTGATATGTCAGTGATAAATGAAATAAAAAATTTATTTATTCTTTGTAGCTCGATACATTTCTTTAAACGATATTTCAACATTTCTTTCAATGATATTTCAAATAAATATATTTCTGAATTATCCCATACGATGGTAGGGAGTTTCCATAATACTTTTCAAGCTCAATTTTTGTTTCAAATATTTTTTTTTTTATCAAAAAAAATTATATTTTATTAAAACACAAAAATCACATTTTTTGTTGATATTATCAACAAACAAAAAAACACTTTTATCTGTATTCAGTGGTTGTTAAAACTAAAACTAATGAAAATATATTTATAAAATTGCATATTTCGTTAATTTAAAAATGTTAGATGATAAAAACAATTTAGTTTTGCTAATATCAACTTTATTTATTGCATTTATCACTGACTTATCAGACTGCGCTCGTAGGTAGCCAATCTTTCGTTTCCACTAAAAGTTGCCTTGTTGTCTATGCTGCAATTTTTGGAACTCTTTGCATTTTCACTAAGTTTTTGTTAGTTTATAGTATTCAATTGTGGTCCTTCGTTTTATAATATAAAATATGCGTTGTAGAACATGCATTGAAGTCTCCTGGTATAATGAGTGACTTACGACCCCTTATATTTTCAACTATTCGACGCAGTAGATCCTTAAAACTTTGAATTTTTATCCAGATAAATACTTTATTTGATCCTCTCGATATCTTTTGAATATGAGCTTTACCAGTTTTATAAGAAGAATCCGAATTCTTATATTTGTAATAACTATTATCTGATTCAAAAAGAATTAGAAGCAAAAATTTGGAAAGAAAATTTAATTCTTTTTGCTATATTTAAATATAGCAAAGAAAGTTTTTATATTTGGTTCAATGCCAATAAAGATATAGACTTTCGTTGATATTAACGAAAATGATACTCGTAAATATCAGCAACAATAATAATGACTGGTAAAATAACTCTAATCAGGTATGTCATAGAAATTTCGAAAAATATATAAATTTTAGATACAGTACCACACCGATAGTTCCAATCAAATGTATAGTAAAATCAAGATAAAACACAATCAAATTGAAACTCGATCGAATCCGGGAAGACATTTAAATCTGGTGTGGCCTGAGCAGAATAGAAGGAAATTATATTTATTTAAATTTGCTACAACAACTCTTCTCGATAGTAAGATATAAATGAACGATAACTACCAGCAGTGAATAAATGGTCGATTGGGAAGTTTTCAACAACAAAAAAAAAATCGTATATTTAAATGATATCAACACCCACAGATTTTGATTTTTGAATTAAGTCGTATTATCACTAAGCTATGATCGGACCATCGGAGTAGAAGTCCCAGATATTTTAGCTAGTTTATTGATAATTCTGATCAATTTCGAACAACAGGTGAATGAATATTAATAACTGGAAAATATATATTTCGCGTTCAGTCGAAACTACACGTATCTGGGCCATAGCGATATAGAGATGATCATATTATAATGTGAAGATATCAGGAAATTTATAAAGATTCGATATGGACACTTTACCTTGTACCTTGTGGTTGATTGCTCTGATATCTTTTTCGAATCTTGAATATCAATTGACCAAACAAGTATCGATAATATCGTTGGTAGACCTACTGGGAAGCAGCAGTACGAAGATGGTCGCTTCCAAAAATTCCGAAAAATACGATTGCTTAACACAATGTTGAACCATTTCAGTTATGATTCCGATATTCACCTGTTCCCTTATAACCATAGCAACAATCAGTTTGGAAACTGTGTTAATTCAACATTTTGGGTGTGAACGACAAATAAATTGTTGGACACACGAATAACATGACAATAACTGCAGAACTTGTTTTCACACCTTGGCGATATTTGAAAATGTACTAAACTGAACTGAAATGAACTCACTGTTCCTGGTATCCAATAGTATTACCAAAAGGTAAATATTTCTACTTGACACAATAGCATGTCATTCAAATGAATTCTAAAATATGCTAGTAGGTGTCTTCTGATGGGAAGAAGAAATCTCTTTTAGACTAAATTTCAAGCATCACCAAAAACCTATAAATTGGTCTCATTATTCCGAAAGTTATGTCGTCAGTATGTCTGGAAATTGATTCTCATACGTATACGAGTGCAGGTATTTATCGAAATTGGAAATTCTCGAAAAGTAAATATTTCCTAAGAAAACATAAATAACTAGTCTTCGAGTTTTCCGTAGATATTACCTCATTTAGTAAATATTTGATTTTGAAACGAGTAAAAATTAGGTGATTTTTCACTTTTTATCAATAATAATTTGCAGAGTTGTTATTTAAAAACTTATAAGAAAAAAAATGACAAATATTCTAAAAACTATTTGAAATAATTTTTGGAATGGAAGAAACAATTTTTCGGTCATGCTTTCATGTTTATGGAGGAAGTATTTATCGAAACTTTAAGAGAAAGATTCAACAAGATTAGACTGGATATCGTTGGAATAAAATCGTTTGGGTGAAAAATAAGTATCAATGCTAACGATCAATTGTACATAGTTTTGATCGGACTAACAGCGATTATTTAAGTCAGTAAATGACCTTTGGTAACTCTTTGACGCCCCCTTGCATTGTTCTTGGAAATACCAATCTGAACCAAATAGAAACAAGAGCCTCGAGGCAAATAGTTTCGATCCGTAATCATGAAACTATGAAACTGTACTACTACGAGTATGATCTGTACTAAGTCGAGTGAAATCCAAAAGACAGAAGTACAATTACAGTTGCCTGGTCTAGGAGAATAGAAATGGGATGACCCCGGAATACCACATCCCGAATCTCATCTGTTTCAACTGTGCACCTTTAAATGCCTTGAATTGTGTGCCGAATGTGCATTATTTGTAACTAGTACAACTGATTTAGTAAGACTGAGCCATAGCCGAAGGGTTGCATTCGGATGATATCCACCAAAAGTGATCGTCGCTGATCTATGATGCTGCGCACCAACGTTGCGCCGACCAACGTTCCAATTCGTTATTCCCATTCCCAGGCTCATATGCTGAATGTTAGTAAAACAACGCTTTCTATTGATAATATAAATAATATTAAATTAAAAGTAATACTTATCAAAATCGAATTGTCTTAAAAAAAATTTTAAAAATAATTTAATTTTTCTACGGAAAGGGTTATCCAATTTTAGTAATAAGAGATTAAACAGAATTTTTATATAAAATAAATTTAAGTTTTTATAAATATTTTATTTTTTTTTTTATATTTTTAAAACTTTGCCATTTATTATAAAATATAAAATTATTTTTAAAAAAAATTACTATGATATTTTTTTCAGAACACTATTCTGTGGTGGTTAATTTTGATGAGTTTTTCGCGTATTTCGGGTTGTTATTCGGTCATTTCATGATAAATGTTGATTTTTACCATATGTATAAGCTTAAATCCGCTGTTTTTTAGTCAGAAAAATACATGTTTTTTTTCATAGAAAACAAAAACAAATTTATTTAAAGTACTTGCCCTCGCTAGCTACACATTTTTCTCATCCCTTGGGCAATTTATGGATACGACGCCAAAAAAAATCCTTCTCTTTCGTGGCAAACCACTCATCAAGCCATTTTCGGAATTCTTCGTAAGAATCGAAGTGCTGCTCAGCGAGTGCGTGGCCCATCGACGAAAACAGGTGGTAGTCGGAAGGGGCCAGGTCTAATGAATAAGCGGGGTGCGGTAGCACCTCCCAGTTGAGTGTCTCTAAGTAGTTTTGGACCATTTTTGTGCGATGGTGCGTGGTCGTGGAGGGAAATCAGCTTGTCATGTCTTTGTTGACAATCCGTCCTTTTTTCACGCAGAGCACGGTACAATTTGATCATTTGTTGGTGGTAGCGGTGGGCATTGACAGTTTCACCAGGTTTCAACATCTTATAGTAAACGATACCCTGCCAATCCCACCAAACGCACAGCATCGTCTTTCGTCCGAAGCGATTTGGTCTTGGCGAAGATGTTGATGGTTGACCGTGATCAATCCACGATTTCTTGCACTTAGGATTCTCGAAATATATCCACTTTTCATCGCCTGTCACAATCCGATACAAGAACAACTTTCTTTTTCGTCTGGCGAGCAAGATTTCGCATGTGTTTTGGGGTCGCTCCATCTGCCTGTCGTTCAATTCATGCGACACCCATTTTATTTTCAATCTTTGCAATGGCACGCAGATTCATGGAAATGGCTGGTTGAGTAACACCCAATTGCTCTGCCAGCAGTTTTTGCAATTGGGTATCGTCTTCGTCCAAAAGAACCTGAAATTGATGGTCCTCAACCTTCCTAGGCCAATTTTCACGCTTCTTGTCTCACAAGTCGAAATTTCCGTCTTTGAAACGACGAAACCAACCTCGGCACGTTGTTTCCGATAAAGCACTGTCACATTGATCTCCATAAGCATTCGATGCGATTCCACAGCCGATTTCTTCAAATTGAAGTAGAAAAGCAGAGCTTCCCGAATATGCTCTTTTTCTGGCACAAAACTGGACATGATTACCAAAGGAAAAATGTATGTTGTTGTACGAAATTGCTGACAATGTGCACTGACTAATGTTGACAGATGTCAAAATCATAAAAAAAAAGTATGGCGTGCCCATTGTAGCTTAAGACGCATACTCACGCCATCTATGACCAAATAGCGGAGTTAAGCTTATACACCTGGTAAATGCTCTTAAAATTTAAAATTACTTAAATACCATACATAATTTTTTTTTTTATATAAAATTACAAAAAATTATCGAACAGCTTCAAATCGCACTATTTTAAACGATAATTGGCATTATTACATCTCGAAATTGTGCGTCCTGGGAATTTTTCGCGCAACAAAGGCTAAATGTGGATTTTCTTATATACTTTCTTCTGCGTATTTTTTAATTAAGTATTTAATCTTTAATTGTAAATGGCATATTTTAATATAAGCAAATCCATTCTTTTAAGATATATTTTTAAAGAAATTTAAAATTTTTGGTATATATTTTCCAAACGTAGAAATGGACAACTCTGTATAATGTTTTAAGGGCAAAGTTTTGTATTTTTTTAATTTATCTTAAATTCAAGCAGAACTGCTGACTTTCTATGACCTTTTTGATGATACCATATTCTATTTAAGTCAATAATAAAGTAGAAGATGGAATATTAAACGAGACTATGTAAATGAATGGTATCTAAAATAATAGAATCATTTTGTTTGCGATCGTTAATTGAAATCAAACACCTGAAAAGGTCCGTTACTCCAGATCTCATTATCGAACTAGCTGGATCTGCTTTCGGTAATATTGTTGATAGTTCTTGTGCTGTTTGAAGAAGGGAATTAGTTTACTTCTCTTATTTGAGTTCGATCCTCTTAGATTCATTCTCCGGAGTAGTGAAGTACTGAAGCTGAAAGCTTCCAATGGAGGAGCATCTTTTTAGTGATTAAATAAATGCCGCCAGGTAAACATGAGACGATTCTTTATGTCCATGTACATACCATATATAAATACCACCGCTTAGAACAAGCTGTATGTTAAGATGTTTATTTACACTTCGAAAGGTATTATATCTCACTGCATAGGTTAAATCAAATTTCGTTTTGAACCTCAGCCGAACATTGATGGTTTGTTGATCTTCATCGAGAAATATGGCACGTGATAATGCTTTGTCGGCAATGCTTTTAGTTCTTGTGGTCAAATTTTGTAGAATTTAAGAATTTTTTCCACTTTTCTATAGAAGAACAGAAGGAATGTCATCTATATTTAAGCCGAAATTTAATAAAAATTCTAACATTTATTTATTATAATTTAATTTTATTCTGTTTAAATATAATAAATATTAATTAAATTAAAAAACTTCTCTATTTTTAATAAAGAATCATTTAAAGACTATTCAAACTAAAGGCAATGTGAAAATAAAAATACAATTTATAATACTTTTTTTTAAATTTTTAATATTGTAGAATATCCTTAAAACTATGTTAAAGGAAAAATATTGCTGATTCTCAAAAAATATTTTGAAAAAATTTTTATAAACACAAAGAGTTGGACATGAATTTCGAACTAAATTTTTTCATTGAAATATCGCAACATTTGTTCTATCAACATTTGTTGCAAGCAACATTTATGAATTGATAGACGCTGACGAAAAGTAAAAAATAATTTTCTCTAAAAAGTCATAAGAAAACTTTATAAAAAAATATTTTTAAAAAAATCTTAAATCTAGACTGTTTCAGAATTAAGAAAAAACGGTAATGCAGAATTTTTATTTTTAATTAACTTTTACAGAACTAACTAAATTAATGGTTATCCAATTTAGATTTTTTAAGTTATAGTTTATCTTATTTGACATTTCTTAATCAAATATAAATGTAAAGATAATATATATTTATCGTTAGATATGCCATTTTATAATGTGGGTGAAATAATTATAGATAATAAACCAATTGACTTGTTCAGCCATTAAGCTTATGTACGCATATATGAGCAAAATTACCATTAATGGGGCTCCAAAAAATTTAAAATTACTTAAAAAAAGCCGTTGTATTTACAAATAGTAAGTTTCTTATATGTATTCAACTTGGTCTGAATGAAGTACGAGAGATCGTTACTGACAATTCTAAACCCTATAGTCATATGGTAATTGACTTATTTTAGCTTCAACTGAAAGATTTCAATCCAAATCATATGTGGTTTATACAAAAAAAAAAGAATATTTTTTACCAGTTTTAGTAATATTTATTGGTCTCCAAGATCATGCATTCAATGCCGCTGGACTTTTTCTCGTAAGTATATAATGCAAAAACTTCTACTTACAAATACACAAACAATTATTTTGTCTGCGAAAGAGAATTTACATATCAGCTTCCGTCAAGTAATGACCGAAATACATCCCCAAACCTGCGAAAAAGTCACTGAAAATACCTTAAAAGGATCAAGTCCTGCAAGAAGTCCCCTGGAACCTATTGGTATATGCAAAAGCTATGACCGTTTTTTTCTGATCATAGGTAAAAAATTTTTTTCTTTAGAAATGATGAATAGTACCGTCTTTTAAATGATTCCATTGTATAAATGATGCTTTCCCTCTACTTTCTATTTAGTTTTGGCCTGGCCAGAGTACAGTGAATAACCCTTGTATTTTTTCAAAATGTCGGTCGATAAAGTGCATTTACGTCATTGTTTACTTTATGAATTCCGTAAAGACAATACAGCGAGTGTGGCAACCAAAAACTTTTGCGAAGTGTATGGAGCTGATGTCATCAAAGTTCGACAGGTACGAAGATGGTTTACAAAATTCCGATCTGGGGATTTTTCACTAATTGATAAACCACGTACCGGGCGGCCATTAAAATCTAATGACGACAAGTTAAAAGTCATAATTGACACCAATCCACGTCTTACGACCAGGGAGATCGTGTTAATGATGGGAGTCAACCAAACAACCGTATTAAGACATTTGAAGCGTCTGGGGATGGTTTCGCGGTACGACGTTTGGATACCTCATCAGTTGTCGGCTGCCAATTTATTGGATCGTGTTTCAACGTGCGTTGCTTTGAGTGCGAGACAAAACCATGGACCTTTTTTGTATCGTTTGGTAACGGGAGATGAGAAATGGGTCGTGTACAACAACGTGACAAGAAAAAGACATTGGGCTATACCTGGACAAGCCCCATTAACAACTTCGAAAGCCAAAATCCATCAAAAAAAAGTTATGCTTTGTGTTTGGTGGGATTGTAAGGGTATTGTGTATTTTGAACTCTTGGAACGCAATCAGACAATTACAGCACAACGATATTGTTAGCAATTATCCAAATTGAACATTGCCCTTCAAAAGAGTAGACCAGAATTGGCAAACAGAAAAGGGGTAGTGTTTCATCACGACAACGCGCGACCACATGTGGCTATGATGACCAAACACAAGCTAAATGAGTTGAATTGGGATGTTATCAAGCATCCACCGTATTCTCCAGATCTTGCTCCTTCAGATTTTCATTTATTCCAATCACTGCAAAAAATTTTAAATGATAAAAAATTTGATACAATAGAGCAGGTAAAAACATCCCTTACTACATTTTTCGCATCAAAATCCACGGAATTTTATACTAATGGTATTAATAAGTTGATAGAAAGATGGGAAAAGGTTATAAGAATGGATGGAAATTATATAATTGAATAAATAAATAATACAAATCTAAAAAAAAAATGTTTAATTGTATATGTAAAAAACGGTCATAACTTTTGCATATATCCAATATTTGAACAATAATATTGGGTGTATAACTTAAAAATGCGGGATTGATGACAGATGGCATAACTTTTACACATTATTTGTGTTAATAATAACTCATATGACATTTTGGAGGTTAAACAACTGTCATTCATTCTCGATTAGTCATTGAACGAAATAGTGTAAACAAAGTTTTTTTTTTCTTCAAAAATGTCGAATTTCGTACCAAAAAAGTCCCATTTGCGGGAAGTGTTGATTTACGAAAAAATGTGCAGCTGAAGCACATCGATTGCTCACCAAAGCTTATCCAGAATATGTTCCATCGATTTCAACGTGCGAGAGATGGTTTGTGCGGTTCAGAAGTGGTGATTTTGACACGGAAGACAAAAAACGACCAGGTCAGCCAAAAAAGTTTGAAGAAGAAGATTTGGAGACATTACTCGATGAAGAGTGTTGTCGAATTCAAGAAGAAATTGCAAAATCATTGGGAGTCACTCAAGCAGCCATTTCAAAACGTTTGAAAGCAGCAGGATTCATCCAAAAGCAAGGAAATTGGGTCCCATATGAATTGAAGCCGAGAGACGTTCAAAGGCGATTTTGCATGTCCGAAATGCTGCTTGAACGGCAGAAAAAGAAGTCGTTTTTGAATCGAATCATTACTGGCGACGAAAAATGGATTCATTACGACAACCCAAAGCGCAAAAATCGTATGTCAAGCCCGGCCAACCAGCCAAATCAACGCCAAAGCCAAATATCCATGGCACCAAGGTAATGCTCTGTATTTGGTGGGATCAGAAGAGTGTGATCTATTATGAGCTATTGAAATCGGGCCAGACGATCACAAGCGACCTCTACCGAACACAATTAATCTGTTTGAAGCGAGCATTGGCCGAAAAACGCCTGGAATATGCGACCAGACACGAAGCCATAATTTTCCATCATGACAACGCTAGGCCTCATGTTGCAAGACCGGTTAAAAATTATTTAGAAAACAGTGGCTGGGAAGTTTTGCCTCACCCGCCTTATAGCCCAGACCTTGCCCCGTCCGACTACCATTTGTTTAGATCCATGCAAAACGCCCTCACCGGAATACGCTTCACTTCAGAACAGGGCATCAAAAATTGGCTCGATTCATTCTTGGTTTCAAAACCGGAGCAGTTTTTTTGGCGCGGAATCCATATGTTGCCAGAAAGATGGAAAAAAGTAGTGGCTTCCGATGGACAATACTTTGAATAAAATATATTGTAATAATTTTTCAAAATAAACACTCAAAATTTGCCAAAAATCCCGCATTTATTTATAATGGAAAAATTCTTGGTAATATAATTTTTTTAAATATTATTCACATTTCAAATTAAAAGTTAATATTCTTCAATTTTTCTTTCCAAAATACAAATTGGATAATCCTTTAGATAAATCTTTCCATTTAAAAAAAAAAATTTGAAATAATTCACATTCAATTTACAACTGGATGATTTTCTTTTCATAAACTGGCTGAAAATATTTAAATTCAATTACAAATACTTAAAATCTATTTTCTGTTATAAAATACGTTCTAAAAAATATACAACAGTCTTGATATGAAAATTATTGAAATTATTTCTGTTTAATGAGTACACCGTTGGTATTATTGACTATTAACGAAGAGAGATCATCTTATCGACAGCAACTTTGTAACCAACAATTCTGAAAAGTAAATGAACATAAATTAAAATCATAAAATGCAATATCAAAACTGATCAAATAAAATAATTTACGAGGAATATAAACCAGTCTAAGTCATCTTAGTTGAATGCAGATTTTCTTATAAGCTGTGACTTTAACAGAGTTCGATCACTTATACACTATGTTAAGTAGAAGAGTTCAGCTAGAAATATAATTTGCTTTCAAGAAACAGAAAGGAAACATTTCAAATTCTCGTTTTTAAGATGATCACCAAATCTCACTTTAGGATTATTTAATATTCCAAAAACTAAAAAAAAAAAAAATCAAAATCAAAGTAGTACAGTTAAAGAAATCCATACCAAAAAAAAAAAGGAAGTCTGCCTACAAAATTATCAGACGTAAGATTCGGGTGGGTACGTAGATGGCACTTTAGTGAACTTGTCCAAGTATGGATAGTTATTGCAGAACAACAGGAATCACTTGAGGTGGAGAATTTATGTGAATTGTCGATAGTTCCTGCTGCTTTCATGACATTCACCATTATTAGAGTGCAAGGCCAAAATGATTCTGTTTCCATTTGGAATCGTTGTAATGTCGCTTCTTAATCCGGCTTCAAATAAAATTATCTTCTCTAAAGTTCACTTGTTTTCATTCATTGCTATTAGTAAATTTGAATTTATTCGAATGCAGTTTTTTACAAACTTTTTAGACTATAAAAAATATTTTTGCAGTAGAATACTTATTGAAAAAAAACTCAAGAGAAAAATTAGGAATGATCACCGTTTGAACTTTAAATTTTCATATTTTAAATAAGTTAAGGTAATCAGCAGCATCAGTCTACTAGTGTAATAATAATAATAATTATTATTATTATGAATATAAATAATTAAGTCGAAATTGTACAAATGACAACCGATGCACTGAACATCAATTGCAATAACATGCAATCCTCGTCAATAGATCGATATAATGTGGCATCTTGATGCGATCGTGCCAAAACCAATTACATACACTATTCAAATAGAAATAATTGAGGTGGTAGCCTTGTACCGATCAGCCTTTAATACCAATGCCTCTTCTTAAACCTTCCACAAGCCACCATCCAAATGAATACACATAACATATGTGCATGGGTGAAAATGTTTTGCATAAGAAACTAGCCCACAATTCAGTGCACAAAACTAATAAAATCACAGAAATTAACAGTCGTCCAAGTTTTTTATGCCAAAAGAACGATATGAGAATACAAAATAACCACCACAACGATGTGATCAGGTCTACCATCAGGATTAGTCAAGCGCTGCTGGAAGTAAAGGAATCGGGCTGGTAGATTTTATTAGTGGCTCGTGCGTTATGGTTAAAACCCGATTTGATTTAATCGTTTTCGTAGAGATCATTTGCTAATTGTGAATATACGAGTACGGATACCCTCTTCATTCCTAGTCCATCTTTCCAAAGAGTGACACCGATGTGAAATCTAGCTCTGGCATTTGCGCAATTTTATTAGTCAGGTCAGTTACGCAGGTTGTTTGGGCTATTTCGAAATAAATTGTTTCCATACTTAAATTTTTACCATTTTTTTGGTTTGCTTGTTGTTACTTATTTGAGGTCTTTTAATAACCTTAACTCCAATTGAACCTGTGATATTTGTTTAGTTTCTTTTCATAATTTACTTAGAAAAAGTAAATATTTTTGCAAAAGTCGAGATATTAAAAGCGTGGGGCACAAAACGACCTCCTCCCTCTGATGGATACTAAAATATATTTTAAGTGAATTCTAGCCAAGATCTGATACAGAAACGTTAAGAAGCTAAAGCCGTTTTATGGTTTCGATGACATCGCCACAATTCGATCCTTTTCAGAAATTATTGTCTGTGATGTGAAATCTTATGGTTAACATACTCGTATTCCGTACATATTTCTGGACTTAGTCAAACCTGTGGTCAGCTTTATTTGATGGTATTCCTGATTTTCAGATGTTTATACTATTTTTGTGTAATTTTTTGAGGTATACCATCTTTGGATTTTCCTGTTTAAATATAAAATTTTTTTTGTTTTGTGTGTTTTTTTTTATTGTAATAACAAGAAATCGGTGCCCACACACGTTGTTCGCTAGAGTCGTAAAATAAGTCTTAATAAAAGCCTGCATTTTACGATCTCACTTCAATCCAATTTGTTACACTTTGATATCATTCAGTTGGTTCAGCAATGATGTGATCTGGTTTTTTTCTTTTTCTTCATATTACTATAAAGTGCTTATTGTAGACAGCAAAGAAATTTATAGAATTTTCGCAATCAACAATCTGAAATTATGCTTAAAGTTGCTTAAGAAGACATAAATTCTTAGAAGATTAGTTTTAGTATAATTTCATTCAAAGTATAGTCTTTAATTTTGTGGATTTGTTTCAATAACTTCAGCTTTTCTATTCGATCGTCTTATAAAGTTTCAAAACAGAGCTTCAAGCATTTTATTCATAAAATATTAAAACGGTATTTAAATTTTAGTTAAGCTTAACCAATAAAATTAATATTTCCTAAAGACTTAAGAATAAATTAAATTTTGCGCCAAATATTTATTACTGGCTCTTTAAAAATTGACCAAATTTCAGAATTATTTCGAAAATGTTAAATATTTTTTCGGTAAAACAAAATATAAACGATTATCTATTTTATACTCTACAAAGTTGTTAATTATATTTATTGTTACGAGTATGATAAAATTTATTTAGATAAAAATTTGGTATTTCTGTTTTTGGGAAATTTTTAGTGTGTTCTCAAATATTGGAATGGGAAATAGGATTGGAAGATGTGGCAATAACCAGTAGAATAAATTCTTAAAAAGCGTTTGAATTGTCAATAAATACTTCTGGAAAGTATTCCTTTCGGAAGTCGACTAGGCGATAAAATTTGAAACCTAATAGAAGAAATGTGTCTCATTTAATTTTTAAGAATGCAGAAAACTAACTTTAAATATAAATTCGAAATCGTTATTGGCTACAAATTTATTTTGGACCTCCAAATATAAGATTCTACGTTGAAAATATTTTTCATAGGAAGATATAGAATAAATTGCAGAATAGTGCATATTTTCAGCTATCTTAGAGCATGAAAAACGTGAAAGAATACTTAAAAAATACACCTTTTAGGTTTAATATTTTGCAAAACTGCATATCTGAGGCTCTGAAAACCCACAAGTAACTGTGGAAAAGACATTATATCCACGAAAAGTATCTTTTATGTATTTTTGTCTAAAGTTGTCATAGAACTGTATTTCCTAGAAAATGAAGAAGAGAAGACCGTTAACGATAATTCTAAGGTCTGACCTTAAAAATTTTAATTTGAAAAAATGTTATAATTTTTTTGACCAGTCGTCGGAGAGAAGCCAATGTTGATGCTGACGTAAAACAATGATGTCGGAATCCGATGTCGGAAGCCTAAGACCAATGTGAAATCGAGCCCATTACGCCCCTAGTCAGATGATAGACTGTACTCCGAAAGCACAGGACCCCCCCCCCCCCCCCAGCAACACTAGAAATGGTCGTCCAAATGCTAATATAATCCGCATAGATGGGGAACGATGTACGTATAAGTCACCATTCATATTTATTTGGAATTACTTACCAGCTGAAAATGAGTATGTACGACCCATACTCAACTCGAACAACTCTCAGTAAAACAAATAAAATATGAAATAAATTTAAGACAGCACAATCCACAAAATATTAAAAATATTGGCTTCATTACATAAAAAGTTCCCATTATGCGTAATTTCGGAATTTGGCAGTGTGAATTTGCCTGCAAGATCATGCAATTTGACGTCGTTCAAATTTTTCTTTTGAAACTTCATGACCTGAAAAATTTTGTCATTTTTCAAAA
The DNA here is from genome assembly GCA_958298945.1 of Atherix ibis. Lineage (NCBI taxonomy): Eukaryota > Metazoa > Arthropoda > Insecta > Diptera > Athericidae > Atherix > Atherix ibis. The sequence continues at coordinate 26,370,358 of OY282605.1, read as the reverse complement.
CAAAAAAATTTAAAAATTTTGTACTAAAAGCGGACAATTTTTATATGCATTGAAAATGAGGAAGGGTAAACCGTTACCGGTAATTCTCAGGTCTGAACTTAAAGATTTTAATTTAAAAAAATATATGATTCCAACAGAACGACAAGCAATTTTGGTTTTGTTACATAAAAAGTTCCCATAACGCGTAATTTCGGAATTTGGTAATGTCAATTTGCCTGCAAGATCATGCAATTTGAAGCCGTTCGAATATTTCTTTTGGAAATTCATGACCTGAAAAATTTTGTCATTTTTCAAAACAAAAAAATTTAAAAATTTTGTACTAAAAGCGGACAATTTTTATATGCATTGAAAATGAGGAAGGGTAAACCGTTACCGGTAATTCTCAGGTCTGAACTTATATATTTTAATTAAAAAAAATATATGATTCCAACAGAACGACAAGCAATTTTGGTTTTGTTACATAAAAAGTTCCCATAACGCGTAATTTCGGAATTTGGTAATGTCAATTTGCCTGCAAGATCATGCAATTTGACGCCGTCCGAATTTTTCTTTTGGAACTTCATGACCTGAAAAATTTTGTCATTTTTCAAAACAAAAAAATGTAAAAATTTTGTACTAAAAGCGGACAATTTTTATATGCATTGAAAATGAGGAAGGGTAAACCGTTACCGGTAATTCTCAGGTCTGAAATTAAAGATTTTAATTTAAAAAAATATTTGATTCCAACAGAACGACAAGCAATTTTGGTTTTGTTACATAAAAAGTTCCCATAACGCGTAATTTCGGAATTTGGTAATGTCAATTTGCCTGCAAGATCATGCAATTTGACGCCGTTCGAATTTTTCTATTGGAACTTCATGAGCTGAATTTTAAATATGCTTAACTTAATTTTGTATTTTAATATGCTTTAGTGAATTTTACTTTTCCAAGCACAATTTGGATGACCCTTTACAATTGAGTTATTATTATAGAAATTTTGGTTCGTTTATTTACGAGGGACCACAATGTTGTTGGTCAGATTTTATTTTTACACTGAAATTTAAATTCATATGCGAAATTAGAAATTAAAATTGACTTATTTCTCTTCTATAAATAAACAAAATTATTCACATTCTTTTAGTCAATAAATACAGAATTGCCGATGGTGAAGAGTATAAAATTTGCTATTGAAGAGGAGACTTCAAACTTAACCTAAGTAATAGCAACATCACTTCGCATAGCAATTATTGCACCTTCGATTCTCTAATATATACTCGTATGGTATTTATAGAATTGTGATTTTGCTCTTTCCGATTAGGAATAGTCTAAAATAATATTTATTGATGAAATAATTGTTTTTACATTCACTAGTCTAGATATATACTAGATGGAAATGTAACTATCCTCTTGGATTCACCACATTCACCTTCTATTCAAACAACATAAACAGTCTTCACACTCAGCTTAAAGTGTCTATTTTACTAATCAACAGAAGCTGGAAATAGTAAAATTCCCAAGATGATATATTGACAGGACAATCACATTTTGCACAGCATGGTAAATAATTTCCATTCCCACATACATTGTTGGAAGATACGAGGAATAGGAGATGATATGTGCTATTGAAAATGTACCTGCACGTGGGTTGAATAAGACAGTATAGGTATAGGAATCCAAGAAAAGTAAATAATGTAATTTCGGATTTATTATACTGCACGGTTGTACAGTATAAAAGTTTTCCAGGTTGATTGAGCAGCGAAAATGAAGAAATTGGCGAAAAATAAAAGCAGACATCATCAACACTACACTAAGTATTTCAACAGGCATCGACACACTAAATATTCAATCAGTTTATCCATTACAGTGGACGCCTAACTCTCCTAAAAGTTATAGTAAAACCAATGGTATCATCCATCGGACGGGAATATTTATTGCGTTCAAAATATTGGAAATTATCCTCAACTTCCATGAATATGAATATTACGACACAGCAACGACGAAATATTATTATCCGAAGAAATGAATAAGTTACTTATAATTTGTGGCAACTTAATGTCATCGTATAGAGTACACACTTCTCTGGCCGATGACAAGAGACAAGCCTACATTTTCTCCTTGCCATAACTCTATTTGAGGGGGTGGCGGAGATGCTATATCCAACAGTGACGTTTTATCGGCTATTTAGATAAAAATGAAGAGTCCAACATAAAAGTTTATGATTATTGCGCTAAAATGCACTTTAAGGTCGGCCTTCATTGGCCGCCATCAACTCTATAATGAAATTTTTTTCGCCAGCATTTGTATCGACCGAGATCCAAATGGGTCAGAAGAACGTATACTCAAAATAATGGAAAGGTTGAAATGTGCAAATGTTAATACCTCCCAAAGATTTCGATTTTATCATAAACAAGTGCACATAACGAAAAGCTCTGAATGATACGAGTATTATTATCTAAAGATAATAATCAATACATTGTGGCATTAGTGATGATATTACTGTGAAAAAAAGCAAAAGAAATGGAGCAGTTATTTAAGACATAAAGAACTGCACGTGCCTACACCACCAAAAATGTAATCAACTTTAAAGTGACGCGTTTTTTGTAATGTCTTATTTTATAGCACAAACGAGGAACAGAATTTCCAAAACACCCACTCGAGTAATAAAGAAAATCATCACAAAGTTTCCATAAAAACAACCTGATTTATACTTTTCATTATTTTTATTTTTATTAGCACAATTTTATATAATCCACTGGCTCGATGATCACAGAACTCTCAGTTTTTATTAATCGTTTCCTACTAGGTGTATAAGCTTAAATCCGCTGTTGATTAGTCAAAAAACACATGTTTTTTCATAGAAAATAAAAAAAAATTTATTCAAAGTACTTGCCTCACTAGCTACACATTTTTTCCATCTCTCGGGCAATTTGTGGATACCACGCCAAAAAAATTCCTTTTCTTTTGAGGCAAACCACTCATCAAGCCATTTTCGGATGTCTTCGTCAGAATCGAAGTGCTGCTCAGAGAGCGCGTGGCCCATCGACGAAAACAGGTGGTAGTCGGAAGAAGCCAGGTCTGGAGAATAAGCGGGTTGGGGTAGCACTTTCCAGTTGAGTGTCTCCAAATAGTTTCGGACCATTTTTGACTTGTGCGATGATGCGCTGTCGTGGAGGAAAATCAGCTTGTCATGTCTTTGTTGATAATCCGTCCTTTTTTCACACAGAGCGCGGTGCAATTTGAACACTTATTGGTGGTAGCAGTTGGCATTGATTGTTTCATCAGGTTTCAACATGTCATAGTAGACGATACCCTGCTGATCCCACCAAATGCACAGCATCATCTTCCGTCCGAAGCGATTTGGTCTTGGGGAAGATGTTGATGGTTGGCCGGTATCAACCCATGATTTGTTGCGTTTAGGATTCTTGAAATATATCCACTTTTTATCTCCTGTCACAATCCGATGCAGGAACGACTTTCGTTTTCATCTGGCGGGTAAGATTTCGCATGTGTTTTGGCGTCCCTCCATCTGCCTATCGTATGGAGTGACGCCAAAACACATGCGAAATCCTTAAGCGATGCCAGCCATTTTTTCCCAATATAATTATTCCACGTAGGATTCATCTTATTCTTCCAACTCTTATTGAATCCAATCATTGCAGTCCAAAATTCTTTATGATAAATTGATGTGAATTTCTTGAATATAACGATTTGATTCGACAGAATTTGGAAGGTTTAGTCGAACCCTAAATTCATCTCCGTAAGTCCATATGGATTTACATACTGTTTTAAGTTGACAGTTTATTTTAATTGATAGTACAGATACTGTTTAATTGCATATGTGTGGATTTTAGACTAATTGTTGGTGAATGTATAGTCGCCTAAGGGGCGAATAGAATTAGATTTTTTTAATTTGCTTCCAGAACATTGCCGAATTCTTCAAAAATTTTCTTTTATTTCTTATAAAATCTTGAAATTTTATGCCAAAGATGTGCCTTCCTTTTTGAACATATATGGTCCGATATAAAATTAATGAGAATAGCATTCTAGTTGTTAGCGTATACAAAGCATAATTATTAGTCCCTCCGAGCAATAACACAACCCTACAGAAAGTGAAAAGTGAAGTTATTTTATAGAGTAAGTTACGTAAAATGGATCAGCAAAATTTTAAGCAAGGATGTGTCGTCAAATTTATTGTTAATCTTAGTAAATCAGTTAGTCAAAATGAATCACAAATAACAGAGCCTAATTCAGACAGTCAAAATTATTTCGTTTGGAAATTTGGGCAATCCATAAACAACACTTTTCCTGCCAGTCCTTAGATATTGTTCAGAAAATTTGGCTCTCAGCAAAAATTATTACAAATACTTTTTTCCATTCGTGAGAAGGGTCCTTCGAAGAATTTTAGAACCTATTTAACGATGATATCCTGGAGCATTACTACAACCGGTCAGTTGTAGATCAAATTAGTCTCAATAGGCTTTAGTGGGCTGTACACGTAATCAGTTTGAATGAAGAAGATCCTGCCCGGAAAGTCTACAGTGGCTCCATTTATGATCCCAGAAAGCGAGATAGACCCTGTCTTTGATGGAGCGACGGTACAATCCAGGATCATCCAGGAAAAATATTGTACAAATTTTTTTTTAAAGAAATCCTTGAAATGCTAAGAAGAAAGCTGTTCGCATCATGTCGGAAATTGCAGACAATTTGATGCCCAAGCTTGACAACACCTATTTTTGAAAAAAGAGATACCTAAAATCACCCCCTCTCCCGCCAAACACCATCATCTGATCTAAGTCCGTACTTTATTTATGTTCTCCAAGATAAGGAAAACCTTTCTGAGTCTCAGAAAACACATTCTTCTCGTCAGTTAGACATTGCAGACGATTGAATGCTCCACCATGGCAACCCCAATCACAATTTGTGTGATTTTTTTAGTTCCCCAAAATCAAAAAACGCTTAAGAAAAACTGTCGACAATATCCAAAGCCGTGTAACCGAGAATCTTAAAACGATTTCGGCTAAAGCCTTTCAGCACTGCTACGAAGAGTGAAAGCAACACCGCCGCCTATGTGTTTCCGCCCAAAGGAACAATGTCAAGGAGGATCAACTTAATCAGAATTTTTGGAAAAAATCATAACTATTCTTCCACATCTCCTATTTCCTGTCTGTAGTTTATAAAAAAAAAGTCTAAATCAACACCTTCAGATGTATTTGAAAAGTATTAGTCATACTGTGAAGATAAATTGATATTCCAAGATTGCACAGAAATGGACTGTTTCACCTTCTGAGTAGGTGATTTGCGAAGTGATATGTTTGGGCTCACCTTAATTTGGAATAATAATCAATAGCATTCGTAGAATCATTTTTTTGAAAGAACTTAAAAATTGATATTAGGACAGGCCCTGTGATTATCTGGTTTTTATTTGAATGACTTAATAATAGGTCGCTGGTGATTTTTGCAAACAATTCTAGAATCCACGAAGAGTATTCGGAATTTTAAAATATTTGTTGTTAATATCGCTAGCCAAATCGGGAGATGGTTTCAACACACTCATCCGATCACATTCGAATACGAGTACGTCTCCATTCACAGATCGACTTAACTTCGATTAGGAATCGAAGGTACTGAGTTCAGTGGTGAAATACCGTCGGATCCGATGAATCACAATTTCTTATTCTATGAGATTCTCCGATGAACGGAGCGCATCTTACTATGATGTGTTCGTTGGCCATTCAAGGATCAGTGGTCAGTCGAGATGCCGTGTGATTTGGGTCGCATGTGCTCTATGGATTAGTGGAGACTATGTGAACGAACGATCGATTTTGATAATTCCCTCTCAATAAACCAAACAATATCGATCAACCAACCGCCCACGGTGTGGGTGGGTATATTGGGCAGCAATAATTACAAAGATCATACCCAAGATAAGATGTGATTTTAGAGCGGCGGAATGGCAGAACGGTCTGCACAGCGGCATACTATTACAGAAACGTTCCCCTGTAGCCCATCATATTTGTAATCGTGCTCATTGTGCAACGGGCGGCCGGGCCGGATGAGAATTATTTTCTGTTTAAATTAATCGATTCTTTGCACGCGCCTCGGCCGGTATGTCTGATAGTCTGCTAGTCCGGCCCTCCTTTGTGTCTTGTGTCTGAAATCAAGTCATTATCTGTAACGAAAATGTAAATATGAACGAATTGGTTCGGGTTTTTGTTGGTAAAATACCTTTTGAGGTGTGCAGGTCTCTTCGCCGCACCATTGGTTGTGATGTTCCGAAGTTCGATGCTTGCGCAAATAAACGATCGTAGAAAAAATTCAACATTGCTGGTATTGAATAACAATTGAAATTGAATAATAATGGAATTTCTGAAAACACGCGCTACGATCGCCTTGTTTTGTGCGCTATTGTGGCCGGGATCAGAAGTAGATCGAATTGTTGATAGTAGAAAATTGATTACTTACCACAGAGATCGAGTACACATGCGTACTCCTCCCTGCACATGTTCACCACGATTCTGATATCTGCCGTCCGATCAAGGAACCAAATATTCGAATTCCGATCGAATTTAGTATGAAAAATATTTGAAAGACTGTGACTGGACACCGTTCAGATGATGGACAGTCAGCACTTAGGCCGCGGCACTTGTGCTTCCCCGGTGCTGGTATGTGAGTAATTAAAGCACTTGATTACCATCGACTCAGAAACGTAATCAATCTTTTTCACACAAGCTCAGGTATCTGCACTCGAGTGTCCATTGTCAGTGATGGAAATGACTTTGCAATAGAAAAACAAAGCCGCATACTAAATGTGCTACAATTAAGTTCGCAATTGTCGAATGAAATGTAATTAGTCTGGTGTGTCTATAGTTGGCCATAGTTGCATTCAAGAATAATTTTAGTCATCGTCGATAGTGCTGCGGAAACCATAGCTCGATCATCTGAAAGATCCTCGATGAGATCATTACACTTACTGTAAAAACGAATAATCTACTGCCGTTCAATTCCATTAATGATGATACGAGAAGTTTTCAAATGCACCAAAAAAAAAAAATATTCCTGGCAATCTGCGAATGATTCGCAACTAAAACCATTTTACTTTATGCCTCATAATAAGTCATCGAAGTGAAACTGATCCTAGACGAAGAGGCGATCAAATCACGGTAGTCCATCAAATAATTACAACAAACATTTTTACACTGACAAATCAAAGGATTATGAATAAAAGTGCATAAAATCATTTGAGTAAAAATGATTGGTGGTGACTTGGAATTAAAACGATGCACTTCAGCTGATGTGATGTAGACTATTAAACGCGCTGGTTTTCCAGTATTCGTTGCACAGCTAAGAGGGAATATTTTCAGATAAATGATGATTGTTACGAGTAAACTTTTCACAAAACACATCAAACCGTTGATGATGATAAATTTCAAATGCCGAACTCTTTACTATTTGTTACTGTCATCAATAAATCGCCGACTGTAAGTCTTAGTAATTTCAACGCAAATATTTCTTAATGCAATTTATTATTTGTTTGAATTTGGTTTATTTTATTTTCACAATAATAAAGATTGTATATTTTAATAATTATAAATTATATTATAAAATAGTGGTTTTTTTTTATTAAAAAATTTTATTTTTTTGATTTAAAGTTGAACTGTTTGTTAGCACCAAGCAAGGAATTGTTCAACTTTTTGATCAACAATATCAAATTTTACAAATAATTTTAAGATTCTTGGATTTTTTTATCATTTTTTTTTTTTGAATAGGAACACTTCCCAAAAATAAAATCTTAAGAGTTGACAAAGAAAATGTAATAGTAGAAAAATTGTTTTTTTTTTTTTGTAAAATAATGTTCACTGTTAAAATATTCGTTTTATGGCGTCCATAGTGTTGATTATCATTTCCATAAAATTGTAGTCGGTCGATTTCGTGATAATCCATTATTAATGCCAATCAGAATATATCTGTTGGGATTTATCGGAATATCTATGGTGACTTCTTCAACAGATATCTGCGCTTAGCTCTAGACTAAAGTCTGTCTTGGAGTTGGTAGAAGTTTTGATGTTTTTAGATTGCCGCGTATTTGACTTGGAATGGAATGCATTGGCAATAAGTTCTTTGAAGATTCGTCTTTTCCATCCGTACAGTATTTTCGTTAAAAATAGTAACTTTTTGGGTTATTTTCATAGCAGAAAACGTACCTAATATTTTTGTTTCCATTCCATTTATTTTTACTCTATCGCTGACACTTTTTATACACACTTCGATATTTGCAATATACTGGGGCTCATAGATGTTTATAGTGTAATCTACAAACAACTCGACTTTTGGATAAGTGGTTAAAATGTTGCTGTACTCCAAAAGCAAGTATATAATCTAAAATCCTATTGAACACATACTATATAACAGGCTGAATCCGGACTTATGTGAAAAGTTATAAAATTTTATTTTCACTTGCAAGTAAATTATTCGTGCATGCGATTTGCATTTACATTAAATGCGTGCAATTCCATATTTAGACTTCAATTGTATTCGTAGACGATGGATTTCCAATGAATATTTTTCACTTTTCCGTATATCCAACATTGGTACTTTCTAGACCTAGAACTCTTTTTTCAACCAGTTTTTGCTTTGGTTTTTCACCTATTTTCACCAGTAAGTATTTTATCTTAGACATTTCGAGTATATGCAATTTTTGTTGTTTTTTGTTTTTAGGATTCATTTCCATAATGCAAAGTTGGATTTCTTTAAAAAATTTATTCTATATTCAAGCTTTTACTCAAAAAAAAGAGTGGCGAAAAATTTTTTTTCTTTTTTTTCTCGACACATTAACTGAAGTTTTTTTTTAATTTCTAAAACTGTTAAGAAGTAAGTAAAAATATTTTGGAAAAATTAATAGAATTTTCAACAAATCTCTTTAAAATTTTATTTACAAAAATTTTAAACTAGAAAATACTTCAAAATTTAATTATACGACGCAGAAAAGTAATGATAATAGCATCAATCAGAGCGATATGGCGACATTTGTAAGTGAATCCCTCCTGGACGTGCATTACGAGTTTTAACCTTATCCTATACGCAATGTTGCAAGGATCCTATACTTAAATGATGCCAGTGAGCATTTCTGAAGTGCCCAGAAGCAGTAGATATGGCGACACTTATAAGTGAATCCCTCCTAGACGTGCAGTACGAGTTTTAACCTTATCCTATACGCAATGTTGCAAGGACCCTATACTTAAATGATGCCAGTGAGCATTTCTGAAGTGCCCAGAAGCAGTAGATATGGCGACACTTATAAGTGAATCCCTCCTAGACGTGCAGTACGAGTTTTAACCTTATCCTATACGCAATGTTGCAAGGACCCTATACTTAAATGATGCCAGTGAGCATTTCTGAAGTGCCCAGAAGCAGTAGATATGGCGACACTTATAAGTGAATCCCTCCTAGACGTGCAGTACGAGTTTTAACCTTATCCTATACGCAATGTTGCAAGGATCCTATACTTAAATGATGCCAGTGAGCATTTCTGAAGTGCCCAGAAGCAGTAGATATGGCGACACTTATAAGTGAATATATCCTACACGTGCAGTACGAGTTTTAACCTTGTCCTATACGCAATGTTGCAAGGACCCTATACTTAAATGATGCCAGTGAGCATTTCTGAAGTGCCCAGAAGCAGTAGATATGGCGACACTTATAAGTGAATCTATCCTTCACGTGCAGTACGAGTTTTAACCTTGTCCTATACACAATGTTGCAAGGACCCTATACTTAAATGATGCCAGTGAGCATTTCTGAAGTGCCCAGAAGCAGTAGATATGGCGACACTTATAAGTGAATCCCTCCTAGACGTGCAGTACGAGTTTTAACCTTGTCCTATACACAATGTTGCAAGGACCCTATACTTAAATGATGCCAGTGAGCATTTCTAAGTGCCTAGAAGCAGTAGAGGACACCTTTAACATCGGAAACTGAGAGATATGGAAAAGGATTAATGTTTTTTGTAAGGATATGTGCATTGAAGATAAAATTTTCATTATGTTTGGTTATAAAGGAGTTTTTGATAGGCTCAGTAAAAGAATTGTTCACGTCGGACCGGACACTGCCGAAACCACCCTGGACGCTTCACTATGACAATGTATCCCGCAACAAGGTTCTAATGGAAAAATTTTATTTTGTAGCATTTCAGCATCTCTACCTAACTTGATCTTACGTGTAATATTTTTTTTTTGTTCTCTAAGTTCAAAAAACCCACTGAATGAACGTCATCTTGATACCGTCGAAATTAGTTTCATATTATTTAACATGGCATACTATCGTTAGGCATAATACCATGGGCCGCCTACGACTATAGGGATTGAGAAACGTTCATTTAATGCGTAAAGCAGACATGTTTAGTAAAGGAATTCACCAGCTGATCTGACTATATCCTGATAGTTGCACGCTTCAGTCCAATGGAATATCAATTTCCTGCTTGGGCCACCTCATATATGGAACCCTCTATCAGATTCCCCTTAAAAATCAGTTTGCTCTATGACAAGATGGTCTAAATACTATCTCAGGCATTTACTGCTATTAACCATATTTTCATGCATGAAGCAGTCAAACCATCTGTCAATTCCTGTGGTGAGCAGTCCCAACTACAACTACCTGGTCCTGCCTCTAACCAGCTCCATCCATCACGGGTAAGACCATTTGCTAACAGTCAGTAACCAGTTACAAGCTAGACACCCTAACTGTTAGTAGCAAAGCCTACCTAAATCTCTACTATCATCTGCAGTGATAGCACACGGGATCCTACTATCCCTCAGCTCCAGTACTAAGACTGTACCTGCAAAACACCTGACAACTATAGCTATAGGGTCTTTACCTTGGCCGCGCACAGCGAACGAACCATCGTGGGGCTTCCCACCCCCATGGTACCAGTCAGTTCTCCTTTTAAGAATACCCGGTGAGTACTCTTTATTTACAGAGCTATGCACAAAGAGATACAGAAAGGAAGCCCTAAATTTTCTGATACTGCTAGGTCAGGTTAGGACCATCCCTTGTGGGAGATACCATCAAAATATTCAAAGCACAAAACTGAAACCAAAAAGCTGAAGGCGATATCAGCTAAAATCTTTCAGCACAGTTATAAAAATGGCAACGAAGCCTTCGCCGATCTATAGCAGCCCGGAAAAAATCCTATAAGAGGGATAATATTGATGTACAAATCGGAAACATGAACCATTTCTGGAATGCCGAAAAACAAAGGAAGACGAACTTCACTTAGGCAGGGCTTCAGCATCGGAAACTGTTAGAAATGTGAAACGATTGAGGTCAGACCGTCAATTAACATTGAAGCTGATGAGTGTGTTCGTGAAAAACTCATAAAAAGAGGATACTCAACTTTGAAAACGTCCCCTGTTATACGACTCTCTCCTTCGTTTCTGTCTGAGAAAAGCAATTTCTATGGCTTCAATAAGTCCTTAGAAAAAAATGGAAAAAAAATGTTTTTTTTTTTAAAAAAATTTTATTTTTCAACATAATTTCCTTGTAGCTCTATACACTTTTCCAACCGTTTTTCCAAAAATTTTATCCCGTCCAAAAAATAGGATTTCGAAAGTTCTGCAAAATACTCATCCGTTTGAGCAATGACGTCCTCGTTGGAAGTGAACCGTCGTCCGCCAAGCCATTTCTTCAGATTGAGGAAAAGAAAATAGTCACTCGGGGCCAAATCTGGTGAATAAGCGGGATGCTGCAACAATTCCATTCTCAATTCCACAATGTTGGCCATGGAAACAGCGCAGGTGTGCACACGCGCATTGTCCTGATGCAAGAGGATTTTTTTCTTCTTCAGATGAGGGCGTTTCTCTTTGATTTCCTCGCTCAACCGTTGCAATAACGACGCGTAAAACGCTCCTGTTATTGTTTTTCCTTTTGCCAAGTAGTCGATAAAAATTGTCTTCTTCTGAGCCCGTTCACCCTTGAAAATCCACTGTGATGACTGTATCTTCGTATCTGGAGTGTAGTAGTTTATCCAGGTTTCGTCCACAGTAACATATCGACGAAGGAATTCGGCAGGATTGCGATGAAAGAGGGCCAACATAGTCTCAGAGTCCACTGCACGACTGCGCTTATTCTCCTCTGAAAGCAAACGCCGCACCCATCTTGCCGAAATTTTTTTCACAGACAATTTTTCATGCAAAATTGAAGCGACTGTACCTTGTGATATGCCCGTGGCCTCAACTAATTCGCGCACTTTATTTCGCCGATCGTTCAAAATCAGATCGTGGATTTTGTCGATGATTTCAGGAGTAGACACCTCAACTGGACGTCCTGAACGATCTTTATCTTTTGTGGATGAACGGCCACGTTTAAATTCATTCACCCAATTGTAAACCGTCGCAAACACAGGTGCAGATGTGCCATGAACTGCATCCAACTCGGCTTTGATTTCTTTCGGGCTTAAGCCTTTCAAATGGAGATGTTTGATGACAGCCTTAAACTCGCTTTTTTCCATTTTTATACACAAATAAATGTCGTTAACTTTAATCGACGATTGAAATTGACCGACGCTATGGATCGAGCTGAAATTTTGACAGCTTTCCTGTCGATAATGCTACTTACAAAAAAATCTTTACCGACACTAAGAGCGCAATTTCTTGGATTTTCGAAGGACTTATTGAACGCCCCTCGTACCTCTGTCCCCTTCTCATTCATTGAATTTAAGACCTTACTTATTATGCGAGGAGTATTGCGATGGTGGAGTCCTTTTTTCTGAGTCCTCTTGTACCGCCAGAACCAATTTTCGATTAACATTAGAGCTAATGAGTGAGTCATGAGTAGGGTCAGACGCCTCGCATCCGGTTATCTGTTATAGGGCCCTTTCCATCAAAGAGTTTATCTCGGAAAAAAGATTCTTATGTCAGAACTGAACCATCATGTTAACCAACCCCCCCCCCCTCCCCCCCCCCCTGTTAATCAGATCTAAGTGCATCTATGTTTTTTCTTTCCTTAAGAAAAAAAAACCTGTCAATAATATTTAAATAATTTGAAGTTGATTGAAGTTGAAGTCTTCCAGCACTGCTATGGAGAAAGGAAACATCGCCTCCCAAGGAAGCTACTTTGATGGGCATAACATTGAAAATAAATTTTTTGGTAAAATTGTATGGAAGAGTACACTTTTTTCCAAATCAAATGATATTAAACGTAATTTAATTGAAAATGCCTTCTGATAATAAAATCAGTTTGAGTTTATCTACAATCGTAATAAAAATATCAGCCATTTATTTGCAAAGTGGTAATATGATAAAAATTTTGAGGGTAATTAGAAATGTTTGAATAGTAAAAAAAAAACGATCGTAAATGGATGAAAATATTTGATTACAGCAAAAAAAGGAGTGTTCGGAAATTGCCACGATGGATAATATTACCAGAAATTGAATGATTTTTTTTTAAATCTTTTTGTCAAGTAGATCTTGTAGTAAATTTTTAATTGGTAAAGTCGATTATTTTTTATTTGCTCGATCGGAACAATAGCACTCCTTGTTATTTTGTTAATTAGAAACGATCTAATTAGTTAAAAAACAATGTCAAATTCTTTTATTGAAATCCATCACAAAATGTTGAAATTCAATCAGTTACCGGATGTTTTGAACGTATTGAATTTCAACACAAATGCTAATCATTTACGAAGATGATGCTGCGTATTGAACAGGTGAACAGGTTAATTTCACTAATTTTATATCAGTAATATTTTTTCTTGATTGGGAAAAAGACTGCTGGACAAATGATCAATATACGCATTTTGCAATAATAATTAATGAGGTCTGATCGAGTGGGATAAATCCAATCAAATAAATGAGGACTTTCCGTCTTGGCACTGAGAAAAATAAGAAATCGAAATCTTAACACGACAGATACGAGTACGATAATCACACAGTAATGATGGGACTTGGGGCGAATTGCGATGACCAAAATGTGATACTTTGTTATATTGTAGAAAAATCACCAAATACTCGGATATTTGCATCTATTGGAATAATTGTAGTTTTGTTGATGTTGACGGTGTAGTTGGGAAAGGAACTTGAACAATCAGCGTACACGTACTAAAGAGTAGAAAGTGTGTGAAATCAATCGGGATTATGATGATGATGTTGAATGGTTATTACTAGAAATAGGCAGTATGAGAGGTAAGGAGTAAAAGCCGCAGAATTTGAAAAATCGGTTCATACAAATTGCTTGCCCGAAGTCCACTCAAATCCAATTCGCAATAAATTGTAAGAGGTAATGCGGATTGAACTTTCACACATGTGAATGCATGCGGACCACGAAGATACGTTGTGGCGATATGAAGATATGAGCGAATTGATTTGGAAGATACACATGAGGTTATGGACTCTTACCTCTTGCTCTTTGCTCTTTCAAGACGATTGGTATTCTAGCAGTAAGGGTATGTGCTTATTGCGTCTAGTCACATTGCAGAATTCATATTGCTTCGGTTTATATACTATATAATGTGGTCTATGGAAAACCATCGAAACTTCTAATCTGAGGTCTGAACGGCTCGAATGGTCCATGTTGGTCGTTGCCAAATCATGTATGAAATGCTATGGAGTAACCGATGTAGCGGCAATATACCGGGATCGGTTTCTATCTGTTTGTCTGCTTGCGGATAGACCATCACAATTGCCTACGACAGTGTATGAATGTAGAGTGTAGGTTAGCGCAAAAGCCGAGTGTTTTATGATTTGTGGGAGAGGTCAAATGAGGCCACAACCAGTGCCAATGCAGGCATCTCGTTGTGGAATTTAATATCTCAAGCTGTGGAATATGGAACCACGCGGGAGATTGCGCGAGCCATAACCACCGCCACAATCTAGTCAATAAAACGAACAGGAAAACAAGTTCAGTTGAGAAAATTGTTAAGTTTTAGGCTGCTTGGAAAATTCATAGAGACGATTAGGCGAGCACCGGGGAAGTATGTATGAACACGGATTCTTTCGCTAATAAAGTTTCACCGACTTATGGGCTTGTGATTCGGTCTTATCTGATGATGATGATGATGAGATATATCGTGCATCTCAAGTCACCGATACCTGCGATCTTCAATATGCGATTTTAGCTCCGATATAGGTTAAATCGAATCGAGCTTATATTCACATATCAGCTAATATCTGTAAGTTACGGCAGGAGAAGGATCGGGTACATATTGAAGATAGTTTTCTACGTGAACCGTTAATTTGCCGCAGGGATCCCAATTTCTGATTATCCATAAATAAACTTAACGTACGAGTATGATCAAGTTTATCACAAAAAAGATTTGATTTCAATATCAATTCAAAATTAAGGTACAAAATTTTTTTTGCAATTTGGTTCTGCAAAAAAATTACTTTATTTAAACAAAATAATCTTTTTTTAGGTATTTTCCGTTTTATATATATTAAAAATTTTATAAATTTAACGGAATAAAATCGTTTTTTTAAATTAATTGACTGGTATTTAATAAATTTACTAAAAATCGACAGTTATTAAATTTAAAATATTAATTAAGCTAAAATTTGTTAATTATAAGTAACTACAATATTAATAAAGCCATAGTTTTTGCGAAATATTACTTTTGGTGTGCATTTTGGGTTTTAGTATTTATTGGGCCGGATTTCTTCAAAAACGAAGAAGGAGACACCGTCACTGTCAATTCTCAGCGCTATAATCGATTTTTCTTGGCCTCAACTTAAATATTTTTGTATGGAAAATATTTAATTTTGACACCAAAAGTCCTACAACATAAATCCCAGAACGCGGTTTTTCAAGATTTGGTGATTTAAATTAGCCTCCATTTGACGCCGTTGGTCGTTATCTGGTAAAACTATATTACCAAATGTTTTGATATACGAAGGTCCTTCAATAAGTCCTTAGAAAAAGATGGAAAAAAACTGTTTTTTAAAAAAAAACTTTTTTATTTTTCGACATAATCTCCTTTTAGCTCAATACACTTTTCCAACCGTTTTTCCAAAATTTTTATCCCGTCCAAAAAATAGGATTTCGGAAGTTCTGCAAAATACTCATCCGTTTGAGCAATGACGTCCTCCAAGCCATTTCTTCAGATTGGGGAAAAGAAAATAGTCACTCGGGGCCAAATCTGGTGAATAAGCGGGATGCTGCAACAATTCCATTCTCAATTCCACAATTTTGGCCATGGAAACAGCGCAGGTGTGCACACGCGCATTGTCCTGATGCAAGAGGATCTTTTTCTTCTTCAGATGGGGGCGTTTCTCTTTGATTTCCTCCCTCAACCGTTGCAATAACGACGCGTAATACGCTCCTGTTATTGTTTTTCCCTTTTCCAAGTTGTCGATAAAAATGAAGCCCTGCGAATCCCAAAAGACCATGGCCATCACCTTGCCGGCCGATGGCACAGTTTTTGCCTTCTTCGGAGCCCGTTCACCCTTGAAAATCCACTGTGATGACTGTTTTTTTTGTTTCTGGAGTGTAGTAGTGTATCCAGGTTTCGTCCACAGTGACATATCGACGAAGGAATTCGGCAGGATTGCGAAGAAAGAGTGTCAACATAGCCTCAGAGTCCACTACACGATTGCGCTTATTCTCCTCTGAGAGCAAACGCGGCAACCATCTTGCCGAAATTTTTTTCACAGACAATTTTTCATGCAAAATTGAAGCGACTGTACCTTGTGATATGCCCGTGGACTCAACTAATTCGCGCACTTTAATTCGCCGATCGTTCAAAATCAGATCGTGGATTTTGTCGATGATTTCAGGAGTAGACACCTTAACTGGGCGTCCTGAAAGATGTTCATCTTTTGTGGATGAACGGCCACGTTTAAATTCATTCACCCAATTGTAAACCGTCGCAAACACAGGTGCAGATGTGCCATGAACTGCATCCAACTCGGCTTTGATTTCTTTCGGGCTTAAGCCTTTCAAATGGAGATGTTTGATGACAGCCTTAAACTCGCTTTTTTCCATTGTTATGCACAAATAAATGTCGTTAACTTTAATCGACGATAGAAATTGACCTACGCTATGGATGGAGCTGAAATTTTGACAGCTTTCCTGTCGATAATGCTACTTACAAAAAAAATCTTTACCGACACTACAAGGGCAATTTCTTGGATTTTCTAAGGACTTATTGAACGACCCTCGTAGATAATTTTAATTCATTAGATTATTTCAAAAATAACATTTTTTGAGTAATAATAAAATTAAAGCCTCAAAATTTGTGCAAAAGTCATCAAAAATTATCTTAAAAGAATCGAGTCATGTAAGAAGTCTTGTGGTAATGATATTTAAATATTTTTATATTTAATATAAAATGGCAAAAATTTGTCTAAATATTGTTTATAAAATATAATCTAAATTCTTATCTTTAGTAAATATCATTTAAATTTAGTTTTAAACAATTATTTTATTAGATGAACCTCCAACCTATTTATTTCAAGGTACATAATTTTAATATCAACAAATTCTTAATAAAAATAATCGACTATTAGAAAAATATAGAAAAAATATTATAGCGCTTTATTATAATGGAAATAATTAATCTTGTACGATTTGTTTGGCTTAGTCTCTTAGACGATCACTGCAAAGCGAAATGTTTGCAGGATCATTATGTGAAATAAATCGTTTTAATTTTCTTATTTGAAGTAAATGGAGAGGACAAATTATTGCTATTTTATATAGTCAGACTTCGACTTTGAAACTATCCGCCCCAAAGGCGGTAGTTTGAAATCAAGTCTTTTATGTCAGACTCCCTTCAATATCGAAGCTGCTGATTTGATTGTTTCAGTCGCAATCACACAGCAATTCCTGGATTTTTTTTTCTCGAAAAAACACAGATCGACTCAACATTAATTTGCTAATGGATTCAATTAAGTTAATTACTGGTAATTGTGGACACTTGCAATTAATGGACTTTTTGCTAACCGCCATCATCCAAGTCATATATACCAGAAAATGCCTCTTCAACAGCATCAACGGTTCCGTCACGATTCCATGTTGACCACGCTTAGGTTCGTCAACAAATAATGTTGCTCTTCAAAACGTTTTCCATTACTCTACACACATCAGGTCAGATGCAATTTTCAATTTAATTTCTTTCTCAATACATTCAATTAGGTTTTTTTTATGGTAAATATTTTTTTTCCATTTCAACAATTTTACAAAGTAATTAAACAAAACCAACTATTTAAAAAATATTATCGCAAACATCAATACTGAATTATAAATAATAATTTTTTCAATTTCTTCTTATTCAAGTTGAATATTTTTAAAATATTTTTATATAATTAAAAATGTTTATATTAATGAAAAATAAATCTTTGGAAAACTACAGAGTATCTATTGTATAATTCGGAAAGTACAGTATATAAGGTCTGTTCAAAAAGTATCGAGAATTTTGTGTTTTTTCCAAAAATTATTTATTTATTCATGAATATCTATTTTGTCTCCTTCAAAGTAATCCCCACCAGATATTATATACTTTTGCCAACGTTTTTTCCAATCCTCGAAGCACTTCAAAAAATAATTTTTAGTGATTTTGTTCAGCTCCTCCTTCGATGCCGTCTTTATCTCCTCAATCGTAGCGTAGTGTCGTCGTTTCATGGGGCTCTCCAGTTTGGGGAACAAAAAAAAGCCACAGCGGTTCAAATATGGGGAATACGGTAACTGCGGCATTATTACTGTGTTGTTTTTGGCCAAAAATTCGCGCACAAGCAACAATGCGTGAGCAGGGGTGTTATCATGGTGTAAAAGCTAAATTTTATTCTTCCACAAATCCGGGCGTTTCTGGCGAATTGATTTGCGCAACTTGCGCATAACTTGCAGGTAATATTCCTTATTGACCGTTCTACCCTGTGGCAAGATCTTATAGCGCCCTTTTTTCGGTCTTGGCTTGTACGGCACCTTCCATTGGAATGATTGAGCTTTGGTTTCTACGTCATAACCATAAACCCATGATTTGTCACCAGTTATGACCCTCTGGAGCAATTTTGGGTCATCGCGGACAGAGTCCAACAGCTCCTTAGCAATGTTAATGCGATGCTGTTTTTGGTCAAAATTGAGCAATTTCGGTACGAAATTCGCTGAGGACCTAAACATGTCGATGGCAGAACCAATCGATATGTTTAAGCCCTCAGCAACTTTTCTAACGGTGATTCGACGATTTGTCAATACTATTTTCTTCACTTCATCAATGTTTTTGTCTGTTGTTGACGTGCTCGGGCGTCCGGCGCGCTTTTCGTCGTTCACATCTTTTCGGCCTTCTGGAAACATTTTATACCACCGATAAATGTTGCTTCGGTCCAAGGTAGCTTCACCATATGTCAACATTCGGAATGCGTCTACGTAACTAATTTTGTTTTTCACACAAAATTTGATACAGATTCCTTGATCCATTTTTTGCAATGGGCAAAAATCGAAGACGACCCAAAACACGTGCAAGCAAATCAGCTGTAAAAAATTAACTGTACATTCAAAATGACCGAACTTGTCCACATAAGTGAGAGACATGAGTACCAACATAACGGCACAAAAAAATCTAAAATTGAATATACGTCAAAATTCGCGATTTTTTTTGAACAGACCTCGTAGCTTTTCGACCACAGTTCAACAAAAATATAGTTTAGGATAAAATTTATGTTGTCTTTAAGTCTGCCATTTTGGAATATAGATCGTTTAAATTATCACAGAATTCAGAGAAGATATGCCGATTTTATGCAGGAACTAAAGTTTTTGAACGGTGAAATATGCTAATGAGACTATGAAAAGTTTAGGTCATTGAGTACATCAATAAGCATAATTATCAAATATAAAACTATAAAAACGCACAAATAATTTTGCTGAAGCCATTGTATCCATGTAAACTGATGTCTGGTGTGTATTTTGAGCTAAAAATTTCATTGGCTCTTTTTTTTTAAGAAAATGGAGCAAAAGAGATCATTAGCAGAAGAGATCATTACCATCTCTGGTCATATGAAAACTAATTTTTTTTTATTCACATTTCGGGCCGAATTACAGCCCGAAATGTATAAAAAATTAACAAAAATTATCTCCATAACAATCAAGTCCTGCAATTAAATTTATGACTACTATTTAAATAATATTAAATTTTATATAAAATGGCAAGATATGAGGAGGATAATTAATAAAAATTAATTTTAAATTTCAATTTTTTACTATTATCTATTTAATTTTACTTTCCGAAGAGCAAATTCGATACTCAATTTGTTAAGTAAATATTTTTGAAAAAGGCTTCAATGGTAGAAAAATCTAATAAATTTTTTGTTATAAATTTAAATGTCAACTAGTACATAAACGATAGTAACCAATTCCTTATACACTAATAGTAATGGTCCAGAAACTCTCAGAATCAATGAATTTGTCTACGATTATTCACCAAAACTAAAATGCATGTCGATATATGAGTCTGAGTAAGAGTACAAGTTGGGAAAATTATATAACAAGAGGAACGTAATCAATTTCGGACATCTTTATTGTGCATTGTTCATTTGAAACTGATCTTAGCTGGTTACAAGTGCAGGCTTCTATGTTGGTCCATTACGTTCGAGAGGGCACAGTATCTATTCCGGCCAGTATTGTTGTTATTCTGATCTATTCTGGGTCGAATTGGCGTATGCCTGTGGTATTGTTGAGTGCACCAAATCGTTTGGTGTATCGGATAGCTCCAATAGACGATATATTGCAATTTATGTTGTTGGCTTGTGGATAAGTATCCAATGGACCTGGTATGAAAAGAAGATCTTTTCGGTTTGATTTATGCACACCGAAATGAGAAATCGACAAAGGCTCCAGCGCTAGTTCACCCTCAAAGGTGATCACCGTACCCTTCGCTACTTTTAAACAAGCTACAATGATGCAGGGCTGTATTAATCCTTCGCGGTCATATTATAAGACAATGCCGCGAAAGTACATATATCCCCCCCCCCTCTTCATACAGAGAACAGTCTCATATTATATATCAGACAGCTATAATCGTATTGTCTTATTGGCGGTAGTTTTCGGTTTCGGTTAAACCGAATAAAACCGAGGAACACGTAATAAGGAGAGCTAAGAAATTACAGATTGCAAGCATACTAATTTGGCTCCCACTAAATCCGATGATTTGCCAATGTCTCTATGGGCCGGCAATTTTTCATTCCAATACAATTTGATGCTGATTTTAATTGAAATTGTTCTCTAGAATTCCATGCTAGAATTTGTTCATTTGTGGTTGATTTACTTTTCCATTCCTAATTCGTTGATCTTAGTTTTGTGGTATCTTCCTGATCATACTTCGCCAGTAGTTTGGACGACAACACTCAGCACAGCGTTCTCTTGATAATCGGAGCCTTTGGTTTCAATAATTTTGAATGTAGTGGTACGAAAAAAGCCAACCCATTTGTATGGACATCATCTTATAGATAGCCTGTATAACCATTAGGCCAGGAATTTTAACTAACGAAAAATATGCCTTTGTGTAGAAAATATTTTGCGTCCAGGTATTTGTAACATTTTGCCAAGCGGCGGCGGTAATGAGAGCTTTCATCGCACTTTTGTTGGGCTCAAGTTGAAACAAAACCTATCTCCCATCCTCATGGAAATTGACTGTGTCGATTCAGCCGACCAGAAAATAAGACAATGTCCAAATGCCAGGCTGTTGAAGACGACACTCCAAATGGTTCAGTTCCCGTGCGGATGCTAATGCTGGTATTGCTTCAAAGAAGGAATTTCACGAATGCAATGACCTTTCTGTCCAGACAATAAGATGTGCAAATTTTCCAAATAGTTCCCTTATATTCCGATGAAGCAGTTGGGCCTATACACTTTTAATTGTATTCCGAAAAATTTACTATGATCGCATTTATGGCGATACAAATGCAACGAGGCAATGTCATCTTATCCGCGTAGCCACAGAGGATCCGTACCGCTAGTTTTGGTTGATACCACAAACAAATCATTATAATTACCAAAGCTATTTACTCAACAATCTCAATAAACTGCCAGCAAAATAGTAATTTTAATGTGAACCACAACAACAACAACAACCACTCGAACGGAGGTAATCTGAGACGATAAAACACCGTTTATAAGAGTTGATCGTGGCTTAAATTTGAACATGAAATACCGAAAGGTTAGTAGATGTTCATGCCTCCAGTATTGTATTGAAGGGCAGGTATTTGGTTCATTTAATATTTCGTTTATTTGCACATTTATATATCCATCAGTCTATTGGCATATTTTGTAATGGTTTGCCATACTACAAAAATCGATGGGCATAATTCTCCGGATGTATGGTAAGTAAATAGTGGATTTTATGTAGATTCAGTTAATCAACTTACATCAAGCTAACCACTCATCTAGCCTATCTTTTGTATCTGGTCATGTTAGGCTTTGTGAGAATTTGCTCTGTTATCGATATTGGATGGGTTGGTGCCATTTAAGCCTAATGCGTGAATTACCTAGAAAATCATGCACAAGACATAATACGATACGGTCGCTGATGTTTGTGGATGATTTCCGATCAAAAAGACCGGCATCGAATACGAATCATTACTGCTCCGTTGTAATAATGCGGATCGTTATTGCCTTGCTATCAGTACTGAAAAATTCTTCAAAATCATATTAAGTAACAAACATTTTCACACTAATTAATTACTACAATAGTTGGACAAATGCAATTTAAAATTTTAGATAGCCCAAAGTTTGTATGTTGGTAATGTCCTTAGGATATGAGCCTAAGGTCCATGATTTAGTGTTTCAATTATAAGGACTTTTGGCGAT
Organism: Atherix ibis; assembly: GCA_958298945.1. Lineage (NCBI taxonomy): Eukaryota > Metazoa > Arthropoda > Insecta > Diptera > Athericidae > Atherix > Atherix ibis. The sequence goes on along the minus strand of OY282605.1, from coordinate 26,347,600 downwards.
CTGTTGGTGCTACATTGTTAATAAGGTGACCCAGTTAGGTACTGCGAGGGTCGTTCAATAAGTCCTTAGAAAAAGATGGAAAAAAACTGTTTTTTTAAATAAAATTTTTTCATTTTTCAACATAATCTCCTTTTAGCTCTATATACTTTTCCAACCGTTTTTCAAAAATTTTTATCCCGTCCAAAAAATAGGATTTCGGAAGTTCTGCAAAATACTCATCCGTTTTAGCAATGACGTCCTCGTTGGAAGTGAACCGTCGTCCGCCAAGCCATTTCTTCAGATTGGGGAAAAGAAAATAGTCACTTGGGGCCAAATCTGGTGAATAAGCGGGATGCTGCAACAATTCCATTCTCAATTCCACAATTTTCGCAATGAAAACGGTGCAGGTGTGCCCACGCGCATTGTCCTGATGCAAGAGGATTTTTTCTTCTTCAGATGGGGGCGTTTCTCTTTGATTTCCTCGATCAACCGTTGCAATAACGATGTGTAATACGCTCCTGTTATTGTTTTCCCTTTTTCCAAGTAGTCGAAAAAAATGATGCCCTGCGAATCCGAAAAGACCGTGGCCATCACCTTGCCGGCCGATGGCACAGTTTTTGCCTTCTTCGGAGCCCGTTCACCCTTGAAAATCCACTGTGATGACTGTCTCTTCGTTTCTGGAGTGTAGTAGTGTATCCAGGTTTCGTCCACAGTGACATATCGACAAAGGAATTCGGCAGGATTGCGATGAAAGAGTGCCAACATAGCCTCAGAGTCCACTACACGATTGCGCTTATTCTCCTCTGAGAGCAAACGCGGCACCCATCTTGCCGAAATTTTTTTTACAGACAATTTTTCATGCAAAATTGAAGCGACTGTACCTTGTGATATGCCCGTGGCCTCAACTAATTCGCGCACTTTAATTCGCCGATCGTTCAAAATCAGATCGTGGATTTTGTCGATGATTTCAGGAGTAGACACCTTAACTGGGCGTTCTGAACGATGTTCATCTTTTGTGGATGAACGGCAACGTTTAAATTCATTCATTGTAAATTCATCCAATTGTAAACCGTCGCAAACACAGGTGCAGATGTGCCATGAACTGCACTCAACTCGGCTTTGATTTCTTTCGGGCTTAAGCCTTTCAAATAGAGATGTTTCATGACAGCCCTAAACTCGCTTTTTTCCATTGTTATGCACAAATAAATGTCGTTAAACTAAATCGACGATTGAAATTGACCTACGCTATGGATCGAGCTGAAATTTTGACAGCTTTCCTGTCCATAATGCTACTTACAAAAAAATCTTTACCGACACTATGAGCGCAATTTGTCGGATTTTCTAAGGACTTATTGAACGACCCTCGTATAAATTTATGAGAGTACAAAAATTTATTTTTAGAAATTAAAAAGCATTCTTGCTTTTTAATTTCTAAAAATAAATGTTTGTACTTTAATAAATTTATATTATGGACAAATGGGTTGAGTATAATTTTTGTAGAGAAAATTACGCATTAGAGCAAAATATCTTATTCGAATTTTGAGCAGTTGCCGTACTAAAAATTTTTCTAAGGTTGTTGAATACACTATTTGGTTTGTATATCAACGATTGGCTAAAGGTGTGCAGGTGCAACATGGTCGAAATTGTATCTATAACCAAATTCTCCCTATCACAAAATTTAAATAACAGAAATGATACCCAAGCCTAATAAACCAATTCATTTACATTCCTCTTACAGATCCATTAGAATACGTCCAATACTGGCAAAAATCCGCGAAAAAACTTTCCTCAAAATATTCTCTGTAATCCTGGAATTGCCCAATATTATTATTAATCGCTACTAAAAGTTTGTTTTCATATCTAATTATTCAACCATCTATCCAGCAATATGAATGATAAAATATTGACCAAGTCCATTCCTAGATATATCACACGCATTTAAGAGTACATCAAATTACTCCGGAAGATCCATAATGTTATCCTATTTATTTATTAACTCATTATAAAGTGCTATATACCATAACGTAATTTTGAATCTACGGATAATCTCTAATATTCCGATTTATTTGGGATTACTACTGGTGTTCCTCAAGGTAGCATTCTTGCTACCATTCCTTACAATATCTTTACTGCGGATATCTTCATAGTCACTAATATCCTTATACTGAATCAGCTCTTCTTATTGGTAATAAAACCTCTAAAAATGGATGTCAAATTAAACAAAACCCAATCCTAATCCTTGAAATGTTATTTGCCAAATGGACGCTGAAAGCCAACAAAAAGGAAAGCATTCATTTTATATTATCTTTAATGTAAGTATTATTCTGATTCAACAAATGCTTCTAATTCCCCTCGAATATAATTCCTTCAATCTGAAATCTTTCACAAAAATTAATAAATTAATTTATAATTGAAACAAGACTCATGAATTAGGGCAGTTCTGATTGGTGCTAACTCTTTCTTGTTAGTTTAAAGTTATAATAAAATTATAGTAAAAAAAATTTGCTAATTACAGTAGTTTTAGTTATAATTATAAATAAAATTTTAAAAAAGAAAGAAAATTACTATGTTTTCTAGTTCCACTTTAATATATGAGGACAATCTGATAAGTCAGTGATAAATTAAATTAAAAAATATTTTATTAAAAATCTTTTTTAGTTCGATATAGTTTGGATAACGATATTCCAAATTCTTTATACTAATCGTGTAGAACGATTTGTCAAAATCTGCAAAATAGGCCTAAGTTTCGGCTATAACTTCAAAATTACATGCAAATTTGTTCTTACCAAGCCATTTCTTCATGTTTGGAAATAGGAAAATGTTGCAGAAAGTCAAATCTGGAGAAAGCAATGGGTAGGAAAGCAATTTCTAACGTCATTTCGCTAATTTTGCTGTTGCAATTGCCGATAAAAGTGGAGACAGATTTCCATGTTGAAACAGAAATTTTTTCTTTATCAAACACAGTCGTTCTATCTTGATTTCATTATTCTACTAGTGTTATAGTATTGTATAATACTGTTCCATTTTAGTTGGTCCTTTTTCAAGATAGTCAATGAAGACTATACCAAAAAAACGATATCCAGAATTTTTCCTGCCAATGTAACCATTTTTGGTTAATTTATTTATGAATAAACTAAAAAATTTATTTGGATTACCCTAAAAATGTCCAAATAGTCCATTGAAATTTTTATATAGGTATTAGCAAACATGGCAGTTATCACTTCGACAGCATTCTCATACCTAAAATTTTATATAAGATATTACTAACACATGTTTTGAGACTTTTTTTTAAATTATTCACGTTTATATAAGGTTTTTCAATAAGAGTGATATGATTTTTAAGTGACGTTTCAGCCATTTGTAATATGTCATGATCTGTCAATATTTTGTCATTGTATTTAGTAATGTTTACAATTTTATCATGGAGAGATATCTACAAGAATAACGTTTACAAATTATTTAATTTTATTATCAAAATAATCGTTCTCCAATTGCAACTTTTCGTGCGCTTTTGCCATTTTATGCGCGTAATAATCGTCCAACTGTGCTCGCTATTCGTCGAATTGTTAAAAATTTCGAGCGTACACGTACATTTTCTTTACATAATGTTCATGTGCCAATAAGACAAAGAACCGCTCGAAGTAATGAAAATATTGCTGCCGTTCAGTCAAGTGTTGCTGAAGACCGCAATTTGTCGATTCCAATACGTTCTTAAGAATTGGGACTGTCTCAAACCACAACCTGGCGGATTTTGAGAAAGGATTTGGGCTTGCATCCGTATAAAATGTTATCACTCAAGAACTGAAGCCATTGGACCACCGTAAACGTCGTGAATTTGCTGATTTTGTCTTGGAACAACTTGAAAACGATAACGATTTTTTTAAGAAAATCATCTTCTCCGACGAGGCTTACTTTCATCCGAGTGGTGCGGTAAATAAACAAAACTGTAGATTCTGGTATAAAGAAAATCCGCAAATTATTCATGATCACCCATTACATTCACCTAAATTTGACAGTTTGGTGTGGTTTTTAGGGCTTGTGGAATAATCGGTCCGTATTTCTTTCGAAATGAAGCTGGTAACACCATTACTGTCAATGGAGAGCGGTATAGATCGATGATAACCAACTTTTTATGCCCGAAATTGGAAGAAGTTGATCTTGACAATATCTGGTTCCAACAAGGCGGGGCTATGTGCCACACAGAACGTGCAACAACCAAATTATTGCGAGAAAAGTTTGTAGATTCGATTATTTAAAGAAATTGTGACATTGAATGGCCTCCAAGAAGTTGTGATTTAACACCATTAGACTATTTCTTGTGGGGTTATTTGAAGTTATTGGTCTTTAGCAATAAACCAGACTCTCTTTTAGCTTTAGAAGTCAATATTGAACGTGCTATTCATGACATACGACTTGATTTAGTGGAAAAAGTGCTCGAAAATTGGGTTCATCGAATGAGTTCCTGCAAAAGAAGTCGTGGAAGACATTTGAATGACGGTTTATTCAGAACTTAATTGTATCGATTTTACTTCACACTAAGTAAAAAAATTTGAATTTCCTTAATAATTAGTGTGTTTTTTTTTAAAAAGAAATCATATCACTCATATTCGAAAACCCTTTATGTGTACGACAGACTTTTCAATCGATATAATTTTACGCTCAGCATCACTTGCACCAATTATTTCATACGATGGTGAGGAGTCTCCATAATACTTTTGAAGCTTGGTTATGGTTTCAGATATTGTTTTAATAAGACACAAAATTAATATTAAAAAAAAAACACAAACCCTATATTTCCAATCGTTGCCAAAATTAAATTAAAGAACAGATGTTTATAAAATTTTATGTGACATCTTTTTAAGAATGCTAAATGATAAAAGAAATATGTTTTTACTGATATCAGCTACAGCTCTTATCTTTATCACTAACTTATCAAACTGCTCTCGTATAAAGACAATATTATAAGTACAAATTTTTTGCAATAGCTTTGAATGCAAAAAAAAATTGAATTTTAAATATTGGCAAGAATGAAAATAAAAAGATTATCTTCATTTTAACATAATTAAAATAATAAAATGTTCATATTAGAAAAAAATTATCTTTTATTACAATATTTTCTTTTTCATAATTCTAAATAACCAATTATATAAATAATTGCATTTTTACAAATATTCAGACTATTCAGTTGATTCCGAAAAATTTATACTTTTTACTTTCAGAACAATATTGCCAGACAATTCTATATTGGTATTGCCTTCAGAAGCAACTACATGAAAATATCCATCAATACCCCAATCCGGTCCAAAGGAGTTTTTTGCAATCCAATAAGTGAAATTACGCTTCTGGGTTTGCATAGTACCAAAACCCACCAACAATACTGCATGATTTACTGTCAAATCGCCGCCGCAAGTATAGCATTTATAAATACCATCGGAATAGCGCATAAAATTTTCATCGACTTCAATCAGAACTGGGATTGGGCCATAATGAATTAATAGTCTTTTCATATCGGTAATACTATCAATCATGTATCGTTTATAGTCAACATCGACAACAATGCTTCTATAGTGATTTAGGTCACGACAAAAGCTCTCATTATTCTGGGTGTTTTGATAACTTTCTTGCAAAGCAATCCTTTTAGATTCGTTCATATAACTAAAAGCATCCCTCAGATCTCCACAATTACAACCATGACTATTAAAGGGCCTTGTACAATCAATTAAATGCTGTTCAGATAAACGAATTGTCTTTCCAGTATCATTCCATATCTGAAATTCCAAAGCTCCTAACGATGCAAACGCCCATCCTGAAGCACATTCACCTAAAAACCAAACAAATAGTAAATGTTGAAATGATGTCAGGGTAAATTATTTTAAAAATTCAGATACCTTGAAATAAGGGCTCTTCAAATGTCATTTTCTCTCGCCAATCAAAACCGAAGACTTTCTTATAAGTTGGATAATCATCTGAGTCGAAAATTTCCGAATTTTCGTGAAAGGAACCGCTAACACATTCGAAAATGTTCAAATTACTTTTGATTAAAAAAAAACTTATTTCAATAACTTACGATAAATGTATATTTTGGCAAAGATATCGCGATTGAATTTGGGTCCAGCTCATATCAGAGAAATAATTAATACCCATACTAAACGATGCTTTAGTTTTTATATTATGTTCTCGCATCGACTTTAAATTTATCTCAAATATATTAAAAGCTTCCTCTTCGGTATCGTTAATATATTCTTTATAAAAATCATCCTGCAAGTAATTGAATTTTTATAGAACAATTAAGAAAAAAAGCGTTTTATTGAGCAATTTTTTGAAACTTTACTCTTTAATGTTTTTTTATAAATAGTAAATTTAAAAGGATAGAAATTAATTTGAAACCAAAAAAAAAAAAAATCTTATATCAAAAACCTTAAATTTATCGAAAAGGTCTTCAACTGATGGCTGATAAATGTACATGCTTAGGTCCAAGCCGAATATCATGTACATCACCATCAAATACAAAATTAGACCCCAATCCATTTTGAACTAAATATCTTTATTTATTGCACTCTTTATTCTAAACTATAATACAATATTTAATAAAAAAAAATTTAACAAAACTATCACAAAAATACTACACAAACTGAACGTGGCACAACTGCAGTCTTCATTTATGCTAAAACTAGTGTTTTACGCAGTTTTGTTTTTGAAAATATATACAAACTCCAGCAAAAGTAAATTAATCACTGAGCTTTTGATATAAAAACAAGATTAGTTTTCATTACTGATACCTAGTGTCGATAATAAATATTTAAGCATTTTATGTTTTTATTTAATTATGAATCAAACCCGATTGTGACTAAACGAATGCGTGGGTGACAAAATTTCTTATGATATAACTTAAGACCTCAGCGATGCTTGCATAAAATGACTTACATTTACTTATCAAATGTCATAATCTCAACTAATTAAATGATTTCACAAAAGATTTTCATAATTTTCCAAATTCAAGAGCAGCTCACCGAATTCCAATTTTATTCAATTATCTGAACACATTTAAAATAAATAATACGACAAATAACGTACTTGATTTCAAAGAAGTTCTTGATAAAAAAATCTTACTTATAAGACTGAATCACGCGCTGATAAAAACTATGAAACACTAAATATGAACGATTGGATGTATTGTATTACAATTGTTCTTGAGATAAAGAAAACTTAAATAAATAAACAATAAGACGTAACTAAATATCTGAAAACATTGCATAACTAATTTTCAGGCAAAATAAAAAACTGATTTTTAGAAGACTGATTTTATGCTAAAAATTTTGTCAAGAATTTTTTTGCTTAACAATTTTTACTGAAAATATTTTTACTGAAAATATTTTTACTGAAAATATTTTTACTGAAAATATTTTTACTGAAAATATTTTTACTGAAAATATTTTTACTGAAAATATTTTTACTGAAAATATTTTTACTGAAAATATTTTTACTGAAAATATTTTTACTGAAAATATTTTTACTGAAAATATTTTTACTGAAAATATTTTTACTGAAAATATTTTTACTGAAAATATTTTTACTGAAAATATTTCAACTGAAAATATTTCAACTGAAAATATTTCAACTGAAAATATTTTTACTGAAAATATTTCAACTGAAAATATTTTTACTGAAAATATTTTTACTGAAAATATTTTTACTGAAAATATTTTTACTGAAAATATTTTTACTGAAAATATTTTTACTGAAAATATTTTTACTGAAAATATTTTTACTGAAAATATTTTTACTGAAAATATTTTTACTGAAAATATTTTTACTGAAAATATTTTTACTGAAAATATTTTTACTGAAAATATTTTTACTGAAAATATTTTTACTGAAAATATTTTTACTGAAAATATTTTTACTGAAAATATTTTTACTGAAAATATTTTTACTGAAAATATTTTTACTGAAAATATTTTTACTGAAAATATTTTTACTGAAAATATTTTTACTGAAAATATTTTTACTGAAAATATTTTTACTGAAAATATTTTTACTGAAAATATTTTTACTGAAAATATTTTTACTGAAAATATTTTTACTGAAAATATTTTTACTGAAAATATTTTTACTGAAAATATTTTGACTGAAAATATTTTTACTGAAAATATTTTTACTGAAAATATTTTTACTGAAAATATTTTTACTGAAAATATTTTTACTGAAAATATTTTTACTGAAAATATTTCAACTGAAAATATTTCAACTGAAAATATTTCAACTGAAAATATTTCAACTGAAAATATTTTTACTGAAAATATTTCAACTGAAAATATTTTTACTGAAAATATTTTTACTGAAAATATTTTTACTGAAAATATTTTTACTGAAAATATTTTTACTGAAAATATTTTTACTGAAACTATTTTTACTGAAAATATTTCAACTGAACTATTTTTACTGAAAATATTTTTACTGAAAATATTTTTACTGAAAATATTTTTACTGAAAATATTTTTACTGAAAATATTTTTACTGAAAATATTTTTACTGAAAATATTTTTACTGAAAATATTTTTACTGAAAATATTTTTACTGAAAATATTTTTACTGAAAATATTTTTACTGAAAATATTTTTACTGAAAATATTTTTACTGAAAATATTTTTACTGAAAATATTTTTACTGAAAATATTTTTACTGAAAATATTTTTACTGAAAATATTTTTACTGAAACTATTTTTACTGAAACTATTTTTACTGAAAATATTTTTACTGAAAATATTTTTACTGAAAATATTTTTACTGAAAATATTTTTACTGAAAATATTTTTACTGAAAATATTTTTACTGAAAATATTTTTACTGAAAATATTTTTACTGAAAATATTTTTACTGAAAATATTTTTACTGAAAATATTTTTACTGAAAATATTTTTACTGAAAATATTTTTACTGAAAATATTTTTACTGAAAATATTTTTACTGAAAATATTTTTACTGAAAATATTTTTACTGAAAATATTTTTACTGAAAATATTTTTACTGAAAATATTTTTACTGAAAATATTTTTACTGAAAATATTTTTACTGAAAATATTTTTACTGAAAATATTTTTACTGAAAATATTTTTACTATAAATATTTTTACTGCAAATATTTTTACTGAAAATATTTTTAACCGAACATATTTTTACTGAATATGTTTTTACTAAAAATATTTTTTCTGAAAAAATTCGTGCTGAAAATACTGAAAATTTTACTGCAAATGCTTTTACTGAAAATATTCTTACTCAAATAAAAAAATATTTTTACCGAAAATACTGAAAATTATTACGGAAAAATATTTTTATTAAAAGTTTAAACTAAAAATAATCTGAACTAAACAATTTTCTTCACTATTTTAACTAAAACAAAATTTTTAACTGAAAAGTATTTAAATAAAAATGTAAAACAAAAAGAAAATTAACTGAAAAGCTTTAATAAAATTGGTTTTACTGAACAATTTTTACTAAACACTTTTGGATGGAAAATATTTACTGAAAATTTTTAATGAATATATTTTTATTAAAAATTTAAACTAAAAAAAAAATTTTAACTGAACAATTTTCTTCATTATCTTAACTAAAATAAAATTGTTTACTGAAAATAAAAATTTAAAATAAAATAAAAATGTTAACTGAAAAGTTTTAATAAAAATGATATGATGAAAAATTTTTACTGGAAAAATTTTAACTGAAAATATTTTTACTGAAAATATTTTTACTGAAAATATTTTTACTGAAAATATTTCAACCGAAACTATTTTTACTGCAAATATTTTTACTGAAAATATTTTTACTGAAAATATTTTTACTGAAAATATTTTTACTGAAAATATTTTTACTGAAAATATTTTTACTGAAAATATTTTTACTGAAAATATTTTTACTGAAAATATTTTTACTGAAAATATTTTTACTGAAAATATTTTTACTGAAAATATTTTTACTGAAAATATTTTTACTGAAAATATTTTTACTGAAAATATTTTTACTGAAAATATTTTTACTGAAAATATTTTTACTGAAAATATTTTTACTGAAAATATTTTTACTGAAAATATTTTTACTGAAAATATTTTTACTGAAAATATTTTTACTGAAAATATTTTTACTGAAAATATTTTTACTGAAAATATTTTTACTGAAAATATTTTTACTGAAAATTTTTACGGAAAATAATTTTACTGAAAATATTTTTACTGAAAATATTTTATTTGAAAATATTTTACTGAAAATATTTAACTGAAAGTATTTTTAATGAAAATAATTTTAATGAAAATATTTTTAACTGAACATACTGAAAATTTTTACTGAAAATATTTTTACTGAAAATTGTTACGGAAAATATTTTTACTGAAAATATTTTAATTCAAATTTTTTTACTGAGAATATTTTTACTGAAAATATTTTAACTGAAAATATTTTACTGAAAATATTTTAACTGAAAGTATTTTTAATGAAAATAATTTTAATGAAAATATTTTTAACCGAACATACTGAAAATTCTTACTGCAAATACTTTTACTGAAAATATTCTTACTCAAATAAAAAAAATATTTTTACTGAAAATACTGAAAATTGTTACGGAAAATATTTTTATTAAAAGTTCAAACTAAAAAAAATCTTAACTAAACAATTTTCTTCACTATTTTAACTAAAACAAAATTTTTAACTGAAAAGTATTTAAATAAAAATTTAAAATAAAAAAAAAATTAACTGAAAAGCTTTAATAAAGTTGGTTTTACTGAACAATTTTTACTAAACACTTTTGGATGGAAAATATTTACTAAAAATTTTTAATGAATATATTTTTATTAAAAATTTAAACTAAAAAAAAAATTTTAACCGAACAATTTTCTTCATTATCTTAACTAAAATAAAATTGTTTACTGAAAATAAAAATTTAAAATAAAATAAAAATGTTAACTGAAAAGTTTTAATAAAAATGATTTGATGAAAAATTTTTACTGGAAAATTTGTACTATGTAAAATTTTCATTGATAATTTTTACTTTATATTTAAAACGGTCTTTTCTTGAAATTTTTTGCCTTATTCGAAGAAAATATGGTCATCCTCTGAATGGGGCAATTGGAAAATAATTGCAATTAAGGGCGTATTGCCATTTGAGCACACCGTATTAGACTCTTTGGCGATGAACAGGTGGTGATAGGTAATGTGTATTAAGGTTCCTCTGAGTTAGCCCGAGATTCCTAACAATGACTACTGAGTGCGTAACCGCATTCGGCCTATAACAATTTCTCATAATTTGCTAAAGTTAACTTAACCGTCTAACACAAAGGAGCCGATTGAATTTGTTCTGACAACAAATAAATCCACCATCGACCATATATGGCGACGGTGTAAATACATATCGTTGTGGACAGATAAATGCGTTTGGCAAAGCTAGGAGTCAGGTAACAAATAGCCGATTAAGTTGATCTCGTTAATGGATAAAGTCTTATGCAAATTTGCTAGTTGGCTAGTTAGACGATTGAGATAACACCTACACATAATCGCGCTCCGCTGCTGTCCTAATGCTGCTCTTGTTGCTGTTGTTATTAGTGCGGAAAGTGAATTAAGAGCTCAGCGGCGATTTCTCAAGGAATTCGGACGTAATCGTAATTTATGGTCCACAGTAGCTATAGTCACAGCTAGTTAGGCTGTCGGGCATTAGTTTCACGGTGCGTCCACTTCGAATTAAGTGTCTACGCTCGCACTAAATATGACAAAATGTTAGCACCACGTCTGTCTTAGCCAATTATAGATGTGGAAACCTGAAAAGCTGTAGAGAAGTCGAGCAAAAAGATTATCACAAATGTGTGAATCGAGAATGTTTTACAACATTTCAAGATTATCACCTTTGATGCTGGCGTTCATGTTCTCCAAAGTTAAATTAAATTGAGTTCTTGAAAAACCACCACCTGCATTTTCAGCATGGCTAGAAGTAATTTTCTAGTATTGGCGAAAGTGTGGCATTTTCCCACAATATATATGACTTATTCGCATTTTCGAATAAAAGAAACAGAATTGGAACTGTGATTTATGGCCGTATTGATTTCACTGATCCATGACCAAAGACCATACAATGCTGAGGTATTAAAGTTTTAGACCAAAGATTGGTAGCCACCATCAGTACCTTCAAGTACAGCCTCAATGCAAGGTGCATTGGCATTCCTTAATGATTTACAACTTTTTATCCCTGCAATTTTGCTTGCCAAGACTTTGCAATAACATTTTGAGGAATTACCACGTCGAGTAGATATATTTTCGTACAAATCGAAAGGATTTGCAACTTAGAACGGCTCTGCGTACACAGACATCCTCACTAGCACCTGGTATATGCCAATATTTTGTATCTATTCCCAGTCTATCAACAAATAAAATTTACAGTGGCTTCTCTCGATGGAACCGTTTTGAATTTATTTAAAGCTTTCGTTTCGGATCGATTTCAATTTATCTATTCCGGATCAATACTGTCTTCGTATTCGTCATCATTGATCTAGCAACAGGAATTTTGTTTTCATATGCAAATAAATGTTATCCCAAGACTTCTAGTATAGTAATTGAATAAATACTTTGTTGTTAAAGCAAATCTCGATACTTTAAAGATGAGAGTTAACTGCTCTGAATAGCCATGAGTAAAGCTTAGATAACTCAAGATGAGTTACGTTCTGATGTCGATTTAAAGATGACGACCTCAAAGTTGAGTATTTTTCTGGGTAATAGACAGCTCATGATTGATTTATTAGCTATGGATTACCTTTTCCATTTTAGATTTTCTTAGCTTCTTCAGTAATTTTTGAAGTAAACTACTCGTATACCCATTAGCACTCGTATTGGTAGCGAGGATGCACTTTTGATTCATATTTTTCCAGCGCATCGAACCATCAACATTTCAATGATTGGCTTTTATATTTTTATAATTTCAATTTTAATCTTGGCATTTATATTCAAATACTTTTTGCTGTAATTTGGAAACTTTTTCAGAATTCCCCCAAAAAAAAATATTTATGGATCAACACAGAAGCATATCAGTTGACGACTATCAGCACTGATCGAATAAACTCGAACGTATCAGATTATAATGAATTTTTGTGCAAATTGACAATAAAATGAAATAAGACACTTCAAAATTTTTTTTTTTTGGTTTTTTGTTTATTTGCTTGAATTCTCAATGAGTTTTTGCTTTTGAAAATTTATTTAAATATCGAAAAACTTTGAACAATGTCAACTCTTCCAAAGGAGACCATTTAGTTTACGATTCCCCGGCTTTTCTCATCATTTCGCATGGATTTAAATAAATTCATAAGGTTTAACGTTTGTTTGCAGAAAAGTTCTTCTTATAAATAAATATCAAAGTTTATGTTAGTGAATAAAATTCAAAATGTGACTATCAGTAATGGGAACAGGCATATCATATATCGTATATCGTATATTCGATATCGCATAAGCCACTTTCCATATTTACAGTCCATTTATTGACAACGACATGAGTTTAATCAGATAATTGTCGATTTTATTACGACCAACTTACAATTACATGCATTTTATTTTTGATTTCATTTTTCTTCTATTCCATAAAATTTTACTATTTGTTTTGATTAGAATCTTTTAAAGTAATTTTATCGTAACTAAATTGATGGAAAAATTAAATTACGAATGTACGTTAATAAAAAGCCCACTCGAATGGGCCTAGCTTCTATACTGGAAGCTATTTTCTGAAAGGATCAGTATTTGCAGAACCGTTCATTTAAACAGCAGTTTTGCTATTTATAAGGTGTGTCTTCTAATTTTACGAAAATTTTATTGGATATGCAATTTTTCCTTTACTAAACAAATATTGAATTTCAAAAAGAATTCGAATTTATCAGTAATTAAGGGATGATTAATCCATACGAGAAGAGGCATAAAATTAATGATACTTCATTTTATTGCAACAATTTTATTTTATATTTTATAATGGGTTTTTCAAAAAGGGGTAACATATTTTCAAATACACCGTGGGGTCATATATGAAAAGTCAAAATCTTTTGTCACCAACAATTTATTCGTACAAAGATATAAACCTCAGTAACTATTAGTAATTATGCAATTTTTATATTAATATAATCGTTCTTTTATTGCAACTTATCGAGCACTTTTTCCAATTTCATCGAACTGTTGAAAGCTTTGAATATAATCTTTATTTACACAACGTTCCAATTAGATAATGTTCCGATCGAAGTGCCGAAATTATTACTGCCATTCCGGCAAGTGTTAATGTACACCCAAATCAATCGATTTTAAGGCGTTCTCAATATTTGATCTTTAATTTTTACAAAAAATTTTATTACAACCAGAAAATTTACATGGGCTCAGATTAGATAAAAAGGGGGCTGCAGAATAAATGGATTTATTTTTTCTGATAAAAACTAATTGATGGATATGATCGTGTGACAAGGGGCATTGTTGATGAGAATCCAATAGATCTGGTGAGAAGAACCCTTTTTTTCTGGCCCTTTCAAGGAGCTTCAATGCCAATTGATGTTACGATAATATACCAGGTGTATAAGCTTAAATCCGCTGTTTTTCGGAAATTAAGTCAAAAAAACACATGCTTTTTTTTCATAGAAAGCAAAAACAAATTTATTCAAAGTACTTGCCCTCGCTAGCTACACATTGTTTACATCTCTGGGGCAATTTGTGGATACCACGCCAAAAAAATTCCCTTTATTTCGAGGCAAACTACTAATCAAGCCATTTTCGGACGTCTTCTTAAGAATCGAAGTGCTTTTATCGACGAAAACCGGCGGTAGTCCGAAGGGGCCAGGTCTGTTGAATAAGCGGGGTGGGGTAGCACGTTCTAGTTGAGTGTCTCCAAGTAGTTTCGGACCATTTTCGACTTGTGCGATGGTGCGTTGTCGTGGAGGAAAATCAGCTTGTCATGTCTTTGTTGATAATCTGTCCTTTTTTCAGGCAGAGCACGGTGCAATTTGATCAGTTGTTGGTGGTAGCGGTGGGCATTGACAGTTTCACCAGGCTTCAACATTTCATAGTAGACGATACCCTGCTGATCCCACCAAACGCACAGCATCGTCTTTCATCCGAAGCGATTTGGTCTTGGGGAAGATGTTGATGGTTGGCCGGTATCAATTCACGATTTCTTGCATTTATGATTCTCGAAATATATCCACTTTTCATCGCATGTCACAATCCGATGCAGGAACGACTTTCATTTTTGTGTGGCGAGCAAGATTTCGCCTGTGTTTTGGCGTCACTCCATCTGCCTATCGTTCAATTCATGCGGCACCCATTTTTCGATCTTTTCAATCTTCCCCATGGCACGCCGACGTATGGAAATGGTTGGTTGAGTAACACCCAATTGCTCCGCGAGCAGTTTTTGCGATTGGATATCGTCTTCGTCTAAAAGAGCCTGCAATTGATGGTCCTCAACCTTCCTAGGCCGATTTTCACGCTTCTTATCCCACAAGTCAAAATTGCCGTCTTTGAACCGACGAAACCAATCTCGGCACGTTGTTTCTGATAAAGCACTGTCATTATAGGTCTCCATAAGCATTCGATACGATTCGGCAACCGTTTTTTTTTCAAATTGAAGGAGAAAAGCAGAGCTTCCCGCATATGCTCTTTTTCTGCTACCAAACTAGACATGATTACCAAAGGAAAAATGTATGTTGTTGTACGAAATTGCTGACAATGTGTACTGATTAATGTTGACGGATGTCAAACTCATAAAAATAAAAGTATGGCGTGCCCATTGTAGCTTAATACGCTCACTCACGCCATCTATGACCAATCAGCAGATTTGAACTTATACACCTGGTAAGGTTTTATTAGATCCTCCCTAAGAGAATTTTATCTCTGCCTGCTTTTCGGCCACAAAGAATTCTTTATTCGATATAAAAACACATGTTCTTGATAAGAAATATTCCCCTTAGGCTCCATTAAGCTATTCATAAGTCAATTTAGACTAACAATAAATTTGATGACCTATTGTTGGTCAAAATTTTGCTGTTCCATTTTTTTATATCGCACTACCACAAACAAGGAAATACCAGGAGTCAAAAATCGCTGAATTTGTAAGCCAAACCATTTTATGAACAAAACTTTAATTTTTTGTGTCATTGGCTAAAATTGCGTCTATGTGTAAAAATCATAAGAGATCCCTAATATAAAATCGTGAAGGACGAAACCGAATTGTATTCAGTAAAATCTTTTGTGGTCACCATGTGAGTTTGTTTACTTTTGAAGTTTTCAACTGGCCATTTTCTTATTAGAAGAGTGACACAGTGACCGAAAGAAATCTCGTCTCACCACAGGTCGACCTATTTTCAAATAAAAGAAGAAGACTCACCCGGAACCTGTTTGGTGTTCAAAAAATTGGATTACTGATGAACTGGACTAATGGGGATGTGATAATAGTCACTGTATATACACAATCACAATAACTCGCATATAAATATCACCGGGCTCTCGACCTGGCTCTGGTTCAAAATTTTGGGTGTCACGATATTTTTTCCTAGTTATTTTTTGTCTATAGCTTTAGAAAAGTATAACTTCATAATATTTCCATTATCACGTTCTAGAGGAGCACGTAGCTATTTGAAAAGTTTGAAATTTGTACTGAAAGTCGAGGAAGGACTAATAAGCAAATACGAATTTGATTAAGAACTAAGTGCAGGGAAAGTCCGCTGTCTTGACAGATATTTTCAGTCATCTCGTAATATTGAAAAATTCAAGATTAGAATAAGTATTATTTGAAAAAGAGAAGAAAAAAAAGTCAAAGTGCTGCCATAATGATTTTGTCTATTTATTTAAAATTAGTTTTTAGTTTTTACCTAATTAAGTAAAACTTTTGTGGGCGAGGTGGAATTGTAAGATTGGTTTTGATAGCCTTCAGATAGTATCTATTAGCTTAAAACGATATTGAAAAATTAAATATTTTAAAATTAATATAACTTTGAAAGAATATTTTTTTAAAAAATTGGTTATTCATAAAAACCAGCTAAATTTAGGAAAATATGAAAATATTTGCATGAGAAAAAAAAGACAAAACAAAAAGAAAAGAAAAACAACGTGTTCATTTCTAATAACATTGATTTAACGATTGAAATTAAACTTGTATTATTATCATTTGTGTTATTTTAAAATTTTTTTTTCCTCTTTTTTTTTCTAATATTAAGAATTTTCTGTTTAAACTCCATTAATATTTAAGGCAAAAGTAAAAATCCATTAGCTCATCTTGTTAAATGGTTTTATTTACCTTCGAAAAAAGGCCAAGCAATTAAGAAAATCAAAGTATTTAAAATGTACTTAAATGTTAAAATGCCCAAAAAATTTCGAGAAAATTAAACCAGATGAATAGCGACGAAGGTCAACAAACTACGAGTATCATCGTCAGGCGATTTCAGTTACAATAACATACTTTTAATGAGCTCCCATTTCATTTCACATTAGTCTTGTACCGGTGAAAAACTATACAATGAAACATCACAAAATCGGATTTGATTAGCATCTGGCTAGATCTAGTCTGAAGTCTCTGTCGAAGACTATAACTAAACCACAAAAGATCCAAAACTAGTGAGGAAACAAAAAAAAACCAAACAAACAAAAAACAAACTAACGTCCTAAGTATAAAAAAAAACGTTCCAGATTTATTTTCAGGTGAGATGTATTTATTTCAGAGATTCGATGTCGGTGTACGAGTTTTTAAACTAAAGAACAACCAATTAGTCTACACTTGGCATTGGGCATCCGAAAAGGTGAATGCGGCAGGGCAGACACTTGCAATCTTGAAGCACGATCATCCTCGTAAATGGACTGGCGGATTCGTCGATTTGACGATTTGTTGTTTCGGTGTTGTATATATATTGCCCCACCAATTCGGCTGTCCGTGAACAGAAAAGTAACTAATTCACCTGTGTTGAGGTTTGCTTTAATTAAGACCAGAAGCTGAATTATGATAATAGCTGGTCATTAAGGCGAAATTACCAGACAAGATCTTCAACCGATCGAGAAGGAGATGGAAGAAGTAGAAACGGAGACTCCAAATTGCGAGCAAAGTTTCATTACCATGGTCATTATATAGTGAAGCTAAGATAGTAGTATCTTTGAAATATGACAGATACGGAAAAAACCGGGCTAAATTTGTTATCTTCTACGAATGTTATTGCAGCTTATGCACTTTTCATATAATCAAACTTAAATGAATTACAGTGGTACCGCGATTTACGAACTGCAATTCGTATCTCGAACCCCAATTTTTCTGAAAATCAGAAAATTCGTTCTCAGATTAAAAAGTTAAAAAAAAATTCAAATATAAAAAAAGAAATAATCCCATATAAATTGAGAAAATACAAAGAAATGGAAAAAGATCAGGAAGGATCATTTTCAGGCAATAAATAATGCTGTCATCGAAAGAATTTCATGACAGGTATGACATAGTCACAATAAACGCCCACGTGCGTATGTAGAGGTTAAAATGCGATATAGAAAAAGATTGTATCTCGAAAAGTTCATACAAAGGTGATATGATAAGTCAATGATAAATGCAAAAGATGCCCACGATATCAGCAAAAGTATATTTTTATTTGCATCTATCATTTTTAAAAAGTTACCCCACAAAATTTTATAGACATCTATTCATTCGTTTAGTTTTTACAGCCTAAAGTGTATAAATAAAATACTATTAACATGAAAAAAAGGAAATTTTGTGTATAAATAAAATACTATGCTTTAAGAAAAAACAATATTTGTAATTAAATTCAGCTTGAGAAGTATTATGGAAATTCCTTCGTTGGGATTAAACGAGCACAAGCGATTTAATATTAAAAGGATATCGTTTTAAACGACCGCCGAGTGAAAGTGCATGAGATAGCAGATATGTTAAATATCTCAAGAAAACGTGTAGGCAACAAATTGGATGGAACTTCATATATAAGAAAGCTATGAGTGAAATGGCTGCCGTTTTTGCTAATATCTGACCAAGTAGGTGTTTGTGTAACAACATCAATGGACTGTTTGGATGTTTTTAATTAAAAATAAATAAATATCAAATTTACATATTATAACTGGAATAAAGAAATTGGAATAAAGTGTATTAAGCTAAAAGTAGACTTAATTGAAATTAAATAAATTTTTATTGAATATATTAAATCGTTGATTCATTTATCACTGACTTATCATACTGCCCTAGTATGTAGAGTAGATTATAAGCTAATGTACACTATATGGCTTTCTGTAATTTATATTCTTCAAAAAAGATCTTTTACATACATACACATAAGGATGAAGGTTATATTACTATGACTATGGGTATGATGATGGTAATTTTTGTTAAGCTTAAACGTGGAACTGATCGAATTGATATGATTCTGAAAAATGTATTCATATTCAACACGAGAAACAGACTGAATTGATTCCATAAAACAATAAAATTCAGACCCATAACTTATGTCAACATTGATTGTGACTCCCTTGTCGAGTCTGTCGTCTTCTAGTTGATTGTCTTTAGTGCAAAAATAAACAAAGAATACATTCAGAAGAATATCAAAAACGTATCTATGGAAAATTGTCTGTGGAAAATATCAATAGCAGATGCATAAACAGTATCGTAGGGAACCCTTTTCTAGGGATATTAGATCCAGCAAATTGTATACAAAGCCAGTTTGGCAGCAAAATGTAATTCAGAAACTCGACTCGTAAAATTCTACAATCGCCGTACTACGAATAGACAGGAGAAACTCATCTTAAGATCTCGTTTGTCGTTTTCTTCTGCATTTCTAGATTGATGGCTTGACTGACAGCAAATCGTTATATGGTTTCTTGGCTCGAGAATATTTGTGGACAAAATGAAACCTGGTTTCATCGGCTCACACATCCGTCAAAGTCAAAATAGAGAAATCAAGGCATATACGAGCCTTAAAGGGAGCAGATTAGGCTCATCTAGCCACCGTTCAATTTCGAATATGCCCTCTACGAACTGGAGGCTAACGAAAATGATACTGGGGATCACATGTTCAAGTAAAATGACGACAACAATTGCATTTTTGGATGCAGCATTTCTGCTCCAACACAAAATCTTCCAAGACACTGGAGAGTACACATCTGGACAATACCAATTGCTTTGCTTTCATGCACAATCACAAAATCGGATGCAGTTTTCTTTTTGTTTAGATAGACTTGATGGAAATGAATAAATTATGTGCGCGCAATACAAATTCCTAAGGCCTCCCAGCTAAAGGATATCGACGAGAGGGAACCTATGCTCTACCACCCGACATCGGTTTGAACATTTCCAGAGTATCTACTCCGACCAATTTCTAAACGATCTGCCACGAAGCAAATACTATCCGACTCCGTATTACTCAGACTCTAGGTTCGGCTAGGTTAGTCTAGAAGCTCAAATGCATATATCACATTAGTGCATGAATTGAAGTCACTTGTTCTTGTTTTCACGAGACAATTTGCATATATCGGCGGCCGACGTGCACGTACTAGAAATATGGCCTGGTCTGAAATAAGGAGCGTGAGATCAATACCTGATGTTGATGCCAATTCAAAACCAAATTTGAATTCGGTTCCAGTCGGCCATATAATATCGTATTGTGCATACAGTTGGGAAAAATAATAGCAATCGGGATGGAGTTATCGTTGTTTTCGTTGATTTTCTATAAATTTTTACACCGGACATAGTCTTATGGAAATTACTATCAGCTCAATTGTATTAAAAACGATCAGAAGTGCGTGAAATAATTGCGTTCAGACCCAAACGAGAGTGTAAATTATCGAAAATCTTCGCTTCGAATCAAATTCTGACTACAATGTTTAAATTCTGATAATTGATTTATCGGCCCCTCAACGGTGCTGGTGGCCACTTATTCGTAATCAATGCATTTTTGCATTGTATTTTCATGCACGATCATTGGAATTTCATAACAATTTCAACATTTACAAGGTAATTTCTTGTATGCATTTAAAGATTCTTATTAATAGAGCTCCTCAGCAATCATATAAGACCACCTAGAAAATATTGATCATAGAATAATTTGCATTTTATAATATTTCATAGAAGAAATTGGAATTTATAACAATTACCTGAGAAAAATTCCATAAAACTTTGATGAATATGAAAATTGTTAGGGATAAAATATGATTTTTATATTGAAATTTTCGGAATATAATATTTTAATATTTTTAAAATATTAATAATATTAATAATATTTTTTTTAAAAAGTCAGATAACACAATAAAAATAAAAATGTTTTGATTAATTTAAGGGGTTTTATCCAGTTTACATTTCGAAAAGTAAAATTTAAGAAAATATACTTTTTATTTAAGTATTGATAAAAAGTTTACTAAAATTATATTGAAACAATTTTGCCATTATATAAAAAAGATACAAAAAATTTAAATTACTACCACAAAACTTCTTCCAGGATACGGTCCTTTTGAGGTCATTTTTGAGCTGTTATTTAGTCTACTTGGACAGATGTTGGTAATTAAATGCTATAAATTTTAAAAATAATTTATTTCAATAAGATTTCCTTAGAATTTTTATAAAAAAACTTTCCAAATGCATCAAATAAGAGGATCTTGACAGCCAATTAATATTATCAAATCTCGGAATAACGCGTTCTGGGAATGCAATTTTTGCAAAATAAATCTAAATTTTTTCATGTTTTTTTATTCCAAGTGAGGCTTTTTTTTGATTTTGTATATAGTGAAAATTATTAAGAGTATACGAGGTCTGCAAAAAGTATTGCGAATTTTGATTTTCGCGGGTTACGTATATTCGATTTTCGATTTTTTGTGGCGTTATGTTGTCTCTCACTTATACCGATTTTTTGTGAGACTCATGTCTCTCACTTATACCGATAAGTTCGGCCATTTTGAATGTTCAGTTAATTTTTGACAGCTGCTTTGCTTGCACGTGTTTTGGCTCGTCTTCGATTTTTGCCCATTCCAAAAAATAGATCAAAGAATCTGTATCAAATTTTGTGTGAAAAACAAAATTAATTGCGCGGACGCATTCCGAATATTGACTGTGGCATATGGTGAAGCTACCTTGGATCGAAGAAATCTTTATCGATGGCACAAAATGTTCTCAAAGGGCCGAAAATATGTGAACGACGAAAAGCGTGCCGGACGCCCGAGCACGTCAATAACAGACGAAAACATTGATGAAGTGAAGAAAATAGTATTGGTCAATCGTCGAATCACCGTTAGAGAAGTCGTTGAGGACTTAAACATATTGATTGGCTCGTGCCATTCGATTTTTACCAATGATTTGAACGTGAGACGGGTCAGCGCGAAATTCGTACCAAAATTGCTCAATTTCGACAAAAAACAGAATCGCATTGACATTGCTAAGGAGTTGTTGGACTCTTTCTGCGACGACCCAAATTTGCTCCAGAGGGTGTAAACCAAAGCTCAATCATCCTAATGGAAGTTGCCGCACGAGCCAAGACCGAAAAAAGCGCGCCTAGTGCGGTCGAGTGTGAAGGTTTTGATTACAATTTTCTTTGATTGCAGAGGCGTGGTGCATCATGAGTTATTGCCACAGGGTAGAACGGTCTATAAGGAATATTATCTGCAAGTTATGCACAAGTTGCGCGAAGCAATTCGCCAGAAACGCCCGGATTTGTGGAAGAACAAAAATTGGTTTTTGTCATTTTTGACCAAAAACAACACATTAATAGTAATGCCGCAGCCACCGTATTCTCCAGTTCTGGCCTCCTATGACTTTTACTTGTTCCCCATGAAAGGAAGACGCTACGCTACAATTGAGAAGATAAAGACGGCATCGAAGGAGGAGCTGAACATGATTTTTTGAAGTGCTTCAAGGATTGGAAAAAACGTTGGCACAAGAGTATAATATCTGGTGGGGATTACTTTGAAGGGGACAAAATAGATATTCATGAATTAATAAACAATTTTTGAAAAAAACACAAAATCCGCGATTCTTTCTGAACAGACCTCGTATTTCAGTTATTATCCAGTCGAAATACTCAGAATTGATGATACTCGTATCTGTTCCTTCTTCTTAATATTTAAAGAAATATATCAAAACTAAATGCACTGCAGTTAGTTACTTTTTACAGATACTGTGCGATCTCTATAGTTACTTATGAGCTTTTAGAGCCTATTTATGGCAATTTCCACTGACTATATTCACTGAGCGAGTAATAAGCCTTATCGCTGAAGAAAAGTTTGATCGAAAAATTAGCATCGAAAGCCTGTTATGGAAGCTTTGGATGCTGATTAAGGCCTTCCACCTTTATTTAAGAATATAATCTATTAAATCTATAATATAAAATGGCAAATTTCTCTAAAAATAATTTTTATAATAATAAATATTTATTATTGACAAATGGTAAAAAATAAGAGGCTATACTTTTCGAAATACAAAATTGATAGTCCGGTATATTCAGTAATAAGTATGGTCAAAAATGCCATAAAAAATATTTGAATATAAATTGTAATTTATAATTAGGTAATTTAAATCAAATATGATAATATATCGTAATTATTAAAAAGGGATGCGTAGAATTTCTTCTGAAATTAGTCGGGCCTATTGAAAATTTCGATTTCAATCAATATTTGAAACGCTGACCAAATTACGAATGGACATAACAATACCGACGATTTTAAAGAATGCACATCAAAGTGCATAAGTAATAAAAATGAAAGAATTTGCATTTCCTTTTGTGAGAGTAGATTTCGGAATAAGAAGTTCATATACGAAGTGCATCGAACCGAAATCGATAATTTGCTGATGAGTCATTTGGCTTGTCCAAAGAATTGACAGTAAGACGATAGCCATTGAATAATATTCGCAGATCTCATATTAGCATGCAGTATCGGATTTTATGACATGTGCTCTTATCGATGGTCACCTAGACCCAGACCGGAGCAGACCTTAAGACCAGTGGACAATACCAGAAGAAGTAGCTCAAATGGTAGCCGCGTAATCAAATAAATGTTTAATAGCAGAACATAGAAATTCGATCGATTTGTGCGCAGGTGCGGATGGAACTGCCAGTAAGAGTGAACTTTGGTTAAGAAGGGAACGAAACGGGTTGGCTAGAATGGACAATCCACTAAAACTGTGCACAGTAGCCTTTGGCTTAATAATAAAATTACCAATATGCTGGGCTCGTACCTTTAATACTGTTCTCTGTTATGCAGTTGAAGACATTGAATTAAAAAGACCTCAGCGCGCATGCCTAACTGAAATGATTTACATTTGTTGAACGATCGATGACTTCAAATACGGGTGCGACAACGACGTGCCTTCAGATAACTCGTATTTCGTATTCAATCGAAGTGGCTAGAATTTCGTTCAAAGACATTAGCGAGCATAATAATAATGATAATTCTTTCCATGTTAGCTAATTTTTTCTACCAATATTATGCGTTGGCAAGCTTCATTTGTAAATTTTCGATCGGAACAGACCACCACCCGCACCAGCACTTAATCATTCCTGTGCCTTTCTTCATTATTTTAATATGTTTTTTAAGTAAACATTCTTTTGACTATCATTTTTATTAATATCTTTATGACTCTGCATTATAGTGTATCACAAATTTAATCAAAACTTACGTGTATTATGATCGATTTTAAAAAAGGCCGTTTTTTAAAATCGATCATAATAAATTTTGGAAACCAAAATACAGCCGTTCTTAGTAGTTAAACAACTATTAACCCCACCAGTGCGAAGGAAATTTTAAATATTAAATTTTCATATTATAACTGTTATAAAGAAGTTAAAGAAGTTGGAAGAAGTGTGTTCAGCTAAAAAAGTGTCTTTGTTGAATAAATATTAAATTGGTGTTTCATTTATCACTAACATATCATACTGCTCTCGTATATCGAGTAGATCATAAGTTGAAGTGCGAAAGAAATTCTTCGAAAATTTTATAAGACACTGTATGTATTTAATCTAACTTGCATATAAACTGTTTGTTTTCTGTTCAAAATTTTTATTAACTATGCGTATAAATTTAATTTGGATTTTTTTCTTCTGTTCTTTATATTATATATTATAATTCCAGGGCTACTATTACGCTGCACACGACTACTGCTCATAATCGATTCCATACGATTGGCATGTGGTAACGATCGCGATGGTTCATCGTCGTTGTCCATTTCCTTTCTGATGATGGAACCGGCATAATAATTGGATCGCAAAACTCTCTGAAATACCATTCCATTGGTAGTTTGTTAGTTTGGCCATTTGGCACAGGTATGCTGCCAGTATAGATAATATTAGTGATCAGCACGCGTTCGTGTCCACGCTGCTTAATTGCTTTCTTCATCAGAATGATCGGAACACTCAACACTTTGGTATTTGGTTGACTAGATCGTATTTAATTAAATTTATTTTACGTAAAATGCTACTAACTAAATTTAGAAAAAAAAATTTGTTACTATGAAAATATAATAGCAAAATTTTTAGAAAATAAACTTTAACATTTACTAAAGTTTTACTTTGTCTCCAAAAAAAAATTCAAATTTCCTTCAAATATGCAATTTTTCGTTCTATTTTTATTTGAACTGTGGCCGTATTTGAAGAAAAGCAATAAGAGTGGTTGTTACTGTTCCCGTTAATGCGATGCATGAAAAGTTTGAGCCTACGCTAAAAAAATATTACTATGAAGGGTGGTAAAAAGTATTTATTTGGATCGATATATTAATACGAAGCTTGTACGTTAGACACTCCCAGTTTCAACCTCGTCACAAAACTATGTGACCCTATAGAGTATGAAGATTAAAGTTCTTACGGGAAAAAAGGACAGTGAAGTAAAGGATCTATTATGTGCCAGCAAATTTTGTCTTAATCTAAGTGAATCCGCCAGTTTGACTTACGAAAAGTTGCAATTTCTTATCAAGAAGATTTTAGGTGATACAAAGCACGTTTGATGGGCCGAGAAGCTGTGGAATATGAACCTAGCTCAGGGAGGCGTTGAATATCGAACACTGAGTAAAGGATCTTATGAGGTCATGCTGTCAACTAACATTAAAGCTGATGAGTAGTAATAAAAATTTGAATAACTTGAGACAAGATATTGGAATGAAGAGAGTTTGCTCAGATGAAGCCAATAATCGTCAGGATTACATCTTTTTCAGTTGTCGACATTTTTGGCAGCAGGAATTTTTCCTTATAAGCCAGCTTCATAGTACGAGAAGCTGTAGGCTACCGAAACGGAAATTGAAATTTTGACTAATATCCCCAGCCAACGGAGTGCTATTATTTTTTGTGACAACTTTTGCTGTCATCAAGATTATTCCTAGCTTGTCGCGCGACCAAATATTTAGCGCAATTCGAAGTAGCCAACAAAGGAATAGGAGTATTGAGTTGCGTTGGGTCCCAGGGACCATGGGATTTTTAGGCAATGAAAGTGCAGACAAGTTGGCCGGAGAAGATCTCCGTCGAGCAGTACACACTGGTCCCAATTTTCCTCACCTACTTAACAGTATTAGGCATTCGCAGACACTTTGACTGGACCAATGGCGGCATTAGTAGTAATTTATCGACTAATTGATAAACCGCCAATAAGCGGTTATTGGTAAAAACATTCATACCAAAATTCTGAGCCTACAAGCTCCTAAGAATCCGGATTGGACATAGTGCTTTCACATATGATTTTCTTCTTGGCAATACCAGCCGTCCTTAATGCCAAACCTGTGGCACTCTATGTGCCATCACTCACTTATTATATGAAAACCACCTGACGAAAAATTTCTTCATGAGCAGGAGTCTACATCCTGGACCTTTAAAATAAAACTCAAATAAGCAATTTAAAAATCATTTATTTTCTTTCTTTTGAACGTATGTTAGGTTGGTCATTTATGATACAAAAAATTTGTACCTGCAGAACGAGCTATTAACCAAGTTTTTGTAAAAAAATACTTGAAAGACTCAGAAAAAAAATTCTTTGCATTAGATCGGACATTGGAGACACTTTAATACTGCACCATGGCAATGCCTACTATCACACGGCAACCTCCATCAACGAGCTTTTGCCAGAAAAAGAAGGTGTTTGTTCCCCCCCCCCCCCCCTATTCACTTGAGAGTAATAAAGGGACTCTGATTGTAGTGTTAATTAATAATTCTTATAATTGCAGATTTTTTTATAGTTGTTTATCATTAAGAAGGATAAGGACATAAAATGAACTTTTCGTAAGCAAAGCTCATACATTGGTTCCTCTTAGACGTGCTGTACAAGGTCCAATCACGCTAGGTAACTAAACGACCCTACAGAGCGTTGTATGTGAAATTGTGTTTTTGTAGCGCCTCACGAAAAAGGAAACAACAAAATTTTAAGCAACAATGTGCCCTTAAAATTATATCTGAAGTCATAGACAAGAAATAACTTAAAATCTTGCCACTGGAATAAAATTGTGACGCCAAAAATTTTGAACCACAGCCAGGTCGAGAGCCAGCTATTTCTATGACTGTTGTTGAGCTTAATGAAACCGCAAGTTTAACTTAAAAAAAGTTTTAAAAAAATAATACTTTTGATAACATTCCTCATAAAAAGTACTAGTTTTTCGGTGGAAAAATTATTTTTTCGTCAGGAACAACAAAAACTGACGAAAAAATAATTTTTGCTGCCCGGACTATCTGTCAAGAATATTATTTTTATTCTGGATGACTCGACCATCTTAGTTATCAAGTTTTTAGTGAAAAAGAAGATTCCTATGGTTCTCAAATATCCTACCTCCCCCCTTCCCCCCTATTCCTCTAATCAAGGTCCGCGTAACATTTTCGCATTTCCTTAGATTAAAAAGCATTTGAAAGGACGTAATTTTCATCTGTCAACAACATCTTAGGAAGTGCAACCGAAGAACTGAAAGCGATTTGCAGTTGAAGCCTTTCAGCACAGCAAGGCAACAACGCCCTCATTGATGTATAACTGCTCAAGAAAACTATTTGGAAATGGTTAAATGAAAACTAAATCAATCGCATTACTTTTTTGATTCAACTTTTACATAAAAATCTGACAAAAACATAGTTTCTACCTTGAAGAAAGTCTAAAAAAAGTATCCACTTTTCGAAAATATTATGCACATAAATAAATTTAAACATTTTATGACATTTATTATTAAATACAAAACTATAAAATGATAAACATCTATAAACAATTTACTACATTTTTCGATAGTTCTCTCTCAAAAGGACTAACTCCTATTTCTGTTGTATTGGTTATTATAATTGCAGCTGTAAGATTTTGTATGAAAAATCCAATAAAATTGTTTTTATATCTGGAGGATATTTGAGTAGAAGAGAAGAAAAAAAAAACAAATAAAGAATTTATCAAAATCATTGACTCAAATGAATATACAAGATCTTTACTGAAAAGGAGGTAAAACCAAGAAGCCCATAAATGTGTCGTTATCAATATTTCACGATCTGAAGCGATCTTGTTACTTGCTGAGAGGACAAATGTGTAAACTTGCTGTGCACTGGGAACACTACTGGGCTGTTTAGATCGAACGATCTTGTATTTGGTGCCACACCATCTTCCTCCAATCGTACTCCAATATACCAAGAACAGAAATTTTTAAATTTTTTCTACCATATTATTTTTAGTTCTGTTATTTTATTCAATTTTAGTAGATTTTATTTTAAGTTGTTTATATATATTTTTTTTAGTTGCATCCCCTTCGTTAGCCCTCGTTCTGTATCTTTGTTAGTTTTAGCAAAGTTTTCACATTTTATTTCTGGAAGTTATTTGATTCTCGCCAAGATCTCGTCTTTCGAATTTTATTATCAGTTATTGTTATTTTTTTTTTCCTTGACAACGGCAACGACAACGACCAGCATCCTTTTTTCGAAAACGAAAAATTTCAACTACGTTTAACTTGACCTGAACTAAACTAAATGGAATCAACTCAAGATCGGCAGCACCTTGGATAACATTAGCACATCAGGTATTTTTGTAGTAGTTACGAGATCCGAACTACCGTAGTTTGTTATTTGGCCTTATTGGCAACAGATTTCGAATCTGAATCGGAATCCGGCAACATTTTAAGTTGGTCTATATTGACCAGCACTGTAGATAGCTGCACAAAGTCCTCTTTAGGTAAGTCCGTGATATTCCTAGGCGCTTGTTCCCGAATATATTTTCTGGCAAACAGTCACTTGGTCTCTCTTCTTTGTTGATTTTTTACTTTGTAAATGTCGCACCATTGCCTGCATCTAAACTTATATTCTGGTGTGATATTGCCACTGCGCTGGTATGTAGGTTTGTGACCATCTTTTATGGATTAACACGATTTGGTTTGAATTTACACACGATGCGATCGTGCTTTACTAAATTCAGTCAGTTACTGATATTTAGCCTTTTAATATGCTTTTATTTTTTTCTTTTTCATAAAATTTTTATATAGTTTTTATTTTTAAAATTACAGCTTATTCGAGTTAAGCTAACTCGTTGAATAACTTTACTACTTTGCTAGTTACAGAATATAATCGAATTGAACATTTTGTCAATAAGAACAAAAAACTAACCACGATTTTGTTGTGATCGCATGGTTTAATATACGTAAAAATATTTATTCTCATTTTTTTTTTTAAATCAATTTTAAATATTTTAACTTCCCAAAAATATCCCAAACATGTAACTAAGTTGAAAGTATTAAGTTAAGAAGATAACGAATAAAACTAAAGTTGAATTTAGAAAAAAAAATCTTATCCCGATTATCGTAGAGCAAATAATTGTTAGGCAAAAAAAAAAAAAAACGCGAAAGCTTTTAAAAGATGCGATTTTTTTTCTGTTATTATTTCTTTGCTAAGAAAAAAATATATCACAAAATTTCCAGATAAGCTTACACGAAAACTTTCACCAACGTAGATGAATCATTTTTTGATTGATGAAAGAAAGGAAAAACGAATACGAACGATTACAATCATACAAAGTATCCATCGATGGATGTTATCTTAAAAAATTAACACCATCTTCAAGACGAAATACGAGCCCATATCGTGGTTTATCTTATAATCTTGGGTAAAGTGTAAAAATTGCAAAATTGCAGAAACAATGACAGCGTGGGAAGAGTCAATCGGGCAAATAAGTTAAAAAATTGTTACTAAAAATTAAATATTTTCGGACTATAACAGAAATCGTGAAATGTTGGTTAAAACTGACAAAACTTTAAACAGAATTTTAAGATGTTTACTTGAAACAACACCCTTAAGGTGTTCGGTTAAAATTACACTCGGTAAATATTTTGTTTAATTTTTCAATAACAAGTATTTATGGAATTTCACTAGAATTTGCCATTGTCGAATGATGGGGCGATGATATTTTGTAGAGGAAAGTATCGTCAGGAATTCTGATGCCATTACTCCTTCTATTGAATTTCTTTTTGCTATTTCTTATACGATTCATAGTTGAACCAATTTCAGCTAATAGCAAGAATTTCACTTTGAAATTGAAATCAGTCTATTTCCGAACGCCACCAACATCTTCTTTGGCTGCAGCTTCCCAATCGGTAGTCCGTCTGGTTAGTTGGCGGCGAATAGGTACATTGGTAATAAATAATGTTCTGCTTTATTACCTGCTTGATTTTCCCATAACAAATCAAGCATAAAATTTAAATTTATTATCATTTTTGCCGGCGCTATTGCGAATTGCATCGATGCTAACTTTCCATGGCATGGTGAAATTAAAACATTTATGTTTTCGGAGAACAAACAGCATCTGGAATATGTATCTCCGCGATATGATTTATGCTTCTGCTATGGATACAGGACCGTAGAGTAATTTATTGTATGCAAAGTACTTTTACGAGATTCAGTAGTCCCATATCCGCTAACACACTAAATGTACACGATCAATTTTTTCGATTAGATTTGCATTGCGGAATCTAGCACCACATAAACTCTGCATAAATGGGAGAAAATATTGATTATATACAATACCTCATATCATATTAGAAACTCTCCACAAATTAATTAATTCTAAATTAATGCCGTTAAAAAGAATTTAAGCTGTAAAATAGAAAATAATTAAAAATATTATTAAAAATATTTTATTTACAAATATATTTATTAAAAAAAATTGAATAAAACTTTTCTTAGTGAAATTTTATGCTGACATCATTTTAATGCCAAATTCTTATTGGGCAAAATATTTTCCTCTTAAATTTCTACTAACCGATTTTAACTGATATATTTTTACTAATGTTCACAAATTTTTACTGACAAATTCAGGGTGACAACTTTTCGTATGTTATACTTTATTAACAAATATTTACTGTCAAGGTTTTATTGACGAATTGGTACTGACAAATTTGTTGCCAAATACATACTAAACACATTTTTTACTGAAAAACTTTTATTGACAAATTTGTACTGAAAATTTTTTACTGACAAATTTTTGCTGACAATTTTGATAGACAAACGTTTGCTCAGAAATCTCTATTAGCAAATTTTTACTGGACATTTTGTACTGACAAATTTTTACCACCTTATTAATAACAAATATTTATTGACATTTTTTTACTGCTAAATCTTTATTGATAAATTTTAGAAAATTTATTTTTACTGACAAACATTTTCCTTAACAAATTCTTAATGACAAATTTTGACAAACATTCACTGCAAAGGTTTCATTAACAAGTTGGTACTGACAAATAGTTGATGAAAAATTTTTGTTGAAAAATTTGTGCTACCAAATTCATACTAAAAAAATTTTTTGCTGAAAAACCCTTATTGACAAATTTTTACTGAAAATTTCTTGCTGACAAATTTTTGATGATTAGTTTTATACTGACAATATTTTACTAACAAATTTTAAGCAACAAACTTTAAATACAAAATTTTCACTAAAAAAGACTTTTTTTCTTTCTTTTTTTAAATTATTATTTCACATAACATTAGTACTGAAATGTATATTATAAGCGCCACGATACTAACATAAAAGGCCATTTGGTGACAAAGAATATCAGGATAAAGAAATTTAAGTAGAAATGGAAAGGACACGTGGTTTTTTGGGACCTATATTTTTATCCGCAAAATTTTACTGCCAAATTCTTAATTTAATTTCTAATTTCTTATTGACAAATTTTAAGCGAATCATTTTTACTGTCAATATTTTACTGACAAATGTTTACAACAAATTTTTAACTAAAATATTTACAGACATATTTTTTTGACAATGTTTTACTGACAAATTCTTACTAACTAATGCTTAAAGACAAATTTTTTATAACTGACAATATTTTATTAACAAATTTTTAATGACAGATTTTTTGAGGAATTTTTACTGACAATTTTTTACGGATAAATTTTTACTGACAATTTTTTACTACTAAATACTCAGCAATAAATATTTTTGGGATATTTTTTACTGACAAATATTTATGAAGAATTTTAACGATAATACTTTACTGAAATATTTCTGTTCACAAATTTTGACTGAGACAAATTTTTACTAACAAATTTATAATAGCAGATTTTAACTGACAAATTTTTACTGACAAATTCTTATTGGCAATGTTTTACAATCAAATTTTTACTGACAGGTTTTTTTTTGACAAATTTTTACGGACAATTTTTTACCGATAAATTTTTACTGACAATTTTTCACTACAAAAATATTTATGACAAATTTTTGAGGGCAATTTTTTATTTACAAATTTATTCTGACAAATTTTACTGACAATTTTTTACCGATCATTTTTACTGATAATTTTTCACTACCAAAATCTTTATGATAAATTTTTGAGGGCAATTTTTTATTTACACATTTATCCTGACAATTTTTTACCGATCATTTTTACTGACAATTTTGCACAACCAAAATCTTTATCACATCTTTTTGAAGGCAATTTTTTATATACAAATTTATCCTGACAAATTTTTTCTAATAAATATTTATAAAGAAAATTTAATAACAACTATTGCTGATGTATTTTTAGTAATAAATTTTTATTTTGTATTGACAAATTTTTCATAACAAATTTTTACTGAAAAAATTATACTATAGAGACAAAATTTTACTTGTTTTAACTAATATATTATTTGCTGCCTAAATTGTATCTGACAATTACTTTTTTTTTTTAAAGTGTTTGCTTTTAAATTTTAGCTACTAAATTTTTAATAATAATCTTTTAGTTGACAAATTTGTACTGGCAAATTTGATAAATTTTTAATGACAAATTCCAAATAAAAAATTTTTACTTTTTACCGAATGAATTTTTGGTGGCAGAATTTTACCAAAAAAATTTTTATTGACAAATTTTTACTGACAAAATTTTTTTTTTGCAAATTTTTCCTGACAAATTTTTGCAAATAAAATTTTAGAAAACAAATTTTTATTTTCAAATTTCTGCAGAATAATTTTAGCTGACATGTTTTTGCTGATGATTATTTGATGACAATATTACAACTAACAATTATGTTTTTTAAAGTTTTTTTTTCTGTGATATTTGAACTGCCAAATATGTAATATCAAAGTTTTAACTGATAAATTTTTAATGACTGAATTTTTTAATGAGAATATTTTTTTCTGAAGCGACATATTTTGACTGCCTAATTTCTTTAAACAATATTTTATTGATACTAATTTTTTTTTAATCAAATTTTTTACAAAAACTTTTTTCTTGAAAAGTTTTGACAAATAAAAGATATTTGTTTACAAATTTTAACAGACAAAATTATGATTGACATATATTTACTGTCACATTTTTACTGCAAAATTTCTACTAAAAATGTCTTCTAATTTTTTTTTAAGTTTACATACACAAAATATAAATATTTCTATTATTTTAAAATTTTAAAATTCAAAAACTGTTTTCTCGGATTTAATGTTTTAAAAAGGAATATTTTAACTGAATATTTTTTCCTTTAATCAATCATATACTTTTAGGAATTTCCAGTCATATTAGTTAACAGTTTTAAAAAATCAAATGGACTTTAATCACATGTCAAGGATTACTGATTGCCTCATACAAATCTTAGCATTTTCCGTATTATATTAAAAGTTTGGAAAAAAATTCAAAATCGAAATAAAGCGAATTCTTTTCAGGATTTTCTATAACTTTTTGGGGAATTCAATAAAATCGGAAAGATATATGCTTTTGTCTTATAAATTGGCTTTTATATTAGAAGAAGAATAATGGAAAATTGCAAATAATTTTTTATAAATGGAATGAAAAATTATTTCAATTTACAATCGAATGGATCTGTCTGACTATTTTTCTAAGCAAATATATGTTGTTGTTTTTTTTTTTTTAAAAAGAATGGCGATTGTGAAAAAATTGTGAAATATTGAAAAACATTTGCCTAAAATTCGATTCGTAAACGCTAACAAAATCGCTTTACATATTTTCATGTAAACATTTTGTTAAAAACAAATCCAAAGGTGTGGAATTCATGGTTTCGTTTGTTATCTCTGACAGGGAGCAAAGCAAAAAATATGTTAAGTCAAACGAGTGTAACATGGTTCAGATCGAAACAAGAAGTAAAAATATCACCTTGGGGGGAATTATGGCTTCTTAGCGTTCATAGCCAGTCGATCATTTTGACACTGATCACGATAGAATTTTTATTTTGAAACGATACAAAATGCTGATTTACGATCTCATTTTATCCAAACGAAAGTTCCATAAATCAAATACTGGCAACGAATATGACAAAAATTTGTCCAACCATTTGTGCGAGTATCTACCACATGTGAGCTGTAATTTTTTTTATGGAATATTGAATCTTTCGAAAAGTATGGCTACATCCAAAAAAAGAAATTCATTATCAGTTATTTGTGAGTACTTGAATTTTTTCGATAATAACAAAAGTTTGTACTAAATTTACATTCTCGGAAATCACTTTTAAGATACGGTTTTAATTTAGAAATGGTTAAGAACTCTAATTTAAGATGCACTTAATTCAATAATTAAATAAAATATTTTTTTATATATTATATATACTATGAAATTGGATGAATTTCAAATAGTCAACCATAATAATAATAATGAAATTTTAATTTATATTAAGATATTTACAAGTTGAGTATGATCAAAATAAATATCAACTGACAACAGGTAAGATTTATTAGCAGATGGTATGGACTATCGTTCGAGTATGTTCATCTTTAGGCATCGTTTGAGAAAATGTTTCAAGACTCATAGTTTCAGAAGCTTATAAGAAACACATGCAACTGAAGACTGCCCTCTAATCTTGTATTCCAAATAAGTTTGGATTTATTGGCCAATCCATAAAACCAGATTTGGTTTTTTCCTTACTTCTAAATCTTGAATTTTTAGGAGACGTCTCTGTTATGTGCATTAATCAAGCCAAAACTACCACTTTATCATTCGGAAGTGTTGTTTTGTGTCAAAGATTTAATTATATATCAACATCTAGTTGGTTGTGTATAGAGGTGGGATTAATCTAAATGAGATAATTATATATTATGACAAATAAAAAAAATTTTATTTTAACACTGAATTTTTAAATATGCTAAAAACAAAAAAAAATACATCGTATAATCATTATTCCATTCTTTTTGGATTAAAGTTTCTACCAAATAAAGAATAAAACAGTTTTTAATATTTCTTGAAAAAAAAAACAACATTGTCTATATAGTTTTAATTATCATATAATAAAAATAAAAAGAATTTTGGTAACAATAAGAGCTTTAATTGTTCGAAAAGGTGACATCAAGTTTGCTAAATAATTAGTAATATTTTAGCGGAAAATTTTTTTATAGATCGAAAAAAAAAAAAAACATTTTTAAAAATATTCCTTATTAATATTTATAAAGAATAGTATAAAATGGTTGTTTTTTTTTATTATTTAAAAATAATTAAGGTAGCATAAAATTTTCTAAAGGACTGAAAAGTGTTCTGTAAAATGAGTATCAGTTAAATTTTGAAAGAAATAAATAATTGTCCAATTTAAAATTTGGAAAATAAAATTCAATAAAAATTATTTATTATTTAAATTTCAATTATAATTTAATTTAATTATAATAAATTTATTTTGACATTTTATAATAATTATAAAATAATTAAAAATTATAGCCAACTAACTATTTTTAGGACTTGATACTTTTGTGATAATTTTAATGACTTTTTCGTACATTTCAGCTTGGAATTTGGCCATTATTTTACGGGTATTGATATTTATATTTAAAAGTTTAAAATTTATCTATATATATAAAATTTTTTATGAATTTTATTAGTAAATATCCAACGGTGTTAAATAACACGATTGGATGCCAATTGACATCACGAAATCTCAACTTTACGTGTTCCGGGAACTTTTTGCTTACTGAAGCTAAAATTTGTCATTTTGTGTATCTTATAGTATCATTTTATATACAACACATATAGTTCAAATTAAAATCTTTAAGCTTATGCTTAAAAAAATTAGTAATCATACCGTCAGAGCCGTTCAAAATGATGATAAATATCTTTCCTTCTTCATTTGCAAAGAAATACGACTCCTGTCCAAAATGCGCACCAGACAACCCTTTTTTGTGAATGCAATAGCTTTTTTATAGTTATTTGTAAGATTTTAAGTTCTATATATGGCAATTCTCCTTATTAACGTATCTACCAAACGAAAAATTAAGCTCATCGCTGAGGAAACCTTTTGCCCGAAAATGTGGCTATGGCAAAATTTGTACACATATAAAAATTTTTCTGGATTTTTGCAATTTTTTTTTTCTAAAGAAATTTTACTTATTAAACATATTTTTGTATAATATTTTAAAAATAGTAGTAATATTCTTTCCAAATTACAAAATGGATAGTATTTGTATTTACAAATCTAAAAATAATCTGACAAAATTTAATTTGTTCAAAGAATTAAATCCAATGTATTTTATTAAAAATTGTAAGTTTTATTTCATACAAGTACGTACCTACTGACATTGACATAAAGAAAGGTAAATACTCTGGATAAAAATATGAAAATGACAAAATAGTTAATGGGAACAGAAAACATATTTGTTCTGAATATCACCCACCTACACTTTACATCAGTTTTTTTAAGGTCATTGCTAATTAAATATTTCACAAAAAAAAAAAATGTTGTAAGACAAGCAACTCATAATTGCTGGTCTCCCATTTTGGGAGCACTGAATCATTCATTCAACACAGATTCTGTCCTTGGAACGGTCAAATCTCTGTGACCATTTCGAAAATAATTGACATCAATCACGATACAATATCTTGTATCCATTTGGATCCATGAAATGAAAATATTATATTATGAAGAAAAACCGCATACAATAATTCATATTCAAGATTTTATGGAATGTTTTTGTCCTAAAGTACATAAGTAAAAAATGGGATTAGTTATTTATTTTTTTATGAAACTCTGTCATGTAATAAATGCATTTTGCTGTCAATTTTTCATCTATTATTTTATTATAAGAATCGATTGAACATATATAAATTTTTAATAATAAACAATTAAATTGACTTTTATATATATATACTCACTCCTACACCGTAAATATAAATAATATCCTTTAGAGAATAGACAAATAATTGCTCTTTATTAACATAATTAATTGGGTCAGTAAGTGACACATAACATGTCATTTTGGAAATGATTAAAATGTGAACCTATTATTAATAAGCCCTTTTGTCTTCTAAGACAATTCTCTTCGACAATTTTTCATAGATTTTCTATTAATAATAATTTATTGGCATTTTCAATTTTGCTATGTTAACAAAAAAAATTATATCTTAAATTTTTACTTTGTCTTAGTTAGTTTTTAATTTAAAAACTTCATAAAAACCAATTGAATTCAAGTTATTTTTATACAATAAAAATAAATAATATCATTTTTTTTTCTTCGCAAAAAAAAGTTTGTTTTTTAAAGTTCAATGTTTTATATTAAAATTTTTAATGCCGACCCCATATCACAGTCGTAAACGTACTGGACTATCTAAAAAA
The DNA here is from genome assembly GCA_958298945.1 of Atherix ibis. Classification (NCBI taxonomy): domain Eukaryota; kingdom Metazoa; phylum Arthropoda; class Insecta; order Diptera; family Athericidae; genus Atherix; species Atherix ibis. The sequence continues at coordinate 26,309,676 of OY282605.1, read as the reverse complement.
ATCATCTATCTTAAAAAAAAATCAAAGAAAAATGTTAAATAATTTTCATAAATATTAATGTTATCACTAAATATTAAATAAAATCATTTTTTTTTTATTAATTATTTTAAGGAAAGATAATCCATTTTTTTTGGGAATATATATTTTGTAGTTTTAATTAAATTAATTTTTATACTTTAAAGAATCTTAAATCTATACTCAAATAATAGTTTTAAAATTTATGATAATAATTATCATAAATTATTTTATTTTACTATAAAATAATTGTTTTTAAAAATTTATCATAATTATGAAAATAAACTACACAATATCAAAAAAAAATTTTTTATAACAACAGAATCGATATCTTGAATATATTATATTGATAGTAGGCAGCTTCCGGTTTGTATGCAATATTTGTATTTTTATCAACATTAAAGTTTCTATTTTATTTTTGTAGATTTTTTGTTGTTTTAAATGCTATCATAAATATTATTTTAAGAATTAAACGAAATAAACTTTGACCGTATGAAAATTTTTACTGTAGCTATTCTTATATAATTTTTATATGCGTAGATTATTCTAAATATTATTTAATAGCAAAAAAAAAATTTTTTTTAGGTGGTTTAAAGTAGAAACCATAATAATACTTTTAGATATTTTTTAAGTTTAAAATTAAACAAATATACAACTAATGACTAAATGTAAAATAAAATTATAAAAATATCATATAAGTTCAAAGTTTTGCACAATTCTCATTCTTGATTAATTTTCTTAGTGTTATAGTCTGTGGCCGAATGTCTTCCTCAGAGTAACCACCGATCAACATATTTTAAAGGATCGAAAATTGTCAAAGGTAGTCCAATTGGTTTGATGAACAGAAGTGACTAAGTATATGATTTCATTTTCATGGTCATTTCAGTTCGAAGAGTTCTAACGTTTCTGCAAGTTTTGCGTCCAAATTTTATTTTGTGTTCTAAAATAGAAATAGAAAAAATCCATTTTTTAGTGTAATGACCAGTAATCTGGTCATTTATATTTTGCTCGGCTTTACTCCTCGATATTAGCTGGGGATGTTTCAGGAACATCAACTTGTACTGACATTTCCATATTTTCTGTCATCGTTCCGCTGTTTATTAGGAAAATTGGCAGAAAATTAGACAGAAATAAATAAAGTCTGTAAAATGTGTCTTACATTGACAATTTATATAAATTAAGCAACATTAAGCATATACATTCAATTGCAAACGTTGTAATTAATTGTTATAATTATTTAAATTTTATAGTTTAAAATATAAAATGAATACTTTTAACTTGTCATAAAACAGTGTCGACGTTTCAGCAATGCCTGTTAAGTTCGTAAATAAGGGATGTTCCCGAGTGACCACAAATGTCACCTGCTTCTGGTTCCAAAATAATTCTGTGGACCTGGTATTGTTGATTATTACTTAAAGATATCTTAGATAGGAACAAACAGCCAATGGTTTCCAAGAAAAAATAAAAAAATTTTAGAACAAAATTTTGAGAAGAAAAATATGCCAGTTACATGAGAAAAAAAGCCTTAGTTTTAAAATATTAAATAAGCTCTTAATTATTATAAATCAGTTTCTTAAAATATATTTTATTATAGTTTAACGTATAAAAATTAAATAAAAATATTTTACTAAAAAGCTCTCTTTTCAAAACATTAATGCACAGTAAATTTCATCAAAATTTTATCACAATTTCAATCATGTTCAGTTCTTATTTTTATAAATAAACTATTGCAAATAATATCTTAAAATAAAAACTTAAAAAAATAATCGAAAATTTTATCAAAAATAAAATAAAAAATAATATAAGAGCAGTATTTATCGCAAAAATTATAAAGTTTCATTTTATTTACTTTAGTGCAATCAATTACAAATTTATAAACTTTAAAATAAATAAAATTATTAAAAAAAATCTAAATTTTAATTAATTTTACTTAAAATTTCATTCTTTAAATTTTAAATATTAAAATCGAATAAAATTTTCAATTTTTAAATGCCTATAAATGTGGTTTTATCATTTACTAAAAATACTACAATTACTAAAAAAAAAATAATTTTTTTCAAGAATAATTTTAGAAAAAATAAATACTATTTTTTTACGGCTATGAAAAAAAAATTTAAAATTATCAAAATTTGTATAAATAATAGCAATTTTTAAGAAAAAGTTTTCAGCAGCACACACAGTACAAGTAATGCCATCTTTGGTGCATTTCAGCAAATCATACTCTCTCAACTGTTATTCTCTCAGCAATTCTCTCAACAGCAAAGGTCTTATAGGAATTTACTCAAAACACTTGCCATATAATCCCCACTATACCAGAGTGTATATTTACCGATTTCGTACCACTACTAAAACGAGTTTCTCACTTTTGATTGGATGGTACTGATGCACACCCCCAAATGGTTTTTTTCTCAATTTTTCCATTTATATACTTGAGACTTACCTGTGTAAATGAAACGCCTCCGCAAAGTGCTGAATAAGAGACGAGCCACACGTACAGGTGGATATTCGTAGAAGATATCCAGTATTGAGCAACAGAAGAGAGCGAAACGATAGTCAATTTAATGAACATTGATCACCGATACCGCAGGTATTTGCATAGGTGATCTACCTGTGCCCACTACTTTATCGCAATGAACTTCGGCAAAGACCATTTACGCATACAAATAATTGATTGCCCAACACATATATATGCCATTTGTAAACAAAACTTTAATGCCTCGCTGGCAATGGTAAAAAAAAAAAAAAAACTATTCGAACGTGTGCTTACTTATTGAGTTTTGAAGCAAGTTTGGTTAATTTTTATTTGTTTTTAATTTTGTTGTTGGCATTTTTGTTGAATTTTTTTTGTTTTTTGTTGTTATTTTTTGATTGCATTTTGTTGATTTTTTCACGATGGCAAAGAAAATAAAAGTTCTGCAACCTGAAATTCAAAGAAAGTGAAATTTTGAACAGCAATAATTTCTGTACGACAGCAAAAGTCATCACGAATTATTTTGAGATGCACTAAGAAATGCAGATGGTAATAATCAACTATTCGTACAAGGAAATATTTTTTTTGTTGTTGAACATTTTCACAAAATAATTTAAGTTGTAATTGTGTGAAATCGTAATATTACTGATTTCGTTTAATAATAATTTGTTGTCTTAGAAGTTGTTAAATTTATAGTTGCTCGACGAAGAGGCTTTACTCATATTGTGTGGTCATTTAAAATTTGATAATTTAAGAAGAAATGTTTCAAGATATTTTCTACATTATTTTTTCTGTTAGCCCGTAATAAATAAAAGAATTTCTATTTGAAAATAATAATAACAATAATTCAAACTAAAGAAATTATGGCAACTCCAAATATAATCCACAGTATTGGATATATTTATGGCTACGACAATACAAGCTGTTTGATCTGGTAACAATGCGTACCTTCTTTTGATAGTCCCTCCTAGACATACAGTATAATTTTACTCAGATAGGGAGAGCGATCATTTGGCAACTTTTTTTATACGTTTATCGCTACTTGACAGACAGTATAAGTTCAGGGAGTACTATCTGGCAACCCTTTTATTACGTTAGTCCCTTCTAGCCATGCATTGCAAGTTTCAACCTCGTCTGGTAACTACGCGATCCCGTAGATCGTGATAAGTGAAGTTTATTCCTTAAACCCTATTAGGAATATTCCTTATCAAGGAAACAAGTTGTTTAATGTTACAAGGCATTTTTTCGATGGCATACACAATTTTTGGAGAACCGAGAAGTAATGGATGACAAACTTAGCTCAAGAAAAATTTCAACTTTAAAAACTCATGAAAAAGTAGAACGAGTGAGGGCTCTTATAAGAATTTTTACCCCCAGTAGCCTTCTTCTTTGCCCCTAGGTAAGCCTCTTATTTTACCACATCTAATATTGTGCGACTAAGTTTTGTTCCCTCAACAAATAAAGGTTCTTGTAATTTCAGACCATCGATTAACATTGAAGCACCTCGAAAAGCTCAGAAAAAAGTTTCTCTCATCAGATCAGAAATTGCAATCGGATTATCTCCCATAACAATGCCTTCTCTGGCATGCCATCTCCATCAATGAGATATTGTTGTAATAAGGGATTCCTGTGGTTCCGCAATCTTCCTATTAACCTGATATAAATCAAAGTATTCCCCACAATCCAATAACACTTTATAAAATGTCACATCGATACCCGAGTAGATGAAAGCGATTCCAGTAAAAACTAACATATCCAAAACTGCTACGGAGAGTAAAAACTATGTATAGATTCCCAAGGAAACCAAATTACTTTGAAGAGGATACTAGTAGCTTATTATTTCCTATTACTTTTTTGCTCCATCTCGTATTATTATCTAGACACAAACTTAAGTTCCAGATCATCATCATCAACGGCGCCACATTCGGAAGTCCGCTCTAGGCTTACTGAATGAAAAAACTCCAAAACTCTCGGATTCGAACCGTGGTGTTTCAGTTCGACACTGACAGCATATTTTTAGCGTCTTGGCTAACGCCGTTTCTCAACCAAAGTCAGGACCTACCTTGTCTTTTGGAACCATAAATGGAGCAACATTTTTTTAGTGTAATGTTATTTAACGTGACATACCTATCGTTAGGCATAGTACCATGAACTGCCTACGACTAGCGGCATTGAGATACGTCTAATCAGCGCGCAAAATAGACTAGGCCAGTAATGAATTTCGCCAGATCAGCTGACAGGTGATTAGATCCAGGTAGTTGTACGGATCTCAACCAATCCAGCTAGCTTCAATCCAATGAATTTTTTTTTATTTCTTGCTTGGGCCACTTCACACATGGAACATTCTCTAAGACTCCCTCTCCTTCTTCATCTTCTTCATCTTCTTCCTTTTCTTTATTTCATTTATTTCTTCATTTTCTTTAGTTTCTTTATCTTCTTCATTTTCTTCATCTTCTTCATATTCTTCATCTTCTTCATATTCTTCATCCTTTTTATCTACATCGTCTTCTTTATCTTCTGCATCTTCTTCGTCTACTTCATCTTCTTCATCTTCTTCATCTTTGTCATCTCCTTCATCTTCTTCATTTTCTTAAATTTTTCATCTTCTTTAGGTTCCTTGTCTTTTTATTTTCTTCATCTTCTTCATATTTTTCATATTCTTCATCTTCTTTATCTTTGTCATCTTCACTTTCTTCATTTTCTTAATTTTTTTCATGTTCTTCATGTTCTTCATCTTTTTATCTTCTTCATCTTTTTTATCTTATTCATCTTCTTCATCTTCTTCATCTATTTCATCTTCTTCTACTTAACCATCTTTCGTGTTCCATTCATGAAGCAGTCAAACATTTATTTGTGCAACTACAATACATTGGTCCTACCTCTAACCAGCTCCATCCATGATAGGTAAGTTCATTTGATAACAGTCAGAATCCAGTTACAAGTTAGTTATCCTACCTGCTGATAGAAAACCTCTAATAACAACTGCAGTAATAGCACCCGTGATCCTGCCATCCTTCAGCTCCAGTCCCAAGACCGTACATGCGATGTAGGTAACAACCACAACCACCCACGTTTCAGTTAAAGGCTCCTCACTAGTCAGTTCTGCTTTTCACGCAAAGACCTACAATAAGGAAACTTGTAATTCGCCAACACCCAAAGGCCATTTCTTATATCGATCCTATGTAAAGGTTTAACCCTAAAGCCGTAGGTTGAAACAGCTTTAAGTAGGTCCAATCACAAAGTCGTAGATCCAAACAGGCCTACCTATGTTCAATTCCGTAGACGTATGTTTAGACAGGCTTAAGTATGTCTAACTCACAAAGCCTAAGGTCTAAACAGACTTTAGAAGGTTCTATCCCAAAGAATTCGGTTCAAATAAGGTAAAGTAGGTCTAACGCAAATGTGGTAGGTCCAAACTGACTTAAGTACTTCCAATTACACACCCTTAGTTTCAACCAAGCCCTAGTAGGTCCAACCTTAAGTCTTATATCCAAATGGGCTTAAGTAGGTACAATTATAAAAACCTAAGCTATAAACAGACATTACAACGTTCTACCCCAAATTTGTAGATCTAAGCCGGCTTAAGTAGGTGCAACCCTGAAGTCGTAGGTTCAAAATTTGGACCTATAAGTCGTAGATCATAGGATTTGCCTCATCTATATGGCTTAAGCGTAAAGCTCACACCAACATATTGAGCTTAATTTTATCTACAGCCGTATCGTGGTAATACTTCAGGATCTTATCGTTAATCATGCTCAGGAATTATCTACCCTCATCTAAGGGGTCAAAAGAGGATCCTCTTTTCGATCGCGGATTCTGAGGAATACATATATGAAAACTGATAATAAAATTAAATATATATTTTTCGGAATGCACATGCTTCTCACAAAGATATATATTTATAATTTAAAACATATTTTATGAATAATAATAGATCATAAATTATATATATGGAAACTGTACTCCTTTTAAAATTTATTCAAATATGGTTGATTTTATACGTATTGCGGTGACTTCATCCACTTAAGTCTTCCGACTAAACCCAAAGCTTTCATTAATATTAAAAAAAATTTAACACATTATTCACAGTTCATAATTGAATCAATTTACTAAAAGAAATAAACAAAAACTCTTGTTAATATCGTAGAATTAAGATTAACTAAAAAAAAAAACAGAATAAATTCTTGAACTTTAAAATATTACTAATTGATTGATAATACATCTCTAGGCTTGCAATCGACGGGTTGAACAATATTTTCTCACAAATTATGAATTCAATTCGAATACGAATTTTATATTGGATAAAAGAAACGGAAATTAACCAAGCTTATACTCGTAAATATATTATTGTAAAATCCTTGAAAGAGTCTACAATAATCAATCAATTGGCACGATTACGTGCTTTAAACTAATGCAATAAAAAAAGAGAACTTATCTAACGTCGTGATTTCTCGTGGCGAACCAAAGTGTTGATTATATGGAAAAATTACTTGTATTATTATTTTTTTTTCAATTTCTATGAGAAATTAAATAATTTTTACAATTTACTTAGATGATCATAAATTATTAGAAAAATCTTTGCACAATACAACTATGGCACATCAGATAAAATGTAATAAATTCGACTATTATAACTACATAAGTGCATTCGATTGTAATCGTACTCGTATGGATGCAGAAAATTGCAATGCTGAAAAAAATTTTATGCAAATTTCATCATAGCTACAGAAAATACCAATTTTGATGAAAATTTCACTATAAAATTTCTAATATTTTCGTGTGTGTGAATAATTTATATCTAATTAGTATATTGATGATGAGTCACGATAGGGAAAAAAATTTAGAAAATTTGGAACCATTTGAATTGCCTCAATCTATAGACCTGGGACTGTACTGATCAAAGATGAAAGGGATAGCGCGGGAAATTTTTTATACTGGGGCATATGATAATAATTTCCAGTTCGTGATAACACTTATCCCAAATGTACATTATGGCTAGAAAATTATACACTAAAGATACACTATTTACTGCTTAACTGCATCCTAAGGTACATGTTACACGCGTGATCTACCGTCAAATTATCCGCTAGACGTTTGCCACCTTCCGCCGGGCCATGGCCCTATTGTGTCTGTACAAGACCCCAGCTCCGGACTGATGCATTGGTCACTGGTCTTGCTGCTGCTCAGTTCGTTCATTCGATCGACAAGCGTCCAACCATTCGACGTATCCGTGTCGATAAGGTAAACTTTGAAGATAATTGAAAATGATCATAAATAATTTTTGATTGAAATCAGATTTATTGAACAGGCGTAACATTTCGATAATTTATAATATTGCTTAGAAAATTCGGTCTATACGCTCGGTCGCGCAGTTTGAGTGCAACGTTTTGCAGCTCCGAGTAAACTATGACCAACAAACGGAATAGATCGTAATATGCTGTGATGTTATGTTGGGTGGGGGGGAAGAGGGGTTCATACACGAGTGCATAGCCGAGTACCGTAAAATGAGGACGATGTGTTTGATGATAATGACGATGGAGCTGATGGCGTGGATGATCTTCATCTACAGGACTTCTTTTATCTCTCCTTGGTCTACATTGAACGCAAGAGTATCAGTTCGGTATCACTTGGGATTTTGCTATAAGCTTCATTCTATTGTAGTATTAGAGCAGAGGGGAAAACTACCTCAAGTTTTGGATAGCTTCTCCCCAATTAAATGTTGCAAGCTCAGATTTAACTATTTGATAAGATAGTTAAATCTGAGGGTGATTTCGAAGTGAAAACGGAAATCAAAACTAAAGACGAAGACTGGAAACGATGCAATTGTGGCGTAACCAAAACCAACATCCACGCGCATCATGTGATCGCTCTCAAGGAATGAATCCAAATAGTAGATCGCCTCCGCTAGCGCAACTCTCTATCACAGTTACCAAACCGACCAATGGCATCTAGCAAGCCAATCGATCGATCTCCGTCGAGGTGTCCATGCGATTCGATTCTCCCCTAAGACGAACCCCTCCCAAGACCGATTCGATATGAAATAGTTCTGTAAACAGAAGATGGAGATCCGATCGGATCGCATGTGCTGCAAAGATCGATCGCATTAGTGGACACCAAAAGGTTATGAACTTTGTGTTCTTTGGCAATATTCTACTCATATAGCCGCTGTACCGCTCCTCTGGCCTGATCGCACCGATCTACGTCAGGTTACTTTCTGTGCGATTACGTTATAAGACGGTAAACTATTTGTACGCAGGTTCAGGCTCGTAGATCACATGAACTCCAAACCTCGTTTGGAGTTTGGCATGGCGTTTTGATTAGCTCGACCAAATACTGATCTCGACTCTGAGGTATTGTCTATGAGCCATGTACGAGTGCGAGCAAATCTCGCCTATCTCCAGCCTCTGCCTACCTTTGATCGGTGTGTAAATTTTTATTAGAGTTTCGTGGCCAAAAAGGTCAGCCATTCCATGTACGAGCATATATTTTCGAAGGTGTATTCCACGAATATTACAAGAGTTGGGAATGAACGATCATCGATTCGAGAGATGATTTCTTTTGATTTATAGGCTACCCATTCGAAAATATTTTCATTTTATATTATTTACTGAATATATGTAGGTTCACATGTTAGACGAACAATATTGTAGATAAATCCAAATATAATTTCTAGTAATCTAAGCAGACCTTAAACTAGAGGTAATATGGTAACAGTTGTTTCTTAATCAAACATATTCGTAAATACCATATCAATTGGTGTACCAATAAAGAATCAAAAGATAAAAAGCGCATTATTTAAGCTTTAGTTGAGAGTATACCTAATGTAGTTCTTTTTGAGGATTATTTTAATTGAAAAAGTTTTTTTTTATCATTTATTACAGACACATTTATAATATAACCAATTACAGGGAATATTTTCCTATACCAAATAGATGTTAATGCAGTCCCTTTAGATGATATCAAGCGGGTTCAGATTAATAATTACACTTTGAATATTCTTCAATAAAATTTAAAGGCAAATTTGTTAAAAATAACAACCGACTTAATTCAAGTCGGTAGGTCAAAATGGGTTTCAATACCGGTTTTTTTTTGTTAAGTGATAAGTTCTAAGAGAGTCGCTTATTGAAATGAAATATAGTTCCAAGTATCTTTTTTTTATATTTTCTAGAATTCAGCTGCTATTAAAATTAAAATTCTCAATTCCACTTTTCGAACATTAGAATATGGTTTTGATGAGTTTGATATTTATTTTTAAACATTTTATGCAAAGTAAGAGTATCCCTATTATCGGTATAAATGGCTCAAAAAATAATATATAAGGCTATCCGAATATTGGAAATTTTTCTGTTAAGTTAGATATGCTTGTACAATCTCAAAGTTGGATATCAACTTTGAGATTGTACAATTATATATATACAAGGTGTATAAGCTTAAATCCGCTGTTTTTTATAAAAAAAAAACATTTATACAAAGTACTTAGCCTCGTTATCTACACATTTTTCCCATCTCTCGGGTAATTTATGGATACCACGCCAAAAAAATTCCTTCTCTTTTGAGGCAAACCACTCATCAAGCCATTTTCGGACGTCTTCGTAAGAATGAAAGTGCTGCTCAGCGAGCGCGTGGGCTATCGACGAAAACAGGTAGTAGTCAAAAGGGGCCAGGTCTGGTGAATAAGCGGGGTAGGGAAGCACCCTCTAGTTGAGTGTCTCCAAGTAGTTTCGGACCATTCTTGGCGTGTGAGATGGTGCGTAGTCGTGGAGGAAAATCAACTTGTCATGTCTTTGTTGATAATCCGTCCTTTTTTCACGCAGAGCACGGTACAATTTGATCAGTTGTTGGTGGTAGCGGTGGGCATTGACAGATTCACAAGGTTTCAACATCTCATAGTAGACGATACCCTGCTGATCCCACCAAACGCACAGCATCGTCTTCCGTCCGAAGCGATTTGGTCTTGCGGAAGATGTTGATGGTTTGTCGGGATCAACCTTCGATTTATTGCCTAGGATTCTCGAAATATATCCACTTTTTATTGCCTGTCACAATCCGATGCAGGAAAGACTTTCTTTTTTGTCTGGCGAGCAAGATTTCGCATGTGTTTTGACGTCGCTCCATCTGCCTATCGTTCAATTCATGCGGCACCCATTTTCCGATCTTTTCAATCTTCCCCATGGCATGCAGACGCATGAAAATGGCTGGTTGAGTAACACCTAATTGCTCCGCGAGCATTTTTTGAGATTGGGTATCGTCTTCGTCCAAAAGAGCCTGCAATTGATGGTCCACAACCTTCCTAGGTCGGTTTTCACGCTTCATGCCCAACAAGTCAAAATTGCCGTCTTTGAACCGGCGAAACCAATCTCGTCACGTTGTTTCCGATAAAGCACTGTCACCATAGGCCTCTGCCTCTACAAGCATTCGATGCGATTCGGGAGCCAATTTCTTCAAATTGAAGCAGAAAAGCAGAGCTTCCCGCAAATGCTCTTTCTCTGGCACAAAACTAAACATGATTACCAAAGGAAAAATTTATGTTGTTGTACGAAATTGCTGACAATGTGCACTGATTAATGTTGACAGATGTCAAACTCACTCAAGCCATCTATGACCAAACAGCGAGTTTAAGCTTATACACCTGGTATATCCAAATATACTTAAGAATTTGATTGTAAATTGAAATTTTAATTACAAAGTAGGCGTACGTAGGTCCAACCCCAATACAATAGATCCAAGCGAGCCTATGTAGGTGTAACTCTAAAGGTGAAAATCTAAACAAACTTTAGAATGTCCATTCTTTACAACCTAAGTTTTACGCAGACTTAAATTGATCGAACCATAAATCGCAAGCCCAAGCAGGCTTATTTAAGTTCAGTTCTAAGGCCATAGGTCCAAACTGGCATTAAGAGGACCAACTCTAAAGCTGTAGGTCTAATCACAAAGCTGTAGGTGTAAAAAGGCATACGTAGATCTAGCTCCAAAGGCGTATGTCTGAACAGACTTTTGAAGATCTAACCCTAAAGACGTAAGTCCAAACAGGCTTAATTAGATCCAAATCCAAAGTCGTAGGTCCAAACTAGCGTTAAGAGGTCTAACCCTAAAGCCGAAGGTTGAAACAGGCTTAAGTAGGTCCAATCACAAAGCTATAAGTCCAAACAGGCTTAAATAGGTCCATTTTCATAGGCGTATGTCTAAACATGCTTAAGTAGGTCCAACTCTCAAGCCTGCTTAGACATACCTCTATGTTAAGTCCAAACAGACTTTAGAAGGTTCTTTCACAAAGTATTAAGTCCAAACAGGGTAGATCCAATTCAAAAGTGGTATGTCCAAACTGGCGTTACGAGGTCGAACCCTAAAGCCATAGGCACAAACTGGCCTACGTAGATCCAACTCCAAAGCCGTATGTCTAAGCCAGCTTAAGCAGGTCCGACCCTAAAGCCGTAGATCTAAACTGGCTTAATTAGGTCTAACTCCAAAATCGTAAATTAAATTGGCTTAAGTAGTTCCAATCATAAAGCCTTAGATTCAAACAAGACCTTACAAGTCGTACGTCCAAATTGACTTAAGTAGCTGCAACCCTAAAGTGGTAGGCCTAAAATTCAAACAGGCTGAAATATATAATTGTAAATTATAATTTTAATTTTTCTTTGAGAGCTCAGAGCTTCTCTTCCCCAGTATCCAATACAATTTTAAATACGTATTTATTACTGAGCTTTTCTTTTTTTCTTTTCACTTAAGTGTGGTATCGGGACTTATATCTAGATACTTAGCTGTGTTGGAATAAGTTACAATTTTTCCATTAATAGTAGTGTATACAGGATCAATTTTTCTGTAAGTAAAAATAATATGCACTTATTTTGCTTCATTTATCTTAATGCGCCAAAGATTCATCTTGTTGCTGACATTATTTTTTGTATTCTGCATCTTTTTAATGGCGCTACCAATAGATGAATCTACAGACCCTATCGCGGTATCATCTTTAAATATAACAATTAATATTTTATAATTTTGCAGGACGTCTCTTGTATATTATAAATACAGGAGAGGGTCTAGCAGTCTTCCTTGAGGTACCTCTGCTTTTATTTCTTTTAGTTCACAATATCCACTACCATACTTAACACTAAATTGTCTCTCTAAAATATATGAATCGGGTAATACGAAGAATTTTTTTTGGAAGATCACTATGCAGAATGTAAATAAAACTTAAAAAATCTAGAGTAAGAAAACAGTCTGAAAAGTGTATTAATTGATAAAATTTACATGCAATTAAGTCGCTTGCTCTCTAAAAGCTAATATAAAAAGATGCTTATGCTAAATAAACATTCCAAAATCATTTCTGGAATGTAATTTATTGCTATCATCAGAAAAGTAAATATGAATAAATAATTTAAAATGTTCAACATTCATGTATTAAGCACAAATGAGATAATAAACACCCACATGAGCCGATGCCGGTGGTAAAGTTTTTTTTCCTTCTTAATAAATTCTCTTTTATTTGATAATTTAACCAGCCTCTAAATGAGTTAGAAATTATCAGCTACAATTTAGATATAAAAACCACCGAATATTCTCATTCTGGCACAGAAAACTTATTATTAAATATTATTATATATACGATATATAAAAAAATAACAAAATTAAATAGTTTCTGAAGGAAAACTTGAAGAAGATTGTATTTTATTGGAGCCAATTTTGGAATAGGGAAGGATGGACTGTAACTGTACGATAGGAGACGGTTTGGGGGAAAAAAGTGTGTAAATTATACTGCCAATCAGCTAAATATAATAAAAACCGATCTAAAAAGTTAAAGATATTAAGATAAAGCTAAGCTAACTTGGTGGTAAATTAATGTCGAAAATTTATGTAGCTAGCGATAAATATTCAAATAACATTTAGTTAAGATCGGAGTCAACAGGCACATATAATCGGCAAATGACATTTGATGACTGTATGTGGGTGAAAATAATCATTCGACAACATACTGACTATCATCACAGAGAAATGTCGCTATTTTCGTGCTTATGGTAATAAAAGAAAAAATTCAATTTCGATAAAATTACGAATATTTTCTGATGAAATTCGAGATATCAGGATGCAGGTGACCTGACTTGGTGCAGGTGAAAATGCATTTGCTTACAGGTGGGGCGTAGCGTGAAAATCAATTTACTCTCCGATTATCGTAAATTGAAATTCAAATTCAAATTCAAATTCATATTCAAATTTTCATTCTAAATGGGACACATTTCGTTGATGGAAAAAAATATTGCCAGATGACCATCAAGAATACATCAAACAACACTGCCCTGATTTATAGCTAATATGGAGACTCTGATGTGAAATAAATGACCATAAGGTCGATGGGTTTGTATTGATTAAAATTGGAAAACTGATCCATAGAGTTCGAGCAGCAGGTGATCTTTCAATACTCTAATTGGATATCTTGAATCTACCATTCTACCAAATAAGCTCAATTTTAGGCTCAGTCATGCTGTTGCGTGGTTAATTCAATCAGAAATCACATAGAAATCATTATCTAATGACCCATCAAAGTCCGTCTACTGTTTCAAATTCATGAATTTTTTTAATGTCACTCGCACCATCTCGGTTACTATTACTTATCGTCTTACCATCACAAACGCTTCTCCCCACCCCCCACCCCATATTATAGTGGGTCTGTCGTCGTTGTTGATATAATTTCTGTTTTTCGTCACCGTTATGGTCTATTTAAATGAATCCATTTTGCCTAGTAACTATCCCGGACCTAACTATCTATTTTCATGTTTAACATTTATGCTTTTACATATATTAAAATTCATACATTTCAGATATTGTCTTATCGCAGAGAGATTTTCAAAAAATTCCACCTAAATTGTAACCAATATCAATACAATTAATACCATTCTACAGCCATGAGGAATTTTTTCCCCATATATCGCTCTAATGATAATCGAGCAATAATCTGGGGCGACTGGTAAAGAAAAAAAAAATCCTCATACCTGCCATAAAATGTAGATCTCGATTGATATTTCAATCCATAAAGTATGAAAATTATGACTATTTTGTCATGTTTTCTCGATGTCTTTCCGTTTGATATTTTTCCATTTCGATTTAATAATATTCTATCGAAACAGTTCGATAAATTTTGAAATTATTTAAATATGTTAAATATGAGTAATGGAATTTAAATTTTGTTTGCATTTGTTTTGGAGCAATACCCATTTCCATAGAACGATCATATTTAAAGATGAACTTCTGATAATATAAAGATTTTCCAACTCCCCATGATCGTGTTAATATGAGATCGCGTTGGTGGTATTCATATCATCGACTATTAAAATTAAAAAAAAAAAAAACATGGGAAGCCGACACTAAAAATTATAGTTTAAACAGTACGCTTATCATTATATTTATCGTCAATATTGGAATCAAACTGTTTAGGTGACTTTTTAATAATCAAAACTAGAAATTATTTAATAAATTTCGATTCCAACCGATTTTTAATTTAAATCATTCATTTTTTTTTTAAGAGATTTCTTTTTTATAATTTTCTGTCAATCTAAATTTGTTATTCTTCATCTAAATTTTTTCAAATATTCCGATTGACCGGTGTGTGTGTGTGGTGAAACTTTTTTTTTTTTTTTTAGTTTGTTGGTTTTAATCTTTTTTATTTATGATTATTTTTTTGAACATGTTAAGAAACATCAAATATCAACAGGTGCTTATCAGTATGATATTAATAGTTGTAATTAAATGTTGAATTTTAATCGAGATCAATAATTTTCATATCGATGATTTGATATTATCATCAAAAGGGGTATTCAATTTGATCCAGAAACTTATCATAGTGATTATCGCTATTTTTGAGATTAGTTATTAAATTATATTTTGAAAAATTCTTATTTTTTTCTATAGTTCTACTAGCAAAAAAGTTAAATTTGATTAATTTGAACTTATCTTATTACTGGTTAATTATTTTTGCGAAATAAATAATAAATCTTTCTTTTTCTTAGATCAATATAAAAAAAATTACTCACAAAAAAATTAAATTGATTATAATAGAAGGTTTTTTTTTTAAAAAAAATAAAGTGTGTCCCAAAGAATACGCAAGATTTGAACTTTGTGCCATTTTTGCGACATGATAATCCAGTTTTTTATGCCTAAATTCTAAGATATGGATGTGGATGATATGTGGTTTAAACGAAACGGTGCCAAATACCATACAGCCCGAGAAACAATTCAATTATTGCATGAGTCATTTTTTGGTCGTGTAATTTCTTGTTTTGGTGATCAGAATTGGCTGTCCAGATCATGCGATTTAACCGCCGTTAGACTTTTTTCTTTGGGGTTTTTTCAAGTCTAAGATTTATGCCAACAAGCTAATGACCTACCATGTCTTGAAAGAGGATAATGAGCGCTTGATCAGCCGCATTTATGCAAAAGGGTTCTAGAAAATTTCAACAGAAGAGTGGGTATGTGCCAGCAAGGTCGCGGCACTATTTACCCAACATGCTATTCCATACATAACCTTATACTGTATACTTTATCAATAAATAAAAAAAAATTACAATTTTTAATTATAAACCTGTATTTTCTATTAAAATTGCTTATTATGTGTTCTTTGGGATATTCTATATATTTTTGCTCAGTTGTAAGCAATTTTATAATTAGCTAAACTCATTAAATTCTAAAAAAACTGATTTTTTTTTTACATAAATACACTCTGCAGGATCTGCCATATCTGATCAGACGCAAAGAAGCGTTTGCAAAAAAAGCCTGGTGGGTTGATTTTCCTGCAGGCCAATTTCTTTGTTTGTGCACAATTTTTTTTATTTTTCGGTGGTACAGTAAATAGGTCCTTCAAAAATGTCATATCTCATCGTAAGACTAGTTCTCACAAAAAGCAATGTTCCTCATAGGGTCTTTGAAAAATTTTCGTAAGTCAAAAACACACGTCATTTCATCAAATTTCACAATTTTATTTTTTGTAACGCTCTACAAAACCAAAACCTCAGTTATTAGGTTCTATAGGGTCACGCAGTTATCGGACAAGGTCAAGACTTGCACAGCAGGACCTTTGGAGACACGTGTTTTTTTGAAATTATTTTTTAAATTTAATAAAAAATTATAAAAAGCTTGATTTTTTTTTAATCAAATTTTTATTTTTACTTTAAGTTCTTAGCATATAAAAAATAAGCTATTTTTAAAGGATTTCAATTAATTTTTAAAACATTGTAATTGTTAAATGCGATTTTTGTATATAGTTAATATAATATCGATTGGTTTGGTTGTTTGTGTGTTTGTACGTAAGGTCCTTAGGACATTATCCAGGGGCCATGATGCAGCCGCTTGACTATATGGTTTTGTGAACATCTGTAATGGTGCTAGTTTGCTTTAAGAAACTTACTATAAAAAAACACTTAGAATAGGGGTTGAGGAAATTCTAATTTTCCCAATCTAATTAGAATTTTGCGGAAGGTGTTATTTTGTTAGAAGATGAGCGATCGTGAGTTAAACATTGCAGAATGGGCAGATGGTGTGAGGTGGGTTTCTTAAAAGGAAATGATATATGAAAGCAATGCTGTGCAGTTTACTAGTTTAAAAGTTATTTAAGGTTGTCGAACAGACTGGTTAGCCATGCTTACGAATGGCTAAAGGTATAATTCGGAACTTCTGTCAATACCTGATGATGGAGAGTTTCTTCCGACAGGTGATCGTCCCGCTCGTAGTCTAAAATTTCCATATAACTTTTGTATTTCTATTTTGAAGCACGTTCGTATTAATATTACTGAAAACAGGATCACTCTATTGGCCACGAATAACTTCGAGGGCTGTATGGCTGCCACTAAATGTGGGCTGTATGGCGCCATCTAACTAAATGACTACATTAGGCACCTGTGAAAAATAACATGTATTCATTCAGGTCTTCCAACTATTATAGAAAAGTTTTTGAAAAAGGACAAATCAATATTTATTTTTTTGTACATGTTTAGGGATGTAGGCACTCTCAACTTTATTGTAAATCATGTTTTTCAGGCAGGATAAGGAAAGAAAGTCTCAAATTTCAGAGGCTAGTCAGACCAACCAGCATTTTTGGACAATATGTTTTTACGGAAATTCGATGGTCATAAGACCCGATTCGATAAGTCGAGAGTCCACCGGTGAAGTTCGATATGCTCCCCTAGCTTAAGCCTTACTACTATCATTCCACCATATAAAGTGAAGTAATATAATAGAGGATCTTATATTAGCTACCACATTAGAAACTGAACTATATTAAGAACCGAATTGATTTGGTTGAAATTACAATTTTGTACAGTATTTCGCTTTTCACTTTTTGATCAGTCACATAAAAATAAAATTTGTTTTTATGAAAAGAAAAGGTAACAATTGGTGAGGACCCGCCCGATGATAAAGCCTTTCCCAGCAGAATCAAAAAAAAAATCAATTTTAAGAAACTGAGAGGAGAAAGTTGACAATACTAACTGGTGGTGGTGGACTTTGTTGGACAACATCTAAGCCAACAGTGAGTTTAAGTGACACAGCAAGTGACATCCATAATATCGCTCTTCAAGTACTCACTGGATAATAAATCATCACGTAAAACTCATTATAACTTAGAAGGAGAGAGCGCCTTCACTCGAAGAAGGGGTTCTCATCTCTTCTACATATGGTTCTTAAACGGATCTCGGTTTTGGTGAAGATATAGTCAGACCTTATTACTATCTATATGAGGCCCTTGTTAAATTTCCATCAATTTCTCAAGCAGAAACACACGTCATAGAGATTTGTGCAAGAAAGGGTATCACAAGGAACCTACATAAGGCAAAGATCCGCAACAGCCGAAGCTAGTTAGGGATATCCTTACGGTCCTAAATCAATAGGCTAGATACATAAAAGTGACTTTTTTTGGGGGTCCCAAGTCATGAGGCTATTGAGAGTAACGAACTATCAGACAAACTTGCCAAAAGAGGAGTATTGGACCGGATCCCTTCTGTGACTATCCAAAGTGCCACCTGTTGTCATTTATAGAGTCCTTAGAACGCGGGGTTAAAAGCTCCCGGTCATGACTAAGAAATTCATCGAAATTTTTTTAAAAAAAAGAACGGCACAGACAGGTCCTTAAACTCAAAAAATCAGACCTCAAACTACTTACTGACCATTGTCTGTTAAGAAAAATCTGACAAAACAATCTATAGTTTTTGCTGCGAAGAGGATAAACCGTCGGAGCACCTACTCTGCGATTGCATTGTCATTGCCCGCCAGAGGCTTCGACATGGTGGCTTTGGATTCCCTGATCTCTACGAGATTTCTCGCCTACCAACCAATATGATATTGAGGTTCATTAAAAGCCTCAATATTACTATTATCTGAGTTAGGGTTATTGGTCAAAGTAGTTCTAAGACTATGTGCTTCTTCCTAACCTCCTCATATATTATTATTACTTTGATATGAAATTTCCCTAAAAAATTTGCATAAATATTTTAGTGTTTTGGTCAAAACTGTTTCTTCAAAATGAAACCTCATCAAAAGGTCATTGGGCAATACGACCATTTTTTCCAATATTAAAAAAAAAATGTTTATTTTTGTATTGTCAAATTATTCAAGCATGGAAATTTTGTCCGTTTTGACCATTTTTTTTTTCTCTTCTAACTTCAAAGAAAATCCTAACAAAAACGCTCAACAACAACAACAAAAAAATATTAAACGATTATAGAGAGAGAAAAAAAGATTCCTATCGCATGAATAATGTATTTAATATTTTCTAATAAAATTAATAATTTTATTGCTTTGAATAATTTCATATTGGAACTAGTCATTTTCTTGCCAAAGATTGGTTTCCATTTCTGCTATTTTGAAGGTATTTTTATTAATTGTGTCATCGATTCAGAGTTGATTAGCATTATCAACTCTATCATTTTTATAATATCAACTATGAGTTTATTTTGTTTCCTTCGATATCTTTTTCCTCATAATCTGTTTTCTATTAAATTATTTTCTTCTTTTTTTCTTCTTTTAAATAAAAAAAATATATTTTTCGTTATATTTTATAAATATTTCAAATTTGTATTATTATAACTACTCATTTATGTTAAAAATTCGAAACTATTAAATCGGCTTATGCTTGATATGCTATTAAATTTGAATATGATTGAAAATACAATTATTTTTTTATTGTGTATACTCGTATTTTGATCAGTAGCCATATTTAATGTAGTATAATTTTTTAACCTTCCCGATAAATATTATTTAAATTAAAATAATAATAATAATTATTATCAATAAAAATATAAATTTCTAGTTTTGAGAGTCCTAGTTTTTGAATGGGGAAGTTAACATATTATTATTAGTATTATTATTATTATGACTGTTTTTTTTTTATATATATTTATTGGTATTTTTTATCAAATTTAATTTATTTTTTTGTTTATTATAGCACAATTTTAGCGAAATGAATAAATTTAAATGGTTTTACCTTATTCGCCCTAGAGAAAATGTTGCTGGAAAAAAACTAATATCCAACGTATAAGTTGTTGTACTATTTTTTTTTTATCACTAACGGACTTTAGTTAATTAGGATTATAAGTTTTCGATTATAAAAAAAAAAATTTGTGTATTTCTTACTAAATTTTCTTTATTAACTTAGTAATTTTGTAAAGGGTTATGAAATTCGGGCTGCTCAGAAAAAAAAACACATTTCAAATTCAGATTTTCAACAATTTTTTTATTTTATTATATTAAGGAGACATTGCTATTATTAATAAATATTTAAATGACTGTTAAGGGACTTCATGCGGGATTCTATCCTTTAATGGTACTTTTTAATGACTTTGTCGGTCATGTCGGGCAATAATTCAGTAAAAAGTAATCCATTATTTTGCCAATAGATGGCTTTCAAAGTCTGTATCTCCCGTTGTAAAAGTGCGATTGGGTTGCACTAGATGGCGTTAGAAAGATAAGATTTCGTACTAAAAAAGTTTTTGATACAGTTTTGTGATTACTTGACTCAGTATTTTTTTAGCACGCGTCAAGGATGGACACCAACAAAGAGAAAATACGCCATATTTTACAGTTTTTTTCTCGATAAAGGCGAAAATGCAAGCCAGGCAGCTGAAAATGTGAATAGTGTTTATGGTCCTGAAATTGTAACAGCCAATCATGCGCAATTTTGGTTTCGTCGAACTCTTAATTCGGGCCTATACTGTCAACAATTGGACCGTCTGAAAGAAGCAATCGCCCAGGAGCGGCCAGCTTTGGCCAATAGGAGAGGAATTGTGTTCCATCAGGACAACGCCAGGCCGTATACATCGATAGTGACACGCCAGAAGTTCCGCGACCTTGGTTTGGATGTTCTTATGCATCCACCTTATAGTCCGGACCTGGCACCAAGTGATTACCACCTCTTCCTGTCTATGACGAATGATTTTGCGGGTGAAAAATTCGCCTCAAGAGAAGATTGTGAAAATCGACTGTCCCAGTTTTTTGCCAATAGGTTTTCTATAAAATTATCTGCCTAAAATGGCAACAAGTTATCAAACAAAACGGTGCATATTTGACCTAAATAGTATCATTCTATCTATGCTAAATAAAACCTTCACTTTAATGCAAAAATAATGGATTTCTTGTTACTACACCTTATATTTTTATATGCATTTTATAATTGTTCACAGAAAAAATTTTGGAATTCATAACTATTAAATTATTAATGAATTATCAGTAAAATGTCGACTTGTGAATTGAAATTTAAAAACAATATCCGAGTTAAGATTATTTTTAAGACCACTTCAGTAAGCATTTTAAAGGTCAAATTACATTTAAGAAAGTTCTGATTAACTTTTAATTTTTAATTTGAAAAGTAAAGATAAATAAAATAAATTTTTAATTTAAATTTTTGTCATATTTTTCTTTTTTTATACTATTTTAATTTTAATATAACGTTAAAAATTTAATAAAATTCAAATGATTGTCACGAAACTTCTTGCAGAATTCGATTGTGTTGGAGTAATTTTTAATGACTTTTTCATATATTTCAAGCTGAAATTCGGTAAAATACTTTACGGATAATAAGTTTTACATACGTTAAATTTGAAAAAACAACTTTGAAAATTTAATTTTCTATAAATTTCTTTAAGAAAAAGATCAGAAGCGTCAAATCATACGATCTTTAAAGACAAAAACAAAGCCAAAATTTGTCATGTTGAAAAAATCAATTATTCCCGCAACCAATCGGCGTATCTTTTGCGCATGTTTAACGCACTGTTCGGTATTAAAGTCAGGTTAGGTAAGAATCTATGAAATCCATACACGAAATATCATTCAAATCATCGAAGAAAAAGTGCCCCAGAAATGTCTTTCTGAGGGATGTGAAGGCTGGGTAGGAACTGTGATTTAATGTATCAGGAACAAACATCAAAATTTTTTTTTGAGGATAAAAGTTGAAGGCCTGCATCCGAACGTCCAAATTTTCGATGAATTTTCCCAATTAATTTGGTTCAACAGCCTCAATTTCTTGTCGATTTTTGTTCTTCAGGATATTTAGTAAGCAATTTTTTTTCTAATAATTTAAAACAAAAAAATTCAATGGCGTCAAATCGCAAGATCTTGTCGGGTAATTCACGTTAGGGTTTCGTGAGATTATTCGTCTACTGAATTTAGACTGCAACAAACCAAATTGTTCGTAGCGCCGTCTTGTTGAAACCAAAGATCATTTACATTTAATTTCGGCCAGAAAAAGTTCATTAACATGTCACGATCAATTGCGTAAGAGAACGGCCCAATAATTCCGTACCAAACAGTGATTTTTTTAGGATACATCGGTTTTTTTATATATCATACGAGGATTTTGCGAGCCCCAGATTTGATAATATTGTTTGTTAACCTAACCGTACCAAGAGTAAAATGTGCTTCGTTACAAAAGATAAATTTTACAAGAACGCCTGTTTTCATAGTAAATTTATATAATATAAAATATGTTGTATGACTAAAATTTTACTACTTTTTAATTGAGAGCTGTAACAAAAATCATAACATGAGTCAATATATAGCTCACCTTATATTAAATGGCAAATAGCGGCACTAGAGACTCTGTGAATTCTCTCCATCTGCTTCTGTCTTGGGCTAGCCTTTTCACTTCCGACCATGACTTGCCAATTTGTTGGTGTTCGCACTCGACTGATCTTCTCCAAGTGGTCCTTGGTCGTCCTCTGCTGTGATTACCCTATGGGTTCCAATCTAGTGCCATCTTTGCTATGTCCGTAGGCGGTTTTTCGCAAGGTGTGGCCAATCCAACTCCATTTCCTGCGTTTGATGTCAGCTAGCAGGGGTATTTGCTTCGTGAGAAGAAGCAGCTCATCGTTCGTTATCCAGTTCGGCCAGAAGATCTTGCTTATGCGCCTCAAGCATCTGTTCACAAATGCTTGAGGCTTACGAGTCGTGCTGTCGGTTAATTTCCATTTTTCGCAGCCGTACAGCAGGACTGGCTTTACGTTTGAACTGAATATTCGAAGTGTCGCGCCTTGTTGATGCGCGTTTGGATGTCTGTTTCAGTTCCACATCCTTGCTGAGCATGCTGCCAAGGTAACAGAACTTTTCGACATCTTCAACTTGGGTATCTTGTACCATCAAGGGTCTCTTGCAGGTGGCGCCGATACGCATCAATTTGGTCTTCTTGATGTTGATTCTCACCCCCACTTCTTCGGCGTTGGAGGCCAGAGCATTCAGTTTCTCCTGAATGACGTTGAAGGTGTGGGACAGATGCTTCTTCTTGTGCTGTTTCTTGATAAGGTGTTTTTTTATAGCTTGCGGCTTATCATGCCAGCGAAGCAACCCCCAGTGACGTTGGGGGACCCTACGGACTACATATATATAAGGCATGTAGTCGGCCTCTCACCTTTGCTTAGCTTAATTTGCCACACATACGGCAAATGGCAAATTAAGCTAAGCGAAAACACTCTCGAATGATATAATATGTTTGACACCTCTACTTTCCCAAATAGATAACTTAGTTTATATCTATTTTGTCGCCTTCAAAGTAATCCCCCCCAGATATTCGTTTTCTCCCCCACCTTGTGCCAACGTTTTCTCCAATCCTCGAAGCACTTCAAAAAATCATTTTTTGTGATCTTGTTCAGCTCCTCCTTCGATGCCGTCTTTATCTCCTTAATCGTATTGTAGCGTCGTCCTTTCATGCGGCTTTTCAGTTTTGGGAACAAGAAAAAGTCACAGGGGGTCCGATATAGGAAATACGGTGACTACGGCATTATTAGTGCGTTGTTTTTGGTAAAAAATTCGTGCAAAAGCAACGATGCGTGAGCAGGAGCGTTATCATGGTGCAAAACCCAATTTTTGTTCTTCCACAAATCTGGGCGTTCCTGGCGGAGTGCTTCACGCAACTTGCGCATAACTTGCAGGTAATATTACTTATTGACTGTTCTACCCTGTGGCAACAACTCATGATGCAGCACGCCCCTGCAATCGAAGAAAACTGTAAGCAAAACCTTCACATTCGACCGAACTTGACTCGCTTTTTTCGGTCTTGGCTAGTGCGGCAGCTTCTATTGAGATGATTGAGCTTTGGTTTCCATGTCATAACTATAAACCCATAATTCGTCACCAGTTATGACCCTCTGGAACAAATTTGGGTCGTCGCGGACACAGTCCAACAGCTCCTTAGCCATGTTAATGCGATGCTATTTTCGGTCGAAATTGAGCAATTTTGGTACGACTTTCGCGGCGACCCGTCTTACGCCAAATCATTGGTAAAAATTGAATGGCACGATCCAATTAATATGTTTAAGTCCTCCACAACTTCTCTAATGGTGATTCGACGATTGGCCAATAATATTTTCTTCACTTCATCAATGTTTTCGTCTGTTGTTGACGTGCTCGGCCGTCAGGCACGCTTTTCGTCGTTCACATTTTTACGGCCCTCTGAGAACATTTTATACCACCCATAAACGTTGTTTCGGTCCAAGCTAGCTGCACCATATGCCACAGTCAACATTTGGAATGCGTCCACGCAATTAATTTTGTTTTTCACACAAAATTTGATACAAATTATTTGATCCATTTTTCGGAATGGGCAAAAATCAAAGACGAGCCAAAACACGTGCAAGCAAAGCAACTGTCAAAAATTAACCGAACATTCAAAATGGCTGAAATTGTTGATATAAATGAGAGAAAAGAGTACCAATATAACGCCACGAAAATCGAAAATAACCCGTGGAAATAATTCATTATATTTATTTTCAACTACTCAAAGATGAGTTCTGTAGCATGCCTATAGTGTATACTGTAGTGTGTTCTGTGCCTGCAGTATATTAACTTAATTAGAAGGCTTAGGGATGAACTGATAAGTTTACGTGTAAGATTTACATTTGTTCTTCTTTGGGATGGGATGCAAAATGGTTCATAATCAAATTTCTGGATAATCCGATAGCTAGAAATATAGTCATGAACCATTACGCATCTCATATTAAAGAACTAACTTACTACCAAATGCAAATCTTATAGGTAAACCTGCCAATTCACACCTAAGCCTGCTTATAAAATTAATATACTGCATAATGACAATGCACTAAAGTATACACTGTAAGCACGCTACATAGTTACTAAATATTAGGGAAAAAAATACTAATTTAATATGAAACGATTGGTATAAGCAATTTGTTCAAAGTCAGTTAAATCTTTTATATATGCTGGCGATATCATGCCGAGATTGACAAAATTTCGATTATAAGAACATCAGATAATCGTGTACGGAATCAGGCACGGTAGGAGGCGTTACAGGGACAAGGTGAATTGAAATGCTCACAATTGAAATGTTTTTACATGTACGCAAACAAGTAATTTTCTTTAAATATCATCAGAAGAGGTGATTGGTAGAAGGTCATCTCAGCAATTTTGCTAACAATGACAAATTGCCCATTGATAACCAATCAATAGTGATGGGCATTTCTGATGAATCCTCGAATTCGGAAAGCGGGGCTTTTTTTTTGTATTGAACTCCATCTGAGCACGTGTAGTCTTACAGCCAAAATTGCTCAGTTGATTTTTTCAAAGGAATATCATGTAATTTATACTAAATTGATATTAATCGTTACTAAATAGGAAATACATTTACGTTGAACTGATCACCATCCATACTGAGATTGATGTGTTCTTCAAGATATTGAATAGACCGTGAACACATATTTAAGAAAAAATCTTTATTAGAAATAAAAGCTAAAAATCAGACCTTTATAAAAAGAAAAGATGCTCTTAAGTCGTAAATATAGACAATACGAGTTATTGAAAGAGCCAGTAAAAAAAAAAAAAACCAAAGTGTCTTCAAACGGTTTAAGGTGTTTTCCTAATGTATTATCACTTCAATGCCAGGTCAAACAAGTGTCAAGGTTGACACAACAAATCAATAGATTTTCAAGAAGCCATTTCAATTCCGTAAATAGAAAAAATTATAAAACAACAAACACCTGTGCAAATCCCAATCATATTTGGTAATTTCGATCCGGCAAAGCATTGATATTATTTTTAATCGAAAATTTAACTACTTATATCTGCGGGCAAACAAATCAACTATCGACTATCATAATTGGAGGAGTTTCATAAAAAGATTAATGGTCAAAAATAAAGTTTCTTTCAAATAAAGAAACAAAAATACATGTGAGGAAAAAAAACAACAAATCATATATACTGCCCCATACATAATGGTTAGTTATAAGAAAAGAGTTTACGCCTTTTAAATAATAATTGTACTTTGAGAAAAAAAATTACATACCATTTTTGATATGTTATTTATTACTAAGAATATCCTCATTATCGCTAATCAATAATTTAAGAATTAAAATTTATTACAAAGTTTATTTTATTTATAATAAAATAATTTTAACTCTTTGAATATAACCTTGGTTATGGAGAGGGGGGGGAGGGGGATGAAAGAGGTTGATTTATTCCAAAAATTATAATTTTCATAATTTTCAAAATTATAATTTTCATAATTTTCAATGTCAGTTCTTATGACAACACGTAGAAATGTGAAAAGGATTTTTTATAGCACCTGCTACAGAGTAATTTGGTTTATGTTAAAAACTACCGCATCATTTTTATATAAATTAAAGAAAAATTAACATATTTATTTTCTATAAAAAAAATTATAAAAACTTTCCAAAAATAGAAATTTATCCAATTTAGAATTTGGAAAATAAAGCCAAATTAAATATACTTTTAAGTTATAAATAAATTAGATTTTTATTTTTTATTTATTAAAGAACTATGCCATTTTTTTGCAAAATACTACATTTTTTAAATAATTTTCAAAAAACTACCGGAAGAACTCCCACCTTTTGAGGTAATTTTCGGTAATTTTTTGCACGTTTCTGGCTGTAATTCGACTATTACTCAAGGGAAGTTTATTTTTAAATTCTATAATATTTGAAAAATATCTGCGTAAATTAAGTTTTTTATGTTGTTTTATAAGAAAAATTCTAACGACGTCAAATTGCACGATCTTGCAGGGCAATGGTCATCACTTAATCTCGAAATTAGCTCTGCTGTGAACTTTTCGCTTAATAAAGAAGAAAATTTTACTTCGTTTTTACTGACGAAAATTTTATTAGAAAAATCGGGAAAACTCAGCATCAATATGTTTGTTGTTTGTTTTTCCAATTACTTCATAAATACCAGGTGTATAAGCTTAAATCCGCTGTTTTTTATTCAAAAAAACACGTTTTTTTTCATAGAAAGTAAAAATAAATTTATTTAAGCTAGTTGCCCTCGCTAGCTACACATTTTTCCCATCTCTCGGGCAATTTGTGGATACCACGTCAACAAAATTCCTTCTCTTTCGAGGCAAATCACTCATCAAGCCATTTTCGGACGACTTCGTATGAATCGAAGTGCTGCTCACCCCTGAGCGTGTGGCTCATCGACGAAAACAGGTGGTAGTCGGAAGGGGCCAGGTCTGCTGAATAAGTGGGGTGGGGTAGCACCTCTCAGTCCTTTTTTCAGGCAGAGCACGGTGCAATTTGATCAGTTGTTGGTGGTAGCTGTGGGCATTGACAGTTTCACCACGTTTCAACACCTCATAGTAGACGATACCCTGCTGATCCCACCAAACGGACAGCATCGTCTTCCGTCTGAAGTGATTTAGTCTTGGGGAAGATGTTGATGGTTGGCCGGGATCAACCCACGATTTCTTGCATTTAGGATTCTCGAAATATATCCACTTTTCATCGCTTGTCACAATCCGATGCAGGAACGACTTTCCATATGCCTATCGTTCAATTTATACGGCACCCATTTTATTTTCAATCTTCTCCATGGCACGCAGATGCATGGAAATGGCTGGTTGAGTAACACCCAATTGCTCCGCGCGCATTTTTTGCGATTGGGTATCGTCTTCATCCAAAAGAGCCTACAATTGATGGTTCTCAACCTACCTAGGCCGATTTTCACGCTTCTTGTCCCACAAGCCAAAATTACCGTCTTTGAACCGACAAAATCAATTTCGGCACGTTGTTTCCCATAGGCCTCCATTAGCATTCTATGCTACTTGGCAGCCGATTTCTTCAAATTGAAGCAGAAAATCAGAGCTCCCCGCATATGCTCTCTTTCTGGCACAAAATAAGACATGATTACCAAAGGAAAAATGTATGTTGTTGTACAAAATTGCTGACAATGTGCACTGATTAATGTTGACAGATGTCAAACTCATAAAAAAAAGTATGGCATGCCCATGTTAGCTTAATACGTTCACTCACGCCATCTATGACCAAACAACGGATTTAAGCTTTTAAACCTGGTAAACATTTTGTATTATTAATGGCAAACTTTAAGCTAAGCAATTTTTATTATAAAAGATATATAAATTGGACAAATTGTCAAATGACAGATCCGAATTTATAGAATTATTAAATGAACAAAATTACATAATATAAATTTTAAAATAATTAACATTCTTTATATTATTTCTTTTGATAAATTTTTAATACTTTAAAAAAATCCTAAAGTTAAAATTATCATACCATAAATGAAGATGAATAGCATTTCTAACTCATCTTTACTCACTGATAAACAAAATAAAAATATTTTTAGTTTAAAATTTCTTAGATATTTAATCAGAAAACTATTTTATTGATATCTAATAACATATAAAAAAATAAAGCCTTAAAAACTACTTTGAATTCTAATACAACCAGTTTCGATCTCCATGTTTAAGATATAAATTTATGATACAAAATAATTTCTTAAAATATCTTTAAAATAACAGAAATATTTAATATGTAAAAAAAACCCATCTATTGTAGTTCATATTAATTTAAACTTGCCAACAAAAAAAAGTTGTTATACTGCACTAGAACCTTATAAAATTTTTCTCACGTTACAGTTAATATTTTTCAGTCCAACAAAATTTCTACACAATTTTCACTAAATCTCCAAATAAGAGTAGAGTTTGTACAGTAATTAATAGAGAAGAGGGAAGGGGGGTACAAAAAATCAAAATCACTTCCCTCCAAGAATAAAAAAAAACCTCATTTTTTCTGTATTGCCCATTAAATTTTGATCGTGCACTTAATTTGAGTGAGAATAACATGAACCGACTACTGGTACTACAAAATTGTATCTGATCTCTAATAAACTTCTAATTTTCACAAAATTGTTACAGAAAAAAAATAGATGTAAATAAAAACAGAAATGATCAAATGACTCATGGAAGAGAATATCGTGAATAATATCAGAAATCTCTGTCATGAACTACATCACGACACCGAAAAAGTAAAAGCCTCGAACTACCCTAATGAGAATTGTCTTCTGAGAAAACTGACTCTAAGTGTTTGTTGATGATACAAAAAGTGGTCAAAAATTATTTTCGTAGGAAGCTGAAAACGAATTAAGACTGCAGGAAAAACTCCCATGAACATGGATGGATTTTCTTATAGTCGTAAATAGATCAGCCTAGATGGCGATAAAAACGGTGACAACATCGTCAACCGGTAGCTACGAAGACATTCAACAAAGTACAGATTCCAGCTACAATATTGGGTAAAAGCCAAACGATCTGAAGACAGCAACAATTACGACCATGTAACTAGTTTAGTCGGTTTTTTCGACATTTTATCTTCTATTATTTATAATTTTTTATAATGATGATCCCCTGTAATTATCTTAACGGCGGTCTTTTTTTTATGCACGGTTATACCAGAATAGCTGGTGTAATTTCCGTTGTTCGTGCACATTATGGCAGCCAAAGAAGAAGGTAATTTCTTGTCAAAGACCGACATGGGAACCGAAACTAGATCACAGAATTCAAGTAAAGGTGCTG
Source organism: Atherix ibis (assembly GCA_958298945.1). Classification (NCBI taxonomy): domain Eukaryota; kingdom Metazoa; phylum Arthropoda; class Insecta; order Diptera; family Athericidae; genus Atherix; species Atherix ibis. The sequence goes on along the minus strand of OY282605.1, from coordinate 26,279,884 downwards.
ATGAATCTATTGCATAATTGATCAAAGGCAATTTTCCAATTATTATCATAAAAAAAAAACGCTGCACATCCGCTAATTTAAATAAAGTAGCTCAACTAAAATATTTGCCACACAGATTATGGTACTTTTATAGCGGTATATTTTAGAAAATGTTTTATTTGAAAATTAATTTTATTTTTGAATAAAATTTTCACTAATTTTATAATAAAAAATAACTTTTATGACTTTAGATCTTTAGAAATATTGATAACTTTTAGGAAAGGATTTTTAATAAAAATAGTATTTTTTCATAGCTACTTTTTTATATTTTCTACATTTTAATTTAGTAATTTATCGCCCAAACAACAGATAACGTTTGCTGAACAAGTTACAATTTTCTTTTAAAATGTCTACGCCACTGGACTATGAAGTTTGGCAGTCAATTACTAAGAGTGACATCAATAAGAATGATTTAGTGATACTGCCAAATTTCCGTGAGTTACAAAATGTTTAACCGATTATTAAGAGGATACACCATATTTTATCAAGAACACAAATTTCCCGTTGGCATTAGCCATTTTTGGAGAGCCAAGAAGCTGTGGAACATGAATCTTGCTCAAGGAGGCCTTCAAGATCGAAAACTGAAGAAAATATAGAACGAGTTTATTAACATAGAAAATAATGAGTCATCCTTGAAAGCCGCAGAAATAAGAATTGTGCACGTCCAATCGGACATTGCCCACTTAGATTCTCCATCATAACAATAGCCCCCGAGTTTTTATTGGAAATTGGGATTCCTGTGATTTTACTGCGCCCCTATTAACCTGACTATAGTCTGCGTGACATTTTGTGTACCTCAAGAATATTCTTGCAACTGCTCGGCCAAAGGAGTATAACCCATCAAAAATATGTTGATAACATCCAAAGGAGTGTAACTCAGGAGCTGAAGTCGATTCCAATTTAAGACTTCCAGGACTGGTAATAAGACTCGATATAGTATATATCTGCTCAAGGGAACTACACTGAAGGGAATAATATGGATGTAAAAATAGTAAGTAATATTTTCGCAAAAAAAATATATGATAATACTTTTGTGCCACTCCTCGTAGCATCGGAACCATCGCTTTACCAGTGCTGATGAATGTTGCTGCAACATATTTCGTGCAACATATTATGTTGTGAGTAAAGTTCATAAATAAAAAATTTAATTTTATATTCGAATAAGATGAAAATTATTCATTTATTTTTAAAAAATGTAAAATTATTTCACACAAAACAGTATTTTTCTATAAGTAAATTAAAAAAATTAAAAATAATCGGATAAAATAGTTAATTAAATATAGAAATGAAAAACAATTATAAATAAAATTATTTCTTCAGAATATTTTTGCTTCTATTTTCCTTTTTACTATATGTAAAAAAAATTTTAACACAAAATAAGCAATTATCATAAATATTATATATTAATCTACTATAATATCAATATATTTTCAAATAATAGTTTTTAATTTTTTTTCTATATATATTTTTTCACAAAAAAATAGTGCAATTTTAAAATAAATTCGTTATAATTTTTGAATAAAATAAAATTTAGAAAAAAATATTTCTAATAAAAACTTTATTCGAATTGCTGAATTGGAGAATTTGAAAATCTTATAACTATGGAAAAAATATATTTCTAACTATTCCATATAAAATATTTCTAATAAAAAAAAATTCTTATAAAATTTCATAGCTAAATTCTCATAAAAACGAAGATAAATGAAGTAATTTTTTATAAAACGCGATACCTCCTCCTTCATTTTATTTTGATTAACATTTTTATAGACTACATAATCTTTGACATCGATAAAAATATGAATTATTGACATTTATATATATTGTAGAAAATGAATGAACGAATAAAATAGATTTTGGTGAAATACCAAATAAGTTTATATGATTGGGGGCTGTGTGCTTATTAATCCTATTCAAATTTTGATCGTAATACTAGAAAAATGAAAACCCTAAAAGGAAATCGATCAATTTCTATTCTGAATAAATAATAAACGTTGTAGAAGGAGGATTAGGGCAATACAATAACGAATCAAAATGGTAAGGTGTTGATTTTAAATGATTTTCTCACCTGCCGAGCTTTGAATACTCGTAAGCTTACCGTTGACAATAAGTATACCTCGTGCCATTTGTTCTATTGTTACCGAATATGATCAGTAAGCATACAGAATTTTAACTAAGAACATTTTTGATTTAAAATATTTTCCAATGTGATATTTTGATGTTCTTGAAAAATAAAAGAATATTAACCGAAAATTTGTAGAGTATCAAAAGAATGACAGGGTGAGGTTGAGGTAGTCCGTTAACTTTTTCGATGTGATCGATCGAGTTTCAATGACCTTTTGTTCGATTCCAAGAAGTTCAAACCCAAGTCAAAAATCAAATATCAAATATGATATTTCGATATTGCCATACAAACTAAATAAGATGAGGTATAGTTAAGAAACGACTATAAAAATTTGGTACTGTGTAAGGCGGCCATAACAGCTTTTAAATGCGCACCTTACATCAATCGTAGTAATAATAGGCATAATCGTCAAAATATGTTATGTGATCGAAACGTTTCGTGATTTGTTAGTTGTTGTTAGATATTAGACTAACTATTCACGTGTTCTTCATATCGTCATTATTTCATATTGAGATTAAAATTTCAAAACAGATCCAGTGTACACGTGCCCAAATTTATTAATTCATCATAAGAGAAGGCGACAGGCCCCGGTATAACATACTATCTTTCTCCTTAAAAGCCACAACAACACCATTTGTACAGGTACAAATCCAACTGCTGAAAATTTGATGAATTGACTCATCAAATGTCGTTTTTCGTTCACTTGTTCACAAAATTGATTTGGAATTTTTATGACTTCAAAATACAAGCAGATCAATTTATACACAATTGCAATTTAAATTTGTATACGAATACTCTGAGTAGTTTTACTATAGCTATCAATACTTTCAACACATTCAGTCCCATATGTGTGACTTGTAGTCTCTTTTGGTGACAAAAACAATACGAAATCGTTAGAGTTTTGTTAGCTAAAAATAAATTGTCTGAGCGTCCGTCCAGAAGCCCAACAGTAACCGCAAGCTATTATATGAAAATAAAGCCCAGAAATTGTTAAATGTGGGTTGAATGGCTTTTTAAAATCTAAAATTGATTTCTTACCTGTCGTATGGCATGGAATGTTTTTTTTGTTCTTCTTTTTCTTCTGTTATCTTGAAATAAAGAGACGAGTACAAGACAAAACGCACCAAAGACCACCTACTTGACTGAATTGGCGTGGGCGATATACCTCAATTGCGGTGACAAATGTGTTGATTGAAAAAGTTTCAAATTTTTTACTAATTTCAACTGTTGTACATTATGATGTTATTGTTTTTAAATCAATCTTGGATTAAATTCATTATTATTTAACTAAAAAAAAATTTTTTTCCACTTTAAAGGGTTATTAAATATTTTTTCCGGATTGATATTTTTTATGATAGAAATTCAACTTAAAGTAAGGTTAATAGGTAAAATTCTATACCAACGGTCTATAAAGATTTCTGTTTTTAAAAATACCGGAAATAATTTTCTTTTTTTCTTCTTCAAAAAACCCTAGATTAGTTATAACTTACTTATAAATTTATCTAAATTAGTCTCGTTATTTGATTTGATGGTTCATTATTATCTGATTGGCAGCTTTTGGCATATTTTTCTTAAAATTGTATGTGAATTTTTGTTGCAAGTGATAATTATCAAGTAATAAATATTCCAGAATAGTTCCATGGATTAAGCAGAGCCTTACCGTTTTTTCTGCTAACGAAGGAAGTCTTATAAGAGTCTTATTTTATATTATAATAGATAATATCTTAGACGAGTGGTATATTGAGATTATGAAGAAATTAAATAGCATAGATCCTTCTTTAATGAAGTTTCATTTAATTTTTATATTATCAATTAGGGGGCCATAAATCGGCGGAAGTATTGTTTCCACTAGTTGTAATAAGTGCTGATAGGCTTCAACTAAAATGCACACTGGTTTTAAGTTCTTTATCTGAAAAATGTCCTTTCAAGTATTTTTATTTTATTTTAGGAAACCGAAAACAAAGTTACAAGGTCAAGCGTGGATAAGATAAGATGGGGTATCACAGAAACCTCCGTTTTTGATAAAAACACGTTATGACAGAGGATGTTGTCATTGCGGAGCATTTAAATGTGTGCAATATCCAATTTGATGCAAATAACCCTCTTTATGAACCTTTCAAGGAGGTTCAGTATTAATCGATACTTTTAAAGAGATTCACGTAGATTTTTTGGACCGAAAATATCATATGAGATATGGCAGAAAAAAACTGATACTTCCAAAGTAATTTTCTTGGGCAGCATTTTTGTATCGGCGGAGGCGTTTTTTCCTCACCAAGTACTATTTGGAGGTAGGAATCGCCTTCAGTTACTCGGTTATACTCCTTTGGAAATTACCGACATACTTTTAAGGATATTTTGATAAGGGACTAAAAAATTACATGGTGACTGGAATCGGTAGGATAGGATAACTGGGAAACCACAAAAAAATCTTTCTTCAAACAAAAACTCGGTGATTTTTTGCAGTAGTTTTTGTTGGCAGAAAGGATTTTTTGTCGGAAAAACCGCTTAAGTATCTGCAATATTCGTCTAGACGTGTACAACCCTTCTTTCTTGATGTATTCACCATAGACTCGTTGGAATTTTTTAAATCAAAATATATAAGGTCTAGTGAAAAGTAATCCATTATTTTGCCAATATATGGCTTTCAAAGTCTGTATCTCCCGTTGTAAAAGTGCGATTGGGTTGCACTAGATGGCGTTAGAAAGATAAGATTTTTTACTAAAAAAGTTTCTGATACAGTTTTGTGATTACTTGACTCAGTATTTTTTTAGCAAGCGTCAAGGATGGACACCAACAAAGAGAAAATACGCCATATTTTACAGTTTTTCTTCGATAAAGGCGAAAACGCAAGCCAGGCAGCTGAAAATGTGAATAGTGTTTATGGTTCTGATACTGTAACAGCCAATCATGCGCAATTTAGGTTTAGTTGATTCCGTTCCGGTAATTTTGATGTCAAAGATGCACCACGCTCTGGAAGGCCAATTGTCGAAAATGTCGATAAAATAATGGAAATCGTCGAGTCCGATCGTCACGTAAGCACTGTTTCGATTGCCCAGGAGCTAAACATTGCACAAAAACTATTTGGAACCACTTAAATAAGGCTGTATAAAAAAAGAAGCCACACGAGTTATCGCAAAAAAACCTCATGGACCGAATTTCCATCTGCGAATCGCTGCTGAATCGCAACAATATCGATCCATTTCTGAAGCGGATGGTTACTGGTAATGAAAAGTGGGTCACTTACGACAACGTCAAGCGACAACGGTCGTGGTGAAATCGCGGTCACCCGGCGCAAACGGTGGTCAAGCCTGGATTGACAGCCAGGAAGGTTTTGCTGTGTGTTTGGTGGCACTGGCAGGGAACCATCTACTATGAGCTGCTCCCCTACGGCCGAACTCTTAATTCGGACCTATACTGTCAACAATTGGACCGTCTGAAAGAAGCAATCGCCCAGAAGCGGCCAGTCATCGATAGTGACTCGCCAGAAGTTCCGGGACCTTGGTTGGGATGTTCTTATGCATCCACCTTATAGTCCGGACCTGGCACCAAGTGATTACCACCTCTTCCTGTCTATGACGAATGATTTTGCAGGTGAAAAGTTCGCCTCAAGAGAAGATTGTGAAAATCGACTGTCCCAGTTTTTTGCCAATAGGGACGAGGGTTTCTATGAGGGAGGCATTATGAAATTTCCTCCAAAATGGCAACAAGTTATCGAACAAAACGGTGCATATTTGACCTAAATCGTATCATTCTATCTATGCTAAATAAAACCTTCAATTTAAACGGATTCATTAAGTTTAACATAAAATTTAATGACACACCATTGCTCCTGATTGCGCAGTTCTAGTTTTCGTAACGCACTACAAAAACACATCCTTAAGCTCTTCTGCTGTATATCTAGAAAGGATTAACACAAAAGTTATTTTGACAGGAAGTCCATAAAACTATCAGGTCACTCTTAATAAAACCAGTCTCAATAATTTTCTGTCACATTTCATATAAATACATACATTCAAAATGAAAAATTCTGCCAATTATCAAAGGATTAAAATTTGTTAATTTAATAAAAAAAAATTTTTTTGCCATGTAGAATATATAGAAAAAATACTTTACGATTTATTTATTAGCAAACGAATAACATTCTTGAAAAGAAATTGTCCATATTGGCTACTTAGCAGATCGTCCAAAAACGACGGATCAATATTTCACTACAACAATTTTAGTTGAATGTGTAAGCGTTTTGTTGGACAATATCGCACTAGCAAGAAAATAGTAATTGCTCTGGTAGTAATCGTAATAATCATAATATTATACTTTTACTTAAATCGAAAACTATCCAATTAACTACTCTGTAAATTGCATCAATAAGCCGACTACTTACCTTCGCACACGTTGTGTAGGTGAAGTAAAGCCGCTATCCTTTCGTATCGGAGCACCTGTGAGTACAAAGTTGTTCTGTTTGCCAGCACTAAACTTATTAGTTTCTCGTAAATTGTTTTAAAATATTGAATCTTGGGAAATATGAGGAAAGATATTGTAGTGGACAGTGGCCGATGCATAGTGGTTGATGATGATGATGGTCAGTGAACGATGCACGGTAGCAGGCAATTTACGTATATGAGATAGGCTGCCTGTTAAATACTTCGGATCGGCTAAGCGCATAAGGCACAGGTGCTGTTTGCTTTTTCAAGTTTTTAATTACAAATAACGAGTAGAAGATAGACAATATTAAAATGAGAGATAGAGATCCGACAACAACCAGATCCACTTGCATAACTTATTCCCTAGTGTATCGGTCAATTTAGAGTAAGTTCGTATCAAACAAGTCCGGCAAACTCCTTCCAAAGCATCCACCGCACAAATAAAATTATAATTCCAAATGGAAGTCAAATTCAATATTATCTTTTGAAACTTCCAAGCAGAAGCATCACAAAACGGCAGATAATAAAAAGGAATTTTTCTGAGACGATCGTAAGTTGGTGTGGCGTGCATCAAGGCAATAAAATTAGCGAATTTACGATAATTTCCAACTTGTTGTATTCCTTACGCTATTTGGTGATCTGGTCTGGTCTGGTCTGGGTCTGCTCTGTGGACTTGGCAGTGGCTGACAGTTTTGCATTCAGTTTTATAGTATTACAATTTTTCAGATAAGGATCTACAATGGCTGACTGGTATTATCGCAAATTCCAGACATTGCACTTTTCCAAAATACACTCTCCATAATATTGCCAATCATCATACCAATGTGTGGCCATGTTTCAATTGATTTTTACTTCCGGCTTATAGTAAAATTATATAAAAATTTCTCTTATTGACTTATAAAAGCCTAGATCATTTTTGTACTGTAGAGTCAGTACGAAAATATGTTGTTTTTTTGGGTTTGGATACGAGGGTCGTTCAATAAGTCCTTAGAAAATCCGAGAAATTGTGCTCGTAGTGTCGGTAAAATCAACAGGAAAGCTGTCAAAATTTCAGCTCGATCCATAGCGTAGGTCAATTTTTATCGTCGATTAAAGTTAACGACAATTATTTGTGCATAACAATGGAAAAAAGCGCGTTTAGGGCTGTCATCAAACATCTCCATTTGAAAGGCTTAATCCCGAAAGAAATCAAAGCCGAGTTGGATGCAGTTCATGGCACATCTGCACCTGTGTTTGCGACGGTTTACAATTGGGTGAATGAATTTAAACGTGGCCGTTCATCCACAAAAGATGAACATCGTTCAAGACGCCCAGTTGAGGTGTCCACTCCTGAAATCATCGACAAAATCCACGATCTGATTTTGAACGATCGGCGAATTAAAGTGCGCGAATTAGTTGAGGCCACGGGCATATCACAAGGTACAGTCGCTTCAATTTTGCATGAAAAATTGTCTGTGAAAAAAATTTCGGCAAGGTGGGTGCCGCGTTTGCTCTCAGAGGAGAATAAGCGCAATCGTGTAGTGGACTCTGAGGCTATGTTGGCACTCTTTCATCACAATCCTGCCGAATTCCTTCGTCGATATTTCACTGTGGACGAAACCTGGATACACTACTACACTCCAGAAACGAAGAGACAGTCATCACAGTGGATTTTCAAGGGTGAACGGGCTCCGAAGAAGGCGAAAACTGTGCCATCGGCCGGCAAGGTGATGGCCACGGTCTTTTGGGATTCGCAAGGCATCATTTTTATCGACTACTTGGAAAAAGGAAAAACAATAACACGAGCGTATTACACGTCGTTATTGGAACGGTTGAGCGAGGAAATCAAAGAGAAACGCCCCCATCTGAAGAAGAAAAAAATCCTCTTGCATCAGGACAATGCGCGTGTGCACACCTGCGCTGTTTCCATGGCCAAAATTATGGAATTGAGAAAGGAATTGTTGCAGCATCCCGCTTATTCACCAGATTTGGCCCCGAGTGACTATTTTCTTTTCCCCAATCTTAAGAAATGGCTTGGCGGACGACGGTTCACTTCCAACGAGGACGTCATTGCTCAAACGGATGAGTATTTTGCAGAACTTCCGAAATCCTATTTTTTGGACGGGATACAAATTCTGGAAAAACGTTGGGAAAGTGTATAGAGCTAAAAGGAGATGATATTGAAAAATAAAAAACTTTTTTTTTAAAAAAGAGTTTTCTTCCATCTTTTTCTAAGGACTTATTGAACGACCCTCGTATTATGCAGGAAATTTACATAAAAAAAATTGTATTAAATAAAATATTAAAAAATATTAAAAAAATTTCATGGAATAACAATTAGAATAAAAAAGAATTTATTAAAATTTCCGATAAATTCTGTTAAAATATAGAAAGTTTAACTTTCTTCCACCTTTTCGCCGCAATATCTTTGAAAATTGATTATACAGGATTATCCATTTTGTTATTTGGAAAGTATAGTTCTGTCATTAAATGATTATCCTTTAATTTTTGTCAATTTGGATAAGAAATAATTTTTGTTAGGTTTGCCATTTTTTATTATTATTCGTTTAATAATCCAAATATTCAATCAAATTGTAAAAACTTTCTATTAAGTGGTTATTATGCCATAACCAAGTAGCGCGCTTTTTGCTTCTTTGTTGAAGAAAATTTTTTCAGTGTTGGGAGTTATTTCTGGTCTGCCGCCTAATTAATACTCACAAAAAAATATGAAAAAGTCGCTGTATCTCCGTAAGGCGTCTGTCGGGTGTGCATTTCAGTGTGAAAGTGTAATTGTCACGTGTTTCTCTTAAATTTCAACTATTTTTGGACTAAACTTAACAATTTTAATTTGGATCAAGTGTAATTTTAATGAAATTCCAATACAAACTATATAATATAAGACAATTTGACTTTATTGCCCCCAAAAAATCTTATGATGCTGAATTATGAAATTTGGTAATATTAATTGGCCTCCAAGATCGTGCGATTTGACGCTCTGGTGGTTTTTCCTTCCCTAAAACTACATAGAAAATCGTATTTATTTAGACTTTATTTTATTGAAATCTAAATTGTGAATGTGCTTTATTTAATTTTATTTTCCAAAGTATTTAAGAACCTAATTTAAGAGCATTCAAAAATCAATATTCGTCAAGATATACCAAGAATACATAAAAAATTACCGCAAAAGAATTAAGTCCTGTAAAAATTCAAATCAAGTTTTTATCAAAATTTTAAATAAAAGTAAAAGACGTCATACTCATCGCACCTCTTAAATAAAGTTTAGTTTTTTTTAATTTCCGAATGAATATTATTTTATCCGATTAATTTGTGTACCATTTAATTTTCTTTTTTTTTTTTTGTTGTTGTAAGAAAATCCTATAAAATATAGCAAATTAGAATATTTATAGCTTCTGTTTTTAAAAGACCTTTTTTTTTTTATCTATTAGACGATAATACGTTAACACTTTTTTTAAAGTTGGCAGATAGTTTTAATAGTCGTCATAAGCAAGCACCAATAATTTTCAATAGATATAAATTTCATTTGAAAATTTATATATCTTAACCATAAAATTATAATCGGTAGCCATAAAGCTATTATGAAAGGAATTTTTTTTTTTGTTGCAATGTTACCACAATAAAATAATTCAGAATGCCAACAGAACTGCTAAAAAATTAATAATAATAATTTATTGACAAAGATTTAATTTAAAAAAAAGAGGAAACTATTTAATTATAATTTATTATTTAAATGCATTGTAAAATTATAAAATAGAATTTATAGTGTGTCTTAGGAAGACTTCAAACAAGTCACTAGACCATTAAAGCTTCGTTTGGCTTTAAAGATATAATTAATTAAATATGTGTGCGCGCATATGAGAAAGTTAGTATTTATAGTGCAGATATGAGAAAAATAAAATCAGCTCAAGCTTTAAGAGTGTTTCAAATATCATAAGTCACAATATCAAATCTTATCATTTGTAGTGATCTTTATTGCAGTTTCAAAAATTTTTCCTTATTTCATATATAATTCTAAGTCCTTGAAAATGACTAAATAATTATGTACATAAATTTCTAAATAAATAATTAAAATGCATTTGATGTAAAGAGAAAACCAAAATAGAAACAAAAAAAAAAAACAACAACAACAACAAAATTATTATAACTTAAACTTAATAGTTAAGATGAATGAGTAAAAACAAGTAATTGACAATGAAAATAACTGGTTGATAAAAATAACAAAGTTTATTTATATAAAAATGGCTCCCCTTTTGTTACAAACAAAAAAAAATATAATTAAATTTTCTGCAATAAATTTAAGCTTTTATTATAGATAAAATAAGATTGTCTGGTATTATAAAAAAAAAACACTTAAATTTATTTATTTCAAAAATTTTAACTATGGAAGTTTTCATGTTTTTCTTTTTATTTTCTTTTTTATGTTAATAAGACAGTATAACAAAAATTAAATAAATAAATTTAAAAAAAAATATCTAATATATAATAAATATAGTTCATTATTTTTTTATTGTTTTTACAAACAAACCAAAAAATAACAAAAATTAGCCCATTAAATTTCACCTTCACACTTTTAATGATTTTAGTTACTATAAAGGCCGACTGATCTTTTACCATTGTGGCGTTAGTATCGATCGTTGTGCTTTTATATACAAAAACAATCATTTCAGCTTATATGGGGATTGACTCCGCCTTTTCGTACGAATGGGACAACTATATATTTTTTTTTTATGAAAATCATCCATTATATACGATATTTCTTTGTCACGCTAGTCGTGTCATAGCTGAGAGCAGTTCCGCTTATATACTTCTACCTATTGAAAAGTTGTACTAGCATGTTTGCGATCTCAGTTGAGAGATCAAAATGTCTGAGAGCACGTTTTCTCAATCCACTTCTAATGTTTTACTCTCTTAACAGCCGGCCATACCTGATGATATTCTACCACCTGCAGTGATCAGGTATTCGGCTGTGCTCAGTAAGCCAGGTAAGATCAACTTGGTAGGTAATATTTAAATCGAGTAAGAATGATCTAATTTTTAAAAATTTCAAATTGTTAATTTTTTAAAAAAACACATAATTTTTGATAAATACTAAAATAAGAGTGACGCCTAAATTTTTACTAATTCCACCACTATTTCTATCGCCAGGTATAATATCGAAGAAGTATATTTTTGGTCTCTTTCTCCATATTGTTGATTAATTAATACAACTCCCATAAGTATTTTCACCAATGAAAAATTCGAAAATGAAAATTGGAAAAAAATCTATTAGCATTAGAAAAAAATCTATTGGGAATGACTCATCTTACAGATTGATCTAAACTATCACACTACACCATCACTCTATCTATCTATCTGTGTCTCTATCGATTTGTAGACTAAAGATTCCAATCAAAAATCAATCGCCCCAAAACAATCTCCCTCTCTCTATCCCCACGAAATTGATTAAAAATTTATTATATCAGATTGTAAATGTTTGCATAAAATCAGTATAAATTATCGCCAAAAAGAAATCGCGTGGGCATATTTCCCTAATTATTTCTGCGCTTTTTTTTAGCTACATTTTTCTTTGAATAAATTATAATCTATTAACAAACAAAAAAATATTAATAATTATAGTTATATATATAATATATATTAAAAAGCATACTTAAAAATTCAAACCAAAATATTAAAAAAAAATACCAAAATCACCGAAAGAAAAAATTATAAAACAAACAAACAAAATATGAAAAAAATCCTTGTTAATATAATATTTTAGAGTATGACATGTTGATTTTCTAGTATGGCGACTCCATTTTAAACTGATTTAATCTTATGGAAATTAATATATTGACCAGAGGAGTGAATCTACATCTGTAAATCAAAACGAGCAGATTTTGAAATTGTTAATTTTATCAAAAAAAAAAACAAAAAACCCGTATAGGATATTCGTGATTCACCTTGATTAACAACAATATTAGCGATTGATTTGTCACGCCTACTTTAAAGATTTATTAACATATAAGAGAGATCAGAAATTTTTTTGTACGTGTCTTTTTTTTTTTTTTGGTTTTTGTTTATTTTTCAGAGTTTATCTATACAGAAAAAAAATGTTTGCATTTAATTAAAATATTTAAAATAATTAACAGATCATTTTGGTTTATAGTAAGAGTGACATCTATTGGGAAAAAGTATATTTAAATTAAAAAAAATAAATAGTTTGATTAGTTATTCACTAACAGGTAAGCGATTTAATTTTTATCGAAAAAACTGATTTATTATCGAAAAAACTTTCAATAGAACGAATACTAGTAGTCATAGTCGAAGTGTCATCTTTTACAAAAATGTTTATTCAGAAAATGTTAAAAATTTAAACAACTTAATTGATTGGTTATTTACTAAAATGTGAGCAGTACAATTTTTTTTTTAAAACAAGATCATAAAATATTTCTCTTAAGAGTAAAATATCCTTTTGATCCTTATTCAAGTAACAAAACCTTATCAAAAAAGCTTACAAAAGAATAAACACAATAAGGTGAGGCGATAGTGCCATCTATTGGTAAAATGTATACTAAAAATATGTTAAAAATTAAAACAACTTAGTTGTTTGGTTATTTACTAATAAGTAAACAGTCCAATTTTTTTTTAAAAAACAAGGTCATAAAAAAGATTCCAGTGATCTGCTGTTATAAATTCGACACCGAAAAAGCCACTAATTATGCTAACAGTGCTATCTATTGGGAAAAAATGCATTCAGAAAAATGCCTCAAATTTAAACGTTAACTTGGTAAAAGAACGCATACCATTAGTTATGGTAGGAATATCATCTATTGTGAAAATATTAGTTCAAAAAATGTTAAAAATTAAAAGAACTTAATCGATTGGTTATACACTAATATGTGAGCAGTACAATTTTCTTTTAAAATAAGGTCATAAAAAATTTCGTTAAGTGTAAAATATCCTTTTAATATTCTTTCAAGTATCAATTCCTCATCAAAACAGCTTACAAAAAAACGAACACAATAAGATGAGGTGATAGTGTCATCTATTGGTAAAATGTACACTTAATAAATTTGTTGAAACTTAAGAGAACTCAATTGATCTTAAGAGAACTCAACCGCTTAATTAATGGTATTTACAAACACCAAATACCATTAATTATGGTAAGTGTACCATCTATTGGGATAAAAATGAGGTATGTTCCAAAAGTATCGCGAATTTTGAATTTCCGCGGGTTATGTATATTCGATTGTCGATTTTTTTGTACCGTTATGTTGGTACTTATTTTGAATGTTCAGTTAATTTTTGACAGCTGCTTTAATTGCACGTGTTTTGGCTCATCTTTGATTTTTGCTCAATTTCGTCAAAAAAAACAGCATCGCATTAACATTGTTAAGGAGCTGTTGGACTCTGTCCGCGACGATCCAAATTTGCTCCAGAGGGTCATAAATAGTGACGAATTATGAGTTTATGATTATGACGTGGAAACCAAAGCTCAATCATCCCAATAAAAGCTGCCGCACGAGTCAAGACCGAAAAAAGCGCGCCAAGTTCGGTCGAATGTGAAGGTTTTGCTTACAGTTTTCTTTGATTGCAGGGGCGTGGTATATCATGAATTCTTGCCACAGGGAAGAACGGTCAATAAGGAATATTACCTGCAAGATTGCGCGAAGCAATCTGACAGAAACGCCCGGATTTGTGGAAGAACAAAAATTGGCTTTTGCCATTTTTGGCAAAAAACAGCACACTAATAATGCCGCAGGCACCGTATTGCCCAGATCGTCCCCCCTGTGACTTTTTCTTGTTCCCGAAACTGAAGACCATTATGAAAAAACGATGCTACGCTACGATTGAGGAGATGAAAACGGCATCGAAAGAGGAGCTGAACAAGATCACAAAAAATGATTTTTTGACGTGCTTCGAGGATTGGGAAAAACGTTGGCACAAGAATATAATATCTGGTGGGGATTACTTTTAAGGAGAGAAAATAGATATTCATAAATAAATAATAATTTTTGAAAAAAAAAACACAAAATTCGCGATAATTTTTGGACAGAACTCGTATGCATTCAAAAAATTCTTTTTAAATTAAAATAACTTAGTTAATTGGTTATTTATTAAAAAATATTAATAGTATAAATATCTGAAAAGGACAAAATATTATTTTTCCTAAAATTAAAATATCCTTTTCGTAATCTAATGAAAAAAAATGCTTACAAAAAAACAAATACTATTAGTTGTGATAAAAGTGGAAAATGTTCAAAAAAATATGTTTAAAATGAAAATAATAACTTAGTTGATTTACAACTTAATAATAACTTAGTTGATTTTTTTTCTACTTAACAGGTAAGTAGAAAAATCTTTCGAAAATGTACGAGTGTCGTTCAATAAGTCCTTAGAAAAAGATGGAAAAAAACTGTTTTTTAAAAAAAAAATTTTTTATTTGCCAACATAAACTCCTTGTAGCTCTATACACTTTTCCAACCGTTTTTCCAAAATTTTTATCCCGTCCAAAAAATAGGATTTCGGAAGTTCTGCAAAATACTCATCCGTTTGAGCAATGACGTCCTCGTTGGAAGTGAACCGTCGTCCGCCAAGCCATTTCTTCAGATTGGGGAAAAGAAAATAGTCACTCGGGGCCAAATCTGGTGAATAAGCGGGAGCTGCAACAATTCCATTCTCAATTCCACAATTTTGGCCATGGAAACAGCGCGGGTGTGCACACGCGCATTGTCCTGATGCAAGAGGATTTTTTTCTTCTTCAGATGGGGGCGTTTCCCTTTGATACGCTCCTGTTATTGTTTTTCCTTTTTCCAAGTAGTCGATAAAAATGATGCCCTGCGAATCCCAAAAGACCGTGGCCATCACCTTGCCGGCCGATGGCACAGTTTTTGCCTTCTTCGGAGCCCGTTCACCCTTGAAAATCCACTGTGATGACTGTCTCTTCGTTTCCGAAGTGTAGTAGTGTATCCAGGTTTCGTCCACAGTGACATATCGACGAAGGAATTCGGCAGGATTGCGATGAAAGAGTGCCAACATAGCCTCAGAGTCCACTGCACGATTGCGCTTATTCTCCTCTTAGAGCACACGCGGCATCCATCTTGCCGAAATTTTTTTCACAGACAATTTTTCATGCAAAATTGAAGCGACTGTACCTTGTGATATGCCCGTGGCCTCAACTAATTCGCGCACTTTAATTCGCCGATCGTTCAAAATCAGATCGTGGATTTTGTCGATGATTTCAGGAGTAGACACCTCAACTGGGCGTCCGAAACGATGTTCATCTTTTGTGGATGAACGGCCACGTTTAAATTCATTCACCCAATTGTAAACCGTCGCAAACACAGGTGCAGATATGCCATGAACTGCATCCAACTCGGCTTTAATTTCTTTCGGGCTTAAGCCTTTCAAATGGAGATGTTTGATGACAGCTTTAAACTCGCTTTTTTCCATTGTTATGCACAAATAAATGTCGTTAACTTTAATCGACGATGGAAATTGACCTACGTTATATATCGAGCTGAAATTTTGACAGCTTTCCTGTCGATTATTAAAAAAAATCTTTATCGACACTACTATTTCTCGGATTTGCTAAGGACTTATTGAACGACCATATTTAGTTTACCTTAAAGGTTTTTATTTTCTACTTCTTATTCCTTACCGAAAAATCGTTAAAAATGAAGAAAAATAAAAATTAACTTTTAGTAAAATAAAGTAAATATGTACTCTTAAAATATGATAAGAAAATTTCATCGAATAATGATGAAAATATCAATTTCTAATCATGAATTTTAAGTAATTTAATTTGAAACAAAGTAAAAGAGACTCCATTTATTCAATTTCAAATTATTTTTGATTGGAGAAAGCGCAAATTCAAGAATTCGTTTTACCATTTTAAATTTATTACCATTGATTGAATTGATAATAGTATTCGTAAATTGGTAAAAAGAAAACATACTTCAACGATAGTAAAAGAAGAAAACAAATAAGCTTCCCAAGCAAGTCCCTATTTTAGCAGCCGTTATTATATCCATCCCCATTCGCTGTTGTTATTTATATTGACACTGTGATTAAAGATGTGATTATGGATCTAATACCAGCGGCGTTGGTGATATTTTTGCACATTAACAATCAATCCAGTCACTTTGGAAACATCAGTGCGGTTGAAAATAATAAAGAACCAAAACTTCAAAGTTGGTCTAATAGTGAGAAATGCTTCAATGCGATGTGATGTGCTCTCTGTAGAGCGTTTTTGGTACAATTGCCGCGTATACGGAAAATGTGACATCAATCGAATCGAGGTAGCTAGATGCCATCATTGTAGAGGCTACAGTGGCATAACCTTTGGAAATTAGCATACATTTTAGCAGTCAAATGCACATGTCATAGCAGCAAATCTTCAAGTGGCCATACACTAAAGCGGTGCGATAAGAAATTTGCATTCCGAAGCCAAATGGACAAGTCATGGTGCTTGTGTCATTTAATTTCTTTTTTCAGTTGTGCTTCTGCATTTCATCGCAAGGTACTTAGAATTATAGCTAGCCTCAAATGAATCTCTGTTGGCTGTAGTGGACAATATCAGAGCCACAATTACTATGATGACATCGACAGCTAGCGACAACGACAACGCAAATGACACAGAGTCGATAGTGGATGGTGCAGAAAAGCTCAACCGAAGAACACGAACCAATGGAGAAGCTTCTCTCTTCTCGTTTCATCGTACAACCTTTCACCATAAGTTGAATTAAGGTTCATAGTTGATGGCATCCTAATCGAGTTTATGCTCGAAAACGGAGTGAGGTGCAATGGAAGAAAATACCTGACTACGTTGTGATGCGATACGATAATATGCATTCGCATTGAATAGTTTTTCGCGGGCGCATTCAGATCCATACAAAAGGGAAGGCGTGCTGCAATTGCGCAAATATCAGCGACCAGTTCGAAGTGACATGTCCGATATTATCTATCAGCTCATCATGTCAATAGCAATAATTTAAGACTCCATGAAACTGAGTTCAGTCCTCTGGGTACCACAGTGTTGTGTGCACTTGGACGTACTGTCATCCGGAGACTTGGTTTGTGATGCGGCCTTTTCGTCGATGAACCTCGTTGCGGGAACGATTTATGCAGTGCAGGTGGTTAATGCAAATTGCACAACGCATCCATGAACGGGCGACGAACGTCTAATCATAAAATGTTTCGAATAATTTTTACCTTTGGCCGCGATACAGTCAAAACCGCTTCTATAAATCGTCTCAGCACTCTCATAGATTTTATATAACAAGAACCTCCAACGCTAACTGCATTCATTCTCCTCTTTACCACCAAACCAAACATCGAAACTATACCAAAACTTTTTCTATTTAAATACTATTTGCAGATACCCTCTCTGTTCGGCTTCAGGTTCTTTCTCTGAACGGATCGTATTAATTGCAAGTCCATCGATGCGGCCAATGTTGCCTTGTGCCGAAAGATCAATTTATTATCATCGGTAGCCTTGTTTCGTAATCTTATCTGATCGCAACTAGATAGATCGCGTCGAAACGATAGTCCAATCAGCTCTGCTTACAGCTAATTTGCCGCAATTGATTTTTAAGATTTATTCACATTCCATTCCATTCGAGACAAATATTAACTAGAAAAGTATAAATATTCAAAGAAAATTTCATAGTGCTTTTTGGCATTTATTTCATCATTTTAACGAGTATTAAATAATATTTTGAAATCTTTTAAATCATCTTCAATATTATTATAAAAAAGTTTATATTTCTAGTATTTAAAATGAAAAAATATTTCCAAAACTTCTCATAGTTTTTCATTGGGTCCTTTTATTTGTGCAAAAAAGTATATTTTCTATTGACCTTAAAAAGGATCATTCCCGACAATTTAGCATGCTTTAGGAGCTGGTCCTGAGATCTAACCCGACAATTTAGCATGCTTTAGGAGCTGGTCCATACATAAACTTAAGCTTAGATTACAACGTGCGTCTAACAGACCATCTAAACGTCAAATGTCCCCTTTTTGCGCGGCAGACAGTATAATATATGCGCGATCACTTATGCACTTTGCGCGTGAATGGGTTTGTGCAGGTTCGCCGCAAACAAACTTTGTGTGTTTGACTTGAATGAACATCTCCAAAAAATAGTTACTTTATAGGTGCAATTTAAGCGAGCAAAAAGGTATTTCTACATGTTGAAGAACATGTAGAAATACCTTTTTTTTATCTATTCTCTAGTTTGCCGTTGCCGTTCTTATTTTACTAACTTTGTGTTATGAATAATATTTTCAATTTATTTATTTATTTTGATTATTTTCAATTTGTTTATTTATTTTAGTAAATAAAAAAATAAATAGTAACGACTTTGTATGTAATATTCGCCGATATATATAATATTCTACGAGGAAAATTTGCGCGTCTACGCACAAATATCGTGCACTTACACGATCAGTGTAATATACCGGCAATTTTTTCGTAGAGTTCAACGATTTGATAGCGAACCCTTGGCAAGAGAAAATCGGTTATTAGACGCACGGGTTAATCTAAGCTTTAGAATAGCTAAACGAGCTGAAAGGCCATCGGTGAAAATATGTTAAGCGCTATTATTTAGGAGGTCAACTATAGTGTCAACTATTATTTTGATGGCTCACAGTTTAGCATATGATGGAGCTGCTCTATATTGCACTGCAGTTTGTAAAAATATCTGCCAATATCTTGGACGGCTGAGAATGGTGTAGTACAGTCATTGGCGGTGACATCTTTGAAAACCAGAGTTGGATTATCGAACCTATTAAATATTTCTAGAAAGAGTTTCCAATCAGTCGATGGGCTAGTATTTTCACTTTCAAATCTGTTTAATTTCGCTTCCGTTAATGATTTAGATTTAATTTGTACGAGGACTGGAATTATCTCGCAGAAAGTTAGAAATTATAAGAGAAGGAGAGTTACCATTAGAAAAATTTCCAATACAATAGAAATTATGCTATTTTGAGTTTTAGATTAATTATTCTAAGCACAACATAAAATTATACTGGATTATCCATTTTGTGTTTTGGATAAAATCGCCCTTTTATTTGATAATTCTTTAACAAATATATCGTAGAAAGTAAATTATTTGATAAGACAAATTTCTTGTTTGGTACATAGGTCAATAATGCACATATAAGGTTTTAAAAACCTACATAAAATTATAGAGAAGCCATTGTATCTCTGAAAAGTGCCTGTCTGGTGCGCATTTTAGTTTAAAAGTATTTTTTTTTTAAATTGAGAAAGAGAGACCATTACCATCAATTCTGTGCGCTATTGCCGTATGATAACTTATCTTTATTTTGACTTGAACTCAAAAATTATAAGTTAAACTATATGAAATTTTAACAAAATAATGCCACAAGCCTCAGAACACAAAGAATTTTAGCTTTATTACGTGAAAAGCTCACAGGACACGTAATTAAAAAATTTGGTGATGTTAATTGGCATCCAAGATCGTGCAATTTGACACAATTAGACTTATTTTTTTAAAAATTTTATATTTGGTGTATAACTTAAAAATGCGGGATTTTTGGCAAACTTTGAGTGTTTATTTTGAAAAATTGTTACAATATATTTTATTTAAAGTATTGTCCATCGGAAGCCAGTACTTTTTCCCATCTTTCTGGCAACATATGGATTCCGCGCCAAAAAAACTGCTCCGGTTTTGAGGCCAAGAATGAATCGAGCCAATTTTTGATGCCCTGTTCTGAAGTGAAGCGTATTCCGGTGAGGGCGTTTTGCATGGATCTAAACAAATGGTAGTCGGACGGGGCAAGGTCTGGGCTATAAGGCGGGTAAGGCAAAACTTCCCAGCCACTGTTTTTTAAATAATTTTTAACCGGTCTTGCAACATGAGGCCGAGCGTTGTCATGATGGAAAATTATGGCTTCGTGTCCGGTCGCATATTCCGGGCGTTTTTCGGCCAATGCTCGCTTCAAACGGATTAATTGTGTTTGGTAGAGATCGCCTGTGATCGTCTGGCCCGATTTCAATAGCTCATAATAGATCACACCCTTCTGATCCCACCAAATACAGAGCATTACCTTGGCGCCATGGATATTTGGCTTTGGCGTTGATTTGGCTGGTTGGCCGGGCTTCACATACGATTTTTTGCGCTTTGGGTTGTCATAATGAATCCATTTTTTGTCGCCAGTAATGATTCGATTCAAAAACGACTTCTTTTTCTGCCGTTCAAGCAGCATTTCGGACATGCAAAATCGCCTTTCAATGTCTCTCGGCTTCAATGCATATGGGACCCAATTTCCATGCTTTTGGATGAATCCTGCTGCTTTCAAACGTTTTTAAAGCTGCTTGAGTAACTCCCAATGATTTTGCAATTTCTTCTTGAGTTCGACAACAGTCTTCGTCGAGTAATGCCTTTAAATCCTCATCTTCAAACTATTTTGGCTGACCTGGTCGTTCTTTGTCTTCCGTGTCAAAATCACCACTTTTGAACCGCACAAACCATCTCTCGCACGTTGAAATCGATGGAACATATTCAGGATAAACTTCGATGAGCAATCGCTACACTTTTTTTTCAAATTGAAGAAGTAAATCAACACTTCCCGCAAATGGGACTTTTTTGGTACGAAATTCGACATTTTTGAAGCAAAAAAAACTTTGTTGTTTACACTATTTCGTTCAATGCCTAATCGAGAATGAATGACAGTTGTTAAACCTCCAAAATGCCATATGAGTTATTATTAACACAAACCATGTGTAAAAGTTATGCCATCTGTTGTCAATCCCGCATTTTTAAGTTATAAAATTAAACTTAAAAGTACGAGGGTCGTTCAATAAGTCCTTAGCAAATCGGAGAAATTGCGCTCGTAGTTTTTTTTGTAAGTAGTATTATCGACAGGAAAGCTGTCAAAATTTCAGCTCGATCCATAACGTATGTCAATTTCTATCGTTGATTAAAGTTAACGACATTTATTTGTGCATAACAATGGAAAAAAGCGAGTTTAGGGCTGTCATCAAACATCTCCATTTGAAAGGCTTAAGCCCGAAAGAAATCAAAGCCGAGTTGGATGGAGTTCATGGCACATCTGCACCTGTGTTTGCGACGGTTTACAATTGGGTGAATGAATATAAACGTGGCCGTTCATCGTTCAGGACGCCCTGAATTGGGCGTTTACAATTGGGTGAATGAATGTAAACGTGGCATAAATATGAACATCGTTCAGGACGCCCAGTTGAGGTGTCTACTCCTGAAATCATCGACAAAATCCACGATCTGATTTTGAACAATCAGCGAATTAAAGTGCGCGAATTAGTTGATGCCACGGGCATATCACAAGGTACAGTCGCTTCAATTTTGCATGAAAAATTGTCTGTGAAAAAAATTTCGGCAATAAGCGCAATCGTGTAGTGGACTCTGAGGCTATGTTGGCAGTCTTTCATCGCAATCCTGCCAAATTCCTTCATCGATATGTCACTGTGGACGACCCCTGGATACACTACTACACTCCAGAAACGAAGAGACAGTCATCACAGTGGATTTTCAAGGGTGAACGGGCTCCGAAGAAGGCAAAAACTGTGCCATCGGCCGGCAAGGTGATGGCCACGGTCTTTTGGGATTCGCAGGGCATCATTTTTATCGACTACTTGGAAAAAGGAAAAACAATAACAGGAGCGTATTACGCGTCGTTATTGCAACGGTTGAGCGAGGAAATCAAAGAGAAACGCCTCCATCTGAAGAAGAAAAAAATCCTCTTGCATCAGGACAATCCGCGTGTGCACACCCGCGCTGTTTCCATGGCCAAAATTGTGGAATTGAGAATGGAATTGTTGCAGCATCCCGCTTATACACCATATTTGGCACCGAGTGACTATTTTATTTTCCCCAATCTGAAAAAATGGCTTGGCGGACGACGGTTCACTTCCAACGAGGACGTCATTGCTCAAACGGATGAGTATTTTGCAGAACTTCCGAAATCCTATTTTTTGGATGGGATAAAAATTTTGGAAAAACGGTTGGAAAAGTGTATAGAGCTAAAAGGAGATTATGTTGAAAAATAAAAAAATTTTATTTTTAAAAACAGTTTTTTTCCATCTTTTTCTAAGGACTTATAGAACGACCCTCGTACATTTAAAAATCTACATCCGTCAAGTAATGTCCCAATTCCAAGTAGAATTGTCCGAAAAAATCTAAAAAAAAGAATGTTTTATTAAAATGTACTTTCAGAAGTGTAAATTAGATATCTCATCCTCAGTACGATTGTAAATTTATGAAAATCCCACACGTGACATGAACCCGCCAAATGACCTCATGGTCGTGGCGCTATACATCGGACTTGTCTGAAAGATCTTACAATAATAAAAATACAAAACTTAAGAAGATTTCATGACATTTTAAAATCGATGCACATATTTTAAAAAACTATGGTTGGACAAAACTTAAAAATTATTCATATCATCTACAATATTTGATTGCATGTCAGTGTGTATCTAAAAGTAGAGTACTTGAACTAAAATATCTGAAATATAAATCAAACTAGCTATGGGGATTATTTTAATTTTCTACCAACGTACAGGATATTTATTTATTACCATTCAAACATACCGAATGTAAAGCAGTCATTCTCAGAAAAATTGTATTTTAAAAATGTAAATAATTCCTAATAGCTTATTTATTGAAGCATTGATGAATCCGGTGTTGTTAGTAGTATTTATTTTTTTTAAATTTCTACACATATCGAATAAAGTAACAATTTCATAAACTATACTTACTATGAATATATGTAGATTCTAAAGGAAATCATAAATTTTATATTCGTACATTTTCGTATATTTCTTATATTGATTCGTTGTTTGTTAGCAGGTACTTTTAGTTTGCAGTTTTCAAATTGCCATTTAACATAAACTTAGCAAGAGGTAATGGCTTGTTTCGATTCAAAACACGTATACTTATTAGGAAACCATAATTGTATTATAGTTTCAGAATATCTGGAGGTGCTTTTGTAAAAATTTCATTTGGGAATAAATTAAATTCAATTTGAATTTCAACAATAAAATATAGCCAAAAGAAAAAAAACCAAGTCACCTAAAAAAAATCTAGTAAGCGTAATAGTGAAAAATGGAAGATATTTTTTTTTGTCGAAAAATATCCTTTTTCTTTAGATAACAAATTAAATGGTAAATATCAAACATGAATTTATCGGAATTTCTTACATAAAAGTCAAGTTTAAGAAGAGAAATCCCAGAGGCCCTTTTTAATGTAAATAAAATTTAAGATGAGAAATATCTGAAGTTAACTGGTAAAAAGTTTCACATTTCGCACAGGTAACAGATGGTAAAATCATCAATCATGTCAAATCAATCAGCACCTGGTGGTTGATTGTGACTTCAATCCTTTTCCTTTTGTAAGCCACGATCAGATAGTGAATCGTTGGCTCAGTAGGTGATTAATCTTATTATTGAGTCGAAATTAATAATTCATAAATTGGCCGTTCGGATAAATGGCGTAAATGAGAGTTTCAGTAGCAGTAGGACACTCAAAAGTGGACAGAGCAAAGAATCTTGTTCGGAAAATAATTCATAAGAACTGCCAGACGAAATGATCAGGCTTTTTTGACAGATACAGGGCAGCTTCTTGGTAATTCCCTCAGTTCAGAATCTGTGTAAAAGAGCTGATCGGAAGGGTATTGGGGAAAAATTTCTGAACAATTAATGATTCTCTGATTTGATATTGTCGCGGAGTATAATAATATGGTCAGTGAATATCGGTGAATATCGGTTTTTTTTTTTTTCATTGAGAAAAGATTCGGTGGTAGTGCTCACGTGTACGCATGGAATTTATCAGTCTACTGCCAAGTTTCGGTTTCGAACGATGACACCCATTTTCCAAATATTCAAGATCACCCGGCGCACTCTAACAAATTGTACTTAATTAAAATTTTTGTATTAAATATGACGTCTTGAACGGAATACCGATGAGCTAGCAGTATCGGAATGATACGCACGGTACTCTATACAGAAGCTGCAGGAGGTGATAGTGTTTAGTATACTTTTAGGTAGTCACGGCATCGGTGAAAATGAAAATGATCGTCTTTGTCAAATCGAGATGTCGACAAGAAATCGATCGAACCAGACCCATCATTCAATTCTATGGAATGAATATTCCCATGATGGTGACTGCTGGACATCGTTTCACATATGAAAAATATGTTATTATTTTTGGTGCAATCCGTCAGTCTGAACTGAACCTCAGTAAGCATCTAGTCTCCAACCATTTAATCGTTATGTTGAAGGACCACAAACATATGATGACCATATATGTATGCCTATAACCTGAATCCGATCGCATTTCAAGCATTGATATTGATATTCGATAGGAATATTAATAAAGCGAAAAATTGCATTTTTAATTAAGACTATCGCATAGTTGTTACTGTTTTTTTATTATTATTATTGCAGTGTTGTTTGTTTTTGTAAAAAATTTCTGGAACTCTTTTGATATTCTCCTCTAGGAACAGTTTTTAGTTACCATTTTGAAAGTTCCACCATTTTTTTTTATCCAACGAAACTACATCATGCACAGTTGGCAATACCTCTTAAGTCATGATTTCGATCAACTTAAATAATAAATCGGCCACTGTTCAAATTTTGGTAATGTATCTTCAATAGTGTCCACGTTTGTCATTTTTTTTTTTGCTAGTATTTTGTTTATTACAATTTTGTGGTGGTGCATTTAGGAATTTTACTTTTCTTCGTTTTTTTTTTTTTTTTTTAAACTATTTTACTACCAATGAAGAGGAGCCCCCAAGTAAATATGTGAACGTGCCCAAGTTGATCAGCTTTTAGTTGAATAGAAATAAATTTCTGCCAAATATCTTTTAAGAGCGCAGAGATGGAATATTCCAATTGTTCATGAATGGATATCACGAAATTGATTCTTTACTAATATGCGGTGGCATTTAAGACTGCTCCCCTTTTAGTTGAATTCGATTTTTAAATCGATTGGATTATATATAAATGGGTAAGCTTGGATAGACTGATTCCAAACAGGGGCTATTGAAAAATGACGATGACGATGATGATGATGATGATGATGATGATGATGATGATAGTAGGATTTATAATAAGAATACATTTCATATCACGTTCGAAAAATGAATTTTAATCGAAAGACTTTTTTTCATCCAGTTTAATTTTGGCGTTACACAATACTCAGCATACAGTAAAATGAACTTTCAATAGAATACAAGATGATGATGGCTTGTAGAGAGAAACGAATAAAAATCCTGTCAACAATGATAATTTTTCAAAGACTAACTAACATAGCAGCAGACATTAAATCGGTTCGAATAACATCTTAAATGGAATTCTTTAATCTGAAATATTTAGTCGCGTTTGTTTTTAATAATGGCCCCAGATCCATCGCAATTTATGATATATGAACAGTGGCCACCGACATTTTCACTAAATGCCTGAACCTTGTTCGGCTGGATCCTTTTATACAAACAACTACATAAACGATGCGACATTATTTCATATCGAATTATGGTGTGAGCAGTTTTTGGATATTAATTCGCAGACATTTGTTGATGAGCCAAAAACTTTGCCAATATCTACGCCATTGGCAATGATAACTAATAATAATAATTTCGAATATTTTTCACAGGCGCTATACACTATATTAAAACGAAATCCCGTATACACCTTTTCAATAAAATGCAAAGAGGAATAAAAAAAAAACAAAAAAAAAACCTGGGCACAGGTAGGCATGTTGCTGTTATAATTGGCAGGCGATGGATTGCGATCGTGAGTCGTGAATTTAGTCAGCTCTTTTTGCAATTGCATTTCGAAAATATTTCTTAGCTATGCGCAAAATATTGCGTTATGAATTTTATGAAATAGTCTGTATATGCGTTGTTTTATAGCTTTACGATTCCATCCATCCATCCAGCCATGTAGAGGAAATGAAGTAAAAACTCGAGAAGTAACCATTGAACAATGTGCAGCTATCCTAGCCACTATTGTTTTGGATACCGATGAGCTCCTCGCATTCAAAAGGTTTCCAATTCGTGTAAAAGGTATTTTCATATCACACCGCAATGTGCAAATTATGAATTCTTAAAGTTGCTTTAATCAATACCAAATGGTTTTTGTGAAAGTCACAAATTCAATTTTCAAAGATCTCAAAAACGTGCTTTTATCGCCTGGAATATTAAGCGCTTCGTCCACATTGTCGCCAAATAATTTCTATTCGATTTTATATTGATTATTTTTTTTTTTTACATTAGATGTTCTTGTTTATAAATACGTGATTAGTTCAAACTTTTTGTAATTTTATCAACTTTTTCCAATAAGGTCATTTTAATTACATAAACATTATATTATGCAATGAATTTTGGGTTTTTGGTAAATAATTTTGTTTATACGAGGGTCATTCAACAAGTACTTAGCCTACAAAAGAAAAACAAAAATTTTGGAAAGGTGGTAATTTATTTTTCCACATAATTTACTTCAAGCTCGATACACTTGGCCCAGCGATGCTTTAACTTTTTTAACCCGTCCAAAAAATACATTTTCTCGAGGGAAGCAAAATAGGCCTCCGTGGCGACGATGACCTCCTCATTCGACCCAAATCTATTCCCGGCGAGTGATTTTTCCAGGTTTGGAAACAAAAAGTAGTTACAAGGGGCCAAATCTGGAGAGTATCGTGGATGGGGCAGCAATTCGTAGCGCAATTTGACCAATTTGGCCATGGAGACGGCGGAGGTGTGAGCCGGCGCGTTGTCGTGGTGAAACAGCACTTTTTTCTTCGCAAATCGGGGCCGCTTTTTCTTCAATTCGACGTCAAATCGGCCCAATAAGTCAGCATAGTAGCGCCCCGTGCTTGTTTTACCCTTCTCGAGGTAATCGATGTGGATCACACCTTGTGAATCCCAGAAAACGGTGGCCATCACCTTTCCGGCCGATCGAACAGTCTTCGCCTTCTTTGGAGCACGTTCGCCGGGTGAAGGCCACTGTTTCGACTCTTCCTTGGTGTCTGTTGTGTACCAGTGAATCCATGTTTCGTCGACGGTCACGAAACGACGCAAGAACTCCGCTGGATTGCGCTGAACAGCGTCAAACACGTCACCGATGTGGTCTCACGGTTGCGCTTGTTTTCCGGTGTGAGCAAACGCGGCACCCATCGCGCCGACAGCTTTCTCATGCCCAGTTCTTCGTGTAGAATATGATGCACCGTTCCTACTGCGATGCCCACAGTCTCAGCTATCTCGTGAACCTTCAATCGACGGTCTGCCAACACAAGATCGTGGACTTTCTTAACGTTTTCCTCCGTAGCAACCGACACGCTCGCTTTCAAAGGCTCTTAAAACAAAACTAATGAAGGGAATCGACTGAAACTTTGACAGTAGGCTATTAAAAGAATGTACTGCACGATGGTAAATTTCTTTTGTGACAGCATTTCCATCGGATGGTGAGGCTAAGTACTTGTTGAATGACCATCGTATTGCACCGCTTTGGTATTGATAAAAAAAATTGCATTTTTTAATGTTAATTTTAAATAATTTCAGTAATAAAATAATTTTTTAATGAAATCATTTTTAGTTTATTTATGAATAGATGATAATTTATTTTAGGTCCTTGGCGAATTAAAGAAATATCTAATTAGTTATCCATTTGGTAATTTGAAAAGTATAATCCCATAATTTCAAAATTTTTAAATATATAAATTAAAAAAATACAATACTTTATTTAGTTTCTAATTTGCCATTTTTTTTACGAATACTATTAAACATGGATCCATTCTGAGTGTAAGAATAAGAAAAACAAAAAATCTTTTAAATTAAAAGATAGTAAATTGTATAAATTATGATATTTTGTTAATATTTTATTATGGTTGAAATATTTAAAAATGAATATTTTTCGATTCTTTTTTGTTTTCAAAGTTTTTATTCCCTAAAAATTTAAATTTACTTTAAGTTATTAATATTTTTATTAATAATTAAAAGAAAAAAGATACATTTCTCATCTTTTTTTTATAAAATTTAGATTTTATTTACATATATTTTTTTTTTTTGATTACCAAATAAATTTTAACTAAAGCTTATCTGTAATTTGAATAGAAATGTTTTTTTTTTTGGGGTTTATTATTTATTTTTTATTCTTTTTTTAATTTAATATCTTTGCAAAAAAAAACAACAACAAAAAAACTATATATTTTTAGTTTTTGTTACTAAAAATATCAAACATTTTCGATAATATCTAATAATATTTGTCCTTTTATCGAAATTATAATTTTCTATTTCAAAAATACTATTAATTTTATTTTAATAATTATTAAAGTATAAATTTTAAAATGTTATAATTTTTTTTTCGTTCATACATAATCATTAAAGTCGAAACCATAAATAAAAAGTTTTTTTTTGAATAAAAATAATTGCATTAGTAATATTTTTTTTGCATATATTATTTATTATTAGATTAATTTTACATGCTAAGAATATATTATTTACAATTATATTTTTTTTTTTGTTTAAATCTAAAAAATATTTTTTTTTTTATTTACGAAAAAAAATTTTTTGATTAAAATGTTGCTAGACCTAATGTTTATAAACATTATACCGCCTTTAAAAAAATGTTGATAAGTGTTGATCATGATCAGTTTTGTTATTTTTCTTTTATTTTCACCATTAAAAATATGTGTTTTTTTTTAAATTCATTAATTATGTATTAAATTATGTATTATGTTATTGAGGAACAAATAGCTTCAAACAAAATCTTCAATTTTAGATAATTTAAAAAAAAGATAAATTTCTGAAAAATAGATTTTAAATTTTTTTATATTTTTTTAAATTTTTCAACAAAAATACTTAAAAATTGTTCTTAATAAAAACAGTTTTCAAAAAAATCTCTAAATTTTAAATTTTTTCTGAAAAGAAAAAGTAAAAAAAAAAACTAAGAAAATTTCGAATTTACTGATTTTGATTTTTTTCTTCTAAATATTCATAGTTTTAAAAAATTGACTAAATTACCATAGCTTTAAAAAATTATTTAAATTAAATTTTTAATATACTTTTTAGAATATTTTCTTAAAAAAATAATTTAAAAACAATTCTTAAATTATAACGAAAATCCAAAAAAATTTAGTAAATATTTTAAATCATTTGAATAATCATAAAATTCGGAAAAGTAGCCTTTAAAAATATTTCAGTTTGCATTTTTAAGCAAATTATAAAAAAAAAACAGAAAGCTGGCCAAAAATTAAATAAAGTTTAAAAACTTGATGAGTGTATCTTGGGGTAGTAAAGTTTGGAGCAATTGGATATTGTATAGACACATTTTTAAATCCCTTTTTCGAATTTTCTGAAGGCAAGTTCTAAGGAAGATGAATCCTAAAGCACTTCGATAAGTAGTTAATCATAAAGAAATTTTTGAATATTTTCCTTTTATTTTCCCCTACAAAAATATAATTAAAAATATGTTGTTGTTTTTTTTCAAATTTAATTAATAATTTTATAATTTAGAAAAAAAAACTAAAGAAACTAAATAAAATTGACTTTTTATTATGCGGTATATTTGTGTGTTAAAAATTTTTTTATTAAAAATATATTAACAAAGAATTTAATAAAACTTTATTTTATTATACTTTTAAAAATTTTACAGCCATTATGCTATTAAATATAATTCCATTCAAGTTACTATCACGAGACTTCTTTCAGGCCTCAATCCTTTATGAAGTAAATTTTAATGAATTTTTTTTACTAAGTGAATTGTGCTCATTTTTCGAACAAGATTTCTTTCAGTGTTGAAGCTAATTTCTGCCTCGGCAAATACGTTAATAAGTAAAATTATCATATATAAATGCTTCTAAAATGTATTAATATTAATAAAAAATCTATTTTATCTGCAAAAAGTGACTATCGAGTGTGCATTGTCATCTGAAAAACTAATAGCACTAAAAGCCATATGAACAGGACAAATTTTAACTTTCTTGCGCGAAAAGTTCACAGAATACGTAATTTCAAGATTTTGTGATGTCATTTGGCCTCTAATATTGTCAGATTTTACACCGCCGTACTATTATTTATGTTTTTTTTTTAAATAAACTATGTTTACGTAAATAATTTTTAAATATTAGAACATTTAAAAAAAACCATCATCCGTCATGTAATAGGTAAATTAAAACCCAAAATGTGTGGCAATTTTCTAAAAAACTTATCTCAAAAGATTCAAATCCTGCAAGAAGTCACATTGCAATCGTTCGAATTATTTTTATAATTTATATATAATGGCAAATATATTTTAATAAACTATATAAAAATTAATAAATAAATATATTTTATTTTAATTTTGTAGAATTTTACTTTTTAAATCGCCAAATTGATAAAAAGCCTTAAGTTTTATGAATTACGAAAAAATGATTTTTTTCCCCAGATTAATTTTTCAAAAACTTCTGCACTCAACTTCTGCACAATATTTCAATAATAAAAGTATTAGTCTAGAAAAAAATGTACACATCTCATTACCCAAGTTGCGCCAATCCATAATGTATCCAAATCCGTCGAATAGTTTATCTTGAATCATTGCAGACTCTTCACGTTCATTGTTGCCACTTTGTGCTCTGCACTGATCGAAGTTTGGCCTCTGATAGATTAACCACATTGAGCTGTGACCTGGGCATCTTGGAATGGTGAGTTTACCAGCAAAAATGTCAAATGGGTAACATTAAGCATCGTGGATGGATATATGTAAATTGCTTTTGACACTCGAGGAGACATAGGAGACCATTGTCCGTCTTCATGATCCCCATCAGGCATTCGCTTCACACTGTGTTGCATGCTCGCAAGGGGCAAACTTATTGGAGCGAATGTTTCGTGATAAATTACAAATAATGGGTGTCTTGATGGATGCCTTTACTGCTCATTCTATGGACGGACATGGATGTGACCCCGCACTTCTTTCGCCAACTGGCATCGGATATCATCGATTCGGTGAGATTCTAGTATTTTTCCATACTTTCTATAAGAATTCAACAGTTTAACCCGAACTATCACAATAGAGTTGAGGTGATTTTCTAGCCACAGGTTAACAGCAGCACCGATGCAAATTGAGGTATTCAAATATTTTGCATCCGTTCTGAATCCGTTTGGGATTTATTCTGCATGCGAACAATCCTGCATTCGTGAATTCAGAAAGCTATGTGGAGCAGCAGTATATGTGATCACTCGATCCATGGGCACTGTTAAAACCCAAATGCAAATGATGATGATCACCGTTTTTGGTTGATAGTCTACATATTCACATGATCATCACTATCTATCTATACGTTCATCTATGCCAGATTTAATTCGCGCATATTAGTGCATAGAGTATGGGAACTATGCCAAAGGTAAATCTGAGGAATTTTTTCACTTTTCAAAATTATTCTGATACCACACGATTTGGTGTTCTCCGTTCCGGAAAATTATTTTGTTTCCTAAGAACTATTATATTATTTTCTGACACTTTATAGCATATTTTTATTATGTAGTTTTCTATTTTTTTTTCAATATCAAGATTTGTAACTTTTGAAATTTCCTTAAATATTTTCGAAATGAATATTGGCATTTCCTTAAATTGCTCTTCTAGTATTAAAATATCTAGTTTGTAATTTTAAAGTATTATTTTGTCATTTGACAAATCTAAAAAATATGTCATAATATAGATTAAATTATATTAGCAATAAATTTGCATTTTTTTAAAAATAGATTGTTTAAATACTAGTACATGAGTTATATTTGTAGAAACTGGCAACCAATATGCAATTTTTTCCAGCGCTGAAGTTCATTAAGTGCTCGATGGATACGTTAATCAGCAAAATTATTATACGAGGGTCATTCAACAAGTACTTAGCCTCACCGCCCGATGGAGCTGCTGTCACAAAAGAAATTTACCCATCGTGCAGTACATTCTTTTTGTAGCCTACTGTCAAGTCAAGTAATTTCAGTCGATTCCCTTCATTAGTTTTGTTTTGAGAGCCTTTGAAAACGAGCGTGTCGGTCGGTTGCACAAAAATGGAAAAAGAACAATATCGTTCGGTGATTAGATTCTTGTTTTTGGAAGGGAAAACGCGCAGCGAAATCAAAGATCGCTTGGATGCTGTGTATGGTGACTCTTCTCCTTCGATGGCGACCGTCAAGAATTGGTTCAACGAGTTTGTTCGTGGCCGCACGTCGGTTTTTATGAGCCACGCCCAGGTGCCCCAAAAACGGCTGCTACGGAGGAAAACGTTAAAAAAGTCCACGATCTCGTGTTGGCAGACCGTCGATTGAAGGTTCACGAGATAGCTGAGACTGTGGGCACCGCAGTAGGAACGGTGCATCATATTCTACACGAAGAACTGGGCATGAGAAAGCTGTCGGCGCGATGGGTGCCGCGTTTGCTCACACCGGAAAACAAGCGCAACCGTGAGACCACATCGGCGACGTGTTTGGCGCTGTTTCAGCGCAATCCAGCGGAGTTCTTGCGTCGTTTCGTGACCGTCGACGAAACATGCATTCACTGGTACACACCAGAGACCAAGGAACAGTCGAAACAGTGGACTTCAGCCGGCGAACGTGCTCCGAAGAAGGCGAAGACTGTTCGATCGGCCGGAAAGGTGATGGCCACCGTTTTCTGGGATTCACAAGGTGTGATCCACATCGATTACCTCGAGAAGGGTAAAACAATCACGGGGCGCTACTATGCTGACTTATTGGGCCGATTTGACGTCGAATTGAAGAAAAAGCGGCCCCGATTTGCGAAGAAAAAAGTGCTGTTCCACCACGACAACGCGCCGCCTCACACCTCCGCCGTCGCCATGGCCAACGAATTGCTGCCCCATCCACCGTACTCTCCAGATTTGGCCCCCTGTAACTACTTTTTGTTTCCAAACCTGAAAAAATCACTCGCCGGGAATAGATTTGGGTCGCATGAGAAGGTCATCGTCGCCACGGAGGCCTATTTTGCTTCCCTCGAGAAAATGTATTTTTTGGACGGGTTAAAAAAGTTAGAGCATCGCTGGGCCAAGTGTATCGAGCTTGAAGGAGATTATGTGGAAAAATAAATTGCCACCTTTCCAAAATGTTTGTTTTTCTTTTGTAGGCTAAGTACTTGTTGAATGACCCTCGTACAAGGGGCTTTTAAAGCCCACAAGTCACAAAGACTGGTGATGTCTTGTGTGTATTTTGGTCTGAAGATGTTATTGTGGAATATTTCTTTGAAAATGTTGAAGCATAAACTGTTCCGCTAAAGTATGACAAACTATTTTTTTTGGGCTGAACTTGATGATTTTAATCTGAAGCATTTATTTTTTAAATAAAAAAAAGCACCACAAGCCACACAAAATCACTAATTTTAACATTATTTCGCGAAAAGTTCCCAGGAAGCGTCATTTTGGAATTTGGTGATAATGCCAATTGGCATCCAAGATCGTGCGATTTGACACTGTTGCATTTTTTTTATATAAAATAATGAAATAAATTATTTTAACAAAAATAATTTTCAAAATTTAAAGTATTTTGATAATCAAAATCCGAATTACAGTTCGAAATATTATTACAAAGAAATTGGATAAAAGTCATCAAAAATTATCTGAAAATGATCAAGTCATGCAAGAAAGACTATATTTATATTTTATTTTATGTGATAAAAAATTTCTTTATTATACTCTGAATATTAAATATGCTTAATTTAACTTAACTTTCCGAAACGCAAGCTTAATAACACTTTAAAAAAAACTCCTAACTAATTATTACGGAAAGATTGCCTTTTATAAATAACAAATTGATATGATGTATCTTTATTTATTAAAAATAGTTTATATAAAGTATATTATAAATATGCAAATCTGTATATAAGATAAATTGTATACAATAGATGCATCCATAATTCATAAAAAACTACAAAACTTTATGGTTTTTTAATGACTATTCCATCAATTGAAAAAAAAGAAAAACTTTCTTCAATTTATGACTCCGCATTATATGATTTTATATTTTCAAAGTATCAAATACAAATTTATAAGATATTTGACTGCATAGAATAATAAAATCAATTAGAAAAAGCGAAGAAGAAAAAAATCGACTACTTTTAAGAGTCAAAAGAATGTCAACGACCAGCAAATCAAATATACGGAAACCATTCAAAACTTTATAATGTATAACATTAACTTGGGAGCAATAGTGGTGGATGGCTGGATGGATCCACTCGTAAATACTAATTTCTAATTCAGCTACGAAATCAATTTCTATTGTTTGAGGCATACGGCAAAATGAATTTCTATTACTAAATTACTAAATCGGCGCCACTGAACATTGAAGAAATTCCGAAATTACTGCAAGAACAAAAGCAAAGTCTTTGGGCGACTACAAAGCATAGAGCACCATGTGTATAAGACCATTGCCAGGTAACAAAGGTAACCGCATAATACGACCTGACTGAGACAGTGATTAGCTCATCTAGCAGTAATAGTTGGAGAAATTTTTATTTATTTATTATTATTATAATTTTTTTTTTTTAAATTTTCCATTGCAGATATTACTTGATAATGATGGGTAGTCCAAATTCTGGATTGGAAATTTCGAAATGAGTTAGATTTCGATGACCGCAACTTTGCGGCTTTCGTGCAATTGACGTAAGAATATGAAGCGTCATTGGAGCAGCCGCCATGGTCACCATAGTTATTACAAAGATCTTTTGGAATCTCATCTGTTGGCGGAACATGTATTCCAGACCAAAATGTGATCATGTTGCGCAACAATCGCTTATAGAACAAATCCACTGTAATACGGCACACAAAACCCTTAAAGATATTCTGCAAAGAAGGCTAGACACATGCCGAAGTTAATCATGCCCAGCAACGAATCCCATACCAAATTCACCTTTCGCATCGGTTACCAATTGGATTAGATTAGGTCGAGTATGTAACATTGCCACAATGATGATTGTGGAATGCAATATTGTGGCACCACTAACACTGAACTGATCCCGTCGCCAGCCAGCCAACATGCCAAATAGTCCGCCAAGTAACTAGCCAACTATCTCTAGTCATCAAGTCGAGCTAATCAAAGGAACCCAAGTCATCTTGTAATAAGATAAGGTTAACGAGAATAACAAATTGAAACCTGATTATGGGAATCTTGACTGGAACCGCTGAAACAGCTCTAATACCTTCCCGTCCCGTAATCACAATCTGACCTCGGAATATCGCAAATGACTGCCCTAAATGACGCTTGATTTGTTCCTTGTTCTCGATGCGCTTGTAAGTAAGTAACTTATTCCCTTGTCTTGATGGGGGCCCATCATTATTACACAAATTACGCGGTTTTATTTATTGTGGTTTAAATAATTTATTTATAGAAAAATATCTAAATTAATGAAGAACGATGTAAGGCAAATAATAATCGAAATTTTTATCAAAATCAACCTCATAAAAGTACGCTTACAAAAATTTCTTATTTTGTCCGATATCTAGCAGAATAGTAATGAGACTGATATTTTTTTATCTAACAATTTTATATTTATACATTAATATTATCTCATTCAAAGAAGTTCTTTTAGGCAGACATATATCGGCGGAGGGGTTGTTCACGTATTTTTTTAATCTTTCGGACTCAGATAAGATAAAAATAGATTCTGAGCAGCCATGAGAATTCCCTTTGCGGAGTGGTTTAAGAAGATCTACGTTAAGTATTTAGGCTAAACATAGATACACTGTTTAGGCCTAACATGTCATTCGAGGTGTTCCAGAAAATTATTCAGACTGAATTTTTATCCATGTCAAAGTAATTTTCTCAGGCAGTTACACATCGTGGGAGGCATTGCTTTTCTGCTTGATAATAGTTAAAGGGTTTAATTCTAATCGCTTTTAACTCCTTTGGATTTAATCAACATTTCCAAAATAATGTCATTCTTAGTGGATTTTAAAAAAAAAAAGAAGTCTAGAAAACTATAGGAAAAAACTCATTGATGGAGATAGTCTTATGACTCGTGTCAGCAATATCCGATCTTATGCAAAAAAAACTATTCTTTTGAACCTTTTAGGTTTGCTTTTCACTGCTGTTCGGCCATCCAAAAATATTTTATGCCAACTGCGAAATTTACGAGGTCTGTTCAAAAAGTATCATGAATTTTCATGAATATCTATTTTGTCCCCTTCCAAGTATTTATTTATTCATAAATATCTAGTTTGTCCTCTTCAAAGTAATCCCCACCAAATATTATTTCGGGAACAAGAAAAAGTCACAGGGGGCCAGATCTGGGGAATACGGTGGCTGCGGGATTATTAGTGTGTTGTTTTTGGCCAAAAATGGCAAAAGCCAATTTTTGTACTTCCACAAATCCGGGGGCGTTTCTTGCAGGTAATATTCCTTATTGACCGTTCTACCCTGTGGCAAAAACTCATGATACACCACGCCCCTGTAATCGAAGAAAACTGTAAGCAAAACCTTCACATTCGACTGAACTTGGTGCTTTTTTCGGTCTTGGCTCATGCGTGTTGTTTTTGGCCAAAAATGGCAAAAGCCAATTTTTGTTCTTCCACAATTCCAGGCGTTTCTGGAGGATTGGTTAGCGCAACTTGTGCATAACTTGCAGGTAATATTTCTTATTGACCGTTCTACCCTGTGGCAAGAACTCATGATACACCACGCCCCTGCAATCGAAGAAAACTGTAAGTAAAACCTTCACATTCGACTGAACTTGGCTCGTGCGGCAGCTTCCATTTGGATGATTGAGCTTTGGTTTCCACGTCATAACTATAAGCCTATGATTCGTCACCAGTTATGACCTTCTGGAGCAAAGTTGGGTCGTTGCCGAAATTGAGCAAAAATCGAAAACCAGTTAAAACACGTGCAAGCAAAGCAGCTGTCAAAAATTAACTGAACATTCAAAATGGCCGAACTTGTCGGCATAAGTGAGAGACATGAGTACCAACATAACGCCACAAAAAATCGACAATCGCATATACGTAACCCGCGGAAATTCAAAATGCGCAATATTTTTTGAACAAACCTCGTATATTACTGATAAGAAATATTTCCTTAAAGTTTTCAACAGATTTTCGTGGGCCAAACATGTGAATTCATTAAGCTTAACATGAAATTTGACATTTTTCATAACACACTACAAAATCACAACTTCATTTATCGGGCTTTAAAGTTGAATTTTCTTCTTTGCGAATAAAATATGCACAGTGTTGCCATATCGCTGTCGATAATACCAGGCCTCACTACTTTTCTGTATAACATCACACATTGTGTACCAAATATCCTGATTTTAAAAAAATAATTTTATAGTTTTTTTTTTTTGTAAAAACAATTTTCTAAATATTGAATTAAAAATAAATAGGAAAATTATGTAAAAAAAATTTTTTCAAATTTTATTACCAAAATTACTGTTGAACGTGTTCGTGCTCAGAAATAAAGGAAAAGTCAGATTATTAATATAAAAAAAATCTTTAAAAAAAACTCTATTTTTATAATCAAAAGATCCTTTTGTAAATATTCATTTTGGTTTTTTAGCAAAAAAAAAAAAAAACAAAAGTGTTGTGAAAGTTTTGTGCGCTTTTATGAAAATGATCAGCAGATTCTATCATAGGTAAGATAAGCGTTAAAGGTAAGATCAATTGTCAAACTATTGGCTCTACTCGTTTTATGGTGTAAAGTCTTTTTAATTGATCTGACAATCAATATTGAATGAAACCATTATCTAGTAGCTCAGTAAGTGATCTTAAAATACAATAATGGACTGTGCGGTAAATTAGCCTAGCCGCTGGTTTTGTTAGGGAGTTCGGTAGAATTAAGAGAGATCGCGCGATCGACGGGTTCACATAGATTGAAGACAATTGGTAATTATAGCGTAATAGTAAATGATTTGGTCACGCTACCGTTCTTCAGGTAATAATATCATAACACGTTGTGCTACTGGCGGAGCACTTATCCTCATAAACGTTCAGTGTTCGGGTCATCTAGCCTAGGCTGAAATATTCTTTAGTCCATTGGCCAAAAGGAACTATCGCTTCGGCTTTGAATGAGAACTTTGCCGTTCTGATCTTGACGATCTATAGAATCGAATTTAATCGAGCCAAATTGATTGACGCCAGTACCGATTTTGTTATTGATGTCGATATTGATAGAATATTCAATGGCTATTGCTGATATGGTCAAGTTGATGGTGAAGCTGATGCTTCAATTCCTGACTTCCTTTGAAGCCGATAGTGATATAAGAGATGTTGGTATGGAAAATCCTATAGAATAGGTTGTGAAGGTTCCGTGTACATATGTGTACAACTATCGTTTCAATTTAATTGATCTTAAGTAATGTCAGCATATTAATATGTACTATTTCCTATATTAAATGAATTACAGCATTTAATTATTAAATATTACGAGTCATTGTAATCAATCAGATTCTACCGCAAACACTTAATAGCCGATAATATTAACGATAATTTGCTACACTTTATATAGTTTATATTATGAAAAATAAATAATTTTATAAATTGTAGAGTAACGAGCAAATTTTTTAAATACGAGGGACAATAACATGACACATAAGAAAGGAGTAAAAGTCCAGCCAGCAGATCGAAGTCATGAAATTTATTTTTAGTTTAATTTTTTATGGTTAGGGAATATCGTGTCCATTGCCTTTTCAAGCTTCATTGATGTCTCTCCGGAGGATTTTCGATTAAGAGAATGGCATTCGACTGGAATTTGATTGCTTGGCCTCATCTTAAAGTTAGATTCCGTACGTCCATATGGGTCTTATTACCGAATAGTACAGAACTTTTTTTTGGTCGACTGGTTCTTGCCACAAAGAGTAAAAGTAACATGAACACACTTTTGTTTATTAATTTTATTATTCATGGGACATGGCAGTATGAATGGGTTCCTGTACAGGCGTGGTTTGGCTGCGGAGGCTAGATGCCCTTGTGGGTGAATGATGAGAGTGTGAATGTTTTTGTTTTTTTAGGTTAAGATTAATGAGGTACAGGGGGAAACCTTCAAAAGGTACTCGCCTGGAAGACCTTCTACCTGCCAGACGAGTTATGCGGGATTTTACCTCGCTAAAACCTAACCTGAACATCTAACCTTGCTCCCGGAACGATGGTTCCCCGGCGGCACTCTTTGTAAATACTACTTCGCCGGGCCCATTTTATTTGATATTACTGTTGTCCCGATGTTATGACGCCTCGCGGCCTATTCTTCGTACGTGGTGCAAAGATCCTTGATGATAGATTCCGCGTACTCTGCAATTCTGTTCAAAGCCGATTGGCTCTTCAGCATGTACTCCACTATGTTTTCTGGACTGATGGAACGGTTCAGATATCTCTCCAGTTCTGCCCGTGGCCCCTCGTAGAAGGCTACTCATGGTGATGGTCTCCATTTTCTTCAGGCTACTCACAAGGAGTGCCTCGGTCTTATGTTCCGCCAAAGACAGGTCTGCCGATGTCGTCCACTGTCTTATCGTCCGGATGGTGGTGGAGAATGCGGCTTCCAGTTCCTCCAGGTGTTTGGCTACAAAGACAACCGCTACGTCCTCCGCAAAAGCCACGAGTGTTGTGTTCGTCGGTAATTCCAGATGGAGTAGGCCGTCGTACATGACGTTCCACAAGAGTGGCCTCAGGACAGAGCCCTGAGGTACCCGTCCCGTGACCCCATACTCCGCTGGTATATCCTCCGTCTCGTAGTACCATAGTCGATCACTGAAGTATGATCCGACCATCCTCCGTAAGTAGTACGGCACCCCCATGTTATCCAGAGCCTACAAGACTCGATCCCAGAGGGCCGAGTTAAACGCATTTGAGAGTGTGAATGTGAATGGAGTGTTAGGTATCAGAGATCGGTATGAATGCTTTAATAGATTTGCCGTGGCACTTTTTGAGAGGAGAGCGAAAATAATGCATGAATGAGTGTGTAAATGATACGCAAGGTGGCTA
This sequence comes from Atherix ibis, assembly GCA_958298945.1. Lineage (NCBI taxonomy): Eukaryota > Metazoa > Arthropoda > Insecta > Diptera > Athericidae > Atherix > Atherix ibis. The sequence continues at coordinate 26,239,385 of OY282605.1, read as the reverse complement.
CAACTGAGTGAAAGACCAAGGTCGATTCCGGTTATGCTTTCGGGGCTAGGCGAACCCGCGTACCTGAGCTAGCTTAGCGGTGCTTAGGTATTTACAAGATTCCTTACCGTAGCTCAATGAGCGGAGTACAAACCGAAGTACTCTTTAAATAAAAATTGGTACTACGGGAATCGGGATGCCCCATTGTGTTGGAACACACTGTGCCCGACATTGGTGACGCGCTTAGGCGGCAACGTAGTGGCTGCGGTTAATACCCATATCGCGGGTACGGTCTACGGATTTCTAGTGGGAGATACTAGTAATTATCTCGGGCACTGTTACTGCTTATGACAGTAGAGGTCTCGATAGACCTAGCCACTAACAGTTGGAGTACACAGCTTGTAACTGATTACTGACTGAAAACTGTCAGTAATGGTGGTGCGTTGATTGAGCGTAACTCAATCCTTATGATCATAGGCGACTCGTAGTTTTATGTTTAACGACAGATAAGTCACGTTAAATAATATAATATTAATGTAACCCTAAGGGACACCGGTAAGCATTATGTGAAAATATCTTCCGTAGAGGAATAAGTGGGAGTATAATTTTTCAGAGCTTTCAGAGTAGGCTAGGGTGTAATACTTGGTCAAATGCATTAGAGATATCTAGGAAAACACCTTGATAATCCCCTCTCTAAAAAAATGATATATAGTCTGTTCAGTTGTCGAATGTTCACTTTTAAATCCAAACTGCTGATTTGGAATAATTTTGTTACCCTTAAAAAATGGAGTATAAGCGTTTCAGGATAAGAGTTTTTATGTATGAAAAAGTACAGCATCACTGAGGGAGTCTTTCACAGCTCAGTTTTAGCCAATTGTTATGTATGACGCGCTGCTCAAACTCAATATGTATGACGCGCTGCTCAAACTCTCGTTTCTAAAAGGAGTAACTTTAGTTAGATTTGCGGATGTCATTCCGGCTATTGCTATCGGTAAATTCATAGATGAGATCCATAAGGAGCAACTTTTGTTACTGAACGTAGCCCTTATATGGATAGAAGCTATGGTGACTGAAACGTACAAGCGTCTGCGGATGGCGGTATTTCGTCGGAGCGCTACTTCTTGTCGCGACAGCATTCCCTACTGTCTTGTATGATGCTGTACGTTTCAGTCACAATAGCTTCGAGGTTTTGAGTGACTAAAGAGCAAGGATATATTATTGTTCTTTGGAGGGGAGGGGGGATGTGATGGTTGGTTAGGTTAAGTCTTGGTAGATAGAAACAAAATCCATCGGCTCACAGTCAGCCGATAGGAAAAAATGAAATGGCGGGATGGTAGCGACACTGGGAATTATCGATTAAAGAAAGATGCTCGTATACCTACGTGGAACAGATGAGGCCATGGAGAAGTGGATCAGTATATGGTCTAATTTTTGACAGGTGGAAGTTGTTGCGGCGTTCCCTAATTGTCGAGGATACGGAACATAATCGACAATGTGGAACATGTCTTCTTCCACTGTCCACGCTTTACCAGAGAAAGCAAAAAAGTGGAGAATAAAATGGGTGAACAGTTGTTGTTCCAGAAGCAGACTATGATACAAATGAAAGAATAAGAAAAGAAGCTTCGCCAAGAAGAGAGAATGAGAAAAGTAAAGCCTGCAGCCTAAATAGGAAAATATATTTGATGTCAGTCTACTCCCCATGAAGTTATACTTTACGGTCGTCCCATGAGAGTCCTATATGAGAAAAAGGGAGGAGGGTTTTAGTGGAGGAAAAAAAAGATTTTTAGCGTCTTTAGAAGATTTTCCCCTACCATCATATAAAATATAAATAAAAAAAGAAGAAGGCGTTCTTATAGTTTTGTTGGGTTTTTGGGATTATTTTTTTAAGTTCACGTTTAAACACAGTTGCCCTATGTCCTCACCATACGTTTTTAATATATGAGTGTCCTTTTTTTTTAGTGGCAAGTTTATTTCTCACAAAGCAGAATATTCAGTTAAGCAATGTGTATGCCCTAGATATTGCGTCCTATACAAAACTAACTGTGTCATGTAAAATGCGTCGTCTATTTAAATTCTAATTTAAATTGTTTTATTTTTGAATACATAATAAATTTATGCATACTTTTTTTTATATCGAATAAAATAGAATAACAAAAAAAAATTCTTTTCAACAAATTAAGATTAAGATCTTTTCTGATAATATCGCTAATTTTTTTTGTTCTTATTCAAATTTATCTTTAAATTTTTTTTTCTTTAAACCTTTTTTAATATTTCTAAAGATATTTTGCTTCCTATTATATTTGATATTAACTAATTTAGTGGTAAGTTAGTGTTGTGACATTTCATATAAAAAAAAATTGGACAAAAACAAAAATCTGTTCTTGAATTAATTTTTTTTTTGTATTTTATTTAATGCTACAAATAAAAACTCGTTTAAAATTCAATATATTTAAAGTTTGATAAAAAAAAAAAAAAAATAAATAAAACTACAATTTATAATATAAAATGAGAAAATTTTTAATTTGAAAATAATAATAAAAAATCCGAAACTAAGTTAATCCTTTCATTAAAGTTAAATAAATTACAAATTACCATAAAAATAGACAATACCATCGATGTTTTTCGTATATATTGCGTCAAATCATCAATAAAATCGTGATTTTACTACTTTGACTTTTTTAAATATATTGTATCTTACGAAATGAGCTAGTTTTAGTAGGTTTTGTTTTCTGTTTTTTTTCCCCCTGTTTTTTGGATCTACAATAAAACTCCTTAAATTTCATCTAAATTTAGTTAGTGATGAAGAGAAAACAAAATGAAATATCAAATAAAATATATTTTAAATTTCGTAACTTTTATAAGTATTTCGAATGATTTTGATAACTATTATCGGAATAAGTGAGTGACAATATTTTAATGGATATCAATTAGCATAACGCGTAAATTTATAGTTATTCCAAATGGCATTTTAGATCTGATTTTGTTCATTTATTATTATTTTTTTTTATTACAACTAATATAAATTAACTTTTAATGTATTGAAATCGGAAACTTTTTTTTCTAAAAGATTAAATATTTTTGTTTATATAATTATTTATCTTAAAACTAAAAAGATTTAAATAAACTTTTGACTGTTTATCTAATAATGTTCGATTAATCGGTTAGTAATTATAGTAGATTTTTGTATATTTTTTGAAAATAGACTAAAATAAAATTGGTTTAATAGAAATTTGAATAATAAAATGCAAATAAACACGTGTTTCCGATTTTGTTAGCTATTTAATGGGTTATTCATTTTATAGTTTGGAAAATATAGCACTATTATTTAAAACTAAACTTACCATTTTATATTATAGATAATTTAATTATCAAACATTGCTTAAAATTTGTATGAAAATGTGGTGTTTTGACCATAGCAAAGTGCTAATTTCTCATTTGGTAAAAACGGCAATAAGCAAAACTGATATATATAATACTATAAGAACTTGCAAGTGACTATAAAAAAGCTGTTGTATCTGCAAAAAGTGACTTTATGATATGAATTTTGGTTGCATTGTTCTGAAAGTTGATTAATTTTAAGATTTGGTGATGTCAATTCGCCTCCAAGATCGTGCGATTTGACACCATTTGACTAACTTTATATATATTTATATATAATTTATATTTACAGAAAAAAATTTCAATCTCTTAAATATTTAAAAACTAACAGTTGGTAAGTATACAAAAAAAAACCATCAAAAATCATCTCAAAAAAATCGAGTTCTAAATTATATATTTGTGATAATTTTTAATAATTTAATAAATTTTTAAACAAAAATTGATTTGATGGAACTATACTTTTCAAAGCGCAAATTCAATAACCGTTTACCAGGTATATAAGCTTAAATCCGCTGTTTTTTAGTCAAAAAACACATGTTTTTTAGTTAAAAAAAACATGTGTTTTTCATAGAAAGCAAAACAAATTTATTGAAAGTACTTGACCACGCTAGCTAAACATTTTTTCCATCTCTCGGGCAATTTGTGGATACCAAGCCAAAAAAATTCCTTCTTTTTCGAGGTAAACCACTCATCAAGCCATTTTCGGACGTCTTCGTAAGAATCGAAGTGCTGCTCACCACTGAGCGCGTGGCCCGTCGATGAAAACAGGTGGTAGTTTCGGACCATTTTTGACGTGTGGGATGGTGCGTTGTCGTTGAGGAAAATCAGCTTGTCATGTCTTTGTTGATAATCCGTCTCCTTTTTTCACGCAGAGCTCGGTGCAATTTGATCAGTTGTTGATGGTAGCGGTGAGCATTGACAGTTTCACCAGGTTTCAACATCTCATAGTAGACGATACCCTGCTGATCCCACGAAACGCACAGCAACGTCTTCCGTCCGAAGCGATTTGGTCTTAGGGAAAATGTTGATGGTTGACCGGGATCAACCCACGATTTCTTCAGTTTAGGATTCTCGAAATGTATCCACTTTTCATAGCCTGTCACAATCCGATGCATGAATTGATAGATATGCAGATGGAGTGACGCCAAAACACATGCGAAATCTTGCCGATCTTTTTAATCTTCCTCATGGAAATGGCGGGTTGAGTAAAACCCAATTGCTCCGCGAGCATTTTTTGCGATTGAGTATCGTCTTCGTCCAAAAGAGCTTGCAATTGATGGTCCTCAACCTTCCTAGGCCAATTTTCACGCTTCTTGTTCCACAAGTCAAAATTGCCGTCTTTGAACCGACGAAATCAATTTCGGCACGTTGTTTCCGATAAAGCACTGTTATCATAGGCCTCCATAAGCATTCGATGCGATTCAAATTGAAGCAGAAAAGCAGAGCTCCCGCATATGCTCTTTTTCTGCCACAAAACTAGACATGATTACCAAAGGAAAAATGTATGTTGTTGTACGAAATTGCTGACAATATGCACTGATTATGTTGACAGATGTCAAAATCATAAAAAAAAGTATGGCGTGTCCAAAGTAGCTTAATACGCTCACTCACGCCATCTATGACCAAACATCGGATTTAAGCTTATACACCTGGTAATATTAATTTGAAATATTAGTCCCATTTTTATAAATAAGAAAGTGAATTTTATGAAAATTACTAATAACCAACAATAAGTTTTTTATCTTTTTAAGTTATTTTTAATCCTTAAAAGTGTTAGTATTTTTTTAAACAAAATAGAAATCAATTTTGTCATTACCGTTTATGAAAAATGGATTAGGCCCATTCTCAAGTAATATGAAATTTTACAGTGAAACAGTAAGAATTTATAATTCAGTAAAAATTTTAACCAGTAATGACCTTAAAAATGGAACATTTCTAACGAATTTTCAATTTTTTTAAAAGCAATAATTCTAAAACTTGTCAAATATTTATGAATTAACAACAATTTCCTTAAATGAAAAAAAAACTATTTAAACGTGTGATATTTAATTTTAAAAGAAAACAAATTAAAATAAACTAGATATTCTTTAAAAGAAAAGATAAGTGACCATTTATTAAAGAATTCTAATCATATTTTTTCTGTATTTTATGCTTACAGTTTTTATTTAAAGAACGATAGTAGCTGAAAAGATAGAAGGAATCAGATAACCAAACTATTTAAAATAATATCTCTTCTTTGATTAATGTCTCAATTAAATAGTTTTAGGTCTAATGCAAATCCCCAGTAAAAATATACTTTTAAAAAAAACTCAAATTAATAATACATTTTTGCCAAGTAAATTTTAATCCCTTGGTTATGCAATAAGCCAAAAGATAAAAATTGTAGAAAATTGAGGAATACATCGAACTCCATTTATGGATAATGAATTTTGTTTATTTTTTATAAATGAAATTTTTTTTTCCTTCTCAATCTTTATTTATGAGATTATCACAATCGATCAATTCCAATCAGTGCCCTATTCAAATGGTAATTATTCTGCGTTAATTAATTGATACACATCTGGTTCCTAGGCTAAAAAATCAACAGATTAAAGAGATCAAAATATTTTCGATAACTTCTTATCTGATGAATTTCCAAAAAATATGTAAAAAAAATTATACAGATTGGAAAAGAGACTATAGAAATATTTCCATTAGCCTAAAATGGATGATATTTTTTTTCTATTAAAATGAAGAATTTCTTTGAGAATATTTTCTGTTACTGCTAAATTTCATAATAAATACGGAATATATCAAAAATTAAAAGATCAAAAAAGATTCCATTCATAGTAAGATCTAATATAATTTATTGATTGTTGATTAATGGTTTTAATTATATATTTATTTCGATAAATACGAGTTTATAAAATGTCTGTATTTATTTGTGAATTTATATATTTAAGTAGTGGGGGGCTATGCTGTTTCTGGAACACTTTTTGAAGAAATATTTTTTTTCGGATCCATCAAAATTGCTGCATTGGGTTGGGCCTTGGATCAGATGCATGCATTGCGTGCGTTGAGTTTTAATTTTAATTTTTATTTGTATAATAAGGTGGAAATCAATGACAGACAGAAAGTATGAGACCTTAACCCACTAGAACCTCATTTCTATACTGTCACATGAAACCGCCATCAGGCATTACATCGTGGGGCGGGGATTGATCGAAATCACTACTCTGGTGAATTATTTCTACCATTTCCTTTCCCTCTCATCCAAAAGTAATGTTTTTATGACTGTTGTCACAAGTATTGAGACAGCCTGCCAAGCCGCTCCCGAGTCCAACATCAGGTTCACGTTATTCCCCAGTGTCAGGGGTCCACCAACGCACTTCTGATCTACATCTCTTTCCCCATTAAATCGTGTGCAGTAAAAAAAATACGTGCTCTGCTCTCTTCACCATCCTGTCACAATAAGGGCACATTGGGTTAGAGCTTATACAATTTTAAGCGGTATTGCTAACCCCGAAAATATCCATGTCCCATTTCGTAGATCTATCCAGGGATCAATTTGCCATTAAGGGCATTATCCTAAAAAATTTTCCAGTTCCTCTTGGACTCATTTCTTTTCTACGAATGAGTCTATGATCGCACTACAGCTTTACGTCAACCTCTCCAGTTGTAAAGCTCCTACCTCTCATCAGCCATTATTTCGATCGGTATTATTTCAGCCACAACATAAATGGCCTCATGTGACTCTGTTCGGAATGCACAGACCACCATCAATGCGCTCCTACGCCCAAATCAACCCATTCGTAATACAGCAGGATTGACCCGACCACGATCGCCAAGAGGATCCTTCTCTTTTGCCTGAGTCCTCCAATATTCATCATTTAAAGTGCCTCGCGGTAATCATCACCCCTAGTTACTTTGCAGATGGGACTGAGATATCCTCATGTTCGCCAATCCAAGTGACGATATTCTTTCTACTCTTCTTGCTCGTGATAAGATCCGTAAGCCTAAGACCAGCTGCTAGAAGCCACCTTCAAACTGAAGCAACAGTCTCATTGCAGATCTGTTCTTCCTCTTTTATACATTTTTCCACTACAACCACAGCAACATCGTCAGTGTATGCGATGATTTTCGCGTCCACCGGTATATGGAACCTGAGGATCGTATTTCTTAATAGGTGGTCCAGAACTAATCCTTGAATATGTACGTTTGTTCATATGAAAATATGTTAATTACTTTCAGTTCTGTTTGCTGGAGTTGTAAACTAGCTGTAAAAGATTTGAGCCTATGCAACAAATTTGTCGGGTCCGAATTTTTTCAAAAAGTGTCCCAGAACTGACATGACCTTCTAGCGCCCATTCTTACTTTAGAAACTAAATAGTTTCCCTCATTTTGCTTATTTCACAATCCTTAAATAATATCTTTCACAAAATTATTTTTCAGTGGTGAAAAATCTTTTTTATTTTGATATGTAGCCTTTCCATGCTAATCACAAAAAAGTGGAGAGTTAAAGTTGATAAAATTATGTTCTTTCATTCAGATCAAGAATAGATTATTTGATATTACATAATAGGAAATAAAAAGATGCACTAAATTCTCATAGGACAATAAATTTCTAATAAATAATCGAATTTTAAAACTGATCAGTATCAAAGGACTATAATTATGGAGACTAACGAAGCTTACCAATTTTTGTCGCATATTATCTATTCAGTCCTAACTTCTCCGAAAAATAACTAATGGTCCTTTTTATATATTGTATAATCAACTATGACTTAAATATTCCTTTCTTATGTGAATTATGTATTACTTATTATAAAAAATATGACTACTCGTTATAAAAAAAATATTGTTCTTGTAATAATAATGTTATTCTCGCTTTTTCTGTATTATAAAAGTAATAATATTATATTGCCAACTGTTTGGATTGGTGTGAAATTTGGGTCCATTTTTAAATCGTGGTAAGAATAGGAGAAGTTGTCCGATCCATCCAGATAAATCCGTTTTTCCAATCTGTACTCACATTTATGCGATTTAGCGCATATTAACTCAACCAAATTTTTATTTTAAAATGTGGATGACTAGACACTGTCGAGTAGTATACAATGACCAAAGAATCTCTTACGAATTTAAAATAAATTCCGTAAGACAGGAAAGTACCAAAAGTAGTTCACGCCTCCTTTAATAGTGTGAAACCATAAGAAAATTGTTTTCTATAATCTTAGCTAATAACCTCAAAATGATTACATAACAATTTTGGCTTTAATTTTTAAAATTAGCTTCCTTGAATTAATATTTATTCCTAAATAGTCCTGTCCTTCTAGTTCAAGATTCTTAACGTATCCCTAAAACCAACTCTTCAACACTTATAAACGGATAATTGGACTGCAATATATTCAGACAATATATTGATAAAAATTTAGACTTACAACAAAGCTTAAAAACAGAATAGGGAATAGATAAAAATAAAGTACAAAATCTCCACCAAATTAGGCGATTAAATCAGCCACTGATAATTAGACGATTAATTACAAATAAACGAAAAACAAAACAAACGCTTAACATGGAACGCATATACAATACTTAAAAAACAAGAACTAAAATGACGATACCGCCAACTTCTTCGATTTCTAGATAAATTTACTATAGACAGAAATGTACTTTTATACAATACGTTACTGAAACCCATATGGACATACGGACTAGAACTCTGGGGATCTACTAAGCCTTCCAATTACTATGAAATCCAATACCTTCGCACAACTAGCGGTGCGCGCTTTTATGTTTGGAATACTATTATCCACCATGATCTCAAAGTCCTTTTTTTATTTTATTTGACAGGTTTTTCATTTTTTCAACGTTTACATATAGACATGAGACACAGTCGCTCCTATGGAGCATATAGCGGCACTAGAGACTCTGTGAACTCTCTGCATCTGCTTCTGTCTTGGGCTAGCCTTCTCACTTCCGACCATGACTTGCTAATTTGTTGCTGTTCGCGCTCGACTGATCTTCTCCAAGTGGTCCTTGATCTAGTGCCATTCTTGGTATGTCCGTAGGTGGTTTTCGCAAGGTGTGGCCAATCCAACTCCATTTCCTGCGTTTGATGTCAGCTAGCAGGGGTATTTGCTTCGTGAGAAGAAGCAGCTCATCGTTCGTTATCCAGTTCGGCCAGAAGATCTTGCTTATGCGCCTCAAGCATCTGTTCATAAATATTTGAGGCTTACGAGTCGTGCTGTCGGTTACTTTCCATATTTCGCAGCCGTACAGCAGAACTGGCTTGACGATTGAATTGAATATTCGGAGTTTGAGTGCTATGGAGAGGTGGTTGGAACGCCACACGTTCCCAAGTGAGGTGTACGCTTGTCGCGCCTTTTTGATGCGCGTTTGGATGTCTGTTTCAGTTCCACCATCCTTGCTGAGCATGCTGCCAAGGTAACAGAACTTTTCGACATCTTCAACTTGGGTATCGTGTAGCATCAAGGGCCTCTCGCAGGTGGCGCCGATACGCAACAATTTGGTCTTTTTGATGTTGATTCTCATCCCCACTTCTTCGGCGTTGGAGGCCAGAGCATTCAGTTTCTCCCGAATGCCGTTGAAGGTGTGGGACATGAGGCATATGTCGTCGGCATAGTCCAGGTCGTGGAGCTTCTCACGCAGTATCCACTGGGTACCGTTGCTGGCTGTGTTGTTAGTGTGTTGAAGGACTAGGTCTAGGGCGATTATGAAGAGGATAGGCGAGATTACGCAACCCTACCTGACTCCTCTCGAGATGTTGAATGGATCGCTGTTTCGTCCTTTGAAGCGCATTCTACACGGGGCCTCACGGTATAGTTCTCGGATGAGATCGATGATGGCCTGTGGGATGCTTAGTTCCGCCAGAGCACTCCAGATGGCGTCGCGAGAAATCATGTCGAAGGCTCTTTCGAAATCAACGAAGAGAAGATAGAGCGGGCTATTCCCTTCGTTCAACTGTTCAATGAGCATTCTAAGGCTGTTGATGTGATCAACACAGGAGCGGTTTGGTCTAAAGCCAGACTGCTCGTTGCGAAGGGCACTTTCCACTGTTGGAGTGATGCGAGTCAGGATGATTGAGGCGATTCGTTTCTGGATGGTGTTCAGCAGAGTGATTCCCCTCCAGTTTTTGCAATCGCCAAGGTCACCTTTCTTCGGGATGGTGATAATTACTCCTTCTTTCCAGCTGTCCGGGAAGTGGCATTGTGTCCAGGCTTTTGCGATTATAGGATGCAACAGCGAGGCCAGGAGTGGCGGGGCAAACTTCAGAACTTCTGGGGCCAGGTTGTCAGGTCCGGGTGCTTTGCTGTTCTTAGGCTTGTTGACTGCTGTTGTGATCTCCATAATCGTGGGCGGTGTTGTTGGGATGGATCTGCGTGGGTTTCTGCGCATCACTGGAGGAGGAGGATGGAATTCTGGAGCTGCTGGAAGGGATTCTGAGAAGAATTCCTTCCAGCGGTCGAGTTGTTCTTCATCCGTGGAGAGAGCTTGACCGTCTTTGTCCTTAAGTGGTGGCAGTGAGGGTGTTTTTTTTCCGGATAGTTTGCGAATTGATGCATAGACACTGCGGATGTCGCTCCGGTGTGCAGCGGCTTCTGCTTCGCTGGCTTTTCCGTTGAAGTAGTTCCTCTTGTCATCCCTTGCCATGCGTTTGACCATCTTTTGAGCAAGGTTGTACCTCGTCTGTAGATGGTGCCTTTCCTCGCGGTTTTGACCAGTTTGGAGTAGACCTTTCAGCTTTCTTCGTTTTTCTATTTGAGTCCAGGTTGACTCGCGGATCCACTCTTTCCTCTTGTAGTTTCGGAAGCCCGTTGCTTCCTCTGCAGCGGACTATAGTTTGCGCAGTATAGAAGGCCATGTCAGCCTTTCGGCATTGTGGGTAACTTCTTCCAGCTTGTTCGCAAATATCTCGGCTGTCTCTGGATTCTACAGGTGTTGGATATCGTGCCGGCATTCTGCGCGACTTTGTTATTTTTTAGTTGCCGCAGCTGATGGTCGCTGTATATGTCAGCTCCTCGGATTGTCTTGACGTGATGGTCGCTGTATATGTCAGCTCCTCGGATTGTCCGAGGAATTTTTTGCTTATCAGGATGTGGTCTATCTGGTTGGGGGTCACACGATCTGGAGACTGCCAGGTGTATTTGTGGATGTTCTTGTGAGGAAACTTGGTGCCACCGATGAAGAGTTGATGAGCTGAGCAGAGGTGAGTGAGACGATTCCCGTTGTCGTTTCCCTCTGCGTGGAGGCTGTGTGTTTCAATGACCGAGCGAAGATCAGTGTTGTCCTGGCCTACTTTAGCGTTAAAGTCGCCCATGACAATTTTGATGTCGCTCTTCGGGGCAGATTGAATGCACGTCTATAGTTGGTGGTAGAAGGCTTCTATGTTGGCGTCATTATCTACTTCGGTTGGGGCATAGCACTGAACGATGGTGATGTTTCGGAACTTTGAGTGGAACCTGGCTGTCAGAAGGCGGTCGGAGACCGGTTTGTAGCCCATGAGAGATCTCTTTGCGTTGGCTGATAGGATGCCGCTGTAGATGAAGTGTTCACCCGTCTGCGTTGTGAGGTTTCCTTGATGTTTCCACCTTGTCTCGGAGATTCCCAGGATGTCGAGGTTGTAGCGTCGCATTTCGGAGGCAGCTTGCGCCAGTCGAGAAGTTTGGGAGAGAGTTCACACGTTCCAGGTACCTATTTGGGTTGTTCGGTGAAAGCGAAATGAGTTTTTGCCTGAGGTATGGTCCGAATGGTTATTCTTGTGCTATTTCTTGATAAGGTGTTTTTTTATAGCTTGCGGCTTATCAGGCCAGCGAAGCAACCCCCAGTGACGTTGGGGGACCCTACGGACTACATATATATAAGGTTTGTAGTCGGCCTCTCACCTCGGCACCAATGCCGAGATGGCGGCAGCGGGAATCGAACCCGCTACCTACCGAGTGTGAGTCGGTTGACTTGACCACTGCACCACACACAGGGCCAAAGTCCTTTTTGCTCGTTATAAAAGGTTTCACTTCCACGGCTCTAATCCTACTAATCTCCTTATTCAAATACTATCCTTCACTTTCTTTCACTAAAAACACCCATCGAAGACTTAAGCATTAGTGGTCCCGTGATTTCCTAAAATATTGAGGCTTAACGTCATCACCTTCTAACAGGAGAATCTTCAATGGATCTTTACTCCACATAAATTTTCACGTTAAGTAAAACTATTATTGAAATCTGCTTGTTGTAGATATCTGAAAAAATTAATAGATAACAAAATTGCTTAATCAAGAAGAAATATCCTTAAAAATATTATTTAAATGAAGTAGAAATATTCGAAAACGAGGGTTTGAAAAAAAAAATTAATTTATCGAATTTATCGAGCAAATCTCGTATATTAAATTGAATTAAGATAAGTTTTACTCGTATTTGCAATAATTTGAATTTCCAGTTATTATTTTAGAATGTTATAATTTTATTATGTATAGAAAGTATTTATATTTGGAGAAAAAAGGAGGAAATGTTTTCCTCCAACTAATCTCAAAGTGCCATAGTGCAAGACTTAAAAACATTTTAGGTCTTATTGAAAATTGTGGGTAAAACTTTTCTAAAATATTAACAACAAAAAATAAGGTATTTAAAATTTGATTATTCAAACAACAAAAAACTAGTAAAATTAAACTGAATTAATATGAATAAGTATGTAAGTCAATAAGATACATTTTCATCCGGAACTCACCAAAACGATGAACTTTTGAACCGTGAGAGAATTTTACTTCAAGCAAAATTTCACTTCTCGTCTAATCGCTGCAATTTTTTGTAAATAATTTTTGTTTTTTTTTCTCTTTTGGCTAAAGTGAAACGAAACAATTTTCTTATAAATATTACTATCCACTTATGTATGTGATAAGAAAAAAAATGCTTACCTAAGAAACTTATAAAAATTAAATGCCAAAAAATATGAAAAGAAAAAACTTAATCGAAGAGTGTCGATCGATCTGTTGGTATAAATCGATTTTGCATACGAGAAAGTGACCATCAATTTTTGATGGGAAAGCGATCACCATTAGTGGATTGGCAGTTTTAAAATGGCATGTAAGAGTAAAAATGTATTTTTTTTTCCATCTCCCTGCTAGTAACTAAAACTAAAACTAAAAATAAAACCGAAAATGAAAAAAAATTTGGGTATTTGCGCTGTTAGAGTGGATTTAAAGTCGTAGATAGAAAAACGTATCTTGTGACTTATTGTTTGGTTATGATTGTTTTTCGTAGGTTTGCAATTTTTTTCTTGTTAGCATCGATATCGATTGATTTCTCATATCTACCTATTGATAAATCGATGATCATTTATCAAGCATCAATCGTTTAAAGAGATAGATAGTTTTTTTTTCTCCTATAATCTCCCTCGAATTATAATATTTTACCCATACCAGTTGAAGTATTGGAAAACTTTTGACTTCAACTTGTTATTGGGTGTGAATGTGATCAATAACTAGTCTAGTTTCGATGTTTTCCAACCACATTGATATCGTTTGGCTCGTTTCACCCTTCGAAATGCTATCCTCGTTCCAAACGTGAATATTCAATATTTTCGATGTTCAATTCAATTTGTGTGTACAAGGCAAGATAGATGATCGATCGTATCATGGACAAAATTGATCACCGTAGATGATCGATAAAAATAGACCCAAATTATTTAACAACACTTTTATGAAAGGCCAACACGGTTTTCCACCTATTGAACATTGAGTCGAAAATGAAGTCAAAAGTCAAAAGCTAAACAAAAACAAAAAAAGCAAAAACAAAAGCAAAAACATGAAAAACGAGACAAGATGAAATGGAATAACAACACTAAAAAATCTTCGATTTGGAATCAAAAAAAAAAAAAAAAATTTTTTTTTTTGAGATCTTCGAGAAATCTGTATCGATCCGAGATCTATGATCAATTTTCCCACAAAACATTCAAAAATGTACAAGTACAACTTTAGCTCTGGATGATAGGTTTTGATTCACAGCGATCCATTCCTAAGTGGAAGGTGGAGAAGGTGGAACCCGCTATAACGAAAAACGATCGGGAAGATCGAGGAGAAAGGAAAACAGACAACAGGTGATAAAAGTGCAGGTACTGGCAGCAGGTTAACTGGCTAAGGTACAACGAAATAATAAACTATTGGCCAGAGTCGAAATCGGAGAGAATTGAAAAATGAACGAAACGAAATGAAAAGAAAAAATATCTGATCATAACTTCTCCAGGGTAGACTCATTAATTAACTAAATGAGTTGTTTGTCCAATGATCTTTATCGTGAAATTAAATTAAAACGCCGTGGTCCAAGATGAGATCTGGGGATAGGTTCTGTATTGTGACTTCGCCATCCGCGTTGATGTTGCTGATGGCCATTGTGCGGAGGTATTGTCGATGACGATGCCGATGACGATGGCGGTGGTTGACGGCGGCAAGAGACACGGCACAGTCGATTTGGGTACGTTACTTATGCTTCTGTTGTTGGTTTTTCTGCTATAAATCCCCTGATATGGATTTGAATTTGGACGATGGTACCATTGGCAATGGCAACATTTGATAATAATGATGGTACGGATTGTCTATGTACCAACGATACTGGCGAAAAATCGGAAGAAAATTATTACTTGACCTCCACAATGGTTGTCCATAGTTCAATTGCAGACACCAATGGATCGCTTATTTTCAATTTTTCATTTCGGTTCAGGTTAAATCCAGTTCTAGGGTGTGTGCAATGCCTGCGGCTGATGTCCTTCTTCCCGCCTATAATCAGATTACATCGTCGAATACTAGATCAGCTAACTCACGAGACACGAAAATCGCTGTGATCTCATTTTTTAAACTCATCATCATCATCGGCTTTCAGCTTTAATCCATCCCTCTTAGATGGACGTGATCGTGTTTCTACCTCGGCAGACTACATGTTCGGATATAATATCTTGTCGCTATAATCACGTTTTGATTGAATCAGGTTGCAAAGGAAAAAATTACCGAACCCATAAAGAACCAGTCTTAGCTCTAATGGATCGAAATTGGTCGATGGAAGTTGAACAGGAATGCCAATAAAATATTAGCAAAAATATCGAAGGAATTATTACGGACTATTTAGATATATTTATTTGCAAAAATAATATTGCTAGATTATGTTTTTCATTATTAAAAATTATCGGTATTTCAGGTATTTCCTTTTTTTATATTTAAAATGTTTATTTTTTTAATATTTTTTTTATCAAAGTACAAACGACTATTCATTTTATAGTTTGGAAAGTAAAGCATAGTTATTTTATTATTGCACTTAAAAAAATCTATTTAAAATCAAATTAGTCTATTTAAAAGTTTGCCATTTTATATTTTAGATGCTTACAAATTTTGTAAAGGTATTATTTTGACATTAGGGCTTTTTTGTTTGATGCTCTTTTTTTTTAACAAAATTTTCTTCAATAGTGATGTTGATTTTTCATTTATTCGATATGTTAATACTTATTAATTGATATATTTGAGGCTTCAAAAAGCCATTGTATCCGCGAAAAATAACTGCCTGTTTAGGCATTTCAGACTGAAGTTATTACTGGCATGCATTTCTTTGAATGAAAGACCAAAAAAGAGAATTCTGAGTGCTTTGACTATACAAAAACTACATTAACTTAAAGATTATAATTAGAACTATATGTAGTTTTAACAAAATGAATATTATAAGCCATATAACAAAACAAATTTTGCATTTATTACGAGAAAATTTCTCAAGACGCGCCATTTCATGATTTGGTGATGTTAATTTGCATCCAAGATCGTGCGATTTGCCGATATTTGACTTTTTTTTTATAAAACTAGATAAAAATCTATATTTAAAGTAATAATGATGAATTTTTAAAATATTGAAAAACCAACATCCGTAAAGAAAGAGTTGAATTACAACTCTAAATATACGAAAAAGTCATCAAAAATTACCCTAAAAGGATCAAGTCTTGGAAAAGGTTTTATGACAATTATTTGAATAATTTTATTAATAGTACGTAATGGCAATAAAAAAAATTATGAGGGTAGAACAACCCTTCTACCCTAAGGTAAAGATTCTACCGGTATTAGGGTAGAACAAATTTTTTGTATACCAGGTGTATAAGCTTAAATCCGCTACTTTTTATTAAAAAAAATACATGTTTTTTTCATAGAAAGTTAAAACAAATTTATGCAAAGTACTTGCCCTCGCTAGCTACACATTTTTCCCATCTCTCGGGCAATTTGTGGATACCACGCCAAAAATATTCCTTCCCTTTTGAGGCTAACCACTTATCAAGTCATTTTCGGACACCAGACCTGGCCCCTTCCGACTACCACGGCGATAAAAACAGGTGGTAGTCGGAAGGAGCCAGGTCTGGTGAATAAGCGAGGTGGGGTAGCACCTCCCAGTTGAGTGTCTCCAAGTAGTTTCGGACCATTTTTGACATGTGCGATGGTGAGTTGTCGAGGAGGAAAATCAGCTTGTCATGTCTTTGTTGATAATCCGTCCTTTTTTCACGCAGAGCACGGTGCAATTTGATTAGTTTTTGACTCCCCAAGGTTTTAAGATCTCATAGTAGACGATACCCTGCTGATCCCACCAAACGCACAGCAACGTCTTCCGTCCGAAGCCATTTGGTCTTGGGGAAGATGTTGATGGTTTGCCGGGATCAACCCACGATTGATCCGATGCAGGAACGACTTTCTTTTTTGTCTGGCGAGCAAGATTTCGCATGTGTTTTGGCGTCGCTCCATCTGCCTATCGTTCAATTCATGCGGCACCCATTTTCCGATCTTTTCAATCTTCCCCATGGCACGCAGACTCATGGAAATGGCTGGTTGAGTGACACCAAATTGCTGCGTATTTTTTGCGATTGGGTATCGTCTTCATCCAAAATAGCCTGCAATTGATGGTCCCTAATCTTTCCTAGGCCGATTTTCACGCTTCTTGTCCCACAAGTCAAAATTGCCATCTTTGAACCTTTGAACCGACAAAACCAAGCTCGGCACGTTGTTTCCGATAAAGCACTATCACCATAGGCCTCCATAAGTATTCGATGCAATTTAGCAGCCGATTTCTTCAAATTGAAGCAGAAAAGCAAAGCTTCCCGCATATGCTCTTTTTCTGCCACAAAACTATACATGATTACAAAAGGAAAAATGTATGTTTTTGTACGAAATTGCTGACAATTAATGTTGCCAGATGTCAAACTCATAAAAAAAGAAGTATGGCATGCCCATGGTAGCTTAATACTCCCACTCACGCCATCTATGACAAAACACCGGATTTAAGCTTATACACCTGGTAAATTACAAAAAAAAAACACAAATTGTCTATATGGAGAGAAAAAAAAATCAAAGTCAATAAAATGCGTCTTATTTTTAAGCAGTGGTCATTTTTATATTATTTAAATCAAATTATAAAGAAAAATTAAATTTAATTACAAAAAAAAAAAAATATTTTAAAAAAAAACCAAAAATAAAAAAACACAAAAAAAAACGGAAATTTTGACAAATATTATAATTAATAGGTAAAGTTTTCTTTAATTGATTTTCTACTATAACAGCTTATGCATTAAAAGATTTATAGAAACATGTGTTAATAATGTTCATCAATTAATAAAATATTAATTGACAAAAAAATATCCTTTAAAGCGTTTTTCCTCTTGTGTTTTTTATTATTTTATAAATAATCTCATAGAGTGTGAATTCAATTTATAATCACCTTGTTGTTGTATTGGTATTTTTAATTTATTGGTGGTTTTTTTTTTTTTTGTTGCACTTCCAACAATTAGCTTTCAAATATAAAAGCGTGCTTAGAGTGTAGTCATATGTGTATAGAATGACTTGTAGTTTTTTTTCTTTCGTTAAATATGAATATAAAAATTCATAAACTATTTTGATTAATAAATAACTGAATGAGTTTAAACGATTAAAATGATTTAATAATATACCATAAAAAAAACTGGTAAGGTAATTCAAGGATAGAATATGTGCACGAGCATTCTCTTATGGAACACCCTTTAACAAAACAAAACAAAACTGGTACCAATTATAAATCTACTCGCACACTTCTACCTAATATACATACGTAAGCTACCGATAGAAAAATGCACAAATCTTTAAGCTCTGGAATTTGGCAAACGTTATAAAATATACTAAATTCTGTGATGATTAATTGAGAACACAGCCTTGAACTATAGTATTCTCTGTAAGATGATGTAGACATAGTCAAGATAAATATCTCAATACCAAACATAGAAGGTATTGAGATACCGGAACTCAAGTTTAGATTGTCTTCAATGGACGAGAGTTGATACTCGTATTTAATGCTGCAAGGAGGTGCTCTCATCTAATTAAAATACATAGCTTGTCAACATAAATCTAGAGCCAAAGCTTGTCGCATTTGTAATGCTAATTATTACACAGTCTTCATTATAGATGATATTGTTGGTTATCTGAATATCATTTAAAAGTACATTTAAAGTCATTTTGCTAACTACTTTTTCCTCATTTATGAATAGTACAAGATTCTTCGTCGTCGATATTAGTACAATAAGAAAAATATTATATTAATAATAAGAATGATATTAATAAGAATATGTTTTAAGAAAATGCCATAAATACAAAGTAACATTAATTTATAGCACGAAACTAGTTGAGAATTGTCGTCATGAGATGGTAACAAATTCCATTATAAATGGTTAGAATAACAACTATTTTTTTATAAACTTCTCCATCTAATCATTAGCATTAATGTCAAAGCAAAGTAATAATAGCAAATTGGATTATTCGTAATTACTTCGTTCAATATGAGAGGAGAAGTTCCAACAAAGTCCATCAAAGCCTTAGGTCTCCTTAGAGCCTTGAAGAAAAGTTTGCAATTTGTTTGTGTAACTTAAAATGCAAGTGCAGATTGCATGCGAGGGAAAATTGATTAATGTGACACGCGTGAAAGTGCGTTCAAGAAATATGAATTATTGTCTGAAAGTAGTAGCATAAATTATTAAATTAATTGAGACTACCGAACAAGCTCGATGAATGGTTGTGAGTAGCTTTATGCTTTTTATCTAGAATAGACGCTGTAAGGTGATGCTAAAGTATAGTATCTACAAGAGTCTCAACTTTGAACGATCAAATTAAAGAAAACAATTTTTATCAGAGATTTTCTTATATTCTAAAAAAGAAATCCAATTTTCAAGTACACAATACGAGGGTCATTCAACAAGTACTTCGCCTCACCGCCCGATACAACTGCTGTCACAAAAAAAATTTACCATCGTGCAGTACATTCTATAAATAGCCTACTGTCAAAGTTTTAGTCGATTTCCTTTATTAGTTTTGTTTTGAGAGCCTTTGAAAGCGAGCGTGTCGGTCGGTTGCACAAAAACGGAAAAAGAACAATATCGTTCGGTGATTAGATTCTTGTTTTTGGAAGGGAAAACGCGCAGCGAAATCAAAGATCGCTTGGATGCTGTGTATGGTGACTCTTCTCCTTCGATGGCGACCGTCAAGAATTGGTTCAACGAGTTTGTTCGTGGCCGTACGTCGGTTTTTGATGAGCCACGCCCAGGTGCCCCGAAAACGGCTGCTACGGAGGAAAACGTTAAAAAAGTCCACGATCTCGTGTTGACAGACCGTCGATTGAAGGTTCACAAGATAGCTGAGACTGTGGGAATCGCAGTAGGAACGGTGCATCATATTCTACACGAAGAACTGGGCATGAGAAAGCTGTCGGCGCGATGGGTGCCGCGTTTGCTCACACCGGAAAACAAGCGCAACCGTGAGACCACATCGAATCCAGCGGAGTTCTTGCGTCGTTTCGTTACCGTCGACGAAACATGGATTCACTGGTACACACCAGAGACCAAGGAACAGTCGAAACAGTGGACTTCACCCGGCGAACGTGCTCCGAAGAAGGCGAAGACTGTTCGATCGGCCGGAAAGGTGATGGCCACCGTTTTCTGGGATTCACAAGGTGAGATCGACATCGATTACCTCGAGAAGGGTAAAACAATCACGGGGCGCTACTATGCTGACTTATTGGGCCAATTTGACGTCGAATTGAAGAAAAAGTGGCCCCGCTTTGCGAAGAAAAAAGGGCTGTGCCACCACGACAACGCGCCGGCTCACACCTCCGCCGTCGCCATGGCCAAATAGGTCGAATTGCGCTACGAATTGCTGCCCCATCCACCGTAGTCTCCAGATTTGGCCCCCTGTGACTACTTTTTGTTTCCAAACCTAAAAAAATAACTGGCCGGGAATAGATTTGGGTCGAATGAGGAGGTCATAATTTTTGTTTCCCTCGAGAAGGACTATTTTGCTTCCCTCGAGAAAAAATGTATTTTTTGGACGGGTTAAAAAAGTTAGAGCATCGCTGGGCCAAGTGTATCGAGCTTGAAGGAGATTATGTGGAAAAATAAATTGCCACCTTTCCAAAATTTTCGTTTTTCTTTTGTAGGCTAAGTACTTGTTGAATGACCCTCGTAGCGATTTTTTAATAAATAATTTTAGGAGAATGTACTTTTATCTTTGGCCGTTTTTCTTCTTTTATGAGGTATGTTCAAAAAGTATCGCGAATATTGTGTTTTTTTAAAAAATTATATATTTATTCATGAATATCTAATTTTTCCCCCTTCAAAGTAATCCCCACCAACGTTTTGTGCTAACGTTTTTTCCAATCCTCGAAGCACGTCAAAAAATCATTTTTTGTGATCTTGTTCAGTTCCTCCTTCGATGTCGTCTTTATCTCCTCAATCGTAGCGTAGCGTCTTCCTTTCATGGGGCTTTTTAGTTTCAGGAACAAGAAAAAGTCATAGGAGGCCAGAACTGGAGAATACGGTGGCTGCGGCATTAGTAATGTTTTGTTTTTGGTCAAAAATGACAAAAGCCAATTTTTGTTCTTCCACAAATCCGGGCGTTTCTGGCGAATTACTTCGCGCAACTTGTGCATAACTTGCAGATAATATTCCTTATTGACCGTTCTACCCTGTGGCAAGAACTCATGATAAACCACAACCCTGCAATTGAAGAAAACTGTAAGCAAAACCTTCACATACGACCGAACTTGGCGCGCTTTTTTCGGTTTTGGCTCGTGCAGCAGTTTTCATTGGGATGATTAATCTTTGGTTTCAACATCATAACTATAAACCCCCGATTCGTCACCAGTTATGACCCTCTGGAACAAATTTGAGTCATCACAGAGTCTAACAGCTCCTTAGCAATGTTAATGTGATGCTGTTTTTGGTTGAAATTGAGCAAAAATCGAAGACGAGCCAAAACACATGCAAGCAAAGCAGCTGTCAAAAATTAACTGAACATTCAAAATGGCCGAACTTTTCGGCATAAGTGAGATACATGAGTACCAACATAACGCCACAAAAAAACCGAAAATCTAATATACGTATCCCGCGGAACTTTTTGAACAGACCTCGTATAGTTCGAATCACTAGCTTTTCCAAGCTTGAAGAATTATTGTATGAAAATAAAATAAAATGGTTTGGAAAAGAATGAGTTTATATCTTTTCTGCCATACCTCGTTATAGATGTAATCAATAAACTACTTAGAGAACTGAAAATCCGACTATAGCAGACGCTAAGGAATAAACTTTTATTTTTCTTTATTAAAATAGATCCGAACCTACAGAATAACAGTTTCTGTTAAATCTAGTTTTTTTAATCAAAATTCCATCAAAAAATCATTTATGCCCCATTTTATGTTCGTAACAAAGTTGCTCGTTATATAAAGTTTCATTTTCTGTTATCATAATTAAAAAATATTGGAAACATTTTTGATTAGAGCTTTTACTGAGCTTGTAAATCGAGAACAATTTACTTTTCTGTAGTAAATTTTACTAAACGCAAACACGAATGAATTTTGCCCCATTTGTGCGGTTAAGTATTGCCAACAAAGAAAAAAATACAGCGTGACAGCTGACAGTTCAAAGTTATTAAAAATGAAGCGCTACATGACAGAACAACGCGTTTTCATTGTTGAACAATATTTTAAAGATAATTAAGATTTGATTTAACTTTATCAACTGTGATGAGATTAACCTTCAGAATTTAAAAAGACTGGATCAATTAGTGATCTTAACCACTCTGGCCGTCTTTCAACAAGTCGTTCAATACAAAACATCGAAGCCGTTTGTGAGAGTGTTGTTGAGGGTTCAAAAATATAAATTCGACACCGTAGTCATGAATTGGACATTTCCAAAAGATCTTTATAGCGTTTCTTATGGAAGATTTGCATTTTGATGCTTACAAAGTCCAATTAACTCAAGAACTGAACCCTACTGACCACGCGCAACGAATGGAATTCGTTGAATGGGTTATGGAAGAACAACAAGATTCGAGCAAAGTCATCTTTAGGAATGAGACTCATTTTCATCTTAATAGCTTGGTTAATCGATGAAATTGCCGCATTTGGGGTTCAAAAAATCCACGAGTGACTATTGAAGAACAAATGCGCCCACAACGTGTGTTACTGTTTGAAGCGGATTTTGGGCTATAGGCATCATCGAACCATTCTTCTTTGAAAATTCAATGGTATTCACTATCTTGACATGATAATCCAGTTTTTTGTTTCTAAATTGTAAGATATGGATGTGGACGATATGCAGTTTCAACAAGACAGTACCACTTACTTCTTGCGTGAATTTTGGAGAGTAATTAAAACTAGGAATTGTAACTTTTATATTTTGTGATAATTCCTAAATTTAATAAGGCTTTAGGGTAAAAGGGAAAATGTTATTATGAAAAAATTCCTGATTTAACAATATATGGTCGTCTGCACTTACCATGCAAAAGTACTGTGCTCGAATTCAGCTACTTATATGACCGGCATTTTTTTTCCATGTTACCAAATAGCCTGAATTGCGGTATGAGCTAAGAATTTACTTTTTCGTTTTTAAAGTCTATTTTCTAGAAATTACAATATATTTAAAAAAAATGATATTTATTGTATTTAAAACAATAATTAAGAAATTCTCTTTTTTTCGAAAAAATTTATTAAATTTATTTAAAAATTATCGCAAAAAGATCATTAATCACAAAAAGTGCGAAAATATCGCAAAAATTGCACAGCCGAACAAATTCTGATTGGAATTTTTCGAATAAGCACGAACAACGTCAAGAAAGCAGATGACCGCTTAGAACAGTAGAACAGTTTGGTGATAGCGAAGACGCCAACCGATCTGTTTTGTCACATTTGCTTTGGCACTGAATCGTCACGTCATGCGTCGATTTTGAGTATTTATGAAATGAATTCTGTTGATTTTCATGCGAACTGCAATAAGTTAATTGGTTTTTTTTCGATTTTTATTGAAGATTTATGTATAAATAATTTTGGTTTTTATTATATGTATATAATATCATATAATGAATGATGTAAATAAAAATAAAAAATTTATAATTGAATATTGTATAAAATATGTTCAGTGGAATAAAAAGCTGCAGCAATACGGATTTGAATTATATTCTTATGATTGTTGTCAGTTATTATTAAATGTTTAATTCATCCGTTGATTGTTTCGTATAGAAATTGCAACAAGTTTAATGGCAAATTGTTTGCGAATTGATCAATCTACGCATCCAGTTTCAGTTTTGACGAGATGATAACAAATTAAGACATCATCCACGTACAAAATACATTCTCAATCATCTTCAGTTAACATTTGAAAATTATTAAATTAAATATTATATCAGTTCGTGGAGTTTTTCTATCCACTTGAAATTGTTTTTTTTTCTGATCCATTGAATTCCTAACTTCATTCCTACTAGACGACTGTGGAACGACTTCGAAAAGACATAATAAAGAAGTACATAAATTGTATGAGTGATTGTTCTCAATATACTCGTATTAATAAGATTAGCTGCCATAATGATATTTATTTCCATTAGAATATATTAAATATCTTTACGATAATAAATCTATTTGATTATAATTGAAAGTAGTTTCCGTGATTTTTTTATATAAAGTTTTTAAAAAAAATTTTACTTATTTTTCAATATACGAATTTGTGAGATATTTTTCCAACAATTTGAATCACTTTCAACTGCTTAGCTACATTATTTCGACCTGTTTGAAGTCACTACTATGTCCGAAGTCACACTATGGAGTCTTCTACGACCTCGACTCTAACATCAGGGCCACGACTTTCTCTGGCGTTAGGGGCTTGTTAACATCCTTCTGTGACTCCTGTCTTTCCCCATTGAATCTTGTGCTGTAAAAGAATAGGTGCTTTAAGCTCTCCACCACTCTGTCACAAGAAGGGCAAGTTGGGGCTATAGTCCAATTTAAGGCGGCATTAGTAAGCCCGAAAACATTCATGTCGCGTCAACGATTAGGATAGGCAGTAGCCAACCTGACCATATCATCGATCTATCCTCAGATTCACCGCCGCGATGAGATGATGCATCCATCTGCCATCGAGAGGACCATTCCAACTATTTTACCACCGTCTCCGGATGCCCTTTTTTCCTCCGTAGAAGCCTTTCAATGCGCCATCGTATTACTTTAACTTCACCGGCAGTACGATCTCTATCGATCATTATATAGAATTTCGATCGGTATCATTCGGACCACAATACAAATGACCTCATTCGACACCCTTCGTAGTGTGACCACTGTCGACAACAGGGTTCAATTATTGAATTAGATCAGGTATATATGAGCACTGGAGGACTACAGTCCTCTTTTTTTCGATTAAAAGTAATTGATGCAGATAGTCTTGTTGTGGTGGTGCAACCCAGTGTTTACAATGCCCATTCGAACGCGAATAGTCATTTTCCGGAGCCTTCCAAAGACTTTCAATATTAATCGACGATCTTACCTCACAAGAGTACTGCTCGTTCCAAATTTTGCTCAATTTTATGATGTTGAAGACATCCCTGAGCATAGTTCTTATTTACACTGCTTCTGGACCCCAAAAAAATAATTTTTGTTATTAAAAAACATATGCTCTGGATAAGGAATATTCTCTAAAGGCTCACTGTAGATCATGGTAGGTCAAATTTACAATTCCATCAAGTTTAGCACAACATTTTGCTTCAAACGGACTATAAAAACGCAACTTTCCATATTACGTAATTACCAGATATGGTATAGAAGGTCTAGGAGGTATTATCATACACACTGTAAAGAGGTCAAGTACCGCAGTATAGTCACATCGCTCTCAGTACTTTTTGACGATACCTTGCATTATAAAGAAAAATTAGTAAATTCCAAAATATCACTAATCGGAATTGAATTTTTTATAAATTCTTCCCTGAATCTATTAGAATATATTCGCATATAACTGAAAATTCATAAATATCTCTAATGCATGGACGAAAATTTATTTAAATTGTTCTGAAAAATATTGACTGATATAATTAAGTGTAAAAAAAACAAATTGCGTTTAAAAAAAATAATTTTATTCTAGCATTGATCAGAATAAATTCGAATAGGAGCCAAATCTTAATCTTTTTAAACTTATTCGAATCTAACAAGGGAATAATATAATTTTCCATATAGTACAAGATCAGTTATTAAAAACAAATTAAACATAACACTTTGTTGGACAGAAATACTGTGTGCTCTAGCATGCTGGGATCTTAGTTTTATAGCTTCAGCCATAAAACATGTCGTGAAAACCGCTAAAGACATGCAATAACATGGGAACAGGCCAATGGAAGCCACCTAACGAACGATGGTAGAAAAAGAATTGGCTTAATATACTCGTATCCCGTTTGGAATTCGCAGCAACATATTGTACCATGTTTAGAACTGGCCGAAGTGCATTAACTATTTTACTATGGCATCCGCCTTATTCAATATAACCACAGATATAAACAAGTATAACCGTAGATGGATGCAGTTAAAGAATTATAGTCCATTTCAAAGTATGATAGTGCACTCAGTTATGAATAGATACACAGAGTCTCACCACTGGTTCTATGGTGTATTGACGATGTCCGAACGCATCCACCGACCACTTCCTGGATCATAAAAATGAGAAGAATTAAACTCACCAAGTTGTATTCAGGCTTAAATTTGGTTTTAGTTGGAGTTTTGTTCAGCCGCTTCTACGCACATAAATAACTTTTTGTAATTAAATTACTCTACACATAACAACATGCGGTAACTCATACTAACTAAATGGGAAATATTCCCACTATTCAATTTTAGAGATGGACTATACCGTACCAGATTTTTAATGAGAAGGAATTTTCCATAATATTTTCCATTATAAAGTATTTCTATATAAGAAAAAATTCTTAATTAAATTTATTTTTATACATTTTAGAATATATTTTAATTTATTATAATTTTAATTAGTATTTGAAATTAATTTATCTAATATTATTTTTGAAGTACGCTGAATTAGAAAAATACCTTTTATGTACTGTTCTATTTTTATTTGTTATAAAATAATTTATTTTTGCTTTTGAAATTGAGAAAATCGGAAATTTGAGGTATTACAGAAAAGTAATGAGACTACGATCACTCAGAGTATCACTGAATGAAAATGTATTTTTGTAGTGCGTTTAGAAAAATAGAAGAACGAAATTTGGAGCAATGATGTGCCATCAAATTTTGTGTTAAACTAGATGAATCTGAAAATTTCAAAGTTTTGAGTTGCAACAAGCCGAGCCTACGAAGGTCATTCAATAAGTACTTAGCCTCACCGCCCGATGGAACTGCTGTCACAAAAGAAACTTACCATCGTGCAGTACATTAGCCTACTGTCAAAGTTTTAGTCGATTCCCTTCATTAGTTTTGTTTTAAGAGCCTTTGAAAGCGAGCGTTTCGGTCGGTTGCATAAAAATGGAAAAAGAACAATATCATTCGGTGATTAGATTCTTGTTTTTGGAAGGGAAAACGCGCAGCAAAATCAAAGATCGCTTGGATGCTGTGTATGGTGACTCTTCTCCTTCGTGGCCGCACGTCGGTTTTTGATGAGCCACGCCCAGGTGCCCCGAAAACGGCTGCTACGGAGGAAAACGTTAAAAAAGTCCACGATCTCGTGTTGGCAGACCGTCGATTGAAGGTTCACGAGATAGCTGAGACTGTGGGCATCGCAGTAGGAACGGTGCATCATATTCTACACGAAGAACTGGGCATGAGAAAGCTGTCGGCGCGATGGGTGCCGCGTTTGCTCACACCGGAAAACAAGCGCAACCGTGAGACCACATCGGCGACGTATTTGGCACTGTTTCAGCGCAATCCAGCGGAGTTCTTGCGTCGTTTCGTGACCGTCGACGAAACATGGATTCACTGGTACACACCAGAGACCAAAGAACAAACGAAACAGTGGACTTTACCCGGCGAACGTGCTCCGAAGAAGGCGAAGACTGTTCGATCGGCCGGAAAGGTGATGGCCACCGTTTTCTGGGATTCACAAGGTGTGATCCACATCGATTACCTCGAGAAGGGTAAAACAATCACGGGGCGCTACTATCCTGACTTATTGGGCCGATTTGACATCGAATTGAAGAAAAAGCGGCTCTGCTTTGCAAAGAAAAAAGTGCTGTTCCACCACGACAACGCGCCGGCTCACACCTCCGCCGTCGCCATGGCCAAATTGGTCGAATTGCGCTACGAATTGCTGCCCCATCCACCGTACTGTCCAGATTTAGCCCCATGTGACTACTTTTTGTTTCCAAACCTGAAAAAATCACTCGCCGGGAATAGATTTGGGTCGAATGAGGAGGTCAAAGTCGCCACGGAGGCATATTTTGCTTCCCTCGAGAAAATGTATTTTTTGGACGGGTTAAAAAAGTTAGAGCATCGCTGGGCCAAGTGTATTGAGCTTGAAGGAGATTATGTTGAAAAATAAATTGCCACCTTTCCAAAATTTTCGTTTTTCTTTTGTAGGCTAAGTACTTGTTGAATGACCCTCGTATGGAACCATTCCTTATCGAGAGTGCAAGTTTTTCGGAAAAACAGTGGAAAACGAACCTCACTTAGGAAAGCCTTCTACATCGAATACTGATACAAATGTTTAACGAGTGAATGCTCTTGTTATGTCACACATTCGATTATCATTGAAGCTGATAATTGACTCCTTGAAAGGATCAAAGGAAAAATTCTTCACGTCAGCGACATTTTGATGCTTCACAATGAGAAACCTTCTGTTGCTGTAGTTCCCCCTTGTCTTGCTATTCAGCTGATCCAAGACTGTAGTGATTTTTTTTTGTTACCTGAGATCAAATTCCATTCCAAAAAAGCCTCTGCCAATTTATAGCAACCCAAAAGAATCCCTTTTTGAAAAAGATATAATTCGAATGTAAAAATAAAATAAAATTAGTACAAAAAAAAACAATTTCATTTCTTTTCGACTGCACCTCACGTTCCCTGCGTTGCTGAATGTTGCTGCAACATGTTTCGCGCAACATTTTTTCTTCAGAGTTAAAGTTCATAGCTTAAAAAAAATTCCGGATGAATTTTTTTAAAACAAATGTTGTAATTTTTATTAAATTATTATAGAAAAATATAATTATTAAAATATATGAAAAAAAATAACAACCAATCACATAAGATATGGAAAATTAGCAGACAATATTTATACATTTTTGTAATAGTTTCTAATTAAAAGAATTATAGTGATTAGAGAGGTTTTTTTTTAAATATTTCAAAACTGTGACTAATTTAATATTCGTTTTTTTTTATTTAAGGAAAAAATCTCAAAACAAAAAAAATTATTACAATAAAAAAAATTGAAGAAAAAAAACAAAATTTTGCTAGAATTTTTTTTGTTATCATTAATATTTTCATTAATTTTAATTATTCACAAATTAAAATTATTATTAATTCAAAGAGAATTTTAGAAACTTTCAATTTACCATCATATGAAATGAATTGGTTAAGTCCCCAAAAACTGGGGCTATCAAATATTAAATTTACTAGTGCATTATAAACTGGATAGAGTTAAGAAAAAAAAAGTCGAATACGGAATAAATCAAAAATGAAAATGAATTTTGACACATAATTAAAATCGAAATTGACCGATACCCCTGGTACAGTGTTGTTTTATTCGAATAGAAAATATAGAAATTTTCGTAGCCGGTAATATGAACCTTCAACAAAGATAATAGGCGAGAATATTTATTGTTGTGAACGACATAGATTCACTGACCGATGAGGATGGTCCACAGAGCCATCGTCCATGTACACATATACTTTTATCTAGTCTAGTGGCAAGTAGGAAAATCAGTTTCACATTTTGATTGATGGCTGACTCCAAATTACTACTTACAAATTGAAACGGTTCAAGCCTATGTCTTATTTTTACCTACGCGTAAATTTAACTTTAAGGCAGTCGGATTTTTTTTCTCCATATTAAATAAAATAGTTTTGTATGGAAAAACTTGATTAGAATTTGGATTGAAACTAGCAATTTCGTTTAGACTATGAAACCAAAATGTTAACAAGAAAACTGAACTGGACACACATCTCATAAATACCTATGTACATACATAATGGTTCCACCCGACTATTAATTGGTAGTCTAGTTTATTGTATTCCATTCGAAACTAAATTTTTTAACCATCATTTTTAGTACTTCTTATATCCAATCTAAAAAGTGGAGTTCATTTTCGGATCAATGGATACCGAAATATCTTCTATTAAAATTAGTCAAACAAAAAACAAGACAACTTCAATATGAACTAAATATTATTCAAGAAAAACCTCACCTACGATTACTAAGCTTATTTTTAATAGCAAAATTTTTTATTGTTATTTTGTATTTTTTTCTTTTTTTTGTTAACCAACAATATAAATTGTAGTTAGAAATTATATATGGAAAATTAACGGAGGTAAAAATTAGTTTGTATGTGCAAAAAAAAAAAAAAAAAAAACTAGTTGAAATCAATTTCTAACATGCAAAAGTTGATACAATTTTTTAATGAGGAAGCTACATATTTGTACGGAGAGATGAAGACTAACCAGAGCTGGTGTATTACAATAAAGAAGGAAGGCATGGATGGGAAGAGTTGAGTTCTTCGTGACATAGAATTTTCCTTGCTGATCAGTCGTCTATGTAAATACGTGACTGTAATTAATCATTAGGCAATCTGGCTAGCATGAGATGACTGGGGGACTGGCAGTAACTTGGGCTGGCACACTGACTTCCTAAATCATAACTCGTAAGCAGCCCGTCATCCAGCTAGTCATTCATCTAACAACTGGGCCTCTTGGCCGCCAATAAATACGAGTATACAAGGTACCGTCAAACAGGAGTTTTCATAGCCGTTTCTTCGGCACCTGTCCAGGCAGCAGATCATTCTAGGCAAATGTCTGCGTACGAGTATGTTTTGTGAGATGGCCTAGCACTTTGTGTGATGGCATTCGTTTTAAACCACATAGCAAATAGTTTCTTAAATACAAGTAGTAACTGCGGTAAATGAAAAGATATTTCATGGATTTGTTCAATAATATCCACAACTATTCGGTACGAAAGGGCAAGGCGCTGATCAGCGTCACAGTCTCGTCGGAAGCTCACAGTTGAGTACGATCAGAACGAACGCGAACTTTTGAATCGATATTTTATTAAAGTAGCACACGTACTTGAAAATTACTTTTACGATGTCACCGTAAAAGACATACAAATTGTTGATGGATGAATAGGAAGATCCATCATTTGTAGCAGCATACAATAAAAAGTTGAGGAAGATGTGAAAAAACCCGCACATCTGAATGATAAACGCTGAACGATGAAAAAAGGCCAATTGTGGAATAAATAAATAAACGCGAACGAAAGATATTGATGTCCATCGATTGATGATGACTTTCTCGGACATTTCAATAGAAAAATTTCTCAATTATGTGGAAGATCAATCAATGAAGAGGAAAATTTCATTGTACCACAGCCACATTCCCTATCGTCACTGCTCCTCTCCATATCCTTACTAAGATTAGTTGCAGTCACCAAACTACCAAGTATTCATCCTAATACGTTGTATGATTATTTATCAAGTGCAAATCTGATTGACTATTTTTATTGAACGCAATCAATTGTTAACAATCACAAATTCACATGCCAGGCTTTATTGATTCACTACATTAAAAATTTTGTTAACATTTTTCCATTCAATAATGGGAACTTTTTATAAATCAAGAGAAATTTCAAATAAATACAAAATAATCTGGATTTGGTTTTTCAATAAAGAAAAATTAGTGTTGCGTTGTGAAATAATTTATTTGGGGAAGTCGAGGCAGCGGTAAGCCGTTGCATTAGACTAGTAAGTGGAGCACATCGGACACCTCCGGTGGAATTCATACTGATTGAGACTGGTCGAAAACCTATTTTTTTCTATCTTCAAAAAGCCAAATTATCCACTCCACACCTTAATAAAAAACATTATCATCTCCCCCAGCTCAAAAAGGAATTCATCATCGCTATCCTTATTAATATCCGCCCTTGAAAGCAATTCATCCATCCTCCCCCTCGTTTTCCAAACTTCCCTTCCACTCCCAGATTGGAAACCGTGGTTAGGAGCAAAGTTGAAAAAAACCTTGACAGGTTTAAGAAGGCTAGTACTGATCCGTCCACATACAGGAAATTTTTCCTTGAACAGTTGGACTGTTGTTCACTGATGACGCCGCTGACACCAATACTACATCTTTTTAGGTTGTCGAACTTTTTGGCTGCAGCACCCGCACACTATGTTGTGGAATCTTCCCTTATAGGGCAGCTCCATATTATGGTGAACTGTGGGCCATCAAAACGGCAATTGAAATTGCGACCAATATTCCAAGCCAACAAAGCGTTATTATTTTTAGCGACAGCCTTGCCGCCCTTAAAGCCATTTGTGGCCCATCGAGTGACCCAGTACTTAGCGCAATTCGTCATAGCCTACTTAGAAATAGGAGTGTCGAGTTGCAATGGGTGCCAGGGCATGTAGAAATTGTGGGTAATGAAAGTGCTGACAAGTTGGCTGGAGAAACACTCCGTCGGCCGGTGATCACAGTCATTCCCAATCGGCCTCGCCTACTAACAGAATGGCAACTAACACATTTAGCCATCCGCAGACACGATGACTGGACCAATAGCGACACATTTTTGTCGACTCATTGGAGAACCACTAACAAACCAGTGTATTCAACATCCACACCGAAATTCTGGGCGCGAAAGCTCCTCAGAATCCGGATTGGACATACTGCTCTTACCCATAACTTCCTTTTTGGCATCACCAATCGTCCCTTCTGACAATCCTGTGGCACCCAGTTCACTATCACCCATATTCTATAGGAATGCCACATAACCAAGAACTACTCTGCGAGCAGGATTCCTCCTATTATGGAGCTCCTCGACCCAACAACTTCATTCCCTAGTGCCCTATTTAAACTTCTACAACATACTAATCTGCTCCACAAAATATAAAAAAATTCTTAATATTCCATACCACTAACCACAGACCAGTCTCTCTCAGATGATTTCCCATACGAACTATGAAGTCGCCAAATGGCCTCACGGTCGTGACGCTATGAAGTGGCCCCTGGCACATGTCTAAGGAACCTTACAAACAAACAAACAATATATTTGGGGAAAAAAACGTTATAAAAGTTGGCGTAAGCTGCTGTCTAAATGTATGTCTACTATAGGATTGCCCGCTTCCTGTCATTTGACAGCTGTCAAACATATATATCATCCAAGGTAGAATTTAGTTTAAGGGTTACTATTTTAATTTGTTTATTGCTTAACCGACCAAAGAGTGCTCAGAAGGTACGCCGATTGGGTACTGAAAAAAGCGATGGATTCGTAAATAATCAAAATAAGCCATTGTATCTATAAGAAATGACTGCCTGGTATGCCCTTATAAGAGGGTCTTTCTGGGGAAATGATCAAATTATGAGCAGTACCCGCGACACCTAAATTAGCTTAGCAGTGCCGAGGAATTTACAAGGATCCTCACTGTAGCTCTTTGTGTGGGAGTGGACAAAGTGGTTTAGATAAAGGGCCTTTGGCTGAAACCTATTTCCTATAGTTTAATATCTACATTGCGGGTACATGCTTAGGACTAGAGGTGAGGGACATCAGGCTCCCGTATTCTATCACTGCAAATGATAGTAGAGGCTTAGGTAGGCCTTGCTTATAACTGATTGCTGACTGTTTGCAATCGTCCTAGCTGGTTCAGTGTACTGTCTACAAATTAAACGGATTGTTAAGATGAAATGTTTGACTGCTTTATGCACAAAAGGATGGTCTAATGATTGAAAAAGAACCCACTTTAAAAAGAGGCAACCTAATTGTATGCATAAAGTAGTCTAAGAAGGAGGTCAGAGAGAAATTGGGGAAAAACTGGAATTGTGCTTGCTGTGTGCAACCATTTGGATTAAGTCAGCTTAGGTGATAAAATCCATAACAGATCAACTCGGTTTTGCACGTTGATTGACCGTTTCTCAATCCAGACGATCGTAGATGACCCGTGGTAGTATACCTAACGACGGGTACGAGGGTCATTCAACAATTACTTAGCCTACAAAAGAAAACCCAGCGATGCTTTAACTTTTTTAACCCGTCCAAAAAATACATTTTCTCGAGGGAAGCAAAATAGGCCTCCGTGACGACGATGACCTCTTTATTCGACCCAAATCTATTCCCGGCGAGTGATTTTTTCAGGTTTGGAAACAAAAAGTAGTCACACGGGGCCAAATCTGGAGAGTACGGTGGATGGGGCAGCAATTCGTAGCGCAATTAGACCAATTTGGCCATGGCGATGGCGGAGGTGTGAGCCGGCGCGTTGTCGTGATGGAACAGCACTTTTTTCTTCGCAAAGCGGGACCGCTTTTTCTTCAATTCGACGTCAAATCGGCCCAATAAGTCAGCATAGTAGCACCCCGTGATTGTTTTACCTTTCTCGAGGTAATCGATGTGGATTACACCTTGTGAATTCCTAGAAAACGGTGGCCATCACCTTTCCGGCCGATCGAGCAGTCTTCGCCTTCTTCGGAGCACGTTCGCCGGGTGAAGTCCACTGTTTCTACTGTTCCTTGGTCTCTGGTGTGTACCAGTGAATCCATGTTTTGTCGACGGTCACGAAACGACGCAAGAACTCCGCTGGATTCGATGTGGTCTCACGGTTGCGCTTGTTTTCCGGTGTGAGCAAACGCGGCACCCATCGCGCCGACAGCCTTCTCATGCCCGGTTCTTCGTGTAGAATATGATGCACCGTTCCTACTGGGATGCCCATAGTCTCAGCTATCTCGTGAACCTTCAATCGACGGTCTGCCAACACGAGATCGTAGACTTTTTTAACGTTTTCCTCCGTAGCAGCCGTTTTCGGGGCACCTGGGCGTGGCTCATAAAAACCAACGTGCGGCCACGAACAAACTCGTTGAACCAATTCTTGACGGTCGCCATCGAAGGAGAAGAGTCACCATACACAGCATCCAAGCGATCTTTGATTTCGCTGCGCGTTTTTCCTTCCAAAAACAAGAATCTAATCACCGAACGATATTGTTCTTTTTCCATTTTTGTGCAACCGACCGACACGCTCGCTTTCAAAGGCTCTCAAAACAAAACTAATGAAAGAAATCGACTGAAACTCGACAGTAAGCTACATGCACGATGGTAAATTTCTTTTGTGACAGCAAATCCATCGGGCGGTGAGGCTAAGTACTTGTTGAATGACCCTCGCATGCTACGTAAAACAAAAGTATTATTCCATCTTGTGTGCATTTTGGTTTGAAGGTGTCATTGGAACTAATATCTTTAGCTTTTTTTTTGTATAAACCAATTTTTTTTTACCTGAACTTGCATAAGGATTTAGTCCTGCAAAAAGTGTCTAAAATTTTTTCTATTTATAATGAAATAAAAATTGTTTAACTTTAACTTACGAGGTGTAACAGTCAAGTAACGTGACTGCGCATCGCTGAGTGTAACCTGACAAAATCGTAGACTATCCCTCTACTAATGCTCATTAACACTAGGTCTTGCAGGTTCAATTTAAAATTTCTACTGCATGTAACATTTTCTTTCTGTAATGATATCATGACTTTTATAGCTATAAAAGGAAGTCATTTTGACTGGTACAAGTTTCTATGTGATAAAATGACATTGGGGCAGCTACAACACTTGGTAAGTACTGCAACACTTTTTCGGCAAAAAATTTTACAGCTACACATACCACCTTTATCAAAAAGTTCCCGGAACGATGGGAGTGTGGCGCTCCCGTTCTTCCGATTTGAGTTCTGTTTTTATTGTTAAGTTGGTACATCTGTTGTTGATATTCCCTCTAAATCTAAGCGTCATAGCTTGACATTTGCAAAAGTTACGTAGCCAAGAGTACATCTATCTCTGTGTGTGTTGGCGATTTTTTACAATTTTAGAACTGCCGTTTACCAGTGGCACGTGAGTCAATCGAAGATAAAGTAAAAGAAATGTTGGTCAATAACCGCAAATTAATTATCAGAGATATAGCGGAGGACTTGAACATTGCCTATGGATCTGTCCAAGACATTTTGGTTAATGATTTGGGTTTCCATCGTGTAGCAGCAAAGTTGGTGCCAAAAGACCTCAATTTCATGCAAAAAAGAGACCGTGTTGACGTCGCAAAAGACATGATTTGCGAGGCTAAATCCGATCCCACATTCACCAAAAGGATCATTACTGGAGACGAGATGTGGGTTTATGAGTACGACACGTAATCCAGACATCAGGCAAGTGAATGTCGTTCACCAAATGAGCCGAGACCAAAAAAACCACGTCGTTTTCAGTCAAAAAAGAAGGTAATGCTAAGGGTTTTCATGGATTACAACGGTTTAGTGCATCATGAATTTTTGCCAGAAGGCCGGACAGTAAACAATGAGTATTATTTGGGCGTTTTGAGACATTAGCGTGAAGCAATTCGCCGAAAGAGATTAGAACTGTGGGCAGAAAACTCGTGGATTTTGCACCATGATAACGCACCGTCGCACAGTGCCACCATTATTCGTAATTTTTTGACGAAAAATGCAACAAATACCATCCAACAACCGCCGAATTCATCTGATTTGGCTTCCTGTGACTTCTTTCTGTTCAATCGAGTTAAAAAACCATTACGGGGAACGCGTTTCAACAGCCGAGAGGAAGTAATGGAAAAATCGCAGGAAGCACTGATGGACATACCGAAAACCGAATATAAAAAATGTTTCGAGGATTGGATCAAGCGCTGGCATAAGTGTGTTAAAGTCGATGGCGATTACTTTGAAGGGGACAATATAGATTTAGATGAATAAACTTGTATTTTTAATTTTCTGAATAAATTCCGGTAACTTTTTGATCAAGGTGGTATATTTACAAGTATTGTTACGATTTCGTGTGAAGTAGTAAAATCATTAATTACACTGTAATAAATTCGGTTACCAAAGGTTAATGAGTTCCTGCAACTTCATCTCTACTAAAAAATGAGAAAATTCAACGTTTGAAAAGGGACAAATTCGCTTTAGTTTTAACACAGTTTGGGATAAAAATATTGAAAATAGCCAAATTGCGTCAAACCAGGAGCTTTTATTTTACGGTGGATGAGCAGCTCTTTCAAACGAAGGCCAGATGCACGTTCACAAACAAACCTCAGAAATTTGGCATAAAATTTTGGCTGGCCTCTGATGTTAAAACCAAATATGTGGTAAGTGGCTTTCCTTATTTAAGAAAAGATGAGGCCTGAGGTTCATCAACCCCACTAAGTGAATTTGTTGTAATGAAACTTGTACAACTATATACTATGAAAGGTAGGACCATAACAATGGACAATTTCTTTACTAGTGTTCCTCTGGTATTAAAATTACGGTCTAAAAAAACTTCTTTAGTTGGAACGTTTATCAACGTTGCTGTACGAATCAAAAAAAATGTACACTTACAGTTTACAAGAGTAAACCAAATAAGAAAGTACTTCTACTAAGTACAAAACACAAGCACATAAAAATAGATAATTTCTAACAAGAGACTACCCGAAACTGTGTCCTCTTATAACAACACCAAATTTGGAGTCAATATCACTGATCAAATGGCACGAAAGTATAGTGTCAAGTCAGTTTTCAGAAGGTGGCCGCTTCATGTTTTTTTCAATATCTTGGATTTAGCTGGGATAAATTCCTGGATATTATATAAAAACACAACGGGTGAAACTATGTTATATCAAGGAAAGATTTTCTGTTTCGCTTAACTGAAGAACTTGCTTCTGAATATCGGACCGCAAGGGAAAAACCACAATAAATTAATATACCAAGTTCAAGTGGCACCCTTCCTGTACGTAAATGGTGTTAAATAGGATATTGTAATAATAATAAGACCACAACTATTTGCCATATATGTGTATGCAAAAACCATAGATCCCTGCGAGCAGCCACATACTACCTAGCGAGCAACCCTCCCATTGTTTCCGCACACGGCCGCATTACTCCACATGAAACCTCCGCAAGCCGCCCAATAATACGATCCCATCGCAGGCAATTGAAAGCACTCCGAAAATCTACAAACAGACCACATACATACTTACTCTCAACTTGACACATACTCACAGAATTTCTCTTATATTTCGCTGTATTCTATTGTATTAATCTGTTCAGAAACTATCCTGCATCAAGTTACAACCGATTTTCTCTCCTCTGCTGATCGGCTGAGCTGAGCATAACAGTTCGGCTGAAAAGTTTAGAACGTAACACAGTAGAAATATTTTTTTTTTGCAAAATTCATTTTTATTATTCAACATAGTTGCCTTCGAGGGCGATACAGCGATTATAGCGATCTTCCAACTTTTCGATACCATTTTTATAGTACTCTTTCGGTTTTGCCTCAAAATAGGCCTCAGTTTCGGCAATCGGTCTTAAATTTCTTGCCAGCGAGCATTCTCTTGAGGTCTGCAAACAGGAAAAAGTCGCTGGGGGCCAGATCTGGAGAATACGGTGGATGGGGAAGCAATTCGTAGCCCAATTCATTGAGTTTGACCATCGTTTTCATCGACTTGTGACACGGTGCATTGTCTTGGTGAAACAACACTTTTTTCTTCTTCAAATGAGGCCGTTTCTTAGCCGACTGCCGATTGGACTCTGGAGTGTAGTGACGGAGCCATGTTTCATCCATTGTCATATATCGACGCAAAAATTCGGGTTTATTGCGCTTGAACAGCTCCAAACACTGCTCAGAATCATCAACACGTTGTTGTTTTTGGTCCACAGTGAGCACACGCGGCACCCACTTTGCACACAGCTTTCGCATGCCCAAATATTCATGCTCGATATGTCCAACACGCTCTTTCGATATCTTCAGAGTCTCAGCTATCTCGCTCAACTTCACTTTACGGTCATTTAAAATTATTATGTGGATTTTTTTGATGTTTTTCGCCGTAACCACCTCTTTTGGGCGTCCACTGCGTTCTGCATCAACTGTGCTCGTACGACCAGTTCGAAATTGACGAAACCAATATTCCACAGTTGAAATAGCTGGAGCAGAGTCCGGATAACGTTTGTCAAACCATACTTTCGTTTCCACTGTATTTTTTTCCATCAAAAAGCAATGCTTTATGAATACACGAAATTCGTCTTTATCCATTTTTTTTCAATAACAAAAGTTGCTCCACTCAAAATGATATATCTCACGAACCAATCGATCGATTGCTGTCAAATTTTGACAAGAATCATTTGAAGCATGATGCTTTGTGATAGATTTTTACAAGAGCCACCATCTAGACGTCAACGTTCTAAACTTTTCAGCCGAACTGTTATTTCGCTGATCTTCTCTGCTGATGTTTCTTGTGCGAGCAACCTTTTCAATCTTGCAGTATCAAAATTTTGCGTAATTTTGTCCCCACTAACCCTTATTTTTTATTTATATTGAACAATAATTATTCTCTAAAAGCTGTTCGGCCATTTCGATTTTATTTCTGAAAAGCCAATTAAATATTGGGTCTAAAGACTTCGTTTTTAATGGCATATTTAATTGGGATGTTTGCGGTAAGCTATTACGCTATCATATTATTTTAAGAAAAAGTACTAATTCTGGGACGGCCAAGTACGTAATTAATTTTTGATACTCTTGAATTCCACCGTTTTTTATGTTATAGTGTATTAATGTGAAATTTAGAAACTACTCTTACCGTTTCAGAAATTATCAATAATTAGAGAACACATTTCAATCGAAAGTTCCTTAATTAATAAAAAAATCACAAATAAACTGCAGTAGCAGAAGGGAAACAATGTTTTCTCGGAAGAATCTAAACAGAAACCCAATATCGAATATATTTTTAGCACAGCTTTAAGGCATTACCGGAAATCAATAAAAATTCGAATGAATACCATCAAGGATTTCTGTAAACTTTTATTTGAAAGCAAAGAAAGAAAGGCTATTGTTTTGAAAAAAATAATTTTAATTTAATTATGGCAATACTCGTCATCATTATTTGTCTTGACAGGCTGAGAAAGTAAGCTGCTGAACGATTTAAACAATTTTCGGAAAAATAATTTTTTTCTTAAATAAATTAAATAAAAAAATTTTATAAGCGGTTGTGAATATGATTTCTTTACTTTGTATGTATTGGTATAATTTAAATTAAATACGAAAATATTTTTCTTTGCAAAAGTGAAGCCTATATTAAGATGGTTATTTTGCCATAAAACTTTTAGAGAATATTTGTAATTATCGCCTTAAAGACGTTTGGCTTTTGTACAATTTGATATTAAGGATTTTTTTATACTTTA
Organism: Atherix ibis; assembly: GCA_958298945.1. Lineage (NCBI taxonomy): Eukaryota > Metazoa > Arthropoda > Insecta > Diptera > Athericidae > Atherix > Atherix ibis. Next base: position 26,199,368 of record OY282605.1, on the reverse strand, counting down.
CTAAATTACTCAAATTATTGTGTCACTTAAGCATTTATAATTATTGCTTAAACTGATCATAAATATTACTTAAGTTGATCATTAAAGTATATAAATTAATAAAGTTGTATATTTATTATAAATTTTTAAGTTCTCAAAGGTTTTGTATATTTAATAAAATAATTTCGAGGGTGTTGCTCCATCATATACGAGGGTCGTTCAATAAGTCCTTAGAAAATCCAAGAAATTGCGCTCGTAGTGTCGGTAAAGATTTTTTTTGGAAGTAGCATTATCTGTCAAAATTTCAGCTCGATCCATAGCGTAGGTCAATTTCTATCGTCGATTAAAGTTAACGACATTTATTTGTGCATAACAATGGAAAAAAGCGAGTTTAGGGCTGTCATCAAACATCTCCATTTGAAAGGCTTAAGCCCGAAAAAAATCAAAGCCGAGTTGAATGGAGTTCATGGCACATCTGCACCTGTGTTTGCGACGGTTTACAATTGGGTGAATGAATTTAAACGTGACCGTTCATCCACAAAAGATGAACATCGTTCAGAACGCCCAGTTGAGGTGTCTACTCCTAAAATCATCGACAAAATCCACGATCTGATTTTGAACGATCGGCGAATTAAAGTGCGCGAATTAGTTGAGGCCACGGGCATATCACAGGTACAGTCGCTTCTATTTTGCATGAAAAATTGTCTGTGAAAAAAATTTCGGCAAGATGGATGCCGCGTTTGCTCTCAGAGGAGAATAAGCGCAATCGTGTAGTGGACTCTGAGGCTATGTTGGCACTCTTTCATCGCAATCTTGTCGAATTCCTTCGTCGATATGTCACTGTGGACGAAACCTGGATACACTACTACACTCCAGAAACGAAGAGACAGTCATCACAGTGGATTTTCAAGGGTGAACGGGCTCCGAAGAAGGCAAAAACTGTGCCATCGGCCGGCAAGGTGATGGCCACGGTCTTTTGGGATTCGCAGGGCATCATTTTTATCGACTACTTGGAAAAAGGAAAAACAATAACAGGAGCGTATTACGCGTCGTTATTGCAACGGTTGAGCGAGGAAATCAAAGAGAAACGCCCCCATCTGAAGAAGAAAAAAATCCTCTTGCATCAGAGACAATGCGCGTGTGCACACCTGCGCTGTTTCCATGGCTAAAATTGTGGAATTGAGAATGGAATTGTTGCAGCATCCCGCTTATTCACCAGATTTGGCCCCGAGTGACTATTTTCTTTTCCCCAATCTGAAGAAATGGCTTGGCGGACTACGGTTCACTTCCAACGAGGATGTCATTGCTCAAACGGATGAGTATTTTGCAGAACTTCCGAAATCCTATTTTTTGGACGGGATAAAAATTTTGGAAAACGGTTGGAAAAGTGTATAGAGCTAAAAGGAGATTATGTTAAAAAAAATAAAAATTTTTTTAAAAACAGTTTTTTCCATCTTTTTCTAAGGACTTATTGAAGTTTTTTTTTAAAAAATTTCATATAAATAAGATATGCTGGGTCCTGTAATTTGATATTAGAATAATACTTAAACGTATGCTAGAATATACTATAAGGTGTGATTCTATTAGAAAATATTGCATGGAACAGTGTCAGTCTGGAACTCTGTGTAAATTCAACCTAAATACTAAAATATATTTGCAGACTTTTATGGTTATTTCTCTAAGAATCTACTAATCTTTAAGTGCTACTAAATTTTTCTTAAAAATATATATTAAATATATTAAAAAATAAAAATTTAAAGAATAAAATACTATGAATTTTAGTATTGAAACTCTTTCCAATTTAAACTCTGTTCAAAGGCCTGTTCTCCTTACTCTTAATTCTAAGTCAATCTTAAAGGCCCTTCATCCAAGGCTCATAAATGGCAAAATAGATTGAAAAACATTTAGAAATAAATTAGACCAACAGATTGACTTAAAAGGAACGTTAAAAATAGCAAACAAAATTAATGATACTATAAAGGAAAAAAGAAAAATGAGAACGCATTTGAAACGCTTACAAATACCTACCTTTAAACAGAAACTTAACCGACTACAACGTTAACTGAATGTGGAAAATTGGAAAGCTCTATAATGAACGGCATAAAATTTATACAAGATCGCTTAGTGATAATATTTCTTTATGGGAAGCCACTTCGTACAAAAGAACATCACACCCACCGAAACAAAATGACGGTAACTAGGCAAAAATAAACAAAGAAAAAGCTGAAATATTTAATAAATACTTTTGCTCCACATGATGATATAGAAGAAAAATTACATACATAACAAAATAATCGAAGAACTAATATTCCCAGTCTCTATGAGCTTTCCTCCCAAAAATTTTAAGCCCTCGCAAGTTATTCTGCGTCTTCTCAATAAAAAAAGCTACTGGTTATGATCTAATAACAGCTCCTGTTCTGAAGCAAATTTCCCAAAAAGCTTTAGTTTTAATAACATACATTTTTAATAGTATCCTGCACACAACTAATTTTCTCTGGAAATATTCTGTCATTAAAATGATTCCTAAACCAAATTAACCAATTAATTATCCTTCCTCCTATAGACCTATCAGCCTCTTACCAATTCTTGGTAAGATATTCGAAAAAACTCCTATTAAAACGACTCTACCCTGTCTTAGTTAATGAAAAAAAAAATTCCTGATCACCAATTTGGCATTTGATCTGAAGACTCCACTATCCAGCAATACCATCGCAATTATGAGGAAAGTGTACACAGAAAAAAATCTATGTGTACGTGTGTAAAAATTGTGAGTGATCTACAAGAAACGACTAAAATTTTGATTAATTGATAATGTCTATAAATCTTTGTATTACAATGAATATTATTAAACTTATTTTGTTATTTTTTTTTAAATAAATAAACAATGGAAACCTCACTAAGTACTTTAGTCTTAAAGACCAGTCATTTTGACTGGTTTTGGTAGAAATAGGTTTATTAAATAGCTGGTAAATCTAGTGTTAAAAGTGTAATGCAATGTTCAGTGTTGTTCATACATGACACCATAAAGCTTTTTGAGCGGAGGTCTGCAGTAATGCCAGATTATTCTACGAGGGTCGTTCAATAAGTCCTTAGAAAAAAATAGAAAAAAACTGTCTATCTATTATATAAAAAAGTTTTTCATGTCCTAGAATTTTATTATCATGTATATATGAGTTTTTGTTGTTTCAATATGTGTGTTGTTTCAATATGTGTGTTTTTTTGAAGTCATGAAAGAGCGTAAGCGTATTTGAATGAATGAAAGAGCGTAAATGTATTCAAAATAATACTGCGATGATGTTAGGATTGTATGGAGCGAGAAAAAAAAGTAGAATATTTGGACATAGAGGGCCATGAAAAAAGAATGAGAACATTGTCACGCATTTTTGTTATGATGTAATTTTCCCTCTATTAAGTAGAATATTTGACATAGTGGCCCCCGGAGATCTCGAAGCGATCGTAGGGGGGGTGGGGGTTGGTGAGCATTGCGAGCAGGGGGCGGAACCCTCTACTTTTTTTAAAAAAAATTATTTTATTTTTCAACATAATCTCCTCTTAGCTCTTTATACTTTTCCAACCGTTTTTCCAAAATTTTTATCCCGTCCAAAAAATAGGATTTCGGAAGTTCTGCAAAATACTCATCCTTTTGAGCAATGACGTCCTCGTTGGAAGTGAACCGTCGTCCGCCAAGCCATTTTTTCAGATTGGGGAAAAGAAAATAGTCACTCGGGGCCAAATCTGGTAAATAAGCGGGATGCTGCAACAATTCCATTCTCAATTCCACAATTTTGGCCATGAAAACAGCGCAGGTGTGCACACGCGCATTGTCCTGATGCAAGAGGATCTTTTTCTTCTTCAGATGGGGGCGTTTCTCTTTGATTTCCTCGCTCAACCGTTGCAATAACGACGTGTAATACGCTCCTGTTATGTTTTTCCTTTTTCCAAGTAGTCGATAAAAATGATGCCCTGCGAATCCCAAAAGACCGTGGCCATCACTTTGACGGCCGATGGCACAGTTTTTGCCTTCTTCGGAGCCCGTTCACCCTTGAAAATCTACTGTGATGACTGCCTCTTCGTTTCTGGAGTGTAGTAGTGTATCCAGGTTTCATCCACAGTGACATATCGACGAAGGAATTCGACAGGATTGCGATGAAAGAGTGCCAACATAGCCTCAGAGTCCACTACACGATTGCGCTTATTCTCCTCTAACAGCAAACGCGGCATCCATCTTGCCGAAATTTTTTTCACAGACAATTTTTCATGCAAAATAGAAGCGACTGTACCTGTGATATGCCCGAGGCCTCAACTAATTCGCGCACTTTAATTCGCCGATCGTTCAAAATCAGATCGTATATTTTGTCGATGATTTCAGGAGTAGACACCTCAACTGGGCGTCCTGAACGATGTTCATCTTTTGTGGATGAACAACCACGTTTAAATTCATTCACCCAATTGTAAACCGTCGCAAACACAGGTGCAGATGTGCCAAGAACTGCATCCAACTCGGCTTTGATTTCTTTCGGGCTTAAGCCTTTCAAATGGAGATGTTTGATGACAGCCCTAAACTCGCTTTTTTCCATTGTTATGCACAAATAAATGTCGTTAACTTTAATCGACGATAGAAATTGACCTACGCTATGGATCGAGCTGAAATTTTGACAGCTTTCTTGTCGATAATGCTATTTACAAAAGTAAGTGTCTTAACCGACACTACGAGCGCAATTTCTCGGATTTTCTAAGGACTTATTGAACGACCCTCGTAACTGAAGTCAGTCTCAATATGTTTTTGTAATTTTATGTTAATCAATTTTCTGACCTTATAAAAGCACTAACACAATTGAGCACAAAATTTTTCAGTACCAAAATCAATTGTGTTAGTGCTTTTATAAGGTCAGAAAATTGATTAACATAAAATTCGATAAGTGAGTCCTTAAAAGGCTCAGAAAATGGTTCTTGCCGCGTCAGATATGACAGTACAGAAATTCGGCCAATTTTGGGATACTTTTCTTAATAAAGATAAAACAAACTTGTTATTAAATATAAAAAACATCTAAAAGCATATAAAAAGTAGTCTCATTAATTACCTGCCGTATCGCGTATATTCAAATTATATTGTTAAAATTACTATTTTCTATAATAAATAATTACAATAATAATAATGGTAGTAAAAAAAAAAAATTAACCAGAAACTAAACAAATGAAAAGGCCAAAATGGTAACCGAATCACACGATCTTAAATAAGATAAAATGTGGCTGGTAGTGAAGATCTATCGTTTCTTTGAATCAATTACAGTAAAGCACGAGTTCAAGGAAGTTACCAAGTGAAGAGTAGAAGATTAAGCTGCTGAAAACTTAAAAATGCCTGATTACAACACAACTCTTTTAATAAGTTAATTAAAGGTCATATCGACCATTATCATATGTGTGCATAGTTTTGGCTCAATTTAGTTTAGTTTGGTACAATTTGGTCGGTTTGGATCTGTGCCATCTCATCAGAAAGGTGCATTACGATGGATATTAGGCATGCAAAATGCGATTATTAGATCTATGCACATAAAATATACTCGAATGTGGGATATTGACGATCGTAACATGTACTAATTAGCAGACATTTGCTGGTTGCCATAATACACCAAGTTCCGACAACAATCATCACAACATTCAGATACGCAATGAACTATCGGATACTTGGAGTTTGTCTAGAGCTGGAACTGTAATCCCCTTGATTTTGTCTAGTTGTTGCATATGGAAGATATAGTGGGTAGAGGAGATGGCCACCAAATCTACAGATTCCTGTAGACAACAGCCGAACATATAGGTAAGTTGATAGACGGTATATCTGACTAGGAGAAGTGGTAAGGAAAATACTTACTAACATTTGAATTGTTGGGCAAGAAGGCGGAGGGTTGTCCAAGTAGGAGTTTCTTTATTTAACTTAATTCAATTCGGGACGTTTTGCTCGCCGTCATCGTCTTTGCTTTCGTCGACGGTTAATCTTCTTTCGCAGATAACTTTTAGTCCGAAGATCAAAATATTTCTTCAAAATCATATTAAAGCAAAAGTTATGATCTTGTATGCCGGTGCTCATTAAAAGACACGATCGTAAGCCCCTAATGATTCCAACAAGTTGTTTGAATGGTTAGTGGCTTGCTTTATGCTCGAACTTGTATCAGCCTAGAATGTGCTGAGGCAGTAATAGCCAAGCTGAAAACTGAAGATGATCTGTACTCTAATAAAAAAAAAATTCCATAATAGGTTGGTGCACTATGATCATCTGGAATGCCATTCAAATACATGGCATACCATACCAGTATGGGCTAATATTATCGGTGCTGCAAAATTGGAGACCTGACCAACGATCACATCCCCATACTGGCGATGCGCTCTTTACTAGAATAATGGCCATTGCTGCTATGAGCACCTAAGCAGCAGGTCGAGTAATTTTCTGAACCGTTTTTACGGGTGATGTAAATTTTATTTTAATTGCTCAGATCATCAGCGATATTCATAATCCATCGAAACAAATGTACGGGACAAGAGTTGCATTAACTTTTAACAGAAAGAAATTGAAAAGTAATTGAACTCTGCTAACATTTAATAATAAATACTTAAATGGAGAAATCTTTTTAAATTGTTACTAAAATTAGAAAATTTAAAAGGTATTTATTTTTATATATTTTTCTTTCTTGCTTCTAATAATACGAGTAGTATGTTAAAAAATAAATTTCAAATAATATAGCGTACATTTTTAATTAGCCCAATATAAATGCTATCAAATAAAGTTAGAATCGTTTTTTTTAATGATAATTAAATGTTTATATATAATAATTAATTAATTTATTTATTGTTTAAATTCTGTCTCAAAAATAAAGCTTTCGGCTATGATCTTATTTTCTCAAATATTTTTAAATAACTTCTTGAAATTGGTGACAGTTTTCCTTGTTATACAATACTATAATTAATTCTCTGGAAATTTGAACTTTTTAAAAATAATCCATAAGTCCAATAAACTGAAATTTAATTACTAACCATCAATTCAGTTTCTGCTCCAAATACTCAACTACGGAAACTCTGGAAACTTAAAAGGACTTTTCCAATCACATACTACCTAAATTATTTCTTTCAAACCTTTATTTTCAAATAAAAGAAGCACACAGATTCTCAAATATCTCTACGATATATGGTACGTTGGTATTCCACAGGGCAGCATACAAGTGCCCATCCTCTACAATACTATATATTAGCTAAATAAAGATTACCTTAAAGTAAATATTAGAAAATTTATAGTAATTGAAAAATCATAATTATTAAGCAATATACCCGCTTTTAGCTATATGCAAATAAGTACAAAACGGAAAGTGCAGTGTTGTCATCTGACAGCTGTTAAACATAAATGTCATTGAAGACAGCATTTCTTTAATTTAAAGACAGCCATTTTATGTTCTGTATTTTTAATTTATGGCGTTAAAAATGTAAAATCCTTTTGCAAAAGTGGTGATTTAGTCTAAGTCACATTTCGCGGAAAACTTTCTTGAGGCTCACTTCTCACTCGGTGGTACATCAATAAGGAAAATTTCCCTATATGAGGCTCTGAAAACTCACAAGTGACTGTGGAGATACAAAATGGATAAAAATCGTGTTAATATTGCAGATAAAATGATCTGCAAAAATTTAATGCGTGGTGTTTAGTTTGGTCTGTGGAACTTAACGTTCATCGACTTTTTATTAATTCAAATTTTAGTTACCTTCCTTTTCTCTTCCGACAACCAAGAATTTATAAGAAATTTTTTTTTTTTATAAATCTTGTCAATTGGCGTACAAGATTGTGCGATTTTACGCCGTTGAACTCTTTCTTATGGAGCTTTGAACACACAATATTTAAAATTTAGAATATTGAAGAACCATTATCCGTCAAGTAATGGTCGAATTAGTGTTAGAAAATGTCATCAGAAATTATTCCCAAAGGATCGTGTCGTGCAAGAATGATGTCGTTAAAAATTATCTGTGAAAAAGTTATAAAAAATTACCTCAAGGATCATATGAATTATATATCATATTTTATTCATAAAAAAAATTATACATTCGAATTTCATGGGTATCTAAATTTTAAGTTTGTTTTATTTAGCATTATTTTACGAAGCACAAATTGGTTAACCGTTTACTAAAGACTGAAAGAAAACCCGAAGGAAAAAATAAAGAAATTTCAAAATACCATATTTATAAGTGGTATGTAGGGAGTTCGAAACAATATACAAGATTTGAATTTTGCGCCATTTGTGGAACATGATAATCCAGCTTTTTTTGCATAGATTGGAAGACATGGTTGTGGACGATATGTGGTTTCAACAAGAAACAATTCAATTACTGAATGAGCCATATGTTGGTCGTGCAATTTCCCATTTTGGTGATTACAATTAGCCACCCATATCATGCGATTTAACACCCTTGGACTTTTTTCTTTGAGGTTTTTCGAAGTCTAAGATTCATTAAAACAAGCACATGACTTGAACGCGGAAATTCAGCAATATTTATGTAAAACGGTCATGCAAAATTCCAACAAAAGAGTGCGTATATAACAGCAAAGCCGTGGAAGCTATTTACATGATATTCTATTTCATACATAATCTTGAGTAATTTTTGGGATACCCTTTATATGCATCTGATATTTCAAACCGCGTCTAGCATAATTCAACATCAAATCAAATTCTGCTTTACTAATTTACCAGGTGAAGAATAAAAATTAATGAACGAAAATGTATTCATGCAACTTTTACTCTCCGCCATAAACCATTTCCCATCATATATATTTACAGCAGCGAAATATGACAAAACAGTGAAGCTTAGTATCTAGGACTGATTTTAAATAAATGCTTGACATAAAAAACCTATACACAATAATTAAAACTCTATAAGTAGAGTTTAGAATAATAAATAATAACAATACTCTTCTAGACAACCATTTTGAACTTATAATAAATAGCAAAGTGCTACGAGTATCATATAGGATTATCTATTTTGTAGTTTAGAAATAGTAGCCTAATTATTTGACAGTTCTTGTTAATATTTTTTAAAAACAAGTTTGCCATTTTGCATAAATAATTGTTTAATTACTTAAAAAATACTATAAAATTAAAAACCCTTCTACAGTAGCAATTCGTGGTTTAGGGGATATTATGGCCGTCATAATTCTCGATCCGTGGAGAGATCAATTAGAAAAACAATTGTATATAATACTTTGAAAACTCAGCCCATTATCGTTAATTATGGCGCTATAAGATAATCAATTTTGTTGGGCATCAACTTTAATATTTTAACCTGGATCAAATATGGTTTAAGAAGGTAAATTTTGAATTTTTTGCATGAAGAGTTCACATGGCCATGTAATTTCAAGATTAAGGGATGTCGATTTGTCTCCGAGATCATGCGATTTACCACCACTAAACTTTTTCCTACAAAATTATATTAAAGTTTGTATTTAAATAAACAATCTTTTAACTTAAGAGCCTTTAAAAACCAAAATCCGTCAAGTAATTCCGAAACAATTCATTAAAAATATCTCGAAAAAAATAAAGTCTTTTAAAATAAAGTCTTTTAAAATAAAAAAATTTACTCAATATAATAAAATAATTTTTTTATTAAAAAGAGCATTTAAAAATATTCTAAGATTTATATCTTAGATATTTTTTAGAATATTTTTAAATGGTCTTTTTAATAAAAAAAACTTGTTAATTATATTAAGTAAATTAATATAATAAAATAGTTTTTTTATTTTTGCTTTGAAGAAATTTTTATCCAGAATATTCTTTTATTCTGGATAAAAATTTCTTCAAAGCAAAGTTTAGGCGTATTTTTGACCAAATATTAAATAAAAAACCCTTTACTTTGATGGTATATGAATAATATAGTAATACTACTATTATAATGAATAACTGAAAATTTACCAAATATAGTTTCAGTTAAAGCAGAATAATAATCAACTCAGAATAATGTCTCTCCTTTGATCCAACGTACAATAGAAAGAATTTTCTGTTATTAAATTCCTAATTGAAAAAGTGTAAAAAATACAAAAATCAAAAACCTTAAACAAACTGAAATAAGATCGTATCTTTAAAGTTTCAAGCGGTAGCATAATTAGATAGTCATTAAAATAAATTGTATCAAATACGAAGTATAATCAACCCAACCCCAAAAAGCTTATCACATTGCAATATCGCACATTAATTAGCCGATAATGAACCGATGTGTAGGCAATTGACCTTCCTCTCAGGAATTGTAGTAACCTTGCTACTAGTACGTATACTTACTGTAATTCTACTCTAGATATTGAGATATCAAAAATGCATCGCTAAATAAAATTAAATCGCAAAACTGATAACATCTCATAGCTTCGAAATGAACAGTTGAACAGAAGCAGTAGCAACAAATGAACATCGATGGAAACTTCTTGGAATACAAGCAAACTCGTAATTCTAAACCAGGTAAGGCTTAGGTAAGTGAACCAATAAAAGCAACTGGAAAAATTCCCTAAAAGTAACGAATATGTTTTTTTTTTGTTCTTGGACGACTTGCTACTAAAGGAAAATATAAAAATCGATTGAGATCATCCGAAGGGAGGGAGGGATTCTTCGGTTATTTTACAGAGACTGGTCGTAGAATACAAAAATATATAAAACGAACTTAAAAGGAATGGACTATCTAGCCGTGATCCTGATTCAGATTTCAGCTTCATTTCCAATGTCGATTCCATTGCCGATTCTAATGATTCCGATTCCGATTCGGTTTCGAATTTCGATTTCGATACAGATCCCGTGTCTGGTAATTGCGATGCTGCTTTTTCTCTTCTCGTAATATTTATGCCAAACTCGAACGCCGGTTCACGATGCTCTGCAATCGTTTCCAATCCCATCACAATAATGAATAACATTCACAGCTCTCAGGCAGAACTATTCACGGGTATTTTCTACAACACCGTTTACAACGTTATTAAATGGTTAAATGAAAGTGGCTTCAATTTTAATTGTCCCGCGATCCGATTTATCGGTGAGAAAATCTCATAATTGCCTTGAAAAACCAATATTGGCTCCACGTTTGCAATTAAATGGATCGAATGAAATTACGATTGCCTGCGATATGGACACTAAGTGCTGCCTGCAGTCTATACTCTGCGGAGCAAAAGCCACCCATCCACATCCCAGCACTAAGATTTGTAGGCATTGCATTCGATCGTTGAACTGGGAGCGGTTGCTGAGCTCCTCTTCGGCACAGCCGAATAACCGTTTCGATTAATGTGAAAGTTAGATGAAGAGTGGCAAAAGAGTTACATTGACATTGCCATGATCCCGTCTGATACCATTTAATGTTGACTCATCAGCTAGCAAAAAAGTGAATCATGAAATCATGAACAAATTAAGAAATATTATTCAGTTGTCGTTATTATAGAATAAAATGATCTTGTTACAATTCATTACTAATCAATCAAAAATAAAAAATAAAAATTGAGTAATAATCTAACCACCTTGGGGACTAGAACCTTTAGTTAGACGTCAATAGGTGGAAAAATTACTATTGCTCTGGGCAATTTATTTAGATACAAAACTGCATCGAAATGGAAATGAAAATAAATAAATAAAATCAAATGAAATAGTATAAATTATACGCATATTTCTTCTCGAATGAATAGTTGAATAGTCAAATTACAGAACCGGTGAACGAGCAAATAGTTTAGCAAAAGTCGAATGGCAAACATGAAATGATGCAGAAATAATTGCAGAGAAAATCCATAAGTGCAGGTGAAATGCTATTAATTCCACCGCATGACCGCGAATGTGAATGCAAAAATCCTCTTCGGTTCGGTTAACTCCTCTTCGACCTCATCAAGCCTATTTGCTTCCAATGAGAGCTAATTCCATCGATGGAGGGTTGACGCATCTTCAAAATAGCCGAACTAGAAAGGAAAATACTCTCACGCATTTGGCTTTGCAAATAAAATCAATGGCAATGGTCAGGCTATTGTATAGTATCCAATATGGTCGGGAAGGTCTGAATGGGGCCTACTTCGAATTGGAGTGGACTCCAAACAGATCGTCTCCATTTCTTGCACAATGGACATGCACTGATATATGCAACATTTGCAGCGTTTTCTCACATAATTTTGTCATAACAAATTATAAGCCGATAAAAATGCAATTTGCCGCGGCTAATAAAACCGTAACTTATTTGTTGCAGACCAGCCGCAACCAGTTACAAGCACTCATATTTCTATGACCACAGAGCAATCTTTCGAGGTCGCTATGCACGGTGGAAAGCAGTCAATGCACACATAGTGCGGTTTAGTTTATTGACTTGCAAATATGCTAGAGTGAATAATATGGAAAATGTCTTTGCATACACTAGATAGCCGCAATGCGATCCTCGGAGAAAGCTCTTGTGTCCATATGAGCAGTGTGTACTAAGAGCACTGTGGGAACCGTAGACGCCCAATGTTTGTTCAGACAAGTTACACCTGATTCTCTGCTCTGAACGCATAGCCATAATATACCGCAAAATAACTCCACCACCGCGTGTGTGTAAATTGCTGAAATTCCACATTAATTTTCTGCAAATAATTCTATCCACCTTAATCTGGTCATAATTATAATAAAATGTGCCGAACAGTTATATGATACTATTCTACAATCCCACATTGACAGATAATGCACTCTTTCTTATATGTTCCTATGTTAAAAAAAAATAAAATAAATAAAATGATGTCGAAAATTTTCAGCAAAAATCGTCAGTAAAAATTTTAAACAAATATTTTCAATAAAAATTTTCCGGAAAAATTTTCAAGAAAAATTTTTAGCAAAAATTGCTTCAGTAGAAAATGTTCAGTGAAAATTCTTGAGTAGAAAATTTTCAGGAAAAACTTGTAATAAAAATTTAAAAGTTTTGTGTAAAAATTTTGTGTAAACCTTTTCAGTAAAAATTTTCAAAAAAATTATCAAAAAAATTTTTAAGTAAATATTTTGTGTAAAAATTGTTATTAAAAATTTTGTTTAAAAATTTTCAACAAAATTGTTTAGCGAAAACCGCTTGAGTAGAAAATTTTCAGTAAAAATTTTGTGTACAAATTTTTATTAAAAATTTTGTGTAAACATTTTCAGTAAAAATTTTTAGTAAAAATTTTCAGTAACAATTGTCATTAAAAATATTGTGTAAAAATTTACATTTTTAATATTTTCAGTAAAAATTTTCAGTAAAAATTTTCAGTAAAAATTTTCAGTAAAAATTTTCAGTAAAAATTTTCAGTAAAAATTTTCAGTAAAAATTTTCAGTAAAAATTTTCAGTAAAAATTTTCAGTAAAAATTTTCAGTAAAAATTTTCAGTAAAAATTTTCAGTAAAAATTTTCAGTAAAAATTTTCAGTAAAAATTTTCAGTAAAAATTTTCAGTAAAAATTTTCAGTAAAAATTTTCAGTAAAAATTTTCAGTAAAAATTTTCAGTAAAAATTTTTAGTAAAAATTTTCTGGAAAAATTTTCAAGAAAATTGTTTAGCAAAAATTGCTTCAGTAGAAAATTTTCAGTAAAACTTCTTGAGTAGAAAATTTTCAGTAAAAACTTGTAATAAAAATGTTGAGTAAAAATTTTTTGTAAAAATTGTAATTAAAAATTTCTGCAAAAATTTTCAAGCAAATTGTTTAGCGAAATCCGCTTGAGTAGAAAATTTTCAGTAAAATTTTATGTAAAAATTTTCATTAAAAATTTTGTGTAAACATTTTCAGTAAAAATTGTCATTAAAAATATTGTGTAAAAATTTTCAGGAAAATTTTTTAGCAAAAACGGCTTGAATAGAAAATTTTCAGTAAATATTTAAAGTAAAAATTTTCAGTAAAAAGTTTCAGTAAAAAGTTTCAGTAACAATTTTCAGTAAAAATTTTCAGTAAAACTTATCAGTAAAAATGTTCAGTAAAAATTTTCAGTAAAAATTTTCAGTAAAAATTTTCGGTCAAAATTTTCAGTAAAAATTTTCAGTAAAAATTCTGCAGTAGAAAATTTTCAGTAAAAATTTTCTGTAAAAATTTTCAGTAAAAATTTCAGTAAAAATCTTCAATAAAAATTTTCAGTAAAATTTTCAGTAAAAATTTTCAATAAATTTTTGCAAAAAAGAACTTTTAAAAGTTCTTCATTAAAAATTGTTCAGTAAAAATGTAGAAAATTTTCAGTAAAATTTTATGTAAAAATTTTCATTAAAAATTTTGTGTAAACATTTTCAGTAAACATTTTCAGTAAAAATTGTCATTAAAAATATTGTGTAAAAATTTTCAGGAAAATTTTTTAGCAAAAACGGCTTGAATAGAAAATTTTCAGTAAAAATTTTCAGTAAAAATTTTCGGTAAAAATTTTCAGTAAAAATTTTCAGTAAAAATTCTGCAGTAGAAAATTTTCAGTAAAAATTTTCTGTAAAAATTTTCAGTAAAAATTTCAGTAAAAATCTTCAATAAAAATTTTCAGTAAAATTTTCAGTAAAAATTTTCAATAAAAATTTTCAATAAAAATTTTCAGTAAAAATTTTCAGTAAAAATTTTCAGTAAAAATTTTCAGTAAAAATTTTCAGTAAAAATTTTCAGTAAAAATTTTCAGTAAAAATTTTCAGTAAAAATTTTCAGTAAAAATTTTCAGTAAAAATTTTCAGTAAAAATTTTCAGTAAAAATTTTCAGTAAAAATTTTCAGTAAAAATTTTCAGTAAAAATTTTCAGTAAAAATTTTCAGTAAAAATTTTCAGTAAAAATTTTCAGTAAAAATTTTGAGTAAAAATTTTCAGTAAAAATTTTCAGTAAAAATTTTCAGTAAAAATTTTCGGTAAAAATTTTCAGTAAAAATTTTCAGTAAAAATTTTCAGTAAAAATTTTCAGTAAAAATTCTGCAGTAGAAAATTTTCAGTAAAAATTTTCTGTAAAAATTTTCAGTAAAAATTTCAGTAAAAATCTTCAATAAAAATTTTCAGTAAAATTTTCAGTAAAAATTTTCAATAAATTTTTGCAAAAAAGAACTTTTAAAAGTTCTTCAGTAAAAATTGTTCAGTAAAAATGTAGAAAATTTTCAGTAAAATTTTATGTAAAAATTTTCATTAAAAATTTTGTGTAAACATTTTCAGTAAACATTTTCAGTAAAAATTGTCATTAAAAATATTGTGTAAAAATTTTCAGGAAAATTTTTTAGCAAAAACGGCTTGAATAGAAAATTTTCAGTAAAAATTTTCAGTAAAAATTTTCGGTAAAAATTTTCAGTAAAAATTTTCAGTAAAAATTCTGCAGTAGAAAATTTTCAGTAAAAATTTTCTGTAAAAATTTTCAGTAAAAATTTCAGTAAAAATCTTCAATAAAAATTTTCAGTAAAATTTTCAGTAAAAATTTTCAATAAAAATTTTCAATAAAAATTTTCAGTAAAAATTTTCAGTAAAAATTTTCAGTAAAAATTTTCAGTAAAAATTTTCAGTCAAAATTTTCAGTAAAAATTTTCAGTAAAAATTTTCAGTAAAAATTTTCAGTAAAAATTTTCAGTAAAAATTTTCAGTAATAATTTTCAGTAAAAATTTTCAGTAAAAATTTTCAGTAAAAATTTTCAGTAAAAATTTTCAGTAAAAATTTTCAGTAAAAATTTTCAGTAAAAATTTTCAGTAAAAATTTTCAGTAAAAATTTTCAGTAAAAATTTTCAGTAAAAATTTTCAGTAAAAATTTTCAGTAAAAATTTTCAGTAAAAATTTTCAGTAAAAATTTTCAGTAAAAATATTCAGTAAAAATTTTCAGTAAAAATTTTCAGTAAAAATTTTCAGTAAAAATTTTCAGTAAAAATTTTTAGTAAAAATTTTCTGGAAAAATTTTCAAGAAAATTGTTTAGCAAAAATTGCTTCAGTAGAAAATTTTCAGTAACACTTCTTGATTAGAAAATTTTCAGTAAAAACTTGTAATAAAAATGTTGAGTAAAAATTTTTTGTAAAAATTGTCATTAAAAATTTCTGCAAAAATTTTCAAGCAAATTGCTTAGCGAAATCCGCTTGAGTAGAAAATTTTCAGTAAAATTTTATGTAAAAATTTTCATTAAAAATTTTGTGTAAACATTTTCAGTAAACATTTTCAGTAAAAATTGTCATTAAAAATATTGTGTAAAAATTTTCAGGAAAATTTTTTAGCAAAAACGGCTTGAATAGAAAATTTTCAGTAAAAATTTTCAGTAAAAATTTTCAGTAAAAAGTTTCAGTAACAATTTTCAGTAAAAATTTTCAGTAAAACTTATCAGTAAAAATTTTCAGTAAAAATTTTCAGTAAAAATTTTCGGTAAAAATTTTCAGTAAAAATTTTCAGTAAAAATTTTCAGTAAAAATTCTGCAGTAGAAAATTTTCAGTAAAAATTTTCAGTAAAAATTTTCAGTAAAAATTTTCAGTAAAAATTTTCAGTAAAAATTTTCAGTAAAAATTTTCAATAAAAATTTTCAGTAAAAATTTTGAGTAAAAATTTTCAGTAAAAATTTTCAGTAAAAATTTTCAGTAAAAATTTTCAGTAAAAATTTTCAGTAAAAATTTTCAGTAAAAATTTTCAGTAAAAATTTTCAGTAAAAATTTTCAGTAAAAATTTTCAGTAAAAATTTTCAGTAAAAATTTTCAGTAAAAATTTTCAGTAAAAATTTTCAGTAAAAATTTTCAGTAAAAATTTTCAGTAAAAATTTTCAGTAAAAATTTTCAGTAAAAATTTTCAGTAAAAATTTTCAGTAAAAATTTTCAGTAAAAATTTTCAGTAAAAATTTTGAGTAAAAATTTTCAGTAAAAATTTTCAGTAAAAATTTTCAGTAAAAATTTTCGGTAAAAATTTTCAGTAAAAATTTTCAGTAAAAATTTTCAGTAAAAATTCTGCAGTAGAAAATTTTCAGTAAAAATTTTCTGTACAAATTTTCAGTAAAAATTTCAGTAAAAATCTTCAATAAAAATTTTCAGTAAAATTTTCAGTAAAAATTTTCAATAAATTTTTGCAAAAAAGAACTTTTAAAAGTTCTTCAGTAAAAATTGTTCAGTAAAAATGTAGAAAATTTTCAGTAAAATTTTATGTAAAAATTTTCATTAAAAATTTTGTGTAAACATTTTCAGTAAACATTTTCAGTAAAAATTGTCATTAAAAATATTGTGTAAAAATTTTCAAGAAAATTTTTTAGCAAAAACGGCTTGAATAGAAAATTTTCAGTAAAAATAAAAATTTTCAATAAAAATTTTCAGTAAAAATTTTCAGTAAAAATTTTCAGTAAAAATTTTCAGTAAAAATTTTCAGTAAAAATTTTCAGTAAAAATTTTCAGTAAAAATTTTCAGTAAAAATTTTCAGTAAAAATTTTCAGTAAAAATTTTCAGTAATAATTTTCAGTAAAAATTTTCAGTAAAAATTTTCAGTAAAAATTTTCAGTAAAAATTTTCAGTAAAAATTTTCAGTAAAAATTTTCAGTAAAAATTTTCAGTAAAAATTTTCAGTAAAAATTTTCAGTAAAAATTTTCAGTAAAAATTTTCAGTAAAAATTTTCAGTAAAAATTTTCAGTAAAAATTTTCAGTAAAAATTTTCAGTAAAAATATTCAGTAAAAATTTTCAGTAAAAATTTTCAGTAAAAATTTTCAAGAAAATTGTTTAGCAAAAATTGCTTCAGTAGAAAATTTTCAGTAAAACTTCTTGATTAGAAAATTTTCAGTAAAAACTTGTAATAAAAATGTTGAGTAAAAATTTTTTGTAAAAATTGTCATTAAAAATTTCTGCAAAAATTTTCAAGCAAATTGTTTAGCGAAATCCGCTTGAGTAGAAAATTTTCAGTAAAATTTTATGTAAAAATTTTCATTAAAAATTTTGTGTAAACATTTTCAGTAAACATTTTCAGTAAAAATTGTCATTAAAAATATTGTGTAAAAATTTTCAGGAAAATTTTTTAGCAAAAACGGCTTGAATAGAAAATTTTCAGAAAAAATTTTCAGTAAAAATTTTCAGTAAAAAGTTTCAGTAACAATTTTCAGTAAAAATTTTCAGTAAAACTTATCAGTAAAAATTTTCAGTAAAAATTTTCAGTAAAAATTTTCGGTAAAAATTTTCAGTAAAAATTTTCAGTAAAAATTTTCAGTAAAAATTCTGCAGTAGAAAATTTTCAGTAAAAATTTTCAGTAAAAATTTTCAGTAAAAATTTTCAGTAAAAATTTTCAGTAAAAATTTTCAGTAAAAATTTTCAGTAAAAATTTTCAATAAAAATTTTCAGTAAAAATTTTGAGTAAAAATTTTCAGTAAAAATTTTCAGTAAAAATTTTCAGTAAAAATTTTCAGTAAAAATTTTCAGTAAAAATTTTCAGTAAAAATTTTCAGTAAAAATTTTCAGTAAAAATTTTCAGTAAAAATTTTCAGTAAAAATTTTCAGTAAAAATTTTCAGTAAAAATTTTCAGTAAAAATTTTCAGTAAAAATTTTCAGTAAAAATTTTCAGTAAAAATTTTCAGTAAAAATTTTCAGTAAAAATTTTCAGTAAAAATTTTCAGTAAAAATTTTCAGTAAAAATTTTCAGTAAAAATTTTCAGTAAAAATTTTCAGTAAAAATTTTGAGTAAAAATTTTCAGTAAAAATTTTCAGTAAAAATTTTCAGTAAAAATTTTCGGTAAAAATTTTCAGTAAAAATTTTCAGTAAAAATTTTCAGTAAAAATTCTGCAGTAGAAAATTTTCAGTAAAAATTTTCTGTAAAAATTTTCAGTAAAAATTTCAGTAAAAATCTTCAATAAAAATTTTCAGTAAAATTTTCAGTAAAAATTTTCAGTAAAAATTTTCAGTAAAAATTTTCAGTAAAAATATTCAGTAAAAATTTTCAGTAAAAATTTTCAGTAAAAATTTTCAGTAAAAATTTTCAGTAAAAATTTTTAGTAAAAATTTTCTGGAAAAATTTTCAAGAAAATTGTTTAGCAAAAATTGCTTCAGTAGAAAATTTTCAGTAAAACTTCTTGATTAGAAAATTTTCAGTAAAAACTTGTAATAAAAATGTTGAGTAAAAATTTTTTGTAAAAATTGTCATTAAAAATTTCTGCAAAAATTTTCAAGCAAATTGTTTAGCGAAATCCGCTTGAGTAGAAAATTTTCAGTAAAATTTTATGTAAAAATTTTCATTAAAAATTTTGTGTAAACATTTTCAGTAAACATTTTCAGTAAAAATTGTCATTAAAAATATTGTGTAAAAATTTTCAGGAAAATTTTTTAGCAAAAACGGCTTGAATAGAAAATTTTCAGTAAAAATTTTCAGTAAAAAGTTTCAGTAACAATTTTCAGTAAAAATTTTCAGTAAAACTTATCAGTAAAAATTTTCAGTAAAAATTTTCAGTAAAAATTTTCGGTAAAAATTTTCAGTAAAAATTTTCAGTAAAAATTTTCAGTAAAAATTCTGCAGTAGAAAATTTTCAGTAAAAATTTTCAGTAAAAATTTTCAGTAAAAATTTTCAGTAAAAATTTTCAGTAAAAATTTTCAGTAAAAATTTTCAGTAAAAATTTTCAGTAAAAATTTTCAGTAAAAATTTTCAATAAAAATTTTCAGTAAAAATTTTGAGTAAAATTTTCAGTAAAAATTTTCAGTAAAAATTTTCAGTAAAAATTTTCAGTAAAAATTTTCAGTAAAAATTTTCAGTAAAAATTTTCAGTAAAAATTTTCAGTAAAAATTTTCAGTAAAAATTTTCAGTAAAAATTTTCAGTAAAAATTTTCAGTAAAAATTTTCAGTAAAAATTTTCAGTAAAAATTTTGAGTAAAAATTTTCAGTAAAAATTTTCAGTAAAAATTTTCAGTAAAAATTTTCGGTAAAAATTTTCAGTAAAAATTTTCAGTAAAAATTTTCAGTAAAAATTCTGCAGTAGAAAATTTTCAGTAAAAATTTTCTGTAAAAATTTTCAGTAAAAATTTCAGTAAAAATCTTCAATAAAAATTTTCAGTAAAATTTTCAGTAAAAATTTTCAATAAATTTTTGCAAAAAAGAACTTTTAAAAGTTCTTCAGTAAAAATTGTTCAGTAAAAATGTAGAAAATTTTCAGTAAAATTTTATGTAAAAATTGTCATTAAAAATATTGTGTAAAAATTTTCAGGAAAATTTTTTAGCAAAAACGGCTTGAATAGAAAATTTTCAGTAAAAATTTTCAGTAAAAATTTTCGGTAAAAATTTTCAGTAAAAATTTTCAGTAAAAATTCTGCAGTAGAAAATTTTCAGTAAAAATTTTCTGTAAAAATTTTCAGTAAAAATTTCAGTAAAAATCTTCAATAAAAATTTTCAGTAAAATTTTCAGTAAAAATTTTCAATAAAAATTTTCAATAAAAATTTTCAGTAAAAATTTTCAGTAAAAATTTTCAGTAAAAATTTTCAGTAAAAATTTTCAGTAAAAATTTTTAGTAAAAATTTTCAGTAAAAATTTTCAGTAAAAATTTTCAGTAAAAATTTTCAGTAAAAATTTTCAGTAAAAATTTTCAGTAAAAATTTTCAGTAAAAATTTTCAGTAAAAATTTTCAGTAAAAATTTTCAGTAAAAATTTTCAGTAAAAATTTTCACTAAAAATTTTCAGTAAAAATTTTCAGTAAAAATTTTCAGTAAAAATTTTCAGTAAAAATTTTCAGTAAAAATTTTCAGTAAAAATTTTCAGTAAAAATTTTCAGTAAAAATTTTCAGTAAAAATTTTCAGTAAAAATTTTCAGTAAAAATATTCAGTAAAAATTTTCAGTAAAAATTTTCAGTAAAAATTTTCAGTAAAAATTTTCAGTAAAAATTTTTAGTAAAAATTTTCAAGAAAATTGTTTAGCAAAAATTGCTTCAGTAGAAAATTTTCAGTAAAACTTCTTGATTAGAAAATTTTCAGTAAAAACTTGTAATAAAAATGTTGAGTAAAAATTTTTTGTAAAAATTGTCATTAAAAATTTCTGCAAAAATTTTCAAGCAAATTGTTTAGCGAAATCCGCTTGAGTAGAAAATTTTCAGTAAAATTTTATGTAAAAATTTTCATTAAAAATTTTGTGTAAACATTTTCAGTAAACATTTTCAGTAAAAATTGTCATTAAAAATATTGTGTAAAAATTTTCAGGAAAATTTTTTAGCAAAAACGGCTTGAATAGAAAATTTTCAGTAAAAATTATCAGTAAAAATTATCAGTAAAAATTTTCAGTAAAAATTTTCAGTAAAAATTTTCAGTAAAAATTTTCAGTAAAAATTTTCAGTAAAAATTTTCAGTAAAAATTTTCAGTAAAAATTTTCAGTAAAAATTTTCAGTAAAAATTTTCAGTAAAAATTTTCAGTAAAAATTTTCAGTAAAAATTTTCAGTAAAAATTTTCAGTAAAAATTTTCAGTAAAAATTTTCAGTAAAAATTTTCAGTAAAAATTTTCAGTAAAAATTTTCAGTAAAAATTTTCAGTAAAAATTTTCAGTAAAAATTTTCAGTAAAAATTTTCAGTAAAAATTTTCAGTAAAAATTTTCAGTAAAAATTTTCATTAAAAATTCTTCACTAGAAAATTCTTAATCACAATTCTTCAATAGAAAATTTTCAGTATAAATTCTTTAGTAGAAAATGTTCAGTAAAAATTCAAAGTAAAAATTCTTCTTTAAAAATATTCAGTAAAAATTCTTAAGTAGAAGCTTTCTGTCAAAATTCTTCAGTAGAAAATGTTTAGAAAACATTTTTTAATAGAAGTTTTTTAGCAAACATTTTTTGATTGACGTTTTTTTGCAAAAATGTTCAGTAAAAGTTCTTCAGTAAAAATTGTTCAGTAAAAATGTTCACTAAAAGTCTGCAATTAATTGTGAGTGAAAATTTACAGAAACAATTTTAGAAATTCCGCAGTGAATTCGAAAATATTCCAACTATTTGCTTGGGAAACTTGTGCGGTTTGGTATTAAATTTCAGGAACCAAAGTTAATTTTTGAAGAAAATTGCTGATTTGATTGAATATTTTCTTCTATCAGAGAGAAATATTATTAAAAATACGAAGAATAACGTCTTTGAATGAATGAAAATGGGCGAGATTCATATTGTTTGGATAAGAGTTTCATAAGAGCTACCTTTTGGTGTGTTTTCCCACAACCTATCTGCACTTTTGGCTATAGAAAGTATGATTTTCTTAGATTGTGACTGGGCCTGTTACCGCCAGGCTATTCAATTCGACCACACGATGGAATTCGGGACGCGGCCGCCACCGTTCAACTTTTTGTCACACTTTGATAATTTCTTCGATAGAATCCGCATTCGAATAGCCCCATTTTTTCCTGATTCTCACCTCGTCGTGACCAGATATGCACGAGATTCGAACATTCAATTTCCACCAGTCTAAGAGATTTGCACCTTTTCCTGGATTCCAGCTCACTTATCGAGCGATCGAGTCATATGCGAGCATCCAAGTGCACAGTGCGATCGCAACAATACTACCAGAAAAATACCACCTCCAGTGTTGTGACGCCACAGTCGAATGGAGATTTGGTGTATATGGATTATCAACCAGTTTCGCAAATTCAGTGCAAATGAAAGAATCTCCAGAAGCACCATCAGCATCAGTCAGTGTGGCATGGTTCACTGCTAGAACAGCAGCACCTTCATCCAGAACCAGCAGCACTGTCATCGCGGATATATCGAGGCTAACACCATGCGGTTCTGGCCAACACCATGAGACCGATAACGGAAATATTTATTTCAAGAATAGCTTACCTTAGCCCATGAGGTTACAAGACACTACAAAAACCGGGAACTGAATAAATAGGAGTACCGCATAACCGTACCGTATCACGGCTCTCACCAGTTCTGCGCGATTTTATTGTTGAATTAGTCTATGATGCATTTACCATCTTGGTTGTCAGTTAGCATGCGGGACTATTGTCTCAGTGCTGGCCGCGAAAAATTCACAGAATCGATTACGTCTTTTCCGTATAGCACGCGGATCTGGGCATGGATGGGCCTCAGGAATTCGAGACTCCCTCCCGCATCGAATCATCGTGAACCGCTTCCATTTCCAACATGTTTGGCCGCCCATCGTATCGATTTGATGCGATTCACCGCAATTCACCCCGATTCCATGTGATTCCCAACAATTCGCTAGTTTATTTATTTGTTTATCTACCTGTCGCTGATTGTTACCTTTTAATAAACACTTGGAAGCACACCAAAGTGGAAATACCAAATAACTGAAAACACAATTGTTCACTTTGCCATCGGTTATTTCCTACAACCAATATGCTTTTATTATGCAATATTTTTGCCAATCTATCCGATGCTTGCCATCGATTCAGTGCCATCTGAGCCATAGCAAAAAGGACATGTGCAAAAAGAATAATGTATGAATAAAATTTTGAAAAATAAACGGGACGGCCAGGGATACATTGTATGAATATTTGTGGGGTTTTTTTTGCGATATTTGTGATCATTTTCGGTGGAGGCGTTGTACCCGTACGAGCGCACAGGAAGACAAGCAGCGACACCGTCTCAGCGCAGATGAATGCATAGCAAAATTCTCTGATCGAAGTGAAGAATCCACGAAGATGCAATGGTTTTCCGTAAAAGAGGTGTCGTGTATCGAAATCACGATTTGGATCAGGGTCATAAGCACGTACTGACTAAATTAACCTTTCGGTGGAATCAAGTCAGTGCATAATGGATTACGTTTATCGATCGATGCCGAGCATTGCGATATCGGCGCTTAGCGTTTAGCGTTTGGCGTTCTGTTGTTAGTTTAAGCCCCCCTTTCGGTGTATCAGGTTCTGTTCAGATAGGCTGGGCTCCAGTTCGATTTCGGTTCAAGTATCCACAGTTCTTGTTCAGCTCCAGTTCATGCAATACTTATTGTTTTAATCGAGCAAAGAAGATGTTCACATTGTCAGGTTTTGTTGTTCGCTCTTTTTCCATCTATCTCAGATGTGTTCGACTATAGTATTAGCTGAGGAGAACATTTTTCATCAAATATGGGTTTTTTATTGCCCTTCCTGTAATTCGCAAAATGCTCAGTGCCAATTGCAAACATATACACATGCATAATAACAGTGCACTCTGCACTCTGAACAGCATAATCAATCACGTAAAAATATCACACTGCGCTAAAAATGCTGTTGCTGAAATGCCATTACCACCGGAACGACCTCAATTATAAGGTTAACATAATGTCATTCGATCAAATTGCACACTCAAACTTATTGGACTTTAGTTAAATTTAATCTTGAATTTAATATAAACAAAATGTTGCTGAAATAAATCAAAATCAATTTTAATTGGAAGAATTTCGTGGCACAATTATTGAATGATTCGCAGTTCGTCTAATGTTAAAGGTTGATCCCATAGGATTAAGAGTAGTGGTGAGTGATCTGAGAATTTTTTTTTGTTGAAAAAATAACTATAAAATATAAAGAATTATTAAAATAACGAAAGTTTATGGTATAATTATACAAATGGTATAATTTCTGCAATTTCAAAATGCAAAGTTCATTTCCAGTGAATAATTATCCATTTTATAGTTCGGAAATTATAGCTCTATCAAATACATATATTATTAAAAATTGAAAATTATTTAAAATAAAAACTATTAGATAATATTATGGCTTTTTTAAATATTTTATAAAAAATTTCAATTGTGAAAAATTTCTACAAAAAAGGATGAGTCTACCATTACCACGTTTCGGGATTTTTCGAACAAAAAAAAATCGTGGATAGGCAAAAAAATCATATATGAAGATTTAAAAATTTCAAAAATTACTTTAAATAAGCGATTAGTTTGCAAAAAGTAACTTCCTGTTGAACATTACTGTCTTGAAGGTCTCATTGGACCATATTGCTTTGAAATTGAAGAAGGGAAGTCTATTCTGAGCGTTATGGTCGCATGATAACCAATTTTTTTTAAACTGAAAGAGTTCAATTTGGATCATATGTGATTTTAATAAAAACAATCCCATAAGATACACAACACGATAAAAAATTTGACTTTATTATGCGTAAATTTCCAAGAACGCTTAATTTTCAAATTTTGCGATGTCAATTGGCATCCAAGATCGTTCAATTTGACGCTGTTAAATTGATTGCTTATGAAACTATGTAAAAAATTGTATTTTCGCTGATCGTTGTCAAATTTTAACACCAACAACCTTTAAAAAATAACAGAATTACAACCAGAAATTTTCAAAATTTCTTTTAAAATTACATCAAAAAGATTGAGTTCTGCTAGAAAATTTTGTGATCGCTATTTGAATCGTAAATTTTCTTTCCAATAAAAAAAACGTACTAATAAAAAGCTTTATATTATTTTAATATTATAATAAATATTTTAAGATCTTGCATGTAAATTGAAATGAAAATTCAAAATTCAAAGGTTTTTGAGTAAGTTGTTAGGTGGTATATAAGATTGGCTAGTAGATCACTTCGAAGTTCACCGATGGACTCACCACTTATCGAATCTGACCGGAAGCCAATCACTTATTACCTTTTTAAATCTAGTAAAAATGTATTGGTTAAAAATCTTCGTTACTCTGATAATCATCGTTACTAATGTCCATGGTTCCTTTTTCTAACTGATCTCTTATTATGAAAGTGATCGTTTCACTCCAATTCCCAATTTCCAAATTTGCATCCCTTATCCTGACTGGAAACCATGGTGCACAGTTAAGATGAGAGTGTCTGTAAACTTCATTGTGGAATTTTTTCTTTTCAGGGTAACTAGCTCTGAAAACTATTTATGGCCCAACCTGTTATCCTGCTGTAAACAATATTGCCTTAGTATCCAGGTTATGTAGGAATTTTTGCTTCAGTATTCACCGCAGTTCGTAGTTAGGCACCCTGGCCCTATCTGCCTATCCTGTGACACTCAACTGACCATCGCTCATCTTCTAACGGATTATCACCTCATCTCAAATTTATTTTCTAATTAAATTGCCTCTATTATCCATTAATACAAGCAAACAACAAATAAAAAACTTCAAACTGAAATGAGGTTGCTACCTTTAAAAAAAATCAAAACGGTAGTGTGCCACTTAAACCGTTCGTCTCAGAATTCACTCAATAAAGCATCGAACAAGGATTTTATTCATAACTGAAAATTGATCCACAATAACTTGCATGCGTGCACTTTATTATCGATCGTGTAAATCAAAGAATCGCGTGTCATTAACACATCTCGTAATTAAGTTAATTAACATCCATGAGCAGAAAGGTGTGCCGCATGCACACACGTACTCCACGCAAATATTAGGTTACCTGTGACTCAGTTGCAAGTAATAATTTATTTACACTATTAATTAGCCTACCATGGATGCTCTACAGCCTGTCGAGGATCACATGCATATTAAAGGCATGCTATTGACCCCTTGTCAGCGTGTTACTAACCAATTGGGTAGATATAAGTGGATCGATTTATCTGAATTTCACTTCGATGGAAATTAAATACGAATTTTATAGACTTTAAATCCTTCAAATAAATTTTATAGACCTTAAATCCTTCAAATTAAATAATCTTACATCCTTCAAATTATTCTGAGTTTTGAATAATGGAAAAAAAAACAAAAAAATTTTAACGGTTTGGAATAAAATTATTGAAATTTAATCAATTAAGCTATTAAGATAAATTTTATTTAGCCGATTAGAAATTTTAAAAATTTTTTGATGCAAATTAATATTAAAGTTAAATACAATATTTTTTATAAAAATTTAAAATTTTTAAAAAATTCATTTAAAAAAAATATCATTTTTCTACAAACAAAATATTTTTTTTTTTAAAATGCATTTACAACGTCACAACACTAGAAGTGTTCTTTCATTAATTTTTTTTTAGTTGAATGGAAATTTTTAAACCATTCAAATGCAAATTTATTTATAAAAACAATCACTTTATTTTTTAAAAACATGCTTTTTTAAAAAATTCATTTATCAACAGTGTCACAGTCGATTTAAAATAATTTATTCTAATTATTCGATTTAAAATAATTTTTAAGAATTTAATTTGCGACTGTGACACTGTTGATACCTCTTAGAAAAAAGTTACACGATATAAGATTAGGTAAATAGAGGAGATCGCATCCAACAGGAATCCCCTCTTCCGACAAAAACTCATCGATGGAGATGGCCGTGTAATAGAAAGCATTATCATGGTTAAAGACAGGGTCTCATTCCTAAGTTTTTCAATGACTTCTTTATAAAAAAAAAAAAACTTGGCTACGACAAATTCAGATCGCAATATTGATCTCCTCCCTGGCCGGGGTTCATCTTCTATTTCTTCTCGACCCTCTAAAAAATTATTTATACTACTGAAATTTTTCCGCTTTTAATAAGGAATGTTCTTCATGGTATCCTTGCAAATACTCAAAAATTCACAAAGATTCTGTGGGTAAAATTTCCTTTCAAAACGAATTCAAAAAGCTTAACACAAAATTGGATAGTCCATCGTTATTAGGGGAACTTTGCACTGTTGCCAGATTGCATTTAGTGCAGCCCGTTTTATTATATTTCTGCCTCATCTCTTAAAATTTAAAGAATTAGCTTACATATAAGATTCATTTTATTTCTTATAATTATCTAGACTTACAACAAAATTTGATAGTCCATCATTACTAGGGGAACTGTGCACTGTTGCCAGACTATAAATGATTACCTTAAGTAAATTTTAGAAATATTAATAATTTAAATATTTGCTTTTATAAATCAATTTTTCGGTCATAAAAGGTGTTATATTTAAATTTAATTTAAAAAATAAAAAATAATTTCTCTTGAAAATTGCTTACTTTTAGCATGTTTTGTTTTGTTTTTCTTTACAGTGACACAAATTCTGAATTTTATTTGAATTTTTTTAAAAATATTTCTCCAGGTGTATCTCTTTTTTCTCTATTTTATTAACATATAATATGTTAAGAGTACCTTTTTAAAAATTGATGAAAAAAATTTTACCTTTTCAAATCCTATTTTTTAAAATATTAATTAAAATAATATCAATTATAAGAGCTTTTGGTTCTTAAGCGCTATAAATCCTACTACAAGCATACACAGTATTACCGAAAATCTTTTTAATAAATTAAAATCGAATTTTTGAAAATAACCATTCTATTAAAAAAGTTAAAAGGATTCAAATAATATTTTTCTATAAGGACTTATAGGAGTCTTTTCCATAACCTATTCTATCAATTGTATCAAGTGCTCGATATCCAGAATTTTCAGGTTTTATTTTATTATAATTTAATGTAGTGGAGAATAAAATTAAAAGTATTAGTAATAAAAATAAGAAATAGGAACAAGCTAAATATTATTTAAAATATTATCGAAAATACACTTTTAGAATGCGTAAAAAAGTAGAGATTTTACTAAAACCTCTTTCACATTCTTGTAAATTTTATTATATAAGTTAAATGTCAATTATTTTTAAGTAGTGATAGTGCTAGCCAAAAATAAGCAAATTACAATAAAACTGATAATTTTTCTGCAAAAAAATATTTTCTTAAAAAACTCATTTAAAAAAGAAATTCTAATTTTTGTATTATATAAAAAATAATTTTTTTAAATGCATTTAAGACTGTGCCGTCAGAAAACTGTAAAGAATTTTTTATAAATAAATTTGCATTAAAATAGTTTTAAAATTTTTAATCGAATAAATAAATTTATCTAAATAATACTAATTTTTCTATAAAAAATTCATATAAAAAAATATTCTAATTTTTCGATAAAAAAAAATTTTAAAGAATTGTATTTGTGACTGCGATGTTATAACGCTATTAGTATTTCTTTAAATTACAATAAAAATGATAATTTTTTTACAAAAACAAATATATTTTTAAAAAAATTCTTTAAAAATCGTTCTAATTTTCTACAAAATAAAGAAATATTTTTTAAGTGCATTTCAGACTCTTCTATCAGAAAACTGTAAGTGCCTCTTTAGATAAATTTATTTATTTGTTTAAAAATTTTTAAACTATTTTCATACAAATTAATTTATAGAAAAATACTAATTTATCTATGAAAAATAATATATTTTCTTAAAAAAAAATAATATATTTTCTAATTTTTGTATTATATAAAAAATGAACATATTTTAAATGCATTTACGACAGTTATGGCAGAAAACTGTAGGTAAATCGATAAAAATTTTAAAACTTTTTTAATGCAAATTTATTTATAAGAAAATACAATTTTTTCTATCAAAAAAATATATTTTCTTAAAAAAGAAGTTCTAATTTTCCGATTGCAAAAATTTTTTTTAAAAATTGCATTTGTAACGCTGTTGGTGCCTCCTTAAATTACAATAAAAATAATAATTTTTTCACAAAAAAAAATATATTTAAAAAAATTTATTAAAAACGTTCTAATTTTCTACAAAAGAAAAAAATTATTTTTTTTTATAAAAAGACACAACTCTTTAGATAATATTACTTATTTGATTGGAAATCTTTAAATTATTTTAATGCAAATTTATTTATAAAAAAATTGAATGTTTTTTTTTAAAAAAAGTTCAGAATTTATAAAAAAATCATTTAAAAAAAATTTTTAATAGTTACTATTAATTTGAATTTGTTTATTCTATTAAAAATAATATTTTGAAAATGTATATTATAAATTATAAGATATATTTTCCTAATATTTTTTATATTTAATAATTATTTTATTGAAATGTTTATTTTTAGGGCCACCACAATTGTGGCTAATTGGTGACAGCTGAAGGGCTGAATGACTATATCACTAGATGGATACGAAATCAGAAATTTTTGGGGTGACTATATATCAGAGTGAATTTTTCTAAAATAAATTTAAACTAAAAATATAAATATTTTTACGAGTTTTTTAATTTATTCCCATTTTACTTAAATAAAATCATTAGAAAATGCATCATAACATGATAAAAATTCTGTTATAATAATAAAAAACGGTTTTTTTTCTTGCAATAAAACGACTCAAGTTATTGATTAGCTGATCATAATATTATCGTAAATAAATCTTCTTATCCGTGTCGGTTTTTTTGTTTTTATAAAAAAACCGATGGAACTTTATATTCGATAAGAAGTTTAGTGGTAGAAGAGAGCAGTTTATATCTTCGGCACGATGTGCTAATGATGGTTATCGCTAATGAACACGTACGCATAACACCTCATAAAGAATGGACGTCGATCTTGGCAAATACAAACTATAAACTTTAGTAAACATTGGGAAACCATTCCAATCTTTTAAGCCGCCAATTGGCGATTTCAGTGTTAAAGTGTGAAGAGGTACCGTAGTTCCAAAGTATTTGCCGCAAGCATACAGCCATTGGAGTTTGAATATTTCTTTATTAAATAGAAATAAAAAACCAACCACCGATATTAACTATAGCATCTGATATATACAGATACTTCCTAGCATCTTGAACACGTTAAGAATAGTCCAAGAATCTAGATCTTAAATGCAAATACCGGCGAATTTCAAACAAAATTTTAATGTGTTCTCGAAGCGCTTGTTTAAGTCACGCTCGTTCAAAAGATGAATTTTGTCGATAGGAACTATCGAGTCAACCCTCTACCATGCAGAAGGTATCCTGATTATTAACCAGCAAAGCTATTAATCCTGGGTTATTATTCTGAGGTCTTGTGCATACAGTAGCAAATTTGATTATTGCCATATTCAAAATATGTTTCGATAAATTATCAGCAATGAATTTTTAACATTTGTAGCTATATTTTTAATATAAAAATTTTCTTCAACAATGAATCTTTTCAGTTTGTTTTTCGTATAACACTGAGTTATGTTAATTTTGAATCGAATGCAGTTGGACAAAAATTTTGAATTCGTAGTCCATTAAGCAATGTAGTCATTTTAAGCTTTGAAAAGTACAAAATGTCATTTGGTAGCTGTTAAAAAAATATATTAATAAAGATAACGATAAAAGATATTAATTTTCAATTTAAAATTATAATTTATTTTTCAAAAAAAATTAAAAAAATTGTAAGCAATTTCTAGAAAAGAATAAAATTGTTACTAGTGCTAAGCTTTCTCAATATGTGCTGAAAAATTTAGGAGATTTATAAGATATCATTTTTAATAATTATTAACTAAGTCACGTCTTTTCCATATCATTTCAAAAAAACTTTTTAGTTTTGTTTAGGTCATTTTTACTAATAGCTAATTATCCATTTTGTACTATATATAAAAAGTGCAGCCTAGTCAGTCACCTCAAAATAAAATTTTATATGTCACATAAAATGAAATTTGCTTTTGGTTACAATATAAATTTATTATTTATCAAACAGGCTTTGGAAGCTGATTTTTCGAACAAATTTTCTTCAGAAATGAAGCTTATTTTTCACTCGGTAAATATTTAAATAAAAGTGGCTACATAAAATTCATTTTATCCGGGAAGAGGAATCATCATAAACCATTGTATCCGCAAAAATTGTGCATTTTGGTGTAAAAAATGAAGAAGGAGAAACCGTCAACGTCAATTCTGAGCGCTATGATTTTATGTTTATAATAATGAGGTACAGGGGTAAACCTTCGAAAGGTACTCGCCTTGAAATTTTTCCTGCCAGACGAGTTATGCGGGATTTTTACCTCGCTAAAACCTAACCTGCACCTCTAATCTCGCTCCCGGAACGATGGCTCCCCGGCGGCACTATTTCTAAATACTACTTCGCCGGGGCGTTCTTATTTGATGCTACTGCTGTCCCGTGGTTTTGACGCCTCGCGACCTATTCTTCGTACGTTTTGTGGAGATCCTTGATAATGGATTCCGCGTACTCTGCAATTCTGCTCCAAGCCGATTGGCTCTTCAGCATGCACTGCACTATGTTTTCTGGACTGATGGAACGGTCCAGATTTCTCTCCAGTTCTGCTCGTGTCCCCTCGTAGTGGGGGCACTGGAAGAACACGTGTTCTGCGTCTTCGATCACATCGCGGCAATGATGACAGTTTGGGGAGTCAGTTCTCTTGAATCTGCGCAAGTATGCCCGAAAGCATCCATGCCCAGTCAAGAGTTGGGTGATGTAATACCCGATTTCCCCGTGCAGGCGAGTGACCCAAGACCACATGGTCTAGGTCAAAGGACACGTGGTTCAGATTATATTTAAAAAAAAAGACTATATACATTTTTGACAAAATACTAAAATAAATCACGCAACCAGGCAAGTTTTGTTTTTATTACGTAAAATGTTGACAAGACTCATAATTTCGTATTTTGATGATGTCAATTAGCTTTCAAGATCAAGCAATTTGACGCTGTAGGATTTTTTTATTATAAAATTATTTAAAAAATCATATTTATATGGAAATTTTTTTTTGAATGTGGGAATATTTGAAAACTAACATCTGAAAAGTAGTGTAAGAATTACAAACCGAAATGTACAAAAAATTCATGAAATTTTTTTGCAAAAGAATCGAATCGTGCAAGAAATTTTGGAATAATTGCTTGAAAAAAAATTATAATTAATACATAATGGCACGCTTTGATCAATATAATGAATTTAAATATTATTTTATGTCTAAATCTACAGTATATTTGATGAAACTTTATTTTTCATAATTCAAATTGGATTACTCTTTAGTGTAAAGTCTACGATTTCAAAAAAAATTTACCCAAAAATACAATTTTAGCACAAGAAGAAATTCCTATAAAAATATAAAGTTTTTAAATGGAAATTTCTTTAAAAAAAAATGTTAAAAAATTAATTAATTAATAAATAAATTCAGTATCTATTTCCTATAAAATAAACTAAAGAGGATATTCCATTTACGGTATTAACTAATCCCTCAGTGAAATAATATAGCATTTTGAGGTTATAATAGTAGTAAATATCAAAAGGAGATAATCCTTAACCGTAATCAATTGGCCTGAAATGGTTTGAAATAGTTTGAATTGGTTTGAATTGGGCTATAAACATATGCCACTATTCAAATCTTGCTAGCCGATAACGATAAGTAAGAGCAAGTCTACGCTTTCAAGATCTTAGAATTAATGTAATGCTTCTACAGTCCAACGAGTATAGCTAAGCAGAAGAACTTGAACAGTACATAAATAATAACAGAAACGACTGATTCCCACAAGATTCGATTCAGTTAGACAAAATTCTGACTTCCATGAACGCGCGTTTATAAGAAAGAAAAATCACCCAGATATGGTCAGAAAAACAGTAGACCGAACCCATCTGTACCACAGAAAATGTAGAATTACAGATTCGTACCAGAATCATTGAACTGATAGACCAAGTGGGGTAGAGGGAGAATGAATAAAATGGGGAAGCTCTTATGAAATATGCCACCAAACAGCCATCCATGTTCTGCATACAATGAAGAAATAATTTTTCGTGCCGTTCATATAGTATGGCATTATATTACGGTTTGGGTTCATCTATAATCGCATAAGGGCTTCTTTGCTTATCGAAGATGTCTCAGATCCAGCACTTTCTTCTCTCTATGCAAACGTTTGCATCTACACTCGTAGATGCACTGCACTGCATTTCTATTGCGCAACAGACATAAATTTCTGAATTACTCGTACCTGGCGACAAATTCTTTCTTTATTGCAACGCGAACAATACTTGGCAGCCGTGGTCATTTATATTTTTGCATTATGCAGTCATTTCTTGGAGCTTCTTTTTCGCCTTCACGAGGCAGTTACTTTGGCCTTCAGCCTCGTTCTAACCATTACGCAGCTTCTTGTGCTATTGTAGCAATAAACAGAGGCAAGGCAACCACCACCAATCACCAACAACCAACCACCTTCCGCAATGTTCCGATAACCGCACCGAGCAAATTGTCAAGATTCAATGAGCCTCACAGTATAATTGGTAGTTTCATGAAAGTATTTTTTATTTTTCCTATTTGATATTTAATACGAAGTTATTCGCAATTTCTGTACAGAAATTCTGTACAGCGGATTGAATCTGTGCGTATCTACATGCATACGTGCACATTTGAAAGCGGATTCGAAAACTGGACAACGGTTCCCCAGCTATTTGGGAGACGGACACCTTTACGTTGCCGCATTCACCACGGTATACAAGTAATTTATCGTGATCGCCATGTTCTTCTCGATTCCATGTCAAAACATAAATTAAAAAGTCAAAACATCTTCGCGACTGTTTGTTACGAGTAGCACAGCAAAGGTGTTCGCACAAAGGTCTCAATCGCTTCAGGAATTATTCAATTAGACTTCAATGCACTCAACGCATGCTGGCGAGCCTCAGGCTCCATCCGATTTCAGTTATTGTAATTGTCGCGCGCGATTTACCGTTCGGATTCTGCTAATAGGATCATGGTGACCTATTCACATTGGGTAACCAAATCATAGGAGCTTAGCGTTGGTGATTTATCGCCACAAATCCTGATCTATTGCCCCTTAGCCGGAACAGTTTCTGTTACCAACAGGACCAACTATAATTGCCAGTAAATTTTCCGAAAATTTTGCCTACATTCTCAGTTAAATGGCATGACGTTTGGATTATCACAGAATTTACGTTTTTGTTAAAAGATCAAATAAAAAATTCATTTATTTCCTGTCGAACTTAATTTCAGAATGTCTAAAATTCTTTTTTACACACAATTTCAATGATGGATAAAAATATTTGGTACATAAAAGAAGTTATTGACAATATTTCAGAGAATTCGGGATTGTGCGGTTTGGTACGCTTAGTCGAACTACAAAATTCGAGTCCATATGTCCATATCGGTTTCAGGACCGTTTCGTATAGTAATATTTGGAAAGAGATGATGCATTTTAAAAACAACAAAGTTCAATCAATGCTGCATTGTCCATTTTTCCCGATAACCGTTAGACATCTTTCATAATTCCTCGGTCATAGAAGACATGTCTCTGTAGGCAAAGGTGCTGATATACAGCCTCAACAAGGAGTTTTGAAGAGAGTCAAGGAAGTGAAAGTCTGACGGCGCAAAGTCAAGCGAGTATGGTGGGTGTGGCAACACATTCTATCTAATTAAAATATTTTTTGGCGGGGTTAATCCTTCATGATTAACGAGCTCCGGACATTTCTGGAAGATGGATTACTTCAAACTGTGCAATTACCGATAGTACACTTCTCGACTGAATGTTTGGTTCCTTAGTAGAAACTTCGAAAAACGCGACATCTTTAAAATATCACCACACAGCGAGAGTAACCTTCCTCTGTTGAATGTCCCCTTTCAAAGTCGCTTGAGGCGAAACACCACGCCGGGACGAAGACCGTTTTCATTCCACCTTATTTAAAAGAATCAACTTTTTATCACCAGTTATCAATCGCTTCGAAAAAGGATCATTTTCGTCACGTGTAATCATATGTTTATGCGTGCCAGTAAAAGAACTTCTTTGAGTGCATGAGGAACCCAACCATCGAGCTTGCTTATGTATCCAAGCTTCTTCAGGTGGTCGCAAACGGTTGAATAATGGACGTTCAATATTTTTGCATTCTATCACGTTGTATAATGCTGGTTTTGCTCAATTCATGCCTTCATTTTGTCATCATCAACTTCGGGTAGCTTTTCTGAAAAAGGACTGTTGTTGAGATCAAAATCACCAAAACGGAATTTCGTGAGCAATAGTTGGTAGAAGAGTATTGTCACCATCAACTTTACTCAACTTTTCACAAGCTTGATGCGCGTTCTTTCTTTTACGGAAGTAAAACCATAAAATATAGCGAATATATTCTCGGCAAAGTATAAAAATAATATGAACAGATTTTTGCTCATTTACTCCAATACTTCACCTTTTGAACCATATTTTTTAGGAGTGTTTATGGTTCTGTAGGATATTGAATACAGTAGAATGATCTTTAAGAAGTGTAAAAGTAGCTAAATTGTCAGTATATGTTGCGTTAATAATATCACTGTGACAAGGAATATCATGATTGTAAATATTGTAAAGAATTGGACTTAGCATTCTTCCCTGAGGGACACCGGCGAAGATAGGATAAATATCAGAATTCTCAATACCTGCAAAACATTATCCTGAGAGATAGGATTTTAGGTTGTAAAAATAGCCAGAGCGTAGGACTGGCTGCAATTTCCAAAGTTTTATTTAAGGTCCCTCCTCGCTACGGGTACCCCAGTACTAGGTTAAACCTCTAGGTTCGAGAGTAGAATGCACTAAAAATTATTTGTCCAAGGACTACCCAAGGGTGGGTGAATTCGGAGAAAGACCAGTAAGAGAAGAGACATCGAAGTCTCAACCATCAATGCCGACGGGCGGCTTCACCCGGTTTCATTTATTTGGTTTTCTTGGGCAATTTTTTTTTTTTTAGTTCCTCCCTTTTCCTAGATTTTTTTCGTTGTTTTTTTTTCCTTCTCGTATTTTTTTCCAGTTTTTTCTCTATTCGCCTTCGGTGTCTCCATTATCGCCTATATGTTCTGGATTATTTTTTTCTGGTTATGGTAGGTGTGAGAGCACAACTCTGCAAACATTTTGAATAATCCCCCTACCCCCCGCAATTTACAGATAAAGCTAACGACAAGCATGCCTAGTAGCAATATATAGGATTTTCCAATAAAAATGATATGATTTCTAAGTGAAGTTTCGGCCATTTGTAATATGTCATGATCTGCCATTTTTTTCCATTGTATTAAGTAATGTTTACAATTTTATCATAAAGAGATTTACGTAAGAACAACGTTTAAAAATTATTCAATTTTATTATCAAAATAATCGTTCTCCAATTGCAACTTTTCGTGCGCTCACTTTCATCTGAGTGGTGCGGAAAATAAACAAAACTGTTAATTCTGGTGCGAAGAAAATCCACAAATTATTCATGATCACCCATTACATTCACCTAAATTGACAGTTTGGTGTAGTTTTTGGTCTGGTGGAATCATCGGTCCGTACTTCTTTCGAAATGAAGCTGGTAACATCGTTACTGTCAATGGAGAGCGGTATAGATCGATGATAACCAACTTTTTATGGCCGAAATTGGAAGAAGTTGATCTTAACATTATCTGGTTCCAACAAGACAGGGCTACGTGCCACACAACAACCGAATTATTGCGAGAAAAGTTTGGAGATTCGATTATTTCAAGAAATTGTGATATTGAATGGCCTTCAAGAAGTTGTGATTTAACACCATTCGCCTATTTCTTGTGGGGTTATTTGAAGTCATTGGTCTTTAGCAATAAACCAAATTCTCTTCAAGCTTTTAATATTGAAAGTGCTATTCATGACATACGACTTGATTTAGTGGAAAAAATGCTCGAAAATTGGGTTCATCGAATTCGTTCCTGCAAAAGAAGTCGTGGAGGCCATTTGAATTATGTTTTATTCAGAACTTAATTGTATCGATTGTACTTCATATTAAATGAAAAACATTTGAATTTCCTTAACAATAAGTGTGTTTCCAAACACTCCTTTTAGAAAACCCTATATTAAACAATAGAAACGTCGAATTGCATTGCGTTCCCTATCATGTTGCCATCCTGGGTCATGAATTGCCTAATTGTTTACGGGTGAGGTTTTCCACCATGCTGTATTCACTGTGGGGTGATTCCTAACCCTGTGTTCACTGTGATTCCTAACCTGCCCTACCGCACTAACCAATGATTTCCTCTTTGGTAACCAACCTTGTCCATCATGCCATTTCTGTGTCGTTCAACTCACCATTTCCCAAATTTTAAGTGATTGTATCTTAACCCAGAATTTCTCTTTGAATAGGACTCCTTCCATTGTGTAGCTCATAGATCCAACAATTATTTTTCCAAGCTCTCTTTTTGACCTTCTTAATCATCTAAATGTGCTTCATAACCATCGAACAGTTTCATTAGGAAAGCTAGCAATGTCAACCTACACGTAAGATGAATTCGCCAAATAGCCTTATGGTCTTGGCGCTACAGAATGGCCTCTAACTCTGGTCTCCAAAACCTCACAACAACAACAAAAAAGAATGCCTAGCAAAGCTATGTGTTACTGGCCATGAAATTTTTATTTTCAATCCAAATTTTAATACCTTCTACTTCCGTGCCAACACCCAAAAATTCATCGAATTGAATTTATTTTTTTTTCAACTATAACAAATTAAAAAAGAGTTTTAATTTGTAGACCCTGTACACATAGTTTGGTAGTTGCCGTCGGAACTGTGCTCCGCTTCTACCATTAAAATGGAAAAGATTAGTATCTGTGAGAAGAAAGGTTATTCTTGATTCATTTAATATGAAACAATTTTGATCTCAGTTACATTTGAAAAAATGTCATTTGAAAAATTCCACAGTATTTTTTTTTTACCGATCGAAACAAGTATGATGACAACTTTCCACCATAAAAGTTCCGCCAACATTAGTTGGCATACAAAAATCAACCATGGAACCATCCGGAACCTTGGTGTGGCCTTTAATCGTTTAAGTGAACCTCATGCTCTACAAACAAGAGCTATTTACAGTACAGGATAACCGAGACCAGTGACTGTCCCTCATTATTCTACAATGCGAATTGTTTAGGAAAAGAAATTGCATCGACTTCAAAGATGCCGAATAACCACCAGCACGAATGCTGAAGTTCTAAGCTCATCGCTAGGGACTATCGGCACTTTTTAGATCTCTTCAAATAAGTCAGAGCATCTCATTTATGCGCTGATATATAAAGTGTTGGAAGAAATGCATACTCATAGTTAGTAATACCGAAACACTGAATCGTATGCTTCTGGCATACAATTTAACAGAATCTTTTCATATCATCTCATTTGCGCGACTTGAATTGTTGATGGTGGAGTTATGCTAACTAAACAATTTGCTCCCGATTTGAGTAGCACTTTCTATGCTGGCCATTCCGAAGGGGATTTCATGAGAATAATTTCTCACATAATTGAAATCATGTAAATGATCGCAACTGTCCGGATGGATTCCTTAGCCAATGGCTCCTTTCGAATTCATTATCAACTAAAACTAATGCTTCTGTTTTTTAGTTTTTTTTTTGCAAAGAAATTGCTTCAAATTCCTCTTCAGGTTTACGGTGACAACAGTTACTGCTCCTTCGTGTGGCTTAAATCAAATAAATGCTATTATTAGCAATAATTTGTGTCACTATGATTACAATTATTAAGTAAATTGGAGTCTGTATCAGATAAAATGTCAACTGATGGAATCACGGCTTATTAGTTACAAACTGAAATGGAACAACCGAACACCATTCAACTCTCTTATATGGAAAACATTTTTTTTTTTAAAGAAAATTCACTTTTTACAAGTGCGGTTTCTAAATTTTAGAATACACTCACTTTTGGTTTTTTTCTTCTCAAAATTAGAATAATTTTAATATTATTAAAAGCCTCGTAATCAGTCTGGTCAGATTTGCATGTTTACCTTTAATCAAATTGGTAGTTTTTTTTTTTTGCACAGGTTTTAAAATAGTTTTTAACAACTTTCTACCGAGTTCATATTTTATAGACTACTATCGAAAAGATGATATTCGGATTGGGTAGATGAAGCGTGTATTAGCATTCGGTACAATAACAAATTTTCACATAGTTCCGACAGCTCAACTTTCGAAATCTTTACTCTGATTGTCGTCGCAGAAATGTTTAGCTCGGCTCAGTCTAGTCTAGTCTTGTCTAGCCTGCTGGTTCCGATACTACTCGTAGTATGTAGTTGATATCCGATGTTAATGTAGGGAATGCACTATAACACCATTTATCAATGCAGATTCTGGTGAAGACGTCCGTCCGCATGGAAGTCACCGATATGCACCGGAGTCGGCGCCTGTGTTCTTTACTGTCTTTCTATTGCTTGTCATCTCATCTGGTCTCGGTGAACGTCGATGGCCGATGATCGCATGAATACTGTTCTCGGAGTCGATCCCCGTGTAGGAGCTTCCTGCATGTTCTCCTCCATGTCGCTAGACACGTGTGTACGAATGTAGTTGATCGAAATGCATGGCGTCGTGCCATCCTGGGATCATAGTATCATAGCGGCTTCACAATATCACTCATCCCCGTTGAAGAACTGGTACCAGCGTATAGACCCGAACTCTTGATGCCGCGATTGCCGATTGTTTAAACAATTCCTTTGGACAATAGTGCAGTTATTTTCTGAAATCTCCAAATAGAAAATTCCGACCTGTCTTTGGGCCAACTCTATACAAAATACTAACCCAGAACTTCACAATCGAACGGTAGCATGACTATTCCTACATACAATATCAGCTATAAACAAGATTGTTTTCGGTGAAATTTATTTATGGGAACAATTTATGGATGATGCCGTAAATAATTTCATGTCTTTTCTGCTGGTTGACAATTTGCTTTGACATATTTTGTGCAAATCGAAAAACTAGTCTCTACCGCCGCCAGCCAACTGGATTATTATTTATGGACATTAAGATTATCCAAAAGGATTTTATTTCCGTATATGAACAGATTATGACTTTTAACTACTGGAAGAAGGAGGAATTTTAAATTTTTCATTCAACAAATCTATACTAGAAATTTATCGATCAAATTTCTATTTTAAAAGAATTATAACAGGAATTATCCAAGTTGTACGTTGTAAAGTAAAATTAAATATAGGTTCTTGAAATTTGTCGTGCACAAAAGCCACACTTTATTATGTTGTTCGGCTTGTAATACTATTTTGTTGATAAGATATTTAGTTTAAATTAAAATCCTCAAGCTCATATAAAAAGAAATGATAATCATTATGATATTATGCTCACAATTAACGTTTTGACTTTTACATATGGAAAATTAGCGTATTAACATATCCACACAAAAAAAATAAAGAAATGAACCTCATTGCTAATGAAAACTTTTGGCCTTATCATAACAGAAAAACTACTTTTAAAAAAAAGACAACTTATCATATTTGTTGGTAAATAAAAAAATCACATTTTATAATGGCAAATTTTGATCTAAAATACTTTATTTTTCAATAATATTTTTAATAAAAAAAACTTTTCAAATAATATTACTTTACTTTCCAAACCGAAAAATGAATAATCCGTTTATAATATAAAATCGACAGAAAAATGTATCTCATTTTCAAATTTTTTTTGAAGAAGAAAAAAATCTTCTTCTGAAGAAGAAAAAAATCCTCTTGCATCAGGACAATGCACGTGTGCACACCTGCGCTGTTTCCATGGCCAAAATTGTGGAATTGAGAATGGAATTGTTGCAGCATCCCGCTTATTCACCAGATTTGGCTCCGAGTGACTATTTTCTTTTCCCCAATCTGAAGAAATGGCTTGGCGGACGACGGTTCACTTCTAACGAGGACGTCATTGCTCAATGGAAATCCTATTTTTTCCACGGGATAAAAATTTTGGAAAAACGGTTGGAAAAGTGTATAGAGCTAAAAAGAGATTATGTTGAAAAATAAAATTTTTTTTATTTTTAAAAACAGTTTTTTTTTATCTTTTTCTAAGGACTTATTGAACGACCGTCGTAATTGTC
This sequence comes from Atherix ibis, assembly GCA_958298945.1. Classification (NCBI taxonomy): domain Eukaryota; kingdom Metazoa; phylum Arthropoda; class Insecta; order Diptera; family Athericidae; genus Atherix; species Atherix ibis. The sequence continues at coordinate 26,158,063 of OY282605.1, read as the reverse complement.
GTTTCCTTTTGATATGTAAACTTTAGACTAAAATGCACAATATTTTCGTAGATAAAAAGGCTTTTTCGCAGTTACTTTTAAGTTTTTGAAAACTCATATATGACAATTTTCCTTATTTATGTATTCTCCAAGTGAGAAATAAGCCTCATCGCTGCTGAAAACTTTTATCCTCGTCGCACAAAACATGGCGAAACTACCACTTTTGTAAGAAAAATTTACAATTTTAATGCATTAATAAATTTTATTATAAAATGGCAATTTTTTTTATCGTAAATAATATATATTTTTAACATCTTATCAATGAAATGGCTGAACTATCCAAATTACGCCAATGGATTATCCGTTAATACTCGTAATATCAAAACGACAAAAAATTTAACCTCATTTTCGAATTTTGCATTTTACTTAATATTTGAAATAATTTCAATTATTAATAACTAATAGATATTTATAAAAAAAAAAAAACCAACTGGATATTTATTCATAAATGACCAATTTCTACATAACAAAACTAAACTACAACACAATCAAAGAGAAACTTTATCAGTAAAACTTCTTTGAAGGCACTTCTTTTGAAGTTGGCTAAAGTTTCCAAATACAGAGTTTGCAAATACGATCACATTATTGGAACAGAAATTTTCAATTATTGGCAAACATTAAAATCTAATTACGACTAATTCAAAATTAGAAACAGGAACGTGTTGCGTATACACTTGGCGCTTCATGTAATAAAATGGCTAATTGGCGAGAGGTGATCGGTGATCCTCACTAATTAGCGAAACAAAATTGTTCAATCAACTTATAACCATATGTAGTCGGTAAGATAATTCTGAGTGAATCCCACCCCGATCATTGATCAGAGAAGATTTTCTTGTTAACAGAGTCCGAGCGAACACCTCAAGTAACTTTTATACATGCAGTTTTAAGGGATAATTTTTTTTAATATAAAAAAAAGAGTCCTTATTTTGCAATTAAAATTGACACTGATCCAACTGAGTAAAAATTTTGGCAAAAAATTATAGAACACTTCAGCGCACATACTCTTGTAAATAGTTTTATTAAAAAAACCATATTGAATATTAAAGAGAAGAAAATATTTTTTTTATGAAAAACATAAATTTTTGTTTTAGGGAATTTTTGATTTTACTTGAAAAGAAAATGGATTTCTCTTAACCAAAAAGCTCATCTCGATAGTTACGTGACTTAAGGCGAGTGCATTAAGAGGCTAAGATATTAAGTTGCCAAGATTTAGTTCTGATAGTAAAGCTGGTACAATGTATGCAAGCGTGATGGGTGCTGATACAGATTTGAGATCACTACTTTCAGCACTCTTCCACTGCAGAACCAATACTGATGAGACTGCACTCGAATGTGCAGTCACCCACAGCTTCTTAAGATGATAGCCTTAATTGTTTCATTGGTCTTTGGTTGTAATTTATTTTAAAGAAATTACTTCGCACATTCAACGAAGTAGCACCAACTTTTCAAATATATTCCAATGCGACGCGTGATCCAAAAGAAGTAATGTTTTGAGATCAGGCACGACTTTAGAAGAGATACTGAGATATTCAAACCTTAATATCCCTTCTTAGTCTTAGAACTGAATACGTAGCCAAAGAGCATCTGGAATTGTGGTACCACAGAACGACAATTGCCGACTATCTCAGCTTGATGGTATCACAAAATTGGTGCGCAACTACTTTGCATCTTATTTAAGACTCCAACACTTGGTAATTCACAGCCACAGCTACCTTAAAAAAAAACACACACACATTGTTGGGTAATCATGCACAGCTGAATGAGCCCTCGCAGGAAGGTTACAACGGACCCCAACCAGATTCTGTTCTTTGAATTTTTTTTCGATAATTTTTATCATCCGATCACTCATGCCTTCTATAATATTATTTTCACAATATTTTTTTCTATCACACTTTGGCATATAACAATTGGAAATTTTCAACGTTTCCCTTTTAACAATAAAATTGCATTAGCAAGCTACTCTTGAATAGATAATCAGATTCTTTTTTTTTGTTTTTCTTATTAAAATGCAGATTTTTTATCTTTATTATGCAAAAGATCAATTTTGTAGCGCACCTTTAAACAAATTAAATTCAAACTCATTAACACGGTTTTATAGTAAATATATCCTTGAAAATGAATTAATTAAATTTAGTTAAATATCTATTATAAGAAAAAATATGGTAGATAATTTTTTTTCTTTCTAAATTTAATATTTTAACTAACCGATCAATAAGAAAGCAATTATTTTAGGATTAAAATATCAAGTCTGACAAATTATTTCGGAATTATTGTCAATGTCCTTCAAGTTATTTATAGTAACTGATAAAAAAAAACAACTATAAAAATCAGATCTGAATAAAATTTAATATTATTAAATGTCATGATTATTAGTTTTTACTAATATAAAAAGTACTTGTAATAGTAAAAGATATTTATTTACTAATTATATACAAAAGTAGTTTTATTTAATAATTAGATCAGGTCACAAAAACAGATTTTTATATTTAGATATTAGAGATTTATTTAAATTTAACTCATTTATTTCATAGCAAAATATTTTGTTTTAATTGATAATCTATGATTATCCATTTATAAGTTTGGAAAGTAAAAATATGTCAGTGCATATTTATGATATTTAAATACTTTTATAGATCAATTTTTATTAAATTAAAATTTGTCATTTTAAAATAAAAATTCTTAAGCTACGAGAAATAAATTATAGAAACTCTCTCCAGAAAATTTATAATTTTGCTATAGAAACGTTTGCCGCTAGAAGAGATGATTGCGATTAATAACTCAATTATATACATTTATCGTATGGTGAATATTTCAATAAGTGAAATTGTTATATAAGAGACTATAAAAATCTATAAATAACTGAAAAATATATTTTATATCTGCAAAAACTGAGTATGCCAATTGTGCATTTTAGTCTAAGGGAGAATATCTTATCGAAAATAATGAACAAATTCTTATCATTTTTTTTTTTTTGGTTTAAACTTTTATAGATTTTTATTTTAATTATACCAGGTGTATAAGCTTAAATCCGCTGTTTGGTCATAGATGGCGTGAGTGAGCGTATTAAGCTACCATGGGCACGCCTCATACTTTTTTATGAGTTTTACATCTGTCAACATTAATCAGTGCACATTGTCAGATATTTCGTACAATAACATACATTTTCTGCTTTTCTGCTTCAATTTGCAGAAATCGGCTGCCGAATCGCATCGAATGCTTATGGAGGACTATGGTTAAAGTGCTTTATCGGAAAGAACGTGCCGAGATTGGTTTCGTTGGTTCAAAGGCGACAATTTTGACTTATGGGACAAGAAGCGTGAAAATCGGCCTAGGAAGGTTGAAAATCGGCCTAGGAAGGTTGGACGAAGACGATACCCAATCGCAAAAAATGCTCGCACAATAATTGGGTATTACTCAACCAGCCATTTCCATGTGTCTGCGTGCCATGGGGAAGATTGAAAAGATCGGAAAATGGGTACCGCATGAATTGAACGATAGGCAGATGGAGCAACGCCAAAACACATGCGGGATTTTGCTCGCCAGACAAAAAAGAAAGTCGTTCCTGCATCAGATTGTGGCAGGCATTGAGAAGTGGATATATTTCGAGAATCCTAAACGCAAGAAATCGTTGGTTGATCACGGCCAACCCTCAACATCTTCTCCAAGACCAAATCGCTTCGGACGGAAGACGATGCTGTGCGTTTGGTGGGATCAGCAGGGTATTGTCTACTATGATATTTTTAAATCTGGCAAAACTGTCAATGCCCACGGCTACCATCAACAACTGATCAAATTGCATCGTGCTCTGCGTGAGAAAAGGACGGATTATCAACAAAGACATGACAAGCTAATTTTCCTCCACGACAACGCACCATCGCACACGTCAAAATGGTCCGAAACTTGGAGACACTCAACTGGGAGGTGCTACCCCGCACTGCTTATTCACCAGACCTGGCCCCTTCCGACTACCACCTGTTTTCGTCGATGGGCCACGTGCTCGCTGAGCAGCACTTCGATTCTTACGAAGACATCCGAACATGGCTTAATGAGCGGTTTGCCTCGAAAGAGAAGGAAATTTTTTGGCGTGGTATCCACAAATTGCCCGAGAGATGGGAGAAATGTGTAGCTAGCGGGGGTAAATACTTTGAATAAATTTGGTTTTACATTCTATGAAAAAAAAACTTGTATTTTTTTAACTAAAAAATAGCGGATTTAAGCTTATACACCTGGTATTTAAATTAAAAGACCGCTACCCCAAACCTCAAAGAAGAACATATTTTGGTTTTATTGCGTAAAATATTCCCAGAACGTATAATTTCGAGATTTGATGACACCAGTTTGCGTCTAAGATCGTGCGATTTGACGCCGTTGGTTTTTTTTATAAAACTACACACAAAAAATATTGTATTTTGACCGATAATTATCAATTTTTTGATCATTTTAAAATCAATATCTCCTTTAACTAATGGCAAACCGAAAAGTTCAAAAGAGTAATTAGAACATTTTCATCGAAAGGATCAAATCCTGCAAGAAATCTTGTTGTAGATATTAACCAAATTTAAAATTTTATAAAAAATTTCAAAGTTTTTGTTACATAATGAAATAAAAAATATAATCAAAATTAGTATTTGTAAAGTATTTTGTTAAACTTTAATGTCCAAAGTACAAATTGGATAGTCCTTTATATTTATAAGTTGACTTTGGAAATTTTTTCGGTTTTCCTTACATTTTTTTAAAAAAATTTTTACTATTAAATAAAAGAGTTCCAAGAAAGGTTTACATAATAAGTTTTGCATTAATTTTATCATAAACCAGTTGGTCAAGATACCAACTAAATTCATCATAAAAATCAACTAAATAAAAAACGTAAGCCTTTTTCAGCTTCTCTACATTGTAAGCTTCTTCAAATGACTATACAAAAGAAGAAATATGTAATGTTAAAATAAACTTGAATATTTTCTTATTAAAACCAATGAGAAATAAAAAAAAGGAAAAGTGGAGAGAAAAAAAAAACACCGAATCTTGATCCAATAAGCTCTTTATTGCTTAATAAGTAGACTAACTTGTATAAAACTGAATGCTTGAGGCTAGCAGCAATGTTACTCTAATGTCATCATACGAATAATATATCAGACAAAAAGCTTCGACAATATTGCAAAATGGCTAAGTAATCTCTTCGTTTCACCTGTTCCAGTTACCCTTATCCATATTGTAGAGTTAAAATTGATCAAAATGACAAACAAGACAATTTACCAACGAACGTTGTCTCGTATTCAATAACAAAACCGTCGTCGAGTGACATATGATGTCCGTCCAAGTAACAATAAATTTTATTCCAACAAAACGATACCGACGCCAACGCCTAATAAAGACTATGTTGATCGAGTTTGTTGTATTTAATGATCGTGTATGCGCCCGTTGGGGGGACAGACTGTCTGGAAGTGAGAGTGCCTGAAAGTGCAAAATTCAGTTCAGTTGATCGTGGAACCTCGAACATACAAGATGAATTTAAACGCACCTGCAATTGTTATTTTCGCGCTGATTTGTTTTGTGTTTTCGGCACGTGGTGATACTAAAGCATGTACGCAATTTGTTAATTTCGAAACTGTTGGAACCGATCGTGTGGCGAAATTCGGCATTAGAGCCAGCAAAGATGATCTTCGGACTCGCGTCGTCGTCAAATACACAAGCGAAGGGAATCGTCCAGCTGTAAGAACAATAACAACAACAAAAAATCACCTCTCATTTTAGTATCTAATTTAATTATATTCATTTTAGGAACAAGACTTCAACTTCGATTTGGAAGACAGCCTTCCGGAGTCTAAAAATCGTCTATGGAAGAACCTGCCCCTCCGTTTTCTAGTCCGTGTACCGCAGAATCTTCCACTTCCCAAAATCACCGAGATCAAGGCTAATTGTGATGTTTACTGTTTCTCCGAAGATGGTAAGTTGTACTCAATTTTAAACCAATTCAATTTCAAGACACTCATCAATTCTAGTCGTAAACAAAATTAACTGAACACACTCGTCCAAAAGCACAAATTTTCCATAAATTTTATTACGAAGCTCATTGAAATTATTTTGTTTTGGTTCACTTGTCAAGGTGATCAACGAGCTTCGTTTGCAATTATTCAATTCAGTCAACGAATTTTAATTGAACGTACCACTGATTCTGTGAATTGAACGTATTTTTTTTTTAACTTCTTTGTATTTACATCACTTAAAAAATAATGCTAGGTCATTTGTTATCTAATATTTTCTAAAAAAAAAAAGAAAATTGGAAGTATTTATTAAGTAATTCATATTTAGAAATAATCTATTTATTAATAATAAATTAATTTTTTTTCTTGTTTTTCTCAGTTTCTAGCAACAAAAAATCAAGACAATTTAGTTTTTATCCACGTGGAAAGGACGTTGGAAAAGATGTAAATCCGGTTGAGAACTGTACAAATGCTGCTGCTTCTAAAAATGCTGCTCCAACACCGACTCCTACGTTACTTCGTACGACTACTTCGGCTTCAGGCGCTAAGCCAGCAGTTGGAAATACAGGATCGGTACCGGTACAACCACCAAAAACAGATCAGGTTCACTCATCTGGACCATTATCCGGACCAGCAGCAGGTGGAGCGGCAGCAGCAGCGCCATCACGTGGAACCGGCCAAAATCCAGGAACATTTATTTCTTCTGAACGTGAACATGTCGCTGCAAATAAACCCTATTCAGGTTAAGTTACCATTCTAAGGTAATTGATCTAATTCGAAATATTTGCCAGCTCATCTACAACACTCCATAAATAGATATAAAAAGTATCGAGCAAAAAAAAAATTCCACATAAGTTTAATAATCATTATAAAATACTACTATAAGTAGAAAATTTTCAATATAATTTATTCCATTTTTAATTTAAATAATTAATTTAACTTATAATAAATAATCAATTGCATTACTAATAAAAATTTTTTGCATGTTATTTTTTTTTTGGTTATTGATTTTATTAAAATTAATTTATTTGGTTTTTTTTTTTTAGTATAAATTTTAACTTTATGAAAGATTATTTAATTTGTTGTTTGGAAAAGTTATTATTAAAGAATAAATATTTTTAATTTAAATTTTTGTTTAATTTTTATTTTATAATACGTGTATTTATAAAACTTTGCCATTTTAAATAAAATCTAGAAAATTATAAGAAAAGATTTAACAAGTCTTGATCTTTTTAAGGTTAGTTCTGATAACTTTTTTTGCACATTTAGGGTGGTTATTAATTAAGATTATCTGTTTAAATATGTTTTTTTACAAAGTTTTACAATAAAAAACGAATGGTGTAAAATAATTCTTTTTCGAAGGCCAATTTAATATTATAAAATTGTGAAATTATGTATCCTGGGAAATTTTCGTGCAATAAACCCAAAGTTTGTTACGTTTTGTGGATTGTGGTGCCGTTTTATTAAAATCATTAAGTTAAGAGCAAAAAAAATAAGTAATCATATAGCCATAATGCTGTTTTCTTCTAGACTTTTAAAGAAATATGCACCAATGATACCTTCACAGTCAATTTTGTATAATACATTGCTTTTTTCTAGAGCCACTTGTAGGTTTTTAATACCCTATATAAGAAAATTTGCCACCAAGCCTCATCGCTGAATAAAATTTATAACTTAAAAATGCGGGATTTTTGGCAAACTTTGAGTGTTTATTTTGAAAAATTGTTACAATATATTTTATTCAAAGTATTGTCCATCGGAAGCCACTACTTTTTCCCATCTTTCTGGCAACATATGGATTCGGCGCCAAAAAAACTGCTCCGGTTTTGAGGCCAAGAATGAATCGAGCCAATTTTTGATGCCCTGTTCTGAAATGAAGCGTACTCCGGTGAGGGTGTTTTGAATGGATCTAACCAAATGGTAGTCGAACGGGGCAAGGTCTGGGCTATAAGGCGGGTGAGGCAAAACTTCCCAGCCACTGAGCGTTGTCATGATGGGAAATTATGGCTTCGTGTCTGGTCGCATATTCCGGGCGTTTTTCGGCCAATGCTCGCTTCAAACGGATTAATTGTGTTCGGTAGAGGTCGCCTGAATAGCTCATAATAGATCACACCCTTCTGATCCCACCAAATACAGAGCATTACCTTGGCGCCATGGATATTTAGCTTTGGCGTTGATTTGGCTGGTTGGCCGGGCTTCACATACGATTTTTTGCGCTTTGGATTGTCGTAATGAATCCATTTTTCGTCGCCAGTAATGATTCGATTCAAAAACGACTTCTTTTTCTGTCGTTCAAGCAGCATTTCGGGCATGCAAAATCGCCTTTTAACGTCTCTTGGCTTCAATTCATATGGGACCCAATTTCCTTGCTTTTGGATGAATCCTGCTGCTTTCAAACGTTTTGAAATGGCCGCTTGAGTGACTCCCAATGATTTTGCAATTTCTTCTTGAGTTCGACAACAGTCTTCGTCGAGTAATGCCTCCAAATCTTCATCTTCAAACTTTTTTGGCTGACCTGGTCGTTCTTTGTCTTCCGAGTCAAAATCACCACTTCTGAACCGCACAAACCATCTCTCGCACGTTGAAATCGATTGAACATATTCAGGATAAGCTTCGGTGAGCAATCAATGTGCTTCAGCTGCACTTTTTTTCAAATTGAAAAAGTAAATCAACACTTCCCGCAAATGGGACTTTTTTGGTACGAAATTCGACATTTTTGAAGCAAAAAAAAACTTTTTTGTTTACAAAATGCCATATGAGCTATTATTAACACAAACCATGTGTAAAAGTTATGCCATCTATTGTCAATCCCGCATTTTTAAATTATACATACAAAAAATATTATGACAATTTATTATACTGAGCAATTAGTATCTTATATGGTATTTGTCAAAACACCTATCAAATGAGAGTCCTATACTTCCCGTACCATAAAATGGATAATCTATTATTTAAAGTAAAATTATTGTAACATACGTGTATAACAAAAATACAGTTTCTGCTAATTAAGATAAATTTAAATTATATCAAGAATATAGTTTTTATTGATAAATAAAAAGTATCATAATAAAAAATTATCCAATTAAATTTGCATATTAAATAAAGTTTTCTCTTTTTTATAATATAAACGGTCCATTTCGCTTGTATTTCATAGAAATTGCATAACATAAACAAATTCCATTAATTGAATATGCAAATAATAATTATTTTCAAATTTGTAAAGTCTGAATTGTGTATAACTTCTAATTAATTCAGAATGTTACAAATTTTCAGTCCGATTATAATATTCAAACGTGCTCTAGATTTTTTTTTTATGTTCACTGTGATACGCTCTTGTAAAGTAAATAAAATAAAACGAATCCTATTCCAATAAATCACAATTAAAATTTATTCAGTTTCATGAAATTTGTCGTATATACTCGTATTTTATGTCTCTATTTCAGTATGGAAATTATTTTGTTAAATACTCTTTCCTGTACTTGCAATTCAGTCAGTGTACATGACTCAAAGTAATTACAAAATTAATTTCGTAGACCGACGTTTCAGTTGCTGTAAATGACATTGGCCATAAGTACTCGTTTCTGTTTCGAGATAATTAATTATTGTAGAATAATTTTAATTGATATTTAATCTTTCTTTTTTTTGCTGAAAAATGACAAATATTATTATTATTGTATAATTATTTTGATTTATATTTAAATATGCACTGATAAGAAATGATAATAATTCCGTATAGATTTCCTGATGTGTCCAATATGGCAGTGGGGCATGTCTATCAAGAGCACAGTCTTGCTTAATTTGATAGTACAAGTAATTAAAATTGAATTTTCTGTTGAAAAATTTTCGTATCATCAGGTTTTATGAATTCAAAATCAGTTTTTGGAAAAGAATATTAATCCAGTCAAAATAATAACTTGTATTGCCGGAAATAGAATTTTTTTTTATTTTATTGTAATTAAACTCATTTAATAACACGAAATAAGTAGAAAATTTTTTAACGAAAAGTTCTTTATGATAAATCTAAGATTTTCAGCCAGTACGATTGCGAATAAACTAAAAGTACGAAGGCAGTATGATAAGTTGGTGATAAATGAAGAAAAAAAACGTATTTATTCTATAAAAACTGACTTATTTTTTAATAAAGTCTCATTTTTGGTTATAAATTCACAATTTGGCATAAATTTCTTTCCACGAAGCCATTTATACATCGTTGAAAGCAGAAACAATTTACGGGGATCCACATTATTCTCATAATGAAACAGAGCTTTTTTTTGCCAAATCCGAATCGTATTTTATGTTGATTTTATTATTCAAATAGTATTATAATGTCGTACAATATTGTTCTAGCAATATTTTTCGTTTTTTAAAATAGTAGATGAAAATGATAACCTTTCTTGCCGATGGAATTATTTTTATTTTCTTTGGTACACATTTACTAGTCGATAATATCCACTTTTTGACTGAATTTTTACTTCTGGTATATTACAGTGACTCCATGTTTCCTCAACAGTTATGAATCGATGTAAAAATTTATTTAGATTACGCTTAAAACTGTCCTAACACTACATTGAATTAGTTACACGAGTATGACAACGTTCTTGGTAAGGTGTTAGTATTCTTTTGAAATATTTATCGTGTCAGCTATCACAGACACCTTTATTCGATGGTCTGTTAAAAAGATATCATCGATTTAATGAATTATTTTTTTGGTGGTAATATAAATTGGACGTTCTGGGCTCTCATCGTCACATGTGCTCATACAAACGCAATGAAAGGTCAGTGAAACCTCTTCTAAACTATTCCATACGATAGTGCAAATTTTCCATAATATTTTTCAAGTAGATATTATTATTTTCGTCGAAAACTAATGTTTTATTAACACACAAAATTCAATTTTTTCAATGCTAATAAAAAAAACCACAAACGTTATTTTTTTCAGTGGCTGTTAAAACTAAACTAATAAACAGATGTTTACAAAATTTTCTGTAGGAATCTTTATAAAATTGTTGAATAATAAAATAAAAATATTATTTTACAGATATCAGCCACATCTCTTGCATTTATCACTGACTTCTCATATTGCCTTCGTGATATGATTTTATGACTCTAAGTACAATAAAAGTAAATACTAAGAAATTTACCTGCATGAAAAAAATTAATTAAAATTTTGTATAAAACTATCCTTTAAAGAAATACCTACTCAAATACACGATCCATAAAATAAGTTACCATCGATTCATACTATGGTCAATGACATCGTTGCAAAGCAATGCGGAATTTAAAATCTTCATCACGATAGTGTCACTAAACTATTTCTAAGTTATATTCTCAAATTGTCGATGAATTCTATACTATCGATAATCAAAATCAGCCTCTGTTTGGATTACTTCTTCAATTTGGATTTGCATAGTGCAGGTGATCACTATTATTTATGCTGCTGGTACAAACCATAAACTTAGAATTTCCTTAACCAACGACTATTATCTATTTACAATATATTTGAGTGTGTGTGCCTTTGAAGCTTCAATTATAGTATGTAAAAATAAGAATAAAATACTGAAAATTCACATAGATACATACAGTTTTCGATTGAAGGCGAACATATTGATACGAAAAGTTTCTAAGAAGATTCAAAACGAAGATGTTCACTGCCGCCGCAAATACGGAATAGAGTAAAATGTACCATCTTCTATAAGGATAAGTCGAATGAATTGGATAACCAATATCACATATTAGAATACCATAAATAGTTTATCGTGCAATTCAAAAGAAATTAAGTCAAAATAAATATTGTCAATATAAATTTACGTAATAGTTTTCACATTTTCTTATTATTTTTACATTCCATTTTTATCACTATGAGTGTGTTTCTGCGAGTATAATTATTGGTAAATGTTTTAAATTTCGTTTTTTTTAAATTAAAATCAAAAAGATTTATTTTTAACAATATTTTTTTGTAAAAAATTTTTTTTTTTTAAATGGTTTTTAAGAGTACTTTTCAAAGCAGTTTATGCTTTGAGAAATGAATTTAAATCAAATAAAATAAATAATCAAATTTTGACATAAAATTTTATTAAGTAGATTGCATAAACCCTGCCATTATGTATTATATAATTAATAAAAATATTTAATTAACTGCCACGTAATATCTTTGAGGATTCGATCCTTCGGAATTATTTTTGATGACTTTCTCGCATATTTCGTAATGGATGTTGGTATTTTAATGTTCTTTTCTGAAATTGAAAAAAAAATATTTTCTATATAGAATTTTTATATAATTTCATAAGAAAAATTAAAAACAGCGTCAAATCCTACGATCTTAGGATGCCAACTGATATCACCAAATCCCGAAATTATGCGTTCTGAGCTTTTTTTTGCATAATTGTTATTTTAGTTTGTCTTGTCATACAATTTTATTCAAATTCAATTTAGTTTAAATTAAAATCTTAAAGTGATAACCAAAAGAAGTCGACTATTTTTACAACGTCACGAAATCTCGTTCATTCTTTAAGAAATACTTTGCATCAGAAATTTACTTTTTACAAATAAAATGCTTTTTTACAGTCATTTGTAAGTTATCAATTCTTTATTTATGAAAATTAAGCTTATGGACATATTTACAGAGCCATAATTATGGAAAAATACCATTAAAATGCAAAATATATAATCACCATATTTGCCTACAATTTATAGAATTTAATTTCAATTTTAAATATTTATATATACGACAAAACTTAAAAACAGAACAAGAACTAGACACACAAGTTAACACAAGTTTACATGTTTATTACAAAACGCTATAGCTTTTTCGCAAAAAAGTAAAAACTAGAAACCTACACAAAACCTGACAATTCAACCATTAACAATTAGGCGTCTTATTGCAAAAAAACGAAAAGCAAGAGCTCATTGGCAACATACAAGAATGCCCAGCGACAAAACCAAACTGAACAAACTGCAAAAAGAACTTAATACAATACAGAACGTTTTACAAACTACACTTCAACCCTAACGAAAAACAGAACTTTATGGACTGCTACAAGACAAATACTATCTTATAGAAAAACAAAGCACCCTTTACGAAAAACTGACGGAACCTGGGCCAAAACGGACAAATATAAAGCAGACGCTTTTGCTGAACACCTTGCACAAACATTTACTCCACATGAGGACATATTAGACAGGACGCATTGCACTACAATCGAGACGGAACTATCCATTCCTTTACCCATGAGTCTTCCCCCAAGGCAATCACTCCTTCCAAAGGTGCCAATTTAATCAAGCTCCTTCCCAAAAATAAAGCTCCTGGCTATGATCTGATTACCTCCAATATACTCCAAAAACTCCCTAAAAGAGCAATAGTTTTCCTTGCCACAATATATAACTCCATCCTTAGAACAACACATTTCCCAATCCTCTAGAAATTTGCCATCATTAAAATGATCCCTAAGCCCAATAAACCAATAAACCGCCCCACTTCCTACAGGCCAATAAGTCTCCTTCCACTACTCTCAAAAATCTTTGAAAAAATCCTCCTTCACCGCTTACATCCTTTACTCGAATCTTCAAATTTAATTCCTATTCCCCAATTTGGTTTCCGCGCCGAACACTCCACTACCCAGCAGTGTCATCGTGTTGTCGATTTCATTGCATACTGTCCCGGTGTGTTTCTTGATATAAGTCAAGCCTTTGATACAGTTTGGCACCCGGGCCTACTCTGGAAACTCAAGAGGTTCCTTCCTTCCACCTATTTCCTAGTCCTAAGATCATTCCTTTCCAACCGACACTTCCAAGTAAATGAATCCAACGAACTCTCCAATATCTCTCCGATATTGGCTGGGGTTCCTCAGAGTAGCATACTTGGACCCATCCTCTACAACATTTACACATCCGATATCCCAATTTGCCCTAATATCTTCTTTGCTACATACGCCGATGATATGGCCTGCCTTGCATCTAGCGAAAATCCCCAACATGCTTCCGAAACTCTCCAAATCCAAATCCAAACCCTCCCAAACTGGTTTACTAGATGGAGAATAAAAGTCAATGTACGTAAATACTCAGGTAACTTTCACTCTCCGTCGTGAGTCATGCCCTCCCATATACGTTAATGGCAGTGCCATACCTCAAGACACTGAAGCTCGGTACCTAGGACTGTACTTAGACAAACGCTTGACATGGAACTCACATACAAGACTTAAAAGACAAGAACTAAAAAGACGTTACCTAAAACTACTTCGACTTCTAGATAAACGTTCCAAACTTACTATAGACAGCAAAGTACTGATATACAATACCTTACTGAAACCCATATGGACATACGGACTAGAACTCTGGGGATCTACTAAGCCTTCTAATTCCCGTCGAATCCAATCCCTTCAATCAAAAATACTCCGTACAATTGTCGATGTCCCCTTTTATGTTCGCAATACTGTTATTTATTGTGATCTTAAAATCCCATTTGTTTTTGACGTGGCTGTATCTCGTTCTGTTCCCGTGTCCTCAATCATAATAATCCTCTTGTTCAAGAACTATCCTCCACTTCCTTCCCTAGAAATACCCATCGAAGACTTAAGCGTCACTGGTCGCGTGATTTACTAAAATACTGAGGCTTAACAGAAACACACGCTAGCAGGAGGAACTTCATTGGATGTTTACTCCCCAGAACCTTTCAAGCTAATTAATACTATTGCTCAAATTTGCTTATTATTATGTTGTAATTGTAAATATCTGTAAAAAAAAATCTATATATAAATTTTTTTTAAAATGGCATATTTTGTTCTAAATAAAAAAAATTTATGTAATATATATATTTGAACTTTGTGAAATTACAAAATTTTCTTTTCCAAACCAAAAAATGAATTATAGTCTGCATATTTTGGATCTAATATTCCATTCAAGTACGAGAGTTTAAATCAGACTTTGAAATACAAGAAAAAAAAAGTTAATTTTTTAAAAAATTTACAACCTATTTTATTTAAATTTTATAATAAAAATATTTTAATACCTGTTTTTTTTTTAATTGTCTATCATGAAAATTTATTATAACGCATTCTAATAAAAAGAGATAATTCGCTTCAACTATAATAAAACTATATTAGTTCTGATACATTTTTTTTAAATTCCCAATAAAAAATTTATATAGAATAGTATTTTTTTTTGTTCTTTGAAATACTAAAAAATGTCAACACCTTCGAACAACTAAACATTTTTCGTTCACTGACACTCTGCAATATTTTATCACACTGCCCGCCTACAAATCTTAAGATGACCAACTCCGGTTTGAGATTCTACCGAAAAAATCTTATGCTACCGAATAGAAATCGTATATCTTAAAATGATTTTTTTATACATATATGGTATATGTATATATATGAAATCAGTGAGAAAAAAAATGTTGAACATAAATTATCCTCTATAGCTGAAAATTTAATAAAGATGTAAATTTGATTTTAAGGCCAATTTGTTTTAATGTTCAACCTTCTCTGATTAGTTTTGTTAATTCATTTTGTATATATCACCATTTATTCTTCAATCAAATCTTAATGGAAAAAAATAACTTAAAAGAAAATATATCCGATAGTCAATTTTAGTTGATTGAAATATCTCAGTCATATGAAAAAGTAGTCGAAATAGTTAAAAGTCAAAACCAATTTGCCTATAAATTAATGGTTGACTTTTAATTGAAAAATTATGCAAACAAGGACATGGTTTTAATCGTAATTATTTCATATTTCAGAAGAAGATAGAATATTATATATTTTCCTGAATAGTTATTATGTATCTGAATTTGATTAGTATTATTAATGTTATTTCATGCATTTAAAATGATCAAAAAAAAAAAAAATAACTCTATTTAGAAAGCATTTAATTAGATTCAATCGAGTTTCTTCCTCTGATAGTGTCTGATCAAGAAATGATCACTGACTCCATAATTTTTCCGTTGACAAGAAATACTAAATTCATTAGTTTATTTTACAATAGCTTCGAATGAACTAATAACTTAATTGCAAAAAAATTAATAATATTTATTCCAGTTACTATTATGATTTTCGATTTCGTTTTGGTAAAATGGCACGAACTAAGGCTACTTAAAACTAATCAAATTACGGTAGATTAAGAAAGACTTATTATAAAATTTTCAAAAATAAGTATTTTCATTAGTCTTCTCAATTGGGATATCAGGCAGAAAAGTAATCAGACTGATTCTTTCTATTTTGCAAAAATTTTATTTTATTTTTATACATCGGCTTCAACTGGAATCACCTACAGCTCTTCGATTACAATTCTTTGCATGTTATCGGCAGTGGCAAAAATGAGAAGTCCTTTTAAGTGGTTTTCGATTTTGGGGAATAATAAAATGTTAGACGGACTTTGATCAGTACAAAAATAATATCCTTTCAAGTATTTCGTTTTATCTTGGGAAACAATTCACGTATACTTAGATCAGGATAGAAAGAGACTGAGGAAGAACAGGAACCCTCTTTCTAATAAAAACTCCTTTTTAACCTTTTAAAGAAGTACTGATCAGCTTTAATATAAATCAACTATCCGACCTCACAAAAGCTCCACTTGTTCCACATTTTCATCAGTTTTCTAAGCGTAGTTTAGCCGTCTGCTTCTTGGCCTTCCGAAAATGCCCTACACGTATATTGACAAAAAATATTGAAGTTATTTGGTAAGCCTTTTAAAGACTCCTCACCAATTAATGAGAGCCCTCACCCCTTCGACATTTTCATTAAAATTTTGATGTTGAAGGCTTTTTTAAATTTGGTTTATCTCTACTGCTTTTCGAAAAATGCTCTAAAGTCTTCAAAAACATTTTTTTATTGAAGCTGATTACTGAGTCAAAATATTGTTAATCGGAAGAGTCTCACCCGTTTCACAATTTCATTAATTCTCTATACTTGGGACCTTTCTTAGCGAGATCATTTTCCAAAGCTTTCCGGCTCGCAAAAAATGTTTTATGCCACCGTGACCCTTTCGAACTCTGAATCATCAGCTTCAATGATAATCGGCAGGAGCCCTTAGCCGTTGTACATTTTCATTAATTTTCGATGTTGAAAATTAACTAAAATTGAAAGCTTTTTTAAATTTGGTTTATCTCTACTGCTTTTCGAAAAGTGCTCTACAGCCTTCAAAAATGCTTTATACCACCGAAAAATATTGAAGCTGATTACTGAGCCTTTCAAGCATTCACTCATCAGCATCATATATAAAGCTCGTTCCACAATATCATTAAATCTTGATGTTATGGCCTTCCTTGCCAAATTCGTTTTTCAAAGATTCTCGGCTGTCAAAAAATGTTTTATGCCACCAAAAAATATTAAAGTTTATTACAGAGCCTTTTAAGCACTCACTCATCAGCTTTAATAATAATCGGCAGGATCTCTCAGCCGTGACACTTTTTTATTAAAATTTCGAAGGTCTTTCTTAGCGAGTTTTTTTTCAGAGCTTCTCAGCTCTCAGAAAATGTTTTAAAAATTTTCAATAGACACGTTGCAACTTGAAAGGGCGTCATCTTGCGATCAATTTTTCGTAACGCACTGCAAAAACATAGTTGCACTTATTACACTCTATAGGGTCATAGCGTTACCCGAAAAGGTTGAAACTTGTCCTGAATGTCTAAAAGATACTAACATACAAGTTACGTAACGGGATAATTTGCACATTGCTAACCACAATTTTTTCTCATTATTCTGGCAGCATACGGATTCCATGTCGTCTTTTGAGGCGATCTACGAATTCAACCAATTTTTGGACTCTTCGTAATATCAGAAGTGCTGCTCAGTCAAGCCACGTGTCAACGAACGGATAAGGTGGAAGTCAGAAGGGAAAATGTCTGGACAATATGGCAGGTAGGACAGGACGTCCCATTTCAGTGTTTTTAGGTAGGTTTTAACCACTTTAACAACATGTGGCCGAGCGTTGTCATACTGCAAAATCACTTTGTCGTGTCTTTGCTCATATTGTTCCCTTTTTTTTCTTTAATTTTCGGCTCAAACGCATCAGTTGTGTTTGATACTGAGCTCCTGTGATAGTTTCACCTGGTTTTGCAACAGCTCATAATATATTGTACCACGCCGAGCTAGTCCCACCAAATACATAGCATGAGGCCGCAGTGCCCTCACGATTTTCTTCGCTTTGGATTATCGTACAATAACAGATCCACTTTTCATTGCCAATCACAATACGATACAGAAAACCCTTCCTTTTCGGCCGTTGGAACAGCTGTAAAAAAACGCTGTTCGACGTCTCTCAGCTTTAACTAATATCGCACCCAATTTCCTTACTTTTCGATCATTCTCAAGGCTTTCAAATAACAGAAAATGGCTTTCTAAGTCACGCCCAATGAATCTGCAAGTTCTTTTTTACATTTGACATGGATGGGTATCCAGTAATACCCCCAATTCTGCATCTTCAAACTTATTTGGCTCAAATTGCAGAAAAAAATATACAACGTCGATAAAAAGTCATAAATGGAATGAATGATAAGGAGTTGTTGACAGATGTTTTGAAACAGCATTAACTGTTGGCGCCATCTATTGGAAAACGGTTTCCCATTTTTGTGTTCGCAAATGTCTAGAAATAATTGCAAAATGTAAATCCCCTCAATTTTTGAATAATTAAAAATAAATATATATAAAACTGATTAAGAAAACCGATTTTTCACAATATTCCCATTGAAATTTACTTCTAGCAACATTCAAATGTTTCTAAACATTAAGCAACAAACATCACATGGCCTCGTGTGAGTAATTTCATAACAAATGCAAATTTTTCCCAATTTCCAATTGAAATGTAAAAATCGTTCTAAAAAAAAATATTTTGCTATTATTTTATGTAAATAAATTCATAGTTCATAAATCAATAGAAGCTAAAAAATAAAAATATATTCAAAGAATTGAAATTAATTTTGTACGCGATTAAATTGAACTTTTCAATTTATTCATAGCCGAGGCTGGCTGGCTACTTCTTATTTCGTATATTGAGTGGTAGATGATAGTAGTAATAATAATGATATGAATAATAAGAATAATAGTAAGAATAATAATAATAATAAAAATAATAGTAATGATGATGAGACTCATGATATTGATGATGATGATGATGAAGGAAAATAATTTAAAATTCAATTTGGAATCTAGGACATTTCAAAAATGTAATTATTTTCGAAATATATATTTTTGTTGAACTTGGCCAATACAAATACGAGTACATAAACGAATCATCTTCATCGAAATTGGAACTATTGTCCGATGTTGTTGTCGCTGGTGCATAATTTTTCCATCATCATTATCATTATTCTCATCTGATTTTCGTTCAACAATATTTGAAATGGGAAAAATAGTTAGTTCGATTAAAAAACGAATGAAGGGTGTAGCTGAGGTGCTTATTATCGTGACGAAGGAAAAGATGAAGAAAAATCAATTCGAAAAATTCTCAATATGGTATGGTACAAGTAGTTCTTACGACGACAACCATACTAGTTATTGGGTTGGTGGTGGTATCCTAGCATACCATCATCGATTCTATTGATATTCTAAAGAAAAATATTAGAAAACAAAAAAATAATATAAAAACAAAGCTCATGTTTACATAAATCACGATTTGGATCAGGGTCAGAAAGGTAGCAACATTCTCAAGTTTGCAGGAAAATCAGTTTTCTCGGATTCATCATCTGCTCAGGTCTGTACAGTGCATTACAAAAATTTCAATAACACTGACTACTCGTACTGTAGTGATGGCTGAGTTAAAGAAATATCTTAAAATTTTCCATCGATCACATACAGAAGAAATCAATATGAAACGGATCGAACCGAATCGAATCGGAACGGATAGAATGGGATCAGATTCAGTATGACCAGATCGCATCAGACGTTATCGACAATTGGAAAAATATTGATTGCTCATCAATCTTCATAGTTTGAAGATTCGACAGTTTCGGCAGCTACTTGTCCACGATTTCGTTTCTAGCAGCATAACAATCAGTGTCCATTTTTGTTTCCAATAAAAACAGTCCACTATTCATGGTTGCTGTCAACATTATCGTCATCATCGTCGTCGTCGTCGTCATTGACGTGATCGCCTCATCGCTTATAATCCTACCCTGTCCGTTCAGCTGTCGAGCGCTGACACCATTTTCGGCTCTTAAAACTAAAAACCATGAATTGCTGAGAAATATGAACCAATATCACTGCAGGCTGTATCGGGAATAGCAGCACCATTAATAAGTGTTGAAAATTCATAGATCACGACAGGTATTTTATATTCTATTCCGTAAGAAGTAGATCAGTGATCTTTCACGTTTTTCGACAAGAGGAGCCGCCATCTCTTCTTCAACTCTGGCTGATCTCTTATATTGACAGGAGTTGGTATTAATATCGCCACTGCGAATGCTACTATGATCACTGTAGTGATCATAATCGCCACCTTTTTTAACCACTACCACTCAAAATCAACTTCAACATTTGAGCTCCCACTATTCCTGATCTCTGATTTCCTTACCGTCGCTAACAAAATATTGTAGCACAACCTAATCTATAGTTAAGCAGAAGATACTCTCATAGATCTTATATTTTAGCTTTTCGATTGAAGATCGATATTTCTTTTGTTATTGACTTTTAGAATAAAAAGGCAGAAGCCGTTTAACTCATCGGCTCTATTGAAGTTGGAGTTGCACGAATTTTTTTTTTTTTTTTTGGCATGAAAATGATTATCCAAAAATGGCGATTTTATGATATCATTAATTCTTTATTTTAAACTTTACACAACCAAATATTATGGTTGTTGGAATTCTATTATTTTTGGGAAATTATTATTTTCTGCACAAAAGTAATTTTGATCCTTTTTTCTATTTATGCCAAAGAATTTAAAATGTTTAAAAACTTAACTTCTTATTCGAATTCATTTTGATGTCATTCAAATTCAAAACAATTTACGGTAGATTAATGTATTTTAGCATTCATCACGGCATAGAATATTACCAGCCTTTGGTTCCTAAGAGCACGAAAAGATGAAAAGATTCAACAGGAGCAGAGGCAACCACTCCAATCGAAGGTGTACTCGATACATTCTCAAAAGAAATAAATCGTGGGAATAAGATCAAATCGTGCCAAGATCATTTCGTCATGGTGTGGAATTTATAGAAAATTGAGTCTTTAATGGAAGATAAGCGATTTCAATTTTCCATTCAACGTACAGAATACAAGAATGCTTCGAGCTCTAGAATGCAATAGTTTTCCAATTAGATGTATTAGTTGCACAGTTTGATATAAAAGAAAGAAAAAAAGTTCAACGTAAATAAAACTAAAAGGAATTTGGTGAAAATGGATTTATCTATAAAATAGGTGTTGACATAATTTCTAATAAATTTTACCTGGTTTCGAAGAAAGCAACTTTTGAACTTTAAGGATATTTTTAATCTTTATAATTATTTCTGCCTGGTTAATAATATTTATATTTAAAATTAAAAATTATTTATAATAGATTATTTTCTTGTTTATTTGACAAAAATCGCTCAAAACCACAAGTTTATTCATTTTTTTAGTTTCTATCATTTTCCTTTTAATTTTCATAATGAAATAATAAATTTTTTAAATTTTTATCTACAAATTTGCCATTTTTTTATTACAGTTTATTTATATACCAAATTATGGGTTTAAATTGTAAAAGCTTTCTTAAAGAAATAAAATATCCTTCGACGATGAGTCTCATTTATGGTATGGTGTATGAATCAAGAAGAAAAATTGATATATATGAGGCTTTAAATCCCACTAGTTATTAGAGAAAAACCATTGTATCCACAAAAAGTGATTGTGTGGTATGCATTTTAGTCCAAAGTTGTCGTTAGCCCATATTTCTTTGAAAATGAAAAAGGGGAAACTGTTACCAATTTTCGTATTAGTTTTTACTTTAAAATTTTAATCTGGGCTATAACATATATGGTTTCAACAAGACGGCATTACAAGCCACGTAACATAATAGTACTTGACTTTATTGCCAAAAAAGTTTCTAGGAAGCGTTATTTCGAGATTTGGCAATGTCAGTTATTCTCCAAGATCACCGTAAGGGTTTTTTTTAATAAAAATAGATAAAAAATTATATTGGCCCAGATAAATTTTATATGTTAGAGTAATTGAAAACGAACATTCTTACAGTAATGGCCAAATTTCCAGCCCAAAAATTAACTCAAAAGATCGAAATTCTTTTAAAAGATCGAAATTCTTAAAAATTTTTTTATTCAAATACTATACTTTATTTATAATGACATAATTTAGGTAATATAACTAATAAAAATTTAAGCATCATTAAAGTTTTAAATTGTTTTTATTAATTTTTACTTTCCAAAGCTCAAATTGGATAATCTTTTATACGAGGTCTGTTCAAAAAGTATCGCGAATTTTGAATTTCCGCGGGTTGCGTATATTCGATTTTTGATTTTTTTTTATGGCGCTATGTTGGTACTCATGTCTCTCACTTATGGCATATTTTGAATGTTCAGTTAATTTTTGACAGGTGTTTTGCTTGCACGTATTTTTGCTCGTCTTCGATTTTTGCTCAATTTCGACCAAAAACAGCATCGGAATAACATTGCTAAGGAGAAGTTGGACTCTGTCCGCGATGACCCAAATTTGCTCCAGAGGGTCATAACTGGTGACGAATTATTGGTTTATGGTTATGACGTGGAAACCAAAGCTCAATCATGCCAATGGAAGCTGCCGCACGAGCTAAGACCGAAAAAAGCGCGCTAAGTTCGGTCGAATGTGAAGGTTTTGCTTACAGTTTTCTTCAATTGCAGGGGCGTGGTTTATCATTAGTTCTTGCCACAGGATAGAACGGTCAATAAGAAATATTACCTGCAAGTTATGCGCAAGTTGCGTGAAGCAATCCGCCAGAAATGCCCGGATTTGTGGAAGAACAAAAATTGGCTTTTGCCATTTTTGGCCAAATATAACACACTAATAATGCCGCAGCCACCGTTTTTCCCAGATCTGTCTCCCTGTGACTTTTTCTTGTTCCCGAAACTGAAGAACTCCATGAAAGGACGACGCTACACTACGATTGAGGAGATAAAGACGGCATCGAAGGAGGAGCTGAACAAGATCACAAAAAATTATTTTTTGAAGTGTTTCGAGGATTGTAAAAAAACGTTGGCACTAGTGTATAATATCTGGTGGGGATTATTTTGAAGGGGATAAAATAGATATTCATGAATAAATAAATAATTTTTTATTATTAGATATTCATGAATAAATAAATAATTTTTGCGAAAAACACAAAATTCGCTATACTTTTCGAACAGACCTCGTATACTTTTTTTTGTTAATATCATTTTACGTTTCTAAATTTATTAGTATTAATTATGTACATTTTCTATTTTAATTAACCACAAATAGAAATAATATATAGAAATTTTTTTTCTAAAAGTAAATAAATAATTTTCGATGAGAACATACTAAAAATAGTTGGCAAAAAGAAAATTGTTCAAATTAAATCGATCGTCATTTTTTATGATAGCTTGAAATGTTCTCATTTTAAGTTGTTCGCATTAGTTTAAGATTCTTTTGAAAATAGTCACTGAAATGTCTGCGAAGAGTTCATGTGGAGCAAGAAAGTAGTTTTCCCACAGATCGGTATTCACATTAAGGGAGCAGAAAAACTTCCATTAGGGAGACACGGATAAGCGGAAAAACGATCGTATGTGGTTTATTAGCCGGTACGGTTTGCAACAACTTATATAGTGAAAAGTCACTGTTATAAGAGTGCAATTCGAAAAAGAGTAGATAGGATCACCAAAGATGTCCGTCTATAGGCCATTTGGCGGGTATTTAAAGTATAAAATAGAACGGAAAGATAGGGGAAGGACCGTTGCTCGAAACGAAACTGAAGCGATAAAATCTAATTACTCCTAAATGAAATGCACACGTCATAAATTGCCGATAATGCCAGGCAGTGATTTAGCCCATAAAAAGCGTTTATAGTTTCTCTTCTTATTGGCAGCGGTGGTGATCTTTCTTTCTGTTTTATGTGGCGTGCAATGGACATGGGGATAACTCCACAAATACCATACCTTTCCGGCAGGTATTTATAGAGTGCTGCCAGAGAAGCCGACATTGATTCACACACAAGGTATCGTGTTCGAAAGACCATCTTCAAAGTTCAAATGGCCTTTAGACTATTTTGCAGCTGATGATGTCCCTGCTCTAAGTTAGAGGAGTGTATTCATCGCACTACCACTCAATAAGATCGATTCGAATAACTTCGTAATGCAGTTCAACCACATTTCGGGTACTACCGCTCCGTATCTGGCAGCACCGGCTATCTAATTTACTTTCTGCCTTGAATCAACAACAATCGAAAATAAAAGGAGCGGGTAATCACTAACGACTCCCTTCCAGAGAGCTTTATTGCTACAATTACAGTGTTATAAATGGTCCATTGAGACCGCATCATTTTCTAGCTGTGGTCCGTATTGATTGATCGGTGAGAAAATAATATAATTGACTTGAAAAATGGCACAGAAATGCTTCATTGATGAGGCCAACGTCAATCCGAACCCAGACGATCAACCTCGGCAGCATTTTAAATATTCACCAAATAGCAGCCAACATTGGCGATAACTACTTTCCTAATTACGTCAAATGATACCACAAAGGAAGTTTTAGTATTTTCGCTATTATTGTCATCATAGTTAACTAAGTTGGATGGAATCGTAGCTACTATCTACCTGCGTTAGCAAACTCCACGTACCTGTGATCTTTCATAAAGTATCTTGAACATTGTATAGAGTAGTTAATGTACAAACATGTGATATTACTATTATTATTTTTTATTGGTATCTGAACGTAAAACAAAAGTGATAAGTGCTTGGGGAATTTTCACATCACAAACTTATTAATATCGATCCGCTATTGGGATTTACCCGATCCGCTATTAGGTACGTACATGTAAGACGTTTGAAAAAAATTTTTTTTTCTGAAATAAACCTAACATTTTCTAAATGAGAAAAATTACTCTTTTTTCTTAATTTATTTTTCTTCTTTTTTTTATTGCTTGTGAAGAAAATTAAATAGAAAACGTACAAATTAAGAGGTTATCCAACTTTTATCTTTAAAAAGTAAAAACTATTGAAATATATTTAAAATTTAGTTTTTAATAATATTTTTATTTCGTAATATTTCTTAAATCTTGCCATTATTTTAAAAATTAAAAATATTATTAAAATAATTGTTACAAAGCTTTTTACAGTACTCAATCCTTTTGCGGTAATTTTTGATGACTTTTTCGTCCGTTTGGGGATGTAATTTGGTCGTAATTTGATAGATATTTGGTTTTTTGAAGATAATTTGAAGAAAAAAAACTTTATTATATATAGTTTTATAGAAAAAAAAACCAATAATATCAAAATAGAAAAATTTTGGAGGTAAATTTAAATTACCAAATTTCGAAATTACGAGTTCTGGAATAAGACTTGTGGTGACGTATTATTAAATGCCGTATTATTATAAATAGTGTAGATTTAAATTTTTAAGTTTAGGTCAAAAAAATGTCTTCTTCTTCATTTTCAAAGAAATAGGGATTAATATCACTCTGAGAACAAAATTCACACCTGAAAGTCAACTTTTACGGATACAATGGCTTTAAAATTATTACTTGTAAATTTTTGAAGCCCTATTTATATTAGTTTTTCGAATTTATATATTTACTGAGTGAGAAATGAACCTCGTCGCCTACCACTATAATCTCTTCATAAAGTACGAATTGTGGGTGGCTATGTAAGAACCACCATTTTTGTAGAAAGACTCTACAATTTTAATATATTAAATAACCATTAAATTTTTTTATTTTATAAAATGGCTAATTAATTTCTATTTATTTATTTTAAAATAATATATTTAATTTTTTCAAAATTGTAAAATAACGGAGCACTAATTTCCGTACCAAAAAATGAATAAGAATTTGCAGTAAAAGATACACATTAAAAAATCCTAAAATACCTATTTAAGAGTACAGAAAATTTGAGTAAAATCAAAATATTTTTGACTTTTGTAACTTTTAAGCAAATCTTATCGAAATAATGTAGTCTAGAAATTGAATAAATTTTTTAGTTGACAAGATCCCCCACATTCGAAAACAGTTTCTTTTGGTTTTTATCATAAATACGAGTAGATCGATCACAATGAGACAGTTTCCATTTTTGATTGAGTACAACTCCTTTAATGCTTCTATTAGGTTGGCTATTGTCATATAAATGGTCTCATAATTCTTTGGATCAAATGCACCGCAGTCTCAATCTGTCAGTAATACTTCCCTATTGGAGATCACCGTACTACACGTGCAGGCACAATTGGATAGAAGCCTTCACATTCCAAAAATGGGAGATCGGTATTACCACCCAACCATTTGACTTTTCAAACACTGCCCACCCGATATTCCTTTGCTTTAGTAGAGATTATTCGAAAACGGGGACTATTTTCAAAATAGTTCCTGCAATTTCTCCGTCGGACCTATAGTCTTATATGTTTCGGAGCTTGCTGCGCGTGCTTTTCAATTTACTAATAATCAATAGAAAATTTTGCAATCATACAAATATGGTCGGATAGTACGAGTATAGCCCCATCGAATGGCATTGACAGCATTTATGCTTGCTTCTATTTATGCTGACTATCGAATAGACTGCTTACTACACGTATGTTCACGATCGCCGAAGCTCAGCCTGTCGGCTTGTTGGGAGTCCTGCCAAACTGAACGGAGCTGTTCACGAAATGATCAGTTGACCACAGAGTCCAAGTCAGACTCCCTGAATGCATACACATAATAATATTCTTGGTTCGAACATTTATGATGATATTCAATGGATTACTTAATGTCATCGTTCCAAATCATCCAGTCTCGTGTATTACGAGTATACAATGTAAATACGAGCTGCTAGTGGATCGATTCTTTGCATTGTAAGAACTTGTACTCATCTACAATACAAAACATTCTTCCCTCTTGATTCTGTGAAATATTTCTCCCCATAACGTATCCATAGAGGATACTGCGAATTAATCGATTTTATACAAATGCAACTAAATTAAGACAAGGACAAAAATTTCTATCGGAAAACTCGATATAAGGTAATGTCGTCTTTGAAAATATCTCCCATAAATACGCGGATAAGCATTCAGTTGTCAATTACGTATCGTTTTATAGAACAATCACTTCTCTTGGATATAATGAATTGGTCGTTTCAATTTAACTTTAACCAAATATAAACCAAATTGTTTCGGTATTATTAGTTCGTTTTTGAATCATTCCATGGATTAGTCAAGAAATTAACTGCTTATCTTATCGCTTCGACGTTATTGAGACTTTAAAGGAAAAGAAAAAATATCCAATATTACAGTATAATTGGTCAATTTGTGATTACAATATTTTGTAGGAATTTATAATTCATACAAAGTTGAAAGCTTATTAATAAATTTTATCCTCTTTTAAATGGTCTTTTGTAGACTAGTACGAGGTGTAGCAGAAAATTAATGGGACCAATTATTTTTTTTTGGAACAATTTTATACCATTTTTATATCAGAGAGCAATTTTGGATCGGCAGAGGTGTAATTTCCAACTTTTTGTAGTTGTGCTGGAAGACTTAATTTGGAATCGCACTTTAACGACTGTACCCAGATAATGTCCTTACTAATGGTTTTAGATCTTTTTTTTATAAGGTATTTGAGACAAGATCCAGAGGTCATTATTTAGCGCCACGACCATGTGGACATTTGGCGAATTGACAGCGTTTACCTATTAAAACTGGTAGATAGTTAGTTGGATGAGGTAATTAAAAATGATTAAATTTTATTTCAATTTTACTGCCTCAAATACAAAACAGCTACACACCCGCTCCGGAATACCGACGGAACCTGGGCAGAAACGGATAAACAGAAAGCCGACATCTTCGGCAAACACTTAAAAAACATCTTTAAACCTCACGAAGATGTCCAAAACATTCTGTATGACGAACAAATATTCCGACAAGTATCAACTCAGTTGCCCATAAGTCCACCTCCTAAGTTTTTCACTCCTTCCGAAGTTAAATTCACAATAGAACACCTTTCCAATAAAAAAAGCCCCAGGATATGACCAAATAACTTCAGAAATTCTGAAGCAAATTTCCAAAAAAACCCTCGTCCTTATAACCTATATTTATAATAGTATCCTCCGCACATCATTTTTTCCTTCCCTGTGGAAGTTTTCCATAATTAAGATGATCCCACAACCCAATAAGCCCAAAAACCTTCCTACCTCATATAGACCTATAAGCCTCCTTCCCATATTATCAAAAATCCTAGAAAAATTAATCCTAAAACGCCTTTATCCCATTTTTGAAACCGAGGGTGTCATTCCTCAGCATCAGTTTGGATTTCGACCGGAGCATTCCACTATCCAGCAGTGTCATTGCGTAGTCGACTTCATAGCGTGTTCGCTAGAGCGAAAGGAATACTGCCCAGGCGTGTTTCTTGACATTTCGCATGCTTTCGATAGTGTATGGCACCCTGGATTGCTTTGGAAGTTGCAGCGAGTCCTACCCTCGGGTTATTTCCACATCCTTAAATCTTATCTCTCAGACCGATATTTTCAGGTAGCTGAAAATATGGAGTACTCTGACATTTATCCAATTTCCGCCTGTGTCCCTCAAGGAAGTATCCTAGGTCCTATCCTGTATAACATTTATACCCATGACATTCCTCGCCACAACAACATCCTAACTGTAACATATGCTGACGATACAGCCATCCTGACACATCACACAGATCCTTCCACAATCATTAGTATCCTACAGAACCATATCCACTCCTTAGAAACTTGGTTCAAAAGGTGGAGAGTTAAGGTAAATGAGCAAAAATCTGCTCATGTAACTTTCACACTCTGCCGAGAACAAATTCCCGACATAACCCTAAACGGCAGTATTATTCCACAAAAAATAGCGTATGTTACCTTGGACTTATATTCGACAAACGGTTAACCTGGAACCTTCATACGAAAACTAAAAGACGTGAACTTAACGGACGATACAAACAATTATTACGTCTCCTAGACAGTAAATCAAAACTTACAACAACAAGTAAACTATTACTATACAATACGGTTCTGAAACCAATATGGACATATGGTCTAGAACTTTGGGGTTCGACTAAGCATTCCAAGTCCCTTCCAATCCAATCCCTACAATTCCGAATTCTTCGTAAAATTGTCAATGCCCCCTTTTATGTGCGAAACACTGTTATCCACCGTGACCTAAATGTTCCATTTGTTCGTGAACTATGCATCTCCGGATATAAAAAATTCCATTCGCATCTATCCTTCCACCCTTATCCTTTAAGAAGGGAACTTTTCACTCCCACCCTTCCAGTATACACCCATCGACGTTTAAAACGACGATGGCCGAGAGATTCTCTAAAATTATAAAATAAAATTACCCTGTTCTAGAGGTAACATCGATGGGTGTTTTCCTCCATATGTCCTCATGTCCATGTATATTCCCATAAAAAATCTGCTTGTTACTAGCATAAGAAGTTGTAGATAATATTTAAAATAAAAAAAAATTTTTTACTGCATTGGTGTGAGTGTTGATTTATTTTTAAATTTTATTTTGTAATAAAAATAAATTATGAGACTTTAACTCATTAAAACCAACTTACATGGTTACATTTCTATATCTTTTTATGGAACCACCATTAGCCATTACTTCGTGGGGCAGCTATTGATCAAAATCACTACTCTGGTAAATTAACATATTTCTACGTTGTCTTTTATACTAATTCAAAAGTAGCCTTTTTAGGACATTCTTCTAAGCCGTTCTCCAGTCCAACATTAGGGCCACGACATTCTACAGCGTGGGGACGACCGCCAGCGCAATTCTGAGCTTCTTCTCTTTTCACATTGAATATCTTTCCACATTAGAAAGAATATGTGCTAGGCTCTCTCCACCATCCGATCGCAAGAATTTAAAGCGGTATTGGTAAGCCCGAAAATATCCGTGTCCCGTTAAAAATTTGATTGGTTAGTAGCCAACATCACCACGTCGTCGATGTATCCACGGATCTATCGCCTAGATGGGACAGCGCGTTAATCTACCATAGGGGGCATTATCCCCAAGATTTTTCCATCTCCTCCTGGATTTATTTTTTTCCTTCGTTTGAGTGTCGTATCGCGCCACAGAGTCCTTTCCGGTGGTACAACCTCTAACGCTCATCTGCCAGTATTTCGATTAGTATCATTCCGGCCACAATACAAATGAGCTCGATGACACTGTTCGGAGTACGCAGGTCATCCTCAATGTGCTCCTGAGGTAGATTGAGACAAATCCACGAATGTAGGTTCATTCGCTCAAATTGGCGCAGCATACAGCAGAATTGACCTCCAATATTCGGAATTAGGCACGTCAATGCCATTATTGTCCCCACAGCCTTCCCACCAATGTATAATAGATGTTCCTGGAACAGATGGTCCTGTACCTCTATCCTTGCTCCCGGAACGATGGTTCCCCGGCGGCACTCTTTGTAAATACTACTTCGCCCGGCCGTTTCAATTTGATATAACTGTATGCTGACGCCACTCTGATCGCTGAGAGCCGCTGGACTGATGACATTGTCTTGTGGTATGTTGTTAGCTCTAGCGATTTCGCCCACACTGGTGCTCCGTATAGCAGGACGGAGGTAACTACAGTTGCCAGTAGTCGTCTTCGAATTTGCCTGGGGCCTCCGATATTGGGCATTATCTGCGAAAGCGCGCCCTGTACTGCTGATGCCTTCTTGCTGACGCTGGAGATGTGCTTCTTGTAGTTGAGTCTGGCATCCAAAACCACTCCTAGATACCTTATGTAGGGTAGCGACTGGATGTCGTGGTCGCCCACTCTTATGGTAATGGTCTCCATTTTCTGCCGGCTACTCACAAGGAGTGCTTCGGTCTTATGTTCCGCCAATGACAGGTCTGCCGATGTCATCCACTGTCTTATCCTCCGGATGGTGGTGGAGAATGCGGTTTCCAGATCCTCCAGGTGTTTGGCTACCAGGACAACCGCTACGTCGTCCGCGAAGGCCACGAGTGTTGTGTTCGTCGGTAATTCCAGATGGAGTAGGCCGTCGTACATGACGTTCCACAAGAGTGGTGTCAGGACAGAGCCCTGAGGTACCCCACCCGTGACCCCATACTCCGCTGGTCCATCCTCCGTTTCGTAGTGTAGTAGTCGATCACTGAAGTATGATCTGACCATCCTCCGTAGGTAGTAGGGCACCCCCATGTTCTTAAGAGCCTCCAGGACTCGATCCCAGCGGGCCGAGTTAAAAGCATTTTTGATGTCCAGGGTGACAATGAGGCAATACTTTTTGGAACCGCCTTTCAATCTCTTTCCTGAGATGGGTTCCTTGCCGATGTTCGTGACGAGTTCCAACGCATCGATGGTCGATCTCCCCTTCCTGAATCCGAATTGGAATTCGGAAAGTTGAGAATCGATGTATTCTTCCCGTCCGAATCTAGCATGCAAAGTGGACGATAGGATGCTGGTTTGTCCGGTGGTTTCTTCCCTTTTGGGATAAGAACCAATCTTTGTTGCTTCCATCGAGTCGGAAATACACCTTGCCGCAGACAGGCGTCATATATGCTTATAAACATGTCTGGCCTGGCAGCAATTGCACTTTTCAGTCCGATATTGGGTATGCCGCTTGGTCCTGGTGCCTTGCCATACTGCAGTCTATTGCAGGCCCTCGTGAGCTCTTCCATGGTCACACCAGTAATTTCCACTTCTTCATCGTCCGGGTGGTAGTCCGGGAGTTCTGGTTTCTCCGGGAACAAATGTTCTAATATTCGGTGCAGCATTTCAGGAGAGGTTGGTGTTGTTGCGGACAGGCTTTTAATCCTATGCATGCCCGTCTTATACGGTCTGCCCCACGGGTATGGAGCAGATGTTCCCGAGATCACATAATGTTCGCCAAGCCTAATAGTGATACTCTCTCTACTCTTCCTGCCTGTGGTAAGAACTGTCTTCGTTTTATAGCCCGCAAGCCTGAGACCGGCAGCCAGAAGCCAACTTCGAACTGAAGCAGAAGTCTCATTACAGATCTGTTCTATGTCTTTTACACATTTTGCAACTACAACTACAGCAACATCATCGGCGAATGCAATGATTCTTGCCTACTCTGGGATATGGAGCCTGAGAATAACATCATACATTACGAACCGAGCCCTGCGAAAAACCCTTCGTGATCCTGTACGATCTCTCCCCACAGCTCGTCCTGTACAAAAGAATTCTACTGCTCAGGTAGTCTCCTATTATTCTGGTAATGTATTCGGGAATACCCAATTGAGCCCAGTGCGTCAAGGATATAATTCCATTTCGCTGAGTTGAAGGCATTCTTCAAATCAAGGGTTAGGATAATGGAGTACTTTATGGCGCCTCTTCTCCACCTTTAGATCTCGATAGCTTTACGCGCCGTGCCAACGATGAAATCAATAGCAACTAATTAGGCTTCAAATAACCCCTTTCTGCCCCTTGGTGAGTTTCTCCAATCGATTGCATATTATATGTTCGAAGATTTTAACTACCGTATTGAGAATCAACCCCTTCCCTTTGATTGTAGTACAAGGCGTGTCCTCTTCGAAAGTTGCGAAAAAAATAACACCACACTCAGGCAGGTATTAAACACTTCTAAAAATAAATTTGTATGCGCCGCGACAGCTGCTGTGAGCACAACAAGGGGTATGGCATTGAGCCCAGATGCGTTTTTATTACCGATATTTCTACATGCCTGAAGGAGTTCGTCCTAATACTCACATCGATGCAACAAATTTAACGCAGTACTCTGACGAATACATTTGACGGATCAGGACTTTTTTTTCAAAAATTGAGTTTAGCAAATTAAAAAGGAGAATTTGGAAAGGCATTTTAGGGTGTAGGATATCTGCAATGAAAAGAGTTATACTAATCGATTAAACTCGTTCGGATGTTATTGACACAAATGTTTTTTTTTATCTCAGGTAAGCTAAAGAACCACAAAAATCTGTTTTTGCTAAATAAAAAACTTCGTTGATGGAGATGGTCTTATGGCACTGTCGTTAAAAATTCATTGATGAAGATGGTCTTATGACACTTATTATGAAAATTCATTGATGAAGATGGCCTTATGACATGGGGCGTTGTTGTGGAGGAGCCCCCGAGTGTCTGCATTGTCCGTTTTGACGCAAAAAACCCTGTTAAGGAGTTCACAAGAGCCCTCATGCGTTCCACATTTTCATCAGTTTTTAATTTTGAAGAACTTCTTGAGCGAGGTTTATCTTCCGCTGCCTTACGGCTCTCTTAAAATGCTCTTTTTCAAAGAAAAACTTGCATTCTTGATGAGTAATATTCCCAATAGGCTCATTGGAACTTGTCTTAAGTCAATTTTGGGGATTCACGAAACTTAACCCTAAATTTGATAGAACATCGTTCCTCCAAATTTCGCTGTTCAATTTTTCGTAACGCACTACAAAAACGCAACTTTACTTATTATGCTTTATAGGCTCATGTAGTTACCGGAGGAGGTTGAAGCTTTTACAGCACGTCAACAAGGGACTAACGTATAAGTTATGTGGAAGAGAAGTCTTCAGTAATTCCAGAGTGCTGATAATAATGATATTTTTATTATTTATTTTTATTAAAATATTTTTATTTTTTAGTTATAATGATTCTCTTTCAGAGCCTTATAATACATTCCTTCTGGAGGTTATTATTTTTCTGAGCAAATAATTCGTCTAGGTATCTTTGTTAGTCCTCAAGACCGTGCAAGTTTCTACCATAAAGCGAGTTGTGCAAGAATCGGAACAAATAGTAGTCAGAAGATTTAAGTTGAGTCTGGAAAAATATGCCATCAAAGCTGCAGCAGCTTTTGTCCAAATGTTTTGGGATTAGAAGAGTATTTTTTTATACTATGAGCTTTTTACATAAAACTAGACAATAAATTAAGAGAGCCTCTGTTCCTGAATAAACAAATTAAGAACTGTCATTAAAAAAAAGCGACTTGTACAGTTATAAGCTGCTTTTCTGCTTACTTGCCCAACAATCTCTTTTGTCGGAAATTATTTTATACCAGAGGTATAAGCTTAAATCCGCTGTTTGGGTATAGATGGCGTGAGTGACCGTATTAAGCTACCACGGGCATCCCATACTTTTTTTTATGAGTTTGACATTTTTCAACATTAATCAGTGCACATTGTCAGCAATTTCGTACAACAACATACATTTTTCTTTTTCTAATCATGTCTAGTTTTGTGCTAGAAAGAGAGCATATGCGGGAAGCTCTGCTTTTCTGCTTTAATTTAAAGAAATCGGTTGCCGAATCGTATCGAATGCTTGTGGAGGCCTATGGTGACAGTTCTTTATCGGAAACAACGTGCTGAGATTGGTTTAGTCGGTTCAAAGACAGCAATTTTGACTTGTGGGACAAGAAGCGTGAAAATCGGCCTAGAAAGATTGATGACCATGAATTGAAGGCTATTTTGGACGAAGACGATACCCAATCGCAAAAAATATTCGCGGAACAATTAGGTGTTACTCAACCAGCCATTTCCAAGCGTCTGCTTGCTATGGGAAAGATTGAAAAGATCGGAAAATGGGTGCCGCATGAATTGGACAATAGGCAGATGGAGCGACGTCAAAACGCAGGCAAAATTTTGCTCGCCAGACAAAAAAGAAAGTCGTTCTTGCATCGGAGTGTGATAAGCGATAAAAAGTGGATATATTTCGAGAATCTTAGACTCAAGAAATCGTGGGTTCATCCCAGCAACCATCAACGTTTTGCCCAAGACCAAAATATTTTCGGACGGAAGACGTTGCTGTGCGTTTGGTGGGATCAGCAGGGTATCGTCTACTATGAGATGTTGGAACCTGGTGAAACTGTCAATGCCTATCGCTACCACCAACATCTGATCAAATTGCATAGTGCTCTGCGTGAAAAAAGGACGGATGATGAACAAAGACATGACAAGCTGAATTCCCTCCACGGCAACGCACCATCGCACACGTCAAAAATGGTCCGAAACTACTTGGAGACACTCAACTGGGAGGTGGTACCCCATCCCGCTTATTTACCAGACCTGGCCCCTTCCGACTACCACTTGTTTTTGTCGATGGGCCACGTGCTCGCTGAGCAGCACTTTGATTCTTACGAACACGTCCGAAAATAACTTGATGAGTGGTTTGCCTCGAAAGAAAAGGAATTTTTTTGGCGTGTTATCCACAAATTGCCCGAGAGATGGGAAAAATGTATAGCTAGCGAGGGCAAGTACTCTGAATAAATTTGTTTTTTTTTTCTATGAAAAAAACATGTGTTTTTTTTGACTAAATAATAGCGGATTTAAGCTTATACACCTGGTACTATCCGTTTTTTGTCATTAGTAACTATCCGTTCTATAAAACGCTCCATTTCACAATGTTTTCATAATGAACTACAAATTGAATTCTGCTCCAATAAATTAAAACCAAACATCACAACCAAGGATGTTTAAATGTCTGCTAACTGTTTTTTAACTTACCTCAAATATGTACGCGACAGCAGGATTCTTATACTTGGGATTGATTTCTAATTGGTTACTAATCTGCTTATTTTCAAGGATTCCTATTACCGGATTGAAATTTGGTCAATCGTCTTTGGCATACACGTATACGTGTATTAACAGCCAATTTTCTCAAATTTATTCGATGATGATTTAATCGATAGACAATTTAAAAAAAAAATTCTCAAATGGAATTTTTTAAAAATAATTTTACTAAAATTTCCTAATAAACGATTTTCTTTCTTTCAATTTAATATAATTATAGTACATAACAGTTTAAATATGGATTTTAACATATGGTAATAATATTCTTTTATACAACAAATAATAATAATAAATAAAAATGAAAAATTACAATAAAAATTTACCATGTTCGGCCAAGATTTTTCTAAAATGTTTGCTGATCATTTTAAGTCTATTTCTTCAAAGTTATGAATTTTTCCATATTGATTTAATTTTTTCTATTCTCTCATAAATAATAATAACCAAATGAAAATTTCCATCATAATTTATATAAATATACATTTTTTTTCTCCCAATTTGATTGTAAAAATTTCCATTATGTTAAATTAAATCAGTATGGAAATGAACTCCTTTCAGAAAAGTCAAATAAATTTCATAACAGACCACACCCAACATAATATTATTATTAGTTTAATAAAAATTTATTATTATTATTTTTTTTATTGAATATTTATGCTTAAATTTATTTATTGTATTATTTTATATTAGTTTGGTCAAGAGGTACATCGGTCAGTTGGGGGATATAATATTCGTGGACAAATTTGATAAATTTAAACCAAACAAATTAGACTCTTTCAGTTATGAATAGTAAATTATAAAATATAATTTGAATGAAATCATATTAAATAGATATGCTTAATGGAACAAAAAAATATATTAATAATAATGAATAAGAAGCAAAAAAAAAAGAAGAGAAGAAAATTTCAACTGAACTAAAATTTATATTAATTTGTGAAAATTTTCTTTAGACTTTTGGAATTTATCTTTATTCAGAAGCTAATGCACAATTTCTTTATGCCGAACTTCGTTTTGTTATCAGTATCTATAATCCCATCCAAATAACTTAATTTTATCGTGATAGTAAAATGATAGCTTTTATCATATGTTCAGATATTTTATCTGAATAAAATTTCAAAAGATTATTTGTTCGCTCGTGCTCGTAGAAAATATTTTTTTATTTATAATAAAAATTAAATATTTTAAAAATCATTTTATTTAACTTTTTTGCTATTGATAAATTCATTTTATATGCAAACTTAATTAGAATAAAAATATAATAAGCATTTTATCATAAAAGTTTTATCAAATTTATTGGATTAATTCAGAAATTTGGAACAGAAGTTTTGAACGATTTGTTTTGATGGAAATTTTTTTCTTTTTTAACAAATATGCGAAAAACTGAAATTTTGAAATTTAATATTTAATTAAATTGTATTTTTTTTGCATGTAAAAATTTAAAACATTTTTATATATTAAATTATTTGCTTATAAAATTTATTTTCGAAACGGAAATGACCATCTACCGTCGGCTATTTTAAGTCCCATGAATTCTTCCAACATTAATGTTAATTCACTTTTAGATCTTAACTCCGATCATCGCCCTGTTCTACTAGTTCTCGATTCCCAATCTACTCTAAAATTCAATGCGCTGAAACTTATTAATGGACCAATAGATTGGGAATTATTCAAACAATATATTCACAAGCACTTAGACTTACGACAAAGCTTAAAAATAGAACTAGAAGTAGATGACGTGGTACACAAGTTTACATGTTTATTACAAAACGCTACAGCCTTTTCGCAAAAAAAGTAAAAACTCGAAAACCTGACAATTCAACCATTTACAATTAGGCGTCTTATTGCAGAAAAACGAAAAGCAAGAGCTCATTGGCAACATACAAGAATGCCCAGCGACAAAACCAAACTGAACAAACTGCAAAAAGAACTAAATACAATACAGAACGTTTTAGAAACTACACTGCAACTCTAACGAAAAACAGAACTTTGTGGACTGCTACAAGACAAATACTATCTTATAGAAGAACAAAGCACCCTTTACGAAAAACTGACGGAACCTGGACCAAAACGGACAAACATAAAGCAGACGCGTTTGCTGAACACCTTGCACAAACATTTACTCCACATGAGGACATATTAGACAGGACTCATTGCACAACAATCGAGACGGAACTATCCATTCATTTACCCTTGAGTCTTCCCCCTAAGGCAATCACTCCTTCCAAAGCTACCAATTTAATCAAGCTCCTTCCCAAAAATAAAGCTCTTGGCTATGATCTGATTACCTCCAATATACTCTAACAACTGCCTAAAAGAGCAATAGTTTTCCTTGCCACAATATATAACTCCATCCTTAGAACAACACATTTCCCAATCCTCTTGAAATTTCCCATCATTAAAATGATACCTAAGCCCAATAAACCAATAAACCGCCTCACTTTCTACAGGCCAATAAGTCTCCTTCCAATACTCTCAAAATTCTTTGAAAAAATCCTCCTTCGCAGCTTACATCCTCTACTCGAATCTTCAAATTTTATTCCTAATCACCAATTTGGTTTCCGCGCCGAACACTTCACTACCCAGCAGTGTCATCGAGTTGTCGATTTCATTGCATCCTCTTTAGAAAGAAAAGAGTACTGTCCCGGTGTCTTTCTTGATATAAGTCAAGCCTTTGATAGAGTTTGGCACCGGGGTCTACTCTGGAAACTCAAGAGGTTCATTCCTTCCACGTATTTCCTAGTCCTAAGATCATTCCTTTCCAACCGACACTTCCAAGTAAATGAATCCAACGAACTCTCCAATATCTCTCCGATATTGGCTGGGGTTCCTCAGGGTAGCATACTTGGACCCATCCTCTACAACATTTACACATCCGATATCCCAATTTGCCCTAATATCTTCTTTTCTACGTAACCCGATGATACGGCCTGCCTTGCATCTAGCGAAAATCCCCAACATGCTTCCGAAACTCTCCAAATCCAAATCCAAAACCTCCAGAACTGGTTTACTAGGTGGAGAATAAAAGTCAATGAACGTAAATCTACCCAGGTAACTTTCACTCTCCGTCGTGAGTCATGCCCTCCCATATACGTTAATGGCAGTGCCATACCTCAACACACCGAAGCTCGATACCTAGGACTGCACTTAGACAAACGCTTGACATGGAACTCACATACAAGACTTAAAAGACAAGAACTAAAAAGACGTTACCTAAAACTACTTTGACTTCTAGACAAACGTTCCAAACTTACTATAGACAGCAAAGTACTGATATACAATAACTTACTGAAACCCATATGGACATACGGACTAGAACTCTGGGGATCTACTAAGCCTTCTAATTCCCGTCGAATCCAATCCCTTCAATCAAAAATACTCCGTACAATTGTCGATGCCCCCTTTTATGTTCGCAATACTGTTATTTATCGTGATCTTAAAATCCCATTTGTTTTTGACGTGGCTGTATCTCGTTCTGTTCCCGTGTCCTCAATCATAATAATCCTCTTGTTCAAGAACTATCCTCCACTTCCTTCCCTAGAAATACCCATCGAAGACTTAAGCGTCACTGGTCGCGTGATTTACTAAAATACTGAGGCTTAACAGAAACACACGCTAGCAGGAGGAACTTCATTGGATGTTTACTCCCCACAACCTTTCAAGCTAATTAATACTATTGCTCAAATTTGCTTATTACTATGTTGTAGTTGTAAATATCTGTAAAACTTACTACCGATTGGGAAATCTAGAAAACTTTTTCATATGCAAAATTAATCTTTTGAAACAACATTTTTTTTTGTAAATATTTAAGATAATTTTTTTTTGGTTTTCATTATTTAAAATAATTTAAAAATAATATTTAAACTACAATCTAAATTAATTAGATTTTTTAAATAATAGGTCGTTCTTTAATTTATTATAATTTTAGTTACTTATTTTTTTACTAATTGATATTTACATATTATAGAGACAATGAATACCGCAAATTTATATTAGAGTACTCGTATTATAATTTTCATTTGCGAGTAGTTATTGAGTAAACATTTGATTAAATTAATTATCAATTACTGTGACGCTTAGAAAATTACATAAAAAATCGGGTCGAACTGCTATTAATGGTATAGTGAATAATTTTAAAGGACATAAAATTGCTGACAATCTAGTTGGGGAAACATTCTGTCGACCAGTACTTACAGATATCCGCAATCTGCCTCGTCTTCTCACAGAATGGCAACTAACTAAATTAGTCATAAGAAAATACGAGGGTCGTTCAATAAGTCCTTAGAAAATCCCAAAAATTGCTCGGTAAAGATTTTTTTTGTAAGTAGCATTATTGACAGGAAAGCTGTCAATTTCAGCTCGATCCATAGCGTAGGTCAATTTCTATTGTCGATTAAATTTAACGACATTTATTTGTGCATAACAATGGAAAAAAGCGAGTTTAGGGCTGTCATCAAACATCTCCATTTGAAAGGCTTACACCCGAAAGAAATCAAAGCCGAGTTGGATGCAGTTAATGACACATCTGCACCTGTGTTTGCGACGGTTTACAATTGGGTGAATGAATTTAAACGTGGCCGTTCATCCACAAAAGATGAACATCGTTCAGGACGCCCAGTTGAGGTGTCTACTCCTGAAGTCATCGACAAAATCCACGATCTGATTTTGAACGGTCGGCGAATTAAAGTGCGCGAATTAGTTGAGGCCACGGGCATATCACAAGAGTCGCTTCAATTTTGCATGAAAAATTGTCTGTGAAAAAAATTTCGGCAAGATGGGTGCCGCGTTTGCTCTCAGAGGAGAATAAGCGCAATCGTGCAGTGGACTCTGAGGCTATGTTGGCAATCTTTCATCGCAATCCTGCCGAATTCCTTCGTCGATATGTCACTGTGGACGAAACCTGGATACACTACTACACTCCAGATACGAAGAGACAGTCATCACAGTGGATTTTCAAGGGTGAACGGGCTCCGAAGAAGGCAAAAACTGTGCCATCGGCCGGCAAGGTGATGGCCACGGTCTTTTGGGATTCGCAGGGCATCATTTTTATCGACTACTTGGAAAAAGGAAAAACAATAACAGGAGC
This sequence comes from Atherix ibis, assembly GCA_958298945.1. Classification (NCBI taxonomy): domain Eukaryota; kingdom Metazoa; phylum Arthropoda; class Insecta; order Diptera; family Athericidae; genus Atherix; species Atherix ibis. Next base: position 26,117,349 of record OY282605.1, on the reverse strand, counting down.
GTATTACGCGTCGTTATTGCAACGGTTGAGCGAGGAAATCAAAGAGAAACGCCCCCATCTGAAGAAGAAAAAAATCCTCTTGCATCAGGACAATGCGCGTGTGCACACCTGTGCTGTTTCCATGGCCAAAATTGTGGAATTGAGAATGGAATTGTTGCAGCATCCCGCTTATTCACCAGATTGGGCCCCGAGTGACTATTTTCTTTTCCCCAATCTGAAGAAATGGCTTGGCGGACGACGGTTCACTTCCAACGAGGACGTCATTTCTCAAACGGATGAGTATTTTGCAGAACTTCCGAAATCCTATTTTTTGGACGGGATAAAAATTTTGGAAAAACGGTTGGAAAAGTGTATAGAGCTAAAAGGAGATTATGTTGAAACATAAAAATTTTTTTTTTTAAAAAACAGTTTTTTTCATCTTTTTCTAAGAACTTATTGAACGACCCTCGTATATAGACTGGACTAATAGCGACACATTGTTGTCGACTAATAGGGTAACCATCAATAAACCAATCTATTCAGCATCCAAAGCGATGGATTTCTGCGCAAATAAGCTCCTTTCTTTTTTAATAATATCAACCATCCCATATTCACATGAATGCCACCCGACCACGAATTACTTCGCGAGCAGGATTTCTTCCATTTCAGAGCTCCTGGATCCAACTACCCTATTTCAATCTTTTGCAACATACCCATCTGCTCTGCAAATTCTACCAAAGCCTCGTGTATATAATTTCTGTAGTGTGCTAGTACCTAAACTATATACAGAAGTCACTGTATACTTTAGGGAACTACCACACCACATTCAACAAAAATTCTTGTAAATCAAATCGGATTTATTCGAGTAACCAGGCTTTTAGATAAATAAAACATAATATTCGAGTAACCAGACTTTCAGCTATGCTTTAGAAGATTTTGAAAAAAATTAAAAACTATTCTAAAGGAAAGCTGAAACTTCTGGAACCTCCAAAAGGCGTCAAATACAAAAATAGAATCCTCTCCAAACCGTTTTACAGAATACATTGCGTAAAGATTTGCTTTTAAGCCCGTGTAAAATTTTAGACCAGAGATCATATTCCTCACCAGCACTGGATGATATATATAATATCTGGTCACAAAAAATGCATATGAAAAGCTTAAGATTACCAATCGATAGTAGATAACTTGTAACAACTCAAAATAACCGACGGTAATAAATAATTTTTCTTTCGAAAATACTTTTAACATACAATCAATTTAATATGTTAAAATATTCTAAGCTTTTACATAAATAATATTTATTTTCTTAAATATCAAATAAAAGTTTCGTTTTATTTACATTTGCCAAAAAAACAAGATGTTTTTATTTATTTATTTATCTAAAAGAAACATCTCTGCTTAAACGTATTTTATTTTTCAAAAACGCACATAAAGCTCTTTAGACAAGATCACTTTTTTTTACAGGGAATTGATAATGTGTAATTTTGGACTTAAATTCCTTGGTTTATGTGAACAAAATAGACCATTTTCAGGACTATTACCTCACCGTAGAGTAATTGTGTTTCTGGTGAGCAATAAAGACAACTTGGGTCAATATATGGTTTGAACAGGATAGAAGCACATATGCAAAAATCTAAGCACTAACGTCAGATTTTTGCATATGTACTATCTGCATAATTGCCAAAGCGGCGAGAAATCGTACTTCTTGCATAAATTTTTGTAGATTTTTTTGTCTAGACATAACCTCCACTGACATCTATTTTTTGGAATAGAAAATTTCTACATTCCAAAGGCAATAGAAAATTTCTGCATCTTAACTCACTAATTCTGAAGAGAAATATAATTTTCGCAAAACGGTAGGCAATATTTTTTTTATACAATATTCTGATATTAAATGCAGTTGTATTTTAGGTTTAAGATTTTTTTTAAAAATATTAATAACCTTCACTTTGTAGACTTTTGGAGAGTTTTAAAACACGCTATCCGGAGTTCCACAAGGTAGTATCATTGGTCCCATTTTATATTATATTTATTCTCCATGAAATGGTACCATACTTTTGTTTTTTTTTTTACATTTATACTTTTGACAATACAATGTTTATCAGAAAATAGTTCAGTGTCGGTATACTCGTACGTAAAGGGGGTAAAAAAAAGGAAATTTTTTGCAGAAAATTTAGGAGAACGTTTTTTAATAATGCATTTATACTTTCACTTTTTGCAATTTATATTTTAATGCTCTTCCACTTTATAATTTTGTTTTAATAAATGAAATATATCAAATTAAAAATTATAATAAATAAATAAAATAAATATGTTTTATTGAAACATTAAAAAAAAACAATTCCATTAAACAATAAAATCAGTAATATTCAAAAATACATTTATTTACTCATAATGACATCATTTATAAAAATTTTTTTAAAGGACATTAATTACGTCAATCGCATACTGAACTTCTATAATTGGCCCCTACTGATTTACGCCGTTTCTGTTATTTTGCAAGTGTGCGCGTTCTTACGAATGTATTCTTGATATAATGGAACAGAATTTTTGTGTTGAGGCGTATCCATTTTTTCTTTAATCTAAAGAAAAAAAATGGATATCTAAAGTTTTTTCATTCACATCGACTTATATTAAATAGTGGTATTATCGATTAACTCCCTTCTACCCTAGGTTTAACCCGCTACTGATTACTTCCTGTAGTGATACTTGATAAGTAAGTTCAATGCTAACCAACCACGGATCACTAAACAACCAAATCAATCAAATTGCCCCAGAAATGGGTGTTAAAAAAAGGCATCTCTATAAGTCCAGAAGCGCCTATTTATGTTATATTATATTCCATACATAATTTTTAAGTTAATATTTAAAGGTGTTAAAAAAACCCAAATACTATTTTTTATTTCAATGCAACACTTTTTCTCCAAAAAATTTTAAGCTTATCTTTAGAACATGTAGTGGGAATAACCTAATGTATTTATTATTGAATGGTAAAAATCAGAGAATTATATACGAGTATAGTTTTTATAATTACAACCTTTCGTAATAATATATAAAAAAAATAGAAATTAACAAACAAAAAACAAATTTATTTATTAAGAAAAATATTGTAAAAAATTATTATTTTATTTCAAATTTAAATAGAAGCTATAAACTCGTTAATTCTTCTTATTATTATAGACCTATCAGCCTCCTACCAATCCATGGTAAGATTTTTGAAAAACTCCTATTAAAATGACTCTACCTATTCCTAGTTGATGAAAAAATTATTCCTGATCACCAATTTGGCTTCAGATCTGAACACTCCACAATCCAGCAATATCATCTCGTTGTTGATCATATTGCATCCTCTCTAGAGAAAAAAGAGTATTGCGCAGGAGTATTTTTAAATATCTCCCAAGCTTTTGATCGTGTGTGGTATTCTGGACTCCTCTGGAAACTCGAGAGCTTTCTTCCTTCAACATACAATCTTATCATAAATTCATACCTCTCCCAACGTCATTTCCAAGTTGCAATTAAGTCAGAATCCACGAAAATATATCCTATTCTATCCTGAGCCCTACAAGGCAGTATGCTTGGTCCCATTTTATATAATGTTAATACCCATGGCATCCCATCTAATCCTAATAATAACATTGCTACTTATGCAGAGCATACGGCCATACTTGCTACCCATACAAATTCTGACATAGCTTCCAACAATTTTTCTTCTTCTTCCTCTTCTTCTTCCTTATTCTTCTTCTTCCTCTTCTTCTTCTTCTTCTTCCTCCTCTTCTTCTCTACTTCTTCTTATTATTTTTCTTCTTCTTCTTCCGCTTCTTCTTCTTCGTCTTCTCCTTCTTCTGCTCATTCTTCCTCTTTTCCTTCTTCGTCCTCTTCTTCTTCTTCTTCTTCTTCTTCTTCTTTTCCTTCTTCTTCTTTTTATTCCTCTTCCTCCTCTTATTCTTCTACTTATTCTTCTTCTTCTTCTTCTTCTTCTTCTTCCTTATTCTTCGTCTTCCTCTTCCTCTTCTTCTTCTTCTTCTTCTTCTTCTTCTTCTTCTCTTCTTGTTCTTCTTCTCCTTCTTGTTCCTCCTTTTCTTCTTCTACTTCTTCTTCTGATTATTCTTCTTCTTCTTCCGCTTCTTCTTCATCGTCTTCTTCTTCTTCTTCTCATTCTACCTCTTTTTCTTCTTTGTCCTCTTCTTCTTTTTCTTCTTCTTCTTCTTCTTTTTCTTATTCTTCTTTTAATTCTTCTTCCTCTTCCTCTTCTTCTTCTTCTTCTTCTTATTCTTCTTTCTTATTCTTCTTCTCATTCTTCCTCTTTTTCTTCTTCTTCTTCTTCTTCCTCCTATTCTTCTTCTACTTCTTCTTCTTATTCTTCTTCTTCTTTTCCTTCTACTTCTTTTTATTCCTCTTGCTCTTCTTATTCTTCTACTTCTTCTTCTTCTTCTTCTTCTTCTTCCTTATTCTTCTTCTTCCTATTCTTCTTTTTCTTCCTCTTGTCCTGTACTGCCCTCCCCAGAAACACTCATCGGAGACTTTAGAAACAATGGCCTAGAGATTTTCTAGAGGAATCTATGTTAAGTTGCATTAGTTGGAGAAACGCCGATAGGTGTTTACTCCCACTTCATAATGCACAAGATTGTAAATTAAAATGTTATGTAAATCTGCTTGTAACAATTCAACTATAGTTGCAGATAAAAAAAAGATAAAAAAACAGAAGTTTATCAAAATATCCCAGATGATTTCCAATTCACCATTTTCCTCTGTGTAATTGAAAATAATTTTTTCTGTATCTTTTGCAGTCATATTTAGGTGTCCAAAATCTTTTATTAAAAAAAAAATAATTACTGAAGTTTATTTGTACAATTAATAAAAATTATATTACAGAATCAAATTACTGCATTTTTTTTCGTAGATAACATTTAACTAACAATAACGTCTTACCTCAAAAAGTTTGTCAGTTAATAAAAAAAAAAAAAAACACTAAAAAAAAAATTAATTCCAATATTGACTAATTTAATTTATCGTTGGAACATAATTTTCCTTGTAGAGATACATAGCAGATAGAGTTGTAGGAAAGTTCATAAGTCATATTGGTAAATTTAATACGAGTATTGTGAACATTTTCAGTTAGAATAGCCGAAGATTATCATAAGAGTTGGGATTAGGAAATTTTCTTCCAATTCCAATCACAAATATCAATAATTATCTTATAAAGATACATTGGTGCATAACTGGTTAATTTCTGAGAACAATAAGCGAATAAATAAATTTTATGCAACTAGGAAGTGGCTTATGTGACAACGTATTTAAAGTTGAATGTAAGCAGCGGCACACTATCAATGATCAGAGCTATATTGAACGGGTTATATTATAGCTGGTGGACTTGTACCGTCGTCGAGTGCCAAGTATTTAAGGGGTATCGTAATGTGAAACGCACCATTCAACTATCAGTCGACAATATTCACAATATTCTATACAATAGTTTGGGGCCGACACCGTACAATGCTGAATACTTCAGGTGTACGACTCCATTCGTAAGAGACCCTATCTTAGACGTTAACTCACATATGAGCCAACCTAGCACCATGTCCTATCCGACTAGTTAGATCGACTGAGGGTCAAATATTTACTTAACATTTTCTTTTGCGAATTACCGCATATTTGATTCTTCATCGAATACATCGGCTATGGGAGAATGCGTGGACAAGTTGAATAGTGCACTGTGGAATGAAGATGAGCATCGGTTGTTCACTTCGTAGAACACATAAACTAGTTAAATGTTTGCTTGTGCAATTTGCTAAATGAATAAATACTTCAACAATAAAAACAAAAATATACCAAACACAAAAAATAACATAAATAAACATAAAAGAAGACTAAAAAAAGAAATTTTTAATAAAATCAATTAAAAAAACTATAAAGAAAAAATATTTGTAGTTTTTCCACAAATTTTTATGTCATATTGTGAGGAATAGGGTGGATAGTTACTAGCACATCTAGTACTGCACTTTTTTTGAAGTTTCCATATACTAATTAGATATTACATGCCATAAAATGTAGATTGTAGTCGTGGCGGTATATATTGACTGTTTTATTTAAATAAACTTATTTATGCTTTAAAATTAGGAAAATAATGAGAATGTTTCTTTTTTTTTCTTTAAATGTGCCACTATATACCGCCACGATTATGAGGCCATTTGGCGGGTTTGCTTGTTTACCTAATGTTAATAGTTGATTAACTAACATTAACCAATATTTATAAAAAATATTGGTTAATGTTAGTTAATCAAAGAGGGAACTTGGGAAAGTAGTTATTATATCTAGGACCACTACAATTTAAGAAGTCCTATTCAACAACAAAATTCTGGGTTAGGTGGTATTCATTTAAATTATAGGGAATGGTGAGTTGAACGCCAGAAAAATGGCATGTTGGACTTAATTTGTTACCGAAGAGGTAACTTAAAGAACCCTTAAGAGAACCTCATTTTGTACAGTTGATAATATCCAAAAGAGTGTAACCGTGATAATACCATGGTTACACTCTTTTGGATATTATCAACTGTACGAAAATGAGGTTCTCTTAAGGGTTCTTTAATTTTGAGGTACAGAGAAAGTGACGCGGACTTCGATCAGATTAAACTGAGAGCAAGAAAGCCACTTCGTAGCAGTACTAGAAGGCTTCAACTGGAATCACCTTCAGCTTCACGGTTACACTCTTTTGGATATTATCAACTGTACAAAAATGAGGTTCTCTCTTAAAGGTTCTTTAATTTTGAGGTACAAAGAAATTCACGCGGACTTCGATCAGATAAAACTGAGAGCAAGAAAGCCACTTCGTAGCAGTACAAGAAGGCTTCAACTGGAATCACCTTCAGCTTCACGGTTACACTCTTTTGGATATTATCAACTGTACGAAAATGAGGTTATCTTAAGGGTTCTTTAATTTTTAGGTACAGAGAAAGTCACGCGGACGTCGATCAGATTAAAATGGGAGCAGGAAAACCACTTCGTAGCAGTGCTGGAAGGCTTCAACTTGAATCACCTTCAGCTTCACGGTTACACTCTTTCGGATATTATTAACTATACAAAAATGAGGTTCTCTTAAGGGTTCTTTAATTTTGAGGTACAGAGAAAGTCACGCGGACTTCGATCAGATTAAAATGGGAGCAAGAAAACCACTTCGTAGCAGTGCTAGAAGGCTTCAACTGGAATCACCTTCAGCTTCACGGTTACACTCTTTTGGATATTATCAACTGTACAAAAATGAGGTTCTCTTAAGGGTTCTTTAATTTTGAGGTACAGAGAAAGTCATGCGGACTTCGATCAGATTAAAATGGGAGCAAGAAAACCACTTCGTAGCAGTGCTAGAAGGCTTCAACTGGAATCACCTTCAGCTTCACGGTTACACTCTTTTGGATATTATCAACTATACAAAAATGAGGTTCTCTTAAGGCTTCTTTAATTTTTAGGTACAGAGAAAGTCACGCGGACATCGATCAGATTAAAATGGGAGCAGGAAAACCACTTCGTAGCAGTGCTGAAAGGCTTCAACTTGAATCACCTTCAGCTTCACGGTTACACACTTTTGGATATTATCAACTGTACAAAAATGAAGTTCTTTTAAGGGTTCTTTAATTTTGTGGTACAGAGAAAGTCACGCGGACTTCGATCAAATTAAAATGAGAGCAAGAAAACCACTTAAAAGATAAGGTGCTTTTAAGAGGTCATTGATTTTGGGGTACACATAACAACAAGCGGAGGAGCATCCAAACTTCAATATCTCATCTATTGTAAAGAACCCTATTTCTGAGCCCTTTAAAGATTACTCTTCAGCTTCAATATTATTCAATGGTCTGACATCACAAGAGCCCCCTCCTTTATTCAATATTTTATTCGTTGGCAATGTTGGAGGACTGCCAGAATAAAATTCATATTTCACAGCTTCTCAGTCCTTCTAAAATACTTTATGCCACCACAAAATTTGTGATTTTCATAAGAAATCTACTCCATCGCAAATTTGCATAAGACAAAGTTCCGAATTCACCAAGCTTAATATAAGGTTTGATGGCACATCGTTGCTTCAAATTTTTCTGCTCCATTTTTCGTACGACACTAAAAAATCATGACTACAGAATTTTTAAAAGTACAGATTTTTCCCTTCGATAACCTATCTGCAAATTTCTTTTTTTAGGAAACTGGCAACGGTAACTTACACAAAACATGGAGACACCAAGTGACCTTATTATCGTGGCGCTACAAAATAGTATCAGGTGTTGTAATTAATTCGTAGCGTTTTTTTGCAAAGTTTCATGGTTTATTATGACAGTATCATTACAGAAGCGTTATTCAAAGTATTGTCCTTCGTTATCCACTACTTTTTGTCATCTTTCTGGTAATGCTCGGATACCGCGTCGAAAAAATTCTTCTTCTTTAGATTCTTGTAATGATCTGTTCAAACGCATCAATTCTCGTCTTTATACGTCCCCAGTGATGGTTTCACCCGGTTGGAGGAGCTCATAATAAATAACACCCAGCTGATCCCACCAAATACACAGTAAGATCTTCTTTCCATGAATATTCGACCTGGGGTACGATGTCGATTCATGTCCGGGCAAGCCCCACGATTTTCTGCGTTTGGGATTGTCCTAGAGTACTCACTTCTCTTCACCAGTGACGATTCGATGCAGAAATCCCTTCCTTGCCTGCCGTTGGAGAAGAATCTCACAGGTGACTAAACGCCGTTCGACGTCCCTTGGCTTCAACTTATGTGGAACCCACGTTCCCTGTTTTTGTACCATTCCTATGGCTGTCAGGCGTTTTCCGATCATCGAAAAGTCGACTCCAAGCGATGTGGACAACTCCCGGAGTGTTTGGCACGTGTCTTCATCGAGCAACGTCACCAAATCTTCATCTTCGAACTTTTCCGGCTGTCCGGGACGTTCCATGTCTTCCAAATCAAAATTTCCATTTTTAAACCGCGCAAACCACTTTCTGCAAGTTTGCTCAGCAAGAGCATGTTCGCCGTAGATATCCACTAAAATACGATGACTTTCCGCGGCACTTTTCTTCATGTTCAAGTAATGGAGTCACACTCTCAGCAAAAACGATTTTTCAGGCACGAACTTCGACATGTTTGACACTACGCAACAAGTGCTACTGACGCTTTAACAAAATGTCATATAGTGGAAAAATTGCGTTATGTCAGTAGCTTCTGGGAGAATATTTACTTTTGTATTTGTGACTATGGATAGTTGGCTAACGCCATCTTTTGTAAAACGCTACGAATTAATTCCAACACCTGGTATCTAGCTTTTGTCTCAAAGACCTAACAAAAAAACCCGACACTTACCACGCTCTATAGGGTCACGTAGGTACCCCTATAGCACCTACTATAGGGCTAGCGTCAAAAATGTGTGGTAGAGAAGTTCACTGTGCTACCAGATCATTCACAGTTATGCCTACTCAATGATATAATCTGTATTTTGATAAATTACTAATTATACTTTGGAAAATAGATAAACTATTTAGTTTAAAAAAAATAATGAATAGTTTGACTGCATCGTACCCTATTTAAGCAGTCCTGAAAAATCGATGCTTAGTGCAAAATAGTCCTGAGATTGAATTAAGCTAGTGACTTAACCGAGGTGCTATAAATAAACTTAAAAAAAAAGTATTGGTGCATCAGAAAATACAAAATTTTTTTGTAAAAATATTCCAGGACGTATGAGTTAAATATGCAAATACATAATGATTCGAAACAGGTGGTACTGAACGGAGTAATTTTAACCCAGGTTATACTCAAAAAAAAATTATTATAAAAAGTCTTTTTTATCAACAATAACTCAATAAACTAAAAAAAAATTTAAATCCTTTTCAATACTTTATTATAGTCATTTTCACACAAATCAGGTGAGTTGAAATTTCGCTCAACGTTAAAGTTCTTGACAAATTTTGTAATAAGACCGCACTTTATTCACAATATGTTCGAAAAAGAACTACCACCAAAGTCCAAAGTGTTCTAGGCAAATAGACTGAATTATGCCGCCCAAGTTGAATATACCTTGGAACACGTAACATACATGAATAGGTGCAAGAGCTAGTGGATGTTAGTCGGAACTTTTACATTCTTATACAAATATGGTTAGTAGGAAACAAATTGGCTAATTTATAACTTTATTGTTCGTGATCTATTTAGCCATAAATTTTTGCAGATCTGACCATGGACATTTGGATTTTCTTATATCTTTGCGAGTTGGATTATGTTGGATTCCAAATTGTATACGAAATAATAATTTAAGAGTTCAAACAGTAGGCAACTTTATTGCCAACTTCCCAATGAATAAATATTAGTATTTTTTTAAAAATATATTTTATAAATTTGCATAGAGAATATTCACTATTTTTGTTCATACAAAAATAAAACGAGATAGAAAATTAGTAGTATCCTTTAAAGGAGAACAATTTGTTATAATAAAAATTCCATACCAAAAACATATTCTTATTTATATTGTAATGGATGCTTTTTATTTGCATTTCTTATTTATCATGCAATCACTGAAGTTTCTTAATTTATGACATGATTAATTTCGGATGTATCTGAACTAAAGCAAATAACTGATCTCATTTTTTATATTAAAATTTAACCGAACTACAGTATCTTCTCATTGAGACTTTCTTGATGCAAAAAAATACTAATAATCATGGAAAAATTAAATTTATTTAAGAAAAGTATAAAAATCAACTGTTAAAAATATTGATTGGAAAAAAAATAGTCTAAATATTTTTCAAAATTAACCTAAATATCTAAATAGATTTTTCTATAAATGTAATCAACTAAATGCAAATAAAAGTTTATCTAATTTTCTACAGAAGAAAACACCTCACGTTTTTTTTTTGTCAGTCCATTAGTGTATAATTTTTAGACTTTTTCTTCCCGAAAGATAAGAAAATATCACATTAATGGTCATTGTATAAATTAACGCATAATTAAGATAAAAGTCATAGATACAATGCATGTATTTTTTTTCTCAATTTAGTTTTATTATTTATTTTGACTTATATGCATTTCATTTAAATAAATAAAAGATACTATTTATATGGCGACTCCTAATAGTTTTTCAGACAAAACACGATGCACTCCGTCTAGTGATTTTTTTTTTTTTTTGTTATACATTTTTAATAATCTATTCATTTCTCTTTTTAAATCAGAGGAATTTAAAATTCGATCAGATAAATAAATTGTATAAAATAACGTTCATTCTCGAAATACCGGAAAGCTAGCAAATCATCTAATTTAGTAGCAATCAAGAAATTTCATTAATACTGAAATATGTCATACTAAATATTTTATTTATTTCGATTTTAAAAAGAAACTGTAATGATTAAAAACATTTCAAAAAAGTTTCTTCACTACGAGTATTCTAAAATATATTTATTGGGGAAATATTTCAAAAACAACCTGCAATGCTGCTGAAATAAATGCAAATACATTCGAAAAGAACAAGATATAAATTTCATTTTTTATTTAAATATTTTTATAAACTATTATTAAAAGTATTTAAATTAATAAATTCATACTGTCAGTGAAGTAAATTTGAATATTTATTATGGAAGTCGGCTACATAAGCTTTAGTTAACATATTATGAAAATTATTGAATATGAGCAGATCAAGTAAATTAATAGAATATTGGAGTTAAACATCATCAAATCAAAGAGTAAAAAAAATTCTAATAAATTATTTTCGACAAGTGGATAGAAAAGATTATATTTAAAACTAATATCAAAAATATAAATTTAATTCAATTTTTTAATAAAAATATTAGTTTAATATTTTAAGTTTGCGAAAACTAATGAAACTTGAATCAAAACAATCAATGCCAAACGAAATTTCAGTAAAAACAATTTTCAGTGTAAATAATTATCCGTACAAATTATTTCTAGTAAAAATACTTCCAGTAAAAATACTTTCAGTAAAAATATTTTCAGTAAAAATATTTTCAGTAAAAATATTTTCAGTAAAATTAATTTCAGTAAAAATATTTTCAGTAAAAATATTTTCAGTAAAAATATTTTCAGTAAAAATATTTTCAGTAAAAATATTTTCAGTAAAAATATTTTCAGTAAAAATATTTTCAGTAAAAATATTTTCAGTAAAAATATTTTCAGTAAAAATATTTTCAGTAGAAATATTTTCAGTAAAAATATTTTCAGTAGAAATATTTTCAGTAAAAATATTTTCAGTAAAAATATTTTCAGTAAAAATATTTTCAGTAAAAATATTTTCAGTAAAATTAATTTCAGTAAAAATATTTTCAGTAAAAATATTTTCAGTAAAAATATTTTCAGTAAAATTAATTTCAGAAAAATTAATTTCAGAAAAAATATTTTCAGTAAAAATACGAGTATTTTCAGTAAAAATATTTTCAGTAATAATTTTTTAGTAAAAATAATTTTCAGTCAAAATTTTCTGTAAAAATAATTTTCAGTTAAAATAATGTTCAGTAAAAATGATTAACAGTAAAAATAATGAACAGTAAAAATAATTTAGTTAAAATTATTTTCAGTAATAAAATATTTAGTAAAAAAGTTTTCTGTAAAAGTTTTTAGTAAACATTTTCAATAAAAATTTTCAGTCAAAATTTTCAGTAAAAATTTTCAGTCAAAATTTTCAGTAAAAATTTTCAGTAAAAATTTTCTGTTAATATATTTTTCAGTAAAAATAAGTTTCAATAAATATAATTTCCATTAAAAGTAATTTCCAGAAGAAATAATTTTTAGTAAAATTTTTCAGTATAAAAATTTTCAGTATACATTTTCAATAAACATTTTCAGTAAAAATGTTCAGTAAAAATTTTCGGAAAAAACTTTTATTAAAAATTTCCCAGTACAAATAATTTCTGTATAAATTTTTTTACCAAAAATAACTTTTAGTAAAAATAATTTAGTTAAAATAATTTTCAATAAGCAAATTTTCATTAAAATAATTTCCAGTAAAAAAGTTTTCAGTAAAAACATTTTTCAGTGAAAACTTTTGAGTAAAAATAAATTTCAGTAAAAATAATTTTCATTAAAAATAATTAACAGTAAAAATAATGAAGTTAAAATAATTTTCAGTAAAAGTTCCCAGTAAAAATAATTTTCAGTAAAAACAATTATCATTAAAAAATTTCTGTACAAATAATTTTTAGCAAAAATAATTCAGCAGTCAAAATAATTTTCAGTCAAAAAATTTCAGTAGAAAATTTTCAGTCAAAAAATTATTAGACAAAATTTTCGGTAAAAAAATTATCAGTAAAAATTTTTGGTTAAATAATTTTCAATAAAAATTGTCAGTCAAAAATTTCAGTAAAAAATGTTCAGTAAAAAAATTTCAGTAAAAAATTTTCAGTAAAAAAATTTCAGTAAAAAATTTTCGGTAAAAAAATTTCAGTAGAAAATTTTCAGTAGAAAAATTGTGCGTCAAAATTTTTGGTAAAAAACTTAGTAAAAATTTTTAGTTAAATAATTTTCAGTGAAAAAAACTTTCAATAAAAAAATAATTTCCAGTAAAAATAATTTCCAGTAAAAATAATGTTCAGTAAAAATGATGAACAGTAAAAAATAATGAACAGTAAAAATAATTTTACATGTTTCAGTGAAAACTTTTCAGTAAAAATAAATTTCAGTAAAAATAATTTCCAGCAAAAATAATTTCAGTAAAAATAATTTTCATTAAAAATAATTAACAGTAAAAATAATGAAGTTAAAATAATTTTCAGTAAAAGTTCCCAGTAAAAATAATTTTCAGTAAAAACAATTATTAATAAAAAATTTCTGTACAAATAATTTGTAGCAAAAATAATTTAGCAGTCAAAATAATTTCAGTCAATATTTTCAGTCAAAAAATTATCAGTAAAAATTTTTCGTTAAATAATTTTCAGTAAAAATTTTTAGTCAAAAATTTTCAGCAAAAATTTCAGTAAAAAATGTTCAGTAAAAAAATTTCAGTAGAAAATTTTCAGTAAAAAAATTTCAGTAAAAGAATTTCAGTAGAAAATTTTCAGTAAAAAAATTGTCCGTCAAAATTTTCGGTAAAAAACTTAAGTGAAAATAACTTTCAATAAAAAAATAATTTCCAGTAAAAATAATGTCCAGTAAGAATAATTTTCAGTGAAAATAACTTGCAATAAAAAATAATTTTCAGTAAAAATAAGTTTTAATAACCAAATTTCCATTAAAAGTAATTTCCAGAAAAAATATTTCAGTAAAAATTTTCAATAAATATTCCTGATTTACATAATTTTTGAATAAATATTAATTAATAAATGTAATTAAATGCACTTAACTTTTTTATCTAACAGTTTAATGTATCTAAATTAGATTTATTCTCCACATTCAACAGAAATTTATTAAAGGATTTGCAGAAATTTTCCTCCAGAGTTACTGGAAATTTAGTCAAAACATTTTGAAAGTAGCCTTCGCTTGATTGACACATGGGTTGCCGATTGCTTACAAATCGGTTTATATGATGATGGACGACTGTCTGTTTTGATCTTCGATATATGACAAATATCAAATTTATTAGTTTCATATTTGGTCGAGGCAGTTTCCTCCAGTTTTGTTTAATATTTATGAATTCATTCCATTTCAATTTCATAATTTTCAATTAAATCATTGCCCATCAAACAGTCGCTGTCGGAAACTAGTAAAGACGTTGATTGTTGTTTGTCGTCCTAGGCTAACGTTCTCTTGGTGTGGAGAATGTATACCTAAAGGTAGACTACAGTAGATAGAAAACGTTTAGAAGTCTATCCATAGACAATTAATTCCGCAAGGCTTTTATGTGAATTTCAGATTCCGTCGTTCCCGATTGAATACTGAATGAAGCAACAAACAACATCGGATAGAGACAATTTCTGATCGATGATGTCATCTTTTAATATAATCGCTCGAAGATACTACTCAGAAAATTTATGCATAAAAGAAAAACAAACATTCCTTCAGAAATCTATTTTTCAAATTATCAACAACAGAAAGGAGTTGGTGAATATTTTATAAAAGCAAAAAAAAAAAAAAACCTTAGACGAGACTAAGTTAATTCCAAATTCGTTGATAATTTTTATTGTAATCTCAGTTAACAAAGAGACTCGGCGAAACAGAATTTCATGTCCCAAGTTGATTTTGAGTGAAAATATAAATTTTTCGGACACTTAATTAAAATGTCACGGTTTTCGTTTGGTATTTATTCAAATTGATCCATCCAGGAAGGTCAGTAGACACTACCATTGATTGGCATTCCATCGGAATTCTTATCCATTCCAGCTACCAGCGCAACAATGAGCTTCATTAGAAAATCGGTACGCAATGGTTAAATTTAAGATGGCAATGATCGTAATTCACCATCTTAGACATTTTTATTTGAGAAAAATTTATGTAGATCAATCAGGTATATTTCTTCTTCTTTATTTTCAAGTTTATCTAGTTTTTTTTTCGCATTATTATTAATACAATACTGTGAAGATGGCGCAGCGCTCATAACGTTAACTATTCCGAATAAACTAATTTACAATAAAAATTTATTTTAATCCGGATTACTCTACTTTATTTAGTCTCATTTGTATAGTTGGTTATTTTTCTTCTATCTGACCATTGTATCGATAAATTGATGGATACGAGTATATTTATGGCAAATAAATATATTAAAATTCGTTTTCGATTAGTAAGAAATCCCTTTGCGATAAGCCTCGAAACGGTTGTTATCGATGGAAATTTACCTGTTTACGACATCAAATACCGAAATGACAACAATGAAATTAGCATATCAGTAAGTTATCCCCAAATTTATGTTTTGAACATAGTCAATAGATGGCATATTATAACATAAATGAAAATTTCATTATAATATGATGAGATATATTGGATTTTTTCCATTTGTTTTTTGCCTGTTGGGGATCGATGAGTATTTATTTAATTCTCATTATCATTTTATGTTTTGTTATTAAATATTTTCTTTAAAGACAAAAAAAACGATTTTTTTTCTTATCTTAAACAAACTGTTTAATAACAAAACATGATATGATCTTACTGTTATTTATAATAAATTATTTTAATCAAATTTTTTTTTTACCTTTTGCAGAAAAACTTTAACGTGCTGATTTTTTACCTCAAAGCCAGTCAATATTTATTTTAATTTTTGTAAATTTAATTTATTGTTTAATCTTTAATAAAGTATTTAAATAATTATCTATCCAATTTTGATGCATATAGAAAAAATTGTGGAAAAAATTTACTCTTTTGATTTCCTATTTTTGGTTGCTAAAATGATATGCGGACAAGCTAATAAATTCTCTAAGAGATGGCGTTAGTCCTGTGCTCTTGGGAAAAATTAAGAGTAGATTATAATAATTTTATAAATAATTTAATTTAAGATGAAAAAAGACCGTCGTCATCTTTACACCGCCGATTTTCAGTTCAACACTCCTAGCATGTTTTAGGCGCTCTGGCTAATACCGTCGCTTCACTGAAGGCCGGACCTACCTAGTCATCAGAGACTATAGATGGTGCCACTATAGACTTTTTGGGCAGGATCTTCCTCATCTATACGAATCAAGCATAAGGCAATCCGCAGCCTTGTCGAGTTTAATTTTATCCACAACCGGACGTTCACGGTAACGCTTCAGAATCTCGTCGATAAATAAGCTTCGAAATTGTCCACCCTCATATAGGGGGCCAAAAATTCTTCCCAGGACCCTCCTATCAAATGCGGCAAAAGTTTGCAATGGTTTTTGCTGAGAACTCAAGTATCATAAGAATATATTCTTTTAAAATTTAGACTGACTGAAGTAGGCTCTGCTGATTGCCAGCTGGGCAGACTTAGTGAGGATAATACCCTTCATGCTTACCTCTGGTTTCGAATTACTTTCTTCATTGCCAGATTA
Source organism: Atherix ibis (assembly GCA_958298945.1). NCBI lineage: Eukaryota > Metazoa > Arthropoda > Insecta > Diptera > Athericidae > Atherix > Atherix ibis. The sequence goes on along the minus strand of OY282605.1, from coordinate 26,100,465 downwards.
AAAACTATTGTGGATGGTAAATGGTCAGATATATTATCAATTTTTTTGGAATTCCGAACTTTCCCATGGATGTGTAGTAAGTAATTATTTAATTCGGCTATTACTGCTCCCCTCAATGCGTTATTTGAGTTTGTGTTAAAATTCTATCAATTTTCTTACAAACTTATTTTTCTATATTAGGAAAATTATGTGGAAATAATCCATAGTGCTTAAAAGTTAGCCTCTTTTTAATAAGCGTTATGAAAAAAGGGTACATAAAATTTAAAGTCATCAAATTTTGTTGTAAGTTTTTTTGATTTAACACTCATAAGTTTACTCTCAATTCCTACCAAAATAATGGAATAATTGATTTTTATACTGCTTTGAAGCTTCTCATCTTTAAAAGTGGAAATGTATTTCTCCATCACCAGTTTGGCTGTCAAAATAATGAAAAGTCCACAATTCAGCAGTGTTATTGTGTGAATGACTTTATTGCTTTCTCTCCTCTCTTGAGCAGAAATAATACTGCCCAGTCATATTTTTGAGCTTTTCGGAAAGATTAAGTCAATCCTTCTCTTTTCATACTTTCTTATAATAAAGTCGTACCTGTCGGAGCAATATTTTTTCAGGTAATTGAGCATGCCAAAAATACTAATATGTCATCTATTTAAGCAAGTATTCCCCAAGGTCCTCTATTAAATAAAATTTACACTAATGATATTCTAACGAGCAATAAAAACCTAATAGAAATATGAGGTCTGTTCAAAAAGTATCGGGAATTTTGAATTTACGCGGGTTACGTGTATTCGATTTTCGATTTTGTTTGTGGCGTTATATTGGTACTCATGTCTCTCACTTCTGCCGATAAGTTCGGCTATATTGAATGTTCAGTTAAATTTTCATAGCTGCTTTGCTTGCACGTGTTTTAGCTCGTCTTCGAATATTTGCGATACCTTTTGAACAGACCTCGTATATGCCGATCACAGTGTCATCCCACCATTCTACAAATCCATATTGATTCTCTTCAAAACTAGTTAAAAAAAATGGAGTGGGATACACTACTGAAGTCTATTTGGACTTACGAACTTAAATTTTTAAGTTTATAATATGTGAGGTTAACCTATCGATTTACATTGAAGCTGATGAATAAGCTCTTCAAAGAACATTGCAGACACTTGGATGCTCTACCATGACAACGCCACCTATTAATGGAGATCCATCAACGAGTTTTTGTCGCTAAAAAAATTTCTGTCAATTATTAACTAACTAGGGTTTGGTCATAGATGGCGTGAGTGAACGTATTAAGCTACCATGGGCACGCCATACTTTTTTTATGAGTTTGTCAGCAATTTCGTACAATAACATACATTTTCAGCAATTTCGTACAACAACATACATTTTTCCTTTGGTAATCATGTCTATTTTTGTGCCAGAAAAATAGCATATGCGGGAAGCTCTGCTTTTCTGCTTCAATTTGAAGAAATCGGATGCCGAATAGCATTAAATGCTTATAGAGGCTAATGGTGACAGTGCTTTATCGGAAATAACGTGCTAAGATTGGTTTAGTCGGTTCAAAGACAGCAATTTTGACTTGTGGGACAAGAAGCGTGAAAATCGGCCTAGGAAGGTTGAGGGCCATGAATTGAAGGCTATTTTGGACGAAGGCGATACCTAATCGTAAAATTTTTTTTTTTTCGCGGAGCAATTGGGTAATACTTAACCAGCCATTTCCATGCGTTTGAGTACCATGGGGAAGATTGAAAAAATCGAAAAATGGATGCCGCATGAATTGAGCGATATGCAGATGGAGCGACGCCAAAACAAATGCAAAATTTTGCTCACCAGACAAAAAAGAAAGTCGTTCCTGCATCGGATTATGACAGGCGATGAAAAGTGGATATACTTTGAGTATCCTAAATGCAAGAAATCGTGGGTTGATCCCGGCCAACCATCAACATCTTCCCCAAGACCAAATCGCTTCGGACGGAAGACGATGCTGTGCGTTTAGTGGGATCAGCAGGGTATCGTCTACTATAAGATTGCATCGGATTATCAACAAAGATATGTTGATAAAAAAAAAGGACGGATTATCAACAAAGATATGACAAGGTCATTTTCCTCCACGAAAACGCACTATCGCACACTTCGAAAATGGTCCTAAACTACTTGGAGACTCTCAACTAGGAGGTGCTACCCCACTCCGCTTATTCACCAGACCTGGCCCCTTCCAACTACTACCTGGTTGAGTCGATGGGTCACGCACTCGCTGAGCAGCACTTCGATTCTTACGAAGACGTCCGAAAATGGCTTGATGAGTGGTTTTCCTCGAAGGAGAAGAAATTTTTTTAGCGTGGTATTCACAAATTACCCGAGAGATGGAAAAAATGTGTAGCTAACGAGGGCAAGTACATTGAATAAATTTATTTTTGCTTTCTATGACAAAAACATGTGTTTTAAGCTTATAACCCTGGTAGTACAATTTCAAACATGGAGTAATTAACAATAGAACATCCGTCAATTGTGAGGTATGGACATTTTTCGTTCGAAATTTTCTTGAGCGTCCAATTATATTTTAATATAGACAGCTACATCAACAAACAAAATTATCTAATCTGGGGCACGAAAAACCCTCAAATGAAATTTTTAAGAAAAACTGATATAACCAAAAAAAAGTCATTGTTTAGTGCGGTTCATAGCAGGTGGTGAATTTTTAATGATAATAACGAACTTTTTTTGATTACAAATTGATTTAATTGAATATGAATAAGCTTTAGTTTTAATAAAACGGCACTACGAGTCACACACTGCATCAAAACATCGGTTTGTTGTGCAATAAATTCGATCTCACAAAATTCTAAGGTGAATTGGCCACCAAGATCTTGCGATTTGACGCCGTTGAATTTTTTTTCTTTCAAGTTATCTGAAATAAAAACTATATGCCAATCATCCAAGAATAATTCCACATCGAAAAATAAATATTCGACAAGAAATTGGAGGCCGTTGATCCATTCTGATTGGGAAAAGTCATCGTAAATTGCAATGTTCGGATACAGACCCGCAAAATAAGTCGTGGTGGTCCTATTAATGACAAATTTTTATTTTTATTAATCATATATAATAAAAATAAAAATTAATCATATTAATAAAAATGTCCAATGTTTGCTCAAAATTTTTAAAAAAATTCCGTTAAAAAGAACCAACCATCTTTGTAGGCGTCTCATTACTTTTCTCATATTTAAAAAAGATCAAAATTCAAATAATAAAACACAATTTTTTTTGTATAAAAAAACAATAGTATATTAAATAATATTCAAAAAATTCTCGATGTATTTTTCTCTTATTAAATACTTTACACTAAATCAACTAAAATCACTTAAATAATAATTTTAAAAAAAAATGAAAAACAAACAAACTCAACAAACACTTGATAGGAAGAAATTATTTACATATAAAAAAAAAAGTGTATTTATATAAGTACATTATTATTATACAATAAATAGATGCAGATCTTAAGATAAATTCAAATAATTATAAATTAAAATGAACTAAAATATAAAATTTGCTATTTAAACAAGTCTTAATTTGAAAGTTTTCTACAATAATTTCGAAAACTTTATCTTAAAAAAAAATATGCGTTACTATTTAAAAAAAAAAAACACTAAAAATATAAAAGCATATGTAAGAAAAAAAACTAAATTCCAATTGAGATATTTCTAAAATTGACTTTAAATTAAATAGACAAAAAATCAATTCAATTAATTTAAATTCTTATAAATAAATTCGTATAAATTCAAGCAGAGAGCCAACATTTTATAAAATGACAAATCGAAAAATTTACTTATTAAAAGTCTATCAACTAAAAATATGCTAAGTTTAAATATGAAAATATTTATGGAAAAAAAAAAGGAAATATGTCACATACTATATACTAAAATACTTTTTTCATTATTAAGTCTAAATTTTAATAAATCCGCGGTTCAAATTTGTACATCTTAAAATTCTGGCACCGTTCTTTTGTGATTTGGAATCATCTTCCTTAATAGTATTTTTCCTAATATTGTATTTTTTTTTTCATTATTCTCTTAACATTTTAATCTTAAACTGGCATTTAAGTCCCTCTAATCAGTACATACACATAAGCGACAAGCACTACTGGCCTTCAATTAGCACCGTATGGCATATCTGTCAAAATGACTGGATAATATTTAACGGAAGTCATCCAGAGCCCAGTGGATTCGACCTTACCGCTAGTGTGAGGTCTAATGGTGTATGAGCGCGGGGAATTTCTAACGTTGTGGTGGGTGATGTGGTCCGACATCGTTTCCGTGATTTCACTGACAAATCGATGGGCTCCTCTTGGATGTTGATGGTGGACTCAAAGTTATATGGGATCAAAGCAGGTACGGTGACATGTGCCAGCGTGAGAAATGGATTACTTCCAACACTAGTCGGTGGAAAGAATTTTAGTGGCTCCGAAAGGCTTCGCATCGTATCTAATTTTGAGCTAAATTTACTTAGTTTATTCTCAATTGGACTATCTAGTGTGGTATCGCGATTGCTGCCACTGTCTTCAGGATCAGCAGATGACGCCCCAGAGTCACTAGGCGAACTAGTCCGTCGACTCATCTTCTTTTGATAGTAACTGTTCCCGTTCAGAAAATTAACAGGTGCAAACGAATTTGTTATTAGTCCAGGACTAAGTGGAATTGTGATTTTTGGATTGACATTATTATTCTGGAAATTTTGTTGCTCCTCTCGTTGTTGATTCTGTTGGATAGCATCTTGAATGGTCTGTGAACTATGAAGTTGATCGTTATTCTGTTGACCAGTTTGATGTTGCTGATGTTGATGATGCTGTTGTTGTTGCTCCTGCAGTAAACAATGGATTTTGAACCAATTCGAACGTCGTCCATATCGAGATCCACTCTTCGACATCCCAACAAGAAGGCATTTCCGTAATCGACATGCTTTACATGCTGTTCGATTTTTCTTATTGATAATACATTCGCCATTATTTTTACATTCCGATATCGATGATATATTATTATAAGTACGTCCAAAAAATGACTGCAATTAAAATAGAACAAAAAAAAAGACAATCAAATTTATTGCAATCATATTTCTAATAATTATATTTACAATTAAAAATAGATCAATCAATTAAATATCAATTATTTTTCTTATAATACCAACTGGTATAATTATTGAGAGTTTTTTTTTATATATTCAACTACAAAGTAAAGTGGAAATTTTTTTCTAGCTTTCATAAATAAATATTATTTAATGAACTTCAATTGATTTGAAATATATTCAGTGTCAATCATAAAAATAATTTAAAAAAAAATAATAAATTGAAAACAGCGTCTTGGTTAAAAAAAAAATCTCATTTCGATTTCTAGAAATCACACCGTTTATCGGTAATTATCAAAGTCAGGGAAAAAAACGAGACTATTTATAAGCATTTTCTTATACAAAAACTACACGTAACATTTATCGATATTATCGGAACAACCTTGGTTGTTATTGAACAATCGATATTATAACAGGTAAGGTGTGTAATTTCAAGAATTCTCTCCTCTGATTACTAGTTTTTTGTTCAAACGAAATATTAGCGTGGTGTGAAAATATTCATAATTAATTTTCCTTAAATGATTCGTATAAAAATGATAAATTTCCAATATGATAATTACTTTATTTACGATTGTATATGATTGTGAATATGGTTTATATCGGTTAGAAAAAAAGGCAAAGTAGCTTTTGCTAATATTCCATGTTACTAAACCATACCTTCTTCCTCTAGTCATGCGATAGTAATCAAAAAGTTTATAAGGTTGACGTCAAGATGGCGCCTCTTGCAAAAAATTATCACAAAGCACCATCCTTCAAATGATTCCTGTCAAAATTTGACAGTTCGGCTGAAAAGTTTATAAGGTTGACGTCTAGATGGCACCTCTTGCAAAAAATTATCACAAAGCACCATCCTTCAAATTATTCCTGTCAAAATTTGACAGCAATCGGTCGATTGGTTCGTGAGATATAGTATTTTGAGTGAAGCAACTTTTGTTATTGAAAAAAAAATGGATAAAGACGAATTTCGTGTATTGATAAAGCATTGCTTTTTGATGAAAAAAAAATACAGTGGAAACCAAAGCATGGTTTGACAAACGTTATCCGGACTCTGCTCCAGCTATTTCAACTGTGGAATATTGGTTTCGTCAATTTCGAACTGGTCGTACGAGCACAGTTGATGCAGAACGCAGTGGACGCCCAAAAGAGGTGGTTACGGCAGAAAACATCAAAAAAATCCACAAAATAATTTTAAATGACCGTAAAGTGAAGTTGAGCGAGATAGCTGAGACTCTGAAGATATCGAAAGAGCATGTTGGACATATCGTCCATGAATATTTGGGCATGCGAAAGCTGTGTGCAAAGTGGGTGCCGTGTGAGCTCACTGTGGACCAAAAACAACAACGTGTTGATGATTCTGAGCAGTGTTTGGAGCTGTTCAAGCGCAATAAACACGAATTTTTGCGTCGATATGTGACAATGGATGAAACATGGCTCCGTCACTACACTCCAGAGTCCAATCGGCAGTCGGCAGAGTGGAGAGCGAGCGACGAACCGAATCCAAATCGTGTAAAGACGCAACAGTCGGCTGGCAAGGTGATGGCGTCTGTATTTTGGGATGCGCATGGTATAATATTCATTGACTATCTCCAGAAGCGACAGACGATCAACAGCGACTATTATATAGCGTTATTGGATCGTTTGAAGAAAGAAATCGCTAAGAAACGGCCTCATTTGAAGAAGAAAAAAGTGTTGTTTCACCAAGACAATGCACCGTGTCACAAGTCGATGAAAACGATGGTCAAACTCAATGAATTGGGCTACGAATTGCTTCCCCATCCACCGTATTCTCCATATCTGGCCCCCAGCGACTTTTTCCTGTTTGCAGACCTCAAGAGAATGCTTGCTGGCAAGAAATTTAAGACCGATGATGAAGTGATTGCCGAAACTGAGGCCTATTTTGAGGCAAAAACGAAAGAGTACTATAAAAATGGTATCGAACAGTTGGAAGATCGCTATAATCGCTGTATCACCCTCGAAGGCAACTATGTTGAATAATAAAAATGAATTTTGCAAAAAAAAATATTTTTACTGTGTTACCTTATAAGCTTTTCAGCCGAACGTTATGGTTTAATTTCCGCTTCAAAATTTTTAAGATATTTTCTAGATTTAAGGTTTACCAATTTTTATGCTGTAAAGTAAAATTTAACAAAATACCGAAAAACTATAGATTTTAATTTTATTTTTATTAAAATAAATTAATAATAATTGCTATAAACTTTTTTCAGAATCCTGTCCAATTGAAAGAATTTTTGATGATTTTTTTTTGCACATTTCGAACTGTTATTACTTAATGGATGTTAGTTTTCTAAATACCCAAAAGTAAAAAAATAATTCTACGTAAATATAATATTTTATAAAATTTTATTTAAAAAAAAAGTCCAACGGTATTAAATCGCATCCGTTTAACTTTTGACATCAGCAAATCTCGAAATTACGGGTTCTAGGAGCTTTTCCTCAAAATAAAATTCCAAATTTGTCATATTATATAACTTGTCCCATAATCTTCTTAAAACCATATAGTTTAAAATAAAATCTATAAGTTAAGATTAAAAAAATCGGTAGTCACATGGCCACAGTGCTCAAAGTTGATGTTAACTTTAACAAATATAGGGTTTTCTAATAAGAGTGATATGATTTCTAAGTAATGTTTTAGCCATTTGTAATATGTCATGATCTGTTATTTTTTTTCATTGTATTTAGTAATATTTACAATTTTATCTTGAAAAGATATACAGAAGAATAACGTTTACAAATAATTCAATTTTATTATCAAAATAATCGTTCTCCAATTGCAACTTTTCGTGCGCTCATCATCTTCTCCGATGAGGCTCACTTTGATCTGAGTGGTGCGGTAAATAAACAAAACTTTCGATTCTGGTGCAAAGAAAATCCACAAATTATTCATGAATACCCATTACATTCACCTAAATTGACAGTTTGGTGTGGTTTTTGGTCTGGTGGAATCGTCGGTCCGTAATTCTTTCGAAATGAAGCTGGTAACACCGTTACTGTCAATGGAGAGCGGTATAGATCAATGATAATCAACTTTTTATGTCCAAAATTGGAAGAAGTTGATCTTGACAACATCTGGTTCCAACAAGACGGGGCTACGTGCCACACAGCACGTGCAATAACCGAATTATTCCGAGAAAAGTTTGGAGATTCGATTATTTCAAGAAATTGTGACATTGAATGGCCTCCAAGAAGTTGTGATTTAACACCATTAGACTATTTCTTGTGGGGTTATTTGAAGTCCTTGATCTTTAGCAATAAACCAGACTATATTCAAGCTTTCGAAGTTAATATTGAAAGTGCTATTCATGACATACGACTTGATTTAGTGGAAAAAATACTCGAAAATTGGGTTCATCGAATTCGTTCCTGTAAAAGAAGTCGTGGAAGCCATCTGAATGACGTTTTATTCAGAACTTAATTGTATCGATCGTTCTTTACATTAAATAAAAAACATTTGAATTTCCCTAATAATTAGTGTGGTTTTTTAAAAAGAAATCATATTACTCTTTTTGGAAAACCCTATACAATCAAATGACACCTTTGGACCAAAATACAAAAAAGATAGGCACTTTTTGTGAATATTTTTACGATTTTACAGTAATTTGTGGGTTCTTATTGCCCCATATAAGATAAAATTGCTTCCGAGAAATAAGCCTCATCGGTGAAAATATTTTGTTCGAAACGTGATTATTGCAAGGGCATAACTTTAATAGAAAACTTTTACAAATTTTACGAACTTTTAAGTAAAAAATGAATTTAAGTTTTTAAATTTATTTTAACTTTTACACTTAATTAACAGCTCTTAAATTATAATACTATACTTTCGGTATTGCAAAAAAATATAATCCTGTATATATGTTATCAAAATTTGTACTCAGAAAAGTTCCACAAATTCTTTTTAATAAATTTTAACTAATTTTAAAAAATAATACAAAAATTTATTGAAAAAAAAATTTCAAATATTCAAGAATCTTCGGCAAACACTTAGAAAACGTCTTTAAACCTCACGAAGATGTCCAAGACATTCTGCATGACGAACAAAGGTTGCCCTTAAGTCCACCTCCTAAGTTTTCTACTCCTTCCGAAGTTAAATTCTTCCAATAAAAAAATCCCCAGGATATATAAAAAATCCCCAGGACCTCATAACTTCAGAAATCCTGAAGCAAATTTCCAAAAAGAACCCTCGTTCTTATAACCTATATTTATAATAGGATTCTCCGCACATCATTTTTTCCTTCCCTGTGGAAGTTTTCCATAATTAATCCCAAAACCTAATAAGCCCAAAAACCTTCCTACCTCATATAGACATATAAGCCTCCTTCCCATGTTATCAAAAATCCTAGAAAAATTAATCCTAAAACGCCTTTATCCCATTTTTGAAACCGAGGGTGTCATTCCTCAGCATCAGTTTGGATTTCGACCTGAGCATTCCACTATCCAGCAGTGTCATCGCGTAGTCGACTACATAGCGTGTTCGCTAGAGCGGAAGGAATACTGCCCAGGCGTGTTTCTTGACATTTCGCATGCTTTCGACCGTGTATGGCACACGGAAATAACCTGAGGGTAGGACTCGCTGGATTGCTTTGGAAGTTGCAGCGAGTCCTACCCTCAGGTTATTTCCACATCCTTAAATCTTATCTCTCAGACCGATATTTTCAGGTAGCTGAAAATATGGAGTACTCTGACATTTATCCAAATTTCCGCCGGTGTCCCTCAAGCAAGTATCCTAGGTCCTATCCTATACAACATTTATACCCATGACATTCCTTGCCACAATAACATCCTAACCGCAACATATGCTGACGATACAGCCATCCTGACACATCACAAAGATGCTTCCACAGCCATTAGTATCCTACAGAACCATATCCACTCCTTAGAAACTTGGTTTAGAAGGTGGAGAGTGAAGGTAAATGATTCCAACTCCCTTCCAATCCAATCCCTACAATCCCGAATCCTTCGTAAAATTGTCAATGCCCCCTTTTATGTGCGAAACACTGTTATCCACCGTGACCTAAATGTTCCATCTCCCGATATAAAAAATTCCATTCGCATCTATCGTTCCACCCTAATCCTTTAGGAAGGGAACTTTTCACTCTCACACTTCCAGTATACACACCGAAAAAAATCTGCTTGTTACTAGCATAAGTAGTTGTAGATAACATTTAAAATAAAAAAAAATAAAAAAAAATATTCAAGAACGATTTTTTTATTTTCTATGATTTTATTCAATTATAAACCGTTTAAGATCTTTGATTTTTTTAAAAATTCTTAAAGTAAGTTTTTGCGTATTAATACCAAATATGTAATAGACTTACGCAAAATTATAATTAATTTTATTAATAAAAAAAAATTGAATAATTTCCATTTTATTATTATTGCAGATAATAAACGAAGGAAAATTTTCTTCATTTATTGAAACAGTCTTTAAATATTGGATTTTGTATTTAAAATTTTTTTTTTAAACTTGATTCTTAGCCTTAAGGCAATATAATATAGCCAGCTCCGACTTAGATATAGATTCTAGAAAGTCCTATTCATAATACAGATCGTTTTGTTAATTAAGAGCACACAGAAAATCAAAAGAAATCATCGTAAATAATTTGTGTTATTGATCACCGTATCTGTAACGAAAAATATTAAGTGGGTTGATCTTCTATTCCATATAGACGAACAGGTGAATAGAGAATTCATATTCCATAAAATATAATTAGTCTAAATGATGAATGATTTTTTAAACGTATTTACACAGTGGGAATGTTCCGATTCATTTTAATCACTAATTTCGTTTCAAAGTTCAGTGCGAATAGAGTATGAACATAACTTTTTTTTGTTTTTTTGTTTGTATGTAATTATGTAACAAAACATCTTCTTCGAAGATATTTCATTAACTTGTCAAAAAATTCAATGTCTTTCCTCCTCTTTGCTAGTATAAGACAAAGCAATATTTTCAAAAAGATTACTCACAATTCCTTATTTAATATCCTCATCGATCGAAAAGTTTTTGCTTTTTTTTTTATAGATTTTCTAGTATCTATTATAGCATTTTTGATGAGTAACAAATATTTAATAATAGTCTAATACAGATAGTATTGTATTACAATATAATAAAATACCCTATAAAGTTTAAATTCATTTTAGATATTTTTCCTAATACTCATACTTGACTAATCAGCAAAAAGTCCAAGCACATTCAACGTTAACTTTAGAAGAAAAATTACTATTTACTTTATAGTAATTTATATCAAAAATATTATGAATCAATCTCACACTTGAATTGAAAACTAGTCCTCCAAACTTGAACTCGAACTCCTCTAAATATAACCGAAATATTTCTCACGATCAGATCGGATGTTTTTTTTCTTCTTCTTCGTCATTTCAATACAGAGTAAAGGAATCATTTAGTCCATGAGATGATCGTTTCACGATCAGGTTAACTTTTCGAGATGTAAACAAAAATATTGTAAATGATTAATATACAAGGCAGAACAAACGATCAGTTCATGTAATAAATGGATTTTTGCCAAGTAGACTTTCAATTTTAGTGATCGTTCATCCATCATTTGGCATGGCGTAAATGCACACGCACAGGCTCCAAATCTAGCAGTTCATATATACATACACTTAACTGGTGATCACCTGGTTTGTCTGGTGGTGGCAGGTAAACGTCGCCTTAGGGGCATTTCATACAAAACGATCTTATGTACTTTAAACTAGATCAGCATAAAACCGACTAAAGAGGAACATATACGAATGAGTAGAGAGGATCATTAATGGTTGATTTTTTTTTCTCTCCAATCACTCTTGTACAAATTTTCTTCAATATTTCTACATTTAAACACTTCTTAAGCATAGTTGATCGTAGACTGCCAGATCTAATAAGCACAGATTACTAAACACATCTCGGTTATATGAGTTTCGAATTCAAATTATACCAAATAAGTATATGTTTATTGATCATTTCAAGATTCGTTTGAATTGGATTGCACTGATTTGGATCGAATCAGATCATTGAATAGAAGAACTGGTGGCCAATTAAAACCAATGATTTATGTCTTCAAAAATGCTTGCACCTTCTTAGATTTGTAAGGCATCATATTATGCCACCACAAAACATCGTACGTTCTCTTAATTTACTTTTAAATGATTGCTTAGTATTTAGGAGAACGAAAAGAAAAAAAATACTTTTCAAAGATAATTTGACAGGCCACACGAAACACAAACCGTCCATCCAATCGTAATAATCAAAATGGTTTTGGTCCATTTTTCGGCAAACATCGACCGATATACGTGCCCTGGCCTGGGCATGAAGCAGTCATTGACTTGACTCAACAATTTCGTTCATCTTCCATGACCATCACGAATACGTGTTGTAGGTGTTATAATCATATATTAGATATTTTATGTGAATCGATCATTCGAATAGATAAAATCGATGATAGCGCTAGTGTATGGATCATCACTGTCTACACTTTTCTCACCTTTTATATCGATTTTATCGATATTCTATTCTCTTTTTGGATTATTTATATTTATTTATTTTTATTTTTTTTCTTCTTATTATTATTATTACATTCTATTATGAAATGACGGTGCAGTTTGATTTTGACATGATCTCGTTAACACGTCAATAAGTGTACAGCTAGCCTAGCTATTTAAAAATGAAAACAAAAATTCAAATGATGGCACCGATCGAAATAGTCTATTAAGTATAATAAAATTCATCGATTTGCAATGTCAATAAGATATTCTCATTTTCTTTAAATATAAATCGTTTAATTATAAATTTTTATCTTATAAATATTTAAATAATATGAAAATTGTATTTGCATAGAATTGACCTAGTTTGGTATTTGATTCAACTTAATCGAATTGAAATGGGGTGGAAAAAATTGAATTTTTAAAAAGAAAAGAAAATCTACTTAATTGAAGTAGATTTTTAAGTAGATTTTTATATAAATATCGATTTATAGATATTGTCTTTATCATTTTTATTAAAACAAAAAAAGAGAAACCATATTTTTATGCCTTCATATAAATTTTTTTTTTTTTTTTTCAAGCAGGTTGATTTTTAATAATAAATTTATTTTTGAAAATAATAATTGTTTAAATGTTCACAATATTTGCTATTTTTAAAATTAATTCGAACAATATTTTAATAATACGAGTAGTACACAAAAATTCACATAAAACGCTTCTTTCTGATTTTTCTGAAACATGTTGAATATGACATCACCATTATGAGTGAACTGGGGACCTTGTCAACATTTGCAAAGAACCAAACTAAGTAGAACAGTAGAACAGTTGCGTTTTAGTAAAGACACCCACCCAAGTTGACGAGATTTTCGGGCAACTGGATGACAATTTTCTCATTAATTTCCATATAAAAGATTATTCATTTTGCAGTTTGGAAAACATAGTTTTTTTAATTTAACTACATATAAATATATATAAATTTTTAATATATAATTATTTATATTAATATTTGCCAATATATATTGCAGATTTATAAATTAATAAACAATACGCAAAGAAGGTATAAAGTAAATTAAGTGATAAAAAGCAAATTTATGGATCAAAACTTTGTTTAGTGATGGGACTCATTTGTCACTTGATGGAATGTATTTAAATCACTAAAATACCTATAAGTAACTATAAAAAACCATTGCATTTTTGAAAAGTACCTGTCCGTAGTTTGGTTTTTTTGTTGTTTTTTGTTTTGTTGAAAATCGTCTTTAGCGATGAGGCTCATTTCTTGTTCGGTGGATACGCACCATAACGTAAATTGTCATATATGGCGCTTATAAAGCTCCCTCAGGATTATGGCAAACCTACAGTATTCATGAAAAGTAATTTTCTGGTATGCAGTGGGGTCTTAACGTGTCATTTATACGTTTTTTATTTATTTTTTAAATGAAGAAAGAGTAATTGTTACCGTCAATTATGAGCGCAATGACCGTATGATAATCAATTTATTTTGAACTGAACTTAAGGACTTTAATAGAAATAAAATGAAGTTTTAACTAGATCACAAAGCACACTATATATAAATTTTTGTTTTATTCCCTGAAAAGCTCATCAGAATATATAATTGACAACTCCGAAATTTGGTGTTGTTAATTGGCCTCAAAGATTGTGTACGATTAATGGCTGTTTTCTTATTTTTATATAAAAAATCTATATAAAAAAGCTTTTTTTACACAGACAGTTTTTAAATTTTTTGAGTATTTTTAAACCAACATCTATCAAGTATTGTACAAATTGCAGTTCGAAATGTGCGAACAAGTTTTTTTTAAAATTACCTCAAAAGGGTTGAGTTCTATAATAAGCTTCGTTTTAATTTTATTTAATAACAAAATTTAGTTTATATATTTTAGTAAAAATTTTATAAACATATGAATTTTAAATCAACTTTATTAGTTTTTACTTTTTCACAGTGCAAATTGGATAACTTTTTAACTAGTCGTGATTTTTATTTCTTTTATACGACAAATTAATGGCAAATAAATTTTAATAAAAGTTGCTTTTACTATTAAAAATGTTGCCAAGTACATATAATAAAAGAATAAGTAAAATGACGATATAATTAGAAGAAGGATTTTTTAAGTACAATTCGTATTTTTGGAAGAAAAAAATTCTAAAATATATTTAAACTAAATCTCGTTTTGATTAATTGTTTAGAAGAAAAAAACAAAAAGAGTTGCTAAAAATCCTTCATTCAATTAATTAGTAATCGAGCAATAGGTAAATTTTATAAATTATCATTAATAAAACTTTACTGAAAACTATTACAAAAGAAATAACACAATTTACCTTGCATCCTTCACAGGTAAATGCTCCAAAATGAAAACCGGCTGCAGGTTCTCCACAAACCTTGCACTGTTGGTTCATCTGTAATTAAAGAAGAAGAAATTTTTTTTTTTAAAATTCGTATTCAAAAATGAATTGTTGAAGCTAATTTTCAATTTAGTTACGCATAAATAATCAAAGTGATGCGCATTTTTTGCGTAAATTTCTCTATGGAATTATTATGTCTAGTATTGTGCTCGTATAATTAATAATATTTAAGCGAAAACCGGCCGTCACAACCTTGAGACTAACCGCACATTAATGGTTAAACAAATTATTGTTCATCACATCATTTGCAAACAATAGTTAAAGAAATTAATAAAAATCGAATAGAAGGTTGATTTCATGGACTTTAAAAATATCATAAATCTAGAAATTATTTACAAATCAGTATGTGCTTATTATTCGTTAACTAGTACCGTACTCGTTATAAACTAAAAGCGTACTCATACTTGACGGACGATTCAGTGTTAAGCAAATATGCTCACCTGGATGAAAAGGTGACTTGGTTTTGCAAAAGTACCAAATCATCAGAAATTTAATATGAGTTTGTATAAATTTGTGAATAACGTCATCAGCTAAAATGATCGATAATTTTTAAGTAAATAGTTTTTGTGTCAATAAAAAAACCACATAAATGGCAGATAAATTGTTGTTTTGTTCTATTTTAGTAAAACTGTCATGGATTTGAAAATAAATTGCTTCAAAAAGTTAAAAGTAAATATTTAACTAGTCTCAGATTATTCAATTTTAAGTTTACAATTTTATTTATTTTCCATTTTGTTATATCGAAAATATTCCAATAACCAATACTCTATTATACTATAGGCCATTCCAATTTGTCTGCGCATAAATTCTTATTACTTGAAATGACATCAACTCCCAGTAGTCCAACACAAATGGTGATCAAATGAGAAATTACCCCAACAAATCCCTTTCTCGGTTAAATTCAATTCCATTCGATTCAATTCGATTCGATGCGATACGATAACAGGTGATGTGACGATACGATAAAACGATCTCAAAGTCATTGTAGGATGTTTGAGTAAATAGATACTTGGCATACGTTTGTGGGGCTAGTATCGCTGGTGCCTAGGTTTAAAGTGATCCTATTCAGATGATCCGATCTGATCATTGCCATCCGATTATCAAGTCTTTTTGCAGTGAATCTTATCGTTTTCATGTGGTCGGTGTACAATTGCGACAAGCCACAATGGTGGTCGTATTTTCTGCAAAACAGATTGTGTAACATGTCGAAGCTATTAAGAGGCACCTGATTTAATTATTGAGCAAATTGCCCATGAACAATAAATCGTAGCATTGGTTACCTGGTGGTTGGATACCTACAAATCGACCAGTAGCCGTTTTGCTATTTGAGCACCTGAAACTGAACACCTGTATGCCTATACAATGAGTTTTTCTTTGAATTGAATTCAAGCTTTTCGCCATTTCTAATTGTACGACTGTTCAAACAAAAACAAAAAAACTTAACCGACAAAGACTAAAAACCAACAAAATCAGTCAGACGCTACCTATACTATAGGATAGGTATTGGCTACCCACTCTACTTTGGACAGTTTCTAGATGTAAGAGAAGGTATCCCAATGAAGTTTTATATCCTCTTTCAATGACACTGAATTCTCAGCATCCAACATAGTCTTGACATAAATGTCAGCAAATATTTTATTTTGATAGTCGCCTTTAATTCTGCCGAACCGAACATGCTCAACCCACAAATCTTCACATACCTTTCCGACTTCTACACATTCAGTGGTGGTCATACTAGAAAATCTTTTTTTTTCCCGCTTCTTATGTAATTGATAAAAAGTATTTGTTTATTTATCTCGAAGCTTAAAAGGTTCGTTTTCAAATCAGTTTTTTTATAAAATTCTTTACAATTAAGAATTATTTTTATTTTTACTTATAAATTTTAACAAATAATAGCTTTATTTCTTCACCTTAAAAGAATATACCAAAAATGATGGCGTGGTATAACTAATACGATGGTTGTATGATTAATATCTAATTCTCGGGAAGACATGATACTTCTACTATTAAAACACTTTCCCTTCTAGAAATAAATTTTTTTCAAGGTTCCTGTAAAATTTTCAAATATCTTTATCATTGAGTTTGCAAGTGACAGCCATTTGAAGTCAACAACTTTAATGATTTTAGAACAGTGGAAAATAACGTATATTTATGAGGAATCTCCACCTTCACTATTGACTGTAAAATATTGGATAGCTAAATTTAAATGCAACTGTGCCAGTATTTTTGATGAAGAACATTCACGTCATGTATATGAGGACATTACATCAGAAATGATTGAAAATATCCACAATATAGTGAAAAAAATTGAAGAGTGAAAGTGCGCAATATTTCTGAGGCTGTGGTCTTCTCATTTGGTCATTTGGATATGGAAAAGATTTTATATATTTGACACGTGTGTTAACTTCAAAAAAATATTTGGCGATGTTTAAGCGCAATCTTGTTGCCGTCCAGAGATTTATCACAGCACACCAGGTTACGTAGCAAACCGGTGTTAGAAATTGGGGAAGGCCAATTAAGCGGCATTTTTCCCGTCGATTACCTTGAAAGGAGTAAAACGATAAATGGTGAGTATTATGGAAAGTTTTTGGATTGTTTCAACGATACTGTGAAAGAAAACGTTAGCATTAAGCCAAGAAAAAATTCTCTTTCGTCAATAAAATGCATTCTAGCACCCTTGTGTCATCACCATGACAAAATTTCATAAGTTAGGGTAGGAATTGCTTTCGCATAAACCATATTCATCATATTTAACCTCCAGCAACTATTTTCTATTTTTGAATACAAAAATTGATATAGCAAAAAAAGATTTAGCCTAATTTGAAGAGTTGGAGAGATTTTAATATTTAAAAATTATATAAAATATGTTCAATTAAATGTATCAAGCCACAAGAAGATAACATTTTACACATTAAAATTAATATTTCTAGTCAAGGCTAGGTATTAATCATACAACCCTCATAGCAAAAAGATTCATTTTATTCAAAGCCTATAATTATATTCCTCGAATTATAAGTTATTAATATGGTAGTATTAATAAAGATTTTCGAAATCTGCTTTCATGAAAATTGATTTTAATGAATATCAATAATTAATATACAAAAATATTAATATATTTATGGAACAAGTTCATTTCTCACATTCTCTTAATTGGCTTATGTAAAAAATTATTTTATAAAATGTTTTTTTATAACAAAATTTTTTTTAAAAGTAAACGAAAATTTTCGCAAGTTTTTATCTTATCAATAATATCAAAAAATTTCTTCTCTTTGCAAATATTCAATTGGGAACAGCTTTTAATCATACAAAAAAAAAATTATTGAAAAATATTATGGAAGAAAAAATAATTAACTAATGTAGGCCGAAAGTTTTATGAAAATTTCATTTTAAATACTTCCTTATTGATGAGATGGTTTTGTTATTTTTACTTCAATTTTTCGTTAATTATTCCATAACTTTCGACAGATTTAGATATCGATCAGTTTTAAAGTAATCAATCAGTGTAAATAAGATTAATATTTTTTATAGTAATTTAACCAGCAACATACATTAATATTCATTAGTATTTAATCAACTTGTAGTCGTAAGATCAGAAAAATTATATATCAAAAATAAATATAGTTTTTAATATATTAATATTGAGTAGAAATAAAAAAAAAAACAAATCTCCAAATTTCTGTGGTAATAAATTAATGGTAATAAATTATGGTGAAAATTTAAGAGGAAGAGTTTCTTAAATGTGTTATGAGAACCTAACTAAGAAAAATTATAATAAATTCTTAATCAATTAAAGCTTGTTTACCGTTGACTCTTTTTGGGAAAGATATATTTAAAAATATTTCTGATCAATATAAACTAGTACAGAATTATTTTTAGCAAAATTATTTAAATAATTTAAGAGAAGATTATTTATTTAAGAGAAGCCATTGTATCTGGGAAAAGTAATTGTCTGGTGTGGTTCCTGAAGGATAAATTTTTTATTCTTATCTAAAGTTAACAGTTTTCATTTGTACTATATACAATTTTAATAAAATAACATCAAAAACGACAAAATATGACAAATTTTCTGACTTAATTGTGCAAAATTCACTGAACGCGTAATTTCGAGATTTACGCGCCTCCAGTTTTGATACCATTGGGCTTTTTTTTAAGTAAAATTAAATAATAAATTATATTTAATACCATTGAGCTTTTTATAATAAAATTAAATAAAAAATTACATTTATATAGATATTTATTAAATTAAAAATAGCATTTTTAAATTAACATTCGTCGATAAATGACCAAATAACAGCCTGAGATGTATAAAAAAGTCATTAAAATTTTTGTTAAAACAAATAAGTTTTTTTTAAAAATTATTATAATTTTTTTTATAATGGCAATAATAAATCTATATAATTAATAAAAAATTTATACAAAACTTGTTTAACAAATATAATTTTTTAATATTTACTTTCCAAACTATAAACTGAATTATCTCTTTTTAAGAATTTATACTATGTATTTTAATAAGTAATTAAATTTAGTAAAAATTTAAAGAAACAAATCATTTAAATAAAATTTTCTCATATTAATTATAAAAATTTCGATTAAATTAACTAATAGTTTAATGACAATAAAAATAAAACGATTTATAAATGCCTTGCCATTAATTACTAAATATTTTCAATTTGAAATGCTTCTTAAGCTAAGCATATTCCATAATACTACTATTATTTTACAAATGTACATAAGTTCTTGAAAGGATCTGATTGAAAAGATGCAGTGTAAGATAGAATGAGCAAAAATGTGATCACCACACTTTTACACTTTGCAGAGGAGATATCTCTTATATAACTTGTAAGTGGTATTAATATTCTATAAAGAACTTATAATCGACAGACATTAAATCTGAAACTCTTCTTTCAACTAGAAAAAAATGTTGGGATTTTCAAAGTTCTTCCAAGGGAAAATAAGTCGTAAAATTTCAAAAAAAAACCAATATGGACATATGGACTGGAATTTTGCCATACAACCAGCATTTTAACTCCCATCGACTCCAAACTTATAGTTCCGAATACTTCCAAAAATTGTCGATGCTCTCTTTTATGTACAGAACAATATTATCGATCGTGATTTATATATTCCATTCGTTCGTGAACTGTACATACCACGATATTCACATCTATCCTACCATCTTAATCTTCCAGTCAAAAAAAACCTGTTCACTCCTGCCTCTTATACATCCTTGAAAATTTTAAAAATATTAACAATACCAAATTGTATGTTCGATCAAAGAAAAGCAAAGTTAAATAATGGCACACTAGACCAGAGAGTTCATATTAACTAATGATTTATCCATTGTTACGGGTATTCCTGGAAAAGTAAACTCCCGTCAAACATACAAAAAATCATATTCTACAGTATCATGCTTAGAGGACCTAATTGGTTTGATATTTGGCAGCTTCAAGAATGCAACGATATCGCACGACATAAATGGTCACCTAAAGGCATCTCTTATCCTGGTAAGAGTCTCCCTTACTACTTACTATGCATATTCCAAAGAATTGCCATATCGTCCCACATTTATTTTCGAAAAGGATTCCTTCTATCTCTGAGCTTCCTGATTCAACAATCAATATTTCATTTATTTATTCATCTCGATTATATACACAAAGTCTAAATATAAAAGAATGCTAACAATCTCAGCATATATTTGTGAGGTCTTATCCCGACTCTCACAGACTAGTCCGTTCAAATTCAAATGCCACGTGGTCCAAATGATTTTTGTAGATATACCAAAAGCCCCCATCTACTTTTTATGGAATTTTTCCATTGAGAATAGAAGAAAAAAAGATCCTAATTTTCCTTGGAAGAATTTTAAAAATTCCGAAATTTTTTATAAAAACAAAGCACGTTTAATTAAAGAATTGAAAATTTTTCCAAAATTTTTGATAATCAAAACAAAAAAATTCTAATATTTTTGGTTAAGAAAACAAAAATTACAAAATTCAAATTTCCTAAAATAATAAATAGTTTTAAATAAATTTTTATAAGATCCACTCTCCAAAATAGAAATCCTAAACTTTTGGCCCAATTAAGCTTAAATTTGAATTAGTTTTTTTTTAGAATTTGAATAATATTAAATTTATTCAATTAGAAAACTTGCTACTTTTTTCATAAATATGTTGACATATGAGTATCCTAATTTTTTGCTTTTAAAAGCTTACATAATTTACAATAAATTTTAATCGATTATTTTAATGGTAACTATAATAATATCGGTAAACATATAAATTCCCATGCAAATACGGGAATTTATTGGTACAATAGAAAATCCACAAACTCCCACTGATTTATAATAATTTACTTAAGTGCAATTTTATCACAAAAACAAGTAAGTATGAATAAATAATAATAGATATTAAAAAATAATAGATAAGAACGAATACTTCATATCAAATTTAAAAAGCATAAATTTGAGCTTTAGTCAATTATAAATATTATTGGTTTTACTAAATTATAAATTATATTTTATATTATAAGATGAAAAGAAAAACAAAACAGTTTCACTTAATCCCACGATCATATGATGATAACAACAATCACAACTTGGAGGAACAACGTCGATAATGATTTCAATGGCAATGCGGTGAAGAGTATCGATCTACCTGGTGCGGTCGCTTCTGATTCACTTTAGGATCCGTTTATGGGCGACCTTAAGAAGATGGAATTAATCAAAACATGTCACGACTCCCAGCCCGGTTCTTAACTCTAATTATGTTTGACAAGATGTCATCGTGGTAACGCGCATATCAATCGGAATGAGCAACGATCATTTCACCGATCATTTAGCCGACGGATTAGGTGTATTTTTCTCGTCTGTTCCATAGTAATCGATATACGCTAATGCTATGCACCTTCTACACTTTTCTCTTATGTGACAGGTGTTTAAAGCTGTTTGCATAGAAGTAGAGGATAATAAAACAGGTACAAGGAATACGACAAACAGTGGCTGACATTAGATAAATGTAGGAAGAGATGTATATGAGAAAAAATCCTACTCCGAATATAAATAACAGTAAATATGAAATTAATCATGAAAATAACATCTCAACAATGTCAGTTCAGTTAATGTACAATTAGTTAATATCTTGCAAGAAAAAAGTGGGGATAAAGATTTCTATCAACAGTTGAAGGATAGCTATTATATGCGGATTTTATGCGATATTTCCGAAAAAGAGAGATACGAGGTTAGTTTGAAAAGTACCCGACCTAACGAAGAAAACACCAAAAATTTGTGGTTTATTTCTTAATATAGCTACCTCTTCATTGTTTTTAGCAAACCTTTTACCACCGAGCCATTTTTTTAAGATTGGAAAGAGAAAATAATTTTTTGTGAAGATATAATTCAAACTTTAACTCATGGATTTTGGTCATCGCTATAGCGAATATATGAACTGGTGCACTCCCTTCTTCGCCAAATGCGGTCGTTTTTTTTTATTTCTTTACTTCAACCCTACAATAAGTCCGCACAATACTCGCTGTTGATTGTTTTACCTTTTTTTACGCGCATCCCAAAAAACTGACGCTATGGCCTTTTCAGCCTTTTTTAGAGCCGATTCTCTCCCTTTCAGGCCATTGTATTGACCCATATTTGATCCTTGGTTATGAATTGATGAGCAAACCCGTCTTTATAGCTGCAAAACATCGCCAAACACTTGATTGAAATATCCTCGCGACGCTGTTTCTGCTCCTTTGTGAGCAAACGCGACACCCATATAATCTATGTACAGCACTTTTTGTAATGCCTACCATATCTGATGGCTATCGCAGTTTTAATCGACAGTCATCCAATACCATTTGGTTGATTTTCTTAACCATTTCTACCGTGGTCATCTCATTTCAGTGACCACTACGAGGTTCGATTTAGCAGCTTCGTACGGTCTCGTTTAAACTCTTCTATCCAATATTTTATAGCTGTAAACGAAGGAGCACAATAACCCAAAGTAGAGTCTAGAGCTCAGCTTTGATATTGGTTAGACTGAGACCTTTTAAATAAAAGTATTGTATCACATAACGATGACCAATTTTTTCATTGTTTACAAATTCACTGATAACGTTCACTATTTATGGCTGTCAAACAAATATTAAATAACACAGCGCCTTCCAACTGCAAACTTTAGCTTTATAAGGTTGGTACTTTCGAATATAATCATATTTTTCAAACAACAACAGCCATTTATACATCAAGTCGGATACTTCTCATAACACCGAATAAAATTAGTTATCCAATTGTTACTTCGAAAAGTAAAGTTAAATAAAATATATTTTAGATATCAATTTTAATAAAAATTTGATTTAAATATATTAGTTTTTAACTAATTATATATTTTAAATATTTTAAAAATATATAATATTGATAATTTTTTATTATTATGTAATAAATTTAAAATCGGTAAAAAAGGTCGCAGAAAAATAATTGCAGGGTGCAATCCTTTTGTATAAATTTTTTCATGACTTTTTCAAACATTTTGGGTGGTCACAACTTTACGGGTATTGATTTTTAAATGACTCATAGTTGAAAAATTACCAGTGCTAATATGATTTTTTACGTAGCCTTGTAAAAATCATTTCTATAGCGTCAAATTGCACGATCTTGAAGACCAATTGACAATACCAAATCTTGAAATGACGCGTCTTAAGAATTTATCGTACAATAAATTTTAACAAATGATCGTGTTGTGAGACTTTTGGCGCTATTTCGTTAAAACCACATATGACCCAGTTAAAAAATTTTAACTCATAACTCTTAAAATTGACAAAAACCATTTCTTCTTCTTCATTTTTCAAAGAAATACAAACCAAAAATAACTTCAGATAAAGTATTTTTATAGATTTTTAACTTTTAGATTTTTATAGCTTCATACGAGGGTCGTTCAATAAGTCCTCAAAAAAAGATGGAAAAAACTGTTTTTTAAAAAAAAAATTTTTTATTTTGCAACACAATCTCCTTTTAGCTCTATTCACTTTTCCAACCGTTTTTCCAAAATTTTTATCCCGTCCAAAAAATAGGATTTCGGAAGTTCTGCAAAATACTCATCCGTTTGAGCAATGACGTCCTCGTTGGAAGTGAACCGTCGTCCGCCAAGCCATTTCTTCAGATTGGGGAAAAGAAAATAGTCACTCGGGGCTAAATCTGGTGAATAAGCGGGATGCTGCAACAATTCCATTCTCAATTCCACAATTTTGGCCATGGAAACAGCGCAGGTGTGCACACGCGCATTGTCCTGATGCAAGAGGATTTTTTTTTCTTCAGATGGGGGCGTTTCTCTTTGATTTCCTCGCTCAACCGTTGCAATAATGACGCGTAATACGCTCCTGTTATTGTTTTTCCTTTTTCCAAGTAGTCGATAAAAATGATGCCCTGCGAATCCCAAAAGACCGTGGCCATCACCTTGCCGGCCAATGGCACAGTTTTTGCCTTCTTCGAAGCCCGTTCACCCTTGAAAATCCACTGTGATGACTGTCTCTTCATTTCTGGAATGTAGTAGTGTATCCAGGTTTCGTCCATAGTGGCATATCGACGAAGGAATTCGGCAGGATTGCGATGAAAGAGTGCCAACATAGCCTCAGAGTCCACTACACGATTGCACTTATTCTCCTCTGAGAGCAAACGCGGCACCCATCTTGCCGAAATTTTTTTCACAGACAATTTTTCATGCAAAATTGAAGCGACTGTACCTTGTGATATGCTCGTGGTCTCAACTAATTCGCGCACTTTAATTCGCCGATCGTTCATATTCAGATCGTGGATTTTGTCGATGATTTCAGGAGTTGACACCTCAACTGGGCGTCCTGAACGATGTTCATCTTTTTGTGGATGAACGGCCACGTTTAAATTCATTCACCCAATTGTAAACCGTCGCAAACACAGGTGCAGATGTGCGATGAACTGCATCCAACTCGGCTTTGATTTTTTTCGGGCTTAAGCCTTTCAAATGGAGATGTTTGATGACAGCCCTAAACTCGCTTTTTTCCATTGTTATGCACAAATAAATGTCGTTAACTTTAATCGACGATAGAAATTGACCTAAGCTATGGATCGAGCTGAAATTTTGACAGATAATGTTACTTACAAAAAAAAATCTTTACCGACACTACGAGCGCAATTTCTTGGATTTTCTAAGGACTTATTGAACGACCCTCGTATATTGCAATTTTGTTATTTGTTTGAGTGAGAAATGAGCCTCATCTCTTAGGAAGCTATAAAAATTCTGATTACATTTCATTTAAAAAAAAACAATTTATAGTTTTAAACTTGGCAAATTTCAAAATAAATAAACGTAAAAACAAGATTATACTTTTTAAATAATAACTATTAAAAATAAGTGCTATATTTTCCAAACAAGAAAATGGATAATCCTTAACATTTGATTTTAGAAATATCAAAAGTATATGAGAAAAAATTCTATTTACATTCTGTAGTTTGTTATTAAAGTCTTATATTATATTTAGTACCAATTTCAATAAATCATTTTAAAATTATCAAAAGTTGACATTTTAATTAAATTTTCTCAATATTATCTAAAATATAAAACGTTATCTATCATTTTGATTAGTAAAGTCACAATATTCATAGTATTTCGTATTATATATTTTTAGATAGTCATATAAAAGATTCAGACCAGGTGTAAAATTCTCGTTTAAATTACAAACAACGAAGTCAATCGAAAGTTTAATTGCCAGTCTTAAATCATTCCATGTGGACAATTCACTCATCGAGCCGTGTGCATGCAATCATTTCAAATTATAATTTTGAACCCACATAAAGGGGAGCCTCATAAAATTTCTAACCTTTGCCAAAACGTTATGTTTGTACGGGCATATTGTACGGTACGATGTCAATTGCCGATATTAACTATTGCTCGAGCATACCGTCCTAATGACAACATACGTAAATCATGATAGGCAATTAAGGATAAATACTCCATTCCATGTGAATAGTATCCATTCACGTCCGTTGTATTGTATACTCGCGTAGCTAAAGAACCAATTCTAATGGTTGATACTTTGGACATAGTTCGAGTTCGAGTTAGAGACAAACAAACCCATTTTCCCCAACAGCCAGCAAAAGCACTTAAGTGATGTACGCCAATTCTTAGATATCCAACTGAGCATTGCTCATATTGACCGACCACCACACCATCATACCATACCGTCAATCTATTCATATATTCTATGGGAAATACTGCCTAAAGCTACTATTCCGATGTATGGGACACAGTATGTCGCCAGTTTGTGAATATAATCTTTGTGGGAAACCTTTTGGATGCAAAAGGAAATGCTCCACGCTCGAAAACAACTGGTCAGTAGGCAATTGCAATACGATATGGCACAGGTAAGTAGAGTTAGGTAGGGACAAAACGATTGCAGCGATTTTATTAATAGTAATACTACCAACAAATAACTATAGTAATGTTGATAATAACAATAATAATAACGATAAATATAGCAGTAACCAAATGGTTTAGTTTAAAAAATTGACATTTTCTAGCAAAGTAATTTTCTTAGAAATTGTAAACAAATGTATGGACGATGAGCCTGATTTTGTAGAAAATGAATTAAAGACTTAATGTGTTTTGTAAACGGGTGAAAGGGTGTAGTGTCAACTGCAAAAATAGATAAGAAAGTGAATGAAAGAGAGTTGCTAGTACTGACAATGTACACGAGTATGGATTCATCTTACATGAGACCAGAAACTACCGATACCTCCTCTGGTATAAATTGGCTCTAAAAATTTTCCAGCCTCACAGTTTAGATTTCTATGTCTGCAGCAAAATGAATTATTAGCAGATATCTATGTACGGATATTAGTATGTATGATGATGCAAAAAGTAATAAAGTAAAATTACTAGGATGCACCGTTATTATTTTTCTTAAAGATGATCACCATACCCAGTCGAGTGTTTTTTTGGCTAATCTTGAAAAAGTACCATTTTGAATTGTTTTTCTGGCTTAAACATTAAACTGAAAATGCTCTTTAAAATTTACCGATGGAGCATAAGAGGTCTTATGCATTGAGAAAGAAAGTTGTAGGAGCCACTGGTTATGATGATCTAGAAGAAGAAGAAAAAAAAAATCAAAATGTTATACGTGATGGAGGAGCGTCTTGTCAACAGTACAAAAGATGGGCAAATTTTTTTCGTGAATTTAGCACAGTTCAATTGTTGTCTTTTGTCAACGGTTGCGATCATCACGATAACAGTGACTGCATGTACGTGCATCACATATACTGGTGCCACCTTAAATTTGTTTAAAAAAAATTAACAATACCTGTTCGACCAGAAGGAAAATAATACCAAAAACTGACTGAGATTACTACTGAAGGTGACAATATCAATTCAAGTAAAAATGCACGTTTAGGAATATTTTTTTTTCCAAATTATTTTAATTTTAGTAAAATCTACAAAAAAAATCTCTTATACAATTTGCCATCCGAAAAGTTCCTTAAAAATTTTCCAACGTAGAATAGATTAAACATTTTTTTTGAGTAATTCTGTGCAGGTTTCGAAGATGATACGCCAAATTTGCTTATGAAAAATGAAGCAGGTCAGATCAAATTAAATTTCGGAAGTACT
This sequence comes from Atherix ibis, assembly GCA_958298945.1. Classification (NCBI taxonomy): domain Eukaryota; kingdom Metazoa; phylum Arthropoda; class Insecta; order Diptera; family Athericidae; genus Atherix; species Atherix ibis. Next base: position 26,072,824 of record OY282605.1, on the reverse strand, counting down.
GAGCATATTTTTAATGTAAAAGAATTCAGCTTCTTGAACAGGTAGACACTTTGTGGCAAGCTTCTGATTGCAATCACTATGCGGGATAGTGAGGAAAAAAATCCAACAAGAAATCGTGAGATTGAAAATGTATATCACGCCTGATAAGGACCTTGTATGCAAATCGATTGTTCCTGCCTATAGCATGGCAACTTTGCAGACCTAAGGCGGTGTCTTCACGCATCTTCGCATATGATTTGGGAGCAACAGTTGACTTCAATGCAGATTCGAATTCTGATTACACGGATACTGTAAACTCTCAGAAATCTTTTAAGATGCAAATCAAGTGACTTCAAAAAAAACTTGAATTGAATTTGATTGAAATGTAAACAAATTCTGCCGGTGGAGACCATATTTTCATATGCGCTGGTATTTATCATTGCATGGCGGCGGACACTAAATTTTTCGGTTCTGTGCACCCGTGCACCTCATCACTTTCAGTATCAAACTTGTTCCGATTTTCTTCTGCAATTAACTCTTATCAGATATTCGGTGACATTTTAATTTATATTTAAATTTTTTATAAATTGTCAATTTTTCAAGGAAAATTGTTTCTTCCAAAGTGTTGGAGGGTGGGAGGGGGAGGGTGTTTGGTAAGGTAAAGTAATAATATATTTTTTAGGTCAGATTTGTGACATAATTTTTTGATGAAAAATATGGATTAGATTAGTAAAAAAAATTAATATTAAAATTTATGATATAAATCATTTTTTTCATCTAGAAATAAAAAGTAATATTATCCATTTTATAGTTTTGAAAAAAAAATCCTTTTAAATTTACAGTTAATAGTATATATTTTTTTTAAAATTATTAATTAATTAGAATTTTATTTGCCATTTAATAAAAGTTTATCTTTCTGACAAATAAAGTGGGAGAATATGTAAAAGATACTCTGTTTCGGTAATGAATAAACAAGCGGCTATAGATGAAAGTTCAGTCTCGTTTTGAATAAAGTATTCTTTAGTGATGATGTTCATTTGAGCTAAAATTGTAATTTATAGGGCTTAAAAAATCCATAAGTAAATTTATAAAAGCCATTGTATCGGGGGGAATCACTCTGCTGAACACCATCCAGAAACTAATCGCGCCAATCATCCTGACTCGCATCACTCCAACAGTGGAAAGTGCCCTTCGCAACGACCAGTCTGGCTTTAGACCAAACCGCTCCTGTGTTGATCACATCAGCAGCCTAAGAATGATCATTGAACATTCGAATGAATGAAACAGCCCGCTCTATCTTCTCTTCGTTGACTTCGAAAGAACCTTCGACATGATTTCTCGCGACGCCATCTGGAGTGCTCTGGCTGAACTAGGCATCACACAGGCCATCATCGATCTCATCCGAGAACTATACCGTGAGGCCCCGTGTAGAGTGCGCTTCAAAGGACGAAACAGAGATCCATTCAACATCTCGAGAGGAGTCAGGCAGGGTTGCGTAATCTCGCCTATCCTCTTCATAATCGCCCTAGACCTAATCCTTCAACGCACTAACAACACAGCCAGCAACGGTATCCAGTGAACACTGCATGAGAAGCTCCATGACCTGAACTACGCCGACGACATATGTCTCATGTCCCACACCTTCAACGGCATTCAGGAGAAACTGAATGCTCTGGCCTCCAACGCCGATGAAGTGGGGATGAGAACCAACATCAAGAATACCAAATTGATGCGTATCGGCGCCACCTGCGAGAGGCCCTTGATGCTACACGGTACCCAAGTTGAAGATGTCGAAAAGTTCTGTTACCTTGGCAGCATGCTCAGCAAGGATGGTGGAACTGAAACAGACATCCAAACGCGCATCAACAAGGCGCGACAAGCGTACATCTCACTTGGGAACATGTGGCGTTCCAACCACCTCTCCATAGCACTCAAACTTCTAATATTCAGTTCAAACGTCAAGCCAGTCCTGCTGTACGGCTGCGAAACATGGAAAGTAACCGACAGCACGACTCGTAAGTCTCAAAACAAGGCCACACCTTGCGAAAACCACCTACGGACATAGCAAGGATGGCACTAGATTGGAACCTACAGGGCAATCACAGCAGAGGATGACCAAGGACCACTTGGAGAAGATCAGTCGAGCGCCAACACCAACAAATTGGCAAGTCATGGCCGGAAGTGAAAACGCTAGCCCAAGACAGAAGCAGATGGAGAGAGTTCACAGAGACTCTAGTGCCGCTATATGGTCCATAGGAGCGACTGTGTCTGATGTCTATGTGTATAAATGCATATATGTGTTATGTAACAATTGTACAATAACGTAGAAATGAAAAATTTGTCAAATTTAAAAAAAATTAAAAAATTGTATCTGCGAAAAGTAACTATTTTGTGTGTATTTTGGTCTAAAAGAATTATTAAAAATAAATAAGCAGAAATCGTTAACCTCTATTCTGAGTGCTATCTATGCTCACATGATAGCCAATATTTTTTAGCTTAAACTTTAGAATTTAATCTGAACTTTATGTTTAATAGCACCACAAGATACAGAACATGGCAAATTTCGGCTTTGATGGCCGAAAAATGCCGAGGATGCGTAGCTTCGAAGATAGCACGATTTTAAAAGGTTAGACAGTTTCTTATAAAACTATATAAAAATCATATTTTTATAAATATTTTTAAGACTTTGGAGCATTTAAAAATCAATATGCGTCAAGTACTGGACAAATTACAAGCCGAAAATATGCGAAAAAGTCATAAAAAATTACCAAAAAAGTATCGACTTCTATAAGAAGTTTTGTAGCAAAAATTTAAATAATAATTTTTTTTAATAATGGCAAAATTTATTTAATATAATCGGTAAGAAAATTTATAAAATTCAAAATTAAAAGTAGAATTTTTAATTTCTTACTTTCCAAAGTTTAAATTGGATAAGTTCTACTATTAATTTTATGATAAGGATTAAAATCTGAAAATTTTAAATAAATCTACAATTTGAGTCTAAGATAATTTGAATATCTTTAAATTTTGTAATAAAAGTGCTCATAAAAATTTTTTCTGCAAAATTATAGGTTTTTTGTATGGTAATCATTCTGTAGATACAGATTACGACGCGATAGTTTAAGATTAATTTTTACAACCGTTAACGATTCATGAAATGTGCGAATATCTATTTTAGATGTGACATCGTCTTATAATATTTTATTATTTACATTTAATTGGATATTTACGTGGATGTACCCATTTTTCTTGCCTACCATATCCAAACGTGGCAAATTTACCAAACGCATTACAATGTACGATTATTATTGCCTTATGGCTCTGGGTAAATAATCTTGTCCGAGTACTTTCGTACCTACCTCAGTGCCTTTACAGGTACTTCAAATTGCATACTTATTAAAAGATCATTGACAAAAATTCCATTGTAGATATATTAGAAGGTGTTAGTCTTAAGTTGGGAGTGCTCCATTACAGGAAAACGGCGTCGTTGACAACAATGCCAATATGACACCATACTTTGAGTCGTAATCATAAAAGTAGTTCTTTCTTGGATATTTATAGCTAATTTCGAAATGCTTTTATCACCTGAGACAGTTAAGTTATAGTTTGTAATATTTCCAAGGAAATGGTAACAATACCACTCCTATAGCCATAAAAGGCCCGAACATTTAGAAGTGTTAATAAAAATCATCTTTCCTATGATGAGTGTGACCATAAAAATCTATGAAGTGTTTTCGAACTATTTCTTTTGAACACTTTTTTTCCCTCTACATTTGCATCAAAGTTAAGGTATTCTAGTTAGTACAATATTTAACTTAAGTTATTTAGAACTCTTACATTTATGGATAAATTTATAAAGTTCTAAGAATTTCTTAAGGCACATTCTTTTTAGCCCATTATCAAAGATATTAAAATTTATGGAAAATAAAACCTTTAAACATATTATTATTGTACAATATTTTATAAGAGTTGAAGTAAATTAATTATCCTATAAAAATTATGATTATATCGAAGGAAAACGTGTATTTATATAAGAATACTAACTACAATGATACTCGTATCCAAAAACCAAAAAAAAAGGATAAGATTATTTGCTCCATTTTTATTATTCATATTTTATATGAAATAAATTTCTTTTAAAGATGTAATTTTTTATTTCAAATTTTATAAAAAATTTATATTAAATAAAAATTTGAACATTATTTTCCGTGACATTTTATATAAAGTAATAAATTTTTCTACAGAATACCGATAGCAACTTCCAACGAAAATATAATCCAAAAATCTCTCATAATCACGTTATGGAAAAAAAAAATTTCAAAACAAAATATGACATTTCGGTTTCTGAAATAAAATATGATATTTTGTATTTAAAATGTAAATTTGCAGTTGACGCAAATGTGTCATAAATTTTGTTAACTTTTAACACGTGAATGTTAAGTTTAAAAGCTAACAGAGACTGTTCTTTTAGTATTTGACTTTTAATGTTTTTGGTAAAGATTTTTTTTTTATTTTTATTTTGTGCACTAAAAATAATTTTTTTTTCAAAGTTTTTGTGAATTCTGCATATTTTTATAGAGCAAATATAATTGAATTGTTAAAAGTTTCCAATTTCATTAAATACCATTGCAAAAATAAAGCTCACGGCTACGATCTGACCACTCTCGAATATAGTAAAACAATTATCTTAAAAATAAACTGGCCCACTTTTTAACAAACAATAAGTCACTTTCAATTATTGGCAAAAATCTTTAAAAAAATATTTTTCCGCCGCATTTACCAGGTGTATAAGCTTAAATCCGCTGTTTGGTCATAGATGGCGTGAGTGAGCGTATTAAGCTACCATTGGCACGCCATACTTTTTTTTTTATTAGTTTGACATCTATCAACATTAATCAGTGCACATTGTTAGCAATTTCGTATAACAACATATATTTTTCCTTTGGTAATCATATTTAGTTTTGTGACAGAAAAAGAAAATATGCGGGGAGCTCTGCTTTTCTGCTTCCATTTGAAGAAATCGACTGCCGAATCGCATTGAGTGATTATGGAGGTCTATGGTGATAGTGCTTTATCGGAAACAACGTGCCGAGTTTGGTTTCGTCGGTTCACAGACAGCAATTTTGACTTGTGAGACAAGAATCGTGAAAATCGGCCAAGGAAGGTTGAGACCATTTCCATGCGTCTGCGTGCTATGGAGAATATTGAAAAGATCAGAAAATGGGTGCCGCATGAATTGAAATTTTGCTCGCCAGACAAAAAAGAAAGTCGTTTCTGCATCGGATTGTGACAGGCGATGAAAAGTGGTTGATCACGGCCAACCATCAACATCTTCCCCAAGACCAAATCGCTTCGGATGGAAGACGATGCTGTGCGTTTGGTGGAATCAGCAGGGTATTGTCTACTGGTGAAACTGTCAATGCCCACCGCTACCACCAACAACTGATCAAATTGCACCGTGCTCTGCATGAAAAAAGGACGGATTATGAACAAAGACATGACAAGCTGATTTTCCTCCACGAAAACGCACTATCGCACACGTCAAAAATGGTCCGAAACTACTTGGAGACTCTCAACTGAAAGGTGCTACCCCACCCCGCTTCTGGTATTCACCAGACCTGGCCCCTTCTGACTACCACCTGTTTTTGGAAATGGGCCACGCGCTCGTTGAGCAGCACTTCGATTCTTACGAAGACGTCCGAAAATGGCTTGATGAATGGTTTGCCTCGAAAGAGAAGGAATTTATTTGGCTTGGTATCCACAAATTGCCCGAAAGATGGGAAAAATGTGTAGCTAGCGAGGGCAAGTACTTTGAATAAATTTGTTTTTGCTTTCTATAAAAAACTAAAAAACAGCGGATTTAAGCTTATATACCTAGTATTTCCTACTTTAATTCTAAAATTTAATTACCAACCGTGAAGTTGGTTTTTAGGTTATTTTTAAATATAAAAAAAATATTCCAAATACTTCACTACGAAGGAGTGTCATCGACTCCTCGATTTCATTGAATTTTCTTTAGAAAACAAAGGTGTATTGTCCCAGTACATTTCTAGATATTAGCCAAGCCTTTGATAGAGTATGGCATCGGGGCTTTCTCTGGAAATTCAAGAGAATTTCTATCTTCATAAATTATCTTAAGTCATTTTTTTCTAACCGACACTTCCAATTAAACGAATCCAATGGACTCTCCAATATCTCGCCAATATTTATTGAAATTCTGCAGGGTAGTGTGCTTGGCCCCATCTCCTACAATATTTATACTCTAGAACTGAAGTCCAACCAAAGCAAATGTGTCCCCGTAACTTTTACACTCCACCATAAACCATATATCTTAATTTATTACCTGCGACTGAACTTAAAAAAACCGTTGACATGAAGCCGACATACAAGACTCAAAGAGCTAAACAGACTATACCCCCAACTATATCGTTTTCTAGAAAACCATTCTAACCTCACCCAAACTAATTTTACACAATGCCGAACCTTCACCTATTTGGACTTACAGACTAGAACCCTGAGACTTTATCACGCCTTCTACCTCCCGTCAAATTCAATCCCTCCAGTGAAAGATACTTTGTAAAATTGTGGATGCTCTCTTTACTGTTCGCAGTAGTGTTATTCAACGTGACCCTAAACTTTTTATAACATGACACAATCGTGATGTAATTGTGTCACGTTATAAAAAGTTTCATTCCCGTCATACTTATCTCCTTGATTAAGAACTATTTTCCGTTTTTTTTTTTTTGAAAACACCCATCAAAGACTTAAACTTTACTGATCTCGGAATTTGAGCAGAAAAAACGCCGATTGTTGTTTACTCCTTACAACCCTCCATACATTAATCAATACTACCGGCCTATCAATTTTTTAGTTTGTAAAGTACAGATTCGTTTTTTGACAAATTTTATAGAAAATATATTTTTAAATAATTTTTATTTAGTATATAATTTGCCACTTATAATAAAGATTGTTTTATTGATCCAGCTTTGGATACTAATTTCCAACCTAATGAGCTTTGGCAATGAGGCTCATTTCTCATTCAGTGGATAAGTAAGTCAATAAATCTACTATATATGGGGCTCTAAAAACTTATAAGTGATTATTAGAGAGCCATTGTATCTTCTAAAAATTACTGTCAAGAGTGCCTTTTGGTTTCTTAAGTTGTCATTGGCTTTGAGGCCGTTACCGTTAATTCTGAGCGCTATGGTCGTATGATAAGCGATTTGTTTTTAGTCTGAATTAAAAAAATATAAGCTGGACTATAACTGGTCTTAAGATGGCGCTAAAAGTCATGCAATTCGATTTGGCTGTAATGCACAAAAATTCACAGAATGCGAAATTTTGCGATTTTGCGATGTCAATCGGCCTCTAAGATTATGCAATTTGACGTCGTTAGAGTATTTCTAATAAAAATTTAATATCCATTAAATAATGACCGATTTACAGCATAAAATGTATGAAAAAGTCATTACAATTTACTTCGAAAGGTAAATAATAAGAAGTATTAAAGTTTAGTTGTTATTAAGTAATAAGAAGTTCAGGCAAATTTTATTTAAAAATATATTTTATTTATATTTATTTTACGAAGTACAAAGTGGATAATTCCTTATTACGAGGGTCGTTCAATAAGTCCTTAGAAAAAAATGAAAGAAAACTGTATTTTAAAAAAAAAAAATTTATTTTTCAACATAGTCTCCTTTTAGCTCTATACACTTTCCCAACCGTTTTTCCAAAATTTTTATCCCGTCCAAAAAATAGGATTTCGGAAGTTCTGCAAAATACTCATCCGTTTGAGCAATGACGTCCTCGTTGGAAGTGAACCGTCGTCCGCCAAGCCATTTCTTCAGATTGGGGAAAATAAAATAGTCGCTCGGGGCCAAATCTGGTAAATAAGCGGGATGCTGCAACAATTCCATTCTCAATTCCACAATTTTGGCCATGGAAACAGCGCAGGTGTGCACACGCGCATTGTCCTGATGCAAGAGGATTTTTTTTTCTTCAGATGGGGGCATTTCTCTTTGATTTCCTCGCTCAACCATTGCAATAACGACGCGTAATACGCTCCTGTTATTGTTTTTCCTTTTTCCAAGTAGTCGATAAAAATGATGCCCTGCGAATCCCAAAAGACCGTGGCCATCACCTTGCCGGCCGATGGCACAGTTTTTGCCTTCTTCGGAGCCCGTTCACCCTTGAAAATCCACTGTGATGACTGTCTCTTCGTTTCTGGAGTGTAGTAGTGTATCCAGGTTTTGTCCACAGTGACATATCGATGAAGGAATTCGGCAGGATTGCGATGAAAGAGTGCCAACATAGCCTCAGAGTCCACTACACGATTGCGCTTATTCTCCTCTGAGAGCAAACGCGGCACCCATCTTGCCGAAATTTTTGCAAAATTGAAGCGACTGTACCTTGTGACATGCCCGTGGCCTCAACTAATTCGCGCACTTTAATTCGCCGATTGTTCAAAATCAGATCGTGGATTTTGTCGATGATTTCAGGAGTAGACACCTCAACTGGGCGTCCTGAACGATGTTCATCTTTTGTGGATGAACGGCCACGTTAAAATTCATTCACCCAATTTTTAGCCGTCGCAAACACAGGTTCAGATGTGCCATGAACTGCATCCAACTCGGCTTTGATTTCTTTCGGGTTTAAGCCTTTCAAATGGAGATGTTTGATGACAGCTTTACTGTCGATAATGCTAATTACAAAAAAACCGACACTACGAGCGCAATTTCTTGGATTTTCTTAGGACTTATTGAACGATTCTCGTATCTAAATTCGGTTTTTACTATAAATATAGTTAAAGATATTTAAAATAAATTAAAACCGAGGGATTTATAATTTTCAAATATGCCCAAAATAAAGATGCTTTTAAATAATGTAGTAAAAAAATAATTACTATTCATAGAATTGGGTACTATCTATCAAAATGATATATTATGCCGCTTACATTAAGTATAAGTAAATCTTCATAATTCAATATTGTTCCAAAAAAAAAAAGATTTATTTTCATTAATATTTTATATGAAAAAAACCTACAAATTATTTAGCTGAACATATTTTCAAATAGAATTTTTGTAACTAATTGCATAAAAAAAATTATAATTTTTTATTATTACGAGTAGCTCACAAATTATTCTAATTAAAAGATTTGAATAGTTTTTCTGTTAAGAAGTTTTTAGCATAAATTTCCAAAAAAATAATTTTAAAAAAAAACCTTTGGAAAATATTCAAAAAATGGGAACATAGTTTTTTTAACGCATCATAAAAATGGTAAAATATGGTATTAAAAATATTATAAAAATAACCGAAAATGTATGAGGAAAAAAATATTCTTAATATATAATAAAATTTAAAAGTATACCATTAAAAACTATTCTATTTTTTAAGATTAAAAACCGATTCAATAATATCAGATCATATTCAATAGACTATCACATCTCGTCTAGACCAAATTCTATATATTATCTATTCTTTCGTTGTAGATTTTCATCTTAATAATAATACAATATTTAAAAAAAAAAACCTTTTGAAAACGATTTAGAGCACATAAACAAATAATGGATGATTTTTCTAGTTCAGTCGTAAACTACGAGTGTTTTGAACATTTATACATAATTCTTCTTCTCTGAAAGGTATTCCTTATAATAAAGTCATTTATCATTACAACTGCCTAGAGAGGACTCCAAAGGTGAGTGTTATGGATCAAACAGAAAATCTTAAGTTCTTTGAAGTATTAGGCAACAAAAAAAACACCTAATCTTTATAATAATAGACGTGGAGTAGAGTCTTGAGGACTAGAAAGAAGAATAAGATATAAGAAGTTTTGTTCCAATGCGTTGTTGTAGTCATTCAAATTTCTTGAAACTGTTTTGGGTCAAAGCCAGTTTAAGAAATAACCTCTTAAGATGATGTAAAAAAATACTTCGAATATCACTTCAAACAATTTCTTCTCTCTTCGATCGTTGTAAATTGAATGAATCCACACACATATGTGTACATAATAGAATCTTCAACAAAGATTGTAAACAGATCAAAGGTAAACGATGAACCAAAATGAACAACACCAAATAAATCGTTCAAATCATAAATAATAATAATCATAGCAATACCAATAATAATAATTATAATAATAATAATAATAATAATAATGATAATGAAAGCACAAGAAAAAAAGATTAAATAAATATGAAATAATTTGTAGCTTAAAGTCAAAAAGAATTAATACCTTTAAAAGTTTTGATTAATTATAGCACTCGAAAAATCAAATGAAGAAAAAGAAGAAGTGGAAAAATCCATCCATTAATTTCTAAAGTTAAAAAAGAAATAATTCTGTTTGGAATAAGAATGCGGTCGTTTTAAAGCTAAAAATTCCTCATCAGTTCCATTTCTTGTCGGGATCCAATTTTGAAAAGATCTTGAGTCCAATAGTCAAACTATATCTTAAAAAATGTTAGTTCATTAGAAGTGTATCGAATTCAAATGAAAAATTTCTGAACTAATTTAGTTCTTTTCCAAAGTTTTTTTTCTATCTTAAAAATTCAGTGGTAAAATAAATTGGTCGATATTAAGAATTTTTTTTGGATAAATTGATCGATAGTCTAAAACTTTTTTTGTTGATAAATTGGTTTATTATAAAATAAAAACAGATTTTTCCATATAAGAATATCTACCAAACTATTACTCAATCTGGAAGCTTTTAATATTCTCAGGATACACAAAAAGGAAGCGCTCCTTCAAATAGTGCTTTTGTCTTTTTTTTCATCTTGAATATTTTTATTTTATGATATCATGGTAACATTCTAGATTTTCTAACCAAATGTACATAAATTTATTTGTTTGCAGATATCAGAAAGTGTTAAAATAAATTATTATTCAAAAAAAAAAAAAATTTAGGATAAGGTGGGAATAGGTAATAAAGGATGATTATGAAAGGTATAACAATTGGAACTAGGATAAAAATTGGAAACAAGAGAAAATTTCTTATAAATAAAAAACCGGAACCCAAAATAAGGGACCAACGAGAGAAAAAAATTGGTGGAATTGACCACGATGGACAGTTGTAGGTGAGAGTTGAGGTATTTCATCTCCCGTCTCATAGTCATTTTTTCAAAACCGCTATTTCCCCTATTCCACACTTCTTATAAAGCGTTATCCAATTTGTGCTTTCGATAGTACTGTCAAATTTGAATAAAACATTTTTTTAAGTTCAAACTATTTTTAATTTTTAATAAAAAAAACAGATCTGAAGCTATTTTTATTTCAATCAAGGAGTCGATCATTTTAAGGAAATTTGTGATAATTTTTGATCATCAAAGAGTCGATGATTTTAAGGAAAATTTTGATGACTTTTGTTGTTCGCGTAGTCGATTCTTTTAAGGAAAATTTTGATGACTTTTGATGATCAAGGAGTCGATCCTCATAAAAACAATCTTGATGATTTTTGATGATCGAGGAGTCGATCCTTATAAAAAAAAATTTTGATGATTTTTTATCCATCTTTTTTAAAAGGAGTCCATCTGTTTTAAAAAAAACCTTAATGATTTCTGATGATCCAGGAGTCGATCCTTTTAAAGAAAATTTTGGTGATTTTTGATAATTGAGGAGTCGATTATTTTAAGAAAATTTTTATGACTTTTGATGATCGAGAAGTCGATTCTTATAAAAAAAATTTTGATGACTTTTGATGATCGAGGAGTCGATCCTGTTGAGGAAAACTTTGATTACTTTTGATGTTCGAGGAGTCAATCCTCATAAAAAAAATTTTGATGATTTCTGATGATCGAGGAGTCCATCTTCTTAAAAAAACCTTAATGACTTTTGATGATCTAGGAGTCGATCATTTTAAGGAAAATTTTGGTGACTTTTGATAATTGAGGAGTCGATCCTTCTAAGGAAAATTTTGATGATTTTTGATGATCGAGCATCGGTACTTTTGAGGAAAATTTTAATGATTTTTGATGATCGAGTAGTCAATTCTTATAGAAAAAATTTTGATGATTTTTGATGATCGGGGAGTCGATCCTTTTAAGGAAAATTTTGGTGACTTTTAATAATTGAGGAGTCGATTCTTTTAAGGAAAATTTTGATGAATTTTGATGTTCGCGGAGTCGATTCTTTTAAGGAAATTGTTTATGACTTTTCATGATCGAAGAGTCGATTCTTTTTAAAAAAATATTGATGATTTTTGATGATCGCAGAGTCGATACTTTTGATCACTTTTGATGATCGCGGAGTTTTAATGGTCCTTTTAAGGAAAATTTTGATGATTTTTGATAATCGAGGAGTCGATCCTTTTAAGAAAAATGTTTGATAACTTTTGATGATCGAGGAGTCGATTATTTTAAAAAAAATTTTGATGATTTTTGATTATCGAGTAGTCCATCCTTTTAAAAAAAATCTTGATGATTTTTGCAGACCGAGGAGTTGATCCTTATAAAAAAATTTTGATGTTTTTTGATGATCGAGGAGTTAATCCTTTTAAGGAAAATTTTGCTGACTTTTGATAATTGAGGAGTCGATCCTTATAAAAAAATGTTGATGTTTTTTTGATGATCGAGGAGTTGATCCTTTTAAGGAAAATTTTGGTGACTTTTAATAATTGAGGAGTCGATTCTTCTAAGGAAAATTTTGATGATTTTTGTTAATGGAGCATCGGTACTTTTGAGGAAAATTTTAATGATTTTTGATGATCGAGTAGTCGATTCTTATAAAAAAAAATGTTGATGTTTTTTGATGATCGAGGAGTCAATCCTTTTAAGGAAAATTTTGGTGACTTTTGATAATTGAGGAGTCGATTCTTTTAAGAAAAATTTTGATGAATTTTATTGATCGAGAAGTCGACCCTTTTAATGAAAATTTTGATGACTTTTTCGCACATTTTGGGTTACTTTACGAATGTTGGTTTTTAAATGCTCAAAATTTTAATGATTGCCTGCGTAAACACTTTTTTTATATTATGTGTAAGTTTTAAGAGCCGTAATTATGGTAATTTTGTTTTTTGTTTAGTTTATTAAACTTCTAAACTAAAAAAAAAACTATCTCAAAGAATATACATTTATTAAGAAAACTTCTAAATGATATAGCAATACTTTTTAAACTGTAACAGGAATATTTTTCTACATAAGAAAATATATAAAACCTTTTTTTCTACATAAAAAAATGTATAAAACGTAGCATAAAGAAATTATAGAAATTCTTTTGTAAAAATCAATTATCAAGAATATTTTCTTAATATTTAGAAAATTATGCTTATCTGGAGAATATTTTTACAGAACTTAAATTTTTCCTATGTAAATAAATTAACAAAACCGATTCTAAAAATGTCAACAAAAAATTATAATAGTAGGCAATTTTCTATTAACAATTCGAAAAAAAAATATTTTATTCAATTTTTATAGATTAAATGCTAAAAGCAAAATAAAAATAAAATTGTGGAAAAACAATCATTTCATTCATAAATAAAAAATTCCAAACAACTTTTTCTACTATAAATAATTAATTAAATCAAAATAAAACGAGATAAAATCTTTTTAGGAATTTACTAAAATTCAGTTCGGAATTTATTCAGTTATCAACGATTTTAATCAATATTTCATAACTGCAAAGGTGAAGTTTTTACGGAAGCACAAACTTTAAGATAATCTTATTGATAACTTTAGCATTTATGTGTATACTAAAAATAAAAATTGAAACTAAAGCAAATAACAATTCAAAAAATTATAATAAAATTAATATTTTTGCAAAATTTAATAATATCTAACCTGATATTGAAACCGATAAGAACTACTTTAGATTAATTAAAATATATCCTCAAGGTTGATGAGCATCTTTTCTAATTAGAGGCACAAGTTTTGTATAAAATTTTTTTTTAAAGCAAAATATTTGGAATTTTTCCTAAAGATCCTCTAAAAAACTTGTACTTAAATAAAAAATGTATAGCATTTTAAAAAAAAAAACTGGATCTCAATAAATAAAAATAATAATCAAACTAAAAAATGTTTCTTAATATTTATTTACGAGTATTTATTATTTAAGTTTTTATAAAGTCAGATTTTATTAAATATGTCCATTTTTCTTTTAGAAATATTTAAAATTAATTTTTTTTAAATATAACGAGGTGTGACAGAAAAGTAATGACATTTCAGTATCTCACTGAAAGCAGTGTGGCAACCTAGTGCGAGGTTATTTTGCTATAGGAAATTTCGTGTTAAGCTTGGTAAATCCGCAAAAAGAGCTTGATGAATGAGCCTATAGTAATGACCCTTATGAAAAGCACAAATTGTTTGGTGGTATAAAGAATTTTTGGCGAGGCGAGAAACAGTGAAAGACGAACCTCCCCCAGAGAAAACCCTAACAATTAAAACCAGGGATTTTTTTTTAAATGGTACCGAACCTTACTTCTTAAATAAAAAGGTACCGGGAGTCATTTCTATAAAAAAAAGAAAAAGTCTCCTCTATTTTGTTCTTGCCATATGCGCTGAGATTGGGGATTAGGGGTTGTTACTACTTGAATTTCGTAAAATAAAACAATTTATAAAAGTCTCACTTGGTTCTGGTCGTAAAATAAGTCTATGGACTGGTCGTAAAATAAGTCTGGTATTATTTTGAGAATATTCGTTTGAAGCATAAAAAATGCTGAGAAACAAGGTTGCCAGAATGTTTGAAACTAATGACAATTTGGAATGAGTGAGGCTTTTTTAAGGTCACACCGTTGATTAATATAAAAGGTCCTTGAAATGATCATTTTTTGTCGACCAAGTTTTCTGTAAAAAGAATCCTGGAAATACTCATAAAAAGGGTTCTTTGCATTATCAATACGGAATGAGAGAGAGCCCTTGAAGAGCTCAGAAAAAGGGTGATTCACATCAGATTGAACATTGGAGGCACTATTCCAATGCCCCCTGTGACACGACCATCTCCATCGACGAGTTTTTGTCGGGAAAAGTAATGACTGCATTTCCCCTATTCCTCCCTCCCTCCATCAATTTACCTGATCAAAGTCCGTGTATCTTTTTTTTTTTGTTCCCCAAGATAATAACACGTTTTTTAATTCCTCAAGAAAGGACGTTATCTTGCTACTATCGATAGGACTCAAAGGAGTGTAAACGAGGAGCTGAAGCCGTTTTCAGTTAAAGCCTTTCAAATTTGAATTTTGCGTCATTTGTCCGGTAAAGTGTTACCAATGAAAAAAATATATAGCGTGATAGCTGATAGTTTAAAATTATTAAAAATATTTTCATTGTTGAGCAATATTTTAAAAAATAATTAAGGTTTGGCAGCTACTGTTCGCAATTTTCGTATAAAATCTAGATCGATTATAATACAAAGCATTAAAGCAAGCCGTGAGAGTATTACTAAGGGTCTTTAGAAACATCAATTCGGCACCGTGCTGATAAATTGTACATTACCAGAAGCTGTCTATTGCGTATTTTCACGAAAGATTTGAAGCTCCGTGCTGACAAAGTTCCATTGAGTCAAGAACGAAAGCCTACTGACCAAGCATAGCGAATGGAGTTTGTTGAATGAATGATGGAACCTTCAGCGATGAGGCTCATTTTCATCTTGTGGAAAAAATTGTCGCATTTGTGGTTCAGAAAATTCACGAGTGATTGTTGAGAAACAAATCCATCTACAACGCGTTACTTTTGGGTGCAGATTTTGGGCTGGAGGCTTTATCGGACTATTCTTCTTACCAGTTTTTTGTACCTAAATTAAAAGATAATTATGTGGACGACATGTGGTTTTATCAGGATGGCTTAACAGTCCGAGAAGCAATTCAATCTAAATTACAATACTTCTGCACGAGTTTTGAGAAATTTTTTACTTTGATGGGGTTATTTTTGACGTATAAAAAAAATCAGTATCATTACTTTTCTGCTATACCTCATAAGAAACTTTATATTTTTTTTTTAAAATTCTCAAATCTTAATTTGTTGCAGACAGTTACTTTTAATACCCGAAAAACAGTTAAAACTGGCCAAATTTTTTTAATTAATTGATTTTTTAGAAAGTTTTCTATATAAATAATTATTATATAGAATACGTGATATCAGAGTGTAAATTCAAAACTAAATTTTAACCAAATAACGCCAGACCATTAACATACTTAATCTGATCAGCAAAAATGACAAGAAAAAATTCTGTATTTATAAAAACCCATCCCATCTCTTAAAAATAATTTCGTGTTAACATTTTCTGCTTCAATTTCTATTCACACGGTAAATTTTCATAAATTTTTTTTTTCCAAATTGAACTTTAAAATATATTCGGAAATCGATTTTTTTTTTGCATTTCAAATTGGTAAAAACCTTAATTTTGTCTATATCAAAATGCATTATTTAATTTATCAAACTTCTAATTTAATAGATTTTATCTAAAATTGATCTTTTAAAAGTTAAAAAAAAATTTATGAAAATTAAGAAGAAATTTCTAAGAATTTTTATATTGCAAAATATAAGTTTTTGTTACAACTTAAATTTGTAACAAAAACTTATTCTGATCGATATTATCTGCTACTAATTAAATAGAACAGAATTTTTAATGTTATAGTTTCTCACGCTCTACACTTTTCACTAACTTTAATCTAGACTGAGCTAAAAATTATAGATTTTCTTTAATATGCTCCCGACCTGCTTTGAGCTTAGCTCATACAGCAAATATATTTTCTTAATATTCAAAGTTGTTTTTTTTTTTTTGGTCAATAAATTAAGAAAATAGCTTTAGAAAAACTAGCTTTTAACAGAGCATTTACAAAAACAAAAAGTTAGCAGTGACTGTTGGGAAGTAGATGTTGTTGGGAAGTGGATAAAAAAAAAGGCTCCGAACTTAATTGATCTCAGAAGGTTAAAACTTTCTTCATAATCAAACAGTTGTAAGTATGAAAAAGCTGTTATTAGCATTTATCGTGAATAATCATTAGCTACCAGTGTTGGCTGGCTGGCGATACACATACCTCACACGCAGTTAAAGTAAAAGATCTGACGTGCGATGTTCGCCCCTTTTTCGGAAACCCATGGACAAGATCGGTTAGCTAGAAGTAAGAACACTCAAAATGTTCGTTTCAAAAAACCATTAAGTGGTCCACTGATTGCTCGGATGGTGTAGTGAGCAACCGCTTATGATCGAGTTGAAATTTCAAAATCGACGGTAAAATAGTACACAGCAGGTAGACGGTATTTATAATGTAGCTGTAATATTAGTGAGTAACTGTTTGAAAAATTGCATAAAAAAAAATAAAAACAAAATAAAAACTTTTTACTCTGATTATTTGAAACATTGATGAGGCCTGTTCGCAATATGAAAACATACAAGTTTTGATTAGAGCTATTCGAACCAGGACACATACGAAAAGAAGAAGATTTCTGCCTGTTAATCATGATGATCCCCTGATGACGCCTGGATTCACCATAAGTGCTGATGATTATAATCGGCAGCCAGTCAGTCCGTCACTCAGCCGTTAAAGTATCTTTTTCTGCTCTTTCAATGTTTCCGCTTCGATACAAAAAAAAACCTCATAAGGGCTACAATGTTTCATTTTATTGTATCTGACAGCGGAAAAAACACACAGCATATCCTAACGTATGCCTGTGGTCCATATTCGCCGCGTTAATGCTCATCTTCCAATGCAACGATCCCCAATACGTTACTCCTCTTTAAATCACGTCCATCAATTCTTCTTGTGTATTTTCTCTTGATCTTACATTGACTTTACATTCTCTTTAGAGTACTTTTTTTTTAAATAGCTACCCTAAGCTATGGAGAAGATTATAGAGTTAAAAAGAAAATGACATGCACAACGATCATTTTGCCAATCCCATTTTAACCTCATATTCAGTATTTTGTCCATCATAATGCAGTTAACATTATTGAAAATATACTATTTATGTGCTATAAACAATTAATTGATTATATGGAATTTTGTATATTTATAACAAGTTTTTTTCCACTTACAAAAATTTATTCAAATTTTGTATTTTCTTAGAGGATTTTTCAGTCATTCATTTTGTATTTTCTTAGAGAGATTTTTCAGATTCACTGATGTTTGCACTCGAAGTTACGTAATATTTGAAAATGATGTTTTTTTTTAAATTTTTCATTTAGTATAAGTAAATTTGATTATGTTTTTTTTACTATAATTTCCACACTTTATAAGAAAAATAGAAGAAAATAAATTTAATACTTTTGAATATCTCTACCTCAATAAATATTGCCACTAAGATACCTTTTCTTGCGGAGAATTATGGAGAATTATTAATTTTACCATTTGAATAGTATAGTCCTGATTTTTTACAGTTGCTAAGCACATATATATAAATTAAGATAAAAATTGTTTAGATTTAAAATTGTCATTTGATATTATAGATTGTCTATTGATCAAATTAAACTAAAAACTTTCAAGAAAATTATTGATTTTACGATAGCCGCGTTTCGTTTTTTAGAAGGATAACATTTTCTTCACCGATGAATTACGACAATAACGAAAATTTCTACTATATTCAGCCCTAAAATCTCATAAATAACTGCATAAAAATTATTTCTCTCAGGCAATTTATGGATACCACGCCAAAAAAAATTCCTTCTCTTTCGAGGCAAACCACTCATCAAGCCATTTTCAGATATTTTCGTAAGAAGCGAAGTGCTGCTCAGCGAGCACATGGCCCATCGTAAAACAGGTGGTAGTCAGAATGGGCCAGGTTTGGTGAATAAGCGGGGTGGGGTAGCAGTTTCGGACCATTTTTGATGGTGCGTTATCGTGGAGGAAAATCAGCTTGTCATGTCCTTGTTGATAATCTGTCCTTTTTTCACGCAGAGCACGATGCAATTTGATCAGTTGTTGGTGGTAGCCGTGGGCATTGACAGTTTCACCAGGTTTCAGCATCTCATAGTAGATTATACCCTGCTCATCCCACCAAACGCACAGCATCGTCTTCCGTCCGAAGCGATTTGGTCTTGGGGAAGATGTTGATGGTTGGCTGGGATCAACCCAAGATTTCTTGCGTTTAGGATTCTCGAAATATATCCACTTTTCATTGCCTGTCACAATCCGATGCAGGAACGACTTCGTTTTTCGTCTGGCGAGCAGGCTTTTGCATGTGTTTTGGGGTCGCTCCATCTGCCTATCGTTCAATTCATGCGTCACACATCTTCCCAGCTTTTCAATATTCCTCATGGAAATGGCTGGTTGAGTAACACTCAATTGCTCTCCGAGCATTTTTTGTGATTGGGTATCGTCTTCGTCCAAAAGAGCCTGCAATTGATGGTCCCTAATCTTTCCTAAGCCAATTTTCACGTTTCTTGTCCCACAAGTCAAATTTCCGTCTTTAAACCGACGAATCCAATCTCGGCACATTGTTTCCGATAAAGCACTGTCACCATAGACCCTCATAAGTATTCGATGCGATTCGGCAGCCGATTTCTTCAAATTGAAGCAGAAAAGCAGAGCTTCCCGCATATGCTCTTTTTCTGGCACAAAACTAGACATGATTACCAAAGGAAAAATGTATGTTGTTGTACGAAATTGCTAACAATGTACACTGATTAATGTTGACAGATGTCAAAATAATAATTAAAAAGTATGGCGTGCCAATGGTAGCTTAATACGCTCACTCACGCCATCTATGACCAAACAGCGGATTTAAGCTTATAAACCTGGTATTTCTTTGGAAATTAAGAATCAGAGATTATTACTTTTTTTTTCATTAAAATTTAAGATATGATTTTAAATTATATATGATTTTTACAAAACGATGGCACAAATCACACAATATGACAATTTTGGGCTTTACTGCATGAAAAGTTTCCAGCACGCGCAATTTCGAGATTTGGTAATGTCAATTAGCCTCCAAGATTGAACAATTTTATGTCTTTGGACTTTTTTTTATAAAGTTACATAAAAAATTCTACATATTTTGATAATTTTTCAATTTTAGATCATTTAAAATTCAATACCCATCAAGTAATGGCCAACTTACGGCAGGAAGTGTCCGAAAAAGTCATTAAAAACTACCTTAAAAGGAACGACTGCTGCGACAAGTTTTGTTCAAAATTTGTAAAAAATATTATTTTTATAAATAATGCCAAATTTTTTATAATATAATACATAAAAATATTTATCAAAATCTACAATTAAAATATACTTTTTAAAAATTTACTTTCCAAATTACAAATTGGATAATATTTTAATATTAACATTGATATAGAAAATTTGAAAACACCAAGGATACCTTTTTCATATCCTGTTTACCAACTATTATTACTCAAACTCATTTCTAAAATTTTAAACTTTATTAATTAAAAACGAAAAATTAAGAAAACTTGAAAAATAGCATAAAAAACTTGAAAATATTGTATTAGTTTGCAAAAATTTTGAAAAAAAAAATTTTTTACCCACAACCAATCAGATTATTTGATAAAAGTTTCATTGCAATTTCTCACCTGTAACTGCAACAGATGTTTATGTTTTTTATAGTTACTACTTTTATTCAAATGAGAAAATCGATACCAATACTAAACCACGACTCGTTCATCAACATTTGTGAAAATGGACAGGTAAGCGCGTTTGGGGACAAACTCGACTTGTTTTCTAATCAAGGTGCAGAAACCACGCCTTCATACATTTTGCACGAACCAATCGAATCGAAACAAATCGAATCGAATCGAATCAAAACGAATCGTATCAAATTATATCAAATCGAATTGATTTGAATCGAATCGAATCTTTACAGTTGCCACTGCTTCGTTGCGTGGAAAATAAACAAATGAGCCAGCGAATGATTCCGTAATGGGCTGCCCATCTACGAATACCTACCAGGTTGCTACCATTTTATTAATCGAACTCATTAAAAACGAAAAATATTACAAAGCTCCCCAACAAAGCGACTTCATGTGCCTTCGATTCGATCAGAATTCGGATCACACACTGATTTATCGACTACGACTGGAATCGTTTGGAAAATTTCCATTTTCTTTGGCCTTAAGCCGTAATCACTTAGAGCGGAGCTCAGACTAGTTGGAGGTCTGTTTTCAGCCGAAAAACACACAATATGGCCAATTGAGGTACTTCAGATTCATCTCAGTGACATATCAAGTGAAGAGATTTACACGTTTCTCTACTAGTACCGGTGATCTACGGCGGCAATCTACGTACTAAAAATGATCTGTGACGATGATATACTCGCACTGCATCAGTTTTATGCCCACACTCCCATCTACATAAAAGCCTTTTCCGTCTCCAAATATTTACATTTTTACAATTGAGCTTTTATGTGGGTTGATTAAATAATAAACTTTCAAGAATATTTACTTTCTTACGAGGTACTAATATGATCCATTTCTGTGTAAACCTGCGGCATAATTAATTAATAATTTCATGATGATGCGCACTTTGGAATTTGAAATTTTTTTCCACTCTCTTGTGATGAGCAAAAAGATCGCTTTCATAAAATTTGACATTTTGATTGCTCATCTCGAGCACTTTTCTGCGTGATCAGCTTTAAGATTCATTCAGTTTAACGCTAGTTATTTACGAATTGCATATGATAAAAAATTTGATAACTTTACCTACAATAGGCCATTCATTCAAAGTATAGGCTATTCACATACGTTCACTTATACTGTACTTGTGGAATTGAGATCAAGTTTAAGATCTCGGCGAAGGTCTCAAGTAAAACGGATCTTTTGTACGTGAAAAAGATTCATTTTGTCTGATGGACTCCTTGATGACTCTGCTTAACCACATCTCAACATAATTCGACCTTTTTCTAGTCGATCGCATCTCAAAAATACTTTTATGAATTCCATATGAAAATAGGTTTTCGAAATGAAGTGAATATAAATTTTATCATAGAAACTATTAAATGTCAGCGAAAGAGTAAAAAACTATTTTTGAAATAAAATTCAAATTTTTTTAAATCTTTTTAAAAGTTTTTCCATAATTTTTTCTGTAAATAGGATTTTTAACAATTATTAAATTTTCAGTAAATGGCGTTAGTCCCACTTCTTCACAAAATTTTGTTGTAAATTTTATAACGAGTAGTAAACTTTTATTAGATTCTCTTAGTCGCACTCTTTCCAAAAAATGTATACCGTATTTTTTTAAATATTAGTAAACTTTCAATAGATGGCGTTAGTACCACTCTTTGGCAAAATCTTGTGATGTATATTATACAGATTAGTAAATTTTCAGTAGATGGCGTTAGTCCCACTTCTTGACAAAATTTTGTTGTATATTTTATAGCGAGTAGTAAACTTTCAGTAAATTCTGTAAGTCCTACTCTTTCCAAAAAATTTATGCCGTATGTTTTAAATATTAGTAAATTTTCAGTAGATGGCGTTAGTCGTACCCTTTCAAAAAATTTTATGGCGTATTTTTTAAAAATTAGTAAATTTTCAGTAGATTACAAATAATTTAAATTACGATTAAAAGTCATCGTGGCGAAAATGGCCATTGTGGTGAAATTTCTGAGTTTGGCTATTATTTTTGCATTTGACACGCTCCATGCGAGGGTTGAGCCTGTGGTAACATATTTTGGCAACTAATTTATTGACTGCTCTCTATCAATTTTTTTTGCAGACTTTTCTTTTCAATCTATAAAAAGGAATTATTTTCCCAAAATGAGATACTAAAATTACAAGAGTAATGAGATCGGCACTGCTGTGACCTGTCTGACAGCACGAAGTACTGACCCCGCCTATATCTTACATAGCTTGTATGATAGTCCCTCTTAGAAGGACAATACAAGTTTTAACTTCGTTCGGTAGCTACGCGATAGAGTTTAATTTGTGACGGTATTTGTTTTTTAGTGCGTCAAGAAAAAATAGAACAGCAAAATTTGAAGCAACGATTTGCCTTAAAATTTTGTGTTAAGCTTGTGAGTTTGAAGAAAACCCCCCTCCTGTGGGGGATATTTTTTATTAATAACATAAGATTTTCGGTGATATAAGAGAGTTTTCTATGATTTCCCAGCCCCAATATTTACATTATGTATGGTTCGGGTTTTTTTCTATATCCTCAACGGGTGAGACTCTTAAAATATTTTTTATAAAAAAGTCTTGGAAAGGCACAGAAAAATGGTTATTCTTATTGAAACAGGTCTTACAGAGACTTGGAATGTGAAAAACGGGATGTGACACGGACATCTCCATTATTAGAAAAAGAAATCCCTGTGGCAATGTTAGCCCCTCCAATAATTACTTAAAAGGACGTTTTCTCGGTACTGTCGATACCATCCAAAGTAGTATAACCAAGCACCTGCCCAAGTTAACTATTTCAAGGGGCTTACATTGATGTTTAAAAACAAAAGCAAATTTTTTCAAAAACTATCAGTCTCATTACTTTTCTGCCCCATTTCATATATTGTAACAAAATTTTTATTTTTCTCTGCAAAAAAAATTATTATATTCAATTCACTTTAATTGAACGTTTAATGATACTTACAATTTTGTTGGAGCATTAATTCGTTTTTAGTTATTACAGCTTGTAAGGGGGCAGCCGTAATTATTGCAATCAACACAAGCCAATTGAAAATGCGTATTCAATTGACTAGCGTTGCCATAAGATGTTGACTTATGTCTTAATGACTCTGTTTCGGATTGATCTAGATTACCCACTTTTTAATGGTAATGAGTCCAAAGAGTATATATTCAATTATTGATAGTTACTTCGGCCTTCTATCTCTCGGCAGAGTTTAATTTTTTTTTTTTTTGTAACTTTCTGTAGGTTCGTTTAGTAATAATCTGTCGGCAATTATTTAGTGTATTTTTCCACTTTTACCATTTCAACTTAAACTGTTGTTATTATTTCGTCAACTATTCGTATAGAAAGATGGAGTTGCGAGTTTAAAATGATGTAGAGTTAGTCTATTGTAGAGTTGCACTTGAAAGTTTATAGGCATTCTTTGGCGAATGGGTGGAAAGTCAACCGCAAAGTGTAATTCAAAATGTGCACCTGTCAAACGTTATAAATTATTCGAATGGATTCCACTAGATACAAAGTGAACTGTGGTTCTCGGTGCTTCGTCTCGGAGCTGCTGGCTTACTGTTCCAGTGTCTCAGACTAATTCATCACAACAAACGCCTCTAAGTGGCGATAATAGCAGCTAATTTAGAGGTGAATGCAATCACATTACTTTGTGGTACCAATCTTACCTGAAATGAGATCACACTGTGCGATGCAGTTTTTTGCTTCCAAACCAAAATCACTGACATTCACCAATTGTACTCTCACTACGTACAGTCACCTCGAAATTGTTGTTACCGTTTTTATGCTCGTCTTCATCTTCATGTGCTGTACGTTTTGCATTAGACACCTGTAAGCCTAAGACGTGTTTCTTAATTTTTTTCCCCTCAAGTGATGTGTCTAAACTTGACTGATGTGATCATATTACTTAATGTTAAGGCGTATAATGTCTACTTTTTCGGTAATTATAAAGGTGAGAGCCATTTAGAATATCTTGCTGTAATTTTTGATCTTTTTGCTTCTGCAGCATCTGTTTTTATAGTAACAAAATTATTTTCAAAGTTTACTTTTTTCTGTTCCACACATTCTTTTGTGTGTAGGTTATTTTCGAAGGTCCAGCATGACCATTAGTTGATTACATGTAATAAGCAACAATACGCTTTCTTTTTTCACTTTCGGTTTTTCTATTATAAAATTTGAACTTTAATACGTTCTGTATCTATTTAACAAAATAAAACGCCATCTCTTATATTTTACGTCAATTAAATTGATATGGTAAGAACCATCAAGTTCTATAAGTTTTTCACTAAATGCAGGATGTAGAAAAAACTACGGGTAAAGAGATAAAAAACGATATTACAAATAAAAAGATATAAGAGATGAGTTCTCGAACAATTGACTCTTGAGTACAAAAGGACGAGTATCATTTGACATTTAAATTAATGATCATGTAGAGTGAACAATGCGACAATCAGGCTGCGTGCAAATAGTGTTCAACGATCAACAACAACCGTCGACAATACGCCATTGACAATCGTTCTACTACTAACGAAAAACTGTGACCTTTTTGACCGGGGTTGATCCGCTCAAGAGCACGTTCATCCCTTAAAAAGGTGTGCTCGACTTCCCCTAATACCAATAAGGTTAGCATCGTTAATGTCAACTCTGTAATAATTCTCAACTGTAAAGTGATCAAACTCGTCTATTATCTTAGCCGAGTTTTAGTTTATAAAAAACGGATGCCATTGTACGATATAAAAGGAATTATGGAGGGCTCTTTAATGATTTGTTTTGCTTTTCCTGAAATCTTTTAGATTAATCATAAATTAAACGAGATAATTTTATTGATTAATAGTAAAAAATATGAACCGACGTTGCTGTTAGGACTAGTTCTCAAAATAGCTCGTTTGTCAACAATACGCAAGAGAATTTTTACAGAAAATTTTTACTAAACAATTTTTCAAAAAATTTTCGCTCAACAATTTTAACTGAACAATTTTAACTAAGCAATTTTTACTGAACAATTTTTACTGAACAGTTTTTACTGAACAATTTTTACTGATAAATTTTTACTGAACAATTTTTACTGAACAATTTTTACTGAACAATTTTTACTGAACAATTTTTACTGAACAATTTTTACTGAACAATTTTTACTGAACAATTTTTACTGAACAATTTTTACGGGACAATTTTTACTGAACAATTTTTACGAATAATTTTTACTAAAAATTTTTTTTACTGAATATTTTTACTAAAAATTTTTACTGAAAATTTTTACTGAAAATTTTTACTGAAAATTTTTACTGAAAATTTTTACTGAAAATTTTTACTGAAAATTTTTACTGAAAATTTTTACTGAAAATTTTTACTGAAAATTTTTACTGAAAATTTTTACTGAAAATTTTTACTGAAAATTTTTACTGAAAATTTTTACTGAAAATTTTTACTGAAAATTTTTACTGAAAATTTTTACTGAAAATTTTTACTGAAAATTTTTACTGAAAATTTTTACTGAAAATTTTTACTGAAAATTTTTACTGAAAATTTTTACTGAAAATTTTTACTGAAAATTTTTACTGAAAATTTTTACTGAAAATTTTTACTGAAAATTTTTACTGAAAATTTTTACTGAAAATTTTTACTGAAAATTTTTACTGAAAATTTTTACTGAAAATTTTTACTGAAAATTTTTACTGAAAATTTTTACTGAAAATTTTTACTGAAAATTATTTTTACTGAAAATTTTTACTGAAAATTTTTACTGAAAATTTTTACTGAAAATTTTTACTGAAAATTTTTACTGAAAATTTTTACTGAAAATTTTTACTGAAAATTTTTACTGAAAATTTTTACTGAAAATTTTTACTGAAAACAAATTTATAAAAATCTAATTAGTTTTTGATTAATTAGATTTTTATAAATTTGTTTGTATCGTAATTTTAATAATGATAAATATTATCAATAATTTATAAATTATTAATAATGATAAATATTATCAATAAATTTTACTGAAAATTTTTACTGAAAATTTTTACTGAAAATTTTTACTGAAAATTTTTACTGAAAATTTTTACTGAAAATTTTTACTGAAAATTTTTACTGAAAATTTTTACTGAAAATTTTTACTGAAAATTTTTACTGAAAATTTTTACTGAAAATTTTTACTGAAAATTTTTACTGAAAATTTTTACTGAAAATGTTTACTGAAAATGTTTACTGAAAATTTTTACTGAAAATTTTTACTGAAAAGTTTTACTGAAAATTTTTACTGAAAATTTTTACAGAAAATTTTTACTGAAAATTTTTACTGAAAATTTTTACTGAAAATTTTTACTGAAAATTTTTACTGAAAATTTTTACTGAAAATTTTTACTGAAAATTTTTACTGAAAATTTTTACTGAAAATTTTTACTGAAAATTTTTACTGAAAATTTTTACTGAAAATTTTTACTGAAAATTTTTACTGAAAATTTTTACTGAAAATTTTTACTGAAAATTTTTACTGAAAATTTTTACTGAAAATGTTTACTGAAAATGTTTACTGAAAATTTTTACTGAAAATTTTTACTGAAAATTTTTACTGAAAATTTTTACTGAAAATTTTTACTGAAAATTTTTACTGAAAATTTTTACTGAAAATTTTTACTGAAAATTTTTACTGAAAATTTTTACTGAAAATTTTTACTGAAAATTTTTACTGAAAATTTTTACTGAAAATTTTTACTGAAAATTTTTACTGAGAATTTTTACTGAGAATTTTTACTGAAAATTTTTACTGAAAATTTTTACTGAAAAATTTTATTGTAAATTTTTACTGCAAATTTGTACTGAATAATTTTTACTGAATAATTTTTACAGAACAATTTTTACTAAAAAATTTTAGCAAACATTTTTACTGAAAACTTTTACTGAAAATTTTCACTGAAAATTTTTACGTAAAATTTCGACTAAAAATTATTATTACATATGAGGAAATCCTAGCAAATTAAAATTGCTTTCTTATTTTTTTCCATTTGTTTTAAATAATATTTTAATTATAGAAAAAAAATGATTTTGTCATAAATATTTACACAATTTTTTCTCCATAATATAATTTTTTTTTGTTTATTTAAATTTTGAAAACTTTAGTTTTCGTTTTTGTATTAAAGTTAAAAGTGTTCTTTTTAAATTTAATAAAAATATACAACTTTTTTTGTTTACCTTATTTATAATCCTTAAAATTTTAAAATGATTATTTTGAAAATATTTTTAAATAATTTTTATTTTATTATAGCAATGCTTTCATAATTTTATTCAGTTTCCTTTACTGATCAAAATAACTAATGGAAAATATATAAATTCTATTAAGTAAAAAAAACATAGTCTAATAGCTTAATACTATCTAAATAGTTAAATATCTTTATCCGAATACAATATGTGCTAACTTTTTGATCCAAATAGTTTAAGTTTGAATATTTTTCCCACAATTTATGCAGATTGTTACTAGTCTAAAAGTCAAACACAAACTCTTTGACGATTATATAAAAAAAAATTAATTTATTTTTCGAAAGTGCTTTTTTTACTATTGCGGAACAGTCAGTCAATCTCATCTCCATTCTAACCCATAATATTTTCTTCGCTTTAATGTTAGTATCAATATTGGTATTTCTCGGATAGACATCTTAATTCGACTGAATGGATTTTTGACATTTTTAGACATAATAAAAACCATAAAGATAAGGTTTCTTAAAAATCAATTTCCATGCAGGCGTTCAATGTTGATTAAGACATCATCACCATCATCATCGACAGTGTCATCAACACGTTCAATTTTTGATTTCAACTTTTTCTTACTTCAGACTTCCTGTTTATAAATATTTTTTTTATTATTATTATTGTTATTATTATTATTATTATTATTATTATTATTATTATTGTTAAGATAAGCTAATATTAAATATTTCTTATTTGTTTTTGTTAGTTTATTAATATTTGGTACAGTTCCTTTTTTCATGTTCAATATGTTAATTTAATATTTTTGTCAATTAGCAATTATAATTTTTCGGTTTTATAGAAAAAAATATTATAAAAATATTTTAAGGGAGATACAATAAGATTTTATAATTTATTTGTATACTATATGTGTACTTTTAAAGAAAACGTTTTTAGAAAAATGTTTGAACTTTCACTTATAATTTTTAACAAATTTTTATTTTGATACTCTATGAAATTTTTTAAAGGAAACTTTTAATTAAAACCAATTTATAAAATTATTTTCGGTTTTTTTCAAATATTTTTATTATTCTAACAAATTAATTTTGCTATCCTTAACTGAAGGTAAAAATCTTTGAATAAAATATTTTTTAAATAATAATGTAATTTTTTATAGTTTTTGATTAATTTAAATTTTTTATAAATTTGTTTGTATCGTAATTTTAATAATGATAAATATTATCAATAATTTATCAATAAATAATTTTGAATTCAATTTCATTTACTAACTTTTTTTGTAGTTAATTTTCATGTCTCATTAAAAGATAATATTTTTATGAAGAATTCTATTAGCAACTGTTCTATTTGTGTTCACAGAAAAATCAATTCCAAACAAACCAGATAAGACATTAAGTAGTAATAGTGTAGTATTATTTGAAATGAGGTAAAAGTATTATAAGTTATAATAAAACTATAAAATTTCACCTAAAGTATAAAATATTTAAAGTAAGGTACCTCATATCTCAAGGTTTATTTTTAAATATTTTTGTTATGTAGAAAAATATTATATATTATGTCAACAAAAAAAATATGATTAATATCAGTTATTTTATCAAAAAGTTGATATTTTAAAATTATTTGTCGAAAATTTATTCATTTTTTTACTTTATTTTAGTTTATTTACTTTAAAATAAAAATAAAATATAAAATTTATTAACATTAAGATTTATAAATTTTAAATAGAAGATTTATCAACTTTGCAAACTTTTAATTGTAAAAAAATCATTATATCTGATTATAACAAAATGATTGCGGAAAAAGTTATGAGGATACGTTATTTCGAGATTTGGGGATGTTCATTGGCCTTCAGAATAGAATTTGATGCCGTTGGCCATTTTCTTATTCGACTATGTAAAAAATTTAATTTATAAAGACAAAACTCAAATTTTAGAGCATTTCTAAAAAACAAATGTGCGCAAAAATCATCACAAATTATCCCAAAAGGATCAAGTTCTGGAAAAAGTTCCGTGTCAACTATTTGAAAAAAAAAATATTGGCAAAATTTAATAAGTTTGATTAATAAAAATATTTTGCCAAATTTAAATTTTCAATATATTTTAATAAATTTTCCTTTTCAAATTGTATATTGGATTGGTTAACATACTCGAAATTTCAGGGCATATTACTTACTTTAAACATTCATATTTTTAACAACAACAAAAAAATAAAACAAACCAAAAGTCTTTTAATAAATTATCATCTAATAATTTTATTTTCTAAATATCATTCATTTTTAGGTCATTTTATAACATTCTCTAAATAAAAAATGTGTTCGAAAAGATTATCTCAAAAAGCTTTCATAGGAAATTCTTTAATTTACGCAATCGTTCGCTCACACCCATCGAATTATTTTTCCCATTGGCTGTATACAAATGGATGTGAAAAATTTGCATAACATAAAACCATAAAATTGTAACAACGAAATGAGCATAATTGATTATTCAATTGATTCGATCCCAAGAGTATTCAATAGTAAACTCTATTGACCATTGACCAAGAAGAAGTTTCCAGTAGTATTCAAAGTAATATTATAAGTTAAGAGGGAGGGGTGGGGGAAGCAAACTTTTATGCAAACATGTTGTTTTCGGACTAAATTAAATTCAACATTTATAAATTACATAAATATGCCCTAGAGAATATGTATAAGCCAAGCAAAAGAAGCTGCAACATGACAACTATCAACCAGTAGCTATAGTGGTACGGATGGTAAGGCAACAACTTCTGCAGCAACTACAATCGCATCCGTGACTGTGACTAAAACAATTGCTGCTGAACAGAATTGATTCTTGCAAATCGTAATCGTTTACCTTCTTTTTCTCTCCAATATAATAATAATAACAACAACAAAACAACACTAAATGCTAACCACTCTGTTTATTTATCCCGGCAATGATGATTTAATTTTTTTCTATTATTGTTAAAGGTTTCTTTTTAATCATTATTATTACTATGAGTATTACTTTGATTCATTTATGTATCTGGCAGTGAACATCTACCGATCATCATCAGATACAATAAAAGATATTCAATGACAATATTTTGTAGATACTTAAGCACACAGTTGGTGCTCGACT
Organism: Atherix ibis; assembly: GCA_958298945.1. Taxonomy (NCBI): domain Eukaryota; kingdom Metazoa; phylum Arthropoda; class Insecta; order Diptera; family Athericidae; genus Atherix; species Atherix ibis. The sequence continues at coordinate 26,042,056 of OY282605.1, read as the reverse complement.
GCACGAGCTTCTTACTCTCATTGTCGTTTTCCTAGGAGCCAGTCCCCCAGAGCTCCCACATCTCCCATCATATGATGGTCATATATCTTATCTACTGAAGATGATACTTTTAAGCAATTGCTATCGATTCTATGATTGTCATACATAAAATCTAAATATTTAGAACATGGTCACAACTATTGCTATTGCTACTGGTCGTACAGGAGACTCTTTTGTTTCTGTTACTACTACTAATACTGCCTAATACCCATAAGGAGTTCATGGTTCTTGTCATTTTCCTTCTAATACTTCAACCATTCACAAAGCCAATGTAACCCAAACTTTGATATGAAATCAAAATGCATTGAATCCGATTATAGTACACTTTGTCGCATCAAATCGCATCGGAACGCTCCCTATCGGTAATTTATCGCATTTTACAGCCCGAATTCTTCTACTTTTCATACTTTTACTAATGTTACTAGTAACTGCGGTAGCAAAAGCATCAGCAAAAAACCTGTAGACATAATAAAAATGACATCAAAAGTTCCTGATACCAGCGAATATGGCAACTGATTTTTCCAATATTTCTGTTATTATTGTTTAAATGTCAAGTAAACTTCTTCGGTCTCTTATTTGTTGATTTTTACTTAGCAATATATCTGCAGGCTTTTATACAGTAAGTATGGTTCACGAAGCACAAATGCTCTAGTAGAGTTGTTTTGAGGATTAAAAGCCATGGAATTATCGTTTTAGTTCTAATATTACTTGTGTGGTACCTCTTCTTCGGCTTCTGATTCTGCTTGGAGCAAATGATTTTATTGGATATGAAAGACGATGGCGAATAGGATCATTGTAGATGAGAACATGTGCATAAAAGATTCTGTGTACTACTGTAGGTTAGTCTGAATGAATATTGGTATTACTTTAGCTGCCAGACCTTAAAGATTATTATATGATGGCAAACGTGGACGACAAGATTCTCGTGACACTTTATTGGAAATCTTGGATCCTCCGAACTTTGTTGTTCATGTTTTGGATTTGTTATTATTGCTCCTGTATTTTGCATTAACATGACTTCTGTACTTTGGATTATTGAAATTTTTATAGTTAACAATTGATTTGAATTCAATTTATTATCATTTTTCTTTATTATTTCGGTTTTTTTTTTTTTTTTTTTATATTTGCTTTTATTTCTCATAATGTTAATAATAAAAAAGAAATGCTGTAGTATGATTAGTATGGTCACAATGAAAGAATATATAAGTTGTAGTAAAAAGTAATCCATTATTTTGCCAATAGATGGCTTAAGGAATCTGTATCTCCCGTTGAAAAAGGGATCGGGTTGCACTAGATGGCGTTAAAAAGATAAGATTTTGTACTAAAAAAACTTCTGATACAGTTTTGTGATTACTTGACTCAGTATTTTTTTAGCACGCGTCAAAGATGGACACCAACAAAGAGAAAACAAGTCATATTTTACAGTTTTTCTTTGATAAAGGCGAAAACGCAAGCAAGGCACCTAAAAATGTGAAAAGTGTTTATGATCCTGATACTAGTTTCGTCGATTCCGTTCCGGTAATTTTGATGTCAAAGATGCAGCACGCTCTGGAAGGGCAATTGTCGAAAATGTCGATAAAATAATGGAAATCATCGAGTCCGACCGTCACTTAAGTACTGTTTTGATTGCCCAGGAGCTAAACATTGCACAAAAAACCGTTTGGAACCACTTAAATAAGGCTGGATACAAAAAGAAGCTCGATGTATGGGTGCTACACGAGTTATCGCAAAAAAACCTCATGGACCGAATTTCCATCTACGAATCGCTGCTGAATCGCAACAATATCGATCCATTTCTGAAGCGGATGGTTACTGGTGATGAAAAGTGGGTCACTTACGACAACGTCAAGCGACAACTGTCGTGGTCAAATCGCAGTCACCCGGCGCAAACGGTGGTCAAGCCAGGATTGACAGCCAGGAAGGTTTTGCTGTGTGTTTGGTGGGACTGGCAAGGAATCATCTACTATGAGCTCTTAATTCGGACCTATACTGGCAACAATTGGACCGTCTGAAAGAAGCAATCGCCCAGAAGCGGCCAGCTTTGGTCAATAGGAGAGGAATTGTGTTCCATCAGGGCAACGCCAGGCCGCATACATCGATAGTGACTCCCCAGAAGTTCCGGGACCTTCGTTGGGATGTTCTTATGCATCCTCCTTATAGTCGAGACCTGGCGCCAAGTGATTACCGCCTCTTCCTGTCTATGACGAATGATTTTGCAGTTGACAAATTCGCCTCAAAAGAAGATTGTGAAAATCGACTTTCCCAGTTTTTTGCCAATAGGGACGAAGGTTTCTATGAGAGAGGCATTATGAAATTACCTCCAAAATGGCAACAAGTTATCAAACAAAACGGTGCATATTTGACCTAAATAGTTTCATTCGATCTACTCGTATGCTAAATAAAACCTTCAATTTAATGCAAAAATAATGGATTTCCTTTTACTACACCTTATATTTTATCTTAAATTTCAGCTTATTAAATATTATTACATTTATTAATGAATATTTGAAGTAAAGAAATTTTCCCCGATACTGAATCTAATATAAATTAGATATTTTTATAGAATAATAAAATATTTACAAAATTTTTAAACTTAAAAAGAAATTCAAAATTGTCTATGCTTAGTAATAAATATTCTCATCTGAAAATTTTCAAATAAGACAAATTTAGATCAAAAATATTTTAGTAGTTATCACTTAAAATGGTTAAAAAAAATAATTATGTCTATAAAATATTTAAAGTATTATATTTTATGTATTGAAGCATAGAGTATGAAATATTATTGGAAGAAAATATCTAAAATTTAACAATTATGACAAAACTATAATAAGAATATTTATATGTAAATTCTATATTAAATAAATATAATAGCTTTAACATAAATCAATCTCAAATACGTCACTAAAATAATTTAACATAGACAGTAGCTTCGAGCAAAATTTCAAATACAAAAGACTTAAGCGAGAAACTCGATTTAGAAACTAAAAATTGTCTAAGTCGTATTTTATGTTCAGTCAATTTCATATCTTATATAAAAAAATAAAAAAAAAATTCAGCTAACTATTTTTTTTTTACAATTAATTGTATTTTCTATAAATAATTTAAAAAAATAAATAAACTTACCTTATTTATTATAAATGAATTTCCAATCGGAATTTATAAAAAAATCCGATACAAATCATTTGATAATAATTCTCTCAATCGTATTCGTATCTTCATTTCATCGGCATAATACTATAATCACTACACATATTATTGTCATACTATATTTATTGAATTATTTTAATAAAAAATTGTATTTGCTTAAATAACAATTTAACATACAATATGCAATCAAACATTTATCTAACCTTCACTTTTTCTTTAAAAAGAACATTAAGTTGCAATTATTATTTAAATTGAAGAAGAAAAAAAAACTTAATCAGGTAGACAATAATATGAACACAAATAACAAAAAAAAATGCACATATTATTATTATTACAATTTGTTGTTGTTGTTTTAATGTTATAATATAACAATTATCATATGGAGATATGGAGAATTCACGTTTTTTTTTTTATGCAATTGTCTAGTTAGTTATTAGTATTACTGACAATCGATAAAGATTTGTGATTGTTTTCCTATTTCTTAGAAATATATTTAAGTAGTTTCTAATAAATCCAATTAAAATAGCACTCAATAATATTATACTAATATTTTATATTTTATGTTTTTATCAAAATGCAGTGAGCTGATACAATATAAAACTAAAATACTATAAAGATCGACTAGCACCAGATGATCATGTTAAAAATTTCTAATCAAGTTTTAATCATCTTATTAAAAAAAGTAGTAAAAAAAAAACTATTTTACTACTTGTAAATAATATAGAAGATGTTAGTTACTATAGAAAATTGAAGGTTCTCTCGCAGATGATCGACAGATATTGTTAAAAATTGTTCACTGTGAATGTTGTTTGTACGCGCAAAATAAAAACATAACATTGAATAAATGGTTTAATAATTTTTTTCCCCAATTTATTCAATCGATATTATTATCAATCAATTAATCAATTGTGTTCGTAATATTGTGCATGTTTGATTTTATTTCTTTTTTTCTTTTTTTTGCATTGGCAACTCTTCTTATAAGTAGATAATTTTCTTTACTCTTTCATTTGTATAACACAGTTGTGATTTGGCTCTTTTAAATATTTGTTTACAACAACAACAAAAAAAAAAAATTAACCAAAATTGTGGTTTTAACATAAGCTAAACAATCTTTAAATTGAATGCAGTTGCATTATTTTAATAACCGCAATTGTATCGTCAACGAATTAAGATCACACAAATTCACAATCATCCCGAATAATAGATAAATTGATAATACCAAGAAAACCAGCAATCGATAATTTATCTACTGCGCTTCTATTTAATTATATCAAATCTTATGAATACGATTGATGATTTTTGTTATATTGTGGTTAGCTAACTAATCATTTATGATTGTTATTTTTATCTATTTATATCGTATAGATAGAATGTGTTTTTTTTTACCATTTTTTTTTTAATTTATTGAAATTTTTGTTTTTTTTGTTTTTTTTTTTCTGCGCAATACACCTGTGATGGTTAGATACTTTTCGATTATGATTTTTGTTTTATATTAAAAATTTTTACATTCAACTCTTTTCGACAAGTTTCTAATTTTTTGGAATAAGTCAATCCGTTCGATAAAATTTGATGAGATTCCTGTTAACGCGATTAAATCACTTTTATGGAATTTCCATTTCTTAATTAAATCTATATACCGGAATAATCTATAATAATATGTAAAGTAAATTGTTCAATTTATTGTAATAATTTTAACACTTATTTTACTGAGAAATTTACACTTTTTTGTTATGGAAATTTTATTTGTTTTGTTTTTTTTTTAACTATAACTATTCTAATTTTATACTAAAACAATTTACGTTTAAAATGTTAAGATTATTTGATTATTTCTTAGGTAAAAAAAAATATACAAAAAAAAAACAAACAAATGAATATATTATCCGGTAAAGAACTTTTCGATAATCACGCAATATGGTGGTATGTCCTCTTGAGTGAAATAACGATTTTTTTTTTGTATGTGTTACGATGTTATACAGTGAAGAGTCAATTGACGACTGAGGAGCCCCAGCACAAGGTAAAAATGATCATCTCAGGCAATCGGAACACGGCTGTACAGGCTGGTTAAGTAGAAGTCTCGGGCTGCAGCAGCCAACCTGGCTGGCTAGTTTCTTTTAGCTCTATACACAGTCGATCTTACTAACTGACTACTACTCAATCTTCACTGGTTAAGGTGACTCTATGGGATTACCTTCCTACGTTACTGCTTAGATAAAACGTTTACAGTCCAGATTTTCAATAGTTGTTGTTGGGCTTCAGTTAACTTCAGAATCTGTCGGCTAATATTTTACTCTAGTTTTTTTTTTTTGTTATTATTTTGATTAGTTTTATTTTTTTTTCTTTCTCAAATAAATTCAATTAATTACATCCAGTCTCAATTATGAATATTATTTGAAATGTAAATTTGCCAATATCAGTAATAATATCAGCAATACTGCCTCTGTTATCAGGGAAATTTATATCGTCATATTAATTCTATGTCATTTAATCGATATATTTAAGTACTCGGACAAGTTTAGTGTTTCGTTATTTTTGTAATGCAAATAATGTAATACCGTCGGTAGCAAGAAAAACAGCATTTGTACAACTAAGAATTAATGTTAAAATTATAAATTATTAGATAATATGTTTTATTAAAAGTTTATTTATCTTACTTAATACAATGTTTATAAACTTTTTTAATAGTATTTAATTTATTAACTATTAGAAAGAAGTCCATTATTTTTTATAAAAAACTTATCAGAAAATTACTAAAAGCTTAATAAAATTTTTATAATACTTAATCTTATTAAAAGTAAATATAAAAAAAAATTTGGAAATTTTATAAAATTTTAATTAATGCTAAAAAGAAATGATTTTTATTAATGTGATGTAAGAAAGTCTTTCAAAATTAATAGGAATTATCAAATTTATACTTCAAAAGCTTAATTTAAATAAAATATTTAAAAAAAAATAATTTTAATTAAACTTTAATAATTATATATTAATAGAGCCTTGCCAGTATTTATTAAATATAAAAACTTTCAAAAAAGCTACTACGAGACTTTCTGCAAGAGTTAATATTTTTAAAGTAATTTTTGATGATATTTTTGCATATTTCAGGCTGTAATTTGGCTACTTATTAACGGATTTCAGTTTTTAAATATCTTAAAGTCTAAAAATAAAATCCCCATTGTTGTCAAATCTTATTATTTACGGTTCTATAGATACCCCTAAAGTGCAGAGTTATGCGTTTCTACTACTTTTTTGGCAATTAGTTTGCGTCAAAATTTGCTGTATTGTGTAGCTTGCGCAATCATTTTATTAGAACCATATACGAGGTCTGTTCAAAAAATATCGTGAATTTTGTGTTTTTTCAAAAATTATTTATTTATTCATGAATATATATTTTATCCCCTTCAAATTAATCTCCACCAACGGTTTTCCCAATCCTCGAAGCACTTTATATAATCATTTTTTGTGATCTTGTTCAGATCCTCCTTTGATGCCGTCTTTATCTCCTCAATCGTAGCGTAGCGTCTTCCTTTCATGGGGCTCTTCAGTTTCGGGAACAAGAAAAAGTTACAGGGGGCCAGATCTGGGGAATACGATGGCTGCAGCATTATTAGTATGTTGTTTTTGGCCAAAAATTTGCGCACAAGCTATGATGCGTGGAGCAGAGGCGGTATCATGGTGGAAAAGCCAATTTTTGTTCTTCCACAAATCCGGGCGTTTCTAGCGGATTGCTTAACGCAACTTGAGTATAACTTGCAGGTAATATTCCTTATTAACCGTTCTACTCTGTGGCAAGAACTCATGATACACCACGTCTCTGCAATTGAAGAAAACTTTAAGCAAAACCTTCACATTCGATCGAACTAGGCGCGCTTTTTTCGGTCTTGGCTCGTGCGGCAGCTTCCATTGGAAAGATTGAACTTTGGTTTCCACGTCATAACCATAAACCTATGATTCGTCACCAGTTATGACCCTCTGGAGCAAATTTGGGTTATCGCGGACAGAGTCCAACAGCTCCTTAGCAATGTTAATGCGATGCTGTTTTTGGTCGAAAATAGGCAAAAATCGAAGACGAGCCAAAACACGTGCAAGCAAAGCAGCTGTCAAAAATTAACTGAACATTCAAAATGGCCGAACTTATCGGCATAAGTGAGAGACATGAGTACCAACAAAACGACACAAAAAAAATCGAAAATCAAATATATGTAACCCGCGGAAATTCAAAATTCGCGATACTTTTGGAACATACCTCGTATACTTAAAATTAAAATAGTTAAGTTAAGGCTAAAAAATGTTAATTAATATACGGTCATTGATGTTAATTGTCTTTTTTTATTTATTTTCAAAGAATTACGGGTCAATAACAAATCCAGACCAATATGTATACCTGATAGTAATTTTCTGCAAATACAATGGCTTCACCATAGTCACTTGAGTTAAGAATGAACCTCATCGCTTAAGCACTTATGAAAATTTGCATTCTTATAACGTTAAACGTGGCAGCGGCATAATCACAACTTTTGTAGTAACTGTTTAGAATTTGATCATATTTTTAATAAATCAATACATAATATAAAATGCCAAATCTATTTTTAAAAGATTTAATTTAAAAAAATATATTAATTAAAATAAGTATTTTTTACAAAGATACAAGTGAAAGCTATAGAATCTAAACTAATTCTATTATTAATTTCTTAATACTGAGCTATTCTTTAAAAAAATAACTATTTTCTAAATAACAATTTAAAAGTGATTATTTTTACAAATACATTTTTGATTAAAATTGTTCTACGAGGGTCGTTCAATAAGTCCTTAGAAAATCCGAGAAATTGCGCTCGTAGTGTCGGTAAAGATTGTAAGTAGCATTATCGACAGGAAAGCTGTCAAAATTTCAGCTCGATCCATAGCGTAGGTCAATTTCTATCGTCGATTAAAGTTAACGACATTTATTTGTGCATAACAATGGAAAAAAGCGAGTTTAGGGCTGTCATCAAACATCTCCATTTGAAAGGCTTAAGCCCGAAAGAAATCAAAGCCGAGTTGGATGCAGTTCATGGCACATCTGCACCTGTGTTTGCGACGGTTTACAATCGGGTGAATGAATTTAAACGTGGCCGTTCATCCACAAAAAGATGAACATCGTTCAGGACGCCCAGTTGAGGTGTCTACTCCTGAAATCATCGACAAAATCCACGATCTGATTTTGAACGATCGGCGAATTAAAGTGCGCGAATTAGTTGAGGCCACGGGCATATCACAAGGTACAGTCGCTTCAATTTTGCATGAAAAATTGTCTGTGAAAAAAATTTCGGCAAAATGGGTGCCGCGTTTGCTCTCAGAGGAGAATAAGCGCAATCGTATAGTGGACTCTGAGGCTATGTTGGCACTCTTTCATCGCAATCCTGCCGAATTCCTTTGTCGATATGTCACTGTGGACGAAACCTGGATACACTACTACACTCCAGAAACGAAGAGACAGTCATCACAGTGGATTTTCAAGGGTGAATGGGCTCCGAAGAAGGCAAAAACTGTGCCATCGGCCGGCAAGGTGATGGCCACGGTCTTTTGGGATTCGCAGGGCATCATTTTTATCGACTACTTGGAAAAACAATAATAACAGGAGCGTATTACGCGTTGTTATTGCAACGGTTGAGCGAGGAAATCAAAGAGAAACGCCCCCATCTGAAGAAAAAAAAATCCTCTTGCATCAGGACAATGCGCGTGTGCACACCTGCGCTGTTTCCATGGCCGAAATTGTGGAATTGAGAATGGAATTGTTGCAGCATCCCGCTTATTCACCAGATTTGGCCCCGAGTGACTATTTGCTTTTCCCCAATCTCAAGAAATGGCTTGGCGGACGACGGTTCACTTCCAACGAGGACGTCATTGCTCAAACGGATGAGTATTTTGCAGAACTTCCGAAATCCTATTTTTTGGACGGGATAAAAATTTTGGAAAAACGGTTGGGAAAGTGTAAAAAGGAGATTATGTTGAAAAATAAAAAAATATTTCCATCTTTTTCTAAGGACTTATTGTTTTTTTCCATCTTTTTCTAAGGACTAATTGAACGACCCTCATATTATTATCAATAAAAATTCTACTTTAAATATTTAAAATGGATAATGATCAAAAATGAATAAAAAAAGTGTTTTTTTAAATGCACATAAAAACAAAACTTTTACAAAAACTTTTACTTCCAAAAAAAAATTAACTTTTATATTTATTTTGTTATGATTAAAAATTTCAAAAATTAAATAATATAAAAAACGAATACAAAAATAAAATTATAAATACTAGAGAAAAATCATCATCGAAATAAACTACACTATAATCAGGTAACTAATTAATTCAGAATATGATATTTACCTCATATATAACACGTTTTTTTTTTCCTTTTAAATATTCCATTTAAAAAAAAACATGAATTAATATTTCAACATTATAAATATTAATATTTCCTTCAATATGAACTTATTTATAAGCAGATACTAAAATTATCTGATCAAATGCTATAGATAGACATATTGAAACAAAAACATCTACATATTTTCACTATCCATTCGAACTATATTTTTATCATAAAAAAAATGGTTTTTATAAATTTTATCTGAAACATTTGAAAATTTTGTAAACTGTCAATATTATTTATGTAAACTTTAAAAAAAAAAAGTAGGATCAGCAATCTTAACTTTGTTTTTGTATCACTGAAAAATCAGAACCAAAAGTCTTTAGATATTTTTTTTATTTTAAATATAAATAAAAATTAAAAGATGAAAATATTTTTTTCTATAATAAATTTTAATAATAACAACAAAAAAACTGAACTTATAAATATATCACATTTTAGTGGACTACAATTTTCTGATATAAATCAAAATTATCTTAACTTTCACAACAACTTTAATAATAATAATAATAATAGGTCCCAAAAGAGAGTATCCAATGATCCAAGTATTATAAAATGTGGAGCTTTTGTATGCATACAATTAAATACAATCTTAATCGAACATATTATTTTCGGATTTCATCAATTTTGAGGATAAACATAAATTTAGTTCATTCCATTTAATAAAGGTGAACAAACTACTTACGAAGATATATATTTCGAGCAAATATTCTCGCCAAAAAATCTTAACATTAAATAGAAAATATTTCATCTTTAATGTGATTTTTATCGAAAATCTAGAAATATGTGAAGGAATGATCAGATTTCGAAAATATTGTTACTATTTTTCATATTCAAATTGTTACCATTTTATCTTTCTTATGGGATTTCCATAAATTTTATTTCTCAATTATTCACCATAGAAACTAAACCATCTTAAAAAGAATTTAGTATAAATCTAGTGTAAAATCATAAAAAAAAAGAACTTATAATCAATCAATATCTAAAAAGCTTAATATCAAAATATAGTCTGGAACTGTGTAAATTATACAAAACTCGATGAAGACTAATATTATTTATTCAATGTGGGTTGCTGATAAATAATACTTATTAAAAAATATTTTATCAATATCTTGTTTTAGTTCTAACTAATTTATCTAATTTTAAAAAAAGATAATTTATTACAATCTATTTTTAGTTAATAAAATTTATATATTCCAGATAATAGGGTAAATTGCAAAATATTTTTTTCGGAACGCCATTTGTCGTTAACTAAAGGCTTTTTCCTGTTGGACGCAGATATTCCGAGTGTCACTTAATCAGGACAATAAATAGAAAAATTGTTACAAGATTTTTCTATTTATTATCCTGATTTAAAATTTCAGTAGAGATTTGTGTAAAATATTTATGTATAAAAAATATACTCAAGTCAATTTAATCAGTTTTATAACCTGAAACATGAAATAATAAAAACAACAATTAAATTTGTCTTACAAAAAAGCTATCTAGTCTACTCGAAGGACCTTCTCTTCTATTGTCAATTTTTTGTCGAAATTTTATTCATCCAAATTTTTGAATAAAAAGTTTTCTTTGAATTTGGAAAAGAATGCTTATTTTAAACCCCCAAAATATATCAAATTAATAAAAATATTAAAAATAATAAGATTGAGATCATTGACAGTGATCTGGCAACACTATGTACGTCCCTTCTACATAGCTTGTTTGGTGGTCCCTTCTATAGAACCTAAGAAATAAAATTTTGTTTTTGTATTTCACTACAAAAAATAGTAACAGAAAATTTTGGAACAACGATGTGGGTTTATATGTTCTTTTCAGCCTCATGAATCCGCGAGTTTGAGCTACGAAAAGTTGCAAGGATCCTCCATTTTTAGATCTTCCATTATGAAAATTTAGAACGATTGAAGGCTTTTATTAGGCCAAAACGTCAATTAATATTGAACCTACTGAGTGAGTCCTTGACAGTCAAATATTCTTTGCATCAGAAGTTGACATTGAAGACACATTGATGTTCCAACACGACAACACCTCCTGTAACTGGGTCATCTCCATCAACGAGGTTTTGTCGAAAAATGATTTCTGCAGTTTAACAGCACCTCAATTCAGCTAATCATTGTTCGAGAAACTTTTTTAGCAAGGAAAGTCCTTGAAAGTCTCAGAAAAAGGGTTCTTCATAACTGACTGTACTTTGAAGTCTATCTGTCGAAACAAAAGGAATTCCTGTGGTTCCCCAGCACTCCTATTTACCTGCTGATATAAGCGCGTGTAATCTTTTGTTTGTTCACTCAAGGTGTCAGGGTTCTTGTGAAGTCAGACCATGATTAATATCGAAAGTGGCTATCTCCATCAACGAGTTTTGGTCGGAAAATGGGAAATGTTTATTTGCCTAGCCCCTCTTTCCAGCTAATCATGAACTCGTCCAGGATAAACTATCAACTAATTTTTTCATAAAGAAGTCCTCAAAAGGTTCCTATAAAGAGCTCTTCGCGTCAGATTGAACATTGCAGAAACTATGACAATGCCCCATATAACATGACTATCTGCATCAACAACTTTTCGTCGAAAAAAAAGATTTTGGTGGTTACGTTACCACCTCTCCCTTTCCCCTTAACCGAGTCAAAACCAAAAGACTTTCTTTGTTTCCTCAACAAGTAGGGGCTCTTATAAGGTCAGTCGTTTGGTTAACATTGAAATTCTTCAATAGGACCAGAAAAAGGATTCTGCACCTTAGATCTGATATTAAATGGTGGTGAATTCTCCACCATGACAACGCTCCTTGCTACATTTCCATTAAAGAGCTTTTGTCGGAAAAAGCTATTCCTGTGGTTCTGCAGTTTGCCTGTGTACCTGATCTAACTCCCTAAGATAAAAAAAAATTATTAAAAAAGGACATCATCTTGATACTGTCGATAACATCTAAAGGAGTGTAACCGATAAACTAAAAATGGTTCTAGTTGAAACCTTCCAGCACTGCTAAGAAGAGGAGAACCATTTCCTTCGCCTTTGTATAGTAGCCCAAAACTCTTTTGAAAGGTATAACATTAATATTTATACCAGGTGTATAAGCTTAAACACATGTTTTTTTCATAGAAAGCAAAAACAAATTTATTTAAAGCACTTGTCCTCGCTAGCTACACATTTTTCCCATCTTTCGGGCAATTTGTGGATACGACGCCAAAAAAATTCCTTCTCTTTCGAGGCAAACCACTCATCAAGACATTTTCGGCCGTCTTCGTTAGAACCAAAGTGCTGCTCAGCGAGCGCGTGGCCCATCGCCGAAAACAGGTGGTAGTATCACCTCCCAGGTCTGGTTAATAAGCGGGGTGGGGTATCACCTCACAGTTGAATGTCTCCAAGTAGTTTCGGACCATTTTTAACGTGTGCGATGGTGCGTTGTCGTGGATGGAAATCACCTTGTCATGTCTTTGTTGATAATATGTCCTTTTTTCCAGCAGAGCACGATGTAATTTGATCAGTTGTTGGTGGTAGCGGTGGACATTGACAGTTTCACCAGGTTTCAACATCTCATAGTAGACCATACCCTGCTGATCCCACCAAACGCACAGCATCGTCTTCCGTCCGAAGCGATTTGGTCTTGGGGAAGACGTTGATGGTTGGCCGGGATCAACCCACGATTTCTTGCGTTTAGGATTCTCGAAATATGGCCACTTTTCATCGCCTGTCATAATCCGATGCAGGAACGACTTTCTTTTTTGTCTGGCGAGCAGGATTTCGCATGCGTTTTAGCGTCGCCCCATCAACCTATCGTTCAATTCATGCGGCACCCATTTTCCGATCTTTTCAATCTTCCCCATAGTACGCAGAGGCATGAAAATGGCTGGTTGAGTACCACCCAATTGCTCGGCGAGCATTTTTTGCCATTGGATATGGCCTCAACCTTCCTAGGTCGATTTTCACCCTTCTTGTCCCATAAGTCAAAATTGCCGTCTTTGAACCGACGAAACCCATTCCGGCACGTTATTTCTGATAAAGCACTGTCACCATTAGCCTCTATAAGCATTTAATGCTATTTAGCAGCCGATTTCTTAAAATTGAAGCAGAAAAGCAGAGCTTCCCGCATATGCTCTTTTTCTGGCATAAAACTAGACATGAACACCAAAGGAAAAATGTATGATGTTGTACGAAATTGCTGACAATGTGCACTGATTAATGTTGACAGATGTCAAACTCATAAAAAAAGTTATGGTGTGCCCATGGTAGCTTAATACGCTCACTCACGCCATCTATGAGTGAGCGTATTAAAACAATATTAGTTTGTCATAATCCGATTAGTTTTTTTTTTTCAAACTAGCAGTTTTTGGTTTATTAGTAATTTTGAATAGAGAGAGAAGAGTAAAAAGCTTTTCTATTCACTTACAATTTTTCTGAGATTATCTTAAATTACCAAAAATACTAAAATCACAATTTCATAATTTATCTTACTGTTAAATATCCTTTTATGGGTACATTTCAATTAAGTCTTCCAACATTAGCAAATTTAGTAAATTCAATTTTTTGTGACCCAAATTTTTAAAAAAATGTTTTTCTAAATTTTTTTATTTTGGAAAATATACAAAGATTATTCAAAAGAAATTATTATTTAATTAAAGTTTTTATTAGATAATTTTTTAAAAGCAAAATATATTTTACCATAAATTAAGTAAAAGAAATATTTAACAATATATTATCGATACTAGCTACCAAAAGAATGGTAACATAAAATAAATATTATACAAAACCCACTAGAAAATACTGTGAAATTTTCAAAAATCTTTACTTAAAAAATAAATTTAATTTTAATAAAAACTGACAATTTTCTGTAATTATTCCAAAAATAAACCACTTTCAGTTTGTATTGTATAAGCAATAAAATTAATGTTCATCTATGAAAAGTCCACCTAAAGATGGAAAAAAATTTTGTTTAAAAAAAAAATAAACTAGACAAATCTAATTTTAGATGGAAAGTAATTTTATTCCTTAAAAAAAAAACTTGGAAAAAAATACTGTCTGCTCTTCAAAATCAACCCGAATTCATCTAAAATGACTTATAGTATTTATCATTTTTACGTTTTTAGATTAAAAAAAAAATTTTTTTTTTAAACAGTTCTCTTGAAATGGAATATATTAAAGATGGTCAACGAAGATTACCTGCGTAGGTTAGCTTATCCGGACAAAAACAAAATTTATTAGTTCAAACCATATTCGTCGGAATTAGATTAATATCCAAGAAACAAAAAATGGTCAAAGAAGCCATCGTATTGTTCACAGTTAAATTTTACTAAATTTATTACGAGAAAAATTGATCTTTTCCAAAAACAAATCTGCCACATTATGGATGGTTGCAGTAAAGTTTTGTCATTTTAACAAAAATAGGTACCCAAGCTTCTTAAAATGTTAGGTATTTTTTTTTTTTTTGTCAAATAATTTTTATTTGATATAATTTATACTTCTAACATAGTAAGGTTAACTATTCGCTTCTCATTCAATTGTAGTTTTTACCTACCAAGATTCAAACAAAACCATCCGAAAGTTTTAATATATTTTGCTACTAATTATTAACCGTTTTGATGTTACCTTAAAAGTTACGAGTGTGGGTTGAGCGGACAAAATGCCTAGAAGAGCTCACATCGCCTATCATATTTATTGGGTAATATTGTACATGTGTCCATTTGAATTTGATCCGCAGTTTATCTCCATCCACAGTGTGGTCAGATAACTTCATTCGATAGATCGATATTAGTTACGGAAAAAAACAAAACTATAAAAAATTTCTAACGTTTCGGGAACATTTTCGATTTCATTGCTTCAATAAAATGAGTTGTTTTAAGTATTCTATCATGGCGGTCTGTCTTATCAACTCAGCACGCCTTCGCAATAATTTTCTTCCAGTTTTGAACGATTTACATAAATAATCAAAAAGAATTTTTATATTTTTTTTCAATAAGAGTTTTTTTTATTCTGTTAAATTCTTTATTACTCTACTCGTATCAACAAGAGCAGAGTTATTCATTTTTAAGTTTTTAAAATACAAATCTGTCATTTATAAATTCGAAATTATATTTTTCAATAAGTACCAAATTTATTTAGATAATAATTTGCCATCTTATATTGTAATATAGATTATTTTAAATAAGTTTCTTAAAGCAATTTTGAACAAATAATATGAAAAGTCCGTTAAAAAAATTTACAAAATATTTAGAAAATATATCAATTTGTCGAAAAATTTTCTTCAGCAATGAAGTTCACTTTTCACTTGTTGGATACATCAATAAATAATAGTACAGAGCTCCTAAAGTTTATAATTAATTGAATCGAAGCCTTTGTATCTGCGAAATTTGAATGCCTGAAATGCATTTGGGGCTTAAGTTGTTATAACTTTCGGCTGAAAAGTTTATAAGGTAACACAGTAAAAATGTTTTTTTTTTGCAAAATTCATTTTTATTATTCAACATAGTTGCCTTCGAGGGCGATACAGCGATTATAGCGATCTTCCAACTTTTCGATACCATTTTTATAGTACTCTTTCGGTTTTGCCTCAAAATAGGCCTCAGTTTCGGCAATCACTTCATCATCGGTCTTAAATTTCTTGCAAGCGAGCATTCTCTTGAGGTCTGCAAACAGGGAAAAGTCGCTGGGGGCCAGATCTGGAAAATACAGTAGATGGGGAAGCAATTCGTAGCCCAATTCATTGAGTTTGGCCATCGTTTTCATCGAGTTGTGACACGGTGCATTGTCTTGGTGAAACAACACTTTTTTCTTCTTCAAATGAGGCCGTTTCTTAGCGATTTCTTTCTTCAAACCATCCAATAACGCTATATAATAGTCGCTGTTGATCGTCTGTCCCTTCTGGAGATAGTCAATGAATATTATACCATGCGCATCCCAAAATACAGACGCCATCACCTTGCCAGCCGACTGTTGCGTCTTTCCACGCTTTGGATTCGGTTCGTCGCTCGCTGTCCACTCTGCCGACTGCCGATTGGACTCTGGAGTGTAGTGACGCAGCCATGTTTCATCCATTGTCACATATCGACGCAAAAATTCGGGTTTATTGCGCTTGAACAGCTCCAAACACTGCTCAGAATCATCAACACGTTGTTGTTTTCGGTCCACAGTGAGCTCACGCGGCACCCATTTTGCACACAGCTTTCGCATGCCCAAATATTCATGCACGATATGTCCAACACGCTCTTTCGATATCTTCAGAGTCTCAGCTATCTCGCTCAACTTCACTTTACGGTCATTTAAAATTATTTTGTGGATTTTTTTGATGTTTTCTGCCGTAACCACCTCTTTTGGGCGTCCACTGCGTTCTGCATCAACTGTGCTCGTCCGACCAGTTCGAAATTGACGAAACCAATATTCCACAGTTGAAATAGCTGGAGCAGAGTCCGGATAACGTTTGTCAAACCATGCTTTGGTTTCCACTGTATTTTTTTTCATCAAAAAGCAATGCTTTATCGATATACGAAATTCGTCTTTATCCATTTTTTTCAATAACAAAAGTTGCTTCACTCAAAATGCTATATCTCACGAACCAATCGACTGATTGCTGTCAAATTTTGACAGGAATCATTTGAAGCTTTGTGATAATTAAGTAGATTTTTGCAAGAGGCGCCATCTAGACATCAACCTTATAAACTTTTCAGCCGATCTGTTAGAGCACAGAATTATTTGGGCCTTAACTTAAAGATTTTATTTTAGAATATGTACAATTTTAATAAAAGAACACAACTAAAAAAAAATGTTTAGCCCTATTGGGCTTAATTTCGCGATTTGATAATATCAATTGAAGTCCAAGATCTGTATGTACACGATCTTAGTCGTAACTTTATCAAAAAACTCAACACTTTTTTTTAAAGTTGAAAACATCTAAAAACCAATACCCATCGAAAAATTACCCAATTACATTCAGAATCGTATGAAAAAGTCAACAAAAATTATATCAAAAAGATCGAGTCTAGCAGAAAGTCTTTTTTAATAAATAATATCAAAGTTTAAAAGATAGAATCAAATAAAAGTTAAATAAAAATTTTAATTTAACATATTTTCAATTATACTTTTTTTTCCAAAGTACAAATTGGATAAACCTTTATAGTACAACAAATTTTTATTTTGCATGTTTCCCAACATTTTATGTATCATAACGGTACGGCACGACCTTCTCAGAGTGGCTTTTGAAAAAAAAAATTGTTCCCTTAAATGCTATTTATTAATCATTAAAACTTCGTTACAGTATACAATATTCAAAATTGATAGTTCTCCGATACGCCTATTTAACATCTGAAGAAGATTTCCAAGTGGCCAGGCCAGATGGTTCAGTTTAGTGTCGACAACGATTGGTACAAATTCGTGTGAAGCCAATCGCAGATGATTTTTCTGCAAATGGTTGAGCAATTTTTGGGACCACAAAAGACACATTCTTAAGTATTTAAAACAAACCACTGGTGCTATTCAAAGGGACACTAGGTCCTTCGACAAGGATGTAAATCGATTCGATTTATAGATTTCTGCCTCGGCGTTTATGTGCCGCTAGCATTAGGTCTCGATTGTTTTGCCAACAGACTGTCATCGATAGTCATCGCTCCGATAATTTATCATTTATCGACACCGATTCCACGTGGTACAACGGTTGTTCCTATTTGGCACGGCACGCATTGCATAAAACGCCAGTTGATGCAATTCAAAATCAAAACTCTTCACGAAGGGTAGGGAATGCAACTTCACATATCTTTGTTCCTGTTCTATGAATTGTAAAAAGTTAGTCGAATAATGAAAATCAGTAGCCTATTCAGGCTGTGGTGGTTTCGCTACCCAAAAAAACTGCAAGAATTGTATCGAGATGTAATGAAGTGTTCGATAATCTCTTGTTCCGGATCAGACTCGACACAATGGCGAAAGGTGATAAATATCCAAATCAACTAACAAACGATGGGTTTGCCCAATGTTTAGATGACAGACCTCTCATATCCTCTCAATTGTGCAGTTAACCACCCTGAATGCTAGTAAACAGTCTGGCAATATTTTATCTTTCACTTGAACTAACCATCATAATAGAAATTGTCTTTCGCATCTAGTTTGCTTTGATTATATTTGGAATTTATTGATATTTATTTAACTATGTTTACCTATTACCCTTCTTTCCTTTGCTAAAACCATTTTGATGGTAGAAGTTATCCGCTGCCAGAAGTGATGGTAGATAATGATTTGTATTTGTTGCGGGAATCACATCCGAGACCACATAAATATACTTGCAACTGCATAAGTACTTCAAATACGGTTTTAAAATACATAAGATGTCAACCAAATCAATTTTTCCTCACAAATTTTTACTGAAAAAATGATCACTGCAAATTTTCACTGAAAAAAATTTTGCCTAAAACTATTAACGAAATTTTTTACCTAAAATTATTACCAAAAATTATTAATAAACAGATTTTTACTGAAAAACTTTTGCTGGAAAATTTTTACTGAAAAAATGTATAAAAAAAATGTTTACTGAAATTTTTACCTAAATTTTTACAGAAAATTTTTACCAAAAAATTTTTATTGAAAAGTTTTTACAGAAAATTTTTACTGAAATTTTTACTGAAAATTTTTACTGAAAATTTTTACTGAAATTTTTACTGAAAATTTTACTGACAAAATTTTTACTGAAAAATTTTTCCTCGAAATTTTTACTGAAAATTATAAGTGAACATTTTTACAGCAAATTTTGACTGAAAAAATTTGTATTGAAAATTTTTACTGACAATTGTTACCAAAATTTTAACTGAAAACTTTTACCGAAATTTTTACTGAAAATTTTTAATGAAATTTTTACTGAAAATTTTTAATGAAATTTTTACTGAAAATTTTTAATGGAATTTTTACTGAAAATTTTTAATGAAATTTTTACTGAAAATTTTTAACTAAAATTATTACCGAAAACTATTACAGAAAAAATTTGCACTGAAAAAATATTTACTGAACATTTTTACTGAAAAAATGTTAAGTGAAAATTTTTACTAAAAATTTTTAACTCAAATTATTACCTGAAAAAAAAATTTTACAGAAAATTTCGCATAAATAATTTTACTGAAAATTTTTACTGAAAATTTTAACTGAAAATTTTTACTGAACAATTTTTACAGAACAATTTTTACAGAAAATTTTACTGAATATTTTTACTGAAAAAGTTTTTTCGGAAAATTATTATTGAGAAAATTATTACCGAAATATTTAATGAACATTTTTACTGAACATTTTTACTGAAAATTTTTACTGACAAAATTTTTACTGAAAAATTTTTACCGAAAAATTTTTATTGAAAAGTTTTTACTGGAAATTTTTACTGAAAAAATTTGTACTGAACATTTTTACTGAAACTTTTTACTGAAACTTTTTACTGAATATTTTTACTGAGCATTTTTACTGAAAATTTTTACTGACAAAATGTTTACTGATAATTTCGACTTAAAATTTTTGCTTATAATTTTTATTGAAAATTTTTACTGAACATTTTTACCAAAATTTTTACTGAAAACTTTTACCGAAATTTTTACAGAAAATTTTTAATGAAATTTTTACAGAAAATTTTTAATGAAATTTTTACTGAAAAGTTTTACCGCAATTTTTAGTGAAAATTTTTACTGAAAAAGTTTTTGTGGAAAATTATTATTGAAAAAATTATTATCGAAATTTTTACTGAAAATTTTTACTGAACATTTTTAACTAAAATTATTACCGAAAATTATTACTGAAAAAAATTGCACTGAAAAATTTTTACTGAAAAAATATTTACTGAACATTTTCACTGAAAAAATGTGTACTGAAAATTTTTAACTCAAATTATTACCGAAAATTACTACTGAAAAATTACTGAAAAATTTTTACTGACAAAATTTTTGCTGAAAATTTCAACTAAAAATTTTTGCTTGTAATTTTTTACTGAAAAAAAAAATTTTGCAGAAAATTTCGACTAAATAATTTTACTGAAAATTTTTATTGAAAATTTTAACTGAAAATTTTTCCTGAACAATTTTTACAGAACAATTTTTACAGAAAATTTTACTGAAAATTTCAACTGAAAATTTTTATTGAAAATTTCAATTAAAAATTTTAACTAATAATTTCGACTAAAATAAAGTAATTTTTACTGAAAATTTTTACTGACAATTTTAACTGAACAATTTTTACTGAAATGTTTACTGATAATTTCGACTAAAAATTTTTGCTTATAATTTTTATTGAAAATTTTTACTGAACAATTTTTACCGAAAATATTAGTAAATACTTCTAATAAATCAGTAGAAATTTTACAAACCCAGTTTCATTTGAAGAAGTAATTTTTTAAGCTTTCTCCATGACTTATGTGGTCAGATGCAACACACCTTCGCAAATTGACCGCCGCTTTCATTGCATCGAATGATATATTTGCATTACGGATTTGTGAGAGTTCATGTTATTTTTATAATTGATTACACATTTATGACCATTTAACAGAAATTGGCAATATATTATATAGAAGCTTCCAGCGCTCAATGACCCGCATAGTTTTCCACAAAAAAACTTACATTAGTTACTTTACATAAAAGCAACCAGAAACAGTAAAAATAATGACCAGATATCACTGTGAAAACAGGTTGAAGTGTTATTGGTCTTATGGGATCATCTACAGTTGTAGTGTTAAAAAATCAGGAAATATTTATTAATTGCCAAAAAATTAAACGGAACCTCCTGAGCAATTTGTTTATCCGAATTCTTCCTGAAACGGAATCTTCCAACTTGAACTGAGCCAGGTATGGAGGCTTACATTCAGGCAATTTGGGGCTAGAATTATTTCGTTTATCGATGAAGTAACCAAACTCAGCATGACAGCATCCAAGAAGAAACGTTTGCCATAAAAATGGACCGTATCCAATCTGAGCGGGAGGATTAAAACCATTTTCAACCTGAATTGTTCCATTGGCTCCATGCATCCATATCTGAATACCAAGTTGCTTATATGAAAAAATTTCTCCGCCGAATTTATTTCTGTTCGAATTCAATGCTCCGAAAATTGTTAATGATGATTTATGATGGATTTAATTGGACAATGTATGTCTGCATTATATTGCGATTGCAGCATGTAATTGAATGTTCTCATCTGCATTTAATCTCCATTTAAAAATATGAGTCTAAATGTCAACTTAGCCTAAAAAAATATTTAAGTTGGCCAAGAACTGTGTCTGAAAATATTTCTTAACATATACTAATACGGACTACCAAAAGAATATTTAAAATAATAAAAATATCTGTTAAGTACTTTAAAAAAAAATTATATGCAAAAAATTTAACAACAAATTTGATATTTTTAATATGAGAGAGAATAAGTCAAAAATAAATGAATTTAAGTAGATTTTTGATGCAATACCATCACACAAGGGCATATCCAATTTATTCTTTGAAAAGTAAAACATAATCAAATATATTTTTATTCCCGATTTTTACTAAAATTTTAATTTTATTATTCGGTATAAATCTTGATATTTTATATAATTTATAAAATTAATTAAATAACTGCCACGAACCTCATTACAGGGCTATATCCTTTTGGGGTAATTTTTGATCACCCAATCGCACATTTCTCGCTGTAATTCAGCAATTACTAGATGATTCTTTCATTTTAAATTCCTTAAATATTGAGTTTTATATGTAAAAATAAGATTTTTTACAACTATTTCAAAACCAAAAGACAACCGTCATCAAATTGTAAAATTTTCGAGATAAATTGGCATCAGCACATCTCGAATTTAAACATCCTGAGAACTTTTCGCACAATAAAAACTCAATTTGTGGTTTTATGTTTATGTGACTTATAGTACCGTTTTGGTAGAGTCACTCACCTTTTGTAGATATAATGACTTTTTTTATAAGTTTTTTTATCTATTGAGCAAGAAATGAGCCTCAACGCTGACGGACATATCATAATATCCTTTTAGTGAACGAAACGTGGCTATCATGCCACAAAAAACCACTTTTTTCTAGACATTTTTTTTCAATTGTTTTACGGTATACGATAAGAAAATATTAAATGGTAAGCTATAAGTTAAATAAATTTTAACTTAATTAATATTTATATTATACAAATGTGAGATAACAGGACTATACTTTCCAAACCACGAAATGGATAACCCATAGTATACTTACTTGGTTGGTATTCTGGTAGCCCTATCAGTTCAGTGTGGTACAATTTACAATTAGTGCGATTTAAATCATTTTAATTATTAACTAAATAAATTTAAAAATAATCTTTAAATATCCAACTTGTAAACTAAAAACCAATTTAAGATGTTTTTTTTTTTTTTTGATCTGTAAGAAATGTAAATCAGCCGCCCATGAATGTGAATAGCAATCGTATATGGTAGAAAGTTAATAAAATGACATGAATACGGTCTTGTTATAATAAATTCACGATAAACATTTTATAATAAAAAAATTATTAATTTACCATAAATTATTGTGCTTACAACAAAATCAATTGAATTCGCATCGAAATTATACTGTGTGCAATCTTTTGAATGTCTATCTTGTGAGATGGTTTGAACCTTATTCATATACAGGCCAATCGGATTTAACCGCAAACATTTCGGAAGATAATTCAATAAATTTCAAAAGAAAATTAAAAATAATTTTTCATACTTCATGTGGATCAGTTGAAGAGCGTATTATCAAATGTATGTGCCGTTTTCGGAGTCAACGTTAAGGGCATGTTCACCGTCAACAGAACTGAATTGAACCAAATTGAATCATATCATCATGGCTTTAGTTGGTACTGAATTGTATAAGTTTTAAAAAAAAAATAAGTTCTTATATTTAGCTCTTCGTTTTGTTGGATTATTGCGCAAAAAGGGCACACGCTATCGATGGTATACAGAACTAAGGAGGCCTGTAAGCCCAAATAAATTGTGGCCCAAATCAATTCGCATTTATAGATGCCTCCAGTGACAAGACAGAAGATTCAATTTTCTTCTCCATTCCTGAGTTGGCTTAACTTATCAACTGCTTGAGCATTTCCCGGGGACATATTGGCAAAACATACTCGTAAATTTTCATTCACAAACAACAACTGTCACGACTAAAATAAGACTGGCTGACTCTTGGCCAAATCAACAATGCAGACGAAAACCAACCAAATTCGAAACTATGGCATGATGGAAGATGCTCTCATAATAATGCAAATGCAAATCGTTATCGAAATGGCTTATTTTCTATAAATCATTTACACTGTTCTTGTCCGGTGGTAAAACGGCAAATGTCCCCGTATAGACAGAGAAATTTCTACAAGGAACTACTGCAAGGAATTTCGATTTCAATCAACAACAAAAAACAAAATCGGCTAAGTGTTTACCGGGTTAATGGTATTGGCCAGAAGCCACTCAACACCGTCCAAGTATCGACGGAATTTCTCAAAAATCTTCTCATACCACTTGCAGTTCAATTGACTTTTGACAGCAATTTCATGAATCAGTTTTCCTTTTTACCTCTCATTTTTCAATGAAAAAATTCTTAACTTAAAATCGCGGAAACAATTCGCATTTCAATTAAGCATAACTGAAGACGAGATGTATACTGTTTGTTGATCAACAAAAAAAAAAAACATAAAAGTTTAAAAATAAATAACAGAAAATATTTTGATGAATTTCAATAGGCGGAATAGGCGCTATACGATTTCAGGAATTATCTTAAGAATAGTTAAAAGACGAGTCCCACCATGAAGAATATATGTACACTGCAGGTCAAAAGTCTGCAAACACCTCGATAACAATAAATTATCAAGAAATTTTTAGTTAAAATCTTAATAAATCGACAGCCAATATTATTTCTTTCCATGTACAATATATTATAGAGAATATTAAAATCTACCCTCGAGATTCTTTAGTTTTTCCTAAAATATTGGGCATGTGATTTGTTTTTTACTTTATTTTTGAAGAAAGTTTGTCGTTTTTTTTTCTATATAATAACATACAAAGGGATTTTTATCAAAGTATCCCCATCGGAAGCGATAGGTGTCTATCTTTTTTCGTATAATAAAAAAATAATTCGAAGGGAAAATTCAGGTTTTTTTTGACTCGATCAATTATTCAAACAATTTTTTTGATACTTTCCTGAGAAGTGAACCGCTCTCCGGAAACCGTCGACTGCATAATCCATTTTTAATTCAATTAAAAAACAACTAAGTCTGCTTAATTATAGTGTGCTAATGCACTACAGTATACGCTGTAGGCACTGACACACTCATCACTCCACCTACAAAATTATAGAGTTATGGGAATAGATCTTACTGAATCTTCCTTATTGCCTATTGATTGTTGCTCATTGCTCATTACTCATTGCTCCTTAATTGTTGTTCATTGCTTCTTAACTGTTGCACATTGCTCATTGCTCATTGCTCATTGCTTTTTGCTTACTGCTCATTACTCATTGCTTATTGCTCATTGCTCATTGCTCTTTGCTCATTGCTCATTGCTCATTTCTCATTGCTAATTCCTAATTGCTCATTGCTCATTGCTCATTGTTCATTGCTCATTACTCAATGCTGATTGCTCATTTATCATTGCACATTTCTCATTGCTCTTTGCTCATTGCTCATTGCTCATTGCTCATTGCTCATTGCTCATTGCTCAATGCTCATTTCTCGTTGCTCACTGCACGTTGATCATTGATCATTTCTCATTAGTCATTGCTCATTGCTCATTTCTCATTACTCATAGCTCGTTGAGCATTCCTCATTCCTTATTGTTAATTGGTCATGGCTAATTGCTCATTTTTGCTTGTTGTTTGTTGCTTGTTGCTTGTTGCTTGTTACTTATTGCTTGTTGCTTGTTGCTCATTGCCCATTTCTTGTTGCTTATTGCTTGTTGTTTATTGTTTATTGCTTGTTGCTTGTTACTTGATACTTGTTGTTTGTTGCTTATTGCTAATTGCTTGTTACTTGTTGCTTGTTCTTTATTCCTTGCTCCTTGTTTCTTGTTGCTTGTTGCTAATTGTTTATTGCTTATTGCTTGTTCCTTGCTTCGTGTTTCTTGTTCCTTATTCATTGTTCCTTGTTCCTTGTTCCTTGTTCCTTGTTCCTTGTTTCTTGTTCCTTGTTTCCTGTTCCTTGTTCCTTGTTTCTTGTTCCTTGTTCTTTGTTCCTTGTTCCTTGTTTCTTGTTGTTTGTTCCCTGTTCTTGTTCGTTCTTCCTCGTTCCTTGTTGCTTATTGGTTGTTGTTGTTGCTTGTTCTTTGTTCATTGTTCTTTGTTCCTTGTTCCTTGTTTCTTGTTGTTTGTTCCCGGTTCCTGTTCGTACTTCCTCGTTCCTTGTTGCTTATTGGTTGTTGCTTGTTGCTTGTTCTTTGTTCATTGTTCTTTGTTCCTTGTTCCTTGTTTCTTGTTGTTTGTTCCCTGTTCCTGTTCGTTCTTCCTCGTTCCTTGTTGCTTATTGGTTGTTGCTTGTTCTTTGTTTCTTATTGCTCGTAGCTTGATGCTTCTTGTGACCATTGAAGGAGTTTGGGTTGTTTTTGAGATTGTAACTGCTTCTTCTGTTCTTGCTGCCGCTGCGGATATTATTGCTGTGATTTAAGCTATGATTATTGCTGCTTCGTTGGAATTTGCTAAACTTACGTTGTAGAGAATGATTAGGTTGTAGTTACTTATAATGCTGTACTCGCTTTTGTTGTTTCAAATTTGGTTGTTGTTGTTGCAGTTGCTACTTTAATTTCTATTGCAGTTAAACAAGTTGTGGTGCTTACTTAAACCCTTGTAATTACTGCGGCGATTGTTATAAGTATAGTGGTGGAGACGGCTGTTATATAAGCAATTATTGTTGCTTTGGCTGCGCAAATTCGTTTTTCGAATTCTATAATATTTTAATTACTATATTTTTTAATTAGTATTACATGCCTTCAGTATAGGTATCATCGGAGTTTACCA
Source organism: Atherix ibis (assembly GCA_958298945.1). NCBI lineage: Eukaryota > Metazoa > Arthropoda > Insecta > Diptera > Athericidae > Atherix > Atherix ibis. The sequence goes on along the minus strand of OY282605.1, from coordinate 26,015,541 downwards.
CGTACTGGTAGGCCTAAAATTATTAGGCCATGCCAACACTAAAGCTAACAAAGGTAAAAAGGCGATTAAAGTCTTTTGGTCTAATACAGTAGATCGGACTTTATTCCATCAAAACTGCATGAGCCAAAGTTCCAGATCTTTAGGTCCAAAAGAATGATTTATATACGTTTGTATGCTAGAGTAAAAATGCTGTCAAAAGCCGTTGTGCTAGCCGCCAGGAAAGGCGGTTGCTTCTCAACGGATCGAGTAGAAGATTTGGTACTAATTTTAAACAAAAAGAACATTTTCGAAAATACTTGAGAGAGCAATGCTCTTCTTTTAGGACTTCGTTTAGTTGGCGAAAGATTTTTTATGCAGCAGTATAAATATCCTAAATATGGAACGGCTGAAAGTAAATAAGTAATTACTGTAGCTCCTCAAAATGATATTTGTCCTCATGGTCATACATATCCTATAAAAGCTGTTCCTGAATATAAGTAGATTTTCAAAATGTATATTTATTCTTTGATAGCATATTATTTTAACTTTTTAAATAACAGCACTATTATTCTTATACGCCTAGATTTTGCTATAGCCACCATATAGTTCTAAAAAACTACAGAATTCAACAGTGTATTTAGATAGTAAAACCTTGTCAAATCCTAGATTTTGTGAAAAAATCAGCTTTAGTGACGCAGCGCTTTTTGGCTAAATAGCGACGTAAATAAAAGAAAAATTGTCAGAACGGGTATACAAATAATATACAGTAGTTCCAAGAGTTTCTATAGTATTAAGAAAAACTTCCTATATGTTATGAATTGTGGACAGTCATCGAAATTTTGACCTATCGGATCCCCTTCTGCAAAATAAGTGATGAAAATCTTTTGAATTAAACAATATTAATTTTTAAAAAAGTTCAAAATTAGATTATTAGCTCAAATTTATGTGCAAACTATTTCCAAAAAAAAATAAAGGCAGGCATTGTGCTATGGGATGAGAGCTGGACCGAAAAGCGCACGGTCGATCAAAAAATGAGCATTTTGAGCATTTTTTTTATATTGTATATTGTATTTTAAATTTGATAATAGATAATATATAAGAAATATTTTAGTTTATGAATTTTACTAAAATTTCTCCTCAAGAAATCAATGTAGTCGCAGAATTTTGGCCTACAGTGTAAACCGGTAGTGTCTATAATATGGGTTGGTGGAGGCTTCGTTTTATGATGCCTCGTATACGAATCGAATCAGGCGGTTTTTGGTCATTTTGAGTTCGAGTGTCGATGTCGGAAAATTATTCAACTATTCGACTCTTCGACTATTTAACATTTTTTATGGTTGAATGGATGAATGCTTGGTTAGTTGGATGGTTTGTTGACTGGACGAATACATGTACTTGCTGGTTATCTGTCTCAATAGTTGTTTACCTCTTGGATCACTTATCGTCTGATTCGAATATGAAAATTCCCTTATACCTTCAACAAATAAGGTCGAATCTTTGCGCCGGTACAGTCAACTAAAGTCAATTCCGCAACAAGCAAATACAATTCCATCATAAATGCAAATACGTGACATTATTTGCTTCAAGTAATTCCAATTTCATTAATTTTGTCATCGAAAGTTGTTCATAATAGCCTCTCTCAACGGCAGGGGAATATAACTTTTCTAAGAAATTGAAAATTTCACATTCATGAAATGGTATTCATTTGCCTTCAAGTCTATATCTTTGTGTGCATTTTGAATTTTCAACTTGTACACCTATTTATTGACTTTAATTTTATATTATATCGTTTCTGTTACTATAAATACACGGATTCAGGTCTCTGGTAGGTAACAGTTGTTTCTATTAGCACATTTAAATCTGTTTTCAGCGCTTCTGAAACAGGTGCCTACCACTTCTATTTCTGCTACTGCTCATGTTACTTAGTAGTTCCGATCAACATCATCTGTGAATTGTAGCTAAATTCTGGCCTATAGAGTACATATAACTTCAATTCCAATGATGAATATATCATTCGAACTTTTGAGATTGCCAAACACAAAAATTTTCCTACAAGTGTTCATCGTTCTCGTATGCAAATTCTTACAATACAAATCTTCATATTCCATTCGGTTGGAATCATTTTAATGGGAATATTTAAAGCTGTTTTAACCAATTCTTGCTTGGGCTTAAGTAGAAATTATTGAAAAATTATAAATAATGTTATGTTCGCTATTTAGCATATCTTAATCGCTTCCAATTAAGATGTTAAAATTCGCTAAAAAATTCCAAATACACCATTCTTGTTTGTCTGTTAGCTTTCTTAGAATGGCAAATGATCTCCGATGAGTATTATCCAAATAAAGGTGACAAAAATTTAATAATAAACAAAGTTGATACGATTTTGTAAATATCTTTTGTCAAAAGATCAAAATTGTATTTATATAAAAATAATATGAAATTTGGTTAATAAAAATCAAAGGCATCAATTATCGGATTAAGAAAATAATCAAACCAAATCAGTGCTCATCTTGAATGATGTTTATTTATTTTTGAAAATTCTAAATTATTATGCAAACTACAATATTTTTATCTTAATGGTAAGATAAAAATTAGGTGATTAAAATGAAATTTTTTCTAATGGAATTTTGGGAAAAAAATTCATAATCTTTGGTTAAAAAATTTAACTGCGCTAGACCATAAATTATTGATCGAATGGATTGCTCTAATTGGTACAATTAATTGTTAAGATTGAAAAATAGAATGAAAGTTTTTATTTACAATATTATTAAGATGACTCAGATAATAGTGTTTAAATAATGATTCAATTTACAAACCCACATCGTATAGTCAAACAGCTTCAAAGTACCAATCGTAAGTGTTATGCTTTTGAGCCTCGGCAATTATTTGGTTTTTACTTGTAGACTTCTCATCAAAGTAAATTAATATTCAACGTAGTAATAAAAGTACCTACCTACCTTTTTATGTATGCCATTTTAAAAACCACGTTTGCACATATTTTGTCTGCCAATTATGTACTTTTCAGGAAGAATCTGCGAATGGTATTTCTTAGAAATGATCTTCATTTTGAAATATTTAAAAAAACTAGTCAAAAATATCTCTCCTCCTAGCTATGATGTCACTTCTTTGGAACCTGGTGGCGGATATTTTGTCATTAGTCAACAGTCAGATATGAACCAGATATGAGATCTGCATACATTTTGAAATCTATTTTTCCCGCCATCAAATGGAATAAATGCTCGAAAAAAAGGTATAATAAATTTTTGGAATCGCGTTATAAAACTTCAAATTGATTACGATGACCAATCTAGTGGTAACGAAAATTTAAGCTCGAGATTCTTTGAAATTCAAAATATATTGTAGCATTTTGTGGTAATTGATGACCTTATTTTTGATACATTTTTGATGAAACCACTTTAAATAAAACGAATAAAAATCTTTTTTCGCGGTTATACATACTTAACGTGGATACTGTAAGATGTCATTGATCTTTGTTATACAAGCATATATTATCGTAGATCAGTTGGAATTCGAAATGATTCACCAATTAGAGATTTTTTTTTTAGGAAATTGTATCGACACTAAATATTTTAAATGGAATATAATATGGTCCGTATTTATTTTCTAGATTAATGATGACAAAGTAGAGCTAACATTAGCAATGAAAAATATGTTCAAAAACGAATTTTGCTCAACAATTTTATTTAATTTTTATACATGAATAATATACCTGGTAAAGTAGTTTTTTTTTGGTAGTTTTTAACTAAAATGGTTGAATCAACATCTTTGGATGCTATCGATAGTATCTAAATGATATACACGTATTTTCAAGTGGTTTTCTTATCTTAAAGACCAAGAAAAGTCTTAGGGACAAAGATCGTATGAAAAAATAGATCAAAGAGCTTTAGGAACTTATTTAAAATTCATTAGTATTATTATTAAGTAAATTCTGCTTAGTTATAGTGTGCTAATGCACTACAGTATACACTGTAGGCACTGGCACACTACATCACTCCACCTACAAAATTATTGAGTTATGGGGATAGATCTTACTGAATCTTTCAATGCTGAATTTCTTCGTTATTGCTTGTTGCTTGCAGCTTATTGCTCATTGCTCGTTGCTTATTGCTCATTGCTTATTGCTCATTGCACATTCATCATTGCTCTTTGTTCATTGCTCATTGTTCATTGTTTATTGCTCATTTCTCATTGCTCGTTGATCATTACTCATTGCTCATTTCTCATTGCTTATTGCTCATTGATCATTGCTCATCGCTCATCGCTCATTGCTCATGGCTCATTACTTATTGCTCATTGCTCTTTCCTCATTGCTCTTTGTTCATTGCTCATTGTTCATTGTTTATTGCTCATTTCTCATTTCTCATTGCTCATTGCTCATTGCTCTTTGTTCATTCCTCATTGTTCATTGTTTATTGCTCATTTCTCATTGCTCGTTGATCATTACTCATTGCTCTTTGTTCATTGCTCATTGTTCATTGTTTATTGCTCATTTCTCATTGCTCATTTCTCATTTCTCATTGCTCATTACTCATTGCTTATTGCTCATTGCTCATTGCTCATTGTTCATTGATCATCGCCCATTCCTCATTTCTCATTTCTCATTGTTCATTGCTCATTGCTCATTGCTCATTGCTCATTCATCATTGCTCTTTGTTCATTGCTCTTTGTTCATTGTTTATTGCTCATTTCTCATTGTTCATTGCTCATTGCTCATTGCTCATTGCTCATTCATCATTGCTCTTTGTTCATTGCTCATTGTTCATTGTTTATTGCTCATTTCTCATTTCTCATTGCTCATTGCTCATTGCTTATTGCCCATTGCTCATTGTTCATTGATCATCGCCCATTGCTCATTGGTAATTTCTCATTGCTCATTGCTCATTGCTCATTGCTCATTGCTCATTGCTAATTGCTCATTGCTCATTTCTCATTGCTCAGTGCTCATTGCTTATTGCTCATTGCTCATTGCTCATTTTTCATTGATCATTATCCATTGCCCATTGCTTGTTGCTTGTTACTTGTTGTATGTTGTTTGTTGTTTATTACTTATTACTCATTACTCATTGCTCATTGCTCATTGCCCATTGTTCATTGCTCATTGATCATTGCTCATTGCTCATTTCTCATTTCCGTCCAAACTGAAAGCAGCCCTCTACTTGCTGAGGGAACAAAAGAAAATTACATGGACTGATATCAGATAAATAGGAGGTCTGAGCAACCACAGTAATTCCCTTTGTTCCAACAGAAAACTGATAGATCAAGGTGATTTTGTGACAGAGGCTTTGGCATTGTGGATTATTCAAGTTTCTGCAATATTCGATCTAAAACAAAGGACCCTTTTTCTAAGCTTTTCAATAACTTTTACTATTCATTAACGCCATGAGACCTCTAGCAGGACTCAATCCTTTTGAGATAACGTTACATAAATTTTTCGCATATTTCGGTGTGTGATTCGCCCACTACTTGATTAATATTGGATTTTAAATGCTCTTAAATTTAAAACTATTTATCTAAATATAATTTTTTGAATAGTTTTACAAGAAAATGACTAATGGCATTAAATTGCACAATCTTGCAGGTTATTTGACAGAATCAAATTCCGAAATAACGAATGCTGGGAAATTTTCGTGTGATCAAACCAAAAATTATTTATATTCTGCCAATGGTCTGTTAAAAACACGTATGAATCCAGCTTAAAATCTGCAAGTTTAGACAAAAAATAGTACTCAAAATTGATGGTTATGGTTTCTACTTTTTCATTGTCAAAAAAATACGGGTCAATGAAAACTTCAAAAATAAATGCAGACTAGTCAGTCACTTTTCGCAAATACAATGGCTTTTTTATAATCATTTGTAAGATTCAAGAGCCCTATATACGGTATATATTTTATTTATAAACGTATCTACTAACAGCCATTATCTATCATATTAAAAACATGGCTACGGCAAAATCTCCACATTTGTAGAAATCTTTTACAACTTTAATGCATAGATTTTTAATTAAACTATTTTTATTATAAAAAGGTAAATTTTTTGCTAATTTTTTTTATATGTGTACCCAACTAAATACTTTAAAAAAAAGTATGCTAAAAACTTGACCAAAAGACAATTTTCTATACAGATTTTTTTTTAAACTTATAAAGGTGAATAAAATTTGTATATTAAAGTGAACTTATTGAATTCGTATCCCAGAAGTACATCATCTAAAAGAAATTTATGTTAAATTCAACATTTTATTGTAGGGAATATTTAAATAAAAACGATATTGATAACCTTACCGAATTGCTAAACTTGATTCGAAAACAAAATCGAACTGGAAAATATCTTTTGACATGTTGGAAAACACAAGTCACACTATCGACAAGACAGCATTTCAAGTGTTCAGTCGAGTTCAGTAGAGTACAGAGCAAAGAAAGTTCCCATTTTCATCCATATTTGGGCAATTCTTCTGCTTCGATCGAATCCGAGACATTCGGCTGACATGTCCAGAGTTTACACATACCTTTTGATCAATGACCATTTAAGTCTGAAATGACCTTTGTTCGAAATGTTGTTGTCATGTGATGAGGAACGCGCACTTACGTAAAAGGTACGCTTACGATTTCTGCAGACAGGTTTCATTTCATGATTTCACGTGATGTCGTCCTTTCTGTTATCCACATACTATGTATAGACTATCTACCATTTCGGATCACTAAATACCATCATTCATCAAAGTATCTTCATACCAAGTGAAAAGCAGTAATAAAAATTCAATTCGAACTTATGGACATACATATTTATAAATGCGTTGACAATTAATATATTTATCTACCAAATCGTTTTATTTACTGTAATTTTGTTGCTAAAAAAAATATTATAAAAGACAAGATATTATAAATAATTTTTTATATAATTTGTGTGAAATATTTTTTTTAAAAAAATACAAGCAATCCGAATAAAAAGTTCTCTTATCAGCGATCATATTAAGGAAAATACATCCTCTTTAGGTGATTAAAAACTAATAATATTATTTATAAATTAAATTTTATGTACCCAAACAATCCTTAAATAAATTTTTTTCTTTAAAATTAATAGAATTTAATAAAAAAAATGGTTTCATCTTTTTCATAATAAAATTTTTACAATAATTTTTTATATAAAGGGTTATTCAATTTGTATTTTGGAAAGTAAAATTTATTTAAATATATAATTTTATTTAATTTAATTTTATTTGTTATATATTTATATTAAATATATTTTGCCATTTGGTATTCTATATAAAAAAATTAAATTATTATTTAAATAAATTCTTAAAAGACTTAATCGTTTTGAGATAATTTTTTTGCGCAATTGGGGCTGTAATTCGGTCATTACTTTACGGATGTATTGGTTTTTAAGTATCTTAAAATTTAAAAATCATCTTCATAAATATAATATTATATAAAATTTTATAAGAAAAAATCTAATAGTATCAAATTGCAATAATGTAAGGGACCAAATCTTGAAATTATGTGTGCTGGGGAGTTTTCGTACAATAGAATCAAAATTTGACTTATTGTTTTTTGGTTTCGCTTTATTAAATTTCATATAGTTTAAATAAAAATTTTTAACTTTAGATTGAAATAAGTTGGTTATCTTGCGATCATAGCAATAAGAATTGATTTTAACAATCTTTAAGTTCAGTTAAAAAAAAGTTGGTTATATTAGCAATAACACTTTCAGACCAAAATGCACTTAATACTGTTATTTTTGCGGTCACAAAGTAGTCTCTATAGTCACTTGTGGATTTAAAGAGCCTCATATATATATATGGAAATTTTCCACACTGACACATCCGCCGAGAGAGAAATGAGCCTCATCGACGTCGACCAATATTTCCTCATAAAACGCCAAAAATTACTACGGCAATATTACCTAATTTTTTTAAGAAATTTAAAATTTAAGAAAAGATTGGCAAATTTTATTTTAAACAATTTTTATTTCAAATATTAAATATTATCTTCAACAGCTATCAAATTACAGAGTATCACTTTCCAAACTGAAAATGTAGGATGCATTATTTAAATGGGCTTTAGGGATGGATCATCTATTTAACAATTTTTTGTTTAAATTCACAATAATATTTTCTGCCTTTTTAAAAAATCCTACATCAAAAGAGCATATAGAAATAGCATTATTTTAAATTTAATGTAAACAAATCATATTATTGTGTTAAAAACTAAGTCAACATTCAGTTTTAATACTGATTTCCCTCTTAGAAAATTTAACACCATTTTTTTTTTTACCTACAAACAAAATATCTACAATCAATTATTAGTTTAGATTTATGTTCTTTTGTTGAGTGATTTTATAATACAATCAACAACAAAAGTACTTCATCCATAATGTATAGATATAGAGGGTAAAACTAGTTTAAAATGGTAGGTATATGTGGATTTTGCTCGATATTATTTCGGAGGGTAAAAATCAACAGAAAACAATTGCTCTATTTTTGGTATTAACAACTGAAGACATCCCTAACCGTTCTAAATATCTTTTAGATAATAAATAATTCAAAACATGAAAAGGACAATAGGCCTGTTGACCAACAAACATGATGGGAATCCATTCTTTGCCCTGACCCTTGCAACAAATTCACGTGAACTGTATCCGCATTCCCGCTTACGTGAGATGACTACTCGAATCCAGGTACTCACCGAAGTGGTATTGTTGGAAGTGTCATGTTGTGTGAATGCCTTGTTCACAGACTATTAACTTTTCGCGAGATTTTCAGTTCAAACCATAAACTAGATACCCAAAATATGATATTTACAAACATCATAAAGATAAAAGTGTTTGTATGGACACATGCACAGGAAATTCGAAAATCATTTTTGAGATGCCTTTATCCAAATGCACTACATAACATATAATGAAGATAAAAAATCGAGAACTGCTCCGTGTGAGTGATGCAGAGCGTTTGCCAGATCTTCAAGTCTTCCTGGCTCGACCGGAGACATCTGCCTGGTAATAATAGCGAAAGAAGAATTTTCAATCCCAGACAAGAATCTTCTCTAACTTCTAACTGATTTTTTTTAGTGTGAAATCGATCCGAACCTAGAAACCAGATGGCTCTTGGCTGTAATAGAAAGAATTTCAAGGTACATATTTTGTAGAAAAATTTATTTTTAAACTTTGTTAATTTTCGAAAAAATTTCCAACTTATCCTAACTTTTTTTCTTTTTACCACTATTATTTAACTATGAAATATAAGAGATATAATATCAGTTACTGAACCAGATCGTAATTCCACTGTCACAATCAATTTGGAACTTTGACATCACAAACTGCACTCAACTGCATTCCTACCAAATTGAATGCAATTTTCCAATTATTTACTGAATTTAGAGCAGATTGGTTAGGTTTTTTTTTCTTATGCACTGTTGACCATAATAAATTGCAACTGACATTTTTTCTGATTGATTGACATGATAGCAAAAATATAATTAAAAAAAAAAACAACAACAACTTATACTGCAATATTAGTGCATACAATATGATCATTTTATATGACCTTCAGGATATCAGATGCTATCATATCTGATAAGTATTTAAAATAGGTTTTATACCATTTTTATAAAGGTGGCATTATTGTAAGTAAAATTTTAATTATCCATTTTTCATTTTGTAAAATATAGTTCTGTTATTTATTACTTATTAAACAAATATAAAAGTTGCTATAAGCTTTATTTAGAACAAATTTTGCCATTTTATATAAAAATATATTTTAATTACTAAAGAATACATTTAAAAATAGTAAAAATATAATATTCTACAAGAGGTGGTTCCGCACAGGCACGTTTTGCGGTTTTTGGAACAAATTTTTTTTTCAGTGTTGAGACTCATTTCTCACTCGCTGAATATATTAAAAAGTAAAATTGCTCTACATAAGACTCTGAAAGCTTACAAACAGTGTAAAAGCCATTGTATCCGCGAAAAAAGATTCTCTGCTATGAATTTTGATCGGGGGCTCGTTTTTCTTTGAATTCTTAGTCAATTCTGAGTACTATAGCCGTATATTAGTTAATTTTTGTTGTTGACTATAATTAAAGATTTTAATCTACCTTATATATGATTTTAACAAAACAGTACCATAATCATCAAAACATACGAGGGTCGTTCAATAAGTCCTTAGAAAATCCGAGAAATTGCGCTCGTAGTGTCGAACTTTTTTGTAAGTAGCATTATCGACAGGAAAGCTGTCAAAATTTCAGCTCAATCCATAGCGTAGGTCAATTTCTATCGTCGATTAAAGTTAACGACATTTATTTGTGCATAGCAATGGAAAAAAGTGAGTTTACGGCTGTCATCAAACATCTCTATTTGAAAGGCTTAAGCCCGAAAGAAATCAAAGCCGAGTTGGATGCAGTTCATGGCACATCTGCACCTGTGTTTGCGACGGTTTACAATTGGGTGAATGAATTTAAACGTGGCCGTTCATCCACAAAAGATGAACATCGTTCAGGACGCCCAGTTGAGGTGTCTACTCCTGAAATCATCGACTAAATCCACGATCTGATTTTGAACGATCGGCGAATTAAAGTGCGCGAATTAGTTGAGGCCACGGGCATATCGCTTCAATTTTGCATGAAAAATTGTCTGTGAAAAAAATTTCGGCAAGATGGGTGCAGCGTTTGCTCTCAGATGAGAATAAGCGCAATCGTGTAGTGAACTCTGAGGCTATGTTGGCACTCTTTCATCGTAATCCTGCCGAATTCCTTCGTCGATATGTTACTGTGGACGAAACCTGGATACACTACTACCCTCCAGAAACGATGTCTCATCACAGTGGATTTTCAAGGGTGAACGGGCTCCGAAGAAGGCAAAAACTGTGCCATCGACCGGCAAGGTGCTGGCCACGGTCTTTTGGGATTCGCAGGGCATCATTTTTATCGACTACTTGGAAAAAGGAAAAACAATAACAGGAGCGTATTACGCGTCGTTATTGCAACGGTTGAGCGAGGAAATCAAAGAGAAACGCCCCCATCTGAAGAAGAAAAAAATCCTCTTGCATCAGGGCAATGCGCGTGTGCAAAACACCTGCGCTGTTTCCATGGCCAAAGTTGTGGAATTGAGAATGGAATTGTTGCAGCATCCCGCTTATTCACCAGATTTGGGCCCGAGTGACTATTTTCTTTTCCCCAATCTGAAGAAATGGCTTGGCGGACGACGGTTCACTTCCAACGAGGACGTCATTGCTCAAATGGATGAGTATTTTGCAGAACTTCCGAAATCCTATTTTTGGACGGGATAAAAATTTTAGAAATTTTTTGCGAAAAAAATTTTTTATTATTGAAAAATTAAAATTTTTTTTTTAGAAAACAGTTTTTTACCAACTTTTTCTAAAGACTTATTGGACGACCCTCGTAACTTTTTGTGCGGTGATTTCCAGATTTGGTGATGTTAATTTCCCTTCAAGATCATGTAATTTGACGCCGTTTGAGGTTTTTTCTCGCAAAATTATATGAGAAAATGATATTTAATAGAAAATTTTTTAAAATTTTAATTATTTAAAAATCAACATCTTTTATGTTGGATCAAAAGTTCATCCCGAAATGGGCGAAAAAATCATCCTAAGTTATCTCAAAAGGATTCAGTTCTCAATAACATGGCTTAAGCAATATAATAAAGAGTAAATTTTATCAAAATCTGAATTTAAACTATATTTCATAAAACGTTACTTTCCAAAGGTTAAATTGAATAAAATTTTAATGTTAAATTTATTAATTATTTATTTATTGAAATTGACAACAGATGGCATAACCTTTACACATGGTTTGTGTTAATAATAACTCATATGGCATTTTGGAGGTTAAACATCTGTCATTCATTCTCGATTAGTCATTGAACGAAATAGTGTAAACAACAAAGTTTTTTTTTGCTTCAAAAATGTCGAATTTCGTACCAAAAAAGTCTGATTTGCGGGAAGTGTTGATTTACTTCTTCAATTTGAAAAAAAGTGCAGCTGAAGCGCATCGATTGCTCACCGAAGCTTATCTTGAATATGTTTCATCGATTTCAACGTGCGAGAGATGGTTTGTGCGGTTCAGAAGTGGTGATTTTGACACGGAAGACAAAGAACGACCAGGTCAGCCAAAAAAGTTTGAAGAGGAACATTTGGAGGCATTACTCGACGAAGACTGTTGTCGAACTCAAGAAGAAATTGCAAAATCATTGGGAGTCACTCAAGCAGCCATCTCGAAACGTTTGAAAGCAGCAGGATTCATCCAAAAGTAAGGAAATTGGGTCCCATATGAATTGAAGCCGAGAGACGTTGAAAGGCGATTTTGCATGTCCGAAATGCTGCTTGAACGGCAGAAAAAGAACTGAATCATGACTGGCGACGAAAAATGGATTCATTACGACAACCCAAAGCGCAAAAAATCTTATGTGAAGCCCGGCAAACCAGCCAAATCAACGCCAAAGCCAAATATCCATGGCGCCAAGGTAATGATCTGTATTTGGTTGGATCAGAAGGGTGTGATCTATTATGAGCTATTCAGGCGACCTCTACCAAACACAATTAATCCGTTTGAAGCGAGCATTGGCCGAAAAACGCCCGGAATATGCGACCAGACACGAAGCCATAATTTTCCATCATGACAACGCTCGGCCTCATATTGCAAAACCGGTTAAAAATTATTTAGAAAACAGTGGCTGGGAAGTTTTGCCTCACCCGCCTTACAGCCCAGACCTTGCCCCCTCCGACTACCATATGTTTAGATCCATGCAAAACGCCCTCACCGGAATACGCTTCACTTCAGAACAGGGCATCAAAAATTGGCTCGATTCATTCTTGGCCTCAAAACCGGAGCAGTTTTTTTGGCGCGGAATCCATATGTTGCCAGAAAGATGGGAAAAAGTAGTGGCTTCCGATGGACAATACTTTGAATAAAATATATTGTAAAAATTTTTCAAAATAAACACTCAAAGTTTGCCAAAAATCCGCATTTTTAAGTTATAATCCAATAAAAAATTTTAAAAGCATTTCAAATATAGTACCTAAAAAAAATCTGCAAAAAAATGTTTATATTCAATATCATTATTAGAATGCTACTAACATAATTTCCTCTTCGAAAGAAATCAAGTTCTTTGCTTAAATCTTTCGTATTTTCTCGAAATTAATTGACTCTCAGAATTTATATAGAATATTTTCACTCGGACAATAAAGAAATAAAAAAACTTTCAATGATGAACTAATATAATTTTAGCATTTTTATATTTGCTTATCATTTTAATTATACATTTTAATTAATATTATTAGAAGAATTAATTTTTTATAAACCTTGATCTGGTTTATACACATAAAAGAAAATAAACGAATAAGTTAATTTGTAATAAAACATTGGATGGGAAATTGCAAATGTTTAAATTGTTAAAGTGCAACCTTAGCTGTAGTAAAACACCTTGAGATGAACATTCACAATTCTTCGAGTTTATCTTTAAACTTTATTGAATACAATAAATACAACCGGTCTCATTTATCATATTTTGAACTGATTCATTTTCTAAGATATACAATAATTCATACTTAAATAATATCAATAGTAAATTTGTAAGTAAGCAAAAAAATATATCTAATGAAATCAGTGCTTTACTTTCATTAAATCATCGGAGAGTTGATTGTGTAGACTGATTATGAATTTAAGATCGATTCAACTATCTATGTACATACTTGGTTAACAGGTAAATTGAGCAATTAGAGTAGAATTCGTAAGATGATCGGGAAATATGTTCACATGCATGACTCGTGCACACAGAACAATCATATCCAATTAAAATGATATCAGACCCAGACTTGGACAAAGATCACAGTGGATCGTCATCGGCGTCATAGGCATTCTGCCCGCACAAATATGCCAACATTTACCCAACAATTTACGATACAAAGTGTGGACTTTAAATCAACACAATATGAAACTTGCTCATATCAATAAGGAACTGTGTATAAGTTCCAGTTGGAGATGGCGACGATTTAACATACAATATTCATAACCATACACAAAAAAAAAAATTTTCATTTCTAAGATACTTTAAGAAAATATATAGTTAAGTCCACGTGCAGCTTACAGGATACAATATGAACTCATCTTATGAGCTATTGCCTTATTTTTACTTTCGCATTGACGATACTTCGCGTATCAAGCAATCGATCACAATTTAACTTTATGAACGTACATAAAGAACAGGTACAATAGTTATTTAGTTGGTAAATTATCGGCCAAAGGGTAAATACTCGTAGATTATCTAACCTTTTTCCCGATATCTATGAGGTTAATATATCTCATTATTATTCTATATATTAAAGTACATAATTTTCTTTGATAATAAGGAAAAGGGCTTATATTTATGCTCAATGACTCTATGCTTTACGATTTTACAATATGACCATACGTCAAGAAAATAAATAATTTTTGATCAAATAAAGAGAAGTCTTTTAAAATTTTTTAAAAAAACTACTCAAATTTTAAAATATTATTTATTTTTTAGATGTTTGTATTAATTGACTTGAAAAATTGGAAAAAAACTATTTTTTTAAATTATTTTATTCTGTATATTCTACTAAAAATATATTTGTCATAAGCAAATTTTGAGAGTATGAGGATTCTTATAAATCTCGGGGCCACTTTTGATCAGTGCTTTTAGGATTATAATGATAGGGTAAATTGGGATTTTTACAGGTCCTAAATACAATAAACTATAACGAACCTAAAATGGGACATCAACTATGTTGCAAAATATCATAGATTAAAAAGACTGCATGCAAAAGTAATCTAAAGATTTGGTTTAATTACAAAAATTCAATGCCGTAAGTCCAAATAGATTTTATAATACTCTGTTTATCTTTTAATATCTAATTCAAACAGTTGTCTACTACTTAGTTGTTGATGAAGTCTGTTAGTTTCAAGTCCTTGTAGACTAGGATGTGGTTACCAGGATAATCTCTTTTCTAGGTATGGTCATAAGTAACGCCTCTTAACATGTTGTAGAGCTATTTTATCATTAAGGTATTAAGAGGTGAAAGTATTACGGCAAAGGGTAAAAGTATTTTTATCTCGTATACCAGGCTTGAAAATTATGGAATTTTATGCATAATAAGGATGGTCATATTATCTGCAAAATAGATACAATATCATGGGTATAAATTTTATATTAAATGGGACAAAAATACTACCTTGTAACAGTCTTGTTGAGATAGGATATATTTCTGAAGATTCTATATTAACCTGTTACTTTAAAATAATGTTAACAATGATTTTAATTATAGTTTAATTAATATGTAGAAGGATTCCAGCAGCTTTTTAGTTATCAGAGGAATCTATTATATCACACACCATTAAAATATAAGGAAAATATGTGAAAATACACCTAATCAATACTTTTTCCTTTCAAGAAATGGCCGTAGAAAAAGAAAATCAGATTTTTTGTTTACTTAAGATCTTCTAAATTTTATTCATTAAATTTTTAATATTATCGACTATTTTAGAAAAATACTCCGATTTCAGAAAATTATTTATTCTGTTGGTTACTTTTCAACTTATCACCATGTAAGTTCCATATCGAAGACAATTTGGACTCTTGACTCTTCTACTTTTAGGGCTTATTTCACCAAGTTTTTGCTAAGATTCTAAATAAATAAATTATTATTCGAATAAATCTGTTTGTTTAAAACATTTCTTCTATATTAACTATATTTGTTTTTAAATGACAGCCTTTCACTTTCAAGTGGACAAAGTTAAAGATTGACTAACCCAATTTATAAAGGATACTAAGTACCAAAGGGATGTCTTTTCAAATATTTTTTAACCTTGGGAAACAGACCAGAGTTATGCGGACTGTGATCAGATGAATATAGGAATTGAGAAACCACAAAAATTATTTTTTCCCGACAAAAAATTTCCTTAATGGGGACAACCGCCATTATGACAGAGCAACCAAGTACCTGCAATATCCGATCAGACACGAAAAATCCTTTTTAACTGACTATTTATCAGCTTCAACGGTAATCAACGATCTGACCTTATAAGAGTTCTCACTCATTGGGGGAACAAAAAAAAGTCACATTGACTGATATCAGGTAAAACTCGTTGATGGAAATGGCTGTGTGATATTCCAGTGTCTCCAAAGTCCTATCTGTCGCAAAAACAACCTCTTCCCGAGACTTTCAAGGACTTTTATAACTAATCGGCTGTTTGCCCTCACAAGGAGTCAAACTTTTTCCACATTTTCAGCAGTTTTTAATGTTAAAGGTTTCGCTGTGAGAGTTCATTCCTCCAAAAATAACCCGTGTAAAAGAGAGTTTAGTCCTCTCGCTTATAATACATGTCATATTGTCTTCCAAGACTGTAAGTCACCCTGCTTTATCGGCATAGGCGAGTGACTTTACGTAGCCCCATAAAAAATAGTGTAGAGGCGTCAAATCGCACGATCTAAAAATTTTGCTCACACAACGTGAGATAAATTGCTCGCCCAACTCATCTCTCAATATATCCATTTTTTCACGTGCTGTGTGGCATGTGACACCATCTTGTTGAAACTACATGTCGATCAAATGCAGTTTTTGCATTTTGGGCACCAAAAAAATCGAAATCATTCAGCGTTATGGATGATTCCACCCATAAACCGCACCAAACAGTGCATTTTTCTAAGTGCAATGGCAGTTTTTTTTTCAATGGCAGTTCTATGGTTGTTCATCAGACCAAATATGACAATTTTGCTTATTCACATACCCATTTAACCAGAAATGAGCTTTGGTAAAAAAAACGGATTCAAGTTCTTCTAAGGCTCACTCACTGAAAATTCAAAGCTTTGGTAGGTCATTCGGCTTCAGTTCTTGGATGAGCTGTATTTTATATGCTTTCAGACTAAGATCTCCACTAAAATCTTCCACATAGTCGAGTAACATAATCTCAACTGTTGTGAACGGCGACGGATGGACAAATCACGATCTTCACCAACATTGGACGCTACGGCAGCAATATTTTCCTCTGCTATTGCTTGAATTGCTTGCTCAGTAGGTCGATTATGACGAAGTGGGCGAAACACATTTTCCACAGAGTACGAATTTTGATAATAAAATTCAATAATTTGTAAGCGTTGGTCACATGTAAGTCTTTCCATTATAAAATAATAATACTAACTGACATACGTCATGTATCATACGCAATCTGTCAAAAATAAAACATGAAAAATTAAACAGCAAAAAATCAGGTCCACTTACAACTAAAAATACATGAAATTCATGGAGTACCTACTACAAAATTCCATAAATTTTAACTTTATAAAATTTTATAGCAGGTACTTTTTATATTTTTTTTTTTAAATTTGGTTGTTGAAAATATTAAATGGAATTAAGAGGATCAAATCGATATCAGATTTTTTTTTATGGGAAATTAGCTTAATTTTATTGCAACATTTTTAAAACGGCGTACTTCCAAGGATTAAAGCATTTTTATATAGAAACTGATTTATATTATTTACTAGTTCGTTAATAATAAAAAAATAATAAACTGATTCATATTATTCCGGTCGCATTCACAAAATTACTCTCATATACCTGGAGCTAAGATGTTACACAAGGTAATAAAATTTGTTGTTGTAAAAAAATATATAACAAATAATCTCATTTAATATTTATACGTGAATAATAAATTTATCAGATCAAATTAAATATTTATTAGCATCTTCAATTACTAAAGTACTTAAACTATCAAATAGGCTTATTTAAAGGGAGTAAAACACAATTTAAGGACTCTTTCGTTAAATGCGTACTAAATAAGCTATTAACAAAGTAAATAAGAGATCGCGTCACACAGAATCTTAATATTCTAGATTAAAATTAGAACGTTTTCTTTTTAATAGTTGAATATAATTTAATAAAGCATTTATAACAACAACAAAAATCATTAAAAAATAATCGACTTTTAATTTAAAAATCGAATCTATGCAAAATTCAATTTTCACAATTCGTTATCAATAAATATTCCTTAAAAGGTGAAATCAATTTCCAAATACATACTTAATACAGTTGTTTAAATTGTTAATATAAATAAATTGTATGTGGGTAATATAAATCGTAATATTATCTAAATTGTACTATTTTAGATGTTCGTTCATATAAAATGGTCAAATGTGTATAGCAAAATTGTATGGCTCCTTCCGCTGTTTAATGGCGATAAAACTGAAAGGAGTATACATAAATGAAAATGTGATCCACTTGTACTAATTAGTTCGAAGCAATAGATGCAATGAAACATCATTTAGCTAATCTATTTGCATAATTTCATTAGAGTGCGGTCACAAATCCTCATTACGTACCACTAGAGAGACGGCCGATGGTTGTTGTTAAAACAATAATCAAAACACCCGCAAAAAAGCAGTTTTACTATGCACTTTCCAAACGACACGAACAACATTAACAATTATCGGCAGATAGTCTGGGTAACATAACATTTGCATTTCCCATCGCAATTAGACGAATCCATTAAGGTGGCCATGTAAGACGCGATTCTGATACACTTTTGCTGTTATGCGGGTAATCACGATCAAACACCTTCTAGATATTACCCTCAATCCTCAGCTCCCTCCTTTCTTTGCCATTCGCCATTTTCTATATGCAAATTGATATTGTTTTCACCTTTTAGATCCGGATATGTTAAATTGTATTAAACGTGAATAAAATGCGTCTAATGCTACTGTAACAAATGATCTGAATCGCTTACCCATTGTATCTATCCGAGCGTATATCTACGACCATCTAAAAGGCTCTTAATAAATGTTGCAATCCATTTGCTTAAAGACCAGAAAACTACAATATTTATTCCATCTTTTTTTTTCTTCTATTCTCCCATCTGAGAATATATATATTCGTGAGAAAAATGTTAAAAATTTACAACAATTTTTATAAAAAGACACAACTTACAGCAAATGCTTAAAAATATGAAATTGTATGTCACAAAGGAAAAATCACGATTATTTTTTCCCAACTGAATTTTATATTAAATTAATCGAATATTAGCCGTTTTCTCTTGTAAGAGAAATGAATTCTTTTCCCCCTTTTTTGGACAGAGAGTACAAAATCATTACTTGAATCGGTTGGATTCATTCCCATCGACATGGACTACTTCATGTCCACCACATAAAGTACGTGCCATAACTTGAAATAATTTTTCAGGATTATCGTTTGTCTTAAAACTGGTAAACTTGCTTCAGGGACCACGTTCTCCATACTCGTACGATTCAAATAAGAGCCCAATCCTGTTGAAATCAAACGTTTACAATGCAAAAAATATCATAACTTAGAGTCAGACTTGAAATTAGTTACTGGACAGCGAATAAGGGAGCCCATTTATGTACGAGTATGTACTTCTGACATTTAAATTAATGAAATGAACACCACATTCAAAATTCATAAAGGATTTAAATTTGACCTTCTTTGCTTGAATCTTTCCTATCATTTGTTCCATCATTTTTTGTTTGTTTTTTTTTTTTTGTTTTTTTTGTTGTTGTTGTTGCAGTTTTTGTGCATACGTAACTAACTGTACAAAGAGTATATAATAAAATTTCTAAATTGCACTGGGGGCAGCTAAAGTTATTTCGATATGAAAAAGATACTCAACCGTCGAGTCAATGCAAACGTGTTTTGTCATATTATTAAGAGCAATAACGATGGCTTTTCTAACTGAGGGATGCTTGGTTATTCAGAGAAAATGAAGTCACATAATCTTCTTGGAGAATCCAGATCAGCACACTTGAGTGGACAATGCCGTATGAAAATCGTGGTAATATACTGTAAGTCGTAACCCTTTTCGATCCCTAGTTACACTCAACTATTCATATCGAGAATGAACATTTGTCGCCTGTCATTGAGTTATAAAGTTAAGTGGACTAAATAAAAGGATCGACTTAAAAGAAGATCTCCATTAATCATAAAATGAATTAGTTACAGATTTTTTTCTCACCTATAAAACTGAATTTCAATAAGCGAGTGCCAAGAATAACTATTACCTTTTATCGTTACATAAACATCTGCTAGTAATTTTTCTTGTTGTTGTTAAAATAAAATAGAAAAAATGATTATAAAATTGAGAAAAAAAATACAAATTAGGTGCTGTAGTTTCATAGAGTCCTTCCTAACGATACGAAAAAGTTATGAAAATGATTTTTCTTTGAAGTCGCTACGAATAGCATAGACAAGGCTAATCTCAAAAATCCTTAATAAAAATATTATGAAAATTAGTAAGAATAAAAGATTTTTAAAAATCAATTTACAAATTTTCATTATAAAGAGGCTATTCAATTTTTAGTTTAAAAAGTAAAGTTCAAAACGCATAATTAAAATTAAGATTTTGTATAAATTTTTTTTTTTTTTATATTATTAAAACTTTGCCATTATTTAAAAGAAAAAATATATGTAATTATTTGCTGCTACAAGATTTTTTATAGAACTTGATTCTTTTGATGTAATTTTTAATGAATTTTGAGGTAATTTTTGAAATACTATAGCTGTATTCCATTGGTAAAAATTTTGCTACTCACAAGTACTTCTGGCTACTCGCAGTTACTCTTGCTCAAACAAATGAGTAGTTCGCATGAGTAGTTACGCATACAATTTACGGTAGGTTATTTTAGTTCCCAAAATGAAAATAGATGGGTTAGCGGGTTCGTTGGTTATGTTGAAGAGTCATATTTTTGTCAGTGTTGTTTATGTGTGAATAAAGTCAGTTTTTATTGTTTATGTGTGAGTAAACTCAGTATTGTTATTGACTATTTTGAGGTTATAACAGTTCGGTTGAAAAGTTTTATAAGGTAACACAGTAAAAATATTTTTTTTTGCAAAATTCATTTTTATTATTCAACATAGTTGCCTTCGAGGGCGATACAGCGATTATAGCGATCTTCCAACTTTTCAATACCATTTTTATAGTACTCTTTCGGTTTTGCCTCAAAATAGGCCTCAGTTTCGGCAATCACTTCATCATCGGTCTTAAATTTCTTGCCAGCGAGCATTCTCTTGAGGTTTGCAAACAGAAAAAAGTCGCTGGGGGCCAGATCTGGAGAATACGGTGGATGGTGAAGCAATTCGTAGCCCAATTCATTGAGTTTGACCATCGTTTTCATCGACTTGTGGCACGGTGCATTGTCTCGGTGAAACAACACTTTTTTCTTCTTCAAATGAGGCCGTTTCTTAGCGATTTCTTTCTTCAAACGATCCAATAACGCTATATAATAGTCGCTGTTGATCGTCTGTCCCTTCTGGAGATAGTCAATGAATATTATACCATGCGCATCCCAAAATACAGACGCCATCACCTTGCCAGCCGACTGTTGCGTCTTTCCACGCTTTGGATTCGGTTCGTCGCTTGCTCTCCACTCTGCCGACTGCCGATTGTCACATATCGACGTTAAAATTCGGGTTTATTGCGTTTGAACAGCTCCAAACACTGCTCAGAATCATCAACACGTATTGGTGTTTTTGGTTCGCAGTGAGCTCACGCGGCACCCACTTTGCACACAGCTTTCGCATGCCCAAATATTCATGCACGATATGTCCAACACGCTCTTTCGATATCTTCAGAGTCTCAGCTATCTCGCTCAACTTCACTTTACGGACATTTAAAATTATTTTGTGGATTTTTTTGATGTTTTCTGCCGTAACCACCTCTTTTGGGCGTCCACTGCGTTCTGCATCAACTGTGCTCGTACGACCAGTTCGAAATTGACGAAACCAATATTCCACAGTTGAAATAGCTGGAGCAGAGTCCGGATAACGTTTGTCAAACCATGCTTTGGTTTCCACTGTATTTTTTTTCATCAAAAAGCAATGCTTTATCGATACACGAAATTCGTCTTTATCCATTTTTTTTTTCAATAACAAAAGTTGCTTTTTTCAAAATGCTATATCTCACGAACCAATCGACAAAGTTTGACAGAAATCATTTGAAGGATGGTGCTTTGTGAGATTTTTGCAAGAGGCGCCGCCTAGACGTCAACCTTATAAACTTTTCAGCCGAACTGTTATTTTAATTCTGTCAGTAAATTTAATGTTCCATGGGCATCTACTCACAAGTACTTGTGAGTAGCAAAATTTTCCCAATGGAATACAGCTTATATTTAGCATAGTTTTATAATAAAAAGTGGTATCATATGAAATTGCACCATCTTGGAGGCGAATTAATATCACAAAATATTGAATCAGGAAAAAATGTATCATATTGTATGGCTTATAGCACTGCATTATTATCACATAGACTGTATATTGAAATCTGTAAGTTCAGGACCAAAAAATGCTCAGAATTGATGGCAATGGTTTCTCCTTTTTTATTGCCCAAGAAATATGGGTCAATGGCATCTTTAGACCATAATCCATACCAAACAGTCACTATTCGTTAATAAAATGATTTTTTCACAGTTATTTGTAGGTATTAAGAGGTAAATATAGTAATTTTGTTTTTGTTATTAACTTCATTTCTGAAGAAAATTTGTTGGAAAAATCAGTATCCAACATAAAATGGCAAAATTTTCGCTAATCAAATATTACCTTAAATAATATATATCTTTAATATCAATCTAATAAGGCGGCTATACTTTCCAAACCATAAAATATACAATCCGTTTCGAGGAGTAATAGAAAAATTGCGGCAGTTTTTTTCCAATAGCAGAAAGCTCATAGCTAATCAAGATAAAACTTGTGCTAGAATTAAATATTCTTAAACCTAAACGGATTTATCAGCAATCATTTTAGAATAAGCTAATTATTCAATAAATTAACTAATAAAAACCCAGAACATAAAGTAGTTCTCAATCACCTAAATACGAGGTTTGTTCAAAAAGAATTTTGAATTTCCGCGGGTTACGTATATTCGATTTTAGATTTTTTTTGTGACGTTATGTTGGTACTCATGTCTCTCACTTATGCCGACAAGATCGGCCATTTTGAATGTTTAGTTAATTTTTGACAGCTGCTTTGCTTGCACGTGTTTTGGCTCGTCTTCAATTTTTGTCCATTCCAAAAAATAGATTAAAGAATTTGTATCAAATTTTGTGTGAAAAACAAAATTAATTGTGTGGACGCATTCCGAATGTTGACTGTGGCATATGGTGAAGCTACCTTGGACCGAAGCAACGTTTATCGGTGGTACAAAATGTTCTCAGAGGGCCGAGAAGATGTAAACGACGAAAAGGAGCTGTTGGACTCTGTCCGCGATGACCCAAATTTGCTCCAAAGGGTCATAATTGATGCGTTTATGGTTATGACGTAACCAAAGCTCAATCAGTCCAATGGAAGCTGCCGCACGAGCCAATACCGAAAAAAGCGCGCCAAGTTCGGTCGAATGTTAAGGTTTTGCTTACAGTTTTCTTCGATTGCAGGGGCGTGGTGCATCATGAGTTCTTGCCACAGGGTAGAACGGTCAATAAGGAATATTACCTACAAGTTATGTATAAGTTATGCGAACCAATCCGCCAGAAACGCCCGGATTTATGGAAGAACAAAAATTGACTTTTGCACCATGATAACGCCTCTGCTCACGGATCGTTACTTTTGCGCGAATTTTTGGCCAAAAACAATACACTAGTAATGCCGCAGCTACCGTATTCCCTAGATCTAGCCCCCTGTAACTTTTTCTTGTTCCCGAAATTGAAGAGCCCCATAAAAGGACGACGCTACCCTACGATTGAGGAGATAAAGACGGCATCGAAGGGGGAGCTGAACAAGATCATAAAAAATGATTTTTTGAAGTACTTCGAGGATCGGGAAAAACGTTGGCACAAGTGTATAATATATGGGGGGATATCTGGTGAATTCCAGATCCACCTCTAAAAACTAAAGACGGTAAATAGGTCGATTGTCCTAAGGGAAAAGCTAGCCTCTTTCCTGAACATCTTCTAGGCACTTTCTAGTCATATCCAAAAAAATGCTATAAATCCGAATACAAAAATTACGAGTATTAACAAAATAAAGTGCAAGAAAATATTCTGTTTATCACAATGTTTATTTAGTAATACAACAGAAACGATCTTCAATAATTTTATTTTTTTCATATCGAAATATGGTTTTACTAAAATGCCATATTTTAAACAATATCTAATTTTTACAATATAATAAAAAAAACACTAGCAATATTGTTGAATGTTAAATATTTTATAAATTACAAATCATAACTATAATCCTTTATGACACGATTATATTATATACCAAATAGTGTTAGTTGAAGAAAAAAAATCGATTAGCAAAAAATTACAAACAATAAATGTACTTGACGACACTCTTGGAATTTAATAATAAATATAGAGCCCCTCAGGGAAATGTGAGTTTCATGTTCTGCTATAGCAGTCCAACCACGTAAATATGCCTAATAGTCTGAGATCTGAAAAAGCTTCGGTTTGTGCCCGTATCCGTATCCGTACTGAACGTCTGATGTCTGATATGTCTAGTGTCGAGAAATGAAAACAATTCTGGCGCACCAAGGTAATAACAATTATAGACACAGGTAATCATGTGTTAATTTTATTAACAACACACGATAATATAGCGAAAAAATTATGCTTTTTACTATGATTGCACCTCAATAGAGACTGGACAGTCAATTGCCTACTTGGTCTACTCGACTGGACCATTATACGATCGAATTAAATTCTATCATCGTACCAATGCTGTTTTTATGCTCGATATAAAACCAGAACAACTTTAGGTGGAAAAAGGTGAAATGTAATGTCTGCTGCCAGTCTAAAGATTTTTTTTTTTACATTTAATATTGCTATTATTTACTTGTAATGCGATGGAACCAAGAAATTCTTATTCGTACTTTCTACACAGAAGGACAATTAGTAACTATTATTAATCGGAGCAGTGAGCCTTTGAATTATAATTGCGATCGAAGAATACCAGGGACTCACTAGGATCGCAGAGTAATTTTCATGTTGTTCAGCAAGAATTCAAACAACCAACTACTAATTGCATGGAGATACTTAAATATTTCCTATTGATTGTTTGAAGAGTTTTCCTTACGCATAAGAAAAACCGGACATTCTATAGAAGTCGACGGTTAATTGAAAAAGAAATCATTTTCTTACAATTTTAATCCCTTCAAAATAAATATAATTTTTATAAAATTTCCTTTTCTTTTTCTTTGCAAATATTATCATACTGCCTAAATTATTTCGAATGCTTTTCTAACTATTGTACAATATTTTCATGAAAACCAAGTTAAAATAGGACAAGAATAAAAATAGTGAGTCACTTATCAAGTCGGTGACATGATTCACTATTAGATACATGTGTCAAAAAAGACCAGATCGCCAATGGCTAACATATCAAGTAGCCAAGGGAATTTGTAGCAATTTTTCAAAGAACAAACGGCAACCGCAATTATGCCAAATGCTCTTCGGCGGTAGTGTGGTGGAAAAAAATCCCTCGGCACGTACGTGAACGTGGTGCACTTGCGTTAATCTGTTTCGATATCAGTGTCGATAGCCATATCGATATCAATGATACCGATGCGCATTTATATTAGTCGAAAGATACAAATGCTCTGATAGCGTCGGCGCAACCACTTAGGATCCAAATCCGATGGCAAATCAGTTCATTGGATCGAGTGAAAAACCAGAGAATAGCGTAGGAACTGGATTTGAACATTTCTCAACGATACATTATTGCCGCAAAAATATCTATGGGCACTTCTACTATGATGGCACTCAAGTGACCGACTAGATCAATAAAAATAATCCCAGAAATTCAAAGGACAAAGCTGCGTCTATTCTTCATTTGGTCGCCATAAAATAACACGGGATAAGCAACTGAATGTGTCCTCACTTACAGGCCACTAACTTATACTACCAGCTTCGATCTATTAAGATGCACCTTTTATATTGTATTATTCTTAATTCTTTCAACTATCCATCTGTCGAACAGCCATTCAACTATTGATCTGCCCCCCATGTGGTCAGCGACTGATGGCAAAATTTGTAGTTATTTGCTCGGCACAAACAACAATTTTCAACCATTTTGCTGTGTAGGCAAACGAAATGTTTGTCGACCTGCGTGGAAGCTACGAGTATAATCAATCTAACTCTAAGAAGCTACAGTCTAATTTGAAACAATGTTTCTTCTCGTCATGTCTATCTCGACGCTCTGCCAAGAAACAAATTCAAACTTTTTTTATATTTGCTTTATTTTCCTGCTTCTATTTTACGAGACTATAAATTTTCTGTTAGAAAAAAGCACCAAAGGTACTACAACAATTTCAACTGCATCACCATCTACACTGTCAGCCTGTTCGCCATATTTGTCAACTCTTTGAAATTTTTATTCAATTCAAATCTACATCTAGTGTCTTTGATTAATTTTACCGTCAAATGCTAAATCATTGGCAGCTATTGAATATACACCAAATTTGCTACAATTTTCGTAACTCGTCTGGCGAGAAGATATCTAATCTTTTCCTTACACCTATTAAAGTCGGCAACCTGATGAACTGCTACATTAACGAAAAAGAGAAAAATTGCGGTAATTTATTTGCAGTTTAAGTTTTCAATTAACATCTGCAGTACAAAATGTTCAGTAAAAATTTTTCAGTAAAAATTCTCCCGCAAAAATATTTCCTCAAAAATGTTTCAGTTAAAATATTTAATAAACGAAAATTTCAGTGTAAATTTGTCAATACAAATTGTTAAATACAAATTTTTTGTAATTATTAGTAAATATTTTGAAGAAAAATCTATCGGGAAAAATTTTTATTAAAAATTGTTCAGTAAAAACTGTTCAGTAAAAATTGTTCAGTAAAAATTTTTCAGTAAAAATTTTTCAATAAAAATTTTTCAGTAAAAATTTTTCAGTAAAAATTTTTCAGTAAAAACTTTTCAATAAAAATTTTTCAGTAAAAATTTTTCACTAAAAATTTTTCAGTAAAAATTGATCAGTAAAAATTGATCAGTAAAAATTGATCAGTAAAAATTAATCCGTAAAAATTGATCAGCAACAGTTCATTAGTAAAAATTGATCCGTAAAAATTGATCAGTAAAAGTTTTTCAGTAAAAATTGATAAATATAAATTTTTAGTCAATTTTTGTTCCGGAATTAATTTTTGAAAAATTTATTTAAAAATGTTCCGGAATAAATTTTTAAGAGCTTTATTGTGTTCAATAAAAATTGATCAGTAAAATTTGAACAGTAAAAATTGATCCATAAAAATTGATCAGTAAAAATTTAACAGTAAAAATTGATCAGTAAAATTTAATACGAAAAAGTTTATCAATAAAAATTAATCACTAAAAATTAATCAGTAAAAATTGATCAGTAAAAATTGATCAGTAAAAATTGATCAGTAAAAATTGATCAGTAAAAATTAATCCGTAAAAATTGATCAGCAAAAATTCATTAGTAAAAATTGATCCGTAAAAATTGATCAGTAAAAGTTTTTCAGTAAAAATTGATAAGTATAAATTTTTAGTCAATTTTTGTTCCGGAATTAATCTTTGAAAAATTTATTTAAAAATGTTCCGGAATTAATTTTTAAAGCTTTTTTGTGTTCAATAAAAATTTATCAGTAAAATTTGATCTGTAAAAATTGATCAGTAAAAATTTGTCAGTAGAAATTGATCAGTAAAATTTGAACAGTAAAAATTGATCCGTAAAAATTTATCAGTAAAAATGGATCAGTAAAAATTGATCAGTAAAAATTTATTAGTAAAAATTGATCAGTAAAATTTTATCCGAAAAAATTTATTAAAAAAAATTTATCACTAAAAATTGATCAGTAAAAATTGATCAGTAAAAATTGTTCAGTAAAAATTGATCAGTAAAAATTGATCCGTAAAAATTGATCCGTAAAAATTGATCAGCAAAAATATATCAGTAAAAGTTTTTCAGTAAAAATTGATAAGTATAAATTTTTAGTCAATTTTTGTTCCGGAATTAATTTTTGAAAAATTTCTTTAAAAATGTTCCGGAATTAACTTTTAAAGCTTTTTTGTGTTCAATAACAAAATGATCATATTATTTTTATTTTTATATGTAAATGAGACAACGTTTATTTGATTTTAAAAGTTCAAATTAATTTTCTGAATTTATATTACACCTACACGAATAATCTGGTTTGGTTTTTCTCAAATAATATTGATTGAATTTTCAAATATTATTGATTGAAATTTAATACGAAATTTGGGTAATAAAAAATTAAGTTTCGAAACAGACACTTTGAAATCGAATATGAATGGATGTACCTCATTGATATAGAATCAAAAATTTATATTTTTTCGGCAAAATATTTATTTAAATGATTTTGTTAAACGTTATTTAATTTTTTTTTTCGTATTTATAGAAATTTGTATTTTTCAGATACACCTTAAATAAGAAAATGAAATATTAAAAATTATTTTGCTAAAAAATGTACTGCCCAAAACTGCAGCAAGACAAGTGAAAATTTATTTGAATGCATCTTTCGCGTGCCAGAATGTCATCTTCAAAATCTGCCCAATAAAGATCAGGTGGAAAGGAGGTGTTACTGGTATACGGTATTTTCCCTGAAGCAGTTCGCAAGAAATTCAATTTGCATCTGATTTAAATTTTTTACAAATTAATCACGCAGTAATATTGAATATTGTACATGAATTGCGTACAATACTCGAATGTATAAATTCCAATGATGACAGGATTTTGTTTATAGGGTGAAAATAGTGGGTACATAATATCCCCCAATCGTAAGGCAATTTATTTCCAAAAAGCTGTAGGATCTCTTTTACCGGTTAATTTCTCATTCAAATCCATATTAATAAATAATTTTGCATATATAAAAAAAATATTCAACTTATTTTGAATAATTTCTGAATAAACAATTTATACGGAATATTTTAAAAAGAAAATTAATTACAAGAAATAAATTATTTTAGTTTTAAAGCATTAACATATAAAAATAAAATATTATTATATTTGATTACAGTTTCTTGAAAATTATGCTTTGATAACAATTTTGTTGCTACTTTAAATACGAAGGCAATCTGATAAGTAAGTGATAAATGCAATAAATATAGCTGATATCAGTAAAAAAAATCGCTATAAAAAATTTTATAATTTTCTTTAATTAGTTTAGTTTTAACAGTAATTGAAAGGACATAAGCTTTGTATTTTTTATTAATATAGAAAAAAGTGAATTTCGGAACAAATTTTAAGAAAAAAAGGTGAATTTTGAAAAAAAAAAATTATGTCTGCAAATGAAACCAAGCTTGAGAAGTATTATGGGAACTCCTCACTATCATGAGTTTGTACGAGCATGAGTGATGTTCCGCTCCCAGACTATCCAATTAAGGTTACTATATATAAAATAATTAATAAAATTGAAGACTTTCTTGCAGAAAAAATGTTGAAGACCGTCTAATAGCCGAAATTGAAGACTTTCTTCCAGAGAAAATGTTGAAAAATCGTTGAAAGAGTTGTAGCGATCTATGTTAAGATATAATTCAATATTTGTTAAATAAATTAATTTTTTATTTCATTTATCACTGAGATATTATACTGCCCTCGTAACTTTAAATAAAATATCGTATCTGCTAAAAAAAAAAAACCTTTAAAAGATGTTGAAATAGAAAAATAGTTTTTAAAATGTTTACGCAAAAAACTAATTTAGATTTATTGCTATAGTCGATAAAGTCGATCAATTATGCATTTTGTATTTATAAAATAAATTACAAATATATCAATGATTTTATCGAAGTTAAATATCTACAATAAATTCCACCTGCATAGTAATACTCGTAGTCCAAATCAAGCAAAATCACAACTTCTTCGTACTCGTATCATAGTTTACATATTGATCATGGACATTATTTTGTGAATAATATTAACCAAATTTGTAAGGAAAGCATCTCTGAATTATTCATAAATATAAACAAACTCGATCGATCCATCTATCGATCGATAGATAAGCACAACCAGATCGCAGATATATCGTTAACATAACGAAAATTGTACGGATTTAACTAAAGCCTTATGCCGTTTTACTATGGCTCTTGTTCAGTTCCATTCTAAAAATGGTTTTTTTTTCTACTTTACCATAAAAGTATCTTTTTCCCAATATTTTTTTTTTTTTTTTTGGAATCAAATTCCTATTTATGACAGTATCAATATTTTTCTATTACGACCATCTAGTATTGATACATTTTAGATAGTTAATCGATACTACAAATATCTTAATTACAAAATATTTTAAATATAGTATTAGCAACTTTATTAAATAGTTTTGTCCATATCTAGTGTCTGTAACTATTCGTTTGTATCCATAAATGGTAATGTAGATTGAAAAAATGTCGTCGACACTAAGTTTGTATGCACCCTTTTAGTATTCCCCCAATAAGGTAGTGATGTTGATTTAGTATGAAAGTTTTGTCGACTGATAGGCGAGCAGAAAAAATATTCACAAAAGTGATATATGGAGCAGCATTTTCTAGGTCTGGCTGTTGTCAATCTAAGTCCTATAATGCAAACACCTCCATGACGTGTTCGCATCAAACTACAAATAACGTGACTGGATTTTCGTATTGTTCAAAAAATAAATTGACACTTTTCCGTAAATACTTAAGAACACTCACTCTAACTTGGTAATAGGAAACTAGCTGATTTGGTTTTGGTAAATGTTAGAATATAAAATTCACTAGAATTATTTTCTTTAGTTCTTTTGCTATCAAATTTAGTACAAAATATATTTTTTTTATAAGTAAAAGATGCAATCATGAGAAATCACCTTAAAAGGATGGAGGAATCAATTAGTATTGAGATTCGCTTATAACTTTTTATATTCATATTTAGATGCACTTTTACAATCATTTTCTTTATGTAAGCACATTCAATAAGGTTAATGCGTTTTGTGCGCTTTTCATTTTATCAACAAAAAAAAATACTGAAGATAAACTAAAACTGAGGATAATACCAGTGACGTTGGATATTGATCGTGACTTGGATAACTTAAGTGAAAATCAATGATTTAATTACAGGGTAGTCAGAGAGCACAAATAATTAATTTTTGTGGAGAAACAACTCCAAAAGCATGTATCTTTAATTTTCGTAAATGCCGTTAAGATGAGTAATTTGGTACACGTGTAGTATGTCAAACTTTTATGGATTTTTGTTAAGGTTTTAAATAGATTTTTTTGGTAAAATTTTTCCCTTTTAAAGTTTTTTTATTTCTTATATATATTAAATAATCGTATTATTTGAGATAACTTTTGTATAGATAAATATTTGTCAATTTATATTATTGATTGTTTACTATTAATAAATGTGCAAAAAATATGCAGATTGGATAAAATCCATAAAAACTATCGGAAAGCCTTGTATCTAAAAAAAAGTAAAAATTTATTTTAAAAAGACGGCGCCACAAGTCACAGAACATTAGAAATTTTGACTTTATTGTGCGATAATTTTCCAAGATGCGTAATTTCGAGATTTTATGATGCCATTTGCCCTGCAAGATCGTGGAATTTGACACTATTGTACTTTTTCTTATTAGGCTAATAAATTTATTGTGTTGTGTGGGTTATTGAAACCACATTCATTATAGAGTAAAATTACGGGCTACTGACACCTTTAGACCAAAATATACCGCATACCATCACTTTACGTAGATAAATGGTTTCTCCACAGTCATTCAGGGTCCCATTTGGGGTAAATTTTATTTATTAGCTTATTCACGAAGTGAGAAATGAGCCTCAACGCTGAAGAAAATTTGGTCAAAAATTAATATCCTAGCACATCCGATTTTAAGTTTTGGGGATATTAATTGACCCCCAAGATCAAGCGATTTGATGTCGTTAAAATTTTTCTTATAAAACCATAAAAAATTCCGTATTCAGACAGAAAATTCCTTAGTTTGAAAGAATTAAAACACCAACATCCATTAAGTAGAAACCAAGAACCGCAAATGTGCGAAAATCTCATCAAAAATTATCTCAAAATGATCGAGTCTTGTAAAATGTCTCCTGCTAACTATTTGAATATTTTTATAAATTTTGCTAACTGATAAAATGTAGGTAATATTAAAAAATTTACATTTTATTAAAATCTAAATTAAGAATATATTTTATTTACGGTATTTTTTTTAAATTAAAAACTGGGTAATCTTATACATAGTTTAATCTGTTCAAAATTTTATTAATAATTTTTAATAGGAGAATATAAAATTTTTTAAGGATATAAAAATTTATATTTAATTTTAAGCTGACAACTTTCTTAAACTATCCGAAAGGCTGAAATAAATAAAATGCCATTTTTTTGCAGTCAACTTTTTTTTATGTACTTGTATTAGTACAAAGTAGATAAAAATTTCACTCTGTACCCTTTGGCGACGCATTTATTGAAGCAAATATAGTAAGTTTATCGATAATCGTAAATCATAGATAAATTTTTGAAATCTGGTCGATTTTATGGATCACATATTATTCTCACTTGAAAGTCATCATTAAAATCATGCTGTGTGCCCATTAAATTGCTGGATGGTAAATATAGCCAGTGGAGAAGAATTAGTCGATATCAATTGCAGAAGCGCCTTGTTAAATTACAATTGTGGCCTGCACACTCTTGCTTTGCCTAAACCTACTAGACTATCTAGTCTATTTATATAATTATCCATATGAGATTGTAAAAATAAGTTTTTAAGTCACAGCAGTAGTTTGCGCCAACTAGTATAATTACTAGAATCAAGTACATAATCATTAGTTTTAATATTTGCAAATACAATTGCAACATTCAATAATTAGGCAAGATTAAAAATTGGCATATAACCAATTACTGTTGATGGCATCAACTAGTTGGATAAATTCCGACCCTTTACTAAAGTCAAAAATCAAATAATTTGTTATTTAAAATATTTAAACATTGTAAAAAATTCGTTAGGTAATAATTTATACAGCATATCAATCAATTTGCCTGCAAACATATTTAAAAAGTCTAACTTTATCGAAAATTAGAGATACATTTACCAATATTTTGTTTACAAGTTTCTCTATTAAATAGTCTTTTGAAAAGAATATTTCACTTAAAAATATTTAGTAAAATATTTAAAAAATTCATCAAAAATGGATCAGTAAAAATTGGTCAGAAAATATTGATTAGTAAAAATTAATCAGTAAAAATTGTTTAGTACAAATTGATCACTAAAAATTGATCGGTAAAAATTGATCAGTAAAAATTTATTAGTAAAAATTGATCAGTATATATTGATCAGTCAAAATCGATCAGTAAAAATTGATCAGCAAACATTAATCAGTAAAAATTGATCAGTACAAATTAATCAATAAAAATTGATCGGTAAAAATTAATCAGTAAAAATTTATCAGTAAAAATGTATCACTAAATATTGATCAGTAAAAATTAATCGATAAAAACTATTCACTTAAAATTGATCAGTAAAAATGTATCAGTAACTAATAGATCATTGAATATAGATCAGTAAAAATTGGTCAGTAAAAATGGATCAGTCAAAATTAATCAGTAAAAACTGATTAGTAAAAATTAATCAGTAAACATTTTTTTGTAAAAATTGATCAGTAAAAATTTTTCAGTTGAAATTGAGCAGTAAAAATGTATCACTATAAATTTATTTTTAAAAGTTGATCGCAAAAAATTGATCAGTAAAAATTGATCAGTAAAAATTGATTAGCACAAATTGATCAGTAAAAATCGATCGGTAAAACTGAATCAGTAAAAATTGATCATTTAAATTGATCAAAAATATAGAATAGTAAAAACTGATCAGTGAAAATTGATCAGTAAAAATTAATCACTAAAACTTTATCAGTAAAAATGTATCAGTAACTAATAGATCATTGAATATAGATCAGTAAAAGTTGATCAGTAAAACTTCATCAGTCAAAATTAATTAGTAAAAATTGATTATTAAAAATTAATCAGTAAAATTTTTTTAGTAAAAATTGATCACTTAAAATTTTTTAGTTGAAATTGAGCAGTAAAAATGTATCACTAAAAATTTATTAGTAAAAGTTGACCACAAAAAATTGATCAGTAAAAATTGATCAGTACAAATTGATCAGTAAAAATCGATCGGTAAAAATTGATCAGTAAAAATTGATCACTTAAAATTGATCCGTAAAATTTGATCAGTAACAATTCATTAGTAAAAATTTATCAGTAAATATTGATCTGTCAAAATCAATCAGTAAAAATTGAATAATAAACATTGATCAGTAAAAATTGATCAGTGGATATTGATCAGTAAAAGTTGATCCGTAAAAATTGATCAGTAAAAATAATCATTAAATATTGAATAGTAAAAATTATAAGTAAAAATTGATCAGTAAAAACTTATCAGTAAAAATTTATCAGTGAAAATAAATCAGTAAAAGTCTATCACTACAAATTGATTGGGAAGAATTGATCAGAATAAATTGATCAGTACAAACTGATCATTAAAAATGGATCACTTAAAATTGATCAGTAAAAATGTTCAATAATTTTTTTTAGAAAAGTTTGTGTTTTTAGTAAAATTTTCGGAAAAATATGTTTGTAAAAATTTTTAGGAAAAAGTTCCGAAATTAATTATTTATAAAAACTTTCAATCAAAATGTCCACACTAAATAAAACCAACGTTCAAACTGCTATTATTTTTCTATGTTATATATTAATAATTTTCATACTAAGCGAAATACGAAAATAAATCCAATACAAAAAAATTGATTAGTAAAAAATTGATATCAAAATTCATATATTCAAAACGATCATTTAACGTACAAAAAACTGTTGTAGTGAAAAAATCTATTTTACCCACACAAAAAAAACCAAAAGTGTACAAAAACTATAAAAATTTTTTCTTCTGTTCCAAAAAAAGCCACTTGTAAAAAGCACTAAAAGCCTACCAAATTTATTGTCATATATCATAATCAGATCAACCATAAAAGCTCAAAACTAAATGAATTTTAATGAATTTATAATACTCATTTTATAGTTCATTAAATTCGACTATCAATAAATTCTCGGCATTAGAAAAAAAATATCAATGGTAAATTGGATCAAAATTTTTGAAAATTTATTATTAATCGTGATTTTCTTCTTTTTTTTTATCAAATCGTACATATTTTACCTTTGCGATAAAAATATCATAAAACTATATAAATATTTATTTAATATCAATTTTTTACCATAAACATCATATTTTTTCTAATACTTCCTAAATCAATGGAATTTTATAGTTTTTAGGGAAAAAAATTTTACGATCTTGAAGTAAGTTTTAGTCAAAACAATAAATTGAAGAAAACTTATTAATGTCCATTATTCAGTTTATTATACCTACTGGATTTTATGACTTTCTTTAGCATAGATTATGCACAGGTGTATACTATATAACACATTTTATCGAATATGATTTTTTTTTGGCTGATCAGTTAGTAAATTCCAGCAAAAAAAATTGAATGAGTCAATTGATTTTTTTAAAATATAATTAAGCGCGCTAATTAATTGTGTAAACTTTTGTAAAAAAAAAAGATTATAATAATTTACCTTTAAAAAAAAACTGCTTAAAAATTATTAGTAAATAACTGACAGAAAATTTCGGATTGAACATTTACTGATTACTTGACCATTTTTCATTTTGTTCATTTATTTATTCATGAATTGATGGTAAATAATTTTGCAACTCAATCGGAAAGGTTGTTGTTATTCCATGTTGGTAATTTTTCTTATCGAAAATTATTAGTAAGTAAATAAATATTCTTGATATATTCAACAATTTAGAACTTATATCATAATTCTAGCTTCGCACACCATCAATTTATTTCAGTATGTCGATAAATCAAATCGTGCGATTGATGAAAATTTGCATGTGGCCAACGGCGGCTAAATCGAAAATAGCCCCAACATCGTTTCGATTTTCCCATCGATTCAACACCATATCAAGCATAGAGAAGGCAATTTAGATATATTCTAGTGATACGGAACTCATTTGCCACAAATAAACTATCAGTATAACATCATTAAATTTCAATAACAGAAACCATGCAGGTGAAATTATAACTTGTAAGGCGCATCAATTGAACGGGACGATCAGAATTAACATCGCACACATATTGGTTTCGCCCCGCAGCAACACCCTTTCTTTCTTCTTGACGATAAATATTCTGTACAGTATGCCGCATATTCTTTAAGTGCATCGTGGCTCATACTTCCTGCTTCGCTACGATCGCAACAAAAAAAAAAGGCACTCGTTCGATTCTACTATCTAGTAGCATCCCGGCACTGATGATGCCTTCAATCTTGAGTCAATGTAATAATCGCCGAGGCATGGCATGCATGAATCCATCCACCCATCTATTTGCCTACCTATTTGCCTGCCAATATAGAATCGATCGTGCTCATATACACACAAACACACACGCAAACAGACAATATTGAGCCTACTGTTCTGAGCGTTTGAGATCGAAAAGATCGAGGATTTGGTTCAATGCCAATGCGATATTGTATGTGTGCATGCACCAGCCAGCATTGATTGCAGTGTCGACAGTGATCTTCATGCAGAGTGGGCCAAATGGTAAAAGCGTTCACCGTCCACTGAGAAGCCACTATCTGGATAACATGGAACACCTATTACAAGAGCCCGCGTACATAATATTTATGCAAATGGATGTTTGTAAAACATGTTATAGTTTCTTATTTCTCACACTGGACTAGGTGGCTAAAGACCACTGCTAGGTGGCTAGATAACTGACTGGCCATCATAGCTAGACTAACCTAATAACTTGGCCGCGATCCTATCATCTTCCAACTAAGTAAGCATGCAAACTAAATATATCGCTCTTAATAGAGAAGTTAAACACGTCTGTTTATTGAATATAATATTGCCATATGATTAGACTATCAAAGTTCGTCCTTCTTATTCCATTATAGTTTCGATCATGAAGACGACACCATGAAGACTACACTACAGAAGCAAGATTCTATATGAACCATTCTATGAGTAAACTTTAACAATATGCCTATCGACGTAAATTATAAACTACCAACAACAACACTTCAAATCAGTATCCCAACTACTCGTACTAACAATTCCAAGAAGAAGCGACAGCAGAGCACTTAAAGTAAACTTTATCTAGTTTACACGTGATGACATTTTAGGTGTGAACAAAAACATATCCTAAAGCGTTACCACACCCCAATTAAAGTCAATGATTGATCGATGAATGCATTTTATTAATTAAAAATTTCGATTAGATTCATTTTCCATAATTGCAAAATTATTTAATAGCAAATCAAAAATAATGACAATTTAATAATAAGTGATCATTTTTCACTAAGAGTTATGCACATTGATTAGGTGGAAAATCTCGTTTAGGTGTGAATAATTTATTGTAATGCACTTCAGTTTTTAGATCTATCCATTTAACTATAGATACAGACAGTATTGGTTGGACGTGTACTCTAATAAATGCTCAGACAATTTACTTTAATAAACAATATTGTTTTCAACAACAAAAAGAAGAGTTTAAAAAGAAAACAAAATTTTTGAAAAGTTAATAAAGGGTGTCCCAAATATTACGCAAGTTGAATTGTTTCTCGGGCATAATGTTTGTTGAATTAACAATAGTTAAATAACTATTCCGACCATATTTTTTATGAAAATTGAAAACGGTTAAACCTTAATTATTTTTAAAATATTGCTAAACATTGAAAACGCATTGTTCTTTCGTGTAGCGCTTAATTTTTAATCTTAGATTATAGAAGAACTGGATAGGCCTCTACAAAAAAATTCTGTCCAAATTTTGTTGGCAATACATTCATAGAACGTATACACATGCAATACAACAGAAACGGCGTAGATCATTGGGGGCCAATTGAAAAGTTCAGTATGCGATTGAAGCAGTTCGTTTAAAACCGTTTTTCATGTGATATCATTTATGCGTAAAGAAGCAGATTTTTTAATATTGCGGGTCTTGTTGTTTGATGGAATTAGTTTTGTAAATATGCAATAAAACAGTATTTTTTTTTTAAATATTTATTTATTTATTATGTATTTTCATTTTATTTATTTCACTGTATATTATTTATTAATAATATACAATATATTTATTGCTTAAAATCTACTTTACTTTACTTACTGCATCCATGTCTTCGCATTCAGCGGAGCTATTAGGAACCTAAAAAATAGAAATATTTAAATCAAAATTATACATCAACCATTGTTTTTAAATCACATGTTAAATGAAACAAAATAAAGTACAATAGAAATATATTCGTACAACTTACTGTTTCATTTTCAACCTTTTCCTGATTTGATAGCGGTTGCCCGATTTCCTACAAAAATTATTTCAATGTGTTATAATTTTGCAATTATTAATTGTGCAGTATTAAAACTTACCGTGTGTCTATTCCATATAGAAAATACGGAAGGAATAGCCGTTCTTTCTAATTTGCTCCTGCTCGCTCCTACTTTAATGTCTGCTCTATGAAAGTGGAGCGAGCACACAACGTCCCGATTCTTGGGAATACCGGATGTTGCTGCCACAATCCACTTTTCCCGCAACCATTTATTTTGTGGGAACCTGTAAAGTTAACATATAAATATACGATCGTAACATTTACTTTTACAATTAAGAATTAATAGAAATTCACGTATTTTTTGCACTATTAAAAAAATTCAGTCCCTTAAATTTTCTTACACACACTTTATACACACCGGCACTGTACTATTTCATAGTAAACAGTGAACTGTCAACATCGGATTTGTTTACATTTATTCAATGCCAAACTTTTTACTTTTTGAGCACTTTTGGGATAAAATAAATCACTGAAAGCCATTTAGGCACATCACAAATAAAGTTTTTCTTATTTTGTTTAGTAAAAATAAAGATGTCAGCGTACCGAAAGAAAGAAATTCTCGGTTTTTTCATTTTTTCGTATGAGTAGCAATTTCTCACAAAACACTTCATTTCCTGAAATAAAAACTTCCTATTAATATTATAACTATATGTATAAATACTTACTTTTCCGTAAATACTTCTAAAGAGATGGAAATAACACTTTTACAAACACTTTTCGAACCGCAAAAAAATAACTTCAGAAATGATAAAGCTAACCCGCTGTTTCGGTATGTCACTACTTTCATGGAAAATGGCGCGTTTGAAAACTCTCTGAAAGTCTACAAAATTGAGGCGCTTTATATTTGATTCATATTTACGAAATGAATAGTAAACAACAAATAGAATTCCATTTCGTATCAAAAGATTGTACAAAAAATAAAAATAGCCTATTATAGTGTTTAAATTGTATTTTTGTTTTCAATAACTGAATTAAAATGAATATAAATTATGGTTTTGCAATTTAATAAATATGTATTACGACAACTAGATGGCAGTGGGTGTCATGTCGATATAAAAAAATCTACACAAAGCTATCCCGCTTTTGCCATTTCTCACCGCTTGGCAAATAACTTGTACACAAAATTGCGTATACATATACGGTAAGGGCCTATCCAGGTATTCTTTAATCTAAGTTTTTAATAACACTAAACTGTCAGCTGTCACGCCATTTTGTTTTTTCGTTGGCAATACTTTACTCCACAAATGGCGCAAAATACAAATCTTGCATGAAGTTTGGAATACCCTATATTTAGTAAAATTTACTAAAGAAAAGCAAATAATTTTCGATTTATAAGCTCACTAAAACCTCTTATCAAAAATGTTTGCAATATTTTTTTCATTTATGACAATAAAAAATGAAATTTTATATAACGAGCAACTTTGCTACGAATATAGAATAGGGCATAAAGGATTTTTCGAAGGATTTTTGATTGAAAAAAACTAGATTTAACAGGAACTGTTATACTGTATCGGTTCGGATCGGTTTTAATATATTGTAGGTTAGGATTGGTTTTAATAAAGAAAAATAAAAGTTTATTCTTTAGCGTCTGCTATGGTCGGATTTCCAGTGCTCTAAGTAGTTTATCGATTATATCTATTAGGAGATATGGCAGAAAAGATACAAAACTTATTTTTTTTTACAAAAATTTGAACAAAAAAAAGAGAAGTTCTTTTGTCCAAATATTTATTAGCGTTGACGTTGTTTTTACTCTTCATAGTAGGCTTCGCTTAGAATCGGTTGTCAGATCATCGGCGGCACTCCTTTCGATGCTTTCGAAAGTACCAAGATGATGTTCTTTCAGATGTTTGGGGAACAAAAAAAACTCACACAGATAAAAACTAGATAAAAAAAGGAAAGATAGAAGTGAGGGGGAGGGGGGGATTTATAATTTGAAGAACTACAACAATACCATTTTGTGACAAAAACTCGTTAATGGAGATGGCCACGTGATAGGAGATATTGTCATGGTGGAGCATCCAAATATTTACAATGTCCAATTTGGCGCGACCGATACTTTTCTCTAAGTCCTTTCAAAGAATTCTTTATAAAAGACTTCGTTGATAGATTATCCTGAAGCTGACTGTTTATTAATCGCTCCAAATTTTTATCAATTTTCGTTTCTGAGACCTTCACTCTCGAGCGAGTTTATTTTTGAGCAATCTATTGCTTTTGTTCGCCGTTGGTTTTTAGTAGTTGGTCGTCGGAATGTTAAATATAGGCAGTGCTCATCATGGGTAGAAATTACGATCACGATTGGCGAACATGAGGTGATCTCAGTACCATCGCGGAAGTACCTGGGAATAATGATTGATACAAAACTGTGGTTTCGCAGTAGCGGAAAAGTCAACGAGAATAATGATGGCACTGTTGTGCCCAATGGCGAATTTTGGCGAAACCAGCAGAATGGAAGAATCCTATTGAAGATAATGGCCAGGTCAACGCTGCTCTATGCTGCACCCATTTGGGTAAATGTGCTGACTCGATCAACCTAGATATATAAGGTTTATCAGTCTACCGCAGGAGCTCATTAAGGGTAGGCTACGAATTCCGCACTGTGTCCTACGAGGCCGTGTGTGTTGTGACCGCAATGATGCTGATCGAAATCCTAGCGAACTCACGACAGAGACTGTACCGCCGCAGAAGTCCGAGAAACGTGGTGTTTATACGGAAGAAAAACATAAATCCAGATGGCGGTGGCAAAGCCCTGTGGTAGATCCATGGATTGACCAATGGCACAGTAAGGTTGGTTACAATAAATTCTATTAGTTGACAGGACATAGATGTTTTCAGGCTTCGAACATCACTTAAGATTCGACAATATCCCAATGTGCACTTGTTCTGAATGGTATTTATAGACCTGATGTTTGACTCACGGATAGACCTGATGTTTGACAGGAGTCCTAAAAAGATTCCCCTTGGTTAAGCAGGAACTGAGACGGCAATAGTAATCAAGTAAGGTGGTTTTGTA
Source organism: Atherix ibis (assembly GCA_958298945.1). Lineage (NCBI taxonomy): Eukaryota > Metazoa > Arthropoda > Insecta > Diptera > Athericidae > Atherix > Atherix ibis. The sequence continues at coordinate 25,974,199 of OY282605.1, read as the reverse complement.
GATTAAAATCCTATACTTTGACTTTTGAAGAAAAAAAACCTTATTTTTTTTTCTTCTAATTACTGAAAGCTTATTCGATATTTGCAGGGGATGTAAAAATCTCAGTTTTTATTAGAATTAGTTGGGATGTAGTATACGTAAACATTATAGTATATAAAAGCGTGTCGAGGATACTGCCTTGCAGCACACCAGCTATGAAAGGAGAAACTTCGAAATGTTAACTATTAATTGCTACTTAGAAATAATGTTGGCAAAAGTATGATTTTCAAATAAGATAGTTCGTAGAACCAAGAATATTCTTAAATTTCTAGAATAATTCAGAGAATAAAAAAAAAATTGCTCTGCAACCTTCTAATAGTTCTTCAACTAGACTCTAAAATTATCTGATCAATCACACATGTTTCAGTTACTATTATACAAAAAAAAAGTTTTAAATTTAATACAGACTATTTGAAAAACACTTTAAACATCTTGACATAAAATAACTATGAAAGTACGAACAAATTTATACTAAGTTGTATTCTCTTACAACTGGACTTCCTTGTTAACGATTACGAATCTACGTGTATGTGCAAAGAAATAGGGTTAAACTACCAAGTTTCGATGGTAAAATCTTCAAATTAAATTTTTTTTTTATCATTTTATCATATTTTATAAGTGATTTTATAAATATTTTGGCACGTGTTTATTTTCCAATTCCAATTATCCAATCATTGAAAAGTCTATGGTACAATCGCTGATACCGTGGATTGGCCGATAGTAAAGTGTCTAGATAGTGTCGGGCATGCGCCTAGGATGAAGATTCCATCTATTGTTTTATTCATCAGTTTCATTTTGAAGTATCTTTATGTTAGACACCAAACATATCTCATCATATGAATTTCAGATTTTCTACATACGAGTACCTCTTTACAGTACGTACAACTGCTGGCTTCCATTACCTTAACCAACAGGAACAAGTGCTTGTATGCCTACGCGATTGAATAAATTTACTGTAGTACCATCGGTGCAAGCTGTCATAGTGACTTGCAGATCTTTGAAGGTAATTCACCAAAACTGAGTGATCAACCCAAGAATTGAGAAACTATCATACTGGATAAACGATAGATGGACCAGACCAATAAATACAGTTTCTTAATGCAGTAGCAAACGGCCAATTTGTTCCCATTACCATAAGACATGCTGGATCGTTTGGTTGTTTAGATCATCGAATAAGTTTTAAATGTTTTTCATACTTTCGCACACGATAGCATAATTTCAGGTACCATAGTTGCACTGGCCAGAATAAATCGAATAACATTTAACCAGTCGCCACTTGTTGCTGAATGAAATTCTCCAGATATGCGCATTTACAGACGATTTGTAACTGCTTCACTAATTCCATGTTCGATGGAGACAGATGATTTGTTGTGATCCGGATCCAAATCAATACGATTTGATTTGATTTGATTTGATGAAAATTTTACCATCCATTTTACTAAAAGTTCACAAGCCATTGCCTCTGTCGGAATTCAAAAGGATCCATCAGTATAGAAATTTTCTGTCTTACGAGCACGCACAATCAACGCTTATTTAAGGCATTTTGTATTGATCCAATTTTGGTAAAATTATACGCAATTGAGTGCTGTCCAGGCAAATTTATGTTGTCAACTGATCGATCAAATGTCATCAATCAGTCCAGTTTGGACGAGCTAACTTTGAACAAATTTTCTACCGCTGTGATTTTATGGTCAAAAGATGTTCACTTAAAAAGGGAATTTCATATGAACCCGACCAAACGGCATACATTGGCGTGATATTTCGTAAAATTTGTAAATTATTACAAAATCAATAAATTACTACTGAATTACAATCTTTTTCCCAAATGGTTTCGATTTTCTATAATAAAATTTTTCACTTCCATATCTGATATCATAAAAAACGACTAAACTACATAAATTAATCCGAAAATCGTAATATTTATCTCTACAAGATTTTTGATATGCATTACTATAAATTACTCTACTATAAACTAGTTTAAAAGACAACATTTTTGATAACTAATAAATATTCAGTATGACTTTTGAATATAATAAATTTCTTCAGAGACTTATTATGGACTCAAGATCTTTGTTGTTTAATATAATTATGAATTTTATTATTTTTATTTGAAAAAATTCAAATAGAATAAATAAAATTTTATTGATTAAATAGTTAAATAAGGTCGGGGTGTCCGTTAGTTGGTACCAAATGGCTTATAGAAAATTAAAAATGATTTCAAAATAAATATTTTAGAAGAAAAAAAAATAGTTTTATAAAAATTTTAAAATTAATTTAATTAAAAAAATCTTTCTTTTTTTTATGTATTTTGTGACTTGTACATTTCTATACTGGGTGATATTAAAAAAAATAATACTAGGAAAAAGGCCACAACTTACAGATCTTATGATACTCGTTGTACAAAAGAACGTTTGTACATAAACTAGAACTTAATATCCTTTTATGGTTGACTCATTATTTCCTTGTTTAGTTCGATTCCAGATCGAATAAATTAAATTCCAGTTTCGATTTGTGTTCACGGCACGTGAAGAATTCCTTTGAGGTATGATTTTCTGAAATTCCTGGCAATTTAAGTCCAGCAACTGAATAATTCATTGTTAAATAATTACTGATCCAGTTCCATGTTGAAATGTCATTACCGTGTTACGAGTACTTCACAACGACAATCGACTTTGGATATTTTTTTCCGTCGCGGTATTTTTCACTGTCTGCCAATATCAATGTGAGGTGTTTTTATGTACCGCATTAGAAATTAAGGCACTCGTATATAAGATCATCATAGCCAATATTCCTACGAATGGTTCTTTGCCGCAAATGGCAATGAATTGTTATAAGATACGAAACAGTCGAGTTCATAAATAATGTACGTTCACGTGTGAATCCGGAGTGTTTTTTCATCCACCCAAAGAGTTTGGTGACAATTGATAGTAAAGTACAGCAGCAGCACAGGTGTGATTACCTACACTTACCGTCTGGAATTTCTATTTTATTAAGAATTAAAGATTCGAAACAACTACTTTGGTAAGACTTGATTTATGTAAGGGAAAAAAACAATTTCAGTCGCTCTACCGAACTGCAAAAGGAATTCATACTGACACAAAGTATTGTAAATTCTTCAATTGCTACTTTATTCGTAAATAACATGGTACATTCAGCTTGTAATCTTCCTTCTTTTAATATCTGTATTAATTAAAAAAGTTTTGACAGATTTTTCATATATGACTGCAGAGATTTTCTTTAAATTTATGCTCTTGTCTTGATCATTTAACCAATTTTGATCAATCCAGACTTACATATAAGGTATGTTCTTTTTGAAACACTAACTAACTATTGCTTAACTAAATATTAAATATAAAATACGAGCTGTGACAGAAAAATAATAACACTGGCATCTTACTTAGACTGATCTGGCAATACTAACGTACATGTTGACCGCAAGCCAACGGCATTTGCAGTAACGATGGGCTATCAACTCAAAAAATTGGACTTGTCAAAAGCTGCAACGAGCCTTTAGGGAATATTTTTATCAAGAACACAAGTTTTCGGTGGCATAAAGCATTTTGGAAGGGTGCAGAAGTAGTCTGGGAAGCCTAACCGTTTTCAGGAAGGCCTTCAACATCGAAAATGAATAATAATATGGAACAAGTACAGTCCAGAATAAAGTTTACACTAAATTTTTTATGAAAAAGTCCTTAAAGGCCTTAATAAAAAAAGGATTTACGCGTCAAATCGGTCTTTGCAGATACTTGGATGCGCCACCACAACAACCCCACCTATTCCACGAACGTTTTTAAAGCTTCACCGTGCGTCTAATAAACGATTTTCTCTTGCCAATAGTTCGCTCTCAAATCGTTTAACTCTACGAACAGTTCGTCGGTATGTTACATTGATCGTGTGAGTGCACGATCTTTGTGTGTAGAAGCGCTAATTTTGTTCGTTGCGTGAATGTACAAGGTGAAATTTGGCGAACCTATACATAATTTCATCGTGCTTGCTCGTATATACATTAAATACAACATAGATCATGTTGCTTGTTTTTGTATTTATTTTTATTTGTAATAAATTTTATTTAAATTATTACTTTAATACTTATTATTTAAGTGCTTCCATATATATTACATTGTTAAATATGCCAGAACGTGGAAATTGAACGTTTAGATAGTCTATTATACACAAGGTATAGTTATAGTTTAATATTTAACGTGGTTAAGTTGCCCGCGCATAAGACCACGAGTCGCCTACGACTATAGGAATCGAGATACGCTCAATCAACGCACCACCATTACTGGCAGTTAACAGATAGAATCAGTTACAAGCTGACTCTCCACCGAGGACTATCTAAACCTCTACTGTCATTAGCAGTGACAGTGCCCGAGATAAGTACAATGCATTGCTACATTTGTAGCTGCCAAATGGCGCCTCACATCAATCGGGCACAGTACAATGCATACCACGTAGCTGCCAAATGGCGCCTCACCTCAATCGGGCACAGTATATTCTACTGTGGGGCTCCCAATCCCCGTGGTACCCATTTTTGTTTTAAGAGTACTTTGGTTTGTACTCCGCTCGTAGAATATACACAAGGTGTAATCTAAACTTTAGAACGAGTTTTTTCTTGGGGAAACGAATTTCAGTGGTTATCCAGACCGGCTATTCATTCACCTTATCTTAGACCGCCGTCCTGGAAAACTCCGGCTCAACGGCTTGAGGAGATTTCATGTGAAGAAACTTCTCTTTGGAGAAGTTACTTTCATGATAGGTATGCGGCCGTGTGCGGGTACCATCGGAGGGTTGTTAGCCAGATGGTGCGTGACCGTCCAAAGGGATCTGTGGCCGGTGCCGCCATCTGGAATATTATGATGAACGGTCTCTTGATGTAGTTGGAGGAGACCGGTTGCGGTGTGATCGCATATGCGGATGATCTTGTACTTTTGATTAAGGAGGGGAGTAGGTATACGGTAGAGGTAGCGGAAAGCCGCTATATGGAGATGGTGTCTGAATGGGGAAATTGAATGGAATGCGCGAAGTACGGTACCTTCGAGTAAAGGTTGGAGAGAGGCTGAACTTTTGGCCCCACTTGCATCATCCACGGGGCGCGTGGCCGGTACGATTGGCATGCTGCTGCGAGTATTTCGCAAGAATAGGGACTTCGATCCAGAGCGGTGAAAGTCCTGTACAAGGGCGTCTTTGTGTGCAAGGGTAGGCATAAATTCAGTTCAGCGACTGGCTTTGTATGCGTGTTTGAATGTATTTAGAACCGTTTCAACCGAGGCGATGCAGGTTTTCATGGGAAAAATTCCATGGGACCTAGAGGTGCTGCGTGGAAGCATTCACTACCGTCTACAGTGGGGTATCCCGCTAGCTGGTTGTCCGGTTATGAATGAAGAGTTTCAGGATCTTAGTCCACGCCAGGTCCTGAATAGAATGTACAAAATTTGGCAACGTAGATGATATGAGAGTATGAATGGCAGATGGACGCGCATCTTTATTTCGGATGTTTGCTTTGCGTCCGCATATCGACTTAAATTTGGTCTGTACCTTGGGTATTTACTCACGGGACAGTATGAATGAGTTCCTGCATGGGCGTGGTCTGGCTGCGGAGGCTAGATGCGCTAGTGTGGCGGCGGAGGAGAGTGCCAAGCACCTACTCATCGAGTATGGTCTGTACGGGAATTTGCGTGACCTAGGTACATGTAGAATCGTGGGGAATGGTGAGAGTCGGGATAAGGTGCCTAGGGATTTACAAGATTCCTTACAGTAGCTCATTGAGCGGAGTACAAATCGAAGTACCCTTCAAACACAAATTGATACTACGGGAGTCGGACACACTGTGCCCGATAATGGTGAGGCGCCTTAGGCAGTAACGTAGCGGCTGTGGTTGATATCCATATCGCGGGTACGGTCTACTGATCGCTGGTGGGAGATACTGCCAATTATCTCAGGCGCTGTCACTGCTTATGACAGTAGAGGTTTAGATAGGCCTCGGCACTAACAATTGGAGTAATCAGCTTGTAACTGATTAATGACTGTAAACTATCAGTAATGGTGGTGCGTTGACTGAGCGTAACTCAATCCCTATGATCGTAGGCGACTCGTGGTTTTATGTTTAACGACAGATAATTCACATTCAATAATATTATATTACTGTCAATGACATCAGATAAACCCGTCTCAACTTCTCCAGGACTGGTACGAAGAGCGGAAAAAATGCTTCCGCCGTGGTACAGCTGCTCAAAAAAAAAGTAAAATAAAATCATTGCTTTGGAATCAAGCCTATAACACTATTTACACTGCAGTCTACCCTTTTAGCATCTTTTCTTCCTGGTGGAGTTTCTTTATTACTCTGAAAGCATATTCACTTGTTCCACATTCTCGATTGTGATCCAACAATTGGGATCCACTTTTCTATGGACGCTTCCATTACACGTGGCTATATCAGAAAAGAGGGCTGATTGACTGAAATATTTTGAATTGTAAAAATTGTCATCAAAAGAAAATAAAGTTTTTTTTAATATTATATTTTGAATTTGTTAATAATAAATTTTTAAGTAATATTTTTTTCATATTAAAATTCAAATTTGATATAATTTTAAAAAAAATTAATATTTTTTATTTAATTTACCCCCCCCCCCTCTATTTATTATTCGTCAAATCAATAAAAACTCAAATTTTGCAGATCCTTAAAAAATCTAGTCTTTTTTTTATATTGACTCAAAATATTTTATGAATAACCACAGCTGATTTTAAATTTAAATCTGTTTATTTCTAAATGCTCTAGTAAAATTGCTAAAAACAATAATTAATTATTTTAGAAATTCATTCGTTTTCATTTATTAAATTTAAATAAGTATTAATAATAATAATAATAATAATAGCCTTTATTTAACAATCTTAAAAGAAAGTAACTATCACTTATGTTAATTGACACCGGTTTTGAGATTGTCTTGCGTTTACGCAAAGGCCTCCCCTAGAGCTTGCCACACTTTCCGGTCATGAGTCGTCCTCTTCCAAGTAGCACCGGCTATTTTCCGAATATCGTCCTCCGAATACCATTTTTCTTGTTTACTCCTCATCATATGACCTGCTCAACTCCATTTTAGTTTTCTTATGCAGTATGTTACATCGTTAATTTTAGTTTGGTTACGTAATGTTCCTAGTTTTACTTTGTCTCTTAACTTGACTTTGAGCATACTTCGCTCCATGCTATGTTGACAGGTTTCTACTTTATGTAAGTTTTGTTTTGTTAGACTCCAAGTTTGACATCCGTATGTCATGATAGGTAGAATACAGGAATGAAATATTTTTTTCTTAGCTTTAAGTGATACCTGCGGATTTTTGACAATTTCTTTAAGAGACCAGTACCTTTTCCATGCTAATTGTACTCTGTTGTTTATTTCTTTGGTTGTAAGGTCTTTTGGTGATATTATCTGTCCTAGTTATGTATATTCATCGACGTACTCTATTTTATTGCCGTTGACTATAATGGTGATTTTTCCGGAATTAGTCATTACTTTGGTTTTTGTATTATTCATGGAGAGTCCGACTTTATCAATTTCGTACACCAACTGTTCAAGCATTGCTTGCAGGCTTCTCGGGTCTTCAGAGATTAGAATTAGATCGTCTGCAAATCTTAAATGGTTTAGTTGCATTCTGTTAATGTTTAGTCCATATTGACTCCATTCGAGACATCTAAATATATATTCAAGCACCGCCGAGAAAAGTTTGGGTGATAGTGGGTCTCCCTATCGGACTCCTCTTTTTATAGGGAAGTATACACCTACTCTTTCTGTTCTTATTTTCGCTTTCATGTTCTTGTATATATTTTGAACAATTTGTATGTACTTGTTTTCAACCCCTTGTGTTGTAAGCGCTTCCCATATTTTTGTATGTTTTAATGAGTCAAAAGCTTTATTATAGTCTACAAACGCCAAATAGTAATTGATACCATATTCTGTACATTTCTGGATAACTTGTTTTATGGTGTGTATGTGGTCGATTGTTGAAAAGTCCTTGCGAAATCCTGCTTGCTCTCTGGGTTAGTTTTCATCCAAAGTCTTTGTTAAACGATTCAACAGTATTTTGGAAAAGATTTTATATACGTTCGACATCAGGCTGATGGGTCTGTAGTTAGTTATGTTGTCTTTATTTCCCTTTTTATGTAGTAGTATTATGGTTGACGTAGTCCACTAGTGAGGTATACATTCTGTCTCAAAAATTTGGTTAAATAAATCTGTAATAGTGTATACCAAAATATCAGATTTTCCTATCATAAGTTCGTTAGATATGCCATCTTCTCCCGGTGCTTTGCCTCTTTTTTGAGATTTAATAGCTTTTTCTACTTCTTCTTTCAGTATACTTAGAATTTCTTCGTTATTACGTGTATTTGTATCGTTTTCAGTTAGTTGGTGGATTTCGTCTGGTGTTTTGTCGTTGTCGTATAGCTCACGGTAGTTATCCGTGAGCTATACGACAACGACAAAACACCTAATATTTCGTTTCTATCGAAATAATATGTCTAATATTTCGTTTCTATCGGTCTTCTTTTTCTTATCTTTCTGGTGTGTCATATTATCTATCCAGTTTGTACTTTCTCGAAGCTCTTTTAATGCTATCCTAGCTCCTCCTGTTTTTTTCTATATTATTCCTTTTTTTATGTCTATATTTCCTGATTTGTAGGGAAATAAATCTACAAATAAATATTAATAGCTACTAAAACATTTTATTTTACACCAAATATTTACAAACCTTATGTAAAAAAATTATAGATCACAGAAGCTGTTTTTGATCGTAAACCTGAAAAAAAACATGCATGACTTTTTATCTGTAGTTTTATTATGTAAACATGATATCAACAAAAAAATGTTTTTTAAAATGTATGTACATAAAATTAACGAAAAACAATTCTTGTTCCAAATCAATTTTCTTTCTGCATAATAAATTTTACAAATTTAAATTAATTTAATCAATAATATTGCCTACGGAGAATATTAATACGAGTACATGGTGTAAATTCTGGAGTAATTGTATCTACTCTCCTCATATCTGCTATTGGATTCAAGATAAGCACAAAATCATTACAAGTTTATATAAAGTAATCCCAAATAATGATGTGCCGAAGAAAAATATCTTTGTTACCTTACATCATGCCGAAAAAGTAATTTCCTTAAAAACAAAAAGTTTCTGGTGCGTTTTGAAGCGGCAAATTTTGTTTTTTGTTTTTATTGGACTAAATATTTACGCGTAGTTCATCTTCCTCATATAATCATAAAAACGCTCATTTTCTTACTACATTTTGTATAAGTTAAATAATTTTTGGCAACTTTTTGGTACCGGTTGTATGATAGTTGTTAGTATTTTGTTTTTTTAAATTTTCATTTCCACTTTTTCAATTTGATGAAATAAGAATGCTTCCAGGCCACTCGAACTATGGTCCAAAACTAAGGCGATGTTTTCTTTTCCTGAATTAAAAAATCACAAAACATAAAAACGGAACACATAAAGCGAAAATTCATAAATTATTAATTTACCACTTTTTACAGGGCAGTTTAATTCAGTTCGATTTCCTGATGCGGCCTGGCATCTTAGTTTAGATACTTACAATCAATTTAACCATGAAAACACTCCCTTAAAAATGAAAAAAAAGAACCTATAATATTAAAATTAGTAACTTAAAAAATGACGCAAAGAAAATTGCATGTTTAATGTCAAAGTACAACTTTACAGGAAGGAGTTCCAATGCACGATTCTCGAAACATACGGGAAAAAAAATTTATTAAGCGTAAAGAGTATGTGAGGAAAAAATTAAAATCAAAAATACAAAAAATTCTCCACCGCGTTGAGATGTAATAAATCATCGACAAAGGCTAAAAAAAATTAAACCGCGTGTGCGCAGATACAACAAATTCCCAGCAATCTTCACCCGAAACAGTTGCATGGCGGCCATAAAGCTAGCATCTACTTAATGGCAGCAGAAGAGGTGCCTACAGAAACCATGGCGATTTTAAAAGCTACAACCACGACGGGTCAAAAATTTTTATAAACCGGACCATTTCTAAATTCATGTTCAGGTCCAGTTAATTGATTTAAATGAGAATATAAATGGCACGCAATTTTTTTAATGTAATAACCATATTTAGTTGCCCAGTAAAAGAATCGAATAACCATATCCGAATCATTTAGATACCGGGGGCATACCAAAGGGCTCAATAGTATAACAGCGATGGAGCCGAAAAAATACTTTAGGACCAAGTGGAGAAAAGTTTCATGGTAACAAAAGGTGAAGTGATACTGGTAAGTAAAAAGGTAGTGTGATTTTTACGTTTTGGGTGTCGTTCAAAATGACGCACTTCGATAGCGGTACGGTGCCTTTTAATTAGATCAATTTTTCCATAATTTTTCCACACATCATTTTTCTTTTATAATAAATATTCAAAGTAAAAAAATTGTTAAAAACAAAATAATAATAATAATAAATTTTTGGTTGAATACCATCCGTTTACGTAAGTTGATAGTAAATTATTAACATCGCCTTTAAACTAAATATGATATTCGTACTACGATTGATTATAAAAGGATATGTTAATAAACTGGAATTATTTTTTTTTTTTGAAACTTTGAAAATAATTCCATATAAAATATATTTCAGTTATTTTGTATAAAAAAATTGCATAGGTAATTGAGCCATAAAATATATTTAAAAAAAAACACCGAACTGACAGTAGACATTTTTCAAAAATGTTAAAATTTTCATGCAATTTTCAAAATGTTTTAATAAAGAAACCGTCAATATTTTATTTAAAAAAAATTTTTTCTTGTTCTACCAGTTTTAATTAATTTATACTACAGGTCCATAGAGATATATTTTTGAATATAGGTATAGTTTTATTAATTTTTTTAAACTATAAAGTATATATTTTTAGCATACAAGTAGTCTTATTAATTTTTTGTTACTATAAAAAATTATTCAGTTTGTACTTTGGAAAGTAAAAATTAAAACGATATTTTGTAAAATTATATTTTTATTGATATAATTTTGCCATTTTATATAAAATACAATATTATTTATTAAACTGCCTAAATATGATAGTTCTTGCAGAAATTGAATTTTTTGTGTTAATTTTTTAAGACTTTTTAGTATATTTTCGGGCTTTTTCACAAAACTCAGAAATATTTTTATGACTTTTAGTTATAAAATGCTGTAAAAGTTTAGAATTTATTTGTATAAATATAATCTTTTGGAAATCGCACAATCTTGGAGAACGATTATAATCGTCAATTACGCTAACTAATTGAACTTTTCGCTAACTAGAGAAAAAAATTGTCATGTTGTGTTACTTATAGTGCCGCTTTATTACACATGATAAAGAATAGCATCTTTAAAGTTCAGGCTTAAAAAAACGGTTATCAAATAGCCATAGAGCTCAGAATTGACGGTAATTATCTCTCCTTCCTCATTTTCAAAGAACTACGGGCCAATGACAACTTTAGACCAAAATGCACATGAGATAGTTGCAATAGTTTTTCCATAATCATTTATGGATTTTAAGAGCCTCATATACGAGGTCAGTTCAAAAAGTATCACGAATTTTGAATTTCCGCGGGTTACGTATATTCGATTTTCGATTTTTTTGCGGCGCTATGTTGGTACTCATATCTCTTACTTATGTCGAAAAGTTCGGCCATTTTGAATATTCTGTTAATTTTTGACAGCTGCATTGCTTGCACGTGTTTGGGTTAGTCTTCGATTTTTGGCCATTCCAAAAAATGGATCAAAAAATCTGTATCAAATTTGTGTGAAAAAAAAAATTAATTGCGTTGACGCATTCCGAATGTTAACTGTGGCATATGGTGAAACTACCTTGGACCGAAGCAACGTTTATCGATGGTACAAAATGTTCTCAGAGGGCCGAGAAAATGTGAACGACGAAAAGCGTGCCGGACGGCCGAGCACGTCAACAACAGACGAAAACATTGATGAAGTGGAGAAAATAGTATTGGCCAATCGTCGAATCACAGTTAGAGAAGTTGCTGCGAACTTAAACATAACGATTGGTTCGTGCCATTCGATTTTTATTAATGATTTGTCGTGAGACGGGTCGCCGCGAAATTCGTACCAAAATTGCTTAATTTCGACCAAAAACAGTATCACATTAACATTGCTAAGGAGCTGTTGGACTCTTTCGGTGACGACCCAAATTTGCTCCAGAGAGTCATAACTAGTGACGAATCATGGGTTTATGGTTATGACGTAGAAACCAAAGCTCAATCATCCCAATCAAAGCTGCCGCACGAGCCAAGACTGAAAAAAGCGCCAAGTTCGGTCGAATGTGAAGGTTTTGCTTACAGTTTACAGAGCCAAGACCGAAAAAAGCGCCAAGTTCGGTCGAATGTGAAGGTTTTGCTTACAATTTTCTTCGATTACAGGGGCGTGGTGCATCATGAGTTCTTGTCACAGAGTAGAACGGTCAATAAGGAATATTACCTGTAAGTTATGCGCAAGTTGCGCGAACAATCCGCCAGAAATGCACGGATTTGTGGACGAACAAAAAATGGTTTTTACCATCTTTGGCCAAAAACAACACACTAATAATGCCTCAACCACCGTATTCTCCATATCTGGCCTTCTGTGACTTTTTCTTGTTTCCGAAACTGAAGAGCCTCATGAAAGGTCGATGCTACGCTATGATTGAGGAGATAAAAACGGCATCGAAGGAGGAGCTGAACAAGATAACAACAAATGATTTTTTGAAGTGCTTCGACGATTGGGAAAAAACGTTGGCACAAGTGTACAATATCTAGTGGGGATTATTTTGAAGGGGACAAAATAGATATTCATGAATAAATAAATAATTTTTATTTGATACTTTTTCAACAGACCTCGTATGCCCTTTTTACTTATTGACGTATCCACTGAACGAGAAATTTTATGCGAAAACGCTGGGTAAGCAGATTTAGTACTTTATATGAATTTCCACAACTAATATATATTATATATATTATTTTTTATGTAATTTAAATGCATAAATTGGTAATAGAATTAATTAAATATTAAAATGGACAATTTAAAATAAAATAAGTTATTTCTTTAATTAATATATTTATTTGATAACTATCATATCAAATGGATCATATCTTCGATTGGTATAAGAGAATACTTCTTATTTTATAAAAAAAAGAATATTAATTTTTGGTTAAAAAAACTATGATTTAAACTTCTTAATTATTACGTTAGAAATTATAGTTTATTATTCTACAGTTTATTTAACTAATTTATAAGTACATATTTTCGAACAAATTTAATACATTGTAAAAATGGTGTTAATATTTTGAAAAGCTAGAAGAAAATTTTATGAAATTTTTGACGGTTTGTCACGTAAATAGATTTATAAAATCCTTTTTGGACTCTATCTACTCTAGATCACTCTTCTATTCCTTGTTGAAGCTGCTTATATTTGTTCTTTCCAAAACGGATCAATTTCTAAAATTAAAATAGTAATTTTTACTCAAAAAAACAATAAATAATACAAAAGAAGTTTTAAAAATTAATAAAATTTTATTATAAGTACAGTTTCTAAATCTAAATATTTTACAACATCTTATTTTCATGTTTTCGCTTTTTTAAGTAATAAAAATTTTTATACTTAATAAAATATCATAAAATTTAAAACAGTGTCAAACCAGTATTATGAAAAATTACCATTATCGAAATTATAATACAAAAAAGTGCCATATTCGATGTAATTTTAATTAAATAAATGTAAACTGAGCGGATCGTGAAATTTTGCATTACTCCTTTTTTACCTTTAAATTATAGTCTTATCGTTGGTCCTAAATTGAATAATTGGATAAGTTTTTGGACAAATGTAAACAAAACAAAAAAAAAATGGGTAAACAAAAAGTTTTTAATCATTTTTAGATGAAAACAAGAATATCAAGCTGTTTTTCAATTCGATCTACCGAAAAAAATAAGATAAACGACAAAGTTATTCATAAGTAAAACGTGTCTCCATAAAAAAAAAATTTAAAAAAAAACACACAAAATTGCTATATAATAATTTTAATAATTTTATGACACTTTCTCGAGTGGTAAGACATTTTGGAAAATAAAAAGCATTGGCATGGGCACCTTAACATTTTTCCATAATTTTATCATAACAATTAAGGTATACTTCTTGGTTAATAAGAGTGAATTTATTATTTTTATAGCCGAACTGATCATTTTAGTTTTCTGTTAATTTTTGACATTTTCTGAAATAGTAATAAAAAATATTAAATCTTAATTAAATTATTCGTAAGTGTTATTATATGCTGTCGAAAATATAAATAAATTCTACTGTATGAAAAATAAATTTGGTAATTTTTATTTGCTTTTCGAAAAATACGAGTATGTGAATTTTTATATTAAAAATTAAAACCTGATTTAATATCTACGAGGTGTAAAAGAGAAGTAAGAAACAATTCTTTTTTTATATATCCTTTAAAGAAGTTCTCTTCAACTGAACTCGCATTCAGGTCCTTGGTGTCACCGACAGTAAAGTACTTAAACGACGGGCCGCTTACGACTATATGGATTGAGATACGCTTAATAAAAGGATCGCCAAACCTAATTAGTGATTAATAGTAATTACCTAGGCCTATCTAAACCTCTGCTGTTATAAGCTATGTCAGCGCCCGTGATAAGAGCCGGTATCTCCCAGCAACGGTCCGGAGATCGTATCCGCGATATAGTTGATCTAACACCTTGGGGCACCCAATTCACGTGGTAGGTGATATCGACAGCACCAAAATGACGTATTTTCAAGTTTTTATTGATCTTTAGGAACAAAACAAAAGTTACACAAACTAAGAATAACCCCATTTTCTAAAAAAAAGTTAGAGAAAAGTTTATGCTGGATGGTACCATATCGGAGCCCTTAATCGTTCCACAGTTTTATCAGATTCCACTATTTCTCGGCCATCAAAAAAAAAATTCTTCATGCCGCCGAAAAATGTATAACCTTGATAAGCCTATGCGGAACTCCATGTAACTTTTCGTAAATAAAACTCGTGCATTCATCAAGCTTAACAACAACAAAAAATGGAACAACATTACCCCAATTTTCCTATTCCATTTTTCGTAATGTAATACAACAACACAAGTTCACTAATCATGCTCAAAAGAGTCTGCTAGCTACCAGAAGACTTGTTCTAGAAGTTTAGAAGGGACCCACGCAAAAGATATCAGTCCCATTACTTTTCTGTCACACTTTACAATAAAGGAACTTATCTTGAAAAATTCCCCTCAAATTCAGGAGGAAATATTTAAAATTTACAATATCTGCTGAAGGATTTTTACAAATATCTTTGCTCCTATTTTAATATGTTTCCCCATTATTTGTGCTTTCCTAAATAGATTAAATTTTTAAAACCAAATTTAGTAATTTTTACTCAAAAAATCGATAAATAATACTTTTAAATCATTCTCCCTTGATCTTTGTATCCTTGAAGGATTTTTACAATATCTTTTCTTCTATTTTAATTTTTTGATAGAATTTTTTCCAATTATTTGTGCTTCCCAAAACGTGTTAAATTTTGAAAATTTAGATATTAATTTTTACTGAAAAAACTAATAAAAATACATAAAATTAAAGCATCACCACTTGATCTTTACATCCTTGAAGGATTTTTACAACATCTGTTCTCGTATTTTAATTTGTTTAATTAATATTTTTCTCCATTATTTATGCTTTTCAAAATATGTTAAAATTATTAAATTAAAATAGTAATTTTTACTCAAAAAAACCAATTAATAATAATCAAAATTAAAGCATCATCCTTGATATTAACTCCCCTGAAAAATTCGTACAATATCTTTTCTCCTAGTTTCATTTTGTTATTTAATTTTTAGCTACATTATTTGTGCTTTCTTAAATATATTAAATTTATAAAATTAAAATAATAATTTTTACTCAAAAAACCTATAAATAATATTTAAAATAATAAAAATTATCTCTTGATCCTTGCAGCCCTGAAGGATTTTTACAATATCTTTTCTTCTATTTTAATTTTTTTATTTATATATATTTCCCATTATTTGTGCTTCCAAAGCATTTTAAATTTGTAAAAATTAAATATTAATTTTTACTCAAAAAAAACAATAAATAATAAAGACTCAAAAACAAGTTTTAAAAATTAAGAAATTTTGGTAATATACTATGTCAAACCTATGACAAAAAAATATCTATTAACAAACATTTTGTCCTATTTTATATTTTTTATTAAAATTTTTTCCCAATACCAAATGGAAGGTTTGGGATCAGTATTGCCAGATTGCTATCTTATGACCGGCAGTATTGCCAGATCAATATTACGTGATTTTCGCCAAAGGTCATTGAAAAAGAGTTTTTAAGAATTTAAATATACACAGTGTGTCCCAAAAATATCCTTTTTGGATATACAATAGAATAAAATACACATTATATTATCTTTAAAAGTTATTATTTATTCAAAATAGATTCCATTAGACTCAATACAACGTTTGAAACGATCAAGCAGCGCATGCATAGATTTTTTTTATTGTCATTTATAGGAATGTTCTTCAGCACCTCGGTTACGGCTGCTTGACTGGCTGGGATATCATCATAAAATGCTCCTTTCATTTTGGTTTTTAGTTTTGGAAATAGAAAATAGTCACATGGTGATAGATCAGGTGAATACGGAGGGTGGTTGATGAGAGAAATCCGTTTTTCCATCAAAAATTCGTTCACTTTTTTGATCTTGTGAGGTGGTGCATTATCGTGAGGTGCTGGATATTCAGGTCTAACATGACTAATTCTTTTCCATGAACGATCTAAAATGCCTAAATAGTAGTCTCCATTAACAGTTCGACCTTCTGGAACAAATTCCTTGTGGACAATACCCTTCGAATCATAAAAAGTAATCGACATTGTCTTAAATCGAGACTTCTGAAAATGCAATTTTTTTGGTTTTGGCTCGCCTTAGGACTTCCATTCAGCAGATTTACACTTAGTTTTAGGGTCATATTTAAAGCACTATGACTCATCACCAATTATGATCGAATCAAGAAAGTCTGGACCGTTTGTCAGCAGTTTCAACAATGTCTTTGCAATGCTCCACACGAACGATTTTTTGGTCTTCATTTAATTCATGTGGAACAAAACGCGCACAGACCTTTCTTTTACCCAAAATCTTTAGTTAAAATTCTCCAAATAGTGTTTTTACTCGTATTTAATTCCTCAGCCAACATTCTCGTAGTAAAATTTGCATCGATACCAATGATTTCACGGACTTTTTCCACCAATTCAGCACGATTACTAGCTTCTGGACGACCTGGCCTTAGGTCGTCATTTAAATCCTCACGACCATTTTTAAATTGTAAAAACCACGTATAAACTTGAGTACGACTCATACAATCATCACCATAAACTTTTTTGATCAATTCGTATTTTAATTCAATAGATGGCGCTGCATGTTGTATGATTTAAATATAAAGTCCCGGTTATTTTTGGGACACACTGTGTATAAGATAGCTAACTGGAAAGCACTGTTTCGATTGCCCAGGAGCTAAACATTGCACAAAAAACCGTTTGGAAGCACTTAAATAAGGCTGGATACAAAAAGAAGCTCGATGTGTGGGTGCCACACGAGTTATCGCAAAAAAACCTCATGGACCGAATTTCCATCTGCGAATCACTGCTAAATCGCAACAATATCGATCCATTTCTGAAGCGCATGGTTACTGGTGATGAAAAGTGGGTCACTTACGACAACGTCAAGCAACAACAGTCGTGGTCAAATCGCGGTTACCCGGCGCAAACGGTGGTCAAGCCAGGATTGACAGCCAGGAAGGTTTTGCTGTGTGTTTGGTGGGACTGGCAGGGAATCATCTACTATGAGCTGCTCCCCTACGGCCGAACTCGTAATTTTGACCTACACTGTCAACAATTGGACCGTCTGAAAGAAGCAATTGCCCAGAAGCGAGAAATTGTGTTCCATCAGGACAACGCCAGTCCGCATACATCGATAGTGACTCGCCAGAAGTTCCGGGACCTTGGTTGGGATGTTCTTATGCATCCACCTTAACATATAGCCCGGACCTGGCACCAAGTGATTACCACCTTTTCCTGTCTATGACGAATGATTTTGCGGGTGAAAAATTCGCCTCAAGAGAAGATTGTAAAAATCGACTGTCCCAGTTTTTTGCCAATAGGGTCGAGAGGATTTCTATGAGAGAGGCATTATGAAATTACCTCCAAAATGGCAACAAGTTATCAAATAAAACGGTGTATATTTGACCTAAATCGTATCATTCTATCTATGCTTAATAAAACCTTCAATTTAATGCAAAAATAATGGATTTTTTTTTACTACAACTTATATGTTTAAAATACTTTTAACAAAAAATACAATTTTTTATTTTGAAACAATTTGGCAAGATTTTCTCATTTCTCAATTGTATTAGAAATATTTCTCATAGACCACATTTTTTTTTTTTTTTTTGTTATTTTAAATGATATCTACAACTACTTATGCTAGTAACAGGCAGAGTTTTTACGGGAATATACAAGGACATGAAGACATGTGGAGGAAAACACCCATCGATGTTACCTCAGAACAGGGTAATTTTATTTTATAATTTTAAATAATCTCTCGGCCATCGCCGTTTTAAACGTCGATGGGTGTATACTGGAAGGGTGGGAGTGAAAAGTTCCCTTCCTAAAGGATTAGGGTGGAAGGATAGGTGCGAATGGAATTTTTTATATCGGGAGATGCATACTTCACGAACAAATGGAACATTTAGGTCACGGTGGATAACAGTGTTTCGCACATAACACAAAAGGCGGCATTGACAATTTTACGAAGGATAAAGGGACACCGGCGGAAATTGGATAAATGTCAGAGTACTCCATATTTTCAACTACCTGAAAATATCGGTCTGAGAGATAAGATTTAAGGATGTGGAAATAACTCGAGGGTAGGACTCGCTGCAACTTCCAAAGCAATCCAGGGTGCCATACACGGTCGAAAGCATGCGAAATGTCAAGAAACACGCCTGGGCAGTATTCCTTTCGCTCTAGCGAACACGCTAACATATGTAGTCGACTACGCGATGACACTGCTGGATAGTGGAATGCTCAGGTCGAAATCCAAACTGATGCTGAGGAATGACACCCTCGGTTTCAAAAATGGGATAAAGGCGTTTTAGGATTAATTTTTCTAGGATTTTTGATAACATGGGAAGGAGGCTTATAGGTCTATATGAGGTAGGAAGATTTTTGGACTTATTGGGTTTTGGGATCATCTTAATTATGGAAATTTTCCACAGGGAAGGAAAAAATGATGTGCGGAGGATACTATTATAAATATAGGTTATAAGGACGAGGGAAATTTGCTTCAGGATTTCTGAAGTTATTAGGTCATATCCTGGGGCTTTTTTATTGGAAAGGTGTTCTATTGTGAATTTAACTTCGGAAGTAGTGAAAAACTTAGGAGGTGGACTTATGGGCAACTGAGTTGATATTTGTCGGAATATTTGTTCGTCATGCAGAATGTCTTGGACATCTTCGTGAGGTTTAAAGATGTTTTCTAAGTGTTTGCCGAAGATGTCGGCTTTCTGTTTATATGTTTTTGCCCAGGTTCCGTCGGTATTTCATCATATCTTGTTGCTAATTTAAAGCATTTTTACACCTTGAAGGATTTTTACAATATCT
Organism: Atherix ibis; assembly: GCA_958298945.1. Taxonomy (NCBI): domain Eukaryota; kingdom Metazoa; phylum Arthropoda; class Insecta; order Diptera; family Athericidae; genus Atherix; species Atherix ibis. Next base: position 25,954,451 of record OY282605.1, on the reverse strand, counting down.
ATTCTTTTACTTCAAATGTTTTTTTATTAAGTTGTATTCCCCTGTCTACATATCTAGAAGCAGTATTCAGTTTCTGCTATACCTCGTATAGAAGTTAAAATATTTCCTTACCATTTATTAATATTCCGAATAAATCATATTCTTATCAAGTATGATAAATTGAAACATACACCTGTGCTACACATATTACCTATTTCTGTAAGTATATTATTAATAGAGCTATTTATTGATGTTTAATGTAATAAAAGTCTACAACGAAACGCTTTTTACCAAAGTGCGAATAGTTATTCAGATTTATTATTAATACTTTCAATATATTAGGCTACATCGTTGAAGAATCGCTTCGGGTAGAAATAAAATCAAATATGAACTAACAAAACTTATGTACATGTTACTTTACTGGCATGAATGTATTCAGAAAATAACTCAGTGCTATGAAATTATTACAATTTTGCAAATTACAATTCTAACGCATTACATGGTAATAGCTCACGGAAATGCCTTTAACTGGATACTCTCTAATGATGCCTTTAACATAAAATGAGTTATTTTCACTTAAAGCAATAGCAATGTCGATGCCAATGGACTGACTACTCCTCCTGGTAGTACGAGAACACGGACATTAGTGCGTGCAATTAAAACGAAATCATTTCAAACATCGTCGTTGTCTGAATATCTCTAATTGCACTACAAATTTGTCGGTCTCTTTTAATTTAGTAAATTTTTTTTATACTTTCTTTCATCGCTAAATAATCTTTAGTACCGGCAAATCAAAATCAACCTTTTCCAAGATCGCGATCAATACTATTTGTATGAGTATTACTAGCACTGGTATTAGGATCATCACCATTGCATATTTATTTGCGCACCTTTATCAACATACACGTTTTTCTATATTCGTTTATACAGAAATAATGATTCTTAACACATTTTCAGAGAATTACATCATAGACTAAGATTATCATAATTTTACTAGCCAGAAAGTTAACATGTATGAAGCTCCTCGTCTACTTCAACACTAATTGTGGCTACTGAATAAGATCAACCTTAATGTGATGGGGCAAGTATTAAGGAAATGAATCCAGTATTTTACTATACAATCAAATTCACAATAATGAATATTAAGCTTGTTTGCATAGATAATAAAAACTGTGGTAAAATGAAGATATTTTAATAAAAAATAGTGCATTCGAGTAAATTTAGATAAAATACAAAATATACACTGCAGGACAAAAGTGTACGATCACTTTGGTTTTAGGCGAAAAAAAAAACTCTTTTTTTTTTAAATTATATTAATTTTGAACTTAAATATAAAAAAAAAAAATTTTTATAAAATATTTATTATTATTAAATTAAAGATGCAATATTAAAAAAATTGCGAAATTTTTGTTTCTATGGTATAGTAAAAATGTCCTTTGTGTTTGGTGATCAGTTTTCTTATTACAGTACAACTTCGCTAGTCCGGACATGCGCCACTCCGGACACTCCAGTAATCCGGACACATTCCATGATTCGGACAATTTCAAATTTTAACCTCTATAGTCCGGACAAATTTTTTCGTGCGTATTGAAAGAGTACAAAATCGTTATTGTACCGTTTTTACTTTTTTTCTGTGTTGAATTCTGTGAATTTTTTTTTACGTTATAAGTAAGTATACATATATGTGTACGTGTAAGTATTGTATTAAAGTCATAGCAGTTGAATTTTTGTTCTCTTGTAAGAGCATGTTCGGAAAGGTTTACATAATTTTAAAATTTTTAAATTTGAAGTGGGTTCCTTAAAGTCATGGCTTCAAATAGTAAACGCAAGCATAAAACGTTATTGTTAAAAGAAAAGTGTCAAATATTACAAAGCCTTGATTCAGGCAAAACTATTAGGCAGGTGGCGGACATATTTAAAATACCTAAGTCAACTGTTTCAGACATTAAAAAAAATAAAGAAAAAATTAATCGATTTGTTTCGAATACTTATCATGGAGCAGGTAAATTTGAATCTAAATATGTTAAACCATTTTTTTAATTAATAAGTTATTTTAGGCAAGAAAAAAGTTATTAAAAAAGCAGAACATCCGGAAGTTGAGGAAGCAGTGTATACATGGTTTATACAACAAAGAAATCACCATATCCCAATTTCATCTGAAATTTTAAGAGCCAAGGCAAAATTTTTTTACTTCAAAATGACTGGGAAGGACGATTTTTTAGCCAGTGCAGGCTGGCTAGATAAATTTAAAAAACGACATGGAATTCGATTTCTAAAAATATGTGGTGAAAAAATTTCGAGCGATATCAACGCCGTTGAGCCGTTTCAAAAAAAGTTTACCGACATCATTGCTGCAATGAACTTGACTGAAGAGCAAGTCTACAATGCAGATGAATCCGCTGCTTTTTGGAGAGTTTTGCCTGGTACCACATGGGTGCATGCAAATGAAAAAGCAGCCCCTGGTAGAAAAATTTCCAAGGATCGGGTCACATTTATGCCCTGCGCAAATGCTGCAGGAACGCACAAACTGCCTCTTTTGGTTATTGGAAAATCTGTTAAGCCAAGAGCTTTTCAAAATGCCAAACTTCCAGTTGTATATAAAGCAACTAAAAAGGGATGGATGTCAACGTCACTTTTCTTGGACTGGTTCAAAAATTATTTTATACTAGATGTAAAAAAATATTTAGCTGAGGTGAATAGACCACTGAAAGCACTATTAATATTGGATAATGCACCTTCACATCCCAAAGAGGAAGATATTAATTTTGACCCGAACTTCAGGGTGCTATTTTTACCACCAAATTGTACGGCAATCTTACAGCCTATGGACCAAAATCTTATACAAAATATTAAGGTTTCTTACAGAAAGCAGTTACTGGAATATATTTTAAAAGAAAACGATGGGAACATAGCGCTAGTTCTTAAAAAGTTTAACTTGAAGATTGCTGTTACTTTCTTGGACCTAGCTTGGCAAAACATTAGCGGAAAAAACATACAGAAAAGCTGGTCTACATTGTGGACACAGCTTGCATCGCAGTGGGAAGATGAAGATTTGATTCCGCTTAAAGATTTACGCCATGAAATACTGTCCGGTTCCGTATTTGCCGACTTGAGATCAATAAAACATATAATCACTACTTTAAATCCAAAAGATGACATTCCTGAAAAAGAAATACATGATTGGGCAACGGGTGTGAATGAGTTTTTAATGGACTTAACCGATGAAGAGATAATAGAGCACGCTACTCCAAAAGAAATTTCAGCATCCCTTGTAGACTCTGAAGAAGATGAAGATATTGCAATGGGTGTTAAAGTTAAGATAGCTCATAATGATGCTATGAAATCATTTGCAATTTGCGCTCAGTGGGCTGAGGAAAATGATGTTTCCATGCAGGACATTGTCTTATTAAAGAGGCTAGAGGAGAAAGCACGTAAAAGTTACAATAATAAAATTATTCAGCCCAAAATTAGTTCTTTTTTTTCTATTGCATAATAATACCATCCCTACATGTAATTTTTTAAAGGAAACTTTAATAAAAAAATTCATATAATGCAAGTCTTTTGTTTTAATAATGTTTTGTTCGAAACTGCTAATTTTTTTTTAGAGCAAATTTTTTTAAGTATATAGTCCGGACAACTCGGTAATCCGACCGAAGCCAAAACTATATGTGTCCGGATTAGCGAAGTTGTACTGTATATCTTTCGAAATTTTTTAGAAATTTTCCTTGAAAAAAAATTTTTATCAAAAAAATCCTTATGGTCATCCTACAAAATTTTGTGGCCGTTTAGATTGGTTCATAGTAATGTCCATGACATATTTTCCAAAATGCATAATTTGGAAATGATGGGGTTTTTTTTTATTAAATGTGCTTAATTTTTGTTATTAAATAAAAAGAGTTGTATGTAAGCGCTATAAAGGATGTTTTATTGTAAATTAAAGTATATTAAAAATCAACGTGGTCTCCGTGGCTTAGTTTACAAGAGCTGTTCCGAGAGATTCAATTTAGGATAACTCTTCCGCATAAATTGGCCTGAAAGATATCAATAGCTTCTCCAGCTAGGAAAGATATAGAACATTGATTTAACCTAGAAAAATGACGAAGGTCGTTAAACTGCCGTATTTTGGTGGCCCGCTGATATTATCAGCATATCTTGAAATAACGCGACGTGGAAACTTGATCTGCAAAAAAATTATTCGTCACACCGTCCAGTTAGAATCAGATATTGTCCAAGTCCATATTATCCAATTGGGATTAAAGAGGATCTGTTATCATTGCTCAATAATGAAACGCTGGCCTTATTTTAATAACATCATCATAATAAGTGTGTAGTAAAATAACAGAAATAAAAATAAATAAATTAAAACATAAAAATTAAATAAAAATTGTTAAAAATAATAATGAGAGTTTTTGGGCTATTTTTGGCTTCATCTTTTTTTTCTTTAGTTTATAGGCTTATTTTTCAAATAATTTTTTTTATATTTTCCAAAACAAAAAAATTTTGTTTTATTTTGATCCATTTTCACATTTCGAATTTTTATACCCTTCCTCTCAATTACTATTCCTGCCCTTTTTGCCTGGATAGGTTCTTTTAAGTTTTATTTTGTAATTTTTGCATTAGCTTCACCATTCTTTTTTGTCTTTCTTCTTCACCTCCCATGCAGAACTTATGACCTTCGGGTGTCTCCATTATCTCCTACATGTTTTTGCATAAATTTTTTTAATTATGATGGGTGTAGAAGCACATCTCCTCTAAAACTTATAATCCCCCCGGAATCTGGGCCCGATAATGCTGCCCAACCAGAATATACATCAGACATTAGTTAGTAAAATGTTATTTAGCGCTCAAGTCCAATATATTCTTCTTTGCTTTCTTGCTTGAGCCCCAACATACATGGTACAATCTCTCGGGTACCCTCTTTTCTTCTTTTTTTCACTACTTCTTCTTCTTCTTCAATTACAGCTCCATTTTCATTAGCATAAGTAATAAAAAATTTCGACGTCATCCTTTTTTTCTTTATCTTCTTCATCTTCAACATCTGTTTCGTCTTCATCATCTTCCTCATCCTCTTCAGGCACAACTCCATGCACATTAGCATAAGTAATGCAAAGCTTCAACGCCACAATTTCCTCTTCTTCGTCTTTTTTGCTCATCTTCGTCATCTTCTTCATTTTCCTCATCTTCCTCATCTTTTTCAGGTACGACTCCACTTACATTAGTATTGTATATACCATAAGAAAATTTTGACACCATCTTTTTCTTTGTCATCTTCTTCATCTTTATCAACTGCTTCATCTTCATCATCTTCCTCATCTTCTTCAAGTACAACTCCACTCATATTAGCATAAGCAATATTCTTTATCTTTTTTATCTTCCTCATCTTCTTCATCTTTTTTAGGTACAACTCCACTAACATTAGCATAAGCCATGAAAAATATCAATGCCATTCTTTCTTCGTCATCTTCTTCTTCCTCCTCATCTTCCTCATCTTTTTCAGGTACGACTCCATTTATATTAGTATAAGCAATGCAAAGCTTCAACGCCATAATTTCCTCTTCTTCGCCTTCTTGCTCTTCTTCCTCTCAACCATCTTTCGTGCCCCATGCATGAAGCAGGCAAACAGTCAATATTCCGTCAATTTCTGCGGTAAGCGGTCTCAACCAGCGGACCGCTCTCTCGTCACTGTGCCTGGGATATGTGTGGCAACCACAGCCATCACGTTTCAGCGAAAGGATCCGTACCTTGATCGGGTATGACTGATGAACCCCATGATAGTAGTTTTTACTTTTAAAGCATATCTGGTCGGTACACTCACTCTAAAGAGATTCAGTTAGGAAACTTGTAATTTCCTGGCTCTACTAGACCAGCTCAGGATCGCGGGTTCGCTAAGACCCATAGGCCACTTCTAGTATAGTACAGTAAGTTTTTCTGAATGCAAAAAAATATCCTGAAACTGTTGTGGTTGTTTTTCATTCCAGATTCAACAATTCTTGTTGACGTACCCATTCAACCGAAAATGCGGTTCGTTGCTGAAATTGACTTTTTCACGAAATCTGGAATTTGGTGAGATTAATGCGTCATCAAAATTTTTGACTCTTTTTAATTAAATGGTGGCTATAAAAAATAAAAACCTATAAGAGAAATAACTTTGTCTTTTTAAAAAAAAGCTGTTAAAGTTTAAGCGTACCTATTGAAATGCCTCCAATATCCTACTAAGTAACGGTTTCTTTACCAATTAACCAAAGTCTTATTAAACATTTAAATATTACTATTTTTTAATAAATCCTTCGATTTACTCGGAATTTTGTACTCTATTAGGAGGTAAGCAACCCCAATCGACAATCGAGCCACTGTCTTGCTTCGCAGTTAGCACCACAGGTTCCGGCAGAACGTTTTCTACAGTACGACGATGCGGTAGATTATTTTTTTTAGAGCCAAAGATCTCAAATCTTTTTTCCTAATTGCCACGTGCCTATATGGACCAGTTCTTAGATGCTCTGGGCTTAGCATAGCTGCGCTTTAATTTGGACCGAATTTGAGGTGCTATGAGTCTCCAATTCCTCTTAATAATTGTTGCAAATTACGTAATATTCACTTAAACTACTTATTTTAGACTTACTAGACGGTGGTAAGCTGTGATGTCTTTCGGTCTAAATATAACGTTTTATAGTTCTATAAATACAACTCTTTGGAATTAATCCTTCAATATCTATACACGATAATGTTTTAGAGATAATTAGAAAGTAAAATACTTGGACCATTTTGAAACAGCATTTTACAAATTTTAGTTTTATTCTCACCTGCTACAGACAGGAAAGGTGAAGAGAACTTTTCTCTTCAATTTCTAGAGAATATAATTTTATTAATCTGGTCGTATACGAGTACTTTTTGCCTACAGTGTAACTCAAAAATATGATAAAATCCTTGTTGAAAAATAATTGTCGAAAATTCGATTAAAAAACGAAAAAGAAATTCCTTCAAATCTCTATTTATCGTTAGTTGTTTACAGTAAAAGATTCTTTAAATAATCAAGAGAGTGTCAGTTAAATTGGTTCGCACATGTGTACTTGTATCTGACAATTGGAAAATGTATGGTTGGCCATTGAAGAGCATGTCTGCCCATTACTAAGCAATAGGCTTGCTTGAACAAATTCTACAGCGACTAATGACAATTAATTAATGTACGTTTTGCCATTCGAATATGTCAGTAATATTGAAATAGTTCCTCCTTTCGATATTAAGGGACGCGATGATGGTCCAGGGGAGAGTCTGTTCGGAGAGAAGCAAATTACATCGCATTATAGCTGACGAAAAAGTTGATCAGACAGGAGAAACAGCTTATTTAGCTGGTTTGTTGTGAACAGATTTGATGTATCTTGCCCACGTTTCAGGTATGCATATAAGTTTTTCTATAGATATGTGTACATAATGGATACTAGAAGTGTGTACTGTCTATACTGCCACTGTCATTATTGTTGCATTTAAGTTTATTACCTAAAAAGACATGTTTTTCTTAGCGATCGTCATGTTGCTGTTAAAATGGCGATCACAAAATGGGCTGGTTTTTCTGCAATGAGCCATTATAGTCCATATCGTTGGTTAGAGTCCTGTTCTAAACAGCTTTGGTAGCGTCATTGCCGAGATCAACATCGATCACTTCCATACGATCGTGTTAACCATAAACTGATGATTTATGAGATTACAACTCTATTCCGAGATTGATCCAGATCGATCACATGTCGACAGCTGTCTTAATTTCAACTTGCCCAGAGAAAATGCTGACATTTCGTATTGATCCTCGATCCGATCCTCACTACCTTCTCTTATTTAATGCACTTTACTTCGATAATTTACTTCTTCAAACTATTACTACACCATACACTGAGACTAATGTCTCTGGTTGGGATTTGTCCATAGATATATGCAAAAACATTCGATCATGCATGATTCCATAAAAATCGCAACACGATTTTGTGTTAAGTTTTTCGTTCGTCTTAGCACAAGACTTAAGCCATAATAGCGTAATATCATATCGTGTACCGATTTAGCTATCTTGTTTGGGTATTCGCTTGACATTTGCGAAAATAAATTGCCATTGTCCTAGGTTTTGTACAATATTTTCAAACACGATCTGGACACTTTACTGGTCAAGTTTTGTCTTCCCATTTTCGAATTCAATTGCGAAAAAAAAATCCATTGCCTAGTCTTATTAAGGTATTCCCATTAGTATCTACTGAAAAGATTCTCTAGATAGATGGGGACATATTGATTTTGATAAATTCTAACAATACATTTATGATTTTTATTCGATATGAAAGTAGTCAAACGTAAGTTGGAGGAAGCAATTAGAGGTGGTTAAATTTTGTGGAGCATTTCAGATTATTTTAGAAAATTTAAGAGTGGACTTGGAAAAGAAGTTTAAGACTTATACAGTTAAAAGGGTTCTATTCAAAAAGAAGTTCTGATATTAATTTAGGATATGAGAACACCACAGGAATGACATGAAGGACGCAGTTGGTATCCGAAGAGGAAATCATGCGTAAGTGCGGTATGCCCAATCTGAATTTTGAGAAGTTTTCTTGCCCAGAATTTTAGAATGGTTATTGAGTATATTAGTTTTGCGATGTTAGTCCAATGTGTGAAAAGCAATCTTTCGGTGAATTTTTAATTTCACTAGGAACAGATTATCGTCTTGAATCACCGCCAATAATCTGGATTTATTCAGTAACATTTTTATTAAAATAAAAAATATATTTTTGAAAAATATTTTATTTCCCTTTATTTAAAAGTTATACAATTTTTTTTACTAATTTTTTAATAAACAAAAATGGCGACTCATTTTCAAAACAGCTTTTTTACTTACCAACTTATTAAATTTCTAAGCAGTTATCCAATTTAGCATTTAAAAATAAACATAAATAAAATAAATTTATAATTAAGATTTTGATAAAAAAAATGTATTATTATATTGTTTAAATATTGCTATTTTATATGACGAGGTTCATTCAATAAGTACTTAGCTTACAAAAGAAAAACGAAAATTTTGGAAAGATGGCAATTTATTTTTCCACATAATCTCCTTCAAGCTCGATACACTTGGCCCAGCGATGCTCTAACTTTTTTAATCCGTCCAAAAAATACATTTTCTCGAGGGAAGCAAAATAGGCCTCCGTGGCGACGATGACCTCCTCATTCGACCCAAATCTATTTCCGGCGAGTGATTTTTTCAGGTTTGGAAACAAAAAGTAGTCACAGGGGGCCAAATCTGGAGAGTACGGTGGATGGAGCAGCAATTCGTAGCGCAATTCGACCAATTTGGCCATGGCGACGGTGGGGGTGTGAGCCGGCGCGTTGTCGTGGTGGAACAGCACTTATTTCTTCGCAAAGCGGGGCCGCTTTTTCTTCAATTCGACGTCAAATCGGCCCAATAAGTCAGCATAGTAGCGCCTCGTGATTGTTTTACCCTTCTCGAGGTAATCGATGTGGATCACACCTTGTGAATCCCAGAAAACGGTGGCCATCATCTTTCCGGCCGATCGAACAGTCTTCGCCTTCTTCGGAGCACGTTCGCCGGGTGAAGTTCAATGTTTCGACTGTTCCTTGGTCTCTGGTGGGCACCAGTGAATCCATGTTTCGTCGACGGTCACGAAACGACGCAAAAACTCCGCTGGATTGCGCTGAAACAGCGCCAAACACGTCGCCGATGTGGTCTCACGGTTGCGCTTGTTTTTCGGTGTGAGCAAACGCGGCACCCATCGCGCCGATAGCTTTCTCATGCCCAGTTCTTCGTGTAGAATATGATGGACCGTTCCTACTGCGATGCCCACACGTCTCAGCTATCTCGTGAACCTTCAATCGACGGTCTGTCAACACGAGATCGTGGACTTTCTTAACGTTTTCCTCCGTAGCAGTCGTTTTCGGGGCACCTGGGCGTGGCTCATCAAAAACCGATGTGCGGCCACGAACAAACTCGTTGAACCAATTCTTGACGGTCGCTATCGAAGGAGAAGAGTCACCATACACAGCATCCAAGCGATCTTTGATTTCGCTACGCGTTTTCCCTTCCAAAAACAAGAATCTAATCACCGAACGATATTGTTCTTTTTCCATTTTTGTGCAACCGATCGACACGCTCGCTTTCAAAGGCTCTCAAAACAAAACTAATGAAGGGAATCGACTGAGAAATATCATCTGTTCAGGTCGCTGCAAAACATCAAGAAAGTTTTGCAGCGACCTGAACAGATGAGGTTCAGATGGTGCAATATCTGGAGAATATGCTGGCTGAGGTAGAGTTTCCCAACCCAACTCTGCAATTGTTTGTACGGTTTTTCTTGCCACGTGCGGTCTAGCGTTGTCATGGTGAAGAATTACACCCTTTCTGTTGGCCAAATATGGACTTTCATATTGAATTTCTTTATTCAAAACATCAAGTTGCGAACAGTAATGAACAGCATCGATCGTATAATTTTCTTTCAGCACCTCGTAGTGGACAATACCCCTCCGATCCCACCAACAACACAACACAACTTTCGTTTGATGCATGTCAGCTTTGAACGTGGTCGGTGGTGTCTCCCTTTTTCTTACCACATATTTATAAACTATTCACTTTTCATTACCAGTCACTAAGCGGTCCAAAAACGGTTCCCTTTTGTGACGAGCAAGATTTCAAGAACATATTGAACTTCGATCCAATAAATTTTTTTCGCTTAATTCGTGTGGCACCCAAACAGATAGTTTGGACACAAAACCAAGCCTTTTAATGTACTCTAAAGCAGTAGTCTGATGAATGCCAAGCTTAAAGGCCACTTATGTGGAATTTAACATGGGATTTGTCCTGATTATACTGCGTAGCACTTCGTCATTGACATCTGATAGCCTTCCTGATCTGGGTTCACCTTTCAAAGAAAAATCACCACAACAAAATTTTTCAAACCATCTCTGGTATATTTGAGGCGTTACTGCGTCTTCTCCATACAACAAACAATGTCTTAAGTGCACTTTTTCTTCATACATGTTGACTATTTTATAAGTTTAAAAAAAACTAACAAAAATATGAAAAAATGTTTATAAACCATCAATCATATAGTAATCTAGCGCTTTAAATTGATTTTAGTCGAATCAGAATTCTCGCTAAGAATCGACAACGCATATATCCAATACAATGGCTTTTTCCTTACACCCAATACAATGGCTTTTTCATAGTTATTTGTAGAGTTTTATAGTCATTTTTTGACACAAAAAATGTACTTATCCACTGATCGAGAAATAAACCTCGTCGTTAAAGAAAATTTTATTCGAAAAATCATCATCAAAAATCTGTTGCTCCAAAACCCCATTAATTAATAGTCAAATAGGCCACACAATAAAATGGAAATTTTTTTTAATAAATAAATATTATTTTAAATGATATATTTTTAAAATCATTATTAAATGACAGTCCTTTACTTTTCAAACTACAAAATAGATAACTCATGCAATTGGCTTACAAAATCCATTTGGTTATAAAAAATTACATCTTTAATCAAATTAATAATTTTAATTTTTATGTTTAAAAAGAATTATAAGATGACGAAAGTTTTATTTATAGTTTCTTGCAATAAATTAACATTTCTTGAAGAATTTGTAATCATCCTGAATAGTTTCACCTCAAATGACAATATATCGACCTCCATCGAAAAGGCTCAATACATAAATTAAATTTATATAATTTAAAAATCCTGTTTCTTATGTTATTACAAAATCTAAAATGGCATGAGGTCTTTTCATAAAGGCATTAACACAAATTTCTGGATAATATTCATTATTTGTGATAAAATTTTATTCATATTTTTATGCTCATATATTTTAAATATTTCATTTTTTATTTTTTGAATTACAACAATATAAAAATGTTTTATTGTAAAATTATTCATATATGTATTTGTATATAGTTATTGACTAATCAGAAATAGTATATTACTAATAGTTAATATAAATAATGAGAAAACTTTAAGAAAACAGTTATTTATTATCAAAATTTATGAACAAATGGTATTGTTACTGATTAAGATTGTTTTGTGAATGCTTCAAACTTAAATGGGATTATAATATTTATTATTGATGTGGTCAGGATTTCGACAGAATAAATATTTACATATGCATAAAAGTTGGAAAACAAATAAAAATATAGAAATATTTGTACAAGGATTATAGGTAACTATCAGAATTAGTAGATAGGCAGTTTTTTTATTTTAATAGAAACATTTTATAGGCTTTATTCTCTTTTGTAGATCTTACCTTAATTGATGATGATTGTTGAAAAATATAAAATATTTTTTTGGTGATTAATTTTATGATTATTACTTAAATTTTTGTAATATTTTCTAAAGTTATATGCAAATTTGAAATAAGAGTTGTATTTTTAAAATTTTGCTCTTTCTTAATCCCTAATTTATTATTTTATGATATGATTCATAAAAGCTGCCCATCCTTCTTAATACTTTTCTCTTTGGTTTATATTCAAAGTTTTAGGATTTAAAATGAATACGATAAAAATTAAAAATTATTTATTCATTTCTAATTAAATTGCTATAAAATTATTCAGTAAACTTTCACCTGACCATAATCTATAGTTGATGGTTGGCAATATTTCAATATTTTCCCATGGTTTCTTAACTTCTGACACAGCTCATACGTCAGAAAAGTTTACTAGTTCACACACCTACTCTTGCCTTCTGCCTTGCTTCGAATACTATAGCAATAATAACGATCATTATTGCCATCGTAATTAAATATTAATCGACAAATGTTGATTTTCTACGTGACCAAATATCACAGCACTTGCAAAATATTCGATCATCTTCAAGTTTTGTTTCGGTTTCATTATATTACCAGACTTGATCTACCAAAGCTAAGCCCAATTCCCCACTAGATATTGTGACGTCTTTAATTTTTGATATACTCACTCGTAAAATATAGAAAACTGGCAATGCCGTTAAGACCAAATTCTCTATAATCATTTACATGAGGGTATGAAATATTAAACATTTGACCACCACAATGACCAGGCTAACCTGACTGTATATCTACCATCGCGACGACCCGTCTACTAAATACCAAATATCGACCGCGCATATTTAGCAAGGTGATCAGTATTGTACGTATCTATCTATATCTATAAATAGTGGTATGGTTTCGTAACTGGCTGTTGACCCATATAAAACGACGTTATTTCACGCATTTGAGATTTCCCATTAAATATTAAATGCGAGTGCATGCATCTTTTAAAATAACTAAAATTTCACCATTGCTGGGGCGCATCTTCAGTTACAGCAGCTTCGTCTTCTCTCAGGTTAATTATATGCCAAGCCAGGCCAGGCCAGACTAAACCAACTTGGACCTAACCAAAACCAGACCAGAATATTCGACTACGTGCGCATGAATATGAATTTGAGGACGGTCAGAAGCTTACCGCCTCTATCAACCTGTCTGCCCTACCTGTTCGCTTGCCTATCAGTATCGGTCACATCCAAACTGTATAGTCTTAAAGTGCGCACAATTATTACGCCATCCATCGTGTCATGGCATCGCGATATACTCGGTCGGTACGCGCCTACTACAATACCGTACACAGTATACTGCATAGCTAAGCACCTTGTGGAAGCCCAACCAGTACTGGTGGTTCAGTTTCGCTTTTTTTTCAACTTTACTTTTTATTATGCACCTTTTTTCGGCACAAATGTGAGCTTTTGCACAAGCCGCCATCTGTACTCGTATTCCTATGCAACTGTGCCCGTTTAATGACCTGTTCTTACTTATTGTTGCTGCTGCTCCTATTCCGTCTACCTCTGTGTTTAGTCGATGATCTTCTTTTTTCGTATTCCTAAAGCCATTGCCATTGTTTACCGTACCATCTTTTGATGGGCATTTTGAAAATTTCCAAAAAAATTTTAAGACTGCCACTTTTATTTTTGTCAATTTTTTTTTTTTATGAACTTAACATACTCTTTGCCTGAGATAAAGAAGACGATCTTCTTCCGATTACAGTAATTTTCTCTCGCAAAATGATTTATTTATTTTATTGACGGTCGAAGAGCTGTCGGAAGGAATGTGAGAAAAATTCCAATGAAGAAAATTTTCATTAAATCATATTTTTTTTCGACAGTTTTATTCATAAAGGGTATATATTATTAGTGCCATAAACTAGGTCAACTTTTTTAAATTTATAGCAAAATGTCATTCGGTATTTTTTTTTGGAATACTGAATTGTGAATTAATTACTAAGGAATACTGAAATTATATGAATTTAATTACTAAAAGATCATAAATTTAGTTTAAATTTCTTTTTATAAGCTATAACATTTAAATTATCTTAAGTGGAAAAAAAAACTTTTAATTATATTCGAATATATTGATTTATGGAATTTTCATCGCAATAGTCGGACTTATACTCTAGAATTTTTAAAGTATCTGCATTCTGCTATCTAAAAGTTTACGTAGCAGATAATTTTTATATCAATTACTTAAACTTGTATAAAAAAAATACTGAAAATAATTTAAATTTTTAAGAATATTTGCATGTAAAAGCTTTTTTACCTATTCAAAAAAAATGTATTACAATTAATATAAAATATTTTATGCATAATACGAGTATTTCGATCATCTCTATAAATTACATTTTAAAATAAAAAAGTTATCCATATTATTGTTTATAAAGTAAAACTCGCTCAGTTCATATTTATTAAAAATAAATATTTTTTAACGTAATATTTATTTAGTTTTAAATTTACTAATTTATATTATGAATTATTCTTTTAGAAATCAATGCTTTGAAATTGTAAAAACTTGCCAAACAAAATTTTCTTCAGCGATGGGGGTTATTTCTTGCTCGGTGAATATGCTATATTATGTATAACTTAAAAATGCGGTATTGACAACAGATGGCATTACTTTTACACATGGTTTGTGTTAATAATAACTCATATGACATTTTGGAGGTTAAACATTTGTCATTCATTCTCGATTAGTCATTGAACGAAATAGTGTAAACAACAAAGTTTTTTTTTTGCTTCAAAAATGTCGAATTTCGTACCAAAAAAGTCTCATTTGCGGGAAGTGTTGATTTACTTCTTCAATTTGAGAAAATGTGCAGCTGAAGCACATCGATTGCTCACCGAAGCTTATCCTGAATATGTTCCATCGATTTCAACGTGCGAGAGATGGTTTGTGCGGTTCAGAAGTGGTGATTTTGACACGGAAGACAAAGAACGACCAGGTCAGCCAAAAAAGTTTGAAGATGAAGATTTGGAGGCATTACTCGACGAAGACGGTTGTCGAACTCAAGAAGAAATTGCAATATCATTGGTAGTCACTCAAGCAGCCATTTCAAAACGTTTGAAAGTAGCAGGATTCATCAAAAATCAAGGAAATTGGGTCCCATATGAATTGAAGCCGAGAGACGTTGAAAGGCGATTTTGCATGTCCGAAATGCTGCTTGAACGGCAGAAAAAGAAGTCGTTTTTGAATCGAATCATTACTAGCGACGAAAAATGGATTCATTACGACAACCCAAAGCGCAAAAAATCGTATGTGAAGCCCGGCCAACTAGCCAAATCAACGCCAAAGCCAAATATCCATGGCGCCAAGGTAATGCTCTGTATTTGGTGGGATCAGAAGGGTGTGATCTATTATGAGCTATTCAGGCGACCTCTACCGAACACAATTAATACGTTTGAAGTGAGCATTGGCCGAAAAACGCCCGGAATATGCGACCAGACACGAAGCCATAATTTTCCATCATGACAACGCTCGGCCTCATGTTGCAAGACCGGTTAAAAATTATTTAGAAAACAGTGGCTGGGAAATTTTGCCTCACCCGCCTTATAGCCCAGACCTTGCCCCGTCCGACTACCATTTGTTTAGATCCATGCAAAACGCCCTCACCGAAATACGCTTCACTTCAGAACAGGGCATCAAAAATTGGCTCGATTCATTCTTAGCCTCAAAACCGGAGCAGTTTATTTGGCGCGGAATCCATATGTTGCCAGAAAGATGGGAAAAAGTAGTGGCTTCCGATGGACAATACTTTGAATAAATATATAGCCAAAAAAAATATAATTAATATTGTCTTATTAAAGGATCTTAAAACCCACAAATAACTACATATGAAAAAGCCATTGTATCTACGAAAAATGACTCTCAGGTGTACATTTTGATTTGATGGATCTTTGAAATAAGATTCTGAGCACTATGGTCGTATGATAACCATTTCTATTTAGTTAAAGATTTCAATTTCCCTTAAAGATTTCAATCTGTACTATTTATAGTTTTACAAAAAAGGCGCTATAAAAGACGACAAATCGTGGCTCTATTGCGCAAAAAGGTGAAAGGATGCGTAGTTTCAAGATTTGATTATCTCAATTGGCCTACAAGATCGTGCGATTTCACTACCTTAACATATTTAATGCAAAGTTTTATATAAAAGTATATTTTTTTAAAGACAATTTTAAATTTTTCAGCTCTTAAAAGTGAAGAGAAAACTCGATTATTTTGAACTAATATTTAAAAACTATTAGTTCAAAATAATCGAGTTTTGCAGAAAAGTTTGTGATATTTAAATAATTATAATTATATTTTATATATATTGATAAGGTTAATATAATATAATAAAATAAATTGTTTTAAAAATCTAAATTTTAAATGTATTTGAATAGATTTTACTTTCCAAAGCACAAATTGGATAACCTTTTATTTTTGACATCTTTAATTTTTTTAATTGGTTGTCAGTGAATATTTTATTTATATGTAGATTTTTTGCCTACTTTTTGCTATTACTTAATTTAAATATAATAAAAATAATTAAAAGTAAAGGAAAAAATTTTAATTAATCTAATTTTGCATTTTTTTTTACAGCTCGAAAAGTCATTAAAAAAAATTACCTCAAAAATATCGAGTGCTGCAAGAATTTTCGTAGTAATCTTTTGATTAATATTATATTTTTTAGATAATAACAAGGCTTATGGAATATTACCAAATAAAATAATTATTAAAGTATGTATGGTTTAATTATTTAAAATCTAATATTAAAGTATGTATGGTTAAACTTTATTTTCCGAAGCACAAATTGGATAATATTATACTTCACAAGAGTTTTCATACTAAATATAATTTTCGAGGCGGCTTATAAAAATACCTCTTTTTTTTCCTGCATCCCTTAATAACTCTCAACACTTTCATATAAAAATCAAGATTATTGGTGAATCTGGACAATGTTGCTATGGAAATTTTACAATAATTTGTCACTTCAGAAGAAGTTGGTCTTGGCTCGTGGTCAAAAAGGTAACGAATGGTCAGCTGTCTACCCAATAACCTAAAGAAGTGCGGAAATGATCAAAAATGGCAATCAACTTTGGAAAAATTACTACACATTTATTTAATTGTCACAGATTCTTTTATCTGTTCCATTACATCCAGTTATAATGAAAAGATAACATTTGGCACGGTAGGAATCGCATCCAACCAAATCGATATTATTAATAAAATTTATCTCGTTCAAAAGTGCGTACTTGTAAAATTACCATTTGGGCTTACACCAATTTCTTATTACTTTTATTTGCCGCGATAATGATTTCTTTGCCTGACCAATGCTAGTGAATTAATGGGACTCAGTGGAGCTTTTTGGCATGTTTTTAAATCGTTTCATATGCGTAGGATGTTCTTTTAAAATTAACAATTTTTTTTGACAAATCACTTTGGAAATCCGTTTTTATATTATTAAAAATACGATAAATGAAACAACTTATCTTTTGCGACAAGTAGGCGTTCAATCGTTTAAATATTTAAGCAATTAATTGCCTTGAACTGGATTTGTTTTGACTTAAGCTTTCGATTGCACTTTTTTCTGTTTTTGTTTCTTTTTTTTTGGGAAGAGCATAATTAATGCATGTACAAAAGATGCCCATATTTGCCTCCTTTTCAATAGATTAGAATGTTGTTTTTTTGGAGGTGATATTATTATCCAAAATTATATTTAATGCGCGCTTGTTCCACAATTATTTATTCAAATATTTACTTTGCATAACTTTAGGCGAGTCTTATATTTGGAAAAGGACATATCAGTGATCATAATTTGCCTCGATGGTGTGCTTTTATGGAAGCTGTTTTTTTAATATTAAAAAAAAAATCTGTATAAATTTAAAAGAAATTGAATCTTCACATTATTTATTATAATTTAAAGTAAATAAAACAAATAATAACAAACTGATATGAAAACCGATCCATTGTTAGAAGAGAATTTTTTTGATTGCATATCTCTCGGCGAAGTGAAATGTCCTTTTCAAAAATGGTCACAATCAATTTTTGACAATTCGTTTTAATGCTTGGTGGGCCATCTCTATGTAACTTAGGATACTATAAAATATTTGAAAGCATTTGAACACCTAAACGCTTTTAGATTTTTAATATTTTATATTTTTTTTAAAAATTGATAAAAAAGCAAACAATTTATTTAACAAAAACTAGTTTCATTATTTTGTAAAAATTATAATATACCAAATCTATTTTATCAACAAATAAAACTTTATATTTTATAAATTATTATTAATTTTTTTTATTTAATATTATTAAAATTATTTTTAAAAAAATTTCACAAATATTGATATCTAAATTTTTGTACTTATTCTTAATTTCATTAAGATACGATCAAGTCTTCTTATGATCGTAGAGCACATATAAATTTATATTAATTTTATTGATCGTTCAAGTCCAACTGAAAATTAATTAACTTTGATCGATGACGGTTCGATAAGGGTAATAAGTGAACATTAAATTTGCCCCAACCGATCATACACATAACATTAAATAATCAAGATTTAGTTCAAAATTTCAATCGAAAAATTCAATCAGAATTTCTTCCTCATTGAATCTGGTTATATCTCATTCAACAGTTTCTACGTACATCTTCCATGTTTAATGGATTTAATTTTTATTTTTAAAATAAAGATCCCTCTATTACCTACATATGAAAATAATGTTATATGATTGAACATATTTGAAATTTGTTTTCTGCACGGAAAACATTCAAGGGCCTCTTCATATTAAACCAAATAAATACTTGTATAATCAACAATGAATTTTTATTTACAATAAATGCTGTTGGAAATTTTTCCGAAGTAATAATAATAATTCACGTGGATTCAGGTCATTAAAGCTTAAAATGTTTACCAATTTATTATATGCAATTTGTTGATGAGCAAAAATTTTGAACCAAATTTAATTCAATTGAAACTGAATTTCGGGCAGTGATTGCAATTTATTGTGACATTTTAAAAATATACCCAATAAAATTGAACAAAATACTTGATCACGTTGTCGGAATATTTGCTTTTCACAAATGTCTATATTGTATGAAATTATGATGCTATACTAAAAAATTACGTTATTTAATATACTAAAAATTGGAAAAAAAACTCTTATTTATTTTAAGAATCGAATTTTTTTTTTTTGCTGGAGAAACTTTTATATAAAAATTTAGGGAAAGTTTTAAATTTACTTTGTAAAAATTTAATTGTTGAAAATTTCAATTAACAAAAAACTATTGGAAAAAGGAACAAAAAGTTTGAATATGACCTTGTCAGATTCATTTCAGACTATTGGCTCGTGTCCTTTGCTAATAAAAATGTTGACAGCATGATATAAAAATGTTATTTCATTTAAATATAATAAAAAAAAATTTCATTTATCTAATATCTAATAATATATTATAATAAAATATTATAAAATAAGAGGTTGCTTTTTTTTAAGAAAATAAAATGGGCGTGCTCCACACAATTCATTAAAATTAGTATTAAAACCTTAAAAAGAATTTCTAAGATTTATTTAAAAAATAGGATTTTATTATATCTCTAAGGCAAATAATAACAGAAGCATGCTTTTTTTCTTGATTGAAAAAATCTGACTCATATACGAATAAGCATAATTTTATTCTACTTCATGAACAAAATAATAACAGCTCAATTAGAAAAATACACAAAATTTCCATAAGAATAAATTCCAATTTGCCCAAAAAAAATAATGTTATCCGTTCTTTCTTCTATAATTCAACTTAATTCTGATTTGGTTCTTTTCTTCGTTAATACAATAAAATTCTTCATTATTGTTGTTTGATTTCTTCAAATAATCTCAATAATAATGCCATCTGAATCGATTGGTATTCGATTTTGTTAAAAATTCATAAAATGGCTATATTAGAAGATTAATGGTGACAATAGATCTCAAATTAGTAAAAATTTCAGCTTGTATTGTGAGTCAATAACCACGTGCTATATATAAGATGAACTCACCTTAAAAAAAAATGTTCTTAGTTAAAAATATCAAAAATATAAATTTCTTAGAAATACACAATTTAACTATAAAATAATGCCATAAAATCTCAATTCAGGGCAACTAATTCAAATCATTTAATTTCGATTTTCTGCCCTCTTTCATAATATCTATTCTTATACGATTCATCTTAAAAAGAAAAATAATTTCCATTCTTAAGTGTAAAATAATAAATAAAATCAAACAATTGCTAGAAATGAATAAATAAAACTATTTTTATTGGAATTTTATTTTTTATAAGTGGAAATTTTTAGAATTCATATAATATTAATAAGATTTTATTAAAAAATAAATTCCCATTGGTCATAATAAAATTTCATTAAGATACGATCAGTCTTTTGGTCAATGATTTTTTGATTATTAGTGTAAGTAATAGGAATTATTTTTTTTATATATTATATTTTCTATTAAAGAAAAAATCTACAAAATTATCAAAAATCCTATAAGATAACATATACTTATGAGTTCAAAACAATTGTTTTATTTGAATAAAAATTATCATGGTCAAAGTTTTTAAAAGGAAATAGTACAATTTTAATCAGAATAACAATTGGTTCTGTTTGTAGGGCATATTTTTCGAGAAGTTTTTCAAAATAAATTTTAAACGTGCATATAAGTTTGAAATCTAAACAAATTGAATCTTCAATAAAACGATTCAATTTAATTAATGCCTAAGCGAGTTTTGATATATATTATGTTTCTAAAGAAGAAAGATGAGAAAAGCCCTCGAACAAGCGAATTAATATGATTGGAAAAAGTAAAGTTAAGCTTTTTATAACGAGATACATTCAAATCAAATCTTTATTACGAATATAAAAATAAGCAGCAACAATTTTATAAAATTTAATTGATTGAATTTAGAGAAAATTGGAAGGCTTATTAGAGGTCCACAGTTCTAGTCTATAAGTCCATATTGGTATAAGTAGGGTATTATATGAGAGTACTTTACTATCTATTGTGACCTTAGAATGTTTATTTAGACGATGAAGTAATTTGTGGTATAGTCTGTTTAGTTCTGATATTTTAAATCTTAATAAACATGCTTCACAGTGAAGAGTAAAAGTCATATGGATACATTTCTGAACTGGGTCTGAAGGATCTGCTATCAAATTTTGTATTTAGTTTGATGACTTGGTACGTTTGAAAAACAGTGGAATATAAATATCGCTCAGGGAGGCCTTCAACATTAAAAACTGATAAAAATATGAGACGAGTGAGGGTTCTTGTGAAGTCAGACCATCGACTAATAATGAAGCTGGTGAGTGAGTCCTTGAAGATCTTAAAATGAAGTATTGTTTGCATCAGAGCAGACATTGCAGGCATTTGGATACTCCATTATGACAAGGCACCCTCTTCCATGGTATTCTCCATCATAGAAATTTTTTTTGAAAAAAAAATTTCTGCTATTTTCAGGGGGGCTTGATTTACCTCATCATAGTCCGTATGCTATTTTTTTGTTTGCTATAAAAACAAAACTACTTGAAAAGACATTATCTTCGTACTGTTGATTATATGCAGAAGAGCGTAAGCGAAGAGCTCAAGATGAGTCCAGCTGAACCCTTCCAACACTGCTATAAAGAATGGAAACAACGCCTCCACCAATATAGAACTACCCAAGATAACTCCTTTAAAAGACATAACATTTATATATTAAAATTAAATTATATTGTTGGAAAAAAATCAGTTTCATTACTTTTCTGTCACACCTCATAGATCTCAATATACGAGGTCTGTTCAAAAGGTATCGCAAGTTTTGAATTTCCGCGGGTTACGTATATTCGATTTTCGATTTTTATATAGCGTTATGTTGGTGCTCATGTCTCTCAATTATACCCACAAGTTCAGCCATTTTGAATGTTCATTTAATTTTTGACAGCTGCTTTGCTTGCACGTGTTTTGGCTCGTCTTCGATTTTTGCCCATTCCAAAAATTGGATCAAAGAATCTGTTTCGGGAACAAGAAAAAGTCACAGAGGGCCAGATCTGAGGAATACGGTAGCTGCGGCATTATTAGTGTGTTGTTTTTGGCCAAAAGTTCCCGCACAAGCAACGATGCGTGAGCAGAACAAAAAAGCCAATTTTTGTTCTTCCACAAATCCGGGCGTTTCTGGCGAATTGCTTCACGCAACTTGTGCATAACTTGCAGGTAATATTCCTTATTGGCCGTTCTATCCTGTGGCAAGAACTCATGATGCACCACGCCCCTGCAATCAAAGAAAACTGTAAGCATAACCTTCACATTCGACCGAACTTGGCGCGCTTTTTTCGGTCTTTGCTCGTGCGTTTTTACGTCATAATCATAAACCCATGATTTGTCACCAGTTATGACCCTCTGGAGCGAATTTGGCTCGAGGCGGACAGAGTCCAACCGCTCCTTAGCAATGTTAATGCGATGCTGTTTTTGGTCGAAAATGGGCAAAAATCGAAGGCGAGCCAAAACACGTGCAAGCAAAGCAGCTGTCAATAATTAATTGAATATTCAAAATGGCCGAACTTGTCGGCATAAGTGAGATGAATGAATACCAATATAACGCCACAAAAAATCGAAAATCGAATATACGTAACCCGCGGAAATTCAAAATTCGCGATCCTTTTTGAACAGATCTCGTATTTTAGAATGTAAATAAATGAAAAACTTTTTTTTTAGTTTTGCCCTATAACCATATTAACTTTTTTATGATAACAAGAGGATAATTTTTATTTTAAAAATATTTGCATAATTTTTGGGAAAAAACTATTCACCAATAATTTTTTTTTGTTAAAAACCTTATAGTTAATCATATTTTTAACTTTTCTGTCTTTAGAAGTTTTTTTTTATCTTATTTTAAAATCATATAGAAGTATCGTGATTTATCTAAGGTTTATTGAACAAAATATTTCAGAATCCAGCAGAATTCCCCAACCATTTTGAGTGAGTTCATTTGACAGGAATAAGACACATCACAGCCCAGTTGAACACGACAAATCGAAAAAGAAATTGTTGCATTTCCCTTGTGCGTTATTAGAAAATGTCAACTTTTACTTTGTGATTAGGGAATATGGAGAGGGTTTTTTTACTTATTATATGCCATCTATACAATTAAAACCCGCACAAAACATATAGCAAGCCTGTATAGTTTGGTCTGATGTATGTTTAATTTCTTAAAGTATTCCAACAACAATTTTGTCACGATCAATGGTAAAAGTTTGAGAAATTTTAACGCATAGTGCCAGTTGAATCAATCAAGCTAACCAAATTCGTCTTAATGGTAAATATTTGAACAAAATATTTTTGATAGATTTCATCCTAATTTGGTAAATTGCACAAATGCCTCAATTACCGTATCGAGCAGGTGTACGAGAATTCAAGAAGATAAACTCACCATACTCCAGTGGTGTACTCCCAATAACTTAATTAGGTTTTTTATCTAAATGGACAAGAGACTTCTGTAAGCTTAAGGCTAATCAAGAGCAACAATGTTCGTAGCAAAAAGGTAGATAAGAAAAAAGTTACTGTGCACAACAGACCATTTATGCGCGTAGGACAGGTTCGATATCAGTGATATTGATGCAGACTACAAATGCAACTGCACTCGACGAACTACGTTTTATCGACAGTTTTGAAACCGTTTTCAATCTATATCAATGTCCACAAACAGAAACTATGTATGGGGAACATACAGTAAAGCCTTCAATAAGATACTATAGCCTTAGTACTTGTAAGTTAGAGGAAATCTCTCTTAATATTGAATTATTTTCAAGCTGTTTTATTCCCTTACAAATTCACTACTTCTGATGTATTGTAATAAGTTTCCTTTAATAAAAACTGACTACAGGTATTGTGCTCAAAAATAAGGCAATCTGATGCGATGGCAGCAATACCAAATGATCCAAGTTGAATTCAGTTCAGTCATTTCGATTCGCATTTATTGAACGGAGCATGGAGGAGCTTACCAAAAAGCAAGTTGCCCTTTTTTGTAGTCCAGCAACGTTTCTTAATTGCATTAGCGTTCGCTATGCAAAGAATGCAATTTAATTATTTAATTGTCATTTCTTGTTTTGATCGCAACAATTTTATATTGCTCTCCGTGAAATATTCTGTAATTGCTTGATTTGTTTGACATTTTAATACGGCTAACTTTTTCCATAACAGCAACAACGCATCGATGGACTTGATGGTTGGACGAGCAATCGATACACTCGCCAGTCTTCCATTCATGGTCGCAATAACCACAATCGGACTTGTCCACTTCATATCGACTACGCCTATAATGGCATTGGGCTAATGACTACCTCACTATCTAAATACAGAGGCCACAGATTATCTGCCAGATTATATCAAATAGCCAACATTTAATAGCCAATAGATCGATCTGGGATCAGCACTCTTAGGTTCCAAACAAAACTCCAGAACTTCCACGCCTTACCATTTTTGGTAAATTTAATTTGAACTGCTTGTGTCCAATTAACACCTTAATGCACATTTCACAGCTATGTCGTCAATGATACATATATGATAGTAAATATGAGAACAATGTTGTGGTATGCCCCGATGTTTATTACGAGTATGATTAGTGCTCAGATGATGTCACAAATAGGATAAAACGGGTTGCAGTACGAGTCACTTTAGGACCACATAGTAACTACCCACAGATAACTAACGGACACATTATTGCAACCATTAAAACCAGATCTAGATACAATTTCCTATTTGAAAATAAATTAAACTAGAAAAAATTTTATATTATAGATGATGAAAAAAAAAAACCTACTAAAGTATAAGTCAGATCAACAGACCAGAAGGAATTAGTAAAATGTTGTGCGCATTCTATACCATTAAGAAATGAGCAGATTTCTTAATTTAGACACAATCTTGTAGGTGATAATTAATCTTTCACTATCGTGTTTCTAACAACATAAATAATCATACATCAAATAACTCGGATTTATAAAAGTTGTCCTACCATATGAACAGGTACGTTTATCTTGATAGGTAATTAGCCCATGAGGTGATGGTAGAATTTTTCTTTAATTCAATTACAGATTTTTCCGCAATAGTAAAGAATAAAGTATTTGCTAAATTCTATTTTAACTTAAAGTTATTCCATTTACAATTTTTTTTATTAATTTACTAACTGCTAGTATTTCGAGTATGAAGAAGAATTATTGGTGTAGATTATAAGTTGGATCAGTTTTCAGATAATATATGCCTGGTCAGATATAATATTTTACCGTAACGAATTTAAAAAATCAACTAACCATGATCTGAAGATATTTCATAAAAAGAACTATGAAAAGGACGAGAAATTCGTTACGCAGGATCAATGGTATATGCTTGTACGGAAAATGAGTGTAAAAATCTTCTGACCATTTTTCGGACTGCATTTCCGTTCAATTCATCATTTGCTTTTTTGAGTTTCAGTTGGCATTAGGACCTTTTTTTTCTTTTCGAATGTATCTGTATTTTGTTGTTTCCTTATAGATTCTATAACCGAAAAAGGACAACAAAGAATCTGGAGACGAATTTTCGTTTTCAATTTTAATGTAAAAATGCCAAAGCGATTTTCTACGCTTTTCGATTTTCCATGTCCTAATGTAAGGTATTCTGAATGGAAATCAATGAGTTCGAATTTTGCTTCAGCTGATGTTGGCTCTTTGGAAAATTTACAGACCCAAAAATTGATTCGTTCCATCTCGTTGATATCCTTTTGATTTGCACATTGCCAGGTGTTTGAAGCAAGAAAATCGAATTTCAACGCTAAATTTTTCGCGCCGATTTCTCGCTTTAAACACTCGGAACGAAAATGTTTGCCTAAGTCCTTTTTTACAAAATTCTCTTCGCCTTATATTCAATAATTAGACATATAAAAATCTATTTGTTCGGTAATTATTTGAATCATGTAAGAAGATTTACTATCTTAAGTGGTGGTACTCGTACAATATGAATTTGAAAAATATTATGTCATTATCTGCAGTTTCTTTTTCTATGAAGTATTTATCATTTAAATTTGAAAGGATATTTTTGAGACTTAAAATATTTACCAAATTACCTAATGGGATTTGACGGAACATAAAAAGGAATTTATTAATAAATTACGT
Source organism: Atherix ibis (assembly GCA_958298945.1). Taxonomy (NCBI): domain Eukaryota; kingdom Metazoa; phylum Arthropoda; class Insecta; order Diptera; family Athericidae; genus Atherix; species Atherix ibis. Next base: position 25,928,037 of record OY282605.1, on the reverse strand, counting down.
TTTCACGAAAATCAAATTAGCTAGTATTAATTTATCCAATGAGATTGATTCCGATTATTTTTATTTATACATATTTGATAAAAGAAAAATTATAAATAAAATATTCACACACTGTGAATTTAAAAAATTTTTTTGGACAAGTTAAAAATAGAATTTTATCCAATTTTTTGCTTTAAAAAGTAAAGTTTAAGAACATATACTTTTAATTTAGATTTTGATAAAATTATTATACAATTTATTTTAATTTACTTTGCCATTATGCAAAAAAATAAAATATGATTTAAATAGTGCTTACGAGACCTTTTGACGAAATCGATCCCTTGAAGGTAATTTTTTTATGAATTTCCAAATATTTGAAAATTCATTAAAAAAAATTTTTAACCAACATCCAATAATAATGGCTGCAAATCGGCTATTGTTTAATGGATGTTGATTTTTAAGAGCTCCAAAGCTTAAAAATTAATAATTTTAATAGTATTTTTTACAATATCTTACAACAAAGAGTCCAATGGAGTCAAATCACATGTTTTCGGAGGTAAAATGGCATTGAAAAATCTCGAAATTATACATTCTGGGAACTTTTTACAAAATAAAGTCAAAATTTATCCTTTTGTATAGTTTATGAGATCGTCCTTTTAAAATTTATATGGTTTATATTAATATCTTTGAAATCAAAAAAAAAAAAAAAAAAAAAAAAACGGATATTATTTGGCCAAGGGGCTCAGAATTAACGGTAACTGTGTCTCCTTCTTTATTTTCAAAGAAATGACAACTTCAAATCAAAACGCACACCAGATTGTCACAATTCATAAATACAATGGCATAGCTTTTCCATAGTAATTTATGAATTTTTATAGCCCAATATGTGACAGATTTGCTTATTGACGTATCCACTGAGCAAGAAAAGAGCCTCATCCCTTAGAAAGGAACCTCATCCCAATTTTTCTTATTTTAACGAATAAATTTATAATAAAACTATCTATATTATAAAATGGCATAATTTTATATAAATGATTGTTATCTTTTTTAATATATTTTTACAACAGCTATCAAATGGCAGGGCTGTTCTTTCAGAACTACGAATTGTATTTTTCTATTAGAGGGCCAATATTTGATAGCGCAAGCTGCGCACGACTTACTGCCGCCTAGTAAGTGATGCGTCCGTTAAGCTGAAGTCACGTACGTTAATTTCTCTAACGTGCCCTTTTCGTTCTTGTACTTTGATAGCAAGGGCACTAGTGCAGGTAGGAATCTTTGCTGCTCTTAAACTGTTCTACTGTTATACGATTTAATTTTCTTAGCAGTAATGCACTTCACCTACGCGCTATTTTTTTTGCGATTCATTTTACGGTTTTGAAAGTACACGACTATCATTTAGCATATAATAACGATATATATCATTTAAGATAAGGTTTGTTTGAAATAAACTTTGCCATTTTATATTATACATAAAATATTAATCCAACTTTTCAAAAATTATGAAATTTAATTTATTATATTTAATATGTAGGTAACAAAAAAAACTAATTCAAAATTTATAGTTTAATAGAAAATAAAGATACAATCGCAGATAGACGACAGTTACAATCGTCGTTATTTGATTAGATTTTTTCACTTATCTATAACTTTTCAATAAATTTTTATGTAAAATAATTCTTTTTCGAAATTAAAAACTGAAAATTTAAATTTTTTTTTACCATTGTAACTATGATTGATATTATTATAATTCAATGATTTTATATGAATTCTTTCCGTTTCTAATCTTTCGATTACATATTTTGTGTGATTTTATTCTATTCTATTTTGTGCGTTTAAGTTTTTATTTTCAAATATTTAATTTTAATATTTTTTTATAGGCAATTTTCTAGCAAAATATGCAATTAAAGTTTTTTTTTGTTCCAAATTATTGTGTTTTTATCTAAAAGAAAAAATATTTTTTGTTGTTGGTTTTTCTGATGAACATATAACTTTAAGATAAAAATTCAATTTAAAAGACGAGAAAAAATTGATTTGCTCTTTGTATCTTTTGGATGTTATTGAAAAAAAATCAATTAAAATTGATTCAAAATTTGAATCTTAAGTTAATAATAATATTTTATAATAATAATAATAGTAATAGTAATAATAATCATAGTAAATTTTTAACGCATATTATATATTCTTTTTGTTAGTTTTCGTAATTAAAAATAAATTCCAATTAATTATATACTTTTTTAAGTAATATTTTATAAATTTAAAAAACTCTATTCTAAATTTCTAAAGGATATTTATGAATATTTAATCAATTTTTTATTATTACATTAAAAGAAAAAAATTAATATTTATTTATCATTTCAAGTAACATTATTAACTAAAATAGAAATTCTAAGCACCATGATATATTTAATATTTATCTGAAAATATGTCTAAGATTTACCATATATTTTTGTATAATTAAATATAAATTACACAAATAACTTTTATACAACAGATATCAAAAATATGCCAAAGCATATAAATTGTATTTATGATAGAAAGAATAATTTTTACTAACAAAATTTTTTCGCAAATTAGTAATGCTATTTTTATTCGAAAATCAACATAGTTAGTCGAATTGTATAGAAAATTTCCTATACAAACATTAATTTCAAGGAAATTTTCCACTATGGCGACAAATAAATGAAAATCAAACACAACATTAGGGAACAGAATGACACTGAATTCAGCGTTCAAATTGAATTTTCCACATCTGGCTTTTTGGCCTAAACAAATTAAACCGAATGGAACGAATCGGTTACGATGAATGTCCTCAGACACTAAGAATATAAACTAAAGCTGGTGTTATAAGATTGAAGTCAAGTTGAAAAGCATATCTAATCATGGTGACATTTAGGACTACGAAGGAATACAATTTTCAGATTTATATTCATCGACGAAAATCACCAATATTTGTTTCTGATAAGGACGAAAATACTTCTATGCTCAATTCATAGGCATTATTTAAAAATTCGTTCATTTGACTTGTAGACTTTTTGAAATTATTCAATAATAACTGCATTGACTTGCAATAATAAGTCAGCGATACGAATTGGCAAAACGGGTCCAGTCATCAGTAACAAAAGAATCGGCCGGTACGCTATCATCAAAGCGTAAAACCCGCCTTTTGTCTGTAAGTCCTTTGCCTGAGTTTCATCCTGACACTACCTTTGATGTGCTGACTCGTAAATATCTATGCTTATAGGGTGCTTATTGTCTAATTACACGTCTTAGACCTTAGATGCACCGCTAGGTGACCTGAAACCACCAGGATCATGAAGGAAGATGAGCTATCATTAGCACGTGTGGTGTTTGTTGATTTGGCACTAGTTTTACGTGAGGTCTTTGTCGGCATTTTACAACAAAATACCGAACTGGGTGGTAACACTAGGATCACCTACACACTTTAAGAACATATCATTTCCTGCCCACTTCTGCAATGATAACGCCTATGAAATCTTTGCGGTTTCAAATAATTCTTTCTTGATTTTCACAGTCTTTGTCGGTTAAAAATTATCCAATAATGAAAGGAAGAAAAAAAGCCAATTTACTACTGACTCTTGCCATTCGAGAAAAAAAAATATTTCAGTAAAACAAACTTTGCGTATTAGTTTTGGTTCTTCAATTCAACTAACACTAATTAGTTACGCTCTATAATTAACACTAAAAAATTCTATGATCTTTCACAATCAGTTTTTTTGTGGAATATTGAATAAATATAAATAAAAATTAATGAAAATATTACTGAAATTGAAAAAAAAATTATTTATAGCTAACGAAGGTGAACCAATGCACTTTATATGAAAGGTGAATCAATGATTTAATATCCGTAATATTATTTTAAGAATATATGTGTTTATGTACAAAAATATTTTTTTCAGAGATAATAAATTCTAGTTTTTTTTCTATTCAAATTTGAGCACTTATTGTAAATTTATTCGGAGAAAAATAAATTTTACGAAAAATCAATTTCTCTTCTTAATATTTGTTTACACGCCAATTACTACAGAGAGTCTTTTTATTTCAGTATTACCAAAATTATTTACTACAAACAAGCCGATTTACATCACATTTTAATTAACAATCTTGTGCTTCATGAAGTGGGAGTAAACACCAATCGGCATTTCTCCAACTAATGGAAGTTGGATTCTTCTAGAAAATCTCTAGGCCTTAAGTCTCCGATGAGTGCTTCTGGGGAGAGCAGTATACGACAATTCTCTCACAAGTGGATTATAATGATAGGATAAACGGGAGTGAAATTTTTGATAGCGGGAAATGCATACACAGTATGTCCAAAAAATAACCGAACTTATTTTTAAATCATACAACATGCAGCGCCATCTAATTACAGCATTAAAAAGATACATTCATCCTCTTTCGAACGCACCTAAATTCATGTAAATCGGATGACAGATGTGAAAGTTACGACGGTCATTCAACAAGTACTTAGCCTACAAAGGAAAAACAAAAATTTTGGAAAGGTGGCAATATTTTTTTCCACATAATCTCCTTCAAGATCAATATACTTGGCCCAACGATGCTCTAACTTTTTTAACCCGTCCAAAAAATACATTTTCTCGAGGGAAGCAAAATAGGCCTCCGTGGCGACGATGACCTCCTCATTCGACCAAAATCTATTCCCGGCGAGTGATTTTTTCAGGTTTGGAAACAAAAAGTAGTCACAGGGGGCCAAATCTGGAGAGTACGATGGATGGGGCAGCAATTCGTAGCGCAAGTCGACCAATTTGGCCATGGCGACGGCTGAGGTGTGAGCCGGCGCGTTGTCGTGGTGGAACAGCACTTTTTTCTTCGCAAAGCGGGGCCGCTTTTTCTTCAATTCGACGTCAAATCGGCCCAGTAAGTCAGCATAGTAGCGCCCCGTGATTGTTTTACCCTTCTCGAGGTAATCGATGTAGATCACACCTTGTGAATACCATAAAACGGTGGCCATCACCTTTCCGGCCGATCGAACAGTCTTCGCCTTCTTCGGAGCACGTTCGTCGGGTGAAGTCCACTGTTTCGACTGTTCCTTGGTCTCTGGTGTGTACCAGTGAATCCATGTTTCGTCGACGGTCACGAAACGACGCAAGAACTCCGCTGGATTGCGCTGAAACAGCGCCAAACACGTCGCCGATGTGGTCTCACGGTTGCGCTTGTTTTCCGGTGTGAGCAAACGCGGCAAAGACAGCTTTCTCATGCCCAGTTCTTCGTGTAGAATATGATGCACCGTTCCTACTGCGATGCCCATAGTCTCAGCTATCTCGTGAACCTTCAATCGACGGTCTGCCAACACGAGATCGTGGACTTTTTTAACGTTTTCTTCCGTAGCAGCCGTTTTCGGGGCAACTGAGCGTGGCTCATCAAAAACCGACGTGCGGCAACGAACAAACTCGTTGAACCAATTCTTGACGGTCGCCATCGAAGGAGAAGAGTCAACATACACAGCAGCCAAGCAATCTTTGATTTCGCTGCGCATTTTCTTTTCCAAAAACAAGAATCTAATCACCAAACGATATCGTTCTTTTTCCATTTTTGTGCAACCGACCGACACGCTCGCTTTCAAAGGCTCTCAAAACAAAACTAATGAAGGGAATCGACTGAAACTACTTGACTTGACAGTAGGCTACTAAAAGAATGTACTGCACGATGGTAAATTTCTTTTGTGACAGCAGTTCCATCGGGCGGTGAGGCTAAGTACTTGTTGAATGACCCTCGTACAGCCATTTCAATAAAAGAAAAAATGTGCTAATGTTACAGTAGATGGCACTGCATGTTGTATGATTTAAATATAAAGTTCGGTTATTTTTGTGACACATGTAGGTTCTGAACAAAGGGAACATTTAAATAACGGCGTATTATGGTACTATGAACATAAAAGTGGGCATCATCAATTTTACGGAGGATTTTGGATTGTAAGGCCTAGACACGATAGGAACCTTAAATTTCAATTCCACATGTCCAAATTGGTTTTATAATTGTATTGTAGATTAGAAGCTTACTTTTGATTGTTAGTTTCGAGCATTTGTCCAGTAGTCTAAGAAGTTGTAGGTAACGGCTGTTAGCTTCAACTCCTTTTATTCTAGTATGTGGGTTCCATATTAATCTCTTGTCCAGGTAAAGCCCCAAATAACATACTTTATCATATTGTGGAATCATGTTACTATCAAGGTATAAAGGGGTCGGTTTTCCTTGACAAAGTGTAAAAGTAATGTGAGCACTTTTCTGTTCATTTACCTTCCCTCACTCTCCATGTCTTAAACAAGAATTGAAGGTTGTGTTCCTTAGATTTTTGCTCATTTTCGACCAAAAACAGCATCGCATTAACATTGCTAAGGAGCTGTTGGACTCTGTCCGCGACGACCCAAACTTGCTCTAGAGAGTCATAACTGGTGAAGAATAATGGGTTTATGGTTATGACGTGGAAACCAAAGCTCAATTATCCCAATGGAAGCTGCCGCACGAGCCAAGACCGAAAAAAGCGCGCCAAGTTCGGTCGAATGTGAAGGTTTTGCTTACAGTTTTCTTCGATTTCAGGGGCGTGGTGCATCATGAGTTCTTGCCACAAGGTAGAACGGTAAAATAAGGAATATTACCTGTAAGCTATGAGCAAGTTGCGTGAAGTGATCCGGCTTTGTGGAAGAACAAAAATTGGCTTTTTTTTCCTGCTCACGCATCGTTGCTTGTACGCGAATTTTTTGCCAAAAACAACACACTAATAATGCCGCAGCCACCGTATTCCCTAGATCTGGCCCCCTGTGACTTTTTCTTGTTCCCGAAAACGGATTCTTTGATCCATTTTTTGGAATGGGAAAAAATCGAAGACGAGCCAAAACACGTGCAAGTAAAGCAGCTGTCATAAATTAACTGAATATTCAAAATGTATGAACTTGTCGGCATAAGTGAGAGACATGAGTACCAACATAACGTCACAAAAAATCGAAAATATAATATACGTAACCCGCGTAAATTCAAAATTCGCGATACTTTTTGAACAGATGTCGTATATGGGATTATAAATTGTTGGAAGCTATGTCAGGACTTGTATGGGTAGCAAGTATGGCCGTACCACCCGCATAAGTAGCAATAATAGTATTAGGGATCTATTACTCCGGCTAGAATAGGGTATATTTCCGAGGATTGTGAGTTAATTGAAACTTGAAAAAGAAATATGAATTTATGAGAAGGTAGTACGTTGAAGGAAGCAAGCTCTTGAGCTTCCAGAGGAGTCCAGAATGCCACAGACGATCAAGAGCTTGGGAGATATTTAAAAATACTTCTGGGCAATACTCGTTATGGAGTATTCAGATCGGAAGTCAAATTGGTAATCAAGAATAATTTTTTCATTAACTACGACTAGGTAAAGTTTAATAGGAGTTTTTTAAAAATCTTACCAAGAATTGGTCTAAGAGAGAAAGGAGAATTAATGAGTTTATTTGGTTAAGGAATCATTTTGATGACAGTAAATTACCAGAGTAAAGGCAAATAGATTGTGCGCAGATAACCAAAGCTTTTCGGTAAATTTGCTTTAGAATAGGAGCTGTTAATAGATCATAGCCAGGAGCTTTTTTATAGGGAAGGCGCAGAATAGTAAATTTAATTTCCGAGGGATAATTTTGTTAGTATGCGATTTCTATTCTATATCATAATGTGGAGCAAAAGTATTTACCAAATGTTTAGCAAATACTTCAGCTTTTTCTTTGTCTGTTTTTGCCAAATTACCGTCATTTTGTTTTAGTGGGTGTACGAGAGTATTCGTCTAGTGGCTTGCCATGAAGAAATATTGTCACTAAGCGATCTTGTGTAAAGGATGATCAGTTCTGTGTGTTTCGTAGTCTCGTATCGTAAAGTATGACCTGGATGTAAAGTGCGTCTCAGTTAATAGAGCAATGTCAATGCGTCCGTCATGTAGAAGAATGTCCAGTTCTTATCGATGGGGGTTCAATCCATTTGCGTTCCATAAATGGATGGAGAGGGAATTTTCGGTGCACGACGACATTTATTTTTGAACAGTGGATGATAAAGCTGATACAATGGACATCAAAGCATCTATAAGTGTACTGGTTAATTGGGATAACATTGAAGATATATCTTGGGATAACAATGAAGGAGGGGGTATATAGTTCTTACTGCTAGATTGTTGCGGTTGTGGTTGTTGTAATTGTAGCTGCTGATGTTGCTGTTGATAAGGTTCTTATTGTTTTTGTTGTTCCTATCCAATATTGGAGACTCCTGCCGCAACCACAGCAAATGTTTTACCTTGCTTAACTGTTTGACTATTTATAATAGTTGGTTGGTTGGTTTTTTTATGTTTAGGTTGATTTTCTCCTGCAGCTTTTTATAAGTAGAGCAACCCTTGTAGTTTGCGTGATGGCTACCGTCGCAGAGAACGAATTTGGCTGGTGTGGTTTTATTTTTATTGCAATCCTTGGTAAGGTACCGCCTGCATATTTGAAGCATTTGGGAGAGAAAAGGACTAACTCACTTTTTATTTCTTCAACGGATGTGGTGTGATGCAGGTGACGAATCACCACCTTATCGGCCTTTTCTGCCTTATGCTGGTAAAACTAAATATTATGTATATTTTTTTAAACTATAATTGTAGGCAGCTTAGTCCAATTGTTAAGGACAATATCATGACCAAAAAAAAAATTCGTACAAATTATAAAGCTTTTAATTTTTTGAATTTTACTCTCCTTTATTTAGAAAAAGAAATTTTCACTATTTTTATTATCAAGCTAATTTTAAATAATATTTGGTAAAAATTTAGCTACAAAACTACAATGAAGGCTAAAATCTAGTATCGTTTTTACTGAAGTGTGCCTCTTTTATTCAACTTCAACTGCCCAAGACAAAAAAAAATGTACTAGCAATTTGTTCATAAAACTATATTTTAAATAAAAGTATAATTAAATTTGGAAAGATATTTTTTTTATAACTAAAAAGAAAGGTACTTTTTAGCTACAATAGTGTAGATCATGATATTATTATTAACGTTCATTAAGGAACCCTAATTACAGAATTATTCTTTTCATACTTTCAAAAGTATAATATTGCCATTTAACAATATTTAATTATAAAATAATTTTATGATATAATTTTCATAGATTTTTAATTCTGCCACTTTTACATTATAGATTAATTAATTACCAAAAAATTGTGCTAAATTGTAAAAACTTCGTACAAGAATCGTGATTTCACCGTAGCTACTGTTCGCACTTTCAGAATAATTTTGGATATATTAATAAGCAAAATAACTATATATAGGGCTTTGAAAACCTCAAGTATATATGGAGAAGCTATTGTTTCCGCAAAAAGTTACTGGCTGGTGTGAAGGTGTTATTGATCCATATTTCTTTAATTCATCAATTCTAGGCGCTATAGCCTTCTGATAACAGACTATGCTTAGTCTAAACATAAAAATTTTGATCTTAACCATATTTTGTTTCAATAAAATGGTACCACAATCCATACCAAGGGTATAAGCTTAATTCCGTTGTTTGGTCATAAATGGCATGGGCACGCCGTACTTTTTTTTATAAGTTCGACATCTGTCAACATTAATCAGTGTACATTTTCAGCAATTTCGTAAAACAACATACATTTTTCCTTTGGTAATCATGTCTAGTTTTGTGCGATAAAAAGAGCATATGCGGGAAGGACCCCTTTTTTGCTTCAATTTGAAAATGGGTGCCGCATGAATTGAACGATAGGCGGATGGAGCGACGCCAAAACACATGCGAAACGTTACTCGCCAGACAAAAAAGAAAGTCGTTCCTGCATCGGATTATGACAGGCGATGATAAGTGGATATATTTCGAAAATCCTAAACGCAAGAAATCGTGGGTTGATCCCGGCCAACCATCAACATCTTCCCCAAGACCAAATCGCTTCGGACGGAAAACGATGCTGTGCGTTTGGTGAGATTAGTAGGGTATCGTCTACTATGAGGTGTTGAAACCTGGTGAAACTGTCAATGCCCACGTGCTCTACCTGAAAAAAGGATGGATAATCAACAAAGACATGACAAGCTGATTTTCCTCCACGACAACGCACCATCGTACTCGTCAAAAATGGTCCAAAACTACTTGAAGACACTCAACTGGGAGGTGCTACCCCACCCTAGACTTGGCACCATCCGACTACCACCTGTTTTCGTCGATGGGCCACGCGCTCGCTGAGCAGCACTTGATGAGTGGTTTGCCTCGAAAGAGAACGAATTTTCTTGGCGTGGTATCCACAAATTGCCCGAGAGATGGAAAAAATGTGTAGCTAGCGAGGGCAAGTACTTTGAATAAATTTGTTTTTGCTTTATATAAAAAAAACATGTGTTTTTTTGACTAAAAAATAGCGGATTTAAGCTTATACACCTACAACATACGAAATGTTTGCTTTATTGTGCGAAAAGTTACCTCCAAGATCGACCGATTTAACGCTGTTAGACTTTTTATTATAAGATGATGTAAAATATTATTTTTATGCAAATAATTTTTTAAATTTTAAATCATTTAAAAACCAACATCTGTTAAGTAATGGCCGAATTATGGGTACAGATCAAAATATTTAAAAAATAAGAAAGGCATTCAAAATTACTTCAAAAGGATCCAGTTCTGCAAGCAGTATTATGGAAGTAATTTAGATGATGTTATATTATATGTATAATGGCAATATTTAATTAATATAAATAATATAATAAAAAGAATTGCAAATTTGAATTTTTCAGTGTATTTTATATAATTTAAATTTTCAACATCATATTTGATAACCCTTTATGTGCATAAACTCGATAGACGGGTACAAGATGTAGGCTATTTTTTTTTAACAAACGTTAAGTATAAATTATTTTAAATATATATGGTATGGCCTTATTAAATCTTAAAATTTACTATAAATTATTCTCAATACCTTAAATATATCAAATATATTTTATAATATAATTTTTATTATGTATTTTCTATAGAATATATTTTCCTCAAAAAGTTATTTCCATCCAAAATTATTTAATGATTTTAAATATAACATTTTATTCTAATATTTAATATATACCATAAATATTATATTTTAGAATTCTTTGCGCTATCTTTTTGTATTAAGTTAAGAAAATATTATAAGTTAATTTGCTTTTTATTAAATGCTATATTTTACGCTTAAGTTTACTCTTTTCATGTTTTCTAAGAATTATACTATCGACAGTTTTAAGTAAAAATTTTAACTTTTTCAATATTTCTAATTTTATGCATTCAAAATCTAAATCCGTCTCAATATCTAAAGGCTCAAAGAGTCTTAAAATATTTTCAATTTTGCATACAGCATTAGTAATGCAAAGAAAATGGTTAATAAGGTATAAACTCCTGTGAGTAATAATGTAACGCATTACAGTAGTCAATTTACTATTTTGCATTATTGTAAAAAGAGAATATCTTATATAGTTTTATGTAGGATCTTTACTTTAACAATATATATATATTTTTTTTTTTCTATTGAAAAGAACTTCACTTCTTTTTTTATGATTTTCTTTTTTTCTTTTTGAAAGCAACCCCAAGCTAATAAAAGATAATTTTGAACAAATGAATCGGACAAAATATCCTTTCAAAATTATAAAATAGACTTGAAAATTTCTGTTTATCATTTGTTGGCTTTTTTAGAAAAATAATTTCGGACATCTTTCATACATGATTGAATAGAACGCGGCTTGTGAAATGAAAAGAAAAATCTTGAATCGTTCAACGCCTAAACGAAACATATTAGCTCTGAAATTAAATTCATTCGATATGTTTAGTGCCTTTTTAACCAAAAAGTGTCCTTCTCATCATCCTCTTTTTTGTATTCGAAATCTATTCCATAACATTGAATACACTTTAACGGAGAATCGTATTGAAAAATATTCCTAAGGACCAATAATAGATGCTATTAGAGGACAATGAATGAATTTCGTCTCACCTCTTGGCAATATACTTCAAAGCATGCACACAAAAGTCAGTCACTTAATAGCCGAAGAATAGGAGTCTATTGATTTTGAAATTGATTTTTGATTATTGTTCAGTTTTCTTTTCATTGAACTGAAATGTATCGAATCCTTTTTGACAACAACAAAAAAATAGTAATAATTTCCAAAAAAAAAAAATCCAAATTCAATAGATAGGAGGAGACTCATTTAACTATAACAGTTGGACTATTTTTCAAGTCCATTCAAACAGAATTTCAAAATTGTTTATGGTCAGATCCATTTTGTCACGATTACTAATTTTAAATTTTCTTTAAAAAAATTTCACACATTCAATACAACAGCTGCACAAAATTATTCACTTTTTTTAAATATTCTTACCTATTTCGATTGAATTTATAAAAAAAAAAATTTCCTATTATTAATTGTCTAACTTTTACATAAAGGAACAATTTCCACCTATTATTGTCAAAGATTTTACAATCTGCAGTTAAGATAGTTATACAATTATATAAAAATATACCTATTGTAAGAACTTTCTTATTATTTTTCTTTTATATTGTAATATTTTAGGTAATAATAAATGATTTAATTTCATCTAAAAAAGTCAGAATCCAAGATATCAGCGAATAGTTTGATTTTTGCTCACCAAAAAAGAAAAATATTTTTCTCAATCTTAAATAAATTTTATTTCTAAAATAATTATTTATAAAAATAAAAAAAACTTACTATTTAAAAAATTTATTTAAATTAACATGAAAAATCACTTAGCATCACTGAGAACCAGCCTATTCTCAAACCAATTTGAATTTAGACTCGAACCAAAAGTTAGTTCAGGTCCTGCTCACTTTGAGTTAAATTTTTCTAATATTTTTATTTCTATTTTAATATTTTTGTAAGCATGAAATAAATTATATTTTATTTTAAATTTTTCAAGCAGATTTATGTAATAGTAATAATGAATTAACATGAATGGTTGTAGGGAGTAAATATCCATTGAAGTTTCTCCTGCTAGCGTGTGTAATAAATCACAAGAGGATTAGTATTTCCTTTGAGAAAAGGAAGTTGAAGATTGTTCTTGAACAAGAGGATTAGTATAATTGGAGACATGGGAATGGAAATTTTTATAATGAGACTTCAAGATCACGATGAATAACAATATTGCGAACATAATAGGGGGGTTGATTAAAGGGATTGGATGCGACGGAAATTTGAAAGCAGAGATCTAGTCCGTAAGTCTAGATGGGTTTTAGTAGGGCACTGTATGTCATAAGAAGTCGAAGTAGTATAGTTCATGGCAGAAAGTAAAAGTTACATGGGTAACTTTACTTTCATTAAATTTTATTCTCCACCTCGTAAGCCAGTTCTGTAGGCTTCGGATTTGGACTTGGAGAATTTCGAAAGTATGTTGAGGAATTTCTCTACACCGCAAGGCAGCCCGTATCATCAACGTATGTAGCAAAGAAGGTATTGCAGAGAGTGGGATGTCGCATGTATAAATGTTGTAGAGGATGGGTCCAAGTATACTATCCTGTGGAACACCAGCCAATATCAGAGAAATGTTAGACAATTCATTGGATTAGTTGACTTGAAAGTGTCGGTTGGAAAGGAATGATTTTAGGACTAGAAAATAACTAGAATGGAGGATCCTCTTGAGTTTCTAGAGTAATCCCGGGTGCCGAACTCTATCAAAACCTTAACTTATATCAAGAAACACACCGTCACAGTACTCTTTTTTTCTAAAGAGGATGCAATGAAATAAACGACTCGATGACACTGCTGGGTAAGTGGATTATTCGAAGCGAAAACCAAATTGGAGGTTGGAATTAAATGTGAGGACTATTTTTCAATGATTTTTGAGAGGATTGGAAGGAGACTGTAGGAAATGGGGTTGTTTATTGTTTAATTGGACTTAGAAATCATTTTTATAATGGTAAATTTCCTCCAGAGGAATGGGAAATGTGTTGTTCGAAGGATGGAGTTATATAGTGTAGCAAGGAAAACTATTGTTCTTTTAGGAAGGTGTTGAAGTATAATTGGAGGTGATCAGATCATAGCCAGAAGTTTGATTAAATTTACAATTTCGGAAGGTGTGATTGCCTTTGGAGGAAGACTCATATGTAAAGGAATGGATAGTTCTGTCTCGATTTTAGTACAATGAGTCCTGTCTAATATGTCCTCATGTAGAGTAAATATTTGTGCAAGGTATTCAGCAAAAGCGTCAGATTTATATTTGTCCATTTTTTCCCAGGTTCCATCAGTTTTTCGTAAACGGTGCATTGTTTTTTTATAAGATAATATTCATCTTGTAGCAGTCCATAGACTTATATTTTTCGTGAGTGATGAACTATAGTTTCTAAAGAGTTCTGTATTATTTTTTGAGATCAATGAACTCTCTTTTTGCGTTTTTCTGTAATTAGTTTCCTAATTGTTAATTTGTCTGATTTTGTGGAAGTTTCGTATTTTTACTTTTATGTGAATACGCTGTAGCATATTGTAATAAACATGTCAAATTATATACCGCATCATCTAATTTTTGTTATGTTTTTAAGCTTTATCGTAAGTCTAAGTGCTTGTCAATATATTTTTTGAATAATTCCCAGTCGACATTAGTCCATTAAGAAATACCTGATTAATATTTCTTTTATTATTTTCATAAGTATTTTATTTATTTCCTCTGTTAAAAAATTGTGTATTAAAATTATATAATAGATAAATTTTTGATTATTTAAAATATATTAATTACAATCTATCTTATATATAGATAAATTATATAATAAAAATTTTGTTTAGGTTTGCTACATTTTATTTTTTATATTTTATAATAAATTTTAGATATTTAAATATTCAGTCGAAATTTTATTGTTCTATTATCAATTCAAACACATTTACAAAAATTTTATATAAATCCTCGTTCAATTTTTCATATAAAAATCGATTTTTTTTCTTGTATAAAATTCCTCTAACATAATGATCCAACAAATCAGTCTAAACCGAAGGTGATAATCAATCAATCGGTAACATTTAAAAATTCATACAATAACAAGTACCGGAAATGTGAACAAATACTCTAGAAAATAACAAAAGCTAGTAATACTTTTCGGATAGTTATTCAAAAAATTTTCAACCAAAAATACACGTTCCATATTCATTCTTATTGATAATAATTGAATTTTTTGCAATACGAACGTAATATTATTTTCAATTATGGAAAATTCATTCTGAAATATAAGAAAAAGTATACCTAGTAGAACAACATGTAGCGGCATATACTGTGGTCAATACTTTATAAAAATAATATTTTCTAAGAATTTTTAAAATTTTCTTTCCAAGTTGTCTGTAAAATGTTCCATTGTTGTTCATTTACAAATCAGTAAGAAAAGAACAGCACGAAAAAGTTTTAAGGACTTTTATCTATTCGCATCCTTATTGACTACGAAATGCCCATTGAATGAGATTTTGAAGTATTTTCAATACAACTTCCCTGTAGGCCACAAAGGATGAGCAGGAGATCCGCTTGAGTGAATCCGACTTTAAGAATGCCCTAGACTTATTTTAGCATTCATTCATTTTACAAATAAATGACATTTGTCAGCAGTTATCTATTGTAATTTGTCTAGTACGTACCATTAAAAAATCCAGACTAAAGAAAGACAATCGTGTAAAGAGTCTTTATTATAACTTCCTGTATATTTTTCCATACCGAACTTGATATTTTGCTTTGAAAATGGTAAAAACTGGGCAAACACCTTGAAAGTGAATGAGTGCATCTTCAAATCTTATAATAAAATCTAAGTACAAACTCCACTTCATATTGAAATGGCGCCATGGGTGGTAATTATAAATGACGGCCAGTCAGTCATAGTGTTAGTATTATTTTTCTACAAAATCATTGTAAATTAGTCTTAATGCTTAATGTTTTATTGGTAATATTACAGTTTCCCTGCTTTCTAGTGACATACACTAGGATAAATATTTTAGCATACGTACGAACACAATCACTGAACTCATGTAAATAATGAACAGCCTTTTAGAAGATAAAACTAATAATAATTATACTATCGAAAAATTAACAAGTCTACCACAAGTAAGAGTTTACCCAATTTGTTCTTTGGAAAGTGACATTAAATTGCATAAATTCAAAATTCAGATTTTGATCAAATTTTTATTTTATTATATTTACTGAACGGAATTAACATAATTCAAAAGCCATCCACAAGTCCTCTCACAGAACTCGATCCTTTTAAGATAATTTTTGAAATTTTCGACTGTTTTCAGCTCCAGAGTTTCAAATGCTCTACAGTTTCAGATTTTGCATGTATAAAAACGATCTTTTACTTATGTCGAAAAGAAAAAGTCCAACAGTATCAAATCATCAAATCGCAAGATCTTGCACAATCCAATTACCATCGCCAATTACCGAAATTTTCGTGAAATACAATGAAAATTTATCATATTGTATGGAGTGTGGCACTATTTTGATCGTTGTAATAATTATAGTCCAGGTTAAAAATTTTAGGCTCACATTAGAAAAAGTTGGTTATCATACTGTCATAGCGTTCAAAATTGATGATAAATATGTGCCAATGACATCTTTAGATTAAAATCGTCACCAGATAGTTACTTTTTCGCAGATACAATAGCTTCTCCATAGTCATTTGTGGTTTTTTAGAGCCCCATATACGGTAACTTTGCATATTAACGTACCCACCGAACAAGAAATGAGAACCGTCTCTGAAAAAAATTTATGGCGAAACGTGTGTACGGCAGAAATACTACTTTTTTAAAGAACGTCTTTGATGTTTATTCTCGGCTACTAAGTTACTCATCCAATAAGAAAACAGCGAGTTAAAAGACTGCAAAAGTAATCAAAGCCACTTAACGCCGACGAATTTTTTTTTGATCACTAAACAGGCACCACGTGAGTCAACACCTTTTATTTGAAACTATGTCAGACCTTGGGACGAGATTTTTTTTGGACGTAAGGTCACGTATCTAATAAGAAAACAGTGAGTTCCAACTTCTAAAGTAAATAAGTCCACTTGGGAACCATGGAAATTTTTTTGGACACAAAACAAGTTTTCTACACCTTTTATTCGAATCTATAAAAAAAAATTTTATTTGTATAAAAAATTAGGGTCATGATTGCTCAGATTTTTGACACCTGTGTAATAAATTAAAAATTTAGTCCTTTAACTTATGAGAATATAAATTCTATAAAAACTTAGATAAATCAATCTATTCTTTTTAACAATAATTTATTACCCAATTGAAAAAGACTGGAAATTTCTAATGCAAATCAATTTTCATTAAAGCTTTTATATTTTTATTTAAATAATAAGTTTACATAGAATATAGAAATTTATCATCATTAACAGCATGAAAACCGGGAGTCCGGTATAGGCCTGTTGAATCCAGGAACTCTAAACATTCTAGCTTCACGCGGTAATCTTCCAATTCGATACTCCCAGGCATGGGGAGTGTCTTCTGAGACCATAAATGGAGCCATTAAAGACCTTCCGGGCAGGATCTTCATCATCCATATGGATTAAGTGTCCAACCCCCTGCAACATACTGAGCTTAATTTTATCCATAATCGGGCGGTCAAAAATCGTCCATCCTCATGTATAGGGCGAAAAATTCTTCGAAGGATCCTCCTCTCGAACACGGACAAGAGTACCACAATATTTTTTGCTGAGAACCCAAGTTTCTGAAAAATACACAATGACTGGCAAGACTAGTGTCTTGTACCGCAGAAGCTTCGATGTTATGGTCAAAATTTTTTACTAAAATAATTTAAACTAAGTGAAATAGTCTCGGTTGGCTACCAGTATCCGTGTGCGGATTTCATCCACCATGTTGTTATCGGCTACAACCCTTGACCCTAAATAGGAAAATTATTTAACTCCGCCAAGGACTGTCGAAAGCCCGGTTGTAAAAGGGGTAGGGAAACTATGTGGAAGGGTGGCTTCTATAGAGTAGACGCTGACCATTTTGCTGTTCTGTTTTTTTTACGGCCAGCCCCATAGAACAGTGGAGTGGACCAGCATCACTATTATAGTTTCGCACCAAATCCTTACGAAAGCCTAAAGGCCTCCATAAGTAGAAATATCTGGAATATTGACCCGGCGAAAAAAATTACGCATTTTCTCACGGAATGTGTCATTCCTGTATAGATCCGCGGTAACACTATCAAAGTATCAGACTGACATAAAAGTTTATATATAATGAACTCCACAAAGAATATTCTAAACCTTAGATTATTCCGCGGTTCGCTGTCATATCGTTTAACTCTACGAAAAGTTCGTCGATATATTACACTAATCGTGTGAGTGCACGATTTTTGCACGTAGACGCGTTCAAATTTTGCACGTGACATGAATGTAGCTTAGTAAATTCCGTGAACTTATTACATGATTTAATCGTGTCTGCTCGTTTATAAATTAAATATGACGTCATTTATTTATGCGTGCTTTTAGTTTGACCTTTGAAAGTTCCCATATTTACTGTGCGATTGCATGTTGAAAAGATCTTTCGCTTATAACTTTATATATTGATTCATTCACATATAAGCTTATAAATGAATACTAAATAGTATCGATTTTAAATATGAAATATTATTTTTATGAAATGAATAATGAATTAAATGATTAAAAATATTTTAAATTTATATTAAAATAAATTAAAAAATTGAAATAATCAAAATAAATAAGCGAATGTGAAAACGTCATTCATAATACAAAGTAAATAAAATAAGAATAGGAGTAATCAACTATAGAATTCCATCAATGAAAAATTATACAAACTATTGTACAATATTTAAACAATCGGAAATATATTTCAGCATGTTGACATTCATTTTTCCGCGTCGAAATTGCAGATGGATCGCGATTAATTATTCTTGCAAATGTTTATTCAAGCGATTACACTATGATTAGACTGATCGTCAAATACACAAACTTTGTTCGTGCCAAACCTGTATAATTCCATTCACGCGTAAAGAGCATAAATGCTCGCGCATATATTACACTGGCAGACGCGCAAAAACATTTAAATTTTATCTTTAGATCTTGTATTAAACTTACGTTGTACTCTAAGTTTAACACTTTCACCATAAAAAGCTGACAAAATATACCTCCAAAAATATTAAAAATCCAATAACTTGTGCGAGTATATCTCAATTAATAAATTAATTTATAAAAATTTTCAATTTCAATCATGCACATTTTCTATTTTATGTTCTCTATATTATCTTATAAAAGAAGGAAGAAAAAATGGAACTATTGTTATGATATACAATATTAACAAAAGTTTTTGAGCATCTTTGGGAGGATTGTAGCTACCTTAGTGAGAGACATTGTATTTGGATAACTTGTATTTTTATACAAATACCGAGCATCAAATCGGTAACAAAAAACGCCTTAAGCAACCAAAAATCATTCAACCGAACTGAGGTTGACCGAAACCGAAATAGAATTACTCTTAACAAATGTTTGTTTAGAATTCATTCGTCCCAACAATATTAGCAGCAGTTTTTGTCATTCAATATGGCCCCGGGGCGTATTAATACTCTAAGATGAAGGATATAATTCTATCTCCAAGGCGTTCAAATTTTCTAGCTACTCACTCATATATTATAATACAAGGATAGGTACTACTGTGACATAGCTCTAGGCTATTATCCAAGAAATTGATCTTATCTACGATTTATAAAAAGCAAAGACCTTTGACGACTCGCAATAATTCGTATTGTTCGCAATATTACAATTTCAATCAGGACTTTACTAAATCTTTTGAGTTTTTGACAACATGCAGGTATGTACATACTACGAGTAGATACAGAAAAAAATTGTAGGTGGAATTGTGTCTATGATATAAATTGGAAGACTACTCCCTAAATGAAAGGGATTAAACCAAGCAACCTTATTCTGTAGCATTCAGGATTTATTTTTGAATTCGTTTTTCTACCATTGTTCGGGACAGTTTTTCTTTAGTATTTTAGGAGGTACCATTTCAAAGGTTTTTTTTTTGCTGAAAAGAATAATAGTCCAAATTCATATGAAGATTCTTTACGAAATGTATTTACAAAATATTTAGATGGGTCGACTAGATAAAATTTGAAATGTACAAAAATTCACTAGATTTTCGTTTAATCTCTCTCAATACTGATCCTTATCAAAGTTGGTTACCTTTGCAAAATATCAATAATAAAACATTACTTTAACTAGCATTACAACCATTTTAGATATATTTTAGAAACTGCATTTTTCATAAATTTTATCAACTAGTACGCATCTTGCAATATTTACTAAATACAAAGAAATCGAATATCTGATTTTATTTCGTATAATTTGAGTATAAATTAAAAGTTATAGTCTTGTTTTATCTATTCAATTTTATCATATATATACTTTTGCTGATATCATAAAATCTTTACACCAAATTTATTTGAATTAGGTTGCTTATACATACACCTATGCATTGATAGTCATCTTAAAAGGATATCCCCAATTAAGTAGATTTTTCTTCGTAAATAAAAATTTCCAATTACAAATCTATTACAGATAATGTATTATTAGCCAAATTAATTGATTATTTATTATTTGATTAATAACAATTAATTAGTTAATTATGGGATTATTTTTTTATTTATTTTATTAAAATGGTTTTGATTATTTTAGTTTTCAAAATGTGATTTATAAAAATTAGCAATGCAATTATGTATGCTTTTAATTAAAAGGATAATTTTAAGATAGAAAATAGATTAAATACCAGGTATATAAGCTTAAATCCGCTGTTTGGTCATAGATGGCGTGAGTGAGCGTTTTAATCTACCATGGTCACGTCATACTTTCTTTTATGAGTTTGACATCTGTCAACATTAATCAATGTACATTGTCACCAATTTCGTACAACAACATACATTTTTTTCCTTTGGTAATCATGTCTAGTTTTGTGCCAGAAAAAGAGCATATGCGGGAAGCTCTGCTTTTCTGCTTCAGTTTGAAGAAATCGGCTGCCAAATCGCATCAAATCTTTATGAACGCCTATGGTGACAGTGCTTTATCGGAAACAACGTACCGAGATTGGTTTCGTCTGTTCAAAGACGGAAATTTTGACTTGTGGGACAAGAAGCGTGAAAATCGGCCTAGGAAGGTTGAGGACCATCAATTGCAGGCTCTTTTGGACGAAGACGATACCCAATCGCAAAAAATACTCGCGCAGCAATTGGGTGTTACTCAACCAGCCATTTATATGCGTCTGCTTGTCATGGGGAAGATTGAAAAGATCGGAAAATGGGTGCCGCATGAGTTAAACGATGGGAAGATGGGGCGACGCAAAAATATATGCGAAATTTTTCTCGCCAGACAAAAAAGAAAGAAAAGTGGATATATTTCGATAATCCTAAACGCAAGAAATCGTGGGTTGATCCCGACCAACCATCAACATCTTCCCCAAGACCAAATCGCTTCGGACGGAAGACGATGCTGTGCGTTTGGTGGGATCAGTAGGGTATCGTCTACTATGAGATGTTGAAACCTGGTGAAACTGTCAATGCACCGTGCTCTGTCTGAAAAAAAGACGAATTATCACACGTCAAAAATGGTCCGAAACTACTTGGAGACAATCAACTGGAAGTTGCTACCCCACCCCACTTATTCACCAGACCTAGCCCCTTCCGACTACCACCTGTTTTCGTCGATGGGTCACGTGCTCGCTGAGCAGCACTTCGATTCTTACGAAGACGTCCGAAAATGGCTTGATGAGTGGTTTGTCTCGAGAGGGAAGGAATTTTTTTTTGCGCGGTATCCACAAATTGCCCGAGAAATGGGAAAAATGTGTAGCTAGCGAGGGTAAGTACTTTGAATAAATTTGTTTTTGCTTTCTATGAAAAAAACATGTTTTTTTTTTTTTGACTAAAAAACAGCGGATTTAAGCTTATACACCTGGTAGTGTAATGTATTTGAAAAATGAATTTTCTTATTAAAATGTCTAATTCATTTTTAAGATTCAAAATAATTTTTTTCATTTATCATTTTTGGTAAAGCCATTTTGTAGTTTGGAAAATACAACTGCATCACTTGATATGGGTCATTTTTTTATAGTCCTGAAGATAAAATGTATTAAGTATTAAATTTGCCATTTTGATTAAAAATTATTTATTGGGTTGTTCGGAAAGTAATTTCGTTTTTTTGTATAATAATTGAAGACGATTTTCTTATAGTGAATTAACATTGTACTCAATTTATTTCGGCGATTTTGTTTATTTTACGCTAAATGGCTAAATATATAAACCAAATTTTCATATATGAGGCTCTGAAAATATACAAGTAACTATAGAGAAGCCATCGTATCAGGGAAAAGTAATTGTCTGGTGTGGTTCCTGAAGGAGCGTTTTGACCCTTTGACAATTTCCTTTTTTTTATCTAAACTTAATATTTTACATTTATACTATTATAATTTTCATAAAATGACTCCGAAAACAATAAAATACGAGAAATTTTTTGACTTATGTGCGCAAAAGTTCAAGTTTTGCTAGAACAATGAAGTTTTGCTAGAATTTTTGTAGCAGTTTTTTTTTTTAAATATTATTATGATTTTTTTTATAATGGCAAAAAATAAATCTATATAATAAGTTAAAAAATTATGCAAAATTTATTTAATAAATAAAATTTTTTGAGATTTACTTTCCAAACTACAAACTGAATTATCTTTTTTTAAGAAATGAAATTATTGTAATTTCGTTTTTTTTTTATAATAATGAAAGACGATTTTCTTATATTGAATTATTATTTTATTTAATTAAATATTATCTAGTCTAATCCAACACCCTTTGCCATCTTTCTGGCTGTAGCTTGATTCCATGCTCATAAAATTTTTGTTATTTGCTGGCAAAAAACTGATCCAAGTAATTTTTGACCTCCTCATTTGAATTAAACGTTTTACCGTCTAAAAAATTTTTTAGAGACCGGAAAAAATGATAATCGGAAGGTGCTAGGTCTGGAGAGTATGTATATCTCAACCAAGCTCTAAAAGCTTTTGCTGAGTGGTCAAACTTGTATGTGGTTTCGCATTATTCTGTTGGAACACTATACCTTTCCTATTGACCAATTCTGGCGTTTTTTCTTAAAGTGAATCATTCAATTTGTCCAACTGATGACAGTACACTTCCGAATCGATCGTTGTGTTGCTCGGTAGAGGCTCAAAATAAACTATTCCTTTGAAATCCCTCTAAACATCACCCTATTTTGCGCTTAACATTATTGTAGACAACCCATTTTTCGTCACCAGGGAGCTAATCACATACGTCAATGCGACGGCACAAATTTTTTTCCATAAGAAGAAGAGGAACCCGTATGTCGAGCTTTAAGATAAAATCTGGCCGTTTCAAATGATCATGAACGGTCGAATTCGATAAATTTAATCTCTCAGCGATCTCAAGAGTTGTTATTTGCCGGCTTTTAAATCTATAAAGTGACTATAAAGAAGCAATTGAATTCACGAAAGGTGATGTCTAGTCTATATTTTTGGACTGAAAACGGCATTGGCTCGAATTTCTTTGAAAATGGAGAAGGATATGCTGTTGCCGTCAATTCCGAGCTCTATGGCCAAATAAAAACTAATTTTTTGAACTTGAATTAGAAGATATTAATTGGATCGCATCTGATTTTAACAAAACAATATTTTAAACTATGCAACATAACAAATTTATCGTTTTTTACGGGAAAAATCCTCAGGGCGCATAATTTCATTATTTGGCGATCCCTATTGGACTCCAACATCGTTGGATTTGATGCCCTTGGAGTTTTCCTTGTAGTGCTATATTTATGTGGATAATTCAAAAAATTACCTTAAAAAAAATTATCTTAAACCTAAAAGACAATAATTTAATTTAAAAAATAAAATATAGTAAAAATATCATAAAAATATGAATTTTCAGTACATTTTATGTAGCTCTACTTTTCAACGCATAAACTGGATAAAAAATTTTCATAATTTTTGACTTTGCATAAAATCTAAAATTTATGAATTTTTTAATAAAAATAAATGCAAATTATTTGCACATTATATGGGCAAATTCTTGTTGTTTTTTGTAAAAATAATTTCTAATTTTTATAATTTAGCTACTCATATTATAAAAAATTAAAAATTTTCAAAAATTTAATAGTCTAATAAAAAAAATTTATTACAAAAAACTAACTGCAATAAATAAATTTTGTTATTAATTAGGAGCAAATCTGTTTTAGTTATAAATAATGAAAAAAATTCCTTAAGTCACACTAAAAAAATTTAAAAAAATATTTTTCTACTACCTACAATATATAATTTATAAAGATTAACAATGAAATTGAACACCTTTAATTCAACAAAAAAATCTAATAACGTTCACTAGAGCAAAAAGTGTTCAATTTTGCACTCTTTTTATTATATATTAAAAAATACGAATTATGTCGCCTCGTTTCATTTGATCAAAGTCCTAAAAATTGTAAGAATTATTCTGTTGTTCTTTTAATTTTACAAAATAATTGTACCTCTCCTCGCTGAACATAATAGAAAAGAATTTTTGAAGATATCTTTTTCGGTTTAGGTTTCTACAGATTAGGAAGTGTAAGAAATCTTAGCTGGTTGTCTAAATGCCGAATAAACGTATTCTTAGGATAAGTAAAGATAAAGATTTCCAATGACAATATTTTTCATGTCTTTTTAAACTTATTGCCAATATAGGTAACAAACAAAAACATCTTTTAGAAGGCAGTTAGATGCCGCTAACAATTTCGTTCCTGCCAACATAATAGTTGCCCTGGTGTGATTACACCATTGCCCAAAACGACTTGATTGTGTCTAACCCCGAGTTTAGGGCTTCCCTAAACTAACCATTCGCTTGTTGCGCAAACAATGCCAATCTACTGCAGTGAGAAATCTTCGAAAAGATTCAGGACTCAAATTGAGTAAGTAACCCTCTAGCCTTTGTACCTTCTTAAGGAATTAGTTTTATTGTCTGGTAATTTTTTCGCCAGCATTGTTATAATCGGTCTCATTGAAATTCTATAGGACGAAAATAGTCGAATATCTTAAGAGCAAAATTAAATGAATAAATCCAAATCAACCCCCGTTGAGTATTTATTGTAAGTTGATATTGTAAAAGTATTTTTTTGAAAATGGAAACTGTACTTCGATGTGTTTAGAATAATTACAAGGAACTGTGCGTCGCAACAGTTTGTAGGAGTTTAAGTGAAGATTTTTTTTTTTTAAATCAAATTTTTAAATAATAATATTAAGAAAAAATAGTTTATTTTTTTATTAAATGGTCGTATTTTAACAATATTCTTTACAATCACAAAAAAAACTATTAATAAATTTTCATAATAATCAACTTTTTTAACAGAAATATTTGTGCAGAACTACAATATAAAAAAGACTTGTACAAAAATGCAGCGGCGCTCAGTTCCATGAAACGAATATCGACGCAGAACTCCTATAAAGGTCTTAAAAATATTTTCTGAAAACATTTGTAAACAAGACCGAATATTCTGTTGTTCTCGTAGGCACAAAAAGGATCTTTTCAACATTTTTTTTTTCTTCTATTTTTCTATAATAATAGCCTAAATTCATATACACACCTACACTATTTCGTACCTCAGCGATGATTCAGTTAGATTCTAGAAGCAGTAAAAGTTCTTCCGTTCTATTCATACATGCATGTGAGTCTGAATACATATAGAATTAATAGAAAATTATAAAGGATATTCGTATTTATGCTTTTTCACTCGTGTACTAATGCAATAAATCGTTTCCATTCGATAAGTTAAGAGAATCTTTATGGAAAGTATATCTTAACAGGAGTCTAATAAATACGTATTTGTGTTTTTCTAAATTGAAAGATAAATTCCAGGTAAATTCTTTTGAGCCGAAAAGAAAACAAATTAAAAGAAGGAAATTTAACAATTATTTTGAAGAAGAAAAAATATAAAAAAAAAAAAAACATTTTAAAGGCGAACCGAATGGTATCAATGCATTATAGAATTTTGCTAGACTCTTTAGTATAGATAATAGATAAAAACTCCCAATGAAGAATACATTTTAAAAACTCGCTAGAAAAAGGCAACTAAAGATTTTCTTTTCAGATTCGACTGTATTAATAGTGGCTATTTGCTCTCATATAGTCTAGTAGCCTATCAGTATTCAGTATTGAGTTTGGGGTTGGTTTAACTAAGAAAATTCACAATTGCAATAGAATGTATTTTGTTAGAGAGCATCCTAAGGAGCTGGCTTTTTATCTTTAAACGAAGGTAAATCTATTGAAAGTGGCCAGATTTTTGGCCAAAGTGGCCTATCTTATGGTTACGTTTTATAGGAGTTTCTTATTGAATTAGCAATCTCTTATTATATGCTTTGTAATGCTTCACGTGTTTCGCAAATATAAGTCGAAATATAAGTCGCTTTTTATACAATAGAAAGAAAAAATATATTGTATATATTTTTCTTTCAGTATTTATATTTATTTATTTTATTATATGAGTATTTCTTTAAATATTTGCTAATAAAAATCTTTTCATTATCTTGTCATTACTATGAAATTTTGATATGTTCATATAAGGTAATAAGTTTGTTAAGATATAAGAGGAGATATAATTGCTTAAAAATAGATATATTTATATATCGGATATTTTTTTTTCTATCATATAGATACTCTTATTATTTGTACTTTAAAAAGGATATTATCTAATGGAAGTTTCGGTCAAAGCTCACTTAATTAAGATATCGTTTGAAATTTGAATAATTATCATTTATTTTTTGTGCAAATTCATTAACAATTAAATTGTTATATTAAATCAGTTATGACGAAAGATCATTTCTTGGTTTATATCTTGCAAACTGTTAAATATGTAAATTGATGAATTGTAGAATATCATTGAAGGTGTCGAATTACATTTGAAGGAATAAACGTTTTATATTATATAAAAACCTTTACAACCACAATATCAATAATTGGTTGACATGTAAAGTTAAAACATATCAGGTAATTCCAAATTATCACACCTGAGTAATAAATATTTTGAGTTATAAGTACATCCCAATATTATTCCCAATAATTATTTTGGTTTTTGCGCTCAACGCGTTGTTAATTCCATGCTTGCCCTCTTGAGAAGATAAGACATTTTCGGGTATACGAGGTCTGTTCAAAAAGTATCGCGAATTTTGTGTTTTTTCAAAAATTATTTATTTATAAAATTATTTTTTGTGATCTTGTTCAGCTCCTCCTTCGATGCGTCTTTATCTCCTCAATCGTAGCTTAGCGTCGTCCTTTCAGGGGGCTGTTCAGTTTCGGGAACAAGAAAAACTCGCATGGTGCAAAAGCCAATTTTTGTTCTTCCAGAAATCCGGACGTTTCTGGCGGATTGATTAGCGCAACTTGCGCATCACTTGCAGGTAATGTTCCTCATTGACCATTATACCCTGTGGCAAGAACTCATGATGCACCACGCCACTGCAATCGAAGAAAACTGGAAGCAAAACCTTCACATTCGACCGAACTTGGCGCGCTTTTTTCGGTTTTGGCTCGTGCGGCAGCTTCCATTGGGATGATTGAGCTTTGGTTTCTACGTCATAACCATAAACCTATGATTCGTTACCCGGTATGACCCTCTAGAGCAATGACCCTCTAGGGTCCAACAGCTCCTTAGCAATGTTAATGCGAAGCTGTTTTTGGTCAAAAATGGGCAAAAATCGAAGACGAGCCAAAACACGTGCAAGCAAAGCAGCTGTCAAAAATTAACTGAACATTCGAAATAGCCGAACTTGTCGGCAAAAGTGAGAGATATGAGTACCAACATAACGCCAAAAAAATCAAAAATCCAATATACTTAACCCGCGAAAATTCAAAATTCGTGATACTTTTTGAACAGACCTCGTATTCCTCGATATAAAACAGGTCTTTGATGGCTTCTGGCATGGTAAACTTCTATAGAAAATCTATAGTATAATTTTTCCTATCTAAAAGCTTATTATTAAATTATGTCTATCTGAACGTAACTTCAAAATGTATGAAGACCAAAAATATTCTCATGTCACCGCTATTAAAGATGACATTCCTCAGAGTAGCATTTTAGGTCCCATTATCAAAAATTTTTAAATAGGCGATATTTCTTCTACCAATAATGTTTTTTTCGTCTTATGTACTGATAATATAGAAGCTCTATGAATTCTTCAACAAGGCATCTTTATTCAACAAGACTTAAAGATACGTTTTGCATAAAAAATTCTTCAACAAGACTTAAAGATTCGCTTTATGAGATGGAAACAAAACGTAAATAGGGGAAAAGATACAACTTACTTTTACATTTTGCCTTAAACTGTCTGACCCATTATTCCTGAATAGCAATATAACACCGTAAAAAACAAAAGTGCACTTGTTAGGACCTTACATTGACAAACAATGAACCTACACTCCTAGAAAGATTGAAACTTAATCGAATTACTAATAGTATTAGACGAACAATCTAAACTATCAATAAATATTAAACTTCTAATTTAAAATGCAGTAATAAATCCGTTTGGATTAGAGTTTAACCAATCCTTCCAACTCCCATCGAATCCAATCCATACAGTCAAAAATGCGTCCTAAAATTATCAATGCTCCTTTCTATGTTCATAATAATGTAAAGTTCCTTTTTTCCCGGATTTACTTGTACAATACTACAAAAAACTTAAGGCCTATTATCTTAATTCTCTTATAAAATATTTATCTATAGTAATTCTTCACAGTATAACACATACTTTCGATTAAAACGAAATTATTCGCGAAATTTTTTAAATATCATATTATCCATTTTGTAATATGAAAAATATAGTATAGTTATTTGACAATTTTTTAAATTATATATTATTTATAATAAAAAATTATTTAGATAAAAGTTTGCCATTTTATAATAAAAATTATTTTACTAACTACAATATAAAATGAGCAAAAGATACGCGGAATGGGGCTGGAACAACATGCTTTGGATGCTTATTTTGCGCTCTGAATTTTCTTTAGCAATGAAATTTTTCCCTCGTTCTGTGAATATGTTAATTTACTTTCAATTCTTAGAAATTATAGCAAAACAGCCCTTGTATCCGCAAAAAGTGTGCATTTTGGTCTGAAGGTATATTTATTTGAAAATGTAGAAGGACATTGACCATTACCGTCAATTCTGAGAACTATGGCCATTTTATAACGTACTTTATTTGGCCTTAACTTAAAGATTTTCGTCGAAAGTGTATGTGGATTTAATAAAATAATATCACATGTCTTATAACATAACAAATTTTGGCTTTATTTTGCAAAAATTAAGCCGAAATAAATACAAAAGAATGCGTAATTTCAAAATTTGGTGGTGTCGATTGGTTTCTAAGATCCTGCGATTTGGCACCGTTGGACATTTTTCTATAGAAATACGTAAAAAAAAATATATTTATATAACCAATTTTCTATCTTTATGACATTTAAAAATTAACATTCTAATTTTATGACGTTGAAAAATTAACATCCCTCAAGTAATAGTAGAATTATAGCGAAAAAGGCCCAAAATTATCTTAAAAACGATAAAGTTCAGCAAGAATTTTTATGTTTTTTTCTATTTAAACTATATTTATATTTTAAATAAAATGATAAAATTTAAGCAATATTATATTATACAATAAAAACTATATCAAAATCAGAATTTAAAATATTCTTAATTAAAATTTACTTACCAAACCGACGATTGGCGTTTTTTTTTTCGTTAATCACTCATTTTTATTATTGCAGTTATGAATTTCTTTTATACAGTGAGCTAGATTTTATTAATTATATTATTTACATTTTAAAAAAATTAAAAATTAAAAAAGTTTTTATTGTTCAGCTGATTGAAAATTGTTTCAACAGCCGTCATACTAATCCACAAATCAATCAGTATTTTAGTATCTTTCAGTTTCAAAGTCACACGAAATCTATAATACGATATATGATTCGAGAATACAGAACATGTTTTAGTACTGTTTTGCTAAGAAAAAACACATCCTCTCAAGATAAAATAATTTTCGTGAATTTAGAAACAAATAATACAATTTTAATTATCTGTTAATAATTCTCCAGTCCTTCCAAAATGTTCAGTGTGAAATTAACATATTTTTTTAAAAGATATGTTTCGATAAGCATATAATATAATTATGAAAATGGAAATATTTTTTCTTTCATAAAACAACATTCAGCTTTACTCAAAAATAAATATTTAAAAACCGAAAAAATTGATCTCCTAATTAGCTGCTCAGACTTCATATCTCAAACGATCATCTCTTAAAAAATTCTCTTATCATTCGTACTTGAAAAATACCACATGATAATGGATTTTTTTTTTCTAATTAAAATAAATTTGAACAGAATTTCGAATTCTAAGCAAATTATCTGCTTTGATTCAATAAACAAAAAGGAGAAAAGTCGTCTAAGAAGTATGAAATTTTATCAAGGAAACTCGAAACGCCACTTAAAGGCGTCACCGCTTAATTTAGTTAAACCATTAAGACCTTATCGGTTTGTTAGATGCCCAAGAAGATGGGCTAAGCGACTAAATGAAAAAAAAAATGAAAAAACTATTTGTAATCGTCAATCCTAAACAAATGTGCTTTCTATGGCACTTGTTTATTTTAGAATATCTCGCTTGTTTCTTATCTTAGGGCTAATAGAACCAACCCAAAAAAAAATATGCCGAAAGGAAAAAAATCCATTTTTATAAGCATATAAATTTGTTGTAGTTTAAGCGAACACTATTTGGCAAAGGGCTTGAATGTTTACCACATTTGTTCAAACGAAAGGTCTCATATTTCACAAGGATATTCGAACGCTGCTCTAGAGTTTGATACTCCTCCAAAATTCTAGCCGAAAAATAACGATACGCTCGATGGCTTTGCTAATGGTGATGTCGTAATTTGATATTTTCCTTGCTCGTGAAAGACGGATAACTAATAAAAAATTTAAGGCCAAAGTAGAATTGGTTTCCATACCATTTTTTCGGAATTTTTTTCTTGCTTCAATACTATTTTTTAATATGATCGTTTATTTTCATCAGAAATTCTTAAGTATGCTAGCTCGTTAAGCGATAATTAACCAAATTTCTGAGGCATTGCATATGCATACCAAATTTAACCACTTGTAATAGGATTGCCAGTGGCTGAAAAAAAAAAATTTCCCTCGGACGAGTACACAATAAGTCAACTAAGTGTTCAACATCATAGTTTCTAGTTTACAATCCGTTTTAATATCCTCATTTCATCTTAGCATTTTTTCAAGGATATCATACTAATATATGTTTTTCTATTTTTTTAATTAAAATTTATTAATAATAATAAATAATAAAATAAAATAAAAATTTAAACTACTGTATATGACTGAAAATCTGAAATTCTCTTCAGCACTTTTTTCCTTGAATAACTAATCTAACTGCAAAAATATTTAGTTCTAAATTCAGTCTCCTCAAAAGTTTAGCCGAAAATCAATTTTTGAATTAAGATTTTAAGTGAATATTATTTAAAATTATATCTTATAATAAAATAAATTTCTTATAGTTTTAATTCATAATTTAAATTATACAAAAAAATAATTATTTATGATGAGTTATTTACAATTGAAACCTAGAAGTTTTGGACATGAAATTTTATTTATTCGAATAAATAAATGTTAAAAAAATACAGATTTAAATCAAATTATAAACTAAAAAAATTTAAAAAAAAGAAAAACTCTAAACAAAATATGTGAACATCGACCATCTACTCCTTAGGGGGTAAAACACAATTTCTGGTTGTGTTAAACACTTTCAAAATCTTTCCTGAACACGTGTGTAGGGTAACCGAAACAGTGATCCCATCCGTTTGTCCGTCTATCAGTGAGCCATCAGTGAACCGATAATACAGCCTTCGACACAATAACAAGTTGACTTGAATGCGCCCTTATATCTCTGATAATATGAGTAGTACCAAATGAGTGAGTGGCCGACGATCCTCATTTATCAGGATCGAACCTTTCATCCGCCTCAATAGGCTTCCATGCACACTTGGTTTCAACGCTTCTTTAATTTCTCTGATTCTACTATTTTCAATTTTTTATGTCCATTTTTTATTCCTCCATCAATACTTATCTATTCGTTATGCCTTAAGAACACTAAGAAGCCATTAACTTAGACCTCAATTGTAGGAGAAAAAAATATGAACGATTTATATATGGCTTAAAAACAAGCAGTTAATTTAGAAAAAAAAAATATTTACCATTTTCTGTGCTGTACACGTGTTTAATCTGAATCGTGGGATCGAAGTAAAGAACTACTTCTTGTGACCCTTTTCCTAACGATTGTACTTGTACAAACCCTTGGTTGAGGTGCCTTAATAATACCGAAATTTTAACTAACTGTCACCACGATAAGCAAAAATCATTTAAAATGCAAGGAAGCTAATGCATTATTTTTAATTTTTCTTTAGGCAACAATATATTCTAACACCGAAATTTAATATAATGTTTGGAAATACATTTACAAAAAAAAATTATAAATAAATTACGAAATTAATTACAATTTGTTAAAGTAAATTACTCTACTAATTCTCAATATTACCCGAAACTAATACTGGAAATTTTTCACTAGAAATTTTCTACTGAAATTTTTTTATTTAAAAATTTTCTAATGGAAGTTTTGATTTAAAAATTTTCTACTGGAAATTATCTAATGGAAAATTTTTTACTGGAAATTTTCTACTGCAAATTTTCTACTGCAAATTTTTTTCTTAAAATTTTCTACTGGACGTTTCTTCTGGATATTTTCTATTGAAAATTTTCTACTACAAATTTTCTACTGCAAATTTACTACTGCAAATTTTCTACTGGAAATTTTCTACTACAAATTTTCTACTGAAAATTTGCAACTGGAAATTTTCTACTGGAAATTTTCTACTGCATATTTTCTACTGGAAATTTTCTACTGCAAATATTCTGCTGGAAATTTTCTACTGCAAATATTCTGCTGCAAATTTTTAACCAGAAACTTTCTACTAGAAATTATCCACTGGAAATTTCATACCGGAAATTTTCTACTGCAAATTTTCTACTGGAAATTTTCTGATGCAAATTCTCTACTGAAAATTTTCTATTGCAAATTTTCTCCTGGAAATTTTCAAGTAGAAGTTTTTTACTGAAAATCTTATACCGAACATTTTCTACTGAAAATTTTCTATTGCAAATTTTCTACTGGAAATTTTCTATAAAATGTTTTCTATTAACAATTTTCTACTTGAAATTTTCTACTAGAAATTTTCTACTAGAAATTTTTTACTACAAATTATCTACTGCAAATATTCTTCTGGAAATTATCCACTGGAAATAGTATACTGGAAATTTTCTAATGGAAATTTTCTACTGCAAATTTTATACCGGAAATTTTCTACTGCAAATTTTCAACTGGAAATTTTCTGATGCAAATTTTCTACTGAAAAATTTCTATTTCAAATTTTCTACTGCAAATTTTTTACTGCAAATTTTCTACTGCAAATTTTCTACTGGAAATTTTCTACTACAAATTTTCTACTGGAAATTTGCAACTGAAAATTTTCTACTGGAAATTTTCTACTGCATATTTTCTACCGGAAATTTTCTACTGCAAATATTCTGCTGCAAACTTTTAACCAGAAACTTTCTACTAGAAATTTTCTACTGGAAATTTTCTTCTGGAAATTATCCACTGGAAATTTTATACCAGAAATTTTCTACTGCAAATTTTCTACTGCAAATTTTCTGATGCAAATTTTCTACTGAAAATTTTCTATTGCAAATTTTCTCCTGGAAATTTTCAAATAGAAGTTTTCTACTGAAATTCTTATACCGAACATTTTCTACTGAAAATTTTCTTCTGCAAATTTTCTACTGGAAATTTTCGATAAAATGTTTTCTATTAACAATTTTCTACTTGAAATTTTCTACTAGAAATTTTCTACTAGAAATTTTCTACTACAAATTATCTACTGCAAATATTCTTCTGGAAATTATCAACTGGAAATAGTATACTGGAAATTTTCTAATGGAAATTTTCTACTGCAAATTTTATACCGGAAATTTTCTACTGCAAATTTTCAACTGGAAATTTTCTGATGCAAATTTTCTACTGAAAATTTTCTATTTCAAATTTTCTACTACAAATTTTTAAATAGAAGTTTTCTGCTGAAAATCTTATACCGAACATTTTCTACTGAAAATTTTCTATTTCAAATTTTCTACTACAAATGTTCTACTGGTAATTTTCAACTAGAAATTTTCTACTGAAAATTTTTTACTGCAAATTTTCCACTAGAAATTTTCTACTCCAAATTTTCTATAAAATGTTTTCTATTAATAATTTTCTACTGAAAATTTTCTAGTGAAAATTTTTACTAAAAATTTTTTGCTAAATATTTTCTACTAACAATTTTCTATGACAAATGTTCGAAATTTTTTTAACTTAAATTTAAATTTTTGTCAAAAATCATCAAATTGACCAAAAATTTTAAATATATATATTTTTAATTTTTAACTGACCGTTAGTGACAATGCAAATGAATTATGATCAGAACCATATCATTTAATATCCGAATCCTTCTAAAAGAATTAAACTAAATTTAATGCATTTCTGTAAACACAGGATATTAATTTCTAAACCTTTCGTATCCTTTTATCATAATTAATATAATTCATTGTTATTATTATTACTCATATATTGACAACTACCAAAATAACTTCTACTCCTTTGTGTCCTTGTATTTCATAAAAAATTTCAAATGTTACCATCCAATTCATATAATTTATGCCCGAATACATCCATTTTTATTCTTTTCACTTTTAATCCTTATAAATTGCCCAAAAAATAGGAAACGGTCATTTTCGAGATAATTTTGAATGATACACAAAAGATATCCTATACAAAAATCTTTTACATTAAAATTTTTAACGAATTTTCTGTTGTTTGTACAAAAAAAATATTTTTTTTTTCTATAGGTTGAAGGCTACAAAAAAAATTTCAACAAAATGGAATGGTCGAAAATCTATTTTGGGCTGAATAAAAATTTTCTGTTACAAAAAACGTAAAAGAGGACAAGGCTTTTAACATATCCCATAAATACAAATAAAAAGTGGTCGATCTTAAAAACCGAACCGATCGGACCCATGCACGTGTTCAAATTGCCTTAGACCATAACTTCGGCTCTGGGCCTTTGTTCATAGAAGAGAGAAACTAAACCAAAAAAAAAATAAGAAAATTTAAAAGAGAAAAAAAGTCCTTTTTGTATTATAAAACTGGAAAGATATTGTACGTATTCGATCTTTTTCAGAATCATACAGAATATGCATTAAAATCGTATACTTTTGTATGCATTTTCAAATATCAGTGCGTTATAGGCGCGTCCGAGCCCAAAGTAGCCGTGAATACGATAACGACCGAAAGTTATTTATTCAAAAGTAAGGTAAACGTTACGGAATGTATTCAGGGTAGAGATCGGTCAGGTAGGTAATAATTTTCTGAAGCGAACTTATTCAATGAAGAGTGAACTAATACAGCCTCGAGAAGGTTATGGCCAAAATAAGAGTTAAAATGTATATTTTGGTACGTTTAACGAGGGTGCATTACGGTGCAATATTCTTTAAGCAGCAAAAGGGGACGATCGAACACTTGTGTAATGCAAAGGATAAATGGAAATTCGAGATGTTTTTTTATCCTCTGGCCAAGTATTTGCTTTGAGATCCTGTAAACATTAGGCACATCAACATTCCTGCATAAATATTGAAACACTTGGGGGAGGACAAACAAACGAGGCAATGTTATTTATTTGTCGTTATGTGAGCAGGTCTATCACTGAGATCAATCACACTGTCACTATCGCTATCGTGGCTATAAAAACAAAGGGATTTCTCTTGGACCACTTGGGATAACTGTTGGATCTGGCACTATTCCAACCATGACCAACAAAATATCATGACAATATGATGTGCTTGTATATAAAATACCTTTTTTTCTCATCCAAGTACAAGCGCTTAGGTTTTTTTTTTTTGTCTTGCTGGATCATATTTATTATCATAATATGGAACCTGTTTTTATATGGCAAAGGAACCTGTTTCTCATAGAGGGTCCCATCGTAATCAAATCG
The DNA here is from genome assembly GCA_958298945.1 of Atherix ibis. Taxonomy (NCBI): domain Eukaryota; kingdom Metazoa; phylum Arthropoda; class Insecta; order Diptera; family Athericidae; genus Atherix; species Atherix ibis. The sequence goes on along the minus strand of OY282605.1, from coordinate 25,891,910 downwards.
TTTACTAAAAGGGGACAAAATTGATCTCTCACGAAGCCATACATACATTAACCACTGAAATGGTCCCGGCTTGAACAGGTACATTATCACTGTTAGGGGGATTTTTTCTAACAATTTTTTCCACTTTGTTATGAAAACTGATGCTTAAATATATGAGATCCCCTCTTATTTACGATATAGTTCTTGTACATTTCAAGGCTAAACGATCACTTTTTTAGTCTATTTCATCGTGTATATTTTAAAATCTGATTTAATTAATATTTTTTTTTTATATTTTGAACAAATGTATTCAAATTTATTAGGTAAATCCTCTTCACCAATATTCTAATAAGAAAAATAGGCAACAATTTGAGGACCAGTTTTACAAATAGGTTTTTTCTTATCGGTATTTTATTTAAAAGAAAATTTAGCTTTTAACTTTTAAATTTGTATTTGTTAATTTTATAGTTTTATTAGTTTAGAATAAGTTAGAATAGTTTTTCTTTTAAGGAGATTTATTGGCGTTATGCATATCTAAGAACTGATGGACGCTAGACCTCAAAATCAATAAAAAAGAGTATCCAGTTGTCCTTTTTGAAAATAAAGTTAAATAAAAAACTTTGCAAATGCAGATTTTAATAAAATTTTAATTTACTTATATTAACTATATCTTGCAATTATGTATAAATATAATATTATTTAAATGATTATCACATAGATTTCGTGCAGAACTCAATCCTTTTGAGGTAATTTTTTGATGAAAGTTAACACATTCTTAAACAAGCTTTGACTGCTAATATTTTTAAAAAAATTTCTTCAGAGATTATACTAATTTCTCACTTAGTAGATAGGTTAATAAGCAAAATTATTCTATATGAGTCCCTTAAAGTCTACAAGTGACTGTGAAGAATCCACTGTACCTACCAAAAGTGACTATCTGGTGTGAATTTCTTCAAAAATAAAGAACGACAGATCGTTACTGTTAATTCTGAGCTCTTTGGCCATATGATAAAAAATTTACTACGCGTAAAGTTGCCAGGACGAGTAATTTCTACATTTGATGATACCATTTGGTCTCCAAGATCCTGCGATTTGACGCCATTAGAGTGTCTCTTATAGGGTTATGTAAAAGATTATATCAACGTAAACAATTCTTAAACTTAAAAGTATTTAAAAATCAACATCCAGCAAGTAATATCTTAATTACAGCTCAAAAATATGCGAAAAAGGCATTAAAAATTATCTGACATGTATTAAGTCCTGCAGAAGTCTGATATTTCATATATTAAATGGTAAATAATGTTATACTTACCATATAATAGGGAAATTTAAATCATATCATAAAATTAAAACTTATTAAAAAAAATCTAAATTAAATGTGATATTCTAAAGCGCAAATTGGATAAGCCTTTATACTTAGTAGCAGTTCCTGCGTTGCTGATCTCGGCTTCTAAAATATTATTTTAAAAATATTGAAGTTATAATGAAAATAATAATAAAAAGTTCTGATATCTTTTACACTTACTACTCGTATATTTAATTAAATTAACTAACACTTTTTATAGTCTAAGAAGATAAATACAACATTTTATTGTATCTTGAAAAAATTGTTATTAAATGTTGATCTTAATGATATTGTATAACAGGTAATTGCACAATGAAATTCGTCTATGACTCATAGCACCAAAATAAAAAAGGAATAAGAAAGAAATTGTGTAAAAATTCGTGTCCTTTTTAAATCTGATGGAAAAAGATTTCGTCACGTACTACATTTCCTCCATTCTTTTCATTGCTACTTAAGTCAAAAAAGAATCTATTCGGTCAAAGTTGATTCTTTGTTTAGTATTTTTTCAAACTTGGTGACAATTTTTTCTGAAGACTAGAGATCCTTCTGGACAATGGAATGCAGTTTTTTTTAGTATATCCCTCTTTGGACATGTTACGACACGTTCGTGCAAGAATTTCGAATTTCCTAACGATATTAACTGCTTTTTCGAATAGATCATTTCTTCACCTTCTAATCTTTCATGAAGGACTATAGATCCTTAAAATTGATATTTACGTATGAAGGTATTTTTTTAATCGTTCAAATGGTAAAGAAAATTTAAATATTTTGATTAGGATGATTGAATTCTATTATGGGAAACGTGATGTTTATTATAAACAACGGTGTCAAAATATTTTTCTAGTTTTTATGTCATTTCAATTACCATTTTCAGTCACCTTTTTTTGACTATTTTTTTTCTATTTAAAAATAATTAAAAAAAATTGACTGAAAATGTTTACTAAAAATTTCGACTGAAAATTTTTGCTGTTAATTATTACTGTAAATTTTTAATGAAAATTTTTGCTGGTTTTTTTTACTGTAAATTTTTACAGTTAATTTTTACTGAAAATTTTTGCTGAAAATTTTTACTAGAATTTTTGCTGATAATTTTTACTGAAAATTTTTACTAAAATTTTTACTGAACATTTTTACTGAAAATTTTTAATTAAAATTTTTGCTATTAATTTTTACTGAAAATTTTTGCTGTTATTTTTTACTGTAAATTTTTACAGTTAATTTTTACTGTACATTTTTTGCTGAAAATTTTTACTAAAATTTTTGCTGAAAATTTTTACTAAAATTTTTACTGTGAAATTTTTACTGTGAAATTTTAACTGTGAAATTTTTACTGTGAAATTTTTACTGTGAAATTTGTACTGTAAAATTTTTACTGTGAAATTTTTACTGTGAAATTTTTACTGTGAAATTTTTACTGTGAAATTTTTACTGTGAAATTTTTACTGTGAAATTTTTACTGTGAAATTTTTACTGTGAAATATTAACTGTGAAATTTTTACTGTGAAATTTTTACTGTGGAATTTTTACTGTAAATTTTTACTGAAAATTTTTACTGAAAATTTTTACTGAAAATTTTTACTGAAAATTTGTACTGAAAATGTTTAATGAAATTTATTACTGAAAATTTTTACTGAACATTTTTACTAAACATTTTTACTGACAATTTTTACTGAAAATGTATACTGAAAATTTTTATTGAAAATTTTTACAGAAAATTTTTACTAAAAAAAGTTTTTCACTAAAAATTGACTTAATTTTTTTTTTTTAAATTGCAACTTTTTAAATTTTATTTAAAAAATTCCAAGTAGAAATTTTTACTAAATATTTTTAACAAATATGGTTACCAAACATTTTTGCTGTAAAATTTTACTGGTAATTAATGATGGTCATCAAATTTAAAGAAAAAAATCAATATAATTTTTAAACCTAAAATTCAAAATTTCTGATTTTTTTTTTAAATATATGTTTACCTGTAGATGAATAAGATAATAATCACATTAACAAAATATCTACTTTTCACTATACAAACAAAACGTGATTTTTCTTGTCAGTTTTTGTGATATGTCAATTTGTGTAAAGATTTGGCATTCGAAATTCTTAATTCTTAAAACAAATTATTTATCTAAAATACCAAATATTAAATAATTTAAATAAAAATATTACCTTATGAAAATTTAAATTTACTAAGATTTCCGGATTAAGTTAGAAAAATAAAAACAACCAGTGCAGGTAAAAATTTTCCAACATTACAAGAAAACTTATTGGCCAGAATAGAAATTATCGAAATTATCTTCTATGAGAGTTTAATCTAGTAATTTTCATGTATTTCAAAATATTTACTTTAAGATAAAGAATACAAAATTGTCTTTTACGAAATTCTACTTCCTGTATCTAGATTTTTTGGTCAAAAATTGTATATCTCAACAAATATGGCTAACATTAAGTAATTTTACTTAAGAAAAGGCAGAATCATCATTTTCCAATGGCACGGACTAATATTTAGTTATTATCTTTATCCAATACTATTTATTCTTTACTTTCTGATTTTTTATCTCCTACTAAAAAAAAAACCTTAAGTTTACCTGTCTTCAAAAGTACACCAACGCAAATGTGTAGGAAAATATTCCAGGTTAGATCTGTTTGAACATGTCAAATCATGTCTAGACGAGAAAATTCTATGATTTTTTATCCGTATTTTTTAAACTATATATAGTAAAAAGTTTCTTAGAGAAATCTTAGGAAAATCTTAAAAAATTGTCATGAATATCGGAAATAAGTGCAAAATTTTCAAATGAACTTTCTAAGAAATGCGTTTTTAAGGACGATGACTATCACTTTCGTCAATCACATAGCAACAAGTTTCTAAAATTACCATTAATATGACCTATTACATGTGTACATACGAAACATAATCCTCGATAGTAGAGAGTATATTCGTTCATGTTCACATGCACACATGCATCGAATATCGGTAAGAACGGTCGAATACTTCATCGGAAGACCTGAAAATCACTTGCATAACAATAGGATCATAAAAATTCATCAGGTACTTGGAAATTCCTTTTCACTAGTCACGATAACGATCGTCCCTTGTCCCCGTGGGGTCCGTAAAATTTTCAATTTCATAAACGAAGCCGAGAGAATTTTGTTAATCCTTCCTGCCCTGTATTCTGTGTAACGAATTGAGATTAGGGTCCAGTCTATAGCAAACAAATTTCTACCTACACGTTTGGCATGCACGTGCACTGCTAAGTGTTCAAATAGGGTTTCGGAATTCCAAGAGTCTGATTTTAGGCTCCGTAAAAGTACAAAAAAAATAACAAAAACTCAAAAATACACTAGCAAAAATTTCAAGTCTACGAATATCTTTTGGCCTTGTTACTTATGGTATCTTAGAATGTACAGTTTGTCTGTGCTGTTCACTCTTTGAAAAATTCGAACACCTGCCTATTTTGGGACAGTTGATTGGTTCTGAATGATCAGTGGTGGGAGATTGGTTGTTCTAGAGATTTGAGAAGAGTATTTAAGCTGGCGAGATCTTGTTAGAAGTATCAGTCGATAAATATTCTTACGTTTAGAAACAAGTTATCTGGAGAAATAAATTAGAAATCGAAAATGTCGTTCATTCGCCGTGAATATAAATTCAATAAGAGCACATCGATCAACTCAGAATCAAGAACACGAAAAATGTCAGCAGTTCATTCAATCAAAAATGTTCTCAAACCAATTCTGAACCTTTTGAAGATGAAGAAAAAGTACACGAAGAAATCTTTGGAGGAAGTCCTAGAGAACGAATACAACTCATCGCTCGAGGACTCAAGAGCTGATTACGTTGAGGAAATTGACAATAATCGGGCCAACGAAGAGCTGGAAGCAAGACTTGTACAAGAAATTCATGACTGCCAGCCCGGGTCAGGAATCTACATTTGCGAAAATGGAACTAATAAATTGGTACCTGTCAACTCCAAACAACACCATGTTCCGGTGCATTTTATCCAAACGGAAGCCGGTACATTCTTTTGGACATCGGCAATTACCCACATAGGTCCAAACTGCGGCTTCGATCATCAAGTATCAACCGGATTGGCGAATCGCTTCCAGGATCGCTGGGTACAAGCTTAGGCGAATCTTCAAAATTAACTGCGATGATACATCCTCAGGGCTTCCATTTAATATGATTAAGCTTTAATCCTACGTGATATTAGAGCATAAGATAAAGAAATTATTAAAAAAAAAAATTTACGAACCATTTTTGGTTAATCACTTAACTTTTTATAAATAATTGTGATCTCATTTATTTAATTTGTATGTACAATTGTATACGTTAATTATGTCATAAATGAATGTCTTCCACTTAAAATTATTATAAGAAAATATTGTATACTAAATCTATTTTATATTAAAATAAAACATAAATTATTTTTAAAAAATATGAATTTGCTTTTGAATGTTTTAAGTGCACCATTTTGAGGATTCTTCTTTTATATTCGATTTTGGAATTGGGCATAAATAGGCAGTACAGAATTTACTAATTATTTTTATCTTAGGCGAATCTTCATTTTAGATTTAAATATATATTAGATAATAATTAAATATTACCTATTTTTTTTTAATATTCCAACTAGACCTTTTAAATTTTTTTTTATATTTAAAATAATGATTTATGTGGAGTTGAGAAAATTGCACACAAGAATGCAACGTTGTTTAGTAGATTTGAAATTGGTTTACCATTTTTTTTAAATATTTTAAGTATTTTATATGTAAATTTGGGTGTCTTATTGAGAAAAAAAATCCTTGTAAAAAGTTTTTATCTTATATTTATTCCTACATTACTGAAAATTGTCCCTTTAATTTTTTTCTGATATTTTTACTGAACATTTAGGGAATATTTTTACTGAACATTTTGACTGAAAATTTTTCCGGAAAATATTTACTGAAAATTTTTACTAAAAATTTGTACTGACAATTTTTACTAAAAATTTGTACTGACAATTTTTACTAAAAATTTGTACTGACAATTTTTACTAAAAATTTTTACTGAAAATTTTTGTTGAAAATTTTTGCTGAAAATTTTTGCTGAAAATTTTTGCTGAAAATTTTTGCTGAAAATTTTTACTGAAAAATTTAACTGATACTTTTTAACTGGAAATTTCAATTGAACAATTTTTAATAAACAAATTTACTGAAATTTTTTAGTAAATTTTTTTACTAAAAATGTTTACGGAAAATTTTTACTGAAAATTACAGAAAATTACAGAAAGTTTTTACTGAAAATTACAGAAAATTACAGAAAATTACAGAAAGTTTTTACTGAAAATTACAGAAAATTTTTACTGAAAATTACAGACAATTTTTACTGAAAATTACAGAAAATTTTTACTGAAAATTACAGAAAATTTTTACTGAAAATTACAGAAAATTTTTACTGAAAATTACAGAAAATTTTTACTGAAAATTACAGAAAATTTTTACTGAAAATTACAGAAAATTTTTACTGAAAATTACAGAAAATTTTTACTGAAAATTACAGAAAATTTTTACTGAAAATTACAGAAAATTTTTACTGAAAATTACAGAAAATTTTTACTGAAAATTACAGAAAATTTTTACTGAAAATTACAGAAAATTTTTACTGAAAATTACAGAAAATTTTTACTGAAAATTACAGAAAATTTTTACTGAAAATTACAGAAAATTTTTACTGAAAATTACAGAAAATTTTTACTGAAAATTACAGAAAATTTTTACTGAAAATGTTTGACTTCATATTTTCACTGAAACCGTTTGACCAACAATTTTCAAAAGGTATAACAAAAACTTATATTATAAGTTTAAAAAATAAAACGACAATTTTTATTGGTATAAATAAATTTTTATTTGCTTAATTACTAAATTTACTAATATTTATAATACGTTTTTCTTATGATTAACCTTAAAATAAAAATTAAAAAATATATAATATTAAAATTAATTTGTATAATATAAATAATCCCTTTATTAGAATAGTCCTATTTTCTTATCGATATACTTTGATGACTAATAGTACAGTCAACACCATATTATATTGATAGGCTCTCATTTGTATATACATAAGATTGCGACGATGTTGGTTGTTGCCAAAAATCATCAACTATTAGTGTATGATGATAATCTTCTGTAAAATATGTCACTTTGCCAGTCCTGGGGTCATTGTATTTGGGCCGTAATTTCTTTAGGCGATGCCAGAAACAAAGTCGACGCAAAACAATTCGTAACGACGCCATGAAAATAAAATCACCACGCTCAGAATTCTCTTCAGGCCGATTCTTACGTAACATCCTTGTAGGGTGCATTTTTTCGTCTGACTCAAAATTTCTATAAGAGGTATGATGCTCACAATCTTTGCCCTCCAGTTTTAATCGGACTGACATTGACCTAGGTTATAATAACCTTATATATCGAATATACTATACTCGTCCTTAGAACATCAAATCAACTACTTCCAAGATGAAATGATCAGCAAATCAGAATTCACTTTACAGGCAGGTGTTTCCAAAAATTTTCAAAACGAAGAAGGTCTGATTGTGTTTACTTGCGATTGCTTCCGTGTTGGTAATGGTTAATAGTCCTATACTCGTAGAACCCACAATTCGGTCGTGACTGATTTGATGATTGCAATTCAGGACCTGTTAGATCGTGGGAAAGCAAATTAGATGTGTGATGAACTGATGAAGAGACTATAAACCGGAGGGTCTTCTAGCTGCAAATTGTCTGGTTTTACCTGCTTTTCGGAACTGTTATTAGAATTTCCATTTGAACTTCTATTGTGACCATATGTTGCGTATTTAATCGAAAATCATCTAATGAAAAGAATAAGGTCCTTTTTTGTGTTAAGGTAGCAATCAGATCCATTACGTTACAGAGAATTCACCACCGAGGGGAATAATAATTGCATGCAATTCTTTACTGTACCGTCGATTTTTTCTTTTAAAGAAAAAAATTCTCATTGCTATAAATTTGTTCAGGTGAATAGGATTCCGAAAAAAGAACTGATTCTTTTTATAGCTTCTCGTTGTTTTGAAGGTAGAACATTTATTTTATGCGACAAGTGCGTACTGGGATTTTCCTACTTTACTATTTCCTCGTGGGAAAAGCTTGAAAAGTCACAGGTCCTTGCTATATTATCTATTGTTGTATTTATTTATTGCTCAACCCAAACTTCTTGCAAGGTGACATAATGAATACAGGTAACGTACAGGTTTTTCCATTATTCGCAATATTTATTTATTGATAGATTGCTGGTGACATTTTGTAGGACATGTGAAATAGCGATTCCCAGGATTACGATGAGTATTTCCCAAAATTACCATTAAAATGTGTGAAATAGTTTTATTTACAAAAATAAATTGTTAATAAAAAGGTGATCTTTATTTAAGAAATTTCGCATGGCATTCTCAGTTTGAGAATGAAAAAAAATTAAGGAAATTTCTCCATTGTATTAGCCTGAGTTGTCGTAGTGCTAGAAATTTACATTTTATTACAAAAGAAAAATGATTTAAAATAGGACTAACCAAATCATCTTCAATTTTATGTTAGTTATGTAAAAATATTAAAAGCAATAAAGTCTCTGAGACATTAGCAAACAGAATCATTATGATTGTGAGTGCTTTGGAGACTTCCTAGTATTTGAATTAATCTAAAAATAAAACTTAATATTTACTAGCTTAGAACAATAAATGTGATTTGAATTTATAGAGAAAAAATATGATTTGAATTTATAGAGAAAAAATTTTAGTAGTAAAGGATTCTGTCGTAGGGACGACTTGTGAAATATTCCCTTTAGCGATGAGACTTATTTCGTGGTGGACACGTCAAAAAGCAAAAAAGCTTCAAATAACTGTGGAGAAGCCATTATAAAATCCATAAATAATTGTGGATAAGCCATTGTAACTACAAAAAGTGACTGGAGGATAATAATTGTGATTTGGAGTTATCACTGGCCGGTATACATTTGAAAATTAAGAAGGGCAGAGTATTACCGTCAATTCTGACCACTATGGCCATACGATAACCGACTTTTGTTAGCCTAAACTTGGAGATTTTAGTATAGATAATTAGTAATTTAATGGCATCACAAGCTTCATAATATGACCGATTTAACTTTTATTGTGTGAAAAATTCCCAAAATGTGTAATTTCAAAATTTGATGATGTCAATAAGCCTCCAAGATTGGGCAATTTGACTTCGTTGGATTTTTTCTAAAAAGTTTTTATAAAAGATCGTATTTATACAGATAATCTTAAAATATTAGAGTATTTAAAAATCAATATCCGTCAATTAATAGCCAAATTACAACCCGAAATGTTCGAAAAAATCATTAAAATATTATCTTAAAAGAATTGAGTTTTGCAAGAAGTTTCGTAATTATAATTTAAATAATAATAAATGTTTTTATAATGCCATTATAAATATTATATTATAAAAGCAAACATTTTATTAAAATCTTTATATAAATTTCAATATATTTAACATTACTTTCCGTTGAATAACTTTTTAAAATCTAGAATCTATATGAGCACATAGAAATCTAATTTAATCATCTAAAAATCTAGTGGTAGTACTTCATCATATATAGTTAAATTTTTATGAGTAATTTTCCACTATAAAAAAATTATATAGAATATTTTTGAAAGTCCTTAAATATTTTTATGTATAATATAACCAAAAATATCTCTTAATTATGCAGGTTTAAATTTTAATCATATCTGAAGATTTTGTAAATTTCTTGTAAAAAAAAATGCAAATTTTTTTTAAATCTAAATTTTTAAATAAGAATTTTTAAAAAAAATTACAAAACCTCGACAGCAATTGTTTGAATTAGGAAATTATTTAAGTGATCTAAAATTTGCCAACGATAAGATTATTGAAAATGGTTTTTTTTTATTAATCAAATAAAAGTCCATAGAGTATGTGTGTACAAAAAAAAATATTTCTTCTTTTATACAAGTAATAATTCGTTCGGTTGTAAAAAGGTTAATAGTCCCTGCATTGAATAGACCACTTTAACAAGCGATCATATTCGTTATTCAAATATTAAATAAGTCCTGTAAATCGAATCAAAAACTAAGCATCTTAGATGAATTGTATTGAAAAGAAATTTTATAATAAGAAGACCCATAAGAATAGATACAAATAAGAACCGGTCTTCAATATCACATCAGAAATGGGTATTAGGGGTGTGCCTTTAATGTTACGATTAGACACTCCTCGGCCAAGTTATTCAATCGAAATTAAATCATGACAAAGGTTTTCATCTTTTCTTATAGGCCTACGAATATTCCAATAGGTCTTTTGTAGACAAGAACTTTTCAATATTCGACTAATAATCCGAACTATGATTTCGAATAGAATTCATGGAAATATCAAAAATAGAAATCAACCCAAAATTTTAAGATCAATAATAATTAAAAAAAAGCATCGTTTATTTTTGTATAATTTGATTTATTTTATTTTTATACCAGTACAATTTATTAAAATAAAAAGAATAAATTAAAATATTTTAACCTTAAACATTCTAATTGGAAAATTGTCTATACAAAAAAAATAATAAGTTTAAAGCTTCTACCAATACATAATAATTTGTACTAATTATTCTTAAAGATATACAAAACTAATTAACTTGTATTATTCGAATTTTTTGAGAAAATATTTTCTTTGAAACAAAATTTTTTTTTATCTAAATCACGTAAATATCTTAAATTACTAATCGTACATAATTAAATATATAAGATTTGTTGATAGAGCACGATTGTGCATACATTCTGTTCCAGTACCTTCAATACTATATCATGCACACGTGGTTTGAGATAATGCCAAATTCCAGTGGATGATGTTGTTATGAAGTGATAGTTGACCAATGTCTGCTGGTTGTCCTTTTCCCAATTGGAATGAATAATAATTTAGCTTGTTTACAGCCGATGATATCACAGGAGTATTTTCACTATTTTTGAATGCTTCACATTCGAGATGAAGAAGAGAAAATAGTTCACGCCTGACCCCATCGATCGAAGCCGCTCCATTCGATTTTGTATGGATCTATCGAAAAATGTGCCCGCGCTTGTTCTGGCAAAATGCACTGGAACATAGAATTTTTCCTTGTTAATTGGTTGCAATTGCTTTGCACCATGTCCATCGTAGATGAATATTGCCGCATCATCGGAACAGCTATGAACCTCATTCATGATCCTGTCTTCGAGTTGCTCATTAGCCATGTTGTCCGAGTATTCGGATTCACAGTCCCAATTGTCCAATGTCTCCATCGAAGTTTTATACGTTTTTGCTGCCTTCTTTTGATTTCGTTTGTCTGTTTTGAAAAGTTTCTTCAAAACAGGCTTCAAAATGTTTTTGAACTTTTTGCTCGCCGATATTTTCGAGCCCAAAATTGTAGGTAGCCTTTTCTGTGAGTTGCACATGATTTTCGTATTTTTTCTTTGCGTACAAATTTTACTTAAACTGACAAACTGAATGTCTTGAACTAAAATGTCTTAGAATCGTGCAACTTCACTTCAATATATACCCTCGGTTTGTGACCTGTTCCTCCCACCCTCAAAAAATCTATCGAATCAGTGCACAGATTGCAGGCAGGTGCTTTCTATATCAGATATTATCGTTAATGTATGAGAGAAACAGAGATAATATTCAATATCTTTTTCAGTTAGGTAGATTTGTCTTTTTACCCTCGCAGTATCTTCTAAAGGTCTAAAACTCTAACCCAACAATAAGATTCGGAATCGTGGGAAATTTTCAAAAATTTCAAATAATCTCATCCCAGAAACACCATATGTTGCACAGTGTTTGTTGGCATAAAAAAGGATCTATTTGAATTTTCTCATTCTCTTATTTATCTTAAAGTCTAGATATAGGATTTCGGCTATGTATGTTTGTATGTATTTAGTAAATGTTGATTAGTGCAGGAATATTCAATCGGTGGTAAGGTTTTTCGATCGTAACGGACAAACAGAACATAAATCGATCGAAGAAACGAGAAACACACTGTGATGAAGGGGCAACTAAGGGCTAAACCGAAATTTGATCCATAAGTGATCATCGAGGTATTAAATGAGTTCCGTATATTAGAGAATAGATTCTCTGTTATGGAAGAACAGGTACAGACAGGTCCATATTAAGGTTTAAATTGCTCAACTGTGATCAGGGACTATACAAAAAAAGGGTTAAAGGGGCTATAACGGTGGAACTGTATTGTCTATGTTGGATATTTTTTAGCTTAGATTTAACTTTTTTAATATTTTCTTTTTGTATTTTTTTTGTATAGCCATAAGACTATGAAATAAATGTGGTTAAAAGAGCCTTTAGAAGATTTGTACACGAGCTAAGTTATGATGGTCGATGAAAATTACTTTTAAGAAGCGCGAGATTGGCTCGTGTTATCTCAGAAACGGGTTAACATAATTGGGTGACCTGTTTTATTAGAAGATTTAAAAACCAAACGAAAGTGATAAAAAATTATTGGAACAATCTCCGAATATAAACTGAGCAGGTACACCTACAAACGACTTGTTGTTCATATTGTATATACATGATATAAAGTTGAATTAAGATTTGGAAATTTTGTAAAATGTTTCGAAGAAAATAGAAGTTGTTATTTTGGTTTGAAAAATATTCATTTTATACCCTTTTTCTTATGATTTTACCGCGGACATTTATCTATAAATATGCAAATTCCCATCTATAAATTAAAAAAAAAAATCTTGTATATTAACAAAATTATTTAAAAAAAAAATATCATCTTTGTCAAATAGGAACTATCACAGAAAATGTCGAATCTTTTTGATGCAATATAAATTTTATCAATAAAAAAAAGATAGTACAAATTATTTGGAAGTAGTTTTTTTTATAGATCATGAATAGAATCAAAAATTTTTTACCAAAACTTTCAAAATTATAAAATAATTCTAAGTAAATAAAAGTCTTTTTTTTTATATAAATAATCTTAGTTTTATACCCTTTTCGTTAAGGTGTTTCAGCGGACAATGTCCATTAGTATGCATCTTTTCCTTTTAAACTTATTATTTTCTAAATAAATAATTAATCTTTCAATTAAAAGAAAATCTTGTAAATTAGAAATATTTTTTGTTTACAATTATCGGTTCTAAGCCTCCTACTTCTTGTCATATGGAAAATATAATAAAATATATCGAATCAGTTTTATCAACAAAAAAATGATGAGTAGTTTTTTTTTTTATAAATCTCAATTATTATCAAAGAAATAACTTCAAGAATCAACAAATTTTTACCAAAACTTTCATAATTTCCTTAAAGCCAATTTTCAAAAATGCATTTCAAAAAACCAACCAAACCAACACTTCTGAAGCAAAAACCATATTCAAAATTCAGTAAAACGTAGAAAAATTTGTTTCTAAATAAAATAAAAAGAAAATTTTTTTTTCGGTTGTCTTAGTTCTAATATTTATTTATACTAATTACTTATAACTAATTACATTAATATTACTTATTTCTAAAGCAAAACAAACAAACTGGAAGACAGTTACTAAATCTTAAAATTAACTTAACCGAACTTATCTCTAATTGAATGTACTACAATTTTTTAGTGGAAGACAATATTGTGGTACATGATGATGAATGATATCCTTAGTTAAAGTTCTTAATTTCTAATATTTATCACAGCCGATTTCCATGTTAAAGCTTTCTGGTTCCGTTAAAAAGTATGTGTATAAAAAAATTGCCAATAAAATAAGATCGATTCTTATTTTCGATCGATTATTACGATCAAGAAGTATTTGTTGTTACTGCCCATCTTAAAATCGATCAGGTAAATATGAATGGCATATTCATATTATAAAGTTCCTTAACTTCTTCTGTAGATCACAGTTCTGTTACTTGTTAGCAGGTACCGTTGTTGTATCCTTCTTAGAAAGTATGATACCGCTCCGTTTGCACTGTGTCGCTTCGTTGAGATATCGCCAAAAGACCAAAGTTGAGAACTTATCTTCTGTCACCAGATCTGACTTTTATGCGAAATCCTGTGCTCAAAGATTGCACAATATCGACCCAAGTAGGTCACCGTTGCCAAATGCAACAAGTGAACCTACTTCGTCGAGTTGGAGTTTTGAACTGATCTTGTCACGATTTGCTTCACCATTTATAGCAGAAATTCCGATCAGTTAAACTCCCACCCGTTAACATGAAATTCAAAGGACCCTCAAAAGAAATACGTACCCTTACCAGGTCTATTATACATAAATGAACAATACCCTAAAAAGATCTTATAAGATTTTAGGTAACGAAGCCACACCCCTAAACGTTATTGAACGAGAAAAACTATTCAACTTGAAATAAATCCGAGCGGAATAGAATATATTTTTTTATGTAAAATTCACCCCCACCATAAAAAAAAAGAACCTTCACAACTTGTACTTGCAAGTGTATATTTATCATACATGAATGTATGCTATACCAGGCATTTCTGTGGACAGCGTAATTTGGTAGTCCTTTAGAGGAACCAATTTTCCTACTCCCAAAGTGGTTGGTTTTGGCCAATTATCTGTGGTGTTAACGCGTTGTAGATAATTGCTATTGATAGGCAAGTTTAATTTTAGATTGTTTTATTTACATTATCTTCACATATTCATCGATAATCCAAATTTATTTTTATAATCGAATATCAATTAACGTTTATAGACCATTTTCCTAAGTATTTTGAACGCTCGAGCTTTGCTCTTATTTATTTATAAAAATTTTAAATATAATAATTATCCTTAGAAACACAAAATATTTCTCAAAATTTTATGAAAACTTTAGGCAAATTCCAAATTTCATCCATTAATTTTTGTACTCAAAAACTATCTTCAAATTGATGTGTACACATCAGAACCTTAAACTATCCCAATGAACAAAAAAATGTGTCCCTTTATTATCCACAAAAAGGCACATTATGTATTTTTTTTTCTTTTCTTCTTTTTTTTTTACTCTTATCGATAATATTTTCTTTGTATCTTTTGTCTTGTATATTTGGTGATGTAAGAAATATTGTATACAAAAAATATGGTTCCCACTTTGACCAGTCAAAAAGGCAATTCTTATAATGGTGCCTTGATCAAATATAGTCGTATAAATAGTGTGGTTATCCGTCCGATCATCACAGTTCAAATTATAAACTCGAGGATGTAATATTATACTTTCGCTCCTCGTGTATAAATATAATTAAGGTCTAAGATTAGACTATAAATATTATTAGAACTGATGTGGTTCTATATATTATATTTTAATTTAATATTGTGATTGCAAAATACTTTAGAATACCACGAAATTATGTGGTGTTGCAATAAAATGGACCAGTGCATTATTAGCGATTATTTTACCTGAAATGGTATAAAACTAAAGGCAAAACTTTATCGAGAGTTCCGTAAAATCAAAGAGCTACTACTCTACAATTTGCAATACTGAAAATATTGTACAATTAAATACCTGATAATACTATCACTGTGATGAGAGAAGAAGCTTTTGTGAAATCAGGACAAATCAAATGGGAACCTATTGCAATTAACCGTTATGACAGTCATCTACAGGACTCTAAGACGTTGCTTGTATGTATATGTATATTCGGTCAAAAACGATATTATGGGACGATATTTGGTGCAATACAAAATTTAACAGGTGTGATCATTATTATTATTATTAATTTTTGTCAATATAAATTTTCCTTTTTCTAAGTTAAGTTTAGACAATAAGTTATAAAATATAAAATTGTTTAGTTGAATTGTCTTCCATTAATTTTGTTTTTGTTTCTAAATAAAAGTGCAATAATAAATAAATATATATACCCATTAATAATTAATTACATTAATTTTATAAAGTGTACCTTAACATTTAAAATATTTATACTGAAATTTATAATTTCCTATTAGAAAATTTATTTTTCAATTGATTTAAGATATTTTCATTTGAAGTAAACGTGCAATAAATTCTATAGTAATATTTAAGAGAATTAATATTATTAAAAATTGATCGATTGAATTTAAGTTTAAAAATTTTCTTTTAATATTGTAATAATAATTTTGTCTTCCATTATAATTTAAATATTTTTGATTAATTTATCTGAAAGTGTAATAATTTTTAAATATTTTATTTAATATAAAAAATTTATTGTTATTTTGATAACTGTTAAGATATTTTTTAATATTAATATTAATTTGTAAAATTTAGTATTTTTTTTTATTAATATTTTCGCATAAATATTGTTACAATTTCTTTTTTTTTAAATTTAGTTTATTTCCTAATCGTTAAGCAATAGACAATATATCTGAAAAAAGTGCAATGAATATTGAATTATCTTAATTTATCTGAAAAAGTGCAATAAATATTATTAGACATTATTTTATTATAGTATCTTTATCATAATATATTGTAGTATTAATAAGAATTTAAGCATAAATTTTGTAAAGTAATTATAAAAAAGTAAATTTTTTTTTCACCATTTTAAAAATAAAATTAATAGAATTATTATCATAAAGAAAAATATAAAAATAATTATAAAAAAAAATATATATACTATATATTACTTCACTTAAATTTAAATAAAAATATAATTATATTAAGTAGTTTTTTAAGAAAATATAAGTTATAGTAAAATAATTTTCTTGTATAATTATTTTTTAATTTTATTCACCAATATTGCCTTAAAGAATTTATATTTATTATAGAAAAAATTTTGTATTTAGTATAAGATTAATAAAGAATTATTGTAATAAAATATTTTGGATAAAAAAATAAAGATTTGAAGAAAAAAAAACATAAACTAAGTATTTTAATATCGTAAATATCTGAACAAAAAAATTGTGATTGGAAAAAATATTGGTAAGTTCTGTTTTTGGAGATTTGTTCTTTTGGCTAATGTCTATTCCAAAATTAACTAAAAAAGTATTTTTTTTCTGTAATTTCTTTCTCCAAATATGGTGTTAAGGGTTATACTTTTCTCATAGAATTATTTTTGTAAATAATTTTATTTATCAGTTAATACTAAAGTATGAACATACACTTAATCCTCAAAGGTAAACAAAAAAAATCCTTTATTTAAAGCAATTTTACCCACTAGATATTATTTGCAACATGTAAATTTAATCAAACTCAAAGGCCTTTTAGATAACTTTTATTTTTATTATTACTTATATAGAAAAAATTTTCCTGCTTCATTTGATCGTATTTATTATTATTTTTTTATCTTTGTAGTAATAAAAAATTAAAAAGAATTATATGCATTTTAATTAAATTAATTTATAGCGTAAGAAAAATTTCGTTAGGATTTATTTATTTACAGTAAAATATTTCGAAGATTTTGTTAAAATCTACATGTGAACATTTTTTTCTTTTAGATTTTGGTCAAAAATATTTTCATACAATATAAGTAATAAATGGTAATCCAGTTTTTACCTTGGAAATTGAAAATAAATAAAATATACTTTAAATTCAGATTTTGATAAAAAATTTATTTAATTAAATTGTTTAAAACTTTGTCATTATATAAAAAATATGATATTATTTAAATGACTGGTACGAGACTTATTGCAGGACTCAATCCTTTTGAGGTAATTTCTGATATTTTCTTCGTATAATTTTGGGTGTAATTCAGCTTTACTTTAAGATTTATATATTTTAATACGATTTTTTACATAGCTTTAGAAGAAAAAGTCCAATAGTGTCATATCGCATGATCTTGGTTGCCTAGTGGAACCACCAAATCTCGAGATTTCACGTTCTGTGGACATTGCGCACAATAAAATCATTCGTTATCTAATGGGTAACATTAGATAAATTCTTTATCTAATGGGTAACTTCTGATGTTATTAAAACTGTATATAGTCCAGAATAAAATATTTAACTTCAGACAAAAATATTTGGTTTTAACTTTAGACAAAAATATTTGGTTATCATACAGCCATAGCACTCATAATTAATGGTAACGATCTCTCTTTCTTCATGTGCAACAAAATAAGGTCCCAATGACAACTTTAGGCCAAAGAATGTTTTTAGAGCCTCATATACAGTAATTTTGGACAAATAAGCATCATCGTTATAGAAAACTTGTTCAGAAAATCAGCATCCAAGGCCTGTTTTTGCAATCACCGTATATTCTTTGCAATTTTTTAATACTTAACTATATAATAATTAAAATGGAAAATTTTCATTTTTAGACTATACAAAAATTTACTCATATATTATATAACATATATTTAACAACTATAAAATTACATGTACTCTCCGAACTGCAAAATGAATAATTCAGTATTAAAATTGACCTGTATAATTTGGCTAAAACTTGTTTGTCCTCGTACTTATAGAAATATTTAAAAATATTATCTTTCAAAGAGAAAAAATAATTGTTAAAATTTATAATATTATCAATTAAAATAAATAATATCAACAATTAATAACTGATTAATTATAAGGAAATCACTATAAATTCGTTATTCTATTTTAAAAACTGTTTATATCATTTCTTATATTTCTTTGAAATTTTTTTGTAAGAGTCCTAAAAAAATAATTTTTAAGCTATCTTGAATAGAATAAATACGAAAAATACAATAGTCCAAAAATGATATTTTCTTAAGGTGCGTGTATCCTAGGTAAATCGCCAAAATAGTGCACACTCCACAAATTCGATCGGTCGGTATTCATTAGGCCACGAGTTATACTCGCGACGGACGCATGTTAGCTGATCGCATCGCGATCATAAAGCACATCTTTGGATGACACCCACACACGTCAATAGATAAAAAATAAAATAACTGACAAAAGAAAAAAAAGGAAACCAATTACGAAAAAAAATCCGAATAATAATAAACAGAAATTCACTTTCCCAAGATCTACAAAGTACAAGTGATCCTTTCGTCAGGTAAATATAAGAAAATCCACTACACTATACTACACTTCACTACACTAGTTATACATATGCGTGCACATGCAGATCGAATTTCTTCCTTATTTGATTGAGGCACAATCAAGCATAACAAAAGGTCCACGCACAGAATCCCAAGTTTATTTTCAAAATCTTCCCACGGTCACAATCTAGGACTCCTCGACTCGTGATATGCACATGCATGAAGTGCGTACCCAAATATCTGCGCATAAGATATGAGACTCGTCCCGAAATAGTAACAAGCAGTAAGAAATAAAGGTTTCTTCGAACACCTGCTCCAAAAATCGGAATAGTCCCGCTCTGAATGGCATAGATTTGAACCGAGGGTGAAAAGTGTGGGAACCAAGATTTCCGTTACGAACACGTACTCTGGCTCAAGGTCCTGCACAACGCTAGTTCTTTCTATACAAATAGCCGATTGATTAAGACTTGATAGCACCCACACATAAGAAACCATCGACATATATTATTCAAATCAATCGATCAATTTTTTCTCATTAAGACTTTTCTTTTCTGTCTTTTCCTTCCTTAGCCCTTTTTTTATATCGTACAATCAATTATCCGATTTAAATTTTATCTGATCAAAAAGGCCAATAATAAAGGAGATGTTGTTGTATTTATTCGAAATAATAAATTATGATCAACAGATTATTTTTAAACAAAATTAATGAGTAAAAATTTTCAGTAAAATTTGTTTAGTAAATTTGTTCATTAAAAATAGTTCAATCGAAATTTTTAGTTACAAAGTATTAGTAAAAATTTTCAGTAAAATTAGTTCAGTAAAAGTAGTTCAGTAAAAATTGTTAAGTAAAAATTGATCAGTAAAATTTAGTCATAAAAAATTGTTCAGTAAACATTTTTCAGCAAAATTTGTTATTTGTCAATTTTTACATTTTTCAGCAAAATTTTTTCAATTCAGTAAACATTTTTCAGCAAAATTTTCACTATTTAAGGATAAAAATAATTTTTTTTCTCGAAGTTGCATTATAAATAATTAATGTATAAAATGTGAATCAATCTTACACTGAATTATTTTTGAATATATTTAACACATTGTTTTGAAACTTATTCATATTAACAAGTTCTTTAGATCTATTTTATCAAGTAAAGCCAGCATAAATATACAGATTGGAACTGCTTAAAATTCTGTAAGCGTTGTTATCAAGTCGCTTCCAAGTTTGTCTAGTTAGCTTCTAGTCGTCCAGTGAATTTATGGGTGTTAATACTAAAAAGCGATTGGAAATTAGCGAAAAAATGCTGAACACTATCTCTACGAAGATGATTGCTAATCTGTACTAATACGCATCTTATCGTTTTTGCTGGTTTTTGTCCAGTTCTACACGTTTAGCTTCAATAAAATGGTTGTTCGATGGTGAATACTCAAGGGAGCTAGTTAACTAGTGAAAGGTACTCGGAAAAAAGTGGCGCGGCACTCTTGTTTGATGCTAGCGTAACATCTTAGCGTACCTGTTCCATTTGGCCACCATGGATCACAACAAATCGAACATGATCACCAGCAAGTCAATACCAACAACTCCAATATCATACGATCTATTCCGGAGCATACATGATGGCCATTAAACACTGGCGGGTATCCAAGTCACTATAGTGTCGATTGGCAATTGGCAATTGGCAATAGGCAATTGGCAATTCCGATGATACCACTTCGGATCGATAGTGAACCACACCAGATCTGCCGGTTAGTGCAATTAGTTCCAATCAATCGACTCAGTTATCGATTATGAGGCGGGCATTGTCGGCATATAAATAAAGACTTGCGATCCCAACTTGTTAAAATTGTAAATTGTTTGCCTATTGAACAAGTATCCGACCGATATCCATCAAGCCACCACAATACAATTCGGCCTCGATATATGCGCAATTCGAACGCCGCCCACTGTTAGAAACCAGTGCCCATTAATTTAAAGCCTTAAAGGGCACCCATCAACAGAATAACCAGAACCAGGAACAATGTTTGTTTAAAATACAAAATGGTCTTTCATCAATAACTGCGAAACCGAAATGCGTTTTAATATAATTAAAAAAAAAAATTATAATAAAAAAGTAGTTTTAGGCGCCCAACCAAAATAAATATTTATTTATAAAAATATTATATATAAAATTAATAATTAATTATACTGTAAAATTAATTGCAAAATAAATGTTTTCCATATCACAGATAAACAGAAGTACGAACTCCTCGTAAATTGATTCCTTATTGCATCAAATGTAAATGTCCCGGCATTAGAGCCCCCAGATCCTTTACAATTAAAATTTAAAATATCACAGTTGTTGATCACAGACAATATTTATCAATCATTGCTCCAACAATATATAAGGGTGTCAGTGGCTGTTAAAAAAGAATATTATTATTATTAGTGGACTCTTTTTGGGAAAATATTAATTTTTACTTACAGTATGCCCTTAAAAATAAGTTCGAGGATCATTCACGAAAGGTATCGTATTCAAAAAGAATAGAATGAATGCCTTCGATCATACGAGATATGATATTTCGTCTCGATTGCGATTCACACTATAGTCCTGTATTCGGAGGTACCGACTTTTATAGATGGTATATCGGCGTTCATACAATACAGTGCTCCACCCCTCGAAAATGTCCACCAATTGAATCGTATCCTTACGACAGGTGCAACTATTTTAACTATTTCCCTATTTGAATATGGTTAGGGATTATCTATTCATTCTTAGGGCTTGATTTCTATTGGCAGTTTTTATAAATTTATGGGACTAACCTAATATTTTCTCATATCTGAACTTACTTTTTTTTTTGAATTGCAAACATTAGATCCTTTATTATATTAACTAATATTGAAATTCTTATGACTTTTCTGTAATTTGTGCGAGTTTTTTTTTGAATTTTTTTCCATTTAATTTGGATTTGTGTATAAAAATTACTATTTTTTCTAAATTTTATTTATATCTATAACTACTAATTAATTTATAATATTTTATAGCATGAAATGGGAGTGAGAACCCATCGACGTTTCTTGATAGAGAAGAGTTTTCTTACGAGTGGATTATGATGATAGGATAAATGGGGAAAGGTACAGATTCTGAACAAACGGAAAATTAAGATTACGATGTATGTCATTATTACGAAAATAAAAAAGGGACCTCAATAATTTTTTGGAGGAACTTAAATAGTAAGTTGTGGGGATGCGAAAGGGATTGAAACGTTTTGTGTGATCCTAAAAATTGAATTCCATAGGTCTAAATGGTATTATGATTGCGTTGTATATTAAAAGTTTACTATATATTATTACGTTTGAACCAGTAGCCTAAGAAGTTGTAGATAGCTTCAACTCCTTTTAGTCTAGTATGCGGGTTCCTTGGTAACCTCTTGTGGAATTATACTGCCGTTAAGATAAAAAGGATTAGGATTGAAAATTGCGGATATAAGATTGTAAATTATTGTAAACATTACATCAGGATTTTTATGGTTAGTAAGTGTGGCCATATCATCTGTATACGTAGATTCTGTTGGGATATCATAGGTAAAAATATAATATAAAATGGGACCGAACATACTACCTTTTGGGACTCCGGCCGAGTTAACTGCTACTTGAAAATGACGTTAGAAGGGATATGAATTTATAATGTTGAAGGAAGCAAGCTCTTGAATATCCAGAGAAGCCCAGAACACCACATATGATCAAGAGGTTGCTAGATATTTTTAAAAAAAGGCCTGAGCAATATTCTTTCTATTTAAAAAAAAGTCCTGGGATGAAAATGTACTCGTAATCAAGAATGCGATGGCATTGCTGGATTATCGGTAGCAAAATTATTGACCAAGAATTATTCTTTTCTTATTTAGGAAAGGATAGAGTCGTTATAGTAGAATTTTTTCAAAAAATTTATCTAGTATTGGTAGGAGGCTGAAAAATTTATTCATAGTTTTTTTTTTGGTTTAAAAATCATTTTAATGATTGAAAATTTATAAAGTAAGGATAAATAGGTTGCCTTTGCAAATACGAGTATCGCGAATTTTTAATTTCCGCAGGTTACGTATATTCAATTTTCGTTAAGTTGGTACTCATGTGTCTCACTTATGCCGACAAGTTCAGCTATTTTGAATGCTCAGTTAATTTTTGACAGCTACTTTGCTTGCTCGTATTTTGGCTCGTCTTCGATTTTTGCTCAATTTTGACCAAACACAGCATCACATTAACATTGCTAAGGAGATGTTGAACTCTGTCCGCGACGACCCTAATTTGCTCCAGAGGATCATAACTGGTGACGAATCATGGGTTTATGGTTATGAGATGGAAACCAAAGCTCAATCATCCCAATGGAAGCTGCCGCACGAGCCAAGACCGAAAAAAGCGCGCCAAGTTTCGTCGAATGTGAAGGTTTTGCTTACAGTTTTCTTCAATTGCAGGGGCGTGATGCATAATGAGTTCTTGTCACAGGATAGAACGGTCAATAAGGAATATTACCTGCAAGTTATGCGCAAGTCGCGCGAACCAACCCGCCAGAAACGCCCTGATTTGTGGATGAACAAAAATTGGCTTTTGCCATTTTTGGCCAAAAACAACACACTAATAATGCCGCAGCCGCCGTATTCTCCAGATCTGGCCGTCTGTGACTTTTTCTTGTTTCCGAAATTGAAGAGCACCATGAAAGGACGACGCTACGCTGCAATTGAGGAGATAAAGACGGCATCGAAGGAGGAGCTGAACAAGATCACAAAAAATGATTTTTTGAAGTGCTTCGAGAATTGGAAAAAATTTTGGCACAAGTGTATAATATCTGGTGGCGATTACTTTGAAGGGGACAAAATACATTTTCATGACAAAATAAATAATTTTTGAAAGAACACAAAATTCGCGATACTTTTTGAACAGACCTCGTATTTGTAATGAAGATTAAAGTTTTTCTGGAAATTTTCTTCAGAATCGCAGCTGATATTAGTCCGAGCTTTAACATTAACATATTAAATTTATTTTCATTTTTTTTAATTAGCAGATTAATAATAACATTCTATAATCAAAAAAAAAATGCATCAAAAAGTATAATATATAAAAAAGTATTACAAGATTCTGATAAAAAATTTATCTACTTATTCAACATCTTTTTTTTAATAAAATATAAAACTTTTTTAATACAAATAAGGATTCAAAAGGAATTTATAGTGCCCCCCACCCCCTTTCTATAATATGAAAACAATATAAAATTAATGTTAAATAATTGTTTTTTTCCAAAACTGTACTTACTAAATAATTAAAAGCGTATGCTTTCACAGTAAATAAATTGTGTTTAAACTACCATTCGGACAGATCAGAAGAATTTAGGATCTTAACAATCCATGTGCACTTGTTCAATCAGATCAGAGTCAAAGATATTTAATGGAAAATCTTAGAATAAATAAAAATTCGGAAAAATAACCAAAGCTATTTACTAAAGAAATTCTCGAAATGATTGCAATAGTAAACATTCTGGTCAACATGTCTACTTTCCGTATTACGTGAGAATTCTTTCCGCCATTAAACAGAATGCACCTTTAGATGTATGCTCATTTGATGCACCTACCCACGAAACAATAGTGTAATGTCATTGTTTGCCATTTCCTAATCGATTTGACCTCCGGTCGACATCAAAAAGTATTCTATTTACCGCTTTTGAAACGCAAGTGAATCTCTAAAAATATTTGAAGCTATTTTCTAAAGTGCTACATTCTGTCGACGATGGAATTCTCCACCTATACACGTATTAACGTTCGATGTGCTGATTTCATTAAGGTAAGAAAATTCACTATTGCTTTGTGGTCAATGTCATTCCTTATTTTGTTGCCATTATCCAAGATCTAATTTGTGCTATGGAAAGTAAAGTTACATAAAGCATAATTAAAATATTTTATTCTACTGCTCAAACTTTGACATTATATACGCAATATAACATTATTCAAATGCCTGCCACAAATCTTCTCACAGAAATCGATTATTTTGAGATAATTTTTGATGCCTTTTTCACACATTTCGAGTTATAATTGGGATATTATTTTACAGAAGTTGTTTTTTTTTTTAAATTCTCTAAAGTTTAAAAATTATCTTCATAAGTAAAACTATTTGACGCCGTTGAAAAAAAAAATTCTAATGGCGTCAAATTGCACGATCTTGCAGCAAATGGACTTTACCAAATCTGAAAATTACGTGTCCTTGAAACATTTCGCAAAATAAAGCAAAAAATTGTCCTGTTGTGTAGCATATACGAGATATCTTCAAAAAGTATCGCGAATTCAAAAATTATATTATTTAAATATAAAAAAATATTTAGTAATCCCCACCAGATATTATACACTTGTGTCAACGTTTTTTCCAATCCTCGAAGCACTTCAAAAAATCATTTTTTTTTGTGCGTCGTGCTTTAATGAGGCTCTTCAGTTTCGGTCACATGGAGATGTTTTTCCATTGTTATGCACAGTTTCGGGCACATTTATTTGTGCATAACAATGGAAAAAAGCGACTTTAGGGCTGTCATCAAACATCTCCATTTGAAAGGCTTAAGCCCGAAAGAAATCAAAGCCGAGTTGGATGCAGTTCATGGCACATCTGCACCTGTGTTTGCGACGGTTTACAATTGGGTGAATGAATTTAAACGTGGCCGTTCATCCACAAAAGATGTCTACTCCTGAAATCATCGACAAAATCCACGATCTGATTTTGAACGATCGGCGAATTAAAGTGCGCGAATTAGTTGAGGCCACGGGCATATCACAAGGTACAGTCGCTTCAATTTTGCATGAAAAATTGTCTGTGAAAAAAATTTCGGCAAGATGGGTGCCGCGTTTGCTCTCAGAGGAGAATAAGCGCAATCGTGTAGTGGACTCTGAGGCTATGTTGGCACTCTTTCATCGCAATCCTGCCGAATTCCTTCGTCGATATGTCACTGTGGACGAAACCTGGATACACTACTACACTCCAGAAACAAAGAGACAGTCATCACAATGGATTTTCAAGGGTGAACGGGCTCCGAAGAAGGCAAAAACTGTGCCATCGGCCGGCCACGGTCTTCTGGGATTCGCTGGGCATCATTTTTATCAACTACTTGGAAAAAGGAAAAACAATAACAGGAGCGTATTACGCGTCGTTATTGCAACGGTTGAGCGAGGAAATCAAAGAGAAACGCCCCCATCTGAAGAAGAAAAAAATCCTCTTGCATCAGGACAATGCGCGTGTGCACACCTGCGCTGTTTCCATGGCAAAAATTGTGGAATTGAGAATGGAATTGTTGCAGCATCCCGCTTATTCACCAGATTTGGCCCCGAGTGACTATTTTCTTTTCCCCAATCTGAAGAAATGGCTTGGCGGACGACGGTTCACTTCCAACGAGGACGTCATTGCTCAAACGGATGAGGTTTTTGCAGAACTTCCAAAATCCTATTTTTTGGACGGGATAAAAATTTTGGAAAAACGGTTAGAAAAGTGTATAGAGTTAAAAGGAGATGATGTTGAAAAATAAATAAATTTTTTTTTTAAAAACCGTTTTTTTCCATCTTTTTCAAAGGACTTATTGAACGACCCTCGTAACTCTACCATAAACCTACTAAAAACAGACCAGTTTGCTTTAGAAAAATGGTAACGTCCACTCACACGATACTTGTAGTCGACAAATGGCCTCACGGTCGTGCTGCTATGAAAAAGGCCTCTGGTTCATGTTTAAGGCAACTTACATACAAACAAAATAATAAAACAATAAACAATTCAGATATTCATTAATTATAATAGAGTTTCGATTATAAATACCATATATAAAATACTTAAAAAATAAATATTCTAAAACAAATCGAAAAATAATTACAATATGGCCATCTTATGAAATTATGATCACAAAATTTATTATTTACTAGTAAATATTTACAAATTACTATGTGTATCGTCCAAATATATCGTAAAATTCCAGGTAAATCGAATTGAAAGTATTGAAAAATATCAATAGTAAAAATACATTTTTCGAATATCATAAAGTTATAAAAAAAAAATGCTCTATCAAGTATTTTGCGGTGATTGAATGCTTGGAAAATAGTGCATTATTGCAACAAGTGTTATTTTATTATATTGCAGTCACAAATTGCACTTTAATACGGCAGTTCATTAAAATTTATCACATTAGCACGACTGGACTTTTCTTCTCTCGAAATGAATTATTCCTTCTGATAAGTATTTTCTTTTCTTTTTCAATATTTTGATTTCCATTTCTACTTTTATAAAAACGATAACATCAGACTATGTATAAAATGATTTAATTAGACTTTTATTAGCCAAAGAAAAGATCTTCTTAAATAAAAGTGATTTCCAATGTGTCCAATTCTATGCGAATATTCCAAATATGACTACTGACAGACAGACTGATCAACCAGTATTCGAAGGGAATTTCATGAATTTTCTTCACTTTATTACTAAAGTAGCCGCAATTAATGATTTGAAAATGTTTCCCTTCTCTTAATATTGCTATTTTGTGCTAATTAAAATTTCTGCAATTAATAATTCATAAGAAAATCCAATTTAATCGATACGAATAGTTCAGCAAGTTATTAAAAAAAGCAAAAGTTTAAATAAACTAAATCTACTAACACATATGTACCATATAAATAAATTTATGTTTGTAAATAAAAGGATTCATTTAGAAATGTGCACAGAAGTGAAAATATAGAAGGAAATATGTACGTATAATTATAAATGAATTTGTTTCATTACCTTTTTTGCTATGGTGCTGTTTCTTATTGTTTTTTTTTGTTCAGTACTTTATTTCACTTTAATAATAATTAACCAAAGAAAATATGATGAAGCTAAATAAATTTGAAATTATAAATTAAAACAACTCACCGCGTGACGCCGTAGCTATGTATCATTAAAATGTAACAATTGCAACAACAGCAAAAAGAAAAAAAAGCAAGCATATTAATAGAAGATACTTTTATCGACATGATGAACTCTTGAATGGGATGAAAAGATTTTTTATTCTTCTTAACAATAAATTAATATATATATTTAATAAATAAATAAATACTATAGATACGAGTAGATAAAAGATTATCATTTAATTTAATCACCATGGCATCTCATTGAATTGAAGAGATAAAGCTTGTCCGTGTCTGAATTGATGGCAACTGAAAAAATCCATCAATGTGAAATAGTAATCTCTTAATTAATTGGTTAGAGTCTCTTTGCCATAATAGATGCACCAATGTGGAATCGATTTAACGATAATTTCAAGCAATCACAAATTCCTTGTTACATTTCCAATATTACTAATGATCAGAAGTGTTTTTATCGATTTATTCGAAATGTGAACTAGTACGTTTTTTTTTTGTATTTGCCTTTGTAATGAGAAAAATTATTAAATGAAAACAAACATGTTTAAATAATAGGAGAAGACCCTGTAGATAGTAGCTGGGATGCTGTGGCATAGCGCCAAGACCGTTTCAGCCTTTATAAAAAGTTTTTATTATTATAAATGTCTATAATTTGTTGTACTATTATTTTTCTTTAATTCTCAACTAAAAATCTGAATAATTTTTCTATAAAATTGGAAATTTCAATATTTTTTTTTACTCGCTTTGCTCACCAACACACAGCCCCCCCCCCCCCTCTCATACGATCGCTTCGCGTTCTCCTGGGGGGGGTTCATATGTCAAATATTCTACTTAATAGAGGGAAAACATCATTATTGTTATTTTTTTAAATGTTATATAATTTTATTTTTATGTAAAATTAAACAAATTTTATTTCATTCTCGAAAGTAAGAGCGTGACAATGTTCTCATTCTTTTTTCATGGCCCCCTATGTCCAAATATTCTACTTTTTTTTACATCATATTACATCCTCTTCACACAAATACGCTTGCGTTCTTTCATGACTTCAAAAAAACACACATATTGAAACAACAAAAACTCTTACATACATCATAATAAAATCTTACAAAATGAAAAACTTTTTTATATAATAGATAGAAATAATTGCTAAAATTTACAGAAAAATTTATTTGGAAAGTAAACAGGAAATTTATTTGAAATTAAATTCTGAGCGCAATGGCGGTATGGAATCTTTACGTTCAGGACAGTGGTTCTGTGTTGTTTGAACTTAAAATATAGTGCATTGACAAAAGCTCAATTTTTCGACAAAAAAAAATATTTTTTTTTTTTAAATAATTTTTAAAATTTACAGGAAATTTATTTGGAAAGTAAACAGGAAATTTATTTGGAATTAAATTCTGAGCGCAATGGCGGTATGGAATCTTTACGTTCAGGATAAAAAAAATCTCGTTCCATACCGCCATATGTAGTTTCAATAAGATGGCGCCACATGCCACACAAAATGACGAATTTTAAGTGGTTCTGTGTTGTTTGAACCTAAATTATCTTGCATTGACAAAAGCTCAATTTTTCGACAAAAATCACAAATCTTCCAAGGGTTCTGACAATCTAACAAACCCCCCCCCCCCCACATATGAACATTTTAAATTTTCATCCCATTTTTTACAATGTCGTACTTTCTGCAAATTTCTGTATAAATCGATGCAATTTTCAGCAGTTTATGAATTTTTAGTGTTTGTGTGCCGTTTGGACCAAAATTATGGTGTATTGACAAAAGCTCAATTTTTCGACGAAAATCACAAATCTTCCAAGGCTTACATAAACCATATGAACATTTTCAAATTTCATCACATTTTTTTACAATGTCGTACTTTCCGCAAATTTCTTTATAAATCGATCCAGTTTTCAGAAATTTAGGGATTTTTAGTGTTTCTGTGCCGTTTGGACCAAAAATATTGAGTGTTTGTGTGCCCTTTTAGACCTAAATTATTGTGGATTGACAAATATTCAATTTTCGACAAAAATCACAAATCTTTCAAGGGTATTTCCGCAAATTTCTGTATACGAGTATGTCGTACTTTCCGCAAATTTCTGTATAAATCGATGCAGTTTTCAGAAATTTATGAATTTTTAGTGTTTCAATTTTTTACAATGTTGTACTTTTTGCAAATTTCTGTATAAATCGATGCAATTTTCAATTTCTGTATAAATCGATTTTCAGCAATTTACGCATTTTGAATGTTTCTGTGCCGTTTAGACCTAAAAAATCGCGGTTTGACAAAAGTTCAATTTTTGACATGTTTTATCTAATTACAGTCCAAAGTACAAATTGGATAAACCTTTGTTTTGAAATAAAATAATTCATTGGTTTCTTGAAAAAGGAAATAATTACGATAATAAACATATACTAACTTTCAAACATAAAAAGAAAAGCTTTTTTAAGGCAATTAGTGATTGAGTGGTTCTTTTTTTAAATCGTTGCAGGAAATACTTTTAACAAAAGCGGTTACATACAAATGACAAAGTTCTACCTCAAATTGAATTTAGAGACAACTTTTTCAAAATAACTAAAATGGCGAATTCCAAATTTTAC
Source organism: Atherix ibis (assembly GCA_958298945.1). Taxonomy (NCBI): domain Eukaryota; kingdom Metazoa; phylum Arthropoda; class Insecta; order Diptera; family Athericidae; genus Atherix; species Atherix ibis. The sequence continues at coordinate 25,861,228 of OY282605.1, read as the reverse complement.
CAGTTTTGATTCTGAAAAATATAAAAATTCTATTAAAAAAATAAATAATAGATTTTATATACCGAAATAAATTGTTATTTAATTACTATTTACAATGAATTATGCAAAAAAAATCATTGATAAGACTTGCTTCAATATACAAAGGTCGTTCAATAAGTCCTTAGAAAATCCGAGAAATTGCGCTCGTAGTGTCGGTAAAGATTTTTATTTGTGCATAACAATGGAAAAAAGCAAGTTTAGGGCTGTCATCAAACATCTCCATTTGAAAGGCTTAGGCCCGAAAGAAATCAAAGCCGAGTTGGCTGTGTTTCCGATCTGCACCTGTGTTTGCGACGGTTTACAATTGGGTGAATGAATTTAAACGTGGCCGTTCATCCACAAAAGATGAACATCGTTCAGGACGCCCAGTTGAGGTGTCTACTCCTGAAATCATCGACAAAATCCGCGATCTGATTTTGAACGATCGGCGAATTAAAGTGCGCGAATTAGTTGAGGCCACGGGCATATCACAAGGTACAGTCGCTTCAATTTTGCATTAAAATTGTCTGTGAAAAAAATTTCGGCAAGATGGGTGCCGCGTTTGCTCTCAGAGGAGAATAAGCGCAATCGTGCAGTGGACTCTGAGGCTATGTTGGCACTCTTTCATCGCAATCCTGCCGAATTCCTTCGTCGATATGTCACTGTGGACGAAACCTGGATACACTACTCTCCAGAAACGAAGAGACAGTCATCACAGTGGATTTTCAAGGGTGAACGGGCTCCGAAGAAGGCAAAAACTGTGCCATCGGCCGGCAAGGTGATGGCGACGGTCTTTTGGGATTCGCAGGGCATCATTTTTATCGACTACTTGGAAAAAGGAAAAACAATAACAGGAGCGTATTACGCGTCGTAATCTGAAGAAGAAAAAAATCCTCTTGCATCAGGACAATGCGCGTGTGCACACCTGCGCTGTTTCCATGGCCAAAATTGTGGAATTGTTGCAGCATCCCGCTTATTCACCAGATTTGGCCCCAAGTGACTATTTTCTTTTCCCCAATCTGAAGAAATGGCTTGGCGGACGACGGTTCACTTTCAACGAGGACGTCATTGCTCAAACGGATGAGTATTTTGCAGAACTTCCGAAATCCTATTTTTTGGAAGGGATAAAATTTTTGGAAAAACGGTTGGAAAAGTGTATAGAGTTAAAAGGAGATTATGTTGAAAAATAAAAATTTTTTTTTTTTAAAAACCAGTTTTTTCCATCTTTTTCTAAGGAAAACTTAATTAAAAGGCCATCTTTCCAACAAAAAAATCTTTTTATCTCTAGCTTGAATCTTTTCTAAAAAAAAAAAAAGACTATCTTCATTTCTAAGTAAAGAAAATAACTTAATTTTACACAAAAAATAATTTTTAATGATGGTGGTATATAAAACCATCATTAAAAATTATATTTTCAGTTTAATATAAATATTAACCTTAATATGCATAGTTAAGATGCCTACTGTAAGAATATAATCAAAAAAAAATTTCTAAATAGAAGGGTGGTGGAGGTTAGCTGCGGGTTGTGTCATTAACTGACAACTTATAGTATAATTAAATAAAACTTCAGTTTATTTTTATCTTATAATCAACTTTTCATGATTTAATTTATTTAATCACAGATCACATACAAACTTTCGACAAAATTTCTTCATTTTGGAAATTGACAAAATTTAAATAGATCCACAAAGTTAAACCATCATTAATTATTATTTTGCTTTTATTTCTATTTAATCTCATTTATACAAACATACAATTTATGAGCATAAACTGACATCGATAATAAGTTATTACCAAAAATTAATATATTTAATGGTAAAATTTTTTTTTTGTTCACACACTAAAGAAAAAGGAAAACAATTTTCCAGGTACATTTTTTTTATTATTTATTCTCATTGAAATAAATTTGTTATTATTGTTGTTATTATTTTTTAACTAAAATATATTTGCATTTTCCTTTCTCATTAATTACTTTGATAAAAGAAATATTTTGTTTGTGTTTTGTTTTTTAATGTACTCTATTTTAGCAATTTTTGTTTTCCATTAATTTTCTATAAATACAACGATTGAAACAATCTCGAAAACCTCATTCGAAATTATTGAGCTTATCAAATCTTTTACTTAATGAATCGTAAAAGATCTTTTTTCTTTCTTTTTGTGTAATCCTCTTGTTTGGAATAACACCTTTCGTTACTGGTTAAATTTCATCTATCAGCTTTTATAGTCTACATTTTATCTTAATTTTATTTGACTGAAGTGATTATGTTATTGAATAAGCTTTATAATTATTTAATTAAAATCGGCAATATATAATCCGCAATTTATCTACGTTGTCTCCTTCAGCAATTATATATATATATATATATATATATGCCCTTTTCCTGAATATCATCTTTCTTTATAGTTTATTGATTTGCCCTTTATTTTCTTCTCTACATTCATTATATACAAGTAATATTATGTAAAGTGCATTTATAATGATTTTTATTATTACTATTATTTTGCAGGACAAACATTTTATTTATAAATTGTAATTATTTGAAATTGTATTCATTTTGAATAAATATTAATTGATATCAATTTGTTATGAAATTTGCACTAATTAATTTTCTCCCCTCTACTAAGTGATATATTCGCCTTATCAGAAAAAAAAACACATATAATTTTAGAATAAATTTAAATCTGAAATACCGAAGAAATAAAAACTATTTTATTGTATTTGCATTATGTGAACACATGAAACAAAATTTACATAAAATAATGATTGAATTTTAATTTAAAAAAAAAAAAAATTCAAATTTTATCAACTTTTTTTTAAGTTAATTAATTTCTAATTAATATATTTAATTAAATTTGATTTAAATTTATTTTATTTAAAGACCAGATTTATTGTTATATTATTAATTTGATCAATTAATTGCTTAAGCTGCTCCCACGTGCTTTTCAATAAATTCCTAAAAATAGAAACAGAAAATTATTATTAAAAACCAAAATCAATTATGAAAAATAATATTTTTTTCTTTCAAAAAGGACATTTCTAATTAGAAATACTTTCAATGTTTTTTTTTTTTAATTATTTTAACTTTTTACTAACCTTAACATCATTTAACTCTAATGCATCGCAAGAGTGTGACATTCCGTACGTCATAAAAGTAACATCCTTCATGAAACCTTTCATTTTTATTGAGGATAATTCTCCAAAATTATATGGTACAACAGGATCAAAATAACCATGTGCTTGGAATATCTGAAAACGAAAAGAAGAAATAATTAAAAGAGCTTGTCTGGAATTGTAAAATTCTATCTTACTGGCAGATCATCAGGACAAACTTTTAAGTTTGGGAATTCTCTGTGAAGTGGTAGCCAACACGAAAGTGCTATAACTCCACCCAATTTTTCAGGATATGTTAGACCAGAATATAATGCTAGTGCACCACCTTGTGAGAATCCTCCAACTATTATTCGATTCGCAGGTATCCCACGATCTATTTGGCTCTTGATTAAGGAATGCACAAATTCTCCAGACTTTCGTATACCATCACCATCTTCAGGTGCTGATTGTCCTATCGCTTTTAAATCGAACCAACAAGTCATTTTAAAGCCAGCATTCAATGTTACCGGCATTTCCGGTGCAGTAGGTAAAAGTGCTTGCATATGAGGTGGGCATATACGACTCATATATGGCTGCCATTTGTATCTAAAATTTTATTCATCAAAAAAACAAAAAAAAAAAGATAATTTTTTAATAAATCTAAAATTTTTGTTTTTAAAATTGTATATTATATATTATAATTTATAAAAAATCACAATTTAAATTGATGAAAATTTATCGGAAAATACTTTAAACGTCGTAGATTAAATGTTGCAGATACAAATGTTGCTAGCAACATATCATTATAAAGTTTTTTGCTGTCAAACTCAAATCAAGCGTAAATAAAAAATGTTTTTCTTAATATAACCTCGAACTTAGATGTTTGTAAATAAATACTCTCAACTCTTATCAATTTTGCTATATTTAAAAAAAATCTTCATTCATTCATTCATTTATTTATTCATTCTGTGGTTTAGGCTCCAATAAATTGTTCTTTTTATTAAAGCATATTTATTTTTCAAATAAAATTACACTTTTATTGAATAATTTTTTTGATTATTTATCAAAGACGTAATAATATATCAGTACGATTAGAATAAGTAAAATTTAAATAAGAAATTATTAAGCTAAAAAAAACCCTTGTTTTGCAATTGCAATCGCAACCACTTTTACAAACAAATTAACTCCCATTGAAATATTAACTTTTTTACATTTTTGCTAATTTTTTGGTATTTATTTTTTTTTTAATTTTTGGCAATAAATTCAATTAGGTTTATATAATAGTTTTATATAATTAATTACTAATAAAAGCAATGATAAGCATTTATTACGAAATGATTATATCCATCCAAAGCTCACACATTTACCAAATTTCAATTTTGAACAAATAAATTTGAATATTCAGCAAAATAAAAAAAAATAAAAAACAATTAGAGAGTTTTATATGAATAAAAATTACATAAAATAACCACTAAGAAATTCAATATTAAAAAGTTTAAAATTTTAATGAGTGCATACAATACAAATGCATAAATTTAGGCGCGCCGTTAAACAACACAATTGGATTTTTTTCCCCCTCTTTTTAGCTATTTAAGCGGAGATGATTTCTCTACGATCAGAAAACATCATGAATTATAATAACTTATCTTTCCAATTATAACGAATTTCTCATTAGATTAGGTAATGATTTATTGTCAGTAATGTCATTAACTCACCCGTTATCACCAAGACCATGCATGAAAATTATCTAAACAAAAACGGAAGAAAATTTCAAAATTAATTTTTGCCATTCAATTCGTTTTAGAAATCAATAACAATTGAGCCATTATTGCACCACGTGTAAAATCATTACTATGTGGTGTCATTAATAGCTTGATCGAAATAATGTATCCAATCTTTGTTTTCAATAGAAATTATACAATTTCTAAATGTCATATTAGTGAAATTTCCAAAATTGAATAATTAATTTCTGATTGTTTTTGCCTGATTGGACTGAACTGCTTACCGATGAGCTATGTTGTTCAACTGACTGCACAGAGTAAATACGCGAGCTCATTTTTATTATCGACTCAAACTGTTCCTTTAATTAAACAAGGAGTTCAATTGAAGACTTTCCGTCGAAAACACGGAAAATTTTATAAATAATTTGACAGCACAATTCACCAAACTAATTGCATTTGACAGTCAATGGCAGCAGGCAGATTCACCAATTCACTTCGTAGTATTTAACCAACTCCAACAAACTGATGACAATTGTCCGAAAAGAAGAAAACTATCCACTCTTGTCACAGCTGACAACATGGCGAAATTACATATAAGAAAAAAAATTCAATTTCACGATAGTGTTACCTAGTGTATAATTCGTTGTCATCAAATAGTAATAATAATAAATAGAAACAATTTAAACTTCCGATATTTTATGTACATATTATTCTATAAAAATTTCTCATTAGTTTCAATCTGCATTCGCATTTATTAATTAGAATCCATTATCGGCGTATCTAATGTCAATTTAAACGTCGACAATGCAGTTCTTTCCATCAATTTATCGAAGATTCAAACACTTAACGAACGTTTCCTAAAATTCGGAACAAATTTTTGACATTTCTCATTTTGAAAATGTCAAATTGTCATATTCTAATTTGATGCTTCGAAAATTGTGAGGTGGTTTATGTGTGGAGTATTATTTTGTAAAAATTACTAGTTTTTTTTCCATATTTCAGAAAAAAATATTTTTTTTTCAACTATTCACTTTTTTGGAACTCCGATTAATGTAATTAATTACAAAAATACTGTTTTCAACTCACCCAAAATCACCAAGTCCATGCATAAAAATTAGCTAAAAAAAAAATTAAATATTCATTTATATAAACATCTATTTTAAATGAGAAAATATTTGTGTATAATTATATTAAAGATGGCAATATAATTTTGATCTTAATATTAACTAAAATAGTTGTTTAAATTTTGTTGAATTATTTAATTATAAAATTTCTTTATAAAAAATTTTGAGTGAAAAAACTGAAAAAAGTGTTCATTATTACCGTTGATAGATGCTTTTTAGCTGCCTCAACAACAAAAATACGACTTGCCATTCTTATTACCCAAAAGTAAAATTATTTATTTAAAAAAATTAATATCCGATTAATAGGTTATTCTAGGAAATAAATGAAATGAAAACTACTTGGCTTAGTATCGACGGCAATAAAAGTACTCAACAAGTTAATATAATGGTAACAAAACAATTCTGACGACAGACGTCTTTATCGCCGAATCGGTTCTATTTTCGAATTTTGTCAGTTCTGCCATATACATTTGAGTGTTTTGTTATGGCAGGATTGTTGTTTGACAGTTGAAATTGAAAAAGACTAAACAGGACTGATATTTAAAAATTAATTTTTTTTTTAATATTCTCATATAACTGATTAAATACTACTGATATTAAGACGAAATTCATTACATTTCTTAGTATAATTAACATTTGCAATTTTATATTTTATGAATATCTTTATTATGTAAAATGTTATATTGTAGGTGACGAATGCCCTTGCCGGTGAAGTAATTTGTGTGATAAATATAAAAAATATAAAACGAAAGACACCGGCAGTTGACAAGTTCGACTATTGTTGTCAAAAAAATAGATTTTTTGACAATCTATCTTTTCTGAATGATTATGAATTTAAAAAAAAAAAACAGTTTGTTCTATATAGTGTTACAAATTCATATATATATAGTTTTTACGTAAACGAAATAAATTCACCAATGTAAATAGAAGATTGATTTTTTTTATTATTCTAAACATAGTTGTACTGTATAGATTTATAATGGCAAACTTAATTGTGCAATAAATATTCGCTTAATTCGTCCCTGAGCTCGAATGCTTCTTTAGATGATCTGTTTATATGATTTACTCGTGAAGATATAAGTTCAGTATGTTGATTTCGCCATTGCCCTGGTATTGTGACACCATCAATTTCATGATCGACCAATTCATTATGAAAATATTTGCTATCCTTGGTTTGCATTAGAAAATTATGCAATACAACTGTTGATAAAACGATTTTATCTACATTTTCTGGAGCACAATGAATATTATGGAGTATTCTCCATTTATAGGACAGAATGCCTAATGCGTTTTCAATCATACAAAGAGCTTTAGATAATCTTTTGTTAAAATTTGCTCTGGAAGGTGTCAAATTTTTTCCTGGATATGGGCGCATTAAGTTTTTTTTTAATGGAAACGCTGCACCGCCAACAAAATACAGCGGAAAAGTCGGTGTGGTATGGTTTAATAACGATTGCGACGGAGGTAATACAAATGTACCATTTTCCATCTCTTTACCAAAATCACTTCTTCCGAAAATTCCACCATCACTTTTGCTTCCACAGTCCACAATATCTACCAGTGTGAACGTGTAATTTGAATCGCAAGCTGCAACCAATACTACGCTATATTTGTTCTTATAATTGAAGAATTGTGTTCCACTACTCTTGGGACAAACTACATTAACGTGCTTTCCTTCAATAGCACCAATGCAATTAGGCATTCTGCTTTTATTCCTAAATCCGTCCGCTATCACTTTCCATTCAGCTTCATTTGGAGTTGGTACGTACTTATCATTTAATTCCTCCCAAATTGACTCCAATGTATCATATATTATGTTGCGAATTGTTGAAAGTCCAACTTCGTACGAAACTGCTAATACCTGAGGAGAGCATCCATGAGCCAAATACCTGTAAATAAACAAATTTATTTTGGGAAAATTTATTAATTTATGACATACATTAATGTTAAAGCAAGACGATTTTCTGGCTCCATCGATTTTCTCCGTGAGTATTTCTCTAGCCTTTCCTTGAGTAAATTTAAAAGTTCATCAAATTTACTAATGCTTAATCTGGTGGCTTTTACTAAATACTCCTCATCCTTGTCCTTAAGTGCTTGTGAACACTTTGAAAAAAACTCGATTTCATTTTTGTCGCAATTCTCTTTCCGCACTCGCGACTTCGGTTTTTTACTTTTCGAATTTGATTTCTGCTCAATGCATTTTTCTTCCATTTTTTTTCAAATTTATCTGATCGCGTCAATTTCCTTAATTCTATAAATCAGCTGATCAGACAGTAATTCTTTACTCGTTGCAATTGTGTTTAATTTATTAAATCAGTTGAATTCATCAATTTTTGACAACAATTGTAATTAGCGTTAACGTCAAAATTCAGCCCTAACCTTAAAAGTAAAAAAAATTCAGTTCGACATTTGAGGTGAAAATACCAAACCAATGCTGCCAGACTTAAAATTCTCTGCCACTATTTGATGAATCGGAAACTTTGAAATTATTCTAAAGGCCATGTTAATTATTTTTATTATGTGCTTTTAATAAATTTTATCAAGAAAAAACAGATTAAATTAAATTCTGCATCAGTAATTGTTAATTCTTTAGTATTAGTATTGTAATTAATATTTAAGAATTGTGGAATACGTGGAAGGGCCTTTTCAAAGCACCCCTTGCCATCTAAGAACTTTTCTACAACTGGTTGCCTAAAAATTCATCTTAGTGGCACCGAAACTTTTGTGCTAATCGCGAGCACAATTTGCATACAAAATATATATAATACTCAGTATGGACGCATTTAAACCAATAAATGTGCGTATAAAAATAAATGTGTCGAAAGAGAAATTGTAAGTTTGAATTCCAACGTCGAGTACAGACCAACTTCAGAGGGTGGTGTTGATTCTATTCCGCAACAGTCCAAAGAAAACTGTTTTTATCCATCCGAAGATAGTTTGTTTAATCCAACGAATTTATTAACGATTAGAAATTTTACATCTAATAAATCGCAATGTTCTTTCGTCTTAATGGTGTAGATGGAAATGATATTTCTTTACTAACACATATACAGGAGAACCAGTTTGTTAACAATTCGTGTGGAAGCGATTGATAACATGTTATGTTAACGCTGAGTAAAAAATGTCCAGTGAACAATTTTGATAATTTTTTTTCAATTTTCGTATTTAGAAAAACAATTTCTATTAATTACTCTTTGACTTTATGTAACATAAATGTTACCAGGCATTAAAAACTCTCGTGTAGAACCAGGGATATAGAAGAAATATTTGAAGGATATTTCCTTACAGAAAACTAATGGTACGAGGGTCGTTCAATAAGTCCTTAGAAAATCCAAGAAATTGTGCTCGTAGTGTCGGTAAAGATCGACTTTTTTTTGTTAGTAGCATTATCGACAGAAAGACTGTCAAAATTTCAGCTTGATCCATAGCGTAGGTCAATTTCTATTGTCGATTAAAGTTAACGACATTTATTTATGCATAACAATGGAAAAAAGCGAGTTTAGGGCTGTCATCAAACATCTCCATTTGAAAGGCTTAAGCCCGAAAGAAATCAAAGCCAAGTTGGATGCAGTTCATGGCACATCTGCACCTGTGTTTGCGACGGTTTACAATTGGGTGAATGAATTTAAACGTGGCCGTTCATCCACAAAAGATGAACATCGTTCAGGACGCCCAGTTGATGTGTCTACTCCTGAAATCATCGACAAAATCCACGATCTGATTTTGAACGATCGGCGAATTAAAGTGCGCGAATTAGTTAAGGCCACGGGCTCTCAGAGGAGAATAAGCGCAATCGTGTAGTGGACTCTGAGGCTTTGTTGACACTCTTTCATCGCAATCCTGCCGAATTCCTTCGTCGATATGTCACTGTGGACGAAACCTGGATACACTACTCTCCAGAAACGAAGAGACAGTCATCACAGTGGATTTTCAAGGGTGAACGGGCTCCGAAGAAGGCAAAAACTGTGCCATCGGCCGGCAAGGTGATGGCCACGGTCTTTTGGGATTCGTAGGGCATCATTTTTATCGACTAATTAGAAAAAGGAAAAACAATAACAGGAGCGTATTACGCGTCGTTATTGCAACGGTTGAGCGAGGAAATCAAAGAGAAACGCCCCCTTCTGAAGAAGAAAAAAATCCTCTTGCATCAGGACAATGCCCGTGTGCACACCTGCGCTGTTTCCATGGCCAAAATTGTGCAATTGAGAATGGAATTGTTGCAGCATCCCGCTTATTCACCAGATTTGGCCCCGAGTGACTATTTTCTTTTCCCCAATCTGAAGAAATGGCTTGGCGGACGACGGTTCACTTCCAACGAGGACGTCATTGCTCAAACGGATGAGTATTTTGCAGAACTTCCAAAATCCTATTTTTTGGACGGGATAAAAATTTTAGAAAAACGGTTGGAAAAGTGTATAGAGCTAAAAGGAGATTATGTTGAAAAATAAAATTTTTTTTTTTAAAAAAACAGTTTTTTTCCATCTTTTTCAAGGACTTATTAAACGACCCTCGTAATAAAAAGTATTAAGGTTTATTTAAAATATAATTAAAAAAAATACAAACAAAACAAATTCGTGCACATTTTGTTTGTTTATTTATTTTAAATAATTTTATTCTAATCAATTTGCGTTTCTCATTTTATACACAAGAGAATCTTAAAAAAAAAAAACTTAACACATATTTACATAAAAATAAATGCTCTAAATTATAAATGAACATGTTGAATTTTAAATACAAGAGGGTAAAAATCTACCTTCTAATACTTTTTTTTTAATTCTGTAACAATTCTTATGCAGATAAATTATAATTTGAAAAGTATAGTAATAATAATGATAAAATAGAAATAAAATTTATGTAATAAATAGAATTTTAATTATTTTCCAATTAATTTTCATCTCAATAAATATGCAATCTTTTTCAAGTTTATGTGTATTTCTCTTTCAGCTTTTTGTTTCGAAAAATTTACTTTTATTTTTTCTTTATATATTCCTACTTAAATATTTATATCCTTTTATATAATTTATAATAGTTGAATTTTTTATATTTTATATACATATGTAAGTATATATATATAAATTTTTTTTATAGTTCACAAATGTTTATTATTATTATTATTTATTTATCTTAATTCACTGTATTGATCACTGTTTCTACTATATTATAATCATTTCAAAATATACCTTTTACTCTCTTTTTTTCTTCAAAATACAATATTTTCCCAAAAAATTCGTATCGTTTCTAGTCATAATAATATATTATATTTAACAGTAAATAGTTTAAATTTTGTTTTTTTTTCTTCATAAAATTTTTTTAAAAAACTAAATAGATTTATTACAATTTAGATATTTGAAGAAAACATAATTTAAAAAAAAAAAATAATAATATTGAGTAACAAAAAAAAAACAGTTTTCTTTAAGACAAAATTTTACATCAAAATTAATTTTATTTAAAATTTAAAAAAAAAAAAATTTCTTTTCATTATTATTAAAACTTTTATTATAAAATAACAATTTTATATGCAATTTGAAAATTTTCTGTAAAATTAAATTGAAAAAAAACCATTTTTATTAGATTTTCATCAGATATATGATATACAATATATAAAAAAAAACCAAAATAGATATTTTTTTTATTTTAAATAGATTTTTAATATACATAAAAATAAAAGACAAATACAATAGTTGAGTACGTTTTATGCAATTATAAAAAATTTATACGAGTATAATTAATATACACATTCAATAATTCACGTTTAATATTATATAATATTTACCATTTCAATTATAATGAAATAATAATAATATTATATTGTAGTTAAAGAAAAACAAAAACAAAAACCAAAATAACATTTTATCCATCAGTTTGGATAACCATATTACAATATATTTCTTTTTATTTTGATTTTCCACCTTAATAGTTTGTATCACAATTATTTTTAGATTAGTAAAAGTTAATTAAATTTATTATAAATATATATATATATATATATATGTATGTATGTATGTATTTATGTGTATTTTGTTTTATGTATGCATATCTGTATACATATGTATATACTTAATATTTATATCAAAATCAATCAAATTAAATGATAAAAATCATTGTTTCCTTTAAATATTTTATACATCCCCACCGACGTCAATAAATATGTTTTTATTTATGTATGTATGCTTAATTATGTGTGTGTGTGATGTATGCAATAGTTTTGAAATAATTTTCAAATATTGTATATTTATAATAAATATATGCCTTATTAAATTTATTTCATTTAAAAAAAACCCCAATAGGTGAGAGACCCTGTTTTAGATGGTCTGTTGTAAAATCATACAAATTACAATTGTTTGTATTGAAAATAAATTTAAAAAAATGTATAAAATATTACTAATTTATCTTGGATAATTAAGAAATAATTAAAAAATTAAAAACTAGGTCATATATTTGTTCTGGCTTTTCTAACAACAATATTCCCAATTCGAACACTATCTATCAAATATCAATAATATTTTGATTTTTATAAATGGTCTTTATTAAAATTTGTTTACTATTTATTTGTAAAAGCATTTTAATAATATTATTTCAATACTAATTTTATTTTGAACACATTTTTCTGTATTATATTTTCATAATTTTATAATAACATATTAAACAGCACAGAAGAATTTCAAAAGAGTTGAATTTAAAAAAAAAAGAAAGAAAAAAACCAAAATACTAAAATTTTATATTTTTTCAAAAATAAATTATTTTTTTAAAGTGCAGTTTTGATTTTATAATATTGTTAAGATTCCTTTTATATAATATTTTTAATTGTGCTGGATTTATGTTTAAAAAACATATGCACATATATATTTTCTAAAAATAGTTGTTTTTTTTTTTAAATATTTATTTAACGATATTATTTGTAATTGTTTCAAAAAAATTCTTATTGCATTGAAAATTGCTTCAAAAAGACTATGATTTCCTACTAATTACAACAGTTTAGCTGGTATCGATGAACTTATCCTTATTTTCACATTATTTACGTATTTATGATTGTATGTGTATGCAAATGTACTATAAATAGCGGTAGTACAAAATAGTAGCAGTTTTGAAGAATATTTATTATATTTAGTTAAATTGAAGCCATATTTGATTTTATTATTTGTTGTCGTGTTAATCTTCTTATATAGAGAGTTGGGGGCTATCTGTTGGTTTTTTTTTTTCAACTTATTTTAAAAATATCTGTCAAAATACACATGTCACAGCTGTCAATTATGAAATGGTAGAATTTTACTGATGGAGTCATTTTACTTATCCAAACTTACTACGAAAATGGGCGTTATGTAAAATTGGCAGTTTGAAAAATTTGTCTTGAACGACAAAGCACAATTTCATATCGACGGCTACGTTAACAAACAAAATTGTCGATTCGGGGGGCACGGAAAATCCTCATGTGATTTACAAAAAAAACTATGAATCTTAAAAAAAAAAAATACTGTTTAGTGCGATTTGTGGACTAGTGGGATCATTGAGCCGTTCTTTTCCGAAAATAATCGTGAAGAGGACATTACAGTGAATTCTGAACGATATCGTTATTTGTGTTAACGAATTTGTGTGACTGAAATTGAATAAATTGAATAATTCGCCAAGATATTGAGATTTGACACCATTGTCCTAAATTTTTTGAGGCTATTTGAAAGCAGAAATGTATGACACAACTGTCCAAAAACAATTCAAAACCTAAAGAATATCATTCAACAAGAAATTGATGCAACAAAAAATTGATCGAAAATTTCCACGTTCGAATGCAGGCCTGCAAACTGAGTCGTGGTGGTCATATGAATAATATTGGTTTTTTTTCATATACAATTGTAATATTGTAGATTCAACATTCATTTTCAATAAAAAATTTCCTATGTTTGCTCATAGTATGAGTGTTTTCCATTAGTTTAAAAAAAATCCAACAGATATGATTCCATTTTTATTTTTTGATTATTATTATATATCAATTAATGACGATGAATAAATAAGTTAAAAATAAAATTATTGTTTTTATGTTATTTTTAATGTATGTATATGTATGTAGTTTTCTTTTTTTTTTTTAGTATGTTCTTATTTTAATTTATCACTAGCAGCTAATTGCACATAATAGAAATGTTTCAGTCATAAACGGCTGGCTTATTTAAAATTTATTTATTTCAATAGTTTTTCGTCCTTTTACTCGTTTAGTTATATTTATATTTTGCATTTTATAGTGAAAAGAATTTTAAGAACTGAGCTGGAGGAACTGGTTGTGATTCAATTAATTGGGCACCGGACTCTTCGAGGCGAGCTTTAAAATCTGGCGATTGATCAACAATACAAGGATGACCTTCTGATGGCCAGAAAAGGCAACAACAATAGCGACAAAGTGACAATACTTCAGCAAATTGATAATCCTCATTTAGACCGTATTTTTTTCTTAAATCGTGAAAAATTTCCTTCCAATCTTTAACGTCCGATTGGAATTTCAATTTATGCTTTTCCAAAATAAATTTTATTTGGTTTTGATTAAAATGGAAACGAGTCAATTCACGCCAAACTCGTTGCTCCGAAACTAGTGCTGCCATTAATTTCCAAGCTGCAGATGATGCCTAAATATTTTGTTTAAAAAATAACTAATTTTTATATAATAGTCAAGGTAATATGTGTATGTTAGATGATTGAGATTATATATAAAAATATTTGCCTAATGAATATTTGTTAATTAAAAATTCCCAGTAGTCTAAATTTATGCAAAAATTTGTAATACTATCATTTCGGAACTATTTCTAATTGAAATAATTATACAGGCATAAAAGCAAATAACAATTTTAATCAAATTAGCTTTTATCAATACCAAAAAATTTATTTTACTTTTACCTCTATAGTAAAACGGTTAAAGCAAACACGTTACGCTAAAAAAAAAAAAAGTTTACCTCTAAGTCTCTATGATCGGGAATACGTAAAATAATTTCTCTAACACATTCCTCTGGTAAATCGTGTAGTTTCGGACGAATTTCTGGACCAGGCTGCAGTAAATATAATTGAAAGCAAAATAAATATACCGGATATGATACTGTTCTGCACAAGAGTTTTTTTTTATTTTTTAACAAACCTCTCTTATTTGGATTTGACTAGCAATCGATTGAATCCGTTGGATTGTTTGCACGTGACCTTTCCAAAGGCTTTGGCTTCCCAACGGTTTACCCCAACACTTTTGATTCTCCTGATTAACAATATCTTGCAATTGGATTGCTAATCCCCGAAGGACGTTCAGATTTTGTTGACTATCGCTCACTAGATTTTCATGTTTCCCCCCAATAGGATTAGACAATAAAAAAAAATATGTTATGAAATATAATCGAACAAAAATTCGAATACTTAAGAATATATTTTCAAAAAAAAAAAAAAAACAATAACGACAAAAAAACTATAATAGAGAAAGGAGGAGGCAGAAATTATAATTTTCTGTTAACAATTACTGTCCATTTTCTCTTTTTAAATTATATAATCAATCAACATTTCACATACCATGCGCAGCAACTTCTTCGACCATTTGCAAAAGCAATCGTTGCGCACTTCCTGGTAAACTGGAAATTCCTTTCCCTGCGACCAACAACCGTAGTAGTGCACAAATGTAATGGAATCGGCGGCGATCCCTAACAGAACTACGAAAATCCAATCGACGTACAGCTTCCCCCAGTCCATTGAAACCCGCTATTTCCCGAGTACATCGTATAGTTATGTGGCAGTGCGGTGGTATGATATCGTCGTCATCTTCAGCTGACTCTTCCGATGTCGATGAAATCCTTTCAAAATATAATGGGAAGTTAGTTATTTGAAAATAAATAGTCCACTCTTTAGAAATGGCGAGGACAATAGAGAACGATCCGACCATATGGTGGAGCACTGATACATTATGTAATCCAGTAGCATACAAAAGCAGATTGTCCTACAGTATAATCTCGTTGTAAGCAAACGAACTTGAATTCCGAAATGTGGAAGGACTCGAAAAGGTTTCAACTATGTAGTATGAAGAGAAAAAAAATAGGTCATGACCTGAACTTGACCTGATTGAATGCTTATGCTTCAATTGCAAAATGCACATTATTGCTTTATACTAAACGAGTAGCCGTAAAGCATGTTCATTTCGTGATCTGTTTTAGAAATGAAATAACTTCCATTTATTGCCAACAATTTTTTTTATTTCTTTTTGATTTCGAAAACAAATTAAAAAAGTTTATTCAATTTTATATTTAATTTTATTTTAAATATTACAAATTTTTAATAAATTTATTTCTAGTAAAAATTTGTACTTTGGTTTTTGCGGTCATAAATTGTCGGGAAGTAAATTTCCTAATTCTTATACAAACATTTGTAAGAGAAAAAAAATGAAGATGGCCTAATCATAACTTTTGTTGTTCATATAATAAAAATAAATAATAACTGAGAATCAAAAAAATTATGCTTAGACTATCTTCAAAGCTCCTTTTCTGTGAATAAATGTCGACAGGTCAAAAAATTTTAAGTATTTTTCAAATGTAAGAGCTTTACTAATTTTTAAATTCTAATTAATAATATAAGTTATATTCGTATTAATGAACCAATTTTTAAAAGGGAAAAAGCAAATTCTTTTTTTTATAAATAGTTCAAATCAATCTTCAAAGATAAAAATTGTGAACTTACCAATTTGCTGTTTCACTAGCTTCTAAAGATCCATTAGAGTCACTGCTACGCCTTAAATAAAAAAAAATAAAAACTTAATTATTATTTTAATTCAATATTGTTAATTTTTTTTGTTGTTGATTAAGAACTTCTAAAAATTATTCCTTTTTCACCGAAAGGAATAAAAATTGTAACTTTGGCATTTTTAATAATGCCAAAGTTACAATTTTTATTCCTTTCGGTGAAAAAAAATAAAAACTTAACATAAAAAAAATATTATGAGTTAAAAAAAGGGTCAAATACAATATTTGATGTGGACTTATTTTCACCAAAAGGAATAAAAATTGTAGCTTTGCCTATAAAAAAACTATTATGAGTTTTAAAAAAAGGGTCAAATACAATATTTGATGTGGAATTATAGCCGATAAAGTCATCGGTGCATATTTTTTACAAAGACGATAATAAACATCCGCAAACCATGTCTGGGGAATGGCATACCGGATTATAATAAAGAATTTCTTACGTCCGGCAGTTCTGAATAACTCTGAACATAAAAAAAAAGTATCGCGAATTTGAAATTTCCGCGGGTTACGTATATTCGATTTTTGTGGCGTTATGTTGATACTCATGTCTCTCATTTATGCCGACAAGTTCGGCCATTTTGAATGTTCAGTTAATTTTTGACAGCTACTTTGCTTGCACGTGTTTTGGCTCGTTTTCGATTTTTGCTCATTCCAAAAAATGGATCAAAGAATCTGTCTCGGGAACAAGAAAAAGTCACAGAGGGCCATATCTGGGGAATACGGTGGCTGCGGCATTATTAGTGTGTTGTTTTTGGCCAAAAATTCGCGCACAAGCGATATCATGGTGCAAAATCCAATTTTTGTTCTTCCACAAATCCGGGCGTTTCTGGCGGATTGCTTCGCGCAACTTGCGCATAACTTGCAGGTAATATTCCTTATTGACCGTTCTACCCTGTGGCAAGAAGTCATGATGCACCACGCCCCTGCAATCGAAGAACTTGGCGCGCTTTTTTCAGTCTTGCCTCGTGCGTCAGTTTCCATTGTGTATATTCACAATGCATAAATGCGATGCTGTTTTTGATCGAAAATAGGCAAAAATTGAAGACGAGCCAAAACACGTGCCAGCATATTTATTTTTAACTTGTTCGAAAATACCTTAGATTTAACAAAAAATTAAACTTAAAATTAAACTTCTCGATATCTGTTGAAATTAAAAAGCAGAACATGGCTTAAATATGCTCGATGTACGGTATTCTACCATTTCTAGAGAATGGCGCTTTAAAACTCTACGAAAATCAACAAAATTGAAACGCTAGTTATTCGATTTATATTTACCAAATAAGTACCAGGTATAAAAGCTTAAATCCGCTGTTTGGTCATAGATGGCGTGAGTGAGCGTATTAAGTTACCATGGACACGCCATACTTTTTTTTATGAGTTTGACATCTAATTATTCAGCGCCATACTTTTTTTTATGAGTTTGTCAACATTAATCAGTGCTCATTGTCAGTAATTTCGTACAACAACATACATTTTTCCTTTGGTAATCATGTCTAGTTTTGTGCCAGAAAAAGAGCATATGCGGGAAGCTCTGTTTTTCTGCTTCAATTTGAAGAAATCGGCTGCCGAATCGCATCGAATGCTCATGGAGGCCTATGGTGACAGTGCTTTATCGGAAACAACGTACCGAGATTGGTTTCGTCGGTTCAAAGACGGCAATTTTGACTTGTGGAGCAAAAAGCGTGAAAATCGGTCTAGGAAGGATAAGGACCATCAATTGCAGGCTCTTTTGGACGAAAACGATACCCAATCGCAAAAATGCTCGCGGAGCAATTGGATGTTACTCAACTAGCCATTTTCATGCGTCTTCGTACCATGGGGAAGATTGAAAAGATCGGAAAATGGGTGGCGCATAAATTGAAGGATAGGCAGATGGAGCGACGCCAAAACACATGCGAAATCTTGCTCGCAAGACAAAAAAGAAAGTCGTTCCTGCATCGGATTGTGACGGGCGATGAAAAGTGGATATATTTCGAGAATCCTAAACGCAAGAAATCGTGGATTGATCCCGGCCAACCATCAACATCTTTCCCAAGACCAAATCGCTTCGGACGGAAGACGATGCTGTGCGTTTGGTGTGATCAGCAGTTTATCGTCTACTATGAGATGTTGAAACCTGGTGAAACTGTCAATGTCCACCGCTACCACCAACAACTGATCAAATTATACCCCGAAAAATTTGTAGCTAGCGAGGCCAAGTACTTTCAATAAATTTGTTTTTGCTTTCTATGAAAAAAATATGTGTTTTTTTGACTAAAAAACAGCGGATTTAAGCTTATACACCTGGTAGCAAATCTAAATACAATTCTATTTAATCACAGAATATTGTAGAAAATATAATTATTGACTGTCGTTATGTTTAAACTATATTTATCTTTGAAATAAGTGAGTTAAAATGCCATTACGAAAACTAGATGTTAATTGGGCTCATATCTACACAAAAAATTCTAAACATAAATATACGCGCTAGGTGTATCACCGCTAGGTGTAAATCCTAAACCAGTAGTTTTTTAATCTAAGATTCCACCCTGTATTTTAGAAATTCCCTTCGACGTCAAAGAGTATATTGTGAATGGGTCTTTTCTCGCTTAAATATCATACATTTAGATTTAGAGAATTCTTGTTTTAGACTATTTATTTTATAGAATTTTTTTCCCCCAATTAATTAATGTTTATAGTAAAAGATTTTTCAAATAATTTATTTTATTGAAACAATTTATCTATTAATTTATTTTGTTGAAAATTCTGTTAAGACGTTTAATTTTACATATTTATGGCACTGATTAGAAGTACTAATTTCTGATCACTGATAATCACTGACCCAAATATTAAAAGCATAAATTCTGAAACCTCACAGCTCATTTAGCCTTTGTTAAGTTAACATAAAGTTGACCCATGAACAGACTTATTTCTATATATTTAAACATATGAAACATATTTAAATGTTACACACACACAATACTATAGAAAAAAACTTTTATTTTTCAATTTTATTTATTGTTACACAAATAAACAAACTGTAATCAAAATATTTGTTGTAATAAGAAATTCAAAAAAAATAAGAAAAAATCATTTCTTTGGAAAATAAGAAACAATCATTTCATGTTGAAATCTTTAATATTACATGCTTGTAAGTCATTCAAATAATATCTTTATAGATTGTGAGCGAGCTTTTTTTGCAATTAAGTACTTTCCATTTTTAACAAATTTTTTCTTTTCCTCCATTTTTTCATTTCCTTTAGTAATACTTATAATTATGTATACTACGAGTATTTATTTCTCTGTTAATTTAGTATTGTATTTTTGTAAGGTTTCTATTTTATTTCTGTAAATAATTTTAATTATAAACGCATAGCCTATCTTATAAAGATTTTGAAATTTCTTTAATTTTTCCTTCGGGTTTTCTTTCAGTCTTTAGTAAACGGTTAACCAATTTGTGCTTCGTAAAATAAAGCTAAATAAACCAAACCTAAAATCTAGATACCCATGAAATTCGAATATATAATTTTTTTATGAATGAAATATGATATATCATTTATATAGCAGGGCGTGATCCTTTTGAGATAATTTTTTATAACTTTTTCGAAGGTAATTTTTAACGACATCATTCTTGCACGACACGATCCTATTGTGTGTTTAAAGCCCCAAAGCCCCATAAGAAAAAATACAACGGCGTATCTTGTACGGCAATTGACATCACCGCAACAAAGCCAACATTTGTCATATCGTGGTGCCATCTTGTCAAAATCTTAAATTTCAGACCAAAATACATCGATTATCATGTGGATATTGCCCTCAGAATTGTTATGGTTTTAAAAAATAAATTCTTAGAAATTCTTGGGTGTTGGAAGGAAAGAGGAAGGTATTAAAATTTGGATTAATAAAATATCGATGAACGTTAAGTTCCACAGGAGTTATGTTAAGGCCAGTGACGACCTCCACACCAAACTAAACACCACGCATTAAATTTTTGCAGATCATTTTATCTGCAATATTAACACGATCTTTATCCATTTTGTATCTCCACAGTCACTTGTGAGTTTTCAGAGCCTCATATAGGGAAATTTTCCTTATTGATGTACCACCGAGTGAGAAGTGAGCCTCAAGAAAGTTTTCCGCAAAATGTGACTTAGACTAAATCATCACTTTTGCAAAAAGATTTTACATTTTTAACGCCATAAATTTAAAATACAGAACATAAAATGACAGTCTTTAAATTAAAAAAATGCTGTCTTCAATGACAGCTGTCAGTTTGACAGCTGTCAGATGACAACACTGCACTTTCCGTTTTGTACTTATTTGCATATAGCTAAAAGCGTGTAAATTGCTTAATAATTATAATTTTTCAATTACTATAAATTTTCTAATATTTACATTAAGGTAATCTTCATTTATCTAATTTATGCGAGGTCTGTTAAAAAAGTATCGCGAATTTTGAATTTCCGCGGCTTACGTATATTCGGTTTTCGATTTTTTGTGGCGTTATGTTGGTACTCATGGCTCTCACTTATGCCGACAAGTTCGGCCATTTCGAATGTTCAGGTAATTTTTGACAGCTTCTTTGCTTGCACATTCCAAAAAATTGATCAAAGAATTTGTTTCAGGAACAAGAAAAAGTCACAGGCGGCCAGATTTGGGGAATATGGTGGCTGCGGCATTATTAGTGTGTTGTTTATGGCCAAAAATGATGAGTGAGCAGGGGTGTTATCATTGTTCAAAAGCCAATTTTTGTTCTTCCATATTGACCGTTCTACCCTGCGGCAAGAACTTATGATGCACCACGCTGCAATCGAATATAACTGTAAGCAAAACCTTTACATTCGAGCGAACTTGGCGCGCTTTTTTCGGTCTTGGGTTTCCACGTCATAACCATAAACACATGATTCGTCACCAGTTATGACCCTCTGGAGCAAATTTGGGTCGTCGGGGACAGTGTCCAACCGCTCCTTAGCAATGTTAACGCGATGCTGTATTTGGTCAAAATTGAGCAAAAATCGAAGATGAGCCAAAACACGTGCAGCAAAGCAGCTGTCAAAAATTACCTGAACATTCAAAGTGGCCGAACTTGTCGGCATAAGTGAGAGACATGAGTACCAACAAAACGCCACAAAAAAAATCGAAAATCGAATATACGTGACCCGCGGAAATTCAAAATTCGCGATACTTTTTGAACAGACCTCGTATTCAAATTTGATAAGACACAAATTTTATGAAACTTTCTCAATTCTCTATGCCACTTAATGATCGATGATTCACTTAAAAAAAAACTAATTTCGATTAAAAAAATTGCATATGCACTGATTAGTATTTTGTTTTTCTTTTTCTTTGATTGATAATAAGTTTATTGATTCCTTTCTAATAGTACAATTTGATATACGTGTATACTGAAAAAAAATTGAACAAATAAACAAAGTATCGTAATTCCTGAATATTACCAAGAAAATGGAAGAAAAAATCGAAAGTTTTTCATGGAAGCTTTCTCTGTCGGAAAACTGTTGAATTGATTAAAGAGCGGAAATGTTACAAGTACGTTGATGGACATATGTGCATACATACATACTCAAATTACTAACTAAAATGCTGACAGTATCTATTTATGATCATATAAATAGGCAATCGCCATTATGTCACCTCATTAAAAACTGACTCAAAATGCTTCCTCCATCAAACCGAGTTTTTTTTACAGCCGTGACTATCCAATAATCATCGGCCGGTCTACGAATATATTCAACTAACAACTACTTGTGTGTGCATGTGAGATTTATTTTTAGAAAATGTTGCACAATTTCATAGTTTCTAATTAAGGAAAAAGTGTCCATCAAATTTCATTAATATTTTAGTAGTTGTAAAAATCCAATGTTGGCTACACTCGCGCACAAGTTTGTTCCCTCCGTGGAGCACTGATAACACAAATCCCGCTTTGGCAATGTAGTAAGATTTATTGTTGTTGTTTACATTATTACTATTTTTATAATCATTTTTTTTTTTACATTTGAATTTCATTAAAGTTCATTTACAATATGCGCAGTCATTTTTAATCGAATAGTAAGGTCGTTTTTTATTTTTTGATAGACGAATACCATAAAACAAAAGAAAATATTTTTATGGGAATTTAATAATTTCATAATATTTACTCCAATTGCAATTTATTTTGATTTTTTCTTTGTTTTATTTATTTTATGATAAAAATGCGATTGTATGAGGGTTTTTTATATAGTGTGGAGTAGAGAGAATAGTAGTTGAGCTTATGATAGTTGCAGCCAAACTTTTGTTAATAGTATTTGTCACGCTTCAATGCATAACGAAATTGCAAAATTTAAGAGAAAAAAATCACCAATTAAGGGACCACCACAAAAAAAATCCGTAAAGCCCTTAAAAAACGCCATTAAGTTTAGCGAAATCCGTTGTTCGGTTGAGCTAAGTGATGAGGCCAATAATGACATCTGGTGTAGGCCATATATAAGGAAGTTATGGCTTAGATTAAACATCTCTTTAAGCCTACTTCAACAGTCCCAGACTTTCTTAACAAATCAGCCGGAAATAAACTCAAAAACTTTCGCGCGGGTCAATCAAGGCAAAGTACATCCTGTCACAAGAGCCAAACTTCTAAAACCCTACAATAAAATTGGGTATGGGAAAACTCTAGATTTGGATTCGGTACCGAATGTGGCCCCTAAAATTGAGAGTACTTCTTTTTGTACCAATTCACTCGACGGTCCATTCTCCTTTCACCATTTTTGTTTTGTTGGATACATTCGGAACAGTTCTGAAAGAAATAATTTACAATCACCTGGAGTTGAACGAACGCCAAGGGGCCCTAAGGTCTATCAAGAAACCTACATGGATTTGCATGGTGGTTGATATGGCCCGTAAGGCAATTAAAGGAAAAGGATGAAAACGAGGTTCTAAGGCAGGTGTCGACAACCTTTTTTGGCTGCGAATCAAAATCAACCAAACTTGTGACAATTAAAGAGACGTTTGGGTCAGACATATTGTAATTTCGTATTAAAGCAGTCTTTTCGTAAATAATAAGATATATTTTATTAAGAAAATAATTACAAACATAGTTGAATGAACTTTATTTATAAACGTTATCTTCGATATCAATGGCTCCTTGTGACGTCAATTTAATCAAGTCTGGTTTATAGTTAGTTGTTTTAAGACGAATATAAGCATCTGAATTTTCGGTAGTTAAACTATTCCTGTTCTTGCTTAATATACATTTTATTTGTGAAAATATTTGCTCATATTTATAAGTTGAACCAAATGTGGACAAAATGACAAAGCCTATTTTTTTCAAAGATGAAAACTTCGTAGGAAGTGATGCCCATCATGTTGATATCACATGAAGATGATTATCTTCTGTTCTTACCAAATCTTTCCGCAATTTCTTGAATTTATCTGTCCATATCGTTGAACTTTTAAAATCAATCATTTCTAAACTAAAATTGTCAATTTTAAGATATTGAAAATACTGCAAATTTAAAACCGCTCAGTTGTATGTGTATAACCGCACAGTTGTAATAGGGCTACTACTACCAACTACGGCTTCAAATTTAAAAGTAAATCAATGCGATGAGTTATAATTTCCGTAGGGTCCCCCAACGTCACTGGAGGTTGCTTCGCTGGTCTGATAAGCCGCAAGCTATAAAAACCACCTTATCAAGAAACAGCACAAGAAGAATCAACCGGACCGTACCTCAGGCAAGAACTCATTTGGCTTTCATCGTACTCAGGGCAAAAACCGTACCTCAGGCAAAAACCCAAGACCGTACCTCAGGCAAAAACCCAAAGGCAGAAGCAGATGGAAGAGAGTTCACGGAAGCATCCGGACCGTACCTCAAGACCGTACCTCAGGCAGGAACCCAGGGCAGAGGCAGACTGAGGAGAGTTAACGGAGTTTTCTGGTGCCGCTATGTGCTCCATAGGAGCGACTGTGTTCTCATGACTATGTGTGTATAAAAAATGCATGTATGTGTTAAAAAAAAATTGTACAAATGTAGAAAATGAAAACCTGTCAAATAAATAATATAATATGAGTTATAATTACGCTAATTTCGATAATGTAGTGCAACCCATACTTTTCTGTTTTAGAATTTATTTTTATATATGTTGCCGATCCCTGTACTAAGCAATACTGCAGCATTGTTCCACTTGATGTCAAGAACGCTTTAAACTGGACAAGATGGAGCAGTTTTATTTGCTGGCTTATCCGCCTGTAAGTACCGGAGTACTGACATAACTCTAATATACAATACCGAAATGGGGATAAAAACATATAACACCAGTGGTGGAGTCTCGCAGGCAATGGGTTTTCGGCCTATTGTTATAGAATATCATAAATGACGCGCTGTTCCATCTCCCGATGCCTAAGAATAAACTTTATTGACATTGCAGCCATTTCTGTCGGTAAATTCATAGACACATTATTCGGCACTAGAACTTTTAACATACATGGGCCTAGGACCTTTCGACTAAAAAAATCGAGCCAATACTAGTGACCAGCTGAAAAATAAAGGAGACTATTCCTCTCACCATCGGAGCCATCGCTTCAGTACCTGAGAATTCAGATAGACGCTGGGTTGAAGTTTGGTAAACATCGTACCATCGCTGCTGGAAAGGTACGTCGGGCTGTGAATTCCTTAGCAAAGAACATGCTTAACCACAGAGTGCTCCGACAGAGCCGATGCAGGCTTATGCCCACAGTACCTAGTTCTATGATATTCTGTTAGGATAGAAGCTATGGTAATGGAAACGTATAAGGTACGTTTTATACGTTTCCGTTAGGAGAGAAGCTATGTTAGGATAGAAGCTATCCTATCCTCTTAGGATAGAAGCAATGTCCCGTATGGCGCTGTGTGTTATCGCCACCATGCCCCAATCGTGTGTTTGGCTAATGAAAGAGCCATAATCTATCATCGATGACGGGACAGGTCTAGAAACGAAATCCATCGGATCAGAGTCAGTAGGAAGGAAAGAAATGAGACAGTGACGAATGGCAGCGAAACCGAGATTTATTGATTAAAGGAAGATGGACTAATCATCTCAATAGAAGAGAGCCTGAGCCTCGCCTCATCGCTCAGAAGAATTTTGTTCGAAATATAAGCATCCAAACCTGTATTTCCAGCATTATCAGCGTATTTTCTGCGCAATTTGATTACATTGTTTGGTAATTACATGATCAATAATGTAAAATGGCAAACCTTAATCTAAATAAGTGTGACCTTACTAGAGGTATAAGCTTAAATCCGCTGTTTGGTCATAGGTGGCGTGCGTGAGCGTATTAAGCTACCATGGGCACGCCATACTTTTTTTTATAAGTTTGACATTTGTCAACATTAATCAGTGCACATTGTCAGCAATTTCGTACAACATACATTTTTCCTTTGGTAAGGAAAAATAGCATATGCGGGAAGCTCTGCTTTTCTGCTTCAATTTCAAGAAATTGACAACATACATTTGAATCGCATCGAATGCTTATGGAGGTTTATGGTGACAGTGCTTAATCGGAAACAACCTGCCGTGATTGGTTTCGTCAGTTCAAAGACGGCAATTTTGACTTGTGGGACAAGAAGCGTCGGCCTAGGAAGGTTGAGTACCATCAATTGCAGGCTCTTTTGGACGAAGATGATACCCAATCGCAAAAAATGTTCGCAGAGTAATTGGGGATTACTCAACTAGCCATTTTCATGCGTCTGTGTGACATGGGGAAGATTGAAAAGATCGGAAAATGGGTGCCGCATGAATTGAACAATAGGCAGATGGAGCGACGCCAAAACACATGCGAAATCTTGCTTGCCAGACAAAAAAGAAAGTCGTTCCTGTATCGGATTGTGACAGGCGATGAAAAGTGGATATATTTCGAGAATCCTAAACGCAAAAAATCGTGGGTTGACCTCGGCCAACCATCAACATCTTCCCCAAGACCAAATCGCTTCGGACGGAAGACGATACTGTCCGTTTGGTGGGATCAACAGGGTATCGTCTACTATGAGATGTTGAAACCTGGTGAAACTGTCAATGCCGACCGCTACCACCAACAACTGATCAAATTGTACCGTGCTCTGCGTGAAAAAAGGACGGATTATCAACAAAGACATGACAAGTTGATTTTCCTCCACGACAACGCACCATCGCACACGTCCAAAATGGTCCGGAACTCTTTGGATACACTCAACTATGTGGTGCTACCCCACTCGGCTTATACACCAGACCTGGCCCCTTCCGACTACCACCTGTTTTCGTCGATGGGCCACGCGCTCGCTGAGCAGCACTTCGATTCTGACGAAGACGTCCGAAAATGGCTTGATGCGTGGTTTGGCTCGAAAGAGAAGGAATTTTTTTGGCGTGGTATCCACAAATTGCTCGAGAGACGGGAAACATGTGTAGCTAGCGAGAGCAAGTATTTTGAATAAATTTGTTTTTGGTTTAAAAAACAGCGGACTTAAGCGTATACACCTGGTATATATGTTTGACAGCTGTCAAATAAGAGGGTTGTATTTTTCGAATAATGGATAATCCTTTTGATGGATACAATTTATAATAAAATAAAAATCCAAAAACTGCTTTAGTTCTTAATTAATTTTCATACTCACAAGAACAATGCAAATCAGTAAACATTTTTTTCTAAATAAAAATAATTGTGTACTTACAAAACATCAGTTGTAAAAACTTATCAAGTTAATAAAAATTCAACTTCTTATAACCTGGCAAATTTTACCAGCTTCAATTTTATTAATGTCCTTAATTACAAATACTAAAATTAATAGTAATTATTATCTTATGCTAATAATTTAAAGAAAAAAAAATGTGATTTGAATAAATTTTCATCTATTTGTAGTATTTTTTTCTAAACGATAATTTTTTAAACATAATCAGTTTTATATGCGGAAATTATACTTAATATAATTAAATATTCAGTTTTGAAAAGGAAAATAACTGGTCCACATTGGAGCAAAAATTCCATGATAAAAAGCATTAACTCTCATACATACACGTATGTATGTAAATCCGTATTTACATACCAATAGAAGTGTGTCCCATAAAGTTGACCTTGTGATCAATCGTACATATTACCGACTGTTTTTATAAAAACATATTATGACATTATCTAGTATTTTATCTAATTCGTAATGATTAATATTGACCACAGGTGATTTTTTTCTTCTGTAGAATTAAAGAAGAAAAATATATAATATTATGAAGAAAAAATGTTTTAATGTAGTTTTTATTCAAGGTAACAAAATTTTAGGATAAATTTTTTTGAATATCTATAATTCTGATTAAATAATTTTTTCTATTAATTTTTTTTAAGAGTTGCTATTTTATTAAATCTTGTAGAAAGTTGTGAGGTTCTGGCTTTTCTTTGGATCACCTAAGCGTGGTATTTTATCTGCTAATTTTGGTTTTTTTTGCACACCTTCTTTTGTTTGCAAAATGAATCAGAATAATGTGATTTTTACTGCTAGTTTGTATTTCTTCTACTTTTATAATTGATGTTAAATTTATATTGGTCATTGTCAAAGCATACACAACATACTTAGCTGAACAGCAAAACTGATATTCTTTTCTTTCTAGTTTTACGCTGATAAATATTTACAGAAATTTCATGATTTGGTGATGGTAATTGACTGCCAAGATCGTGCGATTTGACGCCGTTGGCCTTTTTTTCTGTTGGACTGTGCGAAAGATTATGTTTACGAATAAAAATTCTCAAACTTTAGAACATTCAAAAACCAAAATCAGCCAAGTTATAACTAAATTACAACTCAAATGTGCGCAGCAAAAGTCATTAACCACCTCCAAAAAAAACAAGTCTTGGAAGAGGATCGATTCCAAAGTCTTAAGCTTAGATTACACCGTTCTTCTAATAGACGATTTTATCTTGCCAATGCTTCGCTGTCAAATCGTTTAACTCTACGAAAAGTTCGACAGTATATAGTATTACACTGATCGTATAAGTGCACGATGTTTGCGCGTAGACAAGCAAATTATACTCGTGGTAAGAATTTATAATTGGAAATTTGGCAATCCTATATATGATTTCATCGTGCTTGTTCGTACATATATTGAAAATGGCGTCATTCATGTTGCTTGTTGCGAACTCATCATTTTCGCGTCTTTTATTGTTGCGAACTCATCGTTCATTCTTATTTATTGTATTTGTGATAAATTTAATTTTATTTATAATATTTATTTTTTTAAATATAAAGTTATTTTAACATATGCAAAGTAAAGATTACCTGATGAAAACTTAAAAAAAAAGTAACAAAAACTATTGTAGTGTAGTGTATGTGTATAGCAAAAATCGTTCGTGTATCAATTTATAAATATGTTTAATAAAATGCCAGTGCCAGTGAAACAAGATATATTAATGTTGAAATTTATATAGAAATGTTAAAAGAAAATATAAAAAAAGTTAATCATGTATAGGATTGCCAATGCCTTGCTGTCAAATCCTTTAACTCTACGAAAAGTTCGACGGTATATTACACTGATCGTATAAGTGCACGATATTTGCGCGTAGACGAGCAAATTATACTCGTGGTAAGAATTTAGAATTGGAAATTCGGCAATCTTATACATGATTTCATCGCGTTTGTTCGTACATATATTAAATATCGTTCATGTTACTAGTTGCAAACTCATTATTTGCGCGTCGTTTATTTTGACATTTGACAGTTCCCATATTTACTGTGCGCCTGCATGTTCGTTCAATCGTATTTATTTTATTTGTGATAAATTTTATTTTATTTACAATATTTATTTTTTGAAATATAAAGTTATTTTAACATATACAAAGTAAAGATTACCTGATGAACACTTTAAAAAAAAGTAGCAAAAACTATTGTAGTGTAGTGTATAGCGAAAATTTATAAATATGTTTAATAAAATGCCAGTACCAGTGAAACAAGATATATTAATGTTGAAATTAATATATAAATATTAATTATAATCCAAATAAATAAAGAATTGTGAAAATATTATTCATAATACAAA
Source organism: Atherix ibis (assembly GCA_958298945.1). Classification (NCBI taxonomy): domain Eukaryota; kingdom Metazoa; phylum Arthropoda; class Insecta; order Diptera; family Athericidae; genus Atherix; species Atherix ibis. Next base: position 25,831,530 of record OY282605.1, on the reverse strand, counting down.
GTAAATAAAATAAAAACAGCAGCAACCAACTAGAGGATTCACCAATAAAAAATGCACAAACCATCACGCGATCAAAAAGGAATTTCAACATGTCGTCTGAATTGCGCGTGCGTCGCAGTTAAGTATTCTTGCAGATGTCCACTCAATCGTTTACACTATGATTAGACTGATCGTCAATTGCACATACTTTGTTTGCGGCGAACCTACACAATCGCGTTCACGCGCAAAACGTGTGCGTGCTCGAGCATATATTACACTCAGACGCGCAAAAAATGGGAAATTTCATTTTTAGATGGTCTATTCGATGCACTGTATAATTCTAAGCTTAAGTAATATAATGAAATAAACATTTCTTTAAAATCCATATTTTTAGTGTATTTTATTTAACTTTATTTTCCGAAACACAAATTGCATAACTTATAAAATATCGTACTTATAGATACTCGTAATAAACAAACATCTCTGAAAATATACAATAAATTATCAGAGATGTCCAAAATTTTTTTTTTTACAATAGAAATCTACAATAATTTACTCTTGGTAGATTTACTATCGTGCATTACAATATAAAATTATATTACGTAAAAAATTTTGTTCTAATTTAAAAAAATTATTTTTAATTACATATTATTAATTTTTCGAATTTGAGTTTAATTTAGAAATAAAAAAAATATTTTTTTAAATTAAATATTCCATAAAGCAAAAGTATGACAATCTCATCAAATGAAAGTTCAGTAACTTAAAAGTTTGCGTGTTATTAATAATTCTAAGAAATTTCCTAAAACAACACAAAATTTTCTAAAACAATGGACGAAATATACTTAAATATTAGTTAAACGTGTCCATGCAGTATACGACATAGAGTATGTATAAGAGCATAAATAAATAAAAAAATGGAAACATTTTTACTGAATTGTGTAATAGATTCATTTTGGTTTTTATTTTTATTTTTCTTATATGATTAGAGTTTAGTGGAAAATGTTGTAGCCGTAAACGTTCACGCAAACCCAGAATTTCCTATTAGCCATGTTATACGTTCACTATTTTTGGACGTGAAATTTTATATATAATTCTTGTTATGGTAGAGTAGATGTAAGTTTTGAGTATTGCAAGTCATCATTTTAAAACGACTACCATCCAGCTTGTACAAAATTATTTAAATAGAAGACAAAAATTATTTAATTGCAATTAGATTTTTCCCAAAAATATTACTTCCATTTTTGCTGATTCATATATTCGGAGTTGAGTGATTTTTAATTTATATACTACTTTGCCATATTAACGTCAATATTCTTTTGTATATAACATACTTTAAGATAATTCAATTTTTTTCTTTAAATAATTTACGTTTCTTTTCGTTATATGTATCTGCTAAAACTTAAACATGGCTCACACTTTAAATGGGAAAAATTATTTTTGGATTGTACACCAGACGCGCATAAATATTCTAGAAACATTCAAAAGAAAATGTAAAATGCTATAAAAGAGCACTTTTCCTCCTTACTTCTACATCCATTTTGTTAAGAAATTCCATAAAAGATTGTCTATTTTCTATTTTTGTAATTATTTATTTCAGAATGAAAGAATCACTTCCGTATGGCTGCTGTGCTTGTAGAGATATAAACGACAGTTAAAAATAATATTTTTCACTTATTCCATCTTTGATTTATAAGCCCAATACTAAAATTATCTATTTTAGTACATTTAATTTATCGAAGATTTGAAGAAAAAGAAAAAACACTAAATAGATTCTGGAATGATATTGAATGCCCTTCAATATATGAATTTTCCATTTAAAAGAAAACAATCCGTATAAAAAAAATCATGCCGTATTTAAATGGAAAAATATTTTAAGTTAAACAAACTAAAAAAATATTTCTAAAAAAAAAATTGAATAAATTTAATATTATTTTTTTTAATATTTTATAAGTCTTAAACTTAAACAACATAATATCTTACAGTCTAGATAGCAAATTTACATCACAAAATCTTGAAATTACGCATGCTGGTAACTTTTCGCGAGAATACGTTGTCTGTTCAAAAAGTATCGCGAATTTTGTGTTTCTTCAACAATTATTTATTTATTCATGAATACCATATATACTTTGTCTCCTTTAAAGTAATCCCCACCAGATATTATACACTTGTGCCAACGTTTTTTCCAATCCTCGAAGCACTTCAAAAAATCATTTTTTGTGATCTTGTTCAGCTCCTCTTTCGATGCCGTCTTTATCTCCTCAATCGTAGCGTAGCGTCGTCCTTTCATGGGGCTCTTCAGTTTCGGGAACAAGAAAAAGTCACAGGGGGCCAGATCTGGGGAATACGGTGGCTGAGGCATTATTAGTGTGTTGTTTTTGGCCAAAAATGGCAAAAGCCAATTTTTGTTCTTTCACAAATCCGGGCGTTTCTGGCGGATTGCTTCACGCAACTTGCGCATAACTTGCAGGTAATATTTCTTATTGACCGTTGTACCCTGTGGCAAGAACTCATAATGCACCACGCCCCTGCAATCGAAGAAAACTGTAAGTAAAACCTTCACATTCGACCGAACTTGGCGCTTTTTTCGGTCTTGGCTCGTGCGGCACCTTCCATTGGGATGATTGAGCTTTAGTTTCCACGTCATAACCATAAACCCATGATTCGTCACCAGTTATGACCCTCTGGAGCAAATTTGGGTCGTCGCGGACTGAGTCCAACAGCTCCTTAGCAATGTTAATGCTGTGCTGTTTTTGGTCGAAATTGAGCAAAAATCGAAGACAAGCCAAAACACGTGCAAGCAAAGCAGTTGTCAAAAATTACCTGAACATTCAAAATGGCCGAACTTGTCGGCATAAGTGAGAGACATGAGTACCAACATAACCCGCGGAAATTCAAAATTCGTGATACTATTTGAACAGACCTCGTATATGGGCCTGTTGTGTAGCTTGTTAGATCCATATATAGACCTAAGACTGTTATCTCCAAGTTCAGTCAAACTAAGTCGGATATCATACGGTTATAGCGGTCGGAATTGACGGTAATATTCTCACTTTATTCATTTTCATAGATATGCCGAATGACTCAAATGCACATCAGACAGTCGTTTTTCACGGATACAATGGCTTTTACACAGTAGAATGTGGATTTTAGAGCCCCATACATAAAACTATTGCTTATTGACGTATCGACAAATAAAAAAATAAGTCTAATTGCTGGAAAAAAATTTGCGCAAATAAAGTCAAAATTGTTCGTGTTGTGAAGGTTTGTGGCGACTTTTTTTAAGTTACATATGGTCCAGAATAAAGTCTTGAATTTACTACACAATCACCACTTTTGTAGAAATTTTTAAAATTTCAACGCATATTGAGAAAATCATAACTTTTTAATGTAAAAGTCATAATCTAAACAAACGCTTAATTAAATAACATATATGTTTGACAGCTGTCAAATGACAGGGCTGTACTTTTCGAACAATGAAATGGATAACCCGTAATAAATAGAAAATTATCTTTTTTAAATTATTGAATTATAACTTTCAAAATATTTTGTTTTTATGTTTTATTTTGTTTGAATTTATTATTTTTAAATTCCGAATTAAAAAATGTATTGTATAAAAAATCAATCTAAATGAATCAATGTCAGGGGATATTTTTTTTTGTAGTGATATTAAATTATGAAAAGAGAATGCGGAAAAAGGTTGATTTAATCATGATGACATTGATGACAAATTTGAATTTTTTTGTATTCTTGCAACAATTTGGCCAGGGCTATACTTTGTAATATTTATACTCAAAAATAAAATATAAACAAATGAAAAATTTTTTAAAAAAATATATAAGAAATTTCCATATATTTTCCAAATATTTGATTTGAATAATATCATCAGAAATGTAATTTCAAACTAATCGAAAATTTCTGGAAAATATAATTATTGAACAAATTTAAAAAAAAATGAAATTTTAAGTGGAATAAAACAATCTCTAATCTAAATAATATAGTAATGTTGTTAAAATGAGATTAAATCACGTACTAATCGTGCCAATGAATATGAAACAAAAAAAAATTCATTATTTCTTAAGAAAGGGAAATTTCCAAAGAGTTTTCCTATAAAAATTGACATGAAAAAGTTGAAAAAAGTATAAATAGCACTTCCATTAAACGAGTAATTGAACCATCTCTGAAGAAAAATTTTATTTTAGGAAGCTATAAACTGAAAGCGAAATTAGAAAGTCTCCTTAAGTTCAGATTGCATACCGAGCATAGTGTTACTGAATCATGAAAGCAACTTTTAAACAAAGTCAAGATAGAATGGATCTGCGATTGCTGCAATTTCTAAATTACAACATGAGTAATGATTGTAAATGGAAAATTTACAACAAAAAAATAAAAATAAAATAAGAATCTTATAATTGTTTACTATAGCGAAACGAACCCATGATCAGCTCAATAGTATCTATAATTTTGATCAATTCGAAATGTATACCTAGAAAATACATTAAAAATTTCATCATTTTTAACTTTTATATACTTTTAATGAGGTATTAGTATGGAGCTCTTCAAATCTATATTTACTACTAATTCAAACTATGAAATAAGTTTTTTTTTCAAATATTTTAAAAGAAAAATCTTTTTTATTAAAAGTTATTTTTAATATAAAAAAAAAGTGGACCAAAATCGTTTTTTAACGCAAAACAAAAAAAGGTTTTAGGCAAAATAGTTTTTAAAACAAAATATTGTAAGAATAGGTACGAAATACTTTTACGAATGTACATACCCCCCAACTTTGTCATATTTGTGGTGAGAGCGAAACACAACGAATTAACAATAATTTTTTAATGTTGTTGAAATACTTACCAAACGATTGAAAAGAAAAAGTTAATTAACAAAAAATAGTTGCAAATATAATTACGAAAATTATTTTAGAAAAAAACTATTTGAAGAGAGAAATTGCAGCCATTTTGAAAACAGCCACTACCCAAATTTTCTTTTTTTGGAGCGCAAAAAACATTAAATTTTTTATAGAATAATTACAAATTTTTAAATTTCTATCTTGTCTATTTTTTTTTTAATTAAACAAAAAAAAAATATCACCATAATTTACAATAATAAAGTTACAAAACAAATTCCGAATTTTTTAAATGATTTTTGGATTATTAATAATAATTTTTTTAATAAGATTATTTCTAAAGAAAAATTTACTTTTCTCAAATAGGAAGAGAAAAAAAACAAATGCAGAACGAACGCTGAGAAAAGGTTATCTACCCCCAGAGAGTATGATGATGAGTAGTATAAGAGCAGCTGATTTTTCTATTTCTCTCTAATCTGCGAAAACTTCATTGGTAAACAAAGGCGACGGTGTATGGCCAAGAATAATATCTGAACTGATATTTAAATTGTTTATTATCGAATACGTTTTTAATTAATGATTTAGTAACGCAGCGCAATTATGGTACAAATCGAATAGATTTCGTTGGATTTATATGCAAAAACTTTTATTAAAATGTTTTTTACTGTTTATTATTAAAAGAAAAATAGGTAGTTCTATTTAAATAAAATTAAAAAAAAAATCATTTAACTTTTAGCTGCAAGATGTGCACTCTAAAGGTCAATTACGGTTTTTTAGTATTTAGAGAGAAAGCTACGAACTGCACGGAAATATGATAAACTTGTGGTAGTAAATTAGTTTGTAGATTACACAAATACAACGCAAAAGACATCTGATAATTTTTTTATTGCATATGAAAATAATACTGCCTACAAAGTTATGATTTCACTTGCCTTTACAGGTGCAATGAAACCTTTTGTTTTCACATGTGTGTGTGCGTGTTTGTGTTTTTTATAATGTTGAAAAATCTACCTCTGACACCGTTCACTTTTGTGTGCAACTTGAAAATTTCACAAAGTTCTATCGACTGTTATAAAGAAATTTATGCAATAACAAAGCCGCAATTTTATTTATTTGAATTAAATCTTTATTATAATAAAAGCTCTCTTAACTTCTACACAAATTGGTCGCCATTGTAATTTTTTTCAATTAGATTTTCTTTAATTTGTCCGTTTATTTAATCAATTACTTAACAATAGTTTTGCAATACGTAATGTTGATATATGAAATGCTTACCGCTTTCGTTTTCCGCATTCCAACACTTTTAGTTTTTCCCATCCTTCGTCAGTCTTAACCCATGCTTCACCAGGTGATCGCCAGTCCTTTGAAATGAAAGGCATTTTCGTGTCAATTCAAGAGCACACAGCAAAAAAAAAGCACACCACTGTATGCAAACAAGTAACACTTGCTGTCTTTTAGTCAATTCACAATTGATGCGATATTTTTATTCCGGAATACAAATTACAAGTACTAATTAATCCAAATTAGTTTTTGCACAAATTGAATTCGAAGTTCTTTGTTTTATTCGCGCTGGCCACGAAAAGGGCACCCACAAGGACGGTAAAAGACGGACACAGTTCTCAAAAATAACGAATGTATTAGTATGCACAAATTCTGCTAGATCACATAGAAAAAATTCGCGAAATCGCCGAAAAAAAACAAGTGCACTCTAATTCCGTTACAGTCTTCTTAAATAATTTTCCACTAAAATAATATTAGTGCAATTGGGTACGAATTTCACAAACTTGGTTGATGTTTTTCTTTGTCGTTCCCCGCCAAACAAAAACGAACAACAAAACACATCAAAATCAATTCACTGACTGACTGAATACACTAACTATGGTCAACGAGCACTAAAGACCTGCTGATACTACTGCTGCTCCTGCTACAATTCCTATGCTGCTCTAGGTTATTCGTTCAGCTGTGCTGTGCTAGTGTACGTTCTCAGAACTCCAAACGCAAGACGGCGCACAAAATTTCCACCATCCGACCATAGAGTAGTCACACTACCAGCAAGAAATCGATCTCGATTTGTTTTTTTTATTCTATTTGGACTTTTTCTCCCTTCGAAATTTTTACTAATATTACTTTACACCATCATATTAGAACAATTTCAATTAAAAAATTGTTTTTTAATAATATTTGAAAAACGTTTTAATTTGAAAAAGTAATTTTTAATGATAGTATTTTTTTTCCTAACATTGTAGTATTACATCAACTGATTTTTGCAACGTATTTACATATGGTACACATATGATCCTAGGTAAATGTAAACAAAAACAGCAGCACACTATATACGTAAAAGTTTTTTTTTTTTGCTTACTTAAAATAAAGTGTCATTTCTATTATAGAACGTATAACAACCCTTTGTTGTAAAAAAAAAATACATATTAAATAAAGTGTATTATTTTTGAAGAAAATTCCAAATTGCATAAAAACATTGAAAACGAAATTAAAAACAAACCAATTGTGCAACAATACATATGAATTTGTAAACAAAAACGCTTATACACGAACGATTTCAGTGTATTACATGAAAGTAAATATACAAACGTCTCACTCATACAATAATCGCAAATAGTTTCAAACTGACAAGATAATATATCATTTAAATCATATTGAAAAATTTAACTTTTTAATTTTTGTTTATAAAAGATATAATTGATGGTTTATGTTTGTAAAAAAGAATTAATATTAAAATTGCAGAGAGTGGAAAGACGCAAAAACAATTTACAATCTTTTTCCTTACTGCGAATGTGTTTAGATAATTTAATGATGGTGTGTGTGGGTGTATTTTGGTAAGAATATGGAGCACCGTATGAGAAAGAAATCAGCTGGTCGATATCCGTCACACTCATCGGTCAAGTCAGCCGTATGACGAAAAACCAGGAAGCGAGACGATGGTATACCAATAACTTTAGCCTCCCCCCCGAACATTAACGTGCTTTGAATGTTTATTTGCTTTTTTCTCAGCTATGCTTCAACATGACTAAACTCTCTCAGCTGATGTTTATTTATTTTTCATATTGCGAGATATTTAAAAGTTGTCAAGCTTCTTATTCAAAAACCCTTTAGTCTTAAATCAATTTAGAAAAAAAGTAGGATTTATTAAAAACAATAAGAAAAACTTTAAAATTCCTATTTACAGATATAATTTCATAAAATAAAAAGTTCATAATTGATTATAATTATATATATTTAATTTTAAGGGTTTATTTAATTCAGGAGTTAAATAATTAATTAATTTAACTGAAATTAATTTGACTGAATTAAAAATTACTAATTCTTTTCGAAAATCAAAATTCAGAATTTCAAATTTTTGTAACTGTGCTACAGACAGACGGACATTTCATTACAGCATTGCCATGTCGCAATCTGGAACAGCGCAAATTTTAATTATTTCGAGCTGCCATATTGAATATCTTATTTTTTATTCTCAGATGATATGAGTGCAGGAATTTTCTGAATTAATACAATATAATATGGTATATTAGGAAATTATTTTTTATTTATATATATTTATATTTGATTTCATAAATATATTTTCTTAAATTGCACTATTTTTATATATTTTTTTCGTTATATATATATTGTTATTTTAATTTAAAGTATAATAATATTTTTTCTTTTCATATAAAATACTTAAATTTAGATATATGTTATAAAAAAAAGTTTTTTAATAATATTTTTAATTTGCTTAAAACAATTCGAATATTTATTATAAAATTTTGAAAATTTTGTTCATATTTTTGTAACTGTAATCGAATTGAATAAATAATAAAATTTTTTTTTTTTATTTAAATTATTAGACATGAAAAAATGAAATAAAATTAGAAATTATTATTTAAATATAATTTGCGCAACCTAAAAAGTTATTTTTACTGTGCAATAATTTAATTTTTTTGAAAATCATTTTGATAGTTACCAAAATGAACAATAACAACAACGAATGGTGAAATTATACACCATTTCACGGCGAATTTTTACAGCGAAGTAAATATAACCTCAAATGTTTGCTGTCAATCCGCAAATTGTGTTTCGTAAGATTACAAAACAAAAATAATTATTATTTCGATAAAATAATGTCAAATATTAGCGAATCTGGTGTAGAACAACCAAAAGTTAAATATTCCGAACATAAATTATCTTCAACGCAAGTTGATTTTATGCGATTGATTGAGAAACAAAACTTGGCAAGAGTTCAACGTCTGCAAAGAATTCGTAAAAATAATATTATTACCGGCTGTGTTCTCGGTGCATGTGTTATTGGTATTTACGCGTATTCTATGCTTAGCGTAAAACAGGAGAAATTCCTAGACGACTTTGAGGAGCCCAAGAAAATTCAAAACTAAATTAATTTTCTTAATAGTTTTAGCTTAAAATGGCTTGCAGAGCGGTACAACAGTCAGGGGTTCGTTTACCACCTCTTCCGACCATAAGGGATTTAGTCAAATTATATAAATTACGTGCAATGAAACAGTTAAGTCAGAATTTTTTAATGGATGAACGCCTTACAGATAAAATAGTTAGAGCAGCAGGTAAAATAACACAAAACGATACAGTTTTGGAAGTTGGTCCTGGACCGGGAGGAATTACACGTTCAATTATAAGGAAAGTTCCGTCAAAGTTAATTCTGGTTGAAAAAGATGCACGTTTCATACCAACATTGGATTTGTTAAAAGAGTGTGCCGAGCCGTTTGGTACTCAGATGGAAATACACACAGATGATATTTTGAGATTTCCCATGGAACAGGCACTTTCTAACAGTTTCGGGCGTATATTTTTAATTGGAAATTTGCCCTTTTCGATTTCTACACGTTTGCTAGTGAACTGGATAGAGGATGTATCGTTGCGAAAAAATGCTTTTCAACGAATAGACACATCAATGACGCTAACTTTTCAGAAAGAAGTAGCACATAGAATTTGCGCCCCAATTGGACACGAACAACGTTGTAGATTATCAATAATTTCGCAGATATGGACTCATCCATTTTACAAATTTGAAATTTCCGGCAAAGCATTTGTTCCGAAACCTGAAGTGGATGTCGGTGTTGTCACTATTTTGCCATATAAAGAACCAAAAACAAATTTACCCTTTAAAATAGTCGAAAAAGTAGTACGCCATATTTTCTCAATGAGGCAAAAGTATTGTCGACGTGGATATTCTACGTTATTCCCAGAAAATGAACGTGACGATATTACTAAAGAGCTTTTCGATACTGCTGACGTCGATCCATTGGCTAGACCGTTTGAATTATCAGTAGAAGAACATCTTAGACTGACTGAGGCCTATTACAACTTCATAGCCACTAACCCAGAGATAGCTAAATACGATTATCGTGCACCTAAAAACAAGCAACTTGCAACTAATTAGTTCTAGAAAAATAAATACTTATTGTTAAAATATATGCGATTGATTATTAATAAATATGTACATATGTACATTGATGAATTTTTCCAATTATTTAGTTATTTCTTCCAGATTATTTTTATTTGATTAGCATAGGTAGAACTTACTCTCATTGTACGGAATCTTCAATCATTCATTGTGTTTTTTACGACAAATAAAAGTGCTTATTTCAAAGCAACCTTTTCGAAAACCAATTGAAAATTGTTGGCGCCATGTCACCGGTGTGCATTTGCTGATTAAATTTGTTTTTTTGTTTGGAAATTACTTTAAAATCTTTACTGACTGGCAATTTATTTTGCATTAGTTTGATTTTCTTGCTTTCAATGGTCAATAAATATGTCTAATGCTCTAAAGTAAAGTTTGTGTGTAAGATCCCTAGGACATGACTCAGGGGTCGCGATGCAGCGCCATGACCATGAGGCCATTTGGCGACCTGGAAGTGTGTAGGTTGGATGGAATCGGTCTTTGGTTAGTTGGATGGACCCGTTATAGGTGATTAGATGTTGCAGATCATGTTCGTTTGTTTTAAGAAATTAATAAGACGTCTTGGAAATGCTCAAAAATGGAAGGACAGATGGGAGGGCTATTCGAGGGATATTGAGATGAACGTCAGGGGAAGGGCAGATGGGAAGATAATTGTGTCCGAAAAGGAAATTATGTGTGAAAGCAGAATGTCTTAAAAAAAATTGTGTAAATGTTAGAGAAAATTGCAGTTTATTTAATTTTTTTCTTAAACTTATATGCGTTCTTAGATTTTAAAAATGAAGCGAAGCGAATTAGAAAATTATAATTAAAAAAATTGAACGCAAAAATTCTAAATTAAGACTTAAATTATAAAACAAAAACAGTTTTATTCTATAGAAAATATTGAATTCATGTAACTAAGTTATATCTCCAAAAATATATATTAAAAATATAAACGAGAAAATATATTTTAATCTATATTTTTGAATATCCGAAATTTAATACTCAGGGGCTAATTTTATGTTTAAAAAAAAAATTCGGAAACATACACAAACTTTGAATATCAGTGTTCTTCTTTCAACTAGAAAATAAAATTGGAATACTTGTGTAATTAGAACATTTTACCTGATTTGTATTTAATTATCTTCATTTTATTTGGGAAAATATCATTTTATATTTGGAAATACAACTAAAAAAATCTAAAAACCAAAACAACTGTGTTTTGTAATTTCTATGTGGAAAGTAACGAGAAATCATATGAATGATAAGCAATAGATTGAAATTGAAAAAGTTTTTACCTTGTTTTTAGCTTCAATTCAAAGTTTTATATTTGAATACAGAACTGAACAGGAATATCCATATTTTATATGGGGGTGTACCTAGCATCCGAATTCAGGATATAAACTTTAATATATGTGCATTTTCCGGAACCCGTATATAACCAAGAACAGTACGTTTACGAATATTTGATATGGCAAATTATTATAATAAATCTATAAAAAAAATTATCATCCGAGATGTAGACATTTAAAAATAAATATTATCAATGTTATTTGTTATACCGTTTGTTTGAAGTACAAATTAATTTCAATTAAAAAAACTGTTTTTATTTCAATAATAATAATATATTTTATATAAAAAAATTAAATGTATTATAAAATCGAAAATATTGAAACGATTTTTTAAGTAATATTATTTTTTCTTATTTCTTAAAAAGGTTCTTAAAATGTTGTAATTTTACCCAAAAAATTTTATATTTTGCATTGTTTCGGAAAATCTTTCAATTAATATTTTTTTTAATATTATTTAAGATAATAATTTCAAAAGAAATTAATATTTAATTAATAAACAAGATTTATCCAATTAGTGCTTTGAATAGTAAAGTTAAATTAACAACATTTTTAAATTCATATTTTTAAAAGCTGTGAGACATCTTGCAGGACTCGATTCTTTTGAGGTAATTTTTGATGATCTCTTCGCACATTTCGTACTGCAATTCTGCTATTACTTGAATGATGTTGATTTTAAAATGCTCTTTAAAGGGTTTTTGCAAATATTACAGATCTTGGAGGTCAATCGAAATCACTGAAGAAATTTAAAGGCTTTTTCCAAATATTACGATCTTGGAGGTCAATCGAAATCACCGAATCTTGAAATTATCCATTTTTGAAACTTATTGCGCAATAAAGACAATAACAAGTCATGTTGTATAGCCTTAGGTGCTGAATTGTTGAAAAAAATTTAGGTCAAAAAAACTCGCTTATCTTAGACTTGCAAAAAAGAAAACTCTTCAAATGTAGTCCCAAAAAAGCCACTTATCTTACGGCCATAGTGCTCAAAATAAACGGTAACAGTATATCTTTCTTCATTTTTAAACAAATACTGTTTTTCGTAGATACAATAGCTTCTTCATAGTCATTTGTAAATTTTTAGAGCCTCATAGAATCACACTCACTAAAAACTCCCTCCTCTTAAGGCTTGATGTTTTAAAAATCACCTTGGGTACTGTTTTCACATTACTTCAAGGTGGAGTCTTTATTTGCAACTATATTGGCTCTTTTTATATTCCCGCCTCCAGTTTTTTTTGGAGCACGCTTTGCATAAAAGCCTCAACTCTTTCCCAATTGATCCTATCGGTCAGCATGACTCAATTATTGTTGTAATCGGGCCCACTTAAGCCTCCAGCATCTGCTTTCCGCTGTCCATCTGAAGGACATTCTGGGTTCTCAGTTTTACCCATCCGGAATAAGTACTTATGGAACTATCCATGTCTAGTCAAAAACTGTGTAAGGTTCCATGTCCCAATGCCCTCGGTCTAGCCATTCGCTCCAATTTCGTATCAGTGTTTTGCTACAACTCTCTTTGGTCTCGTTAACCCATCGATATTGCCACTGATTTACCCACACAGGGTACTCTTACAGCTGGAAGAGTAGGGGAGTAGACTCTGCAATGTTGGCACTTCTACGTTCCTACCTAACTGATAGAACCTTCATGGTACGCGTCATAGGTTATTTTTCGTCAAAACGCGAAATGAAAAACGGCATCCCACAAGGATCCCCTCTATCAACGATCCTATTCAATATATATATTCACTCGTTTTCCCACCATCTATCATCCTTTAACCATTATATATAGGGTTTTCCAATAAGAGTAATATGATTTCTAAGTGACGTTTCGGCCATTTGTATTATGTTATGATCTGTCTTTTTTTTCCATTGTATTCAGTAATGTTTACAATTTCATCATGGGGAGATATACGCGAGAACAACGATTATAAATTATTCAATTTTATTATCAAAATAATCGTACTCCAATTGCAACTTTTCGTGCGCGCACTTTCATCTGAGTGATGCGGTAAATAAACAAAACTGTCGATTCTGGTGCGAAGAAAATCCACAAATTATTCATGAACACCCACTACATTCACCTAAATTGACAGTTTGGTGTGGTTTTTGGTCTGGTGGAATCATCGGTCCGTACTTCTTTCGAAATGAAGCTGGTAACCCCGTTACTGTCAATGGAGAGCAGTATAGATCGATGATAACCAACTTTTTATGGCCGAAATTGGAAGAAGTTGATCTTGACAACATCTGGTTCCAACAAGACGGGGCTGCGTGCCACATAGCACGTGCAACAACCGAATTATTACGAGAAAATTTGGAGTTTCGATTATTACAAGAAATTGTGACATTGAATGGCCTCCAAGAAGTTGTGATTTAACACCATTGGACTATTTCTTGTGGGGTTATTTGAAGTTATTGGTCTTTAGCAAAAAACCAGATTCTCTTCAAGCATTAGAAGTGAATATTGAACGTGCTATTCATGACATACGACTTGATTTAGTGGAAAAAGTGCTCGAAAATTGGGTTCATCGAATTCGTTCCTGCAAAAGAAATCGTGGAGGCCATTTGAATGACGTTTTATTCAGAACTTAATTGTATCAAAACATTTGAATTTCCTTAACAATTAGTGTGTTTTAAAAAAAAAAGAAATCATATTGCTCTTTTTGGAAAACCCATTATATGCTGACAATATTTTTATACCTGTATCTGGTGCTGATCTTCAACATTAAACTAATAAAGCCATCCGCAATATCAACCCCTTGGAGCAGCATAAACGGTGCACTCATCTGTACATCAAACCCACCTTGCCTTCATGTTTGCAGAAAAAAAATTGTAGTGTATTTGATTCTTCACTGAGCCCCTTCCCTCCCCATCCAAAAGATTCCATGAAAATCCTGGGTATCTCAATTTCCCGTGGAGGAAAATGGAATCTTCAGATTAAAAATGCTGTTGACAAAATTAACATCATTCTCCGAATTTTAATCTGCAGCAAAACTAAGGTAAGACAAAGTGAGGCAATTAGAGTAACCAACGCCGTTTTGGACGCAACCTTACTCTATTTCCTCACTATATGTATCAGTGGCTAATAGCAGGGTAAAAACTAGTCGAGGCAGTGGTAAACCGTTGCATTAGACTAGCCAGTGGATATCTCCAGTGGAATCCATACTGGTAGCAACTGGTCGAAAAACCATCTATTTCTTTCTTCAAAAAGATCGCCTAAATATAGTTTACAAAAACTTATGCCTTTCAAATTACCGTCTCCACACTTTAATCAAAAACATTATCATCTCCCTCAGTTCAAAAAGGAATTCATCATCGCTATCCTTATTAATATTCCCCCTTGAAAGCAATTCATCCATCCTCCTCCTCGTTTTCCAAACTTCCCTTCCTCGTTTTCCAAATGACTAAACCAATAACGAAACATTTTTATCGACTCATTTGAGAACCACTAATAAACCAGTGTGTACATTCAACATCTATACCGAAATTGTGGGCGCGGAAGCTCCTCAGAATCTGGATTGGACATACTGCTTTTACTCATAACTTCCTTTTTGGCAACACCAATCGTCCATTATCCCAATCCTGTGGCACCCATTTCACTATCATCCATATTCTACAGGAATGCCACACAATTAAGAATTACTTCGCGAGCAGGATTTCTCCCATTATGGAGCTCCTGGACCCAACAACTCCATTCCCTAGGCTCCTAATTTAAACTTCTACAACATACTTATCTGCTCCACAAAATATAAAAAAATTCTTAATATTCTATACTACTAACCACAGACCAGTCTCTCTTAGATGATTTCCCACACGTACTACGAATTCGCCAAATGGCCTCACGGTCGTGGCGCTATGAAGTGGCCCCTAGCACATGTCTAAGGGACTTTACAAACAACAAAAACATATACAGAAGAACATCTGGGATAGTGAGCGAAATTTTGATGTTCTTCTATATCTGTATATGTTCTTCATTCTACTAACTGCATCCTTCAGTTCCTCCTCTTCAATAAATAGAGGATCCTCTTCTATATTGACTGTTCTAATTAATAAACTATTAAATTAATCTTTACTATAATTTATAAAATTACAATCTTCAATATAAGCTGAACTTCTTCATGTTCTAATAATTATTCACTTTGAGTATTAATTGAATATTTTGCCCGTACAATGAATGAACAATAGTACGATATAATATGTAAAAAGTCTTATAAATTCTAAGAAACTTTATATATGTTATTTAAATCTTATCATTAAATTAAAAGCTAGTTAATAAATTTTTTAAAATATACACTCTTAGCGAAAATTAATTGTTAATCTTTGTAATAATTATCAAATCAAAGTTGTCTGATACGCTTCAGTTCTCCTATTGTAAGTAGACAAAAGTCTTTTGTATTTAAATATGTACATATGCAGTTTTAAATGCATATACATATATACGAGTGCATATATATATTTATAAAAGATTTTTGAACTTTACTTGTATCTATATAAATGAACAGTAATCATAAGTTGAAGTAATTATGTATAAAGTTCTTTTCCATGAAATGCTTAACAAATTCGTCGTTTTAACATTTTCTCAGATCAAAGTTTTTTTTTACGTTTTCCTATCAACGTCCCTTTTTATGGTATATCTAAAATTATATATTGTAATAAAAAAAATACTTTGTTATTTTTTCTTAAATTATATCTTTATATTATCATTAATTTCTCTTTTAAAATAAAATGTTAGTGATGCATTCAATTGCATAATCGATAATATTCATATACACATAATTTAAGATGCTTGTAAATTATTTAAAAAAAAATTATAAAAATATTATATCTTTAAATAAAGTTGAAAAACTTCAATGAATTTAAATAAATTAACTTTGTTTTTTTTTTACTTTTATTTTTTCAAATTAAAAATGTAGTTAAAAAAAACTTTATTATTAATTCTTTGAATTTGTTAAATTAAGTTCAAAAAAGAAATCGGGAATATTCCTTCCTCTACTTTGAATATGGGAGAAAACTTGCTGTCTTGGAAACATTGGGAAATTTAAAAAAAAAACCTGTTTAAAAGCATTAAGATTAGTACAAAGCTAAGATGAATAAAATGATTTACTAGAATATTTTAAAATAGAATTTGAAATATAAAATATAAATATAAAAAGTAATAATAGTTTTTGTGAAAATGTAATTTATTTTTTCGATATTTTCCATTACACAATATTTATTTTTACGTTTCAAATTTATTCATTTACTTTTTAAATTACATACGAGTATAGTTAATTAAAGCAGCTCTGTTATAATTTATTTTCTGACCATTAATTATTAAATCATTATTATTATTATATTTAAAAAAAAAATTATTTTCGATATAAGAATTATAAAAATTGTAATACTATAAACTTTTTTATTATGTATTACATATAACAGTAATTAAATAATTTTTTTATGAATTTTCGCAGTGAAGGTTGGTAGTTTTTAAATGTTTTAAGAATTAAGGATTATCAATAAAATATGATTTTTTATGTAGCTTTATAAGAAAAACTTATTTACAGCATCAAGTTTTACGATCTAGAAGAGCAACTGACATCACCAAATCACGAAATTTGGGGTCCTGGGAGCCTACCTTACAATAAAACAAAACGTTGTCGCGTTGTGTGGCTTGTTGGCTACATATGTATGTACGAGATCTGTTCAAAAAGTATCGCGAATTTTCATATTTCCGCGGCTTACGTATATTCGATTTTTGATTTTTTGTGGCGTTATGTTGGTACTCATGTCTCTTACTTATTCCGAAAATTTCGGCCATTTTGAATGTTCAGTTAATTTTTGACAGCTGCTTTGCTTGCACGTGTTTTGGCTCGTCTTCGATTTTTGCCCATTTTCAACCAAAAACAGCATCGCATTAGCATTGCTAAGGAGCTGTCGGACTCTGTCCGCGACGACCCAAATTTGTTCCAGAGGGTCATAACTGGTGACGAATC
Organism: Atherix ibis; assembly: GCA_958298945.1. Lineage (NCBI taxonomy): Eukaryota > Metazoa > Arthropoda > Insecta > Diptera > Athericidae > Atherix > Atherix ibis. Next base: position 25,813,977 of record OY282605.1, on the reverse strand, counting down.
ATGAGTTTATGGTTATGACATGGAAACCAAAGCTCAATCACCCTAGTAACATATGTGCAACGCAAAGCAGATGTTGGAGGCTGAAGTGGACTCGATTTCACCATTATATGAGTGATGCTGATCGATAGGACCAACTGGGAAAGAGTTGCGACTTTTATACAAAGCGTGCTCCAAAAAAAAAACTGGAGGCAGGAATATAAAAAGGCCTAGAACCGGAAAGAGCCAATATAGTGCCAAATAAAGGCTCCACCTTGAAGTGATGCGAAAACGATGCCCAAGGGGGTTTTTAAAACATCAAGCCGGAAGAGGAGGGGGTGTTTAGTGAGTGTGATTCTCACAGACCAGGGTGGATTGAGTTGCATTAATGGTGCATAACGCATTCTGCCCCTTCGTACAAAAAACAAAATATATTCGAGGTCTGAATTTTGAATTTCCGCGGGTTACAGTTTTCTTCGATTGCAGGATCGTAGTGCATCATGACTTCTTGCCACAGGGTAGAACGCTCAATAAGGAATATTACCTGCAAGTAATGCGCAAGTTGCGCGAAGCAATCCGTTAGAAACGCCCGGATTTGTGGAAGAACAAAAATTGTCTTTTGCACCATGATAACGCCCCTGTTCACGTATCATTGCTTGTGCGTGAATTTTTGGCCAAAAAACAACACACTAATAATGCCGCAGCCACCGTATTCCCCAGATCTGGCTCCCTGTGACTTCTTCTTGTTCCCGAAACAGATTCTTTGATCCATTTTTTGGAATGGGCAAAAATCGAAGACGAGCCAAAACACGTGCAAGCAAAGCAGCTGTCAAAAATTAAATGAACATTCAAAATGGCTCAACTTATCGGAATAAGTGAAAGACATGAGTACCAAAATAACGCCACAAAAATCAAAAATCGAATATACGTAACCCGCGGAAATTCAAAATTCGCGATACTTTTTGAATAGATATGATAATTTTACTAATTGACGCATCCATCAAGCAAAGAAAAAACTTCATCGTTGAAGAAAATTTTGTTTTTTTTTTACGTCTTCTTAAAGGGGAAAAACGTGGCTAAGGTAGAATTACCACTTCTTTTAGAAAGTACCATATTTATAATTTTTTTCATTGGTTAATAATAAAATAATCTATAATATAAAATGGCAAACTTTTATATAAATAAATTTTAATTTAAATAATAAATATTTCTATAAGTTTTTAAATAGCAGAACAGTTTTTTCCAAGCTACAAAATGAATAATCCTCTATCAATTTTTATCATGAATTCAGAATTTTAATATTTTTAACAATTATTTTAAATTATTTAAAAAAATAAATTCCGATAATTTTTATTTAGAATATAAAAATAAAAATTATCGGAATTTGTTTTTTCAATGAATTAAAATAATTGTTGAAAAATATTATTATTATTAAAAATATTATTAAGAAGATGTTTTTTTGCAACTAATTATATATTCTGGTAAAAAAAAAACTTTTGAAATGTTTTTTTTTAAAACACGTCCTCATTTTAAAAAAAATATTACGTTAATTGAGTTTTTATAAAATAAAATATTTTTTTATATTAAATTCAAAATAAGTTATTATATCATGAATTAGTTAAAAAATGGGAAAGTTTCACTTAAATAATATTGGACATACTCGTAAATGTTGAACTATTAACATACGCGTATATAAGGTAATTTGATGAATCATAAAATGTTGTTATATTTGTGGCTTAGCATTAAACGAAATAGACAAAATTTCTATATGAATTTATTGTAGAATAAATAGAATATGATCAAGTTTATTGCAATTTGAACAATGTTGGTCAAACAATAAAATTTGGGTTTGGCGCCATACTTTATGAAAAGTCGACAAAACTGTGTAATTATGAATATATTCAGAGAATAATTGTTTGTTCGGAAATTTGTTTTATTGATAATGATGGCTAGAGTCTTGTTCCTGTAGCTACATACACAAAGAGTATCATTACAAGTGAAATGCGTAGAAAAACTTTAGAGGAAACTAAACCAAAAATACTAATACGCCCAAAAAATCATAAATATTTCGATATGATCCCTTGGACTAGATAGCTGCGCTTGGTGGAGTATTCCGACGATTTGTATTATACTTTCTTGGGCCAAATAGTGCAATAATTCAGATACAAAACTAGCGATACTATTGTAATCCCTGCCAGATCGAATTCAATTAAAACATTTTCTGCGAAATCGTTAATAAAGTTCAATATTAATAAATGACGCTATGGATTTTATTAGCCTTGCAACAGGTTCAGAATTTTAATTCACCTTACATAAACTTTGTGCAAAATTTAAACGATAGTCACTATATGCCCGTCGAAATTCCCCCCCTCCTCCTCTGAAATAGGATATTCGCGTATGTGTGGTGTACTTCCCACCTGAATGCCAAATGCATAAAATTGTTTTTAGATGAACAAATATTCAAGGTTAAGTTTTTATTCATATTTGTTTTTCGATAAATTATGAGAAATATTCACGGTTAGACTGTCAAATTAGAGTTTACCATGAAATTGTACCATTGGTACAGAGGCATAATGATCTAACTGTACATTGTGCATATTGCATTTAAAACGCATGAAAATTTAATTTTGTTTATTTTTTCATACAAAAAAATAACAATTCAATAAAATATGGTATAAGAAGAAAAAGCTGTTTTCTTCTTATATTTTATTGAATTTTATTTTTAAAGATATAATTGCGTAAGTTGCACTTAAAGGTTTACCTATCTGCATTTTAGAATTTTTCTCAATATCCTGCCTTGAAAAGGCGTTGGAAGTTTTTGTCGTACAAAAATAGAGTCTTAGGCCTTGTGTAATAAAACTATAATTTTTTTTTAATTTTATATTATATCTGAACATAAAATATTATTTTATTAAAACTTATATATATAAATTGGTTTTATTAGAATCAGATAAACAATAATCAGTGCATTATTCAATAAACAAACAAAAATCCTCAAAAAATAGGATAATTTATTTTTTGAAAATAAAACAAAAAAAAAGTGGTAGAGCAAAATTTATTAGTTTATTTTGAAATGTAATCGATGAAATTATTGTCCTGAATAAATAGCATCATTCAAACTGCCGCCTCTGCTCCGTTTACAGAAACGAATACGATGGTTCCAATTTCTGACCACCTTGTGGCTTATTTCACGTATTTGGCGTTCAATATTTAATTTTAATGGATTAATAGTTGGTGGTTTATTGACATAGACCAATGACTTTAAATAACACCATAAGAAGAAGTTCAAAGGTGTTAAATCACAACTTCTTGGAGGTCATTACAAATCTCCATTTCTTGAAATTATCGAGTCGCCGCAATTTTACCTCAATAAAACGATTGTGGCGTAGGCTGTGTGACACGTAGCACCATCTTTATTAAATCAATATATTCCAATTCAGATTACAAAAGGTTCGTTATTATCGATCTGTACCGCTCACCATTGACAGTAATGGCAACTCCTTCCTCAATTTAAAAAAAAGGTCCAATGATGCAACATCAAACGGTCACTTTTTCGGAATGTTGAGGTTCTTCGCGAATAATTTGCGGATTGGATAATTTTCTGAGAAAATGATTTTCTTGGAAAAAAAACCAGCACTATTTTCAAGTTGTTCCAGAGCAAAATCAGCAAAATCTCGGCATTTGCGATAGTCCAACCTCTTCAATTCTGGTTTAATAAGAATTTGGTAAGGATGTAAGCCCAAAACCAACCGTAAAACATGCCATATTGTTGTCAAATGTTGAGAATACCTTGAAATCGATAAAGACTGAATGGCAGTAATATTCTCGGCATTTTGGCCGAATCTTTGTCTTACTGGTACGGTAACATTGCTTATAGAAAGATTATGTTAAAAACTTTCTATAATTCGACGAATAATAAGCACACTATGACAATCATTAATTGGAAGAAGTGCAATAAAATAGGTTGCAATAAAAGAACGATTATTTAGATAAAAAAAATGTATAATTTTCAAGCGGTATTGAGGTGTGTATCTTTCCAAAAATAAATTGCAAATCTAATTAAATATAACTAAAAGACTTTGACATTTAAAAAATAGATAATTCCTATTGAAAAATCCCAAATTTACTAATGTATATGGTATAATATTTTATACATCTAAAAATTTAGACTACCCTTAATAATAATACAAAACAACTTTGACCGATAAATCTTTTGTGGTGAATATCCTAACTCAGATAATAGTAATATTGAGGCTTTTAAGGAACTTCAGTATCATATAAGTGGGTACCTGGGATATATCGTTGGGATCAGGGAATGCCAAACCAAGATGCTGAAGTCTCTGGTGGACAATGATATTGCAATCGCAGAGTAGATGCTCCGACGTTTCATCCTTTCCGGAGCAGAAAAGACAGATTGGTCAGATTTTTCTATTTTTTAAGATGATATCTTTCCCAGTGAGTAGGCTAGTGAAAAGCCTTAGGTCTGGTTTGTTGAGTTTAAGGACCTCCTTTAGAAAAGGCGATGAATTTTTTACAGTGATTCAAGCCCGGAGAATTACCCCAGTATGAGCTTTCAACCCCTCATTTTTAGGACTCTATAATGGACCCCAGATGTCCATTATGATAGTGACAAAAGGGTTCTGTTCCAATAAACGCAGTATTCTCTCCCCTTTTGGAAAGTTTGTTTGGATAAATTCCATTAATATTAACCTTTATGAGGTTCAAGTTATACTTCTTAGTGAATGGAATTAGTAAAAAGTGTGCACTTAGTGCATAATGGATGATCTTAAAAATTATTTCTTCAAGACAATCCTTAAAATAACTCCATAATTTAAATTTATAAAAATCTATGTTGAAATCAATTGGTACTTAAACAAATCCTAGAAAATCACGTTTTTATTATTCGATTAACAGGTAATTGCTGTAATTTTATTAGTATTCATTTTATAATTTGGAAAGTACAGCCCTATCATTTAACAGTTGTTAAATATGTATATCATTAAAGTATATTTTTTATTTAGTTTAAAATTTGCCATTTTATAATTTAAATTGATTAATTAACAATGTGGTAAAATTGGAGAAACATTCTATAAAATTGGTGATTCTGCCGTAGTTATGTTTCGAGATTAATTAATCTTGAGGCTCATTTCTCACTCGGTGGATACGTAAATAAGCATAATTGTATAATATCAAGGTCTTAGAATATATAAGATACTATGAAGAAGTTATTCTATTCGCATAATGCGACTGTCTATTATAAATGTGCTCCTAAATGTGTTTCTTTGAAAATGCCGAAGGTAAGACCGTTACCGTAAATTCTGATAACTGACTTTTTGTTACTCTGAACTGAAAGATTATAATTTGAAGAATATGTGGTTTTATGAAAATATTACCACAAGTTACACAGCACAACAAATTTTGAAGTTATTGCGCAAAAAGTTCCCAGGACCCATAATTTTGAAATTCGGCGATTCCAATTTGACTGTAAGATCGTGTGATTTGATGCCATTAAACTTTTTCTTTTTAGCATATATCAAAAAGCGTGTTTACACAGATAATACACAAACTTTCTATCATTTAAAAACGAACATCTATCAAGTAATTACCGAATTACAGCCCGATAAACTTATAAAAAAATTACCTCAAAAGGATGGAGTCCTATAAGAAATTTCATGGTAGTTATTTGAGTATTATTATATTTTTTATATAATAACAAGATCTAAGAAATATAATAAAATAAATTTTAGTTCATATAACTTTACTTTTGAAAGCACAACTTGGATAATTCCTATTTAATATTACAAATAAGAATTAATACAAATTACCAATAATTTATCAGAAAAGTATCAAGTTCAATGATCTGTTGATATTGCTTAGATTCATATTTGTTACCTTAATTTCTATGAAGTCAATTATTTTGAATTATTCCCGAAAAATATAATAACACACTTTTATGGTTTTTCCCTAATTATATAGAAAATAATTACAATAGAAATTATTAAACAATTTTTGCAATCGAATAGTAAATTTTATTACGAATGAGTCAATGTACTTACACATTTTCCGGTAATCAAAAAGCCGAAAAACCATTGAGTTTTCATTAAAGATTTGGTAAAGTGCAATTTTTCAAAATACGACTATGTAGGTAAAAATGAAATAAAAGCAAATAAATACGAAATTTAAACATTCTAATTAAGGTAAATGATTTTTTTTTAAAGTATTTTTTATTTATTAAAAATATATTTGCAAGGATATAACATGCAACATTCACCTGTTGTCTATCAGGAATTCATTCAATCATTACCCCAATGTCTGCACGCGACAATATGCCGATATATTGTCACCCTTCCACTTGTTGAATATTATTTTCGAACTGCACAACCTTTATTATCAACGAATAGGAATATTGCGAAAGTTAAAGAATGTGATTTTTTTTTTACACAAATCGACGATGTAGCCACTACGAAAGGGTCCTTACAGATTTTAGAATTTACTAATAGTATTTGCTATATGAAAGGATTTTATTATTTACGAAAATTTTTACAAATTTTACTATATGATTATCTAAATTTGACTGGAAAATTTTATATAAATTTCCAGAAATAACCACCGTTTGATTATTTCGAAAAATTCGTTTCGCAAAGGGGAAATAACTTCCCCATTGGCTGTGCAGAAATGTACGAGTACATAGTGGAATATTGTCGAATTTATGACACAGAGTCCTTTTCTGCATGTTCCCCACCTAAATGCTGCTTAAGAGTGAATAGTACACGGCTAACGATAAATTTATACGTAGGTGGATTTTATGGAATTTCCCTCGTAAAAACACTAATACATGTATACAAAGGATACTTTATAACGCTGTGTGCGATGGCATCGAGTTCAAATAAAAGGATCTGCTCGAAAAAGACGGTTGACATCTTGGCATAGAACCGTTATTGAGTGAACACTGACTAACTAACTAAGTAGAAACGGAAAATTCGTTCGCATTGAAATTGTTTTTGAGTGTAAAGATAAACCGTGCAATTACGCGATTAACGTGTGCTAAAAGTGAACTTTCATAAACACTTTTAAATTATCAACAAAACCATTAACAGGTGAGTTAAATGAATACTTTTAGTTATCCTTTTATTCTCCATTTTTTTCTTTATCTAAAAATGCAATCGGAATAGTAAAAGAGAAATTGTGTGCAATTTTTACGAGTATGTATAGAGCTATTCTATAAATGCGATATATTTAAGCACTTGTTAATTTTTTTCTATAATAAAAGTCGTCCGTTTTTTTTTCAACATTTAATATAGTGAAAATAACTAAGTAGTTAATTGTTAAAAATATGGTATTTTTTATTATGAATACTATTATTCTTAAGTTTAAGTAATTTGAAGGTAAATTTTTTTTTGCAATTACCTTTAAATAATTTAAATTAAAAGTAGTGTTGTGTATAAAATATATAAGAAAAAAGAAATTCAAAAAAAGTAAAACAGCATTGCATTTTTCTTTTCAAAGGATGTAGAGTTTAAAAGGGAATAAATCATTTTTATTAATAATGAGTTAATTGGTAAGGCGGCTTTTTATATAATATTACAGTTTTTCTTATTAGCTTTCTTAAATTTCTTATTTCTCGGTTTTAATTAGAAATCACTTGTTATTGGGTTTTTTTTTTGTTAATATCCTTTATAGTTTTATTAGAATTTAATAGTGGTGGAAAATTTAATTATTGTATCATTATGTATTAATTTCTAAGAGACTATAATACGAGTACAATAGTTTATATTCTTTATAAGATACTCGTATTATTATAATTATATATATGAGAATATTTTCACATAATTTTTGGTAGAATATATAAATTAAGAAAGTTTCATAGTTTAAAATATGATTTTTTCTTTAGAAGTTTTTATAAATTAAAAAAAAATGAGTTTTATTTTTCTTTTACATAAAATTCAATAATAGTTATTTTTTTCTTTAATATATTTAAATTTAAAAGAAAATATTCTTTAATTTTGAATATTTCATAAATACAGTCGATTTTGGAACAAAAAAATTTACAAATTTTAGCGTCGGGAATAACAAAAAAAAAAATTAAAATTTAGTGAATGTTTTATTATTTTTTTCTCGTATTTAATTTATAAAAAAAAAAACACATTTTATTTATAAAAAAATCTAGAAAATGTAGACTTTAAATAAAATTGACCAATTTAACTAATTTTCAGTTGACCAAAAAAACTTAACTAATTTTCTTTTTTACTCCTCAAATTGGATACCACCGACCCCTTTCCCCCCCTCCCCTTTTTTTTTAAAAACACCCTTAATTACGGATTTTGAAAAAACGTCGTCATTTTTCTATACAGGTAATACCTGCATGCGGAAGTAATCGGCAGGGTGCATTAAACTGCATTATTTTGCTGCACCGTCTGTTTGTCTGTAGCACAGTCAAATGTCTGTCTGCCTGTATTGGGTTGTCCGGGAAGTAATTTCTTTCTTTTTTTCCATTCTATAAGTTAAGAGTTTTAATCTGAAATGTTACTACAAAGGACAATAAAACAAATTTTGAATTTTTAAAAGAACACATTTTTTTTACTCTAAAGAATGTAATAATACCTCTTTGCAACTTTGGTAAATTTTTGGAGAAATAGTTTTAATAACTTGTAATATTGTTTTTGTTTTATAAAATTATTATATTCAATTAGCTGAAGATAAATTTACTTCCGCATATTATAACATATGAAAATACTTTAAAAAAAACGTCTTCCAGTTGATAAACGATGTTAATTCATTACTTTATGTTCAAATACCTTATCATTTATAATACTATGAATTATCAGTGATATCTTAAAATTTATATACTTTTTTCAAGAAATATATATTTTTTAACCGAAAATCTCATTATAAAATTTAATCAATTATTAACGAAACAATTTTGAGGTATTAACAAAATATTTCATTGAATTTTTGTACATCAAAATAGGAAAATAATTTCTTCAAAAAAGTCTCCATAATACTATTATGACCGTAGGTTTCTAATTACTAATTTGTTTTAGCCTTTCTGTGAAGTATATTATTAATATTTCCGTACTGATAAAAACAAAAAAAGATACAAAAAACTTGGAACTATTTTTTATTGTTATTCTCTTAAAATAAAAACAAAAAAAAAACCATTTCTATTTTCACTTTTACTAATTATATTTTATCGCAATGGAATAATCTTATCAAATTTTATTGAAAATTCATTATTTCTATTAGATAAATCTAAAAATGATTTATTTTTACTATTTTCATTGAATTTAAGTACTCGCACACATATACACATATAATATAATTCGTATATTTTTGTTAAATTAATTTTAATGAAAGTTGAGTTATATTATCAATACAGATAAATTTATCAATTCCAAAGAATAGTACAAATTTTTAAATAAATCAATCAATTCAAAAGAATACTACAAAATCTGGTAATTTTGTTTTGATTTATTTTGAGCTAATTAATTTTTTTCATAAATAAAAATTAATTTTTAATTAAATTGCAAGTCCAAATTTCAAATTTCAATATACAAAGTAATAAGGTGATTTCACAAAATAATTTCTATTTTTTTTAAGGGGGGGGGGGGGGGAGGTGTAATTTATCCAATAACCATACAAATATATTGTAGAAATTGATGAAAAAAATTAACAAAATTCAATTTATAATTTGTTACTAAAATTAAATGTTAAAAATATTTTTTTATTTAAATTTTAACATTGATTAACATCTTCGATATTTTACAATAATTTCCAAATACTATGTGTCGTTTTAAACGAACATCTTCGATATTGTAAAATATCGAAGATGTTAATAATAAACGCAAATAATGCGTTTTATTAGAAAAATCGTATTTATATGTTAAATTTTTTTAAAGATTATTTCTTTTTATAATTGATTTTTTTATTAATTTTTAAAAAAAAATTACACCACATAGAAAAAAGTTAATTAAAAAATTTATAAAAATTTACTTACAAGGATAATAATTAATAAAAATATTTTAAACAATCTATTAAAATTTATTAATTATTAACTATTAATTTTTATAACATTTAAAGTTGTCATAATTTTTATTATAAAAACCTAGATTTTTTTAACTTAGATAGAATGTTATTAAAATTTGTCATTAATTTAGATTTAGATATTTTAGAATAGAAGTCAATCAAATTATCTTTAGTTAAATTAACATTTAATATTTATAATTTCAATAATTATTAGCTAATATGATTATTTATTTATTGAAATATTATAGAATTATAGGAAAATCTCAAAAGATATTTAACAAAAAAGGCCACAAAAATAATAAATATTAGGTAATTTTTTTATTGTACAAATTATCAATACAAATATCAAGATAAATCCTATAATTGAAGACAATAATCAGTTGCGAAATGATAAATAATAAGGTATTTCCGTTTTTTTTTCTTCCATCTTTTACCTGTTGTTAGTATTATCAATTTATTATTATTGCTGTACTTAATCGATAAGCATACCTGATTGAATGCGGGTAACTTTAAATTATACTGGTCGAAAACAAATAATTGCCATATGAAGAATAACTTTGTGATAATTGTTTGTCATTATTTATCAAAAGCAATACTCTCACCTGTACTATTCAGAATTATTGTAAGACCATAGTAAACTGAGCTCTTAAAGTGTTTGGCTTGTCTCTGAGGGATTTTTTACACTTATTTCTCGGAATTTTATCTACAATAGGCTATAAATATTTTTGTAATAAAATTTAAGAAAATTACAATAAAAAATAAATTTTAAATACAATTATATAAAAGTGAATCATAGAAATTTTCACCTATGAGAGCAAATTTTAATAAATGTCATCAAGTAGATGACTTTTTAATTCTTCTCAAATTTTATATTCAAGCAAATGTATTTTATACAAACTAAATTTTTTGAAAAAAAAATAAAATAATTTAAAAAAAATTAATTATCTAACAATTAAAGGACTTTTTAAAGTAAATTCTCTGTACTATTTCATATAACTAAAATAATAATAATAAAAAAAACGACATTTCTTTGTTTTCCCTAATAGATTTTTCTATTTTTTTTTTTTTTTTTTGAAAACTTAAAACTTAAGATATTTTCAAAACTATCAATATTTCACATCAAACTTTCGATTCAATAATAATAAAAGTTATTATGTGTAGAAGTTTTACGTTAAAATTCACAGGGTACTCATTTTCTATGTCCGAATAATGGCATGTACATTTCCTTTCTATGTTCATATATTCAAGATGTTATGTAGAAGAGATATTCGCCTACTGAAAATATATCTTTGAAAAAAAGGTTTTTTTTTTTAAATTAATAAACTTCCCTTTTATAAGTCCTGCATATGACATAGAATGAATATGAATTGTAGTTTATTATGAAGAGTAGATGGTATATCATCAGAAAATTTCCTTTACATTGACTTACATGAAATGTTAAATTCCATATTGAATATTTTTACATTGTATAAAATTATTTGAAAAAAAAATAAACACTTTACTTTATATGATAATTCTTTTATGACGAATTACTAAAAATGGTGAAAAGTTTACTCAAGCTCAAACGTAGCCAGACTAAACCGCTAACATAATATACTGGTAATATTTATTTTACAAAAAATATTTGTTGCAAGGTATGGAAAATCTTTTGGAAAATCTTTTAAGAAAACAAACAAAGCCACTGTAATCTGCAGCACTGTCAATTTATTGTGAAAATATAAAAACTGTTGCGCGAATAGAATAAGGATAATATTGAAGTAAATCCTATTAAGGTAATTATAAAATGGCAACATACGATTTATTTGCGGCAGCTTAACGTTACCTGAACATTTTGATAGGAAAACATGCAATTATATTTGACATATAGTAAAACCGCGATGTATTTTAACTTATTATTCAATATATGATGATTTACATAAAAAATACCACAATTTTGTAACGTCGAAGGTGTAATAAAATACGTTGTAGCTAGCTCGTTTATGTTTATATAGCAAAAGGATATAGGAATTACTTACTATGTTTGGTGGCATATTAATCTTCTTCTTTGTATACTTAGATTATTTAGTGATATATTCTAATAAAATATAATTTTATTATTATATCTTGAAATTTTTTTTATATAGAATTTTGTTAATAAGATCTAGCCATGCGTATAAAAAAAATTCAAAAATTTACTTATAAAGGGTTAGCTAATTTGTGCTTTGGAAAGTAAAGTTACCTCAAATATACTTAAATTACCGATTTTGATAAAATTTCTATTTAATTATATTATTTAAATTTATTTTTTAAATATAAGATTATCTAAATTGCTACCACGAGACTTACTATATGACTCGATCTTTTTGAGGTAGTTTTTGATGACTATTTTGCGCATTTCCAATTGTAAATTCGGCCATTATTTAACGGATGTGGATTTAAAAGTTCTCTAAAAATATTTGAAAACTATCTGCATAAATAATATATTATGCATAGTTGTGGTCTGACGGCACCAAATCGTATGATCTTGAAGGCCAAATCCGGAATGTACGTGTCCTTAGAACTTAAAGCGCAAAAATTCCAAACATTTTTGTTTGGTGTATAAAAATAAATTATTGTCCAGATTAAATTTTTCAAGTTTAGACCACAAAAAGTTAGTTATCATACGGCCATGGCACATATAATTTAGATTTATTATTTTTCGTTCTTCATAAATACGAGTCATTTGACACCTTCAGACCAAAATTAATACCAAACTTTCACTTTTAGTAAAAACAATGGCTACTTGTAGGTTTTTAAAGCCCCATGTATGAGGCTCATTGTTGAAGAATATTTTTTTCGAAAAATTAGTGTCCAAAGACGGTTCTTATAGCAACCCAATTAGTATATGTTTTGTACATTTTACTGTTATTAAATGGTCCAGAACATAAAATAGCAAATATTTAACGAAATAAATATTATCCTAAATTATTACATTTATGTAAAAAATTTTAAATCACAGTACTATTTTTTCCAAACTGGAAAATGAAAAACCATTTTTTGGATTATATGTAAGAAAATTTGAATTTTATATTTAATAACATATAAATTTTTTGCGTAAAAAAAAACTAAATAATTTATTTTGGAATTTGAAATAAAAATTTCATCAATATAAATATCATAAGAATTAGCAAAACAAAAATAGTCCATAAATAATTTTTAATAAATTATATTAACAATATTTTAATTAGGTTTTATAGTATATTTATAATGAAAATATTTCTTTGTTTTCCATATGACTTTTATAAAAAAATAAGTTTACTTTTATTACAAATAATATACATTTTTCTATGGTAATTAAATATAAGATAACTATTTATATGTTTTTTTTTTCTTCTCTTAAGTGGACATATTTATGATTGACTTTATTTATTTTATGCTATTATTATTATTATTATTATTATTAAAGTACTACTTAGATAAGTATTCAATTTAATATAATTAAAATCGCCAGAAAATAAAAAGAGTTTTTTATTTATAAGAATTTTTTTATCACAGCGGAAATAGATTACGTGATAAACAATATTTAAATAATTTATGGCCATTTGATTTTAAGATTTGGTATTTTACTTTTTCAATAAACAATATTAACTTTTGTTTTCAAATAAAAAATAATTTGCTATAATAAATTTTTCTAAATTGATAACTGGTAATATTGTTCACTTTTTTCTAATTGTACCATAACAACACTTAAATGTGATATATGGTATGATTTAGGTCAAAGTAAACTTCCATCCATCTTACCGATTAACCATTCATCATAGCTAATTTTTTAATTACACTTTTCATATGTTTTTATAAAATTATTTAATTGTAATATTGTATTGCTAACATGACAGAAGATGGATTATTTGTTATTTACTTTTACCAACGTAGAATTACAAATTGTAAAAGGAGTTTTAGGCGTATTAACAAGGATTATGTCTAGTGAAACCACAATATATTTTTTTCTATAATTTATCATAGTTTGAATCTAAAGGTCAAAATTGAAGACACAAAATATTCTTAACAAAAGTCGATTCGGTAGTGAAAAGAGTCATGGTAAATAATCAAAAGGAACCAAATTCCATTCTTCTTTCAAAGTAATTTCACAAAAGTTCATCATCATATCATAATTAGTTGGCTATTAGGTTTCAATTATAATTTTTTCCATATTATTTCTAATTATCTTCATGATAAAAGTCAGTTTGAATTTCATCTCAAATTGTTTAAGTTTCGTCAAATTAAAATTTAGCTCGAAGGCAAAGAACTTCCTTTAGTCTTTTGAAATATTCAAAATTGATTACGTTGGTGAAACCATCGAAATTATTTTGTGTTAATTCTAATCAAAAACCATTATAAAATTAAAGAAACCAATTTAATTTACATACAAATAATCAAAGAAAGATAAAGACTTAATATTAAATAAAAGCAGTCAATAGAGAAGTTATTTTTAAAGAATTGATTTATTTAAATTTTTAGATAAATTTAAACTGTCATTAATTAGATATATTTTGTAAATGTTTTTTCCTATTTTTATATTGAAAATTTTTAATATGACTTTGAAAATTTTATAAAAATTTTCATAATAACAGATGGTTATGGAGTAAGTTTTATTAAATTTAATTATGGTTGTTTATAGAGAGAATTTTAAAGGACTTTTAAAAATCCGAAATATTTTTGAATAACTACAAGACATTTACTGAACAGATAGCATTTTAACTTATGTCATTTTATTGGTTTTAAATTCAAAAAATATTTTATATTAAATATGAAATTTTTTTACGTTTTGGAAAATAAAATACTGTCATTTGACATCTGTTAAATGTATATACTATTTAGGATAATATTTATTTGGGGAAAAGTTTGCCATTTGATATTATGGATGATTTTTTGACTAAAAAGTGACTATGGAATGCGCTGATTCGTTGCTGGAACAAACAGCCTTTGGAAGTTTATTATTCTAACAATATTTTCTTCAGCGCAAAAAGCATAAGTTTCGTCCGATAGATACATCAAATAAGCCACATTGCCATACATGTGGCTCTAAATAACCAACATTGGTATATATGGTGCTCAAATGACTTTGAAAAAAGGTATTGTATCTGTTTTCATATTCTACGAAAAGGCCCACATATCTTTAAACCGTCAATTCTAATCACTATGGCAGTATGATAACCAAATTTTGTTTGGTTGGAAGCTCAAGATTTTCATCTGGATCATATGTAGTTTTAATGAGATGATGCCAGAAGCCACATAATACGCTAGAAATTTTAAAGTTACTAGAATTTTTTTTAAATTTTTTATTGTACAACGATAATTCTTAAACTTAAGAGCATTTAAAAACCAATATCCATTACGTAATAACCGAATTAGATCCAAAAATGTGAGAACAACGTTTAAAAAATTACCCTAAAAGTATTGACTTCTACAAGGAGTCTCGTAGCAGTTATTTGATAATAAAAAAAAAGTTTTTATAAAATCTAAATTTTAAATATGCTTAATTTTACTTTACTTCCTAAAGTATAAATTATATAATTCTTTATAAGCTCACTTAAGTTAAAAAGTTCTTTTTTTTGGAACCTAATTAATTAATAAAAACAATACAATATTTTCAAATAAATAACATAATATTCACACACTAAAAATAAATATGTAAGTAGTAGAATATATGTGTAAATATATTTAAATAAATTTAATAGCATAAATTCAATCTATTAACTAGATGTGCTTGTACAAGATTCTTTCAAGAAAATTTACATTCCATTTACTTATTAAGGCTTTCTCCTTTTTTACCTAACACCTTAAGATATTACATTGAGTATTTGTGTATATTTAATTATTAATAATTATAAAGTTTTAATTAAATAAAATTCAAGTTAAATATGTCGAAGAGTAATATTAATAAAAATGTTCAAATTATATACGACACTGATTTATAAAATATTTCATTTCATGATAAATCTATTGCACGTGTTAATTTTTAAAAGGTTTCTTTTAGTATCATTTAATATACAATGTATTATGACTTTTTATTACTTGTAAATAATAAATCCTTTATAGATACTTGTATACAACAAAAACAAATCCAAAATATCTAATTTACTTGTATGATTTAATTTGCATATTTGATAAAGATACAAAGACATGGAAGTATCTATGGAGAATTTTTTTTTAAAAATAAATTTTGAAGGTATATTAGTCATTTTGATACAATATTTGTAGACAAGGTTTTTGTTCCTGAGAATAACTTCCTTAGTGTTCATTGATTGTATATCTGCGTCATAAAGCTTTCATTGTTCTTTTGTTACACGCAATTGTGAATGAAATAATCTGATTTCAATGGAACACTGAGCCAATGATTGTGTTAGTAGTGATTAGATTTTCAATGTATCTAAGATTTCGAAAATTTACATTGAATTCCGATCAGGATACTGACATTTGCACTAATCTTTCTCATGGGAATTCACAATAAATTCCATGCAAAATTGAACCAACACAAAATATAAAATCAAGATTCAATTAATCAAGGGTTGTCCAGAAAGTAATTGCGTTGTTTCCCAACAGAGGACTTAAACGGCAAGATTTAATCTCAAAGCTCGACATATGAGTTCCTCATGTTCTTACGGAAAAAATTGTGCCGTTGCATTGGCATTTGTGATTTGCTTCTTAAATGCCAAGAAAAGGAGCCATTTTTGAAGCGTATCATCACTGGGGACGAGAAATACGAGGGTCGTTCAGTAAGTCCTTAGAAAAAAATGGAAAAAAATTGTTTTAAAAAAAAATTTTTTTCTTATTTTTCAACATAATCTCTTTTTAGCTCTATACACTTTTCCAACCGTTTTTCCAAAATTTTTATCCCGTCCAAAAAATAGGATTTCGGAAATTCTGCAAAATACTCATCCGTTTGAGCAATGACGTCCTCGTTGGAAGTGAACCGTCGTCCGCCAAGCCATTTCTTCAGATTAAGGAAAAGAAAATAGTCACTCGGGGCCAAATCTGGTAAATAAGCGAGATGCTGCAACAATTCCACAATTTTGGCCATGGAAACAGCGCATTGTCCTGATGCAAGAGGATTTTTTTCTTCTTTAGATGGGGGCGTTTCTCTTTGATTTCCTCTCTCAACCGTTGCAATAACGACGCGTAATACGCTCCTGTTATTGTTTTTCCTTTTTCCAAGTAGTCGATAAAAATGATCCCCTGTGAATCCCAAAAGACCGTGGCCATCACCTTGCCGGCCAATGGCACAGTTTTCGCCTTCTTCGGAGCCCGTTCACCCTTGAAAATCCACTGTGATGACTGTCTCTTCATTTCTGGAGTGTGGTAGTGTATCCAGATTTCGTCCACAGTGACATATCGACGAAGGAATTCGCCAGGATTGCGATGAAAGAGTGCCAACATAGCCTCAGAGTCCACTACACGATTGCGCTTATTCTCCTCTGAGAGCAAACGCGGCACCCATCTTGCCGAAATTTTTTTCACAGACAATTTTTCATGCAAAATTGAAGCGACTGTACCTTGTGATATGCCCGTGGCCTCAACTAATTCGCGCACTTTAATTCGCCGATCGTTTAAAATCAGATCGTGGATTTTGTCGATGATTTCAGGAGTAGACACCTCAACTGGGCGTCCTGAACGATGTTCATCTTTTGTGGATGAACGGCCACGTTTAAATTCATTCACCCAATTGTAAACCGTCGCAAACATAGGTGCAGATGTGCCATGAACTGCATCCAACTCGGCTTTGATTTCTTTCGGGCTTAAGCCTTTCAAATGGAGATGTTTGATGACAGCCCTAAAATCTCTTTTTTCCATTGTTATGCACAAATAAATGTCGTTAACTTTAATCGACGATAGAAATTGACCTACGCTATGGATCGAGCTGAATTGTCGATAATGCTTCTTACAACAAAAAAAAACTACGAGCGCAATTTCTCGGATTTTCTAAGGACTTATTCAACGACCCTAGATTGTCTTCTACAATGTGAAGCGCAAAAGATCATGGAGTAGAAAAGATGAACCGGCTCAAAGCACTTCAAAAGCCAATATTCATCAAAAAAAAGGTTATGTTATCTGTTTGGTGGGATTTCAAAGGAATCGTTTATTTTGAGCTTCTACCAAGCAACACAACGATCAATTCTGAAGTGTACTGTCATTAATTGGACAAATTGAATTATTTAATTAATGAAAAAAGGCCAACAAATAAAATATTGGGTTGTTCGAAAAGTAATTTCGTAATATTTTCGGACAACGCAATAAACCACATATCGAATATGTAAAGGGTGTTATCCAATAGTATTTGTACTTTGGAAAATAAATTTAAATAAAGCCCGCTTAAAATACAAACTTTGATAAAAAATTTTATTTAATTATGTTGCTCAAATATTTCAAATTATTAAAGAAAAAGGCTATTTTATTGTTTTCAAAACAAAATCAAAATAAAAATATACTTAAAAACCCAATTTTTTTAACTTTACCATTTTATATAATTTCCAATAACAAATTTTGTTAAAAAAACAATACTTTTTATAAAATCCTATTTTTCAATTCAATGAGAAAACAATTTGCGTATTTTCTTTGTTATTTTACGAAATTTCTTATTAACACAATATACACACACATTATCACTCAATAAACATTTGGAGATAATTACACTTGCCATGATATTTAGACTTTTTAACGATCTGATAGTGAAAATAATTCGTTAACCTTTACGATTATCGAAAAAACCAAAACCATGGAATTTCCAATGACAGCCGTACAAATCTAAAAATCAAAGCCTTGTAATAATAGATTTTCTTTTATATGCAATATTTTTTTTTTGCTGTTGAGAAGATTTGTAGTTGTTGAGTAGATATTTAGTTATTAATCTATTACAAATAAAAAAAAAAGTTATTAATATTAATAAGAACTGTACCGAAATAATGCATCTCATCTCATTTCCCTCTATTTGATCAGTTGCATACCATATTTAATGAAAATAGAAAAGATTTCACAATGGTATAAGGTAAATATGAATATTTTACAAAGTAATTATGAGCTAAGAAATATTTAAAAATCTATGATCGTAAACAGATAGTAATATTCGTGTAAGTAATTATTTAGTAAAGAAAATGTGCAGTTCTGTTTTGTTTCGATTTATTTGTAGCATTGAATATCAGTTTTTGTTTGTTTTTCTCTACTTTTCACCTGGAATTAACCTTCCGTCCATTACTGAAAATTGGAAATACTTTTAGTGATTATTTGCATTAATGTGCTACTTTAGCAGATAACTTTCAATCTCTTAATATATTCATTTCTATTAAAAGGTGTATAAGTATTTGTAGCCTTCAAGATTCTATAATGAACCAATGTGCACTAACCACTATAGGAGCATTCATTGTCATTCAGAGTTTGTGAAGCGATAGTTTAGATAAAAGTTTCCCCATTTGTAAGTGGTTACTTAAGAATCGTTGAAGTGGACTTTTTTAAGGACTTTGGTTTGTTTGGTATTTGAAATGGAAAGAGAACTATACCCCTCCCCCCCACTCTTCCTTAGTCAATAAACAAATTGGAATTTCAAGGTACAAAAATTTGTTTTTCCATGTGCATAACCTACATTGCTATTTATTATTTTTAATAAAGAATCGAATAGAATCATTTACAAAATTCTGTTTTTTTTATATACGAGAGCATTCTGATAATTCAGTGATAAATGAACACAAACAATAAATTTATTCAACAAAAATTGGTCAGTACACAAACTCTTTGCAAAATATAGTATGCCCTAATCTTTCATAACGTAATTCCGGATAGAACCGTTTTTGCCTTCTTGATGCACGTTTGATAGTAGAAGTTCATTGTTTGACTGTACTTAGGTTTCTGGTGTATAATAGTAAATCCATATTTCATAAACTATAATGAGCGGGTGCAAAAATTCATTGGATTATGTCCAAACACTCAATTGATTTCGTTACACGAACATGTTTTTGGTGAGGTATTAGCAAGCGTGTCAGCTATCTCGCCGATAGCTTTCTCAAAACCAAAATTTCATGTAAGATATTACCTACGCATTCAACATTAACAATTTTATACACTTTCACTAAGCGGTCTTTTGAAATAATATCATGGATTTTATTAATCATTTCTGCAATGGTGGCCTAAATTGTACGTCTTGGGCGCTGTGCTCATATGACCATAATAAAATTAGATAAACCGCTTCAGTATCATTCCATACGATGGTGAGGAGTCTCTATAATACAATACTTTTCTCAATATTAATTTTGGTTTTAGATATTTTATTTTTATTAATACAGGATATTTCATTTTTCCCATATTAAAAAAAAACACCCAAATCTTGTTTTCTTGCAATGGCTGTCAAAACTAAATTAATGAACAGATATTTATAGAACTTTTCATAATGTCTTTTTAATAATGTCAATTAATAAAAAAAAATATCGGTTTCCCGATATCAGAAACGTTTTATATAATTATCACTAACTTACCAGTCTGCCCTTACAGAGGATAACATTAAAAAATTTACGAATTTTCTTTTTTTGTTGTTATATATTAAATATAGAGTATTTATCATTCTTTTTATGTTAATATATCTATTCATATTTATTAAATATTTAAAAAAAAAAACAGTTCTACTATGTATTGTCTAAAATTGGTATCAATCTGAGAGTACAGAAGACGAACTCGGTTAGATATATTTACAGAGGAAGTTAATTCTTCAACTGTGATTCCGGTCATAATTGTACAAGTAATAACTAAGGTAATCGTAGATATTACCTTCCGTTTGTGTATTTGTATCTTCTGGCATAAAATTATAGAACAAAGAAATGTTTACCTAAATCATCCACAATCATGTAACAAACCATTTATTTTCAATCAGCTTTCCAATCTGTTACTCTACTACTCCTACTTAATATTTAGCTGCATCATTATAAAGTTATTATTTGGTTAACAATTTCTAGACTAAGCTTTATCTATTTATAGACACTTCCGGTTTATTGAATAAAGGATGAATATCTACTTTTTTATTTACAATGTCAACCGGAATGATTTTCCCTTGAAATAAAATTTAACATCTTCTCTAAATACATGTATTGATGATTTTCGTATTTCTTATAGTTTTAAGAATTAAATTGGATTTAAGTCAAAAATTGCTGCACATTCACGAACTTAAACATTTTAACTGGGAGATTCGTTGAGTTATGTAAATATTTGTTCCTTAAATCATTTTCTTGAGGAGAACAAAACTTCGTGCATGAAATCCTTTTATTTGTTAAAAGAAAAAGAGAGAGAGTTACTTTTAAAAAATTCCATGAATTTTTATAGAAAAATCAATGAGTTTCGAGGAAATCCGAATGCCATGCTGAAAATCGCGTGACAACATTCTAACAGAACAGAAAAAAACCAAATCATTAACATGACGTTATTGTGCGTCACCCTGTATATCAGAGATAGTATAGGAGGAACTGATAGTTCAACTCCGACCTAAATTGGCTAAAAATGACCAAATTAATCGGATCGAATTATAGGTATTGAAGTACGAGTAATTAAACTTTTATTATTATTACCCAGTCGTTGTACAAAAAAGTACTTTGGTGACTGGGATGTATTTAATTATGGCAATATTATGGAAAAAGTGATTGTTTATAAGCGAATAAAACGAATTATACAAAACTTTTCGAGGAATAGATTTTTTTTGTTAAAATATTACACACACACAATTAATAGGAATCGTCGTGTATCAGTTTAATTGAGGTTTTTTAGGGAATCAATATATTGTATCTAATAAATTTTGATGCTAATTCAGACTATTTTCAACGTGTCCTCATTCAGGAGGTCGTTTCTAATTAATATGAATAAGTAACGTTAAGTGAACTTTTTGTCTACTTTTTTTATATAGTAACTTAAGAATAACGTATGCCATAAATAAGAGCTTGATTTGAACTGTGTTTGAAAAAATTCCTGCAAAGGGTGCTATTAAGTAAGAATAGCTACTCTGTTTTTGTTAATTGTGTTTAAAGAATTATATTTAAAGAAAACTATTATGCTTGAGGATATAAAGAAGTGTTGATATTTGAACTAATTATAGTGAATTTTTTATTCTTTTATAAATCTAGAGGATCGATTTTATTGTGTGACCGAATTCCTTAGAAAGATGAAATTTTTTTTTAAAGAAGAAGAGCATTTTATTCATTATTTAGTGATTATGAAAATATTTTTATCATGATTTAAGTTATTAAATTTAATTTTTTTCTTTGGAACATTAATTTTTTTATACATTAATTAATAATACGAGTGCGGCTAAAAAATGCTGCGCCTCAATTTAATCACTGTGTAAATATCTTCCAATATATGATCCTGATTTCAATTATGATTATTTTTGGAATAATTTATTTTATTTTAATTGTTATGGTATTAATAGAGGAGTCCGTATAGTAGTGAAGAGGTAGCTACTAAAATTTTGAATGAAAAATGTTGAACGTTAAGTTCCACTGGAGTGTGAAAATTCTCTTTTTTTAGAACGAGGGCATTATGATAAGTTAGTGATAAATGAAAATAAACAATAAATTTATTCAACAAAAATTGGTCAATACACAAACTCTTTGCAAAATAGGCCCCAATTTTGGCTGTAATTTTAGAATTGCACGGAGATTTCTTTGCAGCAAATGATTTATTTATGTTTGGAAATAGGGAAAAGTCGCAGAAAACCAAATCTGGACGAAACGGTTAGTGGAAAAGCAGTTCATAAAAGCGAATTTTTTTCTTTGCCAAATACGGTCGCCTTGTATTGATTTCATTACTGAATGGGTCTAATAATGATGTAGAAAACTGTTCTGTTATCATTTTACCTTATTCAAGATAGTCGACGAAGATTATACCATGTGCACCTCAGTAAACTGTGGCCATAATTTTGGCTGCCGATAGAACCGTTTTTGCCTTCATGATGCACTTTTGCTAGTAGAAGAATCCATGTTTCATCAACAATTATGAGTAGGTTGAAAAATTCAAATAGATTACGGTTAACAATGTCCAAATACTCTATTGAAGTCGTTACACGAACACGTTTTTGGTGAGGTATTAGTAAACGTGTCATCCATCTCGCCGATAGTTTTCTCATACCCAAAATTAGTTAGGTACTAAAATTTTTAATGAAAAATATTGAACGTTAAGTTCCACAGGAGTGTGAACAGTGGCAACCATAGTCAGATAGCACCTTACCCTGCTAGGCATGCTTGTCGCTAGCTTTATTCAAAGAGTCTGGGAGGGGGGGGAGTTTCGAAGTGTGTACAAAGTAGTGAACTCACATCCACCATAACTAGAAAATTATCAAGTCGGAAACATTTAAGAGAAAATGAAGACACCCTAAGGGAGGGAAAGAAGGAGAAATAAGAAAGAATAGTGAAAAGTATAGAGATGTAAAAAAAACAATTGTTTTAAGGAAAAAAAAATTAGAGAAATAAAACATACCGGCAAAGGGAAGGGAATAGGAAATGAGGAGAGGGGTATAAAAATTAGGAGGGATAAAAGAAAAGAAAACAAAAACTTTTAAAATTAAAATAAAAAAAATAAAGAAAGATACAAAAAAAATTTACCAAAACCAAGAATTTCTCAAGCCACCAGTCAAATTTTTCGACAAATCACAATTAGTTTTTAATCAAAGGTATATATAAAAAAAAGCATAAGCTGCTTGGAAATATTGTAACGCATACTGACATGGAAATTAATAAAATTTTTATAAATACAAATTTTTTCCGGCAATAATCTTATTGATCCAAATTTTTGCAATGTCCGATCTGTTACGAAAAACCTTTTTCCTACGCCTTTCAAGGACTCACTCATCAACTTCTATGCCAATCGATGGTCTGACCTTACAAGAGGTGGCTTCTTATGCGTACATTTTTACTGGTTCATCGGCATATACCAATAATAATAATAAACATATCCCAACAAGCAATAATCGTATGGTATCCAATGGCATAATCTTGGACACCAATTATAAGTAGAGGCGCCTAAAAAAAGTTTCTTAAATAAATCAGTGGTTTTGTGAAATTTATATATAGAAGCACCATCCAGCTGGATCCACATACCATCCGGGTCTATGCCTTTTATGTTCTTAAAGAAATAATCGTTGATCACGACCTAGTAAGGCTATCCATTGACCATTTTTGTAGATGTAATGGTCTCTCCAATACCATACTTTAAATATAGCAATTATGCTTTAATAATAAAATTATTATACCAAAAAGATGGTCTAATAAAAATTATTATTTTGTGATAAATGGCAATTTTGCGTTTCACAACTTGAGTTATACAATATATTAGGTAAGGTAAATTTAGAATAAGGTAACTATTACTAAAAAAATAATCATTTCAAATTTTTTTCGCTGGCACTGTAATGTTCATGGAATTTAAAATAAATTCATTTTTAAATCTCAAAATTATGAAATTCAGATTATTTATTGCAAATTAAATAGAGAACATCTCATAAAATTATTTATAATACAAATAACATTCAAATATAATTTTTTCTTCTTTTTTAAATAATAATTAAAAAATTGGCCTTAGTAAGAATGTGGTTAATTTGAACCCCAAAAAACATTGACATTCTGAGTCTTTTAATGAATAGCCTTAAAATACAATTCTTATTAAACAATTTTAAAGAGTTTTCATTAATTAAGATTAAAATGTATCTGCTTCCATAAATTTCAATTTTTGTTTATAAGCAATTTTTAAGATTAAAGAATAGTCTAAAATAACTTTATTTTATAGTAAATAAAAAGTTAACTATCGAAATTATATAAATAAAAAGTTAACTAAAACGTAAACGAAATTCATTTTGAACAAATCTATCCCTGTGCATTTTTAGGTGAATTTTATTTTTTTCTTCTCCTTTTTAATATATTTTTAATTACTTTTAAGTACAGCTAATTACTTATAAAAAACTATGAAATTAAAAACGCACATATCTTAAAATAAGTTAAAATAAATTTTGAATTATTTCAATTCCAATTAAATGTTTTATTTATTTGAGAAAAAAACATATTCTGAATTAAAAATAAAATCCAACATTAAGTAAATACTTCAACTGATCAAAGAAGGAAATATAACAAGCAATCCATAAAAGACTCTTTTCGGTAATAAGTTTTTAATATCTGCATTACTTTGCATATTCAATATTTACTTTACTATTAGGCCTTTATGTCATATGTGCCTTAGAAGGAAAAAAAGTAACAATATCTAATATTTATTTTATTAAAATAAATAAATAGATATTGTTACTTTTTCAAATATATTTCTTATATTTGTATAGAAAAGACATTGGAATTGTAGAAATTGTTATAATAAGAATTATTCAATGAAAGCTTCCCAAAATGAAATTAAATCAAATATATTTCAAATTTAGATTTGGATAAACAATTTCCTTTATTATATTGCTTAATACACCTTATGTATAATTGCCATTATACATAACATATAATATTATTACAATAACTGCAATCAGATTTCTTACAGGAATCGATCCTTTGAGATATTGTAATTTTTTAAGTTATCCAAATATTTTGCAGTAAATTAATATTTAATAAAAGATTGGTAAATTTTAAACTAAAAAATCTAATCTTAAATAATATAAATGTTAGAAAACTATTTACGAGTAATAATAGGCCCACTTTTCATAAATTATAAAACGGATTATTCTGCCCAATTGTAAGCAAAAAATATAAAAATAATAATAAATTAAATTTTATAAACCAAGATTAATATAAAACGATATTTAACAATTTCTGAATAACCTATTCTATAAAATTATTTAAATATTAAAATGTAGTTTTTACACTATTTATCTACTATTGAAAAATGAACATCATACTTCAATTACTTAGAAATATCTAGATTAAAATGTATTGCAATATTAAAAATAAACTACAACAATAAGATATTAATTGAAAAATATCTTTTATTTATGTAAAGTTGGTAATAGATACTGATAATTTCTGCGTGCATTAATATATGTTAGTAACGGTCATATTGGCTTATCAATATGCACATACAAAATGAGTACAGTTTAATTAATTTTTTTTTTGAAATCCATCATTAAAATTAAAATATAATCTCTACAATATAATAGATAAGATTATATTCAAATCAAAAGCTAATTTCTAGATTAAAAAAAAAATTCTTTTTAGATTTAAATTAAAATTTCAAAGTACGTCTTTTAATTTGTCTATTCTTATACAATAAGTAGAAGAAAAATACAAAATAAATACAAAATACAATGTATATTTACTCATATTGTCTTGGTAAAAATATAAATGTAAATAATTTTTAATAAATTTTCGTATTTGTTCATCATATATTAATAAATGTTGATATTAATATTTTTCAATTAGATAAAAATTGTAGATACAAGTTAGCGTTTTAATATTAAATTTCATATTTTATACATAAAATTTTGGTAACAGTAATAAGAAATAATTTTGTCATATGCATTATTAAAATTTGTGCAAACAATATTTTTTTTAATAACTTCATTTCAAAATTAAATATATTTAAATAAATACTATTCCTTATGCTTTTGCTACAATCAAATTATTAAAAAAATCAATTTTAATTATTTATTCAATAATTGACTGAATAGAACTTCTCCCATTATCCAAATGACTCAGGATAGAACATTTTAACCATATTTTGTATAATTTTTTATCTTATTTATTTAAAAAAAATATAAATACAATTTTTTATTCTTTGATATGCTTAAATAATTTTAATCACGAAAGAAATTCTTTTTGTCTTCCAAACATTTAAACTCACATGATCGAAAATTATTCTCTGATTGTAAGAAAAAAAAGACTATTTCCCTAATAGTAATAGAAAAATAAAAAAAAAATGTATAAACTTATTCCAAAAGTACTTTTACAAGGGTTGTATGATTAATACCTAATCCTCGGCAATACATGGTGCTGCTATGATAAAATCAAATATTGTATAGTGATAAAATATTTGCTTTTAGAAAATAAAATGTATAACCTTAGATAAAAGCTAAACTCAGAGAAGTTTATGAAGACCCCGTACCTTCGCTATCGATTATAAAATATTGAACAGCTGAATTTAAATGTAGGTGTACGAGCATTTTTTTTTTTTTTTTTTTTGAAATGAGGTTTTTACATCAGAAATAATTAAAAGCATCCATGATATAAGATTGTTGATACTGTGGTTAGTAGAACACTAACAACTTATTTGGATATGCGAAAGCTTTCTGTAAGATGGGTGCCGCAATTGCTCATGATTGGCACGTGTATCAATTTCAAAAAGGAATGTTTGGCAATGTTAAAACGTAATCCGAATAATTTTTGGCGTCGATTCATAACTGTTAAGGAAAATGGAGTTATCACAGCACACCAAAAACCAAAGAACATTTAAACAAAGATTTTTCAATGGGGAATTGGCGCCAAAGAAGATCACGACAACTAACATATAGTCATGGCCACAGTTTTTTAGGATGCACACCGCATAATCCATGTCGATTACCTTCAAAAGGGAAAAACGATTAATGTCTAGTTTTATGACAATATATTGAATCGTGTCAAAATTATCCGTATTTGGCGAAGCAAAAATTCTCTTTCACCAAGCAAATGTGCGCGTGCATACTTGTGTCATCGCCATATCAAAATTCAATGAATTATGTTACAAATAGATTCTGCTTCCAGCATTTAGCTCCCAGCAATTATTTGCTATTTTTGAATAGGAAAAAATTGCTCAGCGGAAATAGATTTGGCTTAAATGATGATTTGATTGCTGAACTGAAACGCCTATTTTAAAAGAGGTTGGAATGATCGTATTTTTTTACATAGAATATAAAAAATAATAAAATGTTGGACTAAGTGTATCGAGCAAAAATAGGCTGATATTGACAAATAAAATAAATTTGACAAATAAAAATATATATTTCTTGTCAAAGTCAAGTATTTATCATACAATCCTCATAGAAACTCTAAATATATATGAATGCACGTGAATAATTTCAAACATATGACTTTATATTCACTTTTAAATATCAAATAAATACTAAAGGCACGTTTTAAAGTGAACTATTGAAATTTCAAAAATGATTATGCCTAAATGATTATATTTTATATATAATAAGTAAAACCAATAAAATCATATAAATTAATGGTAAATTAAACAATTTTGCAAGTGTATATATAATTCGGAAATATTTACCAACGAAACCCAAAATCATATCCATTGAAATATCTTTTATTGATAACAATTAGTAGACGCCTTCATCATACTGTCATGTAAGGGAGTCGGTTATACACTTTACATGTGGGTATGTATCAGTAACAATATAACCGCTTGTAATGATATTAATGTGGGACACCTACTCTGTCATTACTACCTACCCTAATGCGGTGAACACTTTCAGTGGGTGTTCCAATATTACGAATAACAATGAATAAAACATACAAAATTGTAAATTTTCTAGGTCTCAAAGGTCTGATTTATAATAACGGAAGGACAGATTAGTGCTTGCAGTTTCATTGGGACTTGGTGTAGTACCTTCATCATATTTTTATTCGTTTTTTTTTTTGTTTTTCTCTTAAAATGTATAAATACTACCCCAATTATAATAACAATAATAGTCTAGAAAAAAATTATTATGCCAAAAAAGGACTTTTTATAAATGGCCGGCAAAAAAATTATCCACTAGAAAATACGAGTGTTTTTTTTCTTGTGTATTGTTATCAAATATCATTAATAGTAACAATCTTTCATTGACTATTTCTTTAAGGGTTAATATCATCTTTACTACAAAAAGGGTATAAGTTAAATTCTAAATAATTGAGAAATATTTGTAATTGTATTGTTGGCTATCAACAAAAATTTCGTAAGATTAATGAGTAAGCTTTTCTGAAATTAATTTCTTACTATTGTTAATTAGTTAGCGAATAAACTTGAGAAAGTTTATAGTAAAATGAAAAAAAAACTGTTTCAAAATCTTCAACTTCAAAGGATTTACTAAAGATGATTTGTTTGTTTTTATTTTCTCATTTTCGCACGTGGTCTAACCATAAAGTTAGATAGGGTGGCAACAATGAATTATTGCATAATCCATAGATATTGTACACGTAGAACATCATTCGAATGGGATTATATCAAAAAAAAGGACATTAATTATTTTTTTAATTTAAATTATTTTTTTCTTTCTTATATCCTCTATAAATCGATATATTCTTGGGGATAATTTGAAAATAATATAGAGTGGAAATTGTATTACGAGTTTTTTTTGTTAAATTACATTTCCATTCTCTTGGACTATATTTAGATAATAAAGGGTTATCCAATTTAAGCTTTGGAAAGTAAAATAAAATTCAATAAACTAAAAAATCAAACTTTCACAAAATTTTAACATTTATAAATGACTAAAATTTAGTGAAAATTTAAATTTTTACTTGACTTCTTGCAGAACTCAATCAATTTTAGGTAATTTTTACCTTTTTTGTGCATTTTAGGCTGTAATTAATGCCGATTAATGGATGTTAGTTTAAAAATGCTCTAAAATCCAAATATTATTTGTACAAATTGAATTTTTTATATAATCACTTTCAAAAACAGTTCAACGGTCACAAATCGCACGATCTTTGATAGTTCAGTGACAACATTAAATTTTGAAATTAGACTATCTGCAAATATTTCGCAAAATAAAGCTAAAATTTATAAAGTTGTTTAGCTTATAGTACCACTTTGTAAAAACTACATATAGTCTGGATTAAAATTTCCAATTATAATAGTGCTCAGAATTGACGGTAACGATCTCTCCTTCTTCATTTTCAAAGAAATACGGGCCCATAACACCCTCAGATCAAAATGCACATCAGATAAGTCCCTTTTCAAAGATACAATAGTTTCTCCATTATTGACAGTAAGATTTTAAGAGCCTATTAACACATCCGACGAACAAAAAATTATCATCATCGCTAAAAGGCCAAAATGATTAAAAAATATTTCCAATTTAAACGCATGATTTGGCAGTTAAACAATTCATAATTTTTAATGACAAATTATTGTTTAAATAAATTATATATTAAATTTGGTATATATTATATGAATATGAATATGAAGAACTGCAATTTTTACGTACTAAACTTAAGAAAAAAAAGTTAAAAAAATTCAACCCTTGCAGAAATTTCTCTTGAGAATTTTTAATTTCAAATTTTCAACTATTAAAATCGATACAAAAATTTTTTAATAGAAAAGAAAATAAAATTATTATGATAAATCAATTAAATAAGAAAAAATTTAAATTATAAAAATATTGAAAAATTTTATTTAAATTTAACACAGAGAATATCTAACAATAAAATCTAAATAAGTCGATAAAGTACAATGTCAAAGTATAGCTTAAATTCGGTAGTAAGAAAGGAAATGCACACATTTAGATATATCATAGATAAGAGTTTGAATAAAATGAAAATTCTGGAAGTATGTCGAACCTCATTGTTAGCACTTTAAAACTGAGTAAGAAAATCTTTTCTGCCATGTAAATGAAATGAACTATTTGAACTGAAAAGTGCTGCGTATCACTGTCAAGTTTTATTAGTAAGCAGTGGCACTTGATACTTTATTGACTTTTAAGTGTTTCTAACTCATAACAAGGAAATACGAGAAAACTTTTCTTGGAAAATCCAATTGAATAATATTTCAATACTTCTTAGGAATTTTTCTCTTTTCTTTGATAGTAGATTTTCCGAAAACCGCTTTTCATGAAATTTCATTATTTAATAGAATTTTTAATTCATTGTCACCAATATTTACGAATACAAGTTTATACAAATTAAATATAAACAGAGGTTAAATAACATTTTCAAATCTGTAAGTTAAATGAATGTTTAATTAATATAATAATTTACTCTAATGACTTATGCTTCGTTCTGATAAGGAATGAAAATGCCTTAAGCCGATTTTAATAGACAATTTTAAGAGTCAAATTGCTCAAGTCACACTCCAAGCAATCAGACACTTTAGCTGTTAAGCCTCTTGTTGTATCTTATTCAGTATTCATACTTGTGAAACAAATTAAATAATTGGATATGCCACTATTATATTATAATAATTTCCTTTTAATCTCAAATAACAAGATGATCGGTTGTAATTGTAAAAATGCCAACAATAAGTTAGCTTTAGTTTTTCCACTATTTTCGAATATTCTACAATATATTTTCGATATGAGTAGATATATGCAGGTAACAACCAATAATATGCTACATGTACATTATAGTATCCTTCACCCATATATTTAGCCCATATAAACATACATAAGTATATGTATATTAAGTCACGTTCTTATACGTGTCTTTTCGGATATTTTCATTTCGATATAAACAAAATTTTTTCTCCTATCAAGTAAATTAAATTTTATCTATAATAATTCTACGTTCGCTTATCCTTGTATTAATGATTTCTGACTTATACATTTTTCAATTTGAATTATTTTCATAATATTTTTGAATATTTCTTTTGAAGAAAATTAACTCAATTTCCTACTTTTATTGGTTGGTAATAAGTTTGCTTTTGAGCCGTAAATAGAAAATATTAGCTTTTTAAATAGAAGAATTCCTATACATATTTTGAAGGATATGCGTTCTTATTTTAATATCTCCTAATAAGTTAATATGTTCTTTTAGAGTTTACAGTATATTTTAAAAGGAAAACGTATTTTGTTTTTTATAAAATTTTGTAAAAAAAGTAATTATCTTCTAGTTTAATTAATTGTTCATGTATTGCTATAAATAATATTTCATTATGTATTCCTAATTAATTAATTTTTCATAATGCATTTGTAAGGTTTTCAATAAAACTAATCACAGTTCTCATAA
Source organism: Atherix ibis (assembly GCA_958298945.1). Classification (NCBI taxonomy): domain Eukaryota; kingdom Metazoa; phylum Arthropoda; class Insecta; order Diptera; family Athericidae; genus Atherix; species Atherix ibis. The sequence goes on along the minus strand of OY282605.1, from coordinate 25,782,112 downwards.
GAAAAACTTTTAAAAAAATGGCGGTGATCACTTCAATCAATTTTGACAGCAACTCTTATTAAAATTTATTTTGTTTTATATATTTTGTTTAAAAAAATAAAAAAAAGTTATCATTTAGTTTTATTTATTGTTCATATGTTGCTATAAATAAATTTGCATTATGTATTATTAATTAAATTTCTCATGTTGTATTTGTAAGGTTTTCAACAAAACTAATCACAGTTCTCATAAGAAAAACTTTTAAAAAAATGGCGGTGATCACTTCAATCAATTTTGACAGCAACTCTTATTAAAATTTATTTTGTTTTATATATTTTGTTAAAAAAATAAAAAAAAAGTTATCATTTAGTTTTATTTATTGTTCATATGTTGCTATAAATAAATTTGCATTATGTATTATTAATTAAATTTCTCATGTTGTATTTGTAAGGTTTTCAGCGAAACTAATCGCAGTTTCCATAAGAAACACTTTTAAAAAAATGGCGGTGATCACTTCAATTAATTTTGACAGCACTTCTTATTAAAATTTATTTTGTTTTATATATTTTGTTTAAAAAAACTTAAAAAAAAGTTATTATTTAGTTTTATTAATTGCTCATGTGTTGCTATAAATAAACTTTCGTAAAGTTTTCAACAAAACTAATCACATTTTTCATAAGAAAAACTTTAAAAAAATGGCGATGATCGCTTCAATTAATTTTGACAGTAACTCTTATTAAAATTTATTCTATTTAAAATATTATACAAACAATTTAATGTAATCATTGAAATATCAAAGAAACGTATCATATTTTAAAGCAATAAGAATTGGCATTTTTGTTATTAAGAAATCAATCTATTTTTAAACAAACAAATTTTGTTAAATTATATAATTAATTTGAATAACAAAATCTAATGGAAAATATAAATTATATTCTATGCTAACATATATAAATATAATGGAAAATATTACAAAAAATGATTTTAATAGAATATATACATATATTATATAGAAATGTGAAATTTTTACTTTCCCAAGTTTATTATGATAAATGTCAACGAGGAACGAAGAGCCTTAGATAAATCTGTTACTCAAGATGAAAGTACCTATATTCATAAATCTTAGTTTAGAATTTCTATCATTGTTTTGAGTTTTGTTGAAAATTTGAAACTTTTTGTACTTAACTAGCATCTTTCAATCAAGCTTTTGCGTCAATATATCAAATGAATATTTGAAATTCAACTCAACAATTTCTTAATATTCCTATTTACAATTATCTTAAAAGCATTTGTAAGGTGTTTGGATAAAAGTTCCAATATTTTACAAAAAATTCCTTCAGGATATTATACATTGTATCTTTAATAAATATATGTACTCATATGTTAAAAAAATTACAACTACGGAAGAAATTCTCTTCGAAATATTATTAAACGAATTTAATAGAATAAAATAACCATATTTTTTTTTGTTTGGTTTTTATTTTGCATAAGCATTTTATAAGAAAAGTATTCGATTCCTTATGGGATTATTTTTTAATAAAGATGGTGAAATATAATTCTCTTCCACTTTTCTTAGTCTTAAAGAAGACTGAAAAAAAATTTACCATCGAAACTTTATTCCTTTAAAATAGGTTTATGACTATTAAAATTATGTTAATATAGTAACCATTTATTTTTGTTCATTTACGCTCGTAACTTTTATTCATATTTAACCGAAGTTTAAATAGTACAATATATATAAGAGTTGCTCTACTGTTTGAATATTATTTTTGTCTATTCTTTTTATTGTTTCATAATTTTTTATTTATTTTATAATATTCCCCAAAGCTTTTATATAATCCGTAATAAAAATTCTCAAAAAAAAAGAATAACCTTCTTGGCTAATGCCTTAAGGGATGGTTTATGAATATTTATATTTATTGTATTCATTTTTTTTTCTTTTAAATATATATTGCAAGTTACAAATAATTAATTTTGTTGAACTGAACTAGTAATAATAAAAGTTTATTTATTTAATAATTAACAAAAACATACTATTCGATCTTAATTGTATTTATATTTTTATTTTATTTTTTAAAATTATATTTAAAAAAAGAAATGCTATCTTCTATCTGCAGGAAGTGCTTTAGTATTGTAATATAGTAATTATATAATTATTAAAAATTTTACATTTAAGAATAGTGATAAAAATTGCATATAAATAAGAGTATCCTCTCTAAATAATAAAAAATGAAAAGTGTTTTTTTATCTTTTTTACTTTTATATTAAAGTCAAAATTAATATCCAGAAATAATGCAAAAATTTTTTTTAGTACATATTTATAAAGGTTAAGAATTGAATATACTAAAAAAAAGAGAAATATGATCAAGCAAAAATATTCAATGCCAAGTGTAACTAAAAAGGCCACCCCAAGGCAAGAACGATTTGTATTTTAACTTTTATAATTTTTCCGTCTTCTGTAAAAGTTTCACACGCATTTTCTTTCCTTACCTTCAAAAATTGATTCTGTTAGATGAAAAAAGATAAAAGATGAACTTTTTCAATAAAATAAGTGAAAATATACAAATACTAAATAAAAAAATAATAATAATCTTCTGCTAAATGTAAATACACAACTAATCGCATATCTAAAGTGAACTTGATAGAAAGTTAATTTCTTCTAACTTGATAGAAAGTTAACTTTTTTCTTTTATATTTATTATGTCAACAAATTAACAATGTCATTACCTTTTGTTAGAAATAAATGAACACTACATTATCTTATTTATTTCTTTTTATTTGAGTAGAAAAATTTATTCGTCATTTGTAAATTTGCATATTCTCTTCTATTAAACGATAAGATATCTCAGTAAATCTGACATTGAAACTTCTTGTTTATGTTTAATTTTCTTAAAAGCTTCTCAATAAAATTAAATACCAATTATATTAATATATATATGCATGTACCCATTATATACCGATATAATTGTATTCGGATTATAACATTATTAAAGGTTACCTATACCATATTACCTACGTTTGAAAAAATACTTAAACAACAATTTAGAAATTTAGTATGAAAATAGACTAAACAAAAAAAGGTTGATAATTTTTATTTTAATTAACGGATAAGCTAGATTTAAAATTAGTACAGAACTTTTATAGAATTTGATAATTAATTATGACAAAAATTATATTTTTCATTATTTTTATTGGTCTGCACCTAGCTTCTAAGTACGTTTTCTTTAACAACTTTACAAGATAATAAAAGATAATAATAGTATTTCAACACAGTTAAATATCAACTAAACTTTTCGATTAGGAAAAAAAATCTATCATTGTATGCATTAGACTAAACATTGTCAAAAAAATGGCATTTATATCTGCCTAGTACGATTTGAAGAAAAATACTCGTAGACAAAACCTTTTGATCAGAATTCAAAATCTAAGTAAATTTTTATCAGGAATCCCTTTTTCCTACAAAAACTCATCGATGAATATGTCTGGGTGATAGGGGCTGTTGTCGTGAAGCATCCAAGTGACTGCAATATCCGATATGATGCGAACAACCTTTTAAGGTTCGTTTTCTACTGTTCCTTGACCTTCTAACAATACTTTTTACTACCGAAAAATGTATGCTCTTAACAAGGAACGTGCGCCACAGGCTCTTTGCAAGTCTTCGTAAATCAAATTTGCGGATTTACCAAACTTAATGAAGCATCGTTGCTCCACCTTTCGCAATTCTTTTTTTCATAATGCACATCAAATATACAATTTTTTTTATTAGTCAATAGTAAAAAAATTTGTATATTTGGTGTGCATTATGAAAAATTAACCAAACTTAACGTTACTAGCCAATTCACCTGTCAAATTAAAATTTTTCAAATTTTTTTCTAATTCGTTTGTTTATTTTTAAAACAATTTCTAGTTTTTCCAATTTTTTTCTTTTTTTAAAAAAAGTTTTTCTATTTTTTCTAATTTTTTACTAATTTTTTTAAAAATTATCTTTTAATTTTTCTTTCAATTTTCTTCTAATTTTTTCCAACTTTTCTATATTTTCCAATTTTTTTCTGTTTCTTCTAAATTTTTTTCTATGTTTCTTCTAATTTTATTCTAATTTTTTTTCTGCTTTTTCATTCTAAGTGTTTTCTGTTTTTTCCTAATTTTTTATAATTTTTTCCTATTTTCTTATATTTTTAAAAAAAATTTTCCAAGTTCTATGATAATTTTTTCCAGTTTGTTATATTTAAAAAGTTTGAGGAGATGGTCATTTTTTTTTTAAAATGTGATAATTTCTGCCTGTTAGTTGTCGATAATGCAGTGTTGATAATAATGATAAATAACTCATAGTAATAATATCATTTCTATCATTTTAATTAAAAAAAATAATTTCTTCTAAATTTTTTTTCTATTTTTCTTCTAATTTTATTCTAATTTTTTTTCTGCTTTTTCATTCTGTGTTTTCTTTTTTTTTTAAATTTCTTTTCCTAATTTTTTATAATTTTTTCCTATTTACTAATATTTTTAAAAAAATTTTTTTCAAGTTCTACGATAATTTTTTCCAGTTTGTTATATTTAAAAAGTTTGAGGAGATGGTCATTTTTTTAAAAAAACGTAATAATTTCTGCCTGTTAGTTGTCGATAATGCAGTGTTGACAATAATGATAAATAACTCATAGTAATAATATCATTTCTATCATTTTAATTAAAAAAAATAATTTATTAATTACTTATAAATATTACATATAATAACTAAACAAGAAATAGATAAATTCTAGTAACATTGACCAAAAATAAAGATAAGAAATAATTATGAGTCAATATACTCGAAAATTCTCTAATATTTTGGTCTGAAGTATTATACAAAAACAATAATTTATTTATCTTGTTTTTAAAAAAAAAATTTTTAACTAAATAATAGTACAATACGCTCGAAAATATATTGAATATAATCTAACTTCTTAATATATTTGCAGAATATACACTACAAATAAATTATTTATTGGTCCCTATAGTAAAAATGTTCTTAAATTAAAAACTTATTGCGTCTTATAAAAAAATTATGCCAAAGTGAAAAAAACAACAAAGATAACAATTATACTTTTATAAAAAAAAAAATGATATTCAGTAACTGGTACATGTGTTATTTTAACTGAATTCTTTTGCAATCAAAAAACGTGGCTAAAGTTTAAAAAGTAGTTAATATTTGGCGAATATACACGACAGAGTTCTATAAAATTTTAACAAGAATTTGCACTTTGTTTACATTAAACTTATCTTCTACACTAGCGGCTATTTTAGTGTTTACAATTTGATATTTTGTTGTTCGATTATTGAAGTACATAAATGCGATGTTTTGGCGTCGTTTAGAAAATGTACAATACGACGTATATACGAGCATGTATTTTATTTGATAATAATTGGTCCTAAAAATTAATCAAAAATTCTAATTGATAATTATTATGCGTTCAATTAAATTAATTGTTCAAAAATTTACTATATTTATTTCATCGTTCTCGCATCATAAATTAATAGTAAACGCATAAAATTTATAATATTTTTTTATAGATACTGTCAAAATAATAGTTTATATCTTTTATTATCGTAATATAAATTTTAAGTTGAAAATTTAATTTATATTTTTGTATATATGCGTATGTACAATCAATATGTAAGAAGGGAAAAGTCAAATTAAAAATACTTTAAATTCACAATTTTATTAAAATATTTTTTAATTTTACATTAAATTTTACCATTATGTACATTATTTAAATAAATGCTACGAGACTTTTTTGAGATAATTTTTGATGTTTTTCTAGTGCATTTCGGACAGCAATTCGGCCATTAATTTAAGAATGTTGGTTTCTAAATGCTTTAACGCTTACGGCGTTAAAATACATGATTTTCGAGGCTAAATTTAAAAATTTTGTGTCCTGAGAATTTTTAGCGAAATAGAGTCAGAATTTGTCATGTTGCGTGGCTTGTGGTATTATTTTGTTGAAACCACATACACTCAAAATTAAAATTTTCAAGTGAAAGGCTAAAACACGTTTATAACGTGATCATTTTCAACGAAATACGGCTCAATTATTTCTTTGGACCATATGCAGAACCGGCTTGTACAGTCACTTTTGGATTTTTGTAGCCCTCATATATTATAATTTTTTAGAGCCTCATATACGAAATGGGCCTCATCGCTTAAGAAAAATTTACTTGAAATCTACAAAAAAACATGGCTATGGTAGAGTTACTACATTTGTAGAAAGTTTGGACATTTCTACAAATGTAGTAACTCTACCATATTGTTTGCACAATAGAACAATTTATAATAAAAAATTGATAACCTTTAATCTACCAGGTGTATAAGCTTGAACACATGTTTTTTTTTTCATAAAAAGCAAAAACAAATTTATTCAAAGTACTTACCCTTACTAGCTACATATTTTTCCCACCTCTCGGACAATTTGTGGATACCACACCAAAAAAATTCCTTCTCTTTCGAGGCAAACCACTCATCAAGCCATTTTCGGACGTCTTCGTAAGAATCGAAGTGCTGCTCAGCAAGCGCGTGACCCATCGACAAAAACAGGTGGTAGTCGGAAGGGGCCAGGTCTGGTGAATAAGCGGAGTAGAGTAGCACCTCCCAGTTGAATGTCTCCAAGTAGTTTCGGACCATTTTTTACGTGTGCGATGGTGCGTTGTCGTGGAAGAAAATCAGCTTGTCATGTTTTTGTTGATAATGTGTCCTTTTTTTCACGCAGAGCACGGTGCAATTTGATCAGTTGTTGGTGGTAGCGGTTGGCTTTTTTGTCTGGCGAGCAAGATTTCGCGTGTATTTTGGCATCGCTCCATCTGCCTATCGTTCAATTCATGCGGCATCCATTTTCCGATCTTTTCAATCTTCCCCATGACACGCAGACGCTTGGAAATGGCTGGTTGAGTAACACCCAATTACTCCACGAGCATTTTTTGCGATTGGGTATCATCTTCGTCCAAAAGAGCCTGCAATTGATGGTCCTCAACCTTCCTAGGCCGATTCTCCTCACGCTTCTTGTCCCACAAGTCAAAATTGCCGTCTTTGAACCGACGAAACCAATCTCGGCACTTTGTTTCCTATCACCATAGGCCTCCATAAGCATTCGATGAGATTCGGCAGCCGATTTCTGCAAATTGAAGCAGAAAAGCACAGCTTCTCGCATATGCTCTTTTTCTGGCACAAAACTAGACATGATTACCAAAAGAAAAATGTATGCTGTTGTACAAAATTGCTGACAATGTGCACTGATTAATGTTGACAGATGTCAAACCCATTAAAAAAAAGTATGGCGTGCCCATGGTAGCTTAATACGCTTACTCACGCCATCTATGACCAAACAGCAGATTTAAGTCTATGAACTAATTATCAAATAACAATTCTATACTTTTCAACCCATAAAACCAATTAGATTGTAACATGAAATTTCAACCAGCCTTGCATCATATTCTGCTAAATATTTACTTTTTTAAACTTATAATATAAGTATGTATATATTTTTGTCTCATATATATAAAATGTATCTTATAAGAATATAAAATTTATAAGAAAATCTATTCAGACTTGTAATTGGAGTGCCTAGAAAATTTTTTTTTCTCTTAAAAATTCAATTTTATCGTAAAAATATTTCAGGAAGTTATAAAAATAATCATAAAATAATATGTTAAAAAGTTTTTGATTAAGAAAAACCAAAAAAGAAGTATTATGTATGAAATCCTTGACGTATTAAAAATATTCACTTTTAAGTATGAATATATTCACCTGAATTTTATCCTTAACTTATCGAGTTTTCAACACTTTGGCTTTTTACATAATTAATTATTTAATAATATTTTCATGGCGAAAAAAGTTTCAGAAAAATTTGTTTGTTTATCATAAACTATGTCATTGCATAAATATGATAGTTTCTAGTCATTAAATTGTTATATTATTATATTTTTCTTCCAAGAATTTTTACAGTTTTTTTTAATTAAAAATACTATTTTGTTTAGTAAGATTATAAATTAATTAATTTTTAAGGTTTTTTTTTAAATTTTTTAATGAACATTTTTGTTATGCATGAAAAATCTCTCAAATAGTTGTACCAGGGTTGGCCAACTTTGACTTATTGATGTAAAATGCATATAACTTTTCTAATTTTCATCTTTAAAAGTGTGATTTATTCTTTGAGTGTGAAATAATATAATTGAAATTATATTAATTTACTTATTAACAAATAATGCCTCGTTCTAAGGCATTTATTGTATTACGGAACGCAATGTTTCTGGCTCAAAATTTACTATTTTGGCATGAATATTTTATGTGTAAGCCCATGTCCATTTAAGTAGCCGCACAAAAAGTAAACAGGTACTGTTTTTTAAGAAATCTACATTTTACGAAATAATTCATTCACCGAAAAAGTTCTCGGAGAATATCCATTGTAAGTTCTTGCAGTGTGCGTTGTGGCGCTATTCTGATGAAACCATTTGTCCGGGTTGTTCAAAATTGCCGGATTTTAAAAAATTCTCTTTTATGGTCTAGTACACCATCCCAGATATGGTTTGCGAACGTTCATTATCTTCTTCGAAGAAACATGGACCGATGACTTTATCGGCCATAAGTGTACATCAAACAGTGCATCTATGAGGGTGTAAGTGATGGCCAAAAATGGAAACTATGTTTATTAGCATATCTATTTAAGTAGAAATGTGCTTCCATCCTCACAAACATTTGGTATTATCTGTACCATACTGTACGAATCTATTGGCATATTATAGACAATAATTCCTGAGCCAATTGAATCTTGTATGGAAACATCTTCAGATCAAGTTCCAAAATCCATCTTAGCGATGGTCTGAAAGTGCCCAAGAGAGAAGCACCTCGACGAGTAGATACAGGGTCTTTCTGTAAAATTTCTTATAATCTGAAAAAAAACCCAAAAAATACAAAAACTAAATTTATTTAAAAAAATAATCTTCTTAGAGAAAATTTTCAATAGTGGAAGTTTTTTGAAGTGTATGAAATTTGTAAACGACAAAAACACATCATTTTAAAAAAAATTAAAGTACATGCTATTCTTAAAAGAAATAATTCGAAATAATCTCTTTTATGTATGATATTATAATAGATATAACATATCTTAGAAAACATATAAATGTCAACACATCAAATAGTATAAATTTTTTTTTGCTGAAGTAGCAAATATATTTCTACCTTTTAGTTAGCAAATTGAAAATCAATAGCAGGTAATGGTATTGTGTATAGTTGAACTGATATAATTATTGGATTAAATTGAATAGAAACGAGCATTTATGATACAAAAAATCGATCATTACTAGTTCTGAATATCAATTACATGAATTATTTTCATAAAGCTAATCAAACGTTTACAAATTATGCGTGGATGCATTGAACTTGAAACAATAGAAAAATGATGACTACAATTAGTTCGAAATTTGAATGTTCAATTTTGGTCAAATTATTTTCATATAAATTAATTATTTAGTCATTTAATTGTACAATAAATTTAACGAAATGCTTCAAATTATATGATACAATGAATTTTTATATAATGTTATAGACTTTTAAAGAGAATTTGAAATCATCACATAGAGTTGGTCTGTTACACGAAGGATAATCCATTTTGGGCATATTTTTTTTATTTGATAATAATACTTAAAATTTGTGCCTGTTATGTAATATATAATAATATTCAAATAACTATCACAAGACTTCTTGTAGGACTCTTTTTTTATTTGAGGTAACTTTTAATGGTACTTTTCCGAAGAGTTTGGCCTGTAACTAGATGAATATTGATTTTCTGAAAAAGTTAGTTATCATATAGTCATAGCACTCAGTAGAGGAGGTTTATCCTTCTTCATTTTCAAAGAAATACGGGCTAATGACCCCTTCAGACTTAAACAGTCACTTTTTGTAGATAAAATGGCTTTTCCATAGTATTTTACACTTGACATCATTAACGTATTCACTACGTGGAAAATAATCCTCATCGCTGAAGAACAATTTGAGCCTCATAGCGTAAAACGAGACCACGGAAGAAGAAACAAAAGTTTTTAAAAAATTTTTATTTATAAAAATACATTTATTTACTAAAAATTTAAAATGGCAAATTATAAAATAAATAAAAATAATCTTAAATTATACATTTATATTTTATTGTTATAACAACAAGATTATACTTTCCAAACTGTAAAATGGATAATTTGGTATTATTCATAAAATAATAATTAACTTTTAGTTAAAATGTATTATATATTGAAAATATTTGATCTTAAAAAGAACATAACCAATTTTATAGATATAGAAAAATTTATTTTCTAAGAAATGACAATCTATATGCTTCGGTTTATACTCACCTATAAAGAGAACAGAAGAGTATTAATAAAAAAAAACATTCTTAATAGTACTTATTTGTCTATAAATAAAATATTACTTATAATTAATTGGCTTAGTATTTATATATGTATTTATTTCTATATATACAATATATGATTACATACGTCATAGAATTTTTTTTATTGTATTCAGTTTTTTTTGATGAAATTATTTCCGATTGATTTTTATCAGATCCAGTGAACAAGCAAAAATTTAACTTTCATAAAAACGATTGACATTTGAATCGGAATAATTTAATTTTTCATCCTAAGTGTACCTGACCTTAGTTAAATTGTTTCTAAAAAATTCTTAAGTATAAATAAAATAAGAAAAAAATAAGAAATAAACAAACTGAAGGATTATATATAAGTAGGTACTTAGGTACACGATTTATGGAATTGAATACAGTTTTTTTTTGTAAAAAAATTTGTTAGAAATTTATTTGTAACTATTATTAACTTGAGTATACATATTTCTACCATATCAGTACTTCTTCCTTTATGAAAATATTCTATTCCCTCTTAACATTCTTAAATTACCAAATACAAAAAAAATAAGAAACAATCAAAAAACAACAACAACAAAAAATATTGTATAATAAAAATAAGAAAACTTAAAGAATATCTTATCACCAAAGAAACATGCTTCAAAATTCTTTTGGTAATAGGACACCGGATTTTTAGAGTCAGAATGATGTGATAAAAAGGGAACTAAAGTGTTTCAAACAAATGGGGAAGAGAATTTTCACCATCAAAACTTTTCCAATTGTAAGGATAAAAAAAAAATAAAAGCAAAAATAGGGTACAACCAAAGAAATATTTAATTAGATTTCTGTATAGTTTTGTTTGAATTCTTGTTTGAATAGTAAAGTTAAAAAATAAATTCTCAAATGGTCAACAGGACGAATTATCCATTACTTGTACGAGTATTTTTGTATTTGAAAATAGTTTCATTACATTAATACAAGTACATACCATATGTATAAACACTGTCCTTTATAAATTAAAATCTACTTTTACAGAAAGATTTCAATTTATAATATACAAAATATATTATATTACAGTAATCATAACTGGGTTAAATAGAAGAAAACCACATAGTTCAAGTGATATAAAAATAAACACCTTCATTTCCGTTTGAATAAAATTCATTCTATTAAAAAATGGAATATGGTATTTGTGTTACTAGAATAAAAATCTACAAAGATGTGATACCAAACAAAAACGCAAAAATGGCGTATATTTGATGTTGCACTCCTGTGGCTTCTATATCAGCTAGATATTATATAAATTTACATAAATACTAGAAAAGGATCGAATATACGAGTACTAGATAAGATACATATCCCCAAAGAGACTGACAATCATCTCATACTTTTGTTGAACACTTTTGTTTTGAGAGGGGGAGAAAATTTCAATGCTATTTTTATCTTTTCTAAGGTAAAAATTAAATTATTTAAAAATAAAAATAAAAAATTTCAAGATATACGCTTGCTGTGACCATAATCTAATTTGCGCCTTGGAATGTAAAGTTTTGTTCAAATATATTTCAAATTTAGATTTTGATAAAACTTTTATTTATTTATATTTACTTTTTATTATATATAATATTACTAGCTACCCGTTGCCCAGCGTTACTTGGCCTTATTCAATTAAAATTAAAACATGTTTTTTTGGTTTATGCCATTAGTAGATATAAAATAATTGAACAATTTTACCTCTCTTGAATTTTTTTGCTAACCGATTGCCGTTCTTGAAATGATAACTAACCTCAAAATTACTTTGGTATTCCTAAACAGTGTGCACTAAAAATCAAAATGCAAAATATGATGCATTATTGTTGAAAAATTGGAATACAAACAGTTCTACTAATACTTACAATTCTGTTTTTAGCTGTAGATTCTCAATAAAATGGACAATTTACTGACAGCAGTAAAATATAACCTCAAAATAGTCAACAACAATACTGAGTTTATTCACACAAATAAAAACTGATTTTACGCAAACATAAACAATAAAAACTTATTTTTCAAATAAGTTCCCGAACTGGAAATAGATGGCTTAGCAGGTTCGTTGGTTATGTTGTAGCGTCAAATTTTTACGCTACAACATAACCAACGAACCTGCTAAGCCATCTATTTAGAGTTCGGGAACTAAAATTTCCCCACCCTAAATAGTATGCGCAACTACTGCGACAATCTACTCGTTTGTAAGAGATACAGTAGATGATGACAGCTACAACTACTGCACAGTAGGAAACTTTCCCCAATCGAATCCAGCTAATGTGTTTGAAAATTGCCATATACAGCTACCACCACCTACCGGAGGGGTGTCGGAACTATATAGAAACCATTCTCAAGACTAAATGAACAAATTGGTATAATGGTTCAGTATAATTTTATGCATAGTTTTCGAGTCTATAAGCCTCACACAAAAACGGACATTCATTTTTATATATATTTAGATTTAAATGATTGCCACAAGACTTCTTGTGGTACTCCATTCTTTTTTAGTAATTTCGGAAGACTTTATTACCCTGTAATTCCGCCAGTACTTGACGGATATTGTTTTTTAGATGCACTTATTTTTAATAATTATCAGCATAAAAGCAGTTATTAATGTGGCTTTACAAAGAAATTGAACGGCGTCAAATCTGATGATCTTGAAGGCCTATTACTCTAAAAAAAAATTATGTAATACAGTTAAAATTTGATTTGTTGTGTGAAAACTAAAAAATTCGGTTATTATACGGTTATAAAATGCTCAGAATTAATGCCAACGGTCATGCCTCCTTCTTCATTTAAAAAAAAAATGATCACAATGGTATCGTCAAACCAAAATCAGATAGTTATGTGTTTGATATTTAAAGCCTTACATAGGGTAGTTTTGCTTATTGACATATTCATCGAACAAGAAATTAACCTCATCGATGAAGAAAATTTTGTTTTAATAGATATTTTTTTAATTTTAAGAATCTGGCTTTACAAAAAAAAAATCGAACAGCGTCAAATCCGATGATCTTGAAGGCCTATTGCCATCACCAAATCTCAAAATTTCGAACTCTGTGAACTTTTCATATAATACAGTTAAAATTTTTTTTTTTTATTAATTAAAATTAATTAAAGTTTTCACCATAAAATACTTTACTTTTTATTTACAGCATATAATAGAGGGAATCATTTAATTTTTTATTTATATTTAATTCGAATAAGCATTATTTTTATAGTCCTAGTTCTTATGAAAAAAATAAATCAATTGAAAAATATTAAATCTTGTAGAATAATTAGTGACAAAATAAAAAAAAAATCTATTACAAATAATATATAAAAATTTAGTGCCGACTTGAAACAAAAAAGTTTTTTCGTACTATTAGACATTTTGCTATCAAAAATTAGTCATCTATCTGGAAAAAATCAAATTGACTATAGAGAAAATAAAGACTTTTTTCTTAAAGAAATGAAATCATTAATATTTAATACAATTTAAATTTTGAAATTACTCTGAAAATTCGTGAACATATTTTCTATCTTAAACTTGCATAAGGGATAAACGCATAACAACTCCTACTATTCCCGAGTATACACGTAGGTTTTTTTGTATATATAAACGAGTATTTCTATATGTAGACAAGATTATTTGATAAGAAAAAAAAGGTTTATCTTAAAATATGAAAATATTAAAATCTAAGAAATCGAATCAATCATATATGCCGGTGCACACATGTTTCTTGAAAATCCTAACAGAAAATATACTAGCGAAAAACAGCCATAACAATAAATTGGCTACGTGTAAACGTTACAGACCGGACAAATTGATTCTGTTCTTTAGAATTATATAGCATAATCGATTCTATCAATATGATAAGCAAGAAGAACAAAAAACAAAAACAATTTTACATCCTGATAGAGAAAGTTGACCGTAAAACATTATCTGTAAAAGCTATCGTAGCACCTTTGTTGTTTCAAAGGATGCATAAGTAACGTCCATACTAGATATGTGGCTAGGTATTTTGTGTGGAGAATTATTTTATATCAGAAAATTTAACCCTAACATATAGTATAACGCAGAGGAAGATAGGATCGGACAGGTTGGATGATGTATCATCTTCATGTTAACAATATTGTGGACTGGGTCTGTTGTCTATCATCTTCTGTATATTCGTTCGTAGCAATCGCACTCATTACAATCGACTAGTATGTGGCGGAAAATTTTTAAAATCCTGTAAACATATTTTATGTTTCAGTAAACATATAAATTGAATACTTGAAATAATAAAAAGAAATCTAAATCCGATAAGTAAATTTTTTGTAACATTTTGCAAGCAGAGTGGATGAGCAGAAACTCATAAATTAAAGGATCAAAATCAATTCATCAAATTGGATTCGAAATAGACACAACTCTTTAATAGAGCATTTTTTCTTACTCTAGACAGATTAAAGCTTGTTAATATTCAAATTTTTTTGTTGTTGTATTATTTTATACAAAAACATTCGAATTGTATAAAATATTTTATTTTACATTTTAAAATTATTTTAATACTTATAAGCATTTTACCTCGAGCGTTAGAAAAGTATTAATTTATATACACTGTCGGCCAAAAATATTCAATTACTTTGGTTTTAAAGGGAAAAATTGAATGAAATTCGGAAATTAAAATTAAAAAGCGAAAATTATACACACTAATTTTGAACTTAAATAAGAGAAAAATATATTATATAAAATCAAATGCTCAAATTGCCTTATTATCGGAAAAAAACCTCCTTTGCTTTTGATGATAGCCAGTATGATTTTAAGAATACTGGTGGATTAGTTTTTTAAGGTATTCCTTGAAAAACTATTTCAAAATTACCAATTTGATCCCCAACAAGTCTTTCTTGGAGGATGGAGGATGCTTTCGCACTCTTCTATACAGCTCTTCTGTGGGATTGAGATAGGGTGATGGCATTGCCTTCTTGTTTCATATTTTATTGACCGAAGTCTTGATAAAATATCATTAATGTTCAAAACATTTAAAAACTGTTAATTTTCTTAAAATTCCATCGATTTGCAACAAGTCACCAATTCTATCCGTAGAGAAGCAATTTCATCATAGCTCGTGACAGTATTTTTTCGCCAACACTGTGATGCACGGAAATTCTTATTTTGGACCCAAAGATCTGACACAAAATATTTATAAAATCCGCAGCAATTCAGTTTTCATGGAATAAAACGCAAAGAATTTTTTTTTTCTTATTTTGAGAAAGTAGGAAAAACATTTTTTACCGTCATTAGCCCAAATAGACCAGCACTAAATGCCCATTGTCAGATACACTGGAATTTGGCACAACTTTTATTTAATTCGAACTATTATTTAAATGCTGCAAATATGCGGATTCCGCTTAATAATTGTTTAAAATTTAAATTAAATCAAACTAATAATTTAAGGCCTACCAAACTGTGGTAATCTCTGATGACTTCCGATCTGATTATAACGCTCTATAAAAAAAAGGATCAACTAAGAATGTAAAATACTGGAACATCCCCAAAATAGCATTATAAAAATTTAATATTTAGCACAAATAGGAGGGGTGAGGGGAACTTTGTAATTTCACTTGGCTTGTTATGGCAAAAAAGGGACATGAATGAACTAATTTATTATATGCAAAATTTTATTTTACCGCATAGTTCAATAAACTTCCGCAAGAGGGTAATTATAAGTGGAAGTTCAACCTATAATCAATTGCAGAAGCACCTTTGGGCTCAGCGAACCCGCAGACTAGAGCTGGCCTCTTGTCACTTGGAATTTAAAAGGTTCTTTTTTAAGCTTTATGAGTGGGAGCACATACTAAAGTACTCTTAAAACAAAAAAATGTTTCCAAAGAGGTCTGGTAGTCCCCAATAGTTTCACGCACTATACCTGACTAAGATGTTATGCCTTTGGCTGAACCGTGGTAGTTGTGGTTAACACCCAAACCGCAGATACATTCTTTGTACTGGTGGTGAGGGATATCAGTAATTATTCTGGGCACTATCACTGCAAATGATAGTAAAAGTATAGGTGAACCTTTTTAACAACAGCTAGAGTAGCTATCTTATAACTGGTTTTTGACTGTTAGAACAGATCTTATTGGTCGTGGATCTAGTTGGTTCAGTCGAAGAAACCAGATGGAAGCACAAAAACTGGATCTGAAAAAAGGATATGTTGGAGATCGCTGTCAAGGAAGTAAATTGGATGAGATCGCTGGTGTCAAGGAAGTAAATTGGATGAGACCGATCGCTATTAAGATAGAATTGATGGATTTAATGGTGTCATGTTTAAAAAAAAAATTGCAAGAACCCGATAGTATAAAAATAAAAAAATGGTAAAGCACATGCAGGTGACCATATAAAGGGTTTTTGAATAAGAAGCTGACAACTTTTTTTTTTAATATCTCCCAAACTATTTGAGATATATCAAAACTTTTATTATTGGCTTAAAGTACAATCAATGCAATTATGAATAGAACTCGACTTTGGTAATATGTCTACCACGGGCACGCTTGCAGCGGTCGATTCTTTGAAGCCAATTTTCGATGACTCGGCCACACAATTCGATGTGAATGGCCGCTATTTCTCGTTCGATGTTGGCTCTAAGGTCCTCTAACGTCGCCGGCTTATTGGCATAGACCATCGATTTAAAGTATCCTCACAGAAAAAAACCTAGAGGTGTTAAATCACAAGATCTCGGCGGCCAATCGACAGGACCTTTTGTCCATATAACACGTTTACCGAACTTGAACTTCAATAAGTCGATTGTTTCTCCCGCTGTGTGGGATATGGCACCATTTTGTTGAAACCACATATCACTGATATTCAGCCCATGCAATTGATCAAAGAAATAACGCTGCAACATGTCTTTGTAGCGTTCACCATTAACTGTAACGTGACGGTCATTTTTATCAACGAAGAAAAATAGCCCAATGACGCCACCGGCATGAAAACCGCACCATACAGTCACTTTTTGGTGGATGAAGCTTTATATGGTCAAGTGGCTTTAGTTATTGAGCTAACTTGATCTTAAGTTAACTCAAGAACTTAAGATCAAGTTAACTCAAGAACTAAAGTTAGAAATCAAAAGTGTCAAGTTGCTATTGAAAAACCCGATAGAAGAAAATGACTTGAGGTCAATGAGTTAAAAGATGATTATGGTAGAGTTGGTTGGAACCCACTTACCATAAAGTTGGAATTAACCTGAGGTATGTTCCGAGCCATAAAGTAGTGTTAAAAAAATTGTCACCGAAAGAAGGATTCTGATAGCTGGGTGAGAAGTGAAAGTTGGATTTGGTAAAACTGTCTGAGAAGATGGAAGATACTATTATGTGAATTTCGTCAACTGAATTAACAGAACCCCAAACTAGCAGAACTAGTGCGCTGATTGGGCATAACCTTATATAGCTTAAACAAAATAAAATCTGCGGTTTTATAAAAGGAAAGAATTAAATTAATCGGATTTTTTTTTATTTGTAAGCAAAACTGAATTTACACAGAAAGCTAATTTTTTAACAAAGAAATCTTATAATCAGTGATTTAAAGAGACTATAAAATTTTGGTAATTATGGAATTAATTTTAAAGCTGATAATAATTTTGAACAGTAAAAAAATTCAATCAAAATAATTTCTTTGATTTATCCGCAAATTTAGAAAGAAAAAAATCTTTTGAAAGAAAGTAACATAGTTATTATTACTAATTATGTTTTGCGGTAAAAGTGGTCACCTTTAAACGCTTAAGAATTTTGCACGTTCAAATTAAATATTTGTGTATGTGTGATATTGAAATCACAATGCATACAATCTTCTATTGAATATAAACGACAATTGATTATTAAATTGTAGGCGCCATACTGCGATAAACCCTTATCTTTATACAAGATTAAATCGGTTGAGATTTCACTTCAAAAAATACAATTTCGATATTATGTACGTGTATGTAAGTTTATACTAGTTAATTATACGATGACGTCTTTATTAACTGTAGACAATATTAAGTAATTAACTAACTAGTCGCGGTTAAAACGGTTGATGTAAAATCTTTCAATTGCTTTAATTTATGCGGGTGATGCTTACATGGCTGGGATATCTTTAACTAAAGATTATGTACTTGCAACAAGTTGAAACTAAACATTTAAGTGTAATTGCTTAATTAACAGTAATTATTATGTGTAGATTTAAAGTGTAAACCAGATTGTCGTTAGAGTTTGTATAAGATAAGAAAATGTTATATCTGGAAATCTTAAGAAGAATTTCTATTCAAGTGTGTGTTGGCATTTTAGTTATCCTTTTCTGTCCTGTTAATTCTAATTGAATGAAAATAGAGTACATTTCAGGTATTAAAAGCATTGTAATCACAAATGCGGAAGCAACAGACTATCACAGAAATGGTTCATCACGCAATTGTTATAAATCGATTTAGTTAAATCATAATTGAAAGGAAGTTTATGCCAATTTTCTAAAATTGCGAACAAAAGCTGTATTCATGGAAGCATAATAGGCTAATTTACGATTCTATGTAAATACTTTTTGTATAATAAAACTATTTTTTTAAGCTTAAATAAAAATGAAAAATAAGCAATAAATCATAATTAATTAATTTAATCTTTAAATTAAGTTTCATAAAATATAGTTTAAATTTAGATTTTGATTAAATTTGATTAGTCAAACCTTAGTAAGGTAATTTTTGATTACTTTTCGTACATTTCAGATTTTAGTTTGGCCAAAATATGTCATGTTGTGTGGCTTTTTGTGGCATTTTAGTGAAACCACATACAGTCTAGTATTAGCATTGGCTGTACTTTCGGTTATTTGGTCGTCGCCAAAATTCTAAAGCTGACATTATACCGTGCGTCTAATAGACGATCTAAACATAAAATTCCCCCTTTTTGCGCGGCTAACAGTGTAGTATATGCGCGAGCACTTACAGAATTTGCGCGTGAATAGGATTGTGCAGATTCGCCGCGAACAAAGTTTGTGTATTTGACGATTTTTGCTTCAATGAACATCTGTAAAAATAATTAATTAGGACGCAGGCACAATTAAGATGAGCAAAAATAAATTTCAACATGTTGAAATATATTTTGGATTGTCTAAACAGTTTGCGCAATTTTCATTGATGGAATTCCGTAGTTGGTCGCTACTGTTCTTATTTTAGTTAGTTTGTAACATTTTCACATTCATTTATTTATTTTGATTATTTCAATTTGTTTATTTTAGCAAACATAAATATTTCATGCTCCACTGGTACTCTTATTTTATTAAATAAATTTATTATATAAATTTATATCCGAACAATTTTTCGATATACACTACACTACACTAGTTTTTGCTATTTTTTTAAAAATTTTGATCAGGTAATCTCAATTTGCATATAACAAAATAGTTTTGTTATTTTTTTAATATAAATATTAAAGAAATAAATTAAATAAAATTTGACACAAGTAAAATAAATAAGAATGAACGAATATGTAGGCGTACAGTAAATATCGGAACTGTCAAATGTCAAAATAAATGACACACAAATGATGAGTTCGCAAAAAGTAATATGAACGATATCATATTAAATATATGGATGAGCAAGCATAATGAATTCAAATATAGGTATGCCAATTTTCTTTTTCAACATTTTCAACATTCTTGCCACGAGAAAAAATAGCGCGTCTACGCGCAAAAATCGTGCACTCACACGATCAGTATAATATTTTCGTTGAATTAACCGATTTGCCAGCGAAACATTGGTAGGAGAAAAATGTGTATTAGACGCAGGGGATTTCTATATATCAGGGGATTTCTATATATGGAATTTTCGGACCGTTTTCATGCCTCTGGCAAAACTACTGTTCGAATGTTTCCCGATTTGATAGCACATTTTTTTAATAAACCCCAACATTTTCTATTCTCTTTCCCAACCAGCCATGGTTTGTTTTAAACAAAAATTTCTGAATAAATTTATAAATTTATATTATTTTTTGTTTTTATCGCCTCTAATGGAGAAGTTAACACTTTCGGTTTTTCCACTTCCTCCTGTATTATCGGGCATAATTTTTTTGTTATTATGTGGGTGTGAGGACATTCAAAACTATCATAATCTTTGCAGTGTTAGCTACCATTATAGTACAGCAATATACAGATATTCTCCGATTACGCTAATATACCCAGAAAATATCCCACATTCACACTAAAATGCAAACTAGACAGTCGCGAATAAAGTGGCTTCTCAACTGTCAGTTCCGAGTTTTTAGAGCCCTTTATATTTGGCAATTTTGCTTATTAACGTATACACTGGGCAAACAACAAGTCTGATCGCTGAAGGAAACTTTGCACGAAACGTGTCTACGACATAATCACAATCTTTGTAAAAAGATTTAGTCACATTGTTTGATAAATAAACAATCTTTCATATTAAATATTTTAGGTTTAGTAAATATTTAAATAATATATACATTGAATTATTGTGAAATAACATAATTGTACTTCCTCAACTACAAAATGGCCAACCTGGTTGAAGTGTTTATTTTTACTGCAAAAATTAAAATTTGAAAAAAAAATATCTTGTTTTTGTTTTCAATATACTAAAAATATTTTAATTAACTATGATTAGTGATTTTTAATATAAATTTATTCAAGCTAAAAAAATAAACAGTATGTGCTAGTGACATTAGAAAATAATATGAAAACATTCTTAGCATATAGTCGTATAATTAAAATAATTAACTTACCAAAATATGGGGTAGTATTCAGGCTGACGGCAAAATTTATGATACTATGAGAATAGACCCTACTACAAGGGAGTGAAATCACATGACCTAATAGTAATTTCTTATGTGAAATATTATATGAATACCACTATTCTCTTTGGTTTTTACCACCATTTAGCTAAATATAAAAATGGCATACTATCTTCTAGAAAGAATAAAAAATATTTTTAAAAACAATGTTCCAATTTTGTTACTAAAAGCTTTAATAGTTTTTTTTTAGTAGTTTCATATTATCCACTAGCTTTCTTGAACTGATAGTATACACCGAAATAAACATTACTGTTAATTATTTTTTTACATTTATTTCTCGTTATGGTATTATGTACATTTACCTAATGAACGCATTATCATATTTTTTTATATTAATATAAGTTATTTACGTGTACTACTATCTAATTATATTTTAGCCATGAACTTGGATCTAACAGCACTTGCACTTTAACTATTGACGAGAATAGTTTCAAAGATAAAATACACTTTTTAAAAGTTCAAATATTTAATTTTTATACCATTACTTATATACTCGTACTATCATATTTTGGAAAAATATTTTTATTCAATTGAAGAGAATATGTACTCATTTTGAAGATTCTCCAGCATTTATGAAAAAGCTTAAATTTATTATTTGTTAAATTTGTGAAAATTCTTCATCATGTAAAAACTATTTTTTTCTTCCTCATTATTAAATAACAATGTAAAAAAAATATTTCATCACAAAAAAAATAAATAAAAAAACTATGATATAAAAGAAAATCCTAGCTCTGGGCTTTAATATTATGTTGAGAGTTCAGGAAGATTTTATTTACTTCTTATAATTGAATTGAAACTGTCTATCTATTCGAAAAATCTAATTTTAATATCATTTCATCTACATATATAATAGTAATAGAATATGAAAATGTAGTTAAATTAAGAGCTTTCAGAATAAGGCATTCATAAAATACAAATAGTCTATATTATATTATTTAAAAAGTGACTGAATAAAAAAAATTCCTCCTACAGCTTATCCGTATCAATAAAACATGTAGGAAAATTCCAAAAGACACTATTTTCATAAATTGATAAATTATATTGTATTATTATAAGTTTTATAAAAAATATACCATATTTCATTTGAATAAGTTTAAAAATTCTTTTCAATTTAATTTCCTTCTTCTTATCTCCCTTAAAAGATATTGTCAGAAATAAGCTATTCCCAATCTACTATTATCAACATATCAATCATGAATTAGTTTGATATACATCCATAAATATAATTGACACTTTTTCCATTTCAAAAATATTTCCAAAAACGGAAATAAATATTAATTTAGAAAATATTTGTGGAAATTATCTATAATTCACTCTAAAAAAAAAAATTCTCATATAAATGAATTGGTCAGTAAAAAATTTAAATAGATATTTTTATTGATTCATTATTAAAGTAAATTAAAGTAAATTTTAAATTTACATAGCCTTATATGAGACTATAGAATTTGGATAAATATTTTATTACAAAATAGAATGAAACTGATTTTTTGTTGAAACAATTTTATTTTATTTTTATGTATCAATGTTCTGCCTTTCAAAGTAGTTTTTTTTGGGGGTTGCTATTCATCGGCAAAAGCGGTATTTCCACTCTTCGAAGCAGGTCTAGAAAGCTTCAAGCGGAATCACCTTCAGTTCCTCGGTTATATTCCTTTTAATATTCTTAATTTTACCGAGATTAAGGTACTTACAAGTATTTTTTTTTGATTTTGGGAAATCCTTTTTTTTTCGACAAAAACTCATTGATGAAGATGGCCGTGTGACATTATAAATGTCTGCAATATCTCATCTTAAACAAAGAACCCTTTTTCTGCACCTTTCAAGAATATCTTTATAAAAAACTTATTGGATAGTTATTTTGGACAACCCTCGCTCGTTCCACATTTTCGTCAGTTTTCGATGTTGAAAAACTCCCTGAGTAAAGCTCATCTTCTACTGCTTCTTGGTACTCCAAATATGCTTATATACTACCAAATACTTAACGCTCCCGTTGGGTCCTTGAAACATTTAGTGTATCAAACGCGTGTGTTCACAAATATTTTTTTTTGATTTTGGGAAATCTTTTTTTCCGACAAAAACTTGTTGATGAAGATGGCCATGTGACATTACAAATATCTGCAATATCTCATCTTAAGCAAAAAACCTTTTTTCTGCGCCTTTCAAGGATATCTTTATAAAAAACTTATTGGACAGTTATTTTGGAGCTAACAAATACACTTTCTCGTTTCACATTTTCATCAGTTTTCGATATTGAAAAAATTCCTAAGTAAAGATCATCTTCTACTGCTTCTTGGTACTCCAAATATGCCTATATGCCACCGAATGCTTAACACTCCCGTTGGGTCCTTGAAATATTTCATGTATCAAACTCGTGTGTTCACTCAGCTCCACACAAAATTTGATGGGCCATTGTTGCTCTTAATTTCTCTGTTAAATTTTTCATAACGTACTGCAAAAACAAAGCTCTACTCATCACGCTCTATAGGGTCATGTAGTTACTGAACTAGGCTTAAACTTATACTATACGTCTGGGAGGGTCTAACATAGAATCTATTAGGACGAGAAGTCAGTCTCCTTATTTTCCTGGTAATTCTTGTTATTTAAAATTGAATGTATATCTTGCAGCCAAAAAGTTATGATTGCTAATAATTTTGGTCAGTTTACAACAGACGTTATAGAAAAATTTACTACCAATGCATTATTACGAGTTGAAGAAATCGAATCAACTCCAGATATAGAATCTCTAACAAATGCACAGAAGAGCAATAAAGAAATAAGATCCTTATTAATAGAAAGTTCACCATTAAACTAAAATTAATTAAATTACCGAATTCAAAAATATCATTTATCTCTAAAAAAATTGCAAAATCGCTTTCTGCACGCTAGAACTAAATCGTGACGCTAAGAATTCTGAACGAGAGCCGGGTAATACGGAGTTTTTATAGATGGATGATAGTATCATTTTCATAAATATTACTGAATAAACATTGAAGTCGTCCTTTACTCATTTTAGGTTATTCAAAAAGGAGGAAAAATAGAAGAAAACATATATGAAGTTTATGCTTACATGAAAGTTATAAAAATACAAACAGTTAAGAAAACTTAAATGTTATTTTTTAATAATAAAAAAATACAGATCTTAGTAGTGACTAATATTTTTTAAATGTCACAAAAACTTATCGTCACGGTTAGAAGTATAAAAATTATCAAAAACAAAGAAAATAGAAAATACTCTTTCTTTTAGAATAATCCCTTTATAAGTAAGTATATACCTTTTCGCTTATCCAGTTAAATCTTTTAAATCTTTCAAGTAACTTAATTCCAAATTAAGTTTGAGTAAAAGTTTCAAGTAACACTACATACTTGTAAGTATTCTCATCTAAAAGTTGTGAATTCATGAATAGTTAAATTGTTGTTATTTTAGCATTTTTTGTTCAGAACCACAAAAAAATATTATATTTTTATATGAATATCATCAATTTTTGTATAAATTGCACTTTTATAACTTAGAAAAAAGATACCATATTTTTATAGTAGAAAATTATTTTAGAAAAATTCTTCAATTAAAATCAAAATATAGAAACTCTTCAATAATTAATATTCACACTTTCATAAAATGAACACTTAATTTTTAATTATTAATAATCTGTCATTAACAGAATTTCATTTCTTTATTCTGCATTTATTTACTTTTAATCGTTTTTTTTTTTTTTTATTAAAAAGGTTGTGTTTTTCTTTACATTTTAACAGAGTTCAAATAATATGCATTTCGAAATAGACCAAATTCGTGTACACGATTTTTGTTTTTATAACATAAAAAATAAATTTATAGAAATGGGCATCTTTTAAGATTATTTCGGTGAAGAGAATTTTGCGGCTTTTTAAACCACTGAACATAAACGTAAGCACGATTATGAAATGTCGTCTAGTCGTAAAATGTTAAATCGAATGTTTTATGTTTACCATAATTTAATTTTAATCTACTTGAAGCGTAAAGAAATTAAAATAAATTACCAGAAACCGAAAAAAATGAAGATATTTCATCATCACAAGATATTTTATTGGAAGGTCTTACAGAGTTTATTGTTGAGTTGTTAATACCCTGTACACCAGTAGTTAGATACATACACATACAGTCATATATGTGAATACATCCGTTTTATGAAATTGTCATATTTTTCATGTATAAAAATATCGTAAAAATAATTATTTCTATTAGAATAATTAATATCATCTTTAATATGAAGAAAATGTAAAGGTATTAATTTTAATTCTCAAAGGAAAATGTGTTATAAATTTTTTACCTTTCGAATGGTGATAAGAACATTTAACTATGAAAATGTAGAATTGTTCGTAAAATATTTTATACTCAATTTAATAACGTTTCTGTGGTAAATAATTTCTAAATTCATTTGGGAAAGTTACAAGTAATTGAATATATTGTGTTGCATCAAGAGCTGGGCACCGTAAAGTCATTGTAGAAAATACCTTTAGTGATAAAGTATTCCCTATCAAATGAACATGCTAATAGGTCATGTCATCATAATTGGACATTGTGAAAAAATTGCATGTCATATCGATATATATGTATACTAGAACTATTCTATACTTTTATGTAGACATACATGCATGCATGTTATGCATTAAGGTGAGGGAGTTTTTTTTTCATATAGGATTATTCAATTTTAGTTACGGAAAGTAAAATTAAATAAAATATATTTTAATTTAAGATTTTTATAAAAATTATATTGCATAAATATTGCCATTATGTATAAAATATAGAATTATTTAAAAAACTAACACAAAGCTTCATTCATGACTTAATCCTTTTAAGATAATTTTTTGTGATTTGCTTCGGAAAGAAATTCGACCATTCCTTCACTGATATTGATTTTTAAGTCCTCTAAGGTTAAAAGATTCTTCTGTAAATACCATTTTTTATGTGAATTCATACGACTTTTAAGATGAGTTTATAAAAAAATGTTTAACAGCGTCAATTAAAGGATTTTGGAGATAAATGTTGTGCTTTGAAATTTTTTTTTTATAAATGAAAATATTTAAAAAAAATTTCAACAAGAACTTTTCCAAAAACTTGATCTTTTTGAGAAAAATTTTTTAATAACTTGTTTTTACATTCTTTTATGTAAGAATAATTTTTTGCTTGAAAAAATAAAAAAAAGTCCATTGGTGTCAAATATGAAGGCACAAAATTTCGCGTACTAAAGTCGAAATTATTCGTATTATGTTGCTTATGGTATAATTTTGTTGAAACCACATATAGGCTTGATTAAAAGCTTTAAGTTTAAATTTTAAAAAATTATAACGCTTTCAATTCAGAGTAATGGTGTCTCATTCATTTTTATAGCGATACATGGTAATGACTTCTTTAGACCTTGTAAAATGCACATCAAACAGTCACTTTTTGCAGATACAATGGCTTCTCTACAGTTACATGTGGGCTTTTAGAGTTTCATATATTTTTGTTTACTGCAAAAATTTTTTGCAAATGAACTTATTTACCAAGCGAGATTTGAGCCCCTTTGCTGAAGAATTTTTTTCTCGAAAAAGCCGATTGTTCCAATACCTAATCGGTGCATTTTCTGCGTATATTTAACGCATCTATGTTATAAAATGGCAAATTTTGATCTATAATACACCCTTTAATATCTCAACAATTAATATAAATACTTTGTAAAATTTACCATGTGCATAATGATAAAATTCGAAAAAGGTCTTTTCACGGAATTTATTGCAAAATTCCTTTTTTGAATATAAATATACGAGATAAAATATAATTTCAACATGATGCCAATTATTTTAATACATCAAATCTAATGCTTAAATTTGATTTACAAAATTTATCAAATAATGTGATTTTCACATAGAAATAAGCACAAATTATAAACATTCTTAATTATAATTCTACCAATTATAATACAAATTATACAATATTAAAAAAGTTCAACGCTTTATTTAATATGAAATAATATCGATCATATATTAAAATGTCTCTAAATATTTTTGAATATCATAATTTCTGGTTATACCAGCCAATATAGATAACTAAATAAATAATATTTATATACTCAAATTCAAATTTATATTTTTCCCCAAAAGTATCCATAATGAAAATTAATTATTTTCAACAAAATTCACAGAGATTGTTTTAATGAAATTATCATATTTATACCCCGATACAAGCTAATCAGAGCCAAACATCACCAGAAATTGTTGACGATTCCCAGTAGTCCAGAATATTGAAGCCGAAAAAATATTAAGAATAATAGTTACAGAATTTTTTTTTTTTTTTTTTGTTGATTAATACACAAATGATTAATGAACTAACATGTATATTAAAATACTTACATAAAAAGGGTTTCGTTTTATTATTTGGATTTATTTGATAGAGTATTTATTCATTATTTTCTCATGTGTAGGCAATCCTACAGAATTTATCAGTAGGATTGGTTGAAGAATATTTATTATTTTTTCTGGTAAAAATGGTATTGGATATAAGCATAAGTTGTTGTCCTTTTCAAAATGATGTCGCTAGTGGTAATAGATTCGTGTTTGATGAAACATTCGTTCGCAGTGTGAAGAACTTTTTTTTGGCAATGTTAAATGCCAGCATTAACCCTGATGTTCTTCTTTATTACTATATTTTTGGAAGTAATGCTTCGGCGATTTAAAAACGGTAATTTCAACGTGAGTAACGAAGAACGCGAAGGGGTTCCGAAAAAATTTCAAGACGCAGAACTGTTAGAATTTCTAACAGTTCTGCGTCTTGAAATTTTTCGGAACCCCTTCACGAAGAACGCGAAGGGGTTCCAATTCACACTTAATCAAGTAATTCTTATCAACTGCGTTAAATATTGATAGATCTACTATTGGTTAGTATTTTTGTGCAATAGGAATTGTCCAAAAAGTAGGAAATTGTGTCCCAGATATCTGCTCACGTGTGAGATGCTACTCGGATGACAGTAAAGAAAGGATTTTTTTGCCTTAGACTCACAACGAAAAACCAGGATAAGCAGGTCCATCAAGGCCCTGGACTCACCAACGAAAAACCAGGATAAAACTCGGTATCCAAAGTTTGGAGGTAATCCTGTGTATATGCTGGGATCAAGGGGATGTTATTTATTATGAACTTCTTCTGAAATTATTCGAAACTATCGCTGATGATCATTATCGACTGTAACTAATAAGACTGAATCAATCTTTTAAGGAAAAACGGCCGGAATAGGACAATAAACATGACAAACTGACATGCCACCCCATTGGACAATAAATATTATAAAACGGGTTCAGAAATACTTGAAATTAATAAAATGGGAAATATTGTCAAATCAAAAGATTCACAATTTTTCCTTCGAGGTATCCGTTTACTAACAAAAAGATGGGAGCAAGTTGTCACTATCGATTGAGGCTTTTTTGAATAAAATGCCTTTCAATTATATGAGGTCTGTTCAAAAAGTATCGCGAATTTTGTGTTTTTTCAAAAATTATTTATTTGTTTATGAATATCTATTTTGTCCCCTTTAAAGTAATCCCCACCAGATATTATACACTTGTGCCAATATTTTTTCCAATCCTCGAAGTACTTCAAAAAATCATTTTTTCTGATCTTGTTCAGCTCCTTCTTCGATGCCATCTTTATCTCCTCAATCGTAGCGTAGCGTCGTCATTTCATGGGGGTCTTTAGTTTAGGGAAAAAGAAAAAATCACAGGGGGCCAGATCTGGGGAATACGGTGGCTGCGGCATTATAAGTGTGTTGTTTTTGGCTAAAATTTCGCGCACAAGCAACGATGTGTGAACGGGGGCGTTATCATGGGTGCAAAAGTCAATTTTTGTTCTTCTACAAATCCGGACGTTTCTGGCGGATTGCTTCACGCAACTTTCGCTTAAACTTGCAGGTAATATTCCTTATTGACCGTTCTAGCCTGTGGCAAGAACTCTTGATGCACCACGCTCCTGCAATCAAAGAAAATTGTAAGCAAACTCTTCACATTCGACCGAACTTGGCGCGCTTTTTTCGGTTTTGGCTTAAGCGCAGCTTCCATTGGGTTGACTGAGCTTTGGTTTCTACGTCATAACCATAAACCTCTGATTCGTCACCAGTTCTAACCCTCTGGAGCAAATTTGGGTGGTTGCGGAGAGAGTCCAACAGCTCCTTAGCAATGTTAATGCGATACTGTTTTTGGTCGAAAATGGGCAAAAATCGAAGACGAGCCAAAACACGTGCAAGCAAAGCAGCTGTCAAAAATTAACTGAACATTGACAATGGCCGAACTTGTCAGCATAAGTGAGACACATGAGTATCAACATAACGCCATAATAAAATCGAAAATCGAATATACATAACCGGCGGAAATTCAAAATTCGCGATACTTTTATATTATTAATATTGAGTTGTCGGAAAAGTTTTCAGGAAGTGTATTTAATTATATAAAGAACAAAGATCAACGATAATATATTTTGCTCGATAATCCCATCTTTTAGAGCGACCTTTATAATTCCTCGTTTATAGAGGTTGGGTTTTAAGATAGTATACTTCTGGATTGATTGTGTGTTTCTTTTTGGTAGAGGCTCAAAAACGGCGACACATTTAAAATGAGTGTCCTCTTTCGATGTTGTTTGAGGCGGATCATTACACCAGGACCAAGACCACAATGTTGTAAACAATTCACTACTTATCACCAGTTATCAATCGCTTCAAGAAAGGATCGTTTTCTTCATGTTTAATGAGCATGTCGCATATGTTTATAAATGCCGTCAAATGCAACTTCTTTGAGTGCATGAGGAATCCAAATATCGAGCTGGCTTATGTATCTCAGATTCTTCAGGTGGTCGGAAATAGTTGAATGATGGATGTTCAATTTTTCTGCATTCTATCGCGTCGTGTAACGCTGGGTTGACTCAATTCATGCCTTTCTAACTAAGGACCGTCGTTGACCAAGAAAATGTGGCGTCAATGCAAAGTTTGGTCTTCCAACTTCAACCTGTTGTAAAAACCATAAAAAGTAAACAACCCAGATAAATTCCTAAATTACATAGGAATAATATAGATGCAAGTAACTTTAGTACTTCCAAAAATGAACAAATTACGTCATGACTTTTCCGACAACCGAATAAATTATTAAACGAAAATTTTGGTTCAAAAAAGGTCATGAACTTATTTCCCAACACAATAATATTTTCAAATTGAAACTAAATTATGTAGAAAAAGTAATTTATATAGGTAAATTCAATAATTCCATTATTAATATATTTTTAATAAAAATATCAATAAATACATTTTGTCATTCAGAGTAGCGGTGTACATAGGGGATAAACTGTACTAATTTATGAGCAAGTACTCAAATAAGGGGTTTGAGAACTAGATAATGGTATGGAAGTGACCGAACTACAATATATGTAAGGGATCTGTGGTATGAGTTTGTACTCGTATAACAATGAACGAATATATTATTGGTTCATAAAGTGGGTGGATTTGTCTATGCTAACAGAAGTGAAGAGGTGATTGGATGAATTAAATATTGTGCTGAAAATAATGTTAACACTTTTAGTTGGAATACATCCTTATTAATAATATAAACTTCAAGTTATTCTATAGCAAAATATATTCTACAATGTAGAAATATATAAATTCAAAAAAAAAAAAAATATGCATAGTCGAAATGATATAATTCAATAAAAGTAAATTTTCATGTAAAAATACTTTTAGACTTGTAGGTGTATAAAATCTTATTAATATACGAAGTATAGTTTGTATTTGTTATCCGGATAATCCTTATTTGAACATATATTTTCATAAATTAATACTATTCGTACTTAACATATGGTCAAAAAAAGTAGTGACAAGGTCAATTTTTGTGGTACTTTATTATCTAAACAGTAAAGAATTAATTAAGGAAGAGAAAGTTCATACATGAATTAATTTTCTTATATAAAACCTTATTAATTATAATTAATAATGTAGGAGTAGATAGAAAAAAATTACCAAAAATAAGTTTCAACCGCACCTTATAAATGCTGATATGTGCACTAATTAAATTTTTAACTAAATATGTCGTATTTCACATTAGACGTTAACCTAATTATTGACATAACCCGGTAATTGTAATATAAAGTTTTTTTTTTTTTTTAAATAACGTAATCCAAAATTGTTAAATTACAATATATTTTTTTATTTCTTTGTATAAAAATTGCAAATTACCCATAATATCATGTAAAATTTATATAATTATTATAATTTGAATTAAAATTTCTACAAAGACAATTTGGAAATTTATAAATACATTAAATCTATTAAAATAATTGGTAATGCTTTTAAAAATATTTTAAGAGTATATTTCTAAAAATAAACACACTTACTTTAAGATAATAAAAAAATATTAACAATTTATGATTTTAAATTGAATTTGCTTAACGAATAGAATTATTTGACTTTGAAAGAAAGACATCATCTTACATCTAAAAGTATATAAATTTTCTTAATAATTGAAAATTACCATATACGATATTGTATTAAAAATAATGTACAGAACAAAAGCATAATTCGGAAAAGAATTTTAACGAAAAGGTAATTGAATTTGGTTAAAGTTAACTTATCTAAATTATAAGCAAGCCTTTTTTGCCTTTTATGTATGATATGAACATTTTCTATCCATTGAAAAATAGATTAAGTCTTTCTGGGTAATTTTTGATATCCTTATATTTATGATCATATACATAGAATCTTATGTTCGTATGAATATTAATTAGTAATAAAAAAATAAGTTTAAAATGGTCTAAGAACTTTTACTGTGTGCTGTATAGATTGGTGAATTATTTAAATAGAAAGTTTGCTATTTTATTATTACTCTTTCTCCATACTTATATTGTAGATATAATTTGGTTTTATTAAGAAAAAAAATAGAATTGTACTTATTATATTATTACAAATAAGAAGAGAAAAAAACCCTATATATATATGATCGTTTTAGCATATTCAATAACATTAGCATGAACATTTTGCCACATGCCCATTGATATGCACTTATCGGACTAAGGATCTGGATATTTTTATACTTATTGGACTAAGGGGAAACTTTCAATTTTGTAAACAATTTAATCAGAAAGCCTCAATCGTATTACTTTTCCAAAATCGATTGGAAAACGTATTATTCTCCATTTTTTGTTTGAATTTTCAATTCGGCTTAAATGACAGATTTTATCAATAATAATGTGAATTGGTATTTTGCATAAAGAAAAAACAATTTTCTTGTTAATATTTCTTTTTGAAAATATTAGCAAATAAAAAAAAAATGAATATATCTATTATCAAAGTGAAATAAAAGAATGTTTGAAGTTTTCAATTGTAGACGTATTTTTTTTGAACAACATTTTCTTCAGTGATAAGACTCATATTACTATACTCGGTGGATAAGCCAATAAGTATAATTTCAGTATATAAGGCTCTTAAAACCCACAAGTGACTATTGGAGAAGCTATTGTATCTATTAGCAAGTATTTCTTAGAAAATAAAGAACAAGAGACTATACTAAGCGCATATGAATAACCAACCCTTTTTAGCCTAAACTTGAGAATTTAAATCTAAACAAAAGCACCAAGTTTTGCAAGAATTGTTGTAGCTATTTTTTTTTAAATTTTTTACATTTAATATTAAAATTTTATCAAAGTCTTAATTAAAAATATATTGGATTTAACTATACTTTCCAAGGAACAAATTAAATAATTTTTATAACTTTTGACAAATCTTACATAAATACAAATTGAGTTTTTGAATTTTCATCTTATTTATGTTGTTGCTTTTTTAAAATTTATTTTTTTAAATATCTCTATATTAGTATATGGTATAGTCTTGAAGAGTTAATTGTCCAAATCCGACCCCGATAAATATACCATCAACAAATGTTCGCATCTCAGCTAATTTTTCGTACAAAAACCACTCAGTTAAAGACAAAGCTAATAAATGGACAGTTTGTCAGTACAAAAAGGTAAACTGAGATAATCTAAACAGCTTTATTAGGAGTTTTAACTGGTCAGTATGATTTCTCACCAACATTATTATACATATACTCGGTATGAAATACTTTATTCCATATTGAATGAAGAGTGTCAGGCCAAATGCAAAAGCGTGGTTTGACTCAAACTGCAAAAAGGCGTTTGGGAAAAAAGTGTTAAGCCTTCTGAGGAAAACTAGAAGATGTCTAAACGAGCTAGAATTGACTGCAATACTTTTATCCAGCGTTAAATTTTATTACAACCAAAAGATAAGGCAGAAAATACTACAGTACCCTAGGGAAAGTAAACAGTATTGGTTAATGGCCAAAAGAATCAAAAATTCCATCTGCTCATCCATCCCGACGCTTCTTCATAATAAAACTTCAGTTGTCAGCTCAAAAGACAATGTCAATTTGTTCGCCGATCACTTTGCCGCATCTCCCTCTCTTCCAAGTTGTGCCTTACCTACGCCTGTATTGGATAAACTTATTTTCGCACTTATACTATTAGTATCAAATGGTCCAAATGCTATATCCCCCATAGTTCTGAAGAGATGTTCTTCTATATTGGCAAAACTACTGCGTGAGCTTTTCCATCTATCCTTTTCTTCTGGAATCTTTCCGAATAGATGGAAAACAGAGACCGTTAAACCAATTCTTAAGAAAGACGAGTCCTTTTCCCTCTCTAATTGCTGAGCCATATCCCTTTTTTCTAAGGTCACGGAACCACTGATAAACTACCGGCTACTGAAATATCTTTAATCAAGGAAACTACTCAGTGACCGTCAATGTGCTGTCCGTAGCAATATATTTGATGGCATATCCATTATATATTGGAGTGTGTGGTGCAATGGTCAAGGTGACCGACTCACACTCGGTAGGTGGCGGGTTCGATTCCCGCTGCCGCCATCTCGGCATTGGTGCCGGGGTGAAAGGCCTGACTACAAGCCTTATATATGTAGTCCGTAGGGTCCCCCAACGTCACTGGAGGCTGCTTCGCTGGTCTGATAAGCCGCAAGCTATAAAAACCACCTTATCAAGAAACAGCACAAGAAGAATCAACCGGACCATACCTCAGGCAAGAACTCATTTGGCTTTCATCGTACTCAGGGCAAAAACCGTACCTCAGGCAAAAACCCAAGACCGTACCTCAGGCAAAACCCAAAAAGGCAGAAGCAGATGGAAGCGAGTTCACGGAAGCATCCGGACCGTACCTCAAACCGTACCTCAGGCAGGAAGCCAGGGCAGAGGCAGACGGAGGAGAGTTAACGGAGTTTTCTGGTGCCGCTATGTGCTCCATAGGAGCGACTGTGTTCTCATGACTATGTGTGTATAAAAAATGCATATATGTGTTAAAAAATTGTACAAATGTAGAAAATGAAAACCTGTCAAATAAATAGTAATATCCACTGTGAGGATTATTGCACTTGATATTTCAAAGGCATTTGACAGAGTTTGGCCGAAAATGCGTCCACTTGGTATCGATGATTGCTTCCTCAAAAGGATTGGAAGCTACCTTTCGAACCATTCAGTACAAGTTGTTTTGGATGGCTTCAAGTCTGCAGTCCAACAAATAAATTCTGGTGTTCCTCAGGGTTGCATTGTATCTCCGGCACTTTTTCTAATTTTCATAAATAATCGCATATCTGTTACTTCTAATCCAATCCACTATTTTGCAGATGACAGTACTCTCAGTTTTTTATACTCGATTCCTGTAGTCATTACTCTTCGAATTCCCTGTTTCGGACGTACTGCAAGTTATATTGGTTTGTCCGGAAAGTAATTCCGTTTTTTTTAATAAAAATGAAAGATGATTTTCTTATAGTGAATTAATATTTTATTCAATTAAATATTGTCCAGTCTGATCCAATACCCTTTGCCATCTTTCTGGCAGTAGCATGATTCCACGCTCATAAAATTTTTGTTCTTTGCTGGCAAAAAACTGATCCAAGTGATTTTTGACCTCCTCATTTGAATTAAACGTTTTACCATCTACAAATTTTTGTGGAGACCAAAAGAAATGATAATTGAAAGGTGCTAGATCTGAAGAGTATGGTGGATGTGGCAGTATATTCCATCTAAGCCCTAAAAGCTTTTGCCTTGTGGTCATAATTGTATGTGGTTTCGCATTATCCTGTTGGTACACTATACCTTGCCTATTGACCAATTCTGGCCTTTTTTCTTTAAGTGAATCATTCAATTTGCCCAACTGATGATAGTACACTTCAGAATTAATCGTTGTGTTGCTCGGTAGAAGCTCAAAATAAACGATTCCTTTGAAATCCCACCAAACAGATAGCATAACCTTCTTTTGCTGAATATTGGCTTTTGAAGTGCTTCGATTCGGTTCATCTTTTCTACTCCAGGATCTTTTGTGCTTCACATTGTTGTAGACAATCTATTTCTCGTCCTTAGTGATGATACGCTTTAAAAATGGATCATTTTCTTGGCGTTTCAGAAGCAAATCACAAACGTCAATGCGACGGCACAATTTTTTTTCCATATGTCGAGCTTTGAGATTAAACCTAGCCGTTTGAAATGATCATGAACGGTCGAATTCGATAAATTTAATCTCTTAACGATCTCACGAGTTGTTATTCGCCGGTTTGCATCCATTAATGCCTTTATTGTGCCTTCATCAGCTTCAAGTGGCCTTTCAGAACGTGGTGCATCTTCGAGATCAAAATTGCCGGATCGAAATTTTGCAAACCAGTATTGGCACTGGCGCTCACTTAACACATCTTCTCTATACACATCGGATAATTTTTTCTTGCATGAATAGCATTTTTATCTTTTCTATAGTAAAAAAGTAAAATATGCCGAAAATGCTGTTTTTCACTTTCCATATTTAAAAGGCTATCAACCACAAACTACTTTGCAGAATCAATCTTATTTCCTCACAAGCAAGCCTTGCTATGTCAGCTGTCAAAATACATATGATTATGCGGCTAAGTATGAAGTTGGTTGTGAAAAAATACAATTAAGTCCTCTGTTGAGGAAAAACGAAATTACTTTCCGGAACCCATTAGATATATTACTCCTAATACTTTCCACGTGCGCGATATATAAGATGTAGTAAACAGAAATCCATTATTTTTGCATTAAATTAAAGGTTTTATTTAGCATAGATAGAATAATACGATTTAGGTAAAATATGCACCGTTTTGTTCGATAACTTGTTGCCATTTTGGAGGTAATTTCATAATGCCTCTCTCGTAGAAACCCTCGTCCCTATTGGCAAAAAACTGGGACAGTCGATTTTCACAATCTTCTCTTGAGGCGAATTTTTCACCTGCAAAATCATTCGTCATAGACAGGAAGAGGTGGTTATCACTTGGTGCTAGGTCCGGACTATAAGGTGGATGCATAAGAACATCCCAACCAAGGTTCCGGAACTTCTGTCGAGTCACTATCAATGTATGCGGCCTGGCGTTGTCCTGATGGAACACAATTCCTCTCCTATTGGCTAAAGCTGGCCGCTTCTGGGCGATTGCTTCTTTCAGACGGTCCAATTGTTGACAGTATAGGTCCGAATTAAGTGTTCGGCCGTAGGGGAGCAGCTCATAGTAGATGATTCCCTGCCAGTCCCACCAAACACACAACAAAACCTTCCTGGCTGTCAATCCTGGCTTGACCACCGTTTGCGCCGGGTGACCGCGATTTGACCACGACCGTTGTCGCTTGACGTTGTCGTAAGTGACCCACTTTTCATCACCAGTAACCATCCGCTTCAGAAATGGATCGATATTGTTGCGATTCAGCAGCGATTCGCAGATGGAAATTCGGTCCATGAGGTTTTTTGGCGATAACTCGTGTGGCACCCATACATCGAGCTTCTTTTTGTATCCAGCCTTATTTAAGTGGTTCCAAACGGTTTTTTGTGCAATGTTTAGCTTCTGGGCAATCGAAACAGTGCTGACGTGACGGTGGAACTCGACGATTTCCATTATTTTATCGACATTTTCGAAAATTGGCTTTCCAGAGCGTGGTGCATCTTTGACATCAAAATTACCGGAACGGAATCGACGAAACCAAAATTGCGCGTGATTGACTGTTACAGTATCAGGACCATAAACACTATTCATATTTTCATCTGCCTGGCTTGCGTTTTCGCCTTTATCGAAGAAAAACTGTAAAATATGGCGTATTTTCTCTTTGTTGGTGTCGCGTGCTAAAAAAATACTGAGTCAAGTAATCACAAAACTGTATAAGAAGCTTTTTTAGTACGAAATCTTATCTTTCTAACGCCATCTAGTACGAAATCTTATCTTTGTAACGCCATCTAGTGCACTTTTAAAACGGGAGATACAAAATCCTAAAGCCATCTATTGGCAAAATAATGGATTACTTATAACTACAACTTATATCATAACATTATAATTATATTCATAATTCCTTTAGCGCAAGTGATTTATAAATAAAAAAAATAATAAAAATATATAGTCTTGAAGAGATAATTGTCCAAATTCACGATGTACGAATGCCCTATAATCGTTAATATTTGAATGTACTTAGCTGAGCAATAAACATTTTCATTTTATTACAATACATTTTTGTAAAAATCTTTGATGGATTACGTAATATGCAATATTTTTGAAATAATAACATTCCTATACGAACAGAACCATATTTCATAACTGAAATGTGGATATGTTAAGTGGGAAGATATTCCAATAGTGCAACAATATCAATGAAAACACAGGAAAACATATGATTTCGTGATATAAATTTTACTAATAACGATATGATTTTTAGTATTACAGATCTATCGATTGTTATTTATTCCATATGCTAGTAGAGATGGTTTGATCTGTTCAAATTTACACTTTTTACTGTTGTCAGTATAACTTAACCACTTGAAAATCTAATATAGTTTTTATATCTTCATAAATACATATGTTTACTTATTGAAATAAAAATAGTATTTAAAAAATGCCGTTCAATTGACTAAATGTTAGTTCAATTTTATATTTTTTATTTAAAAAATAATAATATGATAACATAAT
Source organism: Atherix ibis (assembly GCA_958298945.1). Lineage (NCBI taxonomy): Eukaryota > Metazoa > Arthropoda > Insecta > Diptera > Athericidae > Atherix > Atherix ibis. The sequence goes on along the minus strand of OY282605.1, from coordinate 25,743,942 downwards.
TAAAAAATTATTAAAAATAATATTTATTAAACATACAAATGACCTCAATAGCATTTATTGTTACACTTTCCAAATATAGTCATTTTTATAGACGAATTTATAAAGATAAACAATGAAATTGATTATTTTCATTACTAGAAAATAAATATACAACCTTACAAATAAATGGATGAATTGAATTCTAAAAATATATTGTAATAAAGATATTATAGGGAGTTTTCTATTTTATATGTTTTATTGAGAAAAAAAAATAGATTGCCTTACTTATTCAAATTTTCCGTGTGCTTATATTACGTTCAATATTAAAATGAAGAAGAAAAAAAAATTAATAAATCTAAAGGTAGATAAATTAAATTCATATCATCTTGAATATCGAATATTTTTACTTGAATGCTGATAAAATGATTGGGTTCTTTTTGTAAAAATTTAATAAAACCACATTGAATCGAAAAGAAAATGGATTTCTTTCATTTAACAAATATACGAAAATTTGAAGAATGCTCAATTTCGTATAATTTATTGCATGAATCGCATTAACAATCAACTTTAAAAGATATTTGAAACGAATAAGATACGTTTTATTGTAATATTAGTATCAGTATTTTCTATAATATCACATTATCTATTTAATGTTAATTTTTAACTTTGTTATATTTGATCTTAACTAAATCATGAATTTTTATTTGATTGCACATGAAAATGTTTATACGATACCAAAGATGAAGTGGCGATATTGTCTTTCTTTTTGATATAGAATTTGAGAATTTGTGTGAAATTTGAAGTTTTACAATAGACAGAAAAAAAAATCCTGTCTATATATTACAATATACATAATATAAAAAATTCTTTTAGTTTAGTTTAAAATTAATTAAAAATTGAATATAATTTGTTTAACTTATTTTTTTTTTTTGAATTTAAAAGTTAATGAAAAGTTTATAACTATTTTAAAATTCATAATAAGATTGGAAATAAAATTGAGTTTACTTACTTAAAATGATACTATAGTAAGTATCCTTTGGATTAAAGTGCATTTATAGGTCACACTCTTAGAAAAGTGCGATAAAATATCTTCCAAGTAAAAAGATTTATATCAGATCAATTCTAAAAAATTTATAATATTTTCGTTTTGGTGAAATTCAATTGTATTATTTTTATAATGTACGTTTTAAGCATCTATTTTAGAATATACACAAATATTTTTAAAAAAAATGGTTACCATAGAAGACTTTGAGATATACATAAAAATAAAAAAACTTTCTAAAAATGCAAAATTAAAATTTCATTTCTGATTCTTCCACATAATCTAAAAGTTGAATTTCTTTTAATTAATTTCTATTCTAATAAATAATATATATCTAATTGGGAAAAAAAAATCTGTCCTCATATAATTAGAAGATATTTTTATTTTACTATAAGAATATCTGAGTGGGAAACAAAATTAAATATTTTTCTTTTAATTTCGGCATAATTTTTGTTTTTATTTTTTATTTATTGAATAGGTTTCATAAAAGTAATCAAAAAGTTTACGAAAAATATACTCATTTGTGTAGAAATTTTTCTATATAATAATAATAGGTTGTTTTGTGTGTAAGGTCTCTGATGACTAGGAGGCCATTTGGCGACCCTACGATACGGGTGATTGGAGGGAGTAATTAGATATGGTTAAACTTTATAGAGCATATGAGATTGTTTTGGAAAGTAAAAGGTAGCATTTTTTATGGACATGGGAGATAGTATATTGTATAAAAGAAATAGTATGAAGGACGAGGATGATTACCAAAGAAGTGTCAGCTTGTCTACGAATGGCGAAAGGTTCAGAATTTTGGTGAGTAAATTCAGCAAGTTCAGAATTTAAATGAGAACAGGACGGTGGAGGCCCTCCGCCGCCAACTTATCAGCTCCCACATCACCAAGGATACCAGCATGACCTGAAACCTAACGCAATTTAACTTTTTTATTGTTAAATTCGAATGCAGTTGAGAACCGAGTCAACTGATAAGCCACGAAAAGTCCTCCAAAGTTGCGAAAATTTTTTCGCTACAATATTTGGGATGCTTGATTGAAGTCTCAACTGCCGGCTTAAATTGCTCTCAGTTCACCATGGAAAGCAGAACTTCTTTTTGGTAAAATTCCACAATTGATTTCACGATTTTCACCATCAGCAAGCTGGATGACCAAGAGAGATAGTGTGTGGTCATCGGCAGCGACCCATTTCCAAAAAAGGCTTCCTATAGATGGATGGATTGATGTTTGGCTTTTTTTACCGTAGACATCATCAACCACGGTTTCAAATCCTGGCGTAGCAGGGAGATTTGGAAATTAGCGAAAAAAAAGCTGGTGGAAACAACTTGTTTTAAGAGAATATGCACTAGATAATTTAGGAAGCTAAAAGCTTATCATAGATTAGGGTTAAATGGAACTTTTTAAGATACTATAGGAGTTTTCATTGATGACGCTTAACCTTTGAAATTAAATAAATATAGTTATATGTAGAATTACTTAATTGCAAATTAAAGTTCATATAATATTATTATTATATAAACATAATATTGTACACGGCTTCATTTGCAAGAGGTATTCAGAAAAATCCCATTTCGGATGACTTTTTCGTATAAATCGGGCTGAATATCATCGATGACTTGAATTACAAACATAGTAAAATGAACTTTATTTATAAACGTTTCCTTTTCGATATCAATGGCTCCCCTGATGTTGAACTTGTGACGTCAATTTAGTCAAGTCTGGTTTATAGTTAGTTGTTTTAAGACGAATATAAGCATCTGAATTTTGTGTGGTTAACCTGTTCCTGTTCTTACTTAATATAAATTTCATTTGTGAAAATATTTGCTCATATTTATAAGTTGAACCGAATGTGGAGAAAATGGCAATGTCTATTTTTTTTTCAAAGATGAAAACTTCATAAGAAGTGATACCCAACATGTTGATATCATGAGAAGATTTGTTTTTTCCAAATATTTCTGCTGGACTATTCTAGCTGACAATGGCATTTCTTTGATTCTTTAAAATATTTGTTTTGTATTTGTGAAGTCATTAAGTAAGTGTTTGGAATAATTTATCAATGCATTTTTCAAAAACTCGCCGACTGTAAATGATTTTTCATTGGTACCAATGCTAAGAGCTGCAATAAAGCTGGCAGATGTAGCGTGATTGTTGCTGGTAATAAAACTCTTTAAGAATTTATTTTGTTCTCCATAAATTTAATACATATTTAGCAATATATTCAGAGTCATCTTAATTTGCATTAACTTTGAAGAAAACAAAAGTGTCATTCAATATTGTAAGTACTGACGGTAATTATATCTGTACAAAAAGTATATTATACCAGGTGTATAAGCTTAAATGCGCTGTTTTTTGTCATAAAAAAAAACCAATGTTTTTTTTCATAGAAAGCAAAAACAAATTTATTCAATGTACTTGCCCTCGCTAACTAAACATTTTTCCCACCTCTCGGGAAATTTGTGGATACCACGCCAAAAAAATTCCTTCTGTTTCGAGGCAAACCACTCATCAAGCCATTTTCGGACGTATTCGTAAGAATCGAAGTGCTGCTCAGCAAGCGCGTGGCCCATCGACGAAAACCGGTGATAGGCGGAAGGGGCCAGGTCTGGTGAATAAGAGGGGTGGGGTAGCATCTCCCACTTTAGTTTCTCCAAGTAGTTTCGGACCATTTTTGAAGAGTGCGATGGTGCGTTGTCGTGGAGGAAAATCAGCTTGTAATGTCTTTGTTGATAATCCGTCCATTTTTCAGGCAGCGTACGGTGCAATTTGATCAGTTATTGGTGGTAGCGGTGGGCATTGACAGTTTCACCAGGTTTCAACATCTCATAGTAGACGATACCCTGCTGATCCCACCAAACGCACAACATCGTCTTCCGTCCAAAGCTGTTTGGTCTTGGGGAAGAGTTTGATGTGTGGCCGGGATCAACCCACGATTTCTTGCGTTTAGAATTCTCGAAATATATCCACTTTTCATCGCCTGTCATACTCCGATGCAGGAATGACTTTCTTTTTTATCTGGCGAGCAAGATTTCGCATGTGTTTTGGTGTCGCTCCATCTACCTATCGTTCAATTCATGCGGAACCCATTTTCCGATCTTTTCAATCTTCCCCATGACACGCAGACGCATATAAATGGCTGGTTGAGTAACACCCAATTGCTCCGCGAGCATTTTTTGCCATTGTGTATCGTCTTCGTCGAAAAAAGCCTGCAATTGATTGTCCTCAACATTCATACGCCGATTTGTAAGCTTCTTGTCCCACAAGTCAAAATTTCCGTCTTTGAACAGACAAAACCAATCTCGGCACGTTGTTTCCGATAAAGCACTGTTACCATAGGTCTCCATAAGCATTTGTTGCGATTCGGCAGCCGATTTCTTCAAATTGAGGCAGAAAAGCAGAGCTTCCCGCATATGATCTTTTTCTGGCACAAAACTAGACATGATTACCAAAGGAAAAATGTATGTTGTTGTACGAAATTGCTGACAAAGTGTACTAATTAATGATTACAGATGTCAAACTCATAAAAAAAAGTAGCTTAATACGCTCACTCACGCCATCTATGACCAAACAGCGGATTTAGGCTTATATACCTGGTATATATTACACATATACTTTATTTTCGGAACTAAAGTGGATCACTTGAAATTATCAAATGGGTCACTCGATGACTTACGGGTCATAGGTTGCCGACCTCTGGAATAGAGCAACGTTCTAATGATTCTGATTGCCTCACTTTGTCTAATCTTATAGTAATTACTACCAACCAGTATCTTCACCAAGTTTAAAATGGAGTTGATATTTGTTTGATAGTATTATTAATCTACAAATTGAATGTTTTAGCTCGAAAAAGATTTTCATGGAATCTGTCAGATAAAGGGGCATAGCTCCAGGCCCGTAACTATTTTCACAGTTTTTCTTTCTGGAGATATTAAGGCAGGAAGAGTTTGGTTATTGTAATGATGGTTGCGATTTTGCTGTACCCCTGAAAATAATTTCATTCTATAATAATTATAGTTTAGATTGTTCTGGTTAAGTTTGTTTAGGAAATAACAAATTATAGTAACTAGTATAAAAGATTTGCGGGTTTAATTAATAAATATTTTAATTTGTAAATTTTCCAGAATGTATTCCAATCGTATTGTTATCGCTATCGTTGTACTGATCACCTTGGCCTTCTTACTAAGTTTCACCGAAGCAGGATCAGCCAGATCAGCGAGCATTTCATCCCAACGAGCTGGTAAAATACCCCGTGCTATTAGAGCACCATTCAGGAATAATGAAATGATGACTGCTCGTGGCTTTGGAAAGCGTGCTGAATCATGGACCCCATTGAGATTGCATGCAGACAACGCTTATAAAGTATACGATGACGTTAATGAATTAAACCAAAATTTTGAACAAATTTTCAGCGATCCAAGTGTTGAAAGGTAAAAATAAACAATTTCACAAACAAATATTTTTATAATTTTCTACAATAAATTAATGGATTTATTACTTTTTTAAATTAGTATCCCAGCTGAATGGCTTGCCAATGAATTGACATCAAATCCAGGACTCTCCCGACTTATTCTTCACCGATTTGTTGATACCAATAAAGATGGACTCCTCTCGGCTCGGGAACTCCTAGCATCACCAACCGAAAGCAACGATGTCTATTGAATCGTTTCCACTAGTTAAATAACATAGCAATCGATTTACAAATTCAGTTATACTATTTATCAATGATATGAAAAGAAAATTCTATATTGTTATCTCTTATCAATTCTAATTATTTCCAATTTCTAATGTTCAAGAAAAATTGTTTCTTTTTGTTCTTACAAATTGCTTTAAATTTTGTAGAATTATTTGAATTTTTCACATAATTTTTGTTAATATATAAAAATATTAGAAATTTGTAAAAAGTCAAAAATATTCCCATTGTAAAATAATAAAAAAAAAATATAAGAGAATGTTTATTAATTATATACAAATATAAATATACATAAATAAATAAATAAATAAATAAATAAACAAATATATATATATATATATACATATACATATGCATAAATTTAATAAAAAAGAAGTATATACGTAAGTTAAAGACATGATTATATATTAAAAAGGATTTATCTACATAGAAACGTACTCAAAATAAAGAATATACGACATATTTTTTAAAAGTTCCAATATATGATAATATGAGAAGCTTTCAATATTATTTTAACAAAATTTATTTTAATTATTTTTATTGTTTTAATTTTATAATATTTTTTTTATATTATTATCATAGAAATCATATGCAACTATTAAAAAATATGCCCACCATTTGAGAGAGTTAACCCATTCTCTCATTTCCAAAATATACTATAGCCAATTCTCTAAAGTCAACTATTTTCAAATAAATTCACAAAAAATAAAATACTTAACTAAAATCAATCAATAAAATAGAATTCATAAGAAAATTATAGAAAAAAAAAATGTTTACTACATCTGGAAAAAATGTTTATAGTGGCTGGAAAACATTTTTTACGGACTGACTATGTGTTTACATCTAAATATCCTTGTACTATAAGAGATAAGCTAAAAACATTCTAATTAATTGTGGAAAAAAAAGAAATACAAAAATGTTAAATATTAATTTAATTATGTAAGATTTCAATATTGATAGCAAAATAAAAAGAATAATAATGATGGAAAATTCAAAAAAATATTAAAAATTCAGTCTGCAAAAATGTGATGTTTTCATTTAAAATAAATGTGTTTATTGTAGGAAATGAATTATAATTTTTACGTCCAAAAGGGTTAAAGATCAATTATTGATTTTATATATTTTATTGGGTAACCGAATTCTTAAGGAAAGTAACAGTTTCTTGGGGAGGCGTTTCCGTATACTAATTAATGTGATGTTACAAGTGCGGCTAAAATATGTTGGGCCTAAATTCAGGCACTGTTTGAGTATTTTTCACTACAAGCAATGGTAGAACGATCATATTTTTATTAAATAGTAACAAAAAAAGTGATTTTATTTTTATTTTATTTTCTGAATTCTCTTGGCCAGCTATATATCGGCGAAGGCCTGGAAGGCTTCAACTGATAACGTCTTCAACTCCAGGGTTACATTTCTATGAATCGGTAGTACGAAGATGAAATATTTCCAAGTGTTAAAATCCTAATTAGAAGAAAATTTACCTTTCAAATTAAAATAACTAAAATTAACGAATTCCAAATTATATTTATTTTGTAATACTTCTTCATCGACCACTTATCTTTAAAAAATAGGATAGAACCATTAACGATAATAAACTTTCCTCTTTTGTACCAATTTCTTTTTAATACAAAAATAGCAATTTATAATGTACTTCATATTTTTTCTTTAAAAAAATTGGTTTTGATATTTAGTTCACCGAGCTACTCCTGTGATAAGAGAAAGTTCAATTTTCCCCTTACATTTGCAGTGGATAGACAAACTTACTTGGCGAACCAACAAAAATAATTTTTACCCTAAGGAAGGTCCAGATAAGTCTTTAAACTTTTATATAAAACTAGGTCAGACTGGTGAAACCTGAGTTTTTGCCAGCTTATCATCTCAATAATGGCAAATGGCTTATGTGTACAAGAGGCAAAATTAGGGAGATTGATTGGCGTAATGTGATATTGCAGATGCAATTCATAAGATTCTTATTATTGGGGCATGATGAAAGATACAAAAAGTCTAACAGTGCTTAAGGAGTGCAAACCCTGAAATTCTAGTAGGCGTTCCTAAAGGAACTTGAAAGAAAGATCGCTCCAAATTCAGAGTAATCTGTTTTAAAAGCGAACTCATGGTCAGGGGCCCCTCATTTTTGGGCTAACTACAAAGAATAGGCCCTGACTATTGGCGTAGGCTTCGAGATGGCTGTGGGTTTTAAATGTGGTACAGTCAGCTGGAGCGCAGTCTAAGGTGCAGACGTTGGAAAGTTTCCAATAAGTACCCTCGATTTTCCTTTTTTAATTCATACAGATTCTTAGCACAAAGTGGTTATGGGGAGAGAGGTATGGCCAATAGGCTTAGGTATCTCTTAGGACAAGCGCAGATAGAGCGTATGTTGAGAATGAGTTTTTATCGAATAATAAATCAGCGAGTTAGAAAATTCAAAAGTAAACGAACCCACTTGGCGAACACGAATATTTTTTTGAAAAAAAAATTTATTTTAAGCATAAGTAATAGAACCTAAAAAAATTGCCCATGATCTAATATACGTTTTTCTCCTACCAAAATATTTCGCTGTCAAATCGTTTAATTCGATAAACAGTCCCCGCTATATTACAATGATCGTGTGATTGCACGATTTTTGCACGTAGGCACGCAAATTTTTCTTTTGGCAAGAATGTAGAAGGGAATATTTGGAGAACCAATACATGATGTTATGATGCTTGATCGTACATATATTAAATAAAACGTCATTTCTGTTGCTCGTTGCGAACTCATAGTTTTGCATATCGTTTTTTTTTGGCATTTCACAGTTCCCTGATTTACTGTGCGCCTGCATATTCATTTATTCATTTATTTAATTTATTACTTTAATATTTATTGTTAAAAATATAAATTTTTTAAAAAAAATTGCCAAAAACTATTGTAGTGTAGAGTAGTATATAGCAAAAAAATCGGTATCCTATAAATTCATAAATATGTTTACTAAAATGACAGCACCAGTGGAATATGAAATATTAATTTGAAAACGTTATTCATAATACAAAGCAAATAAAATAAGAACAGCAGCAACCAACTGGAGAATTCACCAATAAAAAATGGACAAACCATCACACGATCAAATAGGAATTTCAACGTGTAGAAATTCCTTTTTACTTGCCTAAATTGCGCGTGCTTCACAATTAATTATTTTTACAGAGTTTCATTCAAGAGATTATACTACGACTAGACTGATCGTCGAATACACAAAATTTGGTTGCGGTGAACCCGCACAATCCCATTCACGTGCAAAGTACGTCAGTTCTCTCTCATATATTACACTATCAGACGCGCAAAAAAGGGAAAATATCATGTTTAGATCGTCGATTAGACGCACGGCGTAATCTAAGTTTAAGTCTAGCTATGGTAACCATAAATCTATGTGGTTAGCGAGATTGTAAATAGCTGTCACGAATTTTACCTTACTGCAAGGAAGTACAGACTTAAACGTTTTTTGTTTACACTTTAATTTTTTGCGTCCGCCTGATTACTAATATCTGGTTTTCTTCAGAAATATGTCCTTATGTTAAAGCTTAAAATCAAGTCATCTGTACGAAGTATTAATACCATAGAAGTATTTTCAATTTGGACGACGCACAGTAGACTCTGACTAAATTTCCGTCAGGTGTAAAGATAACAGAAACCGAATATTTTTTTTTTTTAAGTATGAAGTTCATAAAAATTAGAAGAAAAACTTTGATTTGCAAAATTTGAAGAGTTTTTACTTAGAAATCGAACTTAAGTACATAATAAAGATGTTTCTATTATCATGATTTGATAAGCACTCTTATCAGAACATTATGTGATTAGGTATATTGTTTGGAATGATTTTATTGTATTTATAATCAGAACATTTTCAGTTTGATCAATTTTTCTTTCAAGTTAGTTCGTATTGCTGCTTTTTTTTTAAATTTTATTTATTATATTATAAAAGAATTAACTATAATAACATAAAAACTTTTCAGTTATTATAGTTAATAGTATGTTAAATAATAAATTACAATATAAAAGAATAAAAAAATCAAACTACCAATTAATGGTAAAATATTTATATTTGTATAATTGAATTACTATATTTTTATTAGTTAAACATTTTTATTGTATAAATTACTCTAACCGCGACTTAATATGAATTGCAATTACACCTTCTCGATCGTTTAGTGCTAAATAAATCTGAGCCATTCCACTATCGTTTACAGTTAATATTTTTCCAGTACAATTTCCATTCAAAAGTTTACCAGAGATTATATCGCAATATTTACCTTTTGGTAAGCATGTATTTATATTAGCCGAGTTGAGATTTTGTTTTCCTGTATTGAATACAATAAAGCCAAGTTCGCCTCTACAAAATGATACAATCCCATCACCATAATTCCACCAAGATTTAAGTGGAGTGTCTTTGACGATATTATGAAATTCGACCATATTTGCAATGGAATTCCAACGATGTTCACAAACCCAACCGTTAATACATTGACCATTCTCATCGAATTTAGGCTTTAAAATATTTTCGTAAACATCCATTGGGGGTCCTTGTTGATCGTTGGTAAAATTGAAAGAACTCATTACTCTTGGTATACCATACGGATAGGCCAATGTAAATGCGTATGCGCCATTTTAAATTGTTTCGTTGACTTATAATTTAGGGTATATGGATTTTGTCTTTGTAGATCATGATTATCGATGAAAACTAATGCATCCTTACTATCCAAAAGATCGCAAGATCTATCAAAGCCATATGTTGAAAAACTGCTTAAATTTATATCATTCTTCATAGCTCTAGCAAGGTACATTGAAAAGGCAAACTCGGTAACAGTTCCAAATTTTGTGTAGTTATATTTCCAATTATCACCAACTTCTTGGAAAATAAATGGTCGCGAACCCGGTTGGAAACCCAAGTCCACAGAGAGATTACTTACATGGGAATATATATACTGAAATTTTAAAAATATATTAACATGTGATATATATTTTGTTAAACTATTTTAGTATGTACGTACATCTAGATCCTTCGGCCACATATGTTTTGAGGCATCTACACGAAAACTAGCTGCACCTAACGATGTTAGCTTATCTAAGAATAAAATGATTGCATTTCGGACACGCGGTCTACTCTGGTCAAGATCATGAAGACCAACCAATTCACAGTTTCTGGCTTCAATCGGATCGCTAAGATTAACCATTGGACATGGTGTATTAAAATCATCTTTTGTATATGGAACAGATGGGTAGAAAAAGTTTTCCGTATCAGCAAATGATCCTCCCGTTCCTCTAGCGTTTTTCCTATTGCCTGTCATATGATTTATAACAGCATCAACGTAGATACTATTTTTTCACATATATAATATAATTTGAAAAAAAAAATATAATATTATATTGTAGATATTTTGCCCAATTTTATTAGACGAGCATATTACCGAACTCCAGCAGCATTGCATCTCTTTGTCATATCAAGAAAATCAAATTCATTACCAGATCGTGTTCTTAATTCGTACGATATGGGCTGATATCGTTCATACCATGGTCGTCCTGGAATGACTAAATTTTCCGATACTGGTGAAATTTGCACACCTCCATATCCGCGTGGTCCTAAGAATTCTTCGCATTCACGAGCCACATCGGCATATTTCCACTCATGCAAATGTACTATAACACTGTGATTCGCAAAGAAATAAGATCATGGAATGGTGGCAATTTCGATAACCACGTTAAATGAATTGCAAAATAAGTGATAATAATTATCCTCCAAATAGAAAACATTTTACTGCATTTAATCGTACTGTCAACTAGTTTTCAAAAAGACCTTAACAATATTAACAATTTTATCGTCGTCTTCTCTATAAATATGTAAATACCTTTTAGAAAAATCTATCTCTTCTCATAAAATGTAATTTTCCAGCATCTGGACTAATTAGTAAACAAAACGTTCATTAATAATACTAATTATTCAGGTGCAATCGATTATTTTTACAATAAAATAAATAATTAATTAGCGGCAGTAAAAATATTTCTACTTGCTCAATAAAATATTTCTTTTTTTTTGGGTTATAATGGGGAGTGTTTTTTTTTTTAAATTTTATAGTAAAGAACTACAATTAAAAAGCAAAATGTTTACTTTAATTAAATATTCTATTTAAACAGATGCCACTACTTATAGATGCTGCACTTATTTAACAATTGCTCTCTTATTAATTTTTTCAAATTGAGTTTGAACTTTTCTCATTTAACAAATAAACTTAATTATGCGGTAGGCACATTAGTAAAATGGAACTGCTTGTTTAGGTTTAGTAATTTCATTTGTCAAAACATATTTAATTTTAACTTTACCGAAATAATTGATTTAATTTAATTAGAGACATACAAAAATATGTAGCGAACTAACGATTCCAATTCTTATGATTTTTCTGCCCAATAATTTTACCTCATCCGAAAATAAAACTTCCCAGTAAAAAAACTATCCGGTTATGATTTACTCTGGAAATTTTCTTTGATTAAAATGTTTCCCAAAACCAAACAAATCAATCAGCTTACTTTCCATCCTCGGAATTTTTTTAAAAAAAAACCCTTCATCCCATTTTGGAAAATTTCCAAGTTCTTCCTTGATCACCAATTTGGCTTTAAATCAGAACACATTTATTTCCCCTAATCTACCCTACCGCTCCAATGTTATTTTCAAATAGCTGAAAATGTTGAATTCTTCGAGATACGAGGGTTGTATGATAAATACCTAATCTTCGGCAAGAGATGGTGCTACTACTCTAAAAACAACTTTATTTTACATAAATATACTGTTTTAAAATAATAATGTCAAATTTAGTTAAGTTTCCAAGTGACAACCATTGACAGCTAAACAAATTTGTATTGTATATTTATTAGAAATACTAAAAAACCATATCTAAAACCAAAACGGTTTAGTATTAGAATACTAAAAAACCATATCTAAAACTAATCTTGAATAGTATATTAGGGACTACTCCCATCATATAGAATGATACAGAAGTGATTAAATGAATTTTGTGTGACGCCGGACGCCCAGGAAGTCCTGCTTTTAAGTCAACACATAAGAAATGATGAATAAAACATATGATATTGTTTTTAAAATAAAATAGCAATTATTTCAATTCTTATGAGTCTCCTGCCCATAAAATCTTCTGCCAAAATTTTTTTGTAAATGTCGCATACTTCGAGATACGAGGGTTGTATGATAAATACCTGATCTTCGGTAAGATATGGTGCTACTACTATAAAAACAACTTGATTTTACGTAAATATGCCCTTTAATAGAAATCCTGCCTAATTTTCAATCAAATTCGTTAATTAGTTTGCGAGTGACAGCGATTGACAGTTAGAAAAGTTTGTATTTTTTATTAAAAATACTAAAAAACTATATCTGAAGTCAAAACGAATATTGAATAATATAATAGGGACTCATCGCCATCATATACAATAGAATGATTTAGAAGTGATTTACTAAATTTTGTGTGACGCCGAGCGCCCAGGAAGTCCAAGTTTTAAGTCAACACCTAAGAAATTATGAATAAAATATATGATATTGTTTTTTTAAAAAAACCTTCTAGTAAAAGTGTATGAGATAAATGATATGGTATTCATGAGTTAGGATAAGGATTGATTCTGTTTCCACCAAATTCACCAAATTTAGCAATCAGCAATTATTTTCTATTTTTGAAAATGAAAAAATGACGAGGTGGAAAAAAGAAATAAGCTCAAACCTTTAAGGTTATTTTTTAAATATGATAGACGTCTATTTCGAAAGGTTGAATAGATCGTATTTTTTAGATGGGATACAAAACATACAAATATTGGACTAAGTGTATTAAGTTAAAAGGACGCTTTGTTAAAAAATAAAATGAATTCTACACACAAAAAAAATGCTGTTTTCTTACCAAGACCAGGTATTAATCATACAACTCTCGTATTATATGAATTGAAAAATTTTAAAACTATTTTTTTTTTGTAATATTTATTCTAAATATGATTTTTACTTTAATTGATAATATTTTAAATACAATAATAAAAATAAAAATATGAAAATTTTTTATTATGATATTAACTTAAGGTGCTGATAAATATTTTTGTACTTGAACTATTTCTAATTATATATCCCATTGCATTCCTCACATGGGATACGAAAGAGAGAAAAATGTTGGACTATGTTTAAAAGTAAAATTAATTTCACACATAACAATGGTTTTTTTTACTCAAGGCTAGCTATTAATCATACAACACACATAAATTCGATCCTATTGTAGTAGAATATTTTTTTTATATTTATTTAAGAAATTAAAATCAATAAGAAAACATTTTTAACTTGCAGTGAATATAATTTATTTAAAACAAGAACAGTTTAAGTAAAGGTAAAACATAAAATAAATTGATAAATATAATTTAATCCGAAGATGTGCTCTATTGGTTCGAAGAATCAGTTACGGTAGGCTCGTTTGATGTTGACTCCGATGGATCAGACGTTTGGTCAGTGGGTTCCGATGGATCAGATGGTTGCTCAGTAGGTTCCGATGGATCAGATGGTTGCTCAGTAGGTTCCGATGGATCAGATGGTTGTTCAGTTGTAGGTGGTCGATGTGGTGGATGATGTGGTAAATGATGTGGTGGATGATGTGGTGGATGATGTGGTGGGTGATGTGGAGGTGGACCATGTGGCGGATGATGTGGTGGATGATGTGGAGGACGATCATTTGGTGGATGATGTGGCTCATGATGTAACGAATGGTTTGGACGATCAGGTAAATGGTCCTCAGCGTCTTCTAGTGAATCTTCATCCGATCCAAAATGTATACTTTCACGATTAAAATCTCTTTCACCACGTTTATGAGGTTGAGCCCAAATGCAAGCAACCAATAGAAGTAACAATAAAATTTGCTGCCGAATCATGATTCTGATCTATACTGATCTAGTAATATTAAGAAACTAACGATTTCTATTGAGTTCTCACATATTATATATGCAATTTATGGCACACAAAAAATACACAAACCAGTAAGAATTATGTAAACAACAATTAGTAAAAACATCGGTAAACTATTAATTAAATGCGCAGTAATAGTTGATGATAATTTTCAAATTGAAATTATATCGATTAGTTTGTTTTTTTAAGAAAATTTTTTAAATGATAAAATTTTCAAGATGCATCGGAAATAGGAACTAAATACTTAAGTGCATTATAAAATATGAATTGTTATTAATAGTTACTACGTGTATATAATTTTTGACTGATTATACGATTATTGTATTGAAATCAGTGCTACCTTCAGTAAATACATTTCATTTGTTAAAATTAATTTTGTTAAGTGGATAATTTTCCCATGCGTTGTTAGATTTTAATCAAATTTTGATTAAATAGAAAAAAATTAATTTAAACTTATAAGCTGTACTACACAAACTGTTAAATCTTTTCTAATATATTTTGAAATGTTTTGCTATAATTTTTTTCATTATTAACGGACACATATTTTCTTGGTATTTTTATTATTACATCTAAAGTATGGAAAATATCATTTTTATTTAATTATTTATATTATACTTTGTTTTAAATAATAATATCCACAACAGAATGTACTTCACTTTGAATTATAATGACTAATAATATCAGAAAAGTAGATTAATTTTTTGCCACCGAGTCTCATTTTTTATTATCGAAATCCCCATTTATGGTCTTATCTATACATATTGATAAAATAAATACCTATTTTTTGTTGAAAATTTTGATAATACCAATACAAATACTTGAATAGGACAAAGTTTCTATAAAAGGCGACAATTGATCTGTTTTCTTCAGTCGATCAATATTTTGCGAATAAACTTACATTGTTTGCGAGAAGAAGCTCTTGCTACACCATATTATAAGTAAATAATAAAGATTAATTATGAAAGGTGCAAATATTAATAATTTATTTATTTGATAATTAATGAATTTTATTAATTTAATAATTTGTGTTTTATAAATTTTATAATATTATAAATATTTTTTTTAGGTGCAATATTAATTTTATTGTGTACAACTTTGAGTGTAATACAGGCTAAATCATCTGAGTCACCTATAGAGCATACAGGATGTCCACCAAATGAGAATCCGGCTAATCCTACACATTTACCATATCCAAATGACTGCACTAAATTCTACAAATGTTCATTTGGATTAGCTTATCCCATGGATTGCCCAGCTACTCTTCATTGGAGTATTAAATTGAACCGATGTGATTATCCATATGCCGCACAATGTGAAGCAGGTAGTCAAGGATCACCACAGATTCCACCTCAAAATATAGATGCTCCAACAGCTTCTAATGAGCCACCAGTACAACATCCAGGCTGTCCACCAAATGAGAATCCAGCTTATCCAACTCATCTACCATATCCTAACGACTGCACTAAGTTCTACAAATGCTTATATGGATTCGCTTATCCGATGGATTGCCCAGCTGGTCTTCATTGGAGTATTAACCTAGACCGGTGTGAATATCCAGCTGTTGCTCAATGTGAAGCAGGTAATCCAGGTACAACTTCGAAACCACCTCCAAGCACAACGGCGCCACCATCTACTAATGAACCACCAGTACAACATCCGGGCTGTCCACCTAATGAGGATCCAGCATATCCTACACATCTACCATATCCGAATGACTGCACTAAGTTCTATAAATGCTTATTTGGATTCGCTTATCCCATGGATTGTCCCGCCGGACTTCATTGGAGTATTAACCTGAACCGATGTGATTATCCAGCTGTTGCTCAATGTGACGCAGGTAATCCAGGTACAACTCCGAAACCACCTCCAACAGAACCTCCAACTTCTCCACCAAGTACAAGTGAACCACCAATTGCACATCCAGGTTGCCCACCAACTGAGGACCCATCTAATCCTACACACCTGCCACATCCCGATGACTGTTCTAAATTTTATAAATGCTTATATGGACTAGCTTATGTTTTGAACTGTCCCCCTGGACTTCACTGGAGCACCCATCTACAACGGTGTGATTATCCGGCTGTTGCACAATGTGATGGTTCTGGAGTAACAACTCCTGAAGTACCAACAACTTCCTATCCACCAACTACAGAAGAACCTACTGATCCCTCAGATTCATGCGAGAGTGGGACCGGATTTGAACTGCATAAACATCCAAAATATTGTACAAAGTTTATCCAGTGTGACAATGGTGTAGGTGTAGAACGTGATTGTCCTGCAGGACTTCACTGGAATGATTACATTAAAGTTTGCGATTATCCCGCAAATGCAGGCTGTAAGTTGTAAATGAATAAATATCTCGAAACAACCCAAGTAATAACTATACACGTTCATATGCTTATGTACATATTTAAATGGAAATTAACAAAATTTTTGTGATGGACTTGTGATTACAATTTAATGTAAACAACTTTAAAAATAAATCAAAATTATAATTTTTCATGCTGAACATTTTAAATATTTTCTTTGAAATTTTTGGGATAGCAAATTATTTGCTGGAATTAATTTAAAAGTGATAATAATTATCCTCCCAATAGCAAACATTTTTTTTGAACACATTTATTTGCTCTTAATCATATCCTACCGCTCCGAATGATCTTTTCAAGTAGCTGAAAATGTCGAATTATTTGAGATACGAGGGTTGTATGATAAATACCTAATCCTCGGCAAGGGATAGTGCTACTACTATAAAAACAACTTAATTTTTCGTAAATATATCCTTTTATAGGAATCCTGTCTAATTTTCAAGCAAATTTGTTATTTAGTTTAAGAGTGACAATAAATCAAAATTTAAGAAAATTTTAATATTTTCTATGAAATTTTTGGAATTGCAAATTATTTGCTGGAATTAATTTTAAAAAAATTAATTTTTTAGAAATTTATTAGAAGTTTTGAGAGAAGAATTGGGAGATCTAACATGTGGAGATTGTTAGAAGGTAACCTTGGGAAAAGCTGACATTCTATTAGGAAATTAGGGACACTCAGTTGAATGTCATGGAAAGGATCATCCATGATATGCTAATGTTTTGAAAGAAACCTTTTTTTTTCTTATCCAGTCAGTGTGTCTACGGATCACTAAAGATTAGGACATGCTGGAAACATCGTCCGGCGGAAAGTTTCCACCATTAGTAAAATAAACAAATAACTCAAAACGCAATTCCACACTACTGTTGTTGAGCTGATTATATCAAAAATTCCTGAAAACAGACTTTCAAATAAATTTTTATACAAAAATAATAATACTCTTTTATACTCTTTGCACTATTATATAATATCTAGCACATATCTCAGAAATCTTATATCCAAATAAACAAAACCAAAAATTGAGCGCTAAAGAACCATTATATGGCATTCAATTTTATAAGTTTTTATATTGTTACACTTTTATAAATTATTCGATTGCTTCGAGCACAACAAAATAGAAATTTTAAATATATTTGAATATTTTATATGATATTGTATTATCAAAAAAGCACGTAGAGTATATGTCAACTTGACTAACACCACGTTCTTGACTTTATCAAAAACATTTCAAATACGAAAATTTACAAAAATTTACCCAAAAATAATATTGTCCAATATACAATAATTAATCTTCTAAACATATGCAAAGGGATATGGCAAAGATAAGCGCAATGATCTCCAGAAACATGATGCAGCATCGGCGTCGAAGGCAAGACTAATTAATACTAATCGCATATAGATAGGAGGTTATAGCTCTGAAAGAGTTAAATCACTTGCCTTGATTGGGATCAAAGATCGAAGCGAATAACAACATGGAGCCTACTTCAGTCAGTCTAAATTATTTTGCCCGAAAATTATGACCATAACACCGAAGTTACTGATGTAACATCGATGTGACTGTTGTCATGCCAGTTTCTAATTTATTCTTCAAGAACTTGGCTTCTCAGCGAAAATCATTGCAAACTCATAGCTACGTTCGAAAGGAGGATCCGGTCAAGAATTTTTCACTTCTACATGAGAATGGACAAATTTGGAGACTATTTATCCGCCCAGTTGTATAAATTAAGCAAAATAGACTGTGGGGGGTGATACTTAATCCTTTTGGAGTATGATGGTATTAGCTAGAATGCCGATAACATGCTAGTAGTTATAATATATTATTTAACGTTACTTAGTTGTCTTTAAACGTAAAACCACGAGAAGCCTACGACTATAGCGATTGAGTTACGCTCAATCAACGCACCATTATTACTGGCAGTTAACAGTTAGTAATCAGTTACAATCTGACTACTCCACCTGTTGGTGGGGAGGACTACCTAAACCTCTACTGTCATTAGCAGTGACAGCGCCCGAGATAATTACTAGTATCCCCCACTAGCGATCCGAAGACCCTATCCGCGATATGGGTATTAACCACAGCCACTACGTTGCTGCCTAAGCGCCTCACCAATGTCGGGCACAGTATCTTCCAACACAATGGGGCACCCCGACTCCCGTAGTACCAATTTTTGTTTTAAGGGTACTTCGATTTGTACTGCGCTCATTGAGCTACGGTCAAAAATCTTGTAAATTCCTAGGCACCGCTAAGCCAGCTCAGGTACGCGGGTTCGCCAAGATCCGAGAGTACAACCGGAATCGACCTTAGTCTTTCACCCGGTTGTAGCCACCCTGCATATCTTTCACACTCATTCATGCACCATTCTCGCTCTCCTCTTAAAAAAGTACCACAGCAAATCTATTAAGGCATTCATACCTCTCTCTCACACCCAACACACCACTCACATCCACACCCTCATCATTCACCACGATTCCACATGCACCTACACATAAGTCACGCAAATCCCCGTACAGGCCACACTCAATGAGAAGGTGCTTGGAACTCTCCTCCGCCGCTGCACAAGGGCATCTAGCCTCCGCAGCTAGACCACGCCTGTACAGAAACCCATTCATACTACCGTGTCCCGTGAGTAAATACCCAAGGTACAGACTAAATTCAAATCCATATGCAGATGCAAAGCACACATCCGAAATGAACATGTGCGTCCATCTGCCATTCCAACTTTCGACGTTGCCAAATTTCCCATCGACGTTGCCAAATTTCATGCATTGTGTTCAGGACCAGTACACGCCGCTGGCGTGGATTAAGATCCTGAACCTCTTCATTCATAACTGAACAATCAGCAAGCGGGATGCCCCGCCGTAGACGGTAGTGGATGCTTCCACGCAGCACCTCCAGGTCCCATGGAATTTCTCCCATGAGAACCTGCATACATAAACTGTATTTATGCCCACCCTTGCCTACTGGTGGTGAATATTGGCAGCCCATACACACGACGCATACATTGCACACGGAACAAACACACTCTTATACAGGACTTTCACCGCTCTGGATCGAAGCCCCCATTCTTTGCGAAATACTCACACTAATCCCGCAAGAGTCCCTTTATTTTCGTCACTTTTTGATGTTGAGGGTTTCCCTGAGCGAGGTTCCTTTTCTAATGCCTCTTGGCTCTCAGAAAATGATTTTTATTAAGTGCACTTAATAAAGAATCTTTCGCATAGGCTCGCTGCAGGTTTCTGTAAGTCAAACTCATGGATTTATCATGCTTAGCACAAAATTTGATAGCATATCGTTGTCCGAACTTTTTTTGTTCCATCTTACTAGGCAGGATAGTCCCATTTATCTAAAAAAAAACCATTGGCCCATACCAGAGTGGCTTCACTTTAGAAAAATCAGCAACAGAAGAGGTCTTCTCTCTTCCGGCGCCGATCGAAAAACTGTCGGAATATGGTAAACAAATTCACCATCTGTTCGTCGACTTTAAAGCCGCTTATGAGTGCATAGGTAGGATAAGACTCTACACATCCATAACAGAGTTCGGCTTCCAGGAAAAATTGATTAGACTGATAAGCAACCAAATTACTTTCAGATCTATTGAACATTCACAATGGCCTCCGGCAAGGATGTTCTATTTAACCTCGCGCTGGAAAAAGTGATTCATGACTCAGAGGTGAGTATCAGGGGTACCATTCTCATTAAGTCTCCTCAGATTTTAGCTCATGCCAATGACATCGTCATTATGTGTCCACCAGAAAGAGCTGTACGAGAGACCTTCATCAAGATTGAACCGGCAGCGAAAAATCTAAGGGTTCACATAAATGAAGGGAAAACAGAATAAATGGTAGTAGCGTCGGCGTCGAAGTTAAGCCCAATTGGCAGTAGTCGCATACAGATAGAATCCTATTTGGAGTAAAAATAACAACATTGATGAAGAAATAAAAGAAAGCTGAATAGAATACGGTGGGTTGAACACCTAATCTGTCTGGATGAGGAATATGCTGGCCGGAAAGTCTACAGATGCTCGATTTATAGTCCCAGAAGACGAGGTAGGCCCTGGGAGTGTCAAACTGGAAGAACGCAGCGCAAAGTTGGGATGCAGGCCTAAGCCGGACTCTCAAAAATGAGTTCTTTGATTCAGCAGGCCTAAGCCGGACTCCCATGATCACACTGCAAAAAACATATCTTCACTTATCACGTTCTCGAGGATTGTGTAGTCACCGAACAATATTGAAACTTTTACTGCAATTTTTGGGTGGACTAACCTAAAAGCTAGCTATGTGGAACGAAATTCCACAGTCTCATTAATTTTCTGATGGACGTCATTAATGAAATTCATTTGTATTTTCTTATAAAAATATTGATAACCAAAATTTTCTAATTATGAAAAGGATTTCATACACACTCATAAAGTACGCATTTATTTTCAATTCATATTACCTTTAATAAACTACGTGTATACCAGGTGTAAAAGCTTAAATCGGCTGTTTTTTGGAGAAAAAAAACACATGTTTTTTTCATAGAAAGCCAAAAACAAATTAATTCAAAGTACTTGCCCTTGCTGGCTACACATTTTTCCCATCTCTCGGGCAATTTGTGGATACCACGCCAAAAAAATTCCTTCTCTTTCGAGGCAAACCACTCATCAAGCCATTTTCGGACCTCTTCGTACAAATCGAAGTGCTGCTCAGCGATCGCGTGGCCCATCGACGAAAACAGGTGGTAGTCGGAACGGGCAAGGTCTGGTAAATAAGCGGGGTGGGGTAGCACCTTCCAGTAGAGTGTCTCCAAGTAGTTTCGGACCATTTTGACGGTGCGTTGTCGTGGAGGAAAATCAACTTGTCATATCTTTGTTGATAATCCGTCCTTTTTTCACGCAGAGCATGGTGCAACTTGATCCCACCAAACGCACAGCATCGTCTTCCGATCGAAACGATTTGGTTATGGTGAAGTTGTTGATGGTTGGCCGGGATCAACCCACGATTTCTTGCGTTTAGGATTCTCGAAATATATTCACTTTTCATCGCCTATCATAATCCGATGCAGGAACGACTTTCTTTTTTGTCTGGCGAGCAAGATTTCGCATGCGTTTTGACGTCGCTCCATCTGTCTATCGTTCAATTCATGCGGCACCAATTTTCCGATCTTTTCAATCTTCCCCATGGCACGCAGACGCATGAAAACAGCTGGTTGAGTAACATCCAACTGCTGCCCAAGAATTTTTTGTGATTGGGTATTGTCTTCGTCCAAAACAACCTTCAATTCATGGTCCTCAACCTTCCTAGGCCGATTTTCACGCTTCTTGTCCCACAAGTCAAAGTTGTCACCATAGGCATCCATAAGCATTCGATGCGATTCGGCAGCCGATTTCTTTAAATTGAAGCAGAAAAGCAGAGCTTCCCGCATATGATCTTTTTCTGGCACAAAACTAGACATGCTTACCAAAGGAAAAATAAATGTTGTTGTACAAAATTGCTGACAATGTGCATTGATTAATGTTGACAGATGTCAAACTCATTAAAAAAAAGTATGGCGTGCCCATGGTAGCTTAATACGATCACTCACGCCATCTATAACTAAACAGCGGATTTAAGCTTATACTCCTGCTATACTATTCACATTCTATTTTAGCAGTTAAAAATAAATATTTTTGTAATAAAAAAATAAATTATTTTACTTTTATTATTTATGATTATTAATAAATTCTACCGATTAGTTATGAATATGTTCTTTTATTAGTTTTGCATTATGAATAGGACATTTTTTTTTACATAAACATTTTATAAGTTTTATAAAAGATAATCTTAAATTAGCCGCTACAACTTCGAATAACGTTTTGATTTCATAGTCAATAACAATGGGCATCTTTTGGCCAATCGCAAACATTCTCTCGCTCATTGAAATGTAATCCATCTGGACAATCCAATATGTAAATCATGCCATTAGAGCATTGGATAAATTTAGTACAAAATGCTGGATGTGCAGCGTATTGCTTTCGGCAATAGCCTTGAGGTGGTTGTATTGGACCACCTTCTGGTGGGATCGGATGTGGTGGCATCGGATGTGGTGGCATCGGATGTGGGGGCATCGGATGAGGTGGCAACGATGTTGGATATATTGGCGGTCTAGATATACAGTTTGCTGTTAGAGGATCATTACATGTTTCCTCAGATTCATCCCAGTGAAGTCCTCTGGGGCATTGAACTTCTTTTCCAATTCCATCCTCACATTCAATAAACTTACTACAGTCGACGGGATGTTTTACATAATGTAACTCATCATTTTCACATATGTCACTTTTTACACAACCAGCTGTACTGGGATGGTCACATTCTTCTGAATCGTCATTCCAATGTTGATGATGAGGACAGTGCATTTCAGTTTCAACGCCATTCTTACATTTGATGAATTTCCTACAATCACTAGGATGCTTACGATATGATGTACCAGTTTGTGGGCATTTATCACTTTCACATGATGTTGGAATATTCCTTGAACATTCCTCATACATAGAATCCCAGTAAGTATTTTTTGGGCATGTATGATGAGTCAGAAAAGAATTTTTACATTTATAAAATCCACTACAGTCATCGGGATCTTCGAAAAAATGAGTTCCGCTGTTAGGACACTCGACAGCTAAACCAAGTCCAATAATACTCGTAACTACGACCAATATACTGAAGGTATATTCTAAAGGAAAAAAATATTTATTTAAAATATGGTTGATTTTGTTACATAAAAAAAAAGAAATTTTACTCGTCATTATCGATTCCTTTCCTAGCTAATTACTCTTTACACTCTGATGGATAAAATATAATCCAAAAATGAAAAATTTTCTACCTTTTATAGAGAATTTCATAATCAATTTTTAATATGCTTGTGACATTGGCAAATTATTTATGCTGTTTACTCTTGTATATATAATTTTCGATAACAAGTTTTCATTTGCAATTTTACATAATCTTGATTTCATTTGCAAATGTTTTATATGTAAAATTAAAAGACAAATCCGCCTCAATAATATTAATCGAATATCGGCGCACACATTAACACAAAATTTAGATATTCTTATCAGAACGTAATAAAAATCCAAAATATACAATAAAAAATTACAAGCATTTTATTATGAATTACAATTGAAATTTTAGTACTATGGCAATTGCAATCCAAATCACATATTGTTAGGCGCAAATTATAAATCAGCAACATGTTTAAGCAAATGTGGCCAGAAACATGTTGCTTGCAAATAATTGAATCACAATACCTGAACACACACAATATAATCACTACTTATAATTAAGTAATTTAACTGAATTATTATCAATTAATTTATTTTTAATTAAAATCTTATGTTTTTTGTATTTTTATTAAAAATAATTGAGAATTTTTTTTGTTGCTTACTATCAGAAAAGTATTTGTAATAATTAAAACTGTTCTGTTTGCAAGGGAATTATTATATATTAATATAATGGTAAATTAATACTAAAAGAATTAACACAATTAATTTATAATTAAATTAATATCAAAAATTTAAAAAAAATCAATAATTTATTTAATCTGTATTTTCGATGAATTTTTTTTTTTAAATTTGAAACGTCTGCATCAGCATATATTTGGTGTAATAATTTCAAATATTGAACTTATTTCATTCATTAGCCAAAACTATTTAATCTTATCTAATAAAAAAATTTACGTCAGTATATTTTCAATTACGTCATCATTAGTATATACTAAATTTAAATAATATTTAAAATGAATGTAATTCTGTTTTATAGCCATATGTTAATATGTAAGTAATTGTATAATAAAGACTGCGTAATAATTTTGCACATTTATTAATATTATGTGTATTTAGATAAGATATACACTCATAAATACTTATATTAATAAAACAATAATTTAATTTCTTATAATTATCAATACTTTTAGTCATTTCTATATTGGAGATATACCCAAATTGATTAACACTTACAATTAACAAATATCATATTCATTGAGTTTGTCATTAATTATTTATATATTATGGTCAGTTAATTATATACTATATTTTTTTTCTTTACGTTAATAAATTAAATTTTTATAGGAGATATTTATAATTTTTTTAAAACAATTGCAAAGGATCCAAACGGAGATAAAATTTTACCATTTAGAACAATTAATTCACTTTTATCAAAATGCTTTATTAATTAAATTTATCAGTTATTAAATATTGTTAGAAAATTATTCGAAAAAAATTTGTACAAATTTGATATATTTTTAATTACGTACTCAATACGTAGTTTCTATAATTACTTATAAAATAAATAAATTAATATATTATCTATAATATCTATTAATTAATAATTTGCTGTGCTTGTATATTTTATTTTGATTTATTAATCACACTATCATTTAAAAGAACACATCATTTTCTTTTCCCCTGCTAAATTACGAGTATCTTAATTAATATACACACATATATGAGTATACATATTAATAAAATATAAAATCTATGATATATTATATATATTAACTATAATTTAAATCATTCAATAATATCTTAAGATAAAACAATATTAAGTTCTTAATTTGCACAAAAGTGTATGTATTTTTCTAGATAATCCTAAAAAACAACTTAGATAAGAAATTATTAAAGAAGATTAGTAAAAATTCGATAAGAAGTCTATATCAAAATCAAGCAACCTATAGCCAGAATATATAAGGAGATGAAAATTCTATATTAATTTAGTCGCTACTTGAACGGATATTAATAAAGTTTATCATCATTGTAAAAATAATGAAAGGTAAAACATAGTAAAATTAAAAAAAATAGATTAATAAAAAGTGTTTTATAGGTTTTATTACAATATATATTCTGGTGCAAACATTTATTGAAATAAGTTCAATTCAAGAAACACCATGTGATAATGTGAACGTGAAATTTTACATATACCCAACGGATTGTACTAAATTCATCGAATGTGAACACGGAGAAGCACTTGTGAGAAACTGTCCAGATGGTTATCACTGGAACGATGCTATGAAAACTTGTAGTATTCCGTCGATTGCTCAATGTGAATCCACATCAAATACAGACTGTACAGGTTTATCATCAGGATTTAAAAAGCACCCAACAGATTGTACTAAATTCATTGAATGTGAAAACGGAGAAGCACTTGTGAGAAACTGTCCAAATGGTTATCACTGGAACGATGCTATGAAAACTTGTAGTATTCCGTCGATTGCTCAATGTGAATCCACATCAAATACAGACTGTACAGGTTTATCATCAGGATTTAAAAAGCACCCAACAGATTGTACTAAATTCATCGAATGTGAAAACGGAGAAGCACTTGTGAGAAACTGTCCAGATGGTTATCACTGGAACGATGCTATGAAAACTTGCAGTATTCCGTCGATTGCTCAATGTGAATCCACATCAAATACAGACTGTACTGGTATATCATCAGGATTTAAAAAGCACCCAACAGATTGTACTAAATTCATTGAATGTGAAGACGGACAAGCACTTGTGAGAAACTGTCCAGATGGTTATCACTGGAACGATGCTATGAAAACTTGCAGTATTCCGTCGATTGCTCAATGTGAATCCACATCAAATACAGACTGTACTGGTATATCATCAGGATTTAAAAAGCACCCAACAGATTGTACTAAATTTATCGAATGTGATAACGGACAAGCACTTGTGAGAAACTGTCCAGACGGTTATCACTGGAACGATGCTATGAAAACTTGCAGTATTCCGTCGATTGCTCAATGTGAATCCACATCAAATACAGACTGTACTGGTATATCATCAGGATTTAAAAAGCACCCAACAGATTGTACTAAATTTATCGAATGTGATAACGGACAAGCACTTGTGAGAAACTGTCCAGACGGTTATCACTGGAACGATGCTATGAAAACTTGTAGTATTCCGTCGATTGCTCAATGTGAATCCACATCGAATACAGACTGTACTGGTATATCATCAGGATTTAAAAAGTACCCAACAGATTGTACTAAATTCATCGAATGTGAAAACGGACAAGCACTTGTGAGAAACTGTCCAGATGGTTATCACTGGAACGATGCAATGAAAACTTGTAGTATTCCGTCGATTGCTCAATGTGAATCCACATCAAATACAGACTGTACTGGTATATCATCAGGATTTAAAAAGCACCCAACAGATTGTACTAAATACATTGAATGTGAAAACGGACAAACACTTGTGAGAAACTGTCCAGATGGTTATCACTGGAACGATGCTATGAAAACTTGTAGTATTCCGTCGATTGCTCAATGTGAATCCACATCAAATACAGACTGTACTGGTATATCATCAGGATTTAAAAAGCACCCAACCGATTGTACTAAATTTATTGAATGTGAAAACGGACAAGCACTTGTGAGAAACTGTCCAGATGGTTATCACTGGAACGATGCTATGAAAGCTTGTAGTATTCCGTCGATTGCTCAATGTGAATCCACATCAAATACAGACTGTACTGGTATATCATCAGGATTTAAAAAGCACCCAACAGATTGTACTAAATTCATTGAATGTGAAAACGGACAAGCACTTGTGAGAAACTGTCCAGATGGTTATCACTGGAACGATGCTATGAAAACTTGTAGTATTCCGTCGATTGCTCAATGTGAATCCACATCGAAAACAGACTGTACTGGTATATCATCAGGATTTAAAAAGCACCCAACAGATTGTACTAAATTCATCGAATGTGAAAACGGACAAGCACTTGTGAGAAACTGTCCAGATGGTTATCACTGGAACGATGCTATGAAAGCTTGTAGTATTCCGTCGATTGCTCAATGTGAATCCACATCGAATACAGACTGTACTGGTATATCATCAGGATTTAAAAAGCACCCAACAGATTGTACTAAATTCATTGAATGTGAAGACGGACAAGCACTTGTGAGAAACTGTCCAGATGGTTATCACTGGAACGATGCTATGAAAACTTGTAGTATTCCTTCGATTGCTCAATGTGAATCCACATCGAATACAGACTGTACTGGTATATCATCAGGATTTAAAAAGCACCCAACAGATTGTACTAAATTCATCGAATGTGAAAACGGACAAGCACTTGTGAGAAACTGTCCAGACGTTTATCACTGGAACGATGCTATGAAAACTTGTAGTATTCCGTCGATTGCTCAATGTGAATCCACATCGAATACAGACTGTACTGGTATATCATCAGGATTTAAAAAGCACCCAACAGATTGTACTAAATTCATCGAATGTGAAAACGGACAAGCACTTGTGAGAAACTGTCCAGATGGTTATCACTGGAATGATGCTATGAAAACTTGTAGTATTCCGTCGATTGCTCAATGTGAATCCACATCGAATACAGACTGTACTGGTATATCATCAGGATTTAAAAAGCACCCAACAGATTGTACTAAATTCATCGAATGTGAAAACGGACAAGCACTTGTGAGAAACTGTCCAGATGGTTATCACTGGAACGATGCTATGAAAACTTGCAGTATTCCGTCGATTGCTCAATGTGAATCCACATCAAATACAGACTGTACTGGTATATCATCAGGATTTAAAAAGCACCCAACAGATTGTACTAAATTCATCGAATGTGAAAACGGACAAGCACTTGTGAGAAACTGTCCAGATGGTTATCACTGGAACGATGCTATGAAAACTTGTAGTATTCCGTCGATTGCTCAATGTGAATCCACACCGAATACAGACTGTACTGGTATATCATCAGGATTTAAAAAGCACCCAACAGATTGTACTAAATTCATTGAATGTGAAAACGGACAAGCACTTGTGAGAAACTGTCCAGACGGTTATCACTGGAACGATGCTATGAAAACTTGTAGTATTCCGTCGATTGCTCAATGTGAATCCACATCGAATACAGACTGTACAGGTATATTATCAGGATTTAAAAAGCACCCAACAGATTGTACTAAATTCATCGAATGTGAAAACGGACAAGCACTTGTGAGAAACTGTCCAGATGGTTATCACTGGAACGATGCTATGAAAACTTGTAGTATTCCGTCAATTGCTCAATGTGAATCCACATCGAATACAGACTGTACTGGTATATCATCAGGATTTAAAAAGCACCCAACAGATTGTACTAAATTCATCGAATGTGATAACGGACAAGCACTTATGAGAAACTGTCCAGATGGTTATCACTGGAACGATGCTATGAAAACTTGTAGTATTCCGTCGATTGCTCAATGTGAATCCACAGCGAATACAGACTGTACTGGTATATCATCAGGATTTAAAAAGCACCCAACCGATTGTACTAAATTCATTGAATGTGAAGACGGACAAGCACTTGTGAGAAACTGTCCAGATGGTTATCACTGGAACGATGCTATGAAAACTTGTAGTATTCCGTCGATTGCTCAATGTGAATCCACATCAAATACAGACTGTACTGGTATATCATCAGGATTTAAAAAGCACCCAACAGATTGTACTAAATTCATTGAATGTGAAAACGGACAAGCACTTGTGAGAAACTGTCCAGATGGTTATCACTGGAACGATGCTATGAAAACTTGTAGTATTCCGTCGATTGCTCAATGTGAATCCACATCAAATACAGACTGTACTGGTATATCATCAGGATTTAAAAAGCACCCAACAGATTGTACTAAATTCATTGAATGTGAAAACGGACAAGCACTTGTGAGAAACTGTCCAGATGGTTATCACTGGAACGATGCTATGAAAACTTGTAGTATTCCGTCGATTGCTCAATGTGAATCCACATCGAATACAGACTGTACTGGTATATCATCAGGATTTAATAAGCACCCAACAGATTGTACTAAATTCATTGAATGTGAAGACGGACAAGCACTTGTGAGAAACTGTCCAGATGGTTATCACTGGAACGATGCTATGAAAACTTGCAGTATTCCGTCGATTGCTCAATGTGAATCCACATCAAATACAGACTGTACTGGTATATCATCAGGATTTAAAAAGCACCCAACAGATTGTACTAAATTCATCGAATGTGATAACGGACAAGCACTTGTGAGAAACTGTCCAGACGGTTATCACTGGAACGATGCTATGAAAACTTGTAGTATTCCGTCGATTGCTCAATGTGAATCCACACCGAATACAGACTGTACTGGTATATTATCAGGATTTAAAAAGCACCCAACCGATTGTACTAAATTCATTGAATGTGAAAACGGACAAGCACTTGTGAGAAACTGTCCAGATGGTTATCACTGGAACGATGCTATGAAAACTTGTAGTATTCCGTCGATTGCTCAATGTGAATCCACATCAAATACAGACTGTACTGGTATATCATCAGGATTTAAAAAGCACCCAACAGATTGTACTAAATTCATTGAATGTGAAAACGGACAAGCACTTGTGAGAAACTGTCCAGATGGTTATCACTGGAACGATGCTATGAAAACTTGTAGTATTCCGTCGATTGCTCAATGTGAATCCACATCGAATACAGACTGTACTGGTATATCATCAGGATTTAATAAGCACCCAACAGATTGTACTAAATTCATTGAATGTGAAGACGGACAAGCACTTGTGAGAAACTGTCCAGATGGTTATCACTGGAACGATGCTATGAAAACTTGCAGTATTCCGTCGATTGCTCAATGTGAATCCACATCAAATACAGACTGTACTGGTATATCATCAGGATTTAAAAAGCACCCAACAGATTGTACTAAATTCATCGAATGTGATAACGGACAAGCACTTGTGAGAAACTGTCCAGACGGTTATCACTGGAACGATGCTATGAAAACTTGTAGTATTCCGTCGATTGCTCAATGTGAATCCACACCGAATACAGACTGTACTGGTATATTATCAGGATTTAAAAAGCACCCAACCGATTGTACTAAATTCATTGAATGTGAAGACGGACAAGCACTTGTGAGAAACTGTCCAGATGGTTATCACTGGAACGATGCAATGAAAACTTGTAGTATTCCGTCGATTGCTCAATGTGAATCCACACCGAATACAGACTGTACTGGTATATCATCAGGATTTAAAAAGCACCCAACAGATTGTACTAAATTCATCGAATGTGAAAACGGACAAGCACTTGTGAGAAACTGTCCAGATGGTTATCACTGGAACGATGCTTTGAAAACTTGCAGTATTCCGTCGATTGCTCAATGTGAATCCACATCAAATACAGACTGTATTGGTGTATCATCAGGATTTAAAAAGCACCCAACAGATTGTACTAAATTCATCGAATGTGAAAACGGAAAAGCACTTGTGAGAAACTGTCCAGATGGTTATCACTGGAACGATGCTATGAAAACTTGTAGTATTCCGTCGATTGCTCAATGTGAATCCACACCGAATACAGACTGTACTGGTATATCATCAGGATTTAAAAAGCACCCAACAGATTGTACTAAATTCATCGAATGTGAAAACGGACAAGCACTTGTGAGAAACTGTCCAGATGGTTATCACTGGAACGATGCAATGAAAACTTGTAGTATTCCGTCGATTGCTCAATGTGAATCCACATCGAATACAGACTGTATTGGTGTATCATCAGGATTTAAAAAGCACCCAACAGATTGTACTAAATTCATCGAATGTGAAAACGGAAAAGCACTTGTGAGAAACTGTCCAGATGGTTATCACTGGAACGATGCTATGAAAACTTGTAGTATTCCGTCGATTGCTCAATGTGAATCCACATCAAATACAGATTGCACTGGTATATCATCAGGATTTAAAAAGCACCCAACAGATTGTACTAAATTCATTGAATGTGAAAACGGAAAAGCACTTGTGAGAAACTGTCCAGATGGTTATCACTGGAACGATGCTATGAAAACTTGTAGTATTCCGTCGATTGCTCAATGTGAATCCACATCGAATACAGACTGTACTGGTATATCATCAGGATTTAAAAAGCACCCAACAGATTGTACTAAATTCATTGAATGTGAAAACGGACAAGCACTTGTGAGAAACTGTCCAGATGGTTATCACTGGAACGATGCTATGAAAACTTGCAGTATTCCGTCGATTGCTCAATGTGAATCCACATCAAATACAGACTGTACTGGTATATCATCAGGATTTAAAAAGCACCCAATAGATTGTACTAAATTCATTGAATGTGAAAACGGACAAGCACTTGTGAGAAACTGTCCAGATGGTTATCACTGGAACGATGCTATGAAAACTTGCAGTATTCCGTCGATTGCTCAATGTGAATCCACATCAAATACAGACTGTACTGGTTTATCATCAGGATTTAAAAAGCACCCAACCGATTGTATTAAATTTATCGAATGTGAAAACGGACAAGCACTTGTGAGAAACTGTCCAGATGGTTATCACTGGAACGATGCTATGAAAACTTGTAGTATTCCGTCGATTGCTCAATGTGAATCCACATCAAATACAGACTGTACTGGTATATCATCAGGATTTAAAAAGCACCCAACCGATTGTACTAAATTCATTGAATGTGAAAACGGACAAGCACTTGTGAGAAACTGTCCAGATGGTTATCACTGGAACGATGCTATGAAAACTTGTAGTATTCCGTCGATTGCTCAATGTAAATCCACATCAAATACAGACTGTACAGGTATATCATCAGGATTTAAAAAGCACCCAACAGATTGTACTAAATTCATTGAATGTGAAAACGGACAAGCACTTGTGAGAAACTGTCCAGATGGTTATCACTGGAACGATGCTATGAAAACTTGCAGTATTCCTTCGATTGCTCAATGTGAATCCACATCAAATATAGACTGTACTGGTATATCATCAGGATTTAAAAAGCACCCAACAGATTGTACTAAATTCATCGAATGTGAAAACGGACAAGCACTTGTGAGAAACTGTCCAGATGGTTATCACTGGAACGATGCTTTGAAAACTTGCAGTATTCCGTCGATTGCTCAATGTGAATCCACATCAAATACAGACTGTACAGGTATATCATCAGGATTTAAAAAGCACCCAACAGATTGTACTAAATTCATTGAATGTGAAAACGGACAAGCACTTGTGAGAAACTGTCCAGATGGTTATCACTGGAACGATGCTATGAAAACTTGCAGTATTCCTTCGATTGCTCAATGTGAATCCACATCAAATATAGACTGTACTGGTATATCATCAGGATTTAGAAAGCACCCAACAGATTGTACTAAATTCATCGAATGTGAAAACGGACAAGCACTTGTGAGAAACTGTCCAGATGGTTATCACTGGAACGATGCTATGAAAACTTGCAGTATTCCGTCGATTGCTGAAGGTAAATCCATATCGAATACAGACTGTATTGGTATATCATCAGAATTTAAAAAGCACCTAACAGATTGTACTAAATTCATCGAATGTGAAAACGGAAAAGCACTTGTGAGAAACTGTCCAGATGGTTATCACTGGAACGATGCTATGAAAACTTGCAGTATTCCGTCGATTGCTCAATGTGAATCCACATCAAATACAGACTGTACAGGTATATCATCAGGATTTAAAAAGCACCCAACAGATTGTACTAAATTCATTGAATGTGAAAACGGACAAGCACTTGTGAGAAACTGTCCAGATGGTTATCACTGGAACGATGCTATGAAAACTTGCAGTATTCCTTCGATTGCTCAATGTGAATCCACATCAAATATAGACTGTACTGGTATATCATCAGGATTTAAAAAGCACCCAACAGATTGTACTAAATTCATCGAATGTGAAAACGGACAAGCACTTGTGAGAAACTGTCCAGATGGTTATCACTGGAACGATGCTTTGAAAACTTGCAGTATTCCGTCGATTGCTCAATGTGAATCCACATCAAATACAGACTGTACAGGTATATCATCAGGATTTAAAAAGCACCCAACAGATTGTACTAAATTCATTGAATGTGAAAACGGACAAGCACTTGTGAGAAACTGTCCAGATGGTTATCACTGGAACGATGCTATGAAAACTTGTAGTATTCCGTCGATTGCTCAATGTGAATCCACAGCGAATACAGACTGTACTGGTATTACGTCAGGATTTAGAAAGCATCCAACAGATTTTACTAAATTCATCGAATGTGAAAACGGACAAGCACTTGTGAGAAACTGTCCAGATGGTTATCACTGGAACGATGCTATGAAAACTTGCAGTATTCCGTCGATTGCTGAAGGTAAATCCATATCGAATACAGACTGTATTGGTATATCATCAGAATTTAAAAAGCACCTAACAGATTGTACTAAATTCATCGAATGTGAAAACGGAAAAGCACTTGTGAGAAACTGTCCAGATGGTTATCACTGGAACGATGCTATGAAAACTTGCAGTATTCCGTCGATTGCTCAATGTGAATCCACATCAAATACAGACTGTACTGGTATATCATCAGGATTTAAAAAGCACCCAACAGATTGTACTAAATTCATCGAATGTGATAACGGACAAGCACTTGTGAGAAACTGTCCAGACGGTTATCACTGGAACGATGCTATGAAAACTTGTAGTATTCCGTCGATTGCTCAATGTGAATCCACATCGAATACAGACTGTACTGGTATATCATCAGGATTTAAAAAGCACCCAACAGATTGTACTAAATTCATCGAATGTGACAACGGACAAGCACTTGTGAGAAACTGTCCAGATGGTTATCACTGGAACGATGCTATGAAAACTTGTAGTATACCGTCGATTGCTCAATGTGAATCCACATCAAATACAGACTGTACTGGTATATCATCAGGATTTAAAAAGCACCCAACCGATTGTACTAAATTCATTGAATGTGAAAACGGACAAGCACTTGTGAGAAACTGTCCAGATGGTTATCACTGGAACGATGCTATGAAAACTTGTAGTATTCCGTCGATTGCTCAATGTGAATCCACATCAAATACAGACTGTACTGGTATATCATCAGGATTTAAAAAGCACCCAACCGATTGTACTAAATTCATTGAATGTGAAAACGGACAAGCACTTGTGAGAAACTGTCCAGATGGTTATCACTGGAACGATGCTATGAAAACTTGCAGTATTCCGTCGATTGCTCAATGTGAATCCACATCAAATACAGACTGTACTGGTATATCATCAGGATTTAAAAAGCACCCAACCGATTGTACTAAATTCATCGAATGTGACAACGGACAAGCACTTGTGAGAAACTGTCCAGATGGTTATCACTGGAACGATGCTATGAAAACTTGTAGTATTCCGTCGATTGCTCAATGTGAATCCACATCGAATACAGACTGTACTGGTATATCATCAGGATTTAAAAAGCACCCAACCGATTGTACTAAATTCATTGAATGTGAAAACGGACAAGCACTTGTGAGAAACTGTCCAGATGGTTATCACTGGAACGATGCTATGAAAACTTGCAGTATTCCGTCGATTGCTCAATGTGAATCCACATCGAATACAGACTGTACTGGTATATCATCAGGATTTAAAAAGCACCCAACCGATTGTACTAAATTCATCGAATGTGAAAACGGACAAGCACTTGTGAGAAACTGTCCAGATGGTTATCACTGGAACGATGCTTTGAAAACTTGTAGTATTCCGTCGATTGCTCAATGTGAATCCACATCGAATACAGACTGTACTGGTATATCATCAGAATTTAAAAATCACCCAACAGATTGTACTAAATTCATCGAATGTGACAACGGACAAGCACTTGTGAGAAACTGTCCAGATGGTTATCACTGGAACGATGCTATGAAAACTTGCAGTATTCCGTCGATTGCTCAATGTGAATCCACATCAAATACAGACTGTACTGGTATATCATCAGGATTTAAAAAGCACCCAACCGATTGTACTAAATTTATCGAATGTGAAAACGGACAAGCACTTGTGAGAAACTGTCCAGATGGTTATCACTGGAACGATACTATGAATACTTGTAGTATTCCGTCGATTGCTCAATGTGAATCCACATCAAATACAGACTGTACTGGTATATTATCAGGATTTAAAAAGCACCCAACAGATTGTACAAAATTCATTGAATGTGAAAACGGAAAAGCACTTGTGAGAAACTGTCCAGATGGTTATCACTGGAACGATGCTATAAAAACTTGCAGTATTCCGTCGATTGCTCAATGTGAATCCACATCAAATACAGACTGTACTGGTATATCATCAGGATTTAAAAAGCACCCAACCGATTGTACTAAATTCATCGAATGTGACAACGGACAAGCACTTGTGAGAAACTGTCCAGATGGTTATCACTGGAACGATGCTTTGAAAACTTGTAGTATTCCGTCGATTGCTCAATGTGAATCCACATCAAATACAGACTGTACTGGTATATCATCAGGATTTAAAAAGCACCCAACAGATTGTACTAAATTCATTGAATGTGAAAACGGACAAGCACTTGTGAGAAACTGTCCAGATGGTTATCACTGGAACGATGCTATGAAAACTTGCAGTATTCCGTCGATTGCTCAATGTGAATCCACATCAAATACAGACTGTACTGGTATATCATCAGGATTTAAAAAGCACCCAACAGATTGTACTAAATTCATTGAATGTGAAGACGGACAAGCACTTGTGAGAAACTGTCCAGATGGTTATCACTGGAACGATGCTATGAAAACTTGCAGTATTCCGTCGATTGCTCAATGTGAATCCACATCAAATACAGACTGTACTGGTATATCATCAGGATTTAAAAAGCACCCAACAGATTGTACTAAATTCATCGAATGTGATAACGGACAAGCACTTGTGAGAAACTGTCCAGACGGTTATCACTGGAACGATGCTATGAAAACTTGTAGTATTCCGTCGATTGCTCAATGTGAATCCACACCGAATACAGACTGTACTGGTATATTATCAGGATTTAAAAAGCACCCAACCGATTGTACTAAATTCATTGAATGTGAAGACGGACAAGCACTTGTGAGAAACTGTCCAGATGGTTATCACTGGAACGATGCAATGAAAACTTGTAGTATTCCGTCGATTGCTCAATGTGAATCCACACCGAATACAGACTGTACTGGTATATCATCAGGATTTAAAAAGCACCCAACAGATTGTACTAAATTCATCGAATGTGAAAACGGACAAGCACTTGTGAGAAACTGTCCAGATGGTTATCACTGGAACGATGCTTTGAAAACTTGCAGTATTCCGTCGATTGCTCAATGTGAATCCACATCAAATACAGACTGTATTGGTGTATCATCAGGATTTAAAAAGCACCCAACAGATTGTACTAAATTCATCGAATGTGAAAACGGAAAAGCACTTGTGAGAAACTGTCCAGATGGTTATCACTGGAACGATGCTATGAAAACTTGTAGTATTCCGTCGATTGCTCAATGTGAATCCACACCGAATACAGACTGTACTGGTATATCATCAGGATTTAAAAAGCACCCAACAGATTGTACTAAATTCATCGAATGTGAAAACGGACAAGCACTTGTGAGAAACTGTCCAGATGGTTATCACTGGAACGATGCAATGAAAACTTGTAGTATTCCGTCGATTGCTCAATGTGAATCCACATCGAATACAGACTGTATTGGTGTATCATCAGGATTTAAAAAGCACCCAACCGATTGTACTAAATTCATCGAATGTGAAAACGGACAAGCACTTGTGAGAAACTGTCCAGATGGTTATCACTGGAACGATGCTTTGAAAACTTGTAGTATTCCGTCGATTGCTCAATGTGAATCCACATCGAATACAGACTGTACTGGTATATCATCAGAATTTAAAAATCACCCAACAGATTGTACTAAATTCATCGAATGTGACAACGGACAAGCACTTGTGAGAAACTGTCCAGATGGTTATCACTGGAACGATGCTATGAAAACTTGCAGTATTCCGTCGATTGCTCAATGTGAATCCACATCAAATACAGACTGTACTGGTATATCATCAGGATTTAAAAAGCACCCAACCGATTGTACTAAATTTATCGAATGTGAAAACGGACAAGCACTTGTGAGAAACTGTCCAGATGGTTATCACTGGAACGATACTATGAATACTTGTAGTATTCCGTCGATTGCTCAATGTGAATCCACATCAAATACAGACTGTACTGGTATATTATCAGGATTTAAAAAGCACCCAACAGATTGTACAAAATTCATTGAATGTGAAAACGGAAAAGCACTTGTGAGAAACTGTCCAGATGGTTATCACTGGAACGATGCTATAAAAACTTGCAGTATTCCGTCGATTGCTCAATGTGAATCCACATCAAATACAGACTGTACTGGTATATCATCAGGATTTAAAAAGCACCCAACCGATTGTACTAAATTCATCGAATGTGACAACGGACAAGCACTTGTGAGAAACTGTCCAGATGGTTATCACTGGAACGATGCTTTGAAAACTTGTAGTATTCCGTCGATTGCTCAATGTGAATCCACATCAAATACAGACTGTACTGGTATATCATCAGGATTTAAAAAGCACCCAACAGATTGTACAAAATTCATTGAATGTGAAAACGGAAAAGCACTTGTGAGAAACTGTCCAGATGGTTATCACTGGAACGATGCTATAAAAACTTGCAGTATTCCGTCGATTGCTCAATGTGAATCCACATCAAATACAGACTGTACTGGTATATCATCAGAATTTAAAAATCACCCAACAGATTGTACAAAATTCATTGAATGTGATAACGGACAAGCACTTGTGAGAAACTGTCCAGACGGTTATCACTGGAACGATGCTATGAAAACTTGTAGTATTCCGTCGATTGCTCAATGTGAATCCACATCGAATACAGACTGTACTGGTATATCATCAGGATTTAAAAAGCACCCAACAGATTGTACTAAATTCATCGAATGTGACAACGGACAAGCACTTGTGAGAAACTGTCCAGATGGTTATCACTGGAACGATGCTATGAAAACTTGTAGTATACCGTCGATTGCTCAATGTGAATCCACATCAAATACAGACTGTACTGGTATATCATCAGGATTTAAAAAGCACCCAACCGATTGTACTAAATTCATTGAATGTGAAAACGGACAAGCACTTGTGAGAAACTGTCCAGATGGTTATCACTGGAACGATGCTATGAAAACTTGCAGTATTCCGTCGATTGCCCAATGTGTACAGGTCTTCAGTATAAATATAATTAACAAAATTTTTCCTCGTTATAACAGGTACATAAAATTTATTTGAACCTTTTACACAAAGGTATTATTCGTTAATTGCTGACATCGTATTTTTACAATAATATTTAGCAATAAAACAAAAGCATTTAGATTAAAATATAGAAATTTTAGGAATATTGTTTTGTTATGATCTATAATTTGTGTATTTATTTTATGATGTATACTCGTATATGTTCACAAAACTATTTTAATAAACTTATTTGAAATGTTAAAGTTTTCTGTGATTTTCTTTTTTGTGTTTGTTAAATAAAAATAAACGGTATAAATTTTTTTAAATATTTTTATTAGCACTTTTTATAGGATTTAATTCATTTTGCATATTTTACTATTTTGTTTCCAAATAAATTTTGAAGGGCATTGCATGATGTACGGTAAGTTCTTAAAGCATTGAATAAATTTAGTCTTGTCCATGGGATGTTCAACAAATCCATTGCGTTTTTCATCGCACACGCCTTTTATTTCCGAAATGTCATCTGTTATTTCGCAATTTGTTTTATCGTATAAAGTACATGCTTTGTCTTTCCAGACTAGACCAATTGGACACATCATTTCGTGTGGTATCTTATCGACACAAGCGACAAACTTAGTGCATTCGTGAGGATGTGGAAGAAATTTATCTTCTTCGCATTTTACTTTCAACTTTGATTTCGGCTTGCAACTATCAAGTTCAACGCATAATTTTCCATTCCAAGCGAGTCCTTCCGGGCATTGTAAAGAATATTCTTTGCCTTTCCAGCATTGGGCAAATTTGTGACAATCTGTAGGATGTTGCACAAATCCAATGTTGTCTGCCTTACATACCCCTAAATATTCCGATGAATCAATAATGCAGTCTCCAGGCCCATCTTCCTCACAGGCATCAGCTTTTTTGTCAAAATGTTCTCCTTCTGGGCACTCATCTACAGATCCTTCTCCCTCATCAGTACATTTGACATATTTACTGCATTCAGTTATAATTTCATCCTTTTCCGTACATTTTGATTTCAAACAATCATCATTATTCGAAATACAATGATCTTCAGAGAAATAAGTATTTACAGGACAATTTAATCTGTATCCTTGTTTTTTAGCACAATTTAAAAAAGAATTGCAATCATTCTTTATCGGTTTCACTTCAGCTTCTTCAACATCTTCGCAACCCTTAATTTTTGTTGGCGGTTTTGGTTTTCGTAGACATTCGGCCTTTTCAGGACTATCACAATATTTAGTTCTCTTATTCCAATGTAATCCTTTCGGACATGACATATGGTGCTCTTTTCCATTCGTACATAAAATAAATTTATTGCAATTCTCCTCATCGAATCCAATAAATTCCGGTCCTACTATTCCAACACATCTTCCCTCTGCTGAGCACGGTACACATCCTGAATCAATTGGATTATCGCAAAATTGCATTTGATTATTCCAATGTAATCCAGATTGACAGCTCTGAATTTTTGGTAGACCAATTGTGCATTTAATATATTTATTACATTCGCAATCAACTCCATGGTATTCTAAACCTGTAGTCAGGCAGGGAAGTACTGCATGGCTTCCTCGATTTTTGTTTAAGGCTCCAACGCTGATAATCGCCAACCAAAAGATTGTCAACAATTTAGCTATATTATATAAAATTCAATTTTTTTTTTACTATATCATTTAATATTTTCTAAATATAACATTTCAATATTGATTATATACAAACCGTTCATATTATTTCTCATTTATATGTACGTTCAAACGAATTTAAATTAGTACTTATTTAATCTGAATTGCGATTCTCAAAATAAATATAAAACTTGTGAAAAATTCTCATTTATATAGTTTCTGCTAAAGCTGTTTATCTTTTGTCATATTATGCATTATCAGTTAATGAACAAATTTTAAGATTTACAAATAAATTGATTTTCATGTTAACCATATCAGTGCGGATAATCTGGACATAATCCTCAAATACGATTTTATTGCTATTCTTTCTTATTTAGTAATTTAGATTTTTAAAAAAGAAGAAAAATTCTATAAAAACACATAAAAGTCTATTAACATGCTTATATTATCATAATTAATTGTTTTGGCAATCGAAATTGTTCATTTGAAAAATTTATATTTCGATTAATTTTTGAACCTATTTTAAGTTGATAATGGAATAATTTCCGAAATTCCAATGGTTTTATATGAAAAAAAAAAACTGTAATTTTCCAAATTTAAATTAATATCATAGCGATTTATGAGTAAAATATTGTAGATAAATTTTTATTTTGAAAAAAAGAAAACAAAACCAGTCGTTTTAATATTGGCTAAATATAAGGTTTATATCGTATTAAAAGTGAAACATTTGTACGGTGCAATTCTTAGCATGGACTACTACCACCATTTAGTACGAAGCTCATTTTTCATGAACGAATATGAATGTACTTGGGAATTTCGATTGACAAATGTAAACAGAACTTGTTTTATGTAAAAGATAATATTGATGTGATTTATGAAAAAGAAAAACATAAATATTATGGTATAAATTCTACAATATATTATCAGTAGGTGCTAAGGCAGTTGTTTGTGTACAAGTATGATTTTTACAAACATATGTACCGGGTCTTCAAATGGAAACTTTTTTTT
This sequence comes from Atherix ibis, assembly GCA_958298945.1. NCBI lineage: Eukaryota > Metazoa > Arthropoda > Insecta > Diptera > Athericidae > Atherix > Atherix ibis. Next base: position 25,702,092 of record OY282605.1, on the reverse strand, counting down.
TTAAATTTAAATAAAACTTACATTTTGTATACAAACTCAGTTATTCTTGATTGAAATATATTACAACGACTTTACCATTTATTAATGGCTAACAATATTGTACAAATATTAACAACGTTTACAGATATCGATTAGTTTTGCATAAAATGTTCGATAAGATTTTTGCATAATTGGTAGCACTTTTGTACAATATAAATTGAAAAATTTTAAAAATATTTTTTTTTTTTGTCAAACCTTTATTTAAAATGTAATCTAAGCTTTAATTGATAATAATTTAAATAATAAAAATAACAATATGACAATTTTTATTATGATATTAACATAACTTAACGTGCTCATAAATATTTTTGTACTTGAACTAATCTTATTATATAAGGTGTAGTAAAAAGAAATCCATTATTTTTGCATTAAATTGAAGGTTTTATTTAGCATAGCTAGAATGATACTATTTAGGTCAAATATGCACCGTTTTGTTTGATAACTTGTTGCCATTTTGTAGGTAATTTCATAATGCCTCTCTCATAGAAACCCTCGTCCCTATTGGCAAAAAACTGGGTCAGTCGATTTTCACAATCTTCTCTTGAGGCGAATTTTTCACCTGCAAAATTATTCGTCATAGACAGGAAGAGGTGGTAATCACTTGGTGCCAGGTCCGGACTATAATAAGGTGGATGCATAAGAACATCCCAACCAAGGTCCCGGAATTCTGTCGAGTCACTATCGATGGATGCGGCCTGGCGTTGTCCTGATGGAACACAATTCCTCTCCTATTGACCAAAGCTGGCCGCTTCTGGGCGATTGCTTCTTTCAGACGGTCCAATTGTTGACAGTATAGGTCCGAATTAAGAGTTCGGCCGTAGCGGAGCAACTCATAGTAGATGAATCCCTGCCAGTCCCACCAAACACACAGCAAAACCTTCCTGGCTGTCAATCCTGGCTTGACCACCGTTAGCGCCGGGTGACCGCGATTTGACCACGACCGTTGTCGCTTGACGTTGTCGTAAGTGACCCACTTTTCATCACCAGTAACCATCCGCATCAGAAATGGATCGATATTGTTGCGATTCAGCAGCGATTCGCAGATGGAAATTCGGTCCATGAGGTTTTTTTGCGATAACTCGTGTGGCACCCATACATCGAGCTTCTTTTTGTATCCAGCCTTATGTAAGTGGTTCCAAACGGTTTTTTATGCAATGTTTAGCTCCTGGGCAATCGAAATAGTGCTTACGTGACGGTCGGACTCGACGATTTCCATTATTTTATCGACATTTTCGACAATTGGCCTTCCAGAGCGTGGTGCATCTTTGACATCAAAATTCCCGGAACGTAATCGACGAAACCAAAATTGCGCGCGATTGACTGTTACAGTATCAGGACCATAAACATTATTCACATTTTCAGCTGCCTGGCTTGCGTTTTCGCCTTTATCGAAAAAAAACTGTAAAATATGGCGTATTTTATCTTTGTTGGTGTCCATCTTTGACGCGTGCTAAAAAAATACTGAGTCAAGTAATCACAAAACTGTATGAGAAACTTTTTTAGTACAGAATCTTATCTTTCTAACGCCATCTAGTGCAACTTTTAAAACGGGAGATACAGACTCCTAAAGCCATCTATTGGCAAAATAATGGATTACTTTTCACTACACCTTGTATTTATAAGCAAATATTGGCAAGAGAAAAAAGTATATTAGACGCACGGAGTAATCTAAGCATAAATAGGGGGCGCTCAGATCAGGGCAATTTTTTTAGGTTCTTAAAAAAAATTTTGTTTTCAAAAAAAATTTCGTGGTCACTAAATGGGTTCGTTTACTTTTGAAGTTTCTAACTCGCTGATTTTTTATTGGATGGGTGACCCAGTGGCCTGGAAAAATCATTCTCATTATAAGCTCTACCTGCGCTTATCCTACAAGGTACCTAAGACTTTTGGCCATACCCATCTCCCCATAACCACTTTGAGCTAAGAATATGTATGAATTAAAAAAGGAAAATCGATGGTACTTGTTGGAAACTTTTCAACATCTGCACCTCAGACTGTGTCCCTGCTGGCTGCATCACATTTAAAACCCACAGCCACCTCGAAGCCTACGCCAATAGTCAGGGCCCATTTTTGATGGTAAGCCTAAGAATGAGGAGCCCCTGACTACGAGTTCGCTCTTAAAACAGATTACTCTGAATTTAGTGCGATCTTCCTTTCGAGTTCCCTTAGGAACGCCTACCAGAATTTCAGGGTTCGCACCCCTAAATCACTATTAGGCTTTTTGTACCTTGCACCATTTGCAATATTACATTGGGGGAATAGTATGAATTGCATCTGCAATATCACATCACGCCAATCAACCTCTCGTATTTTTGTCCCCAGTTATAAATTGTTCGTATACTGCCATTTACTCAAATTTATTTATATTACTCTGCTTATTCTTCCTCTTGTATTATTCTGTTTATTTTATACCGTTTTTATGTTGAGTAGTGTAATATGAACTACATCTACATAATATTCTCATGATGGCACGGAATACGAAGTCTGTTCAAAAAGTATCGCGAATTTTGAATTTCCGGGTGTTATGTATATTGGCTTTTCGATTTTTCTGTGACGTTATATTGGTAGTCATGTCTCTCACTTATGCTGACAAGTTCGGCCGTTTTGAATATTCAGTTAATTTTTGATAGCTGCTTTGCTTGCACGTGTTTTGGCTCGTCTTCGATTTTTGCCCATTTTCGACCAAAAACAGCATCGTATTAACATTGCTAAGGAGCTGTTGGACATTGTTGGTGACGATTCAAATTTGCTCCAGACGGTCATAACTGGTGACGAATCATGGGTTTATGGTTATGACGTAGAAGGCAAAGCTCAATCATCCCAATGGAAGCTGCCGCACGACCCAAGACCAAAAAAAGCGCGCCAAGTTCGGTCGAATGTAAAGGTTTTGCTTACAGTTTTATTCGATTGCAGGGGCGTGGAGCATCATGAGTTCTTACCACAGGATAGAACGGTCAATAAGGAATATTACCTGCAAGTTATGGGCAAGTTGCGCGAAGCAATCCGCCAGAGACGCCCGGATTTGTGGAAGAACAAAAATTGGCTTTTGCATCATGATAACCCCCCTGCTCACGCATCGTTGCTTGTGCGAGAATTTTTGGCCAAAAACAACACACTAATAATGCCGCAGCCACCGTATTCCCCAGATCAGGTCCCCTGTGACTTTTCCTTGTTCCCGAAACTGAACAGCCCTATGAAAGGACGACGTTACGCTACAATTGAGGAGATAAAGACGGCATCGATGGAGGAGCTAAACAAGATCACAAAAAATGATCAACATTCGGAATGCGTCCGCGCAATTATTTTGTTTTTCACAAAAAATTTGATACAGATTCTTTGATCCATTTTTTGGAGCCAAAACACGTGCAAGCAAAGCAGATGTCAAAAACTAACCGAATACTCAAAATGGCCGAAAATGTCGGCATAATTGAGAGACATGACTACCAACATGACACCACAAAAAAATCGAAAATCGAATATACGTAACATGCGGAAATTCAAAATTCTGTTATGTACAACTCACTATCAATCATCTTCTAATTGGGGACATTTCCTCTATTATAGAGCTTTTAGATCCCGTAATACCCTTTCCAAGTACTCTTTTCATTTCTTAAAAAAAAAATACTAGCAGGCAAATCTAACCACCTCTAACTGGTCCATCCAACTAACCCATGATCGATTTCATCTAACCCACACACTTACAGCAACATCATGTCCTCTAGCTCATATCTATTGTTTATAGATATTTACTTATGATTATAATTTTTTTTTAAATTTTTATATTAATATATTAATTATTAAAAAAACCATATTTTCTCAAATAAAAAAAAATATACTTTATTACAAAAAATCAAATATTTTAAAATAAATAACTTTTTTTTTATTTTATGAAAAATCTTTAAAATTTGTTTTGGAATATTGAAATGATCTAAAATATGAAATATTTTTATTAGGTGGCATTGAAATTAACCTTGAGAAGAAAGTCTTCCACTTTCATTACTTAACACAAATTCATAAAATTACATGATTTTCCATTTCCAAAAATTTGAAATTGACTCTTTTTTTTGTTTTTCAATTGGTTATCGCAAATAAATCGTGTCATTATCAATACCATCTTTTATGTTCTTTATAAGATACTGTTGAAAATTTAACTTTGGTCGTTTAGTGTTTTTGTTTTATCAATGCCGACTGTACTGAAGTCTAGTTGTTTCCTATTTTTTTTGCAAAAGAAGAGGTTTTTTTTATGGCGCACGTTTCTAATATTGATAAAACTTAAAGAAAAAAATTACAATTAATTAACAAGCAAAGGAAATTAGGCAATCAATTAGGTTTGACAAATTTTTAACACAAAATTTAGAAGATTGAAATTTCCACATAAAAAATTTGTTTTGAAGAAATTTGGTATTAGACAGGTCCGTATTTAATAGTTTTAGATTTTAGTAAGAATTATATAAAAATATTTCAAGTAAAGAATGTTTAAATTGAACAGAATTCAGTTATTTAAAATGTTCTACTTTTCAAAACTTAAATATTTTGTCTTTAAAATTTTAATAATAAACAATTTGATCTAATATCTATAATGTTATTATAGTTAATTTTATTAAATTATATTTTTATTTTGTATATTGTTCTTAGTTTTGAGCACTAGAACCCTGTATGCGATTGGGCTTGCTTTAATAGTTGTCTTTATTCATCTCTATCCATCGCTTTCTGCTTCCAATCCATCATAAACTGTATATTATGATCAAAATAAGTTTGCATTATATACGACGTAGGCTAAAAAATTAATGAGACTGATTTTTTTAAACAATAAAAATAAAATTTTTATAGGAGCACTTCAACTGGAATCGCCTTTAGATCCTCGATTACATTCCTTTGAATGTTATTGATAGTGAGAAGATGACGTCCTTTTAAGTGTTTGTTGATGTTGGTAAATAAAAAAAAAAGTCACATGGTCTGTGTTCAGATGAATCGGTAGATCAGGGGAGCCACAGAAATTCTTTTTTTTTCGATAAAAACTCATTGATGGGAATGGCCCTTTTTTAATCCTATCAGATATACTCATTAAATTGAATGTTAATCGAGGTCTGAAACTTACTCATTCCATATTTTCATCAATTTCCCATGTTAATGGCATCCCTGACCGAGATTCATCTTCCACTTCTGTTCAGCCCTTAAAAAATACTGTATGCCACCAAAAAACTTCCACTGCATTTCGGCTTTTCAAGAATAATCCCCATAAGCTCGTTGCAAATTTCAGTAAGTCAAACTGCCGGTTTTAACCAAACTTAACGAAGAATCGTTGCGTCAAATTTCCTTGTTCCATTTTTCGTGATGTGCTACAAAAACACAATTTCACTGATCACGATCTATAGAGTTGCGAAGTTGAAAATTGTCCATTTATCTATCTATTTCCCTTTTAACATTCCTTTCAAAACATAAGAACTTTTTAACAAATATTCCAATTACATTTGTATCAGTTTTAAGATCATATTTTTGTCTTCGTTTAGCAGATAATCGATTCGCTCTAGCTATCCTACTGCTTACTTTCGTGCAGTTTGGTGCGATGCCATGATTCGTCTAGTAGAAGGGGCGCCCAGTATATGTCCATTTCGGGTTGTTGTCTCTGATCAATATGGGTGTTTATTCACGATTGGTTTTCCTTCCAAAACTCTTGGTATTGATAATAAGCTGATAGCTTATTTTTCGTATATTGCAATAATTATTATCATAATGAAGTAAGTTTAATAATTTTAAATTAGCCTTAGAGCTATTTCGTTTATAAATTTCGTTTATAAATTTTCATACAAAGTTCTTTAAAAAAAAAAATATTTCTTTATACAATTCGTAAACATTTCTGGTATAGAAATTAGGACTGAGTCCGACTCTGGCAAAAGATGTTGAAATTATCTATTCTTAAAAAAAAATTTTACTAGTTCTAAAAAAAATAACACTACAGCACTCGTATGATTGCAAGTTATGATAGTGCAAAATGCTTATCATCAAACTATATAAAGACCTAAAATTCTGTTTGTGGACAGGCATTCAGTTACCTTCTATAGAAACATATAGTACTTGTGGTTGGAATAAAATATAAATAATATTATTATAGAATTTTGAAATAATGAGAGGTAAATAGTGAGAGTATAATTAAACTATATAATATGGAAAAATTCAATACTAATTATAATTATTACGATTTAAATAAAGTGATTGTCCTATTAACGGTGATCACTACCGTGCTGGGATTCGACCATAGGTGTATGTATCGGGATGACTATAGTGAAGTTATACAATTTCCGCATCCATCCGATTGCCAAAAATTTTACAAGTGTAATCCAAATAATAGTTTAAGCGAAATTACTTGTCCTGGAAATTTGGAATATAATGAAGCATTACAAATCTGTGATTATCCTAGAGGATTGTGTAAACCTGCCGGGAGAACTGCTGTAGAGGTTCTGTATCTAATATAATTATAATTAATGGTGTAATACTATTTATGACTTATTCTTAGTGATATTATTCAATTTTTAAATAGTTTGGTTTAATAATTTTAAAGTATTATTTATTCGGATAGGAAATATTTTCATCTATTATTATTGGTGATTTATATTTCCGTTGTGTTACGTGGACTTATTTGAGAATTTGTTTTTTTTAGGATTGTAACGGAAGTCCACCAGGTTCGTTTAAAAGAGATCCTGAAAATTGTCAAAATTACCTTTTCTGTATAAATGGAAATTGGCGGATTATGTCATGTGGTCCTGATTCTAAATTTAATCCAAAAAATCCTCCATGTATAATTGATAATGAAGGAACTTGCTCTGGAAAAAATAATACCACAACATCATTACCACTTGCTGTAAGAATATTTACATTTACTTATTATTGATTGTTTTAATTTTTCTGAAAATAATAAGGATTGCAATGGTACACCAAGTGGAGAAAGTAAACCTGATGCCGATTATTGTTATAAATACTATACATGTATCAATGGTGGATGGAAACCAGAATCCTGTGATAAAAATATGTTATTCGATCTGGACTTGCTAATTTGTATTCCCGATAATGGAGTTTGTAGAGAAACAAATAGTTTAAAATTTCAAAGAAAAGAAAATGGCGATAAAAATAACAAAACTAGCATAGAAGGTCGAGCTAACTATAAGGTAAGATAAAATGAAATGAAATTCCTAAATATAGTTTTATTTTCATATAAAAATGAATTTTTCCAATATTTTATTTATTTTAATAATATATTTAAAATAGGACTGCAATGGAATGCCACATGGTAGTTATAAAAAAGAACCACAATATTGTAATAAATATTTCATTTGCATCAATGGTAATTGGAAACCGGAAACTTGTGGACCAAATCAAATATTTGATGCCGCAAAAATGCATTGTATTATCGATGATGGATCTTGTAAGCCAGGTGGATCAAATCCAAAGGTATGTAATTAATTAATATAATAGTATTTTATATCCTCAATACTGATTTTTATAATTTATACATTTGTTTGAACTTTTAATAGTGCAATGGTGAAACTGAAGGAACTTTCAAAGCTGATCCCGGAAATTGTCAGAAATTCTTTATTTGTGTATATGGTTCATGGAAATCACAATCATGCCGTTCCGGACAAATGTTCGATCCTAATAAGAAATATTGTATACGTAGCGATGGAACATGCAATCCGTCAACTAATCCGCCTGGAATGGTATGTTCAAAAATTAAATAAAGCATAAAGACTCGTTCTATAAAAAATGTAATTTTTTAGACATGTGATGGATCCCCGAGCGGCAAGCTGCGACCAGATCCTGATTATTGTTACAAATATTTTATCTGTTCTAATGGAAACTGGAAATCTGAAATATGTGGGCTAAGCGAAAGATTCGATCAATATGAACTTCGCTGTGTACAGGACAATGGTATATGCAGGTCCCCGTTACCCAGTACAAATACTCCAACGGATTGCGATGGCCAACCGCATGGAACGTTCCGTCCAGATACTGACTATTGTGCAAAATTCTTCATATGTTTATTCGGACATTGGAAACCGCAGTCTTGTCAGCCTGGACAAATGTTTAGTCCAGAGAAGAAGTATTGCGTAAAAGACAATGGAAATTGTAATCCAGTTATACCAACAACTCCATCTCCAACAAAAGTATAAAGACAATTTTGCAAATAATATAATTGTGTTTATCTAAAATAATCTATAAATAGGATTGTAATGGCCAACCCGCTGGTTCATTCAAACCAGATCTCCAGTACTGCTATAGGTTCTTTGTATGTGTCGATGGTAATTGGAGGCCTCAATCTTGCGGACCAAATGAAAAATTCGATCAACATAAGTTACGGTGCATAATCGATGATGGAAGTTGTAGATCATCTGTACCAACTGGAGCTCCACCTTCAACACTACCACCTAAGGTATACACAATATTCTCGTATTTATTTCATCATATTATTATTCGTTTGTTAAATTATTCATCAGAGTTGTGATGGATACCCGACCGGATCTCTTAAAGCCGATTCCATATATTGTTATAAGTTCTTCGTTTGTGTGGATGGTAACTGGAGACCGCAGACATGTGGTCCTAATGAGAGATTTGATGCAAATAGCAAGCGATGTATTCTTGACGATGGTAGTTGCAGACCTATTGGACCAACAAATCCACCGCCAACACCAACCAATCCACCATCTCTAAATGTATAGACTTATTCTCAAAACATTTTCTATATGAGTTGATACATCCATTATTTTTTATATTAGAAATGTGATGGCATGCCAACTGGAACGCTTAAGCCTGATCCCATATATTGTTATAAGTTCTTCGTTTGTGTGGATGGTAACTGGAGACCGCAGACATGTGGTCCTAATGAGAGATTTGATGCAAATAGTAAGCGATGTATACTTGACGATGGTAGTTGTAGACCTATTGGACCAACAAATCCACCGTCAACACCAACCAATCCACCATCTCTAAATGTATAGACTTACTCTCAAAACATTTTCTATATGAGTTGATACATCCATTATTTTTTATATTAGAAATGTGATGGCATGCCAACTGGAACGCTTAAGCCTGATCCCATATATTGTTATAAGTTCTTCGTTTGTGTGGATGGTAACTGGAGACCGCAGACATGTGGTCCTAATGAGAGATTTGATGCAAATAGTAAGCGATGTATACTTGACGATGGTAGTTGCAGACCTATTGGACCAACAAATCCACCGTCAACACCAACCAACCCACCTCCAAACAAAGTATGTACATTTTTTTGATTAATTTAAATATCTTCATTAAATTGCGATATTTTGAAGGATTGCGATGGCCATGCTGCAGGAACGCGCAAACCAGATCCTTTGTATTGTTACAAATTCCTTGTTTGCATTAATGGTGAATGGTGGTCCCAATCATGTAGTTCTAATGAAAAGTTCGATGAAAAATACTTGCGTTGTGTACCGGATGATGGTACATGTTGGCACACTTCTCCGACAACTGCAACACCCCCACCTCCAGTAAAAGTTAGTTTTAAATTCAAAATTAATTTTGGAATTTAAAAAAATTAATTTTTTATAGGATTGCGGGGGACAACCTACAGGAACCCGTAAGCCAGATCCTTTCTATTGTTATAAATTCTTTGTATGTATCGATGGTCAATGGTGGTCCCAATCATGTGGTTCAAACCAAAAGTTCGATGAAAAATACTTGCGTTGTGTACCAGATGATGGTACATGTTGGCACACTTCTCCAACAACTGCAACACCTCCACCACCAGTGAAAGTCGGTGTCATCATCAATATAAATAAAAGCATTTATTTAACTTCCATTTTTTATAGGACTGCGATGGTCAACCTACAGGAACTCGAAAACCAGATCCTTTCTATTGTTATAAATTCTTTGTATGTATCGATGGTCAATGGTGGTCCCAATCATGTGGTTCAAACCAAAAGTTCGATGAAAAATACTTGCGTTGTGTACCAGATGATGGTACATGTTGGCACACTTCTCCAACAACTGCAACACCTCCACCACCAGTAAAAGTCGGTGTCATCATCAATATAAATAAAAGCATTTATTTAACTTCAATTTTTTATAGGACTGCGATGGTCAACCTACAGGAACCCGAAAACCAGATCCTTTGAATTGTTATAAATTCCATGTTTGCATTGATGGTCAATGGTGGTCCCAGTCATGCGATAGTAATGAGAAATTTGATGAGATATCTTTACGTTGTATACCCGATGATGGCACATGTAGACCTACCACACCAACAACTGTAACACCTCCACCTCCAGTTAAAGTTAGTCATTTAATCTACCAGTATTAGAATTTATTAATATTATATATATACATATATACGATAGGATTGCGATGGCCATCCTACAGGAACCCGTAAGCCAGATCCTTTCTATTGCTATAAATTTTTCGTGTGCATTGATGGCAAATGGTGGTCCCAGTCATGTGGTTCTAACGAAAAATTTGATGAAAATTATTTACGCTGTATACTCGATGATGGTAGCTGCAGGTATACTAGTCCAACAATTCCACCAACCGGAAGCCCTCCTCCCCCAATTAAAGTTAGTATTATATGGTTATGGGCGTACGTTTAGATTTAAATTATACAAATTATAGGACTGTGATGGTCAGCCTACTGGGACTCGTATGCCAGATCCCGCATATTGCTATAAATTCTTAGTCTGCGTTGATAGTGTATGGTGGTCACAGTCCTGTGCCCCTCATGAGAGGTTCGATGAAATAGCTCTTCGTTGTGTACTTGATGATGGTACTTGTAGATCCACTACATCACCACCAATAACTACCCCACCAGGAATTAAAGTAAATATTTAATAAATGAGTGAAACTTATTGACCTAAAAAGAGATCAGGCTCATAAATAATTTTAATTTTAGCAATGTGATGGTCAACCTACTGGAACTATTAAGCCCGATTCATTCTACTGCTACAAATTCTTTGTTTGTATCGATGGTGACTGGAGACCTCAATCTTGTGATCCACATCAAATGTTTGATCAAATTCTGTTGAGATGCGTTCCTGAGGATGGTAGTTGCAGAGGTACTCCTCCAACAGGTGGCCCTCCAACAGGAGGCACTCCAACAGCAGGAACACCAACGTCAGGTACACCAACACCTACAAATGGACCTCCTTCATACAGAGTATGTATTTTATTTAATATCCAAATTAAAATATATTTATTATTTTCATAAAATTTATTTATTTTATTATAGGATTGTGATGGCTATCCTACTGGAACTATCAAACCAGACCAACTTTATTGCTACAAATTCTTCATTTGCATCGATGGTGATTGGAGACCTCAATCTTGTGATCCACATCAAATGTTTGATAAACACCTTCTAAGATGCGTACTTGAAGATGGTACTTGTAGGGGTACTCCTCCAACAGGTGGAACTCCAACAGGTGGCACTCCAACCGGAGGAACTCCAACAGCAGGAACACCAACGTCAGGTACACCAACACCTACAAGTGGACCTCCTTCAAACAGAGTATGTATTTTATTTTATATCCAAATTTAAATATATTTATTATTTTCATAAATTTTATTAATTTTATTATAGGACTGTGACGGTTTTCCTACCGGAACTCTAAGACCAGACCAACTTTATTGCTACAAATTCTTCGTTTGCATTGATGGGGATTGGAGACCTCAATCTTGTGGACCATATGAAATGTTTGATCAACATAATTTAAGATGCATACTTGAAGATGGTACTTGTAGGGGTACTCCTCCAACCGGTGGAACTCCAACAGGTGGCCCTCCAACAGGAGGCACTCCAACAGCAGGAACACCAACGTCAGGTACACCAACACCTACAAATGGACCTCCTTCATACAGAGTATGTATTTTATTTTATATACAAATTAAAATATATTTATTATTTTCATAAAATTTATTTATTTTATTATAGGATTGTGATGGCTATCCTACTGGAACTATCAAACCAGACCAACTTTATTGCTACAAATTCTTCATTTGCATCGATGGTGATTGGAGACCTCAATCTTGTGATCCACATCAAATGTTTGATAAACACCTTCTAAGATGCGTGCTTGAAGATGGTACTTGTAGGGGTACTCCTCCAACAGGTGGAACTCCAACAGGTGGCCCTCCAACCGGAGGAACTCCAACAGCAGGAACACCAACGTCAGGTACACCAACACCTACAAGTGGACCTCCTTCAAACAGAGTATGTATTTTATTTTATATCCAAATTTAAATATATTTATTATTTTCATAAATTTTATTAATTTTATTATAGGATTGTGACGGTTTCCCTACCGGAACTCTAAGACCAGACCAACTTTATTGCTACAAATTCTTCGTTTGCATTGATGGGGATTGGAGACCTCAATCTTGTGGACCATATGAAATGTTTGATCAACATAATTTAAGATGCATACTTGAAGATGGTACTTGTAGGGGTACTCCTCCAACAGGTGGACCTCCAACAGGTGGCCCTCCAACCGGAGGAACTCCAACAGCAGGAACACCAACGTCAGGTACACCAACACCTACAAGTGGACCTCCTTCAAACAGAGTATGTATTTTATTTTATATCCAAATTTAAATATATTTATTATTTTCATAAAATTTATTTATTTTATTATAGGATTGTAATGGCTATCCTACTGGAACTATCAAACCAGACCAACTTTATTGCTACAAATTCTTCATTTGCATCGATGGTGATTGGAGACCTCAATCTTGTGATCCACATCAAATGTTTGATAAACACCTTCTAAGATGCGTACTTGAAGATGGTACATGTAGGGGTACTCCTCCAACAGGTGGAACTCCAACCGGAGGTACTCCTACAGGCGGCACTCCAACGTCAGGTACACCGACACCTACAAGTGGACCACCTTCATACAGAGTATGTATTTTATTTGATATCCAAATTTAAATATTATTATTATTTTCATAAATTTTATTAATTTTATTATAGGATTGTGACGGTTTTCCTACCGGAACTCTAAGACCAGACCAACTTTATTGCCACAAATTCTTCGTTTGCATTGATGGTGATTGGAGACCTCAATCTTGTGGACCATATGAAATGTTTGATCAACATAATTTAAGATGCATACTTGATGATGGTACTTGTAGGGGTACTCCTCCAACAGGTGGAACTCCAACAAGTGGAACTCCAACAGGAGGCACTCCAACAGCTGGAACACCAACGTCAGGTACACCGACACCTACAAGTGGACCACCTTCATACAGAGTATGTATTATATTTTACATCCAAATTTAAGTTTACTAATTATTTTTATAAATTCAATTATTATATTTAAGGATTGTGACGGCTTTCCTACCGGAACTCTAAGACCAGACCAACTTTATTGCTACAAATTCTTCGTTTGCATTGATGGGGATTGGAGACCTCAATCGTGTGGACCATATGAAATGTTCGATCAACAAAATTTAAGATGCATACTTGATGATGGTACTTGTAGGGGTACTCCTCCAACAGGTGGAACTCCAACAGGTGGTACTCCAACAGGGGGAACTCCAACAGCGGGGACTCCAACAGGAGGCACTCCCACAGGAGGAACTCCCACAGGAGGAACTCCTCCTTCAAACACCGTAATTTCTTATTATAATTTAAAATGATACGGTGTTATTATAACTTTTTCAATAGGATTGCGATGGCCATCCACAAGGCACGTTCATTCCCGATAACAAAAACTGCAACAAATTCTTCGTTTGTTTATCAGGAACATGGACATTATATTCTTGTCGACCTGGCCAAATGTTCGATCCGACTCTAAACCACTGTGTACCAGATAATACTGGAATATGTAATCCTACCCAAACAACTTCAACATCTTCTCCACCTACAAATAATCCAAACAATGTTTGTAAAAAATTACATAAAATTCAGAATATGTAAAACTAATTTAATTTTATATATAAAAGGAATGTGACGGCCATGTAGAGGGAACCTTCCGTCCCGATCCCAAATACTGCAATAAATTTTATATTTGCCTAGCAGGAACATGGTTTTCCTATTCGTGCCGAGATGGACAGATGTTTAATCCCACTTTAAACCACTGTGTACCTGATGATGCTGGAATATGCAATCCAAGTTCTCCAACTCCACCGTCACCTTCTCCACCACCATTTGTAAGAAATCTAGTTTCATTTAAAAAGCTCATATTTTAATATGAATTCTTCTTCAGAATTGTGATGGTGAAGCAACAGGATCACTCAAGCCCGATCCATTTTATTGCTACAAATTTTTTGCCTGTATCGATGGCCACTGGGTTCCCAAATCATGCGGACCTAATATGAGATTCGATGCCATTCTTAAACGTTGTGTAGATGATGATGGTAGGTGTTGGTCTACTGCAACTCCAACGAATACACCTGGTACTACGCCTGCTCCAAAAGTTCGTATAACTCTAATAAATAAATAGTATTTTATATAAATTTATATTCGTTTAGGATTGCGATGGAATGCCTCAAGGAACTATAATTGCTGATTCAGATTATTGTAATAAATTCTTCCTATGCCTCTATGGAAATTGGTTACCTCAATCTTGTGATCCTGGATATATGTTCGACAAAGACCAAAAAAGATGTGTTCGGGATGATGGATCATGTACATCAACAGTAACTCCTAATCCAACTCCTGCACCAAAGGTACTAATATTCATATTTTTGAATAATTTAGTTTTCTAACAAATAAAATTTAGGACTGTGATGGAACTCCTCAAGGTACAATGGAACCCGATCCAAATAATTGTGCCAGATTCTTTATTTGTCTATTTGGAAACTGGAGACCACAATCTTGCAATCCAGGACAAATGTTCAATCCAAGTATGAACCACTGTGTACCAAATGACGGATCATGTGAATCAACAATAACCCCCATTCCAACACCACCGGCAAAAGTAAAATACTATTTTAAAAGATACATTTTATTTAATATGAAACCTCTAATTAGGACTGCGATGGTAGCCCACAAGGAACTACTAAACCGTATCCTGAATTCTGTGATAAATTCTTCATATGTTTATTCGGTGAATGGAGACCACAATCATGCAATCCAGGCCAAATGTTTGATCCAAAGAAAAATTACTGTGTGCCAGATAATGGCATATGTAATCCAATCGTACCAACACATCCACCGGTATCTGAGGTAATGACTAACATTGATCATGACCAAAATTACTAATGTTATTTTCTGTTAATAACATTTCTTCTAATTTTATCATATATGTGTAACATGAGAAAAATCTTATTATTTTTAAAATTACAGAATTGCGATGGACAATCTCAAGGAACAATCCGCCCAGATCCCAATAATTGCGATAAATTCTTTGTATGTTTATCAGGAAATTGGATAGTGCATGCTTGCAAGTTTGGTGAAATGTTTGATCCGAGTTTAAAACGTTGTGTACCAGACAATGGACAGTGTCATCCTACTGTTACGACACCTGGCCCGCCCACGACATCACCACCTAGTATTAAGGTAAAACTATAAATTATTCTTTTTTTTATAGATTTCTAAATCAATTACTTTTATTTAGACATGCGATGGTTTTCCAGAAGGTTCCCGAAGGCCAGATCCAGCTCATTGCTATAAATTCTTTGTATGTGTCGATGGAAATTGGAGACCTTTATCTTGTGAGTTGAATGAAAAATTCGATCCAATAACTCTCCGTTGCATTCCCGATGATGGTAGTTGTCGACCGTCTATTACAACTACAGTAACTCCTCCACCCCCAAATAAGGTAAGCAATTTATTATTTGTTAGCTAGGATTGGACTTATTCCATAAATTGTAATACTACGATTCTGTAGGATTGTGACGGCTGGCCTATTGGATCTCTGAAACCAGACTCATTTTATTGTTATAAATTCTTTGTTTGCGTTGATGGAAATTGGAGATCTCTATCTTGTGGATCTGATGAAAAATTCGAAGTTCTTCGTTGCGTTCCTGATGATGGCAGTTGTCGACCCTCTATTACAACTACAGTAACTCCTCCACCCCCAATTAGAGTAAGTTATTAATTTATATATTAATTATTAGCACTTTTTACTAAATACGCATTTAATGATTCTATAGGATTGTGATGGTCGACCTACTGGGTCTCTTAAACCAGATCCAATTTATTGTTATAAATTCTTCGTTTGCATAAATGGAGATTGGAAGCCTCAATCATGCAAACCTACTGAACGATTCGATACAGTAACACTACGGTGCATACCCGATAATGGTATTTGTCGACCCACTGGTACAACCACAGAGTCTCCTCCGCCTCCAATTAAGGTATACAATCATTAAAGTCATTTAACAATAGAAGTGCAATCACACAAGATTTTCTGTAGGATTGTGATGGTCGACCTACTGGATCACTTAAACCCGATCTAAATTATTGCTATAAATTCTTTGTTTGTATTGATGGAAATTGGCGACCTCAATCGTGTGGAGTTAATGAAAGATTCGACCAAGTAACTTTACGATGTGTTCCAGATAATGGTATTTGTAGACCGGTTAGTACAACCACGATGGCCCCTCCACCTCCATTGAAGGTAAATTATCAATTAAATTTATTTAAGATTATCATTTTTCAACCAAAATTAATTTCAATATTCTATAGGATTGTGATGGTCGTCCTACCGGGTCACTTAAACCAGATCCAATTTATTGTTATAAATTCTTCGTTTGCATAAATGGAGATTGGAAGCCTCAATCTTGCGGACCTACTGAACGATTCGATACAGTAACACTACGGTGTATACCCGATAATGGTATTTGTCGACCCACAGGTACAACCACAGAGTCTCCTCCACCTCCAATAAAGGTCTGTAACCATTTAAAATATTTAACGACCTTAAAGCAACAACAGACATTTTCTGTAGGATTGTGATGGTCGACCTACTGGATCTCTTAAGCCAGACTCAATTCATTGCTATAAATTCTTTGTTTGTATTGATGGAACTTGGCAACCACAATCATGTGGAGTTAATGAAAGATTCGACCAAGTAACTTTACGATGTGTTCCAGATAATGGTATTTGTAGACCGGTTAGTACAACCACGATGCCTCCTCCACCTCCAGTGAAGGTAAATCATCAATTAAATTTATATATGATTAGCATTTTTGGACCAAAAATAATTTTAATATTCTATAGGATTGTGATGGTCGTCCTACCGGGTCTCTTAAACCAGATCCAATTTATTGTTATAAATTCTTCGTTTGCATAAATGGAGATTGGACGCCTCAATCTTGCGGACCTACTGAACGATTCGATACAGCAACACTACGGTGCATACCCGATAATGGTATTTGTCGACCCACTGGTACAACCACAGAGTCTCCTCCACCTCCAATTAAGGTCTGTAACCATATAAAAAATTTAACGACTTAAAAGCAACAACAGACATTTTCTGTAGGATTGTGATGGTCGACCTACTGGATCTCTTAAGCCAGACTCAATTTATTGCTATAAATTCTTTGTTTGTATTAATGGAAATTGGCGACCTCAATCGTGTGGAATTAATGAAAGATTCGACCAAGTAACTTTACGATGTGTTCCAGATAATGGTAGTTGTAGACCTATAATATCTACAACTGTACCTCCTCCGCCCAAAGTATTATCACTTCATTAGAGATGCAATTAATAATTTTACAATAATATATTTATATATGATATTTTTTATAATTGTAGGATTGTGATGGTTATCCTCATGGAACATTCCGGCCAGATTCCAACAATTGCTTCAAATTCTTCATATGTCTTTGGGGTGACTGGAAATCATATTCATGCCGACAAGGTCAAATGTACGATCCAAATTTAAATCATTGCGTTCCGGATAATGGAAATTGTAACCCCATAGTAACAACTGCTCCACCACCTTTGGTAAAAATAATGAAAAATATTTTTGTCAACCAATACTTATACAAATATTTTTTTTTTAGAGTTGCGATGGCCAAGCAAATGGATCACTTAAACCAGATTCTTACAATTGTGATAAATATTTTATTTGCGTAAATGGAAAGTGGCTGTCTGAATCTTGCAGTGTTAACGAAATGTTCGATGTCCATAGCCTCCGATGTGTTCCCAATGATGGTACATGCAGGCCATCAGTTTCAACAACAACCTTATCACCAGTAATAATTTGAACATTTTTAGAATAATAATTTATAAATACATGAATTTTTATCTTTTTAATATATAGCTCTGTGCTGATGAGTGTTATGGAGCTTATATTCCAGATCCTTTAGACTGTTCTCGATTCTATATTTGCCTTAATGCAATTCCACTTGGCCATTCATGTCCCACTGGTCAATATTTCCATCCTATCAATAGAATTTGTGATATAGATAATGGAGAATGTAAGAAGACCTCAGCCATAATTTATAATTGTATTGGCCGCCATGGTGTAAGAATTCCACACGAATCGGATTGTTCAAGATATTATCTATGTGTAACTGGAGAGAAAGTTGAACAGAAGTGCGCTTTTGGACGATTTTTCGATATTGAAAATAACGATTGCCGCATCGATTACAAAAAGACTTGCAAATCTCCACGATCAGACTCAATAGATATAACAGATTGTAGTGATGAGCAAGATGGAACATATTTGAAAAATATTCATGATTGCTCTGGTTTCTTTGTTTGCGCAAATGGATCGCCAATACCGAAAAAATGCCCACCCACCTATTATTTTGATGATAAATCACTGTATTGCCGTCCCAATAATGGAACATGCATAGTATCGACACATCTGCTCGACATGGACGTATCAAGTATGGATTGTGAAGGAAAACATGGAGAAATATTTGCAGATAAGCGAAATTGTGAAAATTTCAAAGTTTGTCTATATGGAAAAGAAAAGCTGGACAAATGCCAGAAAGGAAAGTACTTTGATTCTAAATTAGGTCATTGTAAGCCAAACCTGGGTGAATGTGTAGTGGCGACAACGTTCAGTAACTCAGAAACACCTATCAACTGTGTTAAAAAAATTGATGGATACGCGTTTGCTGATCAAGAATCTTGTAACAAATTCTTCGTATGCATGGGCGGTATACCAGTGCCAGAAAAATGTGAAAATGGCAAATTCTTCGATAGCATACTCAGATATTGTCGTGCAAATGATGGTAGTTGTGATTTGAATAATGGTATGCCATCGATAGAAAATTCAAACGTATGCAAAGGCAAACACGGAACATATATAGAACACAATGATTGTCGAAAATATTACGTCTGTCTTAATGGTCAACAAATTGAGAAAAATTGCGATAATGGCCAATATTTCGATAATATACTAAATATGTGTAGAATCGACATATCTAATAAATGTTATAAGAAAAATATTACTAAAAATACTGAGTCTATGGACCAAAATCTTCCGGTAAATAAAATATTAATTTTCGAACATACTTTATGCTGTAAATATTGTATTTTTTTATTTTCAGAGTTGCAATGGATTACCAAATGGTCTATTTTATCCGAATCACAATGATAACTGCAGAAGCTTCTTTGCATGTGTTGGAGGACGACCACAAGTACAGTCATGTCCAGCTGGTTATGCATACAATGCGGTATTAGAAAGATGCGATCTTCCTAGCTTAGTGAAATGTACTAAAGTGATTTCTGCAAGAGCACAAAATCAGGTAAAATACTTAGCACCGTCGTTATTTAAGCAAGGAGTCGTGGGTTCAAATCCCACTGATAAGGACGCATAGTCCTATGCCAATTCCTAAAAATAACCACTTTTCTTTCTGTTCTACTTTAATTTCCTTATCCCGTTCTTCTTTGTCGCCAATTTTCTCTCCTTTTAGTGTCGTGGTGCTTTGAATATACATTTCTGTACTAATGTTACTTTAAATGATAACAAACAAACAAACAAACAATGCTTAGTGACCAAATTATTCAATAGCTAATTTGTATAACTTATTATTTTAGGCCTGTATTGGATCAGTTGATGGTATGCGGTATTCTAATCGACGAAATGGATGCAAATCCTTCTATACCTGTTCGAATGGAGTAGGAAAAGAAACGTTCTGTGCAAATGGACTCTTATATAATTCGATTCTACAAGCATGCAGTCTAGAAAATGATGTCAAATGTTAATTCGGACTAGATGACCAAAATTAGCTCTGATTATTTTTTTTTTAAAGTAATTAGTATTTATTTTTGGTATCATGTCTACAAGTATATTAATCAAAAAAAAAACCATTATATTTATTAATATTGCCTATTCTTAGAATATAGAACCATTCATTAAATCCATTGTTACAAATAATAAATTGCTGTGATGGCACTTATCTATGAATAAAATAATCAATTATGTTATATTATAAACATTAAAATATATTTATTAATATGAATATTTATATTATTTTATCAATATCTAAGTATATACATGCGTACATATACAAATTTGCTTGAAATACGGATTTAAAAAATTTCCTTTGATGGCCTTATATTGTAGTTATATAAAATTATCTAAAAAAATATTGTAAATTTATTAAATAAACAAAGCTTATTTTCCAAATGAACATTAAAAGCAATAATTATTATGGTGTAAATTTAAAATTCTTCTCAACTGAGACCCTTATGGTTTGACATAAAAATTGAATTGTTCTAAACCGAGGTCCTAAAAATAAAATGCTACAAGGAACACATTAAAAAAAAATAACCTAAAACTAATGTTGTTATTTAAACAACTAATGTTGTTATTTAAACACTAGTATGTGACAACTTCCGGTATCACCACTTATATTGTATATTGATTAGTCGAAAAAGTGTATGGCCATTTTTGAGTAAAATAGAGATTCTTAAATCAGTGTGTTAATATTAATTTATTTTTCATTATTATCAAAAATATTTCGCCATTTTTTGAGCAGAGACATAATTCTATCGGTATAGAACTCTGTGGTTTTTGGTTAAAAAACTGAATCAAGTTGTTTGCAAAGGTCTCTTTTGAAGCTAGCTTGGTTCCAGTAAGAGAGTTATACAGAGATCGGAACAAGTGGTAGTTTGAAGGTGTTACGTTTAGGCTATACGTTGGATGCATCAAAAATTTCCAGGTAAGCTCTCTTAATTTTCAGAGAGTCATCAAAGATGTATGGGATAGAGCGCTATCGTGGTGGACGATAACGTCATTCATATTGATCAATTCTAACCGTTTTCTCTGAATCGCTTTGCATAATCTCTGGAGTTGCCCACAGTAAAGTACTGAGTTGATAATTTGACCAAACGGTAGCAGTTATTGTGATCGTTCAATTGCAAATCGCTTCAGAAATGGCTCGATTTCATTGGGCTTCAGCAGCGTATCGCAGATGTAAAGTTGATCCATCTTGTTTTCAATGCTAAATTCATAGGGCACCAAAGCATTGAGTTTCTTTTTGAACCCAGCCTTTCGAAAATTGGTTCAAAACGGTTTGATGATGAATATTTAATTCATAAGCTATGTTATGACCACTAATATGCCAGTCTTGATCAATTTTTCCAAAAATTTCATCACGTTTTTCGGTAGCTGGTCGAAATTTTATGCTACACAAAGTTTTATGAATCGCCTTTCAAACGCACAGATTGTTTTGTTACGATATGACTAGTGGTTACTGAGTTATCTGCTTTTATTTCCATCTGTCGAAAGTTGTTTGTGGCAATTAGTGCGATTCATACCCATTACCCCCTATATGATAGTCCAGCACGCTAACGACTACGCCACCGGACCGGCGCTATTTTTATTTATCTACTGAAATTCAATTGAATATAAGAGCAACTGTAGTGTTCAGATTATCTATTATACTGATTTCGAACAAGTACGCCTTCGAAAATTTAACACATTTGTCACAGGTGCGAAGAATTTGAAAAAAAAGTCCAGGAAAACTTGTTATTATTTTACAAGAGTACTGTACCAGAAATAAGTTAGAATTTCCAACTTATAATGTCGTGGATGCGAGTGACGAGACGAAATGTTTCGAATGTGTAGTATATGCGTTGGCTAAATCGGTATCTGGCATAGACCGATTCAAAAAATAGGTAATTCGAGAACGAAAACGAACTCTACACATACTCATATGTGTAAAGACATATCTTTACGTATCTTTACGGTATATTTGTGTTTCGGAAAAATCACCTACTAATATAAACATTTTTCGTGGTTCCACTGACAATATACGCTCCAGACTTGAAGGTAAAATGTAAAGTTGCCTGAATAGTGCCGTTCGCAAAATATTTTTCCAAACCGGTGCAAAACAATTAGCAGCGCAAAACTTAAAATTACAAGTCAGCCAAAATGTAAATGTTTATGGCAACTTTTTCGATAAGAAAAGAACACCGAATGGACTTAAATGATCGAACAGATTTTTTGTGAGGGACTAATCTAGTTATTATATAGTCTAAGGTTTTCGAAAATTCGAATCAAAATAGACAAGATTTCGTTTTATAAACTCTGTTAGGCTAAGAAAAACAATTTTATCACTCAGTTTTTGTTACAGTTTTAAAATATTTGTAAATAAATTTTAGAACAAATGGTAATAGAAGTATTATTTTATAAACGCCTCTAAATATACATATAAATATTTAGTTAATATCTGAACATACTGATGAGAGCAGACATGAAATTTAGAAGCAAATATATGTTAGTTTGTTCTATCTAACAGGTTACAACTAACAAAAATACAGATTTATAATACTAATAATGTTTGCAGCTTTTGTTATATTTTGGATAATTTATTGGCTGATTAATAAATCTAAGAAAAGAAATTATCTATTGAAATTTTCACCTCCCTTGAGAAAATTTTAAAAAATTCAGGAAATTTTGAATTTTCTTTTGGGAAATTTAGACACAAATCCAAAACCCGTCTATCAAATCTATATGAGAAAATTTATAATCGCCCATGGCACAGATCAAACCATTTTTCGGTACCCCTAGAAATATAAACAAAAATACAGAAGATATTTTTTTTAAATTTTTTATTCCTTGAATTAACTTGAATTCCTTCAATTATTTGTGAATTGATTTTTATATTTCTCTTCTTCACTCTTGATCACTTCGTCTATCGGAATTATTGCTTACTCAGTTATACCCTATCCATACTAAAAAATATTAAATATTCTAATAAATTACCATGATTATATATAATATATTGTTACGACGTAGCATGGCTCTTGCGTGTTCTGAAAGATTCCAGAAAACCGGCACTAGAGAGTATGAATACGAGCGCTGCTCGCAATAGAGAGAGTTTAGTTTAGTTTAGTTATAGTTGAGTCGGAACAGGGATTGTAAGCAGTGTTGCATAGAAGCTACGCCATTTTTATAGCATTTGTTTGTTGTTAAATAAAGGGTTGCGTGGATGCTGCCGTAATCTGTGTAGCGTTTAATTGTAAATAATTAAAGTATTGTGTAGATGTCACGTAATTTGCGTAGCATTTTCTTTTTTTTCTTTTACCCTATACATCGAATCTACGTTGAATTGTAACAATATTTTGTTTTAGTTGTAATAAAAAATTTATTAACTTTTGCGCTGCTAATTGTTTTCCGTGGTTTTGGATAAAAAATTTGTTAACCCCAACTTTCATGCGCCTCTAGTGATCCACCAAAAAATTTTCATAATGTGCTAAACTCAAACTGAATCAATTGCCATGTCAAATTCTCATTAAAACCATAATTCCGCTTCGACAATTGTCATGAAAGATAAACCAAACTATTAGAATCCACTAAAATCTCGTGCATTATAAAATATTCTCAAAGAAATAAAAAATCTAAATAAGAAAAGCGGCAAACGAAAAATTGAGGGAATGACTAATTCGCTTAGTATAGAGTGCAATAAAGAGCCACTAATTCGCTTTTCAATACCGATAAAAGATTGTAGTTGAAAACACGTGCAATTGAGAATAAACAAAACCAATAATAGTTCTAAACAAATATGAAACGCATATACAATAATTCGACGGTAAAATAGATGACATAAATCTGAAATTCACCACGTGGTTAATTCTCTGGTGATCCACTAAATAAATTAGACCAATTGGCATGTCAACGTAAACAAATTCCAAAAATTTAAGATAAAATACTAATTATGGCTAGCCCGGTAGCACAGTTATGTTGCTGAGCTTCCATCCATGAGGTCGTGAGTTCGAATCCCATTGAGGCATGGTCCCACGCTAATTATTAAAAACCACTTTTCTTTTCTCTAAGTGTCGTTGTGCTTACGATATACATTTCAGTACTAATGTGACTTGAAATGATAACAAACAAATAAAAGTAGAATTTATGTTAATAATATATATATAGATATCTTTATTGTATGAACTAGTATGAAGAGGCCCTTGTAACAAATCAGGCTTATCGACTGTCAGCCAAATTTGGAACGGATTTTGACGTCGTTTCGACCCCACATTGGCTGACCGTCTAATAATAAATATGATCATAGAATAGGTAAATAAAAAATAATGAAACTCTTAAAAATCAAACTACAATATTTGCTAATAGTTTGAATGTGTAATAATTTTGTTTATATAATTATACATTTAACATAAAAACATTTGTATTCATAAAATAAATTGATTATAATATCACTTCCAAGCTAATAACAATAACTAAACGTAAATCACGCGATTCTTTTGAATGTGATATATATTCAGAGAAATCTGCTCTTCAAAAGACTCTGTTTATATATGCTTTTTTCAAATTCAATGATTATGTATATTTTGTGAAATCATATATATTAGGACGATGACCTTTCGAAACATCATTGGAAGATCCAGACGAATTGAAGCTTTGCTCATTAGATTTAGTTGTCTGCTGTTCTTCAATAAGCTATCAAAAAGTACATAAGTTATTTCCATTGGGAAAAAAGCAAACTTCAAATAGAATAAGCTTTACCTTTGCACGAATTTGTTTAATTCTTCGCAATCTTTCAAGCCAATTTGATGCATAAGGAGTATTAGTGTCTAATGATCTTGAGACAAGTGACGCTAACTATAGAAATAAAACATAATTATAAAAATTAAATTTAAAAATATTAAAAGTTACATTTGCATGTAATGCCATTTGTCGTGCTAATAGTGCAGCATTCCCATCAGAAATAATTTTTGGCTCGGAATGACAAACATATTTAGCAATTTCGTCCTTTGCTCTAACAAATATACGATTACTTTTCAATTCCAATGGTTGTACTATAACGCATGCATAGTTAAACTGGCCCTGAGAAATAAAATCATATGCGAGTAGAGTATTTAATATTTTTACCGTTTTATTTAATCCAAAAAATGTAAATCTATTCACCTTAATTGTGTTTAGATTGTATTCTTCACCACTTTCGTTGTAAACAATTGTCACAAAATCATTTCCTATATGCTTTTTCTTTTCATTACATTTCGGGTCTTGCTCCTTATTTGGCATTAATGTTGCTACATGAAATGTAACCTTTAAAGAAGTAAAAAAAATATATAGTTGGAATATTTGAATTAAAGAGAGCAAAAAAAACAATTTACTTGAACAATATCATCTTTCCAAACATACGTAAAATTGCCATCGCGACCATCGGTTTCCATATTTACAAAAAGATTGTTTTCGCGAGCATCTTTTAGACTTACTAAAATGCCCAGATCGCGTAAAAACTCCATGTACCTAACACTACCGCATCGATTACGTAAGATTTCTGTTTCATTATTGCACTGGCCAGGACCAACGTATAAAACGCCAATTTTGTGAGTCTCAAAAGGTGGTATCAAATCCAGTAGGCTAATTTTTTTAAGGGTATCTTGACCAACTTTCAATGGGGTTTCTGTTGTTTGCAGTTGTCCTGTATAAAATAGTTGCAGAAAAACAAAGCTAGGACTAATATTTAACCGAGAAGTGCTCGTTGTATTGGAGCCACGCTGGCGAAAAGATGCTAATGGTCTCTGAGTTCGAGACATTTCCTCAACAACAGAAATCGTTTTTGATCGGCCTCGCAACATATCACCATTTACATTATTATCTGGACCACTTCGACTTTTGGCAGCAGCAATTTTATTAGCTGCATTACGAGCTAAGAGTCGAGGTGATAAGGGTGCTGGTGATTGTGGAGGTTTAGTTGTTATCTTTTGTGAATCTATGGGTATTTTAAGGCTGGTAGTCGAAGCTGATGCAGAAACATTTGCCGTCTGCATGGGTACATCATCAGCTGAATGTTGTTTTTGTGGAAATATCATTGCTTGATCTTTCGATAAATTACTATTTCCGCTATTGAGATCTTTTTCAGCAGGTTTTGAGGGGTCTTTCAAAAATTCTGTTAAACTGGGAGGCGTTGAGCCAGGTATCTCCTCTGGAATGGCCTCACAGCTAACACGAATATCTTTACCAAAGCCTTTCTTTTTTTGCTGCTGATCAGCTTCAATGCATATTATATCGTCCTTTTCATTGGTAGTTGTTGTAACTGTGCCTGAACCACCAGCTGCCACAATTACAGTTCCACCCGATATAGGCATATCATTATTTCTTCCTCCCTGTTTTGTAGCCATAAAAGGATTCCTCCAATTCGAACTCATTTCAGGACTGGAATTAACACGTCTAACAGGATTTCGAGATCTCGAATCACCATCTTCAAACGGAACATCTTCTTCCTCAGCATCTACATCACTAAAACTACCAGCCGATTCCTTTTTCCGAGTTGTTTGTTTAGGAATATCAATTGGTCCAGATGCAGAAGTGGATGTTATTTCCTCTTGGCGCTTAAGAGCTCGAACTTTGGCCAAACTTTTAGCCACATCCTGTTCGTCTTTTCGGCTTTCAACTGTTTCAAGATTTACTTCTTTCGATTCAGGAATGGTAGATGACTGTATGACGCTTGGCGGTGATGACAATTGTATATCGCTAAGAAAATCAGGTCCCAATACACCACCATGCTGTGATGGTAAAAACATATTGATCAAATCATGAAGAGGCAATTGATTCCCTAAACAGTCATTGGAAATCGGATTCTGAATTCGCATAATCCATGATGTACAACCAGTAGGACGGCGGATGTAAATTTCGGCCCAACCAGTGCAAGAGCAAGCACATATTTGTGGTTGCGCTGAAAAATGATTTGGCGAAATTTGAGGCGCCTGTTGTTGTAATGAGTTACCCAGAAGTGATCCTACCGATGGCTCCTTTGTTTCTGCTGAATCTGGATTACTTCCCCGTCGCGAGAGTGCCTCAAGAGAGCTCGAGGAGCTGCTGAAGCGACCATCAGTTGAAATTTGCCGTACTGAATGCAATTGATTTTGAGAAGATGACGATGTTGATGAAGTTAAGTCTGTACTGCCAGACTCTGTACCGCTACTATATTGTAAGCTAGCCTTCGTGTATCGTCTATTATGAAAATCAAAACCTTCACTACGTTGTGGTGGGCCTCCACCAATTTCTGGAGAGTTTGCCATACCAGTATTTGTAGAGAGTGTATCAGCTTTTTGAAGTGTCTGTAACGTATTTTTACACTGCAAAGCACATCGATCGCAAAGACCGTTCCTAGTTGGTAGTGAAGTACAACCACTAGTTGTGATTGTTATTAAATTGTGGCCGACTAACCAGGTTTGTGAAGGTGCATCTTTTAATAAATACTCAGCTGTTGGCAGTCTATTTAGAAAAACATAACATTTTAATGAAAATCAATTTGAACAGAATTAATATTTGAAACCTTTTGGAAAGTGCTGCACATGGTGAAAATGTGTGCCTTGCAATAAAATCAAGACATGTTTCAGCCAATTCCATATGGAACGTTTTTAGACTCTCGTTCATTAATAGTCGCAAATCAGAATTAGGTGCTTGTTGTGTGATATTTGGATGTTCCCGACCACGAGATCCCCTTTCAGTTAAACTTGAACTACGCTTTCTATTCGAAGAGTCTTCATTTACTATATCATCAAAAGGCATGTGAGCGTTTGATTGAATTGACTGTATAAACGAATATTTTAATATAATAATTGTAAAATAATTAATTTATTTTAAATTACGTCTATTATATATCTGATTATATTGCGTCTCATTGGAAGTTTGCATTTAAGAAACCATCCTGCAATTACGTGATGAGCTAGTGATACTATATAATGATCGTAAGGTTGTGGCTTGGTATAAGGAACCGATATTGCAAAGACATACATGTATTGTCGCGGAACGAAATTTGCGAATAAATGATTAGGCAATCGGCTCAAGACTGTTTGTACATACAAATTTACAGAAATAGATATTAATTATTGACATCATACAACTATAACTGAATGGATAAAAAATGATACTTACTAGATAAAAATTCGAGAACTGGAATAGCTACATCAGCTCTTGCTGTCATTTTACTCATCTGCAGAAGAACTTCAGCCAATTGCCTCATCAAGGTCTCAGGCATTTCAAGTATCATAATTGTTAATGTATTAATACAAATTGCTGCCCAACGTGACGGTAGAATATACAATTTCATAGCTTCAATAATAGCCAATTGATTAGAAGTATTCAAAGAATTGTGATATATTACTAAGCTTGCTATCGCTGGCCAAACTAATACATGAAATTTATCGGTTGTCATATTCAATGAAAACGTTGTCATGTAATCAGTTCCTTTGCGCTCCGAAATTAGTTTAAATAGTGTTTGAGCTAATGAATCCATATCATTGCCATGAATTAATACTTTATTTTGCAAAATGTTTGGCAACTCCTTTAACACAAGCTCAACTACATAAAAGTCTAGAATAAATGAATAAAAATAAGAAATATTAAAAATTTTGTTTTTTTTTAATGTATTATTAGCATTTTTGAATTAATTTTTTCTCAGAAAAAAAAGAAAAATGTTAAGGTATAAAATTGAAAGTACATACCCCTTTCAATATCCAGACACATGACAATAAGTTTACATCCTCTTCGGATAGATATTTTAGTAAAATTAACTGGTGGAATTGTCTCTTGACTAGATTGTGAAAATTGTTGTTGATAATTAACTCCTTGATACGGTAGAGATGCATCAATACCTAAGTAGAAGCTAAATCGTACTTTATTGGGATTTTTAGGATCAGGGTATCCCAAATGATAGCTTCCATTAGCTCTTGCCTTTAACATCCAATTGAATATCTGATAACAAATGCAATGTAAAAATATATACTGTGATATTATTTGTACGGAAAATATTTACCCTCATACGAACTCCGTGGAATGACTCAAAAACTTGTGGGCACTGATAGTGTTGCTCTAAATGTCCAACCAAAATATCGAAGATACGAATTGCGTGATACGATGGTAATCTATATAACTTTTCAATAAATAGTTCAATTAGCCCATCAACAACAGTAAGAACATCTTGAATATCATTTTCTGACTTCAAAATCGTCTGATCATATGCATACAACTCGAATGGTCTGTTCATAATTTTTTCAAGTATATCTAAAAGCTCGCTACATCGTCTTGAATCGCAATGCCAAGTAAAATCAATAACCGCTTTTGCAACTGTTTTTCGCACAAGCACATCATTCTCTTGAGATATATTCAAAAATTGTGGTATAACAACACGTTCAAGAATCTCCTCTTCATATGCAGCACGATTATTGTCCATTATTTGCATTAGTGATTGGATTGTTTTAATACGAATTTTTGTATTCGAAATTTTATAAAATCGATCAACAAAAACATGAAGAGCTTGTAACCAGTGTGGTCGTGTTGCTGTTATTTTTGATGCGCGATATTCAATAAGATTTATAACAGATATTTCTGGTCGATTCTCAGCTATTTTTTCAATAAGGTCATATATGGTTTTAGGATTAACGCGGACATCGTCATTTTTCATTAATTCCTCAATTTTATCTATTGTTTTCTGAAAGTGGTCCTGTAGATTTAACTCATTTGTCATACCGCACTTCTCTAAATATATTATATATATATATATCATTATTTGTAATCATTATCATAAAATTAATTTATATTACCATAAAAGGAAATATTATCTGCTATTGCAAAAAGTATATCGCAAACAACATCCCAAATGTGCTCTGGTAAATCTTTGCATTTATCGATCAGCATTCGGATACTCAGTATAACCTCATATGTGACAATATCTTTTTGACTATCTAACGCCTAAAATACAACTAGTATTTAATCGGAAAGTATGTCTATATATATTTCTTAATATTTACTCGTAGAAAACTGATCAATACTGTTGATTGAGAATAGCGGAGCATTGAAACTATACCACAAGTAGATCCCCACAATCCCATCGTAACATGGAAGATCGCCCCGCGCAGGAGGAATTTATTTTCATACAATGCTCTGTCTTTCAAAATGCTGCACATTGTAAGCAGTGAAGCATGTCCTAAGTTAGAACCTAGCAAATTCTTCATGATCTATAAATAAGACAGATATTTGAACATTTAATTAATTTATCTATCCCAAATAAATCAATTTTTACTTTATATGAAGTATGGCAGTATAAGGATGCATTAACTATCTGACACAATGTCACAATACAATCAGTTAATGTCTCATTAGGAAATATTGCGTAGCATATAACAGCATCGAGTACTTGTAGGCACTGAAGACCAATTTTCGTATCATCGGCATTGCAACTCAAACTGCAAGCATGCCTGAAATTATTAAAATTCGATATACTAATTGATGTTTTATACAACAAAATAAATCAGAGAAAAATTTTATTAAACTGCAATTTATTGAATATGTAGATTATTAGAAATTTAACTTACTGAACAATTCCAACAACGATATCGTTATCTAAATGGGCAGCATTGAATTTGATTATATTAACGAGCATTTCAAGGTATGTCAATGTTAGACCAGCTTCGACAATATCAGATGCCCATTCCAACATAAATTTTCCAATCTATAGGCAATAATATTAATAAATTCTAAAAATAGATCGATGGTAAGAAAAATGTTTATGCAAAAGAGACCTTTTCCTCAAAATAAGTAATATTTTTGCCATTGTAAGTCAGTTGCTTAAGTAATTCTAGTCTATGTCCCATATCTTCCGGTATTTCATGTTTCTAAAACACAATTCAATTTAGTTTTATATTAAAAGAAAAGTTTTTCTATTTAATTTATTTGTACTTTACCTGAATTAAAAGAAAAAAGTGCTCTCGCATTAGCGATAGATT
Organism: Atherix ibis; assembly: GCA_958298945.1. NCBI lineage: Eukaryota > Metazoa > Arthropoda > Insecta > Diptera > Athericidae > Atherix > Atherix ibis. Next base: position 25,670,927 of record OY282605.1, on the reverse strand, counting down.
TTCGTATTGTCCCTGAATTAATTTTCGATAAAATGTTAAAGTAATATGTCGATGCTCGGTTGATTTGTTATCCACGATCAAATCTTTAGTGAGGTCATACAGCTTTGTCAAGGAAGTCTAAATTGAAATGTCTTTAGTTATGCTATATGAAAAAAGAGTCCACTCATTTACATCTTCCAAGCGCGACGTAAGGACAAAGTCACCTAACTCTTTCAGTGCTTTACAACGTTGTGCTACTGGAGTTTCTGGTCGCAGCTCTCTCTCTAGCTCTGGCCACAGTTCACGTTCCTTATTTACTCCTACCAATAATAAATTAAATTGTTAATGTTCGTTATTGACACATTAATAAAGTCAAATCAACCTGATATTTTTGGGTTCCGAAAAAATTGACGAAGCTTGAACAGCTTATTTTCCTTTTCCTTAGAACTCATCATTTACTTCCACCTAATTTTCTCTGCAAGAAAGCTTCCAAATTCTTGCCTCCTTTCAATAACAACCTATCAAAAAACCGAGCTAGCAATTTTTCACGTTTTGACAAGCCACACAATCCCGTTCATTCAAAACAGCTGTTCTTATTCACACCGGCACATAAACACACCTATCCATGGCGTGTCAAAATTTATATTTTAAATCTACTTCTTTTACTTTATTTCATCTTTTTCCCGCCAATGTTTGCATAAATGTGCAATCGCCAATAACATTTTTTTGTTAAATATTAGCAAAAAAAATTATTAATAAAACTTACATCAAAGCTGGTTATATATTAGTTTAAAAAAAAAATAATTTTAAAAATTCAATAATTCAGGAAAAATCGGAAGCGCATACTTTAAAACAAGAATTTTCAATTTTTCAAATATTCATTGAAATAAAAATAAAGAAATATAATTCAAGTCAAATATTTTTAAATACAAATTCATATTCAAATATATCTATTAGAAAATTAAATTATATGTGTAAGAATTGAATGAAAGTTGCCAACAGTTGCAATTTTTAGTCTATGCTAGACTTCTGCCTGTAAAATTAACGCTGAAAATGTCAAAATAGCACGAGATGAATTTCTTTATTTTCGGATGGGATAGTCATTATTTTGGTTTGTGCGGATTTTTCGCGGTAGAATAACACCATTCATTTTATTAAAATAACATATTTTATTGTTTGCTTCTTTTCAATTTCAAATAAATAAGTTTAAATATATTTATTATTCAATATATATTTTTTTGTCCAGTTGATAAGAAATAATGTTGGTAAATATTATGGGCAAAAATGTACAATTCCATATATGGTCAAATTTGATTTGAACTTTTTTAGAATCCAGATGAAGATACTGAGTGGAATGATGCTCTTCGTTCGAAGGGGATATTGCCCCCAAAGCAAAAAAAGGAGGCTGAAATTTCTGAAGAGCAAATAATATCGATGGTTGACCAAACAATCGAAGCGAAATCCAAAGCGTGTGCAACTAAGGATATTTCAGAACTAGACTTGGATGAATTAGACGAATTGGAAGATTCTGAAGATGAAGCCGTACTTCAGGAATATCGTCAAAAAAGAATAGCGGAACTGAAAGCATTATCGAAGAAAGCAACGTTCGGCACTGTTGGTGAAATATCTGCTGAAGATTACGTGAATGAAATAAATAAAGCTGGCGAAGGCATATGGGTTATTCTGCATTTATATGAAGTAGGAATTCCATTATGCTCACTAGTTAATCAATTTATCAGCGTGTTGGCGCAAAAATTTCCTCAGACTAAATTTCTCCGTTCAATTTCTCAAACGTGTATACCCAATTTCCCCGAAAAGAATTTACCGAGCTTATTTATTTATTACGAAGGCGAAATGAAGAGTCAATTGATTGGTCTTCTGGACTTGCGCGCAGATAATTTAACTTGTGACGAACTTGAATATTTGTTAGGACGTACTGGTGCAATACCAACTGAAATTACAGAAAATCCCAAAACTATGATTAAGGACAAAATGCTCTCTGATTTAAATGAAGCTAACGATTGGTAACAATTGATTACTTTGTACAAGTGATTTTCAATAAATATACTTTAACATATGAATCAAAATTTTAAAATTGTTTAAATCTATTATTTTTTATCGAAATTTTTTCATCTTTAAAAAAAGCTGCTCTCGCTTACTTTCTCTAATAAAGTGTTTTTATAAGAAATTCCAATGGGTTTTTTTTCTTAAATATAAGATAAAATTTTTAATATATTGGGAAATGGACTGCCAATTTATATTGAGCAGACATTTTAATTTTATTTATATTTTCAAATCGAAATAAATTAATTTTTATAGATTTGATTTTTACATATATTTTTAAATGTACTTCACTAAATTCTGAATATAAAGCAACGGAAAATTATTTTTTTTTAATTTCTTAGTAATAAACCGAATTTAATTTCCGACATTTATTTAAGCATCAACATTTACTACTTTTACACAAATGGAAATTTATTTAAATAATTAAACACTGAAATTAAAAATAATTTAAATGAAATCTTTAATTTTTATTTGATTTTTGTATATTACAATAGGTTTTGATTAAATTGAATTTTCGCAAACATTTCTATTTTATTTTCGCAATTATGATATAAATTAACGCTAGGCGCAAACTAGAAAAATAATTATTAAAAAAAAACAAATCAACATATATTAATTTTTATTGAAGTTGATTGATGGAAATTTACAATATTATAATTTCTTTAACATCTTCAAAATCAAGAAACGGATGTTATTCATTTATAACATTCAAATTTACGCATTATGAAGTAAAATTGAAATAAATCAAAAGCATTTTTTTTCAAATTGAGCACAATAACAAAACTACTACTACTTGTGAGACAAAGAACTAATACAATTTTTATACGTACATAAATGTCCATCAAAACATCACTTATATTTAAAACATTGGTTTTTTAAAGAACTTTCAATATTTTAATTTTTAGCAAAATATAATATAGTTTTTATGATAGAAACTTATATCTCAGGTGCGATTAATCTGTTCAAATACTAAAACAATAACAATTTCAATTGCATAGTATTTTCTACTGCTTTTTCTTTTGAGTTAATTTTTTTTTTTTTGCAAAGTAAAAAAATCTTTCAAATTGAATGAAATATAAATATAATTTAAATGAGAGCTCACAAATATTTAAAAAAAATTGCTTGCAAGAAAATATCTAAAATTATAGAATTCAACTCTCAAAAACAGAAATTGGAAAAAAAAGAATAAACTTAAATAGAAAGGACAAAAATCAACTATGTTATTATTGTAAAAGAACACGCAGCTACCATATTTGCGTATGCTTTTCATAAATCCTCACAAAATATCATATTATATTAATATTATTATAAATATATATATATGCTTTTTAATTTGCTTAAATAATCGAACGAATCGGATTAACTCGTTGTTTGGAATTTGTTGCACGGTTGAATAATCGACGTTTTCCGTATAGGCACTGATTCTGGTGTTGGTATTGCTTCACCAGTTGGAACTTTGTTAGCGAAAACTTGTTTTATACCACCACCCTTTTGTTTTGCCATTTGATAATCGCCTGAATCGAAATATTTTTGCTAAAAAAAAAATTACCATTAAAATTTGAATGATTTATTAAAAAAAAAAAAAAAACCGAATACACACTCCTTTTTGTAGCCTTTTTTGGAGGAATGCTGAGTGACCACCAGGCCCACGTAATGCTCCTGCACTTGGATATTTGGATTTAAGTTTCTCCTCTTCCAGTTTTTCAATTTCCCGTGCACTTACCTTTACCAAAAATAAAATAATTAATTTTATCATGTTAAATATTAAAATAATGTTTAAGCGATCAATACCTGAGTTTCTTGCTCTTGTGGCGACGTTTCCTCTGTTTCACTCATTTTGTTTTAAATAGTCTTAATAAAATATTCAAAAATATATATCCTGGAAAGAATAAATATTTTCATTTAATCAATAAGAAAATTTAAAAAAAAAGAAAAACTGTATTTAATTGTTTAACTGTATGAATTTTTTTTTTAAACCACCGTTTGGGAACAATCAATAATTCTTCTATTTTGAATATGTTCTTTTAATTGATCGTTTATTGAATAAAACATATGATTTTCTACAAAATTGTATAAAAACCTTTATTCTATAATAAAATGCGATGTTCGAGTAAAAAGTGAACAAAATACAGTTATTTGACGTAATTGGTTAAAAGAATGCACACATTTTCGATAATATGCGGCTACTACTGAATTCGAGGTTAATCTTCTGAAATAGAAGCAACTACCTGTAATGAATGAGTGCACACCGAAATTACAACACGTCGTAGCAGCTGCTCATTCGAGTATTTGGAATTTTGACATTTGGCCGAATCTGTATTGAAAATACGACTCGGCGCAATATTACGCTCAAAGTTTTCCACAAAAATATATTCGTAGATGCTCTATCAAACCATCCTTGACTATACTACAGTACAATTCAATGACGTCTTCTAAGTTCCTAAATCTACCAATCGAAAAAAGATGTTTAGATTCATGCACGTATACGAAAATAGAGCGAATATGTGCATACAAACAAAATTTTAAAATAAAAAATGTAACACTCCAAAATATCATCGGCTAATCCGATTTTACATATAAGATTATCTTACAACCAAAAAATCTATTACACAAAACAATATTACATAGACGTTAATGCTTTTGTCAAACAAAAGATATGAATATTTCATTGAATTCAATACGAATATACCCGTACCAGTAATGAAAAATTCTCCTTATACGAATCTTCTGGGTAGAAAATGCACTATTTTATATTAATGCAAGATGAACTCAAAAATAATCAGTCTTTTTTTATAATAAACATTTACACAAACTATAATTATTTCACAAACCCATTCTTTAAATGAAATCTTTATACTTGATGGCGGTCATCCGTTGTTACTACGCTTGCTTTGCAAAACAAATTTCCTAGTACTGCCAGATTACTAATTTGATTATATACTAAGGGAAATATAGTCGATTTTGGTTATAAGGATGGTGCTTGTATGAGGGAAAATAATATTTTGTAACGGCAACTCATAATATCCCATAAATAAATTACTATTAAAATGATTATTTTTTAAATTACTATTCAAACTTTATACTAAGCAAACACAAATAATATAGTAAAAATCTGCTAAATCATACACTACATTATATGCAAGTATACCATAACTAATATTTTTCTTCTTATTTATTCGCTTATAAAATATTTGTATGTATGAAATAAAATTATTTGATGATAATAATTTGATATATATAATTGAAACTTTAAAGTAAAACAAATTATTTCGATTATTAAGCACATAAAATTTAAATATTGGAAAATAAATATTTTTGCGCCCCTATTATACACATATAAAAAGGTAATTAAATAATACTTTTTTGTGATTTAATATAAAGTGCTTGTTCTACGCTAAAAAACCAAAAAATGAATTAATTTCTCTTTCCATAGGATTAAATAAACTTTAAATTGAATATATCAAACATATTGAAATTGTATATATTTGTTATTTAATTTAATTTTTAAAGAGAAACTCTATATTATTAATCAAATATTTTACTACCTCATATATATGTATATTTAAAATATAATTTTTTTTTTAAATTTTCAATTAAAATCAATATGGAAATTATATTGATGAAATAAAAATATTTCTTTAAAAACTAATTTCAATCTTTAAAAATATATATATATATATATATTTCTTTAAAGCAAAAAATATATAAAAGATGAAAAACGATATTCTTTTTTATTAATATTATTCATTTTGTGGTTTCGAAAATATGCTCTGTCATTTGTCAGCTGTGAACAAATATACCATTTAAAGAAAGCATTATGGATTTTTTATTTACCAATTTTCTAAAAAAAATTCTACAAAACTAATAATTCTGTTATAGACACTTTTCGAATAAAATTTGCTTCATTAAAAAGGTTTATTTCTTACTTGCTGGATATGTTAATAAGCAAAATTGTCATATATGAGGCTCTAAGAATCCACAAGGAACTATAAAAAAACCATCCGTGAAAAGTGACTTTCTGATGCACATTTTGGTATGAAAATGTCATTGTCCCGTATTTCTTTGAAAACGAACAAGGGAACACTTACTGTAAATTCTGAGTGCCACGACAGTAAGATAGCCTACTTTTTTCGGGCTATAACTTAAAGATTTTAATTTGGACCATACGAGGTTTTAACAAAATGACGCTATAGGCCACACAACATGACAAATTTTGAGTTTTAGTAATGTATATTATATTCCAAAATTGTACGATTTGGCCTGTTTAGATATTTACTTGTAAAGCAAAACATAAAAGATCATGTTAATGCAGACAATTTTTACAATTTAGAGCATTTAAAAATCAGCATCCACCAAGTAATAACAAATTATAGCCCGAAATGTGCAAAAAAGTCATAAAAAATTATTGCAATATGTTCGAGTCCTGCAAGAAGTGTGGCATTGCCCTAGCAGTATTATGAAATAATCTATTTTTTAAGTGTGTTATAACAAATAATTGAATATTATCTCAATTATGATATTATTATTTTAAAAATAGATAACGTTAAATTCTCTTATATATTGGAAACTTAACATTGCAAATGAAAACCATTTTATTTTTTTATCATTTTTTTTCCATTCATTCATAAAATATTTAAAAAATTCACAGAACTAATTTTTAAACATTTTCACTTTTGTATAATAAATCCAATCTGCATTATACTCTCAAATGAAGATACTAGTAACAAGTGAATTTTTGAACGGAGGCGGTGAAATAGCATTAAATAATATGTTGTTAGATTTTTTATTTATGTACATAAATAAAATGATATAAATAAAAAAAAAACCGAAGAAAACAAATAAAAAATGTTTAAGAAATATGTTATTACTTATATATGTATGAAGAATATACAAAATAAATTCGAAAATCATTATGGAATAACAATGATTTAATTAAAGCGAAAAAGTGCATTCACCTCAGCATTACCAACAATAAAAATTTAAGTATACTTCCGCTTATAAAAAGCTGAAACAAATATTCTAGATTGTATTTTAATCAATTGAAAATATATTTCAAGCAAGACTAAGAAAAAGTGGCGTAATAATGTATTAAATTGGTATTTTTTTTTAAAAAAAAGGCTAGTGATTTTTCAAGGTTCAATCAGCAATTTATTTTTTTACAGATAATTTTAAGAATAAATCGACTGAACAATTTTTTCGTTCGACAAGTAAAAAAATAATGGACATTAACTCTGAAGACACCAAAAGTTCTTAGCGTAAGAATTATTCTTACTGCAAAACGAAATAATGAACAAAAGTCTTGCAGAATTTTAATTGGGATAATTTAGTTTCCCTTTTCAAAAAATCTAAATTACTTTTAACTTAATAGAAACTCTGTTGCCAAAGAGAATACAATAATTGGCCGCAACGCATTTTAGTAAATCGTGTAGCAGATGACCAACATGTTTCAAGGCGATCCAAATAAAGCATTTGGACAGGATTCAATTTGTTCTTGCAAACAAAATAAACCCCAACTTATTTTTCATTTACATACGATCTTAATTATTTTTAATACATTCAATTAAGTGGTAAAAATCTTAATATACTCGTATGTTATTTATATAGAATATTTGTTAAAGTATTCTAAATCCATTTTTTTTATTATTATCAATTTTATTACAAAAAAAAAATGAAACTTTTTTGTGAATATGAAATCTTATACTGTTATTTTTTTTTTAAATAAGAAAATATTCAACGTAGAGGTAGCTATATACATTAAATATATACTAAATAAATAAATTTAATTGTGTGGGATTGGTGAAAGCAAATTTTTATGAATTTCCAAACAAACGAGCTCATGAACTTGAACTAATACAAAATTTAGATCATGCAAATATACTAATTGACCTTATTTTTTTGAATTATATTACCATTCATGTGTATATAGTAAAAGAAAATTTATATTAAATTGACCTAAAAATAGAATAGATTGGACAAAATAGGAATTTTAATCAAAGGCTGATAAATGCCTACTATACACATATGTGAACATGTAACTTACCCAATATATATTAAACGCAAATGTCAGTCCTAAATTTATATGTAAATTAAAGCTTTTTGATTTAAATTTACATGAGATAAAAAAGAGTAGAATATGTAAAATATGAAAGATAATTCTATTCAAATTTTATATTAATAAAAATTATAATATATAATCCGTTTGTGTATATGATGATGAAAGAAATCATCCGATTGTGCGTGCGTTTTTTTTTTGTATCATGATTTAAAAAAAACACATTTTTTCTATTAAATTGATAGGCAAACTTATTAATTTTTAATCTAAAAAATAATTATATTGTTTATTTTTTAAACCAATTTAATACTATTTTATTTCAATATCTATATATGAATGTGGTCTCTTGTAGAATAAACCTCAAGCTAATATTATTTAATTATTTGAAGCTCTTTGCTATTATATTATTATAAATATAAATTTTCGTTTATTTACTTGAAATTATAGCAAAGAGCTTCAAATAATTTATTATTTTATATTATTATACGAATATACGTAACCCGCGGAAATTCAAACAAGCGTTTGTGAAGAAACAATTGCGTATGCGAAAACTGACTGTCTGGTGTGTACGAGGTATATTCAAAAAGTATCGGAAATTTTGAATTTCCGCGGGTTACGTATATTCGATTTTCGATTTTTTATGGCGTTATGTTGGTACTCATGTCTCTCACTTATGCCGACACCTGATTTGCTTGCACGTGTTTTGGCTCGTTTTCGATTTTTGCCCATTTTCGACCAAAAACAGCATCGAATTAACATGACCCAAATTTGCTGCAGAGGGTCATAACTGGTGACGACTCTGCCCGCGACGACCCAAATTTGCTCCAGAGGGTCATAACTGGTGATGAATCATGGGTTTATGGTTATGACGTGGAAACCAAAGCTCAATCATCCCAATTGAAGCGGCCGCACGAGCCAAGACCGAAAAAAGCGCGCCAAGTTCGATTGCAGGGGCGTGGTGCATCATGAGTTCTTGCCACAGGATAGAACGGTCAATAAGGAATATTACCTGCAAGTTATGCGCAAGTTGCACGAAACAATCCGCCAGAAACGCCCGGATTTGTGGAAGAATAAAAATTAGCTTTTGCACCATGATAACGCCCCTGCTCACACATCGTTGCTTGTGCGCGCAACTTGAACACAAATAATGCCGCAGCCACCGTATTCCCTAGATCTGGCCCCCTGTGACTTTTTCTTGTTCACGAAAGTGAACTGAAGATCCCAATGAAAGGACGACGCTGCGCTACGATTGAGGAGATAAACACGGTATCGTAGGGGAAGCCGAACAAGATAACAAAAAATGATTTTTTGAAGGGCTTCGAGCATTGGAAAAAACGTTGTCTACTTTGAAGCGGACAAAATAGATGATTCATGAATAAATAAATAGTTTTTGAAAAAACACAAAATTCGCGATACTTTTTGAAAATACCTCGTATTATAAAAGAAAATTTTAACATAATTACTAATATTATGTTAGTTGAAAAATGTCTACATATCCTGTATGCTTAGTATTATTTCATTTATTTCTTTTCTAAAATATTCAATTATTTAAGTTTCATTACTTGATTTCTATGAATAAATGTCTAAGTAGATATTTGTTAAAATTCAAAATTTTTATATTTCGTTAGTCAATTTACTCACGACTTTGACGATAAGGTATTCTATCGACCACTTATATCCTAAAGTGGTGAAATTTGAGAATTTAAGTAATTTCCTTTATCTTAATGCCATATAGTCGAAAAGAAATTTGATTTCCATATATGCATAATATCATTAATTTTGATATTTAACGGAACTTATAGAAAGCAAAACTAAAATCTATTCAAGTTAAGAATTTAAATTAGCATAAAATATGAATATTGGCTTTCGTTCATTGCCTTTATCATGCATCAGCATAGATTTATTTCTATCTAAATAAAATTCCATAAGGTGAGATAATAGTTAAATATAAACTGGATAAATGAATAATCCAATTAATATCTTTTATATGTTGATAGTAGATAACAAATAAATTCGAAGATTATTCTGTCAATAAAAAGGAGTTGTTTACAGTTGAACGAAAATTATCTACAAGAATTTTTAATTATGATACAATATTATTTTTTTTTTTAAATTTGACTGTCATAATTTTAAAACTAACTACAATATATTCTTTTCTTTGGATTATTGAAAATTTGCGGAAAAGAAATTTTGTTTGTACGAAAACACGTTGTTTTATAATTACTTAAGAGTATTAAGAAAAAATTTGAGTGATTTTTCTCTTGTTTATACAATCTTTAATATATAAATTTTTTTTATTGTAAAAAGACTATTGAAAAAGAACTAGAATGAAAAAGATGAGCAATTTTTCTTGTTTTCAATTAATTCTTTTCATTTCTTTAGTACAGTAAGGTGATGGTAAGGGCTCACTTTTCCATCATCATTGAAGACAAGTGCGTTCGAGGTCGTAGCCACATGTGGCCATGCCAAATGAGAAAACGACATCACAATCTATATAAGAATGCGCAATTCTGACCGGTGTCCAATAGAAGTCTCAGAGTGGCGACACCAGTAGCCGTGAAATCTTAACCACTAACAATATCAGTCGATAGACCATCAGTATGGTTAGCTAACCACCATACCTACTATGATTACAAGTACAACTGGCTGGACCATCTCGATCATCTCGGACCCTATTGCAATCAACATTTTCTTTTACATCGTAAATAGAAAGGGGCACAGAACTTAAAGCCGTTTACCATTATCGTCACAAGCTGATGTACCGAACAGCAATTTTTTTCTGTTGAAATTTTTATGTTTTTATTATACCCGAGCATATTTGTGTCTTTAAGTTAGAGCTGAAAATATTATATTGCCTTTTATTTTCGAAATTGTTTTTTTTTCCTTTCTTAACCTTTTTTTGTTCGTTTATAACAATCTGACTTCATATATACATAGAGGAGAATATTATGGATTTTATCAGGTTCGGTTCAGTTAGTCGATCGATGTTATTTGGTGAGTGATGTTCTTCTTGAACAGCAGCACCTGAAAGCACAACATTATACGGCACCTGAGCAAGCGCAAGCGATCGGTAACAAGCATTCTAACCAAAACTACCGACCAAACGACAAGATTCATCTGCTCCAACAAAAACTCGATCCAATCGTATCCGATTAAGGCACTGACTGGAAACGACAGTTATAGTCGCGCGTTCTTACAATACCGGATTCTAAGATTGTTGTGCATACTCAAGAATTAAGAGGAATTTAATGCTTTTGTAATTGCATATTGCCATTAATTACGTTCAATTGAAAGAAAAAAGGGACATTTAAAAGTGCACCTCTGGATTTTATCATCGATTACGATATTTTCAAATTTAAATTGTTATTAATCGTAATCGAACATATCGTTATCCCAAGATCGACAATTTTATATAAAACAAGAAAACTTTTTGAAATATATTTTTTTTATGTTATTAAATAATTAATTAAAATTAGAATGCATTTATTAGTAATTAGTTTTGTGCTGACAAATTTTGTGTTGATTTCGGTTAATGGTGGACCGGTTACCGAAAATAGTATTACTAACAATCATGTATTTAACCATCAATTCTCGACTAATTTACAAAACCATTTCGGTGTCAATAAACCTTCAAAACTTCGTCTTTATTTATTAGCCGATTTGGCTAAAGCTGCGTCTGAATTGGTGAGTGTATTTTTATTTATTTTATTTACTTTTAATTTATTTTTAAATCTTTTTCTTCACTCTTTTTTGTCTATTGATCTTTCTTAATTTTTTCATCAGTTAAATTTATTTGGATTTTTTTTTCCCCCAACTAAAACATAAAAACACGATGATCAAAGAATAAAAACATAATAAAAGTAAAAGATAAAAAATATATCATACCATACAAAATACTAATATCTTTCTTTCTTTGAATTTAAGATCATCTTGTAGATAATTTCTACTGTCAAAAAAAAAAAAATCTTTCTTTCAATCTCATAACAAATCGCATTTCTTTCGCATAACAAAGCAATAATATTAGAATTGTGCAAGTTTTAACTGTGTTCTATTCTACACATATCACCGGTATAATAATTTGTCATCTTGTATATGAAATATCATTAATTATATTTATCACACTGACAAGTACAGAGAGTTCATATTATTACGAGTATTATACTTAAGGCCTTTACAATTCTGCACAAATTGATTATTTCTTATGAGGTCTTTTCGTCTTATGTTTAAATGAAAGATTGTGTGAAATGCTTTTACTCAAAATAAAAGTGTCTCTTAATTATTAACCACAATATATTTTATTCAGAGTTAAATGCTTTAGAACAGATTGGATTAATTAACATAATATGGATAATGAAAAAAGTTCTTTGAACTATTATCTGAGTAGTAAGCAATTTAATTAATTGTATGGTTTGTGGTTTGAAATTAAATTGAATTTTTGCTTCAACTAAAGTTTCGTAATAACCTTATCAGTTGTTAGAAAATCTTATTGTACTTTTGATTAATTATTAAGATAATAATATCTAAGAATTAATTCATAATGTAAAAATAATAAATCGATTTGTCTAAATCTAATTATAATCTTAGAGATCGATACTCCTTAGTACATTCTTTGATAACTTATTTTGTTAAAAAGAACAAATTATTAACAAATTATCATCTAATAAAAAATATTCCTAATTAACTATTTTTTTTTTACAGAATTATAATATTAATTTCAAATTTTTGGTTTTATTTCTTAAAGTAAATTGTCTGCTTAAACAACGTTAGATATAGGGTTTATATTTCGGAAAGTAAAGCCCCGTCATTTTATAGTTGTCAAACACGTATATCCTTTAAGTTAGCATTTATTTAATTTAATTAAATAAATTTTTATTTATTATGGAATATTAAAAGAACCATAAAATGCGCAGATTGGGTTTTAGAATATAGGGCTTTGGACGCTGATTTTCTTAACATACTTTTTTCATGGATAAAGCTCATTTCTTGCACGGTGGATATGTCAATAAGCAAAATTGCTCTGAAAACCCCATAAGTGACTACCCAGAAGCCATTGTATCCGCAAAAACAAACTCTTTTGTGTTTTTTTTTTGGCCTGAAAATATCATTGTCCGTATTTCTTTGAAAATATAGAACGAAAGACCATTACCGTCAAATCTGAGCTCTATAGTCGCATGGTAACTGCCTTCTTTTGGCCTGAACCCAAAGATTTTCATCTCGACCATATGTGGTTTTTAAAAAAAAACGGCAGCAAAAGCCACCCAGCGCGGACAAATTATGGCGGGAAAAGTTCTCAAAACCTGTAATTTCGAGATTTAGTGATGCCTCGAGATTGTACAATTTGACGCCGTTGGACTTTTTATTGTAGGGTTACACAAAAGATTGTGTTTACGGAGGAATTTTTTTTAATTTTAAAAGATTAAACAATAAACATATGTCAAGTAATAAATAGTTATCAAAATTTATCTAAAAAATATTGAATCCTACAGAAAAGACATTTAAAAGACAATATACGAGGTCTGTTCAAAAAGTATCGCGATTTTTGAATTTCCGCGGGTTACATATATTTGATTTTCGATTTTTTATGGCGTTATTTTGGTACTCATGTGTCTCACTTATGCCGACAAATTCGGCCATTTTGAATGTTCAGTTAATTTTTGACAGCTGCTTTGTTTGCACGTGTTTTGGCTTCGATTTTTGCTCAATTTCGACCAAAAACAGCATCGCATTAACATTGCTAAGGAGCTGTTGGACTCTGACTGCGATGACCCAAATTTGCTCCAGAGGGTCATAACTGGTGACGAATCATGGGTTTATGGTTATGACGTGGAAACCAAAGCTCAATCATCCTAATGGAAGCTGCCGCACGAGCCAAGACCGAAAAAAGAGCGCCAAGTTCGGTCGAATGTGAAGGTTTTGCTTACAGTTTTCTTCGATTGCAGGGGCGTGGTGCATGATGAGTTCTTACCACAGGGTAGAACTGTCAATAAGGAATATTACCTGCAAGTTATGCGCAAGTTGCGCGAAGCAATCGGCCAGAAACGCCCGGATTTGTGGAAGAACAAAAATTGGCTTTTGCCAATACGGTGGCTGCGGCATTATTAGTGTGTTGGAAACAACACACTAATAATGCCGCAACCACCGTATTCCCCAGATCTGGGCCCCTGTGACTTTTTCTTGTTCCCGAAACTGAAAAGCCCCATGAGAGGACGACGCTATGCTATGATTGAGGAGATAAAGACGGAGGAGCTGAACAAGATCACAAAAAATGATTTTTTGAAGTGCTTCGAGGATTGGAAAAAATGTTGGCACAAGTGTATAATAACTGGTGGGGATTACTTTAAAGGGGACAAAATAGATATTCATGAATAAATAAATAATTTTTGAAAAATCATAAAATTCGCGATACTTTTTGAACAGATCTCGTATTTCAAACATTCACCTCAAAAAGTTTGTGGCAGTAATTTGATAGAAAATTTATTGAAACTATTATGGCAATATATAAGCAATATAATGCAATATATATCGCTTATATATTGCCATAATGCGAAATAAGCCTTTTTCGTACATTTTATATAACTTTACTTTCCAAAACAGAATTTGGATAACCGTATATATTTAGAAAAATAGAATTATAACAAAGATATTCTTTATGTATACAAAATACGTCATTTATTTATGTATTGATTTTTAGTTTGCAGATTGTTAGTATTTATTCTATCAGCGCTTTATTACTGAAAAGAGGTTCGAAAGAACTTCTCAATAAACTTTAAAATATTTATTTAAATATATATTCGTTGTTTTATCATTTTAATGTGAATGACATCCCATCTTCTTTTTTTATTATTTATTGCAAAATATTAATTTTTTCCAAAATTAATATAATATGTATATTCGTCGTATTTTGAATACCATAGTAACTAAAATAAAACTAAAAAAAAAAGCAAAGATATTAAATTAATTCTAATGTATGATAAATTTGGAATTTGAGCAACCATTTTATTTACTAAAAAAGCAAACTTTGAATAAAAATGAAAGAGAAAAAATATTATTTATAAAATATAAAATTCTTATATGTATGTATGTACGAGTGTATGTATTTGTACCATTGTCCCCATTAGCAGTTTAGCCGGATGACCTTGGATATATTAGGATCGCGTGCAACCGACGATTCATGACCTTTGCGATTCTTTTTACAGATTTTGCGAGAACATAAATTTTATTTCAGCAGTAATTTTTGGGAACATCTAAAATTCTATACTATCTAAAAGTACATACCACAGTTTTTAAGGTTTCTTTTCCTCCTAAAAGTAGAGCTTGATTTATATTTTTAGTAGCAATAAATAAAGTTCTTCTTTATGAATTTAAGAAAAGAAGTTGAGAATATTTGGCCATATTCCCATGTTAAGTGGTAATAATCTTACACTATAGTTACGCAGTTTTTTTTTTGTTAATCATAATAAAAGTGAAGAAGAAAATTATATATTCTTGGCTAAACTATTAGTATAAAAATATATTTTGTTTGGAAATTTTTTTCATTGTTTAACTAAAGATATGTATCTGAAAGAGTTACTCTATAATTTGATAAAAACTAAGGATAGCGCACATTTCATATTATTATACGTATATTGAGCTTATATATTTTGAATAAAGTGAATTATGTATATTGTTTTAGAAATACATTTATTATCTAATGCTTGGAAATTATTTCGTGTTTCGGGAATAGTTATAATAGTGGATTAGTGTTTTTGCTATAAAATTCTGTAAACAAGTTCTTCTAAATTCTTAATTAAATATGGTTGCTAAAAAATTACTTTACTTTATATTGAACATATTATATAGAAAAGTCGATTTTAATCCTTCAGAATAATAATGTGTTAAAAGATGTCTTTAGAGATAATTTAAAATAAAAAATATAAAAAAAACCGAAAAATTTAAAATGAATTTACAGGATTATCCAATTTGTACTTTGGATAAAAAACACACTTTAAATTTAGATTTTGATAAAATTTTTACTTTATTATACTGTTTAAACCTTGCAATAATAAAAAATTATACAATTTTATTGGTTTTCACGAGACTTCTTGCAGGACTCGATCTTTTTACGGTAATTTTTAATAATTTTTTTTTCGCACACTTCAGGTAGTAATTTAACATAGCTATCACTTAATGGTTGTTGGTTTTTAAATGGTCTTAAATTGAAGGACAATCTGCGTAAAAATGTATATTTTCATTGCCTTATATGGAAAAGCTCAACGGCATCAAATCTTACGATCTTGGAGATAAATTTAGAGCAACATATCATGAAATTACGCGTCCTGAGAGCTTTTTGCGCCGTATTCTATAGATAGAATTTGTCATATTCTGAGGCAAATAGTACCGTTTAATTAAAAACACATATAGTTCAAATTAATATCTTCAATTTTTGTCCAAAAAAAATTGGGTATCATACGGGTATAGCCCCCAGAATTTTTATTTTCTAAGAAATACGGACCAATGATACCTTTAGAACGAAATGTTCTAAAGGTATCATTGGTCCGTATATATAATTTAATTAATATAATTTTTATATAATTATAAAATTTTAATGGTATTTACGAGACTTCTTGCAGGACTCGATCCTTTTAAGGTAATTTTTATTGATTTTTCGTATACTTCGGGCTTGTAATATGGCCATCACTTAATAGATGTTGTTTTTTAAATGGTATTAAATTGAAGGATTATTTGTGTAAAAATGTATATTTTCGTTTTATTATAAGGAAAAGCTCAACACCGTCAAATCTCACGCTCTTGAAAACTAATTGATAGCAACATATCTCGAAATTACGCGTTCTAAGATCGTTTTGCGCAATAAATATAGAATTTGTTATATTCTGAAGCTTGTGGTACCGTTTTGTATTTTTGGTCCAAAAAAAATCGGATATAAAAAAATCTGTGGTACCGTTTTGTATTGTATTTATAGTCCAAAAAAATAAAATACTTCAATTTCAGTCCAAAAAAAAATCGGGTATCATACGGCCATAGCGCCCAGAATTTTTATTTTCAAAAAAATACGGACCAATGACACCTTTAGAACGGAATGTTATGGCTGCTCCACAGTCAGTGCTACATGTAGGGTAATTTTACTCTTTGACTTATTTACCAAGCATGAAAAGTATTTAATCGCTAAAAAAAAAATTTGTTTAAAACGTGAATACGACAGAACTAAAACTTTTTGAAGAAAAATTCTATAATTTTAATAGTTCAATAATATAAAATGGCAAACCTTATACTAAACAAATATTAACTTAAATAACATATATGTTTAACAACTAATAAATCCTAGGAGTATATTATACCAACTACAAAATGGATAGCTAATACTATTATAATTTTGAGATCTAACCATAAGCTTTGATTTAAATTTTTATTTTAAATAAGTTGAATGATAAAAATTTGATTATTTATTTGAAAATAATATAAATGGTATATCCACATACTATAATAGGTTTTTTTTATTAGTATAAATTGATGAAAAATTTGAAAAAGAAAAACAAAAATTTTATTTTTTTACTTCAGGATTATTTTATATAAAATGACTACGTAAGCTGATAGGAATTTTTTTTTAACTAGGCAAAATAACATAGCAATATTAAGGAAATATAAATAAATATAGTCGTACTTGAACATTATGAGTTTCAATGAATATAATCGATTTGTTAATTACATAAATAATAAGTAGAGAAGTTTGGAAAAAATTAAACAAAGCTTTTTCGTCTTTACAACGATGACATATGTAAATAAAAAAAAGATTCTGAATGAGATAAAAAAATTACAATTATTTTTCTTGTGCTTTTTAATGTGGAATCAAAGCTTTAATAAGAGTTAAGAATTTAATTTTGAAAAGAACATATTTTTTTTAAAATAAAGAACTTGATCTTTTGATCTTTATAAAAACAATATTTTCAATGAATACTAAACATTACAAATTAACTGATTTTTCGATGACGACAGATTTTCTTTTGATAATAATAAAAGTTACTCATAAAATTGAAAACGAAATATATGTTAATGTCATAAAGTCTCCCCTTTTTTGTCTGCAACTCTATACTTTTGTATTATTACTCATTTATTCGTATTTTTATTTTTATGGAATCTCAATAGTACATACATATACTCGTATGTACAATATAATACAATTATTTGTATTTAAGTGAGATTAGTAAGTATAAGTTCTTCTCATTTCACACTCTTACTACTTACAACTAAAAAAGGATTGATGAGTTATTCTTGAGGTCAAGTGCCATTTACCTGTTGCCAATTCAGTAAATTTTTTTTTTATTTGAATCTTGAAATTATCGATTTTTCTTTTAGTTTGAGGCTTTTTATGGAGAATTATTCTATAATTATTTTAAGCTTTAACGCGTTGGAATTTTGAAGTAAACAATGTTTAACTCTTAAAAAACCTATCATTTTTAATTGACCTTGATTAGAAGATAATTTTCAGTTAAGAATTATTATTGATATTCCATATAAACAAAATATACTTTAATTGAACAAAGAAAAATACTTTTATTGATTTATTAAATTTATCAAAACAAAATTAACTTTTATAATCATTTAAAATTATACTCGTAGTTACAAAATATTTCCAATTAAGTACAGATAATATTGTATATTCAAATTAAATTATTAATTTATGATTAGTAAAACTAGATGCTAACGAATATATAAAATTTTAAATTTACAGTATAAGAAAAATATTGTATTATATATTATTAAGAAAATTACTTTTTACATTGTTTTAGTAAATATTTCTTTATTAGTGGTATAGCATCCTTGAAATCCTATGACGTTATTATAATTTATTAAAACTGTTATAGCCATTTGAAGGGTGTTTATTAGGATAGATGAATCATTTATATTTGTACTTTGTAAATACGCTGATTTAATGAGTTTTATTTCAATATCGTTGGAATTTTTATTATTTTAAAAGTATTTTAAATAGTTTTGATGATGAAGAAGTTATAGAACTGCAAATATGAAATGAAGAAATTGACTTATGTGTACTTCAGCTAAAAAGGCAAAAATTGATATTTTAGATGAGAGGTAGTGTAACAATAGTGAAATTATTTAAAAAATAAAGTAAGATAGGACGAACTGCTTGGGGTACAACTGATAGAGAACGTTGGAATATATGGAGAGACGCATTCAATTCGATTAAAACTGTCCGACAAATCGCTGCTGCCAGTGGGAGTAAGTGCCAGTTATTCAACTGTGAGATGAATTTTGAAAAGTTCACCAAGTATTTAAGAGATGAAAATTAAACAGAAGTCAAATTTAACCGAAAACCATAATTTACAGTATTTGAAATATGGTCATTGGTTTCAGTGGGAAAAAACAAAGGAAAAAACGTAGTTTTGTTAGTTGAAAAAAAAAGCAATTTTGATGGGCCACAGATGGTCATCGGTTTTATTTTTACGATTTGGAGAAAGAAGAACTGAAATTTGACCCAGCATCACTCCGTTCTAAGATAGAATTCGTAATAATGTAAAGAGTAGTGTCCTATTGTGAAGTTGTAAATTTCGTCATAATTAGAAAACAGACAAAAATCCTAAAATTATTACAAATTAACGAAATATGATAAAGCTAAATATAGCGCAGAATGGGGGAAGCCATGTAAAGTAAAGGTCTAAGCCTTACTTTCTTTCACTGGACCTGAACATAATTAAGAATTATGTTTGGGCTTATCTATCTGTTAATATCTGCAAACGAGGAGGTTAATTCGAGTGCAGCAAAAATTTAATCGAATGGTATTAAAACGGCATGGAATAAAATTAGACTTAATTAAATATCGAATTTTTGAAATATTTTTAAAACAACAAAATCATTTTTTTTATCATCTATTCAAGTGGCAAGCAGTGTATACTCGTATTTGGTTATATCTACTATGATAGTTGAGAGAATACTCTATTAAGTTAAAAGAATTATTTTACAGATTAAATATAGCTTAATTAAGTACATATTTCCATTGTCCATATGTATATAATTTAAGCTATTTAATTTCAAGTTTAAAAGGCAACAAACAGGCTTGTGGCATTTGTATCACTTCAATCAGTATCAGTTCCGATCAGAATAAATTAAAGTTTTGACTTGGGAATTCCTCCAAAAATTATCATACTCTTACTTGTAGTTTTCTTTGTTCTCTTTGTAAGATGTACACTCCCAATATTCCAACAAACAGAGGACTGCTTAATTTTTAGGCGGTACAAGACTTATTTGTATAACGGATAATATATTAACGGTATTATGTGGGATTAACCAAAGTTTACTCATTACTTTATTCTATTGTGCAAATCTCTTCTACAAAATCTCTACAAGCAAGTCAATTTCACCTGAATTTTTTTGCTGCTAAAATTTACTAAAATTTTTACTAACAAGATACTGAGTGTCATCGGTTGATTTTTTTATTCTATTTGTTAAATTTAATTAACATTTTTATATTTGCATTTTTTGATTGGCAAAACAACAATTAAACAAATAATATTTCTGTACTTCTCTTATACGTGTACATAGTAATCTTTTGTAATAACAAAGTGTCTGTTGAATAAAAAATACGAGTGTATCACAAAAGTCCGTAACAAGAGGTATTTAAACAAAGTTTCCGTATTAAACCAAAAAAAAAACAAAAAATTCCATGTCATATTATTAATTATTAGAAACATCATAAATAATAGTTATTTATCATCAACTAATTTTAATTTTATTTTTATACTGTTAATAAATTTAAATTAAATGAAATATCTAAAAAATATGGGATTATTTATTTTGTAGTTTGGAAAGTACTAGCCTTGTAATATAACAGCTATTAAAAATATAGAATATTTCGGATAAAAGTAATTTAACAGTAAATTTGCCATTTTATTATTATAAATTGTAAAACTGCCAAATAATGAGTTGTTTTTTTATCTAAAAAAACTTGTAAATATTTTTTTTACAGCATGTAAACCCACAAGTAATTGTGGAGAAGCCATTGTATCCGCGAAAAGCATTTTGGTTCGAAGTTGTCGAGTATGTTTACATACTGTCAATTCTGAGCGCTATGGCCATATGGTAACCAACTTTTTGGGCATGAACTTTAATATTCTAATTTGGATTATACGAGGTCTGTTCAAAAAGTATCGCGAATTTTGAATTTCCGCGGGTTACGTAACATATAGTCGACTTTCTATTTTTTTGCGGCCTTATGTTGGTACTAATATCTCTCACTTATGCCGAGAAGTTCGGCCATTTTGAATGTTCAGCTGCTTTGCTTGCACGTGTTTTGGCTCGTCTTCGATTTTTGCCCATTCCAAAAAATGGATCAAAGAATCTGTATGAAATTTTGTGTGAAAAAAAAAATTAATTGCGCGGACGCATTCCGAATGTTGACTGTGGCATATGATGGAGCTACCTTGGACCGAAGCGACGTTTGTCGGTGGTACAAAATGTTCTCAGAGGGCCGAGAAGATGTGAACGACGAAAAGCGTGCCGGACGGTTTTGCTTACAGTTTTCTTCGATTGCAAGGGCGTGGTGCATCATGAGTTCTTGCCACAGGGTAGAACGGTCAATAAGGAATATTACCTGCACGTTATGCGCAAATTGCGCGAAGCAATCCGCCAGAAACGCACGGATTTATGGAAGAACAAAAATTGGCTTTTGCATCCTGATAACGCTCCTGCTCACGCATCGTTGCTTGTGCGCGAATTTTTCGCCAAAAACAACACACCAATAATGCCGCAGCCACCGTATTCCCCAGATCTGGGCCCCTGTGACTTTTTCTTGTTCCCGAAACTGAAGAGCCCTATGAAAGGACAACGCTACGCTACGATTGCAGAAATACAGACGGCATCGAAGGAGGAGGTGAACAAGATCACAAAAAATGATTTTTTGAAGTGCTTCGAGGATTGGAAAAAACGTTGTCACAAGTGTATAATATCTGGTGGGGATTACTTTAAAGGGAACCAAATAGATATTCATGAATAAATAAATAATATTTGAAAAAAAACCAGTATAGTACAGTACTACAAGCTATAACAGTTCGGCTGAAAAGTTTATAAGATAACACAGCAAAAATATTTTTTTTTGCAAAATTCATTTTAATTATTCAACATAGTTGCCTTCGAGGGCGATACAGCGATTATAGCGATCTTCCAACATTTCGATACCATTTTTATAGTACTCTTTCGGTTTTGCCTCAAAATAGGCCTCAGTTTCGGCAATCGGTCTTAAATTTCTTACCAGCGAGCATTCTCTTGAAGTCTTCAAACAGGAAAAAGTCGCTGGGGGCCAGATCTGGAGAATACGGTGGATGGGGAAGCAATTCGTAGCCCAATTCATTGAGTTTGACCATCGTTTTCATCGACTTGTGACAAGGTGCATTGTCTTGGTGAAACAACACTTTTTTCTTCTTCAAATGAGACCGTTTCTTAGCGATTTCTTTCTTCAAACGATCCAATAACGCTATATAATAGACGCTGTTGATCGTCTGTCCCTTCTGGAGATAGTCAATGAATATTATACCATGCGCATCCCAAAATACAGACGCCATCACCTTGCCAGACGACTGTTGCGTCTTTCCACGCTTTGGATTCGGTTCGTCGCTCGCTCTCCACTCTGCCGACTGCCGATTGGACTCTGGAGTGTAGTGACGGAGCCATGTTTCATCCATTGTCACATATCGACGCAAAAATTCGGGTTTATTGCGCTTTAACAGCTCCAAACACTGCTCAGAATCATCAACACGTTGTTGTTTTCGGTCCACAGTGAGCTCACGCGGCACCCATTTTGCACACAGCTTTCGCATGCCCAAATATTCATGCACGATATGTCCAACACGCTCTTTCGATATCTTCAGAGTCTCAGCTATCTCGCTCAACTTCACTTTACTGTCATTTAAAATTATTTTGTGGATTTTTTTGACGTTTTCTGCCGTAACCACCTCTTTTGGGCGTCCACTGCGTTCTGCATCAACTGTGCTCGTACGACCAGTTCGAAATTGACGAAACCAATATTTCACAGTTGAAATAGCTGGAGCAGAGTCCGGATAACGTTTGTCAAACCATGCTTTGGTTTCCACTGTATTTTTTTTCTTCAAAAAGCAATGCTTTATCAATACACGAAATTCGTCTTTATCCATTTTTTTTTCAATAACAAAAGTTGCTCCACTCAAAATGCAATATCTCACGAACCAATCGACCGAGTGCTGTCAAATTTTGACAGGAATCATTTGAAGCATGGTGCTTTGTGATAATTAAGTAGATTTTTGCAAGAGGCGCCATCTAGACGTCAACCTTATAAACTTTTCAGCCGAACTAGAACATTACAAATTTTGGCTTCATTGAGAGAAAAAAATCTAAGAATGCATAATTTATAAATTTGGTAAAGTCCATTGGCTTCTAAGATCATTGGATCTGACGTTGTTAGTTTTTTTCTTATAGGATTATATAAAAATTCGTATTCTCGCAAATAACTCTCAAATTTTAGAATATTTAAAAATCCGAAATATGCAAAAAAGTCATAGAAAATTAACTCAAAAGAATTTAGTTCTGAAAGAAGTGTTTTGATAGCTATAAGAATTAAATTATAAGTTATAATTTAATAACAAGATATAGGTAATATAATAAAATAAAATTTTTATTAAAATCTAATTATTTCAGTAAATTTTATTTAACTTCACTTTCCGAAACGGAAATTGGATAATCCTCTATTGTAAGTACGATATTATCTGAAAAATGATTAAAATACATATATTATGTAATAAATAAAACAATAAGTATACGTATGTAAATACATATATACGATATTGATATTATAAATCTTAAACAATATATAAACTAGTATTTTTATTTTTATTGCTAATAAAGTAGCAATTTTATAAAAATGCAAGTATATAAAGATTTCCATACTAGTTTGTATTTAATGTTTATACGAAATCTTCAACATTTGTTAAACAAAGTTGTTTGTTGCATTAAATTATGAAATCTGACAGAAAACAAATGAGGTCTGATCAATTAACTACTTCCAGTAGACATATTCTATGCACATACGAGTAACAACCCCTCTACATGACATGCGGGCACTTTACCCGTTTCTGAAAATTTATTACTAAATGTATACAAAAACTATTTATAAAATACTATTTATATTTTTACTCTTTCCAACTTTTCTGCCATTTTTTTTTTTTTGGTGTTGGAATGTATTATCATCGTTTTTAAACGCTTTCTGTTTTTAATTTTTTTTTTAATTATAGCTTTTGATTTTTAATATTTTCATTTCAGAAACCCTATATCAACTGTGAATCAAGTGTTGAATTGAAAATAACTAGCAAAAATTGTACATGCTTAAATTATTCATGCCAGAGATATTACAAGACAGTTAAGAAGCCAAGGTAATTCCGTAAACATAACATTAATTCTCTTCTGAATCTAAAAATAAACCGAAACGAAGAGAAGTATTTCCATTGATGATGGCACCTGTTTTAAATATTAGTCTATCCTATCTATCTTCTCTTATATTATTTCTGACTATATGTGTACTCATATGTACATATGTGTACTTATGGTTGGATATATAAGCTTGTTCTGCCAATAGACGAGAGACCAAATCATTAAAATCGCATTCAATCTTATTCAAGGATATTCGAACGAAACTGCGAAGACGTCTGCTGTGGCAAGCAACGTTCTAAAGGGAAGTCTTTGGATGGGGAGACTCGGAAAATCATACAAAAATCATCTGCGCCATCGATGGCAGCAGCTCCAATCAATTTGCCTCAATTGCCTGTAAGAGATGCGATCAATGCTGCGAATACAATTGCCAGTCTCTCGGTTGCTGAGCCTGCGGTGGAAAAGAATATTGTCGCTGCCGATGATGAGTCTAAGATCGTGTCGAACGTAAGCGCTGTCCGTTGTGGGGAGATCAGACCGGATAAGGATGATAAATTGACAGTTCCTTGGATTGTGCAGATTACATCCGATGGACAAGATCAATGTATGGGCAGTATGCTTAGTAGCCGTGCTGTGATTACATCCTCAAATTGTGTAGACCAGTAAGATGACATTCAGCTTTTACCAAGATTGATTTGCCATGATTGATACCATTAAAAAATTTTCCTACTTGCAGAACAAATAATATCACGGTAACGGTAACAAAACAGGCCAATCAAAAGAGTGATAATTTCAAAATCAAAACGATCATTCGTGATGAGTTTGTTAGAAAAAGTGTAAGTACAAAATAGTTTAACGGACATTTTTAATATAAAAACTATAATAAATATTATTTAATAAATTCGATTATACAAATTATGCTTTAAAAAGTAAACTTAAATAAAATACACGCCAAAATTCAATTTTTAATAAAACTTATCATTTTTTTATTTAAATAGCCACTGCGAGATTTCTTGCAGGACTCGATCCTTTCCGGGCAATTTTTGATTACTTTTTCGCACATTTTGGGTTATAATTCGGACACTTTTTAACAGTTGTTGCTATTTCAATACTCTAAAGTTTGTGGATTTTTTGCATAAACAAAAATTTTTGCGTAGTCTTTCAAAATAAAAGTCTAACGGCGTTAAATTGCATAATATTGATGCCCTTTTGACATCACCAAATCTGAAAACTACGCGTACTTAGATCTTTTTGAGTAATTAATCTAGAATTTGTAACGTGTTATATAGGTGGTGGCTCCATTTTGTTGACACCATACATGGTCCAGTTCAAAATCTTCCATTTTAGACCATATATACAAATATACTCGTATTGCCCAGAACTGCCGGTAGATGCCTCTCCTTCATTTTGAAAGATTAAAATGCACAAAAGTCAGTAATTCTTCACAAATACATTACTTTCTTTACACGCACTTGTGGGTTTTTAGAGCCCCATACATGGTAATTTTGCTTGTTGAATTATCCACTGAGATACATCTGATTTTATAGACAAATTTGTGCTGAAGAAAAAATCAGGTGCGTGTTGTTGCAGCACTCATTCGACGTATCTATGTTCATTTTATAATCGGTTAAATGATACATTATGAAAAATGGTAAATTTTAATAGCTGTCAAATGACAGAGCTGTATTAATCAAAGTAAAAAATAGAGATCCCAGTATAAAATACAATTGATCAAATAAAATATTTTTAAAAAAACATTCAACGATTTTAAAATAATTCTCTTTTATTTTCAATAATTACTTTAGGTAATACTTGTTCTGAGTGAGACTATCCATTCACTCGAACAGAAACATAATCCGTGCTTGCCAAAAGATATATTCAACAGTCAATATAATAACTGTTATCTAGGACTATCTAATCATACAGCTATGCCAGTTAATTTACTGACTCTAAACGACTGTAGGAATAACATTCCAGAATCAGCTAATATTGCAACGAATGCATTTTGTGTAAATTACTATTTGCCGTCACATGATACTGTAAGTAGATAATTACAATATATAATTTTTTTTACAATATTATATAATAAATATAATTAAGAATTATTTTTTCAATATGAATTTTATATTAAAAATATAATTATTTAATTTTAGGCTGGCCCAGGTGCACCACTCCTTTGTTCATGGAATCGTAACTATCCAAATAATTTCCAAATTGTTGGTGTTTTAAGTGAAAAATATAATAATATACTTATTTTTGATAATATTAATCGAATACATGATATGATCAAATCGAATCTTTATAATTTAATGTAACATAGTTACAAATAGTATTCTAAGAAATTCATCTATGAGTATTTTATACATACTCTTATGTATATGTATTATTATATTATATTAAGTATCTTTTTTAAAAATAAATTTAAAAATAATAAAATTTGATATTTTTATTTATTGGATGTTCTTTGTTTCATAATAAATGGAATAACATTAATTTGTTAAAAGCGTATTGGTATAAGTAGGTTCTATTAATTTGAAAGTCTGTAATAATAAGGAATTATTCATAATGATTTTATGAAAATAAATTTTAAAATTGTTGAAAATTTAAAAGTTACAGTAGTTTGGAAAATATAGTCCTGTCATTACATTATTTAAGATAATATTTATTTATTTAAAAGTATGACATTTATTATTATAAATTTTTAAATCATAAAAAATTACGATAAAATTCTGTTGTAGCCACGTTTTACTCTTTAAGAAAAGATTAATTTCTTCAGCAGTAAAGCTCATTTCTCTTTTGGTATATAATTCTATAAATAAAATTGTCGCGTATGAGACTCTGAAAATCCATAAATGACTGTAAAGAAGTCCACAAAAAACCATTGCATGGTATACGTTTTGGTCTAAATGAGTCATCGGCGGCTTGTATTCTTTTAAATATAAGGTGTAGTAATAAGAAATCCATTATTTTTGCATTAAATTGAAGTTTTTATTTAGCATAGATAGAATAATACGATTTAGGTCAAATATGCACCGTTTTGTTCGTTAACTTGTTGCCATTTTGCATCTTTGACATCAAAATTACCGGAACGGAATCGACGAAACCAAAATTGCGCATGATTGGCTGTTACAGTATCAGAACCATAAGCACTATTCACATTTTCAGCTGCCTGGCTTGCGTTTTCGCCTCTATCGAAGAAAAACTGTAAAATGTGGCGTATTTTCTCTTTGTTGGTGTCCATCTTTGACGCGTGCTAAAAAAATACTGAGTCAAGTAATCACAAAACTGTACCAGAAGCTTTTTTAGTAAAAAATCTTATCTTTCTAACGCCATATACAGTAATACCCCGCACTTACGTACACTTTGGGACCGGAGCGTGTACGTAAAACAAAAATGTACGTAAAGCGAATCTACTGCTTTTATTGATGAATAATATGTTTGAAACAAACTAAAACAATAAGTATATAAATAAAAAGAAAAAGAGGGATATATGTTTGTAGTTTTACACTTTTATTTCATACGTTTATATTTTTTTATGCTATATTTAACGTGTATTAAAAAAAAAAAAAAACAAATTCATATACATATTGAACAAAACTTAAAAAATAAACATAAACTTCAAAATTCAACAATATGTACTACATATTTAAATATAGAATTCAATTGGTATAATGTTGTAATTCAAATTTAATTGCTCGATGACGTAGAGAATGATGTATCATCTTCATAAGTGGTGTAATCAACCGCTAAACGCTTTTTTGCTGGTGAGTCAGGAGATGTAACATAGATGAACTTATTGAAAAAGTCTTGCGACTTCCTGAAGGGGATTCCAAATTACGATTTTCTTTTGATTTTGAGCTAGGTGATATAGTTTTTGTAGCAAAAAAATCTTTTAAAGAGCTTTGTTTACTATGTTTTTTTCATTTCCCTGTTAAATTCTGAATAACAGGAATATGCGTCCATAATGTCTTTGTTAACCTTTAAACTCCTCTCAAAATCTAGATTGTATTTTTCAAAAAGAGCCATTCCATTTTGAAAACATTGGATAGCATCTGATAAAATTTTGGATGTTAGTCCTTCAGATTGAGTGGATTTTTCTGCGACATTGCATACTAAATTTTCAGGTTGTATCTGTACATTTAATTCTAAAAGATCTTCATTGTTGAGAGGTTCATCGTAGGATTCTATAAGTTCAACTACATCATTTGAAGCTACTTCTAACTCTAGATGTTGCGCCATATCTATAATATTGCAAATGATTTCAGCGTTATTATCTTCGCAATCTTCCCTATCTTTTGTCTCCTGCGGAAATAATTTATTCCAGGCCTCTTTCATTAAAGAAACTGAAATATCATTCCAGGTGTCTCGAATTGTTTTTATGCAATCTAAAATATTGTATTCCGCCTAAACTTTTTTTAAAACTTCCCTACCTGAACATTCTTTACTGTTAATTGCAGCAATTATTTTACTGAATGTTTTTTTTAAATAGTTCAGTTTAAATGACGCGATAACACACTGGTCCATGGGTTGAAGGATAGATGTGGTGTTTGGAGGTAAAAATTCAACTCGAATATTATCGTTGCCTAAATTTTGCGGATGACCCTCCCGGTATAAAAATAAAATTTTATACGGTATTTTTCTGCTTCTACAATATTTCTTAACTTCAGCCGTAAAATATTTGTTAAACCACTCCTCAAAACCAGAAAAAATGTAAGAAAAAAAATGTACTTGTACGTAAGTGTGAATCATTGTACGTATAATGGGCAAATGGGGACAAAAGTGCGATCGGGTTGCACTACAGTAATACCCCGTGTTACGTACAAACGAGTGTACGTAACACGGGGTATTACTGTAGTGCAACCCGATCGCACTTTTACAACGGGAGATACAGACTCCTAAAGCCATCTATTGGCAAAATAATGGATTACTTTTTACTACACCTTATATATTGCTTAGATTATAAGCAAATGATCATCGATTATTTTTTTTTCCCTTGAACTTAAAAATTTTAATTTTAATAATATGTCATTTTAGCATATTTTGATTTTCGAGATTTGGCAAAAAATTGACGAAAGGAATACGCTTAAAGAGCATACATAGAACCGTGAAAATTTAATAGTAAGTATTTCTTTAGTAAAAGTTGGCAAAAAAAAATTTTTAATTTAAAAAAAAGGTCTAAAATGTGCAAAAAAGTGATCAAAAACTATCCCAAAAAAATCAAATCCTGCAATTAATCTTGTGCCAGTTATTTTAAATGATGTTATATATAATATTATGCATAATGGCAAATTTTCAACAATATAATAAATTCTACAAGAAAGCTCTCGTGTTCGTTACCCACATATTCAACAGTACTCTTCGAAACATCTCTTTTTCCATACTTTGGACATAAAAGTGATTCCTAAACTCAAAAAAAAAACAGTAAAATTTCAGACATAAAAATGATTCCTAAACCAAAAAAAAAAAACAGTAAATTCCCCATCCTCGTATAGACCCATGAGCTTGTTATCAATCCTTTTCAAAATTTTTCTAAAACCCCTCTTAAAAAGCTTTTACTCTATCCTTGAAGATGTCAACATTATCCCCGATCATCAATTTAGTTTTTGTTCAAAACACTCCATAATCCAACAATGTCATCGTTTGGTTAATTTCATTGCGTCCTCTCTTGAGCGCAAAGAGTACTGCCTACGCGTGTTCCAAGATATATCGCATGCTTTTGATCGAGTGTAGCACCCTAGACTGCTCTGGAAACTCAAGAGCGTCCATCTTATTTTAAAACCATATCTCTTACAACGTCTATTCCAAACAGCTGGTGTACCTCAAGGTAGTATCCTTTATCCAGTTCTATACAATATTTATACCTTTGATATCCCAACTAATTCCAAAACTTTAACTGCTACCTATACGGATGAAATCGTTATTCTTGCAATTTACTCCAATATCCAAATAGCACCAAAATACTTACAATTCCATATTAAAAATCTCCAAGACTGGTTTAAGAGGCGGAGAGTTAAAGTAAATAAATAGAAGAGTTTTCATGTTATGTTTACCCTCTGCAAACATCATTCCACCAAAAGACAAAGTACGCTACCTGCGACTGAACCTAGACAAACGACTTACTTGGAATGCTCACACTAAATTCAAAAGACTTGAACTTAATAGACATTATCGACTATTTCTTAGACTACTAGACAATAGATCAAAACTGACAATAAAAAACAAACTTTTAATTTACAATACAATTTTAATTCAAAAATCTTCATTCTATTTTCATAACAAAGTTATTCATCGGGACCTAAATGGTCTTTTTGTTTATAACGTATGCGTTTCTCGTTATAAAAAGTTTCATTCCCGATTATCTTACTACAATAATCCTCTTATTAGAAAATTCTTCTCTGTTATTTCCCCCCATAAGAACTTATCGTCGTTTAAAGTGAAATTAGCCAAGAGATTTCGTGAGGCCTTAAAATGACTCCGTTAGGTAGCAAAACGCCAATGTGTGTTTTTTTACTCTCACATGCTCCTCTGCTGTTATTGAAGTGTATCGTCATAAAATCTGCTTGTTATATTATTTATATAATTGTAAAAAATAGGGAAACAATTATTAAATGTTTTAATTTTATTATATTACTTGCACCTTGCTGGACTTAGCATAAAATAAGTTTCACTTTTCAGTATTAACGAACAAAACCCTACAAATGTTTATGTATGAGTGCGTAGCAGTACAATCAAAATTGAGAAATTTCCAAATTAGCAGAGTTAAGGATGATCAAGTAATTACATTAACTGACATAGTATTATAATTTGTTGTAATTGTTTTGATAAAAATATTATATTTATCTGCATCTTTATTTAAATGTATTCTTTATACTATAAGGAATAAATAACATAAAAAAAATTTATGATTATTGTTGAAAATTTAAAAGTTACAGTTTATTTTTATCATCTTATAAACGCATACTTAACATATTTTATTCAATCATAAAAGATATTTTCATAAAATCAACTTTTCTAATCTCTAATCAGCTGTACTGTACTACTCGTAGTCAATGTAAATAGTGGTAGATTGAAGTAGAGATTTGGTTAATACGAGTATGAACTATTTAAATGATTGCATCATTTGAACTTTGACCGGATACGCACTTATCATAACGACGATACTTGAGCTTTCATTCATAAACTTTTCAAAGTAGACATCTTCATAATAAAAATAATTTGAATAAAATGGGGCCCGCACACATATTGTATTGTATTGTATTATAGGAATTTGAAAGTGTACTAATGATATATGACGAGTACAATATATAGTAGAGTGATGTGCATGGTACGGCCAGAAGGAATATAGTAATGTATGAAAACATCTAATATATAAGGGGAAAGCATGCGCACCTTTGAATGTCACCTTTTCCCAAGTCTTATGTGACTATTTCGTTCAAGAGCGAACAGTGGATATTCGAAAGAGACGAACTTAGAATTTGTTCAAGTCAATCGATAAATTGGAAAATCGCGTTCGAAATATTAGTCGATGTAAAAATGTCGTTCCGAATTAATTGTTGTATCAGCGGTTGACTATAGAAATTGTTGAGTTTACATAAAATCTACTACAAATACTAAAAAAAGGCATTGTTGAAAAATCGAAACTCTTTCGAGAATATTGTTTTGCGGTCGGTCAGAACATCGATATCGGGTGGTTTTGTGGTATGGATTTGCTATAAAGTTAAAAAAGAAAATTTTTTTAAAAATTATTCTCCATGCGGAATTCAGAAGTATTGCGTTTATATATGTTTGTCATTGATTAATATTAGATTAAAAAAAAAAATTTGTTTTGGTTTAGTGCAATCAATTGGGAAAAATGCCAATCGTTAATATATTAAAAAGAGCTTCCAGTTATATTTTGGGAAGTGATGAAGTTCAAGACAGAAACGATGTGATTTATGAAGATAATGAAGTATTATTTTGCAAAAACAATATTTGTGTGCATCCGCCCGCATTTGTTCGTCAGGAATCGGATATATTACATTATCCAGGATATCTTACCGTAACGACGAAAACTTTCATCGATCAGTATAATAATGCAAAGAGACCTACTTTATTGCTTACGTGGATACCCAACTCTACTCTGAGAAAATGTCCATCAACAGTAGAAAATTATCCAACACCGAATGGTATTTTCCAACGTCAGTATTCTGATGATTCAAAATTGTACAAAAACCATCTCAGCTTAGACTATGAGAAGAATTTCGGAAGGAACGGTTCTGTTGTGTCGTTAGTTAGTATCAATAATACAAATCCATTTCTGGAGCCGTATTGTCAGGTCGTGCCTATGAATGACAATAACAAAATATTGATTGAAATGTCCACCAGCAGCAATATAGATAATTGTGAAACGCATAGTATAAGCTCTAGTTCTGATAAGGCTAGCATTTGCAACAGTCTGAGTACACAGAGTTGTAGTAAGGATGACGCGCAATCAACGAATGGTCTAGACGATGAAGATGTATTCATAACAAGTCGGAATCAACCATCACCAATGGAGGAGACAGACGAGCTGCGTGAATTAAAGACTGAATTGCAGCCACTATTATGTGATGATCCTCGGGAAGTAGCTAGTGTTGTGACACCTTTGATTTCTCAAAAATCTGTCACTTCTGTGAATATAACAATCGCAAATCCATGCATTCAAAACCATCATATTCCACCACCGGACACTGTGTCCGTTGCACGTAACGAGAAGCTACGATCATTGTCCATTAGTTCTGTTGATGAAAATAGCCCAAACTGGATGACTCCTGAACTCCTTGCCTATAGGCACAATCTATCTTTTCCGGATAGCGCAAATGCGTCTCCAATTGTAACACGAAAAGCCACTGTCAAATGCAGAAGGTGTGTTTATACAATATTAAAATCACAATAAATAATCATAAAAAATAATAACTATAATTATTTAAAATTTATATTTGCCTACGATTATAATTGAATCTAATTTAATTATTATATTATTATAGATTCTCGGTGGATTTGAGTCAAATGCGTTCTCTTCGACTGTTTTTCAATGATGAAAATTGTACTTCTGGTCAGCTGGTTATTGCTTCCAGAGAATCTCAGTATAAAATTTTGCATTTTCATCATGGTGGACTTGATCATTTGGCACAAGTTCTTCATCAATGGCATTGTCTTCTACATAATATTAAATTAGCACCAGGTAATTCTGAACATTGCCATAGAAATATTGTACTTAAATCTAAATTTTGATATTTTGCACATTCATATTCAGGACAAGATGAACCTAATTTGCCGTATCGTCAATTTATGGTTTGTCGACCGGAAGTTAAAAAATCTGAACTCCATCCTGACGAAGGCAAAGTAAACAAAATAACAACAGACTACTTCTATGGCACCTTGTTGAATGAAAGAGGTCAAATTGAAGATGATTTATTGTTACGTAAATGTGTATTTTTTGGTGGATTAGAGAAAAGTCTTCGAAAAACAGTTTGGCCATTTTTGCTTCATTGCTATTCGTTCAGTTCAACATTTGAAGATCGAGCTGCTCTTATGGAAATACGAAGACAAGTATTCAAAATCATTTAAATTTCTTTTTAGGTTTTTTTTTTTTAAATTTATTTTTAATTGCATATTATATTCAAAATAGTTGAAAATAAATCTTCGATTAAAGATCAATTTGATATCTTCATTTTTATAACAATTAGGAATATGAAGAAATAACTAGACGACGATTATATTCAATGTCTCCTGAGGAGCAGGCACATTTTTGGAGAACAGTTCAATGTGTTGTTGAAAAAGATGTCATCCGAACCGATCGTGGTAATCCATATTTTGCCGGTGAAGATAATCCCAATATTGACATAATGAAAAATATTCTCCTAAATTATGCCTTTTATAATAGTGGACTATCGTAAGTATTATTCAGTAAATAATATTATAATAAAATTAATAAAAACTTATTAATTTTATTATAATAAGATATACGCAAGGGATGAGTGATTTATTGGCTCCTGTACTGTGTGAAATCAAAAATGAATCTGAATCGTTTTGGTGCTTTGTTGGACTTATGCAACGAGCCATATTTGTTTGTACACCAACTGATAATGATATCGATAAAAATCTTGTAATATATAATTTTTTTCTCTATTGTTCATTTTATAATTTAATAAGAAATTATCTTATTTTTTTATAGAGCTATTTACGTGAATTGATACGTCTTATGGTTCCTAAGTTTTATCAGCACCTAAATAGTCATACAGATGCTATGGAGTTATTGTTCTGTCATCGATGGATACTTTTGTATGTTAAGATTTTAATTATTTATAAATATTTTTTATCTAATTAATTTAAATAGATTTAATTCGATTATTTGTAGATGTTTCAAAAGAGAATTTACAGAAGCAGTAGCAATACGAATGTGGGAAGCGTGCTGGTCAAATTATTTAACTGATTACTTCCATCTATTTTTGTGTTTAGCTATTATTGCTGTTTATGCAGATGATGTTATTGCGCAGAATTTACGTACTGACGAAATGCTTCTACACTTCAGTTCTTTAGGTAAAAAAAAAATGTTTACTTTTGTTCTTTATTACAAATAATTTTTTGTTTCATTTAAAGTGATAGGAAAGTACATACAAAAAATTTATTATCTTCATAATTTTTTTTTAATTATATAAAAAAATGTTATTAGTTATTTCAGAAGTGCATATTTTATATACCAGGTGTATAAGCTTAAATCCGCTGTTTTTTAGTCAAAAAAACATATGTTTTTTTCATAGAAAGCAAAAACAAATTTATTCAAAGTACTTGCCCTCGATTACCAGAGAGATAGGAATTACCAGAGAGATAGGAAAAAAAACACATTTTTCCTATCTCTCTGGCAATTTGTGGGTAACACGCCAAAAAAAATCCTTCTCTTTCGAGGTAAACCACTGATCAAGCCATTTTCGGACGTACTCGTAAGAATCGAAGTGCTGCTCAGCGAGCGCGTGGCCCATCGACAAAAACAGGTGGTAGCAGGAAGGCGCCAGGTCTGGTGAATAAACGGGGTGTGGTAGCACCTCCCAGTTGAGTGTCTCCAACTAGTTTCGGACCATTTTTGACGTGTGCGGCATTGACAGTTTCACCAGGTTTCAACATCTCATAGTAGACGATACCCTGCTGATCCCACTAAACGCACAGCATCGTCTTCCGTCCGAAAGCAATTTAGTCTTGGGGAAGATGTTGATGGATGGCCGGGATCAACCCACGATTTCTTGCGTTTAGAAAATCCGATGTAGGAACGACTTTCTTTTTTGTCTGGCGAGCAAGATTTCGCATGTGTTTTGACGTCGCTCCATCTGCCTATCGTTCAATTCATGCGGCACCCATTTTCCGATCTTTTCAATCTTCTTCATGGCACGCAGACGCATGGAAATGGCTGATTGAGTAACACCCAATTGCTCTGCGAGCATTTTTGCGATTGGGTATCGTCTTCGTCCAAAAGAGTCTGCAATTGATGGTTCCTAGGCCGATTTTCATCCTTCCATCAATGGACCCGTGAAAAACCTCAACCTTCCTAGGCCGATTTTCACGGCTCTTGTCCCACAAATCAAAATTGACATCTTTGAAACGACGAAACCAATCTCGGCACATTATTTCCGATAAAGCACTGTCACCATAGGCCTCCCTAAGTATTCGTACCGATTTCGCAGCCGATTTCTTAAAATTGAAGTAGAAAAGCAGAGCTTCCCGCATATGCTCTTTTTCTGGCACAAAACTAGACATGATTATCAAAGGAAAAATGTATGTTGTTGTACGAAATTGCTGACAATGTGCACTGATTAATGTTGCCAGATGTCAAACTCATAAAAAAAAGTATGGCGTGGCCATGGTAGCTTAATACGGTCACTCACGCCATCTATGACCAAACAGAGGATTTAAGCTTATACACCTGGTATATATATAAAAAAATAGCTTTATAGAATGTACCCTAATGGATTCTAGGCTTACCTTTGTTAGCATGCACGTCCGTAAAAAAAAACGCGAATTCATATCCGTTGCGTTATGACTGCGCGCAGTACGCGTACTTGCCGCGCACTGCAAAGTCATAACACAACGGAAATATGATCGTACGTGCATATTAACGTATGAAACTAAACATTTTCAATTATTTTTAAAGGAATGTAAAATCTGTTATAAATATTTATGAGATTGTTATTTTATGTGTCTGTTTTTGACAAATAATCAATTGAGAAAAATTATTAAAATAAATGGAAACTTTTAATTCATATTATGATGCATTTTAGTAAAAATTTAAGAATATATTATATAATATAATTGATTATAATTAACTAAAAATGTTAATTGATTTATTTTTTTAACAAGCTATGTATATGGATGGTCAGCTGATTTTAAGAAAAGCAAGAGGCCTATTGCATCAATACAGACAGCTACCGAAAATTCCCTGTACACTCTCAGGTTTATGCAAACGTTGCGGTCCGGGCATGTGGGATTCTGGTCATCATCCAGCTATTGAATGTATAGGACATACTGATGAAGAAACTTGCTCCTTAGCAGCCGATTAAATCTGCTTTTTTAATGGTATTTGGCAAAGTGATAACAATAGAACTAATACAAAAGATAAAATGGAAAAACAACCCCTATGCCTTAAAAGTATTTCGTTTTTTATTATAATATTAATTAGTTTATAACTAAAATTATAATAATTTCTTTATATCTATTTCATATATTATATTGATTTCGCACAATTATTAATCAATATTTTTAATCAAATCAAATATTGTATTAATTGTAATTAAAAAACAATAATGCATATTGTAATACATACACTAGATAATAAATTCAATATTACATCAGCATTAGCTTTATTGGCAGCAAATCAATAAATTCAAAAAAAAAAATAATAAAAACTATTCAAATTGGATGTATTATAATTATAAATAAATATGTAGATAAAGTATTCAAATAAAATAAGATATGAAGGAATATAATACAATGAAAGTTTAATAAAATATATGTAAACACAATTTAATACCAATATCAATGGAAATATACTTATGATAAATTAAATATATTTAATACCGCATTCGTTAATAAAAATATATTAAAAAAATTAATTAAAAAAAAATGTTGTAAAAATTAGGAGAACTTATCACCGAAATTTCAAATTAAATCCAAATGTATTATTACCATTAAAGAAAATTGAGTACGAATGAATATCAATGGTTAAAAATTAAAATTCATTATGAGCATATGTATACATACTATAATATAATTGATATATATGTGTAAGTATAATATACATAAAGACTCTATTATTGAGATTTGAAAAGAAAAAAATTAACAATAAAATAAAAATAATTTAGCGCAACTATAAAAAGTTTATTTTTAATTAAAGTAAAATGTTACATGTTGTGTTACTTATTTTTTTTTTCTCTTGAAAATCGTGATTTGTTAAACGCTTCAAAAAAAATTATTTTTAAAGAGAATTTAACTATAATAATTGTATGCAGAAATAAAATGTATTTAATAATATATACAAATAATTATGAATAAATAAATAAATATATATTTATGAATAAATTTATCGCTAATGATGTAAACTAAATGGGTTTGATTTATTTTTAAATTATAGAACCTACGTTGGCAGTCTGATAAGTTACTGATAAATGAAACAAACAATTAATTTATTCAACAAAAATTGATTTATTTTTGAAAATAATCTCTTTTTAGCTCTATAAACTTTTTGCAACGATATTCAAACCATCGATTTTATCGCTCCTCATTTTGGGCAATAACTTCAGAACTAGACGGAAATTTCTTTTCACCAAGCCATTTATTTATGTTTGGAATTATCGAAAAGTCGCAGGAAGTTAAACTGGGAAATACAGTGGGTATAGAAGTAGCTAATAACTTAATTGCACTGATTCTGCTTTTGCTACTGCCGATGAATATGCAGGATTGGTTTATCTTTATTTTATTATTTAACTAGTCTAATAATAGCAATTAAATGCGGTTGGTTTGTCTTGATTTTGTTGTTCAGCTAGTCTAATAAAGGCATATAATACTGTCCTGTTATCATTTTTTCTTTCTGAAGATATTCGCTAGTAGAAGTCCGTTGTTTTAACT
The DNA here is from genome assembly GCA_958298945.1 of Atherix ibis. NCBI lineage: Eukaryota > Metazoa > Arthropoda > Insecta > Diptera > Athericidae > Atherix > Atherix ibis. Next base: position 25,632,298 of record OY282605.1, on the reverse strand, counting down.
GAACTTTGGTTTTTGGTGTGTTCAACAATTATGAATCGATTCAAAAAATCTGTAATCAACAATTATGAATCGATGCAAAAATTCATTTCGATTACGCTTCAAATATTCAAACACTCCATTGAAGTTATTACACGAACACGATTTTGGTCCGGTGTTAGCAAACATAGCACCTATCTCACCAATAAATTGCATGGAAGGTATTGCCTACACGTTCTTTTGATATGTTTACCATATCAAATATCTCATATACTTTGAATAAGCAATTCAAGCAATCGTGACAAAATTTTGCAGTAATTTTATGTTATTGGACATCAAACTACCAACCTAAATGCTTTAAGTTTTTCTACCGTAGCGTCCAGTGAAGCATCCAGTAATTATAGTGACTTACAAAATTATGTCGATTAAATACTATTGTATTTAATAGTATTTAAGGGTGTATAACTTAAAAATGCGGGATTGACAACAGATGGCATAACTTTTACACATGGTTTGTGTTAATAATAACTCATATGGCATTTTGGAGGTTAAACATCTGTCATTCATTCTCGATTAGTCATTGAACGAAATAGTGTAAACAACAAAGTTTTTTTTTGCTTCAAAAATGTCGAATTTCGTACCAAAAAAGTCCCATTTGCGGGAAGTGTTGATTTACTTCTTCAATTTGAAAAAAGTGCAGCTGAAGCACATCGATTGCTCACCGAAGCTTATCCTGAATATGTTCCATCGATTTCAACGTGCGAGAGATGGTTTGTGCGGTTCAGAAGTGGTGATTTTGACACGGAAGACAAAGAACGACCAGGTCAGCCAAAAAAGTTTGAACATGAAGATTTGGAGGCATTACTCGACGAAGACTGTTGTCGAACTCAAGAAGAAATTGCAAAATCATTGGAAGTCACTCAAGCAGCCATTTCAATGAATCCTGCTGTTTGAAAGCAGCAGGATTCATCCAAAAGCAAGGAAATTGGGTCCCATATGAATTGAAGCCGAGAGACGTTGAAAGGCGATTTTGCATGTCCGAAATGCTGCTTGAACGGCAGAAAAAGAAGTCGTTTTTGAATCGAATCATTACTGGCGACGAAAAATGGATTCATTACGACAACTCAAAGCGCAAAAAATCGTATGTGAAGCCGGGCCAACCAGCCAAATCAACGCCAAAGCCAAATATCCATGGCGCCAAGGTAATGCTCTGTATTTGGTGGGATCAGAAGGGTGTGATCTATTATGAGCTATTGAAATCGGACCAGACGATCACAGGCAACCTCTACCGAACATAATTAATCCATTTGAAGCGAGCATTGGCCGAAAAACGCCCGGAATATGCGACCAGACACGAAGCCGTAATTTTCCATCATGATAACGCTCGGCCTCATGTTGCAAGACCGGTTAAAAAATTATTTAGAAAACAGTGGCTGGGAAGTTTTGCCTCACCCGCCTTATAGCCCAGACCTTGCCCCGTCCGACTATCATTTGTTTAGATCCATGCAAAACGCCCTCACCGGAATTTGCTTCACTTCAGAACAGGGCATCAAAAATTGGCTCGATTCATTCTTGGCCTCAAAATCGGAGCAGTTTTTTTGGCGCGGAGTCCATATGTTGCCAGAAAGATGGGAAAAAGTAGTGGCTTCCGATGGACAATACTTTGAATAAAATATATTGTAACAATTTTTCAAAATATGTTAAACACTCAAAGTTTGCCAAAAATCCCGCATTTTTAGTTATACACCTAATAAATGGATAGTTTTGTAAGTCAATGTAATTACAGTGGGCCATAAAATTATGTGAAATGAAACATAAATGCATAGTTTTGTAAGTCACTGTAATTACAGTAACTTACAAAATTATGTGAATTGAAACTTAAATGCATAATTTTGAAGGTCACTGTTATTACAGTGACTAACAAAACTATTCAATCAGGATTTATTCAACCTAATTTGGAAGGTCACAGTAATTACAGTGACTTACAAATCTATCAAATTAGGATTTAATTGGCATAATTTTGTAGATCACTGTAATTTTAGCGACTAACAAAACTATGCATTTAACGTACGTTAGGGCGATTTGAAAACCGAAGGCGATTATCACTCAGAAAACCAAGAGCAATGCTCTAGAGAAGTTACACACTATTAACTATTGTAACATAACGGATGATTTTTTAAATGTTTGGTTTGTAAAATTTTCAAAAAAGTTTTATTTGAGTCGATAATAAACTATTTGCTTTTTAAAGATTATTTTATGTAATATGGTTATTTTTAAGAGATCCATGCGAGAGGTCCAATTTGGAACCACTTTTTCCAGCATTTAGGCTGCTATCTCGGTAATAAAACGTGTATTAGCGAGATACCAGCCATATCATAAATTAGTAACTTCACGTAACCCCATGAAAAATAGTCTAGTAACGTCAAATTGCACGTTCTAGGCGGCCAATTCACCGGTCAATGTGTCCATTGTTTCAAGTGCTGTGTGGCACGTTGAAACCACATGTCGAGCAGATGCAGTTCTTGCATTTTAAGCAAAAAAAAGTTCGAAATCATTGAGCGATAGCGGGTGCCATTAAGCATAAACCGCACCAAACAGTGTCCAACGGATGGACAAATCGCGGTCTTCGCCAACACTGGACGCTACGGTATAAAAACTGTAAGCAAACAGGTTGGTAGTTTGATGTCCACTAGCTTAAATTGCTGCAAAATTTTGTCATGATGGCTTGAATTGCTTTCTCAGTAGGTCGATTATGACTTCCATAAAATGGTCACAGTGCCAGAAGTACTATTCGAATATCCGTCTACTCATGATAAAATGTCAATTCTAACTGAGCAATATTGATTTTAGTACATATGAAGTGTCATACGTGAACTATCAAAAATAAAAATATGGAAAACCAAACTCTAAGAAAATCACCCGATACTATCAAATAAAGCCACTAGTACCAAGTTAATTTTCGAACGGAGGCGGTAAATTCACATACTATATATTGTTACATTTTTTATTAATGTACGTAAATTAAATAAGAAAAACCGATGAAAACAAATAAAAAATATTTATAAAATAGGCAAAATAAATTCCAAAATCATTTGCATCAATGATTTAATTAAACCGAAAAAGTGCATTCCCCCAGCATTACCAACAATAAAAATTTAGGTACCAGGTGTATAAGCTTAAATCCACTGTTTGGTTATAGATGGCGTGAATGAGCGTATTAAGCTACCATGGGCACGCCATACTTTTTTTTATGAGTTTGATATCTGTCAACATTAATTAGTACACATTGTCAGCAATTTTTTACAACAACATACATTTTTCCTTTGGTGCCAGAAAAAGAGCCATATGCGAGAACCTCTGCTTTTCTGCTTTAATTTGAAGAAATCGGCTGCCGAATTGCATCGAATGCTTATGGAGGCCTATGGGTACAGCGCTTTATCGGATACAACGTGCCTAGATTGGTTTCTTCGGTTCAAAGACGGCAATTTTGACTTGTGGGGCCAGAAGCGTGAAAATCTGCCTACGATGGTTGAGGACCATCAGTTGCAGGTTCTTTTGGACGAAGACGATACCCAATCGCAAAAAATGTTTCCGGAGCAATTGGGTATAACTCACCAGCCATTTCCATGCGTCTGTGTGCCATGGATAAGATTGAAAAGATCGGGAAATGGGTTCCGAATGAATTGAACGATTGGCAGATGGAGCGACGCCAAAACACATGCGAAATCTTGCTCGCCAGACAAAAAAGAAAGTCGTTCCTGCATCGGATTGTGACAGCGATGAAAAGTGGATATATTTCGAGAATCCTAAACTCAAGAAATCGTGGGTTGACCCTGGCCAACCACCGGACGGAAGACGATGCTATGTGTTTGGTTGGATCAGCAGGGTATCGTCTACTATGAGATGTTTAAACCTGGTGAAACTCTCAATGCCCACTGCTACCACCAACAACTGATAAAATTGCACCGTGCTCTGCGTGAAAAAAGGACGGATTATCAATACAGAAATGCACCATCGCACACGTCAAAATCATGACAATGATTTTTCTCCACGACAACGCACCATCGCACACGTCAAAAATGGCCCGAAACTACTTTGAGACACTCAACTGGGAGGTGCTACCCAACCCCGTTTATTCAGCAGACCTGGCGCCTTCCTGCTACCACCTGTTTTCGTCGATGGGCCACGCGCTCGCTGAGCAGCACTTTGATTCTTACTCTCCACAAATTGCCCGAGAGATGGGAAAAAAAGAATAAGAAAAGGTGGCTTAATAATGTATTAAATTGGTGTTTTTTTTAAAGTCTAGTGATTTTTCAAACAGCAAATTATTTTTTACAGATAATCTTAACATTAAAATTTACTTACTCGTATAATACAATACTTATATTTTTTCTCTCTCTTCTTCTATTATACGTGTAGTCTTATCTTTTAAATGAAATTTATATTGTTAGTCGTGACATCCCTTAAACAAGTATCAGTGTATTTTATTTAATATTCTTACTATAGCGATTTACACAGTGTGTCCCAAAAAACACCGAACTTTAAATTTAAATCATACAACATGCAGCGCCATCTATTGAAAGATACATTCATCCTCTTTCAAACGCACCTAAATTCATGTAAATCGGATGACAGATGTGAAAGTTACAGCAATTTATAGGAATGTTCTTCAGCACCTCGGTTACGGCTGTTTGAATGGCTAAAAGGATAAAATGCTCCTTTCATCTTGGTTTTCCGTTTTGGAAATAGAAAATAGTCACATGATGATAGATCAGGCGAATACGGAGGGTGGTTGATGAGAAAAATCCGTTTTTTCAAAAAAATTCGTTCAATTGAGGTGGTGCATTATCGTGCAATAAAAACAGCTATTTTCCTGCTTGGATATTCAGGTCTAACACGACCAATTCTTTTCCACAAACGATCTACAACGCCGAAATATTATTCTCCATTAACAGTTCGACCTTCTGGAAAAAATTCCTTATGGACAATACCCTTCGAATCATAAAAAGTAATCAACATTTTCTTAATTCGAGACTTCTGAAAATGTAATTTTTTGGTTTTGGCTCGCCTTTGGACTTTTATTCAGCAGATTGACGCTTAGTTTCAAGGTCATATTTAAAGCACCATGACTCATCACCAGTTATGATCGAATCAAGAAAGTCTGGATTGTTTTCAGCAGTTTCAACAATGTCTTTGCAATGCTCCACACGAGCGATTTTTTAGTCTTCATTTAACTCATGTGGAACAAAACGCGCACAGACCTTTCTTTTACCCAAATCTTAAGTTAAAATTCTAAAAATAGTGTTTTTACTCGTATTTAATTCCTCAGCCAACATTCTCGTAGTAAAATTTGCATCGATACCAATTATTTCACGGATTTTTTCCACTCATTCAGCACGATTACTAGCTTCTGGACGACCTGGCTTTAGGCCGTCATTTAAATCCTCACGACCATTTTTAAATCGTGTAAACCACGTATAAACTTGAGTACGACTCATACAATCATCATCATAAACTTTTTCCATCAATTCGTATGTCTCAGCGAATTTTTTTCAAGTTTAACCGAAAATTTTATATTTGCTCTTTTTTCCATTTTTGTTTTGTAACTTTCACATCTGTCATCCGATTTACATAAATTTAGGTGCGTTTGAAAGATGATGAATGTATCTTATAATGCTGCAACTTTTCAATAGATGGCGCTGCACGTTGTATGATTTAAATTTAAAGTTCGGGGTTTTTTGGGACACACTGTGTAAATCGCTATAGTAAGAATATTAAATAAAATACACTGATACTTGTTTAAGGAATGTCACGACTAACAATATAAATTTCATTTAAAAGATAAAACTACAATAGAAGAAGAGAGAGAAAAAATATAAATATTGTGTTATACGAGTAAGTAAATTTTAATGTTAAGATTCTCTGTAAAAAATAATTTGCTGATTGAAAAATCGCTAGATTTTTAAAAAAAATACCAATTTAATACATTATTAAGCCATCTTTTCTTATTTTTGCTTGAAATATATTTTCAAAAAGAAATATAATTAAAATATTTAGATTACTAGGTGTATAAGCTTAAATCCGCTTTTTTTTAGTCAAAATGCACATGTTTTTTTTTACAATTATTGTTACCAATACTGTAGGGTAAATATTTTTAATAGGCCATTGTGTGCTTAGTTATTAGTTAAATAATTTTTTTTTATTAATAATTATAAAAACCAATCTAAAATTTTGTAATTTCATAAATCGAAAAGACCATTTTTTGAAATAATTTGCGATAGTAAATATTTTTTCTCCTAATATTATTATAGTGGTATAATTTTATTGATTCAACTTTAGTATAGGTAAATAAACAAAACTAAATACCTATAATAATAGCAATAAGCATAGTTGAATAATAATTTTATTTTGCAAAAAACATCTTAATAAATATTTTTCAATTGGAAAATATTCGGTATTAATGAGCATTGAAAATCGCTTAAATTCATGAAGAAATTTGTAAGTCCGTTAGTTGAATTTCAAGTGCCTTAGAATGAGATCATTATTTGTATTGTTAATTTTAATAATATGCTTTTCTAGCATTCTATCACTAAGTCTCAATAAAAACGAAGCTCACAAAAAGTGGAAACAATTTAAGGTGACCAATTGTTTAAAATTTTATGTACTAATATAAAAATTGATAATTTTTTAGAAAAATTTTCTTAAAAGCTATAAAAATGAGGCAACCGAAAATAAACGATTCAAAATTTTCGAATCAAATTTAGATTTTGTAATGAAACATAATGAAAAGTTTAAAAATGGCGAAGTATCATTTGAGGTTGCCATTAACGAGTATAGTGATTTTAGCGATGAAGAAATAATGAAAAAAAGAGGTGGTTGGCAGAGCGAGTCATCAGAGTAAAATAAAAAAATAAAAACTAATTCAATCTTGATTATAAATTTATAAATTCTAGACCACTACTGAGAAAAAGCACTTTAAAATATCAAAGTCCTGAAAATGTTACAGTTCCAGACTATTTTAATTGGATCGATAAAGGTGCTGTAAATCCAGTTAAAAATCAAGGTGTGTGAGCTATAAAAATTAAATTAACTGTTGATAATAGTATTTAAAATAATGCCTTATGCATTAAGGCGGTTGTGGTTCTTGTTATGCTTTCAGTTATATTGGTGCCTTAGAAGGTCAAGTATTTCTTAAAACTGGAAAATTAATAAAATTATCGGAACAGAATATAATCGATTGTTCCCAAGATTATAATAACCATGGCTGCCATGGAGGATCTGCCGGCAGATGTTACAAATATGCTCTTGCAAATGGTGGTATTGCTACCAGCGAGAGTTATCCTTATGAAGCAAAAGAAGGCACATGTCGATTTAATACATCTATGAAAGGGGCTACTGTAATAGGTCATGTAAATCTTCCTAAAAACGATGAACAAAAACTAAAAGAAGCTGTTGCAACAGTAGGACCAATTGGAACTGGTATATACTCTAAAACGAAGTCCTTTCACCAATATAAAGGTGGAATTTACTACGATCCTGAATGTTTAACTGGCGAACATAGAACACATGCTGTAGTTATTGTCGGTTATGGTACTGATCTTGATACGAAAGAAGATTACTGGCTAGTAAGAAATTCTTGGGGACCAAACTGGGGATTAGGTGGATATATAAAAATGGCTCGAAATCGAAATAGTCACTGTCTAATAGCTAAAGGAGGGCGTTATCCGGTTGTAGATAATTCTACTTAAAATTTAGCAAATTGTACTATATTTTCAATAAAGAATTTTTACTGTAATATAATAACCTTTATTTATTTATTATTGGTTATTTTTTGAGACACATCTAGTAACATTCGCTACTGAAATGTAATTTCTAAGCGTCACGAAAACTATTTAGCGATAACTAAGACGAGCTTTTTGAGCTCAACTATGATAAAGATTTTAGATAAAAACAAAATTTATAAGTGCTCGAAAAATCTTCAAAATCATTTAATGTTATGATGTATTATCTATATAGAAAGCTAAAAAGTATCATTACAGATTTAAGTGAACTACATTATTATGCGAATTGAAACCGACAAGCATATTTTTGTATATGACTGTAATTACATTGACCTATGAAAATTATGTTAATTGTAATCTTAAATGCATAGTTTTTTAAATCACTGTAATTAAAGTAACCTACAGTCACTGTAATTAATTACCTACAAAATTATGTGAATTGAAACTTAACATAAATCCTAATTGGAATGTTTTATAAGTAACTCTAATTATAGTGACCTGCAAAATTATATGAATTGAAACCTAAATGCATAGTTTTGTAAGTCACTGTAATTACAGTGACCTACAAAATTATGCGAATTAAATCCTAATAGAATAGATCTGTTAGCCACTATAATTACAGTGACCTACAAAATTAAGTGAATTAAATCATAATTGGATGGTTTTGTATGCCACTGTAATTACTGTGACCTACAAAATTATGTGAAGTTAATCCTAATTATATAGTTTAGTAAGTCGCTGTAATTACAGAAACTTACAAAACTACGTGAATTCAAACTTAAAACCATAGTTTTATAAATCACTGTAATTACAGTAAATTACAAAACTATGTAAATTGAAACTTAACTGCATAGTTTTGTAAGTCACTGTAATTACAGTGATTTACAAAATTATGTGAATTAAATCCTAATTGGATAGTTTTCTCAGTCACTCTAATTACAGTAACTTAAAAGATTATGTTAATTCAAACTTAAATGCATAGTTTTGTAAGTCACAGTTATTACAGTGACCTACAACGATATGTTTATTAAATCCTAAATGCATAATTTTATGTCATTTTAATTACAGTGACTTACAAAAATATGTGAATTCAAACGTAAATGCATAGATTTGTAATTACAGTGACTACAAAATTATGTTAATTGAAACCAAATTGCATAGTTTTGTAAGTCACTGAATTACAGTCACCTACAAAATTATGGGAATTAAATCTTAGTTGGATAATTTTGTTAGTAACTGTAATTACAGTGGTCCACAAAATTATGTTAATTAAAGTCTATATGTATAGTTTTGTAAGTCATTGTAATTACAATGTAAGCAAAATTGTGCGAATTGAAACCTTCATGTATAGTTTTATAAGTCATTGTAATTACAGTTACCAACAAAATTATGTGAACTAAACCGTAGTTGTATTGTTTTGTAAGTCACTAAAATTACAGTGACTTATAAAATTATATGCAATAAATCCTAAATGGCTAACTGGTTGATTTAAATCCTGAATTAGATTACAGTGACCCACAAAATTAAAATTTTTCTTACTGAACATTAAACGTACTACTGTCTTTTTTAGCTTAGTGTGTTCATTTGGTACCCTGCCTTTTTCATCATTTCTGTGCATTACCTTTTGTTTTGATCAACACTCTGTAGTTTTTGATGTATTACTAATTTGTGGTCTGACTGTATATTATAGTACTGTGCTCAATATTTTTATAAAAATTATTTAAAAGATCCCAACTTTTGACATTTATTGCGGTTATTTTAGTTCTCACATGTTAGCAATTAGATTTTGTTAGCTGCAACTTTTGTATCTTTTATTTGAAACTTCTTATTTTCTTAAAAAAAAAACTCGATTTCTGCCTTTGTTTCAAATCCTGAATATTCTGTTTTTATAGGGAAGAAATATGAGACTAAGCCAGTCCGATAATATGGTATAGTCGGTGGCGTAATGTACTACCATCCAAGGGGTCGTGAGTTCCAAAAAATCCAGTTTTCATTTACTTTTCTACTTTAATTTCCATATCCCGATATTCTTTGTCACCAAAAATGGCCCTTAGTATAGTGGCGCTTAGAATATACATTTCAGTACTAAAGTTACTTGTAATGACAATAAAAAAAAGGAATGTGAGGCTATGAGCAACGATTCAATATGCGAACATAACCTAAATTTTCTCCTAAAATTAAATTTATTAAATAAACTTCAAATAAAAAACAGTTTTTTTTTTAAAAAAAATTTTTTTAATTTTTATTTATATATCAGTGCACATGGCCACTGACAACTTGTTTAAGGGGAAATCCTATTTTATTCACTATGTTTTTATCAAACTAAATAGTACCACGACTAATAATATAAATTTTATTTAATTTTCTTACTTTAGTGATTTACCATATTTCATATGATATTAATAATTAAGCTCAAACGATTTATTATGTTTTTCAATATAATATTGTTAATATTTAAATTTTTCTACAGATATCTTTAACCACACATAGTAACAAGCAGATTTATATTATGGTTGTGAGGAGTAAATATCCATTGAAGTTTCTCCTGCTAGCGTGTGCTTATGTTAAGACTTAGTATTTTAATAAATCACAATGGATATTTTTAGGCAAGAAAGTGGAGGATAATTCTTGATGCGGGAAAGAAACTTTTTATAATGAGACACAGCCACACCAAAAACAAATGGGACTTTAAGATCATGATGAATAACAGTATTGCGAACATAATAGGAAGCGTCAACAACTGTCCGGAGTATTTTTGATTGAAAGGCTTGCATTCTATTGGAATTGGTAGGCTTAGTAGAACCCCAGAGTTCTAGTCCGTAAGTCCCGATGGGTTTCAGTAGGGCATTGTATAAAATTATAACGTTCATTAATTTTTATTTTTCACGTTTTAAACCAGTTCTGTATGGTATGAATTTGGGATTGGAGAATTTCGGACTCTATCAAGTAGAACAACATAAGATATCGTATTTATGCAGACTTTATTTAAACTTTAGAGTATTTAAAAACTAATATCCGTTAAGTGACGGCCGAATTATATCCATAAATGTGCGAAAAAGTTATTAAAAATCAACTCAAAAGGACCGAATTCTGCAAGGAAGTTTTGCGACAGTTATTTGAATAATATTATATTTTTCATATAATAGCAGACATTTTTATAACACTATGCATAATATATTTAAAATTTTTTTTTGAAAAATGTCAATTTCCATTTATTTTATTTAATTTTACTTTCCGAAACACAAATTAGATAATATTTTATTTAAGAAATTTAAAATTATTTTCATTAATATTTATTGAAATTTTATAATTGCTTTTTAAAAAAGTTTATATTATAACATTTATAAAAGTTTCATATATAAAAAGTACTCTAGTTTATAAAAATTAATATGCTTTCAATACTCAAATAGAAATGAATACAAGTAATTTCAGCATGTTCATTATAGACCAAATAAAAGAATGAATATGGGTTAAGATACCATATGATCGCAGAGTGAATAAAATTTTCAATATTTCTTTTCTAAAAACTGGTTCTTATTTACAAGTTTTTTCTATTTAAATTTTCAAAGACTAAAACAAGATTTTCTTCTTTTACTTTTGTAAAAGAATACATAAAATATTATTTATTTCAAAGCTGAATCACTATTTAAAATATAGAAACCTGAAACTGTAAGAACATCTAGAATAGACAAATCGATAGAATATTGTCAAATTGGTTCTTCGTAAGTGATCAAGAAATTGTCTTTTTGGGGAAGAGTTTAATTTTTGGTTAAATTTTATTATTATCGCAATAATTTGATTGACATTTGCTCTTAAATATCAAGAAATTATAATAATTCTATTAAAATGAATACAAATTTATTCTTTTTAAATTTGTTTTTATTCTTCGGCTATATTGCTGATGCTTCAGTATTTGATGAGATGAAAAATGCATGGAGCAAATTTAAGGTGATTTTTAGCTTAGAATATAAACTTTAAAATATAAATATAAGCTTTCAGAATTATTAGATAAATAAATTCAAATATCTTTTTATAATTATTGTTGGTATAGTAAACAAGCAATAAGTCAAAAACTGTTTTAGTGATATTATTTTTGAAATTAATTTTATAAATAAATTTTTATCATCTAATATAATCAAATAAAAAAAATATTTTTCTAGGTGGAATATTCTAAGGACTACAAGGATAATAATACAACTGAAGAAATTCGATTCAAGATATTCCGAAAAAATTTTATGGATATTTGGCGACATAATAAAAGATATGATAGGGGATTGGTGTCTTTTACAATGGGCATCAATGAATTCAGTGATATGCTGGCAGACGAAATTTCTGCAACAATGACTGGTTTCGAAGAAGAATCTTTACAGTGAGTTAAACTGATTTTTTATTTCTACTATCTTTATTTTTTGCTACCATATAATACCATACACATACAACATTGAATTTTTTTTAGAGAATTGTCAAAATACTCAGACTTTAATATTCATGTTACACAACCTAATGACTATATACCAGATGAAATAGATTGGAGGAGGTTAGGTGCTGTAACACCAGTAAAGAGTCAAGGTATGATATTTTTTTTGTAAATTGTTTAAAATATTCACTAAATATGATGAGAACTTTTCTTATTTTTTAGGTAAATGTGGATCATGTTGGGCGTTTGGATCAATTGGTTCTCTTGAAGGGCAACATTTCAGACGAACTGGTAACTTAACGTCGCTGTCTGAACAAAATCTGATAGACTGCTCATCCGGTTTTGGAAATCATGGATGTAAAGGTGGCAAATCAGTACAATCTTATCAATATGTAATTATAAACGGTGGAATAGATACTGAAGAGGGGTATCCATACGAAATGAGAGTAGGAAAATGCCGATATAGTGTAAAAAATCAAGGCACTACCGCTTATGGATATGTCAAAGTTCGAAGTGGTAATGAGGAAAGCCTAAAAGAGGCAGTAGCTACTGTTGGACCAGTGGCGGCGGCCATCGATGGTAGGCATCAGTCATTTCACATGTATAAAAATGGAATATACTACGAAAAGGAATGCCTTATATCGAATATGACAACTCATCTAGTATTAGTTGTTGGATATGGCACTGAATATATTCGTCATAAAGCCCATGATTATTGGTTGGTTAAAAATTCTTGGGGAACTTCATGGGGAATTAATGGATATATTAAAATGGCCAGGAATCGTAACAACAATTGTTTAATTGCTAGACGTGCAATTTATCCACTTGTATAAATAAGCATTTTCCTATTTATTTATTTATAAAAACAGATTTTCTCAGAGTAAATAAAAATTTATAATAATAAAAGTTTTTGAATTTTCACAAATATTTACATAATTTCGTACAAATTTACTTAATACTAACTGAATCTAAACTTTACATTTACATTTTATTGATTAGTTAACATCTTTTGATTTACTTAAAACTAACTATATTTAAATACAATATTATAAGTATTAAAAATTAGAAAAAAAAAACAATTGGTTTGTATAGCCTAGATAATTTAGTAACAAGAAAAAAAGTCCTTCAGAGCTTTGTTGGGATGAAAGAAGAGAATATAGATTCTCTATACCAAGTAACTGTAGGAAACTTGGGTGAGGTTACAATTACAAAGAGAATTACTCTACAGAACTTACAAGCAGCAAGTCATCACTGGCCAATACGCACGCTGGTTAACGCCACGCAATGGATCCTGCCTAGCTCTGGGTTATAATAGGAGGTACGATTGAAAAACATACTTTTCTAATAAAAGAGTTTGATGTTTTCCAAAGATTGGAAAACATTTAAGGAGCCAATTTTGACTATGGTATACCTTCGATAAAAATGAATTGACTCGAACCCTAAAACTATAGTTTGTAAAAAAAACGATTAAGAAGAAGTAGTATCTGGGCTTCAACATCTGAGTTACACAGTTGTTTAAGAGTTGCAATTCTCTTGCTTTAAATTTATATTTATAGTAATATACATATTTTTAAGTAAAACTTGATAATTAATTTATACATTTTCTTCACATTCTTGTCTATCTTATTTTCTTTTTTTATTGATAAATCTCTAATCTAGTAAATGATTTAAAAAGGTTTTGAGTCCATTATTTCAAAAGATAAAACTGTAAAGGTGGTCATTTACTCTCTGAATAAATTATTGTAGTACATCAAATAATTTATAAAAAAGATAATTATTTGATAAATTTAAAGATGACGTCTTATTTGAAAAGTGTTTCTTAGTTTAATCTAATATGAAAAGAGGGTACTTCAAATTTTTATTAAAGATTATCAAATGAAATAATTGCCAAATATTGAAAATAAATTTCATTTAGTAGAAGGCTAAATATTGATCCAAGAATACAAAATTTATTCGCTAAACTGAAATTTAATTACAATGAATAAATTAGTAATATTTATCTGCATTGCTATTTATTCAGTGGAATGTTATAAAATATATAATGACAAGAATGTATTGAATGAATGGAACGCGTTTAAGGTTGGTTACAGCAAATATAAATTTTTCTTCTTCTTTTGAATTAAAATTTAATTTAAATAAAATACGAAATATTTAAGGAAAAATATTCTAAAAACTATCCCGATCTCGAAACTGAATATCGTCGTTTTGAAATTTTTCAAAAAAATCGAAGAGAAATTGAAGAACATAATCGGAGATATGAACTTCGATTGGAGTCGTTCACAGTTGCTGTAAATCATTTTGCTGATATGCTGGAGGAAGAAATTCATTATACAATGAATATTCACTATGAGAAGGAACATTTTTCTAAGTAATATCGAATTGTGTTTTTACGAAGCCATACAAAGTTTAATATAAAAAAAAATTAACGACTTGTAGATTTTCGTTTCGAAGTATTCCGTCTAATACAATCGAGCTAAATGAGGATTTACCAGAAGAAGTTGATTGGAGGGAAGTAGGTGCTGTTACACGTGTCAAATCCCAAGGTATGAATATGTTCAAAATTATTAATATTTATGAAGGAAATGCAATAATAAGTTCCTTTTAATAATTGAGTTTGATTTATTGTCTACTAAATATTTTGTTAATAGAAGATTTAAAAAATTTTTACAAATAGGTCAAAAATGTGGATCGTGTTGGGCATTTGCAGCCGTTGGCGCTATTGAAAGTCATTATTTTTTGGCCACTGGAAATTTGACGGAATTTTCAGAACAAAATTTAATAGATTGTAGCAAACCTTATGGTAACTATGGTTGTAGAGGTGGATGGCCAACTAAAGCTTTCGATTATATTATCGAAAATGGAGGAATAGCTACGGAAGAAAGTTATTCACCATATGAAGAGAATGATGGTAAATGTCGATATACTAAGCAAATGAAAGGCGTAACTATTAAAGGATATGTAGAATCACCAAAAGATGATGAAGAAATTCTAAAAAAAACTGTTGCACTTGTTGGACCTGTAACAGCACTAATTAATGGCAATCACATTTCATTTCAGCGATATAACGGAGGAGTATATTTTGAACAGAAATGCCTGAATGCAACTGAAGCTCCCCATGTAGTTTTAATCGTTGGGTTTGGCACAGAATATACTAATTCTGGCCCAGAAGATTATTGGCTAGTGAAAAATTCATATGGTCCCTTTTGGGGTGATAATGGATACATTAAAATGGCAAGAAATCGTAAAAGTCATTGCTTCATTGCTTCCTATGCTTCATATCCTGTATTATAACAACTATAAGTGCATATATAATAGTTCACATTATAAGCTATAATTTTTATCTTAAATTAAATGCAGTAAAAGTGCATCAATACAAGCGTTTTTTTTTACACTGTTGTTAAAGATTCTCTTTTTTGTTAGAAACAATTGAATTTTTGCAATTTTCCATTTTAACTTCTAATGATTTTATTGCTATTTTCAAAATAACAATGGCGAAAATTTGTACAAAAGCATGATCACCTGAAAAAAACTATGACCAAATCATCTATAAATACACAAAATACGAACTACTATATTTTTTCAAGTACCTACTAGTGTGATAGTATATTGATAGGATACTCAAAAATTGATAATAAATTAAAATCCACACAAAAAACAAGACGTATTTCTGTTTGACGTAAGAGCCTAATCGAAACAATGTACTTCATTAATTGAATATCTACGTAAGTATTAAAAATTTTCTATTTAAACAACTGAAAATAATTAGAGTCGAGTAAATTTCTTGTTTATTTATATAATATGTGTAAGCTGAAATAATTATGTTTATCAGAATACTTTCACAATTAATCTTCGAAATTATTTTTGTTCTTTTTCTGCAATATTTCTAATAAAAAAAATTATTTTGTGCACGATTTTTTATTATTATTATATTCACTTTTTAAAAAAAAATCTGTACTGAACCAACAATAAATGATAGAAATTTAAATATTTTAAAGATTGAATCTACTCGTATTAATTAAAGGATGTTAGACAATTTTATTTTCAATTATTTCTGAATGCATATAAGCATTACCTATAAATGTAAACTTTGTATATTTTATAAAAAATGTTTGTGAGTTTAATCATAGCTCTAATTAAATGGACGACAAAAAAAAGAATTCAATTATTTTGTATAAATCTGCATCCCTCACAATAAATCTATTGTGTAAAATTACAAGAAAAGTAACTCTCCCAATTGCATTTGCTGCGTAATCTAATTTTTATATTGACCCTTGATACCGATTCGGTAAAGCACGAAATAAGATCATCGAAACCAGATACATAAAATATTAGACTACTAATTACTATTCTAGTATCACATAATCTTGATTACATTGAATTATAGAGAGAGCACTGCCATTTTACTACATAAATAGTGGCAGAAGTACAATTCCGACAATAACTGCAAATTGCATTTAGTTGCGGCTGTCAAAATGTTAAAGCCTTTACAATCAAACGGGAATGCATAAAATTCCCACGACTGACGACAACTTCAAACGTCGAATTATATGCCGATCGAATTTTGCAGTTGTAGTTAAAGTACTGCCATACAAATTTAAATGTCTTCTTATATGGCAGAATTGATTTAAATTGAAATGGAAATAAGATAAGTGAATACATTATTTATAGTTACATTAAAAAATTAAATGAAACATCATTTATAAATAATAAAATTTATTGCAATTGTATTTACTTGGTCGATTTGGGTGAAATTTCTTAATTTTTGACAGCAATAGTATTTGTAGTTTGTAGTTATCGTCGGATTCAGACTTTAATATTCATGTTACATAACCTGACAATTATAAACCAGATGAAATAGATTGGGGGGGTTAGGTGTTGTAGCACCAGTAAAGAGTCAAGGTATGATTTTTGTTTGTAAATTGCTTAAAATATTCAGTAAATTTGATGAGAACTTTTCTTATTTTTTAAGTAACTGTGGATCATGTTGGGCGTTTGGATCAATTGGTTCTCTTGAAGGGCAACATTTCAGACGAACTGGTAACTTAACGTCGCTGTCTGAACAAAATCTGATAGACTGCTCATCCGGTTTTGGAAATCATGGATGTAAAGGTGGCAAATCAGTACAATCTTATCAATATATAATATAATTTTTTAACCGAATAAAAAATTTTACATAACATTTGTAGGGTTTCGTTTTTTCTGCTTACAAATTAAGGATGAGATCCTGGGCAGCCACGATGACGCTCCAGGATCTCATCGTTAAATAGGCTTTAGAATCTTCCATCAATTCCTCTCGAATGCGGACTAGAGTGTTTACTGAGAACCCTACTTTCCGAAAAATACACGAGGTCTGGAAAAACTAGTGTCCTGTACAGCAGCAACGTCCTGAAGTAGACTCTGTTGTAGGCTCTGTTGGCTTTCTTCCTCCATGCTGTTATCAACTGCGACTCTTAATTTAACTCTTTCAAAATTATAATCTCCTATCTGTATGCGGCTAAGTTATAATGTTTTATTTAACGTGACTTAGTTGTCTTTAACGTAAAACCACGAGTCGACTACGACTAAAGGGATTGAATTATGCTCAATCAATGCACCACCATTACTGGCAGTTAACAGTTAATGTGTTTTCCTTTGGACCAATTTTGTTACTAGTTGGTAGTTCTAGCTGTCATCATCTACTCTACCTCGAACAAACGAGCACATTGAACTGGGAGTTGTGCATACAATTTACGTTAGGTGGATTCTAGTTGCTAAAGTGGAAATAGATAGCTTTGTGGGTTCGTTGGTTATGTTGAAGAGTCATATTTTTGTCAGTATTGTTTATGTGTGAATAAACAAAGTTTTTATTGTTTATGTGTGAGTAAACTCAGTACTGTTGCTGACTATTTTGAGGTTATGTTTGTACTAGTGTTTAGAATTTGGCTTTCCTTTGGTCATCTACTCGCAACTACCGACTATTAGCAAAATTGGTCCCAAAAAAAACGCCTTTAGTAATCAGTTACAAGCTGACTACTCCATCTGCTGGTGGCGCGGACTATCTAAGCCTCTACTGTCATTAGCAGCGACAGCACCCAGGATAATTGCAAATTGCCAGTTATCTCCCACCTGCGATCCGAAGACCATACTCGCGATGTAAGTATCAACCACAGCCACTACGTTGCTGCCCAAGCGCCTCACCAATGTCGGGCACAGTGTGTTCCAATACCATGGGGCAACCACGACTCCCGTAGTACCAATTTTTGTTTTAGGAGTACTTCGGTTTGTACTCCGCTCATTGAGCAGCGGTCAGGAATCTTGTAAATCCCTAGGCACCACTAAGCCAGCTCATATAAGCGGGTTCGCCAAGACCAGAAAGTACAACCGGAATCGACCTTGGTCTTTTACCCGATTGTAGCCACCAGTGTCATTCACACACTCATTCACGCACCATTCTCGCTCTCCTCTCAAAAAGTGTCACGGCAAATCTATTAAGGTATTGCCTCTCGCACCCAACACACCACTCACATCCACACCCTCATCATTCACCACGATTTGTACCAGAAAAATACCATATGCGGGCAGCTCTGATTTTCCGCTTCAATTTGAAGAAATCGGCTGCCGAATCGCATCGAATGCTTATGGTGACAGTGATTTATCGGAAACAACGTGCCGAGATTGGTTTCGTCGGTTCAAAGACTGCAATTTTGACTTGTGGGACAAGAAGTGTGAAAATCTGCCTAGGAAGATTGAGGACCATCAATTGCAGGCTCTTTTGGACGAAGGCGATACGCAATCGCAAAAAATGTTCGCGGAGCAATTGGGTGTTACTCAACCAGCCATTTCCATGCGTCTGCGTGTCATGGGGAAGATTGAAAACAAAAAAGAAAGTCGATCCTGCATCGGATTGTGACAGGCGATGAAAAGTGGATATATTTCGAGAATCCTAAGCGTAAGAAATCGTGGGTTGTTCCCGACCAACCATCAACATGCTGTGCGTTTGGTGGGATCAGCAGGGTATCGTCTACTATGACATGTTCAAACCTGGTGAAACTGTTAATGCCTACCGCTTTCACCAACAACTGATCAAATTGCACCGTGCTCTGCGTGTAAAAAGGAGGGATTATCAACAAAGACATGACAAGCTGATTTTTCTCCACGACAACGCACCATCGCACACCATCGTCCGAAACTAATTGGAGACACTCAACTGGGAAGTGCTACCCCACCCCGCTTATTCACCAGATCTGGCCCCTTCCGACTACCACCTG
Source organism: Atherix ibis (assembly GCA_958298945.1). Taxonomy (NCBI): domain Eukaryota; kingdom Metazoa; phylum Arthropoda; class Insecta; order Diptera; family Athericidae; genus Atherix; species Atherix ibis. Next base: position 25,612,877 of record OY282605.1, on the reverse strand, counting down.
TTTTCGTCGATGGGCCACGCGCTCCCTCAGCAGCACTTCGATTCTTACGAATATGTCCGAAAATGGCTTGATGAGTAGTTTGCCTCGAAAGAGAAGGAATTTTTTTGGCGTGGTGTCCACAATTTGCCCGAGAGATGGGAAAAATGTGTAGCTAGCGAGAGCAAGTACTTTGAATAAATTTGTTTTTGCTTTCTATGAAAAAAACGTGTTTATTTGACAAAAAAACAGCGGATTTAAACTTATACACCTGGCAGTATACAAAGTAAAGGTACTAAGTTCGAACCGGTGGTGAGAAAAAGAAGCCTAAAAGAGGCAGTAGCTACTGTTGGACCAGTGGCGGCGGCCATCGATGGTAGGCATCAGTCATTTCACTTGTATAAAAATGGAATATACTACGAAAAGGAATGCCTTATATCGAATATGACAACTGATCTAGATAGTATATATTAGTTGTTGGATATGCCACTGAATATTTTCGCAATAAAGCCCATGATTATTGATTGGTTAAAAATTCTTGGGGAACTTCATGGGGAATTAATGGATATATTAAAATGGCCAGGAATCGTAACAACAATTGTTTAATTGCTAGACGTGCAATTTATCCACTTGTATAAATAAGCATTTTCCTATTTATTTATTTATAAAAACAGATTTTCTCAGAGTAAATAAAAATTTATAATAATAAAAGTTTTTGAATTTTCACAAATATTTACATAATTTCGTACAAATTTACTTAATACTAACTGAATCTAAACTTTACATTTACATTTTATTGATTAGTTAACATCTTTTGATTTACTTAAAACTAACTATATTTAAATATAATATTATAAGAATTAAAAATTAAAAAAAGGACAATTGGTTTATGTAGTCTATATAATTTAGTAACTAGAAAAAAATTCCTTCAGAGCTTTGTTGGTATGAAAGAAGAGAATATAGATTCTCTATACCAAGTGACTGTAGAAAACTTGGGTGAGGTTACAATTACAAAGAGAATTACTCTACAGAACTTACAAGCAGCAAGTCATCACTGGCCAATACGCACGCTGGTTAACGCCACGCAATGGAACCTGCCTAGCTCTGGGTTATAATAGGACGTTCGATTGAAAAACATACTTTTCTAATAAAAGAGTTTGATGTTTTCCAAATACGGTTTAAGTCAAAAGCTTGTCTACATTTTATCGACCTTAAAATGACTGAATAGCTTTAAGAGTGTAATGTAATAAGAGCCACGTTATAGAAAATGTTTGCGGAAGCATATTTCCTAAAATTTGACTATGTGAGGCAATCCAACGAAGTGTAGTCATACTTTGTTGATATATATGTGTATATAAGATAGGATAGGATTTGATTTGCAGAATTATTGGTTTAGTATTGGAAAAGTTTCAAAGTTGCTTTTAAAACAGAAATACTGTCTATGTGGATGAAGCACTGAGCAGAAATATTGTCTGTTATTTTAAGAGCGGACAGAAGAGAAAAGGATCCCGCGCAGAGAATCGATAAATACTTTGGACTACTTGTGCAAAAGTGAGTTTGCGATTTTTGTCATAAATGCTTTTGGAGTCATCTAAGTAAAAGTTTTAGGCTTCAACGTGTGTTTGCAGAAATTTGTACTATTCGGTGACAAAAAATGGTGTTGGTGTTGAAAGCTTTTTAATGAAGCTAAGTTGCGATCATAGGTTGTGGGGTCGAATAACCAGTGTTGAGAAATACTTTACGGCAAGCGACACTTCAAAAACGTCCTTGAAAACGCGGCATATGGTGCAAATTCAACAAATTTATATATAATTTATTCAACGGAGGATATCGGAAAGAGAGACTCTTCGCAATAAGACAAAGAGACGAAAGATTTCTGCATACTCCCAAATTGATAAATCCCGATTCAAGGTAAAGACTTTCTATTGGAGAAGTACGAAATACACCTGTGATTGTACGATAAAAGAGCGGTGTCTATTTTAGTACCCAGACTGAAACCATAAATTTGCAGAATATATAAATTCTTATAAATAAATAAAGGTGCGATATGCACATATTTTAAAAGAATTTTAGTATATTGTTAATTTAACTAATTTCGAAGGTAATCTCATTAAGCAAAGGTTAGTCCTAAAATTTTAACCTTTAGTTTGTTTTCGATATAATGCAAACCAAATGCAATACGAGTATATGGGGGTGGGCAGTTGCATTTCCGACAAATATGAATGGCCTCACATTTTTCCTGATTAATAAAAGAATCTGTTTGAGTCAATCCCATGAAAAGGCAATGTAAACTATCGGAAAGTATTTGGATTAAGTATGTGTATAGAAACAAGAAGAATAAAAGGATAGAGAAATTTATAGAAAATATATATAGGGTGGTCCATCTAGCGGTTCCATTTTGAACTACTATTTATTTGAAGTACTATAGTGTTAAATGTCAACACGAATTGACAGATTGTTAGTTGAAAGTCAGAATTTTACGAAATAGTAGTCCATACGCTTGAAGAAAAATGGGAAATATTGAGAACTTACTTCCAAAATGGTGAGTCTTCAACCCAAACTGTGAGAAATTTAAAAAAAATGAGTAAAGATCGAATGCCATCACGTGAATTTGTGGGCAAATTCGTGAACCGAGTTCGCGAAACTGGTTTGTTGGTTGCCAAAGCAACTAACATAGTTCCCGCCGTTGCTGAAAATGTCAGTGATCATCCATCAACATTAACTCGTCACCATTCTCAGGAATTGAACATTTCTCGCACTTCTTTGTGGAGAATTTTGCACAAAGACCTCGGTATGAAAGCTTACAAAATCCAATTAGTCCAACAACTAAAGCCGCATGACCATCCGATCCGTTTTCGGTTTGCCCAATGGGCTCAAGATCAATTGGCCGAAGATGAGCATTTTTACCAAAAAATCATCTTTTCGGATGAGGTTAATTTCCACCTCGGTGGGTATGTCAACAAACAAAATTGTCGCATCCGGGGCTCAGAAAGTCCATACGTCACCATGGAAAAGCCGATGCATCCACAACGAGTCACGATTTGGTGCGGATTTTGGAGTAGAGGCATCATTGTCCCGTTTTTCTTCGAAAACGATGAAGGAGCTGCCGTTAGGGTCAATGGTGAGCGCTATCGTTGCATGCTCAACGAATTCTTGTTTCCAAAAGTTGAAGAAAATGGCATGGACGACATTTGGTTTCAACAGGACGGGGCCACTTGCCACACAGCCAACGTAACAATCCAACTTTTGGGCACTGCTTTCGAAAACCGAATAATCAGCCGAAATTATGATGTCAATTGGCCGCCTCGGAGCTGTGATTTGAGCCCGTTCGATTATTTTCTGTGGGGAGCCGTTAAGGATAAATGTTACGCAAGCCATCCAGAGACAATTGAGGCCTTGAAACACGAAATCAAAGTTGCCATTGAAGAGATACCGGCCCGGACAATCGAAAATGTACTAAAAAATTGGGTCGAGCGAATGGGTTACTGTAAGACCAGCCGTGGCAGTCATTTTAATGATGTTTTGTTTCATTCTTAAATTTCAAGGTTCAATCTTTTTAATAAAACCGGAAATTTGAAAAAACATACGCTAGTTTTTTTTTATTTACTTTTTTAAAATGGAACTTCTAAATGATCCACCCTGTATAAAGGAGATAAAGGAGAACATTGAGAGAGCCCATTTTGACTGTGGTATACCTTGGATAAAATTCTATTGACTTGAACTTTAAAACTATAGTTTGTAAAAAACGATTAAGAAGAAGTAGTATCCGGGGCTCAACATCCCAGTTTTACAGTTGTTGAGGGACCAAGTGAAAACCAATGCGGTCGAACGCTTTTTTCTAATTTTTTAGAAAATATATGCGCATGTTTCCTAGTTGAAATTCTGTTGCTTTAAATTTATAATTATAATAATATACATATTTTTAAGTAAAACTTGATAATTAATTTACATATTTTCAAAAATAATTTTGAGAAGACGTAAAAATAAGAGATTATAGGAATTTAATACATACGTGTACATATAACTTTGTCAAATAAAATGAGTCTTCACATTCTTGTCTATCTTATTTTCTTTTTTTATTGATAAATTTCTAATCTAGTAAATGATTTAAAAAGGTTTTGAGTCCAGTAATTCAAAAGATAAAACTGTAAAGGTGGTCATTTACTCTCTGAATAAATTATTGTAGTACATCAAATAATTTATAAAAAAGATAATTATTTGATAAATTTAAAGATGACGTCTTATTTGAAAAGTGTTTCTTAGTTTAATCTAATATGAAAAGAGGGTACTTCAAATTTTTATTAAAGATTATCAAATGAAATAATTGCCAAATATTGAAAATAAATTTCATTTAGTAGAAGGCTAAATATTGATCCAAGAATACAAAATTTATTCGCTAAACTGAAATTTAATTACAATGAATAAATTAGTAATATTTATCTGCATTGCTATTTATTCAGTGGAATGTTATAAAATATATAATAACAAGAATGTATTGAATGAATGGAACGCGTTTAAGGTAGGTTACAGCAAATATAAATTTTTCTTTTTCTTTTGAATTAAAATTTAATTTAAATAAAATACGAAATATTTAAGGAAAAATATTCTAAAAACTATCCCGATCTCGAAACTGAATATCGTCGTTTTGAAATTTTTCAAAAAAATCGAAGAGAAATTGAAGAACATAATCGCAGATATGAACTTCGATTGGAGTCGTTCACAGTTGCTGTAAATCATTTTGCTGATATGCTGGAGGAAGAAATTCATTATACAATGAATATGCACTATGAGAAGGAACGTTTTTCAAAGTAATATCGAATTGTGTTTTTACGAAGCCATACAAAGTTTAATATAAAATAAAATTAACGACTTGTAGATTTTCGTTTCGAAGTATTCCGTCTAATACAATGGAGCTAATTAAGGATTTACCAGAAGAAGTTGATTGGAGGGAAGTAGGTGCTGTTACACGTGTCAAATCCCAAGGTATAAATATGTTCAAAATTTTAATATTTATGAAGGAAATGCAATAATAAGTTCCTTTTAATAATTGAGTTTGATTCATGGAAGATTTAAAAAAATTTTACAAATAGGTCAAAAATGTGGATCGTGTTGGGCATTTGCAGCCGTTGGCGCTATTGAAAGTCATTATTTTTTGGCCACTGGAAATTTGACGGAATTTTCAGAACAAAATTTAATAGATTGTAGCAAACCTTATGGTAACTATGGTTGTAGAGGTGGATGGCCAACTAAAGCTTTCGATTATATTATCGAAAATGGAGGAATAGCTACGGAAGAAAGTTATTCACCATATGAAGAGAAGGATGGTAAATGTCGATATACTAAGCAAATGAAAGGCGTAACTATTAAAGGATATGTAGAATCGCCAAAAGATGATGAAGAAATTCTAAAAAAAACTGTTGCACTTGTTGGACCTGTAACAGCACTAATCGATAACAAGCACAATTCATTTCAGCGATATAACGGAGGAATATATTTTGAAAAGGAGTGCCTGAATGCAACTAAAACTTCCCATGTAGTTTTAATCGTTGGCTTTGGCACAGAATATAATAATTCTGGCCCAGAAGATTATTGGCTTGTGAAAAATTCATATGGTCCCTTTTGGGGTGAAAATGGATATATGAAAATTGCAAGAAATCGTAAAAGTCATTGCTTCATTGCTTCCTATGCTTCATATCCTGTATTATAACAACTATAAGTGCATATTATATTAGTTCACATTATAAGCTATAATTTTTATCTTAAATTAAATGCAGTAAAAGTGCATCAATACAAGCGTTTTTTTTTACACTGTTGTTAAAGATTCTCTTTTTTGTTAGAAACAATTGAATTTTTGCAATTTTCCATTTTAACTTCTAATGATTTTATTGCTATTTTCAAAATGACAATGGCGAAAATTTGTACAAAAGCATGATCACCTGAAAAAAACTATGACCAAATCATCTATAAATACACAAAATACGAACTACGATATTTTTTCAAGTACCTACTAGTGTGATAGTATATTGATAGGATACTCAAAAATTGATAATAAATTAAAATCGACACAAAAAACAAGACGTATTTCTGTTTGACGTAAGAGCCTAATCGAAACAATGTACTTCATTAAATGAATATCTACGTAAGTATTAAAAATTTTCTATTTAAACAACTGAAAATAATGATTTCGAGTAATTTTCTTGTTTATTTATATAATAAGCTGAAATAATTATGATTATCAAAATATATTTACAATTAATCTTCGAAATTATTTTTGTTCTTTTTCTCCAAAATTTCTAATAAAAAAAATTGTTCTGTACAAGTTTTTTTAAAATTATATTCACTTTTTAAAAAAATACTGTACTGAACCAACAATAATTGATAGAAATTTAAATCTTTTAAAGATTGGGTCTACTCGTATTAATTTTTACATAGCAAACACAATACAATCGAATTAAAGGATTTTACTCAATTTTATTTTGAATTATTTCTGAATGCATATAAACATTTTAAATTGAAATGGCAATAAGGTAAGTAAATACATTATTTATAGTTACTAGTATATTAAAAAATTAAATGAAACATCATTTATAAATAATAAATTTTATTACAATTGTAATTTACTTTGTCGATTCGGATGAATTTCCTAATTTTTTAACGGATTTGTGTTCTATGCATGAGTTTTTGAGCTTGCATAATTTTGCAAATAAAATATTAATTAGTCGAAAATATTAACTAGTCGGCATTTTTGAGGAAACTAGAGACACCTTTATCAATGTGTTAAAATCAATTTTTGAATCAAAAAAAAGATGTTTGTGGTCGAGCGTTATTGTGGTGGAAGGCGACGCCATTCCTGTTGTCATATTCTATCAATTGCTTGGCGTATCTCTCGAGTTTCTTACAGTACAAGACCCAGTTAATATTGTAGTTTGATCGGACGGTAGCAGTTCATAATACACACCCCATAACCTTATTGGGCATCAATTCTGGCTTTTAAATCGTTTCTAATCGTTCATTTATCTTTTTCCATGATATCTTTGGAACGATATTATCGTATTTAATCCATTTTTCATTGCCAGTTATGATTCGCTACAGAAATGGCTCGATTTCATTGCGATTCAGCAGCGTATCACAGATGCTAAATCGTTCCATCTTGCTTTTCATACTCAATTAATTAGGCACTCAAACACCAAGTTTCTTTTTGAAAGCAGCCTTTCACAAATTGTTAAAAACGGTTTAATGATGAATGTTTACTTTATAAGCTATGCCTTATGGTAGCGATGCATTTAAGTTCATAAATAGACCAGAATAACTTTTGATATACGTGTACTACCCCAATATCAATAAACAGAAAGCTTTAGATGTCACTTATCAAATGCTCATCTACTGAATTATTTGTTTATTGCTCCGTCTGTCGGAAAACGCCACGAACTTTTTCAACTAACTAATATTACTGTTTAAAAACTAACGATCTCCTGGCGATTGAAAGACCTCTGTTTGGTTAAACCCAAAATTGTGTTAGGTATGTGTGACCTTTGTTTTTATATACACAGCGTGTTGCCTAAAAACTAATAACCTTGTTTTGTATGTATTTTGAGTTACATAATATATAATATATTCAGTTATCCTCGCTTGCTTATATCAAGAGGTATGAAAGGGATAATTTAAAGCTTAATAACCTTTAGCATCCACGTTTTTTTTATTTAGGTGAGTTAATGGCTACATAAAAGTTCCTGCTAGAGATGAATATTGTGTCTACAACTGTGTAAGCTATCATTGACTTTGCTTTTATCGATCTAATGCGATGTAAAAAGTGAATAATATTTTTTTTTAATTAGTTGAAAGATCAATACCTTCTAATATGGTTTCAAATAGAGATGCACGAGTGATTATAGACTTTCATTTGCATCAATCTATAGTAACGTGATAAGTCTGTTTGTATATGTTTTTATTGACCTAGGATAACGTTAGAGTACGATGACCTTCGTTTGCTTATACCTAGAGTTGCATAAGGCATCAATGAGTTTATTTTGTGCGAACTTAATATGGCATAAATATTTAATTAACAAGGTTTGACTATGTCAGGTTTATATGAAAGTTCAGCTACTTTTGTTTGCACTTCTATAAATGTGCCGAGCCTATAATACAACAAGATATTAAAAGACTATCTTTTTACTTTACTAATCCATTTGTTATCACAACTAATATTTAATAATTACTTTATTATATAATAGCTGTCGTTTAAACAGCTTTTAGCTAAAATCCTTAAAAAAATATCACTACAACTCTTCCTTTTTACAGACTATAATCCAAAAATATTTAGTTAAAAAATTTAAATTTTGTGCTACCAAACTATTAACATTTATTTAGTGAATTCTTTATTTACTGATGTAGTAATTTTTTAAACAATTTTTATTTGCTACTGTATGAACTTGAATTGTATTCTTATGAAAACAGAAATGATAAAGTTTACGTCATAATTAAAGGTTTTGTTGAAATTTAGTGTAACAAACTCTATTTAGACAGTTGATTTCATTATTCCCATAATCTGCATATCTCAAAAATAATGCTTTATACAAAAATTACTGCTAAACAATTTTCTATGGATATTAATTAAAAACAATAGACTGAAATACGTTAATAACATACGTTGTATATTTTATACGTAAATAAGATCATCCGTTTTAGAATATAAATACTTCCAACGCTTTTGAAAGATGTTACTTTTTAGCTACGAGCTTAACATCATGAAGATATTATTCGTTTTCTTCAATATTTTTATATTAATCAATATCGTCTATTCGGAATTATCAAATTCAGAAATCGAAAATGAATGGAATTTATTTAAGGTAAAATTGTGAATATTTTTGTTAAGGATAAATTATTTTCTTAATTGAGAATTATTTGGAATAGATAAAATATAAAAAAAATTATCCAGATGAAAAAACTGAAAAAACACGATTTGATATATTCAAATCGAATTTACACAAAGTAAGGGAACATAATGATAATTTTTCCAAAGGATTGGTTTCATTCGAAATGGATATAAATCTTTTCTCAGATTTATTACCGAAAGAAATTCGTAAACGATCAGGAGGTGGTCCCGAAAAATCGTAATTTATTTTATATATCATATATTTTATATAAAGGATATCCATTTAATAATAAATTTTAAAATTTTAGAGTTCCTCCACTTCAAGGTACTCGATATACCCAATTCAAAAAGCCTAAGGATGCAGTAATTCCAGATGAAGTTGACTGGGTTAAGGCTGGAATTGTTAGTCCAATTAGACATCAAGGTACATTAATTATAAATATTGTTAAAAATAATATTGAAATGTATTTACCGTTCATTTATAGGTGAATGTGGTTCTTGTTGGGCGTTTTCAGCAGTAAGTGCAATCGAATCTCATTACTATAGAGCAACTGGTAAATCGGTCGCTTTATCGGAACAACATCTCGTAGATTGTTCTTCGAAATATGGAAATGAAGGTTGTAAGCAAGGCAGTGCCCAGAAAGCTTTTCTATATATCGTTGATAATGGTATTGCTGAGGCAAGCAAATATTTATATGAAGATAAATTTGGTAAATGTCGGTATAATCAGTCTATGAAAGCGGTATCAATCAAAGGATATGGATGGGTTAAGCAAGAAGATGAACAACAGCTAAAGGAAGCAGTTGCAACTGTCGGTCCAGTTGTTATATCAATTGATGCCCACCACGATACATTTTCGGGATACAGACGTGGAGTTTATTATGAGCCCAAATGTAAAGAAAAACCAACTTCAACACATCTAATGGTTATAGTTGGTTACGGAACAGATCCTACTACAAAACAAGATTACTGGTTAGTAAAGAACTCATGGGGAGTTGATTGGGGAATAAAAGGATACATAAAAATGGCAAGAAATAAAAGTAATCATTGTCTTATTGCATCGTATCCCTTCTATCCAATTATATATTAATGTCTTTTATAATAATATTAATAGCTTTCAGAAGTTAAAATTCATATTTTCTAAATTTATAACATAAATAATTGTTCGAAATATATATGTACACATACATACGAGTATATAAATGTCAATGATAACATTTAAGAGTATTTATTTAAAATTAATATTTTACCCTGGCTAAAAACAGAGAGTGGACCAATTGACTATATTCCATCGAATATCGGAAAGAGAATATCTGACCTGTTTCCGATTTCTCTGGAGTGAAGTCTTTGTGGTATGGGCCAATAATTTTTTGGGCGAATGGCGCTATTCTGTGTAGTCAGATAGTGGATAATATCTAATAGATGGTACTCAGTAATGCAATATATCTATAATGCCTACACTTTGTGATATTTGGTTATTTGAGTATGGGACAGATAATGCCAAGGTGCTTGGACCATTAATTGATGAACCATAAGGTGCAGTATATCGCTGGCGATCACCGTCGATGCCGCGAGACTTGTCGATCTTCAGTCGACGGATGGTTTTTGTCCTTTCCTCGATGCCTGGTGGCGGTAGCATGTTATCTTCAGCTAACGGTACATCAATGAGTTAAAACTGCCGAATCCATTTCAGAGCCATTTACCATCCACAATAGTCTCCGGCAAGAAGATGCACTTTCGAGCGTTCTTTTTAATTTGGACCTGGAGAAAGTGATTCGTGGCTCAAAGGTAAACACGAGGTGTATTATGCTCGTTAAGTCTGCTCAGCTTTAAACAAAATACGATGACCGACATTATGCGTCGATCAGAAAGAGCTGTACAAGAGAACTTCTTCAAGACTAAGCTGGGGGTGAAAAATTTTGGGCTGCCATAAATGAAGGCAAAACAAAATGCATGGGGACGGTGGCGTCGTCGACGACAAGACCAATTAGATTTAGCCGCATACAGGGACACGGCAGTATGAATGGGTTTCTGCACAGGCGTGGTCTAGCTGCGGAGGCTAGATGCCCTTGTGTTGTGGTGGAGGAGACTGCCAAGCACCTTTTCATTGAGTGTGGCCTGTACGGGAATTTGTGTGACTTAGGTGCATGTGGAATCGTGGTGAATGATGAGGGTGTGGATGTGAGTGGTGTGTTGGGTGTGAGAGAGAGTTATGAATGCCTTAATATATTTGCCGAGGTACTTTTTGAGAGGAGAGCGAGAATGGTGCATGAATGAGTGTGTGAATGATACGCAGGGTGGCTATAACCGGGTGAAAGACCAAGGTCGATTCCGCTTGTACTTTCGGGTCTTGGCGAACCCGCGTACCTGAGCTGGCTTAGCGGTGCCTAGGAATTTACAAGATTCCTTACTACAGCTCAATGAGCGGAGTACAAACCGAAGTAGTCTTAAAACAAAAGTTGGTACTACGGGAGTCGTGGTGCCCCATTGTGTTGGAACACACTGTGCCCGACATTGGTAAGGCGCTTATGCAGCAACGTAGTAGCTGTGGTTGATACTCATATCGCGGGTACGGTCTTCGGATCGCAGGTGGGAGATAACTGGAAATTTGTAATTATCTCGGGCGCTGTCACTGCTAATGACAGTAGAGGCTTAGGTAGTCCGCGCCACCAGCAGATGGAGTAGTCAGATTGTAACTGATTACTAACTGTTAACTGCCAGTAATGGTGGTGCGTTGATTGAGCGTAACTTAATCCCTATAGTCGTAGTCGACTCGTGGTTATACGTTTAAAGATAACTAAGTCACGTTAAATAATATATTATAACTACCAGCATGTTGTCGGCGTTCTGGCTAATGCCATCATACTCCACAAGGATTAAGTATTACCCCCACAGTCTATTTTGCTTAGTTTATACAACTAGGCGGATAAATAGGCTCCAAAACTGACCTTTTTTATGTAGAAGTTAAAATTTCTTGAAAGGATCCTCCTCTCGAACGTGGTTATGAGTTTGCAATGGTTTTTGCTGAGAAAACAAGTTCTCGAAGAACAAATTAGAGACTGGCATGACAACAGTCTCATCGATGTTACAGGAGTAAGTGATTTAAGTCTTTCAGAGCTATAACCTCCTATCTATATGCGACTAGTGTTAATTAGTCTTGCCTTCGACGCCGATGCTGCGTCATGTTTCCGGAGATCATTTTGCTTCTCTTTGCCAGATCCCATTACAGATATTAAGAAGATTAATTATTGTACTATATATTGGACAATATTATTTTTGTGCAAATTTTTGTATATTTTCGTATATGAAATTTGTGCTTTTTTGATAATACAATATCATATAAAATTTTAAAATATATTTAGAGTTTCTATTTTGTTGTGCTGGAGGCAATCGAATAATTAATAGTGCAAAGAGTATAAAAGAGTATTATTGTTTTTTTTTATAAAAATTTATTTAAAATTCTGTTCGCAGCAATATTTGATATAACCTGCTCAATAACAATAGTGTGGAATTGCATTTTGAGTTATTTGGTAATTTTGCTAAAGATGGAAACTTTCCGCCGGACGATATTCCCAGCAGGTCCTCATATCATAACTGAACCTTATGAAAATTCTGGATGCTCGAACCGCTCAGAATTCCGAAAAGATGTTTTACCCTCACTCATAATTTCTTCTTCGGAAACCATCCTTGCATATATATCTCTATCAATCCATTCCGTAACATTCAACTAAGTGTCCCCCATTTTCTAATAGAATATCAGCTTTTCCCAAAGTTACTTTTTAATAATCTCTACATTTTAGATATCCCAATACTTCTTTCAAGTCCTCTTATAAATTTCTAAAACAAACTAACATATTATAAAAAATCGAATTCCCTTTCATAAAATAAAATTATAAATAATGATTTTTAAATTAATTCCAGCAAATAATTTGCAATCCCAAAAATATCAAAGAAAATATTAAAAATGTTCAGCATGAAAAATTATTATTTTGATTTATTGTCACTCGGAAACTAAATAACGAATTTGCTTGAAAATTAGACAAGATTCCTGTAAAAGGGCATATTTACGAAAAATTCAGTTGTTTTTATAGTAGCAGCACCATCTCTTGCCGAGGATTAGGTATTTATCATACAACCCTCGTATCTCAAAGAATTAGATATTTTCAACAACTTAAAAATATCATTCGGAGCGGTAGGATATGATTAAGAGCAAATAAATGTGTTCGAAAAAAATGTTTGCTATTGTGAGGATAATTATTATCACTTTTAAATTAATTCCAGCAAATAATTTGCTATCCCAAAAATTTCAAAGAAAATATTAAAAATGTTCAGCATGAAAAATTATAATTTTGATTTATTTTTAAAATTATTTACATTAAATTGTAATCACAAGTCCATCACAAATGTTTTTTTAATTTCCATTTAAATATGTACAATACATAAGCATATGAAGGTGTATAGTTATTACTTGGGTTGTTTCGAGATATTTATTCATTTACAACTTACAGCCTGCATTTGCGGGATAATCGCAAACTTTAATGTAATTATTCCAGTGAAGACCTGCAGGACAATCACGTTCTACACTTACACCATTGTCACACTGGATAAACTTTGTACAATATTTTGGATGATTATGCAGTTCAAATCCAGTGACACTCTTGCATGAATCTGAGGGATCATTAGGTTTTTCTGTAGTTGGTGGATAGGAAGTTGTTGGTACTTCAGGAGTTATTACTCCAGAACCATCACATTGTGCAACAGCAGGATAATCACACCGTTGTAGATGGATGCTCCAGTGAAGTCCAGGGGGACAGTTCGAAACATAAGCTAGTCCAAATAAGCATTTATAAAATTTAGAACAGTCGTCGGGATGTGGCAGGTGTGTAGGGTTAGATGGGTCTTCAGTTGGTGGGCAACCTGGATGTGCAATTGGTGGTGCACTTGTACTTGGTGGAGAAGTTGGTGGTGCTGTTGGAGGTGGGTTCGGAGTTGTACCTGGATTACCTGCATCACATTGAGCAACAGCTGGATAATCACATCGGTTCAGGTTAATACTCCAATGAGTTCCGGCGGGACAATCCATGGGATAAGCGAGTCCGAATAAGCATTTGTAGAACTTAGTGCAGTCATTCGGATATGGTAGATGTGTAGGATTAGCCGGATTCTCATTTGGTGGACAGCCCGGATTTTGTACTGATGGTTCATTAGTAGATGGTGGAGCCGTTATGCTTGGAGGTGGTTTCGGAGTTGTACCTGGATTACCTGCATCACACTGAGCAACAGCTGGATAATCACATCGGTTCAGGTTGATACTCCAATGAAGACCTGGAGGGCAGTCTATAGGATATGCAAATCCATATAAACATTTGTAGAATTTAGTACAGTCATTAGGATATGGTAAATGTGTAGGATTAGCCGGATTCTCATTTGGTGGACATCCTGGATGGTGTACTGGTGGTTCAATAGTAGATGGTGGAGTTGTTGTGCTTGGAGGTAGTGTCGGAGTTGTTCCTGGATTACCTGCTTCACATTGAGCAACAGCTGGATATTCACACCGGTCCAGGTTTATACTCCAATGAAGTCCGGCGGGACAATCAATGGGATAAGCGAATCCAAATAAGCATTTGAAGAACTTAGTGCAGTCATTTGGATATGGTAAATGTGTAGGATTAGCCGGATTCTCTGTTGATGGACATCCTGGATGCTGTATAGGTGACTCACTAATGCGTAAGGCTGCAACACTTTGTTGAGTTTGGAATTGCACTGGTCCTGGATTGCCCACTTGGCATTGAGCAATATTAGGATATTCGCATCGATTAAATTGAATACTCCAATGAAGCCCTGGCGGGCAGTCTATAGGATATGCAAATCCATATAAACATTTGTAAAATTTAGTACAGTCATTAGGATATGGTAAATGTGTAGGATTAGCCGGATTCTCATTTGGTGGACATCCTGGATGGTGTATAGGTGACTCAGATGATTTAGCCTGTATCACACTCAAAGTTGTACACAATAAAATTAATATTGCACCTAAAAAAATATTATAATATTATAAAATATTAACTTCATAAAATTCATTAATTATCAAATAAATAAATTATTAATATTAGCACCTTTCATAATTAATCTTTATTATTCACTTATAATATGATGTAGTGAGAGCTTCTCGCATACAATGTAAGTTTATTCGCAAAATATTGATCGACTGAAGAAAACAGATCAATTCTCGCTTTTTATAGAAACTTTGTCCTATTTAAGTATTGTATTGATTTTATCAAAATTTTCAACAAAAAATAGGTAATTATTTGATCAATATGTATAGATAAGACCATAAATGGGGATTTCGATAATATTAAATGAGACTCGGTGGCAAAAAATTGATCTACTTTTCTGATATTATTAGTCATTATAATTCAAAGTGAAGTACATTCGTTTGTGGATATTATTATTTAAAACAAAGTATATAATATAAATAATTAAATGAAAATGATATTTTCCATACTTTAGATATAATAATAAAAATACCAAAAAAGTATGTGTCAATTAATAATGACAAAAATTATACCTAAACATTTCAAGGCATATTATAAAGGATTTAACAGTTTGTGTAGTATAGCTTACAACTTTAAATTAATTTTTTTCTATTTAATCAAAATTTGATTAAAATCTAACAACGCATGGGAAAAATTATCCACTTAACAAAATTAATTTTAACAATTGAAATGTACTTATTGAAGGTAGCACTGATTTCAATACAATAATCGTATAAGTCATAATAAGTCAAAAATATTAAACACGTAGTAACTATTAATAACTATTCATATTTTATAATGCACTTAAGTATTTAGTTCCTATTTCCGATGCATCTTGAAAATTTTATCATTTAAAACATTTTCTTAAAAAACAAACTAATCGATATAATTTCAATTAGAAAATTGTCATCAACTATTACTGCGCATTTAATTAATATTTTACCGATGTTTTTACTGATTGTTGTTTACATAATTCCTACTGGTTTATGTATTTTTTTTGGACATAAATAGCATATATAATATGTGAGAACTCAATAGAAATCGTTAGTTTCTTAATATTACTAGATTAGTATAGATCAGAATCATGATTCGGCAGCAAATTTTTTTGTTACTTCTATTGGTTGCTTGCATTTGGGCTCAACCTCATAAACGCGGTGAAAGAGATTTTAATCGTGAAAGTATACATTTTGGATCGGATGAAGATTAAAAAGAAGACGCTGAGGACCATTTACCTGATCGTCCGAACCATTCGTTACATCATCAGCCAAATCATTTTCCACATGATCGTCCTCCACATCACCCACCACATCATCCACCACATCAACCACCCACAACTGAGCAACCATCTAATCCATCGGAACCTACTGAGCAACCATCTAATCCATCGGAACCTACTGAGCAAACATCTGATTCATCGAAGTCAACATCAAACGACCCTACCGTAACTGATTCTGCGGACCAATCATTTTGTTGTAGTAAGCAGAATTGCCGTCTGTAAGATTCTGAAAAAACCCATAAGAGACCGTGGAGATGCCATTGCATCCGAGCGAAACACGCAGGGTGGCTACAACCGGATGAAATACCAAGGTCGATTCCGGTTGTACTTTCGGGTCTTGGCGAACCCGCGTACCTGAGCTGGCTTCGCGGTGCCTAGGAATTTACAAGATTCCTTACCGCAGCCCAATGAGCGGAGTACAAACCGAAGTACTCTTAAAACAAAAATTGGTACTACGGGAGTCGTGGTGCCCCATTGTGTTGGAATACACTGTGCCCGACATTGCTGAGGCACTTAGGCAGCAACGTATTAGCTGTGGTTGATACTCATACCGCGGGTATGGTCTTCGAATCGCAGATGGGAGATAACTGGCAATTTGCAATTATCTCGGGCGCTGTCACTGCTAATGACAGTAGAGACTGATGGAGTAGCCAGATTGTAACTGATTACTAACTGTTAACTGCCAGTAATGGTTGTGCGTTGATTGAGCGTAACTCAATCCCTATAGTCGTAGTCGACTCGTGGTTTTACGTTAAAGACAACTACGAGTAAGTCACGTTAAATAAAACATTATAACTTAGCCGCATACAGATGGGAGATTATAATTTTGAAAGAGTTAAATTTAGAGTCGCAGCCGTAACAATATGGAGGAAGAAAGCCAACAGAGCCCACTTCAGGACGTTACTACTATACAGGATACTAGTTTTTCCAGATCTTGTGTATTTTTCGGAAAGTAGGGTTCTCAGTAAATACTCTAGTTCGCATGCGAGAGGAATTTTAGGACCCCTACATGAAGATGGAAGATTCTAAAGCTTTTTTAACGATGATATCCTGGAGCGTCACCATGGCCGCCGCCCAGGATCTTATCCTTAATTTGTAAGCAGAATAAACTAAACCCTACAAATGCTATCTAAAAAATTTTATTCAGTTTATCTTACTTCAAATCGTAAAAAGTTGTTAGGCCTTGAATTTCTTAATATAACTGCGAGCTTCCAAATACATAAATATATTACGTATTAATTATGAAAATAATTTAAATGTTGATTCTAAATTACAATATAATTTTAACAAAAATTTAAATTAGTTTTTTTTTGAAATTTTGACTCATTCATAAAGAATTGTTTAAATGTTGCGTAATATTTTTATACGAGTATAACCACGCAATATTAACAATATTTGAACATTCAGAATCGATTAATAGCAAATATAAATATTGTTTAAACAGCTGATTTGATTCTTTTGGCCAAATGTATACTGAAAGTACATAATTTTGTAGATTGAGCCCACACTAGTATTTATAGATTTAACCACTTTTCAATATAAAGAGTTACATTTATATTTCGGAATAGTTACTTTTTACCTGTGCCGCAAATATCATGAAATTATTATTGATTTTGCTAAATAGTTTTCTTTTAATTAATTTCGTATGCTCGGAATTATTACATTCAGAAATTGAGGATGCATGGAATTTATTTAAGGTATAGTTTCTTTCAATTTCTATTCATTATAAGTGAGAAATTTTATTTGATTAAATAACTAGATTATTTTCAATAGGTCAAATATAAACGGAGTTATCCAGATGAAAAAACTGAAAAAACTCGGTTTAATATATTTAAATCGAATTTACACAAAGTAAGAGAACATAATGAAAAATTTTCTAAAGGTTTGGTGACATTCGAGATGGATATTAATAATTTCTCAGATTTATTACCGAAAGAAATTCGTAAACGGTCGGGAGGTGCTCCGGAACCACTGTAAATATCAACAAAATACACAATTTATATTCAATATAATAAAAAAATAATTTTATGCAACTTAGCTTTGGTCCAATTCGAGGTGCAGAAAAATATCAATTTCGGAAACACAAAAATGCAATAATTCCGGACGAAGTGGATTGGGTTAAAGCTGGCATAGTTAATCCAATTCGGAATCAAGGTATATGCAAGCATATCTATTTCACACACAAATATGGTTTATACTTTAAATGATCGGTAATTTCAGGTACATGTGGCTCTTGTTGGGCTTTTGCAACAGTTAGTACAATCGAATCACATTACTATAGAGCAACTGGTAAATCGGTCGCCTTATCAGAACAACATCTCGTAGATTGTTCTTTGGAATATGGTAACGAAGGCTGTAAGCAGGGTAGCCCTAGAAATTCTTTTCTATATGTCGCAGATAACGGTATCTCGTTGTCGAAAAATTATTCATATGAAGATAAATTTGGTAAATGCCGATATAATCAGTCAATGAAAGCAGTTTCAATCAAATCATACATTTGGCTCATGCCAAAAGATGAAGAACAACTAAAGGAAGCAGTTGCTCTAAAAGGTCCAGTTGCAGTTTCATTCGATTCACATCATGATTCATTTTCATCATATAGCAAAGGAATTTATTATGAACCAAAATGTTATAAGGATCCATTCATAACTCATTCAGTTGTCATAGTTGGTTACGGGACAGATCCTGCAACAAAACAAGATTACTGGCTTTTAAGAAATTCATGGGGCGTTGATTGGGGAATGAACGGATATATGAAAATGGCAAGAAATAAAAATAACCATTGCCTTATTGCATCTAATCCTTATTATCCAATTATATAGTAATAATTTTTTTTATTAAATATATGTACAACTTGAGAAAAAAAACATTTTTATTATTTTTAAATTGTTTATTTTATGGAATAAACTAGTCTGAAATTATGAATCAGATTTTTTTTATTTTGTTTTGATTAAAAGTGTTCAAGAAAACAACTACACAATAGAGCAATTATAAGGTAAATTTTTATAATTTATATTTTTTTATATGAAATAATCTATTTGAAATGGCCCTTGTTATATGATCGTATTAAACAAAAAGAAATTTTTGAAGTTCTTCAAATGTAAAAGTTACCTGAAAATTGCGTAAAACTATTGTAAATAACAAATGCTTTGCCATATAATATACTCCCCCAAATGTATGCATATATTTTTAAAATAATATTTGCATACATATACGTGCCAAGAATTTGGCACAGTGTATCTATAATTTGTATTTTGTTACTAAATTATTAATGAAATAAGTTATTTCAACGTCAATTTAAAGTTACACAGGTGAATAAAGAATTAATAAAATTACGTTATGGTCTTGTTGTTTATACAAATTTAGTGAAGATAGGATAACAATATAAGCAATAATACTGTGTGCTTTATTTAAACAGGTGATTTTCTTTTTAGCAATTAAGTTTTCAATAGATTGTATATTTTGTTCAAATTAATGACAAATATTTGCAGCAATTGTATTAATTTTTCTATATAAGACATTCAATTTCTTTTTCAAAGCAATAACTTTATAACAGCGGCTCTAACATCATGAAGATATTATTAATTTTATTCAATATTTTTATATTAATCAATATCGTATATTCGGAATTATCACATTCAGAAATCGAAAATGAATGGAATTTATTTAAGGTACAATTGTTAATATTTTTATGAAAGGTTAATTATTTTCTTAATATAATATTATTTTGAATAGGAAAAATTTAAAAAAAATTATCCAGATGAAAAAACAGAAAAAAATCGTTTTAATATATTCAAATCGAATTTACACAAAGTAACAGAACATAATGAAAAATTCTCTAAAGGATTGGTAACATTTGAGATGGATATCAATGATTTGTCTGATTTACTACCGAAAGAAGTACGAAAAAGATTAGGAGGTGCACCGGAACCACCGTAATTATGAAATTCGATAATTTGAATGACAGTTTTTTTTAAATTTTATAATCATTTGTGCAATTTAGATTTATGCCACTTCAAGGTGATCGAAAAGGTGAATTTCGAAAACCAAAGGATGCAAAAATTCCGGATGAGGTAGATTGGGTTAAAGCTGGTATAATTAGCCCAATCAGACATCAAGGTATATTCATATACGTAAATACATTTATGTGTATGTATGCTAATAATTACAAAGTATTAAATTTTATCAATAACGTATAGGACAATGTGCTTCTTGTTGGGCTTTTGCAGCAGTAACTGCAATTGAAGCTTATTATTATAGAGCAACTGGAAAATCAGTTGCTTTATCAGAGCAACAACTTGTCGATTGTTCTTCAAAATTTGGAACAGTTGGTTGTACAAAGGGCAACGCTAAAGCTGCTTTCTCATATGTAATGGCTAATGGTATTACGTTAGCTACCAAATATTTATATGAAGATAAAGTCGGTAAATGCCGATATAATCAGTCTATGAGAGCGGTATCAATAAAGTCATATGGCTGGGTTACACCAAAAGATGAACAGAAATTAAAAGAGGCTGTTGCAACTGTTGGTCCAATTGTTATTTCGATTGATGCCCACCATGACACATTTACAGGATACAAACGTGGAGTTTATTATGAGCCCAAATGCTATGAAAATCCAACCACAACACATCTAATGGTGATAGTTGGATACGGAACAGATCCTACTACAAAACAAGATTACTGGTTAGTAAAGAACTCATGGGGAGTTAATTGGGGAATACAGGGATACATAAAAATGGCAAGAAATAAAAATAACCATTGCCTTGTTGCATCCTATCCTTTCTATCCAATTATACATTAACTTTATTAATACGTGTAAATATATATATATATATATGATATAGTCGATTTATGTACATGCAATATCATTGATGTTTAATTTAATATTATTTATCTTATTTCTAAAATCTTATATGTATGTCATTTCAATTAAAAATATTATAGTTATATGACTTTTAAGTTCGTGATGAGAAACAAGTTGTAAATTTCAATTTTTCCACAAAATTGTTAAATTAATTCATTGTAAAGAGTTTAACTACCACACAATGCATTAAAATTGTAAAAAAATATATTCCATCTGTAGTGCTTTTTTGTCGTAGCCTTGGTTTTCGTTGTTTTATAAAAAAAAAATTCTGTAGCGATGAAACTCATATTCACATATGGAAATTTATTGGGTTGTCAAGAAAATAATTTCGTTGTTTCCCAACAGAGGTCTTAATTGTATTTTTTCACAACCAACTTCACACTTAAGCCGCATAATTATATATATTTTGACAGCTGACATAGCAAGGCTTGCTTGTGAAAAAATTCGATTGATTCTGCAGAGTAGTTTTTGGTTGGAGAAGATGTGTTAAGTGAGCGCCAGTGTCACAACTGGTTTGCAAAATTTCGATTCGGCAATTTTGATCTCGAATATGCACCACGTTCTGGAAGGCCAGTTGAAGCTGATGAAGACACAATAAAGGCATTAATTGATGCAAACTGATGAATAACAACTTGTGAGATCGCTCAGAGATTAAATTTATCGAATAAGAACATTTATGATCATTTGAAACGGCTAGGTTTTATCTCAAAGCTCGACATATGGGTTCCTCATCTTCTTACGGAAAAAAATTTGTGCAGTCGCATTGACGTTTGTGATTTGTTTCTCAAACGCCAAGAAAATAATCCATTTTTGAAGCATATAATTACTGGGGACGAAAAATTGGTTTGTCTACAACAATGTTAAGCGCAAAAGAACCTGTAGTATAAAATATGAACCAACTCAAAGCTCTTCAAAAGCCAATATTCATCAAAAACAGGTTATGCTATCTGTTTGGTGGGATTTCAAAGGAACCGTTTATTTTGAACTTTTACCGAGCAACACAACGATCAATTCTGAAGTGTACTGTCATCAGTTGGACAAATTGATTGATTCACTTAAAGAAAAAAGGCCAATAAATAAACTATTGGGTTGTTCGGAAAGTAATTTCGTAATGAAACGAAATACGTTTCTTGACAACCCAATACTATACAAAAGGCTCTCAAAACCCACAAGTAGGTGTGTAGAAGTCACTTTATCTGCAAGAAGTGACTGTTTGATGTGCATTTTGGTCTGGTGGTCCAGATACGGCCGTATGATAACCAACATTTCTTAGTATGAACTCGAACAATAAATGTGGATCAAACAAATAAGCACCACAAGGCACACAAGGAACTTTGAAATTTAGTGATGTCAATTGTCTTCCAAGATATAGTGCGATTTTTGCCATTCGACTTTTTTTTGTAGGGCTACGTAAAAGATCGTATTTGCGCAGATAAATTTCAAACTTTAGAGTATTTAAAAATCAACATCCGTCAAGCAATGGTCGAATAACAACCAGAAATGTGCAAAAAAGTCATCTATAAATTGCCTCAAAAAAATCAAGTCCTACAAGAAGTCTCTTGGTAGCCATTTGAATAATGTTACATTTCATATATAATAGCAAGTTTCAAGCAATCTAATGTAATAAAATTTTTATTAAAATCTTAAGTTTTATTTTGTTTTATTTAACTTCACTATAAAGTGAATAATTCAAAAATTGTTGCAATACAACTTTCACTATATGACATAATTTTGTCAAAAATATAGAAAATTACGATAAAAATCCCAAGGGGCGGATAAAAATGGTGAAAACAGATCGTTAGCCTAAAGCAATTTGCAGAGAAGCTATTAGGAAAAATGAATTCATTTTAAGTCGCTGGCGGAATAGTGGTGGATCTGCGATATTATGGAGGCTGTACTGTCATCAATATTAGATCCTACAAGCACACGCTCCAATCCAAAAAACTGAAACAATAAAAGAATGGATAATAAATACATCATTAAGGTCCTGAATTGGTCAACTGGGTTACCAAATTTTAATAACGTGGGACTATATTGCTTAAGAAGATATCACCTCTTTCAAAAGAAATTAAGTAAAAGATTACAATTTAATGGCAAATAGAATTTTGAAAATGTATAATTAAATGTAGTTACCATTAAAAGTACCTTTATATTAATTGCGTATTTTTGGAACTATTACGTTCAGAAATTGAGCATGAATGGAATTTATTTAAGGTATTATCGTAGACTTGACTTTAATTTCCTAGAAACTTCGTAGAGGATTCCGTAATTTGACCGACGCTTACTTAGATTATTTCTTAGAGAATGGCGTGTTTAAAAACTCTCCGAAAGTCTACAAAATTGAAGTGCTCAATATTTGATTGATATGTACAAAATAAATAATAAACCTAAAATATAATTGCATTTAATACCAGAAGATTGGAAAAAAATAAATGTTGTCTTCTGCCAGGTTTAAATTATATTTTTGTTTGGAATAAGTGACTGAAATTAAATATTAATTATGGTTTTGTAATTCAATAAATTTCAATTACGAAAACTAGATGTCAGTGGGTGGTATGTCTACATGAAAAAATCTACACAAACGTACACATATGCAAGCAGTAAGATTTATCCTTAGATTAAAGAATACCTGGATAGGCCTTTACCGTATATGTATACGCAATTTTGTGTACAAATTTTTACTAGGGGGATATGACTGTCAAAAATTTTTTATGTAGACATGACACCCACTGCCATCTATGTGTCGTAATGGAAATTTATTTAATTGCAAAAGCATAATTTATATTTATTTTAATTCACTTACTGGAAACAAAAACACAATTTAAATACAACGATAGGTCATTTTTATTTTTGTACAATCTTTTGATACGAAATGGAATTCTATTTTAGGTTTATTATACATTTCGTAAATATCAATCAAATATAAACCGCCTCAATTTTGTAGACTTTCGGAGAGTTTGAAAACTTTAATTCCCCATGAAAGTGGAGACTTGGGGGTTAGCTTTGTCATTTGTGAATCCGATGTTGACAGTTCAATGTTTACCATAAAATAGTACAGTGTCGGTGTATATAAAGTGTTTGTAAGAAAGTTTAAGGGACCGAATTTTTCTGTCTATTTTCCATTGCTGTTTTCATTGTGTTATAATAAATAAAGTTTATTCTTCGGTTAGCTTATTATTTAAATAAATTTGTTTTGATTGCTCTATTAGACCATATTATAATGCATTTACTAAATAATATTGTTTTCATTTTTTTTAGAATATAAGTTATTAATTATTTTAATAACATTAAATTTTTCATTTTCTATTTTTGTTTTAAAGCATTTCTTTTAATGTTGTATACGATTAACTTATATATTATCAAGAACTTCATGTATTGTAATGTTCTATGTAATTAATGCTTTATTTTTTAATTTAATTTAAATGCACAATGCCTATTTAAATTACCATTTCCATTCATAAACATACATTTATATTATAATTAAGGTTTTTCCATCTATGGTACTTATGCTTGTTTAAGATTAAAATTTTATTTAATAAGTTGCGGTGTGGTTTGATTTTAACATAAACAAAATATCACATTTTCTCATTTAATTCATTTTGCATTTTTGAAATTAATTTAAATATGTACACATAATTGTTTTCATAAAATCAAATAACTTACAATTCATATTTTTATATACTATTCCCCACATTAAAAATTCTGTTTTAATAAATAATATATGTTACAGTGAAATAAATAAAATGAAAATACATAATAAATAAATAAATATTTAAAAATAGAATACTGTGTCTTATTGCATATTTACAAAACTAATTCCATCAAACAAGACCGGCAATATTAAAAAATCTGCTCCTTTACGCATACGTGCATGTGTAAATGATATCACACATGAAAAATGGTTTTAAACGAACCGCTTCAATCGCATACTGAACTTTTAAATTGGCCCCCAATGATTTACGCCGTTTCTGTTGTATTGCATGTGTGTGCGTTCTATGAATGTATTGCCAACAAAATTTGGACAGAATTTTTGTGTAGAGGCCTATCCAGTACTTCTTTAATCGAAGGATTTATCACCGCTTTTGCAATAATTCAGCAGAAAATTGCGTATGGATCTTAGATCAAAGAATATATGGATAGGCCCAGACGCCAGATTTACGTATACGAGTATGTATGTGTATACGCAATTTTCGATAGAAGTGGTGAGAAATCGTAACGCTTGTATAATTTTGTGTAGATTTTTAATGTAGACATGACACCCACTGACATCTTGTTTTCGTAATAGAAATTTATTGAATTGCAAAAGCAAAATTTATATTCTTTTTAATTCACTTATTGGAAACAAAAATACAATTTAAACACAACGACAGTTAATGTTTATTTTTTGTACAATATTTTGATATAAATTGGAATTGTATTTTAGTTTTATTATTTATTTCGTAAATATCAAGCGCCTCAATTTTGTAGACTTTCGGAATGTTTTAAAACACGCCATTCTCCATGACAGTGGTAGCATACCGAAATGCTTGCATACTTTTGTTGGTTTTCAAGTTGTTATTATGGCACTTATCAGAAAGTGCAAGTGAAAGTGTAGTTTTTATGTTTTTTGAAGTATTTTCTAAAAAGTAAATATTTATATAAATAGTAATATTGTTGATAACATTTAATAGAAAGTTTTTATTTCAGAAAATGAAGTGTTTTATAAAGAGTTACTGGTAATTCAACGGAATGAGGAAGCCGGGAATTTCTTTTTTTTTGGAATGGGTTTTTATTTGTGCACATAATTATTTTGATATAATTAAATAACTTGCAATTTATATTTTTATATGCTCTTCCATTTTATAATTCTGTTTTTTATATTGAAATAAAAAAAATTAAAATATATAATAAATAAATAAATAGAATAATGTGTTTGATTGCAAATTTCCAAAACTAATTCCATCAAACAACAAAACCCGCAATATTAAAAAAATATATTTGTTTACGCATAAATAACATAACTTATCAAAATGGTTGTAAACAAACCGCTTCAATGGTATACTGAAGTTTAAAATTGGCCCCCACTGATCTACGCCGTTTCTGTTACTTTGCATGTGTGTGCGTTCTAAGGATGTATTGCCAACAAAATTCTATCCAGTTAATCTAAGGTATGGATTTACGGAAATTTGAGGTACGGTTTTGTCCAGGTCTCGTTTAATCTAAGGACGCTTCGCTGGGCGAACGGTGCGTTCGAGCCATGAGGCGATCTCGAGTCGTGAGGGACGGGTGATAGGCGGTTGGTTATGGACGGCAGAGTGCGAATGCGAGAGCCAGTTGTTAAGTTTAAATAAATTTTAGAGTAAAAAAGTACATTAGTAGTTAGTAGTAGGTAGTTATAGTTAGTAGTTGTTAGTAGTACGTAGTAGTAGTTAGTAGAGTTTAGTAGTAGTTAGTAGTAGTTAGTATTAGTTAGTAGTAGTTAGTAGTATTTTGTGGTAGTTAGTAGTAGTTAGTAGTAGTTAGTAGTAGTTAGTAATAGTTCGTAGTAATTAGTAGTAGTTATTAGTAGTCAGTAGTAGTTAGTAGTTGTTAGTAGTAGTTAGTAATAGTTAGTAGTAATTAGTAGTAGTTATTAGTAGTCAGTAGTAGTTAGTAATAGTTAGTAATAGTAGGTACTCGATCTCGAGTCGTGAGGGACGGGTGATAGGCGGTTTGTTATGGACGGCAGAGTGCGAATGTAAAAAAGTACATTAGTAGTTAGTAGTAGGTAGTTATAGTTAGTAGAAGTTAGTAGTAGTTAGTAGTTGTTAGTAGTATGTAGTAGTAGTTAGTAGAGGTTAGTAGTAGTTAGTAGTAGTTAGTATTAGTTAGTAGTAGTTAGTAGTAGTTAGTAGTTTAGTAGTAGTTGGTAGTAGTTAGTAGTTGTTAGTAGTAGTTAGTAGTAGTTAGTAGTAGTTAGTAATAGTTAGTAATAGTTAGTAGTGTTTAGTTGTAGTTAGTAATAGTTAGTAGTAGTTACTAGGAGTTAGTTGTAATTAGTAGTAGTTATTTGTAGTCAGTAGTAGTTAGTAGTAGTTAGTAGTAGTTATTAGTAGTTAGTAGTTGCTTGGAAACGCAAGAAAAATGAATAGAATTGAATAAATTGTATAATTACCATTCTACTATAAGTATTTGATAAAATATAAACAAAAGAAAATATAAATAAACAATAACATATAAATGGGATGGTAATTAAATAAATAATTGACTAACGATCTAATTGGAGTTGTAATAATATATTTTTTTCTACAGCTGGTCCAAAGCCGTAAGCAGGAATATTTATGAGGATGAACCATTATTCATTGGAGGAATCGTATTGAATATTTAACTGTTGTATAAAGGTAGAAACAAAACAAAAAAAGGCTAAAAAATATTCAAAAACAATAACAAACACAACATTTTTATTTATTTTGCCCCAGTAATCTATCAGAAAATACTTAATTAAAAATATAGTAATAAAAATAAAATATTTGAAAATAAAAGTTTTTTTTTTAAATATTTTATAAAATAAAAGAGTAAAAGAATAAATTTGTAATAATCTGTCTTTTTATTTAAGGTTCCTCCTCTGCTAGAAGTGCCGGCCAGATGGAATCGGATGTGTTTAATAATATAAGGCGGTGAAGAGAATCATCGTCGTTGTTACCAAAAGAGGACTCGAAACAATTGGTCTATGAGTACTATGAGGTTTGGAGGAATGGCCAGAACACCTTATTTCTCTCACAATAGCCGTCAGTTTTTTAGTTTTTTTTTTATTAGCGTTGGTTTCCAATTTTGGGTTCTGCTGATTTTTGTTATATAACTTTTTATTTTATTGGTGTAAATTTTTATTCTTCATTGAAAAACTTAACAACTTACGCGGTGTCTCCAAGTAAAACTTAGTTTGCTGCCATTTTTTTTGTTATGCGATAACAAGCATGCCAACAGCAGTGAAATTGTTCTCTGCGTATAGTCTAAAACTTGATATCCATTAACTGCCTTTCTTTTTTTAAGAAATAAATTGGAATTTTTAATATTTTCGTTAAATGTTAATTATTTACTCAGTATAATAGTATTTTGAATAAAAAACATAAATTTTTTTATTCACATAAATTCTACTATCTTAACTAAATTATAGTTGTTTTCCAGTAAATAGCATAAAATTGAATGGCTGTGTACATAGACAAATTTATATATATGAGTATACGAGGTCTGTTCAAAAAGTATCGCGAATTTTGCATTTCCGCGGG
The DNA here is from genome assembly GCA_958298945.1 of Atherix ibis. Classification (NCBI taxonomy): domain Eukaryota; kingdom Metazoa; phylum Arthropoda; class Insecta; order Diptera; family Athericidae; genus Atherix; species Atherix ibis. Next base: position 25,584,607 of record OY282605.1, on the reverse strand, counting down.
TTACGTACGAGGGTCGTTCAATAACTCCTTAGAAAAAGATGGAAAAAAACTGTTTTTTAAAAAAATATCTTCTTTTAGCTCTATACACTTTTCCAACCGTTTTTCCAAAATTTTTATCCCGTCCAAAAAATAGGATTTCGGAAGTTCTGCAAAATACTCATCCGTTTGAGCAATGACATCCTCGTTGGAAGTGAACCATCGTCCGCCAAGCAATTTCTTTAGATTGGGGAAAAGAAAATAGTCACTCGGCTAAATCTGGTGAATAAGCGGGATGCTGCAACAATACCATTCTCAATTCCACAATTTTGGCCATGGAAACAGCGCAGGTGTGCACACGCGCATTGTCCTGATGCAAGAGGATTTTTTTTTTCTTCAGATGGGGGCGTTTCTCTTTGATTTCCTCGCTCAACCGTTGCAATAACGACGCGTAATACGCTCCTGTTATTGGTTTTCCTTTTTCCAAGTAGTCGATAAAAATGATGCCCTGCGAATCCCAAAAGACCGTGGCCATCACCTTGCCGGCCGATGGGACAGTTTTTGCCTTCTTCGGAGCCCGTTCACCCTTGAAAATCCACTGTGATGACTGTCTCTTCGTTTCTGGAGTGTAGTAGTGTATCCAGGTTTCGTCCACAGTGACATTTCGACGAAGGAATTCGGAAGGATTGCGATGAAAGAGTGCCAACATAGCCTCAGAGTCCACTGCACGATTGCGCTTATTCTCCTCTGAGAGCAAACGCGGCACCCATCTTGCCGAAATTTTTTTCACAGACAATTTTTCATGCAAAATTGAAGCGACTGTACCTTGTGATATGCCCGTGGCCTCAACTAATTCGCGCACTTTAATTCGCCGATCGTTCAAAATCAGATCGTGGATTCTGTCGATGATTTCAGGAATAGACACCTCAACTGGGCGTCCTGAACGATGTTCATCTTTTGTGGATGAACGGCCACGTTTAAATTCATTCACCCAATTGTAAACCGTCGCAAACACAGGTGCAGATAAGCCATTAACTGCATCCAACTCGGCTTTGATTTCTTTCGGGCTTAAGCCTTTCAAATGGAGATGTTTGATGGCAGCCCTAAACTCGCTTTTTTCCATTGTTATGCACAAATAAATGTCGTTAACTTTAATCGACGATAGAAATTGACCTACGCTATGGATCGAGCTGAAATTTTGACAGCTTTCCTGTCGATAATGCTACTTACATTGTCTACCGACAAGTTCGGCCATTTTGAATGTTCAGTTAATTTTTGACCGCTGCTTTACATGCACGTGTTTTGGCTCGTCTTCGATTTTTGCCCATTCCAAAAAATGGATCAGATAATCTGTTTCGGGAACAAGAAAAAGTCACAGGGGGCCAGATCTGGGGAATACGGTGGCTGCGGCATTATTAGTGTGTTGTTTTTGGCCAAAAATGGCAAAAGCCAATTTTTGTTCTTCCAGAAATCCCGGGTGTTTCTGGCGGATTGCGTATGCCCAATCAATTATATTTTTCACACAAAATTTGATACAGATTCTTTGATCCATTTTTTGGAATGGGCAAAAATCGAAGACGAGCCAAAACCAGTGTAAGCTAAGCAGCTGTCAAAAATTAACTGAACATTCAAAATGGCCGAAGTTGTCGGCATAAGTGAGAGACATGATAACCAACATAACGCCACAAAAATTCGAAAATCGAATATACGCAACCCGCGGTGCTTTCAAAAATCGGAATACTTTTTGAATAGATCTCGTATATATTATTTCCAATTTAGTGAAATGATCATTTGTTACTAATTGTTTCGTCAGTTTGTTATGGTAGACTTATTCATAGCATTGATGATTTGGTCGTTACATGGTTTGTAAGTTTGTACTATATTATTTATAAATACTTTATAAAATAAATAAAAATACTTTGTTTGCATAAAAAATGTTTTATTTTTAATCGGTTTTAATAATTTGAGATAGCTTCCTATTAACTGTAAAATTCTGTCCTGTTGAAAAAAAATTTCCTCTCTAATTATTATTTCTTATTTATTTTTATTTTTATGAAGATATATTAACCTATATATGTAAGTGAAAAATTATCACTTTTTTTCATAAAATGTTCATTACGCAATTACAAAGATTACTCTAATAATAAAACCACTCAGTACAAAAAAATTATTTCAAGATAATACAATAAACAATAAATTTTTTTCTAAAAATACCTTACAATAAAGATGAAGTCTGTTTTATTATAATCTAGGTACGACATAAATACAATTTCATAAAAATAATATTTAAAATTGCATTAAATACTATTTAACACTTTCTGGAGTTTAAAATTTTCCAAATTAGAGGACCTCCAAATAGTTATCGTTATATTTATTAAATAAACTTATTTAAAACCAGCGTATCTTAATGGTATGAATTCAATGCTCCTTTTTCTTTGGTTTTTTTGGATTTCGTGAACGACTTTTGGCTTTGCATAGCGGACATATTGGTGCATTTCTGTGAATTTGTTGATGGCACGAGAGACAAGACTTCATCGGTGGGGGTTGCTGCCTATTTACAAGAAAAACACACATCATGTCATAAATTGATAATTTTACAATAAAAGATAAATTAAATAGAAGATAAAATAAATATAACAAATAAATAAAATTCCAAAATGAATTATTACAACAAAATTACTGTATTTTTTTTAAATGCAGTTTTGGCATTACTTTCAGTTATTTTACTAAAACTACAAAATTTACAATATAAAAAACAAAGTTTGTAAAATATAATCGTTAAAAAATCATTTACATTATATAAACGTAATAATTTATATGAAAAATGAATACCTCTGGTTTTTTTAAGTTATTTAAGAAAATACCGGTTTTTAATTAATTTTATTAGATTACCACCTTCAATATTTCAGAAAATTATCAAAAACTATAATATTGCTATTATTTATATATGAAGTTTTACAAGAATAATTAAAAAGATAATAAACGAAAAAACAAACAAACCTTAAATTGACATTAAAATCAGACCTGAACGTCGGGTGACCCATCCCAATAGAAGGATTTTGCTGCATACGATTGGGTCCTATTTCTGGTTTATTTATTCTGAGAGGACCAACGGGTGGCGGTGGTGGCATAAATGCATGGGGTGCAGCAGGCTGTAAGGATGTAACCGTAGCCTCTGGTAATAGAGGATGTCGTGCATGCGGACGGGCAAAAGACGATGTTGTAGCCGTTTGTGATTTCGTATTAAAATAATTGTTTTGGAAGCGACTGTAAATAAATATCATATTTCACAGAATAATTGCGCTATTGAAATTTTCCAAAAGTGAATAACTTCTCACTCACTCTTTTGTTATTACAGTTCCTTCTTCTTCGTGTAAATCACGTAATGGACTTAATCCTAAATATTCTCGACGCATGTGATCAATTTCGCTTTTAAGTGGTAAATACTCATCATGAATGCGATTTGCCATTCCAATAGACCGCATCCGATTTTCTTCTGTTTGTTTTATTACAGCTTCCATCTACGATCAAATTTATAAGGAAGCAATTTTGTATCGATGACAAATTAATTTATTTGATTATTTCTATTATTATATATTGTCCGACCAACTAACTTCATTAATATCAGCATGAATTTGTCTCAACTCTTCGACATGGCTCATCCTTTCTTGTTGAAGCATCTCCATTTCTTTGCGGTATTCCGACAAGCATTTGTCTTCTTCATCGCCTATTTTCACCTCACGTATTATACGCAACTTCAATTTTTCCAGTTGGATTGTTTTATTCCTATTTAATAATATCCAACATTTATACATTTCTTTTTCAATTGCAACAAGTATTAAATATTTTATAATGGATAATTATAAAATAAAACTATTTTGTATATGGATGCTTACAAATTGTATACACAAACCTTATATCTTTAATAGCTTCTAATTTAGCATAAATGTTTCGCTCATTCGACGACGAAATTTCAGCCATTATGTTTAAATTTTATTAATTCTAACTTAATCACAATATTTATGAGATTTTTATTTAAAACTAAAAATATCGCGTCCACTTATTGCTCCAAATTATATTTGTACTTAGTGGGAAAAAACAAATACTCACACGAAAGAGACCATTTATAAACGCACTTAAGCAGGCTGGCAATATACCTTTGCAAATACAAACCAAACAAAACAAAAAAAAAGATAAAAATACACTACACTGCGAGACCACATGAAGCTGGTTACGAGCACCATCTATGTGGCAGTGCTCATGTATGTTTTTGAATTCATCAATTATTTCGACGAGTATAATATATTATGGGTTGATTCTCTTTAAAAAAAAATTTGTCTTTATAATTTATAATTATTATTTATAACCAATATTGAAAATATTCTGCAGAAAAAGATTTAAAATGTTAACTTGCGGAAGAATCTGTTAGAAATTACGACGCTGAATTCCAAAACGATCGTTTTAAGAACGCAAGTTTACATGTGTTGAATTTAAGATCAGAGATGATTGCATTACGTGCAGCCATTTTACAGCTGGTGAAGAACAGTAATAGTTGTAAGTTGTGGCAAGTACTCTTTCGTGTTTCATTGGTTTATTTAGAGGAAACTAGTTTAAATCGATTTGAATAAAAGTCTTATTAATTGGAAATAGTTTGCTTGAAAGGTTAAATTTATCTTTAGCCTTTTCTCAAATAAGAAATGTGGCAAAAAATTGTTGTGATTGCGCTATTTGCGCTGATTAATGTCGGACAAATTTCATGTTCTACAGCTGCACAAGGTATGCATATAATTTTCTTTTACCTTATTAGTTAGGCATTTCAATTTGTTAATTTGATTCAGACAATAACGGTACTGTTTTGGCTTCTGCTACAAAAGTAGAAAATGCACCAGTTTTCAACTCTACTACGACAGCAGATAAAAATTCGCCAACTACGCAATTGGGGACTCCCGCGCTGGTAGGAGAAAATGCATTGCCTGTCGCTACTACGAACACATCAACAGCGTTAAATTCGACTATTGAGTCGCCGCCTGGAAATTCTTCTGATGCAAAAATACCACCATCATCTAACAATTCTACGATCATTCCAATTCCATCAAACCCAATTCCATCAAACCCAATTCCATCAATTCCTTCAATTCCACCTTTACCGATAACTACTATAGCTCCAAATACGATATCCACTACTTCAAAAACAAATATGTCTACAACTCCACCTACACCACCAACTGTACCTTCAACTGTACCTACAACTGCAGCTCCTCCAACATCACCAACAGTGCCTACTACCGCAATCCCTTCAAATATAACAACCGCAGCGCCCATAATTATTACAACTACAGCTGGTCCAAAACCGAGAACAGGAAGATTTGATGGACCATCATTTATAGGAGGAATAGTATTGACTATTGGCCTTCTTGCGATATCATTTGTTTCATATAAATTTTTTAAGGCTAGAAACGATAGAAATTATCATACATTTTAAATTGATTTCTCCAAAATATATTGAAACAAAGTAAGTATATCTCCAATTTTATTGATTATTTTTTTCTGTTTTTTTATTTTAAGAATGATTTCAATGTAAACAAATTGGCTAGGTTTAAAAATGGGAAAAAATAACTTTAAGAAAGTGTCATTTATTGTTGGCAATTTTCATACAGACTACGTAAATAATTACTTAGGCATTCAAAATGCGTATATATGAATTCGTTTATTTAATTTTTCGTTTTTTTTTTGACATAGCTGTTTAAAAAAAAATTGTATTTGGGTATTTATTTTGTTTTTTCTCAACACTGTGTTTTTATTGCAAATAAAGTAAAAATTCTCTCGAACATCGAAAGAAAAAAATACAACAGAAGATATTACTAAAACGTAAAAGTAATTTGATACAAAAATGTGTAATAAATATTGGTTGGAATTGAAAATTTCTTTGGAATTCATTTCATTTAGACAATAGAAAAGTAGAATTTTAAATAATAGTAACAAAAAAATAATTTTAATTTATTATTTTAAATAATTTTTCTAATTTGCAATGCCTTTAATACAAATTACTCTGTAGACATATATGTATGTAAATGCGTAAAGATTAGAAATTTAATGCCAAAGACATTTTCAATTTTGAAAATATTGTATTCATATTAAATTTCGGATAATATGAGATGACTAGTTTTCCAATTTTCACCAACAAATGTTTATTTGCATAAATATAGCCGCAACGAAATATATATTTTATGAATGCAATTAGTGTATACGATTGGCATCTTAAAAACAATTTAGTATATTGAAAAATGACACTTATAATTTGTGTTGTCAGAACATTTGTTTTGGAATTTTCTAGCAAAACTGTTGAATGCCGCAATTTTTTGCCTATATGATCGCTTACGAGCATATGTATGTTCATCCATATTTATATAGATTATCGCGTATATGTATTAATTCAGCATCAACATTAAAGAATGTTTATATACGTTAAAAATTGGTGCTTTTACTTGTACATAATGTGCCATTTAGTGCAGCAAAATACGACTTAACGTCAATGACCAAAGTGCCACTCTGGGCAATAAATGTTCAGGTGTCGGATACGTATATTAAATAAAGTAATAATTCGTATGTATGCATAGCTGATAAATCGTTGATATTTGTTTTAGTTAATTTTCATATAATTGTAGTTCAATTTAAACAAGAAATAAAACCAGAAATCTAATTATTTTAATCATAAATTTTTTTAATAAAAATGCTTATTTAAAAAAATTATAAGTTTAATGTTGATTTTAATTTAAAATTTTTATATTTTCAGTTTTAGAAAAAAATACCTGAGCTAAATTCGAAGAGTTGTGTTTGCATGAAGATTAATGATATCTCTGCTTTGGGAAACCTAAATGGAGTGTAAAATATTAAATGGATTAATAATAATTGAAAAAAATTAATTATAAAATATAAAAAAAAAATTAAAAACTACAAAAATTTACAAAAAAAAGGTATAACAAAATATCTCAAAATGGAAATCTCAATACACTTGCAATTTTTTAATATAAGCAACAAAAGTCTTTAATAGATATAGCTTTTCAAACTGCTCAAACAATATTCAAATTTAAAAAGCATAATAATATAAACAATATTTTGATAATAGAATTTCCAATATACATGCATATAATATGCTAAAAGTGAAGAAACTGTTACACAATTAAATAACATATTTATAATCTCAGCTTTTTATATTGAGAAAAAGTATGGATTTTTTTTAGTTTTCAGTTAGTTCTTCTGTTTTTATATACATATATTTTTTTTTTTAATTTGAAAATTTTGAGTTTTATAAATAATCAAAAGTGTTAGTAAAATGATTACAGAAGAAAAATACTATAAATATCAATTAAAACAGGTATAATTATATATTTGTTGTCCTAAATTTGTATATATTATTATTATTATTATTTTATATAAAACGGTGGATAGATAATCGGCATATAATAGATTTATTTTAATAAAGGCAACTTAATAAAGAAAAAGTATTTTTTTTTCTTTAAATGGAATAAAAAAAATTAAAACAATTTATCGTAATTTTTCGATTTATTGTGATGCAGTTATATTATTATTATTATTAATTTCTATACAATGGAATGGATATTTGTTGTTAAAATTTTTATAAAGCAAATAAAATAAAAAAAAACGAAAATCTAAAATATTCAAACATATTATATTGTTCAATGTATTTTTCTTAATGTTTTTAGAATTTATTTAAATAAATTGCCTAAAAAAATATCTTTATATTGTAATTAGTTTTGTTCATTAAAAATATGAAACTAATATTATTATTTATAGAAAACAAAAGAAAATTGTCAGCAGCTATTAAAAAAGGAATATTATTAATTTTTATTCAATAAAATTATATTATTGGTAGGTATATACGAATGTATGTCAGAGTTTACTGCACTTAAATTTTTAATAATGAAAATCAAAATTAGGTAAATGATTCATTCCACATTTATAGTATAAAAAACTTTTTGTTGATTTGTAGTATAAGATAAATATACAAAAGGTAACTTTCAATAAACATTTTATTGTAGATAAAGAAATTACTAAAATAAAGCGTACAGAAAAGTTTCTTTTGCATATGTGGACATTCCCAAATTTTGTTTTGTTTTTTTTGGAATTAATATTGTTTTGTTAAAGAATTCGTCACTTTCAATTGTAAATTAAAGTAATAAAAAACAAAACAAAGTATTTAATCAAAATGATCCTATTTAATTATATGAAAAATTGTGGTAGTTTTATATTTTTTGTTGTAAATTTTACGAGTATTTTATTGTTTAAAACGAACCACAAAAAATTGATTTTCAAACAAGTTAATATTTCAAAAAGCAATTAAATATAGAATAATTAGATTTGCACATCATATATAATTAATATTTTACGAAATATGTTCAATAAGAATCTAAATGAAACGAATTTTATTCATTTGTATTTTTTCCCTTAAATATTAAAAAAAAAATTAAATTTATTCAAAAGAAAAGTAAATAGATTTTTCTTAGATATAAAATTTGAAATCATCTTTCTAGGACTTTTTATTTTGCAATTTCTTCATTTTTTATCCACAAATAATATATTGTATTTTCTTATATATGTAAAGTGAGTGAGCACATAAAGAAAATCTCAAATCCACAGAATCTCTTATTAAATATTAGTAAAAAATTCTTTTTATATTTATATTAGTAAAATTATGAATATTTTTTGTTAATTTGTAATAAGTTTTAATTCAATTGTCGACATATAAACAATGTTTAATTGTTGGTTTGTTAATTGCCGAAGTGATTTTTGTTTGTTTTGGACCTTAAGGAAAAAAAGCCATAAATTAATAATTCAAAGTGAGATGAAAAAACATTGACTATTTTGCTCCTAAATATATATTTTTTAATGAAATTGTTAGAACCTATTTAATTTTAATAGTGAGTACTTTTTTTTTCATTTGTATATTAACAAAATTATATATGAATTTTTTAAGTTTTTTATGTTGCCTTTTTTGGCATGTACACACATATTCATTGCCATATAATGTTATGAGCCTAATGTTATTAGTAAAAAATTGAAAAACACAAAATTTGAATTATTGAATTAAAGAGAAGAAAATATCTATGAATGATGATGTTTTCGGGGAAAGGGGTTGTCAGTTTCAAAATTGTACTGTTAAGAAAGAAACAGTAAAAACTAGAGTATTAAAAAAATTAATTAATTATAATTAACAAGAATTGCTAATTTTTTTAATAAATTTTAGAATTATACTAATCAGGAAATAAATTTGTTTTGTCATTAATTTGCTTATAATTTTTTGTTTTGTTTTTGGTATATACACGTATACTAACTAGCAATACCCAAGCGCATATAACAACTTATTTAAAATTAAACTGATTTCTGAATGTATGGATATGAAATGAAATTTATACAAAATTTGGAAAAAAAGAAAACTAATACTAATTATATATGTATTCTTCATATAATAATTTATGAAATGGAATTAATTAGACTGAATAAAAATGTGTTATTTAGAAGGAAAAAAATAATTAAAAATATGTGTGCAAAAATAACGCTCAAATAAAATAACAATGTTAAATGGCAGTCAATATAACATGAATTAAGATAATATATTAGAATTATATGTAAATACAATTTTAATCATTTTGAATTGGATACAAACTTTTAAGAAAAAATTGATAAGTGAATAAAAATGCAAATAATTAAAAGCGAACTTTTAATAAGAAATGAACTTGCAATAAAATTTGAAGATTATCAGAAAAACACAACACAGTAAAATATATAATCTTTGCTGAAAAATATCTTGCGGATGGAAAGTGCTCTTAATCGTTTTTAATGTCCGTACAAATAAGAAGAATTTATTAACCAATTTTATACAGCACAACTTATTAAATATTTCTTTTGTCTTGTATATGCTGCAATATATTATTAAAGTATACTTAATAACAATAAATATATTAATTTTAATTTGATTATCAATTTCATAACATGCATTCCCCAGCATTGGTTTTATATACAAACAAGTTAATTTATCTATTATATTTACATAAGCTACAAAATTTAAATTTAAATTCAAAATCAAAAGAAAATTCGATTCTAAAATATTATGAAGGCAAAGATTTTTTGTAATGCATTTAAAATTGTATGAAAATTTTATAATTTCAAATGCATAATTATTTTTGAAAAATTACTTGTATTATTGTTGCATTGTTTAAATAATTAAAAGTAAATTTTTGACATGTGAAGTTCCATCACAAATAAATAAATGCTACGATGCAGTGCAGTAATCCAATATTATTTTCGTTTTGTTAAAATAATTTATTTATAAGGTAATTGAATTAAAAGATACATTTCTGTAGATATTTTTATTTTGATTGATGAATAAAATTTTTTGTTTATTTAAAGAATGAAGATTTCTTTTATTAACAAATAGTTTACTTAAATTTTGATTCCATATTGATTTATATTCTATTCGAAATAATTAGTGAATTTGGGCAAAAATTAAAAATGGATTTGAAGTATAACATTGGCCGTTTATCCTGGATTTGAAATTGTTTGTAATCCATGATCTCTTTCGAATGATATTCTCGTACTTTCCTCATTTTTCTTTGTCAGTTATGATTTGGTTAAGAAATGGCTCGATTTCATTGCGCTTCAGTAGCGTAGCACAGATGTTAATTCCGTCCATCTTGTTTTTCACAGTTAATCTATGAGGCATCGAAACACCGAGTTTCTTTTTGAAACCAGCCTTTCACAAATGGTTTAAAACGGTTTAATGATAAATGTTTAATTTATAAGCTATATCATGACTGCTAATAAGCCGGTCTTGCTCATCTTTTTCGAAAATTTCATCACTTTTCGGTAGCTGGCCGACCAGAACGGGACTCATCTTTGCTTGAATTTCGAGAGCGATTTTGATTACAGCATCTTTACCATAAACACCATATTTTTTCACTGAATCAAGATTACACTTGTTTATTTATATTTTCTTTTATAATATTTATAATCAATATTATAAAAGGAAATATAAATAAACAAGTGTGAAAAGTAAATTACTTCGTTAATATAACTAAAAATAGCAAACTTATTTCTCCTCTACACTTAGCATAGTAAAGTGGCCGACCAGAACGGGACTCATCTTTGATATCGAAATTTCGAGAGCGATTTTGATTACAGCATCTTTATCATAAACACCGCACATTTTTTCACTGAATCAAGATTACACTTGTTTATTTATATTTTCTTTTATAATATTTATAATCAATATTATAAAAGGAAATATAAATAAACAAGTGTGAAAAGTAAATTACTTCGTTAATATAACTAAAAATAGCAAACTTATTTCTCCTCTACACTTAGCATAGTAAAGTGGCCGACCAGAACGGGACTCATCTTTGATATCGAAATTTCGAGAGCGATTTTGATTACAGCATCTTTACCATAAACACCGCACATTTTTTCACTGAATCAAGATTACACTTGTTTATTTATATTTTCTTTTATAATATTTATAATCAATTTTATAAAAGGAAATATAAATAAACAAGTGTGAAAAGTAAATTACTTCGTTAATATAACTAAAAATAGCAAACTTATTTCTTCTCTACACTTAGCATAGTAAAGTATTCATGGTAAATGGGAGATATGTAAGGCAGTAAACCTATGACCAACCAACGCACCGCCAAACCTGATTAGCGATTAACAGCCAGCAACCAGTTACAAGCAGCAGAAAGCGCTTTACTATTGTCGGGCACAATGTGTTTTAACACCATGAACCATCGGATTCCCGTGGCACTAATTTTTGTTTTAAGAGTACTTCGGTTTGTACTCCGCTCATTGAGCTACGGTAAGGAACCTTGCAAATTCCTAGGTAACGCTAAATCAGCTTAGGTATGCGGATTTACCAAGACCCGAAAATAAAATGGCAATCGACCTTGGTCTTTCATGCGGTTATAGCCAACTTGCGTGCCACTCACACCCATTCACTGCCCATTCACCAAACGTTTCGTTCTCTCAAACACTGCTATGCCATACCTATTCAAAAATTCGTAACTTTCACCCATACTCAATGTACCACTCCATTTTCATTTACTCTAATTCCATATGCATCCAGATCTCTAAGATCCTCATCTAAACTAGACTCCACGAGGAGGTGGTAGACACTCTCTTGTGGTACACCACAGAGACACTGCTCTTTCACTCAATCCTCTCTCATACAGAAACTCATTCATACTACCATACTCGGTTATCAGATAACCAAGAAACAGGCAACATTCAAACTTGTTTGCCGAAGCAAACCTGACACATGAGATGAACTTCTCCCATTCACACGGTCATCCCATCGCTGTTGCCAGATCTCATACATTCTCTTCAGGACTAGAATCAACCGTACACGCTCTCCAAGCTCCTGAATTTCCTTATTCAGAACAGGATAGCCCTCCGCCAATACAATGCCACACCGCATCCGATAAAGAATACTTCTATGGAGCACAAGATTTCAACAATTAAGACCTGCATTGCAATAGTGGAGACCATCCTACAGCCATTCAAACACGCATACAGAACCAACCGCTGAGTGCTGGTGATTCTGTCTAGCATACTTAAACCGCATTACATCACAAACAAACCCTCGTACAACATTCTCACTGCCTTCTCTGGAATACCCCATTCCTTCCTCAATACCCTCCAGAGACATCAAGTAGCCCTACCTACTTCCGTTCGAGGTGGTCCAAATGGGATTCTAAATTTAGGCCCTAACTCATCGTACTCCTCTTTCTCACATTCGGTTGTCTACTTGGGCCCAGTTTGTCCCTTTCAGCAACATGTATTCGCTCTTTCTTTCAAAGCCACCAACACCCACACGTTCACCCCATTCATACATTCTGAGCCTCTCAGCTCTGGACTCTCTCTTACTAGTCCATACTATTGTACTTATACCATACAGGTTCTCTAGAAAATTTTGTGTGGTTCATCCCATTTAAATCTCTTTCAGCATATTTTCAGCCAATGTATAATTTCTCCGTCCATATTTTGTCCTGTTTGATATTTCCTCTTCTATATACTGGTTGAGATAAAATTTTTCCTTTTTATTTCATATAAAATGTAGTTATTTTTTCCCCGGCAAATCTTTTTTACATTATAGGCTTGAGCAGAATGTAAATTGTTCTTTTTCGTTAGTGCTGTTTCCACAACTCCAACATCCCTGCCGTTTGGATGAAATGAATGAATGACCCCTGACAATAGAAGTTTGTGTGCAATGGGATTTATGTTATTGTCAGCTGATTTAAAGTTTAGTTTACACATGTCATTGCAATATTTTGAATATGTTTCAGTCAACAGGATTCTACCTCTAGATACTACCAGTTTCCTCCGACGCACATATATGAACATTGTTGTCATTAAAATTATGAAAACCTTCGTTTAGAACATACATATTTCGCTTATAATGAACTTATTCCATTTTAAAATGAATTAAAGCGGTAACATTATACAGCTAAATATTTTTAAATTAATTTATAAAGAAATCGTGCAACACTCAATATGCAATTTTGGTAGTTATGGTAGTTTTATGGTAAAACTACCATAAAGTCTTTAATATTTCTAAAAGTGGATTTATAACACTTACAAAGACAACGGATCAATTTTTAACTACTCACTGAAATTTGTAAATAAGAATTTTAAATAATTATAATTATTAAATGTTTAATTATCTCAATATTAGAAGGAAATATTCCTTTTATATCTAAACTAACTATATAGAACAAATAAAAATTTTAAAAAATGTAGAAATTTTTTAATTATATTTAAGAGCCATACACTAACAACAAATAAGGGACATATTTTCTATCTAGCGGTTCCAAATTCAGAAGTTCCATTTTAAAAAGTAAATAAAAAAAAACTAGTGTATATTTTTTTAAATTTCCGGTTTTATTAGAAAGATTGAAACTTGAAATTTAAGAATGAAACACAACATAATTTAAATGACTGCCACGACTGGCCTTATACAGTACCCCATTCGCTCGACCCAATTTTTCAGTACATTTTCGATTGCCTGGGCCTGTATCTCTTCAATGGCAACTTTGATTTCGTGGTTCAAGTCCTCAATTTTCTCTGGATGGCTTACGTAATATTTATCCTTAACGGCTCCCCACATAAAATAATCCAACGGGCTCAAATCACAGCTCCTAGGCGGCCAATTCGCATCAGAATTTCAGCTGATTATTCGTTTTTCGAAAGTTCTCAATATTTCCCAGTTTTCTGGGAATGATGTTGTGTTTTATTATTAAATTTCAAGGTTCAAACTTTCTAATAAAACCGGAAATTTAAAAAAAATTTACACTAGTTTTTAAATGGTCCACCATTTTAAAATGGAACTTTTATATGGTCCACGGTATATTCAACCAATCCTGAAGTTTGGATAAATTTTATAATTCCAAGTTTCGTCCAAAATGGCGCAGATTCTATATTGCATATATTCCGCAAAACCCATAATAATCTTATATTGTTGCTTACTTTAAGAATAAAAAGATTTATTTATATATATATATATATATTGTATCGATTCTAAATATTAAATAAATTAATAATTATGTTTATCTGTAAATTATTACACAGGCAAGTGCTCCCCCCGTTGGTATGCTAACACGTAATTAGCTAATCGAAAACACAGTATCGGGTTTTTCAATAGAAACTTGACATGTAAAGTTTCCATTGAAAAGCCCGATTAAAATTTTTATTGAAAAAGCCGATTTTAATGTTAAATAAATTATTCCATGGTTTATTATTAAAAGAAAACAAAAAACACCTACAAATTATATACGAATGCCTCAATAATTATATATGGACAATTATAATTCCGATGTTTTCTCAAAATTTTAAAGCAAAAATCTTGCAAATTTCTGTTCAGACTACAATTTTTTTAAGTTACGCCTAATTGCCTACTATCAGTAAGCTCAGATAACTCTACTAAGTTTCTATTTTGAATATTAATTTAATGTTTTATTGATAAAATCTATTTTTTTTTTTAAATTTTAACACGTTTTTTTTTTTAAATTAATAGTCATATAGGCACGTTGTAAACTAAATTGTTATTTATTTCTCTAGTAAAAAAGAAGAGTTCCCGGCTTCCTCATTCCGTTGAGCAATTTCTTTATAAAACCCTTTATTTTCTGAAATCAAAACTTCCTATTAAATCTAACAATATAACTATTTGTACCTCATATTAAACAATCTATGATGTTGTTGATTTCTTTTTCAATTTTTTTAAAAATAAATTTAAGATTATTTTTGTGAAAAATTTAAATAAAAAATAATCAATTTACCTAATAAAATATTTATTCCATACTTTATAATTATAATACTAAAAATAATTTATTTTTAACATTAAAATTCTTTTCTAAATATGATATTTTTAGCGCATATGATTGTATTTTTGAAATTTTTGTTTTTAGTTTCAAACTATGTATCAGTTAGTTATAAGCAATAATTTTCTTTATTTTATAAAGTAATAAATAGTCTAATTAAAAATATTCAATTTTTTTTTTATCAAAAAAAAATCATCTAATATATTTTCCAATATATAAATAAATATATTTAGAATAGATCTTAAGTAATATTGTACTGATCTTTTTATTTTCTTTATTTAATTTAGAAGAAAATAATAATATCAATAAATGGTTACTGGGGACAAATTGTGTTGAAAATATTTACTTATAGGCAGCTCGTTTATGATTTTGCAATTAAATTTGTTGATTTCTCGACTTTGTTATTAATTAATCTAAGTTTATTTTGAACCAGTAGCTTGTGAAGGAGAATTTGCTATCCCCTAGCAACAAATCTATATTTTATCACCTTCTCTACATTCGATTCCGACTTGTATTTGTAGATAGTAACTTATTCTTATGATTTTCATTTCTGCCATTTATCTGATACTAATATTAAATGTGGTTACTATGTACTCATAGAAATCATGGCGGTAAAGGCCATTTAGGACACACCATACACAGGTTGTTTTGGCTATACGCTGCAAATCGTAAACAAAATCATATTTACTTTTCGAATTCAGTACCAAAAAAAAAAAAGAAACAACAAACCTTAACCCATTGTTATGATGGTAATAATACTAAATACGGATTTTATCAAAATAAAACTGATTCAATTGTTTACGAAAGGTAAACCATACACACCCACCACAATGCATCGAGAATTTATTCCCAAGCTCGTGGGGGATCATCTCTCAAAATTTACCAATGAAAAAAAACATTATTGATTTTGTGCTTTGCTCTTTTTCCCTTTAGTAAATGGACCAGATATTATTTTTATTGTTTTACATTGCTTTTTTTGTGCATAAAAATTTAATTAAAAACCATGTTAGATATTTATTGTTGGTGTGTAATTGAAAAATAAAACATATGACTTAGTCAGGCAATTGAAAATTTTCCAAATGAACTATTCATTTTAAATAGTCAGTAAAAGTAAAGTTATTAATAGCGAAATACTATGTTAAATAACACAACAACAAAATCATTGAAATAATTCAGAAAAATTTCCATTCAATTCTCTTAAATTGTATATCAAATATTTCATTCTGATTTTTGAACGAAACTTTTAATATTCGTAAATTCTACTTATGCATGACGAGCCCCTCTCATTTTAGACAAGCCCCTTATTTTGATAAAGTATCAATTTTCCTTGGTACCAAAAATACTTTTTTTTATGTAAAAGAAAACTTTACACTATTAATTTATTATCTTTTCAAACATTTTAGAACTTTTTGAATAAATTGAAATGATAAATATTAATTGAAATCATTTGTGGCATGAGTTTTTTGACAATTTTATAATCCGACAATTTTTTTAACGATACTTTTAATCATAAATTTATTTAGTACAATAATTGAATTGATAATAAATATATTTTAAAATACTTCACGTTCGTTGGTCGTTTTTAATGCTGATAGGTTCAAAGAGATAATAATTAAGTCATTCTTGGGATCTTATTTTTTTTACTAAAATTATTTTTTTAGCAAAAATAAAATCAATGCTACTGATAACGATTTATTAAATTTATAAAAAAAAACGAATTCAAAATAAAACCATAATAGCCAAATTATTACTTGCATTTTTGAAAATATTGTATAAATTTACACTTTTTAATTATAATACTAAACATAAAAAATTTAATAAAAAAAATCTTGGATACTCATTCAAATTTTATGAAAGCAAAAACAAAATATCTTGCAGATATTAAAGTTTTAATGTATAAATATTGCTAGAATAATTTAATTTCTGTTTCGGAATGAAAACATCAATATATATATATATATGATACCTTATCATTATGTGCAAAATATAATATAGTTCTAGTGGCTGCCACAAAATTTCTTATAGGAGTCTTTTTTTGAGGTACTGTTAAAATTTTGAGGTACTGTTAAATGTTCTAAGGACTTATTGAACGACCCTCGTACATCAACTTATCGCCGACAGTACCTCAAAAAAAAAAATTTCTTATAGGAGTCATTATCGACAGGAAAGCTGTCAAAATTTCAGCTCGATCCATAGCGTAGGTCAATTTCTATCGTCGATTAAAGTTAACGACATTTATTTGTGCATAACAATGGAAAAAAGGGAGTTTAGGGCTGTCATCAAACATCTCCATTTGAAAGGCTTAAGCCCGAGTTGGATGCAGTTTTGAAGAAATCAATGCCGAGTTTGATGCAGTTCTTGGCACATCTGCACCTGTGTTTGCGACGGTTTACAATTGGGTGAATGAATTTAAACGTGGCCGTTCATCCACAAAAGATGAACATAGTTCAGGACGCCCAGTTGAGGTGTCTCTCCTGAAATCATCGACAAAATCCACGATCTGATTTTGAACGATCGGCGAATTAAAGTGCGCGAATTAGTTGAGGCCACGGGCATATCACAAGGTACAGTCGCTTCAATTTTGCATGAAAAATTGTCTGTGAAAAAAATTTCGGCAAGATGGGTGCCGCGTTTGCTCTCAGAGGAGAAGAAGCGCAATCGTGTAGTGGACTCTGAGGCTATGTTGGCACTCTTTCATCGCAATCCTGGCGAATTCCTTCGTCGATATGTCACTGTGGACGAAACCTGGATACACTACTACACTCCAGAAACGAAGAGACAGTCATCACAGTGGATTTTCAAGGGTGAACGGGCTCCGAAGAAGGCAAAAACTGTCCCATCGGCCGGCAAGGTGATGGCCACGGTCTTTTGGGATTCGCAGGGCATCATTTTTATCGACTACTTGGAAAAAGGAAAACCAATAACAGGAGCGTATTACGCGTCGTTATTGCAACGGTTGAGCGAGGAAATCAAAGAGAAACGCCCCCATCTGAAGAAAAAAAAAATCCTCTTGCATCAGGACAATGCGCGTGTGCACACCTGCGCTGTTTCCATGGCCAAAATTGTGGAATTGAGAATGGAATTGTTGCAGCATCCCGCTTATTCACCAGATTTAGCCCCGAGTGACTATTTTCTTTTCCCCAATCTAAAGAAATTGCTTGGCGGACGACGGTTCACTTCCAACGAGGACGTCATTGCTCAAACGGATGAGTATTTTGCAGAACTTCCGAAATCCTATTTTTCGGACGGGATAAAAATTTTGGAAAGACAGTTGGAAAAGTGTATAGAGCTAAAAGGAGATTATGTTGAAAAATAAAAAAATTTCTTTTTAAAAACAGTTTTTTTCCATCTTTTTCTAAGGACTTATTGAACGACCCTCGTATGTTGGTTTTTAAATGAACCAAAGTTTGAGATTGCCTGCATAAACTTGATTTTTTACGTAGTTCCACAAGAACCAATTGGCACAACTAAAACTCGAAATTACTAGTCCTAGGACTTTTTTGAGCAATAAAGCTAAACAAATTGTGGTTTTTGTGGCTTGTGGTGTCATTTTGTTGGCACCACATATGGTTCACATTAAAAGCGTCAACTTTAGTCTAACAAATTTTGGCCATAGAACTTTTTAAAAAAACTGTGGTCCAATGACATCTTTGTCATCTTTGTCATTGGACCCCACTTCAGACTAAAATGTCACTTTTCGCAGATATACTGGCTTTTTGCCAAAATAAATAGAAATGAGCAGATTTGATCTGTTTTTCATAGGCCTAGACTCAGTTAGAGTTTGTTAAATTTTGTGAAGCATATTTATGTCGTTAATTAGACTAATGACACCTTTAGACTAAAATGCATACACTTCTCATGGACTCTAAAGCCACTTGTGGGTTTTCTTAATTCCATTAAATTTTACTTTAATTGTTTCAACCAAGCAAAAAATGAGCTGAAGAAAATTTTGTTCGAATAAAACTAACATTCTAAATCTATGGTTTCAGCATCCAATTAACGTATGTTGGATAGATGAACTATATTTAATATAAAATAACAACCATTCAACTAAACAAATGCTACTTTTGAAAGCATATAAGTTTGACAGCTGTCAAATGATAGGACTATATTTTTTAAACGTTGACATGGATAACACAGTATTAAATTGATGAATTTCTTAATTTTAAATAAACTCAAAAAAAGACTGTACATACTTTCCATACTATAAGTAATTATTATAAATTAATTAGTGGACAATTAACATGATCAAATCTCGAAATTATAGGTCCTGGGAACTTTTCGTTCAATAAAGGCAAAATTTAACATATTGTGTGGCTAGTGGGATGGTTTTATTTAAACCACATATGGTTCGGATTAATATCTTCAAGTTTGGGCAAAAAAAAAGGGGGTTATCATATAGCAAAAGAGTTCATAATTCTCTTAATTTTCAAAGCAATACGTGCTAATAAACGCAACTTCACTACAGACAGTTAATTTTTTTCGGATACAATGGCTTCTCCACAGTTACTTGTAGTTTTTTTCAAGCCTCGTATACGGTTAATATGTTAACTGTAAGATAATCTATGATAAATTTACCATTTTTATAAAAGAGATTTTACAATTTTAACTTTTTACAAAAAAAACATGATATTTAAAAAAATTCATAATAAACAAATGGTAATTTTTGAACTAAATCAAATGACACAGTGCTCTATACTCTCCAAAGTACGAAATAGTAAATAAAATTGTAACTTTTTATTATTACTTAATGCAATTGGTGCATTATCAGCAATAACAACAATAATAAAAGTTACTATTTTTATTATTGTTGTTATTGTTGATAATTAAGACGAACAACAACTAATAATTTTCATATTTTTAAAACTCATTAATTTCATTTAGTTCACAGCTTATTCAACTTTTTTTTCGGAATTCACTGTAGCCAGTGAATTCAAGAAATTATTTTTATTAATCAAAATTTGTTTGAATATTTTTTTTGGAATTAGACTTTGCATTGAGCCAGGAACTGAAGTTTAAAATAAATTTAGCTAAATAAATGCAATTTAGGGTAATTGTATGTCCTATTTAATTTTCAAAGAAATACACACCACACATTTACTACTCTCGGATTCAATAGCTTTTCTACAGTTGCTTGTGGTTTTTAAAGCCCACTTTATGGTAATTTTGCTTATTAAATTATCCGTAAAGCTAGAAATGAGCCTCATCGCTGAAGAAAATTTTGCACGAAATGTGGCTTTAGTAGAATTACAACTTTTCTTTACAATTCTAACATATTGTTTTATGATTAAACAAACTTTATAGTTCTAAGATAATATTTAATAAATATAAAATGGAAAATATCAGACTAAGTAAATTTTATATTTAATAATACACTTGTTAAAAATTTGTCAAATGACAGAGATATACTTTCCAAACTATAAAATGGATAATGCGCAGACGAGCTACTTGCATATACATATGTATGTAAGTATAAAAGATTTACTTTTAAATATCTTATAAGAAAAGCAGTTTGGAAAATATTTAAATACCCGCTGAATAAAAACGAGTTTTTCATAAAAACAAACTAAACAAATTGTATCATCGCCAAATGCACGTGATCTTTAATGCAAAAAACCAGATTTCAACGAAAATATTGTACATTTATAAGCGATGAGTAATTCTTATATGAAAAGTTTTATCAAAATATGAATAGTTTTTGTTTTTTATTTTTGCTTTTTTATTTATGTATATATGTAGGAATGTAGTTAATTATGTATATTTGGTAGGAATATATGTATTCGTAGAGTTCTCGTTTAAATACAAACTGGTTTATTCATTGATTCATCAATTCATTAAAATACTAAAAAGCTTATAAAATATAGAAAATAAATAACAATGAATTTAAATCATATAATATTAGGTCAGGCTTTTTTTAAATTAACGATTAAAGATTCAAATTTTGTGCGTAAAACTTACGCATTTTCTTGACTTACTACGGACTTTATATAAATCATCATACAACCAAACACATAAGGAAATATATGTACATATATATGCATATACTCGTAGATATGTATCTATAAAATCGCTTCCATACATATACACTGCAGGCCAAAAGTATGCAATCGACATTGGTTTGAGGGGGACAGTTAAATAAAGATCGTAAATTAATTTAAATACCAGGTCTGTTCAAAAAGTATCACGAATTTTGTATTTCCGCGGTTTACGTATATTCGATTTTCGATTGTTTGTGGCGTTATGTTGGTACTCATATCTCTCACTTATGCTGAGAAGTTCGGCCATTTTGAATATTCAGTTAATTTTTGACAGCTGCTTTGCTTGTACGTGTTTTGGCTCGTCTTCGATTTTTGCCCATTTCAAAAAAATATATCAAAGAAATCTGTTCCGGGAACAAGAAAAAGTCACAGGGGGCCAGATCTGTGGTAATATTCCTTATTGACCGTTCTACCCTGTGACAAAAACTCATGATGCACCACGCTCCTGCAATCGAAGAAAACTGAAATCAAAACCTTCACATTCGACCGAACTTGGTGCGCTTTTTTCGGTCTTTGCTCGTGCGGCAGCTTTTATTGGGATGATTGAGCTTTGGTTTCCATGTCATAAACATAAACTCATGATTCGTCACCAGTTATGACCCTCTGGAGCAAATTTGGGTCGTCGCGGACAGAGTCCAATAGTTCCTTAGCAATGTTAATGCGATGCTGTTTTTGGTCGAAATTGAGCAAAAATCGAAGACGAGCCAAGCGGCTGTCAAAAATTAACTGAACATTCAAAATGGCCGAACTTGTCGGCATAAGTGAGAGATATGAGTACCAACATAAAGCCAAAAAAAAAAGAAAATCGAATATACGTAACCCGCGGAAATTCAAAATTCGCGATACTTTTTGAACAGACCTCGTATTAAATGTAGAAAAATATATTTTTTTAGTCACTTATTATTATCAAATTAAAAATACATTATAAAAAAATACTCAAATTGCTTTTTCGTTGAAAAAACCTTCGTTCCGTTTGATGACAGCTGATACGATTTTAGGCATTTGGTCGGTTAGTTTTGTTA
The DNA here is from genome assembly GCA_958298945.1 of Atherix ibis. Lineage (NCBI taxonomy): Eukaryota > Metazoa > Arthropoda > Insecta > Diptera > Athericidae > Atherix > Atherix ibis. The sequence goes on along the minus strand of OY282605.1, from coordinate 25,562,185 downwards.
TCGTATCCTTTTGAAGTACTGTTCCACCATTTCAAAAAGAGTTGTTCCGCATAAAAAAGACTCTTTTGTCTAGCTCATCCCATCAAACTTCTATGGGGTTTAGATCCAATTATATTGGTGACCAAGTCATCTTTTCGAAAATGTTTTTTTTCTATTTTGAAGACATTCTCTACATAATTTCGAACTACGTTTACGACTACACATACTGCTGCATAACGCATCCTTCACCAATTAATTGAACTTTTTTCTAGTGGAAGACAGTGGAAGGTTACAACAATATTTAGATACTGTTCCTCTTTTAAAATGCATTCAAGTGGTACCCAGTCTACTTTTCCATCCGTAGAGAAGTAATCTAGCCCCTACCTTGCTTGACGGCTGACATCACAGCTTCCAGCAGCCTTTTTTCTCCAGTACTGCAAACGTATGTAGATTATTTTTTTGGACCCACAGTTCTGAAACTGTCTCTAGACAGATGTGACTCATCTGTCTAGAGTGCATTTCTAAAGTTCTCAGCAGTTAAATTTTGAGACCACCAGCTGTCAATCGTCTTTTTTTTTCTCTTGTTGTTGTTATTGTAAGATCTCCGAGACAACAGTCGGAGGTCATTTTGTAGCGGCACGACCATGAAGCCAATTGGCAACTTCATGCGACCTATAGGTTGGCATTAACAGCATTCCTGACATTATTCAATTTTGTAGATTTCTCAATCGTCTTTTCATCATTATTGGACAAATTGTTTTAGCACAGCTTTTATATTATTTGCAACAAATTTAAGGTACTGTAAGTCTCTGATTTCTTTTAATTTTTGCAAAAATTAGGCGATTTTTGCTTAATTCTTTTTTTTTAAAACCCTATGATTTGACAGCTATTAAATCTGCAAAAAGTAACTGTAAAAAAGCCATTCTATCTGCAAAAAGCGGCTGAATGGTATGCATTTTGGTCTGAAGATGTTATTGGTCTTTTTTCATAAAAATTAAAAAGAAAACCGTTACTCTCAATTCTGAGCATCATTGCTATATTAAAACCGTCTTTTTTTAGACTGAACTTGAAGATATTAATCTGAGCCATATGTGGTTTAAAAGAAAACCGTACCACAAGCACATGATAAATTTTGGCTTTATTACACGCAAAGTTCCCAGGACGTGTAATTTCGATATTTGGTGATGTCAATTGTCCCCCAAGATCGTGCGCCCTTTTCTTGTAGGATTACTTGAACGATTGTGTTTTGGGCTGTATTTTAGGCTGTACTTTTTTTGAGAGATGTTAAGTTTTAAATGCATTAAAGTTTAAAGAGACAATCTGTAAACTTTAATGCATTTAAAACTTAACATCCCTCAAAAAAAGTACAGCCTATAATACAGCCCAAAATTTACAAAAAAATTCTTTAAAAATCACCTTAAAAAGAGAGAGTCCTGTAAAAAGTCTTGTGGCAGCCATTTAACCTATGTGTACATTCTATTTTGTACTCGTATTTAATAAAAAAAAAAGTTACAAAGTATGATAAAATAAATTTTTTTTATCATAATCTGAATTTTAAGTATGCTATATATTTAATTTTATTTTCCAAAGAATTTTAGAGAATATGTTTTTATCAAGGTGATCGAATACTTTTGACCTGGAGTGTATGCAAATGCTTTATATAAAACTAGTTGGGGAAGGTAAAGGAGTATTAATATTCTATTAGAGTTGTTGATGATTTGCGTTTTTATTGATCAACAACTTTAAATGATGTCTAGATAGATTCAAGTTTTTATTCTCCATATAAACAACATCTATATGGTTAGGCCATATATAATACTCATATGTATATAAATATGGCGCAAGTGCCTGAATCCCTTTGTAACATTGATCCATTTGTAAAGGTATTACTATTCGGTTAAGACCTCGAAAAACTATCAGAACTTGTTATTATATGGACTTAACTTGTTTAATATAAATTTTACTTAATCAAATCGACTGGCTTTTCATAATAAATTATAATTTAATTAATTCAGTATATATACTAAAAGTGAGTTATACAATTTGTTGCGCTTCCGTCAAATTGAAAAGGATTTTGTTTTTCGAAAATATTTTTTTTGGTTTTTAATTAAATTTTTATTTAATACAGTTTTCACTATTTTTATTTTTATTTTTATTTTTAACGATAGAAAAACCTGATCTAATACGTATAGTTTTATGCAAAAAATTTCTTCTTTTGCGCAATCAGCAGAAACTTCCGATATTTTTTCGTACTATCATCCGCTTTTGATTTTTTTTTTGATTATTTATTTTATTATTATTATCTAAGTTTACTTAAAGGTCGTAATAATCAAACAAAACATTTTCTTTTCAAAATATATTGATTTGAACGAAACAAAAAAACAAAAAACAAAATGAATCAAAACAAAATAAAACAAAATGAATAAAAGAAAAAGTAAATTAATCAAAAACGCGTAAACAACCGCTTTGATTAATCATAATTTGTGTAGAGTCGTGTGTTCTTGTTTGTGTTCGTAAAAAACCGTTTATGTTTCGTGCATGATCGGTTATATTAAATTTTGACAAGTTTACACTGTCTTCAAACCAATCAAAAATTGTTCAGTCTGTTTATGCTTAACCGTGATTTGTTGAACTTTGTGTGTGAAGCTGCGGTTTTTTCCCCTTTATTAAAAAAAAAACAACAGCTTTTTCTATTCTATGTGTATTCTCGGTTATTGTGCGTGCTTTTTTTTAAAAATAACTACAAAAAAATTATATAATAAACAATAATAAATGTAATTAATGTTTTTTTATTTATTTGGTTGTTTTTTTTAAGTAAGAACGTGTGAAAATAAGTAATTTTTTTGTATACACACAAACCTACATAAATGTATACATATGTATAGTGCAGTTTAAGTTTTATATTTTTTTTCTTTACAAATAATTGAGAATATATCTTCTGTATAAGTGGACTTTAATAAAATGTCTATATTAAGTGAAGAATTATTTTTATTATAGAAATTTACCTTTTTTATAAAAAAATAGAGAAAAAAAAAAATAAAATTATACATAGGAATTTATTTTTAATATAAAATTAATGATATTATTAAAGAAATTGTTAAATAATTTGTGAATAGTGCATCTATACAGTGGTGTTCATTAAAATTCAGCCATTTTTTATAAATGAAAACTATTATTATAAAAGTAAATATAAATATAGTTTGAATTTAAAAAATGTAATTATATAATATAGATAAACAAAATATAAATTTAAAAAAATGATACTTTTAAAATTGCTGGAACATTTAAATAGACCCCACTTATAGATTTAAAGAGTTATTTACAAAAATCAAAATTAACTGATTTATTTTATAAATATTTTATTGTTTAAAACTTTGTTTTTTTTGTCTAATACGAGTACTACCCTTTTTGACATTGCTTTCTTGTTGAATCAGTTAATTTTTACGATTATCGAATGGAAATTAACCACCTCTTATAACTTGGCTTTATTGGATAATTTGTTTTATACTACCAGCATTCATTAATTGTAGCACAAGTTATTTATCGAGAGAATGGTGATAGTATATAGGGTGTCCCAAAAATATGTAAGAAGTAATTTTTTATATGTAACAACCGTCTTGTTGTAACCACATGTCGTCCACATCTACAATATATCTTGCAATTTAGACATAAAAAAACAGGATTATTATAACACCATTAACTGTTATTGCCTGACCAGCTTCATTTTCGTAGAAGATTTTTTGAATCCCAAATGCGATTAACGAAGCCATCAAGATGAAAATGAGCCTCATCGCTGAAGAAGATTTAATTAGAAAAATCAGCATATACTTTTTGTTGGTTCATAATCCATTCAACGAAGTCCATTCGCTGTACTTGGTCAGTAGTCTTCAGTTCTTGAGTCAATTGAATTTTTTAAGCATGAAGATGCAAATCTTTCTTGAGAATACGCTATAGAAGGCTACACAAAATGTCCAATTCATGACTACGGTGCCGAATTGATGCTCCTGGACTCTCAGCAACACTCTCACGAACTGCTTCAATTTTTTATGTTGATCGACTTGTTGAAGGATGGCCAGAGTATTTAAGATCACTAAATAATTCAGTATGCCTAAATTGTTTAATTAATCTCTTCACAGATCACTATTTCGACCATATTTTGTACGAAAATTGCGAACTGTAGCTGCCAAACCTTCATTGTTTTTAAAATATTGCTAAAAAAAACGCATTTTTCTTTCGTATTTTTAATAACCCTGAACTGTCAGTTGTCACGCTCTCTTTTTTTTTGTAAGCAACACTTTACCACACAATTGGCGCAAAATTCAAATCTTGTGTGATGTTTGGGACACCATATAAAATTGATAATTTATTTTGTCTTCCGAGATGTGTATTTTGAACCATTATCCTGTTGCAACGTCCTTCTCAGAGGCATATTTTTTTCCAGTATATGGAAGAATTATAATTTGTAAAATATTTACATACTCGTCTTGGTGCGCTGGTCTTTATTTGCTTTAATTCAATAAATAGGACCAATACCTTACTAAAAAAATGATTCCCATAACTTTATGTTTTCAATCCCATATTTTGGAGTTTTCTTTTTGTGTACTAAGGAAGTAATTTAGAATTATTTGTTTAGTGGTCTTTTGACATAAATTTGACCATTCGACGACGAGAAATTAATTTTTATACTATCTGCCCATAGTAATGGGTGCTTCGGAAAGTAGTACAAATAAAACGCAAAAAATTGTTATTTTGATAATAATATTAATTAATTATATTATTTAAATGTTGTCATTATTATTTAAATAGTTTACACAGAACCTCTTGGAGGATTCCTTTTTTTGGGTTAATTTTTGAAGACTTTTTGCACATTTTGACCATAACTTGATGAATGTTTTTTTTTAAATGCACTAAAGTTTCACAAGAAGTCCAAAAGCGTTAAATTACACGATCTTGGAGGACAATTGATATTACCTTCACGATCTTGAAGGACAACCCATGGTCTAAACTAAAATCTTAAAATTCAAACCAAAAAACAGCAGATAAACTTATGGCTGTTTTGTCATTTTCAAAGAAATAAAGGTCAACGACACCTTCAAAACAAAATACACAACATACAGTCAAGTTTCACAGACAAAATGATTTTTCCACACTTACTTGAGGGTTTTTAGACAATAATTTTGCTTATTAACGAACACATATTCAGTGATTAAGAAAATAATATCCTCTTAAAGCTCGAAACATGGCTGCGTAAGAATTTAAACGCGTTGATCCATAATATAAAATGACAAATTATTAGCTAAATAAATAATTTTTTTTTACACGTATATTTAAAAACTGTCAAATAATAGGGTTGTATTTTTTGAACTACAAAATGGATAATCTTTTATATTTTCCAATTTTTGTATGTTTATGGCTTTATTCCAGCTTACTTTAAAAAGTATCGCGAATTTTGTGTTTTTTCATAAATTATTTATTTATTTATGAATATCTATTTTGTCCCCTTCAAAGTAATCCCCACCAGATATTATACACTTGTGCCAACGTTTTTTCCAATCCTCGAAGCACTTCAAAAAATCATTTTTTGTGATCTTCTTCAGCTCCTCCTTCGATGCCATCTTTATCTCCCCAATCGTAGCGTAGCGTCGTCTTTTCATGGGGCTCTTCAGTTTCGGGTACAAGAAAAAGTTACAGGGGACCAGATCTGGGGAATACGGTGGCTGCGGCATTATAAGTGTGTTGTTTTTGGCCAAAAATGGCAAAAGCCAATTTTCGTTCTTCCACAAAACCGGGCGTTTCTGGCGGATTGCTTCGCGCAACTTGCTTTGCGCATAACTTGCAGGTAATATTCCTTATTGACCGTTCTACCCTGTGGCAAGAACTCATGATGCACCACACCCCTGCAATCGCAGAAAACTGGCGTTCACACGCCCCGGCACGCTTTTCGTCGTTTTTCACACAAAATTTGATACAGATTCTTTGATACATTTTTTGGAATGGGCAAAAATCGAAGACGATCTAAAGCACGTGCAAGCAAAGCAGCTGTCAAAAATTAACTGAATATTCAAAATGGCTGAACTTGTTGGCATAAATGAGAGACATGAGTACCAACATAACGCCACAAAAAATCGAAAATCGAATATAGGTAAAATGCAGAAATTCAAAATTCGTGATACTTTTTGAACAGTCCTCGTACATGATCAGAAGTAAAAATTGTTCGACTTTTAATATTTTTCTTCGATAAAAATGGGAACTTTTCTTGAAGCTTCGTTATTCAAATTGGTGTTAATATTAATATCTAACTCAGTCCTTATACTCTTTGACAATTTAGATTAAACAATAAATTTTGACAATTGGTTTTAGCTTTGCATTCCAATTTTCTAACATTTTCTTCTTACAACTAATAATTCTAGCTATTTCATCCTGAAATTTCTATTCAGTACAATTTACTTCCTGACCAATTTTTTATAACAATTGAAATATTTATGATATACTTTCACTATTATCTGATAAATTTAAAAAAAAAAACAAGTCTAGCTTTACCATCTAATAAATTATTAAACCATACTAAATTGACAGATTTACAACAGAGGGGAACTTGCAGGAATAGAAATATTATTTTTTTACAGGAAGCGTTAGTGCATTTTATTGCAATTTTATTGACTAATAGAAATAATAAATGGCATAACGCAAATATTTAAGCTCAATTGTATTCGAAACATTTGGTTCTATTTTAATGACCACCACTGTATACTCGTATGTATGTAGATTAATTTTGCAAAAATATGGAAATGATACGAAAATTTACCTTTATTTATCGTATCTTTTTCTGAATTTCATTTCTTTTTTTTTTCTCTCTAAAGCTCATAGAAACATCAACACAACCCGATTATTTTATTTCAAACGCGGTTATATGCTCTAAAAAATTCTTTAGATTACGAAGTGTCGATTAACTGTCTTCTAACGTAAAAAGCTTTTCATTCACGTTTACATAGAAAAAGTGTATCAAAAAATTCATTAAAAAAAAACATTTCCGGTAATTATATTTTTGATGTATTTTTTTTAAAATTTAACATTTATACATTTTATAATGATTCATATGATATTGATAAAGTTCAATGGCAAAGTAGAGAAAAATATATCCAAATACAGAAAAAAAATCATTTTTAAAATTATTTCCTATAAAAAAATCATTGTTATTTCATATACAAATTGGGGAACGGACTTTAATTTTTTTGTTTAAGTAATAATTATTATTTTAATATAAATACTTATGCATGTGAATATGTTATAGAGTTTTGAGTGTAATGTTTCGTATGAAAATTCCTTGTGTTTTGACTAAATTGAACAATAAAAAAAAATATTATCTCGTATTTTAGTTATTAAAGATACTTTGCTGTATACAGTTAAGAGGTATTTGTGAAATTAATCAAAATTAAAAAGTTTTTTATTATTAAAAATAAAATAGCAATATTAAAGTAATAATAAATGTAATTGAAAGAGAGCCCTGAGTTCGAACATAGCTAGTGACTTAGTAGGTGGCGTTTAAGTTGTCACCAAATGGCCTAATCTATTGTGGCGCTAAGAATTTAAATTTTAGTACAAATGTTACTAGAAATGACACTTAAAAAATTGTATAAATGTTATTGAAATAAAAAAAAAAACTAAAAATATTGACTTGCTTGATCGTATAAGAGTTAATGGGTGATTAAAGGCCTATAAAAATACCATATTTATAGTAAAGGATTATCCAATTTGTAGTTTGGAAAGTACATTCAAATAAAACTCATTAAAAACTCATGATTTTTATGAGAAATTTTTCAGGACTCGATCCTTTTGAAGAAGTTTTTGATGACTTTTTCGCACTTTTCGGGCTGTAATTCGGTCCATTACTTGACGACGGATGTTGGTTTTTAAAGACTGGAACTTTTCACGCAAAAACCGAAACATTTGTTATGCTATGTGGTTTGTAGACACTCAGAATTGAGGTAACAGTACGTGTATCTCTTTCTTCATTTTCAAAAAATACGGTCTGTAATAGACCAAAATGCTTCTTCATAATCATTTGTGGATTTTAGGAGCCTCATATATAGCAATTTTGCTGAAGAAAATTTTGTTCAAGACGTCACTACGGCGGGACCCATAACGTTTATAGAAAGGTTTACGTACTTTTCAATAATTGTTTACATTATTTTAAATGGTAAATTTTTTAACAATAAATAAATGCTATCTTTAATAAAATGTATGCTTGAAAAATGTTAAATCAACAGGACTGTGTACTTCCCAAACTACGAAGTGGACAAAAGTTTAATGGGTGCATTAAAAACCAATAAAAACTTATATACCACCTTGATCAAAAAGTTCCCGGAACGATGAGAGTGTAGCGCTCCCATCGTTCCGATTTGAGTTCTGTTTTTTTTGCTAAGTTGGTAAATCTGTTGTTGATATTCTCTCTAAATCTTAGCGTCATAGCTTGATATTTGCAAAAGCTACATAGCCAATAGTACATCTATCTCTGTGTGTGTTTAAATCCATTTCTAAAATTGTAAAAAAAATCGATTTTTTACGATTTAAGAAATGGATTTAAATTTGCAACAACGACCTTGTATTAAATTTTGCGTAAAAAACGGATTTAATAGTGCGCGAACGTTGGAAATGTTGGAAAAGTGTTTCGGCAATAATTCTCTAAAGAAAACGGTCGTTTACCAGTGGCACGAGCGGTTCAAAAGTGGTCATGAGTCAATCGAAGATGATGAACGCAGTGGCAGACCATCGACATCGAAAACCGACGAAAACATTGATAAAGTAAAAGAAATTTTGATCAATAACCGAAAATTAACCATCAGAGAGATAGCGGAGGACTTGAACATTGAGAGATAGCGGAGGCTGAATCCGATCCCACATTCATCAAAAGGATCATTACTGGAGACGAAACGTGGGTTTATGAGTACGACACGCAATCCAGACATCAGTCAAGTGAATGGTGTTCACCAAATGAGCCGAGACCAAAAAAACCACGTTGTTTTCAGTCAAAAAAGAAGGCAATGCTCACGGTTTTCATGGATTACAACGGTGTAGTGCATCATGAATTTTTGCCACAAGGCCGGACAGTAAACAAAGATTATTATTTGGACGTTATGAGACGTTTGCGTGAAGCAATTCGCCGAAAGAGACCGGAATTGTGGGCAGAAAACTCGTGGATTTTGCACCATGATAAAGCACCGTCGCACAGTGCCATCATTATTCGTAATTTTTTGACGAAAAATGCAACAAATACCATCCAACAACCACCGAATTCACCTGATTTGGCTACCTGTGACTTTTTTCTGTTCAATCGAGCTAAAAAAACCATTACCGGGAACGCGTTTCAACAGCCGAGAGGAAGTAATGGAAAAATCACAGGAAGCACTGATCGACATACCGAAAACCGAATATGTTATAAAAAATGTTTCGAGGATTGGATCAAGCGCTGGCATAAGTGTGTTAAAGTCGATTGGGATTACTTTTAAGGTGACAATATGCAATAGATTTAGATGAATAAACTTGTATTTTTAATTTTGATAAAGGTGGTATGCTCTTATCTAGATATTAGTATTTTAGTGTAATAGTACATAAAGTAATTATTATATTTATAATTTAAAAAAAAATAAAAAGTTTCGTAAAAAATTTAGTAAAAAAAAAGTTTATTGAAAAATTTAATAAAAAATAGTTTGGTGAAAAATTTAATAAAATATAGTTTATATTAATTTCTATATCTTAAATATTATAAAAAAAAAACACAAAGTTTAAATAAAATATTCTTTAATATTTGCACCATAGAACAATCCACACAAAAAAAACAACGTAAAGAATTTTGGATTGATTTCTTACCGGTTAAAAATAGTCTTATCGGAATCATTAATTGCTGTTGTAAGGTTTTGACAAATAAAAATCAACAAAACTCAATTTATGATCAAATATTTTTAAAAACTTTAAGCAATTATATTTGTTAATAACTTCAATTTCTATTATAATAAACTATTGAAAAATTTCCTTTTTCTGTTTGATCGCGCTCCTATAGTAATAGTAGAAAAAAAATTTATAATCAATATTATTTTCAGCAGATATTTAGCTATGAATAACAATTTTGATATATTTCTCTACCAATTATTCTATCGGTTTTTATTATTTTTTTGGCAATTGTTTGTATATTTAGCTTTATTCATCAAAAAAGTTAAAAAATTTAATAGCTCGAATTTTGCTTAAGTTTTTCCATCGCTACAGTTGCACTTAGATGATCGTTATAATCACATATCATATTTTGTGTTAATATTCTTAAAAATATCAATTTTTTGTTATTGTTTTTTTTTTTTTAAATTCCATTGTAAACAGATAAATAATCGAAGAATAAATATAGAAAATAATCTATTTATATTTTGTCAAAGCCATTAATGAAAATTTATCTGTGCACCTCTCTCTATCTATGATTACATCAACCTGTTTATGTGCAAAATTAATTTTACAATAGAATTTAGTATGTATACACAATTATATCTTATATGTGCTTGTATGTGTTTTGATAAGATTCAAGATGGAACTAGTACATAAACGTAAATAAGTGAATTTTTTTATTATTTTTTTTGATAATATCGTGTACATATATGGAATAGAACAAAGGCTAAATAATCTGGATATAAATACGATATATAAAGTGGAATTTTTATTCTAGGAGCATATTCAAAATTAGAGATCTTTCGAGTTAAGTAGATGGTACTTATTGCATCTGAACAATTGTACAATCAACATGTACTGAAAATTGCATATAGTTTAATATATTCACGATTTTATATAAAAAGAAAGTGTTTTTGTGAAATAAATAACTTTTTCGTGTACATTTAAAAAGAAAAGTGATTTGAAAATAATTGTAAACTGTGAGAAAAAAAATTATATTTACTAGGGGAATAATAAAAGGAAACTATAAGAAAAAGGTAAAGATAATATTTTGTTTTATATCATTTTCAAAAGTAAAGAGTTATTGAAATTTTTATACTCTATTTTGTATAATAAGAAGATTTTCTGCAAGTCACATTTAGTTTTTAACGATTGATTTTTTTTTGTTGTGAAATACTGACTTACCTTAACAGCTTTTCATCAATTTACCTTAAGTTATTCATAAATAATAAAATGTTAAACTTGACTTTAATTTCGATACCTAGTTTTTTTTTTTTTTTTATTGTCTTAAATGAAAGGTATTTCTTTCATTGAAAATTATTTAAAAAAAAGAATGGAAAATTTTTTAGTTTTTCTTTTCATATTATTTTGTTCAAAAAAAATAATTAAAAAAAACAATACATTATATCAAATATTTGCACAGAAATACAAGTGTACCATTATATAAATTAATTGGTATATATGAAATTAATTATATTGTAATTATAGAAAAAAAAACAAAATTTAAAATTTCATTGGTAAGAGTTAAAAATTTATTTATTACTTTTGTGAAATTTTCAAAAATTTCCATATTGATATATGAAATATTTTCGACTTTGTTACAAAAACTAAACTCAAATAAAATTCCATCTAAAAGTAAACAAACTTTGTATACTTTTGCAGATACATTAATTTTTTTTTTTTCAAATAAAAAATCTTTAGTCTAGTGTACTATTTTTTTATTTTTGCAGAGACTTATATTTTTTTTTGGGATATAGAATCGATTAAATGACTTTATTAAAATAGTTTATGACAAAAAAAAATTGTTTAATCAACTTGAAAAATAGTCTTACTTGTCTGTGAATCAATTGATAAGAATTTTTGTTTATTATTTGGTTAAAAAACGAACAGTTGTTTAAATATAAATAATAATTATTTAGTAAAAATATATTCACCTTTTGTTGTACTCATTAATACACGAGTATGTACATTTTATATATGCATTTAAATTCCTTTAAACATATTCATAGAAAGTACATCATATGTATAAGAAGTTCCTTTAAATGGCAAGTTTCTAAACTTGTAAGTTTATTATTAATTTAGATGCAGTTAGAATTTCAAAATAAAAAAATTTTTATAGTTTTTCTTTTTTTTTAAAGTAATTTTTATTAATATCACAATAAAAATTGAGAACTTTAATAGACACAACACATTCCTTCAATTAAAATATGAATGAAGAGAAAACAAAATGATATTTTGTTAAAAAGTAAATAGAATTGAAAATGCTGGGAAATTTCCACGAAAACATATGAAGAACGATGCAAATTAATCAAGAATTAATCGTAATCAATTCAATTTTAACATACACAATCGGAAATTCGAATAAATTGAATTGCTCGCACTCAGCTAGTAGTAAAATTACTTATCAATTAGAGAAACAAATTGTATTATTATAGTTTAGAATAAATTGCAAAAAAAACAAAAATTTAAAAGTTATATCGAAAATATTAAGGAATTTCTCTTTTAGTTACTATATCAAATACAAAAAATTCTCAAATGCGAATATGTTTGTACTAAACTGTACTCAATTGAGTTGTTATTGAAAGTTTTTTCTTAAAAAAACAAAAGCTGATTTTAAACTTTTTTTTATATACGAGTACGTGTTACTTTACTAATTGTCTTTTTTTCCATTTATTTACTCAAATTAATTGCATCTTTAAATATTCTAAAAAATATCAAAGTTTTGTCATAATTAATTTGTTAAATACTAAAAGTAAAGTCTTATTTAATGTGAATTTTGAAAAGTAAAATTAAATAAAACCAATTTATAAATTAGATAAAATTGAAAAAAAAAAACTTATTTATTCATTATAATAAAAATAGAATATTTTTTATTGTTAAGAGCTGGCATAAAACTTACTTTAGGACTCGATCCTTTTGAGGTCATTTTTTAACACGCTTTCGCATATTTTGGGCTGTAATTTCATAATGTCTTCGCATATATTAGTTCTAAATAGTCCAAAGTTCGAAGATCATCTTCGTAAATACTATATTTTATATAGTTTTACAAAAAACAAAAAAAATTGAGCGAGTCCTACATTAGTCACCAATCGGTAATCGACGAAAATATTAGAGTCCCGGGTATTGTTTGAAGTGATTTCACTAATTTTTTTTAAAGAAATTATCTGTTTTATAATTAATTTGCTTATATTTTATGTACCAATTTTAAACGTATTAATGAACATGCCGTTAAAAGGAATTAGCCTGCCGTTAAAAGGAATTAACCTCAATTATTTGTTAAAACTTACTTTACCCTACTAATATTCAGAAATGAATCCATTTAACAAACAATACCAGATGTATAAGCTTAAATCCGCTGTTTTTTAGTTAAAAAAACACATCTTTTTTCATAGAAAGCAAAAACAAATTTATTCAAAGCCCTCGATAGCTGCACATTTTTCCTATCTCTCGGGCAATTTGTGGATACCACTCCAAAAAAATTCCTTCTCTTTCGAGGCAAACCACTCTTTCGAACGTCTTGTGCTGCTCAGCGATCGCGTGGCCCATCGACGAAAACAGGTGTGGTGGTAGTCGGAAAGGGCCAGGTCTGGTGAATAAGCGGGATGGGGTAGCACCTCCCAGTTGAGTGTCTCCAAGTAGTTTCGGACCATTTTTTACGTGTGCGATGGTGCGTTGTCGTGGAAGAAAATCGGCTTGTCATGTTTTTGTTGATAATCTGTCCTTTTTTCATGTAGAGCACGGTGCAATTTGATCAGTTGTTGGTGATAGCGGTGGGCATTGACAGTTTCACCAGGTTTCAACATCTCATAGTAGACGATACCCTGCTGATCCCACCAAAGGCACAGCATCGTCTTCCTTGAGCTAAGAATTTCTTGAGCTTAGGATTCTCGAAATATATCCACTTTTCATCGCCTGTCACAATCCGATGCAGGAACGACTTTCTTTTTTGTCTGACGAGCAAGATTTCACATATGTTTTGGCATCGCTCCAACTGCCTATCGTTCAATTCATGCGGCACCCATTTTCCGATCCTTTCAATCTTCCCCATAGCACGCAGGCGCATGGAAATGGCTGGTTGAGTAACACCCAATTCCTCCGCGAGCATTTTTTGCGATTGGTTATTGTCTTCGTCCAAAAGAGCCTGCAATTGATGGTACTCAACCTTCCTAGGCCGATTTTCACGCTTCTTGTCCCATAAGTCAAAATTGCCGTCTTTGAACCGACAAAACCAATCTCGGCACGTTGTTTCCGATAAAGCACTGCCACCATAGGCCTCCATAAGCATTCGATGCAATTCGGCAGCCGATTTCTTCAAATTGAAGCAGAAAAGCAGAGCTTCCCGCATATGCTCTTTTTCTGGCACAAAACTAGATATGATTACCAAAGGAAAAATGTATGTTGATGTACGAAATTGCTGACAATGTGCACTGATTAATGTTGACAGATGTTAAACTCACAAAAAAAAGTATGGCGTGCCCATGGTAGCTTAATACGCTCATTCACGCCATCTATAACCAAACAGCGGATTTAAGCTTATACATCTAGCATATCAACACACCACGTATTTTAATACAACTCTTATAAAATTATTTAATTTATATTTAAAGAAAGAGTGAAACAAAAGAAAGCAACAACAAAAAATCCTCTCCTCAAAATCCACAATACATCACACCGAAAGAGAGAGAAAGATTCAAAAAAAATAAATTGAGTAGCTCGCGCTTTTCCCTACTTCCTGTTATGCATTTCCGTCACATTCACGAAACATTAAAAAAAACTTTGCATGTTTATTATCAGAAATTTTGTTGAACGTTACTTTTATTACTCTTCATCGTAAGGCATTTATCCCATTATTCCTTAATGTCAGTATACCATATGTAATAATGGATCAAACTAGTCAGAAATTTATAATGACAAAATAATGTAGTTGTTTTGTCTTATTTCATTATTTAACTAGTATATAAGATTATACCATGTGCATCCCATAAAACAATAGCCATAACCTTTCCCGCCCAAGAAATCATCTTTGGTGAACGTCTGCTAGTAGAAGTCCATTGTGTTGGCTGAACTTTGGTTTCTGGTGTATTATGATGAATCCATGTTTCATCAACAGTAATGAATCTATACAAAATTAATTTGGATTTTAGTAATCATTTCTTTAGTGCAGACCTAAATTGGATGTCCTGGGCGCTCAGCGTCACATGTGCTCATACGACCACAACAAAATTCAGTAAATTACTAAAATTGTGATGTTGGTCTACTCCGCTGTTCCATGGGACTATTCATAGAAAAAATGTAACAGCAAAAACGGTCAGCAAAAGCTGTTTTTGTTTAAAAAAAAACAATAGTAAAATGGTCAGCGCCTATCCTATAGGAGCCACCCTTCCACACACTTTCACTTCTCGTTTTGATTCTGGGCTTGGGTCGGTCCTTGTTAGAGCAGACCTTAATTGGATGTCCTGGGCGCTCAGAGTCACATGTGCTCATACGACCACAACAAAATTCAGTAAATTACTTTCGAATCCTTCCATACGATGATGAGCCATTTCTAAAATACTTTTCAAGCTCGGTTTTGGTTTCAGATATTGTGTTTTCCTCAAATAAATGGTGTTTTATTTACATACAAAATTCACCATTTCCCTTCAATGGCTGCCAAAACTAAACTATTGAACAGATATGTATAAAATTTTCTATAGCATCTTCTTAAGAATGCCAAATGATGAAAAAAGAATAGTTTTGCTGTTATCCGCTACATTTTTAGCATTTATCATTGAGTTTTCATATTGCCTCGTACATTTTAGTTCAAGTATAGAAGGGAATACTCGTGACTTTTGAGAGAAGTATTTTTCATTAAAAAAAATTTACCTTTGTCCATGACGTCTTAGGCAACACTCTAAAAAATTCTGGACACGTAAGTCCTTTTATGTAACAATTCTTCTCAGTAACCATTCCCACAATCAGACATCGTCTATTAAATCCAAATTATTCGTGAAATATTTTAAATAAGTACGTAGTTAAACGCCAATGGGTGTTGTCATTTGTTTTTTGAATACTACAAAAAAAAAAGATTTTCAATACTTAAAAGTAAGTCAGTTTTTTTTACTAACATTGTTCCTGTAAAAGAAAAAACAAAACAAAATAAACCAGAAAAAAATGAGATAGCACTAAAGGTATATGTTTTCTGATTATTTCTCATAGTATAAAAAAATCATTTTAAATTCATCGTAAAAAAATATATATATGAATCTCTATAATAAAGATTAATTATTTCTTTGTTATTATTTTAGATTAGGACTTTATCAATTAGAAGTAGGAAATGTTTAGTAATTAATTGATAAATTTATTACAAAATGAATAATTGATTAGTAAAAATGGCAATTATTTTTTAATATCATACAGTGCTTCTTCAGTCCAATATAACATTTAAAAGTTTCTCAAGGTAGCATTATTGGGCCTTTCCTATATAAATATTTATACGCTCGATATTTCTTTAAGAAAAATAATGAAATTGATTTTTATTTTAGTAAAACCCTTCAAAGTAGTTTCCTTAGGCAGCTATGTGGAAGGTGTTTAATGGAATCAGCAAAGGTGATGTTTCCAATATTCGTGCTAAACGGTTTCAATTAGAATCTTCTTCACATCCTCGATTGCACTGCTTTGGAAGTTATCGTTACAGTACCAAGATAACGTCCTTTCCAGTATTTTTTTTAAAAGGAGAATGGTGGGGGAGGGGCTGTGTAATCAACGGAATCGCTGTTTTCTACAAAAACTCGTTAATGGAGATAGTGGTGCGATAGAAGCCCTTGTTATGGTGGACGTGAAGAAACCTTTTCCTGAGCTTTTTTAAGAGCTTTAATGTAAATCGACTGCGTACGGTAGACTTCACAAGAGCCCTCCTCAATCGTTCCATATTTGTATCAGTTTTCGATATTGAAAATCTTCCTGAACTAGGTTCGTTTTCTACCATTTCTCGAAACCTTCAAAAATACTTTATACCACCGAGAAAATGTGTGTTCTTCATAAGAATTATTCCTCATAAGCTGGTGCCAAATTTCGTAAGTCTCAAAGCAAGCTTGCGGATTAACGAAGCTTAACACAAAATTTAATGGCCAAATTTCGCTGCTGCATTTTTCACTTATCACAGCTATATAAGATCGTGTGGTTAACGACTGAGGTTGAAACTTGCAATACTCGTCTATGATGGTCTAGCTGGAAGGAAAATCCTTTGTTTTTTACTTTTCTACAACACCTCGTACTAAGGTCTAAATGACAGGATAATGTATGTAAACGAAGAATTAATAGGTTTGGTTTATTTGTATCTAGGAATTTTTAGGTATTCAATGACCTCGTTTTCCTTATGCTTAGAGTTGAATGAGAAATCAATGGATTTTGGTTTGTGTATACCTAAAATGATTAATTTGGTTAGTATTTGAGTTCAATCATCTTATTTACTTTTTATTTTGGCTCAATAAGGGTTTTCGTACATTTGATAGTTCTGCACAAATATTATCTTAGTACTCAATAAATAATCTTGATTTTTGACCAATCACAAGATACCTGCGTGCAGAGCGTAAATGGATTTATTTTTATGTAAAATAACATATCAGAACGATATTAATCAAGGTTTTAAGTAAAATTGGCTAATAAAATTGAATCTTTTTATAAGAAAAAATAGTTCATGTTACTTTTACTCTTTGTCAAGAACCATCCCGTCTTAAACATATTAACAGCAATATTGTTCAACAAAAGAATCAGGTGTATTACTTAGGAGTGTACATTAATTATGGTTTATGTCTCACAAATACTGTAACAATCGAAAAACGCTTATATACAATACAGTTATAAGACCTATATGGACATACGGAATAGAGCAAGTGCGCTAATAGAAAACACTCCAAACATTCAACAATGCTTTCTTTACTGTATGTAATGTTCCTTTCGTTTGTGAATTGAACTGTTTCTCGTTGAAAATATTTCATAGTTTACTGTCATCCCATAATAATCCTCTTGTAAGAAAATTGTCCTAACTTCTACTCTCTGAAAATATGCAAAAACTCTTGAAAAGCCAAAGGCCACGAGATTTCCAAAGCTTACGAATTTAAACTTATGAAAAGAAGACAATTCCGACGGCAACTGTGATTTTATTAAACATATTTATAAATTTAGTTACGCGATTGATTTTTCGCTATATTTGTATATCACTAATTTTTGCTACTTTTTTTCAAATTTTTATCAGGTAATGTTATTTTGCATATGTTAAAATGTAAAAATAAACAACTTGCAAATGATCAGTTTGCAACGAGCAACAGGGACGATGTCAGATGTTGTTTATCTACAAGCAATACACGATCAAATCGTGTATACGTGTAGGTTGGATCAATTTCCTTCTCTATATGCTTAACACGCACAAAAATACTCGCTGCCATATCGTTTAATCCTACAAAAAATTTGCTTGTATTTTACAATAATCGTGCAAGTGCACGATATTTGCGCGTAGACGCTCAATTTTTTTACATGTCAAACACGGTAAAAAGAGCAAATTTCCCCCGTAGATCGCGTATTAGACGTACGGTATAATCTAAGCTCAATTATGCGATGCACGCGCAATTTAGGCATGCTAAAAGTAATTCCAACAAGTCGAATTATATTTTTGGGTTCGTGCAGTTTTTTAATGATGAATTCTCTATTTGTTGGTTGCAGCTATTCTTATTTTATTTACTTTGCATTATGAATGACGTTTTCATATTTATTTTTATTTATTTCGATTATTTCAATTCGTTTATTTATTTCAGTAAATATTTTACAATATATTTTATTTTAACATTTAATTCAATATTAATTTCAACATTAATATTTCATATTCTACTGGCACTGTCATTTTTAAATTCATACTCGAACAATTTTTCGCTATACACTATACTATAGTAGTTTTTGATATTTTTTTTTTGTAAATTTTTATCAGGTAATCTCAATTTATATATTAAAAAACAGCTTTATATTTTATATAATAAATATTAAAGGAATAAATAAAATAAAATTTAACAAAAGTAAAATAAATACAAATGAACGAATATGTAAGCGTACAGTAAATATCGGAACTGTCAAATGTCAAAATAATTGACACGCAAATGATAAGTTCGCAACAAGCAATATGAACGACATCATATTTAATATATGTATGAGCAAGCAAGATGATATATAGATTGCTCAAATTTCCCCTTCTCTAGATTCTTGCCACGAGGAAAATTAGTGCATGTACGCGCAAGAATCGTGCACTCACATGAACAGTGTCATATACCGTCGGACTGTTCGTAGAATTAAACGATTCAACAAAGACCCATTTGCAGGAAAAAATCGTGTATTAGACGCACGGTGTAATCTAAGCTTTAGAGTAAATCTCATGTTAAGACCTCTATTATGTGTCATTTTACTGTTCCTTGTGTTTGAAAAATCTTCTTTTTTAAAAAAAAACAGTTGTTTATCATGACAACAATATCATTTAAAAGTAGAAATATACATCTAGAAGTGATTTATTGATAAGAATATTATCGAATATGAGAAAAACAACAATTTCTGTACTAAATATGATTACTTTTGCGTAATTTTATTATCTACCGAAAATGTCTGTAACCAGTAATTTCCATGTTTTCATGAAAAAAAATATCTGAATTTTTCTATTTTTCGTGAAAAAAAATATCTGAATTTTTCTATTCTATATGGAATTAGTGATAAATATTTTGACGTCAGTTGTTTTCGGATTGGCTTTTAAAATTTTTTTAGCAAATAATTCATCAAAGTTTTTCAAGTAATTAATTAAAGAAATGTTTCTTTTGTTTTTAACAGGGATCCGTACAAGTATGAAACATTCCGAATTCGATAATAACAACACGTTAACACTACCACACGATGCGGACACCGAACATCACAGCAAACATTTTGGTGGAAGTCAAATATTGCAGGTTGTTCGTCCACATTACGAACAGGAACAATTAAACAATGAACTTCACTATTGCAAGCCACAACATCATAGTAAGAGTCTATTTATTTTTGGATTTTTTTTTTGTTGAATAGTTCATAAATTTTAGGTTAAGTAAATAATGGTATTTTTTTTAAAAAAAATTTTTATCTAAAATAAAAGTATGCTTTTTACATACTCTTTTGTAATAGTATTTTTTTGATGAGACTTTTGAAATTATTTTTAAATATTTCAATTTCAGCATGTCGAGAATTCTTGGCGAGTACGTTAAAATTTAATGCTATGCAATGTTTCGTTAGTATTTTTCCAATTTTCCAATGGTTGCCCAGGTATTCGTGGAAAAATGATCTAATCGCTGATATCATAACTGGTTGTACAGTTGCGATTATGCACATACCACAAGGTAAGTTATTATCAAATTAAATAAATATAAAATTTATCTGTACTTTATCAAAAAAATATTTTTGGCATTGTTTCTTTATTTTGATTTTGATTTGTTTAATTAAAATCTTTGTTATCATCTTATATGACTAGAAATTTTATCAATTAAACTTTCTTATCATTCATATGAATGGTAATCATAAATTTTTATGTTATTTTATTGTTTAATTATTTGAATGGAAGTAGAGCAATTAAAAATAATTATTTGATTATTATCAAAACATACGTATTTTCAATTAATTACGCCCCCAAATTTATCAAAATTCATATATGGAAAGATAAAATCGTATAAATAATTATAAATGTTATCAACATTATTTACCCCCATGTACATGCAATTTTTTTTAAATATGGATTAAATTTTAAAAAATTTAAGATATTTAAAATGTTTTTCTTTAAAAAAAAAAGAGTATTATCAATTTTGTGTTTTTAAAAGTAAAGTTGAATCAAAAATACTTTACTTCTTATTTAATTATATTGCTTAAATCTTGCCATTATCTTGTACATAAACTTTAATCATATTTAATTCAATCATTTTGATTTCCACATTTCCGGATGGAATTCGGTCATTTTTTGTGGCATGTTGATTTTTAAATGGTCTAACGTTAAATAATTTTTAAAATAATATATATTTTGACAAAACAAAGTTCAACGGTGTCAAATCACATGAATTTTACGGGCCAATTGATATCACCAAATCTCAAAATTAAAGGGTCTAAAAATTTTGGAAAAAATCACATATGACTTAAATTTGAATCTTTAAATTCAGGCTAAAAAAATTCGGTTATCGTAGGGCCTCCCCTTCTTCATTTAAAAAAAATATATAGACCAATGACACCTTCAGCCAAAATGCATACCAGACAGTCACTTTTGCCGGATACAGTGGCTTTCCCAAAGTTACTTGTGGGTTTTTCAGAGCTTTATCTATGTCAATTTCTTTAGATAAAGAAAATTTAGTTTTAAGCGTGGCTATAGAAGAATTATCATTTTGTTAGAACTTTTTTACATTTTTGCCGTATTATTTGATCATAAAACAATCCAAAAATACGAAATAGCAAATTTAAGGCTACATAATTGTTACCTTAAATAGCATATTTATAAAGTTGAATCAAAAATACTTTACTTCTTATTTAATTATATTGCTTAAATCTTGCCATTGTACGAGTATTATACATAAAATTTAATCATATTTAATGGTTTTCACGGAACACGATCATTTTGAGATAATTTTTTTAATGATTTTTTTTGCAAATTTCCGGATGGAATTCGGTCATTTCTTGTGGGACGTTGATTTTTAAATGATCTAAAGTTTAAGAATTTTAAAAGTAAATATATTTTTTATATAGTTTAATAAAAGAAAGTTCAACGGTGTCAAATCGCATGATCATGAATTTTAAGGACAATTGATATCACCAAATCTCAAAACTACAGGGCCCAAAAATTTTGCCAAAAATCACATATAACCTAAATTTGAATCTTTAAATTCAGGCTAAAAAAATCGGTGTATCGTAGGGCCTCCCCTTCTTCATTTAAAAAAAAAATATAGACCAATGACATCTTCAGCCAAAATGAATACCAGACAGTCACTTTTGCCGGATACAGCGGCTTCTCTACAGTCACTTGTGGCTTTTTCAGAGCTTTATCTGTGTCAATTTCTTCAGCGATGAGGCAAATAAGCCTCTTTGATGAAGAAAATTTTGTTTTAAGAGTGACTATAACAGAATCACTATTTTTGCAGAATATTTTTGCCATATTATTTTATTATTAAATAATCCAAAAATACAAAATAGCAAATTTTAAACTAAATAATTGTTACCTTAAATAGCATATTTAGTTGACAATTGTCAAATGACCCCGGGCTGTACTTTCCAAAATACAAAATATATAGTCCAGGATATTACTTAAACTATCATCAAAAACTCTTTTTTTTTTGTCATTAATAAAAATATTAAATTGTTCAAAGAAATTCATTTATATCATACATTAAATTAAATTAATTACATGGAAAATTATAACCTTCTGACCCAAATGTACACCATAGAGTCACTTTTCCCGGATACAGTGGCTTCTTTACAGTCACTTGTGGGTTTTTCAGAGCTTTATCTGTGTCAATTTCTTCAGCGATGAGGCAAATAAGCCTCTTTGATGAAAAAAATTTTGTTTTAAGAGTGGCTATAACAGAATCACTATTTTTGCAGAATATTTTTGCCATATTATTTTATTATTAAATAATCCAAAAATACAAAGTAGCAAATTTTAAACTAAATAATTGTTACCTTAAATAGCATATTTATTTAACAATTTTCAAATGACACAGAGTTGTACTTTCCAAAATACAAAATATATATTCCAGGATATTACTTAAACTATCATCAAAAACTCTTTTTTTTTCATTAATAAAAATATTAAATTGTTCAAAGAAATTCATTTATATCATACATTAAATTAAATTAATTACATGGAAAATTATAACTGGTCGTATTTAAATGATTCTTGAAACTTTAAGAGTATTAAAGAGCTTAAGATAAAGATTTTCCAGAAATACTATTGTTTTATTTTATTTTTTTTGTTGAAAATAGTAAAATAGATTAAAATTTTATTAATCGATTTCATTTTTAATTAATTATTTAGTTGATAATCACATGTATTCAGTAGAAATTTTCGTTTTCTTGAAATTGATTAGACTTTCTATATTAATTATTCATATGCTAAGAAAATTAGATTATCATTTAAACAAATATAATCTTTCGAATTTTAAGCAAAACCTATTTACTAATTGAAGGAAAATGCTAATAAATTTCACGTGAATATCAAAAAATAAATAAATTCGCAAGTAATTATGGTTATAAGTATCAGTGATGAAAAAAAAATTTTTTTTTTGTTAAATTGACCTTACCTGTTAATAAAAGAATTCAAAATAAAAATCTCTTAATAAAACTGGGTTAGTTTGAAATAAAAAAAAAAAAAAAAAAAAATTACGACAAATCGATTTAAATACTCCAAAGAAATTACATTGAACCATAGAAAAGAGGCCAAGATCATTATTGAAATGTCTATGCGACAAGTACTGATTGATTTTAGAGGAAATTTTTATGAAAGCAAATTAATTGTGTCATAATCTTAACCAATGGTAAATAATCTTAATGATTTGCGATAAATTCATTAAAATTAAAATTTCAAAAAAAAAAAAAACTGTTATCTTATCTGAAAAATCTGAACTTTAAGTGGAGCTTTTTTTTCAGTAGCATCTTCTTCTTTATTATGAACGTTCGTATTATCTGACTACGAACGTTTTATATAAGAAACTGTAACTTACAATATTCGCTTAAAGTATACAAATATTATTATCTTCTGATATTCTAGAATCTCAATGAATGAAGTTACATAAATGTTGTGTCGTACTACGAGTTTAAGGAAATTGTATTTCGATTTATCTGCGTATTACACAAATATTTTCTGACCTCCAAAAATAAATAACCTTAATTTACGTTGATATAAAAATAGATAATAGATAAAAAGTTCGATTGTCCAAATAATTATTTTTAAAATTCTCTTAAACAACTACGTGTACTTGTCTCTAAGGTCAAACGTAACAAATGTTTGCTTTTACTCATACGTACGAGTACTCGTATATGGTAAACAAAACTTTGAAATATACTAAAAAAAAATATGTAAAAAAAATTGTTTCATATAAAGTCGTATGGGGATTACTTCTTGAATAAATGTCAATGATCTCTGAAAATGACTAAGACGGTTTGGTGTGCTTTAATGAAAAGCTTACCGGTTTTTAATTTTTGTATACCTGTTCTACCTATATGCAAACTCATACTCATACAAGAGAATGTTTGGTAAAAAAATCTCCGAAACGACCTTGTATTCAGTACTTCCTTTTAATTTGTACTTATTTATTACAAAAAAAAACCCCCAAAAAAAAAACAATTCCTCTAAAACAGGTAGTATTTTTCGTTCACTGAAACAAGTGCTTAAATACGATTAAGTAAATTGTTATAATTTAAATAGTAATACAAGATTATCCAATTTATACTTTGGAAATAAAAGTAAAATATTGGGTTGTCCTGGAAGTAATTTCGTTTTTTTTTAAACAAAAATTAAGGACGATTTTCTTATAGTGAATTAATATTTTATACAATTAAATATTGTCCTATCTGATCCAATGCCATCTTTCTGGCAGTAGAATGATTCCGCGTTCATAAAATTGTTGTTCTTTGTTGGTAAAAAAATGATCCAAGTGATTTTTGACCTCCTCATTTGAATTAAACGTTTTACAAATGATAATCGAAAGGTGCTAGGTCTGGAGAGTATGGTGGGTATAGCAGTATATCTTATCCAAGCTCTAAAAGCTTTTGCCGAGTGGTCAAACTTGTATATGGTTTCGCATTACCCTGTTGGAACACTATACCTTTCCTATTGACCAATTCTAGCCCTTTTTCTTTAAGTGAATCATTCAATTTGTCCAACTGATGACAGTGCTCGGTAAAAGCTCAACATAAACGATTCCTTTTCGAAGTACTTTGAGTCGGTTCATCTTTTCTACTCCAAAATCTTTTGCGCTTCACATTGTTGTAAACAACCCATTTCTCGTCCCCAGTGATTATACGCTTCAAAAATGGATTATTTTCTTGACGTTTGAGAAGCAAATCACAAACTTCAATGTGACGGCACAAATTTTTTTCCGTAAGAAGATGAGCAACCCATACCATATCTCGAGTTTTGAGATAAAACCTAGCCGTTTTATATGATCATGAACGGTCGTATTCGATAAATTTAATCTCTCAGCGATCTCACGAGTTGTTGTTCGCCGGTTTGAATCAATTAAGGCCTTTATTGTGTCTTCATCAGCTTCAATTGGCCTTACAGAACGTGGTGCATCTTCGAGATCAAAATTGCCGGATCGAAATTTTGCAAACCAGTTTTGGCACTGGCGCTCACTTAACACATATTCTCTTTACACATCGGATAATTTTTTACTTGCTTGAACAGCATTTTTATCTTTTCTATAGTAAAAAAGTAAAATATGCCGAAAATGCCTTTTTTTCACTTTCCATATTTAAAAGGGTATCAACCAAAAACTACTGTGCAGAATCAATCGAAGCTGTCAAAATACATATGATTATGCGGTTTAAGTGTGAAATTGGTTGTGAAAAAATACAATTAAGACCTCTGTCGGGAAACAACAAAATTACTTTCTTGACAACCTAATTTATTCCTTAGACCTTGCCATTATGCAAAAAAGTATAACATTATTAGCTGTCATAAAAATTACTTGCAGGACTCGATCCTTTTGAGTTTTACATAATTTCTGGGTGTAATTGGGCCAATACTTGGTGGATGTTTTTTTTGTTGCATGCTCTAAAGTTTAAAGAATATTTACGTAAAATGCAAGTGATGTGATTTGTAATACTCAATGTAATTGACCAAAAAAAAACACCTGATGTATAATTAAATTTAGTATCAGAAAATTTCAAAACAATTTTTTTTAAATTTTAGTTTAAAGATTACTTACGAGTACTATATTTTGTGTAATTTTAGAAAAAAAAGTCCAACTGCGTCAAATTGCATGATCTTGAAGGCCAATTAACATTACCAAACTGTGAAAAGAAATTGGCGTGTTGTATGGTTTGTGGTGTCGCCTTATTAAAACCACATATAGTTCTGAGTAAAGTTTTTTTTTCAGACTAAATAAAGTCAGTTATCATACGGCTGCAGCTGTCAGAATTAACGGTAACAGTCTCTCCTTCTTTATTGTCAGATAAATACAGCTAATGACATCTTCAGACCAAATTGCACACCAAAAAGTCGCTTTTCGTGTATTCAATAATTTCTCAATAGTCGGTTGTAGGTTTTTTAGAGCCCCATATCATATGTGGCAATTTTGCTTATTGCGAGAAATGTGCCTGATCGTTGAAGAAATTTTCTTTCGAAAATCTGTTCAAAGCCTGGCTATTCCAGCACCCAATCGGAGTATCTTTTGCCCATTTTAAGCAGAAAATGGTAACTAAATAATTGCTACCTCGATGACATATGTGTTTGACACATGTCAAATAATAGGACTGTACTTTCCAAATTACAAAATGGAGAACTATAGTAATAATTTTTGAATAATTTTTTCTTGTTATTTAAAATGTTAATTTTTAGCGGCACAATAACTCAGCTTATTTGCTGACAACTAAAGTTTATCACAGGTATGTCACTCAGGACTACTGCCTATGCAGACGTGTATATAAAAATGTAATTTTTAGATCAAAATTTAAACTCGACAGTCACTTCGCTCAGACGCAATGGCATCTCCATGGTCTCTTACGGGTTTCTCCACGGTCTACTTAACAAAATTGTATCTTTAACTATTGATGCAATTGATGCATTATCAACAATAATAACAAATAATAAAAAATTACTATTTTTATTATTGTAATTATTGTTGATATTTAAAAACGAACAACTTACAATTTTCATAGTTTTAAAACTTTCGTTTTCTTTTTTTTTAATTTTTGTTTGGCAAAAATTATAAAAATTTTTTTCATCAATTAGACTTTGCATTGATTTAGGAACTTTTAAATAAATGTGCTCTTAATATTAAAACAAAAAAAAATGTTTTTAATTCTAAACATATAATTATATATTATTCGAATGGAATAAATGTAACATAAATGATGATGATTTTTTTAAATAAATATTTCGTTTCTCTATAGGAATGGGATATGCACTTTTAGCCAGTGTCCCACCAATTGTTGGTATCTACATGGCATTTTTCCCCGTTCTAATATATACTGTTCTGGGCACATCTCGACACAACTCAATGGGAACATTTGCTGTTGTTTCGATCATGGTTGGTAAAGTAGTCCAAACTTACTCTACACATGACATACACCATGTAACAAATTCGACGAGTATTAATCCTGAAACGCCATTGCTAGAAAATCTACCCATCTATAGTCCAATTGAAGTTGCCACGGCCGTTTGTCTAGTTGTTGGATTAATTCAGGTACATACAATATATATCCAAAGAAATGTTTTATTTGATTTAAAATATTATTACAATTCATAAAATTATTGTATTTAAAAAAAAAAGAAGTAAAAACAAAAATAAGAAATAGAAATTCTTAGTTCAAAAGTTGACAGCACGAAATTTGTCCGCACTAAATAAAATCTCAGCCTAAACGTATGCAATATGCAATATTCAAAGAGATTTTCATTATCAACTACAGCGGATAAGGCATAAAAAGTGCATGATGAGTAATTACTATTTTTCTCTTTAATTGTTATTTAATGCACATTCGTCTATCGTTATAAATAGTATAAAATTTAAAAAATTAATAATTTATATAGTATATCGATATGAATTTATGACAATATTTATTAAAAAAAAAAATAACTAATTTCATTTATGAATCTCATATTCTATGTGTAGTTGGGAATGTATGCTTTCCGCTTAGGAATTGTATCGTCATTACTTTCTGAAACTCTGGTATCAGGATTTACAACGGGTGCTGCCATTCATGTACTTACATCACAAATAAAAGATTTATTAGGATTGTCTTTGCCTAAATCGAATGGATATTTTGAAATAATTCAAGTATGAAATTTTATATAAAAATTTTATAAAAAATAAATTTATTTTACAAAAAAAAAAAAAATTCTGTTTATTTCTAATTATATAGACATATATGAATATATATAAAAGAGTATCCAGTATTAACTTTATAGCAGTTGCAGTCTCCGCTATAACAATAATCGTTTTAATTGTAAACAATGAATTTCTTAAGGTAATTAAAATTAAATGAATTTTTTCAGTATTTCATATGCGCAATCGTTTAGGCAAGAGTTGCAAAGAAATGTTCATTTCCTATACCAATCGAATTAATAGCTGTTCTCGGTGGTACTCTGGCATCAAGATTTCTTGAACTTCGAAAAGAGTTTGCCATTAAAACAATTGGAACAATACCAACAGGATTTCCAGGTATAAACAAATTTAAAAACTATTTTTATTATGCAAAATTGGAATGTAAAATTATCATTTTTTTTTTTTCATACAGATTTCCAACCACCAAGAACAGATTTATTGGATGAGATTTTAGTCGATAGTATTCCAATAGCTATGGTATCATATACAGTAACTGTTTCGATGGCAATAATTTTCGCACAAAAGCTCAACTATGAGGTTAACTTTAATCAGGAGCTATTGGCTATGGGTGCTGGAAATGTTTTTGGTTCATTTTTCTCATGTATGCCAATAGCCGCATCACTCTCTCGATCAACGATCCAGCAGACAGTGGGTGGAAAGACCCAAATAGCATCATTGATTTCGTGTGGACTATTGGCAATTGTCCTTCTCTGGATTGGACCATTTTTCGAACCACTACCAAGGGTAAGAAGAAATTCTTCATTAATCAGTCTAATCTAGCAAATTTTTAAAAAAAATTATTTATAATCGATTTTTTTAGTGTGTATTGGCTAGTATTATTGTTGTTTCACTTAAAGGGATGTTAATGCAAGTGAAACAGTTCTTCTCATTTTGGAAGCTGAGCATTCTAGACGCAATAGTTTGGCTTGTCACATTCTTAACTGTTGTTATTGTTGCTATCGACATTGGTCTTTTAGTTGGAATAATTCTTAGTCTCTCTTGTATTTTCATTCGAGGAATGAAACCATACGCCTGCCTTTTGGGCAATGTTCCACGTACAGACTTGTATTTAGATATAAATCGTTATAAAGCTGTAAGTATTAAATTTTATACAAAAAAAAAATCAATTTTATACTATTTGAAATTAATTTTCATAGGCCGAAGAATTATCGAATATAAAAATTTTCCACTACTGTGGTAGTATAAATTTTGCATCTCGAAATACATTCAAATCCGAATTGTGTTCATTATTAGCGATTGATTTAGGTAAAGAGTTGCGAAAATTACAAAAACCTAATGGAGATTGCTTAAAACATGAGACATTACCATTTAAATGTTTAATTATCGACTTTTCCGCATTAAGTTATATTGATCCATCAGGAGTGACTGCACTATCACAACTTATTAAAGAGTTTAAAAATTTATCCATAACTGTATATATAGCAGGAAGTTCATGTAAGATTTAAATAAATTTCCAATCATATAAATTATGAAATATAAAATGCATTAATTTTAAAGGTCCTGTTTATGAGATGATGAAAAAGTGCGGTGTTAAAGAGACAGACGATGGACAATTCAAAATCTTTCCTACCGTTCATGATGCCGTACACCATGCCATTGATGTTATATTACCAATTAGTGTTGTTTGTGTTAGAGATACGTAACGTACTTAGTATTTTAAGTTAGCTCTTGTTTTTAAAACAACGAAAAAAATAAAATTAAACGCTTTGTACATATAATTATTTATTTATATTTTCATATATTTTTAAGTGTATCTATTAATAAAATTAAGACAAACAATTATACATTTTGGAATTTTTATTCGATTTGCGACCATTTAATTCAAATGCGATTGATTTATTGAAAATTTGAAGAAAATTTTTAAGTGCATTTCTTTTAATTTTTTATAGTTGTTATTTTAAAATACAAGTGAATTTTTTTTGCACATACCTTTATTTGGACGTTACAAATAATGTGTAAAAGTCCATTCCACTGAATTTTGTGTACGCGTAGTGAATTATTCGAGGTCAAAAGGTTGAGTATCTCGTTTTCTATCGTTTTCTTGCAAATGTATTAATAAATTTATTTAAAAAAAATAGAATGAACATAATGGAGTAGAAAGACAGAGTGTATGAAAGTGGGATTAATGTTAAATGTGTCGGTGTGCATACACGATAGGTTCGTACAAGATGCGACCTCTCACGCAAGATACGAGGTCTGTTCAAAAAGTATCACGAATTTTGAAAGCTTCGCGGGTTACGTATATTTGATTTTCGATTTTTTTATGGCGTTATGTTGATACTCATGTCTCTCACTTATGGCGACAAGTTCGGCCATTTTGAATATTCAGTTAATTTTTGACACCTGCTTTGCTTGTACGTGTTTTGGCTTGTCTTCGATTTTTGCCCATTCCAAAAAATGGATCAAAGAATCTGTTTTGGTAAAAAGAAAAAGTCACAGGGAGCCAGATCTGGGGAATACTGTGGCTGCGGCATTATTAGTGTATTGTTGTTGGCCAAAAATTCGCGCACAAGCAACGATGCGTGAGCAGGGGCGTTATCATGATGCAAAAGCTAATTTTTGTTCTTCCACAAATCCGGGCGTTTCTGGCGGATTGCTTCGCGCAACTTGCACATAACTTGTAGGTAATATTCCATATTAACCTTTCTACCCTGTGGCAAGAACTCATGATGCACCACGCCCCTGCAATCGAAGAAAACTGTAAGCAAAACCTTCACATTTGACCGTCCGGCACGCTTTTTTCGGTCTTGGCTCGTGCGGCAGCTTCCATTGGGATGATTCAGCTTTGGTTTCCATGTCATAACCATAAACCCATGATTCGTCACCAGTTATTACCCTCTGGAGGAAATTTGGGTCATCGCGGACAGAGTCCAACAGCTCCTTAGCAATGTTAATGCGATGCTGTTTTTGGTCGAGCCAAAACACGTGCAAGCAAAGCAGCTGTCAAAAATTAACTGAATATTAAAAATGGCCGAACTTGTCAGCATAAGTGAGAGACATGAGCACCAAGATAACGCCACAAAAAATCGAAAATCGAATATACGTAACCCTCGGAACTTTCAAAATTCGTGATACTCTTTGAACAGACCTCGTATATTGATCAACCGCCCACATCGAGAGTGGATATTATGGGTGTCTGTAATTATACTTTAGAAATAATAATGATTGAACGCTGAACGAATTCCGCACTAATAGTTGGTGTATTTTTCCTTTTTGGATTTCTAAAATAATCAAAAATTCCGCCTGCTCATCCTTCCCAATGCTATTTCATAATGAAACTCCAGTTGGCAGTTCAAAAGACAGGGCCAATTTTTAAGACCTATGAAATTTGTCCGAATAGATGGAAAAAAGATATTCGTTCAACCAATTCACAAAAAAGGCGAGTCATCTTCCCTCTCCAGTTACCGATTCAATGCACTAATATCCTTTCATTCTATGGTCATGAAAACACTGATAAACTATCACCTAAGGAAATATCTTGAATCAAGGAAACTTTTCAGTGACCCATCAATATGGTTTCGTTAGGAATAGATCCACTGGTGATTTGATGGCATATTTAGCCGAGAAGTGGAGCGGCGCTCTCCATTTCGTTGGGGAGTGTAGAATTATTGCACTTGATATTTCAAAGGCATTTGACAGAATTTGACTTCAGGCCCTCTTGTCAAAACTGCGTGATTTTGACAGATATTGGCATCATTTTTGACGTTTGAGAGATTTTGGCATCAGGCCCTACCTTTCGAATCGTTCAGTGCAAATTTTTCTAAAATTCCTTTAGCGCAAGTGATTTTATAGTTAGGAGATGTGAGAATGCTTAGTTTATTGGATATTTTTAGTGAACAATAAATTTTTCAATAATTATGATAATTATTAAATTAAATTAAAGAAGAATGATTATTAGTGTCATATTTTTTATTTTGGCGGTAAGTTAATGTAGATTAAGTACAAGTAAATGGAAAAAAATTAAATGAAATAAATAAGGTAAAAAAAACTCAAGTAATATGCGCAAAATAGAATATTAAATTAGAGAAATTTTTTTTAATAGTGTAGAAAATAAATTACAGAAAAAAATAAGAATATTATACAAAAATTGTAAGTGAATAAAAATGGAACTAAAAATAAACTAATCAGTTTTTTTCAAAGGCTCCTCCTCCCTTAGATTATCGGTCTGGTGACATAAGTTCTTGAAACTAGTGGATGTAGTAAAAAGGTTCTGTGTTATCATTAGAAGCAGTCCAAAATTACTTGATCGAGGAGTGCCGAAGGGAGGATTTGGGGAAAGGCCAGGGAGATATGTAACACATAAGTCTCTCTCATCAACGTCGACGGCCGGCTTCACCCTTTTACCTTTTTCTTTTTCGGTTTCTTTTGGTTTTTTTAAAATAAATTTTGTTTTTCTTTATATTTGCTTTTATCCTTTCAAATTTTTATACCTTCCTACTCATATTCTATTCTCTTCGCTTCGCCAGGATGGTTTGTTTTCTAAATTTATTTTTCTTAGAGTAAAATTTATTTTTTGCTTCTTATAACTTCGCCGTTTTTTCTTTCCTTTTTCTCCTTCTTCCCCTTCCATGGAGAAGGTAACATCTTTAGGTATCCCTATTTTCGAATGTTCTCTGAATCCCCCGCACTCGCCACATAAAGCTAGCGACAAGGATGCCTAGCTGGGTAAGGTTCTCTTTGAGTATAGTCGTCACTAGCCATAGTCCTGTAGAACTTAACGTTCATCATTGTACATTCCAAATTTTAATACCTTCCTCTTCCTAACCAATACCCAAGAATTTAATACGGACTACGCAATTATATAACCATGACAAATGCCTCGCTTTCTTTTGGTTGTAAGGTAATTTAAGTTCTAAAAAAAATTGTTTAAATTGTCGAAAGATTCACTAATATCACAAGAATCGGCATTTAAGTATGATTTGCCATGACATTAGATACAGACGATGAAGCATGGTAATCCTATTTTCCTGCATCCACAATTTGAACCACTACCTTTTTTACAGTTATAAAAAATACAATTAAGGAGTTCGTGTGATGCAGGTGGAAGAATGTAGTAATTAGCTCTGAGAAATTGTTGTTGCATATAAATTCCCACTCTTGAGGAACTAACTCCCTTCCCAGTCAAGTGTGAACCTGAAAATATATGCGACAAAAAAGTTGTTGTGCGGTTGCCGTTGTAGGTGGAAATAATGACAAAAACTTTCATTGGTTAAGTTGAAGGTACTATGAATGGATTGTCGACATATGAGGTTGTTGTGCAATCACCTGATATGTTAGGCCCATTATTAAATCTATTTCGTGATAAAGTCATTGAATTGAAATCTCGTGGTTCCACGACCAAATTGTAGATACAATATGTTACGCCAAGACATGCTTTAATTGGAGACGTATATGGATTATTGGAGTTTTAAAAATTCAATGACGAGATGGTTTAAAGTATGTTATTCATTTCCAACAATCCATCAAGTTGTATCACTAATAAAATAATATTGTAAAATAAATTGCTATAATGTTTATAATGTTGGCCTTGACTTGATGCAAAATATAATTGGACTACAATTGGACAAAATAAAATTAAAAAGGTCTTCGAGAGTTCTTTAACTTCAGGCAATTTTCGTGGTCTAAATTGGTTTTTGTAAATTGGTATTATCCCCAAAAATGTTGTGTAGAAACATTTCAATGTTTCCTGCAACATTTAACTATGGTGAATGTTGCTCACTATTTTGACAATTAGTTTACTCTCTGTGAGAATTCTTCTCTGCAAAAGAGCCAAGCAAACCTCACAATGCGTACACACATTCGTGCTCTTCGAATGAGTTGCGCAATACTCAGACGAACAGCTGAGCCGAATTCATTTTGATAACCACTGACAGTTTAGAAACGTCACAATTACTTTGTGTTCATTTGTAAGTAAATTGTTTGCTTAAAATTATACAGTGTTTTTAATAATTCATGAAATAAAGTCCATAATATTTATATAAAAATGGATGGATTGATAATTTTTGACTATTCCAATGATATTAATTATAAGAAATTCAATCAAAAACTTAAAGAAAAAATTAAAGATCTTGCGGTATCACAGGGTCTGGTGCAATGTGAAACGGTGCGGTAGAAAAATTCGGTTTTATTTTTAATATTTCATAACGAAATAATTTATTTGAAATATTTTTAGAGCGAAGATGAATATCTTGATAATAATATTATAATGCAAATCTTTAGTCCGATTGTTAATTCACAACGAATTATGTTTTGCCAATTTGATAACACGTACACTTCGTTTCAATGTGAAAATGGATTGAATTTCGTGTTCGATGAGGTAGAATAATTTAATTATACTTAATTTGTTTATCAGAGTACAATAATATATATTCTGTATTTTCTTCTAGTTTCTTGGTTATTTATTTCTGAAAATCGGTACAAAACCACTTGAACATTTGCGCAGAAATGTTGGCATTTGCATATCATTTGCAAAACACATTTGTGGAACAAATTTATATTTGTAAGATATTCAAAAATGATACTTAGAAAAATAAATAGATATAAAATCACAATTTTATCTACAGGCTTAAAGCAAAAAAACGTATGGCCAATTTGCTTACTGATATCATAGACGCTTGGGAGATGGTTTACGATAATGATCAAGTATAATAATTTTGATATCCTTTCGGATTTTCGTCTGAATTCTTAATTTTTTATTTACAGAGCATACTTTTGGAGGCAGTAGAACAACTAATAGTTAATACTGATTTAAAGAATGTCCTCACTAAAACCTTAGACACAGTTACGGAAAAGCTTAAACAAGATCCACATTCCCAAAGAAGTCATGCAATGTTGTTTGTAGAAAATAAATTTCTAGGTTTTGTTTCCAGGTATAAAGAGCAATATCAATTTTTTCTATAAATTGACTACCAATTTAATGTTTTGCATATTTTGTTAGTCGACAAGCTCAGAAACTATCCGCTTCAGATATTCTGTTTATATGTATTCTGTGTCGTACTCTACAATCGAAAATGAACTCAAAATCAATTAACATTCAATCAAACCTGCTTTTTTTACAAGGACAATCATCTAGTGGAATATCAGG
Source organism: Atherix ibis (assembly GCA_958298945.1). Taxonomy (NCBI): domain Eukaryota; kingdom Metazoa; phylum Arthropoda; class Insecta; order Diptera; family Athericidae; genus Atherix; species Atherix ibis. The sequence goes on along the minus strand of OY282605.1, from coordinate 25,527,118 downwards.
TTGTATTCCACATATTGTTCACACATCAATACTAGACAAAGGGATTGTACTTGTTCTACTAATCGAATACGGAAACTTAAGTGTCGCCAGCAATTTATACGATACATTCTTTGCATTGCAAAAAACTCAAAATATTCAAATGCAGGGAGATTTAGAAAATCTCCGCCCATCGTTTGACTGTTTAGATCTTTATGTAAAACAAACGCTTGAAGCACTTAAGAAAGCCAAATATAATAGTTCAGATATTGAACTATCAACGAAAAAGTTTACATCGCGATGGGAAGCGTTGAAAAAAAAATATTTGGAATATTTTAAAAATTCCGAAAAAGATCTTGTAGTGAAAATTGAATCGAACACACCAGCGTTTACGGAGGAATTGAAAGAATTGTTTCGAGTATGATTTGAAACCGTTTTGAACTGTAATAATGAGTACATATATATATTTTTTTTACTTTAAACCTTTTTCAGTTAACTTGTCACGAGTGTGGTGTGTTAGATCATGGCCTAGAACGTGTCTCAGAAATTTCTACCATTGTTGAAGAAAAACTACTTGAATTCACTGAGTTTCTTAGTGTGAAAGCACAGCGTAATCTTTCAATCGATTCATATCCTTTTTCAATAAAGCATTTTATTATGATATCATGATTTAAAATTTAAAATTTTCTCAAATTTGAAGATTTTATTAGAAATGAAAAGAATTTTTTTTCGCAAAAATATATTATCCTTAACATTTGAACAAATATCTTGAAGAATTTCCTGGTTTGGTACATTTTATTTACGTAGATCGAACGGTTGGACGGATAATAGCGCCTAGTTTACTACGGGACTCACCGTTAATTTCTAAAGAAAAGGTTAAATTTAATGGATAATATTTAGAAAGCACATAGTGGCAACTGGTTGATTTCTTTTTATATTTAAGGTTTGGTCAATGGTAGAATTTACACGATCTTATATTAGACGAGGTCACACCTCTCTAATGTGGAAAGATACTGCCTTCAATTATGCCTACTTTTTATGGTTCGAGGATAGTAGTGGAACACCAATAAGACCAAAAGATTTGCAAAGTTATTCAATAAACAATACAGCTATTCGACCTCACTTCGAACCAGGAATATTAGCAGATGACTATTATCAGTAAATAAAATTGATTTATGCTATAATTAAGTTAATTCTTTTACAAAATAATGAATATTTATTTTTAGACGACTTTGTGAGACCTGCTTTCCTAAAACACCGTTTTCTAAAATGAAATGTTATGAGATTTATTGTATTCACCTTGGTCTGGTTACATCAACGTGTGTTTTGGAGCATTGCAGGCGATTAGCTGCTACTATTAACGATGTAACTGGAGTTTCTACTCTTGAACTGATGATCTAAATTGTATTGTTTTTTTTTTATATTATTATTATCAAAAAGCCAAAGAACATTGTCCACTCATTCCATATATTATAAGAATTCATATAAGATTATTTTTCTTGTAAATTATTTTTTTACAAAGTTTACGCTTCGATATATTTATTTTATCATGAATATTTCAAATTAAAGTATTACTTTTATTTTAATTTATTTAATAAAAAATTAATTTTTTTAACAATCTCAAATAATATTTTTCATTTATTTACTTAAGGGTGTAAGATCATTAGTTTGGCAAGAAAAAAATTCTACTCAACTAATTTTCTCTAAAGTGTTAAAATATAAAATAAATATTGATTCAAATTATAAAGCTATAGACATTTCTATTGTACGGAAAACTGTATAAATTTTATTCAAATATCATAAATTTTGATAAAATATTAATGACTTCACAGATTTTGTTTTATAAAATTATAAAATTCCTTTTCAGACAGGAGGAAATAATAAATCAATACAATTGTTTAATTAGCAATATTTATTTTGTAGTTATTTTTATATAAACAATATTTTTAATGAGACTAATTTCTTTGCAAAGTGATTGATTATTTTAATTTTAAGTGATGTACCAGGTGTACCAGGTGGTCGTGGAGGAAAATCAGCTTGTCATGTCTTTCTTGATAATCCTTTCTTTTTTTCATGCAGAGCACGGTGCAATTTGATCAGTTGTTGGTGGTGGCGGTGTGCATTGACAGTTTTACCAGGTTTCAGCATCTCATAGTAGCCGATACCTTGCTGATCCCACCAAACTCGCAGCATCGTCTTCCGTCCGAAGCGATATGGTCTTGGGGAAGATGTTAATGGTTGGCGGGGATCAACCTACGATTTCTTGCATTTAAAATTCTGGAAATATATCCACTTTTCATCGCCTGTCACAATCCGATGCAGGAACAACTTTATTTTTTGTCTGGCGAGCAAGATTTCGCATGTGTTTTGGAGTGCTCCATCTGCATATCGTTCAATTCATGGGACACCCATTTTCCGATCTTTTCAATCTTCCCCATGACACGCAGACACATGGAAATGGCTGGCTGAGTAACACCCAATTGCTCCGCGAGCATTTTTTGCGATTTGGTATATTCTTCATGCAAAAGAGACTGCAATTGATGGTCATCAACCTTCCTAGGCCGATTTTCATGCTTCTTGTCCCACAAGTCAAAATTTCCGTCTTGGAACCGAAGAAACCAATCTCAGCACATTGTTTCCGATAAAGCACTGTCACCATAGGCCTCCATAAGCATTCGATGAGATTCGGCAGCCGATTTCTTCAAATTGAAGCAGAAAAGCAGAGCTTCCCGCATATGCTCTTTTTCTGGCACAAAACTAGACATGATTACCAAAGGAAAAATGTATGTTGTTATACAAAATTGCTGACAATGTGCACTGATTAATACTGACAGCTGTCAAACTCATAAAAAAAAGTATGGCGTGTCCATGGTAGCTTAATACGCTCACTCACGCTTTCTATGACCAAACAGCAGATTTAATCTTATACACCTGGTATTCATATTAAATGAATTTTTACAAATCAAGAAAAAGTATATTGAACACTTGTAGGTAGTTTCAATAGGTATGAACTATAAATGTTCTAAATTCAGAGCGTAAAAGACTTTATTTTTTAAGGTTATTTTAAAAGATTTTTAAAATTGCTCAATCTTGAAATTATTATTGAATACAAGTCTAATCGGTGTAAAGATTGTCAAAATTCTTCAAATTAACATTGTTGAACCAACAAATATTTGAGTATTTTTCAAACAAAAATAAAAGAAAAAACTAACGAGTATATGAGTATTTTTAAATTGTAATTTTTCGAGAGATATTTTTCAATACTAAATAAAAATCTAAGAAAATAAAACTGTATTTAGTCATCCTTTTAGTATAGTGATTGACATTTAGCATTACCATTTCTGTATGAATGTTATTTAAAAATGAAACGAAAAAACCGCCAATATGAAATAAAACCAAATAAACGTTGGAAATTATTTTAAGCAATTTACCAATAAGTTTGTATCAAATAGATTTTCAATTGATTGCATAACCTACATAAAATTTTCAATAAATGAGTTCAATGTATTTGTCCAGGGTTATTAATATAACAACACGATTGCTGTCAATAAATTGATTTTAATTCTTTATTGAATTTAAACAGTACTTTAATAAAAATGGCTTTATTTCATTGGAAATAGAGATGTTCATCTAATTGATTTTCATAAAATTACATTTTGTATTTTTTTATCGTATATAAATTTTGATAGGATACAATTTCTAAATCAATGTATTTAGATAAGACAAAATTCATCCTATGAATATAAATAATCTTTTTTTTATAGATTATAATAGGTTTTTTTTTTGAAATTTTAAAATAAGCCTAAAGCGATTTAAAATTGAGATTTTTTCAATTATTATTTTTTTTTTTAGCAGTGTCGTCAAATAATTTTTTTTAATTATTTAAATATTTATAAAAAAAGAAAGTTTATTGAACAATTAGAAAGAGAAAAATATCATATTTAGAAAATATCCATTCAGTTGTTTACGTTATTATACTAACAGGTAAGTAGGATTAAAAAGCATTTCTTTATGGTGTCCCAAACATCATGCAAGATTTGAATTATGCGCCATTTGTGTGAAAAAGTGTGGACAGCATGACAACTAACAGTTTCGGGTTATTAAAAATGAAGCGCTAAACGAAAGAACAATGCGTTTCCATTGTTGAGCAATATTTTTAAAATAATGGAAGCCTAGCAGCTACAGTGCGCAATTTTCGCACAAAATATAGTAATTTAACTTCATCAACTGTGAAGAGATTAAATTTTGGCTTATATATAGATTTAAAAGTTCCCAGGACTCGTATTTTCGAGCTTTAGTAATGTCAATTGTCCTCCAATTTAGAGCATTTAAAAGAAAAAACATTCATCAAGTTATGGCCAAAATGTGCGAAAAGTCATCAAAAATTAACTCAAAAAAAGGAGTCCTCCAAGGGTTCTGTGGAAACTATTTAAATAATAATGACAACATTTAAGCAATATAATTAATTAAAATTTTTACCAAAATAAAATTTTTTTTTTCGTTTTATTTGACTATTTTCCGAAACATAAATTGTATAACCCATTACTAGAGGGCAGATAGTATGAAAGTTAATTTCTCATCGTCCAATGGTAAAATTTATGTCAAAAGACCACTAAACAAATAATTCTAAATTACTTCCTTAGTACACAAAAAGAAAACTCTAAAATATGGGATTGGAAACATAAAGTTATACGAATCACTTTTTTTAATAAGGACTTGGTGCTATTTATTGAATTAAAGAAAATAAAGACCAGTACGAATACGAGTATGTAAATACTCTACAAATTCTAATTCTGTCATACACATGTGCTGGAGAAAATATGCCTCTGAACAACAGTATAATGGTCCAAAACACAAATCTCGGAAGAAAAAACAATTTTTCTGGGAAATTTTTTTTTTAAATTTTATAGGGTGTCCCAAACAACACACAATATTTGAATTTTGCGCCAATTGTGTGGTAAAGTATTGACAGCATGACAGCTGACAGTTCAGGATTATTAAAAATACATTGTTGAGCAATTTTGGGATTATTAAAAATACACAGTTCGCAATTTTGGTACAAATTTTGGTCGGAAAAGTGATTCAACTTCATTAACTCTGAAGAGATTAATTAAAAAATTTTGGGAGACTGGATCAATTAGTGATCTTAAACACTTTAACCATTCTTCAGCAAGTCGTTCAGAACAAAACATCGAAGCAGTTTGTGAGAATGTTGCTGAGAGTCCAGAAACATCAATTCCGCACCGTGGTTATGAATTAGACATTTTGAGAAGCTCTCTACACCATATTTTTACGAAAGGTTGTGCATTTTCATGCTTACAAAGTTCAATTGACTCAAAAATTGAAGCCTACTGACCACGTACAGCGAATGGAATTCGTTGAATGGATTATGGAACAACAAGAATTGGACGCTAATTTTTCGAACAAAATCATCTTTTGCAATGAGGCTCATTTTTATATTGATGGCTTGGTTAATCGCATTTGGGGTTCAGAAAATCCTCAAGTAATTATTGAGAAAGATATGCATCTACAACGTGTTACTGTTTGGTGGGGATTTTGGGTTGGAGGCATCATCGGACCATTCTTCTTTGAAAATGCAGCTGGTCAGGTAATAACAATAAATGGTGTTATGATATTTCCAGATTTTTGTGTCTAAATTGCAAAATATAAATATGGATGACATGTGGTTCCAATAAGACTGTGCCACATACCATACAGCCGCGAGAAATAATTCAATTACTGTAAGCGTGTTTTCTATTAAAATTACTTTTTGCGTGAAGTTCGGGACACCCTATATATTACCATCACCATTGATTAACTTCTTGTCAGACCTCGATTATTTTGAGGTATTTTTTAATACTTTTCTGGCAAATAGTTGTTGGTTTTTAAATGCTCTAAGGTTTGAGGTAGGTTTCTACAAAAAACAGTCTAACGGCGTTAAATCACATGTTCTTAGACGTCAATTGCATCAGCAAATCTCGAAAGTACGCGTCCTGGTAACTATTTACGTAATAAAGTCAAAGTTTGTTGGATTATATGGCAAAAAATGTCTGTTATCACTCAGAATTGACGTTAAGGTCTCTTTGTGGCTTATGCAGCCGTCTTATTGAGATTAAAAATACAGATAAAAAAATGTCGGTTATCGCTCAGAATTGACGTTAAAGGTCTCTCCTTTTTCTATTTCCAAAGAAATACACCTTCAAAGCAAAATGTAATACCAGACAGTCACTTTCTATGAATACTAATTATGAGTTTTTTTAGACTTCCATAATTTTTCATATTGATTTATTGACAGAGTTAAAAATGAGCCTTATCGCTGAAGAAAAATTTATACATTTAAAAGATAAAACATGTTTTTATAAAAAGTTTTTACAATTTTACCGAATAGTTTAATATTTAAATAATTTTTAATATTAAATGGCAAACTTTAATCTTAAGAAATTTAAAATGAATAACCTCCTTTAAATAAAAGTGTATTACCCAAAATAGCTTCTTGAGCTGTTATAATTCTTAATTATTTATATATTCTGTAAAATATATTTATGAATAAATTATGCAATCATAAGAAGAAAAAAAATATATTGAAAAATTATTTTACTTTATAGAAATAGAGAGCTTACTCTACAGTAGCGTATTAACAATAGGAAAATGAGCTTAAAGCTTATGTTGTAAACTGTTGCAGTGTTTATGTTTGTAGTAGTTAAATTCGACTATTTTTTTCTATAAATTGTTATTATGAGTTTTTAATAATTTAATTTTTAATAATTTTTTTTATCAAAGTAACTTATAATTGAAAAAAAATGTAATAAAAAAGATAAGAAAAACAAATACACTCTTAGTTTTTATCTACGAGTATAATTGCAATCGTTTTAGCTTGCATAAAGAAATTTCCATTAGGTATTATTATTATTTATAATTTGAAATTTATAACCATAGATAGTGTAGTAGATATCATTAAATAAAACATTATCTCATAAATTACCTTTTCTTATTTATATTACTTTTAAATTTAGCAAAGATAATCTCTCTATTTTGCTAACGAAGATGATGATGAGATTGTATGTATGCTCATTTAAATGAATATTTTTGATAATAAATAAATAGTAATAAATAAAGTGCACTCGCATTTTTCATTCATACTATTTACTAATCGGAATTGTTTTGTGTTTGTACTTGTATAAATTGAATGCATTCAGCAGATTGAGTTACCAGTGTATACTACTTATACGATATATTGTAAATTAAAGTGCTCAGTCAAGAGTAGCGAGACCAAAGAGTCCCATTAAACTTAATAAAAACTATTTGAAAAGCAATTCTCAATTCTCAATAGGTATTTGGTGTATTAACAACAGTTTTTCTACATTAATTAATAAGATATTTTTGTTATAATTTAATAAAGAGTTTATAATAAAAAGTGAAATTCAAATTTTAGTTATTACATTTTTTATTAAAAGAAAAAAAGATTGGTGCATCTTCGTCATAGATTTTCTCTATTATTTTTTCATTTTGTCATTGGGTGGAAAATTGTTAAACTTTTACCAAAATTGACAGTAAAAACACTTATAAATTTTAATAAACTTAAACTATTTGTATAAATATTATCTTTAAAAAAACCATTTTTTTATTATTATTCGTTTAATAATCAGAAAAGCATAGAATGCAAATCTATTGCTGATCCGGTTATTATTGCTAATTTGTTTTTTGATTATAAAACTATATTGAAATATCAACATCAGTTTATAAAAATATTTTAATAATATTAATTTTATATGTGTTCATATAAAAAAAAACTTCTCATTTGGAACAAAATTTCTATAAAATTAAATGGTTTCTTATTCTTTTTATTATAATTCTATTAGTTTAGAATACACGTAATAGTAAATGCCCATTTTATAAATAAAGAATATTTTATAGAAGTTTATTAATTAATTATTGATTTATTTAAATTATAATTTGTGATATCAAATTTTACTATAGTTAATACAATTTAGTTCTTTTGCTATGATTTATTGACATTGGCCAGTAGTTGTAAGTTTGATATAACCAGGAGAGGCTGTCTCCTTTAATTTTCGCCAAATGTCTTGACTTATCGTAGTGCTAAGATTTTTATATTTATCGTAAAAAAATTATACTCAAAATAACAGTAAATACAAAATTGTTACATTTTCGAATAGTTGATATAAAAATCATATTATTCTTTTTACTCCTTAATGATTAATTTTTTTTTTTGTAAATTTAAATTACTTTTTAATATTGTATTTTCCTTTTATTCGTGAAAAAATAATCCCCTTAAAAAATCTGATTCAAAAGAGACAAAATCCAATTAAATTATTTTTTTTACTATATCATTTTTAAATATTATTTAAAACAACAACAAAAATTATAAATAAATTTCTAATAATATTTTCAATTTATAAATGTTAAAATATGGTTTGTGGTCATAGTTGTTAATTTGTAATAAATTTAATTTATACATAATTCAGATTATCTTTTTTACTCCGAAATAGCTAAAAAACAATTTAAAATACTATGCCTGTATTAACTTTTAAATTCGGTATTTTCCTTTTATTTATGAAAAAATTTTATTCAAAAGAGATAAAAAACCCAATTAAAATATTTTTATTATAAATATTATTTTTAGCAACAAAAAAAAATTTCTAATAAATTTTAATCATATTAATAATTTTGCATGTTTGCTCATATAGGTGTTGTCCCAAATAATACGCAAGAACTAATATTGATAGAAAACACAGAATAATAATTAAAATTTTTTTTTATTAATTCATAAATTATACACCATAAGTTTATGTATGGAATAGAGTATATATAAGGTAAATGGCATCCACGGCTTTGCTGGTACAAATGAACTCTTTTGTGTTGACATTTTCTATGACCATTTTGTATAAATATGGCTTAATTTCATTGATACAGCACTCAATTTCCTCCTTCAAGATGTGGATAGTCATAGAATTTTGGCATAAACCTTTGATTTTAAAAAAGCCCCAAAGAAGAAAGTCCAACGATGTTAAATCGCATGATGTGGGCGGCCTATTCTGATCACGAAAATGAAAAAAAATTACACGTTCAGGAAATGACTCACACAGTAATTGAATTGTTTCTCGGGATAGGTGGCATATGGCACCGTCTTGTTGAAACCACATGTCGTCCACAACCATATCTTGCAATTTAAGCACAAAAAAACTGCATTACCATTTCGCATAAATGGCTCAAAATTCAAATCTTACATATTATTTGGAACACATAGTTAATATGCAATAAATTCAATTGCAGTAAGAAAAAAAGTAGATGTGCATAAAAAAAAACCTAAGTAAAATGCGGCGGAATAAACTTCAATTATTTATTTAAAATATAACAAGAGCATTATTGCGATTTTATTGCCATAGAGAATCCATTGCTAATAATTTCAATTTCAATATCTCATTGAGTATTTGGTCGTAATAACGAAAGATGTATTCGAAAATAACTTCTGAACTTAAAAAAGAGGGAAAAAAAATTCACATTCAATTTCAATTTTGTGCTGAACCTAAATTTATGCTAACACATTTTTGTTATTTAAGTATTTTTTTTTTAATTTTTTTTTTTTGTAATTCAGAACCTAAATACTTTATTTAATATTAATTATATTGTATTTATTTATTTACGTATTGTTTTTCTGACTTTGTTTAAAAATTTAAAATAGATATACTCGTTTATGTGTTTTTTGATTGACTTTATTATTTAGTAGAACTATTTGTAAACTGGCCACTTTTAATATTTACGTAATATGAATATTAGAAAACTATACACGTGCGCATACACATACATTAATATTTCGACTAATTAACTTTTATGAATTTACTAATTCACATCTGTGAGTACACACAACACAATCATATTGTTATTTACTACTATTTACAACATTATTTGCGTCTAAATACTACCAGTGGTATATGTGTATTCAAATTGATATTACAAAAAAATATTGTAGTTTAGTCTTTATTTATTACAATGCTCGAATATGTATGTATACGTGTATATGCGAAGCCTTTTACATCTACAATATTTAGAAATATTTAGAATCGTCGTCATGTACTTATGTGCATATTGGTCAGTTGACAAAATGATATTTTCTCATCACCTCTGAGGCCAGTCTGTTACACTATTAAAAAAAGCTCCTCTCCGTTCATTATTCGTTTATATCTAATTGGATTCTGTTCTAGTCCCGAGATCTATCTTATTCCGGATTCAGCAGCAATTTTCCGTTCGTTCAATTAAATTTTGATTTCATCCATAGTAGAGTCTTGGATTCAAACTGTTCGTTTAACTACTGTGATTCGAAACCAAAAAAGGCGTGTTTAAAAAAATATCATTAAAAAATTTCTATTAAAACAAAAACAACAAAAAAAAACTATCTTTGTGTGAAATAAAAAATATACTACAATATAAAAAAAAATAAGTAATCAACAATAAAGAAGGACTTTTCGTGCTAAAAAAAAAAAAATCTATTAATTTATTGTTTGTTATTAAAAAAAATTCAAAAGTTTTCACAGAAAAAATATTTTTTTTTTTTTGGTTTTGAATTTTTTCCTACAAGTTTAAAAAGGATAAATTCTATTAACAGATTAAAAAAATGGCTGAAATTAGTCCTCAGGTGAGTTTTTTTTTCTTTTTTAAAACAAAAATTTTTCTAATTAAATTTTTTTTTAATTAATTTACATAAAATGTATAGCAATAATAAGTAATGATAAGAACATTTTGAAAGGTTATGTAATCGATTGATTTAATGATGATGTTTTTCTAATTACCAAACAAGAGTTAAATATATATATTTTTTTTTAAATATGTCTTGCTACAATTGATGTAATTTTATATTTGTTTATTATTGCCAACCAATAATAATTCTTGTCTTTTAATCTTGACTTTTTGTTTAAGGTCAAAATGCCGTTCAAGCATACAATTTGAATAAAATGCATCGCATACTGGCTGTTGTTCTATTGTGGAATTTTCATATTAAGCAGAATTTCATATTAATAAAGTTGAATAAAGTCCAGAGCTGCTATTAATAATAATTAATGCCCAATTTTTTTTTATTTTTGTGATTCTGATAAAAACAGTAAATTTTTTTTTGTAAATGTACATGCAATTTGTACTTTTGTAGTATGCAAAAATAAAATCAAACAATTACGATTGCAAAGATTTAAGCGAATTTGTAAATGATTTGTTAGAATTGCATTCGTAGATGCATTTACGTCGTGTGCAGAATATGTGAGAAACGAGTTCGTTTCGATTGTGTTGTTGAGATGTTATTTGGACCGCACACGGTCAAGAGTGTCGTCCATCGGAAGGGCGACACTGAACTAAATCGTCAGCATATCGGCAGGCGCCAAAAAATTTTCACGGTTACAATTTTATTGCTGCTTGCGCACTTGTTTTGTCGAATTAATGCATTTAAATGTAGTTTTCACAACTTATTTGACTTTTAAGCTATTTAATTTTTTTTAAACAACTTTTGTCTTCATAGCAAACTATTGATTTTTTTTATATGTAAAAGGCTTTCCAATTTCCTGTACCAAAAAAAGAGTAAAATTAATTAAAACACACTTAAAAGTCAACTTTTAATAAAATCTCCTCTTCAAAAATGACTATAAAAATTTGTATTTTAATATGTTTCGAATTGTTTCAAATTATAAATATAACAAAATGAAGCCAATTTTCTTACTGACACACCTCCTCCTCATTTTGTATTTTTTTGTGAAATTTATTGTATTTTGTTCGGGCACACTGTTTAAATTTATTTTCTTTTTCCGTAACTGTTTTATGAAAATAATTATTCTTTAATTTATTTTCAATAGTTAAAATTAATTGTACTGAAAATATTCGAGAGTCTGTTCAAAAAGTATCGACAATTTTGTGTTTTTTTTCAAAAATTATTTATTTATTCATGAATATCTATTTTGTCCCTTTCAAAGTAATCCCCACCTTGCAGGTAATATTCCTTATTGACCGTTCTACCATGTGGCAAGAACTCATGACCACGCCCCTGCAATCGAAGAAAACTGTAAGCAAAACCTTCACATTCGACCGAACTTGGTGCGCTTTTTTCGGTCTTGGCTCGTGCGGCAGCTACCATTGGGATGATTGAGCTTTGGTTTTCACACCATAACCATAAACCCATGATTCGTCACGAGTTATGGCCCTCTGGAGCAAGTTTGGGTCATCGCTCCTTAGCAATGTTAATGGGATGCTGTTTTTGATCGAAATTGAGCAATTTTGGTACGAATTTCGCGGCGACCCGTCTCACGACAAAAAATTGGTAAAAATCGAATGGCACGAGCCAATCGATATGTTTAAGTCCTCAGCAACTTCTCTAACGGTGATTCGATGATTGGCCAATACTATTTTCTTCACTTCATCAATGTTTTCGTCTGTTTTTGACGTGCTCGGGCGTCCGGCATGCTTTTCGTTGTTCACATCTTCTCGGCCCTCTGAGAACATTTTGTACCACCGTTAAACGTTGCTTCGGTCCAAGGTAGCTTCACCATATGCCACAGTCAACATTCAAAATACGTCCGCGCAATTAATTTTGTTTTTCACATAAAATTTGATACAGATTCTTTGATCCATTTTTTGGAATGGGCAAAAATCGAAGACGAGCCAAAACACGTGCAAGCAAAGCAGCTGTCAAAAATTAACTGAACATTCAAAATGGCCGAACTTGTCGGCATAAATGAGAGACATGAGTACCAAAATAACGCCACAAAAAATCGAGTATACGAAACGCACGGAAATTCGCTATACGTTTGAACAGACCTCGTATATGAAGCTCTTAAACGAAAAGGGGATCTTTCGATAAAATAAAATAATGAAACATTTTAAAAAATTAAGACTTTGTTATAATTTTAATTTTATTATTTTACTTAAACTTTGTCCATTATGTATAAATATAATATTATTCAAATAGTTGCCAAAAGACTTGATCCTTTTCAAGTAAATTTTGATAACTTTTTCTCATATTTCGGGTCATTAGTTATTGTTTCTTGGCTTTTAAATGCTTTAAAGTTTAAGAAATATTTGCATAAACACAATATTATCTGTAGCTCTCCAAAAAATAGTCCAACGGCGTAGAGTTTCATGATCTTGGAGGTCCAATTGACATTACAAAATGTCGATATTATACGGCGTGGGAGTATTTTGCGTTGTGTAGCCAAATTTGCTATTTTATATAGCTTGTGGTATTGTCTTATTAAAATCGCACATTGTCTATGAAAGATACCAATGGTTTCTCCAAAATCACTTGTGGGTTTTTAGAACCCCATTAATGGTAATATTCCTTATTGACAGCCAATAAAATAAATCACCATAAAAATAGTAAAAATAAATATAATTAAAACTATTGGTGCGAATAGATTTTTTCAATTTTTTCGAATATCTTTTTTTTCAGTTTTTCATTTGGAAATAGTTCGTCCTAAAAATTTAGGAAAAGATCTATAATATAAAAAAAACAGAATGACAAAATATTTAAATTATTATTAATAAAAATTCAATAAAATTTCTCTTTAAATACTCTAAAGGAAGGATTTTTTATTGAAGTGATTATAAATTACAAGCTTTTGACTAATTTAAGTGTAAATAAAGACAGTTGAGGTAGACGAATTACTCCGTTTTATACTAAGTAGGGAGCCATCAACTATCTTAAAGAAAAAATATGCGTGATTCTGTGAACAAATTTTTTTTTTAAAATTTGGCACAACCTCATGTCGACGGCCATTAAGTACTTAAAATGAAAAGGACATATTTACCGAGCGAGAAATGAGCTTCATTACTGAAGAAAATTTTGCATAATGGTGATTACGGTACTTAAAAATTATATAGTTTTAAGTTAGCCATTAAATAAATATTAATAATCTACATACATAATATAAAATGGCTAACTTAAAACTATATAAATATTATCTTAAATAATTTCTATATTTAATAACTAATAAGTAACAAGAAATATTATTTCCAAACTATTAAATGGATAATCTTATAGTACAAACTACAATAAAATGGCACACACCATATGGATATTGTCTTAAATAAGAATATTTCTACCCTATTCAATATACCAAATATATATATAATATTTCAAAATAGATTTTCTTTATTAAAAATAGTAGAGTCTATATTCCAGAAATTTGCGAATTTTTTTAAATTTAAATAATTAAATTTGATACATAATATAAAATGGCAATCTTTAAACTAAAAATAAATATTATTTTAAACAGTTTTTAAATTATTAAACAATAAATTGAATAGTCTTTCTTATTTTATTTTCCCATTAAAAATAAAAAAATATTTCTGTTATTGAAGAAATTTTTTAAGAATGAATAAAAAACTTTAATTTATTTTTTACTTTCTCATTAATAAATTAAAAAAATCTTTTCAGATGCATTTAATAAAGCTTATTTACAAAATTTACTTAATTTCCTGTACTATCAGTTTTTGCTCTTACAGATAGTATAGGAAATTAAATAGATAAGACTGTAGTAGCATGTGTTTTGATATTGACTATTAATTTAATGATTTTTTAATCATAGATTATGATGAAAGTAAATTTTATCAAATAATAATAGATGAGGTTTTTCCTTTCAGAAAGAGATTATTTTATATGAATGAGATTTTCGAGAATTTCAACAAAATACATTTAGTTACGACTATCAACATATTTATGAACGGAAATGATTTAGCAAAATTGTGTGCGATATTATCTAATCAAACAGTGTATGAACAATAGAATTTTGTTAATTTTTTATTAAGGTGCAAAAATCAAAACTTCCAATTATCAATGAAAACATATTTAAAACATTTTTTTTTTCAGATGAAAACTTCCAATGACAAAGTTAAGTACTTACACGTTATTCGAATTTCAATATTTCTATTGTGATTTTGATAAAATCTTTAAGTTGTTATTTTTTTTTGTGCAATCTGAATCAGGTGGTATTTTGAATATTATTTATTTTCTATTTTTATTAGAAAATACCATATGAGTTGTGTACCTGTAGAACCGGAAAAATCAGATTTACTTTGAATTGTGGAAAATTTCCTATGGTGTTGCTACTGTTATTAAAAGTTGTAATACTCGTAATTGTCGATCATTTCTAAGAAACTATTTTAATATTGCAGTATTGCAGCTAAGTCAAGGAGCTTTTATTAATCTCTCCATAAACATTTCAACTATTCAAATGATGAAAATATTTACTGATATTCTTAATTTAAATTACCACACTATAGAGTATACGAGGGTCATTCAACAAGTACTTAGCCTCACCGCCCGATGGAACTGCTGTCACAAAAGAAATTTACCATAGTACATTCTTTTAGTAGCCTACTGTCAAAGTTTCAGTCGATTCCCTTCATTAGTTTTGTTTTGAGAGCCTTTGAAAGCGAGCGTGTCGGTCGGTTGCACAAAAATGGTAAAAGCACAATATCTTCTTGGATTTGGAAGGGAAAACGCGCAGTGAAATCAAAGATCGCTTGGATGCTGTGTATGGTGACTCTTCTCCTTCGATGGCGACCGTCAAGAATTGGTTCAACGAGTTTGTTCGTGGCCGAACGTCGGTTTTTGATGAGCCACGCCCAGGTGCCCCGAAAACGGCTGCTACGGAGGAAAACGTTAAAAAAGTCCACGATCTCGTGTTGGCAGACCGTCGATTGAAGGTTCACGAGATAGCTGAGACTGTGGGCATCGCAGTAGGAACGGTGCATCATATTCTACACGAAGAACTGGGCATGAGAAAGCTGTCGGCGCGATGGGTGCCGCGTTTGCTCACACCGGAAAACAAGCGCAACCGTGAGACCACATCGGCGACGTGTTTGGCGCTGTTTCAGCGCAATCCAGCGGAGTTCTTGCGTCTTTTCGTGACCGTCGACGAAACATGGATTCACTGGTACACACCAGAGACCAAGGAACAGTCGAAACAGTGGACTTCACGCGGCGAACGTGCTCCGAAGAAGGCGAAGACTGTTCGATCGGCCGGAAAGGTGATGGCCACCGTTTTCTGGGATTCACAAGGTGTGTTCACATCGATTACCTCGAGAAGGGTAAAACAATCACGGGCCGCTACTATGCTGACTTATTGGGCCGATTTGACGTCGAATTGAAGAAAAAGCGGCCCCGCTTTGCGTAGAAAAAAGTGCTGTTCCACCACGACAACGCGCCGGCTAACACCTCCGCCGTCGCCATGGCCAAATTGGTCGAATTGCGCTACGAATTGCTGCCCCATCCACCGTACTCTCCAGATTTGGCCTCCTGTGACTACTTTTTGTTTCCAAACCTGAAAAAATCACTCGCCGGGAATAGATTTGGGTCGAATGAGGAGGTCATCGTCGCCACGAATGTATTTTTTGGACGGGTTAAAAAAGTTAGAGCATCACTGGGCCAAGTGTATCGAGCTTGAAGGAGATTATGTGGAAAAATAAATTGCCACCTTTCCAAAATTTTCGTTTTTCTTTTGTAGGCTAAGTTCTTGTTGAATGACCGCGTAATATTAAATTAGTATTAAAATTACTTACTATACAGTGTAATATTAAAATTGAATTTTTGTTTGCCTTTATAATCACATATTTGACTATCTAATGTAAATTTTTTTTCAATTTAATTAAAACAGATAATATTTAAACGTATTATAAGGCGGATGTACTTATCTTAATCGATTAGTATTACGAAAGTACTCATAATCTTTTTTTTCCATTATTTTTTTTTTTAAATTTTAATTAGTTTTTCTTTTTAAATTTCTATCCTTAACAATAGTATTCGTAACCAGACAATATGAAGTAGTTATTTAAAGTAATTAATTTGCAATTTTTTACTATAGATTAGAAAATATATGATAAAAATTTATTATGAAACTATATTTTTTGATTAGTTAATAATTTGTTTTTATCAACAAAAATAAGAAAAAAAAACATTGAAAATTTATTTACAATAAATAAATTGTCAAGTTAAAGAAAAACTATTTAAAATTGCAGATTATAGCAAAAATTTTATTTTCTTATATTACTTAAATCTTGCCATAATTTACTAAAGTTAATTTGATTCAAATTGGTGCCATGTGACTTCTTGCAGTAATCGATCCTTTTTGGGGTAATTTTTGATGACATTTCGTACATTTCGGACTATTACTTAACGGATATTAATTTTTAAATGCTCAAAAGTTTAAATTATTAATTATAAAAATATAATATTCTATATAGTGACATCGCCTAATATCGAAATTATGCATCCTTGGAACTTTCTCGCTCAATAAGGTCAAAATTTATCATGTTCTTTTGCTTGTGGAATAGAACATCATAAAACCACATATGATCCAGATTTAATTGTGTAAGTTTAGACCAAAAAAACAATCAGTTATCATACGGCCATTACGCTCAGAATTGACGGTAATCGAAAATTTCTCCATGTTCAGAGAAATAGATGTCAACCTTCAGACCCAAATGCACAATAGACTGTCACAATTTTTGCAAATACAATGGCTTTAGCATAGTCACTTGTGGGGTCTTATATAAGTCTTTTATACGGCAATTATACTTTTTGACGTATCGAGCGAGCATTAAATGAGCCTTATTGTTGCTCAAAAGCTTAAATTATTAATTATAAAAATATAATATCCTATATAGTTTTGGAAGAAAAAAGTCCAATAATGTAAAATTGGACTATTTGAGAAACTACGCATCCTAAGCCATTTTTGCTCAATAAGGCCAAACTTTATCATGTTCTATTGCTTGTGGCGTCTTCTTGTTAAAACCACATATGATCCCGATTTAATTCTGTAAGTTTAGACCAAAAAAACAATCAGTTATCATACGGCCATTGCGCTCAGAATTGACGGTAATCGTAAATTTCTTCATGTTCAGAGAAATAGATGTCAACCTTCAGACCCAAATGCACAATAGACTGTCACTATTTGCAAATACAATGGCTTTAGCATAGTCACTTGTGGGGTCTTATATAAGCCTTATATACGGCAATTATACTTTTTGACGTATCGAGCGAGCATTAAATAAGCCTAATTGTTGCTCAAAAGCTTAAATTATTAATTATAAAAATATAATATCCTATATAGTTTTGGAAGAAAAAAGTCCAACAATGTAAAATTGGACTATTTGAGAAATTATACATCCTTGGACTTTTTCGCTTAATAGAAGCGTAATTGTAAATTTCTTCATGTTCAAAGAAATATGGGTCTTTGACACCTTCAGACCAAAATGCACAATAGACTACCACTTTTTGCAAAAACAATTGCTTTTACATAGTCATTTGTGGGGTCTATAAAGCCTTATATGCGGCAATTATACAATGAGCCTTATTGTTGCAGAAAATTTGTTCGAAAATCAGCAGTCAAAGTCAGTTGTTCCACCACTCAATTGGCTTATCTTCTGCCTTGTAACGTAGCTTACTGATCCACAGTGTAAAACGACAAACTTTTAAATAAAAAAACCTATGACATATTTTTATTAAATACCCTAACAATAAAGAATATTCTAGTATCCATTGAAAATTTTTAAGCATATAAGTATTTTCAGTAGTATTAAATATTTATCAAATACTAATATAACACTTATTATTTAATAACAAATATTTGTAACCATAAATAATCAAAATATAATTTTTAATTATTTTGTCATTAGAAAAATTGTAAATTATAATCAAAAAAAAAATTTTTTTTAAAAATATTATGGCATAATTTTATTTTTTTTCTCTGATTTTTTATATTATGGGAAAATATTGTGCAAAATCATCTTTTACGTAGAACGTACTCTGAATCTTGTATTTTTTTCAAATATTTTTACTTTTAATAAATAAAAAAAAAACAAATTTTGTTATATAAAATAACGTTTTTTTGGTAATAAATTTATAGAAATTTTATTACTAAATAACATAGTTCTTATTAAAAATTTAATTACTAAATACCTCAAATGAATAATATGTTAGGTGAAATAATGTTTATTACACAAGTGCATGAAATAATTAGTTCATAGGAAAAAATTGACGTGTTTGCATCGACATTTTGCTTGGTGAATAGAAAAAATTATTTTTCTAAGAAAATTGTTTATATCATTTAAACTATTTAGAAATTTTTTTAAGTAAAAACTATAAAAAAAATAAAACAATAATATTTTCCACATCAAGAATAGTTTCTTTTAGATTATCCAATGAATAAATATTATTGTTTTTGTTCTGATAAATTTAAATATGCGAAATTTTTGATATAAGTTTATTTTAAAATTTTCCAGTAAAATAAAAGAATATTCCTTATATCTTAAAAAAAAACTTTTGAATAAAGTACAATTCAGTCTTGAATAATTACTAATTTCCCATTATGTAATCAGGGATAGGGTCTAACATTATAAAAATTATTTTCGTTTTTAATTAAAATTTGAAATAAATATTTTGAACACAAATTGAAATGAAATATTATTATACTAAACAGTTATCCAATTTAAGCTTTAGAAAGTAATGTTAAATAAAATACATTTTAAATTTTGATTTTGATAAAAATCTAATAATGAATTTAATATGGCCACTAAGCATAAAGTGCAATATTAGTTAAATAGCTGTCACAAGACCTCTTGCAGAACTCGATTTTTTAAGAAAATGTTTAATGGACTTTTTCCCACATTTTGGACTGTAATTCTGCCATTACTTGCCGGGTGTGGGTCTTTACTTGCTCTTAAGTTTGTGGTGTACCTACGTTAATATAATCTTTTAAATGGTCTTACAAAAAAGAGTTCAACTACGTCGAATCGCATGATCTTGTAGACCAATTCACCAAATCCTAAAATTACGTGCCCTAGGAATTTTTTTTCTCGCACTAAAGCTATAATTTGTCCTATTTTATGACATGTGGCACTTTTTTCATTAAAACCACATATTGTCCAGATTAAAATCTTTAAATTCAAAGGAACAAATTTTTTTTTTATAAAATGGAAAGACCGTTATTGTCAATTTTGTAATGACAACTTCAGTTAAAAATACATACTAGACAATAACTTTTCACAGATACAATGTCTTATCCATAATGACTTGTGGATTTTTAGAGCCCCATATATGGAAATTTTGCTTATCATGCGAGAAAGAAAATTCAGCATCGAAAGTCTCTTGTTGCAGCATCCAATCGGTATATCTTCTGTGCAATTTTAACGCATTATTCGGTGATTAAACGATCCATAATGACAAATGACAAACCCTAAACCTTAGATTATAGAAGAACTGGATATGCTTCTATACAAAAATTGTTGCACAATTTTGTAGGCAATACATTCGTAGAACGTACACCCATGCAAAATAACAGAAACGGCGTAAATCATTGGGGGCCAATTTTAAACTTCAGTATGCGATTGAAGCGGTTCGTTTAAAACCATTTTGATATATGATGTCATTTATGCGTAAACAAATCGATTTTTTAATATTGCAGGCTTTGTTGTTTGATAGAATTAGTTTTGAAAATTTGCAATAAAACACAGTATTCTATTTTAAAATATTATTTATTTATTTATTAGATATTTTCATTTAATTTCTTAAAACAGAATTATAAAGTGGAAGAGCATATAAAAATATAAATTGCTAGTTATTTGATTATATCAAAATAATTATGTGCACAAAGAAAAATCCATTCCAAAAATACAAAACGAATTAAATGAGAGAATGTAATATTATGTTGGAGAAAACCACACCATAACTTAGTAAATATAAACTTCAATTTTAAAAAAGCATATGTAGATATTGAAATTTTTTTTTATAATATACAATAAATGTGTGGTTCTGAATTGAAATGGTAATTTAAATAAGCATGTTCATTTAAATTAAATTTTTAAAAAACTTTAATTATGTAGAATATTACATCAAGTTATTAATAATATATAAGTTAATTATATACAACATTATAGCAAATGCTTCAAAATTAAATTAGAAGATGGAAAATTTAATGTACTTAAATAATTAGCAACTAATATTCTAAAAAAATTGAAAACATTATTATTTACAATAGTAAATGCATTACAAAATAGTCTAATAGAGCAAGCGAAAGCACAAATTCAAAAAAATTATATAAATATTAAGCCCACCGAATATACTTTATTTATTTTAGCGCAGCAATGGAAAACAGCCTGAAAAATTCATTCCCTTAAATTTTCTTACACATACTTTACGTACACCGGCACTGAACTATTTTCTGGTAAACATTGAACTGTCAACATCACATTTGTTTACATTTATAGAATGCCGAACTTGTCACTTTTTAATCACTTTTTGGAACAAATAAATCATTAAAACCTATTTAAACACATCATAAACTAAATTTTTGTTAATTTCTCTAGTAAAAATGAAGATGTAAACCTACCGAAAGAAAGAAATTCCCAGTTTCCTTATTTTGTTGAATGACCAGCAATTCTATATAAAACGCTTCATTTTCTAAAATAAAAACTTCCTATTAAATGTTATCAACAATATAACTATTTATATAAATACTTACTTTTTCGTAAATAATTCAAAAAACATAAAACTACACTTTCACTTGCACTTTCCGATAAGTGCCATAATTACAACTTTAAAAACATTTTCATGGAGAATGGCGTGTTTAAAAACTCTCCGAAAGTATACAAAATTGAGGCGCTTCATGTTTGATTGATATTTACGAAATAAATAATAACCTTAAATACCAAAAGATTGTACAAAAAATAAACATTGCCTGTCGTTGTGTTTAAATTATATTTTTCTTTGGAATAACTGAATTAAAATGAATATAAAATATGCTTTTGGAATTCAATAAATTTCTATTATGAAAACTAGATGTCAGTGGGTGTCATGTCTGCATAAAAAATCTACACAAAAGTATGCAAGCGTTACGATTTCTCGCCGCTTCAGCAATAATTAGGCCAGAAAACTTGGATGACATTTGTGTTTGGAAACTGTCAAATGACCAAGGCTGTACTTTCCAAACATGAAATGGATAACCCTACAGTACAAACTAAAATGGAACACACCATATGGATATTGTCTTCAAATATAATATTTCTCCTATTTAACATCTTAAATACTTCTATGATTTTTTTTAAAATACGCTTTTTTTAATTAAAATAGGTTGACCCATTTTACATTAAATGTTAAGTAAATTTTCAACATTTGTATAGCTTTCATTTTGAAAATATTAAAAATAACTATTTCCAATGTGACAACACATACGTTTAAAATTCTATTAAAAATTTATTATTTTCGTCTGTTTACTTTTATACTATTGTAGATATTTTTAAATAGTACAAAAATTAATAGGATGCCTAATTTGTTAATGAAATGTTTAAAAATCGTCAGAAAACAATAATTTAGTACAATATTTTTGACAATTACTAACAAAATGTTTATTACTTTCAACTTATTTTCTATTCTTTTTTTAAAAAAAAAATTATTAAACGAATATTATCAAAATAAAGTTTATGTTTATAAAGAAAATTATGAATGATTAAATATATTAAGTAACTATTGTTGTTTACGTGCTTTTTTGAAATAATACAAAAACAATAATAATTCGGCGAAAAACTATTACTTTATTCGGGTATGATTTGAACATTTTCTAAAGCGAATAAATCAACAACAAAAATTTCACAAACATTATATAATATACAATATAATTTACTTTGTTTATCTGAAAGGCTAATTGAATTTTTGCTATTATAATAATAGCAAAAAGTATTCGCTTTTATAATTCATTATATTATTTACCCACTGGGCATTATCCGTACACAAAAAAAGGAATGATGTTGTCTGGTAATAAAAATAATCAACCATAATAAACTGTTGTAGGGTTTTCCGCCAAACAAAGCCCGGCACACAATTTCGATGAGAACTGCAAACGATAACCTCAATTTTTCACTAATATCGCCCGAATACAACTGCAAGGAGTAAAGACACGTCATTGGATCAGTTTATTATTTATATTTTAAGCTTTATTCATTTTTTTTTAGTTCACCTTAACTTGTGTACACATTTATCTTGCCTTTATTTTCAATATCAACGATGCTGCTTCAACATTTATCATGGTACTTCAACACCAACGACAAAATTAAAAAAGATCGAATTCCATTTGCAGTTGTTATCCGATGTTGAAATTTTGTGCACTTCCATAAGATTCTGAAGGTTTAAAAAAATTTGACAGTGTCCTGCTACATGCCTTTTGATGATTTTGCCGGAATTCTTTTCAAGGCTTAAATTATCGCGCAAATGTCAATATTTGAAAATTCGCACCTTTCTCATGTTATTGCTATATTGTAAAAAAATAATACTTTATTAAAGAAAATAATTAAAAACTACATAAAACAAAAATTTATACTCATGAAAATTAAGTTGTTGACAATTAAAAATTCAAGACTATTTAAAAAAAAACTTCAAATATTTCTGGAAGGTATTTTTTTTTTGTTAACAAAGTCATAAACGATAAATAAATATATTTATCATTATGGACAGATGATTATTATGTGTTAATTTTCCATTTAGTATTTATATATAAGTGTATGTAAATTTGAAATAAGAATTTACAACTTAATATTTATTGATTGAAAAATTTCCAAAACTTTTCGTATCGTTTACTAATCATTTTAACACTTTTCGATTGATTTGTATTTTTTTCCACACGAGAAAGGTGAATAATAATAAATCAATGAACCTGTGTGGTCTGGAAAAAATAAATAATTTTTTAGCAAAAATCTCTTTATTAAAAAATTTAAATAAAAATTATTTGTGATCATACGAATAGTTAGACTTGTTATTAAGTAAAAGTCAAGTGCATGTTTATACAATGCTGGCCAAAAATATGTGACTATCTTGATAACAACTTATTCTTTAGAAATCTCATTCTTGTCAAAAATCTCAATAAATCGACTACTTTTATTATTTCCTTAGTAATCCCCCCCCCTTCCCTCTTCACCTAAAGTTCCTGTTTATAGAAAGTAAGAATAAATTTTAAATATTTATGACGCTGTTTTACTTTTTCACTATGGCTAGATATTATCCTGAAAAGGATCCTTTTTTCTTAATAGTAATCCAAAGTTGAATCTGTTCTGTCTGTAAATACCTAAACTTATAGAAAAATTGAAAAAAAATTTGTGAAATTAATGATTAAGTTCAATCTGTTACTGTTAAGTTATTTAGAAAAAGTATATTTTTGGAGTCTTTTATAACAGCTAAGAATAAAATTTCAAGGAGTTACGTTCAAAGAAAGAGTTTGTCAAAATAGTAATAGGGATTAAAAAAACAAGAGAATGAATTGGGCTTTATTCCCTTAAAAGCTAAATTACTGAGGACTTTAAAAAATGTATCCTGGACGGATAAAAGAATAATCCACGTAAGTCGCAGTATTAGAAAAAAAAACTGCTGCTGGTAACTGTGGTGTGGTTGTTTCTCTACAGATGGAATAGGGGACTTGGTCCCAAATGAAAGAACTTTTTAAAAAAAACAGTATCTTAATATAATAGAGAGATCAATCGTATTCCACCCGGACTTTGGCTAATTGGTAAAAAATCAGCTATTCAGTAGGATAATGATCCTTAATATTGTTCCAAATTATATAGAGATTTTGCCTACAAAATAAAAATAAAAAACAAGAAGGGATTTTGGAAAATTTGGCATGGCCACCATAATCACCCGGCCTGAACCACATAGAAATTTTATAAAATAAGCTACACAGAAGAATACACAAGCACTGTCCATGCTTCAAATCATATAAACTGTCATAAAATGCAAAAAAACCTTCTTTCGACGAAATACCAATTTCAGCATATTTTTTTTTGTTATATTTCATTAAATTATAAATGAAAAAATAATTTATTTTTTCATTTCATTTAAATTTCCGAATTTTATTTAATTTTCCCCTCAAAACTAAAGTTGTCTGGTATTTTTGGACTACACTGTAAATAGTTTCAATTATGTAATTGAAATAACATTTACATTGATTTATGTTTTAATTACAATATATTATTGGGTTGTCCAGAAAGTAATTCTGTTTTGTTTTTATAAAAATGAAAGACGATTTTCTTACAGTGAATTAATATTTTATTCAATTAAATATTGTCCACGCTGATCGCATACCATTTACCATCTTTCTGGTAATAGCATGATTCCACGCTCATAAAATTTTTGTTCTTTGCGGGCAAAAAACTGATTCAAGTGATTTTTGACCTTCTAATTTGAATTAAACGTTTTACCATCTAAAAAATTTTGTAGAGACCTGAACAAATCATAAGCGGAAGGTGCTAGGTCTGGAGAGTATGGTGGGTGTGGCAGTATATTCCATCCAAGCTCTAAAAGCTTTTACCGAGTGGTCAAACTTGTATGTGGTTTCGCATTATCCCGTTGTAACACTATACCTTTCCTATTGACCAATTCTGGCCTTTTTTCTTTAAGTAAATCGTTCAATTTGTACACTTCAAAATTCATCGTTGTGTTGCACGGTAAAAGCTCAAAATAAACGATTCCTTTGAAATCCCACCAAACAGAAAGCATAACCTTTTTTTTGATGAATATTTACTTTCGAAGTGCTTTGAGGCGGTTCATCTTTTCTACTCCATGATCTTTTGCGCTTAACATTATTGTAGACAACCCATTTCTCATCCCCAGTGATGATACGCTTCAAAAATGGATAAAACCTTGCCTTTTCGAATTATAATGAACGGTCGTATTCGATAAATTTAATCTCTCAACGATCTCACGAGTTGTTATTCGCCGGTTTACATTAATTAATGCCTTTATTGTGTCTTCATCAGCTTCAACTGACCTTCCAGAACGTGGTGCATCTTCGAGATCAAAATGGCCGGATCGAAGAACACATCTTCTCCATCTTCTCCATTTTTATCTTTTCTATAGTAAAAAAAGTAAAATATGCCGAAAATGCTGTATTTCACTTTCCATATTTAAAAGGGTATGAACCAAAAACTACTATGTAGAATCAATCGAATTTTTTCGATTATACGGCTTAAGTATGAAGTTGGCTGTGAAAAAATAGAATTAAGTCCTCTGTTGGGAAGCAACGAAATTACTTTCTGGACAACTCAATATTTTTATACAAATTTTAATAATATTCACGATCAATTTTTATTTAATTCGATTCTAAATTTGAATAACATTTTAAATTTATTTTACAAAAAATATATATAATTTCTTCATATATTTTTCAAATTATATTTTTTTAATTTTCCAAAAAAAATTTAGGACTTTTTGTAAAATTCAAATAAATATTAGATATTAAAAATTCTACTAAATTAACATGATTAAATGGCCATGACGAATAAATAAGATTTTTTTTCCTGAACAATGACTGAACAAAATTGTATTTCAGTATATTCTGAGTTATTTAGATTATAAATATAACAAGTGAAGCCAATTTTCTGAGAGACACACCTCCTCATTTTGTATTTTTATGTGAAAATTATAAATTTATTGTATTTTGTTCGGGTAAACTGTTTAAATTTATTTTCTTTTCCCGAAACTGTTTTTCGAAAATAATTAATCATTGATTTATTTTCAATAGTATAAAATTAATTGTACTGAAAATATTCAAGAGTCTTATTCGTAACTATATATGGATCTACACATTGGGGCTTTTTTATAGAATACTTTTATTAGTAATATAAAATAGTTAAAAAAAAACACACACAAAAAGTTAATAATATAAAATATAAATCGTTGAGTTCCTGCATGAATTTTTTTCTTTTTTATTGAATAATTCATTGTTTTTGTTATTGTTATGAATCAGTTTTTAATGGGGATCTATAATATGTTTATAGGTATTATATACTCCACTAAAAAAATTGATTTATAAGGTCAATAAAGAGAAATAATCGGAATAATTTTTTCTTACACAGTCTTACACAAAAAAATCTCCATTTCTAACAAAATTTTTCATATTTATTCAAAAATATAAATTTCAATAAAATTGATATTTAGATATATAATTATTTATAAAAAAATAGTATAATAACAGCCTACTATTGATATTTAGATATATAATTATTTATTAAAAAAAATTTCGAAATTTACCTCATGTATTTACAAAAATAATTCAATACAAAATAATAAACGACCATCCAATATGTAATTTGGAAAATAAAAATAAATAAAAAATATGTAAAATTTTGATTAATGATAAAATGTTTAATTTTTTACATTTTAATAATTATGCTATTATATATAAAATATAATATTATTTAAAATGCAACCATCTGACTTTTGGCAGGACTCGGTCCTTTCGAAATAGTTTTTGATAATTTTTTTGTATATTTTGGACTGTAATTTGACCATTACTTGACGGATATTGTTTTTAAAATTTTCTAAAGTTTAAGGATTATCTGTATAAATATGATATTTTCTATATCTTTATAAAAAAAACTTCAACAGAGTCGAGTCTTACAATCGTTGAGGCCAATTAACATCACCAAATCTCAAAATTACGTGTTCTGGGAAAGTTTTCATGCTACGAGGGTCGTTCAATAAGTCCTTAGAAAAAGATGAAAAAAAACTGTTTTTAAAAAGAAAATTTTTTTATTTTTCAACATAATCTCCTTTTAGCTCTATACACTTTTCCAACCGTTTTTCCAAAATTTTTATCCCGTCCAAAAAATAGGATTTCGGAAGTTCTGCAAAATACTCATCCGTTTGAGCAATGACGTCCTCGTTGGCAGTGAACCGTCGTCCGCCAAGCCATTTCTTCAGATTGGGGAAAAGAAAATAGTCACTCGGGGCCAAATCTGGTGAATAAGCGGGATGCTGCAACAATTCCATTCACAATTCCACAATTTTGGCCATGGAAACAGCGCAGGTGTGCACACGCGCATTGTCCTGATGCAAGAGGATTTTTTTCTTCTTCAGATGGGGGCGTTTCTCTTTGATTTCCTCGCTCAACCGTTGCAATAACGACGCGTAATATGCTCCTGTTATTGTTTTTCCTTTTTCCAAGTAGTCGATAAAAATGATGCCCTGCGAATCCCAAAAGACCGTGGCAGTCACCTTGCCGGCCGATGGCACAGTTTTTGCCGTCTTCGGAGCCCGTTCACCCTTGAAAATCCACTGTGATGACTGTCTCTTCGTTTCTGGAGTGTAGTAGTATATCCAGGTTTCGTCCACAGTGACATATCGACGAAGGAATTTGGCAGGATTGCGATGAAAGAGTGCCAACATAGCCTCAGAGTCCACTACACGATTGCGCTTATTCTCCTCTGAGAGGAAACGCAGCACTCATCTTGCCAAAATATTTTTTACAGACAATTTTTCATGCAAAATTGAAGCGACTGTACCTTGTGATATGCCCGTGGCCTCAACTAATTCGCGCACTTTAATTCGCCGATCGTTCAAAATCAGATCGTGGATTTTGTCGATGATTTCAGGAGTAGACACCTCAACCGGGCGTCCTGAACGATGTTCATCTTTTGTGGATGAACGGCCACGTTTAAATTCATTCACCCAATTGTAAACTGTCGCAAACACAGGTGCAGATGTGCCATGAACTGCATCCAACTCGGCTTTGATTTCTTTCGGGCTTAAGCCTTTCAAATGGAGATGTTTGATTACAGCCCTAAACTCGCTTTTTTCCATTGTTATGCACAAATAAATGTCGTTAACTTTAATCGACGATAGAAATTGACCTACGCTATGGATCGAGCTGAAATTTTGACAGCTTTCCTGTCGATAATGCTACTTACAAAAAAAAATCTTTACCGACACTACGAATTTCTCGGATTTTCTAAGGACTCATTGAACGACCCTCGTTTAAAGCCAAAATTTACCAGAAATGCTTTATAGCATGAAGTTTTCATGCTATAAAGCCATGTTAAATACAATAGTTTATTCTTCTTCTTCATTTTCACAAAAATACTGTCCGATTACACGTTCACCAGACGATTCTTTTCCCCAGATACAATGGCTTACCCACAGTAACATGTATGATGCATTCGCCCATCATGAAATGAGCCTCATTATGAGAACCATAATCTCCTCTAAAAAGAGCGAAACGTGCTTATGGTAGAATCAAAATTTTTGTAGAAAGTTTTCACAATTTTTATGCCTTGTTTGGTAAACATATTATATATAATATAAAATGGCAAATCTTTAACTAAATAAATATGATCTTAAATGATATAAAACAAATATAATATAACACGGCTTTACTTTCCATACTATAAAATGAAATTTTGTTAAAAAGGCCTCATTTAAACCCGGTTTTATAACAACGAAAACAAAAATCATAATATTTTTTTTTATATGGTATTTACATGTATATGCCCGTAAGTATATTTTTAAAAATGTTTGTTAATTGATTTTAAAAGAAAATTTCAACAGAAATATAAAAAAATTGCGTTACTATATTTCAATAAAAATTTATCAAAAAAAAAATGCAATTCTCTTACACGTTTTGATAATGAGTTCATTATTCATCAAGTCCTATAAAAATGATATAACAATGTAAGCTAATTCAGTATTTATAATTTATTGTATTTTATATAATAAAAATTTTAAAAAGTCATATTATTTAAGTGAAAAACTATAAATAATAACACTAATGCTTATAAGGAGTATGCTTTTTTGACTTTTAAAATAAATTTTGTGTACTAATTTGAAAAATATTTTTAAACTAAATTTTTAGTATTTTCAAAATAAATATCTTCTTTTTATATGCAAAAATAATTTTTAATAATTCTGATCCAAGAAAATTTTGGATGGAAAAATAAAAGCATTCTTTTGGCAATTTGCCATTGGCAACTGAATGAAATTTTTTATCCGAGTTTGTATTTATTATTTTTTATTTTGCTTTAAGAAAAGAAAAAAAAATTACAAAAAAAAAGTTTATTTTCTCTAAATTCTTTTAGAAAATTTGTTTGAAAAAAAAGATAATTAAAAATATTTTCAAAAAATATAACAAAAATCGTTGTCGTATGCTTCTTTGTAGTCCCTATTAACTGTCTACCTACAACTTAGTAATTTATTTCCAAAGAATATTGTCTAAACAAAATTAGTGAATTTATTATAATACCAACAAAAAAAAATTATTTTCTATATGCAAAAAACAAAATATTGCAATTTAGAAATTTATTATAACTCAATAAATGCTTGTGCGATGTTCGTCCATTAAAATGTCACTTTTCTCTTGACGCAAAACATCACGTGTAATTGATTCAAAAAAAAAACCATACGATTTTTTTCTTAAAGTTCAGTAAAGATATTGTATTAAATTTAAGATTATGTTTGATTAAATAAACAAATAAACATTATTTTTTCAAATGATTCTTGTTCATACAACAAATTCCATTTGATTAGTTTGTGACAATTCAATTGAGTTCATAAGCAAACCAATAAAAAATAAATCCTAATAAAAATCAAAGACTACAAATTTCGGAGCCACAAACAATAAATCGACACGAAAATATTCAATAAAAACATGAAAAAATATCATCAACAAGAGATGAAATGAGTCAGAGTGGCAACAAATTGATGAGGTTTGCGCGAAGATTGACACCAATCAATTGCGCTGAATTGCAGAAGGCGTCAAAATTGCGAATTTTGAGCCACATTCGACAAAGTTCATACTCGTGATGAGTACAAATTGGCACAGTTGGTAACAGAGAGAACATTTCCGTGACGACGACTATTTACGTATGACAGATTAAATGGTGTGACTTGGCATTAGATACTCGTACTGTTTGGGAAATTGTAGCTGAATATATCCATAACTAATGTGCACAAGTACTTGTGATTAATATTATATAAGTACAGGATCTTCCGTAAGTTGACGATCAAATAATGTGGATTATGCAATTTGCAAATTTGTATTAAATGTGCAAGTTTCTTTTTTCATCTATTTTTAGTCTAGTTTATTTTCCCAACTGATCAATTGTAAAACGTTTTCGCGAAATAAACAAATTCTTGACAAAACTATTTTTCATCTTTAATTAATGAGAAAATATTTCACGAACATAATTTGTAACAAAATTGGACAGGATCGAATAATGTTTATTTCTGTTCAAGGATGCGGTATTGAGGTCTATGGCATCCAAATCGTTGACCGTTATTGCGGGTTTTTTTTTGTGGACAGGCCATCATGTCGAAGGGACATAATATTACAATACAATTGGGTAGCGGGTTGCAAGAGGCACATAGTTGAAAACCACCTTGACCAATCAGGTCTTTTGTGGTAAGTAACCCTAACTCAAATAGTAGTCCTAATAATAATATTAGGGCTTTTAGCGAACCTCAATATCATATTGGCAGGTAGCTGCGAAATATCGTAGGGATCAGGGAATACCAAACCAACATGCCAATGTCTCTGGCGGGCAATGGCATTGCAATCGCAGAGTAAATGTTCCGATGTTTCATCCCCTTCGGAGCAAAAATGACAGATTGTCTTGTCAGATTTTTTAATTTTCAGTAGTCTTAGGTCTGTCTTGTTGAGTTTGAGGACTTCTAACGCTGTTTTTTTTAGAAAAAGTAATGAATTTTCTAAAGTTATGTATGCCCGAGGAATTATCACTTTTTAACCTCAGGACTATATAATCGATTCCAGGTCGCCCTTTCGATAGACACAGAAGGATTCTAGTCCAATGAACGGAGTATTTGCTTCCCTTTTGGTAAGTTAGTCTGCCTTTTCGTTACACTTAATACTCTCATGAGCTGGCACCCACAACATAGTAGTTACTTTTTGTATCTAGCCAGTTGATTTAGGACTGTGAAGATATCCCAAACTAGCTTGGATTGGACATCATATGAGACAAGAGCTTTCAATGCAGTTTTGTTATCTGAGCTGATGTAGATCTTTGGCTTACGTTGGCTCATTCGGATATCCTCTCTATCACAAAGTTCTAAAAAAGTCTAAACTAAAAACTGATTTTTTTGGCTTGGTTATACTCCTTTGTACAGTACCACAATAATGTCCTTTCAAACATGTTTTTGATCTTGGATCATAGATCAGATGAATAAGAACACTGCGGAATAAAAGAAATTATCGATAGAGATTATATTATATTAGGGAACACTATATTATAATTGATATTAAATACGCAATATTTATAATTGAGTCCATGAAATGTTTTAAAATTTAATCAGTTTTCGATAATAAAGACCTCTCTGAACGAGGCTCATCTTCCACTGCTTCTCTGCTCTCCAAAAATTCTTTATGTCACCGAAAAACTTGTGCACTTAAGAAGGAATGTTCTCTTAATGCAAACTCAAAGATTCAACAAGTTTCACACGAAATTTGATGGCATTTCATTGCTTGAAATTCTGTTATTCAAATTTTCGTAATGCACTATAAAAACATAACCTATAAAAAGATATTCTTCGATGTTTTGTGTTGAACGACTTGTTGAAGGAAGGCCAAAGTATTTAAGATTCCTAATTGAATATTTTTAAAATATTGTTCAACAATGAAAAGGCGTCTTTTTTTTGTGTAGCGCTCCATTTTTAATATCCCAGTTCTGTCAACTGTCACGCTGCATTTTTTTTTCATTGGCAACACTTTACCGCATAAATGGCGCAAAATTCAAAACTTGCGTGTTGTTTGGGACACCCTATCTAAATACAATTTTAAACATAAATTTTTTTACGTACTAAATTTTTGAAAAATATATATTTTTGTAAATTTCTCTTCTTTCTAATAAAAATTAAATTTCAAATTTTTTTTAAAAATTAATCGGGTATACTCAAAGAATAAAAGCTTTAATTTCTATGAATTATAAAGAACAAAAAATAATATTTTTTAAATAACTATAACTTCCGAATTGTAAAATCCTCTATTATTCATAGTATCACCTTAATGAGGAGTTTGACTTTATTTTTAAAAATTATTTCTTGGAAAAACATATCGAAAATGTTTATTGACGGAGATAAATTTATTCAGGCATACCTGAATTTTTACAAGTACTACTTAAGTAAGACTTACAAACAGGTTAGACTTATCGCGTTTATTTCTTCCTTCTTTAAATATTCAGCAAATCTAATAACAAGTATCTAAGATACATATTCAAAATGGTTTTTGAATTGAACAAATCTTGGAACAAGTATTTTTATTTTTTTTGGTGAAATACATCGTCAACCCCACCTTTTTGATAAATAGCTCAAAAGTCACATGTCCGCTAATCTACTAATTACCATAATCTAAACGTGAAATTTTTATATTGAATAAATTTACTATTTTTATAATACCAACAAATAGTAATAAAACATAAAAATGAGCTACAAAAAAACAACAAGGAGGAAAATAAAACGATTTCAATTTGTAAATTGAATAAATTTTGTAGACTTTTCCATTGAATTCATTTTTGATTCAATAAGCTTACACATAATCTAGCTGTAATATGATATTTATGAGTATCCAAAACAGGTGATTTTATATTATAAGTAAGTGTTGACGTACATTAAAGGGGATTTCCACAAAATATAAATGCAAGTAATACTTTTAAGTAACACAGCTGACGTCAAAGTGGGTAATTTTTGAAGAAAATATTTACGCGTATTACTAATTTTTTTACGTGTTCTCTTTAGCCTTATACTAAAACCTGTTTATAAAAAAATTATTGTAATATAAATTTTTTTAATTTATAACAAATGTAAAATTATTGTTAATATAAAAATAGATATTCTTTTAATAGACATTAGCCATTTAATTCCAATGAAATTTCAATTTTTGCCTTCTCTAATATTCCAAGTTAATAGTTTGTGAAATCGAACCCCCCCAAACTTTGAACTAGGAAAAATCAATTTTTTTTAACTTTGGAAAGTTTTGTCTTTAAATTATTAGAAAATTCGTATGTTTTTATTTATTAAAAAAAATTAATAAAATTTAATTGAAATTTTTTTCAAATATTAATTTTATGTATAAATAAAATTCTTCTGATATATAGGGGTTTCCAATAAGAGTAATATGATTTCTAAGTGATGTTTCGGCCGTTTGTAATATGTCATGATCTGTGTTTTTTTTTTCATTGTATTTAGTAATGTTTACAATTTCATCATAGAGAGATATATGCAAAAACAACGTTTACAAATTATTCAATTTTATTATCAAAATAATCGTTCTCAAATTGCAACTTTTCGTGCGCTTTTGCCATTCTATGGTCGTAATAATCGTCCAACTGTGCTCGCTATTCGTCCAATTGTTAAAAATTTCGAGCGTACATTTTCTTTACAAAATGTTCAAGTGCCAATAAGATAAAGAACTGCTCGAAGTAATGAAAATATTGCTGCCGTTCAGGCAAGTGTTGCTGAAGACCACAATTTGTCGATTCCAAAACGTTCTCAAGAATTGGGACTGTCTCAAACCACAACCTGGCGGATTTTGAGAAAGGATTTGGGCTTGCATCCGTATAAAATTGTTATCACTCAAGAACTGAAGCCATTGGACCACCGTAAACATCGTGAATTTGCTGATTTTGTCTTGGAATAACTTGAAAACGATAACGATTTTTTTAAGAAAATCATCTTCTCCGATGAGGCTCACTTTCATCTGAGTGGTGCGGTAAATAAACAAAACTGTCGATTCTAGTGCGAAGAAAATCCACAAATTATTCATGAGCACCCATTACATTCACCTAAATTGATAGTTTGGTGTGGTTTTTGGTCTGGTGGAATCATCGGTCCGTACTTCTTTCGAAATAAACCTCGTAACACCGTTACTGTCAATGGAGAGCGGTATAGATCGATGATAACCAACTTTTTATGGCCGAAAATGGAAGAAGTTGATCTTGACAACATCTGGTTCCAACAAGACGGGTCTACGTGCCACACAGCTCGTACAACAACTGAATTATTGCGAGAAAAGTTTGGAGATTCGATTATTTCACGAAATTGTGACATTGAATGGCCTCCAAGAAGTTGTGATTTAACTCCATTAGACTATTTGGTATGGGGTTATTTGAAGGCATTGGTCCTTAGCAATAAACCAGACTCTCTTCAAGCTTTAGAAGTCAATATTGAACGTGCTATTCATGACATACAACATGATTTAGTGGAAAAAGTGCTCGAAAATTGGGTTCATCGAATTCGTTCCTACAAAAGAAGTTGTGGAGACCATTTGAATAACGTTTTATTTAGAACTTAATTGTATCGATTGTACTTCATATTAAATAAAAAACATTTGAATTTCCTTAACAATTAGTGTGTTTTTTTTAAAAAGAAATCTTATCACTCTTATTCGAAAACCCGTTACTTTGTAATGTAGTAGGTCTACGCCTAGTACGCTAGACGATTGACCATATTGATCTGTCCCCAAATGAATAATGTTAATTTATATATTATGTCAGTAATAATATTATTCATAAAAAAAATTTAAAACAAAATTTTTTTTAGTATAGTATTCTTAAGAAAATTACTACGAGCCATGAAGGATTATCCAATTTGCATTTTGGAAAGTAAAGATAAATAAAATATAAATAGTAATTAGCTTTTGATAAAACTTTTACCTTATTTTATTAATAAAATCTTACCATTATACGTAAAATATAACATTATTCAAATTGTTATTATGCGTAAAATATAACTTCTTTGAGATCTCTTGCGGGACTCGTTCTTTTTGCTGTAATTTCTTAAGACCTAATTTTGGATAAAATCCGGTCATTACTTGATGGATGGTAGTTTTTCAATGCTCAACAGATTAAAGGTTGCCTATGTAAACTTAACGAAGTCTTTCAAGAAAAAAAGTCCATTAACATCGAAATTACGCGTCATGGGAACTTTTTCCATAATAAAGCCATAATTTGTCATATTGCGGAGCTTGATGGTAACAAATTCTTCTTCTTCAGTTTAAAAGAAATACGCCAGACAGTTACTTTTTATAGATACAATGGCTTTTCTATAGTTACTTTTAGATTTTTAGACTATAATATATTGTAATTTTTCTTACTAAATAATTGATCGAGCGAGAAATGAGCATCATTGCTGAAGAAAATTTTTGCACTTTTTAAAATCATTTTACATCTTTTATGCAAGTTTTTGTAGTAAAACAATACAACTTATAAAATGGCAATCTTTAAACAGCTTGATTGCTGTCAAATAATTAGGCCTTACTTTTCTAATTACAAAATGCTTAACCGGTTATTAGCTCATACTTAGCTTACGCTTTAGAATCCTTTAAGTAACAGTCTAAGTGATCTAGGCTACCAAAAAATAGAGTAGGTTTACTTGAAGTCACCATAAAGATAAATCCACACCACATGATCTACCAAATATGAAAGGCCTAACATATGACCTAAGATATGACCTTGGGTGTATAACTTAAAAATGCGGGATTGACA
Source organism: Atherix ibis (assembly GCA_958298945.1). Taxonomy (NCBI): domain Eukaryota; kingdom Metazoa; phylum Arthropoda; class Insecta; order Diptera; family Athericidae; genus Atherix; species Atherix ibis. The sequence goes on along the minus strand of OY282605.1, from coordinate 25,490,842 downwards.
ACAGATGGTATAACTTTTACACATGGTTTGTGTTAATAATAACTCATATGGCATTTTGGAGGTTAAACATCTGTCATTCATTCTCGACTAGTCATTGAACAAAATAGTGTAAACAACAAAGTTTTTTGTTGCTTCAAAAATGTCGAATTTCGTACCAAAAAAGTCCCATTTGCGGGAAGTGTTGATTTACTTCTTCAATTTGAAAAAAAGTGGAGCTGAAGCACATCGATTGCTCACCGAAGCTTATCCTGAATATGTTCCATCGATTTCAACGTGCGAGAGATGGTTTGTGCGGTTCAGAAGTGGTGATTTTGACACGGAAGACAAAGAACGACCAGGTCAGCCAAAAAAGTTTGAAGATTAAGATTTGGAGGCATTACTCGACGAAGACTGTTGTCGAACTCAAGAAGAAATTGCAAAATCATTGGGAGTCACTCAAGCAGCCATTTCAAAATGTTTGAAAGCAGCAGGATTCATCCAAAAGAAAGGAAATTGGGTCCCATATGAATTGAAGCCGAGAGACGTTGAAAGGCGATTTTGCATGTCCAAAATGCTGCTTGAACGGCAGAAAAAGAAGTTGTTTTTGAATCGAATCATTACTGGCGACGAAAAATGAATTCATTACGACAACCCAAAGCGCAAAAAATCGTATGTGAAGCCTGGCCAACCAGCCAAATCAACGCCAAAGCCAAATATCCATGGCGCCAAGGTAATGCTCTGTATTTGGTGGGATCAGAAGGGTGTGATCTATTATGAGCTATTGAAATCGGGCCAGACGATCACAAACGACCTCTACCGAACACAATTAATCCGTTTGAAGCGAGCATTGGCCGAAAAACGCCCGGAATATGCGACCAGACACGAAGCCATAATTTTCCATCATGACAACGCTCGGCCTCATATTGCAAGACCGGTTAAAAATTATTAAGAAAACAGTGGCTGGGAAGTTTTGCCTCACCCGCCTTATAGCTCAGACCTTGCTTCGTCCGACCCACCATTTGTTTAGATCCATACAAAGCGCCCTCACCGGAATACGCTTTACTTCAGAACAGGGCATAAAAAATTGGCTCGATGCATTCTTGGCCTCAAAACCGGAGCAGTTTTTTTGGCGCGGAATCCATATGTTGCCGGAAAGATGGGAAAAAGTAGTGGCTTCCGATGGACAATACTTTGAATAAAATATATTGTAACAATTTTTCAAAACAAATTACAAAAAAAATACCTCGTCCTCATAGCTCATATTTTTAATATTATTCTTTCCTTTACTTTAAAAGTTTTCCATTATCAAAATGATTCCTAAACCCAACAACCCCAAAAAAAACCTCCATACTTCATATAGACCCATAAGTCTCTTCCATATTTTATAGAAAAAGAATTGAAAAATTATTCCTCAAACATTTTGCCTCTATTATTCGGATTTATAACTCAGTATTCCACTATCAAGAAATGGCTCAGGCAGAATACATCCTGAAATCCTATCTCTTAGAACAATATTTACAAGTAGCTGAAAATAATGAGTATTCTGACATTTATCCTATCACCGCCGGTGTTCCTCAACGTAGCATCCTAGATGCAATTCTTTATAATATTTTTAACCATATTATTCTTGTATTTCGACGATACAGCCATTCTTAAAAAAATCTTTCCACAGCCACCACTATTTTACAGAACCACATTAACTCCTCAGCAGTCTGCTTCAAGAATAAGGGTGAATGAGAAAAAATGTGCTCATTTTACTTTTACACTTTGCCGGTAACAAGAGTAGTAGAGCTAGGCGGGTTCTGGGATACTTTTTGAAGTGAGCGTTTTGCCTCCAATTTGCTGCATTGGTGTAAGCCTTTTACATCTCTATTCACTGGCAGCAGTAAAAAACTTTCTGATGTGTTCACTGGTGCTGTAAAAAAAGCAGTAAAAGAATTACTGGTGGGTTTACTGGTGCTATAACTCGTACACTCAAACCACTGAAGCAAATTTGACGCAATACACTGATGCATGCAGCAAATTTAACGGTTCCGAATTAATTTTACAAAAAGTTTCCCAAAATCCTCCTAGCCGTACTACTAACAGGTTCCTGATGCAACCCTAAATAAAAATAATATTCCCCACAAAAAACCAGTGCGCATTACTTAGGACTTATAATCGACAAATTTTGAAGTTCGACATTGATTTTTTCCCAATTCCCATCAAATCAAAACCGTACAATCCCGAATTTTTCGAAAAATTGCCAATGCTCCCTTTTACGTTCGTTTGTGAACTCTGCATCCTCCGCTATAAAAAAAATTTCATTCTACCATACTAATCCTTTTTGTAAAAAAAACAATATATTTCCACCCTTACATTATACATACCCTTTGAGGTATAAAATCGCAACATCCTCGAGATTTTTTAAATTTATAAATTAGATCATTCCGTTCTTGAGCAGACATCGAAGGGTGTTTGCCCCTACATATCTTTAAAGGGCTTTGTATCTTCGCTTAAAAATTTTCTGTTCAAAAAAAACAACAAAATGTATTATTAATTTTAATATAATAATAATATAAAAACATTTTATCTCATATAAAATAATATTCAGTGTCATTTATTTAGAAGAGTAATTTTGAAACTACGTAAATAATCATAAATACACGTATATCATTTTAAACTATTAACGTAATTATTTAATTGTAAATAACTATACAATAATAATAAAATAATAATATTTAAAAAAAAATCCAAATAGTTTTGAATGTTTATGGCATTTTAATAAAATAATTTAATCACATGGTACGAGCAACATTCGGACTATTTTAAAAATGCTGTTTTCGTAATGATTAGTCAAAAACAAACAGTTTTTTTTTCAAATTCCCAACAATATAATTTTGTTTTTTTTTTAATTTTATTTAAATTCGTAGAAATAAAAATATAAACAATAAATCAGTTTGTTATTTATGATTACGATTGTAAACTGCTCTAATTGGAAATAATAAATAAAAACAAACGTGGTTTGGGAAAATGTTTATTTTGATAGTTACTTGTTGGAAAAATTCCTGTTGTATTATCTTCTAATATAATAAACAATAATTTATTTTTTTTGCAATTATAATTCCAAGTTAATATGATTGTAGATTTTTATATTACTTCATTATAGAATGTTTATTTATAATGAATGAAAAATTACACTTCTTGGAATATGGCGAAAAATTGATGTTCTTTCCGCTTATGTTCTTATCTACTAGTAAATTTATTAAAAGTATTACATTGAAAAAATTAATTCCTCATAAAAATTATGAATTGTTATTTTTATGGAAATTATTATCAATAAGCAATAAGATCTGATTTTCGTTGTAGAAATTTATTTCCAATAGATTATCCATTTCATAGCATGGAAAGTACAGTCCCGATTTTTAAATAGATGTTAAATGTATAAAATCATTTAAGATAAAATTAAATGGTCATTCTACCCGCATGTGGGCTCTGAAAACCCACAAGTGAAAATTTTTCTAATTTCTCACTCGGTAAATTCGTAAATATGTAAAACTCCCATATATGGGGCTCTAAAAATCCACAAGTGAAAAATTGTATAATTACTTACTCGGTAAATTCGTGAATAAGTAAAACTCCCGTATATGGGGCTCTGAAAACCCACACCTGCAAAATTTTCTAATTTCTCACTAGGTAAATTCGTGAATAGGTAAAACTACCGTATATGGGGCTCTGAAAACCCACAAGTGAAAAATTTCTAATTTCTCACTCGGTAAATTCGTCAATAGGTGAAGCTTCCGTATATGGGGCTCTGAAAACCCACACCTACAAAATTTTTTAATTTCTCATTCGGTAAATTCGTGAGAAGGTAAAACTCTCATATATGGGGCTCTGAAAATCCACAAGTGAAAATTTTTCTAATTTCTCGCTCAACAAAGTCGTAAAGTGGTAAAACTTCCTTTCATAAAAGGAATCGGAGACAAAGCAGCACCACAAATACGGCCCAAATTGTATAAACGCCAGTGTCTGGAATTTACTATAAATCTATAAGTGGGAGTATGTACCAAAAATAATAATGTAAGAAGGGTAGCAAAAGGCACATAGTATCAAAACCACTTCGACCAATAAGGTCTTTTGTGGTGAATAACCCTAACTCAGATAATAGTAGTATTGAGGCTTTTAGCGAACCTCAATATCATATTGGTTGGTAGTCGGGAAATCTCGTAGGGATGAAAGAATCCCAAACCAAGATGCCGAAGTCTCTGGCGGGCAATGTCATTGACAAATTGTTGTGTCAGATTTTTCCATTTTTTAAGATGATATATTAACAGACAATGGCCAATGAGGATGCCAGTGAGTATCCTTAAGTCTGGTTTGTTGAGTTTAAGGACTTTTGACGCCATTTTTTAGAAAAGGCGATGAAATTTCTAGAGTGATTCATACCCGGGGAATTATCCCTTTAAACCCCGTGTTCCCAGTACTCTATAATGGATCTCAGAAGAGCCCTTTGGATAGCCACAAAAGGGTTCTGGTTCAATTAACGAAGTATTTGCCCCCTCTTTTGGCAAGTTCGTTTGGCAGTTCGTTACCCTCAATATCCTCATGACCTGGCACTCACAACAAATTTACTTTTTTGTATCTAACCAGTTGATTTAGGACCGTGAAAATATCCCAAACTAGCTTGGATTGGACATCATATGAGACAAGAGCTTTCAATGCAGTTTAGTTATCTGAGCTAATGTTTATTCTTGTTTTACGCAGGTTCCTTTTGATACCCTCTCTAGCACAAAGCTTTCTGTCATGTATTTCTGTCTGAAAAATGGACATACCAAAGTAATCTTGAAACAAAAATAGGTTCCACGGGCGTCACGAACAGGTTCCGTAGTTGGTTCAGTCGAGGAGACTAGATGAAATCACAAAAGCTAGAGCTAAAAAAAGGATATAATAGATTTCGATGCCTTTTCTTTGAATGGTGGGGTTGGTATGAGACCATTCACTGCTAACATTGAATTGACAAGAAACGTATGAATTGCTGAATGTCTTCATGTTTTGAACACGCAAACATAGATGGAAATGACATAGGGTCCATAAAGTTGGAATTAACCTGAGAGTTGTTCGAAGATATGAAACGATTAAAGCCATTGTCAATGAAAGAAGGGCTCTGAAGACTAAGTGAGACGTAATACTTGGATTTGATAATTGATTGACTAATTGTGGTTATAGGAGACCAATGGTATAATGTCTAACGACAGGTATACCACGTTAAATTCTAAATGGTAATATATTCCTGGTGTTTATTTAAATCTCTTTACACTTAATTATTAACTAAATTATTATTCTCCCCCTGAATCGATGTTGTGGAATTTTGTTGTCCATTTTCATTATTTAATAGATTGTGACTCGAATTGCTCTAAGATTTTCGTGTTTACTTTCATTTATTTCAATAACCTCTTCTCTTTCCTAATTAAAAGCCGTAAATTATAATCGCATTTTTAACAAATTATAATTAAGCATCGAAATTTTTGCTGACACTTAAAATTTTAATAAATATAAGTTTACAGGATTAATAATTTCTCACCTTAAAATATAAATTTTAGTAGCCTTATCTGGACAATAAACGTGATTTTATCCAATGTACACACACAATTTAAAATAACTATTGACATATACGTATAACTTGACTCTCGACCTGGCTCTCGTTCAAAATTTTCGGCGTCATAATTTTGTTCTTGCTGCATGACTTTACACTATCTATCAATGGTCTCGACTGATAATATCCAAGAAATTATTGCATATCATCATCTTCCTGGAAAGTTTAGAATTCATGATTTCTTGAAACTTTTAATTCATTTCTTTAAAATTTTCACTATCTGTTCTTAAATAAAATTTTAAGCCTTACCTTATCTTCTTTACTGTGGCCTTACTCTATGCATTACCATTATGTAATTGATTAATATTTCATACATGTTCAGCAATGAAAGCATCAATACATATTGTATTTTTGGGGAAATATACACATTAAAAACTGATACGTAAAAAAATTGAGGTTTTTTTTTTAAAAAAAAAAGAAACGATGCAAGAAATTTTCCATTTTCAACAAATACAATTTGAAAAATTACGCAATAAAAATAAATTATTTTATTGATGATCTTGGAAATATATTTTCTTCGAATAAAAGTTGAAAAGTAAAATTTATAAAAATACTTTTTATGCGATAAGAATTTACTGATAAAATTAATTTGCACTATGAAAGCAAGGAAATATTCACCAAGAAAAGAACGTGAATCTGATAAGGTTCTTATCACATTTACTGAAGTGACAGTTTTTTTTCCTTCAATAAGTTCAATTAAAATTACGTTTGCCCGTATGTATAATAAAAATTAATTAACGACAATATGATTTATAAATTAGAAAACAGAAAACTACTTTCATAATATAATAAAACTTTTTCTTTTTAATTTTTAAACCTTATAAATCAATAAAACATATTTTGTACCTCAATTAAATAATAAAAATATAATGATTAAATGTGTTTTGGTATTTTTTATTGTTGTTTTTTTTTTAAAGTATGATAAAGAAAATAAAATTTGATATTAGATTTATTTTCTAAAAGCTTAAAGAATATATAAAATTTTTTGCATGTAATTTCAAAAATTATTGTAGAATACCCTCTAGCGCTGACATGAGTTATTTTATATAATAGCTTACATCATCAATTAGTAGGGCGGAAAAAAAACCAATTCCTCTGAACTTTGCTCAACACAAATTCATCATTTTATTGACAACTAAAAGTATGCTTCTTTTTAAACGTGACTAACATTTTTTCATAAATAAAAATTTTGGAAGAATTGCGTCATTACAATTTTTATACTTCATTCATAAAAAATATGTTGGCCTAGTACAGTTTGTGGAATATTTATTTTAGTTTTTTTTTTTAAATGTATCTGTTGCTAACTTCATTCTTAAAGATGCAATGAAAAGTTTTTTAGTTATTTGGTTAGTAGGTGCGGTAAGTTCAGAAGTGCTTTTTAAAACGGCCTACAACAAGTTTTCTCCGCTAATCTATTATTGCCAAAAATTCTTATATGACCTCGAACATAGTAGAATTCAATACGCCCGTTGTTATACAGGTTATGTTGAATATTGTTGAGAAAAGAATTACTCGATGGACTATAAATGGCTTCCCAGGGATGTGTGGCTGTCAATGAAGATGATCACTCTTCTGCCATCCTGATTGCTCACAGCTCACCATAATAGCGAGTTGCACTAAAAATAGAATAATTCTTTTATTAAACGTGCTATATATATCGTTAGACATAATATCAAGGGTCACTTACCTGTCAAGTAATGGAGTTTATCAGCTCAGCTGACTAGATCCAGGTAATTACATTTATCTCAATTGAAACCCAGCTCGCTCAAATCCAACGCACATTGATTTTCTGCTTGGCCTACATAGTTCAGGGAACACTCAGTATGGTTACCTCCACATAAGAAGTGTAAAAGCTCTTCACCTTGGCCGGGCACGGCGGACGAACCATCATGGGGCTCCCGATCTCCTTGTCGCCAGTTACTCTTTTAGAGAGTAACTGGTAGTACTCTTCACCAAAATAACTACAGTAAGGAAATATGTAATTTCCTAGTACTGCTAGACCAGCTCAGGACCGTGAGTTCGCCAAGACCAATAGGACATTTTTACTATCGATCCCATGGATCTACATCCAAAAGTGTCCGTTTGTACGGGCACTAAGAGGGAAGATTCCACAACCAAGTTTTCGAGACCTTTCAGCTACTCTAGAAAAAGTATCCTGTAAAAGGATGTACCAGTATTTGCCTTTTTATCGCTGTCCAGGAATGTAGGCACTTTTCATTCTGCTCTTAATAATAGTTTCCAGTCAGGATGAGCAAGAGAAGTTTGGCAATTTGTAAATTTGAAAATTTGGAAATTTGAAAATTTCGAAACTAACAATTATAGTTGGTGTGGTTTTTTTATGAGAAGGGGAAAAGGGGGGGTCAGGATATCTTTCTAGATTGGAGATTTTTAATAAAGATGATGTCCTATTAAGCGGGTTTTGATTCTGGTTAAGAAAAGTAGGAAAAATGTTCTTTGGGGGACATAAAAAGAACAACGAACTATTGGGTATGGGAAACTACAGGAATTCAGTTTTTGCTCATAAACTCGGTGATGGAGAAGGCTGCGTGACATGAAAGTTTCAGCAATGTCTAACCTGACACGGAGACGCCTTTCTCTGAGACGGTCAGGTAATTTTTTTATAAAACTTTGGTTGACAAAAAATATTAGTCGGCGGTCCCACCTAATAAGAGAACTCACTCGTTCCACTTTTTCTTCAGTTTTCTATGTTGAAGGTCTCCCTGTGTAAGATTAGTTTTTTTACTGCTTCTTGGCCATCCAAAATTGTTTTATGCCAATAAAAAACTTGTGCTCTTTTTTAAGGAATGTTCCCCATTGACTGATGTGTATTTAAATTTTCACATGGCACAAATAACTGTCATTTGGCAACAGGTATTTACCTTATTACACTGCATGGCAGAATTGGCATATTTTCGTATGGCAACAGATGGTGTCATCCAACTACTTGACATGTACATGTCATTTTACCATTTAAAAACATGACTTTTCTTCATATGTACATCTAACATCCCATGGCAGCACCTTTGCGCATGGTAAATCAGTTTGTGGGCTTTGCATTCCGTAATGGCGCTACCATGTGCTAGCAGGTATCATCATTTTACGTGGTAGCCAAATTTAGACCCTATCTCACTGCATGGAAAAATGTAATGTTGACGTGAAAAATATGACACATGGCCACTCGAATGCCAGTTTAATTCTAGATGAATACTCACATGGCTGTCAAAATTACACTCACATGACATCTTGTCATGCAGCCTGATACTATCTTATCAAGCTCTATAAGGTCGCATATATACCGTATAAGCTTGAAACTTGCACCTTTTGTTGAGGAGTCTAAAAAAATTCAAAAGAAGTTTGGCAGATTATGAATTAATGTAGTTTTTTTTAATAAATTGATATTGCACTCCAACAAAAATATATTGTCATAAAAATTACTATCTATAGTCTACCTCAAAGATAGTTGACAATATTTTTTTCGATTTATGTATTGCTCTAGCGATTCTACAATAAAAAGAAGAAAAGTTTATATTTTTTATCTTTTTGGTAAAAAAAATGGACACATAAAAGATCTACCAAGTAGAAGTTTTTTTTTCAATAGGTTTGAAATAGGCTATGTTGACAGTTGTGTCATTTAGTTTTTTAACGTTTTCACCGAAAAATATTTACCATTTGCTCAAATAAAAATTATTGGAAATTTATTTAGAAATAATTGAAATCCATTAGAAAAATAGTTGATCTGTAAAATAACATTTCGTAAAATTTGCGATATTTTTTGTCGTAATGATCGTCCAACTGAGCCGTCAATCAAGAATTTTGTGCATAAATTTGAGTCTACAGGTTTGGTACAAACCAGCTAAAAATATTTATCGGTTTCATGAGGTTCTCAATAATTGTTGGGGGTGTCCACAATGACCACATGGGCTTACAGTTACTGTCAGTGAGCCTACAGTTACTGTCAGTAGCCTGCGCTGTATGGGCCTATAGTTACTGTCAGTGGCGTGCGCTACAAAGACATGGTGACTAATTTTTATGGTCTATTTTTGATTACGTGGATGTCGACGACTTGTGGTTTCTGCCGGACGGCGCTACATATCACACTGTCCAAGAAACAACCGATTTATTGGAAAACAAATTCAACGAACATCTAATATCGCGCAGAGGTAATGTCAATTGATCACCAAGAGAGCATGTGATTTAACGCCGTTGACCTTTATCTTGTGGGGCTGTCCAGATAAATAGCTGATTTATAATTGGCAATGTCCTCAATGATCACATGTCGATTATAAGATCCAATTGGTCCAAGAATTAAAGCCTTCAGGTTATTTTCAATGTCGATATTGCGCTTCTAGGAGGAAGCTAATTTTTACTTAGACGGCTATATTAACAAGCTAAGTTGTTTCATTTGGGGATATGAAAATCTAAGCTCAGTTATTAAACAACTTTTACATTTATCACGTAACATATAACTATACGGTGCGCTTTATGGGCCTACACTTACTGTCAGTGGCGTACGCTACAAAGATATGGTGACCAATTTTTTATGTCACACTATCCAAGAAACGATCGATTTATTTGAAAACAAATTCAACAGACAACTAATTTCGCGCAGAGATGATGCCAATTAATCACCAACAGAGCATGTGATTTAACGCCGTTGACCTTTATCTTGTGGAGGGCTATGCAAACGAATAGACCCACGCACAATTTAAGAGGTCAAAACCAATATCAACTGCATCAACCGAGAAATAGAGCTACAATCATGCAAAAATGTTATCAAAAATATTATAAAAAAAGTCCAATTATGCAAAAATATGACTGTAAACGTACTCTGTAAAATAATTATTTTTCCTTTTATAAATGGCACAAAGTCTCTGCAACATATTTCAATAAAGAATGACCAAATTTTCATACAAAATGTGCGTTTTATTAAAAATTTACAAAAAAAAATAAGTCCTTAGAAAATCCGAGAAATTGCGCTCGTAGTGTCGGTAAAGATTTTTTTTGGAAGTAGCATTATCGATTTTTTTTGTAAGTAGCTGTCAAAATTTCAGCTCGATCCATAGCGTAGGTCAATTTCTATCGTCGATTAAAGTTAACGACATTTATTTGTGCATAACAATGGAAAAAAGCGAGTTTAGGGATGTCATCAAACATCTCCATTTGAAAGGCTTAAGCCCGAAAGAAATCAAAGCCGAGTTGGATGCAGTTCATGGCACATCTGCACCTGTGTTTGCGACGGTTTACAATTGGGTGAATGAATTTAAACGTGGCCGTTCATCCACAAAAGATGAACATCGTTCAGGACGCCCAGTTGAGGTGTCTACTCCTGAAATCATCGACAAAATCCACGATCTGATTGCGCGAATTAGTTGAGGCCACGTGCATATCACAAGGTACAGTCGCTTCAATTTTGCACGAAAAATGTCACTGTGGACAAAACCTGGATACACTACTACACTCCAGAAATGAAGAGACAGTCATCACAGTGGATTTTCAAGGGTGAACGGGCTCCGAAGAAGGCAAAAACTGTGCCATCGGCTGGCAAGGTGATGGCCACGGTCTTTTGGGATTCGCAGGGCATCATTTTTATCGACTACATGGAAAAAGGAAAAACAATAACAGGAGCGTATTACGCGTCGTTATTGCAACGGTTGAGCGAGGGAATCAAAGAGAAACGCCCCCATCTGAAGAAGAAAAAAATCCTCTTGCATCAGGACAATGCGCGTGTGCACACCTGCGCTGTTTCCATGGCCAAAATTGTGGAATTGTGAATGGAATTGTTGCAGCATCCCGCTTATTCACCAGATTTGGCCCCGAGTAACTATTTTCTTTTCCCCAATCTGAAGAAATGGCTTGGCGGACGACGGTTCACTTCCAACGAGGACGTCATTGCTCAAACGGATGAGTATTTTGCATAACTTCCGAAATCGTATTTTTTGGACGGGATAAAAATTTTGGAAAAACGGTTGGAAAAGTGTATAGAGCTAAAAGGACATTATGTTGAAAAATAAAATTTTTTTTTTTAAAAAAACAGTTTTTTTCCATCTTTTTCTAAGGACTTATTGATCGACCCTCTTAATATTATTTTGTCTAATTAAAAAAAAAAATAAAACAGGAAAAACTTGAATTTTTTATCATATAAAAAATACATTAAGCAATAAAATTTCAAAACTATTTTTAATTTATCCAAAATCCAATAATCTTATTTTTGTACAAACAAACAAAAAATCTTACAAAATATATGTAGTGGGGGGGAAAAAGATTAATTACTGATGGAACAAACACATCTGAACACATAATATAGAAAATATTATTTCAATCAATAATATTTTAGACCAAAAAAAACAACAAAAAATTTAAATAAAATTACCGAAATTCCTTAGCTTACAAAATTTGTTTAATAAAAAAAAGCTTAATCTGTTATTAAATCAACTTCGAAAAACCTCAAAGAATAATTTTAAGTGAATCATTTCCAAGAAAACCAAACAAGTAACTCTAACCACTTAAGTGAAATACTTGTACAATTACTGCCAAAAGAGTTCGATGTCTTTATAATAATAAAAATAATTATGCGCGTTTTTTTTTTCTTTAATAAAAAATGACAAATTCTCAACAAAAATAAAAATAACAATAAAAAAAATGCTAAATAATCATTTCCCACGTTGGATATTGACTTTTGATATTAAAGTTTTCCAATTGGTGCGCACGTTGAAAAAGTCGAATAAAGTAAAATAGTAATTACAGCATTTAGTATGCGGAATGGTTTGGGGTCAAAGGTACAAATTGATGGCAATCGAGGTAATTTCGTTGAAACTGAAAAGTGTGACACCAAAAATGACTACAACTAGATAATTCTTCTATATTTGAGGAGAAGTTTTTTTAGTTTTAAGTTTTCTGTATGCAAAGAGACAACAAAGAAGAATGTTCCAATTATTCGTTACGATTTTTTTCTTGTATTCTATCATATGGCAGCAGGTCGATGTACTTTTAACTTTAATGAAGAAAGAAATTTTTATATTTGTTTAACTAAAAAGCAGAATTGGAATAAATTCGAGTTACTTCACAAATGGAATTCCATTTAAACATGAATCGATTCGATGGCGGCCTTCATAACAAATATGCTCGTGAGCACGAGTATCGCGATTAAGCGAGAACTACTTTCGATTCCATCAACACTTGCTTGACACGCATTGTACAGCAAGTAAATACAACCAATCGGATTTGTTAAAAAAAAAAATATTTCAAAAAATTCTAATTATTTATTTATTATTGTTGTAAATGTCAATAACCGGAATTTTCCTTAATAATATTATTTGCGAATTTCTTACCATAGTCCATGGAAATAAAAAATGCGGTAGAATAAATTTCATCTTGATTTTGTTTAATAAACATTTTTTCGTATGAGTTTCTTTTTGCAATGTCATTGAAAAATGTTAACGCATGGTTACGAAATTTCAATAAAATTAAAAAATACATACACATATATGTGGATGCGAAAAATTTACTTGGATAAATATTATAAAAATTAACAACATAAATTTCGATAAATTTACTGTCAAAGTTTCAGTCTTTGACTACTGTCAAAGTTTCAGTCGATTCCCTTCATTAGTTTTGTTTTGAGAGCCTTTGAAAGCGAGCGTGTCGGTCGGTTGCACAAAAATGGCAAAAGAACAATAGCGTTCGGTGATTAGATTCTTGTTTTTGGAAGGGAAAACGCGCAGCGAAATCAAAGATCGCTTGGATGCTGTGTATGAGGACTCTTCTCCTTCGATGGCGACCGTCAAGAATTGGTTCAACGAGTTTGTTCGTGGCCTCACGTCGGTTTTTGATGAGCCACGCCCAGGTGGCCCAAAAAAGGCTGCTACGGAGGAAAACGTTAAAAAAGTCCACGATCTCTTGTTGGCAGACCGTCGATTGAAGAGATAGCTGAGACTGTGTGCATCGCAATAGGAATGGTGCATCATATTCTACACGAAGAACTGGGCATGAGAAAGCTGTTTGCTCACACCGGAAAACAAGCGCAACCGTGAGACCACATCGGCGACGTGTTTGGCGCTGTTTCAGCGCAATCCAGCGGAGTTCTTGCTTCGTTTCGTGACCGTCGACGAAACATGGATTCACTGGTACACACCAGAGACCAAGGAACAGTCGAAACAGTGGACTTCACCCGGCGAACGTGCTCCGAAGAAGGCGAAGATTGTTCGATCGGCCGGAAAGGTGATGGCCACCGTTTTCTGGGATTCACAAGGTGTGATCCACATCGATTACCTCGAGAAGGGTAAAACAATCACGGGGCGCTACTATGCTGACTTATTGGGCCGATTTGACGTCGAATTGAAGAAAAAGCGGCCCCGCTTTGCGAAGAAAAAAGTGCTGTTCCACCACGACAACGCGCCGGCTCACACCTCCGCCATCGCCATGGCCAAATTGGTCGAATTGCGCTACGAATTGCTGCCCCATCCACCGTACTCTCCAGATTTGGCCCCCTGTGACTACTTTTTGATTCCAAACCTGAAAAAATCACTCGCCGGGAGTAGATTTGGGTCGAATGAGGAGGTCATCGTCGCCACGGAGGCCTATTTTACTTCCCTCGAGAAAATGTATTTTTTGGATGGGTTAAAAAAGTTAGAGCATCGCTGGGCCAAGTGTATCGAGCTTGAAGGAGATTATGTGGAAAAATAAATTGCCACCTTTCCAAAATTTTCGTTTTTCTTTTGTAGGCTAAGTACTTGTTGAATGACCCTCGTATTTTCACACCAGATATATAAGTAATGAGACTAATTTTTGTTGTTATAACAATTTTATTTCATTTTTATACATCATTATAATCGCTATCATAGTACGAGGGCAATATGATAAGTCATTGGCTAATGAAAAGATGTAACTGATATCATCAAAATAATATTTTATTTACTATATTAGCTATTCAAAAAGATGTTATAAAAAATTGCATTAGGATCTGTTTATTAGTTTGGTTTTGAGAGCTATTGAAAGGAGACGACAACGTTTGTGTTTTTTTAAAATATGGAAAAAACTGAATTTCATGTGTTAATAAAATACTTTTTTGAGGCAAAACACAGTCTCTGAAAACGAATTTCATGTGTTAATAAAACACTATTTCATTTTTATGCATCATTATAGTCGCTATCATAGTACGAGGGCAATATGATAAGTCATTGGCTAATGCAAAGAAGTAACTGATATCATCAAAACAGTATATTATATACTATATTGCCTATTCAAAAAGATATTATAAAAAATTGTATTAGGATCTGTTTATTAGTTTGGTTTTGAGAGCTATTGAAAGGAGACGACAACGTTTGTGTTTTTTTTTTAAATATGAAAAAAACTGAATTTCATGTATTAATAAAACACAATTTTTTGAGGTAAAAAACAGCATCTGAAAACGAATTTTATGTGTTAATAAAACACTATTTCATTTTTATGCATCATTATAGTCGCTATCATAGTACGAGGGCAATATGATAAGTCATTGGCTAATGCAAAGATGTAACTGATATCATCAAAACAGTATATTATTTACTATATTGCCTATTCAAAAATATATTATAAAAAATTGTATTAGGATCTGTTTATTAGTTTGGTTTTGAGAGCTATTGAAAGGACACGACAGCGTTTGTGTTTTTTTTAAATATGAAAAAAAACTGAATTTCATGTATTAATAAAACACAATTTTTTGAGGTAAAAAACAGCATCTGAAAACGAATTTTATGTGTTAATAAAACACTATTTCATTTTTATACATAATTATAACAGCTAACATAGTACGAGGGCAATATGATAAGTCATTGGCTAATGCAAAGATGTAACTGATATCATCAAAATAATATTTTATTTACTATATTAACTATTTAAAAAGATGTTATACAAAATTGCATTAGGATCTGTTTATTAGTTTGGTTTTGACAGCTATTGAAAGGAGACGACAACGTTTGTGTTTTTTTTTAAATATGGAAAAAACTGAATTTCATGTGTTAATAAAATACTTTTTTGAGGCAAAAAACAGTCTCTGAAAACAAATTTCATGTGTTAATAAAACACTATTTCATTTTTATTCATCATTATAGTCCCTATCATAATACGAGGGCAATATGATAAGTCATTGGCTAATGCAAAGCTGTAACTGATATCATCAAAACAGTATTTTATTTACTATATTTAAAAAGACGTTATACAAAATTGTATAAGGATCTGTTTATTTGTTTGGTTTTGACAGCTATTGAAAGGAGACGATAACGTTTGTGTTTTTTTTTTAAATATGGAAAAAAACTGAATTTCATGTATTAATAAAACACAATTTTTTTAAACAAAAAATAGTATCTTAAATGAAAACCAAGCTCGAAAATTATAATTGCTACTTCTCCCCATCGTATGGAAATATTAATAATTGGTTTACTGAATTTCGTTGTGCTCCTAGGAGTACAAGTGATGCTGAGCCGAGCAGGACATCTAATTTCGGTCACCGTCAAATAAAGGATTAATAAAATACACTATATTATTAGTAAAATACTCTCGAATTTCAAGTTTGTTCCTATAACTTTATAAAAAATCTTGTCTAACCTGAATTTTATATTTCTTAATAGTTTATTTATTTATTTTTTATCTGCATCTAAAATTGTATTATAACAAGCAGATTTACAGTTTAATTAAGAATCTTATGCATCATGAAGTGGGAGTAAAAACCCACCGGCATTTCTCCAATTAATGGAATTTAGATTCCTCTAGAAAATCTCTAGGCCATTGTCTCTTAAGTCTCCTATGAGTCTTTCCGGAGAGGGCAGTACAGGACAATTCTTTCATAAGTGGATTATGATTATAGAATGAACGGGAGTGAAATTTTTGATAGCGGGAAATGCTCAGGTCCTAAACAAAGACAACATTTAGATTACGATGTATTTCGTTGTAAGGATCTTGGATTGTAAGGCCTGGACGCGTTGAATCCCAAAGTTCAATTCCATATGTCCAAATAGGTCTCATAATTGTATTGTAGATTATAAGTTTACTTTTAGTTAGTTTCGAGCGTTTGTCTAGTAGTTTAAGAAGTTGTAAGTAACTTCTGTTAGCTTCAACTCTTTTTAGTCTAGTATGAGGGTTCCATGTAATCTCTTGTCCAAGTAAAGTCCCAAATAACGTACTTTATCATATTGTGGATTCATGTTTGTATTAAGTTATAAAGTGTGAAAGTAATGTGAGCACTCTTCCGTTCATTTACCACCACTCTCCATGTCTTAAACCAGGATTGAAGGTTGGGGATTATAGATTGTTGGAAGCTATGTTATGATTTGTATGGGTAGCAAGTATGGCCGTATCATCTGCTTAAGTAGAAATGATAGTATTAGAATCAGCTGGGATGTCATGGGTATAAATATTATATAAAATGGGACCAAGAATACTGCCTTGTGCGACTCCGACTAGAATAGGATATATTTCCGAGGATTCTGAGTTAATTACAACTTGGAAATGATATTAGGAGAGATATGAATTTATGATAAGGTAGTATATTGAAGGAAGAAAGCTCTTTAGTTCCCAGACGAGTTCAGGATCAAAAGCTTGGGAGATATCTAAAAATAATCTTGGGCAATACTCTTTCCTCTCAAGAGAGGATGCAATATGATCAACGATGGCATTGCTGGATAGTGAAGTGTTCAGATCGGAAGCCAAATTAGTGATCAGGAATAATTTTTTCATTAACTAGGACTGGGTTAAGGCGTTTTAATAGAAGTTTTTCAAAAATGTTACCAAGGATTGGTAAGAGGCTGATAGGTCTAAAGGAGGATGGAGAATTATTAGGTTTATTTGGTTTAGCAATCATTTTTTTGACACAAAATTTCCAGAGTAAGGGAAAATAGGTTGTGCGCAGGATACGAAAGCTTTTTGGGAGATTTGCTTCAGAATAGGAACTGTTATTAGAGCATAACCAGGAGCATTTTTTTATTGGGAAGGCGCAGAATAGTAGTTTTAATTTCCAAGGGCTTCAAATTTTTGGGAGGAAGACTTATAGGGACTGGGAACATTAGTTCTTCGATAGTTTTGTTATCAACTGTTTAGCAAATACTTCAGTTTTTTCTTTGTCTGTTTTTGCCCGATTACCGTCAATTTTATTTCAGTGGGTGTGATGTTCTTTTGTACGAGAGTATTCGTCTAGTGGCTTGCCATAAAGAAATATTGTCACTAAGCGATCTTGTGTAAATTTCATGCCGTTCATTATAGTGATTTCTAATTTCCATATTCAGTTCACGTTGTAGTCGGTTAAGTTTCTGTTTGTAGCTAAGCATTCGTAAGCGTTGCCATTGCGTTCTCATTTTTCTTTTTTCGTTAATTAACGTACGTATTTTAGTTGGTAAATTTTGTTGTTGTGGTTGTGTCGTATTGTAAGAGATGTGAGCGGTTGTGACTGCATGTTGTAACAGTTTATTAAAGTTGCATTTTCTATTTTTATATTTCCAGAAATTTGTAAATTTAAACTAAAATTATTAATTTTTTACGAGACAAATTAATTTTAAGTATTTCAAAAAAATCAAAATATTGTGTACATTTTCTTAAAGAAAAATATTTATATTTTTTGCATTTTCGTACATGCTTTTATATAATTCGAAGTTACCAATTTGGTAATTTGGATAAAAACAGACTTGTCATTTATTAAATGTTAAATATAAATATTATTTAAGGTAATATTAAATTACCTTTAAAAATTGCCATTTTATATTATGGATTATTTAGCCGACTATGTAATGTGCAAAAAAAGATACGCCGATTAGTCATATTAACAATAGGATTTGGGTGGTGATTTTTTGAATAAAATTTCCTTCAGCAATGAGGCTTATTTTTCCTTAGAAAACTACGGCAGCAGGCAAATTTTCCGTACATGAGCCTCTAAAAACCCACAAGTGACTTGTGGAGAAGCCACTGTATCCGCGAAAAGTGTCTGACACGGGGGTGTGTTTTAGTCTGAAAGTATTTCTTTGAATAACCGGCTATTGTTAACCTGAATTTGAAGATTTTAATCTGGGTCATATTTGGTTTCAGCAAAAACAATAGAGAGAAGCGTAATTTCGAGATTTTAGATGATGTCAAATTGACCTAAACGATCACCGTTGGAAAATTTTCTTATAAAACTAATAAAATAGTATATTTACTAAGATAATTTTTAAACTTTAGAGCATATATAAAAACCAACATCCATCAAGTAATTGCCGAATTATATGGTGAAATATGTGGGAAAGGGAATCGAGTGGTGCAAGAAGTCTTATAGTTACTATTTTATAAAAAATCAATATTTTATTTATAATAGAAAGGTTTAAGTAATATAATACAGAATTGTTTAATATGTTTTATTTAACATTACTTTCCAAAGCACAAATTGGATAACTCTTAATATAGTCGAACTGCACTATCGACACTTTTTATTTACTAATCAAAATCGTTATTAAAATTTACTTTCCAAAGCACAAATTGGATAGTCCTTTATTATCGAAATTATTTAAAACAATTTGAATATACTGCAAACAATTAAAAATACTGTAAACACAAAAAACAACTCAAAACTAAATAAGGATTTAAATATTTAAATCGGTTTGTTTATGTTTACATAAGATTAAACACTACAAATGTTTATTTAAAAAATATCAACAATACACAATAATTGTGTTTTTGCCGCCAATTAAATTGCATACAAATTGTTGTAATGGAATAAATTCAAATTAAATAAATAATTAATAAAACATTTAATATTAAAAAATAAAAATTAATTACCTTAAATGAGCCATAACATGATAATAATTTAATACGAAAACTTTGTTGTGCGCGGAGTATTATTATTTTTTTTTAAATGTGTGCAAAATTTTTTAGATATTTTTTATTATTTCTATTTAACAACCCATAATTTGTTAACTTGGTTATCTTTTAAGTATGTTTTTTGGTTAAATGAATTTATGACATTGAGATATATTTTTTACTTTTTCTGATGCTCTATTTAACTTTATGGTATTTGTTATATTTATATTGAAGATAACACATAAACATTAAAAATTATTTATGAAATTTTGATCAAAAGTACTATGCTGTTTGTATTTACAGAGGATTAAATTATTTTATTTAGAAAAAATAATATTGTGGAAAAGCTCTTTGGAATTTGCCAAAATTTTAACATAATAATTATTTATGAAATGCTCTTTGAGTTTTGAAAAAACTATATATGTGTAGTTGGTAAATTTATTATTTTTAGTACTATATATTGTCTAAATAAATAAAATAAATTGTGGCAAAGTATTCGTAGAAATATGACTTATAATTACGTCTCAGTATATGAATTACGTTTAACGAATACGAATATTTGACGATTTGATGAATTTCTGCTAGTTTTTGCTTGTTTTTTTTTTTGAATTAATGGCGACGTAAGTATTTATTATTAAATTTTTATTTAATAACAAAATGTTTAGCATTTATTAAAAACATTAAACAATGATTTTTTTATAACTAAAAAAAATATAAGCATTTTGATGTTAAAAATTTAGGTTCAATAAAATATATTTATAATTTAGATTTTGATAAAATTTTATTGCATAAACTTTGCAATTGTGAATAAAAGAGCCACGATACTACTTCTTACAGCACTAAATTCTTTTGAGGCAATTTTTTGATGACTGTTTTTGTACATTTAGGGCTTTTACTTGATAGATATTAGTTTTTTAAATGCACTTAAATTTAAAGAGTATCTATATAATTATTAACTCTTACGTAGTCCTAGAAAAAATTGTGCAGCGACGTCAAATCGTACGATCTTGGTGCCCAATTGACATTCCCAATTAATCTTAAAGTTATGCATCCTTGGAAAATGTTTGATAATAATAAAGCCGAAATTTACCATTTTGTAATGTTTTGTTTTTTAAATGCACTTCAGTTTTAAGAGTATTTATATAATTGTTATATTTTATGTAGTCCTACAAGAAATGGTCCAACGACGTCAAATTGCATGATCTTGGTGGCCAATTGACATCACCAGTTAATCTCAAAGTTATGCGTCCTTGGAAAATTTTTGATTAATAATAAAGCCGAAATTTACCATTTTGTACCGATTTGTTTTTTTAATGCATTTAAGTTTAAAGAGTGTCTATATAATTATTATATTTTACGTGGTCCTACAAGAAATGGTCCAACGACGTCAAATTGCATAATCTTGGTGGCCAATTGACATCACCAGTTAATCGCAAAGTTATGCGTCCTTAGAAAATTTTCGATCACTAATAGAGCCGAAATTTACCATATTGTACCGTTTTGTTAAAATCACATATAATTTAGATTAAAATGTTTAAGTTTAGTAAGGTCTGTTATTATGCGGCCATATTGCTCAAAATCGATGGTAACAGTCTCTCTTTCTTCATTTTCAAAGAAATGCGGGCTAATGACACCGCCGGTTTAAAATTTAAACTAGACAATCTCTTTACTTGAATACAATGGTTTCCGCACAAGTCATTTGTAGCAATTTCAGAGCCTCATAAAGGAGCCTTATTGTTGAAGAAACCTCATTGCAAAAAAAGTTTTTACTGTATTAACCCGGTTAAATTTGTAAAAATTTTCTTTACAAAAAGTTCAATAACAAATTTTTTTATATAAAACAGCAAACATTAAACTATACTAATCTTATACTGTGTTATATACTCATATATGCTTAAAATCTATCAAAAAACAGGACTGTACATTTCATACTATAAATTGGATAATCCTCTCCTAAGTAGTTAATCCGACACCATTAATATAAAGTGTTCTCAAAAGGTATACATTTTTTAACATCCATAAATTAATTTTTAAAATTACCCACAAAAAATTCATTCCAATTAAGCCTTTAATAAAAAAAAAAAGAAAACCTAATATTCTGTTACACCATATTGTTTATAAACAATCGCTTAATTCGAACGCTAACAACATTTGTACTAGCGTTCAATGTTGATAAACAATTTTCTAGGAAGAATATTTCCTGTGTGAAAAGCGCTTAAATTAAATAAAAAATTAGTTTGCCAAATCTGTTTTTTTTTTACTTTTTTAGTTTCTAAAAGAATTTAATAAAAATGTAAAGTAATTATAACTGACAAATAAATAGTTTCTATATAAGTTAAAAAAATTATAGTAATCACGATTTGTCGGTTTTAACCAGATTTACAATTAGGGGAATTTTTGTTGTTGATTGTTTTTGTCTACAATAAAAACAAGTGTACAGAACTAATTAACAATACCATAATGCCATATATCGAACTAAGCAAGTTTTGTAAGTTTTCTACTACTGCTTACTTGTGCCTTTTGGATATTGTTCAAAGTCATTTTAATTAGTGTTAGTATCTCTCTGAGCAGAAATTCTTTCCAATACAAATCGTACTAAAATGCGGTTTTCAGAATTCCAAAACAAACATGATTACTTAACACCACTTGTATCTATACTAAATTTATTAATATTTCAATAGTTTATATATCATATAATACTAGATTATTGTTTTTTTTTTTTTTTTTTTTTGGTTGAAATATGTTATAATTAAAAATATATATTTTTTTTTGTTTTATTTTACCTTTACAAGTACCTGTCTAGTTTAAAATAATATCATACATCATACGCCATTAATATTGGGATAAGAGTTTTTTTTTAAATTATTATTATTTATATTTCTTGAGATATTTATTTGTGATAATGACACTCTCTAAGATATGATCGGATTACAGTTAAAGCTCTTATTATTTTTTTTCTATACATATTTTGATTAGTTGTAATTGTGGTTTTAATGGCGCCACTGTCAAATTGTATAGACACCATTCGAGACAGAATATTATTATTAGTCCCCGTTACATTAAAATGTCCTCTTTCGATTGGTTTTTGCCAATGATGATGGTTTGTATCTATAATATATTCCATCAATATTTGATTAATTTGAGAAGAAAACTAGATAAAATTCTTTAAAAATAAAAAATATAATAAAAATTTTCGAAAAATTTAAATAATAATATTTTGTTACGGAAATTATAAGGATATATATTATATATGATCCGTTTCCATACGTTTCCTCGGAAACGTCAAAATATAGTTCACATACTGACTGCCATTATTGTGTGCGCTCTTTTTTTCCTCTCCTATTCTCTTTTGGAGAATTCTGTTCGAAATGTATGCACATTGTTGCGTATGAGGAGGACTTATTTTCTGGATGATATTTGCTTCTTTTCAGCTCCAGCAACTCCCCATTTAGCTCATATACAAGTATGAGTTAACGAAACACTTCATACGGAATGCTTTAGTAAAAAAAATCGAAATCGAAACGCGGCGAAGGTGACCTTCTGCATACCATTGACAATTGACCAACCACCAGTTAAAGTGTATATGTGATATATACATAACTATGTGTATGCATGTGCATTTAGAGCTTATTGAAGAGTTTGTTTTTGTACAATTTAGCTAAACTTTCAATACTAATAAAACTATCGAATAAAAATAGTTTTTGTTTTTTTTGAAAATTTTAAAATGGAATTATCCATGTAGAAGCAGTGAACTTTGAGAAAAACCCCAAATTTCAAGTTCCAAGTTCGCAAAATAATTGCACACACCGGTTCGGGTTCGGGGAATCGTGGGTTTATCGCTTCTCTTACTCACTCACACAAGCGCAAATTGCCGATAAAATTTAACGATTGGGCTTCGTACGATCCATGGACTACAGGCTAAGTTCCAGTCAGCTACAGTTATATTGCTTTGAAATCTCATCGAGAAAAGGTAAAACGTTCCGTAGTTTTGTTAACGTATACCAAGTGGGTTTGGACATTATTATATTACTTATACGTTATCGAGAAAATAAAATATACCCGAGCGAGAGAATTTTCTCTATTGGTTATATGACAGTGTCGGTGGTCTTGTTCCTTATTTTCTAAAAATAAATTCGTTTTATTTTCAAAAAATCGCGTAAATAGTATTTGATTTCGGTTTTCTAGCCCACGTTGGCATCATACTTTTCGAATACGACGGAAAAGTTTTTTTTTTTGTCAATTATTTATCGAATTGAATGGTTTGTTATTCCAGCTTTGGCTATTTAAAAACGCCAACAACCAACACCAATTGATTACAAAATATTTGCTATATATATTTTAGTTTCGTGTCAGATATAAAAGTAAAATAATTTACTTCGAAAAATATTAATTCATATTACATAAAACACAAAATTGAAATCATATTTTTTTTTTCAAACAAAACAGTCTATGCGTTTGCGTTAAGTGTCACGTGTTTTAAAAACATTTCAATAGTATTAGTTAAGTGGTGGTAAATTGACTATTTTTATTGCTTAATTGCAAAGTTCCTTTCTATTTTGGATTATATTTTAAACATTTGAAAATTCTATTCTTACGAATTTCGAAGAGAACTATAATTAACATAATTTATAATAGTCACAATGAATGTAATAACATCAGGTGTGAAAGAAATCGCCTTAAAGAGCGACAAGGCAGCAAAGAATCGTCAAACTGTAAGTTGGAAAATGTAGTGTACTTTTTTAATAATTATTTTTTCTTAATTTTTAGTATAAAAATTATACAGAAAATTATATAGTTCTGTAGGACATATTCTTCGTTTCGATATTCCTAAAAAAAAAAGTTACGATTCACTAAAAATTCAATAATTTTTGTAAAAATCTTAAATAAAAATAATATTCTGCGTCATTTTTCAAAATAACTGTTGTATTATCAGTTATGAATAACTATTGTGTTACTCGTATTATTTAGGGATTTATTGAGTTTTTTTGTCTTTAATGATAGGAACAGAATTCCGACTGAAACAGAAAAATTGAACTACAAATACTGTCAAAAAAATTCACCGAATTAACCAATTAAATACAATTGCATTAGTAAATCATTATTTATTAAATCAAACAAATAATCCTACCACATAAAAACAAAACCCACTGAAATGTATGGCAGTACATGGACTACAAGTGCAAAATTCAAATAAGATTTCAGTGATAAAAACGGTCGGAGTTTTGTGTGCATTCCCATATAATTGAAAGTTTTTGAAAAGATCCGACTGGGCGTATTTAACTAATGCAATTTTTCCAAAATATTATTTAATTCTTTTTACAAAAAATAACGTAATTTCATAAAGACACACATTCACAATATAGTGTAAACGTATTCAAAATTGTTATTTATTACTAAAAGACAAATAATGGCAATGTGTTCTTTCTTATTAATTAATCACTTGAATAAATAACATAAAAAAAGGTTATTATTGAAAACTGTTCTTATATATATGTACGTATGTGTGTGTATATATTTATTTGGATCAAATTCGTCTCTTAAGAAAAAAGAAAAAAACTGTTTCAAAAAATAAAATAAAATTAATAATTTACATTGAAAATAATCTTTTTAAGGGATGTTCCCGTAAAAACCCAACAAAGAGATATTTTTTGCTTGGTTAGAACAGTGTTGTTGCTGGAAAATGGATTTCATCACGATTGCATGTGGTGGCGGTCGTCAAATTATGAATGAAGTCAGAAGAAAAGGGCTCGTTTCCAATGTTACTTTGCTTGCAAACTAATACATCGAAAATGGCGCGCACAATTTACACATATTCTTTTTTCTCTCTTCTATTATTTTTCGTTATCTACTTATTTTTATTTAAACAGTATTTATATAAAATATTAGCTATGTAAGTATAATCGTTCTCCTCTAAATATCCTTTTAGAAATTTATTTTTTTATAACAGTTTTTTTTGGTAATTCAGTTTGTTTTTGTTTTTTTTTTCTTCTTCTTATATATAAAAACATTAAATATACTATTTTTAAGAATTTCTTTTGTAAAAACATGGAATTTAAAAAAAAAATACTTGCGTTTTTATGCAAAATTTTTCTAGTTGTCAGATTTAAAATGTAAAATTTTTAATAAAAAAATTAATATTTTATACAATAATAACAAAAAAGGATGTGACAATTTAAAAGTGATTTTTCTTTAAATTAATTTGGACTAAATTATTGAGGAAATTTTATAAATGTCATAGTTTTTGTTATTTGATTAAAAATTTCCACTTTTAACAAAAATTCCAATAAAAAAATTTGAATAAAGAGGTAAAAATAAATTTTCAAAAGGAAATAAATAAAACTCGGGAATAGTTAAAATGTGTTAGTTTGCTTTTATAGTATTTGAGTGCACATTTAATCTTATATGGGTGCGTGTATTGGAAAAAGACGGAGGTGTGTTCAATTTCTTTTACATAATGCATAATACAATTGGAAATATAAAAAAAATTCTCCTATTCTGATTATTAATGCATTCTAAATTTTTCCCTTATTTTTATCATTTATTTGTGAACAATTATTGATATACGAGTATGTATGGATATGATAATTGCATGATTTACGTTAGAGTTGAGTCAGTTTTTCTCTCTAGAAAATCTACGACGCGGCAAATATGAAAATATACTAATTTAAAGGAGCACGACCTTAGTTAGGACTCTACAAAAATTATAATGTAATTATTTCCGTAATAATACATATGTATACATACGCACGAGTATATATAGTAGTATATTTTTATATAATGCAAAATTACACAAGATTGTGTCGACTTTTCTAAATAAAATCAAAGTATAAGATTAACCCGTCACCATAACCTTCGTATCTGCTAATGAAAAAAAAAAAATTCGAAAACAATAAGCCAGAGTATAGAAAATGATTTATGAAGCCTTCAGAACAATTAAAAGTACTCCTAATTTCCTTGTAGGTGTATGTTATTATACTATGTACTTATGCGAATATACGTGCTCTCGCAAGAATAACAAAAGCTACAACATAATACATATATTCTCTTGTCAAATGATTGGAAAAACATTTAGTGAAACAGAGACAAGGGCATATTGATTAATCTTGACAACAATTTTGTTTTGTTTTCAATTTTTTTGTTGCTATTAATTCTATTTTATTCAGAAAAAAAAAACATTAATCTCAAGTAGATTTGTTCATTTGTTTTTTTTTTTCTACTGCTAAATAAAACGGTTATTAAATTGTTAATTAATATTATTTATTAATGTAAACAAAAAACATTTCCACGGTGCTAGTACATATAAATAAGTGCAGTAACCCATGCGTATATATATATATAGGCACATATAATTATGTAATAGAAGTGTAGGTAAAAATCTATTTACATATCTATATACTTCTGTGCTTAGATATACAGTCGTGTATATAAAAATCGGATCATTGACGTCATCACAGCCAAGTGCTACTGCCTTCTTATATGCGCTTGACCGTAAGATAGATCAGGGTGTGAATGGTGCGCGGTGGAAATGTGACTTTGGAGAATAATTGCGTTTCCCTTTTGAAGAAAATCTCCCCACCAACACCGTTTGTTGCGCAGGCAAGTATTTCGTTGTAATAATTTTTTATCAAGTACGCCTATGGGACAAATTATTTCAATAATAAAATTAAAATTTTCTTTTTTTTCGAAATTAATTGAATATAAAATTTAAATGTAAGATTGGTTTTTTTGGATGGGGGGGGGGGGAGGGAGGTGGAGGGTTTCGGTTTTCAAGAAAATAGAAATTTTTCTGCGTAAATTTTTTTTTCTGTTTACGAGTAGAAATACATATTTTTTTTTACACATGCACATAAATAAGAGAAATCAATATGGCAATGAACGCAAATGTGTGAATATGATTGTCGCCCAAGCAAAAATTGAGAAGCCGATACGATATGCGATGAAAATGAAAAGAAAGAAAAATATAAGATGGCATGCCTTCGTGTGAACAAGGGGCTCGACCAATGATAGAAGGGGCTCGTCGACGTCAGCACAGCATAGCACGTAAAATGTGCTGTAGTATTCGAGGCGATTCAACGGTGTGCGCAAATACAATTCATTTGCCAACACGCCATCGATTGCGCCTATTCTGTTTCCATAAAGTAGGCGAAGTGCGGAAGCACGTGCAGTGCACAATGGAGATCAGGTCATTGCTTGGATGAGTGTGTGCGCGCACAAAGTTTTGGCTTGTACACGAACGGCTGTTTAACAGAACGCGTTATTTTTGGGCAGTATTGCGGGTGATAATGTTTGACTATGTCTGGCGTAGGACTTTGCACGCATTTTATTATTGTTTTTTTTTTTTTTTGTTCTTTGAGATTCTATCTGTAATTTTTTTCAAATACTTTTTGGTGCTTATATTTTTTTTCACCTTTTTCTGATTTTGGTCTAAAAATACAATACATATAAAAAAAAGATGGAGGAGCATTTTTAAAACGGAAATTTCTGATAAACAACATCTAATTATTGTCGAAAAAAGCGAAAATAATTGAAAAATATTTCATTTTTTTGGCCATTTTTCTTTTATGTCAATTAAATGTGGATTTTCTTTCTTGTTGGTCTTTATTATATAGTATTGGTCTGTTCATGCACACAGAGTAAAATGTCCTTGCCGTTCGACCTCATCATAGAATCTTGTGACGCAAATGTTCCGTTAGTTTGACGATGGTACACAAATGTGCTTGTAGTAGTAATTTGGCGAGCCCCTTATTTCTATCTTGCTTTAATATGAATGTATGATTTCCTATACCGTCGCACTCCTTTTTGTCAGTTTTCTATAATATACTTTTCCCGTCCTGTACACATATGTGTGTGAGTTTTTTTTCTTGCGACATTTTTGGCATTTTTTTTCTCTCAAACCAATTTTATGCTTGTGCGTTGTAGACTGTTTTGTTTTTTTTAATTATTCAAATTTACTTATAAGAATTTTAATCAAGAATTATGGTTTTGTTTAGACTGTCCAAATATACATATTATGGTTTTGCCGGAAAACATGTGAACTTTGGTCGTTTGGAAACTTTCGGTTGGTTGGCAATAACGTTTCTTATAATGATGATAAGAAACTTTTTTTAATAACTTTTTATTATATTGTAGATTTAGATTATTTGTTTGGTTGATTGCATATGTAAGGTCTCTGACACAATCACTAAAGGCCATTATGTAGCGTCTCGACCATGAGGTCATATTGTGACAGCTAGGATACTTTTTTATGGAGATTTTGATTATTAAGTGTGAAGTTAATCATATAATAATCAGAATATTTATAAAAAATATTAACTCTGAAAAAACGAGTATACCATATAATAAATACACCCCCATTATAAATGCGTAATTATATTATTAAAAAGAATTTTTTTAAATAATAATTTGAAAAAAAAAACTTTTTAATAAAAATTTATGCATAAATCAATGTAAAAATATTTTTGGAAAATTTCATTCCAAATTATAAAATGATCATTTTCATAAATATTAATATGTGAATATGCATGGATACATTAAGACCTGTTAAGAACATGTGGCCATCATTTCAATGACTTTATTTATGCACTTGTTTTTTTTTTCTCTTCAGATTAATTTTTTTTATTCTTTAAGTTTCCGAACAAGATCGCCCATTTTATACTTGTGGGTACCATATATGGTATGCTAGACGCCCTAAAAAGAAGTGAATGTCATTAAACCGGTTCGATTGCATACCAAATGGATTCGTAAAGAGACAGTTACATATTTTCTGGTCTTATGAAATAATCAGTAATTCCTGTCTTGTGTGTGGTCTCTGATATGACAAAAAAAAATTAAGATAATGGAAAAAAATCAAACAAAACTTAAAAATATCAACACTGTTCAAAACTGGAAGCTATTTTTGGGATATATTCGCTTGTGTGTATGTACATATTCTTAATGAGTAGTAGTACAGTGAATGAGTACAGTTTCTGTACAAGGTACATGGCTGCATTAAAGAAATTTTTTGAACGTGCTTTTATCCATGCCTCTGCAGAAGGAATCCATTTACTACAGACACACTTCTATATGAATATGTGTAACCATAGAAAAATCAAGGAGATGAAATAAGTAATTTTGCAAGATTTGCGAACAATTTCGTCATATCTAAATGAGATGATTTTTATTGGTGTGTGTGCGTGTATGAAAAATAATTTACATAAAAATGAACAATTATTTAGACAAACAGCGCATATAAGGATCGGAAAGAAAAATTTGCAAATTTCTAAGAAATTTGTGCAATTGTAAATAATAATAAAAAGCACCATGACGTCACCAAACAAACACACCCCATTCTGCAATGAATGATATTGTATGAATCGAATGCATACTCGTATGAATGTGTGCGTAAACTTTTTATTCTGGTTGGTTAGTTTTGGTTGATTTTTGCATGAATTTCGTCACGTGGTCAGATAGTTTCGTCATTTGTTTCGTTAAGTTTCGCGCACTACAGTTAAGTAACCTCCTATCTCCCTCTGCGAACATACAAACACATACATTTATATTCATCGTCTCATATTTATTAGATATCATACACGCACGCCCCATTTTTCCTATGCGTAAAATATCCGATAATTAACACCGACTGTTCGATTTTATTCGATTTTTTTTTATTTATTAATTATTAAGAGAACAAAATTGTTAATTATTTGATTAAAATAGTGTTTACCTTCGATTATTTAATATATTTTAATTTATTTTCTGTTTGCTTATAAAAAGAGAATTGTATGAATTTATAATTGAAAAGAAAAAATTATAATTAATACTCATAAAAGTGAACAATTTCCCAACTACTATTTATCTACCTACCTACATATATATAATTAATTATCTTGCCGCCTTTATACTAGATTAACTGTGTAAATAAAATAAAAATGTTTGTTTTTTTTTGCAATATAAAATAAGTATCACATGATTTGATCAAGTCCGGATATTAAAGGTAGTGTACTTCAAGGTAAAAAATTAGCATAAAATTTCAAAATAAAACGCAATATAGTATTTTGCAGAATTCCATAGTAGTTTTAAAGTATTTTTGTTCTAAAATAACGTTTTTTTCTTCTTTTTTAAAATAAATTTTGGTAAATTTCAAATAATAAATTTTTTACTTTATAGAAAATATTTATTAAAAATTTTCAAATCTTCTGAAAATTTTGTATTTGCATTTGCATAAACAAATTTTATTCTTTCATATTTATTAGCAGTAATTAATAAAAATTGTATCGATATCTCAAAGAAGAATATTTATTCACTTTATGGCGATTTGTTTACATTTGATTTTATACAAATTGTTTGAACTTTAGCTCCTTCATTATGTTAATATCAATATTTACATATAATTTGAATTCGTAGAATATTTTACAAATATATAAGAAAGTTTGGCAGAAATAATTTTTACAAACTCCCTATAAAAATTGACATTTATTCGAATACACAGAAAAACGATAAAATTATTTTTAATCATTTGTAATCAATTGAGTTGGGTTGAGACTAGTCGAAACGTATCGATAATTTAGTTTTGATCGTAATTCAGCCGTGCATAATTTCACAATGTTACCAATATTGAAATTAAAAAGTAAACCATCAAAAAGGGGAATAACTTTTCACCGAAATGGCATTATTCATTCATTCATCATCACCTCGGCAATAACCTCGCCACACATAGGTAGTACACAGGTCAGGTAAACACATCGTCACAACGCGAATTTATTCATATCACCTGAGAAAAGTCACGTCAAACATGATTAAATATTAGTCACGTTTATTTAAGTTATACCATACCAACCAATACGTACTTAATCTTGTTCGATACCAAAGTCCATTTGGTGGTAATTGTGCCTTTTTGCCCTCCAAAGTGCATTCGTAATAGAATAGATAAAAATTTTATCGAAATAAAAAAATATTGTTATTAGACTAGATGAGTGTGTGTGTTAGTATTGATATTAGGTAAAAAAGATGATGAAAATCATGAACTTTTTACGTATTGAATTATTAATTATTCAAATTTGAGATAATTTTAGAAATAAACTCCGAAAATACCATAAATTAATACTTTTCGATATTAAAAGATTGTTTTTTTTATTTTTTTTAATTTATACATATGTACATGCGGATGCATGGAGTTAAAAATAAATATTTAGTTTGTTTGTGTGTATTTGAAATGCTATAATTATGGAGGGAAAATAAGTTGTTTGTGTGCGTGGACAAATTAAAAAAATACCTTGGTATGGGAATTAAGAAAAAAGGGGCTTGCCGCCAAGATGACTTCTAAGAATAGTAATAATATTGTTTGATCAGTTCAAAAATTCCTAAATATTTTTCGTTAAGTTTTATTAGAGTTCATTTTGGAACATAAAAAATATTAAAAGAAATTTGAAAGGAATTTTCCAAATGAATAAGGTGACAATTAATATACACAAAAAGAATTGGAAATATTTTTGGGTGTGTACACAAATCCGAAGACATTTATTTTTTAATGCACATTTATTTTGATGCAGTGTGCCCGCGGTAGCATAACAATGTTGGCGCAGACTGTCCAATCCATCAGAATTCGTTATCGTATAGTCCTCCTCCCTCACCTTCTTCATGGAATGTTAACCGGTATGTTGACAATTCAATATGAGCGATTGAAGTTGTTGAGCTGGGTTGGTAGAATAGTGGTGGTTATGCATCGAAATCATTTGCAAAAAAAATGGTATTTATCCACTTTACTTGTGTGCGTCCAACTGGAGAGTGGTGGCTACTACTAAAATGCTTGAGTTCCACTCTGATATCCTCATTGTTTGTTATTCAATCGTTAGTAGTACTCTAGTCTCACCTGCGTGATCAATGATATTTTCACAAGCGATTAAGGATTAAATATTAATATCATTGTTTACTATAAAGTTAACTCTTAAAAAAAAAGAATTAAATTTATTTTATTTAAAAAAAAACGTACATACAAGTATGTTATTAATTTTTTTTTAAACAAAAAGAAAGTTAAATTATATTTAAAAAAAAAAATAGTGATTATAATTTTTTTTTTAAATATTTATTGTGTTTACAAAGTGAAATATTTAATTTGTAAAATAATAAAAAAATTATTTAAAATAAAATTTTTATTTTATTCTTTATTTAATAGAAGAAAAAAATATCTGTTAATCATTAAATGTTAAATTATTATTTCAAATTTCTATTACACTACAATAATATAACACAAGTGCTATAATATATTATACACGTAGTTTGCAAGTTATTTATTAGAAACCGATTAGTAGTCGTCGCATTATTAGAATTTTCCAGGAAGTTTATCAAGAATTCCTAATAATTTTTGAAATTTATCATGAAATAATTTATTTCTTAATAAAAGGTTATTTATTAGATTTTTGACTTGTTTTCTTACGGAAGCGTTTTTTTTTTGTCTAAATTATATTTAAAAATGATTTTATACAGAATTGCTGGTGTTTCTGCTATATCAGATATGCGTCGTTGACGTCATCTTATATCTGATATCATTTTTTGATAACAATTGGTTAATTGATTATTTTCTTCAAATGTTTTTTCCTTCAGTCTGCGAAATCAATTTGTTTGATGATGATTGTTATTAAGTATTTTTATCAGTAACAATTTATATCTTTTATCAACAATCAAATGTTTTTTGTTAGTATATTTTTTTTTTTAAATTTGTTGATATATTATAAATTTAATGTGTGCCAAGGGGATGGTCAAAAAGTAAAAATCCCTGAATATTAAAAAAAAAAACTAGTTTTAACAGAGCATTCAAGTATCTATAGTCAATTTTTATTACCTAAATTTTTTTGGTTTTTCTATAGTCAATTTTTATTACCTAAATTTTTTTTTGTCAAATATTTGTTAATAAGTATAAATTTAAGAGTGAAAGTCTTAAAGAAAATCGATTGCTATTGTTTAATATCGCCACCACAATATCTACACAGATTATAAAGAACAGTTTTTGATATATTCTCATAAAAAAGTTTAATTTTTACACAATTTTTCCTTCAAATATTTTTCGATATATTTTCGAAAAAAAATTTCAGTTTTTCCTAAAACGCATTTTTGGTAAATTTTCATAGAACAATTTTTACTTTTCAAACAGATTTTTTTAAGAACAGTTTTTACCATATTTTCCTACATTTTTTTTTCTTTAAGCAACTTTTCGGAATAAAAGCTTTTGATATATTTTCTTAAAAATTTTTATTTTTGAATAGTTTTTGCTTAAAACAGTTTTTGATATATTGTCGTTAAAAAAATTTGTTTTGAAACAGATTTTCCTAAGACGAATTTTTGATAAATTCTTATAAATTTTTTTAACTTTTAAACAGTTTTTTCTGAAAATAGTTTTTAATATATTTTTATAAAATTTTTAATTTTTGAACAGTCTTTGGAAATATTTTTATATAAAATTTTTTTATTTTTCAAACAGTTTTTAATATATTTTCCTACAATATTTTTCTCTTTAAACAATTTTTTTCGAAGAAAACTTTTGATATATTTTCGTAAAAAATTTTATTTTTAAATAGTTTTTTCTTAAAACAGTTTTTGATATGTTTTAAAACAAATTTTCCTAAGACGAATTTTTGATAAATTCTTATAAATTTTTTTAAACTTAATACAACAGTCTTTTCTTAAATTATTTTTTACTATATTTTCATATAATTTTTAATTTTCGAACCGTTTTTGTATATATTTTTATATAAAAATATTAATTTTAAAACAGATTTTCCTCAAAAGGAATTTTTGATAAATTTCCATATAAAAATTTTTATTTTTCAAACAGATTTTCTTTAGAACAGTTTTTAATATTTATTTTCTTTAAGCAATTTTTCCAATGAAAATTTTTTTTATATATTTTTGTGCAAAAATTTTTTTAAAAATAGATTTTCCTAAGACGAATTTTTGATAATTTCTTATAAATTTGTTTAACTTTTAAACAGTCTCTTCTTAAAATAGTTAATATTGTTTTAAAACAATTTTTCCCAAAACGAGATTTTGTGATATTTTTATAATTAAGATGGTACGAGTAATCAGAAATTGAAGGTGACTTTCAATTGGAAACTAAACTAAACCGCAAATTAGGTGTCAAAGTACAATAAATAAATACCACTTTCGAAACACTAAATGTTACTATGGATTTAGTACATTTTCTCAGTTAACTTTGGTTTAATTACTAACTTTTAAAATGTTTGTTATCAACATTTTGAAAAAATATAAATATTAAAAATGCATTTAAAATCAAAATAAAAAAAATTTCAATTACAAAAATAATTTGCTGAACCTTATCCTTAAAGGATAGTAAATATATTGTATGATCAAGTTTATAATTTTCCATTATTTTTATAATAATTTAAAGAAACGATTATTTAATATATTTCAATTTGTGATTATAAATTAATTTTAATATTTAACATATACGATAATTTGATTATCATATTTATATTATTATATGATGACCTCTGTTAACTTTCAAATAAAATCAATTCAATTTTATATTTCAAAATTGAAAATTTTTTCTTAAATATATTTTTATTTATAAATTTCTTGAATGACCTTTGTTGCGATAGTAAAGTTGAAAAGTCGTCGTTTTTATTTTTACCTAAATTGTCTCACCTTTCAGCATTATTTTGTTTACCCAAAAATAAAAAATGCGCCTAATAAATTAATTTTATTATATATTTTCATTTTACATATCATATTTAGACACTATTACAATTCGTTTTTATTTTTACTATTATTTAAAAAAATATCCCTATTATTTTATTTCGAGTTGACGAAAAATCAATAATAATTGGTTATAAATATTAAAAGTATAATATTGATGCGTAATTGTACAGGTGTAATTATTATTGAATGGCGTAATAATAGAATTAGGCTAAACTAGAGCAAATATAGATTACGGGAAAAGTTTAATTGATATTTTTCCGCCGTCAATGCTATACGTATTCTGTTGCGTATACTTTTCCCGCAATTTGTTTTTATTTTGAAATGCACTTGATAGTTGAAGTAATAATAAGCTTACTTATTATTTATATATGCAAATAATAACAATTATAATAAACTTGAGATAAGTTTTTTTAAATTAAATATTAGAGAGTACTGCAATTTTAAATTGTTAAGATTTATTGCAATGCAAGTGGATTTTTTTTTTAAATTATAATAACTTGATTAGAAAGGGGATTTTTTTTTTTTAAATTACTATTAAAATATATATACAATAATTATTTATTGATAAAAGTTTTACAAATTTATTAAGACTTGTATAAATGGTTATCAAATATGTGTTTAGGAAAATACATTTTATATTCAGATTTAAAAAAAAAATTAGTTTATTATATTATATTAATCTTGTAATTATGCAAGTACATATGATACGTTTGATGTAATATTTTATGTATAATCGTAATGTCGAAGCAATGTTATAATGGTCGGCACAGAACTTTTTGACGTAATTTTGGATGATTTTTTGTTTGCATATTTACGATGTGTAATTTGGCTATTACTTGGCTTTTCAATGAACAAGTCCAACGTCGTTAAATCGCACTATATTCGAGGTCAATAGAAATCATGAAATCTCGAAATTACACATCATTTGAACTTTTCATAAAATAAAACTAAAATTGTGGCGTCTTGTTGAGATTAAAATGTTCAAGTTCAGGCCAAATAAATTCGGTTATCATATGTTCTTCATTATTAAATATCATATATATGAGAATCTGAAAATCTTTTGGGTATTCTATTATCGGTTAAATAATGGCAAACCTTAACCTAAGCAAATCTAAACCATGAATAGCATATATGTTTGACAGCTGTCAAATAACAGTACTGTACTTTCCAAAGCACGAAATGCATAAATCGGTACCTTAGATTATAGAAGAACTGGATAGGCTTCTAAACAAAAATTGTGGCCGAATTTTGTTGGCAATACATTCGTAGAACGCACTCAAATGCAAAATAACAGAAACGGCGTAAATCAGTGGGAGCCAATTTTAAACTTCAGTATGCGATTGAAGCGGTTTGTTTCCTGCGTGAAACAAAATAATATACATTACAAATATATTCGAACATTTTCAGCTTTTTCCTATTTTAATGATGGATGCCCGATTTCCAACAAAAATGATTTCAATGCGTTATAATTTTGCAATTATTAATTTTCAAGTATTAAAGCTTACAATATACCAAATACGGAAGGAATAGTATTTCTTTCTAATCCGCTCCTGCTCGCTCCTACTATAATGTCAGGTCTACGAAAGTGAAGTGATCACACACTGTCGTGATTCCTAGGATTACCTGCTGCCACAATCCATTTTTCCCTCAATCATTTATCATGTGGAAACCTGTAATGCTACATTTACTTTTTTAATTAAGAATTAACCAGAAATTAAAGTATTTTTTATACTATTAAAAAAATTCGTTCCCTAAAATTTTTTAGCACACACTTTACGTACGCTGGCACTGGACTATTTTCTGGTAAACATTGAACTGTCAACATCACATTTGTTTACATTTATTGAATGCCGAACTTTTCATTTTTTTTAACCACTTTTTGGACAAAAGAAATTATTAAAAGTCAATTAAACACATTACAAACTAAATTTTTGTTATTTTCTCTAGTAAAAATTAAGATGTAAACTTACCGAAAGAAAGAAATTCCCGGATTCCTCACTCCGTTGAATGAAATGAAAACAAAACTTCCTATTAAATGTTATCAACAATATAACTATTTATATAAATGCTTACTTTTTCATAAATATTTCGAAAAAATAAAAACCACACTTCTTTCACTTGCACTTTCCGATAAATGACAAAATAACAACTTTAAAAACAACAAAAGTATGCAAGCATTTCGGTATGCTACCCACTTTCTTGGAGAATGGCGTTTTTTCAAACCCTCCGAAAGTCTACAAAAT
The DNA here is from genome assembly GCA_958298945.1 of Atherix ibis. Classification (NCBI taxonomy): domain Eukaryota; kingdom Metazoa; phylum Arthropoda; class Insecta; order Diptera; family Athericidae; genus Atherix; species Atherix ibis. The sequence continues at coordinate 25,453,504 of OY282605.1, read as the reverse complement.
TGAGGCGCTTAATATTTACGAAATAAATAATAAACCTAAAATACAATTCCATTTTATATCAAAAGATTGTACAAAAAAGTAAAAATTGCCTCTCGTGTTCAAATTGTATTTTTGTTTCCAATAAGTGAATTAAAATGTATATAAATTATGCTTTCTTAAAATTCAATAAATTTCTATTACGAAAACTAGATGTCAGTGGATGTCATGTCTATATAAAATAATCTACACAAAAGTATGCAAGTGTTACCATTTCTCGCCGCTTCTGCAATAATTAGGCTAGAAAATTGCGTGTACATATAGGAAAATCTAATGTACGGGCCTATCCCAGGTATTCTTTAATCTAAAATCGGTACAAACAATAAAATTGCTTAATTAAATTGACACTATTTAATACTAAGAGATAGTTATTATAGATTTATTTACATAACGGTGCATTAAAAATGAAATATCTTTAAAACCATTTAAAAACGAATAAAATGGAAAAAAGTAGACAAATAATATATACATTAATACATAAATAAAAATAAAGTAGATCATTTTTAAGAAAATCAGATATTTTTGATGAAAAATATTTGTTCTCGTGATTTTCGAAAGCATGCCACCCCCGCAAAATGTAATTTGTGATCTCTGCAATATTTATGAATAAAAAATAATCAGTGACAAGAATAGATCGTAAAAATCATGTGTTTCAACAAATTATATACATTTTTATGATACGTCACCTTTACGGGGTCATACGTATATTTTGCCTTGATCCACAATAAGAATATTAAGTTATGTTTTCTTTTAGGAATTACATTCAAATTATTGAGAAGAAAAAAAAACTTCCATACTATGCGCGGGAAAATGTCGCTTTTACTATTCAGTTTAATTTTATTTGGTGCACGAGTTTTAAAAGCGAAATAATTCCCAAAAAGAAAAGCTTTTTGACATTTAATGCATACACGTACACAGTTCATATGAGCGCATGGCTGAATTGGTGGGTGTACTCAAATAATTTCTTTCTTTCAAAAATTTTCTTTCTTTCAAATATTAAAAATACTAAAACTCGTGACTCACAAATAGATGTTTGAAAATGAATTCATAAAATTACAGATCTATCTATATACACTGCTGTGTAAAATAATATATATATTTTTTGTAAAAATAGTCAAAAATAGATTTGAAAGTGTGAAAATTCATTTTCGAGGAGAAGAAAATTCAAAGGCAACCACCACCACCACTACCGATTTTATTAAATGACGTCCGCAGTGTAGCCAATGTTCGTCAGTGAAAGAGAACACATGTCAGTGAATAATGGCAAAATTACTCTCCAACGTCAAAAATATGCTTTTATTTCTCCAATTTTTTTTCCTATTATTTTTCTTTTCTTTTTGGATATCCTTTCTGAATTTTTTTTTACTCATTAATTTTTGGCAATATTTCAAAAATTTCTTCTTTTTTTTTTGGTTTTAAGTCAAGTGTTTACATTTGTTTGCTTTTATTTTCTCATAGTTGCATTTATTTCATATATAAAAATATATGTAAATATTTACTTACACATGTTGCTCTCTATATATAGGATTATTTTGTCCTCACATGTTTTTGTGTGTAATATGTGTATTAAAAATTATTTTTTGTTAATTTATTCAAACGAATTTTTTTTTTTTGGAAATAAAACTGTATAATAGGGGGTGGTAGTGACAGACAGAGACTGAGGGAAAAAGAGAGAAACACAAACGTAGAAAGAATACGTAATATCTTAAATGCAAATGATTATTATCATATACGAAATAAACAGTGTGTCTGAAAAGTATTCGGACATGAATTAAGAGGTTTTTTTAATATATCAATGCCGTTTTTTTTTCCTTCAAAACCAATTATTAGGATTTTGTTACCGAATATAGATATTAAACTACTATAAATATCGGGTTTTTCAATAGCAACTTGACACTTTTGAGTATTTTCAATATGAAAATACTCAAAAGTGTCAACTTGCTATTGAAAAATCCGATAATTCAGAAAAGTGTATTCAAATAACAAAAAAAAAATCTAATAAAAGGTGTAAAATTATCTTAATTTTTGCAACACAAAAATATCCGGGGAATAGCATTTGCATTTATTTGAATCTTTAATGTAAGAATTTTAAATTCTTCAAATTTTGCAGTTCAGAAGTACAGTCCTGTCATTTGACGGTTGTGCAAAAAATATATCGTTCAAGATAATATTTGGTTAGATTATGGATTACCATTTTATACCACCCTTCTTATAAAATAAATTTTAAAAGGGTTAATATTAGTAGATTTTCGACAGTTACATTTTGGACCGTTACATCGCAGGCAGTGTGTTTGAAATCGTTATCCAAATACAACTGAAAACTGTTGGCAATGTTCATTTTACCAGAAATTTCTTCCAAATTATCTGTTATCAAATTAAGGTATGTCTATAAAAATCATATTTCCAACTGTAGTTTTAGAGAAACATCTCCAAACCATCACCGATGCAACCCCATTTTTAACTGTAGGTCAAATATTTTTTCCAGTCAACTCTATACTTGTGTTACGCTGCACCATTTCTCGACTATCCGATCCAGAAATTTGCATCCTTATTATGAAAATTGTAATAGTTTTTTTTATTGGCATTACTTATGCACGGTTTCTATTTTTTGGATGATCCTGCGAATATATTCGGTCGGTGTTCATTTTTATTTTAATGTTTCGAAAGAACAGTTATATGATGAAATTGTGCCGAGTTTATAAGGATCTTTTTTTTTATTTCACGTTAAAGAGACTGAACATCATGTTCTGTCCCATTTCCGGCGTCGATCAGCTCCACTCTTTCCTCCATTTTCAGTCGTTTTTTTTTGTATTTAGAATATTTTTAACCTCTATTTTATTTAAATTCTTTCACTTATGCCGACAAGTTCGGCCATTTTGAATGTTCAGTTAATTTTTGACAGCTGCTTTGCTTGCACGTGTTTTGGCTCGTCTTCAATTTTTGCTTAATTGTGACCAAAAACAGCATCGCATTAACATTGCTAAGGAGCTGTTGGACTCTGTCCGCGACGACCCAAATTTGCTCCAGAGGGTCATCATGGGTTTATGGTTACGACGTGGAAACCAAAGCTCAATCATCCCAATGGAAACTGCCGCACGAGCCAAGACCGAAAAAAGCGTGCCGGACAGTCGAATGTAGAGGTTTTACGTACAGTTTTCTTCGATTGCAGGGACGTGGTGTATGATGAGTTCTTGCCACAGGGTAGAACGATCAATAAGGAATATTACCTACAAGTTATGCGTAACTTGCGCGAAGCAATCCGCCAGAAACGCCCGGATTTGTGGAAGAACAAAAATTGGCTTTTATTATTTGGTCAAAAACAAGACAGTAATAATGCCGCAGCCACCGTATTCTCCAGATCTGACCCCCTGTGAATTTTTCTTGTTCCCGAAACTGGAGAGCCCCATGAAAGGACGACGCTTCGCTACGATTGAGGAGATAAAGATATATTTAAATTAAATTTTTGACCCTTTTAATTTGTATACCTTCACCCATTTCCTGTTCCTTTTTCAACAAGTTTAACATTTTTTTATTTATTAATTTTATAAAAACAGTTTTTTTTCACTTTTTGATCCCATCCAATGGAGAATTTAACACCTAATTGTGTCTCTATTTTCATTTTGTTATGATGGGTGTAAGGTAACCACATTGACAACCTATGAACTCATTCCTCAATCTCTCCAATATTGGCTATACAATCATGCTATGGTATTTTCTGAATACGGTCGTAACTTGCCATAACTCAGTTCCTATTAAACTTTACGTTCTATTATTTACAAATTTTAATATCTTCCCAGTCCTTTAATCCAGTACACAGGAAATGTTTAAATATTTTTCTAACAATCAATACCATATCATTCAATATTTAAAATTATTATATTTATTTTAGAACAAATCCCTATAATTGATATTGGAAAATATATTTTTCTTCTAGCGGATTTTGACATATTTAAAAAAATTCCCTAATCCCGGTGTCCGGATAATTTTGTAACCCACTGTATAAGCTTTTCTGGTTTTCGTTTTATCAACAAAAAAATTTATCAAAAAATTTTAATTGAATCGGAAAACAGTTTTATTAGTAACTAAGCATAAGCCAGTTTATATTTAATTATATAAATTTAAATATTAGCTTTTTTTTTATTGATATTTTTTTTTTTACTGTGACTGTGATATGATGCGATATATTTTTTCTGGTATATAAACTTTAGACATTTTTGTTACTGTTGTGATTAGGATTTTTTTTGTGCTCTCTTTAAACTACGAATTTATTATAGTATATGCAAAAAAAAAATGAATGAATAAATTGAAAGACGAAAGAAGAAGAAAAACGGAACACTATCAACTTGTAAATTTTTTGTTAGTTATTCCATATTGAAATGAAGAAATTTCTTAGTTGCTTCTTAGACACGCTCTAATCACTATCTCAAATCGCGGAAAATTTCCAACATTTTTGCTTGTTTTATTTTTATTTAATTTTAATTAAATTCGAGTGTTATAAATTATCTGTAATAATAATATATATGTATATATGGTCAAGAGGGTATATATTATCTTTTAAGAAATTTTTAGCTATAAATATTTTTTAAAAAATTGGCAAAAAAAACATTTATTAAGAAATATACCGAATTTTTTTTTGTTTTTTTTTTTGTAAAGGAAATTCCATTCATTAAATAAGAAAATTTTTTTAGCGTGTTGGAAAAAAAAACCACTATCATCAACGAATTATTTCCTATAATAGCATCAACGCAATTGCGACTATAATTGTTAAAATCGGTGGCTGTCAATAAGACAATTTTCAATTCTAGTCAGTATCTTGTTTAAGTCAGTCGCATTTTGCAGAACAGATTAATAGAGTATATTATTTTAATTTAATATTTTGTAACAAAAAAGCACTTGTGTTTTATTAGAATAATTTTAATAGCAAAAAAAAAATTCTATATTCAATTGATTAATAGTAATAATTTTTTTAAAACTTATTATTTAAGGAAAAAGTGTGTGCTTATCTAAAGGGAAATGCATGAAAAATTAAAATAATTTAGTGTGATGTAAAGTGCGAAAAAAAAATTTGAGCATAGTACAAAAACAAATTAGTGTTAATTTAAAAAATAAAAATAAAACAAAAATCATAAGAGTATTATTAATTTAAAAAAAAAAAAAAATTTCATATTAATTGTGTTAGTACAAGTATACGAAAGAATTAGAATAAAAATGGTTGTTGGTCCAAATTGTGCAACTGTGGTAAATAATTTTTATTACTTTATTCATAAAATTTTCTTTTTAATAAAATAAATAATATTAAAACTTCTTAATTTTAGTCAATATGAATTTTAAGAAATTATATAATATTCATTTTAGTTAAAAGAAAATATATTTCATCTGTTGTTGCTGTTGGTACACTTGTATTATAGGCATTTTTTTTTTATCAAAATCATATTTATTAGTCCGAAAGTGGATGACTTAGGCACGACTCGTGGAATTCCTTTTAGCACATGCTGGTACTATATATATTTTTATATGTGTGTATGTATTTATAATATATAATATATATATATGCATGAATGTAGTATGTGTGGTTGCTAACGAACGATCCCCCCATCGATGGAGTGGTTTGATTCTATTTTAAAAACTTGTCGATGTGCGTCCGTACTCCAACCAGCAACAACAACAACAAAATTCAGAATAGATATTAGCGCCAAAAAAAATCTGATCAAAAATCTTTTTTAGAGAATTTTTCGTTTTGCTGTGACATTTAGGAATTTTCTAATACATAAAAGTGAATGTCACCATTACAAAAAAGAAAAAAAAATCATATTTCATGGTCATTCTTTGTCTTCATTTTAAAACAATTCAATCTAATCTTAATTATTGTCTGATAAGTAAAATTTCTACAAAATAATTTAAGAATTATTTAACAATTTTTTTATATGGCAATTGGTAAAATAATATAGTAAACATGCCTTATAAAGGGCTATCTAATTTTCTAGTCGGAAAATATAATTAAAAAAAATAATCACTTTAAATTCAGATTTTGCCAAAAAATTTTATATTTTGATTTGAATTAGTTGGCAGTCTGATAAGACAATTTTGATCAAATTTGCGCATCGGAAAAAAGAATATTCAATTTGTGCGTCGGCAAGTAAAAATTTTATTTTATTATATGGTCTGCATCTTGTTATTATGTATAAAATACAATATTATTCGAATAATTGCAATGAGACTTTTTGTAGGACTCGATCCTTTTGATGTAATTTTTAATGAAATTTTGGGCTTCAAGTTGGTAATTAGTTGACGGATGTTGATGTTTAAATATTCTAAAACTTAAGAAATATCTGCGTAAGCATGATCTTTTGTGTAGCTCTATAAGAAAAAATCCAACAACGTCAAATTAAACGATCTTGTTGGTCATTTGACATCAGTAAGTCTTGAAATTGTCCATTCTGGGAGCTTTTCACGTTATAAAGACATAATTTGTTACTTATTGTGCAGTTTGTAATATGTCTTTTTTTCTGGTCCAGATTAATATTTTTAAGTTTAGGCCAAAAAAAGTTGGTTGTCGTATCCTCCATGAAATTAGATTTATTTTATCCTTCTTTGTTTTCAAAGAAATACGAGCCATAACAGCTTTAGACAAAAATACATATTACAGTTATTTTTCGTGGATACAACAGCTTCTTCATAGTCATTTATGGTTTTTCAGAGCCCCATATAGTGTAATTTTGCTTATTATCGAATCCAGCGAGTAAGAAAAGAGCCTCCCTCATCGCTGAAGAAAATTTTGAGCAAAACAAGACCTATAATATTATATAAATTTGACAATAGAGAAAAAAAGGATTTGTCAAAGAATTTACAATAAGTTGTCAAAAAATTGCTACTGTACCAGAAAACTAGGCAGTTACTGTCTTTAATGGAGTAATGGCATCGGTTAGAATCCAAAAATATATTCGGAATTCCAAATTGAATAATCTCGGTGCGATATCAGGACGTCTTGAATTATTTGATTAATCAAACCTAGAGTAAAAACACACTGAGCATATTTACTTATTTTACGAGTATGTACATTTTAAAGTGAACATATTTAAAAAAAAATAAAATTACTGTTCTAGTCACGAGACTTTAATTCTTCCTCTGGTCTAAAGATAAAATCACCTTTGTTTACCTTGAACTATGATATTCAGTATGAAAAAGTACAAGATTTTTTAATGTCAGTATAAAAAAGAATATTTAACATTAATTTTTTTGCTATATCACAGAGAAAAATGTTGAAAGAATTTTTTTCATTTTTGGTCATTTTTATCTGCAAACCATTTTTTCAAGGTCTCAAATTAACTAATTTTCAAGGACTCCAAGATAATTAATAGCGCTGCTATAGAGAACTGGAATTATTTAATCGTTGATTTTTGTATCTAGTTAAATATCACTAAGGATGTTATTAAAAAAGAAAATCTTTAAATTTAGTATTCCAGTTTTGAAGAGATTGCTGCTATATTAGCATAAAAATAAATTTAACATAAATATATCTTTTATTGCAAGAAACTGGTTGCCTTAAATAAAGATAGCTAAAAATTTAAAATTCATTTCTAATATTAGAATGGAATAATTATCTAATAGATTGAACAAGCTAAGTAGTCTTTTAGAATAAATTAATAATATTATTATTAGCAATGGATAACCGTTATATTATTTGGTAAGAATTTGTTAATTGTGGACAAAATAACTTTCACTTAAATATTGTCATTTTGAATAAATATAAATGCAAATTTTCATTTTTTGATTAGCAATTATTGTCACAATTACTTCTATAAACAGCTTTATTATATATAAGTTATTTTTTTTCTGTATTAAACATTTATTTATTCAGGATCAAGAATCTTTATGTAGAATTTAATTTGTTAAATATTCAACATTAAATACACTATCTATCTAGTATAGGCCAAAGTTGAGTATTTAATAAAATTTATGAGAGATTCGCAAATTTTGTGAATGGCATTTTTCTTATGTTTTAGTTAACATTTATAATCAAGTTTATATAATATACATAAATTTTTTTTTATATCGAACAGGGAGTTTTTAGTGTTAACAATATTCCAAAAAAATTAAATTATCAAATGTAGATTTTTTTTAAAAATCAAAATTCCGAACTTTTTAAAAGTCAAAATTTATAATTTTTTTATCTATATTTTTTAAATTTTTTTATTGTTTCTATTAATATTAAAAGTTGCTATTGTAGATACAATAGTGCATTTGATGATAGTTGAACTACACTATAGGCAGTTTTTATTTACTAGTACAACTGATAAATAGGGTTATTCATTTCGTGCTTCAGAAAGTACAGCCCTGTGTTATGAGAGTTGTCAAACATATATATGTATGTCATTCAAGGCAACATTTATTGCAAACTAAAGGTTTACCATTCAATATCATAGATTGTTTAATGACCAAAAAATATGTTAAAATTGTACAAATTTTCTACAAAATTTTTACAAATTCTGCTGCACTCACGTGGTAATTCTTTCGTAGCGATGAAGCTAATTTATCGTTCGGTGGAAACGCTAATAAGCAAAACTGACGTACACATAAATAGAGTTTATAGTGACTGTCTATTGTATATTTTAGTCTGAAGATATCATTGGTCTGTATTTCTTTAAAAATAATGAAGGAGAAACTTTAACAGTCAATTCTAAACACCGTGTTTTTTTTTGACTAAACTTGAAGATATTAATCTGGACATCATGTGATTTTGACCAGACAGCGTTACAAGCCATAAAACACGATAAATTTTCGGTTTTTCCAAATTTGATGATGTCAATTTGGCTTCCAAGATCGTGCGATTTGACGCCTTTAAACTTTTCCTTATAGGCCTATGCTCTATGAAAATATAAATTTTCTCTAAAGTTTAAGGGCTGTGTTTGCATAAACAGCATTGTTAAAAACCAACATCTGTCAAGTAATGGCCAAATTACAGACTGAAATAAGCGTAAAAGGCATTAAAAATTACCTCAAATGGATCGAATCCTGCAAGAAGTCTCGTGGCAATTATTTGAATAATGTCATATTTCATGAATAATGCCAAGATTCGAGCAATAAAATAAAACATAAATTTTTACCAAAATCAGAATTTTTAGCTTGTTTTAATTATTAATACGTCCTATTCTATAATTTTTTATTAAAATCAGATTTTTTTAGCGTATTTTATTTAACACGTTATTTTCAAAGTACATATTGTCGAACTGCACTATCGACACTTTTTTATTATTGTATTTACTACTCAAAATCATCTTTAGCCGATTTGGTTGGTACCAGAATTTGCATAATTTATTTAATTCTTTTAATAGATTTGATTAATTATCAATTAACGAAATATAAAATTATTATTAATAAAATATTGAAATGAACTTAACACTTATCATGTGTTTATAAACTGTTTAATAATATATAAAAAAATTAAAAAAATTGCTATACACTCGTGTCATTAATTAATTCATAATCGAATAGACAAAATTAAATTTTTTAATTGGTCTTGGATTTTAATAAAAATTCAAATACAGGTTAAAGGTTTTTGATTCTATTTTTAATGTTTAAAAAAAATCATTCAAACCTAAAAAAAATCATACGACCTCAAATCTATGGCAGACATTATAGTTCAAGAATCGAATGATATCATGCGATTTTGGGTTTTTTTCCTAGATTTATTAAGAAACATATTTTTTTTTGTTGAAATTTCCAAATTAATTTATTAAAACAAAAAAAAAAGTCTAATCTTTATTAGTAATTTTCTTAGTAACAGTAATTTTTCAACGTCAATTTCTTATCATAAAATATTTGTTCAAATATAGTTTTTTAAAAACTTTTTAATGTTAGTAGCAAGAATCAGTGTCGATAAGTTTTGATTGCTATTTGGCTATTTTGTTGTCAGCTTTCATGATGTAATCTTTGTAGTTAAAATATTTTAAAATTTCTTAGAGAGATAATAAACTAAAATAACCTTTTGTAAAATATGCTCTACAAATGACCTAAAATACTTAATATCAAAAATATTTGTACAAAAAGAACTCTACTTTTCCTCTTTTATAAATAGTAAACAGACACTTGTTGGATAGTCTCCAACTTGGACTGGTGGTATCCATCTGATTGTGATGTACATAATTATTGTTGCAAGATTAATAGTAAAACAAAAACCCTCAATTTGATAACATTGATTATTTAGTAATACTTCTGTAGTTCTATAATTATATAAGAGTAAAAAAAAGATATAAATAAATAGAAAGAAAAATATTTAAAATTTACAACTTGTTTTGTTTGATTAAAGTTTTCTTTGTAAATTGTATTAATTTTGGTGATTTATTTATTTATAGATTCGAGAGCAATGCCAAGAGCTTATCTTAACACCAGAAAAAATCAAAGAAGTTGAAAAACGTTTTTTGGTAGAGATTAAACGTGGACTATCGAAAGAGACACATCCCAAGGCCGATATAAAATGTTTCATAACATATGTACAGGACTTACCTAATGGCCATGGTAAAAAAAAAATTGCATAAATTCTAAATTTATAATATTGATTTATTTTCAAAATAAAAATATAAGTAATTAAAATTTTATTTATTGATTTATATTAAAAATAGAACGAGGAAAATTTCTGGCACTTGATCTTGGCGGTACCAATTTCCGTGTACTTTTGATCCATTTGAAAGGTGAAAATGATTTTGAGATGCAGTCAAAAATTTATGCTATTCCCCAAGTTATTATGTTGGGCTCTGGTATACAACTTTTTGATCATATTGCTGAGTGTTTAGCAAATTTCATGAAAGTAAGCTAAAGAGGAATCTTCATTTTTATTAATTATTAAAATTATTTAATTTTCCATTTTTATATTTTTATATAGGAACATGAAGTGTATAAAGAGCGGCTACCTTTGGGCTTTACATTTTCATTCCCTTTAGTTCAATTGGGATTAACAAAAGGTTTACTAGTCAGATGGACAAAAGGATTTAATTGCTCTGGTGTTGTTGGTGAAGATGTTGTACAATTGTTAAAGGATTCAATTGCTAGACGTGGTGTAAGTTTATTATTTTCTTTTACTATATTGATTTTTTTTAATTTCTATTTTCAAATAATTCAGTTTTTTCTTAAAGAAAAAAATATTATTTAACATTTTCTCATTTAAAAGAAATTTTAAAAAATATTCGAAAATTATAGTATAACAATTCGAAACTCCTGAAATAATAAATAGTCCTAGTTTCAATAGATTTTTTTTTTTATAGTGACGAGAGTAAAGGATTTGTAAGAGTAGTGAGTAATTCGTAACACTTTCATTTTCACAAAAAATGGTTATATAGGATGTTCCAGGATCACGCAAGAAGTTCTTTTGATAGAAAACACTCATGCAGTAATTGAATTATTTTTCGGAACTCGTGGCTTTTCTGAACCCCAAATGCGACAATTTTATCGATTAGTCAAGCCATCAAGATTAAAATAAGCCTCATCGCTGAAGATGATTTTGTTTGAAAAATCAGTATCAACTTTTTGTTATTACATAATCAATTCAACGAAGTCCATTCGCTGTGAGTCGTTAGTATGCTTCAGTTCTTGAATTAATTGAACTTTGTAAGAATGAAGATGCAAATCTTTCGTGAGAATACAAAATGTCTAATTCCTGACCACAATGACGAATTGATGTTCCTGGACTCTCAGCAACACTCTCACGAACTGTTGCGATATTTTTTCTGAACGACTTATTTAAGGACTTCCAGAGTGCTTAAAATCCCTAATTGATATTTTTTTTATTAAATATTATTTTTAAAATATTGCCCAACAATGAAAACGCATTATTCTTTTATGTAGCGCTCCATTTTTAATAACCCTGAATTGTCAGCTGTCACGCTGTCTTTTTTTTCGTTGGCAATACTTTACAGCACAAATGGCGCAAAATTCAAATCTAAATACAATTTTAAATATAAATATTTGTACCTATTGAATTTTGTAAAAATGTATATTTTTGTAAATTTCTGTTCTTTCTAATAAAAATTAAATTTCAAATATTAAAAAAAAAACAATCGCTAATTGATCCAGTCTCCCGAATTTTTCTAATTAATCTCTTCACAGTTGATGAAGTTAAATTCCTATTCCGACTATATTTCTTACGAAAATTGCAACCTATGACTGCTAAACCTTCTTCATTTTAAAAATATTACTCAAACATATTATTCTTTCATGTAGCGCTCCATTTTTAATAATCCTGAACTCTCAGCTGTCACGCTGTCTTTTTTTTTCGTTGGCAACATTTTACCGCAAAAATGGCGCCAAATTCAAATCTTGCATGATTTTTGGGACACTCTAAATATAGAAAAGAATTAAATGCAACAATTTGGAGTTTTTAAATAATTCACTTTAGTCCAGAATTGATAGTAAGAAGCAGCAGGATCTTTTTTTTGGATAATTTTTTTTTTGGTTATGAAAATCCCTATTGAACAAAAAAAAAATTAACACCCCGGAAAAATTTATTTAAAAAAGTATAAATATTCCACGCAAACAGTTATAGTAGTAAGTAGTCTTATAACCTGTCAAGGGCGAATATCGATATAAAAATGAAAGTATCTTGATTGATTTTTTTTTTTAAATGTAAAATTAAAAAGTGTAAGAGTAGATTGTAGGAACAGTTTTGTTGTAATCGCCCTAAGCTGCTTTACGATATAAAAAAAAATAATATAAACCGGAAGTCAAACACTATCATACTTTTCCGGTTAACCTTAAGTTTTGCTGATCAATGTCAATATCATTTGTAATTCCATATTCGACGCCGGTTTTAAATCTGTAAACCGTTTAAATATGGAAATTAATTCTGTAAACAATAATTCTTCCACTCTTCAACATACATATAAACACATTGTAATTAGTAGTAATCTTAAATTAATTAAACAAACAAAAAACTGATTTAGAATAAAATTTACCCAATCACATATGGATATTCATTCATAACAAACGAATAAGTCCATGGTGAATTTTTCTTCACATATTATGTGAGTTCAAGAGACCAAATCAAATCAGAAAAAAACAACTAAATAATAGCTTACATATATCTAAAAATTAAATCTATTAAATTTTTGAATATAATCAATAGGCTATCTAATTTGTGCTTCGGAAAGTAAAGTTAAAATACAACACACTTAAAAATTCAGATTTCAATTAAATAAGGTGTAGTAAAAAGAAATCCATTATGTTTGCATTAAATTGAAGGTTTTATTTAGCATAGATAGAATGATACGTTTTAGGTCAAATATGCACCATTTTGTTCGATAACTTGTTGCCATTTTGGAGGTAATTTCATAATGCCTCTCTCATAGAAACCCTCGTCCCTATTGGCAAAAAACTGGGACAGTCGATTTTCACAATCTTCTCTTGAGGCGAATTTTTCACCTGCAAAATCATTCGTCATAGACAGGAAGAGGTGGTAATCACTTGGTGCCAGGTCCGAACATCCCAACCAAGGTCCAGGAACTTCTGGCGAGTCACTATCGATGTATGCGGCCTGGCGTTGTCCTGATGGAACACAATTCCTCTCCTGTTGGCCAAAGCTGGCCGCTTCTGGGCGATTGCATCTTTCAGACGGTCCAATTGTTGACAGTATAGGTCCGAATTAAGAGTTCGGCCGTAGGGGAGCAGCTCATAGTAGATGATTCCCTGCCAGTCTCACCAAACACACAACAAAACCTTCCTGGCTGTCAATCCAGGCTTGACCACCGTTTGCGCCGGGTGACCGCGATTTGACCACGACCGTTATTGCTTGACGTTGTCGTAAGTGACCATCTTTTCATCACCAGTAACCATCCGCTTCAGAAATGGATCGATATTGTTGCGATTCAGCAGCAATTCGCAGATGAAAATTCGGTCCATGAGGTTTTTTTGCGATAACTAGTGTGGTACCCATACATCGAGCTTCTTTTTGTATCCAGCCTTATTTAAGTAGTTCCAAACCATTTTTTGTGCAATGTTTAGCTTCTGGGCAATCGAAACAGTGCTTACGTGACGGTCGGACTCGACAATTTCCATTATTTTATCGACATTTTCGACAATTGGCCTTCCAGAGCGTGGTGCATCTTTGACATCAAAATTACCGGAACGGCATCGACGAAACCAAAATTGCGCGTGATTGGCTGTTACAGTATCAGGACCATAAACACTATTCACATTTTCAGCTGCCTGGTTTCCGTTTTCGCCTTTATCGAAGAAAAACTGTAAAGTATGGCGTATTTTCTCTTTGTTGGTGTCCATCTTTGACGCGTGCTAAAAAAATACTGAGTCAAGTAATCACAAAACTGTATGAGAAGCTTTTTTAGTACGAAATCTTATCTTTCTAACGCCATCTAGTGCAACCCGATCGCACTTTTAAAACGGGAGATACAGACTCCTAAAGCCATCTATTGGCAAAATAATGGATTACTTTTTACTACACCTTATATTTCTTAGATCTTACAAATTTTGCACAAAAAATAAAACTTTTTTAAATGGCTTGTACAAAACTTCATCCAGCGCTTGATTATTCGAACGGTATTTTGACTACTTTTTCAAACATTTCGGCCTGTAATTCTTCTGATAAATGCTTTAAAATTCGTTCACTATCTGCGTAAATACGGTCTTTTATATAGTTTTAAATATACACAGTGTGTCCCAACATTCCTATAAATGACTGTAACTTTCACATCTGTCATCCGATTTACATGAATTTAGGATGAAAGAGGATGAATGTATCCTTTTTAGTGCTGCAAATTTTCAATAGATGGCGCTGCATGTTGTATGATTTATTGTAAATATAAAGTTCGGTTATTTTTGGGACACACTGTGTAAGAAATATTTCAAACGCGTAAAATTGTGCGATGATCTTGGAGGCCAATTTATATTACTAAATCTTATTATTACGCGTTCTAAAAACTTTTCGTTCAAAAAAGCCACAACTTATCGTGTTATGTGGCTTGTGGTGCCTTTATGTTGAAATCATATATACGAGGCCTGTTCAAAAAGTATCGCGAATTTTGAATTTCCGCGGGTTACGTATATTCGATTTTCGAATCGAAGACGAGCCAAAACACGTGCAAGCAAAGCAGCTGTCAAAAATTAACTGAACATTCAAAACGGCCGAACTTGTCGGCATAAGTGAGAGACATGAGTACCAATATAACGCAACAAAAAAATCGAAAATCGAATATACGTAACCCGCAGAAATTTAAAATTCGCGATAAATTTTGAACGTAGTCTATATTCAAATATTTTTCAAGTTCACACCAAACACGTCGGCTGTCATTTCGTGGTCATAACGTTCTAGAATTAACGGTACGAGTCTCTCCTCCTTCATTTTTAAAGAAATACAGATTAATGATACTTTCAGATCAAAATACACAATAGACAGTCCTTTTTCATGGATACAATAGTTTTTTTTACAGTTACTTGTGGATTTTTAGAGCCTTATACACAGAAATTTTTCTTATTAAAATATTCACTGAGTAAGAAATGAGCCTCATCGGAGAGGAAAATCTTCTTCGACAGATATTCAATTAATGTAAAATGGCAAATTTAAGCAAAACAAATTCCTGACTTATATGGCATATATATTTGACAGTTATCAAATAAGAAGAGAAGGTGCTTTCCGAATCACAAAATCGACAACCCGGCATAGAAAGTAAATTCATTTTTTTTTTTTAAAGAACTAAAAATATTAAAGTTGGAACCCATTATAGATACTTAATATTTTTACATTCAGTTTAGAGAAGTTTTCGTTTCTAATATTAATATTCAATAATGATGCTTACTTTTATCTTTCAATATTACAAATACACTTCGGATATGCAATTGAAAACTATCTATATTATACTAATTTTATTAAAATATATTATTTCGATTATCTAGTAAATAAGTAATAAATATTATATTTTCTATTTTCTAATTATGGAGATGGGTTTAAATTTATTTTTTATCAAATCTTTCAACTAATAAATTATTTATTATAATACATCATAGTATTCTTGTCAATTTTTTCTATATCAAAGTCAAAGTAAAATAATAAGAATAGTTTTCAAATAATTTAATACGAATATTTTATAAAACTGATCGAAAATTATTGATACTTATGCTCTTAAGTGTGCAATTTCTCATATATGAATTTGAACGCGTTATTAGTTCATTTATTTATAATAATAGTAGTAAGAAAAACAAAATATCTTAAACATAAAATAGTAGATGTATTTCTTTAAACAAACAAAAAAATGCAAATATTTACATATGAAACAATGTAGGATGTACAAATAGCAGTGATGGCTATCCTAAATGATTCGACAGGAACACTTATGTCTTGTGCGCACAGAAATCAAAACTGCAAAATTGGTATTATCATTGGTAAGAAAATTGATTAATTATCACAACAAACAAACAAAAAATAATGCATTTTGTTATAAAATTTTCAACAAATTAAAATTAGTCTATAGTAAATGGGGCAAATATAAATAACTAAAAACAAAAATTAAAAAAATATTTCGAAAATAATATATTTTGACTATTTGAATATTTCACTATTATATTATTGGTGTTTTTTTTTTATTTCTATAGTTAATTAAAAAAGGAGCATATTTGGTACTTATGTCTGGTCCGTATTTGAATGTTTTCTTCTATATATTATAAATAGTTATGTGCGAATAATTTCTATGTTTTCGCTAATAAGGCTTCCCCATAAACACACACATTGTAAGAATATTTGTTATATTAACATAACAACATATTTATGTACAATTATCCATTATCCAATATTGATGACGATAATAGTTCTAAGGACATTTTTTTCAATTATTCCATTTCCCATTGTGACAAATTTATTTCCTAAAATTATCTATTATACAAATTGTATAAAACTTTACAAGAGTCACTGGAAAATACAATTAAACAATTTTGAAGTACTCTTTAATTAAAGGGTCGCACATGTATCCCTGTAAAAAAAGGGGTCTATTCAAAAAGTATTGTGAATTTTGTGTTTTTTCAAAAATTATTTATTTATTCATTTTGTCCCCTTCAAAGTAATCCCCACCAGATATTATACACTTATGCCAACGTTTTATCCAATCCCCGAAGTACTTCAAAAAATCATTTTTTTGATGTTGTTCAGCTACTCCTTCGATGCCGGTCGTTTCTGGCGGATATCTTCGCGTAACTTGAAGGCGAACTTCTTCGCGTAATATTCCTTATTAACCGTTCTACCCTGTTAATAAGGAACCAAAGCGTGATGCACCACGACCCCGCAATCGAAGAAAACTGTAAGCAAAACCTTCACATTCGACCGAACTTGGCGCTTTGGTTTCCACGTCATTACCATAAACCCATGACCCTCTGGAGCAAATTTCGGTCGTCGCGGACAGAGTCCAACAGCTCCTTAGTAATGTTAATGCAATACTGTTTTTGGTCGAAATTGAGCAAAAATCGAAGACGAGCCAAAACACGTGCAAGCAAAACAGCTGTCAATAATTAACTGAACATTCAAAGACATAAGTGAGAGACATGAGTACCACCATAACGCCACAAAAAATCGAAAATCGAATATACATAACCCACGGAAATTCAAAATTCGTGATACTTTTTGAACAGACCTCGTATATTTAATCTACGCTCAATTGCAAATAAATTACTTATACAAATATCCTTCATAAGCCACTGTCTGTGATCTAAATTTTGTTTGTAGATGGCACTCATATAAGACGATTTACAAAATTATGACTCAAAGAGGATTTCGGACAATATCCAAGAGCCTCATTCGCCTCTAAAGCTTTATCTTCAAAAGATTTTATTTATCTAATAATTTTTAAATATTTACGGGAAAAAACAACCACTTATAAGTAAAAAATTTAAAAGCAAACGAAAATATCTAAAATCTTTTTACTAAAAAAAAAAAATATCTGATCCGTCCCAATATATTCAAATAGTCAGTAATAAATATTGAAATATTTTTTTATTTTTATTAATGAGTAGCTATCTATAACGAATATATATATATATATATATATACTAAGCCTTAATTCAACTTACTTAAACAAATAATTAATAGATGTTTGTTAAAAATTTAGAAATTTTTAAGTTTATCTAATTGCATTTGCAATTTTTTTTTTTATAAATATAAAAAAGCGAGAAATTTAGTTGTTATGTCTGAATGCTAATGGGACTGTTGGTGATGATGATGGTTATGATAATATTGATGTGATGATAATAATGATGATAATGAAAGTGTATTATACTTTTGAAATAATTTTTTAATAAAAACACCTATTTTATTATAATTATTATTATTCTTGTTATAATTTGATAATGATTTTGCACACACAAAATTTTCGGTCTAATCTACTATTTATTATCTACTTATTATTATTATTCTTTATATTTTCTCTTTTTTTACTTTTATCATTTTTATATTCTGACTCTTATAATTAATGCAACCATTTTACGGGGTATATACATATATAGTATTGACCAATATTTCTTTTATTCATATTTGTTCGTATTCAAAACACATCAAATGGGTTACATTTTTAAAATTGCTCTTGCTTAAGTTTTTCTTGCATATAAATATAAGAAAATAATAAAAATATAATTTAATTGAAAAATAAACAAACTAAAATTAATAATTTTATTTCTATTCGTTATCATTTTGCATATGCTCGCAAAATGTCGCATTTTGACTAGAAAAATAATTATTTTAACTTCTCACAAATTGTAATTGCAACAAAATGAAATTCATCTATTTTTACTGCATATACCATACATACATACAATTATTCACTTACGCATACATACATAAATACATATTAAATTTGAATTTTACTTTATAAGAAAAAACGACAAACTCATACACATAAATACATGCCAAATAAAAAAAATAACAATAGTATAATTTTTTTTATTTTTCAATATTATTAGATAAAATACCACTTACTACTATTCATACTTACTGGGTTGTATTTATTATATAATACATTAATTTCTTAAAAGTACAAAGTATCTTGTAATATAAACTTTTTTTTAGCAAAAAAAAAAATATAGAACAAAAAATTAATCAAACTACTCTACAGTAATCGTGATCAATTTAATATAAAATTGATTATAGTTTATTTTATTTTTAACAATAATGCCTAATACTAATCATATTAAAAATATAATCAAATAGATGGTATTATAGAATATACTAAAAACGGGATTTGTTCGGTTTACTGCTTATACTTGAAAAACGAAGACATCCATTTATTTACCATATATAAAGAATGTTTGTTTCGAAAATTATTGATTGAGCTACTATTTCTATATGTATTAATTGTACAAAAAAATCTGGCTTATTGTTAAAGTTATTATTGAATACATAACAAATAATAGTTTATATTTAATTAAAACAGCGTCTATTAAATAAAATAGTAAAGGATCTGCCATCTGTTGGTGTATTTTTTTTTTTTATTAAACTGAAATTAAAGTTAAATGAAAAACAATATTATTTTCTTACAAATAGCCAATAAAGAAAAATATCAAACTGTGTCAGATCGCAAGATCTTGCCGGCCAATTCACATTAGATTTTCCCATTGTGAATAAAATATAAAACTTTTTAAATGGCTTGCACAATACTTCATCCAGGGCTTGATTATTCGAAGGCTATTTTTGACGACTTTTTCGAATATTTCAGGCTGTAATTCTTAAAATTCGGTAACTCTCTGTGTAAATACGGTCTTTTACGTAGTTTTATAAGAAATATTTCAAAAGCGTCAAATTGTACGATCTTGGATGTTAATTTATATCACCAAATCTTATTATTACGCGTTCTAAGAACTTTTCGTATAAAGAAGCCACAACTTATCGTGATATGTTATTTTGAAAACCACATATATACTAGATTAAAATCTTTTTCAAGTTCAGGCCAAAAAGTCGGTTATCCTTTGGTCATAATATTCAAGATTTAACGGTACAGGACTCTTCTCCTTTATTTTCAAAGAAATACAGATCAGTGACATCTTCAGATCAAAATAGACAATAGACAGTCCTTTTTCGTGGATGCAATAGTTTCTTTACGATTACTTGTGGGTTTGTAGAGCCTCATACATAGCAATTTTGCTTATTAAAATATCCACCGAGTGAGAAATGAGCCTCGTCAAAGAGGAAAATCTTCTTCGACAAATAAGAATCCAAAGCTTCGAAAAACAAGATCCTGGCGAAATAAGAGGAAATCTTTTTCGACAAATAAGATCCTAGCGGCCAATTCACATTGGCATTTCGTAAGATTATTCAATCAGCAAATTTGGTGTACAAAAGACCGATGTTTTGACGTGTTGTATGACTTGTAGCCTTTTTTTTTGTTGAAACCGAAACTCATTCACATTTAATTCATTAGTTAAATGTGAATGAGCTTCGGTTCAGTAATATGGTCACTTCACGATCGTTTACGAAGAACGGCCTACTGATTCCATCAGCCCATAAATCGCCCTAAACAGTAAATTTTCTTAGAATGCATCGGTTTTTGGTAAATCAGAAAAAAAGCCTTTTCCGCGCTACAGATTTGACAACTTCTTTTGTTAACGTATCCGTCCATGTGAGAATGTGCTTTGTCGCTAAAAATAATTTTCAATAAAAAATCATCGAAAGTAAATTTGCGTTATTTTGTTGTTAATGACTCTATGACTAAAATTGTATTACTTTAAATTTGACAGCGTTCGAAGAAAAAAATCATCACGTAATTATTTTGTCAGATATTTTGAAAATTTAAAAAAATTACAACAGATGGCTCACCCTGTTACCACCAAACGTCACCTGTATCTTTTTTTGGTCTTTATATGGCTCTTTTTACAATACCGTAAGAAAAATTTACGTTATAACATCTACGTTTATCTGAATAAATGGAAATTTTCTTAAGAAAACAGGAAAAACTAAAGAAATTGCAAGCAAACACACACATTTCACGAAATGATCACAACATTTCTAAATAGTGTGGAATTGGTATTCCGTTTAATGTTTAGTTCCACATAAAATAATAATTTTGAATAAGCCAAGAAGTATGCAATTATACAATTGTAAAAATTCGAAACTTCCACAAATCAATTTGACAAAAAACAACGGAGTATTCATAAAGAAAAACTGACACGAAAATAAAAATGATTTAGAAAATTATAAAAAAATAATGTCTTTTTCTCTCTCTATAAATAATAATTTGAAAAAAAAATAAATAAAATATATAAAAATTACATACAATACTAAATAAAAAAAGGACGTTGCAATTGATGTTTGCGCCATCCTCAACGATACGACGGGTACTCTTATGTCATGCGCATGGAAAAACCACAACTGTAAGATTGGATTAATTGTTGGTACGTGTTTATAATAAAATAGAAGTACATATTATCATTTTTATTTTTTATTTTATTTATTTGTATTATATATATATATATATATATATATTTATTTTTTTAAGTTATTATCTATTTTTATTTTATTTTATTTTACTTATAATATTATTATTTCTTCTTTTGGTATAAGAAAATATAGAACCTTTTGTTAATATACGTTGTTATTACTATTTTTTTTATTGTTTATTTTTTTTTTGGAATCCTCTATATATATATATATATATGAATCTTTCTGTTGTTATTAAATTATTGTTTTTTTTAAATCAAATTTTTGATTTAATTCAAAATACGATTTAAAATGTTTGATTTCTCTTCTTTCACCGATTCACTTCACTCCCTGTAAAATTCAGCTATTTTTTGTAGTTATATAACATAAATATCAATATTAATATTGGTGGAGGAAACCGTAACAAATATTTCCTATATTTTCATATCATTATTGTGAATAGGAAATCATTTCTGGTATAAAGTCAAAACAAAATGTTCAAATCATATATAATGAGACAACGAACGAAACATATTATTGTATGTGAAATGTTTATTATTTACTAAAAATGAAATTGGCAGCAAAAAACATCAATAAGTAAAATTAATGACAAAAACAAAATTGTTTCTTTTGTTCAAAAATCCCAATTAGGTTGGTTTATGGAAATTGTTAGTAAATAAAAAAAAAAAATTAATAATAATAATAATAAATCACCAAATTCATATATAGTATACAGAAATTGGTATAAATTCTATAAATAATTAGTAATTAATAATACACTTTCCATTTCATAATCAAACATTGTTGTCATTATTAAATAAATTTAATATTTTTTTATTTGAAAACATTTAATAATTAACGGGTAACATTTATTAACATTTGTTTTTGTTTTTATTACAAAAAATATTACCAACACAAAAGCACCATTTAGTAAGAATGTGAACTTTTGTATAAATGCAAACGTTAATTTCTTACACCATATTTATTATACAATCATACATATACGACATCTCTACATAAATATATGAACATGTGCACATCCTCTCTCTTCGATTATACTTTTATTATCAATGTTCTGTCAATTTGTGTTTTGTTTTGTCCTTTTCTAACATATACATTTCGAAAATAGATATGATACATACATATTTATGCATATATAATAATATAGTCTATTTTGTTCTTTGGAAATATATGTGCATATGTGTATGCATGTATGTGTCTGTTTATATATATATATAGTATCTAAAACTTATGCTTTTATCAAATGGTATCTTATAAATACGTGTATTGATGTTTTTAATTGTCTTGTTTTGGCATGATTAATTTAATTATAATTTATAAATAGATCTCTATTAATTTTTAATCATTTTATATAATTCTATGCAAATTCATTAACATACATATATGTCAAGAATGTGTGCTGCGAATTTTTTCATAAAGTTGTGTAGAAAAAAATTTAATGTTTTTTATATTGGTTAGTCGAAAAGATCGTGGCGTTTATATACTCGTATTTTTTGTTGTTGAGTAAAATAGAGATACCTAAATCAGAGTGTTAAAATCAATTTATTCAAAGCAAATATTCTCTATTATTATGGGCAATTTTTCGGGCAGAGCAATGATTCTGTTAGTATAGAACTTTTATGGTTGCTGATTGAAAAGCTCTCTTTAAGAGACGGAAATCCACTTGATTCAGTGTTTCAATCAGCAACCCCACAAAAGGTCTATACTAATAGAATCACGGCTCTGCATGTTCCATTAAGAGAGTTCTGAAGAGATCGGAACAGGTGGTACCATTAAGAGAGTTCTGAAGAGATCGGAACAGGTGGTAGTTTAGGCTATGTTACAAGGTAGCCTTGTCAATAGTATTGTTGAATTGTTCATTGCCTAAAATTTAAATAGGTGGCGCACAAATCAGGAAGACAAAAAGAAATTAACGCCTTTGGGTATCTCCATTATCCCCTAAATGTTTTCGATATGATGATTCTTTGGTTATGGTAGGTATGAGAGTACAACTTTGCAAACACTTCGAACCCAAATCTAGCGACAGGAATGCCTAGCAGTGTAATGTGCTCTCTGACTATGGCCGTCACAGGCCATACTACTGTGGAACTTAACGTTCATGAATATTTTTTTTAAATCCAAATTTTAATACCTTTCTCTTCTCTTTTAACACCAAAGAATTCACAGAAAATTATTTATACCATAGCAGCTACAAGGTGGCTGCATCAAAACTTCTCAAGCAAACTTTATTAATTTTTGGCAAGTCATCAACACTGTGTATGGCCAAGCGTTATTGTGGTGGAAGACGACACCCCTTATATTGATCAATTCTGGTTGTTTTTTCTCAATCGCTTGGCGTAATCTCTGGAGTTTCTCATAGTACAATGCCGATTTAACATAATTTCCTCCAGTCCCACCATACCACACAGCATAGCCTTATTTAGCCGTTGAAACTGCTGTAATCATTCTTCTCTCTTCTTCCATGATATTTTTCAAACGATATTCTCGTATTTTACTCAGTTTTCATACGCCAAATAGCTCGATTTCATTGCGCTTCAGCAGCGTATCGCAGATGTTAAATCGATCCATCTTATTTTTTACACTTTATTGATGAGGCATCCAAACATGGAGTTTTTTGTTGAATCCAGCCTTTCGGAAATGTTTTAAAACGTTTAATTCATAAGCTATGCCGGTCTTGCTAAATTTTTTCGGTAGTTGGCGAACTAGAACGGTGCTCATTTTTGACATCGAAATTTTCAGAACGAAAGCAAGCGAACCATTAACCCATTTACCATAAATGTCAAAGTGGTATTGTAAAATGTAGTGAATTTTTCCCTTATGCAAGTCCATTTTTTAACTTTAATAACTTTTGAAACATTACACCGATTTCAATAAAATTTTGCGCTACACAAAGCGTTAAGTGTCCCCTTTCAAACGCGCATCTAGTGTTATTGCAATACGACTACTAGTGATTACTAAGTTATTTGCTTTTAACTCCATCTATTGGAAAATGCCACGAATTTTTTTGACTAACTAATATATTTTTTACTTAAAGATAAAATTTTTATTATGTAAAGTAAAACTTTTTTTTTCAATAATTGCTAAAAGAAAATATTTATTTACATGATTTTGCATAGAATTTTATTTATAATATTTTTATGAAAATACGAAAAAAATTATAATATTGTATGATATGATAATGCGGAATGATGATTAAGTAAATAGAAGCTTACAAAAGTTTTCTCGCTTTTAATATAATAAGTACGCAATAATATTATAAAATAATACATTTTTTCTAAGTGAAATTTTTTTTCAATTTATTTTAAACGAAAACAAACAAATATAGGAACTGGAAGTAATGCTTGTTATGTTGAAAAAGTGTCAAATGCTGATTTATTTGATTCACCTGGCAATACAAAAGAACATGTCCTTATCAATACAGAATGGGGAGCATTCGGTGACAATGGTGCCATCGATTTTATTCGAACTGAATATGATCGCGAAGTTGATGCACACAGTATAAATCCTGGCAAACAATTGTTAGTTGTTTTTTTTTGTTTTTTTTTGTTGGTTTTTTTGGTTTTGAGATCAATTAAGAAGAGTTTTTTTTTCTTTGTAGACAAGAAAAAATGATCTCTGGTATGTACATGGGTGAACTGGTGCGACTCGCATTGATGAGATTCACAAAAGCCGGCCTCCTATTCGGTGGGGAAGGATCCGAGATCCTGTCTACAAGAGGACAGTTTTTCACAAAGTACGTATCTGAAATCGAAGCTGATGATCCTGGTACCTTCAGTAATTGCCGAATGGTACTTGATGAATTGGGTCTCGGTCATGCGTCGGAGGAAGACTGCGCAAACGTACGTTACATCTGCGAATGTATTTCAACACGGGCAGCTCATCTAGTATCTGCCGGTATTGCATGCCTAATCAACAAAATGGACGAACCTAGCGTAACGGTAAGTTAAAAATATTAATTTGTTTTCATGTTTTTATAAATCCAAATATTATTATAGAAAATAACATTTTACTACCCCATTATGAATATCCATATAGTAATTGTTTGTTTGTTTGTTACAATTTCATGTAATATTAGTACTGAAATGTGAATTCTAAGCGCTACGCCTATTAACATCCATGCGATAGACGGCAATATTTTATTAAATTTGCTGTTCGTGAAAGTAATTTTTTATTTCAAAGCCTCACAGCAGCAATGATGAATATTTTTTATAAATATCTATACTATAATTTTACCAAATGAGAATATCTATGTCTCTAGATAGGTTTAAGGAAGCAAAAACCGACCCATCTATCTACAGGAAATTTGCTTGAATAGTTGGGAGAGCTCGAAGAATGTTTATTTCTGTTCATGTATGCAGCGACTGATTTCAACACAACTTCCTTTGCAGTTATCGAGGTTGATGGCACCTAAATCCGTGGGTTATATTGTGAAGTCTTTCCACGCAGGGTACTTTGGTATTATGGGAAACTGTGACCAATAAATTACTATATGACAGCCAAGCCACCTTCAAAGCTATTCGCGACCCATTAAATGATTCTATAGTCAACAAGATTTGATATAACCTAATCAACAATAGGAATGTCGAGCTGCCTTGGATATAAATGCATTTGGGAATTATGGCAATTGAACGTGCTGATCATTTGGCTGGAAAAACTCTCTATTGTTCGGTGGTGACAGCTTTCCCTAATCTGCCTTTCCTACTCACGGAATTGCAAATAATATCCTCAGTCATACGTAGAAGTTCAGACTGGGCCAATAGTGAGACTTTTTTTAGCATCTCATTAACAATACAGCCTACTCAACATCATTACCAAAATTCTAGCACGAAAACTGCTCACGATTCGGATAAGGAATACTGCTCTCATGCATAACTTTTTTTTTAGAAACCAAACACGTCCTATCATTCAATTCTGTGCCGTTCTATTTACTCTATTTCACATATATTGAATAGATTTTAGCAAATTCAAACATTACTAACATATTTCACCAAACTTCAAACTTTAACTGATCTTGCCTACTAAAACCAGACCGACTTCGCTTAGGAAACTTGTATAATATTGGGTTGTTATGAAAGTAATTTCGTTTCATTATCCTGTTGGAACACTATACCTTTCCTATTGACCTTTCTGGCCTTTTTCTTTAAGTGAATCATTTAATTTGTCTAACTGATGATAGTATACTTCAGGATTGTTCGTAGTGTTGCTCGGTAGAAACTCAAAATAAACTATTCCTTTGAAATCCCAAAAAACCTTTTTTTTGATGAATATTGGTTTTCGAAGTGCTTTGAGCCGGTTCATCTTTTCTACTCCAGGATCTTTTACGCATAACATTATTCTAGACAAACCATTTCTCGTCCCCAGTGATGATACGTTTCAAAAATGGATCATTTTCTTGGCGTTTGAGAAGCAAATCACAAACGTCAATGCGACGGCACAAATTTTTTTCCATAAGAAGATGAGGAACCCATATGTCGAGCTTTAAGACTAAACCTAGCCGTTTCAAATGATCATGAACGGTCGAATTCGATAAATTTAATGTCTCAGCGATTTCACGAGTTGTTATTCACCGGTTTGCATCAATTAATGCCTTTATTGTATCTTCATCAGCTTTAACTGGCCTTCCAGAACGTGATGCATTCTCGAGATCAAAATTGCCGGATCGAAATTTTGCAAACCAGTTTTGGGACTGACGCTTATTTAACACATCTTCTCCATACACATCGGATAATTTTTTCTATAGTAAAAAAGTAAAATATGCCAAAAATGATGTTTTTCAATTTCCATATTTAAAAGGGTATCAACCAAAAACTACTGTGCAGAATCAATCGAATTTTTTCACAAACAAGCCTTGTCAGCTGTCAAAATGCATATGATTATGCGGTTTAAGTGTGAAGTTGGTTGTGAAAAAATACAATTAAGTCCTCTATTGTGAAAAAACGAAATTAGTTACCAAACAACCCAATATAAATGTAAAAAAAAACGCAGAAATTCCTTTCTATATTAGTAAAATATTTTAAAATCAAATGTAACTAATAAAAATTGTTAACTTTAATTTCTATTTGAAGGTGGGTGTTGATGGTTCAGTATATCGGTTCCATCCAAGATTCCACGATTTGATGATGGCAAAAATCCGACAATTAGTTAAGCCACACATACAATTTGATCTGATGTTATCCGAGGACGGTTCAGGACGTGGTGCTGCGCTGGTAGCGGCCGTTGCGTGTAGAGGGAAATAAAATTAAAAATAAAATATATAAAAATTGAACACATAAAAAAAATGTTGGATAAATTTTCTATTTTCTTTTTCGCTTTATAGTTTATAAATTTTAAAATAAAAAAAAAAAACAAATAAAAAGAAACAAAAAAAATAAAGAAAAGTAATAATAATAATAATTAAAATTAGTAATAAAAATTAGTTTGATAATTAAAAAAAAAAACAAAATATTAAAGTAAATAAATATTAAAAATGAATGAGAAAAAAAGGAAATTACTTAAATGAAATTTAAGAAAAAAAAATATATATAAAGTAATGATATCTGTATACATATTATATATTTAAAAAAAAAAAACGAAAAACGTAAATAAGATGTTTAGAAAAAATTGAAAAAAAAAAATCTTGTTAATAAGCGACAAAGATATAGATAGGTTAAAAAGAAAAATGAAATGATTGTGAAAAAGAGCAAGAGAGAAAAAAGAATGGCAACATGAATTTATAAAGCTATTGTATATATATGGCTTTTATGAGGAACGCTAAATAAAATTTTTGTTTTTTTTTATTTTTACATATTCATAATTAGTTGATTTATTTATTTTGTAGTTTTTTTTTAATATAATTTTTGCATTATTTATTATTATTTTTATTTGAGTTGATTTTATTTTCTAATTTAAACATTTTATGATAAATTTACCTTTTTCTTTTCACATAGTTTATGTATTTTTATTTTTTTTTTGAACCCTATTGAAAATTCTGAAAATTAAATAATTATAATAAAAGATGTTTTTTTTTTAAAATTTTATTATTTATTAATAGTTTTTTTTTACACTTATTATATTTTACTTAAAAACATTTCATCTTCAATCAAACCAAAAAAAAAAAAAAAAAATATTTTTGGAAATTAAATATTCAGAAATATGCCAAAATGTTTTTATTATTTATAATAAACATACTCAGAAAGAAAGAAAAAACCAAAATGTTTGCCCATACTATGATAATTTTTAAAGAATTTATTAAATGGAAAGAAAATAATAATAAATATACATATACGTTTATATAAAATAATAGTGTTATATAGAAAATATTTAAGTAGTAATTATATTTAAAAAAAAAAAACAAAATTAAGACAAAGATAAAACGAGTGTAGTATATATAAATATTACTTTTGTAAATTAGAAAATTTTCGTATTTTTTTTTTACTTAATTTTAATATTTATTTTCAAATTGTTACTTTTATTTTTTTTTTTATTTTTGTATTTTCCTTTTCTTTTTGATAGTATCAAAAAAAGAAACTATAAACTAAAAACCAGGACATATACACGGTGTGTCCCAAAAATAACCGAACTTTATATTTAAATCATACAACATGCAGCGCCATCTATTGAAAATGTAACATTAGCACACTTTTTCTTTTATTGAAATGGCTGTAACTTTCACATCTGTCATCCGATTAACATGAATTTAGGTGCGTTTGAAAGAGGATGAATGTATCTTTTTAATGTCGCAAATTTTCAATTAATGGCGCTGCATGTTTTATGATTTAAAACCATATTCCTAGTGTTCTCTAATACTATAGTTCATATTAGTAAGAATAAATTTAAAGAAGTCAATAAAAATTAAATGAAATAAAAAATAAATAGAAAATTTATTATTTTTTTTTTAGGTGAAAACAAAAATATTTTACTGTGAACAATACAAATTTTCTTTTTTCTATTATTATTATTATTATTATTTTATATCTTCAAAGTAAGTGTGCTACTAAAAGTGGAAGTAATACTGTATAATTTAGGAATTGAAATGAATTAGAAAGAATGAGATACTTTAATTAAATACATTATATTAATTCATTGTTGATGAAAATTATTTAAAAAAATGATCAAGATATAAAAATAAAGTGTTTGTTATTATCTAAGAAAGGTAGGTAAATTTAAAAACGAAAAACAATTAATTTTTATTAGAAAATCAAATATTTGTGAAAAAAGAGTCTGTGCAATTAGGAGAAAACTAAATTATAAACGAAAGAATATTAATAACTGTGGCTGTTATGACTTATGAGAAGTAAGAAATATCAATTTTTATGAGTAATCTATTTAATTATTTTTTACTATTTAAGAAAATAGACTCATTATAAGAATGCTTACATCTAATATAAATAAGATTTGATAAAGACGAGGATTAAATTAAATATAGCTAAAATTTTTATTATATGTAGTAGCTAACTTATTTGTTTTTTTTTTTAAATAATGTTAAATTAGACAAAAAAAAACACCATTTGAATATTTTTTTTATTAGATATATTATTAGTTATAATACAATAGTTGTTGAGAGTAAAATATATTATTTAAAAAAAAAAATGTAGTAAATAAAACTAAAAACAATCAGAAATACCTCACTCCGATATAAATTGCAAAATATTCTCTTTCAACAGAGAATTTTTATATTTCCCACTGCCAATCAAACGAAAATCATTTATTTATTAGAACAAAATAAGGTATTTATAAACAGGATATAAAAAATTTTAAATAGTAAACCCTCATCCACTGGGTATTTGTTATTTTTAATGATCGTCTTGTTAACAACAAAATGGAAACAACAAATTACAACTGAATTGCACAATTAAAGAACTTATTTGAATTATAATTGTAGTTTTATTTCAATTAAGAAAATAAAAAAGAATTCTTTTTTTAAGTATATTAATGAAAGAATACCAAAGCATATTTAATGAAAAGAAGTTCACGAGAAAGAAGTGGCAAGAGGGCACGTCGATCGATATCGTGCGCGCATCGTTCATCCGATTTAGTTGAAACTGCAATAATATTTTTAGTGATACAAATAAGCTTAGATTATATAGGGGTTTTCCAATAAGAGTGATATGATTTCTAAGTGACGTTTCGGCCATTTGTAATATGTCATGATCTGTCATTTTTTTTCATTGTATTCAGTAATGTTTACAATTTAATCATGGAGAGATATACGCAAGAACAACGTTTACAAATTATTCAATTTTATTATCAAAATAATCGTTCTCCAATTGCAACTTTTCGTGCGCTTTTGTCATTTTATGGTCGTAATAATTGTCCAACTGTGCTCGCTATTCGTCGAATTGTTAAAAATTTCGAGCGTACATTTTCTTAATATTGCAGGTTTTGGTGTGTCATGTAATTAGTTTTGGAAATTTGCAATAAAACATAGTATTCTTTTTTAAAATATTATTTATTAAAACAGAATTATAAAATGGAAGAGCATATAAAAATGTAAAATCGGCAAGTTATTTGATTATATCAAAATAATTATGTGCACAATAAAAAATTCATTCCAATAATGCAAAATGAATTAAATGAGAGATTGTGATATTATGTTGAAATTAAAACTACACCGCAATTTAGTAAATATAAATTTTAATGTTCAAACAATCATTTGTAGATATTGAAAGCTTCATTAAAATATAAATGTGTGTTTATAAATTGAAATGGTAATTTATTGTAAATAGTCATATGTGTTTAAATTAAATTAAAAAATAAAGCATTAATTACGTAGAATATTACATCAAGTTCTTAATAATATATAAGTTAATCGTATACAACATTATAGCAAATGCTTTAAAACTAAATTACAAGGTGGAAAATTTAATGTACTTAAATAATAAGTAACTAATATTCCAAAAATTCTGATGTCAATTGGCCGCCTCGGAGCTGTGATTTGAGACCGTTGGATTATTTTCTGTGAGGAGCCGTTAAGGATAAATGTTACGTAAGCCATCCAGAGACAATTGAGGCCTTGAAACACGAAATCAAAGTGGCCATTGAAGAGATACAGGCCCAGACAATCGAAAATGTACTGAAAAATTGGGTCGAACGAATGGGGTACTGTAAGGCCAGCCGTGGCAGTCGTTTAAATGATGTTGTGTTTCATTCTTAAATTTCAAGGTTCAATCTTTCTAATAAAACCGGAAATTTGAAAAAAATACACACTAGTTTGTTTTTATTTATTTTTTAAAATGTAACTTTTAAATTTGAACCACATTTATAGCCCACCCTATATGAATAAAATAAATTCTCAGTGCAAGCTTAAATTTTCCCTTAAATTTTCTTACACACACTTTACGTACACCGACACTGAACTATTTTCTGGTAAACATTGAACCTGGCAACATCACATTAGTTTACATTTATTAAATGCCGAACTATTCACATTTTAACCAATTTTTGGACCAAATAAATTATTAAAAGCCAATTAGAACATATTATAAACTAAATTTTTTTTAATTTCTCCAGTAAAAATGAAGATATCAACTTACCGAAAGAAAGAAATTTCCGGTTTCATCATTCCGTTGAATGACCAGCAACTATTTATAAAGTACTTCATTTTTTTAAATTAAAACTACCTATTAAATATAACTATTTATATGAATATGTACTTTTTCGTAAATACTTCAAAAAAGATAAAAACCACACTTCTTTCACTTTCACTTTCCGATAAATGTCAAAATAATAACTTTAAAAACAATTAAAGTATGCAAGCATTTCGGATTGACACCACTTTCATGGTGAATGGCGTGTTTTAAAACTCTCCGAAAGTCTGCAAAAGTGAGGCGCCTAATATTTAATTGATATATATGGAAAAAATAAACCTAAAATACAATTCCATTTCATATCAAAAGATTGTACAAAAAATAAAAATTACCTATTATTGTGTTTAAATTATATTTTTGTTCCCAATAAGTGTGTGGCAATTGGATTAAAAAACTTAAACAGTCATACAAACATGCACACAACATGCATACTACACATACACATTAGCATTCACTTGTGCACAGCTGAGCACCATGGCAATAAATGTGCGTTGCACAGTCAGTCGCACGATAGCACTCAGCAATAATACACGCTAACTTAACATAAAGTCACATACTTAATTGACAAATAATAGTTTTTTATTTTAGAGATTTTCTAAGAAACAAATAAATAATGTTAAAAAGTAATATTTATTCATTTATGTAAAATATATTTATCATATTTAGTTGGTTATATTAAAAACCAAAAGTGAACTAAAATGAATATAAATTATGCTTTTACAATCCAATAAATTTCTATTACGAAAACTAGATATCAGTGGGTGTCATCTACATAAAAGTATGCAACCGTTCCGATTTCTCGCCGCTTTTGCAATAATTCAGAAATTTGCGTTGTACTCTTTAATCTAAGCAAATAAGTGACATGTTGAAAAAGAAGAAGAAACATTTTGACCATTTGGAAATTAAAGAAAGTGTCACTTTTTGTTTATTATTACAAAGGTCAAATTAATTTCAACTCCGATTAAGTTGAAACTTTGTACAGTTGCTGTTGCTTTCTTCGTCAACGGAGCGAAAAAGAAAAAGCAATTACGAGCTTTTCACACAAGCGAGGAACGAAGCAGATCGTTTACGAGCTACTCGATCGGATGCATTGGAATCAGAAGCGCAACGAACAATAAAAGTCGAAGCAGGACGTTTACGAGCTACTCGATCTCGACGAACAGTGCATGCTGTCATTCCAGTATAATGTCAATTACGACTACAGTCCGCATCCAAGTGTAGACATCGGGAAAATGGATAAGATGTGTGGGCATTGCGGTGCACGAAAGCTCAACAATGAAATACTAGGAATGTGCTGCGCAAGTGGAAAAGTTTGATTTCCGACTTTGCATCCAGCACCTAAACTTCTATCATTGATCTGAGATTTATTATCGCACTCGCTTGTGCAATGGAACCAGGCTCACTATAAAAAAAACTGATTCCCAACGTCATCGAAGCTACAATTCTGAATGGCAAGTTAAAAGGTGAAAACGTGCTGAGTCCACGTATTCCCATAATTCCCACCGATGGGAATATTTGATTTCAAACGACTGCAGTTCCCCGTTCGCTTGGCATTCTCAATGATCATCAACAAGGCACAAGGTCAATCGCTTCAAATATGTGGATTAAATCTGGAAAATCCATGCTTTTCACAAGGTCAATTATATGTTGCCTGCACACGAATGGGACAGCCGAAAAATTTATTTGTTTTTGCAGAAGACGGAAAGACCAAAAATATTGTTCCTCCCAAAGCACTTGAATTAATTTTTCAAACATAATTTAATGAACAAAAAATTATTGTCTTCTATTTTGCACATATAAATGTCTTCGTTGTGTATGCGTACCTACTACAAACAAATTACAAACAAAAAATAGAAAGATGCATTATAACGCATCCCGGGGATTTGCTAATATATAATAAATAATCAAAAAGAAAAGTGAAATATTCACAACGATTTTTTTATGAGATTTAATAAAATATATTTCAGAAGAAATAACAAAATAGAAACCATCAACTTAATTTGATTTTGAATAAAATTTCAAAATATTATTTGCTTGTTCAATACCCGAGAGAAAAGCACCATGGGCTGTTGAAAAGTATTCAGTATGACAGGCTTCACCGGCGAAAAGCAATACAGGTGGTAGTGTAATGGATTGGTTGACGGTATTTTTGCCATTTTGTAAAGAAATATTGCGTAAATTATCTAGCAGTCCGTTACATCTACCGTTGGGAAGATCATCTTGTGTAAGAGGTTTGGAAAGGATACGTCCTACGAGATCGTGTCCGTCGCATTTCGTACTGATATAACTATATCCACCTTTGATATATTTATTTGAGCCCCATCGGGAACTGTAAATAAAAAAATTAATTTGAATTATTAAAGAGACACTAGGGTTAAGGAAAAAAGAAAAAAATGTCATTGTCTTACCAGAAGTAAAACGTTGGATACGGTATGTGGGTTTTTGTAAACTTCTGTAATATTTCTATGCAATCATAGACTATGTCTTCATCAGTTAGTTTTTCCATTTCAATAGCGCCCAGTCCACCTACCCAGCCAACTAAAGTATTTGGCACACCTGGACAAAGTACATCGAATCCAGATATATGGCGTGTCCATTTTTTATCCTTTAATAAAATTTCATAATGCAATAATTCAACATTTTTACAAAAGTACTCCCAATATTTATAGTACGTACGAGTAGCAATTTCACACCTTAAATAATTATGAAATTTTATTTACCTTATAATTATCATCATTAAATATAAACTGAATACCGCGAAGATCTTTCCACCAAGCATAATCGAATTGTAAAAATATTTTGTTGATAATTTCATAGCCAATATTATGAATGGCATCGATGTATTTTTGTGGCAAATGGGGTGAAAAAAGATTTCTTTCTTGAGCTTTCAGTACACCGACTGAGAAAGTCGTTATAACATGATTCGCATAATAACGACATCCATCGTTTGTAGAAATTGAAACATTCGAGTCTTGATTCGTTTGCATATCCCAATCAATATGATTTACTTCCTTTTCTGTACGAATATTACTGGACCCGATATCTTCAATAAGGCAATCTACAATGCTACTAAATCCATCGCGGAAATTAATATGTGCTTGACAACTTTCACCATTATAGCTATAACGTCCCCATTCCTTAGCAGATACTTCATTTAAGTAGATGCATGCATTATCAATGACTTGAAATCTTCGATGCCAATCAAGTAACTGCCACGCCTTAGATTGATCCTCTTTAGTTTCTAGAGAATTTACAAACTTACTAAATTTCTCCACCAAATAATGGTCAATTGATTTGGGATACGTTTCTGCATTTATAAAAGTCTCACATTCTTCAAGAATTTGGCCAATCACAAAGTCAACTTTTTTAATAAAGAAATTATCAAAATTGTAACCGTCTTCGCGTATGTAGATTCCCAAACCTTCTTCAGATAGTTCTGAGCGTAATAGATTATGTTTCATTGCTATTTTATGCAAATCGTTCATTTTACCATGTAGCCATTGTGCACCGCTTTCAACCTTTAAAAATGGTACTGATTTTAAACTATTTGTTTTATATGGAAGCATATTCATTGTTCTAATGCGACCACCAATATAATTTTGTGCCTCAAGAATAACAAAACTCAAATTAGAATGCTTCCTAAAAGTATTTGCAGCACCCAGGCCAGCTAATCCAGCACCCAAAATAATAACATCATATTTATTTCGATTATGATTAATCGGTGTATACATGGACGGATTACAAAGCCTATGGTGCGTCTGACTGAAACATAAATTCATAAAACATAGTTTCCCCTTTCGTACGACTTTTAATTTATAAGTTGAATTTTAATATTAGAAGCCCAGCAGAAAATGAAAATGAAAAAAAATTTACCAAAAAATGAATCCACAAAAATTGCACGTTTTGCTCCACAAAACTAAAAACCATATTTGATGGAATTAAAAAAAAATACACCAAAAAACACAAAATCAAAGGAAAATTAGTCTTGTTAATTATGAAACAAACACAATTGTTGAAATAACCATAATACGATTAAAAGCTATATAAAATACGCTTTATTTAATGAAAATCATAAATATATAATAAGTATAATATAAACTTATGCATTTAATATATTTTGTCGTAAGTTTTTTTTTGTAAATAAACATGAATTAATAATAATTGTTTATCCATAAAAGAACAAAAATACGAAAAATAAATAAATGAAATAAGTATAATAGAAAGCCTATAGATGGCTCTTTGCCCTAAAAAGGAAGAGAGAAAAAAAAATTTCCCAATAAAGCATGCATTTACAATTTTTATATTGTACAAAATAGTTAAAAACGGTGTATTCACCTGGAATATAAGTCTATTAGACGATTCGCCTCACGCCAGCCTGATTCAATTGCTCCATGTACGGTAGAGTAGTAATAACTGTGCGTAGCCTCACCAGCAAATAGTACTACCGGTTGACCTGTTTTTTCATCGATAAGTGGTTCGGATAAAGCAGAGGCGGAAGTCTGTAGTCGTTCAGTTTCCATAGAGCGGAATGAATATGAACCTCGGAAATTCTCATTTGAATGCCAAGTCGATCTTATTTTATTTAAAATTTTAGTCAAGTTATTTTGTGACAAACAAAAAAAATCCAATATTTAAACCTCTTAAATGCAATTGAATTAGGAACATTCCACTTCAAGAATTTCCGCAACATGTTCATTAGTTTGTCTAAAACATGTTCCGAGGACAGAATTTCCATTTGTCTAGCTTTTTCACCAAAAATCCATGCCACCAGAACATTTGGCTGATAATCAACAATATAAAATCCAAAAACATCTTCGAGCCAAGTATCTATACTGTTACGAATATCGATAAGGTCTTCGGGCTCCCACAACACATTAAATCCAAACCAATCGGTTGGCCAAAATTTTTCTGGAAATTCAATGAACATTTTATTGACTGTTCCAAATCCAAGTCCCTCAATCGCTTGTATTTTAGATTCGGAAAGGCTTGGCGAAAATAGTTTCATATGTCTATAAAGAATATTCGTAATGTGGCAATTTAATTTTTACTAATTTAAAAAATATGGAAAAATTTAATAGTAAATGAAAAATTCTCTTGCTTTTCCTTGAGAACTCCCAATGATACAGTGCATATAACATGATCAGCATCAAAGATATCACCGTTAGTACACTTAATCTTAACCGGTGGTCCATTACTACGATTCCAGGTGATTTCGTCAACTGATTTATTAAATTGAATTTTATTTCCCAATATACCATCTGAAAATTGTCCATTCGGATGTATTCCCTTTAAAAAAAAATTTAAGTAAAAGAAAAATTTAACAAAATATACATAAAATGAATTACCATTAATATATTTAAAATGGTAATGAATCCTTTATCCTTCCAATTAAGAAGTCTATCACCTTCGCACTCACGGTACACTAAAAATCCTTTCGCAGATACTTCGAATAAAGAATCGGCTGCTTCTACAGAATTTGAAAATTTCAAATAAATATCTAAAAATTGAGTAGTTGTTTTATCGTCGATGTGCGAGAATTCCGGTTTTTTTATGCTTTCATTGTATCTGCAGATAGATATGGTATTAAAGTAATATTTGTCACTGTTAAGATATAATCTTACTTCTGTACAAAAAAGGCTCCCAAAGAACCATTATAGCTTTCTAATTCCTCCTTGGAACCTTCCAATATATCCGTAGCTAGAAGAAATAGCTTCTGTGTTGCGTCTTTGGCCACTTCTTCTCCATTTGATCGTATATATGCAGTTTTTACAAAGGTTTCTTGTGACGAATCGAACAAATTGTACTTGGATGCGAGCTTATAAACTGTATTGTCCTCCTCCCCATGACACCTACAAAGAACAATATTTTTGAGCAAAAATATTTACTCCAAATACTAATGCCACCAGTTACCATTGAGCGCCCAAATCAATTACACTATTTCCGAATGACACGGTATTAATTCTGCCACCAAAGCGATTTTCTGCCTCCACGATGACGACATTTTCAAATCCATTTTCGATAAGTCTCGTACTTGCAGCTATCGCCGAAGGACCAGAACCAATCACAACAATCCGACATGTCATAATCACCACTCTAACTAAATCACGAAAGCCACACTATAAAATATCTAAATCTGTGTGGTCTCTTAGAAATTAGAATCGAAAACGTTTCATTATCACAGAAATCTTATCACCTTCAAACTACGAGTACTTTTCAATTGTCAAAAGATGAATCGTTGTGTCTTGCACATGTGCTCTGTTCGATTTGGCAATTAGTCGCTGCGAACGCTGGCATTTTTATATCTTTTCAACTAATGTATTGTCAATAGTCCAAAACCAGAAAAATTTCAGAAAGATAGTGAGTTATCAAGGTTTAAATAAATATCGAATTATCAACATTCAAGTTAAATTTATTTCGTACAAATTCTTAATGCTAATTGTGGTAAATTAATTACCATACATGTACAGATATAGTACAATGACGACTTACAGAATGTAGTACAATTATGATATGGGTTATTTGAAATGAAAATCAAAAGCAAAACCACTTTTTGCGCTATAATATATTTTATTTTTGTACAAACAATGACATACAAATAGACCGTACTAGATTAGACGAGCAATTCGTCAATATATTTTTGGAATTCCATCCGTTGTTTTAATTTTTTTTCTGTCGGAGCATTTCCCGTAAAATCTTTCCTTAACTCGTTTGATGTACAAAAATGTGATATATTGTCATCGTCTGATGTGCTTACATTTCCAGACACAATGGTTTCTTTTCTGTTAGCAAAATTACTGGAAGAAGCTGTTTCTGCTCTAATGCTTTCATCACCTGTACCGTCTTGCGATTTTAGTCTTTTCCTATTTTTCTGTTCTTTTTTCGCTCTCTTAGTTTCTTCCTTTATTCGCTTCACTTCCCGTTTTTTTGAATGATAATTAAGTTTATCAGAACAAGGAGAACATAATCCTTAAACATTTTAATATATTTGCATTTTGTATTCATTATAAATTTCATGTAGGAAATTACTCAATTTTACGAGAGCATTTTTCCTTTCTCCTTCTTCAAGATACGCAAAATGTACTTCCCAACTGCGCAAATCATTTTCTGAACTACAATTTCGGTTTCCACAATTGAACTGACCTTTACCGTTGAGTACTTCTTTCGAAACCCTCCATCTCATTGCTACCTTTGAAATAATTTTAATATTCACTAAAATATTTTAAAAGCCTACATAAAATAATTTGTATTACTTTATTCTCTTTATATCTGCTCAAATCACATATACAATATTCTTTATATAATTTATCATAATACTTTCGAGCTAGTTGCCTTTCCCAGCTGTCTGGTTCTTCATCTTCATCCCACAGAAATCTGTGATTTTCTCGAATAACATCGACATCCGTTTTGTCCCTTGATGTATCCCGTATCAAAAGTTTCGTATTTCCAGGCTGATTAAGAACATATTCATTTATAATGAGTTTGTGGCGATCATATGCATTTAATCCAACAAATTTAGACATTTTCTTTTTTTTAAAGTATATTTATTCAATTGCCAATGTTAGAATCGTTTTCATTTTACCGAATAAACATTTGTTTACTTTAATTTTAACCTTAAAATTTGTTCAGCTGTTTTGTTTGACATAAATTGATAATCAGATAAAGTGTGAAGATTGCTGCGAATGAAGACATATCGTTTCGTTTCCGTGTTGAAGAACACGACCATTTACCTTTTAATCGCAACATGCAACAGTAATTTGAACTTTAAATGCATTTTTCAAATATTTTTATTTAAATAAATAAAAAATCAACTATTTTAAAGAGGAACCTATTTCTTGTTGGTAAATATGACCACTCTAATTAAATATAATTGAATTATATTTTAATTAAATTAAATTAATAAGTTAAAACAACAATTCGGTTCTAATTAAATATAATAAAAATGAATAACATTGTAATATAATACAAAAATACAAGAATTAATCATTAACATATTCAATAAAATATAAATTTTTTCAAAATTGTTTCGAAATTTTTTTGTTTAAATTTAAATGTTTTCTACAACTAAATATAATTTGTAACAAGCAAATTTTTTAAGGAAAGATACGTATACAAGGCCATAAAGAGAAGTAGGGGAAAGTACCCATAGAGAAAATTTATTATATAAGTTCAAAAATTTGCAAGGCCATTGCCGTTTCAAAATTCGATTGGTATATAATGGAAGGGTGGGAGTGGACAGTTCTCTTGCTAGAGGACTAGGATGGAAAGTTTAGATCAGGATGGATAACAATATTTCGTACATAAAAGGGAGCATTGGAAATATTTGAAGGATTCGGAATTGTAGGGTTTCGATTGGAAGGGAATTGGAATGCTTAGTCGAACTCCAAAATTCGAGTCCGTATGTCCATATCGGTTTCAGTACCTTATTGTATAGTAATAATTTACTTTTTAAATTCAGTTTTGACCTATTGTCTAGTAGACGCGCGCTTTTTGTGGAATGTTACTGCCGTTTAGGGTTATTTTGAGAATCTGTTCTCAGCGGAGTTTGAAAGTTACATGAGTAGATTTTTGGTCATTTACCTCCACTCTCCGCCTTTTGAACCAGGTTTCTAAGGAAAGCATTTGGTTTTTAAGGATATTGATGGCTATGGAAGGATCTTAATAATTTTTAAGGATAATAATATGTTTTGTCAGCATATGTTGCGGAAAGAATATCACTGTGGCGAAGAATATCGTAGGTATAATAATTATAAAGGTTTTGATCTAGGAGGCTACCCTGCGGGACATTGACCGAGATAGGATAAATGTTAGAAAACTCAATACCTGAAAATATCGGCCGAGTGTGAAAATAACATAACCAGATATTTGCTCATTTATCCCCACTCTCCACATTTTGAACCAGGTTTCTAAGGAGGGGATGTGGTTCTGTAATACATTGATAGCTATGGAAGGATGGCTGTATCGTCAGCATATGATGTAGTAAGGATATCGCTGTAACAAGGAATATCACGGGTATAAATATTGTAAAGGATTGGATCTAGGAGCCTTCTCTGAGGAACACCGGCGAATATAGGATAAATGACAGAATACTAAATATATTCATCTACCTGAAAATATCGGTCTAAGCAATAGGATTTTAGGATGTGAAAATAACGGGAGGGTAGGATACGCTGCAACTTCCAAATTAATCCAGCATTCCAAACACGGTCAAAAGCGTGCAAAATGTCAAGAAATACGGCTGGGTAGTATTCCTTTCGCTTTGGCTCGCATGCTACGAGGGTCGTTCAATAAGTCCTTAGAAAATTCGAGAAATTGCGCTCGTAGTGTCGGTAAAAAGTAGCATTGTCGACAGGAAAGCTGTCAAAATTTCAGCTTGATCCGTAGCGTAGGTCAATTTCTATCGTCGATTAAAGTTAACGACATTTATTTGTGCATAACAATGAAACAAAGCGAGTTTAGGGCTGTCATCAAACATCTCCATTTGAAAGGCTTAAGCCCGAAAGAAATCAAAGCCGAGTTGGATGCAGTTCATGGCACATCTGCACCTGTGTTTGCGACGGTTTACAATTGGGTGAATGAATTTAAACGTGGCCGTTCATCCACAAAAGATGAACATCGTTCAGGACGCCCAGTTGAGGTGTCTACTCCTGAAATCATCGACAAAATCCACGATCTGATTTTGAACGATCGGCGAATTAAAGTGCGCGAATTAGTTGAGACCACGGGCATATCACAAGGTACAGTCGCTTCAATTTTGCATGAAAAATTGTCTGTGAAAAAAATTTCGGCAAAATGGGTGCCGCGTTTGCTCTCAGAGGAGAATAAGCGCAATCATGCAGTGGACTCTGAGGCTATGTTGGCACTCTTTCATCGCAATCCTGCCGAATTCCTTCGTCGATATGTCACTGTGGACGAAACCTGGATACACTACTACACTCCAGAAACGAAGAGACAGTCATCACAGTGGATTTTCAAGGGTGAACGGGCTTCGAAGAAGGCAAAAACTGTGCCATTGGCCGGCAAGGTGATGGCCACGGTCTTTTGGGATTCGCAGGGCATCGTTTTTATCGACTACTTGGAAAAACGAAAAACAATAACAGGAGCGTATTACGCGTCGTTATTACAACGGTTGAGCGGGGAAATCAAAGGGAAACGCCCCCATCTGAAGAAGAAAAAAATCCTCTTGCATCAGGACAATGCGCGTGTCCACACCTGCGCTGTTTATATGGCCAAAATTGTGGAATTGAGAATGGAATTGTTGCAGCATCCCGCTTATTCACCAGATTTGACCCCGAGTGACTATTTTCTTTTCCCCAATCTGAAGAAATGGCTTGGCGGACGACGGTTCACTTCCAACGAGGACGTCATTGCTCAAACGGGTGAGTATTTTGCAGAACTTCCGAAATCCTATTTTTTGGACGGGATAAAAATTTTGGAAAAACGTTTGGAAAAGTGTATTGAGCTAAAAGGCGACTGTGTTAAAAAATAAAAATTTTTTTTTTTAAAAACAGTTTTTTTCCATCTTTTTCTAAGAACTTATTGAACGACCCTCGTATATAATCGACTACGAGATGACACTGTTGGATCGTGTAATGCTCAGCTCTGAATCCGAAATTTAAATTTAAGAAAAAGGACCAGCCTTAGCGGTCGTTAGCGTACTAGACTACCATTCAAGAGATTGTGTGTTCGAATCCAACTGAGGCATGGTCCAACGCTAATTGCCAAGAAAAAACACAATTGCTTTCCATTTCAACTTTAACTTCCTTATTCTGATATCCTTTGTCGGCAATGGCCTTTAGTGTCGTAGCGCCTAGAATATATATTTCAGTACTTAATGTTACTTAAAATAATAACAAACAAATATACAAATAAATTTCAGAAAAAAACTAAATGTTCATTTATTTAAAAATTATTTTGAAACTAAGAAAAAAAAAATATTTCTTTTGAAAAGTTAACATAACAATTATTTTAATTTCGAATTTAAAGGAAAATCAATAAAATTGGGGAATATCTATCATATGGAAAAATTCTTAGAATATCTTAAATAAAATAAATTTAGAAGAGTTTGACGTAATTTCTTTCAAAATAGAATTAAGATAAATACTAAAAATCCATTATGATAATAAATGATTCATGTATAAAAAGATTCTATTGATTTGGAAATTTTATATCACATAGAAGTCAAGAAACTTGTTTCTTCTTCATAATTTATGTATCTATTTTTAGGTGGAAATATTTTTGCTTTTATTTTTATCCATATTCTTTAAATTTATTTTGTTTGCAATAAAATTAAAAATAACGGATACTAGGTTTTATCTAAATAAAAAATAATAGACAATATACATAAGTTGTTATTTATTAAAAAGTATGTATAATATGAAGTCAGTTAGTTTAGCATTGATTATTAATAAGATCAAATCATTTTTACCATTTTAATTTTAGAAATTCATACTCTCCGAAATCTAGTTACACTTAAAATTTCTGAAATCATATAATAAGAAAAAATATATATTCTTTTTAAAAAAAACCACCACACTCATATGTAGATAAATGTAAATAAAAAAATTAAGAAATGTTTGACTCTCTAATATTTATTATTTATAAGCGTTAATTTTATTCGCAAACATTTAAATGACACAATAGATAAATATTATGAAAAAAAAATTCTGTTCAGTTAACTCAGATTTTTCTTCTTTCTTTTTAAGATTCTATAAATAAGCTAGTCAGGAATATTTACATATATGTGTATTTCCATAATATTATTTAAAGAGAAAAATGATAAAAGTTCCGCAATATTTAATAGATTTGTATTTTATTCAATTTTACAGAAAATTGCACATTTGATGACGTGCAGAAGTCAAGACTGGTTTAGTGGGTAAATCAAGATTCAGTTGGAATTCTCAAAAAAATATTCAACAGTATAAAAAGGAATATCTGTTTCTTATTTATCGTCAGTTATTATTAGAACTAATCTAAGAGAACATCTTGAATTAATTTAATATTAAAAAAAATATTTAATATTGAAAAAACTATTAAAAGTTCTGGTACGTTTTATTTGGAATTTTTTTTTTTTAGAATTTAGAACAGAAATTGTAATAATTTTATTTTGTTACAGTTTAAAATTTTTCAAGAAAAATGACGTCGAAACTCTTAGGAATATTTATAGTTTTCGCTGTTGCAGTAGCTGTTTATAGTTTACCAAAGAAATCAATACCAGTCGAACAGCCTCAAGTAGAAATTTGCAGTGAAGGCAGTAAATGTGTTCCTTATTATAAATGCAAGACTATTGTCGATGATGCGGTACCTTTGTTTGAAGCAAGAGCCGACGAATTTTGTCCATCATTCTTATCTATTTGCTGTTCACCAGATAAAGAAGTATAAAATTTAATAATAATTATTGGTTTAGTTAAAAAAAATATGTATATGAAATTTTTTTCAGATAAACGAAATAACACATTAAACATTAATCGTATACGTAAAAAAAAAAACCTATTTTATTTTTAATTATATTACTTAAATAATATTATGTTTAAATAATAAGTAAAATTGTTATAAGTTACTGGATATTTTATTGAATAAATTAAAAAAAATATATATATTATTATAATTTATAACTATAATAGAAATATTAAGTCATATTAAGGATGGAATATTCACTTCATCGTTTGATTATTCACTTCAACTGACTATTAAAAGTTTGTCATTTTACTACTAAAAAATGGGTAAACATTTTCTATAAAATTGATGGTTCTGTTGTAGCCATAGAATAGATGGTTCTATT
The DNA here is from genome assembly GCA_958298945.1 of Atherix ibis. Classification (NCBI taxonomy): domain Eukaryota; kingdom Metazoa; phylum Arthropoda; class Insecta; order Diptera; family Athericidae; genus Atherix; species Atherix ibis. The sequence continues at coordinate 25,408,716 of OY282605.1, read as the reverse complement.
ATCGCAAAAAATAACGATACGAGGTCTATGAAAAAAGTATCGCGAATTTTGTGTTTTTTTTTCAAAAATTATTTATTTATTCATGAATATCTATTTAGTCCCCTTCAAAGTAATCCCCACCAGATATTATATACTTGTGCCAACGTTTTTTCCAATCCTCGAAACACTTCCAAAATTTTTTTTTGTGATCTTGTTCAGCTCCTCCTTTGATGCCGTCTTTATCTTCTCAATCGTAGCGTAGCGTCGTCCTTTCATGAGGCTCTTCAGTTTTGGGGACAAGAAAAAGTCACAGGGGGTCAGATCTGGGGAATACGGTGACTGTGGCATTATTAGTGGGTTGTTTTTGGCCAAAAATTCGCGCACAAGCAACGATGCGTGAGTAGGGGCGTTATCATGGTGCAAAAGATAATTCTGGCGGATTTCTTCGCAAGAACTCATGGTGCACCACGCCCCTGCAATCGAAGAAAACTGTCGTTCCCTGTGGCAAGAACTCATGATGCACCACGCCCCTGCAATCGAAGAAAACTGTCGTTCACACGCCCCGGCACGCTTTTCGTCGTTCACATCTTCTCAGCTCTCTGAGAACATTTTGTACCACCGATAAACATTGCTTCGGTTTGTTTTTCAAACAAAATTTAATACAGATTCTTTGATCCATTTTTTGGAATGTCTTTTGAGCCAAAACACTTGCAAGCAAAGGAGCTGTGAAAAATTAACTGAACATTCAAAATGGCCGAACTTGTCGGCATAAGTAAGAGATGTGAGTACCAACATAACGCCACAAAAAATCGAAAAGCGAATATACGTAAACCACGGAAATTCGAAATTCGCGATACTTTTTGAACAGACCTCGTATGGTGTGCATTTCAGTCTGAATGTGTCATTCGCCCGTATTTTTTTTAAAATGAAGAGCGCAAGGGCGTAACCGTTAATTTTGAGCGCTCTGATCGTATAATAACTAATTTTTTTTTTGTCTGCATTTAATGATTTTAATTTGGCCCAAATGTGCTTTTAACGAAACGCCGCCACAAGTCATACAACACGACAAATTTTGATTTAATTTGGTACAAATTGACGCCGTTAGAATTCTTCTTATAAAATTACGTGTATATAAGATATCTTGTTTGTATAAAGAATCATCAAACTTTGTAGCATTTAAAAATCAATATCTGTCAATTAATGGACGAGTTATAGCTCAAATATGCGAAAAAGTCATCAAATTGTACCTCAAAAGGATCGAGTCTTGCAAGATAAGTGTTATAGCAATTATTACAATAATATTATATTTTATGCATTATAACAAGGTTCAAAAAATATAACAAAAGAATAATTTTATCAAAGTCTGAATTTTAAATGCATTTTATTTTTCTGTACTTTCCGATGCATAAATTGAATAACCCTCTATTTATACAAATAACTAGTATCAAATTAATTAATAAATTATACTATAAATAAATATTTTACTAAGCATATAATTTTTATTATAATACCATTTTACCAGGAGTATAAGCTTAAATCCGCTGTTTTTTATTCAAAAAAACACATGTTTTTTTTTCATAGAAACCAAAAACAAATTTGTTCAAAGTACTTGCCCTCGCTAGCTACACATTTTTACCATATCTCGGGCAATGTGTGGATACCACGCCAAAAAAATTCCTTCTCTTTCGAAGCAAACCACTCATCAAGCCATTTTCGGACGTCTTCGTAAGAATCGAAGTGCTACTCAGCGAGCGCGTGGCCCCTCGACGAAAACAGGTAGTATTCGGAAGGGGCCATGTCTGGTGAATAAGCGAGGTGAATTGTTGATAATCTGTCCTTTTTTCACGCAGAGGACGGTGAAATTTAATCAGTTGTTGGTGCTAGCGGTGGGCATTGACAGTTTCACCAGGTTTCAACATCTCATAGTAGACAATACCCTGCTGATCCTACCAAACGCACAGCAACGTTTTCCGTCCGAAGCGATTTGGTCTTGGGAAAGATGTTGATGGTTGGCCGGGATCAACGCACTATTTCTTGTGTTTAGGACTCTCGAAATAAAATATATTCACTTTTCATCGCCTGTGACAATCCGATGCAGGAACGGCTTTCTTTTTTGTCTAGCGAGCAAGATTTCGCATGTGTTTTGGCGTCGCTCCATCTGCCTATCGTTCAATTCATGCGGCACCCATTTTTCGATCTTTTCAATCTTCCCCATGACACGCAGATGCATGAAAATGGATGGTTGAGTAACACCCAATTGCTCCGCGAGCATTTTTTGCGATTGGGTATCGTCTTCATCCAAAAGAGCCTGCAATTGATGGTCCTCAACCTTTCTAGGCCGATTTTCATGCTCCTTGTCCCACAAGTCAAAATTGCCGTCTTTGAACCGACGGAACTAAACTCGGCACGTTGTTTCTAACGATGCGATTCGGCAGCCGATTTCTTCAAATTGAAGCAGAAAAGCAGAGCTTCCCGCATATGCTCTTTTTCTGGCACAAAACTAGACATGATTACCAAAGGAAAAATGTATGTTGTTGTACGAAAATGATTAATGTTGACAGAAGTATGGCGTGCCCATGGTAGCTTAATACGCTCACTCACGCCATTTATGACCAAACAGCGGATTTAAGGTTATACACGTGATATAGTGTAATTCTTTTGCAAATACTATTTTTATAATAAATTTTTATTTAATAATATTATTATAGTTTATCAGTTTTGCAATAAAAAAATGACCTAAAAGTTTCTTATTTTTTAGGAAATTAAATAAATATTTGACCTTCTTCTGATTAATACTCTATCGAATATATGGAGATAAAAATGTTAGTAGCTTGTACTTTATTATTAGATAGAATGCAATTCTTATTATAAGCATCTTTGAAATTTGGATAATACCATTTTGATAACCTGATATTGAATTGTATTTATAAAAGAAATTATAATTTCATGTGTCTGGAAAGTACTAATAAAAAGGTATTCAATAAAATACGAAAATAAAACTGGAAAATCCTCAAAAACGCATTTGAAAAATTATATATTGAAAAGAGTATAACATTCCGAATTGAAAAAAAACTATTTTCAATTTTCTAGGGATTTTCCAGTGTCAATAAATAAATGTGTACGCATTCAAGATTTTATGACACACGTTCTGTTGATCTGATAAAGGCAAAATAATTAATAGCAACAAAATAAAGCTTTCACATCATTACTAATGTTTACAATATTTTTTCTCTTTTTAAAAAAGTTATATTAAACTATTCTATACATATATACATGCATATATAATATATAAAAAAAATTAAAAAAATAACGTATTAGTTTTTATAGCAAACTTTTTCGAATTTATTGTAATAATATAAAATGTTCCTAGTTCTTTCGAATTTATAATATTATTGAAATGATCAATCTTATGAATTTATTTAATAACTTTTTTCAATAACATCATTTACCGTAGATATTTTATTTTTAGTTTTGTTTTATTCATTACTAAAACTGGTTTAATACCTGCATTATTTCTTAGTAAAAAAATTTAATTATTAAATAGTATAATTCAATAAATTATATGCATACGTTGTATAATACTTGTTAACTATATAACTGTATATACATGGCCAGAGGAGGTAAGAATATATGTTCCTATTATCATTAATTTTCCCAATAGTAAATATTATACCATATACGTATATATGTAAAGAATATCTAAATTTAATTTCGACGGAGTTATGATTTTAAGCTAAAAATTGAAAAAATTAAATGATTTTAGAATATAAATTTCATAATTCATAATAAATAGTATTATATATATTATATAGTTTCTTATCTGGTTATAAAAAACCTAATATCTGATAGGAAATATACTAAAACTTGTTTTTTTTATTAGCAAGTTTTTATAGATTATTCCAATTAAATATAGGATTTCTTAGAATAAAAATAAAATATTACAGAATAAATAATTTATTTTGAATATATTTTATATAATAATACAAAGATTTGATATGTTAATATGTCAAATTTTTGTGAATACTATAAATAAAATGAATTTGAATTTTCATTTAACAGATGGCGCTAGTTGGTTTTGATTTTTTTTTTTTTGAATTATTTAAAGAAAGAAAAAAAATTGTCCAAAAATTAATATATTTAGCTATTATTATAAGATATAAAAACAAATACCAAACAATACATCTAATATAGAATATTTTACGATAATTTACCATCATTTTTCTGTTAAATCTGAAAGATCCCTCTACGTTAGAGTATATGGTATGTATGGTATAAACCCACCACCATTAATTCAAACACGTTGATGAACATCAATGCTTTCAATGAAGCTTTCACTATCGACGACTTTATCGCAGCTATTGTGTCCAATAGCTAACAAGCAAAGTAACGCACTCCAACACAGTCAGTGTATTTCCGATCGTCCTAATCTCGGACTTTCCGTTCAATCAACGACGATTCCAAAGCCGGTCATATATTGTTAACTATTCATCTTGAGACATCTTTCCAAGCGAGAGTATAAATATCGTCGTTGTTGCTGCAACCGAGACTAGTTAACGGTTGCTATTTGTGTTCTGTATTTGTAACTAAAACCGCTACGAGGTAATTACTAATTATTAATAGTTAATAGTTTATAATACATAAAATATTCCATAGTAGTTCTTTTATTTATTATTTAATTTTTTTTAACTTTTAATTTGTACAATTTTAATTTATTTTTATACAAATATATATGGTGATATATAATTACGAAAATAGAATTTGAAATTTCTGTGTTCATTATATTATTGTAATATCCTTTTTTTCCTTTAAAAAAAAAAAAAAAAACTACAAATAAAGAAAAAAACAATAAATAAAATGACAATATTTAAAAAAGAAATACTATCAAAATAATTGTGATAACTTGTTGTTGAAATTATTTACATTTTATAAGTGTTTCAATTTGATTAAATTATCATTTTTAATGAATTTTTTATTATTTCATATGTTTTAAATGGCAAAATAATATGCAAAAAAAAGTCCAGAGAAATAAGGAGAATAAAATTTTAGCCTTGAACAAGTTTGTGAAATTGACCTCTGGTCAGCCTGTTTTAATTTGATATTAACTTGTTTTTTAGTCATTCAACTGGCAAGGTCTAATACATCTTTAGAAAATATGAAAATTACAATAAAAGGGGTTATCATGTTCAATAAATGTGCAATTACTTATAAAATTATTTCTACAATTAAAGTCATATACAATATATTAAATATTTTATAGCAAATAATATTTCTATCTCGATTAAGGACAATCTAATTTTTAGTGCTATTATATATATAGTATAAAAAAGAACGAATTTGTTTGCTTATATGCAAGACCTTTGAGATAAAGAACCAGATCCATTTATGTAGCGCCACGACCATGAGGTCATCTAACGTGTGAAAAAAAATACCAATTTTGTTTATAATATTTGATTGAAAAAAAACCAATCCAATTTTGTAAGACTATTATTAATACTGTGACTGTAATCAATGGATTTATTTTAAAAATTTTGTTTTATAGCCAAAAAAAAAACGACGAACAGTTTTCACTTATCATATAGCTTTTTTTTTTATATATTTATTCAATTAGGACTTTTTGAACTTTATTAATCTATTTCATAATCGGAAAAAAATGAATAGCATGACTTCAGTAATCATTAAAGTTAGTTTATTAAATATATATACATGAACGATAACATTGCTTAGAGAGGTTAAACGATGAATGATTTTTGATAAATTTTTTAATATACAATTAAAAAATACGTATTTTATAAGAACAGATTTATTATATTATGTTGAAATTTTGTTTTAATCATAAAAAAATAGTTTAAAGTTCAAATAGGGAACATACATATTTTTTTTTTTTGGTTAATAAATTTTTTAAGCTAGTTAAGAATTTGAATTTTTTTTTTAACAATTAACCGGCATATCAGTTATGATTATATATATTGTATATAAATAAGAATTTTGTAATTTTGTGAGTATTGGTAAAAAGTTATAGTTTTTGTTAATAAAAATGCAATCAAGAAAACCTTTACTACTATTAGCAAAATTCAGCGGAAAAGACGTTATTAAACGAATTGACGAATAAAAAATCCCACAAAACTCAAAAACTAGTTCGACGTATATTAAATAATTTTTAATCAATACATTCTCACTGTAGAATATGAGAAATTTTTTTATTTTATAAACTATATCTAGTCGTAAAAAGATTTAAACATTCATGCATACATTATTGACAAACAATATGAATGTATTTTCTTACCCCTTCTTTAAATGATCTTTATTATATCATTCATTATAAAATAACTTGTTTATTACTATATTTATATCCAACCATATTATATGTATGTGCACGTATACATAAAGAGTATTTTAATATTATTGTAAAATTATATTTACTAAAAGAAAAAAATTAATTAACTAATAATTTAATTCACAAATAATATTCAGCTTTATTTTTACTAAATGCGAGTTATATTTTGTATTTTGACCTTTTTTATTATTTTTTCTTCTTCAAATAAATATTAACACAAATTATTAAACGTATGCTAAATTATTTATACGAGAAAAAGGTTACCAAAACGAATGATTTTCCCCAACATTGTTTTTGAATTCACTTATTTATATTCAATACTAAACAATTGATATGATTCTAAACGTTATAAATGTTATATTACGAAGATTATTTTTATATAAAAAAAAACAAGTTTTCGTCTTATAATCATTATTTTATTCTCATTTATTTTGATTACTTTTTATTATTTTAGTTGAATATTTATATAATTATTTATTATATTGATCCTTTAATTAGGAAAATGTTAAGTAAAAGTATTGTGATAGTACTTGTGGCCATTGTGGCAGTTAACTGTGTACCACAAAAGCAGGGTGCCAGTTTGGAATCTTTGATTTCGGACGTTTTCAAGCCACCGGCAGATGGAGAACAACAACCACAACAAGGTGCAGTTCAAGCCGAGCCAATTCCTGTTACCGGAGTAAATCCTGAATTAGAAGCTGTTCCTCAAGCAACAGGATGCAGTCCAGGATGGGATTGTGTACCATATTATTTATGTTCGAATAGTACAATTGTTACCGACGGTACTGGCATCATTGATATTCGGTTTGATGGTGAAACTCCAAAAGAGTGTACGGAATATTTGGAATCTTGCTGTGCCTTGAGTAACCAGGTAAAATATTTAGAAAAGAACACCTCTTTTATAAATAACGTTTATTTTGTGTAATTGATTTTTCATATCACAATTCGAAATGTTATTTATTTTATAGTTAGATGTGCCAACATCCTATCCACCACCCACACCAACTGGATGCGGATTTAGAAATGAAGATGGAATTGGTTTCAAGATTGGTGGTGATAAGGATAGTGAATCTCAATATGGTGAATTTCCATGGATGGTTGCTATTCTTAAGGAAGAAAAAGCGCTCGATCAAACACTCAACATTTATCAATGCGGCGGTTCACTTATTCATCCTCAAGTTGTTATGACTGCAGCTCATTGCGTTTCCGGTAAAGCACCTGAAATTTTAAAGGCACGTGCTGGTGAATGGGATACACAAACAAAACAAGAACTATATCCCCATCAAGATCGTAATGTTGCCGAAGTTGTTGTCCATCCAAACTATTACAAGGGTGGACTCTTCAATGATGTTGCACTTCTTTTCTTGACTGAACCATTCGAACTTGCTGACAATGTAAAAACGGCCTGTTTGCCGCCAGCAAATGCTGTCTTTGATCACAGTCGGTGTTTCGCTACCGGATGGGGCAAGGATGTCTTTGGTCAAGAAGGCAAATACCAAGTTATCTTAAAGAAAGTCGATCTTCCTGTCGTGCCTCGCCCACAATGTCAACAAGCTCTACGTACTACTCGATTGGGTAAATACTTCGAATTGCACCAAAGTTTCTTATGTGCGGGTGGTGAGCCTGGAAAGGATACATGTCGTGGAGATGGTGGTTCTCCGTTAGTTTGTCCTATTTCTGGATCTCACAATCAATACTATCAAGCTGGTATTGTTGCTTGGGGCATCGGTTGTGGAGAACTTAACATTCCTGGTGTTTATGCAAATGTTGCACATTTACGCCCTTGGATTGATGAACAATTGGCTTACAAAAAAATTGATGCTTCCTATTATACTCCATAAATTAAAATAATTTTGTAACTTTGCATAAAATATTGCTTTTTTTCTCCTCAAATAAATCAACAAAAAAAAAAAAATTCTTTTATAGAAATTTTAATTTATTAAATCTTAATTTTATGGAATTATTGTAAAGTTAAATAAAGAAAATCCTTTTGAGGACATTTTTTTTTATATTCAAACGTATTTATAATTTAGTTAAAATAACTCTTCCAACAATAATTATACTCAACCGAATGTAGACACCATTAATTTTCTTTGTTTTATAAATAACGATTATATACGCAAATGTTCCTATAGAATATTTTTAAAAATGATAGCGAAAAATGAATTTGAATTTTTATTTAAAAGATGGCGCAAGTTTGCTGTTATGCAATTCTTAGAAGAAAACCAACAAGCAACAAATAGGCACCATTTTCAGTGAACATTTTTACTATTTTATTTAGAAATAGATAGTATAGAAATATTTAGAAAGGAAAACTGATAGTTCATCAATACACTGGATTATCCACTTTACAATATATTCAAGATAACATTTATTTAGTTTATAGCTTCCTACTTTATATTATAGATTCTTTAATTATTCATAAAATGCATAGAAGATACGCTGATTGGGTGCTGATTTTCAGAACAAAATTTTCTCTTCCGATGGGGCTGGTTTCTCGTTTGGTGGATATGTGTATAAGGAAAATTTTTATGTATGGGGCTTTAAAATTTTTATGTATGGGGCTGTGGAGAAGCCATTGAAATTTCAAAAATGCATTTTGGTCAGAAAAATGACACCGTTACAGTCAATTGTGAGCTCTATGGCCGCATGATTACTAACTTTTTTTGAATTGAAATTAAAGATATTAATCTGAAAATAAATGTAATTTTTACAAAACATGATTACAACCCAAAAATTATTGTGCGAAAAGTTCCAAGAACGCGTAATTTGGAGATTTGGTGATGTCAATTGGCCTCCAAGATCGTACGAATTGACGCCGTTGACAGTTTTTGTAATATCCTCAAAAAATTCTTTGGGGGACCTACGGAAGATTAGTGAATTTTGTCGTCAATCTACAAGACTTTTTAGGACGGACACACTCAAAATGCGTAAACTACTAAAAATTGCATCTATTTTCACCAAAATTATAACACCAACTAGTGCAAAAAATTTATCAAAAATTATATTAAAAGGATCGAGTCATGAAAATAGTCCCATTCCAGCTATTTATTTAGTATTTTATTTTTTATATACACATAATAACAAAAGTTTAAGAAATATAATAATACGAAATTTTTATTAAAATATAAATAAAAAGTATATTTTATTTAACTTTATATTCCGAAAAATATATATTGGATAATTCTTTAGAATAGAAATTATTCAGAGACTGTAAATAAACTCTCCACTGTATCTAGATATAATATACAAAATTGTAATATAATTATTTTTCGACTCTCAATCAGTCTTACAGATATTTAAATGCTGGTCATAATCGATTTCTTTACAGACTAGACTATAAATATCAGTTTTTTCCAGCAACCGTGATTGTTTGAGTTTTGCCTTGGTAGCTGAAATATCTTTCGTAAAATTAATCATAGTTAATATTTTAGTTAAATCAAATAGTTTAATAATATTTTGGTTGTGCGCTTATCATTCAGCAACATAGATTTTTTTCTTCTAAATATTATATGCTTATCATTCAGCAACATAGATTTTGGATCTACTTCGCATTTGGAAAAAAATAATTTAGCAGGTCTAAATAAATTTATGAAATAAACAAAAAGTTAAATAAATTAAAATCGAAAAGTTTTATTTTGATATGAAATTATATACAGTGAGCTACAAAAGTGTTTAGATACCAATTAAGAAGAAGTTTTTTTAGTGTGTCAATATCGCTTATAGGAATTACTTACTAATATAATTATAACTTATTACAATATATTTATTTTAGTTTATTTGATCAAACTAAAATAAATATATTGTAATAAGTTTAACTACTCATTAAATTTATCTAAATATATTAATTCGAGTGAGTGAGATATTTGTTTGATAATAAATGTAAATAATGACTTTAAAAAAAATATAAAATTTTAGGTATAAAAAAAAAATGGTTATTTTGCATAATAGTCATAATAAATTTATGTGCAAAATTTAGGAATTATCATATATATCATAATAAATTGTACGGTTTATGGGATACATGAATAAATGGAAAAATACATAAATTCTGACTAATGAATGTTTTTACCGGGTGTATAAGCTTAAATCCGCTGTTTGGTCATAAATGGCGTGAGTGAGCGTATTAAGCTTTTTTTTTATGAGTTTGACATCTATCAACATTAATCAGTGCACGTTGTCAGCAATTTTGTACAACAACATACATTTTTCCTTTGGTAATCATGTTTTGTTTTGTGCCAGAAAAAGAGCATATGCGGGAAGCCCTGCTTTTCTGCTTCAATTTGAAGAAATCGGCTGCCGAATCGCATCGATTGCTTATGGAGGCCTATGGTGACAGTGCTTTATCGGAAACAACGTGCCGAGATTGGTTTCGTCAGTTCAAAGACTGCAATTTTGACTTGTGGGACAAGAATCGTCATAATCGGACTAGGAGCGTTGAGGACCATCAATTGCAGGCTCTTTTGGACGAAGACGATACCCAATTGCAGAAAATGCTCGCGGAGCAATTGGGTGTTACTCAACCAGCCATTTACATGCGTCTGCGTGCCATGGGGAAGATTGAAAAGATCGGAAAATGGGTGCAGCATGAATTGAACAGTATGCAGATAGAGCGACGCCAAAACACATACGAAATCTTGCTCGCCAGACAAAAAAGAAAGTCGTTCCTGCATCGGATTGTGACAGTGGATATATTTCGAGAATCCTAAATGCAAGAAATCGTGGGTTGATCCCGGCCAACCATCAATATCTTCCCCAAGACCAAATGGCTTGATGAGTGGTTTGCCTCGGAAGAAAAGGATTTTGTTTGGCGTGGTATCGTCAAATTGCTCGAGAGATGGGAAAAATGTGTAGCTAGTATAGTACTTTGAATAAATTTGTTTTTGCTTTCTATGAAAATGACATTTTTTTAAAAAAAATAAAAAGCAGCGGATTTAAGCTTATACACCCGGTATTCCCAATTTTAAATATTCGACTACTATAATACCAATTGAAAAAATACCCCTGTAATATAAATAACTCTATATAAAAATAGGGTGTTCCAAAATACAATGACTCATGTATTAATTGAATTGTTTCTCGGGCTGTATAGCATGTGGCACCGTCTTGTTGAAACAACATTTCGTCCACATCCATATTTTGCAACTTAGGCACAAAAATGCTGGATTATCATGCCGAGATTTCGATCACCATGTAGATATAGCCTGACCAGATGCATTTTTGAAAAAGAATGTTCCAATGATGCCTTTATTTGTTTCTCAACAATCACTTGGTGATTTTCTGAATGAATGAATTTGTTTCTCAACAATCACTCGTTGATTTTCTGAACCCCAAATGTGACAATTTTCTCAATTAACCAAGCCATCAATATGCAAATGAGCCTCTTCGCTGAAGATCATTTTGTTCGAACTATAGCTGCCAAACCTTCATTATTTTTATAATATTGCTCAACAATGAAAACACGTTTTTTCGTGTAGTGCTTCATTTTTATTAATCCTGAACTGTCAGCTGTTACGCTGTCAACACTTTTTTCCGTTGGTAACTATTCGTTGCGCAAATAGCGCAAAATTCAAATATTTCCTAAATTTTGCGATATCCCATAAAAGGACTGAATATATCTTATCATATTTTTTTATTTCAGAATAAATAATTTTTAATATTATCATTATTAATTCTGTGATATATAAATAATATGCATGCATATAAATATTTGTTGGCGTACTATTTAAGGACTCTTTTTTTATAGTTAGTCTATTTTATATTCTATGATAAAAAGATCTTTTTACTTACAATAGATTATTGTACTTTATCAAACGGTGGTTAAATTAATTAAAAATATTCTTATATGTTATTAAAATAGTTAATTAATTAAGTATACAAGAAAATATTTAGATGGTTTGGGTCACTCTATTCAAAAATTAAGCCTGAATCGTAGAGAAAGAATTTTCCTACTACGATTACGTAAAAGATTAAGTTTTCGACAGATACCAAACAAATACATCTCCAATATACTGAATTTGTTATATACGTTTACAGATAATTATCTTGAGTTTATAGTGAAAAAAAAATGAAAAAGTTATCTTCAGATTAACGTCACTTACCGTAATTCTAAGAAATTACATTTTAGTACGAATTTTACTAGAAACATCCATAAAAATATTATTTAATACTCCTATTTAGTAATATTATCGAGTTTTTGTTTAGTATGCAGAGGTTTTGAGTTCGAATCCAGCTAGTGGAATATTGAGACTATCCTTTAGTTATCGCCGAATGGACTTGAGTTAGCGTGTCGCTGCAGAATTTATTATATTGGGTTGTTCGGAAAGTAATTTCGTTGTTCGAAAAGTATTTTGAAAGACGATTTTCTTATAGTGAATTAATATTTTATTCAATTAAATATTGTCCAGTCCGATCCAATACCTTTTGCCATCTTTCTGGTAGTAGCATGATTCCACGCTCATAAAATGTTTGTTCTTTGCTGGCAAAAAACTGATCCAAGTGATTTTTGACCTCCTCATTTGAATTAAACGTTTTACCGTCTAAAAAATTTTGTACAAAAATACAGTATATCCTATCCAAGCTCTCAAGCTTTTACCGAGTGGACAAGCTTGTATGTGGTTTCGTATTATCATTTTGGAACACTATACCTTTCCTATTGGCCAATTCTGGCCTTTTTTCTTTAAGTGAATCATTCAATTTGTACACTTCAGAATTAATCGTTATGTTGCTCGGTAGAAGCTCAAAATAAACGATTCCTTTGAAATCCGACCAAACAGATAGCATAACCTTTTTTTGATGAATATTGGCTTTCGAAGCGCTTTGAGCCGGTTCATCTTTTTTACTCTAGGATCTTTTGCGCTCCCAGTGATGATAAACTTCAAAAATGGATCATTTTCTTGGCGTTTGAGAAGCAATTTTTTCCATAAGAAGATGAGGAACCCATATGTCGAGCTTTGAGATTAAACCTAGCCGTTTCAAATGGTCATAAACGGTCAAATTCGATAAATTTAATCTCTCAGCGATCACCCGAGTTGTTATTTGCCGGTTTGCATCAATTAATGCCTTTATTGTATCTTCATCAGCTTCAACTGGCCTTCCAGAATGTGGTGCATCTTCGAGATCAAAATTGCCGGATCGAAATTTTGCAAAACAGTTTTGGCACTGGCGCTGACTTAACAAATCTTCTCCATATACATCGGATAATTTTTTTCTATAGTAAAAATATAAAATATGCCGAAAATACTGTTTCTCACTTTCCATATTTAAAAGTGTATCAACCAAAAACTACTGTGCAGAATCCATCGAATTGTTCACAAGCAAGCCTTGATATGTCAGCTGTCAAAATACATATGATTAAACGGCTTAAGTGTGAAGTTGGTTGTGAAAAAATACAATTAAATTCTCTGTTGGGAAAAAACGAAATTACTTTATTAATATATTTAAAACTATATAAATATTACTTTAAATAATTTGTATATTTAACAACTTATAAAGGACAAGAAATATTATTTCCAAACTATTAAATGGATAATCCTATAATACAAACTAAAATGGCACACACCATATGGATATTGTCTTAAATCAGAATATTTCTACCCTATTCAATATGCCAAATATATTTATTAAAAATAGTAGACTCTATATTCATGAAATTTTCAAAATTTTCAAAATAACGTCAAAATACATATGATTATGCGGCTTAAGTGTGAAGTTGGTTATGAAAAAATATAATTAAATCCTCTGTTGGAAAAAAAAGAAATTACTTTCTACGAACAACCCAATAAGATATAACCATAAAAAAAATGGGACGTAAAGCGAAAAATTGGAAAAAGAAAAGTTTTATTGAGAATTGAAAATCGTTTCATTTTAGGTAAAAAAAAAAACCCAACTAAAAAAAACTAGTAAAGTAGGACATAAATAAGGATGCACATTTTTTGGTGAATGCCATTTTCGCAACGGATGATATATTTGAATATGTGGTCGGTATTCAGCCTACAGTTAAAAATGGGGTTACATCGGTGATGTTTTGTTTCTCTGAAGCTAGGGTTAGAAATATGATTGCATAAATAAAATTACATATCTGAATTTGCTAAAGGATAGTTTTAAAGAAATTTATTCTAAAATGGAAATTGTTAACAGTTTTCAGTTCTATCAGGATAATGATCCCAAATACACTGCCCCTTAAAGTTATAAATCTATTGAAAATTTATAGAGTATTTTAAATAGAAAATCAAAGTAAAGAATTAAAATAATAATATAGGAATACAACAAAATGGCCATATAACTAAACTAGGGATTATCCAATTTGCGCTATGGAAAGTAAAGCTAAATAAAGTATACTATAAGTTTAGATTTTGGTATTAATTTTATTTGATTATATTATATAAATCATACTATTATATATTAAGTATAATATTATTTAAATGGCTATCATAAAATAGCTTAAAAGACTCGAATTTTTTGAGGTAATTTTTGATAACTTTTTCGTATACTTTGGGCTGTAATTCACCCATTAGTTGAAGAATGTTGATTTTTAAATACTCTAAAATTTGAGGATTATCTGTGTCAATACAATCTTTTACATACCTGTAGACAAAAAAGTGCAACGGTGTCAAATCAAAAGTTATTGGGGCCCGAAATTACCCGTCCTCGGAATCATAAAGAAAGTTTCAGCTTTTCAGGACAACAAAGTAGTATATCATACGGCAATACCGTAAAAAATTAAAGATAACGGTATTTTATAATTATTTGAAAATAACATCTTCAGACCAAACTGCACACCAAAGAGACATTTTTCGCGGATACAACAATTTCTCCATAGTCACTAAGGGGCATCCAAAATTTGTTGTTCCAGCACGCAATTGGCGTATCTTCTGCACATTTTATTGGATAATTAAAAGATCTTTAATATAAATTGGTAAATTATAACATAAACAAATGTTATTATATATAATACAATATATATTTAACAACTGTCAACTAACAGAATTGTACTTTTTGAATAATAAAATCGATAATCCTTCCCAATATCAACATAATTATGCGCTGTCCGGATACTTTTGTGGTGCAAAATTTATGAATAATTTTACATTTTATTACATTGTTTTATTTGTTATTTGAATGAACTATTGAATAATTTTATATTTATTATATTTTTTAGTAACAAATCTAGTTTATTAGTTTAAAAAAAAAAATTTTACCAGGGATATTGACACTTTATTGATGTCCGGATAATTTTGTGGCTCACTGTAGTACATAAGTTATATTTTGTTGGGCTAACATTCTGAATCGATAAAATTTAACTAAATAGAAGAATGTTTTAAATAGGACATTTTTTTATTGTTTTCGAATTATTAATACAAATATATTATAATTTCTAAGAAGTTCGATAATACTAAACTAATAGCCGGTGGGTATTTGTATTATCATTCAATTATTTAATGTGGTCAAAAATTTTATATGCATACCTAAAAAAAACAACTAGTAATTGTATATAGATAGAAATATTTCAGAGAACAAAAACAATAAGAAATAATTAAATAATTTGGCGAACACAAAAATAAACTCACAAAATAAGTTTGGTCGAATTTTGATTGATTTCAATCAAAACATTTTCACGTAGAATACACGTACAAAAATATGTTTATAAATTGTTATGTTTATAGTTGGAAAAATAATTTTAATATAAAGTTTATTAAAAATATAATTTTCTTCTATATTTTAATTTACATAAATATATTATTTTGTTCATAAGATTCCACAGGGATATTAATACCAAATTAGAATCTACAAAAATAAAACTTGTCCTTACAAAATAAAAAACACTTCTTAAAATTGTATTTAAATTAACTTTTGTTTACGAAATCATACTATGTGCGATTAATATTGGATTTATGTTTTTATTGTTAAAGCAAAAAACATGTGTAATCTGAAAAACTAGCGCATATACAAAAAAACCGGGCTCACGACCTGGCTCTCGTTCATAATATTTTCGTAATGATTTTGTTCTAGTGGCAAAATCTAGATTATTTCTTAATTATGTTAAAACGAAAAATATTATAGAGCAAGTTTCAATTAAAAATCATCATTTTTGAGAATTAAAAGAAAAATAAATTTATATCATTTGCAATTGAAATTTTTGTTGGTTATAATTTTGATTATGTTTTTATTCGATTATTCTTTAATATAGGAAAATGTTATTAAGTAAAAGTATTATAATAGTACTTCTGGCTATTGAGGTGGTTCAATGTTTACCACAAAATTATCCTGAAATAGAAAATGATGCAGAGGAGACTAGATGTAAGCCAGGATGGGATTGTGTACCATATTATTTATGTTCGAATAATACAATTATTACTGACGGTACTGGTATAATTGATATTAAGTTTGATGATGAAAATCCAAAGGAGTGTACGGAATATTTGAAATCTTGCTGTGCTTTAAGTAATCAGGTAAAATATTTAAAAAAAAATGTGTATCAACCTTATCTAGAATTAATTTTACATTTCACAATTCCATATGTTTTTTTAATTTTATAGTTAGATAAGCCAACAGATTATCCACCACCCACACCAACTGGTTGCGGATTTAGAAATGAAGGTGGAATTGGTTTCAAGATTGGTGGTGATAAGGATGGAGAATCTGAATATGGTGAATTTCCATGGATGGTTGCTATTCTTAAGGAAGAAAATATTTTAGGCCAAAATTTCAATAGCTATCAATGCGGCGGCTCACTTATTCATCCTCAAGTCGTTATGACTGCAGCTCATTGCCTTTCTGGTACAGCAATAGGAATATTAAGGGCACGTGCTGGCGAATGGGATACACAAACAGAACTAGAACTATATCCTCATCAAGATCGTAATGTTGCCGAGGTCGTTATCCATCCATTCTATAATAAGGATACACTCGTTAATGATGTTGCACTTCTTTTTTTGACTGAACCATTCGAACTTGCTGACAATGTAAAAACGGTCTGTTTGCCGCCACCATATACTGTCTTCGATCACAGTCGGTGTTTCGCTACCGGATGGGGTAAAAAACAATTCGGAAAAGAAGGAAAATACCAAGTTATATTAAAGAAAATTGATCTTCCTATTGTACCTAACGCACAATGTCAACAAGCTTTGCGTACCACTCGTCTGGGTAAATACTTCGAATTAAATCAAAGTTTTTTGTGTGCGGGTGGTGAACTTGGAAAAGACACATGCGGTGGAGATGGTGGTTCTCCGTTAGTCTGTCCTATTCCAGGATCTCCGAATCGTTACTATCAAACTGGTATTGTTGCATGGGGCATCGGTTGTGGACAGCTTAATATTCCCGGTGTATATGCAAATGTTGCACATTTACGTATTTGGATTAACGATGAGTTATCATTAAAGAAAATTGATCCTTCATACTATACGCCATAATTATCAAGAATATTGTTATGTTACTTTGAATAAGATTTTTGAAATAAAATAGATACTTTAAAAGAATTTTGTATTTTTCTTTCACTCACTTAAAACTTACTGAAAACATAAAAAAATTTCTTCTATGAGATTCTCTTCAGACACAAGCACATTCGTTATCCGAATAGTATCCTATATAGAATATTTCGTAGTAAAAAATATTTGGTATATTAGTATGACGTGCCTGTAAGACGTCAGAGCTAAAAAAAAAGTAATAGAAAACATACACGTTATCACAGACAAATAATCTTAAATGAATTAATTTAATAGTTTTTTCGATCAGATCAACTTGAGTACTTCATTAAATTATGAATTGAATAGAAACGAGTATCATTTCGCTATTAATTTTTTTCTAAACCTGATTAATATACATACTCTTGAGTATGTATGTTAATCAGGTTTTACAAAAAATTTCCTTATAGCGTTTGGGATTTTTACAAATAGAATTTCAGATAATATTTCCTTTTTATGATATTAAACAAAAAAAAAATACCTCAAACACATATACGTGTATGTGTGCCCATAATATTACCTGTTAACCATGAATCTATGATGACCGTACATATTATTAATTCTTAACTAATTAACATATAAAATACGTGAATAATTTAACAATATTTAATTATCTCATTACATTTGTTACTGAATGGCCGTCTTCACACGATTCCATATTATGACCGGTGTCATGCCAACGACCTCGTCCACACTGAGTTGAAACAACCCGATTCTCTTCTATCTATGTACAATATATGCCTTAGTGAAGAAATGTTCATTTCGATTTGAACCTTCGACACATGAAAACATTTTTTAAGAACCCATAAAAAAGGATGTGTAACAAAATATTTGAAAAAAAGTAAAGCAATCAAGAATGACTAATAAATAAAATGCATAAAACTTTTCCGGCGTCAAAAATATTTTTCTACGCACATTTATGGATATTAGTGCATGAGGACCTTTGGCAAAGAACATTTTTCGTTACAAAATATACTAACTGTCAACACTAAAATCCGCACTCCTAAAATGAGTTTCACCGCGTGAGGGTGTAGAAAAGTGCGGAGATGAGAAGTGATACTGGTATCAAGTGGAAATGTGTTAACATGCCCATTTTTTTATACTGAAGATTTGGTATAAACAAATTTAGATTTACTTATACTATAAACTAGTTTATTTGTTTGTTTGTTTATAGTCATTTTAAGTAAAAGTTTTTTTTGTGATCTACCACAATTTTACAATAATAAAATAATAAGATGACACATAAGATAAGAGTAAAATCCATTGACATTTCTCTAAATCGTGAGATTTACTCTAGATTTAATTTCTAGTGGCCATTGCCTTTTCAAGCGTCTAGGTACGTTTTCGGAGAGGGAAAGTGAGGACAGCTCTCTTACAAGAGGATTAATATGGAATGACAGTTGACTATGAAATTTGTTGTAATGACTAACAGAACGAAAAAAATATTGAAGTCGCAATGGACCATAATAGCGTCCATCAACAAATGCTCGGAGAATTTTCGATTGGAGGAATTGGTTTCGAATGGAATTGGAACGATTGGTTGACACCCCAAAGTTCTATTCCATATGTCCATATGGGTCTGATTGCCATATTGTATAGAAGTACTTTTTTGTCAACTATTAGTTTTGATTGTTTATCTAAAAGTTTTTGTAGTTGTCTGCAGCGTCTGCTCGTTTCAGTTTTTTTCAGTTTCGCGTGTGCGTTCCAAGTCAAACGTTTATGCATATACAGTCCTAAGTACCATACCTGTTCTTTTTGTGAAAGAATTTTGCTATTAATAAATATGGAAAGGGATCGTTCTTGTCAAGGAGTAAAAGTAACATGAACACTCTTTTTTTCGTTAACTTTTACTATCGACTTTCTGTACCAGTTCTGAAGGGAATCAATATGGTTTTATAAATGGTGGGAGGCAGTATTTTGGTTTTTGTGACGTGACAGGATGACATATATAGCTATTAAGGTGTTGTCGTTGGAAGTAATATCGTGGGTGATATGATTTCTTTTCAAAAAAAATAAATACACTAATTGTTAAGGAAATTCAAATGTATTTTATTTAATGTGAAGTACAATCAATATAATTAAGTTCTAAGTAAAACGTCATTCAAATGGCCTCTACGACTTTCATTGACAGTAACGGTGTTACCAGCTTCATTTCGAAAGAAGTACGGACCGATGATTCCCCGAGACCAAAAACCACACCAAACTGTCAATTTAGATGAATGTAATGGGTGTTCATGAATAATTTTTGGATTTTCTTCGCACCAGAATCTACATTTTTGTTGATTTACCGCACCACTCAGATGAAACTGAGGCTCATCGGAGAAGATGATTTTCTTAAAAAAATCATTATCGTTTTCAAGTTGTTCCAAGACAAAATCAGCAAATTCACGATGTTTACGGTGGTCCAATGGTTTCAGTTCTTGAGTGTTAAGAATTTTATACAGATGCAAGCCCAAATCCTTTCTCAAAATCCGCCAGGTTGTGGTTTGAGACAGTCTCAATTCTTGACAACGTCTTGGAATCGACAAATTGCGGTCTTCAGCAACACTTGCCTGAACGGCAGCAATATTTTCATTACTTTGAGTGGTTCAATGTCTTATTGGCACTTGAACATTATGTAAAGAAAATGTACGCTCGAAATTTTTAACAATTGGACGAATAGCGATCACAGTTGTACGATTATTACGACCATAAAATGAAAAAAAGTGCACGAAAAGTTGCAATTGGAGAACGATTATTTTGATAATAAAATTGAAAAATTTCTAAACGTTATTCTTATGTATATCTCTTCATGATAAAATCGTGAATATTACTGAATATAATGAAAAAAAAGAACAGATCATGACATATTACAAATGGCCGAAACGTCACTTAGAAATCATATCACTCTTATTGGAAAACCTTATAGAATAGGGCCAAGAATGCTACCCTGAGAGATATCGGCAAAAATAGGCAATATATCGGAAAATTCGACATTTTCAATTACTTGAAAATATCTTTCGGAGAGGTAGGGCTTAGTGATGAGAAAATAAGGGAGTGGGAGGGGGAAGAATTTTTTTGATCTTCCAGAATAGGCCAGTGTGCTCAAGTAACATTAGTACTGAAATGTTAATACTAAGCGTCACGACAGTTAAGGCTACTTTAACGACCGGATGTCCCCTCTTTTTATTTTTAAAAATTTTAGATATTTTAAATTAAATTAAATAAAAAATACAGAATATATAATTTCTATAATTTGGATTATTTTTTTGTTTTTCCAGAGTTTCAGTATCAATAATAATTATTACGAAATAATTATTACAAAACTAAAGTGTTATACAATATGCGGTTCTGAAAGTAAATTTAAATAAAATACATTTTTTTTAAGCATCAAGGCTTATTCTATGGAGGGCATATTTAGGCCGCATAAGGCGTTTTTGGTGCTGGGCCCACAAGTAGTAAACAACAAACCTTGTTCAACAATGTCCTCAACAGCAAAACATTGTCAGCCTTGAGATTGTTAAAAAAGAATTAAAGTGCTTGAAAGACTCGGAAAAGGGGGTTCTCCGTATCAAATCGGACATTGCAGACACGAGCATATTTCAATTTGAGAATTAAACCATCAATACTACTGCCAAGAGTACTCCTACTACCGATATGTAGCTACCCTAGAGAACTCCTTTGAAAGGCATTACATTGATTCATAAAAACCAAATTCAAATCAGTCTAATTATTTTTCTTATACAACTACTACAATGATATAATCCAAATCGAACCACTTTATTAGAAATTTGGAAATAAAAACAAAAAAAGAGCAGCCAATTATATCCTGATTATATTGGGTTTGTTAGGAAAGTAATTTCGTTTTTTCCTAACAGAGGACTTAATTGTATTTGTTCATAACCAACTTCACACTTAAGCTGCATAATCATATGTATTTTGATAGCTAAAATAGCAAGGCTTGCTTGTGAAAAATATGCAATTAAGTCCTCTGTTTGGTTGATGCCCTTTTAAATATGGGAAAGTGAAAAATTGCATTTTCGGAATATTTCACTTTTTTACTATAGAAAAGATAAAAATGCTGTTCAAGCAAGAAAAAAATTATCCGATGTATATGGAGAAGATGTGTTAAGTAAGCGCCAGTGCCAAAACTGGTTTGCAAAATTTCGATCCGGCAATTTTGATTTCGAAGATGCACAACGTTCTTGAAGGCCAGTTGAAGCTGATGAAGACACAATAAACGCATTAATTGATGCAAAGCAGTGAATAACAACTCGTGTGATCGCTGAGAGATTAAATTTATCGAATTCGACCGTTTATGATCATTTGAAACGGCTAGGTTTAAACTTTATCTTCTTACGGAAAAAAAAATTTGTGCCGTCGCATTGACGTTTGTGATTTGCTTCTCAAACGCCAAGAAAATGATCCATTTTTGAAGCGAATCATCACTAGAGACAAGAAATGGGTTGTCTATAATAATGTTAAGTGCATAAGATCCTGGAGTAGAAAAGATAAAGCGGCTCAAAGTACTTCGAAAGCCAACATTCATCAAAAAAAGAGTTATGCTATCGGTTTGGTGGACAAAGTGAATAATTCACTTAAAGAAAAAAGGCCAAAATTGGTCAATAGGAAAGGTATAGTGTTCCAACAGAATGATGAAACGAGATTACTTTCCGAACAACCCCATAACATTAGAATCTTCTGACAGAAAGTATGGTAATAATATCTTTTAAAAAAATTAGATTATTTTAAGAAATTTAAAACTTAAAATTTCTATGTAACATGTAAATGAAGAGCTAAAAGATAATATTAACAATCTGTACAGATGAAAATAATAATTATTTATTATTTTTTCTCATTTACAAATTATTGCCAAAGGAAACAAAAAGAATAACAAATAATTCTTTAAAAATAAATTATATGCATTTAAGAAATTAAGCAAAGTCATCTTGATCTTAATATCAGATACTTAACATAGATTAATAATAAGTTTAAACTATTTCTCTGAAATTTTAATTCAGTTCATATTTAAGCAATATAACAAACTCGGAACATCTTACAATGTCATGCATAACGTGTTCTTTAGCAAAGTACACGTACCTGTTTTTCAAGATTCAAACCAAGTTGAAGGTTAAAATATACACAATATTAATGATAGAACTTGTATTTAACAAAAAGAAATAAAAAAATATGCAAAATAAAATTGAATAAAACATTTGTACTTGTTTGATTTGCAAATTTCTACCAAGAGTTTTATATTAAAATTAAATATGCATGTTCTTACAGTATTTGTACATACGTGTATGTATGTGTATTTATTCATTTGATTTTTCTATACAATTGAGCGTTCAGTAAGTTTTATGAAATCATATTTATATGAATTTGTTTATTTTTTGTTATTATCATTTATATTTTTTTTACAATACACGTATATTTAATTAAACATTTTAAAGTAATTATCTTTTAAAGAAACAATGCATAGTATATGCTTATGAGAAAACCTTGACGGTACATGCATACGTGTACATGTGTATTAAACAGTGGTGGTGATTAAAAATAGATCCAAATGCTTTAAATAGAATTAATCTTTTAGTTTTAGCATAAATTTATGTAACAAATGTTACGCCACATCTTTTCAGAAAAGGCATGCAAAGAAAATTTGCCCACAACAAATCATCTTTTCGCCTACGCAATGGATAGTTGAGTCTGCTGCCATTTCAGGTAAAGACACTTTTCAGGTAAAGTCTTCACGGTTCGAACAACGATTTTTTTCGTCAATTCCATATAAAAGATATTGATTTTGTAGTTTGAAAAGTATAGTCCTGTAATTTGATAGTTTTTAAATAAATAATATGTCATTTAAGGTTTGTTTAGCTTTGGAACAAGCTTTGGATGCTGATTTTTCATAAAGAATTTTCTTCAGCGATGACGCTCATATCTCGCGCGGTGAATACGTCAATAGGCAAAATAAAAAACATATAAATCACTGTAAAAAAGTAGTTGACTGTCTGGGAAGCATTTTGAAAATGAAGAAGAAAAGACCGTTACCAACTTTTCTTGGCCTAAAGGGGAAAAATTTCAATGTATGTGTAAACAAAACGGCGTCATAAGCCACACAACTTGAGCATTTAAGCTATAATACAGGAAAAGTTCGCAGGATGCGTAATTTCGAGATTTGTTTATGTCAAATTGTTGGACTTTTTCCTGTAAAGTTAAAGTTACACAAAAAATCATATTAACGCGGATGATTTTTAAACTTTACTGCATTTGAAAACGAACATCTGTCAAATAATGGATGAATTACAGCCTGGAATATGCTAAAAATTCATCAGAAATGACATCAAAAGATCGAGTCCTGCCAGTAGTTTCGTAGCCACCACTTAAATAATTATATATTCAAGTAATATAATAAAATAAAAATTAAATTAAAATTTGAATTTAAAATGTATTTTTTTTTTAAATTTACTTTCCTGAATGTAAATTTGATAAACATTTATAATAAGCAGATAATATTTTTGTACTAGTGGTTGAAAAAATATATACAAGCTTTACTTAATTAGATTAGTGTCAGTATTGCCAACGTGAAGGCTTGGAGCGAGAAGAATCTTCCTCAACATCGTAAATTCCATGAAAGTCCTGGGGTTCTACTATGGCTCGTGGCAGAAGATGAAATTTTCAGATCAACAACACTATTGACAAAATCGTTATTAACAACTTTTTAGACCGAACAGTTTTCTATTTGCTCACTATATGTGTTAGGATTGGTATTAGCAAGGTTAAGTAGATTCAAGATAGCGGTTAATCGTTGTATTCGACTAGGTAGTGGATCCCACGTGACTCCACCTTCTCGGTGGACTCAATCCTTAGGAAAACTGGTCGTAATCCAATTTTTCTTTATCTTCAGAAAGCCCGCGTCTGATTAATTAATAATAAACTTTGCTTTGCTAATTATTCCCCGAATAATTTTATTAAAACTATTATTACTGACCCTTACAAGAAAAAAAATTATGCTATTCATTTTTAATAATTTTTTGAATAATATATTATTGACACTTTAACCCTCCACTTCTAAACTTAGCTTTTGCATTCAAATGTAAAGTTATGATTAAGAGCGATGTTTTACGTCTCTAGATAGGATCAAAGGGACAAGTACCGACCCGTCCATCTTCAGGAAATTTTTTCTCGAACAGTTGAACGGGTGCGAAGGATGTTTATTACTGTTTACGGATGTGGTAGCCGATCTCAATGTAACTTCCTTTATAGTTATCAGGGCCAAATGTAATCATATACGTGATCTTGATTATGGGGTCTTTTCGTATATTGGTGTAATGTTATTTAACGTACATACTCATCATTATACTTTATGCCACGGGTCGTGTATGACCCTACTGATTGAAATACGCCCAATAAGCGCAAAACAGATTTGTCAAGTAATGGATTTCGCAAGCTCAGCGCCTAGATCCAGGTAGTAGCGCGCATCTCAATCGATACCCTAGCTTGCTAAACCAACTTATTTATCAACCCAGTTCGCTTCAATCCAAAACATTTTTTTTAAATATCCATTCTCTCAGATGCATTTTTTTTCGAACTTTTTTTCTAATCGTCTGAAAATCTGGTTCCGCCATGGCAAGGTGGTCTTAATACTATTTCTGCCATTCACCGCCATTAACCATCTTTCTTATTGCATGCATGAAGTAGTCAAATTCAATCTTTCCATCCGTACAATTGCTTTGGAAATCTTTCCATCCGTACAATTTCTTCATTCACATTTGTGCAACTACCTGGTTCTGCTTCTAACTAACTCCATACATTTGCTAACAGTCGGTATCCAGTTACAAGCTATTTACCCTAACTGTTGGTAGCAAGGCCTACGTAAGCCTCTACTATCATTTGTAGTGATAGCACACGGGATTCTGCCATCCCTCAGCTCCAATCTTAGGACAGTACCTCCGATGTAGGTGACAACCACAGCCATCCACGTTTCATCCAAAGGCTACTCACCTCGGCCAGGTATGGCGGACGAACCATCGTGGGACTCCCGACCACATGGTGCCAGTTATCCTTTTCGATAGTGACTGGTGGTGCTCTTCACTCAAAGAGCTACACTCAAAGAACTACTGTAAGGAACCTTATAATTTCCTGGTACTGCTAGACCAGCTCAGAAGGGTTTACCAAGATCCTTAGGCCACTTCTGGTATCGATTCTACTGATCTGCACCCAAAGGGTCTTCCCGTACAGGGTGACTCTGCGGTTTGGGGAGCCGTGGGCAATAAATTACTCTTGTCTTTTTCAATTGACGCAATATTATCATCTTTAGTGATAGCCAACCCACCTTCAAAACTATTTGC
Organism: Atherix ibis; assembly: GCA_958298945.1. Lineage (NCBI taxonomy): Eukaryota > Metazoa > Arthropoda > Insecta > Diptera > Athericidae > Atherix > Atherix ibis. Next base: position 25,382,614 of record OY282605.1, on the reverse strand, counting down.
GGCTCACTGAAGGATGAGATTCGACATAACCTAGTTAATAATAGGAGTGACTGCTTGCATTGGTTGTCGGGGCATATGGAAATTTTGAGAAATAAACATTCTGGTCAGTTGGATGGGGAAACTATCCCTAATCTGGCTCGTCTACTAACCTCAGCCGTACATAGAAATTCGGACTGACCTAATAGAGAGACCTCCTTAGAGTCTTATTATTCAATCACCACCAACTCAACATCTTTATGGAAATTCTGGGTACGAAAACTGCTCACAATTCAGAATACTGCTTTCACCTATAATATTTTTTTTGTTGAAAACTACAAACGCTATATTTGCCAATCCTGTGGCGTTCTACTTACTATTCCACATATATTAAGTGAATACTAGCAAATCTGAACTTTCTTTACAAATAGGGTATATTCCTGTGCGGAGGTCGTAGATCCAACATATTTCATTTCAAATCCGCTTTTTAATCAGATTATACATACTAACATGATTCACAAAATTAAAAAAAAACTCCAACGGTTCTAGCCTATAAAGTCCAAATCCTGAAACATCTTTCTCAGTTGGTACATGTTATCAATTTCTTAAACGAATCCAGCATTTTTTTGGATCCTAATTTCATGAAACTGATAATAACAATAGACAAAATAGGTGCTTATGAGTTTTATATGCGAATCAGTCAAAAAACTTCCATAACAAATCGAAACCGAAAAAACCACGTCAAAGTCGCTCGAGAATTAAAGTAATGCTGACCGTTTTCTTTAATTATTGTTTCGAAAATTAAAGTAATGCTGACGTAAATGTTCACTTTATGTTATTTCAGAGTGGCAAACCATCAATAAACAATATTACCTGACCGTTAGCAGACGTTCGAAAGAGCATATTCCCCAAATAAGGCAAGATTTGTGACAGGACTATTCTTGGATTTGGCAACTCAATAATGCACCGTTCCACAAAGCAACCATTGCACGCCAATACCAACAAGTGCTTTTAAAAATTGTTTTAAAGAGTTGGTTAGGCATTGCGGACTATATTTAAGGCTACAAAATAAGTCTACATTATTACTAGGGGTATAAGCTTAATTCCGCTGTTTGGTCATAGATGGTATGACTGAGCGTATTAAGCTACCATGGGTACGCGATACTTTTTTTTATGAGTTTGACATCTGTCAACATTAATCAGTGCACATTGTCAGCAATTTCGTACAATAACATACATTTTTCCTTTGTTAATTATGTCTAGTTTTGTGCCAAAAAAAGAGCATATGCGGCTTATGAGCTTAATTTAAGCAGAAAAGCAGGGTATGTTATTAAAATGTTATTTTAATAACATACCCTGATTTTCTGCTTAAACTTGAAGAAATCGGCTGCTGAATTGCATCGAATGCTTATGGAGGCCTATGGTGACAGTGCTTTATCGGAAACAACTTGCCGAGATTGGTTTCGTCGGTTCAAAGACGGAAATTTTGACTTGTGGGACAAGAAGCGTGAAAATCGGACTAGGAAGGTTGAGGGCCATCAACTGCAGGCTCTTTTGGACGATACCCAATCGCAAAAAATGCTCCCGGAGCAATTGGGTGTTACTCAACCAGCCATTTACATGCGTCTGCGTGTCGTTCCTGCATCAGATTGTGACGAGAGATGAAAAGTGGATATATTTCAAAAAATCTCAAACGCAAGAAATCGGGCGTAATCCTGGCCAACCATCAACTTCTTCCCGAAGACCAAATCGCTTCGGACGGAAAACGATGCTGTGCGTTTGGTGGGATCAGTAGGGTATCGTCTATTATGAGATGTTGAAACCTGGTGAAACTGTCAATTCCCACCGCTACCACCAACAACTAATCAAATTGCACCGTGCTCTGCGTGAAAAAAGGACGTATTATCAACAAAGACATGGCAAGCTGATTTTCCTCCACGACAACACACCATCGCACACGTCAAAAATGGTCCGAAACTACTTGGAGACACTCAACTGGGAGGTGCTACCCTACCCCGCTTATTCACGAGACCTGAACCATTCCGACTACCACCTGTTTTCGTCGATGGGCCACGCGCTCGCTGAGCAGCACTTCGATTATAACGAAGACGTCCGAAAATAGCTTGATGAGTGGTTTTCCTCGAAAGAGAGGAAATTTTTTTTGGCCTGATAGATGGGGAAAATGTGTAGCTAGTGAGGGCAAGTACTTTGTTAAATTTGTTTTTCTTTAACAGTTGAGACGTGACTCTCTTCTTGGTGTTATTATATTTTGAATGATAACGAACAGCCAGGTCAAATCGACAAGGGGGGTTATCACTATATTTATTTTAAATCTACATTCTCACATTTGTTAACCTTTTGAAAAATTTCTGAAAATTTTCAGTAATATTGTAGATTTTTTTTCATAATTACAACTTCAAATTTTCCATATAATAATATTAGTAAAAGAATAATCTCTTCTGAATTATAATTGAATCTGTTCAAATACAAGAGTAATTAAGAAATTTTATTTTTTTTTCAAAAATTAATGAATATATTCTGATAGAAACAAAAAAACGGAAGCATGCATAAATTAAACAAATATTATATTGATGAAATATCTAGCATATTCTGAAACTTTTCAAGAATTATAGTAAAATTCATATCATTTAAAGAAGAGTCGAATAAATTCTTTTAAATAAAAACAATAATAAGTGTCCACCATAACATATTATTGTATTTATACCGGATTATTCATTTCCTGCCTTAAAAAACACTTTTAATTTTCATAGTCTTACAATATCAATTCGTATTCCTTTTTATATTCATTCCGTTTTATCAGGTAAGCCTTTTAATAGGAATCCAATGGGGAATATTTGTCATCAAGAGGATATGTTTTCTGGTGGCACAAAGGTTTTTTCTAGGGCCGAGCAGTAGTGGAAAACGAAGGCTTCGAAATGGCCTTTAACATCGAAAAATGATGAAAATATTGAATGAGTGAGAGTTCTTGTGAGGTCATACCCTCGATTAAGATTGAAGCAAATGAGTCGTCCTTAAAAGGCTCTGAAAAAGTATTCTTCGTTTCAGATCAGATATTGCAGACTCTTGTATGCTCCACTATGACAACACCTCCTGTGAGACGGACATCTCCGACAACAAGTTTTTTACTCGCAAGAAACTTTTATAAAAAAATATTTCTGATGTCCTCTTTATTCACATGTTCACAGTCCATGAATTAATATTTTTTTATTCTCCACTTTGAAAAGATGTAATCTTGGTAATATCGGTAATAACTTAATTAATGTAACCGAGTAACTGAAGACAATCAGTTTTCACCTCCTAGGTCTATTTGTACTCATGATGCAGTTGGTATTAATAATTGTAATGGTGGCAGTGGTTCACTTCAAATTTACCCGATCAAATGCAAACCATTACAATATTATCATCATCATCATCAATGGCGTGACAACCGGGAGTCCGGGCTTCCCACCGCGGTCTTCCAGTTCGACAGTCTCAGCATGTTTTTGCGTCCTGGCTAGCGCCTTCGCTTCTATCTCGCGGCCTTCGCTTCTATCTCCCAACCATAAATACAGCTACTGTAGACTTTTCGTACAAGATCTTTCCCATCCATACAGATTAAATGTCCAGCCCATCGCAGCCTATTAGTCTTAATTTTATCCACAACCGGGCGATCACAGTAACGCTCCTGGATCTCGTCGTTAAATAGGCTCCGAAATCTTCCATTCTCATGTAGGAGGTGAAAAATTCTTCTAAGGATCATCCTCTCGAACGCGGATAAAAGTTTGAATGGTTTTTACTGAGAACCCAAGTTTTGAAAGAATACATGAGGAGTGGCAGGACTAGTGTCTTGTAGAGTAGTAACTTCGATGTTATGACCAGAGTGTTCGAGAGAAATATTTAGACTGACTGAAGTAGGCTCTGATTTCTTCCTTCATATTGTTATCGGCTTCGATCCTGGACCACAAATAGGAATAATATTAAACGGTTGCGAAGTATTGTTTTTATTTTATTTTAATAAGGTGGAAATTATCGAAGTAAAAACCATCTTACTTGGTATGTCTCCCTACGGAACCACCGTCAGACACTACTTCTTGGGGCAGGGATTGATCGAAATCACTTCTCTTGTGAATTATTTCTACAGTTTTATTTCCCGCTCATCCAGACGTAGTCGTTTTAGTACCAACATCAGGGCCACGACATTCTCCGACGTCAGTGGCCCGCCAGCGCACTTCTTTCCGTATTGAATCAATCGCAGTAAAAGAATACGTGTTCCGAGCTCTCCACTAACCCGTTACAAGAAAGGCAAATTGGGCTAGAATCTAATTTAAAACGGTATATTATAAGCCCGAAAACATCCGTGCCTTGTCAAAAATTGGGGGTAGTAGCCGATAACTCTATGTCGTCGATCTATCCACGGATTCACCGCTCGTATCACCATATCTTCGATCTATCCACGGCCTCGATCTATCCACGGGTCCTACGGTAAACTAATTAATTGATACACCCAAATTGGCGCAGCATAGAGTAGGATTGAACGGACCACGGTCGAAGCTTTTTCGATGCTAGAATCTCCTATATGAATGCGACTAAAGCTTATTGGTCTTGTTTTCGACGCCAACGCTGCCACCATGTTCTCTGTTTTACCTTAATTTATGTGTAGTCAAAGATTTTTCGCCACCGGCTCAATCTTGATGAAGGACTCTCGTACGCAATGTTCATGTCATCGGCATATGCTAAAAGCGGGACATGCTTAATGAGGATGATGCCTCTTATGATTACCCTAGAGTCTCGAATCACTTTCTTCAGCGCCAGAATGGTCCTTGTTTCAGACCATTCTAGATGCTAAATAGCTTGAAAGTGATTCGGTTGATTTTACTCCTCCTCTTACACTAGTCATGGTCAGCCCAGTCAGTCTAATCAATTTTTCTGGGATGCCCAACTTTCTCATGGATATGTAAAATCTACCCCGACTATGCTTCCCCATTTTGGTGGACCTGTAGACTATATTCCAACAGTTTTTTCATCGACTGTGGCAGTGAGCAGATCTCATCTTAGAGTGAAGCCTCTCTGGTGTGGTCCAATAATTTTTCAGGCGAATGGAGCGATCCTGCCAATACAATCAGACAAGAATGATTTTCCTGGCATAAAGGAAGGATATTTAATCAACTATCATCCAAGCGTACATGTCAGAGTATCATTATACAGAAATTGGATCGATGACATTCTTTTCTCTGAGAAAAGGAGCGATCAAAAATTCAACGATATACATCCACAAATAAATAATTTTTAAACAAAACTCAACAAAAAATTATTATTTTTCTCTCTATAATTATAAATTTTTTTGTAATTTTGCTTATTAATCCAAAATATTTTCAAAGTCATTTCTTCTGTTATATAACTTGTTGCTTGAAAAACTGAAACAATTTTGCTTTTTTTACAATTCGCGATCATAGGTCAAAAAAATGGTAACTTTTTTATTTTTTAAATAAAGTTTTTTTTTTTAATTTTAGTATAAATTTTTAAATATAACCAGTTTATCTGCTTATATACATGATAATATAAAGTCATTTGGAGATGAAAATTAAATTGCCACTAATTTGGAGCTTGCACAAAAATAATAATTGTCTCACTAAATAACGATACAAATACAATTTTTTTTTTAAAAAAAACCTATTTAGTCTTAGTAATAAAAAGATTTGTTGAAAAATTTTGTTTGTATTTTGTTTTTATGTATTGCTAGTATTTACCATAGCAGTTTTTAGTATAAAATAGGAGATAGACCATATTTTCCTTGAATTCTTATCGCTTGTCTTGTTTTTATTCAAAATCAACTGAAAAACAAGTTTTAATATTTTCTGTTAATACAAACAACGACAAAGAAACACACAAAAAAAATTTAAGAGAAGACATCGTTAATTATCATAAACACATACATACATCGATTGGTATAAGAAAGACTACTTTGGATTTGTGCGATGGTGTAAGTTAAAGCCTCCATAATCTTTGCGGTTTGTCATTTTTTTTTTATTGTGGCAACATTGACGCTCCGTTTTGTTGAACAAGCTAGCGATGTGATTGGAAATCGAAGCTTTTTAGGTATTCTGCTAACGTGCAGTGAAGTTGAAGTAATAACTATTGGTAGCAGTTGCTTAGAAATTGTTAATAATATTTAAAAATTTCAAATTCTATTTACATAAATTGTGTATAATCTTCGTTAAATTTTCAATACAAATAACTATACTGTGTTGTTTTTTATATAATAGTTAATAGTGTTAAGAGAAACTAAATTATCGTAAGTTTATTATGTAAAATGGCAGTTTTTTTAAATAAAATTATTTTGTACAATTATTTTATATTATACCAAAAATATTTAATTCAAACTTTTTATTTTATTAAAAAAAATTTTTAATAAAAAATATTTTTTTTTAATCAAAACTTTTTTTTTTAAATTTTATAATTAATTAAAAACAAAAAAACTATAAATTTTTATTGTAGATAATGAAATTGTTGTTAATGTGCGTAGCACTATTGTGGACAATAGTTCACTGCCAAATACGAACTGTTATACCAACATTTGCACCTGTTCCAAGTCCAGATCAGAATAGATTTCCGCAAAATGCTCGTCCCGGTACATTTGATAGGGTAATCACTCGATCTGAAGACGATTCACCATGCGATGAAGGATTTCGATGTGTTCCATATTATGAATGCGCAGCTCCGTCTGATGGTAATGAAGCAAATAGTTTCCGTTTGAACGGTGACTCGGAGAAATCATGCCCAGATCCATTGGAAGCTTGTTGTGCAACCCAAAATAAGGTAAATCCTCATAATTCTTATACAGTAATTAAAAAAAAAGTTCAATAATGTTTTTTTTTGTTCTTGTTTTAAAGGTAGAAAAACCCGATGTAATGCCATTCCAAAGACCTGGAGAGTGTGGCTATCGAAATATTTACGGAATTGGGGATCGTGTATCTAGTAGCGATAGTAATATCACACAATTTGGTGAATTCCCGTGGATGGTGGCAATAATTCGAAAAGATCTTATCGATGGAAAAGAAGGAGATATCTATCAATGCGGTGGCTCCCTTATACATCCCCTTGTAGTATTAACAGCAGCCCATTGCGTTACTAAATACCCGACAAACACAATAAAAATTCGAGTTGGCGAATGGGATTCACAAAGTACTTCGGAGCTTTTACCCCATCAGGAAAGAGAGGTGGCTCAAGTAGTAGCTCATGAAAAATTTGAGGCTGGATCACTTTTTAATAATATTGCATTATTATTTTTAACATCAGCAGTTGATATGGCTGAAAATGTTAAAACAATTTGTTTACCTCCTGTTGGCATGCAATTCGATTATGAAAATTGTATTGCAACTGGTTGGGGAAAGAACTTTTATGGACCCGAAGGTAAATACTCAGTGGTAATGAAAATGGTTGATTTACCAATAATAGCAAGTGGCGATTGTCAAGAACGTTTGCGCACAACACGACTTGGTAAACATTTCGAATTAAATCCGAGTTTTATTTGTGCGGGTGGCCAAGCTGGTATAGATACGTGCAAAGGTGATGGCGGATCACCTTTGGTATGCCCAATTCGAGGTAAATCATTACAATATCAACAGGCCGGAATTGTTTCATGGGGTATTGGATGTGGAGAAAATAATATTCCTGGCGTCTATGCAAGTGTATCGTTATTTAGGAACTGGATTGATGATGTTCTTGCTGAGAAAGGATTCAATCAACAAACCTTTACACCATTAAATCAATAAAAATATATCAACAACAAGAAATTAAATAAAGAAATCTTTACCTTTTTTTGTACAATTTAAAATATTCCAATATACAATATTTCTTTCTATAAATATATTTTTTATTATTAGTTTTTATTCAGGTTTTCTTTAATTAAATTTCATTAAAGTAACAAAAACATGCCATTGTGCAATTTTTATCAACAAAATGAAAGGTCAAAACATGTTTGGTTCGGTTTTTTCTTCTCTTCAATTAAAATTAACCAACTTTATCCACATTTTTCAGTACGTATTTATGTATTATTAGGAATATAAGTATGTATGTGTATGTAAGTACACATTTGCATATCAAGTTCTCTTTATATTTTTTTAACTAACTCTGCGTTAGCTCTTATCAATTTAAAAAAAAAAAATTTTAGTATTTTTTCCAATAAAATTTTCGCTAAAAGACATTTAAATAACAAGTTTAACAATAACTAAAAAAAAACCTACTATTAAGCTTTTTTCCTTGGCCGAATATTGTGTTTACCTTTCTTTGTTAAATTTTAATTCTGAAAATTGTTTATTTTTTATTTTTTAATTGGTTGGCACATAAATTTCCTAATTAACACAATTAGAAAAGGTACTTGTCCTCTTTAAAGATAAATTTCTCAATGTTCACTATTTAAATAATTAGATTTTCAGTATAAATTTACGAGTACATATAAATACATTTTAATAATTTCAATAAATATGAAATTGTTGTTCATGTAATAATGTTCATATTTAAAGAATTTATGACACATCGTTTTTGGGATTCCCCATTTTTTTTTCTCCTATAACAGAAAATATTATTTATGGTACAATGTACTGAATCTGATTAGCGCAATATTATTTGTTCAAGGTTTAGACGTAGTTCACTTATATTAGAAAATTATATGAGTAAAATAAATTGAGAAAAAAGCTAAACATTGAAAGCTAACATCGTGCTGGTCAAGAGTGGCTATTTTTTGGGTAATTCCAACAGAAATTTCTATGATGTTGCGACTTCGTAAAAGCAAAAGTTCAGACCGCTACAAAAACTGAATATAATAACAATTTATAATATTTATTAACATTTATTTACACGTATTTATAATAACATCGGCGCTAATATGCACTTGACATTTGAAATGTAAATTTTCTTTAATAATTTAAATAAGAAAAAAATAAAAATAAAAACATCTGTACATTGCCGTCCAAAATTATTTGACCAATTTGGTTTTAAGGCAAAAATGCAATGAACACGTTAAAAAACTTTTATATTTTTTTCCTTAAATAGTATTAATTTTGGACTAAAATATTGAAAAAAATATTTTTTTATATATTTATTATAATCAAATAGAATTTAAAATAGAATTTAAAGAGAAATGCTACAATAGAATTTTTTCTGTTTGATGATAGTCGGTTGATCAGTTTTTTTATCGTATCATTTGAAATACTTTTCCTGTATTGTAGAAAGAGTCTGCACAAGGATTCTTAGAATGACAAACAGTATGGAGTTGAGATCAGGCAATTATGGTGACCGTGTCATATTTTCCAAAATTTATTCTTGTTTTTTATTTTTATTAGGTTGTTCGGGAAGTAATTTCGTTTTTTTAAAAATAAAAATGAAAGACAATTTTCTTATAGTGAATAAATATTTTATTCAATTAAATATGGTCCAGTCTGATCCTATACCCTTTACCATCTTTCTGGCAGTAGCATGATTCCACGCTCAAAAAATATTTGTTCTTTGCTGGCAAAAAACTGATCCGAGTGATTTTTGACCTTCTCATTTGAAGGTCTAGACAATTTGTAGAGACCGGAACAAATGATAATCGGAAGGTGCTAGATTTGGAGAGTATATTAGGTGTGGCAGTACATCTCATCCAAGCTCTAAAAGCTTTTGCCGAGTGGTCAAACTTGTATGTGGTTTCACATTATCCTGTTGGAACACTATACCTTTCCTATTGACCAATTCTGGCCTTTTTCCTTTAAGTGAATCATTCAATTTGTCCAACTGATGATAGTACACTTCAAAACTAATCGTTGTGTTGCTCGGTAGAAGCTTAAAATAAACGATTCTTTTGAAATCCCACCAAACAGATAGCATAACCTTTTTTTTCATGAATATTGGCTTTCGAAGTGCTTTGAGCCGGTTCATCTTTTCTACTCCACGATCTTTTGCGCTTCACATTGTTGTTAACAACCCATTTCTCGTCCCCAGAGAGAGAAAGTATGGGTTGTAGACAACCCATCAAAAACTGTTTAAACAAATAAACAGTATTCAAACCACTCAGTAATAAATGGTTTTCGTCAGAATGACAAAATTTTTCACTAAATTCGATGTTGAAATAAAGATTTAAAAAAACAAAAACAATAAAAGAAATATGTATAAATACTTGTGTGCCTATAAACATTTCTCGTCCCCAGTGATGATACGCTTCAGAAAATGGATCATTTTCTTGGCGTTTGAGAAGCAAATCACTTCTTCGGTAAGAAGATGAGGAACCCATATGTAGAGCTTTGAGATTAAACCTAGCCGTTTAAAATGATCATGAATCATCACGAGTTGTTATTCGCAGGTTTGCATCAACTAATGCCTTTATTGTGTCTTCATCAGCTTCAACTGGCCTTCCAGAACGTGGTGCATCTTCGAGATCAAAATTGCTGAATCAAAATTTCGCAAACCAGTTTTGGCACTATTTTTTACTTTCCATATTTAAAAGGGTATCAACCAAAAACTACTCTGCAGAATCAATCCAATTTTTTCACAAGTATGCCTTGTTATGTCAGCTGTCAAAATACATATGATTATGCAGCTTAAATATGAAGTTGGTTGTGAAAAAATACAATTAAGTCCTCTGTTGGGAAACAACGAAATTACTTTCCGGACAACCCAATATTTTGTGCCCATATAGACCGATATTCTTGCTCCACTTTTCCCCAAATTTGATCTAAATATGTCATTGGCTTGTATTTGTTTAAAAATGAAGAGGAAACACCGTTATCATCAATTATAAGCGATATGGCCGTTTGATAACCGAATTTTTTTCGATCTGAACTTCAAGATTTTAAACTGAAGAATATGTGGTTTCAATAAAATGGCACCATAAGCCATACAATACAATAAATTTTGGCTTTATTATGTGAAAAGTTGCCAGGATGCAGAATTTCAAGATTTACTGATGTCAATTGGTCCTCCAAAGTTATTTGATTGACCTTTTTTTCTCAGAGAACTTGCCAAAAAAGATGGTGTCCACGCAGAAAATACTTAAACTTTATTGGATTCGAAAATCAATAACCGTCAAGTAATGGCCAAAAATTATCTCAAAAAGATCAAGTCCTGGAAAAGAACTCGTAGAGGCCATTTGAATTATATTGTATAATAACAAATGTTTCAAAAAATTTAATGAAATAAAAATTTTATCAATATTTGAATTTTCAAAACAAAAATTTAGATACAATGTGTACATGCAATAAAATAATAAAAGTTCTCGATTTATTAATATTTTAACCCAAAACTTTTAGAGAATATGTTGTTATCAAGCAGGTTGTATAATTTTTGCCTACAGTGTATATACACATGTTTGCAGATCAAAAGCTTGGAACCATAAATTATTATTATAACAAATTCTTCTATTGTATATGCTTATTTAACTTTAAAATTATAAAGCTTTAACAAAAGTTTCGCACGCCATACAGTATTGGTAAAATAAATTTGGACACACACATATATTAGAGTAACTATACATATTACGTAAATTTTTGTATTTTTTATTAATCAAATTACGGTAAAAGAATTGTGTATAAATAATTTTTTTGAATGATCAAATTAATATTCATTAAATTTTTATAAATTATTCGGTGATTTTTTAACCGAGGTATGACTACTAATGTTTTTGTGGTGAATTTTTAAAAAAGAAATTAAAAATAATATATTTTTATTTTTATAAATTACAAATATATTTAAATAATATTCTTTTTTTATTCAATTATAAAATAAACTAATTAATTAATATTAATAAAGAAAAATTTCAAAAATCAATTCATTTTAATAGAATTCTATTATCAATGATTGAATGATAAATACTATCAGTTAATTAGAAATTTATATATTCAATCAATGTCTGTTATAAAATTATTTGATTATTTTCCAAATCTTTATTTATCATAATTTGAAAATTAATCAAAAACTGTTTAAACAAATAAACAGTATTCAAACTACTCAATAATAAATGGTTTTCGTCAGAATGACAAACTTTTTCACTAAATTCGATGTTGACATAAAGATTAAAAAGACAAAAACAATAAAATGAATATGTATAAATGCTTGTGTGCCTATAAACATTATTGTAATAATAAAACAAAAATTGTATTTACCCATATAATCGATAAAGTCAATACTAGCGATAAACTTTAATTAATAAAATTTATACATAATTAATTGTAGAAAGTTTTTCCCCAAAAACAAACATTTAAATATATTGGTAATTTTTTTCATTTATCAGTATTCAATATTAATAATAATAATAATAAAAATAATAATAAATATGTATATATAAGAGGGATTTTGAAAAATATTGTATTGTAACAACAAACAAATTTCGTTTGGGAGAAGCTCCATTAAATCATATTGTGAATAAGTTGATCGACGAGAACAAAAAGTTAATTTTATCATAGCAATTGTTAAGCAGATTAAAATTAAATTGATAAATAATTCGTATATAATATGTGCAAAATGTAGAACAATTTATTTATACATTGATGTGGCTAATATTATTATTTTGATTCAAATTAGTGGGGGTTTGTTACGTTTTATGCGAATTATAGTTCACCGTAACGGAACGAATCGGTTCGAATATCAAATCTAACAAAATAGCCATCAGACAGTAAACTTTCATGAGGTCACTTGTATGTTTTGATCTTCGTTTATATTTGAGAATATATATATTGTTAAATTTAAAGTGTGATAAAGCCATTTAATCTAATCAAGAGGTCATTCTCAAAAAGGTAATCAAAATATTGTATAAAAGATATGCAATGACTAAGAAGACTGTGTCTATCATCTTACAGTAATATTAATAGTATTCCAATTAGCATTGTGATAGCAACGAAAATATTGTGCGAGCCAATAGTAATAAAATTTTGTTCAGTGTAAACCGATTTTATTTATAATATTTTATTTATCTTTTTAAGTGTAATATGGTATATTCAAATAAATTATGTATTATTAATGAGTGACATCTTAAACTTAATCCATAAAAGCGAACAAACTAGTTTCATACTTTTATTTTTTATATATTATATTCTAAACAGATAAAAAATTTTATTAACAGATAAAAAAAATATAATAAAATTTCAATATACAAAATAAATATTATAGACACAAAAAAATTTAAACACTAATTGGAGAAAAAAAAACAAATAAATTTATACAAATATTAAATAAGTGTTCATTTTATTAAAGCTTCTTCTAAATATTATTATTTAGCTCTGGAAATATAAAAGTAATGTAATTATTTTTTTTTTTTTACAAAAGAAAATTAACAAAAGTCTTGTCATAAAATATTAATTATAAATATTTAAAAAAAAAACAATAAATAATAATTTAATAATATTAATAAATGAAATGAATTATTTTTTGCCAAATGGCTTCACGGTGGTGACGCTATAAAGTGGGCTTTAGCGCATGCCTTTGGGATTTTATACACAAACAAACAAACAAATCAAATAAAGAATTTTTTTTTATAAAATATTAATTGATAACATAAATTATAGTAAAATATAAAATTAATAAATCTTTTTTAATTATAAAATATTTTTATTTCTCAGTCAGAGAGTCAAAAATATTTTTTTTTTATTTACAAACGTTTAATTTAAGATGGAAAAACATCCTATAAATATTAAGGGAAAAGATAAAAAAAAAACAAAATTATTACTAATATTAATGGGATTAATTAAAATTTTTTATTGTTTTATAATTAAAAATAGTTTAAAAAACTATATTTGAGATAAGAGCTATAAAGGGTTATCCATTTTGTTCTTGGAAAATTTAAAAAAAAAAACACACTTAAAATCTAGATTTTTATATAAAAATTTATTTTTTTATATTGCCTAAACTTTACCATTATATATCAAATAAAAAATTATTCAAATGATTGCCATGAAACTTTTTGCAGGACTCGATCCTTTTACCATAAGATAATTTTAAATTTTTCGTATATTTGTTTCTGTCTTATGGCCATTAATTAATAGACGTTTGTTTTCAAAAGATTAATAATTTGGAGTTTTTCTATATAAACACATTTTTTTAAAGTTGTTTGATATAAAAAAGGCATACCGGCGTGAAATCGCATGATCTCGGAGACCCAATTGACATCAATAATTCTCGAAATTATGCTTTCTGTAAACTTTCTGCGCAATAAAGCGAAAACTTGTCATGTTGTATGGTATTTGTTTTGTTCAAATTGCATTTATGTCTGATTAAAATCTTTAAGTTCATCTTTAGGCTCAGAATTGACGGTAACGGTCTCTCCTTAAGGGGCCAATAACATCTTCAGATCAATATACACCACAGATAGTCAATTATTTGCTTTTTTAACAATTATTTATAAATTTGTAGAGCCTCATATATGACGATTTTGCTTATAGGCAAACGAGAAATAAGCCTCATTGTCAAAAATAATTTTTCTCCGAATTGTGACAATGGGAGAATTATCACTTTTAAAAAATAATTTATAATTATAATTATAAAAAAAAAAATATAATATCAAAATGGCAATTTTATTTATAAGTTGATAAATGATAAAAATGATAAAATGGATAAATCCCTTGCAAGTACCTTTACATAAAAAAGTATTTTTAACGTTTCTTAAAATTGTCATCAAATCTTATTTTTTACATAAATTTGAATTGGCATAATTACAATATAATTTTTTTTTTCTGCAATATTAAAATACTTTAATTTATATTAAATATGAAAAAAAATTATATTTAATATTAAAAACAATAAAAAAAAGTCAATTAGGATCAAGACTTATAGAATTTTTCTTGGATATTTGCTTACAATCCTATTAAATAGAATTTTTCTTATAAAAAAAAAGTAAAACTTCGAATACAGTATAAAATTTACTATGAAGCAGTTTTTTTCTTCTTCAATATTGTTCTTTTCTTTATAAGTAATAAATATTTTTTTGAAATTCTTAAGAATCTTTAAAAATAATCAAAAAAATATATTATTTTACTTTAAAAAATTCATTGTCCAATTAAAATGTATTCTGACAAGAATAATTATTTATTTTAGATAAAATGATGCAAAGATTAATTATAATACACGTTTTAATTGTGACTGCGTATTCAGCTGTTATAATTTCAACTCCGACACCGGACAATACTATAGAAATAGCAGAAAATCAGTGTGCAAATGAGCAAATATGTTCACCGTATCACTTTTGTGAGAAAAGTTCTAGAATATCTTTGGATACGAACTTTATCGAAGTTGATATGAATGAAGGTCAACCAAATGAATGTGGAGATTTTCTAAAAACCTGCTGTAATATTAAAAACCAGGTAATATTTTACATTTACTATATGCAAATATAATTTTTGTTTATGTTTATAATCCTATGCTTATATACACATATATTTACATATAATTCAGGTTAAGACGCCAAGAGTTAAATTATCCAGAACTACCGACGAATGTGGATATAGTAATCCAAAAGGTGTGGGCTATACTATAACTTCAAACGATAAAAGCATCACTCAACTTGGACAGTTTCCTTGGATGGCAGCTATCTTGAAAGTAGATAAGAACTTATCCGAGTCGTATTTCTGTGGAGGATCATTGATTCATCCATTTGTCGTACTTAGTACGGCGGAATGTGCTTTGGCCGAACCAAAAGAAAATATAAAAATACGTGTTGGTGAATGGAATTTCAAAAGCAATGGAGAATTGTTACAGCATCAGGATTTGCTCGTTTCTGAAACTCTTATACATGAAAACTTCACAGGTCCAGTCTACAAGGATAATATTGCTCTCTTTATTCTCGAATCGGCTGCCGAAATTGGTGAAAATGTTAAGACTGGCTGTGTTCCTGCACCTGGTGTACGTTTGTTTTATAAAAACTGTATTTCAATTGGTTGGGAGCAATTCTCGAAAGAAATAAATCCAAATGATTTTTCGGCCATAATGAAAAAATTACCAAGCACTGTAACGATGTCAAATGAGGACTGTTTAAATAAACTGAGCAACACCGATTTCGGATCTAAAGTTAAGCCAACTGATAATCTGATCTGTGCCACCAATGCAGCCGATAAGGACAATTGTTTTTCAGTAGCAGGTTCTCCTCTACTTTGCCCCGTTCCTAGCAAACTGAATCAATATTACCAAGTTGGAATGGAATTGGGAGTATCTGGCTGTAGTAGGCCCAATGAGGTAAGGCCTCAGCTCGATATTTCCCTTTATAGAGATTGGGTTGATCAAATTATTGACGCTAAAGGACTCAGTCGTTTTAGCTATTCAGCATACCAACGTGAAGATGTAATTTGGTGAATAAATAAATAAACAAAATTTATTATTACTTTTGAATAGTTTTTGTATATTATTTATATAATATTATACGTTGTTGATCTTGTAATCAATTTGATAGTAAGTTTAGATTAACATCTTTTTAAAATATGAGCATTTTGTTATTTTCACATACCATATGTACATATAAAATAAAATGTATAAATAATATTTAAATATAAATTGGTCAAAAAGTTGTCCTATACTATAATTATTTTCAGAATCTGTAAATACAATTTTTTTTACTCACCATCTACTCAAAAAGAAATTGATCCTCCACTTCCATATTAATCTCTGAATTAGAAAGAGATCCATTTACCCTTATGCCTAGATTTCCAAATCTCTCCTTTTGCATTTGGATATTAAAGTGTGGTTAGAAGAGAACGTGCGTAGCTGAGTTGATGCTTGCTAAAGAAAACTATTCGTAGAACTGGCAGATGGATTGGGTGATTCTACACTTGTGTGATTGGGATGGATTGGGTGATGTTCTCAGACAAGCTTTCGATGACCAAACCTCGCAGTTTATCAATTTTGAGAGATAATTTTACAGTTTTGGAAGCTATTCGTCGCTCTTCAGATGACCTAGTTAATAATTGCATTTGGCATTGATTATTAACCAACCGAAACGTTTATTTGAATTGGGTGTCAGATCCTACTGGTATCCTCGGTAATAAGGGAGCTTATCAACTGGTTAAAGAGGCTCTCCACTATCCTGTACTCACTATAGTACCAAATTTACCGCATCTACTCGGCTAACGGTGGAAGATTTCTGATCCAGAAAATTTGTCAGAATTCTGAAAAAAGAAATTTCACAGAATTCTGGGTAAGGAAACTTTTCTAACTTCGAATTGTACGTACCGCCTTTACCAATGATTTTCTTTTCGGAAACAATCTTGTTCGTTATGCCATTCCTGTACTATTCAAGTTAATACGAGGTCTGTTCAAAAAGTATCGCGAATTTTGAATTTTCGCAGTTTATGTATATTTGATTTTTGATTTTTTGTGGCGTTATGTTGGTACTCATGTTTCTCACTTATGCCGATAAATTCGGCCATTTTGAATAATCAGAGTAATTTTTGACAGCTGCTTTGCTTGCACGTGTTTTAGCTCGTCTTTAGCTTGTGTGGAAAACAAAATTAATTGCACAGACGCATTCCGAATATTGACTGTGGCATATGGTGAAGCTACCTTGGACCAAAGCAATGTTTATCGGTGGTACAAAATGTTCTCAGAGGGCCGAGAAGATGTGAACGACGAAAAGCGTGCCGGACGCCCGAGCACGTCAAGAACAGACGAAAACAGAAGTTGCTGAGGACTTAAACATATCGATTGGCTCGTCCCATTCGATTTTTACCAATGATGTTGGCGTGAGATGGGTTGCCGCGAAATTTGTACCAAAATTGCTCAATTTCGACCAAAAACAGCATCGCATTAATATTGCTAAGAAGCTGTTGGACTCTGTCCACGATAACCCAAATTTGCTCCAGAGGGTCATAACTGGTGATGAATCATGGGCTTATGGTTATGATGTGGAAACCATCCCAATGGAAGCTACCGCACGAGCCAAGACCGAAAAAAAAGCGCCAAGTTCGGTTGAATGTGAAGATTTTGCTTACAGTTTTCTTCGATTGCAGGGGCGTGGTGCATCATGAGTTCTTGCCACAGGGTAGAACGGTCAATAAGGAATATTACCTGCAAGTTATGTGCAAGTTGCGCAAAGCAATCCGGCAGAAACGCCCGGATTTGTGGAAGAACAAAAATTGGCTTTTACACTATGATAACGAACCTGCTCACGCATCGTTGCTTGTGCGCGAATTTTTGGCCAAAAACAAAACACTATTAATGCCGCAACCACCGCATTCCCCAGATCTGGCCCCCTATGACTTTTTCTTGTTCCCGAATCTGAAGAGCCTCATAAAAGGACGGCGCTACGCTAAGATTGAGGAGGTAAAGACGGCATCAAAGGAGGTGCTGAACAAGATCACAAACGTTGGCACAAGTATATAATATCTGGCGGGGATTAATTTGAAGGGGACAAATAGATATTCATGAATAATAAATAATTTTTGAAAAAACACAAAATTCGCGATACTTTTTGAACAGATCTCGTATACACTTAATCCAGAATTTCTTTTTGAATAGAACTCTTTCCATTCTGGAATTCCTTAAGCAAACCATTTTTTGTCTACTCTTTTTTTTGAATTTTCTAAAATGACGTCAAAATTTAACGATGTCAAATTGCTCTCTCCAACTTATGTTCGACCAGTTTCTCAAAGATCTTACATATTAAGTTTTAATTTTAGTAGTTTTAAATAGTAGTCATTTTTTCCAATCAATGTAGACGTTAATTAGTAAAATTTCCATATGTGAGGCTTTGAAAACTCACAATTGATTGTGTAGAAGCCATTGTATTCATAAAAGATGTCTGTCTTGTGTGTACGATTGCCCATATTTTATCGCCAAAAATAAAGGAGTGACAATTACCGTCAATTCTGAGCGCTATGGCCATGTGACTACCGACTTTTTTTTTGTCCTACACTTAAGGTTTTTATCTAGACAATATTTAATTTCAACAAAACGGCGCCACAAGCCACATAACATGACAAACTATAACTTTATTGGGTAAAAAAAATTTAAGAACACGTAATTTTGAGATTTGACAGTTGGCGTCGAAGATCGTGAGATTTGACGCTGATGAACTTTTTCCTCGAAAAAGTGTCCGAAAACACTTTACTTTAAATTAAATAAATTAATTAAATTACATAAGTAACTCTCAAGAAAGATTTATATTTTTTTGTTTATATTTTGTTAATTTTTGGATTATGAATATTCCAATTTTTTGAAAATCTTTTCAATATAATTGAAACTAATAAGCCAAACAGAAAAGAAAATACAACAGATTAGCAGAAAAATAAATCGAAAATATTTCAGTAAATATAATATATATTAAAAAATTTAAAATGAAAAAGTGGAATTATTTTTAGACAGTAATGTACATACAACTCATCTAGACATTGGAAATTATCATTAACGTCCTAACAACTTCAAGAATTCACCTTCACTATCAGTGATATTATATCTCGATTTTCAAGATTAATCACAATACTCCTTTTTTTCTTCTTAACCAGTTTCTTTCTTCTTATTTATAATACGTTTCAGTCCAGCGTGCATCTATTTATCTGCACCAATAATCTCAGCTCAGAAAGTAATCACTAAAAATAATACCTAGACAATATGTCTCTAAAAAAATCGACCGCACACAAATTACATTGTCGTCTACCAATCATGTGACCTATTGTTTTTACAAATAAATGCCAGGTCTCACTTGAGTTTTAGTGCCTGAGCCGTTTGTGGTTTAGTTGAAAAAGGCTAAAATACATAGTGAAAGTATATAGACTGTGTAGTATTAACATTTTGCTCGTCAAGACTACAACGGATTTGACTGGTTATTTGCGAGAAAAGCTATTATCATCACGTAACCAGCAAGTCGACGGACTGGTCAACCACGGAGAAGTAGTAACAAACCGCAAACCAGACTGACGGATTACGGATTTAAATCGTCACAATATATCTCGGGACTATAATAGCAGAGCCCTAAAATTATTTGTTTTTCATCTCATCTTATTGGCTATAGTGCTTCCGAATAAGAAAGTATCTGATATATCGGATATTATATCATAATTAAATTGTTAATAAACAATTAGTGATTATTAGCTTTTACTATGTATACATAAGTGAAATAATTCGTATAGATTTTAATTAAAGCTTTCATAATCATATTGGTTTTGGTTTCTTTTTCTTCTTTTTTTAGTTTGTGATCAATGTTGAGAAAAAAAATACGTTATATTATAATAAAAGAAAACGTGCAATAATAAAATATTAAATAATTGGATTTTATATAAAAAATTTACATTATTGACGGTATTAATAAACATACAATATGCTATCACATCGTCTTGCTTATAATCTTTTGGTACTTGTTGTGTTATCAGTGAAATGTCAAGAGCAGGACATTCAGCAAGTTATCAATTCAATATTTTCGACTAGTTCACCAGTGACTAGTAGACCCGGTTTTGATCGAATTGTAACTCCAGAACCTATAGTTGGCGTAAGTTGACTTACATTTAAATATTGTATATAAATTTTTAAATACTAAATTTGTAATAAGTTCTATTTATAAGTGTTTTAAAATCATTTTCTGCAATGCCAATTACTCTAAAATAATAACAAAAAAGTGAATTATTTTTTTTAAAAAACACCACAATTGCCAATTAATTATTTTAATTTTTAAAAATTGTTCAAAAAAAAATGTGCGTTTTATAAATTTTTTGGATTTTTAAATTTCGTTTGGTATTAGTTTTATTAAAGTAAATAAATTTAAAAAAATCCATAAAAGTATTATTCTGTGTTTATGATATTTTTTCTCATTGTAAACCTTACAAATGTTATTGTGGTTTGCACCGACAGTAATGTTAAGACAAACAGACAGAAATAAATGATATTTTTTTCTTTATTTTATAAATCAAAATATAATTATGTATGTGTATATAAATATGATTAATTTTTTTAACAATTCACATTATAAAAATACATACATACACATATATGCTCGTATAACAAACATTTTTATTTATGTGTTTATTAGAGCTCATAAGTATTTCGCCCAATTGAAATGTGTAAAATTTTTGATATTTTTCAGTAAATATTTTTACAATTTTTTTTAGTTGAATTTCAATAATATCCATTATTAAAATGATATTATTTTTAATGTGTTATTTAATAACAGCTACGTAGCTTTTTTAAAATTTCTGGTAATGTTTGGGACTATTGATGTTGCAAAACTCTCAGTGGGCATTTTTAAAGCAAGTTAACATAACATCAACAACATGTCATCAATCGCGTTTACACTACTTGTCAACAAACTGGTTCTTTTGTACATGTTTTAGTGAAGAAATATTCATTTCGATCTGAGTCTTCAAAATAAAAGTACGTTATCATAGCGTCCTTTAAGAAGCAATAAAAAACATATGAAGTAATATATACCAATCAGGGAATCAGGTAGTGCCGGAGAAACTTACAATGCTGCGGTTCAAACAAGGATGACCCATAAACAAGTACTAGGTGTATAAGCTTAAATCCGTTGTTTTTATTCAAAAAAACAAGTTTTTTTCATAGAGAGCAAAAACAAATATATTCAAAATACTGGCCCTTGCTAGCTACACATTTTCCAGTCTTTCGGGCAATTTGTGGATACCACGCCAAAAAAATTCCTTCTCTTTCGAGGCAAACCACTCATCATGCCATTTTCGGACGTCTTCGTAAGAATCAAAGTGCTGTTCAGCGAGCGCGTGGCCCATCGACGAAAACAGGTGGTAGTTGGAAGGGGCCAAGTCTGGTGAATAAGCGGGGTGGGGTAGCACCTCCCAGTTGAGTGTCTCCAAGCAGTTTAGGACCATGTTTGACGTGTGCGATGGTGCGTTGTCGTGGAGAAAACCACGATCAGTTTGTCATGTCTTTGTTGATAATCCGTCCTTTTTTCATGCAGAGCACGGTACAATTTTATCAGTTGTTGGTGGTAGCGGTGGGCATTGACAGTTTCACCAGGTTGTAACATCTCATAGTAGACGATAACCTGCTGATCCCACCAAACGCACAGCATCGTCTTCCGTCCGTAGCGATTTGGTCTTGGGGAAGATGTTGATGGTTGGCCGGGATCAACCCACGATTTCTTGCATTTAGGATTCTCGAAATATATCCACTTTTCATCGCCTGTCACAATCCAATGCAGGAACGATGGAGCGACGCCAAAACACACGCGAAATCTTGCTCGCCAGACAAAAACTTTCTTTTTTGTCTGACGAGCAAGATTTCGCATATGTTTTGGCATCGCTCCATCTGCCTGTCGTTCAATTCATGCGGCACCCATTTTCCGATCATCTCAATCTTCCCCATGGCACGCAGACGCATGGAAATGGCTGGTTAAGTAACACCCAATTGCTCCGCGAGCATTTTTTGCGATTGGGTATCGTCTTCATTTGATGGTCCTCAACCTTCCTAGTCCGATTTTCACGCTTCTTGTCCGTCTTTAAACGGATGGTTCCTCAACCTTCCTAGTCAAAATTTCCGTATTTAAACCAACGAAACCAATCTCGGCACATTATTTCCGATAAAGCACTGTCACCATAGGCCTCCATAAGCATTCGATGCGATTCGGCGGCCGATTTCTTCAAATTAAAGCAGAAAACCAGAGCTTCCCGCATATGCTCTTTTTCTGGCACAAAACTATTGTAGATATGATTACCAAAGGAAAAATGTATGTTGTTGTAAGAAATTGCTAACAATGTGCACTGATTAATGTTGACTAATGCCAAACTCACAAAAAAAGTATCGCGTGCCCATGGTAGCTTAATACGCTCACTCACGCCATCTATGACCAAACAGCGAATTTAAGCTTTTACGCCTGGCATTTATTGTGACTACACCCGCTCCCAAAGAAAAACTAACCACTCTAAAATGAGTTTTTTACTGTGAGAAGAGCCAATAAGTGCTCTATAGAAGAAGGGCAGACTTTTCTTACGTTTCTGTTAATTTTATCCTAAATTAGTTCAGTAGTATTAAGGTTAAGAGTCAGATTTAGAAATCCCTGTGTGTTTGGGATCGTTGTGAATTTTTTTCTAGAAATGGCAACGTTTTGTTTCCAAGCATATATCTGTTGTGCTCTTTATCATAATTCCTCAATTTTATAAATATTCCCAACCTTCTATCTACCGAAACAACCCTATATTATGATGTAACCTTCACCATTTCTCGATGTATTATAGTCCCTCATAGACATACGGTACAAGTTTCAACCTCATCCGGTAACTATGATGAGTGAAGTTGTGTTTTCGCAGTGCGTTATGAAAACTTGATCAGCAACATTTGGAGCCATGAAATTTTGTATTAAGCTTGGTAAATCCATGAGCTTGTCTTACAAAAGATTCCAACCAACCTATAGGGAACATTCCTTTTCAAGAGTATAAGTTAACGATTTTTTCAGGGCTGAGAAACAATGGAAGGTATAAGGAATTTTTCTGGGCCGAGAAGTAATGGAAGACATACCTCGCGCAGGGAATGATTTAATAGTTTGAACTGATGAAAATTTGGAGAAGAAATCCTTGAAAGTGCTAGAAAAAGGATTTATCATGTCATATCTAGTCGATGACCCACCACATGGCTATCCCCATCAACGAGTTTTATCAAAAAAAAGAGAGGAAAGGCCTCCTGTCACATGGCTATCCCCATCAACGAGTTTTATCAAAAAATATATTCATGTACTTTCCCAGAGCCCTATTATTCTGATCTAAGTCCACGGGACTTTTTTTACTGCCAAAAATTAAAAAAAACACTTAAAAGGAGGTTATTTCGTTATTGTCAATAACGATCGAATAAGTGTGTCGCAGTGAAAACAACGCGCCAGCCGATATATAGCTGTTCCAGAAAACTGCTTTAATCCTTTAAGAATAAAAAAAAATATCTATAAATTATTTCTGATTTTTATTATTTATTAAACATAATATTTTACTCAATTATAGGGCATCAATGATATTAATAATTTCTTTAGTCACTAAAGTTTACTTTTTTTTTTAAATTCAAACAAACTCTTACACAATAGTGTGCACAGATGTAAATGTATTCATATTATTTGTGATATTATATCTAGTAAGTCCGACATAATTTTGAGTTATTGAAAAAAAATTATCTAACTTCTTCTTACGTGAAAAATACTGCGGATGTATGTGTACATATTTGGTATCTTACGAAATTTATACATTTTTAGCATATGAAAATTATTTCGGAAAACTTTAATTAGGATAAAAAGTTTTTAATGCAAATTTATATAAACGATAATCCATTTCATGGTTCTGAAGGTACAGCCCTATCATTTGACAGCTTTCAAACAAGTATATCACTTAAGGTAAACTTTGTGTAATTTAAGTTGGCATTTTTACAATATGGATCATTTAACTGACCGTAAAAACTCACATGTAAAGAATTACTTTTGTTTTAAAGTCCTTCAAGTCAAGTCCTTCAAGAAATTTTGTAGCAATTATTTAAATATTAATATTACACGTATAGGATATCCCAAACTTCACGCAAGATTTGAATTGTGCGCCATTTATGCGGTAAAGTGTTGCTAACGATAAAAAGAGATTGCGTCATAGTTGACAGTTATTAAAAATGGAGCGCTACACGAAAGAACAATTCGTTTTCGTTGTAAAAGAATATTTCAAAAATAATGAAAGTTTTAGTGATTTAACTTTATCAACTGTGAAGATATTAATTAAAAAATTTAGAGAGAATGGATCAATTAGGGATCTTAAGCACTCTGGCCGTCCTTCAACAAGTTGCTCAACACAAAATATAGAAGCAGTTCGTGAGAGGGTTGCTGAGAGTCCAGATATATCAATTTGGAAACGTGATCAGGAATTGGATATTTTGAGAAGATCCCTACAGCCTATTCTCACGAAAGATTTGCATCTTTATGCTAACAAAGTTCTATTGACTCAAGAACTGAAGCCTACAGACCACACACAGCGAATGGAATTCGTTAAATGGACTATGTAACAACAACAAAAAATCATCTTCAACGATTTTCGGAAAAATAGTCACTTTCAGCAATGAGACTCATTTTCATTTTGATGGCTTGGTTAATCAACAAAATTGTCACATTTGAGGTTTAGCAAATTCACGATTGATTATTAAGAAATAAATTCATCCATATGGGCTGAGGGCATCATTCGACCATTCATCTTCAAAAATGCACCTGGTCAGGTTAATGGTGTTATGACAATCAAGTTTTTGTGCCTAAATTGGGAGATATGGATTTAGACGACATGTGGTTTCAACAAAACGGTGCCACATGCCATACAGCCTCAGAAACAACTCAATTACTTTCTATCAAAATTACTTCTCGCGTGGATGTTCGGATACCTTTTTTAATGAAAAGTTTATTAAAATTTAAATTTAAAAGATATTTTTTTCAAAACTTTACTTTTCAAAGCACAATTTGGAGAGTTCTTTATTTACTATCTGTTGTATATATGAGCACATTAACGCACACATATTCTTCTTAAAAATATGTACGTGTATACACATTGAAGTGCGAGACCAACCGATTACCAAACATGAAAACTTTAATATGCCTAAAAAAATTAATTAAATTTCATAATAGGCCATTTCAAAATTCAGTATTCAGATATTAGCAGACCACTCTCACATAATAGTTAAAACTTTCGCGGAAAATTCTCAATGTTTTTTTTTTATCAATATTAGTAAACTTATCAATAATGTAATCAACTGAGAAAATAGTATACTCTATTAACATATTTTGCAAAAATATTTTTAAAAAAAAAAAACGTTGTCATGGTCTTGTTATACAAAAATGTGTAAAAAAAAATATTATACATAATAGTGATAGTGAATTTATTATTAAAATTTTAACTAAAACGATGCTCGACAACAAAATAAAATAAAACGTTTTAAATAAAAACCAGATTTTAATATAAATACCCCCCACCTTCGAGAGTGCATACTACTCGTACTATTATCATTGGCTTCGTATTTTGTGGTATGAATATTATTGTATTTTTGAAATATATTTTTTTTTTGTATTTGCATTAAATACTTTATGAATAATATATACATTTATTATGGAAAAAAGCAAAATTCAATTTAAACACATAACATCTTTTGTAAAAAAGCTAGTTAGTATCTACTCGTAGTATGATGATAGATTTTCGTATAAATAATCATTTCCGAAAAATTCATTTGACCTTGTCAAGAAAGAAAAAAACAAAGTTTATCATATTATTATACATAATATATATGTGTACGTTGAATTAAAATGAAATAATTCTTTGATTATAATCATAGTTATACAATATATACATATACATATATAAAAATAAGCCATGACCTCACATTCAATATTTACAGACCAATAAATTTTAATAGTATTTTTTTTATTGTTTCTTATTAAATTTTTACAATTTTAATCAAATTTTTATTGCATTCAAAGAATTAATTGCATTTTATTTATCTTATAGAGATCAATAATAAATTTTGAAGGATATCTTTATCCAAAAAAAAAAAAAAAAATTGAGCGAGTCTTACAGTAGTCGCTAATGATGTGCAACAAACATCTTACTACGGAAATCGTGAAAATATTAGAGTCCCGATTATTGATTGAAGTGATTTCACATATTATAGTTGTAATAAAAAAAAATCCATTATTTTTGCATTAAATTGAAGGTTTTATTTAGCATAGATAGAATGATACGATTTGTTCGATAACTTGTTGCCATTTTGGAGGTAATTTCATAACGCCTCTCTCATACAAACCCTCGTCCCTATTGGCAAAAAACTGGGACAGCCGATTTTCACAATCTTCTCTTGAGGCGAATTTTTCACCTGCAAAATCATTCGTCATAGACAGGAAGAGATGGTAATCACTTGGTGCCAGGTGGATGCATAAGAACATCCCAACCAACGTCCCGGAACTTCTGGCGAGTCACTATCGATGTATGCGGCCTGGCGTTGTCCTGATGGAACACAATTCCTCTCCTATTGGCCGAAGCTGGCCGCGGTCCAATTGTTGACAGTTCAGACGGTCCAATTGTTGACAGTATAGGTCCGAATTAAGAGTTCGGCCGTAGGGGAGCAGCTCATAGTAGATGATTCCCTGCCAGTCCCACCAAACACACAGCAAAAACTTCCTGGTTGTCAATCCTGGCTTGACCACCGTTTGCGCTGGGTGACCGCGATTTGACCACGACCGTTGTCGGTTGACGTTGTCGTAAATGACCCACTTTTCATCACCAGTAACCATCCGCTTCAGAAATGGATCGATATTGTTGCGATTCAGCAGCGATTCGCAGATGGAAATGCGGTCCATGAGGTTTTTTTGCGATAACTCGTGTGGCACCCATACATCGAGCTTCTTTTTGTATCCAGCCTTATTTAAGTGGTCCCAAACGGTTTTTTGTGCAATGTTTAGCTCCTGGGCAATCGCAACAGTGCTTACGTGACGGTCGGACTCGACGATTTCCATTATTTTATAGACATTTTCGACAATTGGCCTTCCAGAGCGTGGTGCATCTTTGACATCAAAATTACCGGAACGGAATCGACGAAACCAAAATTGCGCGTGATTGGCTGTTACAGAATCAGGACCATAAACACTATTCACATTTTCAGCTGCCTGGCTTGCGTTTTCGCCTTTATCGAAGAAAAACTGTAAAATATGGCGTATTTTCTCTTTGTTGGTGTTCATCTTTGACGCGTGCTTAAAAAAATACTGTGAAGTAATCACAAAACTGTATGAGAAGCTTTTTTAGTACGAAATCTTATCTTTCTAACGCCATCTAGTGCAACCCAATAAAACGGGAGATACAGACTCCTAAAGCCATCTATTGGATTACTTTTTACTATACCTTATATTTAGTACTAACTTTTTTCGGCTCTTCTCCTCCAGTTTTCAATTATTCCTCGCGCTTACACAGACTGTATTCTCAGATGTAATCTGCTTTTAATTTATTCATCCCTGTAAATTAAGAAATGAACAAAAATTATTATTATTGAGGTTATTATCTGTTTTATAATTAATTTGTTAATATTTTATGTACCAATTTTAAAAGGGTTGATTAATACAAATCAAATTTTGAAAGTATACGATATTATAATATCAATTTTAGAAATAATTTATTAATACTTACTTTACCGAATTAACATTCAGAATCCAACACAATACGTATTTTAAGATGACATTTACAAATTTTATTTTATTTATATTAAAAGAAAGAGTGAAACTAAAGCAAACAAACAAAAAATCCTCTCCTCAAAATCCAAAAAAAAATTACCCCTGCCAACAAAAAAACAACAATTTTGAAAATATACACAAAAATATCAAAATAATATTGAAAAATTCAAATAATATTGAAAAAATTATTATATTTTTCGCATTACACAGAAAAGCCGATTTTCATTCTGTCTCGTTTACTACCAAATCATAAAAAGAATATTTTCGAAAACTATCCTGAAAACAAACTACTAGGTGTATAAGCTTAGATTTGCTGTTTGGTCATAGATGAGTCGTGAGTGAGCGTATTAAGCTACCATGGGCACACCCTAAGATTAAAGAAGAACTGGATAGGCCTCTACACAAAAATTCTGTCGGATTTTTGTTGCAATACATTCGTAGAACGCACACACATGCAATACAAAAGAAATGACGTAAATCATTGGGGGCCAAATTAAAAGTTCAGTATGCGATTGAAGCGGTTCGTTTAAAACCATTTTTCATATGTGATGTCATTTATTCGTAAAGAAGCAGATTTTTTAATATTGCGGGTCTTGTTGTTTGATGGAATTAGTTTTGTAAATATGCAATAAAATACAGTATTTTTTTTTTAAATATTCATTTATTTATTATTTATTTTCATTTTATTTATTTCACTGCATATTATTTATTCTTGGGAATACCGGATGCTGCTGCCACAATCCACTTTTCCCGCAACCATTTATTTTGTGGGAACCTGTAAAGTTAACATATAAATAAACGATCGTAACATTTACTTTTACAATTAAGAGTTAATAGAAATTCACGTATTTTTTGCACTATTAAAAAAATTTGGTACCTTAAACTTTCTTACACACACTTTATATACACCGGCACTGTACTATTTTATGGTAACCATTGAACTGTCAACATCGAATTTGTTTACATTTATTGACGGAAGAACTTTTCACTTTTTCACCACTTTTTCAATAAAATAAATCACTAAAAAGCATTTAGGCACATCACAAATAAAGTATTTCTTATTTTATTTAGCAAAAATAAAGATGTCAACTTACCGAAAGAAAGAAATTCCCGGTTTCCTCATTTCTTCGTATGAGAAGCATTTATTAACGAAACACTTCATTTTCTGGAATAAAAAATTCGTATTAAGTTTTATTAATAATATAACTATTTATAAAAATACTTACTTTTTCGTAAATACTTCAAAATATATTAAAATTACACTTTAAACTTCACTTTCCTTTCTCACACAATGACAACTTCACAAATGACAAAGCTATCCCTTAAGTCTCCCCTTTCATGGAGAATTTAAGTTTTCAAACTCTCCGCAAGTCTACAATACTAAGGCGCTTTATATTTGAATGATATTTACGAAATGAATAAAAACCTAAAATAGAATTCCATTTCATATCAAAAGTTTGTATAAAAAATAAAAATTGCCAATTGTTGTGTTTAAATTATATTTTTGTTTCCAATAACTGAATTTAAATGAATATAAATTATGGTTTTGCGATTCAATAAATTTGTATTACGACAACTAGATGGCAGTGGGTGTCATGTCTACATAAAAAAAATTTAAACAAAGCTATGCCAAGCGGCGAGAAATGGAAACAACGGGATAGCAAAACCAGGAATTCCGACACAAAATTGCGTATACATATACGGTCAGGGCCTATCCAGGTATTCTTTAATCTAAGGGCACACCATACTTTTTTTTTATGAGTTTGACATCTGTCAACATTAATCGGTGCACATTGTCAACAATTTCATACAACAACATACATTTTTCCTTTGGTAATCATGTCTAGTTTTGTGCCAGAAAAAGAGCATATGCGGGAAGCTCTGCTTTTCTGCTTCAATTTGAAGAAATCGGCTGCCGAATCGCGTCGAATGCTTATGGAGGCCTATGGTGACAGTGCTTTATCGGAAACAACTTGCCGAGATTGGTTTCGTTGGTTCAAAGACGGCAATTTTGACTTGTGGGACAAGAAGCGTGAAAATCGGAGTAGGAAGGTTGAGGACCATCAATTGCAGGCTCCTTTGAACGAAGACGATACCCAATCGCAATAAAAGCTCGCGCAGCAATTGGGTGTTACTCAACCAGCCATTTCCATGCGTCTGCGTGCCATGGGGAAGATTGAAACGATCGGAAAATGGGTACCGCTTGAATTGAACGACCGGCAGATGGAGCGACGAATTTCACATGCGAAATCTTGTCGCCAGACAAAAAAGAAAGTCGTTCCTGCATCGGATTATGACAGGCAATGAAAAGTGGATATATTTCGAGAATCCTAAACTCAAGAAATCGTGGTTTGATCCCGGCCAACCATTAACATCTTCCCCAAGACGAAATCGCTACGGACGGAAGACGATGCTGTGCGTTTGGTGGGGTCAGTAGGGTATCGTCTACTATAAGATGTTGAAACCTGGTGAAACTATCAATACCAATAAATTTTCTATTATAAAATATTACCAAAAAATTATATATTTTGGTAATATTTTATAATAGAAAATTTATTTTTAAAAAATTAAACTTTTAGCCTACAACAGAACCGCAAATATTCGAGATAGATGGAAGCCAGTGTTTATGTGTACCATACTATCTATGCGATAGTATGGTACACATAAACACAGGCTTCCATCTATCAATGGATTTGGCTTGATTGACCGCTATCAATCAATGGATTGGCTTGATTGACCGCTACCACCAACAACTGATCAAATTGCACCGTGCTCTGCGTAAAAAAGGACGGAATATCAACAAAGACATGAAAAGCTGATTTTCCTCCACGACAACGCACTATCGCACACGTTAAAAATGGTCCGAAACTACTTGGAGACACTCAACTGGGAGGTGCTACCCCACCCGGCTTATTCACCAGTCCTGGACCTCGCGCTCGCTGAGCAGCACTTCCATTTTTAAAAAGACGTCCGAAAATGGCTTGATGAGTGGTTTGCCTCGAAAGAGAAAGTTTTTATTTTAGCTTGGTATCAGCAAATTCCCCGAGATATGGAAAAAAAGTGTAACTAGCGAGAGAAAGTACTTTGAATAAATTTGTTTTTGCTTTCTGTGAAAAAACATGTGTTCTTTTGACTAAAAAACAGCGGATTTAAGCTTATACGCCTGGTAGTGTAATGTAGAGTATAGCGAAAAATCGTTAGCGTATTAATTTATAAATATGTTTAATAAATTAACAGCGCCAATGGAACATGAACTATTAATATTGAAATTAATATTGACATATTCAAATAAAATATAAAATGTTTTATAAAATCAATAAATAAATTCAAATAATTAAAATAAATAAATATGCAAACGTATTAGAACAGCAGCGACCAACTAGAGAATTCATCAATCAAAAATGAAGAAACCCTCGTGATCAAAAAGGAATTTTAACATTTTGAAATTGATTGTCTAAATTGCGTGTGCGTTGCAATTAACTATTGTTGCAGTCGTTTATTCAAGTGATCACATACTGATCGTCCCATACACAAACTTTGCTTGCGACGAATCTGCACAAACACATTCACGCACATATATTATACTATCACGCACGCAAAAAAGGGGAAATTTGACGTTTTTTTTTGACGCAATTAAGTATTGTTGCAGTCGGGGAAATTTGATGCAATTAAGTATTATTGCAGTCGTTTATTCAAGTGATCACACTATGATTATACTGATCGTCACATACACAAACTTTGTTTGCGACGAACTTGCACAAACACATTCACGCGCAAAGTGCATAAGTGCTCGCGCATATATTACACTATCAGACACGCAAAAAAGGGGAAATTTTTCTATTGAACGCACGGTGTAATTTAAGCTTTAGTAATACTTCACAGTAAACAGACTGGCTTCAGTAGACTGATTATTATGCCATTTAGGCTACAAACTGTCCTTATGGTGCTTTATGATTACTCGGATTACGTATTTTTGCAATGATGCCCTTCTGGAGCAGGAGTTAGTCAACTATTTTCTGCATTTCCTTTCTTTCTTTGGTAGAGCGTGAACAGTAGTAACAAATAGTCGGCGTCCTCAATTGTGGGCTGACAACTGGAGCTTGTCACATCATCATCAAGGTATACCCTGAAGCATCTATCTTCCATCACAAATTACGCCAAATACATGTTTACTTCTCTATGATCTCTTCCATTACGCGTGTCTCTGTCAGGAACAAGGTGATGCGTTGATCTTCCTTCAGTGGATATTACCCAATGTCCCTGTATCGTTTCTTTCCTCGTTGCTGAGGGCACGCCGATGGATTTCTTTTCTTTTTCGCCCTCGATGACAGATCCTGGTCCTCTTATCCGCCATTATCCGCAATTACGCAGTCAATGTCATACGAGACGGTATGGGCCAATGCTTGTATGATTCGGTCGCCATGGCTACTGGTCAAATGGGGCAACCTAGAGTAACATAGAAATTATAACGGTAGATAGGAGAATGCTTCGGCTCTATCTGGGCCGTTCATTGTTTGGTATTATCCTTGCTAAGGCATCCACAACCCGACTTAACTTTTTCGCAAATATTTTCAGATATTTCGCCAAGTTCAACCTGGCACCTACCTGAACTCCTAGGTATCGAAGTAATAGCTGTAAAATAATATTGCAGTTACCACCGATGGTAAAGATGATAATTTTCTCTACTTTCCTCCTGGTCAAGGATTATCCATTTTATGGTTCAGAAAGTAGAGCTCTATTATTTGATAACTGTGAAATATTTACATAATCTAGAATAAAATTTCTTTAACATTAAACTTGGATTTTTATATTGTAGATAATATAACTTTATCTATAAAGCAAACTTTCAACGTATTAAAATTACAATATAAAAATGCTCACTCAGTGGATAAGTAACTATGGAGAAGCCAGCGTATCTACGAAAAGTGAGTGTCTGGTTTGGACATTGGCCTGTCCGTATTTTTTTGAACTGTCAATTATGAGCGCCGATAATTGACTTTTTTTGTCCTCAAATTGAAGATTTTAATAGGGCTGCCTAAATTGGATTACCCTTTATCGGACCCCATCAAATCGATATAAATTAATACAATATGTTTTAAGACCTCTAAAATTGTTTTTTTTTAATCAAATTACCTAAATTTAGTATATTCCACTATTGTATGATTAGATCCAGGGTTTTATTTAATTAATAAAAATTCAAATTCGTTACTCTTAAAATAATAAGAAATTAAACTCGTTGGCTACAAAAAAAAATCTAAATTAAAATTTTAAATCTTTTTAATTATATATTTTGGTAATATTTTATAATAGAAGATTTATTTAAAAAAAAATTAAACTTTAAGCCTACAACACAACCGCAAATATTCGAGGTAGATGGAAGCCAGTGTTTATGTGTACCATACTATCTATGCGATCCTGATAGTAATACAATTCGAACAGATGGGGAGATCGATGGATTCGGCTTGATTGACATTCGTTTTGATCCTATGACATGTCAAGATGTATTAGATGTTTGCTGTAAAGAGGATAAAACTAAAACGGAGCCAATCAATCCTAAACCAATAGCACAACGACCGGGCAGAGCAACGGGCTGTGGTATACGCAATGTTGGCGGAATCGATTTTAAAATAACAGGGAATGTGGTAAACATTTTATAATAATATTTGGTTATTTATTATACTTCAAATTGTTGGATAATAGAATAATGAAGCTGAATTTGGCGAATTTCCATGGACAGTTGAATTAATAGAAATGCCTGGAGAAAAGTGTTTATGTGGTGGCTCCTTGATACATCCAAATGTTGTACTGACAGGCAATCATTGTGTTTCAAAGTTAGATTTAAAAAATTAGGATTAATTATTGTCATAGAAATAATTGTTTTTATAATTTTAGATTTAACAGGCGAACTGTACGAAATTTAAAAGTTCGTGCTGGTGAATGGGATTCCCAAACGATTAAGGAACGCTTGCCATACCAGGAAAGGGTAGCCACGCGGATAATATCTCATCCACAATATAATCCAAAATCTCTTACGAATGATATTGTATGTTATATTCAACTATATGTTTTAAACCAGAAATTTCTAAATTACTAATATTATTTTGTTAAATACTCGTATATTGAGAATATTATATTTTTAGGCACTAATCGTATTTGATACGCCATTCGAACTAGCCGATCATATTAACCCGATATGCTTGCCAGCCGAAAATCAATTGTCGAACAGCAAAAATTGTTTTGCTACTGGTTGGGGTAAGGATGTATTTGGGAAAGCTGGAAAATATAGTGTGATCATGAAACGAGTTCCTTTACCCATTGTGCCAAATAATGTTTGCGAGGCCTCATTGAAGACAACTCGGCTTGGACCAAAATTCAGACTGAGTCCAACCTTTATTTGTGCCGGAGGCGAAGTTGGCATAGATACCTGCCAAGGTGATGGGGGAGCACCCCTTGTTTGTCCGGTTGGACCACCAGCAGAAAATCGTTACGCTCAAAATGGAATAGTCGCTTGGGGTATCGGCTGTAATGAAAATCATCCTGCCGTCTATGCAAATGTTGCTTTGGCACGTCGTTGGATTGATGATCGCATGAACGAGCTAGGCTTTGGTACCGCTTCGTATACTTACTAAAAACAATTGCAATTTCAATTTTTATATCTTATCAAAATACTCATATTTTATTAGAATTTTTTTACAATTTTAAAATATGTACATAAATATAATAATAATTACTTAATGATAATATGCGCATTTATTCATAATTTTTTATTATACAATACAATATTACTAGAACAATTCGGTGTTCACAAATTGAAAATTGTTTTAATAAACATTTTTATAATTATTAATATTATAGATTTGATATTTTGAATGGTTCCTATACGAATACAGTAGATTATGGATAATTTTTTTAATAAAGAGTCCACCGTTTTTGTCCTTTTTCTAAATTGATTATATTATTATTTTTACTTAACAAAAGAAAAGAAAATATTAATCTTACAATTATTAAATTAAAATATTTTTATTATTTAAATGTGTAACATCTTAGCTTTCAGTATTTGAAAGTAGTTTCATGAATGTGTTGGATATGCGTAACAGGAAGTATTTACCAAATGATTTCTACATGAAATTGCCTTAAACTATGGAAATAGTAAATAAATTTAATCCATTTCCACATGAAATTGCCTTAAGCCGTGGAAGTACGCCATTTTAATAAATGTTGAGATGAATTTAAGCTGATTTGTTTTGAAAAAATCTGATATCAATTTTATTCTTTTAATTTTCCTTTAACATTTCAACAACCAAATGGAAAAACAGATTCTATTAAAATTTAGAAATTAAAATTTGTAGTAGCTGGAGGTACTCTATGAGCTTGTGGTTTTATGTTACCTTTTTGTTATGTTGCCGCGGCCCGAGTTAGTTGCTCATTAATTTCCGTAGAATAAGGAAAACAATAAATACACGGATAAATTAATTTTAACTAAATAAATTTTTAATTAACAAAAGTAAAGATGTTTATAATGTTGTTGGTTTTTCTTGTTTATGTTAAGCTAACGCGTATTACTTCTGAGCGCTATGGTACGACTGACTGTGCAACGCACGTTTATTGCCATGGTGGTCAGCTGTGTACAAGTGAATGCTACAGTACCAAAACATAACAATGAACGGTCACTTAGGTAAAAATGAGAGTTCAGTTTATATTGTTGATTGTTTCTCTCTCTTTCGGTGTGATGTATTGATGGGAACAATAAAAAATCTTCTATTTCTCTTTCTTTCACATAGAAATAAATGTAATAATTGCGCTTTTTGTGTTTCTGACCGAAACCAGACAGAGAAGAGAGTTTATTATAAAATTGAGGTGAGTTAGAATATTTGCATCTCGCTTTTTGGAAGATTACAAAAAAGAAGAAAGAAAAAAACTGAGTTGACTATTTTTACACAAACGATTTTTTTGATCTCTCTCTATCTCTTAGTCGAGTATAGTTTGTTAATCATGATATTTTTCGCTATTTTTTCATTTGATAATACGTGCATCTCTTTTTATGATTTGGTAGTGAACGACACAGAATAAAAATATTATTTTGATATTTTTGTGTCAATTTTAAAAATTGTTATTTTTTTTCTGCCAGGTGTAGCTTCTTTTTAAAATCTGAATAATATGATCCGCAACCAATTATATTACACCTGTGATAAACTCAAATTCAATAAAATTTCCATAAAAAAATTGTTACTAAATATGTGAAATCACTTCAATCAATATCCGGGACTCTAATATTTTCACGATTACCGAGGTTAGATGTTATGTTACACATAATTGGTGACTACTGTAACACTCGCTCTTTTTTATTAAATTAATTTTTACAAAATATTTACTCACATTTACTAATATAGTATACGAGTACCAAAAAAATATAAAAATTTCATAATGTACAGTGCTGTGTAAAATACTTGTTCCTCTTTTTTTTGGTATATATTAAAAGTGATAATTATAAAATACTATTTACTATACGTGTATCTTGAGGCAAATAATTTATAGTTTATAAAAATAGAAACAAAATTTTTATAAAATTCAATTCAATAATAACAACAACAAAAATTTAGAGTGTGGCATAAAACCGCAGATTATCTAGTATTCAAAATAATTTCTGTATACTTATATGTTGCTAATTTATATAAAAAAAAACTAATATTTTATAGCGTAGCTTCCATTTTTTATTAGAGCAGCATATCTTTCTAGGCACTGAAGCGTCAAGTTGTCCACAAAATCTTCAAAAATAGTTTTTTTCTTCTAATTCTTCTTTCTTAAGATCTCCCTCAATTAGGTTTACCTTTTGGGGAATGTGATGGCAATTTCAAAAAACGTCGACCTTTTGCTCTCCAAGCAAAGTTTTTACCAGCTGAGAGATATGCTTGGAATCATCGTCATGTTTTAATCTTCAAATTTAGGACGAATGGTTTTTCCGTTAAATGCTAAACCTTAAATAGGAGGACCCTGTTGGAGACTGTGGTCGGGTCAATCCTGCTATATGCTACACCAATTTAGGCGGATGGGTTGATTAGTTGTCTCACTCTACCGTAAGAGTATATTGAGAGTGGCCTGCTCATTCCTAACGGTGTCATACGAGGCTATATG
The DNA here is from genome assembly GCA_958298945.1 of Atherix ibis. NCBI lineage: Eukaryota > Metazoa > Arthropoda > Insecta > Diptera > Athericidae > Atherix > Atherix ibis. The sequence goes on along the minus strand of OY282605.1, from coordinate 25,345,383 downwards.
TGTTGTGGTCGTCGGAATAATACCGATCGAAATAATGGCAGGTGAGCAGCAGTGGCTGCACCGCCGAAAAGAAATGAGTCCAAGAGAAGGTGGCGAAATCGTTGGGATAATGCCCCCGATGGCAGATGAACTCACCGTCTCATCTTGGCGGTTGATCCGTAGTTAGATCGACAACATGGTGATATTGGTTAGTGCCTATCCCAATTATTGACTAGACAAAGATGTTTTCGGGCTTTCCAAAACTATTTTAAATTGGATTTTAGCCCAATATGCTTCTTGTGACGGGATGATGGAGAGCTCGGAGCACATTTCTTTTACTGCGCCCGATGTGCCCTGGCGGACCCCTGACACTGGAAAATGTGATGGCCGTGATGTTAGACTCGAGGAGGGCTTGAGAGGCTGTTGATGTCCTTACGACAACAGTCCTGAAAAGACCAAGTCTGGTTGAGCGCGAAATAAAACGGGTAGAAATAATTTACCAGAGAAGTGATTTCGATTATTTCCTGGGTCATGAAGTAATGTCTGACTGCTGTCCCGTTGGGAGATATAGAAATGTGAACAAATAAGGTGATCCCATACTTTGTCTTTTAATGATTTACACCTTTGTAATGTTTTAAAAAAATACTTAGTATTTTTGGTGTTGGTAAGTACAGAAAGGTATAAAAATTTGAATAAAAAAATAAATTTTTTTTTTTGAACATGTAGTTCTAGAGGAGTATGGTTAAGGACGACCATATTCAGAGAGCACATTATTTTGCTAGGCATACTTGTCCATAATCAGAAAAAATTATGCCGGAACATATAAGGGATCATGGAAATATTCGAAGGTGTTAAGTCCTTCATGGGAGTTAAAGAAGAAGAAAGAAGTACATCTAAGTCTCTACCACCAACGTCGACAATTGGCTAAACCACTCTTTTACGTTTCCATGGCTTCTGGCGATTCAATTTTTTATTATTAAATAATTTTTAAATATCTTCCCGATTTTTTATGCATTTTCTTTTCGACAAATTTTAACCTTTCAAATTTTTATACGTTCCCTCTCAATCCCAATTTCTTCCCTTTTGCCTTGATAGTTTTTTTTAGTTTTTTTTGTAATATTTTTTTATTAATTTTCAGCATTCTTTGGGTGTCTCCATTGTCCACTATATATTCCGACATGATTTTTTTCTGGTTATGGTGGGATTTCAAATAAATGGTTTTTTTACTGGTTTATACCCTTGAATACACATAGTACTCCATCTTATTGAAAATTAATCCTGTTTGTGACCTGGGAAATTTTCCGAATTAAATTTATAATTGCTCACCATGCGTCCGCTCTTCATAATAAGGCAAATATATAGGGTTTCCCAAAAAGAGTGATATGATTTCTTTTCAACAAAAAAACATACTAATTGTTAAGGAAATTCAAATGTTTTTTATTTAATGTGAAGTACAATCGATACAATTAAGTTCCAAATAAAACGTCATTCAAATAGCCTCCACGACTTTTTTTTTGCAGGAACGAATTTGATGAACCCAATTTTCGAGCACTTTTTCCACTAAATCAAGTCGTATGTCATGAATGTGCTATCGTATGTCATGAATAGAACTTCTAAAGCTTGAAGAGAGTCTAGTTTATTGCTAAAGACCAATGACTTCAAATGACCCCACAAGAAATAGTCTAATGGTGTTAAATCACAACTTCTTGGAGGCCATTCAATGTCACAATTTCTTGAAATAATCTCCAAACTTTTCTCGCAATAATTCGGTTGTTGCAAGTGCTGTGTGGCACGTAGCTCCGTCTTGTTGGAACCAGATGTTGTCAACATCAACTTCTTCCAATTTCGGCCATAAAAAGTTGGTTATCATCGATCTATACCGCTCTCCATTGACAGTAACGGTGTTGCCAGCTTCATTTCGAAAGAAGTAATGACCTATGATTTCACCAGACCAAAAACCACACCAAACTGTCAATTTAGGTGAATGTAATGGGTGTTCATGAATAATTTGTGGATTTTCTTCGCACAAGAATCGATAGTTTTGTTTATTTACCGCACCACTCAGATGAAAGTGAGCGCACGAAAAGTTGCAATTAGAGAACGATTATTTTAATAAAATTGAATAATTTGTAAACGTTGTTCTTGCGTATATCTCTCCATGATGAAATTGAAAACATTACTGAATACAATGAAAAAAAATAAGAAATTATATCACTCTTTTTGGAAAACCCTATATAATTTATTTTTTAAACCAATACTTTTTTGCAATTTCTTGTTGAGATACTCCACTAAGATAATCAAAAATAATTCTCGACCTAATATTATAAATGTATTTATTTCTACCCAGTTTTTTGCATAAAATTCTACTACTTTGACAACAACACTTAAAGCAACGATTACAATGATTAAGAATGAGACTATAATCCTCAAAAGAATGCATTTCACAAACAATTGAAATCAACTAATTTAATAATTAACTAAAGTTAGTCGGCAAAACAAAATTTAAAAAATGAAACTAAATGAAAAGTAAATATTTTTCTTCAGTTCCAAATATTTTCAGAGGCAAAAAAAACAGCACTATTTTCCAAAATGTGTCCATATATTTAGTGTTATTGAGATGTTTACTTTTTGTATAAAAAATTATTATAAATAGAAAGAGTTCAATGCTGTTATTTATTTTTAACCAAGTTATAATTATTCTTCAGTTGTTTGGAACTTTATTATTAAAAGGAATAAATAAAATAATAGCAAAAAAATGAAAAAAAATGCTATTATTTTTTTTAATTATTAAACTTTATATATTATTTTAAAATAATATTGATCTTTTTTCAATTTAAATAATATATATCCTCCTAACAGGAAAATATAATTAATAATATTCTTTTAAAAATAATATTCATATTAAATATCGACAATTTAATCCATGATTTTAATTTGAATCAGAAAATAGCACAGTAGACTTTGTAAATAAATTCATAATAAATGTGATTAGATATAATTTTTTATACGTAGTTAAAGAAAATCAAATTAATAATAAGAAATAATTTAAAATTCATATTAAATTCAATTTTTGTTTTTTTTTTGTTTTTTTTGTTTATTATATTTTTATTAATAAGTTTAGAATTCGAGTTTAAATAAATATTGTTTAGTACAGTTTCTTACCAATAATCCTCGTATAATGTTTGTTTAACTCTCGTCTGAATTAGGCTGAGTTTTGTTTGTGCGTAGCGCCATCTGTTACAAGACACTTCAATTTTATACGCACTGAACTTCACGAGGAAATTTTTCAAACAAAACGAGCGCCGAACAGCATTTGAAATTGATCGCCATAGTTTATTGTACGCTTCAGTATCGTTTAAGATTTTTATAGTAAGCAACAATAATTGCATCAATTAAATTTATTCTAAAATTAATAAAATTATATATGAAGCAGTATTTTCGGTAAAATAAACATTTCATCATTTAACTTTAATTAAAATGGATCCTTTAATATATATACAGTAAGTACGATTAATAAAGCTTTTAACTGTAAATGTCAAGAGAGCAAACTAATATTTTTTTGAAAGTTAACGGAGATATCTTCACAGTACCAATGTTTAGTTTTTACTGATTCTTCAATAATTAGAACAGATTTGCATATATTCTTAATAGAAATCTATTTAAAACATGAAAATTTTATTTATAAACGAGTATGTGGATGATGTAGTCATAAATATAGTTCTGTTATGATGTATTGCAAATATACAAGAACTTATATAATTTCCAGACAGCAAGTGTTGAGTGAAATAAACCAACTTACGCAGAATACAATCAACAAATTAAGTGACATATGGAGGCAAACATTCGATCAGCAAATGTGTGAGGACAATTTAACAAAGCTGACGGAACATGTGTCTCTTTTTTATGATGATGTTGTCTTGGAGTCAGTGCAGCGGCAAAACGTAATCAAGGAAGATATTGAGAGTAAGCTAAAATTTGAATAAATTTTTCTATGTTCATTTGTATTAAATTAATTGGAATTTTATTTTAAAAAGGACTGCACGAAGAGGCTTTAACACTACGACGATTATTAAATGTTGATGTACCATTAAGCCCATCAAAAGATACGCCATTATATATTGCCCAAATCAAACTTGACGAAAGTCTTCAAGATTTGAGGGAAATGTTGAAAAAACGCAATGAACAAATCTATGAATTATTACTTGAACAAGATGCGCTATGCGAAGAACTCGGAGAACCGCCACGACCACTTCTTAATGACCCGTTACCAACAGAAGCAATGATTCAAGATTTTCGTTATCACTTGGATTTTCTGAAAGAGGAGAAGGTGACCCGTCAAAATCAAGTATCGACATATCGTCGTGACATAAAAATTCTGTTAAAAAATCTCGAGCTTCAAATTCTTTCTGAAGAAGAGGATAGGTAATAGACGATTAGTTAATTCGATTGTAAATTGAACAATAATTTAATCAAATTTTTTTATTAGCTTTCTTAATGATCGTCATATTTTGTTGACAAGCGCGAATATTGCCAAACTTCGGGAATTACGAGATAACTACCAACGACAAATGGATGAGTTAAGAGAAGGGATAGATTCTATGCGAAAAAAAATAACAATTTTATGGGATTGTCTAGAAGTTTCTGCGAATGTACGAGACAAATTTGTCAAATATAATGATTACACACAAACAATATATGACAAATTGCATCGTGAGTTAGCCCGTTGCGAGACACAAAAACGGCAGAATATTAAGAGGTTTGTTGATAAAATCCGAGAAGAAATCATGCTTTGGTGGGATAAAACGTTAAAGTCGGACGTTGAACGATCGCGCTTTTCAAATTTTTCCAATGATTGTTTCACCGAGGATTTATTAACTCTTCATGAAATGGAGTTAGAAGATTTAAAAAGATTTTATCATGATAATGAGTAAGTAATAAATAGTAAATTATTTCAATTTCAGATCAATTAAATATTGTAATTATTTTTATAGGAAAATATTCGAATTAATTGCGGAACGAAGAACATTATGGGATCATATGATTGCTTTGGAATCTAAAGCATCTGATCCTGCTCGTTATAATAATCGAGGTGGGCAACTGTTAAAAGAAGAAAAAGAGCGAAAAATAATAGCAAGTAAACTTCCGAAAATTGAATCAAAATTATTGGAATTAGTTAAAGAGTACGAAGATCGTGCTAAGCGTAAATTTTTGGTGTACGGTCAAGATATCGTTGAGCTCATAGAGCAAGAATGGGAGCAGAAACAAGTTGAAAAGGAGAAAATAATGAGTGCTCGAAAGAATGCTATTGGTACACCACTATCGAAATCAATTCTTCGTACACCGCTTTCAAATAAAAATCAAACAGCATCAATTATTAAAAAAACACCATCCAGTACAAATATGTAAGCATCTGTGTATGTTAATTGATCTTTTGATTTGTATTTTATTTTGTTATTTTAACAGAACAGGAATATCATCTAGTATTAAGCGTAAAATTCCGCCATGCAATTATTCAAGCCGTGCAGTAAAACGAAGTTTAATGAGTGAATTGGCTAGTCCTAATCTGTTCGTCCGACCTCAATTTAAAACACCGTCCAAATCTCCATTAAAAAAAATGCGAGTTTTTGCCTCAACAATTAAGCGACAAGTGAGTATATTTAATTTGCTATTAATTACATCATTTTATCATTTATGATTTGTATTAGTCTGGCCGCCATAGTGGCAATTCTAAATCGCGTCGTAAATCCAATAAGACGCCAAAAAAATTGCCAAAAGTAATTGTAACGGCCGCGGACTCTTCGGTGCGAAGCGATTCTATTTCTTATGAACTGTTTGAGGTATGTAGAATGTTAACGACTTCATCAAACATTTTCGTGATTGTTACCCTGCCTGATTAGTTTGTATAGTTAATTGTATTGATTTGTGTGATTCGATGCATTTAAAACCTTTTCACGTTGTTTTAAACAAATTTTAATTGATGTTTGGCGACATATTTATTACTGTTTAGGATTATAATTGGATTAATGTTATTGTAGATTTTTTATAGAGAAATGCTTGGTATTTTCGTAGAAAAGATATTTTATTATTATTTATCAATAAGCTATCTCATTTCTTTTTAAATTACAGGAACACATTGATCGGGATCCGATATATCGATCGTCAATTGTTTGCCCTTCGGGCCAAGAAAATGTACGTAGAACACGTAATTCAAAAAGAATACAAACAGTAGCAAAAGTTTTACCAAATCCTCGATTAGCAAAAACACCATCCAGGTTGAATATCGATGGGCATGCGTTGTCAATGCGAAAATCACCGGCCTCTTCACTCAGTCGAACAGCATCACCATTGGCGGGTCCAAGTACGAGAAAGTTGACAACAAAAAATCTTCCAATTTTAATATAATTATAAATAATAGGGATTTGGGTGAAATATTTTAAAGAAGATGACTATGAAAGTATATTTTTTGTTATTGATTTTTTATCTTGAAAGTGCTATGTATGAATTATACGGTAATTTGTATTTCTGTTTAAACGTTAATATATTCTTCTTATAATTAAATAAGATTGTTCATATAAGTAGCAATAATGTTTACAAAAGATATAAAAACATATTATTTATAGTTTCTTTTTAGTTTATTGTACATTTATTTGAAAAAAAAAAATTGAACAAGTTAAAATTATTTTGTTTTTATTTTTCATTTGTATTATGAATGTTAAAAATAATTGACAAGAAAAAATTGTTTTATTTTTTATTTCTAAGTTAATTTTATAATGAAAACCTTAGTTAAAACTTAATTTTCTCAACAAAAAAAAAACGAAACAAAAATAAAATCAAAACATAAAGGAAAACGAGAATAAAGATGCGCGCAATTGAAATTTTATTTTTGAAATAAATATATTGGTTAGAAGAAAAAAAAATAGTCTTTTAATGTACATTTTCCACGGTGCTTTAAAATAACTGTTCAACTTTTAATTTCAGAATAATAATTGCGGATCTCTTAATCTTTAGAATAATCTAACGTTTTATGGAGTGAATTTTAAGATCATAACTTCATAAATTGGTTTTACATTTAATTACTGTTATTGGTTTTTAATAATTTATTTGATTTATATTCTATTAAAGAAAATTAATTTGAAATTTCCAATTAAACAATTTCAAAAAGTGTGCATTTTGGTAACTAATACGCGGACACAACGTCCATACAAGCTTGTTTGGGGGGGGGGGCATATTTATAGTATTTATTATTGAAATTTGTAGTTTTATATCTTACCATATTATTGACGCAGGCGCATCAATGGCTCGTTGGTCTAGGGGTATGATTCTCGCTTCGGGTGCGAGAGGTCCCGGGTTCAATTCCCGGACGAGCCCAAGTTGGACTATTTTTTTTTATTTGCATCCCCCCCCCTTCTTTTATTTTTATACAAACGCTTATTGCTTATTTAGGTCGATATTGTTATTAGGTTAAGAGACAACTAAGGATAAGTTCATATTTTAAATAAAATTTTCTTCATTAAAATTATATTTATTTGGCAGCATATCATTAACTAAAGAAAAACTCTCAAAAATTTAGCAAACAAATGTAGGATTTATTGAATTTTTTGTGTAATATAATTTTTATAGTCAAATAATTTTTTTTTTAATTTTTCGTATATATTAATTATTTTTCTTTTTTTTTATGTGTGAGTGTGTAATATAGTAAAAATATATTAAAGCAAAAAAATATAAAAAGATGAAAATAAAAAACAATAATACATTCATTTTGCTAGAATGCTGTCCTCTAAAGACGTAACCGCTGTTAATTGCCGCTCCAATCTGCAATAATAAAATTAATAATAAATCAGTTCAATTTTATCTATAAAAAAATTTGGCTAGAAGTTATTTTTAATATTTGTGCAGGATTTTATCTTACCCAATAAATGCTGAAGTAACTTCCTTGATTTTGTCAGGATGACACACAATGGCTGTCTTGGCCCTTTTCGAAAATAGCGGTGCGATGTGTTTGCGACCAACTTCATTTAATTTCTCTACACTTACTGAATTGACACTCTACAGAAAGAAATTCTCATTACAATATCGTATATACCATGTTTTTTTTATTTGAATGTACCTTAACTAATATTTGATTGTATTCCGCAGGAACATTTTTGAAACTAGCTAATAATCCTTGGGTAATTAGATTACCAATGCATCGTTCTCTTTCGATGATTTCAAAGATTAAGGAGCTTCGTGCCGAATCTAATAAGTTATTGTCCCATTTCGCTTCTGGCAGTAATTGATTCTCCTATTATGAAATCATTAATATAAAATCAAAGGCATTAATCGTAACTGTCAGATATTATCATTGTGATATTAGCTTACGATGATTGTTTTTGCCTCTTTAAATGCAGCGATCACGTTAGTTGCTCTATAAAGAGAGAAACAAAGAAGACCTTCATGTGGTCGTGGAACAATATTATATCCATAAGCAAATCCTTGGCCTCTAATTTGCCTCCACAATGGACCTTCTAATTGTGTCAAATACTGTAAATATAACATTAATGCGGGAAGGTCAGGATCCATAAAATCGTTAATTGACGGCGAGGCATGGAACAAAAATGCGCTTTCGACACAGCCTAAACCAACTATTGTACCCTGGAGATCTGGATAGATACCATCTGCATTTATGATTTTCCAGTCCGGAACAACACATAATTTACTGCAGAATAAAAAATGTAATTATTCAAAATTAAATTATGCATTTTTTTTCTCTCAAACATTTACTTCATTTTAGTAACATTGTTTTCTTCTTTTACAATGTTTTTCCATGCTTTTGATAAATTCTTTTCTGTTTCAGAAAGTTTTTGCAAATTAACAGCCATATGGACTGCAACATTTTCACTTTTCAAAAGTTCTGTTCGTAAGCTATTTAAATCATCGATAATATTTTTTGCTTTAACTGGATCATCCATACTGTCAATAATTCCAGCTAAAAATTTTTGTTGTCTGAGCAAAGAGCTGACCTGAATATTGCTATCTAAAAAACGCATTGCAAATTATAGTAAAAATTTAAATTAAAAATATTATTTTCGTTTAACTTACCTTTCTTGTAATAAATAGCTTTAAGAAGCTCCCTGCCAACAGAATTACCCTTTCTTTTAGCATGAGAAACTTCGTTGTGCATTTTCGAGGCACATACTTTTACACGTTCAGGAATAAACTCACTAAAGTGCAAAAGGTCTATAATCCAGTCGACTCCTTTTTTGTATTTTTTGGGGTCCACCTGGAGAACGATATTGATGTAATTAATAAAAACCATTTTATTCAATTATTTTTTGGTTACGAAAATTTATTAATTACTTGTAGCATCAAAGATGCTGTATGCGAAAATGGACCACAACTAAAAGTGGAATTTGATTCTAAACCTAAAATTGAACCAGATGAGATTGTGTCACTTTCTAACCCGGCAACAACCTCTTCGTATGGAATAAGAGTGTCTCCTCTACGTACTGGCGATACCATTATTAAATCTAAGAATAATAGTAAGTATGAACGCAATTTCAAATCTAAATTTTCAGTATTCATTGTAACGATCATCTGGAAAAATAAAAATATATATTTTCTAGATGTTTGACGTATTTTAATTTTAATCTTACATAAATAAAATTCGTATGGATATCATAAATTTCCGCATAAACTGGAAAATCATCAAAATCGAAACATGGCAGCTCGACTTTAGTATTATCAGATGATTTGTAAATTTTTAAATAATGAAACTCAATGCCTTCTGTAGAAGGTACAGGTACCTGAGTGAGCATCGCTTCTGGCGGTTGAATCTATAACGTTTGATGGAACAATATTGTATTCATTATATTTTTAAATAATTTATATAAATTACTTCGTTGATTGCCATTGCTTCTAATAATACTTTTGATTTTAATGCTAGGCCTTCTGATCCAAGAGTGCTGCGTTGTTTTTCTATTCGTTCAATTTCCTCTTTGGACATTCTTTGCTGTTCTTCAATACTCGGGTAAGCACGAACGGAAACACAGTGACCCTATATTGAAAGCAATTTATAATTAATAATCATTAAAACCGCATTATTTTAAAAGCGGATGAGTTCATGGTTAAACAAACCTCAACCAAATAAGTCTTTATTAAGGATATCCAATATTCTTCGTCCACATTCAAAAAGTATTCTAATTGTTGTTTCACATTTAGACGATCATTGAACTGATTTGAAAACAATAATTTTAAGTAAGTGCCTTTTTGAAAACAATAAATTTTCTATTTAAGAACTTACATCTTGCTCATTCTTTCCGTATAGAGCATCGCCAATTATTAAAAACGCGATGCTTTCATGTGGATTACTTTCTAGATTACTTAAGGACTCCAATATTTCTTTTTCAATTACATTACGTAACCGTTTCATATCGATTTTTTCTTCACCTAAAACAATTTAATTAAATTCTTAATTATAATCATATAACCAAATATTACATTCAACAAACCTGTAACGAATTTGTTAAGAGACTCCTTTAATTTATCTAAAACCAAATCGAGTTTTTCCACTGGAACATTTTCAAATATAAAGCAAAGTAAAGATTCTAAATTTTCTATAATGCAATGAGAAACCTTCAAAAAATAAGAAATACATGTATAAATACTGGAAGGAAAATTAAAATATTAAAATAATCCACCTTGCTTGCGTATGGGTCGTCGATCTCGACGAACTCTCGCTGTAATGGACTTACTGAAGTATCGGATAGATACCTCAACAATAAACTACAGCCCGTTAATTTTACGTAATCATCAACACAATTTGGTCCACGATAACCTACATTAACTAATCCGCAATCCTCCTCATCACAAGGATATAAAATCTGTCGAATTTGTTTTAAATAGTTTAATCAGTTATTAAATTACAAAACCGTTGTTGTAAAAGCTTGAATAAACATTAGAAGTGGCAATACCTTTATATCTTCTGATTTTTCGATCGGTTGAACGGGTGTTTGCCAAGGCCTCGAAAATGGCTCTCGGGTTCCCTGTTTTATAAATTTGCTACAATTGACATTAAAAGTATTAGATTAATAATAACCTTTAAAAATAGTTTCTCTTCAACAGGATCTAAAACTTCAAAAACTTTTTCAGCTTTAACTTTTCCCGTTATAACTAGTGTAAGGTTTTCTGGTCTATAAAATAATGCATGATAGTCACGAACCTAAAACTGATAATGTTAGAAATCTAAATGTAAATCATAATTAATCTTTACCTTTTTATTGTTAGTACTTATTCTTAAATTTTGCATTATACCACCAGTCTCTGAACTGTATCCACTATTTGGATAACAAGCACGGAGAAGTTGTAAATGTGCACGCGATTCAGCGGTGTTTTCTCTTCCTTGCATCTCACAATATACAACACCACCATCCTCACCCTCTCCAGATATGTGATGTACTTCAGTCAAAAATCCGGAATCCTTTGAATTAAATATTGTATACTCAAAACTAAAATACAATTTACGCTTACGGTTAGTGTAGGATGTAAAATATGATCTAAATAAATTGGAATCAGTGCTAAAAACCCATCACTGCCAGCAGTGGTCATTGTATAGCACGTATGGTCGGTATCGGTCCAAGCATTCGTACCAGATGCTAGACATCTATTAGCTAACAGATCTAAAACACCCTTGTATGGATAGTTTTCTGAACCAAGGAATATCAAATGTTCTAATGTATGGGGTAAACCATCATCGTCGTGCGCTTCCGTGACTATATGGAATTAATACATATAATTCTCAAATAATTTGTTTCCATTAAAATTAATGCAAAATATTTGCATATACCTAATGTAAAAAACCCATTAACCACCGGCCCCTCAACATCGGCCAACACAACTGTCAAGCCGGTACGATCGGATTTGTACTTGCACACTTCAATAGTTGAATCCACACAGGTTTTTGCAATTAACTTGAACGATGTCATATTTAAATTGTTTCTAAGTTTATAAATTCGATTTTAATAATATTATCTGATTAATTGTTCTTGGAATCACAATAAAACCACAAATACATGCAGCACACTAAGAAAATTTACTCCGCTTATTCTTTGACAATTTACTCGCGCAAATTTCTTACCTACGAGTGTCTACGATGGATTAGAGCTTTACAGTGTCCATATGTGTTCAAAATGAATAAATGCGGGAAGGTTTTTTCAATGATTTCCAACATTCAAATATTTTTTTTTATTCACTTATACTTTCATTTAAATAAAACTTAAACTATAGAAACATTTTTATATATTATAGAACAATTCATGTCTGTTAACAATATCAATTACATAACATTAAAATCAGATTTTCTGTTCTTTTAACTTTTCAAAAAAGGTCAACGTCCAAAATTGATTGTCAGTGACCTGCCTCATAAGTTCTAGCAACAAAAATATGTTGCTGCTCTAGAATTTTATGATTCAGCAACTTTTTACTTTGATTTTCTTATTTTCTCATTTAACTTCCATCATTCTTTGGAATTTCGATTTTGAAAAGTAATTAATCAGAATGATTGATGAAAATAATATTTCTTTCCCAATATATAAATTAGATGTTTTTCTTTCGAATCATATTGAAATTCCATTTTAAACATATAACGAAATAAGAACATTTGAAAATATACAATACATATTATTTTTCCAATATGCCTTTATTAGTCAGTAGTAGTAGTATATCACATAAATTACAAATTATTTTTAATTCAATTTAATTTAATTATATTAATTTTTTAATTACTAATTTTTTTTCTACACTGCGATATTGTAATTATTTATTGTTAAAATTATATTTTTTGTAATATTTATTAGCTTCTTTTTTTTGTTTTTGAATAATAAATTTATCTTGAATTACATGTAATTTGTCTTATGATTTTCTATTTATACATTTATTTTTGTTTATTTATGCATATGTACGTAAACTTTTGCATATTTCATCTGTGCACATTTGAATTGAAATAAATTTTAATATTTATATTCTTACAATAAATATAAATATCTCTTTGATTATATTTGAATATTTTCATAAGAAAACAAGCATAGTATTTATTTATTACATATTAAGCAACATTCAATAATATTAAATATTTACTATATAAATCATAATTATTCTCCTAAAATACTTTCTTCCAGGGTAAGAGCTGTTGTTAGTTTATAACCCATTCTGATAGAAAAATAAATAAAATAAATTATTATCCAACTAAAATTTTGGAAATAAAAATTGAAATATTTCAATTACTTGGAAAATGTGATTTTTTCCTCTTGAATATTACTTGGATGACATATTATAATAATTTTAGCACATTTCGAAAAAAGTGGTATGAAATATTTTTTACAAGTCTCATTAAGTTTCTCAATTGTTACCTCGCGAACCCTCTATAATACATGAAAAAAAAATCATTATTTTAAGATATTTATTATTTGATAATAAATAAATAAATAATTGTAATAATTAACCTGAATCAAATCGAAAGTGTAATTTTCAGGTACACATTTAAAATTCCGAATCATAGAATCATCGCCCTTTTCTATCATATTATACAGTAGTGCACAACGTCCAGTTTCGAGTAAATTTTTATTCCAACTTTCATTCGATGAACATTGCTTTTCCTGTTGAGCAGTTTCACAAATTAAATTATAAAGTTTCAAAATTTTTACTATTTTAATTGGTTAAATTTACCATAAGAGATTTAGCTTCTGTAAATGTAATTGCAGAATCTGGTGAATTATTCATTGCAAGTGTTAGCAGACCACTTGTTACCGAATGGCTTAGACAACATTCGCTAGCTAAATTCTTAGAATGTAGTGTTCGCCTGAGTGGACCTTCGAATTGCTTAAAATATTGTACACATAACATTAAACCAGGAAGATCTTGATGCATAGGATCGTCAATTGATGGAATACCAATAAAAATATTCGCCGTTTTGAAATAATTGCAACCAACTATTTGTCCCTGTATATCTGGATAAATTCCAGTTCGTTCGATCAATTTCGAATCTGGTATTGCTGTTAGTTTTAATCTGTAACATTTTTAAAATGAAATTAATTTATTTATACGATATATATATAATAATTAATTTTATTCAACTCGTCTGCATATGAAATATTAAGCCATCGGTCTATATTTCTCCATGGATTCGTTAAGTTTTTATTAATTTCGTTCATTTTATCTAATGGTGCCGCAACATGTAAGGCTATATTTTTTTGCTGTAATAATTCCTCTCGCAAACTATTCAAATGACCAATAATAATCTCTGCATCTTCTGGTTCTTCCATTTCTTCATAAATCTTATGCATGAACTTTTCTTGCCGTAATATTGAATAATGATATATATTACTTTCTGCAATTAAAAAATTTTTATATAAATGTCATTGAATTTATTTAATATAAAACCTTTTCTATAGAACATAGCGTATAAAAGTTCATAGCCCAAAATATTTGCTTGTTTCTTCATCATTGATAATTTACTATTCATTGCCAATATACATGATAAAATTCTTTCTTTTTCGAATACAGTTGAAAATAAAATTTCCATAATCCAATTAACACCATTTTCATATTCTTTGGTATCGACCTATTTTTAATTTTACAAATTAAAACTTTTATTAGCATACATTAAAAAAAATTACAATAAATTGTTCAAACCTCTACAAATAGTGTTGCAGTCTGACAGAATGTTCGGCAATAGTCTATTCCTAAATAGTTGTCCGTTCGTATGGTTTCATTTCGCAGACAATTTAGGACTTCTTCATGAGTTATCAAGAAATCTCCCCTTTGCACTGGTGACTGCCATATAAGACTTAAAAAAAGTGGTAAATAAGGTCTCAAATTAAGACTAAGCGAATTTGTGTTTAAGGTCACTTTTATCTAAAAAAAAAAAAAGAAGTAAAATTTATATACACAAATATATAATGTAAAAGAAAAAATACATTAGGAATATTTTGAATTACAATATTTTATGATGATAAACTTACGATAATAAATTTTGATGGAACATTATAAAATTCAGCATATAAGGGAAAATCATTAAAATCCAAACAGTGTATTTCTACATCTTTATCGATTGATTTATAAGTTTTAATAATGGGGAATTTAATGGAATCCAATGAAGGTATGGCAATTTGTTCAAACAAAGATTCTGGAGGTTCTTTCTAATAATAAACAGTAAATTAGTTTACTATTTAATAATAACTTTATTTATTAATGCTATTAAAATGTACCTCGTTTGATGCAATAGCTTCTTCTAATTGCTGTTCTTTTTCACGTAAAAATTCTTCACTGAAATCACTCTTTTGCATTGAAATCCTTTCCGATTCCTTTTCTGATATTCTATCTTGTTCCTCAGAACTAGGTATTAAATGCACACTAACATATTTACCCTATAGAAAAATTTCTTTAATTTGAAGAATACTTAAAATAAAATATAGCAAATTTTATATTTACTCCAATAAAGTAGGTTCGAAGCAGATCGATCCAATAATCCTCTTCAACACTAAGAAAATGTTCATAGCGTTTTTTCAAGTTAGTACGTTCTTGAAACTATAATTTTTGGAAAAATTATTTTTGTTTATATTTAATGAATTTTTCTTTTCAAAGGTTATCCAACTTGAAATTTTAAAAGTACAGAATTATCATTTTATATTTGTTAAGCATATATATTATTTAGGATAATAAGTATTTAGTTTATAGTTTGCCATTAATTTATCAAAAAAATATGTTGGAATTGACCATAAAATTGGTTGCTGGGAAAACCAAATTTGGATGATGATTATTCAAATAAAATCTCGTTCGGTGGATATGTCTATAAGCAAAATTTTTATGTATGAGGCTCTAAAAATCCACAAAAAGCTGTAGAAAACCCATTGAAGTGCCAAAAGTGCATTTTGGTCGGAAAAATGATATCGTTACAGTCAATTGTGAGCTCTATGGCCGCATGATTACTAACTTTTTTTTTGAATTGAAATTAAAGATATTAATCTGAAATAAATGTAATTTTTACAAAACATGATTACAAGCCAAATAAGATGATTTTAAATTTTAGCTTTATTCTGACTCGGTGCATACGTTAATAGGCCAATTGAAAACCTTATAAGTGGCTGTGAATAAGCCATTATATTCTCGAAAAGTAACTGCCTGTCCAAAGAGTATCACGAATTTTGAATTTCCGCGGGTTATGTATATTCGATTTTCGATTTATGTTGGTACTCATGTCTCTCACTTATGCCGACAAGTTCGGCCATTTTGAATATTCAGTTAATTTTTGACAGCTGCTTTGCTTGCACGTGTTTTGGATCGTCTTCAATTTTTGCCCATTCCAAAAAATGGATCAAAGAATCTGTATCAAATTTTGTGTGAAAAATATAATTAATTGCGCGGACGCATTCCGAATGTTGACTGTGGCATATTGTGAAGCTACCTTGGACCGAAGCAACATTTATCGGTGGTACAAAATGTTCTCAGAGGGCCGAGAAGATGTGAACAGCGAAAAGCATGCCGGACGCCCGAGCACGTCAACAACAGATGAAAAGATTGATGAAGTGAAGAAAATAGTATTGGCTAATCGTCGAATCACCGTTAGAAAAATTGCTGAGGACCTAAACATATCGATTTGAGATGGGTCGCCGCGAAATTCGTACCAAAATTGCTCAATTTCGACCAAAAACAGCATCGCATTAACATTGCTAAGGAGCTGTTGGACCCAAATTTGGCAGTTTTCTTCGATTGCAGGGGCGTGGTGCATCATGAGTACTTGCCACAGGGTAGAACGGTCAAAAAGGAATATTACCTGCAAGTTATGTGCAAGTTGCGTGAACCAATCCGCCAGAAACGCCCGGATTTGTGGAAGAACAAAAATTGGCTTTTGCATCATGATAACGCCCATGCTCACGCATCGTTGCTTGTGCGCGAATTTTTGACCAAAAACAACACACTAAATGCCGCAGCCACCCTATTCCCCAGATCTGGCCACCTGTGACTTTATTTTTATTCCCGAAACTGAAGAGCCCCATGAAAGGACGACGCTACGCTATGATTGAGGAGATAAAGACGGCATCGAAGGAGGAGCTGAATCAGATCACAAAAAATAATTTTTTAAAGTGCTTCGAGGATTGGAAATAACGTTGGCACAAGTGTATAATATCTGGTGTGGATTACTTTGAAGGGGACAAAATAGATATTCATGAATAAATAAATAATTTTCGAAAAAACACAAAATTCGCCATACTTTTTGAACAGACCTCGTATGTATTATTGGAAATAAGGCAGTGGACATTTACCTTTACCGTCAATTCGAGGTGCTATGTTCGTATTATAACCGAATTTCTTTGGCCCTAACTTGACAGTTTTTTCTGAAGCATACGTAAATTTAATAAAACGGAGTACCCCAAGCCACACAACCCAATCAATTTTGAATTTGTTGTGCGAAAAGTTCTTTGAACGCGTAGTTTAAAAATTTGCTGATGTCAATTTGTCTCTAAGTTCATGCGATCTAACGCCATTGAACTTTTCCTTGTTAATAATGGCCGATTTTCAGCCTGAAATGTGTGAAGAAGTTTTTAAAAAATTACCTGCAAGACGTCTCATAGCACTCATTTGAATAATGTTATCTTTTATTTTTTTTATTGAAAAATTGAACAAAAATCCGAATTTAAAGTGTATTTTATTTAATTAAACCTTTTCAAAGGCCAAATTGGACAACCCTTTTTATATAAAAATATTTACATCATCATCTGACTTTCCATAGAGTCCATTCTCAATAATTGGAAATGACATTATTGAATGTAAGCAACTTTCCATTCGAGAATGTAGCTCTGTGATTTCCTTTTCTATAATATTATGAATTCGTGCAATGTCGATTTTTTCATCACCTACAAATAAGTTAATTACAATAATAAAGAGTAAATTAATTTTAATATAATAGCAATAGAAGACCATAAGCTAATTTCTCTAATATTTCCAAAAGTTTCTCTTGAACATCATCCATACTATCAAGGGGTACATTCGAAATATGAAATCCTAACAGAGTTTCCGAATAACGTTGTACAGATGCTGTTATCTTAAAGAAGAAAAAAATTTAATTTAATCTTGTGAAAATATAACTAACAAAATCCTTTTATATTTTATTAAAAATTTTTTTTTTTTTTAGAATCACAATTAATTTAAAGATATCATAAATTGAAATTTAAAACCGAAGAACCTTTACAATAGGTTAAGTTATTTAAATATATTTTATATGAAAATTATTGAAAATTTTATACAATTAAATAATAATAAAAAAAATTTAATATTTAAATACCTTATCAGTGTAATTATCATCAACATCAATTAACTCTTTATAGAATGGTCCTCCTTCCGATGTTAAATAATCCATCATTAAACTGCAACCAGTCACTTGTAAATAATCATCAACATTACTAGGTCCACGGTAATTGATTGAAATAGTTCCATTACTATCATCATTAGATGGATATTTAATCTATAAATAATAATAAAAATGAAATTTTTAATTTTCTATAAAAATAACTATAAAACTATCTGACTCGTGTTGTAACGGAATCTTCCAATGGAGAAATTGGAGTTTGCCAAGGTTTTGTATATGGTTCACGATCACCCTTAAAATTTCCAAATAATATTTATAAATTTTATTATTAATCTTTTTCAATACTAAATTACTTTTGATTCGATTTTCTTTTCCATTGATTCGAGAGCTTTAAATATATCTTCAGATTCTATATTACCCGAAATGATCAAAGTTAAATTTTCTGGTCTATAGAAATGAGTATGAAAATCTCGAATCTATAAAATAATTAATAAAAATTTACATACAAAATATATTTCAAAGAAATTCAATTAAATGTACTTTGTCAATATTAATGTTTGATCTAAGATTTTTTAGATATCCAGCAACTTCCTTATCATATCCTGTATTTGGATAAGCAGCTTCATTAATTGTCCTTTTAAGTATGGCTTGTTCAGTATTTTCATAGCTTTTTAATTTATTATAAAGTATGCCACTGTCTTCTCCATTTCCAGTAATATGGTGAATATTAGTAATATAACCAGATTCCTATAGTCATAACATAATTTTAGTTACTATTTATTTTTGATGATCTTGTTATTTATTTATTTACAGATAGTAGAGGATAGAGTAGATGATCCAAAAAAATCGGTAAAAGCGTTAGAAATCCTTCACTATTTACAGTTTCAACTTTGAAGCTGGTATGATCAATTTCTACCCACCATACACTGCCATCTGATAAACATCGATTAGCCACCATATCAAGGACACCAGGGTATGGATAATCTTCGGAACCGAAATTTATTAAAGAAGCAACTGCGTTTGGTAAACCATCATTATTTTCAGCTTCAGTAGCTGTATCGGAATAAAAGTAAAAGTAGGCAAACTTTTATTAAAAAAAATGTTTCTAAGTTTTTATTTTTTATTTAGCATTTTTATTTTACATTTGTTTCGAAAAAATTTACTTAATCATTTTTAGTTTTAATTTATTTAATTATTTAGATTTTTCATAGTCAAATAAAATGTTATCAATAATTACAATAAAATTTAAATATCTCACACATATAGTAAAAAATAAAAATATTTACATCATCATCTGATGAATTATCCATTTTGTAATTTGGAAAGTACAGTGGGTGGGTAGCGTTTAGGTCACGGAAAACCTAACTAATCGGTTAAAGTTTTCAATCAAATTTAATGTCTGTAGGCAATCTATTCATTATTGCAATATTTATAGAAGCCCCAGTCTGGATAGTGACTCTACCAAAAATGAGTTATATACGCTATCCGATTCTATAGGAAGAATTGTATCTCTTTATCCTCGCACTGAAATAGTTATTACGAGAGTCATTCAACAATTACTTAACCTACAAAAGAAAAACGAAAATTTTGGAAAGGTGGCAATTTATTTTTCCACATAACCTCCTTCAAGCTCGATACACTTGGTCCAGCGATGCTCTAACTTTTTTAACCCGTCCAAAAAATACATTTTCTCGAGGGAAGCAAAATAGGCCTCCGTGGCGACGATGACCTCCTCATTCGACCCAAATCTATTCCCGGCGAGTGATTTTTTCAGGTTTGGAAACAAAAAGTAGTCACAGGGGACCAAATCTGGAGAGTACGGTGGATGGGGCAGCAATTCGTAGCGCAATTCGACCAATTTGGCCATGGTGTGAGCCGGCGCGTTGTCGTAGTGGAACAGCACTTTTTTCTTCGCAAAGCGGGGCCGCTTTTTCCTCAATTCGACGTCAAATCGGCCTAATAAGTCAGCATAGTAACGCCCCATGATTGCTTTACCCTTCTCGAGGTAATCGATGTAGTTTTCCTCCGTAGCAGCCGTTTTCGGGGCACCTGGACATGGCTCATCAAAAACCGACGTGCGGCCACGAACAAACTCGTTGAACCAATTCTTTACGGTCGCCATCGAAGGAGAAGAGTCACTATACATAGCATCCAAGCGATCTTTGATTTCGCTGCGCATTTTCCCTTCCAAAAACAAGAATCTAATCACCGAACGATATTGTTCTTTTTCCATTTTTGTGCAACCGACCGACACGCTCGCTTTCAAAGGCTCTCAAAACAAAACTAATGAAGGGAATCGACTGAAACTTTGACAGTAGGCTACTAAAAGAATCTACTGCACGACAGTAAATTCTGTCTTTTGTGACAGCAGTTCTATCGGGCCTTCGTACAGGCGATATTACTGTACACAGTTCAGGTTGGCTTCACCATTTGAATGACCTTCGTACAGGCGATATTACTGTACACAGTTCAGGTTGGCTTCACCATTCTGTGAGGACAAGCCACCAAGGAATGAACACTGAGGTCTTTGCTGAGTCAAACAACTTGACCTAGCTTGTAACTGAGCCAACACGAATCCCTGACATTGACAGTCTTATCACTAACACCTTGGACTTGTTCCTTAAATTCGACCCCGATAAATATACGAGGTCTGTTCAAAAAGTATCGCAAATTTTGTGTTTTTTCAAAAATTATTTATTTATTCATGAATATCTTTTTTGTCCCCTTCAAAGTAATCCCCACCAGATATTATACACTTGTGCCAACGTTTTTTCCAATCCTCGAAGCACTTCAAAAAATTATTTTTTGTGATCTTGTTCAGCTTCTCCTTCGATGCCGTCTTTATCTTCTTAATCGTAGCGAAGGGGCGTCCTTTTATGGGGCTCTTCAGTTTCGCGAACAAGAAAAAGTCAGAGGATACCAGATCTGGGAAATACGATGGCTGCAGCATTATTAATGTGTTGGTTTTGGCCAAAAATGGCAAAAGCCAACTTTTCTTCTTCCGCAAAACCGGGCGTTTCTGGCGGATTGTTTCGCGCAACTTGCGCATAACTTGCAGGTAATATTCCTTATTGACCGTTCTACCCTGTGGCAAGAACTCATGATGCACCACGCTCCTGTAATCGAAGAAAACTATAAGTAAAACCTTCACATTCGACCGAAGTTGGCGCTTTTTTCGGTCTTGGCTCGTGCGACAGCTTTCATTGGGATGATTGAGCTTTGGTTTCCACGTTATAACCATAAACACATGATTCGTCACCAGCTATGACCCTCTGGAGCAAATTTAGGTCATCGCGGACAGAGTCCAATAGCTCCTCAGCAATGTTAATGCGATGCTGTTTTTGGTCGAAATTGAGCAAAAATCGAAGACGAGCCAAAACACGTGCAAGCAAAGCAGCTGTCAAAAATTAACTGAACATTCAAAATGGCTGAACTTGTCGGCATAAGTGAGGGATATAAGTACCAACATAACGCCACAAAAAAAAATCGAAAATCGAATATACGTAACCCGCGGAAATTCAAAATTCGTACCATAAAAAAACTTTCTTCTTTACATACGTCAGAGCATATCAGCTAATTACTTATACAAAAACCACCCAGGTGAAGAGAAAGCTCCTAAAAGGACAGTTTGGCAGTATAAAAATCCAAACTGGGACGATCTGAACAGCTTCCTTGGGAGTTTTAAAAAAACTATATTTCCTCAATAGTGACGTTGATGCTGGCGTTAATATTATTTTACTCGGTATAAAACACTTCATTCCATATAAAATGAAGAGTATAATGCCAAATGAGAAAGCTTGGTTTGACTCGAACTACGAAAAGGCGATCGGGGAAAAGGAGTTAAGTTCCGGTCTTATAGCACCAACCTTTCTGAGGAAAACCGGAGGACGTTTAAATGAGCCAGAAATGACAGCAATGCTCTTACATACTGCAATGTGAATTTTTTCACGACCAAAAGATTAGGGAAAAAATAATACAGTGCCCCAGGGGTAGTAAACAGTTTTGATCATTTGCCAAAAGAATAAAAAATTCCGCCTGCTCATCCATTCCAACGTTATTTCATAATAAAAAACTCCAGTTGGCAGCTCAAAAGACAAGGCTAATTTCTTAGCGGATCATATTGCCGAATTTTCTTCTCTTCATGATTGTGCCTTACCTCCGCCTGTATTGGGGCGCGTTGAATTTTCAATGGAGCAAAGTCATTTTTGTACTCATACTGTTGGAAAAGTCCTTAGAGATCTTCATATACACAAACCCGCTAGTCCAGATGGTATATCCCCTATAGTTCTGAATAGGTGTTCTTCTACATTGATAAAACCACTGCGTTAGCTTTTTCACCTATGGAATTTGTCCGCATAGGTGGAAAAAATTATTCCTTCATCCAATTCTCAAAAAAGGCAAGTCCTCTTCCTTATCCAATTACCGACCCAATGCACTAACATCTTTTCATTCTAGGATCGTGAAAACACTGATAAACTATCACCTAAGGAAATATCTTGAATCAAGGAAACTCTTCAGTGACCCATTAATATGGCAATAGATCCACTGGTGATTTGATGGCATATCCAACCGAAAAGTGGACCACGCTCTCCACTTCACTGGGGAGTGTAGGATTATTGCACTTGATATTTCAAAAGGTATTTGACAGATTTTGGCATCAGGCCCCCTCTTGTCAAAAAAGAGTGCATATGTTATCGACAATTGTCTTCTAAAATGGATTGGAAGCTACCTTTCGAACCGTTCAGTGCTATAAAATTCCTTTAGCGCAAGTGATTTATAAAGAAAAAAATGTCACAATATCTAGAATATTATAATAATAAACATATTTTCTGAAATTATTTGTAAAAAAAAAATATTTGCGAATTAGTGAAAAGTAAAAGCAAAAATTCATAATACAATAAAATTTTTTTAATAGTTGCGAGATGTGAGAAAGTTCAGTTAACTAGGAGTTAAAAAACCCGCTTTCATGGATATTTTTAGTACACAATAAATTTTCCAATAATTATAATAATTATTAAATTAAATTCAAGAAGAATGATTGTGAGTCTCCGGTTTTTATTTTTGATGGTAAGTTAACGTAGATTAAGTGAATGTGACGCTCATAAGTATCGCGTGGGCGACAATTTACAGCTACAAGTAAATGGGGAAAAAAATTAAATGAAATAAATAAAGTAAAAAAATACTCAAGTAATTTGAGAAAAATGAAATGTTAAATTAGAGAAGTTTTTTTTTGTAATAGAAAATAAATTATAGAAACAAATAAGAATATTATACAAAAAATTGTTAGTGAATAAAAATGGGACTAAAAATAAACTAATCCGTTTTTTCAAGGTCCTTAGATTATCGGTCTGGTGACCTTAGTTCGTGAAACTAGTGGTTATCATTAGAAGCACTCCAAATTTATTTTGCCTAGGACTGACGATGGCAGAATTCGGGGAATGGCCATGGAGAGACGTAACAGCTAAGTGTCTCCCATCATAGTCGACGGTCAACTCTACCTTTTTTTTCTAGTTATTTTCACCTATTTATTTTTTCTGCCCTCCTCAATTTTAATACCACTATGCCCCCCCTACCCCCCTCTCCATCCGGTTTTAAAAGTTTTCTTTTCTCTTTTTAAATATATTTTAGTTGAATCTCATAATTTTAAAATTGTAAAACTTTCTGCAAAGGTTTTTGGACGCTCATTTCTCTCTCGGTGGATACGTCAGTTAGCAATATTACCATATATGTGTATGGGGTACTGAAGACCCCCAAGTGACTGTGAAGAAGCCATTGTATCCATGAAGAGTGATATGCATTTTGCTATGAAAATATCACTTTCAAAATGAAGAAGAAGCCTTTACCGTTAATTCCGAGCCTAAAGATAATACCCGCTTTCTTTTTATCTGAATCTAAATATTCAAATATAGAATCTATAGGATTTTAATAAGATACACATCTCAAGATACACAACATAATAAATTTTAGCTGTACTGCAAGCATAGTTTTCAAAATGTGTCATTTCTAGATTTAGTGACTTTTTCTTCTAAAACTAAATTGAGAAAGCATGGTTTGACTGGAGCTGCAAATATCGTATTAACCCAGGTAATCTTTAAACTTTAAAGCTTTTAAAAGTTAACATCCTTCAAGTAAGGGCCCGTAAAAATTCATTAAAATTTATCTCAAGAATCAAGTCCTGCCAGAAAGTATCTTGAAGATCATTTGTAACATAAAATGTGCAAGATTTATGAAATACGAGGTCTGTTCAAAAAGTATCGCGAATTTTGAATTTCCGCGGGTTACGTGTATTCGATTTTCGATTTTTTTATGGCGTTATGTTGGTATTCATGTCTCTCACTTATGCCAACAAGTTAGGCCATTTTGAATGTTCAGTTAATTTTTGACAGCTGCTTTGATTGAACGTGTTTTGGCTCGTCTTTGATTTTTGCCCAGTTTTGACCAAAAACAGCATCGCATTAATATTGCTAAGGAGCTTTTGGACTATGTCCGCAACGACCCAAATTTGCTCCAGAGGGTCATAACTGGTAACGAATCAAGTTATGACGTGGAAACCAAAGCTCAATCAACCCAATTGGAAGCTGCCGCACGAGCCAAAACCGAAAAAAGCGCGCCCAGTTCGGTCGAATGTGAAGATTTTGCTTACAGTTTTCTTCGATTGCAAGGGCGTGGTGCATCATGAGTTCTTGCCACAGGGTAGAACGATCAATAAGGAATATTACCTGCAAGTTATGCGCAAGTTGCGCGAAGCAATCCGCCAGAAATGCCCGGATTTGTGGAAGAACGAAAATTGTCTTTTGCACCATGATAACGCCCCTGCTCACGCATCGTTGCTTGTGCGCGAATTTTTGGCCAAAAACAAGACACTAATAATGCCGCAGCCATCGTATTCCCCAGATCTGGCCCTCTGTGACTTTTTCTTGTTCCCGAAACAGATTCTTTGATCTATTTTTTGGAATGGCCAAAAATCGAATACGAACCAAAATTCACGTGCAAGCAAAGCAGTTGTCAAAAATTAACTGAACATTCAAAATGACCGAACTTGTCGGCATAAGTGAGAGACATGAGTACCAGCATAACGCCACAAAAAATCGAAAATCGAATATACGTAACCCGCGGAAATTCAAAATTCGCAATACTTTCTGAACAGACCTCGTATAATGAAATAAATTTTTTATCAAAATTTAATTTTAAGGGGAGGACTCGATCCTTTTGTCCTGCCTCAAAAAAAACGGGCAAATATTGATTCATATAATATTTAAAATGTTTAACTTATTAAAAGAGTAAATTTAGCAAAAACTTCTTAAAGAAATTATAATTAATGAAAAAAAAAACCCATTTGTACAGTGTACAAACAAAAATTTTCTAATATGTATTTACCATCTTTTGTAGTTGAACGATAATGATTTTATTGCTTATAAATTAACGTACAGCTTTATAGGCTTAGAAAAAGCTTAAAGTTCAAGTAATTTTCTTAAAGTGACTTATTTATATTACTATAAGATTAGAACGAACATTTTACCGCACACTTAATTTATTATTTAACTTGCAATCGGGCTTATCCTCGTAAGTAGTTAGCTCTAAAAAAACCATATTCTCGAAGCTTAATTACATAGTTAAAAGTTATATAGTTATTTAAGATATAATATATGTACAGGGTTTAATAATATAGCCATTTCTGTAATAATAGGAGTATAGATAATATTTAAGATATAGTGTTATTTTTGGCTTTGTAATAAAAATCGAATCAGTCAAGTTTTGTTCTTTGTGAAAATGTTAAGAGGAAAAAAATAAATTTATAAATATGTACAATTGGTAATAACTTTTATCAGTAATTATACATTTTATTGCATTTTCTAAGGAAATGGATAATCTGGATCAGATGTACACTCGTTTAGAAATAACTGACCTTTCGAAAGTAGTAATTACGTTACGCTCTGTGATTTCTGATATCAAATAGAAATGATGGAAAACATTTGAAAAATGTTAGCGTGCATTAATATAATAAACATTATGTAAGGTACTATTATTATTTATTTATTAACTATTACTTTTTTTTGTAAGGAAGAAGGGCGTTGGGTTTAACTATACCTATTTTTTTTAATGATTGTTCTTTGTTTTTATTTAATATAAGTCAATTTATTTTTGTTATTAAAGGTTATTTTAATTTTTTCCCCTTCAACAATATTTCACAAAGGAATAAGGGTATTTTTAATAGTAATAAGGGTATTTTTTAATAGTTTCACTTGATCTTTGATGGGCTACTATTTTGGCGTTTGAAATAATAGCGCTGTTATTCTTATATGTTTGTGGTTTGCTATAGCCACCATATAATCATGGAGAAGGACATGATTCAACAACGCGTCGAGATAGTAGAAATTTATCATTAAAAAAAAATTGTGCTCCTTTCGTCAGATGTTCTATGAGATGAGTAGAATTTATGATGGAAATGAACGTCTTACCGAGAGCACAATTCTATGTCACATCAGGAAATTCAAAGAAACCGATTCAGTTGCCTATTGATCAAGGCCTGTACGTAAGCGAAATGCTCGATCGAATGAAAATATTGCGGTTGTTACTCAAAGATTTAACTCCTGACAGGATAGTAAATATGAAGATACCGATTCGATTTTTGTGAAGGAGTATTCCTTTAAGGCAAAAAGTTTCATGGCAGTGAATATTTTTTGAATCTGATTTCAATGATTAGGGAGCTCAATTAAAACCAATAATTTACAGCAGCATTATGTGCTGAACGAGAATTTTAATGAAACATCGCCTTTTGATTTTAATTCAAGTCTGATTTGATTTAACATTATATTGACTATTTATACAAAATCTTAATCCTAATGAAATAAGTAAATACATAACAATTTGTATATCATTGGGCAAAATACCATACGAGTAATATGAACCATAAAATATGCTGAAAATATTTCTCAATGAAAATTCCTCAAGTGCTTGAAATTAGCGGAATATATCATTCCATATGCAAAATATAAAACGTTTAAAAAGCACATTCCATCGGACTAAATTATATTCCAATGTGAACATGGTAGAATAGACCCTCGAGAAAATATTTCAAGAATGTCTGAAATCGGACTCCTTTATTTTAATATGTGACTTCAAACCAGAGTTTCACAATATGCGAGAATAAGTAATGAATGAATGCCCATTGAAGGATAATCGAATTTTATCTTTAGCTGCAGTAATGACTCATTCATTGACCATGTATTTAGATAGTCAGTAATTACTGCAGTGCGTGAACACCATACCGTCTCAGTTCCGCGTATTTCACAGTAATTCAGTATTTCTGAGAGACTTCAACTTAGTGAATATTGCGAAAAGATTTGCGTACAAACAAATCTACGCTTCATCGCTGCACCGATTTTTTCAGCAATTCTTATACATCCATATAAGATTCAATTAACTCAAGAACTAAAGCTACAAGACCATGCGAAGCAGTGTGCATTCGCTGACGCGGTGCCTGAGCAGATGGAAATGTATCCCAGAATTGGTGAAAAATCATATTCAGCTTTGAAGCGTAGATTTGGTTGTAAACAATCAAAATTGTCGAATCTGGAATGAAGAGTAGCCACAAAAATTTAAGGAGCTTCCCTTGAATTAAAAAAAATTCACAGTCTGTAGTGGATTTCGGTCGATATGAATTTGGACAGTCTAATATGAATTTGGACAACAGCTGGTTCTAACAGGACGGTGCAATTTGCTACATAGCAGTTCAAACAAGAGACTTAGTGCAGACATGCTGAAGTCAACTGACTGCAAAGATTATGCGATTTAATGCCCTTAGACTTTTTTCATATAGGGATACGTTAAATCAACGGTCTATGTCAATAAATCGTCAATACTTTTCGAGCTGGAGTGCAACATCATTCACGCCATCCAAATTCAGCCCGATTATGCGAAAGCGTAACCCGAAACCTCTCAGATAACCTCCTGCAAACAAAGCTGTGAAGGTCATTTAAATGATATTATTTTTAAACAATAATGGTATCAAATGTACATTAATTTCCAATAAATATATCTACCAAAGTTTACATAAAACTATTTTTATTTAATTTTTAAGATAGAGTGCCTTTAATTAAAAATCAACAAACCAAATACGCTACTTGCAACCATACTTTTCGAGTGCAGCGAAATCAGAAAATACAGGTTCAAATGATCATGATTAGAATATATGTAAATGCTTCGCTGCATGCAGCGCTGCACCACATCTCTAATTCTAAGTTCTCTTACCAGCAGCAGTGCTGCCACAACACAATATGAAATTAATTTCACAATCAATTTGACATTTGCTGATAAAAAGATGGCCACATATTGTTTTTTTCTCTTCTAACTATACGAGCCTTAGATTAAAGAATACTTGGATAAGTCAAAAGGTCAGAATTTCGTATATATAAGTTATATCAAAAGTGGCGAGAAATCGTAATGCGTGCATACTTTTGTGTAAATTTTTTTCTGTAGACATGACACCCACTGACATCTACTTTTTGTAATAGAAATATATTGAATTCCAAAAGAATAATTAATATTCATTTTAACTCACTTATTCCAAAGAAAAATATAATTTAATTCTTTTGGTATTAAATCCAATTGTATTTTAGGTTTATTATTTATTTTGTAAATATCAATCAAATATCAAGCGCCTCAATTTTGTAGACTTTCGGAGAGTTTTAAAACACGCCATTCTCCATGAAATGGTAGCCTTTTGTTGACATTTAGATACTTATTGCGATGTGAAAGTTTAAGTGCGGTTTTATTTAATTTTAAATAGTTTACGAACAAGTCAGTATAAATTAATACATTTGCATAAATAGTTTTATTCTTCACCATAGCAAATGTAAAGTTTTGTATTTTACAATACAAAGTGTTTCGTGATAGGACTGTATTTTCGAAAAAATTTTGACAGAATTTTTATGTAGGGGCCTATCCAGTTATTCTATAATCTAAGTACGTTAAAATTATGAAATTCATTTATTATTACAAATGGAATTTAGGCATCTGCTTGAGTTTGAATAATCAAACACAAGTCTGGAACCAGTTAATTTTCATGAAACAATATATTTTTTTTCGGCGGTATCTGGGACTAATTTCGTGAATGCGGCAGAAATGTGTAACAAGAAGTAGGGAGAAGCGCGCACTATTCAATTTATTCAATTTACTATAGAGGGACAGATAAAAAAAAAGGAAGAATAAGAAAGAAGACACAGCTGTCAATCCAGAACACAACACGTATTTAACACAACACTTATAAAATTTATTAATTTATATTATTGTATAAATAATTATTTTACAACATTCAACTTTTCTAAATAAGTGTTGTATTAAAATACATGTTCGGTAACGTAAGTATCAATAAATAATTTCCGTAATTGTTATTATAATATCGTATACGAGTTAATTAATCCTTTTAAAATTGGCACAATACATAAAATATTAACAAATTAATTATAAAACAGATAATTTCTTAAATAAGAATAATTTCTTGAATCTATAAAATTTTGTTCATATCTTAAACAAAATTCGATAATAAAGGCAGCGTAAACGCGAGGAAAATTTAAAAACTGGAAGAGTAGAGCCGTAAAAAAAGTTTCTCGGAACTCTACTCCGAGAAACTTTTTTTACGGCTTAATTATTGCAGAAGTGGCGAGATATCATAACGCTTGCATACTTTTGTGTAGATTTTTTTATGTAGACATGACACCCACTGACATCTAGTTTCCGTAATAGAAATTTATTGAATTGTATTGTAGAAGCATAATTTATCTTCATTTTAATTCACGTTTTGGAAACAAAAATACAATTTAAGCACAACAATAGGCAATGTTTATTTTTTGTACAATCTTTTGGAATTGTATTTAAGGTTTATGATTTATTTTATAAATATCAATCAAAAATCAAAGGGCTTCAATTTTGTAGACTTTCAGAGAGTTTTTAAACACTCCATTCTCCATGAAAGTGGTAGCATATCGAAAATGCTTGCATACTTTTGTTATTTTTCAAATTGCTATTTTGACACTTATCGGAAAGTACAAGTGAATGAAGTGTGGTTTTTATCTTTTTTGAAGTATTTACAAAAAAGTAAGTATTTATAAAAATAGTTATATTGTTGATAACATTTAATAGGAAGTTTTTAGAAAATGAAGTGTCTTATAAAGGGTTGGTGGTCATTCAACGGAATGAAGAAGCCGGAAAGTTGACATCTTCATTTTTACAAGAGAAATTAACAAAAATTTAGTTTATAATGTGTTTAATTGGCTTTTTAATGATTTATTTTGTCCAAAAATTGGTTAAAAAGGAAAAGTTCGGCATTCAATAAATTCAAACAAATGGGATGTTGACAGTTCAATGCTTACCACTTAATAGTTCAGTGCTGGCGAACGTAAAGGGTGTGTAAGAAAATTTAAGGGAAATTAAGTGCAGATGGGTTAAATAAATATTTTAAGTGACCATGATTAATTATATAATCCATCTGCACTTAATGAATGTAGTGAAAAAGTGGTCGAATACATATCAGGCTTTATTGTTTTTAAGCTAGGCAAGTCTTTGCATTGTGAAAACTGTCTTTCAGCTTTATAAGGAGAATTCACATCAAACAGTTTAATAGCGTACAAGTCCTTTGGCTTCTTAAAGTACTCTTCTGGAAGCGTTGTGAAAATTTGCCGAAGTACCGAGAAACAAATCCGACAGCAGGTGGCGCATTTAAATAAAATGAAAAAAATAAATTATTGCTTGGTTTTCAATTTAATTTAAATGTACATGTCTATTTAAATTACCATTTCAATTTACAAACACACATTTATATTATAATGAAGCTTTCAATATCTACAAATGATTTAAAACAAAAATATATAATAAATATATAAATAATATTTTAAAATAGAATACTGTGCGCTATTGCAAATTTCCAAAACTATTTACATCAAACAACAAAACCCGCAATATTCAAAAATCGATTTGCTTACGCATAAATAACATCACATATGAAAAAGGTTTTAAGCAAACCGCTTCAATCGCATACTGAAGTTTAAAATTGTCCCCCATTGATTTACGCCGTTTCTGTTATTTTGCATGTGTGTGCGTTCTACGAATGGATTGACTACAAAATTCGGCCACAATTTTTCTATAGAGGCCTATCCAGTTCTTCTATAATCTAAGTTTAATACAGCCCTCGTTGACATTTGATATGGGTCCATCCCATCAACATCATCTGCGTCTGTATCGTAAATATAACCTGCAGAAGTTCGTCCACATCCTCTCGAAGCAGAACGGGAAACATTGATAAGAGATGTTATCATCGAAAATAATCATTATTGCAATCATCGAAAATACATAAATGCTGATGGTGATTTGAAAGCAAAATGTTGGCTGAGGAATTAAATACGAGTAAAAACACTATTTGGAAAATTTTAACTGAAGATTTGGGTAAAAAAAAGGTCTGTGCGTCTTTTGTCCCACATGAATTAAATGAAGACCAAAAAAGTAAACGAATTTTTGATGAAAAAACGGATTTCTCTCATCAACCACCCGCCGTATTCGTCTGATCTATCATCATGTGAATATTTTCTATTTCCAAAACTGAAAACCAAGATGAAAGGAACATTTTATGATGATATCCCAGCCATTTTTATTTTGTAACATGAGCACACTTTTTCTTTTATTAAAATGGCTGTAACTTTCACATCTGTCATCCGTTTGAAAGAGGATGAATTTATCTTTTTAATGCTGCAAATTCAGATAGATGGCGCTGCATGTTCTATGATTTAAATATAAAGTTCGGTTATTTTTGGGACATACCGTGTATATAGGCTTTTTTTATCGTTTATGGTACGAGAAAGACGTCAAAGGTCCTTACGATTTTATCTTAACTAAATGGGTAAAACTGCTTATGTCTGTGGTTCGTGCCATTTATCAATCAGTAAAAACAAAATCACAACGCTTTACGTACCCATTGAGGACACCTCAACTCAACTTGATTACTGAGCGTCTTATATCTCCACGATTACAATTCATGACCGTCAGAAAGAAGACTTCGACATGGGAACGGTCAATATTGAATTTTGGATTGTGCCATTAATGTTCATAGTAGACGTAAAAAAAATCAACAAATTAAACTATTTAATAGGGTATGTGAAACAAATTATAAACTCAAATTCAATAAAATTTTCGACTCTAATATTTTTATGAAAAATTCGTTCGTTTCTGAGGTTAGATGTTACACATGATTGGCGACTACTGAAAGACTCACCCACTTTTTTTTCCAAATAATCAAATTAATTTTTCGAGTTTTATTAAAAATAGCTCAATTTAGTACCAACATTTAGGTATGCACATGTTTTTCGCACATAAACAAAAAGATTTCACATTCAATCGGACCCAAAGACAACTAGATCTCGCCCTTAGAACAAAATCGTGACAACAAACATTTTGAATAAGAGCCAGGTCGATGGCCAGATAATACGTACTAGATGTGTATGTCAGTTTCTGACATTGCGTGTCTAAATATGCTGAAATCGCGTTTCTGTTGAGAAAAGAAAAAAATCGATATAAAGCAGTTCTGGCGAGAAACGAAACAGTTAAACAAAATAATTATGTGTTTTTGTAGATCTCTTGTTTGCCATATATTATTCATCTGCCGACGCATGAACTGCCGGTTAAACACACACTAAACAAGATATGATCTCAGTTTTAAAGAAAATGTAAATCCTGTTTTATGTTCAAAAAAATGTTCGTGGTCGCCAAGAGGGTTTGTTTACTTTTGAAGATTTAACTGGCTTTTTTCCAAATTGGATGAGTGACCCAGTGGCCAAAATTTTTGGTGGTTACCAATTTGTTTTTGTTTTTTTGTGGTCGCCAATTTATTTAATGCAAAGATATTGGATTTACGACATATAACAGAAAAGTAATGAGACTTAAAGTTCTCATTTATGATAAAACTGAAAATTTTTATTAACTTTGATGAATCCGCGAGTTTAATATCCCAAAAATGGCAAAGAGCCTATTAGGAATATTTCTTATCATCAGCACAGCTTTTTCGAGGCGTAACGCATATTTTAGAGGCCCAAGAAGCAGTGGAGACGAGTTTCGCTCAGGGAGTGCTTTCACATTGAAAACAGAAGAAAATGTGGAATGCGTAAGACCGTCGATTATTATTGAAACGCTCTCATTAAAAGGGTTATCCGTATAACCTGTCACCATCAACTGGTTTTTATCAGAAAAAGGTGTTCCTGTGCCTACATCAGACCGTGTCAGATTAATAACAAATATCTAGGTCAGACCGTCGATTATTATTGAAAGGCTCTTGACAGGACGTTATCTTAGTACATCCAAAAAAGTGTAACCACGGAGCTGAGGTCGATTCCAGTTGAAGCCTTCCAGCACTGATACAAAGAGTGGAAACAACGCATCCGATGATGTACACAGGGCCCGATCTAGGCAATAGGCGGAGTAGGCTGCAGCCTAGGGGCCTCCACCACAAGAGGGCCTCCACCACACCATGCAAATTAAAAAAAAACAACTAATAAGTGCCCTAACCCACCCAACCTTGGGGAATGCGAGTTAATTCGTTTAGTTTGTAATGAAATAATCCGGCGTGTAAAAGTATCACGATACTACGCATTTACATTGGATGCGACAAGGGATGAAGGTTGTATTGACCAATTAGTATTAATTATAAGTTATATTGAAGAAAATGGAGATCCAGTTGAAAGATTTGTGACTTTTATGCCTAATCAAGGTCATAAAGCACAAGAAATGTTTGATGGTATTAAGAAATTTTTAGACAAAAATGGTCTAAAATTAAAAGATTCTCGAGCTCAATCGCATGATAACGCATCTGCTATGAGCGGCAAATATGAAGGTTTTCAGGCTCTAGTTAGAAAAGAAAATCCACTCGCATTCTGGGTTCCTTGTATAGGACAATCACTCAATTTAGTTGGCACCGATGCAATGAATACTTGTACCGAAGCTAAATTATTTTTTAGCTTTTTAGAAGGAGTCTACGTTTTCTTCACAATTTCAACAGACCGTTATGCGATACTTGTTGATTGCTTTAAACAAGTACAATTAAAGGAAAACGAAAAGCCACTGCTCGTTCCCAAGAGGGTCAGCACGACTCGTTTTTCATCTCGAGCAGATGCAACCAAAGCTTTAATTCGTGGCTATAAACCAATTAAATCTAAATTATCAGATATGGCTGATGAAAATTGTGAAGCTAGCAGATTATTCAGCCAAATGGATAAACTTGAAACTGCTATTAATGCTATTGCTTGGAATGAAATTCTCGAAAGAGTAAATACAGTCAATAAAAGTATTCAAAGCCCAAAATCAGATCTGAATACTTCGATCGCACTGCTTTCTTCTTTGAAGACTTTTATCGAACTAAAACGAGAGTCTTATACCGAGTATGAGCGTCAGGCAATTGAATTATGTGGTCATAATGAATATGTGGTTCAAAATAAACGAAAGCGCGGATGCAACGTCCGTTTACAAGATCAAGATCGTTCAAAAACTCCAGAACTTGACTTAAAACCTTCTGACGCATTTCGAGTGCACAGTTTCCTTCCAGTTATTGAACAGTTTATTGCATCGTTATCTAAAAGAATTTCTGCTTATTCGGAAATACATAATTTGTTTGGATTTCTGAGGGAATTGAGTGACATTAGCTCAGATGAAATAAAACAACGTGCTAAGGCATTATGTAGTGTATGTTATATAAAGATGATTTCGATGAAAACCTTGGCGTTGAGCTACTGCACTACAAAGAATTTTGCAGTGAGTTTATTCATGAAAAAGAAGAAGAAATGAGCATCGAATTTTTCATGCATAAGCTACTAATTCAAAAAAAACTAAAAGCTAGTTTTCCAAATGTCGAAATTCTTTTTAGAATTTATTTTTGTATTATTACTACAAACTGCATCGGAGAACGTTCTTTCTCAAAAATGAAGCTCATAAAGGATAGACTAAGCTCATCAATGTCGGAAGAAAGTTTAATCGACCGTACAATTTTCAGTATGGAACACGATGTATTGAAAAATATAAATATATCAGACATAATTGATAAATTTGCTGATGAAAAAGCTAGAAAAACAATTTTTTGATTTATTTATTAATATTTAACTAAATGTAAGCAAATAAAAATGTGTATTATTTTAATCTTTTTTATAATCAAACGTTTTGTTTATTGGGTTATTTTTAAGTTTATTCTTCAGAGTTTTAACATTTCGCTCCCCTTAACGAGGGCCTCCACCACATTTCAGCCTACAGGCCCCACACGCCTTAATCGGGCCCTGGATGTACAGATACCCAAGAAAACTACTCTGAAGGGGATAACAATGATGTATAAAAATAAAAATCAGTTGCATTACTTTTCTGTCTCAAATTTTTTAATTTTCAAATGAAATGAAAAGTGCACTGAACAGATAATTTTTTTACGATATTCTAAATTTTGAGAAATAATTTTATGATTATAGTTGCTATTAATTACCAAAAGCTGCACCACAGAATCTATTACAATACCATAATGCAAATGCAAATAAAAATAGCACATTTTGTTTAACATTTTTCTCCAATTTTCCGAATACCATTTTATGAGCTAGAGAATTAAGAGAGAATACCGAAAAATTCGATAAATTGGGTGTTATTTACATATAATGACTGTGAAAATTTATTACTTCCGATGTAATTGAATATTAACCGCGACAAACCAATTATGTTGATTGAGTAATTTTATAAGAATTTGTGATAATGTTCTCAAATTTGTAAATAATTAGTATATAAGAAAATGTTTTCCTTAATACGATTGTTTTTTTTTTTACATAATTTAAATAAATATTATACATTAAAATAGAAAGAACTTATTAAAAATAATACGGGATATTTTATGATAAAATGTTTGTACCGATTAAAAGTTAAGAATTTTAAAAAATAAACAAATTGCAATTTTTGAGGTTTCGTTCTTTATATATTCCCTTATTTTATAAATTACAGGTTATGAAAAAATGAGTTTTTATAAAACAGTAAAGTTTGTAGAATTCTTGGTGGAAAAATTCAAATAAGAATAAAATAAAAACTCAGGCAGATAGTCCTCTCTTTGTATACTAGATAAAAACTTGGTATAGTTTAAGTTTATTTTTATAAATTCGAGAAAAAAAAGAAATCGAAAAAGACATTAAGGCTGAAAAGTGAAATATTTAAAATTATATTTTTAATTTCCGATGAAAAAAAACGTACTAAAATTTATTTTCTTTTGTTATAACTTGAAAACTTTTTAATTTTTATATTATGTTATTTTCAAAAATTTTATTGTAATATATTAATTTTAGCCAATAAAATTGGTACAATTATTATGCAATTAAAAAACCAAATTGATTTTGAATTTTATTTTAGTCAACACAATTTTGTACAACAAAATTAACGGATTATCTATTTTATAGTTCGAAAAGTAAAATCCTATAATTTACCAATTTTTTTATAAATATTTATCTTTTAAAACTAAATTTATTTTCTTTAAAGTTTGGCATTTAACATTATATAGGGTTTTTTAATAAGAGTGATATGATTTCTAAAATTGACAGTTTGGTTTGGTTTTTGGTCTGGTGGAATCATCGGTCCGTACTTCTTTCGAAATGAAGCTGGTAACAACGTTACTGTCAATGGAGAGCGGTATAGATCGATGATAACCAACTTTTTATAGCCGAAATTGGAAGAAGTTGATCTTGACAACATCTGGTTCCAACAAGATGGGGCTACGTGCCACACAGCACGTGCAACAAACGAATTATTCCAAGAAAAGTTTGGAGATTTGATTATTTCAAGAAATTGTGACATTGAATGGCCTCCAAGAAGTTGTGATTTAACACCATTAGACTATTTCTTGTGGGGTAATTTGAAGTCATTGATCCTTAGTAATAAACCAGACTCTCTTCAAGCTTTAGAAGTCAATATTGAACGTGCTATTCATGATATACGACTTGATTTAGTGGAAAAAGTGCTCGAAAATTGGGTTCATCGAATTCGTTCCTGCAAAAGAAGTTGTGGAGGCCATTTGAATGATGTTTTATTCAGAACTTAATTGTATCGATTGTACTTCACATTAAATAAAAAACATTTGAATTTTCTTAACAATTAGTGTGTTTTTTTTAAAGAAATCATATCACTCTTATTCGAAAACCCGTTATATTGAATAAATATAAAATAAATACTTTAAAATTTCAGACAATGTGCGAAAATGTCTTTAAAAATTTTCTCCAAAGAATCGAGTCCTGTAAGAAATACTCGTATTTTGGTGGCTATTTAAAAATCATATAAATATTACAATATTAAAATTAGCAATATTTATATAAAATATTAAAATAAATATTTTCTCAAAATTTTGAATTTTACGTTTTTTTTATCTAAATTTATTTTTTAAAGTTCAAAATCGATGACCTAAAAATACAATAACTTTAAGTTTTTACTATATTAAAATATCACAATTTAATATTAAATAAAATATAACTTTAATATTTAAGAATATATATACCTTTATATAATATAGTATAGTATATGGCTAATAATTATACTTACATACTGAAAGTTTGAATAGTAAATACAAAATTTATATTTATATTTATTGCAATATGAATGATTTGATACTATTCTAAGTTAGTATTATAAAATAATATATAATAAACTATTATTTATGATATTTATTTATTTATAGAAAATTATATAATTTGTTTATTTTCAAATTATGATTAAGTTAAAGTTTATGGATATTTTTGTACACACACATTTCGATTATATAAAAATTCTATTAAAGCATGCATGAATCAAATAAAATCCAAAATTAACAAACTTAATGTGTAGTAGCTTTATAAAGGATATTTTGGATAATAAAAAAAATTAGATAAGAATAAAAAGTTGTAAGTCACGTTACCGAATATTAATTGTCCTATAATCTTGGTGACTTCCGTCTTTGCCAAAACGACTGTCAGCCCAGTTTTCAACGATTTGTACTTCCTGATTTCAGTATCGTAGCCAACGTCAACACTTGTTATCAATTCAAAAGTTGACATTCTGATTTATAATATTTTTTTATTCGCAAGCGTATTTTTAATATTGATAAATAAAAAAGGGTAATAAGAGTTAATTATGATTAATCACTTTTGCAAATAAAGAATTTTAATAGAATTTTCAAACAAACAACGCACTTTTCTCTTTATTTTGTTTATAATTTTGATATTAATAAAAATATTCAAATTTCTCTAAAGTCAATTCTATTAATTAATAATAACAAATTTGTATTAATTTACAA
This sequence comes from Atherix ibis, assembly GCA_958298945.1. Taxonomy (NCBI): domain Eukaryota; kingdom Metazoa; phylum Arthropoda; class Insecta; order Diptera; family Athericidae; genus Atherix; species Atherix ibis. The sequence goes on along the minus strand of OY282605.1, from coordinate 25,306,756 downwards.
AGTTCCAAATTCGTTTTCCTAACTGACGGATTCTTTCTTCGACGAGTACTTGTAACTCAGCAAGGGTTGTGAGCTTTTTGAAAACTTGTGAATAACTAAAAAATTTCTGAACCACAACTTCATATTCCTTGTTAGTTTTGCATTTGAATATATATTATTTTGATTTGTTGGGGGTGTGTATTGAGTAAATAAGAAAACGAACGAAATAGCGAACATTTATTTCGTCTTGTCAATGGCATGTAAAATATTAGAAATTATTTAGTTGCTTTTGTTGTTTTAGTTTCGTGCCAAAAAATAATGATAAAAAAAATAAAAACAAAAATAATAATAATTATTAATTCATAGCTTTAAACTTTTTTTTTGATATTTTTTTTATCCGTTTTATATACAAGTATTTGTACATAGAACGTTAAAAGGCAACATTTATGTTTAATTATGTAGCCATTCACATATACTTGTATACGAGTTGTAATTATGAATTTACACATTTACCTTTCCGAAATCTTTGATTTAATTATGTAAAGAATATTATCGATTATATAATTTCCTAATGAGAATTTTGCCTTATTTCATAAAGTTTTCTATGAAAATAAAATTCATGTGAAATGATTACCTACTCTTGATGCCATTTTGTGATTTGTCGACAACCAAACTCGTATGTACACTGCTGTCCAAAAGTATGCGATCATTTTATTTAACGTGGAAAACTAAATAAAACTCAGAAATTATGTGCAAAAAATACATATTCTTGAAAAAAATATATTCATTCTGATTTTAAATTTGCAAACATATTTTATATGCATTCATTATTATCAAATTAAAAATACAATTTAAAAAAAATAATAAATGCTCACATCGATTTTTCTTTTTTTTAAAAAACTTTTGCGTTTGATGATAGCTTTCAAATTTTTGGACATTAGATTCCAAAATGCCTTCTTGTTTTTCATATTGAAAAAAATGTCTACGTAATTTTGAGCTGTGCTTAGGATTGTCATACTGATGCATAACGAACCTTAATGTATTAACCGAAGTCTTTACTGATGCACGAGCATTAAGGTGTAATGAGACGGACGGTCAGCTAAATAGACAGACGTCAGGTAACGTGACTTCAAAATTATGCCATAATCCATCCCAATTGCGGTTATTCATAAATAGCTTGATTTGTCACATTGGTTGAAGTGTCTAACTCATCACCCGATCAATTTTGACTGACGAATTGGCTGACGAATTGGCCAATGTTGGCTGACCGTATAATAGTATGATTATAACATTTGGCTGATGTCAGACATATTTTGATTCGTCAGCATTTATCTTAAGTCATACCATTCTGGCAAAATCAAATGAATCCGAACATTATTTTACACTGAGAACAACAAGATGAACAAAATGAAATGAAAACATAATCTGTGCAAACTTCACACTCGGGTGTGGCTGACTGACTGACTGTTGGATAGCATTCAATTTTTGAAGAAATTAAAAGTTGGCTGATCATCTAACTTTCTAAATGTTGCGTCAGCTACCATCAGCTACTTTGGACAAATTGGGAGATTGTAGCTGACGACTTTGGTTCAGATTTAGCTGACGAATCAGCCAAGTTGGCTAACCGTCTAATACTTTACTTTTTTGTCAGCTGTTAGCTACTTATTGGACATTCGTCGGCAAAATTTTTTGTGACCACGTTGGCTGATGCCTGCCAATGTGGCTAAGGATCTAAGACAATTTTTGTATAAAAATAAAAATCAGTCGCATTACTTTTCTGTCTGAGATTTTTTAATTTTCAATTGAAATGAAAAGTGCACTGAACAGATAAGTTTTATATAAAGTATATATGCTTTTATTTTTGAGAAATAATTTTATGATTATAGTTGGAAGACCGTAGCTGACAGCTTTGGTTCAGATATAGCTGACGAATCAGCCAAGTTGGCTGACCATCTAATACTTTAACTTTTTGTCAGCTGTTAGTCACTTATTTGACAGTCGTCAGCAAATTTTTTTGGGGCCACGTTGGCTGATGCCTGATAATTTGGCTAAGGATCTAAGACAATTTTTGTCTCTAAGATATTGAGATACCGTTTTTTTTTAAATTTCCTTTAATTTGCACCAAGTCTCTTTCTACATTTATAAAGAAACAATTTTAAACTATAACCGATTTGCCACCTTGCTTTACGGTTAGAAATACATCTTCCAACATCATAATTTCTCCAGCACTACGATGAAGATAGATTCTTCTTTGGACCCGAAGATCTTGAACTTCAACTCATCTGTCTAGAATACGTTTTTAAAGTGTATTTTTTACACTTTAAAAAAATGTATTTTAACGGCATAGTAAGGGTATACTTAAATACGATACTGTCAATCCCATTTTCACTGTTGTTAGATACACTGGTTTAGCAGGGATTTTATTTAATTCATACTGAAAGGGTAAGTCTTCTATTCCTTGTGCAAATTAACAGATCCTATTGGGTGGTCCATCTAGCGGTTCCATTTTGAAATACTATTTATTTGAAGTACTAGAGTGTTAAATGTCAACACGAATTGACAGATTGTTAGTTGAAAGTCAGAATTTTACGGAATGGTAATCCATACGCTTGAAGAAATATGGGAAATATTGAGAACTTACTTCAAAAGTGGTGAGTCTTCAACCCAAACTGTGAGAAATTTAAAAACAAAAATGAGTAAAGATCGAATGCCATCACGTAAATTTGTGGGCAAATTCGTGAAGCGAGGTCGCGAAACTGGTTTGTTAGTTGCCAAAGCAACTCGTTCCCGCTCTAAGAGAGTGCGTACGACCGAGAATATTGCCGCCATTGCTGAAAATGTCCGTGATCATCCATCAACATCAACTCGTCACCGTTCTCAGGAATTGAACATTTCTCGCACTTCTCTGTTGAGAATTTTGCCCAAAGACCTCGGTATGAAAGCTTACAAAGTTCAATTAGTCCAACAACTAAAGCCGCATAACCATCCGATGCGTTTTCGGTTTGCCCAATGGGCTCAAGATCAATTGGCCGAAAATGAGCATTTTTACCGAAAAATCATCTTTTCGGATGAGGCCCATTTCCACCACGGTGGGTATGTCAACAAACAAAATTGTCGCATCTGGGGCTCAGAAAATCTATACGTCACCATGGAAAAGCCGATGCATCCACCACGAGTCACGGTTTGGTGCGGATTTTGGAGTGGAGGCATCATTGGCCCGTTTTTCTTCGAAAACGATGAAGGAGCCGCCGTTACGGTCAATGGTGATCGCTATCGTGGCATGCTCAACGAATTTTTGTTTCCAAAAGTTGAAGAGAATGGTATGGACGACATTAGGTTTCAACAGGATGGGGCCACTTGCCACACAGCCAACGTAACAATCCAACTTTTTGGGTACTGCTTTCGAAAACCGAATAATCAGGCGAAATTCTGATGTCAATTGGCCGCCTCGGAGCTGGGATTTGAGCCCGTTGGATTATTTTCTTTGGGGAGCCGTTAAGGATGAATGTTACGCAAGCCATCCAGAGATGCTTGAACCACGAAATGAAAGTTACCAAAAATATACACTAGTTTTTTTTTTTATTTACTTTTTAAAATGGAACTTCTAAATAGTCCACCCTGTATTTAAAACTAGTTATTTTAGGCCTATCAGACCGTAGTAAACTCTGATGACTTCCAGTCTGAATATAATGTTTTATCCAATAGTTCTATAAACGCAACTCTTTGAGGTACTAATCCGCTATAAAACGACCCGTTAAATAAAGTTACAATAAAAAGGATTAAATTAAAAAATATCATAAAAAGTGAACATTTATTTTTATTAGTTTGTAGATACGGGAACGTAGTACTCGTACTTACGTGTTTACTTGGGATGTAACGGAAAAAGAATGGAAATTACCTGTTATAAACATTTAAACTATTATTTATTGTGGTTTATTATATATTATATAATATATCTAAAGAAATAATATAAATACTCGATTAATTAAGATTTTAACCAACGATTTCTAGAGAATATATTACTATAAAAATGACCGTATATTTTTGGCCTTCAGTGTTTATCCGTTTATGCAAAATAATAGAAAATTTTCGGGTTTGGTTTAAATGATTCTTCCTTTTTTTGTTGGTATTATTTATTTTAACTATTGGATATGATATTTTGTATTTGTATAATATCGCATGAGTATTGACTATGCATTTAAAAAAAAATAGCCAACCATTTTCATTTTCGTTGTATTGTTATGTTGAGAAAGTTGAAAAAATTTCCCTTTATTAAAAAAGATCTTCTATTTAAGTCACAATTCATATAATAGGTCATTGCTAAATGTTAAGTAGTTTCTTTGCATTTAATTATATTCGTACAATATTACTTGATGAATGAAAAAAAATTGCTGGAATTTAAAAGCCAAGAAAACGAAATTGTAATGAATTTTTATCTTGACTATTATTTTCTAAAAGTGCCTAACTTTTGTTTAACAAAAAAGAAAAATAATTTTTGTATACTGATGAGAGTTAGGAAAAACTACCTTCGAAATAAGCTTAGTAATACGTACGGATTGGACAAGAGGACGAAAACTGAAGAAATTATTCGAATGCTGAAAAAAATCATCGCTCACCATTGTGATGTTGATTGATTGTGTACGGACTGGACTTATCACTAAATTATGCCACGTTAGCATGAGTCCTGCCATTTTAAAGGAGGAAGGTACTTACTTATTCATTGATTGTGTAGGCTGAATTTGATACAGTATTGTATATGTTATATGTATATGATTAGGTCAAGGTATAAGGACTTCGTATGGAAATATTTCAACAATTGGTCATTGTCAGAGAAATCCAAACTTAAGACATTATAATCGAGTACAATCGATAAGATTGTTTAACCAGATGGCCTTTGCAATTCTGTCATCTTTCATAGAATTTAATTAACGTTCTTTAATGAAAGCTGCCTGTTTAATATCAGATGTGATAACGTATTACGGCTACACAAAATCCATTTAATATTTAGCACATAATACGCTTTGAGAGGATACTTTTTATAATAAATATAAGAAAAAATCAAAAAGAAGTTTGTTTTTTTTCTGTTAATTTTAAATTACCTTGAAAGATTAATTATATTTTGACTTAAAAAGGAAATGTAAAAATTTTTGCACGCAAATCAGTTCGCTTTCTTTTTTTTTTTTTTTTTTTTTTATTATATTATATAATAACAATTTAAATTTATTGTTATATTTTTATTTCATAAAATGAAATTTTCTTATAATAAATTTATGATATTTTTACAATTTATTTCTGGGTGGGGTTTTTCTAAGCCATTTTCGAAAAAATATAAAAAAAAAATTAATTAACAATTTTACACTTCTTCTATTTGTGAAAGGTAATTTTTATTTATAAATTTTATAAATAAAAATAAATTTTGAATTCTATTACCTATAGCAGTAAAGTAATGAGAAAAGTATGCAAGTTAATTACGTAACCCTTAAAAAATTGAAACAACGAAATTTGGTGCTACGACCTGCCATCAAATTGTGTGTAAAGCTTGCTAAATCGGCGAGTTTGGCTTATGAAAAGTTGCAAGGATCATATGGAAAACATTCCTTATTAAGAGCACATGTTTTTTGGAGGCATGAATCATATTAAGACCAAGTGTCTTATAAACCTTGCTCAAGAATACTGAGGCCTTCAATAACGAAAATAGATTAAAATACCAAACAAGTGAGATTATCATCTCGGACATTGCAGCCACTTAGATACTTTTTTATATAAAGAAGAAGATTCCCAAGATAAAAAAAAAACCTTGAAGGGAAGTCAGCTGCGTGCTGTCGATAATATCCAAAGGAGTGTAACCGAGGAGCTGAAGGCTACGAAAACTTCAAACAACGCCGTCGCCGATGTATAGCTGTCCGAAGTGACTACAGTGGTACTTCGAATTACGGACCACTCAACATACAAGCTTTTTGAGGTATGAACTTTTTCACCAGCCATTTTGAGCTCTCCGCTACATACAAACCTATGTACAAAGCTGTTTTTAAATTCCAAAAATATGTATAGGTTTTCAGCACGGCTGCTCAGTGAGGATCAACAGAAGAAATAAGCACAGAACTTCACCGGGAATTGCATATACGAGGTCTGTGCAATAATTATCGCGCATTTTGAATTTCCGCGGGTTAAGTATATTCGATTTTCAATGGCATTATATTGGTATTCATGTCTCTCACTTATGCCGACAAGTTTAACCATTTTGAATATTCAGTTAATTTTTGACAGCTGCTTTGCTTGCACATGTTTTGGCTTGTCCTCGATTTTTGCCCATTCCAAAAAATGGATCAAAGAATCTGTATCAAATTTCGTGTGAAAAACAAAATTAATTGCGCGAACCCATTCCGAATGTTGAAGTAGCCTATGGTGAAGCTACTTTGGACCGAAGCAACGTTTATCGGTGGTACAAAATGTTCTCAGAGGGCCGAGAAGATGTGAACAACGAAAAGCGTGCCGGACGCCCGAGCACGTCAACAACAGACGAAAACATTGATGAAGTCAAGAAAATAGTATTGGCCAGTCGTCGAATCATCGTTAGAGAAGTTGCTAAGGACTTAAACATATCGATTGGCACGTGCCATTGGATTTTTACCAATGATTTGTGCGTGAGACGGGTCGCCGCGAAGTTCGTACCAAAATTGCTCAATTTCGACCAAAAACAGCATCGCATTAACATTGCTAAGTAGCTGTTGGACTTTGTCCACGTCTACCCAAATTTGCTCCAGAGGGTCACAACTAGTGACGAATCATGCGTTTATGGTTATGATGTGGAAACCAAAGCTCAATCAAACCAATGGAAGAATGGAAGCTGCCGCACGAGCCAAGACCGAAAAAAGCGCGCCAAGTTCGTTCGAATGTGAAGGTTTTGCTTACAGTTTTCTTCGATTGCAGGGGCGCGGTGCATCATGAGTTCTTGCCACAAGGTAAAACTGTCAATAAGGAATATTACCTACAAGTTATGCGCAAGTTGCGTGAAGCAATCCATCAGAAACGCCCGGATTTGTGGAAGAACAAAAATAGTCTTTTGCACCATGATAACGCCTCTGCTCACGCATCGTTGCTTGTGCGCGAATTTTTGGCCAAAAATAACACACTAATAATGCCGCAGCCACCATAATCCCAAGATCTGGCCCCCTGTGACTTTTTTCTTGTTCCCGAATCTGAAGAGCCCCATGAAAGGACGACGCTACACTACGATTGAGGAGATAAAGACGGCATCGAAGAAGGAGCTGAACAAGATCACAAAAAATGATTTTTTGAAGTGCTTCGAGTTTTTTGGAAAAAACGTTGGCACAAGTTTATAATATCTGGTGGGGATTACTTTGAAGGGGGCAAAATAGATATTCATGAGTAAATAAATAATTTTCGAAAAAACACAAAATTCGCGATACTTTTTGAACAGACCTCGTATTCAATCCGATCGAAAGAATATTCCAAACTGAAGGAAAAATGAATGGACATTTTTGAAAAGAAAACATCAACTGTACTATGAAATAAATATCTTTATGACTGGCCCACAACATGTTGTTCCAAATCAATGGATTATTAAGGGAAATATGAAGCTGCTGTTTGGACGTTAGATCTAAATGAATATGAAGCTCTCATTGAGTTGCACCGCGAACAATTCTTATTCGAACTTTTCACATACTCATTAATATGGGAAAATGGATTTCAGGATACATGCTTTTCGAGAGACGAATCACTACTGTATTTGGAAAAGAATAACATTAATGTATTCAAAAAATAAAAAAAGTTGGAAAAAAATTAGGTTCATTACATCCCACTAAATTTAACAACTTTTATCAACCCCGACAACTCACGTACGACCATTTTCAAAAAAATAACGTCACCAAATGCCTTCTTTATGGTCGTAACACTACTGAATGGCATCTGCCATTTCATTTTCTAGCAAAAATTCACATTCCAGCACGAAACCAATCCCAAAGATTCGTCGAAGCTTTCGACGAATCTTTGGGATTGTTTAAAAAAAAATAACTGGAAATAATTGAATTGGCCACACCAGTCTTCTGACCTTAGTCCTATCGAGCTTCTTGGGGATGTACTTAACAGTTTCGGACAAGACTAATATAGCCCCGAAATGGCGGGGGCTATAAGCAGTTTGTTAGTGCTCCACGCAAATGCAGTTTTTTTGCAAATAAAAATAAAATTTGTGAAAATCGCCTACCGCTGGTAGCATTTAAAGATCTTTCTCTATTTCGGCTTAGTTTTATATATAAAAAAATAAATATTTCTGAATTTTAATTATATTCCTATGATTACTGCATAATGTACGAGTACAGTGCAAGACCCTTTTTGGCTATGTATTTTTTCAAATTAAAAAAAAATTTATTAAAATTTAAGTATAACAAAATTATTTATAACTTTTTGAAAGCTATTCGATAACAACAACAAAATATAAAAACTACCAATTCATAGTCCATTAATATGAAAATGAAATTATGAGTTCACATTTAATAAAAAATCAAATTTATTTTTGCAAATCATTTAGATAAAATTTTCCTTCTTAAAAATTTTCATAATTATAATTTTTTCCATTATTTATTAAGTAAGTGTAGATAATACTGCGTACTTTTATAATTGCATACCACAGTATTTGGCTATAAATAAATTCAATAATGGCAAAATAAATTTTTATATTTGCTGAAATTTGCCAAAATATTCGTTTCAACTATCGATTCATTAAGTTGGTTAGCTCTTTTTATTATTTCAACAAGTAATCTTCACACTTGCTTGTCATGTAAAAAAGTAATTAACTACAATAGACTGACTAATTATCAAATAAGTAAAACTAGAATAATTATCTAATATCTGAATTATAGTCCATAAAAGCTTCTAAAAAGTATACAAAGTGCAAAAGCAAAAAGAAAATCGAATCGAAATACATTGTTTGTGATTATCAATAAATTGAAGTTGAAGGGTCAGAATAGAAATTAATGACGGGAAAATACGATTTGATAAACTTTGAATATTGGCTCAAAACTATTCCTTGAAAGAAGAATTGTGATTGCCATCGACTGAAACGAAACACGCTATTTCGAAAGGACTTACGTACGAGAACAATTCAAAATTAGTTGACTTTTTTATAAATAGAAAACCAACCTACAAGTCGTGCGTGCTCTAAGAATAGGCTTATTCGTTATTTTGCAACTAGGATTAATGTTTCATAAAATTAATATGCTAATTTATACAATATAATTACCGAATGATTTGTATTAAAAATTCTATAGAAAACAAACAAAAAATTAATATTAGGGGTTCCAATTTGATATTAAAAAAAAAATTAGATGGGCTAGAATATTAAAAAATTATTTTTATTAAAATCTTTCTTAAAGTTATTGATTTATTTGGCAAATTTCAAGGTTGAATTGAAAATCACTTTCTACAATATTTTTTTTTAAAGTATACAACCTTATAAGCGAGGTGGGGTAGCATCTCCTTATCTTTGTTGATAATCCGTCCTTTTTTCACGCAGAGCACGGTGCGGTGGATATTGACAGTTTCACTAGGTTTCAACATCTCATAGTGATGATAGTGACGATACCCTGCTTATCCCACCAAACGCACAGCATCGTCTTCCGTCCGAAGGGATATGGTCTATGGGAAGATGTTGATGGTTGGCCGGGATCAACCCACGATTTCTTGAGTTTAGGATTCTCGAAATATATCCACTTTTTATCGCCGGTTATAATCCGATGCAGGAACGACTTTCTTTTTTGTCTGGCGAGCAAGATTTCGCATGTATTTTGGCGTCGCTCCATCTGCCTATCGTTCAATTCATGCGGCACTTATTTTCCGATCTTTTCAGTCTTCCCCATAGTACGCAAACGCATGGAAATGGCTGGTTGAGTAACACGCAATTGCTCCGCGATAATTTTTTTGCGATTGGGTATCGTCTTCGTCCAAAAGAGCCTGTAATTGATGGTCAACCTTCCTAGTCCGATTTTTAAGCTTCTTGTCCCACAAGTCAAAATCGCCGTCTTGGAACCGATGAAAAGCAGAGTTTTTCGCATACGTGTATGCTCTTTTTCTGGCACAAAACTAGACATGATTACGAAAGGAAAAATGTATGTTGTTGTACAAAAATGCTTATAATGTGCACTGATTAATGTTGACAGATGTCAAACTCAAAAAAAAGTATGGCGTGCCCATGGTAGCTTAATACGCTCACTTACGCTATCTATGACCAAACAGCGGATTTAAGCTTATACCCTTGGTATTTTATGTTTTATTATAAAAAAATTGGTAAATATATTGGTTTGGGAGAAAATAAATCAATTATTTCAAAACTTTACTTCACATGGTTCCGATTGTCTGATTTGCGTCAAATATGCACTGTTTTGTTTTATTATTTGTTACGGACAATCTTCTCTTGATGGCAATTTCTCATCACTAAGGAAGTTTCGCAAGTATAAAAAAAGATGGTAATCGCTTGGTACCAAATCCGGATTATAAGGTGGATGCATCAAAATTCCCCAACTAAGCTCCCGAACTTTCTGGCGAGTCACTATAGACATGTGTGGTCCAGCATAGTTCTGATGGAATACAACGCATCTCCTGTTAGCTAATTATGGCCGTTTCTGGTCAATTGCTAGCTTTAAACGGTCCAAATGTTGACAGAAGGAGTACCGAATTTAGTGGTTGACCAAATGGAAGTAGCTCAATGTAGATGAATACTTTCCAATCCTACCAAATGCACATGAAAACATTCTTGACCGTTAGTCCTGCTTTGGCCACCATTTGGGCCGCTTCACCGCGTATGTGACAATTTCTAATCCCCAAACACCATTCGTTTAAGAAATGGCTCGATATCGTTCCATTTGGCCAATACTTCGCAGATATCACCTAAACATGGAGCCTCTTTTTGAATACAGCTGTATGCAGATGGTTTAAACTATTTTTAAACCATCTGCATACAGCTGTATTCTAATGGTCTACTTCGATCATTTGCATGATTTTATTGACATTTTCGACAATGTGTATCTTTAAAATCAAAAATAGCAGAATGGAATCGACGAAACCAAAATCACGCTTGTTTAGCAATGACATTATCGGAATTATAAACACCATTAACAATTTCAGCCATTATCAAATCTATTATTTTTGCGCTAGATGGCTTGCATTTTCGCCATTATCAAAACTGAATTGAAAAATATACCAAATTTTATCTTTGCTACCTTCCGACTTTTACACCCTATAACTGAATAGAAAATCAAAAAACTGTAAAATAATTTTCTTTAGTACGGAATGTCACTTTTCCAACAAACACAAATTTGAACTTGTTTGATTAATACTTTACAAAATATACAATAAATCACTACAGCCATCTAGCGCAAAAATAATAGATTTCTTTTTTTCCAAACTGTTATAAATTTTTTAGCAAGCATTCTTAAAATATTACTGGGACATCTGGCGTTCTTTCAATTAGCAGTTCTAGATAGATGATAATCAAATTTATTCATAAGCTGATAATAATTATCACAGAAAACTACTTTCTTATTTTAAAAATATTCCTGTGCGAAGGACTTGAGAAGAAAAAACCAAAAAACTTCTCTTTTTGAATATTTTCTTTAGTTTAAGTAAATAAAAAAAAAACTAACAAAAAATACAAATCTTATATAACTACAAATCTTATACATAAACTTATCAATTCACTTTTGAGCCCACTAATGAAATTAATAAAGCGCAGTGTGACAATACACTACAGGACACTCTGTACGCGCACTACACGCCGAAATTTGCACTGCAGTCTCAATCAACGAGTTTTTGCCAGAAACAGAGACCTTTGTGATTCACCTAATTAAAATTAGGTGATTTTTCTCATTCCATAAGTTCCAAAAATACTGAAAGGATGCTATTTTGGTACTGCCGATAATATCCAAAGTAGTGTAACCGACAAGCTGAAGGTTGAAGGCTTCCAGCACTGCTACAAAGAGTGGAAACTTAGACAACTCCACCGATCTATAGTTGTCTAAGCGTGATAACTTTCATGTATAAAAATAAAATCATTACAACTCGTTTAATCCATAAAATTTAACAACTTTTATAATCTTTCAAAACTCAAGTGCGACCATTTTTAAAAAATGACGACATCAAATGCCTTCCTTAGAGTCGGGACCATACGTCAGATTTTTTTGTATTAAATGCACACTAAGTTTTAAAAAAATCTAAGTTTTACTCCTGTAGATGTGTCATTTCCATTGCCCGTAGCATGCCTGTAAGATATAAGTTGGAATCGCATACAGCTTCTCGGTTGCACCCATCATGTGTTTTTTTATCATCGAGATAAAAAAAGTTACACGTACTAAAATCAGGTAAAAAGAGGGTGACTTAAAATGATAAAAACTAATTGATGGAGATAGACATATGACAGGTGGTGTTGTCATGGTGGATCATCCAATGACATGCAATTTCCAATCTGGTTTTTTCTGAGGTTTTTTTTTGCTCAGACAAAAACCATCCTCAGGATAAACTATTTTTTATTGTATAACACCAATTTATCCTGAGGGTGGTTTGACACCACAAAATTAGCTATTCGGTCCACATTTCTATCAGTTATCGATGTTAATGGCGTCCATGAGAAAGGTTTTTTTTTTGTCACGGCCTCTCGACCGTGTAAAAATACTTTACCCCACCGATAAACTTGAACCCTTCGGAAGAAAAGGTCCCCGTAAGCTTGTGACAACATTTTGTAAGTAAAACTTAAGGATTCACCAAGCTTAGAAAAAAATTTGATGGCACATCTTTGCCAAATGTCGCTGTTCCATTATTCGTAACACATTACAAAAAGACAACTTCACTTAGCACGATATATAGTGTTACCCTGTTACTTAGATTAAAGAATACCTGGATAGGCCCTTACCGTATATGTACGCAATTTTGTGTACAATTTATTGCGAAGCGGCGAGAAATGGCATTTATTAGATAGTTTTTTGTGGATTTTTTTATGTAGACATAACATTCACTGCCATCTAGGACTCGTAATAGAAATTTATTGAATTGCAAAAGCATAATTTATATTCTTTTTAATTCACTTATTGGAAACAAAAATACAATTTAAACACAACGATAGGCAAATTTTTAATTTTTTGTACAATCTTTTGATACGAAATCGAATTATATTTGAGGTTTATTATTTATTTCGTAAATATCAGTCAAATATAAAGCGCCTCAATTTTGTAGACTTTCGGAGAGTTTTACAACCTGCCATTCTCCATGAAAGTGATTACACTTCGAACTAATCTAACTAGCGTTGTAATTTTTGAAGTTGTTATTGTGTCACATAGGAAAGTGCAATTTAAAGTGTAGTTTTTATCTATTTTAAAGTATTTACGAAAAAGTAAGTATTTTTATTAATAGTTATATTTTTGATAAAACTTAATACGAAGTTTTTATTTCAGAAAAGTAAGTAATTTATTAGAAATTGCTAGAAATTCGACGAAATGAGGAAACTGGGAATTTCTTTATTTCGGTAAGTTGACATCTTCATTTTTATTAACCAAAACAACAAATAATTAGTTTGTGATGTGCCTAAATGGCTGTTAGTGTTTTATTTTATCCAAAAAGTGGTGAAAAAGCCAAAAGTTGGTCATTAAATAAATGTAAACAAATCCGATGTTGACACAATTCAATGTTTACCAGAAAATAGTTCAGTGCCGGTGTATATGAAGTGTCTGTAAGAAAGTTTAAGGGACCGAATTTTCCTGTCTATTTTCCATTGCTGTTTTCATTGTGTTATAATAAATAAAGTTTATTTTTCGGTAAGCTTATTATTTAAATAAATTTGTTTTGCTTGCTCTATTATACCACATTATAATGCATTTACTAAATAATATTTTTTTAAAATATTAGTTATTAATTTTTTAAGTACATTAAATTTTTCATCTTGTAATTTAGTTTTATAGCATTTCCTTTCATGTTGTATACGATTAACTTCTTATTGTGCACATAATTGTTTTCATATAATCAAATAACTTACGATTTATATTTTTATATGCTCTTCCACTTAATAATTCTGTTTTAATAAATAATTTACAGTGAAATAAATAAAATAAAAATATATAATAAATAAATAAATAATATTTTAAAATAGAATACTGTGCGTTATTGCAAATTTCCAAAACTAATTCCATCAAACAACAAAACCCGCAATATTCAAAAATCGATTTGTTTACTCATAAATGACATCGCATATGAAAATGGTTTTGAACGAACCGCTTCAATCGCATACTGAAGTTTAAAATTGGCTCCCAATGATTTACGCCGTTTCTGTTGTATTGCGTTCTACGAATGTATTGCCAACAAAATTTGGACAGAATTTTTGTGCAGAGGCCTATCCAGTTCTTCTTTAATCTAAGCCCTATTATGGGAACGAAGTTGAAATTGATACTACATATCTAGGAGGTACTAAAGTATAAGTAACACTTCGCAATGTTGCCAAATCACCCTCAAAAAACATTTTTTTAAGATTAGTCTTTATTGATTAGATTATTTTTATTGCCTTTGGATATTTTTTTTCGAAACAAAATTCGATATAATAAATTTACATGATACTGAAGTGAGCATAGTTTAATATATCTTTTATAATAATTCGATTATATTATTATTATTTATTAGCACTATAATCTTAGTTTAAAGAATACCTGGATTTTTGTATATGTCTATGCAAATTTCTGTTTAAGTTATCTCAAAAGCGGCGAGAAATCGTAATGCCTGCATACACAGTGTGTCCCAAAAATAACCGAATACACATTATATTATCTTTGAAAGTTATTATTTATTCAAAATAAATTCCATTAGACTCAATACAACGTTTGGAACGATCAACCAACGCATGCATAGATTTTTTTATGTCATTTATAGGAATGTTCTTCAGCACCTCGGTTACGGCTGGTTGAATGGCTGGGATATCATCATAAAATGCTTCTTTCATCTTGGTTTTCAGTTTTGGAAATAGAAAATAGTCACATGGTGATAGATCAGGCGAATACGGAGAGAAATCCGTTTTTTCATCAAAAATTCGTTCACTTTTTTGGTCTTGTGAGGTGGTGAATTTTCGTGCAATAAAAAAAGCTGTTTTCCTGCTGGATATTCAGGTCTAACACGACCAATTATTTTCCACAAACGATCTAAAACGCCTAAATAGTAACTCTCCATTAACAGTTCGACCTTCTAGAACCAATTCTATGTGGTTGAAGTAATCAACATTGTCTTGATTCCAGACTTCTGAAAAAGCAATTTTTTTGGTTATGGTTCGCCTTTGGACTTCCATTCAGCAGATTAACACTTAGTTTCAGGGTCATACACATATTTAAAGCACCATGACTCATCACCAGTTATGATCGAATCAAGAAAGTCTGGATCGCTTTCAGCAGTTTCAACAATGTCTTTGCAATGCTCCACACGAGCGATTATTTGGTCTTCATTTAACTCATGTGGAACAAAACGCGCACAGACCTTTCTTTTTCCCAAATCTTCAGTTAAAATTCTAAAAATAGTGTTTTTACTCGTATTTAATTCCTCAGCCAACATTCTCGTAGTAAAATTTGCATCGATACCAATGATTTCACGGACTTTTTCCACCAATTCAGCACGTTTTACTAGCTTCTGGACGACCTGATCTTAGGTCGTCATTTA
Organism: Atherix ibis; assembly: GCA_958298945.1. Taxonomy (NCBI): domain Eukaryota; kingdom Metazoa; phylum Arthropoda; class Insecta; order Diptera; family Athericidae; genus Atherix; species Atherix ibis. The sequence continues at coordinate 25,291,084 of OY282605.1, read as the reverse complement.
AATCCTCACAATGATCATCATAAACTTTTTCCATCAATTCGTATGTCTCAGCGAATTTTTTTTCAAGTTTAACAAAAATATTATATTTGCTCTTTGTTCCATTTTTGTTTGTTTGTTTGTAAGGTCCCTTAGACATGTGCCAGGGGCCACTTCATAGCGCCATGACCGTGAGGCCATTTGGCGACTTCGTAGTACGTGTGGGAAATCATTTGAGAGAGACTGGTCTTGGGTTAGTGGTATGGAATATTAAGAATTTGGTTATATTTTGTGGAGCAGATTAGTATGTTGTAGAAGTTAAAATAGGGGACTAGGGAATGAAGTTGTTGGGTCGAGGAGCTCCATAATAGGAGGAATCCTGCTCGCAAAGTAGTTCTTGGTTATGTGGCATTCCTGTAGAATATGGGTGATAGTGAACTGGGTGCCACAGGATTGGCAGAAGGGACGATTGGTGTTGCCAAAAAGGAAGTTATGGGTAAGAGCAGTATGTCCAATCCGGATTCTGAGGAGCTTTTGCGGTATGTCCAATCCGGATTCTATGGATGTTGAATACACTGGTTTGTTAGTGGTTCTCCAATGAGTCGACAAAAATATGTCGCTATTGGTCCAGTCATCGTGTGTGCGGATGGCTAAAGGTGTTAGTTGCCATTCTGTTAGTAGGCGAGGCAGATTGGAAATGACTGTGATCACCGGCCGACGGAGTGTTTCTCCAGCCAACTTGCCAGCACTTTCATTACCCAGAATTCCCAGATGCCCCGGCACCCATTGCAACTCGACACTCCTATTTCTAAGTAGGCTATGACGAATTGCGCAAAGTACCGGGTCACTCGATGGGCCACAAATGACTTTAAGGGCGAAAAGGCTGTCGCTAAAAATAATAACGCTTTGTTGGCTGGGAATATTGGTCGCAATTTCAATTGCCGTTTTGATGGCCCACAGTTCACCATAATATGGAGCTGCCTTATAAGGGAAGATTCCCCAACATAGTGCGCGGCTGCTGCAGCCAAAAAGTTCGACGACCGAAAAAGATGTAGTATCGGTGTCAGCGGCGGCATCAGTGAACAACAGTCGATGATCTTTTAATCCGTCCAACTGTTCAAGGAAAAATTTCCTGTATGTGGACGGATCAGTACTAGCCTTCTTAAACCTGTCAAGAGAAGCAGTCACTTTCAACTTTGCTCCTAACCACGGTTTCCAATCTGGGTGTGGAAGGGAAGTTTGGAAAACGATGGGGAGGATGGATGAATTGCTTTCAAGGTGGGATATTAATAAGGATAGCGATGATGAATTCCTTTTTGAACTGGGGGAGATGATAATGTTTTTTATTAAAGTGTGGAGTGGATAATTTTGAAGGCATAGGTTTTTGTAGATTAAACTTAGGCGGGCTTTGTGAAGATAGAAAAAAATAGGTTTTCGACCAGTCTCAATCAGTATGGATTCCACCGGAGATGTCCGATGTGCTCCACTGGCTAGTCTAAACGCTGCCTCGACTACTTTTTTCCCTGCTATTGGCACACTGACACATATAGAGGTTACTCTAATTGCCTCACTTTGTCTTACCTTACTTTTGCTGCTGACTAAAATTTTAACCATTCGGAGAATGATGTTAATTTTGTCAACAGCATTTTTAATCAGAAGATTCCATTTTCCTCCACGGGCAATTGAGATACCCAGGATTTTTATGGAATCTTTTAGGCGGAGAGGGAAGGGGTTTAGTGACGAGTCCGATACGCTACAATTTTTTTCCCTGCAAACATGAAGGCAAGGAGGTTTCGATGTACAGATAACCGCACCGTTTATGCTGCTCCAAGTGTTGATGTTGCGGATGCCGTTATTTGTTTGTTGTTGAAGACCAGCACCAGATACAAGTATGAAAATGTTGTCGGCATATATGTAGTGGTTAAAGGATGATAGTTGGTGGGAAAGGGAGTGAATATATATATTGAATAGGATCGTTGATAAAAGTGATCCTTGTAGGATGCCGTTTTTCATTTCGCGTTTTGACGAAAAATGACCGTTGGCGCGTACCGTGAAGGTTCTACCTAGTAGTACTTCAATATTGAAGGTAGGAACGTAGTAGTGCCAATATTGCAGAGTCTACTCCCCACTCTGCCAGCTGTAAGAGTACCCTGTGTGGGCAAATTCAGGACAACAGTAAACCACAATGTCTACGTTTGTAGCAATTTTGGATTGAATGTTGGAGTTCAAGAAGCATACTCAGAGTTCCCCTGCCTGACCTGTAGGCATGTTGTTGGGGATTGAGTCTATTGGTAAGCGCCTGGTTAAGTCTTGTAGCTAAGATCTTTTCCAGGATCTTGGAAGGGCAAGGCAGTAATGAGATTGGTCTAAAGTTTTTAGCCGAAGAATGGGAGAGATTTTTCTTGGGAACTGGAATGGCTATTGCGACCTTCCAGCAATTTTGGAAAATAGATTTTTCCAGAATTTTGTTAAAGAGGTTGACAATTCTAATATGAAAACTCGAAGGTACCTCTTTAATCATTTTAAAAGAAACCTTGTCCCTACCAGGTGTGGTTCCCTTGAAGGAATTCAACGAAAAGTTGAACTCCGCAAGCGTTACTGGCCGGTTTAAGATTAAGGTGGAGGCTGACGGTATAGGCGATTGATTTTCCGTGAAGTATTGTTAAAAATGTGGAACGCTTCACGATTTTGCGTGTCATCCTTGCGCAGTGGCCATGCTAATCTTCTCTGTATCGTTCCAATTTTAGTATATGTTCTGCCGAAGCAAGAACTTTGTTCCATTTTTGTTTTGTAACATTAGCACACTTTTTCTTTTATTGAAATGGCTGTAACTTTCACATCTATCATCCGATTTACATGAATTTAGATGCGTTTGAAAGAGGATGAATGTATCTTTTTAATGCTGCAATAGATGGCACTGCATAAATGTATCTTCTTAATTTTCAATAGATGGCGCTGCATGTTGTATGATTTAAATATAAAGTTCGGTACTTTTGTATAGATTTTTTTATGTTGATCCACTGATAACGAAAAGTTTTAAAACACGCCATTCTCCATTAAAAGAGCTTCGAGAAAGTACAAACTGGATAGACAATATGACACATCAGAAAGATAAGAGAAAGAAGACCGATATAATCGAAATATTAGACATAGCCACGGATTACTACCGTCAGCTATACGACAACGATAAAACACCAGACGAAATCTACCAACTAACAGTTCGGCTGAAAAGTTTATAAGATAACACAGCAAAAATATTAGTTTCGGCAATCGGTCTTAAATTTCTTGCCAGCGAGCATTCTCTTGAGGTCTGCAAACAGGAAAAAGTCGCTGGGGGCCAGATCTGGAGAATACGGTGGATGGGGACGCAATTCGTAGCCCAATTCATTGAGTTTGACCATCGTTTTCATCGACTTGTGACACGGTGCATTGTCTTGGTGAAACAACACATTTTTCTTCTTAAAATGAGGCCGTTTCTTAGCGATTTCTTTCTTCAAACGATCCAATAACGCTATATAATAGTCGCTGTTCATCGTCTGTCCCTTCTGGAGATAGTCAATGAATATTATACCATGCGCATCCCAAAATACAGACGCTATTACCTTGCCAGCCGACTGTTGCGTCTTTCCGCGCTTTGGATTCGGTTCGTCGCTCGCTCTCCACTCTGCCGACTGCCGATTGGACTCTGGAGTGTAGTGACGGAGCCATGTTTCATCCGTTGTCACATATCGACGCAAAAATTCGGGTTTATTGCGCTTTAACAGCTCCAAACACTGCTCAGAATCATCAACACGTTGTTGTTTTCGGTCCACAGTGAGCTCACGCGGCACCCATTTTGCACACAGCTTTCGCATGCCCAAATATTCATGCACGATATGTCCAACACGCTCTTTCGATATCTTCAGAGTCTCAGCTATCTCGCTCAACTTCACTTTACTGTCATTTAAAATTATTTTGTGGATTTTTTGATGTTTTCTGCCGTAACCACCTCTTTTGGGCGTCCACTGCGTTCTGCATCAACTGTGCTCGTACGACCAGTTCGAAATTGACGAAACCAATATTCCACAGTTGAAATAGCAACAACGTTTGTCAAACCATGCTTTGGTTTCCACTGTATTTTTTTTCATCAAAAAGCAATGCTTTATCAATAAACGAAATTCGTCTTTATCCATTTTTTTTCAATAACAAAAGTTGCTCCACTCAAAATGCTATATCTCACGAACCCATCGACCGATTGCTGTCAAATTTTGACAGGAATCATTTGAAACATGGTGCTTTTTGATAATTTTGCAAGAGGCGCCATCTAGACGTCAACCTTATAAACTTTTCAGCTGAACTGTTAACTGAAAACGATACAAATAATAACGAAGAAATTCCAAATATACTGAAAGAAGAAGTAGAAAAAGCTATTAAATCTCAAAAAAGAGGCAAAGCACCGGGAGAAGATGGCATATCTAACGAACTTATGATAGGAACATCTGATATTATAGTAGATACTATTACAGATTTATTTAATCAAATTTTTGAGACAGAATGTATACCTCACCAGTGGACCACGTCAACTATAGTACTACTACATAAAAAGGGAAATAAAGACAACACAACTAACTACAGACCCATCAGCCTGATGTCGAACATATATAAAATCTTTTCCAAAATACTGTTGAATCGTTTAACAAAGACTTTGGATGAAAACCATCCCAGAGAACAAGCAGGCTTTCGCAAGGACTTTTCAACAATCGACCACATACACACCATAAAACAAGTTATCCAGAAATGTACAGAATATGGTATCAATTACTATTTGGCGTTTGTAGACTATAATAAAGCGTTTGACTCATTAAAACATACAAAAATATGGGAAGCGCTTACAACACAAGGGGTTGAAAACAAGTACATACAAATTGTTCAAAATATATACAAGAACATGAAAGCGAAAATAAGAACAGAAAGAGTAGGTGTATACTTCCCTATAAAAAGAGGAGTCCGATAGGGAGACCCACTATCACCCAAACTTTTCTCGGCGGTGCTTGAATATATAATTAGACGTCTCGAATGGAGTCAATATGGACTAAACATTAACAGAATGCAACTAAACCATTTAAGATTTGCAGACGATCTAATTCTAATCTCTGAAGATCCGAGAAGCCTGCAAGCAATGCTTGAACAGTTGGTGTACGAAAGTGAAAAAGTCGGACTCTCCACGAATAATACAAAAACCAAAGTAATGACTAATTCCGACAAAATCACCATTACAGTCAACGGCAACAAAATAGAGTACGTCGATGAATATACATACCTAGGACAGATAATATCACCAAAAGACCTTACAACCAAAGAAATAAACAACAGAGTACAATTAGCATGGAAAAGATACTGGTCTCTTAAAGAAATTGTCAAAAACCCGCAGGTACCACTAAAAGCAAAGAAAAAAATATTTGATTCCTGTATTCTACCTATCATGACATACGGATGTCAAACTTGGAGTCTAACAAAACAAAACTTACACAAACTAGAAACCTGTCAACACAGCATGGAGCGAAGTATGCTCAAAGTCAAGTTAAGAGACAAAGTAAAACTAGGAACATTATGTAACCAAACTAAAATTAACGATGTAACATACTGCATAAGAAAATTAAAATGGAGTTGGGCAGGTCATATGATGAGGAGTAAACAAGAAAAATGGGCTAAGGATGCAACCGAATGGTGTCCCAGAAAAAATTAAAGAAAGAAAGGGAGGCAGCATCTGAGATGGGAGGACGATATTCGGAAAATAGCCGGTGCTACTTGGAAGAGGACGACTCATGACCGGAAAGTGTGGCAATCTCTAGGGGAGGCCTTTGCGGAAACGCAAGACAATCTCAAAACCGGTGTCAATTAACATAAGTGATAGTAACTTTCTTCTAAGATTGTTAAATAAAGGCTATTATTATTATTATTCTCCATGAAATGGTATCATACCGAAATGGTTGCATAGTTTTGTTGACATTTATGTGTAGATACTTATCGCGAAGTGAAAGTTTAAGTGCGGTTTTATTAAATTTTAAATAGTTTACGAACAAGTAAGTATAAATTAATAAATTTGCATAAATAGTTTTATTCTTGACGACAGCAAATAGGAAGTTTCTGTGACAGGTTATTTTGCAAGTGTGTGCGTTCTTACGAATGTGTCTCGAAAAAATTTGGACAGAATTTTTGTGTGGGGCCCATCTTCTAGTTCTTCTATAATCTAAGGTTGGGACGCTACTGAATTCCCCCGCTATGCCTCTTTTCTCAGAAACCTTCCATTCGAACAAACAAACATACAATAATAGGCTCACATACACATACGAATAATTAATAAAATATTATTTTATAACTGAGAACACAAATCAATTACAACAACACGTTAATGCTTTTTAATGTTTCTTTTTATTGTTTATACAATGTACAATATAATTAAAAGCGATGCAGTCATTTATATATAATTTTTTGTTGTTCTCCAACTTTTATAACTTTTTTTTTTGCTTTCTTTTTTGTTCCATCATTAAATTTATTGCAATCCATTTTACATAAGAAAAATTATCTTTATTATTTTTGGATTTTTTTTTTTTGTATTTTTTTTATTTATTTTTAAATAAATTTAAATTTTTATAAATAATTGTTGTTTATTTTTTCTTTCATTAATATTTTTTTTTTTTTAAATTATTTGCTCAGTTTTACAATTTTTTATTTTTGTGTGTGTGTGTATTTTTTTTTTTTTTGTAAATTTTACGTACGATAATATTATTTGCATACTTTTTTTTAAATTTTATTTTTCAACGAAACATTTCAAATTAAGAGAAAACAATTTTTTTTTTCTGTTTTGTTATAATGAAAATACTTGTTTTTGTTGTTGAGTATTCCAATCATTTTCTTTTTTATGTTGGTTTTGTTTTCATTTCCGTTTCGAGTAATATTTTTTGAAACATTTCCGTTTCGAATCTATTCGAAATTTTTGTTGCGTACATTTTAATTTGTTCGTATTTTTTTTGTTCCACCATTCAAATAATTAATTTAATTGATTTTTTATGCAGTAAATATTGTGTTTGTTGTTGTTGACATTTATAATTATTATTGTTATTATTCTTTCATTAATTTATTATTATTATTATTATTACTATTATTATTATTATTATAATGTTAGTATTATTTTTTGTTTTTTTTTTTTAAATTATTTATTTATCTACTGAAGCTCTTTTTCTTATTTATTCACATTAATTAATTTTTTTTCTGATTTTCTTTTCTTTCGCACAATTTGCTTATTTATTTAATAATTACGAATCAATTAAACTTTTAATTATTTGACAGACCAAAAATAAAAAAACAACAAACAAACAAACAAATAATATGGAATTTTATTATTTTTTTCCTTTCTTCTTTTTGTATCAAACTTATTATATTATTATTATTATTATTGTTATTATTATTATTATTATTAAATTTTTTTTTTGAAAATTTTCAATGAAATAATTCAAAATATTGTATGCAATTTTTCTGTTCATTATTATAATTCTAACAGTTTGTAATTTTTTGTTGGTGTTGTTTGATTATGCAAACATATTTTTTGTTGTTAAATTTATTTATATATTTTCCTTTAAATCTTAAGTTACACAGAAATACAAAAATATTTTAAACAATTTTACTTGAATTTAATTAGTAAATTTCTTTATCAAATTCCATTTGAATTCTATCATTACGAAATTTTTATAGTCAAATAATATTCTCTTAAGTTCTTCTTACTTATTTATTTTTTTGAATGATTTTAAATAATATTTATTTATTTCTTTTTTTTTTCAAATGGTTTAGTATTTTTTTCTTCTTCTTCATTTATATATTTTGTATTGTATTTTTTTTGGTTGTGTGTTTTTATTTAAATATTTAGATTCTTATATAAATAGTTTCTTCTCATTTAGTTTATTTGTTAAATTTATAAACGAGAATGCAATATATTTTATTTAGAAAGTTTTCTTTTGCGTTATTAGTGCATAAGTGTAAAAAGCAAGCATTGTTTCATTTTATTTTATGTTAGTTTCATTTTTTTAATGTTCGTATGTATAATTCGTATGCATATATGTACATACACTCAATTATGCATACTTGGTTTTCTTATGTTTTTTATTTTATTTTTATAATTACAGGTATTATTAACATTTACTTTTTTCAGTAATAAAAATGAAATGAAAACTTTTTTTTTTTTTGATTTTTCCGACAAAAATTTAATTAACAGCTTCTTTTAAAAATATTTTACATTTATATATAAAACTAATGATTTGCTTGTATTATAAGAGTAAATTTAAATAAAAAAAAATTGAAAGGGAAATTAATTTGAGTAAAGTTGTATTTTTTTTTTTTGAAATTTATATTGACGTATTTAACATTTATTATTTATAGAACATGTGATTCAGGAAGAAATCATTTCTTTTATCATAATTCAATAAATGAGAGCCAAAAATATTTTTAAAAAAAATCAAAATTAATAATTTAAAAAAATCTATATTTATTGGAAAGATTCCCAGATGAAAATATATAAAATTGAGAAAGAAAATTTATTTTTATGAATTTTTCATTTAAAAAACTAAATGTTGAAAAATTCATATACGAAAATTGAATATTTTTTTATTTTGTATTGTGTTTGTTTTTTTTTTGTGTTAAACAATTTTCATAATAATGTATTTTCAGATATGCCTTATAATATTAATTTTTATTTTTTAGGAAAAAATTTATGTAAATTCAAAATAAAAACAATTTTTTTTTTAAATTTTATGTTTACGCTGGCATTAGGTTTAGCAAAATTAAACGTTAGCACAATATGTTAGAGAATTTATGGTATGAACACAATTCCGACGACAACTCCAATTGCTTTTAAAAAATTACAGATTTCAACGGATTCAATAAATTAAACACAATCGAAACAAGTAAAGAAACGGCAGTTGTTATTAGCTATTTTTTTCATGTTATTATTTTTGACAGGTCACGTGTGGCAGCATGTGACGTGTTTTAGTGTCAAAAGTGATCAGTTAGCACTGCCATTTCATCATGGAAAGACTTACACTCGAATAGCGCTTCCAATTAATAATATAATAATATTAGTATTATTGAAATTCGTGCTTTGTGAAAAATGTGTTTCGGCCATTTTATGGTCGTCATAATCGACCATTTTATGGTCATCATAATTGAAAGGTGACAAAATTTTGCAGCAATTTTACCCAATTGGACATCAAATTACCAACCCGTGTGCGTAGATTGCGTACAGAGGAAAATATTCCTGCCGTAGCTACCAGTGTTGGTGAAGACGGCGATTTGTCCATTTTATGCAAGGATCTTGGTCTAAAAGCGTATAAAATATAGCTCGTGCAAGAATAAAAGCCGCACGACCTGCCAAAGCGTTAAATTTTTCGTGAGTGGACCTTAGAACAACTTGGGGAAAATCCCTTTTTTTTACCAAAATATTGTGTTCAACGACAAAGCTCATTTCTGGTTTAATGGGTTTGTGAATAAGCAAAATTGTCGCATTTGGTCTGATGAACAACCACAGGCAAAAGAACAACTGCCACTGCACTCTTTGGTGCGGTTTATCGGTCCGTAGTTCTTTAAAGATGACCCTAGTCGCATTTTTACCGTTAATGGCGCTCGATGATTTCGAACTTGTGGTTTTAACAATGCGGCGCTACATGCCAAACAGCACGTCAAACAATGGACATATTAAGAGATGAGTTCGGTGAGCTATTTATCTCACATTTCAGATTGATGAGTTGGCCGCCTAGATTGTGCGATTTGACGCCTCTAGACAATTTTTTATGGGGCTACATAATATAACTCCTCTATCACCCCTTATTTTAAGCATTATTCAATTTAAAATTTCCTTAACCTCATATAGGCTTTTATCTTGCCTTTGATTTCCATTTCGACGATGTCATACTGAAATGTATGGCAGTACTAAAATGAACGAGGCAAAATAAGAAACTAGATATAATTAGATGAAAAATCGTTTATTGTTATTGGACCGCTTCGGTATTTTACGTATTCCTATTAGATTGTGAAGGTTTTATAATTCTGACAGTGAGAACTACATGCTTTTTGTAGGCAATTTTCGTCGTAATTGTGTCCTTTTATAATTGTGAAAATTATATTTCAAAAGTGTTATTATATTGATTGAAAATTGGTTTTGAACATAAAACCTTATAACACAGCATGAAAACAATATATAATAACAGTCATAAATTAGTATAAAATTATGACGCAGAAGTAAAAGTGAATTGAAATTTTTATTCTACTTTTTTCTAAACATTAACTGACAGGTTTTTGAGATTTTCGGTTTTTTTTTTAAAATCAAAATTTTAAAACAAAATTAAATAAAAATAAACTTTTGCAAATAGGCATTTTTTTTCGAATGCAAACCATAAAAGTGTTATTTCAATTGCATTTACATTAATTACACTCAAATTATGATTGAGAATTTTATTAAAATTACCTAAACATAGAACATAGTGTTTTAAGGTGTTTTACTTTTATTTTGGTTTCTTTTCATTTAAGAAAATTGTGCTCAATTATGATTTGTTAAATAAGTCTAATTTATTTCAATTTTACGTATATTAAATATTTGTAGAATTTTCTTCCACATTCAGCTAAAGTAGATTTTTTTTTAATTCGTTTCAATTGCTTTTTAGACAATTTGTTTTAATTTTCTTCAATTTCGATTTATCTTTAAAGTAGCTCAAATTAACCTCATCCGAATTATTTTTTTTCGTCTGAATCTATGTTAAGTACATGTAAGACTGGCATATACACCTCATTATAATCGGATATAACAATTTCGAAACACAATTTTTTTTTAATCAATGTTCTTTATTTTTGTCGTTAATTATTTTTTTTATTAATTTTACCATCCAATATAAATATAGATTGTGTGTACGACTTGGGAAAATAGTATTTTATGTATACATGCAGATAGCTTTTTTGTCCTTTTACATTTACAATTTAATTGTAGTAGTATACAAGAACCTATAATCTAAGGTCTTGTTTGTTTGTTTTTTTTCGTTTTTTATCTTTTCGTTTGTTTTGTTTCTATAAAAGATATACACATTAACATTCAATTCTACGTTGTTCTATTTCTCTACTACGTAATGTAAAATAATTTTTTTTGTTTGTTTTTTAAACAATTGTCAGGTTTTGATATGTGGACTTTTATTTATTTTCGTTTAAGAGATACGAAATTATTTTTTTTTTAACTATTTATTGTACCAATTTTTGTCTAAAATTTCACTGTGAATATCTATGTGAAAATAGTAAAAGATTTTTATGAATTGAAAGTTACAACAACAAAAAAATCAAATAAAAAAGAATATTTTCTAATTTAAAAAAAAAAAACTAATATACCATAAATGTATGCACATAAAAAATATTTCTTTTTTTAAAGTGTACCTAACATATTTTTTTCCCTTTTTATGTATCTAATCTGTACATAGACATTCTTATTTATTTTAAATACGCCTCATTTATTAAGAAAATAGAAATTATTTTTATCTTAAGCTAACAAACTAATTATAATTCTAAATATATACTCAAAAACTTTTTAATTTTTATATTATTTGTTTTGTTTTTTTTTTGTTCATTTTCTTTTTTTTGGTGAAATATTATTTGCTTATAAATAAAATAATTGATGATGGCAAGAAACTTATGGCAAACAAGTTTTTATTTTTATTTTTTTTAATACATTTCATAACTTTTCTTATCTTTTATTCCTAGTTTTCACCTTTATTTACTTAATAATTTCTTCTTTTTTTTTATAAATTTAATATTTACAATGAAAAATTATAACACATTCTAAATTAAATTTATTCTTTTTCTGTTTATTTTCTCTACCATATACCATATTTAAAGCAAACCAAAAAAAGTTTCTAAGTAAAAATAAATTTTTGCCTAATGGTTTAATGTTTGAATTTTATTTACACATTTTGCATAATACATACTTATTTTTGGTTTGTATTTTAATTTTGAATATTTCTTTATATTTTGCAACTAAAGCCTGGTATGCAGCTCGAGCTAAGATAAATTTTCATACGATTTTTAGCTAGCTAAATCGAAAACGAAAAATTTAGCTCACGATTTCGCCGGGCAGTACGCAGCTCGAGAGTGAAAACAAAGTCTCCATTGACAAGTCTCCACGCGATTTCACTTTGGTTTTCGCTACAATTAAATGCACGGAACAATAATCAAAGATAAATGTTAGCTAAATTTTGACGTTTGTGTTTCACTGTCGTTTAGCTGCGCTAAATGAGAGAGTAGTGGAGATCGCGTTAAAATTTATCTTCGCTCGAGCTGCATACCAGGCATAAGTTGCTAAGAGTTAAGTGAAAGTTCTTTCGAATGAATCTTATCTATTTCGATTTTTTCTTCCATTAAGATATGGAAAATCTGATTTTCTGAAAATTAATAATAAACTTTTTTTAATAATTAATATTATTGTTAATTATTAAAAATCGAAATTGTCTTTAATAATAATTAATATTATTGAAATGTTTTTTAATAAAAACCAGATTCCAAATAGACCCTTAAATGATTAATGTCACTCTTACTATTATAGAATATTTGGACACTTTTTTCTCTAAATCGGTCTGGTTTTGACTATAAAGAAATTTTCTAGTGATCTATTGATAAATTTTTAGTAATAATAATAATAATAGTAATATAAGTAGGGTAGCAAGAGGCACATAGTCACAAAACGACCAATATTATTGTCACAAAACCACTTCGACCAATAATATTGAGGCTTTTAGCGAATCTCAGTATCATATAGGATGGTAGCCGGAAGATATCATAGGGATCAGGGCATTCCGAATTAAGATGTCGAAATCTCTGGTGGGCAATAGCATTGAAATCGCAGAGTAGATGCTCACACGTTTCATCCTCTTCAGAGCAAAAACGACAGATTCTTGTGTCCGATTTTTCCACTTTGTTAAGATGATATCTTAACAGACAATGGCCAGTGAGTAGCTTTAGGTCTGTGTTCTTGAATTTAATGACCTCTATCACCCTTTTTTTTTAAAGAAAAGTCGATGAATTTTTTGGAGTGATTCATGTTCGGGAGTGATTCATGTCCAGTGTGAGATTTTTACCTCGCGCTCCCAGAACTCTATAATGGACCCTAGATGACCCTTTGTATAGCCACAAAATGGTTCTGATCCAATGAACGGAATATTCGCTGCTACTTTGGAAAGTTACTCTATTGTATTTGACAAGTTGATTTAAGACCGTGAGGATATCCGAAAATTAATTTATATTTAAAAAAAAAATAGTCACCATATTAGTAGTTGTATAGTTTGAAATTAATAAAATAATCTACAATCTTAAAGAACAGAATACATTAAAAAAAAAAAATTCCAATCCTAACTCTTATGGTCTGAAGTTTATTTCATTAAGCAATTTTCTATTATAATATTTGCATATGTGTTTTTGTATGTGTATATTGAAGCATTTAAGCGTACATAATCTTAGAGATGTATTTTGTTTTTATACTCTTATATAATAAATAATTTGATTTTATTAATAATTTTCTATAATATTTTGATCTTTTTATTCCATGTTAATTTGAAGTATATTTTTTCTAATGAAACAAACAAACAAAAATTAAGGAAAGTAAACAGAAAAAGTGAATACTTTTAATTATGAACTAAATGTGTTTTAATAGAATACAATTAATTAATTATACATTATTTTACATTATAAATAAATTAATTTATTATATGTATTTTTCTTTATTTATAAAATTTTTTTTTATTACTCTATTTTTTCTTCTTCTTTACAATATAATAATTATCCAATATTTTTTTGTTTGTTTCTATTTTCTTTCCTTTTACATTTATTATATATATATATATATATAATCTTTGAATGTATATATATATATATATATATATATATTTTTTTTTTGGTTTTGTATTTAGATTGTAAACATCGCAAAAAAGCCCAGCAATAATATAATTATTCAATAAATATTTTTATTTCTCTTTTAATGATATAATACATAATATTTTGATAGGTAAATGGCCAGATTTCATTTATTTATTTATTTATTTATTTATTTATGGTAAGTATTTGTGTTGCTCATTTATAATTTTTTTATAGATTTTTCTTATTCATTTAAATATATATGTATCTATAATATTTCTTTTTATTTGCTTAAATATATTATTAAATAGTTTTACTTTTTTCTATTATGCACATCGAACAGAATTATTTTGCAATTAACATTTTTCTGTTTCTTATAGAGATTTTTCTTTCCTTTTTATTTTTAGATTTCTCCTTTCTCTTCGAATTCCATTTTTGTTATTTTTTTTTTTTTTAATATTATTTTATTTTTGCTTACTAATGATTTTGGTTCCCTTTTTATTTGTTATATACTTTTAGGATTTTCTACAAATTCAATGAGAGAATATACATATTCAATTCTCATTTCTAATTCAAGGCAGCATTTATTTGAAAATTACTATTTACTTATTTAATCATTTTAAATCATATTAATTATTATCAATTCTTTTTTTTTTTTTTGTGTGTAAGTTTAGGTGTTTTTCTTTCAATTTCCAAATAAAAATTGATGAAATATTTTCAAAAATTTCCTTATATATATATACGAAATTATAAAATAATTTTATACCCTTTTTTTTACTATTGTTTTTTTTATATATAATAATTACCATAATAATCCAAATTTATTTAATATTCGGTTTTTTGTTTTTGTTTTCTAAGCAACATAATATTTTCATATTTTGTTTGTAGTAATAATATTAATTTATAGTTTTTGAAAATTTGACTAGTTTGTATTTTTTTTTTTTAAATATTCTTTTTAATACTTAATATTTGTCATGAATTTATATATGCATTGGTAAGCAATAGGTACGATTATGTAATTAGGTATATTGAAAGCGTTATAGTTATTATTAAATACTCAGAATAATTATAATTTAAAGTTTTTATTTTTTTTTTTTAAAATGGCAAGTTTTTATGAAAAGAGAATTTTTCAAAAATGTCTTCTTTAAATAAAAAAAATTATCAAAGCAAAATATTTTACTTTTGAAATTAATATTGTATTGTTTGATTTTTTTTTAAATAAACATTTTCTAAAATAGATATTATTTTAAAAAAAATATAAATTATAAAATATTTTTCCAAAATGATTTCTTGAAATTTATCACTTCTATTATATTGATTTATTGGCAGCAGAAAACCCTTTGATACGTTTACGCTGCCATCTATTGTCGGGCCAGTTTTTTTTTTTTAAATTGGCAACATAACTAATAGAAATTGGAATAAGAAAAGCCAATTTTCGAACAAAAATAAAAGATAAATTGTTAAAAAAAAAATTATTTTATGTTTGCACTTTAAATCTGAGTAGCATAAAAATAGATTTTTAATGAACACATAAATATTTAAAAAATATTTTTATTCTAAATTACATTTTGTCTGTTAAGTTGTATTGCGTATAAAATGTATTAAATAATAATTTAAGCTATTATACTTTGTAGAATAATATCGTTATTTTTGTTTTTTTCCTTTTATTCTTCCTGTTTAATTAAATAATATATAATATTGTAGAAAATATATTCTTTGTTTATATAATGTTATTGGGATAATAATAAATGTACTATATGCAAATTTGTTATGTTTGGAATTTTTCTCTTATGTTTGTTTTTGTATTCTTATTTATTTTATATCAATTTTGTTAAATGTGTTTTATGCAATTTGAGAAATATGATTAATGTTTTTTTTTTTTTGTTTTTTTGGGGTAAATATTTTTGTATATTTCAAATATTTTTATTTCAATATAAATGAAGTTTTATTCAAAAATAAGCAAAAGACGCCTGCGCCAATGCATTGTTAAGTATAATTTCAGCTTTTTTATTTATTTATTTATTTAAATATATTTATTTATTTATCTATTTATTTCTATAATACTAATTTTGTCATAATTGTTTTGTTCTGTTTTTAAATATATGTATGTACGTGTAAATGTTTATAATTATTTTTATATTTTCACTTTTATCAAATATGTTCTTTTTTATTATAATATTATTCTATTAAATTTTTTGAAATTTATTTTTCCATTTAAATTATTCGAGAGAATTTATTTAAATTATAAAGTTTTTTTTTTAATTTTGGTATTGTTACAATATATGTTAGCAAATTGAAATAATATTTTGGATGAATTTTTTCTGACAATGGGATATGTCTTATTTCAATTTGTTTTCGCAGTAATTTTTCCTATTTAAAGATCTTGTTATGTAGAATAGTTAATATAAATGAATTTTAAGAAATTAATTTTGTTTTCATATTAAACATTTGTTGTCCTTTTCCTATTTAAGTAATTTTTAATTATGAATTTGTTCTGTTCAAAATTATTTTACTAAGAATTTAGTTTCGGAGTCTAGCAAAATATATTCATTAAGGGAAAATGTAAAACGTCTTGAAGTCATTTGAATTCTTGTAAAAAGATGAAGAAAAACGACTTGATATTATTTATAAAAAAAAACACCGATTTTGTATTTATTCTTAAAAAAATAACTATTAAGTACACAAAAATAATGTATAACTTATTTTGTTTGAATCAAGTCTATCACAATAATTTTTACGTATCGTATAAGTTTTATTTAAGTTTAAAAAAATAAGAAAAAAAAATTTCTTTTTCTAGTAACTATAAATTAGGAGTATTTATTGTATGAGACTTTGAAAAATTTGTTTTTTATTATTTTTGCATAAAACGCTTCTAATTTTATTATTGAGATTTTAATTTTAAAATGCATTAATAATTATGGAATTAAACTAATAATTTTTTTTAAAAGTAAAGTAATACAGAAGTAATACAGCAGATATTATAAATAAATCAAAAATTCCCTAAAGATTGTTTTAACGTTTTTGAACATACACTTTTTTTTTTAAAAATAATTTGTTTTTTTCTTCTGGTTTTTCTCTTTTTTTTTTTTTGATTTTATTTGAATTGTAATGGATTATTTTGCATTTTTTTCTCTCTATTTAATCAATAATATTAAATATTTTTTTTAAGGATTTCCTTTTTTATTTGCGAATTGTGCAATTGAAAGAAAATGGGGCAAAACATAAAAAAAAAAGTTTTTTTTTTTAAATAAATTTAACTGAAAAAAATTGATTTGAAAATCAATAATAAATGAGATTAACTATTAAATCGATCACTCAATTTAATGTATAAAATGAGATTATTTTATTACAGGAGGCAAAAAGTATCAGTTTGGGTGAAAAACTGAAAAAAAAATTAATTTG
Organism: Atherix ibis; assembly: GCA_958298945.1. NCBI lineage: Eukaryota > Metazoa > Arthropoda > Insecta > Diptera > Athericidae > Atherix > Atherix ibis. The sequence continues at coordinate 25,273,798 of OY282605.1, read as the reverse complement.
ATATCCATTTGGGGTGTTACCCAAAGTGAAAAACTTAAAAAAAGTAATTTGATATCGATTAGCAACGGACATTATGATGCACGTAAACGGGTAACCAGCTAAAAAGCGCAACCACTGTACGTACGCATGTCGTTAATCATCCATCAGTGATAGCGAAACATTTTAAAACTTTCAAAGCCAAATGTCAAATTCCAAAGCTAGAATGTAGTGAGCTTTTAGGAAAGATACGGACAAGCACGCTTATTTTTGTGCACACTATTTTCAATTTGTACGTGCTTAACTAGAAACAGACGAGTATGTAAAAACAGAAGCTCCGAACTTATACATGTAATCATTTCCTGTATGTAGATTATTCCAATTACATTTTTCGCCCAAAATTCACGTTTACGTGCCGGAATCTCTATCTGCGTGGAAAAGAGCTTTGCCGTACGTTGAAAAATAATCCGCGCACACGTTTCTTTAACTGTTCACAGAACGTACGTACTCAAAATTCCATGCAAAACAGAACGTTTATTCTTAAATGATTATTTTATAACAGTTAATCAGCTGTGATGGAAATAAAATCGTACGTTTTTAAGAGTTCGTAATTAATGCTTAATCGAAAAAAACTAAATAATAACAAAAAATATGTATATAAAAATGGCCTTTTAATTATATATTATTATTTTCAATAATTTAAATTCATTTTTAATTATTAACTCTTAAATGATTTTGTTTTTATAACAGTTAATCAGATTTGCTCCATTTTCATATGAAAACAGGTTCAGACATTATAGAGTGTGTTCATTTATTTTAAATGCTAGGAGTATTATTTTCCTTGTTTTAAGGAGTGTTTTTTTAAAAAATTTTTTAAATATTATTAGTGAAACATTCATTTATGTATGCAGTAGGGGTATATTCATATATATATGTAGGTGTGTACATTGCTATTTTTAAAAATATTTCATTTCAATATACTATTGTATGTTGGTTTATGGTGTATAATATAAATTTAATTTTTTTTGAATTTCTTTTAATATAATTTGATTTCTTTTTTTTTTAAATATCTTATTGTGTAACGGTTTGTGTGTATATATGTATATATATATGTAAGTGTAGATTTGTGTAAATAAATTATTTATCTTATAATTCTTACAATCTGAGCGTTTTATTCATTTATTACATTTGAAAATTTTCTTAGTGGGTTTTTTTTATATTGCCTTTGAGGCTTCTGAAGCAACTGTTACGGACTATGCGTATAACCAAACATTTTTTTGTATGTTAATGGCGATTGCAAATGCCTGTGAGGTATTACCTCCCGCTCTGTAGGAAGTGGCCATAATTCCTAAGAATACAAAAAAATATATTTTCCTTTTTTTTATAAAAAAACATGTTTTCCTACATTTTTTATTTTTTTTTCGGCGAGTTTTTTTTTTAATTTTTAATTCAATTTAATTGGCAAATATTTAATTATTTAGAGCATATTGAAGAAAAAAAAAAAATGTTTAACATCAAAAGCATATCAAAGCTGTGTAAATAAATAATGTGAAATATTTTTATCATAATATAATAGAGGGTTATCTATTTTGTGGTTTGAAAAGTACAGTCTTGTCATTTGATAGCTGCTCAAGTTTGGTTTAAAAACGGTAGATACGTCAGTAATCAAAATTGTCATATATGGGGCTCTGAAAACCCACTGGTTACTATGAAGAAGCCATTGTATCCGAGAAAATTGACTGATACAATGTGCTTTTTGGTCTGAAAGTGTTATAAGCTCGTATTTCTTTGAAAATTGAAAAGGACAGACCATTATTGGCAATTCTGAGCACTATGACCGTACGATAACCGATTTTTTTTTTGCTCTGAACTCAAAGATTTTAATCTCAACCATATGTGGTATCAGCAAGACTTCGCCACAGGCCAGAAAACATGACAAATTTTTGCTTTATTGCACGAAACATTCCTTGGACGCGTAATTTCCAGATTTGGTGATGTTAATTGGCCTCAAAGGTCGTGTGAGTTGACGCCGTTCGATTTTCTTCTTATTGTTATAAAGATAATCCTCAAACTTTAGAGCATTTTAAAAAAACCGTTCATCCAAGTAATGGCTGAATTATAGCCTGAAATGTGCGAAAAACTCATCAAAAATTGCCTGAAAAGGATTGATTCCTTCAAAAAGTCTCCTGGCAGCATTTTGATTTGAATAGAACAATATAATTAATTAAAACCTTAATCGAATTTTGAAATATAATATGTTTTATTTAACTTTACTGTTGGAATAGAACAAATTAGATAACCATCTATAATATTAGTACAATAAATTGTGTAATTTTGGTAGAAGTTTTTGCAATTTTATTCTTATGTCGATTTTTTGTTATTAAAGTACTTCTTATTTTTTATTTTTGTACAATTGTTTATATTTTTCATTCCACTATAAAGTGAATTAAATTGAATATTAGCTCTATCACAAAAAATGACTATTTTGCACTATTAAAATTTTACTCTTATTGTTTTGTATTTTACATCTTATTTGTTCATAAGATAAATCTAACAAATAATCAAATTAAGATAAGAATTTTTTGTTGTTGAAATAAGTAAAATATTAGAAAATTAATGATCATTTGTAAGTAAGTACGAGGGTCGTTCAATAAGTCCTTAGAAAATCCAAGTAGCATTATCGACAGGAAAGCTGTCAAAATTTTAGCTCGATCCATAGCGTAGGTCAATTTCTATAGTCGATTAAAGTTAACGACATTTATTTGTGCATAACAATGGAAAAAAGCGAGTTTAGGGCTGTCATCAAACATCTCCATTTGAAAGGCTTAAGCCCGAAAGAAATCAAAGCCGAGTTGGCTGCAGTTCATGGCACATCTGCACCTGTGTTTGCGACGGTTTACAATTGGGTGAATGAATTTAAACGTGGCCGTTCACCCACAAAAGATGAACATCGTTCAGGACGCCCAGTTGAGGTGTCTACTCCTGAAATCATCGACAAAATCCACGATCTGATTTTGAACGATCGGCGAATTAAAGTGCGCGAATTAGTTGAGGCCACGGGCATATCACAAGGTACAGTCGCTTCAATTTTGCATGAAAAATTGTCTGTGAAAAAAATTTCGGCAAGATGGGTGCCATGTCCCATCGGCCGGCAAGGTGATGGCCACGGTCTTTTGGAATTCGCAGGGCATCATTTTTATCGACTACTTGGAAAAAGGCAAAAACAATAACAGGAGCGTATTACGCGTCGTTATTGTAACGGTTGAGCGAGGAAATCAAAGAGAAACGCCCCATCTGAAGAAGAAAAAATCCTCTTGCATCAGGATAATGCGCGTGTGCACACCTGCGCTGTTTCCATGGCCAAAATTGTGGAATTGAGAATGGAATTGTTGCAGCATCCCGCTTATTCACCAGATTTGGCCCCGAGTGACTATTTTCTTTTCCCCAATCTGAAGAGATGGCTTGGCGGACGAAGGTTCACTTCCAACGAGGACGTCATTTCTCAAACGGATGAGTATCTTGCAGAACTTCCGAAATCCTATTTTTTGGACGGGATAAAAATTTTGGAAAAACGGTTGGAAAAGTGTACAGAGCTAAAAGGAGATTATGTTAAAAAATAAAATTTTTTTTTTAAAAAACAGTTTTTTTCCATCTTTTTCTAAGGACTTATTGAACGACCCTCGTATATATAAAATAATCAGAAGTACGTAGTGCAGGGGTGGGTAGGGGTTATGGTTGGATGAAGCTGGATTAAAGAACAGAAACGCGAAAGTGAATAAGAAAAAATGAATGTGGAAGAGTATAAAAGTTGTTTCTTTTTTTTTTCTTTTAGTAATGAAATTATTGCAGAATCATTTTTATTTACTACAACTATTATTTTTTTATTTTTTTTTGCAAAGTCTAGTCTCAAAAATTATTGCAATTTATACAATATTTGGTCTTATTTATAATTTTTTTTAAATAATTTTCTTTGTAGCTTTAGTTGCTTAGCTGTGAAGAAATGCTACGATAATAAAAGAGGCTCTTTAGTCCTTTTTCTTATAGTGAAGTTATTCTGTTCTGTTTTTATATTCTGTATTAATTTTGGTTTCTGTTTTTTTTTTTTTTTTTTTTTTTTTTTTGTATTTTTGTTTAAATCATTTTACAGCGCTTAGAAAGCCTGATAATAAATAAAAACAAAAATTCAATATGTGCTGGCTTTTAAATAATTTGCATTAAAATTCACACGAAAAAATTAAAGCAAATTTTATTGTTGGATTACCTGCAGAGATTTTGCTCGTTCTCAGGAGGTCACCTTATCCTTTTTCATTGTTAAAGAGTTCATCAAGTTTTTTATTGTCGCACCCAAACCCTTGCTTGGCGTATTCGAATCGGAGGATAATCTGTTCTCTGGATGAGCATCTAAGCATTTTTGGTATCGCAACTAAAATTAAATTCAAACACGATAAGAGTTAATTAATTATTATATTTATATAAGTTATAATTAAAAAAAAAAGTTAAAAAAAGACAACTGAATTTACCTTGCAAGCAGCTTCAACAGTTTTACATAAAGCACCACTAGATGGTTCACAGTGAAAAACATGAACTACAAATTTATCCTGCGCTGTATGCATTATAAATGCACAATTTTTTACATTTTTACCAATTCCCAAAAAACTTAGGTATCTAACTCTACATTCAGTTAATAACTTTGCGTCTTCCTATAATTCATGAAAAATATTTAGTAATAGTTATTATTTATATTATTATTATTATTATAAGATTAAATTTATTTTTGTATTACTTACCCCAGAGCTATGTACACTGATCATGCTCGGCGCAACTGAAACATTAACATTTTCCCACAATTCTGGTTTGGTATCTCTCAATACCTGTTCGATAGCTGTATTTAGCACCTCCATTCCAGTTGCTTGTGGTACTTCGCGAGATCCCAAATATTGAGCCTTGAGAACTTTTTTAGGCTCTTCCATTGGTGTAGGAAACGATTGTGCTAAACAGCAGAATATTGATAGATTAATTTTGGTTTCAATTAATTTTTTCCCTAATGTCGACAATCGAAAATAAGCAGAATTTCACTTACGATGTCTAGTCCACTTTCGGTTTTCTGTTGGTAAATCAGTTGGACGTATGGCACCACGACCGCTAGTAGAGCTACTGCTACTATTGCTAGCATCTAATTGTAGCGATCTTTCAATCATTATCCTTTTACAAATATCCCTAAAAAAATTACATAAATAGGTATATAATTATATATATATATACACTCTCTTACAAGTACTTGTAATTATTTTAATTTTATTCTCACCTCAAAGTATTAGCAATGGTCCTAGCGGCCGTATCACAACGGAATACGTGACACATATGAATCCTTGTTAATCGATCACGAGCAACATATGCAAAATCCCTAAGGAATATATTTTACATTTAACATCAAAGTAAACTTTGTAAATTAAGTCGTAAATAATTTTTTTTTTTTTTTAAATGATATTAACAAAATTTATTTTCAACACATAATTTTGTGCATAAGTTTTATGTTGTGCATTTTCTTTTCTAAATGGATATTTCGAAATTCATTTTAAGCATCCTGAATATTAATTAAAATTAAAGCAGATAATTAATGTATGAATAAGAAAATAATACAATATATATAAAAAAATTCTAAAATGTAAAATTTCATGTGAAAGGAATTATTTTTTTCAGGAATTATTAATTTATATTTATGCTGATGATAAAAAAAAATATTCATTTTTTTTTAAAATATAAAAAGCGATTGAAGTTAATGTCTGATAAATATATATTATGCCATAATTAATAAATGGTTATCCAATTTGTCCTTTCGAAAGAACTCAAATTTTTGTGAAACTTTCATTTCATTTTATTGCTTGAATATTGCCATTACCCAAAAAAAATATCGTTACTTAAATGACTGGCCATGACATTTTTTGCAAGATTCGATTCTTTAAAATTAATTTTTTATGATTTGTTCGCATATTTCGGACTGTTATTCGGCCATTTCTTAACGGATGTTGGTTTTTAAATACTCTAAAATTTAAATACGATATTTTCACAAAAAACAGTCCAATCGTGTCTAAACGCATGATTTTGAAAACCAATTGTTATCACCAAATCCCTGGGAACTTTTCGCACAATGTTTTAGAAGTCATATATGGTTTAGATTGAACTTTTTAAGTTCAAACGAAAAAATGTCCTTTACCAAACGGTCTTAGTGTGCAGACTTGACTTTTATATTCCCTTCTTCTTTATTTTCACAGGAATATGGGCCAATAACACCTTCGGATTAAAATAGATACTAGACAGCCATTTTAAGTGGATACAATGGCTTCGTCACAGATACTTGTGTATTTCTGGAGCCTCAAACAGTACTATTTTTTTTATTGACATATCCATCGAGCAAAAAGTGAGTATTATCGCTGAAGAAAATTTTTGTCGGAAAAATGACCATCCAAAACTTGTTGTTCTAGTACCCAATTGGCGTATCTTCTGCACGTTCCATGACCGACAGGTTTTAGTTCTTGCGTCAGTAAGCTTTTTATGGTTCGAGATTAAGTCAAATTCAAACAACGGCTATAATGTGCCCAAATGCCACATTTTCACAAAAAAGAAGCAATATTTTCAGCAGAGTGTGCGTAACGATGATGATAAGGACTCAAAACATCCAGTTTCTTTAAATTGCTCACTTGTGTTAACAACTGATTGTTCAAAAAGGAGGATTTGCTCTTCTACCAAAAAATCTAAACAAGTTTTTACAAATTTAACGCATTTTTCGGTAGTAAAATAATCTATAATATAAAATGTTAAGCATGCTATTTAACAAGATCTTAGATTATGTAGTATAAGTATAAGAATAGAAAATCTTTGCCAACCCTAACCTATCTATTAACTTAAAATAAAGCTATTAACCCCGTTGTTTTACAAGATCATACATAATTTGTACAATTTTACTTTGAAAAATTATTAAAATTCAATATAAATACTTTGGATTACAAAGAATAGTAAACGAAAATACAAATCAAAAAGAGTTTTTATAAAAATATTTTTTAACTGCTGTGCCTGCCATCTATTTCTTACTTATAGAACTAAATATGATCGTTTTGGTGCGCAGAGCGTATTTTACTTTTCAATTTGTAAGCGTATTTTGACATATCGAATGTGTACAATCCTTTTGGGTGCGGGTTATTTTTTTAATTTCATTTTAGTTTTTAAAAAAAAAAATTTTTTTTATTTATTTTCTCCGAATATTTATACCTTCCCCCTCAATTCATATTATTTCCCCTTTTAGTTTGGTTAACTTTTTTTTGGTTTAAAGTAAGTTGTTTGTAATTTTTCTTTAATTTTCACCATGTTTTTTCTTTTCTTCTTTTTCCCCTCCCATGGAGAACTTAACACCTTCGGGTGTCTCCATTATAGTGGGTATGTGAGAACATCTTATCAAAAAAAATTTTGCTATATGTTCCGGCATGATTTATTCTGTTTATGGTGGGTGTGGGAGCATATCTCAGAAAAAAATTCGAACCCCGCCGCAATCTTCCCATAAAGTTAGCTGCAAGCATGCCTAACTGAAACATGTGCTCATCTTTAATTTTAATCCCACATTTTAATACGTTTCCATCCTTTCCATATCATAACAAATATTGTGTTTTTTCTCTCATAAAAAGTGCAGTTATTATTAAAAATGCGTTGTAAAAAATTAATTATTTAAAAATTTAATATTTCAAAATATTTATAGAAAATTCAATATTCAATTAAAAAGTGATTTAGTTAAGCGAAAACTAAAGATTAGCGAATTTCGCTAATTCATGTGAATTATTTTTAAAAACTAATTATATATTTAAATAAATGCCATAGTTGTCTATCATTCAACTAATTTTAATTGAATTTCGAGAGCCCTAAGTGCCTAAAAACTAAAAAATTATTATGCAATATTGAATGTAAACGGATAATTTTTTGTGACCAGATTGACGTTTCAATGACGGTCGCCTGATTAATTTCCGATGGGCGTTTTAGTGGTTTTATGATCGTCACGGAAAAATCGAAGGAAATGATATGAATCATTTATAAGAATATAGTTTCTTCAAATTTATGAATTTTCATACTAATATCAGTGATTGTTAATGTATGATATTATAATTCAATGGTTATACACTATTTCAACTTAAATCTCAAGCTACTTCTATTGGCAAACGATGTAAGCAAATTTTTTATCATAAAAATGATCCGATGATCGTATTTGATATTTAAAAATATATTTTCAGAATTTAATGATCAGAAAAGTATGTATTGTAGGAATTCTGTTCCATATTTTGAAATGAAAACTTTTATGTGTAAATTAATGTATTCATAGCAAAACGAAATATTTTATTTAGTTTCTAATACTAAATTTTTTATATTAAATCAACTATCGCAGTTATTTAATTAATTTAAATAACTTTGAATATTATTTTGCCAAAGTAATATGTAAGCAAAACTTTCACATTCGACCGAATTTGGTGAGCTTTTTTCGGTTTTTGCTCGTGCGGTAGCTTCCATTGGGATGATTGAGCTTTGGTTTCTACGTCATAACCATAAACCGACAGAGTCCAACAGCTCCTTAGCAACGTTAATGCGATGATGTTTTTGGTCAAAAAATGGGCAAAAACCGAAGACGAGCCAAAACACGTGCAAGCAAAGCAGCTGTCAAAAATTAACTGCATATTCAAAATGGCTGAACTTGTCGGTATAAGTGAGAGACTTACTCACTAAAATCGAATATTGAATATACGTAACCTGCGGAAATTCAAAATTCGCGATACTTTTTGAACAGAGCTCGTATTGATTAAACCTTTACCATTATATGAACAAAGTATAAAATATTTCAAGTATTTGCTAAGAGACTTTTCGCAGGAGACGATCCTTCTTCTTACGTTATATTTGATGACTGAAAGTTTCAGAATTTTTTTTGATATCTTACGAGGAAAAAATCAACGGAGTCAAAGCAGACAATTTTGGTAGCCAATTAACATCAAAAAGTCTCGAAATTACGAGACCTGGAAACTTTTCATGCAATACAGCAAAAATTTGTCATGTTTTGTGGCTTGCGGCGAAGTTTTGCTGAAACCACACATATTTCAGATTAAAATCTACAAGTTGTTCAGGGCAAAAAAAAAATCGGGTAACATATGGCCATAGTGCTCAGAATTGACGTTCGCCATCTCTTGTTCTTTATTTCCAAAGAAATACGGACCAATAACACCTCCAGACTGAAATTCACAACAGAAAGTCACTTTTTTGAGCATACAATGGCTTCTTCACAGTCACTTGTGGTTTTTAGAGCCCTTTAATGGCAATTTTGCTTGTAGACATATCCACCGAGCGAGAAATGTGCCTCCTCAATGGAGAAAATATTATGCAAACCAGCTCCTTAGGAATGTTATTGAATCCAAAAACTTTTTAGCAATCTTAATGCAATTCTGTTTTTGGTCGAAAATGGGCAAAAATCGAAGACGAGCCAAAACACGTGCAAGCAAAGCAGCTGTCAAAAATTAACTGAACATTCAAAATGACCGAACTTGTTGGCATAACTGAGAGACATGAGTATCAACATAACGCCACAAAAAATCGAAAATCGAATATACGTAACCCGCGATACTTTTTGAACAGACCTCGTATATAAAAGTGCTCCTATCTGAAAGTGATGCCTTTGAGCAGTATGTTATGTGTGTGTCAGTTGCTTTAAGGTGGAATTTCGTTTGTTTGGTTTCAACTTGGCGCTTCAATTCCCTAACCTTGTATTCCATAATCTAAGATTTTACAGCTATCAAATAACAGCGCTATATTCTGCGAAACACAAAATAGATAACCATTTATAGCTTTAAGCAAGAAGCAAATGATTTACAAACACAACACCCTCTTTTGTTTGGTAGAAGTTTTTGCAATTTTATTCTTATGTCGATTTTTTGTTATTAAAGTACTTCTTATTTTTTATTTTTGTACAATTGTTTATATTTTTCATTCCACTATAAAGTGAATTAAATTGAATATTAGCTCTATCACAAAAAATGACTATTTTGCACTATTAAAATTTTACTCTTATTGTTTTGTATTTTACATCTTATTTGTTCATAAGATAAATCTAACAAATAATCAAATTAAGATAAGAATTTTTTGTTGTTGAAATAAGTAAAATATTAGAAAATTAATGATCATTTGTAAGTAAGTACGAGGGTCTAAATGTTGCGTCAGCTACCATCAGCTACTTTGGACAAATTGGGAGATTGTAGCTGACGACTTTGGTTCAGATTTAGCTGACGAATCAGCCAAGTTGGCTAACCGTCTAATACTTTACTTTTTTGTCAGCTGTTAGCTACTTATTGGACATTCGTCGGCAAAATTTTTTGTGACCACGTTGGCTGATGCCTGCCAATGTGGCTAAGGATCTAAGACAATTTTTGTATAAAAATAAAAATCAGTCGCATTACCGTTTTTTTTAAATTTCCTTTAATTTGCACCAAGTCTCTTTCTACATTTATAAAGAAACAATTTTAAACTATAACCGATTTGCCACCTTGCTTTACGGTTAGAAATACATCTTCCAACATCATAATTTCTCCAGCACTACGATGAAGATAGATTCTTCTTTGGACCCGAAGATCTTGAACTTCAACTCATCTGTCTAGAATACATTTTTAAAGTGTATTTTTTACACTTTAAAAAAATGTATTTTAACGGCATAGTAAGGGTATACTTAAATACGATACTGTCAATCCCATTTTCACTGTTGTTAGATACACTGGTTTAGCAGGGATTTTATTTAATTCATACTGAAAGGGTAAGTCTTCTATTCCTTGTGCAAATTAACAGATCCTATTGGGTGGTCCATCTAGCGGTTCCATTTTGAAATACTATTTATTTGAAGTACTAGAGTGTTAAATGTCAACACGAATTGACAGATTGTTAGTTGAAAGTCAGAATTTTACGAAATGGTAATCCATACGCTTGAAGATAAATGGGAAATATTGAGAACTTACTTCCAAAGTGGTGAGTCTTCAACCCAAACTGTGAGAAATTTAAAAAAAAAATGAGTAAAGATCGAATGCCATCAAGTAAATTTATGGGCAAATTCGTGAAGAGAGAGTGCGTACGACCGAGAATATTGCCGCCATTGCTGAAAATGTCAGTGATCATCCATCAACATCCACTCGTCATCGTTCTCAGGAATTGAACATTTCTCGCACTTCTCTGTTGAGAATTTTGCACAAAGACCTCGGTATGAAAGCTTACAAAGTTCAATTAGTCCAACAACTAAAGCCGCATAACCATCCGATGCGTTTTCGGTTTGCCCAATGGGCTCAAGATCAATTGGCCGAAAATGAGCATTTTTACCGAAAAATCATCTTTTCGGATGAGGCCCATTTCCACCACGGTGGGTATGTCAACAAACAAAATTGTCGCATCTGGGGCTCAGAAAATCTATACGTCACCATGGAAAAGCCGATGCATCCACCACGAGTCACGGTTTGGTGCGGATTTTGGAGTGGAGGCATCATTGGCCCGTTTTTCTTCGAAAACGATGAAGGAGCCGCCGTTACGGTCAATGGTGATCGCTATCGTGGCATGCTCAACGAATTTTTGTTTCCAAAAGTTGAAGAGAATGGTATGGACGACATTAGGTTTCAACAGGATGGGGCCACTTGCCACACAGCCAACGTAACAATCCAACTTTTTGGGTACTGCTTTCGAAAACCGAATAATCAGGCGAAATTCTGATGTCAATTGGCCGCCTCGGAGCTGGGATTTGAGCCCGTTGGATTATTTTCTGTGGGGAGCCGTTAAGGATGAATGTTACGCAAGCCATCCAGAGATGCTTGAACCACGAAATGAAAGTTACCAAAAATATACACTAGTTTTTTTTTTATTTACTTTTTAAAATGGAACTTCTAAATGGTCCACCCTGTATTTAAAACTAGTTTTTTTAGGCCTATCAGACCGTAGTAAACTCTGATGACTTTCAGTCTGAATATAATGTTTTATAAAATAGTTCTATTAACGCAACTCTTTGAAATTTTATACTAATCCGCTATAAAACGACCCGTTAAATAAAGTTACAATAAAAGGGATTAAATTAAAAAGTATCATAAAAAGTGAACATTTATTTTTATTAGTTTGTAGATACGGGAACGTAGTACTTGTACTTGTGATGTTACGGAAAAAGAATGGAAATTACCTGTTATAAACATTTAAATTATTATTTATTGTGGTTTATTATATATTATATAATATATCTAAAGAAATAATATAAATACTCGATTAATTAAGATTTTAACCAACGATTTCTAGAGAATATATTACTATAAAAATGACCGTATATTTTTGGCCTTCAGTGTTTATCCGTTTATGCAAAATAATAGAAAATTTTCGGGTTTGGTTTAAATGATTCTTCCTTTTTTTGTTGGTATTATTTATTTTAACTATTGGATATGATATTTTGTATTTGTATAATATCGCATGAGTATTGACTATGCATTTAAAAAAAAATAGCCAACCATTTTCATTTTCGTTGTATTGTTATGTTGAGAAAGTTGAAAAAATTTCCCTTTATTAAAAAAGCTCTTCTATTTAAGTCACAATTCATATAATAGGTCATTGCTAAATGTTAAGTAGTTTCTTTGCATTTAATTATATTCGTACAATATTACTTGATGAATGAAAAAAAATTGCTGGAATTTAAAAGCCAAGAAAACGAAATTGTAATGAATTTTTATCTTGACTATTATTTTCTAAAAGTGCCTAACTTTTGTTTAACAAAAAAGAAAAATAATTTTTGTATACTGATGAGAGTTAGGAAAAACTACCTTCGAAATAAGCTTAGTAATACGTACGGATTGGACAAGAGGACGAAAACTGAAGAAATTATTCGAATGCTGAAAAAAATCATCGCTCACCATTGTGATGTTGATTGATTGTGTACGGACTGGACTTATCACTAAATTATGCCACGTTGGCATGAGTCCTGCCATTTTAAAGGAGGAAGGTACTTACTTATTCATTGATTGTGTAGGCTGAATTTGATACAGTATTGTATATGTTATATGTATATGATTAGGTCAAGGTATAAGGACTTCGTATGGAAATATTTCAACAATTGGTCATTGTCAGAGAAATTCAAACTTAAGACATTATAATCGAGTACAATCGATAAGATTGTTTAACCAGATGGCCTTTGCAATTCTGTCATCTTTCATAGAATTTAATTAACGTTCTTTAATGAAAGCTGCCTGTTTAATATCAGATGTGATAACGTATTACAGCTACACAAAATCCATTTAATATTTAGCACATAATACGCTGTGAGAGGATACTTTTTATAATAAATATAAGAAAAAATCAAAAAGAAGTTTTTTTTTTTCTGTTAATTTTAAATTACCTTGAAAGATTAATTATATTTTGACTTAAAAAGGAAATGTAAAAATTTTTGCACGCAAATCAGTTCGCTTTCTTTTTTTTTTTTTTTTTTTTTTTTTTATTATATTATATAATAACAATTTAAATTTATTGTTATATTTTTATTTCATAAAATGAAATTTTCTTATAATAAATTTATGATATTTTTACAATTTATTTCGTTGGGGTTTTTTCTTACCCATTTTAGAGAAAATATAAAAAAAAATATTAATTAACAATTTTACACTTCTTCTATTTGTAAAAGGTAATTTTTATTTATAAATTTTATAAATAAAAAGAAATTTTGAATTCTATTACTTATAGCAGAAAAGTAATGAGAAAAGTATGCAAGTTAATTACGTAACCCTTAAAAAATTGAAACAACGAAATTTGGTGCTACGACCTGCCATCAAATTGTGTGTAAAGCTTGCTAAATCGGCGAGTTTGGCTTATGAAAAGTTGCAAGGATTATATGGAAAACATTCCTTATCAAGAGCACATGTTTTTTGGAGGCATAAATCATGTTTAGACCAAGTGTCTTATAAACCTTGCTCAACAATACTGAGGCCTTCAAAAACGAAAATAGATTAAAATACCAAACAAGTGAGATTATCATCTCGGACATTGCAGCCACTTAGATACTTGGACATTGCAGCCACTTAGATACTTTTTTATATAAATAAGTTCGTGGAAGCCTCAGAACAAGAGTTCTTCTTATTACATTGAACGTTGCAGCCTCTTGTCATACGGGCATATTCATTTGCTTGATATTACTCGTGGCTTGGATTCCCAAGATAAAAAAAAAACCTTGAAGGGAAGTCAGCTGCGTGCTGTCGATAATATCCAAAGGAGTGTAACCGAGGAGCTGAAGGCTACGAAAACTTCAAACAACGCCGTCGCCGATGTATAGCTGTCCGAAGTGACTACAGTGGTACTTCGAATTACGGACCACTCAACATACAAGCTTTTTGAGGTATGAACTTTTTCACCAGCCATTTTGAGCTCTCCGCTACATACAAACCTATGTACAAAGCTGTTTTTAAATTCAAAAAATATGTATAGGTTTTCAGCACGGCTGCTCAGTGAGGATCAACAGAAGGAATAAGCACAGAACTTCACCGGGAATTGCATATACGAGGTCTGTGCAATAATTATCGCGCATTTTGAATTTCCGCGGGTTAAGTATATTCGATTTTCAATGGCATTATATTGGTATTCATGTCTCTCACTTATGCCGACAAGTTTAACCATTTTGAATATTCAGTTAATTTTTGACAGCTGCTTTGCTTGCACATGTTTTGGCTTGTCCTCGATTTTTGCCCATTCCAAAAAATGGATCAAAGAATCTGTATCAAATTTCGTGTGAAAAACAAAATTAATTGCGCGAACCCATTCCGAATGTTGAAGTAGCCTATGGTGAAGCTACTTTGGACCGAAGCAACGTTTATCGGTGGTACAAAATGTTCTCAGAGGGCCGAGAAGATGTGAACAACGAAAAGCGTGCCGGACGCCCGAGCACGTCAACAACAGACGAAAACATTGATGAAGTCAAGAAAATAGTATTGGCCAGTCGTCGAATCATCGTTAGAGAAGTTGCTAAGGACTTAAACATATCGATTGGCACGTGCCATTGGATTTTTACCAATGATTTGTGCGTGAGACGGGTCGCCGCGAAGTTCGTACCAAAATTGCTCAATTTCGACCAAAAACAGCATCGCATTAACATTGCTAAGTAGCTGTTGGACTTTGTCCACGTCTACCCAAATTTGCTCCAGAGGGTCACAACTAGTGACGAATCATGCGTTTATGGTTATGATGTGGAAACCAAAGCTCAATCAAACCAATGGAAGAATGGAAGCTGCCGCACGAGCCAAGACCGAAAAAAGCGCGCCAAGTTCGTTCGAATGTGAAGGTTTTGCTTACAGTTTTCTTCGATTGCAGGGGCGCGGTGCATCATGAGTTCTTGCCACAAGGTAAAACTGTCAATAAGGAATATTACCTACAAGTTATGCGCAAGTTGCGTGAAGCAATCCATCAGAAACGCCCGGATTTGTGGAAGAACAAAAATAGTCTTTTGCACCATGATAACGCCTCTGCTCACGCATCGTTGCTTGTGCGCGAATTTTTGGCCAAAAATAACACACTAATAATGCCGCAGCCACCATAATCCCAAGATCTGGCCCCCTGTGACTTTTTTCTTATTCGCGAAACTGAAGAGCCCCATGAAAGGACGACGCTACACTACGATTGAGGAGATAAAGACGGCATCGAAGAAGGAGCTGAACAAGATCACAAAAAATGATTTTTTGAAGTGCTTCGAGTTTTTTGGAAAAAACGTTGGCACAAGTTTATAATATCTGGTGGGGATTACTTTGAAGGGGGCAAAATAGATATTCATGAGTAAATAAATAATTTTCGAAAAAACACAAAATTCGCGATACTTTTTGAACAGACCTCGTATTCAATCCGATCGAAAGAATATTCCAAACTGAAGGAAAAATGAATGGACATTTTTGAAAAGAAAACATCAACTGTACTATGAAATAAATATCTTTATGACTGGCCCACAACATGTTGTTCCAAATCAATGGATTATTAAGGGAAATATGAAGCTGCTGTTTGGACGTTAGATCTAAATGAATATGAAGCTCTCATTGAGTTGCACCGCGAACAATTCTTATTCGAACTTTTCACATACTCATTAATATGGGAAAATGGATTTCAGGATACATGCTTTTCGAGAGACGAATCACTACTGTATTTGGAAAAGAATAACATTAATGTATTCAAAAAATAAAAAAAGTTGGAAAAAAATTAGGTTCATTACATCCCACTAAATTTAACAACTTTTATCAACCCCGACAACTCACGTACGACCATTTTCAAAAAAATAACGTCACCAAATGCCTTCTTTATGGTCGTAACACTACTGAATGGCATCTGCCATTTCATTTTCTAGCAAAAATTCACATTCCAGCACGAAACCAATCCCAAAGATTCGTCGAAGCTTTCGACGAATCTTTGGGATTGTTTAAAAAAAAATAACTGGAAATAATTGAATTGGCCACACCAGTCTTCTGACCTTAGTCTTATCGAGCTTCTTGGGGATGTACTTAACAGTTTCGGACAAGACTAATATAGCCCCGAAATGGCGGGGGCTATAAGCAGTTTGTTAGTGCTCCACGCAAATGCAGTTTTTTTGCAAATAAAAATAAAATTTGTGAAAATCGCCTACCGCTGGTAGCATTTAAAGATCTTTCTCTATTTCGGCTTAGTTTTATATATAAAAAAATAAATATTTCTGAATTTTAATTATATTCCTATGATTACTGCATAATGTACGAGTACAGTGCAAGACCCTTTTTGGCTATGTATTTTTTCAAATTAAAAAAAAATTAGTTAAATTTAAGTATAACAAAATTATTTATAACTTTTTGAAAGCTATTCGATAACAACAACAAAATATAAAAACTACCAATTCATAGTCCATTAATATGAAAATGAAATTATGAGTTCACATTTAATAAAAAATCAAATTTATTTTTGCAAATCATTTAGATAAAATTTTCCTTCTTAAAAATTTTCATAATTATAATTTTTTCCATTATTTATTAAGTAAGTGTAGATAATACTGCGTACTTTTATAATTGCATACCACAGTATTTGGCTATAAATAAATTCAATAATGGCAAAATAAATTTTTATATTTGCTGAAATTTGCCAAAATATTCGTTTCAACTATCGATTCATTAAGTTGGTTAGCTCTTTTTATTATTTCAACAAGTAATCTTCACACTTGCTTGTCATGTAAAAAAGTAATTAACTACAATAGACTGACTAATTATCAAATAAGTAAAACTAGAATAATTATCTAATATCTGAATTATAGTCCATAAAAGCTTCTAAAAAGTATACAAAGTGCAAAAGCAAAAAGAAAATCGAATCGAAATACATTGTTTGTGATTATCAATAAATTGAAGTTGAAGGGTCAGAATAGAAATTAATGACGGGAAAATACGATTTGATAAACTTTGAATATTGGCTCAAAACTATTCCTTGAAAGAAGAATTGTGATTGCCATCGACTGAAACGAAACACGCTATTTCGAAAGGACTTACGTACGAGAACAATTCAAAATTAGTTGACTTTTTTATAAATAGAAAACCAACCTACAAGTCGTGCGTGCTCTAAGAATAGGCTTATTCGTTATTTTGCAACTAGGATTAATGTTTCATAAAATTAATATGCTAATTTATACAATATAATTACCGAATGATTTGTATTAAAAATTCTATAGAAAACAAACAAAAAATTAATATTAGGGGTTCCAATTTGATATTAAAAAAAAAATTAGATGGGCTAGAATATTAAAAAATTATTTTTATTAAAATCTTTCTTAAAGTTATTGATTTATTTGGCAAATTTCAAGGTTGAATTGAAAATCACTTTCTACAATATTTTTTTTTAAAGTATACAACCTTATAAGCGAGGTGGGGTAGCATCTCCTTATCTTTGTTGATAATCCGTCCTTTTTTCACGCAGAGCACGGTGCGGTGGATATTGACAGTTTCACTAGGTTTCAACATCTCATAGTGATGATAGTGACGATACCCTGCTTATCCCACCAAACGCACAGCATCGTCTTCCGTCCGAAGGGATATGGTCTATGGGAAGATGTTGATGGTTGGCCGGGATCAACCCACGATTTCTTGAGTTTAGGATTCTCGAAATATATCCACTTTTTATCGCCGGTTATAATCCGATGCAGGAACGACTTTCTTTTTTGTCTGGCGAGCAAGATTTCGCATGTATTTTGGCGTCGCTCCATCTGCCTATCGTTCAATTCATGCGGCACTTATTTTCCGATCTTTTCAGTCTTCCCCATAGTACGCAAACGCATGGAAATGGCTGGTTGAGTAACACGCAATTGCTCCGCGATAATTTTTTTGCGATTGGGTATCGTCTTCGTCCAAAAGAGCCTGTAATTGATGGTCAACCTTCCTAGTCCGATTTTTACGCTTCTTGTCCCACAAGTCAAAATCGCCGTCTTGGAACCGATGAAAAGCAGAGTTTTTCGCATACGTGTATGCTCTTTTTCTGGCACAAAACTAGACATGATTACGAAAGGAAAAATGTATGTTGTTGTACAAAAATGCTTATAATGTGCACTGATTAATGTTGACAGATGTCAAACTCAAAAAAAAGTCTGGCGTGCCCATGGTAGCTTAATACGCTCACTTACGCTATCTATGACCAAACAGCGGATTTAAGCTTATACCCTTGGTATTTTATGTTTTATTATAAAAAAATTGGTAAATATATTGGTTTGGGAGAAAATAAATCAATTATTTCAAAACTTTACTTCACATGGTTCCGATTGTCTGATTTGCGTCAAATATGCACTGTTTTGTTTTATTATTTGTTACGGACAATCTTCTCTTGATGGCAATTTCTCATCACTAAGGAAGTTTCGCAAGTATAAAAAAAGATGGTAATCGCTTGGTACCAAATCCGGATTATAAGGTGGATGCATCAAAATTCCCCAACTAAGCTCCCGAACTTTCTGGCGAGTCACTATAGACATGTGTGGTCCAGCATAGTTCTGATGGAATACAACGCATCTCCTGTTAGCTAATTATGGCCGTTTCTGGTCAATTGCTAGCTTTAAACGGTCCAAATGTTGACAGAAGGAGTACCGAATTTAGTGGTTGACCAAATGGAAGTAGCTCAATGTAGATGAATACTTTCCAATCCTACCAAATGCACATGAAAACATTCTTGACCGTTAGTCCTGCTTTGGCCACCATTTGGGCCGCTTCACCGCGTATGTGACAATTTCTAATCCCCAAACACCATTCGTTTAAGAAATGGCTCGATATCGTTCCATTTGGCCAATACTTCGCAGATATCACCTAAACATGGAGCCTCTTTTTGAATACAGCTGTATGCAGATGGTTTAAACTATTTTTAAACCATCTGCATACAGCTGTATTCAAATGGTCTACTTCGATCATTTGCATGATTTTATTGACATTTTCGACAATGTGTATCTTTAAAATCAAAAATAGCAGAATGGAATCGACGAAACCAAAATCACGCTTGTTTAGCAATGACATTATCGGAATTATAAACACCATTAACAATTTCAGCCATTATCAAATCTATTATTTTTGCGCTAGATGGCTTGCATTTTCGCCATTATCAAAACTGAATTGAAAAATATACCAAATTTTATCTTTGCTACCTTCCGACTTTTACACCCTATAACTGAATAGAAAATCAAAAAACTGTAAAATAATTTTCTTTAGTACGGAATGTCACTTTTCCAACAAACACAAATTTGAACTTGTTTGATTAATACTTTACAAAATATACAATAAATCACTACAGCCATCTAGCGCAAAAATAATAGATTTCTTTTTTTCCAAACTGTTATAAATTTTTTAGCAAGCATTCTTAAAATATTACTGGGACATCTGGCGTTCTTTCAATTAGCAGTTCTAGATAGATGATAATCAAATTTATTCATAAGCTGATAATAATTATCACAGAAAACTACTTTCTTATTTTAAAAATATTCCTGTGCGAAGGACTTGAGAAGAAAAAACCAAAAAACTTCTCTTTTTGAATATTTTCTTTAGTTTAAGTAAATAAAAAAAAAACTAACAAAAAATACAAATCTTATATAACTACAAATCTTATACATAAACTTATCAATTCACTTTTGAGCCCACTAATGAAATTAATAAAGCGCAGTGTGACAATACACTACAGGACACTCTGTACGCGCACTACACGCCGAAATTTGCACTGCAGTCTCAATCAACGAGTTTTTGCCAGAAACAGAGACCTTTGTGATTCACCTAATTAAAATTAGGTGATTTTTCTCATTCCATAAGTTCCAAAAATACTGAAAGGATGCTATTTTGGTACTGCCGATAATATCCAAAGTAGTGTAACCGACAAGCTGAAGGTTGAAGGCTTCCAGCACTGCTACAAAGAGTGGAAACTTAGACAACTCCACCGATCTATAGTTGTCTAAGCGTGATAACTTTCATGTATAAAAATAAAATCATTACAACTCGTTTAATCCATAAAATTTAACAACTTTTATAATCTTTCAAAACTCAAGTGCGACCATTTTTAAAAAATGACGACATCAAATGCCTTCCTTAGAGTCGGGACCATACGTCAGATTTTTTTGTATTAAATGCACACTAAGTTTTAAAAAAATCTAAGTTTTACTCCTGTAGATGTGTCATTTCCATTGCCCGTAGCATGCCTGTAAGATATAAGTTGGAATCGCATACAGCTTCTCGGTTGCACCCATCATGTGTTTTTTTATCATCGAGATAAAAAAAGTTACACGTACTAAAATCAGGTAAAAAGAGGGTGACTTAAAATGATAAAAACTAATTGATGGAGATAGACATATGACAGGTGGTGTTGTCATGGTGGATCATCCAATGACATGCAATTTCCAATCTGGTTTTTTCTGAGGTTTTTTTTTGCTCAGACAAAAACCATCCTCAGGATAAACTATTTTTTATTGTATAACACCAATTTATCCTGAGGGTGGTTTGACACCACAAAATTAGCTATTCGGTCCACATTTCTATCAGTTATCGATGTTAATGGCGTCCATGAGAAAGGTTTTTTTTTTGTCACGGCCTCTCGACCGTGTAAAAATACTTTACCCCACCGATAAACTTGAACCCTTCGGAAGAAAAGGTCCCCGTAAGCTTGTGACAACATTTTGTAAGTAAAACTTAAGGATTCACCAAGCTTAGAAAAAAATTTGATGGCACATCTTTGCCAAATGTCGCTGTTCCATTATTCGTAACACATTACAAAAAGACAACTTCACTTAGCACGATATATAGTGTTACCCTGTTACTTAGATTAAAGAATACCTGGATAGGCCCTTACCGTATATGTACGCAATTTTGTGTACAATTTATTGCGAAGCGGCGAGAAATGGCATTTATTAGATAGTTTTTTGTGGATTTTTTTATGTAGACATAACATTCACTGCCATCTAGGACTCGTAATAGAAATTTATTGAATTGCAAAAGCATAATTTATATTCTTTTTAATTCACTTATTGGAAACAAAAATACAATTTAAACACAACGATAGGCAAATTTTTAATTTTTTGTACAATCTTTTGATACGAAATCGAATTATATTTGAGGTTTATTATTTATTTCGTAAATATCAGTCAAATATAAAGCGCCTCAATTTTGTAGACTTTCGGAGAGTTTTACAACCTGCCATTCTCCATGAAAGTGATTACACTTCGAACTAATCTAACTAGCGTTGTAATTTTTGAAGTTGTTATTGTGTCACATAGGAAAGTGCAATTTAAAGTGTAGTTTTTATCTATTTTAAAGTATTTACGAAAAAGTAAGTATTTTTATTAATAGTTATATTTTTGATAAAACTTAATACGAAGTTTTTATTTCAGAAAAGTAAGTAATTTATTAGAAATTGCTAGAAATTCGACGAAATGAGGAAACTGGGAATTTCTTTATTTCGGTAAGTTGACATCTTCATTTTTATTAACCAAAACAACAAATAATTAGTTTGTGATGTGCCTAAATGGCTGTTAGTGTTTTATTTTATCCAAAAAGTGGTGAAAAAGCCAAAAGTTGGTCATTAAATAAATGTAAACAAATCCGATGTTGACACAATTCAATGTTTACCAGAAAATAGTTCAGTGCCGGTGTATATGAAGTGTCTGTAAGAAAGTTTAAGGGACCGAATTTTCCTGTCTATTTTCCATTGCTGTTTTCATTGTGTTATAATAAATAAAGTTTATTTTTCGGTAAGCTTATTATTTAAATAAATTTGTTTTGCTTGCTCTATTATACCACATTATAATGCATTTACTAAATAATATTTTTTTAAAATATTAGTTATTAATTTTTTAAGTACATTAAATTTTTCATCTTGTTATTTAGTTTTATAGCATTTCCTTTCATGTTGTATACGATTAACTTCTTATTGTGCACATAATTGTTTTCATATAATCAAATAACTTACGATTTATATTTTTATATGCTCTTCCACTTAATAATTCTGTTTTAATAAATAATTTACAGTGAAATAAATAAAATAAAAATATATAATAAATAAATAAATAATATTTTAAAATAGAATACTGTGCGTTATTGCAAATTTCCAAAACTAATTCCATCAAACAACAAAACCCGCAATATTCAAAAATCGATTTGTTTACTCATAAATGACATCGCATATGAAAATGGTTTTGAACGAACCGCTTCAATCGCATACTGAAGTTTAAAATTGGCTCCCAATGATTTACGCCGTTTCTGTTGTATTGCGTTCTACGAATGTATTGCCAACAAAATTTGGACAGAATTTTTGTGCAGAGGCCTATCCAGTTCTTCTTTAATCTAAGCCCTATTATGGGAACGAAGTTGAAATTGATACTACATATCTAGGAGGTACTAAAGTATAAGTAACACTTCGCAATGTTGCCAAATCACCCTCAAAAAACATTTTTTTAAGATTAGTCTTTATTGATTAGATTATTTTTATCGCCTTTGGATATTTTTTTTCGAAACAAAATTCGATATAATAAATTTACATGATACTGAAGTGAGCATAGTTTAATATATCTTTTATAATAATTCGATTATATTATTATTATTTATTAGCACTATAATCTTAGTTTAAAGAATACCTGGATTTTTGTATATGTCTATGCAAATTTCTGTTTAAGTTATCTCAAAAGCGGCGAGAAATCGTAATGCCTGCATACACAGTGCGTCCCAAAAATAACCGAATACACATTATATTATCTTTGAAAGTTATTATTTATTCAAAATAAATTCCATTAGACTCAATACAACGTTTGGAACGATCAACCAACGCATGCATAGATTTTTTTATGTCATTTATAGGAATGTTCTTCAGCACCTCGGTTACGGCTGGTTGAATGGCTGGGATATCATCATAAAATGCTTCTTTCATCTTGGTTTTCAGTTTTGGAAATAGAAAATAGTCACATGGTGATAGATCAGGCGAATACGGAGAGAAATCCGTTTTTTCATCAAAAATTCGTTCACTTTTTTGGTCTTGTGAGGTGGTGAATTTTCGTGCAATAAAAAAAGCTGTTTTCCTGCTGGATATTCAGGTCTAACACGACCAATTATTTTCCACAAACGATCTAAAACGCCTAAATAGTAACTCTCCATTAACAGTTCGACCTTCTAGAACCAATTCTATGTGGTTGAAGTAATCAACATTGTCTTGATTCCAGACTTCTGAAAAAGCAATTTTTTTGGTTATGGTTCGCCTTTGGACTTCCATTCAGCAGATTAACACTTAGTTTCAGGGTCATACACATATTTAAAGCACCATGACTCATCACCAGTTATGATCGAATCAAGAAAGTCTGGATCGCTTTCAGCAGTTTCAACAATGTCTTTGCAATGCTCCACACGAGCGATTATTTGGTCTTCATTTAACTCATGTGGAACAAAACGCGCACAGACCTTTCTTTTTCCCAAATCTTCAGTTAAAATTCTAAAAATAGTGTTTTTACTCGTATTTAATTCCTCAGCCAACATTCTCGTAGTAAAATTTGCATCGATACCAATGATTTCACGGACTTTTTCCACCAATTCAGCACGTTTTACTAGCTTCTGGACGACCTGATCTTAGGTCGTCATTTAAATCCTCACAATGATCATCATAAACTTTTTCCATCAATTCGTATGTCTCAGCGAATTTTTTTTCAAGTTTAACAAAAATATTATATTTGCTCTTTGTTCCATTTTTGTTTGTTTGTTTGTAAGGTCCCTTAGACATGTGCCAGGGGCCACTTCATAGCGCCATGACCGTGAGGCCATTTGGCGACTTCGTAGTACGTGTGGGAAATCATTTGAGAGAGACTGGTCTTGGGTTAGTGGTATGGAATATTAAGAATTTGGTTATATTTTGTGGAGCAGATTAGTATGTTGTAGAAGTTAAAATAGGGGACTAGGGAATGAAGTTGTTGGGTCGAGGAGCTCCATAATAGGAGGAATCCTGCTCGCAAAGTAGTTCTTGGTTATGTGGCATTCCTGTAGAATATGGGTGATAGTGAACTGGGTGCCACAGGATTGGCAGAAGGGACGATTGGTGTTGCCAAAAAGGAAGTTATGGGTAAGAGCAGTATGTCCAATCCGGATTCTGAGGAGCTTTTGCGGTATGTCCAATCCGGATTCTATGGATGTTGAATACACTGGTTTGTTAGTGGTTCTCCAATGAGTCGACAAAAATATGTCGCTATTGGTCCAGTCATCGTGTGTGCGGATGGCTAAAGGTGTTAGTTGCCATTCTGTTAGTAGGCGAGGCAGATTGGAAATGACTGTGATCACCGGCCGACGGAGTGTTTCTCCAGCCAACTTGCCAGCACTTTCATTACCCAGAATTCCCAGATGCCCCGGCACCCATTGCAACTCGACACTCCTATTTCTAAGTAGGCTATGACGAATTGCGCAAAGTACCGGGTCACTCGATGGGCCACAAATGACTTTAAGGGCGAAAAGGCTGTCGCTAAAAATAATAACGCTTTGTTGGCTGGGAATATTGGTCGCAATTTCAATTGCCGTTTTGATGGCCCACAGTTCACCATAATATGGAGCTGCCTTATAAGGGAAGATTCCCCAACATAGTGCGCGGCTGCTGCAGCCAAAAAGTTCGACGACCGAAAAAGATGTAGTATCGGTGTCAGCGGCGGCATCAGTGAACAACAGTCGATGATCTTTTAATCCGTCCAACTGTTCAAGGAAAAATTTCCTGTATGTGGACGGATCAGTACTAGCCTTCTTAAACCTGTCAAGAGAAGCAGTCACTTTCAACTTTGCTCCTAACCACGGTTTCCAATCTGGGTGTGGAAGGGAAGTTTGGAAAACGATGGGGAGGATGGATGAATTGCTTTCAAGGTGGGATATTAATAAGGATAGCGATGATGAATTCCTTTTTGAACTGGGGGAGATGATAATGTTTTTTATTAAAGTGTGGAGTGGATAATTTTGAAGGCATAGGTTTTTGTAGATTAAACTTAGGCGGGCTTTGTGAAGATAGAAAAAAATAGGTTTTCGACCAGTCTCAATCAGTATGGATTCCACCGGAGATGTCCGATGTGCTCCACTGGCTAGTCTAAACGCTGCCTCGACTACTTTTTTCCCTGCTATTGGCACACTGACACATATAGAGGTTACTCTAATTGCCTCACTTTGTCTTACCTTACTTTTGCTGCTGACTAAAATTTTAACCATTCGGAGAATGATGTTAATTTTGTCAACAGCATTTTTAATCAGAAGATTCCATTTTCCTCCACGGGCAATTGAGATACCCAGGATTTTTATGGAATCTTTTAGGCGGAGAGGGAAGGGGTTTAGTGACGAGTCCGATACGCTACAATTTTTTTCCCTGCAAACATGAAGGCAAGGAGGTTTCGATGTACAGATAACCGCACCGTTTATGCTGCTCCAAGTGTTGATGTTGCGGATGCCGTTATTTGTTTGTTGTTGAAGACCAGCACCAGATACAAGTATGAAAATGTTGTCGGCATATATGTAGTGGTTAAAGGATGATAGTTGGTGGGAAAGGGAGTGAATATATATATTGAATAGGATCGTTGATAAAAGTGATCCTTGTAGGATGCCGTTTTTCATTTCGCGTTTTGACGAAAAATGACCGTTGGCGCGTACCGTGAAGGTTCTACCTAGTAGTACTTCAATATTGAAGGTAGGAACGTAGTAGTGCCAATATTGCAGAGTCTACTCCCCACTCTGCCAGCTGTAAGAGTACCCTGTGTGGGCAAATTCAGGACAACAGTAAACCACAATGTCTACGTTTGTAGCAATTTTGGATTGAATGTTGGAGTTCAAGAAGCATACTCAGAGTTCCCCTGCCTGACCTGTAGGCATGTTGTTGGGGATTGAGTCTATTGGTAAGCGCCTGGTTAAGTCTTGTAGCTAAGATCTTTTCCAGGATCTTGGAAGGGCAAGGCAGTAATGAGATTGGTCTAAAGTTTTTAGCCGAAGAATGGGAGAGATTTTTCTTGGGAACTGGAATGGCTATTGCGACCTTCCAGCAATTTTGGAAAATAGATTTTTCCAGAATTTTGTTAAAGAGGTTGACAATTCTAATATGAAAACTCGAAGGTACCTCTTTAATCATTTTAAAAGAAACCTTGTCCCTACCAGGTGTGGTTCCCTTGAAGGAATTCAACGAAAAGTTGAACTCCGCAAGCGTTACTGGCCGGTTTAAGATTAAGGTGGAGGCTGACGGTATAGGCGATTGATTTTCCGTGAAGTATTGTTAAAAATGTGGAACGCTTCACGATTTTGCGTGTCATCCTTGCGCAGTGGCCATGCTAATCTTCTCTGTATCGTTCCAATTTTAGTATATGTTCTGCCGAAGCAAGAACTTTGTTCCATTTTTGTTTTGTAACATTAGCACACTTTTTCTTTTATTGAAATGGCTGTAACTTTCACATCTATCATCCGATTTACATGAATTTAGATGCGTTTGAAAGAGGATGAATGTATCTTTTTAATGCTGCAATAGATGGCACTGCATAAATGTATCTTCTTAATTTTCAATAGATGGCGCTGCATGTTGTATGATTTAAATATAAAGTTCGGTACTTTTGTATAGATTTTTTTATGTTGATCCACTGATAACGAAAAGTTTTAAAACACGCCATTCTCCATTAAAAGAGCTTCGAGAAAGTACAAACTGGATAGACAATATGACACATCAGAAAGATAAGAGAAAGAAGACCGATATAATCGAAATATTAGACATAGCCACGGATTACTACCGTCAGCTATACGACAACGATAAAACACCAGACGAAATCTACCAACTAACAGTTCGGCTGAAAAGTTTATAAGATAACACAGCAAAAATATTAGTTTCGGCAATCGGTCTTAAATTTCTTGCCAGCGAGCATTCTCTTGAGGTCTGCAAACAGGAAAAAGTCGCTGGGGGCCAGATCTGGAGAATACGGTGGATGGGGACGCAATTCGTAGCCCAATTCATTGAGTTTGACCATCGTTTTCATCGACTTGTGACACGGTGCATTGTCTTGGTGAAACAACACATTTTTCTTCTTAAAATGAGGCCGTTTCTTAGCGATTTCTTTCTTCAAACGATCCAATAACGCTATATAATAGTCGCTGTTCATCGTCTGTCCCTTCTGGAGATAGTCAATGAATATTATACCATGCGCATCCCAAAATACAGACGCTATTACCTTGCCAGCCGACTGTTGCGTCTTTCCGCGCTTTGGATTCGGTTCGTCGCTCGCTCTCCACTCTGCCGACTGCCGATTGGACTCTGGAGTGTAGTGACGGAGCCATGTTTCATCCGTTGTCACATATCGACGCAAAAATTCGGGTTTATTGCGCTTTAACAGCTCCAAACACTGCTCAGAATCATCAACACGTTGTTGTTTTCGGTCCACAGTGAGCTCACGCGGCACCCATTTTGCACACAGCTTTCGCATGCCCAAATATTCATGCACGATATGTCCAACACGCTCTTTCGATATCTTCAGAGTCTCAGCTATCTCGCTCAACTTCACTTTACTGTCATTTAAAATTATTTTGTGGATTTTTTGATGTTTTCTGCCGTAACCACCTCTTTTGGGCGTCCACTGCGTTCTGCATCAACTGTGCTCGTACGACCAGTTCGAAATTGACGAAACCAATATTCCACAGTTGAAATAGCAACAACGTTTGTCAAACCATGCTTTGGTTTCCACTGTATTTTTTTTCATCAAAAAGCAATGCTTTATCAATAAACGAAATTCGTCTTTATCCATTTTTTTTCAATAACAAAAGTTGCTCCACTCAAAATGCTATATCTCACGAACCCATCGACCGATTGCTGTCAAATTTTGACAGGAATCATTTGAAACATGGTGCTTTTTGATAATTTTGCAAGAGGCGCCATCTAGACGTCAACCTTATAAACTTTTCAGCTGAACTGTTAACTGAAAACGATACAAATAATAACGAAGAAATTCCAAATATACTGAAAGAAGAAGTAGAAAAAGCTATTAAATCTCAAAAAAGAGGCAAAGCACCGGGAGAAGATGGCATATCTAACGAACTTATGATAGGAACATCTGATATTATAGTAGATACTATTACAGATTTATTTAATCAAATTTTTGAGACAGAATGTATACCTCACCAGTGGACCACGTCAACTATAGTACTACTACATAAAAAGGGAAATAAAGACAACACAACTAACTACAGACCCATCAGCCTGATGTCGAACATATATAAAATCTTTTCCAAAATACTGTTGAATCGTTTAACAAAGACTTTGGATGAAAACCATCCCAGAGAACAAGCAGGCTTTCGCAAGGACTTTTCAACAATCGACCACATACACACCATAAAACAAGTTATCCAGAAATGTACAGAATATGGTATCAATTACTATTTGGCGTTTGTAGACTATAATAAAGCGTTTGACTCATTAAAACATACAAAAATATGGGAAGCGCTTACAACACAAGGGGTTGAAAACAAGTACATACAAATTGTTCAAAATATATACAAGAACATGAAAGCGAAAATAAGAACAGAAAGAGTAGGTGTATACTTCCCTATAAAAAGAGGAGTCCGATAGGGAGACCCACTATCACCCAAACTTTTCTCGGCGGTGCTTGAATATATAATTAGACGTCTCGAATGGAGTCAATATGGACTAAACATTAACAGAATGCAACTAAACCATTTAAGATTTGCAGACGATCTAATTCTAATCTCTGAAGATCCGAGAAGCCTGCAAGCAATGCTTGAACAGTTGGTGTACGAAAGTGAAAAAGTCGGACTCTCCACGAATAATACAAAAACCAAAGTAATGACTAATTCCGACAAAATCACCATTACAGTCAACGGCAACAAAATAGAGTACGTCGATGAATATACATACCTAGGACAGATAATATCACCAAAAGACCTTACAACCAAAGAAATAAACAACAGAGTACAATTAGCATGGAAAAGATACTGGTCTCTTAAAGAAATTGTCAAAAACCCGCAGGTACCACTAAAAGCAAAGAAAAAAATATTTGATTCCTGTATTCTACCTATCATGACATACGGATGTCAAACTTGGAGTCTAACAAAACAAAACTTACACAAACTAGAAACCTGTCAACACAGCATGGAGCGAAGTATGCTCAAAGTCAAGTTAAGAGACAAAGTAAAACTAGGAACATTATGTAACCAAACTAAAATTAACGATGTAACATACTGCATAAGAAAATTAAAATGGAGTTGGGCAGGTCATATGATGAGGAGTAAACAAGAAAAATGGGCTAAGGATGCAACCGAATGGTGTCCCAGAAAAAATTAAAGAAAGAAAGGGAGGCAGCATCTGAGATGGGAGGACGATATTCGGAAAATAGCCGGTGCTACTTGGAAGAGGACGACTCATGACCGGAAAGTGTGGCAATCTCTAGGGGAGGCCTTTGCGGAAACGCAAGACAATCTCAAAACCGGTGTCAATTAACATAAGTGATAGTAACTTTCTTCTAAGATTGTTAAATAAAGGCTATTATTATTATTATTCTCCATGAAATGGTATCATACCGAAATGGTTGCATAGTTTTGTTGACATTTATGTGTAGATACTTATCGCGAAGTGAAAGTTTAAGTGCGGTTTTATTAAATTTTAAATAGTTTACGAACAAGTAAGTATAAATTAATAAATTTGCATAAATAGTTTTATTCTTGACGACAGCAAATAGGAAGTTTCTGTGACAGGTTATTTTGCAAGTGTGTGCGTTCTTACGAATGTGTCTCGAAAAAATTTGGACAGAATTTTTGTGTGGGGCCCATCTTCTAGTTCTTCTATAATCTAAGGTTGGGACGCTACTGAATTCCCCCGCTATGCCTCTTTTCTCAGAAACCTTCCATTCGAACAAACAAACATACAATAATAGGCTCACATACACATACGAATAATTAATAAAATATTATTTTATAACTGAGAACACAAATCAATTACAACAACACGTTAATGCTTTTTAATGTTTCTTTTTATTGTTTATACAATGTACAATATAATTAAAAGCGATGCAGTCATTTATATATAATTTTTTGTTGTTCTCCAACTTTTATAACTTTTTTTTTTGCTTTCTTTTTTGTTCCATCATTAAATTTATTGCAATCCATTTTACATAAGAAAAATTATCTTTATTATTTTTGGATTTTTTTTTTTTGTATTTTTTTTATTTATTTTTAAATAAATTTAAATTTTTATAAATAATTGTTGTTTATTTTTTCTTTCATTAATATTTTTTTTTTTTTAAATTATTTGCTCAGTTTTACAATTTTTTATTTTTGTGTGTGTGTGTATTTTTTTTTTTTTTGTAAATTTTACGTACGATAATATTATTTGCATACTTTTTTTTAAATTTTATTTTTCAACGAAACATTTCAAATTAAGAGAAAACAATTTTTTTTTTCTGTTTTGTTATAATGAAAATACTTGTTTTTGTTGTTGAGTATTCCAATCATTTTCTTTTTTATGTTGGTTTTGTTTTCATTTCCGTTTCGAGTAATATTTTTTGAAACATTTCCGTTTCGAATCTATTCGAAATTTTTGTTGCGTACATTTTAATTTGTTCGTATTTTTTTTGTTCCACCATTCAAATAATTAATTTAATTGATTTTTTATGCAGTAAATATTGTGTTTGTTGTTGTTGACATTTATAATTATTATTGTTATTATTCTTTCATTAATTTATTATTATTATTATTATTACTATTATTATTATTATTATAATGTTAGTATTATTTTTTGTTTTTTTTTTTTAAATTATTTATTTATCTACTGAAGCTCTTTTTCTTATTTATTCACATTAATTAATTTTTTTTCTGATTTTCTTTTCTTTCGCACAATTTGCTTATTTATTTAATAATTACGAATCAATTAAACTTTTAATTATTTGACAGACCAAAAATAAAAAAACAACAAACAAACAAACAAATAATATGGAATTTTATTATTTTTTTCCTTTCTTCTTTTTGTATCAAACTTATTATATTATTATTATTATTATTGTTATTATTATTATTATTATTAAATTTTTTTTTTGAAAATTTTCAATGAAATAATTCAAAATATTGTATGCAATTTTTCTGTTCATTATTATAATTCTAACAGTTTGTAATTTTTTGTTGGTGTTGTTTGATTATGCAAACATATTTTTTGTTGTTAAATTTATTTATATATTTTCCTTTAAATCTTAAGTTACACAGAAATACAAAAATATTTTAAACAATTTTACTTGAATTTAATTAGTAAATTTCTTTATCAAATTCCATTTGAATTCTATCATTACGAAATTTTTATAGTCAAATAATATTCTCTTAAGTTCTTCTTACTTATTTATTTTTTTGAATGATTTTAAATAATATTTATTTATTTCTTTTTTTTTTCAAATGGTTTAGTATTTTTTTCTTCTTCTTCATTTATATATTTTGTATTGTATTTTTTTTGGTTGTGTGTTTTTATTTAAATATTTAGATTCTTATATAAATAGTTTCTTCTCATTTAGTTTATTTGTTAAATTTATAAACGAGAATGCAATATATTTTATTTAGAAAGTTTTCTTTTGCGTTATTAGTGCATAAGTGTAAAAAGCAAGCATTGTTTCATTTTATTTTATGTTAGTTTCATTTTTTTAATGTTCGTATGTATAATTCGTATGCATATATGTACATACACTCAATTATGCATACTTGGTTTTCTTATGTTTTTTATTTTATTTTTATAATTACAGGTATTATTAACATTTACTTTTTTCAGTAATAAAAATGAAATGAAAACTTTTTTTTTTTTTGATTTTTCCGACAAAAATTTAATTAACAGCTTCTTTTAAAAATATTTTACATTTATATATAAAACTAATGATTTGCTTGTATTATAAGAGTAAATTTAAATAAAAAAAAATTGAAAGGGAAATTAATTTGAGTAAAGTTGTATTTTTTTTTTTTGAAATTTATATTGACGTATTTAACATTTATTATTTATAGAACATGTGATTCAGGAAGAAATCATTTCTTTTATCATAATTCAATAAATGAGAGCCAAAAATATTTTTAAAAAAAATCAAAATTAATAATTTAAAAAAATCTATATTTATTGGAAAGATTCCCAGATGAAAATATATAAAATTGAGAAAGAAAATTTATTTTTATGAATTTTTCATTTAAAAAACTAAATGTTGAAAAATTCATATACGAAAATTGAATATTTTTTTATTTTGTATTGTGTTTGTTTTTTTTTTGTGTTAAACAATTTTCATAATAATGTATTTTCAGATATGCCTTATAATATTAATTTTTATTTTTTAGGAAAAAATTTATGTAAATTCAAAATAAAAACAATTTTTTTTTTAAATTTTATGTTTACGCTGGCATTAGGTTTAGCAAAATTAAACGTTAGCACAATATGTTAGAGAATTTATGGTATGAACACAATTCCGACGACAACTCCAATTGCTTTTAAAAAATTACAGATTTCAACGGATTCAATAAATTAAACACAATCGAAACAAGTAAAGAAACGGCAGTTGTTATTAGCTATTTTTTTCATGTTATTATTTTTGACAGGTCACGTGTGGCAGCATGTGACGTGTTTTAGTGTCAAAAGTGATCAGTTAGCACTGCCATTTCATCATGGAAAGACTTACACTCGAATAGCGCTTCCAATTAATAATATAATAATATTAGTATTATTGAAATTCGTGCTTTGTGAAAAATGTGTTTCGGCCATTTTATGGTCGTCATAATCGACCATTTTATGGTCATCATAATTGAAAGGTGACAAAATTTTGCAGCAATTTTACCCAATTGGACATCAAATTACCAACCCGTGTGCGTAGATTGCGTACAGAGGAAAATATTCCTGCCGTAGCTACCAGTGTTGGTGAAGACGGCGATTTGTCCATTTTATGCAAGGATCTTGGTCTAAAAGCGTATAAAATATAGCTCGTGCAAGAATAAAAGCCGCACGACCTGCCAAAGCGTTAAATTTTTCGTGAGTGGACCTTAGAACAACTTGGGGAAAATCCCTTTTTTTTACCAAAATATTGTGTTCAACGACAAAGCTCATTTCTGGTTTAATGGGTTTGTGAATAAGCAAAATTGTCGCATTTGGTCTGATGAACAACCACAGGCAAAAGAACAACTGCCACTGCACTCTTTGGTGCGGTTTATCGGTCCGTAGTTCTTTAAAGATGACCCTAGTCGCATTTTTACCGTTAATGGCGCTCGATGATTTCGAACTTGTGGTTTTAACAATGCGGCGCTACATGCCAAACAGCACGTCAAACAATGGACATATTAAGAGATGAGTTCGGTGAGCTATTTATCTCACATTTCAGATTGATGAGTTGGCCGCCTAGATTGTGCGATTTGACGCCTCTAGACAATTTTTTATGGGGCTACATAATATAACTCCTCTATCACCCCTTATTTTAAGCATTATTCAATTTAAAATTTCCTTAACCTCATATAGGCTTTTATCTTGCCTTTGATTTCCATTTCGACGATGTCATACTGAAATGTATGGCAGTACTAAAATGAACGAGGCAAAATAAGAAACTAGATATAATTAGATGAAAAATCGTTTATTGTTATTGGACCGCTTCGGTATTTTACGTATTCCTATTAGATTGTGAAGGTTTTATAATTCTGACAGTGAGAACTACATGCTTTTTGTAGGCAATTTTCGTCGTAATTGTGTCCTTTTATAATTGTGAAAATTATATTTCAAAAGTGTTATTATATTGATTGAAAATTGGTTTTGAACATAAAACCTTATAACACAGCATGAAAACAATATATAATAACAGTCATAAATTAGTATAAAATTATGACGCAGAAGTAAAAGTGAATTGAAATTTTTATTCTACTTTTTTCTAAACATTAACTGACAGGTTTTTGAGATTTTCGGTTTTTTTTTTAAAATCAAAATTTTAAAACAAAATTAAATAAAAATAAACTTTTGCAAATAGGCATTTTTTTTCGAATGCAAACCATAAAAGTGTTATTTCAATTGCATTTACATTAATTACACTCAAATTATGATTGAGAATTTTATTAAAATTACCTAAACATAGAACATAGTGTTTTAAGGTGTTTTACTTTTATTTTGGTTTCTTTTCATTTAAGAAAATTGTGCTCAATTATGATTTGTTAAATAAGTCTAATTTATTTCAATTTTACGTATATTAAATATTTGTAGAATTTTCTTCCACATTCAGCTAAAGTAGATTTTTTTTTAATTCGTTTCAATTGCTTTTTAGACAATTTGTTTTAATTTTCTTCAATTTCGATTTATCTTTAAAGTAGCTCAAATTAACCTCGTCCGAATTATTTTTTTTCGTCTGAATCTATGTTAAGTACATGTAAGACTGGCATATACACCTCATTATAATCGGATATAACAATTTCGAAACACAATTTTTTTTTAATCAATGTTCTTTATTTTTGTCGTTAATTATTTTTTTTATTAATTTTACCATCCAATATAAATATAGATTGTGTGTACGACTTGGGAAAATAGTATTTTATGTATACATGCAGATAGCTTTTTTGTCCTTTTACATTTACAATTTAATTGTAGTAGTATACAAGAACCTATAATCTAAGGTCTTGTTTGTTTGTTTTTTTTCGTTTTTTATCTTTTCGTTTGTTTTGTTTCTATAAAAGATATACACATTAACATTCAATTCTACGTTGTTCTATTTCTCTACTACGTAATGTAAAATAATTTTTTTTGTTTGTTTTTTAAACAATTGTCAGGTTTTGATATGTGGACTTTTATTTATTTTCGTTTAAGAGATACGAAATTATTTTTTTTTTAACTATTTATTGTACCAATTTTTGTCTAAAATTTCACTGTGAATATCTATGTGAAAATAGTAAAAGATTTTTATGAATTGAAAGTTACAACAACAAAAAAATCAAATAAAAAAGAATATTTTCTAATTTAAAAAAAAAAAACTAATATACCATAAATGTATGCACATAAAAAATATTTCTTTTTTTAAAGTGTACCTAACATATTTTTTTCCCTTTTTATGTATCTAATCTGTACATAGACATTCTTATTTATTTTAAATACGCCTCATTTATTAAGAAAATAGAAATTATTTTTATCTTAAGCTAACAAACTAATTATAATTCTAAATATATACTCAAAAACTTTTTAATTTTTATATTATTTGTTTTGTTTTTTTTTTGTTCATTTTCTTTTTTTTGGTGAAATATTATTTGCTTATAAATAAAATAATTGATGATGGCAAGAAACTTATGGCAAACAAGTTTTTATTTTTATTTTTTTTAATACATTTCATAACTTTTCTTATCTTTTATTCCTAGTTTTCACCTTTATTTACTTAATAATTTCTTCTTTTTTTTTATAAATTTAATATTTACAATGAAAAATTATAACACATTCTAAATTAAATTTATTCTTTTTCTGTTTATTTTCTCTACCATATACCATATTTAAAGCAAACCAAAAAAAGTTTCTAAGTAAAAATAAATTTTTGCCTAATGGTTTAATGTTTGAATTTTATTTACACATTTTGCATAATACATACTTATTTTTGGTTTGTATTTTAATTTTGAATATTTCTTTATATTTTGCAACTAAAGCCTGGTATGCAGCTCGAGCTAAGATAAATTTTCATACGATTTTTAGCTAGCTAAATCGAAAACGAAAAATTTAGCTCACGATTTCGCCGGGCAGTACGCAGCTCGAGAGTGAAAACAAAGTCTCCATTGACAAGTCTCCACGCGATTTCACTTTGGTTTTCGCTACAATTAAATGCACGGAACAATAATCAAAGATAAATGTTAGCTAAATTTTGACGTTTGTGTTTCACTGTCGTTTAGCTGCGCTAAATGAGAGAGTAGTGGAGATCGCGTTAAAATTTATCTTCGCTCGAGCTGCATACCAGGCATAAGTTGCTAAGAGTTAAGTGAAAGTTCTTTCGAATGAATCTTATCTATTTCGATTTTTTCTTCCATTAAGATATGGAAAATCTGATTTTCTGAAAATTAATAATAAACATTTTTTAATAATTAATATTATTGTTAATTATTAAAAATCGAAATTGTCTTTAATAATAATTAATATTATTGAAATGTTTTTTAATAAAAACCAGATTCCAAATAGACCCTTAAATGATTAATGTCACTCTTACTATTATAGAATATTTGGACACTTTTTTCTCTAAATCGGTCTGGTTTTGACTATAAAGAAATTTTCTAGTGATCTATTGATAAATTTTTAGTAATAATAATAATAATAGTAATATAAGTAGGGTAGCAAGAGGCACATAGTCACAAAACGACCAATATTATTGTCACAAAACCACTTCGACCAATAATATTGAGGCTTTTAGCGAATCTCAGTATCATATAGGATGGTAGCCGGAAGATATCATAGGGATCAGGGCATTCCGAATTAAGATGTCGAAATCTCTGGTGGGCAATAGCATTGAAATCGCAGAGTAGATGCTCACACGTTTCATCCTCTTCAGAGCAAAAACGACAGATTCTTGTGTCCGATTTTTCCACTTTGTTAAGATGATATCTTAACAGACAATGGCCAGTGAGTAGCTTTAGGTCTGTGTTCTTGAATTTAATGACCTCTATCACCCTTTTTTTTTAAAGAAAAGTCGATGAATTTTTTGGAGTGATTCATGTTCGGGAGTGATTCATGTCCAGTGTGAGATTTTTACCTCGCGCTCCCAGAACTCTATAATGGACCCTAGATGACCCTTTGTATAGCCACAAAATGGTTCTGATCCAATGAACGGAATATTCGCTGCTACTTTGGAAAGTTACTCTATTGTATTTGACAAGTTGATTTAAGACCGTGAGGATATCCGAAAATTAATTTATATTTAAAAAAAAAAATAGTCACCATATTAGTAGTTGTATAGTTTGAAATTAATAAAATAATCTACAATCTTAAAGAACAGAATACATTAAAAAAAAAAATTCCAATCCTAACTCTTATGTTCTGAAGTTTATTTCATTAAGCAATTTTCTATTATAATATTTGCATATGTGTTTTTGTATGTGTATATTGAAGCATTTAAGCGTACATAATCTTAGAGATGTATTTTGTTTTTATACTCTTATATAATAAATAATTTGATTTTATTAATAATTTTCTATAATATTTTGATCTTTTTATTCCATGTTAATTTGAAGTATATTTTTTCTAATGAAACAAACAAACAAAAATTAAGGAAAGTAAACAGAAAAAGTGAATACTTTTAATTATGAACTAAATGTGTTTTAATAGAATACAATTAATTAATTATACATTATTTTACATTATAAATAAATTAATTTATTATATGTATTTTTCTTTATTTATAAAATTTTTTTTTATTACTCTATTTTTTCTTCTTCTTTACAATATAATAATTATCCAATATTTTTTTGTTTGTTTCTATTTTCTTTCCTTTTACATTTATTATATATATATATATATATATAATCTTTGAATGTATATATATATATATATATATATTTTTTTTTTTTTTGGTTTTGTATTTAGATTGTAAACATCGCAAAAAAGCCCAGCAATAATATAATTATTCAATAAATATTTTTATTTCTCTTTTAATGATATAATACATAATATTTTGATAGGTAAATGGCCAGATTTCATTTATTTATTTATTTATTTATTTATTTATTTATGGTAAGTATTTGTGTTGCTCATTTATAATTTTTTTATAGATTTTTCTTATTCATTTAAATATATATGTATCTATAATATTTCTTTTTATTTGCTTAAATATATTATTAAATAGTTTTACTTTTTTCTATTATGCACATCGAACAGAATTATTTTGCACTTACATTTTTCTGTTTCTTATAGAGATTTTTCTTTCCTTTTTATTTTTAGATTTCTCCTTTCTCTTCGAATTCCATTTTTGTTATTTTTTTTTTTTAATATTATTTTATTTTTGCTTACTAATGATTTTGGTTCCCTTTTTATTTGTTATATACTTTTAGGATTTTCTACAAATTCAATGAGAGAATATACATATTCAATTCTCATTTCTAATTCAAGGCAGCATTTATTTGAAAATTACTATTTACTTATTTATTCATTTTAAATCATATTAATTATTATCAATTCTTTTTTTTTTTTTGTGTAAGTTTAGGTGTTTTTCTTTCAATTTCCAAATAAAAATTGATGAAATATTTTCAAAAATTTCCTTATATATATATACGAAATTATAAAATAATTTTATACCCTTTTTTTTACTATTGTTTTTTTTATATATAATAATTACCATAATAATCCAAATTTATTTAATATTCGGTTTTTTGTTTTTGTTTTCTAAGCAACATAATATTTTCATATTTTGTTTGTAGTAATAACATTAATTTATAGTTTTTGAAAATTTGACTAGTTTGTATTTTTTTTTTTTAAATATTCTTTTTAATACTTAATATTTGTCATGAATTTATATATGCATTGGTAAGCAATAGGTACGATTATGTAATTAGGTATATTGAAAGCGTTATAGTTATTATTAAATACTCAGAATAATTATAATTTAAAGTTTTTATTTTTTTTTTTTAAAATGGCAAGTTTTTATGAAAAGAGAATTTTTCAAAAATGTCTTCTTTAAATAAAAAAAATTATCAAAGCAAAATATTTTACTTTTGAAATTAATATTGTATTGTTTGATTTTTTTTTAAATAAACATTTTCTAAAATAGATATTATTTTAAAAAAAATATAAATTATAAAATATTTTTCCAAAATGATTTCTTGAAATTTATCACTTCTATTATATTGATTTATTGGCAGCAGAAAACCCTTTGATACGTTTACGCTGCCATCTATTGTCGGGCCAGTTTTTTTTTTTTAAATTGGCAACATAACTAATAGAAATTGGAATAAGAAAAGCCAATTTTCGAACAAAAATAAAAGATAAATTGTTAAAAAAAAAATTATTTTATGTTTGCACTTTAAATCTGAGTAGCATAAAAATAGATTTTTAATGAACACATAAATATTTAAAAAATATTTTTATTCTAAATTACATTTTGTCTGTTAAGTTGTATTGCGTATAAAATCTATTAAATAATAATTTAAGCTATTATACTTTGTAGAATAATATCGTTATTTTTGTTTTTTTCCTTTTATTCTTCCTGTTTAATTAAATAATATATAATATTGTAGAAAATATATTCTTTGTTTATATAATGTTATTGGGATAATAATAAATGTACTATATGCAAATTTGTTATGTTTGGAATTTTTCTCTTATGTTTGTTTTTGTATTCTTATTTATTTTATATCAATTTTGTTAAATGTGTTTTATGCAATTTGAGAAATATGATTAATGTTTTTTTTTTTTTGTTTTTTTGGGGTAAATATTTTTGTATATTTCAAATATTTTTATTTCAATATAAATGAAGTTTTATTCAAAAATAAGCAAAAGACGCCTGCGCCAATGCATTGTTAAGTATAATTTCAGCTTTTTTATTTATTTATTTATTTATTTAAATATATTTATTTATTTATCTATTTATTTCTATAATACTAATTTTGTCATAATTGTTTTGTTCTGTTTTTAAATATATGTATGTACGTGTAAATGTTTATAATTATTTTTATATTTTTACTTTTATCAAATATGTCCTTTTTTATTATAATATTATTCTATTAAATTTTTTGAAATTTATTTTTCCATTTAAATTATTCGAGAGAATTTATTTAAATTATAAAGTTTTTTTTTAAATTTTGGTATTGTTACAATATATATTAGCAAATTGAAATAATATTTTGGATGAATTTTTTCTGACAATGGGATATGTCTTATTTCAATTTGTTTTCGCAGTAATTTTTCCTATTTAAAGATCTTGTTATGTAGAATAGTTAATATAAATGAATTTTAAGAAATTAATTTTGTTTTCATATTAAACATTTGTTGTCCTTTTCCTATTTAAGTAATTTTTAATTATGAATTTGTTCTGTTCAAAATTATTTTACTAAGAATTTAGTTTCGGAGTCTAGCAAAATATATTCATTAAGGGAAAATGTAAAACGTCTTGAAGTCATTTGAATTCTTGTAAAAAGATGAAGAAAAACGACTTGAAATTATTTATAAAAAAAAACACCGATTTTGTATTTATTCTTAAAAAAATAACTATTAAGTACACAAAAATAATGTATAACTTATTTTGTTTGAATCAAGTCTATCACAATAATTTTACGTATCTGTGAGTAAAGTTTTATTTAAGTTTAAAAAAATAAGAAAAAAAAATTTCTTTTTCTAGTAACTATAAATTAGGAGTATTTATTGTATGAGACTTTGAAAAATTTGTTTTTTATTATTTTTGCATAAAACGCTTCTAATTTTATTATTGAGATTTTAATTTTAAAATGCATTAATAATTATGGAATTAAACTAATAATTTTTTTTAAAAGTAAAGTAATACAGAAGTAATACAGCAGATATTATAAATAAATCAAAAATTCCCTAAAGATTGTTTTAACGTTTTTGAACATACACTTTTTTTTTTCAAAAATAATTTGTTTTTTTCTTCTGGTTTTTCTCTTTTTTTTTTTTTGATTTTATTTGAATTGTAATGGATTATTTTGCATTTTTTTCTCTCTATTTAATCAATAATATTAAATATTTTTTTTAAGGATTTCCTTTTTTATTTGCGAATTGTGCAATTGAAAGAAAATGGGGCAAAACATAAAAAAACAAGAATTTTTTTTTTAAAATAAATTTAACTGAAAAAAATTTTTTTTTTTTAATGTATTGGTTATAAAAATCCTTTGAAAATCAATAATAAATGAGATTAACTATTAAATCGATCACTCAATTTAATATATAAAATGAGATGAGATTATTTTATTACAGGAGGCAAAAAGTATCAGTTTGGGTGAAAAACTGAAAAAAAAATTAATTTGATATCCATTTGGGGTGTTACCCAAAGTGAAAAACTTAAAAAAAGTAATTTGATATCGATTAGCAACGGACATTATGATGCACGTAAACGGGTAACCAGCTAAAAAGCGCAACCACTGTACGTACGCATGTCGTTAATCATCCATCAGTGATAGCGAAACATTTTAAAACTTTCAAAGCCAAATGTCAAATTCCAAAGCTAGAATGTAGTGAGCTTTTAGGAAAGATACGGACAAGCACGCTTATTTTTGTGCACACTATTTTCAATTTGTACGTGCTTAACTAGAAACAGACGAGCATGTAAAAACAGAAGCTCCGAACTTATACATGTAATCATTTCCTGTATGTAGATTATTCCAATTACATTTTTCGCCCAAAATTCACGTTTACGTGCCGGAATCTCTATCTGCGTGGAAAAGAGCTTTGCCGTACGTTGAAAAATAATCCGCGCACACGTTTCTTTAACTGTTCACAGAACGTACGTACTCAAAATTCCATGCAAAACAGAACGTTTATTCTTATATGATTATTTTATAACAGTTAATCAGCTGTGATGGAAATAAAATCGTACGTTTTTAAGAGTTCGTAATTAATGCTTAATCGAAAAAAACTAAATAATAACAAAAAATATGTATATAAAAATGGCCTATTAATTATATATTATTATTTTCAATAATTTAAATTCATTTTTAATTATTAACTCTTAAATGATTTTGTTTTTATAACAGTTAATCAGATTTGCTCCATTTTCATATGAAAACAGGTTCAGACATTAT
The DNA here is from genome assembly GCA_958298945.1 of Atherix ibis. Taxonomy (NCBI): domain Eukaryota; kingdom Metazoa; phylum Arthropoda; class Insecta; order Diptera; family Athericidae; genus Atherix; species Atherix ibis. Next base: position 25,231,577 of record OY282605.1, on the reverse strand, counting down.
AGAGTGTGTTCATTTATTTTAAATGCTAGGAGTATTATTTCCCTTGTTTAAAGGAGTGTTTTCTTAAAATTTTTTTTAAATATTATTAGTGAAACATTCATTTATGTATGCAGTAGGGGTATATTCATATATATATGTAGGTGTGTACATTGCTATTTTTAAAAATATTTCATTTCAATATACTATTGTATGTTGATTTATGGTGTATAATATAAATTTAATTTTTTTTGAATTTCTTTTAATATAATTTGATTTTTTTTTTTTTTTTAAATATCTTATTGTGTAACGGTTTGTGTGTATATATGTATATATATGTAAGTGTAGATTTGTGTAAATAAATTATTTATCTTATAAACATAATTCTTACAATCTGAGCGTTTTATTCATTTATTACATTTGAAAATTTTCTTAGTGGGTTTTTTTTATATTGCCTTTGAGGCTTCTGAAGCAACTGTTACGGACTATGCGTATAACCAAACATTTTTTTGTATGTTAATGGCGATTGCAAATGCCTGTGAGGTATTACCTCCCGCTCTGTAGGAAGTGGCCATAATTCCTAAGAATACAAAAAAATATATTTTCCTTTTTTTTATAAAAAAACATGTTTTCCTACATTTTTTATTTTTTTTTCGGCGAGTTTTTTTTTTTTAATTTTTAATTCAATTTAATTGGCAAATATTTAATTATTTAGAGCATATTTAAGAAAAAAAAAAAATGTTTAACATCAAAAGCATATCAAAGCTGTGTAAATAAATAATGTGAAATATTTTTATCATAATATAATAGAGGGTTATCTATTTTGTGGTTTGAAAAGTACAGTCTTGTCATTTGATAGCTGCTCAAGTTTGGTTTAAAAACGGTAGATACGTCAGTAATCAAAATTGTCATATATGGGGCTCTGAAAACCCACTGGTTACTATGAAGAAGCCATTGTATCCGAGAAAATTGACTGATACAATGTGCTTTTTGGTCTGAAAGTGTTATAAGCTCGTATTTCTTTGAAAATTGAAAAGGACAGACCATTATTGGCAATTCTGAGCACTATGACCGTACGATAACCGATTTTTTTTTTGCTCTGAACTCAAAGATTTTAATCTCAACCATATGTGGTATCAGCAAGACTTCGCCACAGGCCAGAAAACATGACAAATTTTTGCTTTATTGCACGAAACATTCCTTGGACGCGTAATTTCCAGATTTGGTGATGTTAATTGGCCTCAAAGGTCGTGTGAGTTGACGCCGTTCGATTTTCTTCTTATTGTTATAAAGATAATCCTCAAACTTTAGAGCATTTTAAAAAAACCGTTCATCCAAGTAATGGCTGAATTATAGCCTGAAATGTGCGAAAAACTCATCAAAAATTGCCTGAAAAGGATTGATTCCTTCAAAAAGTCTCCTGGCAGCATTTTGATTTGAATAGAACAATATAATTAATTAAAACCTTAATCGAATTTTGAAATATAATATGTTTTATTTAACTTTACTGTTGGAATAGAACAAATTAGATAACCATCTATAATATTAGTACAATAAATTGTGTAATTTTGGTAGAAGTTTTTGCAATTTTATTCTTATGTCGATTTTTTGTTATTAAAGTACTTCTTATTTTTTATTTTTGTACAATTGTTTATATTTTTCATTCCACTATAAAGTGAATTAAATTGAATATTAGCTCTATCACAAAAAATGACTATTTTGCACTATTAAATTTTTACTCTTATTGTTTTGTATTTTACATCTTATTTGTTCATAAGATAAATCTAACAAATAATCAAATTAAGATAAGAATTTTTTGTTGTTGAAATAAGTAAAATATTAGAAAATTAATGATCATTTGTAAGTACGAGGGTCGTTCAATAAGTCTTTAGAAAATCCAAGAAATTGCGCTCGTAGTGTCATTAACAACGATTTCTATCGTCGATTAAAGTTAACGACATTTATTTGTGCATAACAATGGAAAAAAGCGAGTTTAGGGCTGTCATTAAACATCTCCATTTGAAAGGCTTAAGCCCGAAAGAAATCAAAACCGAGTTGGATGCAGTTCATGGCAACACATCTGCACCTGTGTTTGCGACGGTTTACAATTGGGTGAATGAATTTAAACGTGGCCGTTCATCCACAAAATATGAACATCGTTCAGGACACCCAGTTGAGGTGTCTACTCCTGAAATCATCGACAAAATCCACGATCTGATTTTGAACGATCGGCGAATTAAAGTGCGCGAATTAGTTGAGGCCACGGGCATATCACAAGGTACAGTCGCTTCAATTTTGCATGAAAAATTGTCTGTGAAAAAAATTTCGGCAAGATGGGTGCCATGTCCCATCGGCCGGCAAGGTGATGGCCACGGTCTTTTGGAATTCGCAGGGCATCATTTTTATCGACTACTTGGAAAAAGGCAAAAACAATAACAGGAGCGTATTACGCGTCGTTATTGCAACGGTTGAGTGAGGAAATCAAAGAGAAACGCCCCATCTGAAGAAGAAAAAAATCCTCTTGCATCAGGACAATGCGCGTGTGCACACCTGCGCTGTTTCCATGGCCAAAATTGTGGAATTGAGAATGGAATTGTTGCAGCATCCCGCTTATTCACCAGATTTGGCCCCGAGTGACTATTTTCTTTTCCCCAATCTGAAGAAATGGCTTGGCGGACGACGGTTCACTTCCAACGAGGACGTCATTTCTCAAACGGATGAGTATTTTGTAGAACTTCCGAAATCCTTTTTTTTGGACGGGATAAAAATTTTGGAAAAACGGTTGGAAAAGTGTATAGAGCTAAAAGGAGATTATGTTAAAAAATAAAATTTTTTTTTTAAAAAACAGTTTTTTTCCATCTTTTTCTAAGGACTTATTGAACGACCCTCGTATATATAAAATAATCAGAAGTACGTAGTGCAGGGGTGGGTAGGGGTTATGGTTGGATGAGGCTGGATTAAAGAACAGAAACGCGAAAGTGAATAAGAAAAAATGAATGTGGAAGAGTATAAAAGTTGTTTCTTTTTTTTTTCTTTTAGTAATGAAATTATTGCAGAATCATTTTTTTTACTACAACTATTATTTTTTTATTTTTTTTTGCAAAGTCTAGTCTCAAAAATTATTGCAATTTATACAATATTTGGTCTTATTTATAATTTTTTTAAAATAATTTTCTTTGTAGTTTTAGTTGCTTAGCTGTGAAGAAATGCTACGATAATAAAAGAGGCTCTTTAGTCCTTTTTCTTATAGTGAAGTTATTCTGTTCTGTTTTTATATTCTGTATTAATTTTGGTTTCTGTTTTTTTTTTTTTTTTTTTTTTTTTGTATTTTTGTTTAAATTATTTTACAGCGCTTAGAAAGCCTGATAATAAATAAAAACAAAAATTCAATATGTGCTGGCTTTTAAATAATTTGCATTAAAATTCACACGAAAAAATTAAAGCAAATTTTATTGTTGGATTACCTGCAGAGATTTTGCTCGTTCTCAGGAGGTCACCTTATCCTTTTTCATTGTTAAAGAGTTCATCAAGTTTTTTATTGTCGCACCCAAACCCTTGCTTGGCGTATTCGAATCGGAGGATAATCTGTTCTCTGGATGAGCATCTAAGCATTTTTGGTATCGCAACTAAAATTAAATTCAAACACGATAAGAGTTAATTAATTATTATATTTATATAAGTTATAATTAAAAAAAAAAGTTAAAAAAAGACAACTGAATTTACCTTGCAAGCAGCTTCAACAGTTTTACATAAAGCACCACTAGATGGTTCACAGTGAAAAACATGAACTACAAATTTATCCTGCGCTGTATGCATTATAAATGCACAATTTTTTACATTTTTACCAATTCCCAAAAAACTTAGGTATCTAACTCTACATTCAGTTAATAACTTTGCGTCTTCCTATAATTCATGAAAAATATTTAGTTATAGTTATTATTTATATTATTATTATTATTATAAGATTAAATTTATTTTTGAATTACTTACCCCAGAGCTATGTACACTGATCATGCTCGGCGCAACTGAAACATTAACATTTTCCCACAATTCTGGTTTGGTATCTCTCAATACCTGTTCGATAGCTGTATTTAGGACCTCCATTCCAGTTGCTTGTGGTACTTCGCGAGATCCCAAATATTGAGCCTTGAGAACTTTTTTAGGCTCTTCCATTGGTGTAGGAAACGATTGTGCTAAACAGCAGAATATTGATAGATTAATTTTGGTTTCAATTAATTTTTTCCCTAATGTCGACAATCGAAAATAAGCAGAATTTCACTTACGATGTCTAGTCCACTTTCGGTTTTCTGTTGGTAAATCAGTTGGACGTATGGCACCACGACCGCTAGTAGAGCTACTGCTACTATTGCTAGCATCTAATTGTAGCGATCTTTCAATCATTATCCTTTTACAAATATCCCTAAAAAAATTACATAAATAGGTATATAATTATATATATATATACACTCTCTTACAGGTATTTGTAATTATTTTAATTTTATTCTCACCTCAAAGTATTAGCAATGGTCCTAGCGGCCGTATCACAACGGAATACGTGACACATATGAATCCTTGTTAATCGATCACGAGCAACATATGCAAAATCCCTAAGGAATATATTTTACATTTAACATCAAAGTAAACTTTGTAAATTAAGTCGTAAATAATTTTTTTTTTTTTAAATGAACTTAACAAAATTTATTTTCAACACATAATTTTGTGCATAAGTTTTATGTTGTGCATTTTCTTTTCTAAATGGATATTTCGAAATTAATTTTAAGCCCTGAATATTAATTAAAATTAAAGCAGATAATTAATGTATGAATAAGAAAATAATACAATATATATAAAAAATTTCTAAAATGTAAAATTTCATGTGAAAGGAATTATTTTTTCCAGGAATTATTAATTTATATTTATGCTGATGATAAAAAAAAAATATTCATTTTTTTTTTAAATATAAAAAGCGATTGAAGTTAATGTATGATAAGTATATATTATGGCATAATTAATAAATGGTTATCCAATTTGTCCTTTCGAAAGAACTCAAATTTTTGTGAAACTTTCATTTCATTTTATTGCTTGAATATTGCCATTACCCAAAAAAAATATCGTTACTTAAATGACTGGCCATGACATTTTTTGCAAGATTCGATTCTTTAAAATTAATTTTTTATGATTTGTTCGCATATTTCGGACTGTTATTCGGCCATTTCTTAACGGATGTTGGTTTTTAAATACTCTAAAATTTAAATACGATATTTTCACAAAAAACAGTCCAATCGTGTCTAAACGCATGATTTTGAAAACCAATTGTTATCACCAAATCCCTGGGAACTTTTCGCACAATGTTTTAGAAGTCATATATGGTTTAGATTGAACTTTTTAAGTTCAAACGAAAAAATGTCCTTTACCAAACGGTCTTAGTGTGCAGACTTGACTTTTATATTCCCTTCTTCTTTATTTTCACAGGAATATGGGCCAATAACACCTTCGGATTAAAATAGATACTAGACAGCCATTTTAAGTGGATACAATGGCTTCGTCACAGTTACCTGTGTATTTTTTGAGCCTCAAACAGTACTATTTTTTTTATTGACATATCCATCGAGCAAAAAATGAGTTTTATCGCTGAAGAAACAAAACTTGTTGTTCCAGTACCCAATTGGCGTACCTTCTGCACGTTCCATGACCGACAGGTTTTAGTTCTTGCGTCAGTAAGCTTTTTATGGTTCGAGATTAAGTCAAATTCAAATAACGGCTATAATGTGCCCAAATGCCACATTTTCACAAAAAAAGCAATATTTTCAGCAGAGTGTGCGTAACGATGATGATAAGGACTCAAAACATCCATTTTCTTTAAATTGCTCACTTGTGTTAACAACTGATTGTTCAAAAAGGAGGATCTGCTCTTCTACCAAAAAATCTAAACAAGTTTTTACAAATTTAACGCATTGTTCGGTTGTAAAATAATCTATAATATAAAATGTTAAACATTCTATTTTACTAGATCTTAGATTATGTAGTATAAGTATAAGAATAGAAAATCTTTGCCAACCCTAACCTATCTATTAACTTAAAATAAAGCTATGAACCCCGTTGTTTTACAAGATCATACATAATTTGTACAATTTTACTTTGAAAAATTATTAAAATTCAATACAAATACTTTGGATTACAAAGAATAGTAAACGAAAATACAAATCAAAAAGAGTTTTTATAAAAATATTTTTTAACTGCTGTGCCTGCCATCTATTTCTTACTTATAGAACTAAATATGATCGTTTTGGTACGCAGAGCGTATTTTACTTTTCAATTTGTAAGCGTATTTTGACATATCGAATGTATACAATCCGTTTGGGTGCGGGTTATTTTTTTAATAATTGAAATGAACTAAAAATATACCGTTATTTCATTTCAATTAATATTTCTTTTCAAAAAATTGAAAAGAAATATTAATTGAAATAAAATAAAATACCAAATTTTTGCGGCTAAAATAAATTGAAAAATGGAAGAGAGGTAATTGAATTAAAATGACATATAAATTTTTTTTCCCACGAATTGTCATAAATACCGATTTTTATTAAGTTAAGACTGTCAAATTTAAACCAAGACTGTCAAATTTAAAATATGATTAAACCTTTTTAAGAAATTATAAATTATAATGAATTTATTTAGTATTTTTATTCAAGGTTTCTCTTCCCCAAAGCTATCCGGACAAAAGGGGCACTCCAATATATATTTTGGCCGCGGAGTGCTATAGTCGACGCTCGACTTCACCTTTTTTTACTCTTTTCTTTAGTTTTTGTGCTATTCTTTTTTTTATTAAAATTTTTTTTTAGTTTTAAAAAAAAAATTTTGACCTTTTTTCTCCGATTTTTTAAACCATCCCCCTCAGTTTCTATTTTTTAACCTTTTCAGGTTGGTTAACTTTTCTTTACTTTAAAGTAAGTTTTTTGTAATTTTTGTTCAATTTTCACCATGTTTTTCCTTTTCTTCAAGTTCCCCTCCTATGGAGAAATTAACACCTTCGGGTGTCTCCATTATGGTGGGTATGGGAGAACATCTTATTTTAAAAAATCACGCTATATGTTCCGGCATGATTTATTCTGTTTATGGTGGGTGTGGGAGCATATCTCAGAAAAAAATTCGAACCCCGCCGCAATCTTCCCATAAAGTTAGCTGCAAGCATGCCTAACTGAAACATGTGCTCATCTTTAATTTTAATCCCACATTTTAATACGTTTCCATCCTTTCCATATCATAACAAATATTGTGTTTTTTCTCTCATAAAAAGTGCAGTTATTATTACTTAATAGCAGCACTTTTTTATGAGAGTGTTTTTTCTCTCATAAAAAGTGCAGTTATTAAGTAATAAATTAATTATTTAAAAATTTAATATTTCAAAATATTTATAGAAAATTAAATATTCAATTAAAAAGTGATTTAGTTATGCGAAAACTAAAGATTAGCGAATTTCGCTAATTCATGTGAATTATTTTTAAAAACTAATTATATATTTAAATAAATGCCATAGTTGTCTATCATTCAACTAATTTTAATTGAATTTCGAGAGCCCTAAGTGCCTAAAAACTAAAAAATTATTATGCAATATTGAATGTAAACGGATAATTTTTTGTGACCAGATTGACGTTTCAATGACGGTCGCCTGATTAATTTCCGATGGGCGTTTTAGTGGTTTTATGATCGTCACGGAAAAATCGAAGGAAATGATATGAATCATTTATAAGAATATAGTTTCTTCAAATTTATGAATTTTTATACTAATATCAGTGATTGTTAATGTATGATATTATAATTCAATGTTTATACACTATTTCAACTTAAATCTCAAGCTACTTCTATTGGCAAACGATGTAAGCAAATTTTTTATCATAAAAATGATCCGATGATCGTATTTGATATTTAAAAATATATTTTCAGAATTTAATGATCAGAAAAGTATGTATTGTAGAAGTTCTGTTCCATATTTTGAAATGAAAACTTTTATGTGTAAATAAATGTATTCATAGCAAAACGAAATATTTTATTTAGTTTCTAATACTAAATTTATTATATTAAATCAACTATCGCAGTTATTTAATTAATTTAAATAACTTTGAATATTATTTTGCCAAAGTAATATGCAAGTAAAACCTTCACATTCGACCGAACTTGGTGCGCTTTTTTCGGTTTTGGCTCGTGCGGTAGCTTCCATTGGGATGATTGAGCTTTGGTTTCTACGTCATAACCATAAACCGACAGAGTCCAACAGCTCCTTAGCAACGTTAATGCAATGATGTTTTTGGTCAAAAAATGGACAAAAATCGAAGACGAGCCAAAACACGTGAAGCAGATGTCAAAAATTAACTGCATATTCAAAATGGCCGAACTTGTCGGCATAAGTGAGAGACTTACTCACTAAAATCGAATATTGAATATACGTAACCTGCGGAAATTCAAAATTCGCGATACTTTTTGAACAGAGCTCGTATTGATTAAACCTTTACCATTATATGAACAAAGTATAAAATATTTCAAGTAGTTGCTAAGAGACTTTTCGCAGGAGACGATCCTTCTTCTTACGTTATATTTGATGACTTAAAGTTTTAGAATTTTTTTCGATACCTTACGAGGAAAAAACCAACGGAGTCAAAGCAGACTATTCTGGTGGCCAATTAACATCAAATAGTCTCGAAATTAAGAGACCTGGGAACTTTTCACGCAATAAAGCAAAAATTTGTCATGTTTTGTGGCTTGCGGCGAAGTTTTGCTGAAACCACACATAGTTCATATTAAAATCTGCAAGTTGTTCAGGGCAAAAAAAATCGGTTTACATATGGCCATAGTCCTCAGAATTGACGTTCGCCATCTCTTGTTCTTCATTTCCAAAGAAATGCGGACCAATAACACCTACAGACTGAAATTCACAACAGGAAGTCACTTTTTTGCGCATACAATGGCTTCTTCACAGTCACTTGTGGTTTTTAGAGCCCTTTGATGGCAATTTTGCTCGTAGACATATCCACCGAGCGAGAAATGTGCCTCATCAATGGAGAAAATATTGTGCAAACCAGCTCCTTAGCAATGTTATTGAGTTCAACAGCTCCTTAGCTGTTTTTGGTCGAAAATGGGCAAAAATCGAAGACGAGCCAAAACACGTGCAAGCAAAGCAGCTGTCAAAAATTGAACCCCCCGGAAATTTAAAATTAGCGATACTTTTTTAACAAACCTCGTATATAAAATTGCCCCTATCTGAAAGTGATGCCTTTGAGCAGTATGTGTGTGTCAGTTGCTTTAAGGTTGAATTTCGTTTGTTTGGTTTCAACTTGGCGCTTCAATTCCCTAACCTTGTATTCCATAATGCAAAATTTTACAGCTATCAAATAACAGCGCTATATTCTCCGAAACACAAAATAGATAACCATTTATAGCTTTAAGCAAGAAGCAAATGATTTACAAACACAACACCCTCTTTTGTTTCGAAAGGATGTTCTTAACACTTAAAAATACATGCAACATTTTAATGCCAATCAATAATCACTAAATGGTATTGAAATGATAAGAAATCAAAAAAATTAATTAAATACAAATGAAATTTTTATGAATAAAAATTCTAAGAATCTTAGGCAAACTCTATTAATAGTTATACGAAAATGAATTTGTGCTTTTTAATGTTGTAACTTTTTTATTTTGTTCGAATTAAAATGAAAAACAATTTTTGCCATAAAAAAAAACAACCAAACAATAAAATCACAAATAAAAGTTATAATAAAAATAATTTTTTTTTGCAGTAAATCTTGTACTAACCTTTCCCTGTTTACAGCATGGGTTTTATTTGTTTGTATGTAATTTTTTTATAAGTTTAAGAAAAAATAGAAAAGAAAAATATTGTAAGAAAAAAGCACATATTATTTTGTATATTGATTGATTAAAATTTTATTATTTTTTTTTTCTGAAAAAATCTTCTATTAATTGTATTGAATAAAATTGAATTGAAATATTGTATTGATATCATCAAGAAATCAGATGATAATTAGTTAATAAATAAAGTTTTTTGTTTCTTTTTACCTTCCATTATCACGACCAACACCCCAAACTCGAATTGTGTGAATTGGTTGCGTATTTAATATTGTCAGATTTTCTGGGTCGATTAATTTTAAAGCACCTTCGTCCAAGTCCATGAATAAATCTTTTCCCTTTTTTTCAGTTTTTTTTGTTGTTTTGTTAGTATTAATGAGAATGCCAAAAAAAATAAGAGAATTGGTTAGACAATGTAAAAAAAACCAATGTTATTATGATAATAATAATAAAAAAAATAAGAAATCGTTAAATTAAATAAATTGTAATTTATTTTCGTAAAGAATTTTCATTACATCTCCCCATCTGCCGACGACATCCAATAAATCGTTTCGTCCCAAAGATAAATCCACAATGCATTTGTTTACAGCCTTCGACGAACGTTCTGGTGTTAAATCTTCTTCGGCAATTTCAACCCATCCCAAGGATCGAACAGCAAATCTAATTGGTCTGTCTGATTCCGATTTTAATGGATAGCTTCGACGTCTGAAATAAATCCATTCACAATTTGTCTTAAATTAAATTCAATTCAAATTTTATTCTTGGCTATATTTAATTATACCAAGTATTTTTATACGAATTTTTAGTGTATTATATTATACATACTTATATGCGAGATCTTCTCGACGCTTCCTGTCTTCGTCTTGATCTAGGGCAGAGCTTGTATTACTCCTGGTAACCGATAAGCTTTGACTTTCCTATGGTAGAAAAATAGAAAAAAATTAACATCCGATCGAATAGGTATTTGGTAATTTTCATTTTATATTATAAAAATTGTTTGGTAGCATAAAATTAACATTGTGGTTCGAACTCCTATAACTTTTTTATTTCAATTGTTTTTTTTTTTTTTTAATTTTATTTCAGTATGTTGCAAAAAATCGAATTTGAAATTGAATAATACACAATCGAATAACAAACCAAAATCGTTAAACTTGTTATGGTTGAAAAAAATTCATTGAAATTTTGGGTCTTGGAATGGAGGGAAAGGTCTAAAAATTTGCATAAAAAGAATAAAAATTTCTTGAACGTGAAGTTGTACAGGAGTAAGTTCAATGACGAGTATATTCAGAGAGCACTTTATGCTGCTAGAACATGCTTGTCGCTAGACTTGTGCGTAGATTGAGGGGATTTCAAAGTTTTAGCAGATATAAACCAGTAAAAAAATCATGCCGGAACATATAGCGGATAATGAAGACACCCGAAGGAGTTAAGTTCTCCGTGGGAGGGAAATAAGAAGAAATAACAGTGAAAAAACCATCGAAAAAAAATTACAAAAAAAAACTAAAAACTATCAAAAAGGACAGAATAAATCCTATTCTTCTTCTTAATAAATCCTATTGCAGTTCAAATTATAGAAATTGGGAACGTTTAAATTTATCGTAAAATATATTTTTAAAAAAAATTGGAAAAACATTTCAAAATTATAAAAAAAATAAAAAAGTTTTAAATAGCTTAAAAAACCAAGGAAAAGGAAACGGTGGGGGGTGCGGGTGTGCAGCCGATCATCGACGTTGGTAGAAGAGACTTTCCTTGGTTTTTTTGGGGTATTTAAATTTTTTAATTCTTTTTTATAATTTTGAAAATCAATCAGTGCGAATAGGACCTTCAGAGCCGTTTGGTTGACAATTTTCAACAAAAATATATAGTAAGGAAACTTCCTGGTCTTAAAAATATTGAACGTGTATGGGAAAGTATGGAGGAAGTTCCATAAACATCAACAAAGAGACGTTAAACATTAGTCATCAAAAAGAATTTAAAGTTTTAATTATCCTGCATTTGATACACTATTTTAACTGAAAAGCTACAATATATATTTCGATTTTCCATTGTTTCTTTTTCCCGATTTTCGCTTCCGTCTTTCGAGATATTTGAATTTCACAATGTTTTTCGCGTTTTTATGCGATCGCCAAAAAGGTTGTTCGACGTTAAGTGTTTGTTATAATTTCAAGCGGTGTTCTCAAAACGGTCAGCCATCTATGTAAGTACTAACCGCGCCAAGACCTGCTTAACTTTGGTGATCTGAGGTTGACGTCAATTTTCAATAACGCTTCAATTTTCGTGTTATTCGCAAGATTTATTTACTCCACCGCTAACCTAAAGGTACCTCAAGGAAGTGCTTTTTATCACGATTTTTCGCGGTCGGAATAGATTACAAGCGATCGATCGTGTTTTATCATGTTCTTATGGTCAAGTTCATTTTAGACAATTATTCGAACAAAAAGAAAATTTCGTGTTCTTCGCATTCCGGAAAAAGTAAATTTTGCGTTTTTCGTGTTTTGAAAAAAAATAATTTTGCGCTTTTCGCGATCGGACTAGATAACTAGCGATCGATCGTGTTTTATCATGTCTTTATGGTCAAGTTCATTTTAGATAATTATTGAAAAAAAAAAAAAAAATTGCGTTTTTCGCGTTTTGAAAAAAAATTTGCATTTCGAAAAAGAAAGAAAATTTCACGTTCCTTACGTTTCGAAAAAAGTAAATTTTGCGGTTTTCGCGATTTCTGCAGGGACCGCGAAAGCTATCAACAAAACCAAACCCTCGCTACCTAGTCCAGACCGAACTAAAGAAATGTGCAAAATTTTATCCCAATCGCATTAACGGTATAGAAGCACATAGAGAATACACATACACACAAATATATAATCTTTTTTATATAACTGTATCGATAATTACCTGTATTCGATTTCCAAGTCCATCTCTAGAACCATAAAATGACCGAAAAGAATTATTGTTTGGACTTCTTGTTGCTAAAAATTGTTGGTTTGTTGACGTAACTGGAGTTTTTGGTTCTTTCGTACATTTTGGCCATGTCGGTGGTTCACGCTGTATTGTACCCGATTTAATATGCCAATAGTATGGACCGTCATTATCTTTAATTTACAAAAGAAACAACAACAAAAAATTATTGCCATCAGAAAAAAATCAAAATCACAATAAAAATTATAATATTTTTTTTTTTTATAAATTGTTTGTTTGTTTAGATGTAAGGTCCCTTAGACATGAGTTAGGGGCCATTTTCATGAGTCATACTACAAGTATAGTGTGAGTGGACGTTAAAAGTTTTCTAAACTGATAAGGTGAAAAAGTGGACCTGGAAATAAAATTTTTGGATCTAGAAGTTCCACAATGATAGGAATCCTGCTCGGAATGAAATTCTTAGTTTTTCTGATATTCGCTCAAAATGTGTAGAATATTTAGTAGGAACGCCACAGGATTGACAGATATGACGAGTGTTGTTTCCAAAAAGAACGTTAGGAGGACAACAGTATGTCTTGTAGTTGGCCAATGAGATGCTAAAAAACTTTCACTGGTAGTCTATTCTGTCTTTCTGTACATGGCTGAGGATGTTAATAGGCCACGCATATTAGGGATAGCTATGAGCACAGCACACAGGAAAGTTTCTACCGTCAACTGATCAGGAACTTTTTTTCAGAAATTGTATAATTAATTAAATTCAAAAATCTGTTCTGATTTTAATAAAAGGAAAAGAGAATCTTTTTTTTTCGTTAATAACTAGTCAATTTGCGAAAAATTTTAATGTAATTAATTTTAAACTCAACAATAAACATGCAAAGCGTATCTCTGCATTATGAGTTTTATGTGAAAATAATGGAAAAGTGTTGGGAGAATGATTTTACAAATCAGCAGCTGACAAATCCGTTGGAACAACATCCTGTGGGAATTTGAAAACACAGCAAGTGCCATTAGGTATGCACCACGAATGCAGTACGTATTTTCAACGTTCAGGATACTATCTGCATAGACTACTAACGTAATATTGTGTAAACTGTTATGACAGCTGGTGTGCGAATATTCAGAATGCAATTTAGAAAATGGAATTTTTGCATACCTTCATGTTTCTCCCATCCTGATGGTAAATCCTTATTGGCATCCTTGTCCTCGATTCCCTCGATTTCCTCTTTTTTACCTTTTTCCTCATCATCTTCATCATCCTCATCAGCTGGCAATTCATTCGATTTGCCATCGTCCTGATGAGTTTTCTTGTTCGGCAATGCATACAAATCGTCAGCATTCAAATTACCTGAAATATATTTGATGGGAACACTTTCGTTAGCTTCATTCTGTTTAATATTGTCATCCTTTTCAGGTGTTTGATCTGATTTGGTTTTCGATTCGGACGGTGATGAATCGAACATCAATTGCTTTTCCGATGCGCTATTCATCAATAACCCAACAATAGAAAGATTTGTAAGAAAGAACAGATTAGTTTATTATTTGTAAATAAGTTTTTCATTTAATTACTTTTGAATAAATTCTATATTTACCAAAGCAAAAATAAAAATTTGAAATAAAAAAAACATTTGTCGACTATTCAAGAAAAAAATTAAAAATTATTAATTAACGAAAAATAATACAAACCGAGAGAGAGAGAGACGGAGAGATATATTAATTATATCAACAAAATTAAATTAAATTTCTCTTATTCTTGTATATTGTACAATCGTATACATCTGTCTCTCTTTCTCACTCTTTTTTCATATACGCTTAATTACCTAAAATTCTCTTTCAAATCAACTCCCATTGATCCGATGTCAATTCGTGCGTAATCTTTTCGATTGCTTACGATTCGTGGCTTCGTCGATCGAAGAGAGTTTTGTTGTTGATGCAATTCAGACAGAATCTCTTCATATAAGTGAGAGTTTCGCTCAATTCTTTGTGGGTCCATGTGATAATTTGGATTTTCGTAACTCAGGAGCCCGTTTTCTACAAAAAAAAAATCAAAATGTTTTTTTTTTTATCGTTTTAAAATAATTTTTTTTTTGCAGTGTAAAGTTATTGCAAAATATGTTTTCCTTAAGCTTTTATTGTTGAATTATTTTAATAGGATATTATGTGATAGTGTAGTAGTATTCAGGATAATGTTAAAAATTAATGATAAAATAAAATAATAAAGTATTATCTAATTTGTGCTTCGGCAAATAAGCTTATATAAAACACTAAAAATTCAAATAGTAAATCTATTATATTTAAATCTTACCATTATAGACAATATATAAAATCATCCAAATAACCACTACAATACACCTTGCAGAACTCTATTCTTTTGAGGTAATTTATTTAGGTTTTTTTTTCTGGCACAATTAGGGCTGTAATTCGTTTGGTTTTTAAATGCTCTCAAATTTTAAATTTATCTGGACGAACACAATCAGTTTGTCTAACTTTAGAAAACAAAATTGAATGGCGTCAAATCGTACGATCTTGGAGAGTAATTGGCATCACCAAATCTCGTTATTACGCGTTGTGGAAACTATCTTTAAAAGAACTTAATTATTAAAATATTTCAGTTCAAGCCAAAAAAAAGTTGATACGGTGGTTTCTCCTTTTATATAATCTAAGAAATATGTGCTTATGACACCTTCAGACCAAAAAACACCTTAAACAGTGACTTTTTCGGATACAATGACTTCGTCACAGTCACTTGTGGGTTTTTAGAGCCCCATACATGGTAATTTTCATTATTAACGTATCTACAGCAATGTTTGATAATTAAAAAATCCATAATGTATTATGACAAACTTTTATAAACCAAACTTGAACAGCTATCAAATGACAAGACAGTACTTTCTGAATCACAAAATATATAACCCTGTATTATATTAAAAAGAAAAATATTCCACATTATTTATTTACACAGCTTTGATATTCTTTTGATGTTAAAAATAATTTTTTCCTTTAAATTATGCTAAACATAAGCTTATTTTTTGAATACACATATATTGGGTTGTTTGGAAAGTAATTTCGTTTTTTTTTCAACAGAGGACTTAATTGTATTATTTCATAAACAACTTCATACTTAAGCCACATAATCATATGTATTTTGACTACTGCACAGTAGTTTTTGGTTAATACCCTGTTAAATATGGAAAGTGATAAAACAGCATTTTCGGCACATTTTACTTTTATACTATAGAAAAGATCAAAATGCTGTTCAAGCAAGAAAAAAATTATCCGATGTGTATGGAGAAGATGTATTAAGTGAGCGCTAGTGCCCAAACTGTTTTGCAAAATTTCGATCTGGCAATTTTAATCTCGAAGATGCATCACGTTCTGGAAGGCCAGTTGAAGCTGATGAAGTCACAATAAAGGCATTAATTGATGGAAACAGGCGAATAACAACTCGTGAGATTGCTGAGAGATTAAATTTATCGAATACGACCGTTCCTCATCTTCTTACGGGAACAGCATTTTCGGCACATTTTACTTTTATACTATAGAAAAGATCAAAATGCTGTTCAAGCAAGAAAAAAATTATCCGATGTGTATGGAGAAGATGTATTAAGTGAGCGCTAGTGCCCAAACTGTTTTGCAAAATTTCGATCTGGCAATTTTAATCTCGAAGATGCATCACGTTCTGGAAGGCCAGTTGAAGCTGATGAAGTCACAATAAAGGCATTAATTGATGGAAACAGGCGAATAACAACTCGTGAGATTGCTGAGAGATTAAATTTATCGAATACGACCGTTCCTCATCTTCTTACGGGAAAAAAAATTGTGCCGTTGCATTGACGTTTGTGATTTGCTTCTCAAACGCCAAAAAAAGGATCCATTTTTGAAGCGTATCATCTCTGGGGACGAGAAATGGGTTGTCTACAACAATGTGAAGCGCAAAAGATCCTGCAGTAAAAAAGATGAACCGGCTCAAAGCACTTCGAAAGCCAATTTTCATCAAAATAAGGTTAGGTTATCTGTTTGGTGGGATTTCAAAGGAATCGTTTATTTTGAGCTTCTACCAAGCAAAACAACGATCAATTCTAAAGTGTACTGACATCACTTGGACAAATTGAATGATTCACTTAAAGAAAAAAGGCCAGAATTGGTTAATAGGAAAGGTATAGTGTTCCAACAGGATAATGTTCTGTTAATAGGAAAGGATTTCACATACAAGTTTGACCACTGGGCAAAAGCTTTTAGAGCTTGAATGGGATATAGTGCCACATCCACCATACTATCCAGACCTATCACCTTCCGATTATCATTTGTTTCGGTCTGTACAAAATTTTTTAGACGATAAAACGTTTAATTCAAATGAGAAGGTCAAAAATCACTTGGATCAGTTTTTTGCCAGCAAAGAACAAAAATTTTATGAGCGTGGAATCATGCTACTGCCAGAAAGATGGTAAAGGATATTGGATCAGACTGGACAATATTTAATTGAATAAAATATTAATTCACAAAAAAGAAAATCGTCTTTTATTTTTATAAAAAAAAAAAACGAAATAACTTTCCGAACAACCAATATAATAGCTTCTTCACAATCAATTTTGGGTTTTGACAGCCTCTTATGTCATAATTGTGCTTATTAACGTATCTACCGCGTGTGAAATGAATGTGAAAAAAAAATATTCTCTTCTTCGAGCGTTACACATTGCTATGACAGAACCACTACATTTATAGAAAGTTCTTTTTTAATTTTAATAAGAGCTTTAGTAGTTAAATATTTCATTAAATAAATTGGTAAAATGTTACCTTCAATAAAATATTTCAATTGATAATTGCTAAATGACGGGCCTGTATCAGATATACTTTTATATGAAAAAAAAAAGAATATCCTTTTTTGTAAAATTATTTAATAGACTTAAATTTGATAAGCTGAAATAGCTATTGAAGATAAAATATCTTATAAAGTGAAGTAAAGTAGATCAAATAATATTAATATTATTAAAAATATTTTTAAAAAAAATTAGTAATGACATTATAGAAAATATTTCAAGAATAATATTTTTATTACTTGATAATTTGCAACAACGACAAAAAAGAAGGTTTTCATTAATAATTTACAACAAAAAAAAACCAATAACAACAAATTTACGAAGCACTTAATGTAATAAATGTAATTATTTTATTTTATTTCTTTCACAAATATATACACATATATGTACATTAGTAAGGAAACATAAAAATATATAAAGGACTTTTGGAGAAAATCCATTAAAAATTGAACTAAAAGTACTCACTCACCCGTATTGGCACATAAAAGGTATTCTGATTATTTTATGAAATTTTTTTTTTGCTACACATACTTGTATTTTTGTTTTTAATATCGTTACAAATATCACATATTAAAACATTAAAAGTGAAAAAAAGGAAAAAAAATACAATATTTATGTTCAATTTCAGAGTAACAAGTATGAGTGTAAACAATATTTTATTAAACGTATTATTGTTTTGTAATAAAACTGAATGCGATAAAATTCGTTGTAATAAAAATTTCAGCAAATACGAGTACGTTATTGATACTTATTTGAAAAATCATTCAAAGTAGAGTGTTCCCTTATCGCAGCCCTTGTTCGATTGGTTCATAGTTTTTTTTTTTGGTGGGCAATTTTATTCTTAAATATACAAGAACCTCTCTCTTTCACTCTAAGGATAATAAAGATAATTTTTATTTTATGAAATAATCTCAAATAATAGGATAGTAAATTTAATGAAATTGGTAATTATTCTTTAATGATTATGGAATAAATAATGATGAAAGTATCTTCTCTCTATTGATATTCAATAGGAAAATAATCGAATAGTACTTCAATAATGTTACAAGTACAAAGGATAATATTGGTAGTATGCTCACAAATTTAGATAAATTAAGGTAATTTTTGTTCGTCTTCGTCATAGGCATTGTAAGCTTTCATTCTGCTTAGTTTGTTGTCGTTGGTTATTATTATTATTATTATTATTTGCTTTTGTTTGTGTTTTTTTTTTCTTCATTAAATTGACAACTAAAGTTAGTTTATGTCATCATTAACCACTTATTAGTATTGCATTTTCATATTGTTCTATTAAATCTGTCGAGGATCGTAAAATCTAAAAGGGAATCAGAACGAAACCGATTTGGTTAGGGTAGAAATTTGTGTTTTGGCATTTCATTACTGGGTGTGGTTTTTACTGGTTTTAGGATTCGTTGTCAAGGATTCAAGACTACAAAACCGTTGGTAAATTAAAAATCCCGTATACGAGCACATCGCTCATGCATCCAATCCAATACATTGGATTTAACAACTCAATTCTATGAATATAGTAACCACTCCTTGTGGCAATATAAACCTTCATCTGTGGGTTGGTTAGTGGGAAATTAATTGCTTTTTGAGCTCAATAAACTTTCGATACGACCTATGATAGTGAAGGTTATTTAACGTTTTACGTTCAATAAAACTTTGCCACTTTTATAGACAATCTCGGCAATTGTTTAAAGTTTTTTCTTCTTCAATATAGCGCATATTTGTACTATGATAAAATTTCTCAATCTTTTTTTTTACACTTTTTTTCCCTTACTTTATGATACGATATCATTAATTATGCAAACGATCATTTTATTATTAGTACCATAAATGATGCTATAATTTTTAGAGAAGTGATGTAATCAATTTTTTTTTATTGGAAAAGAATTCGGTTAAGTTTTGTTTAAAATAATTTTTTTTTTAGTCTATTTTAAAGGGATTTCCTTATTAAATAGATTTTGAAGAATTCTTTTTTTTTTGTAGTAAAATGACACGTAAAAATATCAGTAATACTACATGAGTTTCGATATAAATTACTGACTCATCTTGAAAGGTATAAGTTTTAATAAAGACTTGATACGGAATGCAATTGATTGGAATTTAGTAAAATATTGGGTTGTTCGGAAACTGTTTTCCAACAGAGGATTTAATTGTATTTTTACACAACCAACTTCACACTTAAGCCGCATAACCATATGTATTTGGATAGCTGACATATGATTTGTGAAAAATATACAATTGAGTCCTCTCTTTGGTTGATACCCATTTAAATATGTTAAGTGAGCGCCAGTACTAAAAATGGTTTGCAAAATTTTGATCCGGCAATTTTGACCTCGAAAATGCACCACTTTCTGGAAGGTCTGATGAAGACACAATAAAGGTATTAATTGATGTAAACCGGCGAATAACAACTCGTGAGATCGCTGAGAGATTAAATTTATCAAATTCGACTGTTTATGATCATTTGAAACTGTTAGGTTTTATCTCAAAGCTCGACATATGGGTTCCTCATTTTCTTACGGAGAAAAATTTGTGCTGTCGCATTAACGTTTGTGATTTGCTTCTCAAACGCCAAAAAAAAGATACTGGGGACGAGAAATGGGTTGTCTACAACAATGTGAAGCGCAAAAGATCCTGGAGTAGAAAAGATGAACCGGCTCAAAGCACTTCGAAAGCCAATATTCATCAAAAAAAGGTTATACTACGAGGGTCGTTCAATAAGTCCTTAGAAAATTCGAGAAATTGCGCTTGTAGTGTCGGTAAAGATTTTTTTGTAAGTAGCATTATCGACAGGAAAGCTGTCAAAATTTCAGCTCGATCCATAGCGTAGGTCAATTTCTATCGTCGATTAAAGTTAACGACATTTATTTGTGCATAACAATAGAAAAAAGCGAGTTTAGGGCTGTCATCAAACATCTCCATTTGAAAGGCTTGAGCCCGAAAGAAATCAAAGCCGAGTTGGATGCAGTTCATAGCACATCTGCACCTGTGTTTGCGACTGTTTACAATTGGGTGAATGAATTTAAACGTGGCCGTTCATCCACAAAAGATGAACATCGTTCAGGACGCCCAGTTGAGGTGTCTACTCCTGAAATCATCGGCAAAATCCACGATCTGATTTTGAACGATCGGCGAATTAAATTAGTTGAGGCCACGGGCATATCACAAGGTACAGTCGCTTCAATTTTGCATGAAAAATTGTCTGTGAAAAAAATTTCGGCAAGAATCGTGTAGTGGACTCTGAGGCTGTGTTGGCACTCTTTCATCGCAATCCTGCCGAATTCCTTCGTCGATATGTCACTGTGGACGAAACCTGGATACACTACTACACTCCAGAAACGAAGAGACAGTCATCACAGTGTATTTTCAAGGGTGAACGGGCTCCGAAGAAGGCAAAAACTGTGCCATCGGCCGGTAAGGTGATGGCCACGGTCTTTTGGGATTCGCAGGGCATTATTTTTATCGACTACTTGGAAAAAGGAAAAACAATAACAGGATCGTATTACGCGTCGTTATTGCAACGGTTGAGCGAGGAAATCAAAGAGGAACGCCCCCATCTGAAGAAGAAAAAATCCTCTTGCATCAGGACAATGTGCGTGTGCACACCTGCGCTGTTTCCATGGCCAAAATTGTAGAATTGAGAATGGAATTGTTGCAGCATCCCGCTTATTCACCAGATTTGGCCCCGAGTGACTATTTTCTTTTCCCCAATCTGAAGAAATGGCTTGGTGGACGACGGTTCACTTCCAACGAGGACGTTATTGCTCAAACGGATGAGAACTTCCGAAATCCTATTTTTTGGACGGGATAAAAATTTTGGAAAAACATGTTGGAAAAGTGTATAGGGCTAAAAGGAGATTATGTTGAAAAATAAAATTTTTTTTTTTTAAAAAACAGTTTTTTTCCATCCTTCTATTTGGTGGGATTTCAAAGAAATCGTTTATTTTGAGCTTCTACCGAGCAACATAACGATTAATTCTAAAGTGTACTGTCATCAGTTGGACAAATTGAATGATTCACTTAAAGAAAAAAGGCCAGAATAAAATATTAATTCACTATAAGAAAATTGTCTTTCATTTTTATAAAAAAAAACGAAATTACTTTCCGAGCAACCCAATGCAATAAATCGTTATAAATAAAGAATCATTCAGTTCGCGGTTTGCAGAGTATAGCCATATTATTTGACAAATATTAAACTAAAAGCTATCAATTAAATTAGCATTTATTAAGATTACGATTTGCCATTTTCTATTATGGATCGTTTAATTACAAACCAATACATTAAAATTGTAAAAAAAAACTTCTACAAAAGTAGTGATTCTATCGTAACTTTATTTCGCGCTTTAAGAGGCTTACTTACCGCTCGTTGGTTACGTCAGGAGGGGAAATTGTCATTAATGGGGCTTTTTGAAAATATCCCAATTGACTATGAAGAACGTCATTTTAGTCTGAAAGTGTCATCAATGTTTATTTTTTTTAAGAAAAAAAAACAGGATCGACTGTTACCGTTAATTCTAAGAGCTATGATGGTATGATAACCGAGTTTTTTTTCGCTTGCAGTTGAAGATATTATTTTAATTTTATATGTGGTTTAAAAACAAACCGATGAATTTTAGCCTAATTTCGAGAAAAGTTCCCAGAATACGTAAATTCGAAATTTTAATGCCTTATAAGACTACGTATAAGAGATCGTATTTATGCAGACAATATTCACACTTTAGCGCATTTAAAAAGGATTATCAATCAATTAAATGCTGAATTAAAGACCGAAATATTCAAAAACGAATTGAAAATATAATTTATTCTAGTTTACTTTCGTTTTTTTTTTAATATTAGAAAATATGACAATTTTTGTTGTTGTTGATATATTACTTGTAATAATTAATATACTCTTAAAATTTTATAAGATATTTAAAAAGTCTAAAAATTGTGTACAAAATATATTTTCAAAGTCATACTACAGTTAATCGAATCAATTACTTTGGTTTATTTATGGAATATTTGTTTACAATATAATATATTAAATGGTTACTATCCGAATATAGTAAGCATTATAAATTGCCAAATAATGTATAATAGAATCTGTTACAAACTATGTGAAATAGAATTTATTGTAGCATATTAGTGAACATCTCACCTTTGGAAGTCACTAGCAAATGTGAAACAAATTATAAGGAAGACGGTAATAAATACGAATGGTTTTGTCCTTTTTGGTCGAAACGGTGTAAGACATTAACCTGCAGTATCGAATACTCTTACTGGTTATACAGTTTTAGATTTTGTTGTGGCAACCAGTCCTGGTAGTAATTGTATAGTAGCCGTTATTGAACGCAGGTACCATCGTTACAGATGGTTTTCAAAGACAGCATCGAAGGTATAAGAAGATGGAAAAAAAACAACGACAATAACATCATTTTGTTAACAAGACAGCGCGGTAAATAAACTTTCACCCATCCTTGGCCAGCATTTATAATGTAACTTTATGTACGTATACAGGATACGCAGCTATTAGTTTACTTGACTCATAAGATTGTACAAAGTGCAAGTAATTTTTTCATTATAATTTCAGTTTTCTTTTGTTTCACCATTAGGCCGACACCATCACCTGTACTAGGTGGGATAGACGTCGAAAAGAAAAACCAAAACAATACCTAGCAAATTACTGAGAATCTTCCACTCGCTACCTGAGAGTCGTTCCCCCATTAACTCCATCCGCCCAAATACCATCGAATATATTCTATTTACTAAGCCCATAAGTCGTTTCTCATTCATGTATCCTTAATGGGTGTCCGCAGTGTTAGCGGCAAATGTGACAATGGAACGGTTAAGTAGCAACACAATAGTAGTAGTGGTATTGATGTAAAGAGTGTTGTTCAGTATTCCTGTGGAAAATCCAAAAAGCTTATATATGCATTATGTTCAGACACACGGAAAGCTGGTCGTTGTGAGTGAGTCAACATCCGAACAATAGCTTCGAATTTGGAACATTTCCTCTGCTCAACATTTTCAGTGTTGGGATTTGATATGAACGACCACATTGAAAGTAACAGCCTCTTCCCTTACAATCATACATTCATAATAAACTAAAATGTTGTATAATACGGGTCTTTGATAAAATGCCATTTCCAACACATTTGATCCTTTTGGAACGTGAAAATGAAATTACGAGTAGATAGAAAAACAACAGAAACAACATCAGCGACAATAGGAATCGGAATAGCAGTTGGCGGCTAAAGCGGCGACAATAGCAACAACAACACCAGCAGCAATATGAAAAATATCGAAACAATAAAGTACGATACATTGTAATAGACAAGGAATAGTGTAGGTGTGGTTGGTTGGCAAAGGGCGGTGAACGCGTCAAAAAAAAGGGGGCCAATGGAAGTATTAAGTCGGTAAAAATTTTCCTATACAACAACTCATTTTATACGTTGTGCTTGTGTTCAATCTCAATTTTGTTATTTTCTACGATATTTTGTTCGCAGAGGGCATAGGTTTTTCATAAACATCCCAAAATACAATACTTGACGATGGTAAACTACATACAAGTTGGGTAGATGTCTACATACATAAAGGATAATTTTTGTTTTGTATATAAGAACTAGGAGTATAGAAGCTTATAAGTTTGTACTCGTATGAATGAACGGCTTATAGTGTAAAACAAAACTTACTGCACGGACACACATTTCCATACTTATTAATAGGTGTATACAAAGTTATAGATTGCTTAAAGTCCTTGTACTCGGGTCAAACTGAAGGCAGGTTGTCTGGCGCCTTTTCATTAATGACTGGTTTTTATGCGAATAGAACGTAGAAATATGTCGATGGGTTTGCCTTTAGGTATCGGCTGTTCGATGATTTTTTTTTCTTCTGTTTCTTTTTTTTAAGGTAAAAAGAGTACGGGCACAAGCTGAAGTGTTGTACTTATGGCGCACGTAAGATTCAAGGAAATTTTCTCTTTACAGTTTCAGTTTTCCCTGGATCAGGTCAAGACTTAAGATCTATTAAATTTTGAATAAATAAGTAATAAATCGTGTCCTTCATCTAGTTTTTCGTATAATACGTGCTCAAAGTTTTCTACCCAAAACGGAACGACTTTTCGGGATGATGGGCTACTATTTTAGCTGTATGCCAGTATATGAGAATCTATAATATTTTAGCACGTGCAGCATCGAATCCAATCTAATCATATACAGCACCTTTATTTCTGTACAAAAACTTTTCTGCACAAAATTTCTAATGAATATGCAAGAAATATGAGAGTGTATTATGAAGGAATTACAAAAGTTATATATTTGTAAATTGCCTAAGGTCTTCACACCATCATGAGTACATATACCATATAAATATATACGGAGACACGTATTTATGTTGCGAAAAGGTTATCATCTGAAATTTTCAGCCAAAAGCTTAAATGTTCGTCTTGATTTATGTTTATGGAAAAATTCTAATTTGACTCTGACTCTGTATGAAAAGTTCCCTTCCTCACACATTTTGTTCGGCTTATTTTTTCATCAAAACTTTTCAGAAGTTTTTGTTTAGCTAAATTTTCCTGAATAATTATGCAATGTAAATTATTTTTAAGCTATGCATGTATTGTAAAGTATAGTATTTGTTGGTATAATTATTATCTATTTGTAGTTGAAATTACATTCACCACGTGGGAAACGATTATAGAAAACAAACAGTAAAGGTAGACGAAATATGGAACAAACAGAACGCAGTTAGTCATTCTGATGAAATAGGTGCCACTATCTTGGCGCCTATCATTCGCGTCACTATCACCATCATCACCATCCCTAATACTAATACCACCCTCCAAAAATCTGGCGTCCACACCCTAACTGCCATCACTGTCGTGCAACCTCTTCTCTTTCGCATAATTTATATAGTAATTTTTAAGGATTGCATGCAGACATTTTGACGCTGGTTGTATTATACAAATTCGATTTATCCTTGGGGTGGCCATTTCAGGGTTAATGATACAATAAAATGCTAGACGACAACAACAATATTAAATGTAATTTTCTCATTTTCTACTTGTTATTCGACCATTTCTACTTCTCGTCCTTCCGTTCGTTGTACGAATATTTTGTCAACACGATTTTGTAGAAAATATAGAATTCGTTCGAATAATCGTTTGACTAACTAACGAAAATGAATCAAAAACTTTTCAAAATTTATCAATCTAACAATAAATGTTCATGGATTAGGTTTTTTAGTATATATTTTGATTTTGTTGTTGTTTTTTTCCCCTTTTTTTTATTTATTTAGTTTTTTTGTTGTTATTATTACTAGTATTAATCTAGTAAGTAGCGTAGTAGAAAAGGACATTTTTTTATATATATATATTAGGTTTTTTTCTTACTTCAAGATTAATCATTGATATAATTTTTGTGATTAAAATTAGAATTATATTCTGCGTCACGATATAATTACTGACATTTGTTAATGTGATGATAGAAACTTAAAAGAAATTCGAATACAGCTATTTGCATTTATTTTCATTTATGTTCGTTTTCTTTCTATAGTACTTAATGTTTTTTACATTGTTATTTATAGACAATTATTATTTACTAGTTATTTTCTTCTTAAAAACAAATTATATCGATAAAAACCGTAGTACATTGTACTGAACAGTTTTAGCAAATTTTTAGAATTTGGATAAAAAGTTGCTTTATTTTGGAACTATTCCTTCCCCATTACGATAAAAAAAAACAATATAAAAATTAAGTACCTAGAAATTTTAGAAATCCTTGAATTAATATAAAAGCCCCAGAATATCATAATTTTATTAAATGAATTTATTCGTTGGTGAAAACTCATTTTTTTGGTAAATTAACTTTTCCGAGTTTCATTCGCTAAAAATTTAGGTGAAGGATTTTTTTAAAGGAATAATATGAGTACATGTTCGTTAAAAAAAATTCAAAACATTAGACTCCTTACTAAATCTTTAAGGTTTTAATAATAATTCAAGCAGTTCATTTGAAAAAAAAAAATAGTTTTCTTATGCAAGAATGCCAAAAACAAAGCTTTCTTAAAAGCATCGATTATAAGATGTATAAGAAAATTTTAGTAAACTTAAAATTTGTTTTATTGAAATTATTCTTTAGTCCTAATCCTTCTCCGTACCCAAATAAGAACAATATATAAGCAGATATATTTGAATTATTTGGAGATCCTTAAAATAATATAAAAACCATAAGATTGAGTTGGCAAAAATATTTGAATTTTATTCGCCAAAATTTAGGTGAAGAATTTTTTTTTAAATACATATTCGTTAAAATAAATAATATTTTAATAAAATTGATTTAAAAATATTAAATTAAGCATTTATCTAGGACTTAGAATTACTTTAAGTAGTTAATTTGAAGGAAAAAAATGCAAATTATAAGTTTTCTTAAAAGCATTTATTATTAAAAGAATTAAAAAAATATAACATTTTATAAGGAAAAGCTTTTTTTTTATACAAATTTCATTTTCTTCTATAAATAAATTTTTTACTACTTTTATTTTGTAAATAATAATTATTTTTATTCTTGTAGTTTTTATTTTAATTACGTTGTTAATACTTTTTTAAAATCATAAGTGATTATCCATTTTGTGGCTCGAAAAGTACAGTTCTATTATTTGACAGTTGTCAAATGTATATGTACTAGTAAAATAATATTTGTTGAGTTAAAAGTTTGCCATTTTATATTATTACCAAATAATGTGCTAAAATTTTCGAAGCTTATTATAACAGTGAATGGCGAAGCTACGTTTTGCACAATATTTTCTCCATTGATGAGGCACATTTCTCGCTCGGTGAATATGTCTACAAGGTCTGTTCAAAATGTGTTTTTTCAAAATTATTTTTTTTTCAATAATATCTATTTTGTCTCCTTCAAAGTAATCCACACGAGATATTATACACTTGTGCCAACGTTTTTTCCAATCCTCGAAGCACTTCAAAAAATCATTTTTTTGTGATCTTGTTCAGCTCCTCCTTCGATGCCGTCTTTATCTCCTCAATCGTAGCGTAGCGTCGTCCTTTCATGGGGCTTTTCAGTTTCGGGAACAAGAAAAAGTCACAGGCGGCCAGATCTGGAGAATACGGTGGATGCGGTATTATTAGTGTGTTGTTTTTGGCCAAAAATTCGCGCACAAGCAACGATGCCAATTTTTGTTCTTCCACAAATCTGGGCGTTTCTGGCGGATTGCTTGCACATAACTTGCAGGTAATATTCCTTATTGACCGTTCTACCCTGTGGCAAGAACTCATGATGCACCACGCCCCTGCCACCGAAGAAAACTGTAAGCAAAACCTTCACATTCGAACGAACTTGACGCGCTTTTTTCGGTCTTGACTCGTGCGGCAGCTTCCATTCTGTTTTTTCCTCATAATAACCATAAACCCATGATTCGTCACCAGTTATAACCCTCTGGAGCAAATTTGGGGCGTCGCGGACAGAGTCCAACAGCTCCTTAGCAATGTTAATAAGATGCTGTTTGTGGTCGAAATTGAGCAATTTTGGTACGAATTTCGCGGCGACCCGTCTCACGCACAAATCATTGATAAAAATCGAATGGCAAGAGCCAATCGACATGTTTAAGTCTTCAGCAACTTCTCTAACGGTGATTCGACGATTGGCCAATACTTTTTTCTTCACTTCATCAATGTTCTCGTCTGTTCTTGACGTGCTCGGGTGTCCGGCACGCTTTTCGTCGTTCACATCTTCTCGGGCCTCTGACAACCGTTGCTTCGGTCCAAAGTAGCTTCATCATAAGCCACAGTCAACATTCGGAATGCGTCCGCTCAATTTGATACAGATTATTAGATCCATTTTTTGGGATGGGCAAAAATCGAAGACGAGCGAAAACATGTGCAAGCAAAGCAGCTGTCAAAACTTAACTGAACATTCAAAATGGCCGAACTTGTCGGCATAAGTGAGAGACATGAGTACCAACATAACGCCACAAAAAAACGAAATTCGAATATACGTAACCCGCGGAAATTCAAAATTCGTGATACTTTTTGTACAGACCTCGTATAAGCAAAATTGCTATCAAAAGGCTCTAAAAACCACAAATGAAAGTGAAGAAGCCATTGTATGCGCAAGAAAGTGACTTCCTATTGTGAATTTCAGTCTGGAAGTGTTATTGGTCCATATTTCTTTGAAATATCGATTTTTTGTCGTGAACAACTTGTAGATTTTAATCTGAACCATGTGTGGTTTTAGCAAAACCTCGCCGCAAGCCACAAAACATGAAAATTTTTAATTTATTGCGTGAAAAGTTCCCAGGTCTCGTAATTTCGAGACTATTTGATGTTAATTATCGTAATAATTCTCAAACACAAATGAAATTTTTTTTTCATAAGAGTTAATATACAATAAGTTTTTTATTTTTAAAAAAAAACCAAGAAGAATATAAAAATTAACATTTTTCTTTTATTTTCATTTATTTACTTACTATGGGTCACGCCATTTTATATTAAATATTATCATAATTTTACCAAATAATGTAGTATTATTTTAAAATGAAATAATAACAACTCAAAAAAAAAATTATTTTCTACCTAAGAATAAATAATGTACTTAAGATTATTAAAATTAATTATAGATTAAAAAGAAATTGAAAAATAAAAAGGATCGCTATAAAAACATTATTTAATAAGGTAATATTTGTTTGTGTATAAAAATTATTATACAAAAATTAAATTTACATAATCCTATAAGAGTAGTAGTATATATAAAGTAGTAGGAAAAAATGTTTGTTTTGATGTTTTTCTTTTGTTTTATTTGTCCCAATTAATCGATTATTATTAATCTTACCCAAAAAAATATCATCATCATCTATATTCTGTGAATTAGCAAGTGTGGCAATAGCCGCCATTGCTCTACAGAGTTCTATCAATGAGGGTGGCGGTAAAATTGCCACGCTCAATGGTGCCCGAGCTAAAATTTCACCCGACAACATTCAAAAAAGAAGCTGCCGAAGCTTACCTGAAATGATATAAAAGATAAAAAAACCAATTTAATAAAATTATATTTTGCAAATATTTTTATAAATACATTTTTTTTTAATAATATGTTAATAATTTCATAACATTGTGAGAAAATAATCATTCAAGAAGTTGGGCGATGCGGTGAGAGGCAGATAAGGATTTTTAAGGATATTTTTAAGTACAAAGGCTTCCATCCTTAGCCTATCAATTACTTTAATAGGCCATATTATGTACATTTCAAGTGATCCAGATGGCGTGACATAATTGTTTACAGTCACGTAATTAAATTTGCAGATGGCGCATTGTACAGTAAATAGATAAATTGATTTTATTGTTTTACTATATGAATTTTTGTTATTTTTTTTTGCAAATTAACAATAATCAAATAGAAATAATAATTGTCGATATAAAATTTAGATAAATTTTCGGTAATTCCTTTCAGATTTCTTTTTTTTTCAATATGAAAGCGGTATGACCTAATAGTTTATTTTCTTATTT
This sequence comes from Atherix ibis, assembly GCA_958298945.1. NCBI lineage: Eukaryota > Metazoa > Arthropoda > Insecta > Diptera > Athericidae > Atherix > Atherix ibis. The sequence continues at coordinate 25,201,517 of OY282605.1, read as the reverse complement.
ATGCAGACATATTTCTAACCTTTCACAATCGGCCTTGTCGATTTAGAATATGACCTTAATAAATAGATTTTATAAAAATTATATACGACCCAATTTACTAAGACGAGTAATATTTTGATTATTATTTTCACTTTTCGTTCGAACTCCTTTTTAAAATTCATGGAAAATATTCCATTACTGAAATTAATAATAAAAATTAGCATATCAGTGTAATTTTTATGCTATTTTGTATGCAATTTAAAATTTAAATTTCCATAAGAATATTAAATTTGTATTCAATAATATACGATTGAATGGAAATAGTGTACAATATCACATAAATAAATAACAACTTTGGTATGTCCTCATTTTTTTTCTCAAAAGTAGTGCATATTTTTTTAAGAATCGAAAAATTATTTTGTTCAAATTATTAGCAGAGACAAAATGTAAACAGTGGCATACAAAATTGTTTCTCGTACTTATCATCGGAATTATATGATTTCTTAGATGTTTGGAAGTATTGTTAATGTAAGCTTTAAAATATACTTTAGGTTTAGATTTAAGTAGAATTTTGATTTTATTATATTAAATTAACTTTGCCGGACTCGATCCTTGACAGGTAATTTTTTTAATGACTTCTTCGCACATTTCGAGTTGTAATTTGGCTATTACTTGGTTTTTAAATGCACTAAAATTTAAAGATTGTCTATGTAAACACGATCTTTTACGTTGTTCTATAAAAAAAAGTCAAACGGCATCAAATCGAACGATTTTTAAGGCCAATTGGCATTCAGCAAAATTCGAAATTACGTGTACTGAGAACTTTTCGCAAAATAGGTGCAAAATTTCTCATGCTGCGTTATTTATGATGCCGATTTATTAATAAAATCTTCAAGATCGGGCCATAAAACATAACCACAATAATGTTCAGATTAAAATCTTCAAGATCGGGCCATAAAAATCGGTTCACATAGGATCATAGTACTTAGACTTTACGGTAGCCGTATCTTCTTTTTCATTTTCAAAGAATTAACAGGCCAATGAAACCTTCAGACCAAAATGCAGACTAGACAGTGATGGACCCTCTCCACAGTCAATAGGGGATTTTCAGAGTTCCATATAAGAAAATTTTGCTTATTGATGTATGTACCGAGCGACAAATTAGCCTTATCGCTGTCGAAAATTTTCTCATCTTAAAACGTAAGCCGTTTTTACAATTGTAACGAGTTTTTTAATAATTAATAAATCCATATCATAGAAAGAGCAAACTTTCATCTTAACAATTGCTGCTTTAGATGATAGCTGTCAGTTTAATAGCTGTCAAATAACAGGGCTGTGCTTTCAGAACCATAAAATAGAAAAGCATTTATATTGAAACAGAAAATATCCTTTTTTTTACTATCCGTTTTCATTTTCAAAAGAAATATGGGACAATTATACCTTTAGCTTCTCCATAGTCATTTGTGCGTCTTTATATTCCCATATACGGCAATTTTGCTTATTGACGTATCCACCGAGCAAGAAATGTCGTTCGAAAAGCCATCATTCAAAGACTATTGTTCAAAAACAATATTTTCCGTATGCTAAATTTAGTAACAGTGTAAAATGGCAAATCTTATATTAAATAAATTTCACATTAAAAGACATATACGCTCAGTAACTATAAAAAAATAGTACTGTAACTTTGAAACAGCAAAATGGATAACACGCTATGATATCGGGTTTTTCAATAGCAACTTGACACTTTTGAGTATTTTTAACATGAAAATACTCAAAAGTGTAAAGTTGCTATTGAAAAACCCCATAGTTGTAGTTTTTTGGAAAACTCTAAACGGACACTGACTACGAATGATTGGATTCAAAAGGCCATAAGAGGTTATAGTATGCAAAAATATATTGAATTTTCTATAAAATAATAAAACTACAATACAAATAAATATAAAAACCAATTTAAGTTAAATTTTTTAAACAATAATATTCAAATATTATTTTGTGTATAGTTTTACTATTGAAATTGGAAAAATGGAAAATTTTCTTGAGAATCTATTACGCTTTAGTTTGTAGATTCTTCTAAGCTTGCTTTCTTCTCCGATTTCAATCTTTTTATTTGTTGTTTATTTGAGTAAAGTTTTAAGGTTTCAAAAGGATTACAGTTGAATTGGTAATGTAAACGGAAACTTTATATTCGTAAAACCGTTTGGATTTCATCTAGAACAAAAAAAAAACTTACAAAAAGCTCAAAAGACTTGACAACTATTTTTTTCTCTCCATTGAATCGTGCTCGAGAATTCTTGCAAATTGAATATTTAAGTGGACATTCCCCATTGAATGACAGAACATGATATTCATGCAATAATATGGGGTGTAGACTAAACCGTGTGGATTTATGGACATACGAATTATATACAGTCCACAACAGATGGAATATATATCGTATACTCTATGTTTATGAAAATTCTAATACTTTAAGATCTAAAGAACTTGAGGGAAATACTGGTATGTAAGAAGAAAATATGCTTGATAGAAAAAATTGCATTTAAGGATTAGAATATCTTTGAAAAGCACTTGATAATCTTTTCGTTTCTCCAGGAAATATGACCTTTAAATGAGATAAAATTCAATTGAAAATGCTAAAATAGAAGTTTTTTTTAAAAAGATACAGAAAGAAGATAAAACACAATATTTCACATATGAATCGAATGAGAATTCTATAAAATATGCTAAATAAAACGGATATTATATAAAAAAAGAGAATTTGAGAATTTTCAAACAAAATTTTAGTGGCAAAATATGAGATAAGACAAATGATGATTGATTTTAGAATAAACAAAAATATTAAATTTTATTACATTATGAAATTAATCAGAATTAAAGTTGCCATAATGGAAACTTAATATGTATTCGATAGTGTTTGCTATCTATCCGCAAACCAATATTAATACAAATAATACGATGATTTATAGTAATAGTATAGAAGTTACTGAGCAGCCGCAACATTACCCGTAATATGATCTTTAAGTTCTATCGTTTTAGAGAAGCTAATTTGTCTTTGGTATATTTTCCTTATTTTCCTATAAAGGATGAATCATATTTTGTGTTGTTCAGCTTAAAATTTTCTTTTTATTTTTTTTCGATTACTCCCTTTACTCAAATACATGTAAATTTTTAATATTGTATATCAGCAAATACAGATATAGATTTATAATAGATAAATAAAATATTGAACGTTTTTCAAAAATAACCGATATTAACAATTTTGTAGAATTGAATTTGCGCGTCAATCATAAATTTTCATCAAAAAAATATTAAAACCCTGCAAATGTTTGATAAAAAAAAAATTTAATAGACAATATATGTATATAATATTCATAAGTTAATAAAAATACTTCTCAGAAATATTTAAGGACATATTATGGAGAATCTATAACAAATAATATGAAAACCCTACAAATGTTTTAATAGCGAATCTTGTTTAAGCATTTACTCGTACAAGAGAATTTTCCTCTGAAAGTTATACGAGTAGAGGAATATTTACTTCAAGATTTCTTTTTATTATATTTATCGTTATTTTAAATATAAAATATTCAAATTTATTTGTATTTAAAATATTTTATTTTGTATTTCAGAGTTTTACAAAATCATTTGGAATAATTTTCATTCTTTTTTTTGTATAATAATTTCAATAGTTTTTGATATTTACGAGTAATTAAAAATTCAAAAAAAGGTTTTTTTTAAAAAAAAAAAGTATGCGGCATGTCATAAATTTTTATTAAAATTAATATTAAACGCGTACAAATGTTTGAATAAATATTTACTTTTCTAGATATTATAAATTATTTTATTACGTTTATAAGCTTGCAAAGAGGCCTCTAAGAAATTTCTAAGGACATACAATAGAAAGTCTATGAAAAAATATATATTATTTATATTAAAATAAATATTAAAACTTAAACAAATATTTTAATTAAACAAAAATTCCAAAAGTATTTTTGTTAAGTAATTTTATGATTGTAAGGTTATAAGGAGACTCCTAAAAAATATCTAAGGCCATACAATCGATTGCTATGAGAAAATATTCAATGGTTTATCTAAAACTAATTAATTTTTTTTTTTGTTGTTGCAATAATTAAATTATTTTGTAATTTGATATTCTTAAAAATATACGATTCGATAGATCGTATTTCATATAAGAAGACAATTTTTAATATTATATAATAGAAAAATATAATTAAAAATTGCTATTAATCAAAATGAAATTGATTTTTATGCCAATGTAAATATTTTCCAATAAATAATCTTAATATCGAGTGATTTTTTCCAATAACGTCAAGAGTATGAATCATTTATGATATTCCTAAAATATACATACAAGTAGTTGGGGGTGAAATTTATTTATCGGTCAACATTGTTCCATAGCTGCCAGTATATTTATATAAAGCGTTTATATGGTATCCTTTCTGTCATTTGTAATTTTTTCAATAAATTTATGACTGTAGTCTCAAGTTTGTAGAAAGAATAATGACATTAACAATAAAAATGTTGACAAGTATTTATTTTCATAAATAAAATATTGTGAAAATAGGCACTTATTAGTGTATAAAATGTTATGTTTACCTAAAATTAAATTGGCTTTTTTTAATCCCATGGCTGATAAACTGTCTGTAGCTATTTTGATAGTAATAAGTAGACCGGTGGTCAACACGTTTAGTTGAATTAAAGCATCCAATAGGGCACTATTTATTGAATTCACAATAATACACAACGATATGAGAATTGTTGAGCATTTCACAGCATTCTCTTGTGTAGACGCCACTTTGGATTTCAATAAAAATATCAATTAACTATTTATGCAATTTTTATTTTGTTTCATTGCATTATACAAATTTTAATATCACAATTGCATTAATTTGAAAATACACAATAAGTTTTAATTCAAATACACTTAACTATATAATGCTCGTATATCCGTAATCAAATATTTATTTTTATTAAAATTCATTTCTGAATTTATTGTCATTTATATAAATCTACCGAGAAATACCGAAATATGGAAAGTTTTTATTAAATTGTCCGCGTTGTGAACGAACAAAGTAAACTAGACCGGAGTGGTTTTGTGAAAGTATAGAAAGAAAATTTTTACCAACCGGCACCCGAAGGTCTGACTACACACTTGGAATATTATCGTGATGGTGCATTGTCACCACTTTGAACAATGGCATAACACCTTTTGGCCACCCACTTCTTTAAACGACTACAGCTGTTTTCCACAAAGCTGCTGTTATACTATTTCGTCTGTTGCCGTTCCTTCTACTGTTGCTCTTTAAAGGACTATCCTTGGTGAATCATATGCTAAGACTGTCTTATGAGAACGAAAACCGTATGAATCTAGGGGAAGGCATGTATGATCGATAAAGTTTTGCTAGTGCTTCACATCCATTTGTACTTGTACATTGACGATTCTTGCAAATTTTATTCGCAGATCGTTACCACTCTGTTCAGGTTCAGTGCATTGTTTGGCTTCAACAATATAATCTGCAGACTATAGTAGTATAAACTTGTGTATACAAATGCACTGTGAATAGGGCGAAAATCTTTCATAGAGATCCTTTTTTAATACAATGCACTTTCTCGAGATATAGCCAATAACAAAGAAACTCTTCCTTTCCAAATATGCCCGAAATATTCAAAAAAAACATTAACACTAGTAACAAAAATTCAACTATGTTATATTGCTATTCACAGAAATTTCCGAAATATTCTCAATTTTTTTAAAATTATTTTCTTATTAATTATAATTTTTATAGTACAACTTACTGGAACTGATATAATGCAATATAGTATAAATTGGAAAAATGTTCGTTTGTTATTTTCTAATAAGTTTCGATATAAGAAAATTAGTACACAGAAAGAAGATTTAATAATAATAATAATAATAAATTAGCTACCATTTGAGTTAACTGGACGTTTGATTGCGACTGAAACTTGGAACAAAATCTAGAGAGCTGGTTTATTGTTCAAGGACTTTTGCAATGCAAATACAAGCGTAAAATTTCACTAGAAAAATTTCCCACATACACATATATACACTTTACAGTTATTTCTGTGGCACCGTTCTTTAGGGGTTGAAATCATCAAAACCAAGCGAACATCTCCTACGTAAACTTAACTCTTCATGCATGCATTGGTTACTTGATGATTCTAACGATGATAATGATTTTTCTACTGTTGTTATTACCACTACTGTTACTACTGAGATTGCTTTAGTAATGATTCAAAATACCCGCACTGAAATATTCTCTTACGGAAATAAAAATATAAAAAGGATATGCAACTACTACGTTACAGAAGAAAAAAAATCCTAACTCTAATGACAATATTTGATTTTATCAAGAGAAGAGTAAATTTTAACATTACTTAAGAAAACAAATCCTTTTTTTTTTAAGTAATGTTAAATTTTTTTTTAATTTTCACAATTAAAAAATTGCATTTTTTGAGTAATATTAAAATTTATCTCTACAAAACATTCAAAGCGAAAATCTTCTTCTAAAAATTGGAACAAGTATAAAATATATCAAATAGAAAAGTCAGTCTTTAAAAAATCCTTTGAAGAAAAAATACAATTACTTTTAATAATTACCAAATTTTGAGGTTATTTTATTAAAAAAAAAATTATTTTCAAAAAGTTGTTGCAAAGAATGGCCAATTTTGCAGAAATGCAGTAAAAATGCTCATATTTGGTGAGATATCCTTTAAGAAACAATTAATTACTTTGCAGACGTATAATTAAAAAAGGAGGGAAAATCTACTAAAGCAGTAGATAGACCAGAATGGGTATAATGCAGCTAAGAGGAACAAAGAGAGTAGCGCTACTCACTCACTAATCGAGTAGTGGCGCTTGTTATCACATATTGGATACATTTTCACAACGAGAAAGAGAGAGAGAGAGAGACAGGAGAAGATATGCTGTTAAACGATTGCAAGCAGGTTTGTGTTCGTGAGAATCTAAAGTTTTGCGAGTGCGCGACGCACCAATACGTATTTGTTCACATTGCTTACTCAATGTCTCTCATAAATATGCCTCGGTTTTACTGTTTTCCCTTCCTCGATGGGTGACGTAACATAATCATTTCCACAGTTCCCGATATGGAAAATTTTTTGATCAGCAATTACCGCTGCACTAGCACTACTGGCACGGCCACTGACTTTTCCTTCGTGCTATTGGCATTCTCTTCTCTCCATACGAGTATTTTCCTCAAGCACTGTGTCCGTACCATTGTTATACGACTAATATCAAATTTCCCCTCATATCCTTGCATAGATTTTCATTTAAAGTTTTCCTTTTGTTTATATCAATTTTTTTTTTTGGAGTCTTTTTATTTTGAATTTTTATGTAATTTTTTTTATTTTCTTTTCCTTTTTTTTTTTTATTATTGTTGGCCCCAAGATTTCCAGCCAAATGATGAGTCATGAAACGATGACTCACAATCCGTCTACGACATTTGTACTTGCATACATACGTACATTTTATTCTGATTATATTGTATTAGTAAGGATATTCGGATATGTATCCTGTGAATGTGTGTGTATATACAGTTTCGACCAGTCAACGCGCATACACTTATACAAATAGATGCTTCAGAATATTATATTTATTTTGAATGGTTTATAGAAACATTTTGTGAATGGTGGTAGGTGGGGGGGGGGGTGTGATTAGGGGGGTCGTTGGGTTAGGAAGTTTAGTTGTAAGATATTAAAATAGAAAAAAGAAAGAAAAAACAAACAAGCAAACTTGATGGAATTCATATAAATTTAAGTAGACAAGTGGAATGGTGTAAGATGCCATTTAAGAATTTCATATTAGTCACCCGAACTAGGACTAGGATCAGTCCAGGCAACTGGAATTAATTTTTCGTATGACATGATTAAGAAAGTATCTTAAGATAAGCAATACACGTACATAGTCACGGAATGTTCTGAATAACAAAATGATTAATGGCTAACTTGCGTTGATCTTACGTAAATTTTCGGCCCTTCCAAAAGGTACCTAGCATCATAGTTAAAAGGGATTCTTTCAATTTCCGAAAATATCCTTGCAATAAAATAACATTCTAAGAAAGAACTTATTCTAATATTAAAATAATCATTATACAATAGTTGAAGGTAATTGATTTTAATTTGAAGTTTTTTTTTTTTAACTTAAAAAAAATCCTTTTTTTTTATTAGTTCAGGAAATTAAACAAAAAAATTTCTTTACAAACAAACAAAAATATTACATGAAAATTATTTTTTGTTTCATATTTTAAAGTTAATTTTTAAATCGGATTTTTTTAAATTAAATTTTAAATAATAAATTTCAATAGAATTTCTTTCATAGATTTGATATTTAAGATATAGTCATAAGAGTATATAAGCAATTGTTTTTTTTCTTGCTATTATTGGCATTTATGTAAGATTATTTTAATAATTATACTAATAGAAAGATGCCCTTTGGTTAGTTACTTTGGTTGATTTTATTGAAAATAAATCAATTTATTTTAAAAGAAAATATTAAAATAAAATCTTACCATAGTTTCTCAAAATACAGAGTAATACGGAAAATGAAATCCTGTTTCTTTTACAATTGTTAACTACGAGTATATATTGTTTATAATTTAAGATAAAATTTATTTCGATTCAAGATTGTTATTTTATAATAAAGAGAAAATAATGCGGTAAAATTGTGAAAAAAATGGTTGATTCTGCCTAAACCACGTTCATAAAAATTTTCTTCCGCAATAGGGCTCATTTCTCGCCTATTATAGACTTAGGAGAAGCCATTGTATCCGCAAAAAGTGACTGACTGGTATGCATTTTGGTCTGAAGTTGTCATTAGCCCGTATTTCTTTAAAAATGGAGAAGGAGAGACGATTACCGTCAATTTTGAGCTCTATGGCTTTATGATAACCAATTTTTTTTTGGCATGAACTTAAAGATTTCAATCAAAGCCACATAGGACTTTAAAAAAATTAGTATTACATGCTACACAACACAATAATTTTTTTTTGCGTTATTACGCAAACAATTTACAGGACGCATAGTTTCTTAATTTGATGATGTCAATTGGCCTCCAAGATCTTGCGATTTGACGCTGTTGGACTTTTTCTTGTCAAAATAGGCAGACAATTGTCTACTTTAAGAGAATTTAAAAACCAATATCCATTAAGTAATGGTCGTATTATCAGCTTGAAATGTGCAAAAAAGTCATCAACATTTACCTCAAAAATATCCAGTACCGCAATAAGACTCATGCCTAATGGCAAGGCTCAAACAATATAGTGAAATATATAATTTATGAAAATTTAAATTACTTTTCAAAGGAGAAATTAGATAATTTTTTAGCAAAATATTTTTTAATAATTGTTGCTTTGTTCAAATAAAAATTTAAAAATTTAGTATCGAAAAAAATTTGTGCTATAATGTTGTTGCTGTCAATATCATCACAAGCCCTCAACTCCTTAAAATCTAAGTTATGATAATTTTTTTTAAAAAAAATCAATAAGATTTCAGACTATTCATAAATTATAACCGTAGATTTATGTAAAATAATATAAAAATAATTTTAATTTATGTATTATAATAAAAAATTACTAAAATAAGTTTATCGAAGGAAAGTCGATTTAATATGGAAATATCGAAAATTGCTTTTGAATATTCGATGAGTTTTATGTAGTCGTAAGTAGTCATTTGCTAGTGGAAGTCTCAATAAATTTTCAAGTTTGCCTGCTACCGAAGGACTATATATATATATATATATATGATGTTTAAGTATACTTTTGTTGGAATAAATATGAATTCAGTTGATTTGCAATGCAAAAATTCGGACTAATTCTATTTTGATTAAGTAAATCGTTGTTGTGCACACGATTTCTTTGAAAAAATAGTCGGTAATTTTTTTGTTTTTGTTTTTGGTTACTAAAAATGTTCAACAGCAGCCTGTTTTTAGGCGGAAAGAGCACAAAACCATGACAAATATGTTACAGTTGGCATAGTTGTTTATTTTAGCATGTCAGACGCAAATCTCAAAGGTCGGAGGTCGAAGTAGGCGTACAAGTATGAGTTTATCGGCCGCAAAACCAGCACAAAATAATAAATTGAATAAAACCCCAGATATGTACACGTATGGAGGTAAAAGTGATGGTATGTACAATTGCGCAGGAATATAGAGTACAGATACGTAAATGGAAATGATTTATATCCTTTGATCACGTATGGTAGCAGTGTGTTATTTATTTCCAATCTGCTAAATCGTAAACTCTAAATGCTCACACGAGAACGTCTGCTTGATATAAGGATGACAGCAGATAGACAGCCAAACAGACAGGAAGACGGAGATTGCTGCTAACCAGAATATGATTGGTGTTAACTGAAATAGAAAAACCAAAATACGATTATTTTACACGAAAAAAAAAAAACAACATTTTTGATCCTTTTTCTCCCGTTAGATACTCATAGGAGTAAAAGTAAACATTCAAAATTTGCCCAGAAAATGAAGTGAATTCAGGAGTTAGATGGCTCGATTCTAATCAACTACTAGTAAGATATCGATAATATAACGTCTGGTACGTACGAGATTGTATAAGAATATCAGAGAAGAAAAAAATGAAACCACAGAGGATGAAATGAATATGAAAATATAAATAATATAGAATTGCTCCCGCTTGATCCATTTATACCGGAAATACTCGCTCGAATGTCTTAGAAATTGTTTACGAATTAAGGCGCATAGCATTTAAAATGAATAGCTATGAAGAGGATGGTAATAAAAGTCCTTATAAATGACGGTCATTATCGTTTGTTCTTTGCACTTTATAATAAGAAATTTTTAGAATTTATATTTTAACACTGTTTACATCGAAAAGGAAATGTTTCAACTTGTAGATTCAACGAATAGAGCCGATTCATCCACCACGTATCAATTATTCAAATTAGCCTAGGGTGCTCTGAAATATGCTTCTATACAACTTTATTCCATAGTTAGGCATGTTTTCTTTTTTTTTTTTTTTTGGCCTCTTAGCTCCCATGCTAGATCCAATATTGTACATATTTAGGTACATTCCCATTTATAATAGGCGATTTTTTTCTTCTTTACCAGCCTTCCATATATTGTACATATTCAGTTATATTGAATTTAAGCACTTGTAAAAATGGATAAAGATTCACGTTTAAGATAATAAAATTTCCATTTTTCAATAAAAATTATAAAAATTCAAATCGATTTAATCAATTTAAAAGGAATATTCATACCACAAATACATACATAGTCTTTTATGTGATAATGGATTTTTTTATTTACCTACGAATATCATAATATGACAGCAGCCATTTGGGAATAGTGGCCTGATTTTGTGATACTCTGAACGTCTGCGTCTAGGACGTAGCGGTCTTGAGTTCGAATTCAGCTAGTGACGTAGCCGGTATGCCCTTGGGTTGTCGCCAAAATGATCTGGGCTGTCATGTTAGCATTCCACAAATCTTAGGTGCGTATTATTGTGATTTTAATTTCCTTAGAATATTTTTTTATTTTTACTTTTTTTTTTAATTAATTTTTTCACAAACTCCATTAACGTTGTAATAAGCAGATTTATTCTCTAACTAACAAGCCATTTTAATATTTTCAGAGATCTCTTGGCCAATTTCTCTTTAAGGGCCAATCCGTTTTTATGACGAAAGTAATAGAAAAGACTTTTTTTAACAAGAGGATTTAGTGGTATGATAATCGGATATGAAACTTTTTATAACGAGCAACACATAAATCATGAACAAAGAGATGAATAAATTCGTAACGAACAATTTTTGTAACATTGAATGCATTGGATTCGAGATGAATTGGGTTGCTTTGTAGAATCCCAGATTTCAATGTCGTATGTTCAGATTGGTTTTAAAATTTTATTGTAAATTAAAAGTTTGTTCTTTAGTGTCGCTTGTGCTGTAGACTATGTATTTTTTGACAATGTCTCCTAAGTTCAAGTCTTTTTAATGTTGTGCGAGGGTAAGCCGTTTGTCTAGGTTTAGTCCCACTCAGAGAGTGAACTTTGTTTTTGGTTGAGTGATATTGCCATTAAGGTAAGTGGCTTTTCAAAAGCTTTACTGGATCTTTGACAGATTATTACTTTCAAGTTCCAAATGACAGCGCTTTCACTGCTATACGTTGGTATTTTGGTATAGCCATCGTTTAATCGTGGAGAATTACACGATTCAACAAAGTGTCCCGATAGTGAAATCCCAGATTCAGAGTTAGGACCGTCGAGTTTGGTATGTAAAGAAACCACAACAGTTCCAGGAGCTTTCTTTGCATGCAAATATAATGTGGATTTTGATGTGGATTTTGGTCCAGAGGCATCATCGGGAGGTACTGCCTTCGAAATAGGGCTGAAAGAGGCGACCGATGATAACAGCAGACGAAGTATCAGAATTGCGTTATTTTGGAACATATTTCGAGCGGTCAGCTAGCGATAAGATCGTGTGATTTAACGCACTTTGCCATTTTTTATGGCGGCTATATTAAATCAATGGTACTATCCCAATGAACCCACAATACTTTTCGACCTGAAAGGCAACATCATTCGAGCTATCCGTGAGACCATTTGAATAATGTTATTTTTAAATAATAATTAAGATATTAAAAAGAGCCTATTTTTATGTAGGGATGGGTTGATTTTTGTATAGTACAAAGGGAAAATTGTTTCTTTGTTGTTTGAAATTTGAGGCTTTATTGTGGAAAAATGCTTACATATTCATGCTTCAAAGTATTGTCCATCGCAAGAAACAAATTTTTCCCATCTTTCTGGCAGCATACAGATTTTATGTCGAAAAAACTGCTCGTCTTTTGAAACGATCGACGCAATTCTTGGTTTCTTGGTAAGATCGGAAGTGCTGCTCAGCCAGGACACGCGTCATCGATCGGACGAGGCAGTAGTCGGAAGGGGTGATGTCTGGCGAATACGACGAGTAGGGCAGGACGTCCCAGGTAACTTTTAACCACCTTAGCAATATGTGACCGAACTTTGTCGTATTGCAAAATCACTTTGTCGTGCCTTTGGTCTTATTGTGGCCGTTTTTCGTTCAATGATCGGCTCAAACGCATCATTACGTTTGGTAGCGAGCTCCTCCGATGGTTTCACCCATGAAATACATAGCATAAGCTTCCTTCGATGGTTGGTCCCATGAAATACATAGCATAAGCTTCGAGTCATAGATGTTTAGCTTGGCTGTCGATGTTAATGCATGACAGCAGCTCCCCCTGATTTTCTTCACTTTAGATTATCGTAATATATCCACTTTTCATTGCCAGTCATAATACGATGCAGCAACCATTCCTTTTTGACCGTTAGATCAGCTGTTCGCACGTGAAAAAACGCCGTTTGACGTCTCTTGCCTTCAACTCGTTTGGCACCCAATTTCCTTACTTTTGGTTAATTCCCAAGGCTTTCAAACTATGGGAAATGGCTTGCTGAGTTACGATTGATCTTCACCAAGTAATGCTTCCAATTCAAGCACAAAAATATATATGGTATAACGCCGATAAAAAGTAACAAATGTAATGATGAGAGGAGTTGTTGACATATATTTTAGACCAGCATTTACCGCTGGCGCCATCTATTGGAAAACGGCGGATTACCAATTTTACTCCCAATATATGAATTGTAAGCTACTGGAAGTTATTTGAATATATAAATTAGAAGTAAGAATAGCGGTATTATCCGCATAGAGGTTGGTTATTATAGTTGTGAGCTTATTTCAATAAAATTTTAGTTTTTAAGAGAATTTTCATAAATAAAAGTTTTAATTGAAACAAAAAAATAATTAAAAATGTAATTGTGTTTTCAGGTTTGTAGTAATTAATTCTTCAAAAATAGAATTTTTTGATAAATTTTGACTTTATTGAGCTAGAAAATACCTGAAAATTTTGACCTTATTGAGGTAGGGTAGGCCATCTATTGTTGGTTTTTTCAACATTAAAACTATCTGTCAAATCTGATTTTTTTTTGCAGCTGTCAATTATAAAGTAGTACAATTATTTGAGTCTTTAACACGAGAACAACGTTCGTCTTCAAAAGTGATCTTAACATGTTAACGAATTTTTTGTGGTCGAAATTGAATGAATTGAATGTGAACGAGCTTTGGTTTTAACAAAACGGCACTAAATTCGGTAATCGAACAGTTCAAGACCTAAACAACAATATTCTACAAGAAATATAGGCCATCAATGCACTATTATTGGGAAAAGTTATCGAAAATTTCGTCGTTTTTTTTTGGTAAAATATTATATTTTTGGTAAAAGTTTCAATTTTGTTCAATTTCTCTGACATATCATATCACATATATGGAAAATTTTATATTTCATTTTATAGAAAAATTGTACAGTGTAGAAAATATATTTAAAATAAAAATGATTTTATCGATTTCGTGTGTGCTATTTCGTATATTGTAAAATTTATAAAATATCACGTATTTCGATATCGTTTCAATTTCGAACCTGTCGTAATGGAATTTTCATTCTTTTCGTTGTACTCGCATTGGATAGAGGAAACATGATTCACTGAACCAGAAGCATTGTAGCTAAAATGTTTATTCACAAAATGCAACTGTTGATGATGATGATGATGATGATGATGATGATGATCAAAAGTCAATATTGTGAACGGTAAACAGTGTTACTGTGAACGATGAGCAAGCGAATGGCTAATTATCATTAATTTATTTTGTGATAACTTTTCCATGGAATTTACATTTTTCGATGAGCTTTTGGTTATGTTGAATGAGTAGAACTTATTGATTATTGGAAATTTAATCAGATCCAACGGAAATTATATGGGGTTTTTGTTAATGGAAATCAGATTATAAATAAAATATAAATTTTAGAAAAGTAAATTGAAAAGTTATTTGGTTTGGTTCCTTTTTAATTAGTTATATTTTATGTATTGTATATATTTTTTTTAATTTTCTAAAGTAATTTTTGGCCAACCTTTTTTGTTTTACAACCAAAAAATTTTTGGCTATTATTTAATTCGAATAAAATTTAAATTTTTCGGTATACATAAATTATTCTGGATCCACCCTAAATCAAAAATCTGAGTCTATCAGTTATTTTGCGTTAGATTTATTTATCTTACCATTATCTGAAAACTTTACAAAATTGTATCGTTAGATAAAGAAAATGTGTGGAAAAATCAACTAATTAATATAACAATAATTTTATCAGATAGGGAAAGGTACAGGAAAACAAGCTATTTTAACGTTTCAAGAGATCTATTGGCCAATTTCTTTTTAAGTGCCAATCCGTTTTTATAACGAAAGTAACAAAAAAGATTTTTTTAACAAGAGGATTTAGTGGTATGATTATCGGTGATGAAACTTTTTATAACGAGCAACACATAAATCACGAACAAAAGGAATATTGAGGACATGATAAATAATTTTGTAACGAAAATAGAATGGAGTATGAACGATTTTTTCGATTGGATTAAAGAGGAATTGCATCGTATAATGTGTTGCTCGGTAGAAGATCCAAATAAACGATGCTTTGAAAATCCCACCAAACAGATAGCATAACCTTTTTTTTGATGAATATTGGCTTTCGAAGTGCTTTGAGCCGGTTCATCTTTTCTACTGCAGGATCTTTTGCGCTTCACATTGTTGTAGACAACCCATTTCTCATCTCCAGTGACTATACGCTTAAAAAATGGATAATTTTCTTGGCGTTTGAGAAGCAAATCACAAACGTCAATGCGACGGCATATTTTTTTTCTCCATAAGAAGATGAGGAACCCATATATCGAGCTTTGCGATTAAACCTATCCGTTTCACATGATCATGAACGGTCGTATTCGATAAATTTAAATTTTCAGCGTTCTCATGAGTTTTTATTCGCCGGTTTGCATCAATTAATGCCTTTATTGTGTCTTCATCAGCTTCAATTGGCCTTCCAGAACGTGGTGCATCTTCGAGATCAAAATTGCTGGATCGAAATTTTACAAACCATTTTTGGCATTGGCGCTCACTAAACACATCTAATAATTTTTTTCTTGCTTGAACAGCATTTTTATCTTTTCTATAGTAAAAAGTAAAATGTGCCGAAAATGCTGTTTTTCAATTTACATATTAAAAAGGGTATCAACCAAAAACTACTGTGCAGAATCAATCGAATTTTTTCACAAACAAGCCTTGCTATGTCAGCTGTCAAAATACATATGATTATGTATCAGCTTAAGTATGAAGTTGGTTGTGAGAAAATACAATTAAGTCCTCTGTTGGAAAAAAACGAATTTACTTTCTGGATAACCCAATATATAAGTAAAAAGAAATCCATTATTTTTGCATTAAATTGAAGGTTTTATTTAGCATAGATAGAATGATACGATTTAGGTCAAATATGCACCGTTTTGTTCGATAACTTCCATTTTGCCATTTTGGAGGTAATTTCATAATGTGTCTCTTATAGAAACCCTCGTCCCTATTGGCAAAAAACTGGGACAGTCGATTTTCGCGAATTTTTCACCTGCAAAATCATTTGTCATAGACAGGAAGAGGTGGTAATCACTATCGATGTATGCGGCCTGGCGTTGTCCTGATGGAACACAATTCCTCTCCTATTGGCCAAAGCTGGCCGCTTCTGGGCGATTGCTTCTTTCAGACGGTCCAATTGTTGACAGTATAGGTCCGAATTAAGAGTTCGGCCGTAGGGGAGCAGCTCATAGTAGATGATTCCCTGCCAGTCCCACCAAACACACAGCAAAACCTTCCTGGCTGTCAATCCTGGCTTGACCACCGTTTGCGCCGGGTGACCGCGATTTGACCACGACCGTTGTCGCTTGACGTTGTCGTAAGTGACCCACTTTTCATCACCAGTAACCACCCGCTTCAGAAATGGATCGATATTGTTGCGATTTGCAGATGGAAATTCGGTCCACGAGGTTTTTTTGCGATAACTCGTGTGGCACCCATACATCGAGCTTCTTTTTGTATCCAGCCTTATTTACGTGATTCCAAACGGTTTTTTGTGCAATGTTTAGCTCCTGGGCAATCTAAACAGTGCTTACGTGACGGTCGGACTCGACGATTTCCATTATTTTATCGACATTTTCGACAATTGGCCTTCCAGAGCGTGGTACATCTTTGACATCAAAATTACCGGAACGGAATCGACGAAACCAAAATTGCGCGTGATTGGCTGTTACAGTATCAGAACCATAAACACTATTCACATTTTCAGCTGCCTGGCTTGCGTTTTCGCCTTTATCGAAGAAAAACTGTAAAATATGGCGTATTTTCTTTTTGTTGGTGTCCATCTTTGACGCGTGCTAAAAAAATACTGAGTCAAGTAATCACAAAACTGTATCAAAAGCTTTTTTAGTACGAAATTTTATCTTTCTAACGCCATCTAGTACAATCCGATCGCACTTTTATAACGGGAGATACAGACTCCTAAAGCCATCTATTGGCAAAATAATGGATTATTTTTTACTTATATAATAAAAGGCGTTCTTTGCGTCAGATCGGATATTGCAGACTTTCTGTTGCTCCACCATTAAAACGACGCCCAGCAAAATACCATAAGGAATTTTTACAAATACTGATGTCAAAAGTGACCTCTTTTCTTTTGCAAGACCAAAAAATAATTAAAAGAACGTCATCGTGCTACTGTCGATAATATCTGAAGAAGTTTAATCGAGAAGCTGAAAAGTGTATATCTGCTCAAGGGAATTACTTTGAAAAGAATATATTTTTCTTGTCAAAACAAGAAACATGACTGCCATATATGTACACTTATAATATTATCTGGTTCTCGACCTGGCTCTCGTTCAATATGTTTAGCGTCACGATTTGGTTCTAGCGGCGAGATTTAGTTATTTCTTGTCTATTCTGTGATTTTTATTAACAATTTCGTTTAAGTAATAATAAATCGACAATCAGATATTAAAAAAGAATATAGTTGAAAACTTGAAAAATATTTATTATGAAATTATGGAATATTGAAAGAAATTATTGCAAATTTGAAGGTAAAAATAAATTGTATTATATTAATTTTGTTAATATCCTGTTTTTTATATAGAAATTTTTAGATTTTTTCCCTTTTTTGATTATTTGCTTTTTGATACCAAAAAGACAAAAAAAATAATTGTATTTTTTCTTATTATTATAGCAAACTATGTTATAATTTCAGTCAAAGCTGTATGGTACAATATATATTGTAGAAAAAATAATCTTTATTCAATATCTGACCTAAATCAATTTGTATATACACGAATGCTTATATACCAATAATAATCGTAGTTAATAGAAAATTCCATTAGTCATGGAGTTTATAGATCAGAAATCATTTTTTAAAGAGAACGGGGATTTCCCACAATATATATTTTTTTTTTACAAGATAGCGAAAGAGAGTGATTGGAAGAGATATTGATAGAGTAAAGAGTATAAGTGCAGCAATTTTATTACAAAACTGCCTTAGTAAACTTTTCATTTAAAACGATGTATTGTATTTTCCAAACTAAATTTTCACCTAAATTCTTATACTTTTTTTTGTTTTTTCTTCTACGTTTTTTTCTCTCGGAAGGATATATTTTTTTCAATTTCTCATCATTGAATCTATGAAAAAAAACTAAGTCAAAAAGTAGTAAATCGATATTAAATCCATTAAAAATTTATTATGCTCTGTTGTTCGAATACATCTGCTAAAGTATGCATGAATGTATTATTGTATGAGTATATATACGTGTACGTACGTATTGGATTTTCGAAAATTGAATAAAAGGAAAAAATCCACCTGTTTTCAATTGAAATGAAATTTTATAAAATTGGAAAAATGCCGACGTATTTTTTCTCTATTGTAAAGAGAACAGAAAAAATACATATAAATAAGTTAGTATCTAACATATCTTATATGAAAATGATTAGTAATTTCGAAAGGCATTTTTTTTCCTGTCGATTAAATATAACTCAGTTATGTGTTGGTACATAGAATATTTGAACATTTGTATTGGTTTGAGGTTTAAGATTGTAGTTTTTGTTTTCTGATATTGACACATTGAACAAGCTTCGAAAAGAAGAAGACCAGACTTCCTTCTCGATTATAAGAAAAAGTCCAAGAATTCTACACATTATTGTTGATGGTAAATATTGTATACATACTATATATTTTATGGAAAGTTGCACACAACATACTCGTAATCGAAATACTGTCGTCTCTATTATTGGTTTCAGGTTTCAAGCGAACACTCGAAGCATTTTAAACCTACCAAATGATGGAGAAGAATGACAAAAAAAAATTATTGAGTATTATCGCAAGTCTTGCAGCAGCAACTACCCTATCGTATTCTAAAGAAAGGATAAGCGACAAAAAATATATATAAATGCAAAGGAAAATATCTTAACCTCAATTGCTAACAAAAGAAATGAAAAGCTAAAATACAAACTCTCGTATATAAGAATGGAAGCAAATGCCATTTGTTGAGATTTTGCTATTCGTTTTGTGAAATGAGTTGAAAAAGTATAGTGCTCGAGGCTTTTGTGAGCTTTTCTAGCAAAATTTTGATGACAAAATCTATCTACAGACCATAGAAATATCTATATATATATATATTGTAAAGAAATGATAAAAATGCTCTTTGTAAAAAATTTTCTACAGACTATTTAACAATATAAATAGATGCACATATTCTTATAGATATGAGTACAGGTGTATGGAAACGTTAAACCGTTCCAGATCCAAAGAAGGCTTCATCATAATATTTTTCTTTTACTACAATATAAACTAAATTCTATAAAAAAAAAATATTTTTCTATTCTTACTATTTTTTTCTTTTTGTTAGTTGTGAATTTTTAGACTCAATATAAGATCAAATCTAATAAAAATTAGAGGAAAGCAACATTTAGTTTTTAAATACTAAGGATTAGTATATATTTTTAAGAACGCAATTTTTATAATTGGAGAAATTGTATGAAGTAAGAAAAGTTAAAAATTAAATAATCGAAAATTTAGTGTTGCCATTTCCATTTTCCTTATTAAAAAAATTTTTTACAAAAAACTGAATTTTAATCGAAATAGTTAGTAAACTGTTTCAATATTGCTGCAGTAATTTGGCTATGAAATAAACAAAAAAAAAACAATAATTGCTTTTGAGAATAAATATCTTTAAATGTTTTTTAAGAAAAAAAAATAAACCTATTCTATTTGGAAATTTCTGCAATTGTAATATGACTCAGAATAATAAAAGTTTCCCAAAATAAATATTATATATTCAATAACGTCTGCGACCTTGTCTGAATTTTATTATTTTCTAGCATAGAAAATTTAGTCTTGGCTATAAAAATTTCTTTTTTGGAGTAAATAAAAACATTTTTTTGTTGTTGTTATAATTAATAAGCGAGTTCAAAATTACTAATACGGAATATTATTCTGACTAAAAATTTTACTTGAAGAAATATTTTATTTGAAATAAGTGCTATAAGAAATTTTATATTATATTTAAGTAAATAACAAGGAGTGGCAGAAAAAAGTAATCAGACAAAAAGGTTGTACGTTAGTCCCTCGCAGCACTTTATCGGTAACTACTCGACCTCTGAAACACAATGTGCCCTCAAATTTCGTGTTAAGCTTGAGTTTGACTTACGAACAGTTGTAACCAGTCCACTGGGAATATTACAAAATTGGCATACATCGTTTTTTGAGAGGTGGAAGATGAACCACGATCAGGGAGATCCTCAACAACGAAAATTAAAGAGAATGTGGAACAAGGTCGAAAAATGATGTTGCTTGTGAGGTTAGACCGGTGATTAAAATTGAAGTTCTTTGAAAAGCTCACAAAAAGGGTTGTTCGCGTCGGATCACACATTGCATTCATATGTATGCTCAACCCTATCACAGAGACTGATATGATCTTGTATAACCTAACGTGATGTAAGAAGCCAATAGTCTTATTGTTAGTTAAAACTCTGCATTTTACAAAATGGTAATCCATACGCTAGAAAAAAACTCGGAAATATTGAGAACTTACTTCCAAAGTGGTGGGTCTTCAACCCAGACTGTGAGAAATTAAAAAAAAAAATGAGCAAAAATCGAATGCCATCACGTCAACTTGTGGACAAATTCGTGAAGCGAGTTCGCGAAACTGGTTTGTTGATTGCCAAAGCAACTCGTTCCCGCTCTAACACAATGCGTACCACCGAGAATATTGCCGCCGTTGCTGAAAATGTCCGTGATCATCCATCAACATCCACTCGTCACACTTCTCAGGAATTAAACATTTCTCGCACTTCTCTGTTGAGAATTTGGCACAAAGACCTCGGTATGAAAACTTACAAAGTTCAATTAGTCCAACAACTAAAGCCGCATGGCCATTCGATGCGTTTTCGGTTTACCCAATGGGCTCAAGATCAATTGGCCGAAGATGAGCATTTTTACCGAAAAATCATCTTTTCGGATGAGGCCCATTTCCACCACGGTGGGTATTTCAACAAATAAAACTGTCGCATCTGGGGCTCAGAAAATCTATACGTCACATGGTTTGGTGCGGATCTGGGGCTCAGAAAATCATGGTTTGGTGCGGATTTTGGATTGGAGGCATCATTGGCTCGTTTTTCTTCGAAACGATGAAGGAGCCGCCGTTACGGTCAATGGTGAGCGCTATCGTGACATGCAGTATCGGGCACTGCAAAAATTGGATTGTTGCGTTGGCTGTGTTTCGAAAACCTAATAATCAGCCGAAATTCCGATGTCAATTAGCCGCCCCGGAGCTGTGATTTGAGCCCGTTGGATTATTTTCTGTGGGGAGCCGTTAAGGATAAATGTTACGCAAGCTATTCAGAGACAATTGAGCCCTTGAAACACGAAATCAAAGTTTCCATTGAAGAGATACCGGCCCAGAAAATCGAAAATGTACTGAAAAATTGGGTCGAGCGAATGGGGTACAGTAAGGCCAGCCGCGGCAGTCATTTAAATGATGTTGTGTTTCATTCTTAAATTTCAAGGTTCAATCTTTCGAATAAAATCGGAAATTTATAAAAATATACGCTAGTTTTTTTTATTATTTACCTTTTAAAATGCAACTTTTCATATGATTGGAGTTTCGAAAACATTTTTTTGGGCTCTTTCAATAATATTCGTACATCTATTTTACTCTAAGTGCAAGATCTAACAACTTCTTGTTCGTGTCAATAGATGGCAGTAATAATTTAAGTAATGTTTTTATAAAATTTTCGTTTTATTATAATTTATAACTTGTTAATTTCTTTGACAACCTCTTTATAGAACTTTTAAAAATATTTCAGTTAATTTTTGAATATTTTTAAAAACAAATTTAATTACTACAAAAAAAATAATCAAAATAAAAATTCCACTTAACAAAGGATTAATTTTAAAATAAGAACTTACTTAAAATATTTTATTTTAAATTTATAAAAATTTCGTGACTCTTGTGACACCAAATATTGAATAGTATTAATATTTGGATAAACGTAATTACCTTAAGAAATCACACTTTTCAGAAACTTTTTAATGTGAAAAAGTCATAATAATCGTGGAAGATGAACTGAATTCTTGTTCAATATAAGTAATTTGTAGAAGCAATAGAATTGTTCTACTGTATTTTTCTTAATTTCAAATATAAAGACTGACACGAAGTCAGGTACAGGTGAAAAGAAATTTGATATTGTCGCTTCTCTCAGCTTCATCGGATATGACTTTAAAGAACATCTTTTAAAAACAATTTCTTTTAGATTCAGTTGCCAATTAATACAAACTGTTTATAAATAAATAATAAATGATTTCATGACGCCATTACGTTTGCTAGCTAGCTGAATATTTAAGACGATACAAAGTCATTTTAACAAGTGTCATGTCGTACTTCTTTCCTTCTATAGATAACAAAACTCAATCCCCATTATCGCAATTTCTAATGACTGTTGGGGTAGAGTGGGAGGATTGGTTGGCATAGTTTTTTTTTTTTAACATGGATGGTAGTTTATGTTTAAATAGACAAACGTGAGCGTCTAATATGATTATGTACAGTATTTAGTTGTGTGTCAATTTGCATTTATTTTTACGAGTATGCACATAACATAGAATTTTAGTTCAAGAATATCCTTTTAATCATCAAAAACCCTCATTAACGTTAGAAATTCACATTTTCTGTATGGCATATAAAAGTTTATTTGTTGAATTTTCGAATTTTCACCGTTTTTATTTTTACTCCAAGTCATCTTATATATATCATAATTATAAATACTCGTATTGATTTTTAATAATTATATTAAAAAAAAATGGATGATTTTATTAATCCATGCAAATGTATCGTTAAAAACCATTAAAAATATTAATAAAGTTCTATTTTCTGCCATTAAAACTGATTTAATTGGAAGTATCATTAAAAATTTTAATAAATATTAAAATATTTCTTTTTACAATTTTACAAGGACAGTGAAAAAAATATTTTATAAACATTTGTAGGGTTTAAGTTCGGTTTAGTTTGGTTTTGTATTCTAGATTTTTCATTAATTTTTAATATAAGAAAACTTAAGTTTATTATTAATTTTAATAAAATTTATTAACAAATTTTTAGAATTAATATAATAAACTATGAAATTTAATTGATATTACAGCTTTCTTGTGCGGTAAGAGAAAATATCGTATTTCAAGATGCAATTTTTAAAAAAAAATTATTATTTGATAAAAAAAAAAAAACTAAAGTTTTACTTTTATAAAAGTTTTTATAAAGTTTTTCAAATAATACTTGTAAAAATATATAAATCATAAAATTGATGACCTTTAGAAGTCAATATACGTGTACAAGTAAACTAAATTTTATCTTTTCTTCTAAATATAAAAGTCTAACGTCGAAAAGGTGAAGGAGTTCTTATTAATAATGCACTATACACTTTAATATATGAGAATATGCGATGACGTCAATAGTACGTGTACTAATATTCGTAAAATCATATTGCGTTGTGACTTTGGTAGTTTACTAAAATTACTAATAAAAATGAAAAGATTTTACCATATTTGCAAACTGTACAGACACTACATGCTCATATATATGTACACTATATATGAATAGATTGTAAAAAGAAAGTAATATATAAAATGTAAAAAAGGACGAAAATTTACAAGAATTTTTATAGACGATTCTAGAACTAAAATGCATACAGTTGCATACACATATGATCCTTTTACTCGTATTACAAATTTACGACTCATAACTGTGGTGTAAGTGATTTGATTTTTTTCATTGAATTTTTATATTTGACTTTATGTCACTGCTATAAATATTTTTTCCCCTTAATTTGATGTGGAGAAAACGTTGGTAAATTTCTAAAATTCTTAACATTTTGGTAGAAACTAAAAGAGTTTGAATGGGATCCATTTTGTGCATGGAAAAGTACATCTCGATTATGTGGCAGTCATAAAATATATATTTTAGATCAAATGAAATTTTTTTATTTCAAAGATTATGGATAATTTAACTACCAAATAACTCGTTAAAATTGTAAAAATTCTCTACAAAAGCGGTGTAGTCCGTTTTGAGCAAAATTTTCTACAGCAATGACGATTATTTCTCACTCGATGGATACGTCACCGAGTGAGAAATAAATGACTGACAAATCCATTATTTCTGCGAAAAGTGACTATAGTAATACTGAGTGCGATTTTAATCTAGAACATATGTGATTTAAAAAAAAGACGCCAAAAGCTACACAACATGACAAATTTTGGATCAATTGAGCAAAAAGTTCACAGGAGATTTGGTCATGTCAATTGGCCTCCAAGATCGTGCGATTTGACGCCGACGAATTTTTTCTTGTGAGACTTGGTAAAAAATTCCATCTACTTAGACAATCTCTAAACTTTAGAGCATTTATAAATAAACATCAACCCACGTAATGGTCAAATTACAAGCCCAAAATGTACAAAAAACTCATTAAAAATTACCTCAAAAGTATCGAATCCCGCTAGATGTTTTGTGGTAGCTATTTAAATAATTTTTAATTTTATGCATAATAACAAGTTTTAAAACAACGTAATTAAAATATAAATTTCGAATGTATTTTCTTTGAATTGAATAATCTCATATAAAGTTAAACGTACATTTCGTTAAACAAAAAAATACTAATAAAAACTCATATTTATAAAAAAAATATTTTTAAATAAAAAGAATTTTTTTTAAAAAAATTTCCGAAATAATTAAATTTTCTTATAATAAATGTATAAAGTATAAAAGAAATCGTTTTTATTATAAAGAGAAGAAAATTTACATAGAAAAACTTTTAATGAATTGAGTCAGAGTAGAATTTTCTAAAAGAAATCTTTTCAACAAAATTCTTATTTATTTATTATTATTATTATTAGTAATTAATTATATACAATAATATATATTGTATTATAATATCAAAGAAATGAGAATATTTGCAAATTTGCGAATTTCGTGATTTGTTTAATAATAATTTCATTATCGCATTTTCTACCATCACACCACCACCTGAAATTAGGATAATGATATTTGCATAAGTTTATCTTGCTGTAAAGTATATCTTCATACCAGTATGATAGAATTTATGAATTAAAAAAAAAAATAAAGTTACAAAAAAAAAAATATTACTCAGGATAATATATATGAAATAAAATAAAAAATGTTTACCTTCAAATAGATATACAAAAAGAATAAAAGACAACTGATGAACGCATATCGGATTTATATGAAAAGATACGAGTATTAGGGAATTTTCCACAGATCAATAAATATTCACACTTAAGAGGCCATTGATCGTTGTGATCAATAAAATTTGCCAAAAAGAAATGAATAAGCGATTTTTATTCTATTGTATCTTATTAGGGTAGAATCACCAAGTGGGATGTAGGATTTAACTAGCTGTAAGTGATAAGGGAGAAAAGTTAAGGTATGAATGAGAGGATGAATGTTAAAACTTTTTCTTTGAGTGTCTTCTTGTTGTGTGTATGTTGGGAATAATGTTGTCAGCATAGAAAATCTATATTATATACGTGATACGTGTACATATTCAAAAAGCTTTTGGATCATTATTTATTAATGCTAGAAAAGAGGATAAATCCATTTTACATGAAGCTTGTGGTAATTTTCTTTGTGTCACAAATTTATCAAAGTAATCGAAGTCGGAATCCAAAATTGAACTAAAACTCTAGCCAAAATCATATACTCTCATATGTGAACGTATCGATATTATATGTATTGTATCGTTGTACTCAAAATAAGTTGAATATTCGCTTCGAATGGCATCGAATTCTCATCAAAGTCGATATCGAAATCGGATTCCGAATCAGAAACGAAATCGGAATAGGAATCGAAATTGTATAACATTCAAAATCGAATATGTATACAAGAAAATATAATCAAATTCATGTTCGTTATTTCTTATTTTGTACAAATAAGAGCGTAGATTAAAATACGCTTACAAATAAGGCGTAAATATCCTGATGCCGTCTAGTCGTTGCCAATAGTCCTTATTGCTTTCCTTCCACACACATATTTCTAATTTACCCCACTTTCTCTATAGTTTTTATATATTATAGATACTCGTATATGGTAAGCCCCATTTTTCCTCACATTATGTTCATGTTTATACTAAGAAATTTATACAGATTGGGTTGTTTATTGCCTTCCGAGGTGACTGGCTGGCTGACTAACTGACTGAACGATTGACTGACTGACTGACTGACTACCTCACGGAATTATTTGCTGGGAGTCCTTTTTTTTCTCTCTCGGTAGTATGATTTCATCAAATGTTAACTATTGCTGGTAAATGAGTCATCTTCCAAATGAATATACACATGCATATAGCCTAGACACAAATATGCAAATATATTTTCAACAAATTGTAAACAATACTTAAATTCTGAGAAAATTTTCTTTTCCTTTTGGCTATAAGAAAAACAATAAAAAAATTAACGATTCTTGTCTAGAGAATATAATTAATTTTATAAAAATTTCTATCTACAAAAGCAATCAAAAAATTCCCATCCACAAGGATAGTGCAACGAACAAGCATTTAAGTTCGAAATTGTTATAATTTATATGTAGTTCAAAACTGTTATAATTTTCTCTTCTCTCTTGTTTTCTTTACTCTTCTCTTATTATAATAAAAAAAATTAATTTTTTTTTTTAAAAGTTATTCAAAAGACCAATAACTTGGGGAGACCGGAAAAAATGTTGGTATTATTTTGTTGTTGGAATTTTCGTTTATTATTGTTGTCGCTTTTTGCCAATTGTCTAAGTTACAATTTGAATTGACGAAGACAAAGCATTATAATGATTGGTGATAATATAAACGAACTAATAGGAATGGGCAAAAGAAAAAAAAAAGTGGAGTAGGAATTAGTAGAAGAAGTTTGATGGTGCCACATTGTCTGCAATCGATCCAAAACTTACGTATTAAACTTAACATATATACACATGCAAACATACATAAATACATAAATCCATTCGATCATATTTTACTCGCATGTTAAATTAACAAAATCAAGAAAAGGACAATAAATACGAGCAAAAGAGCAAAACTAGAACAACAACAACAAAAAAAAAAGAAGAAAATAATGAAAAACAAATGCTGTGAAAAAAGGACAAAATATACTACGTACATATAATAAAACAAATAAGAAAAAAATAACTAAATTCATTCTGACAACAATAGTTATAATAGCAAAAGGACTCTAAGGACCATTGTACTTATTGCCTGGTGGTAAGTATAGAAAGTAAGTGAAGCTAGTGAGTAAATAAATAGAGCTTTTTATGTATACGATAGCGATTATAATGAAATACACACACTGATTTATTTGAAAGTTTTCGCTGTTGTTTTTTTCCTCACTTCCTTTTGTTGTTAACTTATTTAAATGCAATATTTTCCACTTGATTTTATGTAAGCTGACAAAATTGGGAATTTTTTTGTTTGCCTTTTAGAATAAAGGCTAGGCTAACAAAAATTAAAATGATTTTATTTTTCCAGACATCATATATACTTTTTTTTCTGTTTAGATTAATGAGGTACAGGGGGAAACCTTCAAAAGGTAATCGCCTGGAAGTTTTTCGTGCCAGGCGAGTTATGCGGGATTTTTACCTAGCTAAAACCTAACCTGCACCTCTGATCTTGCTCCCGGAACGATGGTTCCCCGGCGGCACTCTTTGTAAATACTACTTCGCCGGGGCGTTCTTGTTTGATGCTACTGCTGTCCCGATGTTGTGACGCCTCGCGGCCTATTGTTCGTACGTTGTGTGGAGATCCTTGATAATGGATTCCGCGTACTCTGCAATTCTGTTCCAAGCCGATTGGCTCTTCAGCATGCACTCCACTATATTTTCTGGACTGATGGAACGGTCCAGATTCCTCGTAGAGGGGGCACTGGAAGAACACGTGTTCTGCGTCTTCGATCACATCGCGGCAATGATGACAGTTTGGGGAGTCAGTTCTCTTGAATCTGTGCAAGTATGCCCGAAAGCATCCATGTCCAGTCAAGAGTTGGGTGATGTAATACCCGACTGCCCCGTGCAGGCGAGTGACCCATTGGTATCATGTGGGATCAGCCGATGAGTCCACCGACCCTTCGTCGAGTTGTCCCATCTCTCTTGCCAGAGGCGAAAAATCTCGGGTCTCTCCTCTTCACATGGTACCTTCCGCCGCTCTTCCTTCTTCCCACGATATTGGCGTTCCCACTCTCTTGCCAGGATGTCGATGGGTGGGCATGATGCCACGACGTTTACCGCATCATGTGATACCGTTCGGTATGCTGACGCCACTCTGATCGCTGAGAGCCGCTGGACTGATGTCATTGTCTTGCGTATAGCAGGACGGAGGTAACCACAGTTGCCAGTAGTCGCCTTCGGATTTGCCTGGGGCCTCCGATATTGGTCATTATCCGCGAATATGCGCCCTGTACTGCTGATGCCTCCTGCTGACGCTGGAGATGTGCTCCTTGTAGTTGAGTCTGGCATCCAAGACCACTCCTAGATACCGGATGTAGGGTAGCGACCGGATGTTGTGATCGCCTACTCTTATGGTGATGGTCTCCATTTTCTTCCGGCTACTTACAAGGAGTGCTTCGGTCTTATGTTCCGCCAAAGACAGGTCTGCCGATGTCATCCACTGTCTTATGCTCCGGATGGTGGTGGAGAATGTGGCTTCCAGTTCCTCTAGTTGTTTGGCTACAAGGACAACCGCTACGTCGTCCGCGAAAGCCACGAGTGTTGTGTTCGTCGGTAATTGCAGATGGAGTAGGCCGTCGTACATGACGTTCCACAAGAGTGCGCAGGACAGAGCCCTGAGGTACCCCTCCCGTGACCCCATACTCTGCTGGTCCATCCTCGGTCTCGTATTGCAGTAGTCGATCACTGAAGTATGATCTGACCATCCTCCGTAGGTAGTAGGGCACCCCCATGTTCTCAAGAGCCTCCAAGATTCGATCCCAGCGGGCCGAGTTAAACGCGTTCTTGATGTCCAGGGTGACAATGAGGCAATACTTTTTAGAACCGCCTTTCCATCTCTTTCCTGAGATGGCTTCCTTTGCAATGTTCGTGACGAGTTCCAACGCGTCGATGGTCGATCTCCCCTTCCTGAATCCGAATTGAAATTCGGAAAGTTGAGGATCGATGTATTGCTCCAACCTGTCGGCCACTATCCGCTCCAAGTTCTTCCCGCCCGAATCCAGCATGCAGAGTGGACGATAGAAGCTGACTCGTCCAGTGGTTTCTTCCCTTTTGGGATAAGAACCAGTCTTTGTTGTTTCCATCGGGTCGGAAATACGCCTTGTCGCAGGCATGCGTCGTATATGCTTATGAACAAGTTTGGCCTGGCGGCAATTGCACTCTTCAGTGCGATGTTGGTAATGCCGCTCGGTCCTGGTGCCTTGCCATCATGCAATCTAGTGCAGGCCCTCGTGAGCTCTTCCATGGTCACACCAGGAATTTCCACTTCTTCATCCTCCGGGTGGTAGTCGGGGAGTTCTGGTTTCTCCGGGAACAGAAGTTCTACTATTCTGTGCAGTATGTCGGGACAGGTTGGTGTTGTTGCGGGTAGGGTTTTAATCCTATGCATGACCGTCTTATACGGTCTGCCCCACGGGTCCCGGTCCACTTCCGCGCAGAGTTCTCTCCAACATTCTCGTTTGCTGGAGTTGTTGGCGTTTCTGAAAAGACGCCTTTTCTCTTCGTAGATACATCTGAGTTCCTCTGTCGAGGCCCTGTCTTGCCTACGAGCACGCTGGTGTTGCCTTCTTGCCTTCAGGCATGCTCGCCGGAGATATCATATATACTCGTATGTACCATATGATACATACACTGTAGGCCAAAAATATATAACCACTTTGATAAGAAAATGACTATGTTGTTTTAATCTTAATAAATCGAAAACTAACATTATTTTTTATGTTTACGAGGTCTGTTCAAAAAGCATCACGAATTTTGTGTTTTTTTAAAAATTATTTATTTATTCATGGATATCTATTTTGTTCCCTTCAAAGTAATCTACACCAGATATTATTCACTTGTGCCAACGTTTTTTCCAATCCGCGAAGCACTTCAAAAAATTATTTTTTGTGATCTTGTTGAGCTTCTCCTTCGATGCCGTCTTTATCTCCTCAATCGTAGCGTAGCGTCGTCCTTTCATGGGGCTCTTCAGTTTCGGGAACAATAAAAAGTCACAGGGGGTCAGATCTGGGGAATACGGTGGCTGCGGTATTATTAGTGTGTTGTTTTTGGCCAAAAATTCGCCCACAAGCTATGATGCGTGAGCAGGGGCGTTATCATGGTGCAAAAGCTAATTTTTGTTCTTCCACAAATCCGGGCGTTTCTGGCGGATTGCTTCACGCAACTCGCGCATAACTTTCAGGTAATATTCCTTATTGACCGTTCTACCCTGTGGCAAGGGGTACCACGCCCCTGAAATCGAAGAAAACTGTAAGCAAAACATTCACACTCGACCGATCTGAAGGTTCGTCGTTCACATCTTCTCGGCCCTCTGAGAACATTTTGTACCGCCGATAACCGTTGCTTCGGTCCAAGCGTAACCCGCTGAAGTTTAAAATTCACGATACTTTTTGAACAGACCTCTAATAATATAAAAAATGATAAATTAAAATAACCAACAATTTTAATATTTTATAATATATTTGACTTCCTTACTGAAACTATGACTTCCATACAATGTCTGAACATAATCCTGTATAGAGTCCTTTTTTTAATAAATAATTACTTTAAGTTCAAACTATTAGAAATAAATTTAAGTAAAAATTTAAAAAATTGGAATTATTCGTGAAATTTATGTTGAAGTTCGATCTATAGAATGTTATTATTAGTCCGGAAATATTCGGAATTTACCACGTTTGGGTACATAAAATTAAATAAAAACCCCGCCAAATTAGTGTATCTAACAACCGTCAAAAGGCACGTAACGCTAAACGTATAATTATAATACCGTCAAAATAAAGTAATAAAAAGATTTGAATGGGCTTTATTCCATTCCAACTGACCGGTTGAGGATTTTAAAAAATTTCCTTTGGACGGATGCATAAATGTTTCAGATTTTTGGGTTTAAAAGAAAAGTCTACGTACTAGGAAAGGAAAATACTGTCGAAAGCCATGTTGCCAACTGTGACGCAACGCGATGTTTGGTTAATTGGTAAAATATTCGTTATGCAGCACATGATAACATTCTAGTGTGCATCCTCTAAAAAAAGGTAAAGTAAAAAAACATTGATTTTGAGAGTTCTTCCAGGACTTGATTCTTTTAAGGTAATTTATAAAGACTTTTTCACACATTTCGGACTGTAAATCGGCCATTACTTGACGGATGTTGAAAGTTTAAATACTCTAAAACTTAAAGATTATCAGCGTAAATACAATCGTTAATATAGTTTTCCAAGAAAAGGAAAAAACCAACGGCGTCAAATTACACGATCTTGGAGGCCAATCGACATTACCAACTCTCGAAATCAAGCGTCCTGAGAACTTTTAGCGCAATAAAGCCAACATTTGTCAAAAAACCAAATCACAAAATGAATCGTAAATGTATACGATCAAAAAAAAACTGATCGAACGAATACCTAGAATTTTAGAAGCTGCTATCAAACCTTTTCGACAAAAAAATCATTTTGACAATTTTTTTGATTTGATTATAATAATTGTATAAATATTATATATATATTAAATTTAATATCAAAATTAAATTTATTTAAAAAAGATAAATATTTTGTTCACTTGTTCATTTTTATTTCCGCGTAGTTTTCTTTAACTTTCCTATTAAAACCAAGCTGGTCGCATACTTTTCGTCTGCAATGTACATACACTATATTCATGCAAAAGCATATTATTAGAATCTTAATATTGCCTTATGTAAACATATGTGTATGTTCATTTATATTTTAGAGATTATATTATATTATGCTTTGATTATATGGTATTATGACATATTCGTACAAAAAAAGGAAGCTCCAAAAATAAGAAACGCTGTCTCTTATTATTATTGTATATTGAAAATATTTATGATTTTGTTATTTGTTAGTCACACACAGAACTATTTTATTATTATTGCTTTTATAATAATTTTTTTCCTTCTATTTTTTTGTAAGTGCGTAATTTTTCTCTACCATCTCCAACTAATCCACCCCCAAAATGAAATAGTCATAATATCATAACAAATTCAATATAAAGTAAATGGTTTTAATTCTTTACAGTTTGTTCATTTTTTATTTGGTTGTTTGTTTGTTTATTTTTTCTTGTTTTGGGGAAAACAACCCTATTTCTCAGAAAAAGGCCAATTTAACAAACTACAACGAAAAAAATCAACATTTTCATAGAAATTTTTGTAGAAAAATTCAAAGAAAGACCAACTTTAACAACATAATTTCAATTTAATTCTACGAATAACTCTATTCATTTTGAATAATGATCATTCGTACTAACAACAAAATTATTAATAATTATTTCAAGTCTGTACTCTTAATTTATGAAAATCATTAATAATTTAGTAGTCAAAATTTACTAATGGTAAATATATCTACCCTTAATCAACTAGCTTAATTATTTATTATTAGCCTGTATTCAGCCAGAAATGATTCAAATCGAAATATGACAAAGAAATAATAATATTATAATTAATTATACTTTATTGATATAATACTTCTTATAATAATATTAAATAATTTCGAAATCAATTATGAATCTATCAAATATTTATAACTTGTATTATCATCATACGTACAAGGATTCTTTTAATAAAGAACATTTCAAATTAATCCAAAACATTTAAGAAATCCTATCCATAAGGACGACGATGATAAATGAACAAACAAAAATTTTCATATTTTTTGCAAATCATTCCAAATTCTATTCCATAATATCCACTTAAGATAATAATTTATCATAAAAATTTCCCTTTAATAAATTCACTTCTGAGTTAACTAACTTAATTTAATTTTATAGATAGAGTCCTTAATACGAAATTAATTAATGTTTTTTTCTATTTTTGTTATTGTTGTTGATTATGGTATTATTACTTTAATAGTATGTGCACAAACTTGATTTTTCCTAAAATATCCTTTTAAAAACTGTATAAATTTTAGTTATTTTACATTGGATTTGTTTTTTTTTTAATTCGAAAAATTATTAAAAATTTTAGTAAAACTTTAGTAAAAAAAATAGTTATAATGTAGGAAAATCATTAGTAATATTTAAAAAAAAATTTAAATATAAAAGAAATTATCAAAAACTAAGAACATTTCACCAATAGCGGATCCGGATCCTTTTTGGCCAGTCACTAGAGCGCAAAAGAAATAAATTATCTGCGATTATTTCTTTTAGTGAGTTTCAACTGTATGAGATTTTGGTCATTTGAAAATGGATAAAAAATAAGATTTATTAATTTTATTTAAGACAATAACTTAATATTATGTAGGATGTTTTTTTGGCAAGACATATGGTCTGCATGAATGGGAAAATGCTATCCTATAAAAAATAAGTTCCAACAAATTGTAAGTAAGGCCGCAAAAATTTAAGTAAGAGCGCGAAAATTTAAAAGTTTCAAATAAATAATACGAGGTTTGTTCAAAAAGTATCGCGAATTTTGTGTTTTTTTTTTCAAAAAATATTTATTTTTTTATGAATATCTATTTTGTCCCCTTCAAAGTAATCCCCACCAGATAGTATACACTTGTGCCAACGTTTTTTCCAATCATCGAAGCACTTCAAAAAATCAATTTTTTGCGATCTTGTTCAGCTCCTCCTTCGATGCCGTCTTTATCTCCTAAATCGTAGCGTATCGTCATCTTTTCATGGGGCTCTTCAGTTTCGAGAACGAGAAAAAGTCAGAGGAGGTCAGATCCTCTGCGGCATTATTAGTGTGTTGTTTTTGGGAAAAAATTCGCGCATAAGCAACGATGCCAATTATTGTTCTTCTACAAATCCGGGCGTTTCTGGCGGATTGCTTCGCGCAACTTGCGCATAACTTGCAGGTAATATTCCTTATTGACCGTTCTACCCTGTGGCAAGAGCTCATGATGCACCACGCCCCTGCAATCGAAGAAAACTGTAAGCAAAACCTTCACATTCGACCAAACTTGGCGCGCTTTTTTCGGTCTTGGCTCTTGCGGCAGCTTCCATTGGGATGATTGAGCTTTGGTTTCCACATCATAACCATAAACCCATGATTCGTCAGCAGTTATGACCCTCTGGAACAAATTTTGGGTCGTTACAAATAGAGTCCAACAGCTCCTTAGCAATGTTAATGCGATTCTGTTTTTGGTCGAAATTGAGCAGGAATCGAACACGTGCAAGCAAAGCAGCTGTCAAAAATAAGCTGAATATTCAAAATGGCCGAACTGGTAGGCATAAGTGAGAGACATGAGTACCAACATAACGCCACAAAAAATCGAAAATCGAATATACGTAACCCGCGGAAATTCAAAATTGGCGATAATTTTTGAACAGACATCGTATATTTCAGAATTCTTCTGTCTTAATAACTGTTTGGAAGTGACTTTGGAATATGTGTAGATATGATTTTAAAGAGAATTAACATCTTAAAATATATATGAGGATATTTTCCATTGTTTTTTAATACAACTTCTGTACCAATGTAAGTACTTCTACTACATAGTGTCATATCAAATAGTAAGAAAAAATCAATAAATAAATTGAAAATATTTTGTTTGATTTGTTTGATTGATTTAATTCGAAATAAGAAAAGAGAATTCTTATTGAATGTGGAAAAATTTAAAAATTGTACAAAAGAAAATTACGCTTGAGGGGGTATGTGTGTATGGATTACTAACAAGATCATTTTTATTTGATTCGGTTTGAGAATAAATTCTTTACACTTCGATTCAATTCGATTGGATTTTGTTTCAAATATTGAAACTCATGAAGTTTCTTCGTAAACAGTCAAAGGGATAATCAAACTTTGGCTCAATAGCAATATTATTATTTTATTGGTGCGAATAGGATATGACAAAATGTGTAACTTCTGTATTACCGAAAATTTTACATGCACATCTGTATGCTAGAAAAGATGGTTTTTGGAAAATTTCCCGACGATGAGGATCTTTTTTTTCTTCTTCTCTTTAACTATCTAAACGCAGATATACGTGTAAGTATGTAAGAAAATAGCATGGTTCACTTTTAGCTATTGCGGCGGCTGGAGTTAAAAACGATATTACTTACATACGATTGATACTGGTAAATACTAAAATGCCTAAACAGCAGTAATAGGACGATGTGGGCCCAATAGGAGCTATTACAATGTAGAAAACCAGACAAAATAAGGACAATATTTAAATAAGGCCGAGCGAACCTATTTTATTTGAATTTTATTTCAACCAATTTGACTGCGTTTGCTCTCTTTTATTTCAGTATTCAAGCTCAATTCAACTTGGCTGGTTACATTTTGTATTCAGTTACATTCATATTTATTATTATTTTTATTATTATTACTTTTATTAGTTTC
The DNA here is from genome assembly GCA_958298945.1 of Atherix ibis. Taxonomy (NCBI): domain Eukaryota; kingdom Metazoa; phylum Arthropoda; class Insecta; order Diptera; family Athericidae; genus Atherix; species Atherix ibis. The sequence goes on along the minus strand of OY282605.1, from coordinate 25,165,547 downwards.
TATTCTGTGCTTCGTTTGTTCTATGTTTATATTCAATTTTTTTTCTCTCTCCTTTTTCCGTCGACTCTTTTTTGTATGCTTACTTAGAAGGGACTTTGTTCCATTTTCATTTTTATGCACATGAAATGTGTTTGCATACAAATTTAAAAGTCATATTCGTCTGTTGCGCAATTTTTACATATGTACACTAGTCAGCAAAAATACAATATTATATATAGTTTCCATTTTATATATTTGTTCTCTTTATATGTACACATATTATTCGTATATAAGATAAGATAGAAGGAAAGGAATCGTACCCCCACCTTCACTTATCTTAAAATGAAGCAATATGGTATCCTCTAGGAAACTGAAAGACACCTTAACGACTAATAAAAGTGGCTACGTTGCAGCTCAACTTGAATATATAAGCATCTGAATGCAATTTGTACAATATTTTTTAAAGAAATAAAATAAAATATAATTTAATAAAAGTTATGTGTGTGTAGCAAAAAAATAGCACAGTGTTAAAACCTATTTGTGACGTTATGTTGATACGTTATGTTGGTGTTGATTTTTTGTGGCATTATGTTGGTACTCATGTTTCTCACTTATGCCGACAAGTTCGGCCATTTTGAATGTTCAGTTAATTTTTGACAGCTGCTTTGCTTGCACGTGTTTTGGCTCGTATTCGATTTTTGCCCATTCCAAAAAATGGATCATAGAATCTGTATCAAATTTTGTGTGAAAAATAAAATTAATTGCGCGGATGCATTCCGAATGATGACTGTGGCATATGGTAAAGCTACCTTCGACCAAAGCAACGTTTATCGGTGGTACAAAATGTTCTCAGAGGGCTGAGAAGAAGTGAACGACGAAAAGCGAATGTGAAGGTTTTGCTTACAGTTTTCTTCGATTGCAGGGCCGTGGTGCATCATGCGTTCTTGCCACAGGGTAGAACGGTCAATAAGGAATATTACCTGCAAGTTATACGCAAGTTGCGTGAAGTAATCGTTTTGCAATATGAAAACGCCCCTGCTCACGCATCGTTGCTTGTGCGCGAATTTTTTTGCCAAAACCAAAACACTAATAATGCCTCAGCCACCGTATTCCCCAGATCTGGCCCCCTCTGGCTTTTTCTTGTTCTCGAAACTGAAGAGCCCCATGAAAAGACGACGCTACGCTACGATGAGATAAAGACGGCATCAAAGGAGGAGCTGAACAAGATAACAAAAAAGGATTTTTTGAAGTGCTTCGAGGATTGGAAAAAACATTGGTACGAGTGTATATACGTTATATCTGGTGGGAATTACTTTGAAGGGGACAAAATAAATAATTTTTGAGAAAACAAAGTACACGAAAACGTACTGGCACGTTTTGATGTACTTGTATATATTTACATAAGAATATTAATATTTCGAAATAAATAATGGGATAATAACTTCAAATTGTTGTTGGATCAGGGGTTCAGACCTTATTTTATTAAGCATGTCGAATTTGTAATTGTCATATATGATGGGAATAAACATTGAGCAATTAGATCGTAATTTTATGAGGTGTGGCATAAAGTTAATGTTTTGAAAGCGACCTGGCAGCACTGTGGACTTCCCCAGCACATTTGTAGCTTGAACGTTAGTCCCTCCAAGATGTGCAGTATAAATTTAAACCTGATACGATATTTTCACGACCCTATAGAGCGTGAAGGGTGAAGTTGTGATTTTGTAGTGCATTTTTGTAGTTGCAGCCATCGAATTTTGTATTTAAATTGGTGAATTCGCAAGTTTGACTTACGAAAACTTGCAGCGAGCCTAGGAGGGAGGGGGTCTACATTCTTTATTGATATTGCAAGGTTTTCGGTGCCATAAAGCATATTTGGAGGGTTGCGAAGTATTGAAAGATAAGTCTTGCTCAGGGAGGAGCTCAACATCGAAAACAATTGAAAATGTGGAACTTTTTTTTATATTGTAAAAAGGACTTATTTTTATAACGGCTGGAACGGCTTAGAAAGCGGTGGTATATGAATAAGATTGTGGGGGAATAAAGAATTTGGTCCGTTTATACTTCTCTATATACTTCAGAAATTATGAAATTTCGTTGTAAGTTTAAAGCCCTTGCCGAAATTAAAATTCAAGATCATAAGTCCAAATGGGTTTTAACACTGTGCTATAAATAATAAGATTATTATTTAGTGACAGTTTTTATCTGTTCTTAAATAGCCTAAGTAATTGTCGACAATGTTTGCTAGTATGCACGTGAGTTTATTTATTGTAAATATCATAATTTCAATTTTAATGTTAACGAGAAAAAGTGAATACGGCATGAACACTTTTCTGCTCGTTGATTTTAACTTCCCACTTGGTTCATCACTTTCCGACGGTTGGAATGCCATTTTTTAAGATTTTGTTATGCTTTGTAAATAAGAAACTGATTTTTAAAAATAAACTAGTAAAATTTTTATAATAAAAAAAAAAAATTAATTAAATTTTATAATTATCTTACCAACTGGAATTCCAGTTCCAGAATTTGTCATATCTGCAACAAAAAAAATTGAAATTTTTAATTTTATAATAAAAAAGAATTTTTATCAATTAAATATTTTTATTATTATTTATTTAATGTTATAAGAAAAATGTTCAATTAGTAAAGAACAATTTATAAAGTGGGCTTTACAAAACTCTTCGATTTCTAGCCTCTGACCATTAATAAACACCTGAATTGGTTCATATTATATAAAAATTTTTCCTATATGCCAAATAGTTTCGAAATTCATGATTTAAATAAATAATTTCGAAAATTATTTAATTAATAATTAGAGTCAATATTTAAAAATATATTTTTGTACCTATTTTGCTGGTTTTTTTTAAAATTTAATAAAAATTAATTTTAATAGAAATTTATTTTTAAATAAACTTATTTTTTCCCTTATCTTAAGAAATTGTGAATAATAAAAATAAACGATTTATTATGAATTGCGTGTTACTTAATTGTCACATGGCCTTTTTAAATCGGTGTCATTAATAAGTTTTCGACAAAAGTTTTGTTTTGTAAATAAAAGAGCTACAACTTTACAATTTTTTCACTGCTCGCTTAACTGAAACTGTTACTTTCGATGACAGGAAAAATATGATACTCGTATTATATAAAATTTATACAATTGTCACCTACTCGACAACCGTAATACCAGTCCGAAAAGACATTCGACAATTCAGTATTATACGATTTCTAAGATACGAGACATCTTTAAAAGACTCTAAATAAATAACTTATTTATTCATATCCTGCTTCAGATAGTGCATATCATTTGTTTAGGCTATATTTTCTATTTAAGATTATGAATCATTACGTTACATCTTTCTATAAAGTGGTGATTCTGCCTAGCCAAGTTTCGAGCAAAAATTTCACGGTTGGTAGATTCGTCAAAAAATAAAATTAACATATTTAAGGATCTAAAAACCTATAAATGACTATGGAGAAGCCATTGTATTCGGAAAAAGTAACTGTCTGCTGTGCTTTTTGGTCTGAAGGTGTTATTGGCTATATTTTCTTAGAAAAAAAATTTCTTAGAAGGAGATACCGTTACCGTCAGTTTTAGACGCTTAACCTTGAATTCTTTAATTTGAACCATATATGGCTTCAATAAAATAATACCACAAGCCACATAACACGACAAAAAAGTTTTCGAGATGCGTAATTTCGTAGCTCTATAAAAACCTTTTCTAATAGAGCTACGTGAAAGCTTGTTTTTACGTATACAATCTTTAAACTTTAAAGCATTAAAAAATCAACATCCTGCAAAAAATGGTCGATTTCCAGCTTAAAATGTGCGAAAAAATCTGAAATTTTTTTTTCCAATATGATCAAGTCCTGCAAAAAGTCTCGTGTCAGTTTATTTTAATAATTTTACATTTTATACATAATGGCAAGCAATTTAAAAAAATTATAAAAAAAAATTATAAATTAACACTTTCATTTTCAGTTTATTTTATTTAACTTTACTTTTTAAAGCATAAAATGGGTAAACCTTTTTAAACTTTACAAAAAAAAATTATTTTTAACAAATCTTATCTAATCATTATAGTATTGGGTTGTCCGGAAAGTAATTTCGTTGTTTCCCAACAAAGGATTAAATTGTATTTTTTCACAACCAACTTCACACTTAAGCCGCATAATCATATGTTTTTGACAGCTGACATATGATTTGTGAAAAATATACAATTAAGTTTTCTCTTTGGTTGATACCCTTTTAAATATGGAAAGTGAAAAACAGCATTTTTGGCATATTTTAATTTTTTACTATAGAAAAGATAAAAATGCTGTTCAAGTAAGAACAAAATTATCCGATGTGTATGGAGAAGATGTGTTAAGTAAGCGCCAGTGCCAAAAGTGGTTTGCAAAATTTCGATCCGGCAATTTTGATCTCGAAAATGCACCACGTTCTGGAAGGTCAGCTGAAGCTGATGAAGACACAAAAAAGGCATTAATTGATGTAAACCGGCGAATAACAACTCATGAGATCGCCGAGAGATTCAATTTATCGAATACGACCATTCATGATCATTTAAAACGGCTAGGTTTTATCTCAAACCTCGAAATATGGGTTGCTCATCTTCTTACGGAAAAAAATGTGTGCCGTCACATTGACGTTTGTGATTTACTTCTCAAACACCAAGAAAATGATTCATTTTCTTCGAAAGCCAGTATTCATCAAAAAAAGGTTATGCTTTCTGTGTGGTGGGATTTCAAAGGAATCGTTTGCTTTGAGCTTCTACCGAGCAACACAACGATTAATTCTGAAGTGTACTATCATCAGTTGGTCAAATTTAATGATTCACTTAAAGCCAAAAAGGCCAGAATTGGTCAATAGTAAAGGTACTGACCCCTCGGCAAAAGATTTTAGTGTGTGGATGGGACATACTGCCATACCCACCTTACTCTCCAGACCACCTTCCGATTATCATTTGTTCTGGTCTCTACAAATTTTTTTAGACGGTAAAGCGTTTATTTTAAATGAGAAGGTCAAAAATCACTTGGATCAGTTTTTTGCCAGCAAAGAACAAAAATTTTATGAGCGTGGAATCATTCTACTGCCAGAAAGATGGCAAAGGGTATTGGATCAGACTGGACAATATTTAATTGAATAAAATATTAATTCACTATAAGCAAATCGTCTTTCATTTTTATTTTTAAAAAAAACGGACAACGCAATAATTTCGGATATTATTATTATATAAATCTTACCATAATTTATATTTTATAAGTTGTCAATTCACCGCTTAACCCAGACTCAGGTTGAGCATTGAGGCAGATAAGTCGTTGTTAGTGCCTATATTTAATAAAAAACCGATACGTGCCAATTGTAAATGAAACTTAATGTATCTCGTTCAAAAACAGTGAATAATTTATTTTATTAACTCAAAATCCTTACTATTTATATAATTTTTTGAACCTACCGAGACAAGTAAATAGATAATTCTAGTACATAATGGAAATACGATTGATGGCCAAAATATGCTACGAATAATCTGAACCAAAGAATGTGCTTCGAACTTCTTGTCATCAAGAAATTCGAAGCACATTTTCATAATTGGCAAGGAACGATTTCCAGTTTCATATGAGAGTTTGTCAAGTGCTTGAAATGTGAATCATTTTCAAATATGTCAAAGTAATTCTTACTGATAATCTATGGCAGAATAGCACCATGTAAAAATATTTAAAGAGTTTAATATAATTTTTCCAGACTCTCTTAGTTTAATATGCAATTGTTATATGCAAGGCATGCGTGCACTCACACCATGCGAGAATAGATAATGAACGAATGCCCTCTTAAAGGTACTAAGATTTCACCTTTGGATACAGTTATAACTTCCTCATTGACCATATACAAATCCAGTCTGAAAAAAAACTTTAAATACTAAAAAATGAAGAACAATTTTCTTTTTTTTGAATAATTATCTATGGTAGATGAAATTACAAAAATATATCCAATTTAAAGAAGAATAATAAAAACTTCAAGTTTATTTGTTTTTTTGATTGAGAAAAATTACTTTCATTAAAAGTAAATTAATTTAGATCCTTCAATTATCAACAATTTTATTGTAATTTTATTAAAATACCTTCAAACATAATAACAACTCCATAAGAAAAGTAACATTATTTAAAAATTTCACTTGTATTTCTCTACCTGAAAATGGAAAAATATAAACTCTACTCCAACAAGTTTAGATACAAAAAAAAAACAAGAACCTAAAAAAAAAATTTGTATAAAATCTTTCTAATTAATTTATTTCAACTGGAAAGAAACAAAAATAGATTGGTTTTGGGTTTAATTGAAAATTTTCCTGCTTCGCAAAAATAGACTTTTGGGGAAGATTATATTCCGGAACGTGCACCAGAAATCGAATATACCGTAAATGAGAAGAAGATGAGTCCGGAAAATAGGAGATCGTATAATATTTTTGGCCAAAATATTTTCTTACAAAGAAAATTACGAAAATCTTCAATTAATTACTTCCGCAAAATGATCGAAATTTACAAGAAAATATTTCTGGATTAAAAGCTCTTCGCCGAATAAATTTCATGTGCTCCATCTAGAAATGGTCCAAACAGAAAGTATCTAAACTGATTGGATGCGTCTTGGCTAAAAGAAATTTTTATGTGAGTTCTTGAATTAACTGATGGGTGGTGGTGGTATGGGTGGTGTCAACATCCGGTATGTTACAGGGTAATGGCTAGATGTATAATATTTATATATCCTATATCGAATTAGTTACTTGTACTTGTATTAATACGAATATACACTGATTCCGGACAAACTTGAAGGATAAAGTTAAGTTTATTTAATAAAATCGAAAAGGATGGCACTGTAAATTGTTGTTCGCTATGAAAATAACTCAGCCGAGGATTTGTGGTATTTCTTAATAATTGTAAAAGTTACGAAATCGTTTTTGATACTCTCATTTATCGTTCCCAACAATTACGAAAAGTTAACAATATTTGTTTGATATAACATTATACTCTTATCTAAAATATATATGTTAAGATGCCTTATATATTCGTTTACAGAAAACAGCTCTCCGGGATACATCCATAAGTAATTCAACAAAACTGGAACGTATTTTATTAGAGAAATACTTGTACCGCACTAACTATTCAAAATAGTCTATTACTAATGATAATTATTGTAGAAAACATTTACTGTTTGTTAGTTATATTAATTTTAAAATACACTTAAATAAAGCATAAATAAATCTGAGGAATTTACAAATTCTTTCTTTTGATAATTATACAGAAAATTAACAAATTTCTTTTCGAACAATAGGCGAAATTATTTTTTTTGGAAAATTTTCATGAATTTAAGATAGTATAATATATTTTTTTTTAAGTAAGTCTAAATTAACTACACCCAAACGCTGATATTTTCCAAGAAAAAAAATCCATCTTATAGAATTTTTTCATAAATTTATAATTCAACAGATACGAGGGTCGTTCAATAAGTCCTAAGAAATTCCAAGAAATTGCGCTCGTAGTGTCGGTAAACACCGACACTACAGCTTTCCTGTCGATAATGCTACTTGCAAAAAACAAAATTTCTATCGTCGATTAAAGTTAACGACATTTATTTGTGCATAACAATGCAAAAAAGCGAGTTTAGGGCTGTCATCAAACATCTCCATTTGAAAGGCTTAAGCCCGAAAGAAATCAAAGCCGAGTTGGATGCAGTTCATGGCACATCTGCACCTGTGTTTGCGACGGTTTACAATTCGGTGAATGAATTTAAACGTGGCCGTTCATCCACAAAAGATGAACATCGTTCAGGACGCCCAGTTGAGGTGTCTACTCCTGAAATCATCGACAAAATCCACGATCTGATTTTGAACGATCGACGAATTAAAGTGCGCGAATTAGTTGAAACCACGGGCATATCACAAGGTACAGTCGCTTCAATTTTGCATGAAAAATTGTCTGTGAAAAAAATTTCGGCAAGATGGGTGCCGCGTTTGCTCTCAGAGGAGAATAAGCGCAATTGTGTAGTGGACTCTGAGGCTATGTTGGCACTCTTTCATCGCAATCCTGCCGAATTCCTTTGTCGATATGTCACTGTGGATGAAACCTGGATACACTACTACACTCCAGAAACGAAGAAACAGTCATCACAGTGGATTTTCAAGGGTGAACGGGCTCCGAAGAAGGCAAAAACTGTGCTATCGGCCGGTAAGGTGATGGCCACGGTCTTTTGGGATTGGCAGGGCATCATTTTTATCGACTACTTGGAAAAAGGACAAACAATAACAGGAGCGTATTACGCGTCGTTATTGCAACGATTGAGCGAGGAAATCAAAGAGAAACGCCCCCATCTGAAGAAGAAGAAAATCCTCTTGCATCAGGACAATGTGCGTGTGCACACCTGCGCTGTTTCCATGGCCAAAATTGTGGAATTGAGAATGGAATTGTTGCAGCATCCCGCTTATTCACCAGATTTGACCCCGAGTGACTATTTTCTTTTCCCCAATCTGAAGAAATGGCTTGGCGGACGACGGTTCACTTCCAACGAGGACGTCCTTGCTCAAACGGATGAGTATTTTGCAGAACTTCCGAAATCCTATTTTTTGGATGGAAATTTTTTTTTGGAAAAACGGTTGAGAAAGTGTATAGAGCTAAAAGGAGATTATGTTTAAAAAATAATTTTTTTTTTTTTTAAAAACCGTTTTTTCCATCTTTTTCTAAGGACTTATTGAACGATCCTCGTACTATTTTATCTTAGAAACTATTTTAGTTTTTTGATATTTTTTTTCATGTTGCTCCCTTCGGATTAAGAGATTAGATTATGGAGTTGACAAAAAATATTTGTTATAGCGGACGTGAAGTCCTAGAGGGATGAGTCTTGTATAATAACTTACCCATCCAGAATACGATGAAGTGGCTGGGCATGCTTGCAGACTAGCATTGCCTGATTGTAGGGGGGAGGGGGGAAGGGGCGGCGTTCCTATTACTTGCCACTATCGCCTTCGCACTCAAACATAACAAAAAAAATAATCATGCCAAGTATTATTTAAAAGTGAAGACACCAAAGGTATGAATTTCTCTAGGAAACAGTGACGTAGGGTTGACAAAAATTAAGGTCTAAAAATAAAAAAAGGACCACAAAAATTGTTTACTAAAAAAAAAATGTTGATGTTATTTTTTTTTAAACATGAAAAAAAAACAAAAGAGAAAAAACGAGCGACAGTCATACAGATAACTGGGATCGAGAAGAGAGATTTTGATGTTGATCGACTCCTTCCTGGCCATGACGCAGAACCGCCCTTGGCACCTCGTTGGCCCATCTGATGTTAGAAGTGCCCCTAGTATACAACAACAATCCGCTTTGTGCTTAGCTGCTCAACATTTTTTAAATTCTAATCAAAAGAATTAGAATTTCATTCGCAGAAAAGCTCCCAAAAATTTTTTTAATTTTTTTTCTTCAAAACATTTCTTTTTTTGTGCATATTTTTAAAAAATTATCAACAATTTTGTCAAAAATAATACTTTTCTGTAATTTTAGATACAAAAAAAGTGGCAACACTGTAAAGTCTCGCTTAGACTGAAGGACAAATTTCACCCTCGTCCGGAAGCTGAAAAACCTCGTTGGCATAAAGTCGAGACACATTGGAAAAAAAACCTCCCGATCGGGAAGGCCTATAGCACCAAAAGCTGATAAAAATATGCAACGAATGAAGTCTCTTAAGCTGTCAGACTGCTGATTAATATTGAATTTGAAAGGCTCAGAAAATGTGGTTCTTGGCGTCAGATCAGAACAGAAAAACGCCTACTGTCACACGGCCATGTTTACCAATGATGTTTTGTAGGAAAAAGTGATTCTGTAGTTCTCCAGCTTTTCTAGAAAAACTTCCATTTTATTATTATTTTTTTTAATAATATAGTCCTTGAAAGGTGCAGAAAAACGGTTCTTCGCATCAGATCGGGAACACTGATCGATAACATCCAATGCAAAATAATCGAGGAGCTAAAGGCAATTCTAGTTGAAAGAAGGATGCAGCACTGTTACAAAGAGTGGGTGCCAAGGACACACTTTTCTGCCTCAACTCGTACATTAAAAACATTTTTATTGTAGTTTTTTTTTATCATCCTAACAGAATGGGTGTCATAAAAAAAGTTAGTAAATAAAAAATTATATAGAAATATTCATAAGCAATTTTTTTTCTACATTCTTAAGTGACCTTATAGGCTTAAATTCATCTCTCATTTCACCGGAAACAAAAGAATCTAAATTAAATTTTTCCATTTTATTTAACCATAACAGTACACAAATAATTTCAGGACTCGGCAAAAAAAAAGAAAGAAAATCCAATTTATTCAAATTAATTTGTACGAAAAAAATTCAACAATTTTTGTTTATTGGATTATTTCCGAAGCAATGTGCCCCAAAAAACCAGACAACAGCCATAAAACTTAGGAAGCATTAATGTTTTAGTAGACTGTTGTTTGATGTTTTAAATGAAAACCCAAAAGCCCATCGTAAAACTATTTTGTGGCATTAGTTTTTTGGAAAATGTCCAAACGCACTTCTCGCCCATAGACAATTTTTTATTATTATTCCATCCGAACAAGACTGAATAAATTTTGCAAAAGGATGTGCAATTTTTTTTTTTTTTTTTTTTTTAATACGTTTGTTCAGAGTTTGCATAGAGGAGACGTGCTTCTCCAAAAAAAAAAAAAAAATTCGGATGTTCGAATTCGTATTCCATTAAGTGTTAATGTTCCGTAAAATCATAGAAAATTGAACTCACTTTTTCATGATTTTTTTCGTCGTGTTTTTATGTTTTTACATGATTTTTTTGTGTTGTTGTGATGAGAAGTAGTGGGTATTTTGTTTTAAAAAACAAATAAATATAATAAAAATAGTTAATATAAAAATTCGATAACGCTCCGTTTAGACTGACGTAAATTTATGTTCGCTGATTCTTTTCACAAGTGGTAATGGTATGACGACAGTATGTCATTTTGGTATTTTCGATGTTTCATGCTCGCAATAATTCCATTTGTTCTATCGTAAATTTTATATGATCCTGCACTGGCTAATAGCCGTAGTCCGTTCACATTGCGTAATTACAGATTGTACGCAGAAACCACACATACACAAGTATTATTTGGTAATAAAACTGTAATATTCTCTAAATAAGACGGAATAAATATTTCGTTTCATTGTGTAGCGTGTGTCATAGCATGACGATTGTTTTTTTACTATTTCAACTGAATAAGAAACGAGCATTTCATATGATTCTGGTGTGATGAAGACTATTGGCTTATTTTTGAAGAGGTCAAACTTTCAGTTATTGTGCTAGACTTATTACAGTGGCGCCAGTATGGCCACTATGACTACAAATACTACCAACACTATGACCAGTAACTACTGCTACTATTTTCAGTTTTATTACACCAGCCATGGTATGGTACGTTCTTAAGCAGAAAGCAATCATATCGACTATGAGTAGGAAAACTTCAACAAATTTCACGTTGTTTAGGGTCACTTAAAATGTATTCAATATACTACCCAAAATTAATTTCTTTACTCCATCTATAATCGCACAAACAAATTTATCGATCTGAAAAAGGATTCATTCACCTCTCTGAAACTAGGACTTTACTAAGGACAATAGCATTTCATAAAACAAATTATTGTGTTCATCCCAAAACATCCTGAAACAAAAATAATTTCCAAAAAAAATTCTATATACATACAAGTTTGCATCATTTTTAATTCTGCCTATTATTATGTAATATACTTTTTGTTTTTGAATGAAATATTTGAAGTCAATTCCGAGAAAATAAGGAAATGTTCTTATTTTTGAACTTAAAGAAAAGTAGAAAAAGATCCTTTGCTCATTTATCCCTTTGATAGAGGAAATTGGTAGAAGACATTTTATGTTTTTGACATATTTCACTTAAAGATGATAAAGATTCAAATTATTGTCTTATAACAGAACTTTATTAACTATAGTTTTTTTTTATTATTATTAATTGTTTGAACTATTAATAAGTGTAGGTTTTTATTTATGAACTTTCCAAACTGTTTTTGATATAGGATTATCCATTTTCTTCTGGTTCAAAAAGTACATATCTCTCGTTTTTGACAGCTATCAAATATTTATGTTATCGAAGATAAAATATGTTTTAAATAATGTTTGCCATTTAACGTTATTAATTGTTTAATCATCGAAATTATTTCGATTGGGAGCTGGAGTAACATGGTTTGGATACGAATTTTTCTGTGAATAAGCGAAATTATTTATATACGTGAATTAGAAAAATTGTTGTATATGGGGCTTTAAAAACCCACAAGTGACTGTAAGGAAAGTACACTCCGTATCTATGAAAAATGACTGTCCATTATGAAAGTGTCTTTGGTTGGTATTTCGTCGAAAATAAAGGAGAAGAGACTATTACCGTCAATTTTGAGCGCTATGACCGTATGATAAGAGACTTTTTTTAGTCTAAGCTTAAAGATTTTTATCTGGACCGTATGTTGTTCTTTAGCCATATAACATGACTAATTTTAGCTACATTGCGAGAAAAGTTCTTAGGACGTTTTATTTCGACATTTGGTGTGAATTGGCGTCCAAGATTGTGCAATTTGACGCATTTGAATTTTTTTTGTAATGCTACTAAAAAAATCGTGTTCAATCCTTAAACGGTAGAGCATTTAAAAGTCCAACATCCGTCAGGTAAAAGCCGAATTACAGACCGGAATATTTGCGAAAAACGTCATAAAAAATTGGTTCAAAAGGATCGAGTTTAGTAAGTGGCCTGCAAGATCGTGCGATTTGACGCATTTGAATTTTTTTTGTAATGCTACGCAAAAAATTGAGGTCAATCATTAAACGGTAGAGAATTTAAAAGTCCAACATCCTTTAGGTAATAACCGAATTACAGACCGGAATATTTGCGAAAAAAGTCATAAAAAATAGGCTCAAAAGGATCGAGTTTAGTAACTGGCTTCCAAGATCGTAAAATTTGACACATTTGATTTTTTTTTGTAATGCTACGCAAAAAATTGCGTTCGATCCTTAAACGGTAGAGCATTTAAAAATCCAACATCCGTCAGGTAATAGCCGAATAACAGACCGGAATATGAGAAAAAAGTCATAAGAAATAGGATCAAAGGGATCGAGTTTAGTAACTGGCCTTTTTTGACGCATTTGATTTGACGCATTTGAATTTTTTTTTGTAATGCTACGCAAAAAATTGTGTTCAATCCTTAAATAGTAGAACATATAAAAGTCCAACATCCTTTAGGTAATAGCCGAATTACAGACCGGAATATTTGCGAAAAAAGTCATAAAAAATAGGCTCAAAAGGATCGAGTTTAGTAACTGGCCTTTTTTGACGCATTTGATTTGACGCATTTGAATTTTTTTTTGTAATGCTACGCAAAAAATTGTGTTCAATCCTTAAACGGTAGAGCATTTAAAAGTCCAACATCCGTCAGGTAAAAGCCGAATAACAGACCGGAATATTTGCGAAGAAAGTCATAAAAAATAGGCTCAAAAGGATCGAGTTTAGTAACTGGCTTCCAAGATCGTGCGATTTGACACATTTGATTTTTTTTTGTAATGCTACGCAAAAAATTGCGTTCGATCCTTAAACAGTAGAACATTTAAAAGTCCAACACAACATAAAAAATGGCCTAAAAAAGATCGAGTTCTGTAATTGGCCTCCAAGATCGTGCGATTTGACGCAGTTAGATTTTTTTTATAAGGCTACGCAAAAAATTGTGGTCAATCCTTAAACGGTAGACGATTTTAAAATCTAACATCCGTCAGGTAATAGCCGAATTACATCCTGGAATATGTGAAAAAAGTCTTAAAAAATAACCTCAAAAGGATCGAGTTCTGTAATTAACCTCCAAGATCGTGCGATTTGACGCAGTTAGATTTTTGTTATAAGTCTACGTAAAAAATTATGCTAAATCTTAAATGGTAGAGCATTTAAAAATCCAATATCCGTCAGGTAATAGCCGATTTACATTCTGGAATATGCAAAAAAAAGTCATAAAAAATGTCCTCAAATGGACGAAAACTTGTGATGACAAGATCCACGCAATATGGTCTTAAAGTACAAAAATTATCGAATTCTGAAGTTAAAGTGCATTTCATTTAACTCCAACTTCAAACGTACAAATTGGATAATCCTTTATAAATTATGATAAACTCTATAAAAGATTCCTTATTTTATAATATTTAAATAATAATAGTAAATATTAAAACATATTTTGATATGTAATCATTATTTCTCTATGTTGGTAGAAAATTGTCCTAATTAAATTAATTGTACTGTATTAGAAACAATATAATTTTATTCATTATTAGAAAAGATACAATAAAAAACGATTGTGCCATGAGTATTTTGGGTACGAACATAAACGAATGATAAAAACAAAATCGAAATATTCTCTTAGAGCAATTCATGAAGATTTCTTGTTCCCTAATGACCTGTTCTCTAATGGAAACGAACGCTCCCCATTCAATTGAAACTACTTTAACATTGCATAATTTTTCTCTTTCATTTTCGAATCTTGATGGTTAAATGTCTAAATGGCTAATTGAAAAAATAAAAGAAACTCAATTTCCATCTATTCTCAATAATCCTATTTCGTTATCTATCTAATTTACCAAGGATTAATCTTCTCCATTTTTTTTTCTTCGAATACGAGCAGTACTACAATATTTCTTTCACAAGTTTTGAACTTCTTTCTGTTGAATATTTTCACTTTCTAAATTGTTATATGTATTTTCTTAATTTTTAATACAAAAATATATATTTATAAACAGAAATAGTATTTAACTTAACTCTATTAATTTGGTTACTATTAAAAATATCGTCAGATTAGTATGGGGAATGAGAAGCAGTCCTTATATCTTCATTTGCAATTCTACATTGGGTAAACTATTTTATATCCATGGTGCACTTGCATATATGAATGTAAGAATTTTCTCAAATTTACTTATATTTTCCAAAAATATTTTATTTCAACCTAGAAAGGAGACGTTATGCAATATTCAAACAATGTAAAATATGCTCTGAAGAATTTCCACATATTTAAGCGAAAAATTCTTAGGAAATTTCTAAACAAATAACAAAAAGAAAAATGAAATTATTTTAAATTCTACAATAATATTAAAAATTGAAAAATATTTAAAACAACACGCTTAAATGCAATTTTAGGGCCAATTCTAAATTTAATTTCATAATAACTCAATTTTTCCATTGAAAATTAACTTTGGGCTTTGTTTGCCTATATTTAGGCGTGTTGTTAATCGCTTTAAGGTTTCCCTTCTTTATGGTTTCTGAGCGATTAAATTAAACAAAATCAAAATAAATTTTAATAATCAAAAGTAATTTTTGCTTTTCTTTGAGAAATTTCTTATATATTTTTTTTTTAAAATAAAATAATTCATAAAATACAAAATTAATAATATTATGTTATAATTTTTATGGAAAAAATCAATTTTTAAATAAATATATCTATTTTTTTTTGGAAAATTTTATAAAAAGAAATGAAATTTTCAGTAATAGATGAAAATATACGAAATATAAGAAAATAACATAAAATTGTCTGAAAAATTTTCCTTAAATTGTCCCAAATTTTTCTCAAAGTATATTTCATACTTTTCACTAATGCATACGTGTATGATAAAATATGGTGTCTGTTCAAAAAGTATCGTGAATTTTGAATTTCCGCGGGTTACGTACATTCGATTTTCGATTTTTTGTGGCGTTATGTTGGTACTCATTTCTCTTACTTATACCGACAGGTACGGCCATTTTAAATGTTCAGTTAATTTTTTACAGCTGCTTTGCTTGCACGTGTTTTGGCTCGTCTTCGATTTTTGCCCATTCCAAAAAATGGATCAAAGAATCTGTTTCGGGAATAAGAAAAAGTCACAGGGGGCCAGATCTGGGGAATACGGTGACTGCGTCATTACTAGTGTGTTGGTTTTTGGGCAAAAATTCACGCACAAGCAACGATGCGTGAGCAGGGGCGTTATCATGTTGCAAAAGACAATTTTTGTTCTTCCATAAATTCGGGCGTTTCTGGCGGATTGCTTCGTGCAACTTGCGCATAACTTGCAGGTAATATTCCTTATTGACCGTTCTACCATGTGGCAAGAACTCATAATGCACCACGCCCCTGCAACTGTAAGCAAAACCTTCACATTCGACCGAACTTGGCACGCTTTTTTCGGTCTTGGCTCGTACGGCAGCTTCCATTGGGATGATTGAGCTTTGCTTGCCACATCATAACCATAAACCCATGATTCGTCACCAGTTATGACCCTCTGGAGTAAATTTGGGTTGTCGCGGATATAGTCCAACAGCTCCTTAGCAATGTTAATGCGATGCTATTTTTGGTCGGAAATTCGAAATTCGCGATACTTTTTGAACAGACTTCGTAGATTTCGAAAAAAATCTTAAATATGCTTCAAAAATCCTCCAAACCCTAATCTAAATCCTACAGAACTGGTTAACTAAGTAGAAAATAAAAGTGAACGATCGTAAATCTGTTCACATAACTTTTACAGTCTCCGCTAAAAATCATGTCCTCCTCTAGTGAAATGCTATAAGAAATTGAATGCGAAATTCGCAGTGAGAATGCTTTCACGAAATTCGCATTGAAAAAACTATGCCAGATAACATCAAGATTTACTAGTTTTTCAAAAAAAAAAATTAACAGTGGAAGAGGAAGTAAGCAATAATTTAGGTGGAGCATAAAAATTGGAAGCAGAACAAATTTTTGAAAAAAAAGGAAAATGTTTTAAAACAGAAATTAAATTTACAAAACCCGAACTATGGTAACATGTACCGTGAAACAGAGTTTTCGCATATTCGAACTTATTGGACCTTTAGTCGTTGTTTGCCAAAACTACTCTGTGATCCTTGTACGTTTCCAATTTAACTTCAGCCAATGAACAAATCCCCGAAACTAAGGCGAAAGCTAACATAATACTCGTTATAAAAAGTTTCATTCTCGTAACTTTTCATTCCTTAGTAAGCACCTTGTTCACAAGTTATCCTCTGATCCCTTCTCTATAAATAGCCATTAGGTTATTTTCTTATAACATTAAATGATACGAAAATTTACGTTAAATGGTATATCATAAATAATGTTTTCAATAGAAACAAAATTAGTTCAAGTGTTCGTTCAAATTAGAGAACATTTATATGAACTGAATGGATTTTTGTCAGTTTTTGGGTAGTATTTTTTCCTGGTCTTACGATAAGAAATGAATCAGTCGCTTAAGCTAATTGTCAGCATATTAGAAGAAAACAATTTCCTTATTACTATTAATAAGTGGGGAATGCCTTCTTCTGTTCTTTTTTTTTTATATTATGTTCTAATACAATTAACTGAAATGGCAAAAATTGACAAATCATCAAAATATTCGCATGAGCACATTCTGTGTATTCGAAGCTTCACTTTCTACCAGCAATTACGGGAATGGAACAAAACCAAGTCAACAAAAATTCGGTTCTAAGCAAATTAATCAAATTAATTACTCTATGTTGGCATTTTGTAAGAAGATCTACTTCATAAAAGGAATGCGTATTCTTGGCGAATAGCCCTCACGTACACGTACAAATACGCCAGAGAAATACTTTCATTTTATTTAGTAAAGAATAAAACGTTGAAACTTCCAAATAAATACCTACTATGTATACCAAAAAAAAAAATACAAATTTTATGTTTACACATAAATATATAGTAACTTTAATTACTTGTTTTAGATTTTATATTATTTTTCATATTAAGCATAAAGTAACAGTGATTTATGGTTAGTAATAATTTGACACCATCATCATATATAAAAAGCATCTACTTCTTGGAAGAATACATTTATACGAAAGTACTTAAAATGCATAGAAAATTATAAAAGTTGTCTGTAAGCTTTTAAAAATATTTAGAGGGTATTTAGCAACCCTTTTGTTGATACATTGTATTATAGAATAATAAAGTAACGAAATTTGTCTACAAAAAAATATAAAGTAACGAAAGGTTAATTTTTCAAATTAAAAAAAAAAACATAGACAATATTACAAGGTAAACTAGACGAAAATGATCCCACAAATTATTGTTGTTGTACATTAATAATTGAACATTTGAAATTAGAACAGTTCCGAAATGATGAATAGTTTCACATTAAAATCAAAATTAACGTATTTTATTGCAATAAAAAATAACCATTAAAACTTTATTTTTAAGGTTAATTTTTAGGTTTTAGCAACATTGAATTTAATTTATTATCATTTTAAAAATATTGTAGATTTATGAGATCTTTTTACTTTTAAGTATTCATATTTTCTGCAGACTAATTTATTATTGTTTCTGTGAAATTGTATTAAATTAGTCTCTTGGCAAAATATAAAAGTTGAGATTCCCTCAAATAACTTTTTATTATATAGTAAGAGTTGATATTTTGAAAAATTTAAAAAAATCATACAATATCTTTTGGACATTTTAACAAAGATTGAATAATTTTTAATCAATTTTTTGTTAAGCTACGAAATAATTTATTACAAACTAAAAGACTCGCCAATAAATACCGAGTTATCCATTTAGTAGTTGCGAAAATACAGCCCTCTCATTTGACAGTTGGTAAATATAAATGTCATTCAAGATGGGACTTGTCTAGTATAAAGTTTGCAACATTTTGCGCAAAATATTGTTCAGCAATGAGATGCGTTTCTCACTCTGTTAATAGGCAAAATGGATCCTATATACAAGCTCTGTTCAAAAAGTATCGCGAATTTTGTGTTTTTTTTCTTCAAAAATTATTTATTTATTCATGAATATCTATTTTGTCCCCTTCAAAGTAATCCCCACCAGATATTATACACTTGTACTAACGTTTTTCCAATCCTCGAAGCACTTCAAAAAATTATTTTTTGTGCTCTTGTTCAGCTCCTCCTTCGATGTCGTCTTTATCTTCTTAATCGTAGCGTAGCGTTGTCCTTTCATGGGTCTCTTCAGTTTCGGGAACCAGAAAAAGTCACAGGGGGTCAGATCTGGGGAATACAGTGGCTGCGGCATTATTAGTGTGTTGTTTTTGGCAAGAAATTCGCGCACAAGTAACGATGCGTGAGCAGGGGCGTTATCATGTTGCAAAAGCCAATTTTTGTTCTTCCACAAATCCGGGCGTTTCTGGCGGATTCCTTCGCGCAACTTGCGCATAACTTTCAGGTAATATACATTTTTGATCGTTCTACCCTGTGGCAAGAACTCATGATGCACCACGCTCCTGCAATCGAAGAAGACTGTAAGCAAAACCATTTTTTGAAATGGGCAAAAAACGAAGACGAGCCAAAACACGTGCAAGCAAGGGACTGTCAAAAATTAACTGAACATTCAAAATGGTCAAACTTGTCGGCATAAGTGAGAGACATGAGTACCAACATAACGCCACAAAAAATCGAAAATCGAATATACGGAACCTGCGGAAATTCAAAATTCGCGATACTTTTTGAACAGACCTCGTATGGTCATTGGAACGTATTTCTTTGAAAACAAAAAAGCAGAGAGCGCTATTGCCGTATGATACCCAGCATTTTTTGAATCTGAATTTAAAGCTTTTAATATGGACTATATGTGATTTCAACAAAAATAGTGCCATTCGGCATATTACATTAAAATTGTTGGCTCTATTACGCAAAAAGTTCCCACCAAGCGTAAATTCAAGATGTGATAATGTCATTTCGCCTTCAAGATCGTGCGATTTGACGGCATTAAACTTTTTCTTCTACAACAACCTAAAAACTCTAGTGTACACAAATAGTCTTGAAACTTTAAAGTATTAAAAAATCAGCATCTGTCAAGTAATAGCCCAATCACAATCTGATAAATATGCAAAAAATCATTCAAAATTGCATTAAAAGGATTGAGTCCTGTAAAGAAATCTCATGGCTATTATTTGAAAAATTTTATATGTTATGTAAATAAAAAAATATAAATTTAACCAAATTCATAAAATATAAATTTTTTTTTTTTTATTATTTTACTTTCCGAAGTACTCAATTATTGTAGATAAAATTTAATTTTAAATTGGATCTTATAAAATTATTTTTAGTAATTTTTTCGATTTATTTATGTTATTATTTTCTAATTTTACAGTACTTATATTTCTACAATATGATTATAATAAAAAAATTTAATTAATTTAAATTAAAATTTTAAAATCCATTTAACAATTTAACTCCGACTAATATTAACACTTATAAGTAAATAAAAATTTACTTTCTAATAAGTTATTTAAATCTGAAGCAAAAATATAAAATAAAAACAATCGAAATGACATTTTTAATCAAATCAATTATAATAAAAACGTGGCTGATATCAATTATTTATCCTTTTTTTAATAGTATTGTATTTCGTAGAAGAGCCCAAAAAATAATATTTATAAGCTTATTAAAATATGCGTACAAGTTTATTCACTTAAAAGAAATTATGAAGAACAAGAGAGAGAGAGAGAGGGGAAAAAAACCAGTTCAAACAAAATCATAACTTATGGCAGAGTAAATTCTCCATAGTATCAAGTATTCGATCGTTTAGATTTTAACATTTAAAGGACTTTAATTAAATTGCCATAAAAACGAAACTTTTGCCAATTAATTAAGAAATTCAAGTCAAATACTCACGTAAAGCATGTAATAAAAATTGGAGATGAGCAGAAAAGTAGAGAAAAGAATAATAAGATTGTTAGGTGAAATGGCACGCTTAAAAATGTTCAATAAGAATGAATGAGAAAAAAATCATTTTCGACAGATGGACGAAAGGACAACCGACCGATAGACCAACAGGCCATTCCTCCACTTCAAATGAATCGACCAAAATACCTAACAACCATCAAGGACAATGACAAAAGCTTCCCTCGTTCAGTCTCTTATTATCCCCTCTATCCACAAGATTGGGTTCAAAAAAGGAAGAAAAAAAAACTAACCTCGTTCGTAGGAAAGAATTCATTTCGATATGGCCGACGTCAACAACGAAAAAGACGTTGATAGAGACGATGATAACGTAAACAGGATGGCTTGAGTTCGGCGGGGAGAGGTAATTGTAACGAAAAAAATCCAATAGAATATTAACAGACGTAACAGCAGGTCGTGCGAGGGAGGTAGGGCAATTGCATTGGCCACACACTAAAGTAACTTAGATTACTCGTTCGTTCGTTCTCAATAAAAATCAATACTGAACATTTGGTTGGTCGTTTTCGAAATACTTTTCCAAAGAAACTAAAAGGAGGTAAGAAAACTTTTCCAACGTTTTGTTCACACGAACGAATTCTACCCCTAACCTAACTACCCTGAATTTACCATCTATTCTCATCCAATTTCTGTATTTACCTACTTAAGTCGCATTGAAAAGGACAGCGTATGCTTAATAAGAAATTGTGGCACCAACAGTGGCGGTGGTTGAAATTTAGTTAGGGGTGGCTAGCAGGGTTGTACGATATCAGCAAATTCACAACTTCAGTACCAACCAAAACTGTGTTTCGAGATAAACAAAACGGAAAACTCTTATACGCACCGCAGCATATGGATGTGTGGATGATTGTGGGCGCCCATATTGCACGTGAATACCGTTATTTCGTTGTTACACACAAAATTCTTATATTCTCTTTTCATATGTAAGCACTTAGTTGAACAGTTACTGTTACTATTGCCAGTTCGTCTTCTAATTTTAATCCAGCTGCTGTTGGGTCTGTCGCTAAAGCTTTCTTCAATGCGAATGCCTTTTACTATATCTAATAGAGAAAATTCAGAATATGCCTATTAGGATAGCTTCCAAAATGACAGTTCTTAGCTTATAGGTATACAGATGGTATGTGCAAAAGATTACGTACTCCTAAACACAATAATAGCAACATTTCACTCTCGATGGTACTATGGCAGGCATATTCTTTCTAGCAAGTTTTCCTCAGCTTGTAATAAGAATTCTACAAAAGACAAGGCGAATTTTCCTCAATAAAGATTTCTGATTTCTTTTCCTTCCATAGTACAAGTACAAATATTGAATCGAACCATACCGAAAAATGTGTTGAACTTGTCTTCATTTCGCACAGATTGCGTACACAGTCCAAAACCAATTCTGTAATATTCACTTTTTGGTAAGTTTTTCCAATAGTTTATATAATTTTCTGTTTTCTTTCTATCGTCACCATTTCGTTTAAAAATAATTTAAATATCATCTTACCGTTCACATATTGCTGCATAATATAAATTATATTTAATTCAGTGAATCATCGCTCAAAGGAATCAACTTTTTATAAAATATCTATGCTTCAATGAAATCTCTATTTAAATTCAAATACTCGCTCGTATCATCATTAAAATAATGATATGCTGACATATTTACTTTATTATTAAATGATACTTTTTAATTAAATTACACATAAGAGTGCAAATGATAAAAATAAGTTTAGTTTTTAAAAGAATTAAATGTGAAAATATATTTCATAAAAGAGATACTCGAACAACTGCGAATATTTCATCAGCATTTATTAGCCAAGTCTGTAAGTCTAATAGAAGTTTTCCTTGTAAAAAAATTTATAAATCTACATAAATATATATTTACAAAAAACTTTTTTAATTAATAATATTTTTAATTAACAAGATTCATTATAATTGGTATGTATTATGTGTGACAAAGAACGAATATTTTTTTTGTTATAAATTGTATCAACAAGTTCATCTTTTTATGAAAATGTTGAACTTACGTATTTGTAAAACATACTGAAAATGTTTACTGAAAGAAAACTTTCAATAGGCGAGAATTTTTAATGACAGCAAATTATGCCTTGCGAAAAATCTTTCCGACAGAAATGCTAACTAACCGAACATTATTACTGCTCGAAAATTCTTCCTAATCGGAAATTCTAACTGACTGAAAGTTCTTACTGATCTCACTGACAAAAAATTCTCACTTACCGAAAATTCTTGCTGCCCGAAAATTCTTACTGCTCGAAAAATCGTTCTGCCTAAATATTCTTACTGCCTGAAAATTCTTCCTGTCCAGAAATTTTTACTGCCCGAAAATGTTCACTGCCCGAAAATTCTTACTGTCCAAAAAGTCTCTCTTATCGAAAATTCTTACAGCCCAAAAATTTTTACTGCTCAAAAATTCGTACTG
This sequence comes from Atherix ibis, assembly GCA_958298945.1. Classification (NCBI taxonomy): domain Eukaryota; kingdom Metazoa; phylum Arthropoda; class Insecta; order Diptera; family Athericidae; genus Atherix; species Atherix ibis. Next base: position 25,142,389 of record OY282605.1, on the reverse strand, counting down.
CCTGAAATTTCTTGCTGCCCGAAAATTCTACAATATCAGAAAACTTTTCCTGTCCTGAAATTCTAATTCACTGAAAGTTCTTACTAATCTCACTGACAAAATATTCTCACTTACCGAAAATTCTGACTGCCCGAAAACTCTTACTGCTCGAAAATTCGTCCTGCCTGAAAATTCTTACTGCCCGAAAATTCTTAATATCAGAAAACTTTTCCTATCTAGAAATTGTAAGTAACTGAAAGTTCTTACTAATCTCACTAACAAAATATTCTCACTTACCGAAAATTCTTACTGCCCGAAAATTCTTACTGCTCGAAAATTCGTACTGCCTGAAATTTTTTACTGTCCGAAAATTTTTCCTGTCCGGAAATTCTTACTGTCCAAAAATTCTACAATATCAGCAAAATTTTTCCTGTCCTGAAATTCTCATTCACTGAAAGTTCTTACTAATCTCACTGACAAAATATTCTCACTTACCAAAAATTCTGACTGCCCGAAAATTCTTACTGCTCGAAAATTCGTACTGCCTGAAAATTCTTACTGCCCGAAAATTCTTAATATTAGAAAACTTTTCCTATCCAGAAATTGTAACTAACTGAAAGTTCTTACCGATCTAACTGACAGAAAATTCTGACTTACCGAAAATTCTAACTGACCGAAAATTTTTACTGCTCAGAAAAATTCTTACTGTCCGAAAATTCTTACTGTCCAAAAATTCTTAATATCAGAAAATTTCTACTGTCAGAAAATTGGAACAAACAGAAAGTTTTTACCGATCTCACTGACAGAAAATTCTGACTTACCAAAAATTCTAACTGACCGAACATTTTTACTGCTCAAACAAATTCTTACTGTCCGAAAATTCTTACTGTCCAAAAATTCTTAATATCAGAAAACTTCTACTGTCAGAAAATTCGAACAAACAGAAAGTTTTTACCGATAGTAAATTTTTATTGACAGTAAAATTTTCACTGTGGAAATTCTAATTGACAGAAATTCTTACTGACAGAAAATTCTAACTGACCAAAAATTTTAGCTGACAAAAAATTTCAAACTAGCCAAAGGCTCTAAATGGCAAACATTCTTACTGGGAAAAAATTTTTTACTTTCAGAACATTCTTACCGATAGAAAATTTTAACTGACCAAAAATTTTAGCTTACAGAAAATTCTAACTGACCGAAAATTCGAATTGATAAGAAAATTCTTAATGACAGTAAATTATTACTGATAGTAAATTCTTACTGACAAAAATTTCTAACTGCTGTCAAATTCTCGCTTTCCGATTAAAAATACTTACTAATAGACAATTTTAACTGACAGAATATGTTATTTTAACTGTAAGAAAATTTTTACTGACGAAAAATCCTTACAAACGAAAATTCTTTTTAAAATATTTATTTAAAAAAAAATGCATGCAAAGTTCTCTTTTTAAATACATTTATAATAAATGTGTTCAGTAAAATTAAAATAATAATTTATAATTGAGAAAAATAAAGCACAAAATCTTAAAAATTCTAATAGAAAATCATGTCTCGATTTAAAAATACTTACCATTAAAATACAATAAAATTACAATATAATTTTTACGTGTCCTTTTAAATGATTTGACAATATAAACGAGTGTATCCTTAAATCAGTCAATTATAATAACAATTCTATGCTATTCAATATAACGTATTTCACTTCACTTTTAAGCAAATTTTTATTTCAGTATCTGTTTTAATATATAAAAAGTATTTCGAAATTATCGTTGATATTTTTTATTATAATTTATGTATGTTACCATATATACTGTTGAATCTTATATAATATCCGTACCAGAGAGAAAATACTAAGTCACACAGTAGTAGTGAAATTGTTAATTTTATCCTTCGTTTAATTTTTATTCACTGTCATGTACAAGGACTAGTTTATATAAATATATAATTACTAACTTACACACAAGCAGTATACTTTGAATTTAAAAAAAAAATAAATCATTTAATTTTTATCGAGTAATGAAAATCATAAATTAATTTTTTTTTTTATTAATAAATTCTATTACATAATAATAGTTATGATTATATAAGCAATAATTAATGCAGCCTAAAGAATATAATTCATGAATGCATTTTTTCTAATACTCTATTTATGAGTAAAATATTTAAAGGTATTATTAATTTTTTTAAAATGTGTATTTAATAATTTTTTTTCTTCAAAATGTCTTTAGTAATGGGGAAAATCGTATTAACTATTTAGAATAAATTGAAATTAATTTGAAAAAGTTCATATTCGTATGTCGACAGTGTGTCACACATTAGTGTACATTAGTGTGTAGTACTCTCTATTCGTATACCAGTTTAGTATGTGCCTATTCCTGCACGTGTATGTTACTAAGAGAAAAAATACAAATACTTTGAAAAAATTGTGTTATAGAAAAGACTGACTTAAAAAAAAGTACGCTTTTTCTTCCCCTATTGGGAGAGACGTCCTCTTATAATACAAAGTATAGTGTAGATGAATGTGAGGTTTACGATGGCAAGGGTGAAATAGTTAATATTATCAGCATGGGTGGTGATCAGAGGAATAGTGGTGACAATAGAACTGATAGTAACAGTAGTGGTAGCGGCAGCTGTGGGGTTATTGTTGGTATTAGATATAGGGTTATGGTGGAATTACAAGTGCCACTTGCAAATACCAATAGTAAGTAGTATTACACATTCATCTGATTTTATTATGCTCTGTACTCGTACATGGTATGTGCACTATTACACTGGCCCTGGCTCCTCAAATGCAGAATCGAATGACAGGAAGCAAAGTACTGAAAATATTTGCTTTACTTAATGAATATACCCTTACCTCCTAGATCACCCTGCCCCATCATACGAGCATATATAACATAATACAATATTAAACTCAAATTGAACACAATCATTCTCTTATACCATTAAATTTTCTCACCGATTTGTTGGCTTTACTATACTAAATACATATATTACACTCGTATACGAAGCAATCTTCTACAGAGATTTTGTCAATATTTACTTTAATTATATTTTATAACTTTTCGTATTATTTTAATACACCAAATGCTTAAGGTAAGGTACACACTCTCGTAAACTATCAAAATTACTAATCACTTAACTTTTTTGATGTTATTTTAACCTTTTACGATTATTTATATTTATTTGTGTACTATTTTTTTATTTTATTTTTATGTGTTTCTTTTATTTATACATAAAAAAGAATAGTGTATGCTGAAATTTTATTGTACAATATAATATTCGTAATTAAAATGTGATTTTATTTAACTTCTTTTGTGTGTTAAATTAACATTTGATTGAAATAATAATTTTTTTTGTTAATAAGATTTTACCTTAATTATTCCTTTTTTTGAGTTGCACAAAAAAAATATTTTTCGCTGTTATTTCAAAGAAGAGATTTTCTGTTTGTTTGTTGTTGTTTATTTTTGTGAAAATATCTTTTTAACAGGTAATAAAAATTTTAATATTTATGCAAAGTTTTTCGTAAACATTTATTTTTTTTGGGAATTTTTTTTTTTTAATTAATTTTTTTCTCATTGATTACACGCACACACACATACAAAAGAAACCAATTTTTGTTCCTTAGTTCTTTAGTTCAAATATGATTAATATTATTCACAATAATCTGATTGATACAACAACGAAAGGAATATTTTTTTTCTAATTTTAAAGCACCAGTGATATTAAATTAATAATAGAACCTCAACAAAAAAAATCAAACAACAACAATTTCAATTTAATATGAATCTAACCGATTAGGAGGTGTTTTTATAATATTATTAACTAATTACATTTATTACTTTAATATTTTCTTAATAAGAAAATATTGTATTTATTATATTCTATTAATAGTAATTTTTTCTAAAGCAAATGTGAAAAATGCATATACACACACATATATATATATAAATTATAGTTAAATATAATTTTTTTTATAATTAAACTATTTGATTAGTTATTGATCTAATTATACACGCATTTTAATTAATATTTATTCATTTACACTTGAAAATATTTTTGAAAAAGCAAATGTTCATATTCTTTTAACGACCATAGAAGTCTTTTAAACTTTGTAAAAAGTATAGTTTTCTGTTTTTGTAATTATTTTGAAAAAAATTTCCTAATATTCTAATAGTTTTTTGTTTGTTTTATTATAATTTTTTTTTGTATTTTTTTTTCTTTGCAAAATGATAGTCTGAACAGAAAAAAAAACACTACATATCCAACCAAAACTTATATAATACGTGTTATCCTTAAAGCGTTATATAGATGACAGCGTTTTTTCTAATTCACTAGCATTCACCTCGAGTAACTCCACCCGATTGTTAGGATGCCATTGGAGAAAATTAGTCAAATGGTTAAATCGTGTGCTTTTGGGAAGCCTTCAGTTCGGCTTGGATACCGATACAAATGCAAATCGCTTGTGTATTTGGTGTGTCGATATTTAAGTGAAGACGATAAAAATAGGGGTTGATGTGACGTCAATTGGAGAAAAACAAGGAGAATTTTCCGTTTACATATATAGTATGTAAACACACGAATAGAAGTTTGCACTTGTCAAATGAATCCACCACCAGTGAAAATGTGTTGGTGTAAACTTTGGTGGAGACTTTTGCCCAGAGGCGGCCGACAATTTCTTCATTTTACCAAGTTTTCTTCGAGTGCATCATACAATTTTTTGTTTTGATTGATTGATTTTATTTAAAAGTTTTCTTTTTCCGTTTTTTTTGTTTTTGGTATTGCCTTATTTCTTTTAATATGAGTTCACGAATTGGTATCTTATTATAAATAAATTATAGAGTTTTTACCATTAAAAAAAAATACTTCGATATTTTACCATTAAAAAAAAATATTTTAGCATATATATTTTTTTTAAACAGTCGTTTCTAATAACATATATACTGAACTGTAAATTCTAAGGCGAAAAGTTAAGTTAAGGGACAGCCTGGCTATGCCACTAACTGGATTAGTACTCTAGACCACTGCGTACTGGACGAGTGTCGCTAAATCAGGACACCAAAGTTTTTTTTTTAAAAATACGTAATAAGTAAACATCAACATTTATATAATTAGTAAATCTCTTATTATAAAGATATTTACATATGTTCACCGAATAATTATATTAGTTTGTTTGATAAACAAAACTATGGTCAGAAAGATACAAAAAATACAAAGAATCTAATCATTACTAAGCTTATTGAATATGAAGAAAAAAACTGATTTTTATAGTTTAATTTTTATGTAACAAACAAATAATCATCAAAAATATTAATTTGTATTGAATAGACAATACGAGGGTCGTTCAATAAGTCCTTAGAAAATCTGAGAAATTGCGCTCGTAGTGTCGGTTAAGATTTTTTTTTTGTAACAGGAAAGCTGTCAAAATTTCAGCTCGATCCATAGCGTAGGTCAATTTCTATCATCGCTTAAAGTTAACGACATTTATTTGTGCATAACAATGGAAAAAAGCGAGTTTAGGGCTGTCATCAAACATCTCCATTTGAAAGGCTTAAGCCCGAAAGAAATCAAAGCCGAGTTGGATGCAGTTCATGGCACATCTGCACCTGTGTTTGCGACGGTTTACAATTGGGTGAATGAATTTAAACGTGGCCGTTCATCCACAAAAGATGAACATCGTTCAGGACGCCCAGTTGAGGTGTCTACTCCTGAAATCATCGACAATATCCACGATCTGATTTTGAACGATCAGCGAATTAAAGTGCGCGAATTAGTTGAGGCCACGGGCATATCACAAGGTACAGTCGCTTCAATTTTGCATGAAAAACTGTCTGTGAAAAAAATTTCGGCAAGATGGTTTGCTCTCAGAGGAGAATAAGCGCAATCGTGTAGTGGACTCTGAGGCTATGTTGGCACTCTTTCATCGCAATCTTGCCGAATTCCTTCGTCGATATGTCACTGTGGACGAAACCTGGATACACTACTACACTCCAGAAACGAAGAGACAGTCATCACAGCGGATTTTCAAGGGTGAACGGGCTCCGAAGAAGGCAAAAACTGTGCCATCGGCCGGCAAGGTGATGGCCACGGTCTTTTGGGATTCGCAGGGCATCATTTTTATCGACTACATGGAAAAAGGAAAAACAATAACAGGAGCGTATTACGCGTCGTTATTGCAACGGTTGAGCGAGGAAATCAAAGAGAAACACCCCCATCTGAAGAAGAAAAAAATCCTCTTGCATCAGGACAATGCGCGTGTGCACACCTGCGCTGTTTCCATGGCCAAAATTGTGGAATTGAGAATGGAATTGTTGCAGCATCCCGCTTATTCACCAGATATGGCCCCGAGTGACTATTTTCTTTTCTCAAATCTGAAGAAATGGCTTGGCGGACGACGGTTCACTTCCAACGAGGACGTCATTGCTCAAACGGATGAGTATTTTGCAGAACTTCCGAAATCCTATTTTTTGGACGGGATAAAAATTTTGGAAAAACGGTTAGAAAAGTGTATAGAGCTTAAAGGAGATGAGCTCTATAAACTTAAAGATGTTGAAAAAAAATAATTTTTTTTTTTAAAAAACAGTTTTTTTCCATCTTTTTCTAAGGACTTATTGAACGACCCTCGTAGCTCAGTACAATAAGCGTTAATCTGAATTTATTAGAAGCAAAAGAATATTTTTTGTAAGTGTTCGAATTACTCCCACGCTATGAAAATCTATCGGATTTACTAACTTGATCAATTGTTATTTTCTGCATAGTTTGTTTTTGTATCGGAAGGGGAAGTTCACACCTCTCCATGACGATTCGGATACAAACTGCATTTACATCAATCGATGATGGGCTATGCATTTGCGGCAATGAATAGAACCAAAAGGGCGGTGCTAACATATTGATTCGCGCATTTTGCTTTTAGTAACAATACTTGCACTGTAAATGGGCTCGAATGAATTGAAAGACCCCAAGCAAAATGCATTCATTCTATTCGATCGAAATGTATGCTACTTTAGAGTACGATATCCTTATTTTGTGTCCTTTCACTTCATAGTTCTTGTTTGGTTACCACTCCAATTTCTATGTTGACTTCAAGTGTTTTTTCCTGTCTACTCTTGATATCGGAGCGGATACATTGAGCAATGAATATCCTTACGTACTTACAGACATAGACGAATATAGTACAAGCTTCGATTTCCACACATGCTTTTGTTATTCCTGTGTCGAAACTGTTCCCCCCTTTTCTGCCATTTACAAAGAGACTAAGTGCGAACATTCTGTTTTTATGCAAAACACCCCCGAATGCATATGTTCAAATGGCACAAATAACACCAACTGTGAATATTATTACGTTATAACTGGGAATTTCCCCGTGGATAGTTTACTTCTGACTGAATATTATCATTTTTTTTATAAATACTTTAACAGAAAGAAAAAATAATTATTTACGGTTCATTTGAGACCAATTTAAATTTAATTGAATATTTCTTTGGAAGCCAGAAATAACTTTTGGGTAGTTCGGAAATGCGCATTGTTCCTGAATGTCCTTGCATAAGTATTTACTTAACAGTTCGAAAGGAAGTAGTATTTAATACGTCAATAAAGTATATTTAATTTATCCTTTTAAAAAGTTAATCAAGTTCCAAATAATACTGACAATAAATTACTGAAATTTTTTTAGCGATAATTTTTTAACTGACAGAAATCAAAGAAATAATAAAAAAAGAAAATTTTTACTGGACATTTTTGCTGGACATTTTACTGGAAATATTTACTGGAAATTTTTACTGAACATTTTTGCTGGGCACTTTTGCTGAAAATTTTTACTGGAAATTTTTACTGGAAATTTGACTGGAAATTTTACTGAAAACTTTTACTGAAAACTTTTACTGAAAACTTTTGACTGTAAATTTTGACTGGACGGTTTTACTGAAAATTTTTACTGGAAATTTTACAGAACATTTTTATTGGAAATTTTTACTGGAAATTTTTACTGGAAATTTTACTGGAAATTTTACTGGAAATTTTTACTAGAAATTTTGCTGGAAATTTTGACTGAACGTTTTTACTGAACATTTTTACTGTAAATTTTTATTGTAAATTTTACTGGAAATTTTTACTGTAAATTTTTGCTGTAAATTTTGACTAAACATTTTGACTGAACGGTTTTACGGAAAATTTTTACTGGAAATTTTGCTGGAAATTTTTACTGAAAATTTTTACTGAAAAAGTTTACTGAAAATTTATTACTGTTCATTTTTACTGAACATTTTTATTGGACATTTTTACTGAAAATGTTTACCAAACATTTTTACTGAAAATATTACTGGAAATTTTTACTTGAAGTTTTACTGAACGTTTTTACTGTAAATTTTTGCTGTAAATTTTTACTGGAAATTTTTACTGAAAATTATTGCCGAAAGTTTTTACTGTAAATTTTTACTGAACAATTTCATTGAAAATTTTTACTGAAAACTTTTACTTAAAACTTCTAATTTACAGTAAAAATTTCCAGTAAAATTTCTAGTAAAAATTTTTAATTTTTATTGAAAAATTTTACTAGAAATTTTACTGGAAATTTTTACTGTAAATTTTTGCGGGAAATTTTGACGGGAAATTTTTACTGAAAATTTTGAATGGAAGTTTTGACTGAAAATTTTGACTGGAAATTTTGGGTGAAAATTTTGACTGAACTGTAAAGTTTTACTGAAAATTTTTATTGTAAATTTTTACTGAATAGTTTTACTGGGAATTTTTACTGGAAATTTTTGCTGAAATTTTTTATTGAAAAAATGTTACTGAAAATGTTTATTTTTTTTACTGCAAATTGCTAAGCTATTCTAAACTTTCTTAAATTTAAATACTCCTTACATTATATCTGTTACATAAATTTAAATCTTCAAATTTGTAATACAATTCAAAGAAATTTTGTTGCACTCGTATTAAGAAGAAACTTTAAATTAAATTATCCGAAATTAAAGTTTCAACGAATAGTTTTTGGCAGCAATTAAAATAGTTTGCATGCAGAATTATAGAAATGAAAATCCTGATGCATAACGGCTTAATATCTAAATTTATTCCACATTTGACGTAACTTCGAATGTAGATAATACCATTTTGTTTATATATGTTAACATAGTAAAAGCAATGCATTTATAAAATTCAGAAGCAATTCTTTTTTTTATTGTTCAAAAAAATAATGATTTTTATCCCAAAAATGTTTGGCTTGGCTTAGTTTAATAAGAATTGAATGCACTCTGGCAATAGTAGACGAATAGCAACAGTCACAGGGAAATTCCCCTTCTTTCTGATTTCGTATTCTGATCAGGTTGTTTTCACATGAATAACATATCAATGTCGTTGTGAGAGGGTGAGCTCATGCACGTGTACTCCATTCGACGTAGTTGTGAAAAAAAGATGAAGCAGGGTAGTTGAGGAGTCTGCTTAGTATTTTAGATCGCAAGTCATAGAAGAACGTATGCGCTGCACCTACTTTGGTCACATCCACTGTATGGCATTTGTGGAGACATTTTTCTCTCGAAAGGATGGAGAAAGAAAGCATTTCGAGTTGTTTTTTAAGCGGAATGGTGTAGGACAAACTTTGTCAAAGAAGACAGAATTGAAAAGATATAAACAACAGAAATATTATAAAAATCCATGGGATGGGAGACCAGAAATACGACGACAAAAATCAAAGAGGGGAAGAGAAAAATAAACGAAATGTAAATAGATAAATAATGATATAAGGGATAGAAGTGGGTAAGACATTGATAGAGTGGGCACAACAAAAAAAATAAAAAAAATAAAAACAACAACGAAAAAACTTATCGGATTTTCCATATATATGGCTTTAAGGACGACATACGGTGCATACAGAAGAGCTTTCTGGTTGGATAATATTACACCATCGGTGAACAATGTCACCGCATACATATCCGTGGCAACACAAAAATAAAGGTTCAGAAAAACCCATACGAAAGGGGAAAAAAACCAAATTAAAAAGGAAAGAAAAAATATTTCTGTCCATCATCGTAGAGCTCTACTCATTCTATATCATTTCCATTTCATAATACATTATATACTCTTAAGGACGATCGTTGTTTATTTCGTATTTGTTAAGGCATTTTGTATCTTATGGTTTATTCTGAATTGAAAAGGATGAGATTCTAAGCTTTTAGAAATTGTGATTTTCTAAAAATCTTGTGCCTTATCTCCATCTATCGACAATGTGTGAAAATGACTTTTGAATGAGCGGATAATGTTTGTGACCATCACGATTCAGACTACTTTTTACCATTTTCCATTTTGCTTTCTTTTCAACATAAAATAATTTTATTTACAATATACTTTTTAATATATAAAAGAGTATCTAATTTTTTATGCTTTCATTCCGAAAATTTATTTGTTGTTGCATTTTGAAATTTTCCTTTGAACTTTTCCGAGTTTCCATTCAAAAAATATAATGACACCAATTCAAAAAGTTCAACAGCACTTAAAAACTATTTTTGGGGAAGTTTTTAATACATAAGTGCACAAAAAATATTTCATTAAATACGATTTTCAAACGCAAATAAGAAAATAGTCATTAGCTAACAAAATAAAAACGTTGAGTATTTGCTTTTTATTTGCAATATTTTGTTAAACTTTGTGGAACTTTCTGAGCTATCTAAGAGTATAATGTCATTGTTGTTTGTTTATTGTATAGTCTTTGAGACAAGAGACATGGGCCATTCTATAGTGTCACGACTATGAGGCCATTGGGCGGGTGACTTCACATAATGTGTGTACTCGTACACATATATTCACCTTGTCAGCTTCCCTAATGAAACTGGTCAATAGTTAGTTAGAGAGAGCAATCAGAAGTAGTTAAATTTTGTAGAGCATATAAGTTTTTATTAGAAAATTAAAAAAAAAATACTTGGCAGAGGAGTTGTTGGATCTAGGCTCCACAATGAAATTTTGGGTTAATTTAAAAAATGACGAATGGGTAGTTAAACATCACAGAAATTACATGAAGGACCGACTACCGAAGAGGACATTATTCGGTCAGTATGTGTGATAAGTTTGAAATTTCAGTGGGAACAGAACTGTTGAGGGCCTCCCCGGTTAGCTAATCTGCCCGGTCATTGCTGACAATACCAGCGTGACAGAGAACCCAACGCAATTGGACGCTTCTATTGTTTTATAGATTACGACAAATCTCGTTCGGCACCGGATTTTTTGATGGTCCAAAAATGACTTCCAAGACTGCAATACTATCGATAAAAAATTTTACACTGGGATTTTTAGGTAGATTAATTGCAGCGTCAACTGCTATCGTAAGATTACGCAGGATTCCACACTTTAAAACGCATTGTTCACCGCCATCAAGCTGGGTTACATCAACGGATGTTGAAAAAGCAATCATCCAATTCATCCAACAATTCAAGGAAAAGTTTCCTATATGTGGATGGATTGGTGTGTGCTTTTTTTCTTTCTACCTAGTATCTTAGATACTCTCAACTCTACTCCTAACCACGGTTTTCAATACGAATGTGGCAGGGAGATTTGTAGATTAATTGTAAGAATGAAGAGGATAATTTGGGAAGCAAAGGTTTCTATAGATTAGGGTTAAGAGAGAGGATGATATATTTTAGACCAGTTTCAATAAGGATAGAGTCCACCGGGGAAGTCCTGTATGCTCAACGATTTTACCACTTGCTTTGACTTTACTTTGTCCTGCTATTGGGCAAAATGTTATTATTTTTATTATAACAATATTTTAATGAAAATTACAAGCTTAAATTTTTTTTTGTTATTTATTGTTATCGCTTTTTTTTATAAAGTTTCACAGATAAATGAAGTTTCATTACATTTTTCCCATTTAGGTTTTCAAAATAATAAATTTTTTTTAATTTTTTATTGTGTCCTTATAAAAAGTCCATAAAATTCATTCAATATTTTTCTGTAATATGTACAATAGATCCATTTTATGTAAGCAAATAAACCCAGTAAAGAAGACGAAATATTTGTTTATATATCATTCTGAAGCAATGAATATAAAAGTACATTTGTAATATTGCAATTTGAAATTTTTTCCCATATATTTTACAAGTTTCTCTTGAAAAGTTTACAAGCCTTTAAGCAATATATTAGGACTGATGTTGTGCCAAAAATGCATTTGCACAGAATATGAATTGTCAAGAACATAAAATAGTAATTTTTCTTCAAAATGATATTTGCTAAAGGCATTGCTTTTGCAACTATATTCAGAATATTTTCATGAAATCTATTTCTTTTCAGTTTTTTTCTTATATTTTTAAACAAAGTTGTGTTTACTGTACTTTTTGATATTTCTTCAATGATTTTATTTGTTTACCCTCAATTCTAAAATATATTTTTATTAATTGAAAATATATTCCGATATGAGTGTAGCGAAGAATCTTTTTTTTTGTTACTATTAATTATATATAATGTTCTTAACTCATAGTTTTGTAAAGATATTAAATAAATTTGAATATAAAAATATAAAAGAATGTGGTATAAATTTTGATAGAAAATTTTATAAAATTGAAAATGAAAAAAAAAATTATTAAAAATATTTTAATCTGCATAAAAATGTAACTAAATTTAGAAAAATTATACATAAAATAATATTGCACGATTGTTAATTTAATCTAAACTGTTAACTTTACGAATAGTCAAGAAAACCATCCCAAATTATTTTAGGCAACAACCGTTTAGTGCAATGTTCTTTAAATTATAACACTTATCGGTGAGAACTAAGCGAAAATGTTGATCATTGAATGGTGTTTATCCAGGGTATAAAAAATGATAAAAAGAAATAATTTTGATGAAATTAAAATTTTCATAATTTTTTTAATATTTTCGTATAATAATATTAATACAAGAATGTATTTTTTTTAATAATATTTATTAAATGTCCAATAATTCAAAACGATAATTATAAAAATAAGTAAATATTAAATTTTTAATGCGCTTCAAAGGACGAAACAGTGATCCATTCAACATCTCGAGAGGAGTCAGGCAGGGTTGCGTAATCTCGCCCATCCTCTTCATAATCGCCCTAGACCTAGACCTTCAACGCACCAACAACACAGCCAGCAACTGTATCCAGTGGACACTGCGTGAGAAGCTCCACGACCTGGACTACGCCGACGACATATGCCTCATGTCCCATACCTTTAACGGCATTCAGGAGAAACTGAATGCTCTGGCCTCCAACGCCGAAGAAGTGGGGATGAGAATCAACATCAAGAAGACCAAATTGATGCGTATCGGCGCCACCTGCGAGAGACCCTTGATGCTCCACGGTACCCAAGTTGAAGATGTCGAAAAGTTCTGTTACCTTGGCAGCATGCTCAGCAAGGATGGTGGAACTGAAATAGACATCCAAACGCGCATCAAGAAGGCGCGACAAGCGTACACCTCACTTGGGAACGTGTGGCGTTCTAATCACCTCTCCATAGCACTCAAACTTCGAATATTCATCTCAAACGTCAAGCCAGTCCTGCTGTACGGCTGCGAAACATGGAAAGTAACCGACAGCACGACTCGTAAGCCTCAAACATTTGTGAACAGATGCTTGAAGCGTATAAGCAAGCTCTTCTGGCCGAACTGGATAACGAACGATGAGCTGCTTCTTCTCACGAAGCAAATACCCCTGCTAGATAACATCAAACGCAGGAAATGGAGTTGGATTGACCACACCTTGCGAAAACCACCTACGGACATAGCAAGGATGGCACTAGATTGGAACCCACTGGGCAATCGCAGCAGAGGACGTCCAAGGACCACTTAAAGAAGATCAGTCGAGCGCAAACACCAACAAACTGGCAAATCATGGTCGGAAATAAAAAGGCTAGCTCAAGACAGAAGCAGATGGAGAGAATTCACAGAGTCTCTAGTGCCGCTATATGCTCCATAGGAGCGGCTGTGTTCTCATGTCTATGTGTAACGTAGAAATGAAAACCTGTCAAATAAAAAATAAAAAAAAATATTAAATAACCACTCAATATAAAAATATTTTACCATTGAGAAAATATCTTTTAATAAATATAATATTAATAATGGAAGATAAGTGAACATAATACCATAAATATATTTGATGCAGTGTATTTTAGAAGAATAAAAAAATATATAAATCAACAAAATAGAGGGTATTTTCTCTTTTTTTCTATATCTAATACTTATTAAGAACTGTTAAAAAACTCTCTTCTTTCAATTGTAATCAATTTTAAAATCCTTAAGTATTTTAAATGTTTGTGGTATTAGTATAATAGTAGAGGACAATAGAGACTAAAGGTAAAAAAAAACAACAACAACAACAAAAATGATAAGCTATAGAGAAAAATACTGAAGATAAACAACACTAAAAAAATACTTGTAATGCAATAAACGGTATACTGTCAATGATATGTTAGAAGGATAAAATAGGTGGTAATGTTTAAGAGGGATTGGGTGAATAAAAACGCTCAATAAACAACAGGTATTATTGGCTGGTTTATAGTATGAACAGAATACTTTTAAAGTGGGCATTTTATACAAAAGAATATCCAAAGAATAAAGTTTTCCCTCAAAAGAAGATTAATGAAGCGTCGCAATGATGCGTCATTTTTCCTTTTATCCATCCAATTGAGTTTGCATTGTTGAAAAGGATCTTCGCCTAATACTGGCAACTTTTTATCCCTGGCCTTGTCAACATATTTTTGAAAGCTTTCAAAAATCAAAACACGTTTATATTCTTTGTCGAATATACAAGTAAGCTACCATCTCGTCCTCCATAGTCATATGGTGTGAACTTTTCAAAAATGATAATAGCAAATACAGCCATATAATGCAATACAATAGCAACACTATCTCGTTGGCACAGCAATAATTTTATCCTACATATATATTTTTTCTTCCTTGAGTCATTTTCTTTTTTCATATCTTTATAGTAAAAAAATTGAAGGAGAAGAAAATATTCAGCTAACATCATAACCTTTTCTATTGTTTTGTATGCGAATAAACATGACAAGATGAACTTGCTTCTTTCAAAATGCTCCATAAATACTCCTAGATTCGAAATATGTTCTTAGAGTTATGTATATTTATATCCAAACATTTTCTCTATTCGTATATAGGTGACAAATTCGAAATATGTTTATTTGCATGTAGATTGTTATGCAAGACTTGAATTTCAAGTATTAAATAAACTTCATTTTTCTTAAAGAGAAAAGTTTTTTTGTTAGTTCTTAATTTTTTTCTTTAAAAGTACTTAAGTCGTTGCTACAATTATGAAATTCAAGTATCTACAATATAAATGATAAATGAATATTCATTGTTAATTCTACTGGTTATTTGCTTTTATTTATATAAAGCTACAATTGTTAAATATCTTACAAAAAAGAACTGTTCAAGATACTTTCTCTCAAAAATTGATATTCTTTTTCGATATATGACAAGACAAATTTCTTTTGAAGTTATTTTCTTATCAAATTAATAATTAATAATTGCCCTATTGGCATTAATTTTTAAGATTAAATTGAAATATAGGGTGGTCCATCTAGCGGTTGCATTTTGAACCATAATTTATTTGAAGTACTTGAGCGTTAAATGTCATCACGAATTGACAGATTGTTAGTCGAAAGTCTGAATTTTACGAAATGGTAATCCATACGCTTGAAGAAAACTGGGAAATATTGAGAACTTACTTCCAAAGTGGTGGGTCTTCAACCCAAACTGTGCGAAATTTAAAAAAAAATGAGCAAAGATCGAATGCCATCACGTCAACTTAAGGACAAATTCGTGAAGCAAGTTCGCGAAACTGGTTTGTTGGTTGCCAAAGCAACTCGTCCCCGCTCTAACACAGTGCGTACGACCGAAAATATTGCCGCCGTTGCTGAAAATGTCCGTGATCATCCATCAGCATCAACTCGTCACCGTTCTCAGGAATTGAACTTTTCTCGCACTTCTCTGTTGAGAATTTTGCACAAAGACCTCGGTATGAAAGCTTACAAAGTTCAATTAGTCCAACAACTAAAGCCGCATGGCCATCGGATGCGTTTTCGGTTTGCCCAATGGGCTCAAGATCAATTGGCCGAAGATGAGCATTTTTACCGAAAAATCATTTTTTCGGATTAGGCCCATTTCCACCTCGGTGGGTATGTCAACAAACAAAATTGTCGCATCTGGAGCTCAGAAAATCCATACGTTACCATGGAAAAGCTGATGCATCCACAACGAGTCACGGTTTGGTGAGGATTTTGGAGTGGAGGCATCATTGGCCCGTTTTTCTTCGAAAACGATGAAGGAGCCGCTGTTACGGTCAATGGTGAGCGCTATCGTGGCATGCTCAACGAATTTTTGTTTCCAAAAGTTGAAGAGAATGGCATGGGCGACATTTGGTTTCAACAGGACGGGGCCACTTGCCACACAGCCTGCTTTCGAAAACCGAATAATCAGCCGAAATTCTGATGTCAACCGAGGCCGCCTCGGAGCTGTGATATGAGCCCAATGGATTAATTTCTGTGCAGAGCCGTTAAGGATAAATGTTACGCGAGCCATCCAGAGACAATTGAGGCCTTGAAACACGAAATCAAA
The DNA here is from genome assembly GCA_958298945.1 of Atherix ibis. NCBI lineage: Eukaryota > Metazoa > Arthropoda > Insecta > Diptera > Athericidae > Atherix > Atherix ibis. Next base: position 25,125,835 of record OY282605.1, on the reverse strand, counting down.
GTTGCCATTGAAGAAATACAGGCCCAGACAATCGAAAATGTACTGAAAAATTGGGTCGGGCGAATGGGGTACTGTAAGGACAGCCGTGGCAGTCATTTAAATGATGTTGTGTTTCATTCTTAAATTTCAAGGTTCAATCTTTCTTAACCGGAAATTTAAAAAAATATACACTAGTTTTTTATTATTTATTTTTAAAATGCAACTTTTAAATGGTCCACCCTGTATTTTTAAATTTGAAAAAGTTGTCAAAATTGGGCTGATCCGATGATCTTTATCGCCGCACTACCGTCGAGCATACAATCTCAGCAATCAATCGTTGCCAGCGAAGAGACAGCAGCTCAATCGCAAAGAGAAAATGAGACTGAAATTTAAGTCAGAATTTTTCAAATTTTATCGCAACTTTTAAAAGATTCTTTTCTCTCTTTACATTGTTTACTCCAGTTGCCATACAGAAACGGACTTTCTTTTTTGTTGTTGATGGCTTTTGTCGCTGTCACTCCACCTCAATCATTGTCATACGAGAAAAAAATCATTCCTAACATTTTTATTATCAAACATTAACCAAAAACTTATCGTAAATTTTTTTTCTCTTAAATTCGATTTTGAGTCGGGAAGTTTTCTTTGGTGAATCCTCTCTTCTACTTAAGTCTGTTCTGCCACAAGTGCAATGGTAATTGCACTCTCTTTTTTTCTTGCCGCAAATGGTCAGTAGGCAATCAGTCTTATCCAAGTCAACTCTTGATTCTCCAGAAAAGTCGATTTTACTTTATGAGAGGATAGGCAAAATGGAATTTTTTTGTTTTCAGGTTGAATTTTCAATATAAATTTTCATACCGGAATTTTTTTAAAAATAATTTATCACGTTAAGGAAGAATTTTTCTTAACTCTTGTTAATTATTAATATTTATTAAGAATATTGGAAATCTTATTATGTATAAATATAAAATATGAAAATATAATTATTTTGAGCTAAGGTGTGGTTCGGAGAAAAGACGCAACGTGTGTAATACCCAATCTAAAGGTGAAATTTCCCCTTTTTTGCTCGGCCGACCGTATTTTTCGCGTGCATGCAGGTTTTCCACCAACAAAAATCGAGCACTCGGCGATCAGTCTAATTCTAATATAATCGCATGAATAAACATATGCAAGAATAATTAATTGTTATGCACGCGCATAAATGAATTTCAACATTTTCAAAGGTGGATTCTCTAGTTGGTCGCTGCTATAATTATTTTACTTACTTTGTATTATGAATAACGTTCTCACATTCACTTATTTATTTTGATTATTTCAATTCGTTTATTTATTTTAGTATACCATGTGTATAAGCTTAAAGCCGCTGTTTTTTAGTCAAAAAACACGTCTTTTTTAAAAAAAAAGGAAAAACAAATTGATTCAAAGTACTTGCCCTCTCTAGCTGCAAATTTTTTCCATCTATCGGGCAATTTATGGATACCACGCCAAAAAAATTCCTTCTCTTACGAGGTAAACCACTCATCAAGCCATTTTCGAACGTATTCGTAAGAATCGAAGTGCTGCTCAGAGCAAAAGCAGGTGGTAGTCGGAAGGGGCCAGATCTGGTAAATAAGCGGGGTGGGGTAGAAACCTCCCAGTTGAGTGTCTCCAAGTAGTTTCGAAACATTTTTACGTGTGCGATGGTGCGTTCTCGTGGAGGAGAATCAACTTGTCCTTTTTTCACCCAGAGCACGATTCAATTTGATCAGTTGTTAATGGTAGCGATGGGCATTGACAGTTTCACCAGGTTTCAATATCTCATAGTAGACGATACCCTGCTGATCCCACCAAACACACAACATTGTCGTCCGTCCGAAGCGATTTGGTCTTGGGGAAGATGTTGATGGTTGGCCGAGATCAACCCACGATTTCTTGCGGTTAGGATTCTTGAAACATATCCACTTTTCATCGACTGTCACAATCCGATGCAGGAACGACTTTCTTTTTTGTCTGGCGAGCAAGATTTCGCATGTGTTTTGGCGTCGCTTCATCTGCCTATCGTTCAATTCATGCGGTACCCATTTTTCGATCTTTTCAATCTTCCCCATGGCACGCAGACGCATGGAAATGGCTGGTTGAGTATAACCCAATTTCTCCGGGAGCATTTTTTGCGATGGGGTATCATCTTCTTCCCAAAGAGACTGCAATTGATTGTCCTCAACCTCCCGAGGCCGATTGTCCCACAAGTCAAAATTTCCGTCTTTGAACCGACGAAACCAATCTCGGCATATTGTTTCCGATGAAGTACTATCACCATAGGCTCCATAAGCATTCGATGCGATTCGGCAGCCGATTTCTTTAAATTGAAGCAGTAAAGCAGAGCTTCCCGCATATGCTCTTTTTCTGGCACCAAACTAGATATGATTACCAAAGGAAAAATGTATGCGGTTGTACGAAATTGCTGACAATGTGCACTGATTAATGTTGTCAAACTCATAAAAAAAAGTATGGTGTGTCCATGGTAACTTTATACGCTCACTAACACCATCTATGAATAAACAGTGGATTTAAGCTTATACACCTGGTATATTTCATATTTTTTTAACATTTAATTCAATAATAATTGGAACATGTGGTATAAAAATCTACATTATTAACTTTTTATTAATAAATTTATACCCGAACAATATATGAAACTATAATACACTAGTTTTTGGTAATTTTTTTTTTAAATTTTAATACGCTTAAATAACTTTATATTTTAAATAATAAATATTAAAGTAATAAATTAAATTAAATTTATAAAAAATAAAGTAAATACAAATGAATAAAAATGCAGGCGCCCAATAAATATTGGAACTGTCAAATGTCAAAATAAATGATGCGCAAATGATAAGAGTTCGCAACGAGCAACATTGATGACGTCATATGTAATATGTCTACGGGCAAGCACAATCAAATCATTTACAGATTTACCAAATATCCCCTTCTTCATTCTTGCCGAAAGGAAAATTTGCGCGTCTACGTACAAACCTCGTGCACTCACACGATTAGTGTATGTGTAATATATCAGCGAACTGTTCGTAGAGTTAAACGATTTGACAGCGAACCATTAGCAGGACACATACGGTGTAATCTAAGCTTAAGGCCAAGGCTATCGTAATAATATTGTTATTAAGTGGGTAATGGACTTTGCGAGAATAATAATTACTGATACGAGTATAACTATACTTTTATAATTTAAAGTATTCGAAGGATAGCTACTTGTCTGTTTGATGCTTAACAACTGCATCATGATTATAGTAACTGAAGCAAAATACTATTGTTAAGTTGAATTTTTGTGAAGACAAAAATACCGATTAGCCCGAAATGTCATTTTTTGGATATTTTATAACTTTGAATATTTTATACCAAAACATCAACTTTATGAAAACATTAATAATGAAAAAAAAAATGTTTCCCAATTGGAATCCATTTAGCTTATGATGACCACCAATTTAATGTGATTAATACTGTTGGTAAATAGATAAATTCGTTTTATGTAATATTTTTTCTAAAAGCTTAACGATAGATAAAATATATAAAATGAATTAAGAAAAGGCAAATAATTACAAAGATGTCATTATGATCGAAAATAGAGTAACTATTCTGCTTTGTTTTATAACAGACTAAATATACGCATGTACAGGGTGTTGCATCTTTTTTTAGAGAAATGGCCATGATTTCAGAGGGTGATTACTTAGTACTTGAAAAGAAGAAAATTGTTTTAGAAGTTGGGTCGATTTTCAGCAATGGCGAAGTTATACGGTGTTTAAATTTTTTTTTTAAATTGTCTCAGCAGACACCAAGGGGTATTGAAGTGTTATTTATTGCTGAATAATTTAACATTTAATATTAGTAGCTAAACTGGAAGTCTTATTTATACTGTTATCATAATCAATATTTCTACAACCATTGAACAATTTTCTTCTTTTCAAGTACCAAAGTATCACCCTCTCAAGTAATGTACATTTCTTGTGTAACACCCTGTATACTGTAACTAGTATGTTACTTGAGTTTATAGCAAACACGTTCATCTTAATGACTTAATTTTCTACTAATTTCTTGCTCTTATCTATCGAGAATAAAACTATTTGTATCATTTAGAAATGACCAAGTTCTCCTCCTAGTCGTACAGTAACATCAATAATACACTCGTTGAAACCTGAGACATTTTGTATCTTTTTCTTTAATTACATTTTTATGTTCTACTTGTAGGCATCAAATTACATTATTTATTCATGTTATTTTCATACTCATACCATTTGAAATAGAAATTTCTATTGTCCTTAGTTCTAAACAGAGACATAAAGGCCCGACAGTAAATTCATTGACCTACTTAGTTATCCATTTCGCATTACTTAAATTTTTCCAGAAGTAGTTTTAATAGCATTAACGTCATAAGGCAAAAAAAAAAATATAATTTATTATTTGTACTAAAAAATTTTGAAGATGATAATGGAATTTCTTAGTGCAATTACAACTCTGGCTTAGTCACTAGCTGGATTCGAACTCGAGATTGATGCGTACTTATGTCTTTAAATCAGGGTACTATAAAAATATTTGAATTCTATTTGAAAAAATTACAACTTTTATAATAAAAAAATTAGTTAAAGCTTAAAAATTCACTTCGATTACAAAAATAGAAAGTTTTTTACATTGGTTGGAGTAAATCTCCCAAAGTTAGTGGGAGTTATAAGCGTGAAAAAGAAAAATTACGATTATCGATTTATGATTATTCTGTTATTTTCCATTTGAGAGAATTTAATAAATTTTCCTAACTTAACGTACGAGTACTGTTGTGATACGATATTCAGGAATTATGGTACTGGAACTTATCAATTCTAGTGAAATGAAAAGGAACAAATCAGAAATGTGTTGATAAAGAAAAATTTCCATTACAATATACTACATTGAGTTTATAATATTTTCTAGATGAAATACTATTGAGGAAAATTCATTAATATGAGTATGATTGAGGAAATTTCCCCTTTTGTCGTTACATTAAGTCATTAATTTTGGTAAAATTTTTGGTTTATTTTTGGGTAGCTAAAATAAACATAAAAGTTACAATATAGTCAGTTTTCATAATTTAATGGCATATAAAGAAATTTTATGATATTCAATTTATTAAATATTTGCGCTTTTGAAAGCAGAACGTTTAAATTATTAAATTTTCAACTTAATTGAGATTATCCAATGAGACGCGTTTATAGCTCCCAATGTTAGTTAGTTGACGGAGACTAAGAGTTTTCATATTTAAGACATAATAATGGCAATCATAATAACATTAATATTAATCATAATAAACTGTAAACGAACGATTTAATAGAATGGATCTTTCTTTTGTGCATAAATGATTTGTGCATTCCCGATGGGATTTTGTAATGCTTCCTAACAAAATAAGGATTTCGGTAATCCTACAAAGTTATCGATTTTATTTTTTACAAAAATAATATTTAAATGTTCCAATGTACTTTCGATAGTTATTAAATAAAGATAGTGTTTTTTATTATTTAAATTTTTTCAATAATATTTAAATATTTGATTTTTATCTTTTATTGTAAGAAATAAATTTATAAAAAGAATTGAATAAAATTTATGGATTTTAGAAAAAAAAGTTCAAATTTATTAAAGACGATAACAAACTTAATCGCTTTTTTTTTTAATAAAAAAATCATAAAAAATTATTTGAAAAACTTCATATTTATAATTTTTTATGATTTTTTTTAAAACGAGCCAAAACACGTGCAAGCAAAGCAGCTGTCAAAAATTAACTGAACATTCAAAATGGCCGAACTTGTCGGCATAACAGACCTCGTAACATTAATACTGAATTGTGTATTCTAAGCGCTACGACAATAAAGCTCATTTCGCAACCCTGATGATAAACGCATTTAAATACTACCACACTGCATGAAGCTGCAAACATGAATTTACCATGCGTTGAAAAATATATGAGGTCTGTTCAGAAAGTATAGCAAATTTTGTGTTTTTTTCAAAAATTATTTATTTATTCATGAATATCTATTTTGTCTCCTTCAAAGTAATCCCCACCAGATATTATACACTTGTGCCAACGTTTTTTCGAATACTCGAAGCACTTCAAAAAATCATTTTTTGTGATCTTGTTCAGCTCCTCCTTCGATGCCGTCTTTATCTCCTCAATCGTAGCGTAGCGTCATCCTTTCATGGGGCTCTTCAGTTTCGGGAACAAGAAAAAGTCACAGGGGGCCAAATCTGGGGAATGCGGCATTATTAGTGAGTTGGTTTTGGCAAAAAATTTGCGCACAAGGAACGATGCGTGAGCAGAGGCGTTATCATGGTGAAAAAGCCAATTTTTGTTCTTCCACAAATCCGAGCGTTTATTGCTTCGTGCAACTTGCGCATAACTTGCAGGTAATATTCCTTATGCACCATTCTACCCTGTGGCAAGAACTCATAATGCACATCGCCCCTGTTATCGCAGAAAACTATAAGCAAAATTTTCACATTCGACCGAACTTGGCGCGCTTTTTTCGGAGCGTTGGTTTCTACGGAATAACCATAAACCCATGATTCGTCACCAGTTATGACCCTCTGGAGCAAATATGAGTCGTCGCGGACAGAGTTCAACAGCTCCTTAGCAATGTTAATACGATGCTGTTTTTGGTCGAAATTGAGCAATTTTGGTACAAATTTTTCACGACCAAATCATTGGTAAAAATCGAATGGCACGAGCCAATCGATATGTTTAGGTCCTGAGCAAATTCTCTAACGGTGATTCGACGATTGGCCAATACTATTTTCTTCACTTCATCAATGTTTTCGTCAGTTGTTGACGTGCTCGGGCGTCCGGCACGCTTTTCGTCATTCACATCTTCTCGGCCCTCTGAGAACCGTTAAACGTTGTCTCAGTCCAAGGTAGGTTCACCATATGCCACAGTCAACATTCGGAATGCGTCCGCGCAATTAATTTTGTTTTTCGCACAAAATTTGATACAGATTCTTTGATCCATTTTTTAGAATGGGCAAAAATCGAAGACGAGCTAAAACATGTGCAAGCAAAGCAGCTGTAAAATATTAACTGAACATTCAAAGTGGCCGAATTTGTCGGCATAAGTGAAAGACACGAGTACCAACATAATGCCATAAAAAATCGAAAATTTAATATACGTAACCCGCGGAAATTCAAAATTCGCGATACTTTTTGATGACAGACACTAAATTGCAGGGGAGCCATTTAAGCGGACTGTTACTTAAGGTTTTGAAGCCAAGGTGAGAAGGGCGACCTGTCTGCTTAGATAACCATAGAGAAAAACGCGTGCAGTCCTGCTAAACTTTAGTGATCGAACGAGAACCGGTGGATCCAGAATGGCTTGGTCGACGATCACATACAGGATGTTTTTAGTGAAAAATATATAACTTTGACAGGTCGCCATTTCTGAATAATTTCTCTCTAAATTTTTTTTAATTATTAGAACCAGATTCTTAAAAAAATATTTTTATTAACATTTATATTATTAGCTAAACTAGAAGTCTTATTTATACTGTTATCATAATCAATATTTCTACAATCCTTGAACAATTTTCTTCTTTTGAACAAAGTATCATCCTCTTTTACAGGTCACCATTTTAAAAAAAATAAGTTTTGACAGTTTATATTTGGCATTCGGTAAGTGTAGAAGTGTCAAATTTACTATTGAACGATCGTCGATAAATCAACGTATTTTTGTTTATTAAAACGGTTTATTAATTATAAGACCGATTTCTGGCAAATAAAATCCACAAATTTTGCTCGAGTCATCTTTAAATCCTCAAAATATAACAGTGAGTTTCGCTATTATGTCAGAATGGGCTTTTTCCGAAGATGAAAATTGAGTATTTCTTGTCTAATGGGCAATGAGATAAAGTTTCTTGGTTAAGTCCAAGACCGATGAATATGGTATAAAAACCAGATTATCTAGCAAACAAGGGAATGGCTAGCATGCTTGTTTGTGATAACGAATGAAAGCGAGGGAAGCGATTTAACTTTAATTTATGCAACTTTCGCCTTCGCACCCAAACAAAACCAAATTTAATTCATGCTGGACTCTTTTGCTTGGAAGCTCTTAATGACCTAATTTATTCAAGGGGGAAGGATAATGGGCAAGAGAGTAGGAAGGTAGCAATTTGGGAACAAAAAAAATTATAAAATTGTGACTAAATCTGTAATTATAATAATTAAAGTTACTGTTACTGGAGAACTATACCTTTATATGTCTGAACGTTTTTAACACCTTTATGGAATGCTTTGGGATTGCTGATCATATGCTTTGAACAGGACGGCATCATGACGCATGCAAAATGGTGTATAATTTTCCCTCGAACATTCTGTACTTGAATATATTTAGTATAATTTGTCAAAAAACCTAACAGTAATTCTAATTTTGTTTATGATTAAGCAAATCAATCGAAAAAAATTTAATCCGAGGTCATATTTTATATTAAATTATTGGGTTCAATAATACTCCGGTTAAAATTATCTGTTATAAATTGACACTTAAGTTTAAAAAGAAACTGGAGTAAGTTTTAGATTTATTCGGTAAAAAAAATTATTATTCGGTACTAAATTTTATTTTATTCGGTAGTTAATTGGTACTTAAATATTGTAAGAAATTATACAATAATTTTACCAGTCCTTGAAGGGAAAAAAATTTATTATGCCAAACAACATACGTTAAAATTACAGTGTTGAATAATTTTGAACTTGAAATCAGAATAAATAATCTGGAAACTAATTATTGTTACCGATCTTTGAACGGCTTTAGCAGGAATCGCCTTCACATCGAAAGTATTTTCTGATATTGGGAAACAAAAAAAAACATACGAGCCACAAGAATCTTTTTTTCCGACAGCAAACACGTTGGCCGTCTGACAGGGGTCATTGTCATGGTGGCGGATCCAAATGTCTGCAATGTCCAATCCGACGCGAAATACCCTATTTCTAAGCCCTTCGAGGACTAATGATCAGTTTCAATTTTCGATGTTAAAGGCCTTTCTGAGTAAGATTTATCTTCTACTAGTTCACGTCCATCCGAAAATGCTTTATGCGGAACTTCACTTATAGGATCGCGTAGTTACCGGATGAGTCTGAAATTTATACGCCACATCTAGAAAGGACTAACGAATAAGCTGTGCAAAAGCACTCAGTAATTCCTGTCTTTATATTTTTCTGCCGCACCTCCTATCTTTGATAACAACTTGAAGATAATCCGTTTTTTACCAAAAAATTACGTTCACCAAAGAAGTTCATTTCTGGTTGAATGGGTATCTGAATAAGCAAAATTGTCGCATTTGGTCTGAAGAAAAACGACTGGCAACAGACCACAAAAAACCGCTAATGGCGCCTGCTATCGCTTGATAATTTCGAACTTTTTTTTGGCGGAAAATGCACAAACTGCATCATGTCGATATGTGGTTTCAACAAAAACGGCGCTATATGCCACACAGCACGTGAAACAATGGACATATTGAGAGATGAGTGCGGTAAGCAATTTATGTCACGTTTTGAAAAGATGAGTTGGCCGCCTAGATCGTGCGATTTGACGCCTCTAAACTAGCGCCACTTGTAGCCTTGGAAGATAACATTACACGTTGTGTAATATACCAGCCGAGATGCTCGAAAAAGTGGTTCAAAATTGGACTTCTCGCATAAATCACTTAAAACGTAGTCGTCGCCAACATTTGCATGAAATAATCTTTAAAAAGTAAATGGCAAACATTGGGAAATTTGCAAATCAAACACTTAAATACTTTTAAATTGTTTTTTTGTAAACAACAAAAATATATTGAGTATTTCAAAATGCTACAATTATTGCTGATATATTTTTTCCAATTCAATATAATAATAAAATAAATATCTAATGAAATCCAATCGCAGCATATAAAACTAAAAACACACAAAAACAGTATAGTTAAAACCTCTCAAAACAGAAGACATTTTTATTTAATTTTATAACCACTTATTTGCATACCACTTATTTAATATACTCTTATAAGTTTAGTAATACTACAAAATTATTAAGATAGCTAATAAATTTTCACCACAAAAAAAAAGAAAAAAACAATTAACAGAATATCCTACAACAATATTAAAAATGCGTTTTTAACTAAGAAAATAGAATCTAAAATGCTCAGTAATAGTTATACACTTTTATGGAATATTTACGCTCTTAAAATATACTTTTATACATGTTAGCAGGGAAAAAAAATTAAAATGACAAAAAAAAAACCAAAGCTACTTAGAAAAGCCCAAAATTACCGGATTAAAGTTTAAAAAATTACCAAAAATAATAGCGATTCACAAAAATGAGATTTTTTGCCTCGGTCCAGAGGAGCAAACAAGGATCCAACTAATCGACCAAGCAATCCTATGGGGTTTGGTTCTCCTCTGCAAAGAATAAAATAACGATAACAAAAGAGAAAAGCAATTATACAATTTAGGATTTTATTTCATTTTACTGGTTCAACTGTTCGACTGTTTTAATCAGTTATGAAAAATTATGCGAACGCAAGAAACAAATTCACGAACATTTCAGTATGGCTGCTAACGAACGATTCTATTATGGCTACAACAACAACAACAACACTGCCAGGTAAATATAAAATATTTTATATTTTTAATAAAAAATATGACTAAACACTACCATCAGTATAGATTATATTGTATATATATACTGGTATATAGTCGATGGCAATAATATTTGCTGTAAAAAATAAAAAAAAAAACGACAATCCTAATCCATGCCGAGACTGTGGCTCAGCAGCAATGAATCCTGTTCGCATAGTCTTTTACTGTGTATTCGGTTTAATTCTCGAATTGTGGGTATCCAGATCCAAGCTTTTCTTACATTTCCTGTTGTTGTTTAGTGGTCTATTTTTTTTTTTTTTCGTTTGTTGTTTTTTGTCCCAGAAAGATTCTCAAACAATAAATGAGCATTTTTATGCTCTGATTATTACATATACTTTTGTGGAAATAAAAAAGATGCATCCATTACAGTCGAATGAATTTTTATATACTCGAAGAGCTTTAGTGTTTAGTCCTATAATAGGTAACTACGTGTAGGTAGGTAGATAGATAGAGAATGATAGGGAGGTAGATGAATTTTACGGTTCACCAACCGATTGTAACAAAAACCTACGATATATTCCTACAAGAAAGAGGATAAATACTGGTTTTGTTTTATTTCTTTTCCTGATATTTTCATATACAATTTTATTTATAATAATATTGTGAAAATTCACTTAAATAAACAGATAAATAAATACATCCATTTTCAAAAAAAAGAACCATAATGAATGCAAACAAAATCCCAATAATTGAATGCATTTCATCGTAATGACGATGACATCATCATCGGTGATGCAAATTTGGAAAATATGCAATCTATACGAAAGTGTTCAATTGTAATTGAACAAATATTGAAACAAGACAGAGGACCATTGAAGTGAAAATCGATATTTGAAAATACGAGTAGCCAAATATTTGGAGATAGTTTTGTGCAAACGAAACGGATCATCGATCAATATTCCAATCGTATCCTAATATGCAATTTATAAAACTAGCAGGTTAATGTCCTATCTACATATGAGTACATTGTGATGTGTCCATTTTTGATGGCGGTCCAAATGGATGAGATCTCATATAGATCAAGCGATATGAGAGGCGAAAAATTTTGGTAAGGATACGACTTTTACCCTTCAAACATTTATACTCATTTTCGTTTTTCTACCACTCCAACAATAACAACCACCCGCCTTCTTCCTATTCTGTATATACTGTCACAAAGAATTAACCCAAATAAAATTTTCATTTTAAAAGCGGACAGTCTATTTATGTTGTTTAACTATTCAAATCACGATTCAGCCGTAATACAGCCATTTGAGAGAATTAATTCGTATTGTATCGAAATTTCATGAGGACATGTTTTCTGTTCTATTCGGTTTTATAAGCACGAGTATTTGTTATTGTTTGATGAAAGTTTTTGTTTTACAAAAAAAAAAAAATCCAAAAACCCCTCCTTTAATATGAACTCTTTTATTCATTAAATTTTGAATTTTCACGTTTTTGTCTTAAATACAAAAAAAAAAACATTTGTTTTTTTTTGTCTACTATAGATGTTTTTCTAGCCCCAAAAAATTTCGCTTTGCAATGACAACGTGACAGGAAATTTTTTCTCTGCTTTTGCTATAAAATTATAGGAAATTTCCAATGATTCACTTTTTCGGAAAATACAAATTCAACCATATCTATTCTATAGCCCTATTCAAAATATTACCAATATTTAACGATACTTAAAATTTATAGCAGAAGAGAACTTATTCTTAAAATAAAATAATCTAATAGAAATTTGAATAAATGTTTGGCTCAAATATGCGTAATGGAAACTAATATCAAATAAACAGAAAACAAAGAAAATAAGAATAGACTTAATAGATATTTGTTGGAGGAAACATTTTAATGTGTTCTAACCATACGAGTGGTATTAATAAATTTTAGAAGGAAACTTTTTAGTAAATATTGGGTATAAGGGAAAGTTCTGTCTTTTCACTTTTTATTCAAAAATTAATTCAAAATATAAGTTGTAGTAAAAAGAAATCCATTATTTTTGCATTAAATTGAAGGTTTTATTTAGCATACGATAGATAGAATGTGACGATTTAGGTCAAATATGCACCGTTTTGTTCGATAACTTGTTGCCATTTTGGAGGTAATTTCATAATGCCTCTCTCAAAGAAACCCTCATCCCTATTGGCAAAAAACTGGGACAGTCGATTTTCACAATCTTCTATTGAGGTGAATTTTTCACCTGCAAAATCATTCGTCATAGACAGGAAGAGGTGGTAATTTCTTGGTGCCAGGTCAGAACTATAAGGTGGATGCATAAGAACATCCCAACCAAGGTCCCGGAACTTCTGGCGAGTCACTATCGATGTATGCGGCCTGGCGTTGTCCTGATGGAACACAATTCCTCTCCTATTGGCCAAAGCTGGCCCCTTCTGGGCGATTGCTTCTTTCAGACGGTCCAATTGTTGACAGTATAGGTCCGAATTAAGAGTTCGGCCGTAGGGGAGCAGCTCATAGTAGATGATTCCCTGCCAGTCCTACCAAACACACAGAATAACCATCCGCTTTAGAAATGGATCGATATTGTTGCGATTCAGCAGCGATTCGTAGATGGAAATTCGGTCCATGAGGTTTTTTTGCGATAACTCGTGTGGCACCCATACATCGAGCTTCTTTTTGTATCCAGCCTTATTTAAGTGGTTCCAAACGGTTTTTTGTGCAATGCTTAGCTCCTGGGCAATCGAAACAGTGCTTACGTGACGGTCGGACTCGACGATTTCCATTAATTTATCGACATTTTCGACAATTGGCCTTCCTGCAAAATCATTCGTCATAGACAGGAAGAGGTGGTAATTTCTTGGTGCCAGGTCAGGACTATAAGGTGGATGCATAAGAACATCCCAACCAAGGTCCCGGAACTTCTGGCGAGTCACTATCGATGTATGCGGCCTGGCGTTGTCCTGATGGAACACAATTCCTCTCCTATTGGCCAAAGCTGGCCGCTTCTGGGTGATTGCTTCTTTCAGACGGTCCAATTGTTGACAGTATAGGTCCGAATTAAGAGTTCGGCCGTAGGGGAGCAGCTCATAGTAGATGATTCCCTGCCAGTCCTACCAAACACACAGAATAACCATCCGCTTTAGAAATGGATCGATATTGTTGCGATTCAGCAGCGATTCGCAGATGGAAATTCGGTCCATGAGGTTTTTTTGCGATAACTCTTGTGGCACCCATACATCGAGCTTCTTTTTGTATGCAGCCTTATTTAAGTGGTTCCAAACGGTTTTTTGTGCAATGTTTAGCTCCTGGGCAATCGAAACAGTGCTTACGTGATGGTCGGACTCGACGATTTCCATTATTTTATCGACATTTTCGACAATTGGCCTTTCAGAGCGTGGTGCATCTTTGACATCAAAATTACCGGAACGGAATCGACGAAACCAAAATTGCGCGTTATTGACTGTTACAGTACGAGTATCAAGACCATAAACACTATTCATATTTTCAGCTGCCTGGCTTGCGTTTTCGCCTTTATCGAAGAAAAACTGTAAAATATGGCGTATTTTCTCTTTGTTGGTGTCCATCTTTGACGCGTGCTAAAAAAATACTAAGTCAAGTAATCACAAAACTGTATGAGAAGCTTTTTTAGTACGAAATCTTATCTTTATCTAACGCCATCTAGTGCAACCCGATCGTACTTTTGAAACGGGAGATACAGACTCCTAAAGCCATCTATTGGCAAAATAATGGATTACTTTTTACTACATCTAATATACCACCTTGATCAAAAAGTTACCGGAATTTATTCAGAAAATTAAAAATACAAGTTTATTCATCTAAATCTATATTGTCCCCTTCAAAGTAATCCCCATCGACTTATGCCAGCGCTTGATCCAATCCTCGAAACATTTTTTATATTCGGTTTTCGGTATGTCCATCAGTGCTTCCTGCGATTTTTCCATTACTTCCTCTCGGCTGTTGAAACGCGTTCCCCGTAATGGTTTTTTAACTCGATTGAACAGAAAGAAGTCACAGGTAGCCAAATCAAGTGAATTCGGTGGTTGTTGGATGGTATTTGTTGCATTTTTCGTCAAAAAATTACGAATAATGATGGCACTGTGCGACGGTGCGTTATCATGGTGCAAAATCCACGAGTTTTCGGCCCACAATTCTGGTCTCTTTCGGCGAATTGCTTCACGCAAACGTCTTATAACGCCGAAATAATACTCTTTATTTACTGTCCGGCCTTCTGGCAAAAATTCATGATGCACACACCGTTGTAATCCATGAAAACCGTGAGCATTGCCTTCTTTTTTGACTGAAAACGACGTGGTTTTTTTGGTCTCGGTTCATTTGGTGAACGCCATTCACTTGACTAATGTCTGGATTCCGTGTCGTACTCATAAACCCACGTCTCGTCTCCAGTAATGATCCTTTTGATGAATGTGGGATCGGATTCAGCCTCGCAAATCATGTCTTTTGCGACGTCAACACGGTCTCTTTTTGCATGAAATTGAGGACTTTTGGCACCAGCTTTGCTGCTACACGACAGAACCGAAATCATTAACCAAAATGTCTTGGACGGATCCATAGGCAATGTTCAAGTCATCCGCTATCTCTCTGATGGTTAATTTGCGGTTATAGACCAACATTATCAATGTTTTCGTCGGTTTTCGATGTCGATGATCTGCCACTGAGTTGATCATCTTCGATTGACTCACGACCACTTTTGAACCGCTTGTGCCACTGGCAAACGACAGTTTTCTTTAAAGAATCGTTGCTGAAACACTTGTCCAACATTTCCAACGTTCACGCACTATTAAATCCGTTTTTTACGCAAAATTTAATACAAGTTCGTTGTTGCAAATTTAAATCCATTTCTAAAATTGTAAAAAATCGTCAACACACACAAAAATAGATGTACTCTTGGCGATGGGAGCGCCACACTTTTTGATCAAGGTGGTATGCTGGCTGAGGTAGACTTTCCCAACCCGACTCTGCAATTTTTTGTATGGTTTTTTTTGCCACGTGCGGTCTAGCGTTGTCATGGTGAAGAATTACACTCTTTCTGTTGGCCAAATATGGATGCTTACGTTGAATTTCTTTATTCAAAACATCAAGTTGCGAACAGTAACGATCTGCATCGAAAGTAAAATTTTCTTTCAGCAACTCATAGTGGACAATACCCATCCGATCCCACCAACAACACAACATAACTTTCTTTTGATGCACGGCAGCTTTGTATGTGGTCGGTGGTGTCTGCCCTTTATCAACATATGCAGTGAATCTACAAGGATCAAAAGTAACGATCTGGGAGCGATCTAGGAGCACTGAAAACTTTTCCTCCACATAACTTGGACCCAACTACTAACCAAACCAATCATTCCAGGTGTACACAGAACTGAGATCAGTGGATCCCCAAGGATCAAAAGTAACGATCTGGGAGCGATCTGGCAGCACTGAAGACTTTTCCTCCACAGATCTTGGACCCAACTACTAACAAAACCCATCATTCCAGATGTACACAGAACTGAGATCAGTGAATCACCAAGGATCAAAAGTAATGATCTGGGAGCGATCTGGCAGCACTCAAGAGTAGAAGTTTCAGCCTCATCCCGTGATCAGGCGACCCTATAGTACGTGATAAGTGAAAAATGCAAAGATCAAAATTTTGTGTTTAGCTTGGTGAATCCCAAAGTTTGACTTGCGAAAAGCTGCAAACAGCCTATGGGAGATATTTCTTATTAAGAGCATAAGTTTTCCGGTGACATAAGGAATTTTTGGAGGACTGAGAAACAGTGGAAGATGAACTTCGAATAGGAAGTCCTTTAACATCGAAAACTGATGAAAATGTAGAAAGATTGAGGCCTCTTGAGAGTTCACACCGTCCAGTAGCATTGACGATAATGAAAAAGTCCTTGAAAGGCTCAGAAAAAGAATTTTTCATGTCAGGTAGAATATTGCAGCCCCTTGCAAGACCATCTTCATCAATAAGTTTTTGTCAGAAAAACATTTTGCTGTGGCTCATCAGCCCCTTATTTATTTGAATTTAAGCCCGTGTCACATTTTTTGCTCCCGATGATAAAAAAAAAATTGAAAGTAAGTCATTTTGGTACTGTCGATAATATCTAAAGGAATGTAACCGAAGAGCTGAAGGAGATTCCAGTTGAAAACGCTACTGCCTATGTACATATAGCACCAACCCACGGGAATTTCTATAAAGGGGATAACATTGATGTTTAAAGATAAAATAAAATTGTCGCAAAAAAAAAATCAGTCCAAGATAGAGGTCTTCGGACGTAATTTAAAGTAGAAGGATACTCAATTTAATGACTTTGGTTTACGTGTGCTTAATCTAATGGCATTAGATCACGGTTCCGTAAGTGATTATAGAGCATAGATTGTATGTACAACTTTAGGGGTAGTAGGGATATTAAAGATACATGAGAGATCAGAGTAATCTAATGTCATGACATTAAAGATACATGAGAGATCAGAGTAAATAGGTTGTGAGAATGTACGAGGTCTGTTCAAAAAGTGTCGCGAATTCTGAATTTCCTCGGTTTGCGTACATTCGATTTTCGATTTTTTGTGGCGTTATGTTGGTACTCATGTCTCTCACTTATGCCGACAAGTTCGGCCATTTTGAATGTTCAGTTAATTTTTGACAGCTGCTTTGCTTGCATGTGTTTTGGCTCGTCTACGATTTTTGCTCAATTTCGACCAAAAACAGCATCGCAGTAACATTGCTAAGGAGTTGTTGGACTCTGTCCGCGACCACCCAAATTTACTCCGGAGGGTCATAACTGGTGACAAATCATGGGTTTATGGTTATGACATGGAAACCAAAGTTCAATCATCCTAATGGAAGCTGCCGCACGAGCCAAGACCGAAAAAAGCGCGCCAAGTTCGGTCGAATGTGAAGGTTTTGCTTACAGTTTTCTTCGATTTCAAGGGCGTGGGTGTATCATAAGTTCTTGCCACAGGGTAGAACGGTCAATAAGGAATATTACCTGCAAGTTATGCGCAAGTTGCGCGAACCAATTCGCCAGAAATGACCGGATTTGTGGAAGAACAAAAATTGGCTTTTGCCATTTTTTGCCAAAAACAACACATTAATAATGCCGTAGCCACCGTATTCCTTAGATCTGGCCCTCTGTGATTTTTTCTTATTCCTGAAACTGAAGAGCCCAATGAAAGGACGACGATACGCTACAATTGAGGAGAGAAAGACGGCATCGAAGGAGGAGCTGAACAAGATCACAGAAAATGATTTTTTGAAGTGCTTCGAGGATTGGAAAAAACGTTGGAACAAGTGTATAATATCTGGTGGGGATTACTTTGAAGGGGACAAAAAAATATTCATGAATAAATAAATATTTTTTGAAAAAACACAAAATTCACAATACTTTTTGAACAGACCTCGTATAATCTAACGTGGTGTACGGAGCCGATTATCTTATTTTTCATATCCTTTAACTTTCAACATTATTTTTGCTTTCTCTTTTAGAAAATATTTTCGTCCACCTATTTTATCCTAGGTGCGAGATCGAACAACTTTTTGTTTGTACCAATAGATGTCAGTCAAACCTTTTATTTAAGTTATTAATTTATATCAATTAAAATTTATTATGTTTTTTTATTTTAGGAAAATTAATAATAATAAAAAAATTAGTACTGAAAAATATGTTACATAAATATAAGAATATATTTATGTATTTAATAAATATGATTAAAAATTCAAGTTTTAAAATAGTTTATCATAGAGCCTACAAGTACAATATGCATTAAATTTTTGGAGCACATCATATACAATACATTAATAATGACAATAAAGTTACAGCCCCGATAGTATTGTTCTGAATGGATACTTAAATTATGCGAAATCTGTTCCTGATAGCACAACTTAAATTATGCGAACTGAAGCACTTCTGCATGTGACAAAGTTATCGAATGAGGCTATCATTATAACAAAACAAGGTTGAAAAGGATACGTTTTCATATATCGAAGCTTTTAGTTAATATTGTTTTTGGTCATTATAACATCATGGATACAGAGTATATTACATACTTACCCGATTCAGCTAACCGATAATTTTGTCTTTTTATTAGTGATAATATGTACTCATGCAAAGATACATATTTTATGTGTCGAGTGGTCTACAGGATAAATAGTTTACTTATACTCGTAAAATACTAAAGTCACAAATTAATAGTCGAATCGATTGAATAAGTTCTTTTTCATAATCATACTGAAGTCGTATATAAAAGTGCAAATTTATGCATATTATAGTCGTACTTAGATTTTGTGTATTGCGATTGGTTGCATTGAACTACAATACGAAAATATTATCCAAAATTTAAAAAAAAACCCAACGTAAAATTGGAAAAGGTTGAAAAAAAATTAAAAGATTATTGCAACTTACGAGTACTTCGATATTCACCATCATTAACGAATGTAATTTGATTTGATTGAAATCAACTCTTTCATTAATTAAGTATATTTATTTTCAGTTTTTTCTTCAATTAAACAATATTAGGTAAAAAATAATAAAAAAATGACATCCAACATTTTAAATCTTAAAAGAGCCCAAAAATAAATATTATTACTTCAGAAATAGTAATAAACCGATTTGATATTAAAAAAAATAGCCAAGCAAAAATAGACCTACTAAAATAAGATTGGGTGTATTTTTTAAAAAAAAACTGAATAAAATATTAAAAATATTGGCGAAAAAAACAGAAATTTATCGCCATTAGTGTGAAAAAAAGTTTTCGAGCATTTGCCCATCTTGGCGGTTCTTGGCGAAGCTTATCCCATCGGTCCAGTTTTTTACCGCTTTTTTGAGAAAATTCGCCTCTAACCTCTGCTATAACTCCCTTAGATTCAGCTTTCAAGATGTTGTTTATTTACTGGATTATCAGAACGATAATCACGCATTATATCCAATAAATGTCATCCGGGTCTAGCACGGAATACTGTCCATTGCCCGAAAATAGAAACTGCCGATGCCACCCAGCTACACAAAACAATGTATTTTCAAGAATACGATGTGTCCAATATCTTTTACATATTCGGTTTTTAAAAAAATGTGCCAGAGTCAACTTTATAGCGCCACGACTATGGGGCTATTTGGTCACATCATGTCACTTGTGGGTTAACATTGCAAGCTTACGTAATGAAATTGATCGGAAGCAATTAAATATGGTTAAATTTTAAAAACATTTTTAAAGGACGACATTGGCTACCGAAAAGAAAATCATAAGTAAATGCAGAATTCCCTAAGCAATTTCTTTGCCTCAAATTTCAAAGTGTTTGTTGAGTAGAGTCGTTTACTGATATTTGACCAATACGTTAAACCACATATTCCACTCATTTTTAAAAAACCTGTAAATTTGGCTAAGTTAGAAATGTTGTTCAAACTTGAGTCTTTGCATCATCAAATTTCAAACTATACTTAGTAAAAATCATGAACAGATTTTTGGTAGATGACAGTTAACTGTATCTAAAGCTCCATCACATCACAAAAAAATATTCTTAAATTATTTATTGTTTAATATTATTTTTTCACTTATTTCAAGTTAAGCATAAAATTGTTTATCTGAATAATCTTACATTAATTGGGTAAAGCGGAAAGAAGTGGATACATTGTTTTGAAATTAGTTTTGTACCAGTTGCAATCGAATGAACACAACAAAGTATATGGCATTTTGAAGCTTGGTAAGTAATCTTACTGTTTTCATAATAAAACTTTTTTTTTCTACCCAAAGTCAACAACGTCAATGCCAGATATTGACGAGATACTTGTACGGCATTTAATTGTCTTTTAATTCGGCAAAGAGTTGAAGATAAAAAAAAAGCTACACAAAACGTCGGCAAAGTTTATGGAGACATTTAAAAACTTCAAAAAATGTGGTGAGAGGGAGTTAAGGGACCAACCAAAGTCTGGAAGACCTATGAAACTAGATGACGTGGCTTTAAACTCATGGGTAGAGTCAGATTCCCGAAAAATCACAAAAGAATTATCTCAAGATCTTGGCTGACCCTGTACAATAATCAAGGATCACTTGGAAAAAATACGAGGTCTGTTCAAAAAGTATCGCGAATTTCCGAGGGTTACGTATCGTATATTTGATTTTCGATTTTTTTTGTGGTGTTATGTTGGTACTCATGTCTCTCACTTATTCCAAAAAGTTCGGCCATTTTGAATGTTCAGTTAATTTTTGAGAGCTGATTTGCTTGCATGTGTTTCGGCTTGTCTTAGATTTATGCCCATTCCAAAAAATGGATCAAAGAATCTGTATCAAATTTTGTTTGAAAAATAAAATTAATTGAGCGGACGCATCCCGAATGTTGACTGTGGCGTATGGTGAAGCTACCTTGAAACGAAGCAACGTTTATCGGTGGTACAAAATGTTTTCAGAGGACCGAGAAGATGTGAACGACGAAAAGCGCCAAGTTCGGTCGAATGTGACCGTTTTGTTTACAGTTTTCTTCGATTGCAGGTGCGTGGTCCATCATGAGTTCTTGCCACAGGGTAGAACGGTTAATAAGGAATATTACCTGCAAGTTACGCGAAACGACCGGATTTGTGGAAGAACAAAAATTGGCTTTTGCACCATAGTAACGCCCCTGCTCACGCATTTTTGGCCAAAAACAACACACTAATAATGCCGCAGCCACCGTATTCCCCAGATCTCGCCCCCTGTGACTTTTTCTTGTTCCCGAAATTGAAGAGCCCCATGAAAGGACGACGCTACGCCACGATTGAGGAGATAAAGACGGCATCGAATGAGGAGCTAAACAAGATCATAAAACATGATTTTTTGAAGTGCTTCGAGGATTGGAAAAAACGTTGGCACAAGTGTATAATATCTGAATGGGATTATTTCATGTGTTCGTACCTATTGTTTAGATTTCTTTCAATCGGATCCATTTCTGTGAAGGATCTTTATACAGAAAAGAAACCAAAACAAGCACATCTTTCAACCCCTCGACCAATATTGGCCAAAGAAAAGGTCTATAAAAAACAGTCTGTTTTAGTGCATAAGCAACGACGCATTCTACGGAGAGTTGGATTTAGAAGTTCTGCAACATCTACCATAGTCCGCCGATATTAAAAACCTTCCAATTACCATATATTCAGGTCTTTGGAAAATTAGCTTCGAAATAAAAAATATAGATCTGTTGCTGAGGTACGAAACCATCTGGACTCCGACTCCCTTTTTTTAATAAAAAAGCACGGCAGATTTAGAAGAGGAAAATTTAAAAACTGTCTAATTTGTGGATAAAGACAATATAAAAAAATGACAATTATCCGTACAGAGTATAAGAAATTTTGGAAAAAGTAATTTTTTATCATATTCACCGCATTATCTAATATATAATGATTCTGTGCGCAAAGAAGAATCTCATAAAATTGATTGATTATAAACAGGAAAAAAAGAGCACATATTCTTTAAGTATCAATTTCAAATGAACACATTGAATGTTTACTACAAATAAGAACTTTTATGTAATCAATAAATTTAATGAATACTTTTATCGAAGACCAGCATTAGTAAATAATTCGAACAAATAAACAGCAAAATCATGTTCTCATAAACAAAAACCAAACAATTTCAACTAGCTTACAAACACAAATGTTCTTTGGCACTTAATTAATACGGAATCTAAAGGAAAAATTCAATTATTTGCTTAAATGTTGTTGATTTATGCAATTTATGCTAATAATCGTTTTAATGTGATTATTAATTTAGTGTTGAATTAAGCTCTTAATAAATTGAAAATCCAAACGCCAATGTGGAGAAAGAAATTCCCAAATGCATTGTGTACTTTTATCTTTCGTTCAAATCCTGTATGAACACATGTGTAAATGTGTACGTACGTGAACATATATAATATTTTATGCAGGGAGTAATTTTCAGCAACAGAAGAAAATTTCGATATGATTAAATCAGTGCCATTGAATTAGATATAAGAAGGATCCAATGGAGCCAGTGTATAAGAGTACAAGGGCAGATTGAAGGACAAAACTATTCTTACAAATGGTAAAATTAGCCATTCATATTCAATTAGAATATGCAAAGATTGCATTCGAATTAAATATTTACACGTTTATTCAATATAAACCGAATTGCTGAAATAGTCAGGGATTTGAATCATTCCCAAGAAGGATTATACGAGTTCGAGTACAGCCAATATACCTTGTGGGAAAATATCATGTGATATATTGGGTTGTCCGGGACGTAATTTCGTTTTTTTTTTTATAAAAATGAAAGACAATTTTCTTATAGTGAATTAATATTTTATTTAATTAAATATTGTCCAGTCTGATCCAATACGCTTTGCCATCTTTCTGGCAGTAGCATGATTCCACGCTCATAAAATATTTGTACTTTGCTGGCCAAAAAACTGATCCAAGTGATTTTTTGACCTTCTCATTTGAATTAAACGTTTTAACATCTAAAAAATTTTGTAGAGACCGGAACAAATGATATTCAGAAGGTGCTAGGTCTGGAGAGTATGGTGGGTGTGGCAGTATACGAGATCTGTTCAAAAAGTATCGCGAATTTTGTGTTTTTTTCAAAAACTATTTATTAATTCATGAATATCTATTTTGTACCCTTCAAAGTAATCCCCACCAGATATTATACACTTGTGCCAACGTTGTTTCCAATTTTCGAAGCACTTCAAAAAATCATTTTTTGTGATCTTGTTCAGCTCCTCCTTCGATACCGTCTTTATCTCCTCAATCGTAGCGTAGCTTTCATGGGGCTCTTCACTTTCGGGAACAAGAAAAAGTCAGACGAAGGCAGATCTGGGGAATACGGTGGCTGCGGTATTATTAGTGTGTTGTTTGTTTTCGGCCAAAAATTCGCGCACAAGCAACGATGCGTGAGCAGGGGCGTTATCGTGGTGCAAAAGCCAATTTTTGTTCTTCCACAAATCCGGGGATTTCTGGCGGATTGCTTCGCGCAACTTGCACATAACTTGCAGGTAATATTCCTTATTGACCGTTCTACCCTGTGGCAAGAACTCATGATGCACCACGCCCCTGCAATCGAAGAAAACTGTAAGCTTTTCGTCTGTTGTTGACGTGCTTGGGCGTCCGGCACACTTTTCGTCGTTCACATCTTCAACCATATACCACAGTCAACATTCGGAATGCGTCCGCGCAATTAATTTTGTTTTTCACACAAAATTTGATACAGATTCTTTGATCCTTTTTTTGGAATGGGCAAAAATCGAAGACGAGCCAAAACACGTGCTAGCAAAGCAGCTGTCAAAAATTATTTGAACATTCCAAATGGCCGAACTTGTCGACATAAGTGACAGTCATGAGTACCAACATAACGCCACAAAAAAATTCGAAAATCGAATATACGTAACCTGCAGAAATTCAAAATTCGCGATACTTTTTGAACATACTTCGTATTCCATCCAAGCTCTAAAAGCTTTTGCCGAGTGGTCAAACTTGTATGTGGTTTCGCATTATCCTGTTGGAACACTATAGGCGTTTTCCTTTGGACAAATTTTGCTACTAGTCGGTAGTTCTAGCTGTCATCATCTACAAGATAACCAACGAACAAACGAGCACATTGAACTGGGAGTTGCGCATACAATTTACGTTAGGTGGATTCTAGTTGCTAAAGTGAAAATAGATAGTTTTGCGGGTTCGTTGGTTATCTTGAAGAGTCATATTTTTGTCAGTATTGTTTATGTGTGAATAAACTCAGTATTGTTGCTGACTATTTTTAGGTTATGTTTCTACTAGTGTTTAGAATTTGGTTTTCCTTTGGTCATCTACTCGCAGCTACCGACTAGTAGCAAAATTGGTCCAAAGGAAAACGCCTTATACCTTACCTGTTGACCAATTTTGACCTTTTTTATTTAAGTGAATTATTCAATTTGTCCAACTGATGACAGTACACTTCAGAATTGATCGTTGTGTTGCTCGATAGAAGCTCAAAATAAACGATTCCTTTGAAATCCCACCAAACAAATAGCATCACCTTTTTTTGATGAATATTGGGTTTCGAAGTGCTTTGATCCGGTTCATCTTTTCTATTCCAGAATATTTTGCGATTAACATTGTTGTAGACAACCCGTTTCACGTCCCCAGTGGTCATACGCTTCAAAAATATATCATTTTCTTGGCGTTTGAGAAGCAAATCACAAACGTCAATGCGACGGCACAAATTTTTGAGGAACCCATATGTCGAGGTTTGAGATTAAACCTAACCGTTTCAAATGATCATAAACGCTCGAATTCGATAAATTTAATCTCTCAGCGATCTCACGAATTGTTATTCGCCGGTTTACATCAATTAATGCCTTTATTGTGTCTTCATCAGCTTCAACTGGCCTTCCAGAACGTGGTGCATCTTCGAGATCAAAATTGCCAGATCAAAATTTTGCAAACCAGTTTTGGCACTGACGCTCACTTAACAAATCTTCTCCATAAACATCGAATAATTTTTTTCTTGCTTGAACATCATTTTTATCTTTTCTATAGTAAAAAATTAAAATATGCCGAAAATACAGTTTTTCACTTTCCATATTTAAAAGGGTATCAACCCAAAACCTTGCTATGTCAGCTGTCAAAATACATTTGATTATGCGGTTTAAGTGTGAAGTTGGTTATGAAAAAATACAATTAAGTCGTCTGTTGGGAAACAACGAAATTACTTTTCGGACAACCCAATAATAGGTAAGTGCATATATAAATGCGTATTATAGTCACAGTTTTGTCGATATACGAATTGGAATATGAATACTATAAGTTATGGACACATGTCAGAAACGCAACTTGAATCCGGTTGAATTTGCAGCAAAGTATGGAGTTTAGAGCAACAGCGGCTGAAGGGTGGAAATCTCTTTGCCACTGTTGACAATTTTCCATTAAAAGAGAAAACATGAAATGTTAAATTTCTCCCTTTTTGTAAAAAGTTCGCTCTGTGATCCCGCCACCAAATGCTGGGAAATCGTTCTATTTCATCTACCAGCAAGTCTGTGTTTTTCTATCTATTATCATTTTGTCATTTTCTTATAAAAAAAAAATTCAACAAACCAAAAAAAGAAAAATCAAGTTAGAATATTTATTTTATTATTTCTTATATTTTATTTAGTTTGTTTTTGTTTTATTTTCCCTTCAATTCATTTTTTTATATGAAAAAGTTCAACAAGCTAAAAGAGAAAAGTTTTCTTATTTTCATTCACATTTCTCCATTTCCAAAAGAAATGTTTTCTTTTTTTTTTGAAACATTTTGTATGCGTAACATAGAATATTTGAGTAAGAGTATAAAATTATAGCTAAGAAAAAAACACCTTACAATGCTATGTACGGGAATTAAGTATACCTGCCTGAGTATACACTATGGACACACATGGACATACATATATATCTGCGTACTTCTTCCTTGGTGTGTATACGGTAGATGCGATCGTCTACTAGTAATTCGTTGTAGTTGTTGTTTTTTTTTTGACTTCTTCACCTTTTCTCTTTGCACGTGAAGTTTATTAAAACATGAAATGTTTGTTGGCAAGAAAAATCCCACGGCAAAAGTCTCACATTTTGCAGCTTTTATGTGCTACCTTTTTGGCCCTCTCCAATATAAGATTTTAATAATGCATTGGCGGCAGGCATCAAGTTGCTGGCGTTATGCCATTTTCTTATATATTTTTGCTTTTTACAGGATAATGGACTTGCAACAAATACAACTATATAAACACCTTAAGCTTATAAGAGTACATTGATAGACGCCACTTGTAGAGGTGAACAGTATTGATGCTGATGCTTATATTTAGCAATATTGAAGAGAAAAACCTGTCGATTTCTTTATTATAACACTGGCCTACAAAATGCTCACATTCAATTTATTTTCAACTAGAACCGAACAAAATTTTTTTTTCTGATATTTATAAAAAAAGTTATGGTAAGAAAAACACTTGAATATTTTTTTAAAATTTAATATTAAAAATATTTAAGATTTTATATCAATTATTTTAACAAAAACTCGACAAAAGCCATTGTCACAGTGGAGCATCCAAATGACTCCAATGTCCGATCTGACACGAAGAACCCTTTTATTGGGCCTTGCAAGGACTTTTTTTTAATGAAAGGAAGTGCATTTTTAAACAAGTTCTTAAAAGGTTACACATTTTCAAGAGTTTTTTTTTGATTTTGGAGGCCGTGTCAGAGCGAGGTTCGTCTTTTGCTGCTTCTTGACACTCTAAACATGTTTTATGGGTATCGGAAAACTTGTGCTCGTCTGAGTAAATCAATTTCGAAAACACAAAATTTAATGGAAAATCCTTGTTACAATATTCATTGTTCCATTTTTCGTAACCCACTATAAAAACATAACATCCTTTATCACGATCTACAGGCAACGAGTTTATTGAGGACTAACGTACAAATACAGTGTGGCCAGACCACTCCCAAAGATGTCGGTCTCATTACTTTTCTACCACGCATCCTACATTTGCAAGAGCCAACATTTGCTTAATGAAATTCAATTCCAGAAACAACTTGAAATTATTGTGAATTTTTAGCGAAATAATACAAAAAACAAAACTAGAAGATCTCAATTTCAGGTTGTTTTTTTAATTGTAATTAAGAAACCTTTCGAACTGTTAGACCTCAAAAAACGTACTAACCTCAAAAAACGTACTGGTGATTTTACCAATAATACAAAGTTTTTTGGTAAATATGAAAAAAATTCCAAACGAACCAAAGAAAATTCTTTTTTTTTTGCAAAAAAAAAACTTTTCAAAATAAATAAAAACAAAATTTTTATATGTGAAAATTTCCTTAATTTTGATAAGAATTAAAATCCACAATTTAGTCAATAATAAATATTGATTTAAAGAATAATTTCATCTAAAAGACAATAAAGTTTTTGCAAAAAAAAAAAATACAAAAGAAAATGTGAAAACTTTCAAAAAAAATTTAATTATTCAAATTTATGTTATTTGAAACCAGTAAAATCTTAAGTTTTACTTCGGATTATATTAATAATTTTTTTTTGTAAAAATGTAGATTTTCTTAATTTAATAAGAAAAATCCATATTTGATGAGCTAACAGCAAAAAAAAATAATGTTTACAGAAAAGAACTCTTCACAAATTAACATAATTACAATATTATATTACCAAAAATGTTTGTTTGCGTTCTAAATTAGAAATGAACACTTTGATTAATAAAAAACGAATATTCGTATAGAAACCGAAAAATAAACAAAAATTTATGAAAACTCTTGACGTACTAGTATAAAAAGAGAAATCCTTTTGCGTGCTTTTTCCATTTTTCTGCAAAAATACGGAAAACTTTTGCACAAGTACACTAACAGTTGAAATGTGTGAAAATGACATGAAATACGACCAGTGACTGAGTGCTGCTTTCAAATTGTTTTTGAGCACTTTCCATGTCAAAACTGAATAAATAAAAACTTTTCACAAATTCAACTTTTATTAACTAATTTTCATAAAACAAAAAAAAAAATTTCCACAAAATCTAATCTAGAAAAAATAATAACTAAAATTATAATACTCGAGAAAAGTTTGTTTTGTTTTCTTGATTTGCTGTAAGTTTCGTGTAAAATGGTTTGACATTTTGGATGAAAGAATTTAATAGAAAAAGCGTATAATTTTTAAGTAGATTCATTTGTTATGAAAATCATTTGAATATGAAAATATGTTATTTTTTTTGTTGTCAAATGTATGATGATATCTACGGTTATAAATTTCATTTAATCTCTATAGATATTCGGAGTTTTTGCGATTCAAAAGTAAATGTAAAATGATTCATTACACATTTTAGTCCTTTTGATACGAAGAAAAACTAAACACCCTCTTAACTTAACTG
The DNA here is from genome assembly GCA_958298945.1 of Atherix ibis. Taxonomy (NCBI): domain Eukaryota; kingdom Metazoa; phylum Arthropoda; class Insecta; order Diptera; family Athericidae; genus Atherix; species Atherix ibis. The sequence goes on along the minus strand of OY282605.1, from coordinate 25,097,384 downwards.
AGAATTATGCCAGTTTACAAGTTATTTAAAACTGAACTGGGTCACATATACTCATACATACCCAAATATGGTGTGAATAATTTTGACCCATTTTCAAATCCTTTAGGACTAATCTAATTACCATTGAACAATTAGTTTCGTAAAATTTATTTTTACTTTGTAACGATTAATTTAATTTTACTTTTACACTCATTTGTTCGGATATTAGTATATGTAGTCCTTATGTAAGGAGATGCCATCCATGTACACGCGCATTTCCATTCTCCTAGCAAATATGTTTTTATAGTTCCCTTTTTTTTGTTTTTTTTTCTTCACCTTTTCTTTAATAAAATCAAGAATCAAGACGATAAGACGTCATGCACTTAAATATTTATAGATTAAATGAAAATAAATAGGCAATTTGGAGAAAATTTTTTTACCAAATTCGAGTGGTCGTTATAGACTGTCAGAAAATCATTTTCAAGTTAATGGATCATTATATGATGAAAAAGTAATGAAATGAAAACTTTCGCTCCAAACCTTTAGCTATGGAAAAATTCGAGAAAAAGAATTTATAAGAAAAATATTTTCGAGCTGAATTTTAGTTTTTGGATTTTATTTTGTAAAAAAAATATAATCGTTCTTCACCATCAAACTTAACGAATAATTAATTCATATTAAGATGCTGATATGTGCCTAGCCTATTATTATAATAGTAAAATAAAATCTTGTTGTTTTTGAAATTTTACAAATATTTACAAAATAATAACAAGAATAGCATTGATTATAGTGAAAGGTTATGAGTGTTACCGTCCATCAAAATTCCTCCTTCTTTTTAGCTTAAACGTTTAAGTCATCGATGGATATATACAAGTAATAATATCCTTTCTAACATGGAAATTAATATGATTGAAAATGCGAGAAAGAAACTATTTATAATGATATACAGTCACATTACGAACTTAACTGGCTTTAAGAACAAGATGAATAACACTATTGCCAACATAAAAGGAAGTTTTTTTTAAAAAGCTTTGTACAGACGCAGAATTGAAGCCCGTAAGACTATATAGGTTTTGGTAGGCTATATAAATATGTTTCGGCATCACTAAGAGCAATCTGGCAACAATGCAGGCATAGTTTGTAGGTTGGTCTCTTATAAACAGGCAGTAAAAGTTTCAACCTCGTCCGGTAAGTGCGGTAAGACCATATAGATGGTGATCAGTAAAAATGTGTTTTTGTAGTATGCTGTAAAAAATGAAATATTTTTCATAACACACTACAAAAAACACCATAAACATTTTTGTTAACATAATGAATCCGCAAGTTTGATTTATGAAACATTTCAAAGAGCCTATGGCGAAACATTTCATATGAAGAGCACAAGCTTATTTGTGGCATTAAACATTTTTAGAGTGCCGAGACGCATATCGAAAATTGATGAAAATATGGATTGAGTGAGGGCTCTTGTGAGACAAGACCATTAATTAACATTAAAGCTTCTTGATTGGGTCAGAAAAAGGTCTCCATCATGACAAAATCCGCTGTCCTACAGCCATTAGGGATTTTTGATAAACACTCATAAAAAAATCGAGTGCTGTGGTTTCCCAAGCCTCTCTATTTATTTTATCCAAGTCCGTGAGACTTTTTTTTTTAGTTTGCCAAGATCAAAAAATACTTGAATATAAGGTAGAAGATGAAGGTGATCCGAATTGAAACCTTCCAGCACTAATAGCATAAACAACGCCTCCGCAGATTTATAGCTGCCCTAGAGAACTATTTAAAATTAGTTAATATTTATATATAAAAATAAAATAAAATTGTTACAGTTCTAGTCTTTTGATGTCAAATTTGTGGTATGTTACTGCCTTTAAAATATACAGCAGGACATGGTTCATGGCGGAGAGTAAAAGTTAAGTGAACATATTTGTGTTCACTGATTGTTCTTTTACACTTGTTAAACCAGTTCTAGAGGTTTTAGATTTGGATTTATAGAATGTTGGGAATACGAGGTCTTTTCAAAAAGTATCGCGAATTTTAAATTTCCGCGGGTTACGTATATTCGATTTTTGATTTTTTTGTGGCGTTATGTTGGTACTCATGTCTCTCACTTATGCCGACAAGTTCGGCCATTTAGAATGTTCAGTTAATTTTGGCAGCTACTTTGCTCGCACGTGTTTTAGGTCGTCTTCGATTTTTGCTCAATTTCGACCGAAAACAACATCGCATTAACATTGCTAAGGAGCTGTTGGACTCTGTCCGCGATGACCCAAATTTGCTCCAAAGGGTCATAACTGGTGACGAATCATGGGTTTATGGTTATGACGTGGAAACCAAAGCTCAATCATCCCCCGATGGAAGCTGCCACACAAGCCAAGACCGAAAAAAAACCGCCAAGTTCGGCCAAATGTGAAGGTTTTACTTACAGTTTTCTTCGATTACAGGGGTGTGGTGCATCATGAGTTCTTACAACAGGGTAGAACGGTCAATAACGAATATTACCTGTAAGTTATGCGAAAGTTGCGCCAAGCAATCCGCCAGAAACGCCCGGATTTGTGGAAGAACAAAAATTGGTTTTTGCCATTTTTGGCCAAAAACAACACACTAATAATGCCCTAGCCACCGTATGCCCCAGATCTGGAGGAGCTGAATAAGATCACAAAAATGATTTTTTGAAATGCTTCGATGATTGGAAAAAACGTTGGCACAAGTGTATAATATCTGGTGGGGATTACTTTGAAGGGTACAAAATAGATATTCATGAATAATTTCATGAATATCTTTTTTTTTTTAATTTTTGAAAAAACACAAAATTCGCGATACTTTTTGAACAGACCTCGTATTTGCTAAATGCTAGGAAAGTCCTATTCCATCTGCATGGATAACAATCTCAAATTTGAATCTCGAATTAAGTTTATTAAACCTTAATAGCATAAGAAGATTAAGTAATACTTACTTATAAAATTATTAATTTAAAAACAAGCAAACAAACAAAATGATTTCTTATTGCCAGTGACAGTTAAATCTCAACTGAAAAATGCCCTCTTGAAGTCAAAACCATATGATTTATTTATTTGAATAATTTAGGTTTAAAAAAATTAAAGAAATTTTAAAAAATTTCCTTCATTGAAAAGTAAGAATTTTTCATTTTTTTTTGTGAAAATAAAAATTGCCAATTTTGAAAATTCAATACAATAGCATAAAAATTATTAACTTACACTCAATTCGAGCATAAAGTTTGAAGTTATAATAACTCACAAAATTTTTATAAATTACAATAAATTAAATTTTTTAAAGTTTTACCAATAATAATTTTTAACTTGTCGCCATAGATAAATTTATTTTTTTTGTAAAAAATACAAAAAAAAAATTCTAAAATGATAAACAATCGCTTAGTTGGAGCATAAAATTTCCAATAATAATGATTTTAGGCAACCATTTAAGTTGTTTTTGGAAATTCGAAAGTTTTAAAGGACACGTCCAATTAGTAATAATTTTTTTTTTAAAGTTTGAGTTTTTGTTATATTTTACCAAAAACGAAAATTTTAAATTTTTGTAAGCGGAAGACAGACAAAATTTTATAACCTCATAGCCACAGAAAATTAGTCAAAAACTAAATTTTCTCTTACAAAAATTTTATGAATTAAAATAATTAAGAAAATTTAGTAATATTTTTATATATGATAAAATTTATAACCGACCATACTTAAAATATTTCAAATAGAAAAGAAGAACATTTTATGTTCAGTAATCGAAAATAATGTTTCTCAATTGATGAATACAAAATCGATTAAGTGAATTTTAAGGTTCGTAACTGTGAAAAGTTTAGAAATTAGAAAAGTTTTCATCGCAAGGAAAATTTTCCAGCAAATAACAGGAGCATATATGGATGTGTGTGTGTTGAACACATAGTAAATATACGAGTGCTGCTCGAAGGGATATTATTTCACCTTAAAATAGATCATCAGAATAATGAACGTATAACTTCAATGATAAAATGACAGCTGATTTAATTAAGGCTTTGTGCGGAAAACCTAGTTCAACCACGAAATGGGTTAACCGAAGGATGTGTGCATATCATGTCACTATTTATATACACCGATTCTGTATAGATATATGATACTTTTGAGCATACTCATATGTGTATGTACAATAGAATATGATCTTGCTACGTACTTATGTTCATGTCTATTTATTTATACGAAAGTTTACATATTTATTATATTAAAGAAAATTGTCTGTATGTAAATTTATTAAATAAAAAGCTATCTAGTCGAGGTAGAAATTATGATTTTGATCCAAGAACTTAAAGAGTCTTAGTATTAGGAATTAAGGTTCTTAATAAGAAACAGCGCAGAAAATTTCATTGCTTTTCCTCTTCAATATGCATTAATGTTCAAAATCATTTTTCTTAAACACTATTATTTAGTTAATTGAACGGAAAATTGATATAAAATAATGCTTAATAGAAAGCGTTTTTTTTTCAATTCTTTTATTTTTTATTATAATATAATCTTTTAACAAAGTGTAAAAATGAAAACTTTAATACTCATAAACTTGTATGTATGTATTGTATATTACAGGTATAAGAATAAAATTGAAAAATTGTATCCTTTTTACAGGAAATTATTGTTTTGTTTCCAGTTGATTGTAATTTTTTCATATAGTAAATTCTAGTGGAGACTGTACAAAAATTTTTATTACCAAATGATACGAATCGTCAAGTTTTGTCGATGTAATAGTGAATGGCACACTTTATCGAAACGTCTCAAAACTACCTTTAAGAAAATGGGGAGGGGGGGGGGGGGGGGGTGATAAATGAAATAAAATAAAAATAAAAATGAAGGTTCTATGATGGCCAAGAAAGGAAAAAAAATACACAGAGGAAAAGGAAAATATAAATTTCTGTGTCCCAAAGGTTTTATGAAGGTTAATTTGAAAACGATATGAACCTGGAAGTGAAAATCGTGTGTATTCGCCTTCTGGCTCTTGGCACCAGTTTAGTTCTTTAATTTTAAATTATTTTCTAGTGATGTGCCAATTTCGTTACCGTTTGCCATAGATCCTTTTTACCACTGTTTTTTTTTTACCAATTCGACTCTTTTGTCATACTTTTTCACTCTGTGTGTTTTGTTTTTATTTTTATTCTAATAATATTAAGGAGTATTCTAAGAAAATTAAGGAAGAAAATTTAAAGCCACTAGAAGTATCTTCAATATTTTCAAGAACTATACCATATATACAGACTATGTACACATATGGATGACCGAAAACGTTTTAAAAACATAAATTCTTATACACATATCCTTACATGTGGTTCAATCTAAAAGCCAGTCACAATATGTGTGTATAAGGTAGTCGTATATTGATGTACGAAAGTATATCATATATGGCCATTTTGGTATATATTTTTGGCTGAAAATGGACATACGTGAAGCTCTTACAAATGCTATTATCCTTGAATTTTGATGATATCAAATTGCATTTTTCATAGGACGCATCAAATACGAAACACTGGTTCCCGTATACATTTTACACCGTAAATTCGTGTGCGTTTTCAACTAAACCATGATTAGATCAAAAAGTTGTAAAATAGTTATAGCACATAGATGGTCATGATTTTTTTATAAACTCACATTATGGTAGTATTGTGCGTTTATATATATTTACATATATTCGTATGTGCATACGGATGTAATGTAGTGGGTGAAGATTTTATTGAGTACATACCATACTGGTGGTAACTCTGTATTATAAGTTATAAACTAGTTTTATTATCGTCGCAATATTTAAACGTTAAAGATACTCTATGTAATGTGACCTCTGTTGATCATAAAGACGACTAGATTTTTGGATAAAATTTAGATCATTTTTATTTTTCATTCATCTTGAGCTAAAAGTATTTTAAATTTCTGTTTGTTTTTCTCAAGTATCGTCTCAAGTTTACTTTTAAAAAACTATGATGATAAAATTTTTTCCAATCTATGCTTTAGAAAGTAAAGTTAAATAAAAATAAAATTATATTCAGATTTTGACAAAAATATTTATTTAATTATATTAACTTAGTCATTAATGACTAATTGTAGGACTTGATCGTTTTGAGATAATTTTTGATGAAATTTTCGCATATTTGAAATTATAAATCGGTTATGACTTGACAAAGGTTGGTTTCTTAATGCTCTAAACAAAATCCAGCGGTGTTATTTAGAGTATTTAAAATCACAACAAAATAAAGTTCAACTGCGTTAAATTAGACCATCTTGAAGGTCAATTGACATCACCAAATCTTGAAATTACACATTCTATTTTTGAATAAAGTCAAAATTTAGCGTGTTATGCGACTGGGTTCGGATTAAAATCTTTAAGTTAAGGGCAAAAAATCTATATTATCATACGCCCATTGAGCTCAAAATTGACGGTAACGGCGTCTCCTTTATAATTTTGAAAATAAAAACGAGCTAGTAAAATGTGCAGACCAAAATACACACCTGACTGTTACTTCTCGCTAATAGAATGACTTTCCACGAGGTCTGTTTCTTCTCGCTAATAGAATGAAAGAAATACGAGGTCATTTCAAAAAGTATCGCGATTTTTGAATTTCCGCGGGTTACGTATATTCGATTTTCTTATGGCGTTATGTTGGTACTCATGTCTCTCACTTATGCCGACAAGTTCGGCCATTTTGAATGTTCAGTTAATTTTTGACAGCTGCTTTACTTGCACGTGTTTTGGCTCGTCTTCGATTTTTGCCCATTTTCGACCAAAAACAGCATCGCATTAACATTGCTAAGGAGCTGTTGGACTCTGTCCGCGACGACCCATATTTGCTCCAGAGGGTCATAACTAGTGACAAATCATGGGCTTATGATTATGACGTGGAAACCAAAGCTCAATCATCCCAATGGAAGCTGCCGCACCAGCCAAGACCGATTGCAGGGGCGTAGTGCATCACGACTAATAAGGAATATTACCTGCAAGTTATGCGCAAGTTGCGCGAAGAAATCTGCCAGAAACGCCCGGATTTGTGGAAGAACAAAAATTGGCTTGTGCACCATGCAAACGCCCCTGCTCACGCATCGTTGCTTGTGCGCGAATTTTTGGCCAAAAATAACACACTAATATGTTAATGACTGTATTCCCCATATCTGACCCCCTGTGACTTTTTCTTGTTCCCGAAATAGATTCTTTGATCCATTTTTTTGGAATGGGCAAAAATCGAAAACGATCCAAAACACGTACAAGAAAAGCAGCTGTCAAAAATTAACTGAATATTCAAAATGGCCAAACTTGTCGGCATAAGTAAAAGACATGAGTACCAACATAACGCCACAAAAAATCGAAAATCGAATATACGTAACCCGCGGAATTTTCAAAATTCGCGATACTTTTTGTACAGACCTCGTATGCCTCATTGCTGAAGCAAAAAGCGAAAAAGCTCCAAACGTGTCTACGGCAGAATCATACCTTTTTGTATGATATTTTTTACACTTTTAACTTATTATTCGATATTAAAACAATCCATAATAAGAAATACCAAATTCTAAGCTAAACAAATAGTACCTTGAATGACATATACATTTGACAGCTGTCATATAACCTGTCACTATTTCTTTAAGATGGTTTTAAAATCAATTAATCCACTCAATTTTAAACACAAACAAAAAAAATAAATGTTTATCGATTTAAGACCAAAATTTATTTTTAAAAAAATATTCTATGACAAAAATTATATAAAATAGAATAATTTCTCCAAAAAAATACATTAAAAAAAAGTTTTATAAATGTCACCAAAATACAGACTTCCTCTTCCCGTTAAAGATACAAAATATATAAAAACATAAACTTCAATTTTAAACCAAATTCCTTCACAATTTCTATTAAGTTACGTTAGGCAAAATAATTTTAAAAAAACAGACCTGCAGGGTTTAAGTATTAATAAAAATTATAGAAGATACCCAGCCAGCAATAATAAAATGAAAGGAGGTAAAAAAAAATTTTGAAATAAACTTTCATTCTTTATTTGATGATGTTATTGGGGTCAAATAAAATATTCACTTAAAGTAGACAGCAAAAAAAACTTGATGGATGTCAAGAAATTTTTAAGTTTATCAAAGGCTACCGATAATTCTATTATATCTCTTGAGAGTATCGAAATCGAAATCCAAATCTACTATTTCTACCCTTTCGAAAAGTTGCAACAAGCATAAAGTTTAAATCCCTTGATATGACAATTTGTTTCATGTCTCGCATAAACAAAATATTTTTGTTTGTCAAATTGAAACGTGCTCGTATACAGTATTTTTCGTACTTTGTAAATAATGCAAATTATTCATTTTACCCAAGGATCATATTGTCTGCATGTGGCTTCATGTTCTATATAACAAAATATAAGGTTAACTGCTTTAACTCTCCGCCAGTGGTTGGTGGTTGGTGGTTGGTAGTCAACGGTTAGTGGTTGATAGTCGGCACCAATATGAAAATATTCCATTATCATTTCGGTTTTTTTTTTCGTTACTTTATCTCCATTGCCTATGAAAAGTGGATGGATGTACTTTTGCAAGTATATACTTAATAATAATAAAGTAGAAAAATGAAAGGAACACAAAAACTTCTTCAACATTAACTGAGATTTTGAGTGTGAAAAGTGCGATTCCTTACACAATGTAAGAGTGATTTGCCATCGACCACCAATAGACGCAAATATTATATACTATTTACACATATACGGATATATAAATATATATGTGAGTATGTACCTTACAACGTAGAAATCTTATGGAAAGAAAATCATTTCGCCATTATTTATTATTTATTATACCCCATTTACATAATGAAAGCATTAATTCTCTTCAATTAACTTTCGAAAGCTCACCCATTTTAATTTAGCACTAAAATAAAAAAAGAAAAAATTCTATAAGTTGAAGCGATAAAACGAAACAGACTTATATGGGGAAGACAGGGTGGCACTATGGATAGAAAAGAGTGAATTATAGAAAATGAAAAAGCACAGTAAGCTTTAACATAAAAATAATCTTTTCTGATTAATTGAAGAGCAAATCTTTGCCTTAAGAAGAAAAAGGCCAAAGAAAAAATTCGACAAAATAATCTATAGACGAGCATAATAAATAAATGAGAATCATCTTAAGGGAAATCCTCAAAAAATATCGTTTTAAGCATTTAGCGAAAGAACGAGAGATAGAGAGAAAATATAAGTTGGAAAAGTTTACCTAAAGATTTTGTGGTATTTTCTTTTTATTTATTTTACTAATTACAACTTACGAGTGTTTTATTCTATTTTATTTATTTTTATTATTTTTTTTTCTGTTGGTTTGTTTGTTTGTTTGTTTCTGAGGTAGAGTTTACTTCTACTTCTTTTTCTTCTTATATTATTTTTCTTTCTAAGCTTTTATATACTTCTTATATTACTCGTATTGTAATATTATTGCAATTACAAAATTTTAGTTAAAAAAAAAAGAAGAAACAAATAAGCTTTTATTTCTTTATGAGTATTTCATTTTAATTTGCCTTTTTTTTTCTTTTACCTTATAAAAAAAAGTTGTAGGCATTATTTAGTTTATCTTCTTGAGGTAAAAATGAATACTCTCCATTTTATGATTTTTTTATTTTTTTTTTATTTGACAGGTTTCATTTCTACATTATACATTATAACACATAGTCATGAGACACAGTCGCTCCTATGGAGCATATAGCGGCACAGAGAATACACGTCTCTAGTTGGTGGTAGGAGGCTTCTTTTTTTTGTTGGCGTCATCATCTATAACTTCGGTTGGGGCATAGCACTGCACGATGGTGATGTTTCGGAACTTCGAGTGGAGCCTGCTGTCAGAAGGCGGTCGGAGACCGGTTTGTAGCCCATGAGAGATTTCTTTTTGCGTTGGCCGATAGGATCAATCCGACTCCACAGTGGTGGCCGCTGTCGTTGCCGCTGTAGATGAAGTGTTCCACCCGTCTGCGTTGTGAGGGCTCCCTTGATGATTCTACCTTGTCTCGGAGATTCCCAGGATGTCGAGGTTGTAAGCGTTTTTGGGAGAGAAGCCAGTCGAGAAGTTTTTGGGAGAGAGTTCCGCACGTTCCAGATACCTATTTGGGCTGTTCGATGAAAACCAGATGAGTTTTTTGCCTGAGGTACGGTCCGGTTGATTCTTCTTGTGCTGTTTCTTGATATAAAAACATAGCTTGCGGCTTATCAGGCCAGCGAATAACCTCCAGTGACGTTGGGGGACCGTACGGACTACATATAAGGCTTGTAGTCGGCCTCTCACCCCGGCACCATGCCGAGATGGCGGCAGCGGGAATCGAACCCGCTACCTACCGAGTGTGAGTCGGTCGACTCACACACGGTTAAACCTGCGGGGTACGCAGTGTTCCCAAGCGGTCATCCATCCAAGTACTAACCACGCCCAGTAATTCCGGCTGAGCCAACTTATATGAACAGTTGTTTAATTTTTAAATGCGTCACGACATTTTACTAATTTTACTAATTCGCAGAAAATTTACAGCAAAATAATCTATGAGAATACAATTTTCAGAAAAACTTAAGTTTATCATGATCATTTCATAGGAACGATTTGTTTTCTGGCCACCAACTTAGTACATGAAAAAATATTGAGGGTGAGCCAACTTCAATGGGCAAGGGCTCGTACATGTCATTCATGGTAACAACGCTTGAGTGTAAAATTTGCCATTTTAAATTATTGATATTTAATTACTAAAAGCTTTCTGCAAAAGTAGTGATTCTGCCGTAGCCATGTTTTTCAATTTAGGAGGAGATTATGGTCGTTATAGTTATCTTACTGAGTGAAAAATTGATATTACAATGAAAAAATTTGAAGAAACTGAGTTATTGTAACGTACGCTTTAGTGAAAATATTACTGCTGTTATTGAAAGTGTAACCGAAGATCCAAATTTATTGATTTTAGACACATTTTATGGAGCGGAATTTTGCAATTGGACATAGATATCCATTCAAAAAAAGTGGGTTGTACAGAAGATATGCCGATTGGATGCAACAAAAACAGGCTTTAAACGCTGATTTTTTAAAAATATTTTCTTCATTTTTTTCTTGCACAGTGGATATAACAATTAGCAAAATTTTCATATATGGGGTTCTAAATATCTACAAGTGACTGTAAGATAAACCATTGTATCCGCGAAGAGTAACTATTTTGCACTGACGGTGTCATTGATCCACATTTCTTTGATGATAAAAAGAACACAATTCTGAGAACTTGATGATTTTAATCTGGACCATGTGTTTTTTTCAAACAAGACAGCTCCACATGCCAGATAATATTAATCAATTTTGGCATTATTTGATGAAAAGTTGCCAGAACGTGTAATTTTTAAAAATTGGTAGTGTTAATTGTGGCTGCCAAGATCGCATAATTTGAATCCGTTGGACTGTTTCTTATTCAACTACGTAAAATTTTATAACCCATTGGAGCGCTTCGTCGTTAGGAAAGTATAGTGTACGAGGTTTGTTTAAAAAGTATCGCGAATTTTGCATTTCCGCGGGTTACGTATATTCGATTTTCGATTTTTTTTGTGGCGTTATGTTGGTACTCATGTTTCTCACTTATGCCGACAATTTCGGCCATTTTGAATGTTCAGTTAATTTTTGACAGCTGCTTTGCTTGCACGTGTTTTGGCTCGTCTTCGATTTTTGCCCATTCCAAAAAATGGATCATAGAATCTGTATCAAATTTTGTGTGAAAAATAAAATTAATTGCGCGGATGCATTCCGAATGTTGACTGTGGTATATGGTAAAGCTACCTTGGACCAAAGCATCGTTTATCGCTGGTACAAAATGTTCTCAGAGGGCCGAGAAGATTTGAACGACGAAAAGCGTGCCAGATGCCCGAGCACGTCAACAACAGACAAAAACATTGATGAAGTGAAGAAAATAGAATTGGCCAATCGCCAATCGTTAGAGAAGTTGCTGAGGAATTAAACATATCGATTGGCTCGTGCCATTTGATATTACCAATGATTTGGGCGTGGGACAGGTCGCTGCGAAATTTGTACCAAAATTGCTCAATTTCGACCAAAAACAACATCGCATTAAGTTTGTTAAGGAGCTGTTGGACTCTGTCCGCGATGACCCAAATTTGCTCCAGAGGGTCATAACTGATGAAGAATCATGGGTTTATGGTTATGACGTGGAAACCAAAGCTCAATCATCCCAATGGAAGCTGCCGCACGAGCCAAGACCGAAAAAAGCTCGCCAAGTTCGGTCGAATATGAAGGTTTTGCTTACAGTTTTCTTAGATTGCAGGGGCGTGGTGCATCATGAGTTCTTGCCACAGGGTAGAACGATCAATAAGTTATATTACCTGCAAGTTATGCGCAAGTTGCCCGAAGGAATCCGCCAGAAACGCCCGGATTTGCGGAAGAACAAAAATTGGCTTTTGCACCATGATAACGCCCCTGCTGACGCATCGTTGCTTGTGCGCGAAATTTTGCCCAAAAGCAATACACTAATAATGCCGCAGCCACCGTATTCCCCAGATCTGGCCCCCTGTGACATTTCCTTGTTCCAGAAACAGATTCTTTGATACATTTATTGGAATGAGCAAAAATCGAAGACGAGCCCAAACACGTGCAAGCAAAGCAGCTGTCAAAAATTAACTGAACATTCAAAATGGCCGAACTTGTCGGCATAAGTGAGAGATATGAGTACCAACATAACGCCACAAAAAAATCGAAAATCGAATATACGTAACCCGCGGAAATTCAAAATTCGCTATACTTTTTGAACAGATCTTGTAGTGTGCCTACAGCGCATACTGTAGTGCATTGACACACTACAGTATATTAGTAGGCTTAGATGTGAATTTTAAAGTTTACATATAAAATTCGTATTTGTACATTTTTACTATGACAAAATTGCTAATTTCTGCCATCAACTATTTAAAGCAGCAATTAGCAGTTTTGTCGTAATAAAAACTAACAAATACCAATCCTATACGTAAACTTTTAAATTCACATCTAAGCCTACTAATAAAATTAATATACTGCAGTGTGCCAATGCACTCCAGTATGCATTGTAGACACACTACACTATTCTTTCCGAAATACAAAATGAATAATCTCGTAGTAATCTCAGTGTGACTATGGACAAGCCATTGTATTCGTGAAGTTGACATTGACCTGTATTTTTTTAAATCGTCAATTCTTAGCACGATAACAAATTTTTTTGTTGGCCTGAACTTGACGATTTTTATGTGAACTATTTGTGGGGTCAACAAAAAAAAGCGCCACAAGCCATACCACGACACGGCAGATTTTGGGTTAATTGCACGAAAAGTTTCAAGGACTTTTTTAATGAAGTCAATTGGCCTTCAAGGTCGTGCAATTTAAAACCATTAGATTTTTTTTTTTGGGACTACGCAAAAGATTATGTTTACACAGACTTCAACATTTTTTTAAATTCTCTAAAATCTTCAAATTTTAGAGAATTTAAAAACCAACAGCCGTCAATTAATAACCAAATTACTGCCCGAAATGTACGAAAAAGTCATCAAAAATTACCTCATAAGGTACGAGTCCTTCAAGATATTTCATATGATAGCCGCTTTTAATAATGTTCATATTCAATCAATTTAAATAATAATAAAAATTTCTAAATTTTAAGTTTGTTTATTTCAATATTTCTTTCCGAATCACAAATTTGATAACCCCTTCATTATGGTAATTTTCGAAAACGAAAATTTTAACTAACAAAAACTTATTGAAATATGCATACTGACAATAATATACGAATAGTAGCAACAACAAAAAAAAAATCTTCTTTATTTACTGTTAGAATGTAAACATTTAGCTTAATGCAGAAGCTTTTATTTTTGTTTTTTTCTTCTTTGTTGTTTATTTGTTGGATTTTTACTTAAAACCAACGCATTCAACATCGAAAATGAAACACAAACATTATGGAATATATAGTAAGAAGACAATAAAACCAGATTCCATGACAACATTGTGTAATATAACGAGTATTACATCGTAGGATTTTTCTTAAGTTACATCAAGAATTGTGATCTGGTTTTAGCTATAACTACGAATACCAACCAGTATAGCTGAAAATTGCGATGAATATAATTTTGCGAGAAAATCCAGTATGTAAGACTTTAAATGAAGATGGAGGTCGATGGTAACGAATCTACGCAGATTCTAGAAAATCTCCAGGGATCTATAGAATGACTTACATGCCTGACAATCTGAAGAGGTGGTAAACAACTACCATGTTTAGCTAGAACAAATTTAACTCAAGCTAATGTAAAAAGGGTTTTGTGATGGATTGAAATGGTTTCAAGGAAAATCATTGGTGTGTGTGCATATTTATTTATATCAACTAGAACAAAAGTAGAAAATTCAAATTCTTTCTTCATATTCAGTTAGCATCTGGTTAACAACAATATCTAAACTATACTCGTACACATTTACAACTAACACTAATCATAGTTGTCTCTTGGCGTTTGCTTCTAATTTTACTTTATTTCATACTAGTCAGCATTTGACTATACTATTTAAAAATTATATTCCAAATAGAGTATACATCCTTAGTACTAAGAAGAAGAAAAACCAAAAAAAAAAAAAATATACAAAAGAGAATAAGAAAAATTATTGCATATTAAGACAAAGAAATTTTAAAGAAGAAAATTAACTTATTAAAAAGTTCAAAAACATCAGTGACCTCTAAACTTATGAGAGTTTTGTGAATTTCAAGGTGTACGTACATTGGGTAACTTTTTATTAAATAACATTCATCTTCAAGAAAATTTTTGAATAGTTTAAATTTGATATCAAATTAGATGAGATGAGATGATGGTAAATTCCTCCTATACATTCACTGACTGAAATTAGATATATTCAACTATCTGGTTTGCTCATTAGAAGAAGAAGAAAAAAAGACTATAATTAAGTTTCATGAATTGTATCATATGTCATTTTAGCATAATATGTTATATACGTATGTATTCACAGTCGATGAGTGTCACTTATCACAAAAAGAAATGAAAAAAAAAATACATACTCGCAAATTAATTAATAAAGATATTTTGTGAATATCTTTATAAATTGGGGGATGTCACCATCACTTATTATAATAAGCGTCCATTGTGGCAAATAGTTCAGCTCATCGAACTCACGTAATTTAGATTTTATTTCTATAATAATAAAATAGTTTTCTACTTTTATATTAAAAACGATTCCATCGATAATTTTCGAGTGATTTTATGTATAAGAAAAATTTCATTTTGTATTTTTTATAAATAAATATGGATAACTAAATAAATTTATAGAAATATCCATTTGTTGTCATGACACAATTCACAATAATTTCACAAATAAAATAATTCGAAAAAAAAAATATAGAAAAAAGAGAAAAAATACATTAACAAATAATGACATTGTCAACATGATTATAAACAGTCATGTTTATAAGTTGTCTAATATAAGGACACCATTCTCCCCATCGAATGAAATTCCTTTTAAATATTCAAAGTCCATGACAGTTTGTTCTATGGTATAAATATGTGCAGAAATTTTTCATTTTTTTATGTACCAGTCATTACGGGAAGGAATAAAAGCATAATTGTAACCCTTCAGAAAACAAATGAACCATTTTATTTATGTTTTTAAACAAATTTGTACAAGCCCGAGAAAAAAAACACGCCTTCATGATTTTAATTTTCCATTTCAACATTTCTATTTGGTTTATGCCATTTTATACGCGCGGACATTTTATTGCACAATGTGTACAATCACATGCAATAAAATTAAGCTTCCTTGTTGGAAATGCAGTTAAAAATTTTTTTGCAAGAAAAAGGAACGTTCTATTGACCCATTTAGGTATGGAATATATTTCTATATGGCTTGTGGCTTATAGTTTATAGCCATTTTTTTTTTTTGGTTAAACAAAAATGTGTTTTTAATGATTAATTTTTTTTTCTCTTTTTTTATTTTTATTCAATTTTTATGTTCAAATATATGTTGAAAATCATTTTCAAATTTTCTTTTCTTTTATGTACATATAAGGATATATTGGCAAATGTTTCAAATTGAAATAGCAAAAAAAATTCTAAAAACCAAAAAAAAATTGCATAAATTTTCATTTATATTTGAGCGAATCTATTAACAACACAAATAGCAAGAGTCGAATAGAAACTATTATATGAACAATTAATAATAAATTTTCAAGGACCATTCATCTTATAAAATCTTTAGAAAATTCAACAAGTTCCCTTTTTTATCTTATGTTCTTTTTGGCAAAGAATTTTCATATTCAGTATCGAAAATTCTTCAGAAACTTTTTATGTGCAGTTTTTATAGACACATTAATTTTAAACAATAATTAATAGTTATAAAATGGTAATAAATTTAATTTTTAATTTTTATTTATTAAGTAATATTTTATCGTTTAAGTAAAAATACCTATCAGTCGTTATAAAAATTGGAGATAATTTTAAAATATATTTCAAACAATTTCTAATCAAAAAATATACATTATTCTTTTTTGTAATTTTAAATTGTCATTTGACAGTTGTCATTTTTATATATTTATCATTTAACTATATAGTTTGCCATTTTATATTATGAATCGTTTAAAAAGAAACGCTGATTAGGTGCTGGAACAACTGACTTTTTTTAAACACAATTTTCTTCAGAGATTATGGTCATTTCAATAAGCAAAAATCCAAAATATGAGGCTCTGAAAATCCACATAAAGAAGCCATTGCATTCGTGAAAAGTGCGCATTTAGGTCCGAAGTTATATCTCTAAACCATAAATTCTGAACGAACTTTTTTTTACCCTGAAGTAATCGATTTTAATCTAAAGCAAAAAATTGCTACGAGCCACATAATTTGCGCAAAAATTTCAAGGACTCAAACCTTTGAGAATTGGGGATATCAATTGCCCTCCAAGATCGTAAGATTTGACGCCGTTTGACTTTTTTATAGTTCTACGTAAAAGATCGTAATTACATTGGAATGCCTCAAACTTTAGAGCATTTAAAAGCCAACAGTCGGCAAGTAATGGTCTTATATTTCGGATTATTGCTTTCAATTAGCAAAAATCCAAAATATGAGGCTCTAAAAATCCACAACTGACTATACAGAAGCCATTGCACTCGTGAAAAGTGTGCATTTTGGTCCGAAGTCATATCTGTAAACCATGAATTCTCAACGCTCTAACTGTAAGAATACGGACTTTTTTGACCTGAAGTAAAAGATTTTAATCTAAAGCAAAAAAGTGCTACGAGCCATATAATTTGCGTAAAAATTTCAAGGACGCAAAACTTCGAGAATTGGGAATGTCAATTAGCCTCCAAGATCGTAAGATTTGACGCCGTTTGACTTTTTTGTATTTCTACGTAAAAGATCATAATTACATTGGAATGCCTCAAACTTTAGAGAATTTAAAAGCCAACAGTCGGCAAAGTAATGGTCTTATATTTCGGATTATTCCTTTTTATTACTTTCAATAAACAAAAATCTAAAATATGGCGCTCTGAAAATCTACAACTGATTATACAGAATCCATTACATTCGTGAAAAGTGTGCATTTCTGTTGAAAGTTATATCTCTAAACCATCAATTCTGAACGCTCTAACTGTAAAATAACGTTATTTTTTTTGGCCTGAAGAAAAAGATTTTAATCTTAAGCAAAAAGTGCTACGAGCTACACATTTTGCGCAAAATGTTTCCTGGATGCGTAACTTCGACAATTGTGAATGTCAATTGCCCTCCAAGATCGTAAGATTTGACGCCGTTTGACTCTTTTGTAGATCTATGTAAAATATCGTAATTACATTGGAATGCGTCAAAAGCCAACAGTCGGCAAGCAACAGACGAATTACAGCACGAGATATGCGAAAAAGTCATCCAAGATCACCTTAAAAGGATCGAGTTACGTGGCAACTATTTGAATAATTTTATATTACATGCATAATAGCAAAGTTCATGCAATATAATTAATAATAATTTTATATGAATCTGAATTTTAAATATACTTTATTTGATATTACTTTCAAAAGCACAAAATTGGATAATTCTTATTCACAAATATTTCCAACAATTTCTAATAAAAAAAAAACACTACTTATTTGGATTGAGAATAAAACCAATAGTATATTTATTAAAAACCTATATTTTTCTTAAATAAAAAGAAAGAAAATATTGTAATTTAATAAAAAATATAAAAAACAAAATATTTTATAAAAAGGATGGTTTTTTTTTCGAAAAAATTAATTTTCAATGAATTCCAATTCCATGCCGGATATTATCAATTACTGAACACAAATGGAATAGAAACCTTTCATGGGACAGATATAGAGGACGGATACCTAAAGCATAAATCACCCTAACAGTCCTGTTAATTGAATTTACCATCATACTATGAAACTGTTCGATAAAAGGACATTTCTACCTCAAAGGATCTGCCTGTTTATTCACTGCAATTCTCGGAAGGCCTTATGAAAATATGTTATAATATAAATGGATTCACAAGTATTTTGATGGAAAATGAACTAAATTTTGTCAGCGTTTATCTTTCTACACATATACACTTTGAATGAAATGCGTTTAAGTTCTTATTTGTAAAAGGATTAATTTTTAAAAGCTGCTAATTTAATTTGTAAATTTTTTTTCATCAGTTAGGAAGGAGGGTTGTTTACACCGGAAATTAAGATATTTTGCGTAATTCAATTGTGAATACTCGCAAAAAATATATACTTTTTGATAAAATATTGAAAACGAAAATTTATTTTTTTAAATTTTAATATTTTTTTTTTTTTTTTGAATAATAAACTGAATTTTATCACTTACCGCTTTCTCAATACAAAATCTATCGGCAATTGGATAAATCAATAAAATCTGAAACAAAAATAGAAACAAATTTTCCTAAGTTGTTCCACAAAATACAAACACCAGAAACGGTTTTTTTTTATTTATTTTTTTACACTAATATTAAGAAAAACTTTTCATTTAAAGGGAAATATTAAAATGTAAACAATTTCTTTTCATTGAAACTCAAGGGATTTGAAACGATAAATAAACTATTGAAGAAAAAAACTGTTAATATTTTAATCCTGTTTTTAAATTATGCTTACTTAATTAAACATATTTTAACAAAAACGATAAGGTGCCTATTAAGCTGAAGCTTTACAAATTCCAATTAGTTTTTTCTTAACTATGCTGAGTTTAGTAATTTAATTTGCTTAACGAAAAAAAAATTCCAATTGTATTCGATAGTTCCATGAACGAACTTTTAATGGCTTCCGAATGTTCTATTTGGAATAAACGCCCCTTACTGTAAATAATCTAGTACTTACCTTAATGGAAAACACTATAAATTAACACTGTTTGTATCAAAACAAATTGTTCACTTTTCTAATATAGTGTCACCTATTTAAATTTCAATAAAATTCGTATAAAATTAAAAATTTCGTTTTGACACTAGAACATGAAAAAATATGCGACCAAAAAAAAATCATAAACGTCAAAATTCAATAAACATAAACAATGAAGTGATAGCTAAGTGGATGGTGCTTATGTTCAGCTGGAGAGAATTTATGTGTTGTGCTCAGCAAAACGAATTTTGTTTATTTCTTATTGAAATAATTTTATATTATTTAAGGCAATTTATTTCAATTTTGTATTTTTTAAAGTATTTTTTCATATTTTGAATATAAAATATTTTTCAATATGTTAAAGAATCATAGAGAAAAAACGTTGTATGATTGTTAGTTTTTTTTATTGGAGTGTATCGGGTGACGGTTTGCGCATATGCTACAGAGCTGGAATACACTGTTAAATTTTATTTTCAACAACAACACAAACAGTTGCTCCCAAGTATATCTTTAAAATGTTCTTTGTGCATGCAGATTCGATCAAAAACTGGGGCATTTTTCTCCAAATATTACTTATATTATAATTTTGAAATTATCTTTTTTAATATTCATTCCAAAATAAATGAAAAACTGATCTCCTAACAATATATCTTATTCTTAAAAATGTCCGAATATAAAATCAGATTCATACCAAATATTTCGCTTAAAAACATAAACTGAAAATATTTCAATAAAAAGCTTTTATATTTTTTTTTACTTTTAATATAGTAAATAATAATATAAAAATTTATTAATAATAAAAATATTCAATAAAGAAGAAGAAAAAAACAAAATATATAAGATATCATATTTTATATTCAGGGCAAAATTAATTGATCGACCAATAACTTGTGAGTAACCTCATAAAAATATAAAACTGTTTATTTTTATTGTTATTCTTATTTATGTTTTATAAATTATATAAATATTTATGATCAATAAAAATAATAAAATATTTCGATTATAAAATTTCTAAATTAATTCACTTTGTTAGAGTTGTAAAATTATTTGTTAGATTTGTTATTAAATAAAAAAAAAACAAAAGAGGAAACTAGAAATTTCAAAAAATAAAAACAAAATTTTGGTAATCCTTGGCCGTTCAAAAAAAAAATTTCTTCTATATAAATTTGAATATATTTTTTTTTACAAAAAAACAACATTTTATTAAAAATTATTGCCTAAATAAGTGGGAGCATAAATCTCACAATAGCACGGCAATATCAAAAAATATTTAAAATCTTTAAGAAAACTTATATGCTTTTTTTCTGGATTATAAAACCAAAAAATTTGTACAGATTATTAAAAAAATGTAATTTTTAGTAAATTTACAACAAACATTAACGAAATATTGTACAACAACAAATATAAAAATTGTAAATTGGCACCAAACTATTTAAAAAATGATTTAAAAATATATAAAAAATTACTATACGAGGTCTGTTCAAAAAGTATCGCGAATTTTGTGTTTTTTTCAAAAATTATTTATTTATTCATGAATATCTATGTTGTCCCCTTCAAAATAATCCCCACCAGATATTATACACTTGTGCCAACGGTTTTTCCAATTCTCGAAGCACTTCAAAAAATCATTTTTTGTGATCTTGTTCAGCTCCTTCTTCGATGCCTTCTTTATCTCCTCAATCGTGGCGTAGCGTCGTCCTTTCATGGGGCTCTTTAGTTTCGAGAACAAGAAAAAGTCAGAGGGGGCCAGATCTAGGAAATACGGTAGCTGCGGCATTAGTAGTGTGTTGTTTTTGAACATAAATTAAACAATTGTAACTAAGACCAAAAGTTTTGTTGATTCTTAGACATTATCGACAATATTATGTAACTAAGACCAATATGGACTTATGGACTTATGGAAAATTCTGTAAGAATGTTCAGTTCATTTTGGACAGCTGCTTTGCTTGCACGTGTTTTGGCTGGTCTTCTATTTTTGCCCATTCCAAAAAATGGATCAAATAATCTGTTTCGGAAATAAGAAAAAGTCACAGGGGGCCAGATCTGGAGAATACGGTGGCTGCGACATTTTTTTTTTTTGGCAAAAAATTCGCGCACAAGCAACGATGCGTGAGCAGGGACGTTTTCATGGTGCAAAAGGCAATTTTTGTTCTTCCACAAATCCGGGCTTTTCTGGTGGATTGCTTCGCGCAATTTGCACATAACTTGCAAGTAATATTCCTTATTGACCGTTCTACCCTGTGGCAAGAACTCATGATGCACCACGCCCCTGCAATCGAAGAAAACTATAAGCAAAACCTTCATATTTTTGATCTTGTCTCGTGCGGCTGCTTCCATTGAGATGATTGAGCTTTGGTTTCCACGTCATAACCATAAACCCATGATTCGTCACCATTTATGACCCTCTGGAGTAAATTTGGGTCATCGCGGACAGAGTCCAACAGCTCCTTAGCAATGTTAATGCGATGCTATTTTTGGTCGAAAATGGGCAAAAATCGAAGACGAGCCAAAACACGTGCAAGCAAAGCAGCTGTCAAAAATTAACTGAACATTCAAAATGGCCGAGCTTGTCGGCATAAGTGAGAGACATAAGTACCAACATAACGCCACAAAAAATCGAAAATCGAATATACGTAACACGCGGAAATTCAAAATTCGCTATACTTTTTGAACAGACCTCGTAAATACGTATTAGTAATTCTGAAATTTTGTATTATTATATTTTATTATATATATTTTTTTAAATTTAAATATTAAAAAATGAAATAAAAAATTAAATAAAAATACAAAATTACAGAAAAACTACAATATTTCTCCACTTATTAATTCTGTTTTGAATATTTTTGAATTAATTTGCTTTAAATCTGTTGTTATAAAGATACTAATATAAATATATCATTAGTTATGAATTTTTCAACAATAAAAAATATAATTAATAAATCTATGGAAAAAGGATATGTGACCCAAAGGAAACTAAAAAAGTTTTACAATTTATATTCAACTATCGAAAATGTTCGTTAATAAAAAAATCTCTTACACAGAATTCATTTTCAATCATTCTTTTTTTTTAAATGAAGTTTTCTTCATAATCAAATCTCAGAGAAAATACTGGCAACGTTTTAATGTTATAGTATCTTCAAGTGATAACGTGATTCAGGAATCTAATCGCCCAGTTTAAAATAAGGGGAAGAGGTCTTAAGCGCAGTATACGCACTGTAGCAGCGGTTGAAGCTGTACGGTAGAGTGTTCTTGAGGATCCATCTGGTTCTACCCGTCATCGCTCTGTCAAACTAGGCATTGTCAGAAATAACAACAACTTTTTGAACAACTTAATAAAAAATGATGAGGTCCATTTTCATTTAAACAGGTATATTAACAAACAAAACTGCATATTTTGGGGTAGTGAGAATGCCAGTGAATTACATCAGCATCTATTGCATCCCTAAAACTGCAACTGTTTGGCGTGATTTTATGGCTGCAACCGGTACTGGCCCCCATTTCTTTGACAATAAAATAGGTCAAGCAGAAATAATTATCAACGTGGATCTGTAAAATATAATGCAGGAGTCGAAAATAATCACGAGGTATGGTTCCAACTATTGCGTACACTGCCAAGAGGACAATAGATCTCCTGCAAGAAATTTTCGGTGAACTAATAATGTCAATAAAAATATGAATTTCTTTAGACTCCATGTTCACCTTATTTGATGGGGTCAGATTTTTTTACGGATCTAATTGAAAGGAGGTGTTTACATTAATAATCCTCGAATAATTTAAGACCTTTAGGAGAACATTCGATTCGAAATGCGACGTTTAGGATCTGAAACCTTCCGTGTGGTCATGGTAAATGCTTCCTAAAGACCCTGTACTTGTGATCATTCGAGCGATGCTGATTTTCATACAGAATGCTGAAAAAAATCTATAAATTAAGTTTCCACATAAAATAATACAAAATGACTAAAAAAAAACTTATGTTTTTTAAAAGTTATTTTGATTTTATTATCATTCAGTCTTTCAGTAGGGAATCAAAAAATATTAAAAAGTAATAAATATATTTTGTTAAAGTTGTAAAAATTTAACTAGTTAAGTGATCTTAAATAAAACTTAAAAATTTTTGACTAAAAAAAACCCGCAAATCATATCTAAAAGTATGTCAAAAAATTATAATATTTTTATGTCTTGTACAATATTTACTATTAGTTAAATATGATTAGTAAATATTTTTAGCATATTTCAAAATAAAATAAGCAGATTAACATATATAAATCTTCTATTTAAAGGGCATTTCAAAAAAGATATTTATTTACTAAAATTAATCACCACGTAACATTTTATAAAATCCAAAAACATAATTTACGAGTGTACATTCTAACACTTTAACTATAATGTAACCTTGAGTAATAATGTTTTTTTTTTTTTGTAAAATAATTTTCTTTAATAAAAATCTAATAAATTATAGATTATCTATAATATATTTTTATATAAATTATAGATTAGCTATAAAACAAACAAAAAGATCAATAACATAATAAATAAAGAAAATTCTATTACTATGAACAGAATATCTTATGATCTATTAATCTACCTGTTCTGAATATAAAGTTATTTACCTAATAATATGAATTTTGTTTTCCTTAAAATAGTAGAATTAAAACTTGTAGACATTTTCTTTTTAACATCCTAAAAGAAATTGATTATCTTTAAAAACAAACAAAAAAAAATTTAGATAAATTTTTACGAAATAACACATTTATATTTCCACGTATTGTATTATTATGTCTTTATCGAAAAGGATTATAGCATAAATATGAGTATATGTATAATGGAATATAGTATAATTTGGAGATACATATTAAGAAGTTAAACAAAAATGTCGACTTTATATAAGACAAAAAGGAAGACTTTGGAATGAATTTTATATTAGAACGAATTAGTTTTACATGAAAAGAATACAAGACCCCAATTTGTAGTTTGGAAATACGCACAGCACATAATACCATCTGGAAATTCTATAGAATCTCTTAGCATACTAAACTCGTATATTATTATAATCCTATGAAAAATGAGTATTCATATTATAGTCAATGTTGTTACTTCCTATTCTTTTTGAATATTTCGCAAAACAGTCTTAACTTATTGATGACAATATTATTATTTCTACGTTTTTACGTTTTTCATTCTAACGTATTTACAAGTTAATAATTTTATACTAAACATTTGGAATATAATTTTCTCTTTTGCTTATTCCTATTTTGAAAGATTAAAAACCGAATGATGAGAAATACTGAACCAATAATATACGAGCTGTGTCAGAAAAATAATAATATTAATTTTTTTCTTTTCGTAATTTTATTTGATTTCAATACGTTACGCTGTTCTGTATTTTATGAAATAAGTTTTTTGAAAAGTAAAAATTTTATGATGAGAAAAAAAAGTAAATATTATTTATTTTATAACGTAATAGTATTTGTTTTTTAATAAGAGACGTTGTTGTGTACGAGGTCTGTTCAAAAAGTATCGAGAATTTATGTTATGTTAGTATTCATGCCTCTCACTTATACCAACAAGTTCGGCCATTTTGAATGTTCAGTTAATTTTTGACAGCTGCTTTGCTTTCACGTGTTTTGGCTCGTCTTCGATTTTTGCCCATTTTCGAACAAAAACATCATGGCATTAACATTGCTAAGGAGCTGTTGGACTCTGTCCGCGACGACCCAAATTTGTTCCAGAATGTCATAACTGATGACGAATCATGGGTTTATGGTTATGACTTGGAAACCAAAGCTCAATCATCTCAATGGAAGCTGCCGCACGAGCCAAGACCGAAAAAAACGCGCCAAGTTCGGTCGAACTGCTTACAGTTTTCTTCTATTGCAGGGACGTGGTGCATCATAAGTTCTTGCCACAGGGTAGAACGGTCAATAAGGAATATTACCTGCAGATTATGTATAAGTTGCGCGAAGCAATTCACCAGAAACGCCCGGATTTGTGAAAGAACAAAAATTGCCTCTTGCACCATGATAACGCCCCTGCTAACGCATCGTTGCTTGTGCGCGAATTTTTTGCCAAAAAAAAACACATTAATAATGCCGCAGCCACCGTATTCCCCAGATCTGGCCCCCTGTGACTTTTTCTTATTCCCGAAACATATTCTTCGATCCATTTTTTGGAATGGCAAAAATAGAAGACCAGCCAAAACACGTGCAAGCAAAGCAGCTGTCAAAAATGAACTGAACATTCTTACAGAATTTCCAATAAGTCCATAAGTCCATATTGGTCTTAGTTACAAAATATAAATTTGTATTTGGTTGTTAAGTTACAGTTTTGATCGTTTTGACTCTAAAGAGTCTCAGCAATTGTCGATAATGTCTAAGAATCAACAAAACTTTTGCTCAAGTTGCTAAATAACTTCATAATTATGACGGTTTAAAATTACGTGTGCCACATCACATGTCTAAAGGATGTCATATTCTATTTAATAAAAAGGTTTTATCCTTTTTTTTGCAATGAAACAGATTTTTTTTTGCAAAAATTTTTTGTTTCATTTTTATACATTAGTATTAGCTCCTTTAAATAAGTTACCTTGGGTAGAGTCGTTGTTTTCAACTCTTCCCAGCACTACTAGAAGGCTCCAACTGAAAAAGCCTTATCGACAGTACCCGAAAGACATCCTTTCAAGTGTTTTTTGATCTTGGAAATTAAAAAATTGGTCATACCGACTAAGATCAGAACTGAAAAGGGGGGAGGGGGAGGCGGTCTGGTTAACCACAGGAATCCCTTTTTCCTGACAAAAAAATTATTAATGGATGTGGCAGGAATCCATTCTACTCCTATCTGATACAAAGAACCCTTTTTCTGATCCTTTTAAGGACTGAGCTTAAATATTAATCGACGGTCTGACCTCCCAACAGCCCTCACTCATCCCACATGTTGATCAGTTTCCGATGTTGAAGGCCTCATGGAGCAAAGTTCGAAAAAAAATAAAAACGCTTTATCTCACCGGAAACTTGTTCTTTTGATAAGGATTTTTCCCTAACGGCTCATTGCAACTTTTCCTAAGTCAATTTTGCAAATTCACCAAGTTTTACAAAAAAATTTATGGCTCTCAGTGTAGTCAGTCGCATTACTTTTCTACTACACCTCCTAATTCAAAATAGTCTAATAATAAAATAAATGTTTTTTTTTTTTAAATTTCTTCCTTAAAAAATGCACACCAGATTCGTCTGGATAACACGATTTATATTTAATCTTCTGAGACAATTTTAAATATTATATTTTCGAAAACTTGTTATCCCATCTGATTTATGTTTTAATTTTTTCGATGAAAAAGTGAATAAATTTGAAATTAATGCATTTTGGAATATTATTAGTCTAGTGATAAATTGAAAGAATGCAACATTTTTCATTGATAATTTATAGTCGGTTTTTTTTTTCTCCAAAATTCATTTTATTCAATTTATTGTTGACAAATAATGTTCTAAAGGTGATAAAAAAATGCAAAAAGAAATGATATTATTTTTGTCTGATTGTGGTGCAATAATGCAAAATCAAGATTATAATTCATTTTCTTATTCAGACTTAAATGCTTAAACAAAGTCTTACCGAAACAATTTGTTAAATGGCATGTCAAAGTTGAGGTGAAAATACATTAATTCTTATTAAGATTCAAGTGGTTTCAACTGGTAAAAATTGTATATTTTCGTTAATATATAAATAATTTTTTTTTGGTTTTTGTTTTCTTAGAAAATTTATTTAAAAAACTTCTCTTTTCCTTAATGTATTAGATGTCAACCAGATTTTAATATGATAATTTTTATTATACCCCTTCAAGTTTTCTTGTTGTTTTTGCTTCTAACTGAATAGTCTATACTTCCAAGATATCAGTTATGATAATTTATTCCATGAACAAAAAGATAAAATCTATTCAAAAGAGTATGAATGAAACTATGACTAAATGGTAAGATTTCTGCCAATAAATATGTCTTAAAATCGAATTAACAGTTGTTCTCTATTGATTTTTGTTGTTGCTTTTTTTTATTGATGAATTTGAACAAAATCACAAATTAATAAATTGTTATCGATTTAATCTTTGACATAATTTTGTATTTTGAGACAGTACACCCGCTCCACCCCCCCCCCTCTTTATAAAAGAGGTTGAAGTCTTTTATTATATTTTTTTCTTTCTATAAAGCCATAGTTTCTAGTTTATTTTCAAACTATTGAAAAAAATATTATTATCAAAACAAAATTCATTTTTATATTATTTAATATTTTCTCAATTAATATATTAATCAATTAAAATATAAAGGTTTCTGTTATTAATCAATTAAAATATAAAGGTTTCTGTTAAATTATCTTTAATATAATATAAAGAATCATTTAAGTTGTTAAAATCTTTTACATTTTGGCATTGTTCAAAAAACTATTGAACTTCTCATCGATATACCATTGGTATAATATTTATTTTTTATTTAATTAAATATCAAAAGAGAATTTTACTTTAATGAAAGATATTCAAATAGTCAATAATCTCAGGATCACAAATATTAATATTTTAGTATGCCATTTTTAGGGAGAAAAAAAATTTTCCTGACTATTTAAAAATGTAAAAATCATATCAGGTATCACGACAGTCCTAATAAATGGACTGTCGTGATACCTGATATGATTACTAAATTTTTAAATACTTTTTATATTATATAATTATATTATTATACAATAGTTTTTAAACCATGCCATATTGTAACAGTTCGGCTGAAAAGTTTAGAACGTTGACATCTATATGGCGCCACGCTTCAAATGATTCCTGTCAAAATTTGACAGCAATCGGTCGATTGGTTCGTGAGATATAGCATTTTAAGTGGAGCAACTTTTGTTATTGAAAAAAAAATGCATAAAGACGAATTTCGTGTATTGATAAAGCATTGCTTTTTGATGAAAAAAAATACAGTGGAAACCAAAGCATGGTTTGACAAACGTTGTTGCTATTTCAACTGTGGAATATTGGTTTCGTCAATTTCGAACTGGTCGTACGAGGACAGTTGATGCAGAACGCAGTGGACGCCCAAAAGAGGTGGTGACGGCAGAAAACATCAAAAAATTCCACAAAATAATTTTAAATGACCGTAAAGTGAAGTTGAGCGAGATAGCTGAGACTCTGAAGATATCGAAAGAGCGTGTTGGACATATCGTGCATGAATATTTGGGCATGCGAAAGCTGTGTGCAATGTGGGTGCCGCGTGAGCTCACTGTGGACCAAAAACAACAACGTGTTGATGATTCTGAGCAGTGTTTGGAGCTGTTCAAGCGCAATAAACCCGAATTTTTGCGTCGATATGTGACAATGGATGAAACATGGCTCCGTCACTACACTCCAGAGTCCAATCGGCAGTCGGCAGACTGGAGAGCGAGCGACGAACCGAATCCAAAGCGTGGAAAGACGCAACAGTCGGCTGGCAAGGTGATGACGTCTGTATTTTGGGATGCGCATGGTATAATATTCATTGTCTATCTCCAGAAGGGACAGACGATGAACAGCGACTATTATATAGCGTTATTGGATCGTTTGAAGAAAGAAATCGCTAAGAAACGGCCTCATTTGAAGAAGAAAAAAGTGTTGTTTCACCAAGACAATGCACCGTGTCACAAGTCGATGAAAACGATGGTCGAACTCAATGAATTGGGCTACGAATTGCTTGCCCATCCACCGTATTCTCCAGATCTGGCCCCCAGCGACTTTTTCCTGTTTGCAGAGCTCAAGAGAATGCTCGCTGGCAAGAAATTTAAGACCGATGATGAAACTGAGGCCTATTTTGAGGCAAAACCGAAAGAGTACTATAAAAATGGTATCGAAAAGTTGGAAGATCGCTATAATCGCTGTATCGCCCTCGAAGGCAACTATGTTGAATAATAAAAATGAATTTTGCAAAAAAAAATATTTCTACTGTGTTACGTTCTAAACTTTTCAGCCGAACTGTTATTAAGTACAATATATTTTTTTAAATAATTATTACAAGACATCTTGCGGGTCTTGATCCTTTTAAGGTAATTTGTATTGACTTTTTCTCACATTACAGGCTATAATTCTTTTATTTCTTATTGGGTATTGGCTTTTAAATGCTCTTAAGTTTGAAAACTAACATATTTGTGTACATATAATATTTCACATGGTTTTATAAGAAATAGTTCAATGGCGTCAAATCGCCAATCGACATCACCAAATATCGTATTTGCGCGTTCTACAATAAAAACTCGTTTCAATATTTAAAAATAAAAAGCTGTCCAATTTTTTCTTTAGAAAGTAAAATTATATAAAATACATTTAATTATAAAATTTGAAAAATATTTCTACTTTATTATATTTTGAAAGCTTTATGATTATTTATAAATTATTTAAATAAGTAACGTAAGAGTTTTCTTTTAGGACACATTTTTTTTTAAAGTAATTTTTCAAAAAAGAACATGTTGGTCTAAAATTTGGCCAGCACTTGCCGGATATTATATTTTAAATGATCTTAAGTATAAGGATTATCTGCATAAAATTATTTTCCATTATATTAATATCATATATGATCGAGCCTACAATTTTTGAGTACAGATGAAAATAAAGTCTATTCTCATTCGACCATAGGACTCAAAATTGTTGGTAATTTCTAGTCCTCCATCTTCATTTTCAAAACAATATGGGCCAATTAAACCTTTAGACCAACAAGTACATCTGCCAGTCACTTTTCGTAGATTTTTTATATATAACAATTTTTACTTATTAACGTATCGATCGATCGAGAAATGAGCTTAATCGGTAAAGAAATATTTATTCCGCAAAATTAACATCCAAAAACTGTTGTTTCATTACTTACAGGTGTATAAGCTTAAATCCGCTATTTGGTCATGCATAGATGGCGTGAGTGAGCGTATTAAGCTACCGTGGACACGCCATACTTTTTTTTATGAGTTTGACATCTGTCAACATTAATCAGTGCACATTGTCAACAATTCCGTACAACAACATACATTTTTCCTTTGATAATCATGTTTGGTTTTGTGCCAGAAAAAGAGCATATGCGAGAAGCTCTGCTTTTCTGCTTCATTTTGAAGAAATCGGCTACCGAATCGCATTGAATACTTATGGAGGCCTATGATGACAGTGATTTATCGGAAACAACGTGCCGAGATTGGTTTCCTCGGTTCAAAGACGGCGATTTTGACTTGTGGGACAAGAAGCGTGAAAATCGGCTTATGAAGGTTGAGGATCATCAATTGAAGGCTCTTTTAGACGAAGACGATACCCAATCGCAAAAAATGCTCGCGGAGCAATTAGGTGTTACTCAACCAGCCATTTCCATGCGTCTGCTTGCCATGAGGAAGATTGAAAAGATCAGAAAATGGGTGCCGTATGAATTGAACGATAGGCAGATGGAGCGACGCCAAAACACATGCGAAATCTTGCTCGCCAGACAAAAAAGAAAGAAAATTTTACTGTACGGAAAGTACAGCTCTATTATTTAACAGTTTTAAAATAAATTAGCATATATGGTTAATTTATTTTAAAACTTTTAAATAATAGAGCTGTACTCTCCGTACAGTAAAATGGAAAATTCAATATGTGCATATAAATGCTCCCATATTATCATAATTTTTGGTTTAAAGTTAATTATTTGTAAAATTATATTAATATTTTTCTCTTTGAACTTATATATTTTTTCACACTTATTTTAAATGGAAACGATTTGAAACGTCGCAAATTCTTATCGAATACTAATGCGTAGACTATAGAAAATCAAAAAAATATGCTAAGTTATTATATGTTTTTACTAGTTTATGTTGTATAAAAATATTGCATATATTAAATAAAAATTAATAAAATATTTAATCGTATTTTAATTTATTTATATTGGTTTTTTTTTATTAAAAAATCTATGCCAAAAAGTTCTTTTCTTTTTGACATCACCAAATATCGTATTTACGCGTTCTAGAAATTCGTTTCACAATAAAGCCAAAATTTAAAATAAGGTCGAAATTTTTTTATTATCATACGACCATAGAGATCAGAATCGATTGTAACGGGGTATTCTCTCAAATTTTCAAAAAACAAAAACGGGCCAGTAATATTTTCAGACCTTCTCGCTAATATAATGGATTTTCCATGGTTATTTTTAGGCTTTAAGAGCCTAATTATATTGGGTGTATAACTTAAAAATGCGGGATTGACAACAGATGGCATAACTTTTACACATGGTTTGTGTTAATAATAAGTCATATGTCATTTTGGAGGTTAAACATCTGTCATTCATTCTCAATTAGTCATTGAACGAAATAGTGTAAACAACAAAGTTTTTTTTGCTTCAAAAATGTCGAATTTCGTACCAAAAAAGTCCAATTTGCGGGAAGTGTTGATTTACTTCTTCAATTTGAAAAAAAGTGCAGCTAAAGCACATCTATTGCTCACCGTAGCTTATCCTGAATATGTTCCATCGATTTCAACGTTCGAGAGATGGTTTGTGCGGTTCAGAAGTGGTGATTTTGACTCGGAAGACAAAGAACGACCAGGTCAGCCAAAAAAGTTTGAAGATGAAGATTTGGAGGCATTACTCGACGAAGACTGTTGTCGAATTCAAGAAGAAATTGGAAAATCATTGAGAGTCACTCAAGCAGCCATTTCAAAACGTTTGAAAGCAACAGGATTCATCCAAAAGCAAGGAAATTGGGTCCCATATGAATTGAAGCCGAGAGACGTTGAAAGGCGATTTTGCATGTCCGAAATGCTGCTTTAACGGCAGCAAAAGAAGTCGTTTTTGAATGGAATCATTACTGGCGACGAAAAATGGATTCATTACGATAACCCAAAGCGCAAAAAATCGTATGTGAAGCCCGGCCAACCAGCCAAATCAACGCCAAAGCCAAATATCCATGGCACCAAGGTAATGCTCTGTATTTGGTGGGATCAGAAGGGTGTGATCTATTATGAGCTATTGAAATCGGGCCAGACGATCACTGGCGACCTCTACCGAATACAATTAATCCGTTTGAAGCGAGCATTGGCCGAAAAACGCCCGGAATATGCGACCAGACACGAAGCCATAATTTTTCATCATGACAACGCTCGGCCTCATGTTACAAGACCGGTTAAAAATTATTTAGAAAACAGTGGCTGGGAAGTTTTGCCTCACCCGCCTTATAGCCCAGACCTTGCCCCGTCCGACTACCATTTGTTTAGATCCATGCAAAACGCCCTCACCGGAATACGCTTCATTTCAGAACAGGGCATCAAAAATTGGCTCGATTCATTCTTGGTCTCAAAACCGGAGCAGTTTTTTTGGCGCGGAATCCATATGTTGCCAGAAAGATGGGAAAAAGTAGTGGCTTCCGATGGACAATACTTTGAATAAAATATATTGTAACAGTTTTTCAAAATAAACACTCTTCATAGTAATACCAATTATAATTGGTGGATTTGGAAATTGATTAGTACCATTAATATTAGGTGCACCAGATATAGCATTTCCCCGAATAAATAATATAAGATTTTGACTTTTACCTCCATCTTTAACTCTTTTATTAACTAGAAGTATGGTTGAAAACGGAGCAGGAACAGGTTGAACAGTTTATCCCCCTTTATCTTCAAGAATTGCACATGCTGGTGGATCAGTTGACTTAGCTATTTTTTCACTTCATTTAGCAGGTATTTCTTCTATTCTACGAGCTGTAAATTTTATCACTACAGTAATTAATATACGATCAACAGGTATTACATTAGATTGAATACCATTATTTGTATGAGCAGTAGTAATCACTGCAATTCTTTTATTACTTTCTCTTCTAGTTTTAGCAGGAGCTATTACAATACTTTTAACTGATCGAAATTTAAATACTTCATTTTTTGACCCAGCCGGAGGAGGAGACCCAATTTTATACCAACATTTATTTTGATTTTTTGGTCATCCAGAAGTTTATATTTTAATTTTACCCGGATTCGGAATAATTTCACATATTATTAGTCAAGAAAGAGGAAAAAATGAAAAATTTGGATCATTAGGAATAATTTATGCTATATTAGCAATTGGATTATTAGGATTTATTGTATGAGCTCACCACATATTTACAATTTTTCAAAATAAATACCCGCATTTTTAAGTTATACACCCATTTTAACTTTACTTATTTATAATCTACCGAGCTAGAAATGCGCCTCATCATTGAAGAAAAATTTGTCCGAAAAAGCGCCAAACGTGTCTACCATAGAATCATCACTCTTGTAGATAGTTTTTTTTACAATTTTTCATATTTTTTAATGTTAAACCAAATCATAATAAATTTTGATCAAAATAAATTTTATCTAAAATATATTATTTATTTAATATTTGTTAAATGACTGGGCTATACTTTCCAAATTACTAAATGGATAATCCCGTATATCGTAAATGGTTTTTGAGTAAATCGCCAATTCATAATAGTATATGTATATATATATATTAATATTTTAATAATATTTTTTTAATGAAACATTAAATAAGTAGAAAAAAATAAGGATCTTCTGGTAAAGATTCTGCTCGATTTAATACAGACACGAAAATTTTCCTTATATAGG
The DNA here is from genome assembly GCA_958298945.1 of Atherix ibis. Classification (NCBI taxonomy): domain Eukaryota; kingdom Metazoa; phylum Arthropoda; class Insecta; order Diptera; family Athericidae; genus Atherix; species Atherix ibis. The sequence continues at coordinate 25,063,453 of OY282605.1, read as the reverse complement.
TTTTCCGAAAGGAGTGATATGATTTCTTTTTTTTTTAAATACACTAATTGTTAAAGGAATTTAAATGTTTTTTATTTAATGTGAAGTACAATCAATACAATTAATTTCTGAATAAAACGTCATTCAAATGGCCTCCACGACTTGTTTTGCAGGAACAAATTCGATGAACCCAATTTTCGAGCACTTTTTCCACTAAATCAAGTCGTATGTCATAAATAGCACGTTCAATTTTGACTTCTAAAGCTTAAAGAGAGTCTGGTTTATTGTTAAAGGCCAATGACTTCAAATAACCCCACAAGAAATAGTCTAATGGTGTTAAATCATAACTTCTTGGAGTCCATTAAATGTCACAATTTCTTGAAATAATCGAATCTCCAAACTTTTCTCGGAATAATTCGGTATTTGCACTAGCTGTGTGGCACGTAGCCCCGTCTTGTTGGAACCAGATGTTGTCAACATCAACTTCTTCCAATTTGGCCATAAAAAGTTGGTTTTCGTCGATCTATACCGCTCTCCATTGACAGTAACGTTGTTACCAGATTCATTTCGAAAGAAGTATGGACTGATGATTCCACCAGACCAAAAACCACAACAAACTATTAATTTAGGTGAATGTAATAGGTGTTCATGAATAATTTGTGGATTTTCTTCCCACCAGTGAGCCTCATCGGAGAAGATGATTTTCTTAAATTCGAGAACGAATATTTCGATAATAAAATTGAATAATTTGTAAACGTTGTTCTTGCGTATATCTCTCCATAATAAAATTGTAAACATTACTGAATACCTTAGATTAAAGAAGTACTGGATAGGCCTCTACACAAAAATTCTGTCCAACTTTTGTTGGCAATACATTCATAGAACTCACACACATACAATACAACAGAAATGGCGTAAATCATTGGGGGCCAAATTAAAAGTTCAGTATGCGATTGAAGCGGTTCGATCAAAATCATTTTCATATGTGATGTCATTTATGCGTAAAGAAGCAGATTTTTTAATATTGCGGGTCTTGTTGTTTGATGAAATTAGTTTTGTAAATATGCAATAAAACACAGTATTCTATTTTAATACATTATTTTTTTTATTTCATTATATATTATTAATTAAAACATAATAATTTAATGAATCAATAGAAAACAATGCTTTCAATGTGCATAGGAGAAAATATCATAATACATGTATACAATTACTTACTTTCTTTGTTGACAAGTCCTCACATTCAGTGCTCCTATTAGGGACCTAGAAAATAAAAGTAATTAAGGCAAAATTATATATCAATAATTTTTTTATATTACATGTTCATTATCCTCCTCAACATATAAATATTCGATCGTCACATTTACTTTTTCAATTAAGAAATAACATAAATTGAAGTATTATTCGCAATATTAAAAAAATTCGGTCCCTTAAACTTTCTTACACGCACTTTATATACACCGGCACTGTACTATTTCATGGTAAACATATAACTGTCAACATCGGATTTGTTTACATTTATTCAATGCCGAACTTTTCACTTTTTAACCACTTTTTACACAAAAGATATCACTAAAAGCCATTTAGGCACATCACAAATAAACTTTTTCTTAATTTGTTTTGTAAAAATAAATATGTCAACTTACCGAAAGAAAGAAATTCCCGGCTTCCTCATTTTTTCGTATGAGAAGCAATTTCTCACAAAACACTTCATTTCCTGAAATAAAAACTTCGTATTAACTTTTATTAATAATATAACAATATGTATAAATACTTACTTTTCCGTAAATACTTCTAAAAAGATGGAAATAACACTTTTAAAAACACTTTCCGAACCGCAAAAAAAAACAACTGAGAAATGTTAAAAATAGCCCGCTGTTTTCGGTATGTCACTACTTTCATGGAGAATGGCGCGTTTGAAAACTCTCCTAATGTCCACAAAATTGAGGCGCTTTATATTTGATTGATATTTCCGGAAGGAATAATAAACCTAAAATAGAATTCCATTCCGTATCAAAAGATTGTACAAAAAATAAAAATTGTATTTTTGTTTCCAATAAGTGTATTAAAATGAATATAAATTATGCTTTTGCAATTCAATAAATTTGTATTACGACAACTAGATGGCAGTGGGTGTCATGTCTACATAAAAAAATATACACAAAAATATCCCGCTTTTGCCATTTCTCACCGCTTGGCAATAAGTTGGACACAAAAATGCGTATACATATACGGTAGGGGCCTATCCAGGTATTCTTTAATCTAAGCTGAATACAATGGAAAAAAAATGACAGATCATGACATATTACAAATGGATGAAACGTCACTTAGAAATCATATCACTCTTATTAGAAAACCCTATATTTTATATCTTTTGTTATCGATCATTAATCTTTAATCAACGGTTAAAAAAAATATAGGGACATTTTTTTTAATAATATATTATAACAATATAATTAGTATGTTAATAAATTCAAAATAAAAAATTTAAGAATAGAAAAAATTGGCAATTGGAACTTATGCTGTGCCTTTTCTTATGATGACACAGAACCAAAATTATTAAATATTTTATTCATATTGTTTACTAATACGAATAAGTCTACTTTTTTTAATTTTTCTAATACCACTAATTTTTCTTTTTAAATTTAAAAAAATATTTTATTATATATACTGGATATTTTTTTTAAAAAAAATTTACATAAATATTATTTTTACTAGTGTATGCATTCTGAAAAGCTTTAAAACATTAGCAGGTGAATTTAAATATTTCGATTTAATTACCGAATATTTCCAATAATCTCAATAGTTGTAAATATTTTATCATACAATTAATAAAAAAAAAAGTCCAATATTCAATAAACTTATTATATTATATTATATAATTCGGCAGATCATCTCCTCAAAGTTAATCCAGTTTTTGAATAAATAAAAGCTCACACTTTCTTGTAAATCGATTAATACAAATCGTATTATTAAACAATATGTTAATATGCTAAAAACTGTATAGTATAATTTTCAATACCAAATAAACAAATATTTATGATATCAAAGAAGAAGAAAAAATACTATAATTATTTAAATATTTTATTTTATTGTTATATATGCTGTTAGTTACGAGAGATGACCAATAATTCCTAATAATTACGTCGGATTTATTGTATATCGAAACAAGTTTTCTCCTTTTACCGATTACTACTTCCGCATAAATAATAGTAAATATATATAAAATTTATATTGTAGTTGTACGAATGTTTTTTTTTTATATATAAAATATATATCATGGTCAAATTTGTCTAATATATTTCGATTATATTTCAGATTGTAGAGTCTAAATAAAACATTGAAATGGCTTAAGTGGTCTGTCTCTATTCAAATGCAATGGTCTGAAAATTTTATTTTAATTTTTATTTTTTTAAAAATCCAATTTTTTCACAATAAATTCAATAACCAGAATATCAGCGAAAATTTTAATTATTATTATTTATAGTTTCTGGAGAAATATCTTGTCACTATCCACTCAAAAATTTATTATAATATATATTTTTCTATACATTAAAAGTTTGTTATCCTCTAGTAAAAAATAATAAACAGTTACTGTATTACTACTTTATATACTTAAGAGTCTATAAAAGTCAACGATCTGTGATTCCACCCTTCTTTTTTTGTTGAAAAAGTTTATAGATACACTGCGCTATAAAAGAGAACAATAAAAATTTCAACAGATACATTTGTCTTAGATAAAAACAAAAATAAATGAATAAAAATTCTAAAATAATCAATAGTATAGTTTTGAAGATCGGGAATAACAATAAAGTAAAAACTAAAAATTAAAAAAAACATTTTTTTTTTTGGGTGTAAACTTCAATCTGCAAAGCCGAAATATTAAATCAACTTAATTAGTTTGTTTATTCATATTTCCTTATTGGTAGATGATTTAATTAGATATCTTAATTAAGAATTTCCATTATAGTAGGAAATATTTAAATTTGTAGTATAAATATTCATCATTTATTTACATGCACACTAAAAACTTTAACGTTAGACTAATAAGAGCAGATTTGGTTCGTTGTTTTTTTTAAATTTATATTAAATAAGTTGAATTTGATATTAGAAATATTGTACAATATCCAAATTACTAGGAGAAGATTTCAAATAATTCTAGACTTTTCAGTATTAAATATATTCAAGAAAAAAAGTTATGCTTTGGCAACTATTATTATTATTTTTTTTTATTTATTACAATCAGTCTAATCGCCCACTAGATTGTTATAGAATGTACGAGATCTGTTAAAAAAGTATCGCGAATTTTGTGTTTTTTCAAAAATTATTTATTTATTGATGACTATCTATTCATGTCTCCTTCAAAGTAATCCCCACCAGATATTATCCAATCCTCGAAGCACTTCAAAAAAATCATTTTTTGTGATATTGTTCAGCTCCTTCTTCGATGCCGTCTTTATCTCTTCAATCGTAGCGTAGCGTCGTCCTTTCATGGGGCTCTTCAGTTTCGAGAACAAGAAAAAGTCACAGGGGACCAGATCTGGGGAATACGGTGGCTGCGGCATTATTATTGTGTGGTTTTTGAACAAAAATTTGCGCACAAGCAACGATGCGTGAGCAGGGGCGTTATCATGGTGCAAAAGTCTATTTTTCTTCTTCCACAAATCCGGGCGTTTCTGGCGGATTGCTTTGCGCAACTTGCACATAACTTGCAGGTAATATTCCTTATCGATTGTTCTACCCTGTGGTAAGAACTCAGGATGCACCACGCTCGCGCAATCTAAGAAAACTGTAAGCAAAATCTTTACAATCGACCGTACTTGGGGCTTTTTTCGGACTTGGCTCGTGCGGCAGTTTCCATTGGGGTGATTGGGCTTTGGTTTCCAAGTCATTACCATAAACCCATGATTTTTCACCAGTTAAGACCCTTATTAATGTTTTAATAACATTAAATTAAAATTTCTGAGAATATTTTGAGAATATTTTGTACCACCTCTGAGAATATTTTGTACCACCGGTAAACGTAGCTTCGGTCCAAGGTAGCTTTACCATATGCCACAGTCAATATTTGGAATGCGTCCGCGCAATTAATTTTGTTTTTCACACAAAATTTCATACAAATTCTTTGATCCATTTCTTGGAATGGGCAAAAATCGAAGACGAGCCAAAACACGTGCAAGCAAAGCAGCTGTCAAAATTAACTAAAAATTCAAAATGGCCGAACTTGTCGGCATAAGTGAGAGACATGAGTACCAACATAACGCCACAAAAAATCGAAAATCGAATATACAATACCCGCGGAAATTCAAAATTCGTGATACTTTTTGAACAGACCTCGTATACATAAATATTCAATTTCAAGAAGAAAAAACACATATTATAGACAATTTATATAAAATGTATAGCTTCAAAAAAAAAGAAAAAAAAAACCAAATGCATATTAATTCAGTAAATAATAAAAATTAATTGGTTCTAATAATATAAAAACGAAGAAAAGGTATTTTAAGATCACGGTGTAGTGTATTATTACTTATAGAGAAAGGAGCGTTAATAATCTTACAGAATTTTCCATAAGTCTATAAGTCCATATTGGTCATAGTTACATAATATAAATTTATATTTGGTTGTTAAGTAAAGAGTTTCTGCAATTGTCGATAATGTTTAAGAATCAACAAAACTTTTGCCAAGTTGCCAAATAACTTCATAATTATGACGGTCTAAAATTGCTAGTGCCATGTCACATGTCTAAGGGATGTCATATTCTAATAAATATAAAGGTTTGGTCATTTTTTTTAAGTAATGAAACTGATTTTTTTTTCAGTTCTATACATTAATATTAGCTCCTTTAAATTAGTTTTCACTCTTCCCAGCACTATCGGAAGGCTCTACTTGGAATCACCTTATCGACAGGTGTTTTTTGATCTTGGTTTGGAAAAAATTGGTCACACCGACTTAGATCAGGTGTACAGGGTCTATGGCGGGGGAAGGGGGGATGGATCTGGTTAAACACAGAAATGCTCTTTTCTGAGGAAAAATTGTTGATGGAAGTGGCCCTGTAATAAGGGAAATTATCATTAAGAGCATTCAAGTTCGATCTAGAGCCGATAAAAGTAACCCTTTTTCTGAGCCTTTTAAGGACCAAGCTTTGTTGAAGGTCTCACGACTTTCACTGCTTTTTGGCCCTCTAAAAACGCTTTGTGCCACCGGGAACTTGTACTTTTGATAAGGATTAATATAAGCTCCTTTAAAAAATCACAGATAAAAACTTATTTATTTAGATTCATCCAGCTACCCCACCTACCCAATGACTGTTTCTAAAGACATGACTACTCTCAAAACCCCGAACCCGCAAACATACCCAAAAAAAACACAAAAACCAAGCAACAGATAATTTATTTATTATCAAAAGAGCTAATTAGTTATCAAGTAGCAAGAAAAATAACCTAATCTCCCAACTTTGCATAGAGCAGTGAAAGTCATTTGCTCTTGTACGGGGGGATAAAAACATCAAATTTTTTGAGATCTAGAGGAAAAAGTCATTATATAACTTGGTTACTCGGACCATATACGAATTACCACAAGTTAAGGGCAAAATTCTGGGAAAGAATAAACCCAACGATTGACAATTCCCTTTGAAAACCAGACCAAAACTTTTTACCTGCGGAGAGTAAGGAATTACAACACCATTTAGCAGAACGGGAGACAGGCTGACATGTCTGGGATTTGACAGGGACTTAGCATGGCTTAGATTAAGCCTGCTCCGAGCAGCCTATTTTGCAATGCCTTGGAAGTCCATATTAATTTCAGAGACACTTTGAAATGACTACATAGTGGAAGTGCATGCAAAAGTTGGATATCATCCGCGAATACACGTGTATGAGATGATTATTTTGAAACCAGAAAACTGGAGTGGACACAGCATGGAACCTTGAGGAACACCTCACAAAACAGCATACAATCTGATACCTAGAGTATAGGGTAGGAAAAAATGAAATTATAGGCACTAGAAGAAATGCTGAACTGTCTCTTCAGACTGTGATCAATCGAATCAAACGTTTTTGCTGAAGTCCAACAGTAACAGTATGGAGGTAAATTTTGTTTTTGTTTTTATTATTTCAAAAAGCCACAAAGCTTATAATTCTTTAGTAAAAATATCTTTTAGCCGATCAGATTTAACTTTATCTTTCGAATGTTGTTTAATCTCTAAAATATTTTATATATTATCTTACTTTCATTTGTTTATTTTAGTGAATGAAAAATCGTATAACAGCAACAAATAACATAAGCTTATTAGTCAATTTAATCATAACGTGTTTGCATCCGTCCTATTGGCTATGCACTACCACCACATCAACGCCATCTTGTTTCAACTATTAGGCGTGCATTATGGAGGAAGTTGTTGATATGACAAAGAAGAAGAATTTTTGCATACAAATGTCCTAGTAGGAAAGCGAAAATGTTATATACAAAAAAAACTTTACAGAGTTTAAAGTAAAATAATTTAGTATCAAAACAACTCGTTTTGCTTGTATAACGACACGTGGTTCCACTCGTAAAAATAAAATTATTATCATTTCGCCCACGAGTTTCATAAGTCAAATGTTAAAGTTTCTTCATGGGTTTTTTTAAGGATTTTTATTTTTATTTAGACATACTGAAAATATACAAAAAAAAATTTTCAAAAATTAAAAAAAATTCAAAGATCATAAATTTGTACATAGCATAATAATTTTTCACTATCTGATGGTTGTAAAAGTTGCCGAAATATTCTTTTTTCAATATTATTTTTATATCATGAAGAGATTTATTTGTGTTGAAAGAAAATGTACTTTATTATTTAAGTTAGTTTATATATTTAAAAAAAAAAAACTTCAGTCAATAAATTATATCTAAAATATTCATTCGAATATTTTTTTTAATTTCAGACTCTGTTTTATAAGAAATTCTAGAAAAGTTCTGTTCACATAAAAAATAATTAATCGCTTATTTCATTAAAAAAATAAATTAAAATTGAAATTTTATAATTGAATTTTTTCAAATTCTTAATTTTTGCATTTTTTTTAGCCATAAATATTTTTTTAAGAATATAGATAATAAATGCTTTCTTTTATATAATTATTAGTAATAAAAACATTTTGATGTAATTTTTGAAGATATTTTTTATTTTTAATGTAATTTTTGTAGGTATTTACAAAAAAATAATTTTTATATATATTTTTTAAATTTATTCAATAAAATAAAATTACTTTACACATATTAACAAATAAAAAGAATATTTATTATTACCTCCAAATATGATCTAAATTAATGATATTTACTTATCATAATTTAAAAATAAAAAACTGTCCAATTTTTTTTGTTTTCGAAAGTAAAATTATATAAAATACATGTAAATAATTTTTTGAAAATATTTTTACTTTATTATATTTTGTAAGCTTTGTCGATATTTATAAATTATTTAAATACGAGGGTCGTTCAATAAGTCCTTAGAAAAATATGGAAAAAAACTGTTTTTTAAAAAAAGAAATTTTTTATTTTTCAACATAATCCCTTTTAGCTCTATACACTTTTTCAACCGTTTTTCCAAAATTTTTATCCCGTCCAAAAAATAGGATTTCGGAAGTTCTGTAAAATACTCATCCGTTTGAGCAATGACGCCCTCGTTGGAAGTGAACCGTCGTCCGCCAAGCCATTTCTTCAGATTGGGGAAAAGAAAATAGTCACTCGGGGCCAAATCTGGTGAATAAGCGGGATGCTGCAACAATTCCATTCGCAATTCCACAATTTTGGCCATGGAAACAGCGCAGGTGTTTTGCACACGCGCATTGTCCTGATGCAAGAGGATTTTTTTCTTCTTCAAATGGGGGCGTTTCTCTTTGATTTCCTCGCTCAACCGTTGCAATAACGACGCGTAATACGCTCCTGTTATTGTTTTTCCTTTTTCCAAGTAGTCGATAAAAATGATGCCCTGCGAATCCCAAAAGACCGTTACCATCATCTTGCCGGCCGATGGCACAGTTTTTGCCTTCTTCGGAGCCCGTTCACCCTTGAAAATCCACTGTGATGACTGTCTCTTCGTTTCTGGAGTGTAGTAGTGTATCCAAGTTTCGTCCACAGTGACATATCGATGAAGGAATTCGGCAGGATTGCGATGAAAGAGTGGCAACATACCCTCAGAGTCCACTGCACGATTGCGCTTATTCTCCTCTGAGAGCAAACGCGGCACCCATCTTGCCGAAATTTTTTTCACAGACAATTTTTCATGCAAAATTGAAGCGACTGTACCTTGCCCGTGGCCTCACTAATTCGCGCACTTTAATTCGCCGATCGTGCAAAATCAGATCGTGGATTTTGTCGATGATTTCAGGAGTAGACACCTCAACTGGGCGTCCTGAACGATGTTCATCTTTTGTGGATGAACGGCCACGTTTAAATTCATTCACCCAATTGTAAACCGTCGCAAACACAGGTGCAGATGTGCCATGAACTGCATCGGCTTTGATTTCTTTCGGGCTTAAGCCTTTCAAATGGAGATGTTTGATGAGAGCCCTAAACTCGCTTTTTTCCATTGTTATGCACAAATAAATGTCGTTAACTTTAATCGACGATAGAAATTGACCTACGCTATGGATCGAGCTGAAATTTTGACAGCTTTCCTGTCAATAATGCTACTTACAAAAATCTTTATTGACACTACGAGCGCAATTTCTTGAATTTTCTAAGGACTTATTGAACGACCCTCGTAGTTAACGTAAGAGATTTTTTCTAGGGCGCAATCGTTTTAAGGTAATTTTTAATAACTTTTTTGAGCATTTCGGTCTGTAATTTGGCCATCCCTTGACGGATATTATTATTTTATCTTCATAAAATTATTTTGCAAAGACCTTATAATAATTGTATGGTTTATGGTGCCATTATATTAATATCATATATGATCAAGACTAAAATTTTTGAGTAAAGATGAAAATAAAGTCTGTTCTCATTCCACCATAGGACTCAAAATTGTTGGTAACAGTTCTCCATCTTCATTTTAAAAAAAATATGGGCTAATTAAACCTTTAGACCATTATAGATAAATCATTGTATCCACGAAAAGTGACTGCCAGAAGTACATCTGCCAGTCACTTTTCGTAGATACAATGATTTATCTATAATAACTTATAAGTTTTTATTATTTATATATAAAAATTTTTACTTATTGACATATTGATCGAGTGAGAAATGAGCTGAATCGGTAAAGAAATATTTTTTTCCGCAAAATTAACATCCAAAAACTGTTGTTTGTTTCATTACTTAAAGGTGTATAAGCTTAAATCTGCTGTTTGTTCATACTGAGATGGCGTGAGTAAGCGTATTAAGCTACCATGGGCACGCCATACTTTTTTTTATGAGTTTGACAACTGTCAACATTAATCAGTGCACATTATTGGCACTTTCGTACAACAATATATATTTTTGTTTTGGTAATCATGTCTAGTTTTGTGCCAGAAAAAGATCATATGCGGGAAGCTCTCAATTTGAAGAACTCGGCTGCCGAATTACATCAAATGCTTATGGAGCATCCTATGGTGACAGTGTTTTTTATCGGAAACAACGTGCCGAGATTGGTTTCGTCGGTTCAAAGACGACAATTTTGACTTGAGGGACAAGGAGCGTGAGAATCGGCCTAGGAAGGTTGAGGACCATCAATTGCAGGCACTTTTGGATGAAGACAATACCCAATCGCAAAAAATGCTCAAGGAGCAATTGGGTTTTACTCAACCAGCCATTTCCATGCATCTGCGTGCCTTGGGAAAGATTGAAAAGATCGGAAAATGTGTGCCGTATGAATTGAACGATAGGCAGATGGAGCGACGCCAAAACACATGCAAAATCTTGCTCGCCAGACAAAAAGAAAAGTCGTTCCTGCATCGGATTGTGACAGGCGATGAAAAGTGGATAAATTTCAAGAATCCTAAACACAAGAAATCGAGGGTTAATCCCGGCCAACCATCAACATCTTCCCTAAGACCAAATCGTTTCGGACGGAAGACGATGCTGTGCGTTTGGTGGAATCAGGAGGGTATCGTCTACTATGAGATGTTAAAACCTGGTGAAACTGTCAATGCCCATCGCTACCACCAATAACTGATCAAACTGCACCCTGCTCTGGGTGAAAAAAGGACGGATTATCAACACAGACATGACAACGATTTTTCTCCACGACAACGCACCGTCGCACACGTCAAATATGGTCCAAAACTACTTAGAGACACTCAACTGGGAGATGCTACCTCACCCAGCTTATTCACCAGACCTGGACCCTTCCGACTACCACCTGTTTTCGTCGATGGGCCACTTGCTCGCTGAGCAGCACTTCGATTCTTACGAAGACGTCCGAAAATGGCTTGATGAGTGGTTTGCCTCGAAAGATAAGGAATTTTTTTTGTGGCGTGGTATCCACAAATTGCCCGAGAGCTAGCGAGTGCAAGTACTTTGAATAAATTTGTTTTTGCTTTCTGTGGAGCTTATACACCTGGTAATTGGCGTATCTTCTGCGTATTTTTTTTTAAGCTTATACACGTGGTAATTGGCGTATCTTCTGCGTATTTTTTATAGCTAAAAAAATTTGTTTAAATGATATTTTCATATACTAAATATATTTAAGTATATATGAGTAATTTGTTTTAAAACTGTTAAATAACAGAGCTGTACTTACCGAACTGTAAAATGGATAATTCTATATGTAAATATCATTGCTCTCATATTATCATAATTTTTGGTTTAAAGTAAATTATTTGTAAAATTATATTAATAGTTTTCTCTTTGAACTTATATATTTTTTCACACTTATTTTAAATGGAAATGATTTAAAATGTCGCAAATTCTTAACACATACTAATGTGTAGACTATACAATATCAAAAAAATATGCTAAGTTATTATATGTTTATACTATTTTATATTATATAAAAATATTAAATAAAAGAGAATAAAATAATTAATTGTGTTTTAATTTATTTATATTGGTTTTTTTTTCTTGTTGCAAAATCTATGCCAAAAAGTTCTTTTCTAATAATAACAATTATATAATATACTAAATATTTAAACGTAAAATAAAATTTATTTAAAAAAATTTTCTACAACATAAAGCTTGATATAATAATATTTAGATTTTCAGAACCAGATTATAAATTTTTTTATCACAAATCCTCTCTTAATTTGGTTTGGCACATAAAATCTAAAAATTACGATTTATCTATGAAGGTGAATCATTCGAAAATATCTACATTTTTCTGAACAATAAAAAAGGCAATATATTTCCACGTTTCATTAAGTATATTTGTATTTTTTTTTTCGAAATAAGATTTATAAAAAAAAAAACTTGAAATTTAATACCATTACTACTTTTGGAAAAACACATAAATTCATCAATTTAATTATTATTTTCAGAAATTATAAAAACAAAACAAAAACCCAGAAAAAAAACCAATAGCAAAATGCTAATATTGTATTTGCAGATTTTGTTTATTTATATTAAATATACTAAAATATTTATTCGTTGGAAAGTAGGAAAAGAAGGTGTAGATTTTTTCAAAAACTTCTTTTATAATAAATTTTAAGAATTATTTCTTTAAAGGTGCTAATTTTATTCAGGCTTTTATTTTTATTGTTATAGTTAATTAAACTTTAATGAATATTCATGATTATCAAAGAAAAAAAAATAATTTCAAAACAATTATTTTGACTTGTTTAACTCTAAATATTTGATTACAAGGTAAATAACTTCATTTAATATTCGACTTTTCCAAATATTTCTATTCATTTTATTGTACATAAAAATAAAATATTTATAGCACAAGAGCATATCATAGAAATCCTTCAATTTTATTAATGCAAGTATATCACATATGACTTTAATGCATTTAAACTAGTTTCATTTCCGATTAGGACCTTATTTTTATAATTTTATTTATGTAGCTGCACACCTTGCCACAATAATTTCCGTTTCCATTTAGCATTTAGTTTAAATTGTATTTATTTATTGATTATAATAAAATAATGATTTTAAATGGTTCTTCAAATAAAATTCAATTTCTTTTTCTTTTTATCAAATTTAATCGTATTGAATATATTTTAGAAATAAATAAAAACAACATATTATTAAAATTTAATTACAAAAAGTAACTTTGATTGTTATTTGGAGTTAGTGGTCCTAACACTGTGGGTCTCATATACCTTAGGATTCATTTTAAAATTGTTTACTCTTAAATCATATTGAGTATTACTTTAAAAAGATTTTAGATTGTATAGACATAATTTAATTCCTATTTTTTATAAGTACTAGAAAGATCATTTAAATACTATGACAACTATAGACCCTCGTACGACAACTATATCATAAGTAATGTATTCAATTTGGTTTTTTCATGGATCCACTAATTCAAGTTAAATTTGTTTAATAGTTTTTTTTTAAGAATATATAATTTTGTATGGCACTATTAAAAAAAAAATAGATCTTTATATGTAAGACACTGTACTAAAGGCCATATATGAATATAAATTTTTATTTGAAATTTGCAAGAAATAAGAACAATTGTTTTTTTGTTTAAAAAAATACTGCGATTTTATTTTATTTTTTTTTTAAATTAATAAAAATATTAATAATAATTATTTTATTAATTTTAAAACTAAAAACTGTATTTTTATTATATTTAAACTAAAATTTGACACATTAAAGCTCTTTTTTTTTAACGTTGGTTTAAACGCTTGTTTTTATTTAGTAGAAAATTTTTTTTAAATTTGTACGATAGAGTAAATAAAAGCTATTATTATATATATATATATTTATTTTTTTGGATTACTTTCAAAGTAAATATGTGCACATTTTACTTATAAATTTTTTTTTAACAAATATTTTTGTTTGTCAATATATTGAAATTAATGAATTTGATTGCATGATATTTTTAATTTGTTTATCTGCTAATATTATTGATCCTTTATATAAACAATAAAAAAAAAATTAAAAATAATTTAATTCCTTATGCTTCGACATGTGGATGAGCTCTAGACCATTCGAGTGCTCGAAGGATTAATGCTGGAATTTGTGGGACATGCGATCCAGTTGGTTGAAAGCCATTCTCATCGGCAGTGTATTGGAAAAATACTGGTGTTCCATCAGGAGCTGTCCAGGATGCACTACCTCTGGCATATTCTCCACCCTTTCCATGTTCAGAGATTGATATTCCATTTCCGGCTTCGAATTCGTATCCATATGATCCATCCAGACCATGTTCACTCTCGCTACGAAGAATTGGGATACTATGTGATGGTGCTTCGAATTTCACAGCCGCCAATGTAATGGTAAGAACCGTAGCCAAAACGATCTATTTAAATAATTTTGTAAAAAAAAAAAACCAAATTAAATTTATGTACATATTTTCAAAAAATTTAAAAAAAATCCACATCCCGATATTAAAAGCTTAATGTTTTTAAATCGTGTACTTACTAAGAATTTCATTTTGATTTAGTCTACTTAAGTGATAACTACGAATATGCTTGAAAGCTGAACACAATATGATCTCAATACAAAAAGCCTCGACGCTTTTATATGCGCTACTAAAGATGAGCTTTTCGTTGTTTCCCCCCAAAAAAGACCAATTGATATTTTCAATCATTTGTCTAACCGGAAACAGGTCAGACGAAGGTTAGTGGAGCCTTAATTTCAAGATATCAGCATTAGTGAGGCGCGTCTCTTGAAAATGGCCTATTGTGATTTGTTAGCTGCAGTATCTAAACCAGAATAAAGTTCCATCCACTCCTAATACTAAGCCAATCAAGATTATCCACAAACAGTAGAAATTGAAACAAAAAATTCCATTTCAGTCATAGTAGTTGTGATCAAGATTTTAGTGATAATCATAGTATTGATTATAGTGGAACACAATCAAATTTACAGAAGGGTTAGCTACAGTTGATCGTGATTTTCTCACGATCAACTTGTTTAGTTGAAAGAAAAACTGCTCACTATCATAATTGGACAAAAGATCATCTTTTGCTAATTTAATTAAAATTTATTACAAATAAACTGGCAAGTTTTTTTTAGCCACTACAAATTTTCCATTATTATAAAAGTCCTTCCTGATGATAATATGTGATTTTGTTTTTAGTTTTTTTCTTTTTCTTACAATAATCATTTCGAAAATTAATTTCATTTTTAAATCAATAATTGTTACAACAAAAAAAAAAGGTGATTTAAAACTACATCAAATAATTGATCCAATTTTATTTACATGCAATTAATTTTCTGTATTATCTTCTCTTATCGAAGAGAGGTTATGTGAAATCTATAAAAATGCAAATATCGATTAATAAATTTCTACCGGTTTTCTTAAGCCTTAGTTACTGTGTCTCTTTTTGTAGAAAATACTCTATAAATTCTGAACTTGTTTTCTGAATTCGTTCATTTCTTAAAATAGCCTATGAGCTATATGCAAAAAAAAAATTATCAATTTTAATAACATTTAATAAAATGTGCATCTTTAAAAAAAATTAATTACATATATATTACAATTGAAGTGTTTAATTGAGAAGACAGAAAGTAAGTGAAGTATATTTATAATTAGTAAATGGTTAATAATTGACTAAATATATAAAATTGATTTTTATCTATAATTAAATTTATCTGCCAACTATCAGATATACATTTGACATTAAGAAAATTCGTTATCAAAGGAAACTTATCAACTAAATATTAACGGGTGATATAGAAAGCAATTTTATTTATCCTTGATAATAATTATGGTAATATTTTGTTTAAAAATATTTTTAAGTATTTTTTTTTTATTATTATTTAATTAAAATTATTCATCGCCGTTTGTTAATATTGTATTTAATAGACAATTTTTATATTTAGATAAAAAAGAATATAAAATTTTTATTTGTATTTATACAATATTTAAGAATTTTTATCGATTTCGAAAACGAAATGAAATTGTCAATCGAAAACCTAACAAATGCATTCAGTGAAGTTTTTGTTTGTTTATTTGTGAAAAAGGTGCCAAAGATATGTGCGAGGGGCCCATATATAAGCACCACGATCGTGAGACCATTTAGGAAGAGTATTGAGTATATTTTGTGGAATAGGCTAATATGTATAAGCAGATTTATGAGAGAAGACTAGGGATCTATTAGTTCAGTTATTGAAGGAATCCTAATCGAAAACAAGCTCTTTGTAGTGCGACAGTCTGCCAGTATGTGTGGTATGTTCAGACGAACGCCACAGGATTGGCAGAAAGGTTGTTAACGATTGCCGAGTAGGAAGTCATGGGTGATGGCGGTATGACCAATTCGAATTCTGAGCAATTTTCTTGCCCAGAATTTTGGATTGGCTGTCGAGTAAATCGGTTTGGCGATGGTCTGCCAGTGTGCAGCGATGAAATTGTCACTATCTGGTGGACATTGGTGATGTTAGTTGCCATGAGATAAGTGGATTAATGAATGCCGCGAATACTATGGGAACTGTGCGGAGTATCACTTATTTTGCAAGCCCAGCAATGCCTACATATAATTTAGTATCGGGTCAGTCCTATCAATAAAAATAATCGTTTCGTGACCATTTTTATGCTTATTGTTTACAAAATGTTCTACTACTGATCGTACTACGTGTACACAGTGTTCTGCAAAATAAGCTGCTACCCCTGTATTGAAAAATACCATAGTGTACCTCCTCAAAGCAACTTCCCACTTGTTAAATAACCCCAAAAGATATTAAATGGTCATTCGTTACCACATCAGTATAATATATTGCGGTATTAGATAACCCGCTCAGCCCAGGCAAAAGAAAAAGGCTGTTTGCCTTTTTTTTCAATCAGGACATGTTAACCGAAATTCTCAACGGGTAAGTGACATTTTTTATCCTATCAAAAAGGTATATCCTATTTGCACTTTGAAAAGTAACGTTAAATAAAATAAATCTAAAATTCAGATTTTTAATAAAATTTTAATTCGATTATATTTATTAAATATTGATATTGGGCATAAAATTGCTACAATAAAATGTCTTGCAGAAATTGATCCTTTTGAGATAATGTTTCTTAACTTTTTCATAAACTGGCCAATTACCTGATGAATATTAGTTTTTTTAAATACTCTAAAGTTTAAGGGTTGTCCTCATAAATACGATTTTTTTGAATAGCCCCATGAGAAAAATTTGAATGACGTTAAATCAAATGATTTTGGAGGGCAATTAAAGTACTTAAAGTGCATGATATTTGCAGCCAATTAACATCACCGAATCTCAAAATTACACATCCTAGAAACTATCTGTGCAATAAACCCTAAATTTATCGTGTTGTATGGATTGTTGCATCATTTTGTTAGAACCACATATAGTGCAGATGAATTTCTACAAGTTAAGGGAAAAAACGAACTCAGAATTGCGGGAATGTTCTAGCCTTCCTCATTCACAAAGAAATACGGATCTATAATATCTTCAAACCAAAATGTATATTAGACAGCTTCTTTTTATGGATACAATAGCTTCTCCATAGTCACTTGTGGTGTTTTAGAGCCTCAACTGCGGTAATTTTGCTTATTCCGCTATCCACCGAACGAGAAGTGAACCTCTTTAACCTGATTATTACGTTTCGCACTCTAAGCAAAGGTTATCGAGCGAAATGAAATTGACAAACCACAATTGAGTCATTTGTGCTCCTTTAGAGCCCCAACCCAACTATCGTAATTTTGCTTATTGAGTTATTCACCGAACAAGAAGTGAACCTCTCTTATCATGTTTACCACGTTTCGCGCCCTAAGAGGAGGTTATCGAGGGAAATGAAATTGACAAACCACAATTAAATCACTTGTGGTTTTTTAGAGCCCCATCTAAGGAAGTTTTGCTTATTGAGTTATCCATCGAACGGGAAGTTAGCCTCTCTAACCTGATTACCACGTTTCGCACTCTAAGGGAAGGTTATCGAACGAAATGAAATTGAAAAACCACAATTGAGTCATTTGTGGTTTCTTAGAGCCTCAACTGTGTTAATTTTGCTTATTGAGTTATTCACCGAACAAGAAGTGAACCTCTCTTATCATGTTTACCACGTTTCGTGCCCTAAGAGGAGGTTATCGAGCGAAACGAAACTAAAAAACCACAATTGAGTCATTTGTTCTCCTTTAGAGCCCCAATCCAACTACGGTAATTTTACTTATTGAGTTATCCACCGAACGATAAGTGAGCCTCTCTAACCTGATTAACACGTTTCGCGCTCTAATAGTACTTTATCGAGAGAAATGAATTTAAAAAACCTCAATTGAGTCACTTATGGTTTTTCTAAGCCCCAACCCAACTACGATAATTTTGCTTATTGAGTTATTCACCAAACGATAATTGAGCCTCTCTAGCCTGATTACCACCTTTCGCGCCTTAAGAGGAGGTTGCCGAGCGAAATAAACTGAAAAACCACAATTGAGTTACTTGTGGTTTTTTAGAGCCCCGACTGTGGTAATTTTGCTTATTGAGTTATTCACCGAACAAGAAGTGAGCCTCTCTTACCATGTTTACCACGTTTAGTGCCCTAAGAGGAGGTTTTCGAGCGAAATGAAACTAAAAAACCACAATTGAGTCACTTGTGATTTTTTAAGAATCCCAACGACGGTAATTTTGCTTATTGAGTAATCCACCGAATGAAAAGTGAGGTTCTCTAACCTGATTACCACGTTTCGCGCCGTAAGAGGGGATTATCGGGAGAAATGAAATTGAAAAACCACAATTAAGTCACTTGTGGTTTTTTAGAGCTTTAACTATGGTAATTTTGCTTATTGAGTTATTCATCGAACGAGAAGTAAGCCTCCCTAATCTGATTAATACGTTTCGCGCCTTATGTGGAGGTTATCGAGGCTCATTTGAAACGTTCCTTGGTGGTTATACTAAATATTATTTGTAGCACAAAAATTAAAATTCTTAAAATACAGTTTAATACCAAATATATTAAATATTGAAATCGAAAAAATATATTTTAAATGAATGGACAATTAATTTATAACCAATTTATTGATGTGAACAATTATTATTTGAAATTAAATTTCATTTTTGGCAAAATACAAAAAATTAGATACACATAAAAAAATTTGTTATATTTTAATTCAGCATTGAAAACAGCAGAAGCTAATTTTTAAAAAAAAAAAAAACCTAATCTGAATATCTAGAATAGAAAATTTTTCAATAAATTAAAGCTCTTTCAACACTAATTATACTCTTCCATAATACATGGATAATTAATGACTGTGAAATGTAACTAATAAAAAATATATAAAACAATTTGAATTGGGTTTTTTTTCATGAACTAAATTAAAATTACGTTTTGCCGATCCTCTTAGAATATTTGTATTTTAATTAAATTATGAAGTTTTTTTTCATATGACTTGTATTTATAATATATGAAATTTTCTATCTATAAAATATCTACACAAAAATAATAATATAAAAATTTCTACATAAAAATCTACTATCTGTAAAGAAAATAAAAAAAATAACCCAAAAAAGATTTTATAACTCATTTAATCACATTAACTGGTGTAGTTTCCATATTAATTTAAAAAAAAATTGATCTTGATAAGATCTTATTCTAACATAATAAAAACTTATTTTCGTTATTCTGGCTTTTCTTCATTTCAGAGTTATTAGAAATTTCTGTTAAGTAATTTCATTTGGTTTTCTTTAGTATCATCATCTAAGAATAGGTGTGAATTCATCAATTTTCAAATATACAATATATATTTTTTTGTTGTCCTGCTTTTGTGAATTTTATTTTCGATTTATTACCACATATTGTCCATTTTTATATTATGTATGGCAACTTGTGAAGACATAAAATACTCGTAGTCTATAAAGATGAAGTAGTTTTTTGCGCTTAAATACTATTATTTGAATAAATTTATTTTTATATCAAAAGTTATAAAGAATAAAAATGTCAGCTAAAACATAAAATTTGCTAAGATATTTTGTTTAATTTAGAAAAAGTTTTTTTTTTTTAAATTTATATAAAAGGTGATTTTTTTGTGAATTTCTTAATGAATAATCTACAATTTTTTATTTGATTTTTGTCATTAAGTTTAAATTATGATTATGTGATAAGTATTATATAATCAGAAATTTATTATAGACTTTTATAGATTTTAAGCATTTGAAAAAAATGTGAAATTTTCCCTCACTATCCTTAAAAACAGAGGAATTTATAATAAAATTCTAGAAGACATTATCCAAAAGAATTGTGCAGTTAGAAATTATTTTATTTTGAATATCGGATAATCCATTTTATAGTTTGGAAAGTATTGTCTCATCATTTTAAAATTATAAATTATAAATACAATTTTAGAAAATATTTATTTAAATCAAAATTTGCCATACATTTTTTATTTATCAAATAATATATTTACATTTTAAAAGCTTTCTACAAAAGTAATAATTCTACAGTAGCCAATTTTAAAAAAAAAAAAATTTCTTCAGCGATGTTGCTCATTTCTCACTTGGTGGATATGTCAATAAATAAAATTGCTATATATATATAAAGCTCTTAAAACCTAAAGATGACTATGAAAAAGCTATTATATTCCAAAGTAGTGACTGTCTGATTGACCCATATTTTTTTGAGTACGAAGAAGAAGAGACCGTTACCTTCAATTCTGTGACATCTATGTCCGGATGATAATCCACTTTTTTGCAAATTAAACTTAAGGATTTATATATAAACTATATATGGTTTCAAAGAACTATCTACACTATAGGACAAACGTTGGCTTTATTGCACACAAAAATCCCTGAACGCCTAATTTCGAGATTTTCTTATATTGTATCAATCTAACATCGGTAAACTTTTTCTTGTAATAATAGGATTTTCTTCTAATAATTGATATTTCATCCTTGTCGGAGCAAAAACGGCAGATAATTTACCCAAGTAATCTGATCTTTTACCCAGTCGCTGAATTTAACGAAGGGTTGTTTAAATAGTACGTTATGCAGGTGATGACGGGTCTAAATATTTCCAGAGATATGACCATAGTATGTCGCCATGTTTTACCGAAGAGCCTATGATAAGCCCAAATGGCTCTAGTAGCTCTATCAACAACACTGGTAAGGTGTTAGCTCCAGGTAAATTGTTGGTCCTGAATGACCACAAAATTATTGACTTCAGTAGAGAATTCAATCTTAATCTTGGTGAGGTTCAATTTACGCAATTTTAGTGAATGGAACTAAGACTGCTTTGTGAGGGTTTATATTAAAAGCAGCCTGTAGGCACTAGGTTTAGGGCCCTCTGCATACGATCCAAAATTGGTTCTTTACACGTATATTTTCCCCTGATCATCACTACCAGGTCATCAGCATAACCTTGAATTTCAAAGCCAGCTGCACGAGAAGCTCATCAACGACAAGTGACCAAAGTAGAAGTGATAGTACCCCTCCTTGTGGACAACCCATAACTGCTCTAACAGTCTTTTAATCATTGCCCAGTTTGGCTGTGATAATGCGGCTAAAAAGCATGGCCATAATCCAGCTAATCGTAGGGACTTCAACACCCTTGCATAGAGCCGCCTTAGCTATGGACCCATAGGAGGTGTTATTAAATGCCCCGTCTACGTCCAAGAACGCGAAATAAGCTATTTTCTTAGCCAGTTATCGGAATTTCACATCAAATATGAAGGTCTAGAACCTTTTTCATTGCTGTTTGTATGAACAATGTAAGTCTGATAGGTCTGAAGGATTTTCGCAGGTACGTGGAGCGTCCCCCAGCCTTGGGTATGAAAACCACTTTAACTACAATTACTTCCAGGTGTTTGGGATGTAGCTAAAGCTGTTACTGGCTCTGAAAATCTTAACAAGAATAGGAAACCATACTTCCATAGTTTACTCTAACATGACGGGGAAAATACAATTTACCCTACCCCCGTCCTCCTCCCTTAAGATGTAAAGGGCTTCCAGGATTTCAGCCATTTGAAAATGGTGGTAGCCATTTTAAAAAAATAATACATTTTATATATAATAACAAGTTTTAGGCAATATAAGAATATAAAAATTTTATCAAAATCTGATACAAGTAAAGCTAAATAAAACGCTTTTAAAAGAAAGAGTCCCATTTTATGTGTGTTTTAATTAATTTACCAGGTGTATAAGCTTAAATCCGCTGTTTTAAAGCAGCGAAAGAAGAAAAAAAGTGTTCTTTCTTCTTTCATAGAAAGCAAAATCAAATTTCATCAAAATACTTGCCCTCGCTAGCTACACATTTTTCCCATCTCTGGGGCAACTTGTGGATACCACACCAAAAGAATTCCTTCTCTTTCGAGACAAACCACTCATCAAGCCATTTTCGTACGTCTTCGTAAGAATTGAAGTGCTGCTCAGCGAGCGCGTGGTCCATCGACGAAAACAGGTGGTAGTCGGAAGGGGCCATGTCTGCTGAATAAGCGGGGTGGGGTAGCACCTCTCAATTGAGTGTCTCCAAGTAGTTTCGGACCATTTTTGACGTGTGCGATGGTGCGTTGTCGTGGAGGAAAATCCGCTTCTTTGGTGCAATTTGATCAATTGTTGGTGGTAGCGGTGGGCATTGACAGTTTTACCAGGTTTCAACATCTAATAGTAGATCCCTCCAAACGCACAGCATCGTCTTCCGTCCGAAGGGATATGGTCTATGGGAAGATGTTGATGGTTGGCCGGGATCAAGTTACGATTTATTGCGTTTAGGATTCTCGAGATATATCCACTTTTCATCGCCTGTCACAATCCGATCCAGAAACGACTTTCTTTTTTATCAAGATTTCGCATGTGTTTTGGCGTCGCTCTATCTGCCTATCGTTCAATTCCTGCGGCACCCATTTTCCGATCATTTCAATATTCCCCATGACACGCAGACGCATGGAAATGGCTGGTTGAGTAACACCCAATTGCTCCGCGAGCATTTTTTGCGATTGGGTATCGTCTTCGTCCAAAAGAGCCTGCAACAGATGGTCCTCAACCTTCCTAGGCCAATTTTCACGCTTCTTGTCCCACAAGTCAAAATTGCCGTCTTTGAACCGATGAAACCAATCTCGGCACGTTGTTTCCAATAAAGCACTGTCATCATAGGCCTCCATAAGCATTCGATGCGATTCTGCAGCCGAATTCTTCAAATTGAAGCAGAAAAGCAGAGCTTCCCGGATATGCTCTTTTTTTGCACAAAACTAGACATGATTACGAAAGGAAAAATGTATGTTGTTTTACGAAATTGCTGACAATATGAACTGATTAATGTTGACAGATGTCAAGCTCATAAAAAAAAGTATGGCGTGCCCATGGTAGCTTAACACGCTCACTCACGCCATCTATGACCAAACAGCGGATTTAAGCTTATACCCTTGGTACTTTCTGAAGCATCCCTTTAGCAAGTAGATTTTAAATTGAATCTTTGGAAGCAAATAAAAAAATTAGGAAGATTCTCGTAAATATTGCCAACATCATTTTTTAGCAATATTAAAATTATTTAATTTATATTAAATTAATAAAAGCTATTCATAATACTACAATAATATTACATAGAAGAGATCGATTAACTATTTTAAAAATATTGTACTATATTTTTTAAAAAAACAATACCATAAATACATAGTATTTAAAAAAAATTTATTCCAACATGATATATCAAGGTAATCTGCATGTTATTTATTGCAAATTTTCAACAATTCAACGTGCGTTGCTTATTTATGTATTTTTATAAGTTCATAAAAATACATAAATAAATAGATAATAAACTAAGATAAAAGTTCAAAGATTTTTCCTTTTCAAAATAAGAAAATTATTATTATTATTATTATTAGTTTTTTTTTTGTTGTTGTTGATACAATTTGCTTAATTTATTTAATTAACATTTTCAAGGTCTGAGATAATTATGATAAAATCAATTGACAACTAAAATTTATGAATTGACAAATGTTTTTTATAAAGTTTTTTCTTTCGAATCATATCATAGCTTAAAAAAAATAATATATTTGTAGAGGTATAATCATATCTTGATAAGCAAATAAAGTGAATGCACTAGGAAAAAAAAGAAAAATTTCTTTTAGCAAAAATAATAATAAATTTAAAGAAAAATCTGATAAAATTAAGAGGAATAATAATTTCTTTGATTTGGTTTCTTATATAAAATTAATCATGTTGACTTTTATCGTAGAGAAATTAATACTGGGAAAAGTAATAATTTGATCCACTGATCTTCAAAAAAAAAAAATGATCCAATGACGACATTTCTTCCAAAATTAAATGCTACCTTGAATTTGACGAGGACATAAACTGTTTACGTGTACAGGTACCACCCAGTTTATTTTTCTCATTTTGTTTATTCAAATCAGTTTCGCTATAACACGAACTCTATTCGCAATATCATTAATGACCTTAAAAGCTTTTTATCTAAATTCCGACTGATCCTAGGTACACTTACATTTGTGAACGGCTGCTTCACATGTAATAAACTTGAAAATTTATGTACATCAAAGCAGCTTCTTCATGGTCCAAAAATTTTATAGATAACCAATCATAACTAACCAGAAATTTTTTATAGTTTTTATATATTACTAGTCAAAAAAAGAAAACTGTTCTGGTCGGTATTAGTCAGTGTTTAAGCTAAAAACCTACTAGTTCGGTAGACAAATTGGCTTCAAAACATTCATGATATTCGATATTTGATATTGTTAAGTCATCAAAATATCGTAACTTGCTATCAAGTATTCCTAATCAAAAAGTTTAAATAAGTTTTTTCTTTTGTTGAAGTGCTTAAATTTCACTGGACGTAACTGTATTCATAATAAATTTTAAATATTAAAACAAAATAAAGGTAAGAACATTTGTTTTTTTTTTAAAATAATTTAGTTATAAATTAATATTATGCAATTGGAATGAACTGTTTTTGAGAATAATTTGGAATTTTTTGTAATAAATCTAATTTTTTTTAAAACTTAATTCAAAAAATATTAAACATAAAAGTGATATCTCGACTTACAAATCGAGCTTTTTCGAGATACCAAATTTTCTCATATCCCATTTTTTTGCCCTCTTAATATACTCATTGGTATACACATATACTTGTATATATTATTAAGTCATTTAACAATAGTTTTCTGAAAATTTTAGATTATTAACAACAGGTTTTCGAAAGTCTCCAGGAACCCCCCTCGATAAAGGCACTGTTTATGGCCTAAAAATTGTCCTTTTTAGTTCTGCTCCATTTCTTTGGATTTTCTTAAATTTCAGTGAGAAAAATTCTTTTTTGATATTTGAATTTTTTAAATTTTTTATCTTTAAACGCATTAACTGATTTCCCGAAAGATGCAATAGGAAATCGCCTTTCGAAGTACGAACTTTCCGAGATACAAACCACAGTTAGGAACGAACTACATCGTTAAATTAAATATAAACTATTTTACAAAAATACATATTTTTAAAAAAATATGTATTTTCTTTGCATACTTTTTATTGAATAAAATTATTTTATTTTTGATCTTAAAATTTTTTACTTAACGTTACATAAAGTACCGCCAATTTTGAATTTCCGCGGGTTACGTATATTCGATTTTCGATTTTTTGTGGCGTTATGTTGGTACTCATGTCTCTCACTTATGCTGGTAAGTTCGGCCATTATGAATGTTTAGTTAATTTTTGACAGCTGCTTTGCTTGCACGTGTTTTGGCTCGTCTTCGATTTTTGCTCAATTTCTACCAAAAACAGCATCGCATTAACATTCCTGAGGAGCAGTTGGACTCTGTCCGTGACGACCCAAATTTGCTCCAGAGAGTCATAACTGGTGACGAATCATGGGTTTATGGTTATGACGTGGAAACCAAAGCTCAATCATCCCCCAATGGAAGCTGCCGCACGAGCCAAGACCGAAAAAAGCGCGCCAAGTTCGGTCGAATGTGACGGTTTTGCTTTCAGTTTTCTTCGATTGCAGGGGCGTGGTGCATCATGAGTTCTTGCCACAGGGTAGAACGGTCAATAAGGAATATTACCTGCAAGTTATGCTCAAGTTACGCAAAGTCATTCGCCAGAAACGCCTGGATTTGTGTAAGAACAAAAATTGGCTTTTGCCATTTTTCACCAAAAACAACACACCCCTGTGACTTTCTCTTGTTCCTGAAACTGAAGAGTCCCATGAAAGGACGACGCTACGCTACGATTGAGGAGATAAAGACGGCATCGAAGGAGGAGCTGAACAAGATCAGAAAAAATGATTTTTTGAAGTGCTTCGAGGATTGGATAAAACGTTGGCATAAGTGTATAATGTCTGGATGGGATTATTTTGAAGGAGACAAAATAGATATTCATGAAAAAATAAATAATTTTTGAAAAAACTACAAATTTCGCGATACTTTTTGAACAGACCTCGTATCTTGTACGTTAGTCGCTGTAAGATGTGCAGTATAATTTGGCCACAATGATACCCTATCCAGAGTGATAAGTGGAAAATGGAAAAATGCAATTTGGAGCAACGATGAGCCTTTTTATTTTATGTAAACTTAGTGAATCCTCGAGTTTGATTTATGACACGTCACAGTAGGCCTATAAGGAGCACAAGTTTTTTGGTGCCATTAGGCAGTTTAGGTTGGTCGAGAAGCAGCCTTTCTCATAAAGAGTTTGAACTTTTAAAAATTGGAATTCTCTTGTGCGAACAAATCGTCGATTGTTATTAAAACTGATGAGTAAGTCCTGAAAAATCTCAGAAAAAAGTTTCCATTGCGTTAGATCGGATATTGCAGTCACTTGGAAAAAGGAATTCCAGTCTTGATCTTGGGAAACAAAAACGTGTGGTTTTTTTTTGTTTCCCAAGATCAAGAAGCATTTGAAAGGATGTCGTATTGATATAGTCGATACATCCCAAGAAGCTTAACGAAGGAGCTAAAGTCGATTCCAGTTGAAGTCTTTTAGGTGAAGGTAAGTCACCTAAAACCCAAGGGAACTTCTTCGAAGGGCATAATATTGATGTGCCATTAATTTTCTGTTCCACCTCGTATTTAATTAAATTTAATTATTTTTTATAACAATTCAGAAAAAAAAATTCTAATAGACTATCTAAAATACAATTCTAGGGTGTCCCAAATAATCATGCAAGATTTGAATTTTGCGCCATTTGTGCGGTTAAGTGTTGCCAATGAAAAAAAAAATGACAACGTGACAGATGACAATGCAAGGTTAGTAGAACTGGATCGTTACACAAAAAAATAAAACGTTTTCATTGTTCAGCAATATTTTAAAAAATAATGAAGGATTTTGGGCATGTCGTTATCGCGATATGATAATCCAGATTTTTGTGCCGAGATTTCAAGATATCGATGTGGACGGTGTTACCACCGCAGATATGGATGTAGACACCCTATATTTGGAGCCGAATCTTCAAGTAATTTAGTGAAATAAAAATTTAATAAAAAACAAAATATCTAATAATAAGTAAAAATCTATTGTTTTTAGAAGAATATTAAGTCAAACAGGAAGGATGTCTACAATTTTCAGATCATCTTTAAGAATAAAAGAAAATTATAAGAAAACTTGAACAATTTAATTATTTATAATTAACAGTGGTGGGAATATTTTTTTTATGTAGATTATTTTGATGACATTAATTATTATAAATTAAAACTCAAACATCACGTTGACATTTTTAGTATTTTATAAACGGATCAATAATTTAATGTTCAACTTGGAAGGTAAATAAATATTCTTCTTTAATTCATTTTGTAATAATCATTAACAGATTTGATATACTCTACAGGAGGTGGTATGCATTTAAACAAAAGAAAATAAAATTGATTTTATTATTTCTTACCAAATATGGTGGTTATCATCTATAAAGGCAAAATATCACACATGAAATTACATTTAAAAAAAGAAGATGATTTGATCAACCAATACACCTAGTAGGCGTACTACGTCCGGTATCGTTCGAGCAGCAATTATTACCATAGTTAATTTATTACAATTTTACGCAAATAATATCAAATTAAAAACACAATTTTATAATATTAGCATATTTAGGCACTATTATAGTTTTATCTAAAAGCATATCTAAGTGATATCGTTTTCTTTTCAGATATTAAATTAAAAAAAAATTTATATCTGAAGGTGAAAATATACTCAAGAATTTTATATACTCGTACTCGTATCAACGAATTTTTACATTTTCAAACAATTTCTAAATTCATCTAAATATGTATTTATTTAATGGATGCACGAATATACAATAATGGTAATAAATTTTCTCTAAATTTGGAAAATTATTCATTTAAATCAAGGACAAAACCTTGTTACTAATGCTTATTTAGTATAATATCAACAACGCAAAAACTATACATGAACTGTAATTAACTTTGAAAAAATGAAATAACAATAATAATTTACAACATATTATTATTATGTTTATATAAGAGTATTTATTTTTAAGTTAATTTTTTGCCTAAAAAGAATTAAAACATAAATAAATGAAGAAAAAAAACAATTTAACGATAGCAAAATTCTTATTAGGGTATGAATTTTCTGTTATAACAAATATTTTGTTTTCTATAAATAAATTTCAATTCTATTCTACATAATAATTATTGAAAATTAAATTAAATTCAAATTGATGAATATAGATTTTACTAGGTATATTTAAATAACAATAAAATAATTGGTATGTTACCTGGCTCTCGACCTGGTTTTTGTTCAAAATTTTTGGCGTCACGAATTTGTTCTTGCGATGTGATCAGTTATGACCTTATTTATGATAAAAGGTAATTATACATACGAAATGTATTTTATTAATAATATTTTCACAAATTTTCCAGCTATATAAGCTTAAATCCGCTGTTTTTTAGTCAAGAAAACGCATGTTTTTTTCATAGAAAGCAAAAATCAATTTAAGCGAGGGTACTTGCCCTCGCTAGCTACACATTTTTCCCATCTCTCGGGCAATTTATGCATACCACGCCAAAAAAATTCCTTTTCTTTCGAGGCAAACCATTCATCAAGCCATTTTCGGACGTCTTCGTAAGAATCGAAGTGCTGCTCAGCGAGCGCGTGGCCCATCGACGAAAGGCGGGTGGTAGTCGGAAAGAGTAAGGTCTGGTGAATAAGCAGGGTGAGGTAGCACCTCCCAGTTGAGTGTCTCCAAGTAGTTTCGAACCATTTTTGACGTGTGCAATGGTACGTTGTCGTGGAGGAAAATCAGCTTGTCATGTTTTCGTTGATAATCCGTCCTTTTTTCACGCAGAGCACGGTGAAATTTGATCAGTTGTTGGTGGTAGCGGTGGACATTGATAGTTTCACCAGGTTCCAACATCTCATAGTAGACGATACCCTGCTGATCCCACTAAACGCACAGCATCGTCTTCCGTCCAAAGCGATTTGGTCTTGGGGAAGATGTTGATGGTTGACCGGGATCAACCCACGAATTCTTGCACTTAGGATTCTCGAAATATATCCACTTTTCATCGCCTATCACAATCCGATGCAGGAACGACTTTCTTTTTTGTCTGGTGAGCAAGATTTCGCATATGTTTTGGCGTCGCTCCATCTGCCTATCGTTCAATTCATACGGCACCCATTTTCCGATCTTTTCAATCTACTCCATGGCACGCGGATGCATGGAAATGGCTGGTTGAGTAACACCCAATTGCTCCGTGAGCATTTTTTGCGATTGGGTATCGTCTTCGTCCAAAAGAGCCTGCAACTGATGATCCTCAACTTCCTAGGCCGATTTTCACACTTCTTGTCCCACAAGTCAAAATTGCCGTCATTGAACCGACGAAACCAATCTCGGCAAGTTGTTTCCGATAAAGCACTGTCACCATAGGCCTCCATAAGCATTCGATGCGATTCGGCAGCCGATTTCTTCAAATTGAGGCAGAAAAGCAGAGCTTCCCGCATCTCTCTTCTGGCACAAAACTAGACATGAATACGAAAGGAAAAATGTATATTGTTGTACGAAATTGCTGACAATGTGCACTGATAAATGTTGACAGATGTCAAACTCACAAAAAAAAATATAGCGCGCCCATGGTAGCTTAATATGCTCACTTACGCCATCTATGACCAAACAGCGGATTTAAGCTTATATCCCTGGTAAATTACTTTTTGTAGTTATAGTGCTTAAATAATAAAATTGATGAATTTTCTTGAAAACTTTTTTTAATTGAGTTTTTTAAAAATAATTTTTTTTTAATAATTCTAGATCAAGCAGAATATTTTATTATCCGACAAACGCGCATCACGTTATAGACTATATTGCATCATTTTTTGTGAAAAAAGAGTAGTGCTCAGAGGAATGTCGAGATATATCGAATACTATGGTTTACTCTAGAAATTAAAACGATTTCTTCCCTCCACTTACCATCTTAAAATACAAACTGCCTCAGAAAATATTTTTTTTTTAATTGCTGTGACTCCAAAACACACCCACCCCTAAAATCGCCGGTGTTCCTCGGGGTAGTTTCCTCGGCCCTATACTATATAATATCTACAGTTCCCATATTATTATATGAACTAACACCTTTGCTGTTACTAACGTAGTCGGCACAGCCATATTAACAAGCCTTCACGAATTTTACGGATAGTAGAGTTCCTTGAAGGATTATCCCATGACAAACGGTTAACCTGAAACCCACAGACGAGACAAAAAAGACCCAAAGTGAGCAGACGATGGAAACAACTACATAGACTGTACTCTCAGACTCATGTTCAAAGCTTACAAAATGACAAAACCTATTTTGGCTTAAGGACTCGAATTCCGGGGTCCCACCAAGACTCCCAACTCCCGGTGCTTCCAATCGAATCCGTCAAAAATCCTTCGAAAGATTATGAATGTTCCTAATTATGTTCGTAACAATGTCACACACATTTTAATCTCAAAGAGAATTTTGTGCAGGATCCTCCCCAGTATTACCATTCTTAAAAAGACAATGGTCACGGGATGCGTGTTATCTTCTCTTGCACGTTTCATGTGGTTTGTAATGGCATTTTTGACATTAAATTTGCTTTTTACTCGCGTAATAGTTTTTTTTAACACTTAGGTTGTCTTAAATAGTTTACAAAATTCAGAAAAATTTTATTTCTTAACTTTGACAATTGTAAGGTTTTCAAATATCTTCAAATCTTTAATGACAAATTTAAAAATAAGAAATTCTCTTATAACCGAATAAAAACAAATATCCGAGCTTAGATTTTTTAATAGACATTTATGTATATAAATATTAAAAAATTATTCATAATAATATAAGAATTAAATCATGAAAATAAAGCCAACTGTCATTGAACATATTAAATTTAATCTAAAAACATAAATTGACATTTGTATGGTTTTTTGGTATTATTACGTTCAAAATGGCATTTTCTCTATGATTTCCGTTTTTTACTAATAAATATTGGAATTTTAAAATACAAAAAAAATATTCACTATAATTTTTATAGTTAATTATTGAAATGATAAATTATTATACAAAATGCATGTGGGGTAGTGTGTTGAAAAGTATAATTTTCTTATGAGTATTACGATTTTTAATAATATTTATGCAAAATAAAGTTCTTTATTCAAATAATTATAATAATCATAATAATAAAAGAAATAATAATTATATAAAACCAAAAATTATAATTAAAAACAACACTTAAGAAAACAGTGGTAATTTAAAAAAAAACTTTTTTGCGACAATCTACAAAACCGTTAGTCATCATTTTAATATAATTTGTTAAAAATAAGCTTTTGATGTTAAAAATTTATATTATTTCATATGTTTTCATAAATATAATATCCAACAAGAATTCATAATATTACAATGAGAGTAAATTATGAAAATATAGCCAAATATATCGTTAATTAATTTAATGTATTAAATGACATTTGTATGGTTTTTGAAGTTAACTTTTTAAAATGAACTTTTAGGAAAATTATATAATAATTTTCTTTATCTTTTTACCAAAAAATATAAGATATTTATTAATTTAGATAATATCCACTATAATTTCTATATATAAAAATTAAAATAAAAAAAAAATGTATTGTATATTAATATTTTAATCAGATATATGATTTTAAAAATAAAATTTGCACAAAATAAGCTTCATTAACTAAAGCAATAATAATAATTTATATTAAATTAAACCAAAAACTACTAAAAAAAAAACTACCTTAAAAAGCAGTGGTAATTATAAAAAAAAACATATACTAAAAATATAAATCTGATTTGTATACTCTTCAATCGAATAAATCTAAATAAAGTATTAATTAAAACAAAAATTCGATAATAAATTTTTATCCTATAATATGGTGTAAATAATAGTCAATAAACATATTCAAATAAGGTAGTTTATTAATTAAATCTATTCAAATATGTAAATAAAATTGTTATTTGAAAATTATTACTTTCATCTGTTCATAAATTCTATTTAAGAAATTCAAATATGTTTTACCTTTTTATTTCTGGCTAGTTAGTAATTGTATAAATTCATATATTAATAAATAAAATAAATTTACCAAATGACAAAAAAAATTTATTTATATTTACTAGGTGTTTATGATATTTATTTATGACTTATTTAAGGAATAAAATATTGTTAATTAATTATTTATGAATAACTTCTGTTTGGTGTTAAATTTAAAAGAAAAACTATTTGGCTATTTAGAAATAAATTATGAAAAATTTGGTAAATGAAAATATTTTTTTTTATATAAACAATCTTTAAAATTATTTTTCGATATACACGAAGATATAGTAATTCAATTTAAGTTTAAATTATTATAAAGTATACAATTCGCAATAAAGTGTATTGAAATATTCTTTCCGATATAGTATAAATAATGTCGTACAAAATAATTTTTGTATATTTTTATTATTTTCTGAAAAGATATTCCTCCTTGATGTCAATAATAAAATAAGAAAATAAGTAAAAATTTTCTCAGAAACTTCATTATCGATTTGGGTTCCAGTCAACAGTATGAAGTGGGTTTTCTGTACGTTGTCAAGAATCGATTCAAGTTTACGATGTTCCAACATTTCCGAGTCGATCAAAATTTCGATACGCAAATAAACGAACTAGTTGAAAATTTACCTAATTCTTAGTTTCCTGTAATTACCAAACAATTTTGCATTGGATTTTCATATGCTCCTTTTATGAGAATCGCGTGCGTAACGCAAATGCCTAGTTGATGGGGTAGTGCCTTTGCCCTTTCGTGACCTAGATAACAAGAATATATCGTCAGTACGAGTAGCTTATTAAATGTGAAAAAAGAGCTCCAAATGGAACCCAGTGAATTTTTTCCCTTCCGTTTGATAGAGGTTCAATGACCATTTAGTAGAGGGGTCTATATCGGCATTTTAATGAAATGTTTGGTGAAATTATTATCGATTTTTTTATGTTTCGATAGTATTTACTTCGAAAATTTTTGTTATGTCGGTTGAATATATAAGATTTGATATATTTTTTCATTTGATTTCATACACAAAAACCAAAACAGTAAATTTTTTTTTAATTTTTTTATTTGTATTGTATCAGTTAAGGTGCATGTATTTTACAAAAAAAAATATTTTCCGGATAGTACCGTAACTGTACCAAATAGTAAATTATTTTATATTCTTATATATACTCTAGAAATATCAGAGTACGTCAGTTAAACTTATTAATAATCAATAATAAATCATAAAATTTTTATCTCGCAGTTTGATACGTTCAAAATTATCAATATACTCGTATTATTGGGTTGTCCGAAAAGTAATTTCATTTTTTCCCTACAGAGGAATAAAGTGTATTTTTTCACAACCAACTTCGCACTAAAGCTGCATAATTATATATATTTTGACAGCTGACATAGCAAAGCTTGCTTAGATTAAAGAAGTACTGGATAGGCCTCTACACAAAAATTCTGTCCAAATTTTGTTGGCAATACATTCATAGAACGCACACACATGCAATACAACAGAAACGGCGTAAATCATAGGGGGCCAATTTCAAAAGTTCAGTATGCGATTGAAGCGGTTCGTTTAAAACCATTTTTCATGTCTGATATCATTTACACATACACGTATGCCTAAAAAAGCAGATTTTTTAATATTGCGGGTCTTGTTTGATGGAATTAGTTTTGTAAATATGCAATAAAACACAGTATTCTATTTTTAAATATTTATTTATTTATTATGTATTTTCATTTTATTTATTTCACGGTATATTATTTATTAAAAAAACAGAATTTTTAAAGTGGGGAATAGTATATAAAAATATGAATTGTAAGTTATTTGATTATATGGAAACAATTATGTGTAAAAATTTAAATTAATTTCAAAAATGCAAAATGAATTAAATGAGAAAATGTGATATGAATGGAAATGGTAATTTAAATAGGCATTGTGCATTTAAATTAAATTGAAAAATAAAGCATTAATTACATAGAACATTACAATACATGAAGTTCTTGATAATATATAAGTTAATCGTATACAACATGAAAGGAAATGCTTTAAACAAAAATAGAAAATGTAAAATTTAATGTTATTAAAATAATTAATAACATATTCTAAAAAAAAATGAAAACAATATTATTTAGTAAATGCATTATAATATGGTCTAATAGAGTAATCAAAACAAATATATTTAAATAATAAGCTTACCGAAGAATAAACTTTATTTATTATAACACAATGAAAACATCAATGGAAAATAGACAGAAAAATTCGGTCCCTTAAACTTTCTTACACACACTTTATATACACCGGCACTGTACTATTTTATGGTAAACATTGAACTGTCAACATCGGATTCACAAATGACAAAGCTAACCCCCAAGTCTCCACTTTCATGGAGAATTAGAGTTTTCAAACTCTCCGAAAGTCTACAAAATTGAGGCGGTTTATATTTGATTGATATTTACGAAATGTATAATAAACCTAAAATAGAATTCCATTTCGTATCAGAAGATTGTACAAAAAATAAAAATGACCTATCGTTGTATTTAAATTATATTTTTGTTTCCAGTAAGTGAATGAAAATAAATAAAAATTATGCTTTTGCAATTAAATAAATTTCCATTACGACACATAGATGGCAGTGGGTGTCATGTCTACATAAAAAATTTTTGACAGTCATATCCCCCTAGTAAATATTTGTACACAAAATATTTACTAGGGCGATATGACTGTCAAAACATATACGGTAAGGGCCTATCCAGGTATTCTTTAATCTAAGAAAGCTTGCTTGTGATAAAATTCTATTGATTCTGCAAAGTAGTTTTTGGTTGATACCCTTTTAAATATGGAAAGTGGAAAACAGCATTTTCGGTATATTTTACTTTTTTACTATAGATAAGATAAAAATGGTGTGCAAGCAAGAAAAAAATTATCCGATGTGTACGGAGAAGATGTGTTAAGTGATCGCCAGTGCCAAAACTGGTTTGCAAAATTTCAATCCGGCAATTTTTATCTCGAAGATGCACTACGTTCTGGAAGGCCAGTTGAAGCTGATGAAGACACAATAAAGGCATTAATTGATGCAAACCGGCGAATAACAACTCGTGAGATCGCTGAGAGATTAAAATTATCGCATACGACCATTCATGATCATTTGAAACTGCGAGGTTTAACCTCACATATGGGTTCTTCATATTCTTACGGGAAAAAAATTGTGCCGTGGCATGGACGTTTGTGATTTGCTTTTCCAACGCCAAGAAAATGATCCATTTTTGAAGCGTATTATTACTGGAGACGAGAAATGGATTGTCTGCAATAATGTTAAGTGCAAAAAATCCTAGAGTAGAAAAGATGAACCCGGTCAAGGCACTTTGAAAGCCAATATTCATCAAAGAAAGGTTATGCTATCTGTCAAAGGAATCGTTTATTTTGAGCTTCTACCGAGCAACACAATAATCAATTCTGAAGTGTACTGTCATCAGTTGGACAAATTGAATGATTCACTTAGAGAAAAAAGGCCAGAATTAGTCAATAGGAAAGGTTTAGTGATCTAATAGGATAATGCGGCAAAAGCTTTTAGAGCTTAGATGAGATAAACTGCCACACTCACCATACTCTCCAGACCTATCACCTTCCGATTATTATTTGTTCCGGTTTCTACAAAATTTTTTAGATGGTAAAACATTTAATTCAAATGAGGAGGTCAAAAATCACTTGGATCAGTTTTTTGCCAGCAAAGAAGAAAAATTTTATGACCGTCGAATCCATACTACTGCCAGAAAGATGGCAAAGGGTCTTGGATCAGACTGGACAATATTTAATTGAATAAAATATTAATTCACTATAACTATAATCGTCTTTCATTTTTATAAAAGCAACAAAATTACTTCCCGGACAACCTAAACAAAGAACATATATTTATTTAAATAATTTTCGAAATTTATTTCTAATCTCAGCATGCATTTTCTAATAAAAGAAAAATATTTCAAAAATGATTATAATAATAATCACCAATTCACAGTCATTTTATAATCAAATCGATCCTTCTTTTAAAACAAAGAATTTTCGATTTTATCTCATCTAAATAAGCAATATTATATATTTTGTATACATTAAGAAGGCTATAAAAAAAATTTTAATTATTTCTAATAAAAAGAATTAGAAACAATCAAGAGAAATTATCAAAACGAAAGAAACTTAAAAATATACGATTACAATCAAAATTAATTAAATGCTGATTATCAGTTAAGAAATTTATTTTTTCCCAATTTTTGATTATGAAATTAATTATTCCCAATTTTTGATTATGAAATTAATTAAGAAATATTAATAATTAAATACGTATTTATAATAAAAATATTATTTATGAATTTAACTAATTAGTAAACCTTGTTTTTTTTTTATTATCGTTTTATTTTTGTTTTCTAATAAGGAATTTATTGTATAAACAAGTTTTGAGAGAAAAGATAAGTTTTATTCTTTTAGTTTTTAGAAATAGTATAAATATTTTCTATAATCGAATGTCATTTTATATGAAAAATATATACAGGAAAATTTGAAAAATCATTTGAGATTTGGTTGTGGTCTTACTCTGAAGCAAGTAACTTATAGTTGACCATGGGCAAAGAAAGCATTTTCGAAATTAAATCCAAAAACACTTAGCGCCTGTTCTTTGGCTTTGATGATTGTAATTGCGAAGGCAAGGTACACTGGTATCTACAGTCGCTAGAAATCGAAAGGCAAATTGTGGAAAATCATTTATACCTGAATAATACCTGTAAAAATATAGCCGTATTTATACATGAATTATACCTGATAAAATTTGCCATTGGATTATATAAATAAATAAATAAAGACTTAAAAATCGTAGGCACTTACAAATAGTTGAGGCAAATACAAAAACAAAAACAAGGAAACAAATGTTTAAAATACAAACAAACGTAATTTCTTAAATTAAAAATTGCAAAGAAAAGAAAAAACTGAAAGAACGTACCCAAAACCCCTTATATGCAAATTTTCATGATGATCCGTTGAACTGTTTAGGAGTCTATAGGGAACATGCAGCCCCAGACAAATATTCATTTTTATATACAATATATAAATTTAAAGCAGTGTTGACAACCGTTCTATCCTTTGAGTATAGACCATAACGCCACCACAGTAATTTTGTTGAACCATTATTACGTTAATGTCAAAGAGACAAACAAAATATAGCAAAGATCCCTACCGTACCTCTAGCAAATGCACTTTTCGATAATAATAATTTTTTTTATTTCGAAAATAGTATTTTTTTTAAATAAATGAATTTAAGAATAAATTCAATAAATATTTTACTAAAACAAATTCTTTCGACTTTTTCTGACCTCCTAAAAAAAAATATTTGTTTTATAATACATTTTATTTAATTAAAAACAATATTATTCGTGCATAATTTAATGCAACGCGTACTATTCGCAATTAATTTCGAACACGTTTTTAAGATCGAAGAGTCTTTACGGACACAAAGTTAATAATTCTGCATGTAGTTTGGTTTTCCATCTTGGTTTATTACAGTATCAAAAATGATATATGTACGTGGGCTACTATATATATTTCTGGCCTAATAATGAAAATGCGAATATTTATCAACGAAAAAGGTTTTATTGTTTTTCAAAATATTCCTTTTTTTGAGCGATTGTCAAATTGTGCGGGATCCAACGAGAACAAACCTTTTTTACGGCCAGGTGTTCATGCAATATCGAATGTATGCTGGTGGGAGAAATGCCTAGGCATGCCTCTATCTCACGGTATGTCACATGACGGTCTTGCATTATCAGTTCACGTACGGCATCGATGTTTTCTGGAACAACGGCTGTTTTTGGACGACCTTCACGGAATTCGTCTTTGAGCGAGCGTCGGCCACGATTGAATTCGTTGTACCAGTTTTTCACAGTGCTATAGGATGGTGCTTCATAGCCATACAAAGATTTAAGTTCATCGATGCACTCTTGTCGTGATAATCCACGTCGAAAGTTGTGAAAAATGATCGCACGAAAATGTTCACGAGTTAATTCCATTTTTTTGCCAAATTGATTTTTTCAAGTCACTGTAAACAACACAAATGATAGTCGTACGTCAAAACGTTCTGAGTACGTTTATGCTAAAAAATGTCAAACTTTCCAATGGAAATGTCAGATCGCACCTGGCAACACTTAGTGTTGCCTAGGCCAGAAATATATATAGTAGCCTACGTAATACACTCTTACCATAGATATTTTTTTTTATTGAAATAATCTCTTAACCAAATAGATCCATGAATTCTCATTCGAAATTTTTTTGAAAAACTTACATTAAAACGACTCTATCTATTCCTAAAAATATAAACAATTATTTCCGATTACCAATTAGACATCCGATCCATAATCTTTCATTGTGTTATTGATAATATTGCATTCTATCTTGAGAGGATAGGGTATTCATAAATATTTTACATGACTTTGATGTGTGACATCGTGGACTCCTCTGGAAACTCAAGACCATCCTTCTTTCTATATACTACATTATTATACTCGTAAATTCACACCTCAGAATAATAAGATAATAAGGATAGTTCATTGAAATATTTTACAAAAGTTTAATATAGAGTCTACCAATTAGAACACTTTTTTTTTTAGGTTTGAAATTGGCTATTATGACAGTTCTGTCATTTAGTTTTTTAATATTTTCATAGCAAAAAGTTGACTATTTATTTAAATGTCTTTACTTTTACTGGAAAATTGTATTTATATAATTCAAATAATTAAAAGTAGGCTTTGGAGAGAAAATCATCTCGTAAGAAGCTCATTTTCACTTAGACGACTATGTTAATAAGAAAAATTAATCTGTGTAGCTATTGAATACCCATTAGATTCATTACGTATCACTGTATGGTGTACTTTATGGGCTGGAGGTAACCGTATTTTTTATGGGCTGGGTCCGTATTTTTTTCGAAAATGAAGCTGGTGCTGGATTTTCTGTTAACAAAGTGCAATACAGAGCCATGGAAACCAATTTTTTATGGCCCATTTTTGATGACATAGATATCAATGACTTGTGGTTTCAACAGGACGGCACTACATGCCACACTGCTCAAGAAATAATCGATTTATTGAAAACGAAATTTAATGGCCTTCTAATTTTATGAAGAGGGAATATCAATTGACCACCCATGTGATTAACGGCGTTGCACTTCTTGTTATAGGGCTATGTGAACGGCATGTTCTATGAAAATATTTCATACACAATTCAAGAACTCAAAACTAAATAGAGTCACAATTATGAAAAATTATAAATTGATCTGAAATTTTGTAAAAAAAAGTTGAATTATGTAAAAATGTGGCTGTACGAGTATACGTAGTCGTGGTAGACATTTACCCAATAATATTTTTATTTATATATGGTAAAATTGCTGCACAATACAATATTTCAATAAAGAATAATAAAATGTTTGTACAAAATCGATGTGTTATTTAAAATGTAAAAAAAGGAGCTCTAATTGATGAAATAAGAGTTTCTTATATTGACAGCAGTCCCCATCATTTGACAGCAGTAATCTATACCAAAAAATTAAGGGACCTGCAATTTTTTTATATGTAGTTAGGCAAATTGATTAGCACAAAAAATATAAGGTGGAGTAACAGTTCAATAACTTCAGTGTCTTTTTAATTAAATTCATTAAAAATAATTATCTTTAATAATAGATAGAAAATAAATTAAAAATATATTTAAAAAATATTTTCTCTTAAAATACTTTACCATAAACAATTCCGCAATGATCATAAACATCAAGAAATGATATTAGCAGACTTAGATTAAAAAACTACTGGATAATCCCATTCGTCATATTTTCCTGTACGTACACATAATTTTATGGCGCCATAATTCAAATTTTATGAATTCAAAAAGCGTAGTTAATAAACATTTTGACTAAATTTAAAAATTGTGGTAAATATAATAATAATAATTGTAATGATATTGTCGTATTTAATTATATAAGTCATGATTGCTAATTATATAATGAATTTCATGTACTACTAATATAAATCAAATAACTTGCGCGTTAATTTATCATAACTTTGGACAGTTTTAAGACGATACTTCACTCCATGAAGTTCCGAATACAAAGTAAATTGAAATTTAGCTTAAATTTTTACTTTTGACCAAGTATTCATGTTTATTTTTATTTAATATATAAATAATTGTCGACCAAGAAAGTACAAGTTACTTTTTGTGTATAAAATAATACAGCATTTTATCAGAAACATATATCTAGAATTTTAAAAGCGTGTGCATTTTTGCGAATGTATTAAAATAATTAGACAGAATTTTTCTGTAGAGACCTATCCCATTAGTTCGATATATTCCACGAGGGTCATTCAACAAGTACTTAGCGTCACCGGCCGATGGAACTGCTGTCACAAAAAAAATTTACCATCGTGCAGTCCATTCTTTTAGTAGCCTACTGTCAAAGTTTCCCTTCATTAGTTTTGTTTTGAGAGTCTTTG
Organism: Atherix ibis; assembly: GCA_958298945.1. Lineage (NCBI taxonomy): Eukaryota > Metazoa > Arthropoda > Insecta > Diptera > Athericidae > Atherix > Atherix ibis. The sequence goes on along the minus strand of OY282605.1, from coordinate 25,022,529 downwards.
AAAGCGAGCGTGTCGGTCGGTTGCACAAAAATGGAAAAAGAACAATATCGTTCGGTGATTAGATTCTTGTTTTTGGAAGGGAAAATGCGCAGCGAATGGTGACTCTTCTCCTTCGATGGCGACCGTCAAGAATTGGTTCAACGAGTTTGTTCGTGGCCGCACGTCGGTTTTTGATGAGCCACGCCCAGTTGCCCCGAAAACGACTGCTACGGAGGAAAACGTTAAAAAAGTCCACGATCTCGTGTTGGCAGACCGTCGATTGAAGGTTCACGAGATAGCTGAGACTGTGGGCATCGCAATAGGAACGGTGCATCATATTCTACACGAAGAACTGGGCATTAAAAAGCTGTCGGCGCGATGGGTGCCGCGTTTGCTCACACCTGAAAACAAGCGCAACCGTGAGACCACATCGGCGATGTGTTTGGCGCTGTTTCAGCGCAATCCAGCGGAGTTCTTGGGTCATTTCGTGACCGTCGACGAAACATGGATTCACTGGTACACACCAGAGACCAAGGAACAGTCGAAACAGTGGACTTCACCCGGCGAACGTGCTCCGAAGAAGGCGAAGACTGTGCGATCGGCCGGAAAGGTGATGGCCACCGTTTTCTGGGATTCACAAGGTGTGATCCACATCGATTACCTCGAGAAGGGTAAAACAATCACGGGGCGCTACTATGCTGACTTATTGGGCTAATTTGACGTTGAATTGAAGAAAAAGCGGCCCCGCTTTGCGAAGAAAAAATTGCTGTTCCACCACGACAACGCGCCGGCTCACACCTCCGCCGTCGCCATGGCCAAATTGGTCTAATTGCGCTACGAATTGCTGCCCCATCCACCGTACTCTCCAGATTTGGCCCCCTGTGACTACTTTTTGTTTCCAAACCTGAAAAAATCACTCGCCGGGAATAGATTTGGGTCGAATGAGGAGGTCATCGTTGCCACGGAGGCCTATTTTGCTTCCCTCGAGAAAATGTATTTTTTGGACGGGTTAAAAAAGTTAGAGCATCGCTGGGCCAAGTGTATCGAGCTTGAAGGAGATTATATGGAAAAATAAATTGCCACCTTTCCAAAATGTTCGTTTTTCTTTTGTAGGCTAAGTACTTGTTGAATGACACTCGTACTCTTTTTACTACTCGAATTTTACTAAAAAAAATGCTTCGGTACTACAGTAAATTTTCTGATTTTTTAATTAAAGAATTTACATTTCGAGCTGTTTAGTTTCTGTTGCAATTAAATTTCAACAAAAAGCAAGTTTCTGTTTACTAAAAAAAATTTACATCTTCAACCAAAAAGAACTTGAAACTTTCTCAATGAATTGAGCTTTTGGCAATCTTAGCGTTGCTTGCGCCATCTATTATCTAATAGCAAAATGTTCAAGTGATTCGTGCAAGGACGCAACAAGGTTTCGTACACATTGAAAATTTCAATCGTGTTTTCTTTCTTTTCTTTTTAAATAAATAAAACAAATATTAACTGACTTTCCTATAAAAACTAACTAAATGTTTCTTTGATTGCAAATCTACCATATTTCGTTTAATTTATTTTTCTCTTTTTCGATTTGCAAATAAATTTTTACGTCTTAATTGGAATAATAAAAAAAAAAAACTATATAATTTATATTAGGATAAAAATACGTTAATCGAATTTTATTTACAAAGTTAATGAAAATATAAATTAAGATATATCGACAGTTTGATAATTAAATTATTATATTTAAAAAAAAAAAACATTAATATTTCTTATTGTGAAATCTTTGCGAAATTAATATTTTTGTAAGAGTGGATGAATGTACATACGTGTAAGTCTTTTAAACAATCGTTTTTTTTTGTTTTTTTTTCTATAATTATAAACTAAATTTAATTGGGAAAAAGTTTTTGTTAAAAAAAAAAACTCAATCGATTTTTGAATAGGTATAGTGAATTAGCCATTTATAAACAATAACATTAACTATCATAGGAACTATTGAGTATTGATGATATACTCGTACCAATAAAATTTGTACACTTAAATAGAAATGATATCATTCGAATGTTCTATTAAGTAGAAATTATATGTATATTGATAGTTTCTGAAAAAAGAAATGATAAAATAAATTTGATTTTCTGGTTGATTCATAAAATTAAGTAATGTCAAGGTTATCATTTCAAAAAACCTACGCGTATCAAATCCAAACACCTATTATTATAGTTTAATATAAAAAAAAAAATTGTAAAAACATATAAATTTTATGAATTATTTAAAGCTTATCTTTATTTTTAAAAGAAAAGTCAAGATCGAATGCAGAATTTTTTTTTTTTTTAAAAAAAACCTGCGTGGGCTCTGAGATATATTATCGTCTTTGGGAATATTAGAAAGCAACAAAAAGACTATTTTCAAAGTCACTGTAATTAAGAGCAAAATTAATTTTGTCGAAGACAAAAACTTCCAATCACGAAAGGTGGATATTAATTTTGTTTTTTCATTTTCATCAAAAAAGGCTTTTTATGTTGATTAATTAATTATTATTATTCGTTAGTATCGAAACCATTTATCGAAATTAATATTGTATACATAGTTAATATATTAAATTCTATTTTTTTTGTAAATTTGTAACGTTTTTCTTATTTTTTTAATTAGTAAAAGAAAATAACTCTTTCTTTTATGGAATTATTAAACATTTTATTAAAAAAAAAACTATACAATATTGATGGTAAATCTTCTTTACATGAAACACACAGAAAAGTGCTCACATTACTTCCACTCTTCACTCCTTTATACCTTAATGTCAATATGATACCAAAATGGACTCAAAAGGCATGAAACTAAAGCTAATATCGATCACTACTTAGACTAATCGATAACTGTTCCAAACTAATAATTAATAGTAAACTTTTAATATACAACACAATTATAAAACCCATTTGGACTAATGGAATTTAAGTTTGTGGTTCACTGAAACGTTCCAATTTCTATCGCATCCAGTCCTTACAATCCTAAATACTCCTCAAAATTATTGATAACTTCTTTTATATTCGTAATAATGTGATCTTAATGTTACTTTTATTAACAATCTGTTTACTTCCCGTGGCGAAAAAGTTCATTCCCGTTCATCCACTTCTTAACGATTTTTCTTCTATGAATATTACCCTTTCCAAAAATATGCATCGAAGACTAGGAAATACAGTAGCTCTAGATAATGGAAATTATATTTCCATTGTCCATTTTATAGTTTGAAAAATGCAGCTCTATTTTTTACCTTTTTGTTAAATATATACCAGGTGTATAAGCTTAAATTCGCTGTTTTTAAGTTAAAAAAACACATGTTCTTTACATAGAAAGCAAAAATAAATTTATTCAAAGTACTTACCCTCGCTGGCTACACATTTTTCCCATCTCTCGGGCAATTTGTGGATACCACGCCAAAAGAATTCCTTTTCTTTCGAGGCAAACCACTCATCAAGCCATTTTCGGACGTCTTCGTAAGAATCGAAGTACTGCTCAGCGAGCACGTGGCCCATCGACGAAAACAGGTGGTATTCGGAAGGGGCCAGGTCTGGTGAATAATCGGGGTGGGATAGCACCTCCCAGTTGAGTGTCTCCAAGTAGTTTCTTGGATGGTGCGTTGTCGTGGAGGAAAATCAGCTTGTCATGTCTTTGTTGATAATCCGTCCTTTTTTCACGCAGAGCATGGTGCAATTTGATCATTTGTTGATGGTAGCGGTAGGCATTTACAGTTTCATCAGGTTTCAACATCTCATAGTAGATCCCTCCAAACGCACAGCATCGTCTTCCGTCCGAAGCGATTTGGTCTTGGGGAAGATGTTGATGGTTCGCCGAGATCAACCCACGATTTATTGTGTTTAGGATACATGCAGCACCCATTTTCCGATCTTTTCAATTTTCCCCATGACACACAGACACGTGGAAATGGCTGGTTGAGTAGCATCCAATTGCTCCGCGAGCATTTTTTGCGATTGGGTATCATCTTCGTCCAAAAGAGCCTGCAATTGATGGTCCTCAACCTTCCTAAGCCGATTTTCACGCTTCTTGTCACAGAAGTCAAAATTGCTATCTTTGAACCAACGAAACCAATCTCAGCACGTTGTTTCCGATAAAGCACTGTCACCATTGGCCTCCATAATAATTCGATGAGATTCGGCAGCCGATAATTGAAGCAGGAAAGCAGAGCTTTTCTGGCACAAAACTAGACATGATTACCAAAGGAAAAATGTATGTTGTTGTACGAAATTCCAGACAATGTGCACACCATCTATGACCAAACAGCGGATTTAAGCTTATACCCTTGGTAAATATCATATAAGGTAGTATTTGTTTCATTTATAATTGATCAATTTAAATTATGGATTGTTTAATTACCAAAAAATGTATTATAGTTACAAAAAGTTTCTATAAAAATATTAATTTTGCCATAGACACATTTTGTAATAGCCTTATAAAATAATATTATTTATTTTATATAAAGGCAATATTAGTTCAATGTGATAAATAAAAAATATTATTAAAATCTATATTAACAATATAATATAATTAATTTTACTTTCCAAAGCAAAAATTGGACACAAAACTAAACAGACTTTAGTTCCCAGGACTAGTAATATGAAGAATTGGTGATGTCAATTGGCCTCCAAAATCGGATGATTTTACATTATTGAATTTTTTTTTCTTCAAGTATGCAAAAAAGCTTATTTATATAGAAGTAATGGTCGAATTATAGTCCGAAATTTTCGAAGAAATAATCAAAAATTACCTCAAAAGGATCGAGCCCTACAAGAAGTCTTATGGTAGCTATTTGAATGATGTACTATTTCTTGCATAATAACAAGATCTAAGCAATATAATAAAATAAAAAATTTCCTAAAACTCTTTATTTAAACTACACTTTATTAAGTATTTAAACTTTATTAATTAAAAAATAAATTTAATATTAATAAAACTACTTGAAATGATGCTTTTATGATTTGTAAAATGAAAAAAAATTCACAGAAAATATCAAAAATCTAAGTGAAGTAAATAATAATGTAAATATATTTGCTTCAAATTTAAAAATAATCAAAATTTTAACTACAATAAAAAAATTATGAGAAAAAATTTAAATTTTAATCGGATTTAAAAACCATTAGAGAGTTACTAAATTGGAAGAAACCAATCGAAATCTCATTAATTCATATTGAAATTTATGAATTTTTTTTTCAATTAACAGAAAACAAAAATGTTAAGAATAATAAAAGGTGAGAATTTAAAAAAAAAAAATTTCTTCATATAAATTATTGTACAAACAGAACTAAACATAATTTTACGTCTATTATGATTTTGAAAAATTCAGTTCTGTTTGTACAATAATTGCACAAATTTTAAAAATCCACAAATTTAAAAACTCAGAAAGTCCGATTGAAATTGAAAGCTTTTGCTGCTGTCAACATTTTCAAATCTTCACAGTCTTATAGAAATGCACAAAACTCTGACTGTTTAATCACCGAATCCGATCTTGTTTTGATTTTACAATTGCAGTTCAAGTTTTGCCATACATTTAAGTGTTTTCTTATGTGGCAGGATTGTTGTCTACCTGACTGGGGAGTAAAAGTAAATGAATAGAAAAGTACTCACTCTCTACTCTTTTATACCTTAATTGCAACATGTTGTAAAATTCTTCCACCTATTTCCTAGTCCTAAGATCATTCCTTTCCAACAGACACTTCCAAGTAAATGAATCCAACGAACTCTCCAATATCTCTCCGATATTGGCTGGGGTTCCTCAGGGTAGCATACTTGGACCCATCCTCTACAACATTTACAAATCCGATATCCCAAATTGCCCTAATATCTTTATTTGCTACTTACGCCTTGCATCTACCGAAAATCCCCAACATGCTTCCGAAACTCTCCAAATCCAAAGGAACTGGTTTACTAGATGGAGAATAAAAGTCAATGAACGTAAATCTACCCAAGTAACTTTCACTCTCCGTCGTGAGTCATGCCCTCCCATACACCTTAATGGCAGTGCCATATCACAACACACCGTAGCTCGGTACCTAGGACTGATCTTAGACAAACGCTTGACATGGAACCCACATACAAAACTTAAAAGACAAGAACTAAAAAGACGTTACCTAAAACTACTTCGACTTTTAGACAAACGTTCCAAACTTACTATAGACAGCAAAGTACTGATATACAATACCTTATTGAAACCCATATGGACATACGGACTAGAACTCTGGGGATCTACTAAGCCTTCTAATTCCCGTCGAATCCAATCCCTTCAATCAAAAATACTCCGTACAATTGTCGATGCCCCCTTTTATATTCGCAATACTGTTATTCATCGTGATCTTAAAGTCCCATTTGCTTTTGACGTTATAAAAAGTTCCGTTCCCGTGTCCTCAATCATAATAATCCTCTTGTTCAAGAACTACCCTCCACTTCCTTTCCTAGAAATACCCATCGAAGACTTAAGCGTCACTGGTCGCGTGATTTACTAAAATACTGAGGCTTAACAGAAACACACGCTAGCAGGAGGAACTTCATTGGATGTTTACTCCCCGCAACCTTTCAAGCTAATTAATACTATTGCTCAAATTTGCTTATTACTATGTTGTAGTTGTAAATATCTTTAAAAAAAAAAAAAAAATGTAAAAATTTGCTAAAATAGGTTACTTAGGACTTCAGCCCTCAATAAGAAAGTTGATCTAAACTATTTATTTAAAAAATAAATTTGATAATAATAAAATTACTTAAAATCATATTTGCTCTTATGTTTTATGAGGAAAAATTTAAAGTTTAATATCGGATTCCACATAAGCTAAAACCGTTTGAAAGGTACTAAATTGGGAGAGACCAATCGAAATCTAATTGAAATTTATGAATTTTTTTCAAAGAATAATAGAAAGTGAGAATTTTTTCTCATAAAATTTAATGATATTTGATAAAAAGAAAATTTCTTCATATAAATTATTGTACAAACAGAACTAAAATAATTTTACGTCTATTATGATTTTGAAAAATTCAATTCCGTTTGTAAAATAATTGCACGAATTTTAAAAATGCACAAATTTAAAAACTCAGAAAGTTTGATAGAAATTGAAAACTTTTACCGCTATTAACATTTATAAATATTCATAGTGTTATAGGAATGCACAAGACTCCGACTGTTTAAGTTTTGCTATACATTTCTGTGTTTTCTTATATGGCAGTACTGTTGTTTGACAGTTGAAACTTAATTAGACTTTTTAAAAAAAAATTCAATTAAGAATTATTTATAAAAAAGAAATTTTATTGCACTTGTATTTAATTGGTTCATTTGGTTGGAATTCGTCAATATTTGCCAATATTTGTAGTTCAGTTTGCAGTTGTTGTGGGAATTTTTTTTTACCATAAGAGCTATTTGGCGGCCATATTCGAACTCGGGATCTTTTTGCTATTAGTTGCAAACCTACTCGATTTCACCTCACTAGATGTCAATTATAGATTTTATTTTTTATAATTTAGTATTCTCATAATTGTTTGCAAGAGATTAGAGCAATTCTGAATTTTTTGTTTATATTGGGTTGATCGGAAAATAATTTCCACATTCTGGAAGGCCAGTTGAAGCTGATGAAGACACAATAAAGGCATTAATTGATGCAAACCGGCGAATAATAACTCGTGAGATAGCTGAGAAATTAAATTTATCGAATTCAACCGTTAATGATAATTTAAAACGGATAGGTTTAATCTCAAAGCTCGACATATGAGTTCCTCATCTTCTTACGGGAAAAAATTTGTGCCGTCGCATTGACATTTGTGATTTGCTTCCCCAACGCCAAGAAAATGATCCATTTTTGAAGGGTATCATTACTGGGAACGAGAAATGGATTGTCTAAAATAATGTAAAGCGCAAAAGATCCTGGAGTAGAAAAGATGAACCGGCTCAAAGCACTTCGAAAGCCAATATTCATCAAAAAAAGGTTGTTTTGAGCTTCTACCGAACAACACAACGATCAATTCTGAAGTGTACTGTCATCAGTTGGACAAATTGAATGATTCACTTAAAAAAAGGCCAGAATTGGTCAATAGGAAAGGTATAGTATTCAAACAGGATAATGCGAAACCACATACAAGTTTCACCACTCGGCAAAAGCTTTTAGAGCTTGGATGGGATACGAGGTATGTTCAAAAAGTATCGCGAATTTTGAATTTCCGCGGGTTACGTACATATATTCGATTTTCAAATTCAATTTTCGTGGCGTAATGTTGGTACTCATGTCTGTCACATATGCCGACAAGTTCGGCCATTTTGAATGTTCAGATAATTTTTGACAGCTGCTTTGCTTGCACGTGTTTTGGCTCGTCTACGATTTTTGCCCATTCCAAAAAATGGATCAAAGAATCTGTAACAAATTTTGTGTGAAAAACAAAATTAATTGCGCGGACGCATTCCGAATGTTGAATGTGGCATATGGTTGACAACGTAATGTTCTCAGAGGGCCGAGAAGATGTGAACGACGAAAAGCGTCCCGGACGCCTGAGCACGTCAACAACAGACGAAAAGCTTACAGTTTTCTTCGATTGCAGGGGCGTGGTGTATCATGCGTTCTTTCCACAGGGTAGAACGGTCAATAAGGAATATTACCTGCACGTTATGCCCAAGTTGCGCGAAGCAATCCGTTAGAAACGCCCGGATTTGTGGAAGAACAAAAATTGGCTTTTGCACCATGATAACGCCCCTGCTCACGCATCGTTGCTTGTGCGCGAATTTTTGGCCGAAAACACTACACTAATAGTTGTTCCCGAAAGTGAAGAGCCCCATGAAAGCTACGCTACGATTGAGGAGATAAAGACGGTATCGAAGAAGAAGCTGAACAAGATCACAAAAAATGATTTTTTGAAGTGCTTCGAGGATTGGAGAAAACGTTGGCACAAGTGAATAATATCTGGTGGGAATTAATTTGAAGGGAACAAAATAGATATTCATGAATAAATAAATATTTTTTGAAAAAAACACAAAATTCGCTATACTTTTTGAACATACCCTCCAGACCTAGCACCATACTCTCCAGACATACATTTTTTAGACGGTAAAACATTTAATTCAAATGAAGAGGTAAAAAATCACTTGGATCAGTTTTTAGCCAGCAAAGAAATAAAAATTTTATAAGCGTGGAATCCATACTACTGCCAGAACGATGATAAAGTATATTGGATTCGACTGAACAATATTTAAATGAATATAAGAAAATCGTCACTATAAAAAAATCGTCTTTCATTTTTATAAATTACTTTCCGAACAACCCAATAGTAAAATGCCAAAAGATTAGGGAAATTCCAAATTTACTGATCCGCAATGCTTCAAAGAAAAATTTCCAAAAATTCAGTATTCTCTCAATCTATTCCCCACAAAAATTGTTCATAGTCTATGATTTTTTGTAGTTAAAAAAAAAATCGTAAATGTCAACAGAAATCGATCAAATTTTTAATTAATCCTTCTGAATTTTATTTTAATTAATTTTCATTGAAAACTATAATTTTACCTCGGATAATATCCAAGCTATACAAGTACAAGCTTAAAAATTTTCATTTTTTTTTTTGCTAAATACCAATCATATTTAATTTAGGTACTTAATCACAGAAATATTTTTTTCAAAACTGTCATAAACCTATTTCTATTTATGAAAATTATAATTTTTTTTTTTGGAATTATTTTACTTGGTAATTATATATCTAATAATATTATTTTATTACGAAAATTGCCTTGTTCCATTTTGGGTCGTTAAACTTATAATTTTTCTTCACCAAAACTGTAATAGTGGATGGGGCCAGTTCCGCCACAGAATACCATTTATATTGTATGCAATCATTTCGACATTATTTATACAAGTTTGTATGTATACCTGGGCCAAGTTACAGGTGCCTAGCTCAATGTCTCTGCAAAATGATAAATTTCATATTTTTTTCTGATGGTGACTTTAATAAATCGACCGATTTATATTGCGTTTGTCGTTCTTTTTTTTTCCTCATAAGTCGTATCATATTTTCATCATATGTTTTCAGTGTAAATTTCTTTAAAAAATAAAATTAAAAAAAACGATTTGAACAAAGTTACTAATACAGGATATTATTTGTTCATAACCTCCAAGCATTGAAAGTGAAATATGATATTGTATAGATTATGTACAAATAATATCCTATTTTATTAAAAAGGAATATGTCATTTGTAATGTTAAGCGGAAAACATAATTTGTCTCATTTGTTTATAGCTCATATTTAACGATTGAATTTTCGTTCAACGTTGGCAAAATAAAATAAAACCAATAAATTTCGATAGTATAGTAAATTTTTTTTAATTTTTCATTCAAATTTAACATCAAATCGTAATGTTCAATGATGAGTTTTTAAAAGAAATGTCAAAGTCAAGCGTTTTACTTTTATTTTCTTAACAGAAGTATTTATAATCCATTCAATATGGTATGCATTCGTATCAAAAAAACGAGTTTAATTTTTAAATTTTCATTTTTATTTGCCTATCTTATAAGTATTCCCAATTAAAGTTAAGTGTTAATTTAATTGATTTTGTTTTTTTCTTTTTAGTATAACTTTTAATATGTTATCAATGGTCCAAAAAACATTTGATGGTATCGAACATTGGTCAATTTAATGAATCATTTTGTAAAATGCTCCTAGTTGACCATCACGGAAACTGTTATACATTTTATTCACATAACAGATTGGAAGATTTTTTCCAATTAATTCAAGGTTGCAATTTATTATATAATGCCACCAACTGTTTTTACTTATTTTATTTATTTGCTACCAGCTATTAAAATCAAAATGTTACAGTACATACCAATCATAATTAAATCAGCGCAAAAATTATTAATAATCATAATTTCTCATAAAATGGTCAATTTATAAATGTTCGCTCAAGTTTAAATGATTTTTTTTTTGTATATTTTGTGTGTTTTTTTTTAACAATATTGAGTGTAAAAAGAATTACGCACAATATTTTAGAGGGGGAAGGAAGGGGCGGTGGACAGAAAAATATTATTTTTTTCATAAATACGAATTATTGGAAGGATTTTTATTTATTTTTATATTTATTATATTAAAAAGTAATTTTATCTTTTATTTTAGAAGAGAGTTTTTTATTTTTATAATTTAAAATTTATGAGATTTATTTTTTTTTCAATCTAAAATGTAAAATCTTAAGTACAACAAAAATCTAAGTGATTAATTAAAAGTATTCTGAATATTTCACCAGCTCAATATAATGTTTATTTACTATATTTGACAATAAATATGTATATCCTTAAAATATTAATTTAAGGACAATTTTTTTTATTACTAGTTATTGACTTTTTTATTATTTTTTTTTTGTTTTTATATACTCTACCTTTGTTACAAACTTAAACATTAACCTACTTGCAAAGGAGATTTCATAACCAATGCAATTATAAACATTTGTAGGGTTTAAGTGAAATAAAATCTTGTGTAATTATTTCAAAAATAAAACTGAAAAATTTCTTTTATAATAATTATTTAATTACATTACATTTTATGTGAAAATAATATTCTAATTATTATGGAATTATTTTTTTTTAATATTTTTACTTTAAAAATAATAAATAATATTTAAGAGTAGTGGTCATTTTATATTATAGATTATTTATATGGTATACCAAATAATATGTTAGAATTATAAAAATTGTTTAAAAAGGTGGTAATTTTGCCGTAACAAGTGACTGTGGAGAACCTATATTATCTGCAAAAAAGCGACTGTCTGTAGTGGGACTACTATTGGCAATTGCAAGCGCTATGGCCGTACAATAGTAGACTTTTTTTGGCCCAAACTTAAATTTGGACTATATTTAGCGTAAAAAAAATGGTACTACAAACAATCTATACAACACGACATATTTTGGCTTTATTGCGTAAGTTTGAGATTTGGTGACGTCAATCGACCTACAAGATCGTGCGATTTGACGCTGCTAGATTTTTTTTGTAAAAGTACGTAAAATATCATTTTTTTTTTATAAAAATATATAAAATATCACATACGCAGATAATATTCAAAATTTAGAGCTTCTTAAAAATATTAAGAATTTAGAGCTGAATATAAGGCGAAAAATACGAAAAAATCATCAAAAACTACCTCAAAACTATTTAGTCCAGCCAGAAGTCTTATAATATCTAATAAATTAATTTTCATTTATTTTAAATAATGGCAATATTAATTCAATATGATAAATATAAAATTTTATTAAAATCTATATTAACAATATAATTTATTTAATTTTACTTTCCAAAGCATAAATTAGATAACTCTTTATTTTCATGTTTTCTTTTTTTATATTTTTTTTTTTGGTTCAAAATAAATTCTTGTGAATAAAAAAAATGTTTTTCAATTATTTATTAAATTAATATGGAATATATTTTAAATGAAAAATTTTATTTTTCAGGAAAAAAAATAAAATCGAAAGGATCTCAATTTAATAAAATCAGCTTTAAACGCAATTCAATATTATGCAATTTAGCAAAAGTGAATTTATTACCGAGCAGAACGAATTCAATTCCAGACACTATTTATGATGTCTTTTATGGATTATTTTATGTTGGCAGTTATTGTACATAATTTGAAATATATTATAGCATAAAATTTTTAGTTCTTTTAATTTTACTTTAAAATAACGATGAGAAAAAATGTGTGTTTTTTTTTGGTGAAGATTTCACAAACTGAAAACGCTGTTGAGACTCTGACACTTCTTCTTCATATAATATTTTATATAAAAACAGTTTTTGGGTATTCTTATTTTAAAAAAAAAGGTTCACAGAAGACCAGAGAGGTTTGCAGAAGACCAGAGAAGAAAAAGCTTCTTTATAAAAGAATATCTTCAACCACGAAAGCATATCAAATCCAACTGGTTACGTGTATAAGAAGTTTCTTCTTTGAATTTAATCCACATACTTTTTTTTTAAACATTCACATTTGATTTACGTGATGATATGAAATTAGTCATTTATTATTTTTTAGAATTTATGTTGGCATTTTATTAAACCCAAGTGTATATACACGAGCATATATTTTTTTCTAGATTTTGCTTTCTTATGTCATATATTCTTCCTTTGACTAAAACGTGTTCTGATGATGCTCTTCTACCAATTTTTATGTTATTTTACAAGACATTCAATATTAAATTTTAATTTAATTGTTATTTATTTTAATATATTTAAACTATTTTTATTTATAATAGAAAAAAAATTCTATATAGTGTAGCAAGTATAATATTTAAAAAATCATATGAATTTCTATTGAAAATATTATATTTTTTTAAATATTTATAAGAACCAAGCATTATTTCTGAAATTGTTATTATTATGAGCTGCTATACTCTGATAATTTTTGATTGAAATATTAAAATTTTAACGCTTTCATTAACATTAGCAGAACAAATATTGCATGATTTTAAAAATTTGTTAAAAATCAATTTTAAGATAAAACTTATACCATTATTTTAATAAGATAAATTTGAATAAAATAGTTTTCTAATATTTCTTTTTAAATAATTACTATTATTATAATAGTTTGTAAGAAATAAGTTATTAAATTCACGCTATTTTATGTTCGCATGTACATAATTGCATTGGAAGATGCTATTTAAAAAATTGAAATTCAAAAATAAAATTACAAAATTGTATTTATATAGAAATTTTGAATAGATATTATTTTTCTATATGATACGGTACCAAAAACATAACAACTTCTATCAGCATTTACATTATTAAACTTTCGGAGAAATTAACCAATTTAAATTCTGTCTAATCTAAATTTCGATGTTTTCATATTATTTACGGACCAATAATATTTAATTCCATTTTCAAAGTTAGTTTTATAAAAAAATATAATTAATTTTATCCAATTTATTATATGAAAAGTAAAGTTAAATAAAGTACACGAAAAATATAGATTTTCAACAATCACTCGTGGATTTTCTGAACCCCAAATGCGATAATTCTGTCGATTTACCAATCTATCAAGATGAAAATAAGCCTCATTGCTGAAGATGACTTGCTGTTGTTCCATAATTCATTCAACAAACTCCATTCGCTTTGCATGGTCAGTATCGCTAATTCTAAATTATTTTAGATATGAGGTCTGTTCAATCATGGATATGAGGTCTGTTCAAAAAGTATCGCTAATTCTAAATTTTCCACGGGTTACGTATTTTCGATTTTTTGTGGCATTATGTTGGTACTTATGTCTCTCAATTATGCCGACAAGTTCAGTTAATTTTTGACAGCTGCTTTGCTTGCACGTGTTTTGACTTGTCTTCGATTTTTGCTCAATTTCGACCAAAAACAGCATTGCATTAACATTGCTAAGGAGCTGTTGGACTCTGTCCGCGGTGACCCAAATTTGCTCCAGAGGGTCATAACTGATGACGAATCATGGGTTTATGGTTATGACGTGGAAACCAAAGCTCTATTATCTCAAGGGAAGCTCCCGCACGAGCCAAGACCGAAAAAAGCGCGCCAAGTCGGTCAAATGCGAAGGTTTTGCTTACAGTTTCCTTCGATTGCAGGGGCGTGGTACATTATGAGTTCTTGCCACAGAGTAGAACGGTCAATAAGGAATATTACCTGCAAGTTATGCGCAAGTTGCGCAAAGCAATCGGCCAGAAACGCCCGGATTTGTGGAAGAACAAAAAATTGGCTTTTGCGATTTTTGGCCATAAACAACACACTAATAATGCCGCAGCCACCGTATTCCCCAGGTCTGGCCCCTGTGACTTTTTTTTGTTCCCGAAACTGAAGAACCCCATTAAAGGACGACGCTATGTTACGATTGAGAAGATAAAGACGACATCAAAGGAGGAACTGAACAAGATCACCAAAAATGATTTTTTGAAGTGCTTCGAGGCTTGGAAAAACCATCGGCACAAGTGTATAATATCTGGTGGGGATTAATTTGAAGGGAACAAAATAGATATTCATGAATATATAAATAATTTTTGAAAAAAAAAAAATATTCGCAATACTTTTCGAACCTCGTATGATCTTGAATTGATGTTGCTGGACTCTCAGCATCACTCTCACGAACTGCTTTGATATAGGGTGCGCCATATAAATGTGGTTTATAATGGAAATATTGAATAACTTTGACAGATTTAAATCGATTGACGTCGTCGAACATATTTCGGAAAGGTTACAATTTTAACCATGAATCGATTCACGCCCAAAGAACGCGCGGAAATAGTGACAATGTTCATTAAATGTAATCGTTCAGTTGTTGCAACACAGCGTGCATATCGTCAAAAGTATCGCGGTCGTTCTGCGCCTAAAAGTCGCTTAGCTTCGAATTTCGAGGATTACGAGTCTGTAGCGGACCGTCCACATTCAAATCGACCACGTCCTCGACGATCAAATGAAAATATTGAAGCTGTTCACCGGAGTGTTGCAGAGAATCCTTCTGTCTCGTACCGCCGCCGGTCTCAGCAACTAAACATCAGTGGAACTACTTTGAGGAGGATTCTGAAAGATGATCTGGATATGTTTCCATATAAAGTGCAGTTAACCCAAAGATTATTGGAAACAGACAATCCGCGACGCGTGGCTTACGCCAATAATTTCCATCGACCACATTTAGATGGCGCACCCCATATTTTGTATTGTATTATACGACTAATTAATCCAGTCTCACTAAATTTTTTAATTAATCTCTTCACAGTTGATGAAGTTAACTCACTATTCCCAGCATAATTTTGTACGAAAATGGCGAACTGTAGCTGTCAAACCTTCATACTTTTTAAAATATTACTTAACAATGAAAAGGCGTTGTTCTGTCGTGTAGCACTCCATTTTTAATAACCTTGAACTGCCAACTGTCACGCTGTATTTTTTTCATTGGCAACACTTTACCGAATAAATGGCGCTAAATTCAAATCTTGCGTGCATTTTGGACGAATAAAGGTAAATAAAACATACTTTAAATTAAGATTTTTAGGAAATTTTTATTTTATAAATAAAATAAAAAAAATATTACATCATTCAAAAAGTAAACAGAAATCTTTTTGTAGGGCTCAATTCTTTTGAGATATTTTACATAGCCCTACAAGAAAAAATAATACGGCATCAAATCATGCGATTTTGGAGGTCAATTAACATCACCAAATCTTCATATTACTAGTTCTGGGAACTTTTCAACCAATCTATTTTATAGAAACTTTTTTCGCATTATAATTGTCATTTTTTAATATATGATAAATTTTTAAGATATTTTAGACTGTAATTCGTTTTATAAATGCTTTAAAATTTAAAATTTATCTACGTGATGTCAATATTTTTCAAAATTTTATAAGAGAATATCGAACGGCGTCAACTCGCATGATTAACGAGGCCAATTGACAAAATAGTCCAGATAATTACTTTTCGCATATACAATGGCTTCACCACAGTCACTTGTTCACTTTTATTAATCTTTTAATAGGTAATTTTGCTTATTGACATATCCAACGAGAGAGAAAAGATCCTCATCGCTGAAGAAAATCTTTTCGATAAATCAGCATCCAAAGCCTTTAATTCCAGCGCCCAATCGGCGTATCTTCTGCACATTCTACGATCAGTGAAATGGTCCATAAAATAATATGGCAAACGTAAATTTAAAAAAAATATATTATCTTGAATAATTTATATATTTAATAGTTAATAACTAATAGGGCTGAATTTTCCAAAACACAAAATGGATAATCCGGTATTATTTATTTTTTCTTCAAAGAAAAGAAAGATTCACTCTTTAAAGTTTTTTATTTGTTAATTTTTATAACTGAAATTTAAAAAAAAAATGTCTAAAATAATTTTAATAAAATCTAAATAAGAAAAAATTGCACTATAAAAAAAAATGTTTTTTTATGGTAAAGAAAGGGTTTTCGTACTTAAAGAAATGTTTCCGGTAAAAATTAGATACTTTTTATAATATTTCATGTTTACTTTTTATAATATTTCAAATTATCTTTTTTTTTCAACGGCAAATACTTAAACTTTTCTAATAATTATTATTTTAAAAAAATACTATACAATAGAATCTATTATTTAAGATGTATTTTTTATTGAATTCTTAAAATATTTATCTCATTGTTATTTAGATAATTTATTGTGCTAAAGTTTAAACAATTAATTATGCAGTCGTTGGTAGCAGATTTAAATTTTGGTCGACCTAATACCACAGTAACAACTGTAGCTAGGCACTATTGCTACTATCATTAGTAAATAATAATCAAAATAAAAAATCAATTTTACAATTTTGTTTTGAGGTGCTTTCAAAAAAAATAATATCTATCAAAATTAGTATTTATATTGTCATGATTTAGATTTTTCTTAACATAATAAATATTCAGCATAGCAGTCAATTAATTAAAAATCGTGATAAACGATTTACCTATCAATATTTTTCCACTCATTATTATTAGATGCATAGTAATAAATTATCAGATTTTAATCGAATTCAAAAATAATATAAAAAATGCAGTGTTGACATAAAAATACAATTGCATTAACGAATATAAATATATCCTCGTAGAGGATACGTTAATATTATATTCAGTTGCATTGATCAAAAAAAAAACTTTTTTTAAATATTATTATTATTATTATATGATATAATCTTGTATTTTATTAATATACAGTAGATATATGAAAATATAATTAATTGATATGATATTAACGTGAACTTGACAACGTAAATATCTTTCCTTAGAAATAAAATTGGTTAATTTGTGAATTTTTTTAATTGTAAAGTAAAAGAAATTATTATACATAAAATATTTTACGTATTTAAAAAATTTTCGATTTAATAATTTAACAAGAAAAAATTATATATACTTTTTTTGAACTATTTTATTAGGAATTATTCCTTTCGAATCTTACATTAAATCCAACACTTTTGTTATCATCAGGAATGCCTAATAGAAGAAAATCACTAATAACCTACTCAAAACTTATTTTTTACTACAATATTTTATTCAGAATTTATTTTACCTTTTTTATAAGCATTTAAATATTTAAAATTTTCTTTAACTATTACAGATGTATTTCTGCATAGCTGCAGGATTTTTTGGGGAATTATTGGAACCTCAATCTTTTCACTAAAATATTATTCATTTTGTAGTTTGGAAAATATGGTAATATCATTTAATAATTATTTAATAAATATATTATTTTAAAATATTATTTATTTAAAATATAGTTTGCCAATTTTTAATTTAATTTTTTTTTATATATTAAAAAATTCCGTTTGCATTATAAAAAATCTCTACAAAAGTATTAATTCTGCCGCAGAACTACGGTTCGCGTTTTAGAGGAGAAAAGTTTCTTTTGCAATGAGGCTTTATTTTTCGTTTAGTGGATACGTCTTTGAAAACTTATAAGCAAAAAGTAATTATTTTGTGTTTATTTTAGTCTGAA
Organism: Atherix ibis; assembly: GCA_958298945.1. Lineage (NCBI taxonomy): Eukaryota > Metazoa > Arthropoda > Insecta > Diptera > Athericidae > Atherix > Atherix ibis. Next base: position 25,004,100 of record OY282605.1, on the reverse strand, counting down.
GGATAAAAAGGCTTGGTCCGTATTTCTTTGAAAATGAAGAAAGAGACATTGTTACCGCCAATTCTGATAAATAATTTTTATTGAAAAAAACGTATAGATTTTTATTGAAAAAACTTAAAGATTTTTATCTGGAATATATGTGATTTCAAAAAAACGGTGCCATAAGCTACAGAACATGACAAATTTTGGTGCCACAAGCCACACAATGCAACAAATTTTGGTGCCACAAGCCACACAAAATATTCAATTTGTTTTTTTTTGTCATGTTCTGTGGCTTATGTTATTTGAATATTATTATATTAAACAATACAATTAAATAAAAAGTTTATCTGAATTTTAAATTAAAAGTTTGTTTTATTTGAATTTACTTTCGTAAGTGCAAATTGGATAACCCTTTATGTTAAATTTTACTAATCTGTGAACATTAATTACTTACTGAATATCTAATTAGTTTGAATGATTAAAATTTTTTTCAATTTTTATTTTTATATCTTAAAGAAAGTTTAAATTTCTACCATTTTTTGTGTGCCAAAATAAATGCTTTTAATAATAGATTTTTATCTGGAATGTATTTGGTTTCAAGAAAACGGTGCCACAAGCCACACAACGCGACGTTTAATTTTGAGCCTTCGTGATGTCAAATAATCACCAAAATCATACGATTTGACGCCGTTTTATATACCATATAGCCTTATGTAACTACGCAAAATATCCTGTTTAGATTAGATAGTTTTCAAACTATAGAGCAATTAAGCCGACTTTCAGCCCGAAATTTTAGAAAAAATTCATCAACAAATACCACAAAATATTCAATTTTATGGCAGTTATTTGAATATTTTTATATTAAACAATACAATTAAATAAAAAGTTTATCTCAATTGTGAATTAAAAGTGTGTTTAATTTGAATTTACTTTCGTAAGTGCAAATTGCATAACCCTTTATATTTAATTATACTAATCTGTGAATATTAATTACTTACTTAATATCTGATTAGTTTGAATGATTAAAACTTTTTTTAATTTTTATTTTTATATCTTAAAGAAAGTCATCATAACATGGATTAATATTTAAATTAAAAAATAATTGTTTTTATCTTTTGTAAAAAATAAAATAAACATTTTAAAAAATATATTTCTAAAATACAAATTATTCTATATTTAAAAAAAAAAAGAAAATCATAAGGCCTGAAATTTAGATAATATGAAAAAAATTTTAATAACAATTTATTGGGGAAAAAAAACTCTATTAATTAGCCCTTATAAATTACTGAATTATTTGCCAATAGAAAATAACAACTAAATATGTTTAAAATGTCAATCAAAATCAATTTAATTTTATTAAATGAAAACTTGTTTAATTCCATAAAATAAATACCTTCAAATCATACTTAATAATATATAAAGTTCCTCATTTCAATATGGAAAAAATTCCAATAATTTCAATAATATTTATTCTTTTCAAATAATATTGATTCATTACAAACTAAATATACTAAAAATGTCATTAGTAATTTTTCTTTTTTAATAGAATACAATTAATATAAAATTCCAATTGATTTTTAACAAAAACCCAATCAAATATTTATAATAGAGTTTTCTATAAGTTGACATTATAGAAAATAGTACTCACAATTAATTAAATTAAGAAAAATTTATTTTTTATTAAATTCAACAATAGGCACAATACTATTATGTATCTTAATTTTGATGGAAAATAAATTTTTATTTTTAATATCATATCGTTTTTAATTTTACAGGTTTTTAGATTAATTGACAAAAAAAAAATATCAATCAAATATATTTTTATAAAATCACATCATCATCAAATTATTCCCATGTTATTTATTATATTTGCTTTTATAGTAAACATAATCGAAAGTTTTGATATAGAATGTTCAAGGTAACTACTTCTTGTTAGAAGATGAAATGTTTTCACCACCTACATGGGAGTGAGTTAAAAAAGAATCACCTAAATGACAATTTTTCCATATAATCATTTATTTTAGACGATTTATCTTCTTTTTTCTTGTTGTTATTTTATGGTTATAAAAAAAAAAGAAGAAAAAAAATTCTGCCCAAACACCAGAATATTACCAAAATCAATATTATGTGTATTTTATAGTATCTACAATAGTAATAAGGTGTGGTTGTTATTCAAGGTTAAGCCATAATTAAAGGTGAGATTTCTAAACAATTCAATTTCGTAAATTTCACAAAGTCTCATCATAGTTTATTGATATTTAAAAAAAATTTATCATTAAATACCTTTTTTAGTAAAATGCATTTTATTTTTCTTATAACACCATTATTGTTATTTTTTTTTTAAATATTTTCATTTAAAATAGAAAGTAAAAAAAAAAAAAAATAATTAACATAAAACATTTTATTTTAATTTTATTAATAATTTTTTATGGTATTGATATTAACTTAAATTTTACGAATATATTTTAATTAAAAATGATTTTTAAAAAATTTATTTAATAATCAATTATGGTTTTCCTCTTTTTTTTGTTGTTGTTGTTTTGTTTTTGCCATAAAAGTCAATTTGTATAGAAAAAAATTGCCAAAAATAATAATTTGTTTATAAGTAGGTGACATTATTATATTATAAAAAGAAATTAATCAAAATTCAATAACACCCAACACATTAATATAATTCTCATAAATCAATTGGAGAAAAAAATGTCAGCATTTAATTTAATCATAAATTGATGAAGAAAAACAAAATTAATTATAATTAAAAAAATATATATATATACCATATATATTATTATAAAAAAAAAACCTTTTAATTTTCGAAAATACCCTCAACATATAATCATAAAATTAAATTTAAATAAAAAATAAATACTATCAACCTTGATTTGGAGTAGAAATTAAGAAAAATTTCCTAATTTGTCCATTTCCTTTTTATACTCTATTATAATTTCTAAATAAAAATGTTTAGGAAACACATTAAATAATATAAGTTAAAAAAAAATATTTGAAATTAAATAACGACAGTGTTGACAATTTTTATCGCACTAAACACAATATCGTAATTTATAATCAAATTAAATGCTTCCCGCAACCTATGACTAACCACCACCACCACCACTTTTCATTCATAACATTTTAGCTTTTATATTATAAATTTTTTTTTTTTACTACCAAAAAAAAAAATTAAATAAAAATATAATATTTAAATATAAATAGCTAATGTGACATATTATTATAGGGAAATTTATGTAACCACATAATTGCAGAATTATTTATAGCACGCTAATTTTTTTTTTGTTTCTTTTTGTTTTTGCTTGAAGAATATAATTTTTGTTTTTTTTTAGTTAATTAGTATTATTTTAGAAACAAGTTCCTAACTAATTTTAATAAATACAATATAATAATTTGAACTGATTGCAGCATATTGTATTCGATGATACTTCTCATCAGTATTATTATCAAGATCTATGCTAAATGGTATATTCTTATCATTAACCATAATGTACTCTATAGTTTATAATTAAAAAATCAACCATAAAGCACAAGATAGTGCTTTATAACTGTTGATTTGGAAAAAAAAAATAACCCTCAATAAGAAGAAACGGAAACAGATTGTATGCTATTCAAGGACAATATATACGAAAGCGTTTGTTTTATTTTCTAACCGTACTAATTAAGAGAAGTCCATGCTAAGATGGACTCAGATACCACTCCCCTTTTATTATGGCTATAATATAAGAAGGCAACTTATGCCATTAAAGATTTGAAAATAAATCTTGGTAGAAGTTTTGCTTTTCCCTATTCATCTGAATATTGTGTGAAACCTTAAAAAAAAATCAAAACCACTAAAATGCAAAAAGCTTTTAACAAAGAATATTATAAAATGTGCAAAAACTTTTTGTAAGAATGTCCCCCAAATGTGAACTATAGCACAGCTTACCTAGTTTCTGTTTTGTTTGAATATTGGTCCCAATACTTTAGTTCCTTTCTAATCAGTCCAATTAATTTGCAAAGTATCATCTCAATGGAGTGGTCAGTAAAGCTATTTTTCTATTTTTTTATTTTGTAAATTTGTTTTTATGACTATTATCTTCTGCCTAAAATCACTGGTAAAGAAAAAGAAAAACAAGTTAAAAATCAGACTATTTCAAATGGTCACCGGACACCTGTTGATTGCAAATATATTAATGTTAATGTATTTGGGTAAATGGGGGGAAATAAAGATGTATTCATATATGTATAAGCGCAGCGGCATCTTTAACGCTCAGCTTATGGATGAGGCAAAGTTATTGCGGAGATGATATAAAAGAACCCAAACCAACTATCCAACTAACCGCTAACCAAAATTCAGCCAAAAGAGTACAAGCAAAAAAAAAAAGAAGTAATCGCGATTTAAGGTGAAAGAAGAAAAAAAAAAACACACTTAATTGTCGTCCCCGTTCATGTTGTTTGTCGTAATAATTTTGATATAAAAGAGCGTGCCATTGTCGAAGATCATCAGTTCCATCCGTTTGGTCATACAATCCACATCACGGTTTAAAACATTCGAAATGAAAACTTTTGTAAGGATTACTTGAGTGAACATTGGATAAATAAAGAATCTTAGCACTAACATAGTTCCTATTAATTGATTATAGATCGTACTATCGGTTCTTGTTGCGGTTGCATCGGCTGCTTATAAGCCACAACCGTACCAACAGAAACCAGCCACCTACCGTCCAAGTGCGCCACGTACACCCGGTGATGAGGTGCCAATCCTTCGTCAAGCATACGATTCGAATCCTGATGGATCGTACTCATACTCATACGAAACCGGAAATGGAATAGTCGCATCGGAAAGTGGAATCGGCGGTCAATCAGTCAACGGTGCTTTCCAATATGTAGGTGACGATGGTGTTCCAGTGTCCCTACAATACGTTGCCGATGAGAATGGATTCCAGCCACAAGGATCACACATCCCACAACCACCACCAATTCCAGAGGCCATTCTCCGTTCACTGGAATACATCAGGACCCATCCTTACAATGAGGAACAACAATACCGCAAGGCACCAGTCGCCAAAGCACAACCAGCATACAAACCATCAACATTCAATGCTAAACCCTTCAACAGCAACAACAACAACAACCGATACAATCGTTTCTAAACGAAATTAATACAAAAACAAATTCTGTGATTTCAGCTTTTTTTTCGAATTGAAAAAAATGTTCACATTCATTCGTGAATAATCATTTTGTATTTTTTTTTTCGTCCTCTCGTCTAAATTTCAACAAACATTAATTTTTTTATACAACAACAACAACAATGAAAATTTCATGTTTTAAAAAAAAATAAATAAATTAACTTGCAAAAAGAAAAAAGTGAAACTTATTATTTATTTATAATTTTTATATAATATAAAAATATTATTTCTGTGCTATTTAAAGAAGAAAATTTCATATCTTATTTATTGTGAATTCTTCACCATATTTTGTACTATTACTGTGTAATTTTGCCCCAAAAAAAAAAAAAAAAAAACAATTCCGACGAGAACTAGTTCTCAAAGTGTTCGTGTTCCTATAATTGCTTTAACAAATTTCTCTTGTTAAAAAAAATTAATAATTTATTATTAATAATTATGAATTTACTTACCTTATTTGGATTTAAATTTCCCCTGTCAACATACCAAAAGCTAAAATGTGTAGCAGTACTTCGACGCGAACGAAAATGTACAAACTAACCTTACTTCGACGATATCCTTTTCGTGATTCCTCTACGTCGTCGTCGCAATTGTGTCAACTCCCATAAGATCGTAAAGGTTTTAAAAATATTTTGACAGCAATCAAATCTGTACTTATCTGCATTGTGTTTGGGCCCTAACGTTATGCACTTTCTGTACTATATTAATGGGCCTATAAAATCCAGCAATAGTTTCCTATGGAAATAATTTTAACAAATTATTTTCAACAGTTAATATTCAAAAATCCACTTTCCATTTGTACAATTAATTATTCAGTGAATAGCTAGCTAGCTTTAGGGAGGAAATGAAAAATTGATAGAAAAATCAAATAAACAAACACACTTCAATATGGCCAACATTTTGTCAAGTTCAAATTAATTATCGTACATTTAATAAATGCTAACAACTCAACTGAAATGCATACTCGTAAATTCTTTGGCTCAACAGTAAATGCTTGTACAAATTCCAATGGAACAAATTAGTTCTCATAACCTTTTCCTATTACATGCAATCAAATAAAATATTAGTAATATTAAGTTGATATTTGACTACCCTGAGGGACCGCCTCTTCTATAATTTAGAGAACACCCAGTATATGAATATGTACATGCGTGCAGACCGAGTCATTCAAGTCGATCATGCAAGATGACTAAATCATCGACGAGTACAGGTGCAAAATAATGACTTCAACAACGATTACGATCAACACTGTACCTGTTTTATTGTAATTATTAATAAATAATCATGGCATTTTGAAAATATTCAGTTATGCAATATTCATTCGGCTATCAAAAATAATGCCAATATATTTGAAAAAGCTTTTATTGTAGGCGGACGACAATATAATTTACGTATCAAACTTGGATTAGAGTAATAGTCTGGGAGGCACATTTTGGTATATGGTATCAGACTAGAGCTGACAATTAAATAATAAAATTTTATTCACTCATCATTTACATCGATTGTTTACATCTTCTACTTATGTACAATCCAAGAAATATTATTTCCTTATTATTATTATTATTATTATTATGAGTGAATATTATATTCAAATAGAAAAGTTTAAGATATTATCAGTGACAATAATAATGATGAGTAGCCGCAGTTTGAAAGAAACATGCACTAACACACAGCAGTGGAAGAGAATTTATCTTGTTTTGCCCAACCCAATAGAAATATGGATAACTATTGCGTAAAATATTAAATAAATCGACAACAACATCATCATCATCATATAGTCAAGTTGAAAAATTACCAACTATAATTAAATACTTTAGAAATAATCAAATTAAAACCAGCAAGCGTACAAAATACTAAGTGACAGTCAGACAAGAAAATAAATCAAAAAAAAAAAAAAACAACCAATATTTAAACTTTAGAAGAAACAAATTATTATTTTTTAATCGATTTTTACCTTTTCACAACCAAAAACTAATTATATGATATTGTCAATAAAAAGAGAGAAGAAAAAAATATACAAAATGCCAAATAGTCTACTATGCAAAAGTAAAGAATTTTAATTTGTTAACTTTATTAATGAGACAATATTCTTTATTTAGTAAAATTTCACAAAATTGCTACCTTAAGTTAAGCCAATTAATCAAATTATTACTGCTTGAATACGAATAGATTCACTCATGACCATACTCATAGTAGTTAAATATTATTTTTTTCTTATTTATTATTCCATTTTCCACCTTACAGTGATGAGCATTTTTTTTTTGTTGTTGCCGACAATTAAATACTATTAAATAATAATGCTTGGATAAGAAATTGTCTATTTTTTTTTTGGGTGATGGTGGCCTAAAAACCGTTTAAAAGTCATTGCCGCCAGGCCACTATTACAAATTAATAACAGTTGGATGTGATTGCAACTATTCATGCAATGGCACATCAGCGTTAACCTTGTTAACCGATTTAACCATAACTAAAAGGCTCTGTAATATTTTTTTGTAAGAAAATATTGTCAAAAAAAAAAATTAAAAGAAAAAAAATTAGAAATAGTAAATTTCCGGGTGCTTTGTATATTATTATTATTATTATTTTTTTTTTAGTAATTAGACAAGTTGTATTTAACCTGATAATTGATTACTGATATGAATAATAGGAGAATTTATGAACGACTTCATCGGATTAGAGGGCAATTGGTATTTGCCCAATTAGATATTTATTTACTGTGTACTCACTCGTATTAGATAAAAATTTAACTTTAAATACTAATCAAGTTCAAAGCTAAGATCAGTTCGGTAGTTGCGTCTTAAACTCTGATGAAATTTACAATAAATCTTCTGTCATACGGCGAATATCAAATAATCTGCCCAAGTTGACAGTGACTTAGTAAATGTAACTAAACATATTATTTCAATATCTTAATTAGTGACGGCAATCTTTTATTTTGGACACAAAGCACTGTCTCACAATTATTTGCTTCCTTTTGTTATCGTTTTTTTTTAGGTATTGTTGTTGTTGATGCTTTTTCTCAATATTCGTCTTCTCGGAACTGTCAACTTTACGAAGCGGAATTACCATCACATTCCGACATTGATAAGTGGTCTAAAAAAATATTTTACGCTTCATATTCCACATCATAAATAAATAATATATTAATAGTAGATAAATCAATATAAAAAATTTACTCAAAATTTTTTTGAAATGCTGTTTTTTTTTTTAAACATATTTAAAAGTTGTTTTCCTTTAAAAGATAAATTTTGCCAATTGTGCTTTGGAAAGTAAAGTTAAATAATAGACATTTTAAATTAAGATCTAGATAAAAATTTTATATTATTATATTACTTAAATTTTACCATATTTTATACAAAATTATTACAACAAGACTTCTTGCAGGACTCGATCCTTTTGATGTAATTTTCGATGACTTTTTTTGGCACATTTCCGTTGGTAAATCGGCCATTACTTTATAATTGTTGGTATTTAAATACTCTTAGTTTGAGGTTTGTCAAATCGAACGATCTTTTATGTATGGAAATTTTGCTTGATTGTCTTTGCTTAACGTGAATACGACAAAATCAACACTTTTAAAGAAGTTTTTTTTTTTTAATTTAACGTATTGTTTAATAGTTATACGATTTATAACACAAAATAGCAAATTTTATACTAAACGTTAAATAACGTATAAGAGGTATGTTCAAAAAGTATCCCGAATTTTGAATTTCCACGGGTTACGTATATTAGATTTTTTGTGGCGTTATGTTGGTACTCATGTCTCTCACTTATGTCGACAAGTTCGGCCATTTTGAATATTCAATTAAGTTTTGACAGCAGCTTTGCTTGCACGACCAAAATTTACTCCAGAGGGTCATAACTGGTGACGAATCATGGGTTTATGGTTATGACATGGAAACCAAAGCTCAATCATCCCAATGGAAGCTGCCGCACGTGCCAAGACCGAAAAAAGCGCGCCAAGTTCGGTCGAATGTGAAGATTTTGCTTACAGTTTTCTTCGATTGCAGGAGCGTGGTGTATCATGCGTTCTTGCCACAGGGTAGAACGGTCAATAAGGATAATAACCTGCAAGTTGTGCGCAAGTTGCGCGAAACAATCCGCCAGAAACACCCGGATTTGTGAAAGAACAAAAATTGGCAATTGTCACATTTCTATTTAAGAATCTTCGCAGTGAAAGTAACATATACTTCATTTAAGTTACCCTTTATGAAGAAATTTTTCATCTTAAATAGATTCAAAGGAGAGCTTGGAGAGTAAGTTAGGATATTAAGGAGGTCTATGAGAGCTGGAATCGTATTAGAAAAGAAACGGTGAATAGTTTGGCAGTCCTGAAATATGTGTACGAGGTCTGTTCAATTTGTCTGTGAATTTTGATTTTTCGAGGTCTGCGAATTTTGAATTTCCGCAGGTTACGTATATTCGATTTTCGATTTATATACCAACATAACGCCACAAATCAAAAATCGAAATATATTCGATTTTCGATTTGCGGCGTTATGTTGGTACTTATGTCTCTCACTTATGCCAACAAGTTCGGCCATTTTGAATGTTCAGTTAATTTTTGGCAGCTGCTTTAATTGCACGTCTTTTGGCTTGCCTTCGATTTTTGCTCAATTTCGACCAAAAACAGCGTCGCATTAAAAATTTGCTCCAGAGGGTCATAACTGGTGACGAATCATGGGTTTATGGTTATGACGTGGAAACCAAAGCTCAATCATCCCAATGGACGCTGCCGCACGAACCAAGATCGAAAAAAGCGCGCCAATTTCGGTCGAATGTGAAAGTTTTGCTTACAGTTTTATTCGATTGCAGGGGCGTGGTGCATCATGAGTTCTTGCCACAGGGTAGAACGGTCAATAAGGAATATTACCTGCAAGTTATGCGTAAGTTGCGTGAAGCAATCCGCCAGAATGTCCCGGATTTGTGAAAGATCAAAAATTGGCTTTTGCCATTTTTGGCCAAAAACAACACACTAATAATGCCGCATCCACCGTATTCCCCAGATCCGCCCCCCTGTGACTTTTTCTTGTTCCTGAAACTGAAGAGCCCCATGAAAGAACGACGCTACGCTACGCTTGAGGAGATAAAGACGACATCTAAGGAGGACCTGAACAAGATCACCAAAAATGATTTTTTGAAGTGCTTCGAGAATTGGAAAAACGTTGGCATAAGTGTATAATATCTGGTGGGGATTACTTTGAAGGAGGCAAAATAGATATTCATGAATAAATAAATAATTTTTGATAAAACACAAAATTCGCGTTACTTTTTGAACATACCTCGTATATGTAATAATTGTTAAATTATGTATAAAATTTGCCATTTGTCCCTTTGGAGGGGTAGTCTGCAGTGTTGCCAGATCGTTCTGAGTAATACCAGTAGCATTAACAACGACATTAGCTGTGTTTAATTGGGAAAATTTTGCTAATCACAAGTACTTCTGGCTACTCGCAGCTATTCCTGCTCATACAAATGAGTAGTTCGCATGAGTAGTTACGCATACAATTTACGGTAGGGGGATTTTAGTTCCCAAAACGAAAATAGATGGCTTAGCGGGTTCGTTGGTTATGTTGAAGTGTCATATTTACTCAGTATTGTTTATGTGTGAATAAACTCAGTTTTTATTATTTATGTGTGAATAAACTCAGTATTGTTGTTGACTATTTTGAAGTTATATTTTACTTCTGTCAGTAAATTTTGCGTTCCATTGAGCATCTACTCCCAAGTACTTGTGAGTAGCAAAATTTTCCCAATGAAACACAGCTATTTTATGGTAGCCTTGCCGATAGTATTGATGATTTGTTCATTGCCTTAAATTTTAATAGGTGGCGCACAAATCAGCATGGAGTTTTCGATCATTTTTGTTGCCTCAGCAACGGTAGGCTTCACTTTTTTCATTTTTTCTTGGTTTTTTTTCGGTTTTTTTCGTTTCTTTCTTTTATTTATTTTGTTTATTTCAAAAAAAAATTTAATTTTATACAAATTTAATATTTTCTTCTTTATTTCCCATTCCCTTCCCGTTGCCTGGATTGTGTTTTTCGTCTAATTTCTGTCTTTTTTCTTAAAGTAAATAATTTTTTTCCATCGGTCTTTCTTTCTCTTTTCTCCTTCTTCCCCTCCCAAGAAAAAGTGAACACTTTTGGATGTCTCCACAATTCCCTAAACGTTTTCGGCAATATGATTTTTTTATTATGAAAAGGACATTTTCTTGTTACATATATTGTCTTCCGACGCCCAAAGATTTCATACGAGTTCACAATTATAAACCATAACAACATATCATTTTTTGGGGTTCTAAAACTATTAATAAATTTTTATTTAAGAAATTTTTTCTTTTTTAATTATCATTTCAAGTAACATTAGTACTGAAATGTATATTCTAACTGCCATGACACAAAAGGCCATTTGGAAATCAAAATATAAATGGAAAGGATTACTGGTTTTTTGATAATTATCATTGGACCATGCCTCAGTGGGATTCAAGAACCCACGATCCCTTAGATGGTAGTGCAATACGCCAACATCTGTGCTACCGGACCAGCTAAAATATATAATTATATTATCATAAGCCCACTTTTCAAATCATTAAATTAAAACAAGATTTTGTGCCTAAATTGCAAGATATTGATGTGAATGACATGTGGTTTCGATAACACGGTACCACATGCCATACAGCCCGAGAAACAATTCAATTACTGCTTGAGTAATTTCCTAGTCGTGTAATTTCCCATTTGGGTGAACAGAATTTACCGCCCAGATCATGAGATTTAACGCCGTTTCACCTTTTTCTTACGGTCTTTTTTAAAGTCTACCGTTTATGCAAACAAGCTCACGACCACGCACGTCTTAAAGGAGAAAATTGAGTGCTATCTTAATGAAATTCAGCAACATTTATTCGAAACGGTCATGGAAAATTTCAACAAAAGAGTGCTTATGTGCCAGCAAATCAGTGGAGGCCATTTACCCGACTTTATGAATTAATAAAAAATTTACAACTTTTAATTATAAACCTTTGTTTTCTAGCAAAATTACTTCTCACGTGTCATTTGGGACATACTTTATATATTAATATTTTCTACTTATATAAATATTTTATATTTTTTATAACAAACGCATATAATTTCTCCTCTTAATTTTTTGTTTTTAAATAAATTTTTATTTATACCATCACTTTTTATATAATATTTCTTTTGCTTCTTAAATATTTAGTTTTGGACCATAATAAATTTTCTCTTATAAATATCATCTCACATCAGATTGTAAAATAGTTTGAACGATACTTAAAAAATAATATAACGATACTAAAAAATTACAAAAGATAGATTCTATTGCAATAATTATAAATATTAGAAATTTCAACAAAAAACTGATAAAATTTTTTTCGCCATAAAATATACCAAACTAAAATTATTTTCAGACAAGTTTTTAATATGAAAACATTAAATGTTACTTTAAAATAATTATTATTAACTAAAAATGTTAGGAACATCTATTAATATTACTTTAAAATATCAGAATTAAAAAAAATAATTTCAAATAGAATAAAAATACCGAAAACAGAAACTCAGTCATGAATAGGTTTGTGGCTCGTTAATACATAGTCAACACTCAATTTCTGATAGAATTCTGCTCATCTGTGAAGAGTGAACACTCAATTTTAAATACAAAAACGTTAACATAAATTCCTTCAAAAAAACATTTTTAATTTTTTATCTTTTTAATATTTCCTACTTTTTAATATTAATAAAAATATTTTTTTACTAAGCAACCACATCAAAGACTATTCAATAAATACAAACCCGGAATAAAGGTAATGTGGTAACCAAAATAAAAATCATGCTTTAAAATATAAACAAATGGACTGTTGTTAAAAATATTTTTTTTTTCGCCTGCAATTTATATAAGAGTACGAATTCTCATGTGAATAAATTCTTGAATAGTTTTATTGTAGTCAAAGTGTTTTTACCAATAAATTGCATATAAATTACGATTACGTATTAAGATCGACGACTACGTATGAGCGAATATACTCGCACATTCATGATGATATAAAAGATCCTTTCTGGTGAATCATTACCTTATATGTACACCATAAATCAGACTTTTTCGGTTGCTTTTTCATCTATAATTAATACAGAAAGGTCGCCCTGTAAGCATATCTTTTTTGATAACATGTGATTCTTGCACGATAAGGCAACTGACCGCAGAACAACGTATTATAATTTTTTCTTCCAAACATTCTTACCTGGTATTATGAGCAATTTCTTGGTATTTTTAAGAAATAATACAAATGAAGACAAAAAAATATAGTTTATTATTATTTTATACTGTTTAAAAATCTGTACACGAACACGCTTTACTTATCTTGATAAAATTTAAAAAAAATTTTAAATGTTAAAAAAAAAACTATCATAATTTGACTTAAACAGGCGTGAATATATTATGAAATTGTACGTGTGATGTCAACAACTTCTTTTATAATATATATAAATTAGATTTGGTAAATTTTTAGAATATGTTAATTCATTTTTTATTATTAATAAATTAGTTTTAATTTTTGTAAATTATTTTTAAAAGAAACGTGAATATTAACGTAAAGATAGATGTTGGAGCTTTTTTAAAAGCTGAACTCACGTCCTACATTTAGAAGAATAAAGAAAAAAAATTTTTTTTTTTTAATTAAAAATCTCAAATTCTAAACAAATTTATCACAAATTATTTAAAATAAATTTAGAATTTTTAATCTTTTCGAAAATATTTCACATTTTTACAATATTATTAAATAAACTTTTTTATCTTTTTATAGAACTAAGAATATTTTTAATAATTTTTTCTATTTTTATTATAATTAATTATTAGTAAATTGGTTTAAAAAATAAACAATTAGAAATAATTTTTTAATTATTGAAAATATTCGAAAATATTATTGTCATAAAAGTTTTTTTGGTTCTGACTATAATTTTTATAACAAACATTTTTATTTACCATAATTTTCGAAAATATTAGAATTTAATTAGAAATTTTGTTTGATTTTTTTCTTTTGTTTTTTTTTAAAAACAAAAAATATTAATCAGCCATTTTTAAATTTACGACTTTTTTTTATTAATAAATTTGGCAACTAAAAATGAAGCCTTTGTAACGAATTATTAATTTTATGATATGGAAAGTATAGCTCTGCTATTTTACAATAATTTAACACATGTATTCTTTAAGATAATATAAATTCAGATTTAAATTTACCATTTTATATTATAAATTATGAAATCTTTAAAAATTAGAAAACCTTTAAACAAGCATAGTGATTTGCGTTGAAAAATGAGACTATGGACGTCAAAATGAGGCTCATTTTCTCGCATATTAGGCAATTTTGCTTATTGACATATTCAAGTGACTGTGAAAAATCTATTATATCCACAAAAAATACTATAGCTGTCTGGTATGTATGCATTTTCGTGTAAAGATCTCATTGTTCCGTATTTGTTTGAAAATAAAAAAGAAGAAGAGACTGTTATCGTCAATTTTTAGCGCTATTGTTATATAAGATGTAGTAAAAAGTAGTCCATTATTTTGCCAATAGATGGCTTTAGGAGTCTGTATCTACCGTTTTAAAAGTGCGATCGGGTTGCACTAGATGGCGTTAGAAAGATAAGATTTCGTACTTAAAAAAGCTTCTCATACAGTTTTGTGATTACTTGACTCAGTATTTTTTTAGCACGCGTAAAAGATGGACAGCAACAAAGAGAAAATACGCCATATTTTACAGTTTTTCTTCGATAAAGGCAAGCCAGGCAGCTGAAAATGTTAATAGTGTTTATGGTCCTGATACTGTAATAGTCAATCATGCGCAATTTTGGTTTCGCCGATTCCGTTCCGGTAATTTTGATGTCAAAGATGCACCACGCTCTGGAAGGCTAATTGTCGAAAATGTCGATAAAATAATGGAAATCGTCGAGTCCGACCGTCACGTAAGCACTGTTTCGATTGCCCAGGAGCTAAACATTGCACAAAAAACTGTTTGGAACCACTTAAATAAGGCTGGATGCAAAAAGAAGCTCGATGTATGGGTGCCACACGAGTTATCGCAAATAAACCTCATGGACCGAATTTCCATCTGCGAATCGCTGCTGAATCGCAACAATATCGATCCATTTCTGAAGCGGATGGTTACTGGTGATGAAAAGTGAGTCACTTACGACAACGTCAAGCGATAACGGTCGTGGTCAAATCGCGGTCACCCGGCGCAAACGGTGGTCAAGCCAGGATTGATAGCCAGGAAGGTTTTGCTGTGTGTTTGGTAGGACTGGCAGGGAATCATCTACTAAGAGCTGCTCTCCTACGGCCGAACTCTTAATTTGGACCTATACTGTCAACAATTGGACCGTCTGAAAGAAGCAATCGCCCAGAAGCGGCCAGCTTTGGCCAATAGGAGAGGAATTGTGTTCCATCAGGACAACACCAGGCCGCATACATCGATAGTGACTCGCCAGAAGTTCCGGGACCTTGGTTGGGATGTTCTTATGCACCTCTTCCTCTCTATGACGAATGATTTTGCAGGTGAAAAATTCGCCTCAAGAGAAGATTGTGAAAATCGACTGTCCCAGTTTTTTGCCAATAGGGACGAGGGTTTCTATGATAGAGGCATTATGAAATTACCTCCAAAATGGCAATAAGTTATCGAACAAAACGGTGCATATTTGACCTAAATCGTATCATTCTATCTATGCTAAATAAAACCTTCAATTTAATGCAAAAATAATGGATTTCTTTTTATTACAATTTATATAATAATCACCTTTTATTATAACTAAACTGGAACATTTTAATCTAGACCATATGTGATTTCAACAAAATGGCACCACAAGCCACACAATATGACAAATTTTTGGTTATGTTGAGTCAAAAGTTCCCAGAACGCCTAATGTCAATTAGCCTTCAAGATCGTGCGATTTAACGCTGTTCAACTTTTTCTTATAGGACTACACAAAAAATCGTTAAATTTTGATTTTGATAAAAATTGTATTTAACATCTTTTGAATAGAAATGTTGAGTAATGACCGTATTACAAAATGTTCAAAAAAGTCATCAACATTTTATAAAAGCAATTTACTAAAATCAGATAAAAAGTATGCTTTATTCTCTGAAGAATAAATTGAAAAATATTGAAAGAATACCTTTTTCTAAAATCATCTTTAAAAGCTTAGTAGATAATTGAATGTTTTAAATCTCATTTTTAACATTACCTAGATAAATGTACAAAAAAAAGGTGCTAAAATAATTTATTAAATTTTTAATTTTCTTAATTAGTTAAAAGATATTTATACATATTAAAAAATAATATAATATAATCAGAAAAACAATGCTTAATGCATATTTTTTTAACCTTTCCCATAAACGGGTTCGATTTTTCTAAAAGGAACCAACAAAACCATTTGAACTTTACTATTCCGAAATACTTTTAATGTTAGTGACATTGAAAATTTTTGATGTTTTTGGATTAATTTTCCAAAATAAAATATTCACTTTTTTATCATCTTAAGCAATGACTCATCATTTATTAAATATTATCGCTGATTGCAAACAAGATCAATTTTACGTTAAAAATTAATTTTTATTAATAGTGCTTACGAAAAAAAAATCAAAAGTTTATACTCTCTATACTAATAGTGAAGCATATTTTCAAAAATTTATAGACAAAATGAAGAAAAAAAACTGCTTAAGTAGTTTTCTTCTATTTGGAAAAATAAATAATGAAAATGAAAGCAAAACACGCAATCCCAGCACTATATACTTACGATATGAAATATTTCGAAATTAACAATAAAATGTCAAGAAAATGTTGCAAGAGAAACAAAATATTTTTTTTTTCGTTGTCACAAACTTCTGTTTTTGAGTGACAACAACAAGGTGTTAATATATAAAATAGTTCCAAAGTATAAGATACGATCTCACAAGTGTCTAAGAGATTTATAGATTAATTCATCAGAAACATCGTAAATATTTTATACGATGCTTAAATGTTAGGTTGGACAAAAATGATATTACCTAGTCGATTAGGGTTAGAAATTAAGTTTACTTAAAATTCATTGAAATAAATTTTTATGTATTTTATTCATAAATGTGTTTACTCATCAATATTAATATTGAAATCAAAAAGAGATTATTTTCTTTCTGTTTTAAATTAAATACAATTTATTGACAATTAATAAAATCTAATAAATTTTAGGACTATACGTAGTAACTAAATGGAAGATTTTCCTCAACAAACAAAAAATTCCATTTTCAGTTATTTTAAATATAAAAATTATTTCCAAATTAAGAAATTAAATTAAATGAAAAAAAAGTAATTATTTATTTGTCTTTTTGTTTGTTTTTTAATTTTATTACAATTTGATTTGACATCTAATTTTGTGCTAATTTTATAAGTAAACTTTTTTCAAAAACTGTAAAATTATTTTGCGCCTTTCGCTTTTCATGGTTTTAGTTATTAGAGTATTGATGATAATTTTTACGAATAATTTATTAATCAAAAAATATTAACGACAATGTTATTACTCTGATATTTGATGTGATATTTCATAAAATATTGTTGGTGGAAAATAATTTCAAAGTTTAAAACATGATAACTTTGCCCAATACACGAAAAAATAAAGGATTATTCAATTTGTACAATAATATATATTTGAAATTTATATTAACGAAACTTAACCATTTATACATAAAATATAATTTTATTTAAATAGTTGTAGCAAAAGTCCTGGTGGTAATTCGGCCATCTACGTAAAAGATCATATTACAGAGATAACTTTTAACTTTAAAGCATTATAAAAACCAACGATCTTATAGGCCATTTGGGTTCACAAAATCTCGAAAATACGCGGTCTGGAAATTTTTCATGTAATTAAAATAAAAAAATTGTCATTTTGTTAAAACCTTCTATGGTCTAAATTAGAAATTTTAAATTTTTCCTTCTTTATTTCCAAATACACAACAGACGATAATCACTTTTCGTGAATACAATGGCTTCTCTACAGTCACTTGCGGGTTTTCAGAGCCTCATAGGAGGTCTATTCAAAAAGTATCGCGACTTTTGTGTTTTATCAAAAATTATTTATTTATTCATGAATATCTATTTTGTCCCCTTCAAAGTAATCTCCACCAGACATTATACACTTGTGACAATGTCTTTTCCAATCCTCGAAACACTTCAAAAAATCATTTTTTTGTGATCTTGTTCAGTTTCTCCTTCGATGCCGTCTTTATCTCCTCAATCGTTGTGTAGCGTCGTTCTTTCATGGGGCTCTTCAGTTTTGGGAACAAAAAAAAGATACAGGGGCCATATCTGGGGAATAAGGTGGCTGCTGGCCAAAAATGGCAAAAGCCAATTTTTGTTCTTTCACAAATCCGGGACATTCTGGCGGATTGCTTCGCGCAACTTGCGCATAACTTGCAGGTAATATTCCTTATTGACCGTTCTACCCTGTGGCAAAAACTCATGATGCACCACGCCCCTGCAACTGTAAGCAAAACCTTCACATTCGACCGAACTTGGCGCGCTTTTTACGGTCTTGGCTCGTGCGGTAGCTTCTATTGGGATGATTGAGCTTTGGTTTCTACGTCATAACCATAAACCCATGATTCGTCACCAGTTATGACCCTCTGGAGCAAATTTGGGTCATCGCGGACAGAGTCCAACAGCTTCTTAGCAATGTTAATGCGATGCTGTTTTTGGTCGAAATTGAGCAATTTTGGTACGAATCTCGCGGCGACCCGTCTCACGACCAAATCATTGGGAAAAATCGAATGGCACAAGCCAATCGATATGTTTAAGTCCTCAGCAACTTCTCTAACGGTGATTCGACGATTGGCCAATACTTTTTTCTTCACTTCATCAATGTTTTCGTCTGTTGTTGACGTGCTCGGGCGTCCGGCACGCTTTTCGTCGTACACATCTTCTCGGCCGGCTGAGAACATTTTGTACCACCGATAAACGTTGCTTCGGTCCAAGGTAGCTTCACCATATGCCACAGTCAACATTCGGAATGCGTCCGGGCAATTAATTTTGTTTTTCACACAAAATTTGTTACAGATTCTTTGATCCATTTTTTGGAATCGGCAAAAATCGAAGACGAACCAAAACACGTGCAAGCAAAGCAGCTGTGAAAAATTAACTGAATATTCAAAATGGCCGAACTTGTCGGCATAAGTGAGAGACATGAGTACAAACATCACGCCACAAAAAAATCGAAAATCAAATTATACGTAAATCGCGGAAATTCAAAATTCACGATACTTTTTGAACAGACTTCGTATATGATAATTTTATTTATTAACGAGAAATGAGACGCATCACTGAAGAAAACCTATTATGTCAGCACATTTATTTTACACTTTTACCATATTGTTTGGTATTTAATTATTTAATAATTTCAAATGGTAAACTTAAAACTAAACAAATATTATCTTAGATGGTATATATGTTAGGTTAAATCAATTTGAAATAATAGGACCGCTAATCTTTTAGTAATTTTTTTTTCTTATCAAAATTGCCATAAAAACAGAAAACTTTTTCCGATAGTAAAATTTATGTAATTTTCTTTATATATAATAATTATTCTTACTTAATATTGAACAAAATTGATAATAAGATATTGATAATTTCCTAAAGAAATGAAATTTCATAAATATTAATTTAATCAAATTTGTTTAAATTAATTCAAACTGTTTGTAATTTATTGACGAAACGATTTAATAAAAATTTAATTTACATTATCACTAAAGAGATTGAACAAAAATGATAAGAAATTTCTTTTTTTTTATTTGGTAATGGCATTGGAATAGTGCACTAGTTTCTTTTTGGTGAAATTGTCCAACAAGTGGCCGAATATTAAATAACAACTTTCGTCGATTAATAAGAAAAATTACTTCCGTCATTATTAAAAAAAAAAGAAAAATATATTATAAAGTCAAATTCTATCACTGATTATAATCATAAAGAAAGATATAAAATTACTAATATATTAAGTGATAAAATACTTAAATCAGTTAAACATTTTTTTTTTCGGAAAATGAACAAAAAATTAATAACGATTGATATCAGTGACAATACGATATCTTTGTATCTATAAAAATACCAGTTTCTACTTTTATATTAATAAAAATATCAATAGTTTTGCTATTTGAATGAGGAAAAAAAATCCACGCACTATTTATGCAAATATGAATAAATTATATACTATCTCGTATATGAATATCAAAATCCCATTCAATGTTTATATTTCATAATAATGATCATATCTATCAAAATCACGCTTTAAATTGCTGAAAAAATAGTTAATATTATAAATAATTATGTGAATTTTTTTTACGTTACGTTACGAGTTCCAAACTATAGATAGTAGAAGAGTTATTAGATGAAAGTTTAATGAATATTTTTTTTCGATAATCATAAAATACGATATTAAATAAGTAATAATTTATTCATATTTTTATTTAATAATTATGCAAGTTGCTGTATCTAATAAATTAGCCTTATTTTTTTAGTGTTTTTTTTTTGTATTAAAATAACACCTTTTTTAACTTTAAATTATTAAATTATATTATTATTATTATTATTTAAAAATTTTTTTTATTATTACCATTATTAATACCATATTACGAGGGTCGTTCAATAAGTCCTTAGAAAAAAATTGAAAAAAAACTGTTTTTTTTTCAACATAATCTCCTGTTAGCTCTTTCCAAAATTTTTATCCCGTCCAAAAAATATGATTTCGGAAGTTCTGCAAAATACTTATCCGTTTGAGCAATGACGTCCCCGCTGGAAGTGAACCGTCGTCCGCCAAGCCATTTCTTCAGATTGGGGAAAAGAAAATAGTCACTCGGGGCCAAATCTGGTGAATAAGCGGGATGCTGCAACAATTCCATTCTCAATTCCACAATTTTGGCCATGGAAACAGCGCAGGTGTGCACACGCGCATTGTCCTGATGCAAGAGGATTTTTTTCTTCTTCAGATGGGGGCATTTCTCTTTGATTTCCTCGCTCAACCGTTGCAATAACGACGCGTAATACGCTCCTGTTATTGTTTTTCCTTTTTCCAAGTAGTCGATAAAAATGATGCCCTGCGAATCCCAAAAGACCATGGCCATCACCTTGCCGGCCGATGGCACAGTTTTTGCCTTCTTCGGAGCCCGTTCACCCTTGAAAATCCACTGTGATGACTGTCTCTTCGTTTCTGGAGTGTAGTAGTGTATCCAGGGTTCGTCCACAGTGGCATATCGACGAAGGAATTCGGCAGGATTGCGATGAAAGAGTGCCAACATAGCCTCAGAGTCCACTACACGATTGCGCTTATTCTCCTCTGAGAGCAAACGCGGCACCCATCTTGCCGAAATTTTTTTCACAGACAATTTTTCATGCAAAATTGAAGCGACTGTACCTTGTGATATGCCCGTGGCCTCAACTAATTCGCGCACTTTAATTCGCCGATCGTTCAAAGTCAGATCGTGGATTTTGTCGATGATTTCAGGAGTAGACACCTCAACTGGGCGTTCTGAACAATGTTCATCTTTTGTGGATGAACGGCCACGTTTAAATTCATTCACCCAATTGTAAACCGTCGCAAACACAGGTGCAGATGTGCCATGAACTGCATCCAACTCGGCTTTGATTTCTTTCGGGCTTAAGCCTTTCAAATGGAGATGTTTGATGAAAGCCCTAAGCTCGCTTTTTTCCATTGTTATGCACAAATAAATATCGTTTAACTTTAATCGACGATAGAAATTGACCTACTCTATGGATCGAGCTGAAATTTTGACAGCTTTCCTGTCGATAATGCTACTTAGAAAGAAAAACTTTACCGACACTACGAGCGCAATTTCTCGGATTTTCTAAGGACTTATAGAACGACCCTCGTATTATTATCATTGTTATAATTACATTTACAAGCTGACCTTATCCATATAAGTGAACAATACCGGATCAGGGATGGACTAAGGTGGTTTGTGGATGCCCCTGGTACAGTAGCAGTATGAATTTTAAATCTGCTAAAGACACCGGTAGAGGGACATGGATCGGAAAGAGGATACGGCTGGGTGCGCAGCGCAAAGATTACGTTTGTGAGCTGCTATTTCATTCGAAATAAAGAAGGAATGAATGAGTTAGAAGATGAAGCGCGGAAGATAGAGCCATTGAATGGGGTATACCAACAACAAACTCCAGAAGAAAACGTGTCCTAGAGATGGTCTCAAGGTTGAATCTAGACGCTATTAACACCGGAAATACTCCCACTTTCCATTGGTCTGGCTGCATAGGAACGATCCCAGTTATTCTTTGGCTTTAGAGAAGGGGAGATATCATTTGTTCTTATTTATCCTTTCAGCTGCTAAGACAAGGACAAATGTGAACAAATGATATCTCCCCTTTGAAACTTAACAAAGAGTTCTTCGAAAGCGTAATACAGAAAGGGCAGATATCAATCATGAAAACGATAGCTGATGCACAGGAATTGGCAGAAAGAGGTATGCGGCTCTTTAAGAAGGGCCCTAGTGGCACAAGAAGCCGGTTTACTGGTGGTCGGATGAAATCGAAGTTCTAGGCAGAGAATGTTTGCGCCAAAGGCTACAAGAAAGTGGAGAGTGGGCGTAGGCGAATACGAGCTCGCAGAATACAAAAAGTCCAGGAAAAACCTTCTAGTTGCTAATAAAAGGAGTAAAAATCTCAAATGGGAAAAGCTTAGATAAGAAATAAATAATAAACCCTGGGGTCTCTGTTACAGACTCATTTTATGTAAGCTAAGAGCTAAGTTAATCACAGAAAGCATAGGTAACATAGTGGAGGCACTTTTTCCTACCCATCCAGAGAGACCAACCGAAAGGTACTCTTCCACTTTAGAAGAGATTTCCCACTTTATTACAGAGGAACTGACGGATGCAATAAACAAACTGCAAAACAGAAAGGTAGCAGGGTAAGACGGAGGACCTGCGGAAGAAGTTGAGAAAATTCCGCTAACTAGCCCGGGTTTTCTTCTGTACATGTGTAACCACTAGTCAAAAAACAAAATTTCCTCTAAGATATGAAAAATACAACCGCTAGTACTCATCAGCAAGGCAAAGGTAACCCAAGCTCGGCGTCGTCATCATACGACTGAAGCCGCAACTGGAAGGAGCTATTCAAAGTGTTAGTAATTTATCGGATTGGCAATATGGCTTCGGAGCCGGACGATCTACAGCAGGAGCCATTGAACAAGTGGTAAAAGTCCACACGTCGTCGAGCAAGGAAATCACTTCTCGAAGAAAATGGTTGTGCTTGTACCACTAGACGTAAGAAACGCGTTTAATTCGGTCAAATGGAGTGACATGTTGGATGCTCTCGGAAATCCCTGCGGTATACCAAAGTGTCTGCTGCAAGGAATAAGGAGTTTTCTTAGTATAGAGCCCTGTGCTGTTCCCGATGAGATTCTTTTCCGATCTTTTCGGAAAAGAATCTCATCGGGAACAACACAGGGCTCTATACTAGGGACTATATTGTACGACGGTATTCTGAGGATGGATATAACGGAAAATACCTTCCTTAATGGATACGCCGACGAAATTTCTGTTGTAATAGCCGATCAAAATGTTGATGAGGTTCAAAGAAAGCTCAACCAAGTCATGCGGTGGCCTACCGCATGATTAAGTCGAGCAGCTGAGAAAACCTAGATGGTCTTGCTCACCAAAAGACGAATATCTCAAATGATGGATTTTATAGTGGGAGACGAGATTAATCTAACTGAGCCAGCGATCAAATGATGACATACTGGACACAAAGATGACATACTGGACGAAAATCAAAGATGCCATTGAGAAAGCCGCCAAGATAATGACAGCGCTCAGAAGGCTTATGGCCAATATGGGGTGACTTTCGCTTAGCAAAAGAAAGCTCTTCATGTCCACCACCCATATCGGAAACATATGGTTGCAATGCAGAGAAGAGATGCAGCGGAGGATATATGAGATAAAGAAAGGCCTGCAGCCTGAGGAAGCGATCCCGATGGGATAACGAGACCAGAGAAAGTTGGACCAAAACACTGATACGAATTTTGAGGGAATGGGCTAGACCGAGGATATGGAGACGTGCATTATTACCTAACATAGTTTCTGACTGGACAAGGATACTTCCATAAGTACTTATTCCGAATGGGTGAAACTGGGAGCCCAAAATGTCCGATAGGACCAACTGGGAAAAAGTGGCGTCTTTTATACAAAGCATGCTACAAAAAAAAAATACTAGAGGTAGGAATATAAAAAGAGTTAAACCAGAAAGAGCCAAAGTCTCCATCTTGAAATGATGCGAAAGCCGTGCCAAAGGGATTTTTGAAAACATCAAGCCGGAACATTCAACACTTTCTGGGAACTTTTCTATCAATTAAGTCAAAATGTGTGACGTTGTGTGACTTGCTTTTTTTAAACCACATATGGTCCAGATTAAAATTTTCTAATTCATATCAAAAAAACCTAAAACCTTTTCTACTTTTTTCATCTTCAAAGAAAGAAGAGTCAATGACATCTTCCAACCAGAGTGCATACCAAAAAGTCAACAACAAAAAAATTTCATTATTATTTTACTATAATCGTATAATGGTGAATTTTTATTACAACAAAAATTGCCTTTAATCAAATCTACCTTAAAACGAAATGAATAATCTAGTATATGGAAATTGTGACATTCTAATTTGAGAATGTTCGCAGTGAAAGTATATTTCATTTAAGTTAGCCTTCATGAAAAAAATTTTCATTTTAAATAGATTAAAAGAAGGGCTTGGAGAGTAAGTTAGGATATTAAGGAGGTCTACGAAGGCTGGAATCGCATTAGAAAAGAAACGGTGAATAGTTTGGCAGTCCTGAAATATGTGTACGAGGTCTGTTCAATTTGTCTGTGAATTTTGATTTTTCGATGTCTGCGAATTTGGAATTTCCGCGGGTTACGTAACATATATTCGATTTTCGATTTATATACCAACATAACGCCACAAATCAAAAATCGAAATGTATTCGATTTTCGATTTGTGGCGTTATGTTGGTACTCATGTCTCTCACTTATGCCGACAAGTTCGGCCATTTTGAATGTTCAGTAAATTTTTGACAGCTGCTTTAATTGCACGTCTTTTGGCTCGTCTTCGATTTTTGCTCAATTTCGACCAAAAACAGTATCGTTATAATATTGCTAAGGAGCTGTTGGACTCTGTCCGCGACGACCCAAATATCCTCCAGAGGGTCATTACTGGTGACGAATCATGAGTTTATGGTTATGACGTGGAAACCAAAGCTCAATCATCCCAATGGAAGCTGCCGCACGAGCTAAGACCGAAAAAAGCGCCAAGTTCGGTCGAATGTGAAGGTTTTGCTTACAGTTTTCTTCGATTGCAGAAGCGTGGTGTATCATGAGTTTTTGCCACAGGGTAGAATGGTCAATAAGGAATATTACCTGCAAGTTATGCGTAAGTTGCGCAAAGCAATCCGCCAGAATGTCCCGGATTTGTGGAAGAAGAAAAATTGCAACACACTAATAATGCCGGAGCCATCGTATTCCCCAGATATGGCCCCCTGTATCTTTTTCTTGTACCCGAAATTGAAGGACGACCCTACGCGACGATTGAGGAGATAAAGACGGCATCGAAGGAGGATCTGAACAAGATCACAAAAAATGATTTTTTGAAGTACTTAGAGGATTGGGAAAAACGTTGGCATAATATCTGATGGGGATTACTTTGAAGGGGACAAAATAGATATTCATAAATAAATAAATAAGTTTTGAAAAAACAATACTGCCAAAGTGTTGCAAGCAAATTTTTAAATAGTCTATTTGTCCATATATGGTAAGTCTTGATATATCAATTGCCACTTCAGTTGATTAAAAATTGGAAATTATGGAAAATTTCCGTAAAGATCGGTGATCATAAGAGATGAAGGGTTTAAAATTTCTGCTAGAACAGGAAATGCATATGATTTCAAATATTTATACAACTCGAAAAGTTACTAACAAAAAGTAATTCAAAAATTTTAATCGAAAATATTAAAGATTACTTTGATTATTTAATTAATTTAAAATTAGTTTATACTTAAATTTTAAAAAAAATCCTATTTTAAACTTACTATAATAATTAATAAAATACTGCAACTACACACATCTACGAGTTAAATATTTACTAAGGCTACAACGTCGAGCTAAGGCTACAACGTCGTCTCACTCGGTGTCGCCTGACTGTCTGAAATTTGAAATTTTTGAAT
This sequence comes from Atherix ibis, assembly GCA_958298945.1. Classification (NCBI taxonomy): domain Eukaryota; kingdom Metazoa; phylum Arthropoda; class Insecta; order Diptera; family Athericidae; genus Atherix; species Atherix ibis. The sequence continues at coordinate 24,977,677 of OY282605.1, read as the reverse complement.
CGACAGCTATTTTGAATGTGAATTATTTTCTGTTTTGTTTTTATTTTAAAGTGTCTCGTTTTGTTTCTTTTTTATGTCTTAAAATTTTTTTTAATACTCAATCAAATGTTACTCAAACAAAACTATCAATTATTACTCAGATGTTAAAAAGAGAATTTGCTGACAATAAAACGAAGAGTTTACAAATTGATTGCTTTCGTATGATAATATGATCTTTATCATTTACGATATCGCTAGCCAAATGTTCGGTAGATTTCAGGAACCTTTAATTGTGGGAGCATCAATTTTTTTACTTTCAGAAATTTATTTGTATAAAAATCAATATGGCGAACATGTAACGATGATATATCATCGATTCGAATACTCGTAGTCTATTACTGTCCTTGAAACTATTTGAAAAGGTAACTTACCTCAGGTCAATCCACTTATTATACAAATGTATACAAACCTTGTCATGACATTGAAAGGTGACATTTTCAACAAAATATTGTATTATATTTTCATCGAAAAAATTTTTCCTAAACTTTAAGTTTTGATAATTTATAAAATTTTACTATGCGTTTTATATATTGAAAATATTTAGAATATTTAAATATTATCTAAAATATCAAGGCCAATAGAGTGAAAGATTGGCGAACCCTTCTTCTTCTACGTGTACATCATCTGAAATGTTTTCATTTTATTTTGAAAAATCGAATTATGTTCGCAAAAATTTATACAAAAAAAAAACTTCTTCTTTTATATTATAATATCATCACTATAAAATTTAGCATAAAATTAAAGAAAAATACTAACAATAGAATATTTAATTCATTACGAAGTAATTAATTTTTAAACGACTAGAAAAATATCGATTTCTCTAATATTTTTATTGTATTTTAGATGTTAATCATTATGAAATACTATATCTTATTTATTAGTCACCTAATTGCTGAACTTTTGATATTGGCAATGGTCAAAGTCATATATTTATTGTAAAAATTTTCTAATTTTATTATCTGAAAATTTAGAAATATATTCTTTTGTATGATGAATCATAAAAGGTGAACAGAAATCATTACAATTTTTGGTGCATTAGTGAAAATAAAACTTACTTTTCAGAATAATAAAAAAAAAATTAAGTTTCTTCCAACATAAAAACTTTTTTTGTTACTTAAATTCAGCGTAAATATCTAATTAAAATCTTAATTGATAATGGATAATGTTTTTGATTTTTCATATCTAAAATGTCTAATTGAACCAGTTTTCATTTGAATCAATCATGTGCTATTTAAAAAATATCACAAGGCCAGAATTTTATATCAAATAAAATAAGGATATCAATAGATTAAATATATTTTTATTTTTTTTTTCGTTTTTTAAGTGCTTTTTTTTTATTACTAAACTAAATAATAAACTATGAATTATTTTGTTAATATTTCACCGTCAATTTATGCAAAACCGACAATAATCAACAAAAAAAAATCTTTATAAATGGTAAAAAATTAATATTTAAATATATTCAATTTTAATTTTAAAATATTAAATAACAAATCATATATATAATTAGTCATTAATACCTATTTAACATTAAGAAGATTTATGTAGTTTACTAAATAACAGTAAACATATTATTAGTAAAATAAATAAACCTATTTTGGTTTAAAAATACTTAAAATACTTTAATTATATATACAAAATACTTGTTTTGCGGAAACAATCGTAATTTAATCAAAAAGAATTAATCAAATATAAGATGACATACTTTTTTATATTGTATAATTAGCATTGACATTTGATGAAGAATTCGATACAGATTTGTACCTTTCAAAATATCAATAAATTAAAAATAAATAAATTGACATTATTTAATTATATTTAATTTGGTAAAATGTTTTATATTAAATCGATTTATTATTAAAAATATTTCGAAAATTATATGAAGACAATTTTTGAAGCATTCAAACAATTTAACACTATAAAGTTTAAATAAAGATTCCATAATTACAATTGTAAGGTTTGGCCAATAAGGTGTGTACATGCTAACAAATAACACAGATTCTGTGGAAATAGTATATTCTAGATTCAAACCACTGACTCTTAGTTCATAGTACATATTCGGTTTAGTCTTCACCAAAGCCTAGGAGATATTTGGGCAAATAATATTTTTAGAAAATATAAATCAAAATATAATTCTTAAATTGAATTAATGTTACAAAAATAAATAATATCACATTTTTAGTGAATTATTACAAATTATATAGCATTTTAGTTCAAAAAGTATCACGAATTTTGCGCTTTTTCAAAAATTATTTATTTATTTATGAATATCTATTTTGTCCTCTTCAAAGTAATCCCCACCAGATATTATACACTTGTGCCAACGTTTTCTCCAATCCTCAAAGCATTTCAAAAAATCATTTTTTGTGATCTTGTTCAGATCCTCCTTCGATGCCGTCTTTATCTCCTCAATCGTCGCGTAGCGTCGTCCTTTCATGGGGCTCTTCAGTTTCGGGAACAAGAAAAAGTCACAAGGAGCCAGTTCTGGGGAATACGGTGGCTGCGGCATTATTAGTGTGTTGTTTTTGGCCAAAAATTTGCGTACAAGCAACGATGCGTGAGCAGAGGCGTTATCATGTTGCAAAAGCCAATTTTTGTTCTTCCACAAATCCGGGCGTTTCTGGCGGATTGCTTTGCGCAACTTACGCATAACTTGCAGGTAATATTCCTTATTGACCGTTCTACCCTGTTGCAAGAACTCATGATGCACCACGCCCCTGCAATTGAAAAAAACTGTAAGCAAAACCTTCACATTTAACCGAACTTGGCGCGTTTTTTTACGGTTTTGGCTCGTGCAGCAGCGTCTGGAGCAAATTTTCGGTCTTGGCTTGTGTGGCAGTTATGATTCCCTGGAGCAAATTTGGGTCGTCGCGGACAAAATCCAACCGCTCCTTAGCAATGTTTTTGGTAGAAAATGGGCAAAAATCGAAGACAAGCCAAAACACGTGCAAGCAAAACAGCTGTCAAAAATTAACTGAACATTCAAAATGGCCGAACTTGTCGGCATAAGTGAGAAAAATGAGTACTACTATAACGTACCCGGCGGAAATTAAAAATTCGCGATACTTTTTGAACAGACCTCGTTTATATACATACTTCCTTACTTCAAATGAAATAAAAATCCAAATATAATGTCTGAGATCATATAAGACTCCGTTTACCAGGTCAACTTATCGAGATCATGCAATTTAAGGGTTATTGTATAAGAAAAAGAAGAAAATTATAATATTATAATCCTTTGATAAATCACAATTTAGCATTTCGAATTGAATTTTTTTTAAATTAATATTGGCTTTGAACATTTAGCTTACATATTTAATCGAAAACAAAAATAATCAATCAATAACTGGAATAAAATTTTTTTGGAAACCGAATTTTTAACAAATATCTTATATAATTTAAATAACACAAAATTATAAACTAATTCAAAGATTATTTGAAGAAAATATTCTCAATCGAAATAACTAAAAAAAAATTCATTAACATTTCTAATACCATTAATCAGAAGCAGAGAAGTTAAAATGTTGTAATTACAGTAAACCGCCTACATTTATTTCAAGGCTATTATAGTAATATAAGATAATTTCTGAATATAAATATCTGTTGTTTTTTTGTTTTGTTTTTGTATATTATTTCATCCAGAAATTTATATTTTAGCAAAATTTAGCACAAAATTATTCATTAAGTAGTAAAAAAAGCTATGTTTACGCGTGATTATATGCAAATGAACATTAAGAAAAAGTATGCTTGGATAATTAATTGGTTATTTAATAATATAGAAGAAGTAATAATCATTTGACAATTACATATGCTTATTAATAAATTATAAAACGGAAATGGTATATTACCAGATGATTCAACAAATAACCTTTGAGGAAATTCCAAAATTTTATTAAAGTTTTAAAAGTCTGTTTGGGCGTATTTTTGTAGAAAAATTTCGATAAATTATATTTGATAAAATATACAAAAATGACTCATTTTGTTGGGATAAATGATAAAATAATAGTGATTAAATTTATTTATGCATTTTGTGATGACATTTTTAGTATGACTTTTTTTATAATAATAATTATTTATATAATATTTTTCTATCTACAAAGAGTATTTATAATGTCTTTATTTGACAGAATGCTTTGATATTTTCAAAATATTGATTTTAATCCGTTTTATTTTATTATTGATTTTTGCTAATAAAATTGTAGGTGGGCGTAATAGAGTTCGGTAAAATTTTTAATGTACAACATCTTAACTCTCGGTATGTGGGAGTAATTTCTTTAATGCGACGGAAATACGTAACGGGTTGAATTGCCTTACACTATGGAAATAGTAAATAATACAAATAACTTTCTACATGAAATTACCTTAAGCCTTGGAAATACGCCATTTTAAAAATGCTGAGATGAAATTAGGCAGGTTTTCCATGAAAAAATCTGATGTCGATTTTATCTTTTTAATTTTTCTTGAAAATTTCAACAACTAAATGAAAAAAAAATACTTTATATAAAAAAGATACTATTACAATTTTTCAGTTAAAACTTATGGAATTTTGTAGTAGTTGGGGTGGTACTTCGTGAACAAAATGCTGCACCACCAAGATCTTGAAGGCTTCATATGCTTATAGTCGTAAGTGGACGTATAAGCAAAACTTTATAACAATTTGCTAGAACAAATTCATAAGAATAAACGGTTATTTAGGTAAAAATTAGAGATTAATTTATATTATTCAATAAAATTGCACAGTTATTCGGTATGATGTATTAATGCGAACGACAAAAATAAAAATTGCAAGAGTTTTTTCGAAATTTCAAATTTTTTGTTAGAATATTCTATACGGTGGTCCAGCTAGCGGTTCCATTTTGAACTACTATTTATTTGAAGTACTAGAGTGTTAAATGTCAACACGAATTGACAGATTGTTAGTTGAAAGCTTAGATTAAAGAAGAACTGGATAGGCCTCTACACAAAAATTCTGTCGGAATTTTGTGGCAATACATTCGTAGAATGCACACACATGCAATACAACAGAAACGGCGTAAACCATTGGGAGCCAATTTTAAACTTCAGTATGCGATTGAAGCGGGTCGTTCAAAACCATTTTCATATGCGATGTCACTTATGCGTAAACGAATAGATTTTTTAATATTGCGGATTTTGTTGTTTGATGGAATTAGTTTTGGAAATTTATAATAAAACACAGTATTCTATTTTAAAATATTATTTATTTATTTATTAGATATTTCAACAATTATGTGCACAATAAGAAGATAATCGTATACAACATTAAAAGAAATGCTCTAAAACTAAATTACAAGATGAAAAATTTGATGTACTTAAAAAATTAATAACTAATATTCTTAAAAAAAGAAAAAAATATTATTTAGTAAATGCATTATAATATGGTCTAATAGAGCAAGCAAAACAAATTTATTTAAATAATAAGCCTACCGAAGAATATACTTTATTTATTTTAACACAATGAAAACAGAAATGAAAAATAGACTGACAAATTCGGTACCTTAAATTTCTTACACACACTTTATATACACTGGCACTGTACTATTTTATGGTAAACATTACTGTCAACATCGGATTTGCTTACATTTGTTCAATGCCGAACTTTTCAGTTTTTCACCACTTTTTGGATAAAATATATCACTTAAACCCATTTAGGCACATCACAAAAAACATTTTTGTTATTTTATTTACTAAAACTATAGATATCAACTTACCGAAAGAAAGAAATTCCCGGCTTCCTCATGTCATTGTAGGAAAAACAAATCTTCACGAAACAATTCATTTTCTGTAATAAAAACTTCTTATTAAATGTTATCAATAATAAAGCTATTTATAAAAATACTTATTTTTTTTAAATACTTTAAAATACATAAAAACAACACTTTAAATTCCACTTTCAACACTTTATTATTTTTATCAATAACAAATTCCAAAATGACACCGCTAGTTAGATTAGTTCGAGTTGTAATCACTTTCATGGAGAATGGCAGATTGTAAAACTCTCCGAAAGTCTACAAAATTGAGGCGCTTTATATTTGAATGATATTTACGACATCAATAATAAACCTAAAATAGAATTCCATTTCATATCAAAAGATTGTAAAAATAATAAAAATTGCCTATCGTTGTTTTTAAATTGTATTTTTGTTTTCAATAAGTGAATTAAAAAGAATATAAATTAGGCTTTTGCAATATAATAAATTTCTATTACGGGAACTAGATGGCAGTGAGTGTCATGTCTACATAAAAATATCCACAAAAAGCTATGTGATAAATGCCAATTCTCGGCGCTTGGCATGAAATTCTTACACAAAATTGCGTATACATATACGGTAAGGGCCTATCCAAGTATTCTTTAATCTAAGGTTGAAAGTCTGAATTTTACGAAATGGTAATCCATACGCTTGAAGAAAAAAGGCAAATATTGAGAACTTACTTCCAAAGTGGTGAGTCTTCAACCCAAACTGTGAGAAATTAAAAAAAAAATGAGTAAATATCGAATACCATCACGTGAATTTGTGGGCAAATTCGTGAAGCGAGTTCGCGAAACTGGTTTGTTGGTTGCCAAAGCAACTCGTTCCGGCTCTAAGACAGTGCGTACGACCGAGAATATTGCCGCCGTTGCTGAAAATGTCAGTGATCATCCATCAACATCAACCGTCACCGTTCTCAGGAATTGAACATTTCTCGCACTTCTCTGTTGAGAATTTTGCACAAAGACGTCGGTATGAAAGCTTACAAAGTTCAATTAGTCAATCAACTAAAGCCGCATGACCATCCGATGCGTTTTCGGTTTGCCCAATGGGCTCAAGATCAATTGGCCGAAAATGAGCATTTTTACCGAAAAATCATCTTTTCGGATGAGGCCCATTTCCACCTCGGTGGGTATGTCAACAAACAAATTTGTCGCATCTGGGGCTCAGAAAATCCATACGTCACCATGGAATAGCCGATGCATCCACAACGAGTCACGGTTTGGTGCGGATTTTGGAGTGAAGGCATCTTCGAAAACGATGAAGGAGCTCCCGTTGCGGTCAATGGTGAGCGCTATCATGGCATGCTCAACAAATTTTTGTTTCCAAAAGTTGAAGAGAATGGCATGGACGACATTTGGTTTCAACAAACTTGCCACACAGCCAACGTAACAATCCAACTTTTGGCCACTGCTTTCGAAAACCGAATAACCAGCCGAAATTCTGATGTCAATCGGCCGCCTCGGAGCTGTGATTTAAGCCCGTTGGATTATTTTCTGTGGGGAACCGTTAAGGATAAATGTTACGCAAGCCATCCAGAGACAATTGAGGCCTTGAAACACGAAATCAAAGTTGCCATTGAAGAGATACAGGCCCGCACAATCGAAAATGTACTGAAAAATTGGGTCGAGCAAATGGGGTACTGTAACGCCAGCTGTGGCAGTCATTTAAATGATGTTGTGTTTCATTCTTAAATTTCAAGGTTCAATCTTTTTAAAAAAATCAGAAATTTGAAAAAACATACGCCAGTTTTTTTTTAATTTACTTTTTAAAATGGAACTTCTAAATGGTCCACCCTGTATGTATCATTGCGTTTTTTTGTATTTTTGACCGAAACCAGACAGAGAAAAGGAGAAGAGTTTATTACAAAATTGAGCTGAGTTAGAATATTTTTATCTCGTTTTTCTGCAAGAATAACAAAATGGAGAAAGAACAAAAACAGATTTGACTATTTCTTTACAACCGACATATTTTTCAGAATAGTTTTCTTTTTATTTTAAATTTGAAAACATGTGCATCACTTTTCATGATATGATAGTAAATGAGATAGAATGAAAATAGGATTTTCGGTAAGAAAATTATAAACATTTTCAATAATTTCCCTTGCCGTTAAATGGGGATTTTTTCAATTTTTTTTTGATAATTTTGTGTATATTTTAAATATTGTGCGTTTTTTGTTGCAAGACATAGTTTTTTTTTTTTGATTTTAAGGAAATAATTTTTTTTATAATATAAATTAAATAATTTTATAAGTATTGTATTGAAATACATGTTCTGTTGATATATGGTTCGTTATAAAAATTAATTTCTGAGAGTTAGTTGGCTAAGGTAAGTAGCTGCTCATACAAATGAGTAGATTGCATGGGTAGTTACGCATACAATTTACGGCAGGAGGATTTTAGTTCCCAAAATGAAAATAGATGACTTAGTGGTTTCGTTGGTTATGTTGAAGTGTCATATTTTTGGATAATAATGGATTGTTAAATTAATTTAAACTTAAATGATGTATTTGTGTATTTTTATATTCATTATAACACTCTCAATTGTAAATTAATGCCTCCTTGGCTAACAAAAATAAAAATAATCAATTTATCACATATATAAAATATCTTAATTTAAAACTGTAAGCAAAACCTTTTTTCGGTCTTGGCTATTGCGGCAGCTTTCATTGGGATAATTGAGCTTTGATTTCCATGTCATAACCATAAACCCATGTTCGTCACCAGTTATGCCCGTCTGGAGCAAATTTGGGTCATCGCGGACAGAGTCCAACAGCTCCTTAGCAATGTTATTGGGATGCTGTTTTTGGTCGAAAATGGGCAAAAATCGAAGACGAGCCAAAACACGTGCAAGCAAAGCAGCTGTCAAAAATTAACTGAACATTAAAAATGGCCGAACTTGTCGGCATAAGTGAGAGACATGAGTACCAATTCGAAATTTGCGATACTTTTTAAACAGATCTCGTATTTTTCTAATAATTTAAGTTTTTTATTTTTTATTTCTAATTTATCTGTGTAATATTTGCTTTTAATTTCTAACATTGTCATACATTCGTCTTACCTCTTCCTTGGTTTCAGACACATTTGATGATGATGATACTTAGATATAAAAATTTCGAAGCACTCGTCCCTGTACCCTATACCTCTGTTTTTCGCATTTTTGAAGGCCCGGTAGAGATCCCGCCATTTCACTTCTACATTTTGCGTTATTTTTGGAGTCTACTTTAAATAAAAGTAATCTTATCTGTACTTGCGGACAATTAAATTAAATTTTTATTATTACATACCAGAGTATTTAACGCCTCTCTGTCAATACTCGTATGTTTTCCCAAAAATGTTTCTTATTTCTCATTTTAAAATATTCCTCTTTTCGGTTGGTATAAACATTTATTAATGCTTTACCGTCGTTATAGGTCCAATTTTTAGTCATTATGTAATATTTAACAAATTCAAAGGTTGTACGAAACGCATTCACTATTTTGAGGTTATATTTTACTTCTGTCAGTAAATTTTGCGTTCCATTGGGTTACTTGTGAGAAGCAAAATTTTCCCAATGGAAGACAGCTAGTATAATTGCCGTCGTTTTTGTCCTAAACGACTAATTGTAACTAATATTGATAGATGGCGCTGTTAGCAAACTACAGAACTGTAGTATAGTAAACCACTAAATAATAGATGACGCTGTTAGTAATCTTTCAGTAAATTTTTAGTACAGAAGTGTAGTTTAAATTGTAATTTGTTTAAAAAAAAACTATATAATCGTGAATTGTGATTTGAAACATTTAAATTGCTGTTGTATTTGAAGGCGATTTATTAAAACTAATCTATCAAACAGAGAATTTCGGTGAAGACACGACGAATTAAATATATATATTTGTGATAATTTGAATTAATTTGTTTGTTAAATGAGTTAAGTAGTAGTTAAGAGTGTATTTTCAGTTCTACAGTTTATAAAGAAACTTTTCCTATCATCATGTAAGTTAAATATTGATTATAGTTTAAATAATTGAATTTAAATATATAATTTGGATCATTTGATTATCGTTACATTGCGTTTTCACTGCTGTCATTTTTGACAGCTTATCGTTAATTAATAAATAATTTGTATAATTGATATCGTCGTATACTTTCAACATTGGAGGTTAGTCAATCCTATTTAAATTAGTACATCAAATATCAACAAATTATTTATAAAACAGATAATTTCTTAAATAATAATAATTTTTTGAATCTATTAAATTTTCTTAATTTCTTAATTTACAAAAGATGAGTAAATCAAAAAAGCATATAAACTCAAATTCAATAAAATTTTCATTAAAAAATTAGTACTAAATATGTGAAATCACTTCAATCAATACCCGGACTCTAATATTTTCACGATTACTAAGCTTAGATGCTACACATCATTGTTATTTTTATTTTAATATAATTTTTAGATATGAAGCTCTATAATGAATCATTTTTTAGTTAAATTAAATCTAAAGTTAAAAATTGATAAAATCCCTTTGAATATACAATTTATAATAATAATCAAATCTAATAGCAATACGATTTTAGTTATAAATTATTAATAAAAATATACAGAAAAAAACTAATGAAAATATCCAATATTTAAAATGAATTTTATATAAAATTCTTTTAAAAATATAAATTTAGACAGCGCTTAAAAATAATTTTTATCTATTTTAGTTGTAACGATGGTAAATATAATTTCGTTTTCAATTCTTTTATTTAACATTAAATAATCCATGTTTCCAAAAAAAAAAAAAAAATACCAAAAATATAATTGTAATTTACTGTTCAATTTGAAGGTTTAGTTATTTTTTTATATATATTTTTTTAAGAGAACAAAATATAATATGAAAATGGTATTTTTATAAAAGAAATCAATTTCAATTAAGATTATATAAAAACTCCTACAATTTCTACGATCATATTTGTAATATGACTACCAACGCATTTGTAGAAAAACATGAATTTTGATTTGACTAAAATATCTTCACAAGTTTTTTATTTCAACATATTTTTTTTGATTATACTAATTTTTTTTTGGAAAAAATAAATAAATAAAAAATTTTTAAAGAAAAAGTAAAAATATATATTGTAATACAATACTGAAAGGTGGAATTATAAAGATATACTAATTACAACAACAAAAAACATCTTTTCATAAAAATAAATTCAAATCAATTTAATTTTTTCCTTGGACATCAGAATGCCATTATCAAATAATAAAAAAAATCGATTAATAATATGTTAATAGGCATATAATTATTCACAATATATAATAAATCCAGTCATTTACATGTAGATCTGCTATATAATTGACTAAATATTAACAAACATACTAAATGGGTGTAACCAAATATTAATTTTAATTTAATATATCATATATTAAATCATTCAACATTATCATATAAGTTGATTTTGTTCTCTTTTCTCTATATTATCATTAAATTAAGGTTAATTATTAAAATTACTATTATATGACCGCAAACATTCATATTATTAAGGCTATTCATGTTTAAGCACTTTTTATAATATCGTAATAGTGATGATATTTTAAGATTTATAGACATTGAAATAATATTGCAAAAAAATAGGAGAAAAAATAACAAAAAAGCTTGAGGTGAAATCAAAAGTAATAAACTTCTGCCATCAAAATAGGTCTTTTTTTTAATAGGAAATATTAAATATAAATTCCCACGATCAACTTAAGTTAATGTGGTTGTGATCTTTTATCAAAACTAGTGATTTTTAATCGATGGAATATTCATTTTTTTTATTTATAATATTATTCAAACTATCGATAAGCTGTCAAAAATGACAGCATTTAAATATACGCACTGTAACGATAATCAAATAGTCCAAATTATATATTTAGGTTCAATTATTTCAAAATAGTAAACTTACATGATTATAGGAAAAGTTTCTTAACAAATAAACAAATTCAAATAATCTCAAATATGAATATTTAATTCACCGTGTCTTTACCGAAATTCACAGTTTGACTGATGATTATTTTAAACAAATCGCTTTCCAATATGAGGGCAATTATATTTTAAGACCGAAATTCACTGTTTGACTGATAGTTTATTTTAAACAAATTACAGTTCTGCACTAAAAAGTTTACTGAAAAAACGCTAACGTGCTGTTACATCTATTATTTAGTAGTTTACTACACTACAGTTCTGTAGTTTACTAACAGCGCCATCTATCAACATTAGTTAAAAGTAAATTGTTACGGGCGGACATACAACGGCAATTATATATATACACAGTGTGTCTCAAAAACAACCGGAATTTATATTTAAATCATAAAACATGCAGCGCCATCTATTAAAAATTTGCAGCATTAAAAATATACATTCATCCTTTTTCAAACGCACCTAAATTCATGTAATCGGATGACAGATGTGAGAGTTACAGCCATTTCAATAAAAAAAAAAGTGCAGTAATGTTACAAAACAAAAAAGAGGAAATATAAAATTTTGTTTTAAACTTGAAAAAAAATTCGTTGAGACATACGAATTGGTGAAAAATGTTTATGGTGATGATTGTATGAGTCGTAACTCAAGTTTATACGTGGTTTACACGATTTAAAAATGGTCGTGAGGATTTAAAGGAAAAAGTTCGTGAAATTATTGGTATCGATGCAAATTTTACTACGGGAATGTTGGCTGAGGAATTAAATACGAGGAAAAACACTATTTGGAGAATTTTAACTGAAAATTTGAGTAAAAGAAAGGTCTGTGCGCGTTTTGTTCTACATGAATTAAATGAAGACCAAAAAAGTGAACGAATTTTTAATGAAAAAATGGATTTCTCTCAGCAACCACCCTCCGTATTCACCTGATCTATCACCATGTAACTATTTTTTATTTCCAAAACTGAAAACCAAGATGAAAAGGAGCATTTTATGATGATATCCCAGCCATTTTTGCTATGTAACATTAGCACACTTTTTCTTTTATTAAAATGGCTGTAACTTTCACAACTGTCATCCAATTTATATGAATTTAGGTGCGTTTGAAAGAGGATAAATGTTCTCTTTTTAATGATGCAAATTTTTTAATAGATGGCGCTGCATGTTGTTTGATTTAAATATAAATTCCGGTTGTTTTTGAGACACACTGTGTAGATGTTTTACGTAATTAAATCAAAATTACTATTTTACGAAAAATAATAATATTATTAACTATAAATCGTATTAAAAATTGATAATTTAAAGACTCCATCCAGTCATTGTTGTACAATTTTCTTATTGCATTTTTTCAATTGGCAGAAAATTTATATAAACGAGAAAGTGAAGTTTATCTCTCCTTTTTTAATATACTTTTATCAAAAAAATATTAAACTATTGTATTTTTTAGAATAGTTTAACATTATAATTCAATCACATTTATATTTAACTAGTATTTTCAAAATTTTTGTGTGAATTTTAAAGATAAATGATTTTAGAAAAGTTACTAATAAGAAATTGTTCATGAGCAAGGACAACTTATTTTTATATCCGGATTTTCTAGTTACTCTGTACACAATCGAACCTAAATTTTAACGGAATTTCATACCACCTTCAAAATGAGCGTTTTACATAGGGGTTCAAATCAAGCAACTTTCAATATAGGTCGCATTAAGGAAATGTTTCATTACGTGTTAAATTATAATCTAGATAGTTTCAGAATAAATATCGTATAGATGGTAAATAAATGTAAAAATAACAATTTAAGAAATTGAAACAATCTCCTTTAAAAAGATTTATTTTTAAAGCTTATAGAAAATTCTCAATTAAATTTAAACAAACATAAAAATTAAAAAACAAAACAAATTGCAGGTCTTTATTTAAGCGTAAATTTTGGAACTTATGAATTTGAAGTGTTTTTAGTTTCTCCTGGCATTGGCATAGACTCTAATAAATCGGATAATTTTTTTTGTTCATCAGTAAGCCGGAAAATTTCGTCAAGCTCTTGTTTTATTAATGGTCGTCTTTTTTCTTTAGCGGCAACTACTTTTTCGTACATTTCAATAATCTTATTTTTAAAAATAAAAAAATAAAAATAAGTTACTCAGTCAGAATTTGAAATTATTTCTTTTAAATTTACCTCTTGGTCAACTGAATCCAATTTTCTTTTTACTTCTAGTCTTTTCAGTTCGTTTTTGGCAGCTAAATGCAATTTACGTAACTCATTACTGTTATGTTCTGTAATTGCTGAAAGCTCTGCCGATACTCGTTTGATTTCATCCAAGATTTCATCCTCTTGACCCTGCAATTTAGAGCTCATCCATTAGTTAAATTTATTAAAAATTATGAATTATATAAATTTTTTAATTACTTTTTCATAATCATCAGGATCGAGTATTCCCTGTTCTATTAACTCTTTCTTAACACGTTTCTCAAGATTGATGCCATTTTTCATTAACGAAATTGATCGTAATGTATTCGCTGAATTCATGGTATTCTCTGAACTGCTATTACTATCAGCATTTGATGGACCTTCTACTATAAGACTCTCGTCCATTAATGCTGATACCAATCGTTGTGTTAAAGGTCCCGTCACTCCTTCACCCCTGCAACAAATATTTGAAAAATTATAATGGCATCATCACAGATATTAACTATTTGCAAATTAGTGCGCAACAAAAAATAATATATGCTAATAAAAGCCATGAACTCACATCAATTTTTCTCCTTTTTTCATCAATCCAAGAACATCATTATTTTGAGTGGCATGACCCCGCGATTTAGATTTTGTATTTCCGTTTCCACTATCTTGTTCTTCTTTAATATCTTCGGCTGCCCATGTCGTACTATAATGTGGTCCCAATTCTGGAACTGGTGGTACCAGCTGGCCTGAGTAACTTTCCAACAAATCATCCAATAACTAACCAAAATGTACAAAAATTATTAATTATTCGGACAAATTTTATGCCATATATTGACTACTTTTAAATCTTCGTTTGTTAATGGCATACAATATGGTTCCACAGATAGCCAAAATTTATTTGGTGTATCATTCTTTGGCAATGGAATTTTCGTATGTTCTTTGGTATGCCTATGCTGGTAATGTGGCATTGCATCCATACTGAAATATCAAAATTGTCAGATAATTGCACGTATTCGATTATTATACATTGACGTTTATTAAATACCAACCTATCATCTGTATGCTGTGACTGAGCTGGTGAATGTGCTGATTTAATTTTTGACATTTTAAACTGTGACATTGCCCTATTTTTTGACTTTTTTTCTTCGAAACGTTTTCGTTTTCCCGGCGAAGTTGGCGGTTTTTCTGGAATTTTACTTTTTCGATCACGTCGATTTTCTTCGATAGACTCATACTCAGATTTAAGAACACGAAAACGTAAAGCTACTGAAGATAAAACCGTTTCTAATTCGACCTGTATTGCATCAAGCTCTTCTGCTGGGAAAAAATCATCTCGTGGCCGACTCAAAGCTATAAATACCAATTAAATTTAGTTTTCTTAACCGTTGAATAATATTTTAATCAAATTAATGTAATTACCGACTGTGTATTTTGGCAACAATTTAGCATTATCTTGAGTTTTTATTAAAGGTATACTTGCACTCGCTTCAGCTGTTTGAGATGGGCTCCCGCTAGAATTTTGTACAACGCTATTATTAGCTGTTTTTGATGAGGATATGCTAGCACCATGGCTACTGGGGCGGTTTTTTGTTGATGTTGACGCTGACATTCTTTTCGAGAACATAATTAATTTGCAATAAATGTCAAAATCAGAAAGCCTCTTTTCTAGTCGAGTATTATTTGTTTACACCTTCAATCGAATTCTCAACATAAACAAATACGATTTATGACATTTCTGACAGCTGCTGTCACTACACCTAAGGCAATCCTGCGCAGAATCGCAATACTGTAAAATACAGAATTTTTATTCACAATAAATAATTATCTAATAATTTATTAACCTTTCAATTATTATATTATAAATTCATTAAAACTTCATTAAATACAATAATTAGTCAAAATTGCGATTAACTGTTAAAAAAATTGAACAACAACAGTTTACTTATAACACCAGCTTAACACTTTTCTGCTATGCATAAACAGGTTAGGTAAAATACAAAACTCAAAACGTACATTTGTACTGCCCTATTGGATATTTGCTGAATCGGTTTTTTGAAAAAATAAATAAAAATTTTCAACGATCATATTATTATTTTTAACAAAATATTGATAAATTTCAGATATAGAATATTGCACGTGCTTTATTTTTAAGGCAATGCATAAATGGTATTATTATGCATAAACAAATTTATCTATTAATACTGTAGAATTTATTTTTTGATGGTTACAAACTTTTGAAATTTTCAATAAAAAAATATTCGTTTTTAATATATTATTTTTATATTTATTGTTTATTTTATAAAATTCATAATTTAATTTTTTTTATTTTCCTAAGGGAGGTGCGTGACTATAGCCCGCTGAAAACACCTCCCCCTCCACCCTTCTGGTAATCAAATATTAAACAGTCAATGGGTATAATATAATAATGTTTGCAGCACTTCTTTTCTTATATTTTTTAATCAACCAAAAAATTATCCAAAATATAATTAAAGCTGCCAATATTATTAACATTATAAATCTGTATTTTTGGCGGTCATAACGTGTTAGATGGAACAAACTATATTTGCTTCTAAATTCCATGACTGCTCCCATCATAAAATCCCGATAAACTCCCATCATAAAATCCCGATAAACTATTTTCAGAGGCGTTCAAAAAATTATACTTCAATGACTACTTGTTTTAAAAATTATTTACAAAAATTTTGAAACTGAAACAAAAACTGAGTGATAAAATTGTTTTTCACAGCCTAACAGAATTTATAAAACGAAATATTTTCTATTGATTCGAATTTGTCTAAGACTTTAGGTTATAGAATAACTGGATTGGTCCCTACAGAGAAAAACTGTTCGATCATTTCTAAAGTACATTCCTTGTTCTTTTATTATCAATTATAAGAATGAAGAAAAGAAATTAATAATCTTATTTGCGTAGTGAGAAGAGAGAATAGATTTTCTTACAACAGGCCACTGTGAAAATTTGGAGGACAATTTAAACTATATTTTCATAATTGTTACTGCAAACCAAATTTAAAAAAAAACGATCAGAAAAAAACATAAGAATCTATTTAACCAAACAACACAGATAAAAGTTTAATAATTAATAAAACAAGAATAATTTTGAATAAATATATATTGTAGATTGACAATAAAATTATGTATATATATTATCTGTTGTAAAAATATACAATTCGAAAGGGCATGCAATTCTAATTAATAGGATTACACTATTTTTAGGTTTTTTTCTTTTTTAAATTTATCAATATAAGACAAAAAAGTTCATCTCTTGATTAAACTTAATATTAAAAATATGTAAAATAAAGTAAAAACTGAATAAATGCACTTAATACTAATTGTATATTTTGCAATTTAAATAATTCATAAGTAATATTTTCAAAAGAAAAATACGATTCTACTTGTGCGTAAGGAGTAATCTCATTTGTAAAATCATAATCCGGGCGATAATTATTTTTTTAAAAATCACTTTATAATAAACATGAGAGTAAGATAATGGAAAGCAATATCGAAAAGTTCTATAGAAATACGGTTTTAGAAGCGTATTTTCGGAATGAGAAATTAGCATAGTATCATTATTGCTTTGCTCTGATGGTGATTATTTCTTTTTACTTTTACCCAACGTTAAAGTATGATGAGAAGCAACCATTTGCGCTTTACGCCTATTGAATTCGACAAATTCTTCTTCCAATTTCTTACGTGATTCTTCAAGTTTCCGCTTATCTTCGGCGTGATCTTTCTTCAATTTATCAAATTTCGCATGAAGCTAATAAGACAACGAAAATTTCAGTTTCAAAGAAATTTTCAAATAAAATACGTTTAATTATTATTCATTTACCTCCTTTTCACTATCTTTCAATTCAGCCTCTTTCTCTTTAACTCGCAATACAAACATTTGACGTACTTCTTCCTCTTTTGCCTGCAATTCGGCCAAATGATTTGTACGTTTTGCTTCGAAAGTTTGTTGAAATGATATCTAAAAAAAAAGAAAAATTAATAAAATTATTGAGAAAATAATAAAATCTCATTACAAAGTAGAAGAAAAAAAATACGAACTGGTTTATTATCACTATCTACATCGGAGAATCCCATTTGCTCAAGCCGTTTTTGGCGATACAATTCATAGTGGCGCGTATGGGTTTTTTCACGCATATCTTCCATATTTGTTCTTATCAGCATCTCTCTTAACTTAACAAAATCACAATGGTTTTCATTCTCCACTACAAATAAATAAAAAAATTATTAGATTATTGTTTAAATTGTAGCTGGAAACGTAGCGTAATATTCAGTTACCTTGGACAGTACCCCACGGATACTGGCGTGCTCGTACCATTTTATTGCCTATACGTACGAATTCAGTGCTCCCAACAACCGCAAACGGAACATGACTGTTCATTGTGGTGTTGATTTCGCAAACTGTCTCATCGTCAGTTGGGAATTGATATATTTGAACACCGTTTGTTTGGAGCTCTTGAATTATTTTCATTTTGAACCTCTGCAGCTCTGACTTCGAAACGGTATCGGCTTTGGCAATAATTGGAATTATGTTCACTTTGGTGTCCAGCTTCTTCATACAAACTAGGTCCAACGACTTGAGTCCATGACCTGTTGGACAAATGAAATATAGGCAAATGTGTATGCGACTATCGTGGCATGACGAGAGTGAGCGTTTGATTTTCAGCTCTTCTTGAAGGTAGGATTCAAATTGTGAATCTATATAGTCGACGACAGCCTTAAATGAGTCGTCTTTATTAATTTGATCACCGTAGCCAACAGTATCACAAATAGTCAGTTTAAGGCGAACACTACTCTCTTGTAGCTCGTAAGTGTGTGATTTCAGCTTAACATTTGGTAGAGAGTGAGGACTTGGCGTCGATTCGAAACTTGTATTAAACAGCGTATCCATCATTGTGGACTTTCCAAGTCCTGTCTCACCTAATTAACAAACAAAATTACTACTTTCTTTATGGCTATCAGCTTACAAATTACATACAAACTTACCAATGCACATTATGTTAAAAACAAAACCATTTTGCACACTTTTATTGACCAGTTGATCTGGAAGACTATCAAATCCGACGTGTCCATTTAGCTTGAGTGTTCGTAAATGATTTTCTGCCTAAAATTACAAATTAACAATTAATACCATAAAAAGATTTCATGAAAAATAAATTTTTAAATAAAATATAGAACTAGATTACTCTAAATTCCCGAAAATTCGAGCAATCGTACATGATGGAAAGTTAGTCGAAAACTAAATTTTGATTTCTAAGAAATAATTCTAAAACTGAAGAGAATAAAAATCCTTGACCTGTATGGGCATCTTGACCGGGATTTTAATATCTATTATATAAAATGCACAATTTTTTTTTTATTGAAATAGTCGATTGAAAACTACTCAGCTACAAGGCTTCAAGAGCTAAAACACCAACGCCCACGCTCATTCCTCTTTATTAGAAATTTACCAACATTTGTAGGGTAGGTTGTGTTGACAATTTTACAATACCAAATATTATGTTTTGTTGGCGGCACATTACAGACATGCGTCTGCATTTTTATATTACAATTGAAATTTCCTTCCGGTATGGGGGAATTGTGACAAATAAAAATTAACATTAACAAAATTTAACTAGTTGAGTCATAAGAGAAATTTTACATTGTAATCACTTTGTTTTCCCATGAATTTCTTTGTTTACATATAAAATTTTTTTTTTTTGACTTATAGATTTATTTAAGTATTTTTTCACTTAACTATATTATTTAGGAAATAATTATATATTATATAAAATGCACAATTTAATTCAAAAATTTTGGAATTGTCAATGTAAGGAGAACCTTGACGCCCAATGTTTTTTTTTTTTTCGTAGAAACTTGCTTCCTTCTTTTACTTCGAGTTAAAGAAAAACTACACAAAATAATGCTATTATATAGCATAATTTTAATTCCAAACACAAGTAAACTGTTAATTCTATATCTAATCAAATTTTTATGTGAAAAAATTATAGAAAACTGATGAAATATTTTAAATTCTTTAACCTTCATAATTTCCACATCTATAGCCGCCATTGTTAACAACAAAACAGCTTTCAAATTTTGTTGTTAATGTTTCAATATTTCAATTAATTAAAAAACAATGTTTCTCTGGTCACACCAATGTGAATTATAACAATTATTTTCTGTGCTGCCAAGCATAATTTCGCTATAAATGAAAAGGTAGCGCACAAACTGCTTTCTGTTGTCATTTTTTGATGAGAGCTTAGAAGTATTTAAATCATAGCCCATTGTCACTTTAGTATTTATATTAACGTCAACTCTTGCTGTATCAATTCTTTTCTACACACACTCACCTTAAAACTTATTTCTTAATAAATATATTTAACTGTTTCTTTTATTTTACAATATTTATAAGTATAAATATGCGATTCATTTAAAATTGAAGTTTAAGTATAATCTTATTTCCTAAAAAATATTTTTAATTTCAAATATAGTTATAAAAATATTAAATAAATTTAAAAATTCACTAAAATACAGTTTGACAAAAATCAATTGATACATAAACTCACCACAGAATACAGTGTGCGTTGCAAGTTCAGACTGGAATAGAATTTTGGCTTTTGGCTGTCATACGTTCTGTCAAAGGTCGTAGAGTTATATTTTTTGATAGAATTTTTTTGCCTTAAAAGATCTCATCCAACTAAATTAGAAAATTTATTTTTAAGGTGTGAAAATAAAAGATTTTTTTTTTTGCAAATTAATCGAGAAGTAATTTATGGTTTTTAGAGATGTCTCAGGCTATGGAGGAACAGCGCCCAGAACGAGTTTACGGTGGTTGCGAGGGGCCGGATGCAATGTATGTGAAACTGATATCCTCAGATGGACATGAATTTATTGTGAAAAGGGAGCATGCATTAACATCGGGCACCATAAAAGCTATGTTATCCGGACCAGGACAATTTGCTGAAAACGAAGCCAATGAAGTTCATTTTAGAGAAATACCGTAAGTTGGTGAGAAATTTTGTGACTCACATCATTTTCGATTGTAAACAAGGCCGGCACATCTATTATTTTTCCTATTGCCCCTCTGCTCACGTTCCAAAAATCGTTCGAATAAATTATCACATTTGATATTCAATATCAAAGATGATTATTAATAAATAAGAAGTTTTCATTATCATCGTATTATTGAAATAAATTTACTGTCAAAAGTTTATTTTTAAATCTACAAGTCACGATAGAAACACATATAATCAACCAAAAAAAAAAAAAAAATCTATTTAAGTAATCCGCTTAATAATATTTTTGTAGTTAAAAAGTGAAAAGGAATTATTTTACCATGCTGTGTACAAAAAAGAAGAAAAATATTTTCTTGGTCACATCAAACAATTGAATTAAATTTACGAAATGATTTTTTTTATTTTTAAAGATTTTCTATATTTTCTTTTTTATATTTTTAAATGAAAAATTGACAATATTCTATAGTATAAAATTTGTTGTGAAATTTTTTCAAATTTCATGTAATAATAATACGCTGTTTTATCTATTAATTCCCATTATTACAGGTCACATGTACTCCAGAAGGTTTGCATGTACTTTACCTACAAAGTACGATACACGAACAGTTCAACAGAAATACCAGAATTTCCGATTGCACCAGAAATTGCTCTCGAGCTCTTGATGGCTGCTAATTTTCTAGACTGCTAAATAATAATGGATGGATTTTGGATAGAAAGGCGAAAATAAACATAACGAACATAAAACAAATTCAAATTTTATTTTTGTCCATTGATCATTTTAAATATGTGAGAATAGCAACAAAATAAAAATCAAAACAAAACAAAAAAAAACTGCAAAACAAAGTAAAAGAAAATAAACTAAAAAATTCAGGTTTAACAAAGATGGTCACTAACGTACGTAATACAGATGATGGTATAATCCATAAAGAGGGTAGCTGAGAATTTTGATCTATTCTCAGCGCTTATCTCAATTATAATTATTATTAATATAAATGTATGGCGATTATAATTTTTAATTTATTATTAAATGATTTTTATTTCTTTTTTTTTGTTTATAATTTAAATGGTTGAAGATTATTGAAGAAGAAAAAAAAATGAAGAAAATGGATAATTATACTGAAGTGATTTGTTCAAATCTAAATGAAA
Organism: Atherix ibis; assembly: GCA_958298945.1. NCBI lineage: Eukaryota > Metazoa > Arthropoda > Insecta > Diptera > Athericidae > Atherix > Atherix ibis. Next base: position 24,955,595 of record OY282605.1, on the reverse strand, counting down.
AGTGGTGTTTTTTGTAAAAAATAATATAAAATTAAACTAATATTAATAAAATAAAAATTTGTTTTTTTATTATTATTATTCATTTGTTGCTTAAATGGTGGGTAATTGTATTCGTTATGGGCAGTCGGTAGGTGTTTGGTTTTTTTTTAAATATTTGTTAAAATAGGAACAATAATAGAAAAAACAAAATATTTCTGTGATTACTGGGGCAATAATGACAAGACTCATATAATAAACGATATAAATTGTACTAGTATAATAGGGCAGCTATTTTTGAGGAAAAATAAGAAAAATTGCGATTAACGGTTTGGTTTTTACTGGCCATTTAATGTTCGAAATTCATAAAGCAAATAAAAATTCAGTTTTTCTTTTAAAAATTAATATTGTTGAAAATCACAACTAAAATTTTTAGTTTTTTTTTTTTTTTTTTAATTAATCTTTAAAAAATGTATATTCCTGTATCTAGAGACTTGATAATTTCTATCACACGAAATTATTAAGTCGATTTTTTGTAGCGTTATGTTGGTACTCATGTGTCTCACTTATGCCGACAAGTTCGGCCATTTTGAATGTTCAGTTAATTTTTAATAGCTGCTTTACTTGCACGTGTTTTGGCTCAAAAGACATTCCAAAAAATGGATCAACGAATCTGCATTAAATTTTGTGTGAAAAACAAACCGAAGCAATGTTTATCGGTGGTACAAAATGTTCTCAGAGGGCGGATTACTTAGCGCAATTTGCGCGTAACTTTCAGGTAATATTCCTTATTGACAACTCTACCCTGTGGCAAGCACTCATGATGCACCACGTTCCTGCAATCAAAGAAAACTGTAAACAAAACCTTCACATTCGACCAAACTTGGCGCGCTTTTTTCTCTCTTGGCTCGTGCGGCAGCTTGCATTGGGATGATTGAGCTTTGGTTCCCACGTCATAACGATAAACCCATGTTTCGTCACCAGTTATGACCCCCTTGGGTTAATTTTGGGTCGTCGCAGACAGAGTCCAACAGCTCCTTAGCAATGTTAACGCGATGCTGTTTTTGGTCAAAAATGGGCAAAAATCGAAAACAAAGCAGCTGTTAAAAATTAACTGTACATTCAAAATGGCCGATCTTGTCGGCATAAGTGAGAGACATGAGTACCAACATAACGCCACAAAAAATATCGAAAATCGAATATACGTAACCCGCGAAAATTCAAAATTCGCGATACTTTTTCAACAGACATCGCATATATAAATTTTCATAAAGCATTCGTTGTATATAATTTTTTTTATGCATGTATACGTGTTAAAAATAGCATTTGTCAAGTTTTGAGGTGAATACCGCCTTCGAGTGAGTAATAAGCAACATGGCCAAGTCTTAAAATAATTTTTTTCGTTCAATAAAAAAAAAAATAGAAAAGTCTAAATATTATTTGTCGTTTTGTCTTTTAGAAATAAATAAAACACAATTTTTGATTACATTTTTCCTTTTACATTTGTATTTGTAAATAATTTATTACATGAATTTTTGATATACATCATAATGAGAAATTTTACACGAATATAAGAAAACTATTTTAAATATTTGAAAAAAAATATAACGGCAGAAGATAATATTATTTCCAAATGATATAAACTATAATTATATGCAACAATAAATTAACTGTTTGCATATACGACCAAAGAGAACAGAATTTATTCATACGAAAAAAAAAACCGTAAAAAATATTGTATATAAAATTAATAATTACCATAACATTTACTAAAAGCACGCATTTTTTGCATTAAATATTATATAAGAATGCATATTCAATTAGTTTGTATTTATATCATTCATTGAACACGATATTTTTTTTTTGAGAGCTCAAGGGAATATAATATTTAATTATTTTTTGTGTTCATTTTATTTTGTGAATTATATTAAATTTTATTGGTTTCAAATTTATTATTTCTTCTTTTAACTAACTACAATATCTCAATAATCGATTAAATTTATCTTAAATCAAATTTATATTGATTATTTTTTAATTCATTCCATATGTATGTATATTTTGTTTTGTTTTTAATTTTATTTTCTTAACAACAAAACTATTAAATGCAAATTTCTAGATCCTCTTTTAATAATATTTACGTAAGGTTCTATTTCGTTTTTAGTTTGTTTTTTTTAACTTTTTGTTTTGTATACAATTTTTTGATTTACTTATTTGTGTTCATAATAATAATTTTGTAATAATTCATTTTTCTTTTTCTTTTTAAATTATATATTAATTATTCTTATATATTAATTTTTGTATTTTATATTTGCCCCTGTGTAAGAGCTGACTATATAGTTTAATAAACTATCAATATTTGTGTATTTATTCTTATTTATTATAATATTTAAATTTGTTTAAATTGTAAATAATTTTTTTGCTTGTTCAAATTTAATTACTTAAAATTATAAAAATTTGAAATATTTATTATTATTAATTTTTTTTTTGTTGAAGATGAAAAAAAAATGATAAACTAGAAATATCATTTTTTTCCTTTATCTCCTGTTTATGTTTATGCTATTTCTTTTTTAATACTTTCCATTTTGTTGGGGACGATTTTTGCACTTTTATAATATTGTAAAATTATATTGAAACTTACACAAATTGGTTTTGATTTTTAATTTTCTTTTATCTATACATATTAGTAAAAGAACACCTCATTTATTTATTTCATTTAAAAATTTTATTATATAAATTATTTTACCTACGATTGATAGTTGGTTGATTATTCAAATTTTGAAATTCGATTTAAAATGAAATATTTTCATTTTTCTATTATTTATGAATAAGTTTTTTTTTTGGTTAGCACATATTAAAAATTATTTTATATTATTTTATTTAATAGAAAATTTAATTGTGATCTGCAAATTTTTTGTTTTGTTTTTAAATATGTAAAAATTCTAAAAAAAAGAAGAAAAAAACAATTTTATAATCGTAAATTTGTTTTTTTTTCAATAAAATATTTCTTGCAAATCAATGAAAATTTTTTATATTATATTATGAAACCGATTTATTTAGAGGACTTTTCTTCTTATTCTTATTTAATTTGTACATTCAAAAGGATCAAAAAAAATTCAAGAAAAAATGATTTTATATTTATCTTTTGTTTAAAAAAAATGCAAAAGTTTCAATTTTTGAAGAAAAATATATATTTAAAAAAATTGCTAATTAACTTTTAAATTATAAAATAATTTAATAAAATTGATAAAGTAATGAGAATTATTTGTTCAATGTGGATTTGGAATTTTTGCAATATGGCAGTACGTTTGTGCGAAATGACAGACCACATGTTTAAATAATGATAAACTAAAATATACCTAATCGCTGCAATTAAATTATAACTCATCAAATTATCAATTATAATAATAGAATTAATTAAATTTCGTGTCTTTATTACCAAAGAAAAAATTAAATATCTTTTATTTAAAAATATAATAAAATTCAGTATTTTAAAAATAAAAAAGAAATAACGTAAAAATACTGATTCAGTGGCGTTTTTTTCGATGGCGCGCAGATTGTTCGCTGCAATTAAATTATAACTCATCAAATTTTCAATTATAATAATAGAATTAATTAAATTTCGTGTCTTTATTACCAAAGAAAAAATTAAATATCTTTTATTTGAAAATATAATAAAATTCAGTATTTTAAAAATAACGTAAAAATACTGATTCAGTGGCGTTTTTTTACGATGGCGCGCAGATTGTTTCGAAATGCAGAGAAAAATATCAACCGTTGACACTTCTTGTTCAAAGGTGAATTGTTAAAAAAATGCATTATTTGAAAAATGAAAAACTGATTATTAAAAGAAAATATTTTTATCATATATTAATTTCTACAATAAAAATTACTATTTATAAATAAAATAAATCTTTAGAGAAAAAGATTATTTTACTCATTTAAATTCGTATTAATTTTATGCTATCAAAAACTCCCAACGAAACTGAAAATAAATATTTATTTGTCTTAAGAAGAAAAGAAGAAGAAAAACCCAACCTAGGTAAGAAAAATAAAATGGAAATAAAAATGACAATAAAACAAAACAAATCTCAATTCTTAATTATTTCAAGATCACCAAATTTTTTGTCTTTTATAAAGTAGATCGTTTGATAAATTTTGACTTATTCGATTAATAATATCATTACTCTTCGTTATCGATTATTCGGCAAAACTTACAACTCATTTTAAACTTATTCAGTTCGGTTCTGAAAACAAAACAAAATCCACGCACAACTTTTCACATCAATAATATGTAATGTTCTATGTATAATAATTTATGTCTGTATGTATATAAATCCGTTATAAAAAGTGTTTTTTTTTCTCCTCTCCACATTCATTATTTTATTCATCATTCCATTTTCCCCATTATTGGATAGATGAAACTTTTTTCAATTTATTATTATTATTAATTTTATTGTTTTTTACTGTACTTTTTATTCTTGTTTTTATTTTTTCAAATACATATGACTATAAAATTATTTAAATTTATAACAGTTTGAGATTATAATAATTTTTTGTATATAATATATTCATTTTTTCTATATTTGAAATTTGTGTATAATTTTTTTCTTCTTCAAAACGTACTCGTACGTATTATTATTATTGATTATTATATTATATTATTAATAAATCAATTATTAGAATTATGATTATTATTATTATTATTATTAATAATATTATTAAATACAAATGCAAATCTTATATACGTATTATTATATATACTATCAATCATGTTGTGTTCTAAATAAAATAGAATATTTCGATTGATAGCGTCCACTTAAATATAACCACAGCATTGGGAAAAAAATCATTTCACTCACAAATAATTTTTATAAATTATAATTGAAAATGAAAAAATATAAAATAAATAATTTTCAAAATAAAAAAAAAAATAAAATAAAAAACTTAAAAAAATTGAAATTTAAAAATTAAAAAAAAAAAAAACAATTTCAACAAAATTAAACAATTTAAATAATCATATAATAAGCATAATAATTAAGTAATGGAATTTTTACCATAAATATATTTGTGTTTTGTTGTTTTGTATTAATGAATTTGACTTAATATTTATTTTTTTATCGCTCATTTTTCTTTTCTAGATAAACAACTCACAAAAAAAAAAAAACCCCGTTACTTGCGCGCACATCATACACGCCTAACACATGCACCCACACACTCGCACACACACTCACACACACACACACACACACACACACACACATACACAATAATAATGTATGTATGCATGTATATACAAATAATTATACTATTATAATTAATTATAAGTATTGTATTAACCAAGTTTGTTACTCATAATATTTTGACTATTGACGAGGTTTTCCTTAACAACAGAACAAGTTACCGGTTCAGGTAATTGACGGACTACGCCACCACCACCACCACCACTTGTCGTTGAAGTTGTTACAGTTGCAGTTGAGGCTGTTGCTGCTGCGGCCGAGTTGCAGTAAAGTTCAGTATTATCCTCGATTATTTTGAGCGGCTCATACAATGAGTTTGAATCCTGAGAGTTTTTAAATGAATTTGTTCGATTGAGTCTTTGCTGTAGATTTGGTGGTTTCGCTGCGATTGCCGGTTTTGCAGGTTCGTTACCAATTTCCAAGCTTTGCAGTTGCTGATTGATGATCGACTCGTTATCATAGATTCCGGCATTTGTCGTGAGGCTTGATGGTGGTGATGTGTTGTGCTGTTGCTGTTGGTTCTGTTGCATTAAGAACATGTTATTTTGAACTGATGGGAAATTCTCATAGCTTTCGGCAGACATTATTTGGTAGCCCTCCTCATTGGTATTCGGATTGTTAGCTGGCATTTGTGATGCGGATTGTATGATGAATTCCTGCGACGTTTGTGACACATATTTTTGGCCTGGTTTTACCTTAACCTCTGTGGACGGAGTTTGTTGAAAAAATGCATTTCCTGTATTTGTTGCGGTTGGAGTTGGCACCGACTGCTGCTGCTGTTGATTAAATAAATGCGGATAACGAACGCGTATCGAATCGACAACATCCAAAAGATTTTTCGCGTCCATCGCTAAAACATGCGCAGCCGATAGCATAGTCCTAAGAACCATTAAATGTCATATTTGATATTTTCTCTTGTTTTATAAGTTAAAATTTACTAAACTAAAACTGTCACTTTATTATTAAAGGCAAGGAATGGTTTTTAATAAAATACTGACTAATTTAAAAAAAAAAACAATAAATTTCTTTCAACAATAAAAAAAAAACTCACTTTCTATATTCGACATCTAATGTTGTTTCGCTATACTGTTGAGCTAACCGCATTGCTGAAACTAAATCTTGCATGTCTTTCGATAGAACTTTGTGTGCCATTTCCACCTCTCTGCAAGTTAATGAGCAAAAAAAAAAATGTAATTAATTATCATGGAGGTAAAAATAAAAATAAAAACAAAAAATTTTTTTATGGCAGTACGAATGTATTAACATACTTGTGTGCCTGTGGAGGAAAGTATACAGAAAGCTCATCGACGGACCCCAGAAGATTGCGCAACTCAATACCAACATTTTTGACTAGATCCAAATACTCGGAAGCGTTGGCTTTTTCTACACCTTGACTCAATGACATAATAGCTTTAACAACTTTTGTTGTTGCAGCATAAACAGCATCATTTGTACGGTCAAGAGGCATAGTTTTTGATGTTTCCGGCCTTTGCATTTTAAAGATAAACTTCTCATCTGATGAGGTTGGGGTGCCTGATCGTTCAATTGATGAATTATTTGATTTTGTCGTACCAGGATTTGATCCGGGTGTATGTGGTCGAGAACCGGTGGAACTGTTTGGTGTCTGCGGAGTATCGTTTAGACTAGAGGGTCCAAATGATGTATTCTGCGGTGAAAATCGTGGACTTTGTGTAAAATTAGCTCCCTGAGCAATTGCGTTTAGATCAATTTCATTGCCGCTTGTTATTAAACTCAAACGTTTTTTCTACAAAAAAAATAAAATACAAACAACTCCTAGTTATAAGATTTAATATATAAAGTTTTCGAATAAGAGTGATATGATTTCTTTAAAAAAAAAATATACTAATTGTAAAGGAAATTCAAATGTTTTTTATTTAATGTGAAGTACAATCAATACAATTAAGTTCTGAATAAAACGTCATTCAAATGACCTCCATGACTTCTATTGCAGGAACGAATTCGATGAACCCAATTTTCGAGCACTTCTTCCACTAAATTAAGTCGTATGTCATGAATAGCACATTCAATATTGACTTCTAAAGCTTGAAGAGAGTCTGGTTTATTGCTAAATACCAATGACTTCAAATAACCCCACAAGAAATAGTCTAATGGTGTTAAATCACAACTTCTTGGAGGCCATTCAATGTCACAATTTCTTGAAATAATCGAATCTCCAAACTTTTCTCGCAATAATACGGTTGTTGCACGTGCTGTATGGCACGTAGCACCGTCTTGTTGGAACCAGATGTTGTCAAGATCAACTTCTTTCAATTTCGGCCATAAAAAGTTGGTTATCATCGATCTATACTCCTCTCCATTGACAGTAACGGTGTTACCAGCTTCATTTCAAAAGAAGTACGGCCTGTCAATTTAGGTGATTGTAATGGGTGTTCATGAATAATTTGTGGATTTTCTTCGCACCAGAATCGACAGTTTTGTTTATTTACCGCACCACTCAGATGAAAGTAAAATGGCAAAAGCGCACGAAAAGTTGCAATTGGAGAACGATTATTTTGATAATAAAATTGAATAATTTGTAAACGTTGTTCGTGCGTATAAACATTACTGAATAGAATGAAAAAAAATGACAGATCATGACATATTACAAATGACCGAAACGTCACTTAGAAATCATATCACTCTTATTGGAAAACCCTATATATGCAAATGCGCTGACTACTCTTACCAAAACACTTTCCTCTTGAAGCAGCCACTTACTATCTACTTCGCTTTCCATTTGCTGCTTTCGTAGTTTGGCTTCCATATCTTCTTGAATGCTTTGCATCTAACGAAGAAAGGAAAATTTACATAAGATATAAAAGAAAATACTTTTTGTATGTCTAGATTGTTTGTAATGCAAATTATAAAAACAACTTATTAAATTAAAAAAAAAATTAAGAACAATCCCAACTGAAATGGTGCTATAATAAGCATTGAATCTGTGTGTATGGATAAACTCGATAGTGTTTTGGATGAAACTAAAAATTTTCCGCTTGTTATCGGAATTTATTGTTGTTGAGATATACCCATTTGTCATTAATTCGATTGCTTTTTTTTATATTGAAAATAAAATAAAAAAAAAAAAACAATTTATTTATAAAAAATAAGCATGCCTACAACAGAAAGGATCACAATCTACGAAATAAAACAAAATCATTCCAATCGCTACGATTTGTACTGAAATAAAAGAAACTTGTAATTAAATCCAACGCAAGAGAAATTTAAAGAAAAAGAAAAATGGATAAAATTAAGGTCCAACAGTTTGACAAATAATATCGTCAAAAATAGAAAACAAAAATTTACAATTGACTGCGAGCATCAAAATTATATAAACACGAAAACAGACAAGCCAACGAATGAATCGTTGAAAAGGCAAACCTGCGGCTGAGCGGGGCCAACGCATGCACTGGCCAATTGTTGCTGTGGATGCTCGTGCACGATGGAGCATGCTTGAGATATGTGTGCTGGAGGCATGCTACGCAGCATTGGCAAACCGAATTGGCCGGGGCTTGGCACATGTTCGACGCCAATTTGCTGCGTATTGCTGGGCATGCTTGTATGCATCGCGGCCATACTGCTGGGTGTTGGTGGTGGTTTGTGTTGGTAATTGGGATACATTTCGCTAGCAGTAACCGGCATGGCCCACATTCGTGGTCCCATTGGTGTATAGGTAGCAGTCTGAGAGTACAATTGGAAATTGGAGCTAGGCGACTGATAGACCATTTGAGGTGGTTGGTAAGGACCTGCTACCATAGTGCTCGGATTTGATTGTTGCGATTGTGGCGGTAAGCAGTTATTGCTCGCAGGTAATATCGTACCTGGCGGTACCATTCCCTTGGCGATGCTTTTGCTTAGAGCTATGCTAGCACAACTCCTCACATTTGCTCCACCAAAATCATAAATTTCCTCCTGGAATGGCTCCACTTCAATCGTTTTGGCCTGAGTACGGTATGCATAATAGCTAGGATTGCGTTCTAGGCTTCCTGATCGGCTTACGGTGATCTGTTGATTCCTTTCAAGGCTACCGCCACGGTAAGGTCGATTTCGCATCAGATCGTAAGTACTCGAGATTGATTGATTCCGTTCCAAGCTGCCACCTTTTGCTCGATTTGCCGGCTGTATTATAGCAATCGACTGGTTTCGCTCCAAGCTACCATAACTAGTACGAATGCGTCTCTCCAAACTAGCCGATCGACTAGCGTCCAACAAATACATCTCCTGGCCAGCACTCAATTGTCTAGTAAGGGAGTTCGATCGGTTCTTTCCAGCATTTTGCACTCGGTCTAAGGAGCTCATTCGACTGCCCGATGGTTTTTGTGGTCCTTGAACACTAGCTAAGCCTTCGTGATCGACTGGTGACATATTTTCACTCAATTGTGGTGAATAAAGTGGCATAATGTTTGCTTGTACAAATTGATGGGGACCCTGTTGTTGGTAAATCACGAAATTGTTGTTAAATTGTTGCTGACCCTGAGAAGTGCTAATCGTCAAGATATGGGCAGGCTCAATACTTGCTACTTGCATTGGCTTGTAAATGGGCTCAACTGCATGCGGATGTTGAGCTGGGGACATTGTGTTAATTACTTCACAGGGTATGGGGTATGGTGATTGTTGCATCGCAGCAATAGATGCTGAATCGCTCTCTAGCGTATCTTGTGGGGACTGATATTTATCTAGAGTATTCGATTTAGAGGCAATCGTATCTCGACTGTCCGCCGCCAAAGATTGACTTTCGACAGATTGGCTACTCTCCGATGTTGTGAGAGTCTCATCAATAATTGGATCCAATTTTAAAATTTCGGCGGCGGGCAGCTTTTTGGTTTTTAAACTCATTTCAGCAGCAGGATTGGTTATATGAGCAACGTTAGTTTTTTCTTCGTCAATATCTACAGCTAAAGTATTAAATACCGAGGCTGGAGTCGTGTACGTCGATGGATTCACATTTCGGTTCTCATTCTCCATCATAAGTCTAGCTAATACTGCTGGATTCTGAGCTATGATGTATGTTTGTGGTGCGCTGTCGTTGTCGTCACTCGCAATGGTCAAGTGTGTTACATCTAAAGTTGAATAGAAATAAATTTTTTAATTTTTTTTCTCAATAATATAATAGGACATTTATTAAAAGGGATCTTACCGGTTTGTGGAATTCGAGCTGGTTTCGGTGGAGGTAAGTCATCACAACCACCCCAAGACATTGCTGCAACTCGTCTATTTTCACGACGCATCGTCTCGCAATCGCTCATTTTTTCCTCGATTAGAATTTCACTTTAAAAACAAAATTAATAATTAATTAGAATCTTGCAACAAAAAAAAAAAAAAACTAAATAATCGTCTTGAAGGAGGGGATTCTTACTGTAGAGTTTCTTTGACATTTTTAAAATCCGGTCTCTTCAACGGTTCATAGGCCCAGCATTGTGACATCAACGAATATAATCGCGGTGGACAATTATTTGGCAATGGCAGTCGTTCGCCATTTTCCAATTTTGTTATAACATCGCTGTTCTTGATGCCTTGAAAAGGTTTAACGCCAAGCATAAGAATCTCCCAAACGCAAACACCTAAATAATAAGTGGTTTTTAATATAAAAAATTTGAATTTTTTTCAGTTAACAATATTTACCAAACATCCAAACATCACTGGCTGTTGTAAATCGACGGAAATTTATCGATTCTGGTGCCATCCATTTAATAGGCAACATACATTTGCTAGAATGATAATATGACTGATCTTGTACCCATCGTGATAGTCCAAAATCGGCTAGCTGTTAAGCAAATGGCAGTGAAGATAAGAGATTTTATTCACTAGCTAATTATTGGTAAGATAATATATTTAATGAGGAAGACATTTAAGATGACGTAATTTTTTACGTTATTATACGAAAAAATTGTTATATTATAAAATATTGGGTTGTTCGGAAAGTAATTTCGTTTTTTCCCAACAGAGGAATTAATTGTATATTTTCACAACCAACTTCACACTTAAGCCGCATAATTATATGTATTTTGACAGCTGACATAACAATGCTTGCTTGTAAAAATTCGATTGTTTCTGTAGTTTTTGGTTGATACTCTTTTAACTCAAGAAAATTATCCGATGTGTATGAAGAAGATGTGCTAAGTGAGCGCCAGTGTCAATACTGGTTTGCAAAATTTCGATCCGGAAATTTTAATCTCGAAGATGCACCACGTTCTGGAAGGCCAGTTGAAGCTGATGAAGACACAATAAAGGCATTAATTCATGCAAAGCGGCGAATCACAACTCGTGAGATCGCTGAGAGATTAAATATATCGAAGTCGACCGTTCATGATGAATTGAAATGGCTAGGTTTTATCTCAAAGCTCGACATATGGGTTCCTCATCTTCTTACGGAAAAAAATTGGTGCCGTCGCATTGACGTTTGGGATTTGCTTCTCAAACGCTAAGAAAATAATCCATTTTTGACGCGTATCACCACTGAGGACGAGAAATGGGTTGTCTACAATAATGTTAAGCGCAAAAGATCCTGGAGTAGAAAAGATGAACCGGCTCATAGCACTTCGAAAGCCAATATTCATCAAAAAGAAGGTTATGCTATCTGTTTGGTGGGATTTCAAAGGAATCGTTTATTTTGAGCATCTATCGAGCAACACAACGATCAATTCTGAAGTGTATTGTCATCAGTTGGCACAATTGAATGATTCACTTAAAGAAAAAAGTCCAGAATCGGTCAATAGGAAACGTATAGTGTTCCAAAACGAAATTACTTTCCGAACAACCCAATAATTGAAACAAATTCTGTTGCTACTGACATTTTTTCGTCATATTTCTTCTATATCATTTATAATAATAAAAAATATTCACGCAAACTTAGCATCTACAGACAAAAACTGTTTGGAAATATTGGCGAAACCCTATGAAGTTTAGGACTTCGATATTCTAAGAAGCATTATTGTTTTCATGATACGCCTTAGCATTACATAAAATCAAAAATAAGTTTGTACACACAGCATTCGTTTTGCCCCGTGTATTTGTGCTCAGTCTTTTATGTACGATTATTTATTTATTTATTTATAAAGGCAGATTATACCAGAGTAAATCCGGGCACGCGGCAGCTATGGCCATAAAACTCTTACCAAATTATGGTATCAACAAAAGTTTTTTGATTTTTTTAAATATATTTATTTAATAATAACTAAAAACTTTAAATTAATATTGATTACTTAAATACTTTAATTCACTTAAAACTAACTTAATCTTATAAATATCTATCTCTATATATAATTGCGATCACATGTTTGTCCCTAACGTTTTATTCGTAACATTTTATTTGTAACTAATGTCGCTAGATGTAGCTGTTATCAAACTACAGAATTAAATAATAGATGGCGCTGTTAATATGTTTTCACTAAGCTGTTCTGTACTATTTTTATAATTTAAAAAAAAAATAAATATCAAACGATGAATTTCGATTATTTAAATATATTTGCCGTCGTATGCATTTTGGTGAAGATATGAAATTATTTGAATGAAAATTTAAATTGAATTGAAAAGAATTTTATTCTACTGTGGCAAAGTGGACTTAAAACTAAAATATTCGTACGTGCGGTCATACAAACATCCACACAATATGCATACAACAAAATACACACATTGGCATTGGATGGTAACGGCTGACCACGATGGCAACATATGTGCGTTGCAGTCAGTCGTACGATAACATTCAACGAGGACATGCGTGAACCAGCATTCAACAAGAACACGCGTAAACTTAAACGAACTGAATTTTATAATTGATATATAACAGAATAAATAAGAGTTAAAATTTAAATAATGTGTTGTAATTTCAACTAGTTATTATAACCATACTACTTTCCAAAGAATTGTGAAGCAACACACCAAATGTGGGTGGATCGCTAGAGCTGTTTAGTACTCACAGTAAGACAGATTATCACTAGTACTTACAGTAAAATAATGTATTATTAAAAAAAAAATTCCGTTTGGTTTGTATAGCCTAGATAATTTAGCAACAGGAAATGACATCCGTTAGAATTTTTTTGGAGTAAAAGTGGAGAAGATAAATTTTCGATACCATGTGACCGTAGAAAAACTTTGGTGTTTTTTCAATTAGAAAATAAGAAACTGTTCCGAAGTGAGAATTGGTCCACAGAACTAGCAAGTCCTCTTTTGTTGATCGGCAATTTCCTGCCTAACTCTGAGTTATATACGTAGGGGTTTTCATTGAAAGACACACTTTTCTACGAAAACAGTTTGAAGATTTCCAAACATTAGTTAAATCCAACTTTTGGCAACATTTTATTAAGTTTGAAGTAGATGAATAGGTTGGAGGGTGATATGTAATAAGAATCATGTTATGACAAATTTAAGCTGACTCTGTGAGGGAATCCAACGAATGGTTTAAAGTAGCTTTTAACTGATCCAATTAATCTAAGAATTTGATTTGTAAAATAATTGCCTCAGTATTGGAAGGGTTTAAAAATAGAGAGATACTGTCTGTATAGATGAAGCACTGAGCAGAAATATTGGTGGTTTTATTAGGGTCGGAAAAAAATGGAGAAAATTGGGAGATTTGTGCGGTTTTTGTAAAACAACTACAGCAGAAACACCATAAATGCTTTTGGACCCATCCGTGTATAAGTGTTCGGCTTCAACGTGTTTTGCCAGAAATTTGTTGCGTTCAGTGAGAAAGAGTGGGGTGGAGCTAACATGAAAATTTCAAAGATGAATGGAATGCGTGACTTTGAAATTTTCCAAGGAATGGGAATTTTTGTACAAGTTGCAGCTCTTCAATAGACCTGATTTAAGTGACAAACGATTTCTGCGTGCTCCCAAATTGACAAATTCCGATTCAATGGAAAGACTTTCTGTTGGAGAAGTACGAAATGCACCTGTGACTGTACGGATGATGTGCCCATTAGACGTACCTGGACTGAAACTATAAATTGGGAGAAGGTACCATAAATAAGTTGTTTAGCAATGTAGGCAAATTAGGTTTCGATGTGAACCACAAAAGAATTTTAATATACGAGTATTATTAATTTGACTAATTTTGAAGGCAATCTCATTAAGATAGGCTTTCCAGTGTAAATTACTAGTAATGGTTAGTCTTAAAATTTTAAGCTTTTTCAGTATTAATAAAAGCGTCTGTTTGGTTTAGCCACATGGAAAGACGAGGCCTTGTTTGACAATGTTTTTGGTAACGAGGAGGAAAACAGGATCGTGCTATCGGCATACATCAATGTATGTATGTTAAACAGCGGCCACTGATAAAGGAGAACAGTCAGGAAGACCATTTTGACTATTGTATAGTTTGGATAAAAAACCATTGACTAGAAATCGGACACTATGGATTGTCAAAAAAGAATTTAGAAGATGCCGGATGCGGAGCCCAACACCTCAGTTGGTTAAGGACCAGGTGAAAGCCAACCCGGTCAAAAGCTTTTTCCAAGAAATGCTCCTGCTTAAATAATGGATTAGGTTGAGTAAAAGGGACTGAGTTCGTCTGCGAGGGCAATCAGTTTAAAAACTCGGAGATAGATTGTCATTGTAAAAGAAAATATGTACAATTATTAAAAATTATCTGCATACATAAATATTAATATTAAATTAAAGAAGGTATAAGAAAAAAAATCTACGAATCTTTTCCTATTTACAGAATCTAATGCGTGAGGATACAAATCGACGTAAACAGAATCTGCGCGCATATACGTAATCGACTAAACCAAACCGGTGCATCGTCCGTTATTGCACGCAGACTATACATGCGCACATCATGAGCGAACGCACGCTCACATTTGGTGAATTTTTGTACTGAAACGACGTGCGTTGAATCAAATTTTACGTACGTAAGGTTTAGCACTGCATTATCGACACTGTTCAGTTGATTTTGCCTAATAGGCGTGTTCATTCGGAATTTTTTCGTATAATTTTACTTTAAAAGGACTTTTTTTTAGTAAAGACTTATGGCATATATCTAATTTTTTGGAAAATTATATCTGAAAAGTAATTGTTTCTATAAAGCTTTTTCACGGAATACTTTTAATAATAATTACTATAATGACAGACAATATCTTTTTGAACATGGTTTCTAAAAAATGCTATTTTAAATGACATTTCATTTATTAATTAGACAGTGATATTATATTATTTATTATTATTTCTTTAAGTATTTGTACGTAACTATTGTAAAAAATTAGTTAGAAGAAAATTTCAAAAATATTGAATTTTATTCAAAGATAAATTTTTGGACACTCCACTTTTTTAAAAAAAAAAAAATAACGAAATAATAAATTCTTTTTGAGTGTTTGTTTTATCAAATTGTTTATTGGAAATATTTTATTTTATGATAACATGGTATTTTTGTAAGAAAAAGTAAATTTTTTTAAGGAACATTTTCACGTTGCACTTTTATACGTGATCTTTTACGCAGGTGGATTACGTTAAAATTATTTTTCGATATGACCTTTTCTTTTCTTGAGAGACTCAACTTTTCCAAAAAAAATTTTTTATATTTATTTTGAAGAAAATAAATATTTGAATAAATCCTTGAGGGAAGTAAATTTTTTTTCAATTGAAACTATTTTTTAGGTACAATTTTTTGGAAAGTTTTTATTAGTGTTTTTTTTTATTAAGAATTTTCTATGAGAATCAATTTTGAGTAATATTTGTTTGAGAAAATCCATCGATGATTGACAATTTTTTCAAATCTGAGAAATTTGGAATAAATTTACCAGAATTCAAATATTTTAGAATTTATCTAACAAAATATTTTTGTTAAAAGTCTTCTCTTAGTCATTTCAGATACTTCTCTGGAATTTCCGGTCAACTGTATGGAATTAATAATATATTTGTTAGTGTGTCTGTTGGGAAACAGTCAATTTGGCATAAAATTTGTTGGAAAACTCTAATAAATAAGAAATCTATTAGAATAATCATATTATTTCAATTATATAACACGTTGAGAATACGGTATAAAGTGTTCTATATGAAATTTGTATGAAAAATAACAAATTTAGTACGTTACGATAAAAATGTATTTTCTTATCGTGCTTGACTTCTTTAGAGGATATTGTACTCAAAACTTTTACTTGGGTTTCGAAGCAAAAAATTTCAAATTATCACGGACCTAATCAAATAGGATATTTTTATATGATGGCAGGCTAAAAAATGAGTTTTGTATTTGTCATTTACTACCTTTTAATAAGCCAATGATAACAAGAAAAAAGCCTATAAAAATGAATTTTCTATAAAATTGTCGATATTTGTTAAATTATTGTTTTTTTACATAAAATTTGAACACCTATCAAAATAATTAAAATAGGTAATTTTATTGAGAAATCGCGGTTACATCAAAATGAGATTGTTTTAAAATTTCTTTGCTATAAATGAAAATTACCAAAAATATATTACTTTTTTTATTAGAATTTACAATCTTTTAACAAATCTACAATCTCAAAGTAAACTTTTTCCTACTGAAATTAAATACAAAATATTTTAAAAATCAAAAATCTTATAAAGAGGCGAGGAAAGTATTCAATAAATTTTTTATAATTTGTCATAAATCTAAATTAATATTCAAAGGCAAATTATTTCAAAAGAAATTATAATTTAAATTTTTAATAAAAATTTAAAATTAAAATAAATTTCAATAAATTTTAATTTTTAGATTTTTACAAAAAATTAAAATTTATTAAAATTTAAATTTTAGATTTTTACCTAAAATGATTCGGTTAAAAAAATGTTGCTAAATAAAATTTTTAATCACAAAAAAATTCAATTAAAAAAATTTGAATTTAGTCAAAAAGTTTCAATTTAAAAATTTTTCTTAAATAAATTTCACTCCAAATACGAAAACTTTCATAATTTCATAGTACGAGTAAAATTGGGTTCAAATAATTTTAATCCGATTTACGTAAAAATATTCTACACAATAATTTTTGACAGTGGTTTACTAAATTTCTATTGCCATAAAAATACTCAATTTTATATAAATCAGAGCAATCTTAGCAAAAATAATTAATTATATCAAAATTGAAAATTAACAAAAAAAGACTTTCTAACGTTTATAAATAAAAAAAAATTCTTGAAAAATTCATGTTTCATTCTTGGTTAAAAGTTAATTTTTGTCAAAAGTAATTTTTATTGGTGAATATTTTTTTAAGTTTTAATAAAAAAAATTATTTTCGTGAACTTACCTTAATACAGGTTGGTGAACTGACGAGAACATTTCTTGCGGCGATATCTCTGTGCACAAACTTTTTCGATTCCAAATAACTCAGTGCTGTTGATAACTGATAGCAATACAAAAGTAAGGTTCCCAGCTTTAATCTGTAGAACGTTAAGAAAAAAATTACATACAATAATAAACTTACTACAACAATAAATATGATCAGATTAGCATAATAATTTATTGAAAAATATTTTAGATTCCAAAAATGGTACGATGCTATCCAGAGAACGATTGTTCATTCTTCGTTGAGCAAAAATTGTTCAAGAGTGAAATTAATCTATGTCCGGATCCGAAGAGACAATTTTATAAGCAAAAAGAACCACAAAAGCCCATATTGATGCCATATTGGCGAGACATTGACCCACCAAAAGGTCCCATTAAGGACTCAGACCTCAAATATCCATATTGGTATAGCAGTCGAATACGTAAAGGTTCAGCACTTCCAACGCCTGGACGTTTCCGTTTTATCAAAATTCTTCAAAAAGATCCATTCGGATTTGGATACGCACCCAAACCACTAAATTTGAGACAAGCTCTTGGATTGAAGACAACATAAATCACAGGTTAACATCACCTGCCATACCAAAAAAAAAACTCCTTTTTTGTTAGCTTTTTTTTTCTTTTTCTTTTTTGGTTGGAACACTAAAAGTTTATATTTGAATAAATCCAGAATTTGTTCGCCATTATTTGTTGTTGTAAATAACAGAAAAAATAATTAAAATTGACCTAAAAAAATCTGTTCTTAAATGTTAATTTTTTTTTTTTTGGTTTTGCAAGGTAAAAGTTTTTAGTGAACAGATTAATCGTTTCGAAAATAAGTATTTTTTTTTCTTTCGCATAACAGGTACGATTATGTACAGATACGTGTTTTCTCATTAGGGCGGCTGTGGTTTCGATACGAAAAATTGGTGGGCGTTATTTTGCCCGAATAAATTTCAAAATAAAAATAAAATCAAAAATCAAAGAAGAGTAGACAGTGTCTATAGAAGAAATAATAAACGTTAACTAATGTGATACAGTTTTGCACTTACTTGCTGGCATGTGTCTTCAAATAAGCTCTCAGCTCACCGTGCCGTGCCAATTCCATAACAATCCATATTGGCGGTGTACTGCAGATACCGATCAGTCGTATTATGTGCCGATGATCGAACTTTTGCATTATGTCTGTAACGGAATGTGATATTTTCAACTTGGTTCATTTCATTTTATTGAATAATTATCGAATCGTAACGTTTTCATTAAAGGCTAGAAAGTATTTCTCAAGTTATAAAAGATGGAATAGGGTAGAATGGGGGGATATTAAAATGGAAGTAAACAAACTAGTTCAAGTATAATCGATCATCGTCAAAGCGGACTGTTCTGTATGAAAAGCTAAAACACGGTATGGTATAGAGACTGTAACAAAAAAAAAAGGAGAAAACGTATGGGATGACTTACAAGCTTCTTCCAGGAATTTTTCGGTCTTCGTTTGATCATCATCGGGTTTGCACGTTTTCACAGCCACATGGATATTACCAGTTTTATTGTCATTGTTGTTCTCATTTGTAGACGCCTCTGTAGACGATGACTTGCCATCTTGGTCTGTCTTCTTCTTTGGATTGGCCTTTTGCTTGATGCGACATGTACCGATGTAGACGTCGCCAAACTGGCCAATACCGATTGTTTCGATCAATTTAATCTGGGACCTGTCCAATTCGTAGTTTCGAACTGTAACAAAATAAAGACGTTCAGTTCAAGTTAACCAACTTAATTGCTATGATGATTATCGTAATAAATTTAAAGTGGTAGTAAATATACCTGCTGGTGTTGAATAGTCACCCTCCTCTTCGGTGATACCGATTTCCGCATAATCCTCACTTAGTATAGGTGGATTCGGTTCACTAGAATTTGATGATTTTGCCGTGTTATCGTTTTCGTTAGATTTATCTGATGATTCCTTATGAGTAGACTTCTCCAGAGAATTTGTTGCACTATTCTGTGGTGTTGGTAAGGAACGATCCCAAAGTGTACTATCACTATTACTAACCAATCGACAATAACCATCAACAAGATCGGCAATACTTTCCGCCGTCTATAACAGACCATCAAAATGAAAGCAAAGTAAACGTTTGGTTTGAAAATCAGTAAAAAAAATTCATAATTGCTAATCATTTAGAAAATATTACATTTAATCCTTCACAGGCTATGGCCAAATCCTCTTCATTTCCGGTCACTTTAATTTTTAGCTGAGTTTTTATTTCTCGACAGTTGCACGTATTCTTCTTATCAGATTTTTTACTGTTCATTGGACTGCTGGTAACTGCATTATTCGAAGTAGATTTATCCGAGGCGTTCCCATCCGCTGTCGAATCAGTATTCTCCTTTGGCAAAATGTATGTCTTTATTCGTTCGATATTTTGAAAATCAGTCACTTTGGTCAATTTCGCCTGTGGATGTGTCAGATAAGATATTCCTGTCGACGTAAAAAAAAATTCGTACCATTAAAAAGAAGATAGGATCGTTTTTGATCGGCGATTCAGTTACGTCTTAAGGGCTTAATAATTACTTACCAATGTGTGGTCCAATAACCAAACTCACAGATATATGCCACGCGGAGCTAAGAGTCACCGTGAATTGTTCTTGTTCGAATGTATACTGAGATCGTAGAAGGTCGAAGAATCTATAAAACGTTTAATAACTTAGTTCTTCTTTAACATTTTAAAGAAATCGTAAAATAGAATTTCTTGAATTTTTTAAAATTTTCTATTTTTTTTTTTTTGATTTTTTTTTCTTCAATAAAATACAAAATTCAAATAATTACTTAAGCATGTATTCCATTTCGGTGCAATTATATACTTTTTTGTAACCCGCTTGTATTAGTTTTTTCAAATTTTTCTGTTTTATCGCATGTATCACAGACTTTGGTAAAAAATTACTAAATCCAATTTCCTTTTCAATGTAATCTATATGATGTTTTTTATCTGTAGACTAAAAATTTAAAATGGAAATATATTAAAAAACCATAAATTTTTAAAGTTGTAAAAATTATAAAAAAAATATTTAAAAAAAAAAATTCTTACGAATAATTTTTTTAAAATTGGAAATAATTTAATTCACAGCAAAAGAAAAAAAAATACTGCAAAAACTGTTACTATTGACGATATTGAAAAGGAGGCGATAAATGTTGGAATATTCCAAAATAGGTAAAATTACCTCAACAAATGGAAGTTCTTAAAAAGAATATATTTAAAAATATTTAAAATGTATCTCCTAGTGGGACGGTATCCACTAGGTTTGTAAACGTACTCGTGTTCGAATGAACGAATCTAAAAAGGGTCATGACGATTAGATTTCATATTTCACTACTAATATTACTTGAAATAATAACAAAAACTAAACGAAAATACCTAAAATTAGTAGTTAGGAAAAAAACACCTGCGAAAATAATGTTTATATAAATATCAAAGAATTTCGGTTCAATTTATATGGTCCTCACTGTAAGTGGTTATTCAATTTGTGCTACAGAAAGTAAAGTTAAATAAAATATACTTTAAATACAGATTTCAATAAAATTTTTATTTTATTATATTTTCTGGATATTGCCATTATTTACAGAATATACCACCATATAGCCACAAGACTTCTTACAGAAATCGATTCTTTCAGGATCATTTTTTACGACTTTTTTTCAAACATTTCGGATTGTAATTCAGCCTAAAAGCTTTAAGATTATCTTCGTAAATATGATATTTTGTGTAGCCCTACAAAAATACTGTCCAACGGCGTCAAATCGCACGATTTTGGGAATCCAATTGATACGAGCAAATCTTGAAATATTGCGTCCTCGTAATTCTTTGCGTATTAAAGATAAAATTTGTCCTGTTGCGTGGCTTGTGGCACCGTCTTGCTAATACAACATATGGTCCAGATTAAAATCTTTAAATTTCGTCAAAAAAAAATCTGTTAAATGTACACCATAAAGTAACTATTCGCGGATACAGTGGCTTCTAGTCACTTGTGGGTTTTTAGAGCCTCATATATAGGGTAATTTTGCTGATTGGCGTATCCACCGTGCAAGTAATAAGCAGCCTCGATGAAAAATGTTTTGCGCAAAACGTGGCTACGGCAAAATCATTACTTTTTGAAGAGAGTTTTTACAATTCAAACAAGTTGTTCGTTAATTAATCGATCCATAATGTAAACTGGCCAACCTTTAACTTAACAAATACCATCTTGGACAGCATACGAGGTCTGTTGAAAAAGTATCGCGAATTTTGTAAATTATGAATATCTATTTTGTCCCCTTCAATGTAATATCCACCAGATATTATACACTTGTGCCAATGTTTTTTTCAATCCTTGAAGCACTTCAAAAAATTATTTTTTGTGAGTTTGTTCAGCTCCTCCTTTGATGCCGTCTTTATCTCCTCAATCGTAGCGTATGGTCGTCCTTTCATGGGGCTCTTCAGTTTCGGGAACAAGAAAAAGTCACAGGGGGCCAGATCTGGGGAATACCGTGGCTGCGGCATTATTGGTGTGTTGTTTTTGGCCAAAAATGGCAAAAGCCAATTTTTGTTCTTCCACAAATCCGGGCGTTTCTGGCGGATTGCTTCGCGCAACTTGCGCATAACTTGCAGGTAATATTCCTTATTGACCGTTCTCGTTTTCTTCGATTGGAGGGGTGTGGTGCATAATGAGTTCTATGGCAAGAACTCATGATGCACCACACCCCTGCAATCGAAGAAAACTAAGAGCATAACCTTCACATTCGACCGAACTTGGCGCGCTTTTTTCGGTCTTGGCTCGTGCGGCAGCTTCCATTGGAATGATTGAGCTTTGGTTTCCACGTCATAGCCATAAACTTATGATTCGTCACCAGTTATGACCCTCTGGAGCAAATTTGGGTCGTCGCGGACAGAGTCCAACAGCTCATTAGCAATATTAATGCGATGCTGTTTTTGGTCGAAATTGAGCAATTTTGGTACGAATTTCGCAGCGACACGTCTCACGCCCAAATCATTGGTAAAAATCGAATGGCACGACTTAATCGATGTGTTTAAGTCCTCAGCAACTTATCTAACGGTGATTCGACGATTGGGCAATACTATTTTCTTCACTTCATCAATGTTTTCGTCTGTTGTTGACGTGCTCGGGCATCCGGCACGCTTTTCGTCTTTCACATCTTCTCGGCCCTCTGAGAACATTTTTTACCACCGATAAACGTTGCTTCGGTCCAAGGTAGCTTCACCATATGCCACAGTCAACATTCGGAATGCGTCCGCGCAATTAATTTTGTTTTTCACACAAAATTTGATACAGATTCTTTGATCAATTTTTTGGAATGGGCAAAAATCGAAGACGAGCCAAAACACGTGCAAGCAAAGCAGCTGTCAAAAATTAACTAAACATTCAAAATGGCCGAACTTGTCGGAATAAGTGAGAGATATGAGTACCAACATAACGCCATAAAAAATCGAAAATCGAATATACGTAATCCGCGGAAATTCAAAATTCGCGATACCTTAAAATGGATAACCATCTATAGTGTCTAAGAAGGTAAGCAGTTGCCGCTTTTAGTAATAATAATGTTCGCCACTTACTGTGGAAAGTGCAAAATCATCTTTTTGTCAGTTAAATATTTTCGGTTAATTGGCCGCTTTTTAATGAATTAATCCATTTTTATCTTAATACTCACAATTTGATCAACGAGCGCCAACAAAACGTAAATTGTCCAAGAAATTACCAATCGTGTTGTTAGTTTATTGTCGTTTTATTTTTTTTTAAATTAATTTTTTTTTTTTTTTTTTTTTTTTGGTATGCAAATGAGTCTACAGAAGCAACAAAAAGGCATTGACATTACCTCTTCTGAAGATTGAAAATTTGCCTTCATAATGATTTCGGCAATTTTGGCTTGCGGATCACGTGCCCCAAACGTTTTGTTCTGTTTCGTTTCAAAGAGATTGTTTTAACGACAAAAATTACCAAAGGAAATGGACATTTAGTGATTTCCTTAATGCGTATCTACAACGACAGGAGTTAATTGTACTCTGTGCAAGCCTTGATTTTAAACTTTGCAAGCATTCCGAAAATATTTTTATTCACAACATAAGCTTATGTCTGCATTAAGAAAATATTTAAAAGAAAAAACAATAATCTGACCACAACCTGGAATTAATAGGAATAACAAAAAGAAAACTATTAGAAAGAAATATTTTCGAAAAATTAATTCTATTCTTTGGACAGGAAATTTACTAAAAATTATCTTTGCAAAATTAATCTTAAAATGATTATCTTAAAAAGAAAAACGATTTGTTATTTGTCAATCGAAAAAGAAAATATCAGGAGTGAAATATGCCACTTTTAATCGATGGATTTGACGATATTTTTTTGCTTTGAAAATTATAGAAAAATTGTTGCCTAAAATGTTTTTAAATTCAAATTAATTCTTAATAAAATTTAGGCCTTAATCTATCCGAAATCTTGCTATGCAAATATTGTGCCTAAAAAAACTAAATAGCATTTGATTTTTTAGATACAAAATAGGTCCTGATTTAGGGATACTGCAAAGAGTACACAGTCGTTTTGAGTTCGAATCCAGCTAACATAATAACATAGCCGGACTGCTCTTAAGCTATCGCCAAATTTCCTCAGGTTAAGAGCTTACATTTCAGTAAAAATGACAATAAATAATAATACTAATAAAAAAAAACCAAACTTACCGGATTTGAGTCCTTATAGTAATGCCTTATTCCTAAGCAGCATAATTGTATCGCTATATCCTGATCAATCGATGGAATATTCGATTGAATATAGTCTTGTTTTACCTGGAAAAAATTAGCAACCAAAAAAAAAAAAAAAATTGCCAAAATAATAATATTTGATGAGAATTTATTGATTGTGGAAGATTTGCTGATCATACTTGGTCAAAATAAAAATGGCAAGTTGTTCTGTCTTTTTCATATAGTTCCTTGAGACTTTTCGGAACGTAACGAACACGAAGCTCAGCTCTCCAAACGCTATTCGCATGACTTGATTTGTGCTGAAGCTTCTTTGCGGTGGCACTTTTATCATTGTTTGGGCATTCAGAATTCGGACACGATGGATTCGAAATGTGCGCAACCACTTGCGTAATCGATGTATCCCTTGGCATCCACAGTACCTCTTTTGTGACTATATTGTGCAAACGTAGAGCATAACTATTCGGATTTGTTTTCTGCCCTGGACTCATCGAACTAACAATTAAATTGATTATCTCTCGGACATCGGAAGCTTCAGCAAAACGAATCATACGAAATCCATGATTTGGTAAATACACATGAAGTGTTGGATTTTCGGATTGATCTATAAAATGGGAAAAAATTACTCCAATAAACGAAGTTCTTTTTTTTTTTTGTTAAGTAAGCAGAAAAGTTACACATAAAAATAATAAAATTTGTTATGAAGCTCAAGAGAGAAGATTACTTAAAAACTAATAGTAAATTTTTTAGCACAAAACTTACTTGTATTAATTCTAGATGGACTAAAGCTTGGCGACTGGCCACGTTTGACGTTCAGGTCGGACATTTTTCCAATATTTTTTGTGGCTCCTCCACCGACGCCGCGAAAATCGGCAGCGCCAACACTAGATGTCCGCCAATGAAATACTGTTTCAGCAGTGTTATTATATGAATAACGCGATCCCTTTTGAGGACTTTGTCCCCGATTCGGGATCTCACCTAATCCACTATTGCGACACGAATTACCATCGCAGCTATAAAATAAGAAAATTTAAAAACAAAATTAATATTATTATTATTGTCATTTTATTCTATTTATAAAAAAATTTAAATTTTAATAAATATAGAAAAAAATTCTACCATTTTCATTTAAATGTAAAGGAAAATGGCAATATTTTTACAAAATTTTAAAAGATATTTTATGCATTTTTTTATTAAACAAAAACAAGTTTTCTTAAAGAAGTTTTTAATTTTTGCAAAAGAAAACTAATAATTTCAAATTGCTTTGTCGTCTCTTACAAAAAAAAACTATTTTCATATTATTTGAAAAATTCACTTCATGTGGAAGATTTTTAGATAAAAAATTGTTTAAATCAATTCCAAAAAAAAATTTCTTCCTCAATAATTGCCTCTTGGTAGCCAAAAAAAATGGTTGGCACCGAAAAATATCAATTTTAAACTTTCTTTCTCATGACACTCTCAATAAAGAATTTTCTTTTGTTTTTATATAAAAAATCACTAAATATAATGCAAGATTTGAATTTGTTGCCAACGAAAAAAATGACAGCATGACAACTGACAGTTGAGGGTTATTAAAAATGGAGTGCTACACGAAAGGACAACACGATTTCATTGTTAAGCAATATTTTAAAAATAATTAAGGTTTAGCAGATACAGTTCGTTATTTTCGTACAAAATATGATCGCAATAGTGAGTTAACTTGATCAACTGTGAAGAGATTAATTAAAAAATTTAGAGAGACTGGATCAATTAGTGATCTTAAATACCTTGGCCGGCCTTCAATAAGTCTTTCAACACAAAAAATCAAAGCATATCGTGAGAGTCCAGGAACATCAATTCAGCATTGGACATTTTGAGAAGCTCTTTACAGCATATTCTGACGAAAGATTTGCCTTTTCATGCTTATAAAGTTCAATTAACTCAAGAACTGTAGTCTATTGACCACGTACAGCGAATGGAGTTTGCTGAATGGATTATTGAACAACAAAAAGTCGATACTGATTGGTTAATCGGCAAAATTGTCGCATTTGGAATTCAGAAAATCCACAATTGTGATTGTTGAGTAATAAATGCACTTACTTTGGTGCGGATTTTGGGCTGAAGGCATCATCGGACCATTCTTCTTCGAAAATACACCTGGTCAGGCAATAACAATTAATAGTGTTATGATTGTGCTTAAATTGGAATATATGGTTGTGGACGACATGTGGTTTCAACAAAACGGTGCCGCATGCCATACAGCCCGAGAAACAATGCAATTCAAAACCTCCGCTTTCTATCAAAATTACTTCTTGCGTGTAGTTTGGGACATCCTATATTTAAGTTTTGATTAAGGTTTTTTTTTATATAAATTTAAATTTTTCTATCTAATTCTCTGCTGACAAAATCGTACTCATAACTTTCTTTTTGTGAATATTGAAACTGTTTAAATTATTTCTGATCGTATATAAAATATAGTAAATATCAACTTTAATTTTATAATTATTGTACTTTATAAATATTTATCAAAAAATATTAAATATCACTAAAATTTTTCGGTTTTTAGAAAATAGAATATTTGATTAAAAAAATTAATACTCAATACACGTGAATGCAAAAATAAAAACAAACAGAAGACTTGGTTTACAATGGTGTTTTATAAAAAAGTTTTAGTAGATATGGTATATATTATAAGAAAGGTAATTTAGTTACCTTTAAATTAAATTTGAATTTATAATTACTTGATTTTTTTTTTCGTCATCCTTTTCATGTTCAAAGGATATAAATATGGGATACATTTGCTCAATCAAGAGTATTTTTTGTTTAGTATTTGACGGCTTAAGTAATTTATTAATCGATAGAATAAAATTGTTTCAAAAATGCATACTTCAACAGAGAAGGCTAGGGCCAAGTTGGAAGCTGATTGTAGTCAATTTAAACCAGTTCAACATGAAGTAGCTAATGAGCTCAATACGAGGTCTGTTCAAAAAGTATCGCGAATTTTTAATTTCCGCAGTTTTCGTATATTCGATTTTCGATTTTTTGTGGCGTTATGTTGGTACTCATGTCTCTCACTTATGCCAACAAGTTCGGCCATTTTGAATGTTCAGTTAATTTTTGACAGCTGCTTTGCTTGCACGTGTTTTGGCTCGTCTTCGATTTTTGCCCATTCCAAAAAATGGATCAAAGAATCTGTATCAAATTTTGTGTGAAAAACAAATTTAATTGCGCGGACGCATTCCGAATGTTGACTGTGGCATATGGTGAAGCTCAGAGGGCCGAGAAGATAACTGGTGACTCATCATGGGTTCATGGTTATGACGTGGAAACCAAAGTGAAGGTTTTGCTTACAATTTTCTTCGATTGCAGGGGCGTGGTGCCACAGGGTAGAGCGGTCAATAAGGAATATTACCTGCAAGTTATGCGCAAGTTGCGCGGAGCAATCCGCCAGAAACACCCGGATTAGTGGAGGAACAAAAATTGGCTTTTGCACCATGATAACGCCCCTGCTCACGCATCGTTGCTTGTGCGCGAATTTTTGGCCAAAAACAACACACTAATAATGCCGTAGCCACTGTATTTCCCAGATCTGGCCCCCCTGTGACTTATTCTTATTCCCGAAACTGAAGAGTCCCATGAAAAGACGACGCTACGCTACGATTGAGGAGTTAAAGACGGCATCGAAGGAGGAGCTGAACAAGATCACAAAAAATGAATTTTTGAAGTGCTTCGAGGATTGGAAAAAACATTGGCACAAGTGTATAATATCTGGTGGATATTACATTGAAGGGGACAAAATAGATATTCATGAATAAATAAATAATTTTTGAAAAACACAAAACCTTTATATTAAAGGACATCCTTCCGCTAACTGTAGACTCAACGCCGTTTAACTACAACTGAAGCTTTAAGAGTTCGTGGAAGGTAAACCAGGTAGATACTTTGAGGGAAATGAAGGGAAGAAAACATAATTCAATTGGGCCGAAATAAGCCGCAACTTATTGTCAGACACATTTTCAATTCGCTTATCGAATCGAATCTACGGTGGAAGGTTCGTTCATGGTCTGGGAAGAAATTTCCGATAAAGCGCGAAGTGAGCTTGTTTTTATGAACTGGGGAAGCTGCGCTCCAAATGGCAGGACTTTAACAACAGATGCATTATGAATTGAGGACATTTTAGAAGCCTATAATCAATTACCTTTCAAATGATATATTCTTGCTAGAAACCAAAATAACAGAACGTCCCCCCCTTTTTTGCACTCAAGTATAGTAGCTTTTCCCTTACTTTAGAAATTTTCTGTTATTAAAATGAATCCTTAACCAAATAAACCCATTAATTCTCTTTCCTCCTATAGACCTATCAGCCTCCCACCAATCATTGGTAAGATTTTTGAAAAACTCCTATTAAAACGACTCTAGCCATTGGTAGTTAATGAAAAAAATATTCCTGATTACGAATTTGGCTTCCGATCTGAAACACAATACTGCATCCTCTTTTGAGAGGAAAGAGTATTGCCCAGGAATATTTTTAGATATCTTTCAAGCTATTGATCCTGTGTGACATCCTTCACTCCTCTGGAAACTCAAGAGCTTTCTTCCTTCAACTTACTACCTTATCATAAATTAATATCTCTCCTAACGTCATTTTTAAGTTGTAATTAAATCAGAATACTCGAAAATATATCCTATTCTAGCCGGAGTCCCATAAGGCAGTATTCTTGGATCCATTTTATATAATATTTTTATATCCAGGACTTCCTCCTACCTGATCCTAATACTATCAATGCTACTTAAGCAGATGATACGGCCATACTTACTACCCAAACCTATTTGGATATACTGAATTGAATTTTGGGGATCAAAAATTTCACTCCCGTTTATCCTTGTAAGAGAATTGACCATTACTGCCCTCCTCAGAAACACTCATCGGAGACTTATAAGACAATGGCTTAGAGATTTTCTAGAGGAATCTAACTTCCGTTAATTGGAGAAACGCTGAGGGATATTTTACTCCCACTTCATGATTTACAAGATTGTTAATTAAAATGTTATGCAAATTTGCTTGTTACAAAACAATTGTAATGACAGATAAAAAAAAGTACAGTAGCGCCCTTAATGAGAAAAAAGGATATTTTCCTACTTTAATTTTTTGTATGTATTTGAAATTGCTTATGTAATAGCAAAACAAATTCTGGTGTTTTCTGCAAAAACTATTGTAAAAAAAGTATTAATTTTTACTTTTTAAAGGATATTTTGAATTTTTACGCACAATAACAACATAGGAGGAATTTTGTTTGCGTTGTCAGCCAGTCTGTAAATGGTAATAGTTGATTATTTATGTCATTCAACAAGTACTTAGCCTCACCGCCCTATAGAACTGCTGTCACAAAAGAAATTTACCATCGTGCAGTACATTCTTTTAGTAGCCTACTGTCAAAGTTTCAGACGAAACTCTTCTTTTAGTAGCCTACTGTCAAAGTTTCCCTTTATTAGTTTTGTTTTGAGAGCCTTTGAAAGCGAGCGTGTCGGTCGGTTGCACAAAAATGCAAAAAGAACAATATCGTTCGGTGATTAGATTCTTGTTTTTGGAAGGGAAAACGCGCAGCGAAATCAAAGATCGCTTGGATGCTGTGTATGGTGACTCTTCTCCTTCGATGGCGACCGTCAAGAAATGGTTCAACGAGTTTGTTCGTGGCCGCACGTCGGTTTTTGATGAGCCACGCCCAGGTGCCCCGAAAACGGCTGCTACGGAGGAAAACGTTAAAAAAGTCCACGATCTCGTGTTGGCAGACCGCCGATTGAAGGTTCACGAGATAGCTGAGACTGTGGGCATCGCAGTAGGAACGGTGCATCATATTCTACACGAAGAACTGGACATTAAAAAGCTGTCGGCGCGATGGGTGCCGCGTTTGCTCACACCGGAAAACAAGCGCAACCGTGAGACCACATCGGCGACGTGTTTGGCGCTGTTTCAGTGCAATCCATCGGAGTTCTTGCGTCGTTTCGTGACCGTCGACGAAACATGGATTCACTGGTACACACCAGAGACCAAGAAACAGTCGAAACAGTGGACTTCACCCGGCGAACGTGCTCCGAAGAAGGTGAAGACTGTTCGATCGGCCGGAAAGGTGATGGCCACCGTTTTCTGGGATTCACAAGGTGTGATCCACATCGATTACCTTGAGAAGGGTAAAATAATCACGGGGCGCTACTATGCTGACTTATTGGGCCGATTTGACGTCGAATTGAAGAATAAGCGGCCCCGCTTTGCGAAGAAAAAAGTGCTGTTCCACCACGACAACGCGCCGGCTCACACCTCCGCCGTCGCCATGGCCAAATTGGTCGAATTGCGCTACGAATTGCTGCTCCATCCACCGTACTCTCCAGATTTGGCCCCGTGTGACTACTTTTTGTTTCCAAACCTGAAAAAATCACTCGCCGGGAATAGATTTGGGTCGAATGAGCAGGTCATCGTCGCCACGGAGGCCTATTTTGCTTCCCTCAAGAAAATGTATTTTTTGGACGGGTTAAAAAAGTTAGAGCATCGCTAGGCTAAGTGTATCGAGCTTGAAGGGGATTATGTGGAAAAATAAATTGCCACCTTTCCAAAATTTTCGTTTTTCTTTTGTAGGCTAAGTACTTGTTCAATGACCCTCGTATGTAGGGTCTCAAAAAGGGCTTTTCTTTTATTTCTTGAATTATAAATTTTTTAAATGATAAAAAAACTGCTTTGTGAAAACAAACAAAAAAACAACTAATAAATTAAATAAATTTCAATAAAAGAATTCGTGGGAAGGGATTTTATTTTTATTTTTATCAAAAAAGGTGAAATTTCTCTAATCCAATAAATTTTTCAGAATTTCTAAATAATTGTAAAAATTTATCCCAGATCAGTTCGATGGGAAAACTATACAATTTTTTTTATCAACCCAAATTAGAAAAATAGCACCCTTCTCTCCATTTCATGAAAATAGGTAGCCTTTTCATACATAAATAAAAAATAAGAAATCCCCCAAAAAGATTAAAGAAATTTCTTTACATATTCTTATTAATACTTCGTACATATTCTAATGATTGATGGCATCTATTTAAAGTCAATATAGGATATTTTTCTTCCTTAAACTGACGGCAATAGTCGATAAAACACTTTCATTTTTTGTGTGGTTAATATTTATGTATTCGTAATTTCCATTATGCTTGCCTATCTGCCAGCCTACCCTGCCTACTACTTGGCCCCACAATCTAAAAATTTTGAACTTTGAAATTTTGAAGACAACATAATGCGTCAGTCTATCGTACGCATAGATTCTCATAAGTCTACAACGTAGCGTATCGTATGTACTCCATCCAATAAGATAGATGATATGCAGTTGTGTCTTTTGATTTAGGAAATAATTTTCGGGAAGAATTATATTTAGATTTGATTTATTTTTGTGAAAATGGATTTTCTCTTAGCTCCTAGTGTGAAATTTTTCATCGTGTGATGTTCTATAAATTTCTGGGCATATTTGTGGAGTCGAGTTATATAGGAGGTGTAGCAGAAAAGTAATGAGATTGATTTGTTATTTTTTTTCGTTGCAATAATTTTATTTTATTTTTATACATTTATGTTATCCTCTTTAAAGACATTGTCTCCCATCTGCGTATCAGTGTTGCAATATTTCAACTCAAATCGCTTTCAGCTTCTCTGTTATAACGTCTTTTCATGGAGAATGAAAAACTGTCACACGAATTAAGATTAAGTAAATAAGAGGACAAGGGGAGGGAGAGGTCTGGGAAACCACAGGAATCACTTTTTTCAACAAAAACTCGTCTAAGGAAGAGGGCCAGGGCTCGTGTGACAGGAGGTTGTGTCATGGTGGAGTATACCAGAGGTATACGCTTAAATCCGCTGTTTGGTCATAGATGGCTTGAGTGAGCGTATTAAGCTACCATGGGCACGCCATAATTTTTTTTATGAGTTTGACATCTGTCAACATAAATCAGTGCACATTGTCAGCAATTTCGTACAACAACGTACATTTTTCCTTTGGTAATCATGTCTAGTTTTGTCCCAGAAAAAGAGCATATGCGGGAAGCTCTGCTTTTTTGCTTCAATTTGAAGAAATCGGCTGGCAAATCGCATCGAATGCTTATGGAGACCTATGGTGACAGTGCTTTATCGGAAACAACGTGCCGAGATTGGTTTCGTCGGTTTAAAGATGGCAATTTGACTTGTGGGATAAGAAGCGTGAAAATCAGTCCAGGAAGGTTGAAGACCATCAATTGCAGGCTCTTTTGGACGAAGACGATATCCAATCGCAAAAAATGCTCGCGGAGAAATTGGGTGCTACTCAACCAGCCATTTCCATGAGTCTGCGTGCCATGGGGAAGATTAAAAAGATCGAAAAATGGGTGCCGCATGAATTGAACGATAGGCAGATGTAGCGACGCCAAAACATAGGAGCGACGCCAATTGAACGATAGGCAGATGGAGCGGCGCCGATGAAAAGTGGATATATTTTGAGAATCCTTAATGCAAGAAATCGTTGGTTGATCCCGGCCAACCATCAACATCTTCCCCAAGACCAAATCTTCGGACGGAAGACGATGCTGTGCGTTTGGTGGAATCAGCAGGGTATCGTCTACTATGAGATGTTGAAACATGGTGAAACTGTCAATGCCCACCGCTACCGTCAAAAATAGTCCGAAACTACTTGGAGACACTCAACTGGGAGGTTCTACCCCACTCCGCTTATTCACCAGACCTGTCCCCTTCCGACTACCACCTGTTTTCGTAGATGGGCCACGCGCTCGCTTAACAGCACTTCGATTCTTACGAAGACGTCCGAAAATGGCTTGACGAGTGGTTTGCCTCGAAAGAGAAGAATTTTTTTTGGCGTGATATCCACAAATTGCCCGAAAGATAGGAAAAATGTGTAGCTAGTGAGGGCAAGTACTTTGAATAAATTTGTTTTTGCTTTCTATGAAAAAAACATTTGTTTTTTTTGACAAAAAAATAGCGGATTTAAGCTTATACACCTGGTACAACGTCTGATCTGACGCAAAGTATTTTTTTCTAAGAATTTTAGGGTCTCCCATAAAAAATAAATCCTTTTCATAAAAAGGCTTTTCAGTTTCCGATGCAGAACTTCTCCTTTTTTAAAAATTATGTAAGATGTGATTTAGAAAGATAAATACCATACAGTGTGAGAGGAGGACGTAAGGAACTCTTTTTCTGCACTCTTAACTCTCTACTCATCAGCTTTAATATTAATAGACGGTCTGATCGAACAAGGACCCTTACTCGTTCAACAATTTTCTTCAGTTTTCGGTGTTGAAGGCCTCCCTGAGCGAGGTTTGTATTCCACTGCATCAGCTTTTAGACGGTGCTGATAACTACACGACCCTGCAGAGCATAATAAGTGAAGTTTCGCAGTACGTCGTTGCAAAACTTGACTTATTATGCTCTGCATTTTCGTGTAGTTATCAGCACCGTCTAGGAGCTATATGGAGGGGTAGTCCGCATTGTTGCCAGATTTCATTATTTTTCTGGCACATATTATATTATCAGGCAGATGTGAACCATGCGAATTATAATTTTTTTCAAATTAAAAAAATCAACCTTAAAAAAAAAGTTGAAAATTCTAAAAATCTATAGAATTGTGACAGGAAAATTTGTTTCATTCAAAAATTGTTTGTCTTGTTTAGCATAAAAAATTAGCCAAAAAAATTCTATTAACAAAGAAAAATTTCGCCGAATTTGAAATACAAAATCTTCGAAAACAAAATCTTTCGAATACATCAAAGAAATGTGATTAATAAACGAAGAACTTTTATTAAAAAAAAATTCTCAAAAATTAAAATGGCATAGAAACGAATTTAACAAAAACATTTTCGATTTTTACTTTTATAAGTTTTTAAACAATATATCATTTTCTATATGTACAAGTGGATTTGATAGAAAAAATAAGAAAACTAATAGAACGAAGAAAAAAAGCTTCGAAAACAAACGATATTTTGGTAAAAAGCTTTAAATAAATGAATCGATCCCCCTCAGCGCCCCTCCAGAACCCACAGAAAAAATTTTTGTTCTTTTCTTCTGTTGATATTTGCTTAACACAAAAACGTTTGCTCGATTGGGTTGACTTAGTCATGTTGCCTTTTAGAGTTCATCGAATCGAATCGTTCATCTACACTGGATTCCAATTTCGCAAAAATAAAGACACTCAAGATAGTCGATGATGTCATTGGATTGATTCTCTAGTGTCCAGTCAATAGTTTCTGAAACTCGGTCTTTCTTATTTGTACTATTCGGTCTTGGCTAGGCTAGTTTCATTTTTTGAATAATTTACAAAAAAAAATCTTGTTTATTCTAAATTTGTTACCGAAAACAAATGCATTTTTTTTTAAAGAGTTTTTATTGTCAAAAATACCTTTTCTTTTTTTTTGCCAAATTTAATCAAACAACTTTTTTTTTTTGATTCTACAATATTTCGATAAGAATGCATAGAGAATCTTTTGAAATTAAAGAAAATATTATTAAAGACTGTTTGTTTGCGAAACATTTTTAATTTGATATTTTATAGATACGATTCTTGTTTTTTCGGTATCTTTCCATCATCTAAAAGTTCATGTTTTTTTCCATCTAAGAAAACGGACATGCCTTTCTTAGTTGCGAATATGTTAACAAATAGTCTGCTGGTCATTTTGAAGGAAAAAAAAACCCTCACTTTAGATAGTTTGTCGGTTGTTTAAAATACACCCTTCGAAATTCACTCCAATACCGTTGAGAGATAGTTTTATAAAAATATCTTTTCCCACCACTGAGCATATTTACGAGTAGTAGCATCATCACTGATGACTATGAAAACTTTCCCCATTCCAATATGACGCAGTTTCTATAAATTTACATAAAATTCAATCGTCACCAACGCATTTTATGATACAATCGAAGATAACTGGAATAATAATTTGCATATTTTTTCCCTCACTACAGTATCAATCACCACCTGCAGCTTCTCCATCTATAACAAGAAAATCTATAATTTTTTTTATTGAATTAACATTGCAAAGTGATGATAAGTAAATAATTTTATATTTACTACAATATAATTCATAAGAAATTATTTTTTATTTACGGGAGCTCCTGTGGAATTCAGATCTCATTGATTAAAAATTTAATGCCAAAAAATACAATTACTACTTAAAAACATGTCTGACTAATATACAGCATACTTCCGAGAAAGTATGTGTTGGTGACTGTGACTATCTTAAAAGCTAGTCTTAAAAGCTGGTTTTAACTAGCTTTTAAAAAAGTTAGTAAATATATTTAATGAAAAATATTTTTTTGTGGTGTTCATTTTTTGCTTTTTTGCAATGAAATTTATTGTCGACAAATTTTATCAGTCGTTCACAGTAGATTGAATAGATAAGAGAAGCCGAAAACATATAATATTTCGAATATTTGAAAAATTTCATTCTCGTACGTTTACCTGTTTCTACTATTTCTTATTTCTACTTAAATAATCCATCTTTTAACAACTTTTTATAAGCAAATATGATAAGCCAATTAGGGTTAATGACAACAATTGAGGTTATGTTCATATTTGATTACAATAGTTAAAAAAAAATTAACCTTTTGGGGGTGTGGTTGAGCTATTGCAATAATTTATTATTGTTATTATTACCCGCAATAGTAATATGGGAAAATTGTGGTTATTTCGATAAAATTACATTGGATATTCTTTGGTTCTCAACATTAGTAGTGGAATCTTTTTTTATTAGAAAAGAATAAATTAATTTTTTTTTAAACATTTTTAACACTTAAAGTAAATATTAAAAATTTTTATTTTTTTATTTAAAAAAAACAAAAAAAGAAATCTTTTCTGTATTTTTTTTTATTGTTGGTGCAATAGAACTTCCGCTAGGGCTAGCTGACAGCTGTCAACTGTCAACGTTTTTCGGTAAGTTTTGTTTCATATTGTTTGTTACGAGGGTAGACTCAAAAGTATCCGGCCTAACAAAGAAAACAGTAAACATTTGCGAAACAATTTCTTGATTTCTCAAAATAGTCTCCTTTTAGCTTGATAAACTATTGCCAGCGATCTTCAATAGCTTTGATACCATGTTTATAATAAAAACCGTCGAACTCGCCACTCGTTAAAATAGCCATTATACGCAGACTCCACCTCTTCATTGTTCGCAATTTTCTATAAAAACTACTGTAAAAAATAATAATTTTTCTTTTTTAAAGGATATTTTTAATGTTTACGCACAATAATAACATACGAGAATTTTGTTTGCGTTGGCAGTGTGTAGGGTCTCAAAATGTTTAAGAAATAAAAGAACTCACCGGTCGTTAAATTAGACATTTTAACGAGCGTTAAATTAGCATTTTAACGAATAGTTTAAGAAATAAAAGAACTCGCCGTCTAATTCGCTGGTCCTCAAAATAGCTATTAAACACAGACTCCACCTTTTCATTGTTCCCAATTCTTTTACCACTGAGTAATTGTTTCAAGTTTTGAAAGAGAAAATAATCCAAGAGGGTTCAATCTAGCGAATAGGGTGTGTGAGGAAGCAATTCCAACTTTGACTTATTGATTTTGGCCATCGCAAAATCAGATACATTGTCTTGATGAAAAAACACTTTCTTTTTCGTCAAATGCAGCTATTTTTTTTCGATTTCATCACTTAAACGATGCAATATATTTGCATAATACGTGCCGTTGATTGTTTTTACTTTTTGAAGATAATAATTGAAAATTAGTCCACGCGCATCCCAAAAAACTGACGCCATGACCTTCCCAGGAGATGGAACTGTCTTTGCCCTCTTTGGAGCCAATTCTCCACTTTCAGTCCATTGTTTTGACTGTTCCTTCTTCTCAAATGTGAAATAATAGACCCATGTCTCATCTATGGTTATGAATCAACACAAAAACTTGGCTTTATTGCTGCGAAATATCGCCAAACACTTGATTGAAACATACTCACGGCGCTGTTTATGTTCCATTGTGAGCAAACGCGGCACACATCTTACGTCCAGGTTTCTCATGTCAAAGTTTTCTGTCAATATGCAATGTGCAAAACTTTTTGAAATGCCTACCATGTTTGCTAACTAGCGCAGTTTCTGTCGACGGTCATACACGTACAATACTATTTTATTGATTTTCTTAGCACTGCGATATTAGTCTTGGCAGCTCCTACGGTCTCGTTTAAACTCTGTCACCCAATATTTTATTGTTGTAAACGAAGGAGCAGACTTCTCCAGAGTAGAGTCCAGCTTGGTTTTGATATTGGTTGGACTAAGACCTTTCAAATGAAAGTATTGTATTACGTAACGGCGGGTAATTTTCCCCATGTTTGCAAATTCACTGAAAGCATTCACTATTAATGGCTGTCAAACAAATACTAAATAACGCAGCATCATCAAATTTCACACTTAAGCTTTATAAGATTGGTACTTTCGACAACAGTAATTTTTTTCAAATAACAACCACCATTTATACCACGGGTCGGGTACTTTTCGGACTACCCTCATATTTTATCGTGACTAGACTCGCGCTTTAACAAATTTTCCAAATTATTCCAATTTACTATGAAAATAAGTGGTCAATTGGTGAAATTCACCGAAATTGTTATTCGGAAAATTTTGTTTAACGACGAGTCTTATTTTTGGCTGAATGGTTTTGTTAATAACCAAAATTTTTGCTTTTTGTAGGAGAAAAATTCATAAGCGATATTGGGAGGCACCGATAGCATCCAAGAAAACGCACTTTTTGGTGAAGCTTACAGGATAGAGGTAGTATTACATTCAGTGGACAACGTTACCGGGTCATAATTAACAACTATTTCTTTAAAAGCTTTGAAAGACATAGATCCGTATGACTACTACCCATACATCGCGTGAAACCATCAATTTTATGAATACACGATTTGGAAACCATCAATTTTTTGATGTTTTTGAACACTTTTTTAAATAATACAAAAAAATTTTTAGTGAAAATTGAATTTTTTGTTTTTTTTCTTTTAAAAAAAAGTTCTAGTCATCCTGAAAAAACAAAATTGATATTAGAAAAATCTACTACAATAAATATTTGAGGTCACAATCATCATATGAACAATTATACGTAAATTTTTTCAAAAATGTGTAAATTATTGTTGAACTGTTTAAATATTGTTGAGAATTTGAAAAAAATTTCAAGTCAAAACTGAGAATTTGAAAAAAAAAAATAATAATTGAAGAAATAGTTTTTTTTATTAAACTCCAGAGAAATTTAAAAAAAATAAATTGATGAGAGATGAAGTAAGTGGGGAACTTGAAAAAAATCCTACTGTTTCATATAAATAAAAAACTGAAAAATTTAACCACAATTTAAATAAGTAATTTAATAATAGTTTTTGAGAAGATATTTTAGAATAGAAAAAGTGTTTTAATTACAGCAATTAATATTACTTTTTACAAAAACATCTCCGAGAGCGTAGATGGGGATATTATCGTGATTTTTTCTTCTTCTAAGAATAAATACACTTTATTATAAACATTGTTAGATGGCAGCACTATTGCATAAAAGATGTAATAACAATATTAATTTGGTTAACATTTTTCGAAATATTAATCCTTGTTTTATATGCTATGCTGTTCTAAAAATATAGCCATTATGTGCGTCCCATTCCTCCTTTATAAAAAATAAAAATAAAAACTACTTGTACTACTCATAATACTCTATGGCAACACGCCCAACATGAAAAAAAACCCTATATAAGAAAAGATCAACGATATCAATTCGCATAATCTTGGACGCAAATTGACATTACCAAATCTATAAATTACGCGTTCTGGGCACTTTTCACATATGAAAGTCAAAATTTGTCGCATTATGTGATTTGTGGCGCCGTCTTTTTTAAACCACATATGGTCTAGATTACAATTTTCAAGTTCAGGGCAAAAAAAGTTGAAAAATAGTGCTCCGAATTGACGGTAGCAGTCTTTCCTTTTTCATTTTCAAAGAAATATGGGATCTTCAGACTTTTTCGCGGATACAATGGCTTCTCTATAGTTACTTGTAGATTTTCAGAGCCCCATATATGGAAATTTCGATTATATCCGTATTTATGAAGCGGAAAATAAACCCCATGGCTAAAGAAAATTTTTGTGAAAACTCAGCATTCAAAGCTTCTTCTGCGCATTAAATGATCAATCAAACAATCCAAAATGGTATACTTTAGACTAAACAATTGCTGCGTTGGATGGTATATTTTTTTGACAGCTGTCATATGGCTGACCAGTACTTTCTACACCATCAAATGGCTAATCCGATATTTTACTAAAACCAGAAATTTACACAAACTTTCCATCAAAATTCGCACATAATAATAATCTAATAAAATAGAAAAACAAACATGTTGATTTTCAAATGAAATTAATTTCAAACAAATTTTCAAATAATAGCAAGAACAACAAAAATTGATTACCCATTTTGACTATCCTTAATTTGTTATTAAATTTTAATTACAACAAGGCTGCACGTGGTTTTTGAAAAATATTTGCAAAAAAAAATGCACCCGTAAACAATGCACGTTTATTGATGCGGCACCATAAATTGGATTCATGGTCAGGTGAAGTTTCTCAGTGGGTCAATGTCCCCCCTAAGTTGGTAGAGAAAAGCCGCCTCACTTAACTATTGGGTACGTTTTAAAAGCAAACAGGAGAAGACGAAACGAAAACAAAAATGAAATGAAATGAAATTCTTGAGTTGATTTCCTCAAATGAATGGCCACGGAAACCATAAAAGTCATCTAACGAAATTATTGATCAATTCAAATCGACAACAATTACCTATGATCAAACACTACAAACTATACACTATGTGTATACGACGAGTATAGTGTCAACCTTGGACAATATCTTCTCCTCTATTCAATTGTAACTATAGTTCCAGCTTTAGATAAAATTTCCTTTCTTTTTTAAGGTTATGTTTGTACATGTCTCTCATAATTTTTATCTCAATCTATATGAACTTTTTTATATTTATTTCGAAAGCAATTTTGTTGATATATTTTTCTTAATTTTTCTTTTCGTTCTTTCTCAAATATAAATTTTTTGTATATTTTCTTTTTATATTTTCTTGTGAAAATTGAAAGTATCAAAGGTGAATTTAGATTTTTTATATACAATATATTTTTTCTTTATTGATTTAACGAAAGCATAAAAAAAATGAAATCAAAAGTTCATAAAATAAACCCAAAATTTAGATTATTATTAAAAGCTTTTAATAAACTCAAAGCCTTTATGATGTAATAAAATACAATAAAAGAAGAAATAAATGAGAGAAAAAAAAATATAAAATAAAAAAGCACTTTTGAGATCTACGCCAGTGTGCATTCTTACAAGTCGGACATGGACAAGTGCTCGTTTCCATTTATTAAGGCGCAGGCAATGATGGGGTTAGCCATAATTAAGATGCTTACATGCATTTCGAATGCATATTTTGTAATTTATATTAGAGCCGTTCTTAGTGAGACTCTATGCCTGATTGGTAATCTTGGTAATATGTAATAAGCCGTATAAAAATATCCAACCGACAACAACTATGTATGTTGTGTAAGGTAATAGAATGAAAATTTTCTTCTCACGATTTCTTAAGATTGTATCTTGTATCTTTGTGCTTTTGGAGACTTTTGTACAATTTGTTTTATTTCAATTTATGAGTTTAGCTTTTTTTCTCATTCCTTCTCTTTTTAACTCAATTGCTATTAGATTGGAAAAACATAAATATTTTATTTTATGTTACTCATAGTCTACACCTTCCGGAATGGCATACGAGTGAGTATCTTTCCAAATCGAAAGACGATGGAATTTCAAGGTTTTTTTGTTTGGTAAACCGTTTAAGAGTTTTTATCAAACTGGATTTAGCTATAATTTTCGTTGCGATATGGTGCCGCCATTTCGTCTACTTATGCGTTCGAATCTATAAAATATTCACTACTAGTTGCCATAATTATTTAAAAGATAAAAAACAGCAAAAAGAAAATTTACTTTCAAAATCTAACTTGTTTTCTAAACTTTTGAATAAGATTTGCACAAAAATTTAATTCCATTAAGATTTTAATGCACTTTGATTTGTGCTCATTTCGTAAAATTACAATTTTTTTTTTGTGTGAAAAAGTCATAATCTTTTTCGTGACTGATAAAAAAGGATTAAATTTTTGGAAATTTTGATCATGTTGAATTTTTTTTTTAAAGAAATTTTTTATTACAGTATGCAATAATATTTATAAAATGAATAGTATCTTAAATAGTCCAGAAAATTATGAACACCTATTTTTGTATATCTTTTAGAATCGAGATACTTTAATTATAAACAATGTTAAATAATTGCATAAAAGACCATTGTATGAATATTCAGATATTTTTAAGGGTATTTAGATACTTTTAAAAGTATTTATATACTTTTTAGGGTATTTAGATACTTTTAGGGTAATTAGATACTCTTAAGGGTATTCATATACTTTTAAGGGTATTCAGATACTCTTCAGAGTATTCAGATATTTTTAAGGGTATTCAGATACTCTCAAGAGTATTTAGATACTTTTAAGGGTATTCAAATACTCCTAAGGGTATTCCAATACTTTTAGGGGTATTCAGATACTCTTAAGGGTATTCAGATACTCTTAAGGGATACTCTCACGAGTATTCAAATTCTTTTAGGGGGATTTAGATACTATTAGTGGTATTTAGATACTCTTAAGGGTATTCAGTTACTTTTAAGGGTATTTACATAATCTTAAGGGTATTCAGATACGTTTCAGGGTATTCAGATACTCTTAAGGGTATTCAGTTACTTTTAAGGGTATTCACATAATCTTAAGGGTATTCAGATACTTTTTAGGGTATTTAGATACTTTTAAGGGTATTCAGTTAGTTTTAGGGGATTCACATAATCTTAAGGTTATTCAGATACTTTTAAGGGTATTTAGATACTTTTTAAGGGTATTCAGATACCTTTAAGGGTATTCAGATACTCCTAAGGGTATTTTGATACTCTCAAGAGTATTCAGAATCTTTTAAGGGTATTCAGCTACTATTAGGGGGAGTCAGATACTCTTAAGGGTATTTCTATACTTTCAAGAGTATTCAGATTCTTTTAAGGGTATTCAGATATTTTTAAGGGTATTCAGATACTCTCAAGGGTAATCAGATACTCTTAAGGATATTCAGATACTCTTAAGTATACTCTAAACCCAAAATAAAAGAGGTTTTTTTTGTGGAATATTATAACGCTTTTATTTTACAAAACCTCAATTTTCGCTATAAAATTTTAGTAAGTGATTTTTATTTTATAAATATTTCTAAATCAATTTTTGAGTTAAAAAAAATATATTTATTATTTTTTTTACAAACTAATTTAATAAATGTTAAATGTGAAATATAAGAAAATCAATTAATTAATCTATAATTGAAATGATATTCATGATGACAGTATGAACTTTCTATCCTTAATATTATTAATTAGGAATTTATGAATAATATCAATATTGATTGAGATTTATTGACAAGTGATTTTGTGTAGGAGTTTATATAATAGATAAACTGTTCAATAAAATTCTAGAAAATATAATTATTCATTGATTGGGCGGGCATCTATCAGGATATACTAATTTATTAATAATTATCATTTATAGTCTTCAAAATATTTATAAAAAGGAAATAATTACTGTATGAGAAATAATTTTTCACAAAATCGTGAGAAAACGAAAACAAAATTTTTTTTTTTTCATAAAAATAGATCTGAAACTTATAATTTATAAATTCTTCATATTTTTAAATTATTACTTTGACATATCAAATGACAGCGCTATCATTATGAGACGCTCTATCAACAACGCGTCGAGATAGTGAAAATTTATTATAAAAAATTATGCACGATTCCCCAGACGTTCTGTGAGCTGCGTAGAATTTATGATCGAAATGGGCGTACTATTGAGAGCACCATTCTACGTCTAAACCGGTTTAGTTATTTATTGGCAACTGCTTAAACGTCAGCGAAATGCTCGCTCGAACGAAAATATTCCGGTTTTGGTTCTAAAGGTTGTGTAAATACAATGCATGACCTCTCATAAAATTTGGCGAATATTGCGAAAAGTCTTTGGTTTACATCCACACAAAATTCAATTAACTTAAAAACGATAGCCACAAAAACCATGCGAAGCGTCGCTGAATGGGCCCTCGAG
The DNA here is from genome assembly GCA_958298945.1 of Atherix ibis. Lineage (NCBI taxonomy): Eukaryota > Metazoa > Arthropoda > Insecta > Diptera > Athericidae > Atherix > Atherix ibis. Next base: position 24,912,225 of record OY282605.1, on the reverse strand, counting down.
CAGCTGTAAATGGATCCCAGATTTCGCGGAAAAAGTATTTTCAGTGGCAAAATGCATTTTTGATTGAATGGCTACGTAAACAAGGCAAATTTACGAAAAATAACCACAACAGTTCCAGGGTATTCCTTCGCATCCAGAAAAATTCAATGATTCGTGTGGATTTTGGTCGTGCGGCATCATCGGGCCCCGTTTTAATTTCGATATGAGGCTGGCGCTATTGTAACTGTCAATGACGGGAGGTATTAAGTGATGATTACAGATTTTTTTGGTCTCAATTGGACGATATGAACTAAGATAATATCTGGTTCTAACAGGATGAGAATTAACGTCCTAAGACTTTTTTTATGGAGCTATTTCGAATCAGTGATCTTTCCGAGCTGGAGAACAACATCCTTGAAGCCATCCGTAAGATTCAGACCAATTTATGCAGAAGAGTCATCAAAAATTTTACCTCTCGGATTTATTGAATCCCAAAGTCCGACTCCATAGTAGAACGGTTATGGGGATTTTGCCGCACTTTTTTGTGAAATTATTTCAAGTCCGGATCCATCAAATTTGCTGCATTGGTCATGCCCCTTAAAGTATTTTTATAGGAAGAAATCGGAAGATTTTAAATCTGGGAAGCAAGGAGGCCATTCGACATAACCACTATTCGGCTCAATTCGATCAGGTAATAAGTAGCGGCAGAATTTCTATTCTAGTGCGTTCAGTGTTTGAAGTGGCGCCATCCTGTTGAAACCACATGTCGCGCAATTCCAATTATTCCAAATCATAGGTGAATAGATTCTGTCGCTCCCTAGTTACAGTAACAGCATTGTCAGTAGCGCCCTCAAAGAAAATCACACCCATGACATTTTTAGCACGAACACCATTACATATAGTCTCTTTTCGGGGGTGTAAAGATCGTTAGTGAATCGCCGCTGGATTTCCAAGTTCCCAGAAGGAGTTTCAATCAAAACGCGCTTCGTCAGCCATTGATCAATATCCTTAAAAAATTAGGGACTAGTCTTTGAAGTTCCTTATCACCCACACGCTAAATGTAAATGTTTATACAAAATAATTAGTACAATTGTTTGAGAGAAAAATTCTATTTTGTTTTGTAGGTTCCTGAAAATTTAGATACGCTTTCAGGCACCGTAGCAATATTTTCGTTTAAGGGTCCAATTATAAAATGTCCAGGTTAAGGGCTTTTTTGACCTAATTTTTCACGTAATCTACTGAGCCTTATAGTAATTGATGAATTAATTTTTATAAAAATAGGTTAACACTAGATTGCCGGACCGACTCAATATGACTAATTCACGATTTTATTGCTAGAAAAATTTAAATAATTTAAAAAAATATATATGTTGGTTTTTAATAGATTTATAAAATGTATAAAAATATTAATTCCTTCCCCTCCACACTCCTTAGTTCCAAAAATACATATGTACTATATCTATTTTGACGGATTTGAGTCAAATTGACTTATTAAATATTTTTAAAGTCTCAGGGCCAACTTCCTATGGCAAAAGAAATATTATACTTGGTACTTTTAATTTGATAATGGACGAAAGTATAATGGAATATATAAAATCATGCACTGAACTCGAAGCTCGTAAAGTTTTGAAAAAAGATTGGACAGTAACAAAATCGCAATTATGGGCCTTTGTAGCAATTTTGTACGCTAGAGGAGCTTATGAGACAAGAAATTTGAAGTGTTGTTATTTATGGTCTAAGAATTGAACGTCCTTTTTTCCCGAACAATGTGTAGAGATAAGTTCAGTGAAATACCATACTTCGATTTATACGTTTTGATAAGAAAAATGAACGAAGTGAACGATTGAAAACAGACAAATTTGCCCTGATTTCAAGAGTATGGAAAAAATTTATTGAGAATAGTCACGCTTGTTATAAATCTAGGCATAACATAACAGTCGATAAACAATTGTTCTCAACTAAAGCCAGGTGCCCATTTACTCAATGTTTATGCCGAATAAACCAGATATATAAGGTGTAGTAAAAAGTAATCCATTATTTTGCCAATAGATGGTTTTAGGAGTCTGTATCTCCCGTTTTAAAAGTGCGATTGGGTTGCACTAGATGGCGTTAGAAAGATAAGATTTCGTACTAAAAAAGCTTCTCATACAGTTTTGTGATTCAGTATTTTTTTAGCACGCGTAAAAGATGGACACCAACAAAGAGAAAATGTGCCATATTTTACAGTTTTTCTTCGATAAAGGCGAAAACGCAAGCCAGGCAGCTGAAAATGTGAATAGTGTTTATGGTCCTGATACTGTAACAGCCAATCACACGAAATTTTGGTTTCGTCGATTCCATTCAGGTAAGTTTGATGTCAAAAATGCACCACGCTATGGAAGGCCAATTGTCGAAAATGTCGATAAAATAATGGAAATCGTCGAGTCCGACCGTCACGTAAGCACTATTTCGATTGCCCAGGAGCTAAACATTGCACAAAAAACTGTTTGGAACCACTTAAATAAGGCTGGATACAAAAAGAAGCTCGATGTATAGGTGCCACACGAGTTATCGCAAAAAAACCTCATGGACCGAATTTCCATCTGCGAATCGCTGCTGAATCGCAACAATATCGATCCATTTCTGAAGCGGATGGTTACTGGTGATGAAAAGTGGGTCACTTCCGACAACGTCAAGCGACAACGGTCGTTGTCAAATCGCGGTCACCCGGCGCAAACGGTGGTCAAGCCAGGATTGACAGCCAGGAAGGTTTTGCTGTGTGTTTGGTGGGACTGGAAGGGAATCATCTACTATGAGCTGCTCCCCTACGGCCGAACTCTTAATTCGGACCTATACTGTCTACAATTGGACCGTCTGAAAGAAGCAATCGCCCAGAAGCGGCCAGCTTTGGCCAATAGGAGAGGAATTGTGTTCCATCAGGACAACGCCAGGCCGCATACATCGATAGTGACTCGCCAGAAGTTCCGGGACCTTGGTTGGGATGTTCTTATGCATCCACCTTATTAGTCCGGACCTGGCACCAAGTGATTACCACCTCTTCCTATCTATGACGAATGATTTTACAGGTGAAAAATTCGCCTCAAGAGAATATTGTGAAAATCGACTGTCCCAGTTTTTTACCAATAGGGACGAGGGTTTCTATGAGAGAGGCATTATGAAATTACCTCCAAAATGGCAACAAGTTATCGAACAAAACGGTGCATATTTGACCTAAATCGTCTCATTCTATCTATCGTATGCTTAATAAAACCTTCAATTTAATGCAAAAATAATGGATTTCTTTTTACTACAACTTATATATTTGGCATCAAATTCAGGTTAGCTGCGGATGTTAGATGCAAAGAATCTTCTAAATGGTTTTTCCCTATTCGGGCAAGAATGAAGCCCGCGGATCAAATATTTCCTTAAGTGAGTTTGTTAAAAGAAATCCATGATATAAAATCACAGAGCCATATTTAGGTTGTGGACAAAATATTACCACAGACAATTTTTTTACAAGCCTATCACTTGCAAAAAGGTAACGCGTGAAAAAACTTTGGAATAATACGAGCAAATAGAAAAGAATTGTCTAAAATTTCAAAAGCCAAAAAGGACAACATGACACGGTTTTCCACACAATCTTATAAAACGAAGGACTGTACACAACTTTACTCTTATTGTCAAGTTTAAGTGTCATGCGGGAGAAATGTGTTAAATGTAATAAAAAAATCTGCGGAATATGTGTATGTATTTTAAAAACACAATATACGAGTACACATAACATATATGCAAAAATTATTTTCAATAAAGTGTCTTTAAAATAACATATTTTTTTTTTTTTTAAAACTTAAATTTTCGTGTTTGAGTCAAATTGACTCATTTCAGGCAAAATAGGTATATACCCAACATCCGGCCATCTAATGTTAAAGTTATGAACCTATTAAAGTTACGAACCTATCTTCAGAACACCCTGTGTATACATTTTTATATGCTATTCTATAAATAAGTACTAATAATAATATAGCTTATAATCAAAATAAGGAAGTTATTTTGAAGTTTCACTATTTCTGTTCATGTTTGTTTGGGTATAAGATTAAAAGGTTTAAAGATACTTTGAAGTACCTACTATTTACAAGTGTGACTTCGTAAAAATCAATCAATATTTTACACGTTTAGATAAATTGAAAATAAATAATAATAATAAAAAAAAAACTTTACTACTTTTATTGAATAATATTTATTGAGAGTGTAAGAGTATAAAAAGATTTTAATCATCTTTTATGTTAAAATAAATCATACATGAAAAAATTTGTTTTGAAATAAAAAAGGCTCAATAGATATTGTTGAAGGTCTAGAAATTTGGAGAGTATCTATTAAATTGGTTACTATTGAAATTATCCAAACCATGGATGGAGTGTGTGTTCGTATTTTTTCTTAAAGTAATTTTAGTTTTGAACAATTTGGCAAGTAAGATATTCATGCTGGTAGTACGAGCTTATAATTTATGATCTGCGTGCATGAAATCGCCATGCTTATGAAGGTCTAGGCATGGATAAGAGGCGGTATCCGGTCATACAATTATAATAAGTTACGTGTTTTGTTCTCATCCAGGTATTTAGGCGTATGGTTTTTTTTTATGTTTTAAATATATTCATGTTCATTATTATTATTTCCCCCTTCCCCCCTTATTAATAGTATCTGTAGTAAGTATTATGATTTTGAATTGTGAGTTTTTGGTAGTGTAGTTTTAATTAAAATTGGGTAAGAGCTTGTTGTTCTAGTGCTAGAGATTGTCGATCTAAAGAAGTTCACTCGTTGTTTTGTTGATGGTAAAATATGAGTACGTGTGTTTTCTGAGGGCGCAGTTCATTTAGTATTAAAATTATGGTAAACAGATTGAGGTGACAAGGCAGATGTTTTAGTTTATTTGACAAGGAAAATTATGGAAAGGAGATAAATTTTTCTATATTCAGAATTATATTCCAAGTCCAATTAATGAAGTCGACACATAATTCTAAAAATATTCACTTAAATTGAAATTTTTTACTAGCGTTAAGTTGAGTTCTGTTGATTATTTTATTTTGGGTTGGGCAGCATTATATATGTACTCACGACACATTTTCTATGAGAATAAATAGATATAACCAATGATAACGGAAGATATATTACTTTAGTTATTTAAAAAAAAAAAACAAAAAAAAACTCATAACTGGTAGTATAACTAAAAATAGTAGTGCGATTATAGAATAAATGGTACCGCGAAGGTAACAATAAAAATATCTTTTTTATACTTTTTAGATATCTAACTTTAATAATTTGTCCATACATAAAAGCTCGAATATTATTGTTTTGACTCAGTTTCGAATTGAAATATTTGATTTTTCATGACTGTTTTCATATGGAAAGTATGCATGCGTGCGATTAATGTAAAACCTTGAAAATTCCATTTAAGGAACTTGGATCTATTACGACTACGTCAAATGATGACTCTTCTAACAAAGATTTTAAAGAAATGATGACAACAACAACAACAACAACAATTATTGCTATTATATATAATGAAGATGATGATGATAATGATGATGATGATGCTGGGTCGTTTAAAATAGAGTTTATGATTATGGATTTTATTTAACTATTGAAAAATGAATTTTTGCAAAAATTATGCTAAAATGTGTTCATTTGTGTTCAACAAAAATATTAAATTTAAATAGAAATTTCAGAAAGAAGCAACTTTTGTAGGCGTTATAGAGAATTTCATGGAGAACAAGTGCGTTTCTAGCAACCACATAATAACTTACAAATAAAATAGTTTATATGCGGGGTCCCACAGTGAAGATTTTCGACTGGACCACAAAAATATCTAATGTTTTTATATCTTGCCTAAAATGATATGAATAATTTTGGATATAAAAACCACCAACTAGTCGAAAATAAGCATTTCTAATTTACGTAAGCAAACAACTTTGTTAAAAAAACAAAAAAACTTTGAAAATGATTTCATTAATTTTTCTGAATAAAAATATAAATAAAACTTTAATTATAATTTTTAAAATTGTCCTTTTAAATTTGTCTGAATGTGATTTTTCTTTCTAAAAAAAAAAAAATAATTAATTTTCTTTTCAACTTTTCTTTAGTGATTACATAAATTATAACTGAATTAATAGATTAGAATTTGCACCTGCATTTATAAATGATAGTCTCTACACTAGATTTATAATAATTAAAGGTAAATAATTATTTTATCATGTTAGTCCATAAATGGTTTATGGTTGCACAGGATTAGCCATTTAGATATTGACTATTATGCGGGGTAAAAAAATTTTGAACAGGTGAATTTAAATGTGGTCAGGATAGGTGCGTGTAGCATGCAATGTGAAAATAAATGCCGCTGTAAATTTAATTAATAGACGTTTATTTAGTTTTATAGTTAAACTGTTTATTGCATATGAAACTTCCGAAATTGTTAAGGATAATGTGCAGGCATTTATTATTTTAGTATATGTATTCTATGATAGTATTGTACATATTTGTGGATTCGCTGGTATATTTCCATATGGATAGAGTCCTTTTTTTGTATTATAAAGTCTGAAGTTTCCTGTTTCTTGTCAGAATACAAAATGCATATATTCGTGATAAAGATCACCGTATGGGAATTTAGCTAGAGATTAATGTGTACATATAAATTATATTGAAATAATGTGGTTTTATTTTGTACTGAAAGCAAGTAATTCTTTTATCAGAAAAAAATATTAGAAAAAGTTTTTTGCTTACTAAAAAAAAAAGTTAAAAATATATATACAGCTTGGAGAACAAATTTATCAAGGATTATCTAATTTGTACTTTTGAAACTAATCATAAATTAAACAGACTTTAAATTCAGATTTTAATGAAAATTTTATTTCATTATATTCTAGTTGGACCTTGTTATTATGCAATAAATATAATATTGGTCAAGTGAATTCTTACAGGACTCAATCATTTTAAGGTAGTTTTTTATGTCAAATTTCACAATCTTGGAGATCAATAGACATCATCAAATCTCGGAATTACGCGCTCGGGGAACTTTTTGTGCAATAAAGTCAAAATTTGTCGTGTTGTAGAACTTGTGGCGATGTCTTGTTGAAATCACATATAGTGTAGATTGGAATCTTAAAGTTTAGACCAAGAAGATTCGAATCTGCATCATACGAGTATGTGGTATTATTTTCCAATGACACCTTCAGACCCGAATGCATATTAGACAATTACTCTTAGAGGATACACTGACTGCTTTATAGTCATTTGTGTGTTTTCACAGCCTGATATTAGGTAATTTAATACTTATTGACGTATCCGCCAAGCGAGAAATGCGCCTCAAACCTAAAGAAAATTCTACCCTTAAAGCGCCACTATGGCAGAAACACGATTTTTGTAAAAAGTTTTTCAAATTTTAACGCGTTGTTTTGTGGTTAGAGGATTTGTGTAATCTCAAACTAAACAAATGCTATTTTAGATGACATACGAGGTCTGTTCAAAAAGTATCGCGAATTTTGTGTTCAAAGAGAATATGTCCCCTTCAAAGTAATCCCCACCAGATATTATACACTTGTGCCAATGTTTTTTCCAATCCTCAAAGCACTTCTTCTTCGATGCTGTCTTTATCTTCTCAATCGTAGCGTAGCGTCGTCCTTTCATGGGGCTCTTCAGTTTCGGGAACAAGAAAAAGTCACAGGGGGCCAGATCTGAGAAACACGGTAGCTGCGGCAATATTAGTGTGTTGTTTATGGCCAAAAATGGCAAAAGCCAATTTTTGTTCTTCCACAATTCCGGTCGTTTCTGGCGGATTGCTTTGCGCAACTTGCGCATAACTTGCAGGTAATATTTCTTATTACCCGTTCTACCCTGTGGCAAGAACTCATGATGCACCACGTCCCTGCAATCGAAGAAAACTGTAAGCATAACCTTCACATTCGGCCGAACTTGATGGTTTTTTACGTTTTAGCTCGTGCGGCAACTTCCATTGGGATGATTGAGCTGCGGTTTCCACGTCATAACCATAAACCTATGATTCGTCACCAGTTATGACCCTCTGGAGCAAATTTTGGTTGCCGCGGACAGAGTCCAACAGCTTCTTAGCAATGTTAATGCGATGCTGTCTTTGGTCGAAATTGAGCGATTTTCGAAGACGAGCCAAAACACGTGCAAGAAAAGCAGCTGCCAAAAATTAATTGAACATTCAAAATGGTCGAACTTGTCGGCATAAGTGAGAGACATGAGTACAAACATAACCACACAAAAAATCTAAAATCGAATATACGTAACCCGCGGGTACTTTTTGTCGAAAATCGAGTATACGTATACGTAATTCGCGATACTTTTTGAACAGACCTCGTATATGTTTGACAGCTGTCAAATTACATGGTTCTCCTTTCTGAACCTCGAAATAGATATACATTTATGTATATTTTTTTTCCAATATATTGTAAAAAAAAAATAAATATAAAAGAGTAAATAAAAAAAAATAATGAAAAATTCTTAAAAATCTCGTTAATTTTTATATTTATAAACGCGACTCAGAAAATTTACTCCAATTCGTTGTTCAGAATATGTAAACTGCAAAAAATTCGGAAGAGAAAAACCCAACATTATTTTAAAAACATCCCCTTACATTTAATTAAAAGTAAAAAATTGAACAATGCTCATTTTTTTAATTAATAGCATATGAATAAGGAAATTAATTAATGATCGAAAGGTAAAAAAAAAACAAAACCTTATGAAAAAAAATATAATAAATTTGAAATTATTAGAAAAAAAAAGTTGACTTTTATTATAAAATTATACTAAAAGAAAAAAAGATATTTTATTTTAAAAATTTGTACTATAATTAAGATATCATTAAAAGAAAAATATTAATATTAACCTGATTTCAAGGTATGGAAAAATAATTAAAATAAAAATGGCAACTGTGATAACAATAACAATAACCATAACGATAACAATAATAGTAAGACGAGTGGTTTTAATCATCAATTATCTATAATAGAAATGCCACATTAAAGCAATAGACTTTTCGACACACCAATAAAATCTTAAAAAATCCTTAAGATATTAAAAAATAAATATTGTATGAACATTTTAAATTTGGATAGTGATTTTTACTAGAAAGATTTTATTATTTTTATTATTATTATTATGATATGAGGAACAACATATTCCAGTAAAATTATGGTTTTTGTTTTGTTATTTTTTTAAATATTACTTTGAATTTTTTTTTTCATGTTAAAAGAAGAAGAGAATAAAATACATATTTCTGATGGCATTGACTTGAATATTTTTAAATATCACGAACATAAAGAAGGCGGTATTATTTTATTAGTGATATGATAATTTTCGTAAGCATTTTAGCGTATTTTATTTTAATTTAAATTCAAATGATTTAAATAAAAAAAAAATTGTTTTTCATCAGTTAATAAATAATATTTCATAAGAGAAATAACATTTTGAAAAGAGTCGTTTTCGAAGATTTGGTTCTCTTTTAATCGGAAGAGTTATGTTCAAAGAGAATATGTCAACACTTTACAGAAATGACAGTTTACGATGTTAAATTAGAGTATGTGACGTCTTTCCGTTATGATTTATGAACGTTTCATTGGGAGAAGTCTGCACTCTTTACGCAAACGTACTTTAATGGACAAAAACAATTCAGACATATTTTGAAAGAGTGTTTTATGGTACGAATCTAAGATTAAAGAATACCTGGATAGGACCTTACCGTATATGTATACGCTATTTTGTGTACGAATTATTGTGAAGCGGCGAGAAATGGCAATTAAGGGATATTTTTGTGTAGATTTTTTTATGTAGACATTATACCCACTGCCATCTTGTTGTCGTAATACAAATTTATTGAATTGTAAAACCATAATTTATATTCATTTTAATTCACTTATTGAAAACAAAAATACAATTTAAACACAACGATAGGCAATTTTTTTTTTCAATCTTTTGATACGAAATGGAATTTTATTTTAGGTTTATTATTTATTTCGTAAATATCAGTCTAATATAAAGCGCCTCAATTTTGTAGACTTTCAGAGAGTTTTAAAATGCGCCATTCTCCATGAAAGTGGTAATATACCGAAAATAAAACTTAATACGAAGTTTTTATTTCAGAAAATTAAGTGTTTTATAAAGGATTTCCAGAAATTCGACGAAATGAGTAAACCGGGAATTTCTTTCTTTCGGTAAGTTGACATCTTCATTTTTAACTAAACCAAATAACAAAAATTTAGTTTAGTGATGTGCCTAAATGCCTTTTAGTGATTTATTTTATTCAAAAAGTGGTCAAAAAGTGAAAAGTTCGTCATTCAATAAATGTAAACAAATGTAATGTTGACAGTTCAATGTTTACCAGAAAATAGTTCAGTGCCGGTGTACGTAAAGTGTGCGTAAGAAAGTTTAAGGGAAGGAATTTTTCAGTCTGTTTTGCATTGCGGTTTTTATTGTGTTAAAATAAATAAAGTATATTCGGTAGGCTTATTATTTAAATAAATTTGTTTATTTATATTTTTATATACTCTTCCCCACTTTATAATTCTGTTTCCATAAATAATATATAGTGAAATAAATAAATAAAAAATATTTTAAAATAGAATACTGTTTTTTATTTCAAATTTTCAAAACTGATTCCATCAAACAAAAAAATCCGCAATATTAAAAAATCGATTTGTTTACGCATAGATGACATCACATATCAATCAAAATGGTTTTAAACGAACCGCTTCAATGGCATACCGAACTTTTAAATTGTCCCCCACTGATTTACGCCGTTTCTGTTATATTGCATGTGTGTGCGTTCTATGAATGCATTGCAAACAAAATTCGGACAGAATTTTTGTGTAGAGGCCTATCCAGTTCTTCTATAATCTAAGGAATTTCGCCCGATTACAAAGAGTAAAGAAACGGCATTTGATCAGTTTGTTATTTATATTTTAAGCTTAATTAAATTTTTAAATATACTTAATTTCACGTTAATGTCACTTTACAAAATACTAAAATGTATGACACGCTACTACAATGATTACGACAAAATTAGAAGCAATCTCTAATTCGCGAATAAGATCGTTTGTCTTCTATCATCGGAATTTTATGCATTCCCATATGATTGTAAGAGATTTCAAAATGTTGACAGCAAAGTTTTGGTCTTACCTTTATTCGCTTGAGTGGACAGCTAACTTATCAGAGAGCGAAGAAAATTGTGAATAAATAAAAGTTCGATGCTCCCTTTCCGGTTTTATTTACAAAATCTCTTAATTTTAATAAACAGTTCTTTAAAACTCTTATGAATTATGGATGAAATTTGAGAATTTTTATGGAAAATTCAAAAAAGAATTATTCTGATCTAAATCTAATATTAGACTGAATGGTAAGATGTCACGTTTATGCCGTTTGGTTTTGTCATTCGTGTGTCATGTAGTTCTATTGTCTTATTTTTCAGTAGATTACATTTTGCAATGCAGTGTGATAGGACTTAAGTTTGGCTGTCTAAAAGCGCCTTTACGCAAGCCAAGGTACGAAAAACTTAAGTCTAAAAGCGCCTTTACGCAAGCCAAGGTACGAAAAACTGACTTAGAATGGCGTCAAATCCGCATTAGAAGATGAGTCAAATTTTTACATGGCAGAGATTAGCATGCAATATAATATGATGCGTCAAGTATACGAGGTCTGTTCAAAAAATATCGCGAATTTTGTGTTTTTTTTTTTCAAAAATTATTTATTTATTCATGAATATCTATTTTGTCCCCTTCAAAGTAATCCCCACCAGATATTATACATTTGTGCACCAACGTTTTTTCCAATCCTCGAAGCACGTCACAAAATCATTTTTTTGTGATCTTCTTCACCTCCTCCTTAGATGCCGTCTTTATCTCCTCAATCGTAGCTTAGCGTGGCCCTTTCATGGGGCTCTTCAGTTTCGCGAACAAGAAAAAGTCGCAGGGGGCCAGATCTGGGGAATACGGTTGTGCGGCATTATTAGTGTGTTGTTTTTGGCCAAAAATGGCAAAAGCCAATTTTTGTTCTTCCACAAATCCGGGCGTTTCTGGTGGATTGCTTCGCACAACTTGCGCATAACTTGCAGGTAATATTCCTTATTGACCGTTCTACCCTGTGGCAAAAACTCATGATACACCACGCTTCTGCAATCGAAGAAAACTGTAAGCAAAACCTTCACATTTGACCGAACTTCGCGCGTTTTTTTCGGTTTTGGCTCTAGTGGCAGCTTCCATTGGGATGATTGAGCTTTGGTTTCCACGTCATAACATGATTCGTTACCCGTTATGACCCTCTGGAGCAAATTTGGGTCATCGAGGACAGAGTCCCCTTAGCAATGTTAACGTGATGCTGTTTTTGGTCGAAATTGAGCAAAAATCGAAGACGAGCCAAAACACGTGGAAGCAAAGCAGCTGTCAAAAATTAACTGAATATTCAAAATGGCCGAACTTATCGCCACAAAAAAAATTTAAAATACGTAACCCGCGGAAATTCAAAATTCGCGATAATATTTTAACAGACCTGGTATGACATGTTAGCGCAGAATATGATGTTATTAGGTACATACGCGTTACATTAAGAAAATATGGTGTTATTATGTACATACGCCTTACATGCCATGCAGTCATATGACTTACCATACAAACTTATGGTAGCCTGACAAAATTACTATTATTTGTATTTGTATTTGGCTAAGTTTAACTTCCGCTTTGTAATTTTACTCTCGAAAAAAAATCTAATAAATTAAACATAGATTAAGAATTCTATTCAATTTAAATTGGATCTAAAATTTTAAGAGTTAATTTAAATTTTCGTAGATGAAAATTCAGAAACGGAAATCGAAGTTTATTTAGCGTGAAATAAGAAAATAAAAGAAATTCATTTGGACATTTTCATAATTTGTATGACCTATTTTATACTAATAAGAGTGTTTGCTTCTTTTAATTTTCATTTATTAATTTTGTTTTTTTTCTTCTCCTGTTTACTTATTATAGGTCAATGATGGTAGGAGTTATTCTGTAAATGTTTTCATCAATAATAAATTCAAAATTTATTGTTTGTTATTGACAAAGTTTTATTTTTAAGAAAATATTTAAACAGGTGTTTTTTCTTTTTGGTTTGGACTATTTATGAAGGTGTTATTTTTTTGGATTTTTGGTTTGTAAAAAAAAAAACTCTAATTGAGTTAAAAATATTCCGAAAAGTCATTAATGAATTTTTTTGTTTGTTTTATTTTATAATAGAGTTTTGGGTTTTTCTTTTGTATATGTTAGATTATCCGGAAAGTGGAGGTCTATTTTATTTGACAGTTGTCAAAGATTACTGTCAACGAAAATGGTATTTAGTTAATTTAAGGGTTGCCATTTTACTTTATGAATTGTTAACTACTATAGAAGATATGCCGATTGGGTACTGATACAAGAAGCTTTGAATGGTAATTTTTCGAACAAATTTTCTTTAGCGATGGTTCGGTGGACGCTCTGGCAATCAACAAGTGACTGTGCTGAAGCCATTGTATCCGCGAAAAGTGTCTCGTGTGCATTTGGGTGAAAAATATGGGTCAATGACCCGTAAAAATAGAGACACCATTACTATCATTTCTGAGGGCTACGGCCTTATGATATCCGAATTTTTGGGACTTAAGTCGAAGATTTTAATCTGGATCATATGTGGTTTCAAAAAGACATCGCCACAAGCTAGAGAACACGAAAAATTTTTTCCTTTATTGTTCAGGACGCAATAAAGGAAAATCTCCCAGGATGCGTAATTTCGATATTTTGTGATGTTAATTGGTATCCAAGTGCTTACAATTTGATGCTATTGAATTTTTCGTAAGGGTCTAAGCAAAATATCGTGTTTATGTGGATAATTTTCCAAAAAATGATTATAAAATCATAAAAGATTACATCAAAAAGATCTAATTCTGTAAAAAGTCTAGTGTCAGTCATTTAACTGATTTTATATTTCATGTATAATGGCAACGTCCAAATAATATAATGAAATAAAAACTGCATCAAAATCTAAATTTCAAATTGTATAATATTTTATTTAAGTTTTTATTTCCAAAACAAAAATTGGATATAATCCTTTAGTTAGTTGACATAAAAACTACATTTTCATATTATAATAAATTTGTATAATTTTGTAAATCGAAGAAATAAAAAAAATATATTTTTTTTTGTTGATAAATTGAAATGTTATCCGTTCTATAAGAAATGGTTAATATTATCCAAAGAGAAAACCGTAAATTTAAAGTAAATAAATCTATTTGAAAGACAACAACTTCACAAAGTGACTAGATATTTTTTTAAAGACTATTTAAGAAATAGAAAGCTTTTTAAAGATGATTGTAAAACACTTTAAATATGCAACAAATAAATAAATGCAATTAAATAGTCTATTTTTAGGTAAGTATAGATAAAAAATTTCGTTCCATTCAATATGTTCGTTCCACTTATATTAGACGATTAAAGAAAAAAAAAAATTTTTTATTATATTTTCGATAAATCTAAAAGAATCTATTTAAAACTGGGAAAAATCTATTGCATTATTTAATGCTAAAATTAAAAATTTCGAATAAGATTGATAATTAACTCCACTTAGTGTAATGTAAATACAATAAAACAAAAATCATATTTTTTTTTGGTTGGCGATCATTTAGATACTCGTAGAATCTTGTTGATTGGGGATCATTTAGATAGATTGTTTTAAAAATAAACAATAAAAAAAAAATACACACACGCACACACAAAAAATACTATCAATTTATGCGTGTATTATTTTATTTTTGTTTATTTATAAATTTAGAATTTAACAAAAAAAAAATATAGCATTTTTTGTAAAGTTGGAATTAAGAATAGAGAATCAAAATTCACATTTCCGTAATAACCTAAATACCAACAGAATAGAAACAAAACACAAATTGGAGAGCTTTTTTTCTTCTTCGACATAAAACAAAATAAACTTTATAATTTTAACTGTATTGATATATGGCAGACTCTCATCATAGTAGTCATATAGTCTCAAAAAAATATTTAAGAAAAATACACTTGGAAAAAAATTATCTTTTGGAATTGGGGAGGACTATGATTTTTACGACTTGAGTGAATTTCAGAGAAAACTGCTTGTTTATGTTTTCGTTGTTTTTCTTTTTGGATGTGGAAATGGGAATTTTTTTTTTTTTGTTTTATTTTTTTTTTGTTGCCGGAACACTTATTTTGTGCAGAAGACCACAAGGAAAAGAAAATAAATTCTTTGCTTTCAGAGAGAATAAGAAGAAATTATTGCTGCTAAAATTACAAAATAATAAACACCTTTTTTTGTAGACCCAAGTTTTCACAATGTCTGTCGATCCCACGCTATGACGTAGATCGCGCGCTGCCGATCGGCGTTTTCCATTTCGTGATGCATTGTGATGCGGTGGCCTTTTGTCCCATCCAGACATTGGTGGCGGCGACCGAAGTGGACATCCTACCGGTCCCGGTGTCACAATGGCGATATTTTCACTTTTAATTGAATCATTGCCACTGCGAATACTATGCTGTCCGCTACCAATACTATGAGTGCTGCGATTGCTGTTGTTGCTGCTGCTATTGTTAGTGTTGCTGCTGCTATTATTAGTGTTGCTGATGCTGCTATTGTTAGTGTTGCTGCTGCTATTTGGACTATCACTATTGCTATGACTGTGGTTGTGGCTGTTCGTTTTACTGATGCTGTTGCTGCTACTTACAGTAGCACTACAACTGCTGGTGGCACTGCTGCTGGTGGTAGTTCTATCGCTTCTACGAAATTCGCTGCTAGTCTGGCTAGCATCGTAACGACTTCTTAATAGAACAGTCCAGCTGTTCTTTTCGTCATCAGCATCGTCGATCTTGCTGCTCTGGCTATTATTACTTTCGTTCCGACAATTATTACTCAATAAAAGACAAGTTGTTTGCCGTTTATTTGAAGAGAACACTACGTTATCGTTATGATTATTTTTAGCTTGAACAGGCTCTGGTTGAACGTCATCGTTCGCTTGATTCAAGATATATTTGCCAGAGCATGTTGGTGGGTGATTGGTGTTGTCGCTGATGTTATTGGTGGATGGCGAGTCAATCCTTTTCGAATCAAGATGGATTTCCGATTTATTTTGCGCCGCCAATTCGATTTCGATAGCATTCAATGTGGGCTCACTAAATGAATGGGTCGATTGCGATAGGTCGCTCGCTTGATTGACAGACTCTAGGGATGATGTAAACAGTATTGGTGTCGGCCCTTGACGGTGGTCGCTGGCCATATGATTATCGTCTAATAAACTACGATCAGTTCTTTTACTGCACGAGATATGTTTGATATCGATGCTGTCAGATTTTCGATGTCCCAGTTTTGTTGCCCAACTAAAACTGAAATTTTGCCGTTGTCGAAAGAAACGCTTAAGTTTCGATTGCGATTTTCTTTTGGGATCATTACGATCTGGTACAGGATTAGGGCTGATGTTCCTTGTTCTATCATCAAATCGCACTCTTTGGCTATCTATTTCGGTTTCAGTTAGACAGCGACTATCACAGTTTCCACCGTTCCATTCGTGTCTGACTTGTTCTTGGATATTTTTAGTATTTACCTCCATGATATTAGCTTTGAATTCCTTGGCACTTCGACTTACCAGTATGTTTACATTCCCTTGCACGACTTCTGCTGCATTATTTACTACCGAGCCAGAGGCTGTCAATCCTCTGCCAAACTCTGTCATTCTGGCATTTTCAAAACAAAGAGGCGTTGTGGTTTTATCTAATTTTAACCCACCACTATCGCCTGTGTATCCTATTACGGCACTCTCATTAATATCGTATCTCATTAGGACGGGATAGAATTCGGAATTGTCAACGATTAGTATTGACCGGTTACTAGGAGGGGATGGACGATTTTGATTTTGATCGGATGCACCAACACCAGCTGATCTTTGTGATGGTGTATGTCCGCATCCCAAGCCAGTGCTGGATTTTTTACCATCATTGGCAGCGCCGTTATGGTGGTTTTCATTTCGTAATAGCAGCGGATTCAAATTCGCAACATCGACCAAAAGAACTGGTTTCGACCCAGCATTGCCAACGCCATTACCGCCATAGCCTATGTGTGGGCAATTTTCACGATTGAAGATTTTCTTTTCGCTTGAACTCTTCTGGATTGAGTGCGTACACTCGTTCAGCACTTCGCCCGAGTATATTGAATGCATGACTTTCCGTTCATTCTCTGTCAAATTACATCCGTCACCGTAAATCATTTCCCTGCGCTTGTAGATTTCATCTTCGAGCTTCTTAATCAACTCGATATCGATGGTCACATCAACTTTGGGCTCAGCCTTTGTACCTGTCATCCCTGCACCTGATGCCGCTGCCACCGCTGCTGATCGGATCACCGAAGAAAGACGTTTTGTCAAATTGAAATTGGGCGGACCGCTCAGAGGACGGAGAAATTTCGGTCGACGACGATATTGTATACGATTCTTGTCCAGGTTGATGACATTCGTTGTTTTACCACTTGCTGGAGGCTTTTTAAATACAAATCGCTCATCAGCTGTTAACAAAGGTGACACGGAACCAGATTCCGTAAAATTTTGTTCGCCAATCTTATCGTCGAAACCATTTCTAGCCGCAGGAATATGCAGGGGTGTACTCTGCTTAAATTTGATGTTGGATTGGAAAAATCCATTATGATGTCTGCCCAGATCGTTCGATACATCCATTTCAACTAATCCGATTCGCCATGTAAGATTTGATGGAATTTCATAATTTCTTAGATACTTTATTAATTATGCAAATCGTCTCTCTAATACGGCCATCAGCTTGTCTCGGTACAAAACTAATACAACACAACAATTTCATTTACAGCTTAGGTATAGTGGATATACTATTTTCGATTTGAAATTAAATTGGGCGAACTAAACTCGTATGCTGATCATATGCAATATTATTTCAAAATCTTTAACATGACACCCACTTGCAATGCTGCGCTTATTTACCACAAAAATACGAACATATCCAGTCGGGTAGGCACTTTACCTTTTTTTCTTTCGTCTTCTTCTTCTTCTTTTTGTTTTTGGAAAATTATTATATATTATGTTTTAATGTTGTTTAATGTTACAATTTCCAGTCGATTGCACAACCGATATAACATGTACAAGAAAATCATTTTATTCAGGCAAACCGTGGGAAGTAGTATCGCCAGTACACAGCCATGCAAATTTGTCGTTTCTCCTTTTCTTTTCGTTACACTTCCTTGTGGGGAGGGGGGGGGGACATACACCTTTCGATTTTGATCTTTGCAAGGATTCAATTTTTTTTTTGTATTTAAATCTTTTCTCATTAATCGTACTTTTAATTATTAAGTTTTTCTTTTCATTTAAATTTAAAAAAAACCAAAAAAAAATAACAAATAAAATTTTAATATTTCCGGAGTTTAATATTTGAAAATATTAATTGTGCAATCGTAACAGTTTGTCTGATATTTTATATTTTATTGAACAGATTTGATCCAATGTGGAGTAAGTATTTGGTGATTGTTTCAAAGATGAGAACAGGAAGTTGTAAGTAATCCGTTAACCAGATGGAGTGAGCATACACGTATGGTAAGAGTGTATAATCTCAACTAAAAACTGCACTGGATATGATTGTTAAAAAAAATATTTTTTTTAAAAAAAAAATCACTATTAACATGGACCCGATTACGAAACAATAAATCTAGACGAGTTTACAACGTCAATTTCAAATAACATGAAAACGGCCAAACAACAGCAACAGATAACACGTATGAAAATCGGTTAGAAACGAACCGAAAGTGAATTTGTACAAACTGAACGAATCGATTCACTGCAGAACTAAATAGACGATCGATTAAAACCAGGTACGTACGTTCAGGTGCACATTTCTAGGTGGAATTTTAGCAAAGTCCAAAATTTTGGCTATGCGCGACTACGAACAACTAGCCGAACCGCGGAAAGAGATCTACAACAAATCGATGTCAACCTCATACTGAACATGCCACTTCGGTTGTCTTCGATTCATCGTAGTCGTTTCTAAATATGAGTTTTGAGTATCTTTTCCCGAGACTTTGCGTAAGATACCGTCGTATCCCTTGTTGGGCGGCCAGAAACGTTCCCCCTTCCACGTTTCGCGTTTCTCGTTCAACATTTCTTGTTTCTTATTTCTGATTTCTGATTGGAATCGAATCGGTGTTGAGTTGGTCGATTCCGTACACCGGTACGATCGATGATCACGAATGGAAGTTCTCGGTGTGCTCGACTGTTGATGGCCGAAGTTTGCTGATCGTTTCCGTCGTCAGCATCGTTCAGTCTTATCTTCGTTAATGTGAATGTTGTTCGTTCTTATTGTTGCTGCCGTCTCTATAACAAAACTTTTATTGCTGTCGCCGATGTTCCTTTCGCTTCTAACGTTTCTACAGCATTTATTTCCAAATCAACTCAACTAATTTAGAATAAGAAATTTCTTGGAGCAATTTAACTCCAAGGTATTTAGCAGTAATATTTAAAAGTCGCAGAGCTTTTTGTAATTCACTACAAACCAATCCGAACTGATCATTTGTGATTGTGGAAAATGTTGTTAACGTCGGAGTCGAGCAGAAGACGACGCGACGAAAACGAGTAGTTTTCATGACAAACGAGTATCGACGCCGTTTTGTATATACTGTTCGTATTGTATAGATGGAAGATAAATCTTGTAAGCATTGTAGATGTTGATCAACAATAACCATCGAGTGTATTACCAGTTATTTAACATATTTTGAATTATTATGGCGAACGGTCTTTGTGACGATGAACTTTCAACCAGTAGTACAGTAGGACAAGTCGAACCTGAGCCAGGTGTTCATACAGACAAAACACCGGAAATAATTACTCAACAAATTCTCTTTTAGTCCTATTTTATGCATCTTTTATCCTCCTATACTCATACATTTATTTATACATTAATATAGAATAGATACACACAAGTGTAATAGTAATTTTTCTGCAATTTGATCTTGTTCATATTTCATGTTTTATTGTTAACGATTATTTATTTATTTAATTTTTATGGGGATTTGATTATTAAAAATTGTAGAGGTGATCCAAATATCAATTTAACCTTGAAATAAAATTTTCTTTTATTTTTCACTGTTCATATCAACAGTCACTCAAGAAGTTATCTTTTCCGAAAAGATAGTCACAGGAAAATTTGCGTTTAATGCAATTGCACAGTAAAAAAAAAATTACTATAAATTTCACAACTAAAACAATTTTTTTTTTCGATAACTAAACAAATTTACTTTCTAATTTTAGGAAATTATCGACAAAATAACAAAATTTCAAATATTTTATATAGAATTTCAATGAAATTATTATCTTATCTTATTGTTATTTTTTAAAGCTAAAAATAACAAGATTATATACATCTTCAGGTAATTCTGATACCTACAATTGAATACATATTTTCTCACATTTTAAAATTGTAAAAAAATTGTTTTTTTTTATATTGCTGTTATCATAAAAATAAATATTTATGTACTATGTATTTACATAAATATACCCACTATACAATAGTTTTATGTATTTAAAGATAAAAAATAATAAGCCAACCCGTTTAATAGAGTTTTCCGCATTAACATCTTTTTATACATATTTTTAAGTTAAAGTATTTTCTATGACATAAACACTTGAAAATTTTTTTTAGATAACATATTTGAGATAAAATGAAGTATTTTGTATTATTAATCATTATTCGATTAAATTGTTTCGTTTTATCATTTGTATTTCGAATTTACCATAGATATATATGATTAATTTTTAAAAAAAGAAACTAAAAATATTTTATTAAAATTATTGGGAAAAAATTTTAATTCGCAAAAAAATATTTCAAGTTTTTCCATTAACTAAAAATGTAGTAAACAAGAAACTGCATTATCGACATATGAATATTTTTTTTCAACTTTGACCGATATTTGTCAATAATAATCTTTATTCTAAAATTACCAAAAAAGAAAATTAAACAAACATTAAATATTCACAATATTTGTCACCTGTTACAGAAACAAATTTTTCCAATTTATTAAGCTTGTCAATAGATGACACCAGTTTATCAGTAATAAAATATCTAAAAAAAGGTATATTCAAAATTACGTAACTGAATTTAGAGAACTTAATAAAATAATTCACATCTGATCGAATATGACATGATTTATTAAAATGTCAGTATCTTATGGATAAAGGTTTCTGTAGATGCAAACATCATTTATATGCTAAAATATATGCTATATAGAAAATGAAAATTAAAAAAACAAAACTTTATGATTATCTATAATATATTACAGAGAGACAAATGTCTCCTAAACGTTATGATATTTTATAGTCTAGTATTGGGAAAATCCGAAAAATAAATACTAAATGTGTGTCGGAATGTACACGAAAATGTACACTGCAGTCCAAAAGTTTGCAACCATCACGTTGGCTTTAAAAGGAAAATTATATAAAATTTGTAATTTAAAATGAACGGAAAAAAATATTTGTATTTAATTTGGAATTAATAGAAAATGTAAAAAAAAAATTCTCAAATTGATTTTTTATCGGAAGAACCCGTTTTACGTTTGATGACAGCTTGTACGATTTCTAGGCATTTGATCAATAAGTTTTTTTTTAAGAAAAATTTCTTCACCAATTGACTGAAGTTGTCCTGACAGAAAACCATTTTTATATTATAATTCCTTCAATTCACAGCTTCCGACAGTAAATTTTTTTTACCACTGAGGGACATGTAGGATCTTCTATTATACGCAAAGATCTGCAATTTTCACTTAACCGTCTGGCGTACGAGGTCTGTTCAAAAAGTATCGCGAATTTTGAATTGTCACGGGTTACGAATATTCGATTTTCGATTTTTTGTGGCGTTATGTTGGTACTCATGTCTCTCACTTATGCCGACAAGTTCGGCCATTTTGAATGTTTAGTTATGTTTGACAGCTAACGCAGCTTGCACGTGTTTTGGCTTGTCTTCGATTTTTGCCCATTCCAAAAAATGGATCAAAGAATCTGTAACAAATTTTGTGTGAAGAACAAAATTAATTGCGCGGACGCATTCCGAATGTTGACTGTGGCATATGGTGAAGGTACCTTGGATCGGTGGTATAAAATGTTCTCAGAGGGCCGAGAAAATGTGAACAACGAAAAGCATGCCGGACGCCCGAGCACGTCAAAAACAGACGAAAACATTGATGAAGTGAAAAAAATAGTATTGGCCAATCATCGAATCACCGTTAGAGAAGTTACCGAGAACTTAAACATATCGATCCATTCTATTTTTACCAATGATTTGGGCGTGAGACGGGTCGCCGCGAAATTCATACTAAAATTGCTCAATTTTGACCAAAAACAGCGTCGCATTAACATTGCTAAGGACCTGTTGGACTCCGCGACGACCCAAATTTGCTCCAGAGGGTCATAACTGGTGACGAATAATGTGTTTATGGTAATGACGTGAAAATCAAAGCTCAATCATCCCAATGGAAGCTGCCGCACGAGCCAAGACCGAAAAAAGCGCGATAAGTTCGGTCGAAAGTGAAGGTTTTGCTTACAGTTTTCTTCGATTGCAGGGACGTGGTGCATCATGAACGGTCAATAAGGAATGTTTCCTGCAAATTATGCGCAAGTTGCGTGAAGCAATCCGCCAGAAACGCCCGGATTTGTGGAAGAACAAAAATTGGCTTTTGCCATTTTTGGATAAAAACAACACACTAATAATGCCGCAGCCACCGCATCCCCCAGATCTGGCCCCCTGTGACTTTTTCTTGTTCCCGAAACTGAAGAGCCCGTTGAAAGGACGACGCTACGCTACGATTGAAGGAGCTGAACAAGATCACAAAAAATGCTTTTTTGAAGTGCTTCGAGGATTTGAAAAAACGTTGGCGCAAGTGTATAATATATGGTGGGGATTACTTTGAAGAAAACAAAATAGATATTCATGAAAAATAAATAATTTTAAAAAAAAAACACAAAATTCGCTATACTTTTTGAACAGACCTCGTATATTTGGAAAGTATGCAATTTTTTTTTAAATTTTTTAAGGGCACAGTAGCGGTTTCCTAACCCCATGTGCCCAACTAAACCAGAAGCTTTGAATCACTTTTTCATCCTTGTTAGAGACATTCGATTCTGGGGGCTTTTATTTAATTCGCACCGAATTTGAGGTGGCAGAAGTCTCCTTTCACTTGTTATGCAAATGAAGTGATCCTCGCTTAAGGTAGTGACCACTTGTCACACGGTTATATCCATCAACAAGTTTTGATCGAACAAAGGAGATTCTAGTGGTTCTATACCTTGAAATTCCTGCCCCCCTCGCCTATTAACCTGATCTTAGTCCATGTGACTAGTACTGTTCCCCAAGATCAAAAAAACATGTCAAAGGACGTCATATTGACACTATTGATAACTTTCAGAGGAGTGTCGAAGAGCTGAAGGCGATTCCAGTTGGAGAATTTCATCCCCGCCACAGAGAGTGCCAACAACAACCCCCCTCCTCCTTATTTTATCTAAAGCTGTCCAAAGAAACTACTTTGAAATCAAGGTAGTCATATACTTTTGCCCTGTAGTGTACATCAACGACAAATTTTGTACAACACAACATCAAATATATCCAAACATGTGCTATTCATAGTGTATTTAATCGTCCACTTTTGATGGCATAGATCTTCGAAGAACTGGATCCTCCTACACGTGCTAAGATACTTTTTAACTCTTCACATGCAGATGTTGCTCTAAAAGCAGATAAAAAAATAAACAAATTAATCCATAATGCAGAAGCTAATCCTACTCAGCTTCTGCATTTTAATTAATATTTGTCACTATATTCTCTTTCGACACATACAATTTTCAACTATCCATAGTTACTGATGATATAAGAAGAGGAAAAAAAAGCTTAAAAAAATATTAATAGTGCGTGAATATAGGTCTTATGCGTGTGGCTATTTTGTTCCTCTTAAAGCTAGACTAATTTTATCTGTGTTGTTATGATCCCATTAATTAGGTCGATATACTTACTGAGTATGGGAAGTAGTTGGAAGCTATTTTTAACGATGGTAATTATTGGCATTATCATCAATTTTGGTCTAGAATTTTTTTGGATTTTTTTTTTATAGAAATTGAGACGATGT
The DNA here is from genome assembly GCA_958298945.1 of Atherix ibis. NCBI lineage: Eukaryota > Metazoa > Arthropoda > Insecta > Diptera > Athericidae > Atherix > Atherix ibis. Next base: position 24,888,060 of record OY282605.1, on the reverse strand, counting down.
CAATGATTTTTTTTATTGCGCCTCGATTGGTGTGGCTATTCGATTTTAATGGCCTTTTAACAATTCGAAGATGATTTTTAGTATCTATAAATAAAAAAATGATAAGTCCATTTAAAAGAAAATTGACTACTTTTTATTTACTTCGCTGATAGTGTTACGTTTTTGTTCAGAATTTAATTCTGACTCTAACAAGACCTCGAGAGTATGATAAAAAAAAAAGCTCCCGTCCATTTGGCCTCCAGCATGGGAAATAAATTCATTTCACAACTACTCATGCAAATGACATGAGTTAAGAATTTTCGAAATGCTTTTAAGAATTTTCCATTTGAGCAATATTTCGAACCAATGTAAAAAGGTCGATCAATTTCGAATATTTGCGCAATTCAAAAATGCAAATGACCATGATTGCGACAAAATGTCAAAGAACCGAAAGAAGCTACCGCCACCACGTTGAGAAAGAATGTCTCATTTGTCACTTTAGCTTTTTATCTGCATTGTGCAACCGTCAACCTTAAGCTTTGAATATTTTAATAACTCCCGATTGATGATGAATCACATCTGAATTCCGTTTCGAGTGAATGTATTTATTTAACGGATCACTTTTTCCCATAATCAATTAGTTAAATAATTTTATGGTGTGACATTTTTCCAGTTAAAACATTTATAGTGGTTTTTTTTGTCTTCTGTCTTTGCATTATGATTTTCACAAAGAATTTATGATTAGGATTATATTTTCGAAATAGTTAAGCTTTTATTAATAGAACAAAATTTTTGGAAAAGATTTGCAATTTGGACGAATTTTTTTTATTTTACTAGATTTATGACAAACGAATTGAATACGCTTCGTCAGAAAAACTATAGAAAAAAATAGATTTAGTTGTAATTGATCGCAATTTATTGGTGAACTTGTATCGTATTACTAATTTTAAGTGACACACTTTTATCGTGACTTCCTGAAGTCGGTATTACGGTTATTGGGCGTGTAGTATTTTTTTTTTACTAAGCGTAAAAGTTTGTTCGCAGTTTTATATTAAAATCAAGTTTACCAATTTTTAAAAAAAAAACAAAACATTACCAGTTATTTACTCAAAAAAAAAATTATTTACAATTATTCTAAAGCAGTTATTAAGGGTTATCCGATTTGTGTTTCGAAAAGTTCTCATTTTGAAATTTTCCACAAATTAATTATTCCAAGTAGCTGACCTAATATACTAAATATCTGCGCCTAGTTTGCGAATCCTATTAATGGTCAGAGTTTTTAGGTTAACTAAAATTTATATAGGATTATCGAATTTTTGCAACGGAAAGGATTAGTTTTATAAAAACAACTTTAAAAATTGAGATTATAGTGAAATTCTTATTTAAATAGCGAATAAAAAATATTTAAATGGTCGCCACGTGACTTATTGTAGGACTCGATCCTTTTGACGTTAATTTCTGATGACTTTTCCGTATATTTCGAGCCCTAATTCGGACATTACTTGACATTTAAATACTCCAAAATCTGTAAATTGTCTGTGTAAACATGATTTTGCGCGTAGTCCAAAAAAGAAAAAGTCCAACGGAATTTTTTGCAAAAAAATGTATCTTGAAAACACAGATGGTCTATATTAAAATCAACTAGTTTGGAAAAAAAGTCGGTTTAAAGTAATACAGGCTATCAACATCTTCAGACCAAAATGCACATCCGAAGATCAGTTTTCGCGGAAACAATGGCTTTGCCACAGTCACTTGTGGGTTTTCAGAGCCCCATATATGAAAATATCGCCGCTTTTTTGTACATTATTTGGTAATAAAACGAGATTCATAATATAAAATGGCAAAACCTTATACTAAACAAATACCACCTTGGTTGACACCATATGGTCGACTGTTGGACAAATAACTGGGCTGTACTTTCCGAAAGACAAAATGGATAACGCTGTAGTAATCTAAAAATCATTCATCTATATTTAAAGATCAGTTAAAATTTTTTTTATAAAAATAACTTAAAAAATTAAGGTTTTAGTGAAAATTTTATTTAAACGGTGAATAAAAAATATTTAAATGGCCGCCATGTGACTTATCGTAGGACTTGATCCTTTTGAGGTTAATTTTAAATGACTTTTCTGTACATTTCGAGCACTAATTATGAAATTACTTGACAGATAAATGCTCTAAAATTTGTAAATTGTTCGCGTAGCCCCAAAGAGAAAAAGTTCACCGGCGTCAAAAATACAAATCTTGGGAATTTTTTGCAACAAAATTTGTGGAGCTGTGTGGAGCTTGTGGTACCGTCTTGTTGAAACCACAGATGGTCTATATTAAAATCTACTAGTTTAGATAAAAAATGTCCATCAACATCTTCCGACCAAAATGCACATTAGACGGTCACTTTTCGAGGAAACAATGGCTTTGCAACAGTCACTTGTGGGTTTTCAGAGCCTCATATATGGAAATTTCGCTAATATTATAATCAGCACTTTTTTGTATATTGTTTGGCAATAAAACGAGATTCATACTGAACAAATACCACCTTCGATAACGCTATATGGTCGACTGCTGCCAAAAGACATGCCTTTACTTCCCGAATAACAAAACGGATAACGCTGTAATAATCGTCCATATTTAAAGATCAGTTAAAAATTTGTAATAATATTTTAATAATAAAAAAAATTTAATTTGTTAATAATTAATTATTTTTTACAATGTTTAAAAGTTCTAAAATAGTAAAAAAAAATTATATTCAATTTATTACCCCTGGTAAATTTTGGGCTATAACTTTTAATTAAGACTTAAATCGAATCTAAACCAAATTAATAGACAGATTTTCAACAACAAAAAAAGACTTAATACTAAAACATATTTTTTTAAGTACCATAAATTATGTTTTTATGTTCAAAATATATATTGTAATAAAAGAAAATATTGTATACAAAAATATTTTGTCGATTGTTTTTATATTTTTATGGCTAAATTGCAAATTTGATTTTTATTTTCAAATAAGTTTTATTCAAAGCCAAGGAAACATACGATCTTAATGGACATTTTTTTGTTATTGTTGCAAACTATCTTTCTATTGGGATTGTGTATTTTTTTTTCAACGACTATTTAAAGCTTATTCAAGAGTAAATATTTTTCATAAAATTTTATAAGATATCATATATGATATTCGAAAATCATGGCTAATTACAACAATCGGATTATGGTTTATGTTGTTATTGTGCGAGTATTTTTCCATCATATAACATAAAATATTCATAGTCAATATTATTATTAAAAAATAAAAAAACAGATTCGAACACCTAATATAATTAATATAATAGAAAAACTTTATAGTTAAATAACCTGATCATTAACAAGGTTTATTTCCAACTCTATTAAGAGAGACACTATAATACGGTCCTAAATATGAAGGCGGTCTTAAAACGATGACTAATAAAATATCGAAACGTGTTAATATAAACAATTTTTTTTCTCGTAAATAATATTTTTTATTTTTTATTTTATAAATTCGAAGGTAGTGTTGATAAAAAAAAAATTGAAACAGATTTTGGCAAATGGGTCAATACTATTTGTAGTTAGTTTATTTTGTGTTCAAAGTTGAGTGAGACAATTTCATATAAACTAATGTCATGTGTAGGAAAAAAATGCATGTAAAAATATTGAAAACATATTCAATCATAAATGATGTAAAAAGTACTTTTGTTTATTCAAATTCACTATAAAGTCAAATTTATGAATGCAAACTTAAACGGAATCTAAAAAAAAAATGGAGATTTATGGGGTGTATTAAAAGAAAATAGTTAACATATAATCAAATTTATACAACCGGGTTATGTTTACAGTAGAGGGTGATAAACTCTTTATCAATACCCACCCATTTATGTTGTAGACTATTGAATGGGAAAAACATTATCAGAAATAAATAACAGAAGAAAAAACAACGAAACAAATAAACACGAACAAGTCGAATGGAGATTGTATGCATTACGTGTACTATATCGAATGTAAATAGTAGCATTTACTTTTTGAAATGCACTTTTATCGTCATAAATTGCAGTCTTGTTCTACAATATTTATCATATCTTGTTCAGATCTTAGAGACTGTAAGGCAACACTTTAAAGTAGCGTATAAAATTCACTTTTGTTTATATTCAACAAAATGTATCAGCAATTCAATATTTGTATTTTTGTTGATCTATCAAATTTTGGTTGTAACATTTGGTTTTGTTTATTTTATCTAATCGATATTGTAAAATTTCCATATTTATTTTCTATTTGCTTTTATTTTATCTACAAATAAAAATATGCTTTTTTTTATATAAAGAAAAAGTATTTAAAATAGCAGGTAAAAATGAATCAAAAATGATGATAATCAAAATAATTTTTTAATTTAATTCAATCGAAAAAATAATTTTTTTTATTTTTTATCTGCAATTATTCTGTCGTTTTTTTTTGTTGAAGAAAGTAAAGTTATTTTTTTCACTTTTTATTTGAAATTGAATTCAAAATATAATTTTCTTCGTCAGTTAAAACTGTTTGCCAACGTTCTGGCAGCTTATCCATTCGCCTGGAGATGAAGTCCTCGATTTTGGAGGCGGGGATAAACTTCGCAAAATTTGCTTACTCATTTCCATCAAGAAAGTTTAGCGGCGATCTGAATAGGTGGCAGTGCGTTGGGGTAATATCAGGAGAATATGGGTGATGGGGTAAAATGTTCCAACCAAACTCTGCAAGTTTTTGTGTGAATTTCTTTGCCACATGCGGTCTAGCGTTGTCATGATGAAACATTTAAGTTGGCTAAAGATGGATAATTATATTGAATTTCTCTCATCAAAACAGAGCAGATTTGTTCTGCTCATACTGCGACGTACATTAACGAGCAGAATTAACCGTTCCACATTCTTTGAGCAGCTCATAGTGTATTACACCCTTGCTGTCCCACTAACAACACAGCATAACCTTCTTCTGATGCACTCGTACACCTGATTTTGCTGCAGACGTCGGAATTTCCCTACTGTAAAGGATATGTTTTCTTACCACATTCTTGTAAACTATTCACTTTTCATCTCCAGCTATAAAGCGGTGCAAAAACGGCTCCGTTTTGTGACGAGCAAGAATCGTAGAACAAACGGAAATTCTTTCCATTGAAGTTTTCTCGTTTAATTAATGTGACACTCAAACAGAGTGTTTTGATATAAAGTAGTTGTCTGGTAAATTCTAAGCTTGAAGGCTATGTCGGCGGAGGTTAATGTTCGATTTGTTCTGCTCATATTGCGAAGTACTTCATAATTGACATGTGATGGCCTTCATAGGTAGGTTCATCTTTATAAGAAAAAACAAGCGAAATAAATTTTATAAATCATTTTTGGAACGTTTAAGCTGTTACTGCAACCTCCCCACACACTTCACATAATTTTTTTTGCAGCCGAGACCTCTCTGTTTCCTTTTTTTGGATCTCTATAGTATACGAGATCTGTTCAAAAAGTATGGCGAATTTTGAATTTCCGCAGGTTACGTACATTCGATTTTCAATTTTTTGTCGCCTTATGTTGGTACTCATGTCTCTCACTTATGCCGACAAGTTCGACCATTTTGAATGTTCAGTTAATTTTTGACAGCTGCTTTGCTGGCACGCGCTTTAGCTCGTCTTTGATTTTTGCTCAACTTCGGCCAAAAGCAGCATCGCATTAACATTGCTAAGGAGCTGTTGGACTCTGTCCGCGATGATCCAAATTTGCGACAAAGGGTCATAACTGGTGATGAATCATGGGTTTATGGTTATCACGTAGAAACCAAAGCTCAATCATCCCAATGGAAGCTGCCGCACGAGCTAAGACCGAAAAAAGCGCCAAGTTCGGTGAAATGTGAAGGTTTTGCTTACAGTTTTCTTCGATTGCAGGGGCGTGGTGTATCATGAGTTCTTGCCACAGGATAGAACGGTCAATAAAGAATATTATCTGCAAGTTATGGGCAAGTTGCACGAAGCAATCCGCCAGAAACGCCCGGATTTGTGGAAGAACAAAAATTGGCTTTTACCATTTTTGGCCAAACCCAACACACTAATAATGCCGCAGCCATCGTATTCCACAGATCTGGCCCCCTGTGACTTTTTCTTGTTCCCGAAAGTGAAGAGCCTAATGAAAGGGCGACGCTAAGCTACGATTGAGGAGATAAAGACGGAATCGAAGGAGGATTGGAAAAAACGTTGGCACAAGTGTATAATATCTGGTGGGGATTACTTTGAAGGGGACAAAATAGATATTCATGAATAAATAAATAATTTTTGAAAAAACACAAAATTCACGATACTCTTTATCATATGATAGTGTGATTTGTTAGCTGAAGGAAATGCCATTTAAAAATATAGACCGTTTACACAAAATTTGCTTCAGAAAAAACCTCAATAAACTAAATTGTTATATATGAGGCTTTAAAAACCCACAAGTGACTTTGAAAATGCGTTCAAATTACACCGAGGATATGTTGATTGAATGCAAGAAGAGCAGGCTTTAAATACCGAATTTTTTGAGCAAAATTTGCTTCAGCAAATACCTCAATAAGCTAAATTGTTATATATGAGGCTTTGAAAACCCACAAGTGACTATGGAATAAGCTAAATTGCTTTGAAAACCCACAAGTGACTATGGAAAAGCCATCGTATCCGCGAATGGACTGAGATGTGTGCATTTTGATCTGAACGAATCATTGCCATGTATTCTGAATGAAAAGAAGAGCAGACATGAACTTGAAGTATTTAATGACGAACAAATGTGATTTACTTTTTCTTGAGGGGATACACGAAAAAAATCACAATTTATCAAAAAATGACCGAATTGCAAGACCAAAATGTGCTTCAAAACGATCAATTACTATATGAAGTCACATGGAAACCATTTTCGAAATATTACATGTATAATGGCACGGTCAAAGCAATAGACTTTAAATATTTTTTTTTATCAAAACCTGAATTTTTAATGCTTTTTCATTTAAGTATACTTTCCGAATCGCAAATTGGATAACCCTATTTAAATGTCATTTCAAACGAAAAGTCAGGCCATTAAAGAGCAATGCAACCAGCACTATTCGAACTCAAAACGGCTGCATATACGTACTAAACGCAGACCTCACAGTACCAACTCTTTTCCATTTCGGCATATTTGATCAGCTTTTTGGAATAATATTTTGTTTGTGCAAAATTTTAAAATGAGCTCATTATTTTTGTCGCCAACATTGTACACAAGGTAAATAATATTTATTCACTAACCAATACTTTGAGAGCAATCAAATTTCAATAGTTTCACCTAATAGATATAATCGAAAATTTTACTATTATTATTTTAATTTGTTTGTTGAAGGTAGGATGGAGGGGGGTTAATTTGAGCAGTCGTCAGCACGTTCATTCATTTTCTAGCACGTACCTACACTACAGTTTATATAAATAAAATATTTTATATGGTGTGCGGGCGGACAACAAACGTGGAAACGGTTGAAAATTGCTTACATTTAGTGCGATAATAGCGTAGGTTCTTAATACGCCTTTGAACTTTCGCTTTCGTATAATTGAATTCAAATGAATGAATGAATGGAGGAGCATTGAACGACCCAATATACGAGTACCGATAGTACGTACGATGGCGATGCCAACTTGCAAAATGACTGACGAAAAAACAAACGCAATTCAAATTGGATTGTGTTTTTAACATTTGTGATATTTCGGCACGGGTTCGTCTCCTCTCCTGTGAACAGAATAGCCCCACACAGGGTGATGTTACAGTTTACGATCATTACCGTTAGGGATTAATTGTTCAATGACTAAATAGCAATTGGGGAAATTTTCAAATTAATTAAAACAATGGAATAATAGAGTAGAAGAATTCACTGTAAATATAATTTCGCCTGTTTTTATTTGTACTCGAATATACAAAGTGGTAGGTAGATAGGTAGATGTGGTACGGTTGATTTGGTCCCAAAATGATGTACGGTTTGGCACCACCACTCCTTGTTTTTCTGGGAACCGTCAATGCCGATGATGCATGATGTTTGACAAAGAGCATGTGTGTTGCCGAAAGTAAACTGTTTTCGAAAGTCAAGTAAAACGAATCTAAACAAATATTTAGCTTATTGATTGGAAACTTTTATATCGTTCCATAATATATTGTATGTGTAATTTATATTGAGAGCATATGAAAACAAAATAGAAGCGTTCGCTGTTGTGTTGCACTAAATTCGATTGTTTTCTTTCTATCATCAAATAAGTTTTTGGGGAAATTATTGAAGCTTTAAAGTGATGGGAGGCAAGTAGTTAATCGTATCTCTATTTTTGAAATGATAAACAAATGCAATACTTTCTCAGTTTTCTTTGGTTTTAAACAGAATTTCCTATTTTATATAATATTTATGTTAGTAGAATGAATATTATTTTACATTGCAGATGATTCGATAGAAAATATACGCATTTTATTGTGTAAAGATTTATTTTGTTATATAAAATGTATTTTATGATTTTGTTGGTACAAAAAAAAACTAATAAATAATAAATTAATTCAATTCAATGAATGTGATAGTAGAAGTCTATTAAAAATTCAATAAACAAGAACCATAATAATTATAATAGTATTAAATAAAGATTTTTATATTTTTCTTACATACACCTAACTGAAAAATGGAGAATTTTATAAAAAAAACTCATCAATTTAAGGTTTCTTTTCTTCAAAATCAATTTTTATCTAATGTACAATAATTTAAGTAATTAAAAGTTCATTTAGAATTCTAACAGATGGCGCTACTAGTAATTATTGTCAGAAATTAGCGTACTTATTAATGTTAAGAGAAAGAAAATATAAGTTTTATATTTAAACCCATTTAACATACTAGCTTTTTTCCACCCAATAATTAATTGTTATGGAAATTATTCTGAAAATTTTGAAAATAAATATTTTGCGTAGAAAATAATTTTTAAAAATTTTTGTTTTGTTTTGAAAATATCAATTAAAAATGAAAATGATTTTGTTAGTGCGCAAAAATAAACAAAACTGGTCATATACAAATCTTAAATCTAAAGTAATTAAAAGTTTATTTATAATTCTAACAGATGGCGCTAGTAGTAATTATTGTCAGAAATTAGCGTACTTATAAATGTTAAGAGAAAGAAAATATAAGTTTTATATTTAAAACTGTTTTTCATGCTAGCTTTTTTCCACCCAATAATTGTTATGGAAATTATTCTGAAAATTTTGAAAATAAATATTTTGCGTAGAAAATAATTTCCGAAAATTTTTCATTTTATTTTGAAAATATCAATAAAAATGAAAATGATTTTGTTAAATCATAAAAAAATGAAAATGATTTTGTTATAAAAATTCTATTTTTAAAACGATTGCCCTTTAATAGCTTTTTTAAAATAAAAAATCTAGTGCTTGTTTTTCCCACCCAATAATTAATTTTTATGGAAATTGTTCTGAAAATTTTGAAAATAAATATTTTTCGTAGAAAATAATTTTAAAAAACTTTTATATTGGTTTGAAATAATCAATAAAAATGAAAATGATTTTGTTAGTGCTCAAAAGTAAACAAAACTGGTCACATACGAATGTTAAATCTAAAGTAAATAAAAGTTTATTTATAATTCTAACAGATGGCGCTAATAGTAATTGTTGTCAGAAATAAGCGTACTTATTTTGTTAAAAGGAAGAAAATACAAGTTTTATATTTTAAACAACCGTTTTTCATACTATCAGTTCATATAGAGGAATAAAACAATTTTGTGGTTCCTTTTTTCTTTGAACAATTAATTTTCATCGAAAAATTCTCAATACTTCAGATAGAAAATTAATTTGTTTCTTGGCGTACGTGCAGACAATGGTAATTATTGTCAGATATAAATATATTTTTTCTTTTAAGCGGGGAAAATGAAAGTATTTTATTTTAAACTGTTATTATATACAAAAATGCAAAAAAAAACTTACGGTTGCATTTTTCTTTTAACCAACAATTTTCATCGAAAATGTTCCGAAAATTTTTCATTAAATATTTTGCCAAGACAATAATTTTGAAAAAAAAAATTGTTTTTAAGAAAAATCAATAAAAATAAAAGTTAATTTTACACTGAGAGGAAAGAAAACAAAAACTAGTTTATTAATTTTAAGTTATAAGCGGTTTCTTCTTAATTCTAACAGATGGCGGTAGTAGTAATTATGGGCAGAAAAAATGGTTCTGCGGCTGGTTTTACTAACTATTTATAGAGGGAAACTAGAAAATGTTGTTGGTTTTTTTTTAACAATCAATTTTCATCGAAAAAATCCTGGAAATTACTAAATAACCATTTTTGAGAAAAAACAATTTAAAAAAATTTGATTTGTTTTTATAAAAATTAATAACAAAAACCAAAATGAATTTTCTACGGTTAGAGAAGTAAGCAAAAAAACTAGTAATTTACTAATGCAAAATTCAGCGAAAGTAAGTTTATTAAAAATTCAAATTCCTTTATTATTGCCAGAAGTAAAGGTATTTTTTTAGTTTGGGGAAGAAAATAATTTTTTTTTTAATTCAAAATTACTGCTCATACTAACTTTTTGTAGACAGAACCTAAAAACATTGTCATTCAATAAAAAAATTTCATCGAAAATATTCTAGAAATTTTTAAATAAATATTTTTTATAATTTCAAATAATTTTGTTTTCTTTTTTTTCATTAATAGAAACCAAAAAAGAATTTCATACTGCCAAAAAATACAAAAAGTAACTATAAGAATTATAAATAAACTTAATTACGCTAGATTTAAGTTTATTTATATTTAATAAAGTTTATTTAGAATTCTGATAGATGGCGCACGTATCGACAATTATTGCCAGAATTGAACATATTTTTTTAATACGGGAAAAAAACGTATTTTTAAAATTGTTATTTATTGTACCTTTTCATAGAAAAACACGAGAAATTGTTGTGGTTTTTCCCCACCCCCAACAATCATCGAAAACATTCAGAAAAGTTTTGAATAAATATTTTTATAGAAAACAATAACTTCCAAATATATTTTTTTAAATTAATAGAAACCAAAAAAGAATTTGATACCAGAAAAGGAAACAAAAATGAACACAAAACTTTGCGTAATTAAGTTTATTTATAATTCTAAAAGATGGCGCATATATCGATAATTATTGCCAGAAATAAGCGTATTTTTTAAGTACGGTAAAAAACCAATTTCTAAAACTGTTATTTATATGACCATTTTATAGAAAAAAACGAGAAATTGTTCTGCTTTAGCAATTTAATAGAAAATAAAAAAAAAATTTGATACAATTTAATAGAAACTAAAAAAAATTTTTTATTTATAATTCTAATAGATGGCGCAGATAAAGCTAATTATTGCCAGAAATCGCGATTTTTTTTAGTACAGAAGAAAACGTCTATTTGGATATGTGTATAGACAAACAATAAAAAATTTTTTGATTTTTTTATCCAATGAGACCGGTTCTTTGGACAACATCTTATATACAAGAAAAAATATTAGAAAATATAAACAACAAAATTATGTTTGGTTAAAATGAACATAAATAATCTTGTTTGGCAATTGATAAATGCTCGTTGAACCGAATAGATTCATATTTGATGGTATAATTGGTGAAGTAAATAAATTATATCGTTATAAATATTTATCCATTATTTAGATCGCACATATAGTATGTATTATGACACTTTAGATATTATTGTACTCAAAGTTTAGGCATAATTTGTAAGTGGACAGATACACAGAATAGTTGACCCAGTTAGTTGAGAAACACGAGTAAACGAAAGTTAATAAAATGGTAATGATGGTTTTGTACAAAAGATTTATCGGCAAAGTTAAGTGAATTTTGCACATCTACTATATTACCAAAAATAAAAAACAAAATAAAATAAAACAAATCGAATAGAGAGAAAAGTAAAGAGTATTTAAGAAAATCGAATTGATGAATTTCACACCAATCAATAGTGTCAGCTTTTGAGTTGAAGAGTTTTTTAAAAGTACAAAAACCAAATAGGAAAAAAAAATTAAATTATTTGAAAAATTCACTAATCGTGCCGTAAATTTGTATGCGTTGCTCATCGTCGAAAGGAAACACTCCACAAATACTTGTTTTTAAATAAAAAGCTCTCCTCCAAGTTAAATGCCGAATGAAGCATAATATCTGGTATTTGGTATTTTGCTGAATAGGGACGGCGAGGGTGTAGCATAAGATTGTTTTTATACGAAATAAAAGTTGTAAAAATGATGACGCCACACCAATTGGGGCGAAAAAGTATTTAAGAACTCAACTTTTGGGTTTAGTGTATTTTTTTAAGACATAAGGTAGACTTTAATATTTCACTTTGAACATCGAAATGAATGTTTAAGAATTCTAACCACTGAAAAGAAACACATTCAAATATTCATGCGACGTTTTTGTGTAACTACAGATCAAGGTCGTGTTAAGGAATTTTTCTGTTTGGCAGCAAAGAGTATTTTTTTTTTTTTATTAATTCTTCCATCAAAAGTTAATTTTTCCTATTTCTTCCTTTTTCTGTTTTTTATTTTTTATGTCGGTAACGCTTCTGATACAACATGAAAAAATTTGCTGTTTAACAAATGATACTGAGGAGTGTACACATTCGTGTATGTTGTTAGGTAAATTCTTTTTATTAACGACAATTTCAAAGACACGATTTTCTTGTAGTAACAACACGATTTCTAAAGAGCACTCAGTCGTCAACCGAAGTTGTTACTACTGAGACTAACCAAACAAGTAGTAAAATAAAGATTGGCTAGTCGTAATTTTGTTATGCTAATGTGATACTATATTAATGCAGGTGCAACAAATGAGCACTATTGCTACTTATTATCTGAATTCATTTACCTTTTTTTGTAGGTAGTGTTCAGTCAGCCATCATCGGAGAGTATCATTTCAAAATACTTAATGTGCTGATTTGTTCTGGCGCTTTGTTATATACTAAATGCCAAGGTTGCACTTTCCTAGCACAAAAATTTGCAATGGACACAGAGACACAATTCTACACTATTTCCCTACCCCTGAATCATAGCTGGTCTTATTTATTTATTCTAATAATTTACGACAATGCAATAGCTGCTGCTCCCTGTTGGAATATAAACGATTTATTTCTAGAATAATTTCAAAACCGATTTCTTTTTAAATTCAAATTTGAATTTTTACACATTTCAAATGCAAATTCGAAAAACCACTCATGAGCACATAAATTAAATTAACAAAAGACAGTTTTCTCGTGTCTCCACAAACTTAAGAACAGAGAATAGTTTTCTTAAACTTTTATATTTTTTTTTTTTTGTGGAACATTTGAGATTTATGACTTTTCAGGTGAAGAAACGCTAAATATTCTGTACAAAAAAAAAACAAAAAACAACAACAAAAGTGAATTATTACAAAGTTCGTCTTTGTACATGAACCTAGATAATGTGGTGTAAATTTCATTCGATTCAATTTAAGCGATTAATTTTAATGGCATTTACCTGGTTGATAGGTATTTTGAATTTTTTAATAATTATAGTATAGTAGACGGTCGACGTAAGTCTAGGCTAGGCAAATATATGGCGCAAAATTGTAAGTATTCGTTTTTGGTTGTTGGCATTATTTTTCTATTTTTAAAAATACAAGGCAAAATTTTGAGGACATGTAAAGAAAGACTGGTCTAGACAAATAAGGACGACTGCTAATTGCCATAATTAAATTTGAAATATTTCCAAAAAAAAAATTGCTATCTTAACTTTCGTATTATTTTTTTTAATACAAATTTCCAGAAATCTGTAATTGCCAATTTTCTGTTGAATTAAATATGACACCCAAAACCGTTGACTATAATAATGGTCAAATAATTGTTTTTGAGTTTTTGTAAAGACCTGGTGAGTTTTTGTAAAGATAAAATGATAGTGATTAGAATCAAAACGGAAGTGACGTGGTATCTATTACGGAAATAATATCACAATTGAATATGGGATTGATTAAATATGTATGCTATAGGGTGTGTGTGTGGAGAGGAAGGGGGGTTGATCAAACGAATACTTTAGGAGCGCACTCTGAATACAAAAATCCCTACTGAAACAAAAACTGGACACCGCAAAATTGGAAATCTTCCCTCAAAATTTGAGGTTTTGGACAGGACATAAGGCACGGAATTTTTTCTTGCAGATCATCAAGTTTTTTGTGTCTTTTGTGAAAAATGAAGGAGGGTTCGTCAAATAGTGTGAATTCCCCATCAACATAGCTAATATGATAGTACTTTCTAGAGGTGCAGTACAATTTTAAAGCTCACGCGGTAACTACGAGACCCTATAGAGTGTGTTAAGTGAAGTTGCGTTTTTACAGTTCGTAACAAAAACATGGAACAGCGAAATTTGTAGTAACGATGTCCCATAAAAATTTGGACTTAACTTATAAAAAGTTGTAACTAGCCTTTGGGGAACATTCCTTATTAAGAGCACAATTTTTTTGATGTTGTAAAAGATTTTTTTGGAGGGTCAAGAAGTTGTGGAAGACGAACCGCTCTCAGGGAGGCTTTCAACTGATAAAAATGTGGAATGAGTGAGTCATTGAAAAAGTTCATTGTTGAATGAGTCCTTGAAAATATTCAGAAAAAGGTTTTTTTCGTCAGATCGGACATTGCAGACTACTGTGAAAACGATCCCTCTCACACGGTCTTTTCAAACAACGAGTTTTTGTCCGAACATTCCTTATTAATAGCACAATTTTTTTGATGTTGTAAAAGATTTTTGGATGGTCGAGAAGTTGTGGAAGACAAACCGCTCTCAGGGAGGCTTTCAACTGATAAAAATGTGGAATGAGTGAGTCATTGAAAAAGTTCATTGTTGAGTGAGTCCTTGAAAAAATTCAGAAAAAGGTTTTTTTCGTCAGATCGGACATTGCAGACTACCATGAAAACGGTCACTTCCAACAACGAGTTTTTGTCCGAAAAAGGGATTGTCGTGATTCTCCAGCTGCCATTTTCCTCTAATATCAGCCCGTGTCGCCTTTTTTTTTTGTTGCCCGAGAATAAAAAAATACTTTAAAGGACGTTTTTTTTGTCAAAGCAGTTTCATTGAGAAACTAAAGGCGACTCCAGTTGAAGCCTTTCAGATACGAGGGTCGTTCAATAAGTCCTTAGAAAAAGATGGAAAAAAAACTGTTTTTTAAAAAAAAAAAAATTATTTTTCAACATAATCTACTTTTAGCTCTACACACTTTTCCAATCGTTTTTCCAAAATTTTTATCCCGTCCAACAAATTAGATTTCGGAAGTTCTGCAAAATACTCATCCGTTTAAGCAATGACGCCCTCGTTGGAAGTGAACCGTCGTCCGCCAAGCCATTTCTTCAGATTGGGGAAAAGTAAATAGTCACTCGGGGTCAAATCTGCTGAATAACCGGGATGCTGCAACAATTCCATTCTCAATTCCACAATTTTGGCCATGGAAACAGCGCAGGTGTGTACACGCGCATTGTCCTGATGCAAGAGGATTTTTTTCTTCTTCACATGGGGGCGTTTCTCTTTGATTTCCTCGCTCAACCGTTGCAATAACGACGCGTAATACGCTCCTGTTATTGTTTTTCCTTTTTTTAAGTAGTCGATAAAAATGATGCCCTGCACTCGCTCACCTTGCCGGCCGATGGCACAGTTTTTGCCTTCTTCGGAGCCCGTTCACCCTTGATAATCCACTGTGATGACTGTCTCTTCGTTTCTGGAGTGCAGTAGTGTATCCAGGTTTCCTCCACAGTGACATATCGACGAAGGAATTCGGCAGGATTTCGGCCTCAAAGTCCACTACACGATTGCGCTTATGGAGAATAAGAGGAGACCCATCTTGCCGAAATGTTTTTCACAGACAATTTTTCATGCAAAATTGAAGCGACTGTACCTTTTGATATGCCCGTGGCCTCAACTAATTCGCGCACTTTAATTCGCAGATCGTTCAAAATCAGATCGTGGACTTTGTCGATGATTTCAGGAGTAGACACCTCAACTGGGCGTCCTGAACGATGTTCATCTTTTGTGGATGAACGGCCACGTTTAAATTCATTCACCCAATTGTAAACCGTCGTAAACACAGGTGCAGATGTGCCATGAACTGCATCCAACTCGGCTTTGATTTCTTTCGGGCTTAAGCCTTTCAAATGGAGATGTTTGATGACAGCCCTAAACTCCCTTTTTTCCATTGTTATGCACAAATAAATGTCGTTAACTTTAATCCGATAGAAATTGACCTACGCTATGGATCCAGCTGAAATTTTGACAGCTTTCCTGTCGATAATGCTACTTACAACAAAAAAATCTTTACCGACACTACGAGCGCAATTTCTCGGATTTTCCAAGGACTTATTCAACGACCGTCATATATATGTATGTAGATGCCCATGTGAACTACTTTGAAAGGGATAACATCGATTTATAAAAATTAACTGAAAATTACTGTAAAAATATTACTTTTCTGACAGTAAAAGTAATTTTTTGCAGTAATTTTCAGTTAATAAGGATTCTGGACACGTTAAATCTTTGGAGCGATTAATTAAGTAAATTGAGAGCCGAGGAAAAATCACATTTTTCTGATCTGAATTCTATTGAGCCCTTTTGGAATGAACTTGGCTTGAAATTAAATAAAAAGCACTTATTGAGAGTTTTGGAGTAGGAAAACTTTCGAAAAATTACTAATAAGAATGTCCAAACTGTGTGCAGCTGTTATTAAAAATATGAAAATTTAATTAAATAAATAAAAATTAAAATAAATATAATCACTTGAAATGCAAACTTAAATAAACTATAAGAAGTAATACTCCAAAAATTGGTAATTTTTTCTTTTTTTTTGGTATATTATACACTTGTGCCAACGTTTTTTCCAATCCTCCTTCGATTCCGTCTTTATCTCCTCAATTGTAGCGTAGTGTCGTCCCTTCATGGGGCATTTCAGTTTCGGGGACAAGAAAAAGTCACAGGGGGCCAGATCTGTGGAATACGATGGCTGCGGCATTATTAGTGTGTTGGGTTTGGCCAAAAATGGTAAAAGCCAATTTTTGTTTTTCAACAAATTCGATAAACACAACACACCAATAATACCACCGATAAACGTTGTTTCGGTTCAAGGTAGCTTCACCCTATGCCACAGTCAACATTCGGAATGCGTTCGCGCAATTAATTTTGTTTTCACACAAAATTTGATACAGATTCTTTTGATCAATTTTTTGGAATTTTGTTTTTTTTCAAAATTCCAAAAATGGAGATCCTTTGTTTTTTACACAAAATCTGACGAGCCAAAACACGTGCAAGCAAAGCAGCTGTCAAAAATTAACTGAACATTCAAAATGGCCAAACTTGTCAGCATTTGTGAGAGAAATGAGTACCAACATAACGCCATAAAAAAAATCGAAAATCGAATATATGTAACCCGCGGAATTCGCGATACTTTTTGAACATGCCTCGTATATTAAAGTTTTCTAAAAAAATAATAATTTCCCTATCAATATTAGAATAATTTGGATTACAAACAAATCGGATGTTTTTTTCTGCAATTTCTCCTAAAAGAATAAAGACCCAATCATCCCACCAATTATTATACAAATTATCCAAGTTTTTATGAGTGTTGTCCAATATGATATTCCCTTACAGAATGGAATGGTTTTTTAATGAAAATATATTTCCGACATACTCCATATGATATATAAGCATCTAAATTAGATGATTAGTCATAATTATGGCCGAGTTGTTAATCTTACAATGGGAAGGAACAGCTCTTCTTAAGTCGACGTGGTATCTTAAGTCAATTCGTATACGATAAATCCGTATAAGAGTGAATAAATGCGCGCGACCTTGTATATTTTGTTATAAAACATAATCGAATATCCAAAAAAAACAACAAAAATAATAATTTTTTTTAGGGTGGACATACCATACATATTACTGGATAGGGGGAGGAGGTTGGTTCCATCATTGAAATTAAGGCGTTCCAAATACTGTCTTGTTAAATTTATTACCATCCCTCTTAGTTTTATGGTAAAATTTCTAGAGGGAATACCTACAAATAACCACAATGGGATACTAATTGGTAACAGGCAAAAATATTAATGATTTTTTAATTCTACGAGTATCATGGCTTTTATCTTTGTATCTATTTAAAAAATTTTCAATTTAACTCTATCAATAAATTGGATAGAGCTAAAAATGGAATTAGTTGTGAAGAAAATATGAGTATGTGCGTTGCCAATTATACTGAACTTTTAACGATAAACCTAAAAGTATTATATTGTATATTCCCCATCGAATGCATGTTCGTTTTTATACTTAGAAACTAATTAGAATGGAATTACTCCCTTTAATGCCAGTGAAAATGTAATGAATGGGAAAAAAATGAAAGACATTTCAGAAAATCTTCTATAATTAGAAACAGGAACGAAGCAAGTCAGTCAGCCCGAAAGTAAGTTGCTTGTTTGTGTGGTTGGATTTTCTGGATTTTCATTTTGTTTCTTTCTTTTTTTTAGAACTTCTACCATTTCTGCTATGACAGACCGAAAACAGAGATTCTCATCAAATTTCCCTTCCATGCTTTTAGGATTATTTTTGGTATGTGCTGCTCATCACCAAAAATAAGGTCATTCTCTGTTGAAATTTGATATGAAAGTAGTTTTGGAAATAAAAGATACTCAAACCAATTTGCTGGGAGTTTTTCTAATAATAATTACGAGGCATTATCATTACTTTTTTTAAGGGAATTTTCTATAAGAAATATTCGCTATAAATAAGAGACATTTCATCAAAATCTTTCTTACATGATTTTTTTTTAATGATTAATTTGCATACCTGAGAGAACAAAGTGATATTTAGGCAGGTGTGATTAGATTTTTTGTTGCTGGTGAAAATAATTTTTTTTTCCTAATTTTTCTGTAAAGAAGAAAACCGTTTTTTATATAGAAAATTGAAAAATTGACAAAAATTGAGTTAACTTTGAATAGTTTTAATTCTTAAACAACTATATATTTTCTGAAACATCCTTCAGAATTGAACTTTAGGTTTTTTTTCACTTGAAATAAACCAAGAAATAATACCTTAAAATATTCACATCGAAGAATCGAATACAACATACTCTGCAAAATTGACAAATATCTTATTTTCCTATAAAATCCATCCAAATTGGTATTATTCATATTTGTATAGAATGTGAAAAGGATAATTAACTAGTTATTAATTACATGAAAGTATTTAAAAATCAGTCCAATAATTTTTATATTTAAAAAAATTATAGTAAAATTATTTAAAAACCAGTCCAATAATTTTTATATTTAAAAATATTTAAAAAAATTATAGTAAAACAATTTAAAAAAAAAAAAAACAACAAATAAATCTATTCAAAATATAAATTTGTGTTTATCTTTTTAAAATAGAAATTAAAATTTTTAATAATAAGGCTTGAAAATAAATTTACCAAAAATGTTAAAAAACAAACAAATTTTAAAAAGTTTTTTTTTTATTATTTTCTTTTAGAATATTTTGTTTATTAGTCATTATTCTTGAGGATAAAGGATTATCCAATTTGTGCTTACGGAAAGTAAGTCTAAATAAAACATATTTGAAATGCAGATTTTTATTTCATTATATTAATTAGATATCTCCATTATACAGTCCTTCTTGTAGGACACAGTGCATACGTATTAGGTAATTTTTAATTACTTTTTTCCACATTTCCCGGCTGTAATTCGGCCGTTACTGGGCAGATATTGGTTTTTAAATGCTCTTCAGTTTAAGAACTATTTGGGCAAATACGATCTATAGCATATCTTAACAAGACAAAATCTAACAGCGTCAAATCGCACGATCTAGAACGTCAATTGACATCATCAAATCTGGCAACTGCGCGTCCTGGCAACGTTTTGTTCGCAATAAATACAAAATTTGTAGTTTTTTTTAAACCACATATAATCTAGATTAAAATCATTAACTTCAGATGAATTAAAAAAAAGTACGTTTTTATACGGTCATAGCGCTCAGAATTGAGAGTAATGATCACCCCTTCTTTATTTTCACAGAAATACAGGAAAAGTATGCTCAGCGAAAAGTCAATTTTTGATTACTTTTTCTCAATTTTCCCGGCTGCAATTTGGCCGCTACTGGATAGATATTGGTTTTTAAATGCTCTTCAATTTAAGAAGTATTTGGGTAAATACGATCTATTGCATATCTTTGCAAGAAAAAACACAACAGCATCAAATCGCACGATCTAGAAGTTCAATTAACATCATCAAATCTGGCAACTACGCGTTCTGGCAACTTTTTTCGCAACAAATACAAAATTTGTATTTTTTTTTAAACCACATATTATCTAGATTAAAATCTTTAACTTCAGATTAAAAATAAAAACCCGGTTTTAATATGGTCATAGCGCTCAGAATTGACAGTAACGATCTCCTCTTCGTTATTTCCATAAAAATACGAGCCAAAGACCCCTATACTCTGCGAAAAGTCACTGTTCGGGGTAATAATAGCTTCTCCTCAATCACTTGTGGGTTTTGTAGATTTTTATATATGACAATTTAGTGTATTGACATATTCATACAGTCAGTATTTAGCCTATTGAGCATAATATCCTCTTAAAGCTCAAAATTTAGCTTTTGCAGACACAGCACATTTAGAAACTAAAATGGTTTTTACAATTTTATTGAATTTTTTTGATAATAGAAAACATAAATGGTAATTCTTAAACTAAAGAAAATTCCACATTGGATAATATATGTATTTGACAGCTGTCAAATAACAGAACTTTACTTTCCCGAACTACGAAATGGATAATCCGCTATTACTTCCACTATAATAACACAATGGCAAAACGATACTTTTACTTCTCGCCATACAGTTTCGATTATTCTATTATTTATTTAAGAAAAAAAAATTACAAATTTATATAAAACAGAAAGAAATAAATAAAAATTTATATAAAAATTACTAAATTGTTGTACAAAAATAGCAATCTTGAAAGATGTTTACTGATAAATTCCTATTTTCTATATGAAACGATAATGAATGCATAAAAATTATATGAAAGAAGTAAAAAAAAACTATAAAAAGAAGTACAGTATAACTTATTTTACTAGTTTGACAGCTACCTTGTGGTTTGTTTTTTAAAAAAGGAAAAAAAAAAACTAAAACAACCAACTTTGTACTATTTATTATCGATAAGCGAATCAAACTTAAAACAATCTCACCAATGTGCTAGACGATTTCCTTTAATTTCCAGTCAAACAAGTGTTATGGTCTTGACAAGTTCGATAAAATTAGAACAAGTACTTTTTTTTCTGTCATCAAAGCAAAAGGGATAAAAGTTAACCTAATCGAGGTCTTTCTGCCTTATGGGTGTACACGGTATACGGTGCATAGAGCCGGAACAACCAGTTTGAAAAATAATAAACTTTGGCAACTCGTAAAACTAACTTGCCTACGCAGAAGATTGGCATATTTACAAAATCGACATTTATCCATGCATGGATGTGACGAAGCGAATGAGAGGGGAGCTCCGCCCCATTGGAATAACTTGTCCAATTTAATCTAATTGAATCGATGGAGTAGTGGCCAGGAGGCGCCTTACTTTGAAGGTAGGGTGAATCTCCCTCTTGATTTTAATTCGTTTCGTCCATCATAGGCAGTAGGGTCAATATACAATTTAGCAAATGCCTTCAAGATGATAGAATTACGCACCTGGTCAACTTAATTATGAACATTTCGAATGTGTACGAGTTGTTTTGTGATGTCTCAGCACTTTGAGGGGTTAATAAGAATTTTAGACGAAGACTTAATTAACGGAAAAACAACTCACAAGTTCATTACACCATGTCGACAACGATCGCCGCACCATTCACAATAAAAGTTTTCTTTTAACCGTCACCATGGCCATCTAGTTGTAATTGACAGAAATAAAAAAAAAATTCTGTTAAGTTCAAAAAAAGAAGTGAACAAAAACCGAAAACACTCTATTTAAATAATGAAGAATAAAATAAAAATGAAAACTATCGTCGACTACTCGTAGTACAGAATTGATGGTGATTTGCCTGTGAGTCACATATGCAGATAGATTAATTTTAATTGGTAATTGTTATTAATTACAATTTTAATTGCATGTGAACAAATGTAGTACGGCCACCAGATATCCAGTAACAGACCAGAAAATCATTTATTAAAATTCAACGTTTCTCAAATAATAATACGACTGAGTAACTTGATAATCAGTTTTTAACTTGTGTGTGCATTTGTTGCACTAAATGCTGATTGTTTATGTTTTGGAGAATTTAAAGGTACGATTTGTAGATAACGTTTGTGCATAAAAATATTGTAGTCTACAAAATTTGGGACTGGCAAGTGTTTTGGGCGTGTATTGATAGAATTCATCCAAAATCAATGGTATTCGTGCCAATTCGAACTGATTGACGATTACCGAACATGATCTGATTGTAAATACAAGTAATTTTTTGCACATTTCACCAAAGTTGTTTTATACTTTCATTTGTAGAGGCAACAAAAAAAAAGAAAAGGAAATGCCAAACCAGCAATCTGTCAGCAAAGTTGATTAAATTCTCTTACATTTATTTAATGAAATCGAGACAAATATTAATTTTAATGAATTTTTTTTAGTGACTACTCAGCCGATTTGGTAACCATTAATGCACACATAAAGTTTGTTTAATATCATCTTAAATTCTGAGCGCCACGACAGCATAGACCATTTGGTGACTCTACTAAAGGGCATCCTGGCTAAATCACTACCTGGATTGGAACTCAAAATTTAGGAGGCACACATTCTGAAATTGAGGCGCACAATTCCTAATTTCATTTGTAAAAATTTATTGGAAATTAATCAATTTAAAAAATCTTTTATTAGAATTTATAGAAAAAGCTTCTCATTTCAAGGCATCAAAAGCATTTTAATTTTTTTCTTAAACGAAAAAAAAACAACAATATTTTTCTTAAACGAAAAAAAAACAACAATTTTTTTAAGGGCTGTTTGATATATTTTTAACGAAATATCCATTTTGTTGTTCAGGAAGTATATACGTGTATGTGTATATCATCATCCAAGGTGGGAGGGATTTGTTTAGTCCCTCTCACCTTGGATGATGATATACTATTTTATATTTTTGGATCACTTAACCACCGAACAACGTGGCAAAATTTCTAAAAAAACTTTCTACAAAAGTGATGATTTTGCCATAGCCACATTTAGTTTTTTAAGAGTGAAATTCCCTCTCCAATGATGAGAATGATTTCGCGCTTAGTGGATACGTCAATTAACCCACCAGTAACTGTGGAAAAGCCATTGTATTCGAAAAAAGTAATTTTTTAATGTGCATTTTAATTTAAAGATGTAAAATTTATTTTTTTTTTTTTTGAAAAGGAAGGAAAAACGGTTACTCCGCAATTGACTTTGAAAATTTTAATTTGAGTCATGTGGTTTCAAACAAAAAAATCAGCGGCACCACAAGCCACACAGCATGAGAAATCCGAAAATGTAAAAAAAAAATCAGCAAAAATAACCTTAAAAGGATCGAATCCTGCAAGAAGTCTTGCAATAAAAAAAAAAAAAAAAATTTAATCAAAATCTGAATTTTTAGTGCATTTTAGTTTGAATTTAATTTCCAAAGCACAAATTGGATGAAATCTCAAAATTTTTTACTAAAAAGCTTTTTTTTAAATATCTTTAATTGAAAAGGTTTTTTTTCTCTTCTTTTGAATAGTATTACATAAAAATATTCTATGTTGTTTAATTGGACATTTTGTAAATTGCCTCAGGTTCACAAAAAACAGTGCTTTTTTTTGTTGTTAAAACATAAAATCTTAAGGAAATAATAAATATTTTCATGTTCAAATATGAGAAAGCTTTTCAATCATTCCATTTTATACATTATGACCTGTTTTGGCTGTATTTAGAGCACCATTTAATTGAATCACTCGTTCGGATAGGCAATCGATATGGGTATGTTGGTATGCTTGGTTTTTTTGTAGTTGCTACTTTTTTTTCTAAAATAGGAAGAAAAAAATTATAAAATCTATTAAATAGGACTATGGAAAGGCGAACAAGGAAGCTTTTTTTTCTGCACAAAGACGAGATATATACTCGTAAATCTGTTCTCGACTTCGATTCCTTTGAATGGTGTTCTTTCTCGATATTGAGGTGGTGTTCTTTGAACCGGGTCGATATCTCATTAAGTCAAAAAGCAGTGAATAGCATACATTCTAGTCACCGGATACCAAAAGAGGACTGATCTCTCATATCGATCTAATTTCAATGGACTGAAAAAAATGCGGAAAAATAGACTCTATTTACATCATAATGGAAATCTTTGTGCTTGACACATATCATTGTTGTATTATGATATGCCATTTGGCCGGCGAGCAATTTCAATAGGAAATGATTGAATGGTCCTTGAAACACAAAACGAGACAAAGTACTCAAGGAGTAGACAATAATGCCTTATTTCCTGTTGCTTGATAGCTTACGACCATCGAACATTTTTCACTCATTATCTATCAACAAACAACCTATAACCCCAATGCCAGAGTATACTTGTACGAAAAAAAACTACTACTAAATACTCAACACCCACTATCATCCCTTAATGGGAACTGCTTGAAAAATATGCTAAATTATACTCACTTTGAATATGTAGATTAGGTTGTACGAATTTTCGAAATTTTATCTATGCAAAAACATTTCAACCTAGTCTGGGTATCAAATTAACTCGAACAAAAAAAAAAAGTACAATCGAATGATTTTGGGGACCTCCAGCCTAGAGCATTTTCTATTTTTATGACTTTGAACTACTAATCATCATTACCTTTTATGTTTATCAATTAAGTGCGTAACTAACTCACTAGCCGCTATTTAATATCGAAAATTATAGATTGACATACTGGTTGACTGATATATGCCCATTTTAAGTACATTTTCGACATTTTCCATCAGTACAGCATCGAAATCATTAATTTGAAATGAACGAACGTGCTCGAATTCGGTTATTATGCTCATCCAGTCAATCTTATTTGTTGGACATATTTTCAGTTAGCTACGAAAAATTTTTATAAAGTTTTTTCTGTTAAAAATAGATTTTCAACTTACTCGTAAATACATACTTTGAAGACGTTATACATTTTTGTTGTTGATATTTTGTCGTGTGTAAATACTGCCATTAGAAAAAAGGGGTTGCAGTTATATTGTGTGTTTGTTCAAGAAAAGCATTTTTTTTAAAATGAATTGTAATTTTCCATTGATGGAGGAATAGTTTTTAGATTTTATGGCATTTTCAAAATTCTCCTAAAAATGAAATTCGCATTGAGCTGTTAAATTTTTCCTTCAATTTTTTAAGTAAAAGTTGAAATTGAAAAATAAAACTACCAAAAAGTGTTGCAAAAAATTTAGTGAAAATTTTGTTGAAAAAAAAAAAAATTCAATAAAAGTTCATTACTGTTGATATACACATAGTGAAAGCTCTTGTTTCTAGTACCACGACCTATGTGTGTGGATTGAATATATGTTAATTGGTCCTTTGTTAGTTGAATGGACTAGTAAAAGGCGACTAGATTTTGTAGTGCATGTAAGGTTGTTTTAAGAAGGGTATTAAAGGATCGAAAAGCTTCACAATACAGGGGATTTTATGCTATCAATCTATTTGCCTTTTAACATTTATTTCAGAATATGAGGAACATTTAAAAAAATGTTCTAATTACATTTGTATTGGTTTTAAGATCATGTTTTTGATCGTACCCCAGGAGCTATTCTAGTGCTTACCGTGGTTATGCATTTTCCAATAGGAGGGGTGGCTATCGTGTTCATTTCGGGTTGTTGTCTTTGACTAATACGGGTGTTAGTCCACGATTGGTTTTTTTTCTTCCAAAAGCTGGTATTGATATTTCCACATGTTCATGATGCCCAATGGTCTTCAGGTGCTTTTTTTCCGTAGTTTATGTTAAGAAAAGGATAACGGGCTAATGGAAAAAATGCTATTGATTGTGCTATCAAGCCGGTAATAGATCTTATTAGAAAAATAAATTTTTCCGTTAAAAAATGCGTCACATGATAGACAGATGCGGCAAGGGTGGTTTTCGAAAAGGGTTGAGGGTAAAAAGTCCTGTCCGAAATATGAGCGCCTGACTAGGACCTTTTTAAAAATATTCTTATTATATTTGTATTGGTTTTAAGATCATGTTTTGGTTCGGTGCCTTGCAGCTATTCTAGTGCTTACCGATGTTATGCATCTTCCAATAGGTGGGGTGACTATCATTTCGGGTTGTTGTCTTTAACTAATACGGGTGTTAGTCCAGGATTGGTTTTTTCTTCCAAAAGAAGAAAAGAAGAATATCAATTCTTCAGGTGTTTTTTTTTCGTAGTTTATGTTAAGAAAAGGATAACGGGATAATGTAAAAAATCCGTAGTCTTTTTTTGGAATTAGCGTAGGACTATGCCTCAGCGGTCGGTAGAAATTTTTTCGTTAAAAAAGAAATTTTTTCTTTAAAAAATGCGCCACAATGAGTTGAACGTCACATGATTGACAGACGCGGTGAGGATGGTTTCCGAAAAGGTTTTAGGGTAGAAAGTGCTGTCCGAACTCTGAGCCCACGATTTTTTATACCTTTCGTTACTTGTCCAGTCCGTATGTAAACGAATGACTAAAGGTGTTATTTGCCATTTGGTTAAAAGGTGAGCCAAGTTTGGAACTTATGTGAACACTGGGTAATAGAAATTTCCCCCATATAACCTGGAATACAACGCAATTCAACATTCCTGCTTTTTTTAACAGTCTGCAAATGCTTATCAGGGCTGCATGACTATCACTGAGGATGGTCCATCGATGATTGAAAGTGGAGAAAGCAGTCTCTATCGTCGTCCTAAATGTCCACATCTTAACATAATATGGAACTGCTCTAAAAGGGAGGATTCGTCAAAAAAGTCCAAGGATGTGGGAGACAACACACCGAACAAATAATCATTGAGTCCATCCAACTACACTAAATAAGTTTCCTGTAGAAGAACGGGACAATATTTGTCCACGTATGTAGACACTCTCAAATCTGTTCTCAACTATGATTTCCATTCAAGGATTATTTATGAAACGGTCCAGAAGGGTGAATATTATGTTTTTTTTTACGCATTATGAAAAAGATAGTTAGAGAAACAAAGATTTTTATGCAATCAATTTTTATGGGATTTTAGATGGTAAGGAGAGATGACCAGATTTGATAAGTTGAGTCTCCACCGGTAAAGTTCAATTAGCTCCACAATTTTTTGGATTACCCAGAAATTCAAAACTTTTTTTTCTACAATAAAAGTGGATGTTTAAAATCCATCGAAGGAAATTAATTTAAATATTGGAAAACTGGAAAATCTTTACGTACGAGTAAGTCCTGTTTTTTTTTCTCTTCATATAACTATAGAGAAACAAAACTTTTCGTAGTAACAACGCCTGTAATCTTTTACAAAACTTGTAAAATGAGAACATTTCCGTCTCGAACAGTTTGAAAAGTTTCTGCACATGCATTCAACTTTGCCCAATTACACTACGTAATACTCGGAAGCATACTCGTAGCTGCTTGTTCAGTTTCACATGTTATACAGGATATTCAAAAACTATCTTAAAATTTCCCATTAGCATAAAAGTATCCTAGTAAAGTATAATCGTTGGTAAGATAATTTGTTATTGAAGAATAGTAGCACGTTCTATGGTAAAGTTTTGCGTAATCAAAATGGTTACTTAGCGTTCCATGCTGTCCTGCTTTTAATCAAATTAGTTAAGTTATAGTTTTGGCGCCTTATTGTATGAAATTCTCCTTACATTTTATGATTCTTTTATTTGTTTTTCTAAACACACACACAAACACAGATGCACAGATATCATACACATACGATATAAAAAGAATCCTTTTAGAATATTGCAAAACTAATTTGGAAATATAAGGTTGGGTGTGTATACCAATTGGGAGATTATAGTCATTTACCATTGTGGAGTTGGGTATAAGACCATTTTCTTAATTAGCTATTAAATTAAATAAAATTATTTATCAATACACAAAAAGTACGGCAAAAATATAAAATTTACTTTAATAAAAACAAAGACAGAACTATCCAGTCTCTTACGTGTGAGTCTTCCACCAAAGTCAATCACTCCTTTCGAAGTTGCCAATTTAATCAAACTCCTTCTCAAAAATAAAGAGGCTCCTTCCCTCCAATATACTCCAACAACTTCCTAAAAGAGCAATTGTCTTCCTTGCTACACTATAAAACTCCATACTTCAAAAAATATATTTTCCAATCCTCTGGAAATTTTCCATTATAAAAATGATCCCTTATCCAAATAAACCAATGAACCGCCCCACTTCCTATACACCAATAAGTATCCTTGCAATCCTTTCAAAAATCTTTGAAAAAATAGTCCTCCGCCCTATTCGAATTATCAAATTTAATTCACAAGCATCAATTCGGTTTACGCTCCGAACACTCCTCCACTACTCAACAGTGTCATTGAGTTATCGAATTCATTGCATCCTCTTTAGAAAGAAAAGAGTAATGACCCGGTGTGTTTCTTGATATAAGTCAAGCTTTTGATAGATTTTGGCACCCAGGCATACTCTGGAAACTGAAGAGTATTCTTCCTTCTATCTATTTCCTAGTTCTAAAATTATTCCTTTCTAACCGGCACTTCCAATTAAACAAATTTAACGAACTCGGATGGTGTTCCACAGGGTAGTTTACTTGGACCCACCCTCTACAACACTTTCACATGCGACATCTCAATCT
The DNA here is from genome assembly GCA_958298945.1 of Atherix ibis. NCBI lineage: Eukaryota > Metazoa > Arthropoda > Insecta > Diptera > Athericidae > Atherix > Atherix ibis. Next base: position 24,859,276 of record OY282605.1, on the reverse strand, counting down.
GTGCCAATAACTTCTTTGTTACATACGCCAACGAAACGGCCTGCCTCGCATCTATGAAAATCCCCAACATGCTTCCGAAATTCTCCAATCCCAAATCCAAACCGTACGAAATTGGTTTACGAGGTGGCGGTACCTAGGACTAAACAAATCAAAGTTCGGTACCTAGGCCTGAACTTAGGCAAGCACATCCAAGACTTAAAAGATATGAACTAAAAAGACAATACCTACAACTAATTCGACTTCTAGACAAACGTTCTAAACTCACTATATACAGCAAAGTACTTTTATACAATGCACTACTGAAACCCATCTGGACTTACGAACAAGAACTCTGAGGTCCTACTAAACCTTCCAATTCCCGTCGAATCCAATCCCTTCAACCAAAAATAATCCGTATAATTGTCGGTGCTCTCTTTTATGTTCGCAATACTGTTATTGATCGTGGCTGTTTCTCGTTATAAAAAGTTCCATTCTATTCTCAACTTCCTTGCCTCGAAACACCCATCAAAGACTTAAGCGTCACTGGTCACGATATTTATTAAAATACTATTACTATCATATTATATAAATCTGCTTGTTACTAATGTGTAGTTGTTGATTAATCTGTAAAAAGGTTTAAAAAAAATATGTTTATTTTGAAAAAATATAGAAAAAATTAATTCCATAATTTTTTGTTTTATCTAAAATTAAAAGATATGAAAATATTTTCTTATCTATGTAAATTTTGTATTCAACTTTTATTAAAGTTTTTATTAAATAAAGTTTATACTTGAACCAAATGTTGGGTTACATGGGATTGTGTACGGACTGCTCATTTGGGTAAGATGCTTATTAAGGACAACATGTCTTGAATTAGTCTAAATTGTATTCTAATTTAGTTACTTTTGGAAGTTTTTGTTTTTATATCTTTTCGCCTACGATCTTTGGAATGGATGGGAATTTTTCTCTCTCTCTTCGTTTTTTCTTTATTGTTAAAATTTTGTGAACACATGTATTATTGCAACTACTATAAATTATATAACATACTTTTATGATTATATTAAGCCTTGAAAGTTTGTATTCATGTCGTCAATAAATACAAGGGACAACCAGCTGTGTTTTCCAATAAGAAACAGCATGTCTGCCTTAAAATAATACTTTTGTACAAGCAAGCATTTTTTTTTCTTCGATATTATATTCTTAAACTTAAGAAGAAAATACGCAGAAGGAATAACTACTAACACAAAATATATTCTTTAAATTAAATTGACCAATGAAAATAACTATAATTTGTGGTGAATATTAGCATCGCCATTTTACATGGAATATAATTTTAACCAAATGACTGTCACGAGAATTCTTGCAGAACTCGATTCTTTTGGGGTAGTTTTTGATGACTTTTTCGCACATTTCGAGTTGTAATTCGGTCATTACATAATGGATATTGGTGCGAAAAAGTTTGGAATTGTCTGCGTAAAGACAATATCTTGCTTAGCCACACAAGAAAAAGTCTAACAGTATGAAATCGCATAATCTTGGAGGCTAATTGACATTGCAAAATCTTGAAATTTCACATCCTTGGAATTTTCCGCGTTAATAAAGTCAAAATTTGGCGTGTTATGTGGTTTTTGGGGCTTTTCTTTGCAACTTTATGTCCAAATTATAATCTACAAGTTCAGGTTACAAAAGTATGGCCAAAGCGCTTAGAATTAACGGTTATTTTTTCGACTTCTTTATTGTCAAGAAACTACAGGTTAATGACATCAGATAGTAATTTTTCGTAGATACAATGGCTTCTCCGCAGTCACTTACGGGTTTTTAGAGCCTCATTATTTTTCTCTCCGATTGCGCATTTTTGCATACAGATACAAAGAAGCTTTTAACGCAATAAACCCAAAATTTGTCGTGTTATGTGGCTCGTGGCACCGTTTTTTTTCAAACCACATTTCGTCCAGTTTAAAATCTTCAAGTTCAGGCCGAAAAAAAGTTAGTTACCAAACGGCTATAGCGCAAGGAATTGACGGTAATGGTGTTTTTTTTCAATTTTTAAAGAAATTCACAGTACAATGGCTTCTCCACAAGTCATTTGAGGGTTTTTAGAGCCTCATCATTTTTCTCTCCGAGCGACAATTTTTTGCGTAGATGCGCCGTCGTGAAATCACTAACCTTAGAGTTCTAGTAGCTTTTAACATAATAAACCGAAAATTTGTCGTGTTGTGTGGTTTGTGGCACCATTTTATTGAAACCACATTTTGTCCAGCTTAAAATCTTCAAGTTCAGGCCAAAAAAATGTCAGTTATCAAACGGCTATAGCGCAAAAAATTGACGGTATTGGTATTTTCTGTATTTTTAAATCTCCACAAGTCACTTGCGGGTTTTTAGAGCCTCATTATTTTTGCGTAGAGGTACAAGGAAAAGTCCAATGGCGTCAAATCACATTACTTTGGAGTTCTCGTAGCTTTTAAAGAAATAAACACAATATTTGTCGTGTTGTGTGGCTCGTGGCGCTTTTTTATTGAAACCACAGCTTAAAATCTTCAACTTCAGTCCAAAAAAAGGTCAGTTATCAAACGGCTATAGCGCAAAGAATTGACGGTAATGGTATTTTCTTCATTTTCAAACAAATACACAATACAATGGCTTCTCCGCAGTCATTTGTGGGTTTTCAGAGCCCCATATATGGCAACTTAGCTTATTTACGTACCCATGAATTTTTGTAAAAGGTTTTTACATTTTTTTAGCGATTGAATGACAGCTGCCAAACGAGAGGCTGTAATTTCCACATCACCCCTATGGATAACCTTTCATTTTGCAATAAATATACATAAAAATACCAAAGGTTTTTTGCACAAAAAAATATGAATATGAAAAAATTTACATTGTCGGTAAGTACTTTTTAATATACTTATTTGAAAAGCGACAATTTGGTTTCATTCCAAGCTGAATAACCAATCGATTGTCGTCATTTGTATGCTAAAAACGTTTCAGTTTTTCTTTTTTAGTATCTAATAAAACGTACAAAATCGATATTCATAAAAGTTCAAATCAACAATTTAGATATGTACGTACGTAGTCAAAGTTCACAGAAAGGGTGTCTTACCAAATTGATGAGGAGGCATGTGTATCTAAATGTAAAAAAAAAATATTCTGCGTTTTTGAGGAAATTAGATATTGTCTAATATGATGCCGTGCCGTGAAAAAATGTCAATTGTCACATGAAAAATGGAAATTCCTTTAGTATGAAAATTAGGAAAAAATTGAAATTTTTTACATTTGTTATGTAGAATAACCGAACATAATTTTGTGGATGTTTTTTTGTTGTTGTTGTAAATAATTGATGTCAGGTAGGCATATTTCCCATTGACACTTCCATCACGTATAAATTTTATTACCTTTACAAATATTTTAGGTTTGAGCAATTCTAAAAGCCTAATTGGATATTTTACAGAAACAATGAAGTATCATTTGAGACTCGTTAGTCTCTCGACTCCTGCCACATTTATTCAATATCCGACAAAATCCGAACCAATCTAATGTGGATATGGCATTTGGGAATGAACACGTTTCTATTAAAAATATTATTAAACGGGTGTGTATGGGTTATTTAAGAAAGGGCAACAAGGTGGATGGGATATGATCATAATTTCTCTAAATGAACGAACTCTTTTGGAATTTCAAATTTGAATTTGAATCGCAAGAGTCGAGAATCGATTTTTCATTTAATTTCGATCGAAAATATTTTGTTCGTTAGCAGACTGTATATGACAGTGTAATTCCAGATATTATTAAATATTAAATCACTTTAAATATTTGACAATACTTCCCCATTAGATGCTAAATTTTCAGATAACAGTTTTCAGGATAAATTGTTCGTTACATTACATGTTTGAGCGTATCATGAATTCAGGTCACAATGTGACAACAATTTTGCAAGTAATAGAATTTCGGATGTGTTTGGTTATTCTTATAACGTCGTCAAATGGCAGAAAAGTTTTTCCCTAACGAGAAAATCATCTGTGACCCATAAATCAGGAGAATCATCTGCGGTTGCTGATAGTACTGGTCGTAAATTGTAGTATCGCATCTATTTACCATCACACACTAAAAATAGCACTCAACACACTTGTACGCGTAGTATTTTGTAGAATTTTTTAACTTCATGGGAATCAACATTGGCTCCTGGAGAATATCGATTTTCATATTGAATTTTTAACATTTTTAAACTATAAATTTCAAAATACTTAACTCGATTTGATTTAGTATATTTTTCTTAAACATTTGATTTATTGTATTTTTTATTTTTTTAATTTTTTTTGACAATTAATTTAGTGAATTCATTAAAAATACAAAATTTAGTACTTTCCGAAAATTAATTCTTTTATTTTTTGATTATAAATCTTACCCTTTTTTTTTAATTAATTTATAAATAAAGGATTATGCAATTCATGCTTCAGAAAGTAAAAATTACATAAAATACACTTTAAGTTTGGATTTTGATGGAATTTTTTGCAAGGCTCGATCTTGTTAAGATAATTTTTGGTCACTTTTTTGCACATTCCAGGCAGTAATTCGGCCATTAATTGACGGATTAATTTGAATTCTAAATTTTGAGAAGTGTCTGCGTAAACACAATCCTTGGAGTAGCCGGCCCATGATAAATTTTGCAACGGTGTCAAATCGTAGGATCTTGGGCAGGACAATTGATATCACCAAAAGTCGAAATTGCACATCCTGGGAAATTTTCGCGCAATAAATCCAAAAGTTGGGCTGTGTCTTATGGTGCCGTTTTGTTTAAACCACATATGGTCCAAATTAAAATCTTCGAGTTTATGCAAAAAGTTCTCTCCTTCTGCATTGCCAAAAAAATTCGGGCCAATGATACCTTGAGACCGAAGGCTTCTCCACAGTTAGTTATAGGTTTTCAGAGCCCCATATACAAAAATTTTTCTCATTGACGCATTAACCGGATCGAGGAACAAGACTCATAATTTTTTCCCTTCAAGCGTGATCTTTTGTGTAAATGTTAACTTGGAATCCTGGAAACTTTTCGCGCAATAAAGCCAAAAGTTGGACTGTGTTATGTGGCTTGTGGCGCCGTTTTCTTTAAACCACATATGGTCCAAATTAAAATCTTCGAATTAATACAAAAAGTTCTCTCCTTCTTCATTGTCAAAAAAATTCGGGCCACTGACACCTTAAGACCGAAAGCTTCTTCACAGTTAGTTGTGGGTTTTCAGAGCCCCATTTACAAAAAAATTTCTCATTGACGCATTAACCAGAGAGAGAAACAAGCCTCATCATCTTTCCCCTTCAAGAGTGATCTTTTGTGAAAACGTTAACTAAATAAACCCAAAATTTGTGGAGTTGTGTGGCTGGTAGCGCCGTTTTATTGAAACCACATTTCAGCTTAAAATCTCCAAGTACAGGCAAAAAAAAGTTAGTTATCATACGTTTATAGCTCAAAGAATTGACGGTAATGGTCTTTTCTTCATTTGCGAAGAAATACACAGTACAATGGCTTTTCCACAGTCACTTGCGGGTTTTCAGAGCCTCATCATTTTTCCACTCCGAGTGTAAATTTTTATGTAGAGGCACAAGGAAAAGTCCAACGGCGTCCAATCACATTACCTTAGAGTCCTAGTAGCTTTAAACGCAATAAACCCAAAATTTGTCGTGTTGTGTGACTCATGGCGCCGTTTAATTGAAACCACATTTTATCTAGCTTAAAAACTCCAAGTTCAGGACAAAAAAAAGTCAGTTATTGTACGGATATAGCGCATAGAATTGATATTTCTTCATTTTAAAAAGAATACACAGTACAATGACTTCTCAGAGGGGTTTTCAGAGCCCCATATATGCCAACTTAGCTTATTAATGTATCCATGAATTTCGTCAATAAGCTAAGTTGCCACATATTCAGTACTTCGAATTGAATACTAAGCTAAGTTACCACATCTCCTTCTGAATTTTTAAAGAAGTAAGGACCACTAACACCTTAAGACTAAAAGACACACCAGAAAGTCAGTTTTTCCGGATACAGTGGCTTTTTCATAATCAGTTGTGGATTTTAAGAGCCTTATATTTGTCAATTTCCTTCTTCGACTTATTCACCGAGGGAGATATGAGCTTAATAGCTGAAGAAAAATTTGCAGTCAAAGCCCAATTGCATTAAAAGTCCCAATATTAAATCTGCATTAAAAGCTCCAATTTTAACAAATCAACGATATATAAAATAGTATAAACTGGCACACCCTCAAATAAACAAATATGACTGTATTTTCCGAACTACGAAATGGATAAAGCTTTATATTCTATCTAAAAGCTATATTCAGTCCAGAATATTTTGTTGCAAATTATTCAACTTTTGCCAAAAAAAATATTTATATAAACTATGAAAAATTATCTCAGGTGCATTTCAACTTAAACTAGCGTTGAAATTGATGAAAAATAGTTAGAAACTTTGTAAATTTCCCAAACAACTTCGCCTTTTAACATAAACATTCTGGTATGAACTCACTGAAAGTCTAATGAAATGTTAAAAATTCCAATGTTTACCAAAAATAAAATTACGCAATTGATCTTTTCGTTCAATTTCATTTCTTGTTTTTATTTCAATTTCATATGAAAAATGTCTGCCTCGACAAATGTGTATACGATGCCACAGTTATCTAAGTAAGATGTGCCCGCAAAACTGTAATTGATACTTGAATTTTTGGCATAATTTAGTCGTCCGGAGGAGTCAACTCCACAACATTGGATGAAGTTTTATTTGTTTTTGAATAGAAAATTTACTCTGGAAAATTGCTCGTATAAGTTTTTTGTTAAAAGAATAATAAAAACAAACAAAATTCTCTTCGCTTCAGATGTGAATGAGTTAGTGTGTAAAAAGTGCAGAAAATTCAGCCATCCCCCCCCTTGGTTGAAGATAAGATGTGACGAGGAAGAGATGCCATCTTTTGACATTTTCAAAGACTTCATGTGCGCTAAGAATTTCATTAAAATAAATGACTGTCGAAATATGAAAATGAATCGAAATATGCCAAGTCGGTCATGTCTTTTACGAGTAGTAATTTTTCCTTCTTTTTTTTTTTTTTAAACAGAATTCATATTTTTACTTACAGATATAGGCGAATATTAGTATTCTATCGCGTTAGACTTGCACCTATCTTGGGAGTAGATTACGTTGTCTGTTCATTTTTGGAATTTTTATGCCATCGAAATAGTGATGAGATCATTTTCTGTTTGTACAAGTACATATACACAATTTTATTGGAACATTTTCATGTTCATGCCAGAAGGTTTACTAACAAAATAGTCCTGAAGTTTCTTACATGAAATTATGTTCGTTCAACACGAAAGTTGCTATTTTTTATTTTTTTTTTAAAGAGAGAATAAAACTTATTTCCGACTTTATTTTTGCAGATCTTTTCTTTTTTATATTGTCAACTTTTTTTAACGGTTCAAATATGTATTAAAAAATTGAATTCCATTAAAGTGTAGACATGAAAAATATTTACAAGTCTACACTAATATGTCATTTGTTGATGACTTATTTTTCATGTTTCCAATTTCGAAAATTTACCATAATTTCTTATATTGCCATAATGGTTTTTTTTGTTGAGTGTCCTTTTATAAAAAAAATTTTTTTTTTAGAATTATTTTTATTAGAATAAAATTTTTGATGAATATTTTTAAGTGAAAACTCTTTTATATGAGGTATGGTATACTGAGAACAATGTGGTAACACTACGAACGTTAGTCATTCCTAGACGTACAGTTATAATATTATTATTTAACGTGACTTATTTGTCTTTCAATTTAAAACCACGTGTCACCTACAACCATAGGGATTGAAATCCGCCCAATCAACGCACCACCATTACTGGCAGTTTACAGTCAGTAACCAGTGACAAGCTGATTACTCCAACTGTTAGTGGCGAGGACTACCTAAACCTCTACTGTCATTAGCAGTGACAGCGCCCGAGATAATTACTACTATCTCCCAATAGCGATCCGGAGATCGTACCCACGATATGAGTATTAACCACAGCCACCACATTGCTGCCAAATGGCGCCTCACCTAAATCGGGCACAGTGTGTTTTCACACCATGGGGCACACCGATTTTCGTGATACCTCGGTTTGTACCATGAGGCACCGCTAAGCCAGCTCCGGTACGTGGGTTCGCCAAGACCCGAAAGTACAACCGGAATCGACCTTGGTCTTCCACCCGGTTGTTGCCACCCTGCCTGTCATTTTCGCTCTTCTGTCAAAAAGTGCCACGGGAAATCTAGTAAGGCATTCATACCTCTCTCTCACACCCAACACACCACTCACATCCACACCCTCATCATTCAACACGATTCCACATGCACCTAAGTCACGCAAATCCCCGTACAGGCCACAATCAATGAGAAGGTGTTTAGCACTCTCCTCCGCCGCCCCACAAAGGCATCTAGCCTTCGCATCTAGACCACGCCTGTGCAGGAACCCATTCATACTGCCGTGTCCCGTGAGTAAATGCCCAAGGTACAGACCAAATTCAAATCTATACGCGGATGCAAAGCACACATCCGAAATGAACATGTGCGTCCATCTGCCATTCACACTCTCATCCCATCGACGTTGCCAAATTTCACACATTTTGTGTTTAGGACCAGTACACGCTTTTGGCGTGAACTAAGATCCTGAACCTCTTCATTCGTAACCGGAGAACCAGCAAGCGGGATGCCCCGCCATAGACGATAGTGGATGCTTCCACGCAGCACCTCCAGGTCCCATGGAATTTCTCTCATGAGAACCTGCAACGCCTCGGTTGTTTTACATACATTCAAACATGGATACAGAGTCAGACGATGGACTGCATTTATGCCCACCCTCCTAGACGTACAGTAGAAGTTTCAATTTCATCCGGCAACTGGGAGACCCTACAAAGTGTGATAAGTGAGGTTATGTTTTTGCAGTACGAAATTTCGAGCCATAAAAATTTGTGTCGAAAATGTCGTGGTCGATCAACAAGTTTGACTAACAAAAAACCTATGGCAGCATTTCTTTTAAGAGTACAAGTTTATTTTTTATTAAAAAATTTTTAGAGGGCCGAGAATCAATGTGGAAAAAGCACCTCGGAGATGCCTTTAACATCGAAAAGTGATGAAAATGAGGAACGAATGAGGACTTTTGTAAGATCTGACCGTTGATTAATATTATGCAATTGATGGAGTAGTGAATTATTAGATGCCCTACCATAAAAACGCCTTCAGCAGCTCCTTTTTCACCTTATATAAAATGAATGTTAAAAGAAATTAAGTTAAGAAAAAAAATCCTTTTTATTATTATCCTTAGCAATTGTAGATAATAAAATCAGGAGATTTGTTACGGATTTAGTTTTACTTAATTGTCTTCGTAAATCATATGTCACATGGCCCTTAAAACATCAAAAACTGTTAAAAACGTTAGGCATTTCCAAGACCTCTTTTTAAAAATTATTTATTTTTTTAAAGAAATTCTTGAAAGGCTAAGAAAAAGGATGCTTCCTAGCATATCGGACACTGAAGACAAAGAAGGGCCGGGCCTGTCTCTCGGTTATCTCTATCAAAGAGTTTTTGTCGGAAAAAGGGATTTCTGATGTTTCATGGCACCGCTATTCAGTTCGTGGAACCACCCCCCTCCCCCTCGAGATAAAAAAAAACTTGAAAGGAGTGTAACTAAGGGAAAAAATACTTTCTCATTACTATTCTGCCACACCGTATTGGTTAGCTTTTATTAATAAAAAAAAAAAGTTGGAAACATGTTTTTTTTAAAGATATTTTTTTTCAATTTATGTTTTTACAAACAAAAGGGTTTGCTTGTACCAAAGAAAAGGTTAAACATCTTAAAATGATAGACTATGAATAAAAATATTAAACAAGGAACTTTCGTGCAAACTTTTTTTTGTTTTCTTTAAAAAATGTATCCGTATTTTTTATCCTAACGAAAAATCTTTCTTGTAAAAGTTGTCTATTCTACAAAAAATTAATACAAACATCCACCCACACTCCAAAATAATATATTTTTCCTTCATAAATTGATTTTGTCTTAAATCAATTTCTGTTGTCCCGTAAACATTCTATCTTAAAGAAAGATTTTTCTACAAAATAAGCTTTTTCATAATACGATATATTTCTTAAAGCTTTGTAAATAGTTTTAGGGAACTTTTTTTTTAAAAGAATTTATGTACCCGGAAAGTTTTATTACTCAAACTAAAAATTAATCATTATTTAAAATTAAATAATTGCTAAAAATATTTTGTATTTATTTTTAACATGAAATGAAGTCGTTGATTCGAAAGGAAACTATAAATTTTCACGGCATGTGCAGATGTAAGATTATGAATATTTTCCCGTAATTAACACTTAAGATTTTCTTTTGAGACGAAAAAATAAAGGAAATTTGAAATAGTAAAATCTGCAGTATTTTATTCGTCATGTTGTAAAATTTAATTACCGCCATCGACTTGGTTACCAGTGACAAATGCTAATGTGGTGAAAAGTCTTACATTGCCGTTGACAGCATATCCCGTATTTGGTGATATTAAATTAATTGGAAAAGGATTACCAACTTTCTGTATAAGTAACATTACGTGTCTACTTTAAACTAAGAAGTAACAATATTAATTGTTTTTTTTTTTTGAACATTTCTGTTTCTATTTTCAATTTAATTTAATATAAAATATAAAAATCTACTTAATTCGACAATATACGAGGTCTGTTCAAAAAGTATCGCGAACGATTTTAGATTTTTTGTGGCGTTATGTTGGTACTCATGTCTCTCACTTATGCCGACAAGTTCGGCCATTTTGAATATTCAGTTAATTTTTGACAGCTGCTTTGCTTGCACGTGTTTTCGCTCGTCTTCGATTTTTGCTCAATTTCGACCAAAAACAGCATCGCACTAAGGAGCTGTTGGACTCTGTCCGCGACGACCCAAATTTGCTCCAGATGGTCATAACTGGTGACGAATCATGGTTTTATGGTTATGACGTGGAAATCAAAGCTCAATCATCCCAATGGAAGCTGCCGCACGAGCCAAGACCCGAAAAAAGCGCGCCAACTTCGGTCGAATGTTAAGGTTTTGCTTACAGTTTTCTTCGATTGCAGGGGCGTGGTGCATCATGAGTTCTTGCCACAGGGTACAACGGTCAATAAGGAATATTACCTGCAAGTTATGCGCAAGTTGCGCGAAGCATCGTTGCTTGTGGGCTTTTGCACCATGATAACGCCCCTGCTCATGCAACGTTTATAATGCCGCAGCCATCGTATTCCCCAGATCTGTCCCCCTGTGACTTTTTATTGTTTCCGAAACTAAAGAGTCCCATGAAATGGGCTATGCTACGATTGAGGAGATAAAGACGACATCGAAGGAGGAGCTGAACAAGATCACAAAAAATGATTTTTTGAGCTACTTCGAGGATTGGAAAAAACGTTGGCATAAGTGTTTAATATCTGGTGGGAATTATAGATTTTGTGTTTTTTTTTTAAATTATTTATTTATTCATGAAGATATTCATGAATAAATATATAATTTTTGAAAAAAAAAACACAAAATTTGCGATACTTTTTGAACAGACCTCGTATATAGAAATTTTCGAATAACATCAATTTCGAAAGTTTTTTTTTTTAAATAAGAGAAGAAACTTTTCCAATTTTTCCATTGAAGAGTAAATATTTTTTTTCTCTTCGTTTAACACCAAACTAAAAGTAACACCAAACTAAAAGATTCTTTATACAAGAATAATTTTTAATAAGAAAGTTTTTCGAAAACAAATTACAAATATTCCATTAAGGCAAAACTACACCGAATTTGAACAATTTTAAGTTTTTTAATTAAAAAAAAAAACGGAAAAAAATAACTTGTCAAAAAGTTTTATATTAGTTAAAGTCAGATTTTAATTAGTCGATGTGAGAATGGTAATAAAACGAAAGAAAATTGTAACCATTATTCAGTTTGTGTAACCATTATTGCTTTAAGAAAATCTTTGTTGACTTTATATCACACCAGTTGTAGAGAGCCTTAGTTGTAGAGTCCTTTTGAATAGGAAGAGAAAAATATCCCTCAAAAACTTAACAATATTTTTTTTTCTTATATAAATAATAGAAAATTTGATTTTTCTTTTTATTTAATTTTTTGTCTAGTTTGATTTTATAGAGAAAAGTTTTCTTAAGTAAAAATCTTTTTAAAATTTTAATAATATCTACCAAAAAAAAACAATATAAAAGAATCGATAAAGTTCACTGGTATTTGTCGACTGATCCAAGATAAGCTATTAAAGTTGTTCCTTCTGTTTTCGTTGAAATTCGCTTAAAGCGGAATAGGATGGATTCTGGAAAGTCTGAAATTTGCTGGAACAAAATAATCATCTCATAATACTTGTGTTATATTCGAGCAAACAAAATCTCCTTTTTTCGGCTTACTTTTATTTCGTCTCTTAAAAATTTAACGATAAGATTTTATCTGAGCGGCGACATTTTTTTGTACAATTATTGAAGAAAGGCATGCTACATGAAGATTAGATTTTTAGAGTTTTAGTAATATAGAAATATTCTTGAAGATGACGGGCCAGAAGAAACAAATGTGCGTTGCGGTCAGCTTTAATAGACCTAGTGGATATGGATATGCTGTTATAATAGTCCATATTTTATTTATAATTCCAGAAATCTTTTGTTTTTGTTTTCCCTGTTTACAAAATAAAATACATTCCTTACAGGAAATGGAACAGAACAGACTAGAGAATGTGGTATGTATAATCTTGGGGCGTATTGGCTATCAATAATTTTCTATTGCACCGATGTTGCTCAATTCATCCAAGCTCCATTCGAATCGAATTGAGTTTACTTGGATATACTTTTTATTAATATTGATACCATGAAAGGATATGGATTCACGCTTCCACTATACGATACTTATTCGATTTGATATGTTTTTCTGCAGAATTGAGTCAAATGGTGTACAAAAAGCCAACCGATGTTCTTATGTTATTGTGATCCTAAATATTATGGCATTCAAACGTTTGCTAATCAATAAGGAATAGACTTTGGTACTTTTGTCCATGCAACCATCGGCAAAGACAGTCTATTTTGTAAGCTACACTCAGCATGGAACATACACAATAGGATCTCGAACAAGCTATAAAAATGCTATTTTCTTGAAATTTCCTTTATATTTTTTTCATTTTATTCTCGACAATATTCCCACACTTGTGTCACCAAAAGTGAACAAATAAATAGTCGAGCTTTTACGATGTCTTAAAATTTTTCTTTCTTGCCCAAATAGAAATAGCACATCATATAACTGGGAATATGAACATTCCCATTATCATCAACACTAGCTAGGCAGTATCCTTTTCGGTCGGTCATCGCAGTCGTCGTTGGTGTAGTTATTTTTTTTTGGACGCTTTTTGTAATTAATGGTATTCTCAGTGGCGCGCATCGAAATAACAATAAAGTCAAACAGACTAAATTGAATTTTATCCTTTCGCAAACTACGTTCCATTCGAATTCATTTCGAATTCTGAAAGACAAATAAGCCTTTTTTTCGCAGAAATAGAGAAAAAAAAATGGGAAATCTTTTTTTTATTTTTTATCAACAAATTTTATACGATCTGAAATTATTTGCTCCAAGCAATCAGGATTGTAGTGAATTCTTTGCATATCCTTTCAAATGAAATTTCATTGCTTCAAAAAATATTTTCGAAATTTTTTCCCACATTCAACTGGTACAGAATTCATATGTGTGTGTTAAGGGTGTGTGTTCGTATGTGTTTGACGGCGGAAGGGGGAGGGGGGGGGAAAGGATGGTTCTTTATATACTAACCTCTAAATAATCATCCAGTGAAATATTTCCAAAGTTATTTTGTTGGTTTTCATTTTCTAGACAAGAGTAAAAGTTTATTTCCCACAATAAAATGGAATGAATGCAATTTAATCGATTCGAATGACCTAAATTATTTTTTTTTTCGTTTTGCATTTGTTAACATAATTATATAAAAATTTACTAAGTTTGTAAAAAGAAAAATATGAAAAACAAATTTGTTTTCTTTGATTTAAAAAAAAATTATTTTCAAAATTTTAATATGAAGGAGGGGTTTAGTTTAATTAGATTTTAAAAATTCCCATAAGAGTTAATTTAAAAATATGCATATATATATATATATATTTATATAATTAGAAAATAAATATTTATAAAAAAAAGTTTTTATTAAAAAATAATTTATTATTAAAAAATAATAAAAATAAAACGAGTAAAGTTCATATTTGAAGTGCAAACGAAAACAGAACATAACGCAAGATGTAGCTTTACTGCACCACAATAATTTACTGCACAATTTTAAAGTTGCGTTAGCGACTGTCACGCAAGAGGGAACTTTTTCTTTGGCAATTGCTGCAGACTTCATGCCTGCGTTTGAATGCGTTCGTTTATACGAGACCGCCCCTGCATGAGTAACAACAAAGTTGACCGCTGATGTTGCTCACAAGTGTTGAACAGCACAATTCCATTGTGTTGATCAATTTTAATTGCTCATATAATTTTTGTCATTTATGCATCGACATTTCTACAAATTTTTTAACGTAAATAATAAATTATAAATTTTTTTTCTTATTTTTTTCAAATTAATAATATAAAGAACTCTTAATAAATTACATTTTTTGGTGATTTTTTTTAAAAATATTTATTAAACTTGAAATTTTATTGAGATTAGATTTTAAAAAAAAATGGAAAACTTTTCGTAAACTTATAATAGGCGAAATTACTTTGTAATGAGGTCAAAATGTATGCAATGCGGCTAACTTTACAATCTAATTCTTGGCATTATATTCCATGGAAAGGACTCACATAGATTCTTTACTTAGTATGGAATAGATTCAACCACCAATTAAATAAGACTATAGAGAATTACAGGACTAGCATCTACAAAACCATAACCACCATCGGTATCGTCATCCATTTATTATTATTAAACGTGACACGAGTAAACAGCCAGAAGGATTCCTGTTCCCTATTTCTATTTGCATTTGCGAACCGTTTGAGGACAGTGAACAAACTAACATGCAGGACATTCCATTTGTTTGGAAATTTAATTGGAGCTAGCTACGTTCTGTTTTGCATACTACTCGTATTAATGCATTGCAGTATAAAATATTCTCGAATAAAACTTTCCAGCTATCCTAAACAAGGGTTTAGGTACACGTTCATAGGGGATAGATAGGTAAGTTTGTACAAGTGTAAATATGAAAACATGTCTGGTCTGGACAGAGTATACATTTTTGCATTAAGAGGACTCTGCCCCAAAATTCGAGCCTTTTAATTAAAATCCTTCTCAACAGTATGTTTATTTTGGAATCTGTACTTTCAATTATGAAATTCTATACTTCCGGAATTGGTTTTTTGGTGGTGATGTACTTTTTGTGTGCAGTTTTCTCTTTTTTGTTCAAAAAAAAAATTGAGAAAAAAATTACAACAAAATTTACTTTCTCAATAAAATTGGTCTAAAATTTAATTTCTGTTAAATAACGAGATTCAGAAAGTATATCCGCGTCATTTGACAACTGTCAAACATACACATATATACTTTCATCACCCAATTGATAATATATACGTTTGACAGCTGTCAAATGACGCGGATGAATTTGTTTAGGTTAGGGTTTGCCATTATGGGTCGAACAATGCTTTTAAATTGTAAAGGCAGTGGCCTAACTGCCCCAATCAAAGCATTGAGATTGCAAAAACTATCAAAAAAGTGGTAATTCTGCTGCAAGCATATTTTGCTAGAATGAGGCTCATTCGGTAAGGGGCTATGAAAATCTACAAGTGGTTGTGAAGTAGCCATTGTATAAGCAAAATTTGAATGTATAGTATGCATTTTGATCTAAAGGTGACATTGGCCCGACTTTTTTTTTGAAAATTAAGAAGAAGAAATCATTATCGTCAACTCCGGGTACTGTGGCTATGTCAAAAACGTTTTATTTTTGTATGAACTATAAAATTTTAATCTAGATAATGTGTGGTTTCAATAAAACGGCACCAGAAGCTGCATATAATGGCAAATGTTGACTTTATTGTGTAAAAAGTTTCAAAGACGCGGAATTTTTTGATTTGGTGTTGTCAATAAGCATCCAAGATCATGCGATTTGACGCTATAATGAGGCTCATTCGATATGTCAATCAGTTAAATAACCGTATAAGGGGCTCTGAAAATCTACAAGTGATTGCGAAGTAGCCATTGTATCCACAAAACGTGACTGTATAGTGTGTATTTTGTTCTGAAGGTGTCATTTTCCAATTTTTTTTAAATTAAAATGAAGAAGAAGAAATCATTAATTCTGGGCACTGTGGCCGTGTGAAAAATGACTTTTTTTTGCTATGAACTCTAAATTTTTAATCTAGACACTGTGTGGTTTCAATAAAACGGCACCAGAAGTTACATAAAATGGCAAATTTTGACTTTATTAAGTGAAAAGTTCCAAGGACGCAGAATTTTTTGATTTGGTGTTGTCTATTAGCCATTAAGATCGTGCGATTTGACGCTGTCGGACTTTTTTTTTTAATGAAAATACGCATAAAATCATATTAACGTAAGC
The DNA here is from genome assembly GCA_958298945.1 of Atherix ibis. Taxonomy (NCBI): domain Eukaryota; kingdom Metazoa; phylum Arthropoda; class Insecta; order Diptera; family Athericidae; genus Atherix; species Atherix ibis. Next base: position 24,842,685 of record OY282605.1, on the reverse strand, counting down.
AGTTTTAAAAATTTAGAGTATTTAAAAAACAAAACATCCGTTATGTTATGGCCGTATTACAGTACGAAAGGTGGGAAGAAATTATCAAAAATTACTTTAAATGTGGCAACCAAGAACATTTGCGAAGTTTATGGAGCAGTTGTCATCAAAGTTCGATAGGTACGAAGATAGGTTTACAAAATTCCGATCTGGGGATTTTTCACTGATTGATAAACCACGTACCGGGCGGCCATTGAAGTCTGATGACGACAAGTTAAAAGTTATAATTGACACCAATCCACGTCTAACCACCAGGGAGATCGCGTCGATGAAAGGAGTCAACCAAACAACCGTATTAAGACATTTGAAGCGTCTGGGGATGGTTTCGCGGTACGACGTTTGGATAGCTCATCAATTGTCGGCTGCCAATTTATTAGATCGTGTTTCAACGTGTGTTGCTTTGAGTACGAGACAAAAACGGGAGATGAGAAATGGGTCGTGTACAACAACGTGACAAGAAAAAAACATTGGGCTATACCTGGACAAGCCCCATTAACAACTTCAAAAGTCGAAATCCATCAAAAAAAATGTATGCTTTGTGTTTGGTGGGATTGTAAGGGTATTGTGTATTTTGAACGCTTGGAACGCAATCAGACAATTACAGCAGAACGATATTGTCAGCAATTATCCAAATTGAACATCGCCCTTCAAAAGGATAGACCAGAATTGCTAAACAGAAAAGGGGTAATGTTTTATCACGACAACGCGCGACCACATGTGGCTATGATGACTCAACACAAGCTAAATGAGTTGAATTGGGATGTTATCAAGCATCCACCGTATTCTCCAGATCTTGCTCCTTCCGATTTTCATTTATTCCGATCACTGCAAAATTTTTTAAATGATAAAACAACATTTTTCGCATCAAAATCTATGGAATTTTACACTAATGGTACGAGGGTCGTTCAATAAGTCCTTAGAAAATCCGAGAAATTGCGCTCGTAGTGTCGGCAAAGATTTTTTTTGTAAGTAGCATTATCCACAGGAAAGCTGTCAAAATTTCAGCTCGATCTCTAGCGTAGGTCAATTTCTATCGTCGATTAAAGTTAACGACATTTATTTGTGCATAAAAATGGAAAAAAGCGCGTTAAGGGCTGTCATCAAACATCTCCATTTGAAAGGCTTAAGCCCGAAAGAAATCAAAGCCGAGTTGGATGCAGTTCATGGCACATCTGCACCTGTGTTTGTGACGGTTTACAATTGGGTGAATGAATTTAAACGTGGCCGTTCATCCACAAAAGATGAACATCGTTCAGGACGCCCAGTTGAGGTATCTACTCCTGAAATAATCGACAAAATCCACGATCTGATTTTAAACGATCGGCGAATTAAAGTGCGCGAATTAGTTGAGGCCACGGGCATATCACAAGGTACAGTCGCTTCAATTTTGCATGAAAAATTGTCTGTGAACAAAATTTCGGCAAGATGGGTGCCGCGTTTGCTCTCAGATCAGAATAAGCGCAATCGTGTAGTGGGTTCTGAGGCTATGTTGGCACTCTTTCATCGCAATCCTGCCGAATTCCTTCGTCGATATGTCACTGTGGACGAAACCTGGATACACTACTACACTCCAGAAACGAAAAGACAGTCATCACAGTGGATTTTCAAGGGTGAACGGGCTCCGAAGAAGGCAAAAACTGTGCCATCGGTCGGCAATGTGATGGCCACGGTCTTTTGGGATTCGCAGGGCATCATTTTTATCGACTACTTGGAAAAAGGAAAAACAATAACAGGAGCGTATTACGCGTCGTTATTGCAACGGTTGAGCGAGGAAATCAAAGAGAAACGCCCCCATCTGAAGAAGAAAAAAATCCTCTTGCATCAGGACAATGCGCGTGTGCACACCTGCGCTGTTTCCATGGCCAAAATTGTGGAATTGAGAATGGAATTGTTGCAGCATCCCGCTTATTCACCAGATTTGGCCCCGAGTGACTATTTTCTTTTCCCCAATCTGAAGAAATGGCTTGGCGGACTACGGTTCACTTCCAACGTTATAAGAACGGATGGAAATTATATAATTGATTAAATAAATAATACAAATCTAAAAAAAAATGTTTAATTGTATATGTAAAAAACGGTCATAACTTTTGCATTCACCCAATAGTATACTGTAAGATAGATTAAGATTTTTTCCTTTTTTGTTGTTGTTACTTTTGGCAGTTTTCTTTGCAATAAGTACTTACCTACGTACGTAAGAGCGTCATGTTGTTAGATATCTGTTAATTGTTCATGTTATTAACTGTTTTTACCATAAAGTTGTTATTAAGATTGCCATACACCATAACCTATAATAAAGTAATTATTCTCCAGTAATTATTTCCGCTACATTCAAACGTCCTCCAAATATTGAAATTCTGAAAATTTACATATTCAGCAACCACTACTCTGCTAGCCGTGTATGATTTGAACAGATGTTTTTTGTATACAAAAATTGGTGTACACATTGCACAAGTCTATCTCGAAACGGTCAACAAATTTTTCTTCTTGTTTATTTTGTTATCATTTTGGTGGTAGTTTTCATATGCAAACGATGCAATGTTTTCTATTTAATAACATATGCATACGATATGATAGTAAATGCAAGTAGTTTTTATCTTCACTCCCTTTCTTTTTTACAATCTGTTTGTGTTTTTTTTTTAATGATAATAAACACAGTTTTCAGTTTTCTTAAAAATTTTATCTTTTACTGTTTCATATTTTTCCGGTTATGGTTTTTATCTTATTTATGTAATTTTGTTTTTAGTTTTTTTCGTATGGTTTTTATAACAAATGATAAAGAAATTTTTTGACCAGTTTATCTACATTTATACTTACGTACATTCTTCCTTATCGGAGAGTTTTATAGAAGTTCTTTTTAAGGGTATCAACTGTTTTATTTAAGGTTTCTTTGTACTTTCTACTAAAATTGTAGGGTTTTTCTCTCCAAAGGCAAAGTCCGTTAAAAATAAGATAGCTCATAAGTAAATGAAGTTTATGGTATTTAATAGATTTAAATTGGTTTTTTTTGTTTTGAAAAGTGTTAAGATATTTTGTAAAAAATAAAAGGTGGCTACTAAAAAATTAAAGGATTTTTAAAAAAAGTCATAACTTGTTAATTTTTTATTGTTGTAGGTAATAGAGCCTATTAAAAATGGCCTACGTACGAGGGTCATTCAACAAGTACTTAGCCTCACCGCCCGATGGAACTGCTGTCACAAAAGCAATTTACCATCGTGCAGTACAATCTTTTAGTAGCCTACTGTCAAAGTTTCAGTCGATTCCTTTCATTAGTTTTGTTTTGAGAGCCTTTGAAAGCGAGCGTGTCGGTCGGTTGCACAAAAATGGAAAAAGAACAATATCGTTCGGTGATTAGATTCTTGTTTTTGGAAGGGAAAACGCGCAGCAAAATCAAAGATCGCTTGGATGCTGTGTATGGTGACTCTTCTCCTTCGATGGCGACCGTCAAGAATTGGTTCAACGAGTTTGTTCGTGGCCGCACGTCGGTTTTTGATGAGCCACGCCCAGGTGCCCCGAAAACGGCTGCTACGGAGGAAAACGTTAAAAAAGTCCACGATCTCGTGTTGGTAGACCGTCGATTGAAGGGTCACGAGATAGCTGAGACTGTGTGCATCGCAGTAGGAACGGTCCATCATATTCTACGCGAAGAACTGGGCATGAGAAAGCTGTCGGCGCGATGGGTGCCGCGTTTGCTCACACCGGAAAACAAGCGCAACCGTGAGACCACAGCGGCGACGTGTTTGGCGCTGTTTCAGCGCAATCCAGCGGAGTTCTTGCGTCGTTTCGTGACCGTCGACGAAACATTGATTCACTGGTACACACCAGAGACCAAGGAACAGTCGAAACAGTTGACTTCACCCGGCGAACGTGCTCCGAAGAAGGCGAAGACTGTTCGATCGGCCGGAAAGGTGATGGCCACCGTTTTCTGGGATTCAAAAGGTGTGATCCACATCGATTACCTCGAGAAGGGTAAAACAATCACGGGGCGCTACTATGCTGACTTATTGGGCCGATTTGACGTCGAATTAAAGAAAAAGCGGCCCCGCTTTGCGAAGAAAAAAGTGCTGTTCCACCACGACAACGCGCCGGCTCACACCTCCGCCGTCGCCATGGCCAAATTGGTCGAATTGCGCTGCCCCATCCACCGTACTCTCCAGATTTGGCCCCCTGTAACTACTTTTTGTTTCCAAACCTGAAAAAATCACTCGCCGGGAATAGATTTGGGTCGAATGAGGAGTTCATCGTCGGCACGGAGGCCTATTTTGCTTCCCTCGAGAAAATGTATTTTTTGGACGGCTTAAAAAAGTTAGAGCATCGCTGGGCCAAGTGTATCGAGCTTGAAGGAGATTATGTGGAAAAAGAAATTGCCACCTTTCCAAAATTTTCGTTTTTCTTTTGTAGGCTAAGTACTTGTTGAATGACCCTCGTATAATGGCTAGCAACTAGTAAAGATCATTAAGGTTTTCTCTTTCAGTGAAAGGTGAGTTATTAAAATGCAGAGAAAGAGAGATTTCTTCCGGGAGGAGGTCTCTAGCAGAATTATTTACGGCAATGTACTTGAGAATTGATCATTTTTAAATCAAATTTCAGAACTGAAAATTTCAATTATAATTTAGCACCTGCTGTTAACATTAAAACTGATACATCAACAGACAACAATTTTTGGGGTACTGAGAATGCCAGGGGATTTTTGAGGTAATAAGAATGCCAGGGATTGAATCCCCCAAAAATGCACTATTTGTATTTCTTTGAAAATGAAGCAGGTCAACCAGAAGGAACTAAAAAGACGACTCTGTGAAGGACAATTCTTAAAAAAAATGTTTAGTCCCAGCAATCAGGGGTTATGGTTCCAAAACATTGAAACAATTTTTTATGAACGAAGAATTTTACAAAATTCCGAATTTATGTGGCAACTGCAATCAACTGATTTGATGACACCAGACTACTTGAAAGAATGGATTTACGTAAATAAACCTCAAACAATTTAAGAACCTAAGGAGAAAATTTGAGTTTAAATCCGACGTTTAGGACCTGAAACCTTGCGTACGGTTATTTGGCAAATAATTCAGAAAAATTCAGTGTTTGTGAGCAAAATTTTCATATAAATTCTTGTTGTATTTAGTATTTTGTGAAAAAAGAAATAACTACAATAAAAATAAAAATAAATATTCGAATTAGTCCATTTGGATTTTTTAAAGAATTTTACCAACTAACACATATCCTATTATCAAAGTTAATTTCCTTTTGCTTTATGTTGCAAGAGATTAAAAAAATTCTTTTCTATTCATAAATTACCGAAGATGTCAAAGGTCAATAATACAAACTTATAGTAGAAAACTGGCAATAAGAAAAAATTTGACAGTCTAGTTTTTTTGGTCATACTAAAAATATATATTTTTCTATATTATTATTTGGATATTAATCGATAAAGAGCAATTTCCTTCTGGCATGTTTTTTCTCTAAAATCTTTTTTTAACGGAAGTACTAAATTAACTAATGATATTATCGTGGTATAATATTATTACCTTTGTAAAATTGTAAATAATATTATTTCCTGGTGTAGCAAAAGAAAAAAAAGAAAACATAAAAAAATGACACATGAAATGTACACAATTTGAACAAGAACTTTAGATGAAAAATTTTAATAAATAAATACTTACTTATAGTAATTTGGATAAAAAATTTATTTTATAAGTTAAAAATCCTAAAATGGGGTATAAATATTGAATTCCGGTTGCCAAATTATCGAATGTGGTATTAAAGCTGACTTCCGGAAGAATTTCTTTCAGAAAAAGTTTTCGTATTAATATTTTTCACATTAGAATAAAAGATTCTATTTTTTGTTGAACAAAATAATAACCTTTATAAGAAAAAACAACTGCCATAAAATGAATAAAATTATTTTCTTGAATTTAAATTGTTGGTTCGTCTACTAGGAAATATTGTTTAGCTCCAAATCTACCCTTACCCCTTTGGAGTGCATGCGTATCTTTTGAATATCACAATTATCTGTAGAGGCAGATGGAATCAAAATATTTAAAAAAACTGGGATAAAATTAACTCCATTTCCGTATATGATGGTCAAGATTTCGATGGGGGAAAGTTGTAAGGTCAACTACTCTTGACCTAAATGATATGCTACTGTATTAATATCTCTAAATAGATATAGAAGATGCCCATAGTACGACTAGGACAGGTAGAGCCAGCAAGCTATCGTTGCATAGGGTTGGCCAGCGTAGCACACCGATCTTCTTGGAGAGTTCGCAAGTCCATTCTTCACTATTTACAATTATCGCCTATATAAATATATTATACAAAATTGCAAAAAAACTATCCTTTCCACTCCACTCTAAAAGGACATCTACCTTTCTTGTACTCCCAACTTCAAGAAGATTCTTTCACTACCTGTACCATTTCCAAAACTATGCCACCTCATCTAAATTGGTGACCATGGTATTGAGAGCACAGTTAAGTTTATAACCACATCTCCAAGCAAGTTTAAAAATACCAGATACTGACCATCTTCTGGACTCATCCTACGTCTTAGTCTAGTTATCCACCAAAACCTATTATGAACAACTACCTCAGCCTCCCACCTTGAATTTTCCTTTTCGATAGCAGTCCTAAACCTTTATGCCAATTCTGCACCTCACTATTCTACGCATTCTGCAGGACTACCGGAACCCCCTAAGTTACATTTTAACTAGAAACCACTACCTCAACTGGTCCATTTTCCACTGTCGTACACATCCATAGAGGAACCTTTCTTACAATAACATACAATACAATAATTTTTTTAAGGTCTCATTTTCTTCTAGAAGGACAGTACAAGTTTCAACCTCGTCATAGTAATTATGCGACCCTATCGAGCATAATAAGTGAAATTGAACAGCGAAATTTCGAGCCATTAAATTTTGCGCCATCCTTGATGACGTTACGAGCATGATTTATAAAAAGATAAAAGTAACAATGAGACTGTGGGCAGCATTCCTTATTAAGGAAACGATTTTTTCGGGGGCGTAAGACATTTTTGGAGAACCGATATGAAATTGAAGATGAACCCTTCTCAGGAAGGAGGGGTGTTCATCGAAAACTGATGAAAATGTGGAATTGAAAATTACACATTGAAAATGATAAACGAGACCTTCAATTGGCTTAGAAAAAGGCTCCTTTTCGTCGGATCGTACATTGCAGACCACCATGACAACGCCTTCTGTCAAATGACTATCTCCATCAATGAGTTTTTAACCAAAAAAAAAAAGAAGATTATTAGGATTCGCCTAAAAAAAATGGTTATTGTAAGTCCTCGTAATTTTTTTCTTGTTTTCCCTAGATTAAAACACATCTAAATGGACGCCATTTTGGAACTGTCGATAAGATTTAAAAGAGTTACATTTTAGAGCTGAAAGGGATTCCAGTTAAAACTATCCAGGGAACTACTTTGCAGAAGATAACATTGATGTATAAAAAATGAAACAAAATTTTCAGGAAAAAACCCATCTCATTACTTTTCTGCCGCGCCTCGTGTAAATCGAAATTTTTAATTAAAAAAAACTACACACTTTTCACCTTATTTCCACTATTTTAAACTGTTAATAATAAAAATAATTTTCAGCACAAATTTTCTTAAGAAGAAAGAAAAAATTACTTACGTTTCCAAATATTGAAAAAATTGATAGGCTGGACGCCGATATAAAAATCCTTCGGCTTTCTCAACCATCATGTTAAATTGTATGTAACACGTAAGAAAACCAAAAAAATAAATAAAGAAGATATTTAAATTAATATCTTTTTTACACAGTTCGAAAAATTCAATAATTTATATTCTCTTTTTTTCAAAAATAAACTTTCATCACTCTGATACCAACATAACAATCACAAATACACCATCTACTTTATTATCATTATTATGTGTTTTTTGTTGTTGTTGTTTTTAATTTTCTTTATTCTTATTTATTTCTATTAATTATGCACATATGTTGTTAAATGTATACAATTTTTTTTTATATCATTTCACTATTTTGGCATATTTCAATTGTTCAAAAGATGAATTTATAGTTAAACGATTCGTTGTGAACATATGTTTTTAGATTCATAAAAAAATTATATAATGTTTTCGATTAAACATGAATTTTTTTTTATAAACATTAATTTAATTATATTATTAAATGTGTTGTTTGTAATTTGATCATTTCTAAGAAGAAGAAAAAGATGAGAACATTTTTTACAAAATAAATAACTTCTCAGAAAATAATGCTATTTTAAGAGAAATTTATTTATTGGCAAAAACCAATTATGCTAATTGCCAAGCAATAAATTGACTGCACTAAGAAGGCTTTAAATCATATTAATTAGATGTAAATCAATTAGATTTATAAGGATTACAAAGTTTATTAATAAAATTGACAAACGTATTATAAGTAATAGTAAGAAAAATATAAAAAATAAATAAATAAATGCCGCCAAGTAAACAGACTACGAGGTCTGTTCAAAAAGTATCGCGAATTTTTGTTTTTTTTTAAAATTATGTATTTATTCATGAATATCTATTGTGTCCCCTTCAAAGTAATCCCTACCAGATCTTATACACTTGAGCCAACGTTTTTTCCAATCCTCGAAGCACTTCAAAAAATCATTTTTTGTGATCTTGTTCAGCTCCTTCTTCGATAGCGTCTTTATCTCCTCAATCGTAGCATATCGTCGTCCTTTCATGGGGCTCTTCAGTTTCGGAAACAAGAAAAAGTCACAGGGGGGCAGATCTGGGGAAAACGATGGCTGCGGCATTATTCGTGTATTGTTTTTGGTCAAAAATTCGCGCACAAGCAACGATGTGTGAGCAGAGGCGTCATCATGGTGCAAAAGCCAATTTTTGTTCTTCCACAAATCCGGGCGTTTCTAGGGGATTGCTTTGCGCAACTTGTGCATAACTTACAGGTAATATTCCTTATTGACCGTTCTACCCTGTGCCAAGAACTTATGATGCACCACGCCCTTGCAATCGAAGAAAACTGTAAACAAAACCTTCACATTCGACCGAACTTGGCGCGCTTATTTCGGGTCTTGGCTCGTACGGCAGCTTCCATTGGGATGATTGAGCTTTGATTTCCATGTCATAACCATAAACCCATGATTCGTCACCAGTTATGACCCTCTGGGAGCAAATTTCAGCTACTTAGCAATGTTAATGCGATGCTGTTTTTGGTCAAAATTGAAAAATCGAAAACGAGCCAAAAGTACAGCAGCTGTCAAAAATTAACTGAACATTCAAAATGGCCGAACTTGTCGGTATAAGTCAGAGACATGAGTACCAACATAACACCATAAAAATCGAATTTACGTAATCCGCGATACTTTTTGAACAGACCTCGTACATAACATTTGTGGGCTTTTGCACAGACATTTTTAAGAACAAGCAAACCTTACAATTGTTTCGCTTATTACAATAAGGGTTTTCGAATAAAAGTGATATGATTTCTTTTAAAAAACAATACACTAACTGTTAAGAAAATTCAAATGTTTTTTATTTAATGTGAAGTACAATCGATACAATTAAGTTCTGAATAAAACGTCATTCAAATGGTCTCCACGACTTCTTTTGCACGAACGAATTCAATGTACCCTATTTTTGGGGTTCAATATTGACTTCTGAAGCTTGAAGAGAGTCTTGTTTATTGCTAAATACCAATGACTTCAAATATACCCACAAGAAATAGTCGAATGGTATTAAATCACAACTTCTTGGAAGCCATTCAATGTCACAATTTTTTGAAATAATCGAATCTCCAAACTTTTCTCGCAATAATTCGATTGTTGCACGTGCTGTGTGGCACGTAGCTCCGTCTTGGCGGAACCCGATGTTGTCAAGATCAATTTTGCCAAAAAAGGTGGGTATCATCGATCTATATCACTCTCCATTGACAGTAACGGTGTTACCAGCTTCATTTCGAACCGATGATTCCACCAGACCAAAAACCACACCAAACTGTCAATTTAGGTAAATGTAATGGGTGTTCATGAATAATTTGTGGATTTTCTTCGCACCAGAATCGACAGTTTTGTTTATTTACCGCACCACTCATCGGAGAAGATGATTTTCTTAAAAAAATCGTTATCGTTTTCAAGTTGTTCCAAGACAAAATCAGCAAATTCACGACGTTCACGGTGGTCCAAGTCCAATGGCTTCAGTTCTTGAGTTATAACAATTTTATATGGATGCAAGCCCAAATCCTTCTCAAAATCCACCAGGTTGTGGTTTGAGACAATCCTAATATTTGAGAACGTCTTGGAATCGACAAATTTCGGTTTTCAGCAAAAACTTGCCTGAACGCCAGCAATATTTTCTTTACTTCGAGCGGTTCTTTGTCTTATTGGCACTTGAACATTATGTAAAGAAAATGTACGTTCGAAATTTTTAGCAATTCGACAAATAGCGAGCACAGTTGGACGATTATTACGACCATAAAATGGCAAAAGCGCACGAAAAGTTGCATTTGGAGAACGATTATTTTGATAATAAAATTGAATAATTTGTAAACGTTGTTCTTGCGTATATCTTTCCATGATAAAATTGTAAACATTACTGAATACAGCGAAAAGAAAATGACAGATCATGACATATTACAAATGGCCGAAATGTCACTTATAAATCATATCACTCTTATTGGAAAACCCTATAGAATAGTATTTAATGATTACGGAGGCTTTAAAAAATAATCAGAAATTGATGAAAATTTTTTTATGATATTTTATTTATAATTTTATTTAATTTAAAAAAAAAATTAAAAAAATTATTTTATTATGAAATTATTTTTAAATAATGTACAAAAATAATAAAGTTTGATGGAAATTTATTTGTACAATAATCAAAACTGGACACGGTTTTCTTATTTTAGATTGGATAGAATTGTAAGAATGGATAAGTCTTCAGTAGGAACCGGAAGGACATAATTGTATTGAATTGAGTTTTGTGTAGGTAAATACTGTAAAGGAAAATTAACAAACAATCAAATAATTTTCGGATACAAATCACTAGACAATTGTGGTTTGAGTTTGGGTAAATTGCTTAAATTAAAGGGGCACCAGACACATTCGATGTTTTTATTTTATAATAAATACCACATGCATGTGCAGGGCGGGATTAGAATATGATGCGACGATGCGTTACAATGCAATACGATGCGATACGGTGCAATGAGATGTGACAGCATGCAGTGAACTACAATTGCGAGGAATTATTAATATGTGAGAAAATCAAAATAGACTGCCCCTATTGTGGGAATAAATACAGTATCCCATGGATTGTTCCTTTGTCATGACCATTCCGTTTGTTCATACGGTTTGCATTTAGAATCGAATCAAGTTGAATACCCTCCACTATGGTCTGGATTACACATGTAAGCCAATAGCGTGCACTAATCTGAAGAAAATTAATTTCCAAACAAAACAGAAAAAATAAAATTTGCCATCGTATGCAGCAATAAAGAAGCATGCAGAAGTAACCATTTATCCCTGAACCATTGTCCTTTCTCCCTTATTGCTAACAGATACTATGCATCAATCATTCGATAGTTTCATGATGAAATTTAAGGAGTCACATAAATTATCCGAGGATAAAACGTTATGCATTTTAGTTGTACTATCAAATGAAAAATTGTGATTTATTGAAAGGCTCATTTTGGTCATTTTTAATCGAATTCAATTGGATACAATGGACGGTCAGTGTTGACAGCCCACATATGTACTTGTAAGGTAATAAATCTGATTCTATAAATTCTATCTGATTAATCGTAATTATAATAGAAATAAAATTTCTTATTTAATAAAGTCTAGAAATCCAATTTTCTATATTTAATAAAAGAATATCAAATTTATATTTTGAAGAGTAAAGATTTTAATAAAAATTTCTTATTAATATATTGTTTGGATCTTGCCATTATTCATGAAATAAAATACCATTAAAATTGACCACCATAAGACTTTTTTTTTAAGGACTCGATTTATTTTTTTGGAGGGAATTTTTGATGATTCTTTTACACATGATCAAAAAATACGGCCATTACTTGACGGATATTAGTTCTTAAATAGTAATTTTAAAGTATAAGGATTGAAAATCCAATTTTTGATGATTTATGAGAAAAATTGCAACGGCATTAATTCGTATAATTTTGGAAGCTAGTTAATAAACCCAAATTTTGAAATTACTCGTCCTGGGAACTTTTCGAGTAATAAAGCCATAAATACGTCGTGTTGTATTTTGGCTTTATTACTCGAAAATGCTGTTTTGTTGAAACCGCACGTGGTCCAGATTAAAATCTTTACATTGGGACTCTATAAAAATGTTGGTCATAATATGGGCAATACCGTTCATAAAATACGGTGACGATCTTTTCTTCTAAATGTTCAAAGAAATACTAGTCAATGTCACTTTAAGAGCAGAATGCACATAAGACAGCTACTTTTCTTGAATACAATGACTCCTCTATAGACACTTGTTGGCATTCAGAGCCCCGTATATGCGTATTAATATATTTACAAAGCGACAAATGAGCCATGTGGCAAGAGTCAATTTCCCTACAGTCACTTGTGGGTTTTCAGAGCCCCATATATGCGTATTAATTTATTTACCAAACGAGAAATGGTCCATGTGGTTAGAGAAAATTTTCCTACAGTCACTTGTGGGTTTTCGAAGCCCTAACTTTACGTATTAATGTATTTACCCAGCAAGAAATGAGCCACGTGGGAAGAGACAATTTCCTTACAGACACTTGTGGGTTTTCAGAGCCCCATATATGCGTATTAATTTATTTAGCAAACGAGAAATGGTCCACGTGGATAGGGAGAGTTTTTCTCTTATCGACGTAGTTTTAAACTTGGTGCCGGAATAACAGCATTGCAGACCAGAATGCACATCAGACAGTTAGTTGTATTCAATACAGTGGCTCCTCTACAGACACTTGTTGGTTTTCAGAGCCACATATATGCATATTAATGTATTTACCCAGCGAGAAATTAGCCACGTGGGAAGAGTCAATTTCCCTACCGTCACTTGTGGGTTTTCAGAGCCCTAATTTTAAGTATTAATATATTTACCCAGCGAGAAATGCGCCGCGTAGCTAGAGAAAATTTGTTTGAAAAATCAGCAAACAAAGCCTATTATTCCAGCATCAAATCGACGTAGTTTTAAATTTGGTGCCGGAATAACAGGATTGTAGACTAGAATACACATCAGCCAGTCACTTTTCTTGAATACAGTGGCTCCTCTACAGTCACTTGTGGGTTTTCAGAGACCTATATATGCGAATAGTATATAAGGCTCTGAAAACAGTGTCGCTAGAGATAATTTCTCTACAGTCACTTGTGGGTTTTCAAAACCCCACATATACGTAATAATGTATTTACAAAGCGAGAAATAAGCCGCGTGGTTAGAAAAATTTGCCTCTAATCAACGTAGTTTTAAATTTGGTACCGCAATAACAGCATTTTACGGCAATTAAACGATCCATAAAATACAGCAAGCGTTACGCTAAGCAAATGCCACTTTAGATGAAATGTATATCTGACAGCTGTCATTTGATAGGGTTATACTTTCCGAGCCACAAAATGTGTAACCTTTTACCGCTAAATCTCATTTTAAAAAAAGGACACGATGAAATAGTACTTTTATCAATCTCTTCTAATCATTATGTTATGATGTCAAAAAGATTTTAATTATTAACATTGTTCCTATAATGGTTAATGATATTATATTACATAATACGATTATATAAATAAATTGAATACAATGTGTGTAATAAATGAACCAAAAATTGAATATCTGGTTAATCGTACGTGTAAATTTTCAACCTGAATTATCTGAGATTTAAACTTTATGCATGAATATTTCTTAAAATATCACCTATAAGTATTCAAATTATATAAAAGCTGTTCTCATAACAAATATTATATAATATCATCGCTTATTGTTAGATATTCGTTAGGTTAATGTTAATAATACATTGAAATATTTCTGAATACTTTTCGTTGTACCATGAAAATGAATTTATTGGAAAAAGTTCACGGGTTTTACTTTGTTATAAGGGCAATTATTTTTAGGTAAACGGTTATTATTTATACAGAAATTATGGAAATATGCGCATAAGGAGGGAAATTTATAGGCAAATAAGAGGGATATTAATAATCAATGATTTTATAAATTGGGTTTAGAATCTTCAAAGAAAAAAAAACAACAATTTACTTCGTTTTAACTGAAAGTCATACTATTCTAGAGAATATTTGAAATTATAATAAGATTTGGTCAATAAGTTTTTGGTCAATATTACGTGTGAAGGTTTTTTTTATCTATTATAATTAAAAATAATATTTTTTTAAATTATCGTAAAAACCCTATCTTAATCGAATTGCATTACAGTTTTTTTTTTGTATATAAAAATATTCTTATTTTTCTTGATTACTGAGATGAAAATTAACTACTTCAGCAAATTTCTAGTAAACGTAGTAATTTTTTGTCATCACAAACATTTCGTCTTATCAGTTAGAATTATTTTTATCGAGTAGGTTTGTGGTTTCTATTCCCAACAATTCTATGAGTAACGACGTTTTGTGAATAAATAAAATGTAATTTTTGGTTTTTTCTTCACACATAAAAGAGAAATTATAAAGGATTATCCAATTTGTACTTTAGAAGATAAAATTAACAAAAATTTATAATTATTGTAAAATTTAGATTTCGATTAAATTTTATAGTTGTTTGGACTGTTGGAATGTTCCAAAATATCTAAAATTACTTCAAGAAATCGAATATACAAATTCTTTATAAATAATATATTTAAAAATATTTAAAATTCATCCTCTATCGTGTAGATTTGTAAACGGAGTCCAGTTCTTATACAGCTTGGAACATGAGCTTTATCCAAATGGTATTTATAGTGTCATGGCGCTTGGATTTCAAATTTCAGTACTTATGTTACTTGAAATGATATAAAAAAAACTAAACGGAAATACCTAAAACTGGAAGTCTAGAAAAAAAACGTCCGTAAAAATAATGTTTATAAACAAATTTTAAAGAATTTCTGGTCTACTTATATGGCCATCACTGTAAGGGGTTATACATTTTGTTATATTGCTTGAAGCTTTAATGAATGTTTTCGAACGGTCATTATTTGACGGATGATGATTTTAACAGTTTAAGAATTGTCTGTGTAACCTCAATCATTGGCAGAGCCCAACACTAAAAATTAGGGATTAAGATTAGGCTCAATCAACGCACGTAAATAACTAATAGTTAGCAGTCAGCAATCAGTTACAAGCTGTTTACCTGAGCTCGAGGGCGAGGCTCATCTTAAACCTCTGCTGTCATAAGCAGTGACAGCGCCCGAGATAATTGCCAATATCTCCCACCAGCTATATTACGTAAATGCCGAAGCACCACATCATAACCGAGCATAGAATCTGCTATTTCTATGGGGCCCCTCGATTCCCGTGGCACCTATTTTTATTATTAGAGTACTATGAGCAATGGTCAGGAACCTTGTAAATTCCTAACCTTGTTTTGTACCATGCACTACCACATCCCCGTATGGGTACTCATGTGAATTGCAATTTACAATATCACATCGAAACCGTCATGGATCTAATTTTGCCCGTTGTTAGCTATATTTTTCATTTTTAAGCCATCATTGGGATGAGAAGCTAGTATATACTTAACATCCCTCTGCCGGGGCAGTTACGGTCTCTCCTTCTTAATATTCGAAATAATATGGCCCAAGACAACCGTCAAATCAAAAGACACACCAGTAAATCATTTTTCACGGATACAGTGGCTTTTTGATAATCAGTCGTGGGTTTTCTGAGTCTTACGTGTATATACGTCAATTTCCTTTTACGACATATTCACCAAGCCAGAAATAAGTTTCATCGCTAAAAGAAAATTTTGTTGGAAAAATCTGCATTAAAAGCTTAAATTTTAACACGTTATTCCACAGTTCAAGATACAATGGCTTCAGGGATGTATCACAGATACAATTAGTTGTGGGATTTTAGAGTCCCAAATGCGGCAAATTTTGATTATAATCTGTTATACTGAGCGATAAATGAGCCTCATCTCTAAACAAATTAGGATGAGGCTCATTTATCACTCGGTATAATATCATCGAAACGTGGCTCAGCAAAACCTTCAGATTCGACCGAACTTGGCGCGCTTCTTCGGTCTTGGCTCGTACGGCAGGTTCCGTTGGGATAATTGAGCTTTGGTTCCCACGTCATAACCATATTCGTCACCAGTTATGACCCTCTGGAGCAGAGTCCAACAGCTCCTTAGCAATGTTTATGCGATGCTGTTTTTGGTCGAAATTGAGCAAAAATCGAAGAAGAGCCAAAACACGTGCAAGCAAAGCAGCTGTCAAAAATTAGCTGAACACTCAAAATGGCCGAACTTGTCGGCATAAGTGAGAGACATGAGTACCAACATAACGCCACAAAAAATCGAAAATCGAATATAAGTAACCCACGGAAATTAAAAATTCGCGATAATTTTTGAACAGACCTCGTAGATAAGTATTTTTGACAGCTGTCAAATGACAGGGCTGTACTTTCAGAACAAAGAAATGGATAATCCTGTACCTTAACCTAAAAAGATATTTGAATCTTTACTGTTGCAAATATTAGTGAAAAACATTTAGGAAAATTCATTTCTATGATGGGAAAATATAAGAAAATACTCGTATTATTGCTCGAATAAGAACAAAACATAATTGCTGTCACAATAAAAATAATTGCTCATAACAGAGCAACAATATGAATTGTTTTTGATATAAATTTCTTAAAATACATTTAAAATAATTGGTTTTCTTTTTATATAGTAATTGAAATAAAAACTCATAAAAATGCATTTCAAATGAAAACGCGTAAAACGAAATGAATATTCTTTCAGAAAATCGCATGGACAAAAGAGAACTACTGCAACGAACTGCAAGTTAAAATAAAGAATTTACCTTAATGGACTGTAAGAAAATTTCTATTTTGAATGCAATGTGAACAAACAATTAAAATATAATAAATTATTTATAAAAATAAAAAAAATATATACGAGCAAAATATTAAAAGTTTTATGGAAAATAGGAATATTTTGAGGAGAAACTATTTGATATCTTGAAGAGGAACGAATTCCTCCTTTAGCAGAGACTGGAATGAAAATTGTAGCAAATTGGATACAAACAGTTGTGAAAAATTAATTTTCAACAATTATTTTGCCAAGAAAAGTGTCTTAAAGTTAAGCAAACAAAAGATAGTACCATAAAATTTTCCAACTCAGATGATATAATAGATTTTTCCCCCAACAATTGCTAATTGTTATTTTCCTTTGGGAAATTTTCTAATTGAAGTAGAAAAAACGCAATTTCGCTTTGTATTTTTAATAAAAAAATTTGTTTTCTTGGTCTTAACTGGAATATCTCTACTTCCCAAGAGCTAATGTTGAAGATTGAATTTTTCTTTCAAGTATTTTCAGTCAACTGTGTTATTTTTCCTATCTTTAATTACATTAACTGCACTACAAAGCTTTGTGAATCACAAATTCGTACTTAATTCTATGAATACGGTCAAGTTGAATTTAAACTGTGGCTGTGCAGAGCTACTCGTAGTAACTAAAAGCAAAAGCGGAGATTTAAAATAGCCAAGATGGGCAATTAGAAATACTTTTATATCGCACACTCTATTATACTGATGATCATAGAGAGTGTCCGTCCATAAGAGACTACGTATATTAGTGTGACGATTGAAAAATGAAGTGGAGAAAATAAAAGATCATCCATGGTTTAAGTCGATTCGATTATCAAGAAAAAGTCGTCGCTGCTGGTTTGCACACCCGACTGACTGTCTACCAAAAAGAAAACTTCAAGAATAATGTTCCGTCCATACTATTGAAGTCTGATTAGGCCCCAAGACCCCTAGCATTCTGTCTGACGTATTTTGTAGTAAAAACACGCGGGGCAATATGCATGGAATAAATAAGCACACGGACAGGAAATCAAAAGATTCTGACTTCCTTTGTGATTCGTAATAATTCATGATAAATTTCTTGGTAGGAATTTTTTTTCCCAAATCATCTTATTGTTGGCTTTCATTGATTTTTTTCCATGTTGGGGAAAATATACTAATCAAAACGGGCTAAAAGTAAATCCGTTCAATATGAGAAAAAAAAATCGAAAGAATAACGTCTTAGACCTATGCACGCATACTGACGGATATCTTATTTGCTTCTTTGAAAAAACGCTCTCTAGTCCCAGACTGCATTGCATTTGGCCAATAAAACAGTCGTCTACGTAGATTAATGGCCATGCATTTTGGTATGTCATTATAGGCTTTGGAGTACGAGTACATGCAGTGACTTTTCATTCGATAAATTTTCGAATGTAAATAAAAATCTTTCCCAACGAATTTAAATATTCCAATATGAAGACGTCGTCATACAGAAAGAACGGACTCGTGCGCAATGAATTCTGAAACTTTGGATGCATTAAAAAAATCACAAAATCGCAAGTGCATAATTTATTAGCTTTCAAATATAGAAGTATCCGTAAAATAGTGAACATCGAATGACATCCACTATAATATGATTCCTGGATAGTGGATTTTTAAAAGGGGGAAAGGGGGTGGCCACTTATTTTCTACTAGCAATTCGTAAAGGTATTTGGCCCAATGTACGCGCGAGTACAATGGCCAGCCGTGGTGCACAATGCAATCGGTGTTCTGCGTGCTGTTCATTTTATCAGGCATTGGAATCGATATTGCGGTATTGAATCGTTAATTGAATTTTAATTATCTATCACCGATATGTTTGACTATAAACCTGGTGTAACTGAATAAGGTGCGTAACCACTCATTACTGATTAAGAAGGCACACGTCGAATACTTCCGCCTTTTGTGCATTCTAAGTTTCTCCAATTTGCTTATTTTGATTTAATTCGATTCGATTTGATTTATTGATTTTATCAAAAATTATTCCACAAACTTTTGTATAAATTGGTGAACGAATTCTTTAACAAATCTAGAGGAGCTTTTTCTGGTTAAGAAAGATAAAAAAACTCACGTACAAACTCTTCGAAAACACCTTCCATATTTGATTTTTTTTCTTTTTTTTTAGGTGTGAAATATTTGCATATAATTTTGAATAAATTAAATTAAATTATCTGATAATAAGAGAACTTTCTTTACAATCGAACTGTTAATTTCAAATCAATTAAAAGTGTTTGAATTTAATTTGTTTAAAATTTGAACTCTCGGAAGTTGCCCATATTTTTTTAAAAATCGAATTTCTTTTTTAGTCCTAAATTTGCATTTCCGCTCTGGATTATATGGAAATTCATTACAATGGGAATTTTTGGTTTGTTTGTAAGTGTTATAATGCTAAGCTTCCGGATTAAAGTTGTTTTACTTTTGTGGTATTTTAAACGCAATTTAATCATAGAAAAATTTTGTCGAAAATTATCATGCATTTTATCCAACGTTTTTCGTAATTATAAAAAAAACTCCATCCCCTTTTATTATTAAATTATAATTTAAAAAAAACAAAACAAAAAAAAACCTCCCAAAATATTTACAATTGTCTGCATACAAAATTGCACTCACTGAAAGCTTTGAGTGCAATTTTGTATGTCGCATGCATTCACACTCATCCACTAATATTGAGCTTTCTTTTATTATTAGTAAACAAAATGTGAATACTTAAATCTTATTGATTCATAAACAAAAAACAAAAAAAAAAAATATTTAAAAAAATTTGTTTGGACCTTTTTCGAAGGATAATAGAATTCCCTCGACTTTGTTCATTGCGCGTGCATGATTTTCTAGAACGTCGAAACGTAAAGTTGGGTGGCAGAAAGTTGGGGGCATCAATTTGGAAATTACTAGAGCATCGCATCCATTACATCATTCATGAAAGTATCTGATGGAGGATATACACAAGTGCAGACCACTGAATTTTTCGCATCGATGGAAAAGAACGACGCAATTGATGGGTGGTTGATAAAAATTTCATGTGCCTTATTTTACATGAAAGCTGATCGAAATAAATGGTGGAAAGGAGTGTATTCGAACCTTTAGTAAAACTGAAATAAGTTTTTTTCCGTGTACTATCTATAAAAAAAAATCCTCAACTGGTAGTTTACACATGACCAATGTCGTTTCGGTATGAGAGAATGAAATTTGGCAAATGCGTCAGCATAAAATAAAGCTTATGCGATCCAATGAGAAGAAGACAACATAGCCATTAATCCCAAAGGAATGTACCCTTTTTTGATACGCTCTGCTATGTTGTCGTAGGAAGCTCATATCTATTCGTATGCTAGCATGTTGACACAGAATTGTTAATGGGTGACTAGGCATTCGGAGACAACAGAAGATTTCCATGAATGTCCTTATCAAATGGCATTATTAGGGATTGCTGGCAGACCACCCATGCCAAAGGAGTGTGTAATTGATCGGCTGTATTTCGTAGTTAGATTGCCAAAGGCGTCTACAAATTCTAGTGCATATCGAATCTCACAGAGCAGACGTCCGAATTCTCTACACTAAAATAATTAACTAGGCTGCATTCTTTGATATTTGGAATACAGACAATTCAGAGAGCCTACAGTAGAATCACCACCACCACTTTACGTAATTATTCAACGCAAAATAATGACCATTCGCAACTGATCGATGTAGCTATGCATTTATATATAAATTTGCATTGAAATTTTCAGTCTGTTTTGAAATAACGTCTACACCAAATATTAAGGGACCAACCCCATAACAACACTGAAACCGGAAATAAAAGCAAAAACATTTTTCGATTCAATTTTTATGCAAATTTCACGAATAATTCAAAGACAATGCAACATCGACTATTGCACTTTGCAGATGGTTGAATTTAATTGCATTTTATATAAGACGACATATTCTTTTTTAATAATTCGTCACATTTAAATTAGTGAAATTTATTTTTTAAAAAAACACCCAATAAAAAAAACCCTTTTGCAAATTTCACAATGTAATATTTAAATTGGAGGAAGCATATGGTTATCGGAGTTCAGCCAACTGAAGTTGTTTGGGGGCATTTTTAGTAGTGTGGGAGGAAGGGTTTTTTTTTTTGCATTTTTTCAAAGATAAATACTTAAGCGGCATTTATTTATTTGTGTATTAGTTTTCTTTAAAAAAATAACTCTTTATTAATCACATTATTTTTTAATGTATTTTTTTTTTGTAAGGCACTTTTTCTTTATAATTAAAATATATATATTTTTTTTATCGAATATAAAATGGAAAACTTTTTCTGCATTTACAAACAACAAAAACATACACTTAACATTTTGTTGCACTTTTATTTATTTATTTTTCTCTCTCTTCCGTTTTATTGACGGGGGCGGCTTTAACTTTCGATTAGAATGAATTTCGTGATAAAAACACCACCACAAAACTACTTGATGACCTGACAACGCAACTGACTGCAATTTCCGACTGTAACTAAAAGCTTTAAACCGTTTAAAGCTGATGAAATAATACAGCAATGCGTATTGCTGCGTTAATGCTGCAGGAATACGAAGGGTTTGCGTTAATATAGCCGCAGTTGAAATGAAAAATTGTGTGCAAAAGTTTCGAATTTCGTTGATTTTTGTTGTACGATAAATTTATTTTTCTCCAATTTATTTTAGAAAATTTCGATTTTTGTTTTCGTTTAAGTTCGATAAAAATTATTTTTCAGTGCGTCAATTTTTTAATTTTTTATTTAAACGATATTATTAGATGACCGGTTATAGATACGAAAAAAATAATACGCGAACGCGTTAATGTATCAACACGCACCTGCGGTGACCGGTCGCGACGGTTGTACGTTTCCAGGTGTGCTTCCGAACTGACTCACCCAACGTTTTCACCTGCGGAGTATCGGCTAACATATGAGTGTGATTCTAATTCGCAGAAAGCTTAATTTGCCGCGAATTTCGGCAATTTTAATAAATGAGATTTCGTTTTCGGACGAATCTATTTCGCAAACAAAAAAACACTCGTCAAGAAAGTTTCTTTTATTCAGAAACCGATCCGATGGATTACGGGCACAGAACTCCAAATTACGCTATCGATTTCGTGCTCTCCGAACGAGAAGAAGAATCAACTTGAACGACGACTAATGAATGACTGCAGGTTTGACTGCGGCTGCTGTTCTGACCAGCGCACATACACTCGCCGATGACTGGCACATGTGCGCACACCATCAAAGTTCAACACGCACACATGAACACGCGGTTGGCTTTATACTCGCCGGCAGTTGCTGCCGCCAGCATGTATGTTTCCAGCTGATAGCCGCATCAAGTTGTGTGGATGGATGCGTTTGCAGTCAGCGTTCGCAGTGAAGTTTTGGGACGCATGCAAGTGGGCAGGCACAGCTGCTCGCAAAGTGCATGCGTTGCGCCTCCGCAAAACGACAGTGCACCAATGCAACTGTGCGTATTCAATTGTATTTGGGTGGTGGCAGTTCAATGCGCGTATTTACACTGCAGCCCGTTGACGTTGCTGTAAGACTTTAAATCTGCTGCAGTTGCTTTTGTTCCTTGACAGTAAACTCCTTACTTCTGTAGCGTTCAATTTCGTGGTGCCATCATGGCGAAAAGCTTTATGCGCGAAAGTTTATCCTTCTAGAACTTCCATTCTTCTTCCCTTTTTCAAATCAATTGATTTTCAGGTTTAATTTATTTATTTTTATTCACTTAAAAATTTTACATTACAACACGTTCGAATACATTTAAAAAAAACATATTGGAAAATCGCCACCAAACCTAAAGCTTTCCTAATTTTTTTTTACGATAAAAAAAAACCAATAAAAAAAACTTGATGTGTTTTGGTTCGTTTCAAAGTCAAACCGATGTAATAGTGCGAGTATTTTCGATTAAAACATAAACAATTATGCAACAATTCAATACAAAAACGTAACATAAACACAAAATAACTAATGATGGCGAACTTCTCATCTTCTTGGAAGTATTTCGTATATTTTGAGATAGAAATCTTTTTAGTAAATGATAGAAAAATATTCTTTATTATAATTTTTTTCTTTTTCTATAAATCTATGCAAAATATCAGCGATAAAAATTATTGTAGGATAAATTTTAAATAGCAATAAATCTGTTAGAACTGGTATAATTTGTTTTTATGAATTTTATACGAATTTTTGTGTAGAGTTGCCAAAAATTTGGTTTTTTTTTTATATTTCATTTTCAATTATTATATTGATATTATAATTATAATGGAAAGTTGAAAAACAAATATTCAAAATATTCTTTCGACACGGACAATTTTTTAAATAAATAAGATTGAATGCAATAACTTTTGTATAAGATTTTGTCAATTAACTATTATTTGTAATAATAAAATTAAAAATTTTGTATTTCAATATAATTTAGGTATATTTCCTTTACAGTAAAATGGCGGTTTATCCATTTCGCGGTTCGGAAAGTATATTCCTGTCAATTTGACAGTTTTCATATATATACGAGGGCTGTGCAAAAAGTATCGCGAATTTTGTGTTTTTTCAAAAATTATTTATTTA
Source organism: Atherix ibis (assembly GCA_958298945.1). Taxonomy (NCBI): domain Eukaryota; kingdom Metazoa; phylum Arthropoda; class Insecta; order Diptera; family Athericidae; genus Atherix; species Atherix ibis. The sequence goes on along the minus strand of OY282605.1, from coordinate 24,819,074 downwards.
TTCATGAATATCTATTTGGTCCCCTTCAAAGTAATCCCCACCAGATATTATACACTTGTGCCAACGTTTCTTCCAATTCTCGAAGCACTTCAAAAAATTATTTTTTGTGATCTTGTTCAGATCCTCCCTCGATGCCGTCTTTATCTCTTCAATCGTAGCGTAGTATCGTCCTTTCATGGGGCTCTTCAGTTTCGGGAACAAGAAAAAGTACCAGGGGGTCAGATCTGGAGAATATGGTGGCTGCGGCATTATTAGTATGTTGTTTTTGGCCAAAAATTCAAGCACAAGCAGGGGCGTTGTCATGGTGCAAAAGCCAATATTTGTCCTTCCACAAATCCGGGCGTTTCTGCGCATAACTTGCAGGTAATATTCTTTATTGACCGTTCTACCCTGTGGCAAGAACTCATGATGCACCACGCCCCTGCAATCGATGAAAATTGTAAGCAAAACATTCACATTCGACCGAACTTGGCGCTTTTTTTGTTCTTGGCTCGTGCGGCAGCTTTCATTGGGATGTTAGAGCTTTGGTTTTTGGTCAAAATTGAGCAATTTTGGTACGAATTTCGCGGCGACCCGCCTCACGACCAAATATTGGTAAAAAATTAAATGGCACGAGCCAATCGATATGTTTAAGTCCTCAGATCGAAGACGAGCCAAAACACATGCAATGTTTAAGACACAAATCGAAGACGAGCCAAAACACATGCAAGCAAAGCAGTGACAAAAAATCGAAAATCGAATATACGTAACCTGCGGAAATTCAAAATTCGTGACACTTTTTGAACACAGACCTCGTACAAGGTCGTTTAAGGTAGAATTTGTCTAGTTTAAAATTTGCCATTTTATCAGAAATAAAAATCGATTGAATATCTAAATTGTAAAATTTCGATTTTGTTCCACGAACACTTTGGGTGTTAAATTTCATTTAAGAACAAGACACATCCATAAGCAATATTACTGTATGTGGGGCTCTGAAAAGCCACAAGTGATTGTGAAGAAGCCATTTTATTCTCGAAAAATGACTGTTGTCTAATGCGGATATTGGTCTAAAGCATTTATTAGACCATATTTCTATGAGACCGTTATCATCAATTTTGAGCGCAATGGCAATATCATAAATGACTTCTTTTTTTACATTACCTTAAAGATTTAAATATGGACCGTATGTGTTTTCAACAAAACGTCGAAAAATTCTCACAATGCGTTATTTCGAGATTTGGTGATTTCATCGTCAGAATTTTTGTAGTGCTATTTGACTCTATTTGACTTTTTGAGTGGCTCTTAAGCTTTAGAACATTTAAAAACCGAAATCCATTAAAATTACAACTCTCAAATGTTCGAAAAGTGATTAAAAATTCCCTTAAAAAATATAATGAATTTTAAATATGAATTTATTTAATTTTACTTTCGAAAGCATTAATTGAAAAATACTTTTACTATGGAAGAGCACTGATTGCTTCAGTTCGCGCCGAAATAATAATTTGAAATCGAAATATTTTTCAATTTCCGCAAATTACAATATGTACACTACGAAAAGGTACTTCCTGACCCGAAATTTTTTTTACAATCCTTTAAAGAAATTTTTGTTTACATACAATTTTTTCGAATTGGTATTTGATTATCATATTTTTGCGTACAATATTTTGTTATGAGGTCTTTTACTTTTATATTCAGTAAATGTAAAAATATTAACATTCAGTAAATGTAAAAATTCAGTAAATTTAAGATCTGAAAGAACAAACCTGTGACATTTAACTAAAGTTATGTCCCGTTGAAGCTTCTAAATAACACTTTGATAGATAAGAGAAAATAACAAACTTTTTATAAAATCCAAATTATAAATCGGAAAAGAGAAAAAAGGAAAACAAATATTGATTATTGAAGACAAAACTTTGGGACTTGTGGTGTACATTGAATTGGCAAGAAATCAAAAGATGCCCATTGAAATTACTTCTTGTTTCCACTGCAGTATGTCATATCCGTTGAGGTAGTATTGCTTAACTAAGTGAGAAAATTGGAAGAGTATCATACCCACCCACTGCCAGCGGCAATAGTTTGTACATTTCAGTATCAGCAAGGATTTATGTTCTTAGCCTCGGAAGTATACTACAATAGAATGTTCTCTGGCTTCTTCGAGATAGTAAGTCCCAGAAGTAGTTTATATCTTGGCAACTGGATCCGCTTTAACTCATCATTAACAAAAGTATACCAATGTTGGGAAAAATGTGAAAAGGATAACAATTTTTTATAAGAAAATTTGAGAAAGAAGAAAATAATAATCAAATGATGACAAATAGAATGAAAAAAACATCGACGACGATGAGGGTGATTACGATAAAATCTCCAATCGACTGCCGCATATCTACCTTGTTTATTGGTGGAGGTTCTTTGGGGGTGCGATGACAAAGCAAAGATTGTATGGACAAATGACCCAACTACCATAGTCATTTTATACCATATTTATTGCAGTGGAAAATGTATGCGGCGTTAGATATTATTTGTTTGCGGCCAATAACTGTACGGATTCGTGACATGTTTATCAGTGGTTTTAGCACTTTCGATTCTGGCCAAACGAAGAAACTACGATTTTTCTGGGTATGGCTAGAAGGAGCCACACTGGCTATTGGGAATTACCACTAAATCTCCATTTCCATAATCATTTACTAGGCGATTAAGCGGCCTGTGAACTCTTCCTTCTGCTAAGACATATCGAACGATAGGCGGACACCGCCCTGCATTCTGAACATAATTCAAAAGCGTTTTGATTTTGTCGTGATCGTGACCTGCCTTCAACTTCTTCACAAGCTCTTTGCCAAACGAACGTGCTATACTAGTTCGAACATATTTTTAGATTATATTATTTATGCACACTGGAAAAAGGCCATCATTCCTTTCTTCGTACAGTATTCATTCTCTTAGTCGAAATGGTTGACTGGAATTTAATTTTTTTTCCCTTCTTCTTGATAGACTTTCTATTTATTTTATTTCTCTACCTTATTAGCTGTGGTGCACATCATTTTCATTCGATGCTATTCCCTATGGATTTATAGAATATCCAGCGGGACTTTGAAAGCAGTGGCAGAGGTGGAGGCAATGGGAGCGTAGCGGCAATAAAAGCATTTGTTCTGGTCCATGTGGTGGTGGCGTTGATGGTATAGTGGGTATATTCGTATGTCGTCCAGATGGCTAAAAATCATCCAAACTGAAATGGATTAAACCACGGTGAACCTAGTCGAACTATTCTGTGTTGTGCAGTATTAAATTCTAACCAACGCCCATCTGTGACGAAGGCCATTAATTCACTGCTGATGATGCAACCAGCTGCAGGCGTTGTTCTGCCTCTGCTAGGGGGGGCTCATTGTTTCCCTTACCAGATGCGTTATCACAGACATTGTTGTTATATGCTGCAACTCACTTATCATCATCCGCATCATCATCATCATTATCATTATTGGTAATAGAAATATTTGTAGTAGAAAATAGTATTTAAGAGCAATAGGTTTAGTTTTGAATTAAATCAAAAGTAGCAGCATTAATTTCAAAACCAGTTGCCTCACAATAAAGAGCCTCTACCTTAGCAAAAAGAGTTGCATTCTGATCCGCCAGAAGCTATACTAACCAAAATAATACGAAATGGCGAACTATGTGGAGGGAACCATGTGGAAATTCATTGATTTTTCTGGCCAAAGATTAATCGACCGTTGGATGTTATTGTTTCCCCTAGAAAATTATCAGTACGGGTGGGTGTATCTGCACATTTCCACCAGTGCATATAACAACAACATAATATGTACGTTCATACAAATAGAAATGATGAAGTTTAAATAAACCAAATCAAATTGTTCAATTTTTGTATAATGCTTGTGCTTTTCGGAACATAAAGGGTTATTCAATTTGTATTAATGGTAAGTAAAGTTAAATAAAACAGACTTAAAAATTTAAATTTAATAAAACTACTTTTTTTTATATTGCTTAAACTTTGCCATTTTGTATTTAGTACAACCTTATTCAAAATGGCCGTCACGAGATTTTGTGCACAACTCGCGATCCTTTTGAGGTAATTTTTTAATGACTTTTTTTCGGGCTGTATGTCGGCCATTACTTGACAGACATTGGGTTTCGAATGCTTTAAAGTTTTAGAATTGTCCATTTAAACACGCCTCACTAGGAAAAGCCATATAAAAAGAAATCCAATCGAGTCGTTTTATAAGAAACATTTTAAATGCGTCAAATTATACGATCTTGGAGGTCAGTTGAATTCATCAAATCTCGAAATTATCGGTTCTGGAAAATTTTCGCACAATAAAACTAAAATTTGTCGCCTTTTAATCTTCAAGTTCAGACCTGTTCAATTTCAGACCTCAAAAAGTCGGTCTTATTAAAATGTTCAAGTTTATACCTCAAAAATTCGGTCTTAATGGCGCAATAGTACTCAGAATTGACTGTAACGATATCTCCTTCATGATTTTGAAAGAAATATCGGCTAATGCTACCAGAGATATAAGCTTAAATAGAAAGCAAAAACAAATACATGTTTTTTTTATAGAAAGCAAAAACAAATTTATTCAAAATACTTGCCCCCGCTAGCTACACATTTTCCCATCTCTCGGGCAATTTGTGGATACCACACCAAAAAAATTGCTTCTGTTTCGAGGCAAACCCCTCATCAAGCCATTTTCGGACGTCTTCGTTAGAATCAAAGTGCTGCTCAGCGAGCGCGTGGCCCATCGACGAAAACAGGTGGTAGTCGAAAAGGGCCAGGTCTGGTGAATAGGCGGAGTAGAGTAACACCTCCCAGCTGAGTGTGTCCAAGTAGTTTCGGACAATTTTTGACGTGTGCGATGGTGCGTTGTCATGGAGGAAAATCAGCTTGTCATGTCTTTGTTGATAATCCGTCCTTTTTTCACGCATAGCACGGTGCAATTTGATCAGTTGTTGGTGGTAGCGGTGGTCATTGACAGTTTCACCATGTTTCAACATCTCATGGTAGACAATAACCTGTTGATCCCACCAAACGCACAGCATCGTCTTCCGTCCGAAGCGATTTGGTCTTGGGGAAGCAAGATTTCGCATGTGTTTTGGCGTCGCTCCATCTGCCCATCGTTCATTTCATGCGGCACCCATTTTCTAATCTTTTCAATCTTTCACATGGCACGCAGACGCATGGAAATGGCTGGTTGAGTAACACCCAATTGCTCCGAGAGCATTTTTTGCGATTGGGTATCGTCTTCGTCCAAAAGAGCCTGCAATTGACGACCCTCAACCTTCCTAGGCCGATTTTCACGCTTCTTGTCCCACAAGTCAAAATTGCCATCTTTGAACCGACAAAACAAATCTCGGCACAAAACTAGACATGATTACCAAAGGAAAAATATATGTTGTTATACGAAATTGCTGACAATGTGCACTGATTATGGTTGAAAGATGTCAAACTCATAAAAAAAAGTATGGCGTGCCCATGGTAGGTTAATACGCTAACTTACGCCATCTATGACCAAACAGCGGATTTAAGCTTATACACCTGGTGTTTTCAGACCGAAATGCACACCACAAAGCCACTTTTCGAGGATACAATAGGTTCTTCACAGTCACTTGTGGGTTTTCAGACCCCATATATGACAATTTTCCTTATTAACGAGAAATTAACGTAATCGCTTAAAAAATTATTATGTCTTAAAACGCGAAACGTGGTTTTTCAGAAGCCACTTTTGTAGAAAGCTTTTACAAACCTGAACCTAAGCAAATGCTATCTTGTATGACATGCTATATTTGACAGCTGTCAAATGACCCGAGATCACTGTTAAACATTTAAAACATCCCAAAAAGTAAGCAAAGTAACTTTTTCCTTTATAATCGCATGCATATTTTTAAAAAAAAAAGTTATTTCCTATATTTACAAGTATTTATTATTATTTTTATTTTTATTTTACAACAAAATATAATTGTGCATTTGGAATTTAAAGCGCAACCATGAAGCAGATTATTTTATTTAGAATCTTTGAATTATTGATTCGAAATGTTTTCATTGGATTTTCTGGTGCTGCAATCTCTGCTGGTTGGTGTCATTAGAACGTGCTTGCAATATGAAATGTTCAATGTTCTATGATAAAAATTCTTATTTAATATTTTTTATACCTGTATTTGTAATTTTAGCTTATATTCATTTGTTCAAGTGTATTCGATTCGGTATGCTAAAATTCTGTGACTTGTGCTATTGTTGGGAATTATTTTCAAGAGAAGAAAAAAAACGCCGCCGCACTGAAAGGGTTATTTTTTCGAAAGTAAAAATCGATAGGGTTTAATTCTTTGGGATGCGAAATGTTTTAAAAATAATTCTTCAAAGTGTTTTCATTTAATAAGAACATCACTTTGTCGTAAATCACAGATACTAGCTGAAGCTTCAAGCGTCTTGGAGTGACGTACAATTGCAGCTTCACAAAATCTATCTACTTATTTATGTACAAATACAAATCTGTGTACATATTCCCAAGTAGCTACTTGTTATATTTTCATTTGGCAAATGATAAAGTGTATTTTAGTCTAAAGAGCGTTTACAGACGTCGCAAGTACACCTTAACTCAACTTGAAAATGTGAATCATGTCAGCTAGAGTCGTTTAGTAAATAGGAAAAGATTGTTTTGTGAATTTTTATTAACAAAACACACACCAAATGAGTAATACGACAAAAATATGTTTAATATTCTGAAAGGAACAAAGATTCTCCTACAATATGTTCAGACGAATATTGTATGTTTCCGACTTTAGTACGAGTACTTTGTATTCATAATTAAACATAAAACATACAACAAAATGTTTAGCTTTTAATAAAATATATTAAATAGAATATAATCTAAATTTACAATATAAAAAATAGATACCGATGATAAATAAAGAGTTCTAAAAAGTTTCGAATTTATGTATAAATTCAACGAAAATAATTTCATTTTTGTTATTTTATCAAAAAGCATAATTTTTTCGATAATTGCTGTAATTTATTCAAATGAATTCGTTGGAAAAGTTATTATCGGAAATTTTGTACCGGTACCAAAAAGACATCAAAGATGGGAAAAGCCACTAAAACTGGGAATATATCAGAAAATAAATTCCTTTTAAACATGAAACGACAATAAAAATATACAAGAGAGTTCATGGAAATTTATTTGGTTTTATTATTGAAGTTTATAGGTTTGCTTTTGATATTGAAATTATTGATAAACAATTATTCTTGGTTGTTATTTATTAGTATTTCTTTTTATTTCTTTAATAAAAAATAAAAATATCATGAATAATACTATGCTTTTGGGTACATAATATTTGCATTTATCGTATGGAAGCTTCTTTTTATATTTTGCTATCGAAACACAAAAAAAAAAAACTTTAGTTTTAGTTAATCTCAAAAACTAACGTTTATTTTGTGTTTCGATAGTAAATATAAAAAGAAGCTTCCGAAAATTAAAAAAAATTTTTTTTTAAACAATTTTCAATGAAAATAAATCAGCGCCATCTATGAGTTCAGCTATTAAAGAGTAAAATTTGAACTTATTTCTTTTTATGTAATCAGAAATTTTTTTTTTTATAATTTCTTTTAAAATTTTTTCTATAAACTGATTTTTTTGGGATAAGATTTTCAAAATCAAATTTTTTGTTCTTATTTTAGAAACAAAAAAAAACAACATTAAAAAAAAATCGTATGTTAAATCTCTCCGTTAAATCACAGAAATTAATGTACAATTTCCGTAGAAAAAAAAAAAAAACAAATATAATTTTATCATAATTAATATGATAGTAGAAAAATGCACACATATTTAAGATAAAATATGCTGAAATTGTGAAAAATACTATAAAATCCATGTTTGCACAGGTATTCAAATAAAATGTGCAACTTAGCAGATATGAGGAAAAAACAAAAATGAATTTCTGCTCCAGTTAACGTGGTCTCAAATTCATTTATTTAATGCAGTTAAGTGTCATTTGCATATTACTAACGAAAATAAGAAGCTTTAGTTTATGGACAACACAATATTAAATAAATCATTAAAAATGCATAGTTTTTAATTTTCAATCAGTGTTGAAGTTTATTAGAGAAAAAAAAGACGAGAACAAATCAAGATAAAAGTAGACATTTTTATATCTATCCGTGAAATTAAAAACATGTGGTAATTTTTCTTTTCGAGATTTTCATATATTTTTCTAGTCGAACATAGATGATGTAAAAACTATTGAATCTACCCTCTATGCCCCATCAAATTGAGGTCACTGATGCGATTTCTTTATTCCGAAACACGTTTTGTTATCCATTTTAAGTGTGTTCGATTTGTGTACTCGTACTTTTGAAAACTTCTGATAGGGAATATAGTATGTGCTCTTAACGATTTGTTTGTTCAAGCAGGGGTGTGTCTGTGATTCATCCTGAAATGCTGGAGGACATTTTACAAAGCAAAAGCAAGGTAAGATACTCCCTAGTAAAAGCAGTTCTTCTCCTGTTTTCTATACTGATGAACGATGTTTCTAATCGAGGTCAATTATGAAGGGTTGATGGAACGAGCACGGAAAATATTTACTTTTACGAGTATAGTATTAATGGAATCGGTGATTAAAGGCTCTCACATGGAATTTTTAATAAAATGATGAGGTTTTTTTTCTTACAATATTCAAAGCTGTTGTATATGAATATGAATTGCCTAATCATGTTGGGGATTAGTGTGGGCAAAAATCAAAATCAAAGTATTTTCTTGAGTTTAAATTATTTTATTATTATTATATAAAAATTCATTTTTATTTTCCATTTGAAAAATCGACGCATTTGTTTTCAGCAAGGATATTCTAAGGACATTAAAAACGTTGTATGGTCACTTTCTTAAAGTATCTTAAAATTAAAGCAGTGTTTACTTCTCCATCAATTTCAATTCGTGTCCCAAAAATATTTTTTTTTTAATTTTTGGGAGCGGGTGACAGTTAGTGGGGCCCAAGTTTGACGTACATAGTGAATGCTTCAGTAGTTCATATTTGAAATTTCTCAACTCGGCAACCATATTTTGTACAATTTTTGCGTACTTCTTTTGAGAATACGAGGTGTAGCAGAAAATCTGGCAACACTGTAGGCTTTCCCTACACATACTTGTGGTCAGTAATATTGTTTTTGTAGTTTGTGGGCCGACAAGTAGTATAGGGTTTTCCAATAAGAGTGATATGATATCTAAGTAACGTTTCGGTCATTTGTAATATGTCGTTATCTGTCTTTTTTTCTTCATTGTATTCAGTAATGTTTACAATTTCAGCATGGAGAGATATACGCAAGTACAACGTTTACAAATTATTCAATTTTATTATCAAAATAATCGTTCTCCAATTGCAACTTTTCGTGCGATTTTGTCATTTTATGGTCGTAATAATCGTCCAACTGTGCTCGCTATTCGTCGAATTGTTAAACATTTCGAGCGTACATTTTCTTTACATAATGTTCAAGTGCCAATAAGACAAAGAACAGCTCGAAGTAATGAAAATATTGCTGCCGTTCAGGCAAGTGTTGCTGAAGACCGCAATTTATCGATTCTAAGACGTTGTCAAGAATTAGGACTGTCTCAAACCACAACCTGGTGGATTTTGAGAAAGGATTTGGGCTTGCATTCGTATAAAATTGTTATAACTCAAGAACTGAAGCCATTGGACCACCGTAAACGTCGTCAATTTGCTGATTTTGTCCACCGTAAACGTCGTCAATAACGATTTTTTTAAAGAAAATCATCTTCTCCGATGAGGCTCACTTTCATCTGAGTGGTGCGGTAAATAAACAAAACTGTCGATTCTGGTGTGAAGAAAATCCACAAATTATTCATGAACACCCATTACATTCACCTTAATTGACAGTTTGGTGTGGTTTTTGGTCTCGTGGAATTATCGGTCCGTACTTCTTTCGAAATAAAGCTGGTTATACCGTTACTGTCAATGAAGAGCGGTATATATCGATGATAACCAACTTTTTATGGCCGAAATTGGAAGAAGTTGATCTTGACAACATCTGGTTCCAACAAAACGGGGCTACGTGCCACACAGCACGTGCAACCACCGAATTATTGCGAGAAAAGTTTGGAGATTCGATTATTTCAAGAAATTGTGACATTGAATGGCCTGGCCTCCAAGAAGTTGTGATTTAACACCAGTAGACTATTTCTTGTGACGTTATTTGAAGTCTTTGGTCTTTAGCAATAAACCAGACTCTCTTCAAGCTTTAGAAGTCAATATTGAACGTGCTATTCATGACATACGACTTGATTTAGTGGAAAAAGTGCTCGAAAATTGGGTTCATCGAATTCGTTGCTGCAAAAGAAGTCGTGGAGGCAATTTGAATGACGTTTTATTCAGAACTTAATTGTATCGATTGTACTTCACATTAAATAAAAAATATTTGAATTTCCTTAACAATTAGTGTGTTTTTTAAAAAAAAAGAAATCATATCACTCTTATTCGAAAACCCTATAGAAGATGTAGAAGAAGTAGTAGAACCTCGCTGAGGATGGTGAAAATTTGGAATGAGTAAGGGCTCTTGTAAGACTAGATCGATGATTAACAAGTTTTTTTTATATAAAAAAAGTCCTTGAAACGTTAAGATAAAGGATAATATCGAAAACTGATGAAAATGTGCAACGATAAAAGACTCTTGTAATGTCAGACCGCCGTTTAAAAAGTTTTTAAAAAGATATTCTTGAAAAGCTCAGAAAGAAATTTGCAGACACTTGGACGGTCCATCATGACAACCTTCTTAAATGGAAATCAGCCCCACTACTTGCCTAATTAAAGTTCGTATTATTTTTTTTGTTCCCCAAGATCCATCAACGAGTTTTTGTCGGAAAATAAATTCCTGTCGTTACCTCTCTATTCACCTGATCTATGTCCGTGGGTTTTTTTTTTATTCCCCAAAATCAGTCTCGTTACTTTTATGCTGTACCTGGTATGTCCACAGTTAATCCATATAAATTGACTTTCGCTTCAACTACTACTTCACACACCTTCACGTGCCTATCGTCTCCAACCAGGTGCAAAAACCTTTTTAAATGTTTTGGGAGTTGTCACCGTTTTTTTAAGTCCTTTCCGCGTGTCATTTTCAAGTTTATTTCAGCAATATTCATATATTGTTGGTATATTTTATTTTATGATTTTTTTTTATTTTGTAAACTCATCGATAGCAGCAGTAATTATAGCTTAGGCCGAGAACTTATCGAAACAACCTAGTAGATTTAAATTCCTTTTTAATATAAAATAAAGACGGTAAATGTTGTATTTTATATAATTTTTGTACTCGATCAGAATTAATTCAAGTCGTAACTAACAAAAAAAAAGTTTTGCCATTTATCTGGAATTAATTTTTTTGTATGCAAATTTTGTATACTTTTGTTTTCTTAACTATAAAAAAAAAAACCTAAAAAAGTTCATGCCTACTTTTTTCCTAAAAAAAGAAATTTATTTTTCCAAAAAGAAAGAGTTTTTTAAAAATTTTTTCCGACTATCCCAAAATATGATTAAGATTATGTATTATACATTTTTTTGGAGAAGAGATTGATGATTGTCTGTCAAATTCAAAAATTTCAATGCAAAGATTGAAGGTAAATTTTAGAGATTATGTTAAGTACAATGTATCTTTTTAAATTGTTAATACTTTTTTAATGGATTGAAACTTATTCCATGTTCATGGTGGCAAATAATCGGCAAGTATAAAAGAAAAAATAAACCACTTAAATTTATTCTTAAATCTACACAATAATCTATTGAAGAATTTATTCATAAGCAGATAAGATTCATTATGCTGATTATGGTCAATGTTTACCATTAATACCGACACCGATACTAATCGGTTCATATTTCTCGACAATAGTGGGAACTGGTTATAAAAGTGATTAAATTATTTACAATAATGCCAATAATCACGTAAATAGGTGGTAATAAAATCGAATTGTTTCTGTACAAATCTACTAAATAATATTGAAAATAAACGTTAAAAAACTGTAGTAAGATACTTACTTGTATTGGGAAATATGGAAAAAAAAAGCACAGGAATTTGTAGGTAATATATTTTATTTTCCGGATTCCTTAAGGTACAAATGTGATGTGGGAAACTTGTAATAAATTACACGCAGAAAAAGAGTATGCATTTTTGTTTCAGTTAATATTTTTGTTGAAAATACATTTAAATTAGAGTACTCGTATATGCTATTTTATTATGGCAAAAATACTCTATATTTCTTGGCATTTTTATAATTTTTATAACGAATCACTAATTCCATTAAAAAAATCTGTACAAATAAAGGTTTAGATATAAGCTTTCAAACGTCATATCATATGACCTTATATGACGACGTTGGTAACCAAACAAAAAAAGTATTGTACTGCCATCAAGCGGTAAATTGGGACAATCAATGTTACAACTTGTAGAGGCCAGTACGATCACAGCAAAAAATTTAAGATGCAGTTATAGTTCAAAAATAGTTTATTAATTAATCTTTCTAAATATTTTCTCCTAAATTCGGATAGGAAATAATTTGGAAATATTTTTAAAAATTATTTCGGGCAATATTTCATTAAAAAATAAAGTATTTGAATGATTTATGAACATTTTTTTTTGTAGTGCATATAATTGCTCAATAGATGGTAGTGGTAGCAGCCGCTATTTGAACAGAAGCCATGGAGACGGTAATGTACAAGCGTACAGCCGCACTGGGTTCGAACGCAATACAACTGCGTACTAGGTCTCGTATGATACTGTCTGTATTATCGCTAAAATGCCGCCACTCAAGCATTCTGGCGGATGAAAGAGACAAAATATATTATCGACAACGGCAGGGAAATAAAATCCATCGCCTCACCGTCGATAGGGACGAAAGATATGAGACAGTGTTGAGATGGCAGTGATAATGCGGTTTGTTGATTAAAGAAAGATGGACGCATCAATTCATTCCTGACATAGTCACGTGGAACGGAAGTGGCCATGGAACAATAGAACACGATGTGGCCCAATTTTTGACAAGGCATAGGTGGTGCAGGGCATATACGAGGTCTGTTCAAAAAGTATCGCGAATTTTGAATTTCCTCGGGTTACGTATATTCGACTTTCGATTTTTTGTGCCGTTATATTAGGACTCACATCTCTTACTTAGGCTGACAAGGTCGGTCATTTTGAATGTTCAGTCAATTTTTGACAGCTGCTGTGCTTGCACGTGTTTTGGCTCGTCTTCGATTTTTGCCCGTTTTCGACCAAAAACAGCATCGCATTAACATTGGCTGTTGGACTCTGTCCGCGACGACCCAAATTTGCTCCAGAGGGTCATAACTGGAGACGAATCATGGGTTTATGGTTATAACATTGAAACCAAAGCTCAATCATCGCAATGAAAGCTGCCGCATGAGGCAAGACCGAAAAAAACCCGCCAAATTCGTTCGAATGTGAAGGTTTTGGTTACAGTTTTCTTCGATTGCAGGGGCGTGGTGCATCATGAGTTATTGCCACAGGGTAGAACTGTCAATAAGGAATATTACCTGCAAGTTATGCGCAAGTTGCGCGAAGCAATCTGCCAGAAACGCCCGGATTTGTGGAAGAACAGAAATTGGTTTTTGCACCATGTTAACGCCCCTGCTCACGTATCGTTGCTTGAGCGCGAATATTTGGTTAAAAACAACACACCGCAGCCACCGTATTCCCCAAATCTGGCCCCCTGCGACTTTTCATTGTTCCCGAAACAGATTCTTTGATCAATTTTTTGGAATGGGCAAAAATCGAAGACGAGGCAAAAACGTGCAAGCAAAGCAGCTGTCAAATATTAACTGAACATTCAAAATGGTCGAACTTGTCGGTATAAGTGAGAGACATGAGTACCAACATAACGCCAAAAAAATCGAAAATCGGTGAACAGCTGTCTGAGAAGAGTATCATCACATTAATGATTATATCGCAAGTATTCTGGGATGTGGTAGCTCTGCCAGGAAGAGGAATAGGGCAACCTGTATCGTAAATAGGGAAGCCTGTACCCGAGGAAAAATAAGCTCTACCAAGAAGAAGAATTGGGTAACCTGTACCGTAAATAGAACATTAGACTTGTTGTCAGTCTACTCTCCATGAAGGTGCTCCCATAGGGATTCATATTCGAAGAGAACGAAGGTGGGTTTTAGGTGGTAAAAACCCCACACACTGTAGGGACCCCAGTATCTCTTCAGTGTCTTTAGAATATTTCCCCCTTGTAAAGAAAAAGGGAATATGATAGTCTGCATACAATATCTTTTCCACTCCTTATCTCTATACTATTTAAGTTTTTTTTTTATATAAGGAAGTAAAAGAATTCCTAAAAAGTATAAAAACAGAAACAAACAACATGGCAATGGGGTGGACTTTTTTTTATTTTGATCTTTTGTGACACAAAAAAAAAGGAAAAAATTCTGAATATCACAAAAATATTGTATAAAAATAAAAATTTTTTTAAAAGTAAACCGACGATTTCTGAAATTGATAAGAAATATTTTTTTTCGTTATGTTAAAAATTCTAAATTAAAAAAATTATTAAAATTAATTTAAACTGCAATTGAGAGCAAAAAAAATAAGTTCTTAAATATTTTTCCATGACAAAAAATTGTGTTTTTAAGAGCTTGATTGGCTTTATTTAAAAGCGCATAAACATTTTTATTTTGGTAATATTTACTACTTGTTAGAAGATTAATATCTGATTGAAATTGTAAAGTCAATCTGGAAATTGATCTGGAAATTTTCTTTCAAGATAGTGCCGATATGACTTGTACTGCTGCTACTGGAACTTTGCTCTATTGGATGGTGCACCGCATGTGGTCTTTATTGTATTATTTTGTAGCAGCCATTATTGTAAATAGCACAGGAACAGTCTGAATGGCGACAAAAACATCAGTGATATGGAAACTGACACTGACATCGACATACTGCCACACCGACATTGAATTAAGCTACTGAATTGTCTGAGATAAATCCATATCCCGGCTGGCTGAATTTATCATGCAATCAGTACAACTTCCATTATATTGTACACACTCTTACAGTTCCATACAAAACAAGACTGCCAAACTTGTGCATGGACAAACACCACACCTGATATTATAGTGACCCCCCATCATGCAGCAAAGCTTATTTTTCTACCTGAATTTTTCGTTATACAGCAAAACGCCCTCTTGTTTGCTGCTGTATTTTTTTATACCATTCACCATAGAACATTTTCCATTTTTTATTATATTTTCGCTTTTTCAATCGCAAGGCACATATGGCAACCCTACAAAAAAAAAATGTAATTTTTCTTCACCCATAAACACGTACATCACAGAATCCAGAGAAGAAGAAATAAAATCACCTGTATGAATAGAAAACTTAGTACCTTGGCTAAAGTTGGCACTTGCAAGACTTCTGAAATAAGTCAATTCATCACCAAAGAGCTCTTTTGTACTTTGGAGCATATGTGAATTTTTTATAAACAACTACAAAAAAAGGAATAGAACTAACTAAAATGTCAAGCCCTTTTACCTATTCTTAAACCAGAAAAGGTTTTTACATTTTACCTCTGCAACAATGTTGGAACATATAAATTTGTGCAAGTAAAATGAAGAATTGAGTGCATAATATACACGATTTTACTATCGACGATGCTTCGTAGAGTTTCTTTCGTTATTATATGAATTGGCGTCTCCTTGGAAACTTTATGCAAAAATTTTCCTTATTCCCAGTAGCGTTTTAAACAAAATGTTTCATTTTTCCACTTATGCTTTCGCGGAAGCATCTCTCGGAGGAGTTTACATTTTTCTTACCTTTTCACATTTTATAAAAGTTTCTGCCTTCTAATCCTCTTGTGTCTAATGAATTTTTAATGATAATACAAAACTTACCAAAAGATTTACTTAGCTTATAGTTTTCTCGAACAGAATGCAACTGCATGTGTAAATACGAAACCAAATCGACTGTCGTCGGTATAAATTTATTCAACTTGTCATATCCTTAAACGGAGTAATTAATGGAAATTCGTTTTGGTACTTACCGTTTTGTTTGCCGGGATCAGCACGAAGATAGTGTATTTTGGCAGGATAAATAGATGGTCTCCTCCTGAGAATAAAAAAAAATCTGCATTATTTTTTTAAAGTTATTTTCTTATAACATTTATAGGCCATTTGGCAACAAACTAAAGAGCATCTCGGCTATGTCACTAGCTGGATTCGAACTCAATACAACTGCGCAATAGATCCAGATGTCATAGTGTCCAAAAATTAGAAATAAAATTAGACGGCTTAAAACAAAAAATAACGCAATATTCAAGTTTTTAAGATAAATTTTCTTTTATGAAAATTTTGAATTGTTCAATTTAAAAAAATGCATTCTTCTGCAAAAGGGAAAATTAGTTTTGGTTTGTTTGTTTGTTTGTAAAAGTTGTATAAGCTTAAATCCGCTGTTTGGTCATAGATGGCGTGAGTGATGCGGTGTATTTGGATCAGCAGGGTATTGTCTACTATGAGATATTGAAACCTGGTGAAGCTGTCAATGACCACCGCTACCACCAACAACTGACCAAATTGCACCGTTCTCTGCGTGAAAAAAGGACGGATTATCAACAAAGACATGACAAGCTGATTTTCCTCCACGATAACGCACCATCGCACACGTCAAAAATGGTCCGAAACTACTTGGAGACACTCAACTGACAGGTGCTACCCCACCCCGTTTATTCATCAGACCTGGCCCCTTCCGACTACCACCTGTTTTCGTCGATGCGCCACGCGCTCGCTGACCAGCGCTTCGATTCTTACGAAGACGTCCGAGCATGACTTGCCTCAGAAGAGAAGGAACTTTTTAGGCGTGGTATCCACAAATTGCAAGAGAAAATGTGTAGCTAGCGAGGGCAAGTACTTTGAATAAATGTTTTTTTTTTTCTATGAAAAAAACATGTGTTTTTTTGACCAAAAAAACAGCGGAGTTAAGCTTATACACCAGAGGGTATTTGAAAACCAGAGGGCATTTTGTAGCATCACGACCATGAGGTCATTAGGCGACACTAGCAGGTCGCATTGCCAGATTCCTTCAAGGAACTGGGCGAACATAAGTTTGGAGAGCAAATATGCGTTGTTAAATTTAATGGAAAAAAATAGATTGTTTTAGAAAATTAAGAAGAGTGTTTGGAATAGAAATGGTTAAGGAGTTCGGAAACTCCACAATAAAGGGAGTCATACTCAACAAAAAAAGTGGATTAAATGGGATTCGTATAGTATATGAGAGATAGTAAGTTAAATACCACAGAATCTCGGAGAAGTTTCGTTGCGCAGAATTTCAGAATGGCATCTTGAGTAGACTGGTTTGACGATGTTTGGCCAATGGGTGGAAAGAAATCTTTCACCGTTGGTCGAGTCTATCTGTCTACACATGGTGAAAGTTGTTACATGTCATTTGCTCAGTAAATGCGGCAAATTTGATATTAGAGTGAGCATAGGACCGTACCCTCCAAATCAAATAAACAATACCGAATACATTTGGGAGCCGGGTCATCTAAAGAGGCACAAATAGTTACCGAGGCTGCGAGACTATGGCTTAACATTGATAAACTACTTTTAGGAGATTTATTATAGTGTCAACTGCCGTCCTGATTCCACAATTGAGCTCGAGATATTACTCACCAACAAACTGGACGATTGTAAAAGATGCATCTGTAAGCATAAGTGTACAATAGCCCACTCCATCTACAAATGGTAGGTTTAGTTTCCTAACTAAACTAGGTTTAGTAAGAAGGATAGGTTTTTGCATTTTTGCATCTACTCAGTGACGTAGATATCTTCACATTTACTCAGTGACGTAAATACCCTCTCATCTACTTAGGGACGTAGGTACCCTCTCATACACTCAGTGACGTAGTTATCTTTACATTTGGTCAGTGACGTAGATATCCTCCCATCCACTCACTGACGCAGATACCCTCACATACACTCAGTGACGTAGATATCCTCATATTTACTCACTGGCATAGCTATCCTCACATCTACTCAGTGACGTAGATATCCTCAGGGACGTAGGAACCATTACATTTACTCAGTGACATAGATACCCCTGGGTGACATCTAGTCAGTCACGTAGATAACCTCAACTCCTCTCCTAATCCTCACATTTAGTCAGTGACGTGGATACCCTCTCATCCACTCACTGACGCAGATATGCTCACATTTGGTCAGTGACGTGGATACCCTCTCATCCACTCACTGACGCAGATATCCTCACATTTGGTCCGTTACGTAGATATCTTCACATCTACTAAGCAACGTAGATACCCTCACATCCACTCAGTGACGTAGATATTCTCAGGTTTACTCACTGGCATAGCTATCCTCACATCTACTCAGTGACGTAGATGTCCTCAGGAACATAGGTACCATCACATTTACTCAGTGACATAGATACTCCTAAGTGACATCTAGTTAGTCACGTAGATAACCTCAACTCCTCTCCTAATCCGGATGCGAAAACCGATTTGAAATTCAATAGAAAGAATTGATTGATCTACCATATTTCTTATTCAGAGATTAATAGGAAAATAGCGGATGAATTGATTTATTGTATAAGATTATGTCCTGGTTTAATCGGGTCAGTAAAATATTTTATAAAATGTGAGATAGGTTTTCAACCAGTTTCATTAAGGATAGAGACTTGTTTTATAAGACTGTTTTGACTTGCCTCTGTCTTGCTATTGGCATTCTGATTCGTTATTCTGATGAAAAGAAAATTGTTTTATTATATGAGGCAATAGACAAACACTAAATAAATACATAAATAAGTCAAAAATATCTGTAAAAAAGATAAAATTTACATAAAATCAAACTCAGGTTATTTGCAGCAGACGAAAATTGTTATTGATTCGATTTGCGAGCGCCCACGTGTGACATCAATTTATCTATAAAGTCTTATTTTTTTTAAAAAAATTTGGTAGATCATCAAATTTCTTGGAAAATTATCGAAATATTTACCAACATTATTATTTTCACTTCAGTAAACCCGCAAGCAAGCGAGAAAATAATTACTGCAAAACTCAACAAGTCATCATCTATGATTCATTCTGCCAAACTGAAGTGCTTGAAGATCTTGGAATTGAAAGTACTTAACCATTCGTAAACAAGATATACATAATATTCTTAATATAAGATCTTTATTTTTAAAAAAACATAAAAAAAATATAAAAAAAACCTAAAAGAAATGAAGGAAAACACTCAACAGAGAAGTAGATGATGACCACTTAAATAATTTATGTTTAACCCAATTTAATTTAAAGTCACAGGGGGAGATCGCTGATAATGGATCGCTGATCAGCATAAGGCGCGTATCAAGGGTGGTGGTCTTGTAGATAATTTAATAAATTCAGTTAATTAGAAACGTTTAAGTGTGTTTGTTTAATAAAGAAAATTTAGTATAAATTACACAAATGAAAATGAGAAATTATTATGACAATAATTTTTTTTAGATGTTGGCAATATTTTTCTTACAAATTCCAAACTGATGTTAATAAGTACAAAAAAATGTCTTTTATTATATAAGAGCAATTTAGTAGAATAGTAACTTGAATGGAAAATACAAAATTACCCTAGACTAACCTAGTAATTTTGTACCAAATACTCCGTTTCTTTTTTTAAATATAATTTTATGATTATTTATGTACTCGAAAATAATTTGATTTTCACGAAATCTTACGAAAGATTTAAATTATGCTAAGAAAATTACCATAAAAAATTTAACATTTCTATTTCTAGTGCACATAGATTAAATCGAATAATTTTTAGAAGTTCGAAGCAAACAATCTTTGTGCTCAAAGAATAATTATCATGGCCAAAGGCATAAACGCTTATCATAGAGTTCAAGGGAGATCAATTACGTGCAGAAAATGAAATTATAGAAAAGACTTAATCAATGCAAGAAGAAAATCAACAAGACAGAAGAAAAAATATGATGCTAATAAGAAATTACTTGATGAACATTATTCTTTTTCTTATTATGAGATCAGGCGCCTATTTTTATCACAATCGTTATAAAAGGGCATCCTACAAGAGATGCCTTCATCGTAAGAGTATGTCGCGTATGTCGTTTAGAATGCATGCAATTCATATCTTAGCAGCGTTGTCAGTTTGAAGAGTTTTTCAAGTTCAATTCCAAAGTCAATGAAAACGAATGAAAGAAATTCTTTTCATCGATTGAAATAAACTGAAGAAAAAAAATTGGATTTTCTTATGAACATATTGTATGAGCACACAAATTTTCATAAAGTCAATTTTCCCTTGGCAATATAGTCTAGTCTATAATGGTGACCTCGTGATTCTTCCTTTTTTCATTTTAATGTCATTTCTAGTAATAAATTGTACTGAAATGTATAGTATTAGGCTATTTGGCAATCACCATAAGGAACCCAGGCCTTCACTTGAAGAAGGGGCCCACGTTTTTTACACTGATGGTTCTAAAACGGATGTGGATGTTGGGACGAGTATAGTCGGATCTTATTACCGTCTATCTAAGGCCCCTAATAGATCCCCATCAATTTTTCAGGCAGAAATACATACCATAGAGCACTGTGCTAGAGAAGGTATCAGAAGGAACCTACATCATCTCAGACAGCCAAGCTGTATTGTATGGCCCGTGTCTCATCTGATATCCAATACAAGCTAGTTTGGGATATCCTCAAGGTCCTTAAGCAACTGGCTAGATAGAACAAAGTTACTTTGTTGTGTGTGCCAGGTCATGAGGGTATTTAGGGTAACGAACTAGCTGACAAACTTACCAAAAATACTTCGTAAATTAGGACCAAGAATCCTTCTGTGGCCATCCAAAAGGCCACCTGGGGTCCGAAATAGAGTCCTGGAAACGCGGGGTAAGAGCTCACACTGTAATAATTCCCCGGAGATGAATCATTATAAAAAATTTATAGCCTTTTCTGAAAAAAGAGGAGGGGAGGGGCAGAGGTCCTTAAACTCAACAAACCAGACCTAAGGTTACTCACTGGCCATTGCCTGTTAATATATCATCTTAATAAGATGAACAAATCTGACACAACAATCTGCCGTTTCTGCCCTCAACCTCATACAACAATACTGAGGTTCACTTAAAGCCTCAATATTACTATTATCTGAGTAAGGGTATTTACCACAACAGACCTCATTGGTCGAAGTGGTTTTAAGACCTAGTGCCTATTGGTGATCCCCTCCTTATACTATTATTATTATAATGTCATTATTATTATGTCATTAAAAAAAAAAAAAAACCACTGGCAGGTGAATCTGTAAAAAATAAAAAACAAGTTTCAAAAAAGACCAAACATTATTTTTTTGGGGTCACTGGTCTTAATTTAATGTGTGTAGGCAATATTTGGAAATTTTGACGAGAATAAAAGCTGTTAAGAATAATCTGGCAATACTGTGAACTTCCCCTCCGCATAGCTTGTATGACAGTGCGTCATAGACGTCTAAGACAATTCCAACCTCATCCGGCAACTATGCGACTCTATAGAGCGTGATAAGTGACGTGTATTATTGAAGTGCTTTGCGAAAAATTGGGGAGCGAAATTTTGGGGTTAGTTTGGTAAATCCTAGATATGACCTACAAAAAGTTGCTATGACCCTATGGATAACATTTTGTACCAATAAGAAAAGTTTTTCGGAAGCATAAACCATTTTGAAAGGTCTGGAATCAGTGGAAGACGTGCTTCGCTCAGGGAGGCCATCAACATCTATAACTGGTGAAGATGTGGTTCGATTGGGGGCTCTTATGAGGTCAAACAAATTTAAGCTTCAGAAAAAGGGTAAATCGCGTGAGACCACGACAACGTCCCTGTCACACGATCATTTTCCTCAACGTCTGTGCGACATTTTTGATCCTCAAAATAAAAAAAACACCTGAAAGAACGTCATTTAAGTACTGTCGGTTACATCCGGAGTAGTGTAAATAAGGAGGTAAAGGCGATTTCAATAAAATCCTTCTAGCGCCACAACAAAGAGTGGAAACGACACCTCAGCCGATGCATAGCAGCTTGAGGAAACTAAAGCTTAACCAATTTGTGCTTCGGAAAGTAAAGTTAAATAAAATATTTTAATTTAAAATTTAAAATATTTTGAAAAGGTGGACTTTGTTGATTATCTTTTGATGTAATTTTTCAGAAAAATTCCAACGATATCAAATCGCACGATCTTCAAGGTCGATTGACATCACCAAATCTCGAAATTTCGCGTTTTGGGATTTTTTTTGCGCAATGAAGCTAATATCTATAGTGTTGTGCGACTTTTGGAGCCCTTTTTTTTGAAACCACATACGGTTCAGATTAAAATCCTCAAGGATCTTTTTTTTAGAAAAAATTGTCGGTAACGGTCTCTCTTCTTCATTTTCACATATAATACGCACTAAACAGTCACTTCTTTACAGTCATTTGTGGATTTTTAGATACTCTTATATAGGGGAATTTGGGGCTTTTCTAGGTATCCACTGATCTGGAAATGACCCACATCCTCTGATTTTGTTCAGCAAATAAACGCGTTCTTTCGATATCCATATTGTGGAATAACAATGCCTACACTGAAAAAAGGCCACCTTGAGTATTATACGTGGGCTACTATATATATTTCTGGCCTAATAATGAAAATGCGAATATTTATCAACGAAAAAGGTTTTATTGTTTTTCAAAATATTCTCCATCAAGATTTATACACTTTTGCATGCGCTCAAACCAATTTTCGAAGCACTTTTTCCACTCCGATTGAGACACCTCCAAAACATGGTTTTTGAATGCTTCAACAGCATCTTCTGGCGACGAAAATCGTTGACCACGCATTTTTTTCTTGATGTGTGGGAATAAAAAGAAGTCATTGGGTGCCAAGTCAGGGCTGTACGGAGGATGACCCATCAATTCGACGTTTTGTCCGGTCAAAAAGGCGCTGGTTTGAGCCGATGTGTGAGAGCTCGCATTGTCATGGTGCACAATGATTCGACTTCTCTTGTTCGTTTTTCGAATTTCTCCGAAGACTTCAGGCAAACAAATGGTGGTGTACCACTCAGAATTGACCGTCCTACGTTGCACAAGCGGAACAGTCGCCACATGACCAGTTTTGCCAAAGAAACAAGCGACCATTTGCTTCGAAGTGCTTCTTCCACGAACAACTTTCGTTGGATTTGACTCGTCTTGGAAGACCCACACGGTCGATTGCTGTTTTGTTTCGGGCTCATACGCATAGATCCATGATTCGTCACCTGTGACGATCTTATAAACGTCTTTTGAAGCACCGCGATCGTATTTTTTCAGCATTTCTTTACACCAATCCACACGAGCCTTTTTTTGAGCGATTGTCAAATTGTGCGGGATCCAACGAGAACAAACCTTTTTTACGGCCAGGTGTTCATGCAATATCGAATGTATGCTGGTGGGAGAAATGCCTAGGCATGCCTCTATCTCACGGTATGTCACATGACGGTCTTGCATTATCAGTTCACGTACGGCATCGATGTTTTCTGGAACAACGGCTGTTTTTGGACGACCTTCACGGAATTCGTCTTTGAGCGAGCGTCGGCCACGATTGAATTCGTTGTACCAGTTTTTCACAGTGCTATAGGATGGTGCTTCATAGCCATACAAAGATTTAAGTTCATCGATGCACTCTTGTCGTGATAATCCACGTCGAAAGTTGTGAAAAATGATCGCACGAAAATGTTCACGAGTTAATTCCATTTTTTTGCCAAATTGATTTTTTCAAGTCACTGTAAACAACACAAATGATAGTCGTACGTCAAAACGTTCTGAGTACGTTTATGCTAA
The DNA here is from genome assembly GCA_958298945.1 of Atherix ibis. Lineage (NCBI taxonomy): Eukaryota > Metazoa > Arthropoda > Insecta > Diptera > Athericidae > Atherix > Atherix ibis. The sequence continues at coordinate 24,795,267 of OY282605.1, read as the reverse complement.
AAAATGTCAAACTTTCCAATGGAAATGTCAGATCGCACCTGGCAACACTTAGTGTTGCCTAGGCCAGAAATATATATAGTAGCCTACGTATATGTTTGACAGCTGTCAAATGATAGAGATGTACTGTCTGAGCCACAAAATGGATACTCTTTACTTTTATAATGTATAAAAATAAAATAAAAATTTTTGCAAAAGAAAAAAGTCTCATTACTTTTCTGTCATATCTCGTATATATCAATTACAAGAAAAAAACAATTTAAATATTTATAACTCACACAGAAATTATAATCGATTAAAAGTAGTTGAACCTAACAAGGCCTTTCTTATCCAATGTTTACAATTGTTTCTTCGTGCGTTGTTTAAAAATACATTTTCTAAATTTATTAAGCAATTACATAGAACATAATTGGATAACATTGGTGATTATTATCAATTCGAGAACTTTTAAATTTAACAAGACGATCTCAATAAATCAATGCCCTCAATTAATAGGAAAGTTACACTTTACAAAACCGCCTTACAGTGCCAAAAATTTGAGAATGGATACCAGCATTTCCGACATTTAATTAACAGTCAAGTGTAAAGTTGGTGGTGTAATACGTTAATTAAAGTGTAATATATCGAATTACTTTGCACAATTGCTGCCTGAAAACTTGAACTTGTCTCGACCGTAACCGATAATAACACTTCCGTAGATTCAAGAGCCCAACAGAGCACCTGGAACCGGGTCAATTGTCTCCATTCACCGCCTACCGTCTACTATCCATAAAATAATGAAAATGTATACTTTGGGATTGGTATTGTATGGTAGCTTGGACTCTCCAACTTTAGGATATGATTAAGCACGGATTCTTAAGATATCGCTAACAAAATGGAAACATAAAAACAAGTTGAAAATATTAAGGCACACTTTTGCCATATTTTTTCCAGAATAATTTCCATGTCATATACTCGTTGTGTCGGCCGGTATTCAAGTACGAATGACTGCCAACGGCCGAACTTGTTAGATTGAATTTCAAATTTATGACAGGTGAGAATTGTACGGAATTTACGTTGATAATAAGACATACCGTATATATGTGTATGCAGAACCCAAGGGTATGATTGAGTATAAACAGTTAAAAAATTCCAGATGATTTACGGTTGGCGAGTTCCAATGCTCAAGGTGACACTACAAGCAGACATTGTGGCATGAATGCATCAGAAGCGATTACTTACTTTAATTCAAACACTATATGACGGATGATATTATGTTTATTAGTTTTTAATTTTTAATTCAGTCCTTTTTATTGTCTGTTCTCTTATGGAACATGTAAAAACATAATTTTCTTAACGCCTTATAAAATTTTGCCGTTATGTAACGTAACTTATCTGACAGACAAGCCACATGTCAACACCTTTTTTGACATGTCGCTTCAAAAAAAAATTTACACTTCAAAAAAAAGAAGCGGTTTACTTTACAAAAAAATTAATCAAGTAGCATATTTTTTTTGAAATCTTTTCCTTTCATTTTTTTTTAATCAATTAAAATAAAATACAATTTTACAAATCTGTTAAAAATTCATAAAAAATTGGGGAATCTTCCAAAGAAATTCCTAAATTTTTTCTTACAGACTTTTGAGTTTTTTTATTTTATCAGAATTTTTTATATTAAATATTTTTGAAAAAAAAATAATTTTAAATATTTTTTGTTATCAAATTTTTATTTTGGGAATTTTTTTCTTAAAGTTTATACAATTTATAATTTGAATATTTTTGCCATAATAAAGATTTATTCAATTTGCGCTTCGAAAAGTAATGTTAAATTAAAGATACTTCATATTTAGATTTCGATAAAAGTTTAAGTTCATTATAGTAGTTGGATCTTGCCATTATGCACGAAATATAACATTATTCAAAAGGCCAATTTGCACGATTCGAACCTGTTGTGGTAATTTTGATGACTTTTTAAAGCTGCAATTCAGCGATTACCTGACGGATGTTGGTTTTTAAATGCTCTGAAGTCTAAGGATTGTCTGAGCAGACATGATCTTTTATTTAAACCTACAAGAATAAGTCCACTGGTGTCAAATCGGATGATTTTGGTGGCAAATTGACATCACCAAATCTCGAAATTGCATGGCTTCTCCACCTTCATTTGTGGGTTCTCAGAGCCCCCCATACATCCCATCTTTGATTGCTGACTTCTTCATGGCTGAAAAAAATTTTGCTCGAAACGTGACTACAGCAAAAATTATCACTTTTGTAGAAATTTTTTAGAATTTTAACGCTTAGTTTGGAAAATGGCAAATTTTAAACTAAACAAATCTTACCTTAGATGACATATATTTTTGACAGCTGCCAAAAAACGAACCACGAAAATGAACCGTAAATTAAAATTTTTATGTTTAGATTTAAAAAAGTCGGTTTTCCCATGGCCAATGACACTTTCAGACCAAAATATATACCAGACTCATTTGTGGGTTTTCAGAGCATCCCAAACATGCCAACTTTGCTAACTGACTTATGCGCAGAGCGAGAAATTATCATCATCGCTGAAGACAATTTTGCTCGAAACGTAACTACAGCAAAATCATCACTTTTTTAGAAATTTTTTAGAATTTTAACGCTTAGTTCGGAAAATGGGAAATTTTAAACTACACAAATCTTACCTTAGATGATATACCATATATTGTATTTTGACAGCTGTCAAAAACCAAACCAAGAAAATGAATCGTACCCATATACTGCAGTGAAAAGACTTAAAAATAACAAACATTATCTACATTGGTACTTATAATACTGGACAACAGTACGTAATTAACAATAAAAAATAAACTTTTAATATACACATACTACGCAATTAAAAAACCTATTTGGACTTATGAAATTGAACGATTTGATGGTCTAAAACCAATTTGGACTTATGGAATTGAACGATTTTATGGTCTAAAACCAATTTGGACTTATGGAATTGAACGATTTTATGGTCTAAAACCTATTTGGACTTATGGAATTGAACGATTTTATGGTCCAAAACCTATTTAGACTTATGGAATTAACCGATTTTATGATCTAAAACCTATTTGGACTTATGGAATTGAAAGATTTTATGGTCTAAAACCTATTTAGACTTATGGAATTGAACGATTTTATGGTCTAAAACCTATTTGCACTTATGGAATTGAACGATTTTATGGTCAAAAACCTATTTGCACTTATGGAATTGAACGATTTTATGGTCTAAAACCAATTTGGACTTATGGAATTGAACGATTTTATGGTCTAAAACCTATTTGGACTTATGGAATTGAAAGATTTTATGGTCAAAAACCTATTTGCACTTATGGAATTGAACGATTTTATGGTCTAAAACCAATTTGGACTTATGGAATTGAAGGATTTTATGGTCTAAAACCTATTTGGACTTATGGAATTGAAAGATTTTATGGTCTAAAACCTGTTTAGACTTATGGAATTGAACGATTTTATGGTCTAGTCCTTAAAGTTCGAAATGCTCCGTTAAAACCCCACCAAGAAACTACTCATCAGGGTAAAATTAATTTTTTATGTAATTCTGCTTGCTACAATAAATTTGCAAAAATATAGTAGATATTATATTAAGAAAAAAATATATTTTTCCTCTGAATTTTGCTGAAAATTTGCCTCAAAAAATTGTTTGTTTAAAAGTATTTACAGCCGACTTTTCGTTTTAGATATATTATTTTCCCAAAAAAATATTAAATTTAAATATTTTCTGTACAGACTTTGTTAAATATTTCTCCACCAAATTGTTCGTTAATATTTCTTCAACTAATAAGTTTCAATACATAATATTTTTTTTCTTCAAAAACTATATTTAAAATTCTTTTGAAAATATTAATTATGTAAATGAAAATAAATTTGTTCAATTACAAATAAGTAAGTTTTATGTAAATAAATTAATGGATTTTATTTTATAGTTAATTTACCTCAAAAAAAAAAAAATTTCAACGTGTGTAAAAATATTAAAATTGTTGTAAATGCTAATAATACGATGACCGTCGAATTGTGATTGCACAGCTTTTAAAATAAGAAAAAATAATGAATCAAAGAGCAAAAATTAAGTGGTCCCAAAATAATCTGCAAAATTAAATGAGACCTGCTCGGAATAATTGTAGAAAAACGCAAAGTATGGTGGCAAAACATCGTAGAGCTTAAAGCATACGAATGGTTTGTTTATTCTTTTAAATGGCAAAATTTTCCCCTCCTCCGTAGTATTTTTTTACTATTAAATCTTACGTCAGACATATTTATTTATACTCATAATTTCAAAATAAAAACAATAAACAAAATTGTACAGTTGAAATTCTGTTATGCGGTTGACAGATTGATTCTCTTCTCAGACATCACACTTACTTTATGTGTTGACATTGGAGGTTGACAATAATAACAATTATAGAAGGGGTGGTTATTAACCGCAGCGGAGAGAGAAAACACTTATTTTTTTCTATTCACCTGTATACGAGAAGAATTGATGAATGGAATTTTTTAATAAAGCCGTAATAATGCTTGATTTCAGATGAAAAAAGTTTTACACAAAATATTTCATACTGAAAAAGCTTAAGACCTTCAACGGGTTTTTATGACAAACTGTCACACTGTCAAGGTTTCGTTACAATAAGAGTCTAAGTAAACACGTTTCTTCTTCTTCCTCTTCTTTTGTTACAATTATTTTTACTCAATGATTGTAGACAGAACAGGATATGAGAAGCTGTCAAAAATCATACAATTTTTACGGTTTACATTCTCATGTAATTTAATTAATATTCATAGAACATTTTTGTAAATAATATTATAATCACTGTGATGTGTATTGTACTATTCCAACTAATAGCTTGTGTTACTATAATTTCTAAAGCATATAAATTTCAATATTATTTATTGAAATTAAATAAGAAACTTCCAAAACTTAGACTATAGAGTATCAGGATAGACGATCACCCGCGGAATTGCAATGAACCAAATATCTCCTCTGCCGACCTTTATCCATCTATTAACTTAAAATTAAGCTACGAATTCCATTGTTATAAATGTATATTAAACACTTTTTAATTAAAAAAAATATAGTATTTTACTTTGATATCTTTTTTCAATTTAAAAAGTCTTAATATATTTTATAAAATCTTTGTTTTTTTTCAAAATTTCTTCCATACCATAACAAATATTGTGTTTTTTTTTGTCGCATCTAATTATATATTTCAGTAAAGGTGATTTTTAGCTATCATTCAATTAATTTTTATTGGATTTCGAGTGCTTTGAGTGATTAAAAACTAAAAAATACTAGTGCAACATTCAATTTAAAGAGACGATTATTTTTGATCGATCAGATTAACGTTTCAATGGCGGGCGCTTGCTTATTTTCCGATGGGGGTTTTATATTTTGTGAAAATACAAATTTATATATAGTGCCTGTAGGTACGTCTTATAAACGATTATATATAAATTTGAAAATACAAATTTATATATAATCGTTTATAAGAATATAATTTTGAATTTCCGAATTTTTATACTAATATCGGTGCTTATTAATATATGACATTATAATTCAATTGTTTATGTAAGTTTCAAACTTAAAGTTAAGCTACTTCCATTGAGAAACGATGTGCGTAGATTTGTTATCATAAAAATAATTCGATGATCCCCATTTTCAGAAGTTAATCACAAAAGTAAATATTTTGGAGGTTATGTTGAATGTTTTGAAATATCAACTTTTATATCCATATAAATGAATTCATGAAAAAAAAATTAGTTTCTACTTCTAAATTTATTAAATTAAATAATTAAATAACCAACGCTATTATTTAATTCATTTAAATAATCATCGGCTATTATTTAAAAAATGTGCGCCAACTGTGAAATTGCCCCTATCTGAAAGTGGTGCCTCTGAGCAGTATGCATGTGTCAGTTCTCTCACTTCAACATGGGGCTTCAATTGTCTGTTATAGTCAGAGCCTACAGATGGCAGCACCATAGGTTATAGAAGAATCGAATATGAACTGCTGTCAAAATGTTTAAGTCATATTTGCAAGCACTGCAAAAAAAGTACTTCAACGAGGAGGATTTTTTCACTATCGGTCATGTACCATACAATATATTGTATTATCTAAATGGTATGGAATTTACAATTGGTAAGTTTTTAAAAAAAATGCATCATAGTTCACTAAAAAAATATTTTAATGTATTAGCTCGATTACAAATAAGTAAATTTTACGTAAATAAATTAATGGACGGTAGCACCCAGCTCGCTCAAATCCAACTTTTTGCATTCTATTTCAACTTCGACCTATTGCTTAAATAATTTCATGCAAAGAAAATTACATCTTTTAGGACATCCTTCCATTGCCCCCTTCAACCTACAGCTTCCAGCTAATCAGTTCCATCTTTCTTATTTCACTCCTATTTTTGAACCAATTCATCCGTCAATTCCACAATGGAGAGCGGTATCACCAGTAGAATATTCATCCCGCTTTCAACTCACCACCCCTTGTGCTTCTATCTGGTCCCCCCACTGAACCACTACATCCACCACAGGTACAACCGTGCCAACCGTCAGTAAACAGTTACAAACTAGCTACCTTAACTGTTGTTAGCGAGGCCTATCTAAATCTCTACTACCACACCTCCAGTCCTAAATATATACCCGCGATGTAGGTATTAACCACAACCACTACATCTCAGCCAAAGACACCTCATCTCATGATCAGTCATAGCGTGTTTTACAGTAAGGAACCTTGTAAATTCCAGGCAATGTTTGGCCGCCTCAGAATCGCGGGTTCACCAAAAACCGTAGGCTCTTCTAGTATTGATGATACAAAGAAACCTCTTAATTGATGATACAAAGAAACCTCGAGTTGCATTGTATTTCCGGTCGTTGGCATCCTGGATAATAAATGGGATAATAGTTCGGCGGGTTGGGGATAGGGTGGATGGTTCGGGTCCCAATAGTTCTGCTCTCACTGAAATCCCGAACTTGCACAACCTAGAAAAGAAAATGCCACCTAACGTCATTAGTAATGCGTAGACAAAAAAAAATCATCGGAAAGCCAGTCTACTCAACAATCATTCCGAAATTCTAGGCAAGGAAACCTTTCTAAAATTGGGATCGGGCATGCCGCACTTACCCATGATTTCCTCTTTGGCTTCATGCAATTTCTTTGATGTTCAACTTACCATTCTCTGTATCCTAACCGAATGTCACTTAATCCAGAATTTTTTTTTTTAATAGAATTCCTTCTCTTCAACGACAAATCCTTTTCTAAGTCCTCTTTTTAATTTTTTTGAAAATTTAAATTTGTTCAAAAAAATTAAATAATTTCTGACTTTCACCTCCAATTAACTATCGGCCAGAGCAATGCAAACCTTTTTTTTAAAAAATAAGCTGACAACGAGACAACATGGAGTTGCTAAATGGTCTCATTGTCGTGGCAAAATAAAATGGTTTCAGCCCCTGATATACAGACGATATTGTTTTTATTTTAAAAAGATACATTATTAAATATTTATAATTAAAATATGGAGTTTTTCAACAGGAGTGCAATGTTGTTTTTTTTCTCGATAAATGTGGCTTCATTGGGCTTTCACTTGTTCACAAAACTGAAAATATTTTTGTCTGAAAAGAGATTTCTCGCCTAAACAAGTATTTGGAGGATCTTGTGGAATGGTACTTCCTGCCGGGAAGGGGGGGGGGGGTATTTTGTTATGTAAAAACTTTGAACAACATTGGATTATTCCCAAAATGTTCGAGTTTTCGAATTCAAATTTTTAAAGTACGAGGGTCGTTCAATAAGTCCTTAGAAAATCCAAGAAATTGCGCTCGTAGTGTCGGCAAAGATTTTTTTTTGTAAGTAGCATTATCGACAGGAAAGCTGTCCATAGCGTAGGTCAATTTCTATCGTCGATTAAAGTTAACGACATTTATTTGTGCATAACAATGGAAAAAAGCGAGTTTAGGGCTGTCATCAAACATCTCCATTTGAAAGGCTTAAGCCCGAAAGAAATCAAAGCCGAGTTCGATGCAGTTCATGGCACATCTGCACCTGTGTTTGCGACTGTTTACAATTTGGTGAATGAATTTAAACGTGGCCGTTCATCCACAAAAGATGAACATCGTTCAGGACACCCAGTTAAGGTGTCTACTCCTGAAATCATCGACAAAATCCACGATCTGATTTTGAACAATCGGCGAATTAAAGTGCGCGAAGTTGTTGAGGCCACGGGCATATCACAAGGTACAGTCGCTTCAATTTTGCATGAAAAATTGTCTGTGAAAAAAATTTCGGCAAGATGGGTGCCGCGTTTGCTCTCAGAGGAGAATAAGCGCAATCGTGTAGTGGACTCTGAGGCTATGTTGGCACTCTTTCATCGCAATCCTTCCGAATTACCTCGTCAATATGTCACTGTGGACGAAACCTGGATACACTACTACTCTCCAGAAGCGAAGAGACAGTCATCGCAGTGGATTTTCAAGGGTGAACGGGCTCCGAAGAAGGCAAAAACTGTGCCATCGGCCGGCAAGGTGATGGCCACAGTCTTTTGGGATTCGCAGGGCATCATTTTTATCGACTACTTGGAAAAAGGAAAAACAACAACAGGAGCGTATTACGCCTCGTTATTGCAACGGTTGAGCGAGGAAATCAAAGAGAAACGCCCCCATCTGAAGAAGAAAAAAATCCTCTTGCATCAGAACAATGCGCGTGTGCACACCTGCGCTGTTTCCATGGCCAAAAGTGTGGAATTGAGAATGGAATTGTTGCAGCATTCCGCTTATTTACCAGATTTGGCCCCGAGTGACTATTTTCTTTTCCCCAAATGGCTTGGCGGACGACGGTTTACTTCCAACGAGGACATCATTGCTCAAACGGATGAGTATTTTGCAGAACTTCCGAAATCCTATTTTTTGGACGGGATAAAAATTTTAGAAAAACGGTTGGAAAAGTGTATAGCTAAAAGTAGATTATGTTGAAAAATAAAATTTTTTTTAAAAAACAGTTTTTTTCCATCTTTTTCTAAGGACTTATTGAACGACCCTCGTATTTCCAAATGATTATTAAAATAAATGTTAACAAAAAAAATCCTCTAAACACGAGCATATATTCTATAAGGAAAAAATCGACACTCTACATCAAATCCAAATTGCTAATAGAAATTTTCAATAACCAAAAAGGACAATTTGTTTTGGACAGTCCTTTTTTGGGCATATTTTCTTTTCAGAGCTTTAATGAATGCTTACTATTTGTTTTGCGTTTATAAATTTTATTCAAAGTTATTTTTTATTTAAAACAAAAACAAAATAAATAAATTCGATTAAAATTATTTAATACGTTTTTTTTTAAAATTCAGCTATATAAAGTGAGTAGGGTACAATATGGGAATTGAGTAATTGTCTTTAGTGGATTATGCACGTACTCTACAAGGGGGATTTGATCGTCCGCACTTAATTCCAAGCATTTGCCAGAGTAGTCCGCATTTTTATTAAGATACTAAGAGACAAATTTAAAATATCTGAGCTATACTAACAATCTTAATCGAATTTATCTACAAACTGTCTTAGGTTAAGATGGATTTTATTGAATTGCTAGCCTTTAAGACGCCCATTTTTATACCCTCAGTAATTTATAACAATTTCTTTATTAGATGGATTCATTTTGTTTTTTCTTCATTTTTTGTTTGTTTGATTAATTTTAGCCATTTTAAATAAGATTATTTATGATATTGACAAGATCAAACATTTCTGTTTTGTAGCAAATTATAAAAATAGTTCACTTTTTGTTTTTGTTGTATTATTTTTACATTTTTTTATCTATTTAATGAGTTATCAATTTCGGGTGCGCAAAGTATAGCAGCGCCATTTGACAGCTGTCAAACAATTATGTCATCCAAGATGGCATTGGTTTAGATAAAAGTTTCGCCATTTTACATTCTGGATGACTTAATCACTGAACAACACATTAAAATTGTAAAAACATTCTACAAAAGTAGTGATTTTTCCGTAGCCAATTTGTTTTTTCTTCATTTTTTGTTTGTTTGATTAATTTTAGCCATTTTAAATAAGATTATTTATGATATTGACAAGATCGAACATTTCAGTTTTGTAGCAAATTATAAAAATAGTTCACTTTTTGTTTTTGTTGTATTACTTGACTTTTTTTAATTTATTTAATGACTTTTTTTTAAAGTATAGCAGCGCTATTTGACAGCTGTCAAACAATTATGTCATCCTAGATGGCATTGGTATAGATAAAAGTTTTGCACATTTTACATTATTTTACATCACATAATCACCGAACGAACAACACGTTAAATATTCTAAAAAAGTGAGATGATTTTTCCGTAGCCACGATTAGTGTTTTAAGAGTGAAATCCTCTTCAATGATGAGGATCAGTTCTCGTTCAGTAGCTACGTATATAAGCAAAATTTGAAATCCTAAAAGAGAGTATTTAGAAAATATTGTATCCGCAAAAAATGACTGTCTGGTGTGAATTTTCGTTTGAAGATGTCATATTTTTTTTTTTGAAAATGAAGGAGGAACGGTTCTCGTCTATTCAGAGTGCTGCGGCCGAATTATTTCTTTTTCTTAAAGAATCTGAATTTACACCTTTCAATCAGGGTCATTTGTAATTTGAACAAGACAATGCGACAAAACATGACAAAATTGTCGCAAAAAATATTGCCAGGACACGTATTTTTGAGATTTAGTAATGTCAATTGGCTTTATTTATAGTGCGATTTCTCATCGTTGAAATATTTCTTATAGTTTTACGAGAAAAATGGCATTTTTTCAAAAAATCCTTTATTTGAAAAGGATTTTAAAAACAATATCCGACAAGAAATGGCCTAATTAGAACCTGAAATGATCGAAAAAAGTCGCATAGCAAGCTCCAAATAATATAATGAAAGAAAATTCAAACTAAAATTTTAAGTGAGTATTTTTTAACTTACCTTTCCAAAACGCAAACTGAATAATTCTTTTTTTTACTATTAATAATTATTGAATATAAAAATATAAAATAAATTTAATTAAAAAACTGTCCATTAAATAGCCTTCATTTAATTGCAAATCACGAAACAATGATGGGTAGTGAAAAGTTTTTTTTTCTTTTACAATTTGCCAATATACCATTTTGTGATTATTAATTTAATATTGTTTAAAAATTAAATTTAATGAAAAATTCCTTTTTGTCGAAGGTGTGTTTGACTGATACTTGATTCGATTGACAAAAATATGCAATAAAATTTTCGAACAATAAAATATTTTCCAAGAAGGAAAAAGGAAAGAATTTGAATTTTTAATGGCATTTCAAACGTCTGTCAAAAGAGAATGGTCTCTTATTGAATAACAATTGAATTTTTAAATATTAGTTGTTGTTTTTTTTTACTTCTGTTGCATATAATAATATTAATAGCAGAAAGTTGGTGCAGGTGAATGGAGTCATTATTTTGGTCACGGGCAGGTGAATAGAGTAGAATTTTTCTGCTAGTCAGTCATGCCAACATGAACAACATTGGTGTTGATTATATCTGCAACTTTGAGTATAAAGGGTCCTTCTTATGGGGGCGACTTGCCACCATTTAAACCAACATTAGCATGCATCAATGCATTCCTTGTTGTTAATGGGCACGACTGCTACAGTACCACGCGGACCACCACTGAACTGTGGCGGCGATTGCATTTTAGGGTTTGCGCATCCGTTGTTCGGATCAGCCGGTGTCCATCAAACCAGAATGCTATCTGCGATAGGAAATCAATAATGAACTATCGGCGCATAGCGAAATGATTCATTGGTTCATCAATGGCATGGAGTCTTGGATTTGCCGAAGACCCTCCTCCTCTGTTTGGATTGATCTCTTCCAACATTGGAGCTGTCTGTCTGAGCTCTATGTCTATCTGTCTGTCTGTCTAAAGCTAAGCTTGTTCGTGCACTGTGTTTAAATTCTCCCCTACCTCTTACCAACCAAAGGTGTTAAATGCAAAAATATACAAAAATTGTTTGGACTTTGCTAAAAATAGCTACCATCTTTTTTAGAATTCATGCCAACACTGAAAAAATCCACAAATTACCATAGATATCGTATCCACAAATACGCATTAATCCATACTTATGAATATTTGTCAAGTATCCAATGTTGATGGATATTAAAATTTGTTTGCATTTTTACTTTATGTCTCAGGTACAAATATTTTTTCAAGTTCGTATTTATATGGAATAAAATTAATTATTATTCAAATTTTTATTTAATGTTCAAAATAAAAAAGAACATTTCAGTTAACGGACAAATGCATTGTGTGAGTAAGGTGAGTGTACAGGTGCATTAAAAAATCTAGTTTCGACTGAAAATGGGATACTAAAAATATAATAAACAGTAACTATTGTAAATGGGTCCAGCCCGGAAATATTTAGGGGTGGACCCATTTACAATAGTTACTGTTTATTATACGAAGTCTGTTCAAAAAGTATTGCGAATTTTGAATTTCCACGAGTTACGTATATTCGATTTTAGATTTTTTGTGGCGTTATGTTGGTACTCATGTCTCTCACTTATGCCGACAATTTCGGCCATTTTGAATGTTCAGTTAATTTTTGACAGCTGCTTTGTTTGTACGTGTTTTGGCTCATCTTCGATTTTTGACGATTCCAAAAAATGGATCAAAGAATCTGTATCAAATTTTGTATGAAACACCAAATTAATTGCGCGGACGCATTCCGAATGTTGACTGTGGCATATGGTGAAGCTACCTTGGACCGAAGCAACGTTTATTGATGGTATAAAATGTTTTCAGAGAACCGAGAAGATGTGAACGACGAAAAGCGCCAAGTTCGGTCGAATGTGAAGGTTTTGCTTCGATTGCAGGGGCGTGGTGCATTATGAGTTCTTGCCACAGGGTAGAACGGTCAATAAGGAATATTACCTGCAAGTTATGTACAAATTGCGCGAAGCAATCTGCCAGAAACGCCCGGATTTTTGGAAGAACAAAAATTGGCTTTTGCACTATGATAACGCCCCAGCTGACGCATCGTTGCTTGTGCGCTAATTTTTGTTCAAAAACAACACACTAATAATGCCGCAGCCACCGTATTCCCCAGATCTGCCCCCCTGTGACTTTTTCTTATTCCCGAAACTGAAGAGCCCCATGAAAGGGCGACGCTACGCTACGATTAAGGAGATAAAGACGGCATCGAAGGAGGAGCTGAACAAGATCACAAAAAATGATTTTTTGAAGTGCTTCGAGGATTGGAAAAAACGTTAGCACAAGTGTATAATATCTGGTGGGGATTATTTTGAAGGGGACAAAATAGATATTAATGAATAAATAAATTATTTTTGAAAGAACAAAAAATTCGCGATACTTTTTGAACAGACCTCGTATTTAAAATGGGAATAATTGCTTAAAAGCAGAGTAAATTTCCTATACGGTTTTGGTTTTGTGGGTTGAAATACTACCAAAAGCAATAAAATAATCAACGTACTGGATGGGACAAACTATTGTCGTTAGTTAAATTATGTGTTTTTAATTGAATTTTATTCAAACAAAATACTTTGAAAGTGAAAAACTGAAAATTCAAAATGAGGCAATTCCAACTCCCAAAGCTATATTTTTCTCCACTGCCATATGAGAACGATTTGAATAAAAAATAAATAACAATTTCATTAATGTCCGTTGTAGAAAATCGTTTCAAACACATTTTCTATTTCCGTAAAATATAATATTGTATTTTCCGTAAAAGTGTGGATATTTTACATGTCTAAGAAGCTTTACACATAAAATCGTACATGGTTTGTGTAAAGGCAGCAAAATAGCACGATTGCCTGTCAGATTCGACTATTCAAAACCTGTCAGCCATGCAAGAAAATATCTAATAAAGTCAGAAGCCACTATGCTATTTATGTAAATCGTACATAATATTCTATTGTACAATTTGCATATTTTATCGATTGTTAACAAAGTCGATTCCAGTTTTACATTATGTCTCATTTGTGTTTATCATTGGGCTCGTATTATGGCGAATATCCTATCATCGTTATTGGTGACCTAGAATCCACACATCAACTTAAAATATTGTACGATCATTTTCTGCCACCACATATGGTATAGGGTATTCCAAAATATATATTTTTTTTTTCATAAATATTGCAAGGGATTCTCTCCCTTATTTTTACACAGTGGGATTTGTGTAAATTTTTAGTAATTTGCTATTTTCGAAAATCATGATGACAGAGTCGGATTACTTTTACCAAAATGTTGGCTTTGATTTTTCCTACAATTTAATACACACAATGATGTGAATCGTTGAAAATTTCACATTTATTGGGATTATAAACGTATAAGAATAAAAAAAAGTAGTTTAAAAAATTTGCTATTTTTTTACGGTCATTTCTATTGAAATATAAATTCTCAATGCCACGACGATTCATGAACTTAGGAGCCTTTCGACTATGTCACTAGCTGGATTCTAACTCAACACAACTGCATACTAGCCGCAGATGCACCAGTCAAGGAATTAAAAAAAAATTACTACAGGTTATCATTTTCTAACTTCTTTAGTTTTAATTAATCAATAATTTTTTCAAATGATAAAATAATTAATTTAATTAAAAAACGCAACTTCCAAATATGTGCGCAGTAATTTTTTTTAATTAATAACATAATGTGCGTAAAAAACTCAAGAAAATTTTTAATCAAACAACTAGTACCCCCCCGAAACCCTCTTAAGATCATATTATTAAATCTGTCCTTTTCGAACGATATTTTCAAGTAGGTTAAAAATATCAAATTCTGTGGAATTATTACCTTTTCACGTTGGTGTTCCTCAGAGGAGTGTTCTTTGTCCACTCTTGTAATAATATTTATACCTACAATATTCGTTCTTAGAATAATGCCTAAATAATTGTACCGGGTGGTGTGTTTAAGAAAATAAATGACATCGCTGACAGCAATCTGGCAACACTGCGGAGATCCTCACTATATATCTTGTACGTTAGTCCCTTCTAGATGTGGAGTACAAGCTTCAACCTCATCCGATAATTATGAGCGTGATAAGTCAAATATGAGCGCAGTAATTTTTTTTTTTTGATGACATAATGTGCGTAAAAAACTCGAGAAAATTCTTTATCAAACAACCCCCACCCCCCACCACTTTTACTTCTCATTATTAAATCAAACCTTTTCGAACGATATTTTCAAGTAGGTTAAAAATATCAAATTCTGTGGAATTATTACCTTTTCACGTTGGTGTTCCTCAGAGGAGTGTTCTTTGTCCACTCTTGTAATAATATTTATACCTACAATATTCGTTCTTAGAATAATGCCTAAATAATTGTACCGGGTGGTGTGTTTAAGAAAATAAATGACATCGCTGACAGCAATCTGGCAACACTGCGGAGATGCTCACTATATAGATTGTACGTTAGTCCCTTCTAGATATGGAGTACATATGAGCGTGATAAGTCAAATATGTGCGCAGTAATTTTTTTTTTTGATGACATAATGTGCGTAAAAAACTCGAGAAAATTCTTAATCAAACAACCCCCACCCCCCACCACTTTGACTTCTCATTATTAAATCAAACCTTTTCGAACGATATTTTCAAGTAGGTTAAAAATATCAAATTTTTTTGTCCACTCTTGTAATAATATTTATACCTACAATATTCGTTCTTAGAATAATACCTTTATAATTGTACCGGGTGGTGGGCTTAAGAAAGAAATGGCATCACTGAAAGTAATCTGGCAACACTGCGGACATCATCTCTACAATTTTGGTTAATTTCCGAGGTAAAAGAGCACACGT
The DNA here is from genome assembly GCA_958298945.1 of Atherix ibis. Taxonomy (NCBI): domain Eukaryota; kingdom Metazoa; phylum Arthropoda; class Insecta; order Diptera; family Athericidae; genus Atherix; species Atherix ibis. Next base: position 24,779,458 of record OY282605.1, on the reverse strand, counting down.
TTTTTTGTGGTATTAAACATTTTTAAGGATCTGAAGTCAGTAGAAAATGTATCTCGCTCAGAGAGACCTTCAATATAGATAATTGATGAAAATGTGGAACGAATGAGGTATTTGTGCCTCAACGACAAAGTTTCAACCAAGTTTTTTATAAAAAACCTCAATCAAAAGGTTTTTAGCCCCTGTGACGTGGCCAGTTTTTGTCAGAAAACGATATTCCTGCGGGATTAGGATTGGCATAAACAGCGCAAAACAGACCTGTAATTTTTATGGATTTCACCGGTCCAGCTAACTACAATAGATCCAGATAGTTGCACTCAGCATACTCATTATCAACCTCCACTTCCTTTGATTTATTACTTAAATTGCCTCATGCAGTCAAACCCGCAAATTTGTTTCCACTCTACGGTAAATTCCTCCACTCAACTCTACCAAAACCCTCTTCCAGCTACATCCATCCCAGGTAGAAAAGTTCTAACAGCCAATAAACATATGTAAGCTAATTACCCCAACTGTTGGTAGCAAGGGGTATCTAAACCTCTAATATCATCTAGAGTTGCAGCACCCGGCGTAAAGCTATCGACGGCAAAAGGTGGAGAAGAGGCTCCATAAAGTACTGTGCTATCGTAACCCTTGATGTAAAGAACGCCTTGAATTCGGCGAGATGAAATTGTATTCTTGATGCCCTGGGCTCAATGGGTGTTCCGGAAAGATCATACAGATTCTCGAGGGGTCGTGCAGGGCTCGTTTCTGGAATATTCTGACTCCATATCCCAGAGAAGGCGAGAATCACAGAATTTGCTGTGGTCGTAAAGTAGATCTATGGTATAATGAGACTGTTGCTTTAGTTCGAAGTTGGCTCCTGACAGCTGGTTTTAGGCTGGCGGACCATAAGACCAAGGCAGTCCTTATCACGGGCAGGAACAATAGAGAACATATCACTAGTAGGATTGGTGAACATGTTGTGATCTTGAGAACATCTCTCTAGGGGTGATGATTACCGCAAGGCTATGGTTTCAGGAACACCTTATATACTTTGGTGGGAAGGCGGTGGGGATAATGATGGCCCTGGCGCACCTGATGCCGAATCTTCTGGGACCCATACAGAGTAGGAGGGCTCCGTTGACGACTGTGGTCGAGTCATTTCTGCTGTATGCTGGACCAATTTGGGCGGATAGGTTAGTTAGAGCAACCTATGTGAGTGGAGTTGTCTCAGTCTACCGAAGAAGTGCATTGAGGATGGCCTGCGCATTTCGAATGGTATCATACGATGCCATTTGTGTTGTTGTATCGATCGAAATCATACTGGCAGATGAGCGTCGGAGGCTGTACCGCCGGGGACGTCGGTGTGACGCTGTGACACGAGTCGAGGCTCGTACGGAGGAAGTATATGAGTCCAAGAAGAGGTGGCAAAATTGTTAGCATAACATCCCCAATTTGTGTCGTGGTATCGATTGAAGTACTGACAGATGAGCGTCAGAGGCTCTACCGCCGGAGAGGTCGGTGCGACACTGTGACGCGAATTGAGGCTCGTATGGAGGAAAGATCTGAGACCAAGAGGAGGTGGGAAAATCGTTGGCATAATTACCCCGATGACAAATGGACTCATCGTTTCAACTCGGCGTTGGATCCGTGGATAGATTGATGACATGGTGATGTTGGATACTAACTATCCCAAATTTTGACGGGACACGAATGTTTTTGGGCTTACCAATACAGCTTTAAATTGGATTCAAGCCCAATGTGCGCCTATAGTGACAGAATGTATGTGAGGAGCACGTGTTTTTTACTGCACCCGATTCAATGCGAAAAGAGGAGAGGCTTAAAAGTGTGCTGGCGGGGCCCTGACGCCGGGGAATGTAGTGGGGGCTATAGAAAGACAATGTCTAATGAGCGCGAAAGGAAACGGTAGAAATAATTCAACAGAGAAGTGATTTCAATCAATCCCTGCTCCAGAAAGTATTGCCTGCTGTCGATTCCGTGGGGACGTATACAAATATGACCAAGTATATGTCATGACCAAATCATCCCACACTTTGTTTTTCAATGATTTCGACCTTACTACAGGGTGGGAGAACTTTGATTGACTTTGACATATTGTAGCTATTGAGGTGCATTCCTCGGCAATAATTCTTGAGCCAATTGAATTTTGTAAGGAAACATCCTCAGACGAGTAGACACAGATGGATCATCGTTGACACTTTCGAGCACAAAGTATCAACGATGATCCATGATGGGTCTAAGTTGGCCCACCCTGTATGACAAAAAAAAGTTATAGTCCAAAGAATGTACCCGTGATGTAGAAATTGACCACATCCACTACGTTTTAGCCAAATGCACCTCACCTTGGTCGGGTACGGTTTGAGCAACAACCATGAGGCACCCAACTCCTATAATACCAGTTTTCTGTTTTAAGCGTACATGGTGAGTACTTCCACTCAGAGAGTTACAGTAAGAAGCGTTGTACTTAAAGGATTGACCCTTTTAGATCCCGTAAGTGGGCTACTTCTGCGAGAATGATTGATTTGATCATTCTCGCAGAAGTAGCTCACTTGAGGGATCAGAAAGGGTCAATCAAGATTGTTCGAAGGATTTTTGTGCGTAATAGTGTCATTCATTATAGCCTAAATATTAATTGTCTATTATTCGTTACAAAAAAATTTTCACAATTAACTTTCATTCCATAATAAGTCTTCACTTTTTCCTACCCGATAACATACATCGACATTTGAAAAGGGAATGGTTGGAAGATTTCGTAAGTTAAGGAAGTTAAACTTAGGATGATATTTGGTTACTACGAGGGTCATTCAACAAGTACTTAGTCTCACCGCCCGATGGAACTGCTGTCACAAAAGAAAATTACCATCGTGCAGTACATCCTTTTTTTTGGTAGCCTACTGTCAAAGTTTCAGTCGATTCCCTTCATTAGTTTTGTTTTGAGAGCCTTTGAAAGCGAGCGTGTCGGTCGGTTGCACAAAAATGGAAAAAGAACAATATCGTTCGGTGATTAGATTCTTGTTTTTAGAAGGGAAACGCGCAGCGAAATCAAAGATCGCTTGGATGCTGTGTATGGTGACTCTTCTCCTTCGATGGCGACCGTCAAGAATTGGTTCAACGAGTTTGTTCGTGGCCGCACGTCGGTTTTTGATGAGCCACGCCCAGGTGCCCCGAAAACGGCTGCTGCGGAGGAAAACGTTAAAAAAGTCCACGATCTCGTGTTGGCAGACCGTCGATTGAAGGTTCACGAGATAGCTGAGACTGTGGGCATCGCAGTAGGAACGGTGCATCATATTCTACACGAAGAACTGGGCATGAGAAAGCTGTCGGCGCGATGGGTGCCGCGTTTGCTCACACCGGAAAACAAGCGCAACCGTGAGACCACATCGGCGGCGTGTTTGGCGCTGTTTCAGCGCAATCCAGCGGAGTTCTTGCGTCGTTTCGTGACCGTCGACGAAACATGGATTCACTGGTACACACCAGAGACCAAGGAACAGTCGAAACAGTGGACTTCACCCGGCGAACGTGCTCCGAAGAAGGCGAAGACTGTTCGATCGGCCGGAAAGGTGATGGCCACCGTTTTCTGGGATTCACAAGGTGTGATCCACATCGATTACCTCGAGAATCGAGGTGACTTATTAGGCCGATTTGACGTAGAATTGAAGAAAAAGCTGCCCCGCTTTGCGAAGAAAAAAGTGCTGTTCCACCACGACAACGCGCCGGCTCACACCTCCGCCGTCGCCATGGCCAAATTGGTCGAATTGCGCTACGAATTGCTGCCCCATCCACCGTACTCTCCAAATTTGGCCCCCTGTGACTAATTTTTGTTTCCAAACCTGAAAAAATCACTCGCCGGGAATAGATTTGGGTCGAATGAGGAGGTCATCGTCGCCACGGAGGCCTATTTTACTTCCCTCGAGAAAATGTATTTTTTGGACGGGTTAAAAAAGTTAGAGCATCGCTGGGCCAAGTGTATCGAACTTGAAGGAGATTATGTGAAAAAATAAATTGCCACCTTTCCAAAATTTTCGTTTTTCTTTTGTAGGCTAAGTACTTGTTAAATGACCCTCGTATTCATCATGTTAAAAAATCTCCTTGTTATAAAAAAAAACGAATTATTTAACGTTCCCAATTAACTAATACATCTTCAGATATTTAAACATTTCCAGTTTAAGATATCTTATTTCAGTTAAATGAAAATAATAAACAAAAAACAATCATTTTGAATAAATTTAAAAGAAAAAAAAACGAAAAGAAATTTACTCTAAATGAGAATAAATTTTAAATTAATAGCAGCAACATAATTGGAACGGCCGTTAACCTCTTGATTCAGGGAGTATCACAAGATTCTGGAGTACTTTTTTACAATTCCGTTTAGATTTATCTATACTTAACTATGCCTTCCTGTAAAAATTATTTCAACAAAAAAAAAAACACAAAATTCGTTGTATTCCAAGTTAACCAAATTAAGAAAGAAAAATCGTATAAAAATTCATCGAAAGAATTTATGAAAAATGAATTAATTAAAAAACTTGACCGATAATTTAATGTCAACACGATAAATAGTCGTACTAATACTTTTTTTTTTGCATGAAAAAGATCCCCCCATTTGTACGAGTACGACAATTACAAACTTCTAGCTTTGGAGAGTCTGGCTTCCGATGTAATTGACTTTGTGCCACTCCACTCCAACTTGGCTATTTAATTGAATACCAAGGCGACGCAAAAGTACCAATGTCTGGGACGGCTATAATCGTACAAATGTAAAAAGTCATCCTCATGGGGTCTAAGTAATCAGAACTAGCTAGCCTCTTTGTGGCCGATTGATTTAATTAAAAACACAGAAAGTAGATGAGAGGCGGAGACAGATTGGGGAAGACCGTGTGTACAGTAGTAGCAGTAGGCTTTTAAGTTCAGAAAGTATGTCTGAACGTGTTGTAGACCTTTGGGGGGGCTTTAGAAAGAGTAAGAGGGCAACTTCGATTTCAAGAGTCTGCGACATCTCTGAATTGGAAGTTGGGAGGAAGCGTGTGAACCGCAACTCGACCAGCTTAGACGATGATTAGCATAATGGCATTTGGTGTGAGATAAACCCAACATTTGCATGAGAAATAAACGTTAATGTATCCTAATTGTTATAGACGATATTTACATGTGATACAGCCATTATCTTTACACACGGCGATTGTTTTAAAATAAATTGACGCCAGCCAATATTGACCATTTTGTCTCCATTTCGGGATCCATCTGTATACAAAATAATCATATCAATGTACGTGCTATGACGATGTTCAGCTAATGTTGACATTAACCTTAAATAAGGAACGGAATCGTTCCGTTTACAGTTCCACTATTGGACTTCCGATTAAGCCATTATTCATAGCACAGCTTATTTGTCCATCAAACTTACTTAGTTCGTTGACTCAATCTACTAAAACATTCACGAAAGAGTTCAATGTGTTTATTATTCATATTAGAATGGCTTGAAATTCATTTTTATTCCGCTTTTATATCGATGAATATTGATCTTACATATCGATTTACAACAAAGATTACCATAATTTTTATGATAGTCAGTCTCTTCTTATCAATCAACAGGCAACTTAACCAAATGTATTCCAAATAATATTAATCAGACTACAAAATAGTGAAAATAAAAAAATCAAAAACATTTTTATAGACTTCTGATGAGGTCTGAAAATGTTTCCAAACTTAACGATTTGTTTATGACGTTAAACACTCAATTTGTAGGTAATAATTTTGAAAATTCCAAAAAAAAAATTGCCAAATTATGGTAATGGCAATAGGATTTTCCAGAGATATTGATTTTTGTACTTGGTTTTAAATAAAATTTTCGTATACGAATTAAAAGACGTTTTTCCTGTTATTTTAATCATTTTCAAAATTCATTTTGTGCTTTGGAAAGTAAAGTTTAATTAAAGATTTTTTCAAGTTGCCAATAATGCATAAAATATAAAATAAGTGAAATGGCTGCCACACTATTTCTTGCAGGACTCGATCCTTTTGAGGTAATTTTTTTGGGTTGTATTGCATCACGGATGTTAGTTTTAAGTTTGAGCAGTTTTTGTGCAAATACGATCTTTCGTGAAGAAAAATCCTACGGCAACAAATTGCACGATCTTTGCGGCCAATTGACATTCACAAATCTTAAAAATACGCGCCCTCTTATTTATGATCCAGAAGTAGTAGACACTCTTACCGTCAATTCACTTCTTCATTTTCAAAGACATCGATTCAATAACACATTCACACCACACGCACACCAGCCAGTCTTATTTTACAGATACAATGGCTTCTCCACAGTTAGTTGTGGTTGTTTTAAAGCCCCGTTAAAAGGCAAATCTTGCTTTTTGTCGTATCCATCGAGCGAATGGATACGACAAAAAAAACAAAATTAACTTTTAACGGGGCTTTAAATAAAAAAACCCACAAGTAACTGTGGAGAAGCCATTGTATAGGCAAAATGTGACTACAGCAGAATTACTACTTTTTTTTTTAAAGTTTTACAATTTTAACATATTATAATTCATAATGTTAAATGACAAACTTTAGACTAAACAAATGTTTTATTGGATTATATACGATATACGTTTGACAGCTTCCAAATGACAGAACTGTACTTTCAAAACCACGAAATAATTAACCGTTTATTCGAAAATTCCAATTTCCAAATTTCTAATCAATTGCTAAATCTGATTTAATTCTACTCAAAATATTTTTAAACAAATTCAATAACAATAAATATTAAGTAGTGTTAGAACAAAATCTTAAGATAGGATAAGATTTGAATTGGATTTTTACTAAACAATTTCAATTTGCTATTGAAAATAAACCAGTTAGCATTGTTCACATATTTATCTTATCACGAATTATCTATAAAAAGAAACGGTTCAAAAAGATTATATAGAAAAATCAATGAATTTACGTATTTTGCTATTAAATGCACTTTATTTTTTTTAACAACAATTGAAGTTAAAAAAATACCCAATATCCGATAATAATTTTTATATTATAAAAAAAAGATTAAAACTAATTAAAAATCAATGACTTACAAAAATCTAAAAAAAATATATTAATTTTTCTTTTTAATTAAAATCCAATGAAGGTATGTAAGGGAAAACACACCTTGTACACATGTGGGGTAAACACCCTACATGTGTACAAGGTGTGTTTTCGAGCATCTCTCTTTATAGAAAACGAGCATCTCTCTTTATAACGAGCATCTTTCTTTATACCGAGCATCCATCTTTATAACGAGCATCTCTGTTTTTAACGAGCATCTCTCTTTATGACGAACATCTCCCTTTATAACGAGCATATCTCGTTATAATGAGCATCTCTCGTTATAAAAAAATGCATGATTTATTTTATAATTTTAAAAAATCTCAAGGCCGTTTTGAGAGAGTCACAATTTTCTTGCTAATGGACTAGGATTTTAAGATAGCCGCGAATGGAATTTTTTATAACGAGAGATACACAATTTGTTGTTTTGTATTGTACATAAAATGGAGCATTGATAATTTTTGGAAGAATTCGGGATTGTAGGGTTTGGATTCAATGGTAATTGGAATGCTTGGTCGAGCCCCACAGTTTAAGTCAGTATATCCATAGCGGTTTCATTACCGTTTTTTATGATAATAATTTAATCTTTATTGTCACTTTTGACCTTTTATTTAGGTAAATTGTTCGTTTACAACTTTTTATTTTTGTCAGAGAGTTCGTCGATTATAGTTCCAAGATAAAGTCCTCGACTATAAGTCCTAGATACTAGTTTTTGTGGAATATTACTGCCATTTAGGATTAGATCAGAAGCCTATTCTTGGCACATTTTTGTTTACTCACCCTTACTCTTCGCTTTTAGAACCAGGTCCTTAAGGATTTTGCTTATGTTGCAGTTAGGATATCATTTTAAGTAGATAGGGCTATGACGGCTCTGTCACACTTTTTAAAAATTATTCTTAAGCGTGCATTTACACGATCATTGTATTATACCGGCGAACTGATCGTAGAATTAAACGAATTTGACAGCAAAGCAATGGTTTGCTGTCAAATCGTTTAATTCTACGATCAGTTCGCCGGTATAATACAATGATCGTGTAAATGCACGATTTTTGTGCGTAGGCGCGCAAATATTTACTCGTGGCAAGAATGTAGAAGGGGAATTTTGAGGAATTTGTACATGATTTCAGTGTTTAATTTACTCGTTACGAACTCACCATTTTCTCGTTGTTTATTTTAATATTTGATAGTTCCCATATTAACTGTGCGCCTGCATGTTCATTCATTCGTATTTATTTTATTTGTGATAAATTTTATTTAATTTATTATTTTAACATTTATTATATAAAATATAAGTCATTTTTAACATATGTAAAGTGAAGATTACTGGATGAACATTTTTTTAAAAAAAAGTAGCAGTGGAACATGAACTAATAATGTTGAAATTAATATTGAATTTTTAAAATAAAATATAAAATTTTTACTAAATAGAATGAGCAAATTCGAAAAATCAAAATTTATTTCAACATGATGAAATTCCTTTTTGCTCGCGTAAATTGTTCGTGCACCGCGATTAATTATTCCTGGAGTGTTCATTCAAGCGATTACACTATGATTAGACTGATCGTCAAATGCACAAACTTTGTTTGCGGCAACCCTGCCAATCCTATTCACGCGCAATGTGTTTGAATGCTCGTGCATTGTGACATTTGACATTTAGATTAACTATTGGACGCATGGTGTAATATTAACTTTAAATTTTTATAAAAATTATTTTCGAATTCGTGTTAAAAACCAATAATATGTAAGAAAAAAATTATTTGTTTTTTTTTGAATTGTGCTATTAAAATTTAATGCTTAAAAAATCGTTTTGAAAGAAAGAATTTTAATATTAAAATTAAATATAATTTTTTTTTTAAATCTAACCACGTTTACTTTTTAGAAAACATTTTTATTAATAACGTAAGCTAATATTAACGTATACAAAGACTAAAGCCATTGACCAGTAGCATTTAATTGCAATGTAATTAGTTGTTGTTGAGTGAATTCTACAAAAAAAAACTGATTATCGAAAGGTGATATCACCCAAGGCAACTAAAAATAACCATAAAACCTTATCAGACGTAATCACATCAAAAGTACAAGAGTAGATGGTAATAACCGGATTACAAGAAAATAATCTTAAAAACGATGCAATTCTAGACATTCTGCAAATTAATAACATATAGAAACAACGAAATTATTATTATAATAATGAGTAAATCCGTATTTATAGGCTTTGTTAGAAATTTACTGCATAAATTGGAGACGATTGCTAGTCCAGGAATATTAAATTTCAAATAATTCCTTTGTTAATCGTTGAATTTTGATACATCGTAAAATTATTAAGAAAATGTTCTCCTTCAAGGACTTTTCGAAAAAACAAAACAATGTATTCTTGACTAAATAATATTGTACAATAGTAGCAATCCGATAAGAATTACAAGAAAATACAAAATCTATTTTGTTTAGGAATTTTTAAAATTATTATTAGGTATTTTTTTTTAATTGTCGTACAGATCATTTTTTTATTATATTGAAATGTTCTTAAGAGTATCGCAAGCCATTTGTGCCGTAAAGTGTTGCCAACGGAAAAAAATACATTGTGTCAGTTGACAGTTCAGGGTTATTAAAAATGGACGCATTTTCATTGTTGAGCAATATTTTTAAAAAAATGAAGCGGTTAGGCAGGTACAGTTCTCGATTTTCATACAAAATATGGATTTAACTTCATTAATTATGAAAAGATTAATTAAAAAAATTAGACAGACACTGTGGCCGTTCTTAAAGAAGTCGTTCAACACAAAACATCGATACAGTTCGTCATAGTGTTACTGAGAGTAGAGGACCATCAATTGGATGTACTGACCATGCACAGCGAATGGAGTTCTTTGATTGGATTATGGAACAACAACAAGTCGATGCTGATTTTTCATCTTGATGCCATGGTTAATCTACAAAATGGTCGTATTTGGGGTTCAGAAATTCCACAGTTGTGATTGTTGAGTATTAAATGCATCCACAACGTGTTAATGTTCGGTGTAGATTTTGTGTTGGAGGCATCATCGGACCGTTTTTCTTCGAAAATGCAGCTGGTCAGACTATGATAATCCAGTTTTTTGTACCTAAATTGCAAGATATGGATGTGAACGACATGAGGTTTCAACAAAACGGTGCCACATGCCACACAGCTCGAGAAACAATTCAATTCAAAACCTGTATTTTCTAAGAAAAATTACTTCTTACGTAAATTTTGGCACATCCTATTTAATTAAAATTGAACTAATCAAAAAATTTTGCACTTTCATAAAAGATTTTTCTAGAAAAACAAAACCATTTCAGGTAAACTTAAAAAAAAGGTCTTACACTTAATTTTACCTGAGGTTATATAAGAAATATACAAAAATGGAATTTTACCTGAAATATACAAAAAAAAAAGAAAAAAAAAACAGAAGAAAAAAATCTTATAAGAATCAATCCTTTTGAAACCAGTTAGTTCACAAAAACGTGTGATTTTTCTTCCAATTCTGATTGATATTTTTAAACAAATAAAAATCGAACGAAACCATTCAAAATTTTTTTATGAAATGGAATTTCTCTGACATTTATAAAAGAAATAGTCAATTTTTTAAAACAATCGAATTCCTTTGCGAAGATGGGATATTTTTTTTTGGTCTTCTTGCTTTGAGAAAATCGTCCCATGCACATTCACAAGCTGAGCCGGCGCCAGGGTCTACGAAGTCTTGACTAATCATTCGAAACGCCGGAGGAAATCATCTGATCGGTATGAACCCAAGTCTGCATTGACCGACACACGAGTTAAACAAGAGCGAACAGAAACTAAACAAACCCGGGGCCCTTGACAATCAACTCGTCGCGTGTGCGTTTGACGTCAATGACTGCTCTTCAAGTGTCGAGGTCGCGGCAAGAGAAACACTGACAGTTGTGGTCACAGTCGGACTGACAGTTCGCACTGACCATCAGCCTAGAGGTGCACCGATGACGACTGGAAGAAGGTATTCTTATCACTTCAGTTTAACAAAAAACACGTTTGCTGTTATCAAGAAAAATGACGACATCAACAGAAACTCGTGCGGGCATATTTTTGTTGTTGTTGGGGCTTTTCGCGTAATTGTTTAATATGAAATTAATAATTTTGGAACCATTATCACTGCTCACTTTTCTTTTTATAAAATTTGCAAATTTCTCTAAATTTTCTATGGTTACACTCGTTTGTGGCGGCGCAATGATTGCACAAATAAACACAAACAATTAAGTAATCGCAGAGGCTGTAAATTGTCAACAATACCGAAGGTCATCACCACTTCGGATTTGCATTTGTATTTGGTAGACACGGTTGCCCTTTAACAGTGGTTGCTGTGTAATTTTCACTCTAGCCCAGACGCTGTAAATTCTCTACTATCGGCACTTTTTCCTGATGTCTCTATGCATTAAACGTTTTATGCTATTTATTTATTATGAAAAGAAAATATTTATCCAACTATCAGGCAAATACACAAAAAATTCAATTTAACAATTCATGGTGTAGATTTGTGAAAATATCCCAATTAAAAAACAGCTATTCGACCATTGACCGACCCACAATTGAAGAAGACTGGAACTGTTGTTTGGTGCAGGTTTTCGATGATTTTTGCAAAATTCTAACATGAACAGGTTGGCGCTACTTATAGACGACACTTACCAAAGGAAAAGCTTCTTTCTTAATATCTGTCTTTGGAAAAATCACGAACGCGTTACAGGATTTTTCGCACAAAACATAAATTTTTTCACTAAAAAAAACACTCTCGACGGATTGGTCTAGGCGGCGGCCATGTTATGTCACTTTGAAATGTTTGTGATAATGTGCTGCCATCTGTTAGGTGATGTCGTATAAAAAATAAGTTTGTGTCCAAGAATCTATTCTATTTTGACATATTAACAGTCGGCCGAAAAATTATCTCTACCAATACTTAATATGCTGTTGTAGGGGTTTTTAATTTAATAGTTACAAATTTTTGAAAAAAAAACAAAGCCTTTATTTACAATAAATAAAATTTTGCTTGATATTCAAAAACATTTAAACGAGTACACATAAAATAAAGTTCCACAATCGATAATAACAAAAGCAAAGGCTAAAAATATGCAACTTTTTCGAAAATTTCAAAACTTTAGCAATTATAATAACTTAGTTACAAAGTATATTAAAAAATATTTTTTTATTGGTCAATAATTAATAAATAAAAATTTCACTAGGAAAATCAAATAGATTTCATTTAAACATTTGTAAGGTTTTTATTGTTTTCCGAGTTAAAAACATTTGTAAGGTTTTTATTGAGAAATGAATTTCCCGAAATAAAAAAAAACCACTATTAAAAAAGATACTCTTTTTTTAATTATATTCCGTTTTTTAATTATTATTATTTTATTACTTAGAACATTTTAGTTTATTAAATAAGAATAGTTGATTTGCTCTGCAAAAACATTTGTAAGGTTTAAGGGCCAAATTCTGATATCTCAGATAACAAAATCCTTATTTTTTTATAATTTACGGTATTATTTTTTTAACAAAATCCTTAATTTATATAATTTACGGTTAAAAATCCTGCCAATTTATAACAAAAATAGTAAAATTTAAAGAAACAATTTAAAAAAAAGAATACGCACGCAAAGCTGTAATTTGCTAAATGTCGGTCGACATGTTCTAAAATTTATTAAATAGTTAAATTGTGGAGAAAATACAAATGTCCTGTTGAGTCGGAATCAATTTTTCCCAGTCCTACGTGTGTTGGAAGCAACACACGGCAATACATTCCTGTGGCCACTATACGCCAGTTCACGTCTGTTCAATGAATAAAAGCTTATTTAACGAACGATTTTGTTAGGTGAAAGCGTTCGAGGGAGTGTGGAGGTGTATGGTGGCAGCAGAATATCTACTTGATTGGAGCAAGAAAATACGATACGGATTCTACTTGATTGGAGCAAGAAAATACGATACGGATTCTGTTGGAACCATGCCATCCGATACAGTTTGTCCGTTTCGATATGAGTCCTGCGCCTCCACCCCCGTTCAAATTCGTATGGCTTTGTAGCACCGCCAACGTCTACTCGTACGTGTCTTTATTGGCAATAAATTAATGCTCCTAAATGGATTTCCCCCACGTCCTGCCAAAATGAGCATCGGTGGTTATTTCTTCTTTGGAACGACAATCTAGTCGAATCAAAATCAATTCTAAACTGAGGATAAATGATGGTTTTGTGGTGTGGTTATAGCAGTCACACGAAAACAGGAAGTGATTGAGCCAAATGAAAATTTCCAAACATCGTTTCAGTTGCTTCTGATAAGGATCGACTACAATATCGAAAGTTATTGATACTATCCAACATGAAACATTTCACTGAGCAATATTCCTACTTCTCTGATAGCCTCTTCGCCACATCACCCACATAATTTTCTAATAATAGCCATTTTTCTGGAAATATTTCATTGTTTTAACAGGATTTAATTGTTTTCCAGTATGTTCAGAGAGAAATTTTCCTAGACAATTGTGTCTAAGTTAAAAATACGAAAATCAATGTGGTTTTTTTTAATTATTAATTTGATATTTTCCTCTTCTGATATTCGATGTTACAGCCCCTTTCCCTCTCCTTTCTAGGAGTATAATTGGAATTGATTATCAAAGAGGATATTTTTCTGTAGTTCCTAGAAATTTGATTACAACATTTTGAATATTTTATTAAATCTTCTCAGAACACCATTTTTTCTCTTTCGATATTGCTAAATTATTAAATAGACCAATTGCAATTTATTCTCCTTCTAATAGTTTTTTTTCTTGATCAATTTATTATCCCAATTAAGGACAAATCCGTTTTTATAGAGTTCCGTGATATGTAATAAAAACTAATTGAATTTAAATTTCTACGAACACTAGAATTAATGAGATTCCTTTTTATTTTGTCAGATTCAATGTTTCATTTTCTATTTATATTTCTAATAGAGAGAGTACTCAAATAAATACTAAAATGTTAATAATTTAATTAAATTTTATGGGCTAGTCAAGGATGATTATATAAGGTTATCCTTATAGTTAGACGCATATGTCATTGAAAAAAATATTTGTTTAACTAAAACTTGCCATTTATTATTATGAATCGATTAACTACTACAGAATTCGGAAAATTGTAGAAGTACCAGGTGTATAAGCTTAAATCCGCTGTTTAGTCATAGATGGCGTGAGTGAGCCTTTTAAGCTACCATGGGCACGCCATACTTTTTTTTATGAGTTTGACATCTGTCAACATTGATCAGTGCACATTGTCAGCAATTTCCTTTGGTAATCATGTCTAGTTTTGTGCCAGAAAAAGAGAATTTGAAGAAATTGGCTGCCGAATCGCATCGAATGCTTATGAAGGCCTATAGTGACAGTGCTTTATCGGAAACAATGTGCCGAGGTTGGTTTCATCGGTTCAAAGACGGCAATTTAGACTTGTGGGACAAGAAGCGTGAAAATCGGCCTAGGAAGGTTGAGGACCATCAATTGCAGGCTCTTTTGGACGAAGACAATACCCAATCGCAAAAAATGGTCGCGGAGTAAATGGTTGTCACTCAACGAGCCATTTCCATGCGTCTGCGTACCATGCGGAAGATTGAAAAGTTTGGAAAATGGGTACCGCATGAATTGAACGATAGGCAGATGGAGCAACGCCAAAACACATGCGAAATCTTGCTCGCCAGACAAAAAAGAAAGTCGGTCCTGCATCGGATTGTGACAGGCGATGAAAAGTGGATATATTTCGAGAATCCTAAACGCAAGAAATCGTGGGTTGATCGCGGCCTACCATCAACATATTCCCTAAGAGCAGATCGCTTCGGACGGAAGACGAAGCTGTTCGTTTGGTGGGATCAACAGGGTATCGTCTACTATGAGATGTTGAAACCTAATGAAACTGTCAATGCCCACCGCTACCACCAACAACTGATCAAATTGCACCCTGCTCTGCGTGAAAAAAGGACGGATTATCAACAAAGAAATGACAGGCTGATTTTCCTCCACGACAACGTACCATCGCACACGTCAAAAATGGTCCGAAACTACTTGAAGACACTCAACTGGGAGGTGCTACCCCACCCCGCTTATTCACCAGACATGGCCCCTTCCGACTACCACCAGTTTTCGTGAATGGGCTACTTTCCATCCACGAAAACAGGTGGCAGCACCACTTCGATTCTTACGAAGACGTCCGAAAATGGCTTCATGAGTGGTTTGCCTCAAAAAAAAAGGAATTTTTTGGCATGGTATCCACAAATTGCCCGAGAGATGGAAAAAATGTGTAGCTAGCGAGGACAAGTACTTTGAATAAATTTGTTTTTGCTTTCTATGAAAAAAAATCGTGTTTTTTTAATTAAAAAAAGCGGATTTAAGCTTATACGCCTGGTATTCTACAAAATTGGTGTGATTCTGCCACAGTCACGTTTCTTGGAAAGATTTTTTTTACTCAACAGATACGTCAAAAAACAAAATTGTCATATTTTTTGATCAGCCCTGCCTCGTAGACTGTCTAGTGTCTACGAGGCGGGGCTGATAAGTTATCGGCTCAACATGTAGATAGCACCAGCAGATCTAATTTCCTAGCGGAATTCTATTGCACTACCCTTTACTAGTTCACATACAAGATTGTAGGTCAATAGCTTTATTATTGTACGTTTGACAGTTTTTCGAACAAGATGCATTTTTTTATTTACCTAAAATTGAAAAATTGCCTATAAAATTCTTCTATTTGAAAAGTTGGACGCTGTTTCTAATTAAGCAAGAAATTAACTCAATACTAAAAGAATCTTTTCCATTATATTCAATGATAAAACAGTGGGTTTCTTAGGTCCGGATACCCTACTGAGGTAACAACTCCCAAAATGATTGAAAAATCAATGAAATCGTGCTGGAATACCACAGATAAAAAGTGTTTGAGATAGTTGCGACTGTTAGAATATCTAAAGAATGTTTAGGTAATATTTTACATAATTTTTTGGCCATGGAGAAGCTTTGCGCAAGGTGGGTACCGCGTTTGCTAACGACCCAATAATAGTTGCAACGTAAAAGAGTAACGCTCTACAAGCGGAAGTCTAGTATATTTTTATATCGATTTATAACTGTGATTGAGACTTAGGTACACTAGTACACTTCTAAAAGTATACAGCAATCTAAAGAGTGTACAAGGACAGGTGAACTAACCCCAAAGAAGGTAAAGACAATTTTGCATATGTCCTGGGATGTTAAGTGTATAATCTTTATTGATTATGTTAAAAAGTGTAAAAAAATTTCAATGATTTGAGCGGCGAAATTAAGTAAAATACGACCATATCTAGCCAAACAATTATTCTTTCACCATGACAATGCAGTAGCACATTCGTTAGTCGTCGCAATGGCTTAAATCAACAAACTGACTTAGCACTCAGGAACTATCACCTATTTCCTAACCTCAAAAAAAAAAATGACAATGTGGACAACAATTTCAGAGCAACGAGGCAATTAATGATGCTATATAAATGAGTATTTTGAGGTGGTTGAAGAATAACATTATAAAAATGGTATAACTAAATTAAAGCACAAATTAGAAAAAAAATTATTTATCTATTGTAAAAATTATATTAAAAAATAAAACCGAAAAAACCTTTAAAAAAATGGTGTTTTCTTTATCAGGCCGGAAACTTATCGGGACACCGTGAAGTAGTTATTGGTCTGTATTTCTTTGAAAATAAAGTGGTAGGGACCGTTTCTGAGCGCAATAACCGCACGATAACTGACTTTTTGGCCGAAAATTTGAGATTTTTAAATGTGGTTTTAACAGGACGGTACCACAAGCCACACAGCACAGGCATTTTTTTCTTTATTGCGCAGAAACTTTCCACGATTAATAATTAACAATTAGTCAATTTTAAGATCGTGCTATTTGACTTTGTTGAATAATTTTTTTTATATAAGAAACTATAAAAATTGTATTTACGTAAATACAATAATCTTCAATCAGAGCCCGACATATGCCAAAAATTCATCAAATATGATTTCGAAAGGATCGAGTCCTGCAAGAAGTCTTATAATAGATATAGGAAAATTTTTATATTTTATAAGTAATGGCAAAGTTAAAAAAATATAATTAAATAAAAATTTTAATCAAAATCTGAATTTTAAGAATTATTTATTTGACTCGACTTTTAAAAGCGCAATTTGGATAATCCTTTTATATATAAGTTGATGCTATTTACTTAAAAAAAATTGCATTAAAAAAGTCAAGATTATAATATAAAAATAAAAAAATCTTTTTTTTTAAAAAAACTGAAATTTTCTTTAATTTATTGTTATGATAAATTCTAAGGAAAATTTTTAAATTTTTGCTAGAAATTATCATAACAAAAGTTAAACGAAATTTTTGAGGATAAAAGTGTATATATGCACATAAAAAAAAATACACCCACAATTTCACAAGTATACAAATTTATGTAGGAACACATGTTAAGGACGACAGACTATTTTATGCTCTAAACTTTAGAAACTCTTTAGAAAGTTTCTTCATTATTTGCAAATGAGTAGTTTTGTTACTTGTACCCTGTTAGCATTAGCTCTATTAAAATTCTCTTCTAAGCTTTCTATTTTTAGACAATATTGTTGTTATCCTTTGATGAGTACTAAAGCAATTTCGTATTGTAGTTAAAACTTATCTCTAAATGACTCTCCATTGACACTTTATTAAAAACTTGAAACGATTTTACGAAATTTTCTAACGTAATGAACATATTGTTTATTAGAGAAACAGTTTATAATTTTTTTCAAAAAGGATAATTATCTTAATGTGGTCTTGGAGGATTCATAAAAATTTTGTTCTTTGGTCAAAATTTGAAGAAACCGATATTTATTCTCGGAAACAGATTTTAATTGCAGCTAATTTATGCTTAAAGTTTCCCAAGTTCAATGACCTTTATTTATTTGCACCCTTAAGTGTCTAGGGGGATGATGACTGCAATTTTCAGAAATCCTAAATTTTATGTATTTAGGCTAATTTAAGATTCAAATGACTTTAGTTTGTTTTTGTATCTAGTCTTGCATAAAGGATTAATAATTTCGCTTGGGTTATCTTTATTACTATGTGGAGATTGCAGAATACAAGAGGGTCAGGCAAAAACCTTCGAGTCGTCATTAAAAAAAATGAATACCTCAAATGGGAAGAGCTTAGATAAGACATCAATAACGACCCCTGGGGTCTAGGTTACAGACTTGTTTTACGTAAGCTAGGAGCTAAAAATCCAAGCCCGGAGTTAAGCATAGAAAGCATGGGCAACATAGTGGAGGTACTTTTCCCTACTCATCCAGACAGACTAACAGAAAGAAGCTCAACTAAGTCATGCTTCGGACTACTACGTGGTTAAGAAAGTATGGATTAAGTCGAGCGGTTGAGAAAACCGAAATTGTTTTGCTGACCAAAAGGCGAATACCTCCAGTGATGGAGTCTCTAGTGGGAGATGAGATTATTCTAACTCAGCCAGCGATCAAATACCTTGGAATGGGTCTGGACACGAAGGTGACATACTGGACGCAAATCAAAGTTGCCAATAAGAAAGCTGCCAAGATAATGACAGCGCTCAGCAGGCTCATGGCCAATATAGATAGGACTCTCGCCTAGCAAACGGAAGCTCCTCATGTCCACCACCCTCTTATACGGCCGTGAAATTTTGGTTATTACTCTAAAGAAAGAAAAGTATCGAAAACTTATGGCTGCAATGGAGCGAACTGGTGCCTTTAGATTGGCACATTCCTATAGGACGGTATCTCAACTCGCGATACTTGCGATTGCAACAGGGATTCCCATCGACCTGTTGGCGCAAGAACGAAAGCGGATATATAAAATAAAGGAGAACCCGCGACCTGAAGAAGCGAAAAGCTAAGGAAGAAACCTTAGCGAAGGCAAGACCGATGGGATAACGAGACCAGACAAAGTTGGACCAAAATAATGATACTAAATTTGAGGAAATGGCTAGACCGGGGATTTGGAGGACGTCGATTATTACCTCACACAGGATGGATAAAACTGGGATCCCAAAATGTCTGTCTGGAGATAGCACTGAAGACGACATGTCTCGTAAGTTCTTCTAATGTCATAGATGGACAGCGAAAAGACAGGTGCTCGAGGTTGGTAGTGCGCCCTCACATTAATGGAGTCCTGCTGATCGGTAGGACCAGCTGAGAGAGAGTTGCGGCTTTTATACAAAGCGTGCTCCAAAAAAACTCGAAGTAGGAATATAAATGGAGCTAAAACCAGAGCCAATTAGTCCAGTTGACTAGATCCAGGTAATTGCACTAAAAAGATCCAATAAGCCCAGCTGACTAGATACAGGTAGTTGCACGCTTCTCAATTGATCGCTACTTTATCGATCTAGATCGCTTCAATCCAACGCATTTTTCTTTGATTACCTACTTGGATCAAGTCAATCTCTCTTATTTTCTTCATCAAAATTTTTTTTTTCTTATTTGCTTCATCTTCCTTATCTTCCTCTTCTTCATCTTCTTCATCTTCTTCCTCTTCTTTATCTTCTTTATCTTCGGCATCTTCTGCATCTTCTGCATCTTCTACATCTTCTTCATCTTCTTCATCTTTCTAGTTTTCTTTATCTTCTTTATCTTCTTCATCTTCTTAATCTTCTTTATCTTATTTATCTTCTACATCTTCTTCATCTTCTTCATGTTCTTTATCTTCTCCATCTTCTTCACCTTCTTCATCTTCTTCATCTTCTTCAAATTCTTCAACTTCTTCATCTTCTTCATCTTCTTCATCTTCTTCAGCTTCTTCAAATTCTTCATCTTCTTCATATTTTTCATCTTCTGCATCTTCTTCAACTTCTTAATCTTCCTCATCTTCTTCATCTTCTTCATCTTCTTCATCTTCTTCATCTTCTTCATCTTCTTCATCTTCTTTGTCTTTTTCATCTTCTTCATATTCTTTATCTTCTTCATCTTCTTCATCTTCTTCAACTTCTTCATCTTCTTCCTCATCTTCCTCTTCTTCATCTTCTTCACCTTCTTCATCTTTTTCATCTTCTTCAAATTCTTCACCTTCTTCATGTTTTTCATCTTCTGCATCTTCTTCAACTTCTTCATCTTCTTCATCTTTTTCATCTTCTGCATCTTCTTCATCTTCTTCATCTTCTTCATCTTCTTCATCTTCTTCATCTTCTTCATCTTCTTCGTCTTCTTCGTCATTTTCATCTTCTTCATATTCTTCATCTTCTTCATCTTCTTCATCTTCTTCATCTTCTTCAGCTTCTTCATCTTCTTCATCTTCTTCATCTTCTTAACCATCTTTCGTGCCCCATGCATGAAGCAGCAAATATTCAATCTTTCTTCAATTCCTGCTGTAAGCGCTCTCAACCAGCAGATCGCTCCCGACGCTCATGGTACCAGTTTTTACTTCTTAAGCGTTTTCGGTGGGTACACTTAGAGAACTTCAGTTAAGAAACTTGTAATTTCCTGATACTGCTAGACCAGCTCTGGACCGCAGGTTCGCCAAGACCCGTAGGCCACTTCCGGTATCGATCCTATAGTACGGATATATACTCAAAAGTGTCCCCCTTGCGCACATAAATGATTAATACTTAAAATAGGTAAACTATCAGGGATAATAATAACCTAGAAGAGCATATTTAAGCCGCAGTGAGTGAAGGTACTCAGATACAGTTACCTTAATTTTTTTTACATATTTCTCTTTAATCCTGAATGGTGAAATTTTCTTTATTTTTTATTATCAAAAATAGGTCATGAAAAGTTTTTGCTAAGAAGGATCTTGTTAAAGTTTAAGGGATAATGAATACCAGCACTTACAGTATTTCAAAGATGTTCTGAAAATCTCATCGTACATCCAATTGGTGTCGTTATTTATAAAAACGGATAATAGAAATTGAAATCAGGATTTCATGGTTTAAAAGTTCTTGATTCAGGAATACAATTTACAAGGAGCAAATATTCTTCTAAACGCACACTTCAGTCTGAACGCCAATGTGGACTAAATTTCAATTGATACCGAAAGAGATAGTTGGCACTGTATTGATAGGAAATTTCATCCAAATACGAGCATAGATGACAGTGTTAGCTTATGACGATAAGTAATCCTTTGGAATGTAAAAGCAGAAAATCCTGAAGGAGATTTTTATTTTCTTATTTTTGAAGAGCACTTTAATATTGATAATTGTCATCATTACAGTTTTACCAAAACTCTTAAAGTTTCAATTGAAGATATCGTGCACATAATTGCATCAAATTGCATTTCCTACTGAACGAAAAAAAAGAATTTACGATAGAAAATATTTCCTCTCTTAAATAATTCATGATAAATTTTCATAAATCATAATTTCGACTATTTCATAGATAATATTTAAAAGTAATTAATTTTTAAAGTGTCCAATCCGAAATTCATTTAGAATTTGAAGAAAACAATTCTCATTAAATTAAAACGAAGCTTTTATTTTGTTTTTAATTAAAAGTGAATTTTTAATTAAAAAACTTTTTAAAAGATTTTTCTATTCATTGTAATTTTTTTTTTAAAAGTATTAAACCCATTTTCTTAATTAAAAAATACTCAATCTTGAAGAGAGTAACTTTGTTTAAATTAAATAATTTCTTTTAATTGAATTTTGCAGGATATTTTTTTTCTATATAATTAATTTAAGTTGAAAAATATGTAAAATAATTTTTTTTTGTAAAATTTTCTTTTCGCATTTTTAAAGTAGAAATCAATAAAATATGATTAACTTGAATGATATTATTTTGGTTCAATTTAATCCGAAAAAAATACTGACTAGTGAATGACAGTGTATTATGATAGTCTATAATTTATTCGATTTTTCTTAGCTTTTCGTGGTGCACGTAGCATATGATTTTACGTATTCACATCCTTTAAGGAAGTAAGATGTTTACCTGTTTGACGGTATTCACTCTATGAACTGTCAGTTAATAATGTTTATCGAAAAAATTTGATTGACATGATATTGACGTTCAAATGGGAGCGCTGTACTGAAATAATTGAAAACGTGAAGAAAGGATACGAGAAGAAGAAAAAAACCATCATAAATTTTATTTTGTAAAATAAATGTCATCAACACTTTTCGTATCCTGCAAATGCTCGAAAGTTTTTTTTTAGATTCAAGACAAAAGAAATATTTCATTATCAATAAAGAATTTTATTTTTTAATTCAAGTGCAAGAATGTAAATAAAAAAAACATTAATAAATTTAATTTTTAATGTGTGATATCATTTTTAAGTAGAAATCTTTTTAGCTATGGATTGTTACACGTATTAGTAATTTTTTATTATAAAATCAAAAGCTTTTTTTAGTCATCTTTTGTAGATTTACTGACATTTCAATGTGGTCACCCTGGACAGCTATACGAGGTCTGTTCAAAAAGTAACACGAATTTTGAATTTCCGCGGGTTACGTATATTCAATTTTCGATTTTGTGGCGTTATGTTGGTACTCATGTCTCTCACTTATGCCGACAAGTTCGGCCATTTTAAATGTTCAGTTAATTTTTGACAGCTGCTTTGCTTGCTTTGGCTCGTCTTTGATGTTTGTACATTCCAAAAAATGGATCAAAGAATCTGTTTCGGGAACAATAAAAAGTCACAGGGGGTCAGATCTGGGGAATACAGTGCCTGCGGCATTATTAGTGTATTGTTTTTGGCCAAAAATTCGCGCACAAGCAAGGATGCGTGAGCAGGGGCGTTATCATGGTGCAAAAGCCAATTTTTGTTCTTCCACAAATCTGGACGTATCTGGCAGATTACTTTGCGCAATTTGCGCATAACTGACAGGTAATATTCCTTATTGACCGTTCTATCCTGTGGCAAGAACTCATGATGAACCACGCCCCTTCAATCAAAAAAAACTGTAAGCAAAACCTTGACATTCGACCGAACTTGGCGCGCTTTTTTCGCTCTTGGGTCGTGCGGCAACTTCCATTGGGATGATTGAGCTTTTGTTTCTACGTCATATCCATAAACCCATGATTTGCCACCAGTTATGCCCCTCTGGGGTAAATTTGGGTCGTCGCGGACAGAGTCCAACAGCTCCTTTGCAATATTAATGCGATGCTGTGTTTGCTCGAAAATTTGCAAAAATCGAAGACGAGCCAAAACTCGTGCAAGCAAAGCAGCTGTCAAAAATTAACTGAACATCCAAAATGGCCGAACTTAATAGCAGTGTTGTTGCTGCTATGAGTATCAGTTTTGGAACGTTTCAACTGGAATCGTATTGAGGTCCTCGATTACATGCGTTTGGATAAATGATGTCCTTTTAACTATTTGTTGATCTTGAGGAGCAAAAAAAAGCCACACGGACTGATATCAGGTGATTAGGGGTGCTAAGGAATAACAAGAATGTCTTTTTTCCGCCAAAAACACGTTGATAGAGATAACCGTGTGACAGGGAGTTCTGTCCGTCCCAAGGCTTTTCGATAATAAAACTTTAGTTGTCAGCTCAAAAGACAAGGCCAATTTGTTTGTGGATCACTTTTTCGTATCTTCTTCTCTTCCTGATTGTGCTTTACCCCCGCCTGTATTAGAGCGCATTGCAAAGCAAATTCATTTTTATACTCATATTGTTGGAAAAATCCTTAAAGATCTTGATAAACACAAATCAGCTGGTACAGATGGTATATCCCCCATAGTTCTGAAGAGGTCTTCTTCTACATTGAGAAAACTACTATCTATCTTTTTCTTCTGGAATTTGTCCGCATAGATGGAAACTAACACTCGTTCAATTAATTCCAAAAAAAGGTGAGTCCTCTTTCCTCTCCAATTACAGATCAATTGCACCCGTATCCCTTCTTTCTTATATCACTATCAGCGGATGAAATATCTTGAATCAAGAAAACTCTTCCGTAACCGTCAATATGGTTTCCGTAGCAAAAGATACTTTGGAGATTTGATGGCATATCTAGCCGAAAAGTGGAACCATACTCTCCATTTCTCTGGAGAGTGTACAATTATTGGTATTTTAAAAGCATTTGACAGAGCATGGCATTAGGCCCTCTTGTAAGTTTGGCATGAAGCCTCCTCAAATGGATTGGAAGCTACCTTCCAAACCATTTAGTGCAAGTTGGTTTGGATGGCTTCAAGTTAACAGTGTTCCCCAGGATTCAGTTCTATCTCCGACCTTTTTTCTAATTTACATAAATGTTCTCTTATCTGTTACTTCTAATCCAATCCATTATTTCCTTGATGATAGTAATTCCGGTTTTCATACTCGTTTCCGGATTCACGTCATTCCGCTTCGGCCATAGAGATGGAACGACAACATATGTTAAACCCATTAAAAGTATATTACTATGGGGCTCGAAGTACAGAGTAAAATTTACTACCACATGCGCAGTGTACCATAACATTATAAGGATATTCATACTTCCTTTAGCGCAAGTGATTTATAAAAAAAAATGGTGGAGAATCTAAGACTCTGCAATAGCCGATCTGATGCGAAGAACTCTTTTTCTTAGTATTTCAAGGACTTCTTCATTAGCTTTCATATCAATCGACAGTTTGACCTCATATTCATTCCACAATTTTATCAATTTTTGATATTGAAGTTTGTCATCCACTTCTTCTTTATCCTCTAAAATTATCTGAAGATACGAGATGGAAAAACGTTCGCTCCTTATAACGGATGCTCTCCAAAAGCTTGTTATAAATTTTCGTGAGTAAGACTTGCGGATTCACAAAGCCTGATACACATTTTCATGATTCGTTATCACACTCTATAGGATCGCGTAGTAACCAGAAGAGGTTGAAACTTGTATTGGACGTCTAAGAGAGACTAACGTACGAGGGTAGTTTAAAGAGGTATCCGACCTAATAAAGAAAACAAAAAAAATTTGGTAAAAAATATCTTCATTTCTCAAAATAGTCTCCTTTTAGCTCAATACACTTTTTTCAGCGATGTTCTATAGCTTCGATACCATTTTTATAGTAAGAACCGTTGAGCTCCTCAAAATAGCCATTAACCGCGTACTCCATCTCTTCATTGTTGGCAAATATTTTACTACTGAGCCATTTTTTTCAAGTTTAGAAAGAGAAAATAATCTAAGGGGGTGGTGAGTAGGGTGCATAAGGAAGTAATTCGAACTTTAACTCATTGAGTTTTTGACGAAACAACACTTTACGTTGCGCCAAATGCGTCCAATTTTTCTGGATTACGTCATTTGAACACTGCAATAAGGTCGCATAATACTCGCAGTCTTATATTTTGAAGATAATCAATTAAAATTATCCCACGCGCATTCGAAAAAACTGACGCGATGACCTTGCCAGCATATGGAACTGTCTTTGCCGTCTTTGGAGCCAATTCTCCTTTTTCAGTCCATTGTTTTGACTATTCCTTCTCGTCAAATATAAAATAATAGAACCATCACTCATTGATGATAATGAATCGATGCAGAAACTCGGCTTTATTGGTGCGAAACATCGATTGAAACTTCCTCACGACGCTGTTTATGTTCCATTGTGAGCAAACGCGGCACCCATCTTGCACACAGCTCTATCATGACCAAATTTTCAGTTACTAGGTAATGTACAGAACTTTTTGAAAAACCTACCATATCTGCTTGTTAGCGCAGTTTCAGTCAATGATCATCCAATACCAGTTTTTGAACTTGCTCCACCATTTCTGTCGTGGTCACCTCATTTGAGCGAGTACTGCGATGTTCCATTTGGCATCTCGTACGACTTCGTTTAAACTCCAATATTTTATTGTTGTTAACGAAGGAGCAGACTTCCCCATAGTAGAGTCGGACTTGGCTTTGATATTGACTGGACACATAACGATGAGCAATTTTTTGCATGTTTATAAATTCACTGAGAGCTTTCACTATTAATATCTGTCAAACAAATACTAACCAACGAAGCGTCATCAAACTTCAAACTAAAGCTTTATAAGATTAATACTTTAGAAAATTGTAATTTTTTTTAAATAACAACCGGCATTTATACGTCAGGTCGGGTACTTCTGGAACCACCCTCATATAAGCTATGCAGAGTTCGCAATATATAAGAGGAGCTAACCTATAAGCAATATCTCTGTGTTGCCAGATAGCTCGTATTTATTTCTAGTAAGAAAGTAAGGAACTTTAATAATACCAGTATGGGTTTGCCCATTACTATAGGTAGATTATTATGATCGTCCTAACTCCGAGTTATCACATATTATGAGAAGAAAGAAATCTTATTAGGCAATTCTAAATACTCGCCTCTACATGTAGTGCCTGATAATATTTTCCAGAGACCTTTAAAATTTATTTAATATAAAAATAATTAATAAATAAATATTCAAATACTAAAAAGGTCAAAAATATCCTTACTGTCAAGGTTAACATAAAACTGTTAGGTTTTTTTTTAATAACTTTAAAAGCAAATATTTTTATCTGATAAATATTTTTTATTTTTTTATTTTAATGTTATCTACAACTACTTATGCTAGTAACAAGCAGATTTTTTAAGGGAATATACATGGACATGAGGACATGTGGAGGAAAACACCCATCGATGTTACCTCTAAAACAGGGTAATTTTATTTTATAATTTTAGAGAATCTCTCGGCCATCGCCGTTTTAAACGTCGATGGGTGTATACCGGAAGAGTGGGAGTGAAAAGTTCCTTTCCTAAGGGTTTAGGGTGGAAGGATAGATGCGAATGGAATTTTTTATATCGGGAGATGCATAGTTCACGAACAAATGGAACATTTAGGTCACGGTGGATAACAGTGTTTCGTACATAAAAAGGGGCATTGACAATTTTACGAAGGATTCGGGATTGTAGGGATTGGATTGGAAGGGAGTTGGAATGCTTAGTCGAACCCCAAAGTTCTAGACCATATGTCCATATTGGTTTCAGAACCGTATTGTATAGTAATAGTTTACTTGTTGTTGTAAGTTTTGATTTACTGTCTAGGAGACGTAATAATTGTTTGTATCGTCCGTTAAGTTTACGTCTTTTAGCTTTCGTATGAAGGTTCCAGGTTAACCGTTTGTCGAATATAAGTCCAAGGTAACGTACGCTATTTTTTGTGGAATAATACTGCCGTTTAGGGTTATGTCGGGAATTTGTTCTCGGGAGAGTGTGAAAGTTACATGAGCAGATTTTTGCTCATTTACCTTCACTCTCCACCTTTTAAAACAAGTTTCTAAGGAGTGGATATGGTTCTGTAGGATACTAATGGCTGTGGAAGGATCTTTGTGATGTGTCAGGATGGCTGTATCGTCAGCATATTTTGCGGTTAGGATATTGTTGTGGCAAGAAATATCGTGGGTATAAATGTTATAAAGGATAGGACCTAGGATACTTCCTTGAGGGACACCGGCGGAAATTGGAAAAATGTCAGAGTACTCAATATTTTCAGCTACCTGAAAATATCGGTCTGAGAAATAAGATTTAAGGATGTGGAAATAACCTGAGGGTAGGACTCGGTTCAACTTTCAAAGCAATCCAGGGTGCCATACACGGTCGGAAGCACGCGAAATGTCAAGAAACACGCCTGGGCAGTATTCCTTTTGCTCTAGCGAACACGCTATGTAGTCGACTACGCGATGACACTGCTGGATAGTGGAATGCTCAAGTCGAAATCCAAACTGATGCTGAGGAATGACACCCTCGGATTCAAAAATGTGATAAAGGCGTTTTAGGATTAATTTTTCTGGGATTTTTGATAACATGGGAAGGAGGCTTATAGGTCTATATGAGGCAGGAAGGTTTTTGGGCTTATTGGGTTTTGGGATCATCTTAATTATGGAAAACTTCCACAGGGAAGGAAAAAATGATGTGCGGAGGATACTATTATAAATATAGGTTATAAGGACGAGGGAAATTTGCTTCAGGATTTCTGAAGTTATTAGGTCATATCCTGGGGCTTTTTTTTTGGAAAGGTGTTCTATTGTGAATTTAACTTCGGAAGGAGTGGAAAACTTAGGAGGTGGACTTATGGGCAACTGAGTTGATATTTGTCGGAATATTTGTTCGTCATGCAGAATGTCTTGGACATCTTCGTGAGGTTTAAAGATGTTTTCTAAGTGTTTGCCGAAGATTCTGTTTATCCGTTTTTTGCCCAGGTTCCGTCGGTATTCCGGAGCGGGTGTGTAGCTGTTTTGTATTTGAGAATTCGTCGGGTAGCTGTCCAAAGTGACTTATTAGTTGTCAGTGATTCTGTGTATTCAGTTAATCGTTCGTTGTTATAATTAATTATTTCTTGTTTCAGTTCTCGTTGTAGTTGGTTCAGTTTTTTCTTCTCATTTGGCATTCTTGAACGTTGCCAATGGGCCCTGGCTCGACGTTTCTCGCTTATCAAGCTGCGAACTTTTTGCGGAAGATTATAGTCATGTTCTCGTATAGTTGGTTTGTTATGAGTTATGTGGGCGTTAGTGATTGAGTTCTGTATGCAAACAGTCAAGTCGTTTACGGCATCGTCTATTTCTTGTATGTTCTTAAGGCTTTGTTGTAAATGAATCTGTTGGTCTAAGTTCTGTCTAAAAATGTCCCAATCAACTTTCCCATTTAAAAGTTTGATCTGATAAATATGAATAAATTTTTCTAATATTTATTATTCAAAATAATAAAAAAAACCAAATATGTTCAAGTTAATTTTTTTTTCTTTTCTAAATAAGAAAATGTTAATACGAGTAGAAGAAATTCAAATTTAATATACACGCAAATTTTTTGATAGTGAAACTGTCCGAAAAGTTTTATTGGTTTTTTTTTTGCTGTTCAAAATAAATTCTAAGTTTCGAATCAATTTTAGGAATTTTACTATTCGAATAAATAAAATATTTTATCATCAATAAATTTGTACAAATGTTGATGTGATAGGAGGTTTGATAAAAGTTTGGTTATATTATAGAGATTTTTGGCGCGTGTGAACTTGTAGAATTTGAAGAATTTCCAATAAACAGAAGAGGGAGCTACTCTGGAGATATTGAGTAATAGAACATGCTGATCTGATTGAATGAATTCCCTTAAGGATATTTTGGCATGTTGTCTATTTGCAAATATATATATAGCCTGTCCTTCATATCAATATATTCACATCGATTTTATTTATGATTTTTTTCCTTGTAATTTTGTTTATTTTTAGCAATTAAAAATATCATATTTGTATTGAGGTGATAACATGTTGCGAATTTTTTTGGGATGATGAATAAATAATATTTTCTATTTTTTTGTGAATGTAATCAAATTAAATATATCAATTTTATTTATTAAAGATTAAAGTGGAAATTTATACCACCGACAACTGGTCATAATCCAGTTGATTTTCGGTTCTTAAAAAATATTTTTTACCATCGAAAAATATTTTCTCTTAAAAAGGAATGTTCTGCATAGGTTCGTGTACTCGTACTAATCCTAGAAAAAGTGCACATTTAGGTACACTTTTTCTAGGATTTTTCGAAATATTGTTGCATAAGGAGACGTTTATCGAAAGAGAATTTAATCCTTGTAGGATTTTACGATGAAATATGGCTCATTTATCTAATATGACTTTCCAACCTTTTCCATATAAACAATAATAATTTTTCTTTTCCATAGCATCTTCATACAATTTACCAAAATATTGCACCTGGTTTTTTTTTAATCAAATACGTCGAACTGAATATGCGAGTATACTATTAACATTGTCAGTAGTTGCATATGCAAAAAAAATGAGAATTCCGACATTATTTTTTAGATGGAAATCGTATAATCATAAAAAATTTTCTTATCAAAGTGCATAAATAATAAATTGATTAGAAAAATATGAAGTGCTGAAATTATTTTCTTAAATCTAAATTGATGATATTTTCATTCGATTGATTTGATTTAGGAATTGATATAATTATTAATAGCGGGAGATAAACAAACATTTTTTTTTTGAATATCAACATCTCATTCTCTGATATATGAATTTGTAGATCTCAAAAAGTTAAAATCTTTAATAATTACAGCAGAGTTAAAAATATTATTGTCAGTATAACCCCAGAGTTCAGAGTCTTACATTCACATCTATTTTGAATATTTTTTTAATTCCCTACTGAAATAGGAATTCAATTCTAGAAGTACTGCCTCAGTTATTGACCTTATTTGTGCCTATGAAAATATAAGCCTTTTAAATGTTATTACGGCTTTAAATTTGTATTTCCATCACCAATTTAGCTTTCGAAGTACACAACACTATCTAGCAGTATCATCGCATGGTTGACTTCATTGCATCCTCTCTTGAGTAGAAAGAGTACTGCCCAACAGTATTTTTGAACATAGCTCAGACTTTTGATCGAGAATGGCTCAGGAACCTTAAGAGAATCCTTTCCATCCTATACTTCTTTATAATCAAATCCTACCGGTTGTAGCTATATTTTCAGGTGACTGAGATATCGCCTATCCGAGCAGGTGTTCCTCAAGGTAGTTCCAACCAACAATAAAAACCTAATAGCAACATTAATATTGCCAAGGTATGTGTACCTCATCACCAAAAACACTATCACATCATCCACTATCCTGCAAACCCATTTTGACTCTCTTTAAAAATGGTTCAAAAAAGTGAAAAGTGAAAGTGAACGAACAAAAGTGCGTTAATGTTACTTTTACTATTCGTCAAGAACCATCTCCTATCATCACCTTGAGACGAAGTACGTTATCTAGCACTCAAGTTTGACAAACGACTAATATGGATTTTTAGACGCAAGATCAAAGGTAACAATAGACAGCAAATTGCTTCTCTACAAACACAGTACTTAAGCCAATCTGGACGTACAAACTAGAACAACTTCTTCCGAATCCAATCACTATAATTGAGAATCCTACGTAAAATGTCCCATATTATTTGTGTAATATTATTATCCCCCTTGACCTAAATGCCCTTTTTGTCCGTAAACTGTCCTATTTACTATTTTAAAATTAAAATCGTCGACTTAGGCTTAAATAACATGTTGTACCTAATACACGATTTTCGCCTGCCAACGGTTCGCTGTCAAATCGTTTAATTCTACGAACAGATCGCCAGTATATTCCACTGATCGTGTAAGTACACGATGTTTGCGTGTAGACGCACAAATTTTCCTCTTTGCAAGAATGTAGAAGGGGAAATTCGACGAACTTATCATTTGCGCGTCATTTATTTTGACATTTAACAATTTCCATTTAACTGTGCGTGTGCATGTTTATTTATTCTTATTTATTTTATTTGTGATAAATTTTATTCAATTTATTATTTTAATATTTATTATATAAAATATAAAGTTATTTTAATATATGCAAAGTGAAGATTACTTGATAAATATTTTTAAGAAAGTAGTAAACAACAAAAACTAATGTAGTGTAGTGTAAGCCAGTGAACTATTAATGTTAAAATTAATATTGAAATGTTAAAATAAAATATAAAATATTTACTAAAATCAATAAAAAAATTCGAATAATTAAAATCAACAAATTAATGTAAAAAATAAATAATTTAATAATAAAAAGTAAATAAAATAAGAATAACAGTAAGCGAGCTAGAGAATCCACCAATAAAAAAATGCACGAACCATTCGCACGATCAAAAATATATTTGAACATGTTGCAATTCCTTTTTGCTCGCGTAAATTGTTCGTGCACCGCCATTAATTATTCTTCTAGTCTACCTTAATACTATAGTTACACATATCAATTGATCTTTACTAATTTTGATTTTTAATTATGTTTGAATACGAGTAAGACCACCTGAAAAATTTCATTTTAAGCTTTCGTAAACTTTTTGTTGGGGCATTCATGAAAAATACATTTTGTCTTCTCTTGGTGAAATATTTTATTTTTTTCATAGCATTATAAGAGGAAAATAAAGAATATATTATTTTTATTATTGCAATAACAGTAGGAGCCATTGAATATGTTAAGTGGTAGAAGCAGTCCACGAAGTCGAGCAACGTAATCACTTATCGAAGAAAATTGTTGTAGTTGTAACACTGGATATAAGAAACGAGTTTAATTTGGCCAAATGGAGCGATATGCTGGATGCTCTCGAAACTTCTTTCGGGGTGCCAGAGCATCTGCTGCAAATAATAAGTAGTTATCTTAGTGACCGGAAGCTTTTTCTATGATATGGCGGATGGAGCTTTTCGAAAAAGAGCCACCACGTGGACAGCACAGGGCTCTATACAAGGTCCGGACCTGTGGAATATATTGTACAACAGTATTCTAAGGATGGATTTGCCGGAAGATACCATTCTTAATAGATACGCTGACGACATTTCTGTGGATATACCCGCTCGAAATATTGAGGAGGCCCAAAGGAAGCTCAATCAAGTCATGCTACGTGGTCTACCACGTAGCAGAAAGCTTCTAAATGACAATGCTCAGCCGACTCATGACTAATTTATGCCGACGCTCGCCTAGCAAACGAAAGATCCTCATATTCAGTACCCTTTTATATGACTGTGAGATTTAGGCTGATGCCCCGAAAAAGTATCAGAAACTTATAGCTGCAATGCAGAGAAGAGGTGCCCTTAGAGTGACTAATCCCTAAAGGACGGTATCTGAACTCGGGATTCTAGTGAATGCAACAGTGATTGCCATCGACCTTTTGGTATGATACAAAAACGAAAGAGCATATATGAGCTAAAGAATGACCCGCGACCTATAGAAGCGAAAACAAAAGCTAAGTAAGAAACCTTAATGAAGGCCAGACCAATCAGGTTTCTTATTTAGCTTTTGTTTTTGTTTCTACAGGTCCCGGGAATGGCTAGACCGAGAATTTGGGGGACGTGGATTATTACCTCACACAGGATGGGTAAAACTAGAAGTCTTAAATATCCGTATGGGGATAGCGGATAGTGACCCCCTACATTAATGGAGTTCTGCTGATCGTTAGGACCACCTAGGAGAGAGTTGCGGCTTTTATACAAAGCGTGATACGAAAAAAAACTGGAGGTTAGAATATAAAAAGAGCCAATAAGTGGCAAATAAAGGCGCTACCTTAAAGTGATGCCCAAGCGGTGCCAAGGTAGTTTTTAAAACATCAAGCCGGAAGAGAAGGGGATTTTTAGTGAGTGCAAATCTCACATATCAGGGCGTCTTGAGATGCCCTGATGGTGCATAATGCATTTTCCCCCATCGTAAAAATGAAAATATTTTTTGTCAAAATGTCCTGAAAATATTTAAATACCTGAAAATTAATTAGAAATAATTGTGATCCGTTAAAAAATTTGAAATATGCATTTTTAAGGGTGTACCGGAGAAGATAACAAAAAAAATTCAACGACGCAAATCGGAACAGTGCAAATGTATTCGATTGAAATAATTTAATTGTTTAGAAAGAGTATCCCAACAATCACGCAAGAAATAATTTTGATAGAAACCATAGGTTTATAATTAAGAATTGTAAATTTTTTATTAATCCATAAAGTATGCAGTATAGGGTTATATATAAAATAGCATACCGGATAAATGGCGTCTGCGGCTTTGCTGGCACATATGCACGCTTTTGTTGAAATTTTCCTTATAACATTTTGCATAAATGAGGTTGAATTTCATTATTACATCGCTCATTTTCCTCCTTGAAAGTGTGGATAGTCGTGGGTTTGTCGGTATAAAGCTTAGACTTTAAAAAACCCCAACAACGTCATATCGCAGGATCAGGGCGGTTCATTCTGATCACCAAAACGGAAAATTAGACAACCATTAAATGACTCATGCATTAATTTAATTGTTTCTCGGGCTGTATGGCATGTGGTACCGTTTTGTTGAAACCACATATCGTTGGGTATAAAAAACTATGAGGGTCATTCAACAAGTACTTAGCCTCACCGCCCGATGGAACGAGCGTGTCGGTCGGAGGCACAAAAATGGAAAAAGAACAATATCGTTCGGTGATTAGATTCTTGTTTTTGGAAGGTAAAACGCGCAGCGAAATCAAAGATCGCTTGGATGCTGTGTATCAAGAATTGCATCTTCTCCTTCGATGGCGATCGTCAAGAATTGGTTCAACGAGTTTGTTCGTAACCGCACGTCGGTTTTTGATGAGCCACGCCCAGGTGCCCCGAAAACGGCTGCTACGGAGGAAAACGTTAAAAAAGTCCACGATCTCGTGTTGGCAGACCGTCGATTGAAGGTTCACGAGATAGCTGAGACTGTGGGCATCGCAGTAGGAACGGTGCATCATATTCTACACGAAGAACTGGGCATGAGAAAGCTGTCGGCGCGATGGGTGCCGCGTTTGCTTACACCGAAAAACAAGCGCAACCGTGAGACCACATCGGCGACGTGTTTGGCGCTGTTTCAGCGAAATCCAGTGGAGTTCTTGCGTCGTTTCGTGACCGTCGACGAAACATGGATTCACCGGTACACACCAGAGACCAAGGAACAGTCAAAACAGTGGACTTCACCCGGCGAGCGTGCTCCGAAGAAGGCGAAGACTGTTCGATCGGCCGGAAAGGTGATGGCCACCGTTTTCTGGGATTCACAAGGTGTGATCCACATCGATTACCTCGAGAAGGGTAAAACAATCACGGGGCGCTACTATGCTGACTTATTGGGCCGATTTGACGTCGAATTGAAGAAAAAGCGGTCCCGCTTTGCGAAGAAAAAAGTGCTGTTCCACCACGACAACGCGCCGGCTCACACCTCCGCCGTCGCCATGGCCAAATTGGTCGAATTGCGCTACGAATTGCTGCCCCATCCATCGTACTCTTCAGATTTAGCCCCCTGTGACTACTTTTTGTTTCCAAACCTGAAAAAATCACTCGCAGGGAATAGATTTGGGTCGAATGAGGAGGTCATCGTCGCCACGGAGGCCTATTTTGCTTCCCTCGAGAAAATGTATTTTTTGGACGGGTTAAAAAAGTTAGAGCATCGCTGAGCCAAGTGTATCAAGCTTGAAGGAGATTATGTGGAAAAATAAATTGCCACCTTTCCAAAATTTTCGTTTTTCTTTTGTAGGCTAAGTACTTGTTGAATGACCCTCGTAGATTATCACGTCGTACAAATTGCGCAAAATTCAAATCTTCCGTGTAATTTGGAACATCCTATAATAATAAAAAAAAAAATATTTTAACTACACATATTATCAATGGCCAAAACGTTATTAAAATCAACAAAGAAATAAATATAATTTTTTTAAAATTTTCCATAAAAATTCAAAGAGGATAATTATACAAAAATAATATTAACTCAATAATAATAATACATTTTTTCTTCTTTAAAATAATCAATTCCCCCCCCCCCCAACAAGTTGAGAGCAACAAGTGGAAAATCGCCAAACAGCCAAAATAGGGGATGAAAAATTCATTGCCATTTAACGAAAAAAATTTTATCTTCTCTTCTCAGCAGAAAGCTTATGGGAGAAAGCTTTTCCCCATTTCGAAAGCTTTTTCGTGTAATCATCCCCTTTGGATGAGGGATGTCTTCATTGTCTGAAGACAACTATTTTAGCACCTACATGTTTTTATTGTCTTGTAATAAATTGTCGAAAATTATAACATACGAGCTGACAACAAAGGTGGGATAAAGCCGTACTTAAGATACTCGTAATTTTGTTGAATTTGTTGACTTAGGCGGCTTTATTTGTTCATATTTACGAGAAAAACAATACGAAACTGTACAGATACGAACGAGTCCATATATTAGAAATGGTCAGAAAATTTTAGAACATTTTTGCAATAAAACTCTTATAATAAATCACAAATAAGGTGGGTATAATGTTATGCTATCAATAATTACAAATCGAAAGGGAAAACGATCATTTCAATAAAAGACCATCAAAGAGTATAAAGGATACTCTTACTTACCGATATAACATTCGAAGAATGTTCTTTTTATTATTGCGGAATAAAATATGGCCAATAGTCGTCATCAATAGAGAGTAGCTATTTATTTTTGTAGCTAAATAAATTCGAGTAATTTCCTATGGAAGCACTATATGCCTAATCTTGTTGAATTTGTCTTTGATTTACTCATAGTTATTCTTATTTAAGCTGATTAAGCGCAAAAGAAAGTGACATGATTTGTTACCGTCTTGAATTGATATTCCTACTTTTATTCATCGCTTCTGAATGTATGTACAAGGAATTAGGTAGGAATAAAAATATAAATCAAATTCTACTTGGCAAAAGGAATCTTATAACATTTGAGTTGACAGGAGTAAAGTCGAATGAGATTAGAAAAAAAACCCCAAAAATAATATTGATTTTTGGTTCGGATTGACCAAAAATGTTGAAACGGTCCAGCAATTTTATATTGGCATAATGTGTCTCTATGTGTGTGCGTGTGTACTTTAAGGAACTGATTTTATTTATTTTTATCAGAAATAAATCAAATTGATGGAATTAATTATTTCTTTTTCAAATGTATGTGATTAAGTAAAAATTGGTATATTTTGAAAAGGAGAAGATAAATTGACTTTATTCTATATTTATAATATTATTCTTAGAATCAATTTAAAAGCGTCATACGAGGGTAGTTTGAGAAGTATCTGACTAATAAAGAAAACATAAAAAATTTGGGATAAATAATCTTTATTTTTTTAAAATACACTCTTTTTAGCTCGATACACTTTTTCCAGTAATGTTAAATAGCTTCGATACCATTTTTATAGTAAGCATCGTTGAGTTCTTTAAAATAACCATTAACCGCAGACTTCGCCTTTACATTTTTGGTAAATTTTTTACCACTGAGCCATTTTATTAGGTTTAGAAAGAGAAAATAATCTAAGCGGACTCAATCTGGCGAATAGAATGCGGCCAATTTTTTTTTGGATTACGTCATTTAAATGCTGCAATAACTGCCCATTATAATCGGCGTTGATTGGTTTTCCATTTTGAAGATAAACAGTGACAATTATCCCACGCACATTCGAAAAAACTGACGCCATGACCTTGCCAGCAAAAGGAACTGTTTTTGTCTTCTTTGGAGCCAATTCTCCTTTTTCAGTCAATTGTTTTGACTATTTCTTCTCCTCAAATATAAAATTATTTTGGTTTATTATTTTGCCAATAGATGGCTTTAGGAGTCTGTATCTCCTGTTTTAAAAGTGCGATCGGGTTGCACTAGATAGCGTTAGAAAGATAAGATTTTGTACTAAAAAATCTTATCTTTCTAACGCTATCTAGTGTATATAAAAAAATACTGAGTCAAGTAATCACAAAACTATAAGCTTCTCATATAGTTTTGTGATTACTTGACTCAGTATTTTTTTAGCACGCGTCAAAGATAGACACCAACAAAGAGAAAATATGCCATATTTTACAGTTTTTCTTCGATAAAGGCGAAAACGTAAGACAGGCAGCTGAAAGTGTGAATAGTGTTTAAGGTCCTGTCAATCACGCGCAATTTTGGTTTCTTCGATTCCGTTCCGGTAATTTTGATGTCAAAGCTGAACCACGCTGTGGAAGGCTAATTGTCGAAAATGTCGATAAAATAATGGAAATCGTCGAGTCCGACCGTCACGTGAGCACTGTTTCGATTGCCCAGGAGCTAAACATTGCACAAAAAACCGTTTGGAACCACTTAAATTAGGCTGGATACAAAAAGAAGCTCGATGTATGGGTGCCACACGAGTTGTCGCAAAAAAACCTCATGGACCGAATTTCCATCTGCGAATCGCTGCTGAATCGCAACAATATCGATCCATTTCTAAAGTGGATTGTTACTGGTGATGAAAATTGGGTCACTTACGACAACGTCAAGC
Organism: Atherix ibis; assembly: GCA_958298945.1. Classification (NCBI taxonomy): domain Eukaryota; kingdom Metazoa; phylum Arthropoda; class Insecta; order Diptera; family Athericidae; genus Atherix; species Atherix ibis. Next base: position 24,741,699 of record OY282605.1, on the reverse strand, counting down.
GACAACGGTCGTGGTCAAATCGCGGTCACCCGGCGCAAACGGTGGTCAAGCCAGGATTGACAGCCAGGAAGGTTTTGCTGTGTGTTTGGTGGGACTGGCAGGGAATCATCTACTATGAGCTGCTCCCCTACGGCCGAACTCTTAATTTGGACCTATACTGTCAACAATTGGACCGTCTGAAAGAAGCAATCGCCCAGAAGCGGCCAGCTTTGGCCAATAGGAGAGGAATTGTGTTCCATCAAGACAACGCCAGGCCACATACATCGATAGTGACTCGCCAAAAGTTCCGGGACCTTGGTTGGGATGTTCTTATGCATCCACCTTGTAGTCCGGACCTGGCACCAAGTGATAACCAGCTCTTCCCGTCTATGACGAATGATTTTGCAGGTAAAAAATTTGCCTCAAGAGAAGATTGTGAAAATTGACTGTCCCAGTTTTTTGCCAATAGGAACGAGGGTTTCTATGAGAGAGGCATTATGAAATTATGTTCCATTGTGAGCAAACGCATGAGCAAACACGGATTTGTGAGTTTCCATTGAAACTCATAAATCCACATATCATCATTTTTAATTATGCTCTCCATTTAAGTGGAGCCAATTATATTTTTTATATCTTTTACGCGGGCTTTTTAAAGGAAAAATTTTGGATACTCATTTATAGAAAAAATATTACTTAGTCTTTGAATCGAATTTATTGAATATTCCTAAAATTACGATAATAAAATAATTACCATCTTTCCAAATGGTCTAGGCAAATTTTATTATTTTTGTTTAAAAAAGATAAGAGAGGAAATACTTGAATTCTCACAAAAATAAATAAACTGATTTTCTACATTAAGGATATTTTCCTTATCTTGAATTTTCAAAAATTTTAGTTATAATTTACTAACGAATCAAGTATATTTGGTGACAATATGTTAACTACAATATTATGAATAAAATATTCCAACTTTATTAAAGAATAATTTATTTTCCTATAAATTATTTTAAGAAATATTAGAAACTGCAGTTAGTAATATTATATTGGGTGTACACGTATAACTTAAAAATGCGGGATTTTACACATGGTTTGTGTTATTAATAACTCATATGGCATTTTATAGGTTAAACATCTGTCATTCATTCTCGATTAGTCATTGAACGAAATAGTGTAAACAACAAAGTTTTTTTTGCTTCAAAAATGTCGAATTTCGTACCAAAAAAGTCCCATTTGCGGGAAGTGTTGATTTACTTCTTCAATTTGAAAAAAAGTGCAGCTGAAGCACATCGATTGCTCACCGAAGCTTATCCTGAATATTTTCCATCGATTTCAACGTGCGAGAGATGGTTTGTGCGGTTCAGAACTGGTGATTTTGATACGTAAGACAAAGAACGACCAGGTCAGCCAAAAAAGTTTGAAGATAAAGATTCTCGAACTCAAGAAGAAATTGCAAAATGAGAGGAAATGAAATTTCAAAACGTTTGAAAGCAGCAGGATTCATCCAAAAGCAAGGAAATTGGGTCCCATATGAATTGAAGCCGAGAGACGTTGAAAGGCGATTTTGCATGTCCGAAATGCTGCTTGAACGGCAGAAAAAGAAGTCGTTTTTGAATTGAATCATTACTGGCGACGAAAAATGGATTCATTACGACCACCCAAAGCGCAAAAAATCGTATGTGAAGCCCGGCCAACCAGCCAAATCAACGCCAAAGTCAAATATCCATGGCGCCAAGGTAATGCTCTGTATTTGGTGGGATCAGAAGGGTGTGATCTATTATGAGCTATTGAAATCGGGCCAGACGATCACTGGCGACCTCTACCGAATACAATTAATCCGTTTGAAGCGAGCATTGGCCGAAAAACTCCCGGAATATGCGACCAGACACGATGCCATAATTTTCCATCATGACAACGCTCGGCCTCATGTTGCAAGACCGGTTAAAAATTATTTAGAAAACAGTGGCTGGGAAGTTTTGCCCCACCCGCCTTATAGCCCAGACCTTGCCCTGTCCGACTACCATTTGTTTAGATCCATGCAAAACGCCCTCACCGGAATACGCTTCACTTCAGAACAGGGCATCAAAAATTGGCTCGATTCATTCTTGGCCTCAAAACCGGAGCAGTTTTTTCTTGCCGCGGAATCCATATGTTGCCAGAAAGATAGGAAAAAGTAGTGGCTTCCGATGGACAATACTTTGAATAAAATATATTGTAATAATTTTTCAAAATAAACACTCAAAGTTTGCCAAAAATCCCGCATCTTTAAGTTATAATAAATAATTTCTATAAAGCTAATATTTATTTAGTTTTAAAGTTACCATTTTATAATTACTTAAATATAAAAACTTTTTGTACTACCAAACTACGTGTTAAAATTTTGAAATCTTCGCTGCTATACCAACAGACTTTGAATGCTGATTTTTTCCAACAATGTAGTTTTTTTCAGTGCTGAGGCTCAGTTTTTGCTCAATAGAGAAGACATTTGGATCTTATCTTTTCTTCAGAGCCGGGTAGTACTTTGATCGATTCAGCTACGCATAATATGTCTACTATTGATGACTATCATCCGCCGATCTTGATTTCTTATAGTCATCTTGTCTCTGGAATTGACGATTGTTTTGCGGCAAAAAAAATTAGTCAATTGATTTTAAAAAGGCTTGATAAATATTGATGACTGTATCTTCATATTTTACATAGATTTTTTTATTATTTTTAAACGCATTTTTATTATTCACCTTAGAAACAAGAAAAATCTATTAGGGAAAGCCTATTTGCATCTTTAGAACCTTTCTTCCCATTTCGATTTCACCACCTATTTTAATGAATTTAAAACCCTGTCCTCTTTTATGTATAACGATTACTTTAATAATCTTCGAATCAACTTGTACAATATTCTCGACCATACTTTATGATAGATTTTCCAACAATAACGCTATTACCTAAGCTGATTTTTTCGCATCTTATTTTGAAGAGGCGTTTTCCTCTGATCATTTTCTAATTAATGTAAATGACTTTAAGTATCTTTCTGATCTACTGATTTCTTCAGAATTAATGCCTGCAATAACTCAATATATCATTCTGAATAGTATTGATGATCTCAAATTTGATTTATTTTCTGGTCCTCCTATTTTTATTAAATCATGCTCTATCGCTTTACTTCCTCCTCTGGAAATTATTTAAAAAAAATCAATCCAGAGTGATAAATTTCTTAAAGTTTAGAAACAGTCCTTCAAAATATCCATTAATTTAAAAAAGGTCCTTAAAATGATGTTATTAACTACATACCAATAGCAACATTTTCGACTATCCCAAAGTTATTTGTAGTTGCTTAATTTCACCAAGATCCACGACAACCAACCGCCTTACATTTACTTCTAAAATATCTAATAATTTTTCTAAAGGTTTTCAAACTGACTGCATCTACACTGACTTTAGTAAGGCATTTGACAAAACTCCTCACTCGATTATTTTGTTTAAACTAAAGAAAATAAAATTCCCTCCGTCTTTTCGCACGTATTTATCAAGAGATTTTGAAGCAGTTACTTGTGTTCCGCAGGGTAGCCATCTTGGACCTTTACTTTTTATTCTTACCATAAATCACATTGTTAAAGTAATTATGAACTCTGAAATTTTAATATTTGCGGATGATAAAAAACTTTTTTTTTAAATTAAAAATTTCAATGATGCAACCCTTATTCAGGAGGATTTAAACTTATTTAATAATTGGTGGTTTGGATAAATGTGAAGTCATGACATTTTCCAGATTCCTAAATCTTCGCACTTTCTCTTACAACTTTTTGGGATCTACAATTAAACGTGCACAAACTGGTACTGACCCTAGGATTTTACTAAAAATAGTGCAATTTTAAGTTATATGAGGTGTGTTCAAAAAGTTTCCGCGGGTTACGTATATTCAACTTTTGTGGCGTTATGTTGGTACTCATGTTTTTAACTTATACCGATAATTTCAGCCGTTTTGAATGTTAATTTTTGACAGCTGCTTTGCTTGCATGTGTTTTAGCTCATCTTCGATTTTTGCTCAATTTCGACCAAAAACAGCATCGTATTAACATTGCTAAGGAGCTGTTGGACTCTGTCTGCGACAACCCAAATTTACTCCAGAGGGTCATAACTGGTGACGAATCATCGGTTTATGGTTATGACATAGAAAACAAAGCTCAATCATCCCAATGGAAGCTGCCCCACGAGCCAAGACCGAAAAAAACGCCAAGTTCGGTCGAATGTGAAAGTTTTGCTTACAGTTTTCAAAAAAATGGATCAAAGAATCTGTATCCAATTTTGTGTGAAAAACAAAATTAATTGCGCGGACGCATTCCGAATGTTGACTGTGAGATATGGTGAAGCTAACTTAGACCGAAGCAACGTTTATCGGTGGTACAAAATGTTCTCAGAGGGCCGAGAAGATGTGAACGACGAAAAGGGTGCCGGACGATTTCTGATTACAGTTTTCTTCGATTGCAGGGGCGTGGTACATCATCAGGGTAGAACGCTCAATAAGGAATGGTGCATCACCACAGGGTAGAACGCTCAATAAGGAATATTACCTGCAAGTTATGCGTAAGTTGCGCGAAGCAATGCGCCAGAAACGCCCGGATTTGTGGAAAAACAAAAATTGTCTTTTGCCATTTTTGGCCAAAAACAACGCACTAATAATGCCTCAGCTACTGTATTTCCTAGATCTGCCCCCTTGTGACTTTTCCTTGTTCCCGAAACTGAAGAGCCCCATGAAAGGACGACGCTACACTACGATTGAGGAGATAAAGACGGCATCGAAAGAGGAGCTGAACAAGATCACAAAAATTTTTTGAAGTGCTTCGAGGATAAGAAAAAATGTTGGCACAAGTGTATAATATCTGGTAGGAATTACTTTGAAGGGGACAAAATAGATATTCATGAATAAATAAATAATTTTACTTTTTGAACAGACCTAGTATAAAGCCTTGGTTGAGAGAACTTTCTTGTGTTAATACCTCCGTGCACTTATATTATTCCTTAGTTAGACCTATTCTTGAGTATGCAAGTGTAGTTTAGTCGCCCATTTACCATATTTGTTTCAAGCATATAGAATGGGTGTAACCCAACTTTGTTATATTTGCATTGACGAATTTTCCATTAGCTTGAGTTGACAGGAGATCTAAGATGATCGACTTCCTTCTTCTTGCACAGATCGGCTCAATTTGCTTCAAAGGCATACACTGGAGAACAGACGCAAATTTGCTGATTTAGTTTTTTCATTCACCAACTTTTAAACTCAAAAATTAACTGTCAGGCACTATTTTTTCTTTCCTTTTTATTATACTTGGATGTCTTGCATGTTTAAGCCCAATCTAATCATACAGATTGGTGAATATTTTTCTATACAACAAAATTTGTTGTGATATTCCTTAGCATTTTTTATTAAAAGTTGTGTGCTTCGCGTTGAAGCTTAAAGTCAAATTAAATAATCATGAAGCTTAAGAGTGATGAGCAATTTACAGTCTAAAATATACTAAGAAGTCTTCAGAAATTACCTCAAAAGGATCGTAACTCGCCATAAATCTCATAATATTATAATTTATACATAATGGCAATTTTTTTTTATATTTTTCAAAGCATAAATTAGATTATTCCTTATAAGTTATATGAAAACAAATTACAATAAAAACAGTAATTTTTGAGTTTTTTTTTCAAAAATAAAATAATTTCAAATCTATAAAAATATTTGAACTTTTGTTAGATTTAAAAAAAAAAATTAAATCCAGTAACAGGAACCAGTAAATTAATTATTTTATTATCTGATCTGGACAATAGCTTAAATTCAACTTAGCTAATAAGAAGCCAAATAATGAGGCAATCGATAAAGTAGATTCTGTTTTAAGGGTCGATAAGTTGACTTCTTGACCTTTTTATGTATAAACAAGCACTTTGAGTAGATGAATGTCAACCGAATAATAGATAATAAGGCGATTTAGATGTATTTGTATAAAATAAGTTTTTTATTCCATCGACGAAAATTACTATTTTGAGGTAAAAAAAATTTTTATCTTTCGGAAGTTCTCAGGTAAGTTATTATGTTGATTGTCAAGTTGTTACTACTTACTACATAAGTAGCATGTTGGGTTTTCTGAACAATCCTTAGAAATTCTATTTATTCGCTTACAAATATTGTTACCAGCAGTTCCCCATCATTATGGTACAATGGTTTTCATACAATTTTGTTCCGTAGTCATTCCGTTTATTTCCTTTATATTTTGATGGCAAATTAAACAATGTCCCACTGTTTATTAACATTGATTGATGAGATCGTAATTGAAATAAAGTCCTGTGAAAATTGCTAATTACTAAACCATTAAAAATAAATACTTTTTGGTTTCAATCAAGTTCCAACTAATGGAATTTTCCTTTAAAATTCTATATTTAAAAATAAAGTTTTCGATCAATTGTTGAGACTTGTACGATAGGAACTGCTTTGAAAATACTCGTACTTATTCTACTTTATATTTAGACTATTAAATAGAAACTTATTAATTCGCATAATAAAAATAGCTTTCTTTTAGGAATTACTCTAAAAAATTGAAGAGAGATTTGCTCATATTCTTTTTAGTAAATTCGGACCTCTACGGGAGTTCAGACCTAGCACCAAGTGATTACCTTTTTTTTTGTCATTGCAAAACTTCCTTAGTGATAGGAAATTGTCATCAAAAGATGATTGTGAAAATTGCTTACTACAGCTTTTTTTCCAATAGGGACTAGGGCTTCTATGAGAGAGGAGGCAGTAAAAAGTTATCTTTAAAATGAAAATAAATTATTGAATAAAATAGTGCCTCTTTTAATCAAACCAGACAATCCGAACCATGTTAAATGAAGTCTTGAAATAATGCATTTATTGTTCCCCAAACCGATATAACCTAAAAAAAAAGGATATAACCTAAAAAAAAACCGACATAACCTAATAAAATATATTTTTATTTTATTTATGTCAAAAATAAAAAAAAATCCATCCTGTATTTTAATATTGTATATATTTTAACAAGTATGCTTGCTATATATTTTTTATGGGTTTTTATTAATATTTAAGAGTCCTGAAGGATGCTAAGCACCCTCAATGGGGTTGCCACGTTGCTAACCCTCGAGGAAAGATTCTTCAAGAAGCTGTATCCCAAACATCATATCAAATGGCCAACATCTGTTTCAAAACGACCTGATATCCTCGATTACTTCATTAGCACTCCTTCAATTACCATGAATTCTAGTATTGAAAACTCTGATCATAGTCCTGTTCTCCTTACCCTAATTTTTAAGTCAATCTTAAAGGCTCTTCATCCTAGGCTGATAAAGGGCAAAATAGACTGGAACAGATTTAGAAACAAATTAGATCAACCGATTGACTTGAAACGAACATTAAAAACAGCAAATGACATTAATGATGCTGTAAATGACCTCACTATATATATACAACATGCAGTCACAACCGCTCATATCTCTTACAATACGACACAACCACAACAACAAAATTTACCAACTAAAATACGGACTTTAATTAACGAAAAAAGAAAAATGAGAATGCAGTGGCAACGCGTACGAATGTCTAGCTACAAACAGGAACTTAACCGACTACAACGTTTATGGGAAGCCACTAGACGAATACTCTCGTTCAAAAGTACATCACACCCACTGAAAAAAAGTGACGGTAACTGGGCAAAAACAGACAAAGAAAAAGCCGAAGTATTTGCTAAACATTTGGTAAATACTTTTGCTCCACATGATGATATAGAAGACAAATCACATACAAACAAAATCATCGAAGAACTAATGTTCCCACTCCCTATGAGTCTTTCTCCCAAAAATTTTAAGCCCTCGGAAATTAAATCTACAATTCTGCGCCTTCCCAATAAAAAAGCTCCTGGTTATGATCTAATAACAGCTCCTATTCTGAAGCAAATTTCCCGAAAAGCTTTAGTTTTAATCACACATATTTTTAATAGTATCCTGCGCACAACCTATTTTCCCTTACTCTAGAAATATTCTGTCATTAAAATGATTCCTAAACCAAATAAACCCATTTATTCTCCTTCCTCCTATAAACCTATCAGCCTCTTACAAATTCTTGATAAGATATTCGAGAAACTCCTATTAAAACGACTCTACCCAGTTCTAGTTAATGAAAAAATTATTCCTGATCACCAAATTGGCTTCCGATCTGAACTCTCCACTATCCAGCAATGTCATCGCATTGTTGATCATATTGCATCCTCTCTTGAAAGGAAAGAGTATTGCCCAGGAGTATTTCTAGATATCTTCCAAGCTTTTGATCGTGTGTGGCATCCTGGACTCCTTTGGAAACTCAAGCGCTTTCTTCCTTAAATATACTACCTTATCATAAATTCATATCTCTCTCAACGATATTTCCAAGTTACAATTAACTCAGAATCCTCGGAAATATATCGTATTCTCGCCGGAGTCCCACAAGGCAGTATCCTTGGTCCCATCTTATATAATATTTATACCCATGACATCCCAGCTTATCCTAATACTATCATTGCTACTTATGCAGACGATACGGCCATACTTGCTATCCATCCAAATTCTGACATAGCTTCCAACAATTTACAATCCCATATCCACAACCTTCAATCTTGGTTTAAGAGATGGAGAGGGAAGGTAAATGAACAGAAGAGTGCTCACATTACTTTCACAATTTGTCAAGGTAAACCTACTCCTTTATACCTTAATAGCAACATGATACCGCAATATGATAAAGTGCGTTATTTGGGACTTTACCTGGACAAGAGACTAACATGGAACCCACATACTAGATTAAAAAGAGCTGACGCTAACAGACGTTACCTACTACTTCTTAGACTACTGGACAAACGCTCGAAACTAACAATTAAAAGTAAACTTCTAATCTACAATGCAATTATAAAACCAATTTGGACATATGGAATTGAACTTTGGGGTTCAACGAAACGTTCCAATTCCTATCGCGTGCAGGCCTTACAATCCAAGATCCTCCGTAAAATTGTTGATGCCCCCTTTTATGATCGTAACACTGTAATACATCGTGACCTAAATCCCTTTGTTCATGACGCGTGTATTTCCCGCTATCAAAAATTTCATTCCCGTTTATCCTATCATGATAATCCACTTGTGAGAAAATTGTCTTGTACAGCCCTCACCTGAAACACTCATCGGAGACTTAAGAGACAATGGCCTAGAGATTTTCTAGAGGAATCTAACTTCCGTTAGTTGGAGAAACGCCGATGGGTGTTTACTCCCACTTCATGATGCACAAGATTGTTAATTAAAATGTTATGTAAATCTGCTTGTTACAATAAATTTGTAGTTGCAGATAACAATAAAAAGAGAAAAAAAAGAGTGCTGAAGGTATTTAAAAAATTGCCAGACATCAAATATAAATAAATAATTATTACGTAGGCTACTATATATATTTCTGGCCTAGGCAACACTAAGTGTTGCCAGGTGCGATCTGACATTTCCATTGGAAAGTTTGACATTTTTTAGCATAAACGTACTCAGAACGTTTTGACGTACGACTATCATTTGTGTTGTTTACAGTGACTTGAAAAAATCAATTTGGCAAAAAAATGGAATTAACTCGTGAACATTTTCGTGCGATCATTTTTCACAACTTTCGACGTGGATTATCACGACAAGAGTGCATCGATGAACTTAAATCTTTGTATGGCTATGAAGCACCATCCTATAGCACTGTGAAAAACTGGTACAACGAATTCAATCGTGGCCGACGCTCGCTCAAAGACGAATTCCGTGAAGGTCGTCCAAAAACAGCCGTTGTTCCAGAAAACATCGATGCCGTACGTGAACTGATAATGCAAGACCGTCATGTGACATACCGTGAGATAGAGGCATGCCTAGGCATTTCTCCCACCAGCATACATTCGATATTGCATGAACACCTGGCCGTAAAAAAGGTTTGTTCTCGTTGGATCCCGCACAATTTGACAATCGCTCAAAAAAAGGCTCGTGTGGATTGGTGTAAAGAAATGCTGAAAAAATACGATCGCGGTGCTTCAAAAGACGTTTATAAGATCGTCACAGGTGACGAATCATGGATCTATGCGTATGAGCCCGAAACAAAACAGCAATCGACCGTGTGGGTCTTCCAAGACGAGTCAAATCCAACGAAAGTTGTTCGTGGAAGAAGCACTTCGAAGCAAATGGTCGCTTGTTTCTTTGGCAAAACTGGTCATGTGGCGACTGTTCCGCTTGTGCAACGTAGGACGGTCAATTCTGAGTGGTACACCACCATTTGTTTGCCTGAAGTCTTCGGAGAAATTCGAAAAACGAACAAGAGAAGTCGAATCATTGTGCACCATGACAATGCGAGCTCTCACACATCGGCTCAAACCAGCGCCTTTTTGACCGGACAAAACGTCGAATTGATGGGTCATCCTCCGTACAGCCCTGACTTGGCACCCAATGACTTCTTTTTATTCCCACACATCAAGGAAAAAATGCGTGGTCAACGATTTTCGTCGCCAGAAGATGCTGTTGAAGCATTCAAAAACCATGTTTTGGAGGTGTCTCAATCGGAGTGGAAAAAGTGCTTCGAAAATTGGTTTGAGCGCATGCAAAAGTGTATAAATCTTGATGGAGAATATTTTGAAAAACAATAAAACCTTTTTCGTTGATAAATATTCGCATTTTCATTATTAGGCCAGAAAGATATATAGTAGCCCACGTATCGAAATTAAATCAGAAAAAACTATTTTTATAAATATCCTTAAATTTTCTGAATCATAGATAATACTGCAAATTTATATATATCTCCTTTGGATGGTTTAGTGTGCATTCAGCTTAGGACAGAAGAAACGAAATTTTTTATTATCTACAAAAGTTAGGTTTTTAAATAACAAAATATTTTCATTCATATATACCCAGAGGGAGTGTTTTTACTCGACGGTAAGGACAACAAACAAAATCGTTTACTATTTTTATTTTATTTGTTTTTGTGGAATATGCTAAAATCTTCTTGTAAATATCAATATCGGTTTTCGAATAAATCAACATTTTTGAGAGAGATTTTTTTTGCTCCTTCTTATCGATAACAAAAGCATAAGACTTAGAGAGCAATTGCTTAGCACTATAACCACGTGGCAATTGAAGGACTTTTTTCAAAATGTTTGTTTATTTTTGTTGTTGTTCTCAATGTCCGTTGAATTAGTTATGATATGAAAACTTAAAAGATTTTCTCCACTCTTAATGTTTGAGATAATTTTTAATGATTTTTTCGCAAATTTTAATAAATCCAAGTAAAAATATAAAATTATTCAAATTATGGCCACGTGTCTTCTTGCAAGACATGAAACGTTTGAGATAATTTTTGATGATTTTTTTGCACATTTTAATCGGTAATTTTTGATGATGTTTTTCGCACATTTTTACATAATTTTATAAGAAATAGTCGAAGGGCGTCAAATCAAATGATCTTGGTTTACATTTGACATTACCAAATCTCAAAATTGGGGCTCGTGGGAATTTTTTTGTACAATAAAGATATAATTTATAGTGTTATGTAGCTTATAGCATTGGTTTTTTTTTACAATAAGATAATAGATCGTTTAAACACCAAAATATGTGTTAAAATTCTAAAAAAAACTTGGTCAATAAGCAAAATTACAATTTAGAGGGCTCTAAAAACCCACAAGTATTATAACTGTGGAGAAGCGATTGTATCTGCGAAAAATGACTGTTTGGTGTGCATATTATTCCGTACCTCTTTGAAAATGAAAAAGAAGCGACCGTTAACATCAATTCTGAGCGCTATGGCTGCATGATAACCAATTTTTTGTGGCTTGATTTTAATCTGCACTTTATGTGGTTTTAACGAAACGGCGCCATAAGCCTCACAATATGGGAGATGTTGAGTTACCTTCAAGATCGTGTGATTTAGACTACGCAAAAGACCGTGTTTACACAGATAATCATTAAATTTTATAGTATTTAAAAACTAATATCCATCAATTAATGGTCTTACCGAACGAAATATACGAAAAAGTCATCAAAAACTACTTCAAAAGGATCAAGTGCTGCAAGAAGTCTCATCGCTGGTATGTTTTTGTTTGTTACCTTTTCTTCTTAGCTGAATATTGGGATAGAAAAATTGTTGATTGCGGACGTGAAGTCCTAGAGAGGTGAGTCTGATATAACCATACACTCCGTTGACACAACAGATTCTTTACACTTCGTTGGCCCAACAGAATTTATAAAGTGATCCTTATAAAATTGAAAAATAATGATTAAAAACAACAAGAAATAATATGATTTTATCATAAATTAATTTTCAAAGAAAAATTCTATTTCCTTTAATTGCAATATAAAAAAAACTTTCTTAATCCACACACATGCACATATAAAAAAAAAATATATATTCCCATTTAATTTTATTTTTAATCCACTAAACTATCCAATATCTCTTCGCTATTGGCTGGTGTTCCACAGGAGAGTATACTTGAACCCATCCTCTACAACATTTATAAAGGGTTTTCGACTAAGAGTGATATGATTTTTTTTTTTAAAAAAACACACTAATTGTTAAGAAAATTCAAATGTTTTTTATTTAATGTGAAGTACAATCGATACAATTACGTTTTGAATAAAACGTCAATCAAATGCCCTCCACGACATCTCTTGCAGGCACGAATTCGATGAACCCAATTTTTCAGCACCCCACTAAATTAAGTCGTATGCCTTCTAAAGCTTGAAGAGAGTTTGGTTTATTGCTTAAGACCAATGACTTCAAATAACCCCATAAGAAATAGTCTAATGGTGTTAAATCACAACTTCTTGGAGGCCATTCAATGTCACAATTTCTTAAAATAATCGAATCTCCAAATTTTTCTCGCAATAATTCGGTTGTTGCACGTGCTGTGTGGCACGTAGCCCCGTCTTGTTGGAACCAGATGTTGTCAAGATCAACTTCTTCCAATTTCGGCCATGAAAAATTGGTTATCATCGATCTCCATTGACAGTAACGGTGTTGCCAGCTTCATTTCGAAAGAAGTACGGACCGATGATTCCATCAGACCAAAAACCACACCAAACTGTCAATTTAGGTGAATGTAATTGGTGTTCATGAATAATTTGTGTGACAGATCATGACATATTAAAAATGGCCGAAACGTCACTTAGAAATCATATCACTCTTATTGGAAAACCCTACACATCCGAGATCCCAATCTGTTCCACACATTCTTTGCTACATACGCCTTGCATGTAGCAAAAATCCTCAAAATGCTTCCGAAATTCTCGAAATACAAATCGAAACCCTCCACAACTGGTTTATCAAGTGGAGAATACCCACGTAACTGTTGCTATCTGCCGTAAATCATGTTCTCCCATATACCTTAATGACAGTAGATTGGCTTCAGCCTAATAATAGCAATTTAGTTTTTTGTTATTGTTGTTTATAAGGTCCCTTATATATGTGTCAGAGGCTACTTCATAGCGCCATGACCGTGAGGCCATTTGGTAACTTCATGGTACGTATGGGAAGTTATCTGAGAGAGACTGGTCTGTGGTTAGTCGTATAGAATATTGATAATTTTTTTATATTTTGTGGAGGAGATTAGTATGTTATAGAAGTTTAAATAGGGGACTAGGTAATGGAGTTGTTGGGTCCAGGAGCTCCATAATGGGAGGTATTCTGCTCGCAAAGTAATTCTTGGTTATGTGACATTCATGTAGAATATGGATGATAGTGAAATGATTAAAATCTTTAAGTTTAGATAAAAAATAATCTGTATTAAGGCTGCCATATTGCTCTGAATTTGACGGTAATAGTAACTTCTTGTTAATTTTTAAAGATTCATATTAAAAAATTATTTTTGTGTATATAGTAACTTTTTTTGCGAGTACTTAACAGTTCGGCTGAAAAGTTTATAAGATAACACAGCAAAAATATTTTTTTTTGCAAAATTCATTTTAATTATTCAACATAGTTGCCTTCGAGGGCGATACAGCGATTATAGCGATCTTCCAACTTTTCGATACCACTTTTATAGTACGAGGGTCGTTCAATAAGTCCTTAGAAAATCCAAGAAATTGCGCTCGTAGTGTCGATAAAGATTTTTTTTTTGCAAGTAACATTATCGACAGGAAAGCTGTCAAAATTTCAGCTCGATCTATAGCGTAGGTCAATTTCTATCGTCGATTTAAGTTAACGACATTTATTTGTGCATAACAATGGAAAAAAGCGAGTTTAGGGCTGTCATCAAACATCTCCATTTGAAACGCTTAAGCCCGAAAGAAATCAAAGCCGAGTTGGATGCAGTTCATGGCACATCTGCACCTGTGTTTGCGACGGTTTACAATTGGGTGAATGAATTTAAACGTGGCCGTTCATCCACAAAAGATGAACATCGTTCAGGACGCCCAGTTGAGGTGTCTACTCCTAAAATCATCGACAAAATCCACGATCTGATTTTGAACGATCGGCGAATTAAAGTGCGCGAATTAGTTGAGGCCACGGGCATATCACAAGGTACAGTCGCGTCAATTTTGCATGAAAAATTGTCTGTGAAAAAATTTTTGGCAAGATGGGTGCCGCGTTTGCTCTCAAAAGAGAATAAGCGCAATCGTGTAGTGGACTCTGAGGCTATGTTGGCACTCTTTCATCGCAATCCTGCCGAATTCCTTCGTCGATATGTCACTGTGGACGAAACCTGGATACACTACTACACTCCAGAAACGAAGAGACAGTCATCACAGTGGATTTTCAAAGGTGAACGGGCTCCGAAGAAGGCAAAAACTGTGCCATCGGCAGGCGGTCTTTTGGGATTCGCAGGGCATCATTTTTATCGACTACTTGGAAAAAGGAAAAACAATAAGAGGAGCGTATTACGCGTCGTTATTGCAACGGTTGAGCGAGAAAATCAAAGAGAAACGCCCCCATCTGAAGAAGAAAAAAATCCTCTTGCATCAGGACAATGCGCGTGTGAACACCTGCGTTGTTTCCATGTCCAAAATTGTGGAATTGAGAATGGAATTGTTGCAGCATCCCGCTTATTCACCAGATTTGGCCCCGAGTGATTTTCAATCTGAAGAAATGGCTTGGCGGACGACGGTTCACTTCCAACGAGGACGTCATTGCTCAAACGGATGAGTATTTTGCAGAACTTCCGAAATCCTATTTTTTGGACGGGATAAAAATTTTGGAAAAACGGTTGGAAAAGTGTATAGAACTAAAAGGAGATTATGTTGAAAAATAAAAATTTTTTTTTAAAAAAAACAGTTTTTTTCTATTTTTTTCTAAGGACTTATTGAACGACCCTCGTACTCTTTCGGTTTTGCCTCAAAATAGGCCTCAGTTTCGGCAATCGGTCTTAAATTTCTTGCCAGCGAGCATTCTCTTGAGGTCTGCAAACTGGAAAAAGTCGCTGTGGGCCAGATCTAGAGAATACGGTGGATGGGGAAGCAATTCGTAGCCCAATTCATTGAGTTTGACCATCGTTTTCATCGACTTGTGACACGGTGCATTGGCTTGGTGAAACAACACTTTTTTCTTCTTCAAATGAGGCCGTTTCTTAGCGATTTCTTTCTTCAAACGATCGAATAACGCTATATAATAGTCGCTGTTGATCGTCTGTCCCTTCTGGAGATAGTCAATGAATATTATAGTATGCGCATCCCAACATACAGACGCCATCACCTTGCCAGCCGACTGTTGCGTCTTTCCACGCTTTGGATTTGGTTCGTCGCTCGCTCTCTACTCTGCCGACTGCCGATTGGACTCTGGAGTGTAGTGACGGAGCCATGTTTCATCCATTGTCACATATCGACGCAAAAATTTGGGTTAATTGCGCTTTAACAGCTCCAAACACTGCTCAGAATCATCAACACGTTGTTGTTTTCGGTCCACAGTGAGCTCACGCGGCACCCATTTTGCACACAGCTTTCGCATGCCCAAATATTCATGCACGATATGTCCAACACGCTCTTTCGATATCTTCAGAGTCTCAGCTATCTCGCTCAACTTCACTTTACTGTCATTTAAAATTATTTTGTGGATTTTTTTGATGTTTTCTGCCGTAACCACCTCTTTTGGGCGTCCACTGCGTTCTGCATCAACTGTGCTCGTACGACCAGATCGAAATTGACGAAACTAATATTCCACAGTTGAAATAGCTGGAGCAGAGTCCGGATAACGTTTGTCAAACCATGCTTTGGTTTCCACTGTACTTTTTTTCATCAAAAAGCAATGCTTTATCAATACACGAAATTCGTCTTTATCCATTTTTTTTTCAATAACAAAAGTTGCTTCACTCAAAATGCTATATCTCACGAACCAATCGAGCGATTGCTGTCAAATGACAGGAATCATTTGAAGGATGGTGCTTTGTGATAATTAAGTAGATTTTTGCACGAGGCGCCATCTAGACGTCAACCTTATAAACTTTTCAGCCGAACTGTTATAAGTTTTCAATTTGATAATTAACATATCCAGTAATAGCAAAATGAGGTTCATTGCTCAAGATAATTTTCACAATTTTTATAAATTTATGATATAAATAAATATTTAATAAATATGCATTAAAAAATGGAAATTTTTAAGCTTAATTTATGGTATTTTAAATAATATATTATATTTAGAATAGTTAAAAGACAGAACTGTACATTCCAAACTTGAGTATGAATATTCGCTTAGTATTCGTAAAATATTATTTCTTTTATTTAATTTCACAACTAAGACTTTATTATTTTCTGGATCAACCTTAATAAATATTACAAAAAAAGGTACGAAATTTTTAAAAAAAACTAGCAATATTAAAATGGTAAAAATAGTAAAAAACTTTATCCAAAATAGGTGATAACAGAAGAAGAATTACGTAAATTATTTAAGAAATAACTGCATTCTAAGTTTACCCTAATAAAAATTAATGCAGACTTTAATATAATGGAATTTTTAACTTTAAAGAAAAATATTACAATTACGTGTTAATTGTATTTACGGAAAGGTATTCAAGGTTTTAGGATGCTTTTTAAAATTGATCGTCCTAATAAATACCTCTCATATAAATAGCTTTAGTTCTTATTGAAAATTCTATTCAGCAAAAAGTTTATTTTTGTCTTAGGGAACCGGTCTTTAATCGAAAGTTAAAAGTACCATAAATACCTTAAATTATTAAATGCTATAAAATTTTAGTAGACCATTTAAAACTTATTATAAAAAAAAAATGTATAAAGTTAGGCATATCGTGAGCTAAAAATCAAATTAAAAAATTCCGCCTGCAATAACTTTTCTTATTAATTTCTTGTCCATTTCATTACGTTTATCTGAATAGCAAATAGTAATTAATTTTGAATTAAGGACAATCTTTTTCCAAACAATTTGACTTATGAAATTGTTGAAATTTTCATTTTGTTTTTTATTTTTTTAAATGAATTATTAGAGAAGCTGCTATCCTTCGATTGTTGTTTTCACAGATTTTTTTTTTATTATTTTGTTGGCAGCAATGATCATTTGAAGGGTGTTGTTGCTTACATAAATTTATTAATTCATAATAAATGAATAACGTGACAAAGTTTCGAGTACTTTTTTTCCTAAATTTATGATTTTTTCTTAATTGTTTTATTTTTTTTAATAGCTTAATAAATTTGCATTTCGTAGTTTATATGAATTATTATTTTTGATAAAAATCTTTTGCCAGAACATGTTTCTATTTTTGATAATAAAATGTAAAATAATTCATAAATTAAAATAATTCTGCCATTGCCGAAAAAAGCTCATCTTCCCTTTGGACAGATCGTTGAAAGAAGACCCGAGAATTTCAAGTTGACATACATCATTTCCGAATAGCTTATGACGGAGTAAGACACGCAGGATATATCATCGACGATGGGAGAAAGATGAAAGGCATCGGCGTACCGTCAGCAAGGAGGAAAGACACGATGGTATTGGAATTGGAATTTATCAATTTTCAAGTTTGAATGATATTTTAAGTTTGAAAGACATTTGCTTGTTGAATCATATGCAAGCATCTCTCATCGACGCCATGCACACGAATTGGAAATGTCTCCATCATACCTATTAAAAATTATCAAAAAAAATTTACCCTCTTACCCGTATAAAATTCAATTGACGTAACATCTCCAGGTAAATGACCATGAACGGCGGCGAGACTGGAGTGCTCGAGTTTAACAGATCGGCATGGACGACCACCATTTTTGCCAAAAAATCATTATGAGCAACAAAGCACACTTCGACTTGGCTGTCTATTGCTGTTATTGGGGCACTGAAGACCCTCAACTGATACATCAAACACCACTACACCCTCGTAGAGTAACTGTACGGTGCGGCATTTGGGCCGGCAGCATCATTGGGTCATATTTCTTGAGGATGCTGGAGGCAATGCTGTAATAGTTACTGGTGACCGCTATCGGGACATGTTGGAAATT
The DNA here is from genome assembly GCA_958298945.1 of Atherix ibis. Lineage (NCBI taxonomy): Eukaryota > Metazoa > Arthropoda > Insecta > Diptera > Athericidae > Atherix > Atherix ibis. The sequence goes on along the minus strand of OY282605.1, from coordinate 24,723,279 downwards.
TTCTAGCTGAATTGGATCAATTAGGCCTACAGAACATGTGGTTCCAAAAAAACAGTGCCATATCACATACAGCTTGTACTACGATGCAAATTTTGAAGGAAATTTTTCCCTACTGAATAATGTCAAAAGGTGGTGATATCGAGTGGCACCCACGATCCCCTGATTTGAAACCACTAAGTTTCTTCGTATGGGGGTACTTGATGAAAAAGGTGATGGTTGAGGACCCCAATAGAAACGAAATTTCTGAAATATTGTAACACCACACACAAATTGACGGAAAAAAACATGGTGGATCGAATTTCCATCTACGAAGCATTGGCCAAACGGAACGAAATCGACCCATTTCTAAAATGGATGGTGACTGGGGATGAGAAATGGGTCCTATATGGCAATATTGTGTAAAAACGATCGTGGTCAAATAGCGGTGAAGCGGCTCAAAATGTGGGCAAACCAGGACTAACGGCCAGAAAGGTTGTGCTAAACATTTGGTTGGACTGGAAAGGAGTCATCTACTATGCTTCCATAAAGCCAAACAGTAAATTCTGAATTTATGTCCAAAATATTTTCTTATTGTTTTTGTATAATTCTCTTTATAAAAAAAACACCCAATAAAAATATGACAATTTTCAATATAAATTTTTTACGGTTCATATTATCTTGAGATAAAAAACGCAATATTTTCCAGATCGTGGGTAGATAAGAAATATTCTTCAAAATTTATTAATTATTTTCCATATTTTTTTATATGAAAACTTGAATGTTAAGAGAAGCAATAAACATTAATAATTGATAAATGAAAGCTTGATGTGCCTAAAAGAGTTCCCTGAAAACTCTTTTAAGATTGCCGAAATAACACCAAAAGTCTGCGAAAATTTTATGGTAAAAATGTGCTTAAAACAGTTCGCTTTGCGTCGCGGTCAGTGGCAGTCATTTGATCGACACTATATTCCATACATAATCTTAAAGATTATATAATAAATCAATAAAATAAAAATTATAAAATTTTATTTCATTTAAAATCACTAAAAAAACTTCAACCTAGAGCATAAAATGCGCCCCTGTGTTAATACTCAATGACATTAGTATAAAAAATTCATAAATTAAAAATTATATTTTTATAAATAATTTTTCAGGATATTTAACGTAAATTTTTTTTCTTTGACAGGTTTTTCATTTCTACGTTATTGTACAATTTTTACGTAACACATATATGCATTTATACACATAGCCATGAGACACATCCGCTCCTATGGAGCATATAGCGGCACTAGAGACTCTGTGAACTCTCTCCATCTGTTTCTGTCTTGGGCTAGCCTTTTCACTTCCGACCATGAATTGCCAATTTGTTGGTGTTCGCGCTCGACCGATCTTCTCCAAGTGGTCCTTGGTCGTCCTCTGCTGCGATTGCCCTGTGGGTTCCAATCTAGTGCCATCCCAGCTATGTCCGTAGGTGGTTTTCGCAAGATGTGGCCAATCCAACTCCATTTCCTGCGTTTGATGTCAGCTAGCAGGGGTATTTGCTTCGTGAGAAGAAGCAGCTCATCGTTCGTTATCCAGTTTGGCCAGAAGATCTTGCTTATACGCCTCAAGCATCTGTTCACAAATGTTTGAGGCTTACGAGTCGTGCTGTCGGTTACTTTCCATGTTTCGCAGCCGTACAGCAGGACTGGCTTGACGTTTGAATTGAATATTCGAAGTTTGAGTGCTATGGAGAGGTGGTTGGAACGCCACACGTTCCCAAGCAAGGTGTATGCTTGTCGCGCCTTGTTGATGCACGTTTGGATGTCTGTTTCAGTTCCACCATCCTGAGCATGCTGCCAAGGTAACAGAACTTTTCGACATCTTCAACTTGGGTACCGTGTAGCATCAAGAGCCTCTCGCAGGTGGCGCCGATACGCATCAATTTGGTCTTCTTGATGTTGATTCTCACCCCCACTTCTTCGGCGTTGGAGGCCAGAGCATTCAGTTTCTCCTGAATGCCGTTGAAGGTGTGGGACATGAGGCATATGTCGTCGGCGTACTGGATACCGTTGCTGGCTGTGTTGTTAGTGCGTTGAAAGACTAGGTCTAGGGCGATTATGAAGAGGATAGGCGAGATTACGCAACCCTGCCTGACTCCTCTCGAGATGTTGAATGGATCGCTGTTTCGTCCTTTGAAGCGCCCTCTACCCGGGGCCTCACGGTATAGTTCTCGGATGAGATCGATGATGGCCTGTGGGATGCCTAGTTCAGCCAGAGCACTCCAGATGGCGTCACGAGAAATCATGTCCAAGGCTCTTTCGAAGTCAACGAAGAGAAGATAGAGTGGGCTGTTCCATTCGTTCGACTGTTCAATGATCATTCAAAGGCTGTTGATGTGATCAATACAGGAGCGGTTTGGTCTAAAGCCAGACTGCTCGTTGCGAAGGGTACTTTCCACTGTTGGAATGATGCGGGTCAGGATGATTGAGGCGATTAGTTTCTGGATGGTGTTGAGCAGAGTGATTCCCCTCCAGTTTTTGCAATCGCCAAGGTCACCTTTCTTCGGGATGGTGATAATTACTCCTTCTTTCCAGCTGTCCGGGAAGTGGCATTGTGTCCAGGCTTCTGCAATTATAGGATGCAACAACAAGGCCAGAAGTGGCGGGTCAAACTTCAGAACCTCTGGGGCCAGGTTGTCAGGTCCGGGTGCTTTGCTGTGCTTAAGCTTGTTGACTGCTGTTGTGATCTCCATAATCGTGGGCGGTGTTGTTGGGATGAATCTTCGTTGGTTTCTGTGCGTCACCGGAGGAGGAAGATGGAATTCTGGAGCTACTGGAAGGGATTCTGAGAAGAATTCCTTCCAGCGGTCGAGTTGTTCTTCATCCGTGGAGAGAGCTTGACCGTCTTTGTCCTTAAGTGGTGGCAGTGAGGGTGTTCTTTTTCCGGATATTTTATAAAAAAATACTTCAAAAAATATAAAAACCATACTTTCCTATAAGTGCCAAAACAACAACTTTAAAAACAACAAAAGTATACAAACATTTCGGTATGCTACAACTTTCATGGAGAATGGCGTGTTTTTAAAAACTCTCCGAAAGTTTACAAACGTTGAGGCACTTGATATTTAAATTGGCTGTGGTTGTGTTTAAATTGTATTTTTGTTTGTAATAATTGTCTACATAAAAAAATTATGTCTACATAAAAAAATCTACGCAAAAGTATGTCTACATAAAAAAATCTACACAAAAGTATGCAAGCGTTATGATTTCTCACCGCTTTTGCAATAATTCAGTCAGAAAATTGCGTATACATAAAGTTACCGAAACGATGGGAGTGTGGCGCTCTCATCGTTCCGATTTGAGTTCTGTTTTTTTTTGTTAAGTTGGTACATCTGTTGTTGATATTCCCTTTAAATCTTAGCATCATAGCTTGACATTTGCAAAAGTTACGTAGCCAAGAGTACATCTAACTCTGTGTGTATTGGCGATTTTTTACAATTTTTAGAAATGGATTTAAATTTGCAACAACGAACTTGTATTAAATTTTGCGTAAAAAACGAATTTAATGATGCGCAAACGTTGGAAATGTTGGAAAAGTGTTTCAGCAATTATTCTTTAAAGAAAACGGTCGTTTGCCAGTGGCACGAACGGTTCAAAATTGGTCGTGAGTCAATCAAAGATGATGAACGCAGTGGCAGACCATCGACATCGAAAACCGACGAAAACATTGATAAAGTAAAAGAAATGTTGGTCAATAACCGCAAATTAACCATCAGAGAGATAGCGGAGGACTTGAACATTTGGTTAATGATTTGGGTTTCCGTCGTGTAGCAGCAAAGTTGGTGCAAAAGACATAATTTCAAAAGGATCATTACTGGAGACGAGACGTGGGTTTATGAGTACGATACGCAATCCAGACATCAGGCAAGTAAATGGCGTTCACCAAATGAGCCGAGACCAAAAAAACCACGTTGTTTTCAGTCAAAAAAGAAGGCAATGCTCACGGTTTTCATGGATTACAACGGTGTAGGGCATCATGAATTTTTGCCAGAAGGCCGGACAGTAAACAAAGAGTATCATTTGGGCGTTATGAGACGTTTTTGTGAGACCAGAATTAACACCGTCGCACAGTGCCATCATTATTCGTAATTTTTTGACGAAAAATGCAACAAATACCATCCTACAACCATCGAATTTTGTAGGATTTGGCTCCCTGTGAATAAATTCCGGTAACTTTTTGATCAAGGTGGTATACGAAAATCGGATGTACAGGCCTATCCAAGTATTCTTTAATCTAAGGTATTCCCATCATTCCCACTGACATGTTATTTGATTTCAAACAGCTGCACTTTCCCGTTCGCTTGGCAATCTCAATGACCATCAACAAGGAATAAGGTCAATCACTTCACGTGTGTGTGGAAAAGCTTTTTTTCAGCCGAAAAATTTATTTGTGTTTTGCAGAAGACGGAAAGGCTAAAAATATTGTCTATGCCAGAGCACTTGAGTAAATTTTTCAAATTTAATTTTAATGAACAAAAATGTTTTGTCTTCTATTTATTTTGTACATGCAAATGTGTCTGCTTTGTATATGCTTAAATAATTAAATTTTTGCTAATAAAAATCTCCAAAAATTACTACGATTAATTTCTATAAAATTCACTAAGATATTAATTTATTATTCAATAAAAATTATGTTTAAACCAAAAGTTGTTAAATGCATTTTAGTTGAAGCAATTTTATATCAATTGAAATGTATAATGTTGTTTATTGAAATTCTAGTTTAAAAATAGGAAAAACAATTATTACTTTTCGTTTCTATGCAACATTACAAATGCATGTTAGGCAGTATTTGCAAAATATTCAATCTTTGCCAAAAAAAAATCTTTGCAGCTTACCTCATCTGCCTTCCCTTTTTTATCAAAAAAGAAGTGTTCCCATTTTATCGAGAATAAATAAATTTAGTTACTTTTTTTTTTGGTTGTAACTTTGTACCTTTTTGAAATTCTTATTTTTCTTCTTATTTTTTTTTTAACATTATAAATCATACCAAATAACGACCGTAAAAGTGAAAAGTTCAGATCATAAAAGGAAATTTTCTTTCATAGCCAATAAATAGCAACCGTTAGGGTTGCGAAAACTTTTTTCCACCATTTGCCATCAATGAGTGCTTCCTTTGAAAAGAAACTTTGAATTTTGGTGTCGCTTTAATGGTTCATTTATTTGCAATTTCAAAATGACTTACTTCCTTCCTCATAGCAATAAGAATTCTTCTGTTTGTATTTGTAACGGAAAGTTTTTTTTTTTTATCCTACTCAGAACTAAGAACATAAGTTTATGTACGAGTACTTTATGTACTACATGCACTCTTATGGGAAGTTAAGAAGTCAAAAAGAAGATAATTTTTAAATATACCAAAGTTTCCAAGTAAAATAGTAATACTTAAAAGCTAGACTACAAATAACATATTAATGTTAAAATAATTATTTCAGATGCTAATTAAAATTGATTTGCAAATCAATTTGGTTTAAAAATTTCCAATTTGAAATTATTTTTATTTTTAAAAACGTTTTAATTTTTTCTTTTTATAGCAAAAAAATGCCTTATTTTTACTATATAATAAGTTTATTAAAGAAATAAAAAAAAGATTGAACCATTTCTTGGGGTTGAAAATTTTACAAAAAGTATCAAATCAAAATCTAGTAAAAAACTTAAAATATTAAATTTAGAAATTTTTCTATTTTTTAAAGAAATTTCCCAACTGTCAGAATATTATGGTGCAGTGCTTAAAGCTATTCGTAGCTCAATTAATGATTCTATACTCAACGAGATTTAACATTATCTACTCGGCAATAGAAGTGGTGGTGTTGATTTGGGTGCCGAGGCATGTGATAATTATAGAAAATGAACGTGCTTTCATGTTGCCCAGTATGCCACACCTACTAAAGGAATGCCATAAAACATCCTCAGCCATACGCATAAAGTCAGACTGGGCCTATAGTGTAACCCTTTTGGCATCTTACTGGCCATATACCAACTATATAGTCAACTCAACATCCTTATCTAAATACTAGGTACGAAAATTGCTCAGAATCCGCATGGGACATCCTGCTACCAGCTATAAATTTTTATTCGGAAACCATGCACGCACTATCTGCCAATCTTCTGGGATTCTGTTGACTATTCCACAAATTTTAAGTGAATACCAGCAAATGATATATGCAAAATTATCATTTCCAAGTTCCCTTTTTAAGCTGATCAAACATATGAACATGCTCCACAAATTATAACAAACGCGAACTGATGTAGCCTTCTAATAATAGATCGGCGGTGTTTAGGAAACTGATAATGGACACCCAAACGAAACTTGAAGCCGGCAAATGACCTAATCTTCTGTCCAAAAGTCCTTAAATGGAAACTAAAGAAGTTTAGCATTCTAACAAATCGCGGAACCGATAATCCTTACAAGGATCTATTACAAATAATAGGTATGATACGAAAATTTGAAAGGCGGAAATAAAACTTTTTATAACGAGATACCGTCATATCATGACATTTGAGGGGCTTCAAGATAGGAATGTATAAAGTGACTTTAATGTAATGCTGAACATAAAAGGGAGCTTCGAAAGTGGATTCTATATTAATTGGTTATCTACACGTAAGTACAGCATTTCTTTTAGATTAAGAGTAAAAGTCGGAGAGTAAAAGTTACGCGGACACTTTTACGTTTGTTAACTTTAATTTCTTCTTTTCGTAAGCCAGCTCTGGGGGATTTGAATTTGAGTTAAGAGAATTTTAAAAGTCTGTTAAAGATAATTCTTAAATAAAAAGTGAAGAGATACAATAAAATGAACGACCCTAAGACACTCAAGGTTTCTCTGGAAACTAATATTTTAGGTCTACTAAGCGCAATTATATATAAAAAATTTGTTAAATTGGGTTACTATTTATTCAAGTCCTTAAAATGCAATCAATTTTTAACAATATGATGTATAAAAATGTATGGACTAATATTTTTTCTCTAGAAATTAATACTAAAATTTAATAAAAAAATTTACAAATGTACCGATAGATATATACAAAGGTAGTCTGATAAATCAGTGATAAATGTAAGAAATATAGTTGATATAGGCAAAATAATATATTTTTTTATTATGTGGTATTTTTTAAAATAGATCAAATAAAATTTTATAAGCATCTATTTATTAGTTTACACTAATAATTGACAGCTATTGAAAGAAGGCAAGTTTTGTATTTTTTTCTTAAAAAAGTGAATTTTGTGTGTTAAAAAGACAATATTTTTTTTGGGGGAAAAAAGCATATTTGAAATCAAAACCAAGCTTAATCATACCTTTTAACGGAAGTAGTTTACTAAATTATATTGTGGACAAACGAGCAAAAGTGGTGCTGAGCGCTCAGGACATCTAATGAGAGCACCACCGAAGAAATTATTTATTAATCAAATCGATGATATTGTTGGTTGTGGCTACTATTTTCTTCATCAATTATATTGAAACTGAAAAAAAAACAATAATAAGACAGTATTTAGAAGTTTTATTAGCCCAGTTGCATAATGAAATTCACACAAAACTTCCATATTTGGCAATGAAAAAGTTCTGTTTCTTCATGACAATGCACTCATATACATTCATCGGTAATTGCAATGGCAAAATGAGTTAAATTACATTATGAACTGTTTTCCCACTCACCGTATTCTTCAGATTTAACTGACTGCGATATGGCTTAGTGGGAAAAAATTTGCATCCACTTCTGAAGTTATAGCCAAAACTGCATCCTAGTATGACAAATTGCACTATGCAGATGATATAAGGAAGTTGAAGTATCATTGGATAAAGTTTTTCGAGCTAAAAGAAGAATATTTTAAATCATAAATTAGTTTTTGTTAAATAAATTAATTCCATCTTTCATTTATCACTAACTTATCAGATGGCCCTCATAGTAGATAGAATTTCTAGTATGAACTAAAACTGAATTTCATGAAAGAGAATAAGTTCTGAAATAAATTGAATTGCAAATAATCTTCGGCAGTATCTACTTTATGATCACCTACACATAATATTCGCATCTTTTATTATATTTCCAGGGAGTACTTCGTATAAATAAAGTTTGTACTTGTATACAAAAGTGAAATTTGATTATTATTAACAATAGGGTTTAAAGTACTAACCGAGATTGTGTACACCGTTCATGTTTCGGTAGGAATCAGAATAATTTCGGAACGGATGTTTAGTCCAATTTCCGGAAATTTTAATTGATTTACTAAGCTTGACTGGACATGAAGTTCTAATAAAGTATATAGAATACGAAAAGTTTTACAGAACTTATAGACGAGGCACGAAAAGTTCATTTCACTTGAAAGACTGTTTTGCGGAGACTTCCTTACACCTAGTTTAGATATTATTCACTATTTAAATTATTTCAGTTTTTGAATATGATTATATTCGCAAAGGTGCAGTTACACTTTGAATGAAATTAAAATCTATTTTTAGATATGCACATTATTAAATGCAATTCACTCCGAATAGCATTGCAAATTCGATGAACGTTTAGTTATGGAAATGTGAATATTCTTAAAATTATCCTAAAATAATTGGATTTGTTTTTTTTACTCTGTTTAAGGAAAGTGCTATATTTTTTTTTATAAAAAATTTCTATATAGCAGCAAGGATTTTGTCAATAACTTTGAAAATCATTAAAAACCAATCCAAAATTCGATCATATTCAATACTGCACTTGTAAATACATCATCTACGAATATTTTCCGATTCTTCAGTAAAAACTCAGGTTTCCCATTTTTATTTAAAAAAAAATGCTTCGAGTTTGGGGAATTTCTTAAGCCGATGGTATTTTTCACAAGAGACTTAATTTGCAGCGTTAAAATTTGATCAAGAATAGATTCATTAGCAAGAAAATGCCATGATTTTCAGGAAGAAATAAAAATTGTTATTGAACTAAGCAAATTTTTTATTTATGAATAATTTTAAGTTTAGAAAAAAAACTTTAAAAAAATCATTTAATGGTAATAGTTTTTGTATTGATTTTCAACCTTCTTACAGGTCGTCTGTGTACAGGAATTGGACATCTTCTATAGCACGATTCAACGACTTTTAACAAAATACCTATTGTCATAGTCCTGTAATGTCAATGGATACAGGAACTAAAGGTTAGAGACCAATTGGATGCTTCAACAACAAGCCGTTGGTGGAGAATTTTCAAAAAAGGTATCATTAGCGATGAGGTATATTTCCACCTAATTGGATACTTTAAGAAACAAAATTTACTCCTTTCGGGCACTACATATCCAATTGTCATACAAGGACAGTCTATGCACCCAAAAAATTTAATTTTTTGGCGCTGTTTTTGAGTTACGAGGGTTGTTCAATAGCTCCTTAGAAAATTCGAGAAATTGCGCTCGTAGTGTCGGTAAAGATTTTTTTTGTAAGTACGAGTAGCATTATCGACAGGAAAGCTGTCAAAGTTTCAGCTCGATCCATAGCGTAGGTCAATTTCTATAGTCGATTAAAGTTAACGACATTTATTTGTGCTTAGCAATAGAAAAAAGCGAGTTTAGGGCTGTCATCAAACATCTCCATTTGAAAGGCTTAAGCCCGAAAGAAATCAAAGCCGAGTTGGATGCAGTTCATGGCACATCTGCACCTGTGTTTGCGACGGTTTACAATTGGGTGAATGAATTTAAACGTGGCCGTTCATCCACAAAAGATGAACATCGTTCAGAACGCCCAGTTGAGGTGTCTACTCCTGAAATCATCGATAAAATCCACGATCTGATTTTGAACGATCGGCGAATTAAAGTGCGCGAATTAGTTGAGGCCACGGGCATATCACAAGATACAGTCGCTTCAATTTTGCATGAAAAATTGTCTGTGAAAAAAATTTCGGCAAGATGGGTGCCACGTTTGCTCTCAGAGGAGAATAAGCGCAATCGTGTAGTGGACTCTGAGGCTATGTTGGCACTCTTTCATCGCAATCCTGGCGAATTCCTTCGTCGATATGTCACTGTGGACGAAACCTGGATACACTCCAACACCCAGAAACGAAGAGTGGATTTTCAAGGGTAAACGGGCTCCGAAGAAGGCAAAAACTGTGCCATCGGCCGGCAAGGTGATGGCCACGGTCTTTTGGGATTCGCAGGGCATCATTTTTATCGACTACTTGGAAAAAGGAAAAACAATAACAGGAGCGTATTACGCGTCGTTATTGCAACGGTTGAGCGAGGAAATCAAAGAGAAACGCCCCCATCTGAAAAAGAAAAAAATCCTCTTGCATCAGGACAATGCGCGTGTGCACACCTGCGCTGTTTCCATGGCCAAAATTGTGGAATTGAGAATGGAATTGTTGCAGCATCCCGCTTATTCACCAGATTTGGCCCCGAGTGACTATTTTCTTTTCCCCAATCTGAAGAAATGGCTTGGCGGACGACGGTTCACTTCCAACGAGGACGTCATTGCTCAAACGGATGAGTATTTTGCAGAACTTCCGAAATCCTATTTTTTGGACGCGATAAAAATTTTGGAAAAACGGGTTTAGAGCTAAAAGGAGATAATGTTAAAAAATAAAATTTTTTTTTTTTTAATAAACAGTTTTTTCCATCTTTTTCTAAGGACTTATTGAACAACCCTCGTAGCAAAGTGCGTCTTCGAAAAGGATGCCATTAACCATGTTTCAGTAAAGGCTGAACTTTATCGAGGCATATTATGCAACTTTTAATTACCTGAATCGGGTGAACATTGACTTGGACAATTTTTAGCTTTAACAGGACAATGCCACATATCACAGAATCCTTAAAATAATAGCTCTATCACTAACGGAAATTGTAGAACGCATTATCTGACGAAACAACGATGTTAAACGACCGTCAAGATCGTGCAATTTGACACAATTGGACTACTTTCTCAAGATCTATGTAAACATTAAGATCTATGCCAATAAGCTTAGTATGATTCCAGGGCTGAAAGACATAATCATATACGTTATAAAAGATATACCGCCCGATCTGTGCTAAAAAATAATTGAAAATTTTGACAGGCGCATACTGTCTTCACCAAAGAGTCATCATGAGCATATGGCCCATTTTTTGGGCTCTTTATTGGCTGTGGAATTTATACATTTATAAAATACTATATTATATTTATTGTATATATAAATGCAATTGGATTTAAAAAATATAATAACATTGTACTTTTTTAAGGCTTCGAAAAGTCGTTCCGCGTATCTAATCCTTGAGTTTTATGCCACCAAAAAACTTGTAATCTTGATAATGACTTTTATGAGGAATAATAGTTTTTATCAAGATTACAAGTTTTTCGGCGGCATAAAACACCGCGTTGACGAATTCCTTTTATATTTGAGCTCTTGTGACAACAGAGAGTCGATTAAAAATTTTTGTTCCTCCCATCTTATATTTGACTCTGACTTATAGAAAGTCCTAAAAAGTCCTTGGGGAATAATACACTTTTTCAAGATTATAAATTTTATTCGGTGGCAAAAAGTACCCCGTTTACGGAAGCCTTTAATATTTGAGCTCTTGTGACGTTTAACAGTCGATTCAATTTTTTTTTTAAAAAAAGTCCTGGAAAAGTTTGGAAAAATTGTTCTTCGTTTCTAATCCTTGAGTTTGAGTTACGAAAAGTTTCCAAAGTTTTCATATAAAAGGCATCCGCGAAAGTCCATCTCGTTTACGAATGCCTTTTATATGTGAGTTCTTGTGAGGTCTGACAGTCGATTAAAATTTTCAGAGACTTTGAAAAATTGTTTTTTGCATATAATCCTTGAGTTTAACATACAAAAAGTCCTAAAGAGAACTTGGGGAATAATAGTCCTTTTCAATATTAAAAGTTTCGATGACATAAATAATCCCGTTTACGGATGTCTTTTATGTTTAAGATCTTGAAAGGTCTGACAGTCGATTAAAATTTTCTAAAAAATAATCCTGGAAAGGCTTGAAAAAATCATTTTTTGCATCTAATCCTTGAGTTTGAGTTATAAAAATTCCTAAAGAGTCCATGGGGAATAATATTCCATATCAAGATTACAAATTTTCCGTTGGCATAGAACACTTCGTTTACGGATGCCTTTTATATGTGAGTTCTTGTGAGGTCTGACAGTCGATTGAAATTTTTTTTTTAAAAGTCCTTCAGAGACTTTGAAAAATTGTTTTTTGCATATAATCCTTGAGTTTAACATACAAAAAGTCCTAAAGAGTACTTGGGGAATAATAGTCCTTTTCAATATTAAAAGTTTTCGATGACATAAATAATCCCGTTTACGGATGTCTTTTATATTTAAGATCTTGAAAGGTCTGACAGTCGATTAAAATTTTTTCTTAAAAATAATCCTGGAAAGATTTAGCAAAATCGTTTTTTGCATCTAATCCTTGAGTTTGACTTACGAAAAGTCCCAAAAAGATTATGGGGGATATTCCTAGTCAAGACAAATTTTTCGGTGACTTTAAACACCTTGTTTACGGATGCCTTTTATATGTAAGCTCTTGTGAGGTCTGACAGTCGATTAAAACTTTTTTTAAAAAAGTCCTGGAAAGGTTTGGAAAAATCATTCTTTGCATCTTATCTTTGAGTCCTTGGAAAATAATAGATTTCATCAAGATTACAAATTTTCTGGTGGCATAAAACACCCCGTTTATGGATGCGTTTTATATTTGAGCTTTCGTGAGGTCAGACAGTCCATTAAATTTTTTTTTAAAAATTACTTGAAAAGCTTAGAAAAATTGTTCCTCGAATCCTTGGACATTGCAGACATGTTAATACCTCCTGCCATATAGCTATCTCCATTAACAGGTTTTTGTATGGGAAAATAAATTTCTGTGACTTCTCAGCCCCCTTTTGTAGCCTAATCTATATCCGTGCGAATTTTCTTTATTAACTTAAAATAAGAATAAAAACTTTTAGGAGGACATCTGCTTAATATTGTTGATAACCCAAAAGAATCACTTTATAAACGATAACATAAAAAAAAACTGTCTCATTACTTTTATGCTTATCCTAAAAATTTAAAAATAGCATCAAAATATTAAATAATTGAAAAACTAAACTTGATGACAGAAGAACATTTTCTAGACTAGACATTTCTTTGAATATTTTACGTAAGCAATCATCTGTTTTTTTCAATCAGATAAGAAAAAAACGTTACTAAAAAAAAAGCACTTAGCCAATTTTCATGGCCAAGAAAATTAACATTTTTTCAATAAGACTATTAGCTTCGCAGTTGTTCAAATTTAAATTATTCAATTTTGCCAATTTATCATAATAATAACTTAATAGTTGAACATTTTAGCACTAAAGATATTTATTTTGAGCATCTTTCAACTCACTAGATAATAATTAAACATGAACTAGAAATAGAAAATTTTTGACAGCCGATTTACTTGTAGAAAATTTTTTATTATTTTCAGAACATCGATTATTATCATTTCCTGTACTTAATATTCACCAAAGGGGAACTCCTCACATAAAATACGTTTATTGCTAATTTTTATTGAGTTTTCTTGTCTGCCAGAAGACAGATACTTTGAGCGAATATATCGTTGCTTCTATACAATTAAATTTATTATAGCAGAACATAAGTCAAATAGTTAATAAAATAGTTCTTCCGAAATAATTTACGATATTTCTATGTGAATTTGTTATTAGCTAATATCAACGATCAATAATTAATCAATTTGAATCTATCAAAATTGATAGTATCAGAGTTCAACACTGAAAATAAAAATAAAAATTTAGCTGATCTCTGGTAAAATGATTCCACTTAGACCGAGTAGATTACGATGAGATTCTTTAAAGATCTCAGGTTGCAATTATTTATCCTTGACTTTATTGCCATTAGTAGTTATACGTTTTATATGAGATTATGGTTTAGGGTACATAAGAGCTTTTAAGATTTCCAAGAAACAGGCAAAAAGAAGTAAAAAAATCTAGTCAAATACAAATTATACATTTGAGAATACACTTAAGAGTATTAAATTTAATGTAATTTTTCTTATACTGAAAAGTGTCATTAACGTGAAATTTTAGTATTTGTCTAGTAAAAAATTTCACAAATAGTTTCTCTTCAAAATCAAATAAATTCTAATTTATTTATTTTTAGAGAATGCTATCCCCAATCAACCGAATTTAATGGTTTTCAGTCACTTAATTTTTTCCCTTAATTTTTTACACATTCAAAAATTGATTTAAAAATATTATACCAATTAATCATCAATAAAGCAGTTTTTTTTTGTAAATTAATCATTAAAAATGAGGTCTTTTTTTTGCAAATTGTGATGTCGGTTTTTTTTTTGGTTTGTATTTCCAATAATTATCCTTTCTATTAATAGCTTCAAAATTAGAAAAATTGATAAAGGTTAGCATAACTGCGAAGTCCTATCACTACGGTAACATTGGGTGAAAAGAATAGAAATAGGATATCGGGTAAAATAGTAATGCGGATCAGGATATTACAGGATAGAATTTCTAATTAGGTAGGAAAAAATATGCTAATGATAAAAGATTACCACTTGTCAATTAATTAAAATTTATACAGATTTTTTCTGTATATTAAAATCAGGATGATTAGCCTTTGAGAAAATTAAGTGCCGATAACTTAAAGTAGGGGTAAAAATTAATTTAGAAAATACCATTTTTACATCAATCTTTTTTCCTCAATGAGTTATTTGCTTAAATAATTTTTAAATAATTATTAAGTCAAAAGAAAATTGATTTTAATTAATGATGAGTCCTTGAAAATTTCAACCAAAAAAAAAGGGATCTGAAAAAAAAACTTTTAAAAACAGTGAAATAATTTGTTCTGAAAAAAAAACTTTGAAAAACAGTGAAATAATTACTAAAAAATAATAGAAACGTTTTAAGCGAAAAAAATAGAAATTCTTATAGTGCCCTAAGGACACGTATCATGCCGCGTGCAAAATCATCTCATCTTTAGTAAAATTGAAAGAACAGAAAAAATCAAGTATCTTTTTTTTAAAAATTTTTACTAAGCAATTTTTTAATCGACTGTCTATGCTTACAAAAGCTTAAATATAAAAGGCATCCGTAAACGGGGTATTTTATACCACCGAAAATTTATAATCTTGAAAAAAAAACTATTATTTCCCAAAAACTCTTTGGGACTTTTCGTATGCAAACTCAAGAATTAGATGTAAAGACCGATTTTTCCAAACCTTGCAACGACTTTTTTTTCAACAAGAGCACACATATAAAATGGCTTCCTCAATGGGGGTTTTTGCCACCGAAAAACATGTAATCTTGACAAGGAATATTATTGGGACTTTTCGTAACTCAAACTCAGGGGTTAGAATTTTCCAAGCCTTCAAAAAATACAATCCATTTTTTATTTTATTATATTTTTTAATTGTTGGTATTAATGTATACAATAATACATAAATGCCACAGCCAATAAAGACCTTAAAAAAATAGGCCGAATGCTCACAACGACTCCTTTAGTAACACATGAAGCGACTGTTAAAATTTTTAATTACTTTTTGGCACAGTCCGGGTGGTATATCTCTTATAACATGCTTATTAGCACAGAACTTAATGTTTATACAGATCTTGAGAAAGTAGCCCAATTGTGTCAAATTGTGAGATCTTGACGGCCGTTTGACTTCATTATTTTCTGAGGTAGTATACCCTAAAAATTTCGTTTGTGGCATTATTCTGTTGAAACCGAAAATTGCTTGAGTACATGTGATCCAATTTACGCCATGAAACTTATCATGCGGTTCGATGGATCTTCCTTGAAAATCGGCCAAGGAAGGTTGAGGACCATCAATTGCAGGCTATTTTGCAAACAATGCTCGCGGAGCAATTGGGTGTTACTCAACCAGCCATTTCCATGCATCTGTGTACCATAGAATAGATTGAAAAGATCGGAAAATGAGTGCCGCATGAATCGAACGATGGCCAGATGGAGCAACGCCAAAACACATGCGAAATCTTGCTCGCCAGACAAAAAAGAAAGTCGTTCCTGCATCGGATTGTGATAGTCGATGAAAAGTGGATATATTTCGAGAATCCTAAACGTATAAAATCGTGGGTTGATCCCGGCCAACCATCAACATCTTCCCCAAGACCAAATCGCTTCGTACGGCAGACGAGGCTGTGCGTTTGGTGGGAGATCAGTAGGGTATCGTCTACTATGAGATGTTGAAACCTAGTGAAACTGTTAATGCCCACCGCTATCACCATCAACTGATCAAATTGCACCGTGCTCTGCGAGAAAAAAGTACGGATTATCAACAAAGACATGGCAAGTTGATTTTCCTGCATGATAACGCACCATCGCACACGTTAAAAATGGTCCGAAACTACTTGGAGACACTCAACTGGGAGGTGCTACCCCATCCCTTTTATTTACCAGACCTGGCCCCTTCCTATTACCATTTGTTTTCGTCGATGGGCCACGCGCTCGCTGAGCAGCACTTGGATTCTTATGAAGACGTCCGAAAATGGCTTGATGAGGGGTTTGCCTCGAAAGAGAAGGAATTTTTTTTGGCGTGGTATCCACAAATTGCTCGAGAGATGTGAAATATGTGTAGCTAGCGAGGGTAAGTACTTTGAATAAATTTGTTTGCTTTCTTTGGCAAAAAAACAGCGGATTTAAGCTTATATACATGGTATCAAGTGGAACTCTTCAATCTCTCCGATAATGGCTGGTATTCCACAGGGTAGTCTACGTACACCCAATTTCACCCAATAACTTCTTTTCGACGTGCAATTAGGAATAGTGCCTGCCTTCTAAGCCCAAATACAAGCCTTACAGAACTGGTTTACCAACTGGAGAATAAAACTAAATTAACGTAATTCTACCCACGTGACTTTTACTCTCTACCATGAACCATATCGTCCGCGTTGAGATAGAGCCTACATACATGAAATCTACGATACCGCCATCTACTTCAACTTCTAAACTTTTACTTTCACAAAATGCCCTACTGAAACCAATATGGATTTAGAGAATAGAAAACTGGGACTCTACTGAGCTTTCCAATTCCCATCGAATCCAATCTCTTCAGTTAAAACGACTTCATAAAATTGTCGATGCTCCTTTTTATGTCCGTATTAGTGTTACCCACATGCATCTAAAAGTCCCTTATTTTCATGAGGTTACTGTATCTTGTTATGGTGAATAATGATGATGTGGATGTGAGTGGTATGTTGGGCGTGAGAGAGAGATATGAATGCCTGATTAGATTTTCCGTGGCACTTTTTGAGAGGAGAATGAGAAGGGTTCGTGAATGAGTGTGTGAATGACACGCAGGGTGGCTACAACCAGGTAAAAGACCACGGTCGATTCCGGTTGTACTTTTAGGTCTTGGCGAACCCGCGTACCTGAGCTGGCCTACTGATGCCTTCAAGATTCTTGACCGTAGAACAATGAGAGGAGTACAAACGAATTTCTCTTAAAACAAAAATTGGTAGCACGGCAATCGGGGGCCCCATAGTGTAATACACTGTGCCCGATTGAGGTGAGGCGCCATTTGGCAGCTACGTGGTGGTTGTGGTTAATACCCATGTCGCGGGTACGGTCTTCGGACCGCAGGTGGGCGGTAACTAGCAATAACCATTTTGCATTTATCTTCGGCACTGTCGCTGCTAATGACAGCAGAGGTTTAGACAGTCCTCGCCACAAGCATGTTGATTTAGCATAACTCGATCCCTATATTTGTAGGCGACTCGTGGTCTTAGGTTGCAGACAACTAGGTCACGTTAAATAACAACATATAACTATGTCTCGTTATAAAAAGTTTTATTCGCATGCTTCTAATCATACTTATTCCCTTATTCAAAAACTACCCTCCACTTTCTTTCCTTAAAGCACCCAGCGAGGACTTAACCATTATTGGTCGCATGATTTATTAAAATACTGAGTTTTAAGTACACGATAGCATAATACTTCGATGGATGTTTACTCCCCTTAATCCTTCGGCTAAATTGTTACTATTTTATGAATTCACAATATTCTAGAAAAAAAAACAAAATTATTTGAGCTCTAAAAAACTATTGTACAAAAAAAATTTGAAGTAGTTTCCTTGAAAAAAAAATTATTGTACATTTTTTTTTAGTATGAAAGATAATAAATTTTTAGTTAAAATGGTAATAAGAATGCTTGACTTTCTCCCAAAGTAAAAATAAATTTAATTAATTGTAGATTATAATAGACAGACACAGAATGGAATAAAAAGCTCATAAAAAGAAAACCATTTATAATTCTCTAAGATTCAGAATATAAAATCCTTCAAGTTCACAAACTTTTTATGATTTTTTCCATTTTTCCCTTCAAGTTTATTCTTGTATAAAAATCCTTTTTTAATATGCTTAACATCCATAAGTTTCATTTTATATAACGTTTTTGACTCAATGTAATCTTGTTGAGGATAGTTTGCATTTTAAAGACGTTCTCACATCACATTCACACAAGATAGATGCTCGTATTTACTCATAAAAGCGTTTTAAACTAAACGAAAATTTCAAACTATTTCGTAAGAAAAAATTTTCACTCTCTAGAAAAGTATTTAAAATATTTTTCAACAGTGTTTACACAAATGGATTCTAAAATTGAATTCAAAATTATTTGCATAACATCTAAAGTGTGCATGATGCGAGAGTATCTATCGATGAAATACGTTTTTAACTGCAAATGCCAAAGCCATGCAGATATTTTATAAAAGCTTTTTCACTATTTCCCATGTAGTCCCGACTGTACGTAGTAAATTTCAAATTATTAAAAGGTTCATTTAAATAATTACATTAATTATCATGTTTCGTTTGAAAATTATTTGAATCGATTAAATTTCACAAATAAATTTGATAACGTACGAGTATGAGCTTTCAGCCTATTTAATTTATTATCTGTGTATAATAAATTAAATTTAATAATTTGTGCTTTATTTGTTGGTGGAAGGTTTTGTCTGTATTGAAGAAAAACAACCATGAAAAGTTGGATTTTATTACAAAAGAAAATTGGTAGCATAGGAAACCATTTAAAATTTCTAAAAGTTAATAACATAAAAAAAAAACTTTTACACACTTAAACAAATAACTAAAACTATAATAAATAATAATTTAAATCATCTGTTGTAAAGTAAATACATTTTGTTTGAGAAATTTTTGCAAAATTCGTGTTTGTGTAACTTTCAAGGAAATATTTAACGTACAAGCTCAGTAGTAAAATAGCTTCAAATCTAATATCTGCTAACTTGAAATCTGATATCTGCTAAAGTTGCTCATTTCTTTACAAAGTTACTTTCGAAAATAATATATACAAATGCGAAGGATAAACTTTCACTTCACTACAAGAAAAACTATATTTAATTAGTTTCGATTCATTAGATGAAAAAAACTATTCAGATAAAAATCGAAAATTTATAGCACCTACAGAACTGTTATTATAAAAATAAATTAATATCCTTATTATTAAAAACTTTATTAAACTTTAAAATTTTGTTCATAATGCAATGAGTGCGATCAATCAATAGTGCAGAAAATATTTGTGCAAATTTTAGCAGGTAATAAAACTATTAATTTAAAACTTTTGTTTTTTTCACAAAAATTTTCATATTGGAAAGTTTTTTAAGGTCCGAATGGTTTTGATACTATTTTCCTATTTTCTTTTTTTTTAATTGATTTACCAGCAGGCATATTTAGATTTGTATCTAAAATAATAAACTTTTTTAATTTAAAAGAAAGAAAGTGACGACCATATTAAGGATTCAGAAAAGAAAGTGGCGACCATATTAAGGAATTTTAAATAATAAATTTTCAATATAAAATATTATCGAGTTTTGATTACAAAAAGGCACTTGTAAATTAACTGCAGCTATAAACCTTAATTTAAGGTAAAAAAAATGCCACGTCTACTATTAGGAATAGTACAAATTTAAAAGTAAAGGTTGCTATAGATTCAATTTTGTAAAAACAAAAACCGCTACCATTTTATCAGAGAAATTATAAATTTTTAGGTACAAGTTGCCATTGACCCTATTTGATATAAAAAAAAAATCTGGACGACTAAAGCATATTTTTAAAATACAGGTTGCTATTCACTCAATCTTACAATAATTAAGTATAAACTTCAAAGTATAGCCTTTAAAAAATGTCAAAACAAATCTGGATAGGTATAGCATAAATTTCAAAATACAGGTTGCCATTAACCCAATTTTACGTAAAAAAATCTAGAAAAAAATGTAGACTACAATCGAGCAGAGAACAAATTTCAAAGTACAAGTTGTTATTGAGCTAATTTTAATGAAAAAGATCTTCAACAGAACAAATTTCGGAGTACAGGTTGTCATTGACAGAATTTTAATTCAAAAAAATCTAGACTTTATTGTCGGTTAGCGCAAAATACAAAATGGAGGTTGCCATTTACCCAACTTTAAGTCAAACTAACTTTAAATTTCTGAATATAGGTTACCATGAACCAAAAAAATTTCGAATCTCCTATTGGGCTTAGCACAAATGTCAAAATGCAGGTTGCCATTAACCCAATTTTACGTAAAATAATCCAGATTCCACCATTGCGCATTTCACAAATTTGAAGGTACAGGTAGCCGTCGATCCAATTTAATGCCAATAAGAATCTGGATGGGCGTAGCACATATATCAAAATATAGGTTGCCCATGACTTAATTTTATATTGGCGAATACAAACTATAAGGTACTGTCCGAAAAAAAACTTGTCTCTACAATTGGGCAAAGAATAAATTGCCAAGTACAAGTTGCCATTGAGCTAATTTTAACGAAAAAGGTCCTAAAGCTTCTATAGAGCATAGAACAAATTTGGGAGTACAGGTTTTTATTGACAAAATTTTAATTCAAAAAATTTAGGCTTTTTTGTCGGTTGATGCAAAATACAAAATGGAGGTTGCTATTGACTCCATTCTAATTCAAACTAACTTTAAATTTCAGAGTACGGGGTTGCCATTGTCCAAATTTTATGTTGAAAAATATTGAACCTACTATTGAAGATACAGGTTGCCATGGGCATAGTACCGTCCATCCAATTTAATGTCCAAAAAAAAGGTGGATGGGCGTACATCAGCGAAGATAAACTTCAAGGTACAGGTTGCCGTCGATCCAACTTTAGGTTGAGCTAACTATAAATTTCAACATACAGACTGCCATTCACCCAATTTTTTATCAAAAAATGTCTTGGACATAGTATTTCCGGCAAATTAAAAATTTTAGGGTGCAGGTTGCTATTAAACCAATTTTACATCGGGAAAAGTTTAAATTTTAAGAGACAGGTTGCCATCAAACTAATTTTAGTTTGAGCTAACAATACACTTAAATATACAGGCTGAAATTGTCCGTATTTTTCTTCGAGAAAAGATCCCAATTCTACTCTCAGGCGTGGTAGGTCTGACAAATTAAAAAGTTTAGGGTACAGGTTGCCATTAACGCAATATTACGTCGGGCAAAGTATACATTTTAAGGTACAGGTTATCAATGATCCAATTTTGAGTTGACCTAACTATAAATTTCAACATACAGGTTGCCACTATCAAAATTTTTCGTCGAAAAAAGATCCCAATTCTATTCTCGGGCATAGTATGTTCGGTAAATTAAAAATTTTAGGGTATAGGTTGCCATTGTCCCAATTTTTCATCGAAAAATGATCCCGATTCTTATCTCGGGCATATTATTTTCGGTAAATTAAAAATTTTAGGGTACAGGCGGCCATTTTCTCATTTTTTCGTCGAAAAAAGATCCCGATTCTAATCTCGGGCGTAGTAGGTCTGGCAAACCTAAAATTGCAAGTAAAGGTTGCTATTGACCCAAATGTATGTCAAGAAAAATCTGAATGGGTATAGAACATATTTTAAAATACAGATTGCCATTGACTCAATTTTCATTTTTTTAAAAACCGACTGTACTTTTTGGTATATTTCAAGGCACACGTTACCAGTGACTCAATTTTTGGTCAAGCTAAATATAATTTTCAAAATCCAGGCTGACATTGACCAAATTTTATAGAAAAAAATTTAGACTCTATTGTGGGTTAACATAAAATACAAAATATAGGTTGCCTTTAGCCTAATTCATCTTCTCGAAAAACCTCGGTCCCTCTGTCTTCTAATATAAAAACGTTTAGATACAGGTTGCCGTTCACCTAATTCTATATCGGAAAAGGGTTAATTGTAATTAACCCAAATTTAATGTCAGGCAATGTTTATATTTGTAGATGTTGTTGCTATTGCTCAAAGTTTATGTCAAAATAAATATACTATTATATTTTTATATTAATCATCAAATATATTTGGTTGGATTGTACAACCTCCCAGTCTTGTGCAATTTGTAACCCTTCATTTTCTTTGCCAAGTCCTTCCTATCTTTTCAATAAAATAAACTAGAAACTTCTTCACACTTTTAGTAGAGAATTAGCTACAAGTGCATGGTCCCAAAATATCCACATTACATTACAATACAAAACTTTTCAATCAAATTAAACGCATTATTAATTTTTTAGCTCAGCAATGAAGGGTCGAATTTTAGTTTCTATACATCGTATTATAAAAAAAACTCAAATTCTATTTATTCAGTGTTAATTTTTGTCTTGACATCTGGCATTGAATTAATTTTTTTGTGGTCCTTTCAAATATACCCCATAGAGTGCAACCATTCCCATAAATACTCCCTAATTTTTTCCCCATCACTGTCTTACGAACAAACTATTCTATACAATATTTTATGATTAGAAAAAAAGGAACATTTTAAAAGCTGCCCCCATTTCTCTAAAAGTACATAATACTCGTATTTTTGTTGTTGAAATCCTTACAAAATTTATCATCATTTTTTGTTGAATTAGTCTTTCTGGAAATATTTGAAAAAATCGACTTCATTATTCATTTCTGCCTAGCAAAAATGTAGGAGTGTAAGAAGGACATTATTGGATGTTTTTTCCTTGTTTACAGAATATTTTGATATTATGTCTAGCCTTAAGCTGATTAAAATTCTTTAAAAAAGACAACAAATATTGTCTGGTGACACTTATTCTTGGAAATTTTAGACAAAAAACTGACGAATTCAATAATGTAAGGACTTTATTTTTAGTTTAATTTCTGATTGTTCCACAATATTTAAAATATGAAAAAATAAATACGTTCAGATTATTATTTTTTATTATGGATGATTTTTTTTCCTTAAAATTTTAAATTCTAAGATAACTCGGGAAAAATTTGTTTAAAAATTTTAATCGGGAAAAAATAAAATTTTAATTTAAAAATGAGATAAATTTTTTTTTATTTAAGGACAAATTTCTGTGAATTACTTATAAAAATGTCATTAAACATATTAAATCAACTAATGGTAGTAAATATTTGAAGTTTTTCGACATATTTAAATGGTAACTATGCAAAGTTTTGTATGTATGAGTCTAGACAGTGTATTAATATTAATGCTACCTTGTCGATTGGTATCGAAAAATTCCTCCAAATTTGGTTTATTTAATGCAAAAATTTAGTATAGAAAATTATATAAGTATGTCTGGAGACTTTTTCACATTTCTAGTAGCAGTAATATTGAAATTAGCGTTCTAAGCACTACGTCACTAAAGGACATTTGGCAACTATTCATAACCCTGCCTGTCACACGCGGTGTTTCCAAAATGTCACCAAACCAAGTACTAAGAGCGCGGAGTCCTGCCTAACTTCGGTGATCGAACGAAAATGTAATCACCTTCAAAGTAGTTTCTTTAGCTGGAACTACATAGCCGAAGACTTTGTGTTTACTTTCCGTTACAGGCTTTCTACTGGAAGAGCCTTCTGATTCACGGATACACTCGACAGGCGACTTCGGGATCACGGTTATTGACATCGAATCCACTTCTCTGGATATCATCAATAATCGTTTGGAACAAAAAGAAGTCACACGCACTTAGATAAGATAAATAGAGGGGAGGAGGGAGGTGGGTAATTACAGGAATTCCCTTTTTCCGACAAAAACTCATTGATAGAGACAGGTAGCGTTGTGATGGTAAAGAATACAAGTTTCTAAAATGTCTGATCTAATGCGAAGAACCCTTTTTGAGCTTTTTTTAAGTTTTTGATGGTTTCGAGTGATTTTTGATCTTTGGAAACAAGAAAATGTCACACGAACTTAAAGCAGGTTAAAGGAGGGGATAGGGGGGATAAGTATATGCAGCAATTCCTTTTTACGAAAAAACTCGGTGGTGAAGCTGCCTATATAATAGGAACTGTTGCCATTGAGATGCCATACTGTGAGCTTTTTCAAGGACTTGGTTGTGAGCTTTTTGAGTTTTTTAAGGACTTAGTTGTGAGCTTTTCGAGTACTTTGTTATGACCTTTTCATGGTCTTGGTTCCAAGAATTTCAAGGACTTGGTTCTGAGCTTTTTAAGTACTTAATTCTAAGCTTTTCAAGGTCTTGGTTCTGAGCTTTTCAAGGACTTGGTTCTGAGCTTTTCAAGGAATTTGTCTTGATCTTTTCAAGGAATTTTAACATTAGCTTCATAGTTATTTGAAATACAGGTCGCTATTCAACTTCAAGGTATAGCTTGTAATTAACACAATTTTACCTTTAAAAAAATCTGGGCTTTACTCTTTGAAATAGCACAAATTTCAAAGTACAGCCCGTCATTGACACAATTTTAATTTTAAGAAAATCTAGGCATTGTTGTCGGTTAGTACAAAATACAAAATAGAGGTTGCCAACTTAAAATTTCAGAATACAGGTTGCCATTGATCAGAAAAATCTCGAATCTACTATTGGGCTTAGCACAAATTTCAAGATACAGGTTGCCATAAACTCAATTTTACGTAAAAATTCTAGATTTTACTGTTGCGCATTGCACAAATTTGAAGGTACAGGTTGCCGTCGATCCAATATAATGTCTAAAAAAATCTGGATGGGCATAGCACATATTTCAAAATACAGGTTGCCATTGACCCAATTCTAAGTCAAACTAACATAAAATTTCAGAATATAGGTTGCCATTGCCCAAAAAATTATTGAACCAACTATCGGGCTTAGAACAAATTTCACGATACAGGTTCCCATTAACCCAATTTCTCGTAAAAAAATATGTACTCTACCATCGAACATAGTACAAATTTAAAGATACAAATTACCACCGATCCAATTTAACGTCCAAAAAAATCTGTACGGGCATAGCACATATCTCAAAATACAGGTTGTCAATGGCTTAATTTTATATCGGCGAAGATAAACTTTAAGGTACAGTCCGAAAAATCGGACAAAGAGCAAATTTCGAAGTACAAGATACCATTGAGCTAATTTTAACGAAAAAGGTCTTGAACCTTCTATCGGGCATAGAACAAATTTCGGAGAACCGGTTGTCAAATGACAAACTTTTAAATAAGGAGATTGCCTTATTTTCAAGGACTTGGTTCTGAGCTTTTCAAGGAATTTTTACATTAGCTTCAGACTTAATCGACAGTCTAACTTAACAAGAGCCCTTATTCATTCCACAATTTCGTCACTTTTTAATGTTGCCTGTAAGGATCGTCTCTCATTGCTTTTTGGCCCTCTAAAAACTCCTAAGCCATCATAGTAAATGTTCTCCATAGACTAGTTGTATCTTTTTGTACGTCACGAGGCGAACTCTCAAGTCCACCGAGTTTAACACAAAATTTGATGGAATATCGTTACCCAAAATTTCGACGTTCTTTTTTTTCTTGCGGTGGAATATCGTTACCCAAAATTTCGACGTCTTTGAGGTCTTGCGGTTCCCAGATGAGGTTAAATCTCATACCGCACGTCTGGGAGGAATTAAAGAACAAGCTTTGTGCTTTAGGATTTATTATTAAATTATTGATAAACAAAAGGAGTATCAATAATTTAATAATTAATCTCAATTATTTTTATGGTATTTAAGAACTGACATATTGTCTACAATCAACCTACATTATCGTCGGTAATATGTATAAATTATTAAAGACTATTTAAAAAATAAAACCTCTGAACTTGTGGTAATTAGGATTAATTTATGTCAGCATGTTTCTAACTTTAACACTTGCATGTGTTAAATAGAAAAAAATCATTCTTCTTAAAAGAAAAAACTCAATTGAATTGTTGAAAGTAGTTAACACGAACATTTTCCAATTAAATCAAATAAATTTTCCTTCGTATCTGAATCGATATAAACATTTAGTATGTGAGATAGCGTTAACGAAAACTTTTTTAAATGTGATTAGAGTTGGTGACAATATAAGAAAAATACCACCGAATACATACGAGAATTTATCAAATAGCGTGACTTATATTAATTTTATCCATGATATTTTTTTCGTTTCTGAATGCTTTTAGTTTTGTCATAAATTTTACGAAAACCGATTATATTTGTCGTTTTATTTCAGTAAATTTTATTGGCAAACTGTTAACATATTCCGATTTGTCTGGGTCTACCGCAGATACACGTTATTGGTTGGATAAAAGAATTTTCACATTTTATTTCTTTATTAGATAAATTTTTTTAACCACATTTTCGGTAATTTTTGTCTGAAGTCGTAACGTTTTAATTTTATTCTTTAAAATTTTCTAAAAATATAACTTATATTTAGTTTTTGTTTAAATATTTCTAAGAAGATTTTTATGTCTTCTTTTTTTTTTAATACAGAATGTTTTGAAGGTTGATTAAAAAAATTTGATTTAATACCACTTTAGGTAGCTATTATATTGTTAGTTGATAAAGAGTTATAGCCTTCGAAATACGTGTAATAATTGTCAAAAAAAATTTACGATAATAATTCGAAAAATTATGTCGCTCAGAAAATTATTTTTAAAGTTAATGAAATTAACCTGAAAATATATGAAACGTGTTGAAAAATAATATAAAAAAAGCTGATATTGGCTAGAAGGCTAGACATGTAGTCTTAATAAACAACTGTGGTTAACAACGTCTTTATTTCAATTTCAATCTATTGAAAGGCATCTCATTCCAACGGAAATTATTCTAGCCAAATTTCCAACTCAAAATCCTCAGATTGTACGAACTCTTTAACACCAATCACACCATTCGAGCAATGCACGAATTATTGCATCAGCTCGAACATTTTTGTTCGTGCATCGGAAGGGGAAATAAAACAGTGTCTAGCACGAGCAGTGATTACATGTGAGCCCGATCAAAATTCGCCCATTCAGAATTTCTCCAAGCTACGAATTTTTCTTTATTTATGTAGTTTTCATAAACAATTTTGATTAACTTAATCACTATTTCTATTTCAATCTAAAATTATTTGAAAAACGAATTAATAATTTATATTTAGAGAACCCTGCATTTATTGTCTAGAGACATCTTCGATTTAGGCAAGAAAACTTCTGAAAATAATTTCAATTGTATCTGCTTAGAGATTTAATAAGGTTTCTTACAAAGCTCCTATTTAATATGACTTCACAAAATTTAACAACTTTACTACAAATCAGTCTTGTTTAGATAGCTTTCTATACGTAACAGGAAGTTGGCAGATGACCTTATTGTCATGGCGTTATAAAGTAGGATCTGGTATATTTTGATAGTATGTCAAAAAAATTCTTTTCCATCAAAATTTTGGTTTTTTGGTTCGAATTCTACTAAGACATGGTCTTACGCTAATTCTGAAAAACCACTTTACTTTCAATTCAATTTTTTTTTTATACCGATATCTTTTCTTTAACTTGAATTACTAAAAAAAATACTTGAAAAAGTTGGAACTTATGGGAAGCGTGCGAAACTGCATACATTTAAAATTCACAGCCACCTCAAAGCCTACGGCAATAGACAGGGCACATTTTTGACAGTTCTTAGGGGTCTTAATAATGTCAAATCGATCAGACGAAAAATATGTTTGCATTTAAAACAGATTACTCTGAATTTGGAGCGATCGTCCTTTAGAGTTCTCACAGGAACAGCTACTAGAATTTCATAGTTTGCACCCCTAAAGCACTATTAGGCTTTTTGTACATTGCATCATTGGCAAAAACACATCGTAACAATGATTTTCGGTTGTGATTTTTCGGTCGTTATTTTTTGCTCATTATTTTTTTAATTATTATTCCACTTGTTTTACTCCATTTATATTTTTCCATCCATTTTATCCGTGGTATAAGCTTAAATCCGCTGTTTGATCATATTGTAGATAGCGTGAGTGAGCGTATTAAGCTACCATGGGCATGCCATAATTTTTTTTATGAGTTTGACATCTGTCAACATTAATCAGTACACATTATCAGCAATTTCGTACAACAACATACATTTTTCCTTTGGTAATCATGTCTAGTTTTGTGCCAGAAAAAGAGCATATGAGGGAAGCTCTGCTTTTCTCCTTCAATTTGAAGAAATCATCTGCCTCATCGCATCGAATGCTTAAATCGCAAAAACTGCTCACGCAGCAATTGGGTGTTACTCTACCAGCTATTTCCATGCGTCTGTGTGCCATGGGGAAGATTGAAAAGATCGGAAAATGGGTGCCGCATGAATTGAACGATAGACAGATGGAGCGACGCCGAAACACATGCGAAATCTTGCCAGACAAAAAAGAAATTCATTCATGCATCGGATTGTGACCGGCGATGAAAAGTGGATATATTTCAAGAATCCTAAACGCCAAAAATCGTGGGTTGATCCAAGACCAAATCGCTTCGGATGGAAAAGGTTGCTGTGCGTTAGGCGGAATCAGCAAGGTATCGTCAACTATGAGATGTTGAAACCTGGTGAAACTGTCAATGCCCACCGCTACCACCAACAACTGATCACCAACAACTGATCAAAAAAAAAGTACGGATTATCAACAAAGACATGACAAGCTAATTTTCCTCCACGACAACGCACCATCGCACACGTCAAAAATGGTCCCAAACTACTTGGAGACACTCAACTGGGAGGTTCTTCCCCACCCTGCTTATTCACCAGACCTGACCCCTTCCGACTACCACCTGTTTTCGTCGATGGGCCACGCGCTCGCTGAGCAGCACTTTGATTATTACGAAGACTTCCGAAAATGGCTTGAAGAGTGGTTTGTCTCGAAAGAGAAGGAATTTTTTTTGGCGTGGTATCCATAAATTGCCCGAGAAATGGGAAAAATGTGTAGCTAGCGAGGCAAGTACTTTGAATAAATTTGTTTTTACTTTCTATGAAAAAAACATTTGTTTTTTTTAATTAAAAAATAGCGGATTTAAGCTTATACACCTGGTATGTTGCGTGGTGCAATATGAATTGCATCTGCAAATCATTATTATGATGGCACGGAATATCCATTAGCTATCATTAGAATGATCCGAAATGGACATAATAGCGATCCCTTCTACTGGACGAAAGCATTGCACCACACCAAACTGCACGAAAATAAGCAGAAGGATTGCTGCAGTGGCTAAGCTAAGACAAAAACATGTTAAATTTAAAAATTTTATTTCAATTATATTAAATTTTATTTTTAAACTAAGAATTTAAAAATAAAAAAAATTTAAATAATTTAAATGAAATTTTTAAATTTTTAAAAAAAAATGTCTTTTAACTTTTCATTTGTTAATTCTTATTATAGAGAAAATTAAAATTTAACAGAAAAAGTAAGGACTGAGCCTAAAAAAATCTTGCCACCAAAAATAACTGAGTAGCCTACTGTTATCAATTGGACATAATTGGGGAAATACCATCTGCCTACTACCCTGACTAACCGAGGCCTGCTCCAACGTCAAATTGTCTGTAAATTGACGTTCAGATTTATATAAATTTCTTAAACAAATAACAAAAAATTATTGAATCGTCAGAAAAAAAAAATTCAATTTTATTAATACTCGTAATTTATTTGATTTTTTTTTGTTTTTTATTCCTAAAAATAAATTCAACTAAAAATGTGATGGTTTTACTTACTTTATGTTTTTTTGTTATTAATTATTTTTTAAACTAAAATTTATTATTGAAAAAAGCTCTGAAATTTAAATTTTTCTTTTATACTTAATAATAAAAGGCTGAAAAATTAAATTATCTAAAATCTACGCAACAACCAAATACTAGATTTTATTCGATTCTCTTTCAAAACTTAATAAATTATATCAAAATTAATCAAATAGAAAACAATATCAACAGTTAGATATTTTTTGTTATTAGAAAATTTTAGGAAAATCAATTTTGATAAATCCTACAGAAATATCATCGCATCCTATATAAATCACAGAATGGCCTATGGTCCTTTTTCAGAACGTATTTGTTATACAAGAATTACTTTCATTTGTAGAGCACTTACTTATGTGCTCAGTTTTTAATAAAAAATTTCTATTTTATTTATTTTTAGCTATTGAGAATTCTATCAGTAATAAGTAAACAAAATACGTAAAGGATCTGTTTGTGTATAAAGGAAATCATTACGAAAATAAACTCACTGAATCCACTTACTTACAGTTGAATAATTTATTGATTAGAACGATTAAGAATATAATTTAATATATTTCCGAAAATATTAAGGAAACGTCATTAATCCTCCAGGAAGGATCAGATGAAATTCTATTCTTTTAGTTGCTAAGGAGATATTTTTGAGATTATTAAAAATTATATTTACAAAAATTGTCATACATTTATTTATATTATAAAATATCAAATTTTATATAAACCTAAGCACTTATTTGGGATTATATAAAAGCTTATATGACAGGTGGATATGAAAAAAAATAGTTAGAAAAACAAAATCGTCTTCTTATAGTAAATATTCATGGGAACATTTTTTTAATTTTTTTTTTATTTTAAATGTTATCTACAACTACTTATGCTAGTAACAAGCAGATTTTTTACAGGAATATAACATACATGGACATGAGGACATGTGGAGGAAAACACCCATCGATGTTACCTCTAGAACAGGGTAATTTTATTTTATAATTTTAGAGAATCTCTCGGCCAACGCCGTTTTAAACGTCGATGGTTGTATCCTGGAAGGGTGGAAGTGAAAAGTTCCCTTCCTAAAGGATTAGGGTGGAAGGATAGATGCGAATGTAATTTTTTATATCGGGAGATGCATAGTTCATGAACAAATGGAACATTTAGGTCATGGTGGATAACAGTGTTTCGCACATTAAAGGGGGCATTGACAATTTTACGAAGGATTCGGGATTGTAGGGATTGGATTGGAAGGGAGTTGGAATGCTTAGTCGAACCACAAAGTTCTAGACCATATATCTATATTGGTTTCAGAACCGTATTGTATAATAATAGTTTACTTGTTGTTGTAAGTTTTGATTTGCTGTCTAGGAGACGTAATAATTGTTTGTATCGTCCGTTAAGTTCACGTCTTTTAGTTTTCATATGAAGGTTCCAGGTTAACCGTTTGTCGAATATAAGTCCAAGGTAACGTACGCTATTTTTGTGTGGAATAATACTGCCGTTTAGGGTTATGTCGGGAATTTGTTCTAGGCAGAGTGTGAAAGTTACATGAGCAGATTTTTGTTCATTTACGTTCACTTTCCACCTTTTGAACCAAGTTTCTAAGGAGTGGATATGGTTCTGTAGGATACTAATGGCTGTGGAAGGATCTTTGTGATGTGTCAGGATGGCTGTATCGTCAGCATATGTTGCGGTTAGGATGTTGTTGTGGCAAGGAATGTCATGGGTATAAATGTTATATAGCATAGGGCCTAGGATGCTTCCTTCAGGGAAACCGGCGGAAATTGGATAAATGTCAGAGTACTCCATATTTTCAGCTACCTGAAAATATCGGTCTGAGAGATAAGAATTAAAGATGTGGAAATAACCCGAGGGTAGGTCTCGGTGCAACTTCCAAGGCAATCCAGGGTGCCATACACGGTCGAAAGCATGCGAAATGTCCCACGCCTGGGCAGTATTCCTTTCGCTCGAGCGAACACGCTATGTAGTCGACTACGCGATGACACTGCTGGATAGTGGAATGCTCAGGTCGAAATCCAAACTGATGCTGAGAAATGACACCCTCGGTTTCAAAAATGGGATAAAGGCGTTTTAGGATTAATTTTAGGCTTATAGGTCTATATGAGGTGGGAAGGTTTTTGGGCGTATTGGGTTTTGGGATCATCTTAATTATGGACAACTTCCACAGGGAAGGAAAAAATGATGTGCGGAGGGGGAACAATTTGAGGCTCTATTTTGGTTATTATTTATTGTTTATTTTTTCGTTTGTTTTATAGCAAAATACATTTGAATGGAATATAAAAAAAAAACTATAGCGAAAATAGTTTATTATTAATAAATAAAATAAAATGGACGTTTTATAAGCAATTTCAGCAATTGAAGATCTTTTACGGTAACTTTAAAAAAGAAATTTATTTGGAAACGTAATTTATATGGTTAGATTTCTTTAAGAGAATGAAAACTTTTGTAGATAAAATATAACAAAAAATTAAATTTTTGGAAAAATATTTTCCATTATTTGAAAGAGAATTTTCTTAATTTAGTGTTGAAAAATGAATTGACCCGATTTTTGACCGTTTTTTTCTCGAGTCTGTCTTCGTTAAAATTCGGTCAATATTCGCTTTTAAGGCGGCAATTGTCTTTACAAAAAAAATTCTCCCATACTCTCAGAAATTTTTGGGATAAAAAAACCATTTTTCTACTGACGTCCCTACATGCTCTGTATCCAGCATCGACTGTACTTCAATGTCACCAATCGTCTAGTTAACCATACGCACACATTTGTCGGCCGTATACAAAAAGGCATATGCTATCTCAATCCAACGGGATCTAACTCTTGCTACGATTAGATGATTCCAGAAATGCTGGAATTATTCGAGCCAAATGTTCCACTGAAATTCGTCAGATTGGATGAACTCTTTTACACCAATCACACCATTCGAGCAATGGACAAACTATTGCATCAAAATGTTTCGAGCACGGCCTTGAATCCTCGAAAATTTTTCGAGCAGTGATTTACGTGAACTCGATCAAAGTTCGCCCAGTCAGAATTGGTTCGAGCTACGAATTTTTTCTTCATCTATTTGGCATTTGACATTTGTTTCGTTTTCATGACTGATATTCAAAAAGGTTGAAAAATATTTGAACAATATAAAAGGAAATAAGAAATAGAATAATTCAAGAGAATACAGAAACAAAGCGAAGTTTGTACAGCAATTTTCATCGTCTTGGCCAGAATAATTTCGATCACGCTTTGGAACTGGTTGTTTGTTTATAGAAAAAAAAAATGTTACAAAAATATTTTTGTCGCTCGCTTAGTTGTAGAAAAAAATGTCACAAAATATTTTGTTCAACGCAAACCACACTGCTCAATGTCGAAATTTCAAAAATGTTCGCGCTTAAACATGTAGCTTAAATATAAATGTTCGTTTGAGCTGCGTGTTCAAGTTCGTTGCCTAAAATAATCAAGCATCTACGATTTATAGCGATTACACCATTCGAGCAAATCCTCATATTTTGTTTAACTCGAACATGCTTGTTTGAGGAAAGATGTTTGTCCAACATGTTCGAGTAATAATTACACATGTTGAGCAAAAAAAATGGACGATTTTCCTTAAAATTGGAGCATTTCTCGAATTGTGTAATTATAGTCTATCAAGTTTGAGTAGCAAAGTGTTGTCAGCGAATTCAAACCGACAGAATTCGTGACCAGTGCTGCTATAACAAAGTCCTTTCATAATAGACTGACCCAAAAAATGCGCATAAACTTTGTAAGAAATGAACAGGAAAATGGCAACACACTGCAATAAAATTACTAAACGAAGCACAATAATACACAGTGCCAGTTAAATTTTCTTGAGGTACAATATGAGATGACAATAAAAATTAAAAATTAGTTCCACAGCCTCCTAATCACTTGATTTCAAGCAGTGTTATTTTTATTGTTCTTCAAGATCATGAGAGTACTGTTATTTAACGTGACATACCTGCTGTTAGATATAATACCGCGAGCCGCCGACGACCATAGGAACTGAGCTACGCCCAATCAACGTGCAAACAGGCATGTCAAGTAATGGATTTCACCAGCTCAGCTTTCGGATCTATTTCATCTTCTTCATCTTCTTCTTCATCATCATTTTCTTCATCTTTTTATTTTCTTCAATTTTTTCATCTACTTCAACCTCTTCATCTTTTTCAGCTTCTCCATCCTCATTTTCTTCTTCTTCTTCATCTTCATTTTTTTAAACCTTCTCCATCTTCTGTCACTTCTTCTTTTTTTTCAGCGTCTTCATATTCTTCAATTTTTACAGCTTCTTTATCTTCTGGATTTTCTTCATCTTCTTCAAATTCTTCATCTTCTTCATCTACTTTATATTCTTCATCTTCTTCTTCTTTTTCTTCTTCTTCTTCTTCATCTTCATCTTCATTTTTTAAATCTTCTTCATCTTCTTCTTCTTTTTCTACTTTTTCTTCTTCTGCATCATCTTCTTCATCTTCTTCTTCTTTTAATATTTTTTCTTCTTCTTCATCTTCTTCATTTCTTAAATGTTCTTCATCTTCTTCGTCTTTTTCTACTTTTTATTCTTCTTTTTCATCTTCTTCATCTTCTTCATTTTTTTCATCTTTTTAATTTTTTTCATCTTTTTAATATTCGTCATCTTCTGAATCTTCTTCATCTTATTTATCTTCTGCATCTTCTGCATCTTCTTCATGTTTTCATCTTCTTCATTTTCTTCATTTTCTTCTTCTACTATTTTTCCTTCTTATTCATCTTCTTCATTTTTTAAATGTTCTTCATCTTCTTCGTCTTTTTCTACTTTTTATTTTTCTTTTTCATCTTCTTCATCTTCTTAATTTTTTTCATCTTTTTAATATTCTTCATCTTCTGAATCTTCTTCATCTTATTTATCTTATGCATCTTTTGCATCTTCTTCATTTTTTTCAGCTTCTTCATTTTCTAAATTTTCTTCATCTTCTTAATCTTCTTCATCTTCTTCATCTTCTGCATCTTTTCGATTTTTTTCAGCCTCTTCCTCTTCCGGATTTTCTTCATCTTCTTCATCTTCTTCATTTTCTTCCTCTTCTACTACTTTTTCTTCTTCTTCATCTTCTTCTTCTTCTTAAGAACATTTCCATGCATTACGCAGGGAAATATTCAATCTTCTTTCAATTTCTGCGATAAGCGGTGTCAACCAGCTCCATCCATTACAGGTAGGACAATTTGCTAACAGTCAATAAACAGTTATAAGCTATTTAGCCTAAATGTTGTAGCAAGGCCTATCTAAACATCTACTATCATCTCCAGTGATAGCACCCGGTAGTTCTAAGACTGAACCAGTGATGTAGATGACAGCCACACCCACCCACATTTTAGCCAAATACTCTCTATCTTGGCCCCAGCATCGGTTCCTCCTACTATAGCCCTTTGAGTGGGAAGAAAAACACTTAAAATAACGTCATCTTGGTACTGTCGATAACATTCAAAGGATTGTAACCGAAGAGATGGAGGCGATTTTAGTTTATAGCCTTGCTGGAGACAACACCCCTGCTGATGTACAGCTTCCCAAGGAAACTATTTTGCAGGTGATAAAATTTCTGTATAAAAATAAAAAACAAAATTGTATAAAATGTAATAAAAAATCAATGAATTCCTTTCAATTAAATTATGCTTTTCATAGCAAGTTATCATAATCACTTCACTACGTAAATACGAGTAACAAGCACTGCAGTTAATAAAGACCAATTTAAACATTGAATATAAACAAATAAAGAAATTTTATGATAACAAACAATTTATTTGACTTAAGTTAATTCTTACGATAGCCAGTTTGAAAAAGAAATCTTTCAGAAAATATTAACCGTTTTTTTTTCTCCAAATATAACTAAACTTTTAAGATACAATCTTTAAAGTTTAATTTGCAGAGGAAAAAAATCTGCTTCAAAGCATTGGAATTTCTCAAATTTGCAAATAATTTTCTGTTTACAGGCAACATCAAAGGCAATTACGAACTTTTTATGATATCGTTTAAATAGAAGAAAAAAAGAAAGAAACAGTTCTCCCAATTCTATAAATAAATACTTTGAAAAATTCAATATAATAGAATAATT
The DNA here is from genome assembly GCA_958298945.1 of Atherix ibis. Classification (NCBI taxonomy): domain Eukaryota; kingdom Metazoa; phylum Arthropoda; class Insecta; order Diptera; family Athericidae; genus Atherix; species Atherix ibis. Next base: position 24,687,333 of record OY282605.1, on the reverse strand, counting down.
TTCTAAATTAGCAAATTAAATAAGTTACCATGAATTTTTGATTCTATCGTTCAGGTTGAAATGTTTGTTTATTTTGGCTAACTTTTCATCATTTCTAAGATAAGAAAATTATTCAGAGTAAAATAATGAAAAAAATAGAAAAATAATTCGGAATAAGAATAACCTAATTTAAGCATAATTTAATTATATTAAATTTTAAACTTTGAAAATTCATGAATTAAAATAATACATGCATAAGTAAAATTGTAAGGATGAGAAAAAAGTTTTTTTTTTTTTAAATTATTTCTACTTTGGGGGTGCTTTGCCTCTTTTGAATATATAAAATTATTACTAAACTGAGCTGACTTCCTTTTGTAACGAACTAAAATAAATTTACTGAATGTTAACTGTATTAAGTGAAGTATGAACTGGAAGAATTTTTTTTTTTAAACATATTCCCTAAAAAATATATACTCAAAAAATCATCAAAAGAATTTATGATATTGTATTTTTTTCCAAAACTTGAAGAAAAAGGATTTAAACTGGAGAATTAAGAAAAGGGGGTTTTCTTAGAAAATGTAAAGCCTATAATAATATCGAGTAAGGGTAGCTAGAATATCGATGAGAATTATTTAAAAATTTGAATATTGGAAGTACTTGTGCAGATGATAAAGTTTTTCGAAGCACCTGAAAGGATTAATCGACTATGTGTGTGCTCTCATTGGAATAAAATCAAAAGCATTTTCGCATGAATCACTTTGCAAATATGTTCGCTATACACGATCAATTGGAACATCCTTTTTTGGTTATTGTCTTTGCCGAAATTTTTCTTGAATTTCTTTTGCCTTTTCTTCATTATTTTAAACCTATTGGAAATCCTTTTTCTACAAGTATATCCAATATTTCTGTACAAATAAAGACATTAAGTTTACTGGTACGTATGTGTGTGTGTGTATGTGTGTGTGTGTGTGTGTGGCAAGGTAATTTTCTTCTTATTAATGTTTTTATATAAGTTTTCTTCTAAAAAGTAATGAACTTTTTTTTGTTGATAAGATAGTAAAAGCTTGAGAAAAATTCTTTTAACGAAATTAAGTTTCTGGCTATTTTGCGTTTTCCTTTTTACTAGCTTTTTTTTTTTTGAACAGATACCTGCCCTTTAAAGCTTCTTGAATTGAATGAGATAACGTGTGGTAGTATATTGTTATTCACTCATTTATGAAATTCCTTGTAATTAGCAGAAACACCATAAGTTGATTATTGGTTTTTTTTTTGGTATAAAAGAATTTTTTTCTCCTTAAATAATTTTTTTTTTTATTATATAAATATTTGTCTACACATTGCCTAAACTATAACTTATCTAATAAATGGATGGGAGGAATTCAATTAAAAAAGTCTCAAAATGTCTACAAAGTTTTCCAAAAATTATTTGAATAGTAAATCAATCAATCAATCAATCAACGGAAGTATTGTAGATGGTGGTAAGATTACATTGAAAGTTCGTAGATTTTTGAGTCATGTTTAATTTTTCATTTGCACCTCAAAATATGAAGAAGAAAATTCATTAAGGATATTGCGGAGAAACGTTTTTGCTCCACAACGTGTAAAAAAATATTTCTTTTTTTTTTTGGTATTTCCGTTAAACTTTTTTAGGTACTATTGTATATGAAAATTGTCGGCAAGGTGAAAAAGTCAAGTAATTACCAAACATACCATAATTAAGATGATTTGGCTTATTTATGTTCACCGATAACTGATATGGTCGGATTTTCTATTCTTTCATAAAAACTGAAAGTCAAACTTTAGGCACAGGTAAGTGTGTGCGAAACTTTCTATTATGTACTATGTTAATAAAAATTTTACGTAATGTTCGGAAGAGTTTTTATTGTGAAAACATTTATGCGAGTGAAAATATAATTAAATATTTTTGGTTAATTGTACTTATATCGATGTATGAGTGAATAATAAAGGAAAGTCATTCAGAAAAAAAGTTTTCCTGAAGCAACATTTATTGATTATTTAAATGTACGACGTTCATAAGTTTTACTGCAAAAATTTAAAATATTTTCTCTTTGAACTATCTTTAAAAGAAATTTGTTTAAGTTTTATAGTTTTAATTATATTTATTATAATTAAAAATGAATACGAGGTCTATTCAAAAGGTATCGCGAATTTTGTGTTTTTTTAAAAATTATGTATTTTATTCATGAATATCTACTTTGTCCCCTTCAAAGTAATCCCCACCAGATATTATACACTTGCGCCAACGTTTTTTCCAATCCTCGAAGCACTTCAAAAAATCATTTTTTGTGATCTTGTTCAGCTCCACCTTCGATGCCGTCTTTATCTCCTCAATCGTAGCGTAGCGTCGTCATTTCATGGAGCTCTTCAGTTTCGGGAACAATGAAAAAGTAACAGGGGCCAGATCTTGTGAATACGGTGGCTGCGGGATTATTAATATGTTGTTTTTGGCCAAAAATTTACGCACAAGCATCGATGCGTGAGCAGGGGCGTTATCATGAGGCAAAAGCCAATTTTTGTTCTTCCACAAATCCGGGCATTTCTGGCGGATTGCTTCGTACAACTTGTGCATAACTTGCAGGTAATATTCCTTATTGACCGTTCTACCCTGTGGCAAGAACTCATGATGCACTACACCCCTGCAATCGAAGAAACTTTAAGCAAAACCTTCACATTCGACCGAACTTGGCGTGCTTTTTTCGGTCTTGGCTCGTGCAGCAGCTTCCATTGGATTGATTGAGCTTTGGTTTCCACGTCATAACCATAAACCCATGATTTGTCACCAGTTATGACTCTTTGGACCAAATTTGGGTCATCGCAGACAGAGTCCAACAGATTCTTTGCAATGTTAATGCGATGCTGTTTTTGGTCGAAATTGAGCAATTTTGGTACGAATTTCGTGGCGACCCGTCTCACGCCAAATCATTGGTAAAAATCTAATGGCACGAGCCAATCGATATGTTTAAGTCCTCAGCAACTTCTCTGACGGTGATTCGGCGATTTGCCAATACTATTTTCTTCACTTCATCAATGTTTTTGTTTGTTGTTGGCGTGCTCGGGCGTCCGGCACGCTTTTCGTCGTTCACATCCTCTCGGATCTGACCGTTGCTTCGATGCAAGGTAGCTTCACCATATGCCACAGTCAACATTCGCAGTGCGTCCTCGCAATTAATTTTGTTTTCTACACAAAATTTGATATAGATTCTTTGATCCATTTTTTGGAATGGGCAAAAATCGAAGACGAGCCAAAACACGTGCAAGCAAAGCAGCTGTCAAAAATTAACTGAACATTCAATATGGCCGAACTTGTTGGCATTAGTGTGAAACATGAGTACCAACATAACGCTACAAAAAAATCTAAAATCGAATATACGTAACACGCGGAAATTCAAAATTCGCGATACTTTTTGAACAGACCTCGAATTGTGCAGGTAGATTTTGGTACCTTAAACTGCTTTAGCAAATCACAAGCATCCTTCATCCGACTTATTACTTAATAATTAAATCTTTTCTATCGGTATGCTATTTTAAAATCAAAACAAAAAAATAAATATTCCAAAATTTCTCGTATTAAAGCTGGTGTTCCTTAAGGTAGTTTTCTTGGTCCTGTCCTATATACCAAAGTATTATCCAATTTATAGTTCTTAAAGTAAAATTCAACAACCTATTATATTTAGTCTTACTTATATTAAATTTTTGTTTTTGTATATGGCATATATTTTGCCATTAAGTATAATATTGAAAAATATTTATATTATGTTCAAAAAATTGCGTGTAAAACTCGATTCTTTTGAGATAATTTTCGATGAGTTTATCGCATATTTCGGACTGTAATTCAGCCATTTATAAAGATATGTTAATTTTTTAATACTTTTAAATTCAAAAATAATCTATATAAATTTAATATTTTCTATGACTTTAGAAAAAATAGTCCAAGAGCATTAAATCGCACCATCTTGAAAAGCACAATTGACATCACCAAATCCCAAAATTATGCGTCCTGGAATGTTTAAGCTTAAGGAAGCGAAAATTTTTAATGTTGTGTAGCTTCTAATGCTGTTTTTTTTAGTCTTAATTAAAATCTTTAAGTTCAGATAAAAAAATATTAGTTATCATACGAGCATAGTGCTCAGAATTGATCGTAACGGTCTCTTCCTCTTCATTTCCAAGTACGGACCTATGATACCTTCAGACCAAAATGCAGACCAGACATTTACTATTCGCAAATAAAATAGCTTCAACATAATCACTTGTAGCTTACTGAGTCTTATGCTTGCTGACGTATATTCGGAGCAAAAAATGCGCCCCATCGCTGCAGAAAATTTATGTCGAAAAAGCGCAAATCGTAGCTATGGCAAAATTTGTAAAAAAATTTCATAATTTTAAATGGTATTTGACCATTTTCGGAATAAATAATATTCGGAATAAATTTTGTTTAGAATAATAGAATTTATTCTAAACAAAATTTATTCCGAATATTATATATTTTTGACAGCTGTCAAATGATAGGGCTGCAATTTTCAAACTACAAAATGGATATTCACTTTATAACGCATATTGCCCTCTTTTTAACGGTAGTATTATATATCTGAGACAACCAAAATGTATCAATTTAGGACCATAAATTGGCAATCGAATAACCCAGAATTCACAGACACTAAAAAAACTGAAAGTGCTGCTACTTATCTGCTATCGATAAATAATAAACTGCTACTTGAGCTATTGATAAATAATAAACTACCGCCAATTTAAAGCATAGTACGGAAACCCATCTGGACTTACGGTGTTGAATTTTAGGTTTTAATCACGCCAGCCAGTTCTCATTGCATCCTCTTCTTATACAGTCAATAATCCTCCATTAAATTAACAATGATACTTTTCTATGTCAACGTAACGAAAAAGTCCACAAATACTTTTATCCTCCGAGGATTTTTAATTTGGTCACAACCTATCTCATGTCGCTTTAGATACTTTTCGTTTGACTGTATATGGTAAACAATATAGTTTTTATTATTTAAAATTTTCAAAAGTCATCGTAGAAATTTTTACCTACTCAGAAAAAGTTTTACTATTGATATAAGTTTCTTTTTTTGAATAATTTTTTACAATAACAATACTTTAAGGAATTTTATTAAATATTTTTTCATATCAATTAATATTAGAAATAAAATATTTATTTTACTAACACTTTTATTCGACGCAAGTATAGTTTTCTTTTGGAAAGTGTCGTGCCATTTTTATGCTAATTTCTAAAAAAAAAATATTCATGAATAGTAAACTATTTATCATATATATTATAGCAGGATTTTCCTTAAGAAAATCAACCCTAAATCCTTCTTTATATGTTAATGACTTTTTAATATAAACTTGACCAAAGAGAAAAATTTTATATTTATGAGAAACACAGCTTGTAAATATTCTGCCATATCCTAAAAATACGAGTATAATTTATGCTGAAAAAAGACCATCGGTTAAGGAAATATAAATAAAAATATACCCACTCCTGAAATTGATGAATAATAATATGAAAGTTGTCGTTTTTGTTTTATTTAATTTGAAAATTATTGGAAAATCATAGCAGTTTGTGGTGAGAAACTTTTACCCACTATACGGAAAAGTTTTCCATTCGAAAATAAGTGATATTCTGCAAAGAGTTTAGTTGAAATTTTCGGAGTATCTATTAATCGAAATATGCAACTTTTAATAGATGCTTGTGAAAAAAGAAGAATAAAAATTTGAATAAATATCTATTCAATCTTTCATGTTTATTTTAATAAAAACTATTTAATTTAATAATTGAAATTTAATTAAAAAGTTTAGTTTAATTTATTGGCACAAGCGTTTTCAATTTTGATTAACTTAAACAAATTAAATAGTTTTTAAATTGTTTAATTCTATGAACAGAACGCAGGTATAATCAACTGATCGTGTAATTGCACGATATTTGTTCGTGGACGCGCAATTAAAAAGTTTACTTTATTTTGTTGCCACAAAATTTTTCAATTTGGATTAACAAATTAAGTAATTAAGTAAGTTTTTACTTAGTTTTATCCCTAAGCTTAGATTGCATCGTACGCCTGATACACAATTTTCTCCTGCCAATGGTTCGCTGTCAAATTGGTTAATTCTTCGAACAGATCGCAGCTATATTCTACTGATCGTTTAATTGCACGATATTTGTTCGTCGACGCGCAATTAAAAAGTTGAGTTTAATTTGTTGGTACAAATTTTTTCAGTTTCTATTAACATTAACAAATTAAATAGTTTTTACTTAGTTTCATCCTTAAGCTTAGATTTTACCATAAGTCTGATACACAATTTTCTCCTGCCAATGGTTCGCTGTCAAATTGTTTGATTCTATGAACAGATCGCAGGTATATACTACTGATCGTTTAATTGCACGATATTTGTTCGTGGATGCGCAATTAAAAAGTTTAGTTTAATTTGTTGGTACAAATTTTTTCAGTTTCTATTAACATTAACAAATTAAATAGTTTTTACTTAGTTTCATCCTTAAGCTTAGATTTTACCGTAAGTCTGATACACGATTTTTTCCTGCCAATGGTTCACTGCCACATTGGTTAATTCTATTCAAAAATATGGCAGGTATATTTTACTGATCGTGTAATTGCACGATATTTGTTCGTGGACGCACAATTTAAAAGTTTAATTTAATTTGTTCGCACAAACGTTTTCAATTTGGATTAACATTAACAAATTAAATAGTTTTTACTTAGTTTCATCCTTAAGCTTAGATTTTACCATAAGTCTGATACACAATTTTCTCTTGCCAATGGTTCACTGCCACATTGGTTAATTCTATTAAAAAATATGGCAGGTATATTCTCCTGATCGTGTAATTACACGATATTTGTTCGTGGACGCGCAAATAAAAAGTTTAGTTTAATTTGTTGGCACAAAATTTTTCAGTTTCTATTAACATTCACAAATTAAATAGTTTTTACTTAGTTTCATACTTAAGCTTAGATTGCACCATGCGTCTGATAAACGATTTTTCTCCTGTCAATAATCGTGTGATTGCACGATATTTGCTCGTGAACGCGATTATTTTTTTTAGCCACATCCGTTTTAGGACTGTGTCAGAGATGGGGACGCCTTCTTCCAAGTTAAGCACTCCTCATTTATGTTAGGTTTCCTAGTCATTGCATCCAAGAGATAGTAAGCGTTCTGGAATTATTTTTGGTCCGAGTTAATCTTCAGATGTCTAAACAGGTTGTCTGGTTTAAACGTTTTGGAATGTCATAACCATAGAGCCCTTTTAGCCGCTTTCATTTTAATATGCAAATGCAACGGTTGCAGATCAAAAAGAGCTTTAGAAGCTGTCATCGGGCATGTTCTTAGGGTATTAGAAAGGATTGCTTTGGAAGTACGTCATTCAGGCATAGGTCACCAAAAGAGAGCCGCGTAGGTGGTGATAGGTCTAACTATTCCCAGATATGACCACTGTATCATTTTTGGATGCTATGACAAACCCAAATGGCTCTAGTTGCTCTCTCAGTCAAGTATTAGTTCCAAGTTAATTTTTCGTCCACAATAACTCCTGAATATTTGCCCTCAGTAAGGAACTCATTCAGTTCCTATTCATCTTGACCTTGGTGAGGTTCAAATTAAACAAAGTACGATAGAGCCGTTAAAATTGCATTTTAAAAAATAAACTTTCCCTTAATTTTATGTAGTTTTTGTGCATTAAAAATATTTCGTTTTTTAAGTAGTTTTGTACAATTTTTATCAATTAATCTACCACATTTAATGAAATCGCATTAAATAGGTTAAATTTATTGATAAAATATTACTGAATGAGTTAATATTTGCACAACACTTTAAAGCTACAATTTAAATAAAATTTCACTACCAAAAAAATAAATATTTCCCACCATTATTTTATGACAAATGTTTTTACCATTATTATATGGTGTAGAGTCATTACAGATAATTTATTTCCAGAAATAAATAAATGCATTTTAATTGAAAAGTTTTCAATTTGTTTCGATGAATGCAGGACGTCTGCAGAGAGAAAGTTCTACTTTTGTAATTATTTTGAATTTCCTTCCTGAAAATTGCATCCATTAATGAAAAAGTTTTACTTATTTTCTATTTTCGTCCTATCTATTGTGTCCTGCATTTTAAATATATTTCCATTGGAAAGTGCGGCATGGCAAATTTTATTTTAAATTTAAAAAAAAAAACTTTTCTTTTTATTTAAAGTAAATTATTGTATTAAATTTAAATTTTTTAAAAAGTATTCTTTGCTTTTTCTTATATAATAATAGGAGCAAAATTTTAGTCCTGATGAGAGGTTTTATTTTTTATTATATTTTATTTTTACAAACAACTGAAAGAGTTTTTTTCATAATATTTTTCTTCTAACATTAATTAGAGGCCTTTTTTTAGTAATTTTTTTTTAAATATTATAACTTGGTGAATATAGAATTAAAATATACTACAGATCATAGTTGTAAGCTTAATGAGTAGATTTGCGTTTAATAGGCAAAAGTAGTCAAGTTTAAATATGTCTCAGGAGGCGACCTGTTGCCAAATAATCTTTAGTGTTACGGCCTCGATAAGCTGAGTCATTTAGCAAAAATAATTAATAATTTTCATTCATTTAGAAGCCCAGAGACTTTTTATAGTGCCGTTTATTTACTAATTGGATGCCTGAATAAAAAGCAATTGATGCCAATTTTTAAACAACAACAAAAAATAACATGAGCGATGTGGAGCATTTCTACCTAAATTAATAGTTTAAAAAAAAATACTCCTTTTGAGGTACTGTAAATTCACATGTCATTTCAAGGACTGACTATACACCCACAACAAGTCAATGTTTGGTAAGATTTTTGGGGTCGCGGAGTCATAGGAATGTACTTCTTCGAAAATGACGCCATTAACGCCATTTTGGTAAATGGTTGTGACCTTATCGGACCATGCTATCAAACTTTTTACACCCTTAATTGGATGACATGGACTTGAAAAATATGTGATTTCAACTGGACGATGTAACTTTTTACACGGTGCATGAAACAAGAGCCTTTTCGTGGAATAAATTTTCAGGACCCATTATATCACGAAACAACAAAGCTAAAGGCAGCTGAGATTTTTCGATTTTTTTTTTCATTTTTACACAACACTTCAAAGCGATAATTTCACTATAAATAAAATCAAAATTTTTATATGTACAAACGGAAATGGTCAAATTGCAGCTGAGATTTTTCGATTTAACACCATTGGACTTCTATCACTAAGACTACGGAAAAAGTAATGTCCGAGATGATTCAAGAGCTGAAGGACGAAATTATGCTCTCGAAAAAAGTCATGAAAAGTTTTCATATGAATAAAATTTTTATATGGTGTACGAGGTCTGTTCAAAAAGTATCGCGAATTTTATGTTTCTTTTTTTTTAAATTATTTATTTATTCATGAATATCTATTTTGTCCCCTTCAAAGTAATCCCCACCAGATATTAACATATACACTTGTGCCAACATTTTTTTCAATCCTCGAAGCACTTAAAAAAATCATGTTTTGTGATCTTGTTCAGCTCCTCCTTCGATGCCGTATTTATCTCGTCAATTGTAGCGTAGCGTCATCCTTTCATGGGGCTGTTCAATTTCGGGAACAAGAAAAAGTCACAGGAGGGCAGCTCTGAAGAATACGGTGGCTGCAGCATTATTAGTGTGTTGTTTTGGCCAAAAATGGCAAAAGCCAATTTTTGTTCTTCCACAAATCCGGGCGTTTCTGGCGGATTGCTTCACGCAACTTGCGCCATAACTTGCAGGTAATATTCCTTATTGACCGTTCTACCCTGTGGCAAGAACTCATGATGCACCACGCCTATGCAATCGAAGAAAACTGTAAGCAAAACCTTCACATTGAACCGAACTTTGCACTTTTCTCGGTCTTGGCTCGTGCGGCAGGCAGCTTCCATTGTGATGATTGAGCTTTGGTTTCCACGTCATAACCATAAACCCATGATTCGTCACCAGTTATCACCCTCTGGAGTAAGATGGAGATTGAGCAAAAATCGAAGACGGGCCAAAACACGTGCAAGCAAAGCAGCTGCCAATATCTAACTGAACATTCACAATGGCCGAACTAGTCGGCATAAGTGAGAGATATGAGTACCAACATAACGCCACAAAAAGTTGCGATACTTTTTGAACAGGCCTCGTATATTGTATTTTATTCGTAAATGCCATAAACTCAAAAAAATCCAATGAAATGATAAAATTCTTTTAAAAAAACTTTTGTTTTTCTTATAAAAAAAAAATCTACGCTCTTATTGAATCGATGTACAATTTGAGATGCCTGGATTGACATCTCAAATAATGAAAAAAATAACAAATGAAAAAAATAATTTCCAAACCGTATGCCCAAATTGGTTTTAGAAGGAATTTACTTTACGATAGTCTGCTTTGAGCTCTGGTATAACACCTGCTAATATTGTCCATTAAGATGTGCCCGTTTTGGTTATGCGTATGGATTAAACGTTCAGCATTTACAAATATAAAGTCACAAATAGCTTAATTTATCTTTTTGAGGAATAATATTGTTACAAAAGTGATATACCACGTGTATAAGCTTAAATCCGGTGTTTGGTCATAGATGGCGTGAGTAAGCGTATTAAAATACCATGGACACGCCATACTTTTTATTATGAGTTTGACGTCTGTTAACATTAATCAGTGCACATTGTCAGCAATTTCGTACAACAACATACATTTTACCTTTGGCAATCATGTCTAGTTTTGTGCCAGAAAAAGAGCATATGCGGGAAGCTGTGCTTTCCTGCTTCAATTTGAAGAAATCGACTGCCGAATCGCATCGAATGCTTACGGAGGCCAATGGTGACAGTGCTTTATCGGAAACAACGTGCCGAGATAGATTTCGTCAGTTCAAAGACGGAAACTTTGACTTGTGGGACAAGAAGCGTGAAAATCGGCCTAGGAGGGTTGAGGACCAAAAAAAAAGAATCGCAAAAAATGCTCGCAGAGCAATTGTGTGTTACTCAACTAGCCATTTCCAAGAGTCTGCGTACCATGGGGAAGATTGAGAAGATTGGAAAATGGGTGCCGCATGAATTGAACGAGAGGCAGATGGAGCGACGCCAAAACACATGCGAAATCTTGGTTGCCAGACAAAAAAGAAAGTCGTTCCTACATCGGATTGTAACAGGCGATAAAAAGTGGATATATTCCGAGATTCCTAAATGCTAGAAATCGTGGGTTTATCCCGGCCAACCATCAACATCTTCCCCAAGACCAAATCGCTTCGGACGGAAGACGATGCTGTGCGTTTGGTGGGATTAGCAAGGTATCGTCTACTATGAGTTGTTGAAACCTGGTGAAACTGTCAATGCTCACCGCTACCACCAACAACTGATCAAATTGCACCGTGCTCTGCGTGAAAAAAGGACAGATTATCAACAGAGACATGAAAAGCAGAGTTTCCTCCACGAGGACAACGTGGACAACGCACCATCGCACACGTCAAAAATGTTCCGTAACTACTTGGAGACACTCAACTGGGAGGTGCTACCTCACCCCGATTAATCACCAGACCTGGCCCCTTCCGACTACCACCTGTTTTCGTCGATGGGCCACGCGCTCGCTGAGCAGCACTTCAATTCTTACGAAGACGTCCGAATGTGGCTTGATGAGTGCTTTGCCTCGAAAGAGAAGGAATTTTTTGGCGTGGTATCCACAAATTGCCCGAGAGATGGGAAAAATATTTAGCTAGCGAGGGCAAGTACTTTGAATAAATATGTTTTTACTTTCTATGAAAAAAAAAACATGTGTTTTTTTGACTAAAACACAGCGGGTTTAAGCTTATTCACCTGGTAAATACATGAGCATATGAAATGATCAGGAGTTTACACAATCTTTAGAGGGAATATCGTAAGTATAGATATTGTATAGTACTGGATCAAGAAAACTTCCCTGTGGCACACCATTTTTTAATGGAAATACATCAGCTTTTCTACTACTTAAAAATATTTCTCTGGTTGATCAGGTTCCAGGATAAGGTAATTAGGAGTTAGCAGAACTTTCGTGAATTCGCAGAAAAGTTCACGTTATTGAAGCTCATCTGAGGTAAGATCTATTAAAAAATATTCATATTATTTTTAAGATTTTTTTTATATTATTAAGACTAGAAATAAGAAACTATAGATTAGATTAAGATAATATTAATAATGATATCTTAAAAAAAATTTTGAATAGTTTAAATAAGAAACCAAAAAAAAATTACTGCCTGCCAGAATTTGTTCTCCTGTTAAATTGAAATGTTAAAAAAAGATTAACTGCTGATTATAATAGAAATTTTTTATTTTATAAGATAATTTCTTAAAGTCTGAAAATCAATAGAAAACACAAATAATATAAAAGTATTCTTCTTACCATCTGTAAATAAAGCCATTTCTCATCAGTAAGAATATGTTTACGACTGTTCTATTGTCAACATATGAAAATAAACCGAATCATTCCCAATAAACAGCGATGTGATGGCATATTTTATTCTATGATAAGTTAACATAATAAAGTTTTGAACGTTTTTTTTTATAGTTTTCAATAAAATAAAATAGTTTTTTTTGCTTTTCACAACTTTAAAAAATTTTTACAATAGAAAGCTATAAAAATAAATTATAAGAGCAAAGATACTCGCTATAAAACTATAAATAAAATCAGTTGTTTTTCAAATAATTCGGAAACAAATTATATAGGAAAAAGTAGTGAAAAGCCTTTGTAGAAATTTTGTAATAAACTTTACATAAAAATAATTTAAATTAATATTGTATTTTTAAAATAGTGTGTGTGTTTGTATATTTATATAAAAAGAAAACTTGGAAAATAATATTTTTAAGAACACATACTTCCATTTTAAAAAGAATTCTTTATGAAGTTCTGTTTCTTGGAACTATTTATGGAAACTTATTTTTTCAAGAATTTAGAATTTACATAATATTTTTAAAAAACCTTTTCTAGTTGGAATTTTATAAATATCCTTTTCACAGGTGATTATGTAAGGATTATTTTTCCGAAGGGATAGTTCTTAGAAACTCATCTTTTCGAATAATTTTTTTATAATTTATTTAAAAAATATTTTACAGATTATAAATATTTAATAGGCTTTTATGAAAGCAATACTTTTAGTACCTTTCCGTAAGAGGTTTTTTTTTCAATGAAATTATTTATAAAAGTTAACTTTGCGAAAGATTATTGAATTTTTTCTTCTATTTAAGGAGTTTGGCATAAATTTACTAGAATTAAAAAAATTTTAAAATTTTTCTTCTCTTATTTTAGTTTAAAAATAATTTTCGAGAAAATTTTCATTGAATTGTTTAGGGTTTTTGAAGCTTTTGTAAGTAGTTTAGTTGAAAAGTTACTTATTTCGAAGGAAATTCTAAAAATAATAGCAATAAATGTTAAGCCTACTAGAAAATTGTCAATTTGAAAAATATTATAAATATAGAAGTTATGGGAAAAGGATATTTTCCTATCGATTTTAGCTTTCCTTTATCCTTTGCTAACTTATTGAATTTTTTTTTGTATACTATAAGTAATAACACGTATTTAGTGGAATCTTATAAGAAAAGTGTTATTTTTTTTGCTATTTTCCACTCTCAAAATGATTATAAAAAGTAAATTTAAAAATAAGTTAAATATAAAATAGTCTCTAAGTTATGTATAAAATGTTCTATTAGGATTTATTTAAAAATATTTGGAAAAGTCCCATTATTATGTTATAAACTGTCTTAAAGCTTAATTAATATTCGATGTCAATTATTCAAAAACTATTCTAAAACTTTTTTTATATAAAAAAAGCCGAATCAAAGAATTTAAGATTACAAATTGTAATAGCAAAATTTTAATTAAAAAATTTCAATAAACAAATTTTTAGCTCAGCTAAAAAATTTTATTCAAAAATTTCAATCAAAAATTTCACTCAAAAGACTTCATTTATTATATTAAAAAATGCGGACAAAAAATTTTAATCAAAATATATTTTTCAAAAAATTTTATTGAAAAGCATTTTAACAACTATTTCTGGCCAAAAAAATTTATCCAAAAAAGGTCACTTGAAAAATTTTAGTCAAAAAATTACAATTAAAAAGTTTAGACAAAAAATTTCAATCAAAAGATTTTATCCAGAAAATTTTAGACTAAAATTTTAATCAAAATATTTGAGTAACAAAAATTTGGGCACAAAATTTCAGTCAAAAAATGTCAGCTCAAAAATATCAATCCGAAAATTTTAATTAAAAAATTCAGACAAAAAAATTATAATTAAAATATGTTTTTCGAAAAATTTCAGCAATTATTTGCGGTCAAAAAATTTTAGTCAAAAAACGTTAGCTAAAAAATATCAATCGGAAAATTTTAATCAAAAAATGTTGGTCCAAAAATTTTAGTCTAAAAACTTTATTGGAAAATATTTTAGCAATTAATTCTGGCCAAAAAGATTTATCCAAAAAATGTCACTTCAAAAATTTTAGTCTACAAATATTTGGACTAAAATTTTATTCAAAAAATTTCAGCAACAAAAATTTTAGTCAAAAAATGTCAGCTAAAAAATATCAATGGGAAAATTTTAATCAAAAAATGTTAGTCAAAAAATTATAATTAAAAAATTCAGACAACAAAATTTTATTAAAATATGTTTTTCAAAAAATTTCAGCAACTATTTTCGGTCAAACAATTACAATTAAAAAATTTAGGTCTAAATTTTTATTCAAAAATGTTAGCTAAAAAATATCAATCAAATATCTTTAATCAAAGAATTTTAGTCAAAAAATTACAATTAAAAAATGTTTTAGCAACTATTTTCTGGCAAAAAATTTCGGCCAAAATAAATTTTATATAAATAATATTGGTTGAAAAATTATAATTAAAAATTTCAGATAACAAATTTCAATCAAAAAATTTCAGCAACAAATTTTTGTTTTAAAAAAATTTCAGTCAAAGAATTTTAGCTTAAAAACTTTAATTGTACAATTTTAGTCAAAAAATTAGAAATTAAAAATTCCGATAAAAATTTTTAATCAAAATATTTTTGGCAAAAAATTTTAGTCTAAAAATTTTATTCAAAAAATTGCAGGTACTATTTTGGTGAAAAAATTTTACTCAAAAAAATTTAGCTAGAAATTATCAATTTGAAAATGTTAGTCAAAAAATTTTGGTCAAAAACGGACAATTAAAAAAATTTTGGTCATCAATTTTTTTCAAACACATATTTGGTCCAAAAATTCCAGCAAGAAAATATAAATCGGGAAATTTTAGTCAAAAAATGTTGGTCAACAAATTACAATTAAAAAATTTCAGATAAACAATTTTAATCACAAAATTTTAGCAAAAAAATGTCAGTTAAAAAATTTTATTTAAAAAATTTCAATCAGAAAATTTTAGCCAAAAAACGTTGGTCAAAAATTTACAATTAAAAAATTTTAGATAAGAATTGTCATAATTTTCTAATTATTCATGATAGAGAAAAACTCAAAAAAAAATTGTTATTAATTATTATAATCAAAAATTAATAATTAATCACCAGTTTTTTGTTATAAAAAATTATTATTAAAAAAAAAAACTGATTCGAAATTTTTGTAAGGTTATAAATTTCCGATCTGAAATAAGAAGTATTACCAGTAAAAATTTTCAATAAAAATAATGCAAAAATATTCACGATAAAAAAAGTTGTTATTAAATATTCACGATAAAAATGTCTTTTGAAATTTTTTTTTCTTTAACAATTTTTAATGTTGAATAATTTCTGATAAATAAAAAAAAATAAAAAAACATGTTGACAATGTGGCGACGATGTTCTACAACCAATTCCGGAAACAACCCGAAATCTATCTCGATAGTTTGTCGTAGATAAATTCATAGTCAATTATTTCTAATAAGATTTAATAATATATATGTAAATAGTTATAAGTTGATTAAATAGCAAATATGTTTAAATGTGTTTGTGTAATTTCTGTAATTTGGAGACTTTAAGACGACCGAGAACGCTTTAATCATCCTTGGCGCTTTTCCTATCCACAGCAAAGACTTTTTTTATATTTATTTTTAACCTAGAAAATAATCTAGAAAACTGAAAATTTTTTTCTCGGACTTGGATTTTAAGTAGTGTTTTAGTTTCGATTTTGCTTTCATTTTGACTTTTAGCGTATATTCGGACAACGACGGACGACCTTGTGTGGTCAATGAATGATTTTTAAAATCAAAACAATCACCAGAAATAAAAATGCGGTCGGGTGAGTAAATACAAATGAATCAGAATGAATTTGTGTTTGTTGGTTGCGGTGGGCGGGGAGGATGGTTTGTTAAATGTAAAAAGGGGGAAGCGACTACTACATGTGAAAAAAAGTTCTAGTAAAACGAAAGCGTCGCTAAAAGAAAAACCAAAACCCAATTTTGGAGACCGGTTTTGGGTCTCATCGGAAGTACTCGCAGTTCTGTTTATTACGAACTCTCGTCAAAACTGAGAGTGCCAGTGAAGGAAGGTTGGCGATGGATGGAGCTCGTTAAGCTTTGTCGATGCGATGGGGGATCCATTTAACTGCGATGTCGACACCATCCGAATTTTGGCTCAGTTCCAGCAAATAATGTCGATTAATACGTGCTGCCGCTGCTGTTGAAATATTTTTGCACTCAAATTATTTGAATTCACGTATTTTTGTATAATAGAAAAATACCAAAAGTATTGTAAGAAAAAATGTATTTTCTTTAAATTCCAATTTAGTTGAGATAATGTCGTGGAAATATTCTGTTGTGAACGTAAAATTCGGTGGCACTCTCTGAAATTATTACAATTTTTTATATTTTTTTTATCTTCTAAAAAATTATTACAAAAATTTCCCAATCAATAAGTGCCTATTTTTATGTTAAGGTTATTAATTATTTGAAGACAATTTATTGACACTAGAAAATTATCTCTTAATTTAAAAAGAAAAAAATTACGAAAATTTAAAAAAAAGAAATTGATTGGAATCTAAATTTTCGGTGTCATTTGAAAGGAATCTTATTTTAACTTAATTTTGTGCAATCTTAAAAAAAAAAATTTTTGGGTTTAGTTGAAAAAATTATTTTTATGTTGTCCTCAACAAGAAAGAGTAAAATAATTTTTAGCAAATGTGCTCTTTTGAGTGTTGGTTATTTTTGAGTTGCAATATTTTTAAAAAAAAATTTTTGTAAATATTTTAATCGATTTTAATTTTTTGTTCTGATATTTTAATGCATGATTAAAAAAAATACAAATATTTTTAAAAACTGTATTAATATTGAAAAAATTATAATAAATAGAAAAGATTATTAAAGATTTGACCTTTGGAAAGTTAAAGTTGAATAAAAATTGGTTTAAATTCAGTTTTTGCTTAAAATTTTATTTGTTGATAACTGTTATGGATATCCTTCTTTCGAAAATGATTTTCTCTTTATTGTTATCTTTTTATGACCATATCTTTCAAATTATTAAAAGATCTTTTTAAGGCCTTTTGAGAATATTTCATATGAAAATTTTGACAAAAATAAGTTAGTATCCAATTTGCATTTTGGAAAGTATAGTATACTAAAATATATTTAAAAATAAAATACTATTAAATTTTAATACATAATCATATTACGTAAATTATGCCATTATGTATTAAATATAGGATCATCAAATTCTATCAGAAAATTTCTTGCAGGCCTTGATAGTTTTGAGATTGACTTTTCGCATACTACCGACTGGTACGGATGTTGGCCTTATAACGCTCTAATGTTAAAAGATTATCTAAGTTAATACAATTATTTACAAGATACAGGGTGGACTATTTAGAAGTTCCATTTAAAAAAATAAATAAATAAAAAACTAGTAAATGTTTTTTCAAAATTCCGGTTTTATTAAAAAGATTGAACATTGAAATTTAAGGGTCGACCCAATTTTTCAGTACATTTTCGATTCTGTATCTCTTCAATGGCAACTTTGATTTTTTGTTTCAAGGCCTCAATTGTATCTGGATGGCTTGCGTAACAATTATCCTTAACGGCTCCCCACAGAAAATAATCCAACGGGCTCAAATCATAGCTCCGAGGCGGCCAATTGACATCAGAATTTCGGCTGATTATTCGAAAGTAGTGTCGAAAAGTTGGATTGTTACGTTGGCTGTGTGGCAAGTGGCGCCCCGTCCTGTTGAAACCAAATGTCGTCCATGCCATTCTCTTCAACTTTTGGAGAGAAAAAATTTGTTGAGCATGCCACGATAGCGCATACCATTGACGGTAACGGCGGCTCCTTCATCGTTTTCGAAGATGCCTTCACTCCAAAATCTGCACCAAACCGTGACTCGTTGTGGATGCATCGGCTTTTACATGGTGACAATTTTGTTTGTAGACATACCCACCGAGGTGGAAATGGGCCTCATCCGAAAAGATGATTTTTCGGTAAAAATGCTCATCTTCGGCCAATTGATCTTGAGCCCATTGGGCAAACCGAAAACGCATCGGATGGTCATGCGGCTTTAGTTGTTGGACTAATTGAACTTTGTAAGCTTTCATACCGAGGTCTTTTTGGAAAATTCTCAACAGAGAAGTGCGAGAAATGTTCAATTCCTAAGAACGGTGACGAGTTGATGTTGATGGATGAGCACGGACATTTTCAGCAACGGTGGCATTATGCTCGGTCGTACGCACTGTATTAGAGCGGGAACAAGTTGCTTTGGCAACCAACAAACCAGTTTCGCGAACTCGCTTCACTCATTTTTTTTTTAAATTTCTCACAGTTTGGGTTGAAGGCTCACCACTTTGGAAGTAAGTTCTCAATATTGCCCATTTTTCTTCAAGCGTATGGATTACCATTTCGTAAAATTTTGACTTTCAAGTAACAATCTGTCAATTCGTGTTGACATTTAACACTCTAGTACTTTAAATAAATAGTAGTTCAAAATGGAACCGCTAGATGGACCATCCTATATTATAAAAAAAGGCTTATAATTAACATCACCAAATCTTAAAATTAAATGTCCAAGGAACTTTTCTCACAATAAAATCTGATTTTTGTTTGCCTATAGATGAAAATCTTTAAGTTAAATTATAAGAAAATCGATTATTCTATTTTCATAACGTTCAGAAGAGTATCTTCATCTTCATTTTCAAAGAAACACGTGTCAATGACACTTTCGGATCCAAATGCACACTAGACAGCCTATTTTTGTAGACGAATGGCTTCTCCACAGTCACTTGTGGATTTTCGGAGCCCCACATATGGTAATTTTGCTCATTTACGTATCTGTCGTGCCAGACATGAGCCCTACCGGTAAAGAAAATACATCGTGAAATGTGGCTACGGTAGAACTACAACTTTTGTAAAAAATTTATACGATTTCAATGCATTTTTAAATGAAAAAAAATTATAGAACTATAAAAATAATGTAAAATGGCAATTTTTTATTTAAATAACTTATATTTTTTATAACATAATTATTTATTAACTGACACATGATAGGACTGTAATTTTCAAACTATAAAATGTTAGTTAAAAATCGATTAATTGCTGATTAACTAGATACGCGGTTTGTTCAAAAAGTATCGCGAATTTTGGTTTTTTTTCAAAAATTATTTATTTATTCATGAATATCTATTTTGTCCCCTTCAAAGTAGTCCCCACCAGATATTATAAAAAATAATTTTTTTTTTCTTGTTGGACTTCTCCTTCGATGCCGTCTTTATCTTCTCAATCGTAGCGTAGCGTTGTCCTTTCATTTAACTCTTCAGTTTCGTGAATAAGGAAAAGTCACAGGGGGCCAGATCTGGGGAATAGGGTGGCTGCGACATTATTTGTTTTTGGTCAAAAATGGCAAAAACCAATTTTTGTTCTTCCACAAATCCAGGCATTTCTGGCGGATTGCTTCGCGCAACTTGCCCATAACTTACAGGTAATATTCCTTATTGACCGTTCTACCCTGTGGTAAGAACTCATGCTGCATCACGCCTCTGCAATCGAAGAAAACTGTAAGCAGAACCTTCAGATTCGACCGAACATTGCGCTTTTTTTGGTCTTGGCTCGTGCAGCAGCTTCCAACGGGATTATTGAGCTTTGGTTTCCACGTCATAACCATAAACCCATGATTTGTCACCAGTTATGACCCTTTGGAGCAAATTTGGGTCATCGTGAACAGAGTCCAACAGCTCCTCAGCAATGTTAATGCGATGCTGTTCTTGGTCGAAATTGAGCAATTTTGGTACGAAATTCGCGGCGACACCTCTCACGAGCAAATCATTGGTAAAAATCGAAAGGCACGACCCAATTGATATGTTTTAGTCCTCAGCAGCTTCTCTAACGGTGATTCGACGAATGGCCAGTTCTATTTTCTTCACTTCATCAATGTTTTCGTCTGTTGTTGACGTGCTCGGGCGTCCGGCACGCTATTCGTCATTCACATCTTCTCGGTCGGCTGAGAACATTTTGTACCACCGACAAACTTTGCTTCGATCCAAGGTAGCTTCACCATATATCACAGTCAGCATTCGGAATGCGTCCGCGCAATTAATTTTGTTTTTTACACAAAATTCCATTTTTTGGAATGGGCAAAAATCAAAGAATTGAAAAAAATGCAATAAATCAATTGAACATTCCAAATGGCCGAACTTGTCGGCATAAGCGAGAGATATGAGTACCAACATAACGCCACAAAAATTGAAAATCGAATATACGTAACCCGCGAAAATTCAAAATTCGCGATACTTTTTGAACAGACCTCGTACAAAGCAGGTAGTTTTTAGTTTGAAAAAATTTTATATAAAAAAACAAAATATTGAGAAAAAATAAATTTAAACTCTTTCAACATAATTTTTTCCTAATTTTTTAAATTGCAATTACTTAGCCTAAAAAAAAAGTCCTTTAAAAGTTTACGATAGATTTTTACTTCGAAAAAAAAACACCCAATATCTATCGACTGAAATAATCTTTTTTTTTCATTAAATTATATAGAAAAATTATATTTAATTAAAAATACAAAATAATAAATTCAAATGCATATCAATTTTACAAGAATATTTCAGAAACAGTTCATTTATATTAAAAGAAATCATTTTTCAAATAAATTATTGTATATAAAACTTTACTTTGAAGTCATAAAGTTAAAATATTGAAACTTTTAACTTGTGATACCATAAAAAGTTAACACACGTAATCGATAGCAATTGCCAATTTATATTCTTACAATCGCTGGTAATAAAACTAAAGCAAAAGTGCAACTAAATTCTATAATACAAAAAAAAAAGCGAATCAATATAGCCGCAACTTTAGAACGATTAGTTTAACAATTCAACTAAATTATTAGAACCATTCGTGCGAGAATATTTTAAGTTATTTTACTTGTCAATTCCTCGCACACATCACGACTGTTACTGAATTAAAAGTGAGGCTTTTTTTTTATATATGTTTTGCCTCTTATTATTTTTTTTTTGCAATAATATCAAAAACGTATACTATGAGAATGTCAACAAAAAAAAATTATTTTTTATATACTTTAAGCATATTAGTAATTAAATTAGAAAAAATTGATGAAGAAATAAATTGAAAACAATTTGTTCCGATGTGTTTTGCGGTTGTTAATTTCCCGCGCAAATCACTAAAGCAGAGCATGTCAAACTGTCGGAATTATGCCATTTTCCTTACTCAACTTAACGAAAAGCTTAAAAGCGCTCTCAATTTTACGGCTGCCTTCACGATGACTCTCTCGGTGCGTGGTCATTTGTTGAAATATTTTAGAATAACTTCTGACGCAACATTGTGTTAAGTTGTACTTAGGGGAGTTGTTTTTAATTCAGATTGTATGTGAAAATTTCAATGAAACAATTTCGAATAACGCAATGGAGCTGCAGCAAAAGTACAAAGTCTCCCCCCAATCGTTATTTTGAATGGTTTTTATTACAAATCAGATATTCTGTGACAATTTTTTTCCCGTTTTGTTTTTATCTATGAATAAGGAACATTTTACACAGTCTGCATTTTAATATTGTCTTTTTTATTTTCAAAAATACTTTGTTCTCTTTCTTTTAAAAAAAAAAAAATATATTTTAATATAAAAAATAAGCTGCAAATAAACTGTTAACAAACGAAAAGTCGAATAATGGTTGGATGCGGGAGTTATGGAAAAGAAGCTATCAAGACTTTGGAGGAATTTTTTTCGATAGTGGAGCACACTCGAATACCAAACACTTCAGTTCGGACTTGGTGTTTGCGATAAGAACACGTTGGTTGGTTGTCGTCTTTCCGAATTAGTTGAATTTTCGCCTGTTGAAGGTATTCCGTTCAAGCCGAAAATATTTTGATTTTCTGATTTGATAAAATTCCAATACACACAAAAACGAAAGATAAAATTTCGAAATTTTCAAATTTTATTTCGTGCTCAATAATCTTAGCTATTAATTATTCATTGGTGATGATTGTGAATAGTTTTTTTTTTTTTTTTAAATATTAGTGTAAATTTTACACCAAATGTAATAGTTTTGACTGTTTTATGGTGAATGGAAAATTTTATTTCAAAAAATTTGTAATTTTTATGATAAAAATTTGGAGTTCGGTATGATAGTGTCTTCCAGAAGCACTTTTGGCATATAATTCCGATTTGTTAATTTTTGTTTTTCTCTTCCTACTAAGTAAAAAACAATCTTTTAATGTTTATTCAAAAATAAATTCATATTTAAATATAGTTTATGAGGAAAGTTTTTTTTTCGAAATTCGGCTTTTAAAAAAATTTATCAACTATTAATTTTTGAAATTATGTTCAATTTTAGTATAAAAAATTCACAATAAAATTCAAAAAAATATATTTAAAAATTTAATGATAAAATAAAAAGTAATTTTGTGAAAATGTTAATTTGTGGCTGTTGTTTGTTATTGAGAAAATTATTATTATTTTTAAAAAATATTCCTTAATTTGGCTGTAAATTTTTCAAAAAAAAAGTTATTAATAATTCATTATAGAAAGTGTTAGGTAGTAATTATTTTCGAAAAGAATTTATTAAGAATTTTTAGTGTAAATATAAAAAAAATGTTTTACTTACTTTGAGGAATTTTTATTCGTCCAATTTTGTTGATGGTAAATGTTTGTATTTAATTATATAGAATAATTTCAGAGCTCAAATAAAGAATAATTTAAATATTTTTAATAAAAAAAAATCTAAAAAATTATAATATAATAAAGTTTATAAACTATTTTGATAAAAGGTATAAATTTAAAAAAAAAACTTCGAAAATTATTAGTTTTTATTAATTTAAAAATTATGAAACTTTTTTTTAAAGATATTTAAAAAAAAATGATTATTAAAAAAATAGTAGTGAAAATGTGATTTTTTGTTGGTGTATTTAATCGAATTTTAAATGGTGTTAATTTTTTTTTATACACTTCAGTGGTGATAAGCAAACATAATTACTAAATTTCTTGTAAGTATAGAAAATTTAAAATAAAAAATAAAAATTATTGAAAATTTCTTTTAAATATTGAAGATTTTCAATTTTATAAAAATATGATTAATTATTGTATATAAGTTCTAAGGCTAATTATGTGTAATTAATTTGTATGAAAATCTATTGTAATTTTTTCATAAATAATTACTTATCCAAGAAATTTCATTTGTTATTCTGTCAAAGCTTTCACATTTATTCAATGAATTTTTATAAGAATTTGAATAATATTTTTAGTAAAAAAAAAAGTTCTTAATTATTTAATATAAAATTTAATAATACCTTCGAAGATTGAATATATAAAAAATTATACAAAAAAAAAAAAATTATTTTTTCAGAAAGGATTTTTTAAAATCATAATTTTTCCAAAAAAAAAAATTAATTTTTCTATTTTCTAGAAGTATCTAAATTCAAATACATTTTTTATTTGGAAATTCTTTAGTAAAAATGCTCGTATATCGATGTTGAAAAAAGCATTCTTATCCTTAAGTTAGTCCAAAATGTATCCTGTCGTCAGCATAAATTGTCTTTTGGCGGATATATCTTATAATTTTTTAAGGAAATCCTAACGATGAGATCCTTTTCAACGTTTCATATTGAAAATACACAGTAAGTCCTACCGATGAGATCTGTTTGAGCCCATTACACCGAAAATATATAGTCAGTCCTAACGAAGAGATCCTTTTCGGTATATTACTCCGAAAATATATAGTAAGTCCTTGTGATGAGATCCTTTTGAATATATTACTCCGAAAATATATAGTCAGTCCTGACGAAGAGATCCTTTTAATTATATTACTTCGATAATATATGGTAAATCCTGACGATGAGATCCTTTTGACAATATTACTCCGAAAATACATGGTAAGTCCTAACGCGGACATCCTTTTAAGTATATAACTCTGAAAATATATAGTCAGTCCTAAGGATGAGATCCTTTTGAGTATATTATTCGTAAATATATGGTCAGTCCTGACGATTATATCCTTTTAAATATATATTATTGCGAAAATATGTAGTAATTCCTGACGCGTAGATCCTTTTGAGTATATTATTCGTAAATATGTAGTCAGTCCTGACGTTTAGATCCTTTTGATTATATTACTTCGAAAATATATAGTAAATCCTGACGCGAAGACCCTTTTAAGTATATTACTCCGAAAATTTATAGTCAGTCCTGACGCGGAGACCTTTTTGAGTATATTACTCCGAAAATATATAGTTAGTCCTAACAATGAGATCCTTTTGATTGAAATACTCCGAAAATACATAGTAAGTCCTGACGATGAGATGTTTTTGAGTATATTACTCCGAAAATATATAAACAGTCCTAAGGATGACATCCTTTTGACTATATTACTCTGAAAATATATAGTCAGTCCTAACGATAAGATGCTTTTGAGTATATTACTCCAAAAATGTATACTAAGTCCTGATGCACAGATCCTTTTGAGTATATTATTCCGAAAATATATGGTCAGTCCTGACGATGAGATCCTTTTGACTATATTACTCCGAAAATATATAGTAAGTCCTGACGCGAAAATCTTTTTAAGTATATTATTCCGAAAATATGTAGTCAGTCTTAAGGATGAGATCCTTTTGAATATATTACTCCAAAAATATATAATTAATGCCAAGGATGAGATCCTTTTGAGTAAATTAATCCAATCGAATTGTATCAAATCCTAACGAAGAGATCCTTCTCAATTTATTTTTGCAACAATATACAGTAAATCTTATATATTTTCGAACATAAGAAGTATATCCTAACAATGAGGCTATTCTAAAAAAACATATCAAAGAGGATCCTTTTGAGTTTATTAATCTGAATATAAAAAGTAAATCCTTACGATGTGATTATTTTAAGTAATAAGTCCTGACGATGCGATCATTTTCAGTGTATTATTTCGAAAAAAACATTAAATCCTTATTATGAGATTCTTTTCAATCTGTTGGTATTCCAAAAATATCTATTCAATTGAAATGATGATATCCTCTTGAATATATTATTCTAAAAATATATAATAAATTCTGACAAAAAGGTTGTTTCGAAGTTTATTTATTCTGACGAAGTTTATTTATTCTATCAGTTTACGAATTTTTCAATAAATAATTTTATATTTTTAAATAGCTCCTTCCTTAGAATATTCCTTTTATTTATTGAAAAATAAGTCACAAATTTAGTCTTAAAAAATTTCCATCAATTAAAAAATGTTTTTTTTTTTTACAAAAATTCAATTTTATAGCCGATTTTTAGTGTTTGAAAAGTTCATTTCCGTTCAGAATTTTTTTTCTTCTCTTCTAGTATAAATATTTCGCATAAGTTAATTTAAGTGAAAATTAAAGCTAATCGGAAGAGTCTAGAATTATTTTCTGAACTTGGAAGAATATTCGAAAGATTTTCTCTATTCTATGATCAAAAGAGATAAATTGCTATAAAAACAACTATATAAATAAATAACCAAATTGATAACAACATCTAATTTTGATTATTTTTATTTATAGCCAAAATCGTTATAAGCCAACAAGTGAAATTCTCCAAAAAAAAATACACAAAATAAAGTGAACACTCGATTTAGAAATATTGACTTTTCTAATCATTAAAAAAAGTTCTTTGAAAAATTATTGGAAAAAATCTTATTTACTCAAATTGCAATTTTTTTATACCTTAACAACCTGACATTATATAAATATTTTTCATTCCTTCACTAAATAAGAAAGTATTTTAAAAATTGTAGAAAATTTATCAAAATATTTGCTTATCACGCGAAATGGCATTTCAACAACAAGAATGAATACGAAAGTAATTTGACTTTTCCAGAAAATACATAAATCAGCGCATATTTTGCCTACATCAATCCAATATTCGTTTAGAGCTCAACGACTGTTAATATAACATAAAATGGAATTTTTTTTAAAATACTTTTCATATCTTATCAAAAGTTATATTAAGTAAAAAAAAAAAAAATTTCAACATAATTACAACCAAATTGAACAACTGCTCATTTTATGCTCCCGTCAAGACTTGTTAGCTACTTTGAGATACAATATAATCCTCACGAATTGGTTTCGAAAGTATTATATAATGACAGGTTGATTTATTAATTAATTTAACTTAATTGGTTTTTATAGGGGTTGATGCTGCATTTGATGGATTTTTTTTTTCTGATATAAAATTTTATACATTTTCGGTTGAAATTGATCCCCGACTATCTATGCTTTTAGATAGCCAATTTTAAACTGTCATAAATTTTAGGAAAACTACCCTAATTTCAGTTAATGTTTTTTTTGCATAAAAAAAAATTCTTATCAATAAAAATCCTTTTCTTATTAAATAAACGTTGGAAAAGATTCAATAAAAATTATCCTGAGTGGTTTCTTAATAAGTTTTATTTTGTTATTATCGCTCAAAATGTTATTTGTCCATAATTTTTTGGATTAAAATCCAAACCAAATTCAAAGGGGTTTCCCAAAAAAAAGAAAAAAAAACTTTTGAAAATTGCCAAAAACATTTCGCCAAAAAACAACTAATAACCTTTAGTATTAACAAAATTTATGACCAAAAATAAATGTACAAATCGTATAAAAATTTCTTTTATAATAAATTAAAGGTAAAAAGATAAATTGAGCCAAAATTAATTTTCAAATTTATTCTTAAAATGAAGTTCATTTTTAATTTTGAAAGTTTCGGAAAATACCATCTGTCTTGCCTTTTGTCGGTTATATTATTTTATGAATTTCCTTTTTCAAAGAAGGATCTTAAATTGAAAATATTGTAAAATTAATAAATTTCTATATACTTTTATAATGACATTGAAAATGAATGATTGGTTCTATATTGAAAATATGTTTGTGAAAATATTCTCGGTTATTGTATTTATTATTATAAAAAGTTTTTATATTTGAAAAGTCCTTCAAAATTTCAATTGTAATAATTTTTAAAATGTAAAGAATGAGAATATTCTCAAAAAATGTATAAATTGTGTGCTTTTCACTAGAAATATTGAAAGAATATTATTGTAAAATTTGTTTTATTAAAGATTATGAAAATAATTTTTCAATAAATATTAATAAAAATTTTCCCTCCAAACTGAATAATTTTCATCCATTTCAAAAATACAGAAAATACAGGACATTTAAGGCTATAAATCGTTCTTCTTCACCAATGAGGCTACAAAACCAATGAGGCTAATATGAGGCCTTTCAAATTACACAAGTGACTATTGAGAAGCTATTGTACCCATGAAAAGTCACACCTTGGTTGGAATTTTGATCTGTAGTTATCATGGGATCATATTTCTTTAAAACTAAAGAAGAAGAGCACGTTTTTTTTTGTTCTGAAATTAATAATTTAAATTTTCACCATATGTGGTTTTAATGACATAGCGTTGCAAACCACATAGCATGACAAATTTTGATTTTTCAAGATTTTGTGATGTCAAGTAGTATGCAAGATCGTTAGATTTGACGCTGTTGGATAAAAAAATTATTTTTACTTAGACAGTCCTCAAACTTTAAAGTATATTGAAACTAATATGCTTTAAGTAATGGCCTTAATACAAGTAGAAAATTGCTTAAAAGTCATTCAAAAAGAATAGAGTCCCAAAAGGGATCTAGTGACGGCCATTTAAAAAACACAATATTTAGTTTGTAATGGCAAAATCCAAGCAATATTAAAAAAACTCCCTTTTAATCATAATTTGAATTTGAAGTGTGTTTTAGTTAAATTTACTATCAAAAAAGAAAATTACATTATCCCCTATTTAGTCCATTGATTACTAAACTTTTTTTTTTAACGAAAAACAAAAAAAAAACCCATTATTTTATGTTATTTCTTAGTCCCTTGATTATTTGGACAAATTTTTGCGTATGTGAAAAAATTATTTAAAAAAATTTGGCATAAAAAACTATGTAACAAAAATATTAAATAAGATTTTATACATTTTTTTATTTAAAAAAACACGTGGTTTTGGTTTTTTGTTTATTCAAACTTTTTTTTTTTGGCAAACAAAATTTTGTATTTAATACAGATTTTTGGAAATTTTGTCCGAAGACGCAAAATAAAATTTAGTGTTAAAAAAAAATAGTTTTTGTACGAAGGCAAAAATTGCCACAAAAAAAGGAACTAAAATATTATTTTTACTTAATTTATTACATAGATTAAAAAATTTCTTAAAAATTCGTCGCGGCACCCTGACGTTGTTGCCAAATGGCCTGAGTTGTCGTCCATTGAAATAAAAATTTGACAAGAAATCTTCACATTTTGAGAAACTTTGGATTATTAGTGTCCTGCTCGAATTTTGATTAGAAAATGGAAAAATAATACCATTTGCAATTAAATATTACAAAAAAAACAACAAACAAATAATAAAAAAATTTCCGATAAAGTTTTATAATAAAAAACAAATGAAAACCATTTCAAAATAACGAGAAAAAAAATAAACAATAATAAAATTTATTAGAAAATAGAAAAAAATACCTTAACAACAACAAGCTGATAAGATATTTAATATATTATATATATTAGAAAAACAATTAAGTAGTTTTTTTTTTATCAATCTTAAAACAAGTAGTTTTCGGCAAAAAAAAATCAAAAATAAAATACTCTCTTACAGATAATATTTTTTTAATGTTTCACTTAAAAACTTGTTCAAACTACATTTTGAGAAACCTTGGCTCTCTACTAAAAAAAATTAAAATTATTGCGTGTTATTATAGAAGAGACCCGACCCTTACTGTCAATTTTTAGCGCTGTGGGCATTTGTTTGGCCTGAACTTAAAGATTTCTATTTTGATTATATGTGGTTTTACACAAGTTAAAAATGGTACCACAAGCCACATAACATGACAAATTTTCGCTTGATTGCGCACAAAGTTCTTAAGACCTGTAATTTTAAAATTTGGTGATGTCAATTAGCTTTTAAGATCGTGCGATTTGACACAGTTGAACTTTTCTTGAAAAATTATTTAAAAAATTATATTATACAAATATTTTTGCTATCTTATAAGACATCAAGTTTACAGTGAAAAATATCCGAAAAAGTCTTAAAAAACTACCTTAAAAGAATTGAGGTAAAAAAAAATTTTTTTTGATATTTTTTAAAATATTTTTTAAACTAATAAATATATAAAAAGAGCTATAAAAATTTAATGAAATAATATATTTGTTAAAATTTTACTTTTAAGTAAAATTTTCTTGAAATTCTACTTTCCAAAGTGCAAATTTGATAGCTGCTTTATTTTGTTTCACTTAAAAACTTGCTCAAACAACATTTTGAGAAACCTTGGCTCACTAATCTTCGTATTTCAGTCTACACGAGAGGAAAACGTCAAAATTCTACAACAAAATTAAAATTATTACGTTTCCATTTTGGAATACAAAAAATTGAAATTAATAAAAAAAAGACAACAAATAAAAAATTAAAAAAATGGAAATTAACAAATTTGAAAGAAAAAAAATCAGTACATTCTTTTGTGTTTATTTGATAAAAGAAAAATATTTAAAAAAAAAATTAAATTAATTAAAATAAAAGAAGAAAAGCTTATTGAAGACGGAAAAGAAACGATTAAAGGGCAAATAAACGAAGACGACTGACTGATTGGCAGGCGAGATGTTGTGGAATAAAAGTTTAAAGTAGTTTTTATCAGTAAAACAAAAATTAAAAAAAAAACACACACATTTTCTTACAGCTGTGAAAAAAAAAATTGTTAAAATACGGCGGCATTTTCGATAAGGTTTTTTTTTTTAATTGATAGCCAAAATTTCTTTCAATTCGTGTAAATTTTTTGGGAATTTTTGATTGAGAGTAAAAAATGAAATAGTTGCGAAGGAAAAATTTATACAAAATGACAGGCAAACCCAAAAAAAAATTTTCAAGATCTGAAAATAGTCGACAACAAACAAATTTTTGAGCACACATGAAACGGATTCCAGCTTTTCTATTAGTTGGAGAGAGATGAAGAAACAAACAAATTCAGAGTTTAGGGAAAAGTGTCGAAATTTCAACTGAACAAACAAAAATCGTTAATGTTCTCATGTTTTACTTTTATTTTGTGTTTTTATCCTCCTAAGTTTTACGATACACTTTTTTTAATTGTCACTTTAACTCGTCTATTATCAGAGAATAGTACGTGACAATATTAAGAAGAAAAAATTAGACTTAAGGTAGAAACACAATTCTGATGACATTAACAATGGTTGCTGTTGAAAGTTAATGAATTTCGGCCGATTAAATAAATTAAACATAATTACAACGAGTAAGGAAATGCCATCAGATCGATCGGTTTATTATTAACATTTTGTAATTAATGCAATTTTTAAGTTCACTTTACCTTGTATCGATTGATTTTTTGCTATTTGATTTTTCATCTTAGTTTGTAGAAGAACTGGATAGGCCTCTACACAAAAATTTTCTCCAAATTTTGTTGGCAATACATTCGTAAGAACGCATGCACATACAAAATAACAGAAGCGACGAAAATCATTGGGGATCAATTTTAAACTTCAGTATGCGATTGAAGCGGTTTATTTAAAACCTTTTTACTATGTGATGTCATTTATGCGTAAACAAATCGATTTTTGAATATTGCGGGTTTTGTTGTTTGATGGAATTAGTTTTGGAAATTTGCAATAAAATACAGTATTCTATTTTAAAATATTTATTTCACTATATATTATTTATTAAAACAGTATTATAAAGTGAAAGAGCATTAATCATGTGTATAAGCTTAAATTCGCTGTTTTTTAGTCAAAAAATCACATGTTTTTTTCATAGAAAGCAAAAACAAAGTTATTCAAAGTACTTGCTCTCGCTAGCTACACATTCGTCATATCTCTCGGACAATTTGTGGATACCATGCCAAAAAAATTCCTTCCCTTTCGAGGCAAAGCACTCATCAAGCCATTTTCGAATGTCTTCATAAGAATCGAAGTGCTGCTCAGCGAGCGCGTGGCCCATCGACGAAAACAGGTGGTAGAAGGAAGGAGCCGGGTCTGGTGAATAAGCGGAGTGGGGTAGCACCTCCTAATTGAGTGTCTCCAAGTAGTTACGGACCAATTTTGACGTGTGCGATGGTGCGTTGTTGTGGAGGAAAATCAGCTTATCATGTCTTTGATGATAATCCGTCCTTTTTTCACACAGAGCATGGTGCAATTTGATCAGTTGTTGGTGGTAGCGGTGAGTATTGACAGTTTTACCACGATACCCTGCTGATCCCACCAAACGCACAGCTTGGTCTTGGGGAAGGATGTTGATGGTTGGCCGGGATCAACCCACGATTTCTTGCGTTAAGGAATCTCAAAATATATCCACTTTTTATCGCCTGTCACAATCCGATGCAGGAACGTCTGGCATGTGTTTTGGCGTCGCTCCATCTGCCTCTCGTTCAATTCATGCGGCACCCATTTTCCGATCTTTTCAATCTTCCCCGTGGCACGCAGAAGCATGGAAATGGCTGGTTGAATAACACCTAATTGCTTTTTTGAACGACAACGTCAAAAAGAGCCTGCAATTGATGGTCCTAGGCCGATTTTCATGCTTCTTGTCCCACAAGTCAAAATTGCCGGCTTTGAACCGACGAAATCAATTTTGGCACATTGTTTCTGATAAAGCACTGTCACCATAGGCCTGCATAAGCATTTGATGCGATTCGTCAGCCGATTTCTTCAAATTGAAGCAGAAAAGCAGAGCCTCCCGCATATGATCTTTTTCAGGTACAAAACTAGACATGATTAACAAAGGAAAAATGTATGTAGTTGTACGAAATTGCTAACAATGTGCACTGAATAATGTTGACAGATGTCAAACTCATAAAAAAAATATGGCATGCCAATGGTAGCCTAATACGCTCACTCATGCCATTTATGACCAAACAGCGGTTTTAAGTTTATACCCCTGGTAAAAATATAAATTTCTCAAAGTTATTTGATTATATCAAAACAATTATATGCACGAATTTATTATTTTAATTTAATTTAAATGCAGTACTTGCTGTTGAGTTTATTTATCGGCACTTCATTCACAGCACTTTCGGAAGGGTACTTTAAGAAGCCAAAGTACTTAAACTGTTTGATATGAATTTTTCTAAAGGTAAAGGACAGTCTTCGCAATGCAAAGACTTGTCTGGCTTAAAAACAATAAAGCCTTTTTCAGTATATTCATTAAGTGCAGATGGGTTAAATAAATAATTGTGGTCACTTAAAATATTTATTTAACCCATCTGCACTTAATTTCTCTTAAATTTTCTTACATACACTTTCCATACGCCGGCACTGAACTATTTTCTAATTTACATTTATTTGGATGACAAACTTTTCACTTTTTAATCACTTTTTAGACCAAATAAATCATTGAAATCCATTTAAACACATTATAAACTAAATTTTTATTAATTTCTCTAGTAAAAATGAAGATGTCAACTTACCAAAAGAAAGAAATTCCCGGTTTCCTTACTTGGTTGAATTACGAGTAGCAGCAACACTTTATAAAACATTTCATTTTCTGAAATAAAAACTTCCTATTAAATATAATCAATAATATAACCACACTTCTTTCACTTGCACTTTCCGATAAGTGTCAAAATAACAACATGAAAAACAACAAAAGTATGCTGGCATTTCGTTATGCTGCCACTTTAATGGAGAATGGCGTATTTAAAAACTCATCGAAAGTCTACAAATGTTGAGGCGCTTGATATTTAATTAATTTTTACGAAATAAATAATAAACCATAAATACAATTCGGTATTCTTTAATCTAAGTTTTTCATATTTTTATTTTTGACAGATCACGCATAACACGTGACGTGTGTCAAAGTCAAAAGTGGTCAGTTTATTATCAAAATTTGTGCGCTGTGAAAAATGTGTATCGCGCACTTCGATCATTTTATGGTTGTCATAATTGATTTACTGCATAAGCAATTCAAGCTATGGTGAAAAAATTTCGCAGCAATTTGATGCTATTGGACATTAAACCACCAATCCGTGTTCGTAGAGTGTGTACAGAGGAAAATATTGCTGTTGTAGCGTCTAGTGTTGGTGAAGACCGCTAGTTGTTTATCCGTCGCCGTTCAACAGCAATTGGGATTGTTTTACGCGACTATGTGAAAGAGTTTACGTAAAGATCTTAGTCTGAAAGCATATAAAATACAGCTCGTGCAAGAACTGAAGTCGAATGACCTGCCAAAACGTCGAATTTTTGGTAAGGTGGGCTTTGGAACAACTTGAGGAAAATCCCTTTTTTTACAAAAAAAATTGCGCTCAACGGCGAAGCTCATTTCTGCTTATGAATAAGCAAAATTGTCGCATTTGGTATGATCAACAACCACAGGTAGAAGAAGAACTGCCATTGTACCCAGAAAAATGCACTATTTGGTGCGGTTTATCGGTCTGTATTTCTTTAAAGATGACGCTAGTCGGAACGTTACCGTCAATGGCGCCCGCTATCGCTCGTTGATTTCGAACTCTTTTTTGACCAAAATGCAAAAACTGTATCTGGTCGACATGTGGTTTTAATAAGATGGCTCTACATGCCACACAACATGTGGAACAATGGACATATCAAGAGATGAGTTCGGTGAGCTTTTTGGACCTATAAGTTAGCCGCCTAGAAAGTGCGATTGGACGCCTCTAGGCTATGGTCCAATCGCAGTTTCTAGGCGATCTATGGTCTCTTTCAGCTATGGAAGACAATATTACACGCGTTATTAGCGAGATATCAGGCGAGATGCGCAAAACAGTGATTTAAAATTAGACGTCTCGCATAGATTAGTTAAAACGTAGTTGTGGCTAACATTTACATAAAATAATCCTTAAAAAGTAAATGGCAAGCATTGATTTATTGACTCAAATAAAAATTTTATTTATATTTTTCAGTTTTTATGTAATTTTTTGGAAATTTGAAAACCAAACAGCAAAAAAATCACCTGATTTATTTTGCCTTCGATTGTAATTACAACGATGCTGCCTCATAAATTAACACTGAAATATGTGGCAGTACTAGAACAACAACAGCAAAATTAGAAATAAAGTCGAATTCGATGATAAAATCGTTTGTGGTTAGAGTTTTGTGTACTCCCATAGGATTGTGAAAGTTTCGAATTCAATGATAAAATCGTTTGTCGTTACAGTTTTGTGCATTCCGATAGGATTGTGAAAGTTTTAAAAATTTTGTGATCAACAGCTAGAATTTGTAAAGTAAAAATTTGCTTCGTCACACCTTTTTAATATAAATTTCAATAAAATGAATTTTTGTAGTTTAAAATTTTTGCCAATTACGGAAAATTTAGAACAAATGTAAAATATCCTCCACAAATGTGGTTCACTTCTTTGGGGCTCTGAAAAGCCACAAGTAAATATGGTGAAGCTGCAGAATCAGCAAAAATTGACTTTTTGGTGTGAATTTTAGTTTAATGTTGTCATTGACACGTATTTTCTTAAAAATGATAATGGGAAGACTGTTACCGTCAATTTTGAACAATGTGGCCGCATGATTACATTCTTTTTTTTAGGCTATACTTAACGATTTGAAACTAGATTATATGTGGAACAGATCAGAAGAGAATAGAAAGCCTACTGGTGGCAGATAGAGCTCATATTAGTATGCTGACTGGCTGATTGTATATTAGGGAAATATGCTAAATGCCTAAGTGTCCCCGCAAACGATTTCTGTCATAGTTGTAAGGACGAGGAGAAAGATGGGATTATATCTCATCTCTTCTGATTGCGCTTAGCCTTCACAAATCTTAGATGAAGAACTCTGGATGACATTTTCTTCGATGATTTGACTAATAATGCGCGCATGGATATCACAAAAATTAAGCACTATGCACACGCTTCCAATTTTGGTCTATATGTGATGACGTAATCATCAAGGTAGATACCACCCTGAGAACCAATTTTAATATATATATATTCGCCACTCTAACCTAGCCTAATCTAACAACGCTGAAATAGAAGCCGTAAAACACAATAAATTTTGGTTTATTTGCGCTAAAAGTTATCAGAAAAGATAATTTGGGGAGATTTGATGTAAATTGACCTACAAGATCGTGCAATTTGATGCTGTTGGGCATTTTTTTTTTTTTTGTAAAACTACGTCAAAAATTTCATTAACGCTGACAATCTGTAAACTTTAGAGTATTTTTTGTTATTGTTGTAAGGTCGCTGAGACAGAAGAGATTCTGTAGCGCCACGACTATGAGGCCATTTACCGACTTCATGTTAAACTGGTCGATGGTTATTTGTAGTAAAAATTCAGACATTGTATAATTTGATGGGGCAAATTAATATATTTAAGAAGGTGAAAAGGGGAGCTTCTAAAACTAATTCTTGGATCCAGAAGCTCCCTTATGAAAGGGGTCCTATTCAAAAAGTAATTCGAAGTGAAGCGGCAATCATTTAAAATATGGCGAATGGTGAGTTTAACGAGTGCGGTATGCCCAACTCGAATTCTGAGAAGCAATACTTGCTCAGAATTTCGGAACGGTTGTTGAGTTGGCTGGTTTTGCGGTATCATGCCAATGTGTGGAAAGAAATCCTTTACTTTCGCATCAGTCTATTTTTCTACGAATGCCTAAGGATATGCCATTTGGTTTAACAGATTGCGACTTCCTAACATTCTGCACCGGATTAGTTTACCGAGGACAGACTGACTATTAGTAAATATGGCTTTTATGCTATTTACTGATCTTTAGAGCATTCAAAACTGAATATCCGTCAAGTACTGGCCCAATTACTGCCCGAAATTTGAAAAGAAGTCATCAAAAATTATCTAAAAAATTACTGATTGCTACAAGATGTCTCGTGGCTGATTAAGTCTCGTGGAAATTACATTTCATGGATAATAACAAGGTTTCAGTAATTTAATAAAATAAAAGGCTTATTAACAGTAACTTTACTTTCCCAGAAGTAAATCGGATAATATTTTAGTAGCATTTCAAAAAAATTGACTAAATAAACTTTCAAATATGATATAAGGAAAAATAGTAAGAATGTTAAGAAGAAAACTGCTACCAACTTAAAAATTATCTTTACTTTTTAGTATTTACATAAACTTGCAATTCTGTCAACGTGCTCATGATAATGTTAGGTGTGTGCAGGTACGTGAGTTTAATATTCACCCACAAAAGTAGAGTCTCAATTCGGTTTACTACAAATTTGACAAAATATTTGCCAAAATTACTTATTATAAAATTCCTTTTTTTATGTTTCAAATTTGATTTTTTCGTTGCATAATTCTGAATATGCTAATTTTTGAGATTATATAATTAATGATTTAGTGACCTTATCCTAATGCTGGTCAGAATTTGTGGTTGACCTATTCGAAAGGGAAAGAAAAGTTTTGATAATGAAATTTTCGTTTGCCTATTTACGTATATATTGTGGATATTTTTAATAAAATCTGAAATTTATTTTTTTCTAGAAAATGAATATTTAAAAAAAAGTTTTTTTTTTTTGATATTTTTTTTTCCGGACATCTCAAACTTTTGATGGTGAATTAGATTATTTATAACATTTCGAATATCGACTACGAAATTCTGTATTGGAACGTAATTTATTCTTATTTGCTGTGTTGGCAAGGTTGAGGTGAGCCACTTCGTCTGAAAGTTGTTTGTCTCAGCGATTTGGCGGATTCATGAAACTCTTGCCACCTATTCTCTTCTACCTGTTCAAAAATTCGAATAATTTGTCTTCCTGCGTTTTTTGCTTTTTATTTTGAATATTTTTCTTTTTTTTGTTGCCCCGAATATAATTAAAAGTCGAATTGTATTAAAAATACAGTCAGTCTTTTTTATCGTAACAGAAACTCGATAAAAAGTCATCTTGGAATAAAGTGGAATTAAAATATTCAATGTACAGTATTGACAGAAAGTTTTTCTTGTTATTTCTTAAACCAAAAGTTTTTTTTATCAATTAAATGGTAACAAAAAAAAAACCTTAATAGTAGAATTATTTAATTGCTATTTGCATTTAATTAAAATTCGAATTAATCAATCCAAATAGAGTCAATTTTAACTATAGAAACCGTTATTGTCATATATTGTAATGTACAATATAAATATTAATTTACAAAAATATTCATACTTTTTTCGGCCATTTTTTTTTTTAGGTTTTTTTTTCTATTTATGCAAATTGATATAAAATATTCAATATTTTATGAAATTGATTTGTTGTTGTTGAAAATTTTATATTAAAAAATTGTAAAAAGTCATGATAGACACGTTTTGGCGCTTAAAGACGCAAAATTGACATATATGGGGCTCAGAAGAGCCACAAGTAACTGTTAAAAAGTCATTGTATCTCAGAAAAAGTAGTTCTAGTATGTATTTTGGTTTTTTTTTGAAAATGAAGAAGAAGAGAAAGTTACTGTCAATTTTTAGCACTTTAACCGTATGATAACTAGTTTTTGTTTGATCTAAAGTTAAATATTTAAATTTTGATTATATGTGGTTTTAACAAAACTGTACCACAAGCCACATAACATGACAAACGGTACCACAAGCCACATAACATGATGTTTTGCTATCATTTAAAAAAAAAAACATTTGTTTTCCTTACCAATGAGGATCATATGAGGCTTTCAAAATTTACAAGTGACTATTGAGAAGCCATTGTATCCACAAAAAGTCATACTCTGGTTTGCATTTTGATCTGTAGTTGTGATGGGATCATATTTCTTTAAAAATGAAGAAGAAGAGCAAGTTATCGTCCATTCTGAGCACTATGACCATTGAATACCAGGAATACCAGGCACTGCAAGCCACATAGCATAACAAATTTTGATTTTTCAAGATTTTGTGATGTCAAGTAGTATGCAACATCGTTAGATTTGTCGCCGTTGGATAAAAAAATAATTTTAACTCAGACAATCCTGAAACTTTAAAGTATATTGAAACCAATATGCTTCAAGCAATGGCCTGATTATAGGTAGAAAATTTCTAACAAGGCGGAAATGCAAGCTTAACGACACAATAAAGTTTGGTTTATTTGCGCTAAAAGTTATCAGAATGCATAATTTGGAGATATTTGATGTAAATTGACCTAAAAGATCGTGCAATTTGACGCTGTTTTTAATCACAATCGCTAATTAATTGTTTGTAATTAGAGTAATTATTCTCTATAAAACGGAAAACAAAACAAAAAAATTTTATATTACTCCATAGTCCTTTATTTTTACAAATATTTGTGTTTGTGAAAAAATCATTAAACATAATTTGGCATAAAAAACTATGTAATATTTTTTTATTAAAAAAAACATGTGGTTTTGGTTTTTTTGTTTATTCGAAATTTTTTTTTTGCAAACAAAATTTTCTATTTAATACAGATTTTTGGAAATTTTGTCCGAAGACGCAAAACAAAATTAAGTTTAAAAAAAAAAGTTTTTAAAGTAAACTCTTGTTGAGAGTAAGGAAAAAACTCCAAAAAAAAGAAGTTTAAATATT
Organism: Atherix ibis; assembly: GCA_958298945.1. NCBI lineage: Eukaryota > Metazoa > Arthropoda > Insecta > Diptera > Athericidae > Atherix > Atherix ibis. Next base: position 24,648,430 of record OY282605.1, on the reverse strand, counting down.
ATTTTTACCGTTAGGTAGTTGCCAAATGCGCTGAGTTGTCTGGCCACTGCAATCGAAATTTAACAAAAAATCTTTACATTTTGAGAAACCTTGGATTATTAGTGTCCTGCACGTATTTTAATTGAAAGATGGCGAAATAATATCACATATTCCATTTGAAATTAAATATTACAAAAAAAACAAAAAAACAAATAATTTACTGTCAGGATCAGGAATGCCGTTCGGTACTCGGCATGCTTCCACCAATTGGACTTCTGCTCGTTTCAAATCTCCTTGAAGAGGAGATCCATTTTCACTACTTGGTATCCAACGTCTCCTGGCGTAGGCGGCATTAATACGTCGAGAATATCGGCACCCGAAACTGCTGTAGGTACTTCCGCTATTGTCTCGGGTATTAATGCCTTTGTGAACTACGTGCCAATGGTCGTCGTGGTGGAAGATGAGCAAGATATGGTAGACCCTCCATACCGGTCAAGAACTCCTATAGTAAAAAGCTCGCAACTTTCTGATCTGAGATTGCTTCTGTATATGCGTGTAGAATCTGCTTTCGCGGAGGTACTTCACGAAATCCTTTAAGCAATAACCTCCGAATTCTGTCCCGGCTGCTCGAAGGCTTTTTAGTAGAGAGTATGTTCCTCTCCCTCTATTATATACAAATAACTCGTCACCCCGAGCACTCGTTGTTTCAGCGATACATTGGAGATAGTCTCTACTAGAGCTGGCAAGTGAAGAAGTATATTTTTCGCCCATACTGTCACTAGCAGCCCTAACATAGTTATTTTTCCTTGGTCCACTGCATTCATTTGCTCCATAATTACTTCTTTCGCTGTCGGAGGGATCGGAGATGGTTCCATAATTACTTCCTCTTCGCTAAATTGGTCGACCGCTTGTGTTGATGGAAGTGCTGCTGCTGCTGCTTCGTCGTTTTCGGATAAGTGCTCCGTGTCCGAAACTAAGTTTTCTATGTCTGGTGTTGGCTCCAACAGTTGACAACTCGCTTCGAAAGTAACCTTCATCTTGCTTGAAGTACATCCGTACTCTCGAAGCGAACAACTCGCTTCGAGAGTACATCCGTAATCGATGTAATCGCTTGGGATGTGATCGCTGTCGCTTCCACTGAACATTTAAAATTTGTTTTGAAAATGCACCTTATTTATACTGAAAATATGTTTACATTTATAACACACTGACGACGACGACGACGACGATATGCAAACAGCATAAGCCACACCCCTACAACCTGGTATAGCCTGGCCATTAGGCCGGCACCGGTCTTCTTTTTATCGATCTTAAAATAAGAAGTTTTTGGCAAAAAAAACAAAAATAAAATGCTCGCCTCCAGGTGATATTTTTTTTAATGTTTCACTTAAAAACTTGTTCAAACTACATTTTGAGAAATCTTGGCTTACTAGTCTTCGTATTTCAGTCCGCACACGAGAGAAAAATGTCAAAATTCTACAAAAAAAATAAAACCAAAAATTATTGCGTCTTATTATAGAAGAGACCGTTATTGTCAATTTTTAGCGATGTGGCCTTATGATAACTAGTTTTTGTTTAGTTTGAACTTTAATATTTGAATTTTTATTATATGTGGTTTTAACAAAACGGTACCACAAGCCTCATAACATGACAAATTTAAGCTTGATTGCGTAAAAACTTCTCAAAACCTGTAATTTTGAAATTTGGTAATGTCAATTATATTTTCTTGTAAAATGACCTATGGTAAAAAATTACAAAGAAAAAGTTTTTAATAATTTCTAAAAATTTAAAAACCAACAATAATGGCTGAAATACAGTGCAAAATATCCCAACAAGTCACCAAAAATAACCTCAAAAGAATTGAGGAATAAAAAAAACATATTTTTCGATAGGTTTTAGAATATTTCTATAATTAATAAATAATGACAAAGCTTATTTATCAAAATCATAATTTAAAGTATATTTTTTTGAAATTCTACTTTCCAAAATAAAAATTGGATAGATGTTTATATTTTTTTTTTTTAGTCAAAATATATTCAAAACACCAAAAACTGATGAGCTAAATCTTGAACCTTGAATGATATCTTTTATTGAAAGTTAAAAACAGATTTTTATCAAAACTTGTTTTAGACATTTTTGAGGTTTTTTTTTTTTGGAAATATGTGCACTTTTGATTAATAGTGTACAATACCTAGTAAATAAGCAGCAAAAATGCCTACACACTAAAACTTGAGTATTTATTTGTACACGTGGGGTGGAATAAAACAAAAACTTATGAGCAAAAAAAAAAAAGGGAAAGGGTCACAACATATGAAATCCACAAAAAAAAACAACAACACCAACCAAATAATGAACTGAACTTGGTAAAGTTTGGGCATTAATCGTCAGAACTTATGAGTATGGCTGGTTTGTTCTGGCATACAAGATTTATAATGTTTGGACTGTGTAGGTTCCTCATATTCGTTAACATTTTCAAAGTGGGGATTTTTTTACCTCTTCTGGGCATAAACAGAACACATACCATTTGTGTTGGTGAACTTAGCACACAAATAAGCACCTGAATCGACTATAATGCTAGTTATTGTTATTGTTAGCAAATTCTGATGGCATCGACAATATTTCTTTCTTTTAAATAAATTTATCATATATAAATTTTTTTTTTCTTTATTTTATAACATTAACTTTTATTTACCCACTTAAGTATGCATATGAGTACATGTGCTGTGTGACGTTACATTGGGAAAATTCTTGATTAAAAGAATCGAGCGTGTATCTTAAATGGTTGCCGCTTAACTACGAGTAAGAATATTCGGTTTGGTATTGTTGTGTGTCTGGAAACAGTTTTTTGGCAGTTCGTATGGTGGCCCTAATGGTTTGAATGCTTCCCGCTGGCATGAACGCTGATTATTTTATGAAAAGGTAAAACTGCGCCATTTCAGAGCACCTCGAAATAATGAGCATCTCTTTCGATTGTATTTAGTCTTTTTTTTTTTTTTGAACAGGTTGATGATGATGATGATGATGATGATGGTAAGACATTATATACAGCCAGCGATGCATACTGATCTAGTATATCCGGGCATCAAGGTAGTTGGAGTGAAGTCGTGCGTATCGACAATGAGTATACTTAATTTGGATTACTTCCCATTTCCTTCTATTTCTATTCGTTTTGTATTTTGGAAATTTCTCTTTCAATTCATCTAGTATTCAGATACTTTGTATATGAGTAGGTATATTTTCTTAGCTGGTATGTATTAAATTAAAATGATGTCTTCTTAAACCCCCCTTTCCCCCCACCAAAATCCTACCCCATTTAACATAAGCAAATAAAAATTGACATCCTGGATCCACCGGTTCTCGTCAGATCACCGAAGTTAAGCAGGACTGGGCGTGGTTAGTACTCGGATGGGTGACCACTTGGAAAACCGCGTGTCGCAGGTAGGTAGCGGGTTCGATTCCCGCTGCCACCATCTCGGCATTGGTGCCGGGGTGAGAGGCCGACTACAAGCCTTACATATGTAGTCCGTAGGGTCCTCCAACGTCACTGGGGGTTGCTTTGCTGGCCTGATAAGCCGCAAGCCATAAAAAACATCTTATCATGAAACAGCACAAGAGTAATCATCCGGACAATACCTCAGGCAAAACGACATTTGGCTTTCACCGAACAACTCGAATGGGTACCTGGAACGTGCGGACTCTCTCCCAAACTTCTCGTCTGGCGCAAGTTACTTCCGAAATGCGACGCTACAATCTCGACATACTGGGAATCTCCGAAACAAGGTGGAAACATCAAGGAATCCTCGCAACGCAGACGGGTGAACACTTCATCTACAGCGGCAACGACAGTGGACACCACTGTGGAGTCGGATTAATCCTATCAGCCAACGCAAAGAGATCTCTCATGGGCTACAAACCGGTCTCCGACCGCCTTCTGACAGCCAGGTTCCAATCGAAGTTCCGAAACATCACCATCGTGCAATGCTATGCCCCAACTGAAGTAGAGGATGACGCCAATAAAGAAGCCTTCTACCACCAATTAGAGACGTGTATTCTCTGTGCCGCTATATGCTCCATAGGAGCGACTGTGTCTCATGACTATGTGTATAATGTATAATGTAGAAATGAAACCTGTCAAATAAAAAAAAAATAAAAAAATAAAAATTGAGCAATAATGCATTCAGATTAGGTAAATCTTGAAAATTACAATAATACAAATATTCAAGATGGTCATAATCTCAAATTACGCGGTGGATAATATTTTGCATTCTACAATAACCATTGAAGTAATAAACGTACACACACACACACACACACACGTGAGTGAGAGGATTATTTTCTGGGTAATTTTCTTAAAAGGGTAATTTGCACAATTGTCAATAGAAGAATTTTGTTAACTTCGTAATTGTCTCAAGTGTAGCGTAAAAAGGATAAGTGAGAACGTCCATTCATAATATTTCCAACTATTCTATTGAATACAGTTTTTGTGACTGAAGTAGTGTAATCGGTAAAGCTACCAGAATAATGATAGAAAAAGTCTCAATAGTCGTGTAGGTGTTATTTGTGCTTTTGCGATTAATTCATTTTGTAGACTAGACATTGAAAAAAACGAAACGATATCATAACATAAGACATTAAACCATTCAGACTATCGAGTTGCGTGCATCTTACATATTAAATTTATACCAGAATATACTTTCCACACTCAGTTAATGTCACTATCGTTGATGATTATGTGGTATTAATAAAGAAAGGTACGTTGAAGCACGAAATGGCATAGTAAAAAGGTAACAATGAGGAAAGTTCGTTCATTTTGTCACCTCATTCAGAGTACACTCTTAGTAGAGTTATTTTTTCTTTAAGTGCATTTATCTTTGTCAACCATTCAGAATCAGTTTTGATCTTTTACTCGTTTTATAAGTGGCAGAAAAATGATTGCCATAATAATATTATCACACCATTAAGTTAGAGTATACGAAAAAAATAGTAATAATACCAGTCAAACTTATTATCAGATCGTTTTTAGAGAAAAATATAAACCCTTTAAAAATGTCTTTGCGAATTAAAGTGTATTTTGGTGATGTCAAATTGTAGAAGGACTCTTAATTTTCCAAGAAAACATGTTCATTTTGAGGATTTTTCTTCTCACGAATCCATATGAAAATGTTTTTCTACACGCAATTCAATTGTTTGCATATCTCATTGCTATTATTATTAATTTTCCTCATTCAGGATATTTTCATTTTTTTCTCTTTCTTATAAAAAATTTTATAAGAAAGAAATTTTTTTATTTTTCTCTCCTTTTTCATGTGTTTCTTTTATTGTTGGTAATATTGGTTTAGGGAAAAATAAATCCATATATTTTAAGACTTTATTTAATATGGTTTGGATGGTTCGATTTGGGTCGAATGTGTACCGTTTTTTTTATAATTTGTTGTTATTTAACTATAAAATGCCACTCTTAAAATAATTTAGTCGAGTTTTTGCCAATTTTTTTTTTTTATTACGAAGGATAATAAAAATAATTTTTTTAATAGCTTGTTGCTAGATCCGAACTATAAAGTGGATGCATCAAAACTTTCCAACCAAGCTCCCAGAGTTTTCGGCGAGTCACAATTTTGGCCGCTTCTAATCAATCGCTAGCTACAAACTGTCCAACTTCTGACAGTAGAGGTCCGAATTTAGTGCTTGGCCATATCGAAGCAGCTCATAGTAAATGATTCCTTTCCAGTCCTACCAAATGCACAAATAAAACCTTTCTGGCTGTTAGTCCTGGTTTGAGCCGCTTCACTGCGCTTTGACCTCGATAGTTTTCTCACAATGTTGTCGTATGTGATCCAATTCTTATCCCCAGTCGCAATATTCTTCAGAAATGGATCGATTTTGTTCCATTTGGCCAAGACTATGCAGATGGAAGTTCGATCCATCATGTTCTATTGCACCAATTCGTATGGCACGCAAACTTTTTGGAGCTTCTTTTTGAATCCAGCTTTATCGAGATGGTTTTAAAATGTTTTGTTGTCGATCTGTAGCTTCTGGGCGGTCTTCTTTGATCATTTGCATGACTTTGTCGACATTTTCGATAACGGCCCTACCTTTGCGAGGTGTATATATTTTTTTAACCCCAAAAATATCGGAATGCAATAGACTAAACCAAAATGGCGCTTTATTGGATGTGACAGCATCGGGCTTTTATTTTCGCCTTTATGAAAGCAAAATTGTAAAATACGAGGTCTGTTCGAAAAGTATCGCGAATTTTGTGTTTTTTGAAAAATTATTTATTTATTCATGAATATCTATTTTGTCCCCTTCAAAGTAATCCCCACCAGATATTATACACTTGTGACAACGATTTTTCCAATCCTCCTTCGATGCCGTCTTTATCTCCTCAATCGTAGCGTAGCGTCGTCCCTTCATGGGGCTCTTTAGTTTTGGGGAACAAGAAAAAGTCACAGGGCCCAGATCTAGGGTATACGGTGGTTGCGGCATTTTTAGTGTGTTGTTTTTGGCCAAAAATGGCAAAAACCAATTTTTGCTCTCCCACAAATCTGGGCGTTTCTGGCGGATTGCTTCGCGCAACTTGCGCATAACTTGCAGATAATATTCCTTATTCACCGTTCCACCCTGTGGCAAGAACTCATGATGCACCACGCCCCTGCAATCGAAGAAAACTGTAAACAAATCCTTCACATTCGACCGAACTTGGCGCGCTTTTTTCGATCATGGCTCGTGGAGCAGCTTCCATTGGGATGATTGAGCTTTGGTTTCCATGTCATAACCGTAAACCCATTATTCGCCACCAGTTATGACCCTCTAGAGTAAATTTGGGTCATCGCCGACAGAGTCCAACAGCTCCTTAGCCATGTTAATGCTATGCTGTTTTTGGTCGAAATTGAGCAAAAATCGAAGACGAACCAAAACACGTGCAAGCAAAGCAGCTGCCAAAAATTAACTGAATATTCAAAATGGCCAAACTTGTCGGAATAAGTGAGAGATATGAGTACCAACATAACGCCACAAAAAATCGAAAATCGAATATACGTAACCCGTGGAAATTGAAAATTCGCGATACCTTTTGAACAGACCTCGTATACTGAATTTTATCTTTGTTAATTTCGGTCTTTTACACCCTTTAACGCACAACTAAATTGGCAATTCAAAATCTGTAAGAGAATTTTTTTTAGAACCGAATGAACGAAATGTGAACGACTAGAGCCATCTAGCGGATATATAATGGATTTCATATAAACCTCTGCGTCATGTTAACTTTACCACTACTGCTAACCAACCTAATGTCGATAGCAAATCCGATGGAATCATTACTGCCAAATGCTGAAAAACAAAATGAAGTCTCGTGCACTTGTGCGTTGCCAACTTAACATAAACCAACGAATAAATCTCCGAAACTAAGGCCAAGCCTACCCCATAACAAACACATTCTACCATGTTTTTTTTCTTAATAAATTCGATATGTAATTTATTTAGGGACTATCATTATTAAAAGAATATTTTTAAGACCCAAAGGACTACAATATTATTCAAATTAAATTATTTTCGCCTTTGTTTTTATGATTGATCGATCACCTAGCAAAATTTTTATGATTTTTATTTGTTTTGAGAAATAAATAAGAATTTTTATTTACATAATTATTAATTTTCAAAATTTTCCAAAAAATTGTTTTTTTTCTTTGTTTTTTTTTTATATTTTTCTTTAATAAATAAATTTATAATTCAAAAAATATATTTTGTATGGAAATTTTTTTTTAAGAGATACCAAGAAAAATAATTTTGAGATAAAACAGCTCCTTGAGGAATGCTAGCATTCTTATTTGATAGACTGCAGAGTGTAACCATTCAGAATAACTTGGATTGAACAGTTCGAAAAATAGTTTCCAATCAATTTAAGGAGATAAGTGTCAATAGCACAATTTTCGCTAAAAGTGTGTTATGCGAAACTCTGTGAAATCCCTATAAAATTTTAAGTGCAATAATCCTACTCTCGCTAGAAAATTCAATAGTGTGGTACCACTTTTCGGCTAGAAAGACCATCAAATCGTTAGTGGATCTATTGTTACATAAACCATATTGACGGTCACTGAAGAGCTTCCTTGATTGAAAATATTTTATTAGATTATGGAATCGTCAAAAGTCAATGAGGTAAGGGGAGCCAATTACGACTGTACTCAGATACAGCCTGGAAAAAGAAATTCATTATTTCTTTTTATACAAAAAGTGTAAAAAAATAGTAATAATATTAATAATAATAACACCAGCCGAACCGTGTATTATCAGATCGATTTTAGAGAAAAGTGTAAACCCGTTAAAGTGTGTTTTGGTGATGTAAAATTGTAAAAGGACTCTTCCCAAGTAAACATGTTTATTTTAAGGATTTTTCTTCTCATGAATCCATATAAAAATATTTTTCTACACGCAATTCAATTGTTTGCATATCTCATTGCTATTATTATAAATTTTCCTCATTCAGGATATTTTCATTTTTATAAAAGATCGCAGTGAATTCCAATTTTGTTTTCTTATAATAATAGTCAATATAGGTTTTTCCACTTTTTGAAAAAAAAATAATTTTGTTTTCTTTTGTAAATATATCAAAATTATGAAAATAATCCTTGAAGACATTTTATAATGAAATGAAAACTTTAACTTTGTCAATGATAAAAAAAATGAAAACTATAAAAGGATAATGAAAATGGTAATGGAAAATACTAAAAAGGGTGTAAAGTATTTTTTCCTTTTTCTTTAGGGGATGTTTCAAAATGTTAAAGAAAATTTTTAAAATAAAAAAAAATTGGACTAAACGACAGTGAGAAGTTAGAAAAACTGACACAAATTTCCTTTTCGCGCATAATTATTCCATTTTAATGACAAACCATCCCTCATCAGTGTCCCCTAGGCAATTATTACTTTTCAAATAGTGTTATTTTCATAGAACTTTTACAAAAAATAGAAGAAACCGAATAAAAGGAAGAAAGTCCTGCTTTTACTACTTCTCTTACTATTTCTGTTATCTTTGATATATTTTCACCCCCTATTTTTTTTTGTGTATACTATCTCTCTTCTGTTTTTCTTTTTTTTTTCTTTTCTTATATATTATTTTAGTAAAATTAAAGTCCTTTTTTTTTAAAATATAATCTCAATGTTGGTATTAAAAATTATTGCTTCTGAAGCTTTTGTTCATCAAAAGAAAATTACATAAGAAAAGGGGATGAATTAATTCATTGTTATTATTATTTTCCACCCTTCGAATCTTGATTCTTTAATAAATTTACTGTTAGTCTAATTACCATGGACAAAAAGTTATTTTTTTTTGTGACATTAAAAATTTGACCTTTTAACGATGTATTTTTGTTATTGCATTCAGCAATTAAACAGTTTAATTATTTTAGTTATAAATGTAAGAGTTGAAAATGAATGTTTTTTGTTAACTAAATTTTTTAATTTACAAATTGTGGTTCTTGATTATTGACATTTATATTTTCTTTTTCTTAAATATAGATTAGGTAAGTTTGAATTTGACGACGATTTATTTTCTCTTAAATGGAGATTAGTTAAGTTTGAATTTACCGGCAATTTAAATTTAACTAAATTAAAGCTTTTTATGGAATTCGAATTATTCATTATGTATCCTGAAGGCATATACCGACATTAAGTTGGAAAAGTATCGGAAACGGAATGTCTGCCTCAGGCACATTGCAACAAATTTTGCGTTGAAAAAGTATGTTAAAAAGTGAAAATATATACATATAAACTAGCCCGACAACTGTTAGGAACCACCCATATTTGTTGTTGTTTGTTGTAGGTTGTACTCGTATTGGAGGAAAATTTACCTTTTAACCATGTAAAAGGGTAACTCTAGTTTAAGCGAAATTAAATGGAATTTTTAATGGTATTTTTCTTGAAAATTAGCTTTTGAAAGTGCGACAACTGTTTGAGTCCATCAGTAAATATATGAATATTAAGTCCGGCTGAATTTAAAAAAAAGGTCAGTTAGAAAATAGAAGAAATACTAAGTGTGCCAAACCATTCCCTTATGATTATCGCAGTATCCATCAAAATATGACCATTTTCCAGTTAGTATGAGGCATGTATGATTAGTACCTGGCCTTAGCAAGAGTTGGCAAGAATTGATGCTGCTACTATTAAAAAACTGTGCTTTTCATAAATATAGATCAAGTAAGTGCATCATTTAGCCACTTAAAATGAACAACTTTTGTAATTTGGCAACAATGCAAAAAATCGTATATTGAGCAGCGATAAAATATTTGTTTTTAAAATAAAAAACAAACTAATGATGATATAGAAGAACATTAAATTTATGTCACAACTGAAGGAAAATCCATGATATTATTTTAAAAGACCTTCTAATAAAAGTGCATCAGATAGTTGATATTGTAAATATCTAAAAACTCTTCCATGAAATTTTGGGTGTGCAGAAGCTATCGGCGAGATGGTAAGTGTAACAACTTCAATTGAGAGTTTGAACATTTTTAAGTGTAATCTAAATAAATTTTTGTATCGATTAATAACTGTTGACGAAACATGGATTCACTATTATTCACCAGAAATCAAAGTTCAGTTAAATAATGGACTTATACTAGCGTACGTGCATCAAAAAATGCATAAACGCTTCTGTCGGTAGGAAATGTTATAGCTACCGTTTTCTGGGCCTATCTTAAAAGAGGAGAAATTATAACAGAATTTAGCGAAGAAAAAAATTATCTTTTAAGACAATGCACGCATACTCTCCATGGTAAAATTCCACGAGGTAGGATATTAATTGTTTCCGCAACCATCATATTTGGCAGAATTAGTTCCCAGCAATTTTTTTTACAGAGTAAACGATAGTGAAAAGTTAGAAAAACTTTGTCAAATTTCTTTTTCAAACATAATTACCCGTTTTAATGACAACCCCATCCTTCATCAGTATCCCTGGGCAATTATACATATTCGCCAGAATTAGTCCGCAGGAATTTTTATCATATTTCAGAATATGAAAAACGAGCTTTGGCGGAAAATTATTTGGCTCAAACGATAAGGTGATTACTATAAGCAAATGCCTATTTTTTAAGGGTTGTAGAGACCGTATTCTTTACGTTGGAGATTGTCGAAGTGTATCAACACATGAAAATGTTTATTTCTTATCAAGGCCAGGTATTAATCAAATAACCCTACTACTTTCAATAATTTTTTGTAGCCCAAATTCTAGCTGAGCTTAAAGTTTTTTTAGAAAAAAAACTTTAATAATTCTTGCTTTAATAATTCGCTTAACTATTATTAAATTTCCTTTTTACTTGCAACTTAAATAAAATAATGATTCCTAGCTGCCGACAGCACGCCAACTGTTTGACTCTATAAGTTATTTGGTAAGGACTACTGAACAATAATTCATGGATTTGTCGGACAGTGTGTTTTTCTTGGCAAATCAAGTGGTTTTTTTCTGGTAAATTAATAAAAAATGGTTTATAAATTTAGCCGAAAAAAAAAAAAAATTAATATTTTAATTTGAAACATGGAAAAAATTACTCTTAACAATTTCATACAGGATCCCACCACCAATTAAATAGGAACTATACTCAATATTGTTAATAAATAAATTATAATAAATATAAAATATTAAACTTTATATAACCATCAATAAATTGAAGAAAATAATGATAAGTATTGTATAAAAAGAGAAATGTTAGCAAATAAGTTAAAGAACTTACTTACTTCATGGGACTAAGATGGATTAATTTTTATAATAAAGTTCATAGCACATGGGCTCACTTATGAGAATGGATATTCATTCATTGTAACCTTTGACATTGTCCTAGATTTAGACTTTACCAAATAGAGTGGAGAGGATCTAAATAAATAGATAGCAAATGTTAAGTAGAACAACTGAAATAAATTTCGGAAAATTTCCAATGTCATTCGAATGAAAATTTATGAAGGATAATGTCGAACGGAATAAGCCATGTGGTTTTTATTTTGATTATTTTGTATTTTTGCTTTACATATAAGATATTTATCTTTCGATTTTTATGTATTTTTTTTTATCAAAATATATCTTAGAAACAATTGCCTTTTTGTAGAATTGATGGTTCGGGAAGTAGATAATTTTCCAATTGCTCAGAAATTCAAAAAGCTTTTAAGAATAAATCAAGAAAAGTTTGATGAAATAAAAACTTTTTGTTGATCTGTCCTTATGGGATGTTGGCAATTTTCCACATTTAATATTTGTTATTATTTTCTATACAAAACTTTTTAATAGAATTATTTTGTTCATTTTCGAAAATAGAAAATTACTTATTGTCGCCCCGTTAAAATGAGGTTAGTGGTAGTTTTTATAGGTTACTTCAATTAGTTTAGTTAGATTGTAGTATTTTAGAGCAACGAAATTGTATGCATTTTTATTAATTTTTTAGTTAATTTTTTTTATATATCTTTAAGGAACAGTTCCAACTATCGTATATGAGCATAAAATGAATTATCGACTATCTTACGTAGTATTTTTAACTGAAGGAATTAGAGTGGAGGAGAATTGTAAAGCTTGTTAGAGCTTTAAATTTCTCGTTGGTAAGTTCAAATTTGTTTCAATAACACATTGAGAGTACTTTTCTGTATATTTTTGATTTGATTATTGTGTGTGGATTGCCTGTCAATCTTTCGACTAAGTTCAGTCATTAATACAGAACTTGATTATATTGTGATATGTTACTACTCTTAACATTTACGATGGAGAGTAAAAGTAACGTGGACACATTTATGTTCGTTCACTTTTATTTCGGAGGATTTCAATTTGGGTTTGGAGAATTTCGGAAGTATATTGGAGGTTGTTTTTTTTTGTTTTTTTTAATTTTAAAATTAGTAATAAGCCCAGCTTGCCTAGAGGATAGCATTTTCGAAATTTGAACTTGTAGATGCCTTAAGACTTTTAGGAACGCTTGTAAAGAAATTATAGTTAAAACTCTGGTCTACCACACAAAAAGTTAACAGAAAAATTACCTGTAAAAGACACCATTTCATACTGTTTTCATTCTCCTTTAACGACCGGACTTGGAACCGTTCTTTTCGAGATACGGTCAACAGAACCACCATCTGTTCATCGACTTTAAAGTGCCTTATATTAATATAGACATGGTAAAACATTACTAGACTGACCATCACTAGTATGAGAGGAAGAGTAAAATCAGCCGAACTACTTTCAGATCTATACAATATCTACAATTATTCCTGGTAAGGAAACGGACTTTCGTAAATGTATAAGCTTAAATCCGCCTTTTTTTTTGTCAAAAAAACATGTTTTTTCATAAAAAGCAAAAACAAATTTTATTCAAAATACTTGCCCTCGCTAGCTAAATATTTTTTCCATCTCTCGGGTAATTTGTGGGTGCCACGCCAAAAAAATTCCTTCTCTTTCGAGGCAAACCACTCATCAAGCCATTTTCGGACGTCTTCGTAAGAATCAAAGTGCTGCTCAGCGAGCGTGTGGCCCATCGACGAAAACCGGTGGTAGTTGGAAGGGGCCAGGTCTGGTAAATAAACGGGCTGGGGTAGCACCTCCCAGTTGAGTGTCTCCAAGTAGTTTCGGACCATTTTACATGTGTGCGATGGTGTGTTGTCGTGGAGGAAAATCAGCTTGTCATGTCACTGTTGATAATCCGTCCTTTTTTCACGCAGAGAACGGTGCAATTTCATCAGTTGTTGGTGGTAGCGGTGGGCATTAACAGTTTCACTAAGTTTCAACATCTCATAGTAGACGATACCCTGCTGAGCCCACCAAACGCACAGCATCGTCTTCCGTCCGAAGCGATTTGGTCTTGGGGAATTTGTTGATGGTTAGCCGGGATCAACCCACGAATTGTTGCGTTTAGACTTTTCATTGCCTGTCCCAATCGGATGCAGCAATGACTTTCTTTTTTGTCTGGCTAGCAAGATTTCGCATGTGTTTTGGCGTCGTTTCACCTTCCTATCGTTCAATTCATGCGGCACCCATTTTCCGATCTTTTCAATCTTCCCTATGGCATGCAGACGCTTGGAAATGGCTGGTTGAGTAACACCCAATTACTCCGCGAGCATTTTTTGCAATTGCGTATCATCTTCGTCCAAAAGAGCCTGAATTTCACGCTTTTTGTCCCACAAGTCAAAATTGCCGTCTTTGAACCGACGAAATCAATTTCGGCACATTGTTTCCGATAAAGCACTGTCACCATAGACCTCCATAAGCATTCGATGCGAATCGGCAGCCGATTTCTTCAAATTGAAGCAGAAAAGCAGAGCTTACCGCATATGCTCTTTTCCTGGCACAAAACTTTTTCTATTGTACGAAATTGCTGACAATGTGCACTGATTAATGTTGACAGATGTCAAACTCATATAAAAAAAACTATGGCATGCCCATGGTAGCTTAATACGCTCACTCACGGCATCTACGACCATTTAAGCTTGCACACCTGGTAATTGTTTAGCTTGAAAATGCAACCGTAACATCGACACCAGTCTTGCCAGTGTTCCTCTGTTCATTGGAAACTTAGGTTCTGAGAAAAATCGATTACGAAGTCTAGTTCGCGTCTGAGATAAAGACCTTTTGAAATTTTTTTTAACCCTTTACATAAGAAAGAAGCATTTTAGAACCTATTCAACGAGATTTTGGAGCATTGCCACAATAGCCCTGTTTTTGGTAAAATTAAGCTTAAGAGACTTTGGTGAGCTAGACAATTGATCCGATTGAATAAAAAAGATTCTGCCCAGAAAGTCTAAAAAGGAGATAGACCTTGCCTTCGATAGAGCCAGGATGCCGAAAACATGCTGAGAGTATCGAACTGGAAGACTACGAAGTGAAGCCGGAATACCTGTAGTTATTTTATTCAGCAGGGCTAGACTACACTGCTGGTTATTGGGGGTTTTGCTGAATACTAGACAATCCATATCATCTGCCTATGTAGCGAAGAATGCATTCGGATAGATGTGAATATCGAAATTATTAAAAGTGTAGAGCATAGGATCAAGTAGATATCCTTGTGGAACCCCAGAAAATAAAGAAGAGATGTTATAGAGTCAGTTCAATTAAGTTATGTGGTAAACCCTTTTAAAAGAAATGATTTTATTATAAAGCAATAGAAAGAAGAAAGGATCCTTAATATAATTCGATAATATGGCAGGATAGTAAAAAAATTATTCTTTTAAATGATGACTGCTGAAAAATAGTTTTTTAAGATAACTTTTATTATAAAAGGAATTATTTGCTAATATCGACATTTGAAAGTATATTTTTCTGAGATATATTTTCAATAAAATATATCAAAAAGTTACTTTTTATTTAAGTCAGTGAATGTACGAGGGTCGTTACATTCATAAGTCCTTAGAAAAAGATGGAAAAAAACGGTTTTATTAAAAAAAAAAAACTTTATTTTTCAATATAATCTCATTTTAGCTCTATATATTTTTCCAATCGTTTTTCCAAAATTTTTATCCCGTCCAAAAAATAGGATTTCAGAAGTTCTGCAAAATACTCATCCGTTAGAGCAATGACGTCCTCGTTGGAAGTGAACCATCGTCCGCCAAGCCATTTCTTCAGATTGGCGAAAAGAAAATAGTCACTCGGGGCCAAATCTGGTGATTAAGCGGGATGCTGCAACAATTCCATTCTCAATTCCATAATTTTTGCCATGGAAACAGCGCAGGTGTGCACACGCGCATTGTCCTGATGCAAGAGGATTTTTTTCTTCTTCAGTTGGGCGCGTTTCTCTTTGATTTCCTCGCTCAACCGTTGCAATAACGACGCGTAATACGCTCCTATTATTGTTTTTCCTTTTTCCAAGTTGTCGATAAAAATTATGCCCTGCGAATCCCAAAAGACCGTGGCCATCACATTGCCGACCGATGGCACAGTTTTTGCCTTCTTCGGAGCCCGTTCACCCTTGAAAATCCACTGTGATGACTGTCTCTTCGTTTCTGGAGTGTAGAAGTGTATCCAGGTTTCGTCCACAGTGACATATCGACGAAGCAATTCGGCAGGATTGCGATGAAAGAGTGTCAACATAGCCTCAGAGTCCACTACACGATTGCGCTTATTCTCCTCTGAGAGCAAACGCGGCACCCATCTTGCCGAAATTTTTTTCACAGATAATTTTTTATGCAAAATTGAAGCGACTGTACCTTGTGATATGCCCGTGGCCTCAACTAATTCGCGCACTTTAATTCGCCGATCGTTCAAAATCAGATCGTGGATTTTATCGATGATTTCAGGAGTAGACACCTCAACTGAGCGTCCTGAACGATGTTCATCTTTTGTGGATGAACGGCCACGTTTAAATTTATTCACCCAATTGTAAACCGTCGCAAACACAGGTGCAGATGTGCCATGAACTGCATCCAACTCGGCTTTGATTTCTTTCGGGCTTAAGCCTTTCAAATGGAGATGTTTGATGACAGCCCTAAACTCGCTTTTTTCCATTGTTATGCACAAATAAATGTCGTTAACTTTAATCGACGGTAGAAATTGACCTACGCTATGGACAGCTTTCCTGTCAATAATGCTACTTACAAACAAAAAAATCTTTACAGACACTACGAGCGCAATTTCTCGGATTTTCTAAGGACTTATTGAACGACCCTCGTACAAAATTCTTTTGAATAAATATTTGTACTGATACCTTTAATATTTTCTGAAAAATCATTCAGACTAAAAAATAATTTTAATTAAGAGGTTACTCTATTGAATAAAGTGCAGTCATTCAATGAGGAATATTCTGAAATTTAAAGAGTCAATTTTTCATTTCAAGCATTCAATTGACAATCAAAATTTTACTGGACAAATAACCGATTAATTTAGGCATTTTTTTGTAAATTTTCAATGAAAAATATTTTTACGTAAAAGTTGAAGAGAAAATAATGGATTTCCGTTGGTGTCAAAAGGAATTTATTCAAAAAATGCCACTTTAAAAAATGGAATAGCAAGAATCCAATTACGGATGACATGAAATATAAAAGTTATTGGCTTTCTACTATTTATAATCGAATAGAATTTAAGTGGAGCGGTATATGTAAAGGATCTACAGGATTATATATGTACCCACATGAGTTGACAAGTTGTGATAAAAAAAATTCTTTCAACATATTTTTTTACGAGCTTTTTCCGAATATTCCAAAGTTTACAGCAAAAAAAAAAAATATTGTCAAGTTTATGTCGATAGCTTAAAATGAGTTGGGCTTTAACATATTGTCTTTTTTTTACCATAATATGTGTATTTTTTTTTTTTTAAATTCTGTACGTTTGAACTTATATAAAAGAAAGTTTCGTTCGTCTAGGAATGAAAAATTCTTTATCATACGAAGCCCGCCTTTCTGTTTTGAAAGTTTTTTTTTTTTAGTATTATCAAAAGTTTTTATTTTTAGATTAGTTAAAATTTGAGTTTTTATTGAGTTTTTTTAACAATTTTTTATTTTATTTAAAAAATCTAGAATAGATTTTTTTAGTCAAATAATTTAATTTTCTTATTAAAATAATTTACTTTTCTTATTAAACTTTACTTTTCAGATTAAATATAAAAAAATAATCAATTGTTCAAAAAAGCTTTTATTAAATTTTTTTTTTTAGTTTTTGTAATATTTTCCCATTATTTATATATATTTTTTATTAATTAAAATTTTAAAATCAATTTTTAAATTCCTCTACAAACATGTTCCTTAATTGATTTTTTTTTAAACACCTTTAGTCGTATTCATATTTTATAATTGGTTTGATTGATAACTGATTGATTGATAGAATAATCGATTATGATGTACTCAATAATTATGAATAATAAAAGAGTATAAAATTTGGAAAAATATTAGCTATATAATAAAATAACATGATTGAGTAGTTTTGTTTTTTATAAAAAATTTGTTACTATCGGTTTAGTAAGAAATATATTTTTTTTTTGCCAGCAAAATTCATATTAGCAGACGTAAAATTTGTTAAGAAAATATTGTTTTTATATTTTATTTACTATTAAGAATATATGGATTTTTTTAATTAAATATTTAACAAAAACTCTTGTTTAATTAGAAAAATTTTAATTTATTGGGATAATAATTTTTTGTCATGTGTTTTAACAAAATAATTATGGATATATGATGACCTTGGCTGTTATTGACTATCGGTGCAATTTTTTAAAGGCCTTCGAACTGGTTGAATTATTGTTAGTTTGTCAGCATAAGTAGTTAGGCTATGTCGGTTGCGGACCAATTTTTCAAAAATTATTCTAAGTCTAAATTGGTAAAATTGGTTCTAAACGTCAGCATATTGCGTTAAATGTTGTGTACATGGGCGTGTGTGTGCAGCTGATGCAAATGTTAAATACTAGTTTATTGGTGCTCTAAGAAAGCTGGAAAAAGATAACAGGTCTGTTTACTGGTGTTACAGATTTTTTTCTTCCAAAAAATTGGCCCAAAACCATCATAGTCCTTCTATTAGCATACACCAATGAATTATATATTTTCAAAGGAATAATCGCTGGTCCTATTGCAGTGATAGTAAATAGGAACTATCGATGCCGAATAGTAAATTTTTTAACTCAATCATTAAGCCAAAAATAAGCCTCATTTAAAAAAAAAAAATTTACGAATCGGTGTTTTTAATAAATTGACGACTTATTTTCAAAGTCAATTTGGATAATTTAAAAATATTGTTCTGGTTTCAGGCTATTTATGATGATAAGTATAAAATAACTAAAGTGAGTAAAAATCACCAACAAACTATCACACAAATGACAGCTAGTTTGACAGCTATTACGAATGGGAATTTTGTCAATAGGTAATAGCTAAAATGGATCCGTAAAGCTATAAAACGAACCAAAAAGGGGTACAAACGTACAAAATAAAGCTTCTCCAAGCTACTAACTACTAAAAGGTTATCCGTTATTAGTTCGGCAAATACAGTTCTGTCATTTAAAAGCTGAAAAAAATATCTGTCATTTAGTATAATTTTTTATTTAAATTAACGTTTGCCATTTTTTTTATTATAGATAATTTAAGAATGTATTCATTTTTTTTATTATAGATAATTTAAGAATGTAACCACGTTTTGCGTACAGATTTTCTTCTACGATGAAGCTTATTTCTTGTTAGGTGAATACGTTAATGAGAAAAAATACCATAAATGGGGCTTTAAAGAACCACAAGTGATTGTTGTGAAGCCATTGTATCCGTTAAAAGTAACTGTTTGGTGTGAATTTTGGTCTGACATATCCACTCTTTGAAAATGAAGATGGAGGGACCGTTACCGTAAATTCTGAGCTCTATGATCATGAGTAAAAAATTATCCACATGTGACTGTCGTGAAGCCATTGTATCCGCTAAAAGTAAATGTCTGGTGTGAATTTTGGTCTGACATATCGATTCTTTGAAAATGTGGAGGAGAGACCGTTACCGTCAATTCTGAGCTCTATGTTCATGAGTTAAAAATTATTCACAAGAGACTATCGTGAAGCCATTGTATCCGTTAAAAGTAACTGTCTGGTGTGAATTTTGGTGTACCGTATCAATTCTTTGGAAACAAAGAAGGAGAGACCATTACCGTCAATTCTGGGCTCTATGATCATGAGTAAAAAATTATCCACAAGTGACTGTCGTGAAGCCATTGTATCCGTTAAAAGTAACTGTTTGGTGTAAATTTTGGTCTGACATATCGATTCTTTGAAAATGCAGAAGGAGAGACCGTTACCGTAAATTATGAATGGTAAAAAAAATTATCCACAAGTAGCTGTCGTGAAGCCATTGTATCCGCTTAAAGTAACTGTCTGGTGTGAATTTTGGTCTGACATATCGATTCTTTGAAAGCAAAGAAGGAGAGACGGTTGCCGTCAATTCTGAGTTCTATGATCATGAGTAAAAAATTATCCACAAATGACTGTTGTGCAGCCATTGTATCCGTTAAAATTAACTGTCTGTTGTGAATTTTGGTCTGACATATCGATTCTTTGAAAGCAAAGAAGGAGAGACGGTTACCGTCAATTCTGAGTTCTATGATCATGAGTAAAAAATTATCCACAAATGACTGTCGTGAAGCCATTGCATCCACTAAAAGTAACTGTCTGGTGTGAATTTTGGTCTGACATATCGATTCTTTGAAAATGAAGAAGGAGAAACCGATACCGTCAATTCTGAGTTCTATGATCATGAGTAAAAAATTAGCCACAAATGACTGTCGTGAAGCCATTGCATCCGCTAAAAGTAACTGTTTGGTGTGAATTTTGGTCTGCCGTATCGATTCTTTGAAATTGAAGAATGTGAGGCCATTACCATCAATTCTGAGCTCTATGAGCATGTGTAAAAAATTTTGCCTAGACTCAAAGCCATTTATCTGGACCATGTGTTATATTAACAACACCGTACCAGAAGCCACAAAACTTAACAAATATTTGGCTTTATTGCGCGAAAACTTTTTATAACGCGTAATTTTAGTATTTGGTGATGCTACTTATTGTCTTGGATCGTATAATTTCAAGCCCTTGAATTTTCCTTTAAAAAAAATTATCTTTACATAGAAAAATTTCAAATTTTAGATCATTTAAAAATCATCATTTATCAAGAACAGTCCGAATTAAAGCCATTTGATGATCTTTTCACAAATTTTCAGGTTAATTTTTTTTTTGACTTTACTTCTTAAGGTGTAAATTTGACAACCCTTTATTAGTTTTTTTGAATTTAGTTTCATAATTTTTCTATCACAGAAATATGTCTCACTAAAAAATCCATACCGAAACACTATCGAAAATATACTTAATTTTAAGGCCCTAGAAATATTAGGGCTACTTTTTTGTTATAATATCTTTTTTAATAATTAATAAAATAAATAATGTGGTTTATGAGTTTTTTTTTTAAAAAAATGCATTCACATTATTTTTCGTAGAAAAATGAAAAGAAAGTTTTCTTTCTCAAAAAAAAATTGTTAAAAGGCCCTTTATAGTTTCCATTAAAAGAAAAATCATAATTCCTAATAATAATCAATTATAATTAAAAAGTTATACATTAATTGGTTACAAATACATATAATTACTTTAATAGTATTAAAAGTGGAACTAATCGTATTTTGCCTAACGAGTCCATGATTGAGAATAAAATTCAGCAAAATTTTTTCGATTCCCACACATTACACACACTGTATTGATTTTGGTGTTGGTGCAAATAATATTGGAGATCTGCAGTAAATTTCCTTTTGCGTAATAGGTCATCAAAGTCCTATTTATATATAGCACGGATAAGATAGTACAACCCCTTTGGCATCGTTCACTTAATGTCATCAATCACAAGTGTCAACAACATTCAATGGACACTCATGGTATGTCGATTGACCTTAAAACCAGGAATCGAATACGAATTTGATCCCTAAACGCGTCCATCCTGAAACACACTCGTACTCATCCATTCAGAAATCGTTTAGTCTGCAATATGATTTGTGCAATTCCATATTATCCTTGCTGCAAGCAAAATTCTCTACTCTTCCACTATCCGTAATTTGCAGAGCAGATTCTATGAAAACTTATCGTAAAAAATATCCCCAAAAGCGATAATCCTTGAAATTTTGTTATTATTTTTGTTTATTTCAGAGTTTTTTCTAATTCTTACAGCATTTTTTTTTCATTATTATTATTTTTTTTGTCTGTTTTTGTAAAGCTAAAAGCAATTAAGGATAACTTTCAATGCAATATTGGTCAGCTTATATCGGTCATGTAAAACGTTTTTATTATTTCACGATACTTTTTTCGATTTTTCGTATATTTTTTGCAATATTGCAAATTGTTTTGTAACAGTTTTTTTTTGTTGTAAATAAGTTATTTTTTTATTTAATTTTTTTTTTAGCTGAGGCTATTAAATAGTGCTGATGGTTCATTAAAAATTGCATAAAGAAAAGAGCTTTTGCAACAACAAAAAAAAAAATAACTTTTATGTCAACAGAAAAAATATTGCATTATTGAAAAAGAAATAAAAATTACTTATAACCAAAATTTTGTAGTATTATGCAAAAAAAAAATATTTTGTTAATAATAGCGCAGCATTTAGTTTTAAAATTCTACATTTCGATTATATTATAATTTATACTGAATCGAAACAAAAAAAGAATCTTTTTAAATAAAAATCTATCGGTTTTCAGAGGGCATATATTTAATAGTTTAAAAGCGAAAAAAAGTAATATTCTGCTAGCAAACAATTTAATCAAACAAGCTTTTTTAAGCTTTTCAAAATGTGTTATTATTTTTTTTGTTTGTTTATTGTTTATTTGCTCTTTTTAAGTTTCTTTTATTTTGATGCCAAAAAAGCACAAACAAGCGATAACTGGTTTTCACACATATACGGGTTGGTTAGCTTTTGAATATTTATTTTCAATTCCAATTTTTACTGTTTTTTTTTTTTAAATATTTTTTTTCTTTACATACATACATACACGTTTATAAATAGGCGAATAAATAATGATATACGAGTGTGGAAAAAATGCTATTGCAAAACTGAGAAGAAACGAACGAATTTTGTAAATAACTGGAGCCCCGTACATCCACGATGGCGGGGCTCCATCCATACATCTATCGATAGATTTACCTTCTCCCCTCCGCTCCCCTTGTACAATACAATGTCTATCAATAACATGAGTTAAATATATATAAAACGACTGTTATTAATTTTTTTTCTTTAAATTTGGCATCATTTTTCTTTAATCAGTAAAACTGATATTGGCGTTTTTTTTTTTTTTGGTATTTTAATTTTCTTTCTTGAAGTAAATTTTATTCTTACATAAAAAAAACCTCTATTTTAATACTGTTTATAAATTTTTTTCTTGAATCGGTTTTTTTTAAAGCGTTTTTCTTAAAAGTTTTTATTTTTTATTTCTTAAGATTGTGTTCAACATTTTTTTTGGATTTCTGTTAATTTTGATAAGAAAAATAATCCAAATTTTTCCACTCTGCTCTTAAAATTGTCTAGTACGTGGCCCAGTATTGGATTTTTATTTGTGGTTTAATCTCGATAATGCATTTGTTATCAAATATGAACTTTTTAACTATTTATAATATATTGTTTTTGGGTTTATGCAAATAAATTTTTCTAGTTTAAAAAAAAAAATTACTTGGACTAATTAATTTTAATGATGTTTTTAAGAAAAAAATTTTTTTTTACTTTAAAATATAATTTTTTCTTTAAAATAAAGTTAATTGTTCTGGTAACTTAATAATTATTTTATTTGATTTTACTGGAAAGTGGTTGGAAGTATAGGCTGGACAGATTTAATTTTCAAATAAAACACAGTAAATTATTATTTAATTGGGCAATTTTTTTTTTGATGGTTCAAATTAATTTGTGGAATAAAATGTCAACCAAATGGCATACGCTGATCCTTTTGATAAAATTTTACAAATAACGCATTGGAGTCGTGCTTTAGGTTCAGTAATTGTTAGCGGTTTATTTGTACTTTACAAAAGCCTTAGAGGAAAAAATTGCATGGCAAGATCTAGGGTACCAATTGCATGGCAAGATCTAGGGTCAAGTTGCAAAATCTAGGGTCTCAATTAACGTTAGCATTTCTGGAAATCGCACGATCAGGGTAGTGTTCTATTTTTCTATTCTGTATGGGATATGTCCCGGTAGCTAGATGTTAAGTATAGACCAGCTTATCATATCAATCATATGTAACGCACTTGAAAATGATTTTGAAAACGCAATTCATTATGATACCTTCAGTGAGGGGCGAGCTGCATGAGTTAAAAAGCCTAACAGTTCTTTAGGGGTGGGAACCCTGAAATTTTGGTAGGTGATCCTACGGAAACTCGAAAGGGGTATCACTCCAAATTCAGAACAATCTGTTGTCAGGGCCCTAACTATTAGCATAGGCTTCGAGGTGACTGTGCGATTTAAAATGGTGGCACCTACCTAGGGCCCCTGTCTGAAGTATGGATGCTAGTAAGTTTTGCATGCTTTTCAATAATGTTTATTGATTTTCTGATTTCATTCCACACATTTGTGACTTTGATTAAAACAAAATTTCGAATTCCTGTCGAGTGAAAGATATGGTCAATAGGCTTAGGTACCGCTCAGGACAAGCGCAGGTAGAGCGTACGCAAAAATTGTACCAGGTGTATAAGCTTAAATGCGCTGTTCGGACATAGATGGCGTGAGTGAGCGTATCAAGCTACCACGGACACGCCATACTTTTTTTTATGATTTTTCCATCTGTCAACATTAATAAGTTAAGTAAAACTAGAGCCTTTATTTTAAAAATACCAGGGGTATAAGCTTAAATCCGCTGTTTGGTCATAGATGGCGTGAGTGAACTTTTTTTTATGAGTTTGACATCTGTCAACATTAATCAGTGCACATTGTCGACAACTTCGTACAACAACATACATTTTTCCTTTGGTAATCATGTCTAGTTTTGTGCCAGAAAAAGAGCATATGCGGGAAGCTCTGCTTTTCTTCTTCAATTTGGAGAAATCGGCTGCCGAATTGCATAGAATGCTTATGGAGGCCTATGATGATAGTGCTTTATCGGAAAGAATATGCCGAGATTGATTTCGTCGGTTCAAAGACGGTTATTTTGACTTGTGGGACAAGACGCTTGAAAATCGGCCAAGGAAGGTTGAGGACCATCAATTGCAGGCTCTTTTGCAAACAATGCTCGCGGAGCAATTGGGTGTTACTCAACCAGCAATTTCCATGTATCTGTGTACCATAGAAAAGATTGAAAAGATCGGAAAATGGGTGCCGCATGAATTGAACGATAGGCAGATGGAGCGACGACAAAACAAATGCGAAATCTTGCTCGCCTGACAATAAAGAAAGTCGTTACTGCATCAGATTATGACAGGTGATGAAAAGAGGATATATTCCGCGATTCCTAAACTCAAGAATTCGTGGCTTGATCCGGGCCAACCATCAACATCTTCCCCAAGACCAAATCGCTTCGGACGGAAGACGATGCTATGCGATTGGAGGGATCAGCAGAGTATCGTCTACTATGAGATGTTGAAACCTAGTGAAACTGAAAAAGGACGGACTATCAACAAAGACATGACAAGCTGATTTTCCTCCACGACAACGCACCATCTCACACGACAAAAATGGTCCGAAACTACTTGGAGACACTCAACTGGGAGGTGCTACCCCACCCCGCTTATTTAACAGACCTGGCCCCTTCCGACTACAACCTGTTTTCGTCGATGACCCACGCGCTCGCTGAGCAGCACTTCGATTCTTACGAAGACGTCCGAAAATGGCTTGATGAGTGGTTTGCCTCGAAAGAGAAGGAATTTTGTTGGCGTGGTATCCACAAATTGCCCGAGAGTTGGGAAAAATTTGTAGCTAGCAAGGGCAAGTACTTTGAATAAATTTGCTTTTACTTCCTATGAAAACGTGTGTTTTTTTGACCAACAAAACAGCGGATTTAAGCTTATACACCTGGTATGTTACGATTCTGTTGAAAGCACATTTCTTTGAGGTTTATATTGTCCAATTTATTTGACAAAATGTTTGATATATCGTATTTCATATGAATACAATTACAGCTTGGCCAGGCTCATTGTTAAAAAAGAACGGTCCCATTTCACCTGTAGCCTATAATCTGCCGCGATCAATGACTTTTTGTGGGTTTGTTGTTTTTTCATCAATAACAGGAGGATTTTTATTGCTCCAAATTCTAAAATTTGGTTTACTGAGTAAACCATCCAAATAAAAATTAGATTTTTTTTAATTAAATTAAAGATATTGTTTTTTTTTTAAAATGGCATCCACTATTTGGTTTTCCATCACCCAATTAGTGAATTGTCTTCGCCAGGATTGGTCTTGTGGCTGGAGCTCCTGAGTTATTTGAATCTTTTTAAGGGTGGAGATACGTGTCCTTAGTGAAAATCCATTTCAAACTGATTCTGATATAATTCAATTGTTGAAAAGAGGATATTTTGATGTTTCTGGATTCTCAAAATTTTCTCAAAATATTTAATTAATCTTCGATTGGTGGACTTATTAATTGAAAGAATTCCACAAAGTTTTCGAACAATAAAAATTCATTATTCTTTGTATAACGTTTCATTTTTAATAACATCACTGCTAGTAGCCTTGTTAAATTAAATGCAAACAAAAATTAAAAGGAATTTAAATCTGGCATTGTCAGGTCTGAAAGAAACAGATATTAGCTGTATTCCATTGGACCAATTTTACTACAGCGCTGTAGACTCTCAATAAAATGAACATATCAATACAGCAGTAAAATACAATCACACAATAGTCACCAACAATACAGAGTTTATTCACACATAAACAATAAAAACAAAAATATGAGATTTCAACATAACCAACGAACCCGCAAATCTATCTATTTTCACTGTAGCAACTACAATCCACCTACCGTACATTGTATGCTTAACTCCAGCGGAAAATTACTGCTCTGTTCGAGGTAAAGTAGATGATGACAGATACACAACTAGTGTAGTAGCAAAATTGGTCCAATGGAATACAGCTATTGTGTCTCAAAGAAACATTCTTTTACTTTTAGTCTTACAAATGAACCCAAATACTTTCCGTTGAACACATATTTTTTCCCAAAATCTTCACAGATAAAAATTTATCTATAAAAGCACTTTTTCGAAATTGGAAATTTTTAAAACTGATCAAAAATATTTAGTTCGACATTATTTTCTTCCGTTTATGTAATTTTTAATTTTGTCTTGTAAAAGAAAAAATTTCATATTTAACAAATCTTCTTTTTACTAAATTTAAATATAAACTGATCGACAACTGGTTGGAGTCATACATAAAATTTTCCGAATATTTTTATTGTTATATCCTTTTGTGAGCATTTAAAATATTAAGCTTAGTTGTAGCTCAATTTTAAGGGAATTCCCATGTTTTTTATTTTGATTTTTTCTTTTAAAATAGCGACAACTGTTTGGGTCCATTAGTTAGTCAAAATAATTAATTTTTAATTGATAACAATTTTAAAATAGATCAGTTAGTAAATAAAAGTAAAAATACGTTTTCTTGCCCCTTTTACTATAAAAATAGTAATTCGAATGAATTGCGTTGTGTTGTTTTTTTTTTCCTTCAAAATATTATTAGAAATATTATTAAAATTTATTTCAATTGCATCTATCAAATTTGGTTATGTCCTTGTTTAGAATTTCCCAAACAAAAATTTTCCACATCAGTATTCATCATACATTTTTGATGATATTCGGATCAGGATATTATGCTAGCCAGTCCGAAATTGTTAATATTATTTTCGTAGAGCCATTTTATTGTGTTATCCTGTTGAAAGACCCTATTATAGGTATTATATAGTATCATTCATTTTGTTCATTTGACTTTGTGACAGCTTATTGTGGTTTGTTTTTACGACAGATAACAAGGCTCTCTGGACTATAATTGAATCGAAACTATATAAAGCTTTGTGGCATATTTCAAAGGTTAAAATACCTTTTTTACTGAATAAAGTTATAAGCAAATAACTTACTAATATTATAATAATAATTTTCAACTCACAAATAAATAATTTACCACGAACTTTTTCAAATAACTAATATTAAAATATCATCTTTTTAATACATTTATATTTTCTAACACTTTTAAATCATTATAAGGATATTCAAATTGTTCTTTTTAGTTTTTTAGAGAAAAAAATAGAATCAAATACGTTGTTAGATCTGAAAATCCCTCAGTTCAGTCAGCATCAAATTTTTTTTTTTTTTTTTATTTATTTAGATATTTACAACTACAACATAGTAATAAGCAAATTTTTGCAATAGTATAAATTAACTTGATAGGTTGTGGGGAGTTAACATCCAATGAAGTTCCTCCCGCTAGCGTGTGTTTCTGTCAGGCCTCAGTATTTAAGTAAATCACGCGACCAGTGACGCTTAAGTCTTCGTTGGGTATTAATAGGAAAGGAAGTGGAGGATAGTTCTTGAACAAGAGGATTATTATGATTGAGGACACGGGAACGGAACTTTTTATAACGAGATACAGCCATGTCAAAAACAAATGGGACTTTAAGATCACGATGAATAACAGTATTGCGAACATAAAAGGGGGCATCGACAATTGTACGGAGTATTTTTGATTGAAGGGATTGGATTCGACGGGAATTAGAAGGCTTATATTGGAGGTAATCAGATCATAGCCAGGAGCTTTATTTTTGGGAAGGAGCTTGATTATATTGGCAACTTCGGAAGCTTGGAAAAATGACCTAAATTCAAGGGAGTTTATAGGTTTATTAGGAGGGCAATAGGTTGCGGCAATAGTTAAGGGGATAGGGGAGCAGTCAATTGATACTGCGGTGGATTGAAGAAAATCTTCTGCAATATAGGAATGAAAAGAAAAGGATAAGGAATTTCTAATAAGGATAGCAGTGCCACCGTGGGCAGTATTGTCAGGATGGTCAGTCCTGAACGTAGTGTAGTCGCGTATGTAGAAGTTGGACCTGGACGTAAAGTGTGTTTCTGTAATAAGTACTACGTCAATTCGTTTGTCATGTAGTAATAAGTCAAGTTCTGGTCGTTTGGAACTCAGTCCATTAGAATTCCAAAGGAGGATTGTAAGGGAATTTGCAGTACAGGAAGACATTTATTTCTGAACGGCAGACGATAAAACTGACACAATGGACATTAACGCATTAACAAGAGGTGTAAGTATTTTATTTAATTCCTGTACAAGTGAGTTAGTTAGTTGGGAGAACATTGAGGATATATCGTGGGATGAAAATGATGGAGGTGGAATATAGTTCTTACTACTAGTTTCTTGCTGTTGCGGTTGTTGTAATTGTGGCTGCTGTTGTTGCTGTTGTTGAGGTTCTCGTTGTTTTTGTTGTTGCTGCTCAGTATTAGAAATGCCTGCCGCAACCGCAGCAAATGACAAACCTTGCTGCACTGGTTGACTAATTATACGAGTAGTATTTGGTCGGATGGCTTTTTTGGTATTTGGGTTAATTTTCTCCTGCAGCTTTTTGTAAGTGGAGCAACCCTTGTAGTTTGCGGGATGGCTACCGTCGCAGAGAACGCATTTGGCTGGAGTTGTCTTATTTTTGCTACATTCCTTGGTGAGGTGCTCACCTGCACATTTCACGCATTTCGGATTATGCCGACAATAAGTCTTGGTGTGCCCGTACTCTTGGCATCTATAGCATTGGACTATTTTTTTTCTAATATATGGCTCTTCCACCTTTATTCTAGTGTACATTAGCGTCTCAACTTTAAAGATGTCCTTGTTGTTGGGTGCCGGTTTCAATGATACGAAAAATAGTGGCAGAGGAGCATCTTTCTTAATACTTGAAATACTAAGTGACGTTATGTCCTAGTATTTCTAACTCGGATTTTATTTCCTCGACGCATGTGGTGTGATGAAGGTGACGAATCACCACCTTGTACGCCTTTTCTTCCTTTGGTTGATAGGTATGAAACGTTTGCTTTGTTTCCTTGAGCAATTGCACAATGCTTCTATAAGCATCACCAGACTTGGCTTGTATTGCAAGTCCTTTCGCATTTGACTTGCAAACAAATTGCTCATTACCAATACGTTTCGCAATGGCACGACCTAAGTCAACAAAATTCGTAACCTTTGTGACAAAGATCGGTGGTGGCTTATATGTATTGTCGGTATTCGCTTGTGTAAGCGAGTTTGATACCGTCGCACTGCATGTATTTTCAGACAATAGAGCAAATCTATTGCCTGAACCTTTTTCTGCTGGCATGTTCGTTGCCTTCTTTTGGTTTTTGGCCTTCGGCGATGAACCAGGCGAGCTGATGGTCGTTACGTCTCTTTTCGATGTTTTTGGACGCCGAGGACGTCCAACCGGTTTTAAAAAGTCGCAGCTGGCTACGGAGTCTGTATCGTCGCCGGCAGACGACATTGTCATTATCTGCGATAACCGTTCATCAGTTATCGTCGACATGCCTAGCTTGGTCAGTGACCTCAGATTTATTTTAAATTCAATTGTCTAACTTATTATTTATAATAATATGATTTATACAGTACTAAAACCACTTAAATAAATGAAAAACCACTTCAGATCAACTCAACTAATGTCCGATCTGATGAGATGTATATAATTTTTATTTGTTTTGTTTCCTTTTCTTATTCAACTTAATTACATTTTTTTTTTTATAATATCACTTGTCATAACAATATTGTTTTACTTTATCACTGCAATTTTACTTTATTTTAATTTTTTTTTTTTTTTTTTGTTCAAAATCACGATTCTGTTTCTGCGACACGTCCAATCAGTTCGTCTATCTCACTGTCACTCAGCATCAAATTTAAATACATTAAATTATTCCCTTTGGTGTAACTTCATTAAATTACCAAAAAAAAAAAAAATATATAGGATTATAGGATGATTTTTCTAAATTTATAAAATTTTCCCATCAAAAATTATTTTCAAATGGATAATCTTATAAATTGTTAAAATTACAACCATTTTTCTTATTTTACTACTTTCTTGAAGATTCTTATATCCATAATAAACTATTATAAAAATCAAGTAAAAAATTACCAAAAACTGAATATCCTTTTCCCATTAAGTATTGGTTTCAAACTAGTTAAAAAAAAATAGGATTGAATAAAAAAAAAACATTAAATTTACTTGAAATATTTGATATCATAAAAACGGGAAATATTTACAAGGATAATTATTGTTTGGGCAACTGTGCATAATAAAATATTCCAAGAGGAAATAATATGTATCATAAAAAAACTTACCATCAAATCATGTCCAAGAATTGCCGATGTTGTATCGTAAAAAAAATTTCGTGTTCAAATTCCATATTCCTCATAATTTTTATTTTATTTCAAAAAGGACGAGATCAGGAATATTTTATGTTTACTTTTGCATATACAATATTTTTATAGTTAGAAAAATATAATTTTTTGTAGGCTTCTTTATTATTATCTGCTATAATTTGTTGCTTGAATAAAAATGGTCAAATTTGTGCAAATGATCGATGGAAATTAATTTAAACTAAAAATTTATGAAGCTGATGAAAATTGTATAATAAAGGATAACTTCCTGCAGCAGATTAAATATAAAAGCTGGTCAGAAAACTACTCTCGGTTTATTAGCACTAACTAAAAATATGATATTTCACCTGTACACACTGTATTATGGATACTTTGATGTGATTAGAAATAAAACAAAACAAAAAACCGAAAGTTTACTTGATTTAATTGAAACTTTAACGTGTGCATAGAATTTATAGTAAGTACAATATGTTCTCGTATAATTCGAAGTGAATTGAGAAACGTTTATTAAAATTCAAAGCACGTACATTATAAGCTAATACATTATATTATGAATCTCAGAATGTATGGTATAAACATAAATTAGCACTAACTGGTATATGTGAATAGCAAGTTTAAGGATATAAATTTTTGAATTATCATAAAAATACACTCTGTATAATGTTAAAAAGCTCAAAGTTGAACTAAATCAATATGATCAAAGGATATAAAATCATATAGAAAATTAGAATTTCCCATATCCCATAAAATGTCATAAATAAAATTTATAACTGCGTGTAAATGTAATAAAGTATAAAAATTGAATGTAGAATTTGCGCTGATTTAATTGCAAAGAAAAATAAAGGATAATGAAGAAAAAACACGGTCATAACCTTCGTGAAATATTGTTTTATCGATTAAATTTAGTCTTGAACTTTTGTGCTTATAACATCTTAATTAATTATTTAAAGTATATTACAATAATATTTTTGTCTATTAAAAATACAAAGTTATTGGAAAAGTTTATATTTGCAATTTTCACAAAGTTCAATTTATCTTGATATGAAGTAATTTATCAATTATTAATTTTTATTGGTTTTCTTAATATCGAAGTTTTATCATATAAAAAATTTAGAAAATACTTAATTAATTTTGAAGAGTCTTGCAAATCTACCCTCGAGCTGGAAAATATTGTGTTTTTTTTTCTCATGATAATATGCATAGTAAAAAATTTATATTGAAAATTATCATATTTTAATTGGGTGTGTGTTTTTTTTTATAAAGATAATTATACAAAATAATAAAAAAAATATTTCGGGCATACAGACTATCTTGGCTGTTCTTGACGAAGCTTATTGGGTTGGCCAAGTTTTTAATAGTAAGTTTGGTTATATCTCAGCTAAAGTCCACATACTATTGACTCCCAATACACCGATCTGGTTTGCCAATTTTACATTATCTCAAGACTTTATTTAATATGGTTTGGATTGTCCGTTTTAATTTATAATTTCTTTTCATTTTAAAGGTAACTTCATAATTCCTCTTTAAAAGAAGGCCTGGTCCCTAGCGGCGAAAAACTCGACTAAGCGACTTTCGCAATCTTCTCTTGATTCCAATTTTTTTATCACTAAGAAAGTTTTACAATGATAAAAAAAAGATAGTCGGTTGGCGCCAGGTCCAGAAAAGCGTCCCAACCAGGTGCATAAAAGCGTCCCAACCAAGCTTCTGGTGTTTCTGGGGAGTCACTATAGACGTGTGTGGCCTGGTGTTGACCAGATGGAACGCAACACCTCTCCTGTTGGCTAAATTTGGCCGCTTCTAGCCAATTGCTAGCTTCAAATGGTAGAATTATTAATAGTAGAGATCCGAATTTAGTCTTTAGCTTTATGGAAGCATCTCATAGTAGATGAATCTTTTCCAGTCCCTTCCTACCCGTTAGTCCTGGTTTGCCCACAGTTTGAGCAGCTTCACCGGGCTTCGACCACGATCATTTTTACACAATATTACCACATGTGACCCATTTCTCATACCCAGCCACCATCCGTTTAAGAAATGGGTCGATTTAGTTCCGTTTGGCCAAGACTTCGCAGATGGAAATTCAATCCATCATGTTTTTTTTTGCGTCAATTCATGTGTGGGGTTATTTCAGAAATTTCGTTTTGCTTGGTGTCCTCAACCATCGAGGTTGTGATTATTTTGTAAGTGTACACCTTTTCCTTCAAGTACCCCTATATGAAGAAATTGGTTAGTTTCAAATCAGAGGATCGTAGGGGCCAGTCGATATCACCACTTTTTGACATTATTCGGCTGGCAAAATTTTTTGTTAAAATTTGCATCGTAGCATGAGCTGTGTGTAATGTGGTACCTTCTTGTTCGAACCACATGTTCTGTTGGCCTAATTGATCCAAAAGAAACTTTTCCAACCTATCTCAATAGCAATCACCAGTAACTGTTACAGCATTGCCTCCTGCATCCTCAAAGAAATATGGCCCAATTATGCCGCTGGCCCAAATCCCACATCATATAGTTACTCTACGAGGGTATAGTGGTGTTGGGTGTATCAATTGAGGGTTTTTAGTACCCCAATAGCAGCTATTCTCTTTATTAACAAAGTCAGCCAAGTCAAAATATGTTTTGTCGCTCATAATGATTTTTTGCCAAAACTGGTGGTCATGCATACCGAGCTTTAAAACTCAAGCACTCCAGCTTTGCCGCCATTCATGGTCATTTGACTACAAATTTTTTTTTGAGAATTTTGAACAAACATGGCGGAGATTCTTGTGCATGGCATATATGAGGGGTACCCGGATATAGGTGTACGTTGGCCCAGTCTTCGCTTTATGTATGCATATTTTCAAAATTATTCATTATATAATGAATGGTTGATTTGCTGGAAATATGATTAACACCGAAAAAACCACATAATTTTGTCCGCGTATTCATAACTGAACAATTATTTTAATAACCTCAACATGTTTTTGCAGCATTAGATACTTTGTGATAACTTGTTATCGACTACTTTCTATGACTGTCAAATGTAACTAGACAAATCTCATCTAAACTAAAATGGCGGACACACAAAATCGACTTTGGACATAAAAAGCCTCCTGTATATGATATTAGAACTCAATGCTTACACATATACTTTTCAAACTAAAAGCTAAAGCTTCTTCCATTGGGAAACGATGTGAATAAATTTCTTATCATAAAAATAATTCGATAATCCTATTTAAATATTTGATCTATGTGCAAATAAATCCATTTATAGCATAAAAAAAAGTTTTATTTATTTTCAAATTCTAAATTTATTAAATTAAATAACTTCGACTATTATTTCAAAAATATGCGCCAACTATAAAATTGCCCCTATCTGAAATCGACGGCTTTCAGCAGTATGCATGAATTACGTTCTTTGGCTTCAACATGTTGCTTAAACTGTCTATCCTTATACTCTATAAACTAACTATTAAATAGTTTCAGAAATGATACTAGAAAAACTAAATTGCTTGCTTTAATTTTTAATGCCATCTCTTGGAAAGCCCCTGTGTCACTACTTAATTCTGATCAGACATTCATAAATTGTCAGTTATTTGTATATCACTACAAATATCTAGGGAAAAAATATTGAATTTATTTTTCCCCAAACTAATATTTATAATCTTTCCGCACTGGTTGGTTTGCTGGCCGACGAGTATTATTATTTATATACAGTAGATTACAAAATCGCAAGCATATAGTATTGAACATATTAAAAAGAATTACACCATTTTTCTTACACAAAAGCTCAATGAATTCGAAAACGCTATTATTTATATTTTCTTTATTATATAAAGGAAACAAAAAGTACCTGCAAAAATATGTGGACGTATATGTCATTATAATTCCAGCACAACGAATATGTTTGAATAATTCGATCAGCCACCGTTTCCTCAAATATTTAAGAAACTGCGAGACAAATTCTAGCGATCTGCATTTGTGTAAATTGGTTATGTGCTTTTACCTTACTCTCCGTGCTTTTTCGATTTCGGAGCGCAAATCCTGAACTTTTGAGCAGAGTTTGATTTGTCGGCTGTTCAAAATTTCCGACACACAATTTTTGTGCAGCAATGAAAATCTTTATACTTAACTGTGCTACTGTGCTACTAACTAGGCTCCCTTTTTTATTTTGGCGAAATAAAGAACATCAAACGTATCTCGATCAGGTGAATAGTGCGGCTGGGGAATTACAGAAATAACTTTTTCTGACCTCACCAAAGGTTCTATATTTGTCATCAGTTTTCTATGTTACATATTTCCTTGAGAGAGGATTATCTTCCACTGTTTCTCAGCTTTCCAAAAATACTTTGAGCCACCGATTAAGCCCGTTACAGGTTTTTGTCAAATTAAGCTAAAATTCCAATTTCTTGCTTAAAATTTCGCTTTTGCATTTATCGTAATGCAATACAAAAACACAAATTTATTTATCACTTTTTTGGATGACTTCTATAATACCAAAATGATGTCCTTGGAAGAGTTACACTAACTTAAATCAGGTGAATAGAGGTTAAGAAATAACAAGAAGCCCAAGAATTTCTTGCAGAGTTCGTTCTGACGCGGAAAACCTTCTTTCTAAGCCTTTCAAGGACTTATTCATATTAAGTCCTTTTAAGAGCCGTCACTCGTTGCACATTTTTATCAGTTTTCTATGTTACAGATCTCCCTGAACGAGGATCATCTTCCACTACTTCCCGGTCCTCCAAAAGTACTTTATGCCATCGAAATAATTACGCTCTTGATAAGAAATATTCCCCATCGAAATTGGAATACTTCAAATTTTGATTTTGAATTTTTTTATAGCGCTATATGAGGTCTGTTCAAAAAATATCGCGAATATTGAATTTCCGCGGGTTACGTATATTCGATTTTAGATTTTTTTTGTGACGTTATGTTGATACTCATGTCTCTCGCATTAACAGCATCGCATTAATATTGCTAAGGAGCTGTTGGACTATGTCCGCGACGACCCAACTTTGCTCCAGAGGATCATAACTGGTGACGAATCATGGGTTTATGGTTATAACGTGAAAACCAAAGTTCAATCCTCCCAATGGAAGCTGCCGCACGAGCCAAGACCGAAAAAAGCGCGCCAAGTTCGGTCGAATGTGAAGATTTTGCTTACAGTTTTCTTCGATTGCAGGGGCGTGGTGCATCATGACTTCTTGCAACAGGGTAGAACGGTTAATAAGGAATATTACCTGGAAGTTATGCACAAGTTGCGTGAAGCAATCCGCCAGAAACGCCCAGATTTGTTGAAGAACAAAAATTGGCTTTTGCACCATGATAACGCCCCAAATTTTTTGCCAAAAAAAAACACACTAATAATGCCGCAGTCACTGTACTCCCCAGATCTAACCCCATGTTACTTTGTCTTGTTCCCGAAACAGATTCTTTGATTCATTTTTTGGAATGAGCAAATATCGAAGACGATCCAAAACACGTGCAAGCAAAGCAGTTGTTAAAAATTAACTGAACATTCAAAATTATCAAACTTGTCGGCATTAGTCAGAGACATGAGTACCAACATAACGTCATAAAAAAAATCGAAAATAGAATATACGTAACCCGTGGAAATTCAAAATTCGTGATATTATACTTTTTAAACATACCTCGTATAGGGTCGGACCAATTTATTTTCATAAATAATATTAAAGCTTTTCATACATTTTATGGTACAAAAAAAAATATTAACATTTAATAAAAACAGATTTTATAGAGCATCTGTACTCTATCTCAATTTCAGCAAACACCAATTCTATAGCCACTAATTTATTGCTCAAGAGATGGATGAATTTCATTACATTTCAAATACCGAGAAAGTTTCCGTTAAATCCTTAAGTTTGCTCGCACATACTTCCTGTCACATCCTGCAAGGATAACGAAAACAATTTCGTTCCTGTTTAATCAAAAAGCCAATCAACTCAACGACTAAACGACGTATCAGTACAGCTGAGCAACGAAACTAAATTTATTGTCCAACAATTTACGAACAGAGTTTTCGTGGTTTTATCAACAACAAAAATAAATAATACTAAACTCGACGAACCTGAAAGTTCTCCTCAATAATAAAACTTTTACACGCGTTTTTTATACTCATTCGGAAGAAATTAAAACAATATCGAGTAGTTTATTAATTTATTCAATTGTATGCAATAAAGTTTAGGGCAGAGGGGAGGGGGGTGGTCTGGGTCATTTAAGTCGGATGTGGTCACGTCCATAAAATTGATTTTCATGTAAATTTATTCCACAGATTGCGGACGATTTGTGCAGATTGAAAAAAATTCAGTGTTCCGATTGCCTACTAATGAGAAAAAATCTGTTGCTTCTTGTTGAAATGTTTTTTATTTCAATTTTTGTTGATATAACAGGGAGTATTTTTTCTTCATTTTTAATACTTCATTACTACCGGTTGATGTAGCAACAGAACCATTACTCTCACTTGTGTGAATTTTGGGGATTTATTGAGGGAAAAAGTTTTACAAATAATGCGCTCGTGTGCAAAAGATTTTTTGTTTTTTTTGTTGCTAATTTTTAATATTGTGACTCATTTGCTTGTAAGATTATTTCTTTTTTAATATAGAAAAAATTATTTGTGTATAAGATCTGTGAGACAATAGCTAGACGCCATTTTGTAGCGCCATGACCATGAGGCCATTTACCGGCTTCATTTTTTATATTGGAGATGGTTGAAGAAAAGGAATTTTTGGATATAGGAGGTCCAAAAGTTGGAGGAGTTCTTTTTAAAAATATATATTTGACTAAGCAAAATTTGTTTAAAATACTAAGTATGATGAGTTGAACGCTACATGAATGACATAAAGGATGAGGTTGGTTGCCGAAGTGCGGTGTGTCTACTCCGGATTGTAAGAATTTCTTTTGTTGCCGGAATTTCAGGGTGGTTATTGAGTACATAAAAATATATCTTCTACTATTAATCTAGTCTGTTTAAATGACATTTGGTTAGTAAATATGTAAAATTAGTACGGTGCAGAGTCTCTTCCGTTAGGTGATCAACTCTTTCATTTTCATGGAAGTCAGTATAACCTGGAATCTAATAAAATCCAATATTTTGAATGTAGTTAAAACCCGGATCAACTGATGCGCCTTAAGGCAAAAATACCTGATAGATGATAGCCTTAAGGCAAAAATTATGTCGTTATGATTTCTTAGAAGCTTGATTTCAATCTTGATTTCTCACTGTTTTCCATGGAAAGGAGACATTTTTTTTAACACTCGATTTGAAGAGATTGCCTGACATCAAGTTGGATCACGTGTTCTCATCGACAGCCGCACTCATAAACCGAAGTTAGGAATAATCCAGTTGCTGTAAATTGATGACTCAGTGCCTATCTTTTGTTTCTACCCTTAACTCCTCTCCTTACTACGGCTATCACTTCCTTGATGTAGATACGAGGTCTGTTCAAAAAGAATCGCGAATTTTGTGTTTTTTTTTCAAAAATTATTTATTTATGAATATATATTTTGTCCCCTTCTAAGTAATCCCCACAAGATATTATATACTTGTGCCAACGTTTTTTCTAATCCTCGCAGCACTTCAAAAAATCATTTTTTGTGATCTTGTTCAGCTTCTCCTTCGATGCTGTCTTTATCTACTAAATCGTAGCGCAGCGTCGTCCTTTCATGGGGCTCTTCAGTTTCGAAAACAAGAAAAATCACAGATGCGTGAGCAGGGGCGTTATCATGGTGCAAAATCCAATATTTGTTCTTTCACAAATCCGGGGATTTCTGGCGGATTAGTTCACGCAGCTGGCGCATAACTTGCAGGTAATATTCCTTATTGACCGTTCTACCCTGTGGCAAGAGCTCATGATGCACCACGCCCCTGCAATCGAAGAAAACTATGATCAAAGCCTTCACATTCGACCGAACTTGGCGCGCTTTTTTTGGTCTTGGCTCATACGGCAGCTTCCATTGGGATAATTGAACTTTGATTTCCACGTCATAACCATAAACCCATGATTCGTCACCAGTTATGACCCTCTGGAGCAAATTTGGGTCTTCGCGGACAGAGTCCAACAGCTCCTTAGCAATGTTAATGCGATACTGTTTTTGCTCGAAATTGAGCAAAAATTGAAGACGAGCCAAAAACACGTGCAAGTAAATCAGTTGTCAAAAATTAACTGAACATGCAAAATGGCCGAACTGAGAGACATGAGTACCAACATAACGCCACAAAAAATTGAAAATCGAATATACGTAACCTGCGGAAATTCAAAATTCGCGATACTTTTTGAGCATACCTCATACTCTAAACTCCTCCCCTTACTGCGCTTTTCGATTTCTGCGTAGGAGTGAAGTTTATATATGAAGCAAAAGAGGACATGATCCATGCTCAAAGGGCATTATCCATTTTTTTGAGTAACTGGAGGATGCAATTTACTTTATAAGATAATGAACGGAGTAAGTAGGGGAGCAAACGTTCTTGTAGATGAGATTAATGCGGGACTTACAGAGATAAGATATTTTTGGACAGTTCTAATAAGAAGAGAGTCCGTTGAGGTTTCGATTAACTGTTACTGGAATTTTTGGACACATTAAATTAGTTACTCTGATTATCTTACTTTACTGAATCCTACAATACTATCAACCAGAATCTATACCATATTGAAAATGGGGTTAATTTTTGAAGATCCCATATTCTAGGTCGGCTTATAGCGATGCCCAGGATTTTCGCATAGTAAAAATAATATTTACGTTTTATTTTTATAACAAAGAAAAATTGGAATATTTTAAATATTTTTGGGAATTTTTTCTGTGAGCATAAAATCAAGAGGTTCAAAAAGATGAAAGGATATTTTCTGATATTGTCTTTGCGCCCGAGAAGAATGCTGTTACCTTAAAATGGTATGCTTCACTTTATACTAAGATAGATTTTTGTCTGTATCAAAATTTTATTAAATTATATGCTTTTGATTTTATATATAGAATTGTGGCTAAATTCCAAAAATCTCCTTAAATATCCTCGCCCTTCAAATTTATCCTTACAAAATTCTATCCAAAAGGATAGTAGTGGTCTTATGTAATTACGTATAATTTTGAAGCGAGAATATGCGTACATATTTCTATTATCCTTTCGGAAAAAAAGCTCTTTCATCTTTACATGCTCACGAATGCGAAAAATTGGAGAGAAAAAAAAACTACTCATAAAACTTGTCATATCCTATCAAATAAAAACAAATATCTTGTTCATATTTATAAAGGATTACGATATAGTCTATTGATAGATTGAAGGAAAACATTCCGAAGAAGATTGTTTCTAATCAATTTTCATTACGTATAAGGATTCGCCACATATTACGTTATATATATTGTAACTAAAAAGGATTTTAGGGATGAGAAAGCAAAAACTATTCCAAATTCCTACACGACTATGGTGTATTTGTAAATTTTGCTTTTATTTATTTTTCTCTCTTTCATCGTTCCAATCAATCATCGACACATCCATAAGTAGTAAATGTAATTAAGTGTCAGCTAAGATGTCTGCAATTTGAAATTGATATCGATCAGCAATTTTCATAAGAATCGATACTGAAACAACAATTTCCAGTCATGACCTATAAGGGAGAAAATACTTTCTATCTGCTGTGTTCTTATAAAAGTTTAATATTA
Source organism: Atherix ibis (assembly GCA_958298945.1). Taxonomy (NCBI): domain Eukaryota; kingdom Metazoa; phylum Arthropoda; class Insecta; order Diptera; family Athericidae; genus Atherix; species Atherix ibis. The sequence continues at coordinate 24,608,056 of OY282605.1, read as the reverse complement.
TATTTTCTCAGAGGATATATTATTATTTTTTCAATTATATTTGAAAATCTACTAACTACTCTGAGGAAATTCGATTAAAAATTGTATGTATTTAGAACTCTAAAAATTCATTTAATTCTTTTTAACGATGGTTAGAAATATTTACTTTTGAAAAACTTAATTCAATAAAAACTATTTAAAGTAAATAAAAAAAATTATTCATTTTGATCTGAAATTTGAAAATTTTTAAGATATAATTTCTGAATGGGTGTGAACAAAATTATTTCGTGGCCTTATTCAAAATGCTGTAAGGAATTTTGTTCAATAATTTATCTTAAAAAAATACTTTATAGTAAATTGTAAATATAAAATTTTTTTTTTGCAAATTAAAAATTATCATATTTTAAGTGCAGGATATTTTTCGAAATCAATTTTGTAAACTTTAAAATTTATGCACTTCAAATGTACTATTTTGTTTTATTGAATTTTCTTATGATTTCCAAAAGAAATAATAATAATAATAAAATTATAATAAAATATATTTTAATATAGTAAATTAAAAATAAATAAAATTAAAAAATTACCATTACACAAATTATGGCACATTTTACTTATGGTATGAACCGTAAACTAATGTTAAAGAATTTCTAATAAAATATTTTGTATGGAAATCCAATGAAAAATTTGAGGAATTTGTCAGAAAAACCGCTATTTTTTGGGGTAGTCAACGTGACCTTGCTTACACACTCACGGTTTTGGGGTTCTGGTAGAAAAGAATTAATTCGTTTGGCAGGTGGGAGCGGCTCTTCACCTTCATTCTCGCTCATTATTCATAAAAAAATTGAAATTTTTTTCAGAAAAACTTCTATTTTTAAGAGTAGTCAACGTGACCTTGCTTGCACACCCCCGCTTTTAGGGTTATGGTGAAAACAATTTACGGTGCTTGGCAGGTGGGACCGGCTCTTCACCTTCGTTGACACTCATTTTCCATACAAAAATTGAAAAATTTGTCAGAAAAACTTCTTCTTTTCGGGGTAGTCAACTCGACCTTGTTCACAGACCCCCGCTTTTAGTGTTGAGGTGGAAAAAGTCTACTCTGTTTAGCAGGTGGGACCGGCTGCTCTTCACCTTTGTCATCGCTCACTATCCTTAGAAAAATTGAAAAACTTCTATTTTTCGGAGAATTCAATGTGACCTTACTCACACACCGATGCTTTTGATATTGTGGTGGAAAAAATCTGGGACGCTTGGCAGGTGGCACCGGCTTTTCGCTTTCTTTATCGCTTATTATCATTAGAAAAATTGAGAAATTTATCAGAAAAAAGTCTATTTTTTGGGGTAGTCAATGTGACCATGCTCACAGACCCACACTTTTGGGGTTGTAACGGAAAAAAATTAATCCGTTTGGCAGATGGGACCGGCTCTTCACCTTTGTCGTCGCTCATTTTCTATAGAAAAATTGAGAAATTTGTCAAAAAAACTTATATTTTTCGGGGTAGCCAACGCGTCTTTGCTCACAGACCCCCGCTGTTGGGGTTGTTATGGAAAAAAATTTGGCCGTCTGGCAGATGGGATCGGCTTTTCACCGTCGTTGCTGCTCATTATCATTAGAAAAATTGAGAAATTTGTCAGAAAAACTTCCTTTTTTCGGGGAAGTCAATGTGACCTTTCTCACACACCAATGCTTTTGGTGTTGTGGTGGAAAAAATCTGGGCCGCTCGGCAGGTGCTACCGGCTCTTCACCTTCGTGGTCGCTCATTTTCGATTGAAAAATTGAAAAATTTGTCAGAAAAACTTCTATTTTTTGGGGTAGTCAACGCGACCTTGCTTACACACATACACTTTTGAGGTTATCGTAGAAAAAATCTGGGCCGCCTGGCAGGTGGGACCGGCTCTTACACTTCTTTGTTGCTCATTATCGGGGTGGATGAGCAAGATAACGTTGTCCAAAGCGAAAGTGAAGATGCAATTCGAGGTGGCCAATGATTTGTGGTTCGTTTCAAACTGAATCAAGAAAGCATTTTATCGGCACTTTTAATCAAATCGTCTTCTCCATCGACCTCAGATGACTGCTCATTTTGAATTTTGGCTTCTAAAAGCCATCAAAGCAACAAGTTCTGCATCCGATAATTTCTTCGTTCGACCAAATAATTCATCGATTAAAAAAAAAAAACCGATATCAAATGGCTTAAATTGTCCAATTTTAATGCGTTAACGTCCAAGAAGCAAACTCTTGAAAATACAGCCAATTACGAGTATAATAATTTAAAATATTAAAAGTCAAAAAAAAAAATAAACATTTTAAACATAAATAATAGTATGCATAAAAACTAGTTTTTTCGTATTTGTGAAATAAATTTTATTAAAGTTTTATAAAAATATCAAGAGATGGCGTTAGTACAGTCGAGTTAATTTGAAGAGTTCATAGTCAGATCAGTCAATTTAGTGAGAATCTTTTATTTGAGTTCATTTAAGAAACTTTAAAAATTTTGCCAATTAATTAATAGAAAAAATTCTTAACTGCCTTTCTTTACTCTTTTTAATATTGTAGTTTTTTATCATATTCTTAATACTAACGATAAAAGCAATAACAAAAATATATGAATTTTCTTATTCTAGTTAATATTTTTATCAAAAATAATGTTTAAAAACTATTTTTTTTGTTTTTAAAATAAATTTCATTATGCTTATTTAATACGTCAAAAGATGGCGTTACTATAGTTAAGTGACATCAGTCAATTTAGCGATAGTAACAGTCGACAGACTATTCCTACTCATAATTCAAAAGGGGAATCCCCTATTTTAGTTCAATTAATGAACTCTTAAAAAATATTGTTAGAAAAACTTTTTAATTGCCTTTGAACCCCTCTTCCGGTGCTGATTGATTAGTATCCATTTGAATATAATATTCTTGACGGTTACGAGTATTAAAAAAAAACAATTAAAACCTAAACAACTAATTAAATGAGAAAATTTTTTCTTCGACAAGTAAAAAAAAGGGATTATAGATTTTTCATAATTAAAAAGGAGGAATTTATCATTTTTTCCGTGATTGCAGATATATTTAAGTTCAATTTGAGAGAGTATTTATTTTTATACTTTTAGTCTTAACAAGTCTCGTTTTTACCAATAATTCTGCATAAAAATAAACCACTTTAATTTATAGAAAATCGTTTTTTTTTCCAGGTATTAAATATCCTTGCAACAATACGTTTTGCATTCTTCAAATATCATATACTTAATTTCCACTTAGTTAGATATAAAAATTTTTTCCTTCAACTTTTATAATCAATATAAATTGTTTGTTGTCTGATTTAACAATGAAGAGTGCTTAAATGATCGTTCAGCTAAACTTAATCAAAATTAATCCAATTTGTGAAGAATCTTTATAATAAAATCAAGTTCAATTCGATGAAAATCGGAGTGAATTGAAAGGATTCTTCAAAGTGATGGAGTAAAGGATCACAATCATCTATTGCAGATGCAAGGTGATTGAGGTAATAATTACAGCATTGGTATTTCAATTACTATCGAGAGTCCAAATTAATTGTGTATAGTTTAATTTATCCTTTAAACGATTAACATCTTAATAGTTGTTAAATTGTGTTAATCTATTTTGGATTATCCTTTCTTTTGCTTTCTTAGTTATACTCTGCCACAACAACAAATCTAGAGGATGAACGAAGTGTAGATAAATCTCGAAAATAATTACGAGTACGCTGAACTTCAGAGACCAACAGTGCATGACTGAAAGGACACAATCTATGGGTTATAGTAACTCTAATAACCTTTCAACATTTATCTGTTCATATATACATACCTGTACAGGAAAGCCCAATCGAATAAGATTACTATTTACACATGGTTCTGCTAGAAAATTTCCATGCGTACAATGTCCTTTGAAAAAGCTATTCCTATCGATAAGAAAAACTCTATCAATGAACAGAAAACTGGGCGTATATTGATCCTTTTTCGAGTCACTAAATTCTGAGTGTGTAAGTGGTCCAGTTGTTGTCATATCCAAATCCAGGTCTGAAAAGATTTTCCAATAATATTAGGCATCGAAGGCATCCATACACTTTTCTATTACGATTAATCGTAAAAATTTCATTCCTTGGATGTGGGATGAACTATCGGGAATTTTACTTCCACAACCATAGCTCTGATGAAAGGATTTAACAAAGTAATCTATGACAAGCAGATGTATAAAATTCCAGACCAATAGTTTCTTCATATGCCCATGTGTATGCGAAGGATCTGAGTGTGGGTGCTCTGTGCGTACCCCGGTACGATATCCTCTCCATAAATGATAACATACAAATTTGTATCCTTTTTATGTCCTTAGCTGAATGGTTGACCTAACCAAATAGCATGTTCGTCTTCTTTTGCGATAACAGTAGTCTTCTGTAAATTGCCCACATCCATTCTATGATGATAGAAGTCAGTTGATACCTTTCGGATCATTTTGCATTTCATCTCATAGTGAAAATTCAAAGTACTCGAAACTTTTATCCACATCGTTTGCGAGCTTTTCCCATTCCTTTCACTGAAACCAATTTTTAGATAAATGTGAATATTCATATGTGAACAATAAAGTGGAAAATTGAAACGCACTGAATATGCCCAGATATCATTGAAGCGAAATCTATTGGAGGGATGTTTATATATGTCTACACTATAGATAACCATATATATTTATTTGGTAAAATAAAAATGAAACCACCCTCATATTGATATTCAATCTAAAATAGAATATTCGAATACCATTCAACTCCTTATTGATAATAGAGCAGAATTATTAAAAATTACCCTCATATGTGCGATTGAGTTATAAAAAGATATTGTGAATTTCCGCAGATGATTTCATTACGAATTTTCGAATATATTTTCTTGGAAGAACTTTTCCATATTGTATGAATTTGAATAGAAAAATATTGTTAAATGAAATAAATAAATAAATATTATGGAAACTCCTCTTTTGATTGGATAATTTTCTTAAATGTGCCAACGCATCAAATCAACTGGAAATATTTTCAATAAGTTTTGATTAATTTTTTGAACAAGTAATGAATTTAGTTTATTTTTATATATTTATGGTATCCTTTTCACAGTAGTTCCATTGGTCAGATAATACCAAGAAGATGCCTTTTCAAGTATTTTTCTAATCAACTTGCAAGAACTTTGGTCGGGTGAATAAAGTTGCTGAGAACCAGAAGAATTCCTGTTAACGGAAACTCGTTAATGGAAGGAGCCGAATGATTAGGGATAGACGGTCTGACCTCACAAGAAATTTTTATAGCTCCTCAATCTTCATATTTATATCATTAGAGTCCATGTAAACTTTTTTATATGGTCTAAGATCAAAAAATACCCTACAGAACCTCCAGGATATTAAAGACTTCTCCCACTGTTTCTCGGACTTCCAAAAATGAGTTAAGAGGCAGCATGACTAATACGATGCAGTATTTTTTACATTCCAAAAATTCGTGTATGCGATGAAGTATAATTGATTATTTTCGTAGATGTACTAGTCTTTACCAAAAATTTTCACATACTAGTTTGAACTAATAAACCTAATTAAAAAAACACAAAAAAAATGCTTTTAAAAAAAAATCAAATACTCTACGTTGGATACTAGGTAATGAGACTGATTATTTTTTAATCCTTCTCGACGTACTTCACTTAGATAGAAGCATTCACTTGGAATCGACCTCAGGTCCTCGGCTACAATCTTTTGGATGTTATCGACATTTGGAAGTGGTGTTCGATCTTTGGAAACAAACAAAAAACTTCAAATACTAACTTCAATTTTTGTTGGTTGGAGAGGGTGGGGGGTAGGTGTGAAAGGGGAGGAATGGATTGAATGGCTGTTGAACTACATCAATCTTTTTTTGGAAATAAACTCATTGATTCGAGATGTTAGTGTGACAGGGGTCCTAATGTCTGCAATGTTCTATCTGACGCAAGGAACCTTTTTTCAGAGTCTTTCAAGGACTAATTTGTAAAAAGAAAAACCGTTGGAGATCGTTTTTCGTAGATTCACAAATCTACACAAGAGTCTCACTCATTTCATATTTTCATCAGTTTTTTATTTTGAAAGCCTCTCCCCTCCTCGACCGAAATTTGTCTTGAATTGCTTCAAGGCTCTCCAAAAATATTTTTTGGCACTGAAAAATTTGTGCTCTTAATAAGTAATGTTCCGTACAGACTAGTCGAAAATTTTCATAAACAAAAACTTTTGGATTCATTAAACTTAACCATAGAAAAAAAAGTGCTGGCTCTCAACCGGGCTCTCGTTCAAAAATGTTGGCGTCATAATTTTTTATAGCGTTTTTACGAAAATTATAAAATTGCTTCAAATTTTACTGTTTCTATTTTTTGCAACGTACTGCAACAACGCAACGCCAATTATCACACTTTGTAGGGTGGCATAGTTATCGGAGTAGTTTGAAACTTTTATTGCACGTCAAAAAAAAAATGCCTAATGTTCATTTTGGTATTCTTTAAATTAACTTGCCTGTTCAGAATATAAAGATATAAAAAAAACTTGAACAAAAGATTAGATTAAAAACTTAATAAATCTAAATTGGGTAAAAAATTGGTATTAAAAACTTTTTTGTGAAATCGATTGTGTTTGAGAGGAAGGAGTTCATAGATTTTTTTTCATTTAGTCCTGATGGAATTGAAGGCTTCTCAGCAAGAAGGCACGTTTAACTTATAGCAATTTTTCTAACAAATCGAAATTATTCAGAAAGCTCAAGTGAACGAAGTTCTATATATTCTATAATATCTTTTTTTATAATGGCCGGACTTTAAGTAAAACTAGAGCCTTTATATTAAAAATTCCAAGGGTATAAGCTTAAATCCGCTGTTTGGTCATAGATGGTGTAAGTGAGCTTTTTTTTTGAGTTTGACATCTGTCAACATTAATCAGTGCACATTATCAGCAATTTTGTACAACAGCATACATTTTTCCTTTGGTAATCATGTTTAGTTTTGTGCCAGAAAAAGAGCATATGCGGAAAGCTCTGGTTTTCTGCTTCAATTTGAAGAAATCGGATGCCGAATCGCATCGAATGCTTATGGAGGCCTATGGTGACAGTGATTTATCGGAAACAACGTACCGAGATTAGTTTCATTGGTTCAAAGACGGCAATTTTGACTCGTAAGACAAGAAGCGTGAAAATCGGCCAAGGAAGGTTGAGGACCATCAATTGCAGACTCTTTTGGACGAAGACGATACCCAATCGCAAAAAATGCTCGCGGAGTAATTGGATGTTACTCAGCTAGCCATTTCCATGCTTCTGCGTGTCATGGGGAAAATTGAAAGGATCGGAAAATGGGTGCTGCATGAATTGAACGATACGCAGATAGAGCGACACCAAAACACATACGAAATCTTGCTCGCCAGACAAAAAAGAAAGTCGTTCCTGCATCGGATTATGACAGGCGATAAAAACTGGATATATTCCGAGATTCCTTAACACAAGAAATCGTGGGTTGAACCCGGCCAACCATCAACATCATCCCCAAGACCAAATCGCTTCGGACGGAAGACGATGCTGTGCGTTTGGTGGGATCAGCAAGGTATCGTCTACTATGAGATGATGAAACCTCGTGAAACTGTCAATGCCCACCGCTACGGATTATCAACAAAGACATGGCTAGCTGATTTTCCTCCACGACAACGCACCATCGCACACGTAAAAAATGGTCCAAAACTACTTGGAGACACTCAACTGGGAGGTGCTACCCTACCCGGCTTATTCACCAAACCTGGCCCCTTCCAACTACCACCTGTTTTCGTCAATGGGCCACGCGCTCGCTCAGCAGCACTTCGATTTTTACGAAGACGTCCGAAAATGCCTTGATGAGTGGTTTCCCTCGAAAGAGAAGGAATTTTTTTGGCGTGGTATCCACAAATTGTCCGAGAGATGGAAAAAATGTGTAGCTAGTGAGGGAAAGTATTTTGAATAAATTTGCTTTTACTTCCTATGAAAACGTGTGTTTTTTTAACCAACAAAACAGCGGATTTAAGCTTATACACCTGGTATGTTACGATTCTGCTGAAAGCACATTTCTTTGAGGTTTATATTGTCCAATTTATTTAACAAACGGCAAGTACTTTGAATAAATTTGTTTTTGCTTTCTATTAAAAAAAAACCGGAATTTCAGCTTAAAAAAAAAAGTTTTAAATATATTACAATAAAAATTATAGTTTATCTAAGAATGAAAATTTAACCAAAAATTGGGTTTCGTTTTTTGAGGAAATTTTTTTTAGAAAAACTAATCTTTAAGCGATTTAATCGTTTTCGATTTAGTTGGACAAGATGTCCTTCTTAATTATATTGTATACAAGACATCAAAAAACATAGAATAATAATCTGATAAAATTTATTCTAAAAATAGTAATTTTCTTTTACTATCTTATCAGCTAAGAAGGGTTATGTCTGAGATAGAACTTATCGAATTATTATCAAAAAATTGTTTTATTTAAACAGAAATTTATAATAAATGACTTGACCTAAATTCTTCTATTTATTTTTTGATTTGATTAAGTCCTTCAAAAAAAAAATTAAAACGATTAAAAATAATGATTTTTTCCCTCGTGTTAAGTTTATTAATTTATATTTAGTATCACCAATATTATTATCATAAAACTTAAGTTAATAGAACAAATTACCATGCCACTTACTAAATAATATATATTTTTTTAATGATAATAACTTAAATTTTTCCCCAATAATAGAGAAAATGCCTTTCTTTTACCAAAAATAATTACAGCAAACCACATAACAAAAAGATTATTTATAGTGTATTATTTTTTATTTACTCATTTATAAGTATTTATCGATTTTTAGTACTAAAATAGAATAATCCAGTGTCATAAATCCTGTCAGGTGTAATAAATGGTAAATTCTTCTGGTATTATTACATTCAATAAGAATACACAAATAACTCTCCGTCCTTGTTCACAATGATTGATTACATCTAATGAATAATAAGTTATTGAATCTACCGACAGATATTTTCGATTATTTTCAATTTTTTTTTCCGGAAATTCTATAGAATATAAAAAGCTCATTGTGGCTCATAATCTTTTATTATAAATTATTGTACAGATACTAGAAGGTAGCAAAAGTATCTATTTTTTCCTTCTGAACAAAGTCAATTTTATTGATTGTATCATAAAAAAAATCGTTCAGTTAAATGCATGATTTTATATTGCACTTTACATGTTATAAAGGATTTTATGATATTTTTGTAGCTTTGGAAAATTATCGAACTCATTAACGACTATAAAACAGTAAAGGACATCCATAGAAGGCGGACGAATAAATAAGCACATGCAATGGCCTAACGAGCAATTTGCATAAATCCTTTATGAACTCTAACCGACAGAGCACCTGTTGTTCTTCTGCTAGAATTGATTTATTCTATTCCAGTGAATACGATAAATTGTGTGAAATTTTTTGTGCGCTCTTATCTTAATTGAAATCGAAGTATATCCAGCGGTTTTTTTCTTTTTGGAGGATAATTGAGGTATTTTATGTATCATAAAGTTCTCATCCAAAAGCCTATCCATTTTTGAATTGTGATAATTGAAAAATATTCATTTTGCCATAAAAATAAGGAATGATTTACTTTCATAAAACTCAATTTAACTACTTGAGAGAAATACTCTGTTTTTTTTATTATATTATAAATAAAAATTGTTGTATGTTCGAATTCTTACTGATTATAAAAAAAAAAAAAATATCTATCCAAATAAGATAATCCCGCAATGAATTACGCTTTACTCTTCCCCATCTTCATTTTCATATTATAAATATTTACTTTATACAATCAAAAGGTATTAATTTTCATTACAATCACCTTATTTTTATTACATCTAAAAATATAGCTAGACTTATAAAAATAAGTCGATATTGTGTGGGTGTTTAATGTAACATTTTTATTATATTTTCAATTTTCTTTAGTCGTATGTACGTAAAAGATAGCGCTGACATTGAAAGTCTTTATTACCATGTTTAGCAAATTATTACAGAAATTTTTTTTTTTTAAAATCGTTTATTTTAATGTGAATTACCTTTACTGCTGGTGATTTTTTAGTTTTTTATATGCAACTAGCTACCCGTTGCCCGGCGTTGCTCGGCCTTATTCAATTAAAATTAAAACATATTTTTTTGGTTTATGCCATTAGTAGATATAAAATAATTGAACAATTTTACATCTCTTGAGTTTTTTTGCTAACCGATTGCCGTTCTTGAAATGATAACTAACCTCAAAATTACTTTGGTGTTCCTAAACAGTGTGCACTAAAAATCTAAATGCAAAATATGATGCATTATTGTTGAAAAATTGGAATACAAACAGTTCTACTAATACTTAAATTTCTGTTTTTAGCTGTATTCGATTGGACCTATTTTGCTACTGTGCAGTAGTTCGCAGTAGATTCTCAATAAAATGGACAATTTACTGACAGCAGTAAAATATAACCTCAAAATAGTCAACAAAAATACTGAGTTTATTCACACATAAACAATAAACACTGATTTTACGCAAACATGAACAATAAAAACAAAAATCTGACGCTTCAACATAACCAACGAACCCGCTAAGCCATCTATTTCCAGTTCGGGAACTAAAATTTCCCCACCCCTAATAGTATGCGCAACTACTGCGACAATCTACTCGTTTGTTCGAGGTACAGTAGATGATGACAGCTACAAGTACTGCACAGTAGGAAACTTTCCCCAATTGAATACAGCTAATGTGTTTGAAAATTGGCATATACAGCTACCACCACCTACCGGAGGGGTGTCGGAACTATATAGAAACAATTCTCAAGACTCAATGAACAAATTGGTATGATGGTGCAGTATGATTTTATGCATAGTTTTCGAGTCTATAAGCCTCACACAAAAACGGACATTCATTTTTATATATATAGATTTTTTTTATAGAAATCCTTATTGAGTATCCATATTTATGGATTTTTTTTTGTAGACCTAAAATGCACGAAAGAAGTAAATGTGTCGCGGGCTGTATGGTATATTATTGGGTTCTCTGGAAAGTAATTTCGTTGTTTGCCAACAGAAGACTTAATTGTATTTTTTCACAACCAACTTCACACTTAAGCCGCATAATCATATGTATTTTGACAGTTGATATAGAAAGGCTTGATCATATTAATGACAGCTGACCTTAGATTATAGAAGAATTGGATAGGCCTCTACTAAAAATTCTGTCCAAATTTTGTTGGCAATACATTCATTGAACGCACACACATGCAATACAACAGAAACGGCGTAAACCATTGGGGGCCAATTTAAAAGTTCTGTATGCGATTGAAGCGGTTCGTTTAAAACCATTTTTCATATGTGATATCATTTATGCGTGAAGAAGCAGATTTTTTAATATTGCAGGTCTTGTTATTTGATGGAATTAGTTTTGTAAATATGCAATAAAACACAGTATTTTTTTTAAAAATATTTATTTATTTATTATGTATTTTTATTTCATTTATTATTATTTATTAAAACAGAATTTTTTAAGTGGGGAAGAGTATTTAAAATATGATTTGTAAGTTATTTGATTATATGAAAGCAATTATGTGCACAATAAGAAGTTAATCGTATACAAAATTAAAAGAAATGCTTTAAAACTAAATTACAAGATGCAAAATTTAATGTACTTAAAAAATTAATAACTAATATTCTAAAAAAAAAGTAAACAATATTATGTAGTAAATGCATTACACGTATAATATGGTCTAATAGAGCAAGCAAAACAAATTTATTTAAATAATAAGCCTACTGAAGAATATACTTTATTTATTTTAACACAATGAAAACAGCAATGAAAAATAGACTGAAAAATTCGGTCCCTTAAACTTTCTGACATACACTTTACGTACACCGGCACTGAACTATTTTCTGGTAAACATTGAACTGACAACATCGGATTTGTTTACATTTATTCAATGCCGAACTTTTCACTTTTTGACCACTTTTTGGATAAAATAAATCATTCAAAACCATCTAAACACATTATAAACTAAATTTTTGTTAATTTCTGTAGTAAAAATGCAAATGTCAACTTACCGAAAGAAAGAAATTCCCAGTTTCCTCTTTTCGGCAAATTTCTAGCAATTTCTAATAAATTTCTTAATTTTCTGAAATAAAAACTTCGTATTAAGTTTTATCAAAAATATAACTATTTATAAAAATACTTACTTTTTCGTAAAAACTTGTAAATATGTAAAAAAAAACAACTTTTAATTGCACTTTTCGATGTACCAATATAAAACTTCACAAATGACAAGAATAGCTCTTAAGTCTCCACTTTCATGCAGAATGGCTCGTTTTAAAACTCTCCGAAAGTCTACAAAATTGAGGCGCTTTATGTTTGATTCATATTTACGAAATAAATAATAAACCTTAAAAAAGATTGTACAAAAAATAAATATTGCCTATTGTTGTATTTAAATTGTATTTTTGTTTCCAATAAGTGAATTAAAATGAATATAAATTATTCTTTTGCAATTCAATAAATTTCTATAACGATAACTAGATGGTAGTGGGTGTCATGTCTACATAAAAACATTTTGACAAGAATATCCCTTTGTAATAATTTGGACACAAAAATGCGTATACATATACGGTAGGGGCCTATTCAGGTATTCTTTAATCTAAGCAGCTGACATAGCAAGCCTTGTTATGTTAGCTGTCAAAATACATATTTTGACAGCTGACATAATATATATAAATTTTTAAGAGTTAAAAAGGTTGATACTCTTTTAAATATGGAAAAAGCATTTTCGGCATATATCAATTTTTTTACTGTAGAAAAGATAAAAATACTGTTCAAGCAAGAAAAAAATTATCCGATATGTATGGAAACGATGTGTTAAGTGAGCGCCAGTGTCAAAACTAGTTGGCCAAATTTTGATCCGGCACCGGCAATTTTGATCTCGAATATGCACCACGTTCTGGAAGGCCAGCTGAAGCTGATGAAGACAAAATAAATTTATCAATCATTTGAAACGGCTAGGTTTAATCTCAAAACTCGACATATGGGTTCCTCATCTTTTTACGGAAAAAAATTGTACCGTCACATTGACGTTTTGTGATTTGCTTCTCAAACGCCAAGAAAATGGTCCATTTTTGAAGTGTATCATCACTGGAGACAAGAAATGGATCGTCTACAACAATGTTAAGCGTAAAAGATTTTGGAGTAGAAGAGATGAATTGGCTCAAAGCACTTCGAAAGCCAATATTCATCAAAAAAATGTTATGCTATCTGTTTTGTGGGATTTCAATGGAATCATAATGAAACGAAATTACTTTCTGAACAACCCAATATCATAACACCATTAACTACTAAGTCCAAATTCAAATTCTCCTAAATTGGTTTTGAATGTGTCTACGTAACTTTTACCCTCTGTCGTTTAAATCTTACAAGAGACAGTAAAATACTCTTATACAATGTACAACTATACTTTAAGCACCAAAACTCTAAACTGTAAATCCATATTGGCTACTAAAACCAATAAGAGCTTACCGCTTAGAGTCCAATTCCTGTCGAATGCAATCGCCTCAATGAAAAATACTTCAAATAAATTATCGATGCCGCTTTTTATGTTCAAAATAGTATTATTCATATCGACTCTGTATCACAGTCTTCAGCGTACTGGGATAGCATCCCGGGGGTCATGAGTTCGAACCCCACCATTGGGCATGATCTATGCAAATTCCCGAAAACTACTGGAACTGCCCCAAAAACTGTACGAAAATAATCTGTAGGATAGCTGCAGCGGTTAGTTAAAACATTTGTAAGAAAGTTCCCTCTAAAAAAAAGATGTGACTTTGTCTCGTTATAAAAAGTTTCATACTCGCATTTCGACTTATAGCAATCTGCTTGTTTAAAAACTACCCTCAACTTCTCCTTCTATACGAGATCTGTTCAAAAAGTATCGCGAATCATTTTTTGTGATCTTGTTCAGCTCCTCCTTCGATGCCGTCTTTATCTCCTCAATCGTAGCGTAGCGTCGTCCTTTCATGGGGCTCTTCAGTTTCGGGAACTAGTAATAGTCACAGGGGGCCAGATCTAGGGAATCCGGTGGTTGCGGCATTATTAGTATGTTGTTTTTGGCCAAAAATTCACGCACAAGCAACGATGCGAGAGCAGGGGGGCGTAATTATGTGGCAAAAGCCAATTTGAAATCGTCTTGTTGAAACCACATGTTGTCCACATCCATATCTTGCAATTTAGGTAAATAAAAACTGGATTATCATAACACCACTAACTGTTATTGCCTGACCAGCTGCATTTTTTGAAGAAGAATGGTCTTCAGCCCAAAAATCCGCACCACACGTTGTGGAACTTTTGTTTCTTAACAATAACGTGTGGATTTTCTGAACCCCAAATACGATAATTTTGTTTATTAACGCAGCCATCAAGATGGAAGTGAGTCCCATCGCTGAAGATGGTTTTGTTCGAAAAATCAGCATCCACTTGTTGTTGTTCCATAATCCATTCGACGAATTTGATTCGCTTCAGGTCTTTGGTCAATTGAACTTTGGAAGCATGAAGATGCAAATCTTTCGTGAGAATACGCTGTAGAGAGCTTTCCAAAATATTCAATTCCTGACCACGGTGCCGCATTAATGTTACTGGACTCTGAACAGAACTGTTTTGATATTTTGTGTTAAACTACTTGTCAGCTGTCATGTTGTCTTTTTTTTTGTTGGCATTACTCTTCCGCAATACTCTAAGCCATTTAGTCGAGGTTTTGCCAATTTTCTATCACTGAGGAAGTTTTAGTCCGAACTATAAGGGGGATGGATCAAAACTTTTTAACCAAGCTCCCAGAGTTTTTGGCGAGTCACTATAGACATATGTGGCCTGGTGTTGTCCTGACGGAATACAACACCTCTTTTGTTGGTTAATTTTGGCCGCTTCTGGTCACTTGCTAGCTTTAAGCAGTCCAATTGTTGACAGAAGAGGTCCGAATTTAGTGTTTGGCCATATAAAGGCAGCTCATAGTAATGATTCCTTTCTAATCTCACCAAATGTACAGCAAAATTTTTCTGGCTGATAGTCCTGATTTGACCACCGTTTGAGCCGCTTCACCGCATTTTGACCACGATCGTTTTCTCACAATGTTATCATATGTGAACCATTTCTTATCCCCAGTTACCATCGGTTTAAGAAATGGGTCGATTTTGTTCCATTTCGCAAAGGTTTCGGAGATAGAATTTTGAACCGTCATGTTCTTTTTCGTCAATTCGTACGGCACGCAAACTTTTTGGAGCTTCTTTTTGAATCTAGCTTTATCGAGATGGTTTTAAAATATTTTGTTATCGATCTTTAGCTATTGAGCGGTCTACTTCGATTATTTGCATAAGTTTATCGACATTTTCGACGATGGAGCTACCTTTGCGAGGTGTATATTTAACCCCAAAAATACCGGAATGCAATCGACGAAACCAAAATTGCGCTTAATTGGCTGTGATAGTAACGAGATTGCATTTTCGCGTTTATCAAAGCAAAATTGTAAAATATGCCGAGTTTTCTATTATATTATTGGCAATTAAAAAACTGTAAAAGAATTTTTTACCAGGTGTATAAGCTTAAATCCGCCGTTCTTTAGTCAAAAAAACACATGTTTTCAACACATGTACACATTTTCTCCATATCTCAGGCAATTTGTGGATACCACGCCAAATAATGCCTTCTCTTTCGAGGCGAACCATTCATCAAGCCATTTTCGGACGTCTTCGTAAGAATCGAAGTACTGCTCAGCGAGCGTGTGGCCCATCGACGAAAACAGGTGGTAGCCGGAAGGGGCCAGGTCTGGTGAATAAGCGGGGTGGGGTAGCACCTCCCAGTTGAGTGTCTCCAAGGTTTCGGACAATTTTTGACGTGTGCGATGGTGCGTTGTCGTGGAGGAAAATCAGCTTGTCATGTCTCTGTTGATAATCCGTCCTTTTTTGATCAGTTGTTGGTGTTAGCGGTGGGCATTGACAGTTTCACCAGGTTTCAACATCTCATAGTAGACGATACCCTGTTGATCCCACCAAACGCACAGCATCGTCTTCCATCCGAAGCGATTTGGTCTTGGGGATGATGTTGATAGTTGGCCGGGATCAACCCACGATTACTTGCGTTTAGGATTCTCGAAACATATTCACTTTTTTGTCTGGCGAGCAAGATTTCGGATGTGTTTCGGCGTCGCTCCATCTGCCTATCGTTCAATTCATGCGGCATCCATTTTCCGATCTTTTTAATCTTCCACATGGCACGCAGAATGCTCAGTGAGCATTTTTTGCGATTGCGTATCGTCTTCGACCAAAAAAGCCTGCAATTGATGGTCCTCAACCTTCCTAGGCCGATTTTCACGCTTCTTGTCCCACAAGTCAAAATTGCCATCTTTGAACTGACAAAACCAATCTTTGCACGTTGTTCCCGATAAAGCACTGTCACCATAGGCCTCCATAAGCATTCGATGCGATTCCGTAGTCGATTTCTTCAAATTGAAGCAGAAAAGCAGAGCCTACCGCATATGCTCTTTTTCTGGCACAAAACTAGACATGATTACCAAAGGAAAAATGTATGTTGTTATCCGAAAACAGTTGTTAAACTCATAAAAAAAAGTATGGCGTGCCCATTGTAGCTTAATTCGTTCACTCATGCCATCTATGACCAAACAGCGGATTTAAGCTTATAGTACGAAATGCAACTTTTCCTACGAGCATAAGTCTGAACTTGTTTGATTAATACCTGAGCCATCTGGCGGAAAAATACGGGATTTCTTATAAATATTTTTACTACCACTACACCATTTAAACTTTACCACTACTACTAACCAAATCTCAATAGCAAATACGACCGAAGCATTGCCACCAAATGTTGAAAAACAAAAGGTTTGATTGACTTGTGCGTTGCCAACTTAACATAAACCAACGAACAAATCTCCAAAACTAAGGCCAAGCCTACACCATAAAAAACACATTCTATCGTGTTTTTCCTTCTTCAATAAATTATGATAAATTTATATAATATAAATGTAATTTTTTAGGGACTACCATTATTAAAAGAATATTTTTAAGACCCCAAGGGACTACAATATTATTCAAATTAAATTTTTTTTGGCGTTTGTTTTTATGATTGATCGATTACCTAGCAAAATTTTAATGCTTCGTATTTGTTTTGCGAAATAAAAAATTTTTATATGCATTATTATTAATGTTAATGCCGAAAAAAAGTAATATTATTAATTTTATTTTTTTTGTAATTAGCCAAAAAATGGTTTTGTTCATCGTTTTACTTTGTGTTTTTTTTTGAAATAAATAAATTTTATTTCAAAAAATATATTTTATATGTAATTTTTTTTTTAGAGATACAGAAAACCTTTTACTAATTCTTGTTTAATTAAATTGAATCATTTTCAAATAGTATCTCGAATTTACTTTTAAATAACTTAAAATCCTTTTAATAAATTTTCCCATTACTTTGTCTTCTACAAATAATATATTTTACTATTTAGTTTCTTTTAATTACTAAATTCAGTAATTCTGATGCCATCTATAATTAATTAACCTAAAGATAAGAATATATAAATATCAAAAATCAAATATTACATATGAAACCCTAAAATTCTCTTAAGACAATTAGAGAAGTAATTCCCTCCGCATAAAATTTAATATTTATTTTCATATACTTTCTCATATAGTCAAAATGGTTAAAAGAAATAAAAAAATTAGATTATACTATGATAAATATTATACTAAGCTTATGAAAGTACGTAAATTTATTTGAAACGTTTTACAACCGAAAAGTTTAATTGTTAATAATAAATCTCTTAATGCCTACCATTGGGATTAAATCATATCAAAATATTTTATTTAAATCTAAGTGAATAAAAATACCATGTAATAAAATGAACAAAAAAAAAAAAAACTTTCTAACATTTGCCTTGTGTTTAATTGCAGTGCAAACAAAATAATTTAAAACTAATTTACTTAAAATACATTAAATTTATATCGTGTTGCCCTTTGAACTTTGCGTTTTCCTACGTGTATGAGGCTTTCTTGACTCGTAAATAATAATTTTTACTAAAGTTTAGTTATTTCTAAAACTAATCTAATCCAGTTTTTAGATTGAAATAAAAAGTCCAAGTAAAAATCATAAAATATTGTATGAGTTTTTTCTTCTTCTTCGGTAACAACTGAAAATTTTATTGAGTTCTTGATGGCATCAATTTTTTTTCATTTAGACAAATTTTGATAAGATAAGAAAAAATTGTATTCAACATAATTTTTATTAGGTTAGTAAATATTGTTTTATAGCACTCTTAAATCATAACGAAAGAAAAATATTTACCAAAATTGGAATTTCTTATCGCACGAAAATAAATAACTGAAAATTTATCTATGTCTGATCAGAATTAAGTAGTATCACATGGGCTTTCGAAGAGATGGCGTTAAAAATTAAACCAAACTATTTACTTTTTAAAGTATCATTTCTAAAAATGTTTAATACTTAGTTTATGGAGTATAAGGATAGACAATTGAAGCACCATATTGATGCACAAGAACTGCTCAAAGGCGTCGATTTTAGATAGGGGCAATTTCAGAGTTGGCGCACATTTTCAAAATAATAGTCAAACTTATTTAAATTAATCAAATTTAAATAAGTTTAAAACTAAATAAAACACTTTTTTTAATGCTATAAATGCATTTATTTGCACATAGATCTAACATTTAAATAGGATTATCGAATTATTTTTATGATTAGAAATTTACTCACATCGTTTCCCAATGCCTTAGTTTTAAGTTTGAAAAGTACAATATATACGAGGTCTGTTCAAAAAGTATCGCGAATTTTTAATTTCCGCGGGTTAAGTATATTCGATTTTCGATTATTTGTGGCGTTATATTGGTAGTCATATCTCTCACTTATGCCGACAAGTTCGGCCATTTTGAATTTTCAGTTAATTTTTGACAGCTGCTTTGCTTGCACGTGTTTTGGCTTGTCTTCGATTTTTTCCTCAATTTCGATCAAAAACAGCATCGCATTAACATTGCTAAGCAGCTGTTGGAATCTGTCCGCGACGACCCAAATTTGCTCCAGAGGGTTATAACTGGTGACGAATCATGGGTTTATGGTTATGACGTGGAAACCAAAGGTCAATCATCCCAATGGAAGCTGCCGCACGATCCAAGACCGAAAAAAGCGCGCCAAGTTCGGTCGAATTCGAAGGCTTTGCTTACAAATTTGCTCCAGAGGGTTATAACTGGTGACATATCATGGGCTTATGCTTATGACATGGAAACCAAAGGTCAATCATCCCAATGGAAGCTGCCGCACGATCCAAGACCGAAAAAAGCGCGCCAAGTTCGGTCGAATGTGAAGGATTTGCTTACAGTTTTCTTCGATTGCAGGGGCGTGGTGCATCATGAGTTCTTGCCACAGGGTAGAATGGTCAATAAGGAATATAACCTACAAGTTATGTGTAAGTTGCGCGAAGCAATCCACCAGAAAGGCCCGGATTTGTGGAAGAACAAAAAATTGACTTTTGCACCATGATAACGCCCCTGCTCACGCATCGTTGCTTGTGCGCGAATTTTTGGCCAAAAACAACACACTAATAATGCCGCAGCCACCGTATTCTCCAGATATGGCCGCCTGTGACTTTTGCTTATTCCCGAAACTCAAGAGCCCCATGAAAGGAATACGCTACGTTACGATTGAGGAGATAAAGACAGCATCGAAGGAGGAGCTGAACAAGATCACAGAAAAAAAATTTCCGGAGGTTCTTCGACGATTGGAAAAAACGTTGGCACAAGTGTATAATATCTCGTGGGGATTACTTTGAATGGGATCAAATAGATATTCATGAATAAAAAAAATAAATAATTTTTGAAAAAATACAAAATTCGCGATACTTTTTGAACAGACCTCGTAAGCATTGAGTTCTAAAAACGCACCCTGTAATGTTTAAAAGATGGCGTGTTTTTTGAGTATCTACTAAGGAACTAAGCAATCAATTCGACAGTAATTTTCTGAATTGATTGTTTGGTTCCTTGATAGATACTCAAAAAATACACCACACCTTAAAAATCCCACCACACTGAAAGCATAATTTTTCTCTGATGCTTTCGTTGTGTAGTAGAATTCACTACATTTTTATAAACGATCCACTTCTTATCACCAGCTATGAGTCGCTTCAATGATAAAAAACTGAGCTTCTTCACGTGTACATGAACGGTTGAATGATGGATGTTCAATGTTTCTGCATTCTCTCGTGTCGTGTTACGCTGTTTTCACTAAATTAATGCCTTTACTTTATCGTAATCAACCTCGACTAGTCTTCTTGACCGAATTGCTTCGTTGAGATTAAAGTCACCAGCATGGAATTTTATGAACAATCGATGGCAATGACAACTTTTCACAAGCTTTGGAACGTAGGCATAGCTTCACTTAGCAGATGATCGGTCCACTGCAGTTATTCTACTGCTTATTTTCGTGCAGTTTGGTTTGGTACAATGCTTTCGTCCAGTAGGAGGCGCGGTTATAATCTCCATTTCGGGTGGTTGTATTCGACCAATACGAGTGTTGGTTTTTCATACCGAAAGCTGTTATTTATATTATCGTATTTCTGAAGTGTTTTTCACCCTTTTTTTTGTTAAGGAAAGCACAACAGAATCAGAAAATTAAAGAAGTTTTTTTGTGTCGAACCCACAACCCCTAACGAATGTGCTACCGAGCCGGCATTGTATTAAAACCATAAAAAAGCCCAAAAAGGCAAAGTTTCGTTTTTCAACTTAAACTTGTTATAAAATTCGTAAATAACAAAAAAAAAAATGCACCATCTTTTTAAAACTAAGTTAAATCTATCAAGATGCGAATAATTGTATTAGTTTTGAAAAAATGAACAAACGCCATCTGTTGCGAAAGCTCCTAATGACGAAAGTTCCTAATTAGGTTTCGTCTTCTATCTTCTACTTGTAAAATCCGTAGAAAATAAACAAAATAAAACTATTTTTTTTCAAAATGATGCTAAAACTACAAGCTGTGAAATGACATGAAAATAAGATGGATGCGAATAACTTCAAAAATGAAGAAACGCCATCTGTTATGAAAATGCGTCACTAGCGAACAAAATCAATTTTTTGTTAGGATTTTTGGTGAATGCACGAGTTTGAATTACGAAAAATTGCAACGAGCCTAAGGAGAACATACTTTTTCAAGAGAATATGTTTTTTGGTGGCATAAAGCATATTCGAGGGCTGAGAAGCAATGAAAAACGAACGTGGGTCAGAGAGGCATTCAGCATTGAAATCATATGTTTTTTTTTGGTAGTAGAAAAATGGCTTACAAAAACAATTTTAGCTTTAGAGCAATATGTCAATCAAATTTTTTATAACGGAATCCTTGAGAAGCTCAGAAAAAGTGTTATTCGCGTCATTTGAAAGCTCCACCATGTTGACGTGCCTTTCCATCTGGCTATCTTCATCAAAGAGTTTTCGTCGAAAAGAGGAATATCTGAGCTGCCCTAGTCAGTCTCTTTATTAAATCTGCTCTCAGTTTGTGTGGATTTTTATTGTAGTATTGGTGATAATAACCAAAGGAGTGTAACCAAAGAGTTTAAAGCTATTCTCACTGATGCCTTCTAGCGTTGTTGCGAAGAATGGAAATAAAATACGGCTCCACCGATGTATTGAAATAAAATATCAGTTTCATGACTATTATGCTACACCTCTTAAATCATGTTTATATAATTACTGTTAAATATTAATTAAATAAATTTTAAATTAGCTTTTTTCTAAATGTTGTGCTGTAAATAAATATTATTTAAACCGCGGCAAAAAATATTTTTCCTCGAAAACGGCAATTAACGAAAAATGTTAATACTTAAGGCATTATCGTAAAGAATTAGATACATCTCGAATCTATTTTATATAAAAGCTAAATTAAAATTAAAAATATGACCTAAAAAATATAATAAAAACAAAATAACGGAAAATTGTTTATATTTTTAAAAAAAAATTTGAAATGCCATCAAACTTGTCAGCTGATATCGAATGCTAGTCGATATTGCAGTTCACGATCTCATTAATAGTATTGATTTTGTTTACAGCGGAAAAAAAGTAAATCACATTAATTCTGACATTTAATAATTTGCTTATTAAATTATTTGCCTAAAATTAATACCAAATAATTAGTTACAAAAATAAAATGAAATTTTTAATTATATTCTTTATTGATCAATGAACTCAACCATAATTTTAGGAAATACCTTAAATTACTTACATTTTTGTAAAATTTCATAAATACTTTCAATAGTAAATAATGACTAAATATATACTTGGTATCTGGAATGTTTGTACTCCGAATTGTTCAGAAAATCAATAGGAAGGGTATGAATTTATTGCCGCTAATTAAGCGAAAAACCTTTAACGATTTTTCTATTTTTACAAAGCTTTTTTTTTTATCTCTGAAATACTTATACATAATTAGTAAAAATATTTCAAAAATCAAACATACCAAATTAAACTCATGTAAGATTTATTGCTTTAATATTTTTGAACATATTTAAGTTAATTTTTAATAGAATTTTGTTAAGTTAAAAATTACCTTGCAACCATTATAGAATAAAACATTGTGTTAAGATTTGAGATTCCGAGTAATTGAGAAGAAAAATTATTGTGCGACACGTGCTTATATCGATGATAATGAGATTAATTGTAAGGAAAAACGATTTTTGACACTGAAATTAACATAATACACATTTCGTTTAGAAATTATGTTAATTAGTTAGGCATTAAGTAATTATGTTTTAAATAAACAATATTCAATTTAGTGCGCCTATTTTCAACAAGAACAGACATTATTTATTCCATTAAGGATACATTACATTTTCTTTGCATATCATTAAGTAAATTTTATTAAAAATTACTTAAGACTTTTGGAAAAACATGCAAACTAAGGTAGTGTATGTGAAAATTGTTTCATTAAATATTCATTCATCAAAATGATAATGGCTAATAAAATTTAACAAACAGCAAAGATTTTCCTTAGAATATAAAGTAATCATTTTAAATAAATAAATGATATTATTTTGGTATTTAAGAGGAAATTGTGGAATGTTATTTTAAGATACGAAAATAAGCTTCTTAATAATAAAATATTCTAAAATTTGCGGTAAAAATTTTCAGTACGCAATTTTTGGTACAATATTTTTGGTATAAAATTTTCAATTGAAAATTTTCGTTTAAAAATTTTCAGTAGAGATTATTTAGTCGAAATTTCAGAAGAAATTTTCAGTAAAAATTTTTAGTAATAAATATTTTCAACAACAAAAATTTTAGTAATAAAAATTTTCAGTAAAAAATTTTGAATAAAAAAATTCTAGTTGAAATTTTCATTTTTTTAGTAAAAATTTTTAGTTTACAGTACAACAAATAAAAAATTTACAGTAATAAAAATTTTCAGTAGAAATTTTCAGTAGAAATTTACAGAAGAAATTTTCAGTAGAATTTTCTGTAGAAATTTTCAGTTAAAAAATTTCAGTTTGCAGTAAAAACAATTTCAGTAACAAAAATGTTTCAGCAAAAAAAAAAAAAAAAAATGTTCAATTAAGAAAATTTTCAGTAACAAAAGTTTTCAATAAAAAACTTTTCAATAAAAAAGTTTTCGGTAAAGAAAATTTTCTTAAAAAAAATTTCGGTACAAGAAATGTTCAGTGAAAAAAAATTTCAGGAATAAAAATTTTCAATAAAAACCATTTTCAGTAAAACAAATTTTCACTACAAAAAAATTTTGAATAAAAAAATTCTCAGTAAAAATCATTAGTTTACACTGTAAATTTAGTAAATATTTTCAGTTTACACTAAAAAAAAATTTCAGTAACAAAAATTTGGAATAAAAAATTTACAGTAAAAAATTTTCAGTACAAGTTTTCAGTAGAAATTTACAGTAGAAATATTCAGTAGAAATTTTATTCGAAATTCAGTCGAAATTTTCACTAGAAATTTTAGTCAAAATTTCAATCGAAATTTTAAGCAGAAAATTCAGTACAAATTTACAGCTGAAATTTTAAATGCAAATTTTCAGTTAAAAAAATTGTTCAGAAAAAAAATTTTGAATAAAAAAATTCAGTCGCAATTTTTAGTCAAAATTTGCAGTCGAAATTTCAGTAGAAATTTTCAGAAGAAATTTTAGTCGAAATTTCAGTAGAAATTTTCAGTACAAATTTAGTCGAAATTTTCAGTAGATATTTTGAGTGAAAATTTTCAGTTCGCAGCAAAATCAACAAATTTTAACATACAAAAATTTTGAATAAAAATTTACAGTAAAAAAAATTTTACAGTAAAAAATTTTTAGCAGGAAATTTCAGTAGAAATTTTCAGCAGATATTTTCAGTAGAAATTTTCAGTAAAAATTTTCAGTTTCAGTAAAAAAAATTTCAGTAACAAAAAACTTTTCAGCAAAAAAAAAATGTTTAATAAAGGAATTTTCAGGTTTCCGTAAAAAAAATTTTCAATAACTAAAATTTTGAATAAAAAATTTACACTAATAAAAATTTTCAGTAACAAAATTTTTCAGTAAAAACAATTTTTATTAAAATATTGATTAAAAACGGTCAGCGAAAATTTGAGTAAAAATTTAAGTACAATAATTATCAAATTTTACGATTACTTTTACCTTAACGATTCTATATTGAGAAAATACGCTGTTAAAAATGACACAACGCTGTTAAAAAATGAAAGATGATTTTTCCTTGAGTTAATAAGGTCACGTTTAAAATAATTTTGACTTAAAATTGTTCTGGATGAATTTAATCTAAAAAAAATTAATTGTTCCATCAAGAAAGCAAACAGACAGAATTCCATTAATTTAAAAGCTGATTTATTTCCAATTTCAACTGATTTGACATTTAAATATTGACAATTTATAAAAGGGGAAAAAAGTAATGTGGGATTTCGGCTTTTGAAAACGGTTGGACTAAAATCTCTTTTAAATGTATTGATCTATGAAGCATCTCAATTTGGATTCACTTCGTTTAAGCAAATATCGCCAAATGTGGAGAACTTTCTTTAGACATATAATATGTAAGGGAAAATAATGAAAAAAAATATTGAATAAATGACAGAATAGAAAAGTTTCCAAAAGCTAGAATTGCTGATATTGCTTAGGTGTTTAGTCGAGAAATCTTCAAAGTTGCCCAAATCGATATAGCGAATCGAGACGCAATTGAATTTTATCGGATCGAAAAATCCTAACATGTTACGGGGAATAAACTTTTCGATCTTGCTAAAAGGATTTACGAGTTTAACAGTTTAAATCTTTTTCGAAATTTCGATTTTCTTATCGCCATTACCGATAACTTCTCTCTCCAATCTCGTGTCTTTCCGAAGTGAACAACTTAAGCTAAAGCCAATGAAATTATATCCAAATAGCTTCACTTGGATTTATCCCCAAAGATAAAATTCATTTTTTTTCTAATATCATCATATGATGATACAAGGAAAATGTTATTAATTAATAAAATGGATAAAACCAAAAATATATAAGAGGATATCTTCTTGTGACCTGGAAAATTTTTAACAATTTTTTACATGTTCATAATTTAAAATAAAAACAAATTCAAACAATAAATATTAGTGAATGGGTTATAATTTAATAAGACGATAAAATTTTGTGTTTCTTGGAAGTATTTTTAAATGTGATTCTACGGAAAAAAAACAGTAATCATCATTAATCTTCTGACATAACCGAAATAAGGACGTCAATTTTTTTTTTAGCCCTCATAAATTTCTTATCAACAATATGGACGAGATTTATTGTGGGAGCAAATTTATGCAGACAAGCTGTTCAGTTGTTTTCCGTAAAATGTCAACTAAAAATGTTTCCGTTTTCTTCAATACTCATTACAGGATCAGAACGGATTTACTTATAATAATTTTTCATGCAAGTTTTACGATGGCTTCATTTTAATGTAATAAAAATTTGCAGTCAAGTTAAACTTAGAATTTCTTTTTTGATTATATGTCCTTCATAAATGATAAAAATAGAACAAAAAAGGATACGCCACGAACATTAACTTTAAGGTGAATGCTGTCTTATTTAGAGAGAAAAATTCGTGCCTTTCGACCTAGTTTTAAGCCATAAAAAACATTCTTAATTAATTTGTGTTGCCGTTTTAAATTAAAAGTCTGGACGTTCTAATCCGAACGCTTTCTGAATGAACAATATTTTATATGGTTGGTTTGGCATAAATTTCAAATCCTATTAGACTACTGGAAAAATGTATTTTGCTTTGAAAATTTTAGCGAAAAAAATTTAAGGGGAGAAAACTTTCGGTTGGGCGTAAATTTCAAGCTCAAGATGGGCTACTGACCTAATGTTGACAAAACAACATTCTTGCGGTCGTAGTGTGCACTATAAATTAATCTTTAGTTAAATTTTTGAAATCAAGCTAGTTTTCGACATCATTTGAAATAAAAAATAAAAATTGTCTTTTTAGGAGGTGGTTAGGCATAAATTTCCTGTACTAGAAAGCTGCTGACCTAATTTAGAATAAAAAAATATTTTGGCGGTCATAGTTTATATTTCAGCGTGTTTTGCCTAATTAAAAAAATTTATTTGGTAACGGACGTTACTTAAACTGAAAAATTATTATCTTTGCACGGAGCAGGAGTGGGCAATGAATTTGAGTTCAAGATGGCTGCTGACCTAATTTCGATAAATCAACTCTTTGGCGGTAAAATCAACTCATTTGGTTTAATTTCATAAAGTTATATGGTCAGTGACATTATTTAAAGTGAAAAATGTGGTTTCTTTGTGAGGTTAGTTGCGCCTTAAGTTTGATTCAAGATGGCTGCTGACCTAATTTCCCTAATTAAAGCTTATTTTAAGCAAAAATATGTTGAATTTTTAGTTTAATTTTTAAAATCTCATGGTCACTGATGTTATATAAAACTAAAAGTTGCATTGCCTTTCTAAGTTAGGTTATACTTAAATTTCAATTTCAAGATGGCTACTAACCTAATTCCGGTAAAAAACTGTTCTTGCGGTTATCGTTTAAATTGCAATGTCCTTGAATTAATTTTAAAAAAATTATGGTGTCACGATCGTTCTTTTACGTGCAGAAATTGCCATCTCTGTGAGGGTAGTTAAGTGTGTGATTTAAGTTCAAGATGGCGGTTGACCTAATTTCGGTAAACAAAATATTATAGTTCACATAGTTAAAAAGTCAACGTATTTAGCTTAGTTTTGGAAATGAAGGTGATGGTCCACGTTGTTTAAAGCAAAAAATATTGTCATTGCAAGAGAGATTATGTATAAATTTTAAATTCAAGATGGCGGTTGATCTAATTTTGATAAAAAATTATTTTGCCTTACATAGTTTAAATTCTAATTTATTTGGTTTAATTTAATAAGTTTAATGTGGTGCTAACCCCTACTTGTGAGGGTAGTAAAGAGTTAAATTCTAGTTCAAGATGGCTGCTGACCTAATTTCGGTAAAAAAACCTCTTTCAAAATGGCCACTGACCTAATTTCAGTAATAAACTGTTCTTATTATCTTTTAAATTACAATTTACTTGGATTAATTAAAAAAAAATTATGGTGTCACGATCAACCTTTTACATGAAAAAATTGTCATCTCTGTGAGAGTAGATAAGAGTTAAATTCAAGTTAAAGATGGCTACTGACCTAATTTCGATAGAAAACTTGTTTTAAGATGGTTGCTGACCTAATTTTGGTAAAAAAAAACTATTTTTGCGATCATAGTTTAAATTGCAATGTCCTTGGTTTAATTAAAAAAATTTATGGGGTCACGATCGTTCTTGTACGTGAAAATAGTGTTGCCCTTGTGAGGGTAGTTAAGCATTAAATTTAAGTTCAAGATGGCTGCTGATCTAATTTCGGCAAATAAACAACTCTTTTGGCGGTCATAGCTTAAATTTCAACAGCCTTGATTTAATATTTAAAATTGATGGGCTTACGGTTCTTATATAAATTAAAAAATGTGTTGCTTTTGTAAGGGTAATTGGGAGTTAAATTCAAATTCAAGATGGCCGCTGACATTATTTCCATGACAAAAAGTTTTTCAACGTTTTTAGTTAAGTTTTATAAATCTAGGTGGTATTCAATGGTAGTTGAAGTGAAAACAATTTGTTTTTATGAAAGTATGTTATAATAAATTTTAAGTTAAAGATTTGAATTTTTTTAATATGAACCAACAGATGCATTTTATTTAAGCTTTATTTATGTGCTCGAAAAAAATATAATTCCACGAATAATAAATGATGAAATGAAACAACTTTTCTATTGATAACTTACATAATGACGTATTAAGCAGATAGTCCTTAAAATATAAAAAAAAAACTTTTGGTTTTAAAAATTTCCAATGAAATTAAAATAAAAAATTATTATTTAATATTGTTTAGAAAAGAAAACAAATTTCGAATGGAAAAGTTCTCAAATATTGTTGATTTCGAAATATTTTTAAATGATTCCAGGAAAATCTTTGTAAACATCGAAGTTTATTTATTTCAAAAGAAAATCAAAATACTGCAAATAATAAATATTCTTCTGCAAATAATGTTTAACTTATGATTTTATTATTTATTGTCCTTGTTAATTGTATATAATTTTTTCGTTTAATATTTTAGAAAGTTTTTATAAAAAGTCTTTTATTCCAGGAAATTTAAATTTTTTTTTTATCTATAAATTTATCAAAATAATTATTTAAATTGAAAGTAATAAAATTTCATTAATCGACCATTTTAAAATAAAGTTTATGTTTATAAATGAAAATTATAAATCAAGCTTTAATTCCATAGAGAGTTTGGTCTTTTTGGGAAATGGACTAATTTTATAAAATTATTAAAACTCATCGAATATGGATAAAATGAAAGAGATTTCAACATCAATAATAATTAATTAAAAATTTGTTATTGAAATTATCAAATCAATGTAATAAAATTTTCATCTTTTACTTTCAAATTTTCAAATTTTATAATTTCTATGAGAAAAAAGTTTTGTACAAAAAATTTTCTACAAACAAGTTTCTAAAATAAATTTCTACCCAAAAAATTGTGTACAAAAACTTCTATTAAAAAAAATTTCTACAAAAAATTTCTACAAAACCGTTCGTACAAAAAATTTTCTACAAACAACTTTCTACAAAAAATTGTCTACAAACAAATTTCTACAAACAAGTTTCTACAAAAATGTTTCTACAAAAAAGTTTCTTTAAAAAAGTTTCTACAAAAAAGTTTCGGTAAAAAACCTTCTATAAAAAATTTCTAAAAAAGAAAAACTTCTATAAAAAAAATCATACAAAAAAATTTTCTTTTATAAAAATTTTCTACAAAAAAGTTTCTACAAAGAATGTTCTCCTATGAAAATATTGTAAGAAAAAATTTCTTCTATAAAAATTTTGTAAGAAAAATTTTCTTCTAAAAAAATTTTGTACGAAAAATTTTCTTCTATAAAAATATTGTACAAAAAATGTTCTTTCATAAAAATTGTGTATGAAAAAGTACCTACAAAAAATGTTCTCCTATAAAAATATTGTAAGAAAAAATTTCTTCCATAAAAGTTTTGTAAGAAAAATAAAGTTTTTTTTTTCTATAAGCGTTTAGTCTTTTTGGGAAATGGACTTATTTATAAAATTATTAAAACTCATCGAATATGGATGAAATGAAAGAGATTTCAACATCAATAATAATGAATTAAAAATTTGTTATTGAAATTATCAAATTTATGTAATAAAATTTTCATCTTTTACTACTCATCAACACGTATTATGTTAGTGAAAATAAATCCCTATTGATGGTGTGTGTAAATTCAAATTTTCATTACTTACCACTTTAGTCCCATTAAATGAAAATCAATTCATCACACTGTTCTGTCGGAAAATTCTCAAGTCCCTAAATACAATTTTATAACTTTGTCCATTATGAAAATTCTTTCCACTTTATTAAGAGTGGAAATATGCATAATAATTATGGAACTGTTAAGTACTTGAAATAATCTGAAAATTCTATTTACACTTTGTGTATGCTTTGAACATGAATTTATGAAATAGAAATCGGTGAGTGTAAGTGAATAGTTTTCTGCTAAAAACACAAAAGTTAAATTCTGTGGTTTTAATAAAGTTTCTTTCTTTATAAAATATTTGTTTGTTATTTTCATATATAATTACCTGAGGAAATATTACTTCAATTTTTAATCGTAAATTTACAAATTATTTTTCTGGCTTCATTTAAGTCAAAAAAATTTTCAGCTGAACAAATAATTTTCAATTATATTATATTAAAATTCATTAAGCAATAATTAAATTTTTTTATTCAGTTTGAATTTATCAGAACAAGTACCTAAATTGTTTAAGATGAAAAAATGAGCTTTTAATTTTGGCTGAAGACGTTATTTCTAATTTTTTATTGAAAAAAAAGAATACTAGTCCGGCAAATATTCTAATTAGCTTTGAGACTATAATTGCTAGCTATCCTTAAATTAGGTTCTAATTTTCTGTTCAAAAAAAGACGGTCTAATCTTTCCTTAACTTTACGATATTATATTATAAATTTTAAATTAAAAGATTCCATTGTAAAAAAGGATAAATTTTCAATTGACAAATAATTTTATATAATTTCTAATTTATTATTGGCTGAATAAATTATTTCCAAAATATGCCGAAATTGTTTGGAAAATAATTCAATATTAGTTTACATGTTTTGATTAAAAATTTTCAGTCAACATTCGATGTTTAATTAGCAAAAATTCTACAATATTAACTTCAATACTATAAAAGAACTTGCCAAAGGCTCAAAATCAATATTGAAGTACTGCATACTCAAACATTGTTTATTTAAACTGTGAAAATATTTTCAATTGAATCCACAAAATTTTTAAACAAATCTGCTTTCAAACTATGCAAAATATTACAATAGAAACAGTTTTAAATATTCTGAATAGCTTAATTGAACCAATTTACACAACTATCACCATTTTATTAAAAACTATAATCTAAAAGGGCATAAACTTTATAAGCAAAATAAATAAAATGTCAAAACAACAAACTGAAAATGCAAAAAAAATAGGAAATAATAAAAAAAATTACCAGAAACCTTTTAACAGGCTCCCCTTTTAACAAGAGTTTTGTACATAGACATGCACAATGGGAAGGTGTATTTAATAAAGTCTCAGTTCCATCCGTGTGGGGGTGGCGTTGAAAAATTCACAATTTTCGACGGTAAAATAAACAGAATATAGTGTATACGCCTTTTTTATGCAAATTTTATAAAACTATCTGTTTACATGATCATAGATTGTAAAAGGATTTCTGTTTTGTACGTTTTTGTAAACTATTCACAAACGAACATTCCAACTAACGACGACATAAAAGGATGTTCGCATTTATGTTTACTATTTACGGACTATCAGGTGTGATGTTTATATTTTTCTCATGCACAGAATATTTGTTCCTGGAGTTAACTTAAAAGCTATTTTACTGATATAGAAAATTTCTACGAGGCAGAAAATTTCCATAATTTTTAACTAATTCAATATTAAAAGATGAGCATTTATAAAAAGTAAAAACAAGTTTCTACGAAACAGTATCTACAAAAAATTTTCTACAAAAAAATTTCAAGAAAAAATTTCTACAAAAAAAATGTCTGCAAAAATTTTTTTATAAAAACCATTTTCTACAAAAAAATTTCTACAAAAAAAATTTATAATTTTTATGAAAAATAAATGTTTTACAAAAAAATTTCTACAAACAAGTTTCTACAAAGCAGTTTCTGCAAAACAGTTTCTACAAAAAATTTTGTAAAAATTATTTCTACAATACAAAAAAAATTTTCTACAAAAACTATTCTACAAAAAAAATTTCTACAATAAATTATCTACAAAAATGTTTCTACAAAAAAAAGAGTTCTATAAAAATTTTCTATAACAAGTTTTCCACAAAAAAAAAATTCTATAATTTCTATGAGAAAAAAATTTTGTACAAAAAATTTTCTACAAACAAGTTTCTAAAATAATTGTCTACAAAAACTTCTATTAAAAATATTTTCTACAAAAAATTTCTACAAAAATGTTCTTACAAAAAATTTTCTACTAACAACTTTCTACAAAAAAATGTCTACAAAAAATTTTCTACAAACAATTTTCTACAAAAAAAGAGTTCTATAAAAATTTTTTATAACAAAAATTCCATAAAAAAATTCTATAATTTCTATGAGAAAAAAAATTTTGTACAAGAAATTTTCTACGAACAAGTTTTTAAGAAAAATTTCTACAAAAAAAATAAATTGTCTACCAAAACTTCTATTAAAAAAATTTTCCACAAAAAATTTTCTACAAACAACTTTCTACAAAAAAATGTCTACAAGAAATTTTCTACAAACAAATTTCTACAAAAATGATTCTATGAAAAAGTTTCTGTAAAAAAGTCTCTACAAAAAAGTTTCTACAAAAAATTTTCTACAAAAACGTTCTTACACAAAATTTTCTACAAACAACTTTCTACAAAAAAATGTCTACAAAAAATTTTCTACAAACGCGTTTCTACAAAAAATTTTCTACAAAAAGAGTTCTATAAAAATTTTCTATAACAAAATTTCCATAAAAAAATTCTATTATTTCTATGAGAAAAAAAATTTTCTACGAACAAGATTTAAAAAAAATTTCTACCAAAAAAATAAATTGTCTACAAAAACTTCTATTAAAATATTTTCCACAAAAAATTTTCTACAAAAACGTTCTACAAAAAATTTTCTACAAACAACTTTCTACAAAAAAATTTCTACAAGAAATATTCTACAAACAAGTTTCTACAAAAATGTTTCTAAAAAAAGATTCTGTAAAAAAGTTTCTACAAAAAACTTTCTACAAAAAATTACTAAAAAAAGCAAAAACTTCTATAAAAAAAAAATTATACAAAAAAATTTTCATCTATAAAAATTTTGTAAGAAAAATTTGCTTCTATAAAAATTTTGTAGGAAAAATTTTCTTCTATAAAAATATTCTACAAAAAATTTTCTTTCATAAAAATTTTCTACGAAAAAGTACCTACAAAAAATGCTCTCCTATAAAAATAATCTAAGAAAAATGTTCTTCTAAATAAATTTTGTACAAAAAAGTTTCTACAGAAAATTTCCCCTTCAAAAATATTGTAAGAAAAAATTTCTTGGCGGTCGTAGTTTATATTTTAACGTGTTTTGCCTAATTTCAAAAATTTATTTGGTAACGGACGTTATTTAAACTGAAAAAATTATTAGCTTTACACAAAAAAGTTTCTACAGAAAATTTTCCCTTTCAAAAATATTGTAAGAAAAAATTTCTTCTATAAAAATTTTGTATAAAAAAGTTTCCACAAAAAATTTTCCTCTTCAAAAATATTGTGAAATAAATTTTCTTCTATAATAATTTTGTACAAAAAAGTCCCTACAAAAAATGTTTCCCAGTAAAAATTTTGTACAAACAATTTTCTTCTATTAAAAACGTTTCTATAAATAATTTTGTATAAGAATTTCTTTTGATATGCTCAGTAAGTATTTTCTGTAATAATTTCAGAATTGAATGTTTAGAAGAAAATTTGTGGTCGAGCCTTCTTGAAAAAGGAAAAAGTACTATTTTCTTCAGTATTTCTTACTTCATAAGAACTTATTTGTGAAAACATTTGGCTTTGACAAAAAATTAATTCCTTACAAAATGGTTACGTTATTTTGAGGTTTTCAAAACGGTTTTATCAAAAATTATTGAAATGATTTATTATCAACAAAAACCAAATTTTCTGTATTTCGTCTGATGTGGAAATGCCTTTTGATTTGGCAAAAAATGCTTTCCTCAAATTTGTTCTGTCTAAAAGGCCATCAAATAAACCCTTTCAAAATTATACATTAATAATAAGGTTTATCAACAACCGTTTTTACACTAAACAATTTTTATTCAAATAGAATTTTCCTAGAAAATCATTCAACTAACATCAGATTATAACTTTCCGCAAACTTTTCGTGAACAGAAAACTTTACGAAAAACATTCACCATATTTTAAGGTTTGTTTAGGAATAAAAGAACATCCCCTAACTCAGTGTTTTGTCAGCGAAACTTTTGTTGTGGCCAAGTTATATATTTCTAAACGTTTTTGTTGTAAGCAATCCTTAAATTTTTATGACACAAAAGGAGTTCTCCTAGGTCGAATTTATTAAAGCTCCTTGTTGCTAGGAAATATTTGAGTTTACGTAGCTGTGACTACACCCTTATTAGGACTCCTTCCGTTCTATTGTGTTCGTAGTGCTCATTCAGGCACTTCAGAAAACCTGCTAGAAAACGGCCAATTGTACGGCCAATTGATTTCCTATACGTGATCTAATTGAATTAATTTCCAATTTATTAGTAAAAACTCCGTCGTGCTTTGATATTAATCACTAGAAAGAGAAATTTCGATATATTCTTTCGTTGGTAAGGATTTATGTTTTGGTGCAAAATAAAATGCTGCCTGAACCAATTCTAACATATACAATAGAATAGGTTCAAAGAACTGTGATAATTATATTTCGTAATATTTAAAAGGACTCTCCATAATGCTATACTAACAATCTTTATACACACACACACTGATCAAATTGCCACTTTTGAAATTAGTCACAAATATCTGAAGTAATGATGGAATTTTATTTTTGAATTTTACGGACAATTATCCAATTGAATAGTAGTAAAAGTAATAATGATTGATAACTAATTGAGAAGGTTTCTGAGTAATGTTCAATTACCGAATATCCACAGAACGAATGATATAAAATTTTGTAAATCATTCGAATTTCAGTTTTGTTTAGTGGCATTGTCATAAAATAATTCTTCTTCAATTTCGAAGGCGACTGAAAGTCAATGCAAAATGTTTTCGAAGCACTCTGGCAGAATAAAGGAAGACTGCTTTGATCTTTTAATGAAATTGAAAATTAGAATAGAAATGAATGAGTCCGTGTTGAATACAAATTGACTTCTTCACGACGACATGATATGATGAAATATCAACAACAAAAAAATACCACCACGACAGTATACATTGTATAAATTTTATAATATAAACGCTTCATTTCATACTATTTACGAAGAATATTTACTGTCCTTTAGAAAAACAAAACATCATTCGTGGAATTGGTTTTTTTGAGATTCATTTAGAATATAGAAAATTTAACAGAATTCCAAGTTATTCAATATTTAAAACAATGAACATTTTCATCAAATTCCGTTTGCCAAAAATTGCACATAATTTCATGTCAAGAATATCGATAGCAATTTGATTCGTTTCGTATTCGATTTGCATATTCTATTTTTAGATAGCTTATTTATTAATTATGCTATCAATGGCATCATATTTATAATATTTATTATATTAATTTGTAAATTATCTACTTTTTTGTAAAAAATATCTTCTATTAAGCAAATATATGTTAATTAAATATTTCTGGACTATCCTTGAAAGTGACAGTATTAACTTCTTTTCATACACTTTTTCTATTAATTTTAATAAAGAAAATAAGCAATTTCGTAATTTTTATTTATTGTTTTATTTTTATTTTTTTATAGAGTATAGATATCCATTAAAATGTCTTCTATTCTAGTGACATTTTATGTAGTCGATAAGTTTTTATAGGAAAGATAATCTCTTGAACAAGGTGATTAGTGTAATTGGAAAAACTAAAATTAAACGTTTTATAACGAGATACAGTCCCGTCACGAATATAAAGAACATTAGGATCACGATTAATATGAGTCACAGATATAATAGGAGCCTAGACATTTAGTCCATAAGTCCATATTGGTTAGAAGTAGAAGTAGCTAACATTTCTTTTACTTAAACTGTTATGTCTTGTTTGTGGGTTGAATGATAAATCCTTGGCTAAGTGCAGTTTTATGTACTAAACTTTGTATTTTGTGATATGGCACTACTATTAAGATATATGAGAGGGAATTCATAGTTCATGATGAAGAGTAAAATTCACATGGACAGATTTATGTACATGCGTTTACTTCTGTAGAGTTATTCATTTTGTAGTTTGGAAAGTATAGCCCTATCAGTTCAAATTTAATAAGCATATATCTTATTTATAATAATATTTAGTTTAAATAAAAATTTCCATTTAAAACTTTTTAATAATAAATAAAAATTTTGTAAATTTTTGACAGAATATGGTGACTAAGACACGTTTTACGTATTTTTTTCTCCAGCCATGAGTCTCATATCTCGCTTGGTCGATACGTCAATAAGCAAAATTGTATTGTATGTGATGCTCCAAAAATTTACAAATAATTATTGATATAATTATTGTATTCATGAAAAGTGACTGTATAATGTGCATTTTGGTCTGAAGGTACCGTTGGTCCTTTTTTCTTTAAAAATAAAGAAGAAGACAACGTAACCCTTAATTCAAGGCGCAATGTCCATATCATAACCAACATTTTTAGGGTCTGAACTTGAAGACTCTAATCTGGACCATATGTGATTTTAATAGAACAGCTGAACAAGCCACATAAAATGACAAATTTTGTCTTTATTGCATGAAAATTTTGCCAGAGCGCGTGTTGATGTTAAGTGATCTCCAAGATCGTGCAATTTGACGCTGTTGTACTTTTTCTTATAGAGTTGTGCAAAAGATTGTATTTACACAGATAATCCCCAAACTGTAAATTATATATAAACCAATATCCGTTAAGCAATGGCCGTAATACATCCGGAAATGTTCGAAAAAGTGATAACAAATTACCCCCAAAAGACTGACTATATACTCCACTTGGTCAACCTGTTCTGGGGCATTTCGATTTGAGTTTGGAGAATTTTGGAAGGATTTTTGCTAGACACAAGTCAAGTTATATGAGTCTGTATATTTAGCAAAGAAGATATTATGACTGAATACAATAACGAATGAGTAAATATTATACAATAGGATGGTGCCAATTACAGTTCCCTGTGGACTGCCACTAATTATCCGAGAGCTATTTGAGTGATTGCAAAAATCTGCTCAAAAGGAAAGGTTGTGGTATCAGGTATTAGGGTGGAAGAAAGATTACATTTAACAAAGAAAGTTTTACACTTAAAAAAAGTCCTTCCATCTATTACCTTATTAAGTAAGCCCTACAGTACATCCTGGTGTCAGACCCGGTCAAAAGCTCGACTTACATATGTCTAAAAACAAACCTGGGACCATATTATTCTCTTTCTCCAAATGATAGAATAAAATCGAGCCACTTAATAATTAATTAGAATTATAAAATATCATTTCTACAAAATGTGTACTTTACTCTAAGTGAACCCGTCAACTCTTATTGAATACTTACGCCATCTGTTAGATTAAATTTAAGTTTCGTAAAATTTTACAATTTGAGGTCATTTAATTTTACAATTTTCTCAAAAATCTTTATAAATATCATTTAATATGTTAATTTTACGATAAAATAGATTATTTTTATTATAGAATTTTACTATTTTAAGATCGCATTAAACATATTGTTCTGATATATATGCACAGAGAGAATTTCTGTATTTTTTTTAGGTTATATTTTAACAATGACTGCCCATTGCAAAAGAAAGTTTTTCATCCCTAGACAATTAGTTTAATACTTTTTGCTTTTCACTAACTAAACCAATATTCGTAATGTCAACAGAATATTGAAATTTTTTCTATAAAAATGGGGAAAATAAATCCCTCGACATTTTGATAAATATGCTATCGAGAGACGTTATCCTATTTTAATGATGAATAATTTTCGTTAGAATGTTTGCTAGTCTTTTATGAAATTTTCAGAATATTCACGACATATTGTTATATTCGGTTTTCATGGTTAACAACATATGCAAACTTGGAGAAAATAATAATAAATATTCCACTTAAAATGGGAATAGCTCAGCTTTTCTATTTTTGTTGGTGTCATTTAGAAAGTAAATTTTATAAAATGAACTATTCAGAAAGTTTCTTCTAATCTAAAGTGGATAATTTTTTTTAAATTATTTGAACATTTTCTAATTTTTATATTTAATGCACTGTAGAGATAGTTTCCTGCTATAATAAAAACGGTAGAATTAAGAATATTGATAGTCTAAAATTCATATTTTCTGATTATACAACTAATGATAAAAAAAATAATCCTCCAATTAAAAGCGAAATACAAAAAAAAACAGTATTTGAGTTAAGTTTTATGTTGTAATTGTTTTTTTTGTTGGAAGATCCTTTCTTTTTAAAAGAGGTTTAACCATTCTTCGTTACTTGGGTGCGAAGAAGTCTTGGTTTTGGATGTGAAGTCCCAGAGGAGTAAATTAACTACTCAGAAGACGAGGGAGTGACAGGCATGCTTGCAAGCAGCATTTGTGGTAGTTGTAGAAGGGAAGGTTCAGTTTTTTTTAAATTTGTCACCACTTCCTTTACACTCGAACATTACAAATACATAAATAATTCCGGGTATGGGATTTGTTTATTTTTTAACTTGGGAATCCACCAAAAAGTAAAGGTTTCCCAAAAAAATAAATATTTTCTGAACGTTAAGTTCCACAGAAGTATGGTGAATGACGACCATGCTTGAGAGCATATGTTTCAGCTAGACATGCTTGAGGGTAGCTTTTTTGAAATATTTAGTAGGAGGGGGAGGGGGATATATTTTGAAACTGGTACTGAGATGTGTAAGAGGGATGAAAAATAATAATAAAGGAAAGAAGTGAGAGAAAATAGAAATTCTGAAAATAAAATAAAAAGAAAAATATAAAAAAATCAAAGAGGGTGAGGAATATGGACCGGAAGGGAAGGCAAAAATTTGAAAAGATGAAAATAAAAAGGCAAAAAATAATCGGAAAAACAAAAAAAAATTATTTTTAAAGTAAAATAAAAATAAAAAATAAAAAAGAACTAATTTCAAAGGAAACCCCCAAAAAAAAAATTAAAGAAAGAAGAAAAGAGAAAAAGGAGAACCCCGTTCTCTGCTCGAACCGGCCTATGGCCCTCCGTGGCCAAAATAGATTTGGAGTGCCCCGATGATCTTTCCTACCTTATCCTCAAATTGTGGCTCCGTGGCCAAAATATACGAGGTCTGTTCAAAAAGTATCGCGAATTTTGTGTTTTTTCAAAATTAATTTATTTATTCATGAATATCTATTTTGTCCCCTTTAAAGTAATCCCCACCAGACATTATACACTTGTGCCACTGTTTTTTCCAATCCTCGAAGCACTTCAAAAAATCATTTTTTGTTATCTTGTTCAGCCAATTTTTGTTCTTTCATAAATTCGGGCGTTTCTCCCGGATTGCTTCGCGCAACTTATGCATAACTTGCAGGTAATAATCCTTATTGACCGTTCTACCCTGTGGCAAAAACTCATGATGGTGTTCATCTTCTTGGTACTTTTTTCGGGCTGAAAAAGGCACCAAGTTCTGTTTTTTTGGCTCGTGCGGCAGCTTCCATTGGTATTATTGAGCTTTGGCTTCCACGTCATAATCATAAACCCATGATTCGTCATCAGTTATGCTTCTCCGGAGAAAATTTGGATCGTCGCGGTCAGAGTCCAACAACTCCTTAGCGATGTTAATGCGATGCTGTTTTTGATCGAAATTGAGCAAAAATCGAACACGTGTAAGCAAAGCAGCTGTCAAAATTAGCTGATCATTCAAAATGGCTAACACAATGCCATAAAAAATTGAAAATCGAATATACGTAACCCGCGGAAATTCAAAATTCAATACTTTTTGAACAGACCTCATATTTGGAATTACGGTCATGTCTCTTACCTCATCCTAAGATCGACGTCCAAATATAGGACCGGATAGCTGTGGGCAGCAGAAACCTTGAATAAAAATACTGAATTACAATAGTTTAAATTTATTATGAAAAAAAGTTTTAATTTACTTTTGTATAAAAAAGAAAAAAGAAAAAGGAAATTATCTCCCCTTTACCCCATTTCAAAATATACAATTTCTGTTCCTTCCTTTTTAATTTTTTTTTAAATTTTTATATTATAATTTCCGCCTAGAAGAAATAATAATAATATTAACAAATAAAATCTATACCAAATGGTAGAGAATTTTTTTGTACTAATTCGTCCTCGACAATGATTAATAAAAAAATATTCGGCAATATCACTATCCCCGTTGGAGGTCAGGATCGAAGAGCACGAACCATCTCGATTTTTATCCATTCTTCTACCTGGTTGGGCAAGTCGCACCAATCCATTTTCGCCACGAGACTCCAGATGGTGGGGTCACGCCTCCGGTAATCTGGTAAAACAGTTCAATTTCGAACAGTTCGAAGTTGGCAAAAACTACTCAAACACATGACCAAGGCTGCCATAACAAAAATTTAATTAATTTTTTACCTAACCTAAAATTTATTTTAATGTATCTAAAAATACATTCTTAAACAATTGCCTATAAATATTGTAGTATTTATTATTTATGAAGTTTTTATTTTTATTTTTAACAAAGAACATTTTTTTTATTTTTATATATCAATAAAATATGAATGTTTTGAATACAAATGGAAATATACGCTTTGACATTATTAAGAAAACGTGCATTTTAAAAGAGTATCAAAAAAAAAACATCTATAAATATCAGTAGACTCTGTCCTAACGAAAATTCCATAACAATTGCTTTTGTCATCACAGTTTCGATTCTTATAGGACGATCCATAAAATTATTAATAAATTAAATTTGCACGTGCCCTGGGAGGCTGCATATTATTTGTGTGATGCCCAACTAAGTTGCTTGTTCTATCGATAAAAAGTTGCGCTCCAAAACATAGACAGACAAAAATCACCTTTAAATATTCAATATGCATTTTGTCCTTTGGGGATGTTATAGTAGGTGTTCCACAGGAGGAGTATATATTTTTCCTTTTTTTTTTTGGTTGTCTACTAAAAATGCACATGAAAATATTCACAGTCGTACCGTACGTTGGCATACCACCGAGATAGATACTTTTGCCTAAGGGATCACTCAAATATATTGAGTGTAAGTGAATGTCCTTAAGCGATAGCGTTAAGACACCATCCCGAGTGTTCATGTGCATGGAGACGTCAATCAGCAAAATGATTCTCTACACAAAATATGTATTATCTTGAAACAAGAAAATCAGGCTTTAAGCAGCAGAAAATTTATGTTCACATGTCTACAAATGCTATACGGAATATTAACGATTACTAAAGACGATAGATAAAGATTAGCATAGACTGAAGGGGGGAAGTACCATATACAAGAATATAGCAAATAGATTTACTTCTTGAAATCAACAAATTCAATCATAAACAGCGCAGCAATGTGTTGACAGAAAATATGAAAATTTCTATAATATTTTACGCAAAAATACCCATAATGCCAGTGTCATTAATATTCTGTACTTTACTTTGAATAAAGTCCAAAGAATCCTTCTCAAGGATTAGATTTTTCATATAATTTTCCCTCATTTGGTTGTATATAATCGTAATCATCTCTGACGTCAACCAGCCCCCGTTCCAACATATTTTTCCCTTAGATTTTTTCCTTCTCCAATGTGATTGTATTGAAATAATTTTTAGTCATTTCAGTTAATAAACTTATTTTCAAATAACTTCTCTTATAATTTCTGTACAATCTTCCGAATAGATTTTGTTTTGGGTAAAAGTATTGAAAAAGTTTTCATATTAATTTTTTTGCCATCCATTCCGAAAAGGATCAAAATCTAAAATATTTTTATTACGAAAAGGAAATAAAAATAAATGTAATTTTGAAGGGAGATTGGTGTTCGTTAGCACATTGAGGATGTCCAGTTTGATTAAATATTAATAGAGCTTTGGTAAATAATAATATTTTGATAAAAATTTTATTCGAATAATATTTTCTTTATTTGTGGTTGTAGAAATAATCAAGCAAATACTGCCTTAATCCAATAAGATATGAAAATATACTTAATGTATTAGTGGTTTTGATTAGGAAAATGCTCAGTAATATTGCATACAAACTGAAAAGATAAATCGTCCTGAAAATTCTCTTATTTTTACCTAGTGAAATATATTTTTTTTGTTTGGGTTGTTTTTGCATGTTTACATTTAAACTGCTTCTTGTACGGTTTGGTGTATTGGATAAAGTCGACCATCAATAATAAAAATTCAATATTTATTGATTTAAGTAAATTGAATCGGGATAAAAAATATTTTTTTATTTTATTATTATTATCTTGTATATACCTAATATGGATTGGCTGTAATAGATAAAAAAAATTCTCCTGGAGCTATTTGAGTCTGTAGTCGAATAGGAGTAATTTTATAATCAACTTTTATATGCTCCAAAGTGGGAGTATTCATTATTAACAGAGTATTTCTACGTACAAGTTAATTTTTGATTTTTTTTTGAAATTTTCTTTTAAAGATACAAGATTGCTCAATATATGACAAGAAAATAATGACAAAAAAAGGAAAATTTCGAAAGATATCAAAAATATTAAATTGGATTCCGCGCCAAAAAAACTGCTCCGGTTTTGAGGCCAAGAATGAATCGAGCCAATTTTTGATGCCCTGTTCGGAAGTGAAGCGTATTCCGGTGAGGGCGTTTTGCATGGATCTAAACAAATGGTAATCGGACGGGGCAAGGTCTGGGCTATAAGGCGGGTGAGGCAAAACTTCCCAGCCACTGTTTTCTAAATAATTTTTAACCGGTCTTGCAACATGAGGCCGAGCGTTGTCATGATGGAAAAT
This sequence comes from Atherix ibis, assembly GCA_958298945.1. Lineage (NCBI taxonomy): Eukaryota > Metazoa > Arthropoda > Insecta > Diptera > Athericidae > Atherix > Atherix ibis. Next base: position 24,565,334 of record OY282605.1, on the reverse strand, counting down.
TATGGCTTCGTGTCTGGTCGCATATTCCGGGCGTTTTTCGGCCAATGCTCGCTTCAAACGGATTGATTGTGATCGGTAGTGGTCGCTTGTGATCGTCTGGCCCGATTTCAATAGCTCATAATACAATAGATCACACCCTTCTGATCCCACCAAATACAGAGCATTACCTTGGCGCCATGGATATTTGGCTTTGGCGTTGATTTGGCTGGCTGGCCGGGCTTCACATACGATTTTTTGCGCTTTGGGTTATCGTAATGAATCCATTTTTCGTCGCCAGTAATGATTCGATTCAAAAACGACTTCTTTTTCAGCCATTCAAGCAGCATTTTGGACATGAAAAATCGCCTTTCAACGTCTCTCGGCTTCAATTCATATGGGACCCAATTTCCTTGCTTTTGGATGAATCCTGCTACTTTCAAACGTTTTGTAATGGCTGCTTGAGTGACTCTCAATGATTTTCCAATTTCTTCTTGAGTTCGACAACAGTCTTCGTCGAGTAATGCCTCCAAATCTTCATCTTCAAACTTTTTTGGCTGACCTGGTCGTTCTTTGTCTTCCGTGTCAAAATCACCACTTTTGAACCGCACAAACCATCTCTCGCACGTTGAAATCGATGGAACATATTCAGGATAAGCTTCGGTGAGCAATCGCTGCACTTTTTTTCAAATTGAAGAAGTAAATCAACACTTCCCGCAAATGTGACTTTTTTGGTACGAAATTCGACATTTTTGAAGCAAAAAAAAACTTTGTTGTTTACACTATTTCGTTCAATGACTAATCTAGAATGAATGACAGATGTTTAACCTTAAAAATGCCATATGAGTTAATATTAACACAAACCATGTGTAAAAGTTATGCCATCTGTTGTCAATGCCGCATTTAAAATATCCTTATTGATTTTTTTTTCTTTTCTAAAAATAGTTTTTATTGCTCCTATTTTTAAGTATAACTTTGTTCTAGTAGCATCCTGGACTGCTCGGGAAATTTAAAAGCTTCATTACTTCTACATACTATCATATCTTTTTGAATATCATTTCAAATTAGCTCTGTTAAAGCAGAATATTCTGAAATAAATGGTATCAAAGCTAATGTTCATCAAGACCATATCATTGGTCTACTTCTATATAATATTTTTTTGATACCTATGACATCTCAACTAATATCAAAAATATAACTGTTACCTATGCGGACGGCGGTGCTATACTTGCATAACACTCTAACATCCAAAAAGCTTCCAGAAATCTACAATCCCATACTAAACATCTTCAAGACTAGTTAGAAGGTGGATAGTGAAACTAAATAAGCAGAAAAGTGTTCATATAACCTTCACCCTTTGCAAAGATCGCCACCTAGACGAACGGATCAAAACTCTGACATTAGAGAATAAACTTTTAATCTATAAACGTTCCAATTACTCTCGAATCCAATTCTTTCAATCCAAAATGCTCCGATGATTCGTTAATGTTAATAACAAAATTATTCATCGTGACCTAAATGACTTAAAGTATGTGTTAATCGTTATAAAAAGCTGCATCCACGGTTATGTGTTACTCGTTATAATAAAATTCATCCACGATTATGTGTTTCTCTTTATGAAAAGCTTTATCCCTAAATATTCTACCAATAAAATCCTCTTATTAAAAAAATACTCTCCTCTGTTATTTTTCTATAAAAGCGCGAAGATATCTCTTAAAGTGTGTTACTCGTTATAAAAAATTTCAATCTCGATTACGTGTTTCTCGTTATAAAAAGCTTCATTCCTCATTATCCTAATAAAATAATCCTCTTAGGAAAATACACTCCTCTGTTTGTTTTCCCATAAAAGAGGGAAGATATCTCTTCTAGCGTGTTACTTGTTATAAACAATTTTATTTTCGATTATGTATTTCTCGTTATAAAAAGCTTTATTTTTGATTATCCTACCAAAATAGTCCTCTTATTAAAATACTCTCCTCTATTTATTTTCCCATAAAAAAGAAAAGATATCTCTTGAAGTGTGTTACTCGTTATATCAAATTTAATTTCCGATTATGTGTTTCTCGTTATAAAAAGCTTCATCCTCGATTATCCTACCAAAAAAATTCGGTTATTAAAATACTCACCTCTATTTATTATTTTATAAAGAGAGAAGATATCTTTTGAAGCGTGTTAGTCGTTATAAAAAATATAATTTCCGATTATGCATTTCTCGTTATAAAAAGCTCCATTTCCGAATATCCTACCAAAAAAATCCTCTTATTAAAATACTCTCCTCTATTTATTATCCCATAAAAAAGAAAAGATACCTGTTGAAGCGTATTACTCGTTATAAAAAATTTCAATCTCGATTATGTGTTTCTCGTTATAAAAAGCTTTATCCCTCATTATCCTACTAAGACAATCCTCTTAGGAAAATACACTTCTCTGTTTGTTTTCCCATAAAAGAGGGAAGATATCTCTTCTAGCATGTTACTCGTTATAAACAATTTTATTTTCGATTATGTATTTCTCGTTATAAAAATATTCTTTTCCAATTATCCTACCAAAAGAGTCCTCTTATTTAAATACTCTCCTCTATTTATTTTCCCATAAAAAAGAGAAGATATCTCTTGAAGTGTGTTACTCGTTATATCAAATTTAATTTCCGATTATGTGTTTCTCGTTATAAAAAGCTTTATCCTCGATTATTCTACCAAAAAATCCGGTTATTAAAATACTCACCTCTATATATTATTTTATAAAGAGAGAAGATATCTGTTGAATTGTGTTACTCGTTATAAAAAATTTCTTTTCCGATTATGCATTTCTCGTTATAAAAAGCTTTATTTCCAAATATCCTACCAAAAAAATCCTCTTATTAAAATATTCTCCTCTATTATTTTTCTATAAAAGCGAGAAGATATCTATTGAAGTGTGTTACTCGTTATAAACCATTTTATTTTCGATTATGTATTTCTCGTTATAAAAAGCTTTATTTTTGATTATCCTACCAAAATAGTCCTCTTATTAAAATACTCTCCTCTATTTATTTTCCCATAAAAAAGAAAAGATATCTCTTGAAGTGTGTTACTCGTTATATCAAATTTAATTTCTGATTATGTATTTCTCGTTATAAAAAGCTTCATCCTCGATTATCCTACCAAAAAAATTCGGTTATTAAAATACTCACCTCTATTTATTATTTTATAAAGAGAGAAGATATCTTTTGAAGCGTGTTAGTCGTTATAAAAAATATAATTTCCGATTATGCATTTCTCGTTATAAAAAGCTCCATTTCCGAATATCCTACCAAAAAAATCCTCTTATTAAAATACTCTCCTCTATTTATTATCCCATAAAAAAGAAAAGATACCTGTTGAAGCGTGTTATTCGTTATAAAAAATTTCAATAACGATTATGTGTTTCTCGTTATTAAAAGCTTCATCCTCGATTATCCTTTAATAAGAGAAAAATTCTCTTATTAAAGTACTCTCATCTATTTATTTTCCCATAAAAAAGAAAAAATATCTGTTGAAGCGTGTTATTCGTTATAAAAAAATTCATTTCCGAGTATGCATTTCTCGTTATAAAAAGCTTTATTTCGAATTATTCTACCAAAAAAATCCTCTTATTAAAATACTTTCCTCTATTTTTTTCCCATAAAAGAGAGAAGATATCTCTTGAAGCATTAATATGACTTTTTAAGTAAAGAAACACCGATACATGTTTACTACTACATGTTTCTCTGCCAATTTTTGTAGTCTTGGTCATCAAGTCTGTTTATTTAAATATTTTTGTAGTTGCAAATACATCATAAAGCCCCTTAAAAATTTATTCAGAAAGTGAAGAATAAAAGTAACCGAACAAAAATGCCTTCGCATAACCTTTACATTTTACCAAAAACCATCATCTTTCATATCTTTATATTGTAGCTTTATTCTGCCACAAAATAAGGTAGGTTATTTTTAGAACTCTGTATAAATAAACTCTAAATATAGGACTCTTAACATACAAAATTAAAAAGACTAGAATTTAAATGAAAATACATATAGTTACTGTCATTTTTAGATACAAGATTAAGACTAACAATCGGCAGATAATTTCTATTTTGAAAAGTATTAAAGCCAATTTGGACTAAGTCAAGTTATGAAACACATTTTCACTTAAGAGACTTTTTTGAGTAGCAAGTTAGCCATTTATAAGTACGTAAAAATCCAGAGAATAATCAAGAACAGTATTTATACCCTTGTAGAGTGACTGTGATTCAAACAGGACGAAGTCACGTTATATCCTTGTAGAGTGACTATGGTTCAAACAGGATGAGGCCGCGTTATACTTGGCAATAGCTATAACTGAATTACTGAGACCAATCTATTCCTGATAAAGTTATTCCTAAAAGTGGTGATGTAAATAGTATTTTATGTACAAAATTCCCATTTTTTCCGTTAATTCAAAATAATTTGATGAAAAAGATATGAACTAATTTTTAGGACACCCTTTAATAAATGATTATCCAATTTATATCTTCTAAAAGGAAGGTAAAGAAAATATACTTAAAATTTCGATTTTAATTAAATTTTAATTTTATTATATTGCCTAAATTTTGCCATTACATATGAAAAATAACATTATTTAAATAGCTTGCCAAAAAATTTGTAGCAGGATTCGATTCTTTCCAAAATCTAAATCCTTCAGAACTGGTTTACTAAGTGGAGAATATATTGTCGTTCTTTTTGCGCTCATTTTTCATGATTTCTTCAAAATTTTCAGGATATAAATCAGCTAATACGTGGGCTACTATATATATTTCTGGCCTAATAATGAAAATGCGAATATTTATCAACGAAAAAGGTTTTATTGTTTTTCAAAATATTCTCCATCAAGATTTATACACTTTTGCATGCGCTCAAACCAATTTTCGAAGCACTTTTTCCACTCCGATTGAGACACCTCCAAAACATGGTTTTTGAATGCTTCAACAGCATCTTCTGGCGACGAAAATCGTTGACCACGCATTTTTTTCTTGATGTGTGGGAATAAAAAGAAGTCATTGGGTGCCAAGTCAGGGCTGTACGGAGGATGACCCATCAATTCGACGTTTTGTCCGGTCAAAAAGGCGCTGGTTTGAGCCGATGTGTGAGAGCTCGCATTGTCATGGTGCACAATGATTCGACTTCTCTTGTTCGTTTTTCGAATTTCTCCGAAGACTTCAGGCAAACAAATGGTGGTGTACCACTCAGAATTGACCGTCCTACGTTGCACAAGCGGAACAGTCGCCACATGACCAGTTTTGCCAAAGAAACAAGCGACCATTTGCTTCGAAGTGCTTCTTCCACGAACAACTTTCGTTGGATTTGACTCGTCTTGGAAGACCCACACGGTCGATTGCTGTTTTGTTTCGGGCTCATACGCATAGATCCATGATTCGTCACCTGTGACGATCTTATAAACGTCTTTTGAAGCACCGCGATCGTATTTTTTCAGCATTTCTTTACACCAATCCACACGAGCCTTTTTTTGAGCGATTGTCAAATTGTGCGGGATCCAACGAGAACAAACCTTTTTTACGGCCAGGTGTTCATGCAATATCGAATGTATGCTGGTGGGAGAAATGCCTAGGCATGCCTCTATCTCACGGTATGTCACATGACGGTCTTGCATTATCAGTTCACGTACGGCATCGATGTTTTCTGGAACAACGGCTGTTTTTGGACGACCTTCACGGAATTCGTCTTTGAGCGAGCGTCGGCCACGATTGAATTCGTTGTACCAGTTTTTCACAGTGCTATAGGATGGTGCTTCATAGCCATACAAAGATTTAAGTTCATCGATGCACTCTTGTCGTGATAATCCACGTCGAAAGTTGTGAAAAATGATCGCACGAAAATGTTCACGAGTTAATTCCATTTTTTTGCCAAATTGATTTTTTCAAGTCACTGTAAACAACACAAATGATAGTCGTACGTCAAAACGTTCTGAGTACGTTTATGCTAAAAAATGTCAAACTTTCCAATGGAAATGTCAGATCGCACCTGGCAACACTTAGTGTTGCCTAGGCCAGAAATATATATAGTAGCCTACGTACTATACTTTAAACTTTACTAAATATCTAATTGAATACAATCTTGTGCTTAGTTTTATAAGAAAAAATCTACAGGCGTCAAATCTTTGAGACCAATTCATATTACGAAAATTTTGAAATTACGTTGTTCTGAGAACTTTTTGCACAACAAAGCAACAATTTTTTTATACTCGTATTTTATAGCTAATAATATGGTTTTATTAAAAATTAAATATATTAAAAAATTATAATCTTTAAGTTCAGACCAAAAAAATATCAGCTTTAATAACGTTACGAAAAAAATACCGCCCAATAACACCCTTAGATTAAAATGCACACCAAAAAGTTACTTTCCATAGATACAATGGCTTTTCTATACTTATTTTTGGATTTTCAAAACCACATTTATGTCAATTTAGCTCATTGATGTATCAAACCGATTAAGCTTTATCGCTGAATAAATAAACGCAAAAAATGGCTACGAAAGAACAACTACTTTTATATAAAGTTTCCCCAATTTTATTGCATTATTGTACTTGTTTATAAGTTATTTAAAATATAATATAAAATGGCATATTTTTAGCTAAACATATTTAATATTTAATAATATTTTATTAATTGCATTTGGCTAATGACAGAATTTTACTTTCCAAATTATAAAATGGATAACGTGTTATAAAAATATAATCTCGAATAAATATAATTATGCAGATTATTTTCATTTGTAGAATATTAAATGAATTTTTCGAAATAGCTTTAGAAAACGATGTCGGAATAAACAAAATTTACATAATTGTAAAATTGCCTCAAAACCTGCATAGTATTTTTTTTTTTATCAAAAAAATTGGCAAAGTTTTCTTTTTCGGAAAATGTGGGCTCTGCCCACAGCTATTAATCCATTAACCAGTTTATAAATACTGACCAAAAATATTTGTATAAGTCCACACTAATTATTTACCAAAAATTTCAGCCACGATAAGTCCTCCATTCTCTGATTTCCTTGGTGTAACAATTTCCCAATGTTGGTCTATTTTTAGAATGCACAAGAGGACGTTAACACCAAAATAGACGCCTCCAACGAAACCGATGCACTTGAGCAATAGTTTCGACTACAGGTCATTCCATAATTCATCGACTCTCTCACTATTCGTGGTATTATTTTTGGTGAAACTTTTCACCCACATATGTGCCAGTGCATATTTTGAAAGCAATTCAATACCTTCAACGATAGCTAGTTTAGTAAAATTTAAGTAAAATTACACTTTTAAAGTGCAATTATCGATTTCACAATATTCATAATGCATTAAATTTATTAGCTTTGAATTTATATTCCAATGTACAATGTACAGAAATTGCTATTTGGTGGAAAATATGGTAAATGAACGAACGAACACTAATGATTGTTGCCCAGTTTAACAGCATTGGAATCCGGGCGGGAATGGGCCTGTTTATACTTTCAGCACGTTTAAATTGCTCATAAGTGAACATTGTTTTGAATTTTATGAGTGTTTATAGAAATAAAGTTGGAATTTATGATTTAGCAATTTTTGCTATTCGATGACGACGCTGCTCGAGATCTATTACTTTCGCAGTTGTTGTTTATGGTATTTATTCGAATTAAAATATGAAAAATAGACGAACAACAGAAAATTACCCATAATCACATGGCAAAAGTAGCCATCCTTTATGGATGGGATTAGAGATTTTGTTGCAAACTTTTCTATTGATTACCTCTTCGTAACAGCTCAACAACATCCACATTATTAAAATATTGTTAACAAAATTATATAAAAATAAACAAAAAAAAATTATTTTCAATTTGAATACAAATAATCCCATTCAAATGGAAAGTGTTTTTGCTAAAAGTAAAAAAAATAACACTTAATCTGCTGTTCGTTTATATGAAAATCTTATTGGAAATATTTCTTGATGGAAATTCTTTAAGATTTCTTCAATTTTCGCATGAATAATTTAACATTTGTCTAGATTCTGACTTCCAAAAGGAACTTTTTTTTTTTTAATTCTTTTAAATTGTTACAGAGTCTAAGTAAATATGATAAAAAACTGAGAAAATATGGTTTTATCAAGGAAGAGGCAAACAAATAATATGATTAGTGAGGGTTGGTAGAAAAGTAACGAGACTGAGTAGTTTTCTATTGTCATTTTTTTTTTACTTTAACTTTTAAAGTATCTCTCAGAATAAACATGTTCTCATTTGATTTTTTTTCAAAACTAACTAACCATTCCTTTAACCATGAGTCTTCCCCCAAAGGCAATCATTCCTTTTGAAGTTACCAATTTAATCAAACTCATTCCCAAAAACAAAGCTCTTGGATATAATTTTATCACCTTCAATATACGGGGTCTGTTCAAAACGTATCGCGGATTTTTTATGGCGTTATATTGGTACCCATGGCTCTCACTTATGTCGACAAATTCGGCCATTTTGAATGTTCAGTTAATTTTTGACAGCTGCTTTGCTTGCACGTGTTCGATTCATTAACATTGCTAAGGAGCTGTGTGACTCTGTCTGCCCAAATTTGCCCCGAGGATTATAACTGGTGACGAATCATGATTTTATGGTTATAAGTTCTTGCCCACAGGGTAGAACGGTCAATAAAAAATATTACCTGCAAGTAATGCGCAAGTTGCGCGAAGCAATCCGCCAGAAACGCCAGGATTTGTGGAAGAACGAAAATTGGCTTTTGCCATTTTTGGCCAAAACAACACACTTATAATACCGCAGTCACCGTATTCCCCAGATCTGGCCCCCTGTGACTTTTTGTTATTCCCGCAACTGAAGAGCCCCACTATAGGACGACGCTACGCTACGATTGAGAAGATAAAGACGGTATCGAAGGAGGAGCTGAACAAGATCACAAAAAATGATTTTATGAAGTGCTTCGAGGATTGGAAAAATTGTTGGCACAAGTGTATAATATCTGGTGGGGATTATTTTGAAGGGGAGAAAATAGATATTCATGAATAAATAAATAATTTTTGAAAAAAACACAAAATTCGCGGTACTTTTTGAACAGACCTAGTACTCCAATAACTTTCTAAAAGAGAAATAGTCTTCCTTACTACACTTCATAGCTCCATCCTTCGGAGAACATATTTTCTAATCCTATTATTAAAATGATTCCTTAATCCAATATACCATTAAACCGTCTAACTTGCTACAAACCAATAAGTCTCCTTCTAATCCTTTCAAAAATATTTGAAAAAATAGTCCTCCCCGTCAGTCTCATCGAATTTTCGATTTCATTGAATCCTCTTTAATATATGTCCCGGTGTGTTTCTAGATGTAGGTCAAGCTTTTGATAGAGTTTGGCCCCCGGACTTAGTCTGGAAACTTATAACCTATTTTCTAGTCCTAAAAATATTCCTTTCCAACCGACACTTCCAAGTAAATGAATCTAAGAAACTCTCCAATATCTCTCCCATATTGGGTGGTGTTCCACAGGGTGTTCCAAATTCCTTTTTTGCCACATATGCCGATGATACATCCTGCCTTGCATCTAGCGACAATCCCCAATATGCTTTCGAAATGCTCCAATCACAAATCCAAACTCTACAAAGTTGGTTTAAAAGGTAGAGAATAAATGTTAATGAACGTCGATCTAGACATTTGACTGTTGCTCTCTACCGTCAACTATATCCTCCCATATACATTAATGGCAGTGTCATACGACAACATGGAACCCACATACAAGACTTAAAAGACAACAAATAAAAAGACGATATCTACAACTACTTCGACTTCTAGAAAAACATTCTAAAATTACAATAGACAGCAAAGTACTATTGTACAATACTCTACGAAAACCCATCTGGACTTACGGACTAGAACTCTGGGATCCTACTAACCCTTTCAATTGCCGACGAATTCAATCTCTTCAATCAAAAATAATACAATTGTCGACGCTCCATTTTATGTTCGCAATACTGTTATTCATCGTGGCTGTATCTCGTTATAAAAAGTTCCATTCCCATGTCTCCAAACATAATAATCCCCTTGTCCGCAAACTATCCTCCATTTCCTTTCTCCTAGAAATATCCATCAAAGACTTAAGCGTTACTGGTCGCGTGATTTCTTAAAATACTGAGTCTTAACATAAGCACACGCTAGCAGGAAAAGTTTCAATGGATATCAACTGCCCACACCCATTTATGTTAATTAATTATTGCTATTATATAAATCTGCTTCTTACTATGTGTACTTGTTGATAAAAGTTAAACAAAAAAATCACTTATTGCCATCGACGGCTACGTTAACAAGCAAAATTGTCAAATTTGGGGCTTGGAAAACCCTCATATGATTTATGAAAAATTGATGCGTCCCCGAAAAAGCGCCATTTGGTGTGGTTTTCCGCAAGGGGACATTTTCTGTAGGAACGATCAATCTATGATCAACACCAGAAGTTGGCGAAAACACGGTACCTGAGCTCATGGTCTGTACTCCCACTCAAAAAGCTACAGTAAGAAGCAGTGGCAAGGAATTGACTTATTTAAACAAAACTGGTACCATGAGGTCGGGCGAAACACGTCCGCCATGCCCGGTTAAGGTGAGGAGCGCTTTTCTGAAACATGGTGGCTGTGTGTATATGTGTAGTGTTAGGATTGGTGGTGAGGGTTATCAAGGTCACAGTTTAGGTAGGTCGTGCTACCAGAAGTTGGGTAACTAGTTTGTAACTGATAAATGACTATTAGCAACGGTCTTACTTGTTATGGTATTGAGTGTTCCTTGCATAAAGTAGTTTTTTTCTTTTTTAAGTTTAGATTAATGAGGTACAGGGGGAAATCTTCAAAAGGTACTCGTCTGGAAGACCTTCTACCTGCCAGACGAGTTGTGCGGGATTTTTACCTCGCTAAAACCTACCTGTAACTCTACCCTTGCTCCCGGAACGATGGCTCCCCGGCGGCGCGCTTTGTAAATACTACTTTGCCGGGGCGTTCTTATTTGATATTACTGCTGTCGCGATATTATGACTCCTCGCGGCCTATTCTTTGTACGTGGTCCGAAGATCCTTCATTAAAGATTCCGCGTACTCTGCAACTCTGTTCTAAGCCGACTGGCTCTTCAGCATGCACTTCACTATGCTTACTGGACTGATGGAACGGTCCAGATTTTTCTCCAGATCTGCCCGTGTCCCCTCGTAGAAGGGGCATTGGAAGAACACGTGTTCTGCATATTCGATCACATCGCGGCAATGATGACAGTTTGGGGAATCAGTTCTCTTGAATCTGTGCAAGTATGCCCGAAAGCATCCATGCCCAGTCAAGAGTTGGGTGATGTAATACCCGACTTTCTCGTGCACGCGAGTGACCCATTTGGTGACATCTGGGATCAGCCGATGAGTCCACCGACCCTTCGTCGAGCTGTCCCATCTCTCTTGCCAGAGGCAAAGACTCTCGGGTCTCTCCTCTTCACAGAGGACCTTTCGCCGCTTTTCCTTCTTCCTACGGTGTTTGCGTTCACGATCTCCTGCCAGAATGTCGATGGGTGGGCCTGATGACACCACGTTGACCGTATCGTGTGATACCGTTCGGTATGCTGAAGCTGCTCTGACCGCTGAGAGCCGCTGGACTGATGACATTGTGTTGCGGTATGTTGTTAACTCTAGCGATTTCGCCCACACTGGTGCTCCGTATATCAGCCTGGGGCCTCCGATATTGGGCATTATCCGCGAAAGCACGCCCTGTACTGCTGATGCCTTTCTGCTGACGCTGGAGATGTGCTCCTTGTAGTTAAGTCTGGCATCGAAGACCACTCCTAAATACCGGATGTAGGGTAGCGACTGGATGTCGTGGTCGCCTACTCTTATGGTAATGGTCTCCTTTTTCTTCCGGCTACTCACAAGGAGTGCTTCGGTCTTATTTTCCGCCAAAGACAGGTCTGCCGATGTCATCCACTGTCTTATCCTCCGGATGGTGGTGGAGAATGCGGCTTCCAGTTCCTCCAGGTGTTTGGCTACAAGGACAACCGCTACGTCGTCCGCGAAAGCTACGAGTGTTGTGTTCGGCGGTAATTCCAGATGGAGTAGGCCGTCGTACATGACGTTCCACAAGAGTAGCCCCAGGACAGAGCCCTGAGGTACCCCTCCCGTGACTCCATACTCCGCTGGTCCATCCTCCGTCTCGTAATATAGTAGTCGGTCACTGAAGTATGATCTGACTATCCTCCGTAGGTAGTAGGGCACCCCCATGTTCTCAAGAGCCTCCAAGAAGCATTGAGTGTCCTTTGCATGAAGAAGCCTAAGTCGGAAGTTAGAGAGGAATTGGTGAAAAGATGGAATTTACTAATTATCGAAGAATTATTTAAGACCTAATAAAAAACACTCATTAAGAAATTAAGGCGATTAATGTACTTTTATTGAAAAAAGTCATTGAAAATTTCGACGTTCGGATACGGACCCGTAAACAGAGTTTTGGTAGTCATATGAATGATATTGTTTTTTATACATAATTACTATAGATTCCAGCTTTTATGTGCAATAAAAAAAATGCTGAAAAGAATCTGAAAAGATTCTGAACAGAATCTGAAAATTCATCGTTTCCGATATTTCCAGCATTGCTGGAAGGCTTCAAGTGCAATCGGCTTTAGCTCCTCAGTTATACTGATTTGGATGTTATTTACCATACCAAAATGATATCCTTTCAAGGAATAAAAAAAAAGTCACATGGGCTTTGATCGGAAGAGTTTGTTGAGGTGCAGTGGTGGATCAACTGTTTAAACGTGAATTTAATTTCGCCTGTGTAACCACAGGAAGTGCAGGACTAGAGAACCAAAAGAAGACCATTTTCACAAAAGAACCGCTATAAAAATATTCCCTTTTCCGATGGTGAACATGATACAGAAGGCGTTGTCTTGGTTGAGCATCCAGTTTATCTGACAAGAAAAATACTTTTTCTGATTCTTTAAGAAAATGAGTTTTTGCACCCATTTTTCACCTGTTTCACGTTCCTCCAAAAATAGCTTATGCCTCCAAAAAACTCATGCCTCCAGGATCGTTCTAAAAGGGATTGACGTATAAACTGTGTGGATGGAAAGTCCACACTATTGCACGACCACTCTTAGTGCTGTAAATCTCATTACTTTTCTGTTCCACCTCAAAGATTATAACTTTTATTAAAAAAAATTTCTGACAATGCACACAGCAAAAGTCGAAGATGTCCTTACAAAATTTTTGGAAATCTGCCTAAATTTTTTTGGAAATCTGCCTAAAAAAAACTGATGTTAATAAAATATATTGTCTGAAAAATATTTTTTGTACGATTATTTAAAAAAAAAAACCTCGTTTTTGCTTAAACCTCTTTAAATTCATAGATAAGAACGAACAGATTTTTGTTGATATTTTTCCTATAAGAAGTAGAAGAATCACCAACAATATGGTAACCATTAATGTGCTGCAATAACTACAAATCATATTTATAATAGCCAAAAAAAAAATACTTTTAGTTAGTATTTGATAAGCTTTAAAATTGTAAATATGCAAAAAAAAAATTGAACTTTCAAAACCTTTCAAATATTAAATAATAGAGGATCCACAATCATCACAAAACATAATTATTGAAGGTAATAAAAATTTTAATTTATATATTTTTTGGTATAATTTGAATAGAATATTTCCGTACTTATATTTATGAGAATATTTATTGAAATATTTTCCTTTTTTTTGGTAGACAATTTTGAATAACTTCAATCAAAAGGCTTTCTTTCAAATAAAATCATATGTCATATTCAGGATAAATTTCTTTAAAAATTTATTTTCAAACGAAATAAGAAGGAAAATTTTCTATGTCAATCCTTTGATAATAAACGTAAATAATTCTGTAGGAAGTGAAACATCATAAAATAAGATCATAACGCAGTAAAGGGTTTTTAAAAGGAAATCTTTTCTGACAGAGACGATTTTTATTTAGGAAAATGCGAACGTTATCCAATTTTTCTTAATATGCAAAGCTTTTGAAATTTGTCAGAAATAATATTGAAAATAGGAAGATTAATATTTGTCTGTATTCTTTTTTTTTCAAGCAGATAATAATGAATTTTTAAAATGTTATTTATTGTAACAAAATATATAAAAATTTATACATTTTTTAAGGGTATCTATTTGAATTAACTAAATAACTCTAAAAACGAACTAGTAAATATTTTCTAGCTTGCATAGAAGCCTAGACTCCTATGCTTTTCCACCTACAAATTAATATTAAGGACAAAAATTAAGTCGGTTTCATCAGAGCCTCAAAAATAAATAAACCTAACAGCTGACTGCGATGAAAATATTTTTTTAAGCACCAAATAGGCTCGGCACGTGCTTTTACCTTCAATTTGAGACTAGGTCAAGCCAGCCAAATCTGAACTTGAAAAGTAAAGAAAACCAGCAGGTGACCGAGAATATTTTTTTCCGCCAAGCTGTGCTGTAAAAGGAGGAGGGTAATTTTGTTGTTAAGTCTCTTAGGACTTTATATGTTCTATACTCAAAAAAGGATATATCACAGAGGTTACTGCATAACATTTATAGAATATTCACTACCCTCTTACTAGGCAGGTTAGACCCATTCGCCCAAAAAAATTATTGGCCCATACCAGATAGATTTATTAACCAGAGCAAAACTTTTTGAGAGAGTTAGGCATCCCTTAAAAATAGGTTAGACTGGCTAGTACGACCATGACTGGTGTGAGAAGAAAAGTATCAACAGCCGAATCACATTCAGAGCCATTATCTGCGTCAAATGGTCTCCGGCAAGAAGCGTTCTTTTTAATATGGCACTGGACAAAATGATTGGGGACTCAATATGAAACATGAAGGGTATCATCCCCATTTAGTCTAGTTAGCTTATACTATATGACTTCCCCCCCCCCTCCTGCGAAAACATTATGTGTCGGTCAAAAATAGTTGAGCAACAGACCTTCATTAAAATTGAGCCGGCGATGAAAAAACTTGGGCTGCACAAAGTACATGCTCGCATTGTCAGCGTTGAAGAAGATACAAAACCAATAAGGACTAGTCGCATACAGATAGGAAAATATAGTATTGAAAGAGTTAAATTATTTTACTATTTGGCGTCAAGAGTCGCAGCCGATAATAACGTGAAGGAAGAAATGCGCGCACGACAGCAGGTAGCCATTTCTAAATTATTTCGTTCCTCGCATCTTTTTTTGTCAGTTCGCATGTATTCTTCGGAAACTTGGGTCTTAAGCAAAAACCATTGCAAATTCTTATCTGTGTTCGAAAGGAGAACCCTGTGAAGAATATTGAGTACCCCCCCCCCTTTCCCACATGAGGATGGACGATTCCGGAGCCTATTTAACGGCGAGATCCTCGAGAAAATAGAGAGGCTACTGACTAATCTTGTCCGGACAGTCTACAAAACGCCTACTAAGACAAGATAGGAGATTTTTTTTGATTTGAATATCACCTCCAATTAGAAAATTGTCAAATGAGAAGACACAATTGAGTCTAACCTTCTTGATTTTTTTAAATTAATTACTAAATTTATAAAGGATTAAAGAATTAAAATTTCGTAAGAATGGATTACACCATTTGATAAATGCTCGAATTTTAGGAAAAGTCTGTAATTTTTTCGGCTTGAGTTGAAATTGTCAACACCTTCTACTCGATCGAGCATGTTCGAGACGAACAAAATATGGCGATTAGCTCAAATGGTGTAATCGCCTCAAATTGTAGACGCTCGATCATTTTAGGCAACGAGCTCGAACACGTAGTTCGAACGAAAACTTTTAATCGAGCTACGTCTTTGAGCGCGAACATTATTCCAAGTTTTGACAATTCGTAGTGTGATTTGTGTGAAGAACATTTCTCTATTAAAAATGGTGCTTTTTTGTGTTTTTAATTTCCCGGTTGTCTGTCCAAAAAAAAATTTCGCCAAATATATAGTTCAACGATGGCAGTGAGTCTGGACGGTGAAAATTGCTGTACAATTTTGAAGTGAAGACCGCCGCTATACTACTTGGGATACGCTGTTTGCGGTGCAGCGCTTCGTTGTCATCACTTTCGCTATCGTGTAACGTCAGCCACATCAATACTTTTCTTGAATTTTTATTATTTTCTTTTGTGTTGTTCAAATATTTTTCTATCTGTCACTTTATTACCAAATAAATTTGACTGCAAAACTGTAAAAAATAGAATTGAAAATCGTTCATGAAAACGAAACAAATGTCAAATATCTCGGACATACGAGGTCTGTTCAAAAAGTATCGCGAATTTTGAATTTCCGCGGGTTACGTATATTCGATTTTCGATTTTTCGTGGCGTTATGTTGATACTCATGTCTCTCACTTATGCCGACAAGTTTGGCCATTTTGAATATTCAGTTAATTTTTGACAGCTTCTTTGCATCCACGTGTTTTTGGCTCGTCCTCGATTTTTCCCCATTCCCAAGAATGGATCAAAGAATCTGTATCAAATTTTATGTGAAAAATAAAATTAATTGCGCGGACGCATTCCGAATGTTGACTGTGACATATGGTGAAGCTACCTTGGACCAAAGCAACGTTTATCGGTGGTACAAAATGTTCTCTGAGGGCCGAGAAGATGTGAACGCCGAAAAGCGTAACGGATGCCCGAGCACGACGAAAAGCGTGACGGAAGCCCGTAAGCGCGTGATGTGAGCGACGAAAAGCGTGACGGACGCCAGTCAACAACAGACGAAACATTGATGAAGTGAAGAAAATAGTATTGGGAAGTTACTGAGGACTTAAACATATCGATTGGCTCATGCCATTCGATTTTTACTAATGATTTGGTCGTGAGACGGGTCGCCGCGAAATTCGTACCAAAATTGCTTAGTTTCGATCAAAAACAGTATCGCATTAACATTGTTAAGGAGCTGTTGGACTCTGTCCGCGATGACCCAAATATTGTCCAGAGGGTCATAACTGGTGATGAATCATGGGTTAATGGTTATGACGTGGAAATCAAAGCTCAGTCATCCCAATGGAAGCTGCCGCACGACCCAAGACCGAAAAAAGCGCCAAGTTCGGTGGAATGTGAAGGTTTTGCTTACAGTTTTCTTCGATTGCAGGAGCGTGGTTCAACATGAGTTCTTGCCACAGGGTACAACGCTCAATAAGGAATATTACCTGCAAGTTATGCGCAAGTTGTGTAAAGTAATCCGCCGGAAACCCCCGGATTTGTGGAAGAACAAAAATTGGCTTTTGCACCATGATAACGCCCCTGCTCACGCATCGTTGCTTGTGCGCTAATTTTTGGCAAAAAAAAACATAATAATAATCCCGCAGCTACCGTATTCCCCAGATCTGACTCCCTGTGACTTTTTTTGTTCCCGAAACTTAAGAGCCGCATGAAAGGACGACGCAACGATTGAGGATATAAAGACGGCATCGAAGGAGGAGGTTAGCAAGATCACAAAAAATGATTTTTGAAGTGCTTCGAGGATTGGAAAAAATGTTGGCACAAGCGTATAATATCTGGTGGGGATTACTTTGAAGGAGACAAAATAGATATTCATGAAAGAATAAATAATTTTTAAGAAAAACACAAAATTTGCTATACTTTTTGAACAGACCTTGTTCTCCGATTGGACGAACTTTGATCGAGCTCATGTGTAATCACTGTTCGAAAACTGTTCGACGGTTCGAGCCTGTGATTGAAACATGTTCTTTTCCCTCCGAAAACTCGAACCAAAATATTCGAACTCCGGCAATAGTTCGTGCTTTGCTCGAATGGGGTGCAATTGGTGTTAAAAATTTTGTGCAATTGTACAAACTTGACATGAACATTTGGCTCGAATAATTCGAGCATTTCTCTTTTAGTCTATAAATTTTTTTTTCAAAGTTGATTTTATTATCAAAATTTTCTTAAACGTTCTTTATTCAAATTCCATTTTCTAGTATGTGTATTTTAAGCCTATTTAGACAGAATAAAAAAAAAATTATAAATAATTTCATATAAAATCATATAAAGCCATTAATAATATCACGTATTTTTCTCATAATATATATGATTTTTTCTAATCGTATGACATTAATTCTAATTTACCATAATTTCGATTTAAATCTATTCACATATGCATAATTGTGCATACTCACATTTTGAATATAATTTTATTGGAAAAAATTTTTTTTTTGTTATTTACTCTTAAAATTTACTATGTAAATCAAATAATCGTAAATATACTACATAAGGACTCACCCAACAGCATAGCATACACAGAACATATTGTCATAATAGAATTTTGGAGACTCTCTTCTATAAAAAAAAAAAAAAACGCCTCAAATAATCGATGCCAACACTAAATTTTAACACTAGTTGTATTTAATGTTTTTTTTTCTTCTCTTTAGTGCTTTTACTTTCTTTTTGGTTTGGAAAAAAAAAATGATTTATGAAAAAGAAATTCTATTGATTTATGTAAAATTGTCTCCGTGCATATAAATAAGATCAGACCAGCATATAAAATCAATTCAATTTATTTATATTGAGTAGTACTAGTACGTAGTTTATTGGTTATGCTTTATGGAGTTTTTTCCATCAAGAATGGAAATGGAGGGGGAAAAAGGCAGACAGTTTAGTATATTTTGTACCCTAAAGCAATCATGTACGATCTGTTCTTATGCGAGTGTTTATTCAATGCATGTAAAAGTTCTCAATTTTCAATAGATTTAATGCAAACGAAAAAATATGGGGTAGTTCGAATATTAGCTAATAGTTATTCATATTAGAATCGAATAGAAATACACAACTACCATAAAAAATAAATATATTATAAGAAAGCAAATAAATCCAAAGAACTCAATAAAATTTGGACTCATATGCGTGGGATTTGGAAACAAGGATTTCTGGGATGATGTCGATTTTTTTTGCTCACACCATTTCCAATCTTTATTCGAATCAATTTTTTTATCGTTCAAAATTGATTTCTTCCAATCCTCCATTTATTTTATTCTTAGCATTTTTGATGATGACATAATAATAATAATAATAATAATAGTAATAGTACGTAAAATATAAAAAAATATTACCAACTTAAGGCCAATAACGATCATGCTGTGAATAAATTTATTATCCAAATGTGCCAATTTGCTAATAGTACTAGGGCTAGATTCATCATAAAATATATTACTTTAACTATGATTATTGTTTTAGGAAAAAGGAAAAGTTTTTGTTCAATATCTGAAATTAATAACGTCCATTTAATCTGGGAATAGTATATTCGGAATGGAACCTGTCAAACATATTACATTAATGTTTATATGGTAAAACAAAAAATGGGATGGTTATCGGTAACATAACAGATTGAAAAATAATCTTTAAAAATTCCTCTGATCCTTGGTTAGGATTTAACAAAAAGAAACACAAAAGTACTATCCACACACCTCCAGCATATAGTAAGGGTTGTTGGGAAAATTCAACAAAAAAAAGAATATAAATTTTTTATTTTTTTTTTGGAGATTTGGTTTTTGTTTCACAATAAACATAAATTTCACTTTATAAATTTCTATAATATTTTCACGTGGCTATATTTATTTTGTTCGCTAGTGAAAGTTTTCCTTTCGGAATCAACTGAAATTTATTTGAAAATATTTTTTTTTCTTTTTCTGAGAGTCAATAGAAATAATGTATTTACTACGCACAAAATCTTTTTGATTCGATATAGTCTGGATTTGCTTTTATCTACCTTATATCTAGTTGCACTTGTACAGAAAAGTACTTAACAATAAACTTTTGTATTAGAAAAGAATCGACTTAAATCAATTTTCTTGATTTACTTTTTACCTACCTGCTGCTACTCTTATGAATAATAAGAAAACATTTTTTCCCAATATTAATAGCACAATAATAAAATCAATTTATTACAATTGTATTCTGATCATATCCGAAGAAAAGAAAAATTTCTAAATTATATTTTATATGAATAGAAGCCTAAATATTGTCGTTAATTTGGTATGATTGTAATTTAATAGAAAAGAAATCAATTTTAACAATAACAGGATGTCAAGAAAATGATTTCAATTTAATTTCCATTTATGAAATTAACTGATTTAAGTCGGTTTGAAGCAAAATACATGGTGGGCCAGTTTGGACTTACGGATGTAAAATGCAAACGAGCGCCTTCTGGCAACATATATTTTTCACTATTTATAATATATGTTATCATAAAAAATCCTCTGTTTCCAACACCCATTCTGTTCTTATTTATCAAAATTGATTATGTCGAACCGCCTCTCTAAAAGAACTCCTCCTAATTTCCAAACTATGCCACGTCGTCTAAATTAAAAATCATGGTTAAGTGTGAAGTTGACTATATACGAGGTCTGTTCAAAAAGTATCGCGAATTTTGTGTTTTTTCAAAAATTATTTATTTATTCATGAATATCTATTTTGTCTCCTTCAAAGTAATCCCCACCAGGTATTATATACTTGTGCCAACATTTTTTCCAATCCTCGAACCACTTCAAAAAAATCATTTTTTGTGATCTTGTTCAGCTCCTCCTTGGATGCCGTCTTTATCTCCACAATCGTAGCGTCGTCCTTTCATGGGGCTTTTCAGTTTCGGGAACAAGAAAAAGTCACAGGGGGTTCAGATCTGAAAAATACGGTGGCCGCGGCATTATTAAACAATTTTTTTTGTTTTGGTCAAAAATTCGCGCACAAGCAATTATGCGTGAGCAGAAGCGTTATCAAGGGGCAAAAGCACCTTCCACAAATCCGGGCGTTTCAGGCAGATTGCTTTGCGCAACTTGCATATTACTTGCAGGTAATATTCCTTATTGGCCGTTCTACCCTGTGGCAAGAACTCATGTTGAACCACGCCCCTGCAATTGAAGGAAATTGTAAGCAAAACCTTCACATTCGACCGAACTTGGCGCGCTTTTTTCGTTCTTGGCTCCAATGGGATGATTGAGCTTCAGTTTCTAAGTCATAACCCATAATTCATCACCAGTTACGACCCTCTGGAGCAAATTTGAGTCGTTGCGGACAGAGTCCAATAGCTCCTTAGCATTGTTAATGCGATGTTGTTTTTGATCGAAATTGAGCAATTTTGGTACTAATTTCGCGGCGACCCGTCTCACGACCAAATCATTAGTAAAAATATGTTTAAGTCCTCAGCAACTTCTCTAACGGTGATTCGACGATGGGCCAATACTATTTTCTTCACTTCATCAATGTTTTCGTCTGTTGTTGACGTGCTCGGGTGTCCGGCACGCTTTTGTCGTTCATAAACGTTGCTTCTGTCCAAGGTAGCTTCACCATATGTCACAGTCAACATTGGGAATGCGTCCGCGCAATTAATTTTGTTTTTCACACAAAATTTGATACAGATTCTTTCATCCATTTTTTGGAATTGGCAAAAATCGAAGACGAGCCAAAACACGTGCAAGCAAAGCAGCTGTCAAAAATTAACTGAACATTCAAAATGGCCGAACTTATCAAAAAATCAAAATGGCCGAACTTACCACAAAAAAAATCGAAAATCGAAAATACGTAACCTGCGGAAATTCAAAATTCGCGATATTTTTGAACAGACCTCGTATACAAGGTGTATCACAAAATAAATTCGACTGATAGCAATCTGGCAATACTAGGGACTTTCCCTTAATATAGCTGTACTAGTTTCATATAATGGTATTCTCAGGCTTCATATCCCAGAGGAGGTGAGAGTTATCGTATTCGGTAATGAGACTTTGGCTTCAGTTTGAAGTTAGCTCCTGGCAGCTGGTCTGAGGCTTGCAAACCAAAAGACGGTGGCAGTCCTTATCACGTACAGGAATTGGGAGTATCATCATTAGGATTGGCCAACATGAGGTGATCTTAGAACCATCTCTAAAGTACCTAAGGATTCAGGGCTGCGGATTCAGGAACACCTTTAGGCACTGGCTTGCCTAATGCCGAACCTTGGAGGATAAAGCAAAGTAGAAGGACCCTGTTAGCGATCGTGGTCGACTCAATCCTGCTGTATGCTGCGTAAATTTGTCGGATAGGTTGTTTAGGGCAACCTACATACGTGGAGTTGTCTCAATATAGTATAGGAGCGCATTGAGGATGGCCTACACATTCCGAGTGGTCTTATACAAGGCTGGAAAGATAGCGATCGGAATACTGACAGATGAGCGGCAGAGGCTGTATCGCCAAAGAGGTCGGTGTGATTCTGTGGCGTGATCCAAAGCTCGTACGAAGGAAAGAAATAAGTCCTAGAGGAGGTGGATGCCTCCAATGGCAGATGGACTCAGCGTCTCATCTCGGCGTTAGATCCATGGATAGATCGAAGACATGGTGATGTTGGCTACTATCAATTTCAATTTTTGATGAGACACCGATGTGTTCGGGCTTACCAATTACGCTTTAAATTAGATTCTAGCCCAACGTACCCTTTGCGTAACGGGATGGTGAAGAGCACGGAGCACGTGTTCCTTTACTTCACCCGATTCAATACGGAGGAAGAAGAGGCTGAAAATGTTGTGGTTATGATGTTGTACTCGGAAATAGCTTAGAAGGCTGTCGAAATCCTTTCGACAACAGTCCTCAAAAGACTATGTCTGGATGAGCGTAAAAGAAAACCATAGAAAAAATTCACCAGAGTTGGGATTTCGATCAATACCTGCCTCACGAAGTAGTGTCTGATGGCGATTCTGTGGGGAGATATACTCGTAGTTATGTGACCCAGTTAGGTGGTTTTAGTGGGTTAAAGTGCCACACTTTTTTGATGATATTCTACTTACTATAACAAAAAGAAAAAAGGTTTACAAGTTTCAATCTGGTCTGGTAACTACGCGACCCTATGAAGCGGGATAATCGAAGTTGTGTTTTTGAAGTGCGTATAAAAAAAAAAACAGCAAAATTCAAAATGCCATCAAATTTTGTACCTAAAATGTTAGGAACAATTTCCTAACAAAAGCACAAGTTTTTCGTGGAGGGCTAAAAAAGCAGAGGAAGACGATCTCAACAAAAATATGTAACGAATGAAAGCTCTTGTCAGGTCAGACCATCGATTGAAATTGAAGCTGATGAAGAGGTCCTTTGAAGGCTTAGAACAATAGTTCTTCCTAATCAGAACGGACATTGTAGACACTTGAATGCTCCACCGTGGCAAATCCCTCTACGAAGCGGAAACCTTTATCGAAGAGTTTTTATCAGAAGAAGGACTTTCTTTGTTTATCAAGATCGCCGCCCTCACCCCCCCCTCTTTTACATAAAATGACACTGTTTGATTTTTTCTTATTGCCCAAAATCCAAAAAACTTTGAATGAACGTCATCTTGGTACAGTCGATAGCATCCAAAGTAATATAACCGAGGAGCTGACGTTGAAGTTGATAACATTTTACTTGAACACAAGATAATAGAAAATTATCGTAGAGAAAAAAAATCAATTTCGTTACGCGTTTCTTTACGAAGCTCTACAAAAAGGAATTCGGTGGAAAGGTCTGGAAAAATCTCCGTTGTCGCCCTCATAGTGCCTCCAAACCAAACAGTGCATCTAAGAGAGTGGATTTACTAACATCACATCATAGGCATTTTTCTAAAACTCACGATCATAATTATTGGACTAATTGAATCTTGTCTGGAAATATCGTCTTAGCCCAAGTGAGAAGCACCTCAATGAGTAAGATTTGATACTGCATCTCCTCCTCAAAACGGATAACTGAAAATATTCACGGTATTTTTTTTTCTTCGTAATAATAGATAATCAGAAAAATTAATAAAATCCAATAATTTTGACCGGTTCTTGGACTAAATATGTAGGACGGTAAAAGTTACAAATTTAAAAAAAAAACTGTTAGCCCATGTCAGCCCACCCTGTATTAGTAAGGACCCTAAATACTAAAATATAAATTTATTTTCTAATAATTCTCTTCAAATCCATTCGTGTCTATTTGCAAATTTTATTAAAAGTATTTGCATTTATTTTAATAATATTTCCAAAATAAATAAGAATAAAAATAATACTCATAATTTATTACTAATAAATCAGTAGAGAAAAAAAAGACATTGTCATCTTAAATATTTGTTATTTACATCGAATCTGAGCACGTTTTTCTACGAAATTATTATAAAAATAATGCAATAATTTTTTTTCTACAATTTTTATACAATTTCGTAAAAGTATCACGCAAAAAGTATCACAAATAAATATTTAGGTAAAAGTTTCTCCTTTTTTTAAAAAAAAAAAAAACATTTTATAAATATCCTCTGACTTCTTTTATCCTTATAATGGCCTAACCAAATAAGAAAGAAAATATTCAAAATTGGATTTGCTCAATATTAAAATTCGAAAAAAATCCTATATTTTCTTTTTCATTTATTTGTGTATACATTTTTGGAATTTCTATTTTATACGAACATAACATATGTTTTGTGAACATTTTGATTTTATTGGAAAATTTTTATATGAAAATACATTTTATGAAAGTAATAATAACTTATTTATGAGAAATGTTGAAGTCTGTAGACATTAATAAATCCGCACAACTTATTTAAGTAGATTTTTTATGTCAAAATTTGAAGCAAAAAGGATTTGAATATTTTTGAAAAGTTTCAGTTTCTATTTCTTTAATAAAAGGATTTAATTTCTTTCAAAATAAAAATAATAATAAATCCGCGCTCAGAAAAAAAGGTTTATTATCTTGGAGGTTTAAAAGAACATTCGACACAACAGACTATAAATGAAAAATAATATTGTATGTTAACAATCACATTTGTGAAAGTAGAAATATTCATAATTTAGTGAGACTACAAGAATGGGAAGAACCTACTAAATGGTACGCTACTGTCCGACTAGGGTTTGGTAAAGGCATATGGTTAGCCAGTGAAGGGCACCGATTTTTTGCGGTAGCTTATCTATTATTTCTTCTATGATTTGCATGCTCATGTCTCAGCCTTTGAAACAACTAAACAATTTATGCTACAATGTAAGTCCCCCCCCCCCTCTTAGCAACCAAAAGTCAGGCTTTCATATTTTGAAAATTTTGTGAAAGTAGAAATGATCATGATTAAGTGAGACGACAAAAATGGGAAATACCCTACTAAATGGTACGCTACTATCCGACTAGGGTTTGGTAAAGGCATATGGTTAGCCAGTGAAGGGCACCGATTTCTTGTGGTAGCTTACCTATTATTTCTTCTATGATTTGCATGCTCATGTCTAAGCCTTTGAAACAACTAAGCAATTTATGATACAATGTAAGCATCCAACCCCTCCCCCCCTCTTAGCAACCAAAAGTCAGGCTTTCATATTTTGAAAATTTTGTGAAAGTAGAAATATTCATGATTTAGTGAGACTACCAGAATGGGAAAGACCCTACTAAATGGTACGCTACTGTCCGACTAGGGTTTGGTAAAGGCCTATGGTTAGCCAGTGAAGGACACCGATTTCTTGCGGTAGCTTACCTATTATTTCTTCTATGATATACATGCTCATGTCTAAACCTTTAAAACAACTAAACAATTTATGATACAATGTAAGCCCCCCCCCCCACCTCTTAGCAACCAAAAGTCAGGCTTTCATATTTTAAAAATTTTGTGAAATTAGATATGTTCATGAGACACCAATCTCTTGCGGTAACTTACATCTTATTTGGGACATCTTCTGCGATTTACATGCTACCTCATGTCTAAACCTTTGGAATAACTTAACAATTGCTCATTCTCCCAAACCCCCCCCCCCCTCACCCCAAAAAAAAGGGGCTCTCGAATTTTGAAAATTTTCCAAGCACTCCTTCCATTTCCAGTGGAATCAATCGTAGCCTGTTATTTGGCCAGCATGACGCTCTCCAAATCTGGTTAACACCATGAATCAGAGCAGCAGCAAAAACATACTCCAGGGGCTCTCTGACCCCATGGTACCAATTTATTCTCTCGGTTAGAACTTATTAACCTGCATTTATTATAAACAGAGCACGTAGGCTTGCCATATTCAAGAGTACTATCTAATGAAAATATCCCCAATCCAGTACCACTCCTGCGATTATGTTTGCTACAATATTAAGCTTATAATTGTAAAGCGTTGAGGCAAAAATACTATAAACCATGAACTTTTATGGACAGTTTTGACATTCCCCGTGAATTTCATTGGTATCTATATATACTCTATTAGCCCGTATTAGTCATAAGTCATAATTGGGATGTATAGTAATAGATACCTTACATCCCGTCAATTGGACAGATCTATATTGGGACATAAACATACTCCAGGGGCTCTCTGACTCCATAGTACCAATTCATTCTTTCGGTTAGAACTCAGTAGCTTGAATTAATTAACAACAGAGTACGTGGGCTTGCCATATCCAGGAGTACTATAAAAATACTCCCAATCCAGCACCACTCTTGCGATTTTATTTGCTACCATGTTAAGCTCATAATTGTAAAGCGTTGAGGCAAAAATATTATGAAACACGAACTTTCATTCTGTTGAACCGTGTAAGTCACAAGCCATAAGTGGGATAATAGGTGATAGATACCTACCATACCGCTACATGGGCAGATCTTTATTGGGACAGGTCGTAAGCCCATTCTTAATTATTTATAATTATTGTACACAAACCTTTAATTCCACGATAATCTCCTTTAGTATTTATTGAAATTGATCATGACTAAAAGAACTGCAGAAACACTTTTCCACCCACTGTCCTAATTTCTAAACTCGTAGCCTCCTCATCCAAATTTTAGGCCACATTTAGATACGGAGGTGATCTATATCTGGGAACACTTTTAAAATAACCTTCGCAGTCTATGAAAAATCTGGTATCAGGTGATAATCAATTTTTCCGAATTGGGCATTTTCTTACTATGGTGAATTGTGGGCGATTGAAGTGGGTCTTAAACTTTCTTCTTATCAAGCGCAGCTGATCCTTAAAAATAGTCTTGCAGTACTTAAAGCGGTTCGTATCCTAATCAGAGGTCACCAATTTTGTGAAGGGTTACAGGTGGATTGTGATTGGATGGATTGTGAAGGGTTCCAGGTCATTGCGAAGGGTTTGCGAAGGGTTCTAGAAACTTTGCCGTCTAGTGCCTTTCCTAAAACACCGCTTCTGCTAAAGAAATTGCTGTTAACATCGATAGCTTTGAGTAGACAATTAGATTGGTCCAATAGTGACACATTTCTTGCTTAACACAAGTAGTCCAGCACTAGATGAATCCAGTCAACTACCTGTCCTAAATTCTGGGACATACCGCTCCTACCCACAATTTCTTTATTGGCTTAACCTTACTCATTCTATAAGCCAATTCTGCTGCCTTCGTTTTATTACCCTACATATTCTGCGTGACGGTCCTTTGAAATATATCCTAAAAACCTTCCTTATAACGTAAAACAACAAAATTTCCATGATCAGTAACAGCCAAGTCAACCACCAATTACTATTATAGACAACCACCTCCACCCACTTTTTCAAAAAGGTTTAAGCAAAAACTAAGTCATTTTTTGCCTTTTTTCTTAGCTTTCTATGGATTTTGTGAGAAATATATTCAATAAAAATTTTAATTTTTTTTATTTCTTAGAAAATTATTATTTTTAAAAAAATATATATGTAAAAAAAGTTTCTACAATTTTAAATATATTTATTGTTGTTATTTTTAATACGGTCTGAAAATCGTTTGAAAATTTTCACAAAAAAATAAAATATGTAAAATTAATCAATTTTGTGATGAAATTTTTACTAGTAAATTTTGATGTTTATTCTTTTTTTAATTATTTTCTTTATATGATATTGCAAATAACATGCGATATTTGAATTTTGCGCCATTTGTATGGTAAAGTGCTGCCAATGGAAAAAAGAGATAGTGTGTTACAGCTGACAGTTTAGGGTTATTCAAAATGGACGCATTTTCATTGTTGAGCAATATTTTAATAATAATAAAAGTTTGGTAGAAAAATATAATCGGAATAATTATTTAACTCTAAAGAGATTAATTAAAAAATTTAGAGAGACCGGATCAGTTAGTGATATTAAACACTGTCGCCGTCGTTCAATACAAAACATCGAAACAGTTCGTGAAAGTGTTGCTGAGAGTCACAGGATCATCAATTCGGCACCGTGGTCAATAATTGGATATTTTTGGGAAGCTCTCTACAGTTTGTTCTCACGAAAAGTTAGCATTTTAATGCTTACAAAGTTCAATTTACTCAAGAACTGAAGCCTACTGACCATGCATAGCAAATAGAGTTCCTTGAATTGATAATGGACAGTTCGAACAAAATTATCTTCAGCGATGAGGCTCATTTTCATCTTGATGGCTTGGTTATTGGCATTTGGGGTTCAGAAAATCCACGAGTGATTGTTAAGGGACAAATTCATCTACAAAGTATTACTGTTCGGTGCAGATTTTATGCATAAAAAATAGTTAACAGTGTTATGATAATCCAGTTTTTTGTGCCTAAATTACAAAATGTGAATGCGGATGACATGTGGTTTCAACAAGACGGTGCCACATGCCATACAGCCGAAGAAATAATTCAATCTTGCGTGATTTTTGGGATACCTTTTATTTGGGAAAAAAATATTTTCAAATTAAATTATTTATAATTGTGTGTTTTATCAAAAAGGACATTTTTTAATTTTGAGCTTTTAGAATAAGATCATAATTAATTAAATTTTGGCAAATTTTCGAACAATAAAATGTTTCTAAACCAAATTTTCAAAATTTAATATTTTTCCTGAAAAGTCTATAATTTTTCCATTCATAAAACTAATGGTTTAAAAAATTATATTTATTTTCCTACTTCTCACAATAGCAACATTTTATTTGATAAAAAAAAAAGAGTTTTTGATAAACTTAAAAATGATCTGCAAATACAAATAGTTCTACTTCGTAAAGAAAGGGAAATTCCCCCCCCCCCCAAAAAAAAACCGCTTGAAAATAGGTTTTGGATAGGATTCAATAAATTTTTTTTGCCCTCCAATAGCAATTTTTTATCATTCCAATTTGATTACACATCATTAGGCCACTTATTCTATCCAGCTAACAAATTGAATTTTCCAAAGGCAATTTAAGATCTGTTGATGATATATATTCGAATGATATGGTCGTCAGTCACACTGTATGTGGTCAAAAAAGGGGGTTGGTATTGGATGTGTATCTAGATAAGGACATAATCGAATTATTATGAAAAAAAAAAATAAACGAATAAATAAAGTTCTTAGATGATTAATGAGATACGCTTACTTTGGGGCATTTTTCAATCAAGCAATAATATTTTTCGAACCGAAAATATCTAAGATATTTTATTGAAAATATTAGAAAAATGAGAAAAATCTCCGTATCTATTATCTATTATATATAATGATGGTATTAGCAGAAACCTTATCATAATATATAATATTTCAAGTTGATTACACCAAATTCAATCAAAAACATTGAAAACGAACTTTTTCATCGATCAGTTTTAATGATATCGTCCACACTTAAAAGCTGCCACAAATTTTACACAATAAAATTTGTAAAGCTAACAAAAAGAATAAAAATTCGAATTACATATAAAAATAAGATGGTTTTTTTCTTTCTTTGAATATATCATTAGGTCTTGAATTTGGTGTGTGTTTGGTGGTAAAAGTCAGGTTATGTTAGTTTTCCAATAGTCACTTTTATTAATCGAAATCCAATGTTTTATGAGATGAGAAACATGAACTCAGTTCTTGGGTGCATAGAACTTGGATATTCCCGGATTGTTTCATGTGTAAAATTCCACAATTTACATTTCCAATGAATAATTAATTGGTGATGACATATTCGATCACGTTCACCTCATAAATACGAGCAACCGTACGGTTTTACGTCTTGTTGCTAAGCCATCAACGAAAATCAATTTTATTTGTTTGGCTAAATCGAATTTTCATGAAAACTGCACACCAAAACTGTTCGAATAAATGTAATTTTATAGAAAAATTTACTGTTCAATCAAATCGAATCTTAATGCAGTTCGTTGCATTCCAATTTGATTTGATTTTGATGACACACTCCACATCTCCTTACCGATAGCCTCACATAATCTGGGATTTATTTGTTTCTTATACAATAATCCAATAGGGAATTGTCGAAAATGGTTGACTATTACAAATTCTCTGGTCAATTTTCGATAGTCCATTCTAAAAGCTTTACTATTGAAAGTTTACAAACTGTAATCAGCACATATTGTCACAATATTCTATCTATTATTCCATTGAAAATTTGCCACTCCTACGCTAAATGGATAGTGATTTTATGCAAATTCGTACTCAGTTTGATCGGAAAATATTTGATTCGTAAAATTTTTCTTCACTTTTTTTTTTACAGTAAAAATAATAAATTTTCTTTTAATAAAGAGTTTGTAATGTTTGGGATGAAGCAAGGGAGGGATAACAATTTTGCTTTACATGGGTGGAAGGAAAATCTTGTTTTCGAAGTGAAGTCCCAGAAGAGTAAGGGACTGACGATAGGTATGCTTTTTTTTCTGTTTAGATTAATGAGGTACAGGGGGGAAACCTTCAAAAGGTACTCGCCTGGAAGTTTTTCCTGCCAGGCGAGTTATGCGGGATTTTTACCTCGCTAAAACCTAACCTGCACCTCTGATCTTGCTCCCGGAACGATGGTTCCCCGGCGGCACTCTTTGTAAATACTACTTCGCCGGGGCGTTCTTATTTGATGGTACTGCTGTCCCGATGTTATGACGCCTCGCGGCCTATTCTTCGTAAGTTGTGTGGAGATCCTTGATAATGGATTCCACGTACTCTGCAATTCTGTTCCAAGCCGATTGGCTCTTCAGCATGCACTCCACTATATTTTCTGGACTGATGGAACGGTCCAGATTTCTCTCCAGCTCCACCCGCGTCTCCTCGTAGAGGGGGCACTGGAAGAACACGTGTTCTGCGTCTTCGATCAAATCGCGGCAATGATGACAGTTTGGGGAGTCAGTTTTCTTGAATCTGTGCAAATATGCCCGAAAGCATCCATGCCCAGTCAAGAGTTGGGTGATGTAATACCCGACTTCCCCGTGCAGGCGAGTGACCTATTTGGTAACATGTGGGATCAGCCGATGAGTCCACCGACCCTTTGTCGAGTTGTCCAATCTCTCTTTCCAGAGCCGAAGACTCTCGGGTCTCTCCTCTTCACAGAGGACCTTTCACCGCTCTTCCTTCTTCCTACGATGTTGGCGTTCCCGCTCTCCTGCCAGAATGTCGATGGGTGGGCATGATGCCACGATGTTGACCGCATCGTGTGATACCGTTCGGTATGCTGACGCCACTCTGATCGCTGAGAGCCGCTGGACTGATGTCATTGTCTTGCGGTATGTTGTTAGCTCTAGCGATTTCACCCACACTGGTGCTCCGTATAGCAGGACGGAGGTAACCACAGTTGCCAGTAGTCGCCTTCGGATTTGCCTGGGCCTCCGATATTGGGCATTATCCGTGAAAGTGCGCCCTGTACTGCTGATGCCTTCCTGCTGATGCTGGAGATGTGCTCCTTATAGTTGAGTCTGGCATCCAAGACCACTACTAGATACCGGATGTAGGGTAGCGACCGGATGTCGTGATCGCCTACTCTTATGGTGATGGTTTCCATTTTCTTCCGGCTACTCACAAGGAGTGCCTCGGTCTTATGTTCCGCCAAAGACAGGTCTGCCGATGTCATCCACTGTTTTATGCTCCGGATGGTGGTGGAGAATGCGGCTTCCAGTTCCTCTAGGTGTTTGGCTACCAGGACAACCGCTACGTCGTCCGCGAAAGCCACGAGTGTTGTGTTCGTCGGTAATTGCAGATGGAGTAGGCCGTCGTACATGACGTTCCACAAGAGTGGCCCCAGTACAGAGCACTCAGGTACCCCTCCCGTGACCCCATACTCTGCTGGTCCATCCTCGGTCTCGTATTGCAGTAGTCGATCACTGAAGTATGATCTGACCATCCTCCGTAGGTAGTAGGGCACCCCCATGTTCTCAAGGGCCTCCAAGGTTCGATCCCAGCGGGCCGAGTTAAACGCGTTCTTGATGTCCAGGGTGACAATGAGGCAATACTTTTCAGAACCGCCTTTCCATCTCTTTCCTGAAATGGCTTCCTTTACGATAGGTATGCTTGAAGGTCAGCATTTGCAGTAATACATTTATCATGTATGGGATTTTTATTTTCCTTGGGAAACCTCCAAAGAGTAAATGTTTCCCAAGCGAAAGGGGTAGTAATAATAATAATAATTATTATTATCATCGAAACCATGTTGATCAATAAGGTCTTTTGTGGTGCATAACTCAAATTCAGATAATAGTAATATTGAGGCTTTTTTGGGAATTCCAAACCAAGATGGCGAAGTCTGTGGCATTGCAATTGTAGAGTAGATGCTCCGACGTTTCATCCTCTTTGGAGCAAAAACGACAGATTTCTTATTAAGATGATATCTCCAGTAAGTAGCCTTAGGTCTGGTTTGTTGAGTTTAAGGACCTCTGTCGCCCCCTTTTTAGAAAAAAACGATGATTTTTTTTGGAGTGATTCATGCCTGGGGAATTATGCAAATGTGAGCATTTCCAGGACACTATAATGTACCCCAGGTTGCACTTTGAATAGCCACACAAGGGTTCTGGTCTAATGGACGGATCTTTTTGGCAAGTTTGTCTGCTCGTTCGTTATCCTAAATACCCTCATGACCTTGCACTCACAACAAAGTTACTTTGTTGTATCTGCACAGTTGATTCAGGACCGTGAGGATATTCTAAACAAGCTTGGACTGGACATCAGATTAGACAAGAGCTTTCAATGCAGCTTGGCTGTCTGAGATGATGTAGATCTTCGTGTTACGTAGGTTCTTTCTGATACCTTCTCTAGCGCAAAGTTCCATGGCATGTTTATCTACTTGAAAAATGGATGGGGATTTACCAAGGGTCTTAGATAGACGGTAATAAGGTCCTAATACACGCACCCCAATCACCCCAACCACCCATATGGACCTCTTCTTCGAGTGAAGACCCTCCGTCCTTCCAAGTTAAGCACTCCGTGACCACCACTTTGAATGGGTCAGTAACGAATATGACGTAGAGGGGGAGGGGGGAAACGGATATGACGTATATAATTAAGAGGAAAAGTCAATGGCGGTTCACATGGGAAATAATGCGGAAAATAATAAAACTGGTGAAGAAAAAAAATTAATATAAAACTTGTTGCTTGTCGCTTGTCGCTTTTGGCTTGTTGCTGTTACTTTTTGCTTTTTGCTTGTTGCTTGTTGCTTGTTCTTTGTTGCTTGTTGATTGTTGCTTGTTGCTTATTTCTTTTTGCTTTTTGCTCGCTGGTTGTTGCCTGTTGTTTTTTACTTGTTGCGTGTTGCTTGTTGCTTGTTGCTTATTCGTTCTTGCTTGTTGCTTGTTGCTTATTTCTTGTTGCTAGTTGCTTGTTACTTGTTGCTTTTTGCTTGGAGTTTGGTGCTTGTTGCTTGTTGCTTTTTGCTTGTTGTTTATTGCTTATTGCTTGTCGTTTGGTGCTTATTGCTTGTTGCTTGTTACTTGTTGTTTATTTTTTGTTGCTTGTTGCTTGATGCTTATTCCTTTGTGCATTTTACTGGCTGCATGTTGCGGTTTGTTGTTATAGTAACTGCGGTTATTGTTGCAGCGACTGGTGTTTCCGGTGCTGTTGTTGAAGAGGTTCCGATTGTTGTTGATGAAGTTACGATCGTTATTGAATGGGTTGTTGCTCAATTGTCTAAGCGTGTTGCGTTGGCTGAGCTTGACAGGTGGCATTCACTGATACTGCGGCGGCAGCTGTTGTTGAATTTGGGGTTGTGACTGTGATTGAACCTGAGACTGTGGTTGAAGCTACTAAACTTGTTACTGTTGTTGCGTCTGTGGAATCACATTTGTCAGCACATCATTCTAAATGGTCAGCAATTTGGTTGCATGAATTTGTACAGGGACTACTTTTGGCGACTGATTTGCGGTCACGTAGAACTGCGCTGGATGCGACTTTCCCTGCTGTATATCTGCCGAACTTGTTTATTGATATTTGGAAGTTATAAGCCGTGGTTGCTGCTGCTGCTGAAGATTAATTTGTCTCACATTTGAGATTTGAGGCATTGTCTCGGCAAGTATTCCAGGTGATGGCACTATAACTCTAACAGATCCTTCAATGTCCACACCACCACCAGAAACTGACTACATCATGGCTGGCATACTTGCGGAATGATATTGTGATTGTTTTGATTGCGCTTGTCATATGCTTTTAACATGTCCGACTAAGTCCGTTGATCGGGGTCACTAATAAAATGTTTTGATAAATACGATAATTTATTGATAACTATGCTTTTATTATTACTCAATTTTTATTGTCTGGTATTTCAGCTCCATTTAAACAAATTATATTGCCATTCTACATCGTTGGAGGTCAGTAGGGAAAAGACCGAGCGATGCGTATTTTTCCCATTTTTCTCTCCGCTATGACAATTTTCAACATTTACCAATACGGTTTTGCTACTAGACGCTAGATGGTAGGCATGACTCCGGTCATTTAGTAAAGCAATTTAATTTTGAGCAGTTCGAAGACGGTCAAAATCGAACTACTTGATCATCTGAACAGGACTGCCAAAACAAGTTATTCATTTTGGCGTTTTAAAAGTACAGTCTTATCATTTGATAATTGTCATTTTGTATATATTAATATGGGTAAATTCTGTTTAGCATATAAATAACCATTTTTAATTATGGATTAATGTATTACTAAACCTTGTGCCCAATATTGTATAATATTTTTTACAAATTGTATAATATTTGGAGTTTAAGTTGAGCAATTTTCTGCAATAGTGAGGCTCATTCTTTGAAGACCCCTAAGTAATTATAGAAAAGCCACTGTATTTGCAAAATTCATTGGTATGCATTTTTTGAAAAAAAGAAAATTAAAACCGTTACCATCAATTCTAAGCTCATAAAGCTCATAATAAATAACTTTTTTTTACTTATAATCAAAGATTTTTAATCTGGACTATATTCGGTCATAGTAAAATGGATCACAGTTCACAAAAGATGAACAATTTTGGCTTTATTGTACGAGAAGTTCCTAGTATGCGTACTCTCGGAATTTGCTCATTTCAATTGACCTCCAAGATCGTGCGATTTGACACCGTTACACTTTTTATAAAAGGAGAACTCTGCAAACTATCGTAATTTACTCAGATACTCTTTTAGTATTTGAACATTAACAAGGCAACATCCATCAAGTAGTAACCAAATTATTATCGTAAATATGCGGAACAGTCATCAAAATTAATCTCAAAAAAATTGACTCCTGCAACAACTATCACGGATGTCATTTTAATAATTTTATATTTTGTAATAATAGCAAAATTTTGTCAATATACTTAAGTAAATATTTTCCAAAATGCAAATTGAATAAAAAAATATATTTTATTTACCACAGCATTTTAAGAAATTGCTCAAAATTATTTCATTAAGAAAATTTTAAAAGTTAATTAATTTTGATGGTGGACAAAATTTTGTTAGTCGAAATATAATAAAATCTTTGAGTTTTCTGTTAAAATTGTCAGAGGAATAAAATATAAAACTTTTTTTTTTTCAATTTTGAACATTTTCACAATAATTAAGAGTAAATTTGATGAGAAAGACTTGACTTAAAAAAAAAAAATATTCAAAATTCCCAAAAAAATTGTAAACTTTTAATTGTTGATTTTGGATAAATTTATATAAATTATAGAATATTTTTGAATTTTTTTAATGCAAATAATTATTTTTTAAGCAAAATAAAATAACTGACTTTTTTTTGAAACGTTCAAAAAATTTACTAGTATTTTACTAAATAATCTCCATTTTTAATGAAAAATTTGTAAAAAAAATACTGTTTTCACTTTCAATTGAAGAAAAATTTACTTTATTAAAAAAAAAATAACAATTCTCTTCGAAAAAAAGTATATTGAAATTGTAAGCAAATAAAATTGGTTCTTTCTCATTTCCTAAACAAAAATTCAATATGATTTCTCTGATATTGACATCTGGAAAATTTCAAAAGTCTAAAAGTTACATTCTAAAATGAATAAAAAGACAATAATCTGGAACCAAACGGAATAAATAAAATAACAGAGAAACTCTAATAAATTTTCGTATTTTTTGGATGAGTATTCTGACAAAATTAAAAAAAAATAAAACCGAAAATCATCAACTTCCTGTTTGCAAATGGGTTTACTTATCAGCAGTAACAAAATCAATGAGTTTTTTTTTTGGGAAAAAAACTTTGTAAAATTTCCTAATCAAAATCAGCAAAAGAAAACTAAAAGTCTAGACCTTGATCAGAATTTTCTTATTATTATATTAAAATTATTTTGTTATTATTATTAAATAATTTTAAATATACAAAATAAAATAATAATTTCCTTTTTCTTTTCAAAATTTCTAACAGATAAGATCAAACGGAAGCTATAATCGAGAGTATTCCAAATGCTTGTTTTCGGAGTTAAATGATGTCGAGAAAATGATCTTTTAAGGGAGAATAAACAGCAGAGATAGTAACAATATACTCGTAACTAATAATGGATACTAAATGAAGCTATTCACATTAAATTCGATACAATAAATATAAATA
This sequence comes from Atherix ibis, assembly GCA_958298945.1. Taxonomy (NCBI): domain Eukaryota; kingdom Metazoa; phylum Arthropoda; class Insecta; order Diptera; family Athericidae; genus Atherix; species Atherix ibis. The sequence goes on along the minus strand of OY282605.1, from coordinate 24,528,797 downwards.
TGAACCCAGTAAATGTGGTGTTCAGTGCCAATGTATAAGAATAAATTGTTTGAACAATTTTCCAATTGGCTTAAATCCAATAGACTGAATCCAACCGCAGCAGATATTTCTGACGACTATCAGAGCAGCTTTAACTGGACACACGGCAAAGAGCTTTAAAAGAATTTAGAGTAGATTTTGTTGCTATTGTGTGTCTGAATAGTGTGAATAGAGTCCAAAGTACTAGTAGTACGTATTGTGGTATTTGGTAACAAAACATTTAAGATGATGGGGGGCAGAGTATTTGATAACTTGAGGTTGATACTTTTTCTGGTATCGTCTTCCATCGTAATTGATGAGCACTTTTGCCACCAGATTGGTCAACATGAATATGATTATCGTTGGAGTGAACGACTACTCGAAGATAATGAAGTCGAAATCGAAAACGATGCCCAGAAGTGGCCACCATTAATATCAGTCGGCGGCTCGAATTGGTTTAGTATTAATAATGATAATGCGAAGACAACCTGGTCAGAGCTGATAAATAACACATCATCAGATCATCGAGGTAGAACAAGACGTGCCCGTAATGAGAAAGGAAATAGCATTGACATCAATGGTGTCGAGAACATCATCGATAACAGCCAGTCTAACCAGAAGGACTCGCTTAATAGCACTGAAACTACAACGGAATTATGGCTAAATATAGACACACCTGTGGTTACATCACCTCAAACTACAAGTACAGTGCCGACACAGACAACATCCAGTTCAGAGTTAGATAATACGAATTCTTCTTCGAATAGTATACCAACAGAAATGGGTAAAACGCCAACTTCCCATGAGGAAGACGATATTTTGAATCCAGGAATTGATGATGGCCTTGGCTTATTAAATTTGTCAACGATTCAACTGACCGAGAATATGACATGTGAAGAGGATAGTCCAGACATATACTGTCATAATTTAACCTGCGTAGGTAATCCACTTTACTGCAATATGTCATATGAGGAATATATGAGCATGCTCAACGACTACATCTACCCTTCGACTCTAGAGTGGATATTAATATTGGCACATTGCGTTGTGTTCATTATGGGACTGGTAAGATTTTACTAAGAATTTGTTCACATTTAAAAGAAAAAAGCTATCGTAAGAATTTCTTTAATTTTCTAATTATAAATAAAATAAATTCTGGTTCACTTTTTGAAAAGTTGTTCCAAGTCCCGAATCCTTTAAGTTGACGGCATGCGTCAGAATAGTGCTTAAAGGTGTGTTTTTTTTGTTATAGTAAAGTGGAAATCATTGAACCACCAAATGTGCGATTTTAAGCCACTAAAACCACTTAACTTGATCACATTTCTAGTGAGGAGGGGATTGATTAAAATCACTACTCTGCTGCATTACCCCTATCATATTAGTTTCCGCTCATTCAGTGGAGTCTCTTTAAGACCATTGTCACGAACAAATCAACAGCCTCCCAAGCCGTTCCCGAATCCAACATCAAGGCCACGACGTTCTCCAGCGCGCCAGGAGGCTCGTCAACCCACTTTCGTACCTCCTCTCTTGCTGATTGGAATCTGGTACAGTAACATAACACGTGCTCCACGCTTACAATCACTCAATTGCAACAAGGGCACATTGGGTTAATGTCCAATTTAAATGGGTATTGGCAAGCCCAAAAAATCAGTGTCCCGGTAACGATTGGGATAGGTAGAAAGCCAGCCTCACCATGTCGTCGATTTATTCATAGGTCCACCATCGGGATGGGACGGTAAGTCCTGGATTTCTTTTTATTCCCTCTATACTAGTCTCGCATCGCGCCACTGCATTAGTCCGACTCCTCACGTGGTACAGTCTCTGCCGCTCATTCGCCAGAATATCGATCAATATCATTCCGGCATCATCACAAATGCCGTGGAGCTGGTCAGGCAGCACAGTTTTTAGTGTACTGGACTACCACCCAAGGGGTCGTGGGTTCGAATCCCACTGAGGCATTTACCCAAGAGGTGCTACGTTAATTCCCAAAAAGAAACTGTTTTCCTATCCCTTTTCTACTTTGACTTCCTTCTCCTCCCAATATCCTTTGTCGTCACATGGCCTTTAGTATCGTGGCGCTTAGAATGTATATTTTAGTACTAAAGCTACTTAAAATGATAGCAAACAATTCAGAATGCGCAGACTACCCTGAATGCGCTCAGACGGTTGGCTGAGACAACTCTATTTATACAGGTTGCTTTAATTAGAGCATCCGCCCAAATCGGAATAGCATACGAGGTCTGTTCAAAAGGTATCGCGAATTTTGTGTGTTTTTTTTTTTTTAATTATTTATTTATTCATGAATATCTACTTTGTCCCCTTCAAAGTAATCCCCACCAGGTATTATACACTTGTGCCAATGTTTTTTCCAATCCTCGAATCACTTCAAAAAATCATTTTTTGTGATCTTGTTCAGCTCCTCCTTCGATGCCGTCTTTACTCCTCAATCGTGGCGTAGCGTCGTCCTTTCATGGGACTGTTCAGTTTTGGGAACAAGGAAAAGTTACAGGGGGCCAGATCTGGAGAATATGGTGGCTGCGGCATTATTAGTGTGTTATTTTTGATCAAAAATGGCAAAAGCCAATTTTCGTTCTTCAACAAATCCGATCGTTTCTGGCGGATTGCTTCACGTAACTTGCGCATAAGTTGTAGATAATATTCCTTATTGACCATTGTACCCTGTGGCAAAAACACATGTTGAACCACGTGCTTGCAGTCGAAGAAAACTCTAAGCAAAACCTTCACATTCGCCCGAACTTGGCGCGCTTTTTTCGGTCTTGGCTCGTGCGGCAGCTTCGATTGGGATAATTGAGCTTTGGTTTCCACGTCATAACAATAAACCTATTATTCGTCACCAGTTATGGCCCTCTGGAGTAAATTTGGATTGTCGCGGACAGAGTCCAACTGCTTCTTAGTAATGTAAATGCGATGCTGTTTTTGGTCGACATTGAGGCAAAGATCGAAAACGAGCCAAAACACGTGCAAACAAAGTAGCTGTCAAAAATTAACTAAACATTCAAAATGGCTGAACTTGTCGGCGTAAGTGAGAGATATGAGTACTAACAGAACGCCACAAAAAATCGAAAATCGAGTACACGTAACCCGCGGAAATTCAAAATTCGCGATACGTTTTGAACAGACCTCGTATAGCAAGATAGCTCTTATCACGGTCGTCGACAGGGCCCTCCTACTCTGCCTGGGTCCTCCAAGGTGCAGCCAGTGCAATCATTGCCACTACTCTCTTCCTGTGTTAAAAAACATTCGATAAAAATATAAAACGAATTAGGGTACTTGTTTGGTCAGACTAACTATTTATATTAACGCTAATAGAGATGTTATTGAAGAGCTCAGAAATAGGATTCTTCGCATCGGATCTCTTGAACCCCTCTGTCACATGGTCATCTTCATCAACGATATTTTATCGGAAAAGGCGATTCCCGCGGCTACCTAGCCCCGTAAATGACCCGATCTTAGTCCATCTGTTTTTTTTTATTCCCCAAGAAATACTTGAAAGGACGTCAATTTGGTACTTTCGACAATATACAATGAACGAAACACCTAACACCAATAAAGGGACCCCCCTCCCCTCCACTTCAATATTTTTTAGGATATTGTTTTCTTGAAACCTAGTTTGTATATTAGACTAAAAAGTTCGTAGATTCTGATCATTTAATTTATAATATTATCTAAGCAATATAACATAAAATTCTTCTAAAAACTTTACCACAATCACCTAGGAATTTTCCAAAAATATTTGTGAAAATACGAGGCTCGTTCAATAAGTTCTTAGAAAAAGATGGAAAAAAACTGTTTTTTAAAAAAAAAATTTTTTTATTTTTCAACATTATCTCCTTTTAGCTCTATACACTTCCAACCGTTTTTCCAAAAAATTTTATCCCGTCCAAAAAATAGGATTTCGGAAGTTCCGCAAAATACTCATCCGTTTGAGCAATGACGTCCTCGTATGGAAGTGTGGAAGTGAACCGTCGCCCGCCAAGCCATTTCTTCAGATTGGGGAAAAGAAAATAGTCACTCGGGGCCAAATCTGGTGAATAAGCGGGATGCTGCAACAATCCCATTCACAATTCCACAATGTTGGCCATGGAAACAGCGCAGGTGTGTACACGCACATTGTCCTGATGCAAGAGGATTTTTTCTTCTTCAGATGGGGGCGTTTCTCTTTGATTTCCTCGCTCAACCGTTGCAATAACGACGCGTAATACGCTCCTGTTATTGTTTTTCCTTTTTCCAAGTAGTCGATAAAAATGATGCCCTGCGAATCCCAAAAGACCGTGGCCATTACCTTGCCGGCCGTTGGCACAGTTTTTGCCTTCTTCGGAGCCCGTTCACCCTTGAAAATCCACTGTGATGACTGTCTCTTCGTTTCTGGAGTGTAGTAGTGTATCCAGGTTTCGTTCACAGTGACATATCGACGAAGGAATTCGGCAGGATTGCGATGAAAGAGTGCCAACATAGCCTCAGAGTCCACTACACGATTGCGCTTATTCTCCTCTGAGAGCAAACCATCTTGCCGAAATTTTTTTCACAGACAATTTTTCATGCAAAATTGAAGCGACTGTACCTTGTGATATGCCCGTAGCCTCAACTAATTCGCGCACTTTAATTCGCCGATCGTTCAAAATCAGATCGTGGATTTTGTCGATGATTTCAGGAGTAGACACTTCAACTAGGCGTCCTGAACGATGTTCATCTTTTGTGGATGAACGGCCACGTTTATATTCATTCACCCAATTTTAAACCGTCGCAAACACAGGTGCAGATGTGCCATGAACTGCATCCAACTCGGCTTTGATTTCTTTCGGGCTTAAGCCTTTCAAATGGAGATGTTTGATGACAGCCCTTAACTCGCTTTTTTCCATTGTTATGCACAAATAAATGTCGTTACCTTTAATCGACGATAGAAATTGACCTACGCTATGGATCGAGCTGAAATTTTTAAAAAAAATCCTTACCGACACAACTAGCGCAATTTCTCGTATTTTCTAAGGACTTATTGAACGACCCCCGTACAAGGAAAATGGCGTAATTTTAAAGCATTTTCTGTAAAAAAAAAACTGTCATCAACTGCCTCCCTCCACTAATGCTCAAACTCATTATTTAATAGGAAAATGAATATACTTGACATTTGTAGGGTTTAAGCGAGACATTAAATTTGACTTGATGATGATAAAAAAAACCTTATAATTGCATATAGAGAAATTGGTATTTGAAAAGAACTTTTATTTTTATAAACAATAACAATTTTAAAATTTTTTGATTAGTTAGAATTTTTAATTGAATATCAGTTTTAGTAATGATAACAAAAAAAAAGTTATTCAATTTTAGTATCGTTAACAACAGCAAATTAAAGTAAAATGTTAATAAACTACAATAAACCAAATAATTTTTACAAGATCTTCCGTTTTATAAATTTAATTTTCCACAAATACCTCCCTTTTGATGGATAGATTCTAATTTAATGCCAATTAAACTTGATAACTATAAAAATAACTTTGAATCAAATAAAACAAAGAATGCTATTTATTTTAAAAATACTTAAACGAGAGAATCCACCAAAATTACTTATTTAAGCTTCTTACGATTGTATCAACGGACGTGAAATTAATGGAAAATAGAAATTTTCGATTGTTATTATAAACTCCGGTAAGAGAATTTCATATTAAAAATATTGGAAATTTCATCCTGGAAAATGCAATATCAGAAGACAAATATTTAGTATTTTTCAATAGTACAATAATCCTGCAAACTTCGATAAAAGCCTCCGAATACAAAGACTGTACAGAAGAGTTCAGTTTTGCTGACTGGATTTATGTCACGTTCCGGAATGTATCATTTTCAATGTTGAAATGATTTTGTAAAATGTCGAAATAGATATTTATCTAGTTTCTGAGAAAAACAAAATCGTTTCCTTTAATAAAATTCTTAATCATCTATATTATCCTTTATGGATTTAATCTTATGGTAGATAAAATTCTCTAGCGAATATTATTTGTATGCCTACGCATTAAGTCGAATTTATTTAATAGTAACTAAAATTTAGTCTAATAGATTTATTCAGAATATCTTTCTTGGAAATAAATTGCCAAGTGTCGTCAAATTTTTGGCATTCCTGGTTGAAGAAAGATCCAATTTCATGCTAGTTTAGCTCAGGTATTTAAGCCTGAAATATTTTCAGGAAAACCTTCTTATACATGACTTTTCCCTATAGGTTAATTTTGGGTAAGAATAATCTTTAAAAAATTATTGAAAATAATTACCATCAAGAGAAATTTCAATAATACTTCTTGGATGATGTGAAAACTAAACCAAGCATTCCAGTTCGTTTAAATTAAAACAACAATTTCGATAGAAGTTAACTAAATTGCTTAACATCTTGGCTGATTAATGGTTGTGGTAATAAATTATCTGAGACATAACATATAGATTTTTTTCTTCTTGTTGTTTATAAGATCCCGCAATTCGTTTAAGCGTAACTATACGAATAAGGTCACATAGACATTACCCACTTTATTTTCGTTTGAAATGAATATCCTTAAAAATGTTTAATGCAAATTTTTACTGAACATTTTTACTACAAATTTTTTTACTGCAAATAAAATGTTTACTGAACATTTTAACTATAAGTTTTTATTGACGATTTCAATAAAAAAATTTGTTACTACAATTATTTTTTACTGAAAAATTTTTTTAACAGAAAATATTTTTATTGCATTTTTTTTTTAATTTAAATTTTTTTTTACTTGTTTTTTTATTTTATTGAAATTTTTTTACTGAAAACTTTTTCGACAAATATTTTTTACTGAAAATTTTTACTCAAATTAATTCTACTGAAAATTCGTTTAACAAAAAAAATTTGTTACTGAAAATTTCTTTAGTGAACATTTTGACCAACAGAAATTGGTTTAATGCCAAATTTTTAACTGAAAAAATTTTAACTGAAAATCTTTTACCGAAAATTTATTAGTTGTTACTGAATAATTTTTTTTTAATGAAAATCGTTTTTTACTGTAAATTTTTGCTGAAAATATTTTGAACTGAAATAGTTTTTACTGAAAACTTTTTCGACAAATATTTTTTACTGAAAATTTTTACTCAAATTATTTCTACTGAAAATTCGTTTAACAAAAAAAATTTTACCTAAAATTTGTTACTGAAAATTTCTTTAGTGAACATTTTGACCAAAAATTTGAACAGAAATTGGTTAAATGCCAAATTTTTAACTGAAAAAATTTTAACTGAAAATCTTTTACCGAAAATTTATTAGTTGTTACTGAATAATTTTTTTTAATGAAAATCGTTTTTTACTGTAAATTTTTACTGAAAATATTTTGAACTGAAATATTTTTTACTGAAAACTTTTTCGACAAATATTTTTTAATTTTTTTTTTTAAATTTTTTATACCAAAACTTTTTTTTTTTAAATTTTTTCTATCAAAACTTTTTATTTAAGTTATTTTTACTGAAAAATTTTTTTTTATACCAACATTTTTTAACTGAAATATTTTTAGCACATATTTCGAGCGAAAGTTTGTAAAATGAGAAATTTTTAACTGCAACATTTTATTTGTACTAAAAAAATTTTAAACCGACATTTTAACTAAAATTGTTTTTACGGAAAATTTGTTTACCGAAATTTTTTTTTAATGAAAAATTTTTTTGATGAACAGTTTTTTTAACCAAAAAATTTTATATTGAATTTTTTTAATGAAAATTGCTTTTTACTGCAAATTTTTACTGAAAATGTTTTTAATGAAAATTTTTGTAAAGTGGAAAATCTTTTATCAAAAATATATTTTTTCTGAAAATTTTTAAACTTGCAAATTTTTCTAACGAAACAATATTTTGTATACTGAACAATTTTACTAAAACAATTTTTACTGAAAATTCTTTTACCAAAAAGTTTTTTAACTAAAATCTTTTATTGACCATTTTTTTACTAAATTTTTTTTTATGATGTTTTTTTTAAAGTTTTTACTAAAATTTTTTTACTGAAAATTTTTTGCTAGAAATTTTTATCAACAAAAATTGTTTTAATTTTTTTTTAATGAAAATTTTTGTTACTGAAAATTGTTATTAGAAAGTCTTTTATCGAAAAAATTATTGTATTTTTTTTTTAATTTCTAATTCTAAATTTTTTTTAAAGAAAATTTTTTTACTGAAAATTTTTTGCTAGAAATTTTTATCAACGAAAATTTTTTGATTTTTTTTTTAAAAAAAAATTTAGGTATTGCATATTTTTTTAATGAAAATTTTTTTAACCGAAAATATTTTTTAGAAATTTTTTTATAATGAAAATTTTTTTGACTGCACAATTTTTATACGGAAAATTTTTACTAAAAATTCTTTTTTATATAAAATTGTTTTTAAACGAAAATGTTTTTTAAACGAAAATTTTTTTATTGAATTTTTGTTTAATGATATTTGGTTATTACTGTAAATTTTTACTGAAAATAATTTTTACTGAAAACTTCATTGAAAATTTTACCAAAAACTCCTGTTGACAATTTGAACTGAAATATTTTTTATAAAAATTATTTTTTACTAAAATTAGTTTTTTAACTAAAATTTGTTACTGACCATTTTTTAACTAAATTTTTTTTTATTAAGATTGGTTTTTTGAAAAATTTTTAAACCTAAACTTTTTACTAAAGTTATTTTTACTGAAATATCTTTTTTAATAAAATTTTTTTACTGAACATATTTTTCCTAGAAATTTTTATCAAAGAAAATTTTTTTAATTTTTCAACTATTTTAACCGAAAAATTTTTTAATAAACATTTTTTTTACTGAAATATTTTTAGCAAACATTTTAGCGAAAATTTGAACTGAAATTTGTTTAATGAGAAATTGTTAACTGGAACATTTTATTTTTACTAAACAATTTGTATGCCGACATTTTTACTAAAGTTATTTTTACTGGAAATTCTATTTTAACTGACAATTTTTTTACTACAAATTTTAGTAGTATTTTTTACTGCAAATTATTTTACAAGAAAGTTTTTTTTTCTATTGTAAAAATATTTTTTACTGAAAATTTCTTGTATTGAATAATTTTACTAAAATTTGTTAACGAAAATTTTTTACTGAAATTTTTTTTCATGAAAATTGTTTTTTAACAATTTTCGCATCGAAATTTTTTAATCAAGTTATTTTTACTGAAAATAATTTTTTTAACTAAAATTTTTTTACTGAAAATTTGTGTTACTGAAAATTCTTTTACCAACATTTTTTTAACGAATATTTTTTACTGAAAATTTTTTGGTTGAGTGGAAACTGGCATTTCAAGTAGTAAATTTCCTTAAAATTTTTATTTAAAAAATGTGTTAAAACCGAAATTTTGGCTGCAAATAGTTAATAAAAACTTTTACTTAACTAGAAAATTTTTCATTGCGTATTTTCTTAGTAAACATTTTTGTACTAAAAATTTTTGACTGAACAAATTTTTGTTGACTATTTTTGGTGAAAACGTTTAGTCAAGGTTCTTATAAGAACAATATTAAAATATTTATTAAATATGATTGAAACTTTCATTTAAATAAAGAAAGGAAAACATAAAAATTGAAGTTAAATTTAGGGAAAAAAAACATTTATAAAGTATATAGAAACTTTATTGGCAAAGTTAATCTAAAATAGAATTTGTATTTAAGAATCTGATTCTATAATAAGATCATTTTGAGAAAAAACTTGCAACGAGACTTTATTAAAAAAGTTTCACCTGTTGAAGAAAATATGGTATTTTTTTTACAAACACTTACGCTTTATCTTTAAATGCTTAAAGATAAAAAATTATATTGAAAAGAAGGATTTTTTTTCCAGTTTTATATAATTTTTGAGTAATTCGGGAAAATTTTTTTTAAATCAATATAAATTTTTCGTGTGCACACAACTTTTGAAAAAGTTCATTTTCGTCTGAGATCTAAATGTTCCTGCCGGTCCTGTCCGAAACCAAGTATTGAATAGGCTATTAATATTCAAAAAATAAAATTGTTGAAGTAAAAGCTGAAAGCGAATATTAAAAGTTATTCCGTATTTTTCAATATTAAATTTTGATGAGTTTCAGCAGTGATTTTTTTTCCACAAATTTTCTCAAAGTTTTGCATGACGGCTGCCCTTATTTTTGATACGATTGCGAAATTTATTTCCCATGACGTATTTATTAGTTTTCTCGTAGAAAGTTGTTAGTGTCATAGGAATACGTTACAATCATTTTTTCGGAAATTATTTTTCGTAACATTTGCCATTTCTTTTGTTTCAATATATCCTACGCTATGTACTATAACACACCCCCTTGTTAATATCAAATCGAAAATATTTTTTTTCTTCAATTTTTATTATCAATAAAATTCGGAAAACTGTCGTTACCGTAAAGTTTGTTTGAAATGTGAAAAAAATATCATCATTTTTTGTTGTTTAGTTTCATTCTTATGTGAAAAAAGTTTGAATCAATTTTCATCCCTTTTCCAAGTTTGTATATCAACACACAAAAGAAATGGCATCGATTGCAACTTGTCGTGAGTGGTTTAGTAAAAGTTTTGGCAAATAGCCCGGATTTAATGGCTGGACAACCTATCATTGTATTGTAATAAGAGCTAATCCAGATCCAATTATATGGCAAATCTATTGTAATGTTACTCAAGAGACTAGATAAGATTCACCTCCTTCCATTGGTAGTTGTTACGATTTTTAGATTTGAGTTCTGTTCTGTTTTTGATTTAATTTCGATTGTAAAATATCGCAAATGTTAAGAATTCATTTTGAAATTAATATAGTAAACTTTTGCGAATGGCAGTTTCAGTAACTCAAATCGATTCGGTTGAATGGTAAATTACATAAATGTGTGCTTTTGCCATAGGCACATAACGATTAGAATTTACAAACGAAATTGATTTTCTGCCTATACACGTGAATCCCTCTATGACATTTCAATAAAATTATCCCAATTTGAAGTAAACACAAAAACAAATTAAAGAAAAAGCAAAATAATTCAAAAAAGAAATCAATATTGGGACGTATTTCCATAGGGAATATGAATGATGATGTCAGATCAAATGCAGTTAACAAATTTGTAATTAATTTAATATTGGTTACCGATTCCAATTTGTTCACACTAGTCTCAGTACTACATGAATACCCGCAATCATCCCCTCCTTAATCATTACGTCATGGCAATGCAAATGAGATTTTCAGAATGTCACTTCCGTATGACATATGAATCTATGAGAGTAAAATTATTGGTTTTTATTAATTATCGGAATATAGATCTAAGCTGAATATATAAGACGATAACAAGTAACCAATACCAATAATGAAGGCCGCAAAACTAATGTCAATATTTTCACCCAAACCATAATGAGTCCTTTTTCAAATGTTACATAAACGCGTTATAATAAAGTACCTGCCACTGACATCATAACATATGAGGTTGCTCAATAACAATTCTAGATAATCACTTTACAGTAAACCAAATCTATTCGATTTTGTTTTCCAGATTTAACTATACATCAGGATAATCACAGCAGGAAATCTATTTAACTGAAAGTGTTTTTACTTAAAATGTTATTACTGAAAATGTTTTTACCGAAAATGTTTTTACAAAAAACGTTTTTACCGAAAATCTTTTTACTGAAAATGTTTTTACTGAAAATGTCATTATTGACAATTTTTACTAAAAATATTTTTCCTAAAAATGTTTTTACCGAAAATATTGTTACTGAATATGTTTTTACTGAAAATGGTTTTACTGGAAATGATTTTACTGAAAATGTTATTACTGAAAATGTTTTTACTGAAAATATTGTAACTGAAAATGTTTTTACTAAAAATGTTTTTACTGAAAATGTTTTTACTGAAAATGTTTTTACTGAAAATGTTTTCTAAAATGTTTTTACTGAAAATGTTTTTACTGAAAATGTTTTTACTGGAAATGTTTTTACTGAAAATTTTTTTACTGAAACTGTTTTTATTGAAAATGTTTTTATTGAAAATGTTTTTACTGAAAATGGGTTTACTGAAAATGTTATTACTGAAAATGTTGTTACTGGAAATGTTTTAACTGAATTTTTTTTAACTGAATATGTTTTTATTGAAAATATTTTTAATGAAAATGTTTTTGCTGAAACGTTTTCACTGAAAATGTTTTTACTGAAAATGGGTTTACTGAAAATGTTATTACTGAAAATGTTGTTACTGGAAATGTTTTAAGTGAATTTTTTTTAACTGAAAATGTTTTTACTGAAAATATTTTTAATAAAAATGTTTTGCTGAAACGTTTTTACTGAAAATGTTTTTACTGAAAAATTTTAACTGAAAATGTTTTTACTGAAAATGTTGTTACTTAAAATGTTATTACTGAAAATGTTTTTACCGAAAATGTTTTTACTGAAAATGTTTTTACAGAAAATATTGTTACTGAATATGTTTTTACTGAAAATAGTTTTACTGGAAATGATTTTACTGAAAATGTTATTACTGAAAATGTTTTTACTTAAAATATTGTAACTGAAAATGTTTTTACTAAAAATGTTGTTACTGAAAAATGTCTACTAAAAATATTTTTACTGAAAATGTTTTTACTGAAAATGTTTTTACTGGAAATGATTTTACTGAAAATGTTATTACTGAAAATGTTTTTACTGAAACTGCTTTTACTGAAAATAATTTTACTGAAAATGTTTTTTACTGAAAATGTTTTTACTGAAAATGTTTTTACTGAAAATGTTTTTACTGAAAATGTTTTTACTGAAAATGTTTTTACTGAAAATGTTATTACTGAAAATAATTTTACTGAAAATGTTTTTTACTGAAAATGTTTTTACTGAAAATGTTGTAACTGAAAATGTTATTACTGAAAAATTTCTACTAGAAATGTTTTTAGTGGAAATGATTTTAATGAAAATGGTTTTACTGAAAATGGTTTTACTGAAAATGTTTTAACTAAAAATTTTTTAACTGAAAATGTTTTTACTGAAAATGTTTTTACTAAAAATGTTTTTACTGGAAATGTTTTTATTGAAAATGTTTTTACTGAAAATGTTTCTACTGAAAATATTTTTACTGAAACTGTTTTTACTGAAAATGTTTTTACTGAATATGTTTTTACTGAAAATGTTTTTACTGAAAATATTTTTACTGAAACTGTTTTTACTGAAAATGTTATTACTGAAAATGGTTTTACTGAAAATGTTTTTTACTGAAAATGTTTTTACTAAAAATGTTTTTACTAAAAATATTGTTACTGAAAATGTTTTTACTAAAAATGTTATTACTGAAAAATTTCTACTAAAAATCTTTTTACTGGAAATGATTTTATGAAAATGTTTTTACTGAAAATGGTTTTACTGAAAATGTTTTTACTGAAAATGTTTTTATTGAAAATGTTTTTACTGAAAATGTTTCTACTGAAAATATTTTTACTGAAACTGTTTTTACTGAAAATGTTTTTACTGAATATGTTTTTACTGAAAATGTTTTTACTGAAAATATTTTTACTGAAACTGTTTTTACTGAAAATGTTATTACTGAAAATGGTTTTACTGAAAATGTTTTTTACTGAAAATGTTTTTACTAAAAATGTTTTTACTGAAAATATTGTTACTGAAAATGTTTTTACTAAAAATGTTATTACTGAAAAATTTCTACTAAAAATCTTTTTACTGGAAATGATTTTATGAAAATGTTTTTACTGAAAATGGTTTTACTGAAAATGATTTTACTGAAAATGTTTTTACTGAAAATGTTGTAACTGAAAATGTTATTACTGAAAAATTTCTACTAGAAATGTTTTTAGTGGAAATGATTTTAATGAAAATGTTATTACTGAAAATGGTTTTACTGAAAATGTTTTAACTAAAAATTTTTTAACTGAAAATGTTTTTACTGAAAATGTTTTTACTAAAAATGTTTTTACTGGAAATGTTTTTATTGAAAATGTTTTTACTGAAAATGTTTCTACTGAAAATATTTTTACTGAAACTGTTTTTACTGAAAATGTTTTTACTGAAAATGTTTTTACTCAAAATGTTTTTACTGAAAATGTTTTTACTCAAAGTGTTTTTACTGAAAATATTGTTACTGAAAATGTTTTTACTAAAAATGTTGTTACTGAAAAATTTCTACTAAAAATATATTTACTGAAAATGTTTTTACTGAAAATGTTTTTACTGGAAATGATTTTACTGAAAATGCTATTACTGAAAATGTTTTTACTGAAACTGCTTTTACTGAAAATGGTTTTTTACTGAAAATGTTTTTACTGAAAATGTTTTTACTGACAATGTTTTTACTGAAAATGTTATTACTGAAAATGGTTTTACTGAAAATGGTTTTACTGAAAATGTTGTTACTTAAAATGTTATTACTGAAAATGTGTTTACCGAAAATATATTTACTGTAAATGTTTTTACTGAAAATGTTTTTACTGAAAATGTTTTTACTGAAAATGGTTTTACTGAAAATGGTTTTACTGAAAATGTTGTTACTTAAAATGTTATTACTGAAAATGTTTTTACCGAAAATGTTTTTACTGTAAATGTTTTTACTAAAAATGTTTTTACTGAAAATATTGTTACTGAAACTGTTTTTACTGAAAATGTTATTACTGATAATGTTGTTACTGGAAATGTTTTAACTAAAAATTTTTTAACTGAAAATGTTTTTACTGAAAATGTTTTTACTGGAAATGATTTTACTGAAAATGTTATTACTGAAAATGTTTTTACTGAAACTGCTTTTACTGAAAATGTTTTAACTGAAAATGTTTTTACTGAAAATGTTTTTACTGATAAATTTTAATTGAAAATGTTTTTACTGTAAATGTTTCTACTAAAAATATTTTTACTGGAAATGTTTTTACTGAAAATGTTTCTACTAAAAATATTTTTACTGAAAATGCTTTTACTAAAAAATTTTAACTGAAAATGTTTTTACCGAAAATTTTCTTAATGAAAATATTTTTACTGAAAATGTTTTTACTGAAAATATTTTTACTGAAAATGTTTACTGAAAATGTTTTTAGAGGAAATGTTTTTACTGAAAATGTTTTTACTGAACATATTTTTACTGAAAAATTTGTTACTGGAAACGTTTTTAGTGAACATGTTTTTACTGAAAATGTTTTTTAAAATCTTTTTACTATAAAATTTTTACTGCAAATGCTTTTACTGAAAACATTTACTGAAAAAGTTATTACTGGAAATTTTCTTCTAAAAAATTTTTACTGAAATTGCTTTTACTGAAAAATTTCTACTGAAATTTTTTTACTAAAATTTTATCCATTTTCCAAAATACGTTTTAGGCATTGAAAGTTCTTTTTTTTTTAATAAATCAGTAAAGTTTTAAATTTCTGTACAATTTGTAATTAATTCCGATGTATAAGTAAGCGAACTAAAATGTAATTAATATTTTGTTTACCATCATCGACTAACATCCTTTTCAATAGTACTCATTTGACATTACGGAATACAAGTGAGTAAATTGATTTCAATGAAAGAATAAATATTTTAAAAAAAAGGCAAATACTAAGAAACGTATACTTTGTAACTATTTAGAATGGAATTTTCAAGCAAAATATTAAATATTATTTATTTTGTATACATGAAGTGGTTAATTGAATATAAAGTCTTCCAATTTAATGCTCCCGTTCTTCCGGGGCAGAATTAGTCCACATGATATTCCACAGAATCCCTTAGGGTGGTGAATGTTGACAGAAGAAGACATCAAGAAAATGGCAATGATTAAAGTGCCTTTTTATCAGCATGTGGTTTCTTAATAAAGGAATTTCTATTCAAAAAAGTCCTTCATCTCATTTCTTTCAAGTGGTCGGAATTGCGTTAAGAGACTTCAAAAATTTATTTGAACACCAAACTTAATAAAAGGGAAGTTTGCTTAAAAGTGGTGAACGAAACAGACACTTGTTCATACGAGTATTACTCGTTAAGAATCCTAAAGATGGAAATCGAAGAACTTTCGTTGAAATTTGCAATTCAAATTTTAGTTAGTCAAATTGCGGATTTTGTTTCGAAAATACCAGAAATAAGCTTTAAAGTGTGTCGAACCAAGTAAACAAATTGTAATTTGACGAAAACATATGCAAAAACGATTGAACTTTTGATATTATATCATCATACACTTAATTCTTAAAGTATGCCAGGATATTTATATATGAACATTTATTTATCGAATTATATAAGTAAACATTTATGTTTGTGAATAAATAATATTTTTGAAGAAAATTATATCACAATTTTATTGACATTTTTAGGATATCAGAGAGAATTTGAAAGTTCTTAATTCGTATGAAGAGGGTGTCAATAGGGAGTTTTAAAGTATTTTAACCTATCAAATGAGTTTTAAGTTGTAGTAAAAAAAGAAGCAAATCTGAAGGGGAGAATTGTACAAAATTAATTATTCCACGCATTGACGGTATGGCAATAAAAAGAACCCAAACTAAACTTGACATTAAATATTAACAAAGAGTAGGTTAGGGACTTTGCCAAATATTTTATCAAATTAACTGTAGGTCACGTGACATGAAACAGTAATCACGTGCGTCAAACTTCTGTACAATTCTAGACTACCTTTGGGATCATCACAAAACCTTTTGTTTACCTTATGACGATATAAGTAATTGGAAAATTGATATTTTAATAATAAACAAATTGCAAATATATAACAAACAGAAAATATGTTATGTTTAAAGAAGAAATCCAAAAAAAAAAAAAAATTCTTTGAATTTAATAAAAAAAATTCAGGCTGGTTGGAAAAGGAAGTAGGAAATGGGGCAGCCATACAATTTTATGACGGGCAAAAATTTAATTGGAATAAAAGGAAATAAAATGTTCTAAAAGTTTTCAAGAGAATTTATTTAATTTGTTTCATTAAAATATTATTCATGCTCGTAGTTTCATTTTTTTTCTCAATTTTTTTGTAAAATAGCTTATAATTTAGTGGAACGGGGAGATAAATAGAATAAAAATATCCATTGGATCACCATCACGAAATAGTCTCAATTTTGTATCTTATCTGGTCCACAACCTTTGGCAACCCCGAATCTCTATTGACCACATCTCACCGACTCGATCTAACCAAATCGTACGATGCTACTTTAGACCGTTAAATTTTGCACACGTTACTCGATGAAGCATTGCCTGGCGATGGTACTGCCAGACGAACGAAAACTGTCCGAAAATTTCATGAATAGCCACAGTTATCTGCAGCTACCACTCAGAAATTTGGCAACAAAGCCTACCATAACAAAGAGTACTATTATTTTCACAGTGTTGTGATTAAGACTTTTTTAATTATTTAGATTAAATTTCAAACAAAAATTATTTTATTCATATGTTATGTTTAATCTCTGGCTATAAAAACATTTATTGACGTTACGTTTTTTATTTAAATGAGGTCAACCTTTAACGTCACAAAAGACTGGTCTTTTTAAGGTGGTAAAAATAAATAATTTTATATATTTAAATTTTCAATTGGTTTTTCAAAGTAGTTCATACTTTATAAATCTATGAATAGATTGCCGATATAGTACACTGATCGTATGATTGCACGATATTTGCTTGTCGACGAGTAAGTTTTTCTTATGGCAAGCATGGAGATGGAGAAATTGTACGATGCTATACATGAGTTAATCGTGTGTGCTCGTTACGAACTCGTCATTTGCGCGTCCATTATTTTGACATTTCACAGTTTATTCATTTATGCATATATATTTTATTTGTGATAAATTTTATCTGTATATTGATGTTGAAATTAATTATGAATTAAATTTAAAAATATAATATAAAATTGTTACTAAAATAAATAAAATAATTGAAATAATCAAAATAAATAAATAAATGTGAAAACGTCATTCCTAATATGAACTTAATAAATTAAGAATAACAGGCTTTTTGTTCGCGTAAATTGCACTAAATTGATAGTGCATTGCGATTAATTATTCTTGCAGACACTCATACAAGTTTTTACACTAAGATTAGACTGATCGAGCAAAGCACGAATTTGGTTTGCGGGTAACCAGCACATGCTCGTGCATATATAATATTGTCAGGCTAGCCCAAAATAGGAAATTTCCCCTTTGAATCGTGCATTACATGCGCGGTGTAATCTAAGCAGAAGCTTACTAAAAATGCATGATGAAAATTCTACAAACGCACTGTTGACCTTTTCCTTGGAATTTTTTTAGTTGCCTGTATTTAGGTCTTAAAGCAATTGTTAGGATATTTATTAATAATGTATTATTGACTATAAGGAGGATGCCAATACATCGATTATGATCAGCTCATTTTTGCACACCAAACTGGAAGAGTCAACTGAAAAAAAAACTAATAAAATATATGAAAAGTATATAAATGCAGAGTTATTGGATGGTGGGACTTAAAGTTAAGCAAGTATATTTCTAGAACTGTTATGAGTTGAGAATTTCGCTCTAAGGAAATTATTATTTTAAAATTTTATTCAAAGTAAATTCCTAATATTAATGTTTTATAAGAACCTTCAAACATTCGTAGTTTCGTTATGTTTTATAATTTTTTTGTTGTTTAGTTTTTCATAATTTTATTTTTGACAGATTGTGCATACCACGTGACATGTGTTAAAGTCAAGAATGCTCAGTTAGCATTGCTATTTAATCATGAAACGATTTACACTCAAACAAAGCTTACAAATTAGTAAATTTTATTATTAAAATAATTTTCTGCAAGCATATAAAAGATACAAGCATATAAAAGATAGGTCTGCAAGCATATAAAAGATAGATTGTGCAAGAACTGAAGTCAAATGATCTGTCAAAGCAATAATTTTTCGGTGAGTGGGCCTTGGAACAACTTGAGGAGAATCTGTTTTTTAACCAAACTCAGTTCTGGTTGAAAGGGTATGTTTATAAGCAAAATTGTCACATTTGGTCTGACGAACAACCACACGCAAAACAAGAACTGCCATTGTACCCAAAAAGACGCACTGTTAGTGCGGTTTATCGGTCTGTATTTCTTTAAAGATGGCGCTGACCGCAACGTTACAGTAAATGGTGCCCGCTTTCGCTCGATGACTTGGAACTTTTTTTTTACCCAAAATATAAGACGTGGTTTTAACAAGACGGCGCTACATACCACATAGCACGTCAAATAATGAATGTGTTGAGAGATGAGTACAATGAGCAATTTATTTCATGGTGAGTCGGCCACCTAGATCGTGCAATTTGACGCCTCCAGACAATTTTTATGGAACAACGTAAAGTCACTTGTTTATGCCGATAAACCAGTGTTACTTGTAAAATTGAAAAATTACATTACACGTGTTAATAGCGATATACCAATCGAGATACTCGAAAAAGTATCAACATTTCCATAAAGAATTTTTAAAAAATTAAATGGCAAGCATTAATTTATCGATTCAAATAAAAACACTTTTGCAAATTTTCTGTATTTTTTTGAAATTGGAAAATTGAACACTTAAAAAATGACCTGTTATTATAGAACTATTTTTTCCATGGGTTAAGAATTGATTGAAAGCGTGAGTCTTTTTAGTAATGCTATTACAAAAACATCAACAGCCCCCAAAATATACCGGGAGTCCAATATTAGAACCATAATATCCTCCGGCGTCTAGGGTCTGTCAATATACTTCTGTAGCTTCCCTCTTTTTACTCAAAATCGGTTGTAGTAAACGATGATGGGTGTGGGGCTCTCCACTACTTTGACATAGGCTATTGGTAATAGCTGATCTCATCTTGACATCACTGAATCCATTTACCCTCTGAAGCAGCATCCAGATAGTTTTGCCATTGCTACCTGTATTCTTTTTTTTTCGGTTATCATTTTAAGTAACATTAATACTGAAATGTATTGGGTTGTTCAGAAAGTAATATCGTTTTTTTCCAATCGAATACTTAATTGTATTTTTTTCACAACCAACTTTACACTTAAACCGCATAATCTTATATATTTTGACAGCTGACATAGCAAGGCTTGCTTGTGAAAAAATTTTGATCCCGAAGATGCATTACATTCTGGAAGGCCAGTTGAAGCTGATGAAGGGACAATAAAGGCATTAATTGATGCAAATAATAACTCGAGATCGCCGAGAGATTCAGTTTATGGAATTCGACCATTCATGATCATTTGAAACGGCTAGGTTTAATCTTAAAGCTCGCAATATGGGTTCCTCATCTTCTTACGGGAAAAAATTGTGCCGTCACAATGACGTTTGTGATTTGCTTCTCAAACGCCAAGAAAACGATCCTTTTTTGAAGCGTACAATCGCTGGAGTAAAAAAGATGAACCGGATCAAAGCACTTCGAAAGCCAATATTTATTTGTTTGGTAGGATTTCAAAGGAATCGTTAATTTTGAGCTTCTATCGAGCAATACAACGATCAATTCTGAACTGTACTATCATCAGTTGGACAAATTGAATGATTCACTTAAAGAAAAAAGGCCACAATTGGTCAATAGTAAAGGTATAGTGTTCCAACAGGATAATGCGAAACCACATATAAGTTTGACCATTCGGCATAAGCTTTTAGAGCTTCGATGGGATATACTGCCATACCCACCATACTCTCCAGACCTAGCAACTTTTGTTTTTTTTTTAGATTATTGCGGTACAGGGAAAAACCTTCAAAAGGTACTCGACTGGGAGGCCTTTTACCTGTCAGACGAGTTATGCGGGATTTTTACCTCGCTAAAACCTAACATGTACCTCTACCCTTGCTCCCGGAACGATGGTTCCCCGGCGGCACTCTTTGTAAATACTACTTCGCCGGGGCATTCTTATAATATTTTACAATTTATTATATTTTACTGCTGTCCCGATATTATGACGCCTCGCGGCCTATTCTTCGTACGTGGTGTGAAGATCCTTGATGATAGATGCCGCGTACTCTGCAACTCTGTTCCAAGCCGATTGGTTCTTCAGCATGTACTGATAGAACGGTCCACATTTTTCTCCAGTTCTGCCCGTGTCCCCTCGTAAAAGGGGCATTGGAAGAACACGTGTTCTGCATCTTCGAGCACATCGTAGCAACGATGACAGTTTGGGGAGTCTGTTCTCTTGAGTTTGTGCAAGTATGCCCGAAAGCATCCATGTCTAGTCAAGACTTGAGTGATATAATACCCGACTTCCTCGTGCAGGCGAGTGACCCATTTGGTGACATCTGGGATCAGTCGATGAGTCCACCGACCCTTCGTCGAGCTGTCCCATATTTCTTGCCAGAGGCGAAAACTCTCGGGTGTCTCCTCTTCACAGATGACCTTTCGCCGCTCTTCCTTCTTCCTACGATGTTGGCGTTCTCGCTCTCCTGCCAGGATGTTGATGGGTGGGCATGATGCCACAACGTTGACCGCATCGTGTTATACCGTTCGGTATGCTGTCGCCGCTGGACTGATGACATTGTCTTGCGGTATATTGTTAGCTCTAGCGATTTCCAGCTCTAGCGATTTCAGCCCTAGCACCTTCCGATTATCATTTGTTCCGGTCTGTACAACATTTTTTAGACGGTAAAACATTTAATTCAAATGAGGAGGTCAAAAATCAGTTGGATCAGTTGTTTGCCTTCAAAGAACAAAAATTTCATGAGCGTTGAATTATACTAATGCCAGAAAGATGGCAAAAGGTATTGGATCAGACTGGACAATATTTAATTGAATAAAAAAATTAATTCACTATAAGAAAATCGTCTTTCATTTTTATTTTAAAAAAAACGAAACTACTTTCCGGACAACCCAATATAATATATTCTTAGCACCACGACACTAATGGGCCATTTGACGATAAATGAGATCGAATTTTTGGAAATGAGAAAAGTGGTTTTTGGGAATTAGTATAGGACGATGCCTCAGTGGAATTCAAAGCTAACGACTATCCTACCGGGCCGGATAGTCATTACCGTACTGGACTACCAGGAATGCAAAGGACTGAATTCCTTTGCTTCTACGGAACCGTCCCTTTTCCAACAAATCATCCACTTGCTACCTATATACACACTCACACGCATCAAAGAAAAAAGAAAAATTTAAAAATATTTTTCAATGAGAAGAAAATCCTTTAAAGTGCGAGTTCTTTGAAATACAATGTAAAGAAATGTTTTTGTATAAAAATTCTTATGAAATGTTTTTCAATCTAGACAATTTTTTATTAAATTAAATGAAAAGTGATTTTTCTTACAAATCCTTTTGATAATTATTTTTCAAAACATATCTGATAAGAATATAAGATTTCGATTTTATATTTTGTTCGATGATTTCTTAGAAGTCCTTAGAACATTTTACCGAAATGTGTCGAAATTTTCTTCTTTAGGAATTAATATTTGTCAATAGATTTGTTATGTTTAGATTTTGTTGTTGAAAAACAAATATTGTACATGTATTTATACGGGAAAAAATTATATCTGATTAAAAATACAGTTTATCATAGTATCTTCATATATATTATACAACAAATGGGAATGCTAGATAGTAGATTTTTTATACACATAACAGTAAGACTTCTACGACTAATTATATCAAATAAATTTACTTTAAATCTTAAAGTTAAGAATTATTTCGTTTTTAGATAAATTTTCATTTATTTGCTAATTTGAAATTAAAAAAAAAATTTAATTTTATTAATTGTCTGCAATAATGATAATAATTACAAGCCATGAATAAGTACCAAATTTACCAAGGATTTTATTCACTATTTAAGAATTACAGTTTTTTATTAGGGAATATAAAATTGAAAATCTTATAAAATTCTCTTTAATTCTATTACTTATGTCTGTGTCCTTTCTTTGTGGATGGGAAAGCTTTTTTAGATGAATATCTCTCGGATAGCTACAAAATGTTTAAGTATTATTTTGAAATAAAAAGTAGCAATTAGTAATTATAATTAAAAGTAAAATTACTTGTAATTACAATTTTATTCAGACAAATTAGAAATTGGTATATTTTATAGTATCGGTAATGATGCGCATTTTAAGTAGAAACTAACTTTTATTTTGTTTTAATTTTTTTTTCTACCATATAAAATGAAACATTTAAAAATTATAAATTCAAGTAGTAGTGAATCGAAAATTAGTATTTTCGCTGGTATATCGCCTTAAGGGCGGTATGCAGCTCGAGCTAAGATAAATTTTAGCGCGATCTCCACTACTCTCCCATTTAGCGCAGCTTTATGTGTAGAGATAAATTTTGACATTTCGGACCTTTTTAATTTCAATGTTGATGTTTTGTTGTTATTTTAAAAATAATTGAAGTGAATAGTCGTGTTGTGAGCAAAAAAAAATAAAATTATAAATAAAAATGAAAAATGCAAAACAATCCTCTAAAGAACGGTATGCAGCTCGAGCTAAAATAAATTTTCATATTTTTCTTATAGTCTTAATTAGAGGATTGTTTTGCAGTTTTCATTTTTATTTATAATTTTATTTTTTTTGCTCACAACACAACTATTCACTGCAATTATTTTTAAAATAACAACAAAACATCAACATCGAAATTAAAAAGTTCCGAAATGTCAAAATTTATCTCTACACAAAAAGTTTTCACTCTCGTTTAGCTGCGCTAAATGGGAGAAGAGTGGAGATCGCGTTAAAATTTATCTTAGCTCGAGCTGCATACCGCCCTTAAATTTAGACTATTTTCGTCCATTGCAACGAAAGTTATCACTACTACGATAAAAAAACAACACAAACGTTAAAATTTATGTAGCATTTATCTTCGATTATTGTCCCGTGTATTTATTTGTAGTGAAAACCAAAGTGAAATCGCGTGGAGACTTGTCAATGCCGCCATCTACTTTTCAGTAGATTCACTCTCGTTTTCACTTTCATTTCACTCTCGAGCTGCGTACTGCCCGGCGAAATCGTGAGCTAAATTTTTCGATTTTGATTTAGCTAGCTAAAAATCGTATGAAAATTTATCTTAGCTCGAGCTGCATACCGCCCTTTAGCTAAAACTCTCTTTTTATCGTTCTTTGGAAAGTTAAGTCAACGAAAATAAAATACACTTCAAATTAAAATTAAGCATTATATTTCTTAAATCTTTGTCATTTTAGATGAAATATAACATTTAATTCAAATAGTCGCCATAAATAAAAGGTAATTTCGATGACTTTTTAGATCTAAAATTCGGACATTACTTAACGAATTGCGGTTTTTAAATGCTCCAAAGTTTGACAATTAACGCCCGTCGTCAAATAGTGCGATCTTGGTGATAGTACGATCACCAAATCTCGAATTTTTGCGTCTTGAGAATTCTTTACTCAATAAATAAAATTGCTATCATATTTTGTACCTCATAGTGCCATTTGATTGAAACCACATACAGTCTAGATTAAAATTTTGAGGTTCAGATAAAAAAAGTTGCTTACTACACGATCGTAACGGTCTCTTCTTTTTCATTTTGAAATAAATGCGGGCAAATGATACCTTCAGATCAAAATTTGTGGTCTTTCAGGTCATTTGTGGGCTTTCAGATTCTCATATAAAGCAATTTTGTTTATTAAAAATTTTTTTCCGAAACGTTGTTATAGCAGAATCATCACTTTGGTCGAACATTTTTATTATTTTAATAAAAAATCAATAATATAAAATGACAAACTTTAACTTCAACAAATATTATTATTATGAGAAAAATATATGATTGACAAAGCTGTCAAATATATGCTGTCAAATTAGAGGTCTGAACCTTAGACTATAGAAGAACTGGATAGGCTCCTTCACAAAAATTCTATCTAGATTGTTTCGCAAAATAACCTTTCACGCAACACTTCGTATAGTAAAATAAAAACTTTCTATTTGCTGTAGTGAATAATAAAACTATTTATGCAAATGTATTAATTTATGCTAACTTATTTGTAAAGTATTTAAAATTTACTAAAACCGCACTTTAACTATGACTTCACGATAAGTATTTAAAATGTAAATAAAAGTATGCAAGCATTTCGGTATGCTACCACTTCGTGGAGAATGGCGTGCTTCAAAACTCTCCGAAAGTCTACAAAATTGAGGCGCTAGATATTTACAAAATAAATAATAAACCAAAAATACAAATGCATTCAATATCAAATATTGCCTTCTGTTGTGTTTAAATTATACTGTTGCTTGGAATAAGTGTATTAAAATGACTATAAATTATGTTTTTGACATTCAATAAATTTCTATTACGAAAACTAGATGTCAGTTGGTGTTATGTCTATATTAAAAAAATCTACACAAAAGTATGTAACCATTACGATTTCTCGCCGCTTTTGCAATAATTTAGTAAGAAAATTACGTATACTCCTACATATACGAAACTCTGACGTTTAGGCCTATCCAGGTATTCTTTAATTTAAGGTCTTAACTTTTATATTTACAAAATGAATAACACTTCATGATCTTTTGTATGTGTAATACAATAGAACTTCCGATAAAGTTAGTTGTCAAATTAGCTATTTTCTGTCAAAGCTTGTTTATAATTTTCTAGGCCTTTTTACACAATTCCATTGGGTACCACAATTCCAAACTTTTTTTTTTTGTTGGATCCCAAAAACATTTTTATAAGCATGAAAACCGAGTAGAAAAAATATTTTTATTTACAAACTGTATCAACTCAAAAATTTGTAACTCTTAAATTTGGTTGTTACGCGTGCGGATTTGGAAAAGTTTATACTGTGAAAGTGATATGGTACCATGTGGCAACGTCCCAAAATGCCCATTCAGAATGGCATGCCATTTCATCAAGAATAGACTCTCGTCTAAAATGCTTTTAATCGCAACAATATTTTTAATCATCCAAATAACCTATATTTGTAATAGTATCTTTCGCACATAATTTTCTCCTTCACTTTGGAAGTTTTCCATTATAAAAATGATCCCAAAACCAAACAAACTCAAAAGCTTTCCTATCTCATACAAACCCATAAGTCTCCTTCCAATTTAACCTAGGATCTTTGAAAAATTAATCCTTCATCTTGTTTAGCCTATTTTGAAACCGAGGGTATGACTCCTCTCATCAGTTTGGATTTAGAGCTAAGCATTCCACTGTCCAGTAGTGTCATCATGCAGTCGATTACATAGCAAGCTCGCTAGACCGAAAGGAATAATGCGCAGGCGCTTATCTTGACATTTCGCACATTTTCAACAGTGTATGGCATGCTTGCTTGCTTAAGAAGTTGCAGGGAGTCCTACCACCTTCTAAAATCCTATCTCTCAGGCCGATATTTTTAGATATTGAGTTTTCTGACATTTATCCTCATTCTGCCGGTGTCCCTCAGGGTAGCCTCCTAGTTCCAATCCTTTACAATATTTACACCCATGATATTCATTGTAACAGTGATATCTTTAAATATAATAATAATACAGCCATCCTTAAACATCACAGAGATCCTTCCATAACCATCAATATCCTACAAAACCACTTCCGCTCCTTAGAAATCTGGTTCAAAACCTAGAGAGCTTTAACAAAAGTAAACTTAACCGACGATACAAACAACTGCTACGACTCCTAGACAGTGAGTTAAAACTGATAATAAAAAGCAAACTTTTACTATACAATACAATAATGAAACCGATATGGACATACGGCCTCGAACTTTGGTATTCCCATCGAATTCAAACCTTACAATCCCGAATCCTGCGAAAATTGCTTAGCATAAACCTTAGACTTCCAAAAAAACCAAAGAAAAATGTGCAATGACGGTTTCGGCCAATTTGCATTACCAAAACGGGAAATTAGACGACCAGGAAATTCCTCATTCCATAATTGAAATGTTTCTTGGGCTGTATAGCATGTGGCATCATTTTGTTGAAAGCCCATGTTGCCCACATTCATACCTTATAAATTTGGCTAAAAAAAACGGATTATCATGACACCATAACCTCTTCTTGGCTATCCAGCTGCATTTCAGAAAAAGAATGGTCCGATAATGCCTCCAGCTCAAAATCCACAACAAACAGTAACACGTGGTTTTCTGAACCCTAAAAACGATCATTTTGGTGATTAACCAAGACATCAAGATAAAAATAAGCCTCATGGCTGAATATGATTTTGTCCGAACAGAAGCTGCCAACCTTTATTATTTTTAAAATCTTTCTCAACAGTGAAAGCGCAATATTCTTCCGTGTAGCGCTCAATTTTTAATAACCCCGAACTGTTAGCTGTCACGCTGTCTTTTTTTTTCGTTGGCAACACTTTGCCGCATAAATGGCGCAAAATTCAAATCTCTCCTGAATCCAATGAAGTTTATCTTATTCTTGACGAGACATCGATGGGTGTTTTCCACTACACCATATCCATGTATCTTCCCTAAAAAAATGTGCTTGTTATAAATTGTATTGGGTGAATGCAAACGTTATGAACATTTTTTATTATTATTTATTTAATCAATTTATATAATTTCCGTCAGTGCTTATAACCTTCTCCCATCTTTTTATCAACTTATTAATACTATTTGTGTAAAATTCCGTGGATTTTGATGAGAAAAATGTAGTAAGGGATGCTTTTACCTGCTATATTGTATCAAATTTTTTATCATTTAAAAAATTTTGCAGTGATCGGAATAAATAAAAATTGGAAGGAGCAAGATCTGGAGAATACAGTGGATGCTTGATAACATCTCAATTTAACACATTTAGCTTGTGTTGGGTCATCCTAGCCACATGTGGTCGCGCGTTGTCGTGATGAAACACTACTCCTTTTTTGTTTACCAATTCTGGTCTATCCTTTTGAAGGGCGATGTTCAATTTGGGTAATTGCTGACAATATCGTTCTGCTGTAATTGTCTGATTGCGTTCCAAGGGTTCAAAATACACAATACCCTTATAATCCCACCAAACACAAAGCATAACTTTTTTTTTGATGGATTTCGACTTTCGAAGTTGTTAATGGGGCTTGTCCTGGTATAGCCCAATGTCTTTTTCTTGTCACGTTTTTGTACATGACCCATTTCTCAACTCCCGTTACCAAACGATGCGAAAAAGGTTCATGTTTTTGTCTCGTACTCAAAGCAACGCACGTTGAAACACGATCCAATAAATTGGCGGCCGACAGTTGATGAGGTATCCAAACGTCGTACCGCGAAACCATCCCCATACGCTTCAAATGTCTTAATACGGTTGTTTGGTTGACTCTCATCATCGACGCGATCTCCCTTGTGGTTAGACGTGGATTGGTGTCAATTATGACTTTTAAGTTGTCGTTATCAGACTTCAATGGCCGCCCGGTACGTGGTTTATCAATCAGTAAAAATCCCCAGATCGGAATTTTGTAAACCATCTTCGTACCTGTCGAAATTTTATGACAACTGCTCCATGCACTTCGAAAATGTTTTTGGTTGCCACACTCGCGGTATTGTCTTTACGGAATTCATAAAGTAAACAATGACGTAAATGCACTTTATCGACCGACATTTTGAAAAAAATACAAGGGCTCTTCACTATACTCTGGCCAGGCCAAAACTGAATAGAAAGTAGAGGGAAAGCATCCTTTATACAATGGAATCATTTAAAAGAAGATACTATTCATCATTTCGGAAGAAAAATTTTTTTTTACCTAGGATCATAAAAAACAGTCATAACTTTTGCATCAACCCAATAGATAGCGCACCTCATATTATATAAGTTGTAGTAAAAAGAAATCCATTATTTTTGCATTAAATTGAAGGTTTTATTTAGCATAGATAAAATGATACGATTTAGGTCAAATATGCATCGTTTTGTTTGATAACTTGTTGCCATTTTGGAGGTAATTTCATTATGTCACTCTCATAGAAACCCTTGTCCCTATTGGCAAAAAACTGGGACAGTCGATTTTCACAATCTTCTCTTGAGGCGAATTTTTCACCTGCAAAATCATTCGTCATAGACAGGAAGAGGTGGTAATCACTTGGTGCCAGGTCCTGACTATAAGGTGGATGCATAAGAACATCCCAACCAAGGTCCCGGAACTTCTGGCGAGTCACTATCGATGTATGCGGCCTGGCGTTGTCCTGATGGAACACAATTCCTCTCCTATTAGCCAAAGTTGGCCGCTTCTGGGCGATTGCTTCTCTCAGACGGTCCAATTGTTGACAGTATAGATCCGAATTAAGTGTTTGGCCGTAGGGGAGCAGCTCAGAGTTCGGCCGTAGGGGAGCAGCAAAACCTTCCTGGCTGTCAATCCTGGCTTGACCACAGTTTGCGCCGGGTGACCGCGATTTGACAACGACCGTTGTCGCTTGACGTTGTCGTAAGTGACTCACTTTTCATCACCAGTAACCATCCGCTTCAGAAATGGATCGATATTGTTGCGATTCAGCAGCGATTCGCAGATGGAAATTCGGTCCATGAGGTTTTTTTGCGATAACTCGTGTGGCACCCATACATCGAGCTTTTTTTGTATCCAGCCTTATTTAAGTCGTTCCAAACAGTTTTTTGTGGAATGTTTAGCTCCTGGGCAATCGAAACAGTGCTTACGTGACGGTCGGGCTGGACGATTTCCATTATTTTATCAACATTTTTAACAATTGGCCTTCCAGAGCGTGGTGCATTTTTGACATCAAAATTACCGGAACGGAATCGACGAAACCAAAATTGCGCATGATTGACCGTTACAGTATCAGGACCATAAACACTATTCACATTTTCAGCTGCCTGGCTTGCGTTTTCGCCTTTATCGAAGAAAAACTGTAAAATATGGCGTATTTTCTCTTTGTTGGTGTCCATCTTTGACGCGTGCTAAAAAAATACTGAGTCAAGTAATCACAAAACTATAGGCGTTTTCCTTTGGACCAATTTTAGTAGTGCGCAGTAGTTGTAGCTGTCATCATCTAGTCCACCTCGAACGAACGACCACTTCGAACGGAGAGTTACGCATACAATTTACGTTAGGTGGATTCTAGTTGCTAAAGTGAAAAAACCCGATTTTTGCGAGTTTGTTGGTTATGTTGAAGTGTCATATTTTTGTATTGTTTACTTTTGTATTGACAAATTGGAACAGATTTAATGTAACAGAAAGCTCTGTCCATCGAATTTTATACCGCGTCGTGAAATGGCATGTCGAAGTGAGTCCCAAGTACATGGGGTAGCCAACAGCATCCGAAATGCAAAATAACCAGATTGAATTCGCAGCTATGAAAGGTGTGCCAGATGTTGTTGGGGCTATTGATGGTTCCCATATTAAGGTCAATCCTCCTAAACGTGTCAAACAAGCATACTACAATGGAAAAAATTTTGTAGTGTACTTTTGCAGGGAATTGTAAACGCCGAGAAAAAAATTTGTAGATGTGTACTGTGGTGAACCTGGTTCATCAGAACTAATACTTTTGTATGAATTCATATTTATTATTATAATAAACGCCTCCTCGGCTTACAAAAACAAAAGTATTTTTTTTATTATATACATAAAATATGTTAAGGCAATTTATTCAACGTTTAAATTAAATAATTTCCGTACAAAGTTTAAATTAAATAATTTAAACGTTGTCCGGAACACATCCATGCCAGTTCACGTTGACAAGTACAATAAGTATTGTCAGATTGTTGCTGACTGTTTTGAGGTTATGTTTTACTAGAGTTTAGAATTTGGCTTTCCTTTGCTCATCTACTCCGGACTACTAAAATTGGTCCAAAGGAAAACGCCATATATCAGAAGTTTTTTTTAGTACAAAATCTTATCTTTCTAACGCCATCTAGTGCAATCCGATCGCACATTTACAACGGGAGATACAGACTCCTAAAGCCATCTATTGGCAAAATAATGTATTACTTTTTACTACACCTTATATAAATAGGAGTTTTGTTAGATTGAAAGAAAAAAAATCCCTATCGTTATATGGTAAGATTAATTTTAAATGAAAAGATAAAATTTATTGAAATTTACAATCTAATAAAAAAAAAAGGTAATTATAGCTTTAAACCACAGTACTAAATCTATATTAAATTAGAAGAGTTTTTAGTAATTCATTGGAAAATGCAGACTTGTTGTTGTTGGTTGTATCTCGAAATGTTCGTAAAGTTTTAACTTTTTAAAAACAAGGATTAAAAATTGCGTTAGTATTTTTTTTGTTATTGTTGGCCATTAAATAAGTCTTTCTTGTATTTTTTTCTCCTTCAAAATTAGAGGATAATTTTATGCTAATACTATGTGTTTATTAAAGGACTAAGTAATCAAAAGTTGAAATTTTCTTTTAATTCTCACAATTTCAATTAGCCAACAAATGAACACAAAAGTAAAGTTTTACCATCTTTTTTGCTGGCTGTCTGGTTTAGTATTGAAACTTGTTGAGTTGAATTTATTTCTATTCTGTTAAAAATGGATTTCTTTTCTTTGCTCCTTTTTTTTTAATTTCGGCAACCTATTTATTCGATGTGATATTTCGTGTTAAATGAATTTTAAAAGTTCACTACTATTTACATTGTTAATGTCGAAGAAAAAGCAACTGCTATGAAATTTTATGAAGCGTTACCCCATTAAGTTTGGTATCCTCGTCCAACGCATATACCTGGACAGGTTAGCAGAAGATATTGAATTTGAAAAAGATTTTCGGTGAATAAATAAACATGGCAACAGGATAAGTTTCAACTTATAAGGTTGGCGTCTATTTTTGTTTATTCGAAACAACTAGAACGAATTGAATTTGGACAAAGAAAAATTACTATCGATCCTTTTTATAGTATTTTTTTATAATTTTATTTTAAACCATTCTTTTTACAAAGTTAACAAAATTAATGGTTTTTTTTCTTATAGCAGAATTTTTTCTCTTCTCATAATGTACATTTTTTATCAAACTAACTTTAATAATTTCAAAATACCACATTTCAGATTGGAAATTATTTCAAAAATATTATAAAAATTAAATTTTATATAAACATATTAATTTTCACACTTGAATCTAATTGGGTTATTTTTATTAATATATTATATATTTTTTTTTTTAGGTTGGTAACGCTCTAGTTTGTATTGCGGTCTATACAAATTATTCAATGCGAACTGTGACAAATATTTTCATCGTTAATCTGGCTGTGGCTGATTTTTTCGTTATCCTTTTTTGCCTGCCACCAACCGTAGTATGGGACGTTACAGAAACATGGTTTATGGGAAATGCGATGTGCAAAGTCGTACTCTATTTTCAGGTACTATCAACATTTTATATATAAAAAAAAATTCATTACTTAAATTACTTATACATGATTGGAGGGGTAAGTTTGGGAAAAAACGAAGTAGTATTGAAATAAAATGTTAATTAAATAAATTTACTCTTAGCAAAAGTATATTTTTAATTTAAGATCATTTTTTATGGGTTTTTTCTCTTTTTTTTTAAATATATATAGAATAAAATTATTGGAAAAAAAATACTCTTTAATAAATAATATTGTTTTTAAAATTTAATTTATATTATTTGGAAAAAAACATTCGATTAATTTTGTTAACATATTTGTATCGTAACATTTTCAAAAATATTTACCATATTTTATAATTTATTCATTTATTTTTTTGCCCACTTAAATAAATGTAAAAGGAAAAATAATTTTTCATAAATACACAAAAATATAACGAATTTAATATGATTTGAATGAATTTATAGAATTGTTTAATTAAATTATAATAAATGTCAATATTAAAATTTATAATTAAATATGTATGAATGATATTTTGGCTATGTTAAAATAAAAACCAGCATTAATAAGGGTTATCCAATTTGTTTTCTGGGAAATAAAATTAAATAAAAGTCATTGAAAATTCTGATTTCGATAAAATTTCATTTGATTAATCCTTGTTAATATATTATATATGATTTATTATTTCAAAGAAATTAATACGATAAGAATTTTGACAGGACTTCATCTTTTTGCAATAATTTTGATGAATTTTTAGGGCTGTAATTTACGGAAAGAAGGAGGAAGACATTAAAATTTAGATTAAAACCAAACAAAAATATCATAAACGTGTAAAGTTCTAAAGGAGTAAGTCCTTAGAAAAAGATGGAAAAAAACTGGTTTTTAAAAAAACATTTTCAACATAATCTCCTTTTAGCTCTATACACTTTCCCAACCGTTTTTCCAAAGTTTTTATCCCGTCCAAAAAATAGGATTTCGGAAGTTCTGCAAAATACTCATCCGTTTGAGCAATGACGTCCTCGTTGGAAGTGAACCGTCGTCCGACAAGCCATTTCTTCAGATTGGGGAAAAGAAAATAGTCACTCGGGGACAAATCTGGTGAATAAGCGGGATGCTACAACAATTCCATTCTCAATTCCACAATTTTGGCCATAGAAACAGTGCAGGTGTGCACACGCGGATTGTCCTGATGCAAGAGGATTTTTTTCTTCTTCAGATGGAAGCGTTTCTCTTTGATTTCCTCGCTCAACCGTTGCAATAACGATGCGTAATACGTCCTGTTATTGTTTTTCCTTTCTCCAAGTAGTCGATAAAAATGATGCCCTGCGAATCCCAAAAGACCGTGGCCATCACCTTGCCGGCCGATGGCACAGTTTTTGCCTTCTTCGGAGCCAGTTCACCCTTGAAAATCCACTGTGATGACTGTCTCTTCGTTTCTGGAGTGGAGTAGTGTATCCAGGTTTCGTCCACAGTGACATATCGATGAAGGAATTCGGCAGGATTGCGATGAAAGAGTGCCAACATAGCCTCAGAGTCCACTACACGATTGCGCTTATTCTTCTCCGAGAGTAAACGCGGCACCCATCTTGCCGAAATTTTTTCCACAGACAATTTTTCATGCAAAATTGAAGCGACTGTACCTTGTGATATGCTCGTGGCCTCGCCGATCGTTCAAAATCAGATCGTGGATTTTGTCGATGATTTCAGGAGTAGACACCTCAACTGGGCGTCCTGAACGATGTTCATCTTTTGTGGATGAACGGCCACGTTTAAATTCATTCACGCAATTGTAAACCATCGCAAACACAGGTGCAGATGTGCCATGAACTGCATCCAACTCGGCTTTGATTTCTTTCGGGCTTAAGCCTTTCAAATGGAGATGTTTGATGACAGCCCTAAACTCGCTTTTTTCCATTGTTATGCACAAATAAATGTCGTTAACTTTAATCGACGATAGAAATTGACCTACGCTATCGATCGAGCTGAAATTTTGACAGCTTTCCTGTCGATAATGCTACTTACAAAAAAAAATCTTTACCGACACTACGAGCAATTTCTCGGATTTTCTAAGGACTTAGTGAACGACCCTCGTACCCTACTAGGCATGCTTGTTGCTATCTTTATGCGTTGATTAAGGGGGGTTTGAAGTGTATCCAATGTGGTGCTGTCACACCCATGATAACCAGAAAATTTTCATGCCGAAAAATTTAGGAGAAAATGGAGACATCCAAAGGAGATTCTAAGAAAAAAAATAATTTAAAAAAATTAGAGAAACTATTCATGCAAAGGAGAGGGATCAGTAAATGAAGAGGTAGTTTTTGTACTACTTAACCATCGGCCCAAACCACCACACTATGGTATGCTCTGGCATAATACCAACTGCCTTGTGTAAACTTTTTCACTTTATGATGTCGACTAACTCGTGTTCTCTTCGGTTTCGACGTTGATTTGACGAAGCGTCATCGATCAATGGAATCTTCTAGCAGTAGTGCTACCAGAGGAAACAAAACTGACCGAAAATGACATGCGAAGTCTTGCTGATTTATGCGCCACCTCTTTGAATTTTAGGCAACCAACAAATCATCAATACTATCACCAAGACTACCATAACCGATTTAACGCTTTTATTTAAAATTTTCACTGCATACGAAATTCAATTTTAATTTATTTCTATTAAAGTATTATGAAATATTTGTTGAGAAATATCTTGAGGAGAAATTACTTAATCAAAAACTACTGTAAATAGTAAGGTGCTCTCACACCCACAATAACAAAAAAAAATCATTCCTGGGCATACTAGGTCTGTTAAAAAAGTATCGCGAATTTTGTGTTTTTTCAAAAATTATTTATTTATTCATGAATATCTATTTTGTTCCCTTCAAAGTAATCCCCACCAGATATTATACACTTGTGCCAATGTTATTTCCAATCCATGAAGCACTTCAAAAAATAATTTTTTTGATCTTGTTCAGATCCTCCTTCGATGCCGTCGTTATCTACTCAATCGTAGCATAGCGTTGTCATTTTATATGGCTCTCCCAGATCTGGGGAATACGGTGGCTACGGCATTATTAGTACATTGTTTTTGGTGAAAAATTCGCGCACAAGCAACGATCCGTGAGCAGGGGCGTTATCATGGTGCAAAAGCCAATTTTTGTTCTTCCACAAATCCGGGCGTTTCTGGCGGGTTGCTTAGCGCAACTTACGCATAACGTGCAGATAATATTCCTTATTGAACGTTCTACCCTGTGGCAAGAACTCATGATGC
Source organism: Atherix ibis (assembly GCA_958298945.1). Lineage (NCBI taxonomy): Eukaryota > Metazoa > Arthropoda > Insecta > Diptera > Athericidae > Atherix > Atherix ibis. The sequence goes on along the minus strand of OY282605.1, from coordinate 24,493,432 downwards.
ACCACGCCCATGCAATCGAAGAAAACTGTAAGCAAAACCTTCACATTCGACCGAACTTGGCGCGCTTTTTTCGGCGCCATTGGGATGATTGAGCTTTGGTTTCCATGTCATAACCATAAACCTATGATTCGTCACCAGTAATGACCCGCTGGAGCAAATTTGGATCGTCGTGGACAACTGCTCCTTAGCAATGTTAATGCGATGACGTTTTTGGTCAAAATTGAGGCAAAAATCGAAGACGAGCCAAAACACGTGCAAGCAAAGCTGCTGTCAAAAATTAACTGAACATTCAAAATGGCCGAACTTGAGTACCAACATAACGCCACAAAAAAATCGAAATTCGAATATACGTAACTCGCGATACTTTTTGAACAGACCTCGTATAGGGGAATATAGAGACACTCAAAGTTGTTAATTTCTCCATGGGAGGGGAGGAAAGAGAGGTGAAAAGCAAAGAGATAAAAAAAATAAAAATTTACTTTAAGAGAGAGAAAAATATTGGAGAAAAAAAATTCTGGTAAAATGGAAAAATATTAATAGAAAATTAGGAGGAGGAGGTGTAAAAATTGGGATGGATAAAAAATTTATAAAAAAAAACTTTTAAAATGAAAAAAAGAAACAAAAAACAAAATCAAAATCAAAAAAAAAACCAGGAAGAAATGGAAAAGGGTGAAGCCGACCGTCGACGGTGATGGGACAGCCTTAGTTGTTACAGCTCTCCATGGCCTTTCACTAAATCCCCCCTTGTGTTTCCACACCAGAAAAAATGCCAGATCATAAAGGGCATAGTGGTTGCACCGAAAGGTGTTAATTTCTCCATTTCATCAGAGGGGTTGGGGAGGGGGGTTTGTAGTTTAAGATAGAGGTTAAAAAAAACAAAAAAAACCAATGAAAAATAATAGAAGAAAAAAAAACTAAATACTATCCAGGTAAATGGAAATTGTCGAGAAGATTAAAATTTGTGGAAAATATTTTTAAATAATTTAAAAGCGAAACAAATAAAAAATTTAAATATCTCAATGAAAGCAATTCACAACTTAGATGTTCCCTCTCTCTTTGGCCTATCCCCAAAAACTCCAATTGGCACTACGCGTACAACTAATTTAGGAGTGCCCCTTTTATGATGATCTCTTTTCTGAAACCGGTGGCTCAAGGAATTGGTCTTTAGTTTTATTAAATTATTTGACTTTGTATACACTTTGAACTGCGGGGTGGTTCGAAGTGTATGCAAAGTGGTGCTTTTCGAATGCCTCGTTTAACACCTTTTACTTCATAATGATGCCCCGGCTCACTCGTACTCTGCTCGTACCTTAGATTAAAGAAGAACTGGATAGGCCTGTACACAAAAATTCTGTCGGAATTTTGTGGCAATACATTCGTAGAACGCACACACATGCAATACAACAGAAACAGCGTAAACCATTGGGAGCCAATTTTAAACTTCAGGATGCGATTGAAGCGGTTCGTTCAAAACCATTTTCATATGCGATGCCATTTATGCGTAAACGGATAGATTTTTTAATATTGCGGATTTTGTTGTTTGATGGAATTAGTTTTGGAAATTTATAATAAAACACAGTATTCTATTTTAAAATATTATTTATTTATTTATTAGATATTTCAACAATTATGTGCACAATAAGAAGAAAAATTTTATGTACTTAAAAAATTAGTAACTAATATTCTAAAAAAAAAACAATATTATGTAGTAAATCCATTATAATATGGTCTAATAGAGCAAGCAAAACAAATTTATTTAAATAATAAGCCTTCCGAAGAATATACTTTATTTATTTTAACACAATGAAAACAGCAATGAAAAATAGACTGAAAAATTCGGTCCCTTAAACTTTCTTACACACACTTTACGTACACCGGCACTGTACTATTTTCTGGTAAACATTGAACTGTCAACATCGGATTTGTTTACATTTGTTCAATGCCGAACTTTTCACTTTTTCACCACTTTTTGGATTAAATATATCACTTAAACCCATTTAGGCACATCACAAATAAAATTTTTGTTATTTTATTTACTAAAACTACAGATGTCAACTTACCGAAAGAAAGAAATTCCCGGCTTCCTCATGTAATTGTAGGAAAAACAATTTTTCACGAAACACTTCATTTTCTGTAATAAAAACTTCTTATTAAATGTTATCAATATTAAAACTATTTATAAATATACTTACTTTTTTTTAAATACTTTGTAATACATAAAAACAACATTTTAAATTTCACTTTCAACACTTTATTATTTTTATCAATGACAAATACCAAAATGACACCGCTAGTTATATTAGTTCGAGTTGTAATCACTTTCATGGAGAATGGCAGGTTGTAAAACTCTCCGAAAGTCCACAAAATTGAGGCGGTTTATATTTGAATGATATTTACGAAATCAATATTAAACCTAAAATAGAATTCCATTTCATATCAAAAGATTGTAAAAAAAATAAAAATTGCCAATCGTTGTGTTTAAATTGTATTTTTCTTTTTAATAAGTGAATTAAAAAGAATATAAATTAGGCTTTTGCAATGTAATAATTTTCTATTACGAGAACTAGATGGCAGTGAGTGTCATATCTACATAAAAATATCCACAAAAAGCTATGTGATAAATGCGAATTCTCGCCGCTTGGCATGTAATTCTTACACAAAATTGCGTATACATATACGGTAAGGGCCTATCCAGGTATTCTTTAATCTAAGGCTCGTACACCATCGTATGGTACGATCGACGAAGTGTTATCGATGAAATCTTCTGGCAATAGTGCTACCAGAAGCAACAAAACTGAACGAAGATTCATTGTATAGTCTTTAAATTTTAGCTAACGAACAAATTATCAATACTTTTGACAAGACTATCATAGCAGATAATTTGCGTAGCTTTACAAAAAAAGTCCAACGGATTAAATCTCACGATTTAGGATGCTAACTGACGTTAAAAATTCTCATCAATAAAGGCTGCAAAGTTTTTCCAAAATGTGTGGTGTTGTGTGGCTCATAGTGCCCTTTATGTTGAAACCACATATGATTCAGATAAAATCTTCAAGTTGTAGAAAAAAGGCAGTTATCACTTTGCGCCTAAAATACACACTAGACAGTAACTTTCCGAGGAAACATTAGCATCTCTACGATCACTTGTAGATTTTTAGAGCCTTTACTTATTGACGTATCTATTGAGCGAACAATGAGCTGCATTATTGAAGAAATTTGGTTTCAAAAAATCATTATCCAATTGGCGTATCTTCTTCTTATCTTAACATATTTATTTGAAAGTTTAATACAATAATTTTTAATAAAATTTTTAATAAATATATCCTCAACAATTTCATTGTTTTGACAAATGTTATACGAACTTGTGCTTTCCAAAGCGCCAAATGGATAATCCTTTTTATTGTATTGATGGAACAATAAAATTCAATTTTCTTAAAACTTATAATTATTTATTTAATAAAATTCTAATTAATATTTGATTGATTATCAAATATTGATTCGAATTTTGTTGAATAAATAATTATTAGTCATTTCATGAATATAAATAACCTCACTGTTGATAGAATTTCGAAAATTATTCTTTGGAATTTAATGAGTTGGTTTATTTTAATAACTCTTTCAGAAAATATCTATCATTAAATAATAGCGACAGCCTCCGGGTTGGTTTTCATAACTTTTGATGTCTTCAAGAAATCATTAGAGAAAATTATTGCAAAACTTAAGTTATATGAACTTTTTTTTTTGTTAATTAATTTTATGCCATAATTATCTAAAAAGTTAAATTTAACTTTAATCGAGAATGTTTTTAGAATGGCTTCACAACTTTATTTTGTTGCCATTTTGGTTACCGGTTATTCTGTTAGTCGATATACAACTCAGTTGGAGAGAGTAAACGTAGTAAAATTATTATAAAGTTTTATTCATCAATAACTGTGACGCTTTGACAATAACGTGAAAAATTCGGAAGATTTAATGTTAAGACCTTTATTTTTATAGAAAACTAATAATGAGTAAGGAAATACATTTCCGTTGATAGGCAAAATAGCCCCTTCCGGGGATGTAAAAATCTGAAGGTAAATTACGAACTACCCTTACACATTCTTTGAGTGCCTATATGAAGGGGTGCGTGGGCCGCACTTTTAATTGAGGCTGCTGTTAGCAAATCTATTACAATTATTCGTGAGCGATAAACGGAGATGCTACAGAACGTTTTCATGCGTGAAATGGATATCAGTTGGGTTTGGAAGACATGTGGTCCAAACAGAACCGATCCTACATCGCACACCACTGCTCATTCTATAATGAAAATTCTACGAACATTGTTACCTGACCAAATTATGTCGAAAAGGGATTATCTCAATAAGCCCACCTAGCTGTCTAGATTTAACTGTGCTTATTTCTTTCCTAGACTTGCTTGATAGATTGGGTGGTGCCACACTTAAGCTCACAGATGCAGCTGTCTATGAACATACAATATTCTTTTCTGACAAGCAATTTATTAGTGGTTAACATTGCGAATTCAAATGTGGAATCTTACTAAATAAAACTTACACTTTCCATAAATAAATATGGGCAATTAAGACCATAGTTGAGACCAAAATTTCTCAGTATATTAAATTTTCATGAAATGACTCGGTTCTCATCTGTATTCGATAATGTTTGATGAGCTTCGAAAATGTTGAATTGCGTTTATAAGGTATTGGGTCTGGTGGATGGATGGTGGTTTATCGTCTTGTTCTAGACAAATAGACTACTTTTGAATTGCTTTCATTTGTTGAGCTCCTAGACCTAAAGAGCCCTTTTAAAAGTCCCCTCCTTAATTTTCTTAAGCATTTCTAATAGGATTCATAAAAATGGAACGTGAAGTTACAAAATAGCCTCTTGTTTTTATCTCAGAGACCTTACATGCACACAATAAAAAGTTTTCTGTTCGAATTTTTGCTATATTTCATTAAAACCATCTATTGTATTGATAAAAAATTACTTGAGAATAAAATTATACGAGGGTCGTTCAATAAGTCCTTAGAAAAAAATGGAAAAAAACTGTTTTTAAAAAAAAAAAAATTTATTTTTCAACATAATCTTCTTTTAGCTCTATACACTTTTCCAACCGTTTTTCCAAAATTTTTATCCCGTCCAAAAAATAGGATTTCGGAAGTTCTGCAAAATACTCATCCGCTTGAGCAATGACGTCCTCGTTGGAAGTGAACCGTCGTCCGCCAAGCCATTTCTTCAGATTGGGGAAAAGCAAATAGTCACTCGGGACCAAATCTGGTGAATAAGCGGGATGCTGCAACAATTCCACAATTTTGGCCATGGAAACAGCGCAGGTGTGCACACGTGCATTGTCCTGATGCAAGAGGATTTTTTTCTTCTTCAGATGGGGGCGTTTCCCTTTGATTTCCTCGCTCAACCGTTGCAATAACGACGCGTAATACGCTCCTGTTATTGTTTTTCCTTTTTCCAAGTAGTCGATAAAAATGATGCCCTGCGAATCCCAAAAGACCGTGGCCATCACCTTGCCGGCCGATGGCACAGTTTTTGCCTTCTTCGGAGCCCGTTCACCCTTGAAAATCCACTGTGATGACTGTCTCTTCGTTTCTGGAGTGTAGTAGTGTATCCAGGTTTCGTCCACAGTGACATATAGACAAAGGAATTCGGCAGGATTGCGATGAAAGAGTGCCAACATAGCCTCAGAGTCCACTGCACGATTGCGCTTATTCTCCTCTGAAAGCAAACGCGGCACCCATCTTGCCTAAATTTTTTTCACAGACAATTTTTCATGCAAAATTGAAGCGACTGTACCTTGTGATATGCCCGTGGCCTCAACTAATTCGCGCACTTTAATTCGCCGATCGTTCAAAATCAGATCGTGGATTTTGTCGATGATTTCAGGAGTAGACACTTCAACTGGGCGTCCTGAACGATGTTCATCTTTTGTGGATGAACGGCCACGTTTAAATTCATTCACGCAATTGTAAACCGTCGCAAACACCGGTGCAGATGTGCCATCAACTGCATCCAACTCGGCTTTGATTTCTTTCGGGCTTAAGCCTTTCAAATGGAGATGTTTGATGACAGCCCTAAACTCGCTTTTTTCCATTGTTATGCACAAATAAATGTCGTTAACTTTAATCGACGATAGAAATTGACCTACGCTATGGATCGAGCTGAAATTTTGACAGCTTTCCTGTCGATAATGCTACTTACAAAAAATCTTTACCGACACTACGAGCGCAATTTCTCGGATTTTCTAAGGACTTATTGAACGACCCTCGTATTTATATAAATGAGAATGATTCTGAATATTATTTTGTGACAACAATTTTACATTATTTTTATACTTTAATAGCTATATCGGGTTTTCAGTCTTCATAGTGGTCCTGTAAGGCTTTAATTGCAATTATATATTATCGATAGTATTACCATGACGTCCTACTGTGTAGTGCGTTTTGATCTTGGAGAAAAAACGAAAAGTCATACAGACGTAGATTAGTTAAATTGAGGAACTAGTGAAATACAGGAATCACTTTTCCGATAAAAACTCAAAATTCTTTTGATTTTCTCCCTGAGGTTTATCATAAAATCGTGAGTAAATCGTGAGTTAAACAGTTTTAACGTTTATCGTTGGTGTGACCTCACAGAGCACCTCATTAGTTTTCGATATTGAAGATCAAAGTTGAAGGCCTTCATGGGCGAGGTTTTCCTTTCATTGCTTCTCGGCCTTCCAAACATGCTTTATTCCTTTGAAAAACTCGTGGTCTTGATAAGGAATGTTCCCCATTTTCGTAAGCCAAACTTTCAAATTCACTAAGCCTAACTCGAAATTTTTCGTAACGCACTACAAAAACACAACTTCATCTATCATCCTGTCTGTATAGGGTCATGCAGTTACATGATGACCCCTAATGCTCAAGCTACGAGTAGTAGATGTCTGCAGTGTTGCCAGATCGTTATCATTGATATTCTCATTACTTTGCTGCAACTCCTCATATTTGTCACATGTAAAAAAAAAACTATTAATTTTGGAACTTTGTTTGTAGATAAACATTTCATTCTGGTTTTGGCGTTGGGATTGTGCGGACGTTTAATTCAAGTGCTGGTTTTTGTTATTTATTTATAACGATGCCTACTCCTTTATTTGACATTGTTGTTTCATCGGAGTTTTAGGCGTAGAATATTATTACCCATGACCTCGTCCCATACAAAAAATATTACTAAATATATAGGCGTTATTTCCCATAAAAAAAAAATAAAAACAATATCCCTTTACTATCAGAATGGAAGGGGATTAAGGATAAAAACTACCAATCTATTTCAAGCATCACTTTCTTCATACTATGACGTTATAATTTTCCTTAAGGATAGATACTCAGGATTTAATACACGTGACAGGGGAGTGCTTATTGCATGAATATCGCACTTTTGAGAGGTGTAAACTCTAATTGGTGTGCGTTTATATTCGACTTAACTCTATCAGTTTTGGTGATAATGACGGTCGTAGTTTGTTTGATCTTACGACACTAAGCTTAGTTTAACATACCCAATATCCGATGGATAATGATTTGGGATGACGAATACTGCCTCCCTATGAATTCCCGTACAGTTGGGGAATCGCAGTTCTTCGATGCAGTTACTCTAATGGGTTTGCACCAAATCTGTAACATCGGCAATATTACGGGTAGACAGATGGATGTTATATTTTCTTCAGAGGCGGGTGATACTTTAGTCGATTCAGTTGCGCACAATTTGTGTACTATTGATGACTATCATCCGCCGATCTTAATTTTTTATAGTCATCTTCTATCTAGAATTGAAGAAAAAAAACCGAAAAGTTTCGTTTCATTACAAACTTACTTCCCGGATAACCCAATATTTTATATATTGACCTTTTTTCTTCAAGTGAATCACTCAATTTGTCCAACTTCAGAATTGATCGTTATGTTGCTATATAGAAGCTCGAAATAAACGATTCTTTTGAAATCTCACTAAACAGAAAGCATAACCTTCTTTTGATGAATATTGACTTTGAGCCGGTTCATCTTTTCTACTCCAAGATCTTTTGAGCTTAACATTTTTGTAGACAACCCATTTCTCGTCCCCAGCGATTATACGCTTCAAAAATGGATCGTTTTCTTGACAAACGTCAATGCAACGGCACAATTTTTTTTTCCGTAAGAAGATGAGGAAACCATACTATGTGGAGCTTTGAGATTAAATCTACCCGTTTCAAATGATCATGACCGTACCAGAACGTGGTGCCTCTTTGATATCAAAATTGCCGGATCGAAATTTTGCAAACCATTTTTGGCACTGCCGTTCACTTAACACATCTTCTCCATATACATCGGATAATTTGTTTCTTGCTTGAACAGCATTTTTATCTTTTCTATATTAAAAAAATAAAATATGCCGAAAATTCTATTTTTCACCAAAAACTACTGTGCAGAATCAATCGAGCAAGCTTCGCTATCTTAGCTGTCAAAATACATATGATTATGCGGCTTAAGTGTGAACTTGGTTCTGAAAAAATACAATTAAGTCCTCTGTTCTTTCCGAACAACCCAATACTTGCATATCTCGCATGTTTGATGCAAATCTTATCATATAGATCGGTGAATATTTGCTTACACTTACTAGAATTGCTTCCTAGCATTTGTTAGCATATTCCTTAGCATTTGTTTTGGAAAGTTGTGTGCTTCGAGTTGAAGCTTAAAATCAAATAAATTAAAATTTAATTTTTTAATGCCAAAAATTATTTTTTTTTTCAGAGAAGAAACTTTTTTGAATAATTAACAAAAATTTGTAATAAAAGCTAAGTGCTTAATATCTGACAACCTTATTCCTTTTCCACATGGGCTAAGACATTCATTAAGTGCCCCCAGTGCTTTATAAAAATAAAAATCTATTTTTTTCTACTAATTCGAAATAAATCTACTAAATTAAAAAAAATTTCCTATAAAAGATTCGAATTATTTTCTTAATATAAAAAGATAAACTTATAAGAACAGATATTCTCCCAACTTTTATGATTATAGATTTTTTCTTATCGAACTTCTTCAATAAAATCAAAGATGATCATTAGCCTTCTTTTCTTTTTAAATAAACTCTTTTTTACTTATCTTTAATTATTCAAATTAGAAATGAAAGAATTCTTTTACAAAAAAAAAAAAAAAAGATCTAAATATAAAAAAGGGAAATTGTTTCAGAGAAACACTTTTTTCTTTGCCTTGCTGAATATTAAGAATTATTTAAAATTAATGTGATGATTATCATATTTTCTTATATTTTTTTTATTAAAAAAAAAGGGGGAAATTAATTAAAATAAGAGAAAAGAAAATTTCTAGCAATTTATCAGGACATTTTTTCTTTAATAATAATAGAAAATGACTGGTCAATTTTTGCTTATTTCGATCGTGTACTCTTGAAACAGTAAAACGTACAAAAGGAACAAAAATTATTGTATACTAAACGAGAACAAAAAGTACTCCCACATTTTGTAATAAGGATTCTCTCACAATACACACGATTGTCTATCGTATAGATTATTAGGAAAAGGGAAGAACATTTTTAATTATCTGGAATTATTCCGGCTAATCTAGGTTGATGTGAATCGTTTAGGTTATCTAACAGAATATGATCCACTTCAGTTGAGAAACTTAATTCATCGGATTGCCTAGTCGACGAAACAATGGCAACAAAGTTCCTCACACACTTAAAATGTTTCTGTCGTTTCTCCTGTTTGTGTTTCCACTGTTCTCATTCTAAGAACTTTGTTCATTTTTCTGTTTCCGTATTCTGATTTCAGATTTTCGTTGTTTCTGTTGTTTTTATTTTTCCCTTGTACAATATTACAATAAAATCTTATTAGTTGGAACAAGATGTCTTTTGTCTTGATTCTAATTTTCAAGATAAAGAGAAGAAAAAAAAGTAAATCTTTAATTTGGTATAATTTTGTTATCAGAAAAAGATTTTCAAAAGAACAAGTAAAGATTTTCTCTGATTTCTATTTTATTTATTTTCTTCTATTGCAATCGATTTTTTTCTTTTGCCTATTAAAAGGCAACTTCAAATAGGAAAATAAGTTTTCGTAGAGAAGCAGTCATGTTTAAATTTTTGGGGGAATTTTTTTCATTTCACACTTCTCAGGCATCTTGATAGGAATAAATTCATTAGCCCATGATCTTAGGGATGATTCCTAAGCGTTGAATTGAATAAAATTCTGAAGGAGCAACCATTATAAAAGAGTGTATTTGAAGATATTGTTTTTTGTTGTTTTCTTCCTAAAAGAAAACTTACTTTACTTTTAATGTTTATATCTGAACGTACGAGTATTTTGTTTTTCCATTTTTGATATTTATCGAGAATTTTTTCGAGGGTTTCATGTTTATCAGATTTTCGGTACAAAGTTTTCTAACATATTTTCTTACGGCATATGGTGTGCTCATTAGTTAATTTTAGTCTTATACGTATCTGAAAATATTATTAAAAAGGCTTCAAATTCCATTTCAAGTTTTAATTATGCTATTAAATTTGTTTTATCTTTAATAGATTTTATGAAATATTTTGCTTAAGAACGACATGAATTTGCATTGTTTATTTTTCAATTAATAATAAAACAATTAAATAATAATTTTTGCTGATTTTATATTTTTTTTTCAGAAATATTTTTACAGACATATTTTAGTTTTTTTTTTTTTGTAAGGATATTTTGAGTTTCTAAGCATGGAAATGAGTATCAACATTTTCAAGATCTTAAAAGTTACTGGAAATTCTGAATTGTTTACGATTTTATTTTATGTTATCTTTAAAAAAAAATTGTACTAATCAGCACTCGTTCAATAGATTTTTTAAAAAAATGTTTACTTAAAAAGAATTTTTATTGTTTATTTTTATATAAAAAACGTTGTACTTAAATTATTTTTTTCCAATCGATTTTTCTAAAAAAACCAAATCCAATGAATTCTCGAATATCTTAGCGATATTCGATGATGTTCCACAAGGCAGCTAACTTGGTCCCATCGTCTACACTATTTATACATCCGATATTCCAATTTATACCAACACTTTCTTGGCTACATATGAAGATGATGCAGTCCGCTCTGCATTTAGCAACAATTCTCAGCATACTTCCGTAATTTTCCAACAAAAAAAACTGTACTTAAACAACTGATTGACATGGATTCCATACACAAAACTCAGAGCTCTTCAAAAATACTCATTTCATTTCAGTCGAAATTGCTTCGTAAGATTGTCGATGCTCTCTTTTTATGTTCATCATTAAAGCAAAGTCATTTTATTCATCATTACATTAAGTGTCTCACTATAAAAAGTTTTCAATTTCGTCTATCAATTTTCCAATCCTTGTTCGAAAGCTATTCCCGACTATGTTTCTTTGAAGCATCTAGCGGCAACTTAAGGATTATGGGTTTCTCGATTTTTTAAAAATTACCAGTCTTAGTATCTAAAGGGTTTTTGAATAAGTACTTGACTAATTTTTTTTTAAATATCTCGCAAACCATTTAAGAATGGAACTCGACTTCTCTCATATGTCCACCACGGGCACGCTTGCAGCGGTTAATTCGTTAAAGACAATTTTCGGTGACTCGGCCACACAATTCGACGAGAATGACCGCTATTTCTCGTTCGATGTTAGCTCTTAGGTCCTCTAACATCGCCGGCTTATTGGCATAGACCATCGATTTAACGTAGCCCTACAGAAAAAGGCTTAGAGGTGTTAAATCACAAGATCTCGGCGGCCAATCGATAGGACCCTGTCTCGATATAACACGTTCTCCGAACTTGGACTTCAATAAGTCGATTGTTTGTCCCACTGTGTGGGATGTAGCACCGTCTTGTTGAAACCACATATCACTGATATCCAGCCCATGCAATTGATCGAAGAAATAACGCTGCAACATGTCTCGGTAGCGTTCACCATCATTTTCATCAACGAAGAAAAATAGCCCAATGACACCACCGGCATGAAAACCTCACCATACGTGTACAGTCACTTTTTGTGGATGAAGTGGTGTTTCATGAAGCACATGAGGGTTTGCAGCACTCCAATAATGCATGTTTTGTTTGTTGACGAAGCCATTCAATCAAAAATGCGCTTCATCACTGAAGATGATTTTGCGATGAAAGTCGTCATTTTCGGCAAACTTCTCTAGAGCCCAATTTGAGAATGTGCGTCGCTTCATATGGTCAAGCGGCTTTAGTTTTTGAGTTAATTTGATCTTGTAAAGGTATTTTGACAATGACAGCGCACTGATTTGTTTAAGGGTGCGTTCACAGTAAGAAATCAAATGTGTCAAGTTGCTATTGAAAAACCCGATAGTTTGTATTAAAGTCCCTTGTGCATGAGCCAAAGGCCACTTTATAGTACCACGACCCTGGGGCCCATTGTCAGCTTCAAGTATAGTATGGAAGAGGCTTTATTAGTTCACTAAACAAAGCTGGTTTTTTGTTATTTGTGGAGCAAATTAGTTTCTTTTAACACTTGGGAATGAAATTATGAAATAGAAGAAGCTCAACAATGGAAGGAACTATGCCCGCAAAGGAATCCGGATTTGCTGCAATTCACTTAAAAGATGCAGAATTGTAAGCAGAACGCCATAGGATTGGATAATAGTCCTAAACTATTATCATAGCTTAAAGGGCGGCTAGGGTTTTAGTAAAGATGGTGATTTAGTGTCGACTAAAAGGTGATTTTATTGCGCACAGCTCTCCATAGTACGCAGCCGTCTTGTAGATAGACGGGTCGGCAGACGCCTCCTTAAGCCTACCTAAAAACGTAGATACTCTCAATACCGCTCCCAACCATGACTCCAAATATAGATGCGGAGAGGGGAAGTTTGTAAGTGGGAAAAGAACCATCTGCGTCTCATATAGAATATGAATTTCTCTTCGAGTTAAAGAGATACTATGAATAATAATAAAAATATTAGAAGGGGAGCAAGAGGCACATATTCTCAAAACCACTTCGACCAAAAAAGTCTTTTGTGGTACATAACCCAAACTCAGATAATAGTAATATTGAAGCTTTTAGCGAACCTCAATATCATATTGGTTGGTAGCCCGGAACTTTTCTAGGGATCAGGGAATCCCAAACCAAGATGGCGAAGTTTCTGGCTCCCTTTGGACCAAAAACGACAGATAGTTGTGTCAGATTTGCCCATCTTATTAAGAGGACCTCTGCAGTCCTTTTTTTTAGAAAATGTGATGCATTTTTTAGAGTGAGTCAATCCCGCGGAATTATCCCAGTGTGAACGTTCCTAGGACACTATAATGGACTCTAGTTGCCCTTTTGGATAATCACAGAAGGGTTCAGGTTCAATGAAAGGATCCTTTTGGCAAGTTTGTCTGCTCGTTCGTTACTTTAAAGACCCTCATGACGTGCCACTCAAAACAAAATTACTTTGTTGTATCTGGCCAGTTGATTTAGGACCGTGTGGATATTCCAATGCAGCTTGGCTTTCTCAGAGGATGCAGACCTTTGCGTTAAGTAGGTTCCTTCTGATACCCTCTCTAGCACAAAGCTCTATAGCATATATTTCTGCCTGAAAATGGAAGGGGAATTATCAAGCGCTTCAGATAGAGGTGGCTTAGGTCCGACAAGATCCCCCCCAATTCCCCCATTAGTTTGAGAACCATCAGTATAAAAGACGAGCGCCCTTTTTAAAGTAAAGACACCCCTCCTTTTTTCAAGTTAGGCGCTCCGTGAAAATTTCTTTGAAGGACTGGTTTAAGTTAAGTTTCCACGGCATTGCCTCCGAGAGATAATTGACTTCCTGGAAGTCTATTAGGTCCATACAATCTTAAGTTGTCTAAACAAGCCGCCTGTTTTAAAGGTTTTGAAATATCCTTACCTGAGAGCCCTCTTAGCCGCTTCCTTTTTAATATAAAAATTCAACGGTATCAGGTGAGAAAGAGCCTCAAGAGCTGTCGTGGGGCAAGTTCGTAAGGCACTGGTAATGCCCAATTATGCGTTTTTGATTGGTCTTAGGCCATTAATAAGAGCCGCGTAGATGATGACTATTGCCAAATATGACCCCACGTAGGGTCTTTTTTTATTTATTTTTTTTATTTAGATTATTGAGGTACAGGGGGAAACCTTCAAAAGGTACTAGACTGGGAGGCCTTCTATCTGTCAGACGAGTTATGCGGGATTGTTACCTAGCTAAAACCTAACCTGTACCTCTACCGTTGCTCCCGGAACGATGGTTCCCCGGCGGCACTCTTTGTAAATACTACTTCGCCGGGCGTTCTTATAATATTTTACTATTTATTATATTTTACTGCTGTCCCGATGTTATGACGCCTCGCGGCCTATTCTTCGTACGTGGTCCGAAGATCCTTCATTAAAGATTCCGCAACTCTGTTCCAAGCCGATTGGTTCTTCAGCATGCAGTCCACTATGTTTTCTGGACTGATGGAATGATCCAGATTTTTCTCCAGTTCTGCCCGTGTCGCCTCGTAAAAGGGGCATTGGAAGAACACGTGTTCTGCATCTTCTAGCACATCGTAGCAACGATGACAGATTGGGGAGTCTTTTCTCTTGAATTTGTGCAAATATGCCCGAAAGCATCCATGTCCAGTCAAGAGTTGGGTGATGTAATACCCGACTTCCCCGTGCAGGCGAGTGACCCATTTGGTGACATCTGGGATCAGTCGATGGGTCCACCGACACTTCGTCGAGCTGTCCCATCTTTCTTTCCAGAGGCGAAGACTCTCGGGTCTCTCCTCTTCACAGAGGACCTTTCGCCGCGCTTCCTTCTTCCTACGATCTCGCTCTCCTGCCAGGATGTCGATGGGTGGGCATGATGCCACAACGTTGACCGTATCGTGTGATACCGTTCGGTATGCTGACGCCACTCTAATCGCTGAGAGCCGCTGGACTGATGACATTGTCTTGCGGTATGTTGTTAGCTCTAGCGATTTCGCACACACTGGTGCTCCCACACTGGCGTATAGCTCACACTGGCGTATAGCAGGACGGAGTTAACTACAGTTGCCAGTAGTCGTCTTCGAATTTGCCTGGGACTTCCGATATTGGGCATTATCCGCAAAAGCGCGCCCTGTACTGCTGATGCCTTCTTGCTGGCGCTGGAGATGTGCTTCTTGTAGTTGAGTCTGGCATCCAAAACCACTCCTAGATACCTTATGTAGGATAGCGACTGGATGTCGTGGTCGCCTACTCTTATGGTAATGGTCTCCATTTTCTTCCGGCTACTCACAAGGAGTGCTTCGGCCTTCTGTTCCGCCAATGACAGGTCTGCCGATGTCATCCACTGTCTTATCCTCCGGATGGTGGTGGAGAATGCGGCTTCCAGATCCTCCAGGTGTTTGGCTACAAGGACAACCGCTACGTCGTCCGCGAAGGCCACGAGCGTTGTGTTCGTCGGTAATTCCAGATGGAGTAGGCCGTCGTACATGACGTTCCACAAAAGTGGCGCCAGGACAGAGCCCTGAGGTACCCGTGACCCTATACTCCGCTGGTTCATCCTCCGTTTCGTAGTGTAGTAGTCGATCACTGATCTGACCATCCTCCGTACGTAGTAGGGCACCCCCATGTTCTTAAGAGCCTCCAGGACTCGATCCCAGCGGGCTGAGTTAAAAGCATTTTTGATGTCCAGGGTGACAATGAGGCAATACTTTTTGGAACCGCCTTTCCATCTCTTTCCTGAGATGGCTTCCTTTGCGATGTTCGTGACGAGTTCCAACGCATCGATGGCCGATCTCCCCTTCCTGAATCCGAATTGGAATTCGGAAAGTTGAGAATCGATGTATTGCTCCAATCTGTCGGCCACTATCCGCTCGAAGTTATTCCCGTCCGAATCTAGCATGCAAAGTGGACGATAGGATACCCCACGTAGGGTCTGACTATTGCCAAATTATAAAGGGGATAGTTAGCGAAGCAAAATCTATTATGAATTAATATGACTGGGGCTTCGTAAAGGTGATAGAGGATGGATTTACCACCAGTTTCAATTAGAATTGAGTCCACCAAGTAAGTTCGATTTGCTTCACTGGCTACCACCACTGCCTGTATTTTTCAAGAGGAATATTCAGTGGTATTTTTAAAGAGGAATATTCAGTGGTATTTTTCAGTGGACAATCTACCACTGCCTTGACTCCCCTTAATTCTGTTACAATGGTTGACGTCCACTAGAATTGAGGTAAATAAATTTTGTCAACTGTGTCAGTTTTTTTATAAATCAATTCAACGAAATGATAAGGTAAATTATTTGTTAGAATATTTTTACCTTAAAAATTCGAATATTTCACGGAAATCCTTCTATAGATAAAATTTACATAAATATGAACAAGGATATAGTAAAAAATTGGGTATAAAAACAAGATTGTATGAATTCCCCTTCTCAGTCTCGGTTACATTTTTTCTTGTTCGAACAATTCAATTTAACGCAATATATTCGACACAAAGAAGAATTCTCAAAAGCAAAAAAAAAGGGTAGCTTCCAAAATGCATTGATCCAATTTCTATGTTATTATATGATTTCCCAAAAGGATTCATCTCTAGTCGATACTGGGATATATACTGGTATACCAGACAAAAAAATCCGAATACAATACAATCGTATCCCCAGCGAAATAATTGCACTCATATAGCATATCCTTATCTTTATCCTTCTCAAGAGTAGGTTAAGAGTAAATAAACCCTTTTTGCTTGTATGTATGAAGCAATCGGTTTCGTGGCAAATATACATAAAATAGAGGATAAAATTATGTTCCATCGGTTTCGTGGCAAATTTATTTTGGCTACCAGAAATAAACGCAAGAAAGAAGATACTCCAAAAGTGGGTTTGCTAACTTTCTAGTTAAATTCAGTAACTTAAAACCAATTTGGAAACATTAATTTCAATAGAATTAAACTAATTACAGACATGACAATTAGGATATGGCAGTAAATTTTACATAGTCTCTGTTACAGATAGTAATTGTACTACGTTAATTTTCAGAGATTTTATAGTAGCAAAAAAAAAAAACAACAAATTGCAGTATGTTAAGTAAAAAATTGTTTCGATTGTAAAATCTGTAAAAACTAGAAGAATAAATACGGAGGATAGTAAAAAAAAAAAAAAAATCCTCCACTTCCAATAAAAGTTTTTCTATTCTAAGTAATAAAGAAAATTATTTCACAAAACCGAAAGAAGAATAGACTTGCACATATATGAGAAAATAGTGGATTTTTTGTTACGAAAGTAAAGCTTTCACGGGTATAAACTTAACGTGAATGCACATTAATGGCCATTCCGAGAAGATAGAGTCGCTTAAAAGTCCCATTCGAACTGTTTCTGCGTTGTGAATTTATTGAAACGTTATCCTTCTACTATTGTTGTTGAAACAGGGAACATAGGTACACTCTTCCATATACGAGCACCATTTATCTTGCAATTTCTTTTCAATAGTTTCATGTGTACAAGTACAGCTAATAGTTGAACTGCATTAGACAGTCACATAATTCCTTTTTCAATAGTGGATACTTTTCCAACCACTGACACAGTAATTGTGGATGACCAGATATACTTGTAGTTCCTAAACAAAACCATTGAAGAAACTGAAATTCTTAACAATCGAAGATTATATAACTATTCATGATCCTGTATGAGTTCATGTTCAATGGCCATCTCATGGCTCACGTTAAAATGATGTTCTAGAAAATGTCAACTACTCTATTGAAAATAGCCACAGGAGGGAATGATAATGTTTCAAATGGTCTTCATAGTTGTTCCCACTCGTACAGTGGCTATCCATATAAATGTCCTGTATTTATTTGACTTTTATTAGTTTTACTTGTACTTTCTGACCCTTATTGCTAAATAAAGAAAAACGTTCCTGTATAAATAAATTTGATTAATTTATTCAATTTTTTATTAGTTGCCAAAGAAACAATTTATTTGAAAAAAAGTTTTTAATTTTTTGTAATTTTTCCTAGTTTAAATGTACGCTAATCAATTTAATATTGACTTACCCAATTTATGCTTTGCGAAGTATAATTAAATAAAAGATAATTTACTTGGTGTATAAGATTAAATCTGCTATTTTTTTAGTCAACAAAGCACATGTTTTTTTTTCTTAGAAAGCAAAAACAAATTTAATTAAAGTACTTGCCCTCGCTAGCTATATCGTGGATACCACGCCAAAAAAATTTCTTCTCT
Organism: Atherix ibis; assembly: GCA_958298945.1. Taxonomy (NCBI): domain Eukaryota; kingdom Metazoa; phylum Arthropoda; class Insecta; order Diptera; family Athericidae; genus Atherix; species Atherix ibis. The sequence goes on along the minus strand of OY282605.1, from coordinate 24,475,250 downwards.
TTCAAGGCAAACCACTCATCAAGCCATTTTCGGACGTCTTCGTAAGAAACGAAGTGCTGCTCAGCGAGCGCGTGGCCCATCGACAAACACAGGTAGTAGTCGGAAGGGGTCAGGTCTGGTGAATAAACGGGGTATGGTAGCACCTCTCTGTTGAGTGTCTCCAAGTTGTTTTTGACCATTTTTGACGTGTACGATGGTGCGTTGTCGTGGAGGAAAATCAGCTTGTCTTTGTTGATAGTCCATACTTTTTTTCACGCAGAACACGGTGCAATTTGATCAGTTGTTGGTGGTAGCGGTGGGCATTGACAGTTTCACCAGGTTTCAACATCTCATAGAACACGATACCCTGCTGATCCAACCAAACGCATAGCATCATCTTACGTCCGAAGGGATGATGGTTAGCCGGGATCTACCCACGATTTCTTGCATTTAGGATTCTCGAAATATATCCACTTTTCATCGCCTGTCACAATCCGATGCAGGAGCGACTTTCTTTTTTGTCTGGCAAGCAAGATTTAGCATGTGTTTTGGCGTCGCTCCATCTTCTAATCGTTCAATTCATGCGGCACCCATTTTCCCTTTTTTTCAATCTTCCCCATGGTACGCAGGCGCATGGAAATGGCTGGTTGAGTAACACCCAATTACTCCGCGAGTATTTTTTACGATTGGGTATCGTCTTCGTCCAAAAGAGCCTGGAATTGATGGTCCTGAACCTTCCTAGACCGATTTTCACGCTTCTTGTCCCACAAGTCAAAATTGCCGTCTTTGAATCTATATAACCTATCTCGGCACGTTGTTTCTGATAAAGCACTGTCACCATAGTCCGCCATAAGTATTCAAATTAAAGCAGAAAAACAGAGCTTCCCGCATATACTCTTTTTCTGGCACAAAACTAGACATGATTACCAAAGGAAAAATGTATGTTGTTATACGACATTGCTGACAATGCGCACTGATTAATGTTGACAAATGTCAAACTCATAAAAAAAAGTATGGCGTGCCCATGGTAGCTTAATACGCTCACTCACGCCATCTACGACCAAACAGCGGATTTAAGCTTATACCCCTGATATATTCAAACATTAATTAAATATTTATTTTTTTTATAAATACTATTTAAATATTGCTATTATTAAATGAAATTATTTTAAAAACTGTACACAAATTTTTTACAAGACTCGATTTTGAGGTAATTTTTCATGAATTTTTTATATATTTTGGACAATAATTCGGATATTTTTTAAGGGGATGTTAAAATTCCCGTTTTCGATACTCAAAAAACAATTGTCAACATAAAAAAGATCTTCACCGTCCGTTTGCAAGAGAAAGTCCAACAGCGTTAACTCGCACGATCTTGAAGATCAACTGACATCAGCAAATCTCAAAATTTCAAGTCCTAGGAAACCAACGCCTAAAATTGACGTTAACTGACGCTCCTTTTTTATTTAAAAAAAAATAAGGACCATTGACAATTTCAGATAATTAATTTTTGGTTAGGGGTATTCAGAACCTTTCATACGTAAATTTTACTTATTGACGTAACCACAATCGAGAAATGAGCCTCATCCCTAAAGACCATGATATCCTCTTAAAGCTCAAAATAAAGCTTAGACTGAATCACAACTATTTAAATGTTCAGAATAAAATTCACATCAGACAATTAGTTTTTCGACAGATCCAATGACTTTTTTGGGGGTCTTGAAAACCTTCCATTCGTAAATTTTACTTATTGACGTAACCACAAGCAAGAAATGAGACCATAATATCCTCTTAAAGCTCAAAATAAAGCTACGACAGAATCATCACTATTTAAATGTTCAGAACAAAATTCACATCAGACAATTAGTGTTTGACAGATCAAATGACTTTTCTTGGGGGTCTTCAGAACCACAATCGAGAAATTTTACTTATTGACGTAACCACAATCGAGAAATGAGCCTCATCCCTAAAGACCATGATATCCTCTTAAAGCTCAAAATAAAGCTACGACAGAATCACAACTATTTAATTGTTCAGAATAAAATTCACATCAGACAATTAGTTTTTTGACAGATCCAATGACTTTTTTGGGGGTCTTGAAAACCTTTCATACGTAAATTTTACTTATTGACGTAACCACAATCGAGAAATGAGCCTTATCCCTAAAGACCATAATATCCTCTTAAAGCTCAAAATAAAGCTACGACAGAATCATCACTATTTAAATGTTCAGAACAAAATTCACATCAGAAAATTATTTTTTGGGCAGATCCAATGACTTTTTTTAGGGGTCTGCAGTATTTTTCATACGTAAATTTAACATATTGGCGTAACCACAATCCAGAAATGAGCCTCATCTCCTCTTAAGAGAGATTCACCACTATTTAAATTTTATAATATTATTAAATGGTAATTTTTAAACAAACAAAAAATGATCTTTAATGACATATTGTATTTCCTCAATAAGATTTAGAATAGATAAACATGTGCCCAGTAATTTTCCAGGATGTTGCGCAAGCATTTGTCAAGGGGTGGCATGATGGGCTTATAAACAAACTGCACAAAGATCGTCCAAAATAATTTTTTGATTTCCTCACTTCATATATTTTAAAAACATAGTTTAGAGTCAGGTTTGACAAAGAGTATTCTGATCGAAAAGAAATAATAGCATGGGTGCCTCAAGGCAGTGTATTAGGCCCTCTCCTGTATTTATTATATCCAAAAGATATCCTACAAAATAAGGAAATATAAATTAAGTGTTGTTGGTGAATTTTCTTAAAAATAAATCTAAATATGTTCTTCTTCTAAAAAAATAAGTGATGTAAATTTACACAATAATACAAAAAATTACTTATGGAAAAGCTTCTCCCCTAAGGCTGAGTATTAAATTTCCTTTTATCTTCACTCTATATAAATATTTTGCGTTTGTTTTTTTTTTATTTAATACTATGGACAGAATCTCAAATTTTGTTTAGGTTTTTTCCTAAAAAACCATTTCCTATTTCTTTAAGTTAGCCGCAAGTATGAAATCAATATTATTGGTTAAATTGTATTGATAATAGATACAATTACAAAAATAAATTATTTGATTTATGATTAATATAAAAAATTATATAACCAATATAGAAATTTCTATTAATATTCGTTAAAATTTTTTTAATCAAATACTAAAGTTGGTAATATTAATTAAGAGTAAACTTCTGAAAATATACAATTATATCTATTCAAAATAGACTTTATTTCTATTATCAATTTCTATATAATGTGAGTATTCAATAGCAATAGATACTAATTGGTTGTAATCTTCTTTTAGTATTTAGCCAAATCTTCTAAAATATAATTCTTCCTTTATTTACAATCTCCATGATTATAAAATAGCTTTCCGGAATTCGAATTTCTAGATACAAATTTTCAAATAAGCAGAAAACTTCCCTTTATTATCAAAAGCAAATCATCCTACTAGATATGACTGTCATTACCGTATTGAATTTAAAAGAAGGATCATACATCAAAAGATAATTGAGACGATTTGTACGAAATAATCGTCTGCGTATTGAGCGATTTCATCCTAGTATTATAGAATTGATTAAAAATCGGAATTTTTAAATGTAGCCTACTAGAAAAATATCTAAAAATCAATGGAATTAATGTTTAATAAGGACATAATTAAAGAAAATCTAAAAACTTCTTTACTTTTACTTATAACAAATATTTTATCTCTTCTTAAGTTGGATTATTTCTATTCTTTAACGTTATTATTTTTAGTATTATATATAAGCAATAATAAATAATTAAAATTTAAACTGATATAAAAAATTACTAAAAGATTACTTGAGGCTTAAATTAATGGCGAATAAATAAACTAAAAATTGAGTGAGTCTTACATTAGTCACCAATGAAGTGTAACATCTACTAACCTCGGTAATCGTTAAAATATTGGAGCACGGATATTGATTGAGGCGATTTCTGATATTTAGTACTTTACCCAACTGACTTTCAGTAATGAATTCATATAATTAACTATGTAACAACAAAACACATATTTTAATACAACCGATATAAAATTATTTATCCTCTCCTCAAAATCAAAAAAAAAACCACACCTAGGACCAAAAAGAGAACAATTTTATAATAAAACACACAAAATTATCAAACTAATACTATTTTCAATCCATCTTGCTCACTACCATATCATAAAAAGAGATGCACATATTTTCAAATTCAAAAAATAACGAAAACTATCCTGAAAACAAACTACGGTCAACTAAGAGACAGAGACAGAAGAAAAAAATTTCGCTTGTGAAAAAATAGACAAACCGGTTTTTATTCTTCCAAAAAATGAGATGCAAATATTCTAACTCAGCTCAATTTTACAATAAGCAAACTCTCTTCTTTTTTTCTCTGTCTGGTGTCGGTCATAAACACAAAAAACGCAAAAATAGAAGGAAAGAAAGAGAAAAAAATATTCTAAAAAAAAATTTTAAATTTTTAAAAAAAAACTCTTGCAATTTTTATTTTTGTGTCATTCCGATCAATACATCCCACCAAAAGAAAGAGAAAGAATTAATAAAAATATTGTAAATTGAATATCCCTACTTCCTGTTACGCATTTCCGGTGCTTTCACGAAATAAAAGAAGGTATTTGGTTCGTGCCTGAAAATATAAGCGGTGATTTTCTAAGACTTTGGTTTTAAAATTTTCAAAAAACTGCAGAAAAATTGCAAAAAATTTATAACAATTTTACTTTAATCGATAAATCAATAATTGCCAATTACTTTCTAAGGATTATTTTATATAAATTTTGTTCACGAAAAGGTCTTAAATGTTCCATACGAGAGGTTTAATTTTGACCCACTTCTTCAAGTATCTCGGATGTTATCTCGGTAATAACATGTGTAATGTTGCCTTCCAAGTCTGCAAGTAATGCTGGTTTTTCGGCATAGATGAGTGACTTCACGTAGCCCAATAAAAAAATAGTCTACACGGGCCAACTAACCGGTCCGAAGCGTTAGATAAATTTTTTACCGAACTCATCTATCAATAAGTCCATGGTTTCACGTGCTTTGTAACATGTAGCGCCTTTTTATTAAAACCACATGTCGACCAGATGCAGTTCTTGCATTTTGGGTAACAAAAAGTCCAAAATCATCGAGCGATCGCGAGTGCTATTGACGGTAACGTTGCGGTCAGCGCCATCTTTAAAGAAATACGAACCGATGAACCGCACAGACAGTGCGTTTTTCTGAGTGCAATGGCAATTCTTGTTTTGCCTGTGGTTGTTCATCAGATCAAATGCGACAATTTTGCTTATTCACATACCCATTCAAGCAGAAATGAGCTTCGTCGCTGAACACAATTTTTTAGTAAAAAAAAAGCATTTTCCTCAAGTTTTTCTAAGCCCCACTCACCGAAAATTCGAGTCTTTAGCAGGTCGTTTGGTTTCAATTCTGGCACAATCTATATTTTATATGCTTTCAGACTAAGGTCCTTAGGTAAAATGTTGCACATAGTCGAGCAACACAATCCCAATTGCTGTGAACGGCCATAGATAAACAAATTGCTTTTTTCACCAACACTGGATGCTACGGCAGCAATATTTTCCTTTGTATGCCCTCTACGCACATGGGTTGGTGGTTTGATATCCAATAGCGTCAAATTACTGCGAAATTTTGTCACTATAACTTAAATTACCTGCTCAGTAGGTCGATAATAATGACCATAAAATGGTCGAAGTGCGCAAAATACATTTTTCACAGAGCACGAATTTTGATAATAAAATTAAATAATTTATAAGCGTTGTCGAGACATAAGTCTTTCTATGATATAAATGACAATGCTAACTGATCACTTTTAACTTTAACTTACGTAAAATTTTACATGTGATGTGTCAAAAATAAAAATATGAAAAACCAAGCAGCAAAAAAAATTGCTACTGCAACTTAATTTGCTACTCAAATAAAAATTTATTTTCAAGTCTATCTATTGGATCTGAGAACTCGTTTTTATCCGATTTGACAGATGTTCTAGTGGAACTGGCATTGGCCGGGGTCTCTTTTTCAACCAACAATCACATTATTTATATATGCCGTAGAGAATAACAATCCTTCATATAAAATCTCTCGTCTACCAAAGCAGCCTCTATATAATCCCTAAATTGCAAAATTCTTTCAAACATTGAACTCCTTCACAGGTACCACACCCGGCAAATATAATATTTTATGTAAAGTGATTAAAGAGTACCCAATAAAATTATTAGGAACTAAGTTCTTAAAATATACATTTTTCCAAACTGCAGGAAGATTACAGTAGTCCTTTTTTCGTTGCTAAGAAAAAGCTATCTCATATTTCGCCTAATAATTTTAAAGCATTTTCATTATTGCCGTGCATCTACAAAATCTTGATAAAGATATCAGCAACAAAACTTGATCAGGTATTTGCCAATAAACTCAATTTCCAACAATATGTCTATAGCATTTTAACGTTGCTCCTTAACTGGTAGAAACTTCATGGTACGCACCAACGCTGATTTGTCGTCAAAACGCAAAATCGGACATGATATTCCACAAGGGTCCAATCTATCTACGATCCTATTCAATACCTTAATTCCCTCTCTATCCCAGCTTCTATCACTCTTTTTACTTGCTGGCACTAAGTTTAACATCTGCAACGTAAAGACTTTAAGTAAAGTCTTTACTTTCCTCTCCACCCAAAAGATTTCGTAAAAATATTAGGTAAAATCCTAATATCAGGCTAGCCAGAGGAGCATATCCGACATCTACGGTGGAAATTTGCAATATTCCCTTATAGGGTAGCTCTATATTATGGGGAGCTGTGTGCTATTAAAAAGGCAATTGATATTATAACCAATATCCGGAGATAACACGGTGCTATCATTTCGCCGCCCTCAAAGCCATTCGGGGCCGATGGATTAACCCAGTATTTACTGTAATTTGATATAGCCTACTTAGTAAGATGAGTGCTGAAAGCGTTGAGGTCGGGTCATAAGAAGAATTTTCGCTAATGAAAGTGCTATCAAACTAGCTGGACGAACTTCTTTCTTTGCGCAGCACTCACAGTTATCCTCAAACTGCGTTGCCTACTAACAAAATGGCAACTAACACTATTAGCCATATGCAGTGGAATGTACTGAAATAATAGCGACATTAAACAAAAAACCAGTCTATTTAACATTCATATCGAAAGTCTGGGTTCGTAAGCTCCTTAGAATCCGGATAGGACTCACTGCTCTCACCTAAGAGCTCTTTTTTGGTAACACCAACTATTTTTAGTATCAATCCTATATCACTCCCATATTGTAAGGGTGTAACTTGACTGGGAGTAGGATTCCTCTACTATGGAGCTTCTGCAGCCAAGACCACCATTCCCACATCCCCTCCTTAATATTTTACAAAATTGTAATTTTACTCATGCATCTTACAAAATATTTACTACTATCCCGTTTCGATAGCTTTCCACACAAAAAATGAAAGTGACCAAATGGCTTCATAGTCGAGGCGCTATAAATTGGCGCCTGGCACATATTCAGGAATATTACATGAATAAAAAAAAAACAAATAATAAAAATTTGTTGGTTTACATGTAACCTCTCTTAGAGAAGAGCCAGAGATCAATTTGTAGCACCACAATCATGAGGCCATTTGGCGACTTAATTTTAACGTGTAGGTCTTGGAGCTAATTAATCATACTCGTAAGTTTAAGAGAATACGGGGTCTGTTCAAAAAGTATCGCGAATTTTGAATTTCCGCGGGTTACGTATATTCGATTTTCGATTTTTTTTGTGGCGTTATGTTGGTACTCATGTCTCTCACTTATACCGTTAATTTTTGACAGCTGCTTTACTTGCACGTGTTTTGTTTCGTCTTCGATTTTTGCCCATTCCAAAAAATGCATCAAAGAATCGGTTTCGGGAACAAGAAAAAGTCACAGTGGGCCAGATCTAGGGAATACGGTGGCTGCGGCATTATTAGTGTGTTGTTTTTGGCCAAAAATTCGCGCACAATCAACGATGCATGAGCAGGGCCGTTATCATGGTGCAAAAGCCAATTTTTCTTCTTCCAATAATCCGGGCGTTTCTGGCCGATTACTTCGCGCAACTTGCGCATAACTTGCAGGTAATATTCCTTATTGACCGTTCTATCCTGTGGCAAGAACTCATGATGCATCACGCTCCTGCAATCAAAGAAAACTGTAAGCAAAACCTTCACATTCGACCGAACTTGGCGCGCTTCTTTTGGTGTTGGCTCGTGCGGCAGCTTCTATTGGGATGATTGACCTTTGGTTTCCATGTCATAACCATAAACCCATGATTTGTCACCAGTTATGACCCTTTGGGGCAAATTTGGGCGGTCGCGGACCAGGTCCAACAGCTCCTAAGCAATGTTAATGCGATGCTGTTTTTGGTCGAAAATTGGGCAAAAATCGAAGACAGGCCAAAACACGTGCAAGCAAAGCAGCTGTAAAAAATTAACTGAGCTTTCAAAATGGCCGAACTTATCGGCATAAGTGAGAGACATGAGTACCAATATAACGCCACAAAAAATCGAAAATCGAATATACATTACCCGCGGAAATTCAAAATTCGCGATCCTTTTTAAACAGACCTCGCATTTAGAAGTTGTCCAGTTTTATAAAGGATATTTGCTTGTTTTAAAGAATTAATTATTTAAATTTTCTTTTAACTCCTTTTAGAAGTCTGTTTAATTTAAGTCTACTTAATGACTTCTAAAAGGAGTTATTTGGCCAAGAACTCCACAATCGAGGGAGTTCTTTTCGAAAAGCAACTTTGCGTTAAGTGGCATTCGTTAGGAATATGCTGAATGACACAAAAATAGCATATAGGACTAGGCTGATTATCCAAGCGGTATCTCCCATTAAACAAAATTTCAGAAGGGTTATTAAATAGACTGACTTGATGAAATTTTTATTTTTTTAGACTTTTTGGGACAAAAAAATTAATTAAATATTCTTTTACTTTTTTTACCATATTTAATATTATTTAAATTGATCTAAGTCCTTTAGAAAATAGTCGTTTTTCTTATGTAGTTCAATCGAGCATTATAAGTTCTTCTCGTCGAACTGAGAAACTCTTAACCAAAATTATGTTGAAAATGTACAAAAGATAAAATCTGCCCTTAATGTGGTATATTAATTAGTAACAATTCGCTTGTAAAGGTGGCATTTATCCTAGAATGTCTTTAATCAAAACTGTTAATATATCTCCGAGAATATATTATCCTAGAACGAATGAGCATATACGTGTATAAACTCAAACCACTGCCATTAGATGAAAGTTTTGGATACCAAACCTACATTATGCCATTTTCAACTATGTGGAATGGCCTGGCCATATTGGGTTTCCCGATGGCAGTTGGTTTTCACCATATCATGTTCATATGGTATATTTGCTAACAAAATTAATTCGTGGGCCTTGATAAGAGATGAGATACTGAAAATATTTTCTTACAGTCGGACTAGACTAATAATAAATTTGAGGAGAATTTATTGGCAAAATAATGAGGCATTAAATTTACAAATTAATTGCGTAATAAACTGATAACAAAAACTTTCAACAACTACGTGTATGTGTGTGTGTGTAAGGGAGGTCGAATGGGACTAGGGGTTGTTTTGTAAAATATGTAAAATTTTATTTACAAATTAATCGTGAATAATATTTAACTTTTTATAGAGTAAATATTTAAAAAAAAAATTTAAATTATTTTTCTTTACAGACCGTATCAGTTACAGTATCCGTACTGACACTGACATTCATCTCAATAGATCGATGGTATGCAATTTGCTTTCCATTAAGATACAGGACAAAGATAAGCAGAGCTATTATTTCAGTTGTATTAATATGGGTTGTGGCAATTTTATCAGGTAAGAACACTTCGGAAAAAAAACTCTACAATTATTATCATCTCATACGAATAATATAAATTTTATTTGTGCAGACATTCCAGAATTTTTGGTACTGACAACCAAGTCAAAGGAGCTTCGTTTTGGTAGTAAACTATTCACACAATGCCAATCTACATGGACTTTAGAAACAGAGAAAAATTTCCAAATAGCTCGAATCGTTATGTTGTACATGTAAGTTCTTATGATATTTTTTTTTACCAAGAATAGATAATTTCAAAATTAGAGAACTTTTCCAGAATATAAATCATTTTCAAAAATAGAATAAACTGGATGTCATTTACAGAATTTCTACAATTCGTACATTATTTAAAGTATCTTTACTTTATGAAGATTTTAAAAGATTTCAGATAATATATTAAAATTTAATTCTTAAAGTACTGTTATGTATCGATTAAAAGGATCATAGTAATTTGTAAATAAGTGTTTTATGGTATATTGTCGATTGTCTCTTCAAATTGTTGCAATTTCAAATAAATTATAATTTTTTTTATTTTTATACTGAAAAATGTTGAGTAAAATTCCAAAATATTAATTTGTTTTTTTTTTTTCAAGGAGTATTCAGTACTTCCCAATAGAATTGTTATTTTTTCCGCCAAAAAAACATTTCAGTGAGTCACCGTCCATGATAAACTAGAAATTCTCAAATCTAATTACGAGTGTCGTTCAATAAGTCCTTAGAAAAAGATGGAAAAAAACTGTTTTTAAAAAAAAAAAAACTTTATTTTTCAATATCATCTCCTTTTAGCTCTATACACTTTTCCAACCGTTTTTCCAAAATTTTTATCCCGTCCAAAAAATAGGATTTCGGAAGTTCTGCAAAATACTCATCCGTTTGAGCAATGACGTCCTCGTTGGATGTGAACCGTCGTCCGCCAAGCCATTTCTTCAGATTGGGGAAAAGAAAATAGTCACTCGGGGCCAAATCTGGGGAATAAGCGGGATGCTGCAACAATTCCATTCTCAATTCCACAATTTTGGCCATGGAAACAGCGCAGGTGTGCACACGCGCATTGTCCTGATGCAAGAGGATTTTTTTCTTCTTCAGATGGGGGCGTTTCTCTTTAATTTCCTCGCTCAACCGTTGCAATAACGACGCGTAATACGCTCCTGCTATTGTTTTTCCTTTTTCCAAGTAGTCGATAAAAATGATGCCCTGCGAATCCCAAAAGACCGTGGTCATCACCTTGCCGGCCGATGGCACAGTTTTTGCCTTCTTCGGAGCCCGTTCACCCTTGAAAATCCACTGTGATGACTGTCTCTTCATTTCTGGAGTGTAGTAGTGTATCCAGGTTTCGTCCACAGTGACATATAGACGAAGGAATTCGGCAGGATTGCGATGAAAGAGTGCCAACATAGCCTCAGAGTCCACTGCACGATTGCGCTTATTCTCCTCTGAAAGCAAACGCGGCACCCATTTTGTCGAAATTTTTTTCACAGACAATTTTTCATGCAAAATTGAAGCGACTGTACCTTGTGATATGCCCGTGGCCTCAACTAATTCGCGCACTTTAATTCGCCGATCGTTCAAAATCAGATCGTGGATTTTGTCGATGATTTCATGAGTAGACACTTCAACTGGGCGTCCTGAACGATGTTCATGTTTTGTGGATGAACGGCCACGTTTAAATTCATTCACCCAATTGTAAACCGTCGCAAACACAGGTGCAGATGTGCCATGAACTGCATCCAACTCGGCTTTGATTTCTTTCGGGCTTAAGCCTATCAAATGGAGATGTTTGATGACAGCCCTAAACTCGCTTTTTTCCATTGTTATGCACAAATAAATGTCGTTAACTTTAATCGACGATAGAAATTGACCTACGCTATGGATCGAGCTGAAATTTTGACAGCTTTCCTGTCGATAATGCTACTTACAAAAAAATCTTTACGAACACTACGAGCACAATTTCTCGGATTTTCTTAGGACTTATTGAACGACCCTCGTAATGAGCGCTGCTCTCGGTGGATTTCCGTTTCCTGTTAAAGTTTAATTACTTCAGATGAGGACAATTTTGATAAATTATCGGCTCTTTATACATGATTCAAACTTTGCTATTTATTTATTTTTCAAAACATCAAATTCAACAGAAATTCTAATGAAATTAATGTATTAACGTTTTAATATTTATTTTTGTGGAAATGTTGAAATTTCAATTAGAAGAAAATCAACAACAACAAAAAAATCGCCAACAAAGAAGGGTTGACAGAAAAACCAAAAATTTAATTGAAATTTTATTTATTTAATTATGGATATAAAAATATATTAGCGTCGTAAATATAAAGGAATGTGCTTAATGGTGGCGCAATTTTGTACAGGCACATCGTAGTATTCGTAGGCACTTCTCTCGTCCTTAACGATTTCTATAAAGGCATCTATACTGCATGAGCAAAGATAGTCGCCTCTTCTAGGATTGAACATCAATTTTTCGAACTGATCACGTTCTCGTAACGTTCCACACTCTGGGCATAAATCTCTGCTACAAAATGGCATCCTACCAACTGCATCGGCGAATTGCATTAAACTAAAACACGGCCGGGCGGCTCTCTTCACCTTTTCGTTCTTCTTGAAGTCATCAATAATATCCGCAATAGGAAAGGATGTCGTTCGTATCTTAGTTCCATATGATAGGCGAAGATTTGTTCCTGGATTTACATATAACCAATGCTCCACTTGAGGTCCGATTATGTGGGCGACTTCTTTAAAAAATTCTTCATTAATAATGAACGCTTTGAAGTTCCCCGAAGTCACATACCAATGAACAATTCGAAGTTTTTTTCCTGGATTTTGTTCAAGTTGGAACTTCAACATTTCATTATACTATAAGTGCAGATACACAGATTATTATTATGATTATATATAAAAATAGAAAAGTATCTTAAAAATACATACCCAATTATAGCGCATGCATTCGAATTTTCCTTGAGGATCCTCACCAAATTGTTGGCTCCTAGCATCAGTATCAAGAGCTTGCAGATCGGCGATCCAAATATCGGACAGATTTACGGTGGGAATTTCCAATAGTCTATATATAATAAATTTAAAAGAAAACTTAAAGTTAATGTAACAATAAAAGAATTGATTACGTTTTTCCATGATATTTTAAGAAGAGAACGTTAATTTCGACGTGTTCAATTTCGGTGTTCATTTTAGAAATTTTTAATTTTTCAAACTTTTAACTATTGAGATGTTATTTGTCTATAGTAAAATCGACTAATGATTCTATCTTTAAGAAATCCTGCTATTTATAATAATATTTCAGCTATAAAATAACAGTCCATGTGCACATACGCATTAGCAACCACCTCTGCAAACCGCCTCGTATTTTGCCTACGTGCGCAGGTAAACAGTCTTCCTCCAAAGAAGAGGCGGTAACCCTTTCAGCATATCTCAGTTTTGAGTATTCGATATTTTTTAATTTACTTACAATAATAATGGTTTTTATATAGAATATTCCTTTTTTAAAATATTTTATTGCTAATATTTCATAAATCAATATAACACGATATGGGTTGAAATATGGTGCATTGAAATACACCTGGAGTATCATTAAAACTATGATTTTTTTATAAAAAGAGAGACAAAAATCAATACCCTAATTTTTACCAATCAATACTTGAAATAGTGCTTAGCTTGTGCTGTTTGGTAAGAATTAAACATGGGCGTTTCTTCAAGTAATGCCACAATTAGACCATTTGAGAAATGTTTGAAATATTACTTCGGGAGGGGAATTACAAATATCTCGATCACGGACTCGAACGATCAAACAGTTTTCGAGCAGTGATGACATGTGAGCTCGATCAAAGTTCGCGCAGTCAGAATTTGTTTGAGCTAAGATTTTTCTTCTACAGCCATTTAATATTTGGTTCGTTTTCATAAAAGATTTTTATTTGCATTTCTTATGTAGTAAAGTCCAATAAATTTAACAATTAAGAAAAAGGTAAAAAAAAATAATTAATATATTAAAAATTGAAAATAGGATAATTCAAGAGAACTCAGCATTAGTAGTGATGTGGGTGATGTTGGATATTAGCAAAAGCATTAATTGCTAAACCAGATACCCTACTTTGAAAACTGGGCAATTCAACCTCACTGCCACTTTATTAATTTTACCTTTTGTTGTAGAAAAAAACTGACAAATCAAAACAAAAAAAAAAACAATTTTTAATACACAAACGTTCTCTACACAAAAAAATAATGTTTGCGCTCGAACACGCAGCTCGAATGAAAGTTTTCGTTCAAACGGCATGTTCGAGCCTAAAATGATTGAGCGTCTACAATTTGAGGAAGTTGCCATATTTTCTTTATCTCGAACAAAATATGGGGAAAGTAATCGTCCAACATGTTTGACTGTATATTACACAGCTTGAACCGAAAATATGGACGATTTTTCCAAAAATTTGAGCATGTCTCGACTGGTATAATCGTAGCTTAACGAGGGTTAGAAGATTCGAATGAATCACGGTAGAACTTTCTATTTAGTAATCAATGATAGAAAAAAGATCTCCCACAAGTGTATTATACGGAGAGGGTAAATCAGATTAAATTTTTAATACCCCAATACTTTATAGTGAACAAAAAAGGGGGCATCAACAATTTTGCAGAGGATCGTGAATTATAAGGACTAGGTGGGATAGGAATCGGCACATATCGTTGAACCCAAAATATGAATTTTATAAGTCCAAATGGGTTTTATAAATAAGTAGTCCAGTTGTCTGAGTAGTTGTCAAAAACATTGTTAGTTTGGAGTTTTTTTTAGTTTATTATGTGGACTCCCAGTCAACCTCTTGTCTAGGTTAAGTACTTAGCAACGCACTATATCACATTTTGGGAGGATGTTACCAATAAGGTATAAAGAGGGTGGGTAACCTTAGCTATTTATTTACCTTTACTCTCCATCGCATAAGCCGGTACTGAAGATTTGTGTTATGGGATTGTAAACTATGTTATTAGAAGGAAAATCAGGATTTATTTTATTATATAAAAGAGGACCTTGTGGGACTCCAGGTAAAAAAATATATATTTCGAAGGAGTTTTACGTTGGGAGTGATATGAATTCATAATAAAATAGTATGCAGAAGGAAGACAGCTCTTGAATTCTCAGAAAACAATTTTATATGGAATAATATTGAAAAACCTATGCAATCGGTAAAAATATTTCTTTCTTTTTCAATTTTTAATAAGATTTATGTGAAATTCGGAAGCTATTATAATCACACGAGTTTTTACTAAAATTCGAACATACTGACCTATTAGGTAATAAATGACTTATAACGAGTGATTTTTTAATTGTTTGATTTTAAAATTTCCAATAAGAAAATACAGAAAAATTACAAACCTTTATTAAATTTTTGCCTAAATCGCTAAATCAGCGTGCCATTTATTTTATAAATATTATTTAAATGGCTACGTTTAATGCGACCTCTCGCCTTAAACGACTACGTTTAAGGCAAGGGGTCTAAGTTTAAACCACTTTTTCGAGTATCTCAACTGGTACCTCGCTAATAGCACGTATAATATTATCTTCCAAGGCTGCAAATAACACTAGTTTATCGGCATAGATGAATGACTTCACATAACCTCATAAAAAATAGTATAGACTGGACAATAGTATAGTGGTACATAGCGCCGTCTTGTTAAAACCACATGTCGACCAGATGAAGTTCTTACATTTGGGGTAAAAAAAAAATTTGAAATCATGGAGCTATAGCCATTGACGGTTGCGTTATCGCCAGCGTAATCTTCTTAGTAAATACTGACCGATAAAGTGTACCAAACAGTGCGTCTTTCTGGATGCAATGGCAGTTCTTGGATTGCCTATGGTTGTTCATCAGACCAAATACGACAATTTTGCTTATTCACATACCCTTTTAACCAGAACCGAGTTCCGTCGCTGAACGCAATTTTTTTTTGGTAAAAAACAGATTCTCCTCAAGTTGTTCCAAGGCCCACTTACCGAAAATTTGATGCTTTGGAAAGACGTTCGGCTTCAGTTCTTGCACGAGCTGTATTTTATATTCTTCCGGACCAAGATCCTTGGTAACACAATCCCAATTGTTGTGAATAGGGACGGCTGTACAAATTGCGGTCTTTACCAACATTGGACACTATGGCAGCAATATTTTCCACTGTTCGCATTCTACGCACACGGGTTGTTGGTTTGTTGTCCAATAGCGTAAAATTACTGTGAAATTTTGTCACTTGAATTGCCTTGTCAGTAAGTAGATTATGACGACCATAAAATGGGTGAATTTCGCAAAACACAGAACATGTATTTTGATAATAAAATTAAATAATTTCTAAGCGTTGTTCGAGTGTACGTTTTTTCATCATAGAATTGACAATGCTAAGTGAGCACTTTTCACTTTAACGTAGGTCACGTGTCATGCGTGATCTGTCAAAAATCGTGTCATACGTGATTTGTCAAGAATAAAAATATGAAAACACAAACAGCAAAAAAACCACACGATATTATAGGTTCCCTTAGTTTCCAAACTGCCTTTTTTGCTTCCCGAAAAAGGCAGTTTGGAAACTAAGGGAACCTATAATATCGTGTCATACGTGATTTGTCAAGAATAAAAATATGAAAACACAAACAGCAAAAAAACCACACGATATTATAGGTTCCCTTAGTTTCCAAACTGCCTTTTTTGCTTCCCCGAATTGGTAGCCCTGGAATGCTTTGAATTTGTAGAGAATCTAAGCATTCCAGGGCTACCAATAGAGAGATTGGCATCATACAACATGCTTTGTAGGCCGCCAGCCTATTGGCGATGAGTATTGCGAGAAGAAGTTATTCTTTCCATGGAAAACTGTGTGCACTTAAATCAATCTCCTCAATTACGAGGGTCGTTCAATAAGTCCTTAGAAAATCCAGAAATTGCGCTCGTAGTGTCGGTAAAGATTTTTTTTGTAATTACCAGTATCGACAGGAAAGGTGTTAAAATTTCAGCTCGATCCATAGCGTAGGCCAATTTCTATCGCCGATTAAAGTTAACGACATTTATTTGTGCATAACAATGGAAAAAAAGCGAGTTTAGGGCTGTCATCAAACATCTCCATTTGAATGGCTTAAGCCCGAAATAAATCAAAGCCGAGTTGGATGCAGTTCATGGCACATCTGCACCTGTGTTTGCGACGGTTTACAATTGGGTGAATGAATTTAAACGTGGCCGTTCATCCACAAAAGATGAACATCGTTCAGGATGCCCAGTTGAGGTGTCTACTCCTGAAATAATCGACAAAATCCACGATCTGATTTTGAACGATCGGCGAATTAAAGTGCGCGAATTAGTTGAGGCCACGGGCATATCACAAGGTACAGTCGCTTCAATTTTGCATGAAAAATTGTCTGTGAAAAAAAGTTCGGCGAGATGGGTGCCGCGTTTGCTTTCAGAGGAGAATAAGCGCAATCGTGCAGTGGAGTCTGAGGCTATGTTGGCACTCTTTCATCGCAATCCTGCCTAATTCCTTTATCTATATGTCACTATGGACGAAACCTGGATACACTACTACACTCCAGAAACGAAGAGACAATCATCACAGTGGATTTTCAAGGGTGAACGGGCTCCGAAGAAGGCAAAAACTGTGCCATCGGCCGGCAAGGTGATGGCCACGGTCTTTTGGGATTCGCAGGGCATCATTTTTATAGACAACTTGGAAAAAGGAAAAACAATAACAGGAGCGTATTACGCGTCGTTATTGCAACGGTTGAGCGAGGAAATCAAAGAGAAACGCTTCCATTTGAAGAAGAAAAAAATCCTCTTGCATCAAGACAATGCGCGTGTGCACACCTGCGCTGTTTCCATGGCCAAAATTGTGGAATTGAGAATGGAATTGTTGCAGCATCCCGCTTATTCACCAGATTTGGCCCCGAGTGACTATTTTTTTTTCCCCAATCTGAAGAAATGGCTTGGCGGACGACGGTTCACTTCCAACGAGGACGTCATTGCTCAAACGGATGAGTATTTTGCAGAACTTCCGAAATCCTTTTTTTTGGACGAGATAAAAATTTTGGAAAAACGGTTGGAAAAGTCTATAGAGGTAAAAGGACATTATGTTGAAAAATAAATTTTTTTTTTTTTTAATAAACAGTTTTTTTCCATCTTTTTCTAAGGACTTATTGAACGACCCTCGTATATGAATTTTTAGCGATTGCAATTGCATTCGGTACTGGTTACTGAATAATCGACTGAATGTTGAGTTGGATTGGACTCCGGATTATGCCGAGAATACCAGCATGACCTGGAATCCAATCCAACTGAACATTCATTCGATTATTCAGTTTGATGAGCAAGCTGATCAAATTAGTCTATGCTCACAGTGGTACCGAATTAGGTATTTCTACTGATCATGCGTAGATAAGGAGACTAGACCAACGCTAGAAGATTTCTTTCAACATATTGGCCAAACTTAGCAGTCCTCCCAAAAGTCTTGGAAACTAAAGGGCATAGCGGACGTACCCATGATTTTCTTTTCGAGGAAATTGAAGAAGTTTTTCCTATGACTTCAAATTCCAATCCAAACAAATGCAACTTAAGCGACATTGAGGCTGGTAAAGCTAGCTCGGAGACACAACCGTCTTATTGTTGTGGCTCTAACAAATAGCCCCTGGTTGCACATTCGTTAAACTCAAAGCAATTTTATAGAAAAAAATATCCTGCATTCCTGATAAAATGTAATAAAAATTTTTTCACTAATATTTTTTCAATTCCTTTATTTTTCTTACTAATTTCTCAATAACAAACAATAAATATAAAAAATCTGCTTTAACGTAGAATTTATTTTAACTAAAAAATTTTACAATTATTTCTACAAATTAAAGTTCTAACGTCTTAACTACTAGGGAATTTGCTCAAATGTTGTGCACTTTTGTACCGGCACATCGTAGTATTCGTAAGCACTCCTCTCATCCTTAACAATCTCCATAAAGGCATCTATACTGCATAGACAACGGTCGTCGTTTCTTCTAGGATTGAAAAAGAATTTTTCCTTCTTAGCACCCTCTCGTAACGTTCCACACTCCGGACATAAATCTCTGCTACAAAATGGCATCCTACCAACTGCATCGGCAAATTGCATTAAACTAAAACACGGCTGATTAGCTTTCCTCATTTTCTCCTTCTTCCTGAAGTCATCAATAATATCAGCAATAGGAAAGGATGTCGTTCTTATCTTAGTTCCATGTGATAGGCGAAGGCTTGTTCCTGGATTCACGAACAACCAATGCTCCACTTGAGGTCCGATTATGTGGGCGACTTCTTTGAAAAATTCTTTATTAATAATGAACGCTTTGAAGTTCCCCGAAGTCACATACCAATGAACAATTCGAAGTTTCTTTCCTGGATTTTGTTCAAGTTGGAACTTCAACATTTCATTATACTATAAGTGCAGATACACAGATTATTATTATTATTATTATATATAAAAACAGAAAAGTATCTTAAAAATACATACCCAATTATAGCGCATGCATTCGAATTTCCCTTGAGCACCCTCACCAAACTCTTGGCTCCTAGCATCCTTTTCAAGATCTTTTAACTCGGCAGTCCAAATTTCGGAGAAATTCACTATTGGATTTTCTAAAAGCCTGTATCAAAAATATATTTAAATATTATATAAATTTTCGAAATTCGATTTAAATCTGAACTTACCATTTTCCATGATATTTCAAGAAGAGAACGTGAACATCGACAAATTCTGTTTGGCAGCTCATATTAAGTTTCAAAATTTAGTAATTTTTTTCAGATATCGATCGTTTGCCTTCAAATTGACTAATAAGTTTATCTTCTAAAAATCTTACTATTTATAGTAAAATTGTCGGGCAGTAATTATACAAAGGAACGTCTACCAAAATATGCAGTCGCTGCTGTTTACCTGTGCTCTCAAAAAAATATTACCGCCCCTTTTTTTTTTGAGAGCACAGGTAAACAGCAGCCACTGCAATGAAAAGGATTTGATCTGATGGACAATTTTACAGAGCTTATATATTTACATTTGTTTTGGGAGGGAGTATTCCAAATATAATAAATTATTTGGCATATTGCAAATTATTTAAAAAGTACCAATTTACCTACTTTTGGTATTTTATGACTTTATGGCCTTGCCACAAAAAATAATAAAACTTAAGTAAATGCACACGTTTTATGGTGACAGTATTATAATTATTAAGATGACATCCTGTTGTTAATAAATTACAGTAATTACAAAAAAAACATTCTATAATTTACAAAGGATTAGAAAAAACTAGTCCGACTTTATAGAGATTAGTAGAAGACTTTAATTAAATTCGATAAATTATCAGCAATTCAAAATATTAATTCTCTTCCTTTTTATTATTTTATAGGCTTCCGTTAATTTTAATGACAATTGCATATTTTAAAATTATCCGTGTTCTTTGGAAATCAGATACGATTCCAGGACATCGAGAGTCAAGAAATCATAAGTACACATGTGGTTGTAAGTTATTTTTATTTTTCAAATTTAAATATTCTTAAAAATGTAAATTAGTATAAAAGAATTTTTCTAATAATAGATATGTATATTATATTAATTGTATCTTAGATGTTCGTGGATCTTGTGTAGCCTCTGCAAATACCAGCACGATGGGTCAGCTAAGAGCTCGGCGAAAAGCCGCTAAAATGTTGGTTGCTGTCGTTGTCATGTTTGCGGGCTGCTATTTTCCTGTACACTTTCTTAATATTTTGAGGTGAGTTTTTCCTATAGAAAATATAAATACAAATGGAAGAAATTTCTGTATTTTCTTCAGGTATACGAATGACATCGGACAGAATGAAATAGTTACAATTATATCACTATTTTCACATTGGCTGTGCTATGCTAATAGTGCTGTTAACCCGGTCATCTACAATTTTATGAGTGGTAAGCTAAATTCCTTTTTCAGAATATTTTTTACTTATATTCTGAATTATTAATTCTTTTAATAATAATTAAATTACTTTTTCATGTAATTTATTTAATATTTTTTATAAAAAAAAATTATTTTTACAAAATTTTCCAATTATTTATTCAATTTTGTATTTATTTTATTTTGTTTAAAAATAAATATGAAATTTTTTTTGTCATATTTGCAAAATTATTTACTCCCCATGAAGACATAATAAACAGGACTTATTATACGAGTACTAAAATCGAGACAAAAGTATCTATTCCCACAACTATGAATCTACCCCTCTCCCTCCCCCCATAGGTAATCACTCTTTCCGAAGTTGCATATTTAAATTCCTTTCCAAAAATAAAATGGCTGGATCTATTATACTTCAACAACTTCCAAAAAGAGCAATAGCCTTTCTTGCTACACTATATAACTCCATCCAATCGTTTGGAAATTTGACATCATAAAAATGTCCCCTAAACCCAATAAACTAACAAATAGCCTCACTTCCTATATACTAATAACTCTCCTTCCAATCCTTAAAAAAATCATTGAAAAAACATTCCTTCCCAACAGTATCATCGAGTTGGCGATTGCATCCCCTTAAGAAAGAAAAGAGTGTGTTTCTTGATAGAAGTCTACCTTTTAATAGAGTTAGACACCCGGGATTATCTGAAAACTCAAAAGGATCCTTTTTTCTACCTATTTCCTAGTTCTAAAATCATTCCCTTCTAGCTGACAGTTCCAAATAAACGAATCCGACGAACTCGCCAATATCTCTCCGATATTAGCTGGTGTTCCACAGGGTAAATTAATTGGACCTATTCTTTACAACTGACATTCCAATCTGTGCAAATACTTTTTTTTGCTACATACGTCGATGATACGCCTTAAATATGGTATAACAAAAATACCCAACATGCTTCCGAAATTCTCCAATCCCAAATCCAAACCCTACAGAACTAGTTTACCAGGTGGAGAATAAAAATTAATGAATGTCGATCTAGACATGTGACTTTTGCTCTCCGCCATGAATCATGTCCTCCCATAAACCTTAATGCCAATTCCATACCACAACACACCAAAATTCTGTATCTAGGACTGAACTTAGACAACTACTTTGACTTCTAGATAAACGTTCTAAACTCACTATAGTACTTTTTTATAGGGTTTTTCAATAATAGTAATATGATTTCTAAGTGACGTTTCGGCCATTTGTAATATTTCATGATCTGCTTTTTTTTTTTATTGTATTCAGTAATATTTACAATTTTATCATAGAAAGATATACGCAAGAACAACGTTTAAAAATTATTCAATTTTATTATCAAAATAATCGTTCTCCAATTGCAACTTTTCGTGCGCTTTTGCCATTTTATGGTCGTAATAATCGTCCAACTGTGCTCGCTATTCGTCGAATTATTAAAAATTTTGATCGTACATTTTCTTTACATAATTTTCAAGTGCCAATAAGACAAAAAACCGCTCAAAGTAATGAAAATATTGCTGCCGTTCAGGCTAGTGTTGCTGAAGACCGCAATTTGTCGATTCCAAGACGTTCTCAAGAATTAGGACGGTCACAAACCACAAACTGGCAGATTTTGAGAAAGCATTCTTTCCTTTATAAAATTGTTATCACTCAAGAACTGAAGCCATTGGACCACCGTAAACATCGTGAATTTGCTGATTTTGTCTTGGAACAACTTGAAAACGATAACGATTTTTTTTAACAAAATCATCTTCTCCGATGAGGCTCACTTTCATCTGAGAGGTGCGGTAAATAAACAAAACTGTCGATTTCGGTGCGTAGAAAATCCACAAATTATTCATGAACACCCATTACAGTCACCTAAATTGACAGTTTGGTGTGGTTTTTGGTCTGGTGGAATCATCGGTCCGTACTTCTTTCGAAATAAAGCTGGTAACACCGTTACTGTCAATGGAGAGCGATATAGATCAATGATAACCAAGTTTTTATAGCCGAAATTAGAAGAAGTTGATCTTGACAACATCTGGTTCCAACAAGACGGGGCTACGTGCCACACAGCACGTGCAACAACCGAATTATTGCGAGAAAACCTTGGAGATTCGATTATTTCAAGAAATTGTGACATTGAATGGCCTCCAAGAAGTTGTGATTTAACACCATTAGACTATTTCTTGTGGGCTTATTTGAAGTCATTGGTCTTAAGCAATAAACCAGACTCTTTTCAAGCTCTAGAAGTCAATATTGAACGTGCTATTCATGACATACACGTACACGTACAACTTGATTTAGTGGAAAAAGTGCTCGAAAATTGGGTTCATCGAATTCGTTCCTGCAAAAGAAGTCGTGGAGGCCATTTGAATGACGTTTTATTCAGAACTAAATTGTATCGATTGTACTTTACATTAAATGAAAAATATTTGAATTTTCTTAACAATATATGTGTTTTTCTTGTTGAAAAGAAATCATATCACTCTTAGAAGAAAACCCTTTATAATATCCTAGTGAAACCCATCTGGACTTACGGAAATTCCTGATGAATCTAATATCTTTAATCAAAAATACTCCGCACAATTGGCGACACACCCTTTTATGGTCACAATACTGTTATTCATCCCGGCTTTATCGCTTTATAAAAAGTTCCAATCATACTAATGCTCTTGTTCACGAACTATTCTCCACTTGCTTTCCTAAAAACACCAATCAAAGGCTTAATCGTTACTGATCGCTTGATTTATTAAAATACTGAGTCTTAATATATACTTCGACATTCACGTTAATTATTACTATTATACGAGGTCTGTTCAAAAAGTATTGCGAATTTTGAATTTCCGCGGGTTACACGTATGTGTATACACGTATTTGATTTTCGGTTTTTTTGTGGCTTTATGTTGATACTCATGTTTCTCACTTATGCTGATACGAGGGTCATCAACAAGTACTCAGCCTCACCGTCCGATGGAACTGCTGTCACAAAAGAAATTTACCATCGTGCAGTACATTCTTTTAGTAGCCTACTGTCAAAGTTTCAGTCGATTCCCTTCATTAGTTTTGTTTTGTGAGCCTTTGAAAGCCAGCGTGTCGGTCGGTTGCACAAAAATGGAAAAAGAACAATATCGTTCAGTGATTAGATTCTTGTTTTTGGAAGGGAAAACGCGCAGCGAAATCAAAGATCGCTTGTATGCTGTGTATGGTGACTCTTCTCCTTCGATGGCGACCGTCAAGAATTGGTTCAACGAGTTTGTTCGTGGCCGCACGTCAGTTTTTGATGAGCCACGCCCAGGTGCCCCGAAAACGGCTGCTAAGGAGGAAAACGTTAAAAAAGTCCACGATCTCGTATTGGTAGACCATCGATTGAAGGTTCAGGAGATAGCTGAGACTGTGGGCATCGTAGTAGGAACGGCGCATCATATTCTACACGAAGAACTGGGCATGAGAAAGCTGTCGGCGCGATGGGTGCCGCGTTTGCTCACACCGGAAAACAATCGCAACCGTGAAACCACATCGGCAACGTGTTTGGAGCTGTTTCAGCGCAATGCAGCGGAGTTCTTGCGTCGTTTCGTGACCGTCGACGAAACATGGATTCACTGGTACACACCAGAGACCAAGGAATAGTCGAAACAGTGAACTTCACCCGGCGAACGTGCTCCGAAGAAGGCGAAGACTGTTCGATCGGCCGGAAAGGTGATGGCCACCGTTTTCTGGGATTCACAAGGTGTGATCCACATCGATTACCTCGAGAAGGGTAAAACAATCACGGGGCGCTACTATGCTGACTTATTGGGCCGATTTGACGTCGAATTGAAGAAAAAGCGGCCCCGCTTTGCGAAGAAAAAAGTGCTGTTCCACCACGACAATGCGCCGGCTCACACCTCCGCCGTCGCCATGACCAAATTGGTCGAATTGCCCTACGAATTGCGCTACGAATTGCTGCCCCATCCACCGTACTCTCCAGATTTGGCCCCCTGTGACTCCTTTTAGTTTCCAAACCTGAAAAAATCACTCGCCTGGAACAGATTTGGGTCGAATGAGGAGGTCATCGTCGCCACGGAGGCCTATTTTGCTTCCCTCGAGAAAATGAATTTTTTGGACGGTTTAAAAAAGTTAGAGCATCGCTGGGCCAAGTGTATCGAGCTTGAAGGAGATTATGTGGAAAAATAAATTACCGCCTTTCCAAAATTTTCGTTTAAGTTTGTAGGCTAAGTACTTTTTGAATGACCCTCGTAAGTTCGGCCATTTTTAATGTTCAGTTAATTTTTGACAGCTGCTTGGCTTGAACGTGTTTTGGCTCGTCTTTGATTTTTGCTCAACTTCGACCAAAAACAGCATCGCATTAACATTGCTAAGGAGCTGTTGGAGTCTGTCCGCGACGACCCAAATTTGCTCCAGAGGGTCATAACTGGTGACGAATCATGGGGAAACAGTTTTCTTCGATTGCAGGGGTATGGTGCATCATGAGTTCTTGCCACATGGTAGAACGGTCAATAAGACATATTACCTGCAAGTTATGCGCAAGTTGCGTGAAGCAATCTCCTAGAAACGCCCGGATTTGTGGAAGAACAAAAATTGGCTTTTGCACCATGATAACGCCCCTGCTCATGCATCGTTGCTTGTGCGCGAATTTTTGACCAAAACCAACACACTAATAATGCCGCAGCCACCGTATTCCCCAGATCTGCCCCCCTTTAACTTTTTCTTGTTGCCAAAAATAAAGAGCCCTATGAAAGGACGACGCTACGCTACGATTGAGCAGATATGTTAAAGACGGCATCGAAGGAGGATCTGAACAAGATCACAAAAAATTATTTTTTGAAGTGCTTCTCGGATTGTAAGAAAACATTGGCAAAAGTGAATAATATCCGGTGGGGATTACTTTGAAGGGGAGAAAATAGATATTCATGAATAAATAAATAATTTTCGAAAAAACACAAAATTCGCCATACTTTTTGAACAGACCTTGTACAAATCTGCTCGTGAGATGTAAATATCTACTTTAAAAAAAAAATCCCATTATAAGAGTATTAATTTTGTACTTAATTTTTTTAAAATAATTTTTCGAATTATTTTAATATTTAAATGGTAAATTTATTTTATCTGAACTAAATAAATTAATTATTATTATTATTATTCTTAAATCGGCATTTTAAATGCATTCAATTTAACTGAAGCTCTTTTCTTAAATACTCGTCATTATGACTACTGAGGAAAAAAATAAAATTTAAAAATTTTCTGTAATATTTAATTGACTTCTTTTTAAACCAATTCTGCCGATGTCTATCAAAAGGTGAGCATATATATAGTCAGTCCCATGTAAATAGAATTTTTGCAGACAACCATTAAAAATTTGTTGATTTAATTGCAATAAGAAGGTTGGTAAATTTGACGAGTTTCCCTCTTTTAATGAAATATTTAACCGTCAGCTATTCTAAAAATATTACAAAATAAATATTGACTACAGAAAAACGGAACATCAACTTTTATATCCTGGGGCGGACACTACGAGTATTTTATGATTTTCTCATATTTTATTTGTCAATTCATATTTATTTATCTACACTCTTGTTGATTGCTCTACAGCTAAATACAAAACAACAAAAATAAAAATATACCCTAGCAAAATTTTTAGGAATAAGAGGGTTGGTACTAGGCAAAAAATAGAAAAAAAATTTCTGTACACTCCTGTGAAAAAGTCCCCAAAAAAAAAAATCGAATTTTGTCAAAAATTTATTACAAAACTTTTTATTCTTACAATCGTGAAAGTTGATTGCTCCAGAGCACTGGTAATTCGGAGTGAAACCGATGGGCAGACTCAAATTGATGGCGTAATAAAATAATTAAAATCCTAATAAGGATAAACGAAATTGACCATTAAGAAAATATGTGATACATATTTGCGAGGGTGGACACGTATGTATATTCAAGTTTATTACTGTATATATATATATATATGTGTGTGTGTAGGTGTTATTCAATTATGACAAAACAGTTTTAATTAAAACTCTGATAAAATTTAGTACGAAAAAACATTTCGACTATCAGAAGAGCAACTAAATTTTATAACACTATTGAGACGAAAAACTTTACCATTTAAATATGAGAATATTTTCGGCTATCAAAGAGGATAATTATACGTATCATTTTAATTAAACTTTTCAATTCGACCTTAAGTAATATTAAAAATTCTTTTATAATAATTTATTGGAATAATAAATAAAATCGTACTTAGTCTGAGGATATAATTTTCAATTAAAATTTAAATCGTAATTAAAGACTTAATTAAATAATTATAATCATATTAAAAGAGTGTTTTTTTTTTAGAAAATTTGCAATTTGAATAATAATTTTTTATACCATATATTTTTCTTTGATTATAAAGTATTTAATTAAAAAGTTATCTTTACGCATGCAAGTGTCCTTTTCTGAAAATTAAGTTTTGTAATTTTTCTAAAGAATATTAAAATTGATGACAAGAAACAATAAAAAAAAAAATTAAATTTGTAAGATATTTTATCTTTTTTTTTTAAATTTAATTTAAATATTATCTACGTGTATAACTACATTTAATTTCTAAGAAGTAAATTTTTAATGAAAGATACAAGGACATCCATCGATATCTCGCCAAGAACGAGATAAACATCGTTGAAATCAGAAAAGATTTGAAGTTTGCGCTATTTGCGCGGTAAAGTGTTGCCAACGGAAAAAAAGACGGCATGACAATTGACAGTCTGGGGTTATTAAAAAAATGACAGCTGACAGTTCGGGGTTATTAAAAATTGAAAGAACATAAATATTTTACAAATAATGAAGGTTGGCAGCTATTGTTCAGACTAAATTATCTTCAGCAATGAGGCTCAGTTTTATCTTAATGTCTTAGTTAATCGACAAAATTATCGGATTTGAGGTTCAGAAAATCCACGAGTGATTGTTAAGAAATAAATGCATCCACCATGTGTTACTGTGTATTGGGCTGGAGACAATCGGCGGACCATTCCCCTTAGAAGATTCATCTGTTATTGGTGTATGATAATCCGATTTATGTGGTTTCAACAAAATGGTGTCACATGCCATACAGCCCGAGAAACAATTCAATTACTGTATGAGTTGTGTCCTTGTCATGTAATTTCCCATTTTTATGATCAGAATTGGCCGCCAAGATCATGCGATTTGACGCCGTCGGACTTTTCTTTGAGTTTCTTTTGAAGTCTAAGGCTTATGCCAATAAGCCCACGACCACCCATCCTTGAAGGAAAATCACAATTTGAACAAAAGAGTGCATATGGCCTGTTCTATACACAATCATACGAGGGTCGTTCAATAAGTCCGTAGAAAAAGATGGAAAAAAACCGTTTTTTAAAAAAAAAATTTTATCTTTCAACATAATCTCCTTTTAGCTCTATACACTTTTCCAACCGTTTTTCCAAAAATTTTATCCCGTCCAAAAAAGATGATTTCGGAAGTTCTGCAAAATACTCATCCGTTTGAGCATAACGTCCTCGTTGGAAGTGAACCGTCGTCCGCCAAGCCATTTCTTCAGATTGGGGAAAAGAAAATAGTAACTCGGGGCCAAATCTGGGGAATAAGCGGGATGCTGCAAGAATTCCATTTTCAATTCCACAATTTTGGCCATGGAAACAGCGCAGGTGTGCACACGCGCATTGTCCTGATGCAAGAGGATTTTTTTTTCTTCAAATGGGGGCGTTTCTCTTTAATTTCCTCGCTCAACCGTTGCAATAACGACGCGTTATACGCTCCTGCTATTGTTTTTCCTTTTTCCAAATAGTCGATAAAAATGATGCCCTGCGAATCCCAAAAGACCGTGGTCATCACCTTGCCGGCCGATGGCACAGTTTTTGCCTTCTTCGGAGCCCGTTCACCCTTGAAAATCCACTGTGATGACTGTCTCTTTGTTTCTGGAGTGTAGTAGTGTATCCAGGTTTCGTCCACAGTGACATATAGACGAAGGAATTCGGCAGGATTGCGATGAAAGAGTGCCAACATAGCCTCAGAGTCCACTGCACGATTGAGCTTATTCTCCTCTGAGAGCAAACGCGGCACCCATATTGCCGAAATTTTTTTCACAGACAATTTTTCATGCAAAATTGAAGCGACTGTACCTTGTGATATGCCCGTGGCCTCAACTAATTCGCGCATTTTAATTCGCCGATCGTTCAAAATCAGATCGTGGATTTTGTCGATGATTTCAGGAGTAGACACCTCAACTGGGCATCCTGAATGATGTTTTGTGGATGAACGGCCACGTTTAAATTCATTCACCCAATTGTAAACCATCGCAAACACAGGTGCAGATGTGCCATGAACTGCATCCAACTCGGCTTTGATTTCTTTCGGGCTTAAGCCTTTCAAATGTAGATGTTTGATGACAGCCCTAAACTCGCTTTTTTCAATTGTTATGCACAAATAAATGTCGTTAACTTTAATCGACGATAGAAATTGACCTACGCTATGGATCGAGCTGAAATTTTGACAGCTTTCCTGTCGATAATGCTACTTACAAAAAAAATCTTCGAGCGCAATTCTCGAATTTTCTAAGGACTTATTGAACGACCCTCGTATACTGTATGCTTTATTAATTAATAAATAATTTACAATTTTTTATTATAAACCTTGGTTTTCTATCAAATTTGATTTTTGCGTATAGTTTGGGATAGCCTACATAATGGAAGGATGATAGACGCAAATGGAATTTTTTATATCGAGGGAGATGCATAGTTGACGAACGAATGGCATGTTTAGGTCTAGGAAGATAACAGCGTTTCGAACATAAAAGGGGGCATTGATAATTTTTCGAAGGCTGCGGCGGGATTGTGAGGTTTGGATTGGTAGGAAGTTGGAATGCTTAGTCGAACCCCATAGTGTCGATATCGGTTTCAGTATCGTCTTGTACAGTAACAGTGTGTCAGTTTTGACCCATTGCCTAGGAGTCGTAGCATTTCTTCTTATCGTCCATTAAGTTTACTTCTTATAAAACTCTTTAGCTTTTGACCAAGTTTTCTAAGGAACGGGATGTGGTCCTGTAGGATATTGATGGTTGTGGGAGGATCTATGTGATGAGTAAGGTTGGATAGTATCGTCAAAATATGTTACGGTAAAGACGTCATTTTGAGGGAGAATATCATGGGTGTAAATATTATTAAGGATTGAACTTAGCATACTACCCTGAGGGACACCGGTGTAAATAGGATAAATAGGTCAGAAAACTCAATACCTGAAAATATTGGGCTGAGAGATAGGATTTTTGGACGTGGTAGGACCCGCTGCAACTTCCAAAACAATCCAGCATACCATGCACAGTCGAAAGCTTGCGAAATGTCAAGAGACATGCCTGGGCAATCTTCCTTTCGGTTTAGAGAGCACGCTTTGCAATCTTCTGCGCGATGACACTGCTGAATAGTGGAACGCTCAGCTCCAAATCCAAACTGATGCCTAGGAATCATACCCTCGGTTTCAAAGATAGGATAAACAAGTTTTAGGATTAATTTTTCTAGGATTTTTAATAAAATGGCAAGTAGGCTTATGGGTCTATATAAGGAAGGAAAGGTTTTTGGGTTTGTTTGGTTTTTTGATCATTTTGATAATAGACAATGTCCAAAGAGAAATAAAATTAAAATTTCTTTAATTTAATTTATTCACAATTATTCGTTATTTGTGCAAATAGTGTATTGATTTCTATAACAGAAATGCAGAAGATAATAGATAATAAATAACATCTTACCTTGCAGCTATATCACTTCCCCTATTTCGCAAAGTCACCTTTTCACTATTCGAAAAAAATTCATATTAACAATAGGACAATGTAGTTTTCTTCTCGTAATTATTTTTTGTATTGATTTTCTGCTATAGCGACTCTGTTCCTCTTTTTATGTAACATATTACTCTAGTTGAACACCTGTAGTTGCAGTAACTAGAATTTACCATCGATTTTTTAACGTAAACTAAACATGAAACTATTCATCATTCTGTGGACACATGCATTGATCCATTTTTCAATATTCATACTTATAAGTAATAGAAAATAGCAAAGTTTAGATCTTATAGTTTTATGTTATTTTATATTAATACATACGAAAGATATGTTCATGACTCTTAGATTTTTGGATGATGCAATACGAGAAGAGTATGATATGTGAGTGATAAATGAAGCAAAGAAATTATTTCTTTAACAAAAATTGATTTATATTTCAATATAGTCACCTATTATCTCGTAACACTTCGTTCAATAGTATTCAGGCTTTGTGTAGTACAATTTACCAAACTTTGCAAAATAGACCTCATTTTTCGCTATAACTTCAGATTTAGACGCAAATTTCTTTTTACCAAACCATTTCTTCATGTTTGGAAATAAGAAAAACTCACAGGAATCCAATTTTGGAGAAAACGGTGTTGGGCAATTCATAAAGTAATTCTATTAATTTTTCAGGTTCATTTGCCAATGAATGTGCAGGTGCATTGCCATGATGAACCAGAACTTAAATTTTTGCCAAATGCGGTCATTTGATCTTGATTTTATTATCCAACTGGTTTAATAACGCTGTATAAGATTCCACATGGATTCACCATAACATACCAGAAACTAAATATTTCAGTTTATTTGGGTTAGATTTGAAAATATTGCCTCTCAAACACTATCATTTAAGGGTTTTCAAAACAAAATCATGGATTTTATTAATCGTTAATTGTGCTCGTATAACTGCAATGAAATTTTATAAACCATTTCTTAATCTTACCATACAAAGGTGAAAAGTCTTCATTATAATTTGCATGTATTTGTTATGTTTGTCTACTTTTAATGGCTGCCAAAATTAAAATAATTAATAAATATTAATAAAATTTTGAATTATATCTTTTTAAAAATTTTAAATAATAAAAAAAATATCGCTTTCCTGATATCAGCAGAATATTTTGCATATATAACTGATTTATCATATCGCCTACGTACGCATATTCATACAATATTACTTATTTTCTATTTAAAGTAATTTTCAATTAAAATACATAAAAGAATGCTAAATTTTTTATTCTATAAAATTTTATATTTGCTATTACAAAAAATATAAAAATTATGTCATTAATTTTATGGTTTTTTTTATTATAAAAAAAGTATCCAAATTCAGCTTTGGAAAATAAAATTAAATAAATTAAGGTCTTAAATTAACAAAATAAAAAATATAATAAAATGGCAAATTTAAATATTTATAATTATTATTATTAATAAAATATCTCTTTTACGACTGCTAAATAACAGAGCTTTACTTTTAAAACCTTAAAATGGATATTCGAATATTTTATACCCTAACCTTGCGTAAACACCATTTTTTACATAACAAATTAATTAGCTTTTTTTGTGGAGTATAAATATAATACATATTTTTATTGATATATTTAATATAGTTTTTACTTTTTATATAAAATATTGTATAAAAAGTTTCAGAAAAAAAACCTAAACGAAATTATATGAATTCTTACACTTATCCAAGTAATTGCATATGAACTGGCGCATCATAAAATTGATAGTGCACAGAAAATTGCCAATTTTTTTAAACTATCTGAATTTTGAAAAGCTTATTTAATTAATATTATTTCAAGACCTAAAAAAATGTATGCTTAAAATAAAATATGATAATTGGAAAAATCTCAAATATATTTAAAATTATAAAATATTTTCCCAAATTAAAATTTTATATTCTTAGATATATTTTCTAATTAAAAAATTTTGTTTTGTGTACCAAAAAAAAAAACCAATATAACAAATATTTAATTTCTGTGCATTTTTAATTATGCCAAACAACTTTAATAAAAAAAAAAATATTAATAAGATATCTAATTTAAACCGGAGCTAATAACAAATTTTATACATAAACATTGGAATTTTTATAATATTGTTCATAATTATATGGGCCATAATTTATACCAGACAGTAACTAATGACCCTGCCATAGAGTATTTACTTCAATCGAAAATATCATATTTCAAATTAAAATTACCACAAAATATCTTTTCATATTTTATGATGTATTTTCTTTTTTTGTATTGATCATTAAATTTATTTCAAAATAAAATCTTCACCTAACTTTACAATGTAAATAATTAAAATTAAATTTAATAATACAAAAAATAGGGGAAAAAAAACAATTAGAAAAATATTTAATTATATTTAAGAAAAAGAGAAAAACGTTAACCAAAGCGGATTTGTTAAAATTCGAGAAAAAAAATAAACTCAAAACCAGTGTGCTTATTAATAAATAATTTTAATATATTTCAGATTACAAATGTAAAATGCAAAATCCAAATTATAATACTTTTTAGTTTACCATAATTCGATTCTATAGAATTTATCTGTATAAGGAAAAAAAAGGGATAATTGGGTCGATAATTTTATCCGAAATTCTATAAAATCAGTAAAATCTCTTCTTTAAATTCGAATAATGAATTTTTTAGCTCTTTATCCTTATTAGCAAGAGACTCTATCTTCGTTATTTGCTCCATCAAAGTTCAAAAAGACTAAATCAACTTTACTGGCAATATGAATTGAAATTAATTGATTTGAATAGAAATTTTTTAGCAATTCATTAAATTGTACTTAATAAAGTTAACTAAGATGTTAATATTTTATGCAAATCATTTTGTAATAAAGTGTTAATTATTTTTAAATAAACAAAAAAGAAAAATGTTTTACTTAAAAAATAAAACGAGTTCAATACTACCATTGACTTTAAAATTGATAAAAAAATAGAAACAATTTTGTTAATATTCTCTAAATGATTAAAATAAATTACTCTAAAAATATTCTTACTAATTCGATGATAATTTAAACAGAATTTAACTGAGCATTAAATAGAATTTAATTTTTAATATGTAGTCGACCTGTTACAGTTTCGATTAGATTCAATTATCCTTTTTAAACATAATATGGATCTGATATGGACACAATCGGATATAGATGTACTAGTCTTAGCTCTCCATTATAAAAGAATATTATAAATGAATAAATAGAAAAACCGAAAAGACAGAAAAACCAAAACAGAATTATTTTTTTGGATAGAAAAAGGATACACTTATGAAAATAAAAAAAGTAGAAGAGACAAACTTAATGCTATGATTTAGGTTTCCTATTATATTAAAAATAAAAATTTATTCTTGTCTCTGATTTCCTCTTGTCCAAATAGATTATGTTACATCTAGAAAAGAAATATAAAAGAATACAACAGAAAAAGAAATATTGAAAAAAAAATAACTGAAAGAGGGTACATAATACTCGTACAGAAAAGATATTTTTATCTTAAAAGATAATTTGGTTTTTGGCTCTTTTTAACCCTACTGATTATTAACAAAACCAACCCTTAAGTGAATGTAGTAATTCTTTTTCTCATAACAAACATAGAGCTGCTCAGTGATCCTTTTGCTCAAACTATGATTTGTACTGTTGCTGCTATCATTATTTCTGCTGTTACACCCTCACTTTTCAAGTCACTCCCTCTTGAACCAAAAAAAAAAAATTGACAAACAGAGTTTTTTCTTTAGTAATTTGCATGTTCATCGTCACGTTTCTACTTTCTATAATGAATTTTTTCCCAGAGTATCTTTTACTCTCTATAATTAATGTTAGAGAAAAGATAAAAAATAAATACTAATTAATTTAATGACAAGAATAATTAATACGAAAATAAGTTTTCTTTTATAATTACGAAATATCTTATTATTTTTATAAGATAATTGAATTAATCAAAACAATTTTTTTTTCTATAATTTATCATTATCAAAACTATATTTAATTATTGATTTAGGAGCCTAAAAATATTTATTTTTACACAAAACCAAAAAAACGTATCGGATTTTCTTATTAATCAAAAACATTTTTCAATACTAACGTTATTAGAAAAGTCATTATGGATTTTTACAACAGATGGCGTTTGTTCATTTTGGAAAATACTAAAATTATTCGCATCTTAATAGTTTTAGCTTCATTTTAAAAAAGTTGGTAATTTTTTTTTCTTGTTTTTTACGAATTTTACAAAAAGTTCAAAATGGAAGATGCAACTTTAAATTTTCGGAATATTTTATGGTTTTAAAACAATGTTGGCCCGGTAGCACAGTCATTAGGGTTTGTGGATTCGAATCCCATTGAGTGCTATGCTAATTCCCAAAAACCACTTTACTTTCCTGATTCCGTTGTGCTTTCCTAAATAAAATAAAAAAAAGCCATCAGCCGTCAGAAATATGGAAATATTATTACTAGCTTTCGGAATGAAAAGCCAATCTTGGATAAGCACCCGTATTGGTCAAAGACAACAACCCGAAATGGATATTATGGTCGCCCCTTCAACTGGACGAAAGTATGGCACCGCGAAAACTGGACGAAAATAAGCAGTTGCATATCTGCAGCGGAACGATCATGTGTTAAGCGAAGATATAAATCATGTAAAAAAAGTGCGCACTTACGAAAGAAATGTTAAAAGGAAATTGGAAGAGGAAGAACGTGCGTCAAGCTTGTGATAAGTTAGGTAAAGCTTACGGTAACAATGCACTTCAAGAACGTCAGTGCCAATATTTCCTTGGTCAGGAAGGCCAATCAAAGTTGATAACAACAAAACAAAGAAATTAATTTAGTCAAACCAGCGTTACACGATAGGAGATATTACAGAAATATTGAATATCCATCATTCAACCGTTCACGACTATCAAAAGAAGCTGGGATACATAAGCAAGCTCGATATGTGAGTTCCTCATGAATTCAAAGGAGTTTATTTCTGACGACACGCATAAAATGTCGTTTTTTTCTTTGAGTTAACGAATTTAAGACCACACATAAGTTTCATCACCCGTCAAAAAATATTGAAGCTTCGATGGAACATGTTGCCATACTAACCATACTCGCCTGACCCTGCGGCGTCAGACTTCCACATGTTTTGATCTCTTTAAAACTCCTTCCGTGGTATAACATTTAGTAAAAACTACTGTGTTACGCGGTGTACCTATCGTTGGATATAATACGATGGGCCACCTACAAGCATAGTGGTTAAGATACGCTTAATCAATGCACCGCCAAACCTGATTAGCGATTAACAGTAAGCAACCAGCTACAAGCTGATTACACCAAATGTTTGTCGCGAGACCTATTTAAATGTCTGCTTTCATTAGCAGTTACAACTCATGAGATAATTACCGGTATCGCTCACCGGCGGTTCGACGACCGTACGCGCGATGTGGGTATTAACCACAGACACCACGTTGCTGCCTACGGCGCCACACCATTGTCCCGCACAGCGTGTTTTAACACCATGGGACACCCAATTTCCTTGGCATTAATTTCTGTTACTTCCGTTTGCACTCCACTCATTTAACTACGGTAAGGAACCCTGTAAATTCCTAGGCAACATTAAGTCATCTCATGTACGCGGGTGCGCCAAAACCCGAAGGTACAACCGATTCACCAATCGTTTTCTTATCTCAAACACTGTCATGGCATACCTGTTCAAACCTCTGTAACTCTCACGCATACTCGATGCACAATTGACACTACCATTCCACCACTGTTGCCATATCTTGTTCATTCTCGCCAAAACTAGAACCCGCCGTTGACGCACTCCAAAAGCTTGAATTTCCTCATTCAGAACAGAATAGCCCTCCGCCGATACAATGCCGCACCACCTCCGATAGAGAAGATGGAGCACATCTAAAGCACACGGGATTTCTCCCACTAAGACCTGCATTACATCGGTATAGACCGTCTTATAGACTTTCAAACACGCATACAGAACCAACCGCTTAGTGCCGTTGATTCTGTCTCTTGCATGTTGAAACTGCATCACATCACCCCAAACACAAGCGCCGTACGCCACACAAGCCACAAACAACACTTGTACAATATTATCACTGCCTTTCCTAAAATATCTCTTTTCAGACATCCAGTAGCGTTAGCTCCAAATGGAGTCCGAAATTTAAGCGAGCCAAAATCGAAGACGAGGCAAAACACTGTCAAAGTATTGAATGTTCAGTTAATTTTTGACTGCCATTTTGAATGTTCAGTTAATTTTTGACTTTGCAAAGCAAAGCAGCTGTCAAAAATTAACTGAACATTCAAAATGGCCGAACTTATCGAAAATCAAATATACATAACCCGCGAAAATTCAAAATTCACGATACTTTTTGAACAGACCTCGTATTTTAGAATTGATTATGAATTCCGCATAGATGCACACTTACGATTTCTTATCTATAAAAGAATAATTTTCCTCAAATCGAAAGTTTCCAAATCAGATTAAACGAAAACTTCCACTACGTGCATAATATACCCACTTGTATTTAAGGTGTCACCGTCTATCCGGAACATTTTCGTGGGTAATTAATTCGGAATCTTAAAATAAGACGACTGCGCCTACGTGATTCTATTTAACAAACCAAAAGTACGATAATAATTTATAATCATAATCTTTTCCGAATATCAAACGTATGTGCATATTTACCTATATTTTCATATTTGATTAAAACTCAATCGATTTATCGTATATGCGTAAAATGTTCGAATTTATATTGTAATAATTAACATAGAAAATTTAGTATCTTCACAAAATTTATGAGTTAATTTTAGGAATTTTCTCAAAGTTACTGGAATAAAAATTATTTCTATCGATTCAGAAAGGAAAAAATTATTTGTCGATTAGCATTTCAAGAAATAAGAAAAACAATTTATCGGTTATAGAAAATTTCTTAAAGAAAATTTTTTATAGCAAATTTCTCATAGAAAATTTCTTATAGAAAATTTCGTATAGAAAATTTGGTATCGAAAATTACTTATAGAAAATTTCTTATAGAAAATTTCTTATAGAAAATTTCTTATAGAAAATTTCTTATAGAAAATTTATTATACAAAATTTCTTATAGAAAATTTCTTATAGAAAATTTCTTATAGAAAATTTCTTATAGAAAATTTCTTATAGAAAATTTCTTATAGAAAATTTCTTATAGAAAATTTCTTATAGAAAATTTCTTATAGAAAATTTCTTATAGAAAATTTCTTATAGAAAATTTCTTATAGAAAATTTCTTATAGAAAATTTCTTATAGAAAATTTCTTATAGAAAATTTCTTATAGAAAATTTCTTATAGAAAATTTCTTATAGAAAATTTCTTATAGAAAATTTCTTATGGAAAATTTCTTATAGAAAATTTCTTATAGAAAATTTCTTATAGAAAATTTCTTATAGAAAATTTCTTATAGAAAATTTCTTATAGAAAATTTCTTATAGAAAATTTCTTATAGAAAATTTCTTATAGAAAATTTCTTATAAAAAATTTCTTATAGAAAATTTCTTATAGAAAATTTCTTATAAAAAATTTCTTATAGAAAATTTCTTAAAGCAAATGTCTATAGAAAATTTCTTATAGAAAATTTCTTATAGAAAATTTCTTATAGAAAATTTCTTATAGAAAATTTCTTATAAAAAATTTCTTATAGAAAATTTCTTATAGGAAATTTCGTATAGAAAATTTCGTATAGAAAATTTCATATAGAAAATTTCTTATAGAAAATTTCTTATAGAAAATTTCTTATAGAAAATTTCTTATAGAAAATTTCTTACAGAAAATTTCTTATAGAAAATTTCTTACAGAAAATTTCTTATAGAAAATTTCTTATAGAAAATTTCTTATACAAAATTTCTTATAGAAAATTTCTTATAGAAAATTTCTTATAGAAAATTTCTTATAGAAAATTTCTCATAAAAAATTTCTTATAGAAAATTTCGTATAGAAAATTTGGTATCGAAAATTACTTATAGAAAATTTCTTATAGAAAATTTCTTATAGAAAATTTCTTATAGAAAATTTATTATACAAAATTTCTTATAGAAAATTTCTTATAGAAAATTTCTTATAGAAAATTTCTTATAGAAAATTTCTTATAGAAAATTTCTTATAGAAAATTTCTTATAGAAAATTTCTTATAGAAAATTTCTTATAAAAAATTTCTTATAAAAAATTTCTTATAGAAAATTTCTTATAGAAAATTTCTTATAAAAAATTTCTTATAGAAAATTTCTTAAAGCAAATGTCTATAGAAAATTTCTTATAGAAAATATCTTATAGAAAATTTCTTATAGAAAATTTCTTATAGAAAATTTCTTATAAAAAATTTCTTATAGAAAATTTCTTATAGAAAATGTCTTATAGAAAATTTCTTATAGAAAATTTCTTATAAAAAATTTCTTATAGGAAATTTCGTATAGAAAATTTCGTATAGAAAATTTCTTATAGAAAATTTCTTATAGAAAATTTCTTATAGAAAATTTCTTATAGAAAATTTCTTATAGAAAATTTCTTATAGAAAATTTCTTATAGAAAATTTCTTATAGAAAATTTCTTATAGAAAATTTCTTATAGAAAATTTCTTATAGAAAATTTCTCATAGAAAATTTCTTATAGAAAATTTCTTATAGAAAATTTCTTATAGAAAATTTCTCATAGAAAATTTCTTATAGAAACTTTGGTATAGAAAATTTCGTATCGAAAATTTCGTATAGAAAGTTTCGTATAGAAAATTTCGTATAGAAAAATTCGTATTGAAAATTTCGTATAGAAAATTTCGTATAGAAAATTTCTTATAGAAAATTTCGTATAGAAAATTTCTTATAGAAAATTTCTTATAGAAAATTTCTTATAGAAAATTTCTTATAGAAAATTTCTTATAGAAAATTTCTTATAGGAAATTTCTTATAGAAAATTTCTTTTAGAAAATTTCTTATAGAAAATTTCTTACAAAAAATTTCGTATAGAAAATTTCATAGAGAAAATTTCTTATAGAAAATTTCATATAGAAAATTTCTTATAGAAAATTTCATATAGAAAATTTCTTAAAGAAAATTTCTTATAGAAAATTTCTTATAGAAAATTTCGTATTGAAAATTTCGTATAGAAAATTTCGTATTGAAAATTTCGTATAGAAAATTTCGTATTGAAAATTTCGTATAGAAAATTTCGTATAGAACATTTCGTATAGAATTTTTTTTATAATTTACCTAATAAGATTAAGAAGGGAAAAATACCATATCTAAAGCTAGATTATCTTAGTGTTAATAATTATACGAATTTTTCCAATAAAAACCCATTTACTTAATTCGATGCTAATTCACAATGCAGCTGTGTCACCAAATCTTCATTATTAATAATCCTTAGAATTAAATTATGAAAAAAAAACCTTTTCCCATTATTTCCAATAGCAGCGAATAACTTCTCCTCATTGACCAAGAATATAAACAAAAGAAAAGTTTCCATTCTATTCTTTACTAAAAATTATTAATTCATTAACTTCAGTGTCAATAATAGAAGGACTTTTTGCTAAAGCTATCGATCTAAATATTCAATACTATTTGGCCAAAGTATTGAAACATTTTCAAAAGCTATTTATTTAAAAAAAATTTTAAAAAAACAATAGCGAAAAGAAAAGAGCAAACTTTATTAAAACTTTTCAGACGATTCAATATTTTGTTTAATATAAAGAAAAAATAAGAAAAATTCAATTAAATTTTCTCTACTAATTAGAATTTTTTTAATAAAAACTTTATCCTTGTATAATTTTATTGGCTTTAAATTAATTTATATCAATGGGAAAAAATAATCCTTAATAAAATACTACTCATCATTGGTATTTGTATTCGAAATTGAGAAAATTATTAAATTTTCGTTTCGATTATGATCCGTACAATTAGTGAAGAAATTTCTTCATCTTGAAAGAATCCAATTGTTATTGCTCAACGTTATTCAGATCCTCGAATTTATCTTATCGAAAGGTTAAGGACTAATTTGATTCTAGTTCTCGTTTTATAAATATGTCGTCTATTTATGATCGGATTTCACGAAACTTCCACAAATGAATTTCCACTCGTAAAAGCTATTATCTGAATTCGTATCATATTATCTGAAGTAAGTGTCATTGTGTTTACTTTCGTCAACACTAGAAATACTAATTTTATCTCTAATATGAATGGGACGGCTTTTATATAGTATAACACTTAAGCAACTAACAATAAGATAAGAGCCATAAGTTCCTTTCATTTTAATAAATATTTACTGATTCCGAATAAATTGCTAGCAACAAAATATTTTCGACGTCATAGACATTAAATACTTTAAGTTTCTACGCTTGAATACTGATAGTTGTATTTTCAGAATTTTGCTTTTCTATTATATATAAAAGAGTGTGATTATTATTCATACTTTAATTACAAAACAATTAATGAAAATTTCGAAATTGATGGTGTGACACTTAAAGCGTTTTCGCTTTAATTAGAATTTTTCACTTCAAAGCAAGGCTTAAAATTGATCTATTTATTTCCCTAAAAGAAGAAAAAAAATAATTTCTAAACATAAATAATCGAAAGCCTACTCTGGAAGCTCAAAAAAAATCCTTGCCCCCCCCCCTCCTTCCTCCTTCTCTTATTTTCTTATAATAAAATTCTATCTCTCCGAAAGATATATTTTCAAGTAAATGAAAATGTTGAATTTTCCGATATATTCCCTATCCTTTCCGGTGTGCCTCAGGGTAGTATTCTTGGCCCATATATTATTTACACCCACGATATTCCTTCCAACGACAATACCTTAACAACTATATGTACCTATGATACTGCCATACTGCCTCCCAAAATTTATAAAATCATATTGATTTTCTTCAAAACTGTTTCAGAAAATGGAGAGTAAAAGTAAACGGACAAAATAGTGTTCTTGTTACTTTTACTGTGTGTCAAGAACCATCCCTTTCCATATTTATGACCGTACATGGATAAACGTTTGAGATGGAACGTGCATGCAAAACTGAAAAGAACTTAAATGAAGAGACGCTACGGACAACTACAAAAACTTTTAGATAAACGATCAAAACTGACCGTTGTCAAAAAATTATTCCTATACAATACGGCAAAAAATTTCATAGTCGACTGTAATTCCATAGCAGTCCCTTTTGTAAGAGAGCTGTTCTCACTCAGTATCAAAGAATATTTGCTACTCTTTGATATTGTTTTCGATACCTTTGCTCCTGTACGGCTTATCTCTGTGAATTTTCCAAATATGAATTAAGAGGACTTCTCCCCACAGCATATTGAGCCTAATTTTATCAACGGCCCAACGATCATGATGACGCACATTTGATTCATTATTAAATTGGCTGCGAAACTGTCCACCCTCATATAGGGTACAAATATTCTTCAAAGGTTTCTCCACTTAAATGCGGCCAAGACTTGAGAAAATTGGTATTATAGGTTCTGTAAAGCAGTAGCTTTGATATTATGGTGAGGTATTTTGAGCGGAACAACCTAGACTGAGAGAAATAGTCTAACAATCGTGCGCCATATATCTACATCAACCCAGGGAACCACCGTAAAGCATTACTTCGTGGGGCAAGAACTGATGGAAATTACTACTCTGGTGAATAATCACTATCGCTTTCTTTCACGCTCCTCCAGACGAAGTTTATTTAGGACGGTTGTCGCAAGGACCACCCAGGTCGACCCCAAATTCAAAATCAGGGCCACTACATTCTCCGAACTCAGAAGTCCGCCAGCACACTTCTGAGCCTTTTCTCTCTCCACATTGAATCGTGCGCAGTAAAAGAACACGTGCTCCGCGCTCTCCACTATCCCGTCACAAGTAGGGCATATTGGGCTAGAATTCAATTTAAAGCGAAATCCGTGTCTCGTCAAAAATTGTGATAAATAGTAACCAACATCGACGGATCCCCCGCCAAGATAAGACAGTGGGTCCATCTACCATAGGTAACATCATCACAACGATTTTGCTATCTCCTCTTCGAATCGTTTCTTTTTTCCGTACGAGCTTTGAATAACGCCACAGAATCACATCGACCTCTTCGGCGATACAATCTCTACAGCCCAATAGCCAGTATTTCAATCGGTATTATTCCGCCCAAAACACAAGGTGTTCGGGGACCACCCTCAATGCGCTCCTACGGTAGACTGACACAACTCCACGTATGTAGGTTGCTCAGCTCAACTCATCCGCTCGTATTGGCATAGTATACAGCAGGGTAGACCCGACCACGGTCGCCAACAGGGTCCTCCTGCTCTACCTGGATTCTCCAAGGTTCGGCATTTAGCGCGCCAGTGCCTTTATTGTCCCAGCAGCCCTCCCACCAACATATTATAGGTGCTCCTGACAATGTAGCCTTGCATCAATCGCTACCTCTAGGTACTTTAGAGATGGTCCCGATATCAGCTCATGTTTGCCAATCCAAATTATGATATTCTCTCTTCTTCTCCTGCCCGTGATTAGGACTGACTCTGTCTTATGGTCCGTCAGCGAATGCGATGATTCCCACCTCCCCTGGGATATGGAGTCTGAAAATACCATCACACATCACATTCTACAACATAGGGCCCACAACCAAACCTTGAGGGATGCCCCCATGATTCTGCATAATCTCTCCTCACAGCTCATCCTGTACAATAGATTTCTATAACTTTTGCAGTATGCTATTATCTTAATAATGAATTCCAAAATACCCATTGATACCAGCGAGTCAAGCATACGATCCAATCCCGCTGATTTAAAGGCGTTCTTCACATCAAGAATTATAATGGCGCAGTACTTTATGGAGCAGTCTTGCTATCGTGTATTCTTTTCAATATGGCAGTTTTAACATCGA
Organism: Atherix ibis; assembly: GCA_958298945.1. Classification (NCBI taxonomy): domain Eukaryota; kingdom Metazoa; phylum Arthropoda; class Insecta; order Diptera; family Athericidae; genus Atherix; species Atherix ibis. The sequence continues at coordinate 24,431,783 of OY282605.1, read as the reverse complement.
TGACAAGACGATAAAGCCCGCTATTTTTAAAGCAGTTTTTTTATCGACTACTTCAAAAAAACGATCTGATCCGTCACTAAATTTCCTAAAGCGAAGCCTCTCTACAAAAAATAAAAAAAAATTTTCCGTAACAATTTAATATGATTTTTATAGATAGCCCCCCTTCAAAGTAGTTACCTTGGGCAGCCTCTACATCGGCAAAGATATTTTTTCCATTGTAAGGCTTTTTCTCGATTATACTCCTGTGGTCAATATACTGTCCTTTCCAGTGTTTCTTAATCTTGGGGAAGAAAACAATGTTACACTGACTGTGATAACGTTAATAGAGGATCTGGGCAACCACAGGAATTATTTTTCCGACAAAAACTCGTTTAAAAAGATGACCGTGCGATAGAGCAGGGTTTTGGCATAATGGATTAATCAAGTTTTTGCCACGTTCGCTTTGATTTCAAGGACTTTTATAGAAGAAAAAAATCATCTCTATTATAAAGAATTATTTAAAAGTTTCCAGATTTGCATTAGTTTTCAAACTTGAAAGTCCATCATCCACTCCTTCTCGGCCAACTAAAAATGCCTTATACCACCGAAAAATTTATGCTGTATATGACAAATCTTCCCCATAAGCTCGTTTCAACTTTTTGCAAGTAAAACTCACTGATTCACAAAGATTAACATAAAACTTCACTTATCATGATCTAAAGAGTTTCGTAGCTATCAGACGATGTTGAAACTTGTACGGTCCGCATTGTTGCCAGATTGTTTTCAGTAATGGCTGTGTTATTACTTTCTGCTACAATTTGTACTGAAGAATCTATGTCTCTCTCTTTCTCTCTTTTTATCTCTCTTTTATTTCTCTATCTTTCTATCGATCTCTCTCTCTCTCTCTTTTTCTGTAATGTGTATTCACAGAAATAATTACTACTGACAGTAATTAAAAAAAAACAATCTTTATTATTTCCAACATTTGTAAATTTTTCTCTATAAGAATACAGATAATATCTGGTTTGTTCAGTAATTATGAACTAATTATTAAGAAATTGATATCTTATATTTCTCAAATTGTGGTTCAATATTGGAGATATTTTTTCTTTCATTTTTCTTATACTCATGTAGGTGTTTTTTTAAATTTATTTCCATTATTCCTTATAGAAATCAAAGGTGGCAAAGATAAATAAATAAAAATGAAATTCTGTTTTGTATTAAATATTATGCATAGATTTTATTTTCGATCTTCTAAGAAGGGCAGAGTTTTCATCATTTGTCATTATTTTTCTATTTATTTATTTTTATAATAACAAGAATTCTATTTATTATATTAGTTGCTTCAAATATCAGAGAAATTTTTCGAAAAATATTCCCATTTCAGAATGATGAAAATTTAAAAGCAAAAAATTGTTCTTGAATTCAATTTATTTGAAAATAAAAATAGTAACAACAAAAAAATCTTCACAATTATAGAAAGTAAAATACCAACAAAAAAAATATCTATTTCGAAATCTGAATCGATTTTTTCCAGTCTATATAAAATGTTTATATACCCACAACATTCTAAAATTATCTAGATAAAAATAAAGCCAACGTCGGACTTTTATTTATGACATAAAGATATAAAAAATCTCTGCAAGAATCCTTAAATCGTAAAATTTTAAATGCTTTTCAATTATCATTTTATCATGGAAATTTTTACCCCAAATTAACAACCCTTGTGCTGAAATTAATTTTCTCTTGATTATATTTAATGGCGATTCCAAGAATAATTTGCTCGACTTTACAAATCTAAATTGTCTATTGGGAATCTATACTATTTATTATAGTTGTCGTAATGAATGCAATTATTGGAATCAAGGAAATGATTCTAATAATTTCATTATAAATAGTTGATAATAGCGTCCCGAGTAATGCTGTTGACGACAGTGATATGAACCGGAAAACCTTTAAGATTAACAAGTACACCAACACAGTCGATTTCTATAGACTTTATTGAAATATTTTATTTAAGTTTAATAGGAAATTTATTCTCCTATTTATAAGGACATATTTAGATTAATTCTGTTAACTGGATTGCCAATGTAAATGACTTAAAGTTTATCCTTAAATTTAATCTTTTCCTATTAAGAATTTGTGGTCTCATTAGGGGGGAATTTATGGATGCTATACCGAAAGCAGAATTCAACTTTTAATCAGAAAATTTAAGGAAGCCGATTCAATAGCAAATCAGCCTCTGCTTGTGCGAGTACGTCAGCAAAATACTCGGTTGAACCGACTGTGGCTCAAAGTGTGTTTTGTGTAATCGTATTTAAGTGGAAATTTATAAAATTTCTAGGGTTTTGGAAAGTATAAAAATTTAGAATTTAAAATGAACGTGAAATTCAACAGAAGTATGGCCAGTGACGATTTAGAGAACACCTTGTCTTACTAGGCATGCTTGAGGCTATCTTTACACGGAATGTGTGGGGAGTACAAAGTTTGTGCATAGTGGAGCTCTTATACCCAGTATAACAAAAAAAATCATGTAGGGGAATATTGTAGGGGAATATTGAGACACTCATGGGAGGGAAAAAACGAAAGAAAAGCAAAAAATAAGTAGCTTTATATAAAAATAACTAGTTTTTTTTTTAAAATTTAGGGAGAGAGAAAAATTAAGCCCGCTGTAAAATAATAAAAGATATTTCAAAAAAAATATTTAGAAAAAAAAACCTGAAAGTTTAGGGAGAAAAGGAACGGAGAATGTGGTGAAGGTACCAAAGTTTGTAAGAAAATTTTTTTTTTAGAACTTCAAGAGGGATAAGTGAGTGGAGCCGACCATCAATGGTTTTGGATTAATAATGTCAATTGAACGATTATTAAAATTAAATTTTTTTAAATATATTTGTAGGTGTTTAGCTAATTAGATTCGCTGGCTAAGGCCGGTATGCAGCTCGAGCTAAGATAAATTTTCATACGATTTCGTAAAATTTAGCTCACGATTTCGCCGGGCAGTACGCTGCTCGAGAGTGAAATGAAAGTGAAAAGGAGAGTGAATCTACTGAAAAGTAGATGGCGGAATTGATAAGTCTCCACGCGATTTCACTTTGGTTTTCACTACAAATAAATGCACGGGACAATAATCAAAGATAAATGCTAGCTCAATTTTGACGTTTGTGTTTTTTTTTGTCGTAGTAAGGCCGGTATGCAGCTCGAGCTAAGATAAATTTGTAGTGATAACTTTCGTTGCAATGGACGAAAGTAGTCTAAATTTATACCTTATATTTCTACATATGGAACAAATAATTCCATAAGTAGAAATATAAGGTATAAATTATATTCTCCCTAAATATGTTGATAAAAAATTATAATACGAGGGTCTTTCAATAAGTCCTTAGAAAAAGATGGAAAAAAACTGTTTTTAAAAAAAAAAAATTTTATTTTTCAAAAAATCTCCTTTTAGCTCTATACACTTTTCCAACCGTTTTTCCAAAATTTTTATCCCATCCAAAAAATAGGATTTCGGAAGTTCTGCAAAATACTCATCCGTTCTCGTTGGAAGTGACCCGTCGTCACGGGTATTATCAAAATAATGACGTCCTCGTTGGAAGTGACCCGTCGTCCGCCAAGCCATTTCTTCAGATTGATTTATTATCAATTCCATAATTTCTGTCATGGAAAAAGCGCAGGTGTGCACACGCGCATTGTCCTGATGCAAGAGGATTATTTTCTTCTTCAGATGGGGGCGTTTCTCTTTGATTTCCTCGCTCAACCGTCGCAATAACGACGCGTAATACGCTCCTGTTATTGTTTTTCCTTTTTCCAAGTAGTCGATAAAAATGATGCCCTGCGAATCCCAAAAGACCGTGGCCATCACCTTGCCGGCCGATGGCACAGTTTTTGCCTTCTTCGGAGCCCGTTCACCCTTGAAAATCCACTGTGATGACTGTCTCTTTGTTTCTGGAGTGTAGTAGTGTATCCAGGTTTCGTCCACAGTGACATATCGACATAGCCTCAGAGTCCCCTACACGATTGCGCTTATTCTCCTCTGAGAGCAAACGCGGCACCCATCTTGCCGAAATTTTTTTCACAGACAATTTTTCATGCAAAATTGAAGCGACCGTACCTTGTGATATGCCCGTGGCCTCAACTAATTCGCGCACTTTAATTCGCCGATCGTTCAAAATCAGATCGTGGATTTTGTCGATGATTTCAGGAGTAGACACCTCAACTGGGCGTCCTAAACGATGTTCATCTTTTGTGGATGAACGGCCACGTTTAAATTCATTCGCCCAATTGTAAACCGTCGCAAACACAGGCTAAAGCCTTTCAAATGGAGATGTTTGATGGCAGCCCTAAACTCGCTTTTTTCCATTGTTATGCACAAATAAATGTCGTTAACTTTAATCGACGATAGAAATTGACCTACGCTATGGATCGAGCTGAAATTTTGACAGCTTTCCTGTCGATAATGCTACTCGTACTTACAAAAAAAAATCTTTACCGAAACTACGAGCGCAATTTCTCGGATTTTCTAAGGACTTATTCAACGACCCTCGTATAATGATTTATTTAAAAAATATAAAGAAACATTTGAAATTAAATATCCCATAATACCCCCTATAATACAAACAAATAAAGTTATTAACTTGAAATAATCAGGTAAACAAATTATATAAGGACATTGGAAAAATTAATCAATTTAATATACTTCCACCAATAACTGCTATAAATAATAATCCCATTATTCCCTTTAATATAATTCAACCCTCATCATTTAATAAATGTAAAGATATAACATTAAAATTTCTAGTCATTGTATAATAAACTAACCGAACTGAATAACAAACAGTTAATCCTGTAAAAAAAAAATATAAGAAAAAACTAAATATATTTAAATAAGATAAAGATACAATTTCTCAAATCATATCCTTTGAATAAATTCCCAGCTAAAAAAGCTATTCACATCATTTATTTTTAAAATTACAACAAAACATCAACATCGAAATTGAAAAGTTCCGAAATGTCAAAATTTATCTCTACACAAAAACTTTTCACTCTCGTTTAGCTGCGCTAAATGGGAGAGTAGTGGAGATCGCGTTAAAATATCTTCGCTCGAGCTGCATACCAGGCATAAAAGGTAAAAATAAAATGCTACGTAAATTACGAGACGTCTACACAACACTCTATTTATTTACAATTAAACGCTTCAAAAATTACGCAGCGTCTACACTCCATCGATTACAATTCAACCTCTTCCTCTCGCTGTTTAGACTCAACTAAAACTAAAACTGAACTAAACTCTCTCTCGCGAGCAGCGCTCATATTTATACTCTCTGAAACCGGTTTTGTGGAATCTTCTAAAATACACCAGAGCGTATATATATTTATTTGAGACTAAATGAGAGAGAATAGCAACTATTCCTTTCTCTTTGCGATAACGCATAGATTAATCACTATTATTGTTTGGCTAGGCAGTGTCAAGTCCCTTTTTTACTTGCTTAGTTTAGTTCAAGAATTTAGACACAGATCAACGAACTTGGTTCCTTTTTATAGCAAACAATCCAACGGATTATTACTTTCCGTTAAATATTTTTCACTCTAACAAACTTTGTTGATCTAAAAATATCCGACGATCACGCTGACCGCAGCCCACTCTGTTAGAGAGTATGTGTAGAGGCCCTTTTTGCCGATTTTAGTTTTCTGAACAGTTCCGCCGCTGCGTTCAGTAATTTAGTCAATAGTGTTCGTCATAACTTCTCAATTGCGCGTCGATCACAAAAATCGTACCTTTCTATATCATCAACTTGGCGAATATCGTAAAAAGACTTTGATTCATTAAATTGACTCAAACATATTTAATTGACTCAAGAGCTAAACCCACAAGACCATGCGAAGCATCGAGCGTTCGCCGACTGGTGCCGTCGAGCAGTTGGAAACAGATCCAAAATTTCGTGGAAAACTTACTGCTTTTGAAATGAGGCTGACGCGCCGATAACTATCATTGACGAGAGGTATCGAGCGGTAACAAATTTTTTTTTGCATCAATTGGACGATGGTGGGACTTGCCACACAGCAGTTGGAATACGGAATTTATTTCGTTGATTCTTTGTAAAGTCCCCAAGACATGTGTCATAATTTTTATGGCACATGTCTTGGGGACCTTACAAACTACGACAATGAGGCCTTTTGGCAACTGAATTTCGTGTGGGAAAACTCAGCCATGATTCTCAGAAAAACTGGACGAAAGATTAATTAGGAGTGTGGACATTTTATTAAACTTTATGGAGTAAACTAGCTTGTTTAAGAAAATTGAATAAAGGACTTGGAAATATAATTTCTGGATCAAGGACCTCCACAATCAAAGGAATCCTATTTACAATAAAATAATAGATTAGGTGGCATTCGATTGGTATATGAGAGATTGAAATATTAACGTCAACGGATTATATATACAGTAGGAACTAGATACAGGAGGAATTTTCGCGTGACCTTATTCAAGCACTCATTATCCAAAATGCCCACATGACCCAAAATCCAACGGAATTTGATATTCAAGTTTTTCAGCAGGTTGGGTCGAATGTTATTGAGAACTGGGTTATTTGATGAGCCATGAATAATATAAGACGTTCGATATGCTGTACTGACTAATATTCTGCAACGGTTAACCGGTGCATCAACTTTGTTATTTCGATACATGCTGACATCTACTGGCCATGAAGATTGTGCAATTTAGCACCCTTAAACTTTATTTCTTGAAGGTATATTAAATTAATTGTCTATGCTAAAAAAACGATAATACTTTCAAAGCTGGAGAAAACCCTTATCTTTTAATATAATTTTAAAGATTTGTTATGGCGTTAACATGAATTAATGTGTATCCTTGATTGTTGAAAGGGACGAGCAAGGTATAAAAATTTGGAATTGTAAAATGATGAACGTTAACTTTCACAGGAGTGTAGTCAGTGGCGACCATACTCAGAGAGCACTTTACCCTGCTTGGTATGATTGTCACTAGCTTTAGGGAAGTGTTTGCAAAGTGATACTCTCACACCCAAAATAACCAGAAAATTTTCATGCCGAAACATCTAGGGGAAAATGGAGACACCCAATGGTGTTAATTTCTCTACGAGAGAGGAAGAATGTAAAAGAAGAAAAAGAAGATTCTAAAAAAATTACTTAAAAAATTAGAGAAACTGTTCAGACAAAGGAGAGGGAATAGAAGCTACCCCACCATTGTTTGGCATAATATCGACTGCCTTGTATAAACTTTTTTAGTTCATGATGCCATGCCGGCTCACTCGTGTTCTCCTCGTACGTTTTCGTATCGTGCGATTGTACGATCGGTTTCGCCGTTGATTCGATGAAACGTCATCGTTTAATGGAATCTTCTGACAGTAGTGCTACCATAGGCAACAAAAATGACCGAAAATTTATGCTGATTTGTGCTCCACCTATTTAAATTTAAGCTAAAGAACAAATTATCAATACTATTTTAAGGCTACGATAACATGAAAAACCTTTTACTGCATACAAAATTCAATTTTAATTAATTTCTAGCAAAGTATTATAAAATATTTATTGAGAAATATCTGCAGGAGAAATTACTTAATCAAAATCTACTATAAATAAAAAAAAATTTATTACAAGATAAAGCTCGCAACATTAAAATAGCTCATATCGATTGACATCCAATTTAAACTTTGATTCCAATAATAGAATGCTATTGTCAGAATGATGACTATTCTATCAGCAAACCGCAATTGATTTTCGATTTAACAATTTCCAAACTTATCTACTAATACCAGTATCATAAAAGTTATATTGTCATATCCAACAGGATAAGGTTAACACTATTAAAGATAATATTTCAAAATCATTACGATCGATTGAATTCGAAGTCGAATGATTCAAAATGCCAATAAAGAAACACTAAAAGTTCAAAAAATGTAAATGACGGTTTTTTCAGAATTTCACAAATTTAAAGAAAAATAGAAAAAAACTATATAGTAAAATCCATGTAAAAATAAACTATAGAAATCCTTGAATCGATATTCCTAATAGTATTCGAACGTTAAAGTGCAAATCAAACGAAATTCTGTCGTCGCGAATGAATTCAAAAATGTGCACATGAACGTGTTAACATTTCAGAATTCGTTTTGAGACTCTAACCTTTAAAAACAAATTCACTTTATTATTTTTCATTGGAAATATGGTATTTTTTTTCAATGTTTATATAAGGACATATTTTTATTGAATTTTCCAATTATGAATATTGAAGGCTAATTGTCCTTTGAAATGTTTTCAGAATTTTCCATTAAACACTATAAAGAATGATATTCAGTTTTGCAATGACAAATTTTTCCATTGCTTTTTATAAATTTAAGTGCATTTTTTCAATTAATAAAAATGGATCCTTATTTATCTTTAATTGGTTTTTAAAAAAAAAGAAGCCTACTTACTCTCTGTATGTTATGTTGTTGACTAGATTTCTATTGCATTCAAAAATTTGCTAAACGAAAATCCTTTCAGTTGCACCAATTTTTTTTTATTTTTTTATTTGACAGGTTTATTATTTCTATGATATTGTACAATTTTTACATAACACATATATGCATTTATACACATAGACATGAGACACAGTCGCTGCTATGGAGCATATAGCGGCACTAGAGACTCTGTGAATTCTCTCCATCTGCTTCTGTCTTGGGCTAGCCTTTTTCACTTCCGCCCATGGCTTGCGAATTTGTTGGTGTTCGCGCTCGACTGATCTTCTCCAAGTGGTCCTTGGTCGTCCTCTGCTGCGATTGCCCTGTGCGTTCCAATCTAGTGCCATCCTTGCTATGTTCGTAGGTGGTTTTCGCAAGATGTGGCCAATCCAACTCCATTTCCTGCGTTTGATGTCAGCTAGCAGGGGTATTTGCTTCGTGAGAAGAAGCAGCTCATCGTTCGTTATCCAGTTCGGCCAGAAGATCTTGCTTATACGCCTCAAGCATCTGTTCACAAATGTTTGAGGCTTACGAGTCGTGCTGTCGGTTATTTTCCATATTTCGCAGCCGTACAGCAGGAGTGGCTTGACATTTGAATTGAATATTCGAAGTTTGAGCGCTATGGAGAGGTGGTTGGAACGCCACACGTTCCCAAGAGAGGTGTACGCTTGTCGCGCCTTGTTGATGCGCGTTTGGATGTCTGTTTCAGTTCCACCATCCTTGCTGAGCATGCTGCCAAGGTAACAGAACTTTTCGACATCTTCAACTTGGGTACCGTGTAGCATCAAGGGTCTCTCGCAGGTGGCGCCGATACGCATCAATTTGTTCTGCTTGATATTTGGTCCGGATGCTTCTTCTTGTGCTGTTTCTTGATAAGGTGTTTTTTTTATAGTTTGCGGCTTATCAGGCCAGCGAAGCAACCCCCAGTGACGTTGGGGGAGCCTACGGACTACATATATATATAAGGCTTGTAGTCGGCCTCTCACCCCGGCACCAATGCCGAGATGGCGGCAGCGGGAATTGAACCCGCTATCTACCGAGTGTGAGTCGGTCGACTTGACTACTGCACCACACACTCGGCAGTTGCACCAATTAATAGTCGAGAAATTTTTTTTTTATAAAAGGATATAAATTTAAAATCATTTTAATAATTTTTTTTTATTCTAACTTTTATTTTCTATAAGAAACAGATTTTCTTTAAAGTTATTTTCTCTAAACAAAATTTCTTATTTTTTAATAGATTATCTTTTAAGTCGTTTCTAGTCAAATTCTTCGTACCGCAATATACTCAGACTGATGATGATTAATGGGTATTCAAGCTATGTGACTAGTTGGATTCGAATTTGTTTTTTTCTTTATTTTTTTTTATTTTTATTTTTACAGATATTTACAACCACAACATAGTATTAAGCAAATTTGGGCAATAGTATTAATTAGCTTGAAAGGTTGTGGGAAATTCCTCCTGCTAGCGTTTGTTTCTGTTAAGCTTCAGTATTTTAGTAAATCACGCGACCAGTGACCCTTAAGTCTTCGATGGGTATTTCTAGGGAAGGAAATGGAGGATAGTTCTTGAACAAAAGGATTATTATGATTGAGGACACGAGAACGGAACTTTTTATAACGAGATACAGCCATGTCAAAAATAAATGGGACTTTAAGATCACGATGAATACCAGTATTGCGAACATAAAAGGGGGCATCGACAATTGTACGGAGTATTTTTGATGGAAGGAATTTGATTTGACGGGAATTATAAGGCTTAGTAGATCCCCAGAGTTCTAGTTCGTATGTCCATATGGGTTTCAGTAAGGTATTGTATATCAGTACTTTGCTGTCTATAGTAAGTTTGGAACGTTTGTCTAGAAGTCGAAGTAGTTTTAGGTAACGTCTTTTTAGTTCTTGTCTTTTAAGTCTTGTATGTGGGTTCCATTGTCTATCGTTTGTCTAAGTACAGTCCTAGGTACCGAGCTTCAGTGTGTTGAAGTATGGTACTGCCATTAAGGTATATGGGAGGGCATGACTCAGGACGGAGAGTGAAAGTTATCTGGGTAGATTTACGTTCATTGACTTTTATTCTCCATCTAGTAAACCAGTTCTGGAGGGATTTGGATTTGGAAAGTTTCGAAAGCATGTTGGGGATTTTCGCTAGATGCAAGGCAGGCCGTATCATCGGCGTATGTAGCAAAGAAGATATTAGGGCAAATTGGGATATCGGATGTGTAAATGTTGTAGAGGATGGGTCCAAGTAAGGTACCCTGAGGAACCCCAGCCAATAACGGAGAGATATTGGAGAGTTCGTTGGATTCATTTACTGAGAAGTGTCGGTTGGAAAAGATTGATCATAGGACTAGGAAAAAGGTGGAAAGAAGGAACCTCTTGAGTTTCCAGAGTAGACCCGGGTGCCAAACTCTATCAAAAGCTTGACTTATATCAAGAAACACACCAGGACAGTACTCTTTTCTTTCTAAAGAGGATGCAATGAAATCGACAACTCGATGACACTGCTGGATAGTGGAGTTCTCGGCGCGGAAACCAAATTGGTGATTAGGAATTAAATTTGAAGATTCGTGTAGAGGATGTAAGCGGCGAAGGAGGATTTTTTCAAAGATTTTTGAGAGTAGTGGAAGGAGACTTATTGGCCTGTAGAAAGTGGGGCGGTTTATTGATTTATTGGGCCTAGGGATCATTTTAATGATGGCAAATTTCCAGAGGATTGGGAAATGTGTTGTTCTAAGGATGGAGTTATATATTGTGGTAAGGAAAACTACTGCTCTTTTAGGGAGTTGTTGGAGTATATTGGAGGTAATCAAATCATAGCCAGGAGCTTTATTTTTGGGAAGGAGCATGATTAAATTGGCAACTTCGGAAGGAGTGATTGCCTTAGGGGGAAGACTCATGGGTAAAGGAATGGATAGTTTCGTCTCGATTGTAGTGCAATGAGTCCTGTCTAATATGTCCTTATGTGGAGTAAATGTTTGTACAAGGTGTTCAGCAAAAGCGTCTGCTTTATGTTTGTCCGTTTTGGCCCAGGTTCCGTCAGTTTTTCGTAAAGGGTGCTTTGTTTTTCTATAAGATACGAGGGTCGTTCAATAAGTCCTTAGAAAAAGTTGAAAAAAAACTTTTTAAAAAAAAAAATTTTATTTTTCAACATAATCTGTTTTTAGCTCTATACACTTTATCCCGTCTAAAAAATAGGATTGCGGAAGTTCTGCAAAATACTCATCCGTTTGAGTAATGACGTCCTCGTTGGAAGTGAACCGTCGTCCGACAAACCATTTCTTCAGATTGGGGAAAAGAAAATAGTCACTCGGGGCCAAATCTGGTGAATAAGCGGGATGCTGCAACAATTCCAATCTCAATTCCACAATTTTGGCCATGGAAACAGCGCAGGTGTGCATTGTCCTGATGCAAGAGGATTTTTTTCTTCTTCAGATGGGGGCGTTTCTCTTTGATTTCCTCGCTCAACCGTTGCAATAACGACGCATAATACGCTCCTGTTATTGTTTTTCCTTTTTCCAAGTAGTCGATAAAAATGATGCCCTGCGAATCCCAAAAGACCGTGGCCATCACCTTGCCGGCCGATGGCACAGTTTTTGCCTTCTTCGGAGCCCGTTCACCCTTGAAAATCCACTGTGATGACTGTCTCTTCGTTTCTGGAGTGTAGTAGTATATCCAGGTTTCGTCCACAGTGACATATCGACGAAGGAATTCGGCAGGATTGCGATGAAAGAGTGCCAACATAGCCTCAGAGTCCACTACACGATTGCGCTTATTCTCCTCTGAGAGCAAAATGCAAAATTGACGCGACTGTACCTTGTGATATGCCCGTGGCCTCAACTATTTCGCGCACTTTAATTCGCCGATCGTTCAAAATCAGATCGTCGATTTTGTCGATGATTTCAGGAGTAGACACCTTAACTGGGCGTCCTGAACGATGTTCATCTTTTGTGGATGAACGGCCACGTTTAAATTCATTCACCCAATTGTAAACCGTCGGAAACACAGGTGCAGATATGCCATGAACTGCATCCAACTCGGCTTTGATTTCTTTCGGGCTTAAGCCTTTCAAATTGAGATGTTTGATGACAGCCCTAAACTCGCTTTTTTCCATTGTTATGCACAAAAAAATGTCGTTAACTTTAATCGACGATAGAAATTGACCTACGTTATGGATCGAACTGAAATTGTCGATAACGATACTTACAACAAAAAAATCTTTACCGACACTACGAGCGCAATTTCTCGGATATTCTAAGGACTTATTGACCGACCCTCGTAGTATTTGTCTTGCAGCAGTCCACAAAGTTCTGTTTTTCGTTAGGGGGATTCGAAGTCTAGTTGGTTTTTTTGCAAATATTGTACAAAACACTTCTTTCACAGAGTTATTCATTCCTACAGACCTATCAGTTTACAACTCTTTGCTAAATATATTATTTAAAGATAAAAGTATTTAGATTAATAATTGTCATTTTAAATAATGAATCTTAAAACTACCAAAAAATATATTTTAAAATTATAAAAAGTGATAATTGTGCCATAGTTCGTTTGACGCTTTTTGGAACAAAATTCTCTTTTTCGAAAAGGACTATTTCTTGCTCGGGACATATATCAATAAGCAAAATCGTCATATAAGAAGCTTCAAAATACCCAAATATGACTATAGAGGACGTATTTTATGTCTGAAAAGTAAGTTTCTGTTTTGCATTTAGGTCTAAAGATGTCAATGGACTTTATTTATTTGAGAGTGTAGAGACCGCTACTGTCACTTTAACCATTATGACAATATGATAACCGACTATTTTATTGGTTTAACTTAGATTTTAATCTAGAAAATCAATATATTATTTCTTCAGAAATAGTGGTCCAACAGAAAATTTGTGCTTTATTGCTCTTAAAGTTTCCAGAACCTGTAGTTTCAAGATTTGATGAATTTAATTGACCTTCAAAATCATGCCATTTAACTCCGTTGAATTGTTTTTTTTAAGACTATATAAAATATTATATTCAAAAAAATTATTTTTATATTTTAAAGTATTTAAAAAGTAACATTAGTTAAGTAATAGCCGAAATATTGTCCAAAATATAATTATAAGTTTTTAGAAATTACATCAAAAGGATTGAAACCTGCAAAAAGTCATGTGATAATCATTTAAATACAAAAAATATTTTTCTAAAAATGGCAAAGTTTAAAAAATATAATAAAATAAAAGTTTTAGAAAAATCTTTATTCTAAATATATTTAATTAGACTTTACTTTCCAAAGCGCAACTTGTATAGCCCCTTCTACATTTTTTATTGAATGTGAAGAAGTTAATGACCGACCCGATTTTTTGTTTTGATGAAATTGATTTAGTTAAATTTTTTTTTTGCTTGCTACTTCTTTTGTTATAACAATAAAATATGCCCCAGTGGTTTTTTTTGTAAACAAAAAGAAGTGCTACAAAATTTTTTTATGCCAGCCTCTTTTCCATTACGATCCATGATGGACAACTCCCTTCGTAACTCAAAAAAAAACTTGTACAGCTATTCTTATTGTACTGAACAAAAAATATTGTAAGAGTACCACCATCTAGAGTTTGACCTAGAAACTTTTTTTTTATCATAGAATACTCCATTAAAATGAATTTTTCTTAAAATAAAGAGAAAATTGGGAAATCCCAATAATTGTCATGGCAAATAATTCCAAGATGAACAATTCTTATGTTAATATAGGGCGTTCGATACTTCATACAAGATTTGAATTTTGCGCCATTTGTGCGATAAAGTGTTGCCAATGATAAAAAAAAAGACAGAATCGTTGTGACAGATGACAGTTCGGGGATATCAAAAGTGGAGTGCTACACGAAAGAACAATGCGTTTTCATTGTTGAGCAATATTTTAGAAATGATGAAGGTTTAGCAGCAAGATATGGTCGGAATAGTGGTTTAATTTCAGTGTGGTTCTATACAGCATATTCTTACGAAACAAAGTTCAATTAACTCGAAAACTGAAGCCTACTGACCACGCACAGCGAATGGAGTGCGTTGAATGGATTATGGAATAACAAAAAAGTCGATGCTGATTGGTTAATCGACAAAACTGTCATATTTGAGATCCAGAAAATCCACGAGTGACTGTTGAGAAACAAATACATCCACCACGTGTTACTGTTTGGTGCGGATGTTGGGCTAAAGGCATCATGAAACCATTCTTCTTAAAAAATGTACCTGATCAGGCAATAACAGTTAATGGTGTCATAATAATCTGGTTTTTTGTACGATATGAATGTGGATGACATGTTTTTTCAACAAAACGGTGCCAAATGCCACACAGCCCGAGGAACAATTACTTCTTGATGTAAAGTTTGTGCCACCTTTTATTATGTCATAAAAGAAAAGATTTTCTAATTGTAAAAAAAAAATCCTTCTGATATTATGGATAGAGAAAAACATGGAAAATTTCTCTAAGAATTAATTATTTAAATATCAATAATAAATTTCAATTTTAACGCTATTTATTTAAATATCAATAATAAATTTCAAGTGCTCAACTACTTTTTATCATAAAGAGTATACTCAATATTAAATTAATGTTTAATAAAGAAAATCAGAATATCTTAAAAGCTATATAAAAATATCATTTCTATGAAACAAAGTATTTTAATAAAATATCCTTTTATTTAAATATTAAATTTCCTCTTCAATCAAGATGAAATGAGAAATGTACAATAAATTAATTAGAATAATAGTCAAAGTCAAATTAAAATGCACAGGAAACTCACTGGAAAAGTATACTTTCGGAAAATTATATTTGAAAATAAAATAAAAAATAATTAAAAACTTCTTAAAAAATTACTATAAATATAATAGAATAAGAGCTCCTTTCAAACATTACAATACGAAAATTCCTAAACAGGAAACCAACTCCTCTCATCAAAACTGACTATTGTACTTCATAAAATACAACAACAACAAAAAATTGGAAAATATATTTTATTAAAGTTTTTCCACTTAATAATTTTTACTAAAATAGAAGCTTTTTAATCAACAATTAACTTTAGAAACTATGCAAAATATTATGAAGTTCCTATAGAATAAATTGAAGTAATTCATTTTTAAGTAACAGTGCTTATAAAGTGAACTGAAAGACTTTTTATTCTATTTTAATTAAAGATTATTAGCTAGATTGATGTTCAAAGTTTATCTACAGTGAAACCCCATTTTTACGTGCCTGGAATTCACGTTTTCCCGTTTTACTTTAGTACATTTCGTACCCGCTTTTACGGTTTTATTTCCCGCCATTTACGTTTGAAATATTTAAAATTCAAATCAATTTATATACAGACTTAGTCAAATGTTCGACAATTTATTTACAATATTTGAAATGAATACTAGGATTTTTGAATTTTCGCGGGTTACGTATATTCGATTTTCGATTTTTTGTGGCGTTATGTTGGTACTCATGTATCTCACTTATACCGACAAGTTCGGCCAATATGAATATTCAGTTAATTTTTTACAGCTGCTTTGCTTGCACGTGTTTTGGCTCGTCTTCGTTTTTTGCTCAATTTCGACCAAAAACAGCATAGCAATAACATTGCTAAGGAGCTGTTGGACTCTGTCCGCGATGACCCAAATTTGCTCCAAAGGGTCCTAACTGGTGACGAATCATGGGTTTATGGTTATGATGTGAAAGTTTTGCTTACAGTTTTCTTCGATTGCAGGGGCGTGGTGCATCATGACTTCCTGCTACAGGGTGGAATGGTCAATAAGGAATATTACCTGCAAGTTATGCGTAAGTTGCGTGAAGCAATCCGCCAGAAACGCCCGGATTTGTGAAAGAACAAAAATTAGCTTATACACCATGATAACGCCCCTGCTCACGCATCGTTGCTTGTGCACGAATTTTTGGCCAAAAACAACACACTAATAATGCCGCAGCCACCGTATTCCTCAGATTTGGCCACCTGTTACTTTTTCTTGTTCCCGAAACTGAAGAGCTCCATGAAAGGACGACGCTACTCTTCGATTGTGGAAATAAAGACGGCATCGAAGGAAGAGGTAAACAAGATCACAAAAATTGAAGTGCTTCGAGGAGGGGGAAAAACGTTGGCATAAGTGTCTAATATCTGGTGGGGATTACTTTGAAGGGGACAAAATTGATATTCATGAATAAATAAATAATTTTTGAAAAAACACAAAATTCGTGATGCTTTTTGAACAGACCTCGTATGTTGTTTCTTTTTAATATACGCTCTGTACTGTATAGATCAGTTTGCGGGGAATCTCGAAGTGCTGATTTGAAGATCGCTGTGGATCAGCAATATTTTTCATTGTTCTTAATTTAGAGGAACAGGTGGGTAATTAGGTAAAAACAGGCTCACTGTTCTTTTGATAATAAATTCAGAGGACAGTGAGAAATTTCCTCTGTTAGTAATTGGAAAACCACAAAACCGTCGGTAAATAAGAAAATTTTATTTTTAATTTGCAAAAACTGGTAAGAGGATTTTTAAAAAAATGGATAACATTTATTTTAATAAAATTTTATTAAAATAAATGTTATCCATTTTAACACAAAACTTAAGCGTTAGTCTCTCCTAGATGGCAAGCACAAGTTTTTCAGTCGTCCGGTAGCTATACGACCCTATACAGAGTGATTAGTGAAGTTGTGTTTTTGTAGTGCGTTACGAAAAATGGAAAAGCGAAATAGGAAAATGTGCGAGTTTGACGTACGAAAAGTTTGACTTACAAAAGGGGCCATTCTTTATCAAGAGCAGCAGCTTTTCGGTGGCACAAAGCATTTTCTTAGAGGACCAAGAAGCATTGGAAGATAAACCTTAATCAGTGAGGTTTTCATAAACGAAAATTAATGAAAATATGGGTTTTTTTTGAGGTCAGAATGTCGATTAATATTAGTTCTTGCCGCCTAATGGCTTCATTTTTGCCTCTGGCTCATGTCTCAGACAAATTTAGATGCCGTTGATATACAGAGTTGGTTGGGAAAAAACAAACACAAACAATAAAATTGAAGTTAGATTTTTTACCGCTAGAATTTAAAGCCACTACATAATTTAAATACTAACAAAAAAATCAAAAACATAATTTTTTTACATATTATTTTTTTATTGCAATCGTCCTTAATAGTGACGTGGATGCTGCCGCTGATAGAATGAAGAGTATCAGGCCAAATGGAACAGTGTGGCTTGACTTGAACTGCAAAAAGGCGATCGCGGAAAAAGAGTTAAGCCTCGGGTATTATAGGGCCAACCCTTGTAAGGAAACCCGGAGGACATTTAAACAGGCCAGAAATCAGTGCAATGCTCTTATCCGCAACCGTTCAATTTCTTCCCGACCAAAAAATGAGGCAAAAAATACTGCAGTGCCCCTGGAGTAGTAGCCAGTTTTGGTCATTTGCCAAAAGAATCAAAAACTCCACCTACTCATCCATCCCAACGCTAATTCATAATGAAAATACAGTTGTCAGCGCAAAAGACAAAGCCAATTTGTGAGCGGATCTTTGCTGTGATGAAACCACTGCGTAAGCTTTTCCATCTATCCTTTTCTTCTGGAATCTGTCCGCATAGATAGAAAACAGCGTTCGTTCAACCAATTTCCAAAAAAGGCAGGTCATCTTCCTCCTCCAATTACAGATCCATTCCCAGCAAACGCTGATAAACTATCAGGGAGTGCAATATCTTGAATCAAGGAAACTCTTACGTGACCGTCAATATGGTTTTCGTAGCAATAGATCCACTGGAAATTTCTCTGGAGAGTGTAGGATTATTTCAGTTGGCATTTGACAGAGTTTGGAATCAGGTCCTTTTGTCTAAAATGCGTGCATATGGTATCGACGATTACCTCTTCAAATGGATTGGAAGATACCTTTCGAAACATTCAGTGCAGCTTGTTTTAGATAGCTTTAAGTCTGCAGTCTACCAAAAATTGCTGGTGTTCTCCAGAGTTCGGTTCTATGTCCGATCCTTTTTCTTATTTTCTTAAATGATCTCTTATCTCTTACTTCTAATCCAATTTACTATATTACAAGCCTTTTCGGCCATGGAGATAGAATGATAACGTATGATAAACTCATTCAAATTCTGATATAGACAGTATAGGGCTCGAAGAACAGAGTAAAATTTAACACGTCCAAAAATCTAAAGCGGAACCGAAATCATTAGCCTCCGTTGGAATAACACATATTTAATATTACCAAAAATGCTGCAAAATAATTAGGTTTCCTTAAAATTTTCACTCCATCTGATCTAGCCAATATACACAAGGCCCTTAGCTAAAATAGAATTCCTATGTATGGGCAGCAGGCGCTTCTAAAACGTCATTACGCTTACTTACTAGATGGGATACAAAATCAAGCGATGAAATTAATAGGAGACAAAAATATTACAGAGTCATTGGACTCACTGGAACACTGATGGAATATCTTCTCTCTTTCCTCATTTTATCGTATTTTCTACAAGATATAAATATTCTTTTTTTACCGCACTAGGTGTATAAGCTTAAATCCGCTGTTTGGTCATAGATGGCGTGAGTGAGCGTATTAAGCTACCATGGGCACGCCATACTTTTTTTTATGAGATTGACAGCTGTCAAAATTAATCAGTGCACATTGTCAACAATTTCGTACAACAACATACATTTTTCCTTTTAAGTAAAAAAACAGCGAATTTAAGCTTATTTGGTTTTTCCAAATTATTACAATCGACATCTTTCTCTTTATCCCTCCTAATACTTTCTACACGCATGCTATGCTATAATATTATAAGGATATTCATAATTCCTTTAGCGCAAGTAATTTAAAAAAAATAATAATAAAAATCATAATAATAAGAATATCCCAATATTTTTATTATTAATATTTTGTTAGTATTGCAAAAGAGCCACTAAATATTTAACAAATTTAGAGGCGTTCATAAATAATGAAAATATAATATTCACTCCTTATATGTCATTATAATAAATCTTGTCAATAGAAACTAATAAATTCATTAACTTTTTTCTAATAATTGGTAATTATTGGCAGCGCCGTCTAGACTCGCTCTAAAGTCTCTTCAATTAAGATCATTACTTCGAAAACATAATCCTACCACCACAATGCCTAATTTTGTCGATTACACAATCGCTTATGCCACAATCTATCATAAACTAATTAATTTCCATTCACTAATCAATCCAATTTATTAACAATTTTCGGAGAATAAGTTTTTCAAAAATTCAATTTTCTTATAGTGTCGTTAGCTTAGTAAAATTTACACTTTTTTGTAAATTTTACTAAGCTAACGACACTATTTATTTTTGCATATGAACACACATATTCATTTCAAGACTTTATTTAACATGGTGCGGATTGTCCAATTTGGGTCAAATTAACACCGTTTTGTTTTATAATTTGTTGACATTTTAAATGTGACTTTATATTGCCTCTTTAATAGAAGCACTGGTCCCTATTTGCGAAAAACTCGATTAAGCGACTTTCGCAATCTTCTCTTGATGCTAATTTCTTTTTACTAAGGAAGTTTTGCAATGATAAAAAAAATATGGTAATTGATTGGTGCCAGGTTTGGACTACAAGGTGGACGCATCAAAACTTCCCAACCAAGCTCCCGGAGTTTCTGGCAAGTCACTATAGATGTGTGTGGCCTGGCGTTGTCCTGAGAGAGTATAACACCTCTTCTGTTAGCCAATTTTGGCTGATTCTGGTCAATCGCTAGCTTCGAACTTTCCAATTATTAACAGTAGTGGTCCGATTTTAGTGTTTGGCCATATGGAAGCAACTAATAGTAATGACTCGTTTCCAGCCTCACTGGCCGTTAGTCCTGGTTAAGCCATTGTTTGAGCCCGTTTACCTCGCTTGGACCACGATTGTTTTCTCACAATATTATCGTATGTGACCCATTTCTCATCCCCAATCATCATCAGTTTAAGAAATGAGTCGATTTCGTTCCGTTTCGCCAAGGCTTCGGAGATGGAAATTCGCTTCATCATGTTTTTTTGCATCAATTCGTGTGACACCCAAACATCCAGCTTCTTTTCTAATCCAGCTTTATGCAGATGGTTTAAAACTATTTTGTGGTCGATCTTTAACTTCTGGGCGGTTTACTTTGATCATTTGCATCACAGCTGCTGAATCGACAATTAAAAAACTGTTAAAGAATTTTTTTTAGTACGGAATGCCACTTTCCCAACGTGCATAAGTCTGAACTTGTTTGATCAATACTAGAGTCATCTAGCGAAACAATAATGAATTTCCTTTTTCCCAAAACTAATATATTCAAAATTAAAGTAATTAAAAAAAATTATGTTAAATTGATAGTGAGTGTTTTGGTATGGTTTTGGAAATATATAAGGTGTAGTTAAAAGTAATCCATTATTTTGCCAATAGATGGCTTTAGGAGTCTGTATCTCCCGTTTTAAAAGTGCGATCGGGTTGCAATAGATGGCGTTAGAAAGATAAGATTTTGTACTTAAAAAAGCTTCTCATACAGTTTTGTGATTACTTGACTCAGTATTTTTTTAGCACGCGTCAAAGATGGACACCAACAAAGAGAAAATACGCCATATTTTACAGTTTTTCTTCGATAAAGGCGAATACGCAAGCCAGGCAGCTGAAAATGTGAATAGTGTTTATGGTCCTGATACTGTAACAGGCAATCATGCGCAATTTTGGTTTCGTCGATTCCGTTCCGGTAATTTTGATGTCAAAAATGCACCACGCTCTGGATAAAATAATGGAAATCGTCGGGTCCGACCATGACGTAAGCACTGTTTCGATTGCCCAGGAGCTAAACATTGCACAAAAAACCGTTTGGAACCTCGATGTATGGGTGCCACACGAGTAATCGCAAAAAAACTTCATGGACCGAATTTCCATCTGCGAATCGCTGCTGAATCGCAACAATATTGATCCATTTCTGAAGCGGATGGTTACTGGTGATGAAAAATGGGTCACTTACGACAACGTCAAGCGACAACGGTCGTGATCAAATCGCGGTCACCCGGCGCAAACGGTGGTCAAGCCAGGATTGACAGCCAGGAAGGTTTTGCTGTGTGTTTGGTGGGACTGGCAGGGAATCATCTACTATGAGCTGCTCCCCTACGGCCGAACTCTTAATTCGGACCTATACTGTCAACAATTGGACCGTCTGAAAGAAGCAATCGCCCAGAAGCGGCCAGCTTTGGCCAATAGGAGAGGAATTGTGTTCAATCAGGACAACAACATAAAAATGATCCCTAAACCAACAAAAAAACTCAAAAACCTTCCTACCTAATACAGACCCATAAGCCTCTTCGCTATTTTATCTAAAATCCTTGAAAAAATAACCTTAAAAGGTCTTTATTTTTTTTTTAAAACCAATTGTGTAATTCCTCGGAATCAGTTTAGATTTCCAACTGAGCATTCCACTAACCAGCAGTGTCATCGCGTAGTCGCTTACATGGTGTACTCATTAGAGCGAAAGGAACAACGCCCAGGCGTATTTCTTGACATTTCACATGCTTTTGACGGAGTATGACATGGTAAATTTTGCTTTGGAAGTTGCAGCGAGTCCTACCACATTCTAAAATTCTATCTCTCATGCCATTATTTTTAGGTATTGAGTATTCTGCGATTTATCCGTTCTCCGTCAGTGTCTCGCAAGGTTTCAGAATCTTAGTCAACGATTTATCCTATCTCCGCCAGTGTCTCTTAAGGTTTCAGAATCTTAGTCAACGTCGATTGGATGTGATTGTGAATGGCAAACAGTCGCACATGTTCATTTCGGACCTGTGCTTTTTGTCTACGTGTGGTTTTGAATTTGGTCTGTTCCTTGGGTATGAATGGGTTCCTGTACGGACGTGAACTGGCTGCGTAGGCCGGCGGAGGAGAGTGCCAAGCAACTACCTGTCGAGTGTGGCCTCTACGGGTATTTACGTGACCAAGTTGCATGTGGAATTATAGTAAATGTTAATAGTGTGGATGTGAGTGGTTTGTACGAAAGCTATGAATGTTTTAATAGGTTTGCCGTGGCACTATTTGAGAGGAGTGGTACGTGAATGAATGTGTAAATCATTCGCACTTTTAGCACCGACAGTATAAAAGACCAAGGTCGATTCCGGTTGTACTTTCAGGTCTTGGCAAATCCGCGTATCTGACCTGGCTTAATGGTGCATAAGAACTTACAAGGTTCTTCATCGTAGCTCAATGAGCGGAGAACAAAGCGAAGTACTCTTAAAATAAAAATTGATACCACGCGAACCGGGGTGCTTGATAGTGTTAAAACATACTGTGGTCGACAATAGTAAGGTGCCTTGGGTAGCAACGTGATTGCTGTGGTTAATACCCACATCGTGGGTACGGTATCTGAATTGTCTAGGGCGCTATCTCTGCTTATGACAGTGGAGGTTTAGATAGGTCTCACCACAAATAGTTGGAGTAATTGGCTTGTAACTGGTTACAGATTGTAAACTGTCAGTAATGGTGTTGCATTGATTGAGCGTAACTCAATTCCTATGGTTGTAAACGACTGGTGGTCTTATGTTTAACGACAAATAAGTTACGTTAAATAATATAATACTACTGTCCCTCAAGGTAGCTTCCTAGGTTCAATCCTTTACAATATTTACACCCATGATATTTTTCGACACAGTGATGTCCTTACCGCAACATATGCTGATGATACAGCTATCCTTACACATCACAAAAATCCTTGGCTTAATACGGTTACTCACGCCATCTATGACCAAACATCGAATTTAAGCTTATACCGCTGTTAATTAAAAAATTTCAAAATAAAAGATATTTTACCAATCAAATTCAGGATTTCTTGCAATTTCGATCAAAGACAAATTTCTACATTATACTATGAATAGGTACACTGATAAATTCTTATACACATATTTTCTTAGGAAACTAAATAAATTGCCAATTTATATTCTTTTGAATTTTTTATTTATTTCGATTCTTTTCGCCTTATAACTTGGATTAACGAAAACTTTTGATTTAGTATTTGGATTTCTTGTCGATATTATTGGCAAAAGATAATATCGAAATTTCATTAAGAGTATTTGCCAATAGTCAATACATCATTATGGGACTTATAATTACTTTACTGTTCAGATGAATTTCGAAATAAATCCCGAGTAAATCCTTAATTAGGATTAATTCAATGAACAGATAATCATATTTGTTTGGAAGCATATCATTATCTTCTTTATTGATTGAGAATTTGTATATGTGCATATATAAATTTTTTCTTCATAGTTATTAGAAAAGAAAACTTATTAAAGTAATAAAGCAGAAATGTGTTTTTCTCTATTTTAAATATATTTAAAATGCAGAAAATTCTGCGGTAATAAATATAATTTAAAAAAAATAGATTTTGAATTTTTAATGCGTAAGTAATATTTTATTATTATTCATTTCAATTATTTTGTTTGTTTGTTTGTTTAATAGGTAAATTCCGACGTGAATTTCGAAATGCACTTGACAAATGTCGTTGTGGTAGGGTTCGTGTAGAGGATCGCTCCTTGAACCACAGCACTCCAGCATCTCGTATAAATAATATTAGTCCAAGTTCTAGAAGTAACTATCAATTGACCAGTGTCCGGGATATTACCCGAGATGTATCAAGACATGTAAGTGGAAGGAAGCCATCCTCGTTTTCTCCTAAACAAGTTAAATATCCAAAAACTATCCGCCCATTCAATTCGAACATATATTTTTAATTATTATTATTTTTTTTATTAATATATTCCCAAATAGACTGTTCAAACAACATTCATCGATAATTGTGGTAATGGCCATCCGACAACGCCAACAAATAATCTTACAAAAACTGAACGTGTTCCTTGACGGGAGAAATTACGTGTTTCCTGGGCTCGTGGACTATCGAGAGACTGTCAAAATTCAACTAAAATCAATACCGTAATTAGTTAAGCGCTCAATATATACTATAATAAATATAAATATTATTCTATATAATATAATTAAATGTCAAATTCTTTTTCAAAATGCAATTTAAAAAAAAAATCCATCTAAGCATACACATACGAATATGATATTTAAAAAAAATATTTAAAAAAAAAAAACAAAATATAAAACAAAATTTGGGAAAAAATAATTAAAAAAAAAAAAAATTATATTATTGTAAATTAAGTATGTTAATAATAAGAATGAATTTTTATCTACAATTATCATGTGATCACAACTAAACTTAATAATATTTATAGATTTATTTATTTCCTCTCTAGTTAATTAAGTAATTAATAATAGGATATGATAGGGGAAATAGAGAAAAGTTACTTTCTATTTTTGGTTGACTAGGAAAGTACCATAGACGTAAAATTACACTTTGAAAAGGTGTACGAAGTTTTTCTATTACTTGGGCACAAAAACTTCTCCGCTTTTTTTCTCTCTATCTCGGAAAAACATCTGAAATGGAGTTCCTGTACTATTCCAACAAAATGAATTCCAATTTCATTATCTCGTCACCTTTGCAAAATCTAATGAAACTAGATCTATGAATTCATTCCCAGTTAATCGAATTTGAAGCCTAACCAACACTATTTCGGAGGAGCAATTTCGATTTAGTTTCGAGTGTGTTCAAAGTTATATACGACTTCCTTTCACAGCTTTGAATACTCTCGACTAACTCTAATTAAGGATACTAATAGACAATTAAGTATTATCATTTAAATATTTTACAATCGTATCCTTTCCTATCCAACTTACCGATATTCTGTTATGACATAAAAGTACTAAACTATCAGGTACTTTAAGAATAGGTAAAAAAAAATATTAAATAACGTTAAACTAAATTCAATTGATTAAAAAATAAAAAAAATATTTAAAAAAAAAACAAACAAAAAGCATAGGAAAATCTATTGTATTTTTGTACTGTAAATTTAAAAATAATTAATAAAAAGGGTAAACTTTTGTTACAAATTCGACAAAAAAAAAACCTAATTATAATATTGTCTTGTTAGTAGATTTGTGCTTTTTTTTGGAAAAAAATCTGTAAAACTTATAGTAATAAAAATTCTTAAAAACAATAAGAAAATAACAGACGACTTATAAATACAGGAGAGCCATTGAGAAGTACTTACTTATCAAATGTAAGTCATCAGTAGAAATCTAACTTTTATGTTTATAAAGAAAAAAAAAACTTTTTAAATGACTATATACTATAATTAATTAGTTATTAAGGATATTCAAAAGGAGAGAAATAAAATCATGATCAGCTATTTTAGTTTAAGAAGAGAGAAAGAAAAAAAAAAACAATTTTCAATTTAGAATCTGTCACTGTACATTTGTGATGTTTTACCTATTAATATATTCTATAAATGAATCTTCAAAATTATTTCCATTTTAATTTAAAACTAAAGAAAAAAGTGTATATAAATATTATACTTTTAATTTTATTAATTGTATATTGAAATGAATAAAAAAAATTTATGTGGAAAAAAAACAAAGTTGGACTTTTTCGTAAAGAATTTCATTGGCAAAACCTTACAATGGCAAACGCCGAAGACAACTTAAATTGGCACATTTATCAAGTTGGGAAAAGTTATTCTGTAAAATTTTCTTTAGCCGTTTTTATTTTTTGTAAAGAATTTCGTTTGAAAAACCTTACAACAGATAATGGAAATATGCAAAAACTTACAACAGAAAACGACAAAGACGAATTAAATTTTGGCACATAAATCAAATTGGTAAAAGTTATCTTATAAAGTTTTCTTTACCCGTTTTTATTTTTCGTAAAGAATTTCGTTCATAAAACCTTACAACAACAAACGAGAATAGATAAAACCTTACAACAGCAAATGCCGAAGACAACTTAAATTTTGACACATATATCAAGTTGGGAAAAGTTATTCTATAAAGTTTTCTTTAGCCGTTTTTATTTTTTGTAAAGAATTTTGTTTGAAAAACCTTACAACAGCTAATGTAAATATACAATTCTTACAACAGCAAACGGCAAAAATGAATTAAATTTTGGCACATATATCAAATTGGGAAAAGTTATTCTATAAAGTTTTCTTTAGCCGTTTTTATTTTTTGTAAAGAATTTCGTTGGGAAAACCTTACAACAACAAACTGGAATAGACAAAATCTTACAACAGCAAATGTCGAAGACGACTTAAATTTTGGCACATGTATCAAGTAAGGAAAAGTTATTCTATAAAGTTTTCTTTAGCCGTTTTTATTTTTGGTAAAGAATTTCATTGGCAAAACCTTACAGCAGCAAACGCAAATATGCGAAACTTCACAACAGCAAACGCCGAAGACAACTTAAATTGTCATATTTATCAATTTGGGAAAAGTTATTTTATAAAATTTTCTTTAGCCGTTTTTATTTTTTGTAAAGACTTTCGTTTGGAAAACCTTACAATAGCAAACGGTAATGGACAAAACCTTACAACAGCCAATGCCGAAGACGACTTAAATTTTGGCACATATATCAAGTTGGGAAAAGTTATTCTATATAGTTTTCTTTAGCCGTTTTTATATTTCGTAAAGAATTTCGTTGGGAAAATCTTACAACAGCAAACGGAAATATGCGAAACTTCACAACAGCAAATGCCGAAGACAACTTAAATTGGCATATTTATCAATTTGGGAAAAGTTATTTTATAAAGTTCTCTTTAGCCGTTTTTATATTTCGTAAGGAATTTCGTTGGAAAACCTTACAACAGCAAACGGGAATAGATAAAACCTCACAACAGCAAACGCCGAAGATGACTTATATTTGCACATTTACCAAGTTAGGAAAATTCAACCTTCACGTTAATTATTACTATTATATAAATCTGATTGTTACTATGTTGTCTTTTGATTTTATTATTGTTTAATTATTTTCCACTTCCAATTCTGAAAATTTTCTTTTACTTGTTACTCTAATCAATGTAACTGCTGAAGAATAACTAATGTACCCAAATTGCTATTGCACTATTTTTTTTTAAACTCCAAAAAAAATATTCACAACTAAAATAATAAAAATATTCATAAATTCGAGGTCTGCTCAAAAAGTATCGCGAATTTTGAATTTTCGCGGGTTACGTATATTCAATTTTCGATTTTTTGTGGCGTTATGTTGGTACTCATGTCTCTCACTTATGTTGACAAGTTCGGCCATTTTGAATGTTCAGTTAATTTTTGACAGCTGCTTTGCTTCCACGTGTTTTAGCTCGTCTTCGATTTTTGCCCATTCCAAAAAATGGTTTAAAGAATCTGTATCAAATTTTGTGTGAAAAACAAAATTAATTGCGCGGACGCATTCCGAATGTTAACTGTGGCATACGGTGAAGCTACCTTGGACTGATACAAGGTTTATCGGTGGTACAAAATGTTCTCAGAGGAACAAGAAAATGTGCGCCAAGTTCGGTCGAATGTGAAGGTTTTGCTTACAGTTTTCTTTGATTGCAGGGATGTGGTGCATTATGAATTTTTGCCACAGGGTAGAACGGTCAATAAGGAATATTACCTGCAAGTTATGCAAAAGTTGCGTGAAGCAATCCCCCAGAAACGCCCGGATTTTTGGAAGAACAAAAATTGGCTTCTGCCATTTTTGGCCAAAAACAACACACAATAATGCCGCAGTCACAGTATTCCCCAAAAATGGCCCCCTGTAACTTTTTCTTGTTCCCGAAACTGAAAAGCCCTATGAAGGGACGACGCTACGCTACGACTGAGGAGATAAAGACGGCATCGAAGGATGAGCTGAACATGATCAGGAAAAATGATTTTTTGAAGTGTATCGAGGATTGGTTGGCACAAGTATATAATTCGAGGGTCGTTCAATAAGTCCTTAGAAAAAGATGGAAAAAAACTGTTTTTTTAAAAAAAAATTTTAATTTTTCAACCTTTTAGCTCTTTTCCAACTGTTTTTACAAAATTTTTATCCCGTCCAAAAAATAGGATTTCGGAAGCAAAATATTCATTCGTTTGAGCAATGACGTCCTCGTTGGAAGTGAACCGCCGTCCGCCAAGCCATTTCTTCAGATTGGGGAAAAGAAAATAGTCACTCGGGGTCAAATCTGGTGAATAAGCGGGATGCTGCAACAATTCCATTCTCAATTCCACAATTTTTGCCATGGAAACAGCGCAGGTATGCTCACGCGCATTGTCCTGATGCAAGAGGATTTTTTCTTCTTCAGATGGGCGCGTTTCTCTTTGATTTCCTCGATCAACCGTTGCAATAACGACGCGTAATACGCTCCTGTTATTGTTTTTCTTTTTTCCAAGTAGTCGATAAAAATGATGCCCTGCGAATCCCAAAAGACCGTGGCCATCACCTTGCCGGCCGATGGCACAGTTTTTGCCTTCTTCGGAGCCCGTTCACCCTTGAAAATCCACTGTGATGACTGTCTCTTCGTTTCTGGGGTGTAGTAGTGTATCCAGGTTTCGTCCACAGTGACATATCGACGAAGGAATTCGGCAGGATTGCGATGAAAGAGTGCCAACATAGCCTCAGAGTCCACTTCACGATTGCGCTTATTCTCCTCTGAGAGCAAATGCGGCACCCATCTTGCCGAAATTTTTCATGCAAAATTGACGCGACTGTACCTTGTGATATGCCCGTGGCCTCAACTAATTCGCGCACTTTAATTCGCTGATCGTTCAAAATCAGATCGTGGATTTTGTCGATGATTTCAGGAGTAGACACCTCAACTGGGCGTCCTGAACGATATTCATCTTTTGTGGATGAACGGCCACGTTTAAATTCATTCACCCAATTGTAAACCGTCGCAAACACAGGTGCAGATGTGCCATGAACTGCATCCAACTCGGCTTTGATTTCTTTCGGGCTTAAGCCTTTCAAATGGAGATGTTTGATGACAGCCTTAAACTCGCTTTTTTCCATTGTTATGCACAAATAAATGTCGTTAACTTTAATCGACGATAGAAATTGACCTACGCTATGGATCGAGCTGAAATTTTGACAGCTTTCCTCTTGCTAATGCTATTTATAAAAAAAAATCTTTACTGACACTACGAGCGCAATTTCTTGGATTTTCTAAGGACTTATTGAACTACCCTCGTATCTGTTGGGGATTACTTTGAAGGGGACATAATAGATATTCATGACTAAATAAATAATTTTTGAAAAAACACAAAATTCTCGATACTTTTTGGACAGACCTCGTATGTGGATGATTTCAAACTGTTGTCGGTCAGCGTACATCAAAAATCTTTCTTGGTAATGATATTTTTTTAATACAACTCATTTTTGAAAATCGTACAAAAAAAAAACAATTTCAATAAACCAAAATTAATCCAAAATTTCAAACCGAATCAACCCAATTTTGTGCATAAATTTCTTTTACGTAAACATTTAACTAGAATATTTTTCAACTTTAAAAATATACGCAAACATTTATGGACAAAAAAACCATATCATCTTTTTTAAAACCATCAATAAAATATTCTATCATCCACTAATATTTTTATTATAGGAGCAAAAAAAAAAAAATTTACCGGATACAGCCATTAATACTATAAAATCTAAGCTTTTTAAGCTTTTTAATACGAAACGATAATGTTGACCGACTCTTGTAATACAGAAGAGAAATATATGACATGATTAAATTCACTTTATTATTATGAATGCTATAATATGAAAAGAACCTCTGAGAGTCATTAATTTTTCTTTTTTGCCTTATTGTATTTTTCTCTCGATATAAAAATTTTACATCTAAAAACATATTTAAAAAAATTACAATACATTAATGGTACGAGTAGATATCCGTCATTTATATGCGCATATTTTATGTATATATGGACATGTTGGAAAAGATTTTGTCTGAAAGCACGTATCAGAGTTGAAAGTTGAACGCTAACAGGACATTTTTTTCCCTACAAATTCTATGCTAGACAGTACGGACACTTGATAGAATGCCCCTGAGTCAACTTTATGGCCACTTAATGTTTTCAGAATCAGAATCAATATCAAAATCTGCAGCCTTACAATGCTGTGAACAATGTAATCCGGCTGAAGTTGACAGCCACTTCTAAGGTAATTAGTTATACGAGTACTTCACCGTCAAGTTGATAAAACAAAAAAAAAAGTATTACTAATTTTCGATATTCCCTAGATTGAACATAATTTTCAACAGGACATTTTTTTCTCTATAGCACTACCTTCGTAGGACTTTTGTACGATTAGAATTTCCAACATTATGTTAACTAAGTGAGTTCCTTTTTTCATCTATTTTTGATACTTTTTATTTTCGCAGGATTTTTTATGCTATCATAACAAAAGCAAAACGAAAACTGGAGAAACTGTGTCAATATATCTTCAGAATAAATTATTTCTCAACAATATTAAATAGTCCCTTTTTTTATAAATCAACATAAGGACCTGTTAAACAAATAAAATGAAAGTAAATCAATGTGTTCTTTTTTTCATAAAATTATTTGCCAAAAAAACGTTTTTAATTTTTAAACCAAAAGGAATATTTAATGTGCGCCGGCAAATACAAAGTCTGTTCAAAAAGTATCGCGAATTTTGTGTTTTTTAAAATTTTCTTTATTTATTCATGAATATCTAATTTGTCCCCTTTAAAGTAATCCCCATCAGATATTAGACACTTATGCCAACATTTTTTCCAATGCTCGTAACACTTCAAAAAATAATTTTTTGTGATCTTGTTCAGTTACTCCTTCGATGCCATCTTTATGTCCTCGATCGTAGCGTAGCGTCGTCCTTTCATAGGGCTCTTCAGTTTTGGGAATAAGATAAAGTCACAGGGGGCCAGATCTGGGGAATACGGTGGCTGCGGCATTATTAGTGTGTTGTTTTTGGCATTTGCCAATTTTTGTTCTTCCACAAATACGGGCGTTTCTTGGGGATTGCTTCACGCAACTTACGCATAACTTGCAGGTAATATTCCTTATTAACCGTTCTACCCTGTGGCAAAAACTCATGATGCACCACGCCCTTGCAATCAAAGAAAATTGTAAGAAAAACCTTCACATTGGGTGTCCGGCATGCTTTTTGTCGTTCACTTCTTCTCGGCCCTCTGAGAACATTTTGTACCACCGATAAACGTTATTTCGGTCCAAGGTAGCTTCACCATATGCCACAGTCAACATTTGGTATGCCTCGGCGCAATTAATTTTGTTTTTCACACAAAATTTTATACAGATTCTTTAAACCATTTTTTGGAATGGGCAAAAATCGAAGACGAGTCAAAACACGTGCAAGCAAAGCAGCTGTCAAAAATTAACTGAACATTCAAAATGGCCGAACTTGTCGGCATAAATGAGAGACATGAGTACAAACATAACCCAATAAAAAAATCGAAAATCGAATATACGTAACACGCGGAAATTCAAATTTTGCGATACTTTTTGAACAGACCTCGTATCTTATAATAAATTAACTTTTTCTGTGAACTATAATTACTATGAGTTCAAAAAACTTGATACTATGTTATGATAGCTTTGCCGATAGTGTTGCTTATTTGTTTATTAGCTAAAATTTAAATAGGTGGCGCACAAATCAGCAAGAGTATGTATGGACTAATTTAAAAATTAAACTATTAAAAATTGAAATTTTTTACTCAACTGGACTGTTAAAAAATAACTGACATTTTTAAATATTAAAATAGAAAAGAAAATGAAAACGGAACTACCCAAATTAGGAAATTTAAATAATTAAATTTGGAAAATTTAAATTATACAAAAAAAAAATATTTTTTTTATACTTTTGTAAACCGAAATGATTTGGCCGAGGAGTGCCGAAAAGGGGATTTGGTGAAAGGCCATTAAGAGATGTAACAACTAAGTATGTCCCATCACCGTCGATGATCGGCTTCACCCTTTTCCATTTCTTTCTGTTTTTTTTTTTTTTTTTGGTTTTGATTTTGTTTTTTGTTCTTTTTTTTATTTTTTTATAAATTTTTTTATCTATCCCAATTTTTATACCACCCCCTCCCCCCTCCTCATTTCCCATTCCAATCCCTTTTATAAGAATGTTTTTTTCTTTTGTATCTCTTAAAGTAAATGTTTATTTTTTCCATCTCCATGCTTTTCACCTCTCTTTCAACCTCTTTCATGGAGAAATTAACACCTTTGAGTATCTCTATATTCTCCTATATGTTATATCCAGAGCACCTTACTATTTACAGTAGTTTTTGATTAAGTAATTTCTCCCCAGGATATTCATCAACAAATATTTCCTAATACTTTAATAGAAACAAATTAAAATGGAATTTTGTATATAGTAAAAGATTTTTCGTTCGTTAGCTAAAATTTAAAGAGGTGGCGCACAAATCAGCAAGAATTTGCTTAGAATTTTCGGTCAGTTTTGTTGCCTCTGGTAGCACTACTGACAGAAGATTACATTGATCGATGACGCTTCGTTGAAACCGATCATACGATAATACGATACGAACACATACGAGGAGAACACGAGTGAGCCGGCATAATGAAGTCAAAAAGTTTACACAAGGCAGTCGGTATTAGGCCCGAGGCAGAAACTTCCTCTTTATTTACTATTCCATTCCTTTTGCCTAAATAGTTTCTTTAATTTCTTAAGTAATTTCTTTTTAGAATCTCCTTTCTATCTTTGGCTGTCTCCATTTTCTCCTAGATATTTCGCCATGAAAATTTTCTGGTTATCATGGGTGTGACAGCACTACTTTGCACACACGTCAGAACCACCCTTGAACACTGCATAAACCTAGAAATGCGACAAGTAGCCCTATCAACGTAAACTACTCTCTGAGTATGGTCGTCACTGGCCACACTTCTGTGGAACTTAACTTTCATTATTTTACAATTCCAAATTTTACTATTGTTTTAATATTGTAACCAAATTATAGTCTTTATTTTTACATAATGATTTTGTTGATTGCGAAAAAAAATTGGACCAAAGATACTGCCTTGTGGTACTTCAGCTGAAATAACGTTGTAAAAGTCTTCAGAAGAGTCCAGAATATCACAAACAATAGAAGATATCTAAGCATACTCCTGGAAATTAAACCAATAATAGACTATAGGTTTTACGTTAGTCAAATATTAGTAATAATTTATTAAAACCATCATTTTCAATAAAAAAAGTTCTCGTAGAAAATAATAAATATTTTATTTCAAATAAGCTATAACATAAGTCAGAAAAGGATGGTTGGCGACCATTGACTACAAAAAGTCTTGTTTTAATAATGTTGTTTAAATATTTCCCGATTTAATAAGGTTATCTTATAGTACCTATAAGGATGTTCTCTGATTTTTTAGAAAATATTTGTTAATGTTTAAGAGATTTTTGTCAATAAATACCATAACTTATCCTTATAAGAATGTATAAAAAAATTATGTAAATACTTTCCCTCGAAATATAATGACTAAATTACTTGCATTAATTGGGACGAAGAAAGCACTTACAGAATTTAGTTATTGTAAAAGGAATTTAAATAATTCTGAAGAACCGCTCTTAAGTGTCTATTCTTTTAAAAATGTTTGAATACTATTAGACTCCTCTAGTATCGATGTACGAGAAGGAGTGAAAAACAATTTTTAATTGGTAAATAATGTGAATGTGTCAAAAAAAATGCTTGTGCTACTACTGCCATCTATTAAGATTTATCGTAAGTAATTGAAAAAATTACTTTATAATTAAAAATGAGTACTTTGATATTGAAAAAAAATTTTTTTTGAGCGAAATTTGTTTGTAACGCCATCTTAAATTTTTGGCAGCGATAATCCTGCCATCTACAGGCTAATAATAGAAATAAGTATTAACTTATGTAAGCCTACGAAATCCACTTTTACAGAATTATCAATTTTAAGCCCTTTTTTAACTATTTGACTTATTATCAAAATAATTTAATAAATTGATATACGAATTGTGGCACAAGAGTTCTGAGACTGCCATAGTTGAGAGCAATCTAGCAGCACTGTGTCCACATAGCTTTTACTTTGGTTTATTCTAGACAAGTTTCAGTCTCATCCGGTTAATACGCGATCCTATATTTATTCAATAAGTAAAGTCATGTTTTTGTAGTGCATTACTTAAAATTTGGAGCAACTGGGCCATCCAATTTTGTGTTAGGTTCAGTAAATCTGTGGTTTTGACTTGCAAAAATTTAATGTCATATTAAGAGCACCAAATTTTTTTTTGGTGGCCTAAAGTACTTTTAGTGAGCCGATAAGCGACGAAAGACAAATCTCTCTCACGCATGTCTTCATCAATAAACAATGATGAAAATGAGCGACGAGTGAGGAATCTTATGAGTTTGTTTAGAATTTAAG
This sequence comes from Atherix ibis, assembly GCA_958298945.1. Taxonomy (NCBI): domain Eukaryota; kingdom Metazoa; phylum Arthropoda; class Insecta; order Diptera; family Athericidae; genus Atherix; species Atherix ibis. Next base: position 24,397,106 of record OY282605.1, on the reverse strand, counting down.
CTAATGAGCAATCCTTAAAAGACCCAGAAATAAGATTAGTCATGTAAGATCGGTCATTTGTTATGCTATGATGATTTGGGAATATGTTAATTATTTCCTGGATGTAGAATTGGGATCAGAGGGGTAATAATATTTGGAATTTTAAATAAATAATAAGTTTGTAGGAGTTGGCAAAATGGTGCTCTCAAGCTTTTGCGGTGATTGTAAGGTCACACCCAGCATTACAAAAAAATGCATACGTTTTATATACAGACGGGGGGCGGGGAGGTTAATGAGAATTAAATGTGTTAATGATAAGGGAAAATGGGTAAAAAAGAAAAAAGAGAACGAAAAAAATGGTAAGAAAAAAAAATTAAATTTAAAAAATTTCAAAAGAAAAAAAATGAAAATATAAGAAAAATTCTGAAATCAGTTGGAAAACGGGAGATGGTGAAAGATATAAAAACTGGCAGAGGCAAAAATTTAATATTAAATAGAATAGTAAAAAAAAAAAAAAATTTATGTATACAAAAAAAAAATGCTCGATGCTGAAAAGAAAGCTAAGAAGAATAAATTTCGGCACCGATCAAATCTATGAGATTATGCCCAAGGCTACCACCATTTCACATTGTAGACACCACTTGGGGTTGTCCCACCATAATAACGTATCCTGTCCAAATGCTATTTCTATTAATGAGTTTTTGTTAGAAAACAAAAAATATGTGACAATATTTTGTTCCCCAAATCTAATCACTTGAAGCCGTTCTTATCAGTGCAACCTTATTTGCTGAAGCCTTCCAGCGCTGCTACTCAAAGAGGATAACAATCTAATTTTAAATTCTATTTGATATTTTTCCTATTTCAATTCTCAAATAACAGATAATTTTTTACCAAAATATTGTAGTTACCTTTATTTTTACCAAACAATATTTGAAACTAGTACAGAATCGACCATTAGTGTTTCTACAAATTTTCACAAAAAGGTTTTTCACAATTAAATTATGGCTTATGTTTTATAATATTACTATTACGTACTTATAGTAATATTTGCTTACTATTTAACCAAATTCATTTATTATTATTAGATGTAGTTGCATCAATTCCAAGTTTCCGTATTGTTATTCAAAGAAATTTTAAATCGCTTTAACACATAAACCCGAGAGACATAATAATTTCCGAGACGCATACCTGCAAACTGTTATACACGGTAAAATTTTCTAAACCAAGCGCGCAACTCGTGAGAAATTCGAAATGACTTAGTTAAGACACGATCCAATCTATACGAAACATTGCTTAGCCATGAACCTTCTCCTTTCTTAATCTCAAGACTGAATAATAAAAATTTCAACAAAAAATTAAGTAAATAATTTTCATTTTACAGTAGTGATAATATTAATGCAAATTTTTCAAATTATTAATTATTAAAAATGGAAAATGAAGTTTTTGCTTCTTTCCAAGTCCGAATATTTAAATCTTAAAATTAAAAATACTTCAATAATTGCTATACAAAACAATTATGATAAAGCCACATTATCGAAACAAAGATGCTTAACAAATTTAATTCTTCAGTTAGTATTTTTTTTTAAAAACTCTCTAAAATATTTTTATCTTCATAATTAGTTTAATAAAATCTTAACAACAAAAAAAAGAAAAATATTTGAATTATGAAAAAATTCTTATCATTTCTTTATGCAATTCTCTATAAATTTAATTTATACACAATAAAATTTAATCAATTTATATTATATAAAATATTAAACTTTCCTTTTTCCGAAAAAAAAAACAAATAAATCTCATTAATTATTCAACAGATTAGAAAAGTTTTAAAAAATTTCAGAATATGGTTAAATGGTTTTAAATCAGTTCAACATGAATGAGGTCAAATCGTACAGAACTGAAATGTTATCATTATCTTATATGGAAAATAATTTTCAAATATTAATTATTTTATTTTAGAAATGTTTTTTATTTATAATATTTTTAGATTAATTAATTTTATTTAAAAATTTTCCATAAGTTGAAAATTTATTATTACAAATATAAAATTGAGCATCAACAGTATTGCGGAAGATTCTAGATTGTGATAGAAATTGGAATGTTTGGTTAGATTTTAAATTTCAATTCTATAAGTCCAAATAGGTTTTATATTTGATATGTATGTTAATTTCGAACGGTTATCCAGTAGTCCAGGTAGTTATCAGAAATGTCTATTGTATTTGAAGTCTTTTAAGCCTAATGAAGGAAATGGTCTTAAGTAACGCACTTTAATACATTAGGGAATGTTATTGCCGTTAAGGTACAAGGGGATAATGAAAGCACTCTTCTGTTCACTCTCGATCTAGTAAATTAGTAGAATCTTTATAAGAATTTATGTAGGTCATAAGTGACAATTTTAATCTTACAATTACATAATTATAAGATATAAAAAGTATATAAAATTGGACCAAAGTTACTGCCTTGCGGCACTCCAGCTGAAAATAACGTTGTGAGCGTCTCCAGAAGAGTACAGAATGCTACAAACAATCAAAGGTACAGAAGATATATAAGAATACTCCTAAAAATTAAATTTAATCTAATTCAAGTGGTTGTCCAGAGACTTTTTGCAGAATTTCATTCTTTTCAGGTAATTCTTAATGACTTTTTCGGAAAAACTGGATTTGTAATTCGATTATTACTTAAAGTATGTTAACTTTTAAATTTTCTTATGGTTAAAAATTATTTGCTTGAACATGATTATTTGTGTTGATTGATAATAAAAAGTTCAAGCGGTGTCAAATCGCACGATCTTGAAGACTAATTGACAATAGCATATTTCGAGAATATTTTTCGTGTAATTAAACCAAAATTTATTGTATTTTAAAGATTTTTGTTGAAATTACACATGGTTCAGATTGAAATCTTTAATTTTAAAGTTAAGAAAAATCAGTTATCATTTTAGATTAAAAAAATCAGTTATTAGAATTGATGGTAACGGTCTCTCCTTATTTAATTGCAATAAAATTATCTTCTGACCAAAATGCACAACAGGCAGTAGTTTTTCGAGGATACAATGCCTTCTCCACAGTCAGTTGCGGATCTTAGGAGCCCCACATACGAACGAGGGTCATTCAACAAGTACTTAGCCTACAAAAGAAAAACGAAAATTTTGGAAAGGTGGTAATTTATTTTTCCACATAATCTCCTTCAAGCTCGATATACTTGGCGCAGCGATTAACTTTTTTAACCCGTCCAAAAATACATTTTCTCAAGGGAAGCAAAATAGGCCTCCGTGGCGACGATGACCTCCTCATTCGACCCAAATCTATTCACGGCGAGTGATTTTTTCAGGTTTGGAAAGAAAAAGTAGCCACAGGGGGCCAAATCTGGAGAGTACGGTGGATGGGGCAGCAATTCGTAGCGCAATTCGACCAATTTGGCCATGGCGACGGCGGAGGTGTGAGCCGGCGCGTTGTCGTGGTGGAACAGCACTTTTTTCTTCGCAAAGCGGGGCCGCTTTTTCTTCAATTCGACGTCAAATCGGCCCAATAAGTCCGATGTGGATCACACCTTGTGAATCCCAGAAAACGGTGGCCATCACCTTTCCGGCCGATCGAACAGTCTTCGCCTTCTTCGGAGCACGTTCGCCGGGTGAAATCCACTGTTTCGACTGTTCTTTGGTCTCTGGTGTGTACCAGTGAATCCATGTTTCGTCGACGGTCACGAAACGACGCAAGAACTCCGCTGGATTGCGCTGAAACAGCGCCAAACACGTCGCCGATGTGGTACCACGGTTGCGCTTGTTTTCCGGTGTGAGCAAACGCGGCACCCATCGCGCCGACAGCTTTCTCATGCCCAGTTCTTCGTGTAGAATAAGATGCACCGTTCCTACTGCGATGCCCACAGTATCAGCTGTCTCGTGAACCTTCAATCGACGGTCTGTCAACACGAGATCGAGGACTTTTTTAACGTTTTCCTCCGTAGCAGCCGTTTTTGGGGCACCTGGGCGTGGCTCATCAAAAACCGACGTGCGGCCACGAACAAACTCGTTGAACCAATTCTTGACGGTCACCATCGAAGGAGAAGAGTCACCATATACAGCATCCAAGCTATCTTTGATATCGCTGCGCGTTTTCCCTTCCAAAAACAAGAATCTAATCACCGAACGATATTGTTCTTTTTCCATTTTTGTGCAACCGACCGACACGCTCGCTTTCAAAGGCTCTCAAAACAAAACTAATGAAGGGAATCGACTGAAACTTTGACAGTAGGCTACTAAAAGAATGTACTGCACGATGGTAAATTTCTTTTGTGACAGCAGTTCCATCGGGCGGTGAGGCTATGTACTTGTTGAATGAACCTCGTATAGCAATTTTACTTATTGAAATGAACCTCAGCGCTGAAGAAAATATTGTTTATAAAGAATCATCATCGGAAACCTGTTGTTGTAGCACCTAATCCGGTGTATATTCTGCACATTCCATTTCACGTGGTTATTTTTGCTGTTTAGTTTTTAATGTTTTTATTTTTGACGGATCACGCGTGACACGTGACATATGTCAAAGTCAAAAGTGCTCAGTTAGCATCATGGAAAGACTTACGCCTGAACAATAAAAGAAATTATTTTGTTTTATTATAAAAATTCGTGCTCTGTAAAAAATGTGTTTCGCCGCCTTCGACTATTGTATGCTCGTCATAACCGACTTATTGAGTAAGCAATTCAAGCCGTAGTGACAAAATTTCCCAGAAATTTGACGCTATTAGACATCAAACCACCCAACCACAGAGGAGAATATTGTTGCCGTAGACCGCGATTTGTCCAATCGTCACCATTCACAGCAATTAAAATTGTGCTACTCGACTATGTGGAAGCTTTTACGCAAGGACCTTGGTCTGGAATCATTTAAAATACAGCTCGTACAAGAACTGAAGCTGAACGACCTGACAAAGTCTTGAATTTTCGGTGAGGGGAACTTTAAACAACTTGAGAAAAATCTGTTTTTTTACCAAAAAATTTCGTTCAGCGACGAAGCTCATTTCTGGGTGAATGGGTATGTGAACACGCAAAATTGTCGCATTTTGTCTGATGAACAACCACACGCGAAACCAGAACTGTCATTGCACTCAGAAAAATGCACTGTTCGGTCCGTATTTCTTTAAAAATGACGCTGACCGCAACGTTACAGTCAACGGTGCCCACTATCGCTCGACGATTTCGAACTTTCTGTTACCCAAAATGCAAGAACTGCATCTGGCTGACATGTGGTTTCAACAAAACGGCTCTACATGCCACAAAGCATATAAAACTATGGACATATTGAGAGATGAGTTCGGTGAGTAATTTATCTCACGTTTCGTACCGGTGAGTTGGCTGCCTAGATGGTGCGATTTGACACCTCTAAACTATTTTTTATGGGGCTACATGAAGTCACTCGTCTATTTCAATAAACCAGCATCACTTCCAACCTTGGAAGACAACGTTATACCTGTTATTAGCAAGATACTAGCCAAGATGTTCGAAAAAGTGCTTAAAAATTGAACCTCTCGTATGGATCATTTAAAACCTAGTCGTGGACAATATTTATATCAAATGTTTATTTAGATAAAAATGGCAAGCATTCATTTATCGACTTGAATAAAAATTTTATATACTCTTGGAATTTGTCTGCATTTTTTGAAAATTTAACAACCAAACTTTAAAAAAATCACCCGTCATATTCTTAGGCACGAACCAAATAACTTGACTTATTTCGTGAATGCACAGGAAATGCATAACAGAAAGTAGGGAGAACCGTCCGCTATTCAGCTTACAAATTTTAAAGTAAACTATTAGTAATTTTTTAAACCATTTTATATATTAATTATTTATAATTGCTAACATATAAATCCAAAAATAATAACGTTAAAGATAGAAATAATCCATCTAATAAGAGATAACATGTTTGTAATAAGTAAAAATGACGAAATGATTGAAATTTCCTTAATCATGTCCGACCCCTAGGGTTTCTACAATTTTCGAAAAGGGTTTTCATACTTAAAATATTGCTTAATATAACTATTATATTTTCTTACTATTTAACCAAATTCATATATATTGTTAGTTATGTCAGGTGTATAAGCTTAAATCCGCTGTTTGGTCATAGATGGCGTAAGTGAGCGTATTAAGCTACTATGGGAACGCCATGATTTTTTTTTATTAATCAGTGCACATTGTCAGTAATTTCGTATAACAACATACATTTTGCTTTTGGTAATCATGTCTAGTTTTGTGCCAGAAAAAGAGCATATGCGTAAAGCTCTGCTTTTCTGCTTCAATTTGAAGAAATCGGCTGTCGAATCGCATCGAATGCTTATGGAGGCCTATGGTAACAGTGCTTTATCAGAAACAATGTGCCGAGATTGGTTTCGTCGGTTCAAAGACGGCAATTTTGACTTGTTGAACAACAAGCATGAAAATCGGCCTAGGAAGGTTGAGGACCATCAATTGCAGGCTCTTTTGGACGAAGACGATACCCAATCGTAAAAAATGCTCGCGGAGCAATTGGGTATTACTCAACAAGCTATGTCTGTGTGCCATGGGGAAGATTGAAAATATTTGAAAATGGGTGCCACATGAATTGAACGATAGGCAGATTGAGCGACACCAAAACACATGCGAAATCTTGCTCGCCAGACAAAAAAGAAAGTCGTTTCTGCATCGGATTGTGATAGACGATGAAAAGAAATTGAGGGTTGATCCCGGCCAACCATCAACATCTTCCCCAAGACCAAATCGCTTCGGACGGAAGACCGTCTACTATGAGATGTTGTCTACTATGAGATGTTAAAACCTGGTGAAACTGTCAATGACCACCGCTACCACCAACAACTGATCAAATTGCACCGTGCTCTGCGTGAAAAAAGTACGGATTATCAACAAAGACAGGATAAGCTGGTTTTCCTCCATGATAACGCACCATCCCACACGTCAAAAATGGTCCGAAACTAATTAGAGACACTCAACTGGGAGGTGCCAGCCCACCCCGCTTATTCAGCAGACCTGACCCCTTCCGACTACCACCTGTTTTCGTCGATGGGCCACGCGCTCGCTGAGCAGCACTTCGATTTTTAAGAAGACGTCCGAAATAGGCTTGATGAGTGGTTTGTCTCGAAAGAGAAGGAATTTTTTGGCGTGGTATCCACAAATTGTCCAAGAAATGTTAAAAATGTATAGCTAGCGAGGGCAAGAACATACTTTGAATAAATTTGTTTTTGTTTTCTATGAAATTTTCATAGAAAACAAAAACATTTTACAAGTTTTTGTAATGTTTCTATTTTTTTTAGAAATTTAAAAACCAAACCATTAAGAAATATTACCTTTTATGACAGATATTTTTAATACCTATCAAATGACAATTGAACTTCAAAATCGATAAATCTATCTTTAAGAATACAGAGAGCAGCATATTTAGTTAAATAAATAAAATATGCCAGAATAAAATATTAAAGCTAAATGCTGTAATTACAAATATTCTTACTTATTTTTATATGAATCATTACGAAAAGAATGAAATAATTTTAAGAAATAATAGTACAATCTCATATGTTGAATCTTGGATAGAATAAGGACACAATTACATTGTCAAGTTTAATGAGTTTCATTAGCATTGACAACGTTCAGTGTCTCGGAATAAAGGCAACAATTCAAGGTTGATGATAACAAATAAAAGAATTCATGTAAAAATGCACTTTGCATTTCATTACAGTCTGGTTGGCAAGGCGACATACATACTCAAGCATATAATTTTCATATTATAGAAGAATTCGTACGTACAACAACAGTATTCAAATAATCTTCTATAATTATTTTCCTATCTTCTGAATAAGAAGTCTGTAAATGATCTTTTCTAGCGAGAAATAATTCATGCAGAACGTGAGCAAAATACTAAAGATTTCGCAGAATGTACAATCCTTGTTTTTTTTCATTTTTTACCGAATCCTTGTTTTTTTTTGTAATTGGGCTAGGACGATTTGACAAGTATCTTCTTCTAAATATGAAAATGAACTAAACCAATTAGAAAAAATCTTTCGTTTTCTTCTAACAATACAAAGAATTAACCGACTGCACAAAAACTAGTAGTAAAATTGACAAGTTTCTATTTTTTTCGATATTTATACACTATCATCCGGAATTATATAAATAAAATTTTATGTATATTTTGCCCCAATTGCCCTCATTCTGATAAGAGTATAATTTTTATACTTTTCACCAAAAGTTTCTAACAAAATGACCCGCACACTCCTATATGGATAACCTTTTGTGAATAATATTTATAATAATTTCGATTAGCTTTTATCAAAAGTTCGAAACAATTTTAAATTCTATTTTATTATTGTATTTTCGAATTGATTATGTAGTTGAAATTAGTTAAAGTTGTATTGGCCATGAAAATATATAAAGGTGATTATTGATCGGGTCTAAGCACAGTTATTGAAATAATTTCAACCAAAGTTGTTTAGGTCTCTGGTTGTGCTTTTTGCAAATTAAATTCGAAAATAAAATGAAATTGTTGTGGTTTTTGTCAGTTATTTTTGCTGTTTTTGTATCTGTGAACAGTCAATGTTCGACAGGATTCCAACGTCAAGGAACCCTGTGTGTAGCTGAACGTCCTATTCATGGAACCTGTCCGGCCAACTCTCGTTACGATATCAACATTAACAAGTGCGTTTGGGTAGCTAGAACCTAAACGGAAATATTTATTATTTATATTGGATTTATTTGTTATTATAATTAAAAATGTAATCAAATTCAATTGAACAATAAATAATTAAAAAAAAAAAAATTCGTTTCAATCAATTTTATAATATGAAAAGTTTTAATTGAAATCGTCAGACTTTAGTGATCTGGTGTCACGCTCACGCTTTCGACAACTTTAAAATATTTGCAGACTGATTTGTTTTTATATGAAAATAATTATTTTTATTTGTTTTTTTTTCTAAAGCTTTTTTGTATCTAAAGGGAATTTGTATCTTTTCCAAAAAATTTCTAATTTGTTAAGTAACTGATTTCTCTATTTTAGAATGTAAATTTTCCAAACAATACCTAATTTTCAATTGCAACAATTTGAAATTTCCTTTTTGATTTTTTCGTTCAGTTATTATAATTTTTTGTTGTTGCTTGTATCCTTACAAACTTATGGATACTCACTGTATTCATACATGTCCTTTATAGATATGAGAAGTAAATAGCGTTGATTGAAATAATGAAAAGCGGCGCCTCCGAAACAATATTTTGTACACACTTTTATTGGAGGAATGGGGCGTAAGTGGATACTTACAATAGTAACATTTTCAGTATAGAACAACCGATTGTGTTAAGGATTTGGAATTATCGAATGACTGAAAATCACAGTTGAACGAACTTCATGAATAAACAATGAAAACAGCAAAAACTTTGTCTGCAAACTTTTCAATTCGTTTTTCACATTGTTAAATTTATCTACAATAGAAAAAACAAGGTGCGCTGCTATCCAATTTGATCCGTTTCGAGGATGATATATTATACAACTTTTACAACATCCAGTAAACATGTGTATGTACAGTAAATAATTTTATGGTAACAAATTAGTTAGACAATATGAGACTTTCAACAAATATTATTTTCAATCGTTTTGGGAATTCAACTGTTCATCTGCGAAGTGTACGAAGAACATGGAATTATTTAAGGTTAAAAGTAATATCAATTCTGAATCAACAGTTCTGATTGTACTTGTTTTAATTATGATAATCTGTTGAAATGGTTTTATGTTCAATTTAAATTGACTATGATTTATGAACGTCTATTTTGATTAAATAGCGGTCTTACGTTAGCAATTATCTCGTTTCGAATTGACATTTACTATCCACAGAAACAACTGAATTGTTATATTTACTTTAATCCACTTATTGAGCTACTATTCTTTAATATAATTATTTCCAATTTAATACCAGATTAATTTTTCGTAACATAATTATGTAATAATAAATAAGTTTTTAATATTATTAACTCTATACAGGGTGCGTTTTATATTCCAGGTCAGAGTTTTTTTTAAATAACTTTTAAATAAAATATAATTTACATTATTTATAAATTACTAGTTGTATAAGCTTAAATCCGCTGTTTTTTATGTAAAAAAAAAACGCATGTTTTTGTCCATAGAAACCAAAAACAAATTTTTTCAAATAAAAGGCCTCGCTAGCTACATATTTTTCACATCTCTCGGGTAATTTGTGGATATCACGCCAAAAAAATTCCTTCTCTTTCGAGGCAAACCACTCATCAAGCCATTTTCGGACGTCTCCGTAAGAATCGAAGTGCTGCTCAGCGAGCGCATGGTCCATCGACGAAAACAGGTGGTAGTCGGAAGGGGCCAGGTCTGGTGAATAAGCGGGGAATAAGTAGTTTCGGACCATTTTTGACGTGTGCGATGGTGCGTTCTCGTGGAGAAAAATCAGCTTGTCATGTCTTTGTTGATAATCCATCCTTTTTTTACGCAGAGCACCGTAAAATTTGATCAGTTGTTGGTGGTAGCGGTGGGCATTGACAGTTTCACCAGGTTTCAACATCTCATAGTAGACGATACCCTGCTGATCCCACCAAACGCACAGCATCGTCTTCCGTCCAAAGTGATTTGTTCTTGGTGAAGATGTTGATGGTTGGCCAGGATCAACCTACGATTTCTTGCATTTAGAATTCTCAAAATATATCCACTTTTCATAGTCTATCACAATCCGATGCACGAACGACTTTCTTTTTTGTCTGGCGAGCAAGATTTCGCATGTGTTTTGACGTCGCTCTATCTGCCTATCGTTCAATTCATGCCGCACCCATTTTCCGATCTTTTCAATTTTCCCCATGGCACGCAGACGCATGGACATGGCTGGTTGAGTAACACCCAATTGCTCCGCGAGCATTTTTTACGATTGGGTATCGTCTCCGCGAGCATTTTTTTTACGATTGGCTAAATGCTTGCCTCTGAAAAATTTTTCGTTTCGAATGTTGTCCTTAAGCATCGAGGTTATGACACTTGGTTTGATAGTGTCCATCTTTTTCTTTGAGTACCCCCATGCGCAGAAATCGGGAGGGTTCAAATCAGGGGATCGTGGGGCCCAGTCTATATCATCAATTTTTGACATTATTCTGACGGTGAAAATTTTTCTTAAAATTTGCATCGTTAGCACGACCTGTGTGTGATGTGGCATCGTCTTATTAGAGCCACATGTTTTCCAGGCCTAATTAATCCAATTCAGCCAGAAAAAAGTTTTCCAACATGTCCCGATAGCGGTCACCAGTAACTATTACAGCATTGCTTCCAGTATCAACAAAGGATGCCGCACCATACAGTTACTCTACGAAGGTGCAGTGGTCTTTGGTGTATCATTTGAGGGATCTTAGTGCCCCAATAAGGGCTATTTTCTTACTGAGGTACTAAAAAACCTATAAATGTTTATTAACAAAGCTCGCCAAGTGGAAGTGTTCTTCATCGCTCATAATGATTTTTTGTCAAAAATGGTTGTCGTCTATACCGAGTTATAAAACCCGAGAACTCCAGTGTCTCCGCCGTTCATAGCCATTTACCTGTATGTGTTGTATCAATTGAATTTTATGCAGGTAAAAAAGTAAATCTTTTTTGAGAATTTTTAACAAACATGATGGATATATTCGCTTTATCTCCAGTGTATGCATTCTTTCATAATTATTCATAATAAGCTGAATGGTTGTCTTACTCGGCATATGATTAACACCAAAAAAGTCATGTAATTTTCTTCGCGTGTACAGAATTGAACAATTATTTAAATAAAATGTTTTAATAATTTCAACATATTGTTACAGCATTAAATACTGTACGAAAAATTGATATAGACCACTTTCTATGACTGTTAAATGCTAACAAACAAATATCATCGAAACTAAATGAACGGATAAACATAAAAAGCACTCTGTTCTATGTTTAGGAGCTAAGATCGGTCTGGCAACACTAAAAACTGTAATCACTACGTTAGTCCCTCGTTGACGTTCAGTACTAGTTGTTTTGGTAGCCATAGCCTATAAGTCGTCGACTTAGATTAAAGAAGAACTGGATATGCCTCACCACAATTTATTCTGTTCAATTATTTATCGAGAATACATTCGTAAGAACGTACATATTTGCAAAATAACAGCAACGGCGTAAATCAGTGGGGGCCAATTTTAAAGTATACTATGCGATTGACGCGGTTGCCTTTAAAATTATTTTCTTAAATAATGTCATTATCCGTAAATAAATAGATTTTCTAATATTGCGGATTTTGTTATTTGGATGGAATTAGTTTTTGAAATTGACAATAAAACACAACAATTTATATTTATTGATAATTATTTTTTTAATTTTATTTTTAATATTTATTTATAAAATTTTATAAGCTTAGTTTTAAAAATAGCAAATGTTTTAAAAACTACAATAAATTACAAGATAAGAAATTTAATATAGATAGGCAATTGATAGCTAATATTCTGGAAAAAAATGGTAAAACAATATCATTTAGTAAAGGAACTAAAAAATGGGCTAATAGAGCAAGTGAAAGCATAAATGCACTTTACATACGCCGGCACTGAACTATTTTCTGATAAACATTGTACTGTCAAAATGACAAATGTCAACAAAAAAAAAGTATGCAAGTGGTTCGGTATGCTATCATTTCATAGAAAATAGCGTGTTTTGAAACTCTCCGAAAGTCTACAAAATTGAGGCGCTTGACATTTATAAAATAAATAATAAACCTAATAAATACGTTTTTGAACACTTTCACTTGTAATGCGTTGTCGTTTCTTAGTGAGAATTCTGATTCGACTGAAATCGATTTAAACCGTTAGATTACTGTAAGTTTGATGGTTTGTATACATTTTTTCGTATTTTTTTTTTGTCAGTTTTTTTAAACTTTTAAAACAGTCAACATGTGTGAACAATGGGAACAACGCGATGGAAGCAAAAAAAAACTTGTGTAGCGTGTTTGGAGAAGACGCAATAACAGCTCGAACATGCCAGAGATGGTTTGCAAAATTTCGTTCGGGGGATTTTTCTTTGAAAGGTGAACCCAGATCAGGAAGGCCTTCAGATGTCAATGACGAAGTACTACGCAGTATGATCAGGACAAATGCCATGCTAAAATCCATAGAAGTGGTCTTGAAGCTCGGAATTCATCAGACTACTGCTTTAGAGTACAGTAGAAGGCTTCGGGGTGTTTAGGTGCCACACGAATTAAGCGAAAAAAATTTAATGGATGTTCTTTAAATCTTGCTCGTCACAAAAAAGAACCGTTTTTGGACCGCTTGGTGACGTGATGAAAAGTGGATAGTTTATAAACATGTGATAAGAAAAAGGGCATATATTTATAAAGGGGAGACACCACCGACCACATACAAAGCTGCCGTGCATCAAACGAAAGTTATGTTGTGTTTTTGGTGGGATTGGAGGGGTATTGTCCACTATGAGTTGCTGAAAGAAAATTTTACTTTCGATGCTGATCGTTATAGTTCGCAACTTGATGTTTTGGACAAAGAAATTCAACGTAAGCGTCCATATTTGGCTAACAGAAAGGGTGTAATTCTTCACCATGCACGTGGCAAGAAAAACCGTACAAAAAATTGCAGAGTTGGGTTAGGAAACTCTACCTCAGCCAGCATATTCTCCAGATATTGTACCATCTGATTATCATCTGTTCAGGTCGCTGTAAAACTTTCTTGATGGAAATTAATACATAAATTATGAAGGTGTCCAAATGGCAGTGGAAGAATACTTTGTGTCCAAAAACGAGGACTTCTTTTCCAGAGGGTTGGATCAGCTGTCAGAACGCTGGCAGACAGTTGTAACTAATAAAATAAGTTATGATTTAGATTAATTTTTGAATAAAAAGAAAACAAAATTTAGTTTTTTCTTTAGACAAAGACGACAGAACTTTCCCTTATACCTAATAATATTAGAATATTGTAAAAAAATATATATATTGGCCGTCGTTGTGTTTAAATTGTATTTCTCTTCGGAATAAGTGAGTTAATTGTGCTTTTCGAATGTAGGAAGTTTGTATTGTGAAAACTAGATGTCAGTGGAGGTAATATCTACACAAAAAATTCTACACATATGTATGCAAGAAGTACGATTTATAGCCGCTTTTGCAATTATTCAGACAGAAAATTGCGTTGTATATATACGAAAATCTGACGTTATGGTCTATCTAGGTATTCTTTAATCTAAGGTCGTGGACCCGGTTATTGTGTGAATTTAAATTGGTAACTGCTTATGTATTTATAGTTCAAGTGTCGCTTCGTCGAGCTCATGGCGAATCTGATCATATGACGTTTAAGATTCCTGCATATATGTTAGCGAAGAAATATTCATTTCGATCTGAATTCTCGAGGCGAAAAAAATCTTTAAGTTACCATAAAAAAGGATATTTTAAAAAAATACACCAACAAGGCAAGCAATCTATACCGGAGAACCGCGAAATTATTACCAAATAATTTATTGGAGAAAGCCTTTTAGGTTGGAAACTGTATTGGGTGACTACCAACTCGAAAATGTTCACTTCTAAATTAAGTTTTTCCGCGAGAGGGTGTGATCATATGAAAAGATCAATTCACGAAATCAAGTTCGGAAGATAATTTTTTTTTTTGTAATTTTTTCTTACAAAAAATATAAATGGTTTTATTTTAACAAAAACTACATATTACAAATGAAGAGGGTGCGTTTTATTTTGAGTTGCTCCTCCTATAGAGTTTTCGTATCAGGCGACACCAAATTCTGATAACCAAATTTATCGTTTTCGTCATCTTAGCGAGCCCAGGAATGTCATAGGAGGTTTGGCAAAATAACCAGGGAGAGATGTACCATTTTACTTCGTATCTTCTTTTTTTCACTTTGTTACTCGGCGGGACTTTATGATTGAGTTTGAGGCGACTACTCTACTACTTCCGCGCCTCTGGTGGTCAAAACGCGTACCTCTGTTAAATACAAATTGCAGTTATCTGATATGTCATAACAATTAAATATTATTTATGATTTTGAGAAGACAGAAAAATTCTATTATTAAATATTTATTAAAAACCAGATTTTACTTTCATATAAAAATTTTTTTATATATTTTTGTTTCCAAATATTTACCACACCCAATTTTTATACCCTCCACAATCCTTATTCGTTTTTCCAACCGATCTAAAGTAATTTTTTCCCTTTTTTATTTCGATTCGATTTTTTTTCTTCTTTCCCCTCCAATGGAGAATTTAACACATACTGTTGCGCCACGTAGAACTTTGTCTTACCTGGCATTATATTTTTTTGTTGGTCATGTGGGTGTGAGAACAACTCCCTGCTAAACTACGACCGGACCCCTCTACCTCCCTATTGTCACATCAAAAGGTAGTTATTGACGGTACTTCTCTGGTACTTCACGTTTATTTATTTTCTTTACTTTTACCCCCACCAAAAAATATGTTGTCTACTTTATTTATCAAAAAAAAATTATATTCAACAATTAAAAGAGATAAGTTTATAAAATAGATAAAATCTATTGTAAAAGTGGAAGAGAAATTAAATTTTATAGTTGATTCGGTTAGCTCTTGTTAAGTGTACAATTTTGTATCTTTAATTTTCTTTTTTAAATTCTTATCTTAATTTATTTATAATTTGTGTCACGTTTTCTTTTCTGTGTAGATTTATTAATAATAATAAATCTACACAGTAAAGAGAACGTGACTCTTTTGAATTTCCACGTGTTACGTATATTCGATTTTCGATTTTTTTTTGTGGCGTTATGTTAGTACTCATGTCTCTCACTTATGCCGAAAAGTTCGGACTTTTGCTTGCACGTGTTTTGGCTCGTCTTCGATTTTTGTCCATTCCAAAAAATGGATCAAAGAATCTGTATCAAATTTTGTGTGAAAAACAAAATTAATTGAGCGAACGCATTCCGAATATTGATTGTGGCATATGGTGAAGTCATCTTAAACCGAAGCAACGTTTATCGGTGGTACAAATTATTCTCAGAGAGCGGAGAAAATGTGAACGACGGAAAGCCAAGTTCGGTCGAATGTGAAGGTTTTCCTTACAGTTTTCTTCGATTGCAGGGGCGTGGTGCATCATGAGTTCTTGCCACAGGGTAGAACGGTCAATAAGGAATATTACCTGTAAGTTATGCGTTCAATGCCCATAACAAATAGTAATAACAGAATGGATGAAGTTTTTAGGTGCAAGAATTAAGAACCCAATGTTTTATTTGATGTCTTACTATCACCCGCATGAATTAGTACAATTTCTTTCTTAGAGGTTTGGATTATCATTAAAAAAAAAAGTTTATTTAGTTTTTATTAAAATTTATTTAGTACACATTTTTTAAATTATAATTATCCTTCAATCTTGTTAATTCGTTTCTAAGTTGCATTCTTAAGGTGTTATTATGTGTGGTATGGACGCTGTAAGTTCGCCAGTTCTTTACTGAACCTGATGGCAGCCTTATATGCTTCTTTTTGGATTTTTTGAAAGGTGCTTCTTTGTATCTCTGTTGTCTTTTTCTATATTCCTAAATGTTGATGGTTTCAGAATAAGAGGCTCTATCTGTCCTTTATTTTGGTCTCCTTGTCTGCAGAAGATCCACAACTTTCGATGAGCTCTGATGATTATACGATTCCAAGCCAATAGTCAGGCCATGTTACCTGGTCAATTTATGGAGAATTAAATTATGTCACTTCTCCTATTGACTATTTTCTTCTGATTTATTTATAATAAACTAAACCTATTTATACAAAAATTATTATAATCCATTCATTCACTTATACATTAATGAGAAAGAATATTTACTCGATCAGCAAATTTCCTGAGAACGACCAAAAATTAATTCCTAATAAATTTAAAAATATTTAATTACAGAATATATTGCAAGACCATCGGTTTTTCACATGCACTGATAATAATACTTGTGTTTGGGTTCTTTGCACTTGAGGTCATCGATTTGTCATTCGGAATATTTTCCTTATGCTTGCACTTATATGGTACTATTCAGAACGAGTCGAATAACCAGAGAAGAATTTAACCAATAAAAATCCTATTGTACTATTGAGAAGCACCTAAAGGATTTTTATTACAATCAGAAAATTTATTTCCACATGATGACTACTCTACAGTCATTGTACGAGCTATGCACTCGTTTACATAATTGCCTATCGTTCTTTTTGTAATGCAAAACCGGCAATTATTATTCGAATTTATTCAACAACAAAACCTTATCATGATTTTATTTCGTTTTTGATTTAAGAATAATATCCTCGAAATAAAAATAGATTCTCTAATGTTGATCTTTCTATTAAATAATATAGTAAATATTTACAATGTAAGAAATTATCAGAAAATACAATATCACTAGACCACATGTAAGATATTATTTCTTAATATTTCAATTTAAGAAAAGACCCTCATCTTCATTCAGAATATTTACAAATTCTTTGAAGCTTATCATATTCATTCTTGATAAGAAAAAATTCAAACAAGCTTATTTTTGGTGAAACTTTCACATGCAAACTGGCTACCATATTATTTCTGAAATTCCCAAAGTAGATTTAATATCCTTAAGAACAAAATGCGAATAGACAAAACACAAGTATTCTAAAAAGAATTATGTTTGGTATGTGGGAGGATATTATCGGATAAATCAACCGAGAATCCCTTAAAATTCAATATTATGAAAACTTATTCAATCAACATCATAAAATTGTATTGTCTGATAACTTTAGGGAAATATTGTTGTTCTTAGAAATAAAGAAAAAAAATTCTCATTCTATGAGATTGGTTTTTTTTAAATATTCTATTTAAAAGTAAATTTGATTATGGAAAATATTTTTAAAAAAAAGACGCTTTATTAGCTTTTAATTTGTTGGAATTTAGATTTTTTGGTAAACATTTTACGAAAAAAAAAACAGAACCGCAGACAAAGTATTGAAAAAAAAATATCACCGAAATATAATAGTGTGATAAATTTATTGACTATTTAAAATAAATAACCTTTCTTGTTTATATGTAAGGATCCTTAGACATGAAACAGGAGTTAAATTACGAGATAATTTAACTACGATATCTGTTCAAAAAGTATCGCGAATTTTGTGTTTTTTCAAAAATTATTTATTTATTCATAAATATCTATTTTGTCCCCTTTAAAGTAATTCCCACCAGATATTATACACTTGTGCCAATGTTTTTTCCAATCCTCGAAGCACTTTAAAAAAATATTTTTTGTGATCTTGTTCAGCTTCTCCTTCGATGCCGTCTTTATCTTCTCAATCGTAGCATAGCGTCGTTCTTTCATGGGGCTCTTCAGTTTCGTGAACAAGAAAAAGTTACAGGAGGACAGATCTGGGGAATACGGTGGCTGCGGCATTATTAGTGTGTTGTTTTTGGCCAAAAATGGTAAAAGCCTATTTTTCTTTTTCCACAAATCCGGGCGTTTCTGGCGGATTGCTTGCCGCAACTTGCCCATAACTTACAGGTAATATTCCTTCTTGACCGTTCGACCCTGTGGTAAGAACTCATGATGCACCACGCTCCTGCAATCGAAAAATTTGTAAGCAAAACCTTCACATGCGACCGAATGTCTTGGCTCGTGCGGCAGCTTCCATTGGGATGATTGAGCTTTGGTTTCCATGTCATAACCATTAATCCATGATTCGTCACCAGTTATGGAGCAAATTTTGGTCTTCGCGGATAGAGTCCAACAGCTCCTTAACAATGTTAATGTGATGCTGTTTTTGGTAGAAATTGAGCAAAAATTGAAGACTTTTTTGTGGCGTTATGTTGGTACTCATGCTTGAAAAATACGTGCAAGCAAAGCAGCTGTCAAAAATTAACTGAATATTCAAAATGGCTGAACTTGTAGGCATAAGTTAGAGACATGAATACCAATATAACGCAACAAAAAATCAAAAATCGAATATACGTAACCCGCGGAAATTCAAAATTCGCCATACTTTTTGAACAGACCTTATTTCAGTCAGTTTAAATCAGTTTAAATTGATTGAAATGTAAGGTTAAAACGTTGATTATTACTGGATCTGATGATTAGTAAGATGTTAAGCTAAGAAATAAGAATGTTGGTATCAGATCGGACATTGTAGATACTTCTTCTGGAAAAAGGGATTCTTGTAATTCAACAGTCAACCCCCCCCCCCCCCTCCTTTTCTACCCAATTCCATTTTGCTGATTTTAATTCGTATGACTTTTTTATTCTCAAAAGTCGAACGAAAAACTTGAAAGAATGTCATTTGTCCTGTTGGGAATTTACTGTAATGTTAGTTAACGTGGCATACCACGCGCCGCCTATGACCATCGGGACTGAGATGCGTTGAATCAACGCGCAACACTGACATGTCTAGTAATAGATTTCGCCAGCTCAGCTGACTAGATCCAGATTGTTGCACGTATCTCAATCATACAACAGTAACCCAGCTCACTTCAATACAACGCATTCTTCTAGTTCTTATTCTTCTTTTTCTTCTACATCATTTTCTTCATCTTCTTCATTTTCTTCAAGTTCTTCATCTTCTTTTACATCTTTATCTGCTTCATTTTCTTCATCTTTTTCATCTTCTTCTACATCTTCTTCATCTTCTTCAACTTTCTCCATCTTTTTCATGTTCTTCATATTCTTCATCTTCTTTTTCTTTATCATCTGCATCTTCTGATTCTTCTTCATCTTATCCATCTTCTTCATCTTCTTTTACTTCTTCATCTGCTTCATTTTCTTCATATTCTGCATCCTCTTCATCTTCTTCTACTTCTTTATCCTCTTCATCTTTAGCATCCTCTTCATCTTCATAATCTTCTTCATCTTCTTCATTTTCTTCATATTCTTCTTCTTCTTCTTCTTCTTAATCATATTTTATGACCCACTAATAAAGCAGGCAAACATTCAATTTTCGACATTCACTTGGATGTGTATATTATCAGTTTATGTAGAAATTAGAGTTTTAATAACTGTGGCTTAGGAGTTTATAAAGAAAGCTTAGACTTAGGGCATAAGCGTACAGTAGCGCTAACATAGAAAGCTTAGGAGTCTATAAAGAAAGCTTATACTTAAGGCATAAGAGTCCAGTAGCACCGCTATTGTTTAGGAGTTTATAAAGAAAGCTTAGACTTAAGGCATAAGCTTCCAGTAGCACCGCTGTGGCTTAGGAGTTTATAAAGAAAGCTTAGACTAAAGGCATAAGTTTCTAGTAGCGCTAACATAGAAAGCTTCGGAGTTTATAAAGAAAGCTTAGACTTAAGGCATAAGCGTCCAGCAGCACTAATATAGAAAGCTTAAGAGTTTATAAAGAAAGCCAAGACTTAAGGCATAAGAGTCCAGTATCACCGCCGTGGCTTAGAAGTCTATAAAGAAAGCTTAGACTTAAGGCATAAGCGTCCAGTAGCACCGCTGTGGCTTAGGAGTTTACAAAGAAAGCTTAGACTTAAGGCATAAGCGTCCAGTAGCACCGCTGTGGCTTAGGAGCTTATAAAGGAAACTTAGCCTTAAGGCATAAGTGTCCAGTAGCATCGCTGTGGCTTAGGAGTTTATAAAGAAAGCTTAGACTTAAGGCAAAAGTGTCCAGTAGCACTAACATAGAAATCTTAGGAGTTTATAAAGAAAGCTTAGACTTAGGGCATAAGTGTCCAGTAGCACTAATATAGGAGGAATCCTGCCGGAGACAAACCCAAGGTAAGGCGGGACTCCTTGACGATGTGCAAAATTGTAAGGAGAACTCCTTAAACAGGAAGACCCATTCGAATAGGTACTTAAACGTTTTTTTCCCCCAAAAAAAAAACGGATTGGATTTATTGTAGAATATAAGTCTAGCTTTACCCCATTTCTGAGTTTGCATTTGGTGAGACAACCTCAAGCATGGCGAGTATGGCCATAAATGATTTTAGTTATAGTCATTAGTTCTTGTCAGATTTGTGTTCGGTGCTTTGTGTGTTGCCAACTTAACATGAGACAACAAACCAATCTCCAAAAGTAAGTCACAATAAAATAAAATAACAAAAAAAAACCTTTTCATAATCCTATTTAAATACCAATAATAAAAAAAAATTTAATAAAAATACTTTTTAATAGAATAAAAGTAAAAGATTCAATTATTGTTACTCTAAGGGCAGCATATTAAATTATTAAAATTTATGACATTTTCCTAATGCATTAAAGAATATCCTTTTAGCAAATTTGTAGAGGTGAGAGGGGGGGGGAGTAGTAAATATTCATTTATCTTCGTAGACTTTGTTTTCATTTATTGTTATATAAATTTTTTTACTTTATGTGAAAATAAGAAAATAATAAATTTCCTTAAGAATAGAAAAGCCCTACCGTCTATCTACTATTTTGGCAATGAAAATATCTTTGTCGTAAGGAATTTCAGTAAATGGAGATTTGAAAATGAAAATGGTATCCAAATAAGTACATACCCATACGAGTTGCCCCGACTCGTATTCGAGTACGGTTGCATGGCAGAAAGTTTAGTGCCCATAAAGACGTCACTCGTAAAAATGCCGAGAATGCGTTCTACACGATATATAATCACATTTTGCGGAAACGGATTTTTTTTTTATGCGTATACATCGAAAACCGCAATTGTTCTAATTTAATTCGTTTCGAAGATTATGCTCTTGATTTTTGGACTTATTTGCTGATCCCTGCGGATTTTTTTTTATTACCGTCATTTCTCTAAAATCATCACAGTAGGAATTGCGAAAAGCCAAAAAAAAGGTTTCCTTCTTCGAGGGTGATTTTTTCCATAATCCTTTTTCTGAAATTATAGCATTCATAAAATTGAGTTTATTTTCTTTTTTTTTTTTTGGTAGATTCCAATACAATTCGGTAAATCTAGTCCAGATTTTTTTTTTTATTGAATTATTAGCGAAAAGATTCCAATTACCACTGCGATTACAATTTCCCTCAAGGACTTTGACGGTTGTAAATGGCACAATATTAACACGATTTGATTGCTCTATCCAACTAAGTTCGTTGTAGATTTGATTGCATTGGCAAAAGGAAATAAACTTATTTATGATTTATTTATGATTCAATCCATCTTGGAATTATGTCCATAAAATCCACTTCTTCTCGAAATAAGAATGAAAACTAAATTAAACAAAAATACAAGTACATAAAAATACTCGTAAATGTATACATAATCTTTGTTCAATTCACAAATAAACAAGAAAATCTAACCGAATGAAATTTATTAAATTTTAACGTATATTTTTCACTTAAAATCAATTATATTCATAGAATGGCAATAAATTTAAATTTAAAATTGAAATAATAAATATTTTCTTAACAAAAATGTTTATTAAACAATTAAAATTTTGCAAATTGACGAAATTTTTGAAAAATTTATATCCAAATAGATTTGCTAACTTTAACAAAGGTACTCACTCTATCAGCCTATAAGAAAACATGGACTAATTTTGTAAGGCTAGTATGCAAAGAAGAATGGAGAAGATAGTAAATTGATTTTCATGTAAATTTAGTAATTTGCACTTTTATCCATTCAGCTTTTTATATATTGTACTCGTATTTAATGCAGACCAGACGGTATAATTGATGAATATGAATTTTTCTATGAGAACATTTTGCTCGTATTAAGCAAAAAGCTTATTGCTGACAGACATAAATTTACTATTGTAAATTCTTAATAAACACTTATTTTTTGTTATCAAATTTTCATCTTAAATATTTTTTTAAAAGCTGTGGAAATATTTCAAAAATGCCTTGTGTCTGACAGAAATTTAGAAAATAATTTACTACAATTTTCAATATTGCAAGATAATAAATAGATTACGTGTACAACAAAAAAAAATTAAAAAATAAAAATCTTGTTTAAATATTTTTTTTTTATTTGACAATTATTTATAAAGAACATTTCTAAATGTAAATTTTAGGTTTAAATCATAAAAGAATTATTTTTTAAATAGAAAGAATTCTAGGAATATGCAAAGGATATTTTTTCTGGAATTATTAGTTCGTTAACAAAAAGAATTTATAGGTTGTGGTTTAGTGTATTATTAATTACAGGGGTGGGTGTTAGTTTAGGAATGAAGCGTTTACAATCTTACAAAGAATACGACCTTAGAGGCATTGAATTTTGTGCAAATTAGAATGGTTCAGTTGATCGCCATAGATCAAGTCTACGTGGCCATAGTCGCAATAATAATGTAGTTTTTGTATTTTGTCATCAATATTAAGTCCAATATACGAGGTCTGTTCAAAAAGTATCACGAATTTTGAATTTCCGCGGGTTACATATATTCGATTTTCGATATTTCGTGGCGTTATGTTGGTACTCATGTCTCTCACTTACGGCGATAAGTTCGGCCATTTTGAAATATTCAGTTAATTTTTGGCTCGTCTTCGATTTTTGCCCATACCAAAGAATGGATCAGAGAATCTGTTTCAGAAACAAGAAAAAGTCACAGGGGAGCAGATCTAGAGAATACGGTGACTGCGGCATTATTAGTGTATTGTTTTTGGCGAAAAATTTGCGCACAAGCAACAATGCGTAAGCAGGGGCGTTATCATCGTGCAAAAGCCAATTTTTGCTCATTCACAAATCCGGGTGTTTCTAGCGGATTACTTCGCACAACTTGTGCATAACTTGCAGGTAATATTCCTTATTGACCGTTCTACCCTGTGGCAAGAAATCATGATACACCACGCCCCTGCAATCGAAGAAAACTGTAAGCAAAACCTTCACATTCGACCGAACTTGGCGCTTTTTTCGGTCTTGGCTTGTGCGGCAGATGCCATTAGGATGATTAAGCTTTGGTTTCCACGTCATAACCATAAATCCATGATTTGTCACCAGTTATGACCCTCTGGAGCAAATTTGGAAATGTTAATGCGATGCTGTTTTTGGTCGAAAATTGGCAAAAATCGAAGACGAGCCAAAACACGTGCAAGCAAAGCAGCTGTCAAAAATTAACTGAACATTTAAAATGGCAGAACTTGTCGGCATAATTGAGAGACATGAGTACCAACATAGCGCCATAAAAAATTGAATATACGAACCCGCGGAAAATCAAAATTCGCTATACTTTTTGAACAGACCTCGTATATTCTGGAGAAATTATCGGGGATGGTTCATAGCATTAAGAAAATTCACGTTTACCAATTCCAAAGAGTGAACATCAGATTTAAGATAAATTAATCTTAATATTTATAAATATTATATATAATATTTTTATTTATAATTCTTAGAAATTTTATTATCAATAAGCTTTTCTGATTTTAGTTGAATAGTACTTTTTTGACCATTTTATTAAGTGTTTATGGCTTGAAAATAAGATTTATATTAGAATCTATAATATATATAAATAATACTATTATAAATTCTGTTTGAAAATATCAATTTGACAAAATTCTAGACGGAAAGTTCTATTCTAAAGGTGCCATTAGACGATCTGTCAAATAAACAGACGCCAGCCAACGTTACGTCAAAATGACACTAGGATTCATTCAAAATTTGGCTGACCATCTAATGGTATGATTGTGACATTTTGCTGATATCAGACATATTTTGGTTTGCCAGCCCAACCGCGATGCAATTTTCTCACTGTATTTGCTGTAGAAATCATGTACTTTTTTTCTAGTAATTAATTTTGATTTACTTAAGAAAAATTATAGCACTTTATTTAGAAACACTTATGCTTGATAATCCATGAGTCTAAAGTTGGTTTTTGGTATGGTAATCGTATTTTGACATTTTTTGTCAAAACTGAAAAGTTTAAGTTCCTGTACGATCATTTTCATATGCTAATGATCTTTATACAATATGAAAATATCTCTGTCAATGTGTCAAACTCAAATTTGGATGAGTGGCTGACGGCTGACTAATGGGCGATGGCTGACTACTGACTGACGATTAACTACTAGTTTACAGCTGACTACTGGTTGGTAGCTGACTACTACCTGACAGCTAACAGATGATTACTGGCTGACGACTGACTATTGGCTGACGGATCACTGCTGGATAACCGCTGACTAACAGCTGACTACTGGCTGACTGCTGGCTAATGCTACTACTGGGTGACGGCTGACTATCGGCTATCAGCTAACGGATGACTACTGACTACTTACTGACAGATGTTTGCTGACTCACTCCCGACTACTGACTAATTGCTAACTACTGATTGAGTCTGAATAGTGGCTGACAGCTGACTACTGGCTTGGAACTAACTACTGCCTGATGACTGTCTACTAGTGCATAACTTCCGACTACTGGCTGACGGCTGACGACTGCTCTCTGATGGCTGACTGCTGGCTGATATCTCACAACTGGGTAACGTCTGAATAGTGGCTGACGTCTGTATAATGTATGACGGCTTGCTGATGGCTGACCGCAGCCTAATGGATTACTACTGACTGCTAGCTGACTGCTGGCTAACTTCTGAGTACTGGCTGGCTCCTGACTACTGGCAGCGTCTGAATTGTGGCAGACTCCGGACTACTGGTTGAGTCTGAATAATGACGGACGGCTGACGACAATAGGCTGATGACTCCCTACTGGCTAACAGCTAACTACTGCCTGACGGCTAACGGATAACTAGTGGATAATTCCCGACTACTGGCTGATGCCTGAATACCGGCTGACGGTTGACGCCTACTCTCTGATGGCTGACTTACTAGCTGACGGTTAACTGCTGGCAAACAACAGACTACAGGCTGACGGCTGATGACTACTGACTGATTGATGACAACTGGCTGACAGCTGACTAGTGACTGACAGATGAGTGCTGACTCACTTACGACTACTGGCTGATTCCTGACTACTGGCGGAGTCTGAATACTGGGTCACAATTGACGTATACTGGCTGCCTTCTTGCTGACGCCTTAATACTGGTTGACGGCTGACTACCAGCTAACAGCTAACGGATGACTACTGGACGACGTCTGACTTACTGGCTGACGGTTAACAGCTTGCAAAGGACTGATTGCAGGCTGACGGTAGACCACTGCCTGATGGCTGACTACTGGCTGACGGTTGACGACTACTAATTGATTGCTGACTACTGACTGACAGCTGACTATTGACTGACTCTTGACTGCTGATTGAGTCTGAATAGTGGCTGATGGTTGTCTACTGGCTGTTAGCTAACTACTGCCTGACAGCTGACTACTGGCTGACGGCTTAATACTGGCTGACGCAAGATTGCCGGCTAACTCCTGACTACTGCCTGATGGGCGAATAGTAGCTGACGGATGACGACTACTTTCCAACAGCTGACTACTGGCCAACTGTTCGACAGGCATACAACTAGTTTTTGTTTCGTATTGTAGTAAGACAAATATAATTCCTATTTAGTATAATAAGATTGGAAGATGTAACAGTTAATTAGGTAGAAATGAGAGTTTATTTTATATTTTGTTATTTTTACTAAAAATTCGTAGTTTAGAAAATTTGACTGATGATAGATTTTGACTTTGGGACAGATTTAGATGACGAGCCAGCTCTTTTGACTGACCGTCTAATACCTTAACTTTTCGTCAGCCAATATTAGAGCTCTCAGCTGATCGTTAGCGATTAGTCAACTAATTTTATTCGGGACGTCACATTGGCTGATGGCACCACTTTAAGAATAAACAAATCCTGTACTAGTTTTTAATATATGAAAAAATTTTGTGATTTTATTTATATAGAATTATATATTGAATAAATTAACATTTTACATATAATTTTCTTTAATACAACTTAAATATAGTCTCTAACAAAGATTTTTTTCTAATTATAGCCAATTTATTTAGCTGGAACTGATAGTGCTTAATTGGAATAAAACTATAATATTGAATTGAATTTAATTTCCGTATGATCAAATCGAGTATTATTGTATAATAGCATATTTTAAGGAACAATAGAAAAATTCTTAGACTATTTGGCGACATTTCAAGACACTACAAGTGGCTTACTAGCTAGATTCAAAAATGATAATATGGCGTATAAGACTCTCCAAAGTCGCTAAATTAGAATAAGGCATTCATAATATTTTATGAAAACTAATTTTATAGGAACGAAAGGAATATGAAATGAAATAATTTCTTCAAATCATAGCAGAAAATATCTACTTTTCATTTAAAAAATGAAAAAAACCAACTTGTAAGTACATACAAATACCCTTTAAAAAAATCAATTTCACTTAAACATTACAAAACATTACATTAACATAAAAATCCCATTTAAATAATGGCAATTGTCCAAAAAGGAAGCTATTTTCATTGTCTTCCTTAAATTCGCTATAAATATTTTTTTTTGGTTTAATAAAGTTTATATACTTGGGGAGATCCTTATTTTCTAACCACTTTTTATTAGTATCTCGTACAAAAAAAAAGACATTTATATTGCCAAAAAAAAAACTTGAAATAAAATTTTATCTGATTCTGGTTTAGTGTATGATTTATAGTTTCAAAAAAAAATACCTTTTATATCGAAATAATAAACGACTTGTAATGATTTGCTTTCGAAATAACAAACGATGAAGTTTGCCTCCCTTAAAGTGGTCACAACGAAATTTATTGTACACCCCCCCCCTCCCCACTGATAAGGATATACAATATTAATTACTATAAAAGAATAAAAGTGCGTGATGGAAATTTTCATGTTAAAAAAATTTTATTAATTAGAAATTATGACACAATTTAAATATTTCACATTTATTTAATTATTTTTCAAGAGCATATTTTTGTAGACATAAATTTTTAATAAATTGGCCAAAATTTTTTTTTTATTTGCATCGAATTCTCCTGAAAATAATCTTTTTTACAATAAAATATAAAAATTTTAATTCAGAAACTTTTACCCAAAAAAAATACATTTACTTTGTACAATTTTTTTACAATTTTTAGAAAATCAATTTTTTTATCGAAAATTTCAATATTTTCGTATGAATTCATTTTTCATCATCCGATGAATCGCTAGAAGTTGTTAGGGTGGAAAAATTATGAAAAATCGGATTTTCAATTTTGATTGTGGATTCATTGAATTCTTCATCATTTTTAGTCAAAGGATATAATAAAGGATCTAAATCCATTTGCCGGAGGCGATTTTTAATCTATACAACAGACATAAAAATTATTTACACAATATAAAAACAAAAATAATTAATTAACTTTGAAATGGAAACAATAATTGTCGTACTCGTCCTATAAGCGTTGCCTTTGATATCATGAAAAGATCACCCAAAACGTCTATAAATTCTGCCGACTGTACACGGGTGACTTCATTCATTATCTCCGAAATAATTGCGCGAATCTAAAACAGACAACAGACATTTAAAACCTGCTTCAGTCGTCATAATGAAAAGAATAACAGAAAATATTGTATAATAACTTCTTCGTGGTTTCTCAGGTATTGTACGTCTTCTCTTCGCCTGTCCAGAAGTTTGTCCTCTAATTTCTCCATTTGTTCTGGTGACAAAATATCCGGATCCGACGGTGGAGATAATTCCCTTGAATATCTGTTTGGCTTCCGAATGTCTGGTAAATCTTCAGCCATTTCTCTTCCAAGTGTTCTAATTTAGTTGAAATTATCCTTAGACAAAGGACAAAAGCCGATTTGCCGCTTGATTTCAGTTTTTTTTTACCAACTTTTGACTGATGTCAATGTCACATCCGACCTGCCTACTACTTAAATATTAATTTTTACTGCTAATCTGATGGCTATAATAGTGTAAGTGTGATCTGATTTTATGATTAATAACTTCATAGAAATTCTCGAAAGGACAACAGCTAAAAAAAATAATAAATAAGAAAATTAAAGGCCAAAAATTTTTTGGAAAATCTCATTTGAATATTTTTAGACACTGTAAGTCCCTAGTTGCGTTTATGTATGAATATTTATCCTTCTGGGAATTTTAAGCCGAAGAGTCATAATATTTACATAAATCCAGATAAGCTGAAACAAAGTTACTAATTTGTTCAACAATGACCGAAATATATTTGCAAAAACATCTGAACCGAAAAACTTTTTACCTTTAAAGTCTTTAAAAATAAACATTTCACCTTTTTGTTTAAATATTATCGCTACTCTACAAATCAGTAAAAAAAACGGTAAAAAGGATTATTTAGTACACCGTCGCGCAAAAAAGGGATGAACAATGTATATTATCACAATATATAAATTTAATCTTTAATATTTACTAAAAATGAAAACTTTTACTGAAAATTTTTTTACTGAAAATTTTCTTACTGACATATTTTTACTAACAAATTTCTATTGACAAATTTTTATTGACATTTTTCGACTACAAATTTTGACAAATGTTTACTGAACTTTTTTTTGAACTGAAAACTTTTTTACTGAAAATTATTTTACTAAATCTTACTGATAATTTTTCCATTAAAAACTGATAATTTATTTGTTTACCAAACATTTTTACTGAAAATTTTTACTGAAAACTTTTACTGAAAATTTTTACTGAAAATTTTTACTGAAAATTTTTACTGAAAATTTTTACTGAAAATTTTTACTGAAAATTTTTACTGAAAATTTTTACTGAAAATTTTTACTGAAAATTTTTACTGAAAATTTTTACTGAAAATTTTTACTGAAAATTTTTACTGAAAATTTTTACTGAAAATTTTTACTGAAAATTTTTACTGAAAATTTTTATTGAAAATTTTTACTGAAAATTTTTACTGAAAATTTTTACTGAAAATTTTTACTGAAAATTTTTACTGAAAATTTTTACTGAAAATTTTTACTGAAAATTTTTACTGAAAATTTTTACTGAAAATTTTTACTGAAAATTTTTACTGAAAATTTTTACTGAAAATTTTTACTGAAAATTTTTACTGAAAATTTTTACTGAAAATTTTTACTGAAAATTTTTACTGAAAATTTTTACTGAAAATTTTTACTGAAAATTTTTACTGAAAATTTTTACTGAAAATTTTTACTGAAAATTTTTACTGAAAATTTTTACTGAAAATTTTTACTGAAAATTTTTACTGAAAATTTTTACTGAAAATTTTTACTGAAAATTTTTACTGAAAATTTTTACTGAAAATTTTTACTGAAAATTTTTACTGAAACTTTTTACTGAAAATTTTTACTGAAAATTTTTATTGAAAATGTTTACTGAAAATTTTTATTGAAAATTTTTATTGAAAATTTGTACTGAAAATTTTTACAGAAAATTTTTACTGAAAATTTTTACTGAAAATTTTTACTGAAAATTTTTACTGAAAATTTTTACTGAAAATTTTTACTGAAAATTTTTACTGAAAATTTTTACTGAAAATTTTTACTGAAAATTTTTACTGAAAATTTTTACTGAAAATTTTTACTGAAAATTTTTACTGAAAATTTTTACTGAAAATTTTTACTGAAAATTTTTACTGAAAATTTTTACTGAAAATTTTTACTGAAAATTTTTACTGAAAATTTTTACTGAAAATTTTTACTGAAAATTTGTACTGAAAATTTTTACTGAAAATTTGTACTGAAAATTTTTACTGAAAATTTGTACTGAAAATTTGTACTGAAAATTTTTACTGAAAATTTTTACTGAAAATTTTTACTGAAAATTTTAACTGAAAATTTTAACTGAAAATTTTTATTGAAAATTTTTATTAAAAATTTTTATTGAAAATTTTTATGAAAATTTTTTATTGAAAATTTTTATTGAAAATTTTTATTGAAAATTTTTATTGAAAATTTTTATTGAAAATTTTTATTGAAAATTTTTATTGAAAATTTTTATTGAAAATTTTTATTGAAAATTTTTATTGAAAATTTTTATTGAAAATTTTTATTGAAAATTTTTATTGAAAATTTTTATTGAAAATTTTTATTGAAAATTTTTATTGAAAATTTTTATTGAAAATTTTTATTGAAAATTTTTATTGAAAATTTTTACTGAAAATTTTTACTGAAAATTTTTACTGA
The DNA here is from genome assembly GCA_958298945.1 of Atherix ibis. Lineage (NCBI taxonomy): Eukaryota > Metazoa > Arthropoda > Insecta > Diptera > Athericidae > Atherix > Atherix ibis. The sequence goes on along the minus strand of OY282605.1, from coordinate 24,366,205 downwards.
AAATGTTTACTGAAAATTTTTACTGAAAATTTTTACTGAAAATTTTTACTGAAAATTTTTACTGAAAATTTTTACTGAAAATTTTTACTGAAAATTTTTACTGAAAATTTTTACTGAAAATTTTTACTGAAAATTTTTACTGAAAATTTTTATTGAAAATTTTTACTGAAAATTTTTACTGAAAATTTTTACTGAAAATTTTTACTGAAAATTTTTACTGAAAATTTTTACTGAAAATTTTTACTGAAAATTTTTACTGAAAATTTTTACTGAAAATTTTTACTGAAAATTTTTACTGAAAATTTTTACTGAAAATTTTTACTGAAAATTTTTACTGAAAATTTTTACTGAAAATTTTTACTGAAAATTTTTACTGAAAATTTTTACTGAAAATTTTTACTGAAAATTTTTACTGAAAATTTTTACTGAAAATTTTTACTGAAAATTTTTACTGAAAATTTTTACTGAAAATTTTTACTGAAAATTTTTACTGAAAATTTTTACTGAAACTTTTTACTGAAAATTTTTACTGAAAATTTTTATTGAAAATGTTTACTGAAAATTTTTATTGAAAATTTTTATTGAAAATTTGTACTGAAAATTTTTACAGAAAATTTTTACTGAAAATTTTTACTGAAAATTTTTACTGAAAATTTTTACTGAAAATTTTTACTGAAAATTTTTACTGAAAATTTTTACTGAAAATTTTTACTGAAAATTTTTACTGAAAATTTTTACTGAAAATTTTTACTGAAAATTTTTACTGAAAATTTTTACTGAAAATTTTTACTGAAAATTTTTACTGAAAATTTTTACTGAAAATTTTTACTGAAAATTTTTACTGAAAATTTTTACTGAAAATTTTTACTGAAAATTTTTACTGAAAATTTTTACTGAAAATTTGTACTGAAAATTTTTACTGAAAATTTGTACTGAAAATTTTTACTGAAAATTTGTACTGAAAATTTGTACTGAAAATTTTTACTGAAAATTTTTACTGAAAATTTTTACTGAAAATTTTAACTGAAAATTTTAACTGAAAATTTTTATTGAAAATTTTTATTAAAAATTTTTATTGAAAATTTTTATGAAAATTTTTTATTGAAAATTTTTATTGAAAATTTTTATTGAAAATTTTTATTGAAAATTTTTATTGAAAATTTTTATTGAAAATTTTTATTGAAAATTTTTATTGAAAATTTTTATTGAAAATTTTTATTGAAAATTTTTATTGAAAATTTTTATTGAAAATTTTTATTGAAAATTTTTATTGAAAATTTTTATTGAAAATTTTTATTGAAAATTTTTATTGAAAATTTTTATTGAAAATTTTTATTGAAAATTTTTACTGAAAATTTTTACTGAAAATTTTTACTGAAAATGTTTACTGAAAATGTTTACTGAAAATTTTTACTGAAAATTTTAACTGAAAATTTTTACTGAAAATTTTTACTGAAAATTTTTACTGAAAATTTTTACTGAAAATTTTTACTGAAAATTTTTATTGAAAATATTTACTGAAAATTTTTATTGAAAATTTTTACTGAAAATTTTTATTGAAAATTTTTACTGAACATTTTTACTGAACATTTTTACTGAACATTTTTACTGAAAATTTTTACTGAAAATTTTTACTGAAAATTTTTACTGAAAATTTTTACTGAAAATTTTTACTGAAAATTTTTACTGAAAATTTTTACTGAAAATTTTTACTGAAAATTTTTACTGAAAATTTTTACTGAAAATTTTTACTGAAAATTTTTACTGAAAATTTTTACTGAAAATTTTTACTGAAAATTTTTACTGAAAATTTTTACTGAAAATTTTTACTGAAAATTTTTACTGAAAATTTTTACTGAAAATTTTTACTGCAAATATTTACTGAAAATTTATTCTACAAATTTACTTTGTAGTACACAAAAATACTGGAATTTCGTGCACCAAAAATTTGTTCACTGAAATTTTGTTCCCAACAGTTTTATTTTCTAAAAATTTGTTCACTGAAAATTTGTTCACTGAAAATTGTTTACTTAAAAATTTGTTCGCTGAAAATTTGTTTACTGAAAATTTGTTCACTCTAAATTTGTTCACTGAAAATTGTTTACTTAAAAATTTCTTCACAAAAAATTTGTTCGCTAAAAATTTTTTTTTCTGAAAATTTGTTGAAAAATTATTTTTTGAGAATTTGTTCACTGAATTTTTTTTTAAATTTGTTCACTAAAAGTTTGTTCGCTGGAATTGTTTTTTTTTGAAAATTGGTTCACTGAAAATCTGTTTACTGAAAAATTTTTTCTGAAAATTTGTTCACCAAAAATATTTTTACTAAAAATATTCTTACCGAAAATTTGTTTACAGAAAATTTTCACTGTTTAAGTTTTTTGTTAATTTGGTCCAAAAATATTTCCCGAACATTTTTACATAAAATTCATAGCGAAAACTTTTATTAATTTAAATTTTATTTATGTCAGTTTAGGATTCCTATCGAAAAACTATTTGAAAGTTCAATGAATACAAGCCATGTTCGTCTTCATTCATTAACTTTACAACATTTCACATATGATAATGCCAACTTGTGATATCTAATATTTCATAAGATTTTAATATATTTGATTCAACTCTACTGGTATTATTAAGTGGAAGAATTAATCTCTATCCGGATTGGAAGAAACCCATTTCATCTGAATAATACGGTCACAAGTTCATTCGCTCAGAAGGAATGCTTTAGTTCAACATTAACATGATTACATGCCATAAATTTGGGTTACACGAAGCTATGTAAGATGCCATAATATGTCAGTTCTACCAAATAATATATTGTCATCAGTTTACTCCATAAATTCTCATCTTTTACTGATTGATTGTATTCGCAGTTATTCAAATCTTCCAACTTGAATTATCGTTTTCTTAGTTAGAGATGAAAAAGCTTATTTTCTTAGAAGTTAAATGGAAAAGTTTCAGAAAAAAATTCTTTCCATATAAAATACTGTATACAAAAACTTACAAAATCCTTTAAAAAGAACGAATAGAAAATTTCCTATGATATTCGATTATTCCGTTCGATCTCCTTAAAAAAAGTCGATTTCAAGTTTAATAAAAGTTTTCCTAGTCGATAGTAGTTATCATGGTTTTTTCTCATCAAAAAATGTCGTGTAAATAAGCAACAGCAAGTAATGTGCTTTAGTTGGAAATAAAGTTGATAAAATGGATAGAAACGATAAATGACACATGAGATACTTACCACCATTCAATTTCATGATTTATTTATTTTCTAAAAAAAATCCTTTTGGTGTGCTTATTGTCGACTGAAGTGGCAATAATTTTTAATATATATCCTTTTCCTGGTGATAGCATCTTCCCATTGAACTGTTTGATTCGCCTTTAGCAACTGTACAAAAGCAACCCTTTTTATCAATCAACTGGAAAAGACTTTCGGGGTAATAATGCAACATCAATCAACCAAATACACCATAAAAATTCCACGTGAAAAAGATTTTTTTTCCAAATAGAAAAAAAACAACATAATCTGCTTGAGAGAAAAAAAGTATGTCCTTACTTTTTATACAAGCTAAATCAGAAAGTATGAATTCCGCTTATTTTAATATTACAAACACAAACAAAAGCAAATGCAATGAGGAGAAAAACCATCAAAGTCGTTATTTTAAATAAAAAATCATGATTTTCCTATGAGAGCTTTTAATAAAAGATTTTCTTAAGTATCCTAATATGATATCAAGGTAAATATTATTTCAAGGAAAATTCTCTGAAAACATTTTTAATTACGATAAGAAATATTCAAGTTTTAAGTTCAAAAAGGAATTTGAATTCCATTAGAGAAATGTACTCTTTTTGAATGACGCAATAAATTTTCCATTTGTAATTTATTGCAATCAAAAAAGAGAAACTATTTAATGAGTGATTAAGAATAATTTATTCTTTAATTAAAAATAAATAGTACGGGAGCTGAGATATGACTACGAAAGGACTACAAAATAGAAGTCACTCATATAAAAATTCTGATTGTAGTTAAAAAAGGATTTGATATTATTTTCTGATCCATTATCTAAATGGACGTTTATTTAAATGGAATACTTACTAGAATATTAATAGTCAAAGATATTGCAGAATTTTTCTAGTTACTATTTAATATTAATTGTGTATGAAAAAGTACCGAGTTGAGATATAATTTTTGTTTTGTTAAAGTCAGCAAATTGACAAGAAAATATAAGAAATCTTTCACTTTCAATAAAAAAAGATCTGTCTTCCGTTCTTAAAGGCTGCTTTTAACAGTCCTAAAAATAATTTTTACTTAAAATAACATGAAAAAATACAAGGTGTAGTAGAAAAGCCGCATTCCTGAACTCCTATTCAAAAAGCTTGTACGTTAGTCCCTTCTAGACGGAAAATTTTGAACATCGATGTGTCATCAAATTTAGTGTTAATCGTGGCGAATCTTTACGTTTAACTTACTAAAAGTTGTTGTGATATATAGATCGGATTTGTTTATAATCCTTGGGTGTTCGAAGGGACACAGAAGGACAGAGAGCACCTTACCCTGCTAGGCATGCTTGTCACTAGCACCTAACCCTGCTAGGCATGCGTGTCACTAGCCAAAATATTTAGGGGAAAATTGAGACATCCGAATGTGTTAATTTCTCTATTAGAAAGGAATAAGGATAAAAGATATGCAAAAAATAATTTATTCTCAAAGCTAGAAAAACTATTCAGGCAAAGGTGAGGTAATAGGAACGAGGAGGTATAAAAATTGGGAATCATGCAATCATTTTGCTACCTTCACATTCTAGGTTATTTTTTCCACTACTTAGCCATCGACCAAAGACACCACACCATTCTCTGGTATAATACCGACTGCCTCGTGAAAAACTTTACCACTTCATGATGCCGGCTCATTCGTGTTCTCCTCATACGTCTTCATATCGTATGATCGTATGATCGGTTTCGACGAAGCGTCATCGAATCATGGAATTTTTTGGAAGTACGAGTTCTGTTCAAAAAGTATCACGAATTTTGCATTTCCGCGGGTTGCGTATTTTTCGTGGCGTTATATTAGTACTCATGTTTCTCACTTATGCCAATACGTTCGGCCATATTGAATATTCAGTTAATTTTTGACAGCTGCTTTGCTTACACGTGTTTTGGCTCGTCTTCGATTTCTTTCCCATTCCAAAAAATGGATCAAAGAAGCTGTTTCGGGAACAAGAAAAAGTCACAGGGGGCTAGATCTGGGGTATACGCTAGCTGCGGCATTATTAGTATATTGTTTTTGGCCAAAAATTCGGGCACAAGCAATGCTGCGTGAGCAGATGCGTTATCATGGTGCAAAAGCCAATTTTTGTTCTTCCACAAATCCGGGCGTTTCTGGTGGATTGCTTCACGCAACTTCCGCATAACTTGCAGGTAATATTTCTTATTGACCGTTCTACCCTGTGGTAAGAACTCATGATATACGCACGACCCTACAATCGAAGAAAACTGTAAGCAAAACCTTCACATTCGACCGAACTTGGCGCGCTTTTTTCGGTCTTGGCTCGTGCGGCAGCTTCCATTGGGATGATTGAGCTTTGGTTTCACGTCATTACTATAAACCCATAATTCGTCACCAGTCATGATCCTCTGGAGCAATGTTAATGCGATGCTATTTTTGGTCGAAATTGAGCAAAAATCCAAGACGAGCCAAAACACGTGCAAGCAAAGCAGTTGTCAAAAATTAACTGAACATTCAAAATGGCCGAACTTGTCTTCATAAGTGATAGACATAAGTACCAACATAATGCCACAAAAAAAATAAAAATTCGTGATACTTTTTGAATAGACCTCGTAATGCTGCCAGAAACATCAAAACTAATCAAAAACTCCTTGCAATGTCGTACTTTTTGCGCGCCATCTATTAAAATTTTAGCTTACAAAAAAATTATCTATATTATCGACAAACCTACCTTAACAAAGTTGCGAGGAGCTTACAAGGAACAAATCCTTGTCAAGAGCAGAAGTTTTTCGGTAACAAAAATAATTTTTAGAGGGATGAGAAACAGTAGATAAAAACCCTCACAGAGAGAGGCATTCACGATTGAAAAATGATGAAAATGTTGAACCTTTTGAGCGTTTTTTTTTATAGAGAAGTCCTTGAAAGGTTCAGAAAATGGATCGCATCAGTTCGATATTGCAGAAATTTTGGATGAACGAATGTTTGGCAGAGGAAATGATTTCCTTGATTTTCTGGCCCCCCTTATTCACCTGATCTAAGTCCTTGTAACTGCTTTTGTCCTCGAAGATCAAAATCTACTTGAAAGGATGTCATATTAATACTGTCGATTATATCCAAGGGAGTGTAACCGAGAAGCAAAAAGCGATTCCAGTTAAAGCCTTCCAGGCTTCCTTGTATAAACTTATTCTTGGAGGATAATTTTCTAAATACAATTGTGTTATTAAAAAAATTGTAGCTAACAATTTCCAAAAAGGACAATTTCATTTATTTTTGAAAAGGCCAAAAGTTTTATTCCGCATATATTCCCACAAAAAAAATTAATGTAATTACTACACTTAATTCAAATGATTTTCTACTACCTTACGACTGTCTATTATTTTGCTTGCTAGAAAATTTGTGAAAAATCGAACAATTTGTCTATTGCCCAATGGAATAACCGAAAACCTAATTTTCCCAATATTAGTGTAATTATTAGTAAAAATAATGTAATATGAGAATAACTTTTATCGAATTCGTAAAATAGCAATCAACATCTAGGATATCACGGCCAGCTCCAAAAACACATCCTATTATTGGATGTCGTAACGAATAAGGATATTGTTTAAAAAAACATTTCTCCAAGGACTGTAGTCATTTGATGCCGCCTACTGATACAACTCTTACCAAACAGATAATATGTTCACAACGGACGCATAGTAATTTGGACTTTAATTAACAACGTAACACTGTAACCGGGCATTTCGATATATTTTTGGTGAATGTGCAAACGTGACATTAACTTCCGTTGTTTAGTACGAGTATGCCAACAGATGAGAGGTCAGTTAATAAAGAGGAGAAACCACAATCAACTAGCACTTAAAGAAGGACTTGTATTTATTTTATGATAATTTGTCTTTATAATATTGTTCTTTGGTTAATGTTCAAAATACAAAATTCCCCAATGGAACTGAGACCAGGTAAATGTAAATTCTCATCATACGATGTGAACCCGGAACAAATCCCTTAAACTGAAAAGGACTTGATATCATGTTTAATGAAGCTTTTCGGATATGATTGCGGCCTTTCTAGTTCCTATTTGGTTAGTAAATTTGCAGCTCATTTCTTTAAGATAATTCCCATGATAACGTTTAAGTTGATTAAAGTTAAATACCGTTAAATATTAGGTAAATTTTAATATTAAAGTGACTGCAGGGATTATTACTACTTAAAGCCTTGTGGCAATGTGTTACTTACCAAATACAGCTTTGATATAACAACTTTTGGTATATTGTTTTAGGGCAATTTCAGGTTAAAATGAAGTTTTTGAAAATATGGTATTTACATTATTTTGGCTACTATGCATTATTATAAACAAAATATTACTGTTTTGATTAATTCTACAAAACTCATGAAATAAAATTTAATATTTTAACAGTAACTAAAAATTCTGCTCAACAAATTTTTGCTAAAAATGATGAAAATTTACTGACAAAATTTTTCGGACAATTTTTTACTGACAAATTTTTGCTGTCAAATTTTTACTGATAAATTTTTACTGATAATTTTCGACTGCAAATTTTTACTGAACAATCTTTGTTTTTTTTTTTTAAACTGAAAGTTTTTATTTACTGAAAACTTTTACTGACAAATTTCTTACTAATGATTTTTTTTACTGCAAATTTTATTTAATAAAAATTTCAACTGGCCAATTTCTACTAAAAAATTTCTACTGATAAATTTTTAGTAACAAATTTTTACTGACAAACTTTTTTTTATAGAAAGCTTTTATTACTGAAAATGTTTATTGAAAATTTCTTATTAAAGATTTTTTTTCTTGCAAATTTTTTACTGACAATTTTCTACTGGTTTCAGTAAAGAATCTCAGTAAAAATGCTCAAAAAAACTTTAGAATGCAGAAATTTGCAGTAAAAAATGTTCAATAAAAAAAATCGTTAATAAAAAAATTTTCAGTAAAAATTTTAATTAAAAAAAATTTCCAATCAAAAATATAAAAAAATTTCTACTGACAAATTTTTACTGACAAATTTTTACTAACAAATTTTTACTGACAATTTTCTTCTGACAAATTTTTTATGATAATTTGTTGCTGTCAACTTTTTTCTGACAAATTTTATTCACAAATTTTCCCTAGCAAATTATTACCCACAAATTTTAACCGCAAAATTTTACTGACAAATTTTTACTGACAAATTTTTACTGACAAAATTTTACTGACAAATTTTTACTGGAAAATTTTGCGTGTGAATTTTTACTGAAAAGTTTTACTGAGACTTTCTACTGACAAATTTTTACCGTCAAATTTAACTGATAAATTTTTACAAACAAATTTTTACTAACAAACTTTTACTGACAAATTTTTTGATAAATTTTACTGACAAATTTTACTGACAAAATTTACTGAAAAATTTTTAATGGCAAATTATGACCGATAAATTTTTACTGACAAATTTTTACGGACAAATTTTTACTCTTAATTTTTACTGTAAAATTATTACTGACAAATTTTGCTGACAAATTTTATTGACAAATTTTTACTGACAAATTTTATTGACAAATTTTTACTAACAAATTTTTACTGACAAATTTTTAATAACAAATTTTAACTGACAAATATATTAACAAATTTTTACTGATAAATTTTACTGGCAAATTTTACTGAAAAAGTTTTAATGGCAAATTATGACCGATAAATTTGTGCTGATAAATTTTAATTGAAAATTTTTTTTAATTAAAATTTTTACTGAAAATTTTTTTACTGACGATTTTTTTTACTGAACAATTTTTACTGCAAATTTCTGCAGTCTAAAGTTTTTCTGAGCATTTTTACTGAGAATTTTTACTGAAACAAAGCAGTTTTTCCTAAAATGTTGTTACAAAAATATCTAGCAAAACAAGCACGATATTAAAAAAAAACCGTCAGTAATAATTTTATCAAAAATATTATTTTATAAGTTGTCATTTTCTTTATTTGCTTTAAGAGTTTTGTAAATATTGATTTTGATATGTTGTGGATATGTTATGTATTCAACTCCTCATAATAATGAAGCTTTGAACTAAAAATAATAAACTCTAGCGGAAATATTTATTTATTTGCTGATAAATAGAGCAATTTTGATATTATCAAATAACGAATTGAGTTTTGAAGCGTAAATTATTCTGAATAGATATTTTGACACCCAACTTGTCAGAATAGTTTGTCTTAAAAGGGTTGGATTTTATGATAAGGTTATATGTTAAAACTTGGATAAACCATACTATTACGTAAAATATTATCAATTTTATTACTCATAATACGATATTATTTCTTACTTAAATGTTTCTAAGGAAAAAAATTTTATTATCTTCTCGAAAAATTCTTGTTTATTATTATTAAAATATTACGACAAATTTTAAAAATGATTTTTTATATAATTAATGTTTACAATAAATCTTAAATTTTTATTTTTTTTTAGCATTTTATTGAACAAATGATATCAAATTATTTTTAGACATGATAGATGATCGTTCTCCTCGGTGGTACACGATATGGTAGCCTATAAAAATATCGACGAATCCTGCTTGTTTCGCCAATCGATGACGATATCATTGCGGCAACGAAGACACAAATTATTAATTTCAAATCCATTTCACTTCAAATTACTGCTTTTCCTTTACTTCTAAATGAACTCTTAAGTTTAGTAAAAATGTTCCCGCATTTTATACTTAAATAAGTTCTTAAAAAATGTTTTTTTTTATCACAAAAAAAATTTTGTTTATATATTGTAGAAAAAGTCCCCGAAATTTAATAAATATTTATTATTGACACTTAGATGAGTATCAGAAAATTTCTATGCTTAATTATTCTGGAAATGAAATTGAATTTCTATTATGTAAACACCTGGATAAATACAGAACGATTAAGTAAGGTGTATTAATAAATAATCAATATGGCGTTTGTAAAAAAATTAAATAATTTCAATTCAGTTGACTTAAATGATATTCACCAATCAATATTCTACTTTGCCAAAAAAAAAGTTTATTAATTTTTCTAGATCATAGACAAGCTAAACGGTGATTAATTAAATAATAATTTTGGGGTATTTACAATGACAATGCAGGAAGGTGATTTACCTGCAACAGAAACTAAGCAAATAAATAAAAATATTGAATTATTCAGTTTCCACTTTGGAAAGTAAAGTTAAAGCCAATATATTGGAAATTTAAATTTTAATTAAATTTTTATTTAATCATATTTTATTGTATATATTTTGCCATCATGTATTTAATAAAATATTTTTCTAATATTTTCTATGAGACTTCTTGCAGGACTCGATTGTTTTAAGGTAATTTTTTATGACGTTTTCGTATATTTCGGGCTGTAATTCAACCACTATTTGTTGGATGCTGGTTTTTAGATTCTCTAAATTTTCAGATTTATTTTTTTAAATAGGATTTTTAGTGTTGTTTTACAATTAAAAATATAATAGTATCAAATCGAACAATCTTGAAGGCCAATTGAAATCACGAAATCTCGAAATTACGCATCCTGGAAATTTTTCAGGCAATAAAGTCAAAATTAGTCACATTCATTGTATGGCTTGTAGTGCCGATTTATCAAAACCACAATATATGATCCAAAAAGGAATTTATAAGTTTAAGGGCAAACAAATTTGGTTATAATTTAGCTTATTGATGTATGCACCAAGCGAAGAATGATCATCATCGCTTGCAATGATCCTCATCTAGTCTCAAAGCGAAAAATGTGGCTACGCCAAAACTATCACATTTGTAGAGATTTTTTACAATTGAACAGTATTTATTTAGTAGTTATAGTTATAAAAAATTATTATTCTAATTAATATTTATTTGATTAATAATTGCTAAATAATAAATGCTGTACTTTCCAAATGTTCAAATGGATAAGCCATACAATGTCGACGATAAAGAAGAAGTTACTCTTAAGTTACGAGTACACCATTCGAAAAATGCTCAAATTTTTTACTGACAAATATTTTCTGAGAATTTTTATTGAGAATTTTTAATGACAATTTTATACTGACAATTTCTAAATGTAAATTTTCATAAATTTTTATTGACAACATTTTTTTTACTTAATTTATTTTTACTGAACGTTTTTATTTACTGAAAATTTCTTACTAACGATTTTTTAACTGTAAATTTTTTATACTGAAAATTTCTACTGACAAATTTTTTCTGGAAATTTGTTACTAACGATTTTTTTAACTGCAAATTTTTTATACTGAAAATTTCGACTGACAAATTTTTTCTGACAATTTTTTACTGACAATTTTAAACTGCAAATTTTTACAAATTTTTAGTGACAACATTTTTTTTATTTAAAGTTTTTATTTACTGAAAATTTTTTACTAACGATTTTTTTAACTGCAAATTTTTTATACTGAAAATTTCGACTGACAATTTTTTCTGACAATTTTTTACTGACAAATTTTTTATGGCAGTTTCTTCATGGCAAATTTTTACTGACAATTTTAAACTGCAAATTTTTACAAATTTTTAGTGATATTTTTTTTACTTAAATTTTTTTTATTTAAAGTTTTTATTTACTGAAAATTGTTTACTAACGATTTTTTTAACTGCAAATTTTTTATACTAAAAATTTCGACTGACAAATTTTTTCTGACAATTTTTTACTGACAAATTTTTTATGGCAATTTCTTGCTGGTAAATTTTTACTGACAATTGTTTACTGATAATTTTTTACTTACAATTTTAAACTGCAAATTTTTACAAATTTTTAGTGATATTTTTTTTACTTCAATTTTTTTTATTTAAAGTTTTTATTTACTGAAAATTGTTTACTAACGATTTTTTTAACTGCAAATTTTTTATACTAAAAATTTCGACTGACAAATTTTTTCTGACAATTTTTTACTGACAAATTTTTTATGGCAATTTCTTGCTGGTAAATTTTTACTGACAATTGTTTACTGATAATTTTTTACTTACAATTTTCAACTACAAATTTTTACAAATTTTTAGTGATATTTTTTTTACTTCAATTTTTTTTATTTAAAGTTTTTATTTACTGAAAATTTCTTACTGACGATTTTTTTAACTGCAAATTTTTTATACTGAAAATTTCGACTGACAAATTTTTCTGACAATTTTTTACTGATAAGTTTTTTTTGAAAATTTTTACTGATAAATTTTTACAGACAATTGTTTACTGACAATTTTAAACTGCAAATTTTTACAAATTTTTAGTGATATTTGTTTTACTTAAATTTTTTTATTTAAAGTTTTCATTTACTGAAAATTTTTTACTAACGATTTTTTTAACTACAAATTTTTTATACTGAAAATTTCGACTGACAAATTTTTTCTGACAAATTTTTACTGACAAATTTTTTATGGCAATTTTTTACTGGTAAATTTTTACTGACAATTTTTTACTTACAATTTTCAACTCCAAATTTTTACAAATTTTTAGTGATATTTTTTTTAACTTAAATTTTTTTTATTTAAAGTTTTTATTTACTGAAAATTTCTTACTAACGATTTTTTTAACTGCAAATTTTTTATACTGAAAATTTCTACTTACAAATTTTTTATGGCAATTTCTTACTGTCAAGTTTTTTCTGACAATTTTTATTGACTAATTTTTACTGGTAAATTAAGACCGACAAATTTTGTCTGCAAATTTTTACTGAAAAATTTTAATGATAAGTTTCCACTGACAAATTTCTACTGACAAATTTTGACTGACAATTATTTTCTGACAAATTTTTACTTCGACAATTTTTTACTGACTATTTTTTTATGACATATTTTTACTGAGAACTTTTATTGAGGATTTTTTGTGACAAATTTTTACTGACAATTTTTTACTGACAAGTTTTTTCTGACAAATTTTTACTGGCAAATTTTTACAAATTTTTAGTGATATTTTTTTTTACTTAAATTTTTTTTACTGAACGTTTTTATTTACTGAAAATTTCTTACTAACGATTTTTTAACTGTAAATTTTTTATACTGAAAATTTCTACTGACAAATTTTTTCTGACAATTTTTTACTTATAAGTTTTTTCTGACAAATGTTTACAGGCAAATTTTTACTGACAAATTTTTACGGACAATTTTTCACTGACAATTTTAAACTGCAAATTTTTACGAATTTTTAGTGATATTTTTTTACTTAAATTTTTTTTTTACTGAAAATTTTTTACTAACGATTTTTTTAACTGCAAATTTTTTATACTGAAAATTTCGACTGACAAATTTTTTCTGACAAATTTTTACTGACAAATTTTTTATGGCAATTTTTTACTGGTAAATTTTTACTGACAATTTTTTACTGACAATTTTTTACTTACAATTTTCAACTCCAAATTTTTAGTGATATTTTTTTTAACTTAAATTTTTTTTATTTAAAGTTTTTATTTACTGAAAATTTCTTACTAACGATTTTCTTAACTGCAAATTTTTTATACTGAAAATTTCGACTGACAAATTTTTTCTGACAAATTTTTACTGACAAATTTTTTATGGCAATTTTTCACTGGTAAATTTTTACTGACAATTTTTTACTGACAATTTTTTACTTACAATTTTCAACTCCAAATTTTTACAAATTTTTAGTGATATTTTTTTTAACTTAAATTTTTTTTATTTAAAGTTTTTATTTACTGAAAATTTCTTACTAACGATTTTTTTAACTGCACATTTTTTATACTGAAAATTTCTACTTACAAATTTTTTCTGACAATTTTTTACTGACAAATTTTTTATGGCAATTTCTTACTGTCAAGTTTTTTCTGACAATTTTTATTGACTAATTTTTACTGGTAAATTAAGACCGACAAATTTTGTCTGCAAATTTTTACTGAAAAATTTTAATGATAAGTTTCCACTGACAAATTTCTACTGACAAATTTTGACTGACAATTATTTTCTGACAAATTTTTACTAGTAAATTTCTAATGTCAAATTTTCTTCGACAATTTTTTACTGACTATTTTTTTATGACATTTGTACTGAGAACTTTTATTGAGAATTTTTTGTGACAAATTTATACTGACAATTTTTGACTGCAAATTTTTACAAATTTTTACTGAACATTTTATTTACTGAAAATGCTCAAATTTAACCAAAAAATCGTCCGGTATAATATATGCTATGCCTTCCACTAGATCGAGCATGTTCGAGCCGAACAAAATATGACCAGAATACGTACGATAATTTTAGGCAACGAGCTCTAACCATGCATCGGTGGAATGAAAATTTTCATTGAAGCTGCGTGTTTGAGCGCGAACATTTTTTCAATTTTGACATTTCACAGTGTGATTTGTGTGAAGAAATTTTGTGTATTAAAAATTGTTTTTTTTTGTGTTTTAATTTTTCGCTTGTTTGTAATCAAAAAAAAATCTCGCAAAATATATTGTTCAACGATGGCAGTGAGGATGAATTTCCCAGCCTAGACATTAACGTTTCTTATTTTGCCAAGTTCCAAAAGGTAGTCAAAATCATCCTTGCCAGAACGGTGAAAATTGCTGTACTATATCTGCTCCAAGTGACCACCACTACGGAGTTTCGGTAATAACTGTCCCTATGTACCGTCCTTACTACGTCTGCAAAACCACCTCCACACCTCCCCCCCCCCGGCGCTGTTCGTGCTGCAGCCCTTCGTTTCCATCGCTTTCGCTATTATCCAACATCGATTTCGCTATTATCCAACAACTTTTATTGAGGATTTTTTGTGACAAATTTTTACTGACAATTTTTTACTGACAAGTTTTTTCTGACAAATTTTTACTGGCAAATTTTTACAAATTTTTAGTGATATTTTTTTTTACTTAAATTTTTTTTACTGAACGTTTTTATTTACTGAAAATTTCTTACTAACGATTTTTTAACTGTAAATTTTTTATACTGAAAATTTCTACTGACAAATTTTTTCTGACAATTTTTTACTTATAAGTTTTTTCTGACAAATGTTTACAGGCAAATTTTTACTGACAAATTTTTACGGACAATTTTTCACTGACAATTTTAAACTGCAAATTTTTACGAATTTTTAGTGATATTTTTTTACTTAAATTTTTTTTTTACTGAAAATTTTTTACTAACGATTTTTTTAACTGCAAATTTTTTATACTGAAAATTTCGACTGACAAATTTTTTCTGACAAATTTTTACTGACAAATTTTTTATGGCAATTTTTTACTGGTAAATTTTTACTGACAATTTTTTACTGACAATTTTTTACTTACAATTTTCAACTCCAAATTTTTAGTGATATTTTTTTTAACTTAAATTTTTTTTATTTAAAGTTTTTATTTACTGAAAATTTCTTACTAACGATTTTCTTAACTGCAAATTTTTTATACTGAAAATTTCGACTGACAGATTTTTTCTGACAAATTTTTACTGACAAATTTTTTATGGCAATTTTTCACTGGTAAATTTTTACTGACAATTTTTTACTGACAATTTTTTACTTACAATTTTCAACTCCAAATTTTTACAAATTTTTAGTGATATTTTTTTTAACTTAAATTTTTTTTATTTAAAGTTTTTATTTACTGAAAATTTCTTACTAACGATTTTTTTAACTGCACATTTTTTATACTGAAAATTTCTACTTACAAATTTTTTCTGACAATTTTTTACTGACAAATTTTTTATGGCAATTTCTTACTGTCAAGTTTTTTCTGACAATTTTTATTGACTAATTTTTACTGGTAAATTAAGACCGACAAATTTTGTCTGCAAATTTTTACTGAAAAATTTTAATGATAAGTTTCCACTGACAAATTTCTACTGACAAATTTTGACTGACAATTATTTTCTGACAAATTTTTACTAGTAAATTTCTAATGTCAAATTTTCTTCGACAATTTTTTACTGACTATTTTTTTATGACATTTTTACTGAGAACTTTTATTGAGAATTTTTTGTGACAAATTTATACTGACAATTTTTGACTGCAAATTTTTACAAATTTTTACTGAACATTTTATTTACTGAAAATGCTCAAATTTAACCAAAAAATCGTCCGGTATAATATATGCTATGCCTTCCACTAGATCGAGCATGTTCGAGCCGAACAAAATATGACCAGAATACGTACGATAATTTTAGGCAACGAGCTCTAACCATGCATCGGTGGAATGAAAATTTTCATTGAAGCTGCGTGTTTGAGCGCGAACATTTTTCCAATTTTGACATTTCACAGTGTGATTTGTGTGAAGAAATTTTGTGTATTAAAAATTGTTTTTTTTTGTGTTTTAATTTTTCGCTTGTTTGTAATCAAAAAAAAATCTCGCAAAATATATTGTTCAACGATGGCAGTGAGGATGAATTTCCCAGCCTAGACATTAACGTTTCTTATTTTGCCAAGTTCCAAAAGGTAGTCAAAATCATCCTTGCCAGAACGGTGAAAATTGCTGTACTATATCTGCTCCAAGTGACCACCACTACGGAGTTTCGGTAATAACTGTCCCTATGTACCGTCCTTACTACGTCTGCAAAACCACCTCCACACCTCCCCCCCCCCCGGCGCTGTTCGTGCTGCAGCCCTTCGTTTCCATCGCTTTCGCTATTATCCAACATCGATTGTTGCGTCCATTTCTGCACTTAGTTTTCGTTTCTGTATTCTCTTGAATTATCCTATTTTCTATTTTTTAATATATTCATTATTATATTTTATGTTGTTCAAATGTATTTAACTGCAAAATGCAAAAAACAGAATTGAAAATCATTCACGGAAACGAAACAAACGTCAAATGTCAAATGGATGAAGAAAAAAATTACAGCACGAACAAATTCTAACTGGGCGAACTTTGATCGAGCTCACTTGTAATCACTGTTCGAAAATTGTTCGAGTTCGTGATCGAGCCATTATCGTTTTCCCTCTGAAGACTTGAACAAAAATATTTGAGCAAGGCAATAATTCGAGAATTTCTTATATGGTCTAATAGTAGCATTGCTGTCACTGGAGAACTTTGCAACGCCTGAATTGGACGTGTGTTTTCGACAGGATAATAGAAATATTCGCGACTGTATATATTCGTGAGAGGTTGTTTTTATATATCCAACGTTTCTATAAAATAATTATTATTATTGATAATAATATCAAAACGTTTCTATAAAACTCTATTGCGAACTGACACCGTTTCAAATTCAACTAATCAAATGTAAACTTATCTACCATCTACATGATTATCCTCATTGTCAAGGTTAACCACAAAACACCATTCCAACGAATTTATTATAGTTGCCATTTCCATGCAGCTAGTTTCCATGCACCTGATAGTATCATCTATCGTGAAGGTAATTGGAGAAAATAATAGTTAATTTGACGAAGTAAAATTTGTTAATCAAATTCTTAATAGCATGTAACCAAATAATATTTCCATATTACATAAATAAATAAACATTTATACAATGCTGAAAATTGTAATTGAGCAGATATTTTCACGTTGAACATGAATTATAAATAAGAGACTATCAACACGCTACTCGGAAGATAACTTTTTCTGCAGCTTTTACTACTCCTAAAGTTCCTGGATATAAATAAATGCTCGTAAAGTTCGTGTAAAATAATATTTTGTTGTAAATCGTAAATTTTCCAATTTATCAAATTCTTACTGGTAGATTAAGGCATCCACAATTGTTTTATGGAAATCCTCAAATCGACACAAAATTCTATCGTGTGCACATAGTATTCCTGCTAAAATGAATACGGCTCGGATGCTCATAAGGGAGAAGAGGGTGTATTTCGGTGACAAATTGATATGAACATGAGCTATTTGGGGTTTGGTGAATATACTGTACTCATGAAAATTGCTGAAGATATGAAAAACCATTTCACAAATACCAAAACGGATTTTCGTGCCATTTTTGCTTGCTTAGCTTGTCAGTCTGAACAGAAACTGTTTCGCATATCAACACTTGATTAGGAAGAATACCAACAAAAGTGCGGTTGCGATAATGCGGCAATATTAAATTCACTTATAAAAATGAAGCAACTGCCACTTTGGGAACATAAAAGATATTTGTTCATATTTTGTTACAAGAATTTCTTCCTCGTACTAACTAAGGAAGCCAAATTGAAAATTCAGCAATTTGAATATTTATTAATGACATTTAAAAGAAAATACACATTCCGTCATATTGGATTACAAGATGGAAGTAAAATTTCCATCACAATAATGAGGCAGAAAATAATTATTTCCGAGATTTTTTTTTTTACTTTTAGATTTGCCCATCTTTTCTTAATTTTTTTAATTTTTTTTGTTGAATAACTAGTTTTTTGATGGGTACGGTTAATTTTTGGTACAGCTTAGCTTATAGCTTATATTATAGAATACTTGGATAGGCCCGTCCGTCAGATTTTCGTATATGTATGCGCAATTTTCTGGCCGACTTATCTCAGAAGCGGCGACAAATCGTAACACTTGCATACTTTTGTATATACGAGGTCTTTTCAAGAAGTATCGCGAATTTTGAATTTCCGCGGATTACGTATAATTGATTTTCGATTTTTTTTGTGGCGTTATGTTGGTACTCATATCTCTCACTTATGCCGACAAGTTCGGCAATTTTAAATGTTCAGTTAATTTTTGACAGCTGCTTTGCTTGCACGTTTTTTGGTTCGTCTTTGATTTTTGCCCATTCCAAAAAATGGATCAACGAATCTGTTTCGGGAATAAGAAAAGGTCACAGGGGGGCAGATATACATGTCTGCCCCCTGTGACCTTTCTCCACATAGTCGAGTAACACAATCCCAATTACTGTTGAACGGCGACGGATAAACAACTAGCGGTCTTAACCAACACTGGACGCTATGGCAGTAATATTTTCCTCCATGCGCACGTTACGAAGACGGATTGGTGGTTTAATGTCCAATAGCATCAAATTGCTGCAAAATTTTGTCACCATAGCTTGAATTGCTTGTTCAGTAAATCAATTATGACAACCATAAAATGGTCGAAGTGCGCGAAACATATTTTTCACAGAGCACAAATTTTGATAATAAACTGACCTTTTTTGACTTTGACACACGTCACGTGTCGTATGTCAAAGTCAAAAGTTCAAGCTATAGTAAAATTATTTGAATCGACAAAAATATATATATACATAGAAAATATAAATAAAAGTCTTTATATTCTAATAAACAAAAGAAATATGCTTTATTTTTAAAAAAATTTAAAAAAAAGACAGAAAACTATCAAACAGGTTATGAAAAATTACTTAGATTAAAGAATACCTGGATAGGCCCGTACGTCAGATTTTCGTATAACACATATACGCAATTTTCTGGCTTAATTATTGCAGAAGCGGCGAGAAATCGTAACGCTTGCATACTTTGGTGTAGATTTTTTTATGTAAAAATGACATTTAGTTTTCGTAATAGAAATTTATTGAATTCCAAAAGCATAATTTATATTCATTTTAATTCACTTATTGCAAACAAAAATTCAATTTAAACACAACGACGGACAATGTTTATTTTTTGTACAATCTTTTGAAACAAAATACGCCATTCTTCATAAAAGTGGTAGCATATCGAAATGCTTGCATACTTTTGTAGTTTTTCAAGTAGTTATTTTGGCACTTATCGAAAAGTGCAAGCAAAAGTATAGTTTTTATATAATATTATATTATTTCTACTACATAAAATATAGTAATAATATAATATTATTAATTTATAATATGTTTAAATAGCTTTTAATGATTTATTTGATCCAAAAAGTGATTAAAAAGTGAAAGGTTCGTCATTGAATAAATGTAAACAAATATGATGTTGACAGTTCAATGTTTACTACAAAATAGTTCAGTGCTGGTGTACGTAAATTGTGTGTAAGAAAATTTAAGGGAACGAATTTTTAAGTCTGTTTTCCATTGCTATTTTTATTGTGTTAAAATAAATAAATTATATTCGGTAGGTTTATTATTTAAATAAATTTGTTTGCATTTCTGCTTTCGCTTGCTCTATTAGACCATTTTGTAATGCATTTACGAAATAATAATGTTTTCAATTTTTTTTTATAATATTAATTATTTATTATTTAAGTACATTAAATTTTCCAACTTGTAATTTAGTTTTAAAGTATTTGTTGTAATGTTTTATACGATTAACTTGTACATTATTAAGAACTTGATGTAATATTCTATGTAATTAATGCTTCATTTTTTTATTTAATTTAAATGCACCTGCCTATCTATTTAAATTACCAGTTATATAATAATGAAGCTTTCAATATCTATAAATGATTGTTTTAGCATTAAAATTTAAATTTACTAAGTTGCGGTGTAGTTTGAAATTCAACAAAATATCACATTCTCTCATTCAATTCATTTTTCATTTTCGGAATGGATTTTTTCCACTTGGTCTTCCACTTATAATTCTGTTTTAATAAATAATATTGTATATAGTGAAATAAATAAATAATAATACTGTGTTTGTTTGCAAATTTTAAAGACTAATTTCATTAAACAACAAAATTCGCAATATTAAAAAAATTATTTTTTACACATAAATGACATCACATACAAAAAAATAGTTTTAAAAGAACCACTTCAATGGCATACTGAAATTTAAAATTGGCCCCCACTGATTTACGCCGTTTCTGTTATTTTGCATTTGTGTGCGTTTTTACGAATGTATTTTCAACAAAATTTGGACAGAATTTTTCTGTAGAGGCCTATCCAGTTCTTCTATTATCTAAGGCTAATAGAGTAAACGGATACACAATCGGCCTATAACATATGTACGAGGTCTGTTCAAAAAGTATTGCAAATTTTGAATTTCCGCGAGTTCGGCTGAAAAGTTTATAAGGCGCCTCTTGCAAAAATCTACAAAGCACCATTCTTCAAATGATTCCTGTCAAAATTTGACAGCAATCTGTCGATTGGTTCGTGAGATATAGCATTTTGAGTGAAGCAACTTTTGTTATTGAAAAAAAAATGGATAAAGACGAATTTCGTGTATTGATAAATCATTGCTTTTTGATGAAAGAAAATACAGTGGAAATCAAAGCATGGTTTGACAAACGTTATCCGGACTCTGCTTCAGCTATTTCAACTGTGGAATTTTGGTTTCGTCAATTTCGAACTGGTCGTACGAGCACAGTTGATGCAGAACGCAGTGGACGCCCAAAAGAGGTGGTTACGGCAGAAAACATCAAAAAAATCCACAAAATAATTTTAAATGACCGTAAAGTGAAGTTGAGCGAGATAGCTGAGACTCTGAAGATATCGAAAGAGCATGTTGGATATATCGTGCATGAATATTTGGGCATTCGAAAGCTGTGTGCAAAGTGGGTGCCGCGTGAGCTCACTGTGGACCAAAAACAACAACGTGTTGATGATTCTGAGCAGTGTTTGGAGCTGTTCAAGCGCAATAAACCCGAATTTTTGCGTCGATATGTGATAATGGATGAAACATGGCTCCGTCACTACACTCCAGAGTCCAATCGGCAGTCGGCAGAATGGAGAGCGAGCGACGAACCGAATCCAAAGCGTGGAAAAACGCAACAGTCGGCTGGCAAGGTGATGGCGTCTGTATTTTGGGATGCGCATGGTATAATATTCATTGACTATCTCCAGAATGGACAGACGATCAACAGCAACTATTATATAGCGTTATTGGATCGTTTGAAGAAAGAAATCGCTAAGAAACGGCCTCATTTGAAGAAGAAAAAAGTGTTGTTTCACCAAGACCATGCACCGTGTCACAAGTCGATGAAAACGATGGTCAAACTCAATGAATTGGGCTACGAATTGCTGCCCCATCCACCGTATTCTCCAGATCTGGCCCCCAGCGACTTTTTCCTGTTTGCAGACCTCAAGGGAATGCTCGTTGGCAAGAAATTAAAGACCGATGATGAAACTGAGGCCTATTTTGAGGCAAAACCGAAAGAGTACTATAAAAATGGTATCGAAAAGTTGGAAGATCGCTATAATCGCTGTATCGCCCTCGAAGGCAACTATGTTGAATAATAAAAATGAATTTTGCAAAAAAAAATATTTCTACTGTGTTACGTTCTAAACTTTTCAGCCGAACTGTTACGTATATTCGATTTTCGATTTTTTTGTTGCGTTATGTTGGTACTCATGTCTCTCACTTATACCAACAAGTTCGGGCATTTTGAATGTTCAGTTAATTTTTGACAGCTGCTTTGCTTGCACGTGTTTTGGCTCGTCTTCGATTTTTGCCCATTCGCGGACGCATTCCAAATGTTCACTGTGGCATATGGCGAAGCTACCTTGGACCGAAGCAACGTTGATCGGTGGTACAAAATATTCTAGAGGGTCGAGAAGATGTGAACGACGAAAAGCGTTCCGGACGCCCGAGCACGTGAACAACAGACGAAAACATTGATGAAGTGAAGAAAATAGGATTCACCGCTAGAGAAGTTGCTGAGGACTTAAACATATCGATTGGTTCGTTCCATTCAATTTTTACCAATGATTTGAGCGTGAGACGGGTCGCCGCGAAATGCGTACCAAAATTGCTCAATTTCGACCAAAACCAGCATCGCATTAAGATTGCTAAAAAGCCGTTGGACTCTGTCCGTGACGACCCAAATTTGCTCCAAAGGGTCATAACTGATGACGAATAATGGGTTTATGGTTATGACGTGAAAAGCAAAGCTCAATTATCCCAATGGAAGCTGCCCCACGAGCCAAGACCGAGAAAAGCGCGCCAACTTCGGTCGAATGTGAAGGTTTTGCTTACAGTTTTCTTCGATTGCACGGGCGTGGTGCATCATGAGTTCTTTCTACAGGGTAGAACGGTCAATAAGGAATATTACCTCTAAGTTATGCGCAAGTTGCGCAAAGCAATCCGCCAGAAACGCCCGGATTTGTGGAAGAACAAAAATTGGCTTTTGCCATTTTTGGCCAAAAATAACACACCTATAATGTCGCAACCACCGTATTCCCCAGATCTGGCCCCCTGTGACCTTTTCTTGTTCCCGAAACTGAAACGCCCCATGAAGGGTACGACGCTACGCTACGATTGAGGAGGTAAAGACGGCATCGAAGGAGGAGCTGAACAA
Organism: Atherix ibis; assembly: GCA_958298945.1. NCBI lineage: Eukaryota > Metazoa > Arthropoda > Insecta > Diptera > Athericidae > Atherix > Atherix ibis. Next base: position 24,342,955 of record OY282605.1, on the reverse strand, counting down.
GATCACAAAAAATGATTTTTTGAAGTGCTTCGAGGATTGGAAAAAACGTTAGCACAAGTGTATAATGTCTGGTAGGGATTACTTTGAAGGAGACAAAATAGATATTCATGAATAAATAAATAATTTTTGAAAAAACACAAAATTCGCGATACTTTTCGAACAGACCTCGTATACGAATTTTTGTTGATGCTAAAAAATCCCGTGGAATTGCAATGAACCAAGAATCTTCTTTGCCGGCCCTTACCCATCTATTAACTTAAAATTAAGCTATTGTACAAATCTCGTTATTTTAAATGCATATCAAAAGATTATAAAAAAAAATATAATTTTACTTTAAAAAATTATTAAAATTCAATACAAACATTTTGGGTCAATAAAAACAAAGAATAATAAACAAAAATATCAAAAAAGTTGATAAAAATCTTTTTTTTTTGCTTCTGTGCCTGACATTTATTTTTCGCCGATAGAACTAAGAAATATATTTTTGGTGGGCAGAGTTTATTTTTTCTGTCAATTTGTAGTTTTGACATATCAAATGTAAGCAATTGTTTCGTGGGGATTAATTTTTTTTAATATTGTGTTGTTGTTTTTTTTTCTCGTATAAAAACTGCAATTATAATAAAAATTTACGTAAACCAAATTAGCATAAAAGTGTTTTTGTAATTATTGGGTTTTATAAAAATAAAAGACGATTTTCTTATAGTGAATTAATATTTTATTCAATTAAATATTGTCCAGTCATGATTCCACGCTCATAAAATTTTTGTTCTTTGCTGGCAAAAAACTGATCCAAGTGATTTTGACCTCCTCATTTGAATTAAACGTTTTACCGTATAAACAATTTTATAGAGACCGGAACAAATGATAATCGAAAGGTGCTAGGTTTGAAGAATATGGTGGGTGTTGCAGTGTTTCCCATCGAAGCTCTAAAAGCTTTTACCGAGTGGTCAAACTTATATGTGGTTTCGCATTATCCTGTTGGAACACTATACCTTTCCTTTTGACCAATTCTGGCTATTTTTCTTGAAGTGAATCATTCTACTTGTCCAACTAATGACAGTATACTTCAGAATTGATCGTTGTATTGCTCGATAGAAGCTCGAAATAAACGATTCCTTTGAAATCCCACCAAACAAATAGCATAACCTTTTTTTAATGAATATTGGCTTTCGAAGTGCTTTGAACCGATTCATCTTTTCTACTCCAGGATCTTTTGCGCTGCTTAACATTGTTGTAGACAACTCATTTCTCGTCCCCAGTGATGATACGCTTCAAAAATGGATTATTTTCTTGGCGTTTGAGAAACAAATCACAAACGTCAATGCGACGGCACAAACTTAAGAAGATGAGGAACCCATATGTCAAGCTTTGAGATAAAGCCTAGCCGTTTCAAATGATCATTAACGGTCGAATTCGATAAATTTAATCTCTCAGTTTTATGCACCACAGAACGTGATGCATCTTCGAGATCAAAATTGCCGAATCGAAATTTGGCACACCAGTTTTTGCACTGGCGCTTAAAGAACATATCTTCTCCATACACATCGGATAACGTTTTTCTTGCTTGAGTAGCATTTTTATCTTTTCTATCATATAGTAAAAAAATAAAATATGCCAAAAATGCCATATTTAAAAGGGTATCAACCAAAAACTGCTGTGCAGTATCAATCGAATTTTTTCACAAGTAAGCCTTGCTATGTCAGCTGTCAAAATACATATGATTATGCGGCTTAAGTGTGAAGTTGGTTGTAAAAAAATACAATTAAGTTGTCTGTTGTTTGGAAATCATATATTTAAATAAAGGGTATAGTTGCGTATCATTCGTTTAATTTCTGTTACAGTTCAAGTCAGGGCCCGATCTAGGTAATAGGCAGAGTAGGCTGCAGCCTTGGGGCCTCCACCACAAGAGGGCCTCCACCACACCATGAAAATTAAAAAAAAAAACTAATAAGTAGTTTAATCGACCGTACAATTTTAAGTATGGAACACGATGTATTGAAAAATATAAATATATCAGACATAATTGACAACTTTGCTGATGAAAAAGCTAGAAAAAAAATTTTTTTATTTATTTATTAATGTTTAACTAAATGTAAGCAAATAAAAATGTGTATTATTTTCATATTTTTTATAATCAAACGTTTTGTTTATTGGGTTATTTTTAGTTTATTCTTCAGAGTTTTAACATTTCGCTCCCCTTAACGAGGGCCTCTACCACATTTCAGCCTACAGGACCCACACGCCTTAATCGGGCCCTGGTTCAAGTGCTGTAAGTGTTTAAAAACTAAAAAAATTCTTGTACAATATTAAATGTAAACAAACGATTAGCTGTGATCAGATTGAAGTTCCAATCAATACACAATTTTTGACTATGTAAACTTATAAATCTATAGGCAGGGTCTGGGGAAAATCCTAGGTATGTATTCTAGGTAAGGTTAGATTAGGTTAGATTGGCTGTCCACTGTTTCAGTCGGATACACGTAGAGCAAAATTAGGTCAGTTGTGATATGACGTGATTAAGTTCTCCTTCTGAGGGATGTAAAGATGAGAAACTGTCTCCCCTTCCTCTTCGTCACGACAGCTAAAACAGAACTTTTTTGCGGGGATATCTAATCGTCTATTATGTCTCCCAAATGTGCAATGAACTATAATGATACCTGTCAGCATGCTAAAGTGACCCTTACTTATCCTCATTCGGAGATGTGACAAGAGTCTCAAGATTTAGGCTGTGTGCAGGAGACGTCTACAGTGCTGCCTACAATAATTCAGATTGTAAGTAAGGAAGTTATTTTAAAAAATTTAAATCCGTATCCGCAAAACATCCCAGTTTATATTTTTACTCAAGAAAATTCTGTTAATTTTATGGTATCTAATATACTCAAGTGTTTGTAGAAATTTACATTATTCCATGAAAAATAATTTATGAAAGAAAAATATACTTATCAACAACAACAACAAAAATCTATACTTACTATATTATTCTTATAGGCATACTCATCTAATAAGAGAACGTTCCTTCATTTCTATATTAGTCCCCTGGTGGAAATCTTTTAAGAAAATTGCGTATTTTAATATCGGTAAGAGGGTAAAAATTGGCGTATATCTTGGCATGACTGTGTGTGGAAAACAAATTACATTTGACACCCTTGAGGAACTTGTTTCCCTTTATGGTTTACAAGGATTCATTATTTCTCATCTTTATCAATTTTCTAGCAAATCGTTTATATTAAATAAAGAGGAAATAAATAATCAAATTCCTCAGAACTCTTAACGTGAATTCCTATTTGGATCGCAAAAAAATAGATTTTCCCAATAACGTAAATAACGTATGAGTATATAAAAAAAGAAAACACCGACTTTGTACAAAATATTATGTGTTGTTGATATTTTAGATAATTATAATATTTTGTATCTAATTTTTTTTTCAATTTCAATAATTTTCCACGAAAGTGATTCGAGCTCTTTTTTATGACAATTTAATTTAAAAAAATATATATATGTTAATTTAGATTGGAAAAGTACAATATAAATTTTTGATATAGTTTGACAGTCTCTGGTTTATACTGTAAAACGTACAAAAATCTCTGTCATGGGAGGGGACGGTGTAAGACGATACGTTTCAGATGATAAGATTTTATTACTTGGATCAGTAACAATTCGAATATTTAAGAATCACACAGTAAAGATTTACGAGACAAAGTGTCATGAAGCTGATTATATATTTCGCATTTCTCTTTGGAATATTCACACTGGCCTCAATGCAAGGCTATTACGTTCTGAAAGGATCACCATGGACACCAGGAAGAAAGGTTAATACCACATTTTCACCCAATAAACCTAACCGACGACGTCCAACAACTTCATGGGAATACGATCAACTCGTGGCAAAACGTTCTCAGAAGACTTAGTTCCTAAAGTATAACTTTAATTAGAATTATTAAATATAAAAACTAAAACTTTGTTAAATTCTGTTGTTAATTTTCTTAATAAATTTAATGTTATTTGAAAAAATCGGTTTTGTTCAATGACGGATTCTTGCTGATAACTCAATAAATGCGAGTATCAGCAGGTCATGGTGAAAGGCTACTTCGAATTAAAATTCAGTTTTTGATTGAATTTAGTGTTTTACGATTTATTAACTCAAATATTTATTAAAATTTTAATATTATTTCATAATGTCTGTCCTAATAGTAGTTTGTTATTTTCCATAGCCTCAATAATGTACTCTTATAATAGATTAGTGTGCCTTTAGATGCGGTAGATGATCCTTGGGGTTGGTGGTGGTCGATAAGGCAAAGTTTGGTAGTACACCCCACGTCCACGGTTTTGGTTCTGTCCCAACGCTGCTGACATCATGGCGATAAGGAAAAACAAAAATGCAAATTTGAAATCCATTGTGTTCCGCTGGTTGATTGTGGCTTAGCTTCAATCGTTGTTGAACTGATAAATCTTGAAGTGACTACCGACCTTTTATACTAAGTTGAGCTATAAAGATGCTGGTTCTTCCTCACATAAAATCCCCCGATTTCCAAGAATAAATAGTGACAAGCAATGAAAAATAAAATCCCCTACAATTTGAACCATAAATAGAGTAAGCAGATTTATAGCTTCTAAGTGCAAAAGTGTTGAATAAATAATCGTATTTATTCAACACTTTTGCACTTAGTATATAAATCAAAGTTAAACTAAACGGATTTATAGTCAAAATATATTTATAATAAAGATTTTTGAAATCATGTAAAATAGCTCAGAATTTTTCCGAAACATTTTGACAACTGTCTGTCTATATATTCCCTTTATACTTCTAAACAGCTCAACGGATCATCATGAAAATTTGTATATAAGGGTTCTTGGGTACGGGGTGAATTTCTGCGCAGTCTATTTTGCTCTAACTGGTCGTAAAATGGTACTACAGTGCAACTATTTAAAAAAATATGTTTTTCGTTTCTTTACGTCTTTCTATGAAAGACTTATCTTCTCCAAAATCTACAATTTCTATTCGAGATAAATATTTTTTTGGGTTGTATTTTACAGAAAATGTTTACTGAAATTTTGTACAGAAAATTTTTACCGAAACGCACAGTTAAATGGAAATTTTCATTCAGTCTAGATATTAAAATAGGCGAATCTTTTTAGAAAGATTTCCACTGAGAGGAGAAGATTTATAAGCAATTCTATATGAGCAAATTTCACCATCAACATTATGTGCATATTTATTCTTTTATACAAAATATTACACGCATCATATCAGTTTTCTACAAACGAACTACAAAAGTATCTGCAATAAAAGATTGTGTAGCTATAATATTATAAGCCCACGAATATATTAATTTTCATTTTTACTCCTTATTAAACCTATAAATTTTAATTATTTGTTCATGCCAAAATAGTAAATAAAAAGCGTAACATAATTTTTGTTGATAATATTTTTATTAACACAAATTTGCGGTTGGAAAATTGTAGCTTTCAATCTGAAAGCGTGTTTTTATTCTTAGTATTACTTATAGTATGTGAATAGATAAATATTTTGTAAGATGTTATTTTTAAAGAACAATAATTTATCATCGTTTTAATATACTTCAGAAATCATTTGCGTCTTTCATTCTGTCAATTTTTTGTTAATTACAGATTTTAAACTTTTTCTATAATATTTGAGCTATTCAGGCAGGCATAGTATATCTTTTATTGTGCATACACTTTTATTATTTCGTTTGGGTTATTTTTTTTGTAATAATATAAATATTAATGTTAGAATTTATGATTAAATCCTAGATTTGCTCCGAAATTCGTATTGCCACGATTAACTCCATGCAAATTATGGGACACTGAAGCTCCTACACCAAAACTGGACAAACCATTGTCTGATGTCCATAAATTTTTGTTTACACCTACATCCAGTGATGAACCATAATTCGGTATGCTACTGACACCAACTGATGCACCATGTCCAGATATGTGATTATAATCCAATTTGCCACCATACTTATCAAAGGAAAATCCATTATCGAAGTTGGTTTTTGTATGAAATGCACCAGCATCGATTTTGTTAACGTTGTCATTAAAAAGATTTACATTCGCTGATTCCGTTAACGAAGATCCGACCCCTGGAATTACCCTCTTTGATAAACCTAATCCATGACCGTTTCTATATAAGGAAATTTTACAATTATTTTATTAGTTTATTTTTCTTTTCGAAATTTTTAAAAATATATCACATATTATAATTAATTCCAGCATCAAAAGCAATCGGATTAGGTTTTCCACAATTTCCAAAGGAACTTGTACACACAGATCCACTGGCAGATACTCCACCAGCGATATTGTGATCAGGCGTTCCAATGAAATCACCAATTCTAATGGAAACACTTTGTCCTAAAGGTGTATCCGAAATTGATCCATGCAATTGAGCACTTATTGTCAAAAATAATCCAAATAGTATGAACAACTCCATTTGTTCGATAAATTTTAACCCGTTCGTCTGCGAATTTGCCCAAATCAAAACTACACCACGTGCAACTAGGTCCAAGCTTTTGTAAGACTAACATAATATTTATACGCTTATACAATTTATCTAATCTTGATAGAAAATTGCGATTAATTAATGAAATGGTTATTCCTAGAAAATCACTTTCGATAAAAGTTTATAAAAAAAAAAACTTAAAACTTGCCAACAATACTCGTAATGCCAAAAATAGTCTATGCTTAAAAGCTGCGTGATTCCCCTCCATCAGCATATTATGTAAACATTAGATCACAAAAATTGCAAGGTCATTCTTGTTTATGAGATTTTTTCTTATTTGTTCATTCATTAATATTTTCTTCGTGTAAACTTTACTCAATGTCTGCTAGATAGAGTCTCATTGTCATTGCTCTCAGCTTAACATATATCGTGTGTGCTTTTAGGAGTGTACGCATTTTTTTTATTAGCAAAATGCAAAAAACTAGACGGCGAAATATTATCTTTTTATTCAAAAGTTTTTGTTGGTGCCATTAAACGCCAATGACTCACAATTCCGACGAGCGCTGGTAACGATAATTAAATCCGTTCACGAATCTCGCCCCATTCAATTAATCAAACACAATTGCAACGACTAAAGGGAAAAGTTATCTGATCAATGAAAAATTTATATTTTATGCTTCATGGAATCTGTTTTTTTGTGTTTATATGTAAGGTCCCACAGCCATGAGGCAGGTGGCCATTTCCATAGCACACAAACGTGACGCTGTTTGGCGAATTTTGTGGCGGAGCATGTTTGTGTTTGATTTGGAAATGAAATTGTTGAATCTAGAAGCTCCACAATTGGAGAACCCTGCTCGGAAAGATATTATTAATTTGCTGCTGACATTCACTTATAATGTGTGCAGTAGTTGGTAGAACACCACAGGATTGGCAGATAGGACAAGTGTGATTTACAAAACAGAGAGTTATGGGTGAGAACAGTATGTCTTATCTGAATTCTGAGCAGATTTCGTGCCCAGAATTTCGGTATGTTATAGGCAGTTGGTTAATGAAATTCGAAAAAGCCAATGAGTGTCTGTATTTTTACATATGGCCGAGGATGTATCGGGTATATCACTTAGTCCAAAATGGTCCTTTTGTTGTATTGCTTATATACAATACAACAAAAGGACCATTTTGGACTTATGGTATAAAACTCTACTTCAGACATTCATTCAACTGGAAAATATTAGACCGTTATGCTTGACGACATATAATCTAGATTATTTAAGATAATCGAATTACTTTTTTTTTAATAAGACCTTTTTGGATACAGTTATCAGATCCATTTGAACATACTGAATAGAACTCTAAGGATGAACTAAGCATTCCAATTGAATTTCTCTAGTGAGAAATCCTCCAAAAAGCCGTTAATGCTTCCTATAATGTGCATAATAATGTGATCCATTGAGATATTAATAAACCTTTCAGTCGTTAATTGCCTGTTATACGAGGTCTGTGCAAAAAGTATCGCGAATTTTACAAGTTCGGCCATTTTGAATGTTCAGTTAATTTTTGACAGCTTCTTTGCTTGCACGTGTTTTGGCTCGTCTTCGGGATTTGTCCATTTTGGACCAAAACCAGAATCGCATTAACATTGCTAAGGAGCTGTTGGACTCTGTCCGCGACGAACCAAATTTGCTCCAGAGGGTCCATAACTGGTGACGAATCATAGGTTTATGGTTATGACGTGGAAACCAAAGCTCAATCACCCCAATGGAAGCTGCCGCACGAGCCAAGACCGAAAAAAGCGCACCAAGTTCGCTCGAATGTGAAGGTTTTGCTTACAGTTTTCTTCGATTGCAGGGGCGTGGTGCATCATGAGTTCTTGCCACAGGGTAGAACGGTTAATAAGGAATATTACCTCTAAGTTATGCGTAAGTTGCGCAGAGCAATCCGCCAGAAATGACCGGATTTGTGAAAGAGCAAAAATTGGATTTTGCCCCATGATAACGCCCCTGCTCACGCATCGTTGCTTGTGCGCAAATTTTTGGCCAGAAAACAACACACTAATAATGCCGTAGCCACCGTATTTCCCAGATCTGGACCCCTGTGACTTTTTCTTGTTCCCGAAAGAGATTCTTTGAACATTTGTTGGTATGGGCAAAAATCGAAGACGAGCCAAAACACGTGTAAGTAAAGCAGCTGTCAAAAATTAACTGAACATTCATAATGGCCAAACTTGTCAGCATAAGTGAGAGACATGAGTACCAACATAACGCCACAAAAAATCGAAAATCGAATGTACGTAACCTGCGGAAATTCAAAATTCGCGATTTTTTTGAACAGAACTCGTACGTTATAAAAACTCTCATCCCACAACAATCCTCTTGTAAAAAAAATTGTCCACGATTCTCTTTCCGAAAATTATCATAAACACTTAATAAGGCCAAATGGCAACGAAAGTTTAATAAGAAGCATTGACAAATTTTTGTTTGTTTGTATATAAGGTCCCTTAGACATGAGCCAGGGGCCGTTTTCATTTTGTTTTTAAATGACCATTTTCAATTTCCTAAACGTAGCTGGTCTGTTTTTAGTACGTTGGAATCATGAGAGTTAGTTAAATTTAGTGGAGCATGTTAGTATATTAGATCAGGTTAAAAAGTGCTCGGAAATAAATTTTTAGTTTGCTGGCATTCGCTTAAAGTATGTGGCAGATAAGACGAATATAGTTTCCAAAAAGATAGTTATGGATGCCCAGAATATCGGTAAGGATGTTGAGTAGACTTGTTTGTTGTTAGTTGACTAATGAGATGCTAAAAAGCTTTCACTGTTAGTCCAGTCGGTGTTTATACATATGTCTGAGGATGTTGCCACTCTGTTAATAGGCTAGGAATATTGGAGATAGCCGGCGAGTTTCTCCTGCCAACTGGTCAGCACGTTCATTTCCCATGATTGCCACATGATCGGATACCCAACGCAACTCGACACTTCTTTTACTTCAATTTTTAAATGTCTTTTATCTCATAACTTGCCGTTGATTTCAAATTGAACAGTGCTGCCACATAAAAAAGCACTGAAATGGATGGGAGTACTACAACGAAAATGAAAAATTCTTACAAATTCCAACTGCAACTGAAAACTACAGGCAGTCGCCGTGTCAAACTTTTAAAACCGTCACATTTTCATACAATTGCACAAGACTCCAACCGTTTTATCGCCGAATCAAATCTTGTTTTAATTTTGCAGTCGCAGTTCAAGTATTGCCTACATTAATGGTAGGGCAATATTTTGTTATGTGACCAGCCGGCTTGGATTGTGGAAACACCAACTATAAAGCACAGATAATAGCTGTCTTCCATTGGGAAAATTTTGCTAGTCACAAGTACTTCTAGCTACTCGCAGCTACTCTTGCTCATACAAATGAGTAGATCGCATGAGTAGTTACGCATACAATTTACGGTAGGGGGATTTAAGTTCCCAAAATGAAAATAGATGGCTTAGCGGGTTCGTTGGCATCTACTCCGAAGTACTTGTGAGTAGCAAAATTTTCCCAATGAAGACAGCTAATATACAAATGTCTTACTCCAGCGCACATAAAAATCGAGGCAAATTTTCGAGTTACGGCAGCAAATTTTGTTTTTTTGAAACTCAAGCTCATTGAAATTTTCTATTTTATGCTCAGATTTTATATAAGCTCAGAGAGTAAGTTAAAAGTTCATGAACCCAACACAATTTTCCGCTGGAATGTTTAGTGAGAGGAAATTGGAAACAATACATTGGGTTGTATAATTAATGCTTCCGAATTCCCGATTTATTACCTTTTTTAAAACAACATAAAGCCATTAGAAATCATTGCATACTTTTGTATAGATTTTTTTTATGTAGACATGACACCCACTGACATCTGATTTCCAAAATCAAAATTAATATCAATTTTAACTCACTTATTCCAAAGAATAATACAATTTAAAAAGAACGACAGGCAATGCTTATTTTTTGTACAATCTTTTCATATGAAATGGAATTTTATTATTTATTTCGTAAATATCAATCAAATATCATGTGTCTTAACATTTTTAGACTTACGGAGAGTTTTTAAACACGCCATTTTCCATGAAAGTGGTAGCATATCGAAATGCTTGCATACTTTTGTTGTTTGTAAAGTTGTTATTTTGGCACTTATTGGAAAGTGCAAGTGAAAGTGTGGTTTTTATCTTTTTTGAAGTATTAACGAAAAAGTAAGTATTTATATAAATAATTATATTGTTGATAACATTTAATAGAAAGTTTTGATTTAAAAAAATGAGGTGTTTTATAAATGGTTTCTGGTAATTCAACTAAATGAGGATCTCGGGAATTTCATTTTTTCTGTAAGTTCACATCATTATTCTTATTAGACAAATTAATAAAATTTAATGAGTTGTTCAGTCAAAAAAAGTGGTTAAAAATTGAAAAGTTCATTGTTGAAAAAATGTAAACCAATGTGATTTTGACAGTTCAGTGTCGGCGTACGTGAAGTTTGTGTTCACATGTTAACATTATAGGTTTCCACATAATAAACGGTTAAGGGAAAAGTGGATTGCAGCAACAGCATCAAGAATTCCCCAGAACCACGACATATTGTACTCGCTCCACTTTCGCAGACCAGACTTTAAAGTAGAGAAATGCTAATCCTTCCGTGTTTGGTATATGGAAGAGTCATATGGTAAGTTTTAATGCTAGCGAATTAATAATTACAAAATTATAACGCATTAAAATCATTTTTGTAGGAAATCGGTCAATCGTTATTAAAATAAAAAAATAAATAATATTTTAATATTATATTTTTATTGAAAATTTCCAAAATTAAATCCATCAAATAGCAAAACCTGCAATATTAAAAAATCTATTTGTTTATGCAAAAATGACATGACATATCAAAATGATTTTAAACAAACCGCTTCAATCGCACTAGTGAAGTTTAAAATTAGTCCCCAACGATTTACGACGTATCTGGTATTTTGCATGTGTATGCGTTCTACAAATGGATTGCCAAAATAATTCGGCCACAATATTTGTGTAGAGGCCTATCCAGTTCTTCTAGAGACTAAGGCTAAGCCCATATGCACAATAGATAGAGTGGAAGAGATTGAGTAATGTGACAAACGCAAGTAAAGGGTTTTGGAATCATTTTGGATATGATTTCTTTCAACAAAAAAACACACTTATTATTATGGAAATTCAAATGTTTTTTTATTTAATGTGAAGTACAATCGATACAATTAAATTCTGAATAAAACGTAATTCAAATAACCTCCACGACTTCTTTTGCAGGAACGAATTCGATTAACACAAATTTTCGAGCATTTTTCCACTAAATCAAGTCGTATGTCATGAATAGCACGTTCTATATTGACTTCTAAAGCTTGAAAAGATTCTGGTTTATTGCTAAAGACCAATGACTTCAAATAACCCCACAAGAAATAGTCTAATGGTGTTAAATCACAACTTCTTGGAGACCATTCAATATCACAATTTCTTGAAATAATCGAATCTCCAAACTTTTTTGGCAATAATTCGGTTGTTGCACGTGCTGTGTGGCACGTAGCCCCGTCTTGTTGGAACCAGATGTTGTCAAGATCAACTTCTTCCAATTTCGGCCATAAAATGTTGGTTATCATCAATCTATACCGGTCTCCATTGACAGTAACGGTGTTACCAGCTTTATTTCGAAAGAAGTACGGACCGATGATTCCACCAGACCAAAAACCACACCAAACTGTCAATTTAGGTGAATGTAATGGGTGTTCATGAATAATTTGTGGATTTCCTTCGACCTAGAATCGATAGCCTTGTTTATTTACCGCACCACTCAGATGAAAGTGAGCCTCATCGGAGAAGATGATTTCTTAAAAAAAATCGTTATCGTTTTCAAGTTGTTCCAAGACAAAATCAGCAAATTCACGACGTTTACGGTGGTCCAATGGCTTCAGATCTTTGACTGATAACAATTTTATACGGATGCAAGCCCAAATCCTTTCTCAAAAAAATGTACGCTCGAAATTTTTAACAATTTGACGAATAGCGAGCACAGTTGGACGATTATTACGCCCATAAAATGGCAAAAGCGCTCGAAAAGTTGCAATTGGAGAACGATTATTTTGATAATAAAATTGAATAATTTGTAAACGTTGTTCTTGCGTATATCTCTCCATGATGAAATTGTAAACATTACTAAATACAATGAAAAAAGAAATACAGGTCATGACTTATTATAAATGGCTGTAACGTCACTTAGAAATCATATTACTCTTAGTGGAAAACCCTATAGATCTGGAGACGTTACTTCAGCCCTTCTTCTGTGTCCTCCAATAGAAGTAACGATGACAGGTACTTGGAGTTTCTCAAGATATCCAGTAAGTTGTCATGCGTCAGCTGCCTTACTTGCCTGTTTTGATGATGGGCTAATGATGTCACCCATTTGTGCATTATTCCCATTTGCCATACTACAAATGGGGAAACGCCTGCCTCGCAGTATAACCTGCCGTTAGAAATAAACTTTTTCGTATGTCTAGATCTACCGAGTCCTGTGGCTTTTCGTAAGATCTTCCTTTCCAACCTGTGCAGTTCTGTTAATACTGTTGGGGAAGTAGATGACCAGATGGGAAGCCGTATCATACATACGCTCTTATAAAGTGCTTATAAATAACAAGTTTGACGTCCTTGCGTAGAATTTCTGAGCGCTACATTCTCAGAAGACTGCAAAATATGACCTTGACTTTTTTAATTTTATCCCTGATAAATGAGTTGAATTTGAGGTTCTTGTTGAGATTTAAGCCTCATCTTAAAATTCTCCACGCACCCCATTAACGAGTCAACCTTATCTCCAAACCCGCAGTCTACGATTTTGTTCGGCGTAAGGCACAAGCACTCTGACTTTAGAATGTTTACTTGAAGATTCCATTCCTTATATTGTTTATTGACTGATACCTTCATAACTTCCAATGCTACTTTAGGTCGCATTAATGCACTATAAATTGGGGTATCGCCGGCATCTTTATTAGACCAATGGGACAGATTACTTGAATTTATGGCATATGTAAATACAATTGTTTATAATTGATATTGTTTACAATAATAATTAAAAAATAATTCTATTGTAATATTGTAAATAGGTCGCGAATTTATTTTTTAATATATCATACAAGGTGGGCCACTTTGGACTAACTGATTTAAAATGCATTTAACTTTTTTATTTTTGAAATTTTTGAAATTTTTTTCTTTTTTGTACAGATTATAAAGAATTTCAGTGGAAGAACATTTTGAAAATTATTGAATTTTATTTTTCTTCCAGACAATCTAGTATAATAACCCGATTTGAGGATCGTGGTGCAGTATTTGATGAGCAACGAACAAATTTGATTCGATCTGTTTGCAATGAACAAGCTGTGGAGGCTATACACGAAAGTGTCTCCATCTGTGTCTACTCGTCGACGTGCTACTCAATTCAGCATGTTCAGATCATCGATACGACGTATTTTGAAAATTGATTTGTGGATGTTTCTATACAAAATTTAATTGGCTCAAATATTATTGCCGAGGAATGCAGCACAACAGCTACAATTAATTCAGTCAGCTCAAGTTGGCCCACCCTGTACTTGCACGTGTTAGAATTTAATTTTTTTCTTTGTGGAAAATATTCGAAAAGACAACTGAGAAATTCTACATGTTCTCCAGAAGTATAAGATTTTTTATCTAATAAAAACCACTTTCTTAATATGATTCTTCATTCAATCCAATAATCATAAAATATTAATTTATGAGTACTATTTGTAGGATCAATAAAAAAAACCTTTTTATTTTATGAAAGACCAGCTAAAACTCGGCACTGTGCGCCTCAATAAATAAAAAAATATCCAAATTCAATCCAGCAACACTTAACGATTGCTCTTGGGCTTTGTTGATTGTAATTGCAAAGGCAAGGTCGCTAGAAATTGAAGGGTAAATTGAGGGGAATCATTTATACCTGAATTATACCTGTAAAAACATTTATACTAAAAATTGTGAATACTTACTAAAAGCTGAGGAAAAAACGTAAAGAAATATATTTTAAAAAAATATATATTTTTATAAATAGTTACGCTACAGTACCATTTTGGCGACCAGTTATACCAAAATGATCACCGCAGAAACCCTCCCATTACCCAAGAACTATTGTATAGAAATTTTCATGATGATCCGTTGAGCTATTTAGAAGTCTCTAGGGAATATACAGACAGACATTTGTCAAAAAGTTTTGGAAAAATTCTGAGCTATTATTCATAATTTCAAAAATCTTTACTATAAAAATATTTTGAATATAAATCCATCGAAATAAGTTAATAACCGTTTAGTTTAGCTTTGATATATTGTATATAAAAAAGGTATTAACGTACAAGCTATGTAGATGGTCAGTCTGCAGTAATGCCATTACTTATCTTTAATACCTTCTACATATCCTCACAAGAAATAATAAGAAGAAGATCTTACAGGCCAACTGACAGTTCCATTGCGTAAAGTCACGTTGTTGCCAAATCGTATCGTCAATAAATCAATGGCGCGCGGTCTTTACAAAGCACTACATTTTTGTGGATACTATCTTGTCTCCAATACTTGTTCTAGATTTGTTGCACTACAAAAGCGACAATTTTTGCTAGTTAACAAACGAAACAACAAAACACAATTTTGGCATGAAAATAATTTTTACATTTTATAAATGGACAACATATTTTTGAAGTCAATTTCAAGAAATTGAAAATTTTGTCCAATTGTAATCACATCGGTAATTAAATTGCCATTATTGTTTAGTGAAAGCCATTGACAAACTTTGACAGATTTTAATTCTTTTAACTACTAAGTACTCGTATATCGAAAGTACTATTCCGAAAAAAATGCTCCACATGAATTATACAATAATTTATTAGTTTTTTTTTTAAATTAAACAAAATTTTAAATTAAATTTTTTTTTTTTAAATTTTCTATTAACCATCAAAAATACTTGGTTAAGAAAAACATAAGTCCTGAATAATTTTAAATAAATTAAAATATATGGATATATTCAATAATTTTTTTTTGTATTTTGTAAATAGAGCCTAATTCAATTTTAATGCCTTTAACCATCCCTTCATCACACCACTATACTGTGACCTTTATCCTTATATAAGGACACGTTCTAGCAAAATAGATCATTGACAAAATTGCTATTTGTTTTTGCTCCAAAAAATTAATTAATTATACTTATTTTACTATTATTTTAAAATTTATAATATTGTTTTGCCAAAGTTATTTTTACAAGTGAAAATGTGAATATTTTCTAAGCCGAACTGATTATTAATAGAACGAATATTTGCCAAAACCCCATTCAACCCGTACGTGCTATAAAAATTATGAGTAAATATCTCTTAAATAGCATATAATTTTTCTAATTATTGATTTCCTATTTGCACGTATTATTATTGATTTTTCATTTTCGAAAATACTTATAATATTGTTTATGTAAAACTAGACAATTTAGAATTTGTTTTGTTTTTTAAAGTTTACTCTAATTTAAAAAAAATACATTTTTAAGCTGCTATTTTTTATATTTGTAAATTTATTTTATTATTAATATTATTTAATGACACTAAAATTAAATGTTCAGTAAAAGTTTTTGGTAACTATTTTATGTAAAAATTGTAGAATATAAAAATTTTGACCGAAAAATTTTAACTAAAAAATGATGTAGACTGAAAAATGTTCACTGAAAAATGTTGAGTGAAAAATGTTTACTGAAAAATGTTGACTGAAAAATGTTGGCTTAGAAATGTTGACTAAAAAATGTTGACTGAAAAATCTTACCTAAAAAATGTTGACCGAAAAATGATGGCTAGAAAATGTTGACTGACAAATATTAATTGAAAAATATTTGTTTCTATATTAGATCACTGGACAGAAGCCATGTTTCGGTACTGAAAACGACAAAAACTTTCGAAAAAAAAATATATTTTTCGCCAAATGTTTTTTGCATTATTTTTTACTTAAAAAATTCTAATACTCTTAAAACCACCGATTCTAAGCTCAGAATAGATACGATTCTAACCAGATACCATGAGTCAGCATGGGTCTTTGTAGTAGACTTCGTGTAGAGTTTACACGAAGAAACTATTAATGAATAAGCAAATAAAAAAAGCATCAACAATAATGACCTTACAAATTAGGTGATCGTAAAGGGGAATCACACAGCTTTCAAGCATAGAGACCAAATGTCTATTTTGGCACTACGAAAATTGGACGCAAGTGTTCAGTTTTTTTTTTATAAATTTTTATCGAAAGTGATTTTCTGGGAATAACCATTTCGTAAATTGATCGCAATTATCCTAGATAAACGAGCATATAAATGAGATGACCGATCGTATTAGAAAGCTAGTCTTATAAAAAGTTTAGACCTAGTTGGACGTGGTGAAGTTTTATCTTGGATAGTTACGATCAACTTTATTTTAGCAAAAGCGCAGACGACGAGTTTAATTTTATCGAAAAATGTCATTGTTTGGATCACTTTCCGGTCAACGTGCTTCCGTTGGAGTCCGTCATTCGATTGGAACGCCTGATCACAATATTTCTGGTGGAGTATCTGCCAGTGGATCTGTGTGTACAAGTTCCTTAAATTGTGGAAAACCTGATCCGGTTACTTATGATGCTGGAATCAATTATAATATGTGATATATTTTTGAAAATTTCGAAAACAAAAATAAACTAATAAAATAATTGTGAAATTTCTTTTCATAGAAACGGTCATGGATTAGGTTTATCAAAGAGAGTAATTCCCGGGGTTGGATCTTCGTTAACCGAATCAGCGAATGTAAATCTTTTTAATGACAACGTTAACAAAATCGATGCTGGTGCATTTCATACAAAAACAAACTTCGATAATGGATTTTCCTTTGATAAGTATGGTGGCAAATTGGATTATAATAACATATCTGGACATGGTGCATCAGTTGGTGTCAGTAGCATACCGAATTATGGTTCATCACTGGATGTAGGTGTAAACAAAAATTTATGGACATCGGACAATGGTTTGTCCAATTTTGGTGTAGGAGCTTCAGTGTCCCATAATTTGGATGGATTTAGTCGTGGCAATACGAATTTCGGAGCAAATCTAGGATTTAATCATAAATTCTAACATTAATATTTATATTATTACAAAAAAGATAACCCAAACAAAACAATAAAAGTGTATGCACAATAAAAGATATACTATGCCTGCCTGAATAGCTTAAATATTATAGAAAAAGTTTAAAATCTGTAATTAACAAAAAATTGACAGAATGAAAGACGCAAATGATTTCTGAAGTATATTAAAACAATGATAAATTATTGTTCTTTAAAAATAACATCTTACAAAATATTTATCTATTCACATACTATAAGTAATACTAAGAATAAAAACACGCTTTCAGATTGAAAGCTACAATTTTCAAACAGCAAATTTGTGTTAATAAAAATATTATCAACAAAAATTATGTTACGCTTTTTATTTACTGTTTTGGCATGAATAAATAATTAAAATTTATGGTTTTAATAAGGAGTAAAAATGAAAATTAATATATTCGGGGGCTCATAAAATTATAGCTTCAGAATCATTTATTGCAGATACTTTTGTAGTTCGTTTGTAGAAAACTGATATGATGCGTGTAATATTTTGTATAAAAGAATAAATATGCACATAATGTTGATGGTGGAATTTGCTCATGTAGAATTGCGTATAAATCTTCTCCTCTCAGTGGAAATCTTTCTAAATAGATTTGCCTATTTTAATATCTAGACTGAATGAAAATTTTCACTTAACTTTGCGTTTCGGTAAAAATTTTCTGTACAAAATTTCAGTAAACATTTTCTGTAAAATACAACCCAAAAAAATATTTATCTCGAATAGAAATTGTAGATTTTTGAGAAGATAACTCTTTCATAGAAAGACGTAAACAAACGAAAAACATATTTTTTTAAATAGTTGCACTGTAGTACCATTTTACGACCAGTTAGAGCAAAATAGACTGCGCAGAAATTCACCCCGTACCCAAGAACCCTTATATACAAATTTTCATGATGATCCGTTGAGCTGTTTAGAAGTCTATAGGGAATATATAGGCAGACGTTTGTCAAAATGTTTCGGCAAAATTCTAAGCTATTTTAAATAATTTTGAACATTTTTATTATAAAAATAAATTGACTATAAATCCGTTTAGTTTAACTTTAATTTATATAAAAAATAAGATCACATTTTAATTGAGTGCTATTACGATTATTTATTCAACACTTTTGCACTCAGAAGCAGCAAATCTGCTTACTCCGTTTATGGTTCAAATTGTAGGGGATTTTATTTTTTATTGCGTGTTATTATTTATTCTTGGAAATCGGGGGATTTTATATGAGGAAGAACCAGCATCTCCAGAGCTCAGCTTAGTATAAAAGGTCGGTAGTCACTTCAAGATTCATCAGTTCAACAACGATTGAAGCTAAGCCACAATCAACCAGCGGAACACAATGGATTTCAAATTTGCATTTTTGTTTTTCCTTATCGCAATGATGTCAGCAGCGTTGGGACAGAACCAAAACCGTGGACGTGGGGTGTACTATCAAACTTTGCCTTATCGACCACCACCAACTCCAAGGATCATCTACCGCATCTAAAGACACACCAATCTATTATAAGAGTACATCATTGAGGCTATGTGAACTAAGAAACCACTATTAGGACAGAAATTATGAAATAATATTAAAATTTTAATAAATATTTGAGTTAATAAATCGTAAAACACTAAATTTAATCTAAAACTGAATTTTAATTCGAACTAGCCTTTCACCATGACCTGCTGTTACTCGCATTTACTGAGTTATCAGCAAGAATCCGTCATTGAAGAAAACCGATTTTTTCAAATAACACTAATTTTATTAAGAAAATTAACAACAGACTTTAACAAAATTTTAGTTTTTATATTTAATAATTCTAATCAAAATTATACTTTAGAAACTAAGCCTTCTGAGAACGTTTTGCCACGAGTTGATCGTATTCCCATGAAGTCGTTGGACGTCGTCGGTTAGGTTTATTGGGTGAAAATGTGGTATTAACCTTCCTTCCTGGTGTCCATGGTGATCCTTTCAGAACGTAATAGCCTTGCATTGAGGCCAGTGTGAATATTCCAAAGAGAAATGCAAAATAAATAATCAGCTTCATGACACTTTGTCTCGTAAATCTTTACTGTGTGATTCTTAAATATTCGAATTGTTACTGATTTCTTATCTTTTTAAACGTACCGTCTTACACCGTCCCCTCCCATAACAAAGATTTCTGTACGTTTTACAGTATAAACCAGAGACTGTCAAACTGTTTCAAAAATTTATACTTTTCTAATATAAATTAATAATTATAATTATTCAATCGAGAATATGTTTGAAAAATTTAACGCAGCCGACTATTATCTTTTTAATTGTCCTTTGATAAGAGTGCATACTATTTTATGAAGGAAACTTTTTTGTACAGATGTATTGAAAATCCTTTGTGAAATTTTATTGCAGGACAGAATGCTATTTATCATTTTACGTTTGATTATAATATTAAAAATAAAAGACTTTAAAATAATGGAAAAATGTGAAAGTTTTTGTACCTTAGCGGATAGAACTGCCTCTGGGGTGCCAAATCTACTTTGTTTTGAAACGCAAAGTTAAGTGAAAATTTTCATTCTGTCTAGATATTAAAATAGGCAAATCTATTTAGAAAGATTTCCACTGAGAGGAGAAGATTTATACACAATTCTACATGAGCAAATTTCACCATCAACATTATGTGCATATTTATTCTTTTATACAAAATATTACACGCATCATATCAGTTTTCTACAAACAAACTACAAAAGTATCTGCAATAAAAGATTGTGTAGCTATAATATTATAAGCCCACGAATATATTAATTTTCATTTTTACTTCTTATTAAAATCATAAGTTTTAATTATTTATTCATGCTAAAATAGTAAATAAAAAGCGTAACATAATTTTTGTTGATAATATTTTTATTAACACAAATTTGCTGTTGGAAAATTGTAGCTTTCAATCTGAAAGTGTGTTTTTATTCTCAGTACTTATAGTATGTGCATAGATAAATATTTTTGTGTGATAAATATTTTGTGAATAATATAAATATTAATGTTAGAATTTATGATTAAATCCTAGATTTGCTCCGAAATTCGTATTGCCACGATTAAATCCATCCAAATTATGGGACACTGAAGCGCCTACACCAAAATTGGACAAACCATTGTCCGATGTCCATAAATTTTTGTTTACACCTACATCCAGTGATGAACCATAATTCGGTATGCTACTGACTCCAACTGATGCACCATGTCCAGATATGTTATTATAATCCAATTTGCCACCATACTTATCAAAGGAAAATCCATTATCGAGGTTGGTTTTTGTATGAAATGCACCAGCATCGATTTTGTTAACGTTGTCATTAAAAAGATTTACATTCGCTGATTCGGTTAACGAAGATCCAACCCCGGGAATTACTCTCTTTGATAAACCTAATCCATGACCGTTTCTATGAAAAGAAATTTCACAATTATTTTATTAGTTTATTTTTGTTTTCGAAATTTTCAAAAATATATCACATATTATAATTGATTCCAGCATCATAAGTAACCGGATCAGGTTTTCCACAATTTAAGGAACTTGTACACACAGATCCACTGGCAGATACTCCACCAGAAATATTGTGATCAGGCGTTCCAATCGAATGACCGACTCCAACGGAAGCACGTTGACCGGAAAGTAATCCAAAAAATGACATTTTTCGATAAAATTAAACTCGTCGTCGCGCTTTTACTAAAATAAAGTTGATCGCAACTATCCAAGATAAAACTGCACCACGTCCAACTAGTTTTAAACTTTTTATAAGACTAGCTTCCTAATACGATCGGTCATCTCATTTATATGCTCGTTTATCTAGGATAATTGCGATCAATTTACGAAATGGTTATTCCCAGAAAATCACTTTCGATAAAAATTTATTAAAAAAAAACTGAACACTTGCGTCCAATTTTCGTAGTGCCAAAATAGACATTTGGTCTCTATGCTTGAAAGCTGTGTGATTCCCCTTTACGATCACCTAATTTGTAAGGTCATTATTGTTGATGCTTTTTTTATTTGCTTATTCATTAATAGTTTCTTCGTGTAAACTCTACACGAAGTCTACTACAAAGACCCATGCTGACTCATGGTATCTGGTTAGAATCGTATCTATTCTAAGCTTAGGATCGGTCGTTTTAAGAGTATTACAACTTTGTAACCAAAAAATAATGCAAAAAACATTTGGCGGAAAATATAATTTTTTTTTCGAAAGTTTTTGTCGTTTTCAGTATCGAAACATGGCTTCTGTCTAGTGATCTAATATAGAAACAAATATTTTTCAATTAATATTTGTCAGTCAACATTTTCTAGCCATCATTTTTCGGTCAACATTTTTTAGTTAAGATTTTACAGTCAACATTTTTTAGTCAACATTTTTTAGTCAACATTTTTTAGTCAACATTTTTGAGTCAACATTTTTCAGTCAAAATTTTTCAATCAATGTTTTTTGGTCAATATTTTTTTACTCAATTTTGTATAGTCAAATTTTATTGTCAACAATTGTCGGTTAACATTTTTCAGTCAACATTTTTCAGTCAACATTTTGCAGTCAAAATTTTGCAATCAATGTTTTTCAATCAATGTTTTTTCGTCAATAATTTTTTAATCAATTTTTTATAGTTAGATTTTTCAGTCTACATTTTTCAAGCAACTTATTTGAGTCAACATTTTTCACTCAACATTTTTTAGTCAAAATTTTTTAGTCAAACATTTTTCAGTCAACATTTTTCAGTCAATGTGTTTCAGTCAAACTTTTTCAATCAATGTTTTTCAGTCAATATTTTTTTACTCAATTTTTTATAGTCAAATATTAATGTCAACTTTTTTTGTATAACATTTTTCAGTCAACATTTTTCAGTCAACATTTTTCAGCAACATTTTTCAGTCAACATTTTTCGCTCAACATTTTCAGTCAATATTTTTTTCATAAATTTTTTATAGTCAAATTTTAATATCAACATTTTTCAGTCTACATTTTTCAGTCAACATTTTTGAGTCAACTTTTTTCAGTCAGCATTTTCAGTCAACATTTTTCAGACAACGTTTTCCAATCAGCATTTTTCAGTCAACATTTTTCACTCAACATTTTTCAGTCAATATTTTTTTAATAAAATTTTTATAGTCAAATTTTAATGTCAACATTTGTCGTTTAACATTTTCTAGTCAATATTTGTTTCATCAATTTTTTATAGTCAGATTTTAATGTCAACATTTTTTATTGAACATTTTTCAGTCAACATTTTTCACTCAACATTTTTCAGTCAATATTTTTTTCATCAATTTTTTATAGTCAAATTTTAATATCAACATTTTTAGTCTACATTTTTCAGTCAACATTATTCAGTCAACATTTTTCAGTCAACATTTTTCAATCAAACTTTTTCAATAAATCTTTTTCAGTCAATATTTTTTTCATCAATTTTTTATAGTCAGATTTTAATGTCAACATTTTTCATTGAACATTTTTCAGTCAACATTTTTCAGTCAATGTTTTACAGTCAACATTGTCCAATCAATGTTTTTTAGTCAATATTTTTTTACTCAATTTTTTATAGTCAAATTTTAATGTCAACAATTGTCAGTTAACATTTCTCAGTCAACATTTTTCAGTCAACTTTTTTCAGTCAGCATTTTCAGTCTACATTTTCCAATCAACATTTTTCAGTCAACATTTTCTAGTGAAAATCTTTTAGCAAACATTTTCTACTTAACATATTTTAACGTTTAAAAGAATATTAAACATTAAAACTGATAAATTTTTATAAAGTCACCATGACTATTAAATTTTGGGTTAACGATTCTCTAGACTTAGGTCATTAAATAGTACGAACTATTGAAACCATACGAAATCTGAAAAAAAACACTTAAAATCTGATTCGTAAAAATTATGTTTATTAAAAAACAAAACTATTTCTGTATATACTTGAAATTTGTTATTTTTGAAACATGAAATAAATAAGTATGAGTCATTTTGTACAACAAGTTTTTGTAGGATATAAGAATAGAAATAATTTTTTCTATGGTAGGGAAAGAAAAAAATGAATACATTTTTATATTTAGTCTATATTATTTAGAAAAAAACGCATAAAAAATTAACAATATTTTCTAAAAGAATTAAAAAATTGATCAAACAAATCAGCTCAAAATCCCGAACTCTTCGGCAGTGAATACTTTTTACCTTGCCCTTCAAAGGAGTTAATTTTTGTAACCATGACGACTTCTAATATCAAAACAACCAACAAACTATGACATTTTTTGGCTATGAATATTTTCCTATCTGTTTGACAGTTTAGTTCTGTAATCCTTAAAATACAATTGATAGTCGAACCAAATCTTAATTTTGCCAATATTGTATTTATGGAATTTGTTACGCATAAAAATGATTTAATTTACCATATTCGCGAAACTTTAACATTATCCATATTTGCATAACAAGAAAATATCGTGTTCAGCGTTTGTTATTTCTTGTAAAAGATTAACCTTTTGTCATAATGGAAATTATTGGAAATATTATCCATGAAAAGTATAATAAAAACGAAAGAAAATCTATTTAAGATTAGTGAGTTCTTAAACTTTTACAAGGACTAAAGTGCAAATAATCAAAAGTGAAGCAAGCAGTTGAATATTATTTGAAGAAATTCCCAAAATCTAATCAACTCAAATTAGTTAATTGAAAGTTATTAGAAAATTTTAATTTATTTATTTAATTTTTGGTTGTTGTTATTGTAATAGGAAAATAAGATTAAGTGAAATTGTTTTCAAAAACTTTCCTCCACTTTTAATGCTTGTTTACCTTCAGTTGTGAATTATTTGTGAATTTCATAGATTTTTTCGGCTATCAATAAAAAGAAAACTTTTTTTAAAAAAAAGGTGTAGATAAATGATAAAATCTAATCGATGTGTATAAAATAAACGACAACTAAAAGGTACCCTTTAGAAAATTCAATTTTATAAAGGAAATAAGAATAGTTACGTAACACGGGAAAAGTCGAAATAATAGAAATTATCAGAATGGGTTTATTTGAAAAATTGGCTGGAATTTTCAAATTGAAAAAGGAACAAGTGAACATTCTTGTTGTTGGGTTAAACAACAGTGGAAAATCAACCATTATTAATCATTTTAAGAATCCTGACGAAAGGTGTTCCATTACCGTTCCTACAGTAGGTTTCAGCGTTGAACGATTTCAAAGTGAGTGCCTGGATATGACTTTATTCGTTCCATAGTCACATTATTTCAATTTTCCTACCATTTATGTTCCTATTTATTTAAAAAAAAATTAACTTTATAGTGCATGGAAAATTATATTTAAATTCTTTTTTTTTATATCATTTCAATGTGTTAAGATTTTTTTTTTAAAAAAAAAGGCTCATTTTACATATTGCATTTGTCTATAAAGTAAATTTTTCAAATAGAGCTATGGAAAATATATGGACACCAAGCTTTAATTGGATACGCGAAGAATTCAAAAAAACAATATTACTCTATTCAAGGTACAATAACCAATTGCCGATAATCACTAAAAATACCAAAATAATATTAAATAAATAAAATATTTTTTTTTTAATTATAATTTTCAATATTAATCTTATCTGTTCAGTTACGAGTATTAAAAGAAAAATGAATAATTTTCAATAATAAACTTTTTTTTTTTAAATAATTTCTATTGCGTGATTATTTAGATTTTTGTGTTTTAAATGAAATGCTTTTAATAAAAAAGATAAATTTTTGAAAATAATAATTTTGATTTAATATAATTTTTATTTAAAAGACAATTTGAAAAGACTACATTTTACTATGATCAGAATAATCCATCAAAAAAAAAAATCCTTTAAAAATGGAAAGCTTTCTTTCACAAAATACTTAAGAACATTTTCAATTTAGAAAAAAATATTTTATAAGAATAGTTTTCTGAGGAAAAAACCCGTCAACATTTTTTATTTAAATACAAATTAGATACTTTTGTATATGCTTTGAAAAAATACTCATTAAGATATTAGAATTTATTAAAAGAGAAACTTTCTTTTTTAAATTAGAAAAATTAGTTTAGCGTTCATTTTTTTTTTTATAAAAAACTTTTTATTTTAGTCTAGACTAAATTTTCAAAAAATAATTAATCATTTAAAAAAAAATTCTTTGCTTACGAAACAAATTTGGGCAAAAAATGTTTATTTCTGATGGAGAAAATTATACTTCGAAAACTGATTTTTATATTATTAGAAAAATAAATTAAAAAAGATAACATTTTTCTTATAATTAAATAATAAACTAAAACAAGCACTACAGATACTCTATGTTAATTGCAAGATGGAAGCTTATATTAAATGCAGAGTAATTTGTACAAAAGATTCTTTTAGAAAGCTTTTAAGATTAGTTTAATATAATTTTTGATTACTCATAAATATTGAAATTTTATTAGCTTTTCAAATTTTATTAGATATTTACAACTACACAAAAATTGTAGTAATCAGATTCTATATTGTATACTTACAATAATATGAGACAATATGGTAGCATAGTTACAGCTAATAAAGTAGCCATCCTTACGGATTCCAAAGTTGCATACTAGATCGTTCAAGAAAGGGAGAAAAGCCACCGGCATCCCATCGCAAATAACATCATGCGAACAATCCCCAATAGCGGGGGAAATCATCCAAAGACAAAGTGTGGGACTTCATCCCACTTAAACCGCCTTACTTGATCACATATCTATATGTCTCCACGGAAACGCTGTCAGGCATTACATCGTGGGGCAGGAATTGAACGAAATCACTACTCTGATAAATTACTAGCGTTTTCTCTCACGCTTATCCAGACGTAGTTTTTTTAGGACTGTTGTCACAAGGACTTTGACAGCCTACTAAGCCGTTCTCAAGTTCAACATCATTTTCCGTTGTTAGGGGTCCACCAGCGCACTTCTGAGCCCCTTTTCTTTGCGCATTAGTGCAGTCAAAGAACACGTGCTCTTCGGTCTCCAGCATCCCGTCACAAGAAAAGCACATTGGGCTAAAATCCAATTCAAAGCGGAATTGGTAAGCCCGAAAACATTTATGTCCCTTCACAAATTGGAATACACTAGGTAGTAAGCAACATCCACCATATCGTCGGTATATCCACGGATCCACCGTCGGGATAAGACGGTCAGTGAAAGGTTATTGTTTAACGTGATTTAGTTGCCAATGCTTTAGACCACGAGTCGACTACGACTATAGGAATCGAGATACGCTCAATCAACGCACCACCATTACTGGCAGTTAACAGATAGAATCAGTTACAAGCTGACTCTCCACCTGCTGGTGGCGAGGTTTATCTAAACCTCTACTGTCATAAGCAGTGACAGTGCCCGAGATAAGTGCAATGCATTGCTACATTTGCCAGTTACCTCACACCTGCGGTCAGAAGACCGTACCCGCGACATGGGTATTAACCACAACCACCACGTAGCTGCCGAATGGCGCCTCACCTCGATCAGGCACAGTATATTCTACTGTGGGGCTCCCGATCCCCGTGGTACCCATTTTTGTTTTAAGAGTACTTTGGTTTGTACTGCGCTCGTAGAGCTACGGTAAGGAATGGGGATAAGACGGTCAGTCCATCTGCCTCGAAGCGCGCCTCGAATCGGACGGTCAGTTCATCTGCCTCGAAGGTCAGTGAAAGTTTATTATTTAACGTGATTTTGTTGCCAATGCATTAGACCACGAGTCGCCTACGACTATAGGGATCGAGATACGCTCAATCAACGCACCACCATTACTGGCAGTTAGCAGATCGAATCAGTTACAAGCTGACTTTACACCTGCTGGTGGCGAGGACTATCTAAACCTCTACTGTCATAAGCAGTGACAGTGCCCGAGATAAGTGCAATGCATTGCTACATTTTGCCTCGAAGGTCAGTGAAAGTTTATTATTTAACGTGATTTTGTTGCCAATGCATTAGACCACGAGTCGCCTACGACTATAGGGATCGAGATACGCTCAATCAACGCACCACCATTACTGGCAGTTAGCAGATAGAATCAGTTACAAGCTGACTCTCCACCTGCTGGTGGCGAGGACTATCTAAACCTCTACTGTCATAAGCAGTGACAGTGCCCGAGATAAGTGCAATGCATTGCTACATTTTGCCTCGAAGGTCAGTCCATCTGCCTCGAATCGGACGGTCAGTCCGATTTTGAGCCTCGAAGCGGGCCAAAGAGTCAAACCGACCTCTCCGGCTGTACAGCCTCTGCCGTTCATATGCCAATATTTCAATCGGTCTCATTCCGACCACAGCACAAATGGCTTCGTATGACACCGTACGGAATGCGCAGACCACCTGCAGGCCGCTCCTACGGTAGACTGACATTACTCCACGTATGTAGGTTGCTCTAATCAACCCATCTGCCCATATTGGCACAGAGCATACAGCAGGATTGACACGACCGTGGTAGCCAATAGTGTCCCCTCCTTCTCTGCCTGGGTTCCCCAAGATTCGGCATTAACCATGTGCAACCTCCATTATTGTCTCAGCAGCCTTTCCAGCAACTTATAGTAGGTGCTCCTGAAACCGCAGTCTCACGTCAATCATCACCCTTAGATACTTTAGAAATGGTTCCGAGATTACCTCATGTTCGCCAATCATAATAGTGCTATTCTCTCTTCTCTATCTGCCCCTGATTAGGACTACCTCCGTCTCTTTTTGGCAGCTGGGGCGATTGAAGGTTGTTAAATAGAAAGTCATGTGTAAGCGCAGTATGACCAATTCTAATCGTGAGCAGCTTTCTTGTCTAGAACTTCGGATTAGTTTCCAAATATATGGTTCGAAAAATGTGATTCCAATGTTTTGAGAGGAAGGTGTTTCCGCAAAGCCAGGTTACAAGTTTTGCTTCCCCCCCATCTCTGCGTTTTCCACTTCGTGAGCAGCTGAGGCATGTCTGGTATGGCCGGCCGTAACTGTTATTATATCAAAGGCCGCTCCATCGTCGTTTACGATCGCATTCGTAAAAAGTAGCACAGCATTTTCTACCGTATTAAGCTCTTGCAGGAAAAGTTTCCTGTATAAGAGCGGGTCCGTTTTCTTTTTCCTGAAGCTCCTCAGTTCGATTGATATAGAGTGTTAGTAGAAAACTCGGTGTTAATGATAAAAGGATCGTCCATAACTAGGTGCGCAATATAGGGAAGGATGAAGGATATTTTTACCGGACAGGCAGTCGAGATAGATTTTATAGTGGAAAAAAGAGGAGCCTGATTGTTAGTTAAAATTTTGAAGTACATTCCCGTCTCAATTAACATGGATCCAACTGGCAAGGTCCGCTGAGCGCCACTGGCCATCAAGTGAGGCATTTATTACTTGTATTAGCTCAGTTTGCTAGATCCTATTTCCCCTACTAACTAGGCGTTTAACCATATTGTAAATGGTATTAACTCTGTCAATATAATGTTTAATGTTAAGATTCCATTTGCCTCCACGAGAGATTAATAGTCATGTTAATTGAAAACATTTGTGGGTTCTCCTGCCAGCTCGAAAAGCACCTTGGTTGGGTGTGAGGTTTTCTTCTAGTACGAGGTTTAATCATCTGGCCAGGATTTTATAAAAGATTTAATAGAAAATTTTTTATGAAAAAGAAAAAATAGAAAATTATTCTCGTACACATCTAATAAATTACAATAAAGTTTTCAACAACAAAAAAATATATATACGAGGTCTGTTCGAAAAGTATCACGAATTTTGTGTTTTTTCACAAATTATTTATTTATTCATGAATATCTATTTTGTTCCCTTCAAAGTAATCCCCACCAGATATTATACACTTGTGCAAACGTTTTAACCAATACTCGAAGCACTTCAAAAAATCATTTTTTGTGATCTTGTTCAGCTCCTCCTTCGATGCCGTCTATATCTCCTCAATCGTAGCGTAGCGTCATCGTTTTATGGAGCTCTTCAGTTTTAGGAACTAGAAAAAGTCACAGTGGGGCAGATCTAGGGAATACGGTGGTTGCGGCATTATTAGTGAGTTGTTTTTGGCCAAAAATGGTAAAAGCCGATTTTTGTTCTTCCACAAATCCGGGCGTTTCTGGCGCATATCTTGCAGGTAATATTTCTTATTAATCGTTCTACCCTGTGGCAAGAACTCATGATGCACCACGGCCCTGCAATCGAAGAAAACTGCAAGCAAAACCTTCACATTCGACCAAACTTGGTGCTTTTTTCGATCTTGGCTCGTGCGGCAGCTTCCATT
The DNA here is from genome assembly GCA_958298945.1 of Atherix ibis. NCBI lineage: Eukaryota > Metazoa > Arthropoda > Insecta > Diptera > Athericidae > Atherix > Atherix ibis. Next base: position 24,313,112 of record OY282605.1, on the reverse strand, counting down.
GGGATGATTGAGCTTTTGTTTCCACGTCATAACCATAAACCCATGATTCGTCACCAGTTATGACCCTCTGGAGCAAATATGGGTCGTCGAGGAGAGAGTCCAATAGCTCCTTAGCAATGTTAATGCGATGTTTTTTTTGATCGAAATTGAGCAATTTTGGTACGAATTTTGCGGCGACCCGTCTCCCGACCAAATCATTGGTAAAAATCGAATGGCACGAGCCAATCAATATGTTTAAGTCCTTAGCAACTTCTCTGACGGTGATTCGACTATTGGTCAATACTATTTTCTTCACTTCATCAATGTTTTTGTCTGTTGTTGCCGTGCTCGGGCGTCCGCCACGCTTTTCGTCGTTCACACCTTCTCGGCCCTCTAAGAACTGTTTGTACCACCGATAAACGTTGCTTCGGTCCAAGGTAGCTTCACCATATGCCACAGTCAACATTCGGAATGCGTTCGAGCAATTAATTTTGTTTTTCACACAAAATTTGATACAGTTTCTTTGATCCTATTTTTGAAAAGTGCAAAAATCGAAGACGAGCCAAAACACGTGCAAGCAAAGCAGCTGTCAAAAATTAACTGAACATTCAAACTTGTCGGCATAAGTCAGAGACATGAGTATCAACATAATGCCACAAAAAAAATCGAAAATTGAATATACGTAACCCGCGGAAATTCAAAATTCGTGATACTTCTTGAACAGACCTCGTATATATTCCCAAAGCCTACAATAATTGTTCAACTGTAACCAAATTTTCTCTCTTCATTTTGACCTGTTCATATTTGAAAAAGTTTTTTTTTTTTTGCCATTATTACGGACGATGATATATAATCTTTAACCTTAAAGATCTTAAAGTCTTATACAAAATGTACAAATTTATATTTAAAGTTACAGTAAATAATCTGTTCGAATTATCCTTTAAAGAGGAATGAATTTTTTCAAATTGTTTATCAAATTTTATTTTTTATATAATTTAATTTTATTCGCAATAGAATTTTATATAAAAAGTGCTAATTTCCTTTACTTCTACTCTTTAAAATAAGAAATCCTGAAAGTAAATAAGAACTTTTCAACATAAAAATCTTGTTTTTATTAAGTTATAATAAAGCAGTTTAGGAAAAAAATATTTTCTCTTCAATTTTTCTTTTCTATTTTTTTTTGTTAAAAAAATACTTTGTTTTTTTTCAAAAGTATTTTTCTCACAAGTTTTTAAGAAGCAACAGTAAATATGGTATACGATAAGCAATTATAAAAACGAATAAAGCCACCGTAAACTATATACATAAACGTATTTTCAAGATATAATCTTTAAATATTGCTTAAAGGACATGATCTGCTTATATGGTATATAAAAATTTCTCATCTGCATAAATCTTTAAGTACAAAAGTACAGAATTAAGATTATTTTCACCTTAATTTCTTTTAACAAAATAGGATTTAAATTCGTTGTGATACCTGCCTTTACTGTACCGGTAGTCCATATGAAAATAGGAGAATATTTCTTTTCTCATCAATACAACTAGCAAAAATCCAAAGAATATTAAAATAAGATGATTTGTTTTAGTTGGAAATGTAATTTTATCGGCTTTATATTCTAAGTATGCTGTAAATAATACATAATATCGCATAAAATACTTCCAAAATAAACTCGTGAATAGTTGAAAGAAAAATTTCATTTATTTTCATCAATTTTTGAACAAATCTTCGAACAAAAATAAAATAATTTCATCGATAAGAAAATGTCCTTTCTTTTTTATTGTATATAATTTTGGCTTTTGTTTGTTTGTTTTTTTTTCTTCTGTTGTTTAATATCGTAAATGATTAAATGGAAAATAGTCGCTCCCCTTTGGGGTCTTGAAATTTTTAGAAATCAAACAAATTTCGGAAATCAATAAACCATGAAGTTAGACACAATAGAATAGATTTTTAAGGGTAAATATTTATCTAGAAATTGTTTTTCATTATTTACATGACATACTATATTTTTTGGGGTTGTGTGTAGGGGGGGGGCGAGATGCTTCTGGTGGAATATTCCATCGACGGAATAATAAATTACGTCATACGGAAAAGCGAAAGTTCAAGGACTCTTTAGATAACATCTTTAATCAACTGAGAGTTGCCCAATCTTTTGTCTCGACGAATGATACCATTACGTAAACATTTATCTTACACTATAAGAGTATCCTCTGGTATATTAGATGAAAAATACAGGATCGTTATTATATATTAGTAGATTGATAAATTTTTGAGATTATATGTCAATAAATTGATGAAGTCAATAAGCAATTTTTTCCTATCCAAGTTGTTATAAATTTTTTTTTTTAAAGCTCCTAATTGATAAATAATATTCCTTTATCTGCTTATAAACTTTAATTGATAACAGAAGTTGTTTTCTAAGGAAAAGTTTTTTTTTTTAATTACAAAAAAAAAATTTAATTCCAAAAATAATCCTTTATCCGATCGGTCAAAATTTTTGACTGTACAAGTTCTGTTCAAAAAGGATCGCGAATTTTGGCCATTTTGAATGTTCAGTCAATTTTTGACAGCTGCTTTGCTTGCATGTGTTTTGGCTCGTTTTCGATTTTTGCCCATTCCAAAAAATGTATCAAAGAATCTGTTTCGGAAAGAAGAAAAAGTCACAGGCGGTCAGATCTGGCGAATACGGTAGCTGCGGCATTATTAGTGTGTTGTTTTTGGCCAAAAATTCGTGCACAAGCAACAATGCGTTATCATGGTGCAAAAGCCAATTTTTGTTCTTCCACAAATCCGGGCGTTTCTGGTGGATTGCTTCGCGAACCTTGCGCATAACTTGCAGGTAATATTCCTCATTGACCGTTCTACCCTGTGGCAAGAACTCATGATATACCACACCCCTGCAATCGAAGGAAACTATAAGCAAAATCTTCACATTCGACCGAACTTGTCGCGCTTTTTTCGGTCTTGGCGCGTGCGGCAGCTTCCATTGGGATGATTGAGCTTTAATTTCCACGTTATAACAATAAACCCATAAATCGTCACCAGTTATGATCCTCTGGAGCAAATTTGGATCATCGCGGACAGAGTTCAACAGCTCCTTAGCAAAGTTAATGCGATACTGTTTTTGGTCGAAGATGGGCAAAAATCGAAAGTGAGGCAAAACACGTGTAATCAAAGCAGCTGTCAAAAATTAACTGAATATATAAAATGGCCGAACTTGTCGGCATAAGTGAGAGACATGAATACCAACATATTCGATTCGAAAATCGTATAAACGTAACCCGCGGAAATTAAAAATACGCGATACTTTTTGAGCACACCTCCTATGTCCGCCATAACTCGTCCAATGTAGACTTCCAAAGTGTTGTTTGGTGCTGGTTAAATTGTTTTATTCATAGGGCATTCTCACACTTTTCTACCGGGACCAGTCCTCTGCTATTGTATAAACATTGTGTTACATAAAAACTCATATCAGGAGTGGGTAATTTCGATACAGTTTACAATAAAAAAATGTTCCTTGAACTCAGTCCTCTTTAATTCAAGGAACATTTTTTTATTGTTATTGTTACAATAAAAAAATGTTCCTTGAATTAAAAATAATGTTTTTGAATTCGAAAAATGTTTGTTTTATTTTAAAGGTGAAAATCTTAAAATACACTTAGTAGTATGAGTTTATTTTAAGATTTAACTCCTATGTTATTAAAACTAGTTTTTCTGAGATCTTAAACTAATTTTTATTCATCGATAAAAGTCTCTAATCTCAACATTACAAATATACCAAATCAGGTGCTTTAGTTTTCAACTTTCTGATTTGGTTTTGACAATCAAGAAGTGTGACTGCTTTGATATTGACGTGACTGCCTCGCCATTGACATTTTTTTCTATTTCGCTGGCTACTTCCCTAATCCCTAGGTCCCATTCTAGGGTACTGCCTCGGCATTAACATTTTTTTTATTTCGCTGACTACTTCCCTAATTCCTAGGTCCCATTCTAGGGTACTGCCTCGGCATTAACATTTTTTTTTTCGCTGACTACTTTCCTAATTCCTAGGTCTCATTGTAGGGTACTGCCTCGGTATTAACATTTTTTTTTATTTCGCTGACTACTTCCCTAATTCCAAGATACCATTGTAGGGTACTGCCTCGGCATTAATATTTTTTTTATTTCGCTGACTAGTTCCCTAATTCCTAGGTTCGATTGTAGGTTACTGCCTCGACATTAAATTTTTTTTTATTTCGCTGACTACTTTCCTAATTCCTAGATTATCACGTATATAGCACAGAGCATTGACTATATTTCTTAGTACCTTTATTGAGAAATATTTGTATTTTGCCGACATGACACTACATGGCACATGCTCAGAGTTATATGCCATATGTCCAGACTGGTTTTAGTTTATGGTTATATCGCATGATTATTTTGCTGTTTGGTTTTTTCATATTTTTATTTTTGACAGATCACGCATGACACGTGACGTTTATAAAAATCAAAAGTGCTCAGTTTTAGGATCATGGGAAGACTTACACTCGCCGAACAATGCTTACAAATTATTGTATTTTATTATCAATAAAAAAATATTATTTTATTAATTTTTCTAATAAAAATAAAGATGTCAACTTACCGAAAGAAAGAAATTACCTCATTCCGTTGAATGACCAACAACCCTTTACAAAACAATTCATATTCTTAAATAAAAACTTCTTATTAAATGTCATCAACAAAAAAACTATTTTGTAAATTCTTTATAAAAAAAAGATGAAAAACATACATTCATATGCACTTTCCGATAAGTGTCAATATAACCAACTTTTTTTTGTGTTTAGATTAATGAAGTACAGGGGAAAACCTTCAAAAGGTACTCGCCTGGAAGTTTTTCCTGCCAGGCGAGTTATGAGGGATTTTTACCTCGCTAAAACCTAACCTGCACCTCTGATCTTGCTCCCGGAACGATGGTTCCCCGGCGGCATTCTTTGTTAATACTACTTCGCCGGGGCGTTCTTGTTTGATGCTACTGCTGTCCCGATGTTATGACGTCTCGCGGCCTATTCTTCGTACGTTGTGTGGAGATCCTTGATAATGGATTCCGCGTACTCTTCAATTCTGTTCCAAGCCGATGGGGAGTCAGTTCTCTTGAATCTGTGCAAGTATGCCCGAAAGCATCCATGCCCAGTCAAGACTTGGGTGATGTAATACCCGACTTCCCCGTGCAGGCGAGTGACCCCTCGTAACATGTGGGATCAGCCGATGAATCCACCGACCCTTCGTCGAGTTGTCCCATCTCTCTTGCCAGAGGCGAAGACTCTCGGGTCTCTCCTCTTCACAGAGGACCTTTCGCCGCTCTTCCGTCTTCCTGCGATGTTGGCGTTCCCGCTCTCCTGCCAGGATGTCGATGTGTGGGCATGATGCCACGATGTTGACCGCATCGTGTGATACCGTTCGGTATGCTGACGCCACTCTGATCGCTGAGAGCCGCTGGACTGATGTCATTGTCTTGCGGTATGTTGTTAGCTCTAGCGATTTCGCCCACACTGGTGCTCCGTATAGCAGGACGGAGGTAACCACAGTTGCCAGTAGTCGCCTTCGGATTTGGCAGGGGCCTCCGATATTGGGCATTATCCGCGAAAGTGCGCCCTGTACTGCTGATGCCTTCCTGCTGACGCTGGAGATGTGTTCCTTGTAGTTGCGTCTGGCATCCAAGACCACTCCTAGATACCGGATGTAGGGTAGCGACTGGATGTCGTGATCGCCTCTTCTTATGGTGATGGTCTCCATTTTCTTCCGGCTACTCACAAGGAGTGCCTCGGTCTTATGTTCCGCCAAAGACAGGTCTGCCGATGTCATCCACTGTCTTATGCTTCGGATGGTGGTGGAGAATGCGGCTTTCAGTTCCTCTAGGTGTTTGGCTACCAGGACAACCGCTACGTCGTCCGCGAAAGCCACGAGTATTGTGTTCGTCGGTAATTGCAGATGGAGTAGGCCGTCGTACATGACGTTCCACAAGAGTGGCCCCAGGACAGAGCCCTGAGGTACCCCTCCTATGACCCCATACTCTGCTGGTCCGTCCTCGGTCTCGTATTGCAGTAGTCGATCACTGAAGTATGATCTGACCATCCTCCGTAGGTAGTAGGGCACCCCCATGTTCTCAAAAGCCTCCAAGATTCGATCCCAGCGGGCCGAGTTAAACGCGTTCTTGATGTCCAGGGTGACAATGAGGCAATACTTTTTAGAACCGCCTCTCCAGCTCTTTCCTGAGATGGCTTCCTTTGCAATGTTCGTGACGAGTTCCAACGCGTCGATGGTCGATCTCCCCTTCCTGAATCTGAATTGAAATTCGGAAAGTTGAGGATCGATGTATTGCTCCAATCTGTCGGCCACCATCCGCTCCAAGTTCTTCCCGCCCGAATCCAGCATGCAAAGTGGACGATAGGAAGCTGGCTCGTCCAGTGGTTTCTTCCCTTTTGGGATAAGAACCAATCTTTGTTGCTTCCATCGGGTCGGAAATACGCCTTGTCGCAGGCATGCGTCGTACATGCTTATGAACAAGTCTGGCCTGGCGGCAATTGCACTCTTCAGTGCGATGTTGGGTATGCCGCTCGGTGCTGCTGCCTTGCCATTCTGAAATCTAGTGCAGGCCCTCGTGAGCTCTTCCATGGTCACACCAGGAATTTCCACTTCTTCATCCTCCGGGTGGTAGTCGGGGAGTTCTGGTTTCTCCGGGAACAGATGTTCTACTATTCTGTGTAGTATGTCGGGGCAGGTTGGTGTTGTTGCGGGTAGGCTTTCAATATAACCAACTTGAAAAACAACAAAAGTATGCAAGCACTTCGGAATGCTACCACTTTCATGGAGAATGGCGTGTTTTAAAACTATCCGAAAGTCTACAAAATTGAGGCGCTTGATAATTACAAAATAAATAATATCATGTTGCCTTGTATCGTGTTTAAATTGTATTTTTGCTTGGAATAAGTAATTTTGAATGGATATTAATTATGCTTTTGAAATTCAAAGAGTTTCAATTACGAAAACTAGATGTCAGTGGGTGTCATGTGTGCATAAAAAAATATACACAAATTTATGCAAGCAGTACGATTTATTGCCGCTTTTGCAATAATTCAGACAGAACATTTACGAAAATCTGACATACGGACCTATTCAGGTATTCTTTTACTTAAGACCTCAGGCATTTTATTGAACTCTAATTAGGTGAACGTTAAAGTGACAGAAAAGATATATAGGAAAAGACATCCGCCCTTCCTAATTTATAATAAAAACTATTATTTTCGTAAAAAAATTTATTAACAATTATGTTTTTCTCGGAAAATTTTTTTTTTAAATTAAAAACAACATTTTTTATCAATAATTTAACTCAGAAAACCTCTGTTAATTGTTGCCATTTTTTTTTTAAATTTTTATTAAGTATACAAATAATAATTTTACATTTAAAAATGTTTTTTTCAAATTTCAATTTTTATCAAAAATTTTATATAAATAAAATAATTTTTATACTTGAACATTTTTTAATATTTTCCATCGAATTGATTAAATTGCTTCCACTTAAAAATTTTAAAACTGAATGTTTTTATTAAATGTTTATAGGATTTTTTAAACTATTTGAAGAAAAAAATTTTATGCTATTCAAAAATTACTCGTACATACCATAAACTGAAAAAAATTACAAAATTTTAATATACAATATTTTTCATTAAATTTTTATTATTTTAAGTGAAAATTAGCACTCGTTAAAATTGTATCATTAAAAATTTGAGAAGGAAATATTTCTATTTCAGTTAATTTTTGGATGAAAACGGATTATTAATTGTTCTGCCAAAGTTTTCCAAAAAGAAAAAAAAATATGAAAAATTCCTTCAGTTTTAGTTTTTTATATTAAATTTCTTTTTTTTTTGGTTACTGAAAGTTTAAAACTTTTGCGTTAAAGTTTGAACACTAATTTTTTTTTCTATTTATATTTTTTTTTATTAAATTTAATTTTTTTTATGTGTAACAGAAAAGTAATGAGACTGTTTTGTTAATTTTTTTCCAACAATTTCAATTCAATTTTAAATTGTACATAAATATTGTCCTCTTCTAATTTGTCCCTTTCGACAGCTATACTTCGATGGAAGCGTTTTTTCCACTCTTCATAGCTGTGCTGGAAGGCTTTAATTGGAATTGCCTTCAGTTCGGTCTTTATATTGCTTTGAATGTTATTAAAGTCCTTTTAAGTGTTTTTTTTTTATCTTGGGGAACATAAAAACTCATACGGTCTAAGATCAGCTGATTAGGAGAGGGGTGTGGTGAGGGTAGAGGGGGGTGTTCTTGGGAACCAGATTAATTTGTTTTATCCAAGCGTCTGCAATGTCCGATCTAACGCAAAGACCCTCTGTTTGAGCATTTTTAAGAACTCATATAATAAAAACTTGTTAATCGATGGTCTGATCTTACAAGAGCCCTTACCCGTTAAAGCCTTTTGAGATGACACCTACTGCAGGTGTAGAAGGAACCAACCGACAATCTTTATGCTAAGAAAGTCCCCAGTATCGCCAGATTGCTTTAAGTGATGCCATTCTCAATATTTTTCTACTATACTTTGTAAACATTTTCCTCCGATCAATTTCAATAAGTTTCTTATTAACTTTTCTATTAAAAGTTTTAAATTTCAACAACAACAAAAAAACTGAACTTTACAAGTTTTGCTAACGATTTAACTTCTGGAATCGATTCGAATACATTCAACCATGAAATAAAATAGTTTCTACAGTTTTTATTACTCTTTCAGAGTTAAATGGACAATTGAAGATTTATTTTATAATTTATAGATAAAAACAATCCATTTTAAATGAACAAATAACATTTATAATAGTTAATTTTATAATCTAAGATATTTAAAAATTACCCAAAAAAAAAACTATACGATTAACCAAACCAGACATATCAGTTTTTATAAGGAACCATTTCCAATCTATTAAACATTTTCTATAAAAAGGACTTTAACTACATTTACTGTGCTGATAATATCCTTATTAATATTAATCCCGAACTGAATTTAATTACGAAAGAATAATATTATTTTAATCGGAATTTTTTTTTTTGACTCTTTAGTCTTAACAGAATAGAAAATGTTGTCATCTAATAGTGAGTATGAATACTCGTTTATCATTCTACTATGAGTGCACATCCCAATATGTCTACGTAATGTGAATTTTCCTCCGCCCACGTCGATACTCTTCCGGATATAAAAATTCATAGCATCTAATAGGATGTACGCCTTCTCACCAAAAAGCAAAACACATTTAACCATATAGAAAATGGCTCCACTCATATTAGAATTTAATAACGTTCACAATTTATTCGCAAAAGAAAAGAAAAAACTAAAACGAAATCCCAATTCGCCCACATAATATTTTTTAAAGTAAACTTCAATTGCTGATTATTTTGTGATAAATTGGATTTTTTTTAAAAAATTGTTTCCTTTCAGATCAGGGTGTCTTCTTTGTAGCGTTTGACATGTCGGGTGCAGGACGATACCGTAGCTTGTGGGAGCATCATTTTAAATCGTGCCAAGGAATCGTCTTTGTTATCGATTCTAGCGACAGAATGCGTCTTGGTAAGTTAACTCGTTCTTTAATCATAATTTATTAATTATAGAATTTCGACTAGTTTTAAATATATTAGAAGAAATTACACATAAAATACTCAGTAAATTATATTGAATGTGATTAAATCTAAAAGTTGATTGTTGTCTTTTTTTCCTTCTTATGTTATTAAAGAAATAATTTTTTTTTAAAATTTAATATTTCCAAAACTTTCCTAAAAGAATTAATTAACTTTCCTCTAAAGCTTTAAACAAACTAAAATTTCTCTTTTAATTTATCACATAAATAGCTGCTATAAATATAGGTTGTCCCAAAATGCACGCAAGATTTCAATTTTGGCGCCATTTATACGGTAAAGTGTTGCCAATGAATAAAAGAGAAGACAGCGTGACAGCTGACAGTTTAGGGTTTTTAAAATGGAAGCGTTTTCATTGTTGAGCAATATTTTAAAAATAATGAAGGTTTTGCAGCTGTCAAAATATGATCGGAGTAGTGATTTAACACTCTAGCCATCCTTCAACAAGTCGTTCAACACAAAACATCGAAGCAATTCTGCTGAGATTCCAGGACCATCAATTCGGCGCCGTGGTTTGGAATTGGACATTTCGAGTTCTTAGGAAAGACTTGCATCTTCTTGCTTACAAAGTTCAATTGACTCAAGAATTGAAGCGTACTGACCACATTTGTTTGTAAGGTCCCTTAGACATGTGCTAGGGGCCACTTCATAGCGCCACGACTGAGAGGCCATTTGGCGACTTCATAGTTCACGTGGGTAGTTATCTGAAAAAAAACTGGTCTGTGGTTAGTAGTATAGAATATTGAGAATTTTGAGCAGATTAGTATGCTGTAGAAGTTTAAATAGGGGACTGGGGAATGGAGTTGTTAGGTCCAGAAGTTCTATAATGGGAGGAATCCTGGTCTCGAAGTAATTATTGGCTATGGATCATAGTGAAATGAGTAAGAGCAGTATGTCCAATCCGGATTCTGAGGAGCTTCCGTGCCCAGAATTTCGGTATGTATATTGAATACACTGGTTCATTAGTGATTGTCCAATGAGTCGACAAAAATGTGTCGCTATTAGTCCAGTCATCGTGTCTACGGATGGATAATGGTGTTAGTTGCCATTCTGTTAGTAGGCGAGGCAGATTGGGAATGACTGTGATTACTGGTCGACGGAGTGTTTCTCCAGCCAACTTGTCAGCACTTTCATTGCCCACAATTGCTACATGCCCTGGCACCCTTGCGAATGGAGTTCGCTGAATGGATTATGAAACAACAACAAGGGGATGCTGATGTTTCGAACAAAATTATCTTCAGCGATGAGGCTCATTTTCATCTTTATGGCGCATTTGATGTTCAGAAAATCCACGAGTGATTGTTGAGAACCAAATGCATCCGTGGATGTTACCGTTTGGTGCTGATTTTTGGTTGGAGGCATCATCGGACCATTATTCTTCGAAAATGCAACTGGTCAAGCACTAACAGTTAATGGCGTTTTGATAATCCAGTTTTTTATCCATTTGTTGCTTGTTGCTTGTTGCCTGTTCCCTGTTGATTGTTACTTGTTTCTTGTCGCTTGTTGCTTTTTACTGGCTGATTGTTGCTTATTGCTTGTTGCTTTGTGCTTGTTGCTTGTTGCTTGTTGCCTATTCCCTGTTGTTTATTGCTTGTTGCTTGTTGCTTGTTGCTTATTGCTTGTTTCTTGTTATTTGTTGCATGTTCCTTGTTGCCTATTGCTTGTTCCTTGTTGCTTGTTCATTGTCGCTTGTTACTTGTTGCTTGTTCCTTCTTCCTTGTGCTTGTTGCTTGTTGCTTGTTGCTTTTTACAGGCTGCTTGTTTCTTGTTGCTTGTTGCTTCTTCCTTATTGCTTGTTGCTTGTTGCTTGTTGCTTGTTGCTTGTTGCTTGTTCCTTGTTGGTTGTTCATTGTCGCTTGTTTCTTGTTGCTTGTTGCTCGTTGCTCGTTGCTTTTTATTTGTTCTTGTTTCTTATTGCTTGTTCCCTGTTGCTTGTTGCTTTTTGCCTGTTGCTTGTTGCTTTTTACTGGCTGATTGTTGCTTATTGCTTGTTGCTTTTTGCTTGTTGCTTGTTGCTTGTTGCTTATTGCTTGTTTCATGTTGGTTGTTGATTGTTGCTCGTTGCTTTTTACTTGTTGCTTGTTGCTTGTGGCTTGTCGCTTGTTTCTTGTTTCTTGTGGCTTGCTGTTTCTTCTTGTTGATTGTTGTTATAGTGGCTACGGGTGTTGTTGGAGTTGCATGTACTATTGCTGAAGAGGTTGCGATTGTTGTTGATGAAGTTTCGATTGTTATTGAATGGGTTGTTGCTCAATTGTCTGAGCCTGTTATATTGGCTCAGTCTGACTGCATCGGCTACTGAATTTGCTGATACAGCTGCCGCATCTGTTGAATTTGGGGTTGTGACTGTGGTTGAATCTGACGGTGTTGTTGGGACTGGACTAGTTGCTGCGGTTGAGTCTGTGGAATCACATTTGTTAGCACACCGTTTTGAATATTAATATTGGCCAGAAAATAGTTCCATGAATTTGCACACGGACTACTGTTGGCGTCTGATTTTCGGTCATGTAGAACTGCGCTGGATGTGACTTACTCTGCTGAAAATCTGCCGAACTTGTTTGTTGATATTCGGAAGTCACAAACTGTGGTTGCTGCTACTGCTAAAGATTCATTTGTGTCACATTTGAAATTTGAGGCATTGTCTGGCCCAGAATTCTATGTGATGACACTATAACTCCAGCAGATCTTTCAATGGCTACACCACCACCAGAAAACTGACTGGTGATTGTTATGGTTCCACTCGTCGAATGTTCTTATCATATCCGACGAAATTATTTTATAGTTTTTTTTAACGTATTTATAAAAACTTGTTTTATTTCATTTTTAATATTGTTTATTAATATTAATATACCCCGCGAAACAAATCAATTCAAAACCTGTGTTTTCTATTAAACAAAAATTTAATTTAATGCTAAATTCTAAGATTATCTCTGCTAACATTTTGAATCTTCAATTCCAACTCTTGATCCATTCATCATTTCATAAAGTTACAAGCGTTTTCTGCATCGGATACTTGGTGGATTTATAGTGTAAATAAACAATTCTGCAATTCAGATAGAGGTCATACTATGATGCGCACATAAATAGTACAACTAGTGCATTTATGACCGATTCCATTGTCCTAAATAATCCATCAGACGAATATGCATTCCTTCGTCCATCTACTACTATTCCACATATGGATTTATATCTACAGAGCAAAGATAATGTAGCATAAATTTACGGCTGAAAATTAAAACAAGTTTGCCCTAGTATGATATATTGTAGTTAAACGTTTGCGAACAGATTCAAACACATTAGGAATACCCCATCCCCATGAAAAGTGGAGACCAGAGCAACTTGTGTGTGTTGTTAACCTCAATCTACGCCCCTTAACTCTAGATAATACTCTTAATTAAAAAATATTCGACTACATTTTAAAGCTGATAATAGCATTGTTGATGCAGTTTTTAATGCACTATTTTTGTGGTGTTTTGTTGAACGCGCAATGCACAAATAATCTCATCAACAATTATGGATAATAAATGATAGATAATCAAGGGAAATTTTAATTTAAAACTCATTTCAATTTTTAGTGGTTGTTAAGGACGAGCTAGAGATTTTAATGCAACATCCAGACATCATAAACCGACGAGTACCGATTTTGTTCTTTGCCAACAAAATGGACTGTTCCGATGCCTTGTCAAGTGTTAAAATAGCGGCGGGTAAGTTTAAATAGAAATCATTTCTTAAGAACAATTTCATATTTTCCATATTGAAGATATTTTGTCCAACTTTAAAATGTTTTTTTTTTTTTTAATTTTTTACAATTAATTGTGTTTACAATTCTAGCACTTGGTCTTGAAAAAATAGACAATAAACCGTGGCATATAAGCTCTAGCAATGCATTGTCGGGTGAAGGACTTGAAGACGGTGTACATTGGCTAGTCGAACAAGTCCGTTTATGTGTCGCCAACTCGAAGGACACCAACCGACGTAGATCATCGACAAAAAAATTAAATGCGAAATAAAATTCCGGATAAATGGAAAAATCTTTATTATATGCTCAATTGTACACGCGCTTATCCCAATATTAATGTTAATACTCATATTAATTTATGTACATACATATGTATGCGTGTATGCCTGTACATATCGATTTAGTGTTGTAAAATAAATTCGAAATAAAAAAAGGATTTACTACCAAAAAAAAAAAAAAAATGATGATTTTTATTTTCTTTAATATTATTGCCGTTCGATTAATAATTTTTATGAATCGAATTTTATTTTCTTATAGAAATTTTACTTTGATATTATTTATTGTAGTATTCAAGGAGATTACGTGATAGGCAAATAAAATTGACCACCACCAACAACGAACGATTCGGCAGATTTTAATAATAATAACAGAATTAATTTACATCAAAGATTTGATATTATTCGTTTTTTATTGAAAGGATTATTATAGCCATTGGACATATCATACACATAGTTAATATTTATTTGTGAAAATCTGCTCAAATATTTGTTCAAAAGTAGCCATTGCAGAAAAAAAACTGAAACAGAATACGAGTATCGCGAATTTTGAATTTCCTCGGGTTACGTATATTCGATTTTCGATTTTTTTTGTGTCGTTATGTTGGTACGCATGTGTCTCACTTATGCCGACAAGTTCGGCCATTTTGAATGTTCAGTTAATTTTTGACAGCTGCTTTGCTTGCATGTGTTTTGGCTCGTTTTCGATTTTTGCCCATTCTAAAAAATTGATCAAAGAATCTGTTTCGGGAACAAGAAAAAGTCACGAGGGGGCCAGATCTAGGGATTATTAGGGGGGGGGCCAAAATTCTGGGGAAAATTCACAGGGGGGGGGTCCAAAAATTTGCGCACAAGCAACGATGCGTGAGCAGGGGCGTTATCATGGTGCAAAAGCTAATTTTTGTTCTTCCACAAATCCGAGCGTTTCTGGCGGATTACTTAGCGCAACTTGCTCATAACTTGCAGGGAATATTTCTTATTGACCGTTCTACCCTGTGGCAAGAACTCATGATGCACCACGCCCTTGCAATCGAGGAAAACTGTAAGCAAAACCTTCACATTCGACCGAAGTTGGTGCGCTTTTTTCGGTCTTGGCTCGTGTTGCAGCTTCCAGTGCGATGATTAAGCTTTGGTTTCCACGTTATAACCATAAACCCATGATTTGTCACCAGTTATGATCCTCTGGAGTAAATTTGGGTCGTCGCGAACAGAGTCCAACAGCTCCTTAGCAATGTAAATGCGATGCTGTTTTTGGTCGAAAATGGGCAAAATTCGAAGACGAGCCAGAACACGTGTAAGCAAAGCAGATGTCAAAAATTAACTGAACATTTAAAATGGCCGAACTTGCCGGTATAATTGGGAGACATGAGTACCAACATAACCCCACAAAAAAATTTCGAAAATAGAATATACGTAACCCTCGGACATTCAAAATTCGCGATACTTTTTGAACAGACCTCGTACATGTAAGGATTATAATAGAAAATAATTTTCTATAAATATTTTGCATAAAACAAACGCTCTTGAAATTAATATCAATTATTTTTTTTGAAAATGGTTTTGTGAAATTCAGTCTTTTTATCATATATATTTGGGTTTTTGAATTCAAATATAAAAAATTAGATAAATAATAAAAAATGGGACATTTTTGGGTGAATTTTGATTTATTTATTCAAATTTCGATTGGAATTTTTGTGAATTTGAATCGGTGTATATGTGGAATGTTCGTCTGTCCAGTAATGTCCGTTTAATGATAATTTTTTTACTATAAGTTTTTTAATTCCATTAATTGGTATTTTTCTGTTGATTAGTTAATTAATTTTAGTACACAAAATAGAATTAGGAGAAAAATGGCCTTGTTTTCTGTATAAGTTACTTAATAGATAATTACATATTTTCTAGTGCGCAAATTGTTTTTTTATTTATAAAAGTCAAAACACCATTGTCATATTATTAATATAAGCATTTATTATTTAAAATTAAAATATTATCCAAATATAAATTCATAAGCAATAGGAAGTGTTTTTCTCAATTGACAGGAACAGAAAGTTCGGTTGAAGTGTTGGATAAAAAGAAAACGCAACCAGCGCCATCAATGAACAACATTTCAATTTATATAGAAAACATAACCTCAATTTTCCAATGGTATATTTTTTTTGACGTTTGTTTTGACAACAGATAGCGGCTACCTCACGGTTTATAAATCTGAATTATTTCATTTCTTTTTCAAAACGAAATAAGAATGACATTATTAAAAGGCTGGAAATTTGTCGCATTTATAGGATGTTTTGTTGGCGCTGTTGGTATTACATTATATCCGATTGTCATTGATCCTATGATTAATACAGGAAGATACCGTGAGACAAAAAAAAATAAAAATATAATATAAATATAAGAAAAATTGCTCGAATATAAATAATTTTTAAAAAAAAACTTTAAACAATTTCAGAAGAAGTACAAAAACACAATCGTGCCAATATAAATCAAGAAGATATACAACCTGGAAGTAAAAATATTTACTTTTATAATTATATACAATTCGTTTATATATAATAATTTCTGTTTTAATGATTTTAGATATGAAAGTCTGGACGGATCCATTTGATAGGAAAAAATAAAAATTAATAATATAGAGAAATTATAATAGTATTAAATTAAATAAATTTGTTATTAGTTTTATTTTTTTTTTATTAATTTATTATGTTAGGAAAAGAATGAAAATAGAAATAGGTAAAATTTATTATAATAAATTAAATATTTTCGAAATATGTTAAATTCTTGATTATATAAATCGATTTCCAAAAAGTGACATAACTCAAAATGAATATTTCTTTTTATTTTAAATTCTATAAATTATAAATGCATAGCTAAAAAATAAATTTTTAATTCTTAATATTTGGAACATTATTAATAATATAAAAAAATTGTATTATATTAAAAATAGAAAGTTCTTATTTTTGTAAGCATCTAACTATACAGCTTCTTGTGAGTTTAACCATATCTTTAAATATAAAATAGCTCAAATTTTATCAATAAATAAAACATTAATAAAAATTTATTGTACATTTCAATACAAGAGGGACCATAATAAATATTTTACAGTCTAAATAAATTCATATCTAATGAATATTTTATCTCTAATACAAAATTGCTCTTAATTTAGTTGTTGATCATTTAAAAACTTTCTTCACGTCTTCAATAGGAAAAAACGGCAAATAATTAAAATTTTCAATGAAAAAATTGGTTTATTTTTTAATAAATAAAATCCCACCACCCAATTCAAAGCCATTGCCGCCACCATCAATGTCACTTTCGTTCCATTATTTCAAAACGTTCCTCGTAGCCGGCACAGAATAATTGGCAGACCTGATCGTTTCTGTCATTTGACGTTTACGATTTCACTTATTAGAAGATAAGTGGCCGTAGAGTTGTTGGTATTAAGCAAGAAATTTACACTTAAAAAATTAGACTAGACATTTAATATTACAAAAAATATTGTTTTATATTTATTTACTGTTTTTTTTTCCTTCATAACTGTTGCGGAAATACCATATAGCGATGGCTGCTTATATGCCAAAATTAAGTCAATTTTCTGCTGTTATTGCTTCTAGTATTAAAAATAATTGTAAGTGTCCGAAAATATTTATATTTAAGTAAGATATAAAATTTGATCTAAAACATTTATTTTAACTATATTCATATATTATAAAAGTAAAATAACTTTTTAAAAAAATTTTAATTGGGAAAAATTGCATCAAAATTGAGTGTCCGATCAAAGTCCAAACTTCAGGTTATACACTCTGTCTGTCACTTGTAGCGTTTTATTGTTTTTGTTTGATTTAGTGTTTTTTCTTTCATATTTTTCTGATATTAATTTTCTCGTCTTTACTAATTAAAATATAAATTTTTTTTAGCATTGAGAGGTATTGCAACGTCCAGTGTTCCACTATGCCAAAAAGCAGCTCCAGCAAATCCAACAGGTCAAAATATTGTTTTGGTTGACGGAGTGCGAACACCGTTTTTGCTATCAGGAACTGACTATTCCAAACTCATGCCACATGAACTTGCTAGACATTCACTATTGTACGTATCTATTAAATAATAGCTAAGAAATTGAGCAGAATTCATCTATATTTATTTCGAAATATTACAGGAGTCTTCTAAGAAAAACTAAACTAGACAAAGATCTGATTGACTATATCGTCTATGGTACTGTGATCCAAGAAGTGAAAACCTCAAATGTCGGCCGAGAGGCTGCTCTTAGTGCTGGTTTCAGTGATAAGACTCCGGCACACACAGTAACGATGGCTTGTATTAGTTCGAATCAAGTACGATCAAAAATGAGAAGTTTACCTTTTGAAAATTCCTTAATTTTTTTCTTCTTAATTTTCAAAGGCAATCACAACTGGAATGGGTCTTATTGCAACTGGAACATATGATATAATCGTTGCTGGTGGTGTAGAATTCATGTCTGATGTTCCGATTAGGCACAGTCGTAAAATGCGTTCCTTAATGTTAAGAGCGAACAAAGCAAAAACTCCTTTAGCAAAATTATCGCTTCTAGCATCGATTCGACCGGATTTCTTTGTTCCAGAAGTAATTTCTAATTAGATTATGCACTTAAGATACGAAGTTTTACAAAGTTAGTATATTTTAGTTACCTGCTGTAGCTGAATTCTCATCTGGGGAAACTATGGGACACTCAGCGGATAGATTGTCAGCGGCATTCAAAGTTTCTAGACAAGAGCAAGACGATTACGCACTACGATCGCATACATTAGCTAAACAAGCTGAAGAAAAAGGCTACTTAACAGATTTGGTACCATTTAAAGGTAGACTTTTTTTTTATAAATTGCTTTTCTTTTATTGTTCCTTTAAATAAAAACTTTATTTTTTCGATAACAGTTCCTGGTGTTGCAAAAACTGTAAGTAAAGATAATGGCATTCGAGTATCGAGCAAAGAAGCGCTGGCAAAATTGAGACCAGCTTTCATAAAGCCACATGGAACAATCACTGCTGCAAATGCTTCATTTTTGGTAAATTTCACTTTTTTAACAAAAATCAAAGTAAATTATTTCCAATTTAATTTGTTATTTAATATTTCAATTTAGACTGATGGAGCATCAGCTTGTATGATCATGACTGAGGCAAAAGCCAAGCAATTGGGTTTGAAACCAAAAGCGTATCTCAGGAACTTTTTGTACGTCTCACAAGATCCAGTTGATCAATTGTTGTTGGGACCAGCTTATGGTATTCCAAAAATAATGAAAAGATCTGGATTAACTCTGAAAGATATTGATTGTTGGGAAATCCACGAGGCATTTGCTGTAAGAATCTAAAAATAGGACAATTTTTATGATTTTTTTAATATAATTTTCTTTTTCGTTTTTTTTCAGGGACAAATAGTATCGAATCTAAAAGCTTTAGATTCGGACTGGTTTTGCAAAACTTATATGGGATTGGACAGTAAAGTGGGAGCACCTGATATGAACAAATGGAACAATTGGGGTGGATCCCTGTCTATTGGACATCCGTTTGCTGCAACCGGTGTCCGCCTTATTATGCATACAGTAAGATTCTTTTCAAAAATCATTTTATATTAACAATGAAAAGTCTAAAATTTTGAAAATTGGGGGTTTTATTTTAATAGGCAAATCGGTTAGTACGTGAAGATGGACAAATCGGTCTTGTTGCTGCTTGTGCTGCTGGCGGTCAGGGAGTTGCAATGATTGTCGAAAGGTATCCAGGAGCTACAGCTGATTAAATGCAAATCACAGAAGAAAATTAGTACTCATTTAACCACACACCCGAACGAGAACAATACGACACAGCGGAGTCGTTTTTTTTACATAAAAGCGTACACAACAATTTACAAAAAAAGAACTTATTTTCCGTTAACTTCCTTGTTAATACTAAATTGTATTCTTATTTATTAACGCAAAAAGTGTAAATTTCATTTTTTATAAACAAAAAATAAGTGCCTTTAGCATTTCATTCTTAGTGTTTTACTAGATGGTCAAGCGGAATTTGTCTGAAATGAACATTATCTTAAATGGTAGATTTATTTATTATTCCTTTGATGTTTTTTTTGGAAATAAAAGTTTTATTTATAATCTTTGGAATTTTTGAAAATTAATTTAATGGGTTTGTGGGGTTGGGTGTATAAAAGGACCTCAACACACTCGATTTTGATGAGTTTTCTTCTTTATTTTCGTATAAAAACAATAATTTAACAAGTCGACCTGATTAATAATATATTGGTCAGTTTTCTAATAATTCTAGTAAATTTGCTTATTTTTATTTATTCAAAATATTTCTAAATAAAATTTTACTAGTTTTATACTTTAACCTGCAGATGGCATTAGATTCAGTTTCGTTTTATGAAAAAAAACACTTATAATTAAATCAGTTTCTTTATTATAAGTGAGGTCTGTTCGAAAAGTATCGAAGTCTTCGATTTTTGCCCATTTTCGGCCAAAAACAGTATCGCATTAACATTGCTAAGGAGCTGTTGGACTCGGTCCGCGACGACCCAAATTTACTCCAGAGGGTCATAACTGGTGACGAGTCATGGGTTTATGGTTATAGCGTGGAAAGCAAGTTTAATCATCCCAATGGAAGCTGCCGCACGAGCCAAGACCGAAAAAAGGACGCCAAGTTCGTTCGAATGTGAAGGTTTTGCTTAGTTTTCTTCGATTGCAGGGGCGTGGTGCATCATGAGTTCTTGCCACAGGGTAGAACAGTCAATAAGGAATATTACCTGCAAGTTATGCTTAACTTGCGCGAAGCAATCCGCCAGAAACGCCAGGATTTGTGGAAGAACAAAAATTGCCCCCCCCCCCTGTAATCCCAAGATCTTGCTCCCAACACCCCCTTCCCCCCCTGACTTTTTCTTGTTCATGAAACAGATTCTTTGATCCATTTTTTGGAATGGGCAAAAATCGAAGACGAGCCAAAACACGTGTAAGCAAAGCAGCTGTCAAAAATTAACAGAACATTCAAATTGGCCGAACTTGTCGGCATAAGTAAGAGACATGAGTACCAACATAACAGCACAAAAAAATAATCAAAAAACGAATATACGTAACCCGCGCAAATTCAAAATTCGCGATACTTTTTGAACAGACCTCGTATATATAAAAATTATCAAATTAAGTTAAATAACAAATTAAACAAAATAGTAATTGTTTTAATTTAAAGTTAATGATCGAAATTAAAGAATTATTATTACAATAAAGAGAATTTAAAAAGTAAAAATATATTGGCGGCGGCAAATATTTATCATCATTTCATATATGACAAGGTTTATTATGCCTTGGCGAATTTTTACAATTCAACAAAAATATTATCAATTAAATATTTGATTTTTCATAAACCAAAATATGATAGGGAATTTGAAATTTTATATTTAAAATGTATTATTCAGTTATAATAATTATTTAAGCCATAATAAAGCCATAGTGTTAAGGGTGGCGACGCCCTTTTTAATTTGTTTAAAAAATAACCCAAGAAACAAATCAACATGCATGAATTTTGGGACAGGCTTTATGCACCATCAAAGTTGTAAAAATTTCCCAAAGAATTTCTACAATTTCTAACTTAAAAATGTTAATGAAAATCTTCTATCCATTATCCTGAATTGATTTTATAATAATAAGAGAAATATAAAAAAATAAAAAGGTGTATAACTGCCCAGTTGTAATTGGGCTACTACTACTACTAACTACGGCTTCAAATTTAAATGCATGCAAATGAATGCGATGAGTTATAACTACGCGATGCTAATTTCGATATTGTAGTGCAGCCCATACTTTTCTGTTTTAGAATTTATTTTTAAATAATTTACTTTATTTTCGGAACTAAAGTGGGTCACACGGTGACCCGCGGGTTATAGGTTGATGACCCCTGTTGTAGCTTATTTGCGACAAAACCCTACAAATGTCAAGTGCATACAATTAAATTTTTAGTTTTTATAATTCAGGCGTCGCAATTGTACAAAATTACAAAATTGAGAAATTTGAAAATAATTTTGTTTAGTATTGGGTTGTTCGGAAAGTAATTTCGTTGTCTCTCAACAGAAGAATTACGTGTAATTGTATTTTTTCACAACCAACTTCATAATTAAGCCGCATAATTATAGGCGTTTTCCTTTGGACCAATTTTGCTACTACGCGGTAGATGACCAAAGGAAAACGAAATTCTAAACTCTAGTAGAAACATACATCAAAACAGTCAGAAACAATACTGAGTTTACTCACACATAAACAATAAAAACTGAGTTTATTCACACATAAGCAATACTGACAAAAATATGACTTTTCAACATAACCAACGAACCAGCAAAAGTATCTATTTTCACTCTAGCAACTAGAATCCACCTAACGTAAATTGTATGCGTAACTCCCCGTTCGATGTTGTCGTTCGTTCGAGGTAGAGTAGATGATGACAGCTACAACTACCGCGTAGTAGCAAAATTTGTTCCAAAGAAAAACGCCTCATATGTATTTTGACAGATGACATAGCAAGGCTTGCTTGTGAAAAAATTCGATTGATACTGCGTAGTAGTTTTTGGTTGATACTCTTTTAAATATGGAAAGTGAAAAACAGAATTTTCGGCATATTTTACTTTTTTACCATAGAAAAGATAAAAATAATGTTCAAGCAAGAAAAAAATTATCCGATGTGTATAAAGAAACTGGGCTAAGTACCAAAACTGATTTGCAAAATTTCGATCCGGTAATTTTGATCTCGAAGATGCACCACGTTCTGGAAGGCCAGTTGAAGCTGATGTAAACTCAATTCTTCTCAAACGCCAAGAAAATGATCCATTTTTGAAGCGTATCATCACTGGGAACGAGAAATGGGTTATCTACAACAATGTTAAGCAGCGCAAAAGATCGTGGAGTAGGATAGATGAACCGAATCAAAGCACTTCGAAAGCCAATATTCATCAAAAAAAAGGCTGTGCTATTTGTTTGGTGGGATTTCAAAGGAATCGTTTATTTTAATCAATTCTGAAGTCTACTGTCATCAGCGGGATAAATTGAATGATTCACTTAAAGAAAAAAAGCCAGAATTGGTCAATAGTAAAGGTATAGTATTCCAACAGGATAATGCGAAACCACATACAAGTTTGACCACTCGGCAAAAGCTTTTAGAGTTTGAATTGGATATACTGCCACACCCACCATATTCTTCAAACTTAGCGCACCTTCCGGTTATCATTTGTTCCGGTCTCTACAAATTTTTTTAGACGGTAAAACGTTTAATTCAAATGAGGAGGTCAAAAATCACTTGGATAAATTTTTTGCCAGCAAAGAACAAACATTTTATGAGCGTGGAATCATGCAACTGCCAGAAAGATGGCAAAGGATATTAGATCAGACTGGACTATTTTTAATTGAATAAAATATTAATTCACTATAGGAAAATCTTTCTTGATTCGATCATAAGTGGAGATGAGTCATGTTGCTTTAAATATGACCCTGAAACTTAGCGTCAATCTGCTGAATGGAAGTCCAAAGGCGAGCCAAAACCAAAAAAAAAAAAAAATTGGGTTTTCAGAAGCCTCGAATCAAGACAATGTTGATTACTTTTTATGATTCGAAGGGTATTGTCCACAAGGAATTTGTTCCATAAGGTCGAAATGTTAATGGAGAATACTATTTAGGCGTTTTAGATCGTTTGTGGAAAAGAATTGGTCGTGTTAGACCACTTCACAAGAAAAGAATTGGTCGTGCACCACCTCAAAAGACCAAAAAAGTGAACGAATTTTTGATGAAAAAAAAGGATTTCTCTCATCAACCACCCTCCGTATTCGCCTGATCTATCACCATGTGAATATTTTCTATTTCCAAAACTGAAAACCAAGATGAAAGGATGATTTTATGATGATATCCCAGCCATTCAAGCAGCCGTAACCGAGGTGCTGAAGAACATTCCTATAAATGGCTGTAACTTTGACATCTGTCATCCGATTTTCATGAATTTAGGTGCGTTTGCAAGAGAATGAATGTATCTTTTTAATGCTGCAAATCGATCTTTCAATAGATGGCGTTGCATGTTATGTGATTTAAATATAAAGTTCGGTTTTTCAGTTAGCAATGATCTATTTTATATAGACTCACTGTTATATTCTTTAAAATGTCCTTCAGACATTAAAAATGTCATGCTTCAAAAATATGCATCCTAAAGTGTATTTTACTATAAATGCGTTTGATTGCGGACATCCTATCTAGCCTAGCCATTCTATGACGTTTCGAGAATTCGTCCTTCCACGAATTTGCTTAATCAAACTACACTACTTGTTAGTCATCTATCCACCCTACTTACCCAAAATAATATACTGAACTAAAAAAAAAATGGTATGTAATTTTCTTCTATCTAGAATACTTAAATAAATTATCCTAAATTGCAAGAAAATTACTCAGAATTCGAATTGGTCATCCTGCCGTCACCGACCGATGACTTCCTACTCGGCAATTATAAACATCCTATCTGCTCCAATCCTGTGGCGTTCGTCTGACCATACCACACATACTGACAGATTGTCACATAACAAGAAGAACTAATAACTGAACTACTAGATCCAGCTACACTCCCTTCCCCAGCCCTCTCTTCAAAAAATATAATTATTACTTTTCTTCTATCCAACTTTAAAAGGAAAAAAAACTTTCCCTAACTTTGTCTATTTGAACATTTATGACACCTGAGATGCCAAATGGCCCTACGATCGTGATACTTAGATGTGGGGCCCCTGCTACATGTCTTTGGGACCTTCCAATATCGATGAAAGTCAATTTCAAAGTTTTAAGAAACATGGAGAAATATTTACATTTATAATAAAGCGCAAGGAAATAGAAGAAAATGTTTTATATTTGCAATATTTTCAATTTCTAAAATTATGACAATTTTAGTTTAGAAATAATTGATTTGAAAAGTTCAAAGATAAATTCAAGAAATTGCGGAAAGATTTTAAAAAAAAAACAGAAGATAAGTGGTCTTAAAAAAGATAAGTTTTCATCTTTGAAAAAAAGGCATTGCGCCACTTTGTTCATATCCGGTTCAACTTATAAATGTTAGCAAATATATTCACTAAATGAAATTTATATTTAACACGAACAGGAGAACTGCATAACTTGCAGGTAATATTCCCTATTGACCGTTCTACCCTGTGGCAAGAACCCATGATGTACCACGTCCCTGCAATCGAAGAAAACTGTAAGCAAACGGGCTTCTCGTCGTTCACATCTTCTCAGCCCTCTGAGAAAATTTTGTACCACCGATAAACGTTGCTTCGGTCCAAGATAGCTTCACCATATGCAACAGTCAATATTCGGAATGCGTCCGGGCAATTAATTTGGTTTTTTAAACAAAATTTGATACAGATTCTTTGATCCATTTTTTTGAATGGGCAAAAATCGTAGACGAGCCAAAACACGTGCAAGCAAAGCAGCTGTCAAAAATTAACTGAACATTCAAAATAGCCGAACTTGTCAGCATAAGTGAAAGAAATGAGTACCAACATATTCAAAATTAGCGATACTTTTTGAACAGATCCCGTATATATTTTTAAAATTATTATTACTGGCTAAATTTAAGCTGGAATGGAAGCTCTTAAGTACCACATCAACTTAGGTTAATTGGCGATAGATAAAAGACACCTTGATTATGTGACTAGCTGGATTTGAACTCAAGACAGCTCGTCAAATTAGGTCACTAATCAAAATTTAATATTTCCCCTTTCTTCTTAAAATATTCCTAATGTAATATAATTTTTAATTTATAATTGGCTATTTTTTTTGGTTGTACCACGTGGTTTAAAGCCTTTCGGTTTAATATGCTCCACGCTGAACTTTCATCTCTTCTTAGAACCACGTGGTTAATATTTTGGCAGTACAACTCGTTGTGGGTTTCGGTATTCTCAAAAGGAGTTTGCTGAAGGAGGGCTTTCTCTGTACAATTTGTGAGACTCAGTCTATTTATATAGGTTCTGATCTCCCATTAAAGGGGTGGTCTATATCTTGCACATCTGCCAACGGGTTTCTGACAGAAGATTCTTTTTACGGGGAACCCACTTTATTCGCTGGCATGATGTACCCTACCAATTGCAGCTTCACTGTACTGATTTTTCGGGCAATGTTAGCTTTCCAGAAAATAGGACCATAAATCTTGCGCAGGACTTTTCTTTCCAACCAACCAAATGTTCAGTTGAAAATTTAATTCATCTTTCAGAAACATGGTCCATCTTGCACAGGAACATGTTTCTGAGCCATGTATTAAATTCAACAGTATCAAGATCTTAGAAGCCTGCACTTTGATCACCCCTGGAATAAATTTGAATCAAAATATTTTGCTAAACTTAAATAAAGCTCTATTAGCGAGCATAATCCTTTACTGAATTTCCATATTGAATTTGTTTTTTGATTTTTTTCAAGACCCTACATAAACGAACTCCTTAAAAACGGCAAAGTTTTTTTTTATTTAGCTATCTACAACATTATATATATTGTAACAAGAAGATTTTATCTTCTACTACAATGACAAAGACACTACAATGACAGGACAGGAATATGTGAGAGATGTAAAAAATCGAAAATCGAATATACGTAACCCGTGGGAATTCAAAATTCGCAATACTTTTTGAACAGACCTCGTATAAACCAAACTTGACTAATTTTGACATCACAAGTTCAACATCAGGCCAGATCTTATAAATAAAGTTCATTCAACTATATTTGTAATTATTTTCTTTAATAAAATATATCTGAATATTTACTATAAAGACTGTTTTAATACGAAAATATCTCTGATCTAAACGTCATCCTATAAATTCTCAAATTTTCGTTGATTTTGACTCGCAGCCAAAAAAAGATTGACGACCCCTGGGTTTTAGCAGCTCCGTAAAGAAAAGAGATAACCTAGAGAGAGATTGTCGAAACAGGTGAATAAACGTCAAGTGAAAAATGCATATACACCCGGCAGAGAAAAGAGAATTTTTCTTTTTGAAGAGAATATTCACACTTTAAGAGTAACTAGTCGATTTGTGTAAAAATAGTAGGCGAATGAGAATGATTGATTTTGTCATCGCGGAAAAGGACGCTTATTTACTCTCGGATATTTTTATATCTTTTCACTCAATAGCATAAAAATTTCTCTTTTATATAAAAAAAAAATTCCATTTTCTGCAGTGTTTGTCTCTCAATACGTGTGCTTAGTTGGTTTTTTGATTCGACAAATAGTGGTTTGTGTGTTGTTGCAGTGGTTTTTTTTTAAAAATAGTCACTTATTTTTATATAAAAGAACTTTTTCTTTTGGTCAGATTAGATTAAAAAAAAAAATTCTAATACTATATCTAAAAGAAAATTGTTTGCGATAAAAAATAACACTTAGACAATTTTTCTTAAAGAATCTAAATTTATTTACCTGGTGTGAGTACGCACGCGGTGATTGTTTCATTGTGTTTATTGAATATTAACATATAAAGCTGCATACAAATGACAAGTTTTTTTAATTTTTTAAATGAAAATTCTGATTAATTTGAAATTTCGGATGATGATTTTCGGGTAAGCTTTTTCCATTATTTCTACGCATATCTGGGGCATCGATAAAAAAGACAGCAACAACAACAACAACAACAAAACGCCGGCATTAACTTTGACATTTGAAGAGGAATCCTTGTCCCAGTACAGTTGATTCGCCTACACAATAGGAACAAAGCAACTGACGCGTATCCTTTAAAGTATCGGCCAACAGAAATTTACTTTTCGTAAATAATTAAAAAAAAATTCTATTTAATATTCGGTCGTTGTGATGTTTTTCCTAAAAAAAAATAGTGAAAATGTGCTTTTCATCGCCAACTAATCAGGTGAGTTTTGGGAAAGTTTTTTTTTTCTTCTATAAAATTGGGGCTGCTTTGACAGGACAAATTATAATTAAAAATTAATTATTATATAGTAATAAAAAATAAAAGTTTTCTGATCATATACCAGATAATTTAATATTTATTAAATAGATTTTCTTATAAGAGTAGAAAACCAAATTGAAATTGAGTCAAGTTGGTGGTGGTGATTGACGACTGCATTTGCAGCTAATTGCATTATTGTGTGCAACCCGGTTTTTTGCCAAAGAAAACAAAGTTTTTCAAATACAAATTTAGAAAATGTTTATTATGCAACAATAGTTGCCGTGGCCATGCGAATGGGAATAGTAAATTAAATATACTATTGGGTTGTTCGGAAAGTAATTTCGTTTTTCCTTTTTCTTATTAATTTAGGATCTAATATCCTTTGCCATCTTTCTGGCAGTTGCATGATTCTATGCTCATAAAATTTTTATTTTTTGCTGGCAAAAAACTGATCCAAGTGATTTTTGACCCAATTCATTTGAATTAAACGTTTTACCGTCTAAAAATTTTTGTAGAAACCGGTACAAATGATAATCGGAAGGTGTGCTAAGTCTGGAGAGTATGGTGGGTGTGACAGTAGAACCCATCTAGGCTCTGAAAGCTTTTGCCGAGTGGTCAAAATTGTATGTGGTTTCGCATTATCCTGTTGGAACACTATACCTTTCCTATTGAGCAATTCTGGCCTTTTTTCTTTAAGTTTTTTTTTTTTTTTTAAGTTTAGAACTCGCCTGGGAGACCTTCTACTTGCCAGACGAGTTATGCGGGATTTTTACCTCGCTAAAACCTAACCTGTACCTCTACCCTTGCTCCCGGAACGATGGATCCCCGGCGGCACTCTTTGTTAATACTACTTCGCCGGGGCGTTCTTATTTGATATTATCACGTGGTGCGAAGATCCTTGATGATAGATTCCGCGTACTCTGCAACTCTGTTCCAAGCCGATTGGCTCTTCAGCATTCATTCCACTATGTTTTCTGGACTAATGGAACGGTCCAGATTTTTCTCCAGTTCTGCCCCTGTCACCTCGTAGAAGGGGCATTGGAAAAACACACGTGTTCTGCATCTTCTATCACATCGCGGCAATGATGACAGTTTGGAGAGTCAGTTCTCTTGAATCTGTGCAAGTATGCGCGAAAGCATCCATGCCCAGTCAAGAATTGGGTGATGTATTGTAATACCCGACTTCCCTGTGCAGGCAAGTAACCCATTTATTGAGCTGTCCCATCTCTCTTGCCAGAGGCGAAGACTCTCGGGTCTCTCCTCTTCACAGAGGACCTTTCGCCGCTGTTCCTTCTTCCTACGATGTTGGCGTTTCCGCTCTCCTGCCAGGGTGTCGATGGGTGGGCATGATGCCACGACGTTGACCGCATCGTGTGATACAGTTCGTTATGCTGACGCCACTTTGATCGCTGAGAGCCGCTGGACTGATGATATTGTCTTGCGGTATGTTGTTAGTTCTAGCGATTTCGCCCACACTGGTGCTCTGTATAGCAGGACGGAGGTAACTACAGTTGCCTACGGCCTCCGATATTGGGCATTATCCGCGAAAGCGCGCCCTGTACTGCTGATGCCTTCCTGCTGACGCTTCCTTGTAGTTGAGTCTGGCATCCAAGATCACTCCTAGATACCGGATGTAGGGTAGCGACTGGATGCCGTCGTCGCCTACTCTTATGGTGATGGTCTCCATTTACTTCCGGCTACTCACAAGGAGTGCCTAGGTCTTATGTTCCGCCAAAGACAGGTCTGCTGATGTCATCCACTGTCTTATCCTCCGGATGGTGGTGGAGAATGCGGCTTCCAGTTCCGTTTTTCTTTAAATGAATCATTCAATTTATCCAACTGATGACAGTACACTCCAGAATTGTGTTGCTCGGCAGAAGCTCAAAATAAACGATTCCTTTGAAATCCCACCAAACAGATAGCATAACCTTCTTTTTTTTATGAATATTGGCTTTCGAAGTGCTTTGAGCCCGTTCGTCTTTTCTACTCCACAATCTTTTGCGCTGCTTAACATTATTGTAGACAACCCATTTCTCGTTCCCAGTGATGATACGCTTAAAAAATGGATCATTGGCGTTTGAGAAGTATTAAATTTACATTAATTGTTTTTATCAGCTTCAACTGGCCTTCCAGAACGTGGTGCATCTTCGAGATCAAAATTTTGCAAACCAGTTTTGGCACTGGCCCTCACTTAACACATCTTCTTTATACACATCGGATAATTTTTTTCGTGCTTGAACAGCATTTTTATATTTTCTATAGTAAAAAAGTAAAATATGCCGAAAATGCTGTTTTTCAATTTCCATATTTAAAAAGAGATCAACCAAAAACTACTATGCAGTATCAATCGAATGATTTCTTACAAGCAAGCAATATCATCTGTCAAAATACATATGATTATGCTGCTTAAGTGTGAGGTTGGTTGTGAAAAAATACAATTAAGTCCTCTGTTGGAAAAAAAGCGAAATTACTTTCCGAACAACCCAATACTATACAAAATTATTTTCAAATTTCTGAATTTTGTTATTTTGCACAACGCCTGAATTATAAAAACTAAGAATTTAATTGTATGCACTTGACATTTGTAAGGTTTTGTTGCAAATAAGCTACAACAGGGGTCGTCAATTTATGACCCGCGGTATAGCGATTGACCCACTTTAGTTCCGAAAATAAAGTATATTATATAAAAATAAATTCTAAAACAGAAAAGTATAGGCTGCACTGCATTATCGAAATTAGCGTCGCGTAATTATAACTCATCACATTGATTTGTATTTCTTTGCGTTTGAGAAGCAAATCACAAACGTCAATGCGACGGTACAAATTTGTTTCCGTAAGAGGATGAGGAACCCATATGTCGAGATTTGAGATTAAACCTACCCGTTTTAACAGTCGAATTCGATAAATTTAATCTGTCAGCGATCACACGAGTTATTATTCGCCGGTTTGCATTAATTATTGACTTTATTGTGTCTTTATCAGTAAAAAAAAATAAGTCTCATTAATTTTTTGTATTTCTTTATTATTGTACAATTTTTTTTTTAAAAACTGCAGCAAAAAAAATCAGTCTCATTAATTTTTTGTATTGCTTCACGGACACTAATCTTAATTGATATTTTTTCTAAAAAAAAAAGCAACTAATTTTAAATAATTAATGATCATGAACAGTCGAATTCGATAAATTTAATCTGTCAGCGATCACACAAGTTATTATTCACCGGTTTGCATCAATTAATGGCTTTATTGTGTCTTAATCAGCAAACGAAATTACTTTCCGAACAACCCAATACATAATCGAACATCTTGATTGGTGGACGTTATTAATTAAATTTTGGAAATTGTTTTCATTTCAAATAAAGCGAAATTTCAGCTTTTATTTATAGGAGTAATTACCGCACGTATTTCCATAAGTTCCGTAAGAAAATTTTAATTTAATCATATCATTTCCGTTTTATTAAAGCTTCCCGCATAATCTACAATACTATACGTGTATTGTAGTCAAATAAGTACTGTTCATTTTTATTCATTCTTGATTTTTGTTCTAAAAATAGAATTCAAACGGTTTTTTATTTGGCATCATGCGTTTAACCATTTGAAATTGGCAGTTGAAATTAATTTTGAAAGAACGTTGACATATAATTAGAAACAGTGCACTAAATTTAATGATAATATAAAATTTTGAAAGTAAGTATAATTTTAAATGATTGCATTTATTAGGGGGGAAAAAAAGAACTGTACACCGGAAATTCGACGGTTAATTGTTAAGAAATATCGCGAGGATAAATTATCAATGGAAACAATTGCTGCGGATCTGAAGTGTTCCAAAAAGATGATTTTTAATGCAGTTAAAACATACTCTGAAACCGGAAGTTATGAAAACAGGGTGGGTCGGAGCAGACCGCGAAAAACGACACAAAGAGAGGACAGGGTTATTACCAGAATGAGCAAAGAAAACCCTTTTCTAACCGCTAAGGAAATAAATACGGCTGTATCGAACGATTTAGAGCAAAAATTGTCAGAAAGGACAATTCGACGTAGGCTGAACGAAGCAAGACTGCATGTGTGCATTGCTCGCAAAAAACCAAGCGTTTCAAAGAGAAACATAAAGCGCAGGTTAGCTTTTGCAAAAGAGCACTTAAATAAACCGCTGCCATTCTGGCGAAAAGTCCTGTGGAGTGACGAGTCAAAATTTAATTTGATCGGGTCCGATGGTAAGGTCTACGTTAGACGACAGAAAAATAAAGAATTGGACCCAAGGTATACCATTAAAACAATCAAACACGGTGGTGGTAATATAATGGTTTGGGGTGCATTTTCCTGGCATGGCGTTGGTCCGCTATTCAAAATTGACGGACGAATGGACCAACACGGGTACAAGAATATATTGGAAAATATAATGGAACTATATTGTGATGATAATATGCCTGTCTCCTATATTTTTTAACAGGATAATGATCCTAAACACACTTCACGGTTAGTGAAGTGTTGGTTTACGAAGAATAAAATTAATGTATTAGACTGGTCAGCGCAGAGTCCACATGTTCAAAAAGGATTGAGGAGCAGGACTTCGAAAAATCAAGGACACCTGCTTCAAAATATTTAAGATATTTGGAGCAAAATAAATATTAAGGTTTGCCAGGACTTAGTAGCCAGTATGCCAAAACGTTGTGCGGCGGTCATAAAAAATAAAGGATACCCAACCAAATACTAATCACCAAAAAGGATTTTTTTCATTTCTTTTATTTTTGATGTGATATTACCAAAGGAAAATGTGATTTATTTTATTGGTTTCTAATTATAAGACCAGCCAATACGAACTTGTTTGACCTATTTTGTTACTTACTATTTTAAATAAAAAGTTAATTAAATAAAATTATTTTCTTCCTCAACACAGGATACATTTGTACTAAATTCCCAAATTTTTAGACTTTCCGTACGTTTTTTCAGGATATACGAGTATAACCAATTCTTTAAAAAAAATTATCGTTTCTAAATACGAGGGTTCGTTTAATAAGTCCTTAGAAGAAGATGGAAAAAAACTGTTTTTTAAAAAAAATTTTTTAATTTTTCAACATAATCTTCTTTTAGCTCTATACACTTTTCCAACCGTTTTTCCAAAATTTTATCCCGTCCACAAAAATAGGATTTCGGAAGTTTTGCAAAATACTCATCCGTTTGAGCAATGACGTCCTCGTTGGAAGTGAACCGTCGTCCGCCAAGCCATTTCTTCAGATTGGGGTAAAGAAAATAGTCACTACGGGCCAAATTCCATTCTCAATTCCACAATTTTGGCCATGGAAACAGCGCAGGTGTGCACACGCGCATTGTCCTGATGCAAGAGGATTTTTTTCTTCTTCAGATGGGGGCGTTTCTCTTTGATTTCCTCGCTCAACCGTTGCAATAACGACGCGTAATACGCTCCTCTTATTATTTTTCCTTTTTCCAAGTAGTCGATAAAAATGATGCCCTGCGAAGACCGTAGCCATCCCTTGCCGGCCGATGGCACAGTTTTTGCCTTCTTCGGAGCCCGTTCACCCTTGAAAATCCACTGTGATGACTGTCTCTTCGTTTCTGGAGTGTAGTAGTGTATCCAAGTTTCGTCCACAGTGACATATCGACGAAGGAATTCGGCAGGATTGCGATGAAAGAGTGCCAACATAGCCTCAGAGTCCACTGCACGATAGCGCTTATTCTCCTCTGAGAGCAAACGCGGCACCCATCTTGCCGAAATTTTTTTTCACAGACAATTTTTCATGCAAAATTGAAGCGACTGTACCTTGTGATATGCCCGTGGCCTCAACTAATTCGCGCACTTTAATTCGCCGATCGTTTAAAATCAGATCATGGATTTTGTCGATGATTTCAGGAGTAGACACCTCAACTGGGCGTCCTGAACGATGTTCATCTTTTGTGGATGAACGGCCACGTTTAAATTCATTCACCCAATTGTAAACCGTCGCAAACACAGGTCCAGATGTGCCATGAACTGCATCCAACTCGGCTTTGATTTCTTTCGGGCTTAAGCCTTTCAAATGGAGATGTTTTATGACAGCCCTAACCTCGCTTTTTTCCATTGTTATGCACAAATAAATGCCGTTAACTTTAATCGACGATAGAAATTGACCTACGGTATGGGTCGAGCTGAAATTTTGACAGCTTTCCTGTCAATAATGCTACTTACAAAAATCTTTACTGACACTACAAGCGCAATTTCTCGGATTTTCCAAGGACTTATTGAACGACCCTCGTATATGACCGCCACTGTATATATATATATATATTTATAAGTCTGCTAATATTTAATTCCATAAAACAAAAATTCGAAAAATATAATATTTTCATCATTTATCAAATTATAATTTTTACAATTATTCAAAATCTACTCAAAAATGTAATTTACCTTTTGTACTCGTATAATTAGTGGAAATTGAATTTAATTAATTAATTAACATAACAAAATAAAATAAAAGAAATTCTTTATACAAAGTAATTATTTTGTTAATTTGGTAATTTTTTTCCATAAACATTCGTTCATGTATGAACATTCTCGGTGGAATTTGCTCGAAATTACTTTTGCGTCTATGCAAAAATTATGTACATTTAAGCAGAAATTTTTGTACTTTGCTTTTTTTCTTTCTATATATTATATTTTTAGATATTCATATAATCCTTTATTTATACAAATATTCCATATTAATACAGAAAATAACCAATGGATAGGATTCTTTTGATAAAAATATAAAAAAATTTCAGTGCACGCGAAACGGAGTCATCCTTATTATAGCTTGTCCGTTAGTCCCTCCATAAGACCCTATAGAACGTCTCAAGTGAATTTGTGATTTTTTAAGTGCGTTCAGAAAAATGAAACAGCGAAATTTGGAACAATTTGACTTTCGAACATTATAAGCAACATTTCTTATTAAAAACACAAATTTTGCGGTGACAAAAATAATTTTTAATGGGCCGACAAGCTGTGTAAGATGAATCTCACTCGGGGAGATCTTCAACATTGAAAGCATTGAAAACTGTGACTCTGTTGTGAAGTCAGACCGTCGATTAACAGTTTTTTCAAACTAAGTTTTTATTTTAAAAAAAGCCCTTGATATGCTCAAAAAAAAATGCTACTTTGCGTCAGATCGGAAATTGCACACACATGGATGCTAAACCATAAACATGGGGTAAAAATGAAACTACTTTTGAAGGAGCCTCATATACATAAATTATTTAATTTATTATTTAATATTTCGATTTCCACTGATGAAGCATTAGCTTGTATGATCATGACTGTGGCAAAAGCCAAGCAATTGGGTCTGAAATCAAAAGCGTATCTCAGGAACTTTTTGTATGTCTCACAAGATCCAGTCGATCAATTGTTGTTGCGGACAGTCTTTGGTATCCCAAAAATAATGAAAAGGTCTGGATTAACTCTATAAGATATGTGGTTCTGTCATTTTAAAACCACATATTTTCTAGTATAAATCTTAAGTTTACCAGGTGGAAAGCAAAAACAAATTTATTCAAAGTACTTGCCCTCGCTGGCTACATTTTTCCTATCTCTCGGGCAATTTATGGATACCACGCCAAAAAAATTCCTTCTCTTTCGAGGTAAACCCCTGATTAAGCCATTTTCGGACGCCTTCGTAAGAATCGAAGTGCTGCTCAGCGAGCGCGTGGCCCATCGACGAAAACAGGTGGTAGTCGGAAGGGGCCAGGTCTGATGAATAAGCGGAGTGAGCAAGCACTTCTCAGTTGAGTGCCTCCAAGTAGTTTCGGACCATTTTTGACATGTGCGATGGTGCGTTGTCGTGAAGGTAAATCAGCTTGTCATGCCTTTGTTGAGAATCCGTTCTTTTTTCACGCAGGGCACGGTGCAATTTGATCAGTTGTTGGTGGTAGCGGTGGGCATTGACAGTTTCACCAGATTTCAACATCTCATAGTAACGATACCCTGCTGATCCCACCAAACGCACAGCATCGTCTTCCATCCGAAGCGATTTGGTCTTGGGGATGAAGTTGATGGTTGGCTGGGATCAACCCACGAATTCTTGCGTTTAGGATTCTCGAAATATATCCACTTATTTCGAGAATAACGCTTTCTTGCGTTTAGGATTCATCGCCTGTCAAAATCCGATGCAGGAACGACTTTCTATCGTTTAATTCATACGGCATTCATTTTCCGATCTTTTCAATCTTCCCAATGGCACGTAAACGCATGGAAATGGCTGGTTATGTAACAACAAATTGCTCCGCGAGCATTTTTTGCGATTGGGTATCGTTTTCCTAGGCCGATTTTCATGGTTCTTGTCCCACAAGTCAAAATTGCCGTCTTTGAACCGATGAAACCAATCTCTGCACGTTTTTTCCGATAAAGCACTGTCACCATAGCCCTCCATAAGCATTCGATGCAATTCGACAGCCGATTTCTTCATATTGAAGCAAAAAAGCAGTGCTTACCGCATATGCTCTTTTTCGAGCACAAAACTAGACATGATTACCAAAAGAAAAATGTATGTTGTTGTACGAAATTGCTGACAATGTGCACTGATTAATGTTGACATATGTCAAACTCATAAAAAATAGTATGGCGTGCCCATGGTAGCTTAATCCGCTCATTCCCGCCATCTCTAACCAAACAGCGGATTTAAGCTTATACACCTAGTAGATCAAAAAAAAAAAATATGGTTATTATACGGCCATAGCGCTTACAATTGACGGTAATGGTTTCTCTATCTTTATTTGCAATAAAAACCTTCAGACCAAAAGGCACACCGGAAAGTCACTTTTCGCGAATACAAAGGCTTTCCCATAGTTATTTGTGGGTTTTTTAGAGCCTCATATGCGAGGGAGAAATAAACCTCATTGCTGTGGTTACAGCAGAATCACCACTTTTCTTTGGTTGTAGAGAGTTTGAACGAATAGTTTGGGGATAAGACTATTAAATGGCAAAACCCAAAATTTCTTCTTCTACCGAAAGTCTTATTTTGTAAAGTCTTGAGTTTTATGAATCCTCGTGATGGCAATTTGCTAGGAAAGATTTCTGTCAAAAAGCAAACTGAAGATTTCATCATTAAATGAAATAAAAAAAAAATGAATCATCTTTTTATATTTGAGAACTAAAGATTCTTAAGTAATCATTGTCACAAGATTAGATAATATTCCCTAAGCTAAACATAAATATTTCTTCAAACTTTTCTTATAATTCCAACCACTTTTTTTTTTTTTTAAAACATGAGAATATGATTATGAACATAAATAATTATAAAAAATGAACGAAATTCAAAATAATTTGTAAACATTAATTTTGGTTTAATCTAATTCACACTATAGTGTAAAAACATGAAAAATTCTCCCGGATTCTGTTAGAAGATATTCGATATTTTAAGAAAAATCTAATATTTGCGATATTTTTTTCTCGCTCGCGATAATCTTTAGTTATAGGCTTAACAATTTTCATTTAGAACATTATTGAAATATTTCCAAATTATATTAATAATAATTAAAAAAAATATATCGATTAGATCTGATTTAATTGGTTTTTGCCCACGATTACTTGATGATGAGTTTATATGATTCTCATATGGTGTGAAAAATTATTGTTCAAATCAATTTAATTGCCAAATTGGCATAAATACGAGTACACACTTTCAAGTTTAATATTAGATACAAAAAAAAATGTTGGTTGGCGAGGTTTTCTTCAAAACAATTTTCATACTTTTTAAATTGTGGCAATTTTTTATTTTCCAGCTCTTCACTTAATAAACGAAAATAATTTGTATTTTTTAGCTATTTTATAATATTAACTTACAGAAAACTAAGCAGAGAAGTATGTTTAACGAAAAGCAAAAAAACCATTTTTTTTCGATAGACTTTTAAGTTTGTTATTATTAAGTAATAATCCTTGAAAATGAATAGTAGCTATTTTGTTGAATAGCCAACCTTCCACATCTAATAGAATTTATTGCAGATCTCAAATATTAGTCACCATTAAGTTGTGGATAATTTCTTAATTTATTATTTTAATTTATTGGCACTAAAAACCCTTTCTGGGTGTGAGTATTGGCACTACAAGGCTGTGTGAATATTGGCGTTGTCAAGTCTATTTAGGTCTTCTATATGTACGTCTGCCCACTGGGTTTCGGACAAGATTTCCTTATTCTAGAAGCCAATTTACAGTCAATATTTTAGGAGCAAATTTGACACATATGAGGCTCTAAAAAACCCACAAATAACTGTCGGAGAGCCCTTCTATTTTCGAAAAGTGACTGTCAAAAGTGCCTTTCAGTTTGAAGGTGTTTTTATTGCAAATAAAGAAGAAGAAACCATTACTGTCAATTCTAAGGGCTATGGCCGTATCTGTAAACTTAAGATGTTATATTGGAAAATATGCGGTTTTAAAATGGCGGCACCACATATCTTGTAAAGTTAAACTAGACCTTTTCATTATTTTTGGGATACCATAATCTGACCCCAACAACAATTGATGGACTAGATTTTTTGAGACATACAAAAAGTTACTGAGATACGCTTTTGACTTCAGACCCAATTGCTTGGCTTTTGCCGCAGTCATGATCATACAAGCTTATACTCCATCAGTATAAATCGAAATATTAAATAATAAATTAAAAAATTTATGTATATGAGGCTCTAAAAAACCCACAATTAACTGTGGGAAAGCCATTGTACAGGTCTGTTCAAAAAGTTCCCTTCAAAGTAATCTTCACCAGATATTATACACTTATGCCAATGTTTTTTCTAATCCTCGAAGCACTTCAAAAAATTATTTTTTGTGATCTTGTTCAGCTCCTCCTTTGATGCCGTCTTTATCTCCTCAATCGTAGCGTAGCGTCCTCGTTTCTTGGAGCTCTTCAGTTTCGGGAACAAGAAAAAGTCAAAGGGGGCCAGATCTTGGGAATACGGTGGCTGCGGCGTTATTAGTATGTTGTTTTTGGCCAAAAATTGCAGAAGCCAATTTTTGTTCTTCCACAAAACCGGGCGTTTCTGGCGGATTGCTTTGCGCAACTTGCAGGTAATATTCCTTATTGACCGTTCTACCCTGTGGCAAGAACTCATGATGCACCACGCGCCTGCAATCGCAGAAAACTATAAGCAAAACCTTCACATTCGACCCAACTTCGCGCGCTTTTTTCGGTCTTGGCTCGTGCGGCAGCTTCCATTGGGATGATTGAGCCTTGGTTTCTACGTTATAACCATAAACTCATAAATCGTCACTAGTTTTGACTCTCTAGAGTAAATTTGGATCCTCGCGGACAGAGTCGAACAGCTCCTTAGCAATGTTAATGCGATGCTGTTTTTGGTCGAAATTGGGCAATTTTGGTGGATACGTTAGCTGGAAAAATGTTCATGTATGAGGCTCTGAAAAACCACAAATTACTGTGGATAAGTCATTGTATTTGTGAAAAGTGACTGTCTGAAGTGCCTTTTGGTCTGAAGGTGTTTTTATTGTAAATAAAGAAGAAGAGACTCTTCTAATCATTTCTGAGCGCTATGGCCTTATGCTAATTTCTTTTTTTGTTGGCTTAAACTTAAAAATATTAATCTGGAGAATATAAAGTTTCAATAAGAGGGCGCCACAAGCTACATTATGCTACAAATTTTGGCCTTATTGCACAAAGAGATAACAGGACTAGTAATTTTGAAATTTTTTTATGTCAATTGGGCTCCAAGATCGTGCAATTTGACACCGTTTTCTTGTAAGGTTATGCATAAGATCGTATTTATGAAAGCAATCTTCTCACATTTTCGTGTAGGACTATATAAAAAATAGTGCCTACAAAGATAATATTTAAACTTGAAAGCATTTAAAAACCAAAATCCTTCAAGAAATTGCCGAATTACAGCTCAAAATGTGCGAAAAAGTCATCGAAAATTACCTCTAAAGAATTAAGCCTTTCAAGAAATCTCGTGACGGTCATTTGAAAATTTTGAGATTTTGTGATCTCAATTGGGCTTTAAGATCGCGAAATTTGACACCCTTTTCTTATAGGACTAATGCGTAAGATCGTGTTTATACAAAGCAATTCTCTTAATTTATCTTGTAGGAAATTGCCGAATTGTGCGTAAAAGTCATCAAAAATTATCTCTTAAGAATTAATCGCTTCAAGAAGTCTCGTGACGACCATTTGAATTTGCTTATATTTTATACGATCAGAATTGTTGGTTACGTTTGAAATGTTGACAGCAGCAAAAATGTCTGAATTTTTCGTCAAAAAGAACTAATAAAATTTTGCCTTTTTA
Source organism: Atherix ibis (assembly GCA_958298945.1). Classification (NCBI taxonomy): domain Eukaryota; kingdom Metazoa; phylum Arthropoda; class Insecta; order Diptera; family Athericidae; genus Atherix; species Atherix ibis. Next base: position 24,273,294 of record OY282605.1, on the reverse strand, counting down.
ATTTTTGATATTTTATTTATTTATTATTGATTGTTTAATAACCAAACAAGGCATTTTAATTTTAGTAACAAAGTTTGATTCAACGATGAGACTCATTTTTTTTAACGAAATGAGTCTAACTGCCGTATATGGAGCTCTGAAAATACATGGGGCACGTATTCCTTTCAAACTGAAAATAGAGAGACGAAAATGCTGAGCGCTATAACCACCCTTTTCTTAACTAAACTTGAAGATTTAATCTAAACTGTATGTGAGTTTAACAAAGCGGCACTACAAGCCACATACCATGACAAATGTTGGCTTTATTATGCAAACGGTTCTCAGGACTAGTAATTTCAAGATTTAGGATATCAATTGGCCTCCAAGATCATGCGATTTGACGCTGTTCGAATTTTTCTTATAGGACTATACAAAAGATAGTCTTTTCAAAGACAATATTTAAACTTAAAAGCATTTAAAAGCCTATATCCTTCAAGAAAATTTCCGAACTACAGCTCAAAATTTGCGAAAAAGAATTAATATTTTTAAGAAGCCTCGTGGCAGCCATTTAAAGGTTTTTTCAACTTTAGAGATTTTGTGATATTAATTTGGCTTCAAAATCGTTCAATTTAATACCGTTTTCTGACAGTTCTCAAATTTTAGAGCATTCAAAAATTTAAAATCCCCCAAGTACCCATACATATGTGCGAAAAAGTCATCGATAATTAGCTTTAAGGAATAAATGGATTCAAGATCTTGATACATAATGGCAAGATCCAGTTAATAAAATAAAATAAAACTTTTATCAATTTAAAATGTATTTTTTTTAAGTTTACTTTCCGGAGTACAAATTGGATAACCCTTTAAATACAAATAATTAAAAAGAAAGTGAAGATTGATATCTCTTAGCCCTCAGTCCTTATTTTGTTAATATTTTGCAGTAAAAGAGTTCATGCTTTTATTCACCCTCAAATAAATTCAAATTTTACTACTTAAGAATAAATTTTTAAATCGCTTTTGGAATATGAATAAATTCGGAAAGTTTTCATAAAATTTTCAGGTCAATTTAACGTCTAATAAAGAACATCTAATAAAATTTTTATATTCTCGAGTGTACCATAGTTTAATTTTTATTGCCTTCTTTTTTTGTTTGCAGATTTTCATTTTGATATAAAAAGAAAACCCATTCAAATCATGCTGAGTTTAATTTTAGTTTCACTTTTGACCCTTTATAACGACTCATCTTGACAAATGCCAAATAATAACTGACCACCGATCTGTCAAAAACACGCGTCAAAAAAAAAAACAACCAACATGGCCGCAGTTTTTATTGGAAAACTCTTTAAAAATCGCCATAATCACTGTTTGACAGATTTTGCTCAACTTTGAGCAAATTTTACCATTTTTATTGTACATAGCTCGTTTTTGTATCTTTTTTAGTTACCATCCATGTGAATTTTATCTTAGAAAAAAAAACCTTCCCTCCGGTCTAAATAAAAATGTATATAAGTGCTTATAGGTCACCAACCCATTTAGATTGACCTCAAACGAACAAGAAAATCATTGACTTAATCAATAATAAAATTACGTTACCAATTTATATTTATAATTTAACTTAATTAAGAAACAAACAGCAAAATAACTAAAAACATCTTAGTAAATATGACAGATTTTTAATATCACAGTAAATAAACATCGAAATAATTGAAATTATCTTTTTGGATATTTCATGAGATTTTTCTTGTAAAAGTAATTCAATTTGTTTCTACTTGAAAATTCTGAACAGAAAATTGTACATTTTCAATTTATTGGATTCTTTTTGATAATAAAAATATCTTCTTTTTCTTTCCCACTAAGAATATATATACTTAAAAAAAGAAAATAAAAGTATAGTCTAAAGATACTTTCAATTAAGAGAAGAGAATAAATCTAGAAATAATAAAAGTATTTTTAAACTTGCAGTGTTAAGAGTTTTGTCTCGTAGGACGTAATAAAATGAGCCAAATTCTTAAGTGAATTTATATGTTTTCTTATTGTTTCAATTTTTCTTCGATTGTTTGGGAGAAAATTTTTCATTTTGACAAGAAAAGTAAACAATCTTCATAGAATAATAAAGAGATTAAGTATTGACCAAGTATTTGTTATTTAAATACGATTTCGATCATACTCGAATGTGCTTGATAGTATTTAGAATAATAGCTTTGATAATGGACTGATACGAATGTCTTATAGTCGAATCATTTATCGCTGATATACTCGCACCTGAATGAAAAATGATTCATGAAGTCCGCCTACAATAGTGACACTGTTTATGGGTGAACAGATGACAGATACGTCGAAAACTAGCCGCAATAAAAAGTGCTGCTACAAGTACGTCACAGCCAAATGACAACGAAAAACCAGAATCAGGAAAAATAATAATAATAATAATCGTAATAAATTATTGTTAATTGCGAAAATTTGGCACTATTCCACTTAGATCGCTAGCGGAACATTTGAATCGCCCAAAGGCAGACTACCCAATCCTCTAAAGTCCCGAATATCCAAACTAATCTCTAAGAAGTATACGAAAATTCGAAATTAATTCTATTAACACTTGTTCTGAAACAGGATTAAGTTTATTAAATTTTTTATGTTTACCTGAAGACAATATTTGTTTTCGGAGCTAAAATAAGATTTCTTCAAAAAGTTTATAGAAATACAGAAAAATAATCAAAAAAACAAACAAAAAAATTAAAAAACAAAAATAAAGTAAAATTAGAAAAGCTCTTATGTGAATTGAATTTTTCAAGACAAAAAGTCTACTCGTAAAAGATAAACTTTTCTTTATTTGCTAGAAAAATGTATCTGCGAATACATGTTTCTGAAAGAAGCTTTGTCATTTGATTCCAACGCTTTAGGCAATTTTGGAAAATCTGTTATTTTTTGGAAAAGAATTATCTTCAATAAAATCTTGTCTACATTTCATTAACAAATTTTCTAATAACAAAAGTTATATTAAATCTTCGTTAAAATAAATCAAAACTTTTACTGAAAATGCTTACTTCAATATTTACTGAACATTTTTACAGACAAAATTTTAACCAAAAATTTTTACAGAACATTTTTATAGACCAGTTTTTACGAACAAATTTTTAAAGACAAATTGTTACAGACAAATTTTTATAGATCAATTTCTACTGACAAATTTTTACTGGCACTTTTTACTAGCAGTTTTTACTGGGAATTTTTATCGAAAATTTTAGCTGACAAATTTTTACCCAAAATTTTTACTGACAATTTTTCACTGACAAATTTTTACCAAAAACTTTTAGTGCAAATTTTTTACTGACAAATTTTTACCGAAAAAATATTAACTCAAAATTTTTACTGATGTATTTTTACCGAATATTTTTGCTGACAGTTTTGTACTGACAATTTTTACTGAAAATTTTTGCTGACAATTTTTTACTGACAAATTTTTACAGAAAATATTAACTTAAAATTTTTACTGGAAGTTTTTACTGGAAGTTTTTGCTGGAAATTTTTACTGGAAATTTTAACTGGAAATTTTAATTGACAAATTTTTACCGAAAATTATTACTGACCTTTTTTTACAAACAAATTTTTACTGACATTTTTTTACTGACAAATTTTTACCGAAATTTTTTACAGACAAATTTTTACTTGAAATTTTAACTCAAAATTTTTACTGAAAATTTTTTATCGAACATTTTTGCTGTCAATTTTTTACTGAAAACTATTACTGGAAATTGGTTATAAAGAAAATTTTAGTGGAAATTTTAACTTAAAATTTTTATTGAAAATTTGAATTGACAAATTTTTACCGAAATTTTTTACTGAAAATTTTTAATTGACAAATTTTTACTGAAAACTTTTACCGAAAACTTTTACTGACAAATTTTTACTGAAAATGGTTACTGACACTGGTAAATTGTTTGGTGGAAATCTTTACTGGAAATTTGTACTGGAAATTTTACCTGACAAATTTTTAACCGAACATTTTTACTTGAAATTTTAACTCAAAATTTTTACTGACAAAATTTCACCGACAATTTTTGCTGACATTTTTTTATTGACAAATTTTTCCCGAAATTTTTTACTGATAAATTTTTACCGACTATTTTTACTGACAATTTTTTACTGAAAACTTTTACTGGAAATTGTTTATAATGAAAATTTTTACTGGAAAATTGTAGTGGAAATTTTAACTCAAAATTTTTATCGAAAATTTGAACTGACAAATTTTTACCGAAATTTTTTACTGACAATTTTGAACTGACAAATTTTTACAGAAAATATTAACCTAAAATTTTTACTGGAAGTTTTTACTGGAAGTTTTTGCTGGAAATTTTTACTGGAAATTTTAACTGACAAATTTTTACCGAAAATTACTACTGACTTTTTTTTACAAACAAATTTTTACTGACATTTTTTACTGAAAAATTTTTACCGAAATTTTTTACAGACAAATTTTTACTTGAAATTTGAACTCAAAATTTTTACTGACAAATTTTTATCGAACATTTTTGTTGTCAATTTTTTACTGAAAACTATTACTGGAAATTGGTTATAAAGAAAATTGTAGTGGAAATTTTAACTCAAAATTTTTATTGAAAATTTGAACTGACAAATTTTTAACGAAATTTTTTACTGAAAATTTTAAATTGACAAATTTTTACTGAAAACTTTTACCGAAAACTTTTACTGACAAATTTTTTACTGACACTGGAAAATTGTTTGGTGGAAATCTTTACTAGCAATTTTTACTGGAAATTTGTACTGGAAATTTTAACTGACAAATTTTTAACCGAACATTTTTACTTGAAATTTTAACTCAAAATTTTTACTGACAAAATTTCACCGACAATTTTTGCTGACATTTTTTTATTGACAAATTTTTACCGAAATTTTTTACTGATAAATTTTTACCGACTATTTTTACTGACAATTTTTTACTGAAAACTTTTACTGGAAATTGTTTATTATTGAAAATTTTTACTGGAAAATTGTAGTGGAAATTTTAACTCAAAATTTTTATTGAAAATTTGAACTGACAAATTTTTAACGAAATTTTTTACCGAAAATTTTTAATTGACAAATTTTTACTGAAAACTTTTACCGAAAACTTTTACTGACAAATTTTTTACTGACACTGGAAAATTGTTTGGTGGAAATCTTTACTAGCAATTTTTACTGGAAATTTGTACTGGAAATTTTAACTGACAAATTTTTAACCGAACATTTTTACTTGAAATTTTAACTCAAAATTTTTACTGACAAAATTTCACCGACAATTTTTGCTGACATTTTTTTATTGACAAATTTTTCCCGAAATTTTTTACTGATAAATTTTTACCGACTATTTTTACTGACAATTTTTTACTGAAAACTTTTACTGGAAATTGTTTATAATGAAAATTTTTACTGGAAAATTGTAGTGGAAATTTTAACTCAAAATTTTTATCGAAAATTTGAACTGACAAATTTTTACCGAAATTTTTTACTGACAATTTTGAACTGACAAATTTTTACAGAAAATATTAACCTAAAATTTTTACTGGAAGTTTTTACTGGAAGTTTTTGCTGGAAATTTTTACTGGAAATTTTAACTGACAAATTTTTACCGAAAATTACTACTGACTTTTTTTTACAAACAAATTTTTACTGACATTTTTTACTGAAAAATTTTTACCGAAATTTTTTACAGACAAATTTTTACTTGAAATTTGAACTCAAAATTTTTACTGACAAATTTTTATCGAACATTTTTGTTGTCAATTTTTTACTGAAAACTATTACTGGAAATTGGTTATAAAGAAAATTGTAGTGGAAATTTTAACTCAAAATTTTTATTGAAAATTTGAACTGACAAATTTTTAACGAAATTTTTTACTGAAAATTTTAAATTGACAAATTTTTACTGAAAACTTTTACCGAAAACTTTTACTGACAAATTTTTTACTGACACTGGAAAATTGTTTGGTGGAAATCTTTACTAGCAATTTTTACTGGAAATTTGTACTGGAAATTTCAACTGACAAATTTTTAACCGAACATTTTTACTTGAAATTTTAACTCAAAATTTTTACTGACAAAATTTCACCGACAATTTTTGCTGACATTTTTTTATTGACAAATTTTTACCGAAATTTTTTACTGATAAATTTTTACCGACTATTTTTACTGACAATTTTTTACTGAAAACTTTTACTGGAAATTGTTTATTATTGAAAATTTTTACTGGAAAATTGTAGTGGAAATTTTAACTCAAAATTTTTATTGAAAATTTGAACTGACAAATTTTTAACGAAATTTTTTACCGAAAATTTTTAATTGACAAATTTTTACTGAAAACTTTTACCGAAAACTTTTACTGACAAATTTTTTACTGACACTGGAAAATTGTTTGGTGGAAATCTTTACTAGCAATTTTTACTGGAAATTTGTACTGGAAATTTTAACTGACAAATTTTTAACCGAACATTTTTACTTGAAATTTTAACTCAAAATTTTTACTGACAAAATTTCACCGACAATTTTTGCTGACATTTTTTTATTGACAAATTTTTACCGAAATTTTTTACTGATAAATTTTTACCGACTATTTTTACTGACAATTTTTTACTGAAAACTTTTACTGGAAATTGTTTATTATTGAAAATTTTTACTGGAAAATTGTAGTGGAAATTTTAACTCAAAATTTTTATTGAAAATTTGAACTGACAAATTTTTAACGAAATTTTTTACCGAAAATTTTTAATTGACAAATTTTTACTGAAAACTTTTACCGAAAACTTTTACTGACAAATTTTTTACTGACACTGGAAAATTGTTTGGTGGAAATCTTTACTGGCAATTTTTACTGGAAATTTGTACTGGAAATTTTAACTGACAAATTTTTAACCGAACATTTTTACTTGAAATTTTAACTCAAAATTTTTACTGACAAAATTTCACCGACAATTTTTGCTGACATTTTTTTATTGACAAATTTTTACCGAAATTTTTTACTGATAAATTTTTACCGAATATTTTTACTGACAATTTTTTACTGAAAACTTTTACTGGAAATTGCTTATAATGAAAATTTTTACTGGAAAATTGTAGTGGAAATTTTAACTCAAAATTTTTATCGAAAATTTGAACTGACAAATTTTTACCGAAATTTTTTACTGACAATTTTGAACTGACAAATTTTTACTGAAAACTTTTACCGAAAATATTTACTGACAATTTATAATGAAATTTGATTATTTGATTATCTAATCGCGCAAGAACCCTCAATTATTTCACATTTTCTTCAGTTTTCGATGTTGAAGTTAACCCTGAGCGATCTTCGCCTTTCATTACATCTCAAACCTTTCGATAAGAAATGGTCCCCATAAACTGGCTGCAACTTTTCGTAAGTCAAACCTTGCGGATTCACCAAGCCTAACAAAAAAAGTTGCTTCAAATTTTGCTGTTCCATGTTTCGTAACGCACTGCAAAAACACAACCTGACTTATGACGGCTCTATAGGGTCGCGTAGTTACCGGACGAGCTTAAAACTTATACTGCATGCCCAGGAAAGACTCCTTGTCTCATTACTTTTCTGCTACATCTCGTAGTATATTATATAAAACTATCTATAAATAAAAGTGAAATTACAAACAAAAAAACAGTCAATCTATTTTCCTTTCATAACAACTAAAAACAGATTAGAAGACATAAATCACAAAAAATGTACATTTTTTTTTTTAAGTTTGGCATAATAAATTAAAATTGTCTAATTTTAATTTTAATTTTACCGTGAAAATATAGTTTGTCGACTCTCTTGGTTGAAGATCATTAACAGTTTCCATGTCCGTCTACATTGGGGATGAAAGTTTGAACTTGGGACTTGCTCCTCGTTCAATTTTTTCTTATTTTAAGAATGAAAAATTATTTCAATTTTCTCTCAACAGTGTACGTACGCATTTATGTTATTTTTATAAATTTTCATATAGCATTTAGGTGCAAAATTTTTATTTTGGTCATTCATGAAGATTTTGTCTCTTTCGTGTTGACCAGACCGAATATTTTAGTCTGATTTCTGGGTTGTCTTAAAGAATTTTCAGAAAAGTTAATAATCTCTTAATGTTCTTCGACTTCATTCCACCTTTCCACCTTCCTGTCAAGTTGCGAATATTAATGATTGAAAATCAAATAAAAGGTATACAAAGAAGATTTTTATTTTTAGTTTATTCTCCCTTCAAATTCTTATACACAAAGCTTTGTTAACGTAAGTGAAATTTACGTAAGTGAAATTTTCCGGAAAAGCTTTTTCATTAGCTTAGTAATATGACGAAGGAAAATTTACAAAAAGTGCAGAAGTGTACAAAAAAAGGTGTTCAGCAAATTTTTTTTCCGGATTCTTATAAAAATAGTAACAACTAAAAGAAGAAAAAAAAGAGTGAATATAAATTAGCTGTCAGATTTCTCGCACATTCATTATGTGAAAATATATTTTTCCTTTGGGGCTATTCTTTAATTTATTTCTTTTGAGCAAAAGAAAAAAACTCCCCGTTGTTGATATAAACGTTTTACTAATTTTTATTTTTAATTTTATCTCACTTTTAACACAAATCAGTATTTTTCGGGATTTATTTTCAAAAAAAAAATTCGCATAATTCCCCACCTCCGCAAAAAAACACTTTACAAAACTATGAGTCTGTATGACCCTGAATAAAAATCTGAAATTACTAATTCTATTAGTAAATAACATAAATATGCATTTATTATTATAAAATACGGTTTTTAATCAAAGATTAATGCTCGAAATTAAATTTCGCTTCAAATATTCTTCACGAAATGTTGCTGTGATAATAAACGCGGAAATTTTTTGAAAATAGACATCCTTTTTTATGTTCAACATTAAAAGTGAAATTAAAATTAAAGTCATCATGATTTGGATCAGTTTTCTTTTTATATCGAAATAAAAATGTGCACAAAAAAAATTTATAATGAAAATTAAAATACACTCGAGAATATAAAAATTTTATTAGATGTTCTTTATTAGACGTTAAATTGACCTGAAAAACTTTATTAAAAGTTTTCGAATTTATTCATATTCCAAAAACGATTTAAGAATTTATTTTTAAGTAGCAAAATTTGAATTTATTTAAGGATAAATAAATTTAAGGTAATATGAGCTCTTTTACTGCAAAATATTTACAAAATAAGGACTGAGAGCTAAAAGCTATCCGTCTTCACTTTCTTTTTAATTACTTGTATTTAATGAGTTATCCGTTTTGTGTTTTGGAAAGTAAAATTAAATCAAATACATTTCAAATTTAGATTATTACTTGAATTTTGCCATTATGAATAAAATATAAAAATATTTAAATAGTCGCCATGAGGCTTCTTAAGGGGATTAATTCTTGAGAGGTAATTTTTGATGACTTTTTCACAATTTTAGAGCTGTCATTTGGCAATTTATTGAAAGATGTTGGCTTTTAAATGCTTTTAAGTTTAAATATTATCTTTGAAAAGACTATCTTTTATATAGTCCTTTTAAAAATATTCTAACAGCGTCAAATCGCATCATCTCGGAGACCAATTGACATCACCAAATCTTGAAATTACTAGTCCTGAGAATCGTTTGCACAATAAAGCCAAAATTTGTCATATTATGTTAAAAAATTTGTTAAAATTACATACTGTTTAGATAGTTTTCTAAACAGAATTATAAAAATTATGAAAATTAAAAATGCAAAATTTTATTAGTTTTTTTTGACGAAACAATTTTGTCAAAATACTTTTTGTTCAGACGATTTTGTTGCTGTCAACATTTCAATCGTAACCAACAATTCTGATCGTGTGTGGTAAAAATTTTGTCATAAACATTTGTCATTTTCTTAAAATATTTTTATATATTAAATTTGCACAAAAATATAATATTTTAATTATATATAAAATAAAAAAACAGTTTTGAAAAAGTAGAAATTCATCTTTCAAAATATTATTTACTATTTAAAACAATTTTGTGTCACATCTCGAAATAAAATGTCAAACATTGTCATTTAAGTACAACGCTTTAGGAAATTTTGGAAAATCTATTATTTTTTTGGAAAAGAGTAAACTTTACTTATTTACGAAAATATGTAAAAATAAATAAAAAGCAGACCCAATATAATTTTAATATTTAAATTATTTTCAATAAAATCTTGTCTATTAAAGAAATGTTCTGCATTTCATTAACAAATTTTCTAATAACAAAAGTTATATTAAATCTTAGATAAAAAAGCAAAACTTTTACTGAAAATGCTTACTTCAATATTTACTGAACATTTTTACAGACAAAATTTTAACCAAACATTTTTACTGAACATTTTTACCGAAAATTTTTACTGAAAAATTTTTACCGAAAATGTTTACAAACAAATTTTTACTGGAACTTTTTACTTGAAATTTAAACTAGAAAATTTTTACTGAACATTTTTACAAAAAATTTTACTGACAATTTTTGACTGAAAAATTTTTACTGACAATTTTTTACTGACAAATATTTACCAACAATTTTTCCTGACAATTTTTTACTGACAAATTTTTACCCAAATATTTTACTGACAAATTTGTGCAGGAAATGTTAACTCAAAATTTTTACAGCAAATTTTTACTGACTAATTTTACTGAAAACTTTTGGCGGAAATTTTTACAGGAATTTGTTTATAATGAAAATTTTTACTGAAAAATTGTACTGGAAATTTTTACAGTCACTTTTTACTGGAAATTTGTACTGAAAATTTTTGCTGGCAATTTTTACTGTCAATTTTTATTGGCAATTTTTACTGGAAATTTTTATTGAAAATTTTAACTGGCAAATTTTTACCGAAAAATTTTACTGATAAATTTTTAGCCAAAATGTTTACTGACAAATTTTTAACTAAAATGTTTACTGACAATTTCTTACTGACAATTTTTACTGACAATTTTTACTGTCAATTTTTATTGGAAATTTTTACTGGAAATTTTTATTAAAAATTTTAACTGGCAAATTTTTACCAAAAAATTTTACTGACAAATTTTTAACTGAAATGCTTACTGACAATTTCTTACTGACAAATTTTTCACCGAAAATGTTTACTGACAATTTTTTACTGATAAATTTTTACTGAATATATTATTTACTATTTAAAAAACTTTCGTGTCACATAAAAAATAAAATGTAAACACTGACAATTTCGCCCTCTTCTAAATATGGAAAAATATCATAAATTCTGTGCTTGTCGATAAAATGGCAAATTAAAATTTTCCATCCTTCATAAATCAACAACCTAAATAGGTAAAAAAAACATTTTCTTCAAAATTTTGGTTTATTGCTTTTATACTTGAAAAAAAATTGGAAAATTGTGGCAACGAAAATTTCCTCTATTTTCCAATCCTGCTACGTCCGCTATTCACTATTCCATATTTGTACTGAAACGTCTCGACAACAATAGCTATTTGGTGGGAGCAACTAAAGGGCACGTCGGCTATGTCACTAGCTGGATTTGAACTCAAGATATCTGCGTATTACACGACGATGGCACTGTATCACTGAAATAATTTTTTTAGTTAGATTCTTCCCAATGCGGAGCTTCAAAACCACTCAGTTCCTTTTTCAAGTACTCCTTTTTCAATAACTGATCGATTTAATTTAATTTTTTTTCTAGTTTTTTTCTTTCTTATAAAAAGTATCAAAATTTCTTTTATTCACTATTTATAAGCTTTTTAGCTTTGGGAAAACTGAAGAGAAAAATTGGCGAAAACTGCAGTTCAAAAGTTCACTGAAACTTGTTATCTTTCATAAAAATAAGCTTTACTTTTGCAGTTCAAAAGTAAAGCTTATTTTTATGAAAGACCATCTAATATTAGAATAGTTATTTTTAAAGTTTCCCGTTAAGAAATATTTCAGTTTGATTTTCGATTCTTAATAGATGATTAGACGCTATTGTTTACGGGTAGAATCCTATATTAATCGTTGAAATTAGTCTCAATCAGGTATGTTTGAATAAAAATCACCCACGTATGCATGTACATCAACAGTTCGATTCTAAAGTGTTTACTATCGACGGAATTTAATTGATCGTCTCGATATCCTCATTCTTATGGACAGACTGTTGAAACATGCAATTAGTCCGTGCCAATTGTCTATCGAATATTGCCAATTTAAATCCAATTTCTGCTCATTTGTTTTCTATTCGAATCGAGCTTATCAAAACGAGGAGGTGGTATGGTTTTCTATTATCTTTTGCAATTTTCTATTGTATAAAGTTCATGTTTAATTATAATCGAAAGATTCTATTTGAACACGTCCTATTGCTGTTACTATCTGCTGTGGTACACCTGCTTCCACTTTGATTAATTACGCTTTTATTACAATCAAAGTTTTCTTAATGGGGACGAAATGAATCGATCCAACACTCTTTATGTTCGAGAGAAGTCTCGTAATTGTTGTGCGCATTCAAACGACAAAGGTCACCTACTCTAATAAGTTTGACCTTCTTCGGTTGCTATGTTATTTTATGGACAAATAATAATCATGCAAGAAATATTTGTATTTCTATAATGTTTGGATTTGTTTTCTAGGACAGTTTAATAGTAAAGTTTGTCATTGGAGTGTTTGCAATATTTGTGAAGTTTTCCTACTGTTTCTCGATGGTTGTGGATTCAATAATAGAGATCGAAAGATATGTACTTGAACATGCACTTCGTTATCCTCTAACCTGAACGGACAATATAATTTTAATTTAATGAAGGACTATCGACCATTTCCGTTCCATATTTTTTTCTTCTCAATAACCGAAAAGGTAAATATTTCTTATAGCAGTAATGAATGAAAATTTAATTACTAGATATTTTTTCATATAGAAACTACTATAACTTGTTAATATGAAAAACCACATTTTAGTAAATTTTCAAAATTATAATGACAGTTTGTGGACGTCACTCGACCGCATACGTGGGCTACTATATATATTTCTGGCCTAATAATGAAAATGCGAATATTTATCAACGAAAAAGGTTTTATTGTTTTTCAAAATATTCTCCATCAAGATTTATACACTTTTGCATGCGCTCAAACCAATTTTCGAAGCACTTTTTCCACTCCGATTGAGACACCTCCAAAACATGGTTTTTGAATGCTTCAACAGCATCTTCTGGCGACGAAAATCGTTGACCACGCATTTTTTTCTTGATGTGTGGGAATAAAAAGAAGTCATTGGGTGCCAAGTCAGGGCTGTACGGAGGATGACCCATCAATTCGACGTTTTGTCCGGTCAAAAAGGCGCTGGTTTGAGCCGATGTGTGAGAGCTCGCATTGTCATGGTGCACAATGATTCGACTTCTCTTGTTCGTTTTTCGAATTTCTCCGAAGACTTCAGGCAAACAAATGGTGGTGTACCACTCAGAATTGACCGTCCTACGTTGCACAAGCGGAACAGTCGCCACATGACCAGTTTTGCCAAAGAAACAAGCGACCATTTGCTTCGAAGTGCTTCTTCCACGAACAACTTTCGTTGGATTTGACTCGTCTTGGAAGACCCACACGGTCGATTGCTGTTTTGTTTCGGGCTCATACGCATAGATCCATGATTCGTCACCTGTGACGATCTTATAAACGTCTTTTGAAGCACCGCGATCGTATTTTTTCAGCATTTCTTTACACCAATCCACACGAGCCTTTTTTTGAGCGATTGTCAAATTGTGCGGGATCCAACGAGAACAAACCTTTTTTACGGCCAGGTGTTCATGCAATATCGAATGTATGCTGGTGGGAGAAATGCCTAGGCATGCCTCTATCTCACGGTATGTCACATGACGGTCTTGCATTATCAGTTCACGTACGGCATCGATGTTTTCTGGAACAACGGCTGTTTTTGGACGACCTTCACGGAATTCGTCTTTGAGCGAGCGTCGGCCACGATTGAATTCGTTGTACCAGTTTTTCACAGTGCTATAGGATGGTGCTTCATAGCCATACAAAGATTTAAGTTCATCGATGCACTCTTGTCGTGATAATCCACGTCGAAAGTTGTGAAAAATGATCGCACGAAAATGTTCACGAGTTAATTCCATTTTTTTGCCAAATTGATTTTTTCAAGTCACTGTAAACAACACAAATGATAGTCGTACGTCAAAACGTTCTGAGTACGTTTATGCTAAAAAATGTCAAACTTTCCAATGGAAATGTCAGATCGCACCTGGCAACACTTAGTGTTGCCTAGGCCAGAAATATATATAGTAGCCTACGTATTGATACTAATTGATGGTGTTAAATGCTCACATTATTGATACTAAAAAGTTTATGGCACCATTTTATGAATGATAATTTTGCCATATTTTAAATACGTAAAATATTTTGAGTAAACAATTGTAAATAAAAATTCATCAGTAAAAATTTGTCAATAAAAATGTTCGGTAAAAATTTCCGGTAAAAATGTTTGCTAAAAAATATCGCTAAAAAATTTTGCTAAAAAAGTTCGGTAAAAATGTTTAGTTAAAATGTTCAGTAAGAATTTTCGGTAGAAATTTTTAGTAAAAATATTCAGTAAAATTGTTCAGTAAAAATGTTCGGTAAAAATTTGTGAATAAAAATTTGGAGTTATAAATTCCTGTACAAAAATTTTTGTAAAAATTTGTCAGTAAAATATTTCGGTAAAAATTTGTTAGTAAAAAATTGTCAATAAAAATTTGTCAGTAAAAATATTCAGTAAAAAATTTTCGGTAAAAAACTTCAGTAAAAGTGTTCGGTAAAAAATTTCACTAAATGTGTTTGGTGAAAAATTACGGTAAAAATTTTCGGTAAAAATTTTGCGTTACAATTTTCGGTAAAAAATGTCGGTAATAAAATTCGGTGAAAAATTACGGCAAAAATTTTTGGTAGATTAATTCAGTATAAATTTTTATTATAAATGTTCAGTAAAAAATTTGTCAGTAAAAATGTTTGGTAAAAATTTTTCATTACAATTTTCGGTAACAAATTATGGGAAAAAATTGCTGTAAAAATTCAGTAAAAATTTATCAGTAAAAATTCGTCTCAAAATGTTCGGTAAACATTTGTCAATAATTATTTGGAGTTAATATTTCCTGTAAAAAATTTTTGTAAAAATTTGTCAGTAAAAACTCTCGGTAAAAATTTGTCAGTAAAAAATTGTCAGTAAAAATTTGTCAATAAAAATTTGTTAGTAAAAATATTCGGTAAAAATTTTCAGTAAACATTGTCGGTGAAAAATTTCGGTAAAAAATTACGTTAAAAAGTTTCGGTAAGAAAATTCTATAAAAATTTTCGGTAAAAATTTGTCAGTAAAAAAATTTCAGTAAAAATTTTTTAATAAAAATTTGCTAGTAAAAATATTCAGTAAAAAATTTTTGGTGAAAATTTTCGGTAAAAAAGAATCCGTTAAAAAATAACGGTACAAATTTTTGGTAGAAAAATTCACTAAAATTTTTTAATCAAAATGATCAGTAAAATTGTTTCGTAAAAATTTGTCAGTAAAAATTTGTCAATCAAAATTTGCCAGTAAAAATGTTTGGTAAAAATTTTCCGTTACAATTTTCGGTAACAAATTTCGGTAAAAAATTGCTGTACAAATTTTCGGTAGAAAAATTCAGGAAAAATGTTTAGTAAAAATGTTCAGTAAAATTGTTCGGTAAAAATTTGTCAGTAAAAATTTTCAGTTAATATTTCCTGTTAAAAATTTTAGTAAAAATTTGTCAGTAACAAATTTCGGTAAAAATTTGTCGGTAAAAAATTTTCAGCAAAAATTTTCGATAAAAATTTGTCAGTAACAATTTTCGGTAAAAATGTTCAGTAAAAATGTTCCACTGGATATCATCTTGGTACTATCGATAATATCTAAAGGAGTGCAACAGAGGAGCTGAACGCACTTCTAGGTGAAGCGTTCCAGTACTCCTATTGTCTACGCTAATATATAGTTCTGCAAAGGAACTACTCTTAAGGGGATAACATTAATGTAGAAAAAATAAGTAAAATTGTTGCAAAAAAAATCTGTCTACTTTTCTCAATTAGTTTTTTCTTGCATTTTTAATGAAAAATTTTTTTTGTTGATTTCTATAAAATTTTCGAATTATTTCCAATTACTGCGCAATAAAAGTATAAAAGTGCAATGTAAACAGTGACTATTATTATTAAAGGATGTAATAGAATTAAATCGAAATGAGTCATAATTGAAAATTGACACAAATTCAAGTGCACCAGCGCATATTTATGCAATATTTTTCATAAGAAAAAAATTATAAAGAATATTAAATTTATTTTTGTTATAAAGTCAGCATTGCCAAGGTATTCTGGCTAACCTGTATTGTATGCAAAAAAAAAACTCTGATTCGAGGATAGAATTGGTAACATTTTGGCATCATACGATCCCTTCAGCAGTGGGAGATGGATGACCATTAACACATGCTTCCACATCATAGAATAGTTGGCTATGTTTTCCTTCTCAATGACAGACATTAAAAAAAAACCAACAGTTTAAATTGAATATTTATTTATTTTTCAAATAATTAGATTAGTTGTTTTTCTTTCATGACTACTCATACGGAAAAAGCATATAAGAATGTTGCCAAGAAATTTCTACGATTTACACACAATTCTAAAGAGTCAACTGAAAAGTATCTGAAATAAGAAAAAAAATTCAGTTTTCTATCTTATACGTGTAGATGCAAATCTCTTTGTAGTTCTTGCTAAATAAATCTTTTATTGATCGTTTTAATTGATTTCACACCAGAAACTTTAAGCTTTAAGCTTTTTGGACAGCACTTAGGCTTATTATGAGTAAATTTGATATTTTTTATCGTTGATGGAAAATACATGTTCGAAGGTCAACAGTGCAGACCGTTGATAGTAGTTAGAACCTTCTAACGAAGGGTGTGTGCTGGGTGGAGGGGTAGAGGGGGTAGGTCGTTGAAAAGTTATTCTTTAAAAATAAATTTAATTTGATTTTCTTAATATTAATTCTAAGGACATAACCTACTTACTAATGATTATATCGATTGAACTAAATGTAAAGAAAAAAAAATTATTTGAAGGAAAAATATTTTTGAGAAGTCAAACAAATAACGTACCACCAACTGTTTGGGCATGAAATGAAATTTTGTCCCAAATTATTAAGAACACTTTCGAGTACTTTCGTATTTTATAAATAAACTAATATGAGAAAATATTATAAATACAAACGCAGACAGAATTTTCAGACATAATCTATCGTATCGTTTGGTTGAAAAGTTTGAATTTCATTTTCTATGCTACGCCACTCTATGATAAATTATTAATTTCTAGTTTCGATTTAATTATAGAAGCAAAAGATCTTCAATATTGAACATAAAAATAACAGGTGCCAAAAAATATCAAATGAAATTTAGGTACGCCAGCTATTGTCACAATTTTTTTATTTTATTTTTATACTAAAAAAGTTTTCCTTTTCTTCAAGAATTCTGAAGAAACTTTTTCATTATTTTCAGTTTTCGGTTAATTTCAAGTCGAACGGCTATCAGATCTTTGGGTTGAGATTATGTCGTATTAGTATTTATTTAAATAGCATAAATTTATCAAAGTATATAATATTCGAGTTTATGTGCAAATGGATACAAAAAAAACAAAAAAAAAACAGACTCTAATGACGTCAAACAAGACGTATTATTAATATTATACAAATAAATATGGTAGATTTGTTTATATTTTATTGGATTGTTTCTTGGTAAAAGAAATTTGTCTGTTTCTCTTTTGCAATAATATAAATTTCAGATAATGTGGGTAATAGTTTTCTTTCAATGCGGAAATTTTGTCATTTATTTTAGGTCAATTTTAAGTATTTGGATAATTTATGATGATTTCATTTCAGACTATAATCTTTAGGTTGGATCGAAAAATTTACTGAATATCAAATTAATTTTCATTTTAATTATAATATATTTTATTTTTTAAAAGTAATTCCATTTTAGCTCAGTACACTTTGTTACATTGTGTTTGAAGTTTTTCAATATCCTACCGGATAAGCCTCAGACAATATCTGTTTACATCGTCTACGGCCTCGAGAATCTCTTTCCAGACAGGAAAATCTACTGAATATGCCAGAAAATAATTTATTTTATTTTTAAATTATTAGCTAGGGCAGTGCTGAAAGACCTCAACTGGGATTGCCTTCTGCTGCTCGGTTATCGACAGTACAAAAATGTTGTCTTTTTCAATTCTTCTTTGATTTTGGAATTCAAAATAAAGTCTTACCGATATACGAGGTCTGTTCAAAAAGTATCGCGAATTTTCTGTTTTTCAAACAAAATTATTTATTTATTCATGAATATCTATTTTGTCCCCTTCAAAGTAATCCCCATCAGATATTACGTATATACACTTGTGCCAACTTTTTTTCCAATCCTCGAAGCACTTTAAAAAATCATTTTTTGTGATCTTGTTCAGCTCCTCCTTCGATGCCGTCTTTATCTCCTCAATCAAAGCGTAGCGTCGTCCTTTCATGGGCCTCTTCAGTATCGGGAACAAGAAAAAATCACAGGGGGCCAGATCTGGGAAATATTATTAGTGTGTTGTTTTTGGCCAAAAATGGCAAAAGTCAATTTTTGTTCTTCCTCCTATCTGGGCGTTTCTGGCAGATTGCTTCGCTCAACTTGCGCTTAACTTGCAGGTAATATTCCTTATTGACCGTTCTACCCTGTGGTAAGAACTCATGATGCGCAATGCTCCTGCAATCGAAGAAAACTGTAAGCAAAACCTTCATATTCGACCGAACTTGGCGCGTTTTTTTCGGTCTTGGCTCGTGCAGCTGCTTCCATTGGGATGATTGAGCCTTGGTTTCCACGTCATTACCATAAACCCATGATTCGTCACCAGTTATAACCCTCTGGAGCAAATTTGTGTCGTCGCGGACAAAGTCCAACAGCTCCTTAGCAATGTTAATGCGATTGAGCAATTTTGGTGCGAATTTCGCGGCGAACAGTCTCACGCCAAATCATTGGTAAAAATTGAATGGCACGAGCCAATCGATATGTTTAAGTCCTCAACAACTTCTCTAACGGTGATTCGATGATTGGCCAATACTATTTTCTTCACTTCATCAATGTTTTCTTCTGTTGTTGACGTGCTCGGGCGTCCTGTACGCTTTTCGTCCTTCACATCTTCTCGGCCCCCTGAGAACATTTTGTACCACCGATAAACGTTGCTTCGATCCAAAGTAGCTTCACCATATGCCACAAAATTTGATACAGATTCTTTGATTCATTTCAAAGAATCTGTATCAAATTTTGGCTGGGGACTTAAACATTTTGATTGGGTCGTGCCATTCGATTTTTACCAATGATTTGAGCGTGAGATGGGTCGCCGCGAAATTCGTACCAAAATTGCTCAATTTCGACCAAAAACAGCATTGCATTAACATCGCTAAGGAGCTGTTCGACTCTCTCCGTGACGATCCAAATTTCCTCTAGAGGGTCATAACTAGTGACGATTTATGGGTTTACGGTTATAACGTAGAAACCAAAGCTCAATCATCCCAATAGAAGCTGCCGCACGAGCCAAGACCGAAAAAAACGCGCCAAGTTCGATCGAATGTGAAGGTTTTGCTTACAGTCTTCTTCGATTGCAGGGGCGTTGTGCATCATGAGTTCTTGCCACAGGGTAGAACGGTCAATAAGGAATATTACCTGCAAGTTAAGCGCAAGTTGGGCGAAGCAATCCGCCAGAAACGCCCGGATAGGAGGAAGAACAAAAATTGGCTTTTGCCATTTTTGGCCAAAAACAACACACTAATAATGCTTCCCAGATCTGGCTCTCTGTGATTTTTTCTTGTTCCCGATACTGAAGAGGCCCATGAAAGGACGACGCTATGCTACGATTGAGAAGATAAAGACGGCATCGAAGGAGGCGCTGAACAAGATCACAAAAAATGATTTTTTGAAGTGCTTCGAGGATTGGAAAAAACGTTGGCACAAGTGTATAATATCTGGTGGGGATTACTTTGGAGGGGACAAAATAGATATTCATGAATAAATAAATAATTTTTGAAAAAATACAAAATTCGCGATACTTGAACAGACCTCGTATAATTTGGTTTTACGTGCACCCCGAAAAGTCCACTTTCTTATTAGTTGTTATGACTACAAGAAAAAAAACGAAATGTTTAAGCTTCAAAACATCAATTTCGCCAAACGATTTATAATAAAATTATTGCTGAAAACAATATCGTAAGAAAAACAAACATAAACGATTAATATAAAAATACCAAAAAATTTCATGAAAACATGAGAACATAAATCGTGATTTCTTCAGCAAACCACATAATTTCACTGGATTTAACAAACTCCAAATTGTTTTCTAATTTAGAAAAAATGTGCTCATTTTTCCATAAACATGTAAACATGGAAAATATGTTTATGATTAACCTACTTTCATTTGCTAAGTGTTACAATTATGATTTACTTACAAGACTACAAGTTAAGAATCCCAAAATTTCCTAGCTCTGCATTCAGTCGGTAATTATTAAATAATTTCCGGCCTAAACGCATTATCGCATGTTGGTAAATTCTGCGTTTATATTGAAAATTTCCAAATGAAAAATTATAATTTAAATAGTTTTTTCTTTACAATTGTGACTTCCTGTTTATAAAAGTTTATGTTAAATAAAGTAAAAAAATTCTTCTAAACTGTTTTG
Source organism: Atherix ibis (assembly GCA_958298945.1). Taxonomy (NCBI): domain Eukaryota; kingdom Metazoa; phylum Arthropoda; class Insecta; order Diptera; family Athericidae; genus Atherix; species Atherix ibis. The sequence continues at coordinate 24,252,628 of OY282605.1, read as the reverse complement.
CCAAAAATTATTTCTTTTTGTTCAGCTTTGCACTGATTCTTAATCATAAGAACAACTTACGTTTTCTTAAGTGAGTTTTTCACGGCAAAAAAAAAATTGGGCAAATTCACTATTAAATACTAGCATAAATTATGAATGTATGGTGCTGCTACCCTACAAAATTTAATAATAAATTTAGAAAAAAAACACACCTCATACTTGAGCAAAAAGTTTAATTATTTTCAAAAGTTTCGTTAAAGATTGTGCCAAATTGTCTTCACACAAAAAAAAAGCCTCACAATAATTATTTCATGGCCATGTCGAGCATGAATCTTTCTGTTAATAATTTATCTGAATTATAATTTAATAGTATATTTTTATGGGATAAATAATTCTTCTAAAACGTAGAAGAGTAAATTTTTCTTAAATATTATAGGCAACAACCAAATTGACGGCGGGGTTGTAGTCTTTGTCATAGGAAGTTTTTGATTTCTGAGTCATCATCAAATTAGTGCCTTAGAAAGTAAAGTTAAATAAAATACATTTAAAAATAAAATTTTGATACAATTTCTATTTTATTATATTGATTATATCTTGCCATTTTTTTGTTGTTGTTGCAAAATATAACATCATACAAATGGGCGGCTCTGAGACTTTTTGCAGGACTCGATTCTTTTGAGATAATTTTTGATGATATTCTCAGAATGAAAACTGAGGCTAATTTTAACAGCCATAATTTCCTCGTAAAGCGTGAATGAATGGTGGCTACGGAAAAAATGAGGTCTTACAATTTTAAATGTATGATTTGATAGTTGTTTGATTAATAATTGAAAATGGAAAACTTTAATCTAAATTAGTTTTACTTTAATCAATATATACAAGCGATAACCCATCAAAAATGACGGAACCAAACGCTGCAGAGTATCTTGACTTTGATGAGCCAGCCATCTTTGGTGTCGCTCACGATCACGATTCAACCGCAACTTGCGCTCTTTATCCATTCTTTGGAAAGTCGAATAAATTTCTTTTCATTTTAATTTAATTACAATTCAATTACAATTAACAATTTATTTTCAATAATTTCAACTACAATCAATAATAAACTTACATGATGATAGCAAAAGTTTCTGTATAAACTGATGCACTGAATTCGCACTGTTAACCCACTTTTAACTACTTAATAAATTCAAATAATCTCAAATATGCACATTTAATTCGTCTTGTCTTCATTCGAAATTCATACGATGGCAATAATAAATTTAATAGTACCGAAATTCACCGTTTGATATATTTTTTTTAAAAACAAATTACAATTTAAACTGCATGTCTGTACTAAAAGGTTTACTGCAAAATTACTAACATCGCCATCTATTATTTAATTCTATAGTTTGCGCGCCATCTATCAGCATTAGTTACAAATGAAACGTTACGGATAAAACGTCAGGAACACATATTTATATACTTAGATTACATTGTAGAAGAGCTGGATAGGTCTCTACACAAAAATGTTGTCCAATTTTTTTTTGGCAATACATTCGTAAGAACGCACATACATGCAAAATGAACAGAAATGGCGTAAATCAGTGGGGGCCAATTTTAAACTTCAGTATGCGATTTAAGCTGTTCGTTTAAAACCATTTTGATATGTGAGATGTTATTTAACAAATCGATTTTTTAATATTACGGGTTTTGTTGTTTGATGGCATTAGTTTTGCAAAAATTGCAATAAAACACAATATTCTATTTTAAAATATTATTTATTTATTTATTATATAATTTCATTTTATTTATTTCATTATATTTATTTCAGTACTTAAATAATTAATTAATAATATTCTAACAAAATTAAAAACAATAATATTTAGTAAATGCATTACAAAATGGTCTAATCGAGTAAGCGAAAGCACAAATATAAACAAATTTATTGAACTAATAAACCTACCGAATATACTTTATTTATTTTAATACAATGAAAACAGCAATGGAAAACAAACTTAAAAATTCGTTCCCTTAAAATTTCTTACACATACTTTATGTACGCCTCCACTGGACTATTTTCTCATAAACATTGAACTGTCAACATCACATTTGTTTACATTTATTGAATGACGAACTTTTCATGGTTTTAACCACTTTTTGGACCAAATAAATCATTAAAAGTCATTTAGGCACATCATAAACTAAATTTTTGTTATTTTGTTTAGTAAAAATGAAGATGTTAACTTAGCAAAAGAAAGAAGTTCTCGGTTTTCTTATTTGGTTGAATGACCAGGAACCCTTTATAAAAAACTTCATTTTCTTAACTAAAAACTTCCTATTAAATGTTATCGATAATGTTACTATTTATATAAATACTTAATTTTTCGTAAATACTTAAAAAAAGATAAAAACTACACTTTCACTTGCATTTTCCGATAAGTGCCAAAATAACAACTGGTAAAATAACAACAAAAAGTATGCAAGCATTTCGGTATACTACCACTTTCATTGAGAATGGCGTGTTTTAAAACTCTCCGAAAGTCTACAAATGTTAAGGCGCTTAATATTTAAATTGCCTGTCATTGTGTTTAAATTATATTTTTGTTTCCAATAAGCGAATTGAAATGAATATAAATAATGCTTTTGGAATTTAATAAATTTCTATTACGAAAACTAGATGTCAGTGGCGGTCATATGTACATAAAAAAATCTACACAAAAGTATGCAAGCATTACAATTTCTCGCCGCATTTGTAATAATTCGGCCAGAAAATTGCGTATACATTTACGAAAATCTGACATACGAACCTATGCAGGTATTCTTTAATCTAAGTTTATATTAGCCTTTTCACTTGGCATGTGTCAAATGACAGGACTGTACTTTTTAAACCATAAAATGAATATTCCATTATTGTTTAGAATATCCAAAAGTAGATTTTTAAAAAAAATATTAATTTTAAGACTAGCTACAAAAAATTAATTTATTTTTATTTCAAGGTAAATTAACTTAGCTGTTAGTATGAGGTATAAAAATAAACTTTAAAAATGAACAAATAAATCAAGGTTAAACTTCTATAAGTGTTCTAATTTTTTACCTTAGAAATCAATGAATTGTCATAAATATTTTCATCGATTCCATCTGAATCACTCCCAGCCAATACACGTTAACATAGAAGCAACAAAAGTGCTTTAAGTCCATACAAATTGTATATTTCCATATAATTTTTATAAATATGTTATTTATAGGTAGTGATTTTTACCAATATTACAGATAATTGATCTGATTGCATGCAACGTGTGCGTCGAAGCGTATAGTATTCCAAGTCATTTAAATTTAACAGCAAATAACTATTGTAGATAATCCCCTTGGAATTCGATTTTTTACATTAAATTTATGTCATGTAGGTAAATGCTTTTTTATTGATAATCAAGTATAACCTTCATAAATAAGGCAGTGGTAGTAACTACGTTTTTATTAGAATTTTTATAATAAAGTCTTATCCAATAAATGCTTTAGAATATAAAGTTAAATTAAGTAAAATTTAAGTTCATACATTAATAAATTTAAGATAATTTTTATAAAGTTTTTCTCATATTTAAGGATGTTATTTGGCCATTACTTGAGGACTACTAGTTTAAATAAACACAAGATTTATAAGAAAAAATCTCAATGGCGTCAAATCGCGCGATCTTGGAGAGAAGCGAAATATTACAATACACAAAAATGTACTCTTTCTAGGATAATCCTCAAATACTGCAACAATGAGTAAAAGTAATATGAACACTTTTTTCTTATGTATAAATTTTCCAAAAATTTTATGTTAAAGAATATGTAGTTCTACGCACTCTCACTATGTTAAATGCATAAAAATTGCATATGTTTATTAAATCAAATCAGTTTGAAAAGTGTACTGTGAAAAATTAAATTCCCCCATTCACCGTAAATGCAACTCTGTTCTTGATATTCACCTTAAAAAATTTCACGATCATGATTTCTTTTTTGCACTCAAATATAAAATTCACTTTAAAATATAAACAGAAATTTGAAATATATACAAAAAAAATTGTTTTTTAAATGAAAATTATAAAAATAAATTTAGAAGAGATACTTTTTCGATATTTAGAATTTTGTGAATTTTTTCATATATTAGATACAAGAATTTATACAAATAAATCGTGCGTAAATGAATAAATAGACGAAAGAATAAATTTACAAATTGTTTGCACGTTTTTCTTTTGAGTAGAAAAATAATATTTTCAAATGTTTGATGACTTGACACTGTCTCATGTCAAATGAATAACAAATCAATTGTCCGTTTTTGCAATTTTAAAATCTAAACCGAAAATATCTTGTGTGAAATTCTTTTATATTTTCATTTTTAGCAAAAAATAATTATACTATTTATTTATTTTTAGTTTATTCATAGTTGAGAAAATTTGTTTACACATGAAATTTTTGTAGGAAATTTACATTTTTTTTCTTCAGCATGCGTACAAATTGTTTATATTTTTTTCTATAATTTAAATAGTTTTAATTTACAAAAAAAAAAAACCAAAAAAAATAGTTTCCAACTGTAATTATAAGACGATAAAGAAAATTGGAAAAAAGTGTCCATTCTACTTTTACTCTCCGCTGCTAATTAAGATTCTTTTAAATATCAAATAAAGACAATTGGAATAAAGCGGGGTGCTTTAGCCAATTGAGATAAATATAAAAGTATTTTAATAATTGCATTAGTTTCTTAGTAAACAATTAATAATGATCTGCACAACTCACCTCAAGCCTATTTGAACGTGCCTATACAACTGGAACAGCCAAATGCTTGATAATAGGCGTCTTATGATAATTGATCTCCTCATCTTTTTGAGAAAATACGAGGAGATCTATTATAAGAGACCTTAGGGAAATGGTTGTGCTCGGTCTCATTTAGTGGACTGACAGATGCGGATTGGGATTCAATTCTCCCACGATGGAGCCCGTTCTGCTTACAAGAAACTGCAAGGCTCTTCTTTTATTAGTCCTGCTAAACTTAAAGGAATCTCCCTGTGATTTGTTAATTATGCAAGGTGATCCTTCACTCGAGGCTCTGTTAATTAATTTGGGAGTGATCCTTTACTCGAAGCTCTGCTGGAAGCTGAACTAGGAAGACCGTATTAAAAAGGCAACCAAGCTCGAGTGCATATATACCACCGGGGCTCTTGAGACCATGCTACATTTTCTGGTCTTAGATATCTATGTTCAAAAATCGGGCACTAGATTAGCTCTGCGTCTGAGGGAATTAAGGCATTGGATCGAACAACGTTTCGTATATGCAGTGATCCTTAGAGACATCAAATACATTTCTAAAGTAACGGACTAAGAGACAGAATGTCTGGACATTCACATTAGGTGCAAATGCAAAATTCTTAGTAGGTAATCACCCATTGATAGCTCGAGGGCTGTGGTTCCCTCACACAGTCACATTTCTGGAAACTGTTTATCTATGATGTCTTTCCTTGCATAGTCACACTCCAGAAATCTATAAGCAGATTAGTTAGCCACAAATGGTAGCAGGCTAGATTCCCCCACTGTTCCAGAGGAGGAAGTATACATGCCTATAAAAATGGCTACACACCTCATTAAATCTGATGAAAGAGAGGTGAAATAATCTTGATTCCTGTCACATCTCTAGAATAATCTGGCCTAAGTTAGATCAGAAGAAAACAGGAAACCTACTGAGGATAGGTAGGGTTCACATAAGCATGCTGACCAGGATTATTACAGGTCATGGCATATTAGGAAGACAAGGTATATGACTAGGTATTCCCGAAAATGACTACTATCGTATCTGTAGAGACGAGGAGAAAGGGGAGACAATTTCTCATCTTTTCTGTTCATGTCCACCTTTCACAGCGCTCAGAAGAAGAACTCTGGGCGACCTTTTCCTAGATGATTTAAGTGATATTGTGTGTATGGATATGACGAAAATCAATTACTTTTCACTAGCTACCAATTCGTTCTCAGGGTGATATCAGTTTTAAGAATCACATGGTATCACAACGGACCTTATTTTGGTTTAAGTGTGTCCGACTAAAACATCGGATAGCCACCCTAACTTAACCTATCCTAGCGACGAAATATATTCGCTTGATGCAAGACAGGTCATATCATCAGCATAAGTAGGAAAGAAGGTATTAGGACAGCTCGTTGACAATGCTGTGTAGTGGAGTGTTCGGAGCGGAAACCGAATTGATGATTGGGAATTAAATTTGAGAATTGGAGTAGGAGATGTCGAAGGTCGAGGACTATTTTTTCTAAGATTTTTAAAAGGATTGGAAGGAGATTATAGTTGTCCTATTGACCAAACAATTGCAAACAAAGTGAAACAACTTAAAGAAACTGAATTTATTACGAATGTGTCAAAGCCTATGTACGCTTTACTTAAACCGTTACTATTATTAGTGAAAATATGGTCGAAAATCCAAATTTATTATTTTTATTATGGCGAATTTTGCAGTTGAACTTGCATTCCCAACCATAGCAGAATATACACCGATTGGGTGTGGCACCAACCATTTGTCGTTTGGTGGATGCGTCAATAAATTAAAATCCAAATAATGGAGCTTCAAAAACCCACAGGAGAGTAACGAGGAACTATTGTTTCTGCAAGAAGTGACTATTTGGGGTGCATTTTCAGCTGAAGGTATCATTAGCCCGTCTTTCTTTCAAAACGCAGGAGATGAGGCTGTTAACGTCAATTCTAAGAGGATATGTCATATGATAACCTAATTTTTTGACCTAACCTTAAGGATATTAATCTGGGCCATGTATGATTTCAACAAAACGGCTCCACAAACTATATAACATAACAAATATTGGCTTTATTGCGCGAAAAGCTCTAAGGACGCCTAATTTCGAGATTTGGTGACGTCTATTTGACGTCTTTGGACTTCTTATTATGAAGTTATGCGGGTTAATAACATCTTCAGACCAAAATGCACACTAGAAAATCTCTGGCATTTTTACTGGTACTTGTGGCTTTACACAAGCCGTTACTAAAGAAAATTCTCAAATTAAAATCTCAAAACGTGGCTACGACCGACCAATCATTTTATAATTTTTATAGTTTTTCCAATTTAAACGCTATGTTTGGTTGACACCTTCAGACCAAGATGTACACTAAAAAGCCATCTTTCCAATGGTTTTTACACAGGTACTTGTGGCTTTTCGGAGCCTCATATATGAAAAATTTTACTTGTTGACGTATACACCGAGTGAAAAATGAGCCTCATTACTGAAGAAAATTTCCAAATTAAAAACTCGAAACGTGACTACGGCCGACCAATCACTTTACAATTTTTATAGATTTTATAATTTAAACGCTTTGTTTGGTGACATCTCCAGACAAAGATGCACCCCAGAAAGTCACGTTTACAATGGCTTTTCATAGGTACTTATGGCAATTTTACTTTTTGTCGTATCCATCGAGTGAAAAATGAGCCTCATTACTGAAGAAAATTTTCAAATTTAAAGCTTGACATGTGGCTATGGCCGACCAAACGCTTTATAATTTTTATAGTTTTTACAATTTAAACACTTTGTTTAGCGGTTAAAAGATTCAAAGTATAAAATGGCAAACCTTAAATTTTATAAATTGTACCATTTTGGATAACATTTGTTTTTTGACAGCTGTCAAATGGCAAAACTGTACTTTTCGGACTACGAAATGTTTAACCCTTAATTTTTTTAATACTTAATGTAATTGATTTGGGGTACAACAAGATTCAAAGTGTAAAATGGCAAACCTTAAACTTAACAAATTCTACCATTTTGGATGACATTTATTTTTTTGACAGCTGTCAAATAATAAAACTGTACTTTTCGAACTACGAAATGGTTAACCCTTCATTTTTTGAATACTTAATATTATAGATTTGGGGTACAACACTATTCAAAGTGTAAAATGGCAAACCTTAAACTTAATAAATTCGACCATTTTGGATGACATTTATTTTTTGACAGCTGTCAAATGACGAAACTGTAACTTTTCGAACCACGAAATGTTTAACCCTTGATTTTTTGAATACTTAATATTATAGATTTGGGGTACAACACTATTCAAAGCGTAAAATGGTAAACCTTAAACTTAACAAATTCTACCATTTTGGATGACATTTACTTTTTGACAGCTGTCAAATGAAAAAGTGTATTATTCGAACTACGAAATGGTTAACCCTTAATTGTTTTAATACTTAATGTTATTTATTTGTGGTACAACACTATTCAAAGTGTAAATTAGCAGACCTTAAACTTAACAAAATCTACAATTTTGGATGACATTTATTTTTTGACAGCTGTCAAATGACGAAACTGTAGCTTTTCGAACCACGAAATGTTTAATCCTTGATTTTTTGAATACTTAATATTATAGATTTGGGGTACAACACTATTCAAAGCGTAAAATGTTAAACCTTAAACTTAACAAATTCTACCATTTTGGATGACATTTATTTTTTGACAGCTGTCAGATGACAAAACTGTACTTTTCGAACTACGAAGTGGTTAACCCTTCATTTTTTTAAACACCTAATATTATTTATTTGGGGTACAACACTATTCAAAGTGTAAAATGGCAAAGTTTAAACTTAAAAAATTCTACCATTTTGGATGACATTTATTTTTTGACAGCTGTCAAATGACAAAACTGTACTTTTCGAACTACAAAATAGTTAACCCTTGATTTTTTTAATACCTAATTTTATTGATTTGGGGTACAACACTATTCAAAGTGTAAAATGGCAAACCTTAAACTTAACAAATTCTACTATTTTGGATGACATTTACTTTTTGACAGCTGTCAAATGACAAAACTGTACTTTTCAAACTACGGAATAGTTAACCCTTCATTTTTTGAATACTTAATATTATTGATTTGGGCTACAACACTATTCAAAGTGTAAATTAGCAAACCTTAACTTAACAAATTCTACAATTTTGGATGACATTTATTTTTTGACAGCTTTCAAATGACAAAAATGCAATTTGAAAACTACGAAATAGTTAACCCTTCTTTTTTATAATACTTAATGTTATTGATTTGCGGAACAACACTATTCAAAGTGTAAAATGACACACCTTAAACTTAACAAATTCTACCATTTTGGATGACATTTACTTTTTGACAGCTGTCAAATGACAAAACTGTACTTTTCGAACTACGGAATAGTTAACCCTTAATTTTGTGAATACTAAATATTATTGATTTCTGGTACAATAGGTATTATTATTCATTATTAAACCGGTTTTGTATATTCCAATTAGTTTTATTAAATAAAAATGTTTGACAAATATTCTGCCAATTAACAGATTTGTGTAAAATATAGAATATTAAATGCAAGAAAAATTTACGCACAATATTCAGGACGATATTAATTTTATTATAGATCAAATCAAACAAGGTCAAAATTCTTTATATAAAAGCTATAACCTGTGCAAAAATACCATCTAAAACTATTAAATTAGAAATGAACTATCGAAATGACTAATTCATGGAATATTGTGAATGATTAACACTTTCGTATAATTTGCGTAACACTAACAACTTTTTTTCGCATAACCTTCAAATGTTTTCCATTAAATTTAAAGTTTTACTGTATTAGAGCTAGTAAACTTGTCCACTAGTGCTGATATTTTGTAAATTAAGTTTCTATGATGAATTTTAATATATGATAAAATTGCCAGTGGCCTATTATTTGTTGTGGGGTCTGAACGAATCCATAGTAACCGGCGATAATTGGTAGTTCTTGGAATTCACAATAATAGTTTCGTCATAACAGCTGGCGGCGACTTATACCAAATACAGACGGACTGGTAGTAATTCTCGAAATTTCCTCAGGTCTAGTTGGCCAAATTTATTCAGGTTTTACGTATTAAAAAAACTTGATTTCGAGCTTTCGTTTAAGTTTATTAGCATATTTTTCCGGTGAATTTTACTCTTTATCGTATATTTTATGAATTGATTAAAACTGTCATTGATCCGAATTTTACGTAAGTTTTTTAAAGGTTATTTTTAAAAGAAAAATTTCAAATAAAATAAAATTTACATATTTACTGTTTTTGTTTTGGATTTTTATTCATGGAAGAATTTTGACCAAATTGCAACAGTTTTCAAATTGGATTTAATGGGAGAATATTTGTAAAAGAAAACTGTTAATAATATTATCATCACTTTTATATTAAAATAATTAATATACTTTAAATTTTGGATGAATAATTTTGATTTTATTATAATTTTTGGAAAAGTTTATCGCTTTTTTTAAAAAAAAAAACTGCATTTGTTCTTAAATTAATAATTTTTAAATCTTTTTTCTGATTTCAAATAAATTTTGTATTCATTTTAATAAAATTCTCTGAATATTTCCTATTTTCTTAAAATATTGGACATTTTTTTAAGGTATGGAAATACTTTTTCTGTTTTATTTTTTTATATAAATTTGGAGTACAAATAGAAAAACCGTATTTTTTTTTTCAAAATTGTGGAAAGATGCTCACATACTCGTATATTCATGCTTCCTGCCGGCAAACGGATTCCATATAGAAACAAACTGTTCGTCATTTGAGGCGATCCACAAATCGTAATATCGAAAGTGCTGCTCAGCCAGGCCACGCGTCATCAATCAGAAGAGGTAGTAGTCGAAAGGGGCGCTGTCTGGTGAATACAGCGGGTCTCATTTCAGTATTTGCAGGTAGGCTTTAACCACCTTAGCAACATGTGGCCGAGCGTTATCGTGCTGCAAAATCATTTTGTCGTATCTTTCCTCATACTGTGACGGTTTTTCCTTCAATGCTCAGTTCAAACGCATCAGTTGTGTTCGGTAGCGAGCTTCTGGTACCACCAAATACATAGCATGAACTTCGAGCCATGGATGGTTTGGCTTGGCCGTCGATGTTGATGCATAGCCTCCACGATTTTCTTTGCTTTGTATTATCGTAATTGATACACTTTTTATCATCAGTCACAATACGATGCATAAAACTCTTCCCTTTTCGACGTTGGAGCAGCTGTTAGCACTTAAAAAAACGCCGAAGGCTTCAACTCGTATGACACCCAATTCTCTTGCTTTTGTATCATTCCCAAAGCCTTCAAACAATGGAAAATTGCTTGTTGAGTCACGCTCAATGAATCTGGAAGTTCCTTTCGCGTTTGACATGGATTTCCATCCAGTAATGCCTCGAATTCTGCGTCTTCAAACTTTTTCACGGGTCCTAGACCGATTTCCAATTCTGCGTCTTCAAACTTTATTACGCCTCCTTGTCTTGCACGTCGAAATCATCACTTATGTACTGTTGAAACCATTCGCGACACGTTGTCACACTAAAACAAGCCTCACCATAAGTTTCAACAATCATCTGACGTGCCTCAACAGCAGATTTTTTCGTATTGAAGGCAAAAAGCAAAACTTTCCGCATATTATCGGCGTTAAATATTTTTTGTGCGTAAAATTTAACGCCGATAAAATGACAGATGCCTAAGCTTACGATTTGACGTTTCTGATTCGATATTTTATACCATAATTTACTGCTAGCGCCATCTATTGAAAAACGTCGGTTTCCCATTTGTACTCCTATCCATTTTCAACGCTATAATTAAATTAAAAAATAATAGTTTAACTTTGCGCATTTAAAATAATAATTCATATTGAAAATGTTACTTAAAATATATAGAAAAAATTATCTTTTTAAAAATTAAATGAAAAATATTTGATTTTTTTTGTTTGTTAGCAGTGATTTTAAAATAAATTATTTTTGACGGATTTTTTATACATTTTAGTTCTAAAGCATCAAATAATAGCGAATCAGCAAACGGAAAATGCCAGTGTTTTTCTAGTAACTTTTCCACCTCAAATATTTCGGAATTGATTAAAAGGAATTTTCAATGGGAAATTATTTAATCACTTTTATGCCATTTAAATTTTATGTAATATTAATACTGAAATGTTAATTCTAAGCGCCACGATGGGCGTTTAAGGCCATTTGGTCACAGGATATTCAAAGGACATTATCTTCTCTATGTCATCGCAGATAACATTGATATATAAAAATTAAATAATAAATTAATTTATTTAATTTTTATATATCAATGTTATCTGCTTCGAAAGTAGTTCCTTGCTAGATGGTTTCAACTGGAATCGCCTTATGGCTTCTAGTAACACTCCTTTGGATATTACCCACAGTATAAAGATGACACCCTTTTAAGAATTTTCGATCTTGAGGAGCCAGAAAAAATTACAAGGTATATGAGGGGGTGAATATTGGGGCTGAGGAACTACGAAAATCCTCTTTTCCAATAAAAGCTTATTGATTGAGATGGTCACGTGACACGGAGCGTTCTTATAGTGGAGTATCTAATGCAAAAAATCCTATATACGTAGGCTACTATATATATTTCTGGCCTAGGCAACACTAAGTGTTGCCAGGTGCGATCTGACATTTCCATTGGAAAGTTTGACATTTTTTAGCATAAACGTACTCAGAACGTTTTGACGTACGACTATCATTTGTGTTGTTTACAGTGACTTGAAAAAATCAATTTGGCAAAAAAATGGAATTAACTCGTGAACATTTTCGTGCGATCATTTTTCACAACTTTCGACGTGGATTATCACGACAAGAGTGCATCGATGAACTTAAATCTTTGTATGGCTATGAAGCACCATCCTATAGCACTGTGAAAAACTGGTACAACGAATTCAATCGTGGCCGACGCTCGCTCAAAGACGAATTCCGTGAAGGTCGTCCAAAAACAGCCGTTGTTCCAGAAAACATCGATGCCGTACGTGAACTGATAATGCAAGACCGTCATGTGACATACCGTGAGATAGAGGCATGCCTAGGCATTTCTCCCACCAGCATACATTCGATATTGCATGAACACCTGGCCGTAAAAAAGGTTTGTTCTCGTTGGATCCCGCACAATTTGACAATCGCTCAAAAAAAGGCTCGTGTGGATTGGTGTAAAGAAATGCTGAAAAAATACGATCGCGGTGCTTCAAAAGACGTTTATAAGATCGTCACAGGTGACGAATCATGGATCTATGCGTATGAGCCCGAAACAAAACAGCAATCGACCGTGTGGGTCTTCCAAGACGAGTCAAATCCAACGAAAGTTGTTCGTGGAAGAAGCACTTCGAAGCAAATGGTCGCTTGTTTCTTTGGCAAAACTGGTCATGTGGCGACTGTTCCGCTTGTGCAACGTAGGACGGTCAATTCTGAGTGGTACACCACCATTTGTTTGCCTGAAGTCTTCGGAGAAATTCGAAAAACGAACAAGAGAAGTCGAATCATTGTGCACCATGACAATGCGAGCTCTCACACATCGGCTCAAACCAGCGCCTTTTTGACCGGACAAAACGTCGAATTGATGGGTCATCCTCCGTACAGCCCTGACTTGGCACCCAATGACTTCTTTTTATTCCCACACATCAAGAAAAAAATGCGTGGTCAACGATTTTCGTCGCCAGAAGATGCTGTTGAAGCATTCAAAAACCATGTTTTGGAGGTGTCTCAATCGGAGTGGAAAAAGTGCTTCGAAAATTGGTTTGAGCGCATGCAAAAGTGTATAAATCTTGATGGAGAATATTTTGAAAAACAATAAAACCTTTTTCGTTGATAAATATTCGCATTTTCATTATTAGGCCAGAAATATATATAGTAGCCCACGTATGAGTCTTTCGAAGAGCTTCAATATTAATCGACGGTCCAAACCTTACAAGAGCCTTTATGCGATCTACATTTTCAAGGATTCACCGAGCTTAACATTTTCAAGGATTAACCCAGCTTGACAGGATTGCGTATTTACCGGATGAGCTGGAAACCTTTACTGCTACTGTAAGAGTTACTAATTTACCAGTTTTGTAAAGAAAAAATTTTAGTTTTAATATCATTACTTTTCCGTCATACTTTGAATTACCAAAATACTGTAAATAGTATCTTCTACATAACGCCCTGTAGAGAAACGTAATCCTAATTACTATGATCTACACATTAGGGTGTAATCCCAGCTAGCCGACTTAATTAACACCACAACACACTCAAGTCTAACATCAAATGTAGAGTGGTCATTTCATAGAATAAGGGTACCTGACATCCAAGTACGCCTCTCAAGACAGATTACGAATTCCAAAACAACATCTGACAAAATTAGGAGATCATCTGCAGTTGAATTTGCAATTAATCACCATTCGAATGAGAGGCTGGTTTATGTTCGCAGGGGCGACCCGGCTTACAGCAGCCATAACCCTGCAACTATTAAAAATCGTTTTCCTTAGATAACTTTTTTTTTGGTTTAACGAGCAGGTAGAAGTCAGAGGAATTCTAGTCTGGCGAATATGTCGAATGTTCCTGTTGTTTATATTTTAAACCTATCAAATTCGAACTTCTTTGATATTCGTCCTCAGGTGACATTTTGTTCCACAGTTCTTCCATATCAAATTCTTTTGTTAATATTTCAAAAATTTATCGAAATGAGATGCCTATATTATTAGCCCGGGTGCACGCTTTAACTATCCTTATTCTAAAGTCGCCTAACACCAAATGCGATTATGTTTGAATTTCATTGCCCACTTCTTTAAGGTTGAAAATAGAGGAGCAGACTTCTAATAAACTTTTACAGTATTAAACCTGATGTTAAATCGTATGATGACAACCAAGATTTTTTAAAAAAATCACAAATAAACTAATTTTAAAAAAAATTTAAATAGACTAATAATCATGTGGCACATCTGACAACTTGACAAAAAAAATCATATGTTTAGCACTGCCAATTATAGTTAAGGCCGAGAACTTTCCGAACCACCATCGTATAATATAACAAAATTTCTATATACGAGGTGTGTTCAAATTTCCGCGGGTTACGTATATTCGATTTCCGATTTTTTGGGAACTCATGTCTCTCACTTATGCCGACAATTTCGGTCATTTTGAATGTTCAGTTAATTTTTGACAGCTTCTTTGCTTGTACGTGTTTTGGCTCGTCTTCGATTTTTGCCCATTCCAAAAAATGGATCAAAGAATCTGTATCAAATTTTGTGTGAAAAACATTGCATTCCGAATGTTGACTATGGGATATGGAGAAGCTACCTTGGACCGAAGCAAAGTTTATCGGTGGTACCAAATGTTCTCAGAGGGCCGAGAAGATGTGAATGACGAAAAGCGTTCCGGACGCCCGAGCACGTCAACAACAGACGAAAACATTGATGAAGTAAAGTAAATAGTATTGGCTCGTGCCATTCGATTTTTACCTATGATTTGAGCGTGAGACGGGTCGCCGCGAAATTCTTACCAATATTGTTCAATTTCGACCAAAAACAGCATCGCATTAACATTGCTTAGGGGCTGTTCATAACTGGTGCTAGAGGGTCATAACTGGTGAAGAATCATGGGTTTCTGGTTATGACGTGCAAACCAAAGCTCAATCATCCCAATGGAAGCTGCCGCACGAGCCAAGACCGAAAAAAGCGCGCCAAGTTCGGTCGAATGTGAAGGTTTTGCTTACAGTTTTCTTCGATTGTAGGGGCGTGGTACATCAGAAGTTATTACCAGAGGGTAGAACAGTCATTAGGGAATATTACCTGCAAGTTATTTGCAAGCTGCGAGATGCAACCCTCCAGAAACGCCCGGATTTGTGGAAGAACAAAAATTGGCTTTTACCATTTTTAGCCAAAAACAACACAAATAATGCCGCAGCCACCATATTCCCAGAAAAATACAAGAAAAAGTCAAGGCCCCTGTGACTTTTTCTTGTTCCCAAAACTGAAAAGCCCCATTAAAGGACGACGCTATGCTACGATTGAGGAAATAAAGACGGCATCGAACGAAGAGCTGAACAAGACCACAAAAAATGATTTTTTGAAGTTCTTCGAGGATTGGGAAAAACATTGGCACAAGTGTATAATATCTGGTGGGGATTACTTTGGAGGTGACAAAATAGATATTCATGAATAAACAAATAATTTTTGAGAAAAAAAACACAAAATTCGCGATACTTTTTCAACAGACCTCGTATATAAAATTGAAATTTTTCTGTTCCATAAAAATGTGTTATTATTCTTCAATTTAATATTTAAAAAAGGACCAATCTATAATTTTAAATTGAATCGATACTAAATATAAAATAAGAACTAACATACAGACAAAAATGCATATAATATTTTCGTATAAGAATCGGAACAGACTAACAGATTTAAATGTTTGCTAAACAAATAAAAAAACTATTCTAGAAAATGTTTTGATATTTTTAAGAATCTTACAATTAGATAAAAAATTACCACAAAATAACTGATGACAAACGATTTGTAAAATTGAGGTAGGATAATCTACAGAAATTATATAGCATTTTTATTGTAAGAAATATTATACAATTTCTTTAGATTGTCCTACCTCAATCTTACAAATAGACTTAACACATTTTTTTATAATTGATTTGATTATTTTAATAGTACTTTCTATTATATAATATTTTCTCTACACAAAACAATAAAATCTACAAGAAATCTACATTAATTAACTTTTAACTTAGGCAAATTACCTCATCGGTTTTTGTTTATTTAAACGAAGCGGATTTTAAGTTGAAAAGAATTAATAAAAATAATTTAAATACTAACCACAAGAGTCTACCACAAATCAATTAAATAATGGATATAATATAACTATCGAATTTGAATAGATATTTTTTACCGTCTACGACTCTACGAGAAAAGTTAAGAAACAAATTGAAATGTCCTTCAAACGAGAAATAAATTAATTTATTTAACAAATCAATTGTGATTTATTATCTTCATCAATAAACTGTTCATAAATAAATAAAATCGACTTTCGAGAAAAGTCAATAAATAATAAAAAGAAAAAAACAATAAAAGTAGTTGAAAATAGTTGAAAGAAAATTCTTTCAATCGATTCAATTGACTGAGTACATTTTGATTGATTTGTTTGGTTTTTGACACTGCCCTAAAAACGGACGATTTTGAATCAAGTACGATCGAAGATACTCTTTTGAATAGTGTTAGCAACAGATTTCAGAATCAGTGGCCAATTTTAAGAGAGCTTTTCCGACTACAATTACTTGTGAATTTTCCTATTTATAAATATTTACAAGTTCATCGAATCGCGTTGGAAAATAATAATGATATTATTTCTTAAATCATTGTTCTAAAAAAGATAGGCGATCTGTAGCAGGTCCGCACTCTCATAAATTGCTTTTTTTATCAGACTTAATCTCAGGTTCTTTTGATTAAAATCAAAATAAAAATTATTGACCTAAAATAATTACTAAAATTCATTACCGAAAGTTTTTATTAATTTTAAGACTGTAAAAAATAAAAGCTACATTTTTAAAGGCATTTGAAAATTTTTTTTTACGAGTACACAGGTCTCCTTTTTGCAGTTTTTTTTTGGCAAAGATTCTTTTTACAGTAGTTTTATGATAAAAAAAATTAGAAAAATAGTATTTGCTTGAAGAGGGTTTAGGGGGAGGGGGGGGGGGGGTGGGTTAGGTTTATGGAGTACCATTTTCCATACAAGATTAATAGAAAATTGAATTATCCTTTTTTTAATTTTGATAAGATTAACAGGCATTTTTTTTAATTATTTATCAATAAATTCTGTATTTTTGTCCTTTTCGCTATTTGTTGATAATTTTTATGTCTTCGTCCTTTTTTCTATTTATTAGTAGTTTTTTTATGTTTGTACTTTTTACCATTTGTTGATAATTTCTGTATTTTCGTCCTTTTTACTATTTTTCAATATTTTTTGGTTTTTCGTCCTTTTTTCTATTTAATGATAATTTCTGTATCTTCGTCTTTTTTGCTATTTATTAATAATTTCTGTATCTTCGTCCATATTTACGAATAATTTTTGTATTTTTGTCCTTTTCACTATTTGCTGATGATTTTTTATCTTCGTCCTTTTCGCTATTTGTATCCTCGTTGTTTCAATATTTACCGATAAATTCTATGTCATCGTCCTTTTTGCTATTTATTAATAATTTCTGTATTTTCGTCTTTTATACTATTTGTTGATAATTTTGTATTTTCATCCTTTTTACTATTTGCTGATAAATGTTCTATCTTCGTCCTTTTCACTATTTGTTGATGATTTTTATAGCTTTGTCCTTTTCACTGTTGATAATTTTTGTTACTTCGGACCTATTTACCAATAACTTCTTTATCTTCGTCCTTTTTACTATTTACCGATAATTTCTGTATCTTCATCCTTTTCACCATTAATCGATAGTTTCAGTGTCTCATCCTTTTTACTATTTATTGATAATTTTTGTGTATTCGTCCTTTTTTATATTTATTAATAATTTTTGTATCTTCGTCCTTTTCACTATTTGTTGAAAATTTGTATATCTTCGTCCATTTTACTATTTTTCAATGATTTCTGTATCTTTGGTTTTTTTGCTATTTATTAATAATTTCTGTATTTTCGTCTTTTTTACTATACGTCAATAATTTCTGCATCTTAATCCCTTTTTATCGATAACTTCTGTGTCTTCGTCTTTTTTACTATTTGTTGATGATTTTTGTATCTTCGTCCTTTTCGCTATTCATCAATCACTTATGTATCTTCGTCCTTCTTGCTATTTATTATATTAAAAATTTCGGTATCTTCGTCCTTTTCATCTTTTATTGACAATTTCTGTTCCTTCGTCCTTTTTACTATGAATTTTTCGATCATTTCTGTATCTTCGTCCTTTTTCCTATTAGTCAAACACCTTCTATTTTTTTGTAAATATATCACATCAGGTATTTGTATAGCAAATAATTTTCCAAATTATCCTGCAGGATCCTATAGAGCTAAATTTGATCAATATCTCAGGAAATGGGCATATTTTTTCACGAAAATTCTTTTATTAGTATCGTACTGGTCCGTTACGTGTCGCATTTTTCGAGGTCCTGCCAACGGACCCCGGTTTTGACTTTTCGGCATCTTCTGTAGAAGCGTGTAAATAACGCCTGAGGTTATACTCGTATGATTAGTTAATCTGTCTTTTTAATGTTTTTTTTTATTTTAAATTAATTTCCATATTTTCAAAATTTTCGAGGGCTTGTCCTTTATTTTGGGTACGTAGTATAGAAGTTATTTGGCATTATTGGTGTCGGAAGGTGGTTTTCTTCAATAAGATGTCGTGCTTAATATGCGCCATCTGGTGTACACCTTGATTTATTCTTTGTATCTTGTTCTTATTTTGCGTTCAAGTACCTGTTTCGCAGGACCACGATCTTTTGTTTATACAGTAGATCGTTTGTGTTAAAATATCTCTTGGATAAAATATCCTTTTGAAATGCTAGTTTTTATCTGTACTTTTTGAAAAATTTGTCGTTTTACATCAGTTTCGTATCCTTATTGTTTCTTGCAATACGGTATATTGTTTGTAGTTCCTTGTTGTAGTCTTATTTCTAGTGTCGTTGTCATATATCTCATATATGTCGAGGTCAAGATAGTTTATTTCGAGTTATTAGACGTGTAGCACCATAAAATATAACAATGGTGAGCTGACAATTCTTAGTCCTTGCCAACGGTTTGCATATTTTGTTATTAAATTTAGAGTAATTTTCGTTGAAAAGTATTTTGGCGATCGTCTTTTTGTTGATTTGTCAAGATAGTAATTTCCTGTTCAATTTACTAGCGGTTTGTTTCTATTATGGATATGAATAAATAAAGTTCTTTGATGTCTAGCAAAATAAGTATTGTGTCTTATATAAGTTTTACAAACACAAACCAAAATTCTTTTCTTATTCCAATGATACTAAATCGCTTGTGCTAAAATAAAATAAAATTCTTCCACGCTTAAATAATAATATTAATTTGTAAATATTTGTCTTTAAATGACTGGTTTATGCTCATTTAATTGTTTCGATTTAGTCTTTAAATCGATGCACATAGAATACATAATCGAAGAAGAGCAAGTTCAAGTGTACAATTTCCAGATGGCTTGATTTTGCAAAATAAATGTTTGGCAAAATTTTTAGAAATTCCTAAATGATTTTTTGTGTTTTTTTTTTTTTGATTTTTTTACTATTCTAGAATAAATTTTGATTTTATTACAACTATATTAGTTGTTTATCTAAGTTTCAAACTAAATTATTCCGAAATTATAGTGAGCTTCATTTTATTTGATTTTTCTTATCCCTTGAAGAAGATAAAATTTTATGGTTTCTTTAAGATAAAATCGTAAACAAATAATTTTTGAAAATTTTACTGAAGTTTAGATTGATTTATTTTATCTAATAACATTAAAACTCTGATTTAATTTTTATATTCTATTAATATTTGAATAAATAATGATTTATTATAGGATGATATTTGATGTATTTTTTTTCTTTTTTGTTAATTCAAATTAATTTCGAGTACATAAAATATGCTCCCACAGATCAACATAAAATTATTTGTAAAGCCATTGTAGGAAAAATTTATTTATAACAGCACATAATATCGTCATGCTGTAAATAATATTAGGCACGTGTAGGTGTATTATGGCATAAAAACATCCATTAAATCATTTTCTGCAGAAACCATAAAAAAATATTCGCAAAAATCATCTTAGTTATGACGAGTATTACTTATAATGTTTGTGTGGTGTTTTTTTCATTATTTATCATACTTCGACGATGGGACTGTAATATGAAAAATGAAAGATCTTCAAAATAAATGTTGTGTAGGTTGTTTTAAATTTTACAAGACTTTCTTTTTTCAACAAAAATTATCTTCTGTTTATTACACAAAAAAATATGCGGAAGGATATAAATATCAACAACAACAAAAAACCATTCTACCAAAAATCAATGATTTTACTTAAATTAAGCATTATTATTTTTGTAAAAAAAAAGAAAGTAAAAACTTTCCATTTATTTGATTAGAAATTATCAAAAGGAAAGTAATTAATTATTAAAAATATTTTTAGATCTCAATTTAATTTTAATTGAAATTTTTTTTTGGTTGTATATTTTATTCTAATTGATAATTGAAATTGTTTTTGATACATAATAAATAATATACAAAATTTCATTGAATCGACAGTTTAATTTTTATTTATAATTTTTTTTTTACGTGTGAAATAAGCAAATTCACACACCTTTTTAAAATTGTGTTTTTTATTTTATTTTTATTTCTATAAAAATAGTCCTCATACTTTAATAATGTGTATGATAAATAAATAAACCATAAACGAATATTGGAATTGATTCCCATCTCAAAAATCAACATTAAATTGACACTGAAAATTTCACGCACGTACATTATAAGTAAATACATGCGGTCAGTTTTGAACGCAAGAATATTCAATGACGTTGCGCGCAACGCGTTCTTTTTTTCCTTTGCGAAATTGTTTGCGTGCCGCAGAGAACGTACGTTTTGGCAAGTGCGTGAGAGCGTTTACGATTTTCGTGGCAGATTATATGTTTTTGTAGGGAAAATAAATTTCTGTCGCAGTTTTATATGAAAATGATTTGTGTAAATGTAATCTAGATTGTATAAATAAAATTTATCTTATTTTTAAATTTATTAAAAAAATAAATAAATTTCTTTGGAATAAAATATTGTACAAACAAAAATGATTCCTAAGCGATATTCTATAGATTTGATTTTAAGCAGGTTTATAGGTAATTTTTGATATAATAAAATATTTTTATAATAAATGCTAACCCTATTAGTGTTAAAAATACAAATTGCAGAAAGCTTTTGATCAAATCTAGCTTCACTCAAATTAAAAATAAACACTAACTGACTGGCTTACCAAAAAGCTTTTATTCTGAAAAATTTTAGTTAACGCCTGTAAAGTTAATTTGAAGTAAAAGCGCTTTAATTTATTTGAAACAATTAATTTTTATATAAACAAAATCTTTAACTATAATCAATAAAATGAAAAAACTTACGTCAAAAATAGAATTTTTTTATAATTTCAAATATAAAAAAAATCACTTCTGGCCAATCTGGGATGTGCTCAATTTTAAATAGATGGCGCTGATGAAAATACTTTATCTTGTTAAAATCCTAGACTTTTAATAATTTTTACGGTAATAAAATATTCTGTCAAAAATATGATTTTCTGAAATTAAGTTTTTAGTATAAATTCTCTTAAGCATGCCAAATTGCATATTATTTCAAATAGATGGCGCTAACTGAAATTTCTTTGGAAAAAAATATGAACAAGAATGGTTTCTAAGCGATATTCTGTAGATTTGATTTTAAGCACGTTCGTAAGTAAATTTTTGATATAAGAAAATATTTTTATAATAAATGCTAACCTATTAGGGTTGAAACTATAAATTGGTGAAATCTTTTGAAAAATCTAGCTTCAGCTAAATTTAAATAAACACTGATTGACTGGCATACCAAAAAGCTTCTGTTCCAAAAAAATTAAGTTAACGCCCGAAAAGTTAATATGAAGTTAAATTCCTTTCATTTATTTGAAACAATTAATTTATATATAAAAAAAATTTCTTTAACTACGTATATGATCAATTAAATGAAAAAACACGTCAAAAATAGAATTTTTTTTATAATTTCAAATATAAAAAAAATCACTCCTGGCCATTCTGGGATGTGTTAAATTTTAAATAGATGGCGCGTTAATTTTTAAATAGGTAATTTTATTAGTATAAATTCTTCTAAGTATGCCAAATTGCATATAATTCTTCCTTTTTATTATTTGTCGATAATTTCTATATCTTCGTCCTTTTTACTATTTATTAATAATTTCTGTATTTTCGTCTTTTTTCTATTTGTCCATAATTTCTGTACCTTCGTTCTTATTTATCAATAATTTCAGTAAATTCTACCTCAAATATGAGTTCTTGAGATAAATTTTTTAATATAAATTCTTCTAAGCATTCCAATTTGCATATAATTTCAAATAGATGGCGCTGATGAAGACACTTTATCTTGTTAAAATCCTAAACTTTTATTAATTTTTGCCGGTATAAAAAATGCTAACTAATATATGATTTCCTGAGATAATTTTTTTAGTATAAATTCTTCTAAGCATGCCAAATTGCATATAATTCGTCCTTTTTACTATTTGTTGATAATTTCTGTATCTTCGTCCTTTTTACTATTTATTAATAATTTCTGTATTTTCGTCTTTTTTCTATTTGTCCATAATTTCTGTACCTTCGTTCTTATTTATCAATAATTTCAGTAAATTCTACCTCAAATATGATTTCTTGAGATAAATTTTTTAATATAAATTCTTCTAAGCATGCCAAATTGCATATAATTTCAAATAGATGGCGCTGATGAAGACACTTTATCTTGTCAAAATTCTAGACTTTTATTAATTTTTATGGTAATAAAATATGATTTCCTGAAATCCATTTTTTAGTATAAATTCTTCTAACTATGCCAAATTGCATATAATTTCAAATAGATGGCGACGACATAAAAATACTCTTTATGTCAGCGCCATCTTTTTTAAATTAAATGCAATTTTGGTGAAAAATAATTAATTTTACTCGATAAGTATAATAATTAATTAAATACCTGTCGATTATTATACTAATTGTGAAAAATTTGAATTTATTTGCGGGCGTCTAAAAGTGAGGCTGTTGATTTGTGCGAAAGGAAAGTACAGTTCCATCATTTGACAGCTATAATATTTGTTTAGTTTGTACTTTATGCCATTTTACATGAAATTATCAAAATGTTCTAGAAATTTTGTGATTCTACCGTATATAAAATTATAAAAATTATTTTCGTGTCATGCTTTAAGAGCAAAAAATTTCTTGAGCGATGAGGATCATTTCTTACTTAGTGGATATGACAGTAAGTAATATTTTTTTATATGGGGCTCTGAAAAACCACAAGTGACTGTAAAATGGCCATTGTATTCGCAAAAAGTGACTATTTACTGTGCATTTTACTAAGAAGGTGTCATTGGCTTATATTTCTTCGAAAATGATGAGGGAAAGGGCATTACAAAATGTGGCTTTATTGCGCAAAAAGCTCCCCGGGCGCATAATTACAATATTTCGGGTATCTCAAGAGTATAAAATTTTACGCCGTTGAACAATAAATATTGGTAAAAAATTGTATTCACTCAGATACTTGCCAAACTTTAGAGCATTTATAAGCCAACCTATCAATGAAATGTAAGCATATCCTTTACAAAATACCTCAAAAGTATCGAAGTTTATTAGTAGCTATGCATAATGGCAAGATTTAAGTAATATAGTAAAATAAAAATTATATAAAAGTTTGAATTTAAAGTATGCTTTATTTATTTTTACTTTCTAAACTATAAATTGGATAATCCTCTAATCTGCTTGAATTATTTGAACCGAAATTATATTGTTGATTTTAAAATAGTTTTCTTATATAAAAAATAATTTTTTTTTAAATATAACTGAAAAAGAAAATAGTTTTAAATTTAAAAAAAAAAAAATAACACAATATTAGCCTCCAATAAAAATATTTCATATCCCCTTAATTTTGTTTTACGTAAATTTTAACCTTGCTAATTTTCACTTAACCGCTTCTAGAAAACTTTCCATAAATTATCAAAATTTATACAAACACATTTGCATAATTTTCTCTTATCATATATATTATAATAACTATTTATCTTTTACCAGATATATATATTTTTTCTTATTAAAAATTTCCTAAATTTTCTATTAGTTTTAGTCGGAAAATAATTCGAGACTAAATTCTCATATTTACGAGTATCACTCGTACTTTATTAACCGTGAAATAGAAGCAAATATTTTTGTTTATTTGTAAGTTAATAAAAATTTTCGCAATTTTCCACATCTTTTTATACCTGTACCTATTAAATGTTGTTATTATTGTGGGTTTTTTTTTAAATTTCATCTCATTTTGCGAACAAAAATAAACACTGCCAAGAATTTACTCTCAAACAATAAATTTGAAAAATAAAGAATTAATTTAGAGACGAGCGTGTTAATTTATTTGCGAGTATTTTTTTATGGTCTTTTCGGTTTTATTTTTAGGTGACATATTTAAATGTTCACTAGTAACTAAAGAAATTATATTAATTTAAGTGAAATGATTATAAATTTAATGAAATTTAATCAAGAAAGTCTTGTTATTTTCATTTGCCATTATCCTTTTTGCTGTAATTACGTAAACAGTACAAAAATGGTCGATTATAATTTTAATTTTATCAAGAATTTTCCATATATTTTCATAAAATTTTCATTAGTATTATTTTTAATGTTATTAATAAAGATTAAAAGTATTTTGTTTTTTGCTAAAAACACACTTAGCCAAGGCGCACACTAATGCAGCAAATTTTACAGATTCGGACAGTTTTTCAAAAAGTCTCCCAGAACCCCCCGCATAGCCCTGCCATTAAAGACAATATTTTCTTTATTACAATAATAGATAAGAACTGGAAAAAGATTAAAATGCCATTTAAAAATTTAAAGAAAAGGTATGAGCCTATTTTGGGGGCGGGGGAAAATATTGGCCTAAATATTGCACATAAGTTAATTTGTACACCTGCGCGATTTTGATGAAATTTTTAATACCTGGGCAGATATATTGGGACTGAAAACGATCAGTTTCAGTGGCAATAAATTAAAAATTTACTTTCAGTTCCAGTTTTACTTATTGAAAATTTGTTAGTATTGTTAATAATTTTGTATATTTTGGTTTAAATTTAAAAAGTAAAATCGGGAACATTTTTTTTTCATTACATTTAATATTCTTTTAAGACCATAAGAGAAATTTGACTACTAAAGATTCACAACATCAAAAATTTAGCACACAAGATATTTATAAAATAGTAACAAGCAAATTAATAGATTACAAACTTTACAAATTAATTTTCACTGAAGCAAAAACTAAGTAGAGTCCCAGACTTCTAGTCCGTAAGTTCATATTGGTTTCAATAACTCATTATATAAAATTAGTTTATCAAGAAGTCCAAGTAGTTGTCTGTTTAGATCTTAACTTTGGGTCTTATGTGAGATTTGACGGTATGCGTTTGTTAAAATACAGTCCAAGGTATCGAATTTGAGCGCCATGTGCTATGCCATGCCATTTAGACATAAAGGAGGGAATAGCTTATGAAAAAGAGTAAAAGTTACGCGGTACAGAATTTCAGTGCCATGTGCTATGCCACTGCCATTTAGACATAAAGGAGGGAATGGCTTCCGAAAAAGAGTAAAAATTACGCGGTATCGAATTTCAGTGCCATCTGCTATGACATTGCCATTAAGACATAAAAGAGTGAATGGCTTACGAAAAAGAGTAAAAGTTACGCGGACACATTTACCTTCATTCATTTTTATTCTCCACTTAGTATAATAGTTCTGGGTGATTTTAATTTTGGTTTGATGAATATAAAATGGCAAAAAAAGCAAAAAATATGTCAGAACAGATTCGAATATTGGATAAATAAATATTGTAAAGGATAGGACCAAGTTAGCTGCCTTGTGGAACACCAACGTTTACACGAAATGAGCCATATTAGATAGACTCACTTGTTTCTGACAAAAAATCATGAAAAAATACACATTTTCTCCTATTCAACTAAAAAATCATATAATTCGGTTCAACGTGATTTATTATGATTACTTCTTCAATATGAAATCGTGCGAGTGGTTGCCCTGAGCTCGAATGGAGTAATGTGCGCGTTTTTCGGCATTTTCCATAATATTTTCACATGTTTCGGCCGTTATGGCGGTTATTTTCTGCTGGATTCATCTAAGGTCCTTGACTAGTCAAGGTCTTTAACTTAAGAATGAGGAAAAATTTTAGCGGTGTCAAATTGGGCGAATGTGGAGTCCAGTAAAAATAACCATTTTTTCATATCAAACGATCAGGGAACAATTGCTTTTAAAAAATCAATTGTTTGACCACGTGTATCATTAAAAAATAACGGTCCAATAACCATATCAGCCCAAATTTAGGACTACACAGTGACGAGGTACTTCTTGAAAAAATTTAGGATTTTCAATCCCATAGAACTGAAAAATTTAATTTGATTACGGTTCCGTTTAACATGAAATTTTTACCAAAAATCTAATTAGACTAAATTTGCATAAACGTGCTGTATGACAACTATCCGACAAAACCTGTCAAAATTATAGTATTACCTGATGGGTCCATCTAATATGGCTCACCTTGTATATTAAAGAGTTAATTAGCTTTATTTACTTGGAAATGCCAGTTTGTAAGGGAAATACCCTCAACAGAAGTTTCTAGAGTAAGCCTGAGTGCCAAACTCTCCCAAAAGCTTGATTTACTTTAAAAAATACATCAGAAAAATACATTTTTCTTTAGAATAAATTGAAATAAGGACTAGATGACACTAACACTGATTTAGTGTTGCGGCATTGTTAGTGTGTTGTTTCCTGGCCAAAAATTTGCGCTCAAGCAACGAAGCGTGAGCAGGGGCATTATCATGGTGCAAAAGCCAATTTTTGTTCTTTCACAAATCCGGGCGTTTCTGGCGCATAACTTGCAGGTAATATTCCTTATTGACCGTTCTACCCTGTGGCAAGAACTCATGATGCACCATGCCCCTACAATCGAAAAAAAACTGTAAGCAAAACCTTCACATTCGACCGAACTTGGTGCGCTTTTTTCGGTCTTGGCTCGTGCAGCAGCTTCCATTGGGATGATTGAGCTTTGGTTTCCATGTCATAATCATAAACCCATGATTCGTTACCAGTTATGACCCTCTGGAGTAAATTTGGGTCATCGCGGACAGAGTCCAAAAGCTCCTTAGCAATGTTAATGCGATGCTGTTTTTGGTCAAAAATGGACAAAAATCGAAGACAAGCCAAAACACGTGTAAGCAAAGCAGCTGTCAAAAATTAACTGAACATTCAAAATGGCCGAACTTATCGGCCGAACCTCTTTAATTGCATTACCAAAATAACACTCTTAATTATTATCAAATATTTATAAAATGAGTTAATAAAAAAAATTAAAAAAAAAGATTTCATTTAAATTGTAAACAAAAATATTTGAAAATTAATTTTTTCCTAATAATTATTTGTTTAGACTAAGATTTTCTTGACATACTGACCTCAAAAAAATACCAGATTTACTATAGTGTTTTTTTCTCTCACTTGATATTCACTATTAAAATGATGCAACTTTGAGGGTGTATATAATAATACAAACTACATACAGAAGTATCTATAATGAGAGATAAGACAAGTTGAACTTGAATCATCATCCACTTCTGATCTTTCATACTCTAAAAATATGCTTTTATAAATAAACAAGTTTTATGCTAGTCGTAAAAATGGTTAAAAATAATTTTTGTGGAAATTATAAAAACAACAAATTTTATGTTAATTATTATAGGCAAAATTTTAAAAAAAATAATAAGAAAGCAGAATTGTGTAGAACAATTTCGCAGAATTTCATGTAAACGTGATGTTTTAAATTCAATCGCAGCAATTTTGTGTTTGGCTTTTCTCATTTGAATTAGTAAATTGCATAATTGGTTTCGATTTAATGGATGGATGGGGGGTGTGGAGAGTATCAGCTTAACAATAAATATGCACGATTATTGCATTAACGAGCATCATAAAATTTTATATTACACCGCAATATTCTCAATTAATAAGAATCGAATGAGACTATGAATGGAAATCGCCACAATGGCGGAAATTCAGAGTGTAGACTCTCGAAAATAGTTTTTTGTTTTTAGCGCCAAACTATCAAAACATCATGATCGGTTCTAATTAACCATTGCGGAAATGGCCACAAAAATTTGACACCAACACTTTTTCCTCCACTACCCCCTGGTAATAAAAACATAGTCCTAGATCAAAAAAGACGTACACATAGGATAAGCAACAAATAAATCTGAAGTTTATATTGTGCGCCGATTTATTAGTCGTTAAAAACGATCTTCAAAGATCATCCAACGCCCACACTTTGACTGACGTATTTACGTTGTTTGATGATATTTTTTTGTGGTAAAAAAAAAAAGAAAAAATATTAAAAGGAAATTCGTGACTTCTCTTTTAGGGGTTCTTTTGACGTTTTTTTTTTTAATTTAATATAAGTAAATTTTACATGGTAAACAGAATATTTTCCTTCAATTTATGCTGAATTTTGATTTTATGTTTATTTCGGCAGATTTCTTGGTAAAAATACTTTATGTGTATTTTACTAGAAATACTACAATTTTCAGTAAACATTTTGTAATCTGGTTTTTTCAAAATTTGTTTCATTCTCAATTGCCAATTGTTAGTTGCCGCGTTTGGGCAGACAAAAATTTCCAGACAGAATGACGCCTATTATTAGACAACAATTTTATAGATATTTTATACATATTATTTTAATAAATTTTCTAAAAAGATTCAATAATTTAAAATTGTGCCAACCGACTGAAGACGATAAATAAATATTGTAGAGGATAGGACCAAGTATGCTGCCTTGTGGAACACCAGTGATTATATGGAATGAACCATATTAGATGGAGAAAAAAAAACAAATTTTTGCTATTCAACTAAAAAATCATTTAATTTGGTTCAAGGTGATTTGTTATGATTACTTTTTCAATATGCTATCGTGCGAAAGGGTTGCCCTGAGCTCGAATGGTGTAATGTGCCCGTTTTTCGGTATTTTCCATAACATTTCCAAGTCTTTCGGCCGATATGGTAGCTATTTCCTGCTATTTTATATATTATTTTAATAAATTTTCCAAAAAGATTCAATAATTTAAAATTATGCCAACCGACTGAAGATGATAAATAAATATTGTAGAGGATAGGACCAAGTATGCTGCCTTGTGGAACACCAGTGATTATATGGAATGAACCATATTAGATGGAGAAAAAAAAACAAATTTTTGCTATTCAACTAAAAAATAATATAATTCAGTTCAAGGTGATTTGTTATGATTATTAACTTCTTAAATATGATATCGTGCGAAAGGGTTGCCCTGAGCTCCAATGGTTTTTTTTCGGCATTTTCCATAACATTTCCAAGTCTTTCGGCCGATATGGTGGCTATTTACTGCTATTTTATATATTTATTTAAGAAATTTTCTAAGAAAATTTCATAATTTAAAATTGTGTTAGAACATTATGGACAGTTATAAAATAGAAGGGAGACTAAGGAAAAAAGTAACGGAGCCTTGACCAAAAAGGATAAAACTAAAGCAGAAACGTTTTTTCGACTACCTAAACAAAATATTTATTCCACATGAAGACATATTTAAAACTATACATTTAACTAAAGACGAAACATAACTGAATATTCCCTTATCAATGATTCTTGCCATCAAGAAATATTTCCTCACTTCCTTCTGAACTCACCAGCACCATTAAACGCCTTCCTACTAACAAAGCTCCCGGAAACAATCTGAATACATTACTTAATATAAGTTATTCTTAACTAACCAAATGGACAAAAATTTGCATTTTATAATATTTTATATAATAGATACTATCAAATCCTCTGACAGTTTGCATTAATTAAAACAATCCCAAAACCAAATAAGCCAATAAACTGCCACACTTCCCATAGACACATAAGTTTTCTCCACTCTTGAAAAATATCTTCGAAAAAGTACCGGAGATATTCCATTCCTGCTTACATCATTTACACTAATCCTCAAATCTAATTCCTAATCATCAATTCAGTTTCCGCACCTAAGACTTCACTTCCAGGCAATGCCATCGAATCGTCGATTGAATTTTTCAAAGTGGTCAGTAGGTTTCAGTTATTGAGCCAATTGAACTTTGATTCTCGAAATGTCCAATTCATGACCACGATGCTAAATTGATGGTCCTGGACTCTCAGCAGAACTGTTTAGATGTTTTGTGTTAAACGACTTTTGCCAAACCTTCATTATTTTTAAAATATTGCTCAACAATGAAAACGCATCCACTTTTTATAACCCTAAAAACTGGCAGCTGTCATCCAGCTGTCATGTTGTTTCGCTGGCAACACTTTATCGCACAAGTGACGCAAATTTTCAAATATTGCGTGAAATTTGAGACACACCCTCTATTATTATTAAAAAATAAAATTTAAAAAATTCAACATTATTTGTCCTTTTTTTTAAAAAAAAATGTATTTTTTATTTTTTATTTTATATTTTATAATTAGACAAATATTTTTTTGGTATTCTAAATATTATTTTAAATTGAAAATTTTTGAGAACTCATTATTTAATAAAAATTCTTTCAGCGCCATCTTTTATCAAATTAAAGACTTTTTGTTAACGCCATCTGTTATTAAAACTCGATTACTATTTAGTTATTATTTTTCGTCTTTTCTTCTTTACTACCATTACGTGCATAATAATTTCATAATATTGTATAACAACCATCTAAATAGATTATCAAAAATAACAATAATTAACACTTGAGTATATTTATTATAGACATTATATATCAATTATCATCATAAATTCAGCTGTTCAACATAAACTCGAACAAATACGATAAAGCATTTTAATTAAAATGGAAAATTATTTATTATAATAACTACAATGATATGAACAGAGTTAGCTAATCAACTCATATTGTTAACAAATAATTTCTCTAATTTGCATTATAAAATTGAATTTTTAATTAATTTACAACATGTGAGAAATTATTAAACTAAAATTAATAAACTTACTCAATTTTTATTATGCATTTGCAATTTGTTTAATCATTTGCCTTATACAATCGATTAATTAATAAAAATTTTTTATTGTTATTTACTAGTACAAGTCAGGTGCTGCTTATGTGAGATTCCGAATACAATAGATATTTGAGTTCATAAAATCAAATGCCCTCCTTTCCCCCATCATGACGAAGCACAAAAACTCATTAATAGATTCATATAACATTATTGATTTATGATATAATATGTTTCCGTGGTTATCTACTCTTTATGATAACACCAAAAATCTTTATCTAAAATCTTGATTCCACCCAAAAGGAATTCATATTTTTGATAGTACTAGGAATTTTTGATAAGGCCATTAAGAAGGTCAGTAAATTAATATGAAAGTGCGAATTTTTTTTCAAAAGTCAAATTTTGGTTGACTCAGTATTTAATTGATGATTAGTTATTTAATGAATTGCAAAATTTTACAAATGATTTTCAATTATTCAGTCATTATCTTATCATTTGTTGTTATTGATATTACAATATTTTCTAGTACAACTTTTCAATTAATTGGAATATCATTCCATTCTGATTAAAAAATAATTAATTATTTTTTCTCTTCGAATGGTCAACAACCATAATTGCGCAATATTTTGTAATATTTTAACACGCGGATTTATTATAGATTTACTCTTTTGTGATGTATTCTAATCTACATAATTAATTAAGTTTTTGTTCGAATATTTTTTGCGATTTTAGATTTTTCATTAAAAGAAAGCTTTACTGAGCTTTTAACACTTCGGCTGAAAAGTTTATAAGATAACACAGTAAAAATATTTTTTTTTGCAAAATTCATTTTTATTATTCAACATAGTTGCCTTCGAGGGCGATACAGCGATTATAGCGATCTTCCAACTTTTCGATACCATTTTTATAGTACTCTTTCGGTTTTGCCTCAAAATAGGCCTCAGTTTCGGCAATCACTTCATCATCGGTCTTAAATTTCTTGCCAACGAGCATTCTCTTGAGGTCTGCAAACAGGAAAAAGTCGCTGGGGGCCAGATTTGGAGAATACGGTAGATTGGCTATATCTCACGAACCAATCGACCGATTGCTGTCAAATTTTGACAGAAATCATTTGAAGGATGATGCTTTGTGATAATTAAGTCGATTTTTCCAAGAGGCGCCATCTAGACGTCAACCTTATCAGCCGAACTGTTAATAAAAAAAATTTTTTACCAAAATATTACTTTTTTTAATATAATTTTTTGAATTTATTAATTAATTATATTTTTTTTGGGAAAATTATTTAAATTAATTACTTTTAAAAATAATATTTTTATCATAAAAATAAATTTTTATTGATATTGAAACTCTTTTATTGGTTATAAGGGTTTTTCTTAAAATAAGTTTATAAATTTTGTATTGAAATAAGTAAGCAGTAATTTGGTTGACAAAAATCGTTTATTTTGACTTGGGAGATATTTTTTCCATATAATATAGAAAATTATATTGGCGAAATAGACGGTTGGTGTTTTTTTTTAGGAAATTTCTGCCCTTTTTCCAATTTTTTTATGATATTTATAATTTTATTTATAATCTGAAGATATTCTTGGGGATGGATAATGGAGAAGGAAAGTATAAAAAGAAGAAAAATATTGAATATGAACGGTAAGTTGCAGAGCAGTACGGAACTTGAAGAGGAATAAGGAATAAGAATGGTACAAAAATTTGGGAAGCGTTAAAAAATATGATTAAAAAAAAAATTTAAAAAAAATTTTAATTTTCAATTCTTATTGCTCTGATCTTTTTTGTGTTAATAATTCAACAACAAAAAATTTGAATTTGAATTTTAAAATTTAAATAAAAATTTTTTGGTATAAAAATTGTAGGTTTAAATTAGTTGATTTGACACGAAGTATGACGTGCAGTGTAAATTTCAACCTCATTTGTTGTCTACACGATCACATACAGGGTGTTCAGTGAAGTTGTATTTTTCTAGTGTATTCCGAAAAATGGAACACTGAAATTTGGAGCAATGATTTAGTATCAAATTTTTGGGTTTTGCTTAGTGAATTTGTAATTTTCACTTTAGAAAATGTTGCAATGAGTCTATGAGGAATATTCATTATCATTGTAAGAGGGTTGTATGATTAATACCCACTGTTTGGA
Organism: Atherix ibis; assembly: GCA_958298945.1. Lineage (NCBI taxonomy): Eukaryota > Metazoa > Arthropoda > Insecta > Diptera > Athericidae > Atherix > Atherix ibis. Next base: position 24,218,923 of record OY282605.1, on the reverse strand, counting down.
TGTTCTTTAGTCTCTGGTGTTCTGTGATGATACAAATAAAAAATTTGGGCCAGCTGGAAGAGGCATAAGAAATTAGAATTGTATAAAATTGGGGAAGAATTAAAAATTTGGATAGAAAAAAAATAATAATAAAAAATAAATGATAAAAAAATTTAAGAAAATATTCTTTGAATAAATAAAAAGAACAAAAAAACTCCAGAACTCAAAATTAAGAAAAAAAGAAAGCGATGCCAACTTAAATTTCAGCATTAGACGAATCTCCAAAACTAAGGCTAAGGCTACCATAACATATATTTCCGGGTTAATTTCATTAATTTTTTAAAGCGCAGAGATTCCTTTTTAAGTGTACAACGCCATCCCCATCACCTCCAGGAAGAAATTGGGTGGAGTAAAGCCTGGGGAGCAATGGGGGTCAATGGATATCATCAACTCGGTCAGAAACATCGGTTAAAGATTTTTCATTGTGTGACGTGGCATTGTCCAGTTGGGCCCACATGTCGTCAAAATCGCATTGGTCTAATTCACTGATCAATACGTTCTGTAGCACTTCTCTATATCGATCACCAATCACTTTAGCAGCATTGCCAGCAGAGTCCTCAAAAAAATACGGTCTAATGATACCGCCAGCCCAATCACCGCGTACCTGGGTTTTCGGTGGTCTAAAAGTATTTCGCAAATTTTTCTGGAGATATAAAAAAATGTTGCCTCCATTGTTAGTGGTACATATGATCTCTGGGCTTTAAGGACCGCATCACCTGGGTTTTATTCGGCTATAAATGAAAATCCTTATGCAAAATATTGAGAAGATTTAATTCTTGTTTTTACGATAACTTCCAACTTCCAGGATTTAATCCTTTTGAGATAATTTTTTCGGATTGTAATTAATCTATTACTTGGCGAATGTTAGTTTTTAAATGTTTAAAGTTTTAACTCTACAAAAAAAAGCTCAACAGCATCAAAATGCACAATTTACATCAACAAATCTTTTCGCGCAATAAAATCAAAAGGTTTTTTGTTGTGTGGCTAATTACGCCACAGGTTTTGTTGAAATCACAAATGGTTCAGTTTAAGATATTCAAATTTTGGTACAGAAAAAAATCCGCTATCATGACGATGCCGTTCTTTTCTTTTTAATTTAAAAAAAATACCGCAAAACATTGGCTTTTCTATAATTTTTGCCTATTTTCATATCCACCAAGCAAGAAAAGTGCCTATCGCTAATGAAAATTTTGCACAAAAAAGTGTCTGCTTTAATAATATTAACTCATAGTTAAATGACTTTTTGCACAAAAAAGTGTCATAATCACCAATTTTTAGAAAGCTTTAATAATATTAACTCATAGTTAAATGATCCATAATATAAAATGGCAATCCTTAACTAAACTAATACTAATTAAAAATGATTTATTTGTTTGTCACAGCTACAAATGACAGAGCTTTATTTTCGAAATCGCGAAATGAATGCAGGAGGCCTTGACAAACAAGGAAGTAAGATGCATTTTCCGGAAGATTGCTATAAAAATACTCATGAGATAAATCGTGCTTTTCTCAGTTACTATAATTGTACATAAAAAGTTTTAACCCCAGACAGATAATATAAAGAATTTATATTAATTAGTTAGTGAAAATTATTTTTATTTTTTATATTTTAAGTTAAAGATTAATGAAAGTTTTATGGTTAGTTATTCACTAAAATCCAATATTAACGAAAGTGTATTTATGACGTATTCACTAATCAAATATTATTAATTATCAATTTTGGCGTTTGTTAGTTATAATTAAATTGAAAAAGGAAATAATTTTAAATTTATACAAAATAGTAGTGATAATTTTTAAATTTACTTATTTTTAGACGATATCTTTTATAGGGAAAAAAAAGCAAAGGTCATAGAGTCTAGACCTTGAATATAAATTTTAATTAAATAACTATTTTTTTATTAAAAAACATTTATTGTAATTTTTTCGTTTGGTTGCTGGTTTTTTTATTGCATTTCCGAAAATTTTATGATCTCATGACATGCAATCGGCCATTTTTTTTATGATCTAGCAAATTGACAAAATAGTTTTTCTATTCATTTCTAAAATTAGCAATAATTATTAATGTTAATAAAATTAAAAAAAGGAAATTTTTATAAAATTGTCGTTTAAAAAAAAGTTACCCAATTCTTATGAGTGTTGGTGAATTGACTAAAAAACGTTTATTTTGAAGCTAAAACCAAGATTCCAATAGTAAAACACGAAATTTTTGTAAAATAATCCAAAAAAAAAATAATTTGAATTTGAGTTTTTAAATTTACAATAATAAAAAATTTTTTGTTAAAAAATTTTAGGGGTAAATTAATTGATTTTTTTAGCAACCTCGCCCGGTATCTACACGATCATATACAGGGTGTTCAGTGAAGTTGTGTTTTTTCAGTGTATTCCGAAAAATGGAACAGTCCAATTTGTAGCAATGATTTAGTATCAAATTTTTTGGTATTTGCTTGGTGAATTTGAGTACGAGGGTTGTATGATTAATACTCAAGTACGAGGGTTGTATGATTAATACCCACTGTTTGGATGTTCTTTGGTCTCTGGTATGCTGTGATGAATCCATGTTTCGATAACAGTTATGAATCGACGCCAAAAAATCTTTAACATCGGCTAACATTCTTTTTGAAGTTGAGACAGGGGCCTGTTTATGGTGTATTGTAAGTAATCGCGTTTATACGAGGTCTGTTTAAAAAGTATCGCGAATTTTGAATTTCCGCGAGTTACGTATATTCAATTTTCGATTTTTTGTGGCGTTATGTTGGTTCTCATGTCTCTCACTTATGCCGACAAGTTCGGCTATTTTGACTGTTCAGTTAATTTTTGACAGCTGCTTTGCTTGCACGTGTTTTGGCTCGTTTTCGGTTTTTGGCCATTCCAAAAAATGGATCAAAGAATCTGTATCAAATTTTGTGTGAAAAACAAAATTAATTGCGCGGACGAATTCCGAATGTGACTGTGGCATATGCTGAAGCTTCCTTGGACCGAAGCAACGTTTATCGGTGGTACAAAATGTTCTCAGAGGGCCGAGAAGATGTGAACGACGAAAAGCGTGCCGGACGTCGAATGTGAAGGTTTTGCTTATAGTTTTCTTTGATTGCAGGGGCGTGGTACATCATGAGTTCTTGCCACAGGGTAGAACGATCAACAAGGATTATTACCTGCAAGTTATGCGCAAGTTGCGCGAAGAAATCCGCCAGAAACGCCCGGATTTGTGGAAGAACAAAAATTAGCTTTAATGTCGCAGTCACCGCCTGTAACTTTTTCTTGTTCCCGAAACTGAAGAGGCTCATGAAATGACGACGCTACGCTACGATTGAGGAGATAAAGATGGCATCGAAGGAGGAGCTGAACAAGATCACAAAAAATGATTTTTTGAAGTGCTTGGCGGATTGGAAAAAACTTTGGCACAAGTGTATAATATTTGGTGGGGATTACTTTGAAGGGGACAAAATAGATGTTCATGAATAAATAAATAATCTGGAAGGATTTCTCATATATAAATGAGTTGTTAAAATGTTCTACATCCTCCGATCGTTTATGACCATATCGAGAATTTTTTAATCTTTTCTGAACTTATTTCGATGACCTGCACATTCAGCATAAAAAATGTTCAATATTTTATGGTGATGAGATTCACCCAATTCACCACTTCTTTGAGTTTCGATGTTATTAATTATTATTCGTTTTCTTTTTCAATAACAAATATTTGGTTACTCTTCGATATTCAATTTTTTCAATTGTTGTAAAATCATAAAATTTATTCAATTTAAATGACTGTCACTAACCAAACTAAATGATGCAGCAGCTACCTAAAAATATGCCATGATTCTTGTGAAAGATTACATTTACCAAAAATAGAGTTATTTTAATAATAGCAGTACAATCTCTTGCCGAAGATTAGGTATTAATCATACAACCCTTGTATTGAACCTCACTCAAAGAGGCCTTCAACATCGAAAACTGATGAAAATGTTGAATGTTTCAAGGACTATTTGCTGATAAGAAGTTTTCTATAAAGAAATCCTTCCAAGGCTCAGAAAAAAAGTATATCCGAAGGAACTAATTTGAAAGAGGATTCATATTGATGTATAAAAATCTAACAATATTTTTGCAAAAAAAAAATTAATCCATTTATCAAAAAAATTTTTTTCTAAACGTAGATGCTATATATTTTTGAGATGTAATTTTAAAAACAGTAGGAATTGATATTTATGTGTACATTTTCATAAATTGATTTCACCAATAAGCTGGCAATAGACTACTTGTAGTACTTCCTTTGAAATTAAGATTAACCCAATTTATTGTAGAATATTTTTGGTAACAAATAAAAATTTTTAATCTTGTTAAAAAGCAGAACTATTGTTAGGACCATATTCGTAAGCATTATTGTAAATAAATGTATCTGGGGGATAATTCCATTATTTTTAGATTGTTCATGTGATCTACAATATAAAATTATTACTATAGTATTTATAATATATGTTTATGGTTTATTTTCTTCTTCTTTACAGATTACAGCATTTTAATCACTGACCCCACATGAGATCTTTCAGTATAATCAATTATTACGCATTCCGAAATATCGCACAGCTTGGGACCGTATTCCATTAAGAATTCCCCACTTGCTACCAAGGAGCCCCTCTGCATTTTGCCGGCTATTGAACTAAATACTCATTACCATAAAAGTAATTGTGGACAGACAGACACTCTTCTCTTTGTGTTCTGGACTATATTCTCTTCGTTTTGATAATAAAAACGCTCTGGAAATTATCATCTGAACTTGAAATTGATTGTGTACTTTTGGTTATGCTGAGTGTGGAATTCCAAGAAAAGAAGAGTTCTGGAGATAACCGCAAGTACTGCTATCAGAACTGACAGAAGTAGAAGTGGTAGCAACAGCGCTAAGGTCGTCGTCTGTCAACCCGTCGAACGGCAAGCGTAGATCACCGATAGCGTACCAAAGTCAAATCGACGCGGGCCCTGTACGAAATTTGTCTGCGTCGACCGCCCGTCCGTCAGCATACGAAATCGGGTCGTTCGTAAATTGACGCAACCATTTACCGACCAACACAACGAATCCAACCAATCGGCTTGGATAACAACTGAAGTGCAGCGACCACATCCCGATCGGTAGCACAACTACAAAGGCAAATAAGACCGCAGCCGCGACACTATCCGACAGTCTCTATAAAATCGACTGTAAAACCAGCTCGTGAATCATTTGGACGTGCGCGTTCATTGCGGTTAGTACGTTTAGGTTAAAAAGTGCCGCGAATTTAATATAGAATAGAACCACACACAAAAAAAAAACAGATATTCATTATCTCGCGTCTAGTTTTTTTCTTGTCAGTTGGTATTTTTCCTATATAGTTTTTTTTTTATATATATCTTATCAAATAGTTTGTAAGTGGAAATTTACTTTAAAATAAGAAAATAAAATAAAAACCGTAAGAAAAATTCGTTAATAAGACGCCGGGTCTCTGATAGGGAGTGAGTAGTGAGTGGTGCATGAAAACCAGAAAAACTCGTTTAGTCAGCATAAATTTTTTTTTTTGTTTGATTAATCAGATATTTACATATGTGCGTTTGTGTGTGCGCAGATGCAAAAAAAACAAAAGGCTGTATACTAACACGTGTACGTACGTATTTGACTTTCATTCATAAGTGAATATCAGTTAAAGTAACGCCACATTTGTGGATAATTTGTTAATCGAAAATATAGTGTGTGATTATTCTAAGAATTAAAGATAGAGAACGTTAATGAAAAAAAATTACTATTCATCATTAATTGTCATTCAAAGATTTTTGTGTACTTAATAAAATTTGTTTAAGAGAATTTTTTTTGTTATTAAGTATATGTGATCAAATTAAGAGTAGTTTCGATATTTTTTCTAGTAAATTCATCAAATAATAATACTACGAAAATTATATGCGATTTAATTAAAAAGTACTTTTCGGTTTGTCAAATTTGTTTGTTTGTTTTTTTTTTTTGTTTTTAATTTAAAACCGTCAAAATGAAGGATATCAGTATAAGGAATATTCCAAAAGACACCGTTTACAAAGATGTGGTTATTATTGGTGAGTAGAAATTTTTGATTTTATTTTCTTTATAAATAATATATAATATTTATGAATAAAAGTGAAGTATTTTTTAGAAGAAAAAAAAGTGGTTACTTAAAAAATTTTATTATAAGTTTTTTTTTAATTTTAAATTTACTAACATACATAAAATAGAGGGGATTTTTTTTTTGTTGTTGGTAATATTTGTGTTATCAATTTTGTGGTGTTCGGAAAGTATAGAGCCCTGTCATTTGACAGCTGTAAAACATATCAGATATTGTAATTAATTCGTAGCGTTTTTTTTTGCAAAGTTTCGTGGTTTATTATGACAGTATCATTACAGAAGCGTTATTCAAAGTATTGTCCTTCGTTATCCACTAATTTTTGCCATCTTTCTGGTAATGCTCGAATACCGCGTAGAAAAAATTCTTCTTCTTTAGATTCGATGAAAGAATCGATCCAATTTTTGTTCATTTCATAGTTATCGAAGTGCTGCTCTGGCAAGCCATGCGCCATGGATCGAAATAAATGATAATCAGATGGGACAATGTCTGGTGAATATGGCGGGTGAGGCAGAACTTCCCATTTCAGCGTATTTAAATAAGTTTTCACGACTTTCGCAACATGGGGTCTTGCATTGTAGTGGAGCAAAATTACTTTGTCGTGCCGCTTTTCTTGTAATGCTCTGTTCAAACGCATCAATTGTCGTCTGTATACGTCCCCAGTGATGGTTTCACCCGGTTGGAGGAGCTCATAATAAATAACACCCAGCTGATCCCACCAAATACACAGTAAGATCTTCTTCCATGAATATTCGACCTGGGGGACGTAAGATCTTCTTTCCATGAATATTCGACGTTTGGGATTGTCGTAGAGTACCCACTTCTCGTCACCAGTGACGATTCGATGCAGAAATCCCTTCCTTGCCTCCTGTTGGAGAAGAATCTCACAGGTGACTAAACGCCGTTCGACGTCCCTTGGCTTCCACTCATGTGGAACCCACGTTTCCTGTTTTTTTACCATTCTTTAAAAAATATTTCAAAATTATTGTATTGTATATGAAAACTTAACAGAAATTTTTCATAATAAAAATTAAACTAAATAAGTTTTTCCCGTGTAAATAATTTAAAAGCTTTTATTTTTAATTTTTAATTTTTTTTTACACTACGAGGTCTGTTCAAAAAGTATCGCGACTTTACGATTTTGTGTTTTTTTTTCAAAAATTATTTATTTATTCATGAATATCTATTTTGTCCCCTTCAAAATAATCCCCCACCAGATATTATACACTTGTGACAACGTTTTTTCCAATCCTCGAAGCACTTCAAAAAATCATTTTTTGATGATCTTATTCAGGTCCTCCTTCGATGCCGTCTTTATCTCCTCATAATATAAGGAGCGTAGCGTCGTACTTTCATAGGGCTCTTCAGTTTCGGGAACAAGAAAAAGTCACAGGGGGCCAGATCTGGGGAATACGGTGACTGCGGCATTAAAGCTAATTTTTGTTCTTGCACAAATCCGGGCATTTCTGGCGGATTTCTTCGCGCAACTTGCGCATAACTTGCAGGTTATAATCCTTGTTGACCGTTCTACCCTGTGGCAAGAACTCATGATGTACCACGCCCCTGCAATCAAAGAAAACTATAAGCAAAACCATCACATTCGACGTCCGGCACGCTTTTCGTCGTTCACATCTTCTCGGCCCTCTGAGAACATTTTGTACTTCCGATAAATGTTGCTTCGGTCCAAGGTAGCTTCACCATATGCCACAGTCAACATTCGAAATGCGTCCGCGTAATTAATTTTGTTTTACACACAAAATTTGATACAGATTCTTTGATCCATTTTTTGGAATGGGCAAAAATCGAAGACCAGCCAAAACACGTGCAAGCAAAGCAGCTTTCAAAAATTAACTGAACATTCAAAATGGCCGAACTTGAGTACCAACATAACGCCACAAAATACGTAACCCACAGAAATTCAAAATTCGCGATATTTTTTGAACAGACCTCGTATTTATCTATAATTAATTACTTAAATAACAAAAAATTTAATGCATAAAATTTTATTAATGTTCTTTTTCCTTATAAATGAATAGTTTAGTAGTAGTTTTTTCATATATTATGCAATAAATTCAACAGTTTTAGAATTATTAAAAAGCAAACAGATAAAAATCAGATATTATATGGAAAAGATGTAAAAATCTCAATAAAACTCTTTCTTTAATTAGAATTTTTTTAAAAATATTATTTTAAAAATATTTCTAACAAGAAAACATATATTTTTAATATGCATAATAATATTTTAAATAGTATTCTATATAAGAAATATTTTTAAATTAAAATCCAATCAAGAAAAAAATGCTCTCTTTGGTACTATAAAAAAATAGTTATTAATTCAGATTAAAATACATAAAAAATTACTTTCTTAAAGGTTTTTTTTAAGAAAAACTTTAATTATTAATTATTTGTTAAATAAAATAAAATAGAGTTTTTTTGGAAAATAACGTCAAGTTTTGCCACTTTACAACTGGTATTATTACGAATAAAATAGAGAATATTATCTACTGAAAATTATGTCATAAATCACTCGGTTAATCTCATTCTAAAACCAAAAAAAAAAAAAAAAATACCTACAACGAAGAATACCTTAAATAAAAATATCATAAATAAATAAAAGCTCAAACAAATTTTTCTCCTCTACGTGTATGTGTACATAATTAAAAAAAAAAGAATCAACAACAACAACAACAACAACAGATTAACTAACGAAGCTGATAGTGAGTAAAGCTCTCTTAGTTACTGAAACTGATAGCAATTTTTTCTCCAACTCATCGTTATCTTCCAGAAACTTTCGAAATGTGAACTTTTAACCATATTTGCATATGCACAGATGTACTCCTCACGTAATCAGCCAACGAATTAGGTTCCGTTTGAGTCATGAATTATTTCATCATCAATTTTATATTTTATATACACAATTCTGACCCAGTCATTAAACTTTTCAAGATGTACTGTCACTAACTACAATATATGGAATTGAACTAAAAATTTACGTAATCAATTCAATGATTTAGCAAAAATTATTTTATTTCTGATATAAAACAAAAAAAAATTAGAAGAATAAAAAAGACGAAGAAAATTATCAAATTCACTATCAGCGTGGCCGTTGTTGGCTCTTATCACTTAACTTGACCGCAAAATCGAAATTTTTGCACTATCACTCATGAATGTAAAAAATTACAACATTTTAGAATAACTACTATCAAATTCGACTATAGACATTCTCATCGTGAATGATTATTTTATCAACAACCAAAAATATAGCAAAAATGCTATAAATCTAATCAACAGTTTGAGTAATTCGCTTTTAAAGCTATTAGTGTTACGTAGTACTAAAGAATTTTACGTTTTGTAGTTCGGAAAGTACAACTTTGTCATTTGACAGCTGTCAAACTTATATGTCGACGTCATAGAAGGTTTACCATTTTATATTATGGATCGTTTAACCGCTAAACAATACGCAAAAATTGCTGAAACAACCGGCTTCGGGTGCTGATTTTTCAAATAAAATTGCCTTCATTTTGAGATATGCTAAATTTAAAATAGATGGCGCTGACGAAGAGACTTTATATCATTAAAATGCTAGACTTTTATTAAATTTTACAATAATAATAAAAAATGCTGACTAAACTATGATTCCTTGAGATCATGTTTTCTAAGTATACATTCTTCTAAGTATGCCAAATTGTTTTTAATTTAAAATAGATGGCGCTGATGAAGAGGTACCTTAAATCGTTAAAATTGTAGACTTTTATTAAATGTTACGATAATAAAAGAAAATGCTGTGTAAATTATGAATTTTTTAGTTATAAATTCTTCTAAGTATACCAAATTGTATTTAATTTAAAATAGATGGCGCTGACAAAGAGTAACTCTTATCTACTTAATAATCTGAGAAAAATTGAAATACACACGGCAATTGTAATTGATAATTATATAAATAAAAATGGTTATAAAATAAATGTGACATAAAAAATAATATTTTTTTTTTAAATAAATTATACGAAATATTTTTATTTTTTTAATTATAAGAAATTTTTTATCATTAATAAAAACTTTCCGCAAATGTCGTGGTTTTACCATAGGCACTTTCAGCCTCTTATGTGCACATGTTTCAGCCTTTTAAGTGCAGTGACAACTTAAAGTGGATTAGTGAAAAAGCAAAGTTGAGATATACCAGGTGTATAAGTTTAAATCCGCTTTTTGGTCATAGATGGCGTGATTGAGCGTATTAACCTACCATGGGCACGCCATACTTTTTTTTATGAGTTTGACATCTGTCACACATTAATCAGTGCACATTGTCAGCAATTTCGTACAACAACATACATTTGTCCTTTGGTAATCATGTATAGTTTTGTGCCAGAAAAATAGCATATGCGGAAAGCTGTGCTTTTCTGCTTCAATTTGAAGAAATTGGATGCCGAATCGGATCGAATGCTTATGGACCCCTATGGTGACAGTGGTTTATCGGAAACAACGTGCCGAGATTGGTTTCGTCTGTTCAAAGACGGCAATTTTGACTTGTCGGAGACGAAGCATGAAAATCGGCCTAGGAAGGTTGAGGACCATCAATTGCATGCTCTTTTGGACGAAGATGATACCCAATCGCAAAAAAATGCTCTCGGAGCAATTGGGTGTTACTCAACCAGCCATTTCCATGCATTTGCGTGCCATGGGGAAGATTGAAAAGATCGGAAAATGGGTGCCGCATGAATTGAACGATAGGCAGATGGAGCGACGCCAAAACACATGCGAAATCTTGCTCCCCAGACAAAAAAGAATGTCGTTCCTGCATCGGATTATGACAGGCGATGAAAAGTGGATATATTTCGAGAATCCTAAACGCAATAAATTTGTGGGTTGATCCCGGCCAACCATCAACATCTTCCCGAACACCAAATCGCTCCGGACAGAAGACGATGCTGTGCGTTTCGTGGGATCAACAGGGTATCGTCTAGTATGAGATGTTGAAACCTGGTGAAACTGTCAATGCCCACCGCTATCACCAACAACTTATCAAATTTCACCGTGCTCTGCGCGAAAAAGGACGGATTATCAAAAAAGACAAGACAAGCTGATTTTCCTCCACAACAACACACAACCGCGCACGTCAAAAATGATCCGAAACTACTTGGAGACATTCAACTGGGTGGTGCTATCCCCCCCGCGCTTACTCGTATTCACCAGACCTGGCCTGTTCCGACTACCACCTGTTTTCATCGATGAGCCACGCGCTCGCTGAGCAGCACTTCGATTCTTACGAAGACGATCGAAAATGGCTTCATGAATGGTTTGCCTCGAAAGAGAAGGATTTTTTTTGGCGTGGTATCCACAAATTGCCCAAGAGATGGCAAAAATGTGTAGCTAGCGAGGACAAGTACTTTGAATAAATTTGTTTTTGCTTTATATGAAAAAAACGTGTGTTTTTCTGACACATGTTTTTTTTAATAAAGCAAAAACAACAATGGATTTAAGCTTATACACCTATGAGGCTTTAAAAACCCACAAGTAACTATGGAGAAGCCATTGTATCCACGAAAAGTGTCAGTGTGGTGTGCATTTTTGGACTGCAAATGTAGGTTGCCCGTATTTTTTGAAAATTAAGAAGGGGGGATTGTTACCTTTAATTCTGAGTAATGTAAGTATTTGAGATAATCGATTTTTTTTTATTTATTTAAACTATCAGCAGAAGTGGGTGCATTCTTAAAAAATTCTAGCAGATGTCTCAACATCCAATTTTTTAAAACTTTTGTTTTACAAAAAGATACTCTTATTCTTAAGAATTACCAGCACTAAAAACCCACAAGTGACTATGTAAAAGCCATTGTATCCGCGAAAAGTGGCAGATTTTTAGCCTTCAAATGTAGTTTTCCGGTTTTTCTTTGGAAATGAAGAAGGAGAGATTGTTACCTTCAATTCTGAGTGCTATGTATTTGAGATAATCGATTTTTTTTATATTTGAAGTTGAAGAATTTTATCTGGACAACATGTGGTTTCAACGAGAAGGCTCCACAAGCCACAAAATTTTTTAAGGCATGTAATTTCAATATTTGATGATTTTGATGACATTAGGCTACGTAATAAATAGTGTTTACGCAGAGGATTTTTAAACTTTAAACATTTCATGGCGGAAGTGTAACCCAAAATGATTAAAAAGTCTTAAAAAATTAACTCATAAATAATGTGTAAATTTAATGCATAATGGCAAGGTTAAATGAATTTAAAAAAATTTAAATCTGAATTTTAAGTGTGTCTTACTGGACTTTACTTTACCAAAGCACAAATTGGATAATCCTCCTTTAATTTACTACACGATCAATTATAATAAATTCAATTAATTTTCTACTCTTACACAATAATTCTGAAATTGTTTTCAACTACGAACATATCGTAAATTAAAAATAATAGTATAAATATTAAGAGTTATACTATATAAACATTTTTAAGATATTTGCAAATATTTGAAAACGAAAAGAGTTAAGTGCGAGTGGGGGATGTCTCGTAAATTATTATGTCATAACGTACTCGTAGTGTAAATATTGTTCTTCTCTGTGTACAGATTTTTCGAAAAGAAAGTTTATCTTTATTTGTACGAAGTTTGAATAGATTTTTTATATTAGGCATACGTAATCTTTCTCGAAATAAGTTAACTTTTTTATTTACAACTTAAATTAAAATAAAAAAACATATTTCTAGATAAAAAATAAGTAAGAGTAAGCTGGGAAAATTTATATGACTCTCACAGAATTTTTTCATACAATACTTAGAATTAGTAAAATTTAAATAGTGACCAGCTAGTTTATCTATTAATCATTATTGTGTAATTTTCCATTCTCTATTTACAATTACTAGATTGCTTATCATTGGAGCTTGTTAATAATAATTAATAATTATTTTATGGAAAATGAATTTTTTTAAAACTAGTTTCTGTAAATTAAAATTACCTTATTTGGATTTTGTCTCTCTCAGCGATTTTACAAGCAAAAAAAAAAAGATATTTACAAAAAAAGCCCCCGCGTAGCACCACTGGGACGTATACACATACAGGTTAAGTTTGAATTCAGCTAGTGACATGCCCGAAGTACCCTTTAATTATAACCAACAATTGTCCCTTATTGCCATATTGTAATAATAATTTATATTTCAGTACAAAAGCTACAAGAAATGACCCAAAAAAAGGAACAACTTTCGAATTAACTCTCTAGACTCATTTTCGAATATTAGTACTATGATTTTTCTAATTATTTTTAAGGATTTTTTCTGTTATTAATTATTTTGAAATTATTCTTAGATAATTAATTTCAAATTTATATGTTTTATTTGGATTTATAAAATATAATTAAAAAACAACTAAGACTATAAACTATATCGACTTAACTTCTTTAATTACTTTATTATTAAGCTCATAGTTTAGGGGAACTAAAACTAAAACCCCGTACCTATATGGGTACGCCTTCTTCACAACACGTGTTCCAAAAAAAAGGTTTTACCATCCCTTCAACTTTAAGTTAAAATATCTTTGTTTGAGAATATCGTTAAGCTTCCATCTATGCTTCTTTCCAGCAAAAAAAAAAAAAATACCGATCCATTTAATGGAAAATCTATGAAAGCTTTTTTGTATGGTTTCAAGAAAATCAACTTCAACACATTATGTTTGTTCAGCGTATTAATTCGCTATAAGCCAATTCATAGGTTGAACAAAAATTATGAGTTGAATTAAAACTTAATTTTACACACAAAAAAAATAATAAAAAATTACAAACCAAAAAAAAAACTATCAATAAAAGTCCTAAATTTACATTTGTATGAAATACCGGCAGATGTCGCTGCATTCATAAAAATTACCAGCAAATGTCACTACGCCCGATTTTTTAAATCTATTATTTTTTTTTCAAAGTTTACAAAATAAATAATAAAAAATTACCAACAAAAGACGCCGTCAATTATGTGCGTAATTTTATATTTATATAAACTACCAGCAGATGTCACTGCATTGTTAAGAAAATTCTAGCATATGTCACTAGATCTAATTTTTTAAATATTTTAAGTTTTTTTTATTAAATTTTACAAAAAGAAATAATACAAAATTACCAACAAAAGACACCGTCAATTAGGTGCGTAATTTTCTATTTATTTAAACTACCAGCAGATGCCCATGCATTCTGAAAAAATTCTAGCAGATCTTTTTACATCCAATTTTTTGAATCTTTTGGTTTTTTTTTAAATTTCTACAAAAAAAATAATAAAAAATTACCAATAAAAGATAATCTCAATTAAAGGCGTTATTTTATATTTATTTAAACTACCAGCAGATGCCCCTGCATTCTGAAAAAATTTTAGCAGATGCCACTAGATCCAACATTTTTATTATTTTGTTTTTTTCTTCAAATTTTACAAAAAAATAGTAAAAACTTACCAACAAAAGACACCATCAATTAAGTGCGTAACTTTATATTTATATAAACTACCAGCAGATGTCATTGCTTTTTTTTATATATTTTAAGTTTTTTTTATTAAACTTTACAAAAAGAAATAATAAAAAATTGCCCACAAAAGATAATTTCAACGAAAGGCGTTATTTTATATTTATTTAAATTACCAGCAGATGTCGCTGCATTCTTTAAAAAATTATGGCAGATGTTTTTACATTCAATTTCTTAAATCTTTTGGTTTTTTTTTTAAATTTTACAAAAAAAATTATAAAAAATTACCAACAAGAGAACTTTTAATTAAAGCCGTAATTCCATATTTATTTGAACTACCAGCAGATGTCACCGCATTCTTGAAAAATTCTAGCAGATGTCTCTCCATCCAATTTTATAAACCTTTTGGTTTTTTTCGAATTTTACAAAAAAAATAATAAAAAATTACCAATTAAAGACATCGTCAATTATGTGCGTAATTTCATATTTATATAAACTACCAGCAGATGTCACTGCATTGTTAAGAAAATTCTAGCAGATGTCACTAGATCTAATTTTTTAAATATTTTAAGTTTTTTTAATTAAATTTTACAAAAAGAAATTTAAAAAAATTACCCTCAAAAGATAATCTCAATTAAAGTCGTTATTTTATATTTATTTAAACTACCAGCAGATGTCGCTGCATTCTTTAAAAAATTCTGGCAGATATTTTTACATTCAATTTCTTAAATCTTTTGTTTTTTTTTTAAATTTCACAAAAAACATTAACAAAAAATTACTAACAAAAGATACTCTTAATTAAAGGCGTGATTTCATGCTTATTTAAACTACCAGGAGATGTCGCCGCATACTTGAAAAATTCTAGCAGATGTTTTTGCATCCAATTTCTTAAATCTTTTTTTTTCAAATTTTACAAACAAAAATAATAAAAAATTACCAACAAAAGATACTTGTAATTAAAGCCGTAATTTCATATTTAAACTACCAGCAGATGTCGCTGCATTCATAAAAATTACCAGCAGATGTCACTACGTCCGATTTTTTAAACTTGTACTTTTTTTCAAAGCTTACAAAAAAAATAATAAAAAATTACCAACAAAAGACAAAATAAATAATAAAAAATTACTAACAAAAGACATCGTCAATTAAGTGCGTAACTTTATATTTATATAAAGAAAATTCTAGCAGATGTCACTAGATCTAATTTTTTAAATATTTTAAGTTTTTTTTATTAAATTTTACAAAAAGAAATTTAAAAAAATTACCCTCAAAAGATAATCTCAATTGAAGGCGTTATTTTATATTTATTTAAACTACCAGTAGATGTCGCTGCATTCTTTAAAAAATTCCGGCAGATATTTTTACATGCAATTTTTTAAATCTTTTGGTTTTTCTTAAAATTTCACAAAAAAACATTAATAAAAAATTACTAACAAAATATACTCTTAAGTAAAGGCTTGATTTCATACTTATTTAAACAACCAGGAGATGTCGCCGCATTCTTGAAAAATTCTAGCAGATGTCCATCCATCAAAATTTTTAAATCTTTTCGTTTTTTTTCAAATTTTACGAAAAAAAAACAATAATAAAAAATTACCAACAAAAGATAGATGTCACTGTATTCTTGAAAAATTCTAGCAGATGCCACTGCAATCTGAATAAATTTTAGCTGATGTTTTTACATTCAACTTATCAAATCTTTTGGTTTTTTTTTCAAATTTTACAAAAAAAAAAACAATAGTAAAAAATTACCAACAAAAGATACTTCCAATTAAAGGCGTTATTTTATATTTATTTAAACTACCAGCAAATGCCCCTGCATTCTGAAAAAATTCTAGCAGATGGTGTTACATCCAATTTCTTAATTTTTTTGTTTTCTTTTTCGAATTTTACAAAAAAAAACAATAATACAAAATTACCAACCAAAGATACTTTCAATTAAAGGCTTAATTTCGTACTTATTTAAACTACCAGCAGATGTCACTGCATTCTTGAATAATTCTAGCAGTAGTTTTTACATTCAATTTCTTAAATATTTTGTTTTTTTGCAAATTTTACAAAAAGATATTCTTAGTTTCATACTTTTTTTATATATCGGCAAGTGTTACTGCACTTTTAAAAATCACCGGCAGATCCAACTGTATTCTTATACAATACTTTACAACAGATGTCACTGTGTCCGATTTGTGAAATATCTTGGGTTTTTTTTTATGATCTAAGTTTCAATAATATCAGAACTTTTTTCAGAAATATTTAAAAAAAACTTTAACGAACAAAAAATTCTCTAACCGGAATAAAAATGTATTTTATTCTTATATAAATTTTTAATTTTTCATATCGGGCACGTGCATATAACATTTCTGTAATATTATAAATTATGAGTAAATTACTTCTTCAAATAAACAAAATTTATGGATTTTAAATTGAAAAAGTAAACATGAAAAGAGTAGTAAATAATATTTCCTTAAGAATAAATACGGCGTTTTACGAAAATGTAAAAAAAAACAACTCTCATAAAATACTCAGAAAGGTATGGTATAAAAAAATGTCGAGAAAAAAGAAGGTGAAAAATATGAAAATAAAGAATTCAATAAGAATACGTGTAAATTCAGTGCAATTTCGTAAACATCGAAACCAGTTCTAGTCAGCTAAGGCCTTATTATTTACCTTTAATCACCTAAGAAGGTGTTTTGCGATGAATTTTTTTGTACAATGCAAAAGGTATGTTGTACGTTTATTTGTTTTCAAAGAAGGTCAACAAAATGCGTTTCGAAAGAATTGTAGAAAAATATGTCTTGAGTTAAGAAAATTTCCGTAAATTGCTGAATTGAAAGTTCAATAAAAACTAAACAACGATAATCACATTCGATAATAATTTATTAATTAAAAAATTGGAATAATAAAGAGTTGGTCACCTCAACCTGTCAATTATTGGCAAACATGCGCATAAAATTCGTCTTACGAATGCATATTATTTGCTGCTAATTTCAGTACGCCGCAGTTGCGAAACATTATTCACGTTAATTGCGCAATAAACAAAAAATTCGGTTTTTTTTTTGGTTGTTGTTATTAATTACAAAATAAGCTATAAATAAAAAATTATCAAGTAATTTAACTTTTAATCAAGAATTCAAAATCATGTACAATAACGTGACTTAAAAGTCGCACTTTTCATTTATCTGATTACCCTCCCCCGCATTATCTTGCTGATGAAACAAAAAACAGTTCAAATTCCTATCGACTCTTTTATCAGTCTTATCAAAAGAAAATTAGTTTTTTTGAAAACACACTCATATATTTTTAAATATTATATAAATTTTATCTCAGATAGTATTTAAAAATAAAAATAAAACATTTTGCATGTCATCTTATTTAACATCATTTTTTTTGGGTATTTTCCTAATGTTATCAACCTCTTATCAGAAACGTTCTTATTTGAAATAATTTAAATAAACGCATTTTGGGTAATTTTCCATGAATTTGTTTTTATTATTCCTAATATTTTTTTGCAATTTTGTATAAGCTTCTCATAAATTTCTATGGAGTTTGTTTATTGTTCTCATAGATGGCGTTGGATTAGAAATTCACTGTGTTGAGTTGGAAGGTTATTATTCAGATTTGCTCCTTTTTTTATTTCTATAAAAAGTATTGAGTCTGAAATTGGTTTTATATTGTCCAGATCTCTTCGTTAATTAAATTTAAAGTTTTATTACGAATAATTAGCTGCGCAAGTATGAAAAAATCAAAAATAAAATCACGTTGGATTAGAAATGCAATGAGTTGTGCTGGAAAGTTGTATTTATTGCTATTATTATTTTTGTTGAAATTTTTAAAGCCTGTCCATAAATAAATCATTCCAATTTGCATTAAAATTCAAAAGTTTGTAAATTTTTCTCACAGATGGCGTTATATTACAAATGCGCCGAGCTGAGTTGGAACGTCATTTATTTGGTGACTTCGATACTTTTTCAATTTAAATAAATTTTAGCGTTTCTTCGTAACCAATTAGCTACCCCTAATCAAAAAAAAAAAGAACTATGAAAAAAATCAAATATTAAATTTACCTTTTGACATTTACAATATTTTTTCTCTCTTATAAACAAACAATTTATAATGTTTAAAAAAATTCAATTTTTTGTTTTAGTTATTATTATAAATATTAATTCGGTTATTATTCCTTTTTTTGTGCAATTTTTATAACCTTCCCATAAATTTCTATGGAGTTTGTACATTTTTCTCATAGATGGCGTTGAATTAGAAATGGGAAGTTGTAATTTTTGTTATTCTTTTTTTTTTGTGAATTTTTTAAAGACTGCCCACGAATAAATTATTTTATTTTCATGAAATTTGTAAAGACTGTCCCATAAATATTTTTAGAGTTTGTAAATTTTTCTCACAGATGGCGTTAAATTAGAAATAGTTTGTTTTACTAATTATTGTAAATATTAATTTTGTTATTATTCCTTTTTTTGTGCAATTTTTATATGCTCCTCAAAAAATATCTATAGAGTTTGTACATTTTTCTCCCAGAAGGCGTTGGATTACAAATGCACTGAGTTGAGTTGGAAAGTTTTGATTATTATTTTTTTTTGTGAAATTTTTATAGACTTCCCATAAATACCTTATTCCGTTTTCATAAAATTTGTAAAGACCGTTCATAAATATTCTTAGAGTTTGTAAATTTTTCTCACAGATGGCGTTATATTAGAAATAGTTTGTTTTACTTATTATTGTAAATATTAATTGTGTTATCATTACTTTTTTGCGCAATTTTTATGAGCTGCTCAAAAAGTTTCTATAGAGTTTGTTCATTTTTCCTCCAGATGGCGTTATATTAGAATTGCACTGAGTAGCGTTGGAAAGTTGTTAATATTGTTATATTTTTATGAAATCTTTGACTGCCCATAAATAAATTATTCTGTTTTCATAAAATTTGTAAAGACCGTTCATAAATATTTTTAAAGTTTGTACATTTATCTCACAGATGGCGTTATATTAGAATTGCAGCGAACTGAATTGGAATGTCATTTATTTATAATTAAGATTTCGTAATCTTTTTTAAGTTACTTTTATACTTTTCTAAATTAATTGAATTTAGCGGTTTTTTTGCGAATAATTAGCTACTCTTAGTACAAAGAAAAAGTAAATTTTCCCCGTTGACATTTTTTTTTCTTTCTTATTGATATCAAACCAAATAAACCATTATTAATATAAGAAAAATAATAAAGTTTTTCTTTTAGTAATTATTATTTACTAAGAAAAAAATGTAGAAAAGTCAAATCGCTTATTAATCAATTTTTATTACAATAGAGTCTGCTAGTTGTCGATCCTCCTCTACATCAGAATAAGTCCTTTTCCAAACAAATACAATATGAACTATTTTTTTCCCATTAATAAATTATTAATAATAATGACTATGCAAAGAATATGTTTCAAAAATCAATTAAATCAAATTTGATTATTAGTCAAAATACATTGATCCAAATTGAGGATATTTAACTCTGACCTTTTTTAATAATTAATCCTGCCTATTGGATAATCAGAAAAGTTAAGGTAGTAAAGTTCTATTGGTTGATCATTAAAAAAGTAATACTGAAAATGAATATTAATAATCAAATTATTGATAAATAAATAATAATGGAAAATAATCAATAAATACTATCGTAGTTGGACACTTTTGTTTTGAATATTTTCTTTACTAAAGACTGAGTGACAGGACTTTTGTTTTGGACTAATAATATTTGACGGAAAAACATTTTTTTATAAATTTCATTCAGAGTATATTATGGAATTTCAGTGGTTAAAATAAATAAATATAAAAATTCAATCTTCTATTGGTGAAGAAAACTTTTGATTACTTAAAATAAAGTCATTCATAAACAAACTCTCAGACTTTTATTAATGGCGCAAAATAGTGTTTTTTTATAAAATGAAAATCATTTTTCTACCTTACCTTTAAGAGAATATATTCAGTAAATCTTATAGTACATGTCAACTTCGTTCATAAAAATCGAAATGTAAAGTTACAAAAAGCAAAACGTGCTCACTTCAAAATTCTATTAAGCATAATTTTATTTTTCTATTACAATTCTGCAAGCTTAATCCAACAAAAAAAAATCAAAATTTTTTAAAAAGTCCATTTATGAACTTTTGCTAGAAAAGCTAAATACTTTCGAACTCGTACAAATCATAATCTTACGATAACGTTTCCAATAAAAACCGGAAAAGGGACATTTTTGTTCGTAATAGAACCGCTTCTTTTTTAAGAAAAAAAATATAAAACTAACTTTATTTCCGGTAAAAAGTTTTTTTTCCAGTTATGACCTTAAAAAAAAAATTTTTTTTTGGAGCTTTCGCAAAGAGGGAATATTAGAAATCTTGATTTTACTTAGACTCAATCTATCGTTTTTTTATCATTTGTCATTCAGATTATTAAAAAGGAGCATCCTTCTAGGATGAATATCTTCCTTGCATAGTCTTTGTGTATAAAGAATAACCCAACTTGAATGATTAAAAGGAACAACCAGTAAAAAGGAAAGAACTATCCCATCATCAAAACATGTGCTCGTTGTTAATTGATTATTTTTTTTTAGGATAAAAAAAAATGTCTACTATCGTAATTATAACAAAAAAAAAAAAACAATTTATCACGATTTTAAATGAATTCATTTCTTAATTAATTAAAATAAAAAAATAATTTGTTTTGTTTTTTTTTCTTCTTCTGTCTACCCTTATTAACAACAGGTAACGGACCAAGCGGCATATCATTATCGTATATGTTGTCCGGTAATTGGCCATATTGGAATTCCGAAAAGGTTGAAAAACACCCGGACGAGTTGTTAAGGGCACGCCTTAATTATGCTGACAGCAGTAAAAGTTTGGTCATGCAGGATTTGATAGCGTTAGCCGATGGGCTCGAAGGGAGGAGTACTAATCCAGTATCGCTATTGGTAAGTGTATGCTGACATATATAATTTTTTGCTCCCATTTTCCCATCAATCATTCTAATTTTCCCGTGGGTAATTTTAAGTTTTCTAATAATTATTTTTCTTTAGTTTTGTTTTCTTACCTAATAAATATTAAAGGAAAATTAAATTAAATTAAATTTTTCACTATAACCAAGCGAAGGTTTTATCAAAATAAACGAACAAATTTTTCACCAAATGGCCGCATAGTCGTGGCGCTATAAAATGGTCCCTAATATATGTTTTAGGATCCTAAAAAAAACAATAAATTTATATTTTGAAAAAAAAGAGCAATAAATGTATTAATAAAAATGTTCACAAAAATAAATTTTTTTTATAGTTTGTAAATTGTTCTCACAGATGGCGTTATAAAGAGCTTTTCAATAATTATGCTTCATCTTTGATGGCATATTACTTTAACGTTTCAAATGATAGCGATGTTATTCTTATATATTTGTGATTTGCTAATAGGCAGCATTTAATCATAGAGAAATTATATGCCTTAACATCGCGTCGAGACTTTGAAAATTTATTATAAACATTTATGCTCTATTCCGCATATTTTTCGTTAGTTATATGCCTGCGTAACCTCTTAATTTCACGTCATTCAAAAGAATTGGGCCTTTCTGCGACTTCAACTTGTCGAATATTGCGAGAATACTTGATTCTACATCGATAAAAGATTCAATTGACTCAAAAAATAAAGCCACAAGACCATATGAAACATAGGGCGTTTTCTGATTGGGCTCTTGCGAAGTTGGAAACGAATCACAAAATTGGTTCACAAAACATCTTTATCGACAAGACGCATTTTTTTATTTTTGGCTGAATAGCAATGTAAACAAGAAAGATTATCGGATCTGGAGCGAAAAATAACTTTAACAATTTTAAGAATTTGCTTTGCATCCAGAAAACCTTACTGTCTAGTGTGAATTTTGGTCAGGAGGCATCATCGGGAGGTACTGCTTTCGAAATGAGTCTGGCACGACGGTAATTGTCGAGCGATGATAAATATTTTTTTCCTCAATTGGACTGGTTCTAACACAGCAGTTAAAATAAGTGACTTATTACAGACGAAGCTTCCACGTCATGTTATTTCCGTTCTCTTTACCGACCTTAAACTTTTTTCTGAACAATGTCCATAAATATTTTTAGAGTTTGTAATTTTTTCTCACAGATGGCGTTATATTAGAAATGCGTCGAGCCGATTTGTAACGTCATTTATTAATTGTTAGGATTTTCTGCTTTTTTCTTGGTGACTACGATACTATTTTAATTTATTTAAACTTTGAAGTTTCTTTGTGCTACCTCTAGTCAAAAAAATAAAAACTTTATACGAGTACTCATAAATTGACAATATTTTCCGAGCTGGAGGACAACATCACCTAAGCTATCGCTAAGATTCAGCACGATTTATGCGGAAGAGTAATTTAAAATTAGACTTCTCAGCTAACTCCCTTCCAACGAAGCTGCATATAAATTTTATACAAAAATTTTAAAAATTAAAAATTTTTCGACAGGCGACCCTCGTTTTCCTTTCCCAATCTTAAATTTTCATCACTCAATTTGCAGGAAAATATCCAATTTAGTTAACTTCGAAATTGTTTCTTTTTGACTTTACAGCTGGACAGCTTGGAGCATCCGTGCGCCGATTTAGGAATGGAACTACCATCGATGCTTGAATATAAAAGTCATCCGAACTCTCAGGTAAGTTCCTCTGTTATGGTATAAATGGGAAAATATGGAAATTAAAGTGCCCCAATAATATAAGTTTATTGGGGCACTTTAAAATTATTTGGCCGAGAAGTGCCGATGGGTGGGTTTGGGGAATAGCCTCTCTTTCCCGTCTTTAAAATCTGAAGGGAAAGTAAATTTTTTTTTTGCTTTTTCAATTTTAAACTTTCCCCTAGCATTTTCTGCTTTTTTTACCCCTACCTTAATTGTTATTTTTTAGCTTTCTTAATATTTTTTCGTATTTGAACTTCATTATTTTCCGACCCTTCTTTATGCCCTTCCATGTAGATATTAACGCCTTTGGATGTGTTCCCATATTCCCCAATAAGTCAAGTCATGATTTTCTTGTTATGTTTGGTGAGACCACTACTTTGCACAAACTTCCAAGTCCCGACGCACTTTCCGCATAAAGATAGCGACAAGCATGGTCGTAATCCTGAATTTTTACTTTAAATTCCAAATTCTTATACCTTCCTGATCCTTGGTTCAACAATCTAATCCTTAGTTAGAATATAAGTAACAATGTCGAAATGAATCGATAATTTATCAAAACTCCCCCCTTGACGCATGGTGTTCTCTAAGTACGGTTGTAATCCTGAACGTTTATTTCAAATTCCAAATTCTTGTACCTTTTTCATCCTTAGTCCAACAAACTAATCCTTGGTTAGAATATGAGTAACAATGTAGAAATAAATCGATTATTTATTAAAACTCCCCTTTTGACGCATGGTGTTCTCTAAGTACGGTCATAATTCTGAACGATCATTTTTAAATTCCAAATTCTTATAACTTCCTCATCCTCAGTCTAACAATCTAATTCTTAGTTAGAATATGAGTAACAATGTGGAAATGAATCGATAATTTATCAAAACCCCCCCTTGACGCATGGTGTTCTCTAAGTACGGTCGTAATTCTGAACGATCATTTTAAATTCCAAATTCTTATACCTTCCTCATCCTCAGTCCAACAATCTAATTCTTAGTTAGAATATGAGTAACAATGTAGAAATAAATCGATAATTTATCAAAACTCCCCCCTTGACGCATGGTGTTCTCTAAGTACGGTCATAATTCTGAACGTTCATTTTAAATTCCAAATTCTTATACCTTCCTCATCCTCAGTCCAACAATCTAATTCTTAGTTAGAATATGAGTAACAATGTGGAAATGAATCGATAATTTATCAAAACTCCCCCCTTGACGCATGATGTTCTCTAAGTACGGTCGTAATCCTGAACGTTCATTTTAAATTCCAAATTCTTATACCTTCTTCATCCTCAGTCCAACAATCTAATCCTTAGTTAGAATATGAGTAAGAATGTAGAAATGAATCGATAATTTAGCAAAACTCCCCCTTGACGCAAACGCAGCACTATTGAATACATTATCGTATTGAGAACGTGCATCATTAAAAATAGTTTTGCCATGACATCTTAGATTGCATTGCTGCCAACGGTCGATGTACTTATTATTGTATAGAGAAAAAAACATTTAATTATAAATAAATAAATAAATAATTGATGCAAGTTGTTCGCATTACAAGTAGTCCATGTCGCCCAAGTCCAGTGTACGAGACTTGTGCTATTTTCTCAGACAATCCAATCGGCGGCAGCAAGGTATG
This sequence comes from Atherix ibis, assembly GCA_958298945.1. Lineage (NCBI taxonomy): Eukaryota > Metazoa > Arthropoda > Insecta > Diptera > Athericidae > Atherix > Atherix ibis. The sequence continues at coordinate 24,194,023 of OY282605.1, read as the reverse complement.
CTTTTTTGTTTACTCTTTTTTTTCCAATGTATTTCGTTCAACATAAACATGAACATATTCTGTACTTAATTAAAAGTTTCAATTGCATTTAATTAGTCTGCTATGAGTATGGGAAATTTTGTGTAGAAAAGTCCATCGGAATAAAATCTCCAAAAGTGGTGGAGATTTTTCTGATATCGTAAACAAGAAAATTTTAAAAATATCGGAAAATTAAAAAAAAAATGGCTAACGCCTTTTTATATTGTAAAATGTGCAATTAAGAAAATTTGAGGAATTTTCCAGGTTGACCACATTGTACTAGGAAAAGGTCCACCAGGTGGATCATGGCATCGAATGGATCCGAACTTAAGGACTTTGTCACTAGCCGCATGGATGTCCTTGCCAGGATTAAGTTTCAGCGACTGGGAAACTCGTCAACTCAAAAATGAACTCATCGGTAATGTGGCGAAAAACTCCTGTCAAAATATCAAAAATAATTGCGTTGACGATTTACGAAGAGCTGCAATTTCAAATTCGTCATGCCAAAAATGTCTCGAAATGCAACTTAAAACGGCATCGCCATCACCGTCGACGTCCACCTTCGACCAAATTGTTAACAACAACGAATCCGAGTCTGGGGCCTTATGCTGTAAGTGTACAAAAGCGTTGGCTAAACAGGGCAGTAGCGACAATAACGAGATGGTAACAGAGAATCAGACACCACCGCCAATAAGGAAAATCCCTCCACGACGGAATCTATCATTGAAGAGGCAAATCTCCAAGGAGGTACAGACAAGAGCTCTTGTATCAAGAGTGGCGCAGTACTACGAAGACTACGTGAACCAAATGAATTTAACGAAAAATTTCGTCAACGATGCCGTCGTCACCATGATTGCGCCCGTCCACGAAGGTTGCGCTATCGGCAAATTCAAGTCGGCTAAATGGCTTGTTTTTGGGTAAGTTTATTTTACAATTTCGTTATCACATCAAATTGATTGTAATTTTTATTTTTATTTTCGATGTTTTTCAGAATAAATAAAACCACCGGCAAACCATTCTTTTTCGCTTGTAAATGTCTGGTTCTGGCGAATGGTGCATCCGATCTAGCCAATCGACTTGGTTTGAACGGTGAAGATGCGAATATATCGTGGGTTAAGCACGAATTACCGCAATTGGAAGCTGCCTTGGAGCCTCATTCAGACGATGAAAGACGACGTAAGTACACCCCCCCCCCAACTACACCTGAACATTCTTGTTTACAACGTTTTTTTTTTATTTTTTGCTACAGGATTAAAGCCGGTTCTGATAGTGGGTGCTGGGCTTAGTGCTGCCGATGCAGTCACGATTTGTCGTTCGTCCGATATTCACGTGATCCACGTGTTCAGGAGTCGAACGGCCGGACTTGATAAAATGTTACCGGAGAATGTCTATCCAGAGTATCATGAGGTGAGGATTCTCTCGTGCGTCGATTCTAAGAAAAACTTTTTCTAATTATTAATTTTTTAGGTCCACAAAATGATGAAGGACTCAAATAACGTCTACGATCTATACACACCTTTGCAGGAGCATACAATTAGCGATGTCAGCACTGACAAAAATGGCAGACATCGTGTGACTGTGCAGAACCTGAACACCGGCGAAACCAAGTCCATGGAAGTATCGTTTTGTGCCATTCTGATTGGGTCGAGACCTGATCTTAGGTTTGCAGCTAATGCGACGAAGTGTCCCGCAAAAACTCAAAGCCAAAGTCACGGGCAATTGCAGAGTCCTGGAGACAATAAGGCTATCATTCAGCAGGAGCATGCGTCCCTTATTAGTCGAAAATTATCGTGGCTGAAAAGTATCTGCGCCAAATGCAGACACCTCAACCTGTGCGATTGGAGTCGACGTGGGGAGTATCGAAAAGTATGTGGCCATGTACAAGGCAAGCAGTGCGAGTGGAATCGTAGCCAAATTTCTGAAAAGGAGAAGGACTTCCTATCAACTGCAGCGACCACTCCGACAGAGGATTTGGGCGGTCTGGGCTTGGGTGTTGATCCAACCAAACCGATTGATGGCAAAACGAACCAAATAGCCGTCGATAAATACACGAACGAAGTGACTCACGCTTCCCGCGGCCTTTACGCAATGGGACCATTAGTTGGTGATAATTTTGTTCGATTCATACCCGGTGGGGCTTTGGCAATCACAGCTGCTCTACACAAGGAGAACGACTGAACCTTCTTATCAATGTTCGGACTCATTTTTTGTAGGTCATGGCGCAGCCGTCATTTCGGCTTTTTTGTCAAATCTGATTTTGTTATCGAATTCAGATTGTCAGCAGTGGCAGCAGCGGCAGTAGTAGCAGCAGCAGCAGCAGCAGCACCAACAAAAAGAATTTCAATATTTTTTCTCATGTAAATCTCATCATTAAAAACTTCAAATTCACAATCGTTACGAATGGCAACTGAGAATTTTGATCTAGCCATTGGGAGTTTTCGTTTTATAATAAGTAAAAAAATTAAAAAAATAATTTTTCTATCATTTGGAGAAGTTAATTTGTTGGTGGAGAATCTTTTTGTATTGAAATAAGTCATTTTAAATTCGGTAATTTTGTGCGTTTTTGTTGTGATTATCGTAAGAAAAAAAAAATTGGGAATCTTTCGAAATCAATCAAAAATAATCGTTACAAAAGCAACAACTAAAAAAACTATTCTTACAATTATCGTTGTAGTGTGAACAAATTTTTCTCAATTTAGTATTAAAATAATTTTAAGGACAAACATTTTTGGACGTTTTTGCTTAATCCCAACGGAGCCTTCCACCCACTCCAAGAGGATTTTTTTTATGTTAATTTACAAACAAACCTTTTACTTACGTTAGATTATTTTTAATTTTATATCAATTTATTTCCTAAAGAAGCCTACCTCTTACCATAATTAAAAACTAATTAAACGAACAAAATTATGACGAAATTTTAAAATTTTCTTGTCTGAATGTTAATTTTGAAGAAAAAATAAATACGATTTTGGACAGCATTTTACTCCATTTTCTATTATGTTATAATCTAGATTTAGTTAAATTTTATTTATAATTAATTAAACAGTATTTTTTGTTCTCTTTGAAAAAAAAATAAAAGAAAAAAAAAATAGAAATTTTGTGAATAATTATTGTTAAAGAAAAACTTAAAGTTAAACATTCTTAAAAATTCATATAATAAAGAAATTGTAAAAAATAAGTTTAGTTTTTGTTTTTAATTTGAATTTTTTAAATGTTCAGTTTTTGTTGTTGTCCCTTTTATTTGTTTGGTGTTTTGTTTCTTTTTCTTTGCTAAGAAGAAAATGTTGTAAAATCTGTGTTCGTTCATCTTTGGAAAAAAAAACGCTGATAATATTTGACAAAAAAAAACATAGCTTTTTTTAAAACAGGTTTTAATTAATTCGAATTTAAAACCTGTTGGAAAAAAAAGCTATTTGAGCAAATAATAAAAAAAAACCTGAATACTAAGGACCAAAAAGATAGGGTTTTTAACAAAAAAAAAGAAGAAAATCCACAAATATTTTGTTGCTATAAGTGAGACATTGCATCCAGAAATATTATACAAAAACAACAATTTATAAGAAAAGATTGAAAGAAGGACATTTCGGTGTTATAAGAAAAAGCGTCTATTGTTAAACAACAACTGCAGCAAAACTTAAAAATATTTGGAAAACTTTGACAGTTTTAATAGCAACGATAATAAAATGTAATTTTTTTTTAATAAAAGAAAAATATTTTCAAAGCAACCTTTTTAAAATTTGTGATAAACAAATTTTTTAAACAGAAAAATTACAATTTTTTATTGTAGTTTTATTGCAGAATTAAAACAAAATATCAAAATGTACAATACTAAAAGAAATATCAGCTTCCGTTTATGTCTCCTAGATGGCGTTACTATAGAATAAGAACAAATTAAAATCAAAATTATGTCCGTCTTTTGTCAAATTTTTATTGTAATTTTTTTTTATGGAAAAATTAACATTTTTTTGTTCAAATAGTAAAAAAAAACCTTGAACACAAAATCGCTCATGTCTCATAGATGGCGTTACCTAAGAAATAAGCACAAATTAAAATTAAAATGGTTGCATTAAGAATGTCCGTCTTTTATCAAAATTTTACCGTAATTTTTTTATGGAAAAATTAACATTTTTTTGTTATTTTAAATGAAAAAAAAATAAACAAAAAACCGAGAAAATATTCACAACGTACTAAAAAAAACCTTCAACACCAATATTAACTCACGTTTATGTCTCATAGATGGCGTTACTATAGAAAATAAGAACAAATTAAAATCAAAATGGTTGCATTAACAATGTCCGTCTTTTGTCAAGTTTTTGAATGTGATTTTTTTTATGGAAAAATTAACATTTTCCGGTGGTCTTAAATGAAAAACAATTAAACAAAAAAAAGAGAAAATAATCACAACGTACTCGTTCATGTCCCATAGATGGCGTTACAATAGAAATAAGAATAAATTAATACCAAATGGTTGATTAATATAATCCATCTTTTATGAAATTTTTAATGTAAATTTTTTATGGAAAAATTGACATGTTTTTGTTATTTCAAATGAAAAAAATTAAACAAAAAAAGAGAAAATATTGACAACGTACTAAAAAAAACATTGAACACAAATATCAACTCGCGTTCATGTCTAATAAATGGCAAATTTTTAATTTCATTTTTTTTAAATATTAAGTAAAAATTTTTATTGCAGCTTTATCGACAATTTAGACAAAAACAAGATAGAAGATTAAAAACGTACGGCGAGAACATTGAAAATACACTAACTTGCTTTCATATCTCATAGATGGCGTTACAGTAGAAATAAAAACAACTTCAAATCAAAATGGTTGCATTATGTCCGTCTTTTGTCAAATTTTTAATGTAATTTTTATGGAAAAATTAACATTTTCCGATGGTCTTAAATGAAAAACGATTAAAAAAGAGGGAAAATATACACAATGTACTCATTAATGTCTCATAGATGGCGTTGCAATAGAAAGAAAGACAAATAACAATCAAAATGGTTGCATTAATAAAGTCCGTCTTTTAAGAAATTTTTAATGTAATTTATTTTATGGAAAAATTGACGTTTTTGTTGTTTTAACTGGAAAAAAAAAATTAAACAAGAAAACGAGAAATATTTACAACATACTAAAAAAACATTGAAAACAAATATCTACTCCTGTTCATGTTTTATAGATGGCATTACAATAGAAAGAAAAACAAATAGCAATCCAAATGGTTGCATTAATAATGACTGCTTTTCTTGTAAATTTTTAATGTAATATTTTTACCTGAAAAATTAAAATTTTTAATTGCAATTTTATAGAAAATTTAGACAAAATCAAGATAGAAGATTAAAACTTTCTGGGAGAACATTAAAAATATACTAACTTGCTTTCATATCTCATAGATGGCGTTACAGTAGAAATAAGAACAACTTCAAATCAAAATTGTTGCATTAATTACCATATGTCCGTCTTTGATCATATTTATTACATTTATTTATTCTACCAGCGGATTTATAAATTAATCAGCATGAAAATATAAATAGTTTTTTTTTAAAAATAATATTTAAAAATTTTAAAAATATAACCATTACAAAAAAAAACAAAGAATAAAGTTTAAACATTCAAAATAAAAAAAAAATGAAACCTCAAAAGAGAAAATTGATCTTTTCAAATAAACAAAATATTTAAATAAATTAAAATTAAAAATAAAAATAAAATGATAAACAAGTCAAATTCCGCCATTTATAAATGTCAAAACCTCACCTCTCAGATGAATATAATTTTCGTCTGCCATTTTCCATTTCATTAATGAATTATAACATGTCAAAATATTATTGCATTTAATCAATTTTTTATTACAATAAAAGAAGAGAAAAGAAAAATTTATTTCCACAAAAAAAAAACGATTTATCAAAAAATATAAAATATTTAAGTATTTAGTTTAAAAAAATTTTATTAGAGCAATGCCTTTAAATAAATTAAAAGTAAAAAGAAAAAGAAAATTGATAATAAGTAAAATTCCACCATTTATGTACGTCAAACCTGACCTTAGATTATGGAGTAAAAATTTTGTTTTTTTCTTCTAGTTGATGCCAAAAAACGGAATCAAACCGTAAAGCTACTCATAAATGCATATTGCTCAAAGGCGTCGATTTCAGATAGGGGCAATTTTTATTTGCCGCACATTTTTTAAATAATAGTTGATGTTATTTCGATGAACTGACTGCAACGGTTATTTAATTTATTAAATTTGGAATTTGAAAATAAATAAAACATATTTTTTTTAATATGAATATAAAAGTTTACAATACTTACTTTTGTGATTAAATTCTGAAAATATTGCATAGGATCACCGTATCATTTTTACTATAGGAAATTTACTCACATCGTTTCCTATAATGGAAGCAGCTTTAGTTTTAAGTTGCAACATTATATAATCATTGATTTTTTACATTTAAAGGTACAATTTTTGACTATATGAAAATATAAAACCCCCATCGGAAAGTAATCAGGCCACCGCCATTGACACACCAATCTGATCACAATTAATCGTCTGTTGACATTCAATGTTGCATAAGAATTTTTTTACTTTTTATGCACTAAGAGCACTCGAAAACTAATAAAAATTAGTTGAATGATAGACAACTATGATCTTCAGGCAAATATAGAATTAGTTTTTACCAGATGTCTTTAGTTTCCGCATATCTAAATTGAATACTACATTTTCTGTAAATTTATTGTATTAACACATTAAATTATTAAAATTTTATTATTCATATTAACTTGATATTTTTTCTCATTTCACTTTTTATAATAATTTCACTTTTAAAACAGAATATCGAAAAATCGAAAATCAGAATATGACACGAAACAATTGTTAACATTCGATCTGTCAAAAATAGAAATTGTAGAATTTTAGTTCGATAAGTAGAAAAATAGATGTCAGGCATAGCAGCTAAAAAATATTTTTATAAAAGATTTTCTTTTTTTTTTTTTATCCAGAGTATTTGTATTCAATTTTAATAATTTTTCAAAGTAAAATAATAGTTTTTTCCGCCATTGAATAATGCGTTTCAAATAATGGGATTTGTAGCTTAATTTTAGGCTAATAGATGGCTAAGGATCGGCAGATGTAGTCTTTGGTTCATTGCAATTCCACGGGATTTTGTGGCATCAATAAAATTCGTATACATGTCAATTTCTTACATTGTAGAAGATTTGAATAGGCTTCTACCGAAAAATTCTGAACGTAAGAACGACAAAATAAACTTTCACAAAACACTTCATATTTTAAAATAAAAACTTACTATTTTCTATCGTGAAGAATAAAACTATTTACACAAATTCTATTTATTTATACTTAATAGTTTGTAAACTAATTAAAATTTAATAAAATCGCCAGTTAAACTTTCACTCCAAGATAATTATCTAAATGTCAATAAAAGTATGCAAGCATTTCGGGTATGCTACTGAAAACTCTCCGAAAGTCTATAAAATTGAATTTCAGTATCAGAAGATTGGAAAAAAAATATAAATGTTGCCTTCAGTCGTATTTATATTATTAATTTTTTTGAAAAAAGTGAGTTAAAATTAGTTTAAAAAGCTTCGATTACGAACAATATATGTCAGTGGGTGTCATGTCTACATAGAAAAGTCTACATAAATATATGCGAGAAGTACGATTTTTTGCCGCTATTGCAATAATTCTGACAGGAAATTTCGTATACGTACAAGCCTATCCAGATATTCTTTAATCTAAGATCTATCCTTATACTCTATAATCTAAGTCTCAGCTGAATACAATTTTTGTCTCGGATTTCTTTCAACGATTTCGACTGCCCTCTTTCGTTGTTTCTTTGATGTAGTATTGAAATGTGAAAATATTTTTGGAGTTGGTTAATTTTTTTTTTATTTGTAACGACAACAGTGGAACAAACATTAAAATAAAAAAAATATTTTCTGAAATAGACTTGATTTATTTTTGAATTTTTAAAAAAATTTTGAGTGAAGATAAAATTTTGCCACAAAAAAAAAACAAATTAAAAAGAGAAGAAAGAAAACTTGTATATCGATTTTAAAAATAAAAATTAATGAAGAAAAAATAGAAAATTAACCAAAAGGAGAATATTAAAATCAAAAAATGTTTATATATAAAAAGAAATATGAAAAATTGATAATTATGATAACATAAAAAGAAAATTATAAAATATTTAGTAAAAACAACCCCTCAAATCTTATGAATGTAATAATTACAAAAAGAAAATGTAGACTGAATTATGAATTTTTTATTTATCTAATACTAATCAATTAATGGATCAAGGTGAAAATAGTTTATGTTTTCTCTATTTACTTGTACTCCTAGAATAATAATATAAAAGAAAACCACAACTTTAAAAATCTATTTGCATAATTTTACATTCTGATATTTATGATACATAATCAATTTTGTATATATTTAGAAAATAATTATAGAAATGTTTGAATAGACGTTATTTGTTCTTATCGTATGTTTATATTAAATATTATAATAATAATTATTATAAACTGATGATTAAGTATTCTGTTAAAGAATATGAATAAATTTTAAATGTTATAACGTATTGTGTTGGTTTTTTATTTTATTAATTATTTTATAGTCAAAATGAAAAAGTTTCTTTAAATGTTGTCGGAAAAAAAACCAAAATCAAATAATCAAAAAAATCACTTTAAAAAAAAAACAGTGTATTTTTCATAAAAAATATAATATTGGATATGCCAAACTACACGTAACATTTGAATTTTCCTTCATTTGTGCGGTAAAGTGTTGCCAACGAAGGAAAAAGACAGTGTGACTGACAGCTGACAGTTCGGAGTTAAAACTAGGCGTTTTCCTTTGGACCAATTTTGCTACTAATCGGTAACTGCGAGTAGATGACCAAAGGAAAACCAAATTTTAAACACTAGTAGAAACATAACCTTAAAATAGTCAGCAACAATACTGAGTTTACTCACACATAAACAATAAAAACTGAATTTATTCACACATAAACAATACTAACAAAAATATGACTCTTCAACATAACCAACGAACCCGCAAAACTATCTATTTTCACTTTAGCAACTAGAATCCCCCTACAGTTAATTGTATGCGTAACTCACCGTTCGAAGTGGTCGTTTGTTCGAGGTAGAGTAGATGATGACAGCTAGAACTACTGACTAGTAGCAAAATTGGTCCAAAGGAAAACGCCTATTGAGTGCTACGCAAAAGAATAATATTCCATAGGGAAAATTTTGCTACTCCCAAGTACATACTTCTAGCTACTCGCAGCTACTATTGCTCATACAAATGAACTACTTCGCATGAGTAGTTACGAATACAATTTACGGTAGGGCGATTTTAGTTCCAAAAATGAAAATAGATGGCTTAGCGAGTTCGTTGGTTATGTTGACGTGTCATATTTTTGTTTTTATTGTTTATGTTTACTTTATTCGTACAGCAAAAACAAAAAGAAATGGAATTAAATATGACTGGAGTATGTTTTTACATAAAAAATAATTACACATTTTTATAATTTATATTTGCTTTTAATTTCTAATATTATCATACATTCGTTTTTACGATTGCTCTAAATTTTTTCCTTGGTTTTCATTTCAGCTTGTGGTACTTCAGACACATTTTATAATGGCGATTTAGATGAATGTTTTTGCACTAACATAGGTGCTGTAGTTGGAGAAGTTTCTACTCCCACAGACACTGAATGTGATGATGATATTCCTGGGTCACTCTGAAATATTTCGCCCATTTCACTTAGGTATAAAAATTTCGTAGCGCATTTTTGAAGGCCCAGCAGAGACTACGCCATTTCATTTCTACATTTTGTTTTGTTGTTGGACTCTCCTTTAAATAAAAGTAATCTGGTTATCTGTAATTGCGGACAATAAAATTAAATTTTTATTATTACTTACCAGAATATTTAACAACTCTGAATCTGTTAGAATATTTTTCAAAAAATGTTTGTTATTTATTTCTCATTTTTAAATATTCCTCTTTTCGGTTGGCATAAACATTTATCAATGCATTACCTTCGTTATAAGTACAATTTTTAGACAATATTTATCAAATTCAAAGATTGTCCGAAACACATTCACTTCACTTCACGTTGACAAGCTGAATAAACTCAGTATTGTTGTTGACTATTTTGAGGTTATATTTTACTTCTGTCAGCAAACTCTGCATTCTATTGGGCATGTACTCCCAAGTACTTGCGAGTAGCAAAATTGGCCCAATGGAATTCAGCTAATATGTTTTTATTGTTGTGCAACATTCACTAAAAATAGTGAAGGCTCCGGAAGACAGTATTATTGGTCCAATTCTATACAATATTTATACCGCTGACAGTCCAACTAATCCCAAAACTATAACTGCTACCTTTGCTAATAACACCACTGTTCTAACATTTCACTCCAATATCAAAATAGCTTCCAGAAACCTACAATCCCATATAAAAAATCTCCAAGACTAGTTTATAAGGTGTAGAGTAAAAATAAATGAGCAGAAGAGTGTACATGCCAAGGTTCCCCTTCTGCAAAGATCCCCCCATCCAAATATACCTTAATGGCGACATTATTCCACCAAAAGACAAAGTACGCTACTTAGGACTAAACCTAGACAAACGATTTACTTGAAACGCTAATATGACGTCAAAAAGACTTAAACTAGCAGACGCGTTCGACTACTTCTAAGATGGACAACCTATCGAACTACTAGACGTACAATATTGAACCATGGGGTTCTACCAAGGCTTCCAATTTCTATCGCATCCAATTCGTTCAATCCAAAATCGTCCGAAAAATTGTTGATTCCCCGTTCTCTGTTCGTAACAAAGTTACGAGTATTCACCGTAACCTAAATGTTCCCTTCGTTCATGATTTGTGCGCTTCTCGGTATAAAAAGTTTCATTCTCGACTGTCCTATCACTATAATCCTTCACATTAAAAAGGTTTCCTCTGTTACATTCCCTATTTACCCTCGTCGGCGTTTAAAGAAAAATTGGCCAAGAGATTTCTTACAATGTTACAATCTTGTTAGATAGAGAAACACCGATGGGTGTTTACTCTCACATGTTCCTGTCCTGTCATTGTAGTGTCTTTGTCATAAAATCTATTTGTTAAAGTGAATATTTGACAGCTACATTTTACAATTTTCGTACAAAATATGATCGGAATAGTGATTAAGAGAGATTAATTAAAAAAATTAGAGAAACTGGATCAATTAGTAATCTTAAACACTGTGGCCGTCCTTCGATAGGTCGTTCCACATAAAACACCAAAGCAGTTCTGCTGAGAGTTCAGGACTATCAATTCGGATGAACAAAATCTTCCTCAGCGATGAGGCTCATTTTCATCTTGATGGCCTGGCTAATCGACAAAATTGTCGCATTTGGGGTTCAGAAAAACCACGAGTGATTGATGAGCAACAAATGCATCCACAAAGTCCTACTGTTTGATGCAGATTTTGTGCTAAAAAACAATTAATTGTGTTATGATTATGTACTTTTTTGTGCCTTAATTGCAAAATAAGGATGTAGACGACATGTGGTTTCAACAAAACGGTGCCACATGTCATACACCCCTCTCTTAATTGATAATGAATCAAGTTTTTATTCTCTTAATTAAATTAACTTATTTTTTTTCACTTATAGAAAAAATAAAAAAAATTTAGAAATACTAAAAAATAATTTGAAAAATTTTTGTTATTCCAAAAAAAAATATTTAAAAAATCTCCAAAAATTATGCTTAAAATTATTTTTTGGTTAAGTCTTTTCTTTTTTGTTAACATAAATGAAATCAGTTTTCTCATAATTTTTAGAATATGGTATATTGCGAGTACAAATGGAAAACCGCTGTTGAGGCTTTATTGAGAAAAAATACTCTCCAATGCATGCTTGAAAGTATTGTCCCTCGCAAGCCACAACTTTTTCCCATATTTCTAACAGCATATGGATTCCATGTCGAAAAAACTGCTCACATTTTGAGGCGATCCACGAATGAGCCCAATTTTTCTCTTTTCAAGAGGATGCTACAAACGATCGAAGATATGTAATATGTCTTGGAACACTTCCAGACAATTACCTTTTCGTACAAAAGAGACCGTAAATTACGCGATGAAATTGTACGGAAAATTTCAAATAATATTAAATAAATAATACATTAAATTTTTTTTGTTTGTTGATATTAACAATTACTGCAGAGAATGCTGTAATCAATTATCTAAATCTGCAAGGAGTCACTCTAACTTTTAATTAGATGTAATGTCATTTATTGGGAGTACAAATGGGAAACCACCGTTTTCCAATAGATGGCGCCAGTAGTAAATGCTGCTACAAAATATCGGATCAGAAACATCAAATTGTAAGCTTAGGAATCTGTCAACAACTCCTCATCATTATATTTATGACTTTTTATCGGCGTTATATATTTTTTTGTGCATGAAAATATCGAAATTTGAGCCAATTAAGCGTCATTTGTGGAGAGTTTTGCTTTTTGTAAAATCTGCGGTTAAGGCGAAAAAATTTGCGGTTGAGGCGCGTCAGATAATTACAGAAACTTATGGTGAAGCTTGTATTAGTGAGGGATCGTTGTCGCGAATAGTTTCAATGCTACAAAAGTGGTGATTTCGACGTGGAAGACAAGGAGCGTTCAGAAAGTTTGACGACGCAGAATTAGAGCCGGTCCAGAACCCATGAAAAATTTTGAAGGCGCAGAATTGGAGGCATTACTTGATGAAGATCTATATCAAACGAAACAAGAAGATCGTTTAAAGGCCTTGGGAATGATCCAAAAGCAAGGAAATTAGGTGCCATACGAGTTGGAGCCAAGATACATCAAACGGCATTTTTTCGCGTGCGCACAGCTGCTCCAACGGCAAAAAATGAAGCGTTTTCTGGCGATGAAAATTGGATCCATTACGATAATCCAACGCGAACGAAACGTTGATTTTTATAATTGAGCATCCATATATCGGAAATGTCCGATTTGATACGGAGAACTTTTTTTCTGTGCTGTTTAAGGACTATTTTTTATGAAAGAAATTTCTTTTATTAAAGAAGTCTTTATAAGGTTCCATATCAGTTTTCGACGTTAAAGGGCTTGCTGAGCAATCACCATCTCCCACCTATTCTAATACCTCTTAAAAATGCTCAATGCAATCGGAAAAGTTATGCTCTTAATAAGGAATGTATCACATAGGCTCGTTGCAATTTTTCGTAAGTCAAACTCAAGGATTCACCAGGTTCAACACAAAATTTGATTTTTTTTGTGTTCAACAAACATCGTTCCTCAAAAAATTCACTGTTCAATTTTTCGTAACGCGCTATAAAAACAAACCTTATTAGGATCAAGTACTTACCCTAAGAGGTTGGAAATTGTACTTCACGTCCAGGACAAGTTGTGTAGATGAAAAATCCGCAGTGTTGCCAGATTGCTATTAGTGATGCAAGTGTTAATTATTTTTGGTCACATCTCATATAGGTTGCTCGTTATAAAAAGTTTCACGCTCGATTATGGGTTGCTCGTTATAAAAAGTTTCACGCTCGATTATGGGTTGCTCGTTATAAAAAGTTTCACTCTTTTTTCCCTGTTACCTTTTCCATAAACATTCGTTGTCAACGTTTAGAAAGAAATTAGCCACAATTTTTTTTAACTGTTGTAATGTCCCGTTAGGTAGAAAAACACCTATTGGTGTTTACTTTTGCTTTCTTCTCTTCTATTATTACACGTATATCGTATTTGTCATAAAAAAATCTGCCTATTATAATTATTTTGTAATTATAAAAATGCAAATAAAATGCATTTTTTTCTTTCCAAAGAATATTCAACAATTTGTTTATGAATAAATTTTCCCATATTGTTTTTTGTTATTTAGCAAATATTTTAACATATTTGAAATATATTTAGGTTATGTTTTTCAAAAAAATCTAAAAGAATAAAATATTTTGATTATTTAGCTTAAAAAAGATTAACTGATAAAAAAAAGGTTGATGTGAAAATTCACTTCATATTTTCGAGTATCAAAATTGTTTTTTAAAGATTTTCCAGTTAATTTAAAGGTGGTGATTTTGAGTTTAAAAAATTAATTTATTTTATTTAAGTTTAAAAAGTGGTATTTTCTTTAAGTTTTTTTAAATATTTCATTTAAGTTTTAAAAAAATGCATATTCTTCATGTGTGAGTGTAGTTTTTAAGAAGGAAATAACTTTTTTTTAATAAATAAAAAATAAAATCTGGAATAGAAATTAAAAAATTTAGTGTTTTACTGAAAATAATCAAATCATATAAACTCAAACTAAAAATATCTTAAATTATAAAAGTAAATTGTGACAAATTTTTTTTATTTTTATTTAGTATTTATGCATTTTCTGTCATATTTGGCTACTGAGTTATTTTTTACCATTATTAAGTTTTAATTAATTATAAAAAAAAATGTTTTAAAATTAATTCCAACCTGTAATTAATATACAAAAAATACTTAAGTAAATTCAAAGAAGAAACGACACACAAGTAAAAGCTCTACCGCACATTGTAAGGTTAAATATTTATCGTTCGCTTCTCAAACATTTGAAGGGTTTCGTCGCAGAATAAGTTTTTCTGAGCACAGAGTCGCGCACCGAAATTTTTCATGAACTTCTTTCGAAAATAATTTTAATGGCTTCAAATTTAGATAAAATCTTCTTAATATGTTAACTAATTTAAATTTTTTCTATTTAATTATAGACGAAAAATGTTTTTTATTTTATTTTACTGCTTATTTTTTAATATGAAATTATTTAAGCGGTTTTAAATTGCATATTCGAAATGCCAAAGTTTAAGGTGAAAAGAGTATGCTGCTGGGCTGAGGTAATTGATATTTTGTTTATTTTTCATGTTAAATTTTTGATATTTTGAAATTTTCTCTTAAAATTTTAAATATCAGCGTTTATTTGTTCTTTAATTTTTATACATAAATTATCTAAGATCTTAAGAGAAACTTATTATTTTCTTCTAACATTTCAAATGTTGTATT
The DNA here is from genome assembly GCA_958298945.1 of Atherix ibis. Classification (NCBI taxonomy): domain Eukaryota; kingdom Metazoa; phylum Arthropoda; class Insecta; order Diptera; family Athericidae; genus Atherix; species Atherix ibis. The sequence continues at coordinate 24,178,970 of OY282605.1, read as the reverse complement.
TTCTTTTGCGCTAAAGTTAACGAAACTCGTCAACAATAGAAATTCAACAATTTTTAATTGGATTTAATTTATGCAATTTTTTTTTTGTATAATAAAATTTCTTTAAAATAGAAATAACAAAATTCAGGAAAATACAAATTAAATTTTTTTTTGTAAAATAATATGTTGAAAATATAAAAAGTTATCCAAGTTTATACTTTGGAAAGTAAAAATTCTTAAAATATCTTCAAAATTCAGATTTTAATTAAAAACTTTAATTAATATTTTACAAAAACTTTGCCATTTTATATAAAATATGAAATTATTAAAATATCTGCCGTGACACTGATAGCACTATTTGATTTTTTTTGTGAACAATTTTTGCACAGTTCCGGTTCAAGTGCAAAAAAGTTATCAATTGACTTTAGAGACATCTATTAAAGAATTTTCGATTTTCGAAATAAATTCTTTTCACAATTCATTTTTAAAGTAAAAACTATTACAAAAGGTTATAAATTTTTAGAATTATTGAAATTTCACATTCCAAAAATGTTAAAATTTAATATTCTTTGAAGTTCCTAAAGCATAATTTGCTTTTATAAATATGGGACTATAGACAAATTCAGTTAAATAAAACACATTTAAAATGCAGATTTTTAATAAATTTTTATTTTATTTTATTGCTAAAATTTTGCCATTTTATATTTAATATAAATTTATTTAAATAATTGTCAAAAAGGCTTTTTAAGGACTGGATCCTTTTAACGAATTTCGGCTATTATTTAATGGATGTTGGTTTATGAATGCTCTAAAATTTGACAATTATCTATGTAAATACGACTTTTGACTCGAGTTTTATAAGAAAACAGCATCAAATCATATAATTTTTGAGGCTAATTAACATCTTCAAATCTGGGAATTATGTATTCTGGGAAGTTTTCGTGTAATAAAGCGAAATTTTTTTCTTGTCTACGAGGTCAGTTCAAAAAGTATCTCGAATTTTGAATTTCCGCGGGCTACGTATATTCGATTTTCGATTTTTTGTGGCGTTATATTGGTACTCATATCTCTTACCTATGCCGACAAGTTCGGCCATTTTGATTATTCAGTTAATTTTTGACAGTTGCTTTGCTTGCACGTGTTTTGGCTCGTCTTCAGTTGTTGCTCATTCCAAAAAATGGATCAAAGAATTTGTTTAGGAAACAAGAAAAGATCACAGGGGGAAAGATCTGGGCAATACGGTGACTGCGGCATTACTAGTGTATTGTTTTTGGCCAAAAATTGGCTCGTGCGGCAGCTTCTATTGGGATGATTAAGCTTTGGTTTCCACGTCATAACCATAAATCCATGATTCGTCACCAGTTATGACCCTCTGAAGCAAATTTGGCAATGTTAATGCGATGCTGTTTTTGGTCGAAAATGGGCAAAAATCGATGACGAGCCAAAACACGTGCAAGTAAAACAGCTGTCAAAAATTAACTGAGCATTTAAAATGGCCGAACTTGTCGGCATAAGTGAGAGAAATGAGTACCAACATAACGCCACAAAAAAAATCGAAAATCGAATATACGTAACCTGCGGAAATTCAAAATTCGCGATACTTTTTGAACAGACCTCGTATATTTATTGCTAAAAAAAAATCGGTTAAACAAAATTAACCGTAACCGTTTTTCCTCACCTATTTTTTTCGGAGAAATATTGACCAATGACACCTTTAGACCAAAATATACACCAGATAGTCAGTTTCTTTTTGCGAATACAATGGCTTTTGTACAGTTACTTATGGTTTTGAAGAGCCCCATAAATAAGAAATTTTATTTATTAACCATATCCACCCAGCAAGAAATAATCCTTATCGCAGAAGGAAAATTTTGCAATAGGGCTGATTTTTCGCTATCTTAAAAAGGCAAAGTTTTTATAATTCTAACATTATATTTAATCATTAAATATTAAATTATAAAAATGCCAAAACCTAAGCTATATAAAAATTACACTAAATAATAACTATTTTGGATAACTATTAAATAACAAAATTATATTTTTCATACTGTTAAATGGATAATCCATTTTTTATTTATTTTTTCATTCCCAATTAATACCTGATAGTATTTATTGATAATTTTTTTTTATTTATGATTGAATGGTAAAAATCAAATCTAAAAAGGATTTTTTATAAAATGACAACACACATTTTTTTTGCATAAAGTTTAATATTATTTATTATTTCTTGTCTTACTTATTGATAATAAAAGTAGAAAAATCAATCGTGTATGGTAATAACCCATTCACCAAATGATTTATTCACAAAAAACATGACCATATGGTCAGTCAGTTAGTTAGTTGTCTTAAGCCTTAAAAACTATCATCAATAAAAACTAAAGTCAACCAACCAATCCACTACAATTTCTCGATTTACCAAAAAACCAACAAAAAAAAAATTAAATTAAATTGAATCTCGGATACGATAATTGCAAATGTTGTGTTGTTTTTGGGTAAGACAATCGGAAATTGAAGATAATTTATTGAACTGAATAATCAGCCGCCGTTCAGTTTGTGAATGTAAACAAATTGTAATAAAATTTTATTGTCAAGAGTGGAGATATGATGAATGGTAAATAAAATTCCAAATCATTGATTAAACAAAATATGAGCAATCATTCCAAAGGTTGGTGGAAAAAATTCCTCAAACCGAAATATTCGTAATACACTAAATGTGTAAGACGATTTGGTGAAGATAGTCAGTCGTCTTCAATCGTGAATTGGCTTCTTTTTTTTATTTGAATGCAATTGAAAAACTTCATATTATGACGTATTTGGCCTAATCAACTTGGGAAGAAGATGATTTTCTTCTTAATCAAATTACTAAATGGAAATGCAAATTATTATTTCTATTTTTTTATTTTAATGCAATTCAAATGCAATCAACGTCCGACTAGACTGCACATCCCACCAATACCAATAACTATTCTGATGATCACAAATAAATAACAAATAATCTGCATCCAGATACACACATATTTAGACAAATATTCCCCTTCGATCGTTCCACTAAGTTTTTGCTAATTTTTGTAATTTTTTTTATTTAACCTTAAAAAAGCCACAAAACAGTCTCTAGCAAAATCAAAAAATTTGTCTTTTATTTTTTTTTATTAAAAACTAACCCTAAAAGTGTTTAAAATAAAATCATTATTTTATTGAAGTCTTTATAGAAATATGTCTAAATTTTTACCTAAAAGAAATATTCAAAACAGTCTCTAACAAAATTATAAAATTTAAAGTTTTTTTTTAAGAATCGCTAAAATTCTTTCAAGCAAAATTTATTCTTTTGATGATTTCTTGATTAATAAACAATTCTAATTTTCATACCTAGAAAAATACAAAAGAAGGTAAAAAGGTACAAAAGGATATCTGAAATAAGATTCTCAGAACTGTCTCTAACAAAATTATGAATTTTTTTTCTTTTGATTGCAAAAAAAGTCTCCAAAGTTGCCCTAAAATAAAATCATTAATTTGATGACGTCTTTACAAAAAAAATTATAATTTTTATACAATATCTTTTATGCCTGCAAAGTGGAAGTTTAAAACAGTCTCTAAAAAAATTATAAAATTTAAAGTTATTTTTAAGAATCGCTAAAATTCTTTTAAGCAAATTTATTCTTTTAATGATTTCTTGACTTATAAACAATTCTAATTTTCATACCTAGACAAATACAAAAGTAGGTAAAAAGGTACAAAAGTACATCTGAAATAAGATTCTCAGAACAGTCTCTAACAAAATTATGAATTTTTTTTCTTTTGATTACAAAAAAAGTCTCCAAAGTTGCCCTAAAATAAAATCATTCATTTGATGACGTCTTTATTAAATATTTTTTATACTTGAAAATAGAACCTTCAAATATTTTTTATACCTGAAATTAAACCTTAAAACAGTCTCTAACAAAATTAGCAAATTTATAGTTTTTTGTTTTGCTTTTTAAAGTCGCCAAAATTATTTTAAACAAATTCATTTTTTTGATGATTTCTTATTTGAAAATTTCAAATTTTTATATCTGAAAAAGGTACACCTGAAAATAAAAATTTCAAAACAGTCTCTAACAAAATTATGAATTTATTATTGTTGTTTGTAAAAAAAAATGCTCCAAAGTTGCTCTAAAATAAAATCATTAATTTGATGAGGTCTTTTTAAAAATATTTTTTATTTTTATACTAAATAATTTTTATACCTGTAAATAAAACCGAAAAAACAGTCTCTAACAAAATTAGTAAATTTAAAGTTTATTTTTTTTTTAAAAAAGTCTCTAAAACTGTTCTTTGTTGACTTCTTGATTAAAAATGTCTAATTTTTATATCTAGAAAGGCACAATACTAGAAAAGAAGGTACAAAAGTACACTCGAAATAAGATTCTTAAAACAGTCTCTAACAAAATTATGAAAGTTTTTTCCTTTTGTTTACACAAAAAGCCTCCAAAGTTACCTTAAAATAAAATCATTCATTTGATGACGTCTTTATAAAAATATTTCTCATTTTTATACTAAATATTTTTTATACCTGCAAATAGAACCTTAATACAATCTCTAACAAAATTAGCGAATTTAAAGTTTTTTTTTTTTTTTTAAAACAAAGTCTCTAAAATTATTTTAAAATAATTTATTTTTTTTGTTGATTTCTTGATTTAAAATATCTAAATTTTTTATTAGAAAGATACAAAAGTAGGAAAAAAGGTACAAAAGTACACCCAAAATAAGAATCTCAAAACAGACTCTAACAAAATTATGATTTTTTCCTTTTGTTTACAAAAAAGTCTCCAAATTTGCCTTCAAATAAGTTCATTAAATTTTTTAAAAAAAGGTGCCAAAATTATTCTAAACAAAGTTATTTTTTATGATGATTTAATTAAAAATATGTAAATTTTATACTAGAAAAACACAGAAGCAGGAAAGAAAGATACAAAATTATACCTGAAATAAGATTCTCAAAAAAATGACAGAACTTTTTTTCTTTTATTTAAACAAAATCATAAAATTTTTCAAAATGAAATAATTTGTTTGTTGAGGCCATTATAAAAATATTTCTAACTTTAATACTATAATATTTTTAATACCTGCAAATAAAACCTTAAAACCGTCTCTACTAAAATTATCAAATTTAAAGTCTGTATTTAAAAAAAAAAACAGTCCCTAAAATTGTTTTAAATTAATTGATAAGCCCGAATAAAATGTTTAATTTATGTACTTTTTTCTTAAAACTGAAAAAAAGCCCTCCAAAACAATCTCTAAAAAAATTATTTAAAAAAAAAATAAAACCTCTAAAATTGTTTCAAAAAAAAAAATTCTAAATTAAAATGATTAATTTTAATTTATTAATATTTTTTACCTATTTTTACACGTGAAAAAAAACCAAAACAGTTTGTAACAAAATCTTAAAGAATTTAAAATTCGGATTTTTTTATGTTTTGTTGTTATTTTAAAGGTAACTTTATAGTGCCCCTCTCATAGAAGCCCTGGTCCTTATTGGCCAAAAACTCGACTAAGCGATTTTCACAATCTTCTTTTTATGCCAATTTTTTAACACTAAGGAAGTTTTGCAATGATAAAAAAATATGGTAACTGCTTGGTGCCAGGTCCGAACTATAAAGTGCACACATCAAAACTTCCCAACCAAGATCCCGGAGTTTCTGGCGTGTCATTTTAGACGTATGTGGCCTGTCGTTGTCCTGATAGAATACAAAGCCTCTTCTGTTGGCTGCTTCTGGTCAATCGCTAGCTTCAAACGGTCCAATTGTTGACAGTAGAGGTCCGAATTTAGTGTTTGGCCATATGGAAGCAGCTCATAGTAGATGATTCCTTTCCAGTCCCACCAAATGCACAGTAAAACCTTCCTGGCTATTACTCCTGATTTGGCCACCGTTTGAGCCGCTTTACCGCGCTTTGACCACAATCGTTTTCACACAATATTGTCGTATGTGACCCATTTCTTATCCCCAGTCACCATCCGTTTAAGAAATGGGTCGATTTTATTCCGTTTGGCCAATGCTTCTCAGATGGAAATTCGATCTATCTTTTTATGTGGTGGTCGATCTCTAGCTCCTGGGCGGTCTACTTCGATCTTTTGCATGATTTTATGGACATTTTTGACGATGGGCCTGCCTGCGCAACGTGTATATTTGAAACCAAAATTACGCATAATTGGCTGTGACAGTATCGGGACCATATGTTACATTGCATTTTCGGCTTTATCAAAGCAAAATTGTAAAATATACCGAATTTACTCTTTGTTATGTTCCATATTTTAACATCCTGTTAAATCACAACTATATCAGAAATAGTAATAGGATATCACTTTTCCAAGGAGCACAAGCCTGAATTTATTTGATCAATACTTTACGAGATATATATTTTTGCCCAACAGTTCTATAATGATTTATTCTGGAAATCAATCCAAAATAAATAAACAATCTTGCGTTGCTCTATAATTCAAGTAGTTTTTATTATTTTAGAAGCTCTGATCCATTATTTTCATCTACCCTAACCTATAATTCAAGAAACGACAGTTAAAGTTTACTTGTCAGTTAACTTTTTCAACTTTTATATTATTATTTTATAAATTATTATATTAAAATATTTTTCTCCTAGGTATTTTGCACTTTTCTCTATTATGGTATGTCCGATGGTCAGCGATTCCTTTCAGGCTTAGCTGGCAATTCTATTGTATTTAGAGACAAAATCAGTTGTACCAACCAAAGTCATTACTGTCAATTGTACATCTGAATGTGCGCAGCAGAATTTGAATTAAAGAAATATATTTCCTTTACATTACATATCTACAGTTCCATTGACTATTAATTAATTTATTAAGTTTTTTTATAAGGACACTGGGTTTTTAACTGTAGACATATTGACGCCTTAGCCCAAAATTATTCCCCTTTTTGTTCTGTAGTAATTAATATTTTTATCAATTTTCCTTTTAAAATTTAATGATTGTATTTCGAAAATTTGCGTTCACCAAAATAACACTCTTGACTCGACCCACGCCACTTCTTCAACCCAATCGCATTAACATCCCAAAGGCCAAAAAAACCCTGTAAATTCCAACAGGTGCATGTTTTCGCCCCTTTTTCCGGTAGCACGCTGCATTCGCCCGGCGAACGTGTCAGCTGGATGAACTTTTTTAACAGTTCAAGTACAACACAGCTGACACACCAGTGCTGCTCAATACTGGAATTTTTAATCATTATTTTGGTAAGGTTTTTTTTAACAAAAAAATTTCTAAAAATTATAATCTTTTTTATTACTAAAAAAAAACACACAAAAAACAGTTTTGAATCATTATTTTTGATGTAGTCTTTTAACAAATAAAGAACCGATTTTTGTACATTTTCTTTAAAGCTGCAAAAGCATCACTATCGATTTTATAAAATTTGTGTTTTATTTTTAACAAAATAATCTAAGATTGTTTTAAACAAAAATCATTATTTTCATGAGATTTTATAAAAATATATCAAAATTTTATACCTTTTTCTAAAACCTAAAAGAAGTCCCAAAACAATCTCTATAATTTTGATTTATAAAATTTGGTTGTCAATTTTTTGTTCTAAATTTTTAAAACTGTTTCACAACAAAACTCATTATTTTATAAAGGCTCACAAAAAATTATTAACAAGCTTTTTTTAAAAATATTTCTTATCACTTTTTGTATATTTGAAAAATATCGCAAAAAAATACAGTCTCTAACAAAATTCATGATATTTTTCTTTTGCTATTTTTATAAAAACCCTAAAATTGTTTTAAAATAAAATTATTATTCTGATGAGGTCTTTGCGGAAATATGTCCAATTTTTGTAGTTCGAAAAAGAAGCAGTCTTACAAAGTCGTCCATTTTTTTTCCTTGAAAAACCCTCTAAAAACAATTTAAAAAAAAAAACTCAATTATTTAACGAGGTCTTTTTAAAAAAGAAATTCTTATTTTTATTATTGGAATTGGCAAAAGAAAAAAATAATTAACAAATCATGTAATTAAAAACAAAAAAATTTTTGTTGACTTTTTGTAATACCCTGTAATGGAAATATCTAATTTGTTGTGTTTTAATTCTTTAATATTTTCTAAATGAAGTCGAGTAATTGGAATTTCTTACAGTTCGTCGTCATATGCTCGTATCTACAAAAGGTAGAGTGTATCTAGAATAGTTGGCAGTTCATAATAATCTATGATAGGCGATCTGGCAGAGGCGGAAGGTGACTATAGGCATTTGTGGGCGAGACTGTAAAAACTCGATTCTATCAATTTGCCCATAAAAGTCGAATTGTACTTTAAAAAACGACCACCACCGACTGTCGGTCGGTAGATCAGCGATCAAGTCAAATCGAATCGCTTGTTCGTCTCTCATGCCTTTACAAAAAAGAGAAAGACAGAGAAGAAAACTGCAAATATTAATGATCTCTTTGATATTGTATTTATAATGATGACGTCATGACGACCATAACCTCAAATGGACAAGATTTTCTTAGCATCTCAAATAAATTACAAATGTGTGGGCAACAAACAACATCGTATCCAAAGTAGGGGAACAATTATAATATTCACATTGGCAATCGGCAAATGATCCTTTCTATTGATGTGGTAGTGTTTGAGGGATATTGTAAAATAAAAATACTTCTTCCCGAACTATTTATTTTGCATCTTATCTTACTGATGTATTATCCAATTTAAGCTTTGGAAAGTAAAGTTAAATTAAACATACTTTTAATAGTAATATTAACAAAATTTTTAATTAATTATATTTTTTTAATCTTGCCATTCTATTATAATACTAATATTCTTTAAATATGAGGCGCCGAACTTCTTGTTGGAATTGATCCTTTTAAGCTGATTTTCGAAGACTTTTTCGAATATTTCTGGCTGTAATTCAGCCATTACTGGACAGATTTTGTTTTTTAAATGCTCTAAAGTTTAAAAATTATCTGTATAAGTATAAAAGTTTATGTATTTTTATAATAAATAGTGCAACGGCATTGAATTGATGAAAATTTTCCTCGTAAATCCCGAAACAATGTTAAGGCAGAATTACCACCCACTTTTGTAAAAAGTTTCGACAATGTAAAAATATTATTTGGCAGTTAAACTTATTTTATTATAAAATGGCAAATTTTATTCTAAAAAATAATTTATCTTAATTTATATATTTATATAAAAATTTTCAAATAATATGACTATACTTTTTATATAGCGAAATGGATAACCTCTTTTTTATGTCTGATATTAACCGAATTATAAAAGTTCTTGAATAAATCTGGTCAGGGTCCCCAATTATATACGGTATTTTTTTATTATAGAGAATATTTATTATGCAACTTCCTCAATTCTAAAAAAGTTAATGATAAAAAAATACTAAAAAAAACGTAATAACTAAGAAGAAAATTTCCAAATTACAGCAAAAAACTTCTAGAATAAGCATAAATTTTAAGAGATTTTCTGTTCTTTTATTATCTTATTCATCATCTATTATGATTTTTTAAATTTTTTAAAGAAAAAGATTTCAAAAATTACCAAAAATGACCATTAGAAGATGGGAAATTGCTTTCACTTTTTTCTACTTAATAAAAATTAATTTTGGTTGCGAAAAATGTCGATTTTTCACTTTTTTCTACTTAATAAAAATTAATTTTGGTTGCGATAATGTCGATGAGTGTTATTGTTTTTATTGAATTAATCGTCGTTGCATTCTCTAATAAAATTTCGGTAATAATTTTCATCTACGTACAATATTAGAATAACAACTCAGTTTTTCAATCAATCCAACTTGTATTCTTCAACTTAAAAAAAAAACAGCACAGCACATTTAAGGTCAAGAGTATAAGTTTGCTTGATTGACAAACTGAGTAGTTACTTATTGAATGCATAAAAATAAAAACAAAAACAAAACCAAAATTTCCAATATAATTAAAATAAATTAAAGAATTTAATTTTAAGAAATTTTTTGGAATTTGTAAGCAAAAAAGTTGAATTTACTAAAAAATAAAATCGATAGTGAATTTGAAAATGAATTTTATTTAGTGAATTTGAAAATGGAATACAGCTAAGGACATTGATAACAAATGCCCAAAAAAAATACCTTCTAAAAGCAGATTTTTGGACCTCAGAAATATAGCTAAGAAAAAACCTGTCCACAAATGGTCTTTTGTGTCATGGCGCTTAGACCTAGCATTTCAGAAATATTTAAAGAAACAACAAACGCGTAAAAAAATTTCTTTTTTGGACCTCAGGAATAAATGTAAGGACATTATTGCCGACAAATAGTCTTTAGTATCGCAACGCTGAGAATTATTATTTTTGAACTAATTAAAGTGACAACAAACGTGCAAAAAAAATTTTCCTAGGAAACCAAATCTTTGGCCGTCAGGAATACAAGTAAGGACATTATTGCCAACAAATGGTCTTTACTTTTATGGCGCTTCAAATTATTATTTCATGACTAAATAAAATTACAATAATGACCCAAAAAAAATCGTTTAAGACCACATTTTTGCACCTTAGGAATATCGGTGACGGTATTACTGTCCACAAATGGTCTTTAGGGTCATGTTGCTTAGAATTATCAGTTCAGAAATAATTGAAGTGACAACAAACGCGCAAAAAATTACCCTACGTAACCAGCTCTTTGGACCTCAGGAATTTAGCTAAGGACATTATTGCCAACAAATAGTCTTTAATTTAATGGCGCTTCAAATTATTATTTCAGGACAAACTGAAATTACAATAAATACCCAAAAAAATCGTCTAAGACCACATTTTTGGACCTCAAAAATATAGCTTACGATATTACTGTCCACGAATGGTCTTTAGGGTCGTGATGCTTAGAATTATCATTTCAAAAATAAATGTAGTGACAACAAACACTCAAAAAATTTCCTAACGAAACCAGCGTTTTAGACCTCAGGAATATAGCTAAGGACATTATTGTTGACAATTGGTCTTTAGTATCGTAACGCTTAGAATTATCATTTCAGAACTAACTAAAATTATAAAAAATGCACAAAAAAATTACTTCGAAAACCAGATTTTTGGACCTTAGGAATATATGTAAGGGCATTATTATCGAAAATAGGTCGATAGTGTTGTAACGCTTAGCATTATCATTTCAGAACTAATGAAAATTACAAAAAATGCATAATTTTTTTTTCTAAAATCAGAGTTTTGGACCTCAGGAATATATGTAAGGACATTATTATCTAGAAATGATCTTAAGTATCATGGCACTCAGAATTATCATTTAAAAAAGAATTTAAGTGACAACAAACGCGCAAAAAAAAATTTCTACGAAACCAGCTCTTTGGACCTCATGAATATAACTGAGGTCCAAAGACATTATTGTCGACAATTGATATTTAGTGTCGTGACATTATCATTTCAGAACTAACTAAAATTATAAAAAATGCACAAAACTAATTTCTTCTAAAACCAGATTTTTGGACCTCAGGATTTTTGGACATTATTTTCGACAATTGGTCTTTAGTGTTACCATTAACGAAAACACACAACATTTTCCTCCGATACCATCTTTTTGGACCTCTGTAATATAATTAAATGCACACGAAATTTTCTCCTAAAGTCAACTCTTTGGACCTCAGGAATAAATAATTAAATTTTCGATTTATTAACACTCCAGTTTTTTGACCGAAAAAAAAATTAAAACTTATTCACACAAAACCGTTTGTGTCAGACAATATTTTTGGATTTTTTTTTACCTGCTTTCTTTTTCTGAAACTTTCTTAATTACTAGCTTGAATTTATATAAAAATTAGGTGTAAAATGCATAATTAGATAGTCTTCAATGTTGTTAACCGATTATGTGAATAAATAATCTTCGAAACGTTTTCGATTGCGACATAAAATCCAAAATCTAACCATATGGGGCCGATTGCGCGTACACCTTTTATCTTCTGAATCTGTTCGTGAATCAATTGATTAATCGAAAATCGCCATATGCATAATCATGATTCATTTATTTTGTTTTTGTTTTCTGTTTTGGTATCTTTTGATATTATCTGTTTGTATGTGTCTGTTCGTTTGTCTTTTAAAACAAGTAAATTGGATTCGTAATTACTTTTGTGGTTAATGGAGGAAGACGATATTGTCATAAAACTGTTTTTTTTCTTCATCAAGATACACTCGAGCAGAAGTACACTTTGCTGGTATAAAAGACCTTAAAGCAAGTAAAAAAAAATTTTTTGAAATTTATTTAAACAATTTTCCATAGAAGTGCATATTTGTGGCGACTAGAACCAGTCTTAGGAGAATTTTGCGTTGGCAGAATTTAATCAAATCGAACGGAATTCAAAGTTGTGTCTAAAAGTGCAGTGGTTGAAAACGAAAACTGGAACTACTCGTATCACATTTGATGACTTTTTGAACCCACTAAGTCTTTGAGAGAATTTATATTTAAAAAAAAAAGATAGGGCCTCGTCCGATAATATTAAAATCGTAGGCGGTCTGGTCTGACTCTAGCGTTTTGCATGCTCTCTAGACAAGAGGCCAGCCATATTCACTAGACTTAGAAGCCTCAGCTATGACGATAGTCGCCAAAAAATAATATGGTTAATGATATGCACAATTTATAAACTATTTAATATAAGAGGTGAACAATCGATTCACGATTATACGCACGATTTATCTTTCTTTGACTTCAATTCAAGACGAATAACCTCCTCTTCCCCCCCCCCCCCTTTACCCATCCTATTCATATTAAAAATAATTTCTTTTCCACTCATTTTGATTATATAATATTTTCACACTTTACGAATATTATTTCTAAAGAAAATTTATGTACTTAAGAGCAAAATCGATTGCCTTATTTACTTTTTCAAACATTTTCTATGTAAATAATCGCCTGCAGTGTAAATTGTGCAAATATGTTAATTCCTCTTAAAATGCTATAAATATTTAAGTAGATTTTAGCATTCAACTAATAATTTATGACTTCTGTCAATTATTTTTTTAACAGTCTCTTTTGAAATCGAGAGTAACAACTGCTTTAATTTTGATAATTTTAAAATGGCATTATTGGAAAAATCCTAACAAAGATATAAGAAAAACTGGAATTTATTGAAAATTTTTATATTCTTGAATATTGGATTAATTTATAAAATTTTTAAAATGATTTTCTCTATCCTTAAAACGAAAGTATCCCATCTCAATAAGGCCAAAAATGGTTGATGATATTTTAATGAAAAATCGTATTTTGCTAAAACTTTGTTATGAATTTAAAATTGCTTACCGAATTTCGATACTACTAGGACCTCCTTGCTCCTTTTTTATTTACTAATTGACTGATATTATCAGCATTGGAATTTTTTTTATTTTTAGAAAGCAAATCTACACTTTAGGACTACAATCCTTTTTTTAAGAAAAACCCATATTCATGATATAGCCACGTGGAATGGAAGAGGTCTTGGAGAAGTGAACCACAATATGACTCAAATTCTGACAAGGCATGAGTGTTAAAGGGTGCATACTTTTATCGCTTTCAACTGGACTTTGATACGTCCTGCCCCACTTGTAGGACAAAAATTAAGGGTGAATTTGAATATGAATTTTCTTTTTTATCCTCTGATGTGGTCATACTGAGAGGTCTTGAGATGGAATACAGCCAAGGACTAACTAAAATGACAACAAATACGCTTAAAAATGCCTTTACGAAATCAGCTCTTTGGACCCCAAGAATATAGCTAAGGGCATTATTGGCGCCAAATGGTCTTTAGTATCGTGACGCGGGGAATTATCATTTCAGAACTAATTAAAGTGACAACAAATGCACACAAAAAAATCCCTCCAAACCAACCTGTTTGGACCCCAAGACTTAGCTAAGGACATTATTGTCGACAATCGGTCTTTAGTGACGTGACACTTAGAATAATGATTTCAGGACCAATTAAAGTGACGACAAATACCCAAAAAAATTACCTTCTTAAAGGAGATTTTTGGACCCGAAGAATATAGCTAAGGGCATTATGGCCGACAAATGCTCTTTACTATCGTGACGATTACAATTATGATTTCAGGACTAATTGAAGTTACAACAAATGCACACAAAAATTTTCCTCCAAACTATCTCTTTGGACCCCAAGGAAATAGCTAACGACATTATTGTCCACAAATGGTTTATAGTAATATGGCGCTTAGAATTATCATTTCAGGACTAATAAAAATTACAAAAAATGCACACAAAAATTACTTCGAAAACTAGATTTTTGAACCCCAAGAATATAGCTATGGGCATTATTCTTGACAAATAGTTTTTAGTGTCGTGACGCTTGGAATTATCATTTCATGACTAATTGAAGTGGCAACAAATGCCCAAAAAAATTACCTTCTTAAAGCAGCTTTTGGGACCCCAAGAATATAGCTAAGAACATTATTGTCGGCGCACTTCGAATTATCATTTTAGAAATAATTGAAGTGATAATAAATGCGCAAAACAATTTCCCTACGAATCCAACTTTTTGGACCCCAATAACATAGCTAAAAATAAATCTGTCTAGTAGCTGAACACACATCCCGAATATTATAAAATCTTCGTTATGAGGAAAGAGTGAGAAAAGGCCAGCCTACAGCCGAGATAGGATAATAGGCTTGAAGCCAGTCTGTTTCCACTGTAGTAGTACCTTCCTGTGGTCTCATGGGTAGGCCTATTTTAAGAACAGAAAAATGAGTTTTAATAGTTAAAATTTTGAGGGTTCTGTATTTCTTTAGCATCTGTAAAAGATTTCCTTTTTATTTTCTTTCAAACACGGCCTGTCCTACGTTTTGTGACAGCGGTTGAAACGAGGATGCATGTAGTGATGGGTCCATGTTTCATCAACTATCATAAAATGTTGCAGAAAGTCAATCTAACTGCGCTTAAACATGACCAAGACTGTTCCAAAGTTGTTACACGATTCCAGTTTTGATCAAACTTTCACAATCGTGACACCAAATTTTTTTAAAAGGATATTTTTCACAACCGCAATTGAGATGTTTTCCATTAAAGTTATATTCCGATCTTTATATGACAGTCGATTAGCGGACAATATTATGGTTTTTGTTGATCATATTTTTCGAATTGACCTCTTCAGCCGCGCTCAACTGCATTAACCGAACACCGAATGGTTCCCATCGAAGGTGCATCATCTTTTTTAAAGGCTTGTAATTGTTTTTTAATTTCTTTACATGTTTCTTTATTCAAAAAAAAAGGTATTGGAAACACGACAAATTTTGACTTTATTACACGAAATATTCGCAGAATTCCTCGTTGCGAGATTTGCTGATGTGAACAGGACTCCAAGATCGTAGAATTTGATGCCGTTAAACTTTTTCTTGTAAGACTACATAAATGATAGTATTTATGCAAACAATTCTAAAACTATAGTGCATTTAAAAACCAATATCTTAATTTTAAATGATTTTATTTAGTTTTCTAGCACCTAAATTGGATAATACAATATATGCAAAAGCAAATTCTGATTTTTATGATGGCATTTTTCAATAGATGGCGCCACGGGTAAATGCTGGTCCAAAATATCAGATCAGAAACGTCAAATCGTAAGCTTAGGCATCTGTCAACAACTTCTCATCATTACTTTTTATAATTTTTTTTATCGGCGTTCTATATTTTTTTGTCAGGGAAAATGCCGAAATTCGAGCCAAATAAGCATCCTTTGCGAAAAATTTTGCTTTTTGCCTACAATTCGAAAAGAATCTGCGGCTGCGGAGCGTCGAATGATCGTAGCAACTTATGGTGAGGCTTATTTTAGTGAGAGAAGGTGTCACGAATGGGTCCAATGTTACAAAAGTGGTAATTTCGCCTTGGAAGACAAGAGCGTCACGAAAGTTTGAAGACGCAGAATTAGAGGCATTACCTATTGAAGATTCACGTCAAATCCATCAGGAACTTGCAGATTCATTGAGCATGACTCAACAAGCTATTTTTCATCGTTTGGAAGTCATGAGAATAATCCGAAAGCAAGGAACTTGAGTGCCATACAAGTTAAAGCCGAGAGACAACAAATGGCGTTTTCATGTGCCAACAGCTCCTTCAACGTTAAAAAGGAAGAATTTTCTGCATCGTATTGTGACTGGCGATGAAAAGTGGATCCATTATAATAATTCAAAGCGAAGAAAATCGTTGGGGCGCCGTGGCCATGCATCAACATCGACGGGCAAGTTAAGCCGTCCAAGGCTCGAAGCTCATGCTATGTATTTGGTGGGACCAGCTCTGCGTGGTATATTATAAGCTGTTGCAACCAGAAGCTCGCTACCGAACACAACTGATGCGTAGTGAATTTGAATATGAATTTCCTTTTTAATTCTCTGATGTGGTCACGTTGAGAGGTCTTGAGCTTGAATACAGCTAAGGACATTGTTGTCGACAAATAATCTCTAGTATCATAACGCTGGTAATTATCATTTCAAGACTAATTAAAATGGCAACGAATACACAAAAAATTTTCCCCTAAAACAGTTTTTTCGGACCTCAGAAATATAGATAAGGGCATTACTATCCACAAATGGTCTTTAGTATCTTAACGCTGGGAATTATCATTTCAGGACTAATTAAAATGACAACAACAAACACAATTTTTTTCTCCAAAACAACATCTTCGGACCCCAAGAATATAGCTAAGGACATTATTATCGTCAATCGTTGTTTAGTGCCGTGGCGCTTAGACTTATGATTTTAGGACTAATTGAAGTGACAATAAATACGTAAAAAAATTACTTTATTAAAGCAGCTCTTTGGACCCCAAGAATATAGCTTAGGACATTATTGTCGACAAATGGTCTTTAGTAACGTGACGCTTAGAATTATCATTTCACAACTAATTAAAATGACAATAAATGCGCTGAAAAATGTTCCTACAAAATCAGCTCTTTGGACCCCAAGAATATAGCTAAGGACATTATTGTATCGAAAATCGGTCCTCAGTGACGTGATGCTTAGAATTATGATTTCAGGACTAATAAAAATTACAAAAAATGCATAAACAAATTATCTTTGAAAACCTAATTTTTGGACCTCAAAAATACAACTAAGGACATTATTTGTCCACAAATGGTCTTATGTGCTATTTATTTATTGGGACCAGCTTGGCGTGGTATATTATGAGCTGTTGTAACTGAGTAAAAGCATCGCAGTTGCTCGTTACCGAACACAATTGATGCGTTTGAGCCGAGTATTGAAGGAAAAACGACCATTACCGAACACAATTGATGCGTTTGAGCCGAGCATTGAAGCAAAGACACGGCAAAGCTAAAACTTACCTGGAAATACTAAAATGCAACGTCCTGCCCCACATGCCATATTCACCCGACAGCGCCAATTCCGACTCTAACTCTTCCGATCGATGACGCGTGGCCTGGCTGAGCAGCACTTCTGATCTTACGAAGAAACCAAAAATTGGGTCCATTCGTGGATTGCATCAAAAGACGAGCAGTTTTTTTTAAACATGGAATCCATATGCTTCCATAAAGATTGTTGCTTGCGATAGACAATACTTTGAAGCATGAATATAGGAGCACTTTTTCACAATAAAGCCTCAAATTTTGAAGAAAAAAAACGGTGGTTTTCCATTTGTACATCCAATAAAATTTCAATAATTCTAAATATTTTTACTTTTTTTAATTTTTTTTTCACTTTCAAAATAAATTGCAAAAAGATTTTTTTTCAGGAATCGAAAATTGTCCAATAGATGGCTCTAAAGTCAATTGATGACTTTTTTGCACCTGATTATGAACTGTGCATAAAAGAACCCATCGAAAATCATCTCAAAAGGAGTTTTGTGGATATTATTTAAATAATATTATAGTACATATATTTTGGCAAAGTTTACGCAATCTATTATAATAAAAGTTATATAAAAATCTGCATTTTAAAGTATATTTGATTTATGTTTACTTTCAAAAGCTCAAATTGGATAAAGCTTTTTTGTAAAGGGTTTTCGAATAAGAGTGTTATGATTTCTTTTTAAAAAAAACACACACTAATTGTTAAGGAAACTCAAATGTTTTTTATTAAATGTGAAGTACAATCAATGACTTCAAATAACCCCACAAGAAATAGTCTAATGGTGGTAAATTACAAGTTCTTGGAGGCCATTCAATGTGACAATTTCTTAAAATAATCGAATCTACAAACTTTTCTCGGTTGTTGCACGTGCTGTGTGGCACGTAGCCCCGTCTTGTTACAACCAGATGTTGTTAAGATCAACTTTTTCCAATTTCGGTCATAAAAAGTTGGTTATCATCGATCTATACCGCTTCATTTCGAAAGAAGTACGGACGGATGATTCCACCAGACCAAAAACCACACCAAACTGGTCAATTTAGGTGAATGTAATGGGTGTTCATGAATAATTTGTGGATTTTCTTCGCACCAGAACCGACAGTTTTGTTTATTTACCGCACCACTCAGATGAAAATGAGCCTCATCGGAGAAGATGATTTTCTTAAAAAAATCGTTATCGTTTTCAAATTGTTCCAAGACAAAATCAGCAAATTCACGACGTTTACGGTGGTCCATTGACTTCAGTTCTTGAGTGATAATAATTTTATACGGATGCAAGCCCAAATCCTCTCTCAAAATCTGCCAGGTTGTGGTTTGAGACAGTCCCAATTCTTGAGAACGTCTTGGAATCGACAAATTGCGGTCTTCAGTAACACTTGCCTGAACGGCAGCAATATTTTCATTATTTCGAGCGGTTTTTTGTCTTAATGTATGTTAAAGAAAATGTACGCTCGAAATTTTTAACAATTCGACGAATAGCAAGCACAGTTAGACGATTGTTACGACCATAAAATGGCAAAAACGCACGAAAAGTTGCAATTGGAGAACGATTATGTTGATAATAAAATTGAATAATTTGTAAACGTTGTTCTTGCATATATCTCTCAATGATAAAATTGTAAACACTACTGAATACAATGAAAAAAAAATGACAGCTCATGACATATTACAAATGGCCGAAACGTCACTTAGAAATCATATTACTCTTATTGGAAAACCCTATATAAACAAATAATTTGCTAATTTCATATGACAGATCAGGTATTTTTTTTTTAAAGTATTGTTTTTTCTTAAATTATTTATAATAAATTTTATAGAAAAAATTTTTTATGAACAATGTTCTAGAAAAATTTCAATTTTCAATGGAATACGAATTGCGAGCCCACAGACTATTTTCGATTGTCTCAGAAATGACAATACAATAAATAAAATCGGAAATTCCTTCAAGTTGAATTTATTTTCCAATAAAGTTAATCGTATTTAATTGAAGCCACAAGTATAATTAAATGTTTTTAAAAGATGTAATCGTTATGATGTGGGCACATTTGATAATAACACATTTCATCCTACGTTCACCCTGAATGGCAGCCGCAAAACTATTTAAAAATTATTTTATTGAATGCGTTTTATTTTATTATTTTTTTTTTTTTGGTATAGAAACGATGCTTTTTTTTTCTTCTACAAAAAAACTTTCCAATTTGAATCGATTCAAAGTTCGATTAAAGAACTTTTTTTATTTTTATAAAATAGTAAATATAAATTTTAATGATTTAATCTTCTTTTTTTCTATTTGACAAGATCATAATTAATTAAGTTAATAATTTTTATATTTTATTATAGGAAGACATTCTGGCCTCTTCAATTGATGAGGAAATTTTAAAAAAAATATGTCATCTTGAGTCGATTAAAAAAATTTTCTTATTTAATTCGGAAAGCTTTTGTATTCAAAGAGTTTTTTATGATTTGTCCAATAAATATTTGTGCTGTCTTGTCTGCCCATAGACCATATTTCTATGAAAAATCAATAGCACACTCTACCTACACAGGTAATAGCTATAAAAATTATTTCTACGCATAAATTTTACTCTAACCGCTTAATTACACTATATTTTCGAGATAAGATTGATTTATAGAAAATTTCACACCTTTTCTTTTTTATCAGTTATAAAAAATTATTAGTTACGAAAAAAAATTTGAATTTTTTCTTAACAAAAAATTTCATATTCGTTTTATTGGAAATTTTATTTAAAAAAAAAAAAAAAAATCTTTAAAAATACACAAAGAAGAGTAGAAAGAGTAAGCTTTAAATCTATTTCGAATATTAATTAAAAACTTGACATCCGAAGAGGAGTTTCTATTGAAAATGGAAATTATTAGGTCAAAAATCTAACAATATTCAAGTTCAATGTGAAAGTCGGTATTTTTTTTTCTCCATCGAATTCATCTTAGATATTAGGATCAAAACTCTATGGGAGAAGAAGAAAAAAAAATCATATTGGACGATGGACTCTTCTTATTTTGGTAATGCAACTATCCGAACGAACGGGTGTGGGTTGGTCCCAATGCGTGGAGGATTCTGATGGCTAGTATGAGCTTCATTTCCATATTGGATCAGCTTTAATGACACCTTTAAAAGGTAACAAAATTTCTGGTTCTTGAGACTAAAATGAATATGATTAATTAGTATTTTTAACCAAAAACTTTTTAAAGAAAATAATAAACGAAAAGTATTTTTTTCTACTATTTTTATGTTTTTTTTTTCAGAAATAATAATGTCAATTTGATTACCAATAAATAAAATTCATGTGGTCGAATATACCTAAACTGATAATTGGAAATTTTAAAATGGCAATAAAAATATCAATTTTATGGAGTAAAGTTGCTGTAAAATATTCTTAATGCTTTCGAAAAAATAAAATGGCTACCGTTGTTGTGGAACGAAAATTGTTCTATAACTAATTTTTGCGTAATTTTTATTATCAATCAGGTTTTTTTTAAAAAAATTTCTCAACCAAATTTTAAGTCTAGATATTGTTAATATTTTAAAAATAATACATTTTAATTAGAAAAAACAATAATCTGGTACCTTTAAAAAAAGTAAAATGGCTGCCATTATTGTGGAACGTAAATTGTATGAACTAATTTTTGAGAAATTTTTATTATCGACCTGGTTTTTTTTAAATTTTTTCGCAACCAAATTTTAAGTCTAGATATTGTAAATATTTTAAAAATGATATATTTTAATTAGAAAAAACATTGATCTGGTACCTTTAAACAAAGTAAAATGGCTGCCATTATTGTGGAACGAAAATTGTCTGAACTAATTTTTGAGTAATTTTTATTATCAACCTGGTTTTTTTTTTTAATTTTTTCGCAACCAAATTTAAAGTCTAGAGATTGTAAACATTTTAAAAATGATAAATTTTAATTTAAAAAAAAAAAAAAAATCTGGTACTTTAAAAAAAATCAAAATGACGGGCGATATTGTGGAACGAGAATTTTATTTCTGCTAAATTTTCAATGATTTTTATCATTGAAATACTAGTAAGTGGTCGAATATACCCAAACTGATAATTGAAATTTTTAAAATGGCAATAAAAATATCAATTTTATGGAGAAAAGTTGCTATAAAATATTCTAAATGCTTTTTAGAAATAAAATGGCTACCGTTGTTGTGGAATGAAAATTGTTTTAAATTATTTTTGAATAATTTTTATTATCAATCTGGATTTAGTCTTGATGAACTATTCAATTCAAGATATTCCCCGAAAACCTTATTCGTTCTTTATTTCCAATATGTATTCAGAGTCCTGGCTTATGGCATTATATTATCAATGCCAAGGGCCATTCCATCTAGAGTTTGCTATAAAAATGACGTAAACTTTTTGAAAAGAATTTTTTTGACAAACTAGTTTTTTCTTTTATTTTTTCTCAGCCAAATTTTAAGTCTAAGATTACAAACATTTTAAAATTTAATTTAAAAAAATAACAAAAATCTGGTACCTTTAAAAAAGTAAAATGGCGACTGTTTTAGAATTTTTTTTTTTTGGTCAATTTTCAATAATTTTTATCATCGAAGTACGAGTACGTGGTGTATCAACAAGAAATCTAAATTTAAGCTTGGTGAGTTATGCAATTTTAAAATATTTCCAGAAAAACCAATTTGCTTCGACTTTTTTTCTTCAAAATGTCATTAGGGTCCTATTTTACGTCATTATCCAGTGTGGTTGCCCTGTGAAAGACTATACAAGAAATTTTATTATTTTATTATGGAAATATGTAACATATTATTAATGATATTATGTGTGAAACAATATTTCTCAAATAATTACTATTTTCCTGATCACAAATACAGGCTTCTCCATAGCCATTTGCCAAGAGTGTAAGCAAGGTTTCAGGTCCTAAGCTTAGATGTCAGCTCGAATGTTGTTTTTTTTTAAATGATCTCTTGAATTGTTCAAGATTTATTTACGGAAGCCCCTTTCTTTTAAGTAGGTCTACCAAAAAAATCTGGTTTGTTCACCGTAATTTTGAAATAATTTTTCGAAGATGGTCTATCGTCGCCTTGACAGTGTGCACAGTAGCTCGATCTTATACCTCTTGATTATCTTCGATCACTGGGCTTAAATGTATTAGATATGGGGAAAGTAATTTTTTTTATAATGTATCTTAACTACTTGATATTTTTATTCAAGATCGCTCATCCCCACAGGTACCCAGTCCTATGCCAGAGCTTCGAGTCTAGGATGAGTTAAAAGAAGATCATCGTCAAAACTCAAAGGAGCACTCCAAAATAATTTGGTTAAGGAGTGTCAAAGGGAGGATTTGGTATAAGGCCAGGCAGAGAGAGGTAACATCTAAGTGTCTCCCATCAAGGTCGACGAACAATTTTTTTAGTTTGCTTTGACAAATTAATTTTTTTTTTATTTTTTTATTTTTTTTTTTTTAACTTTTATCCTTCCCAATTTTTTAAGCATCCTCATCATTTCCTATTCTCTCCCCTTTTTCAAGTGGTTTTTCTTTTTTTACTTTTTGCATCTTCTTTTATGCTTCTTCCACCCCCTTTTAGGTCTTCCATTTCCATTCTATATGTTTCGGCATACAATTTTCTAGTTAATTGAACATTCAAAATGGCCGAACTTGTCGGCATAAGTGAGAGACATGAGTACCAACATAATGCCACAAAAAATCGACAATCGAATATACGTAACCAGCGGTAATTCAAAATTTGCGATAAGTTTTGAACAGACCTCGTATGTTGGGTGTGAAACCACCACTTTGCGCACACTTTGAACCCCCCACAATTCACGCAAAACGCTAGCGACAAGCATTCCTAGCAGGTTAAGATACTCTCTGAGTATGCTCGTCACTGGCCACGTCCCTTCCAATACCCAAGAATTCGCAAGAATTTTATTTTTATACCATAACAAATGCTTTTCGAGAATTATCCAAAGGTCTCCGTTGCGTCTTTCTAGCTTACCTTCAACATTTTCAACAAAATAGGAGCCCATAACTCTTTCAACCGATAATACCGCACCAAACAGTACATGTTTGGGGATACAATTGATTCTGATATTATCGCATGGGATTCTCAGACCCCAAAAAAATTTGCTTTTTAATGTACCCGTTAAAATTAAGAATGTTCAAAAAGTTTCTGTTATCTTAGCTAAAATATTCAAATTAAATGGCGTACTGAAGGCACTGCTGCTAAGTATCTTGGGGTACTAAAACTTGGACAATTTCGATCTTGCATGGAAATATTTTTAAATCCAGTTTCAAAATCTTCTGACACCATTTTTTCGTGATGCCAAGTTGAGCAGATCGATGACGGATAGAATCAGGTGGATTCTCAAGGACATTTTGCGATACAGCTTTCAACTGAGACCCTATTTCCAGAAGATCGCCGACTAATCCAGTTCTTTCAAACAGGGCGACTAGGTTCCGAATCACGTTATCGCTACGATATATTCTGACATTAACATATTGCCTCTGAGTTTGAATAATTGATCTGTAACTGGAATAGAGAAACTCAAAGAGTTCAACTCATTGCTGAATATCATGCGTGATTTTTTTTTCTTAAGGATATCTAAAAACCACAAAAAATTAAAAAGAATCGAAATAAACAGGATATGACTTTTGCTAACCCATCGTGCCTTGCATTTAATGAAGCAATTCCAATAGACATGTAAGCTTTTGTATTCTTTTGATAAACTTTTTTTTTCTAAGCCAAATTTAACCCTTAAAGCTAGTTTCAATTCGTAAAAAATTATTTTAACAAAATTTCTATAATTCTAAAGATTTCAAATATTATAAATTTAAACAAGAAAAAAATAGTCTGTTACTTTTTAAGGAAACAAAATGGCGGCTGTTATTATTGAAACAAGAACAAAAAAAAAGCGGCCATTATTTACATTAAATTTTAAGGTATTTTTATTATACACATAAATGGTGCAGAAATTGGGGGATCTATCGAAAATAATTAATTATTCGGTATTTCGAAAATGTCGTTAGCATCTTGGCTGACGCCATTGTATTATAAAATTGGCTGACGCCATTGTACTCACCTCGCCTTGAATTTGATAATGCAAGGGCAACGGATACGAACATTTTCATCCTATAATCTACATTTTCTATAGGAATTTTACACAAGTCTCAAAAATTATTAGAAATAGTTTTAAGCAAATTATAAGAAAACAAAATGGCGGCATCAGATGCATTTGTTATGCCAATTCTAGTAACATTCGAACAGAAATATTAATTCCTATCGCCATGAAAAGTCAGTCCTTTTAGTGGTGACAACTAAAAGGAACGTTATCTATATTACTAGCTAGATTCGAGCTCAAGATTGCTGCAAACTTAACGCAGACATCCTCAAAACTACTTAATCAGAGCACGTGGCCAAAAAAAAAATGTTGTTTGTTTTAAATTAGCAATTATTTGTATTGCAAACATAAAGATATGAAAAATTTCTAGAAAAAATTACCTTTAAAATGAGTAAACTTATTTATTTTTAAATACAGTTAATATATCTGCCATGTTGTACCTAAAATTTTCTTCAATGTAATTTCTGGATGCAAAAGAAATGACTTATTTTCTTCGATTAATTAATTATCAATAAAATAACATTCAAAACGAAGGGCAATAAAAATAATCTGCGGATAAGTACAATTACGGTTTGCAAAAATAATTATCGGAAGTTGGACGTCGGCCATTTTTTTATTTTTATGAACCAATAATCAAAGAGGTTTGCTTGACGATGTGGAAATTGTGAATTGCAAGTGTTTTTTTTGTGCAACCATTCAGGAAGTCGAAGGTGATTTATCAAGTCGTATTTTTAGTTTGCGAGTGTAGGTAGCATTGTTATTTGTGATCCTAGTTAGTCTAGTGACATTAATAACACCCAATTTCAGCATTGTGCTTTGGTTTGGTTCTCCTTTCCAAGGTGCCATTATTCGTCTGCACTCGTTTTCATTTGTTTTTTGTGCAGAACTTTCCAGCACCGTTTCTGCAATAGTGCAAAAAGTGAGTCATAAACTTTATAGACCAGACCAACTAAACACCTTGTAGGATTTGCATTATTTATTGTACAGTATTAGTTTCAAATTCTCAATGGTAAAATAATTTGAGTGTGGGTGAGCTGGATCAGGTTGTACTTGAGCGCAAATATCAATTACGCCTAGGTGTACTTAACGATGACGGTGTCAAGAAATTTGGGCCTTTTTTTTTGTACTGAAATTAATAATATTCGAATAGAGTCAAAGCCATTCGAATGGAGTGCGTCGAAAGCATGATTCGAACAATCGATCGATGAAACCACAAAAATCATACCATTAAAGTGGGCGAACTGGGTATGGTTTTCTCCCCTGCACTTTGCGTTCACTGTTTGCATTTCTACAACATTAACCCGACTTGAAGTCAATCATACTACGAGTATACTAAAACAATAACAACCTCCAGTACATGAAATTTGAAATTACATATTTAGTTATTCAGAGTGAGTACGATCCGGCTGGGGAGCTACTATTAACAACACTTGATTCGTACAACCGTCTTATATGTTCTCCAAATGCACAGCGGCAAGGAGGGAACGTACGCAGAAATATTGTTAATAATGTGCCCTCTTCGAATGTTTACCATATGATCAAGTGGGTTTGACTATATAGACAATCGCCAAACCAAACTGGTGGTGATAATAAGTTCTACCCGAACCCGGAGAAATTCGTTTGATTTATCGATGACATGATGGGTTTTTATTTTTTTTTTATATACGAGTAGTCCTACACAATAATGAGTATGTCTTTTGAATATACAGAATCTTGTTGGCAAGTATGTAAACTTGACACAAAATTTATACTGCAAAGGAAAAAAAACAGTAAAACTAACCTAACTAATTCAAACAAAAAGCAAATTATCATAGTTTCAATGATGCTCGTTTTATTATTTCAACTTATTTTGTTGTGGTTTATTTTAAATTCTTCTCTCTTTCTGCCTCTCTCAATAAAATACACATAAATTTCTAGAATAATAATAAAAAAATATTACCCAAAGAATAGGTAAAAGCTACTCGTTTATTGAAGTCATTTTTATTAAAGTGGACAGTCAAGCTTCTGAATTTATTAAGATAAAAATTCTCTATGCAACTAGCCACTTTTGCCTAATGAAAATCCCATAAAAATCCTACGCGGTAATTTTTAGAGAAAAATATTATGAAAATAAATTGAAATAAATTTTAAAAATGTTCTGAGATGATTTCATTTAATATTAGAAAAGGAAAAGAGGTCGGCGGGAAGACTGGAGACATTAGTAAATTTGATGATGATTCAGTTTTTTTTTCTTTTCTGCCAAATAAAGCAATTGTTGGCAGTTTTATTAAGTAAAAAAAAATTTCCAGGATAGACTTTTTTTTTTGTAAAGAAAACATCAATTTTATTACTTAATGGAGGTGATATTTTTTTATTTACCAGGTGTATAAGCTTAAATCCGCTATTTTTTAGTCAAAAAAAAACACAGGAACGACTTTATTTTTTGTGTGGCGAGAAAAAAATCCCACAAGTCAAAATTGCCGTCTTTGAACCGACAAAACCAATCTCGGCACGTTGTTTCCGATAAAGCACTATCACCATAGGCCTCTATAAACATTCGATACGATTCGGCAGCCGATTTCTTCAAATTAAAGCAGAAAAGCATAGCTTCCCGCATATTATTTTTTTCTGGCACAAAACTAGACATGTTTACCAAAAGAAAAATGTGCACTGATTAATGTTGACAGATGTCAAGCTCATAAAAGAAGTATGGTGTGCCCATGGTAGCTTAATATGTTACGTTCACTCACGCCATCTATGACCAAACAGCGGCTTTAAGCTTATATACCAGGTATATGTAAATTATTTTATGGCATTTAATCGTTTATAAAATCATGCATCAAATGAGAGAGGAAATTTTATAAAAAAAATAAAATAAATTGAACAAATAACATAAATTGAGGAAATAAGTTAAAAAAGACATGAGCACCTATCCATTATCGTGTGAGATTCAGAAGATTTTTGAAAAAGTTTTAAAACATGACTTAAGAAGATAACAAAAAATCAATGACACTTTGCAGTTCTTTAGTTTTTTGTTATCTTTCTTAAGTTATGGCATCACTAAGAGCAACCTGGCAATACTGTTCCTCGTTTAGATAGTTCTCTTGGGCAGATGTAAATCAACGAGTGCGTTTTCTCCACTCTTCATAGCAGTGCTGAACGCCTTCAACTGGAATCGCCTTCAGTTCCTCGGTTAAACTCCTAAAGACAATACTGAGATGATGTGCTTTCAAGTGCTTTTTGATCCAAAGGAATTTAAAAAAATGTTTAAGGGATGCCAAATAGCCTCAGAGTCGTAGCGCTACTTAGTGGCATCTGACTTTTGTCTGAGAGACCTTAAAACAATAAAAAAAATGATTTAAGATAAAAAAAAAACACCTGAAAGGATGATATCCTGGTTTAACGATAATATCTAAAAGAGTTAGAGAAGCTGGAAGATCCGATTTAACGGGAAAGAACCATTTTTCTGAGGCTTTCAAATACTTTTTTATAAAAAAATCTGGTTCATAGTTTATTCTGGATGATCTGACCGCATAAGAGACCTCATTTATTCCACATTTTAATCAGTTTTTAAGATTGAGGACCTTCCTGAGTGAAGTTTATTGTCCACTACTTATTGGTCCTTCAAAACTGCTTAAAGCGACCAAAAAACTCCTATTATTGATAAGAAATATTCCCTATAGGCTCGTTGCAGCCAAGCGAGCTTGCGGTTCCACCGAGCTTAACACAAAATTTAATAGGACATCATTGCTGCATAATTTGCTGTTCCATTTTTTATAAGGCACTATAAAAGAACAAGTACAAACCTACAGCGATCCGCTTTTCCGAAAAAAAAACTCCTGTGCACTGAGAGCGGTATCAAGGTGGCGCATCCACATTTTCGTCAGTTTTGCAGGCATTGACCTCACAACAGGGCTCACTCGTTCCACATTTGCATCAGTCTTGGGCGAACTGATCTCAAAAGAGTCGCCCCTCGTTCCACATTTGTATCAGTCTTGGAAGCACTGACCTCAAAAGAGGGCTCACTCGTTCCACATTTTCATCAGTCCTGGGCGAACTGACCTCAAAAGAGTCGCCACTCGTTCCACATTTTCATCAGTTTTAAAGGCACTGACCTCACAAGAAGGCTCACTCATTCCGCATTTTCATCAGCCCTGGAGGCACTGACCTCAAAAGAGCCCTGACTCGTTCCACATTTTGATCAGTGTGGTGACTCTGACTTTAAAAGAGGGCTGAACCATTTCACATTTTCATCAGTCCAGCGGCTCTCAGCGATCAGAGTGGCGTCAGCATACCGAACGGTATTCCACGATGCGGTCAACATCGTGGCATCATGCCCACCCATCGACATCCTGGCAGGAGAGCGGGAACGCCAACATCGTAGGAAGAAGGAAGAGCGGCGAAAGATCCTCTGTGAAGAGGAGAGACCCGAGAGTCTTCGCCTCTGGCAAGAGAGATGGGACAACTCGACGAAGGATCAGTGGACTCATCGGCTGATCCCACATGCTACCAAATTGGTCACTCGCCTGCACGGGGAAGTCGGGTACTACATCACCCAACTCTTGACTGGGAATGGATGCTTTCGAGCATACTTGCACAGATTCAAGAGAACTGATTTCCCAAACTATCATCAATGCCGCGATGTGATCGAAGACGCAGAACACGTGTTCTTCCAGTGACCCCTCTACGAGGAGACGCGGGTGGAGCTGGAGAGAAATCTGGGCCGTTCCATCAGTCCAGAAAATATAGTGGAGTGCATGCTGAAGAGCCAATCGGCTTGGAACAGAATTGCAGAGTACGCGGAATCCATTATCAAGGATCTCCACAGAACGTAAGAAGAATAGGCCGCGAGGCGTCATAGCATCGGGACAGCAGTAGCATCAAACAAGAACGCCCCAGCGAAGTAGTATTTACAAAGAGTGCCGCCGGGGAACCATCGTTCCGGGAGCAAGATCAGAGGTGCAGGGGGCACTGACCTTGCAAGAGGACTCACAGTCATAGATGAACTCAACTCACATGTTCCACATTTTCATCAGTCCTGGACGCACTGACCTCACAAGAGGACTCACTCGTTCCACATTTTTATCAGTCTTGGAGGAACTGACCACACAAGAGGACTCACTCGTTCCACATTTTCATCAGTCCTGGAGGCACTGACCTCACAAGACGGCTCACGCGTTCCACATTTTTATCAGTCTTGGAGGAACTGATCTCACAAGAAGACTTACTTATTCCACATTTTCATCAGTCATGGAGGTACTCATTCAATATTTTCATCAGTCCTGGACGCACTGACCTCACAAGATGGCTTTCTCATTCCATATTTGCATCAGTTCTGGGCGCTCTGACCACACAAGAGGGCTCACTCATTTCATATTTTCATTAGTCCTGGACGCACAGAGCATACAAGACCCCTCACTGGTTCCATATTTCAATCAGTTTTCGATGCTGAAAGTCTTCCTGAGCAAGCATCGTCTTCCACTGATTTTTGACCCTTCAAAAATATTTCCAAACCACCGAATAACTTGTATTATTGATAAGGTGTTAACCTTCTTGAATTCTCGAATATAACTTATGAAAAGTTCCGAAAAGCCTCCCCATATTTCTGGACTTCAAACTTCTCTGTTCCATTTTTCGTAACACACTAAGAACATAACCTTACTTATCGAGTTATAAAGGGTCGTGTGATTACCCGATGAGACTGACATTTATTCTACACGCTTAAAAAGGACTAACTAATAAGTTGGCGGCTTAAAAGCCTACATGCTCGTATGTGTTGCTCGTTATAAAAAGTTTTTCTCCATTATTCTACCCCTATAACCTTCTTATTAAAAAAACTTTCTACTTTTACTTTCCCCATAAACATTCGTCAACGATTCAAAAGAAATTGGGCACAAAATTTTTTGAAATATCCCGTTTGGTAGAGAAACGCCGATGGGTGTTAACTGTCATTTGTTCCTCTACTGTTTTTGTCACATGTTTATCATAAACAATCTGCTCGTTACAATATTTACGTTAATACAGTTTTAATAAATTTAGTGTAACTTTTTCAACGAACTTTTATAATTTAATTAATAAATGAAAATTAACTAATAAGGAAAAATTTGTTTTTTTTTCACCAATTTCTCCTTTTCCGCAGTGCTGCCAGATCGCTCTAGTCTCATTACTTTTTTGCAACATCTCGTATATAAAAATCAGATCCATGTGACATGCCTAAAATTTTAGCACCTTTACTATCTCATCAACAGCAGATGCTTTCCATTTTTTTCATTATTTGAAAAGGTGCCACTAATTTTGGACGTGCTTTGCGCGCGTCATCTTTAGGACTCTTACAGCCAGGTTTAATGGCGTCTGATTACTTTTTTATGATTCAAAAGTAAAGGATCAAACTTGTTATAAGTGAATTTGCATTGATTTTAATACATTTTTCACATACAAAAATTGATAACAACCTTAATTAAAATTTGATTAATTTAAAAAAAAAATGCTGAACACAAAAAAAAAATAACTGAAATTTTTTTTTTAAATTCCGATATGATTATGTGACAGTTATGACAACTTAACAAAACAAAAAACCCCATATCGATAGCAGCGCCAATTATAACTTTTGCCAACTACCCTCGTTAAAAAAATTTTCAACCGAATTTATTCTCAGCTTATTAAAAATAACAACAGAAAAAATATAATCACTCCTAATTTAACCAAAATACCTTGACTCTTAAAAGATATTTTTACTTTATCTTAACTAGAATATAATAATAAGAAATGTAAAGAAAAAAGATTAAACGTTTCAAAACTGTTGCTAAAAATTGAAAAAACAAATTAAAAATCCCACAAAAACTATACAAAAACGATCAGAATCTTATGAGTATTGAGAATAATATTAATTATAAACCGATTAGTTATATTGCTTTAAGGAAAATACAATTAATATTTAAATAGTAAAAAGTTATTCATTTTTATACTATTATTAACCATAAAAATATATTTTCTTCCATTAAGCAGGTTAGCTGAAAAATGTGAGGAGAGTAGGTAAGGAGAGACTGCGAATAATGGGGTTGACATGAAATCATTTTACTAGATTAGCAGCTTAATTTGGAAATGAATACAATTAATTTTATTTTTTTGAAGGATTTATATATAAATTATGATAGACACAAATTGTTATTAATTTTCTTATTTAATTTTTTTTTTTATAGTGTACGTTTAAGGTCAAGAGTACAAGTAGGCTTCATTGACAAACTGAGTTGTTTTTTTTAATAGTAGGCTGGTTATTCGCAGTAAATCTCTTCCTTAATAATAGCTGAAAATTCATTGATGAAATTTTATTGGACAATTTAATGACGATTAATTAAATTATTATTGTATTCTTTAATAAATAAATTAGGGCACTATATCGACATCATCAAGATCACCATCAGCAAAAAAAAGGGTGTTTACAGAAAAAAATTCCATTTTTTCGCAAACAAAATTAATTTTTATTAAGTAAAAAAAAGTGAAAGTAATTTCCCATCTTTTAATGTTCATCTTTAATGATTTTTAAACCCTTTTTTTTACAAATTGAAAAAATCATGATAGATGCTGAATAAGATAATAAGAAAACAGAAAATCTCTCAAATTTTATGCTTAATTCGAGAAGTTTTTTTGCTGTAATTTGGAAATTTTCTTCTTAGTTATTATATATTTTTTAGTATTTTTTTTTACCATTAACTTTTTCAGAACTGAGGAAGTTGCATAATAAAGATTGTCTACAATAAAAAATTGCACATAAAAATTAGGGACCCTAACCACATTTGTTCATGAACTTTTTATAGTTCGTTTAATATCAGACGTAAAAAAGTGGTTATCCATTTTGCAGTATAAAAAGTTTAGTCACACTATTTGGTAATTTTTATAAATTAAGATAAATAAATTTTTTAGTATAGAACTTGCCATTTTATAATAAAAATAGATTGAATATTAAAAAAATATTTTTAAACTATAAAAACTTTTTACAAAAATGGTAATTCTTCCGTAGCATTGGTTCGGGTCTTACGAGAAGAATTTTCTTCAGCGATGAGGCTTAATTCTCGCTCAGTGGATATGCCAATAAGCAAAATTACCATACATGCGGCTCTAAATACTCACAAGTGAATGTGAAGAAGCCATTGTATCAGCGAAAATAGACTGTCTGATCCGTATTTCTTAGAAAATAAAGAATAATATATCGCTGCAATTTGGAAATTTTCTTCTTAGTTATTAAATTTTTTTTAGTATTTTTTCTTACCATTAACTTTTTCAGAACTGAGGAAATTGCATATTAAAGATTGTCTACAATAAAAAATTTTACATAAAATTGGGGACCGTGAACAACACATTTGTTCAAGAACTTTTATAGTTCGGTTTATATCGGTCGTAAAAAATTGATTATCCATTTTATAATTTGGAAAGTATAGGCTCTGTTATTTAAAGTTTTTTAAATAAATACAATATTAAAGATATTATTTATTTAGATTTTTATTTGCCATTAATATATTTTATATCGACTTATTACCAAATATCACGTTTATAATTATAAAAACTTTCTACATATGTGGGGTGATTCTGTCCTAGCCACGTTATACGCTATAAGCGGATATGATTTTTTTAGCTATGAGGCTCATTTTTTGCAAATTTTCCATATATATAAGGATCGAAAAACTTTTAAGTATCTGTAAAAAAGGAATTGTATCCATAAAAACTTATTGTCTGGTAGCTAAAAATGTCAGTTAACCGTATTTCTTTGATAAATGAAGAAGAAGAGCGATATGAACTCATAATAATTGAATTTTTTTCATCGAAACAAGAAGGGAAATAAGTAAAAAGGACATCGTCACCTATTTATTATCCTTTGAAAATTTCGAAGATTTTTGGAAATATTTAAAAACAAGATTTTTTTTCGAGATTCAGAATATTTTTGGAAAAGCTAAAAACAGGACTTAAGAAGATAACAAAAAATCAATGACACTTTGCAGTCCTTTGATTTTTTGTTATCTTTCTTAAGTGTACGAGTTCATAGCAGTACTGGACGGCTTTAACTGGAATCGGTTTTAGTTCCTCGGCTAAACTCCTTTGGATATCATATAACTGGGGCTCTAAAAACTCTCAAGTATCTGTTCAGAAGCCATTGTATCCAAAAAAAACTTACTGTCTAATAGCTAACCACAACCGGGTGAAAGACCAAGGTCGATTCCGGTTGTACCTTCGGGTTTTGGCGAACCCGCGTACCTGAGCTGGCCTAGCGGTGCCTAGGAATTTACAAGATTCCTTACCGTAGCTTTAACGAGCGGAGTACAAACCAAAGTACTCTTAAAACAAAAATGGGTACCACGGGGATCGGGAGCCCCACAGTAGAATATACTGTGCCCGATCGAGGTGAGGCGCCATTTGGCAGCAACGTGGTGGTTGTGGTTAATACCCATGTCGCGGGTACGGTCTTCTGATCGCAGGTGTGAGGTAACTGGCAAATGTAGCAATGCATTGCACTTATCTCGGGCACTGTCACTGCTTATGACAGTAGAGGTTTAGATAGTCCTCGCCACCAGCAGGTGGGGAGTCAGCTTGTAACTGATTCTATCTGCTAACTGCCAGTAATGGTGGTGCGTTGATTGAGCGTATCTCGATCCCTATAGTCGTAGGCGACTCGTGGTCTAAAGCATTGGCAACAAAATCACGTTAAATAATAACCTTTCACTGTCTAATAGCTAAAAGTGTCAGTTAACCATATTTTTTTTTTAAATGAAGAGGATGAGCGATATGACCTTGTGATAATCAAAATTTAATTTATCCTAATATAAAGTTTTTAATCTGAACGGCACGTGCTTTTAACAAGAAGGCTCTACAAGCCGCACAATACGATAAATTTATCACTTTATTGCGCTTAAAAGTTCACAGGATGCTTGCTTTTGTGAGAATTAGTGAGTTATATCAATTGGCCTTTAAGATTGTTTAATTTTAAGGCATTCAACTTTTTCTTATTAAACTACATGAAATATCTTTTAACTTTAAATCATTTAAAAACCAATAAAATCCTTCAACGAATGGCCGATTACAGTCTGAAATATGCGAAAAAATGATCAAAAATAAAGGATTGAGTCCTACCAAATGTCTTTTGGCAATTATTTATATAATTTTATAATGTATATCTAATGGTAAAAAATTAAAAATATACTATTAGAAAAATGTTATTAATATGTGAATTCAAAATGTATTTTCTTTAATTACTATTTTAAAGACCACAAATTGAATATCTACAAAAGTAAATTTTTTCTTTAGGAATTTTAACATTTTCTTGAGAATTTTTAATTTATTTTGAGAATTTTTAATTTTCCAATAGATGGCTCTAAAGTCAATTGACATAACCTGAAATGTTTCTACATAACCTGAAATGTGCACACAAAAGAATCCATAAAAAATTATCTCAAAATAATCGACTATTTCAAGGTATTTTTTTGGAAATAATTTAAATAATTAAAATATATAATGGCAAAGTATTTTAAATATGATAAAATAAAAAATTTATCAAAATCTATATTTTTAATATAATTTAATAAATTTTATTTTTAAAACTGCAAATTGGATAATCGTAAACTTTTTTCTCGCCCTCTCTAACGCTACTCTTTTTTTCTCTGTCTCTCTCTCACACACTTTTTCTCTTTAGTCATAATTGTTTTCTTCAATTTTTTTTTGGTGGGCTAAAAATTCCTAAACACTTTTTTTTTATAAAAAAAAAATATCTTTTCTCAAATTTAGCGTATGATTTTTTTTCTCTTCTTCTTTGTTTTTTTTTCGGCTACAGTTTTTCTTTTTCTACCATTGCTGATCCAGTGCTGATCGCAGACAAACAACATTTTTTATTGGTTAAGACCTCTTGTCATACACCTCGAAAATAACCTGTGCATTATTCGTTGTTTACTTCTTGGAATTGTTCGTTCAGCCACTTTGGATCACTCCACTTGTCTTCCATATATGCAAACTTGTATGGAAAGTTGTTAGTAAAATACGTGCCTTTTATGCTTTTTCCATATTTTATTAACCAAAGATTTTTGTACTAACTTTGTTGGTCTGGTAACCGATGATTGTGCAGTGTAAGTAATTTACGTTGGTTTTGTTTTTTGTTTTTTTTTAAAAGCAACATTAAAAACGACAGAAAAATATTTTTATAGTTTAGGAAATGTGCAGATTTTTATTGCACTTCTACACACAGGCCACATAAGAAAAAGATGAATCGAAATTGGGTCCAAACACACCTTAGGAGTTTTGGTGGTGTGAATCTTTGTCACTTAACGATCCGCACACACCGAAACAAAATGTCGCCATTCCGTTTGACAGTTTTTGCATTTGGCTCGACTCAATCGACTGTCGACTCTATCGTCTGTCGTCTGTCGTCTGTCGGCATCATTTCAATTGCCTCAACTAAGCAATTAGCGATGTTTTGTTGATTTTATTTTATGAAAAATATTGTGCAATCGAAATTTCTTTTTTCCTACAAACAGATGCTACGAAAATGATTCATTTTTTCCTTATTTCCAATGAAATAATAAAATCTACTGGACTGACCGTGTGCACTTATAAGCAAATAGCAGAAACTACTCGAGACATACTAGTTCTGTTCGCATTCTTTCTAAGATTGCTTAATTTATTCATTTAGTTCTACAACATTGATTAGAAATTGTGTTTTTTTTTATATATTTCAATTGAAAAATAGTAAAATTGTACTTGAAGACGTTCTTTACCGGAAATATTTTATGCAGTTTGAGAACGGGGCGTGGTAGGATTGTAGTTGCATCGGTGTTGATTTTTACTGCTTTTTTAACAAATAGTTTTTTGAAAATTTTTATTTTAATCAAACAAATTCAATTCGAATAAAAGAAATTTAACTATTTTAGATAAAACCAAAAAGTTTTAAGGGGAAATAGAAAAAAAATCCTCCCCTCTTTCCCCGCAAATTATTCAAAAAGCTTTATTTAAAATTAAATATTTAATTTCCCCGCAAATTTTTAATGGATTATCCATTTTTTAGTTAGGAAAGTAAAGCCTTATTATTTGATAATATTAAATGTAAAAAGTATTGATTTTTATAAATTTTATTTATTTTGTTATTTGCCATTTATTATTTTATATTTTTATTTATTTAAAAATTAGTTAGTAGGGTACAAAATTTCTAACAACGTTGTTATTGTACGATTCTGGATCGCTTCTTAATGTGGCTCAGTTTTTGATCGGTGGAATCGTTAATAGATATAATAAACATATATAAAACTTTAAAACAAGTAACTATAAAAGCGCCATTTGTAGATACAATTATAGATAGTTATTGTCTACTCTAAATTTTGATCTCAAAAAGGCCAATTATGCCTCTCTGAGATTATGCAATTTTGATGTCGTTAGACTTTTTCTTATAAAATTATGCGCAAAAAATCTAATTTAAGAATTAGATTTTTAAGAATGCAACTTTAGAGCATTTAAAAATCAGCATTCGTTAAGTTCATCTTAAAAATGTGTGAAAAACTCATAAAAATAGCTTTAAAATAATTGAAATTTTCGAGAAAATATTTTTTGGCAAAAAGAAAATTTTATTTGCGCATTTTAAATAAAACCAAACAATTTTAAAGCCAAAAAGGAAAACGTCCTCCCCCCTTTCCCCGTAAAACAAATTATTTAAAAAAAAAAGCTTCTACTAATATTATTTTAGTATTGGCATATGTGTCTTATTGGTATTAAGGGTTTTTTTGATATTTAAACAAAACGAAAATAACATATTTTTAACGTATTATCCATTTTTTAGTTAGAAAAGTACAGCCTTTTTCATCATTTCAAAAATAAAAGTACGAGGTCTGTTCAAAAAGTATTGAATTTCCACGGGTTAAGTATATTCGATTTTCGATTTTTTGGTGGCACCATGTTGGTACTTATGTCTCTCACTTATGCCGAAAAGTTCGGCCATTTTGAATGTTCAGTTAATTTTTGACAGCTGGTTTGTTTGCACGTGTTTTGGCTCGTCTGGGATTTTTATCCATTCCAAAAAATGGATCAATGAATCTGTTTCGGGAACAAGAAAAAGTCCCAGGGTGCCAGATCTGGGGAATACGGTGGCTGCGACATTATTAGTGTGTTGTTTTTGGCCAAAAATGGCAAAAGCCAATTATAGTTCTTCCACAAATGCGGCCGTTTCTGGCGGATTACCTCGCGCAACTTCCGTATAACTTGCATGTAATATTCCTTATTGACCGTCCTACCCTGTGCAAGAACTCATGATGCACCACGCCACTATAATCGAAGAAAACTTCACATTCCACCGAACTTCGCACGCTTTTTTCGGTCTTGGCTTGTGCGGTAGCTTCCATTGCGATGATTGAGCTTTGGTTTCTAAATCATAACCATAAACTCATGATTCGTCACCAGTTATGACCCACTGGAGCAAATTTGGGTCATCGCGGACAGAGTCCAACAGCTTCTTAGCAATGTTAATGCGATGCTGTTTTTGGTCAAAATTGAGCAAAAATCGAAGATGAGCCAAAACACGTGCAAGCAAAGCAGCTGTCAAAAATTAACTGAACATTCAAAATGGCCGAACTTGTCGGCATAAGTGAGAAACTTTTCGAATAAAACTTTACAAAACACGTGCAAGCAAAGCAGCTGTCAAAAATTAACTGAGTACCCACAAAAAAAACGAAAATCGAAAATACGTAGCCCGCGGGAATTCAAAATTCACGATACTGTTTGTACAGACCTCGTATTGGTTTTTATAAATTTTATTTATCGTATTATTTGCCATTTGGTAATTTAGATTTTTAATTATCCAAAAATAAGTGAATAGTGTTCAAAATGTATACAAAAGCTCTGATTCTACGCTTCTTGATTGGTTCTTGATGTGGCTCAGTTTCTGATCGCTGGATACATCAATAGACAAAATAAACATGCAGTTAACTCAAAAAAAACCGCAAGTAACTATAAAAGAGCCATTGTATCTACAAAAAATTATTGTCTAGTGTGAATTTTGGTCTTCAAAAGGTCAATAAGCTCCTAAGATTATGCGATTTTGACGTCGTTGGACTTTTACAATATAATATTGGGTGTATAACTTAAAAACGCGGGATTGACAACAGATGGCATAACTTTTACACATGGTTTGTGTTAATAATAACTCATATGGCATTTTGGAGTTTAAACATCTGTCATTCATTCTCGATTAGTCATTGAACGAAATAGTGTAAACAAAAAAATTTTTTTTGCTTCAAAAAGGCCGAATTTCGTACCAAAAAAGTCCCATTTGCGGGAAGTGTTGATTTACTTCTTCAATTTGAAAAAAAAGTGCAGCTGAAGCGCATCGATTGCTCACCGAAGCTTCTCCTGAATATGTTCCATCGATTTCAACGCGCGAGAGATGGTTTGTGCGGTTCAGAAGTGGTGATTTTGACACGGAAGACAAAGAACGACCAGGTCAGCCAAAAAAGTTTGAAGATGAAGATTTGGAGGCATTACTCGACGAAGACTGTTGTCGAACTCAAGAAGAAATTGCAAAATCATTGGGAGTCACTCAAGCAGCCATTTAAAAACGTTTGAAAGCAGCAGGATTCATCCAAAAGCAAGGAAATTGGGTCCCATATGAATTGAAGCCGAGAGACGTTGAAAGGCGATTTCATGTCCGAAATGCTGCTTGAACGGCAGAAAAAGAAGTGGTTTTTGAATCGAATCATTACTGGCGACGAAAAATGGATTCATTACGACAACCCAAAGCGCAAAAAATCGTATGTGAAGCCCGACCAACCAGCCAAATATCCATGGCGCCAAGGTAATGCTCTGTATTTGGTGAGATCAGAAGGGTGTGATCTATTATGAGCTATTGAAATCGGGCCAGACGACCTCTACCAAACACAATTAATCCGTTTGAAGCGAGCATTGGCCGAAAAACGCCCGGAATATGCGACCAGACACGAAGCCATAATTTTCCATCATGACAACGCTCGGCCTCATGTTGCAAGACCGGTTAAAAATTATTTGGAAAACAGTGGCTGGGAAGTTTTGCCTCACCCGCCTTATAGCCCAGACCTTGCCCCGTCCGACTACCATTTGTTTAGATCCATGCAAAACGCCCTCACCGGAATACGCTTCACTTCAGAACAGGGCATCAAAAATTGGCTCGATTCATTCTTGGCCTCAAAACCGGAGCAGTTTTTTTGGCGCGGAATCCATATGTTGCCAGAAAAATGGGAAAAAGTAGTGGCTTCCGATGGACAATACTTTGAATAAAATATATTGTAACAAATTTTTCAAAATAAACACTCAAAGTTTGCCAAAAATCCCGCATTTTTAAGTTATACACCAAATATAATGACAAAGTATTTTAAATACAATAAAATTTAAAAAAAATTTTAAAATGTATATTTTTAATATAGTTTAGTAAATTTTACTTTTAAAACTGAAAATTGGATAATCCTCAACTTTTTTCTCTCCAATAAGGCTTTAAGTCTGAAAGTGCCCAATAAGCCTCTAAGATTATGCAATTTTGACGTCATTGGAATTTTTCTTATAAAATTTTGCACAAAAAATCTTGCATTTAATAATGCAATTTTTAAACTTAAATGCTCTTATCTTAAAAATATGTAAAAAACTCATAAAAATAACTTTAAAATAAAGAAGATTTTTGAGAAAATACTTTTTGGGCAGATATTTAAATAATTTTATATATAATATGTAATGGCCAAGGTTTAGTTAATATAATTAAATAAAATTTATAATCAAATCGGAATTTTTTATGTCTTCAAAAATTACAAATTGGATAAATAGTTTAAAGATAAATTTCGAACGAATACTTCCTATAAGGTAATTTATTTGAATACCATTAATAGTTCTAAATATCAATAAATAAATTGTTACAAATCCTTCCTTAGTCTTTAAATTTCCTTAAACGATTTATTAAGTAGGAAAAATCCTACCATGTTAATAGTTACTTAAAAATAGAATGCAAAAAATGCACCCATAATTCTTTGGAAACAAATTACTTCCAAGATTCTGTTTACACTTTTTGATGGAAACTCTAAATAGTCAAATTTTAAAATAACCAAAAGAACTTCATGAACACTATTAATAGACGATTCTCTTATGGAATGACAAATGTTCCAAATAGAATTTATTTAAATGCGTTTTAGGGGAGAATAGCATTTGAACACTTGCAATGGTATCAATGTTCTTCTGGAAAGAGCAGCCAAAAAAAAAAACACTCGAGCTGTAACATTTTCCGAATTAACAATAAATAATTATAAAATAAAATTTTGTATTTAGTAAAAATTGTCATCTGTTAATGAATTTATTAAATAATTTCTCAATGAATTTATTGACATTTATAATCTGTGCAATTGTTTGGAATTTTTTCCTCATCAATTCTTTAATTAAAAATGAAGTAAGAGCAGGCACTGTGCTAATGACAAGCTTTCAATTGATTTGATCATTGGTGGTGATTTATGTACTCCCACCCACTTAAATGGAATACTCATAGTAAGCGTACGATTGTGAATAATATTTTTTAATTAAAATTCATATCAATTGAAGATGGGGGATAGAAAATTACAGAAAGCTCTGTCAAGTTCAAAATGATTTTCTTAAGTTTTCTTCCATCTTTTTATTAAAGTTTGATGAACGTTGATTATTATGTAAATTACATATTTTCAATTAGAATTTTTTACATCAACAATCAACCTATTTTTTTGTAAAGTGTTTCTGAGTTTAAATCATTGTTTAGAAGATATTATTACTAATGTACCCTGCAATGTTTGCGTCCAGCCACTGACATAGGCAAAACGAGTGCCGTTTAGAGGTCATCAAATGACATGATTTCTCATGAAGAGTTTTAATTTCAGTACAAATAGACTTTTGAGTGTAGATCTAGAAGTGGCCTGCGTGACTTGGCGAACCTGCGGTTATGAGCTGGCCTAGTAGTGGCAGGAAATTACAAGTTTTCTTACTGTAGCTCTTTGAGGGAAGATTACTCACCAGCCACTTCTTAAAGCTAAACTGACTGGTATCATGGGCCTCGGCATCCCCACGGTGTTCGTTCGCCGTGCCCGGCTAAGGTGAGGAGCCTTTGGCTGGAACGATGTTGATTGTGGTATAACCTACATCGCAGGTACAGTCTTAGGACTGGTAATGAGGGATGGCAGAATCCCGGGTGCTATCACTGCAGATAACAGTTAGGATAACTAGCTTGTAACTGGTTATAGACCTACCTGGGATGAATGGAGCTTGTTAGAGATAGAACTAGCTAGTTGCACAAATGTGCATGAAGGCATGATGGAGCGGTCTGCTGGTTAAGGACGGTCACCATTGGAATTGACGGAAAATTGAATGTTTGCCTGCTTTATGAAGAGAAAAAAGGAAAGAAGAGAAAAATGGAAAAGAAGAAGGAGAAGAAGAGGAAGAAGATGAAAATGATGAAACGAGGAAGACAATGAATAATGTAAAGAAGATGGAGAAGATGAAGAAATTGAAGAAGATAAAGACGATGAAGAAGATGAAAAAGAGGAAGACAATGAAGAAGAAGAAGACAATGAAGCTGAAGAAGATGATGAAGAAGAAGATGATGAAGAAGATGAAGAAGAAGAAGAAGATGAAGAAGATGAAGAAGATGAAGAAGATGAAAAAGAAGAAAAATATTGAAGATGAAAAAGAAGATAAATAAGAGAAGAAGATCATCATCAAGACGATGAAGAAGATGAAGAAGAGGATGACAATGAAGAAGAAGAAGACAATGAAGAAGAAGAAGATGATGATGATGAAGAAGATGAAGAAGATAAAGAAGATGAAGAAGATGAAGAAGATGAAGAAGATGAAGAAGAAAATGAAGAAGAGGAAGAAGAAGATAAAATAGAGGAAGAAGAAGAAGAAGATGAAGAAGATGAAAAATATTGAAAAGATGAAAACGATGAAGAATGTGGAAAAGAAGGAGAAGATGAAGAAGTTGCAGAAGATAAAGACGATAAAGAAGATGAAGAAGAGGAAGACAATGGAGAAGAAGAAGACAATGAAGAAGAAGAAGATGATGATGATGAAGAAGATGAAGAAGATAAAGAAGATGAAGAAGATGAAGAAGATGAAGAAGATGAAGAAGATGAAGAAGATGAAGAAGATGAAGAAGAAAATGAAGAAGAGGAAGAAGAAGATAAAGAAGAGGAAGAAGAAGAAGAAGATGAAGAAGATGAAAAATATTGAAAAGATGAAAACGATGAAGAATGTGGAAAAGATGGAGAAGATGAAGAAGTTGCAGAAGATAAAGACGATGAAGAAGATGAAGAAGAGGAAGACAATGAAGAAGAAGAAGACAATGAAGAAGAAGATGAAGATAAAGAAGATGAAGAAGATGACGAAGATGAAGAAGAAAATGAAGAAGAGGAAGAATAAGAAGAAAATGAAGAAGAGGAAGAAGAAGAAG
The DNA here is from genome assembly GCA_958298945.1 of Atherix ibis. Lineage (NCBI taxonomy): Eukaryota > Metazoa > Arthropoda > Insecta > Diptera > Athericidae > Atherix > Atherix ibis. Next base: position 24,136,149 of record OY282605.1, on the reverse strand, counting down.
AAGATGAAGAAGATTAAGAAGATGAAAAATATTGAAAAGATGAAAACGATGAAGAATGTGGAGAAGATGGAGAAGATGAAGAATTTGAAGAAGATGAAGAAAATGAAGAAAATGAAGAAGAAGATGAAGAAGAGGAAGAAGAAGAAAAAGATTAAGAAGATGAAGAAGATGAAGAAGAAGAAGACAATGAAGAAGGAGGTAAAATTTATTTAGTTTATAATTTATCATTTCATATTTTATTTTAAAAAGGGAAGCCTTTATTTTATTTTAGAAAATCTTTTTTTTTCTATATAGAATTTGGCAGATATGTGGAGGTTAAAAATTCTTAATTACAAAAATTATTTGTTGTAACGTTCGGTAAAAAGGGATTCAATTGTAAAATTGATTACATTTTTTAAATTTTTTTTTTATTATTTAATAGTTGAATATCAATTTTTAAAGGTTTCTCAATAGATATTATCCGGGCGAAGAGATGTCGCCCATTTAGATGTAACTTACGTGAAGGTGTCTCAGTTATAATTTAACGAAGCAAAAGTCATTGGTATTATAGATTACTTAGATGAAGATTGATAGGTTAGAGTTGCTTATGTACATCCTGGTAAATTTGAGATTGATTAGGTAAACATGGCATAAGTAGAGGATGTGCAAGTATAGGTCTCTCAGTTAGAGGTCATTCAGGTATAAGACTCTCAGTGAGGTCAAGTAGAAGTCGTTCAGATCGCCAACGTAAAAGTTTCTCAGTTAGATGTCGGTCAAGTAGAGGTCTCTCAGTTATAGGTCACTTAAGTAGCAATTTCTTAGTTAAAACTTGTTAAGTTGGAGTTCGCTTAAGTAATCTATCATCAAGAGTTCCGTCGTATCAACATTTATTTCGGTCGTTCATATCACCAAGGTAAAGGTTGCTTAGGAAAATTGAGTCGTTTAATTAGTGGAGGTTACCGAAACAAGGTGAATTTTTGTACAAAAATCAGCATAACTGTCGATCTTTGGATGCTGACTTTTCGAACAGAATTTTTTTTCTGCGACGCTTTTTTTAGCCCAAACTTAAAGATTATAAAATATTTTATGAAATATAATAAATGTTTTTATGAAATATAATAAATAATTTTTGTTATAAAAATCTGAATTTAAAATGTTTTTTATTTAAGTGTATTTTCCGAGACATAAATTGGATAGTCTAAACTGACTAAGCAAATATATGTAATCACCTAAAGCAACTGTTTCTCTTTGCCTAGTTGCCAATTTAAACTTTGATTAAATATGATATTAACTTCAACAAATATTTTACATATAATTTCCTAATTTTCATAGAGCCTATTTTGAAATGTTGCGCCTATGAAAGTGCAGGATTACCTGAGACAACACCGCCTCGGCTGTGTAATCGCAATGCAGGATTACCACGGCTGTGTAATCGCAATGCAGTTATGGTTTAGATGTGATTATTTTTTTAATAGTATTATATTTTATATATAATGGCAAAAATGAAATAGTATAATTAAAAAATTTGTAATCAATATATAAGTAAAACGTATTTTTAATTAAATTTTACTTTCCAAACTATTAATTGGATAACTATTAAAATTTCACATAAAGACAAACTTACAAACATTATAAGACTATAAATTACAATATAAATAAAATATTTAAATATATATAAAAGAAATTCCAATTGGATCTTTACAAAAAGAACAATATAGAAATATTCCTTAAACAAAATTTTTTTTTTGGGTTTTATGGTACTTTAAAATTCGATTAAAAATTATTTCACATATCAATGATAAACGTTTCCTTATAAAGAAAATGTTTAAAAAATAAAAACTTGAATAATATATAATTTTCCAGAAAATTTCTATAAACTGAATAATAAATAAATAAATGAAAAGAAAGAAAAGTTTGCCAAAAATTGATAAAAACATGAAAGTCAACTTTTCAATTATTGTCACGATCGATTGTATGAAGAGAAAAAGTTCGAATTTGCAAAAATCAATTCACAAATGCTTACTGTTGTGCGATGAAATTTCATCAGAATTCAGCCGAAAAGGGTAATAATGTCACAGCCACCCTAATATGGAGCTGAGTGCAGTATAAGAAATCAAAAGATAATATTTGAAGAAAAGCCCATTCCCTCAAAGATTTAGGGCAGAGACAAATTTACAAGCTGTCGTCATGGTGGTACTTGGATGGTTTGGGATGGAGTATAGGCTTCCGGTGAGTGCAAATTCGGTGGGCATATACGTACACTGCAGGCCAAAAGTATGTGACAACATAACAGTTTAAATATTCTATCATTTCTGCAACAATTAAAAAAACGTCCTAATATCCATGTTAGTGTCCTTTTTTTTTTGTTGGACCAAGTTCCTATCGCACACCACCTATCACCCTTATTTTTAATAGGTACTACTTAATGTTAAATTTTTATAATACTTTTTTTGGGAAGTCCAAGTATTTTGCTTTGTTAATTTGCCTAAATACCAGGTGTATAAATTTAAATCCGCTGTTTGATCATAGATGGCGTAAGTGAGCGTATTAGGCTAACATGGGCACGCCATTTTTTTTAGTATGAGTTTGACATCTGTCAACATTAATCAGTGCACATTGTTAGCAATTTCTTACAACAACATACATTTTTCCTTTGGTAATCATGTCTAGTTTTGTGCCAGAAAAATAGAATATGCGGAATGCTCTGCTTTTCTGCTTCAATTTGAAGAAGAGTACTCTATCGCAAACAACGTGTCAAGATTGATTTCGTCGGTTGAAAGACGGCAATTTTGACATGTGGGACAAGAAGCGTGAAAATCGGCTTAGGAAGGTTGAGGACCATCAATTGCAGGTTCTTTTGGACGAAGACGATACCCAATCGCAAACAATGCTCACGGAGCAATTGGATGTTACTCAACTAGCCATTTCCATGCGTCTGCGTGCCATGGGGAAGATTGAAAAGATCGGAAAATGGGTGCTGAATAAATTGAACAATAGGCAGATAGAGCGACACCAAAACACATACGAAATCTTGCTCGCCAGACAAAAAAGAAACTCGTTCCTGGCATCGGATTGTGACAGGCATTAAAAAGTGGATATATTTCTAGAATTCTAAACGGAAGAAATTGTGGGTTGATCCCGGCCATCCATCAACTTCTTCCCCAAGACCAAATCGCTTCGGACGGAAGACGATGCTATGCGTTTGGTTGAAACGCATAGACGATGCTATGCGTTTCAAACCTGATGAAACTGTTAATGGCCACGGTTACCACCAACAACTGATCAAATTGCACCGTGTTCTGCGTGAAAAAAGGACGGATTATCAACAAAGATATGACAAGCTGATTTTCCTCCACGACAACGCACCATTGCACACGTCAAAAATGGTCTGAAACTACTTGGAGACACTCAACTGGGATATTCACCAGACCTGGCCCCTTCCGACTACTACCGGTTTTCGTCGATGGCCCACGCGCTCGCTGAGCAGCACTTCGATTCTTACAAAGACGTCCGAAAATGGCTTGATGAGTGATTTGCCTCGAAAGAAAAGAAATTTTTTTTGGCGTGGTATCCACAAATCGCCCGAGAGATGGGAAAAGTGCGTAGCTAGCGAGGGCAAGTACTTTGAATAAATTTGTTTTTGCTTTCTATGAAAATATGTGTTTTTTTTATTCAAGCGTATACACCTGGTATTATCCTGAAAAGTATTAATTCAATCCTTTTTCCTTAAGATTTATCCAAAGTTGAAATTATTAAGTTTTATTGAAGAAAAAATATAATCTGGACAGATCTGTCAAAATTGAAGATCTTTGGGTCCAAAAGGTGCGTGCATTGGAGTGCTGTAATGCCATATATGAAGCAAGACGGGACCTCGATTGTGACTTGGGAATACTTGCTATGGGTTGAGTAGGGACACCTGGTGTGATTTAAAGAAATTTGAAAAAAAGGCCAGTATTCAAATAAGGAGCTTTTCGGTAGTCCAGTATTCAAATAAGGAGCTTCTTCGGTAGGTATTTTTAATCTGCGCCAACCTATTATCTTATATGTTGGTGTACTCTTACAGCCACCATTTAATCATGGAGAACTACACGATTCAGTCAACGCGTCGGGATAGTGAACATTTATGCTGTGTTTGCCAGATGTTCCTCCAGCTTCGTGGAATTTATGGTCGAAATAGAGATTTCTACCAAGAGCCTAATTTTGAGGCCACCGATTCATCTGCCAATTGGCCAGTGCATTTACGTTAGCAAAATGCTCGGTCGAATAAAAATAATTGCGGTTGTGGCTCAAAGAGTGCGATATGACCATAATCTCTAAATTTCGTATCGTTAACAAGAATTGGGCCCTTCTGCCGCTCCACTTTTGGCAAATATTGCGATGTAGTATCGGTGTCGGCGGAATGATCCTGCTCAAGGAATGATAAAAGATTATTTTTGGTCACAATAAGAAAATATGGACTTAGACAATATAAGGTGCCATACAGCAGTTGAAACAAGAAACGTTGCGTTATTTCGGAATATGGTGATGTCAGCTGACAGCCATGATCGTACAGTTTAACTGCCTTTGACATTTTTCTATGGGGATATGTTAAATTAATGATATTTCCCAATAAACCGACAACACTCTTCAAGCTGGAAAATAACATAGAACACTTTTTATTTAATTTTAAGATAGCGCTTCTTTATTTATATTTTACAGATGAATGCCATTCCATCAAGACTTCGGTTAATTTATGAAAGATGCAAAGATGCAAGAGCACTGTCCATTTTCTAAGAAAGATTTATAGTTGATCCTTATACAATGCAGAAATAGTATTTACAAAGATACAATACACAAAACTGACCAACCAAATCAAAAAAAACTGTCATCAAACGCAAAAGATTTTTTTTTTTTTTTTTTTAAAGTAAAAACAATTTTAGCATATTTTTTCAATGTTTATTTTTTTATAGTAAATATAAAAAAAACTGTTTTTTAACAAGAGAAAGAGGAAAAAGAAGAAGGAGAAGAAAAGATATAGAAGATGAAGAAGATGAAGAAGAAAAAGTATATGAAGAGGATGAAGATGATGAAGAGGATGAAGAGTATGAAGAGAATGAAGTAGATGAAAACAATGAAAAATGTGAAGAAGATGAAGCGAATGAAGAAGATGAAGAAGATGAAAAAGATGAAGAAAATGAAAAAGGTGAGAAAGATAAAGAGGATGAAGAAGATGAAGAAGATGAAGAAGATGAAGAAGATAAAGGAGATGAAGAAGATGCAGAAGATGAAGAAGATGAAAAAGGTGAAGAAGATGAAGAGGATGAATACGATGAAGAAGAGGAAGAAGATAAAGAGGATGAAGAAGATGAAGAAGATGAAGGAGATGAAGAAGATGAAGAAGATGAAGAGGATGAAGAAGATGAAGAAGAGGAAGAAGATAAAGAGGATGAAGAAGATAAAGGAGATGAAGAAGATGAAGAAGATGAAGAAGATGAAAAAGGTGAAGAAGATGAAGAAGATGAAGAGGATGAAGAAGATGAAAAAGGTGAGATAAAATGAAAAAGGTGAAGAAGATGAAGAGGATGAAGAAGATGAAGAGGAAGAAGATAAAGAGGAGGAAGAAGATGAAGAAGAGGAAGAAGAGGAAGAAGATGACGAAGAAGAAGTATATGAAGAGGATGAAGAGGATGAAGAGTATGAAGAGAATGAAGTAGATGAAAACAATGAAAAAGGTGAAGAAGATGAAGCAGATGAAGAAGATGAAAAAGGTGAAAAAGATGAAGAGGATGAAGAAGATGAAGATGAGGAAGAAGAGGAAGAAGATAAAGAGGATGAAGAAGATGAAAAAGATGAAGAAAATGAAGGAGATGAAGAAGATGAAGAAGATGAAAAAGGTGAAGAAGATGAAGAGGATGAAGAAGATGAAGAAGAGGAAGAAGATAAAGAGGATGAAGAAGATGAAGAAGAGGAAGAAGATGACGAAGAAGAAGTATATGAAGAGGAAGAAGATGAAGAAGAAAAAGTATATGAAGAAGATTTATTATTTGCCATTTTATATTATAAATCAAAAAATTGAAGCCTGCCAACCATGGAATGCGCAGAAAACACATCGATTGGATGCTAGAAGAACAATATTTATTAGTTAAAAAAATTCCTAATTTTTTTTAACAATTTTTATTTAAAATGCTGTGTACAGATCCGGAAAAATAGACTCGATTAAGTAGCAGCTTATGATAACCTATTTTATGGTTTAGAAGTGATAATTATTTAAATAATATTTTATTTTACATATAATGGCAAAACTTATATAATATAATAAAAAAATATATAATCAATATATAAATGTTAGGCATTTATAATTTAATTTTATTTTTCATACTTTTAATTGGATAACTCTTAAAATTGCCCATAAAAACCATCTTACAAACATTATAAGAGTATAAATTATAAATAAAATAATTTAATATATTTGAAATAGTTTTCAAATAAAAAAAATAACATAAAAATATTCCTCCAACAATATTGTTTTTGTATTTAAAAAAATTTTTTTTCCCTGGTTCATGTTGTATTTACGAATTTTATTTAACTTCCCAAAGTGTGTTCGCTAACTTTTCACCGGCAATGTACAAGAATACCCCCCAATCAATAATTTCTCCAATGATGCCGAAAATTTATCCACAAAAACAAAAACAGAAATTATATAAAAATGAATTAAAATTCATCTCCCATAAATGGTTACGGTTGCATGAACCAAAACAATTTCAGCAGATACTTTTTACCATGTGCGCGCCCCAAATTGACTTAATCCAAAACGAAAGAAGTCAATTTCAATAAAACTCATTCGACAATCTTAAAAATAATCGTATTTTTGTTTATTTTTTTTTATTATTATTATTATTACTATTATTATTTATTTTTCATTTATTACATCATATTTACGATTGATATACTCTGACTTGAACGAATTTCCTATGAGAAAATATGTTAAAGAGAAAATAATGAATTATCCATTTTATAGTTTGGAATTAATAATTTTGTTATTTAACATACATTAATAATAAATACTATTAAATATATTAGTTTTTTTAGATTAAAGTATGCCATTTTGAAATATTAATAAAAATTTTACAATACATTTTTTACAAAATATTAAAAAATTTATTTAATATATTCATAAAAAAAAAAGAATACATAATAAAAATAAAAATAACAATAACAATTATTTAAAAAAAAAAAACAAAAAAACAGAATATTAATCTAAATTAATGAAGAACTTTTTTTTTTTTTTTAATTTGGTAAAAATAAATAAATATGAATAATTGTACAATAATTGAATGAATGAACAAAATTTCAGTACATTTCTGGGCTAGTCTAATTGAACATACACGACTAGAGTTGGATGGATGATTTTGTCCATTACTGGGAATGGTTGGAATGGTTGGGATGATGGCTGGGATAGCTGGGATGGGTATAAGAAATAATAGTTCAATGAACGTTGGAACACTCCCATGACTGTGTTGGATGTTCCGATAATGTCTACGAATTATCGTCTGTGGGGAGAGATCTTAACAGAAATTGCTATGAAACTACTTATAAGGACGGCATTGTATTAATAGAAATAGTGCAAGGGATTACGATGGGATTCTGATAAGTATCCGAATAGGCAGTAATAGTAATAATGGGAACAGCAATAATGTCAATGGCCATGGCAACAGCTGATGATGATGATGACGATGATCAAGTTTCAGTCTGATAAGTACTCATAGTCGTAATCGTGTATAGACAGTCGCCATCCGGGGACAATTAGGTTTTTTGGCACTTTGGAAAAATCCCAACAACCGAACAGCAGACTTGTAGGCTGTAGACTTAATCGAATCATTCCGAATGGTGTTTGTGGAACAAAAGTCGCCGAACACGATTTATAGAATTCAATATCGGCCGTTTCTTTCGTCGTCTGGGATGTTCAGGACTCTGTGATATGGCATTAGCTGACACTTGCTGAGCAATTCCATAATAGTTTCCTGGCACAACATTATACGGATAAACTGGTCCAGTATCAGCAAACAGTTCTCCCAACACATCTCTAAATATAATAAAAATTTTCAATATTATCAATACTGTATGTTATTTTCTTAAATAATAATAGAAGAAAAAAAATCTACATTCAAATTGCCAAAAATTTCTAACATTCCAACGATTTATCCATTTGGTATAATTAGCATTTGGTAAAAAAAAATTATCCAATCACAAACGATTTAACATAATTTTATTTGGGGACAATTTTTATCTGCTCGAATGGCCAGCAAAATTGTTAAAAAAACTAATTTTTTTTTTTAATTTTTAGTTGTTGGGTTCGAATCTACCCTCACAAGATGACATGGCACGATAATAGTTTGCACTGCCACTTGATCATTATTTGAGAAAAGTCGAAAATTTTTATTAAACAAAAATCAAACGAAGAAGAAAAAAACGACAATAATTCTTAAGGAGTGGCATTTATCTTCTTTGGCATAGATAATGATTTATGTTTAGTTTCCTGTAATTTCCGAAACGATTATGCAACGGTCAAGGACATTTATTGAAACAAGCCATTTGGTGACGCCATGTTTCGTGTGAGTTGACATTGCCAATTTACCTAATTTGATGTGGTTTGTAAAAATGTTATAGAGCATATTAGGTTTTTTATTGTGAATAAAAAGATTTTTAATAAAATTTCATCAGTAAAATGGAATAAAAAAAAAATTAAACGATTTTTTAAGCATAAAAATATTTATAAAATTCTCGATTATCCATTTTAAAGTTTGGAAAGTAAACCTCTAATAATTAATATTTTTTGTTTGTAAATATATTAATTAAAATTAATTTTTATTTAGTATGAAATTTGCCATTTTATATTATAAATTAAATAATTATGTAAAATTATATTTAAAATTTTAAAAACTCTATACAAACGTAACAGTTCTGTAGTAGTCATGTTTGCCAAAAAATTTTCTTCAACGATGAGGCTCATTTCTTAATTGATGGATATGCCAATAAGAAAAATTCTTATATATATATGGCTTTAAAAATCCATAAGTAACTGTTGAAAAGCCATTGTACATTTTCTTGTATGAATTTTGGTCTGAATGTGTCATTTTTTTTGAAAATAAATAAGGAGAGACCGCGACCGTTAGGTCTAATCACTAATCATCTTACGATAACTGACTTTTTTTTTGGTCTGTACTTAAAGATTTTAATATATACTATTTATGACTGTAATAATATAGCTCCAAAAGCCATGCCACGTGGTTAATTTTGGTTTTATTACTCGAAAAATTTCCAGGACACGTGAAATTTTTTCAGATTAGATGATATAATTGGTATCCAGATCACGTGATTGGCCTCCAGATAACGAAAATGGATTTTTTATATTAACATAGATATTTTTTGCAGATAATAATTTAATTTTAAAGTATTTAAAAATTAACATCCGGATTACAGTCTGAAATCGATTAAAACGCTAAAAAGTTGTAGGAAAATACCTCAAAACAATCGTGTTCTGCAAGAAATCACGTGGTAGTTATTTAAATTTTTTTTTTTATTTTTTTTTAATAATATATAAATGGCAAAATTTATGTAATATAAAAAATTAAAATTTTTAATAAAAATCAAAATTTTTATTATTTTTAATTGTACTATACTTTCCGTGGCATAAATTGGATAGTCTAAACTAAACTGATCAATTTCAACTCTTATAAAATACAATATTAAATCTGAAAAATGATTTTAAAAAAATTTACTTACGATTTTCTAGTTTCCATGTAGCCCATTTTGAAATTTTGCGGCCATGACAGTGCAGGATTACCGGAAAGACACCGTCTCGGCTGTTTTATGGCAAAGAAGTCATTTTCAAATGCGCTGATATAAAAGTACGGACACATTCCATGCGATCCTCTCGGAGGCTCACCGGCTGCAGCTTGTGTTACCCCACAATTGCCCATACGCCAATTTTGATGGCAATTATAGTTGCGTGTTCCTTTATCACGGGATGTGTGGATGCATTGCACATTCTCGGCAGCGTTTCTTTGGTCCTTGTATATTGGCTTGATATCAAACAGCGGACCAGCCATATCGCATACTATTTTTTCCAACAGAAAAATATCAATTCTGTTCTTATTTTAAAAAATAAGTCTTACCATCAATATTCTTAATAAGACCAGGCCCAAATAGTCTCCCCACAATCGTTGCAATACGACCGCCAAGACTAAAGCCGAACATGTAAACATTCTGTGGATCAAGACCTTGGAGCTGATAGAATTGCAATTTTGTAGCTACTGTAGCTGCCATAAACTCTGAATTCCTTGCAAGTGTCACATATGATGCATCGGATATGGTCTCATAGTCCACACAAACAATACATCCTCCTCGGTGTTTGGTTAGCTCTGGAAATACAATCGTCATCAAAAAAAAAGAAGAAAAAATCACTTCTGAACTGTCCAAAAAAAAAAAAAAAAATCACTTCTGGATCATAAATTATAGTAAGAAGAAAAAAAAACAATTTTATCTATAATCTTAGATCTTAAAAAGAAAATATTTACTTTCACATAAAATCAATCGTTACTAATGCCTGATAATCGATTTCTGTCATCAAGAAATTCTCATTTATTTTTAAATAACAAAAAAAAAAATGAAAAACGAAATAAATTGATTCTCAACGGATATTAATGTCGGCCATTTTTTTTTTTTTTTTAAAAACAAATTTTAATTTTGTTATTTTTCTAATTTGAAAATTAGTAAGATTTTTTTTCTGAAATTCTATCTTATTCCAATCTGAAATTCTTTAAAAAAAAATAGTCTTTTTCTGAAATTTTATCTGCGTTATTGATTAGGTGGGGAAATGGGGGGTGGCATATTGGAAATAAATCGAAAAATCGCAAACAAATTGCATTTTCCATTCGCCGAGATGTGATTGAACACGATTATAGGAAATACTGGACCCCTGAACTCCCCCTCCCCCCCTTTTTTCGAGACATGTACTTTTGAACTCATCAGTATTAGAGTGTGGGTGAAATTGGATTTTTGGTTGAACGAAACAAACTGAAATCGAATCAATATGGTCGGGGCTAGATCTCAAAGTCGGTAAAGATGGCAAGTTTGGAGGAAATAGTCAGAACCGACGACAACAACGATGACGACGACGCCTTATCTCGTCTATCGAGGTTCGCCATTTAAACGAGCGGATGCAATTGTTTCCATTTAAGTGAAATTTGTGGGCGACGAATGGTCTTCATTCTCTCGTATTGCCATAATTCTAGCGATGATGGCAAATGGAAGTCATCTTAAAAAGGAAAATTATTTCAAAGAACTGAAAATACGAATGCAGTCGAAATGGTTTTATTGGAAAATTTATGCTCGTTTAATTGGAAAGGCAACTTCAACTACCCTTGGAATAGAGGAAAGGCATGTGTCGATTGTTATCAAAAACAAATGCGTTCTAATGCATAAAGAATGCGTTTCCTTTGGTGCACAAGTTTTCCTCTCTCATTTTTCCAATAGCCAATCTAACCTTGTCTAGTACGATACGATAGTAGCGTAAAAATTGGTATTTTTCACCTGTCACAACATGGCATGTTTGATAGCACATCAGACACGTGCGCTGCAGTCTATTTGAGCGCATGTTTCATAAATTTTCGATACCATTTCCCCTAATAAGAAGGTAATTAATCTAAGAGTACCGTCTGAAAAGTATGGCCCTCCTCACTCATTGTTCAGGTTGAATGCACCAGAAATAAATTTATTCTCATAAAGAATCGAACTGAAATTAAATATTGATTTGCTTGTACAGGTTGCACAGGTGCGACTATTCAGTATGAGTCAAATAGTTCCCCTTGAAAAAAAACACAATAATTTTTTTTTTTCAAACAAATTCGTAACTAGGCTAAATAAATGACATAAATAATTGGAATTTTTTTAGTTTTTGTGTGGCCATTAGTTTCTTGATTAAATGGAATTTTACTTAAAATTTTTTCTGTAATTATTATTTTTAGGGACCTTTAGTACTGATAATTAAATTCTAAGTACCACTGCACTAAAGACAATTAAATTCTAAGTACCACTTTACTAAGGACAAGTTTTTTTTGTTTTGTTATTATTATTTTAAGGACCTTTAGTATTTGCAATCTATTCGATTTTACCAAACTAGAGGTCTTAAAATAAGGAAAAATATTGAAAATTAAAGGAAAAATATTGAAAATTCAGCTTATCAAAGCTATTATAAATTGTTTATTTGACATTACCCTTAACGTGTCTTGAGTTCAAATCCAGCTAAGTCGCTACCAATCTAATATTTCACCTCAAATACAAAATACATCCATTTTTTAGTTCGGAAAATACAGTCATTTTATTTGATTTTTTATTAAAATTTTATATAAATAAAGATAATATTTATTTAGTATATAGTTTGGCATTTTACTTTCCTAATTATTATAATAAAATATTGTAATTTACGAAAAAATTTTAAAACTTTTGACAAAAGTGGTAGTTTTGCCGTAGCCACGTTTTACGCAAAATTGTTTTCAGCGATAAAGCTCATTTCTCGTTTGCTGAATATGTCAATAAGCAAAATTACTAAACATAAAATTTTGAAAACTCGCAAGTAACTATTAAAAAGTTATTATATTCATGAAAAATGACTGCTTGGTATACATTATGGTCTGATGGTGTCGTTTTTTTTTAAAAATGAAGTATAAGACAAGGTCACTGTCAATTCTAAGCGCTATGACCGTTTGTAGACCAAATTTTTTGGCCTTAACTTAAAGAACTAAATTTGAACTAAATGTGGTTTCTACAGAACAATACTAGAAATTATAGCATATGACAAATTTTGGCTTTATTTGGTAAAAAAATTCCTAAATCACGTATTTTTAAAATCTTTTGACGTCAACTGACCTTCAAGATTGACGGCAAAAAATTCCAAAAAAAAACCCACTACTATTATTGGTAATTTTTTTCTTGAGAACACGTATTAAATTTAAAAGGCGCCATTTTGTTTGGCATTTGCTAAATTTAATTTCCACCATTTTGGTTTTTTTTAAATGTCAGCATTACGAAAAAAAACGAAATTGTTTCAAATAATGGCCGAATTGTGAAAAAGTCATCAAAAATTACCTCAAATGATCAAGTATTCTAGGAAGTCACGTGGCGGCCAATATAAATAATATTATAAATTGAGATTATTTTATGTAATGGCAAGAACTAGAAAAAATAAAAAGTTAAAAGTTCTATCAAAATTTCAATTTAAAATTTACATTATTTAACTTGATTTTTGAATGCATAAATTGGATAACTCTCTATTACTAGAAATAGAATTTAAAAACAAAACTCAACAAAAAACAAATACCAAATTAATCCCTAAAGATATTATAAACTATAATTTTTTTAAATTAACTTGAAGGATTCTAGTATTCCTACTATAATTTTTTCTAATTAACTTGAAGGATTCTAGGCGATATTAATTATTTTCAAATTTATTTTTAGGTTAGAAATTTTTTAATAAATATCTTTTCCGTATTTATTTGATACAATTAAAACTTTAGGATGATAAAACCTTGTCGTAATTTCTTTACTATCTTTAGTACAATATTTATAAAGAGCTTATTTAAAAGTATTCAAATAAAAACCCTTTACTAATAATGGTGATTCTTTTTTTGAGAACACGTGTTAAATTTTTTCTTGAAAACACGTGTTAAAGGCGCCATTTAAATTTAATTGCCATCATTTTGTTGTTGTTTTTTTACTAATATTGGTGATTTTTTTTTTTAAAACACGTGTTAAATTTAAAAGACGCCATTTTGTTTGGAATTCGTTAAATTTAATTGCCATAATTTTGTTGTTATTTTTTTACTAATATTGGTGATTTTTTTCTTGAAAACACGAGTTAAATTTAAAAGGCGCCATTTTGTTTGGCATTTGTTAAATTTAATTGCCACCATTTTGTTGTAGTTTTTTTTACTAATATTGGTGATTTTTTTCTTGAAAACACGTGTTAAATTTAAAAGGCGCCATTTTGTTTGGCATTTGTTAAATTTAATTGCCACCATTTTGTTGTAGTTTTTTTTACTAATATTGGTGATTTTTTTCTTGAAAACACGTGTTAAATTTAAAAGGCGCCATTTTGTTTGGTATTCGTTAAATTTAATTGCCATCATTTTGTTGTTGTTTTTTTACTAATATTGGTGATTTTTTTTCTTGAAAACACGTGTTAAATTTAACTGCCACCAATTTGCTTTTTTTTTAAAGTGTAAGCATTACGAAAATAAAAACGTCTTATTCAGAAGAATTTAGTTGATTAACTCTTCTTTTTTTTTAAAAAAATTATCCTAATTGTAACCGTTATTTTGAAAACTTCTCTTTTAAAAATCAAATATTTTTTTGCTTTTATAATAATGTAAATATTAACTAAGAAAAATCCAATCTCATAGTTTTTTTTTTGTAAATTTTACTCTTCTTTTCTGATTTTCTCTGTGCACAAAAATGGCAATTTTTTTCCACATAATTTTCTATACGTAATATTATTGATAGGAAAAAAAATGAAATTTACTTGCAATCAATAATGTCATCCATTCAGTGTTGCAACCTTCCCGCCAGCCATGGAATAGAAATGAAAACTTTTCATTTGCACTGCAGCCAACTTGAGAAAGTGCCTCGGAACCAGTAACATCAGCAATATGTGTTAGTAATCCATTTCTATAATTTTGTTAAGTAGATTTTTTTTTTATATTTTTGTTGCTTCTTTAAATTAAAACAAATTGAATAATTCCAAAATAGACATTCTCCTCTTTTTTCATTTTGTATTTTTGAACACGTGGCGTATGTGTGTGTGTGTGTGTGTGTGTACGATAAAAGTTAGCAAGCACTTACCTGTAAAATTTTAAAAACACTTCATTGGTAAAAGTATCAAATTGTATTTTTCGCGATTCATTTAAAAAAATTGTCTCAACATTTTCTTGTCTTTGATTATCGAAAATATTTACTATTGTCACATTCGATATTTCGCTATCATCATTCGCCAATGATAACGTAACACCTAACACCAAATAAACGAACACGGAACACAGGTAAATTTTATTCATTTTTCGATCAAATCCAAAACCATTCTGTAATGGAAAATATCATCAGTTCTGTATTTATTGGGAAAAAATTCGTTTTCCGAGGTCTTAAAAAAAAAAAGGTAAATTCACAAAAAAAAAACGAAAACAATTTTTTTTCTTTTTTTTCAGGAAAAATTAGGGCATAAGTTTTTTTCTCTGGGGGGTCTGTCCACTACCAAACCAATAAATGGTATCCGAATAGTGAAGCCAGGCGTAAAGATCAGAGCCTGAGATCAGTGTTCTTAGTACAGAGAGAGAGAGAGAGAGAGATTAACATACAATTTATACAAGTTAATGAAGTATTAAGAAAATCCATTGGCGTCTTATAAAATTTTAACTAAATAAAAAAGGAAAAACCAAAAAAAAATAAAAATCAATAATTTTTAACTTTTTAGAAAAGGTAAAAAATTAAACTGAACTTCAACGGTGAGAACAGAGATGGAAAGCTTCAAAAAAATTAACACATAAAAATTACACAAAAAAAAAAATTTACTTTATAAAATAATCGATGGAGAAATGAACTCAGGGAAACTCCAGCCATCCCCACCCCCCTCTCCTAACCCAAAACATACAATAAAAAAATTAAAATTTAAAAATATAATGAGTAAAATTTTTTTGTTTTTTGTTAGTGGTTTGGTTTTTTCCTTTTTGTTGTTGTTGTTTTTTTCTTAACAGAAAATATGGGTTAACATAAAATTATTAATCATCATCTTTAACCGTGAACCAAGTTTTAGTTGAGGCCAAATTTTTTTTAAATATCTTCAACGAAAACCATTTATTTTTTTTTGTAGACCTCAAAACTTGAAAATTTATCGCTATCAGAGAAGATGTCAGAGAAGGTGTAAGAATAAGAAAGTGAGGATTAACTTTTAAAAAGGTATTCGCCGTTATTCTGGTATAAACTTAAAAGACTTTAAGACGGAAAAAGCTTGACAAATTTCTGCCCAATTCATTTCAAGGGGGATTTAAGTGAAATTTTTATGACAAAAATAAATTTGGTTTTTTTTTTGCGATCAATTTTCTTTTAAAGTGAAAGAGGCCTAATTCAAGAAGGAATAAATTCACCTTAACAAAAAGATCAGGTATCATCCTCTCTCAAATTAATTTGCACTAATTTTCGAAAATTATTTTAAGAGTATATTATTTGTTGATGGAAAATACATTTACATATTTATGGGCCCCAAAAAAAAAAAAAAAAATAACACTTAACGCTTGATCACGATCGTGAATGAACCTTGAAAATCATCAAAAAAATTTACACGATTTCGCTTTTATTTTCTGATTTTTATTATTTTCTTTCTGATCTCGATTTTTTTACCTGCATGCAAAGTTTTCTTCTTCTTTATTGTACTCGTACCTTTACCTTCTTATTGTTTCAACACATCTTAAAATTATTTCTTCTTCTTCTTCTTCTTCTTTTTTGTTATTATAGTTAAAGAAAATTTCCTATTGATAAAAATAAAATCTTTAATACGCCAGCAATGGACTTTATACAATAAATCGCGACGGTGGAGTCTATGGAAAGTGAACAAGATTGCACCTGTTTAAGGTGAAATGTGTATGAGACATTTACTATCTAATGGTTATGTAGTATTAGTAACAAGTTTGGATTTTTTTAGTATTTTTTTTTTCTTTTTGAGGTGGAGTAAGGTACGCAGACTGAGCCCGGTTAAGACACAAAAAAATTACAGGTAAATAAGCAAAATATTGTTACCACTTTCTATTTTATTGAATGTAATCACAAATGGCAGCAGTAGAAAAAAAAAATTCATCAAATTAATCAAATTGTTTTTTTTTAACTGATCGAAAAGTGCTCTGACCTGAAAGTAAACCAAAACAAAATTTTCGATGAGTTTCAATTGAAAAAATTACTTTTAAAAGAGTATAAAAATGGAGTTAAGAAATTTCCCAGTGAAATTGAAAAAGGTGATTGACTCCAAAGAAATATGGGCAATTGTAAATGAATTTTGAAATTTTAACTAATTATTTATTGTTTTAGGAGTAATTTTTTTTTAAAAGGAAGCTCTCCCATCCCACATACATTAGAGAATATCACTTGTTGTTTTTATTATTGAATATATTTTTATTTTTTAATAATTAATTAGGAAATTTTCTAAATAGAAAAAATTATTAATTATAAGCCAAGTATATAGTATTCTAATTATATTTTTTTATTATAAATGTCCTGTTTTTATTTTGTTAAAGGACTTCCGGATTTTTATTAATATTTTCCCATTACCACATACGAGGTCTGAAAGTATCTCGAATTTTGAATTTCCGCGGTTTATGTACATTCGATGTTAAATTTTTTGTGGCGTTATGTTAGTACTCATGTCTCTCACTTATGCCGATAAGTTCGGCCATTTTGAATGTTCAGTTAATTTTTGACAGCTGCTTTGCTTGCACGTGTTTTGGCTCGTCTTCGATTTCAAAAAATGGATCAAAGAATCTATTTCGAGAATAAGAAAAAGTCACAGGGGGACAGATCTGGGGAATACGATGGCTGCGGCATTATTAGTGTGTTGTTTTTGGCCAAAAATTCGCGCACAAGCAACGATGCGTGAGCAGGGGCGTTATCATGGCGCAAAAGCCAATTTTTGTTCTTCCACAAATCCGGACGTTTCTGGCGGATTGCTTCGCGCAACTTGCGCATAACTTGCAGGTAATATTGATTATTGACCGTTCTACACTGTGACACTACGCCCCTGCAATCGACGAAAACTGTAAGCAAAACCTTTACATTTGACCAAACTTGGTGCGCTTTTTTCGGTCTTGGCTCGTGCGGCAGCTTCCATTGGGGTGATTGAGCTTTGCTTTCCACGTCATAACCATAAACCCATAATTCGTCATCAGTTATGACCCTTTGGAGCAAATTTGGGTCGTCGCGGACAGAATTCAACAGATCCTTAGCAATATTAATGCAATGCTGTTTTTGATCAAAACACGTGCAAGCAAAGCAGCTGTCAAAAATTAACTGAACATTCAAAATGGTCGTACTTGTCAGCATAAGTGAGAAATATGAGTACCAATATAACGCCACAAAATATCGAAAATCGAATTTATGTAACTCGCGGAAATTCAAAATTCGCGATACTTTTTGAACAGACCTCGTACAAGATTATCCATTTTGCAGTTTGAAAAGTATTATTCTGTAATTTCAGAATTATTAATTATATTTATTATTTTGGGAAAAATTTATTTAGCCCCAAATTTGCCATTTTATATTATAGATTAGTAATTTATTAAAAAGGGGTTGATTGGGTTCTGGAGAAAAAGGAGGCCTTGGAATGAGATTTTCCAAACAAAATTTTTCTTGAAACAGGTTCATTTCTCTTTTAATGGATGTGTCAATAGGCAAAATTGTCATATATGAGGCTCTGAAAATCTAAAAATAGTTATGCAAAAATTATTGTACATTTATTGGTGTGCATTTTGATCTTTATTTCCTTGAAAATGAAGAAGAAGACACAGACCGTCAATTTTGAGCGCCATAGTCATATGATAACCAAATTTTCTGGAACTGTACTTGAAGACGAATTTTTCTTAATATTACGAGTAGTATTATATTGAGAATTTTATTTTTGTTATTAAACTAAATGAAAATTATATATTTTTAACGGATTATCCATTTTTTAGCTCGAAAACTACAAACTTATTATTGGAAAATTTTTAAAATAAAAATCTTATTTTTTATCAATTTTATTTAGTTTAATATTAGCCATTTTTTTTAAATGTAAATTTTTTTACTATCTAAAAAATGAGTTAATAGTGTAAAAATTTTCTAAAAAAACTGTGATTCTATCAAGCGATATGAGGCTCAGTTCTTAATTGGTAGGTGCGTCAATAAACAAATAAAAAATCCATAATTAATTGTAAAAAAGCCATTGTATCTACAAAAATAGATTGTCTGCTGTGAATTTTGGTCTGAAAGTGTCATTAGTCCATACTTCTTTAAAAAATGAAGAAAGAGAGACAGTTTCCACTAATTTTGACCACTGTGGCCGTACGATAACCGTCTTTTTTTTCACCTATATTTAATGATTTGAATCTAAAAAATAACAGCGCCACAAGCTGCACAACAAAATGAATTTTGGCTGTTTTGCGTGAAAAGTTCCCAGAACGTCTAATTACCAGATTTCATTATTTTAATTAGTATTCAAATCGTTTGATTTAGATTTTTGAATTGTAAAACTATACCAATAAAAAACCTATTTGGTCAAACTATCATGCAATTTTACAGTTTTTAAAAACGACATCCGGCAAATAACGGCCGAATTGCCTACATTTTTTTGCATAGTGTCAAGATTTAAGCAATATAATGAAAAAAAAATTTAATCAAAATCTACATTTTTATTTATTAATATTTAACTTTTTTTTCAGACCATGAATTGGTTAAGCAAACTAGTTTTAAGAAACTTAATAGGGAATATTAATTTTCAGAGTGTAAAATTCCGATAATTATAAAAATTTTCATTTTCTGAAGTTTTTTTTTAGTCTTAAAATAAATTGTGAGATATTAAAAATCGTCCAAGAGATAGCACTAAAGTCAATTGATGACGTTTTTGCACAATGCAAAATGTGTAAAAAAGTAATCAGAAATTATCTTTAAAATTTTCGAGTCTTGCAAAATGTATTTGAATAAATAATGGGAAAATTCTAAAATACAAAAAAAAAAATTTAAATTTAATCAAAATCTCAATTTTAAATACATTTTTTTTTACTTTACATTCCAAACCCAAAAAAAACGTTTAAAAATAATATAAAAAACATCAAATAATGGACGAATTGCAGTCCGAAAAGTGCGAAAATTTTAAAAAGAGAAGCCCAAAAAAATCGAGTCTTATTAGTTATTAAAATAATCTTACATTTTTTGCGTATTGTCAAGATTTAAGCAATATAATAAAAAAAAATTTAGTTAAAATCTAAATTTTAAATATTTTTTATTTAATTTTATTTTCCAGGGCATAAATTGGATAATCCTTTATGCAAAAAAGCAAATTATCTTTAAGGGCAGTTAAGGGAATATTAAATTTTAATATTTTCGGTGTGTAAAATTCCAATAAATTATCTCACCTTTTCTGATTTTGTTTATCATTAAAATAAATTGTTTGAAAAGATTTGAAAACCATCCAATAGATGGCACTAAAGTTTTATTGATAATATTTCTGCAAATCTCGAATTGTGCAAAAAAGTTATGGAATATTTTGTCAAAAAAAATATCAGCCCCTGCCAGAAGCACCGTAACTAATATTTTAATAAAATAATGGCAACATTTAAGTAATATAATTAAAGAAAAATTTGAATAAAATTTATATTAAAAACTTATTTTTTTGAAGTTTTATTTCCAAAGTGCAAATTGGATTTTACTTTTAATTAAAAAGAAAAGTTTTTTATTAGAATTCTTTTTTAATAAAGTGTTCTAAATTGACCAAAAGAAATAGGTATACTAATATTTAGAAGAAAAAAAACGTCTTTATCTATTTTACACTTGTCAATTTAAAGTCTTATTAAGAAAAAAAAAATTTAGTCTTTACTTTCCAAAGTACAAATTAATTCTTTAATATTTTTCTCAAATTTTTTGATGATTAATTATTTTTTTTTTTGCCTACATGGAGTCGTTTTCTGTATTGATTTATTGGGTTATTTTTGAATAAAAAAAGGGTGGTATTTATTTTCTCTGCAGTATATTAAAGGGGGGGTACGTCGATATCTACAGCTGGACGTGCTACATACACACGGGTAGTGAGGATAGTCTTTATTGGTAAGACTATGACTAAATACACTATTAACTTTATTCAGCCTGATAGTGTGTATAGTCAATAAACGCCCAAATCAATAAATAATTTGACTGTGTTAGTTGTGCACCAAATCAAATAGGAATGAATTTCCATAACTATTTAGGAGATATTTCAAAATTTCACATATTTTGTTAAGTCCTAAAATTAGTCTTTTTTTGTTGTAAATATCAAATTTTAATAATCGAATTTCTCAATGAAATAATTTTTTTTGAGTATCTTTGAATACAATCAGGAATAATTAGAACAAAATTAGTTCACATTTTATAATAGACAATTAGTAAAATGGATAAATTTTCTACACTCTCAATCAATTTTCATTACGTTTTGATGATTTTCTTGTCCTAAAAATTGGTTTCATGCATTAATCATTTCGTGAACAAAACAATTTTATTGTACACACCAAGACCTCAGAGAAAATGTTTCTTGTCACGTTCGGTAAAGACGATTTGATGATGAATGTTTTCCTATTTCCATTTTTCTCTTATTAGTTATGATTAATTTATAATATTTTCATTAGTAATAGTAGATAATTTTTGAAAAATAACTACGAGGGTCGTTCAAAAAGTCTTTAGAAAAAGATGAAAAAAAACTGTTTTTAAAAAAAAAAAAATTTTAATTTTTCAACATAATCTCCTATTAGCTCTATACACTTTTCCAACCGTTTTTCCAAAATTTTTATCCCGTCCAAAAAATAGGATTTCGGAAGTTCTGCAAAATACTTATCCGTTTGAGCAATGACGTCCTGGTTGGAAGTGAACCGTCGTCCGCCAATCCATTTCTTCAGATTGGGGAAAAGAAAATAGTCATTCGGGGCCAAATCTGGTGAATAAGCGGGATGCTGCAACAATTCCATTCTCAATTCCACAATTTTGGCCATGGAAACAGCGCAGGTGTGCAAACGAGCATTGTCCTGATGCAAGAGGATTTTTTTCTTCTTCAGATGGGCGCGTTTCTCTTTGATTTCCTCGCTCAACCGTTGCAATAACGACGCGTAATACGTTCCTGTTATTGTTTTTCATTTTTCCAAGTAGTCGATAAAAATGATGCCCTGCGAATCCCAAAAGACCGTGGCCATCACCTTGCCGGCCGATGGTACAGTTTTTGGCTCGTTCACCCTTGAAAATCTACTGTGATGACTGTCTCTTCGTTTCTGGAGTGTAGTAGTGTATCCAGGTTTCGTCCACAGTGACATATCGACGAAGGAATTCAGCAGGATTGCGATGAAAGAGTGCCAACATAGCCTCAGAGTCCACTACACGATTGCGCTTATTCTCGTCTGAGAGCAAACGCGGCACCCATCTTGCCGAAATTTTTTTCACAGACAATTTTTCATGCAAAATTGAAGCGACTGTACCTTGTGATATGCCCGTGGGCTCAACTAATTCGCGCACTTTATTTCGCCGATCGTTCAAAATCAGATCGTGGATTTTGTCGATGGTTTCAGGAGTAGACACCTCAACTGGGCGTCCTGAACGATGTTCATCTTTTGTGGATGAACGGCCACGTTTAAATTCATTCACCCAATTGTAAACCTTCGCAAACACAGGTGCGGATGTGCCATGAACTGCATCCAACTCGGCTTTGATTTCTTTCGGGCTTAAGCCTTTCAAATGGAGATGTTTGCTGACAGCCCTAAACTCGCTTTTTTCCATTGTTATGCACAAATAAATGTCGTTAACTTTAATCGATGATAGAAATTGACTTACGCTATGGATCGAGCTGAAATCGGTAAAGATTTTTTTTTGAGTGGTACTTACAAAAAAAAATCTTTACCGATACTACGAGCGCAATTTCTTGGATTTTCTAAAGACTTATTGAACGAACCTCGTACTTTTTTGTTGTTTTTTTTTTCATATAAATTTAAATTTTTGTCCAATGCATGGAAGTGGGGGGGGGGGGGGGGCTGGTAGTGTGTGTGTGTTTTTTTTTAAGTTTAGATTAATGAGGTACAGGGGGAAACCCTTCGCTAAAACCTACCTGTACCTCGCTAAAACCTACCTGTACCTCTACCCTTGCTCCCGGAACGATGGTTGCCCGGCGGCACTCTTTGTAAATACTACTTCGCCTGGGCGTTCTTATTTGATATTACTACTGTCCCGATATTATGACGCCTCGCGGCTTATTCTTCGTACGTGGTCCGAAGATCCTTGATTAAAGATTCCGCGTACTCTGCAACTCTGTTCCAATCCGATTGGCTCTTCAGCATGCACTCCACTATGTTTTCTGGACTGATGGAACGGTCCAGATTTTTCTCCAGATCTGCCCATGTCCCCTCGTAGAAGGGGCATTGGAAGAATACGTGTTCTGCATCTTCGATCACATCGCCGCAGTGATGACAGTTCGGGGAGTCAGTTCTCTTGAATCTGTGCAAGTATGCCCGAAAGCATCCATGCCCAGTCAAGAGTTGGGTGATCCATTTGGTGACATCCATGCCCCCGTGCACGCGAGTGACCCATTTGGTGACATCTGGGATCAGCCGATGAGTCCACCGACCCTTCGTCGAGCGGTCCCATCTCTCTTGCCAGACGCGAAGACTCTCGGGACTCTCCTCTTCACAGAGGACCTTTCGCCGCTTTTTCTTCTTCCTACGGTGTTGGCGTTCACGCTCTCCTGCCAGGATGTCGATGGGTGGGCATGATGCCACAACTTGTGATACCGTTCGGTATGCTGACGCTACTCTGATCGCTCAGAGCCGCTGGACTGATGACATGGTCTTGCGGTATGTTGTTAACTCTACCGATTTCGCCCACACTGGTGCTCCGTATAGCAGGACGGAGGTAACTACAGTTGCCAGTAGTCGCCTCCAGATTTGCCTGGGGCCTCCGATATTGGGCATTATCGGCGAAAGCGCGCCCTGTACTGCTGATGCTTTTCTGCTGACGCTGGAGATGTGCTCCTTGTAGTTGAGTCTGGCATCCAAGACCACTCCTAGATACCGGATGTAGGGTAGCGACTACTAATGGATGGCGTAATCCTTTTGAAGGTAATTTCTGGTGACTCTTTTGCACATTTCGCAATTAATTGACTTTAGCGCCATCTGTTGGACGATTTTCAATTCTCACAATTTATTTTAAGACTAAAAAAAAACTACAAAAAATTACAATTTCAAGAATTATTGGAATTTTATACTCTGAAAATTTTAAAAATCAATATTTCCTATTAAGTTTCTCAAAAATATTTTGCTCATCCAATTCATGGTCTGAAAATAAAAATTAAATATTAATAAATAAAAATGTAGATTTTGATTAAATTTTTTTTTTATTATATTGCTTAAATCTTGTCAATATGCAAAAAATATAAGATTATTTTAATGACTGGCACAAGACTTCTTGGAAGAATTGATTCTTTTGGGGTAGTTTTTTAAAGATTTTTCGCACATTTCGAACTGCAATTCGGCCATTATTTAATGGATATTATTTTTGAATGTTTTTAAACTTAAATAAAAATTACTAACGTAAAATAATTTTGTTTGTAGCCTTAAGCGGATAAGACCAAACGTGCCAAATCAAATGATCTGAAAGCTAATTAACATCATTAAATCTCGAAATTATGCGTTCTGGGAACTTTTCGCGCAATAAAGCTAAAATTTATTGTGTTTTGCAGCTTGTGGCGCCGTTTTTTTTAAAGCCACATATAATTAAGATTGACTTTATTGCTTAAGATTCGATATGATACAAAAATTATATTGCAGTTCAAATGGTTACCATGAGATTTTTTGTAGGCTTCGATCGTTTTGAGGTAATTTTTAATGATTCTTGACCGTTTTGAGGTTCGCAAAACTTCTGGTTGTAATTTAGTTAATACTGGACTGATGTTGGTGTCAAAATGCTTTAAACTATCAAGATTCACTGCGTAAAAAATTTTTGTATAAATGTTTACCAAAAACAAAGTCCAATGATGTTAAATTGACTAATCTCAGATGCTAATTCATATTACCTAACCTCACAATTACGTGTGTTGGGAACTTTTTGCATAATTAGGCTAAAATTTGTCGTTTTATATGGTTTTTAGTAATGTTTTGTTAAAATCACATATGAACCAGTTCAAAATATTTAAGTTCATGTCAAAAAAAGTCGCAAGTCATACGACAAAAAGCGCTCAAAAGTGACGGTAACGATTTCGTCTTCTTCATTTCCAAAGAAATACGTGCCGATACGTGTAGCAGCTTCAGAGCCACTTTTTGCAGATACAATGGCTTTAATACAGTTATTTCTGGATTTTTGAGGCTCTACAATTTTGCTTATTGACATATCTTCCGAGGGAGAATTGTGCTTTACCGTTCACAAAAATTCTGTTCGAAAAATTATAAGTATCCAATTTATAAATTTTTAATAATACCATTTAATAATAGAAAATGCTAAACTATTACTAAAATAGTTATTTTTCTAAATAATATATTTATTAAAGAACTGTTAAATAAAGGAATTTAACTTTCCAAATGGCAAAATGGATAACTCTTTATTTAGTTTTAAAATTCGAACCTAACCTCAAATCAAAAATACTGGCTATTGCTGGATGGATGTTGGATTTAAAATGCTCTAAATTATCAAGACTTTCTGTGTAAGCAAATTTTATATAAAAGTTTACAAAAAAAAATTCCAACTGCGTCCAATTAACTAATCTTTGAGGCCAATTGACCATACCTAACCTCAAAATTACGTGCCCAAAGAACTCTTTGCGTAATTAAGCTAATATTTGTCATGTTATGTAAATTCTGGCACTGTTTTGTTGAAATCATACATGCTCCAGTTTAAAATATTTAAGTTCAAGTCAAAAAACATCGAAAATCATACGAAAATAGCTCTCAAAAGTGACGGTAACGAACTCTTCTTCTTCATTTCCAAAGAAATACGTGCCCATGACACCTTCAGAGCCACTTTTTGTAGATACAATGGCTTAAATAAGGTAATTTATGGGTTTTTGAGGCTCTACATATAACAATTTTGCTTATTAACGTATCTTCCGATGTAGAAGTGAGCTTTATCGTTGAAGAAAATTATGTTTGAAAAATTAGCATCCAAAAACTTTTATTTCAGTAACCAATTTATTATTTTCTAATAATTAAAATCTATAATGTAAAATGGCAAACTATATGCTAAATAATTGTTTTTCCAAATAATATAATTATTAAAGAACTTTTCAGGAAAAGGTATTTTACTTTCCAAATTATAAAATGGATAATTCTTTATTTTGTTTTAAAATTCGAACTTAACCTCAAATCATAAACATACTTAACCTCAAATCATTTCATATAAACTCTATTCAAAAATAATCACTTAATTAGTAATTATTTTGATAACGTGTATTTTTATTATTTTTTTAAATATAAAAATTTTAAATTTTTCTTATTTGAAAAAATAAATAAAAAATTTTCAATTAATAAAAAAATCCTTAAAAATGATCTATTAAATTTTATACTTACGCCAATTATTTGCTAATTCTACTATATGGTATATAAAATTAACTTTTAAGTATTTAATTACTTAAAATTATAATTCAAAAATTTTTTTATACCAGCTTTTATATATTTTTCTAAAAAGAAATAACTCATATACTAATTTATTTGGTAATTCGTAATTTTTTTCGTTAATTTAGTAAATTCAATTTTTTTTCTGCACACAAATACATAGAAATATTCTAATGTGAATAATTGTAATTAGCTTAAAAGTTTTAAATGGATTGTATGGGAATGAGTACATATTCGCATAGAAAAAACAGCATGAATTTTGCCGATTCTCCCATACTTGGAATGTACAGTCTGTGGTACGGTAGTGCCCATTATTTGAGACGCGTGCCTTGAAAATATGTCCAAAATGTTAGCTCATCAACTATGTAAATAAAGTGGTTTTTTTTTATTTTATTTTATACTACTAAACAAGAGTATGTATGTAAATATAGGTCGTTAAAAGAATATCAAAAAGAGCATTTTGACTGACTATCAACATGGACTGCCGAAAAGCTTTCTTTATTTGTTCTGTTGATAGATGAAAATTGCGAAACCCGATGCCAGTGGCCACAAAAATTTCAAGTTTAATTGGCTACTTTAATTATGAAATTATTTAATTAGAAAAAGAATTCTCCAAATAGCCTGGAGACTGACTACACCCACGTTGAAATAATTTACTGATTATTGCCCAGGTCTGTACACTCGTTCACATACGAGTATGATGATGCCACCACGTCGCGTTTCAAAATCATGTGTGGCAGCGCACTGTTATGCTTGACCACAATTATGACCCATACACAAACCAGTCAACTTTTGTACATATTGTGCGAAGGCCAGAATTGCTTCCAGTATGACCCAAATCGAGATTTAACTGCAACTGAACATGGTTTGCTGAGCCCCAGCCGGTCATGATTATCCAACACAGAGGGTGGCAGAGACTGACTATCAAATTACGCAAAACCAACAACAACAAAAAACGAAATTTTCTTTCTCTGTAGTTGCGAAAAAGGAAGAAAACACAAAGTTACTCTTTAGGGTGAATACTACCCACAAAAACGGAACCCATTTTTCAGATCGATTGTAATGCAATTATTAAAAGCATTTTCCTGTTTATAGTTTCGAAAAATGGTTTTTTTTTTGTTCTTAGTTTTGGGTAACATTAACATTCTCGTAATATAGATAAATGTCTCTTTCTATAAAATGTTTTATTATCTAACAATATTTGGGAATATTGTTAAAAGTTACTTGCTTTCTCCCAAAAGGGGAATAAAATGGAATTTACCCTTACAATTTGTAGTATTCACAATGACTACACATGAATGACAATCGAATCTTCTCATATTCCCATATTCATGTTGGCAAATATAATAAAAAAAACAACAACAAACGCATAAACATATTATAATATTAATCAAAATAAATTGTTGGAATAAAAAAAAAGTTTTTTGATTGATATTTTTTAAAATTGCACATGACTTTTAGACATTTTTATTATGAAAAACGGCGAAAGGGTTTTTTTTTTTGGCTTAAATTTTATTATTCGAAAATGTAATATTTAAGCAAGAGAGAATTATTATTTATTATTCGAAAATGTAATTATATAATTTTAAGTGAGATTATATCTAAATATTATATTAGATCAAATTTAATTAAATATTAGAAAATTTTAGTTTTTCGGAATAAGATAGGAAAAAGTATCACGAATTTTGAATTTCCGCGGGTTACGTATATTCGATTTTCGATTTATTGTGGCGTTATATTGGTACTCATGTCTCTCACTTATGCCGATAATTTCGGCCATTTTGAATGTTCAGTTAATTTCTGACAGCTGCTTTGCTTGCACATGTTTTGGCTCGTCTTCGCCCATTCCAAAAAAATTGATCAAAAA
Source organism: Atherix ibis (assembly GCA_958298945.1). Classification (NCBI taxonomy): domain Eukaryota; kingdom Metazoa; phylum Arthropoda; class Insecta; order Diptera; family Athericidae; genus Atherix; species Atherix ibis. Next base: position 24,107,931 of record OY282605.1, on the reverse strand, counting down.
ATCTGTTTCGGGAACAAGAAAAAGTCACAGGAGGGCAGATCTGGGGAATGCGGTGGCTGCGGCATTATTAGTGTGTTGTTTTTGGCCAAAAATTTGCGCACAAGCAACAATGCGTGAGCAGGGGCGTTATCATAGTGTAAAAGCCAATTTTTGTTCTTCCACAAATCTGGGCGTTTCTGGCAGATTGCTTCGCGTAACTTGCGCATAACTTGCAGGTAATATTCCTTATTGACCGTTCTACCCTGTGGCAAGAACCGCGCCCCTGCAATCGAAGAAAACTGTAAGCAAAACCTTCACATTCGACCGAACTTGGTGTGCTTTTTTCGGCCTCGGCTCGTGCGGCAGCTTCCATTGGGATGATTGAGCTTTGGTTTCCACGTCATAACTATTATATAAACCCATGATTCGCATGACCCTCTGGAGCAAATTTGTTTCATCGCGGAAAGAGTCCAACAGCTCCCTATAGCAATGTAAATGCGATTCTGTTTTTGGACGAAAATGGGCTAAAATCGAAGACGAGCCAGAACACGTGCAACCAAAGCAGCTGTCAAAAATTAACTGAACATTCAAAATGGCCGTGGTTGTTGAAACCACACATGGTCCAGTTTGAAATATTTAAGCTCAAGTCAAAAGTGACGGTAACGATCTCTTCTTCTTCATTTCCAAAGAAATACGTGCCGACGACATCTTTAGCGTCACTTTTTGCAAATACAACGGCTATAATAAGGTTTCTTATGAATTTTTGGTTTCAAAATTATCTAAACTATGAAGCTTCGCTTTGTAAGCAAAATTTTATATAAATGTTTTCAACAAAAAAAATTCCAAAGCTGTCAAAATGACTGATCTTAGAGGCTAATTGACATTACCTAACCTCAAAATTATGTGTGCGAAGAACTTTTTCTCGCATATAAGCTAAAATTTGTCGTGTTATGTGGCTTGTGGCCCTGTTTTGTTAAAATCATACATGGTGCAGTTTAAAATATTTAAGTTTAAGTCAAAAACAGTCGGAAGTCATGCGATAATAGCGCTCAGAAGTGACGGTAATGATCTCTTCTTTTTCATTTCCAAAGAAATACGTGCCGATGACACTTTCAGAGGCCTTTTTTACCCAGCCAAAGGCATTTCTTGATTTTTGGGGATCTATATGTGACAATTTTGCTTATTGACATATTTTCCGAGGGAGAAGGGAGCTTTTGTTTAGCACACAAATTACAGTATGAAAAATTAGCATCCAAAAGATTTAGTTTTAGCAGCCAATTTATAAATTTTTAACAATAAAAATTAATAATATAAAATGCCAAACTATAAACTAAATATTTATTATTCTAAATAATATATTTATAAAACAACTGTTAAATAAAAGCATTTTATTTTCCAAACCACAAAATGAATAAAACTTTATTTTGTTTTAAAATTCGAACTTAACCTCAAATCATAAGTTTTAATTTAAGGTAAAGTACGAATTTACTGGCCATTGTAATTAAGTGAAACCTTTATATAAGGCGGATATTTTTTTAAAAATTGCTCTAAACTATCAAGATTCCCTCAGTAAGCAAAATTTTATATAAAGTTTTCCAAAAAAAAATCCAACGCTGTCAAATTAACGGATCTCGGAGGCCAATTGATATTACCTAACCTCACCATTACGTATCCAAAGAACTTTTTGCAAAAATTTTGTAATTATATAATTAAAAGTGAGATTATATACAATATAAATATTAAATTAGATTAAATTAAATTAAATATTAGAAAATTGTAATTTGTGAGCGAATTTTCAAAAGTTTTATTTTGATTTCTTTTTTAAAGATTTCGTTTCAAATTGTAAAATAACCAAAAAATAAAATTTTTAGTGTAAATAAACAAAATATAATTTACTTAATAATATCAAATATTAAAAAACAAACCATCTTTAATATTGCAAATAAGAAAAATGTATTAAAAATTTAAACGGAAACTACCAGATTATCCATTTTATGGTTCGTAAAGTACAGCTTCTTTATATAAAAATTTGTTAAAAAAATTTTTAACAAAATATATATTTATTACAATTTAAGTTTGGCATTTTAGATTATAAATAATATCACTAATAAACGTAGGTAAAAATTGTGATTAGTGGTGATTCTGCTTTAAAAAACAAAATTTTGTTGAGCAATGAGGCTCATTTCTCGCTCGGTAGATACGTCAATAAGCAAAACTGCTCCACTTATAGGGGTATGAACCCCCCCCCCCCCCTCTACAAGTAACTTTGCAGAAGCTATTATATCTGTAGAAAGAGTGACTGTCTTGGGTGAATTTTCTTTTGAAAGTTTCATTGCCCGGTACTTATTGGAAAATGAAGAAGCAAAGACGGTTACTTTCAATTGTGACTCATATTTTTTTTGACATAAAATTGAAGATTTTAATTTGGACTATATGTGGTTTCAAAAAACCAGCGCCACAGCCCATACAACATGATAATTTTTCGCCTTATTGCGCGGAAAGTTTCTCAGAATTGGGGAATTCGAATCATGGTTGATGTCAATTGGCATCTAAAAAATCCAATTAGACGCCGTTAGCGATTTTCTTGTAAGGTTATGCTGAAAATCGTATTTACACAGACAATCCTTAAACTTTAGAGCATTTACAGGCTGAAATTCGGCCATTACTTGACACCTGCCATTACTTGACACCTGTCAAGTAATGGCCGAATTGCAGCCCTTATTGTGCAAAAATATCATGAAAAACGACCTCAAAAGGATCGAGTACTGCAATAAGTCTCGTGGCAGAAATTTGAATAATTTTATATATAACATAAAATATGGCAAAATTTATGCAATATAATTGAATAAAATATAAATTAAAATATGAATTAAAAGAATGTTTTATGTAATTTTATTTTCCGAACTGCTAATTGAATAATTCTTGAAAATCTTTACGACAAATACTTTTCGATCATTTTAAAAGTTTATTAATGTTTTTTTGTTTGTTTTTTTTTTATTATCGATAATTATACTTAAGGAAATTTTCCATTTTTCATATTCTTGGCGATTTTTTTTGCATGTCCTATCGGATGACCCAATTGATATTAACTAAAATATAATTTTCAAATCTTCCAGGCTCTTATAAAAAAAAAATACAAACAGAAAAATTACATTTACTCATGTTGCCAAAAATGTTGGCATATTCCAACGTAATTCGCCTTATAAGCAAATAAGGTAAAGATTTGCAAAGAAAATAAAAAAAAACGATATAAAGAATAATCCCCAATAATTATGCAAATCTGTTCGTTAGTAGAAATTGCTTTGGAACTGTTGCAAAAAAGAAAAGCAATTTAGAATGGCTTCAAGAATTTCTAGATAATTTCAGTCTTACCTAAATTCGATCCGGTATACCGGGCATTTTTTTTTTGGTACTTTATGGAGATTTTTAAGGAAACCTAGAATAAACTTCATTGGGTATGCCCCAAAAAAAAAAAAAAAAAAAAAAAAAAAAAACAGAATATGTGTCCGTATTGTATTTTGCCCCAACCCTTTTCCGCATTGCAGCAGGCACTTCGGAGCCAAAAGACTATTCGCCGACATTCGTGCATTGCTGACGATTTCGATCACAAACCGGTGAGTTTTGTTGGGTCACCATACCTCCCTTAATTTTTTTTTTTTTTTACATACCCTGAAACCACCCTCTTTCCATTTCTAAATGTTTGCCGTATACAATAAAATGCAATCTAGAAAAGTGACCCAACACCGGGAATGTACTGCGATGGCGCAAAGCAAAATCAGCAGGTTATATTTTTCGCCGAACCCATTTTTGACCTACCCGGCTAAAAATTTATTCCATTATTTGAAAAAGGATTAATTTCCCATTCTTCGCAACATAAGGTCAATATCGAATCAGTGTGAACACATCCGTAGGGGAAGTTTTTCACCTAATTGCCAACTACCAACCCAACAAAACCAAAAAAAAGGCAATTTTTCAAAAGAAAAAAAAAACAACATGCATCTGCCATATTCGCCGTATTTGTTCGTCTTTCCTATTAATAACATTTAAAACTAAAGTGAGCTCATACATGAAGAAATATTTTTGCCATAACAAAACTACAATTGCCCCCACATTTGAACGTTCGTTTTATTTCCATTTTAGCCAAAACAGTAATTAATTCTCTGATGTGGTGATGTACTTTTTAAGGCATTCTGTCAAATACATATGCACGACACGGATAGAAGTCGCCTTACAATTTTTCGCCTTTTGTTTGTAAAGCAGTTCGATTACGTCATTAATTTAGTCAGAAATTATTAAAGCAGTATATACACTGTTACAAATTACTTGAATGAAAATGTCAAAATTTTTTTTTTTTGCGCCAAATCAATGCATTTTTACAAAATAATAAATAAAATTTTAAGTAATAAAAGGAATAAAACCCGTAGTATTTTACTGATATGTATTACTTGAAATTGATAAAACTGTCTGATTTTTTATAATCTATTTATGCCAATTAACTGCACACTACAATTATATCATTGCCACTAATAAAATGAGATAAACTGATTATTAGATAATTGTATCTATCTAATCAGTTACTACTATTAACTCAAATAGCTACAAAATGGCTTCTAATTTTCATTCATAAACAAAACCTAAATTTGCCAATGAGTGCAATTTTATATATTTATTAATGGATTTTAATTCAGAAGCAAAAACAAAAACAAAAACTATAACCACCAAGTGGCCATGATAGTTTTGCATAAAAAATCTCTATTAATAATAAATTGCAATGAGATGTACTTATCAAAATTTAGTAATATAAATAAATTTGAGTTAAATCAAAACAAAAAAAAATTAAATAAACAAAATAAATAAACGATAATTTATCATTATTATCATATTAGGCATTAGATTAGAAAATATTCTTGGTTGTCATAATTTTTATTTTTGACAGTGTATACAGCTTTTAATGTGTGTGGGCAAGCGTTTGAAGATTTCCCCTTAATTTCTATATTTGGGATTTGAATTGGATCCGATGCCTATGGTTTTTATGCTAAAAATTGTTGGTGATGACGAATTTTTTGAATTGATTTGCTCTCTCCACATTTTGGGCAGTCGTTTTTTTGTTTTGTATTAAAATTTTTGTATTGGTTTTGAAACCTTTCCAAATCGATTTATATATATGCTGAATCACCGTTTACATAAAAATCTCCTCTGTTTGAGTTGAATTTCAATTCATGTTCATGCGCTTTTGAGTATGGTGACGTCACCTGAACAATTTCAACCAATCAGAAATAAGTGTGGGGCGTTGTCGATACTGTAAAATCGGTTGTTGAAGTCGAATTTCTTGCAGTCTTCAATTTGTGAGCGACACTAGCAGAGTTAAGTTGTGTCTTTTGTAAAGTAGTTTTGTCTGTTATATTTTATAGAAAAAAAAATCTTAAGAAATTAATATTTAATAAAAAAAAAAACTCAAATCTAAATCAAAATGAGGGAAATTGTTCATATTCAAGCCGGTCAATGCGGAAACCAGATTGGAGCTAAGGTAAGTTTGGATATTAGTTTTTTTTCTTCCAAAAATTCAATATCAAAAAAAAAAAAACTACGTGAAAAGAGGAAAATTTAAAAAAAAATGGAAAGAAAAATATAATATTTAATTATTGGCGAAGGAGAATGGATGAAATAAATTCCGAACAACAACAACTGTGTTCTGGCTGTCGAGACAGATGGCTTTAAAATTACAAAAAAAACTTAGTTTTTCATAAAGAATTCGAATGAATTCTTTTTGAATTAAATAATATTTAAAAGAAATTCTTTTAATTTTTATTGTGAAATATTTTAAAGTGCCAAAAAAATTGGATTTTTCTCAATTTTGTTTTTTTTTCGGTTAAAATGGTTAAAATATTAGTAGAGTGAAAAGTTTTTCTTTTTATTTTTTTTTTCAATATATTAAAATTATCCGGAAAAATGTGATTTTAATTTATTGTGATTGGGTTTTTTTTTAGTCTTTTTTCTTTATTTTAGAGTTTTTGACTATGAAAAATGTAATAAAATAAGTTTTTAAAAAATCGATTTTCTTTGAGTGATGATGATGGACTATGAAAAAAAAGAAAAAAAAAGAAAATTGAGAAAAAAATCGATAAAAATTGGGTTTTTTTAATTTTTACTTAAATTTTTTGGTTTTTATATTTTTTATTAAAAATTTGTGAATAGAAAAATTGTGTTCGATAGAAAGAAAAACGTAGCGGTAATTTGAAATAAATGGCAACAGTTTTTTTTTCTCTTTATTTTTCTTGTAATTTTTGATTTTCTTTGTGTATCAAAAAAAAAGAGAATTTATTCTCTTTAAAAGAGAGTTTATTTAAATTAATTAGAATGAATTATTGGAAAATTTGTTGTGTGGTTTTTGTTTTAAGAAAAGCAAAAAAAAAAATTCCTTTGGGCAAAAAGACGAAAAGAAAAAACGGTTGAATTTTAAAATACGCGTACGCCGATGTAAAACGTATATTGTCGTTGGAAGGGGAGAAAAGAAAAAAAAAGAATGGAAAAAGGCCGGCTGTGCTTGTTGCCTATGCCAGATATTATTGCTATCGCCAGTGTTGCTGTTGCTGTTACCCATTTTCTTTACAGCGTACAAAGTATGTATTTGCATTTGGCGCGTTACGCCGCATTCTAAAATTAGCGTGGCGTCGTCGTCACTGATGGTATTTCGGAATATGTGCCGGTGTGTGTTTGTTAGAACGCATATGTATGCTTCTAGAAGAACTGTTCAGAGCGTATGAAAAAAAAGAAGGAAAAAGCAACACGGCAATAATAGAACCGGCCGGCAGTGAGAAAAAATTGTTTTTTTCTTTCTTTTTCTATTCCTCTCGCTAACAAAACTGCTTGATTATATTGTAGAAAGAAAGAGTAGCAAAAAGGCCACGTTTTTAACTCGTGTGTTGTTTCTCTTTCTGCCGTTTACACGTACATACATTTCCTGCTGCTGAGGAATCTTACGAGTTGAGAAAATTTGTTTTAATGGAATTTTCGTATGAAATCATCTCAGACAAGATCGGTTTTTTGATGAAAAAAAATCGATCATCATTTGCACTTTGGGTTCTCTTCTATGTAACTCTTAGTATTAGTAATGGCCATGATATGATGATAATGACGAATGGTGCGGCGAAGTTGTTCAATTTCTTTGGAACGAATTCACTTCGTTTGATCGGCGGACATTTACCTCGTCCGCTGATTCAATCGCACAATCTTGGTGAACACTTACTTTTTCTAATCGTTCGCAAACTTCGTTCAGTTAAATTTTTTATTATTTAAAATATTCTATCAGAATTCTTTCATTGTGTGAAATCGTCAAATCGATGACATCAATAGAAAAGCGTTTGCGCGAAATTCCAACACAGTCACAAATTGCAGTACGCTGTATGATTTACAGTTGATTTGAGTTATAGAAGTGGTGGTGGTAAGAATCCACTGCGATGCGTTGCGTTGCCTTACAACGGTGGTGGTGGTGGTGCTGCTCAACTCATATGATAATTTTATTAAATTTATTGACAACACTTAATCCTAAAAAAAAAAAACATGTTTGACCATTTTTTTCTACCACAATAGTAAGAAAATGTACAAATCTCTCTTCATTTAAGTAAAGGTGATTTATTTTCTCACTAAAAAACAGTTATTCAGTTCAGAATTTAGTTAGACAGAATAAGAAAAATATAAAATATAAAAGGAAATAATTAAATTCTATTTTTTTTTCTTCTAATAATCTATGAAAATTAACCGCAAAAGAAAAGGAAGAAAAAAAAATTAATGTTGAGTCCGAAAAACCAGCTGCGCTCGTGCTCCATGAATTTGTGGTGTGTTCGTTTGCATACAATTACAAGCAGTAACGTACCTTTGGGCATGAACACATCCACACTCAAACACACGCACTATCCATTTAACACACGGTTTTTTCTGGAGCTTTCTTATTCCACCTTTTATGAAGCAAACACAAACAATGCCGCCGCTTCTTTTATGATGAAGTTGTGTGTTGTATAGACTTGTGTGTGCATGCGTGTGTTCTCTAATGCAGAATTGTATAAATAAATTAAATATTAATATTCTATCTCTTTTGCCGGCTTACAAATCAAATCTCGACAGTCAAGAACAAATGTGTATGAGAAGAAAAAAAAACTCACTCTGCACAGAAGACTTGTTCCATTTCCAACGTTTCCAAATGACGTTTATTTTCTTTTCTCTTCTCATGTTTTGAATGTAAATTGACTAGAAAGAAAAGATGAATTTGCCTATAAAATTTTTAATAAGTAAAATTTAATTTTATCGATTTTTTGAAAAATCAATTTTTTAGTCCAATTTATTTTTATTGATGCTAATTTAAAAAAAGAAAAAACTAAAAGAAAACATTGAATATTGTAGAGAAAAGTAATTTTTTTTATTATTGAAAATTAAGAGTAGTAAAAATTTTATTGAAAATTAAACAATTCAAACCGAATTGAGTTTGGAAGTTTGTTTTCTCTCTTCATTATTATTGATTAACAGAGAAAATAAACTAAAGATTTCAAGTGTGGAGAAATTTTCATATATTTTTTTTTTATTAGAGCTTTTTTAATTACTGATATTGTTCAAATGGAATTTTTTTTATTTTTATGATTAATATTAATTTTGTGGTTGTTTATTATTTCTATATAATTTTAAAGAAAGAAAGAAAGAAAAAAAAACAATCGTGATTACGAGATTTTCTTTTTCAAAATAATATTACTTTTATGCATGCTGCTGTGTATGGCAATTCCAATAAAACACACAAAGTTGGTTTTTGCCACACCCTGTAACACACACTACTTTTAATACCTATAAAAAATTGCTCTTAATTTCCATTAGTTTTGCTCATATTTAAATGAGAAAAAGAAGAAAAAAAAACCTTTTTTTTAGTAAATATATTTTATTGAAATTTATTTTCCATATATTTTTTGTCCTTTTTTGTGCAGTCGTAATATAAATAATAAAAAAAAATAAAAATCCAGAAAATTAATGTGCACTCCCCCTACACAGGGGGGGAAATAATATATTTTTTTGCCTATTTGGAAAAGTTCTGTTAGTAGACCAGGAAATAATAAACTTGATCTCGAATTTTGTACTGCATTCCTTTTGGGAGCGCAGCAAGCATTCATTGGGTGCACAAGAATCCGGAACTCTTTCACTACTAAAAATCTACTATCGAGATTAGTGCTGACCATTTCTCTTTCCTCGTATTTTTCTTGTACCTTTTTTCGTTAAAGAATTTCTTCATAGCTGGTTTTACCATAAGACAAGAATTTCTACTTCGAGACTGTTTACCTTACCATAAGACGAGAAAGATTAGAATTGGCAGCAGCACAGAGTAGAGGAGGAACTTGAACTCTACAAGAACGATTTTTTTTTTTTTTTTTTTTTACATATTTTTACCATACAGAAATAAATCTTTTATAAGTTGTGAGAACACTTTTCTTCTCTTCAATAACTGTACAAACCAGTTAAAAATTTATTTATTAAAGAGAAATGGGATAGCATACTTATTAAGAGGGGAAAGGGGGGGGGGGGGATAGTAAGTCTGTTACATTTAAATTTTTAAAAATATTTTTCGATCCTCTCTCTTCTGTACTGTTTTTATTTTTATAAATATTTTTTACAAGTTCCACAAAATATACAAATAATGTTTTTAGTAGATTTTTTTCTTTATTCTAGTTGCAAGTTTTCAATTTTCTTTTTATTTATTGAAAAACAAACGGCCTCTTATGGTTGTGTCGGTATAAAATGGGCTCTCTCTCTCTCTCTCTCTCTCTCTGGTTCTTGTCTTAAAGAAGGCAGACCTTAGAATAGGAAAAAAACAACAAATGATTTTTTTTTAAATATTGAAATTTTATACCAAATAGGAGAAAACATCTAATTTGTGCGATATCTGATTTAAAATACAATATTTCGATAAAAATGAAAAAAAAATTTCGTAGAAATATTTTCAGCCAAATTATTTTTAGTCAAAATATTTTTAGTCAAAACCTTTTCAGACATTTCATTTCAGTCGAGATCTTTTTATTGAAAATTATGTTCACTAAAAATTTTCTCCAGTGAAAATTATTTTCTGTAAAATTTATTTTGAGTAAAAATATTTTCAGTAAAATTATTTTAAGCTGAATTATTTTCATCAAAAATCGTTTTAGTGAGAATCTTTTCAAAAATCTTGTCAGTAAAAGTATTTCGGTAAAAATGAAAATCTTTTCAGTAAAAATATTTTTAGTCGAATTATTTTCAGTAAAATTATTCTTGGTCAACATTTTTCCAGTCAAAACCTTTTTAGGCAAAGTACTTATCAGTCCAAATTTTTTTATTAAAAATTATGTTCACTAAAAATTTTTTCCAATGAAAATTATTTTCAGTAAAATTTATTTTGTCCTTTTTGTGCAGTCGTAAAATAAATAATAAAAAAAATAAAAATCCAGAAAATGAATGTGCCACACCCCCTCCCCCCCCGCACACAGCCACAAATTACAAGAATTGTATGTAGTTTTTTATATCAAATCTATTGTATTTTACAAAAAAAAAACAAGATCCAAAACTGATTATCTTTATTTTATAATAAAAAGAATGGGAATGTATGCAAAAAAAAAGAAAGAGAATAATGAAAAAAAAAATATGCAAAATTTCATAGAAAACCAAAGAACAAAACAATGGGAAAAATTCTTCTCCCCTCGTTTTCACTTTATACACATCAACGTATATAGAAAAATAAAGAATGCAATTATCACAAAAAAGACAATAAACTAAAATTTTTTTGAAAAAATTTTGCGGTTAACCATTCTTATTTATTGTACATAAAATTTTTTTTTTTTTTTTTTATTGTTGTTGATAGATGGCTGGTGTGTTATATGCCTACTACTTGTAGTACGATAGTGTCTGATATAGTATGCATATATGAGAGATTCTCTTCTTTTTTGTTTTTGCTTTAATTTAGGCACACAAAAAAAAACTGCATAATATTATTCATGGCGAATGAAAAAGATAGAATACGAGTGTAGAAAGGAATGATGATGATGATGATGTGAAATCCCTGAACCATGACAATAAATAAATTCATTTCTAATAAGAGAGACAATAAAAGAATAATACAATAAAAAAAAAATATATAATCCATGATATTTTTTTGTTCATTCATTTTTTTTTCTTTAATAATAAAAATTTTTTTTTTTTTTTTTTTATATACTTTTAATTAAGTATTGTAGTATGGAAGTAAATATGATAGAGATACAAGAATGTGTATTTGCTTGTAGATAATTTATTAATGGTAATGTAATAAATATGCGAATGGGGGAAAACTGTGCATATGTACTCGTAGAAATGGCGTCAGTCGGAAAATAATACAATACAATAGTAGAAATGATCCACAGTCTGATTCCTCTTCCTGCAAATTATCTATTCTCAGTGTCTTTTTTTTTCACTCTCTCTCTCTTTTATTTCTATTAGATTTACATGATTTTTTTGTTGTAGTTGTAATTGCACATTTTTCTGTTATTTTCGATTTGAAACAAATAAATGAGAATTCCGCTGGCTAGTTTCATTGTTAATAAAATATGAAAGAATTCGAAAAAGCTTTTTTTTCACTCATAGTAGTAAATTCTTTGTACCCCCCGACACTTATACCATATACCATCTAATAACATGTTTTTTTTTTTTTTGTCAAATACCGCAAATTGTTCTTTTCAATGCTTCGTTTGTAACAGAACTCAAATCGGAACGATGGGAGCGGCGCCACACTTTGATCAAGGTGGTATTTTAAATAATATTTACCACCCTTAACATAAATGCATTTTTGCTATTGAAATATTATCATATTCGAAAGAGTGTGGGGGGGGTGGAAGGAGGGAGAAACGCTTGATTTTTATTATTATATTATTGATTATTTTTTCCTTCAGACAAAACCAAAAAAACCTTTAACTTAACTCAATTGGAATGAATATAAAAAGTTCAACAACCACCCAACCCCCCCTCCACCCCTCTAAACAGATTGTAACCTAGTACAGAAAAAGTTTATTTTATTAAATCTTCCCCTTTTATTTTGTGAAAAATAAAAGAAAAACTATAAAAAAAAAAATAATATAAACTACTTTCTTTTGGGGTAATACAAATAACTTTTATATACTCGTAATATGGAAGAAATTCTAAAATAAAACAGGATATTTTCATTAAAAAAAAAAATGGCATTATTTTCTTTTAAGGCGAGACAGAACAACAACAACTGACAGACTGTGAAAACTGACTGTGTAAAATTGTTGTTATTATTCCTGTCATGTTATAAAATTGTTGTTATTATTCCTGTCAGCCATCCCAACCCAATAACTGCTCCCCAAAAGAAAATTTCCATTTAAAATTTGTCTCCAGTTTGTTTGATCGATAGACAAAATAGACGTGCTTTTATTTTGTGGCATTTTCAATATCCTTGCAGCAAAAGTTTGCAAAATTTTTCTCTCTCTCTTATTTTTTGTTAGTAAAACGTGACTCAGATATAATAAAGAGAGGGTGTTTGGTAGGGTTGTTGGGGGTTGTATGGGGGTTATTCGAAATGAAATTAATATCAATTTTCTTCCTTTTATTTTTATTCGCGGAAGAAATATTTTTGTGAACTGCATTATCGACTCAGGGCATGCACTGCAATATCAGTATGGAAAACTGCATTATCAACATTAATAATAAATAAAAAATTTTTAATTTTTTTTTTTAAATTAAGCAGATTTTTATCGATAATTTTCTTTTTATTACTGAAAAAGTATATACAATCCAGATAGTTAGGTGTGATATTTCATATTTTTTTTATTAAGAGAATTAATAATCATAGAAAAATCCCCAATATTATATGGTAAATTACAGATCCCATAAAATGATTAAAACATTCTTTTTTTCTTACTTCACTCACTCACCCTCACCCTCTTCTCTCATTTGCATTGATTTTCTCAAATGTTTAAAAAAAATTTTTTTTTTTTTGAATAATTGCATTTATTTTTCAATGATCCAATACAAGTAGTACTGCATATGCCTGATCCGTGTCATATCACATTGTATCACCTCACACTTCAATTTCTATGGCTCATTATTATTATTATTTTTTTTTTTTAATCTTCTACAATAGTTTTTAAGAGTCATAAGAGATTTTGTGTGTGTTTTGACATACTTTCTCGAATAGCTACAACTTCACTTTGCACTGCTTTGTACGAGTATATAAGATAATATCTATTATAATTTTTTTTTTGTATCTTAAAATTCTCTTTAAGATATTTGTGTTTTGTATTGAACACAGATTCTTTTTCATTGATTTTTATTCTTTAGTCGAAGAAGTAAAGTAGTACAACTTTTTGTACTTGGAAAGAAGAGAGGGAGATCATGTCGTGTCATGTCGCTATTTCTGTGTCGACGCCACCAATTCTTGGTGGTAACTGGTTTTGTTCCTCTCATCTATGCATTTTTGTGTGGGAGAGAAAGGTCTTGATAATAGCTCTGATTATAAATCATTCGACCATTTAATAAACCACTCAACACGGAACTAACTATCCAATGAAAAAAATTTATTCGTCTCTATCTCTATCTCTATCTAGTCTCTTTTAGTCTAGTTTTTTTGTGTGAACTAGTTTAATGTATGAAAATTATTGTAAATGGCAACAAACTATAGTTGGAGAAATTTTCGGTCAAATTCAAGTGAACACCACCTTTCTCTCTGCACTCTGATTACACTCAAAAATTCCATCGTTTTTTAACAATAGAACAAATAAAGAGAACAGTAATCTTTTGTATGCTTTTTTTTCTTTTCTTCTTCTGAATTGAAGACGAAGATTTTTTTCGGTAAATTTCACGTGGAAAATAATATATTTTTTGCCTATTTGAAAAAGTTCTGTTAGACCAGGAAATAAACTTGATCTCGAATTTTGTACTGCATTCCTTCTGGGAGCGCAGAATTCATTGGGTGCACAAGAATCCGGAACTCTTTTTCACTAGTAAAAATCTGCTATCGGCGATTAGTGCTGACCAAGAATTTCTTCATAGCTGGTTTTACCATAGACAAGAATTTCTACTTCGATACTGTTTACCATAAGACGAGAAAGATTAGAAGAATTGGCAGCAGCACAGAGTAGAGGAGAAACTTGAACTCTACAAGAACGATTTTCTATTTTTTTTTTTGTTTACATATTTTTACCATACAGAAATAAATCTTTTATAAATTGTGAGAACACTTTTCTTCTCTTCATCGTTTTCAGTAAATAACTGTACAAACCAGTTAAAAGTTTATTTATTAAAGAGAAATGGGATAGCATACTTATTAAGAGGGGGGGAGTCGGGTTGGGTTAGTCTCTTAATAATTTTTTTTAATTAAAAATAAAATATTTTTCGATCCTCTCTGTACTGTTTTTATTTTTATTTTTATAAATATTTTTTTTACAAGTTCCACAATATATACAAATAATGTTTTTAGTAGATTTTTTTCTTTATTCTAGTTGCAAAAGTTTCCAAAATTTCTTTTTATTTATTGATAAACAAACGGCCTCTTATGGTTGTGTCGGTATAAAATGGGCTCTCTCTCTCTGGTTCCTTGTCTCAAAAATCTTGGAATAGGCAAAAAAAATGATTTTTTTTTTTAAATTCTTTTAATTAAATAGTGAAATTTTTATACCTTAAGCAGAAAATATCTAATTTATGTGTGATATCTGATTTAAAATACAATATTTCGATAAAAATGAAAAAAAATTCCGTAGCCAAATTATATTTCAGTAAAATTATTTTTAGTCAAAATATTTCTAGTCAAAACTTCTAGTCATTTCAGTCGAAATCTTTTTATTAAAAATTATTTTCACTAAAAATTTTCTCCAGTGAAAATAATTTTCAGTAAAATTTATTTTGAGTTAAAAATATTTTCAGTAAAATTATTTTAAGTTGAATTATTTTCGTCAAAAATCGTTTTAGTGAGAATCTTTTCAAAAATCTTTTTATTAAAAATTATGTTCGCTAAAAATTTTTTCTAGTGAAAATTATTTTGAGTAAAAACATTTTCAGTAAAATTTATTTTGAGTTAAAAATATTTCCATCGAAAATCGTTTTAGTGAGAAAAAAACGATTTTCGATGGAAATATTTTTAACTCAAAAATCTTTGTTAATATTTTTAACTTTTATCTTCAGTAAAAATCTTTTTATTATAAATTATGTTTGCTAAAAATAATTCAGTAAATAATAAATTTTCAGTACAAAAATTATCAAAAATTTTTTACAAAAAATAAAAATTTAAAAAAAAAAATCATTTTTAAATGCCTGAATTGTGACTGACTGCACATCAATTTACGTTATTTTTGGGAACATAAATTTACGTAAATTTTTCTATTTTAAATATTTTATTTCTTTAATTGTGATACAATTTTTGAAATTTTTTTTCTTGTAATTGCATCAAAATCTTTGAAAAGTGCGAATTTTCCCCTCCCTCATTCCTTATAATATAAGAATTCCCCAAAGAACGTGGGTATGTATGTAGATGGATTTTTTTAAATATTTGGTTTTTTTTTGCATACCTTTCTGATATAATCATGTAAAAATAATTTTTAAAAACAGTTCCATTCTATCTTTTTTTTGTTAATTTATTTTCCACATAAAAATCATAATAAACTATTTTTAAAGCGTAAAATTTTTTTTTTAAATTAAATTTCTTAAGACAACATGAATTTTTTTTCTATTTTTGTCTTTGAGAGAGTTTTTTTCCTAATATTTTTTCAAAATAAACAACTTTTAACCCAAAAAAAAACAGCTTTATTAAATTTCCTTAAATATATAAGTTATAGCAACAACGTGACTTTATAATATACCATAGCTATCGTCTTTTTTTTTCTTTTAATAAAACCAATTAATTATATGTCATTTTTAATTTTATGACTTTTTAAAAGCGATCAAAATTGAGCATTTTATTTGCTCATATTACCAAAAAGAAAAAAATATATCTTAAATCTAAAACCGGCAATGTTTTTTTTTCCAAACCAGTTTTTTTAATGATAATTTTTTAAATGCCAAAAAATTTGCATATTCATTAACTTTTTATAAACAAATTTTTTTTTAATTGGAACTAATTTATTTGATTTAACTATTATTCTCTCTCTTTTTTTAATCCATCCTGTTTTTTTTTTTTTGGTTATAAAAAGATCAAAAATTAAATGTGTCAAACCTAAACCAGATTAAAAATTGAACTTTAAAAAACTACAACCGGAAGTAGAAGAGAAGCCAAGCCCCAACAAAAAAAGATAACATAATTTTCAATACTCGTAAATTTTTTACCAGTGAAGTAATAAAAAATAGCAAAAAAAAAGATCTTACATATAAAAATATTTAAAAAAGAAAAACAAAAAACCAAAAAAACAATAACTTTGAAGGGATTTTTAAAAAAAAATCCTTTTAGAAAAGTTTTACCTTCGAGCCACTGCGCCACTGGAAGAAATTCAAAGTATTATTTAGTTCGGTATAAGTTGAAATACCATAGGTTCTTCTACTCTCTTTGTTGTACTAATAACAAAGTCCAATAATCATTATTGTAGAGCGCATTTTACTCTTTAATCTCTCTCACTCTGTGATGTGATAGATAAACTCATTAAGGAATTAATGACCATTGAGAGTGGTGTTACCAATCTTGTAAACATTTTTTTTTCTGCTCAATGTTTTTGATGATTGTTCTCAATCTAAAAACTGTTATACTTGTTAGAGAGTACTAAATTCTAATTAAAATTGTTCTATTCGAATTAATCCCAAGTAAACTTTTATTATTATTATTATTTTTTTTCCTTTTCTATTTTTATGTTGTCAGCGAAGGTCTCTTTTTAATTTGTTTGTGAATGTTGGTATTTTTTTGTTATATTTTCTTTTACTATGAAGAATGGACTTTATTTTTTCAAACACGCATATGAAAATGGGTTTTCTCTCGTACGTAATTAACCCCTAATAAATTCGTAATTAACCTATTTGAATTAATTAATTTATTCGAGAATAAAAGAACATTAGAAAATTGAGAAAGATTTATTTATTAGGCAATAAAAGAAAAACTAAACTTGTTGGTTTTGTTTTTCTTTTCTTTTTTTAACTATTTAAGTAGTGTTTTAATTAATTGAACTTGAGGCTCGTTTTATTATTTTCTTTCGGTAGGCTTTTTATCATTTTAAAATTTTCATACATTATATATAACAAAAGCAATAAAAATTTATTAAATAAATGTGGCCAAAAATTATGTTTTGGCAAAGGGGAGAGGGGGGGGGGGGGGTCAATTAACTAATGAGAACTGTTATCGTATGTATTGCTATTTTTTCACTTATTATATAATAGGATTTTATATATGGACTAAATTCGTTTACTTTAAGTTTGTGGTTTTTATTGGTGTACAAGGTCGGTCTGTTCAAAAAATATCACGAATTTCGTATTTTTTTTCAAAAATTATTTATTTATTCATGAATATCTTTTTTGTCCCCTAAAAGTAATCCCCACCAGATATTATATACTTTTGCGAAGGTTTTTTTTTTTTTTAAAAAAACTCGAACTTCAAAAATTCACTTTTTGTTCGGGAACAAGAAAAACAGGGGCCCAGATCTGTGGAATACGGTGGCTGCGGCATTATTAGTGTGTTATTTTTGGCCAAAAATGGCAAAAGCCAATTTTTGTTCTTCCACAAATCAGGGCGGATAACTTAGAGGTAATATTCCTTATTGACCTGACCGTTCTGCCCTGTGGCAAGAAGTCATGATGCACCACGCCACTGCAATCGAAGAAAACTGTAAGCAAAACCTTCACATTCGACCGAACTTGGCGCGCTCTTTTCGGTCTTTGCTCGTGTGGCAGCTTCCATTGGGATGATTGAGCTTTCGTTTCCACCACATAACCATAAACCCATGATTCGTCACCAGTTATAACGCTCTGGAGCAAATTTGGGTCGTCGTGGACAGAGTTTAATGCGATACTGTTTTTGGTCGAAATTGAGGCAAAAATGGAAGACGAGCCAAAACAAGTGCAAGCAAAGAAGCTGTCAAAAATTAACTGAACATTCAAAATGGCCGAACTTGTTGGCATAAGTGAGAGACATAAGTAACAACATAACGCCACAAAAAATTGAATAAAGGTAACCTGCGGAAATTCAAAATTCGCCATAATTTTTGAACAGACCTCGTATATACTAGTGGCAAATAGTGGTCAAGCATTTCAGAATCTAATCAGGTATGCACTCGAGCAATACTGCGGAATTAGCTCAGACAACTAAATCACGACGACTCTTGAATTTATGAAATCAATCGCATTTTCTAATCAGTTGCATTGCTTTTTGCTTTTTTTTTAAGAAAAAATGTTTTTAAGACAATAATATATGCACTTTTATATTATATATGAGCGAGTTTACATGTAACGAAATATGATAACATGCGCTTACCTAATTACAAAGTTTTTATTAGCATTAATACCATCTACCCCATACTAGGTACACAATTTCTAGAATTGGCTTCTTCCGTACAGCCAAAGCCCGTTCCAACAAATTCCCATTCACTTCCATTTCTATTTAAGAATAGCCAAACGAATTGGGGCCGATGCACTCATGTATTATATTTAGTTCGACTCCCTCCCCCCATCTACCCCCCTTTTACCTTTCTCACTTGATTAATTATTTGGTATGGCGAATTTCCGACTAATCCTTCTACAAGAATATTTTTAGTGTTGCTTTTGATTGTTAAACCAGTAGAAGAAGAAGAGTACAATTTGCAAGGCAGAAACATTTTTCCATGCCACTGACCGGATAGACCAGCCCAGCCCAACCGAACCGAACCAACCAACCAACCAGCCCATCCAGTTGGTATTCTTTTTTTTTTTTACCATTTACCTTTTCCCCCTTACAGCATATTCTCTCAACCACCACTGATGTATTCATTTTTTTTTTTTTGGCGTTCAATTGTATGTACTTTCGAAGCCAAGATGTCGACTTGGTGGTGGAATGTTAGTAAATAACTGTTCTAACTTGAATTTTTTTCACCTCTTTTTTCACAGTGTGATTATGTTAAGAAAAATTATTTGCCAATATTTATAAAAAAATTATAATTTTTTGATTTTTTTTGGATTATAATTATCAAAATTTTTACTTTAAATCTAAAATAAAATGAAAATTAAGCGATCGTAGTTTTTTTTTACAAACTGAGAAAATTTTTACCATATCAGGCCGCTAGATGTCGTGTTTGTTTGGTTTTTTAAAGTTTTTATTTTATTTAAAATCTTGTATAAAAAAAAAAGGGAAAGAAAATAATTTCTGGAGGTTATTTTTTTTTTGTTAAGACTTTTTTGGTGTTTTTTTTTAATGTAAAAAATAAAAATGTTAATAATATTCAAAATATTATAGCAACATTCTCTAAAATAGTTAAAAAATATATGGAGAGAGAGAGAAAGAGAAAAAAACTAGATGATCTGTCAAATCAAGTAGAGGGGAAAGGGGGGCAAGGATCATAAATTTAACTTGTTTTTTTTTCCTTTTCTCTATTCAATCAACATGGAATAAAGTTAATTTCCATATTTATTACGTGATCATTTTTTTCTCTTCTCTATATTCTTTGTGAAAGTGTGGCTGACTGAATATATCTATCTATCTTACATACATAAATACATACAAACCTTATGTGTAAAACAGCTTAAGAACACGTAACTAGGCATTTTGTTTTTTTTTGTTATTATTATTCATTAAATTAAATTAAAACAAAACAAGAACAACAATAAAGAAAAAAACTCAAATTTTTACAACACAATCGTGGAATGCAAATTATGTGCGGTTGATACACGTTGACAGGTTAGGTTAGGTGTTGTTTTATTTTCTTCTTCAATGTTGTCATTATTGCTTACTAGTTTTTTTTTTATAGATATGAGTTAGGTTTTTCAAAAAAAAAAAAAAAATTCAAAGAAATATACACAAACACTTTAAAATAAAAGCAGCTTATTGTGCACGTACGTACGTACGTACACATTAACATATATTCCCATTTGCCCATTTGCATATTAAAGAATATTATGAATGCTAAATATTTGTGTCCATACGTGCCGCGTACGTATACGTATATGAACTGAACCGAAAAGTGGTAAACATTCTTCTCTCTCTCATTTCTTTGCATACGTGGTTAATTTGCTTACTACTGGCAAATTGACGAACATCTTCTCGTGACAAAAGTTGACTTTTTTCAAGCAAAATTTATATTCAAAAAGAAAGACTGAGAAGGAAATGCTATAAGATGTGGTGTAGCCTTTTCTTCTAACAACACAGCTTTAATTTAAAGTCATCAATATAAAAATGACATCATCTTTTGCCGAAAGATGCGTGCCGATTACGTGTTGGAAAAAATAGTATTTTTTTTATCGAAAATAGTAAACGTATAAATATAACGTCCAAAAAAACACCTTTTCCCCTTGCGTTTAATCAATCGGGGTTTTTTTTTAAAATTCTACCTGAAAATGTTCAAAAAAAAGTTAGTTTAATTAAGATAAGAGCAAACTTAATAAAAAGTATTGTAAATTGATTTTTAATCGTAAGAATTTTTATTACAATTGTTTTTTTTTTTAATTTTTTAACAATAGTGTCCTCTCTTATGTTTATGTCAAATTCTAGATTATCTTCAAGTTTTAAAATACTATCTTTTTATGTACGAGTTTTTTTTTGTATACGAATAATTTCAAAAAGAACGATTGATTATTTTTGTTCAATTGATGTCAATAATTTTGAAGGGTCCTTTAAAATTTGTGCTTTGGTGGGGGGACAGTTAAGTTAAATAAAATACGCTTCAAATTCAGATCTTAATGAAATTTTTATTTAATTATATTGCCTGAACCTTTGTCATTACGCATAAAAATGTAAGTCAATTAAAAACGATCCCGAATTGTTTTGTGGTGCATTTTTTTGATGGATTTTTTTTGCACATTTCTGAATGACAGAAATTCAGCTATATTACTTGACGAATATATTGGTTTTAAAATGCTCTTAACTTTGAGAATGCTGTAAGAAAAAAATTCAACGCCATCAAATTTGGTGTTGGACACCTTAACTAAATCACTAAATTATGAGTCCTGTGAACTTTTCGAGCAATTAAAATCAAAATTTGTCATGTTGAGTGGGTCTTGTTAAAACCACATGGTCCAAATTAAAATCTTCACGTTTAGACCAATAAAAGCCAGTTATCATACGGTCATAGCGTACAAAACTGATAGTAACGGTGTAATCTTCATTTTCTAAAAAAAATTAGGTTTTGGAAGATATACGATTGAAAGAAATAGCACTAACGGACACTTTCCGGATACAATGGCTTCTTCCTTTCCTCAGTCACATATACGAGTATGGATTTTCAGAGACCCATACATGGTAATTTTACTTATTCACGTGTTCACTCAGCAAAAAAAATGGCATTATTGCTATAAAAAATTTTGCTCGAAAAAGCGCGAAGTGTGACTGCTCGAAAAAACACGGAAAATGGCTGCTGGTAAAGGGGAAACTGAATAAAACCCCTTTTTGGATGACATCTTTTTTGACAACTCATTTAAATCGTTAAATTAGTTCGATAGGCTTGCTGCAAAAATGTTACTCTGTAGATTTTGTTAGTATTTTTATATTTTCGAAAGAATTTGATGCAGTCTCTGAATCTACATAATTGTTATCCAGCGCGAAAAATAGTTAATCTAATCTGATGATTCGATGCGTTCAGTAAATAGTGAGTAGCCAAGTGACCGAGAGTGACTAAGTGTACAATTGACTGACTGGCTGACTAACTGAATAATTGTTGCTTTGGGGTTGGTTGGTTGGTTATATAAAAATAAAGTAAATTCCAAATGCTTGTAGTCATCTCATCAAAAAAATACTTTTCGTAATTGCTCAATTTACCTACACTTCTTTCACCACCTCACATTCGCATATATGACCTCTTATCTTTGGACTGTGAGCCATTTTTCTTTCTCGTATTTTAATAATCCATATTACGTAATATCTTTAACGAGTTTTTATCATACACAAAAATAATGAATAATATCTGAAATCCCTGTTAATCGTTATTTAAACTGGATTAACATATTTTTGTATTCTTATATTAACAATTGGTAATAATGGCCAATGACCCTAGGAATATAATAAAAATAATATCAGTCCAATTAGTAGCAATTTATTTTTATAATTGTTATTTTTAATAATGCACTTGTTGCGATAGTTGAATTTTTTTTGTTAGCTATTAACTTCTTGATAAGATAAAAAATTTTTAAGTGGCTTTTCTTGTAATCCAAATTAAATTAATTTTAAATTGCAATTTAAAAAATAAATAATGATAAGCCATTCTGGAATTTGTTTGTTTTGGAATTTGTTATAATTTGAAAATATGTTTACTTTTTATAAAATTTTGATTTGATAGGAATTTTTTTTTTATGAAGTGCAACTTATTTTTAATTGATTATTGAATACTCTACCAACAGTGGACTTTTTTTTGTATGTAATTTATACAATATTTTTTTGTCAGTTTTTATTTATTTAAAAAAAATTATAGTAAAATTTAATTTTTTTAAGAAGTTTATATTCAAGTGGGGTTTTTTTTAAAATTATTATGCAAATGACGTATGCTTTTTTGAGGTTGAAAAAATGTCATACGAACGGTTGATATAGATTTAAATTTCTCTCAAAAGATGGCAGTATATGTACTAGCAATTTTTCTGCTTTTTCTTTGGACTGTTTTCTTCTTCTTTTTTTTTTACTATCGATTTATCTGAGCGAAGAAAAAATCTACCCAAAAAATGAGCCTTTCGAGAAAAATGTTAATTAAAAAAAATACCTACGATTAGAACAAAAAAAAAGTCACAACATGAGAGGAATATCATGAATTTTAGTTGGGGGGAAAGTATACTTCGAACTCGATGAAGTTAAAGTATTCGAAATTATCTTAGCTACGTGTTGTGTACAAAATTTCATTCGAATATGCCGATTTTTTTACATATTATTACCTACTTTTCATATCACCCCCGGTAATCAAGTACAAGAATATCACCGGTTCCATATTATTTCTGTTATAAAGTATGTGGTTTTTTTTTGTATTTTATCACGATTTGGTGTAGAAAACCACTACTATTATATATAAATTACGTTTATAAATTCTCGATGCAATCTTAAAAACCCTTTTAATCCTATTTACCTTTTAAAATATCCTTGGGAACATGGGGAGACTTTCTACAAATGTTCTAATTTCATTTGGAAAAGGTCTCCATATGCTCCCAAGGAAATTGGGTGTAAAAAATAATAACTAAAAATAAATAATAAGAATAACGTTTTAGCACAAATACAAATCAGAGACGTCCCAGGTCCCATACGAAAAATTTCACTCTCCAGCGGCATGAGTTTCTTTTTTTTGTTATTGGATGTTCTTTTTGATATCTCCTCTGGTAATGAGGTTGTTTTCTTTCAAAGCAAATTTATCATTTTATCCACCAAAATGACTGTTTTCAAATTGAAAATACCACCAACCCAAAAGGTCTCACATTTTGGCTGATTTTGACTCACAGCCACAAAAGAGGGTTGCCGACGCTTAGCTTAGCAGATAGATGATTGGTCCGCTGCAGATTATTTTCGTGCAGTTTGGTGCGTTGCCATGCTTTTCGTCCAGTAGGCGAGGTGCGGCCATTTTCTCAATTTTGGGTGGTTGTCTTTGACCAACGAAAGAAGATCTGGTGTGATTGATGGCTAAGAGTTTTTTTTTCAGTTGTTTTTTTCGCACTAAAGATAGGAACCTACAATATGAAATTTTTATTTATTTTAGGGAAATTTTTTTTATGTAAGTTTTTTTTCTCTCCCCCTTTTTTTTTTTTTTTTTTTTTTAATTAAAACACACAACTACCCTCGTCTTTCCAGCAACAATAATCCCCCCTTTAAAACAGCACTAAAAAAATGAAGGTTAATCAATAAAAGTTTGAAAGAAATTATTTAGATTGAAAACACATCGTCATCTTCCTTCCCATTACAAATTAGAGTAAATAGACCATTCATTTATTATACTCTATTATAGAATAGACCGTGTCTAATAATGTATAATATTATATGGACTATAATGTTGTTGTTGTGTATCCCATGAAGGTGACATTCCTATAGTTTCTTCAACCTTGACAGTAACTGATACTAACCAATAAAATAGAAAGGTTTGGATTTGAAGAGGCAAAAAAAAAAATCAATTTATTTTTGGCATCTCAACCATTGAAAAACTGGTGGACGCAGTTTAGTTAAAATGTTACCAAAAATAAGTTTATTCACAAAGATGAACTTATTCAGTCATCTAAGAATCCATTTTAATATTTAGAAATCTATGCAAATATTTTTAAATCACACGCCAAATTAACACATCAGAAAATCTTATTGAGATAAAATACTTCTTGATATGATAATTGAGTTCAAGGCTATTATTATTATTACCATTCGGTTCGTACCGGCATTGTCTGACGCGGTACTGGTCAAGTCTAGATTTGCTCCTCTGTTCTGAAGTGCTATTATCTGAGATGGTAATTACACTCTTATTAAATTTCTCTTATGGCACACAAGCATATGTGCTTTAACTTTAACGACGGCAACAACAAAAAAATAGAAGAGAACAGATTTTATAAAATAAATATATTACATCATCCATCATATTTGTGTAGAGATTAGATCGCTCTGATTTTCCTTAGAAAATGACATCATTCGTTTAGTTTTGCGAATTCCATGGTATGGGGTGGGGGCGCAAACGATGGTAATTGGCGAAGTGTTGTTTTTTAGGTATGCTGTCATTTAAACCTGATAAGATTATCAATGTATATCTTACCCTAGTAGTAGTGTGTGGTTGTGTTTGGCAGGTTCACTTGTTTTTTTTCTAATAAGAAAAAAATGTTTTGTTAATGACTCTTGTCGGATAATGTTGCCATTTGAGATTGAATGGAGGGGGGTTAGGGAGGTGTATTTGAAAGTCAACTTTTTATTACGAAGGGGGGGGGGGGGTACTCTATTTTAGTGGTGACTCACAGTTGATTTTAGTTATTAACATTGAATATTATTTAAGAATAAACATTACTACTGTACTTTGTTGCGTAATAATAATAGCAGTAATTTTATTTTTTATTGTTATTTTTCTCTCCTTGATTATTATTATTTATTATTATTATTGCCTTGATTTTTTTTTACATTTTTTTTTGCTGTCTCAAAATGACATTGAGTTGATGTTGATGATGTTTATGAGCCTCCTTCTCTCACTCCCACTACTGTACTGCTGGCTGGCTGGCTGTTTTTACTAAATAATAATAATAATAATATACGATAATTTATTTCCATTTTATTAAATCGATTATGTATGAATGTAGAAAACTCATCATATTAAAGTAAATATTATGCAGAATAGAGTCTAGTATGGCATAATACAAAATAAAAACTGAAAAAAAAATTACAAATTCAACGTATTAAAGAGTGGATGGGCCCCCCTTTAATTTATGAACATTAACAAAAATGTAAATAAATTTAACATGAAAACAACAGGAGGAGGAGACAGCCACACGCAATGTAATCAACAAATAATTTTTCGGCAATCTGTAAAATGTTTGGTTTTTGGTAAAAAGTCATTCATCATCAAAAACGAAAAAAAATTATTTTCCAAAATTTGTAGTTCTGACAAAGAAAAAAAAACCATTTTTTTTAAACAGCCAAAAAGGTAATTAATCAATAAAAGTTGTAATAATAATAATAATAATAGATCGACTTTCATTTATTTCGTCCATTCGCGAATACTGCCAGTAGTAATTTATTATTATTTTCGTATCCATTTAATATTTTTTTTTCTATTATTTTAAATGAAAATTATATAATTGTTTTTTTTTGTTATTTTTTTTCTAGTTCTGGGAAATAATTTCTGACGAACATGGCATTGACGCTACTGGCGCCTATCACGGTGATAGCGATCTCCAATTAGAACGCATCAATGTCTACTACAACGAGGCATCCGGTGGTAAATATGTACCACGAGCTGTTCTTGTCGATTTGGAACCAGGTACCATGGATTCAGTACGTTCGGGACCATTCGGCCAAATTTTCCGACCGGACAATTTTGTTTTTGGACAATCCGGTGCCGGAAACAACTGGGCCAAGGGACACTACACCGAAGGAGCTGAATTAGTCGATTCCGTATTGGATGTAGTACGTAAAGAGGCTGAATCTTGTGATTGCTTGCAAGGATTCCAATTGACCCATTCATTGGGTGGCGGTACCGGATCTGGTATGGGCACCTTATTGATTTCGAAAATCCGCGAAGAATATCCCGACAGAATAATGAACACATACTCAGTCGTACCATCGCCAAAAGTATCAGATACCGTCGTCGAACCGTACAACGCCACATTATCAGTCCATCAGCTGGTCGAGAATACAGACGAGACCTACTGTATCGATAATGAAGCCCTCTATGACATCTGCTTTAGGACACTGAAACTCACCACACCAACATATGGTGATCTAAACCATTTAGTTTCGCTTACAATGTCCGGAGTTACCACCTGCCTTCGTTTCCCTGGTCAGTTGAATGCCGATCTTCGTAAACTGGCCGTAAACATGGTACCATTCCCGCGTCTCCACTTCTTCATGCCAGGTTTCGCACCTCTCACCTCCCGAGGATCACAACAGTACAGAGCATTGACAGTGCCTGAATTGACACAACAGATGTTCGATGCCAAGAACATGATGGCCGCCTGCGATCCTCGACATGGACGCTACCTGACAGTTGCAGCCATTTTCCGTGGCCGCATGTCCATGAAAGAAGTCGACGAACAGATGCTCAACATTCAAAATAAGAACAGCAGCTACTTTGTTGAATGGATTCCAAATAATGTTAAGACAGCCGTGTGCGACATTCCACCACGAGGACTCAAAATGTCCGCAACCTTCATCGGTAATTCAACCGCCATTCAGGAACTGTTCAAACGTATCTCCGAACAGTTCACAGCTATGTTCAGGCGTAAGGCTTTCTTGCATTGGTACACTGGAGAGGGTATGGACGAAATGGAATTCACTGAGGCTGAGAGCAACATGAACGATCTCGTTTCTGAATACCAACAATATCAAGAGGCAACTGCCGATGAAGATGCCGAGTTCGAAGAGGAACAGGAGGCCGAAGTTGATGAAAATTAAAAAAAAAAAAAATCATTTTTAATTTTCAACATCAACGGCAAAACAGCAACAACAACAAAACAGCAACAACAATACAAAAGAAAAAAAATTAACAAAAAAAAAATTAAAAAAAAAAATTTAAATTAAAATTAATTTAAAATAAAATAAAATAAAAATTAAAATTAATTTAAAAGAAAAAAATCTCTAAAATCTTTTGAAGAAAATTTTAATTAAAAAAAAAAAAACCAACAACAACAAAAATGAAAATAAAAGTAAAAACAAAAACCAATAATATTAAAAATATAATAAAAATAGAAAACAACACAAAATCAACATATAAAATCTGCTAGGCATGACAACATTTAAATAATAATAAATAAAACAAAAATACCAATATAAAATTCAGCTAATAATTTTAATAACAACTTATAGAAAAAAAAATAATAACGAAAAAACAGGAAAGAAAAATTATAGAAGAAAAAGAAAACATTAATAAGGAAAAATATTTTCATTTATTCTCTTTTTGACACTGTCGTCACCATCTCACTGCCAGATATAAAACCTGTTTTTCCTTCTCTCTCAAATTTTCTCTAAATTTTATTCCAAAGTTCGTTTTTTTTTCTCAATTAATTGCATTCGAATGAATGAAAAATCATACAACAACAAACTAAACAATATACGAATAACCTACAACTATATTCATATTAACAGTAACTGCTGGATAACTACTACTACTACTACTACTACTACTACTGCTACTATTAACTGTGGAGCAGTAAAAAATGGTCATCAATATTCATTGTAATACTAGCAACAACAACAACAAAAAATTAGACAACCAAACCAACTAGTAAGAGTAGGATAGAAATAAAATACAGTTACAACAAATGAGAAAATTGGTAATGACAGAGAATTGAATATAATAAAGAAAAAAATCTTCAAAGGAAAAACTTTTTTTATTATTGATAAAAAAATTTAGTAAATATGATAATGCAGACGAATTTATTTATGGCGATCCCGTAACGAAACGCATACACACATACACACAAAAAAAAAATCATCATGATTTCTTTAGGAAAAAATGATATTCGATAAAAAAAAAATTTCGGCAAAATTCGTATAACACCGAGTGTGAAATATCGTCAAAAATTGGCGACGGGAGAGAGTACACTTTTAATTGTCGGTAAAATTGCACAAAAGTTTTAACGAATTTCCAATTTTTCTTCTTCAGTGCTACTCGTAACATAAACAATAGAATTTTTTCAAGTAATTGTCTCAAAAGTTTTCGTTTTTGTTTTTATTGTAAAATGACATGCGATCATGTGAAATTTTTAATGTACGCTTATGTATTTTTTTTTAGCTATCTCTTTCTTAGCCTTGTACTCGTAAGTAAACTAATTCAGTTCACAAATCATAAATGTTTGGCTGGGTAAAAGGCCACAACAATAGTGAAACAGTGACGGCAATATTAAAAATGGAGATTCGTTAAAAGAAAAAGAGTGATTTTTATTTTTTTATTAAATTTTATTACACGCATTCACAGTCAGAGTTTTTATCACGTTCGATTAATAAAATAATAAATTCTTCAAATAATAATAATAATAGTAACCGTGAATTTTTCTCTTCTATTATTATCTTCGAAGTATATTTTTGTGATAAAAAGAAGAAAAAAAAATTCTCTGCAAATAAAAATCAAAAATTTTCAAATTTCCAATTTTGCTTATTAAAGTTTAATTTTTTTTATTTTTTTATTTTAAATCATTTTTATATAAAAAAAATAAATAATTGTTTTAAGATAAAAGAGAAATTAATTATTAAAAAAGAAAGAAAAAAAAAACTAAGTTTGAATATCATGAAAAAATTATATTAAATATAAAATAAGAAAAATTAATCCTCATAACTGGACGATTTCTTATTATTTTCGTATTGTTGTTGGTTTGTGTTTGTGTTCGTGTTCGTTTCGTCTTCCTCGTCGTTGGTTTTTGTTTTTGTGTTTTCATTGGCGGAGATGTTTTGGCCCGGCAAATTTTCTTATTGCTGATTGGTGGATTCGATCGTTTTTCTTTTAATCGAATTTTTGATAAGAAATTCGGCGTTGCTATTAGTTGCATTATTTTCTTAAGGAGTTTTTTTTAATCTAATTGGTGAAAAAAAAACGTTGTTTTTTTTGAAGTGCTTCAGAAAAATGTTCGATTAAAATTTATTTACTTTGATTTTGTTATCACAAAAAAAGGTGTGTGCAATCTACTTGGGCGATATAAAAAAATCTGATTGGACAGGTTGATTTACTTACTAATCATTTTCCAATTGGCAAGTTTTTTGTTTTTTTTTGTTGAGTTTTTGTTATTGGGTTTAAAGTGAATTTAACGGTATACGAGGCCTGTTCATAAAGTATCGCGAGTTTTGAATTTCCTCGGGTTACGTATATTCGATTGTCGATTTTTTTGTGGCGTTATGTTGATACTCATGTCTCACTAAGGTACAGTTAATTTTTGACAGCTGCTTTGCTAGCACGTGTTTTGGCTGGTTTTCGATTTTTGACCATTCCAAAAAATGGATCAAAGAATCTGTTTCGGGAACAAGAAAGTCACACGCGGCCAGATATGGGGAATACGGTGGCTGCGGCATTAATAGTATTTTGGTTTTGGCAAAAAATTCGCGCACAAGCAACGATGCGTGAGCGTGGGCGTTATCATAGTGCAAAAGACAATTTTGGTTCTTTCACAAATCCGGGCGTTTCTGGCGGATTGCTTCGCGGAACTTGCGCATAACTTGCAAGTAATATTCCTTAATGACCGTTCTACTCTGTGGCAAGAACTCATGATGCACCACACCCCTGCAATCGAAGAAAACTGTAAGCAAAACCTTCATATTCGACCGAACTTTGCGCGCTTTTTTCGGTCTTGGCTCGTGCGGGAGCTTCCATTGGGATGACTGAGCTTTGGTTTCCACGTCATAACCTTAAACTCATGATTCGCAAGACCCTCTGGAGCAAATTTGCGTCGTCGTGGACAGAGTCCAACAACTCCCCTTAGCAATGTTAATGCGATGCTGTTTTTGGTCGAAAATGTGCAAAGATCGAAGACGAGCCAAAACACGTGCAAGCAAAGCAACTGTCAAAAATTAACTGAACATACAAAATGGCCGAACTTGTCGGCATAAGTGAGAAACATGAGTACCAACATAACGCCGCGGAAATTCAAAAATCGCCATACGTTTTGAACAGACCTCGTATCTATTTCGTCTTAGATTATGGAACTGGTTAGGCCTCTATACAAAAGTTCTGCCCAAATTTTTTCGAAAATACATTTTTTGCACATGCAAAATAACAGAAACAGCGTAAATCAGTGGGGGTAAATTTTAACGAAGTCAGTGGGTGTCATTTCTATATAAAAAAACGTTTAAATTGAAAAAAAAACTTTCTGCAAATGTGCTGATTCCGCCGTAGCCATATTTTGTGTTTTCAGAGGAGATTATGGTCGTACACAAATTACTGTAGAGAAGACATTAATCTGCGAAAAGTGACTGCCTGGTGTGCATTTTGGTATTAGGGTTCATTTAATTATACCAAACTATATGTTCAAATTGTAAAGATTTTCTACAAAAGCCGCACTTTCTTTACGGTTAAGAGGAGTAGGTTTCTCTTGTGATGAGGCTCATTTCACACATGGTAAATACGTCAATAAGCAAAATTGCCATATATGAGGCTGTTAAAACCCGCAAGTGACTGTACTGGAGGTATTGCTCCCGTAAAAAGTGACTGTATGGTGTCCATTTTGGTCTGAAAGTGTAATTTCTTTGAAAATGAAGCATAACAGACCGTTTCCGTTAATTCTGAGCGATATGGGCGTATGATAACCTTTTTTTTTGACCCCAACTTGAAGATTTTAATCTGGACCATATGTGGTTTAAACAAAACGATGCCATAAACCACTCAATACGACAAATTTTGGTTTTACCAAAGGGCGCATAATTTCGTGGTTTGTTGATGTCAATTGATCATTAAGATCGTAAAATTTTACGCCGTTGGAAGTTCCCAGAACGCATAATTTCGTGGTTTGGTAATGTCAATTGATCACCAAGATCGTAAAATTTGACGCCGATGGAAGTTCCCAGAACGCATAATTTCGTGGTTTGGTGATGTCAATTGATCACCAAGATCGTAAAATTTGACGCCGATGGAAGTTCCCAGAACGCATAATTTCGTGGTTTGGTGATGTCAATTGATCACCAAGATCGTAAAATTTGACGCTGATTGAAGTTTTCAACACGCATAGTTTCGAAGTTTGGTGATTTCAATTGATCACCAAGATCGTAAAATTTTACAAGTTTTTTTTTGTAAAAATATGCATTTTAGAGCATTTAAAAACCAACATCTGTCAAGTAATGGCCGAATTACAACTTGAAATTTGCTAGTCGTTAAAAATTACCTCAAAAAGGTTGGGTTCTGCAAGAAGTCTCCAATAATGCCAAGGTCTAATTAATAAAATGAAAAAGAAAAAAAGATCATGGTAACTTGAATTTTAAATGTAGTTCATTTAACTTTACTTTGCAAAGTACAAATCGGATAACGCCTAATTAATACCGATAAAAATTAAATGCAATTTTGCTATGACTTAAAATAATTTTTTCTTAAATCAATATTCGTTGACTACGGTTCTAAATAATATTTTTAGTATCTAATATCCTAAACAGTGCAACAATGATCGTCATAAAAATTGAACTGTAATTCGTCTGGTTAATATTTCTTTGGATTAGCGGATGGATTTAATATGACCCTGTGTGTGCTCCACGTAGCAGTGTTCAATGTAGCCAAACGTTCATGTCCAAATAAAGTTATCAATGGTATTAATAAGGTCTTGGAAGCGGAAAATATTCGCCCGTACATATATTATGATCGTTAAGCATAGTTGAACGGAAAGACATGATGGGAAAAGAAGCGTGCGTGTAGGTGTTTCCGTTGTTTTGCACAAAAAAAAAAAATAATCAAAGTTCACCGTTTTAACAGCGGAAAATCTTTAAACAGAAATCTTAACCAGACGGAAATGGCAATCAGAAATTAAATCGGAAAACGAATCCAAAGTGAAGGTGTGTTGGTCTGATGGTATCTAAACTTGGTTAAGAGATGATTATTTTTGTATTTGCGGCAATATTCGTAGAATATGGGGGGAGTCTGTTTGGAGC
Organism: Atherix ibis; assembly: GCA_958298945.1. Taxonomy (NCBI): domain Eukaryota; kingdom Metazoa; phylum Arthropoda; class Insecta; order Diptera; family Athericidae; genus Atherix; species Atherix ibis. The sequence continues at coordinate 24,075,602 of OY282605.1, read as the reverse complement.
ACACTTTCTAATTAGATGGAACAGACTGCAAGTTGCGTGCCTAGCACACCGAATACAAATAAGTCTGTCTCAACGGGTTTGTTATGCCTGGCGAGTAGGCTCCAAACACAGCTTGTACGACAGTGGAACAAGTTCATCGCTGTGGCACGATTAGCTTTGCAATGTTCGACTACAAAAGAACCGAAACAATTAAAAATGCTAGAAGCCACCAGAGGCGACACAGCGGCACCGAAATCAGTAAATTGAGATCTTGTCGGTTGTGGGCGCATGTGCGACTGACTATAGACTTGCCAGTAAGAAGTGGAGAGACTCGTTTAAAAACAGTGATTAGCACGTTGAATAGAGTCTGGAATCTGGGAGCGTGGGATTTGCACTCGCGGTCAAACAACTTCGCCAAAAAGATTTGTTACTTATTCAATGTAAACGCCTCTTCCCAACAAGATTTAGTGCCTGTTCGAGTAGGCACTTAGCAAGGCAGGACTCACATTGTCTGTATTTAATAATGTGTGTTCCAATTTTCCTTGTTACATAAAAGTTAACAAAATTATTATTGGTGGGGCGCTACTGCCCTGGATATTTGAACTTGAACCAACTTTTAGCTATTTAACAAGCAAAAAACACAAGATCGCCTTTGTAAATTCGCTCACGAAAGAAGAAAAAACTTCACGAAATATTTTTTTTTCCTTCGTTAAATATTCAATTAATAATCTAATCGAACGAATACCACTGACAATTTAGTGTCAAAGCGTTTTTTCTCTCTCACAGACAACATTTACAGACCTCGACACCTGACCTCGGGACGGTCAGGTAAACAGAAACATTTAGAACAGAAAATTTTCAGGTAATTTTGCATAAATTATTAATCGTCGTTAAAAAATTTATCTGAAAATGAAAAAAATTTCTCTCTAAAATACAAAAAAAAAAATTATAGATATTTTTTTTTGCATATTAAACATTTTCATTTAATAATTGGATTTTTCTTTAAGGCTATAGATTTTCCCTACAAAAATGGCAGAGAAAAATTACGAATAAATTGTTGAATCATTAAAGAAAATTATTCGGAATAAAAAATGATGGTAGTAATTTGCGTCATTTACGTTGTGGTGGCATATGTATTTTTGGATAATTTCGATTATGATTTGCCATTTATTTTTCGTTAAGGTTTTCCCTCACAAAAATATTTTGCTGATATTTATGCATTTTCTAATTAAAGAAAAAAAATATAAAAGTATTTAATGAACATTAACTTTTGATATATTTTGTAATCTTTCTTTTTTAGGAGAAGCTTACAAAAATCTTGAGTGAATTTTTCTTTAATGTTACGAATTTAAAATGCACTTAGAACTTTAACATTTTTTTATTGTATTTCACTTCTTAAAGTAATGCACTTTTTTATGTTCAGTATAGTCTCATTGTTTGAGATGATTTCTAAAATAAATCGAAATAAACCACTTGAATTTTCATTAGTGAAAAATTCCTTACCGTCAACAAAGATGTTTTTAACGCGAAAAAGTTGGTATTTAAAAAGAAAAAAATCCTATTTTACTTAAAAAAAGAAGAACATTCGAAAAGTACCGCGAATTTTGTGTTTTTTCAAAAATTATTTATTTATTCATGAATATCTATTTTGTTCCCTTCAAAGTAATCCCCACCAAATATTATACACTTGTGCCAACTTTTTTTTCCAATCCTCGAAGCACTTCAAAAAAATCATTTTTTATGATCTTGTTCAGATCCTCCTTCAATGCCGTCTTTATCTCCTCAATCGTAGCGTAGCGTCGTCCTTTCATGGGGCTCTTCAGTTTCAGGAACAAGAAAAAGTCATGGGGGGCCAGATCTGGGGAATACGGTGGCTGCGGCATTATTAGTGTGTTGTTTTTGGCCAAAAATGGTAAAAGCCAATTTGTTTGTTCTTCCACAAATCCGTGCGTTTCTGGCAGATTGCTTCACGCAACTTGCGCATAACTTGCAGGTAATCTTCCTTATTGACCGTTCTACCCTGTGGCAAAAACATGCACCACGCTCCTGCAATCAAAGAAAACTGTAAGCAAAACCTTCATATTCGACCGCACTTGGCGCGCTTTTTTCGGTCTTGGCTCGTGCGGCAGCTTCCATTGGGATGATTGAGTTTTGGTTTCCACGTCATAACCATAAACCCATGATTCGTCACTAGTTATGACCTTCTGGAGCAAATTTGGGTCGTCGCGAACAGAGTCCAACAGCTCCTTAGCAATGTTAATGCGAAAACCGAAGACGAACCAAAACACGTGCAAGCAAAGCAGCTGTCAAAAATTAACTGAATATTCAAAATGGCCGAACTTGTCGGCATAACTGAGAGACATAAGTATTAACATAATGCCACAAAAAATCGAAAATCGAATTTACGTAACCCGCGGAAATTCAAAACTCTTGAAAAGTTCGATACTTTTTGAACAGACCTCGCACATTTAAATTCTCAATTGAATATTAAACTAGATAGTCGGCAATCAGTACTGGGATCTTATATTAAATAGTGCAGAAAAGGGCCTATTTCAATTGGTCTTAAGGACCTTTTTACCCTTATCCTCATTATAAATTGCTCTCTTCAAATTTTAAATGATTATATTTGCAGTTATTATTTAAATTTTCTAGTTTTTTCTTCTAATTTAAAAAAAATCGACAAAAAAAAATGGGATACTTTTTAAATCTAAATGGAATCACTGCATGGATAAGGTTCCACTGCGAATGTTAGGGCAATGTTCCGCCATAAATTCTCAGACAAGGGTCCTTTGCAAATTGTTGGGCAAGGTTCCACTGTGAATGTTAGGGTAAGGTTCAGTTGTGAATGCTAGAAAATGGTTCCACAGCGAATGAAACGGTAAGGTTCCACTACGGATTTCGGGGCAAGGTTCCGTTACTGAAGCCATGATAATGATATATTACGATAAAGGCCCGCTAAAAATTCTGGGATAAGGTTTCATTACGAATCATCTGGCAAAGTTGCACTGCGAATGCTATGATAAGATTTCGTAACAAAATCGGCGACAAGGTTCCGACACGAATGCTAGGGCTAGGTTTTACTATGAATACCAGGACAAAGTACACTACGAATAATATTGCAATGTTCCACTACGAATATTAGGGCAAGGTTCCGCCATGAATTGTAAGACAAGGTTAATTTATGTATTCTGGGACAAGGTTCCCGTAATGAAACCTTGTTGCAAATCTTGAGGCAAGGTTCCGCTGGAAATCCGGTGGCACGGTTCCACTGTGCACGCTACGATAAGGTTCCTTAACAAAATCGGCGACAATGTTCTGATACGAATACTAGAGTTAGGTTCTACTACGAATGCCAGGACAAAGTACACTACGAATGCTATAATAAGGTTCTACTACAATTGTTAGGACAAGGTTCCGTTACGACTGGTAGGAAGCTATGGTAAATTTTAAGCTCAAGTTTCATTACGAATGCTAGGAAAAGGTTATGCTACGAATTCTGTAAAAATGCCCCACAACGAATGCTACTATAAGGTTCCGTTCCGAATTTCGAGATAAGTTTCCCATTCCGAACCTAGGATAACGTTCCGCTGCAAATTCTAGGATAAAGTTCCATTACAAATGCTAGAACAAGGTTCTGCTGCCATTCCTGTGATAAGGTTCTGCAGCAAATCCTACGGTAAGGTTCCTCAACAAAATCGGAGAGAAGGTTCTGATACGAATACTAGGTTTAGGTCCTACTACAAATGCCGGAACAAGGTACAATACGAATATTATGATAAGGTTCCACTACAAATGTTAGGATAAGGTTCCACTGTCAATGGTAGAACAAGTTCCATTTGAGAATGATATGGCAAGGTTCCACGACAAATACTAGGACAGGGTTCCGCTTTTAATGTTTGGACAAGGTTCCATTACGACTGTTAGGATAAGGCAACATTACAAATTCCGGGACAAGGTTACATTACTGAAGCTACGGTAAGGTTCCGCTGTAAATTCTAAGCTAAAGTTTCATTATGAATGCTAGGACAAGGTACTGCTACGAATTCTGTACCAATATCCAACAACGAATGCTACTTTAAGGTTCTGCTACAAATTTTGAGATAAGGTTCCGATACGTACAAATTTATCTGAAAATGTAAAATTTTTGAAATAAGGTTCCGATAGTAGATTTTACTAAGAATGTCCTACGAATGCTACGGCAAGGTTCCACCACGAATATTAAGATAAGGTACCATTACAAATGGTATGACAAAGTTCCAGTACATCTTCCTGGAAGCTAATAATAGGTTATACAAGTTTTTTATTTTATTATATTGTACTTGCTTAGACCTTGTTTTTTTTAATTATGCATGAAGGAAAGGACATTATTTACATGACCGCCACAAGAATTATTGCGGGACTCGATCTTTTTGAAATAATTTCTGATGACTTTTTCGCACAATTCAGACTGTAATTCGGGCATTACTTGATGGATGTTATCTAACGGCGTCAAATTATGCATATTTAGAACTGGTCGTGTAATAAGGTAAAAATTGTTGTGTTGTGTGACCTAAAAAATTCGGTTCTCAAACGGTCATAGCGCACAGAATTCCGAATAACGATCAACCCTTCGTAATTCTCAAGGAATTTTCAGACCATTTTCAGAATAGTCACTTTTCGCTGATACAATGGCTTCTCTACAGTTACTTGTGGGTTTTAAGAGCCTCATAAATATTGTTAAAAGTAGTTGCAATGAGCCTATAAAGGGTATATTCCTTATCAAGAGCATAAGTTTTTTGGTGGCATAAAGCAATTTTTGGAGGTCTGAGAAACAGTGAAAGACTAACCTAGCTCAGTGAGGCATTTATCATCTAAAACTACTAAAAATGTCGGACAAGTGAGGTCAGACTGTCGATTTTTACATTGAAGCTGATGAAGAATCCTTATAAGACTCAGAAAAAAAGGTTCTCACTTCAGATTGGACATTACAGGTACATGGTTATCCCACCATGACAACGCCCTCTGTCACACAGTCATCCCTATCAATCAGCTCTGCTATTCACCTGATCTATGACAGTTACTTGAAATGACGTCTTCACGGTACTATCATCAACATTCAAAGGAGTATAAACGAGCATTTTTGATATAGTTAATATTTTAATATAGTCGATATAGCACATCGACTATATCAAAATATTAACGTTAAAAAAAATTACTTAGGATTACATCAATAAATATTCTATAAAGTTTTGACGTTTTCCGATCATAAAAAGTGACAGATGATCGAAAAATGTCCAAAAACTTTAACTTTAATAATAAAACTATAAGATTTGAGCTCATTTTAAAAGTAACTATTTTAAATAATGCATTTAAAGTAGATTCACAGTTAATTGTTCATTGTCATTTGCAAAAGCGTTTATTTGACAGCTGATTTTAAAAATTTTCCTTCTTCCATTTTGCTAGGTGAAAAATTTCAAAATGGACGACACTGAAGAACTGTCAAAATTTACTTTCAAAGCAAAATTACAATAAAATTATCAAAATTTAGTTGGTAAATAAAAGAAAAATGTGGAGAAGTTTTTAAAAAAAAATTATTTTTAAGAAATTGATAGTAATTACTTTATTTGCAAAAAAAACTCCCACGATTATTTGGTATAAAATAAAATAAATTTCAAATGTTATCCTTGGGCATGCATAATTACTAGTTGTGGCTGTCATTTTTTTTTACACTCTAAAAATTTCCCCCAAAAATTACGGCTAACATTAATATTTAAATAAAATTTCCCAGTTAAAAAGTATTGGTAAAAATAGGTTCCGTATCTTCTGGTGAATAATAATTAAAAAATCGATAATAAGGATTAACCACTCAATGAGAAAAAGGACATGGTTGGTTTCTTTTTGAAAAAAGAAAGAAAAAAACCCAGTTTAGGTCATGAACTACAAAAGGTATTAAGGTCACCAATTTATAATATTGTAATTCTCAGAAGGGATCAGATAATGAACGTGAAAAAATACTTTTATCATTTTAACAACTCAATGGCTAATAATTCGTAAAAGGACAAAATTGAGGTTATTTGCCTTACGCACTATCTATCACGTTGTGTTATCGATTAACAATCGAATTCAGATTCAGGACCATTAAGAATAAAACGATTAATGGAATTCGGTCAATAGCTTAATCCAAGGATGAGTACTGACGTTGCACAAAGGTACTTGTACGAATGTTAATGAACGCACATCAAATTTGTCGAATGTTGTCTATTTCCACTATTCCGATGGGGTTGACACGATAAAACAAATCGAAATTTTTGTCATTATAGGGCGTTTGCTGATATGTACATAGCCTTAGCGATAATACGAAGTGTTCTTCTTCTTTTTTTTTTTTTGTAAGTCATAATCGACTACAATATATTATTGATTAGTGGACAACTGCATACCATACGTGAACGTCCTTGGACTTTATAACCCTAAGTCCTTCCACCTTGGACAATTCATAATGCCCAATGGTATGGGTGGGTACAAAAGGAGTGAATCTATGGAATTATTGTGAAATAGAATAATGTTGTTAGGAAGAAAATATTCTTTTCTTCAAGGTTAGAAAGGATATTTACGATCCCACCTAAGGTAGGTAGAGGTGGCTTTTATCCATTTACAAAATCAGAATAGCTTTTTTTTGTGCTTGTACTTGTTTATTCGAATTTATGTCACCTTCCATCCATTCGTGCGACTGCATTATGGATTTTTAAACACTTAATGACCCTATATACGACAACTTCTGTACATACTAGGTAGGACCTTCCCACTTAAATATAGAATATATTATAAAAAAGTAACTATTTTAGCTTTTCGGTTAATTTAATCTGTTTATGTGTGCATAGAAATATCCTTTAATCCATTTGTAAGTAATTTTATTGGTGATATTCTTATATGTGTGTGTTTTTTTTGTTTTGTTTTTATTAATGAACATTAAGGGAATTTAATTTTCTAGAAAATAAAATTGATTTAATGTGTTTTTCCCCTCCTTATGAAGTCATGAAAGCATTTAAGTAATTCTATTTCGATAAATTTCCAACGAAATTACGAGCTTTTTATCTAACAACAAAATCGATTCGATTGAACATTACATGATAAAAATAATATGTTTTTTTTCTGTTTTGGTTAATAGACCATGACTTTGAGTCCTTTACGTATGCATTTTTTATTTGATTCACTTTTTTTTTTATAGAAGAACAAATTATTTACTATACACGTGCAAGAAGGCAATTATAGGTTATCCATTTTGTAGTTTTCAAAGCACAGCCTTGTCATTTGACAGTTTGTCAAATATATATGTCATTTTAGATTATATTTGGTTATTTAAATGTTTGCCATTTTATATTATATAAGAAAAATACCATTACCAGGTGTATAAGCTTAAATCCGCTGTTTTTTAGTCAAAAAAAAAATGTTTTTCTCATAGAAAGGGAAAAACAAATTTATTCAAAGTACTTGCCCTCTCTAGCTAGACATTTTTCCCATCTCTCGGGCAATTTGTGGATACCGCGCCAAAAAAAAACTGCCTTCTCTTTCGAGGCAAACCACTCATCAAGACATTTTCGGACGTCTTCGTAAAAATCGAAGTGCTGCTCAGCGAGCGCATGGCCCATCGACGAAAACGGGTGGTAGTCGGAGGAGGCCAGGTCTAGTGAATAAGCAGGGTGGGGTAGCACCTTCCAGTTGAGTGTCTCCAAGTAGTTTCGGACCATTTTTGACGTATGCGATGGTGAAAAATCCGTCCTTTTTTCAGGCAGAACACGGTGCAATTTGATCAATTGTTGGTGGTAGCGGTGGGCATTGACAGTTTCACCAGGTTTCAACATCTCATAGTACACGATACCCTGCTGATCCCACCAAGCGCACAGCATCGTCTTCCGTCCGAAACAATTTGGTGTTGGGGAAGATGTTGATGGTTGGCCGGAACCAACCCACGATTTCTTACGTTTAGAATTCTCGAAATATATCCACTTCTCATCGCCTGTCACTATCCAAAGATTTCGCATGTGTTTTGGCGTCGCTCCATCTGCCTATCGTTCAATTCATGCGGCACCCATTTTCCGATCTTTTCAATCTTCCACATGGCACGCAGACGCAAGGAAGTGGCTGGTTGAGTAACAAACACCCAATTGCTCCGCGACCATTTTTTGCAATTGGGTATCGTCTTCGTCCAGAAGAGCCTGCAATTCATGGTCCTCAACCTTCCTAGACCGATTTTCACACTTTTTGTCCCACAAGTCAAAATTGCCGTCTTTGAACCGACGAAACTAATCTCGGCACGTTGTTTCCGATAAAGCACTGTCACCATAGGCGTCCATAAGCATTCGATGCGATTCGGCAGCCGATTTCTTCAAATTAAAGCAGAAAAGCAGAGCTTCCCGTATATGCTATTTTTCTGGCACAAAAGTAGACATGATTAGCATAAGGAAAAATGTATGTTGTTGTACGAAATTGCTGACAATGTGCACTGATTAATGTTGACAGATGTCAAACTCATAAAAAAAAGTATGGCGTGCCCATGGTAGCTTAATATGCTTAAACACCTGGTAGCAAAAAAGTTATTAGGATAGATTGGGATATCGGATGTGTAAATGTTGTATAGGATGGGTCCAAGTATACTACCCTGTGGAACATCAGCCAATTTCGGAGAGATAGTGGAGAGTTCATTTGATTCGTTTACTTGAAAGTGTCAGTTAGAAAGGAATGGTTTTAGGACTAGGAAATATGTAGAAGAAAGAATCCTTTTGAGTTTCCAGAGTAAGCCTGGGTGGCAAACTCTGACTTATCTCAAGAAACACACCGGAACAGTATTATATTTTTCTAAACAAGATGCAATGAAATCGACGATGACACTGCTGGGTAGTGGAGTATTCGGAGCGGAAACCGAATTGATGAATAGGAATTAAATTTAAAGATTCGAGTAGGGATAGTATGCGGCGGAGGACTATTTTTTCAAAGATTTTTGAAGGGATTGGGAGGAGATTTATTGTTCTATAGAAAGTGGGGCGGTTTATTGGTTTATTGGGTTTAGGGCAGATTTCTAGAGAATTGGGAAATATTTTGTTCGTAGGATGGCGTTATTTAGAATACAGGATTTAAATGTAAAATCTCACCTTTTTTGCTCGTCTGACACGTACGCATTTTGTGCATGCATGGAGGGATTGTGCATGTTACCCGCAAACAAAACTCGTGCATTGCACGACCAATCTAATTATAGATGTAATCACTTGAATGAGCATCTGCAAAAAAATATATTTTTGATCGTCTAAACGATTTGTGCATTTTTTATTGATGCCATTCTCTAGTTGGTCGCTTTTGTACTTATTTTATTTATTTTATATTATGAATGACGTTTTCACATTCCGTTATTTATTTTAGTAAACATTTAAACATTCAATTCAATATTAATATCAGCATTAATATTTCATTATTTTTGTTTGTTTGTTATGATTTCAAGTAATATTAGTAGTAAAATGTATATTCTAAGCTCCACGACACTAAAGTGCATTTGGCGACAAGAGATAATTGGGATAAGAAAATTTAATTAGATTGAAAAGGAGAGTAGTTTTTGGGACTTAGGACTGGAGCCCACAACCCCTTGAATAGTAGTCCAGCACGCTAACAAGTTAGTTTTTATTCTATTTTTAATTATTAAAATTAAAATTTTTAATTTTTTATATCAACTATAACAAATTTTACATAAAATATTAAATTAGTTAATACTTGCAACAATATACATTCATCGGTCAAGTACAATAGACTAGTTTTTTTTAAACTTTTTTTAAAAAAAAATTTCATTAGGCAACCTTCACTTTGCATAAATCAAAATAGCTGAAAATTATAAATAATAAATATTAAAGTCATACAATTAAATAAACTTTATCATATATAAAAATACAGAAACAAAACTGTCAAATGTCCAAATAAACGATGCGCAAAAATTGCTCGTCCACGTGCAAACATCGTACAATCGCACGATCAGTGTTTAATATGCCGGCGAAATGTTCGTGGAAATAAACCGATTTGACAGCGAACCATTTGCAGGAAAAAATCGTGCACAGCCTTACCGTGAACCGAATCCTATCGATTTACCAAACTGAAAATAATCGTCTAACAACAATAGTGATTTTATTAGAGAATTTCTATTTTTATTTTTATTTATGCTAACATAAAAATATCCTTCAATAGCATTTATAATACAATTTATTTTTATTTTCAATCGTTTTTCCGTTCGTGACACAAGGACAAAAGTTATGTGTTTTCTAACATTACAAAATAAAGTTTATTAAATTTTTTTTTGTTGACTTTTGCTGAAAATAAAAAAGTTCTAAGTTATTTTTAAAGAAATGGTGGAAATGATTGATGTGCAATAAGGCTTTGGATTATTTATATTAAAAGATTGAATTTTTATTAAAATAGAACGCATTTAAAATTTTAATATTATATAATCATAAAAAAATCAATAAAAAAAAACTTTATTAAAAAATTTGAATGATTTTAAATCATAGCAAAGTGCAGGACAGAAAACACAATATTTTTTTCATAAAATCGATATTAATCAAGGGTTACCTAATTTGTAGATCGGAAAGTAAAGTCAAAAGAAGCACACTTCAATTTCAGATTTTTAATAAAATTCATTTTTAATTAAATTACCACAAAAAATACTTGTTTACGTAGAAAATTTTTTAGTTATCGCTAAAATGAGGAGTATTGAGTTTTATAATGAATTTAAAATCAGTTTTTGCTTAAAGACAAAAGGTAATTATAGCGAAAAATTGAAAAAGACGCAAAGTTCTCATCTGACAGATCCGGGCTGCAGCGGCTATTTAGGCTGTAAAAAGCGCTCATATTAAAGGTGTTATCCAATTTGAACTTCGGAAAGTAAAATTAAATAAAAAATACTTTAAATTTTTATTTCATTTTATTGCTTTTAGATCTTAATATTAGGTATAGAATATAAAATTTTAAAAGTGGGTGTAACTAAACTTTTAGCAGGACTCGAACCTTTTGAGGTGATTTTTAATGACTTTTTGGACATTTCGCGCTGTAATTTGGGTATTACTTGACGGATGTTGGGTTTTAAATGCTCTGAAGTTCAAGGATTATTTAAAAAAAATTAATATTTGATGTACTCCTTAAATGAAATTAAGAAAAAATTACAGTGCACATAATATCTTTAATAGACGTTTGTAAGAGACTATCCAATTTGTGCTTCGGAAAATAAACTTAATTAAAATACATGCAAAATTTATATTTTAATCAAATATATTTTATTCTATTGCTTTGACCTTGTTATTATATAGAAAATATATAATATTTATAAGATTCTTACGATACTTCTTGTAGGACTCAATTTTTTTGAGGTGATTTTTAATAGTTTTTACAGTGTCAATTTGATGGCACCAAATCCCGAAGTTATGCTACGAGGGTCGTTCAATAGGTCCTTAGAAAAAGATGGAAAAAAACTGTTTTTTAAAAAAAAGAAATTTTTTTTTCCAACAAACACTTGATAAATCTCCTTTTAGCTCTATACACTTTTCCAACAGTTTTTCCAAAATTTTTATCCCGTCCAAAAAATAGGATTTCGGAAGTTCTGCAAAATACTCATCCGTTTGAGCAATGACGTCCTCGTTGGAAGTGAACCGTCGTCCGCCAAGCCATTTCTTCAGATTGGGGAAAAGAAAATAGTCACTCCGGGCCAAATCTGGTGAATAAGCGGGATGCTGCAACAATTCCATTCTCAATTCCACAATTTTGGCCATGGAAACAGCGCCAAAAATTGTGGAATTGAGAATGGAATTGTTGCAGCATCACGCGCATTGTCCTGATGCAAGAGGATTTTTTTCTTCTTCAGATGGGGGCGTTTCTCTTTGATTTCCTCGCTCACCCGTTGCAATAACGACGCGTAATACGCTCCTGTTATTGTTTTTCCTTTTTCCAAGTAGTCGATAAAAATGATGCCCTGCGAATCCCAAAAGACCGTGGCCATCACCTTGCCGGCCGAGGGCACAGTTTTTGCCTTCTTTGGAGCCCGTTCACCCTTGAAAATCCACTGTGATGACTGTCTCTTCATTTCTGGAGTGTAGTAGTGTAGCCAGGTTTCGTCCACAGTGACATATCGACGAAGGAATTCGACAGGATTGCGATGAAAGAGTGCCAACATAGCCTCAGAGTCCACTGCACGATTGCGCTTATTCTCCTCTGAGAAATTTTTTTCACAGACAATTTTTCATGCAAAATTGAAGCGACTGTACCTTGTGATATGCCCGTGGCCTCAACTAATTCGCGCACTTTAATTCGCCGATCGTTCAAAATCAGATCGTGGATTTTGTCGATGATTTCAGGAGTAGACACCTCAAGTGGGCGTGCTGAACGATGTTCATCTTTCGTGGATGAACGGCCACGTTTAAATTCATTCACCCAATTGTTAACCGTCGCAAACACAGGTGCAGATGTGCCATGAACTGCATCCAACTCGGCTTTGATTTCTTTCGGGCTTAAGCCTTTCAAATGGAGATATTTGATGACAGCCCTAAGCTCGCTTTTTTCCATTGTTATGCACAAATAAATGTCGTTAACTTTAATCGACGATAGAAATTGACCTACGCTATGAAATTTTAACATCTTTCCTGTCGATAATGCTACTTACAAAAAAATATCTTTACCGACACTACAAGCGCAATTTCTCGGATTTTCTAAGGACTTATTGAACGACCCTCGTATCTTAAGAACTTTTTGCGCAATAAAATCAAAATTTTTATCTCGTTTTGTGGCTTGTGGCGCAGTTTTATTTTTTGCGCAATAAAATCAAAATTTTTATCACGTTTTGTGGCTTGTGGCGCAGTTTTATTTTTTGCCCAATAAAATCAAAATTTTTATTACGTTTTAGGGCTTGTGGCGCCGTTTTATTTTTTGCGCAATAAAATCAAAAGTTTTTATTACGTTTTAGGGCTTGTGGCGCCGTTTTATTTTTTGCACAATAAAATCAGCATTTTTATCACGTTTTGTGGCTTGTGGTGCCGTTTTATTTTTTGCGCAACAAAATAAACATTTTTATCACGTGTTGTGGCTTGTGGCGCTGTTTTATATTTTACGCAATAAAATCTACATTGTTATCACGTGTTGTGGCTTGTGGCGCCGTTTCACATATGGTTCAAAATAAAATCTTTAGGTTTCGGCAAAAAAAAAGCTGCATGGACAGTAGTGTTCTCTACTTTTCCATTTTCAAAGAAATACAGGCCAATGACACCTTTCGGCAAAAATGCATACCAGACAGCCATTTTATGGTCAATGAGCAAAAAATGAGCCCCACTGCTTTTTTCAGAGAGTTCTTCTCTTGAATCGTAAAATGTATTGTAGTTACAGCAGAATTGTAGTTTTAAAAAATTTAAGTATTTTTTTATAAAATGACAAACTTTAATTTAAATAATTTTGATCTTAATTGATATATTTGTGTGAACAAATTGCTTAATTAAAATTTTATAGTTTCCGAACGGCAAAATGAATAACGCGGTATTTTAAAGAATATCCTTGTAAACGTTTAAATGTTCATAATATTCCGAAACGTCTCTTCTCTTCTCCTCCTTCTCTGATTCAGATCTTTACTAAATTAAGAAAATATAAATTGAAAAAAAAAACTGATAATATTTTGAATTTTCTGTTATTACAAGTGTTCAGAAATCTCCTCTTTTTCTATTTTTCTATTTACCTACAAACGAAAGTTTTTCTAAAAGAAAACAATAAATAATTACAAAACTAATAAAAAAACAAAATTATTAACCGAAAGAATTCGGTTGACATGGAAACAAATTCGCCATAAACTTTTCTCCAATACGATTGAGGAGACGCTTTTACAAAAGAGCGAACGAACGAACAAGCGCACATCAATTTATTTATTGATTAAATCCAAATTATTCATTCACAATCAGATAAATGCAAGTAAATACATATATAATTGTTACAGTTCTACCAACAGTTCAATGATATTGCCTTTAAGGGTTTAATTTTATTGCTGAGTTAACTTTTCAGAAACACCGCGAAGTTGAAGACCCTCATTTTAATGTTACACGAAACTTGACGAATGACTAATATGCCAGAGACCTGCTCTATCATTTCCAATTGGAAAATCCCATTCGAAAAGGGTTTTTATGTGCCCCTCCCCCGTCCACCCATTCGTAGCCACTATATATTATAGGTAAATTGTGGAATGTGCATTATTTTCAAATACTTAAGCACGCATGAATTAAATTTAAGCTTATTGTGCGTATTAGAAAATTGATAAAAAAAAATCAAATCAAACAGAAAAAAAATTCAGAAAGAATAAAAAAAACGTTCCTACCATAAATAGGGTGGGGAGAGGGGGGTATACATATTGACAATAGAGCTTTCTGCCTAATCTAATCGGACAAATGTTATGAGTCATGCTTTAAAGAGCTTACTTGTAAGGTGGTGTGCTCATTATAGGGTATGGACAGGACAATTTGCTGTTGTTGGTATCGATATTGAGGTTGTTAAACTCTTCAAAGTTGATTTGAAGGTGGACGCTCTAGTATTATAGGTCTTCAGCGAAACGACTAACCTACCCGAATACAACGTCATATTTCTCGAAACGCTATGACAGACTGTGTAATTTTCAGTAAGAACCGTGAAAGCTTTGGGGATGATGGTGGTAGTGGGGCTAGTTAATATATCTAGTCTAAAAAAGTATGAGGATGATGTCCCACTCACCACAAAAATTCCCATCCACATCGCCATCGCCATTCCCCACTGGAGTACTGCAATTAACAACCCCCCTCCCCTGTCCACCCACTCCATTCAACATTTATTTTCTCTCTGAAAAATGAGGCCTTTGAATGAAGCTTGCCCATAATTGCTCTAATTAGAAGTATGTTCCGCTAGATAGTATGATTACCCCTCCCCTTTCTCCCCAACCGTACTCAAAAATACTCCTTTTTCCATAGGTACATATGCGCATTGGTAGGCATTCATTCAGACATGTTTAAAAGGAGCGGGTGGTGGGGGGTGGGGGCTATATTGGCCTCTGTCTGAACGTGTTGAAATTGAAGAGACCAAACGGAAAAAGGGGGGCTCCGAAGCTTTGTAATTTTTTCCACTAAATATTAAGCAAATCGCAACCTTTGCGGATCCATTCGCCTATAATCTCATAATTACGACTGCAAACTTTTTATTACCAGATATGCCACTTCCGCGTCCTTCATCCCCTAGGTCACAGTAGTCTGTTAGGGGTGTGGACTTATCCTTTTTTTTCTTCTCTTTTCTTTTTGCCATATTTTAAATTTTATTCTGAATTTCTAGTTCGATGGGTAAATAAAAACAATAGAAATTTTTTTTTTATCCTTTTCGTTAAGCTATCCTGGATTATTTTCTTGTTTTTTTTTTTACTATTTACTTTTCTTTTAATACTAGAAAATTTTCCAGGATTTACGAAAGTAGACATTGTTTTTTTTTTGCTGCGGTGTTGTGCTAGTAGTGGTGATGATAGGATTGTAAATTGTTAAAATAAGGAAAATACGAATATGACTCATTCAGTGTGCTGTAGTAGTCGGTGGTAATATTCCAGCCTGGATTGTTTGTTCACAACAAGTTTTGCTGCATCCCCCAACTAATTTTCGTTGAGCTGCTACTCCACCCTATACACACGCGGGCATTTATACAACCAGCAATCGTACCATGCGATGGATTTATAAATCGAGTAATATTACTTGTGGGAAAAAGAGTTTTAAGGAGGAGGAGTAGGATATATAGAGTCTGGTATCAGGCGATAAACACGAATACGGAGCATGCGAGAACGTGCCGTGAATATGTCGCCCATCAGTCGAACGAGAGCCTCCCTTCCTCTTTTCTCGAGTAGAAAATTTCATTATTGCTTTAGTTTTGTTCGTTTGCGTTTTTTTATTTGCCCGACAGAAATTTACCATCGTCTCCCTGCCCGAGAGATTGTTGTCCTGTCTGGCATTCAGCCATCAACGTATCCGTAATGGAATAGGAGCCTCATTATGGTGACGATGTTGTGTTGATGGTAGTGTCGGTAGTGCAGTTTTATTACGAAGAAAACGCGAACATCGGTCGAATGAGTCATCGTTGGCGCCCCCAACGTCATCGTCATCATCGTCCTTATCCCCTCATCTACACTCTCATCATTATCATCACATCAACAAATAGTTGAGAGCCAAAAAATCCTCTTATGACTCACAAGGATTCGCTAAAGTTTGAACAAGTGGATGATAGTAAAAATCTACTCAAATGCATGCAGAGCGCGCAGTAACTGCACACAAAAGCATTTCACAGACTGCACTCTAGGCTTGACATTTTCATTTGTAGTTGTTGTTTGCAGTTGAGAATCAATACTTTTTTCATTACCTTTTATGGAAGAATAATTTTCCTTACAGGCCTTGACGAGCAGATTCATTTTTTTGGCATTTGTCCAGCGGAAAATCCTTATGCTACAGTCAGTTCTGGTTGATTTATCAAAAGGATAGAAGAGAAAAAAAACAAGTGCACTTATACTCTCAACAAGGACACATTCAATATGAACAAATGCAATTTTTAAGGACATTTTTTTATTTTTTTTCTTAAACTGAATTGTTTAGCTCTCCTCCCTTTTGTGAAAAATTGAAAATCTTTTCATCTTGACCAGATTTAATTTAATAGCCTCTTTTCGAGATAATCCCCCATCGACTGTCGAGTTCTTAATTTTAAGTGAACTAACTTTTTCAGCACAACTTAACTCATATTGCAGTCAAAAAAAAGAAGAAGAGAGCTTCTTAAATTTTTTTGTTAAATAATTTTATTTTTTGGGACTAATCCGATTAAAAATATTTTTATGAAATTGCTTTTGAGTTTGATTTTCTCCTATTTCTACTTTCTATTTTCTTTCATTTTTATTTTCTTAATTTTATCAATAACTAATCAGAATTTTTTTCTTAATTAATATTTTTTATTGTAAATCTTTTACTTCTAGAGCTCTTCCCGTCCGACCATGTACACTGAAAATGTACTCGTTCGAAATGAGACAGCAAAATATGATTTATGTCGAAATGTGGGGAGGAACTTCATACATGGTCGTACATGGACTGTGGTGGGGAGCAGCGTTAATATTCGATGCCAGATGAAATTACATAAGCGGTCATAGAACTTTTGCACATTTTTTTCAGGTCGATAGTCGCATTTTCGCATATTGGATCGATGGAAAAAATTTCAATTTCAAACTTTTCTGGCAGTGATTTTAAAAATTTATGCTGTAATAAATTTTTATCAGAAAAAAAAATAGTTTTATTATAAAATTCAATTTGTTTTTTTTTTTTTTAATTTAAGGAAATTTTTAAGTTTGGTTCTTTTTTTTATATTTTTACTCAACGTATCAGTCGTTAATTAAGAACAAAATAACAAGAGACTTTTTAAATATAATTTTTTTTTTAATTAAAAAAATATTTTTTTTATATAAAAAATAATTAATATTAGAAAAATAAATAAAATACAATTAAAAAAAGTTTTTGTTTTTCTTTTCAAATCGTCCACAACGTACACTGACGACAGTTTGCTGGGCAAAAAAAGATTTAAATAAATTCTGACCAATTTTGAGAAATACGAGGTCTGTTAAAAAAGTATTGCGAATTTTGTGTTTTTTCAAAAATTATTTATTTATTCATGAATATCTATTTTGTCCCCTTCAAATTAATCCCCACCGGATATTATACACTTGTATAATATCTGGTGGGGATTACTGACAAAATTTTACTGACAAACTTTTGCGTACATATTTTCGCTAACAAATTTTTACTCACCAATTTTTACTGAATATTTTTACTGACAAATTTAAATTGACAAACTTTTACCAACAAAGTTTAACTGACAAATTTTTACTGACAAAATTTTAATGAGAAATTTTTATTGACAAATTTTTACTGACAAATTTATATTGAAAAATTTTTACTGACAAATTTTTACTGACAAATTTAAATTGACAAATTTTTACTGATAAATTTTTGCTGAAAAATTTTTACTGACAAATTTTTACCGACAAATTTTGACTGTCAAATTCTCACTGACAAATTTTTACTGACTAATTTTTAATGACAAATTTTTACTGACAAATTTTTACTGAACACAAGTTTTTACTGACAAATTTTAACAAACACATTTTATTGAAAAATTTCCACTGACAAATTTTTACTAACAAATTTTTATTGACAAATTTTAGCAGACAAATTTTATTGACAAATTTTCACTGAAAAATGTTAACTGACAAAATTTTACTGACAAATTTTAACTGAGAAATTTTAACTGACAAATTTTTACTGACAAAATTTTACAAACAAATTTTTACTTACAAAGTATTACTGACAAATTTTTACTGACAAAATTTTACTGACAAAATTTTATTGATAAATTTTCACTGACAAATTTTTATTGACAAATTTCAAGTGAACATTTTTACTGACAAATTTTTACTGACAAATTTTTATTGACAATTTTTTATTGACAAATTTTTACTGACAAATTTTTACTGACTAATTTTTACTGACAAATTTTTACTGGTTAATTCTCACTGACGAATTTTTACTGACTAATTTCTACTGATAAATTTGTACTAACAAAGTGTTACTGACAATATTTTACTGACAAATTTTAACTGACAAATTTTCACTGACAAAGTATTACTGACAAATTTGTAATGAAAAACTTGCACTGACAAATTTTTACTGACAAATTTTAACTGACAAATTTCTACTGATAAATTTTTACTGACAAATTTTTACTGACAAATTTTTATTGACAAATTTTTACTTGTAAATTTTTACTGAACATTTTTACTGACAAATTTTTACTGATAAATTTTTATTGACAATTTTTTACTGACAAATTCTTACTGACAAATTTTTACTGACTTATTTTTACTGACAAAAATTTGCTGACAAATTTTCACTGACAAAATTTTACTGACAAATTTTTACTAACAAATTTTTACCTACATAGTTTTACTGACAAATTTTTACTGACAAAATTTTATTGACAAATTTTTACTCATAAATTTTTATTGACAAATTTTTACTGAATATTTTTACTGACAAATTTATATTTACAAATTTATAATAGATGATAAAAAATATATTTTTCGGTATTCTTGTTCGTAAAGTTTTGTTTTTATTATTTTTTGCTGTTGTTTTTTCATTTGTTACAATGTCTTCAGCATCGGTTTATAAAAATTACAGTACCTTCTTAATAATAAAAATTATAATAAAAAAATTATAATTCCAAGAACATTTTAATAAAAATAAAATTGTAAAATTTCTTCCGTTTATGTCAAGGATTATTGATTAGTTTTGAAGCTGGTGCCAATCTGCCGTAATCGTGCTCATCGTGCGATTTGAAACGTTTTGCACATAGACACCGTGTCGTTATCTGCAGAATAAAAAAATAAAAAGGATAAAAATTTTTTACTTTTCTAATCTTGTAAATATTCAAAAATTGCCCACATAAATCAAATAAGAATTTTAATACTTCTTTCCACTGACATTGCCAAAATATAAAATTTGCAATACCGAAAAAAGGAAAAATTCTTTTCCAATACGAACGATATTAAATTCTTATTCGCCCGCAGGATATTCGGAAATTTCATATAATTTTTTTTTGGTCTGTAATTCTATCTGCTGGTTGTGTTCACAGGACTTTTATATTTTGGGTAGAAAATTTTCAATTTCATTTTCGATTTCGATATTAATACAATATTTATGATGATTTCACTTCACTTAAATTCTCTTGATGGCAGGAGCGAAGTTATTTTTTTACAATACATCAAGTAAAACAGAAACAAAAAAAACATTACCTTAAAAGTAAGAAACTGATAATATCCTTAAAAAAATGGGAGAATAATGTAGAGTTTTCCGTAATATTTGTTTAGACGCTTCTTCTTATTACACGTGTTATTTTTCGTCCTTTTTACAATTTTCAATATTTTCTTTATAATAAATATAAAATCAGAAAATTAGAATTTATTATATCGTAAAGATTTTTTTCACGTTGATATAAATAAGTTACCGAAAAGAAATTGCCATTTCAAAGTATGACTGAGAATAAATTTCACAAGGATCAGAAGGAAAAGGGACACAATTCCTTTGGCAGAATGATGGTAATTTTCATTTTTTCTCCCCTCTAATAATAATAATTCAAGTAGTAATAATAATAATAAAGAAAATTGCTGCCATTAACAAAGTGTAAGGGATAATTTCATAAAATTGTCCTTTTAGTTTTTGGGTAAAATCCTTCAAATAAAAATATCTAAAAATGTTAGGTTCCATAAAATTAATAATCGGAAATTATGTGAAATTTTCCATTTATTTTAAAAGGCAATGTTACTACGTTCTATGTGCTTACTTTTAATTAACAAAAAATATTTAATTTTATTTTTTTGGAAATTTTTTTTTAGTTTTTTTTAACAAAATTTTTGGATTTTTACTTACAGATCCTTATAACCAATCGAATTTATGCACACACATAATTTTGAAGAAATGGATTAATTTTAAATAAGAACAAATAGTGCAAATTATAGTAAAAATTGCTGAATCATTTTTTAAACATTACAAAAGTCATAAAAAGTAGCCTCATCGTGATAAAGTTTTAAGATTTAAATTATTTTTTTATTGTCCTTGAAAATAATTGTTTTGTTAATCAACTATACACATCCAACTGTGCATTAAAAAAAATTTTATTAACAAAAAAAAAAAAAAATTAATGAAAAATTTGTTGAAAATCACAAAACGCCGCCCCTGACAAGTACCTTGTACGTGATTAAGTGTAATAATTCAAGGATGTCGTTTTTTGATGGGGGCATTTTTGTAAAAGTTTTTTCAATTTTTTCTTTAAATTTTTATAAAATATTTCATATTATTTTAGAAAAAAAAATTACGAAAAATTCTCTTTTTTATATTTTTTTTGTTGAAATACTTAAAATGAAAGTAGATAAAAACTGGTTGCATCTATTAAAAGTAGCTAAATTATTAGTTAATGGTAGATAAATTACTTTTTTCTAAGCAAATAATAGAAAAATAATCCTTAATTCACCCAATTTACGAAAAATAATAAAACAAAAAATCTTTATTTTTAAAATAAAATTCTTAGTAAATTGGGTGAATTTGAGTATAGAATCTGGTATGAAAATTATTTGTTTGTCATGTAAAATGTTTCTTTCTTTGTGACGCATAGCAATTTTAATGAACACTTTTGATGGTATACCTATATAAAAGGATACGTTATCCTCGCAATTGGACACGCAATAACGTAATTAGGAATTTATTCAAATCGAGTGTGCACATATAAGTGTGTTCAAACACACGCCTTTTTTTTATTTTTCTGTTTTAGATTTATTTTTTGTTAGAAATATTTTAGAAATACTACCTTTTAACCTGTCACAGAAATAAGTATTCTCAACGCTTCAATTTCCTTTTTTCTTCTTCTATTTTTTGTAAGTAAAAAACGAGCTTTCTATTGTATAGAAATAAAATTAGTAAAAAAAAAGAAGAGAATAGAAAATTTTTTGTGACAGCTTTTGATATTTTTTCCATTGTTCAAAACCAAAAATGAGTTTATGTAAAATTTTTGAATACAAATAACGTTGCATGAAAAATTCTCATGTGAGGGAGTAATGAATAGCGAAATGGGTGGGTGCGTGCCTATGATGGATTCCATAATGGAAGAAGAAACGCCCAACACTAGTGTGGTTTTGAAAAAATTAAAATTTCTTTACTTATTCGTGTTTACTAATAAACTTATTCAAAGTTTTCCATTAAATTTACTTTGAAAACAATATTTTTTTTCTATTTCTGTTTGCATTTATTCAGTTCTTCCCTTTTGGCATAATTTATTTTGTGAGATCTCATTTTTTCCTTTTGACTGTACTTCCCTTAATATTTGTAAAGAGAAAAATAAATAATAAAAAATTGTAGTTCCGAAATATTTTTAATTTATTGCACGTGAAATATTTTTAGTATAAATTTTTTTTAAATATAATATAATTTTTTTTTTATTAGAATTTTTAATCGATGTTTCCAGTTGCAAATTTCACTCAACATATTCCAGTACAAATTTGTCAGTAAAAACTAAGAGTATAAATTTATCAGTCAAAAATTGTTAATAAAAATTTTTTAGTAAAAAAATTGTCAGTAAAAATTTGTTAGTAAAAATTTGTCAGTAAAAATTTATCAGTAAAAATTTGTCAGTAAACATTTGTCAGTAAAAATTTGTAACAATTTGTCAGTAAAAATTTGTCAGTAAAAATTTGGCAGTAAAAATTTGTCAGTAAAATTTTGTTAGTAAAATTTTATCAGTAAAAATTGGCCAGCAAAAATATGTCAGCAAAAATTTGTCAGTAAAAATGTGTCAATAAAAATTTGTCAGTAATAATTTGTCAGTAAAAATTTGTCAGTAAAAATTTGTCAGTAAAATTTTGTCAGTGAAAATTTGTCAATAAAAATTTGTCAGTAAAAATTTTGTCATTAAAAACTTGTCAATAAAAATTTGTCAGTAAAAATTTGTGAATAAAAATTTGTCATTAAAAATTTGTTATTAAAAATTTGTCATTAAAAATTTGTCAATAAAAATTTGTCAGTAAAAATTTGTGAATAAAAATTTGTCAGTAAAAATTAGTCAGTAAAAATTGTCAGTAAAAATTTGTCAGTAAAAATTTGTCAGTGAAAATTTGTCAGTAAAAATTTGGACAATAAAAATTAAGAGTAACAATTTATCAGTAAAAATTTGTCAGTAAAAATTTGTCAATAAAAATATGTTATTAAAAATTCGTCAGAATCTTTTCAGTAAAAACTTTTTGTAAAAATTCAGTAACACAAATATTCAGTAAAAATATTCACAAAAAACCAATTTGATAAAAATATTCGAATCTTAAATTTTTCCAAAGTTGAATAAATTTTCGTTTGTAGTGCAGCCTTTCATAAATTCACAAGACCTGTGCCGTGAAATTCTTAAAAGTATAAAAGAATAAAGACATCATTTCTAAATATGATTATTTGCTAATAAATTCTCCGTAATTAAGAAACAACAGGAATAAAAATAAAAATAAATGTGATGACATAATGCCAACGAACGACGACCTCTTGTTTTGATGATTTTGGAAAGATCACAAACAATAACACTTAATCTCGACAACAAATGTTCCTTGATGAGCCCAAGTCGATTTGTATTTTGATAGTTTCTGACTCCAGTTCGAAAAGATGACGATGGGTTTTGGATGCTGACTTGGTGCATTGGCAAAACGAGATTCATCGGCGAAAACGTTTTCATATTCTTTGCAGACACAAGTCGATGGCGACGTTATCCAGTCATAACCAGTCCAGATAACAATTTGGGGCCAATAATTTCAGGCTCATAAATAATGAACAGGGTAAATGTCAGCTCTTAAGAGCAGTAATGGCTTTCCTTATAGCGGGATCAACAGATTAGACGGCCGATAATCTCGAGCGACCAGTACAGGTTCTTATGGTTCTTCTGGCAATATTTTACAGTGTATTTAATACAATTCTGGAATGCAGATGAGTCAGATGAGTTCGATACGAAAATATTGCCAATAATTTCTATTAAAAATTGGCACTGCATTAAATTAGAACTTGGAGATGACGTTAGTAGTCCATTTCGATTCAAGTTCCATTAAAACATTCGATTTAATGTCAGCTCTTTGCAAAGTGTTAGAATTGAAAAACTCACAAACCAGTTTGAATTTAAATCGTTTTTTTTCACAATTTTTTCTTAACTGAAATCATTTATAAGTAAAATCATAGATAATAAAAAGAAATCAGTTAAAATGTTAAGTAAAAAAAATATAGTGGAAAGTTGAAATAAAATTTAAAAAAATCTCTCCAACTTCAAACCAATCGGCTGATTTATGATCAAAGTTAATCCAAAAAAATATTCACGAAATTGTGTTAAAAAAAATAGAAAAAAAATTGCCGAAAGCTTTAAGCAGATGTGAGTGTGTTAGTTGCACATAATTTTGCGGTTTTATTCCGTTTTGATTTCACTTTCATGCGAAATGAATTTATAAATTTTTGTTATTTGTTCAGAAAATAATTTGTCATTGCTTGCGACAAGAATAAATGTTGAGAAAAGTGGAAATAAAAGTAAAAAAAAAACCTGTTAACAAAATATCGAATGTGGTTACAAGACAAGAGAATGGGGAGCATACCCACTACTAATACGTAGCAAACGATAACAGACTGCACGACCAGATCTAAACTTAATTTTTGTTGTCGTTTTTCATTGACAGATGACGCAATCGCAGCATAGCCCCTAGCGCCGCGGACACAAACGGAAACATAGTCTTACGATTAAACACGATGATGGATGGGATCGGATAGAAAAGACAAAATTTCCTACCAAATTTGGACAAAACGGAGGCCATTTAAATGATGGAACGGTGCCAGGTTCTTTGTTTTCTGTTTATTTGTTCAATTGCAAAACGAACGGCATCCGCTCCGCTTACCATTTTACCTTTGGATCAGGTGCACCTACGCCTTGCCGTGTTTCATTTCTGCCAAGCCGGCCGTAAATCCAGTCAAATCATATTCAGCTGAGTGGGTTGACATCGACATCGGCAGAAAATAGCAAAAAAAATTCACAATTTCAGGCTGCATTCGAGCGAATATTTATGATTAGAATTTTTTTTTACAATTTTTTTTAGCCATTTTAGAAATGATAACATTTTTTTTTATAATAAAATATTTATCAATGTTAAAAATGTCTTTGATTTAATGTTGTTGTTGTTGTTTTAGATTCTTAATTTTTTTTTTAAATTGTAAAAATTCAATGGTCTGCGTTATTAAAATTATTTTCGAGGTTTTTTAGGATTTGGCTGCATTTTCTTTAATATATTTTTTATTTTTTTGTTAAAAAAATTATTTTCTTTATAAAGTTAACTTGAAATTCTCATAGATGTTTTTATCTTGTCTTCAAAATAAAGATGAAAAATCTTGTAAGAAAACCCGTTTTTATCCGTTTATCTTGAAAAAATTTGTCAGAAATTTTTTAGTTTCTTTTTACGAGGAATTAAATACATTATATTTAGCAGAAATCGCCAATAAATAAAATTTTGTTTATTAAAGCATATAAAAGGAAATCCATCGAAAAAATCAATTTGCAGTAAAAAAATTTCATTAGAAAAAGTTTCAGTTAAAAAAGTTTCAGTAAAAAAATTTTCAGAAAAAAAATGTTCAGTCAAAAAGGTTTGCAGTCGAAAAAGTTTTAGTCAAAAAGTTTGTCAAAAAAGCTTTAGTTAAAAGAGTTTCAGTAAAAAATTTGTAGTAAAAATTTTTACAGTCAGAAAGTTCTTCAGTAAAAATCCCCAATAAAATTTTCAGTAAAATATTTTCATTAAAAAAAGTTTTAGTCAAAAAATTCTTCAGTCGAAAAAGTTACAGTCAAAAAATTTTGCGTTTAAAATTTCCAGTAATATTTTATTAATTTTTCCAATAAAAATTTTTAAAAAATTTTCAGTTAAACCATTTTCAGTAAAAATTTTCATTTAAAATCGTTTCAGTAAAAACATTTTCAGTCAAGGCAGTTTCAGTCAAAAAGTTCTTCAGTAAAAATTCCCAGTAAAATATTTCCATTAAAAAAAGTTTTAATCAAAAAATTCTTTAGTCAGAAAGGTTCAGTCAAAAAATTTTCTGTACATATTTTCAGTAAAAATTTCTAGTAAAAATTGTCAGGTAAAAATTTTAAGTAAAAATTTGCTGCTAAATTTTTTACAAATAATTTTCATTAAAAAAGTTTTAGTCAAAAAAATTTAAGTCAAAAAATTTTGAGTCCGAAAGTTTTTAGTTAAAATTATTTAGTCAGAAAATTTTTTTGTAAATATTTTCAGTACAAATTTACAGTAAAAATTGTCAGCTAAAAATTTCAGTAAAAATTTACGATTTATTTTCTTATTAAAAATGTTTGTCAAAAAAATTCTTGAGTCAAAAAAGTTCAGTCAAAAAAGTTTTAGCCTAAAAATGTTCAGTCAAAAGCGATGCAATCAAAAAATGCTTAAGTAAAAATATCCAGTAAACATTACAGTTAAAAATTTTAGTAAAAATTTGCTGCCAAAGTTTTTATAAATAATTTTCATTAAAAAAGTTTTAGTCAAAAAAATTTTAGTCGAAAAATTTGTAGTAAAAAATTTTTAGTCTAAAAATTTTTAGTTAAAATTTTTCAGTCAAAAAATTTTCTGTAAATATTTTCAGTACAAATTTCTAATAAAAATTGTCAGCTAAAAATATGTGATTTATATTTTTATAAAAAATGTTTGTAGCAAAAAATTCTTTTGTCAAAAAAATTCATTTCAAAAAGTTTCTGTCAAAAAAATTTCAGTCTAAAAATTTTAGTCAAAAACGTTGTAATAAAAAAATTTTTCAGTAAAAATTTCTACTAAAAATTATCAGTCAAAAATTTCAGGAAAAATTTGCTGCCTAATTTTTTATAAACAATTTTTATTAAATAATTTTTTATAAAAAATTTTTATTTGTAGTAAAAAAATTTTGAGTCTAAACATTTTTAGTTAAAATTCTTCAGTCAAAAAATTTTCTGTGAATATGTTCAGTACAAATTTTCAGTAAAAATTGTCAGGTAAAAATTTCAGAAAATATTTTTAATAAAAATTTGCGGCTTAGTTTACGGAAAATAACTTTCGTCAAAAAAGTTTTAGCCAAAAAAATTCAGTCAAAAAATTCTAAAGTCAACAAATCTTCAGTAAAAATTTCCAGTAAAATTTAACAGTAAAAAATTTTATAGTTAAAAATTGATAGTCGAAAAATTTTTCTTTGAACAATTTTTAATTTTATTTATTTTCGAAAATATGAGCACTTATTTTGTTCACCTGTTTTTCAAAAGTAATTTTCACCGGTTTTTCCAAACTTTCCGTTGATATTTCGCACCTGATAATAATTCTGCCCAGTTTTAAGTTACAAAAGAAAATTTACCAATAAAAGTAACTTTTCAACAACTCCAAATTCTGATCATTGCGGGCCCAATCGAAGTAGAAGGCCCGATTCGGAAAGGGCTATTGACCGAACGCAATAACAGAAAATAATACAAAACCCAAAATTCTCAGCTTTATTCGAATTTCTATTAAGTTTTTATGATTTTTTGTAAAAACCTCCGTTATCGAATATGATTTTTATGATATTTGCTATGAAAAGCTAAGCAATTCCCAGAAAAAGGGGGGCACGAGTATATGTAATTTACACTTTTCTGCTTTTTTTTACCTTTTTTACTAATGACACAATAAAAACTTACAAGTCAAAAGAATCGTAAAGAAACCCGAATTTTTTTCCATTTTATCTCAACATTAATCTATAAAATAAAAAGCAACAAAACAAAAAAAAAACAATACCATAAGAGCCCCGAAATTATAATGAGTTCTTCTGTGTATTATTTTTATTTAGAAAAAGCTTACGAAAGCCTGCAAATTCAATCAAATAAAAAATCATAAAAACTAAATAAAAATGTTAGATGAGAACAGTGAATAGAATT
Organism: Atherix ibis; assembly: GCA_958298945.1. Classification (NCBI taxonomy): domain Eukaryota; kingdom Metazoa; phylum Arthropoda; class Insecta; order Diptera; family Athericidae; genus Atherix; species Atherix ibis. The sequence continues at coordinate 24,048,074 of OY282605.1, read as the reverse complement.
GTTTCCAAGAAAGAAAGAAAACGATTTTTTTTTATCATATTTGGCCCCGTTTTTTTGGTATGCTTTTCGACTTTTTAGTGATGTGTTTACCTCATCAATGATCTTTGTTAGGCTCACCTGTTAATGGAAATGGCAGCGCGGTAAATGTCAAAAGAGGCTGACTCATAATTGCCGGGCCTGACTGATGATGGCACACCGAATTGGAGTTTGGAAAAGAGACGAATTTTCTTTTCTTTATTTTTATGTTTAAGTTATTTCTACAAAAGTTTAAAAATGCATTTTTATTGATCGTAAAAAAAAATATTTCCACTAATTTTTAGCAGTGACCACAGTTGGAGTGCGGTTTGGCATTATCAAAATTCACTTCAACAACAAAAAACATGAAATATTATCAAATTAATTTAAAGAAATATTTCCGATGAAATTTGTTTTTTTTTTAATTTTAATTTTTTTTTAAATTTAAATATATTTAAATTTTTTTAATATTTTCTTTTTTTTTATAAATCGAAAAAATAAAATTTGTTTTCTTTTTCCATGAAAAGGTCTGAAATTTATTAATTTTCTTTGAATTGTCATTAAAATTTCATAAAAGCTTACTTAAGTATTAATTTTATTAATATTAAATTTAAATATTGTTAATTTAAAAATTTTCTTTTGATTTCTTAAGCGTTTGGTTTTTAAATTACCAAAAAAATACAAAAAAATACCAAAAAGTGTATACAATTTTTAATTGAATTGATAAATCAATGCCTGCCATTTACTTCTTAAAGATAATTTTGTGTAAATATTGGGCGCGACTACATTTTAAGTGATCCATGCGATAAGTACTATTTTGAACTACTTTTTCTAGTAATCTCGCCTGGTATCTCGCCAATAACACGTGTAATGTTGTTGTCAAAGGTTGCAAATAACGCCGGTTTATTGGCATAGACGGTTGACTTCACGTAGCTCCATAGAAAAAGACGTCAAATCGCACGATCTTGGCGGCCAACTCACCGGTCCACAAATGTGAGATAAATTGCTCACCAAACTCATCTCTCAATATGTCCATTGTTTCACGTGCTGTGTGGCATATAGCGCCGTATTGTTAAAACCACATGTCAACCAAATGCATTTCTTGAATTTTGGCGAAAAAAAAAATTCAAAATCATCGACCGATATCGGGTGCCATTGACGGTAACGTCGTGGCCATTGTCATCTTTAAAAAAATACGCATCGGTAAACCGCATCAAATAATGCATTTTTTTGGGTGCAATTGCAGTTTTCGTTTTACCTGTTGTTGTTCATCAGATCAAATGCGACAATTTTGCTTATTCACATACCCGTTCAACCATAAATGAGCTTATAGCTGAACGCTATTTTTTTTGGTAGACAAACAGATTTTCTTCAAGTTGTTCTAAGTCCCACATACCGAAAATTCGATGCTTTAGCAGGTCGTTCGGCTTCAGTTCTTCAGCACGACCTGTATTTTATACGCTTTCAGATCAAGGTCTTTGAGTAAAATCTTCCGCATAGTCGGGAAACACAATTCCAAAGTGCTGTGAACGGCCAAAGATAAACAAATCGCGGGCGACGGCATCAATATTTTCCTCTGTACGCACTCTGTGCACACGGATTGATGGTTTGATGTCAAATACCGTAAAATTGCTGCGACATTTAATTACTATGGCTTGAATTGCTTGCTCAGTAGATCGATTATAATAACCATAAAATGCTCCAAGTGCACGAAACACATTTTTCACAAAGCACGAATTTTGATAATAAAATTCGATAATTTTTAAGTGTTGTTCGAGTGCAAGTCTTTCCATCATAGAATGGCAAAGCTAACTGAGCACTTTTAATTTTGACACAAAAAATTCTCATTTAAAAACGTTTCAGTAAAAATATTTTCAATTAAGGCAGTTTCAGTAAAAATTCCCGTAAAAATTTTAGTAAAAATATTTTCATCGAAAAAATTCCAGTCAAAAAATGTTCAGTCCAAAACGTTGCAAACAAAAAATTCTGCACTAAAAAGTCCAATAAGCATTTTGAAAAAATGTTCGTCAAAAATTTTCAGTCAAAAAATTTTCAGGACAAATTTTCAGTTAAAATCGTTTTAGCAAAAATATTTTCGGTAAAAATATTCTCAGTAAAAATTCTTTTAGTAAAAATATTCTCAGTAAAAATATTTTCAGTAAAAATATTGTCAATAAAAATTCTTTTAGTAAAAATTTTCTCAGTAAAAATTCTTTTATTAAAAATATTCTCAGTAAAAATATTGTCAATAAAAATTCTTTCAGTAAAAATGTTCTCAGTAAAAATATTTTCAGTAAAAACCTTTTCAGTAAAAATATTTTCAGTAAAAATACTTCCGGTAAAAATATTGTCATTAAAAATTCTTTCAGTAAAAATATTCTCAGTAAAAATATTTTCAGTAAAAAGCTTTTCAGTAAAAATATTTTCAATAAAAATACTTTCGGTAAAAATATTTTCAGTAAAAATATTTTCAGTAAAAATATTTTCAGTAAAAATATTTTCAATAAAAATATTTTCAGTAAAAATATTTTCAGTAAAAATATTTTCAGTAAAAATATTTTCAGTAAAAATATTTTCAGTAAAAATATTTTCAGTAAAGATATTTTCAGTAAAAATATTTTCAGTAAAATTATTCTCAGTAAAAATACTTTCGGTAAAAATATTTTCAGTAAAAATATTTTCAGTAAAAATATTTTCAGTAAAAATATTTTCAGTAAAAATTCTTCAGTAAAAATATTCTCAGTAAAAATATTTTCAGTAAAAATATTTTCAGTAAAAATATTTTCAGTAAAAATATTTTCAGTAAAAATATTTTCAGTAAAAATATTTTCAGTAAAAATATTTTCAGTAAAAATATTTTCAGTAAAAATATTTTCAGTAAAAATATTTTCAGTAAAAATATTTTCAGTAAAAATATTTTCAGTAAAAATATTTTCAGTAAAAATATTTTCAGTAAAAATATTTTCAGTAAAAATATTTTCAGTAAAAATATTTTCAGTAAAAATATTTTCAGTAAAAATATTTTCAGTAAAAATATTTTCAGTAAAAATATTTTCAGTAAAAATATTTTCAGTAAAAATATTTTCAGTAAAAATATTTTCAGTAAAAATATTTTCAGTAAAAATATTTTCAGTAAAAATATTTTCAGTAAAAATATTTTCAGTAAAAATATTTTCAGTAAAAATATTTTCAGTAAAAATATTTTCAGTAAAAATATTTTCAGTAAAAATATTTTCAGTAAAAATATTTTCAGTAAAAATATTTTCAGTAAAAATATTTTCAGTAAAAATATTTTCAGTAAAAATATTATCAGTAAAAATATTTTCAGTAAAAATATTTTCAGTAAAAATATTTTCAGTAAAAATGTTTTCAGTAAAAATATTTTCAGTAAAAATATTTTCAGTAAAAATATTTTCAGTAAAAATATTTTCAGTAAAAATATTTTCAGTAAAAATATTTTCAGTAAAAATATTTTCAGTAAAAATATTTTCAGTAAAAATATTTTCAGTAAAAATATTTTCAGTAAAAATATTTTCAGTAAAAATATTTTCAGTAAAAATATTTTCAGTCAAAAAAGTTTCAGTAAAAATATTTTCAGTAAAAAACTTTTCAGTTAAAATATTTTGAGTAAATATTCTCAGTAAAAATTCTTTCAGTTAAAATTTTTTCAGTAAAAGGCTTTTCAGTAAAAATATTTTCAGTAAAAATTCTATCAGTAAAAATACTTTTAGTAAAAATATTCTCAGTAAAAAATTGTTTCGTAAAAATATTCTCAGTAAAAATTCTTTCAGTAAAAATACTTTTGGTAAATATATTCTCAGTAAAAATTCTTTCAGTAAAAAGGTTTCTAGTAAAAAAAACTTTCAGTAAAAATGTGCTTTTAATTTTGTTTGCTTGTTAAAAAAATGTTGTTCGAGTGCAAGTCTTTTCATCATAGAATGGCAATGCTAGATAAGACTTTTTGACTTTGACGCATGTCACGTGTCATGGGTGATCTGTCAAAAATAAAAAATAGAAAGCAAAAAAATCAAAAAGGTTTTTGTTGGTATCGAAACTAAAAGAATTTTGGTAAAAAAGACGAATATTTCAATAATTTTTTAAATATTCCATGACAATAGGACAGACGAATTCTGAATGTTGGTCCCTGCTTAGATGTGGTGAAAATTATCTAAAACCCAATAAAGTTAGGAGAAATTTTTTTTTAATAGAATAATTTTAGAATCGTAATAAAAAGAGATTTTTTGTAAATTATTTTTAATTCTCTTAATATTTTTTTAACTCAATTTTCTGATTATATATTGAACAATGAAAATAAAGTTTGTGAAAATTTCAGCTTGTTTTACAGACTATAAATTTTTGGTTCTGTAACTGAACTTCTTAAAAGAGAATTGTTTGTGCTTACGGTTGGATGTGGTTGTGTTCTAGGGTGAGCGGTTAACAAGCTAGTGTGTCCACACTAGAAACTCTTTCGTTTCTTTGCTTGTCGAGTCACAAATAACATCGTTCGCTGCGGTTGACTTAAAAACCTTTGACATCAACCATTCAATATTAAATACTAAAACCATTATGTTTTTTCGTTTAATTTCTATAATAATTTGAATTTTTTTAAAATATAATTAATATTAAAGAAAGTGTTTTTTTTTCTTTAAATAAAATAAGATAGTAAATGTTATTTTATTGTTGCAAAAATAAAAATGTACAAATTTGGATGATGTTTATTTGAGCAAAACTTTACAAATTATCGTCTTTGTAAACATTTGTAAGGTGTGTGAAGATTATTTAGTAACGCAATTTTATTTTCTTCTTATTTTTAGTATTTTTTTTAAAAAGAAAATGTTATTAATTGCGAACATTTACTGGTAACCATTAGTTTTGGATTCGGAAATTACATTTTAAATAATTCATAACTATACCTGCTAATGGTCTTTAGCTAATAAAATAGAGTAGAATTCATTAAAATAAGATCAATCAGAAACAAAATGAACGTTCTTATTTTCAAAAACTAAACAAAATTGCATCTGACATACTTTTTTTGATTATATTTAACGAGTAGATAAGCAATATTCGTAGTAATTGAAGAGAAAATTGTTGAAATAGTTAATAAACATTCATAGATAAAATTTACAATATAAAAACGGGAAAAAATTAAAATAATTAAATAAAATTCACGTGGTCAATGGACAGATACGGACGGACTGGCATAAATTGTGGCCTCGATTTTTAGTAACCGATAATGATGGACGATAACGAAAATAAATAAATAAAAAAGGTGGAACTAACGGAAAATACTGTAAAAAGTGAAAAATAATTGTTAAAACTCGTAATGTTTATACGCAAAGTAGTTTTTTACAGTTCAGAGAAATATTATCGTCGGAAGTGAAAAGCGAAAAGGAATAAAGGACATTGACGACGCGGTGAAGGAATGAAAAATGGCAGAAATTTATTGTGCTTCACTAATCCAACTAAGCGGTTGGCATTTATTTTGATGGTATTCGAAAGGTCCTTTGCCTCGGTTTTGTGGTGGTATTCAGTGTCAGGATTTAAAGTGAACTATTCCGAAAACTTCTTCGAATTGACTTCTTAACTTAGTTTTGTTTAAGCAAGTAACTTTGGTGTGACTGTTCTCAATTTCTTAAGAATTTCCAAGTGTTGGCGTGTCTTCAAACTTGGTCATCAGGTCAGTCAGTCGATCTATTGTAGTTTCGATTGTTTTCAAAGGAAGAATAGTGAAAAGTGTTTAGAATTTGTTTTGTTAGATTCGCTGAGTAATATGCCAATAGTGGAAAAAGACAAGGACTCAGAAAAATTCTCCTTTTGCACGTAATTGATTTTTGTCTTATTATTCACATTTTATAAAAATAATTCAATCTAATTGGAAGGGGAAAGAAGGAGAGGGGGTGGGGTAGTGATGGATTATTTTTCTTCACATTTATTTATCTGTTGACCTAAAACAACCATTGGATAAATTGAAAAATTGTTAATCCTTACAAAATGCCTATAATCAAGGCGATTTTAATAATGTATATAAAATCCTTCTCTCCCTCTCACCCTTCACTTACCAATAGCCTACAGCAAACATTGTACTCGTATTTTAAATATTTATTGCTGTAGGCTATTGGGAAGTGCAAGGGTGGAGGGGGAAGGGTGGAAGAAGGATTTTATACAGTAATTTTGTTAGAAATATGATCTTCTCTTGAATTTGAATAAACTTGTTACTTTTAAATATTGTAAGAAAAAGGATCTTCTGACAAAAAACTTCTAATCATTGAAAAAACCCTTCCAAAAAAAATTTTCGGGGCGCTTCTCGTTTCATAAATTTGTTAGGTTTTTTTGGAGGGGAATTTGACGAATACAAGATCTGGTCAAAAAGTATCGCGAATTTTGTGTCTGTTTAAAAATTATTTATTTATTCATGAATATCTATTTTGTCCCCTTCAATGTAATCCCCACCAGATATTATACACTTGTGCCAACGTTTCTTCCAATCCTCGAAGCACTTCAAAAAATCATTTTTTGTGATCTTGTTCAGCTCCTTCTTCGATACCGTCTTTATCTCCTCAATCGTAGCGTAGCGTCGTCCTTTCATGGGGCTCTTCAGTTTCGGGAATAAGGAAAAGTCACAGGGGACCAGATCTGGGGAATACGGTGGCTGCGGCATTATTAATGTGTTGTTTTTGGCCAAAAATGGCAAAAGCCAATTTTTGTTCTTTCACAAATTTGGGCGTTTCTGGCGGATTGCTTCGCGCAACTTGCGCGGTAATATTCCTTATTGACCGTTCTACCCTGTGGCAAGAACTCATGATGCACCACGCCCCTGCAATCAAAGAAAACTGTACGCAAAACCTTCACATTCGACCGAACTTGGCGCGCTTTTTTTTGTCTTGGCTCGTGTGGCAGCTTCCATTGGGATGATTGAGCTTTGGTTTCTACGTCGTAACAATACCAGGTGTATACGCTTAAATCCGCTGTTTGGTCATAGATGGCGTGAGTGAGCGTATTATACGTAAGCTACCATGGGAATGCCATACTTCTTTTTTATGAGTTTGACATCCGTCAACATTAATCAGTGCACATTGTCAGCAATTTCGTAAAACAACATACATTTTTCTTTTGGTAATCATGTCTAGTTTTGTGCTCGAAAAAGAGCATATGCGGTAATCTCTGCTTTTTTGCTTCAATATGAAGAAATCGGCTGTCGAATTGCATCGAATGCTTATGGAGGGCTATGGTGACAGTGCTTTATCGGAAACAACGTGCCGAGATTGGTTTCGTCGGTTCAAAGACGGCAATTTTGACTTGTCGGAGAAAAAGCGCGAAAATCGGCCTAGGAAGGTTGAGGACCATCAATTGCAGGCTCTTTTGGATGAAGACGATATGCAATCGCAAAAAATGCTCGCGGCGCAATTGGGTGTTACTCAACCAACCATTTTCATGCGTCTGCGTGCCATGGGGAAGATTGAAAAGATCGAAAAATGGGTGCCTCATGAATTAAACGATAGACAGATAGAGCGACGCCAAAACACATGCAAAATCTTGCTCTCCAGACAAAAAAGAAAGTCGTTCCTGCATCGGATTGTGACAGGCGATGAAAAGTGGATATATTTCGAGAATCCTAAACTCAAGAAATCGTGGGTTGATCCCGGCCAACCATCAACATCTTCCACAAGACCAAATCGGACGGAAGACGATGCTGTGCGTTTGGTGGGATCAGCAGGGTATCGTCTACTATGAGATGTTGAAACCTGGTGAAACTGTCAATGCCTACCGCTAACACCAACAACTCATCAAATTGCACCGTTCTCTGCGTGAAAAAAGGACGGATTATGAACAAAGACATGACAAGCTGATTTTCCTCCACGACAACGCACCATCGCACACGTCAAAAATGGTCCGACACTACTTGGAGATAGTCAACTGGGAGGTGCTACCCCACCCTGCTTATTCACCAGACCTGGCCCCATCCGACTACCACGTGTTTTCGTCGATGGGACACGCGCTCGCTGAGCAGCACTTCGATTCTTACGAAGACGTCCGAAAATGGCTTGATGAGTGGTTTGCCTCGAAAGAGAAGGAATTTTTTTGGCGTAATATCCACAAATTGCCCGAGAGATGGGAAAAATGTGTAGCTAGCAAGGGCAAGTACTTTGAATAAATTTGTTTTTGACTTCTATGAAAAAACATGTTTTTTTTGACTAAAAAACGGCGGATTTAAGCTTATACAACTGGTAAACCCATGATTCGTCACCAGTTATGACCCTCTGTAGCAAATTTGGGTTGGACAGAGTCTAACAGCTCCTCAGTAATGTTGATGCGATGCCGTTTTTGTTCGAAACTGAGCAATTTTGGTACGAATTTCGCGGCGACCCGTCTCACGACCAAATCATTGGTAAAAATCGAATGGTACGAGCCAATCGATATGTTTAAGTCCTCAGTAACTTCTCTAACGATGAATCGACGATTGGCCAATACTATTTTCTTCACTTCATCAATGTTTTCGTCTGTTGTTGACGTGCTCGGGCGTCCGGCACGCTTTTCGTCGTTCACATTTTCTCGTCCCTCTGAGAACATTTTGTACCACCGATAAACGTTGCTTCGGTCCAAGGTAGCTTCACCATATGCCACAGTCAACATTCGGAATGCGTCCGCGCAATTAATTTTGTTTTTCACACAAAATTTGATACAGATTCTTTGATCCATTTTTTGGAATGGGCAAAAATCGAAGACGAGCCAAAACACATGCAAGCAAAGCAGCTGTCAAAAATTAACTGAACATTCAAAATGGCCGAACATAACGCCACAAAAAATCGAAAATCGCGATACTTTTTGAACAGACCTCGTATACGATCCTTTTTTTGTAAATACAGTTTTTATTCTTAGCAAAATAATAGTTTTAAAATTTTTTTTATTTAATTAAACAGTTTAGACTTCCGAAATTACTTAAAACGCAATTTTTATCATTCTAATTTTTACTGATCATTTTTTCGGTAAATTTTCATTAAAAACATTTTTTTCTAAAAATTTCTCTAATTTCAATTTTTTTCAAACGGATTTTATAAATTTCCATAACTTTGTTATTTTCTTTAAAAAAAAAAAAATTTCGAGCTCTATTAATAAATTTTTTGTACGTACTGCAAAAAAATATTTCATATTCGTTGTTAATTTTGTTCCCGTTTATTTTTTCTTCTCTTTTCGATTATTATCATTTCCAAATGTTAAAATAGCGTTTTGCTCTCAATTAAAAGGTGTTAATATGCTGATTATTATTAATGCATAAACAAATAAAAACCGCACATACAAACACACGTGAACTTATATAGAGAAATTACAAAAAAAAAAGAAAACTACATTAAAAATAATTAAAAGCCAAGAATAAATTGCAAAATTAATAATTTTTATGTAAACTTTAACCTATTAGTGCAGGTGAGTAGAAAAAATAATATACTCAAAGTTAAAGATAAGCGGGAGAGGAGGACTTATTGCTCTTAACATAGATTGTCAAACTGAAAGGGTGAAGATGACGACGGCACAGAATGACAGCATCCTGACCGGGTTGTTCGTGGACTCTCTTTTACACAATCGATCATTGATAAGAAACGCACACACATTCAAAAGCACCCAACCGATCCGATCGTATGCATCCCGTTATGCGGCCGTTCAATCACACCGCATACCACCACAACAATTAATTTTCGGCATACCATCCCAACAACACGCTCCAGAGAGTTTGCATGCCATTGCAAAATGTGAAAAGAGAAAAACCACCAAACTGTAAACAAGCGAATTACGCAAAACGAGTGCGAATTTTTTTATTCTTCGCCAAATAGAGAGCACCAACACAATTGAGCAAATATTTTTTGCCTGTCAAAAATATATATTGTATTTTTTTTCATTGATTCTCTGCTCTTCTTTTGAATACGAATACATTCACCATCGTGCATTTTGTTGTTGGAATTTCTGATGATCTGGTTTTTGTTTCCTTTGCACTCGTTTTCTTTTCATTTCGTCTTTCTTTTTCAATTTGTTTCTTCAGAGGAACAGTGCTAACTAATATGTTTTAAGGATAAAGCGTACCTTACAATAAAAAAATTTCCGTTTTTGTTGATTTCGATTTAATTTCAATGAAATTTTATTTACATTAAATTACTCAAATAATAATAATTAAGTAAATTTTAATAATTTTAAGTAAATTTCTACCTGAAATAAAAATTTATATGTTTTTATATAAATAAATAAAAAAAATTAATTTAATTATGTTATATAAATAATTGATTTTTATTTTTCCTTTTTTTAGAGGAAAGAATGTGAAGTATTCTTTTTTTTTGTTGTTTCCCAATTAAAATTAAATTCTAAATAAATGCTCTGTTTGTTGTATAAAATGATTTTTTTCTCTTATAAAATATTTAATTTCTCTTATAAAATAATTATTTTTTCTTATATAATAATTAATTTTTTTTTATAAAAAAAAAGTAAAAAAGTCGTCTAAAAATTAGTTACGACACCCTACCCCACCCTGTAAATATGTTGATGTGTCCGCAAAATTGATGTGTTTCGGTGGTGTTTTTTTTTAGCATCCCTTCTTTTTGTGATGTATTTTATAAGTAAGTATTTGTAATATTTGTAAGTGCTTTTTTCTCAATTACCTACTTGACAATTTTTACTATAGGCATTTTTATCAAAAATTTCCTGCAATTTTCGGACAATCCCTACAATAAAGTTTTTCTATTCGTATTTTTTATAAAAAATTCCCTACAATTTTCGTACAATCCCTACAATAAAGTTTTGTTATTCGTATTTTTTTTATCAAATATTCCCTACAATTTTCGTCCAATCCCTACAATAAACGGTTGCTTTGCGCATTTTTTATAAGAAATTCCTTACAATTTTCGTACAATCCCTACAATAAAGTTTTGCTAATCGCATTTTTTCTGAAAAGTTCCCTACGATTTTCGTACAATCCCTACAATAAAGTTTTGCTATTCACATTTTTATCAAAAATTCCCTATAATTTTCGTACAATCCCTACAACAAAGTTTTGGTATTAGAATTTTTTTTCAAAAATTCCCTACAATTTTCGTACAATCCCTACAATAAAGTTTGCTATTCGCATTTTTTATCTAAAATTCCCTACAATTTTCGTCCAATCCCTACAATAAAGATTTGCTATTTGCTTTTTTATCAAAAATTCCCTACAATTTTCCTACAATCCCTACAATAAAGTTTTGCTATTCGCATTTTTTATCAAAATTCCCTACAATTTTCGTACAATCCCTACACTAAAGTTTTGGTATTCGCATTTTTTATTAAAAATTCCCTACAATTTTCGTAAAATACCTACATTAAAGTTTTGCTATTCGCATTTTTTTTATAAAAAATTCCCTACAATTTTCGAACAATCCCTACAATAAAGTTTTGCTATTTGCTTTTTTATCAAAAATTCCCTACAATTTTCGTCCAATCCCTACAATAAAGATTTGCTATTCGCATTTTTTATCAAAAATTCCCTACAATTTTCGTACAATCCCTACAATAAAGTTTGGGTATTCGCATTTTTTATCAAAAATTCCCTACAATTTTCGTAAATCCCTACATTAAAGTTTTGCTATTCGCATTTTTTTTATAAAAAATTCCCTACAATTTTCGAACAATCCCTACAATAAAGTTTTGCTATTTGCTTTTTTATCAAAAATTCCCTACAATTTTCGTCCAATCCCTACAATAAAGATTTGCTATTCGCATTTTTATCAAAAATTCCCTACAAATTTCGTACAATCCCTACATTAAAGTTTTGCTATTCGCATTTTTTTTATAAAAAATTCCCTACAATTTTCAAACAATCCCTACAATAAAGATTTGCTATTTACTTTTTTATCAAAAATTCCTTACAATTTTCGTCCAATCCCTACAATAAAGTTTTGCTATTTGCCTTTTTATCAAAAATTCCCTACAATTATCGTACAATCCCTACAATAAAGTTTTGCTATTTGCCTTTTGATCAAAAATTCCCTACAATTTTCGTAAAATCCCTACATTAAAGTTTTGCTATTCGCATTTTTTTTATAAAAAATTCCCTAAAACTTTCGAATAATCCCTACAATAAAGTTTTGCTATTTGATTTTTTATCAAAAATTCCCTACAATTTTCGTCCAATCCCTACAATAAAGATTTGTTATTCGCATTTTTATGAAAAATTCCCTACAATTTTCGTACAATTCGTAAAATAAAGTTTTGTTATTCGCATTTTTTATCAAAAATTCCCTACAATTTTCGTATAATCCCTACAGTAAAGTTTTGCTATTCGCATTTTTTATCAAAATTCCCTACAATTTTCGTACAATCCCTACACTAAAGTTTTGGTATTCGCATTTTTTATCAAAAATTCCCTACAATTTTCGTACAATTCCTACAACAAAGTTTTGCTATTCGCATTTTTTATCAAAAATTTCCTACAATTTTCGTCCAATCCCTACAATAAAGTTTTCCTTTTCAGATTTTTTATCAAAAATTCCCTACAATTGTCGTATAAGCCCTACAATTTTCATACAATCCCTACAATAAAGTTTTGCTCTTCGCATTTTTTTTTTCAAAAATCCCCCACAATTTTCGTATAATCCCTACAGTTTCCTTACATCTTACCTTTAATCCTTTTACTTGAGGATCAGTTAAGATTCAGTTGTTAAAAGCGCCCCATTTTTTTATTAACGAAGAGAAAGTTGTCCTTCAGCTGGAAATACCATATAAGAGAACGATTTACCACGTGTTCTTTGCAAGACCCTCGAAATATCATGGAGGCTTTCAACAAATCAATGAATGACCATCTGAAGAGGAACAAGATGAGAGCATCACCACATATTACCACACTCTACCTTTAAGATTAATGGATTCATGTCATAGGTGTTGGCAAAAGTACCTACCACTGAAGGTGTTCATGTATGCGATACTGCCGGCACTACGACCCCAATCCGGTAAATCGTACTCATATGTGTGTATATGTGTACCAAAAATACTCGTAATAAGAAACACTCCCAAAAGAAATAAAAAAAAAATTCCTTTTCTTATATTGGGCAAAGTTGATTTATTTCACGTGAAGTCGGTTTTTCACGTCAGTTCGGTATCAAACTTTGGCAGGTAAACTTTTTTTTTCTATATCTGTAATTATTGAATAAATACACACTCTTCAACAAAACTGTTGCTGTTGTTCTTAAATAGTTTTGAGTAAAAGTTAAAGAAAAAAATTTTTTTCTTTTTGAAAAATTGTAACACCGCAAAAAAAATTACCTACAAAAATAATCGTGTACGATTGAAGAGGAACTAGAGAAGATTGTTTGGATTTGGATTTAAGAAGAGAAGAAAAAAAAACCCAAATTCAAGTTGATCAGAAGTGCAGAAAGCCTAGAAGTTTATCGAAAAAATTTGAAGGCAGACCAAAAATTTATTGGCGAAGGTTCCAAGAAACACCGACAGACAATTGCCGTACTCCCCTTCTCCATTTATCCACAAACACGAACACCACCAGAGTGTGCACTGAATTCGAAACCGAGTGAACGTATCGCATCACACCGGCACGTAGCGCAACGCAAAGCAACCCATCGCATTGTAACGTATCGCATCGTGTGTACGCGTGCCGTTCTTTCTCATCCACGACCGGCAGGCAGGCAGTAAAACGAATCTTATCGATTCCGATTTGAATAACTACATTCACACTCACACCAGCACACCAACTCTGTGCAAGCTACCGTAGCGAATCGCTCGCATACACCAGTCGCCACCGTTGGCCAACCGGCGAGTTGCCACAGCAGCAGCCGCCACGCGAAGTCAGAATCGGTGGCCAACAAGCAACCATCCATCCGCCCAGTCAGTCGCTTAGTCAGTTGTGCCAACGTCTTGAGACCATTTAGACCATTCAGTTCGGCTATAGAATCTCACTCCGTTCATTTTCAGTTCAGTTCAGTTCAGTGTGTTCTTGTTGTGCTGCCATTCAACAACGAAGTGAAGATCCTCTTCTTCTGCTTATTCAGATCAGATCAATCGATCCATTCGCAAAAATTATTAACTTCAGATACAAATCAGCCGCCCAGAAGTAAATCGCGTCTTTTTCACTAAAATAAATTTAAAAAAAAAAAAAATTTACAAAACAACAAATTAATTAATAAAAACAATTTTTTTTTTTGTTGCTTAAAGAATTATTTTTGCGCTAATTAGTTTCTTTTTTTGGGTCCAATTTCGAAAAAGAATTCTAGTTTAATCCGTGCGATTTTGACGACAAAAGGTAAAAGTCATCAGTTAAGAAAGTGTTTTTGGGGCGCTATTCGGTAGTAAAATTAAGAAAATTTTAATTGATTTTCTTACGTGACTTTTGTAAGAGTTTTCAAAGTTTTTATTTTTCATTCATCGTTAGTTAATTAGATAAAAAAAAAGTAACGAAAATGAGGGAAATCGTCCATTTACAAGCTGGTCAATGCGGAAACCAGATTGGTGCTAAGGTAAGAATTTTAAAAATACTTTCTTTTATAAAAAAAAATAATAGTTTCCGAAAAATATTTTCTTTTCATTAAATTTTAAGTGCATTTCTTTTTCGTCTGAGAAGTTTTTCTTCTAATTTAGTTTTTTTTTTAAATTAAAAGAGGATTTTTTTTAAATGATGGGGGTTTAATTATCCCCTTTTTGGTCATCACTAATAAATATTCTTTTGCGTCATTATAAATATGAATTTTTGAAAAACTTAATAAAAACTTTACACACTTTTTTTTTGGTAATTTCTAAAATTTATATTCAAAGTGAAATTTTATTTAAAAAAAAAATAAGAAAACTTTTCTGAAATCACAATTAAAAGGGTTTTTTTTTACTTGTACAAATCTAATTTTTATTTATTACAATAAAAATAAGATTAATTAGAGAATTTTTCCTCTTATTTTGTTTGTGTGACCAAAAATTAATAAATTTCAAAAAATTTGCTCACTTTTTCTAGGTTAAGAAATTCTTGTAAAAAAATTGTAAAAAATTATTCAAGTTTTAAAAGAAATTTTTTACAAAAAGAATTTTCTAAGCCTAAAATCATAAAAAAATTCACAAAATCAACTTTAATATTTGAAATTATAAAAAAAAATTATCTGTAAATGTTATTGAAAAAAAAAACTATCAAAAATTTTGAATAAAAATTATTTAAAAATGTTAAAACATTGCCTAAAAAATATTTCTCAAATTTTCTAGGTAAAAAAAGTTTTGAAGGAAAAATTCAGAAAACAAATTTTCTCAGCCTAAAAATTCCTATTTTATTCATAAAAAATGCTCAGCTATAAAAATTTTGAATAAAAAAAAATTTTAAATTTTTAAAAAATGCTTAAAAAAATATTTTTCAAATTTTATAAAAAGGAAATTTAAAAAAAAAATTTGTAAGATTTTCTTAAAAGCTTTTTTAAAATTATTTGAAAAAAAATACATAATTTTAGTGGAATTAAAAATTCCAAAAAAAACCTGGACTGACCATTAAATTATAAAAAACTAGGCAGTTTTTCTCCCTAAGGCTTCTGGAAAATTGCCCAGTTTTTTAGGAAAAGTTCACAACAACAATTGTTTTAAACGAAATTTACAGTTTTTTCTCAAAAATTCCCAAACTAACTTAATTTTCCAAATTATAAAAAAAATTTCGCAAAATATTAATTATCTGAAAATATTTTTGAAGAAAAAATTATTTCCCAAAAAAAACTATAAAAAAAATTTAAAAATGTATAAAAAAATGCTTAAAAAAATATTTCTTAAATTTTTAAAACCAAAATTTCAAAAAAAGGAAGATTTTCTTAAAAATTTATTTAAATATATTTGAAAAAAAATACGTAATTTTTGTGTAATCAAAAATTTTAAAAAACCTGGTCTGACTTACTACAATATTAAATTTTTCCCAAAAATTCTCAAATCAACTCAAAAAAATGTATTTTCCAAAAAAAACTGACAAAATTTTGAATAGAGAAAAATTTAAAAATTTAAAAAAAAAATAGCCAAAAAAAATATTTCTCAAATTTTATAAAAATGAAAATTTAAAAAAAATTGTAAGATTTTCTTAAAAACTTGTTTAGAATATCATTTGAAAAAAAAATACATAATCAAAAATTCCAAAAAAACCTGGACTGACTTTTAAATCATAAAAAGTACCCAGTTTTTCTCCCTTACCCTTGTGAAAAATTGCCCAGTTTTTTTCAGGAAAAATTCAAAAAATCAATTTTCTAAGCGAAAATTTCTAGTTTCTTCCAAAAAATTCTCAAACCAAATTAATTTTCGAAATTATAAAAAATATTTCGTAAAACATTAATTATCTAAAAATATTTTTAAAGAAAAAATTACTACCTAAACAAAAAATATGAACAATTTTGAATAAAAAAAAATTCTTAAAAAATTGCTTAAAAAAATATTTATGGAAACTAAAATTCCAAAAAATTATAAGATATACTCAAAAAAAAATTATTTGAAATAAATAATTTCCTTAAAAAAAAACAATCAAAACCAAACATTTTTAATTAAATAAAAAAAGGGTTAAAAGTTTTATTTTCTATTAGAACCAAAAGAAATTATTTAGTAGAATTTTTTTATTTTCAATTTTGTTAAATATTCACTTTTGCGAAACAATATGGAAAACGAACGAAGACAAAATTTGGTTTTTTTTTGGAATCCGTAGTAGTGACACATTTGTTCATATGGCGTACGATATCCTTACGGGATGCACTTATTATTGTGAACAGACGAGACAGACAGGAAAACTGAAAACCGATACATTCGCTTAGTCACGAGTACTTGGCAAATCGGAAATAGGATCGGATGGGATAAGATACGAGTAGTCGAGGATTCAGTCATATATGCAGACATTCAGTGGTGCATAAATGTCCCGTCGAATTGCTAATTTGTCGTAAAAGGATGTACACTGATCCCTTGTAGGGCTTCAGAAAATTTGCCAACAACTGTGGAACATCCCCTGCAGTGAATTCTCATTCATTGGCTAGGTGGATGACTCACAACTCACACAGTTCGGGTTGCTTTCTTTTGTGTCATGGAAGAACATTTCTGGCGACCAACTCGGCGTATGAGGGCGATTTTTTCCGACTTCCTTTCGAGTATCACTCATTGTTAAGTTTGGTTTTAACATATTAATTTTTAATGACTATCATCAAAAGTGGTTTTTTTTTCAACTTCGTCGTATATTTTCTAATCAATATTTCGGAAATTCCCCAGAATTTCAACAAATTTCCAATTTGTCTACGTTCGATATCGATTCTTAAAAATCAATCGATTCTGTTCCAATGACACTCATCCTTTTTTTTTTTTAATAGCATAGCCACGCCATCTCCTTCCATCAGCTGTTTGGTGCTGAAATTACGTTTAGAATCGATGGACTTTTGTGAATTCTAACTTCAGGAAAATTAGTCCTTAATCAACTTTTGCTTCAGAAAAATTTTGTTTTCTGGAAATTTTTTTATGAATTTTTTTTTTTATAAAAATTTTTTTTTCTAAAGAGTAAGAGAAAAAGTCCTTAATTATTTTATTATTGAAATTTTTTTATGAGCATTCCTTATTTTTAATTTTTTTTTACTAAAGAGTATGGAATATCATAAAAGTTGACAGCAATTTTTGAAATTAAAAAAAAATTCGTAAATAATAATTATCGGAAAATATTTTTGGAAACAGAATTATTTTCCAGAAAAAAAAGTTTAAATATTTTTTGAAGAAAAAAAAACTATTTTGAAATTATTAAAAATTGCTTAAAGCAAAAAATTTCGGAATTTTTATTAAAACTAAAATTCAAAAAATTGTAAGATTTTCTTAAAAAAAATGCATTAAACAAAATTTTTAAAAAATTTTGAATAAAAAAAACTATTTTGAAATTATTAAAAATCGCTTAAAGCAAAAAATTTCGGAATTTTTATTAAAACTAAAATTCAAAAAATTGTAAGATTTTCTTAAAAAAAATGTTTTAAAAATTTTTCTTTTATCAGAATCAAAAGAATTTTTATTTTGGATATTTTTTTATAAGTTTTATAAATTTTTACTTTTAATTACTATTTTTTTTATTACTAAAGTGTATGGAAAATCATAAAATTTGACGCAAACTTCTTTGGGTGATGGTCAAAAACCATCGATTTAACTTATCGTAAAAGAAAAAATTTCATATTTTACTAATTTCCGTATTTTTTTTATTTAAAAAAAAGAAAATTTTAAATAATTTCCTTATAGTTTTAAAATTACATTTTAAAAAATTCTTTAAAAAAAAATTTCGATTGTTTTAATGAAATTTGAGTTTTTATTTCACATTTTTTTTATAATAAGAATAATTTTTATTTAAAAAAACGAAAACGTATTTATTAAAAAATAATGTTTAAAATTTTTCTTTTATCAGAACCAGAAGAATTATTATTTTGGAATTTTTTTTAGAAATTTTTACTTTTCAATTACAGTGTATGGAAGATCAGAAAATTTGACGCCAATTTTTTGGTTAAACGTCAAAAAGTATCGATTTAACTTATCGTAAACGAAAAATTTTTAAATAATTTTTAATCACAAACTGCGGAGCAATTTCTTTTCATCTTAAAAAATTCTTTAAAAAAATATTACGTTTGCTTTGATGAAATTTCAGTTTTATTTACCCTTTTTTTATAATAAGAATAATTTTTATATAGTAGAAAAAAATATTTACATATTTTTTCATGAATATTTTCTACAATAAAGTCACCACGATTATTTGCTAAAAAGCTCCTTGCAAGCCTGAATAAAAATATTCCTAGCCAATATTTTCCTTTGAAAATCGATTTTGGTATGATTTTCTTCTTCGAAATCAAATCTTTGTTCAGACAATAGACAAACCCGATTATTGGGGATAACAGGTTTTACTGTTTTTTTTTTAAATCTTCTTTATAAAATAGTTTTTAGAAAATTGCAATCCACTTCAAACTGTGCAATTTTACTTAAAGTTTTCTTGATGAACAAAGATTTTTTTTCTTTGGTTTTCTTTTTGGAACAAATATAAAAATGAAAACTTAAGAAAATTACTCAATAGTATTGGAGACTAAACAAATTCCTCCCATCTTCCCTTGGCCTGTTTATTTTTCTGGTAAAAGAAACCAGAAAGAAATTGATTTATTTTCAAGTGCGGGTATACAATTGGATTTTTAAGATTCCTCTTCAAGATTGTATGCATATTAGCTGCACAAATAAGAGCACCAATTTCGATGGTCTTAAAAGTTTTTTTGTATGGTCATGTTTTACATCCAATCCACAGTGGCCCCCCCTTCCAGAGTAAGTAGCAAGTTTGATTAAATTGATTTTATTCAATTGTATTCTCTTAACAATGAATAAGGAAATTTAAAACTTAGTCTCGGATTTCGAATTGTACTTATTGCATTCGATTCGATTTGTTTTTTCTTCTATTTGAACCCTGCTTGCTGCTAAAAAACTTGTATTTTTCCTTCTGTGTGTTCATTTTTTTCTGCTCTTAGTCAATTTGAATTTCTTCTGGACTCTGGTCATCACAACTTGACTACCCCACCAACCAACCAACCAACCAACCAATAGTACTGATAAAAGTCATCGTCTTCGTTTTTGAACTTTGATAGTAGAAAGCGTCTAGTCACACTTCTTTGACATGGATTTCTGTGTTATGCACGAATAAATTCCTCTTTGATAATCCATTGGAAAATGTTCAAAATGCCACATCGTCTTGGATTCAATTTTCCTTCAACTGTAAATATTCGTCTATATTCGGTTAATAATATGATTACGTACGTTCACCGACATTCATTAGAAATGCTCACAAAGCAGAAATTTCATATAAGAAATTTTTCTTAATAACATTTTTTATGATTCTTTCCTCTTTTTTTTTTTTACTATATTGCAATTTTTCTTTAATTGCTTATTTGTGGGTGTATTTAGTAGAATTTCAATTTATTTGTTTTGTAATAAAATATCAAAATATAAACGTGGATAGAATATCATAAATTTTCCTTAGCTTTTTTTACCTTTTTTTGGATGAATTTTTTATATACTTTTCTTAAATTTAAGACTAATTAGTGGAGAATTTTATTAAATTGGAAAAATTTTTATACTTAAAGTTAAATAAGAATTTAAAAAAAAAATTGATCAAATTTTTTATTATAATTTTGGCCCCGCTTTTATTCTTG
Source organism: Atherix ibis (assembly GCA_958298945.1). Taxonomy (NCBI): domain Eukaryota; kingdom Metazoa; phylum Arthropoda; class Insecta; order Diptera; family Athericidae; genus Atherix; species Atherix ibis. Next base: position 24,027,903 of record OY282605.1, on the reverse strand, counting down.
TAGAAGATTATCCAATTTTTGCTTTGTCTATATTCAGGCTAAATGAAGGTTTGATTAAAAGGACTTAGGAAATTATATCGAAAAAATTAATTTTCTTTTGGAAAGAATGGTCAATATTTTAACGCTAATACACAATTCTCAAAATATGACAGATTCTAGCTGCAGCGCTTTTTGAGCTGCAAAATGTGCTCTTATCCAATTTGTGATTTGTCTATATTCAGGCTAAATGAAGGTCTGACTGAAAGGACTGACGAAATTATGTCGAAAAAATTAAATTTCTTTTGGAAAGAATGGTTAATATCTTCAGCGCGTCATAGATAACGCTAACACACACAATTCTCAAAATATGACAGATTCTAGCTGCAGCGCTTTTTGAGCTGCAAAATGTGCTCTTATCCAATTTGTGATTTGTCTATATTTAGGCTAAATGAAGGTCTGACTAAAAGGACTAAAAAAATTATATCGAAAAAATTAATTTTCTTTTGGAAAGAATGGTCAATATTTTAACGCTAATACATAATTCTCAAAATATGACAGATTCTAGCTGCAGCGCTTTTTGAGCTGCAAAATGAGCACTTACACAAATTGTGATTCATCTATATTCAGGGTAAATGAAGGTCTGACCAAAAGGACTGAAGAAATTATATCGAAAAAATTAATTTTATTTTGGAAAGAATGGTCAATATTTTAACGCTAATACACAATTCTCAAAATATGACAGATTCTAGCTGCAGCGCTTTTTGAGCTGCAAAATGTGCTCTTATCCAATTTGTGCTTTGTCTATATTTAGGCTAAATGAAGGTCTGACTTAAAAGACTAAAGAAATTATATCGAAAAAATTTATTTTCTTTTGGAAATGATAGTTAATATTTTGATGGCGTCATAGAAAACGCTAATACACAATTTTAGCTGCAGCGCTTTTTAAGATGCAAAATGTGCTTTTATCAAATTTGTCCTGCGGAAAATACATTAAAAAAATATAAATTGAATTGAAATATTTAAAACATTTTCTATAATGATTACATTTTTGTAAACTTTGCCATTATGCATCGTACTAATAATGTTATTAAAATAACTATCACGAGTCTTCTTGTAGGAGTCTGTAAACTTATAGAATGTTGGTTTTTTAATTGCTATAAAATTTGATAAATATAATTTTTTATTTAATCCTCTACAAAAGGGTTGAACGGCGTTGATGACGCACACCATCTTAAAATATCCCGATTATACGCTCTGGACACTTTTCGCGTAATAAGGCCAAAATATATCGTTTTGTGTGGTTTGCGGTGCCGGTTTTTTGAAACCACATATAGTCAAGTTAAAAAAATCTATAAATTCAGGTTAAAACAATCGTATTAATGGTCTTTCCTTTTCCATTTTCAAGTGAATACCAGTCAGTCAATTTTTATAGATATAATGTCTTCTTCGTAGTTGTGGGTTTTAAGAGCCTCATCAGTTTCAATTTTACAATCAAACGGGAAATAAGCCTGATTATTGAAAAGCACTTGTTGGAAAAGAATGTTTTTCCATCAGTAAATAATTTTTGATCCATAATAAAAAAAAAGCCAAACGTCAAGCTAAATAAAAATTATCCTGAATGAAACATACGAGGTCTGTTCAAAAAGTATCGCGAATTTTGTGTTTTTTCAAAAAATTATTTATTTATTCATGAGTATCTATTTTGTCCCCTTCAAAGTAATCCCCACCAGATATTACACACTTGCGCCAACGTTTTTTTCCAATCGTCGAAGAACTTCAAAAAATAATTTTTTGTGATCTTGTTCAGCTCCTCCTTCGATGCCGTCTTTATCTCCTCAATCGTAGCGTAGCGTCGTCCTTTCATGGGGCTCTTCAGTTTCGGGAACAAGAAAAAGTAACAGGGGACCAGATCTGGGGAATAAAGTGGCTGCGGCATTATTAGTGTGTTGTTTTTGGCCAAAACTTCGCGCACAAACAACGATGCGTAAGTAGAGGCGTTATCATGATGCAAAAGCCAATTTTTATTCTTCCACAAATCTGGGCGTGTCTGGCAGATTGCTTCGCGCAACTTGCGCATAACTAGCAGGTAATATTTCTTATTGACCGTTCTACCCTGTGGCAAGACCTCATGATGTACCACGCCCCTCCAATCGAAGAAAACTGTAAGCAAAACCTTCACATTCGACCAAAGTTGGCGCGCTTTTTTCTGTCTTGGCTCGTGCGGCAGCTTCCATTGGGATGATTCAGCTTTGGTTTCCACATCATAACCATAAACCCATGATTCGTCAGCAGTTATGATCCTCTAGAGCAAATTTGGGTCGTCGCGGACAGAGTCCAACGGCTCCTTAGCAATAATAATGCGATGCTGTTTTTGTTCGAAATTGAGCAAAAATTGAAGACGAGCCAAAACACGTGCAAGCAAAGCAGCTGTCAAAAATTAACTGAACATTCAAAAAGGCCGAACTTGTTGGCATAAATGAGAGACATGAGTACCAACATAACGCCATAAAAAAATCGAAAATCGAATATACGTAACCCGTGTAAATTCAAAACTCGTGATACTTTTTGAACAGACCTCGTATATTTTGACAGCTGTCAAATTTTATGGTTATACTTTTCTAACCTCAAATTAGAATGTCTTAATTTTTACAATTTCCTCAATAGAAAATTATTCTTAACTTCTTTGGCAACAGCAATTTTATTTTCCATTTCAATAAATTTTATCCAGAACCAAATGTAATTGGAGACTACCCCATGTTATAGGCTGTCAGAGTCTACCCAACTAATATGCTTATTGAGACTTTGTTTGTTTGATAAAAGATATTCGAAAATATGTAAACAAAACCATAAAAAATAATAGGACAATATAAAAAAGAATTTTCGTCTCCAAAGTGGATATTGTAGTTAGTGTCTACGATGGTTGTTGTTGTTGTGTGTGGCTTTTATCGTTGTTGTTATTTAGATTTGATGGACGCTATTAGGAAGCTTAGTCATACAATAAACAACAAAATAATCAGCTTTTCTTTCGGTTGAATTTATTATTTTAGGTAATACAATTCGAAAGATTACCAAGAATCCGAATATGAATTAAATCGATTCGGTTGAAAAATAATTTTCCTTAAAAATAATTCTCAGCTTACTTGGGTTGTCTTGTTTAGTGGTTGGTCACTTACACTGAAGTTCACGAACACGTAACTTAAAGTTTTTAATTTTTTGTTGTTAAAAAGCCGTTTGAATTTTGTTTTGCGTGTAGAATAATTTTTTCCATAGTTTTTATTGCAAAACATTTCCATGAGTAATCGTATCACACGAAATCGTTAAAACGCTCTTCGTTTTTTTTTTTTTTGCATGATGGAAGATACCACGAACCTCCTTTTTGGTTATTTTGTCTAATTACGACGAAAATCGAGTATGGTTTTGAACAGAGAATCACTCACAACAAAAAAAGGGAATACATAACCGATGGCGTCCATCATACAATATCAAGGTTAGATTCTGGGTAGATTTATTCAAATCTAAGTTATTCTCTTTATTTTTTTGTTGTTCATGGTTTGGGATGACTTGGAAAATGTTGGCGACGAATCACAGTGAAGCGGCTAAAAAACCTACGATAGATATTTACTCCGTGTACCAGTATAATAAGTAAAATGACTCAATTTCGGTTCGACTAATCAAAAGCCATTTAGACCGGACTAATGAGTGACATACTCGTATCCGTACACCCGTTCACGTACCCGTGCCAGTACTGAGTTAGTATTTAATCAAAGCGAATACAGCGTAACTAATAATAGTGCGTTTAAGTGCAAATTGACGCTTGGCTGGCTAGTAGGTTGGCTACTAAATAGGTTCACTGGCTGATGATGGTTAAGAGTTAAGAACTCAATCAACTTGTTGGTCTGGTCACTCACATTAATCGACTCCATTTCCAGTGCTTTTTACATTTCACTTTGAAATGACTTCTTCGAAAACCCCCAAAGAACGGAAATAATGCTTTTTGGTCTTGTCCCTCCACCATTCTCCCACTTCTCTGCCTTCCTTAGTTCTAGTACTCTCCGCTTTTTGATATAAATCCGCACTTAAAATTTACCTCAAAAAAATTGTAACTAAACTTTTCAGAAATGTAAATTTACCTTTATTTTCGAAAATATAATCTTTAAGTTCGAATACATTAAGAATTTTTTTTCTTTTAGAGTAAATCCAAAAGACAAAAAAAACTACACTGACTATTAAAATCATAATTGAAATCTGGGTAATTTGAGAAAATCTATTGTTCTCTAAAAGTTATTGTAAATATTTTATGCCCTGATTTAGTGATATAGCCGGAGGAGTGCCCTTTAGTTCTTACCAAATAACCTGAGTTTTTCTAGAGCTAAGAATATACATTTCGGTGAAAATGCTATTAGAAATGAATTTAAAAAAAATTCTTTTGTATTTTTTATTTAATTTATGCAAGCACATAAAAACAAAACTGTTTTTAAGATATTTCTTCTGTAAATTAAAAAAAAGAGCTCTTGAGATGACCCGGTTCTCAATTGCATTCGGTATTGGTTGGTGAACAACCGAAATATTCAGCTGCATTGGGATCTTGGTTATGCTGCTACTGTCGGCGGGAGAGGCTCTCTAATGTTCAGTACTCATTGAAATATCAAATCTGCTCTATTAACAACGGCGGTCTGATAAGTCAGTGATAAATAAAACAAATAATTAAATTATTTAAGAAAAATTGATTTATTTATCAAGAAAGTCTCTTTTTAGCTTGATACAAACTAGATTGTCTAACAATATTCCAACTTATTTATATCATTCGTTTGGTATGATTTATCAAACTCTGCCAAATAAGCCTTAATTTCGGCTATAAGTTAAAAATTGGACGCAAATTTATTTCCACCAAGTCATTTCCTCATGGTTTTTGATTTGGTTTTGCTGTCATAGATTTTTTTATTTTTATGCTTGTGCATAATTTCTCATAGTCAACTAAAAATAGTAAAAGTATCTAATAAATAAAAGGCCAAGATGGAGAGATGAATTGTTTTTTATTACTAGTTAGCGCCTATTCTAATCTGTTAGAATCAATTATGTGATCACTAAATAAGAGCACATTTGGTTCGATATTAAAAATCTAAAATGGAGAAAATACGTAAATTTTTTAATTTCTTATATTATACGAGGGCAGTATGATAAGTTAGTGATACATGTTAAATAAAAATGCATTTATTATACAAAAATTGATTTATTTATCAAGATAGTCTTTTTTAAGTTTGATACAGTCCGTCCAAAAATATTGCATTTTTTTATACTATGCGTGTAGTATGATTTGTCAAACCTCAGTTTCGACGATAATATCAGAATTGGCCGTAAATTCATTTCCACGCAGTCATTTCTTCATGTTTGAAAATAGAAAAACGTCGCGGGGATCTAAAGCTGTCGTTGCATTGTCATGATGAAGCAGAACATTTTCAATACTAATTGCAGTCGTTTTGTTTTCATTTCATTATTCAACTGGTCTAATTTTCCTTTTTTTAGACAGTCGCTGAAAATTATACCAAGTGCATCCCAGAAAATATGGATCAAAGTTGTTTTAATTTAACTTTGGTTTCTGGTGTGTAATGGTGAAATCCTGTTTCATCAACTGTTATGAATTTATTTGGACGAGGTTTAAAAATTACTATTATTAGAAGTATTACGTGAATACGCTTTTGCTCAGGTATTAGCAAACGCACGTAACTTTTTACGATACCCTACTCCTGCCAAATATTTCATGTAAGCTATTGCTGACACATTCTTTTCATTTCAGTTTGCCATTTCAGTTTCTCATACACTTTTTATCGACGGTCTTTTCAAACAATAAAATTGATTTTATTCATTATTTATTATGACCACCACAAAATTCAGCAAACCATTTCCAAATCATACCATACGATGGTGAAAACTCCCCATTATACTTTTTAATCTTGATTTAGGAATCAGAAATTATTTTTACACTTCAAAAATAGTGTCCTATTAACATACGATATTAAATTTTTCCATATTAATAAGAAAATATAACCCTTGTATGCTTTCAATGGCTATCAAAACTAAACTAATAAAAAAATATTTTTAAAATTTTCTATGACGTGTTCTTAAAAATGCCAAATGATAATAAAAATATCGTTTTGTTGATATCAGATATATTTTTTCCATTTAGACCTGACTTATCATATTGCCCTCATAAATTTTAACTGCCAACTCCTTTGAAAAGACTTACATTTCGTACTAAATTGATTATGAAATTGTGTTTCAGCCATTTTATTAATAATATTAATTATTATTTATAATATCTGAAGTCATCTTTCATTTACCTGTCATTATGGTTAACAGTTCAGAGAAAACCAGAGACATAGAGATACTTCTAGAAGTAATAAATTGAGCAGTTAAATCTAAAATGAAAAAAAAAACGGAAATGTCTTACTTTTTTATATTGTCGAAAGGCAGTATGATAAGTCAGTGATAAATGAAACAAATGATTAATTTATTTAACAAAAATTGATTTACTTTTCAACAAAGTCTTCCTTTAGCTTGTTAAATTGCATCCAATAAGATTCCAACTTCTTTATACTATCCGTGTGATACGGTTTACCAAACTCTGCCCAATAAGCCTCTATTTCGGTTATAACTTCAGAATTAGACGTACATTTTTTTTACCAAGCAATTTATTTATGAGAAGCAATTCATAATGTAATTTTACTAATTTTGCTGGTTCAATTATCGATGAATGTGCAGATGCATTACCATAAGGACAGCGAACTTTTCTCCTTACCAAATGCAGTGGATTTGTTTTGATTTCATTATTGAACTGGTCAATTAATGCTGCAAATACTATTTTGTTATCGGTTTTTCATTTTTCAAGATAGTCAATGAAGATTATACCCAAAAAAGATGAATTAACCATTGTTAACCAGAAACCAAAGTACGGCCACAACGAAATTCAGTAAACCATTTCTAAATCATTCCATACGATAGTGAAGAGTTTCTATTATACTTTTGCAAGCTTGGTTTTAGTTTTATATAATGTTTTTTTCCTAAAAAAAATAGCGTTTCACTTATACACTAAATTCACTTTTTCCCATATTAATAAAAAAAAAAACACAAACTTTGTGTGCTAACAATGGCCATAAAAACAAAACTAATTAACAGATATTTATAAAATTTTGCATTGTGGATTTTTAAGAATGCTAAATGATAAAAAATATTTTGTTTTTTTTATTTTAGCCATATTTCTTGCATTTATCACTGACTTATCAGATTGGTATCGTACTGATTAAATGGCATGTAATATGTTTGGTCATGCATAGACAAATATTCTGGACGAATAGAAGATTTTCTAAATCCTCTTTTTAATTTTCTAAAAAAATTTAATGTTTTCCTTGAGATTTATTTTTTTAAAAATATTTTTAATTTTATTTTTGAATAAATTTTCTTTTAAGATTTTTGTAGACGCATTAGAAGTGCTTCTGTGTCTATCCAGTCATATAAAAACTAATATTTTTAAATGTAACAACGCTAATTTTACACACGATAAAATTACAATTAAAAAAGAGTTATTTTAAAATATTTGTTTTTTTTTTGGAATTTCTTCATAAAGATTAGATAAAATTTTTATGATTTTCAAACTGTTTGGTCAGCTATAAAAATTATTTTTAGACCAAATTTTCTAATATAAGTAATGTTCCAATTAGAAGGCATAAATTGCAACTGCACTATCAGTTCAAGTTTGTTTAATGCTTATCTGCCTGTACAAATGACATCATTCAAGAGTAAATTTTCATAGTCGCAAATTGATAAGATAAAAGATGACAAAATTTTCGTATTTTTATCTTAATTATGCGAGTTTTGTGTTGGAATGAAATAATTTTGCACATTAAACTGAATGACTCAGAAAATGGTCTTAAAACTATGACGGTCATTTTCCACTCAGTTTTACAGAAGAAATTTTTCACAATATGCGCACTAAGAAATGTTGTCGGCATTCTAGAAGAAAATCTATTTTGAATTCCTTTCGGATGAATCCACTTTAGTGCCCTGTAATAAAAGAAAGAAAAGAAAACCAATTTTCTTTATGCCATTTGTTTTAGCTAAACCAGCTCAACCCAACCTTTGACCTCGTCTCGACAGTGAACTTCAAAAACCGTCTCGTACGACAAGGTCTTGGTTGTCTGTCGGTGCATCTCAACTGCAGTACCATGCATGCATGCATGCGTGGCACAAAGAAATTTTGAATTTTTTTTGTCAAGAATAATTTTTCTTCAACAAAAATCCAAGCGTCGTTGTTGAACAATCCTCGCCATTGTGTCCTCCGTGTTCAAATTATATTTTGACTCTTATCTGGAAATGGCAGCAGAAATTTCTTTAGTTTTCGTACAGACAAGATTTAAGTTTTCTTTGACAATGTTTTTGATTAAAAAATAAATAATATTTCCTTATATGAAGAGAAGATCTGTGCCAGTTCCTTGGCCCAATGTTGATGATAGTGACTTGACTTGATGGTGATGAGGGCTGCTCGCACGCACGTGGGCTGACTTCTCATTTCCTTTTACTTATAATTCAATAACAAACAATTACAAACAAAAAAAAAGAAGAAAATTGTATAAAAACAAAATCTAAAAATGGATAAAATTCTCAATATTTAAAAAAAAAAAAATAAAAAAATTAATACTGATAAAGTGGAAACAGATTTTTTTATGTTGGTTGGTCATATTGACCAGCCATATGAACATTTGTCGTATCAGGATTATCATTTTGCATACAACCAAATGGAGTGGAAAAACTCCACCCGTTATCACTGTGTAGGCTGATATATAAACTTTTCGATTTAATGTGAATTATTCATTTTTGATTTTATATTTTTTTAATTATTTAAATTTAAAAAAAAAACAGAAATTTTTTATTATGCGCAATTTTATTTTAATCACAATAAAATTGCGCATAATAAAAACATTCTATTTTGGTTAGTTAAGAGTTATCCGTTCTGTGGTTTGAAAAATACAGTCATGTTATTTGGCAACTGTTCAACTTATAGGTTCATTCAAGATAATATTTGTTTAGTTGATTGTTTGCCATTTTATATTATAAATCGTTTAGCTACCAAAAAAAAAACTGAAAAATCTGAAAAATTGTAACGGTGATTGTGTCCTGGAGCAAAAGAATGTGGATACTGATTTTCCTAACAAAATTTTCATCAGCAATGATGCCTATTTCTCCTTCTGTGGATACGACAATAAGAAAAATTAATATCTATGAGGTTCTAGAAGCCTATCAGTGACTATAGAAAAGCCATTGTATTCGCAAAAGGTCACATTTTAGTCTTAAAGAGTCATTGACCTGTATTTATTCGAAAATGAAGAAGGAAACAACGTTACCGTCTATGGAAAAGCCATTGTATTTGCAAAAGTGGATATTTTTTTTCTGAGATTTAAATTAAAAATTTTACTAATAAAAAAATTTGACCTCCAAGATCGTTTGATTTGACGCCAACTTTTTTTTTTGAACAAGAAATCTTGTTAGTTCACATAATTTTTAAATTTTTGGAGCATTTAAAAACTAACATCGATCAGGTAATGGGAAAAATTACAGTCCCAAATGTGCAAAAAAGTTATTAAGGAATTATCTCAAAATTTTTTTTAATTTCAGACCAAAAACCGTATAACAACCGACGGTTTTTGGTCTGAAATTAAAAATTAAAAAAAAAAAAACCAGCCACCTAACACGACAAATTTTGGATTTATTTCTGAAAAAAATTCTCATTATTCAATTTTGATAATATCAATTTGACCTCCAAGATCATCCGATTTGACGCCATTTTTTTTTAACAAGAAATCTTTTAAACTAAGATAACTTTTAAATTTCTAGAGCATTTAAGAAGAAGGATACTACGTTACCGTTTATGAAGAAGCCATTGTAATTGCAAAAGTGAATATTTTATTCTAAGCGCTATGACCATTTTACAACCGAAGTTTTTTGTAAAATTTTACTTAAAAAAAAAATTAGCTACCCAACACGACAAATTTTGGCTTTATTTCACAAAAAGTCTCATTATCTAGATTTGATAGTGTAAATTTGACCTCCAAGATCGTCCGATTTGACGCCATTTTTCTCTAACAAGAAATCTTTTAAACTAAGATAACTTTTAAATTTCTGCAGCATTTAAGAAGAAGGATACTACGTTATTGTCTATGAAAAAGCTATTGTGATTGCAAAAGTGGATATTTTATTCTGAGCGCTATGACCATACAATAACCAATGTTTTTTGTAAAATTTTACTAAAAAAAAACCAGCCACCCAACACGACAAATTTTGGCTTTATTTCACAAAAACTTCTCATTATTCAGTTTTGATAATATCAATTTGACCTCCAAGATCAGCCGATTTGACGCCGATTTTTTTTTAAACAAGAAATATTTTAGACTCAGATAATTTTTAAGTTTTAAGAGTATTTAAGAACTAATATCGGTCAGGTAATGGGCCCAATTATAGCCCGAAATATGTGAAAAAGTCCTTAAAAATTTACCTCAAAAATATTGAGTTCTTGAAGAGGTTTTTTACGGCCGATAGTGGAATAATATTATAAATTATCTATAATGGCAATTTTAAAAGCAATATTATAAAATAAAAATATTTTCAAAATCTAAATTTTCGTATTTATAAGGAGGTTATAGAAGCCCACCGGTGACTATGGAGAAGCCATTGTATTTGCAAAAGGTGGCGTTTTATTCTAAGCGCTATAGCCGCATAACAAACCAAAGTTTTTTGTTTTGAAATTCAAAATTTTACTAAAAAAAAAAATCAGCTACCCAACACGATAAATTTTAGTTTCATTTCACAAAAAGTTCTCAATTATCCAGATTTGATAATGTAAATTTGACCTCCAAGATCGTTTGATTTGACGCCGATTTTTTTAAAATAAAAAACCTTTTAAACTCAGATGATTTTTAAATTTCTAGAGCATTTAAAAATTAATATCGGTCAGGTAATGGGCCAAATTACAGGTGAAAAAGTCATTAAAGAATTACCTCAAAAAGATTAAGTCCTTGTAGAGGTTTTATGGCTGAAAGTTGAATAGCTGGCTTTATTATTCTGAGCGCTATAACCGTATAAAAAGCCAAAGTTTTTTGTTTTGAAATTCAAAATTTTACTAAAAAAAAAAATCAGCTACCCAACACGATAAATTTTAGTTTTATTTTACAAAAAGTTCTCAATTATCCGGATTTGATAATGTAAATTTGACCTCCAAGATCAGCCGATTTGACGCCGATTTTTTTTTAAACAAGAAATCTTTTAAACTCAGATAATTTTTAAATTTCTAGAGCATTTAAAAATTAACACCGGTCAGGTAATGGGCCAAATTACAGGTGAAAAAGTCATTAAAGAATTACCTCAAAAATATTAAGTCCTTGTAGAGATTTTATGGCTGAAAGTTAAATAGCTGGCTTTATTATTCTGAGCGCTATAACCGTATAACAACAAAAGTTTTTTGTTTTGAAATTCAAAATTTTACTAAAAAAAAAAATCAGCTATCCAACACGACAAATTGTGGCTTTATTTCACAAAAAGTTCTCAAGTATCCAGATTTGACAATGTAAATTTGACATCCAAGATCGTTCGATTTGACGCCGATTTTTTTTCAAACAAGAAATCTTTTAAGCTCAGATAATTTTTAAAATTTCTAGAGCATTTAAAAATTAACACCGGTCAGATAATGGGCCAAAGTACAGTCTGAAATTGTTGAGAATTACCTCGAAAATATTGAGTCCTTGTAGGGGGTTTTATGGTATTATCAAAATCTGTATTTGAAAAATATGTTCTTAAATTTTACTTTCCAAAGCACTAAATGAATATTTTTTTATTTAATATTATTTCGAACGCACCACAGTTTTTGTGCTTAGAGAATTTATGAAATTTTTATCATTCCAATAGACTTACTAGTATGTGAAAAAAAAACAGAATTCTTGTGGAAAATAATTGCCAGCTGAAAATATCAAATCATCTTCTTAGAATCGAGCAAAAAATTGGACCCATGCAAAATCCTCCCGTATCTGCACCTCAAATAAAAAAGAAAAAAATACCGAACATATGTTAAAGATTCTTTGCAGGAAATTCGTTTAAAAATAGATCCCAACACATTTCGATGGTTTTTCGCACTTCTTCGACAATGAGTCGCCGCGCCACCAACAATTCCAAATGTGACAAGTTCGTGCCAATGGCAGTTCGCATTTTCCTGCAGACATAACATAGGCGACAATCCACAGTCGCGCAGAAAATTTCATAGTTTTTCATATTATTAAGCCCCAAATGTGTGAAGGAGTAATGACCAAAGCAATGACAGAGGAAAATTTTCCACTATTAAAAATTGTTTCTTTTCATTCTTGAAATTATGGGGAATTTTTTTTTTTCGAAAAACTATTCACAGCTTGAGATTGTCGTAGTGTGTTCGAAACTAACAAAGAGCAAAAATCTTATTTATGATTTTGCAATTAGAAAAAAATTCACTTTAATCATTTGGAAATTTTTTATGATTCATAGAAATCGGTATTTTCTTTTCGAAAATATTGTAAAAAGAAAGCATTAATCAGAAATTAATCAGTTTTATTTTTTTGTTGAAAAAGAATTAATCAAAATCTATTTTCGAAACTGACTTTATTTTTATGATATGAATGAGGTGTGAACAAAAAGAGTGTTTATTTTTTTTTTCTATTGCTTTTAAAGTCGTGAGTTGTTTTTTTTTTGCTCAAAGAAGGTTTTTATGGAAGGTTATTGTCTGTTTTTAGCAATGCCATAAAATAATTAGCAAAAGTGTACATGCCTGGGGACAGGTACAAATAAATGCAAAAAAAAATTTATTCGTATTTCGACAGGAAACTTTTCCTAGAGAAGCTTAATGGACTCAAAGATTCTTTGATATTTTTCATGGGTAATATCACGTCTTATGCATTATTGTGTTAGATGGCTCTGATATCCAATAAGGTCACTGTGAAATCTTTCATTTTAGGGCAGATCCATATTATGATTGCAGTTTGCACTCCAAATTAACCTAATATAATTTTGTTCAATAGAAGGCAATTATGACCCATCGAGGTGTCCTGCTCTCAACAATATTCGGCATAGCCTATTTAACAGCAGGAGTTTTTAATTACGTTGGATTCTAGGTCATGTGAAAATTTTTTCTAAAAAAAAACCTTACGCCAATCATAAGCAAAAAGACTGGTCAGGTAGTGAAAGTATTTTTTTTGTTGGTTGACAAGTCTACTCAACAGTCTTGCAAAACATTTTGTGCACGCAAATTGGTCACAATTCCGATGGGTCTTTCAACTATGACACATTATTTCCTTTTCGGAAACCACTATATTCACATCTATCCATCCTGTCACGCTCAGCTCACTATCACTCACCTTCTAACGAAAAGTTACATTACCCAAAATTTTTTTTTACAAATGGCATCCCTCCATTGTGGTTCTTTTAGACCCCACCCCACAATAGCCCTTTCCAAATGCTCTTTTTTATTTCTTAAAATAAAATTAAAATGCTCTACCAAATCTAACCACCTCTAATTGGGCCGTCCAAACTAAGCAAAAGGCAAAGACCCTTGCGGCATTCCCAAGGACCTTACATACAAATAAACAATTAACAAAAGTTATCAAAAAATTGGAAAAAAAATATTTTGTAATTAAAAAAAAAACACAATAAATTTTAGTCTTTTTTAGCGTTTTAAATTTTTTTATATTTTGCGTTGGTGTTTTTTAAATTTTTCCAGAGTTTTCAAATTTTTTAATCTTTTTTCCTTTTATTTATCATTTTGTTTATCTTAAATATTTTAACCACCTTTACGAATAGAGGAGATCCAATACAGCATTTTATCACCGAAAAAATACTATTCAAGATTTTTTAGTTCCCGCTAAAATTAGAATTTGATAAAGTATTTAAAATTAGTCTTTCGTAAGAGACAAAGGAAATTATAGCGAAAAATCAGGGATTTCCTTGAAAAGAGTCGTTCATATTTTAAGAGTGTCAGAAAAAATTCTCATCTGACAGATCTGAGCTGCAGCGCTTTTTAAGCTGCAAATGTGCTCATATGGCAGAAATTATCCAATTCGCACTTTGGAGAGTAAAAATTAAATAAAAATAATTTTAAATCCAGATTTTGATTAACTTTTTATTTTATTATCTTATATAAATTTTACCATGATGTACAAAATAAAATAGTTTTAAATAAAGATCGCTCAAAATTTTCAAATAATTTTTGATGACTTTTTTGCACATTTCAGGCTATAATTTGGCTATTTCGTTCTTAATGTTGGTTTTTAAATGCTCTAAAATTTGAGGATTATCTGAGTAAACAAGATTTTTTATTTTATTTTACGATAAGAAGTCGTAAAAAATGCTAGCAAAATGCTCATCTGACAGATCTGAGCTGCAGCGCTTTTTAAGCTGCAAATGTGCTCATATCGCTGAAGTTATCCAATTTGTACTTCGAAGAGTAAAATTAAATAAAAAATATTTTAATTATATTTTTATTTTTTTTAATATTATTTAAATAATAATTTTATTTATTCAAATAATTGTAACAAAATTTCTGGCAAAACTCAATCCTTTTGAGGTAGTTTTTGAATTTGTTGCATTGTCTAGCTTATGGCGCCATCATATTGAAACCGCATATGGAACAGATAAAATTTCTTCATTTTCAAAAAAATTTTACAATTTTCACGTGTTAAAAGTTTGTTTTTTTTTGAAAATTTTTACATATTATTTGGTATTTAAAAATACACTAAATAAATCTAACTTGGCTGACATAAATATTTGACAGCTGTCAAATGACACTACAAATAAGATTTCTCATCTCAGAAATCTTTATAATTAGTCTAGATGTTCGTGCTTTGTTAATTAACTATTCGAATAGTTAATTTAAAAAACCAAATTTATTCACAACAGTCTGTAAGTGGTTGACTTCTAGGAGCATAGTTTAGCCTTAACCGAAAATCGATTGTAACCGGAAGACCACAAATAATTTCTGAACTTAGAAGTAAATTATGCACGCGCACTCATGGTTACCAAGGATTAGAGTGGTTTTTAATAAGAAAAGTAAACATTCGAACGTGATTTTTATGTCAACATAGCCCTGACATTATGGCTTCGAGATCGTGGATGAGTAAACGGATGACTGACTAGGCAGGAATGGTTTTGCTATCGTAAATTATCCCTTTCGGTTGATGGAAATTATTAAGAGCATGAATCATCTGATATTTTCAAGTCTATAAAAACTAATTTGTGAGAAGACACCAAATCAACAACCATCCACCCCTCCAAAAAAATAAAATTTCTTTCTTCCTTCAAAGTTAGTGCATTTAAAATGGTAGTTTGATAAGTTAGTGATAAATGAAACAAATAATTAAATTGTTTAAGAAAAATTAATTTATTTTTTAAAATAGTATCTTTTTAGCTTAATACAAGCTAGATTGTCTAATAATATTTAAACTTATTTGTACCATTCGTATGGTCTGATTTATCAAACTTTGCCTAATAAGCCTTAATTTCAACTATAAGTTAAAAATTGGACGCAAATTTATTTCCAACAAGCCATTTCCTTATGCTTTTTGCTTTGGTTTCGCTATCATCGACTTTTATTATTTTTATGCTTGTATGTAATTTCTAATAGTCAACTAGAAATAATAAAAGTATCTTTTATAAATAAAAGGCTAAGCTGGAGAAATTAATTGTTAATTTTTCAAATAATAGTTGGCGCCTCTTCTAATCTATTGGAATTAAGTATGTGATTACTAAATAAGAGCCACACTTGGTTTTGATATTAAAAAAATGTGTTAATATATTTTTGTTTCTACTTAAGCGTATTTTAGTAGATATTAAAACCTTTTATTAATTATTTGTACTTATAATAATTTTTACCTCTTCTAGTTTCTTAAAGTAATAATTTGAGTAGCAAAAAAATGGTTTTCATTTTTAAAATTAAGAAAAAACCAGAAATCTTTTCCTTTCTTATATTGTATGAGGACAGTATGATAAGTTAGTGATAAATGAAACAAATAATTGGTTTATTTATCAAAAGTTGATTTATTTTTCAACATAGTCTTTATTTAGCTCGCCACATTTTGTCCAATAAGATTTCAACTTTTTTATACTATCCGTGTAATACGATTTATCTTCTAACTTCAGAATTGGATGTTATAGCAAAAATGAACTAAGCGATTTCCTTATATTTCCTCATGAAAAAAAGAGAATTTTCTCTCTTCCTTCAATAAACAACACTCAGACTTGGTAAACAGTTTTCGAGTAAATCGTACAAAATTAATTAGATAGCGTCCATAAAAGAAGTGAATTATTCCATTTTATGTTTGACAAATGACCACAATTATTATACTATACTTATTGTGTGAATGTATGTAATTTGAATGCAATAAAGCTGGACGTTAATCAAATCAAATATAGAAAAGCAATAAAGGTGATAATGATGCATCCATTGTCATAGGCTACATATAATTAGGCGCACCTCATTTTAATTATTGCTGAAAGTACGTTGCTATCAAAAAAAAACCAATTCACTATTAAATAAATGAAAATAAATCGAAGACTTTCGAAAATGTTAGCAAAACTTTATGAATTTGTAAAAGTAAAGAAATTATCGTTAAAAAAGATCGGCCACATTTCTCATCTATTAATATTAACCGTGAAAATATTGAACTAATTTTCTATCAGGAAAGTGTTCAATAAAAGTTATATCTCATATATGGATGGAAGCGGATGGATTGATGCCGATACGGTTGACCATCTCTCCAGTGGTCATTTATGTGAATGCATTTTAATGCCAAATAAAAAGAAAGTTCGATCAAATAAATCGCTTGTAAATTGAAGATATTTAAATAGCTTAAATCGCAAGATAATAATTCCATTAAGCGATTTTCTATTTCTTCTTTTTGTAAATTTTTTATATTGCAAAATAGTAATAAAAGTTTTCAATTTGAACAATAACAACAACAAATTCTTACCAATTTCATTCGCCGCCATTCACACAGGTGAGTACATAATTTTCATTTGATCGACACACAATTTAATGAGTAAGCATACGTGCCTAATTTCTCTTCATAATTCAGGTTATGTATGGACAAGCGATCAAATTTATTATTTTCAATTTATTTTGTATTCAACGGAAAAAAAAATTTTTTTTGTAAAAATTAACCAAAAAAAAGGCCCCTTTTTACCTGCCGCTTTTCTTACCAACAACATTGGACTTAGTTGATTTTCTCATCTTAAGTGGAATAGTCGTTTTTTTTTGTGGTATTAATGATTAAAAAAAATTGTAAATTAGATGTTGTTGGATTAGTTGATCTCAAGTCTAACTTGGTTCGAAACGCCAACAACTTCCCCAACCACACTATCGAAATCATAGCAAATAAAAATCATTACCAGTGCGGCTGGGTATAATCTTGATTTGGAATATCGAAAAGTTCGAGCGAAAAGAAAATTAAATGAATTTTCTTATTGATTGGTGAAAGTAGTCATCTTCTCTGTAGTTCTATGGAAATTAAAAATCATCTAGAAATGCTGAATAGCCAGCCCAGCTTTAACGATGATCGAAAATATTCTATTAAGTTTAACGGTCACGATCGAATGTTGAAAAAGATGCTGCCACTGTGATCGTCTTAAATATCCAAAAATTTCTCTTCCAAAAACTCTTCTTAACTCAATACATCAATCCCCCTTTTTAGTTGTAGGTTTATTATAGTAAATTTTCGGTTTCCTTATTATTATTTTGATTTTGGAAAATTTTGAAAATTTTTGAGGTCTGAACCCATTAAACCAAAGATCAGATCCTACGGATTTATGTAATTCGTCTGAAGTAAAATAAGAGAAAGCTTTGCATTATACCCCTTCTGTGCTGACGCAACACTATCACCACCACCAGTACCTCTTCTCTGTAATCAATAGGAAACTTTGTAATTAATTAATTTCGTGGAATCTCTGTAACCACACCTGTTCTATCAATGATTGTGATCATCGTAGTTTGACGTCCTGAAATTGATGAATCTCTTATTAAATGTTACTGGTTAAATAATAAACTTAACGTAACGAATTTTGCTTTTATTTTTTTATTCTTCATATAAATCACCTTACCCCACCGTTGGGTGCAAATAATTATTGCTTCTAAAGCAACGGAAAATGAAAATTGATCAGTAAAAATTTTTGTGTTTTTTTTTAACCCAGTTTTTGATAGGAATTTTCAAAAACATAATTAGTCTACTGATTATAGTGATGATGCTGACCACAATTGTTAAGATTATATTGGCACCTAAAATTATATATTTTTTGTTGTTGTTTAATTTTAGTTATTTTAACACTTAACAAATTTAGTGCTCACAACAGCGAAAGCAATACTACCAAGGTGGTATTTCTTGACCGCAAATCCTACCGTTTAGACTGATAATTTCAGCTATTCTGATATTCGCCTTGTCTCCAGGGGTAAGACCCAATTCTTTACAACCTTTTTTATTCCTAACCGCAACATACAAGGTGGTACTCATGTCTCTCACTTATGCCGACAAGTTCGGCCATTTTGAATGTTCAGTTAATTTTTAACAGCTGCTTTGCTTGCATGAATTTTGGCTCGTTTTCAATTTTTGCTCAATTTCGACCAAAAACAGCATCGCATTAACATTGCTAAGGAGCTGATTGAGTCTATCCGCGACGACTCAAATTTGTTCCAAAGGGTCATAACTGGTCACGAATCATGAGTTTATGGTTATGACGTGGAAACTAAAGTTCAATCATCCCAATGGAAGCTGCCGCACGAGCCCAGACCGAAAAAAGCGCGCCAAGTTCGGTTGAATGTGAAGGTTTTGCTTACAGTTTTCTTCGATTGCAGGGGCGTGGTGCATTATAAGTTCTTGCCACAGGGTAGGACGGTCAATAAGGAATATTATCTGCAAGTTATGCGCAAGTTCGCTAAGCATTCCGCCGGAAACGCCCGGATTTTTTTTCCCGGGCGTTTCTGGCGGAACGCCCGGAGATCTTTACCCTGCATAACAATCTTTTCACACCCACCCACTATTTTAAAAAACCACATTAACTCATTTGAAAGGGTTTTTTTTTGTTATAGTAACGGTGGAAATCATTGAAGGGAAAAAATTTAACCTACTAAAACCACCTTACTTGGTCAAATTTCTATATCTCCCCAAGGAGCCGCTGCAAGCATTACTTCGTGGGGCAGGGGTGAATTAAAATAACTACTCTGGTTTATTGTTTCTACCAGACGTAGTCATTTTAGAACTATTGACGCAAGGATTTCGGCAGTCTCCCAAGTCGACCACAAATCGAACGATTGGGCCATGTCATTCTCAAGCCAGCGTATTTCTGTGTCGCAAAAGAACACGTGCGCCGTGCTCTCAACCATCCCATCATAAAAGGGCACATTGCGTAAGAACCCAATTTAAAGGGATATTGGTAAGCCCAAACACATCTATGTCCCGTCAAAAATTGGGATTCACCACGTCGTCGATCTACCCACGAATCTACCGCCGCGATGAGATGGTGCGTTTATCTGCCATCGAGGGCATTCATCTGTCACATCCTCTTCGACTCATTTCTTTACTGTGTACTAGCTTCGAATAGCGTTACAGCGTGACACCGATCTCTTCAGCCGTACAGCCTCTGCCACTCATCTGCCAGTATTCCGCCAATCGATATCATTTCTGCCACAACAGGGGTGAATGAGAAAAAAGTGCTCATGTTACATTTGCACTTTACCTGAAAAATACTGCTGATATAATCCTAAATAAATGGTAGCAATATTCTACACAAAACGATTGTGCATTACCGAGGACTTATAATCGACAAACAGTTAACCTGGAATCCTCACACGAAAACTAAAAAAAGTGAACTTAAGGGACGATACCAACCGTTACTACGACTTCTAGATAGTAGGTCAAAAAAAACCGACAACAAAAAGTAAATATTTACTATACAATTGAATTCTGAAACCGATATGGACTTACGGATTTGAACGTTCGGGTTCAACAAAGCATTTCAATTCTCATCAAATCCAAATCTTACAATCACAAATCCTTCAAAAAATTACTAATCCTCATTTTAGGGTATAAAATGGTGCTATCCATCGTTAAAAAAACGCATTCTTTAGCAAGAAAACGGTCCACTGCCATCCCTCCTTCATTATAAACCTATCAAGGATGATAGTCGAGGGATTTTTTAAATTTCTAGGACATTTTTTTAGATTTTTTTAAATTTTAAATGTGTTTACCCCTAATATATCTTCATGTCCTTGTATGAAGACTTATTAGGGGTAAATCTTGTATGAAGATATATTAGGGGTATTTACCCCTAATATGTCTTCATGTTCTTGTATTTTTTCCTTAAAGGAGAAATTAAATTATTTCTTAAAAATACCGGAACTATGTGATGTGGGCTAGAAAAGTATAGGTTTTATTTCTGTGGAGTAGCTTTACATCGGCTGAGGTTTCCACGCTTCGTAGCAGTGTTGGACGTGTTCAACTCGAATTGCCCTTAGCTACTTGGCTACACTCTTTTGGATGTTATTGACAATACCAAGATGACGTTTTTTCAAGTGTTTTCTGATCTTGGGGAACAAGATAAATAGAACGGATTTAGATAGGAGGAATAGCGGACATAAATCCCTTCTTCTTTTAAACGCTTGTTAATAGGGATAGTCCCTTTTTTGTGTCCTTTTATAAAGAAGTCCCTTAAAAGTTCCGAATTTTTATTGGTTATAGATGTTCAAGACCCCTCTGGTTACTTGTAGTTCCAATAGCCTTGTGGCACTTCTATCCATACGTCTGGCTAAACAATCAATTTATTGACGATTATAGACACACTAGACCTATAATTGGACCTCAAAAAGCGATTTGCCACTACTAAATTATACCCTTTTGGGGGTTTATATATGTTGTCGTTGGTGTATGTTGACAAACCAGCAATAATTAATGCCTTCAAAGATAATATCGAGCAAATTTTAGTAGAGATAAATTCAAAATTTACTCGAAAAATGGGTCAAAAATTGGGTTGGTCAGATAAGCTTCAACAAAAATAGCCAAAAATTTGTTGGTGTTTTTTTTACCAAAATTTTTTATTATATTTTTTTAGAAGTTCTAATGCTCTCAAAAAAAATACCTTATATTAAAAATAAGTTTTTACTACTAAGTATTACAGAAAAACGGATTTTTAGACGACAATAGAAAATATTGCAGAATTTTTTTATATAGTTTTTTTTTTTTTTTTAAATTAATTCATTACCAAATCTAAAAAAAAAAAATTCTTTCACAGAATATAGCTTACAGAATTTTTTAAGATTCCATCAAATTTGATAAAAATTTGCAACTCAATCGGTAACAACAACATCTACAAATGGTAAATTTCCCATCAATACCCAGCGACCTCAGAATAAACGTTTTCTTAAGGACATAATTAAATTTTTGTAAATAGGAATGATAAGGGAAAAATGCCTTTTGCTCCTATATAGGATCAAAATTTCACCTATCACACTATATAGGGTCGCGTAGGTACTCTTAAGGGGTTAAGGCTTATCCTGTGCATCTAGCAAGGACTAACGTACAAACCATGTTGAGGGGAATTCCGTGGTCTTGCAGATTGCTCTCATTACTTTTCTGTCACACCTCGTATAACCATAATTTTATCTGATATTTTTAATAAAAAAATTGCAACAATGACAGGAGTCAGCCCAATTACTTTTCTGTCAGTCTCCTTGATTTTCCGCCACATCTACTACATTGTTTGATATAGAAAAGTGCTAAATAGTACATAATTTTAAAAGTTAAAAGTTGAATGACATTAAAAATCGTTTTTTTTTTAAAACTTTGTTGATCATATAAAATATATTTTAAAAAACTCTCTTTGATTTTTTTTAAAATTTAGCCGAAATTCTTATTAAGATAAAGTTTATCCGAAAGGAGGTGTTGCTAAACATTCTACGACCAATAATTTTTTCTTGAAACTAATTTTTTGGCTTAAAGTTCTAGGAATTTTTTTTATAAAACAGTTTTTTTTATAATTTATATCGGAAATAGTAATCGAGAAAAAAAAACATTAAAATAAAAATTTTCTGATAAGCAATTCTCTCTAAACGAAATCGAATTGGAAATTTATGAACGCAATAGCAAAAAACTGTTGATAATACAATAAATGCAATGCGCCCAAGCGTTTGTAATTTCGATACAATTTTTATCACAAATTTTCTTTTTCATAAACAATCCAGTTTTTTCTAAATAAATTTATAACGCATATTAGAGAAAATTTAATAAGTTCGTTGATAAGAGTTTATACTAGAAATAAAAATGACCACAAGAACTTTTGCTGGTTTAAGGCCTACGATTAATTTATGTAAACATCTGCCATCCAAACGACAAATCAAATTTAAAGAAGAAAAAAACCAAACTTATTTCATGTAATTTGATAAAAGTTTTCTAATTATTATTATTAATTTTTTTCCCCCATTCTTTTTTAAGCAATTACAAATCATTGTGGAATGTTTGAAAAAATTTTGGATCGAAAATTCTTTGGCTAAATGCCAATCAAATCGGAAAATCGCGTCTTTGTGTCTGAAAAGTTTTTGCAATTTTCTTTAAGTACATTGGTTGAAATTGATAATTTGGACGTGGTTCGAATTAAAATAAAATAAAATATATTTGTGGGACATTTTCTATAAAAAATTTGTCATTTAAAATTCTTTATAAGAATTTCGAGTTAAACATAAAAAATAATTTAGTAAAAATTCATCACCACAATGATTTTATAAGAAAATTTTCAATAAAAATGTTGAGTAGAAATTTTCAGTAAAAAGGGTTTAGATAATTTTCCAATAAAGAATTTCTCCAGAAATAAGTAACAAAAAAAATATTTTAATTAAAATGAACAGCGAAAATATTTAATTGGAATTTTTTTTCTTAAAATTAATAAGTAAAAGTTATTAGAATATTCAATAAAACTATTTTTTCAAAAAAGTAAATTTTCAATAAAAAATGTTTAGTAAAATTTGTCGGTAAACATTTTTGAGTAAAAATCTTTTTTTTTCAAAAATTGGTCTTGAGAAATATTTTTTAATCAAAATTTTTTACTCAAACATTTAGTCAGAACATTTTTTTAGTAAATATTTTTGATTATTTTTACCATATTTTTAATAAACTTAATTTTCGAGTTGAAATTTTCTAGTTAAAATTTTGTAGTCATAACTTTATCGGTCCAAATTTTTTAGTTTAAATTTTTTATTCAAAATTTTTCAGTACAGTCTAAATTTTTTTTAGTCCCAATTTTTCAGTCAAAATTTTACAGTTAACATTTTTTAGTTGAACTGTATAGTCAAGATTTTTCAGCCTAAATTTTTTAGTCAAAGTTGTTCAGTCAACATTTTTTAGTTATTATTTTATCAGTCCAAATTTTTCATTCAAAAATTTTCAGTACAATAAATTTTTCAGTCAACATTTTACAGTTAACATTTTTTATTACAAATGCCAATCCAAATTTTTCAGTACAGTTCAAATTTTCAGTCCAAATTGTTCAATCAATATTTTTTAGTACAACAATTTTCAGTCAAAATTTTCAGCCCAAATTTTCAGTTTACATTTTTCAGGCAAAACTTTTGAAGTCAAATTTTGTAGTTCAAATTTTTCAGTCTAGTACAAATTTTTTAGTAAACATATTTTAGTCCTAAATTTACGGTCA
This sequence comes from Atherix ibis, assembly GCA_958298945.1. Classification (NCBI taxonomy): domain Eukaryota; kingdom Metazoa; phylum Arthropoda; class Insecta; order Diptera; family Athericidae; genus Atherix; species Atherix ibis. The sequence goes on along the minus strand of OY282605.1, from coordinate 24,004,179 downwards.
ACATTTTACAGTTCACATTTTTTAGTCAAAATTTGTTGTCCAATTTTTTAAGGCAGTCCAGATTTTTCAGTTAATTTTTTTCAATCAAAATATGCAGTCAAAATTTTCGGATCCCAATATCTTCCAGTTAAAATTTTTTAGCCAGATTTTTTCAGCCCAGTTCAAATTTTTTAGTCAACATTTTACAGTAAACACTTTTGAGTAAATATGTTGTGTCCAAATTTTTAGTACAGTCCAAATTTTTCAGTTTAAATTTTTCAGTCAACATTTTAAAGCTAACATTTTTAAGTCAAAGTGTGCACTCAAAATTTTTCAGTACAGTCCAGATTTTTCAGTCAACATTTTTCAGGGAAAATTGTTCAGTAAACATTTTATTGTTAACAGTTTGCAGTCCAAATTTTAAGTCAAAATTGTCAGTTTAAAATTTTCAGTATGGTCCAAATTGTTCAGTCAACATTTTCCAGTTAAACTTTTTTTTTTAAATTCTTTATTAAAATTTTTTTAGGAAATTTTTTGATCAAAGTACAATTTTTTTGAACTTATAAAATTTATATAGTTCAAATTATTTAGTCAAAATCTTTCAGTTAACATTTTTTAGCCAAAATTGCTTAGCCAAAATTTTTTAGTCCAGTCCAAATTTTCCAGTTAAAATTTTCTAGTCGACATTTTTGGATCCCAATTTTGTAGTCAACATTTTTAAGTTAACATTTATTAGTCTAAATTTTTTAGTAACAATATTTTACTCAAAATTTTTCAGTTAAAATTATTTAGCCAAACTTTTTTAGTCCAGTCCCAATTTTTCAGTCAAAATTTTCTAGTTAACATTTTTTATGTAAAAATGTCAGTCCAAATTTTTTAGTACAGTCAACATTTTGCAGTCAAAATTTTTAGTCCAAATTTTGTACTTCAAATTTTTCATTTAAAATTTTGTCTGGACAGTCCAAATTTTTTAGTGAACATATTTTAATAAACATAATTTTTCAGTCAACATTTTCCAATTAAATTTTTTCTTCAAAAATTCTTCAATAAATTTTTTTTAGGAAAAATCCAATATTTTTTATCTAAGTACCTTTTTTTTTTGAACTTCCATAATTTTTTATTAAAAATATTCCAGTTTTTTAGTCCAAAATTTCCAGTTAATATTTCAGTCAATATTTTTAAGTGAAATTATTTCAGTAAAAATTTTTAAGTCGAAATTTTTGGATCCCAATTTTTAGTCAACATTTTCCAGTTAACATTTTTTTGTACCAATTTTTTACTCAAAAATTTTCAGGTAAATTTTTTTAAGTCCAGTCCCAATTTTTCAGTTAATATTTTCTAGTTAACATTTTTTAGTAAAAATTTCAGTCTAAATTTTTTAGTACAGTCAACATTTTTCAGTCAAAATTTTTAGTACAAATTTCTTAGTTTAAATTTTTCATTTTGTCTGGACAGTCGAAATTTTTTAATGAACATATTTTTTCAGTCAACATTTTCCAGTGAAATTTTTTCTTTAAAAATTCTTCAATAAATTTTTTTATGAAAAATCCAAAATTTTGTAATTTAAGTACCATTTTTTTTGAACTTATAAAATATTTTAATAAAAATATTCAATTTTTATAGTCCAAAATTTTCAGTTAACATTTTTAGTTAACATTTTTAGTCAATACTTTTAAGTTGAATTTTTTCAGTCAAAATTTCAGTAAAAAATTTTAAATCGACATTTTTGGTTAACATTTTTAGTCAAAAATTTTTAGTACTAATTTTTTACTTTAAATAATCCAATTCAAATTTTTTAGTCAAATTTTTTCAGTCCTAGCCAAATTTTTCAGTCAACGTTTTTTATTCAGAATTTTTTACCCTACATTATTCAGTATACATATTTCAGCAATTTTTTTTTCATAAGCATTTCTTAGTAATAATATTCTTCTAAGAAAGAAAATATTCTTTTTTAGTACTTTTCCTTAAAAACTTTCCAATTAGAAAAAATAAAAAGTTCTTAACCAACAATTTTTTAGTTATTATTTTATTAGATAAAGTTTGTTAAATAAAAATTTCACAGAAAATATGTTTTAGTAAAGTTTCTCGAATCAATACTTTCCACTAAATATGTTTTAGCAAAAATTATTGAGCAGAATTTTTTTATTTAAAATTTCCTACTAAAAATTGTTCAAGAAGAATTTTTGAAAAAATTAGTAAAATAATTTTTAATAAAATTTATAAATAAAATCCGTATATTTTTGAGTTGCTTTTCTATTATTGCTTCCATTGATAAATCTAAAAAGATCAAACGGTAAAATGGAATTACAGAGCATAAAATATTTTATGTTCCTAATCGGAGCTTTTTCTCTTTTAATTTTTCTATTAATTTCTTATAAAACCGCTTCTCATAAAATTCTGAAACAAAAAAAAACCATCAAAGCTCATTTATTTTGGATTATTTTAATGATTTTATTTCTATTCAAAGTCAATATTATGCGTGAACAATAAAAAGAAAAACCAGAAATAATAACGAAAAAGTAAATATTTTCCTTTTGATCAATGCTTGAAAATATGCCGTAATCTTTGGATTAACATTTGTAGGGTTTCGCCGTTGATTTCTTTATTGATATTAATAAGATTGTATATTTTTTTATTGTACTCAATTTTTCTTTATTATAAATATTAGATTTTTTATAGACTTTTTCCAAAAAAGTCAATCACTTTTCTGGAAACAGTTTCTTTTGATAATCGATCAATACGCATCTTCCCAGAAATTAAAAACAAAATAAAGAAACTATGACAAATTATGATTTTATCAATAATTATTTATGTTATTGTTTATGAACAAACAAATAAAATCGGAATAAGCAAAAATATTTGAAGAATTTCTTTTGAAAAAGATTAAGACATTAAATGGGGGAAAAAAAACTTTTCTTCTTACATGAGATAAGATAAGATGACCGGTCGGTCTTTTGATAAATTAAGAAAACGAACTGTTACATTTGGAAGGGGATCGATTTCAGTTGGGTTAGTCAAGTGCCAATGAACGTACACTGTCTGCTGCCATTTGATTGTCTTAGCAATTAGCACAAAATTCATTTTCAAAACGAGTGGAACCAGACACTACTGGTGGTAGTACTGAAAGTTATTTTAAATGTTAATTCGGAACAAGAAAATTTAACATAGAAACCTATTCATTCATTCACACGGAATCTTAATCGTTCGGTTAAAAGGTGATAACAAGTCTCTCAGTACAGGTAAAAATTCTCACGTTTTCAGATCATGAAATATTGTAGTGTGTTTTTGTCTGGAAATAGGAAATTTCGAACTGTTTATGGAGTGTGTTTTATTTTTATTTATTGTATTTAACTTTATATTTTTTATTGTTTTTATAATTTTGAAGAATTTTGTTTTTTTGTACCAGTATGAAAATAATGATCTAAATGGCAAAGGTATACTTGCTTAAGAGTTAAACGTTTTCAGGTCGTTATACTTTGTTTATTTACTTTTCGATAAAAATGAGTAATTATTATTTTTATAATATCTTATTTCGGATAAAGAATTTATTTTTAAAACATTTGCAATATAAAAAATAATAACATTCCAATTAAGTTTTTTAAAAAATCATTTAAAACTGCAATTTACAAGAAAAAAAAACTTTTATATTTATAAATGCTAAAATAATCTTATTTTTTTAATGGGTTTCAAGGCAATTTTAATTGGTTTTTTAAATTAAGGAAACTGAAATTTTTTAAAAAATAAAATGGCCGGACAGGGGTAGGGGGGAGGTAAATTTTTTCCTGGTACGAGCTCTGTTCAAAAAGTGTCGTGAATTTTGAATTTCCGTGGGTTACGTATATTCGGTTTTTTGTGGCGTTATATTGGTACTCATGTCTCTCACTTATGCCGACAAGTTCGGCCATTTTGAATGTTCAGTTAATTTTTGACAGCTGCTTTGCTTGCACGTGTTTTGGCTCATCTTCGATTTTTGACTTAATTTCGACCAAAAACAGCATCGCATTAACATTGCTAAGGAGCTGTTGGACTCTATCCGCGATGACCCAAATTTGCTCCAGAGGGCGTAAACCAAAGCTCAATCATCCCAATGGAAGTTGCCGCACGAGCCAAGACCGACAAAAGCTCGCCAAGTTCGGTCGAATGTGAAGGTTTTGCTTACAGTTTTCTTCGATTGCAGAGGCGTGATGCATCATGAGTTCTTACCACAGGGTAGAACGGTCAATAAGGAATATTACCTGCAAGTTATGCGCAAGTTGCGCTAAGCATTCCGCCAGAAACGCTCGGATTTGTGGAAGAACAAAAATTGGCTTTTGCACAATAATAACGCCCCTGCTCACGCATCGTTGCTTGTGCGCGAATTTTTGGTCAAAAACAACACACTAATAATGCTTTAGCCACCGTATTCCCCAGATCTGGCCCCCTGTGACTTTTTCTTATTCCCGAAACAGATTCTTTGATCCATTTTTTGGAATGGGCAAAAATCGAAGACAAGCCAAAACACGTGCAAGCAAATAAGCTGTCAAAAATTAACTGAACATTCAAAATGGCCGAACATAACGCCACAAAAAATCGAAAATCGAATGCACGTAAACCGCGGAAATTCAAAATTCGCGATACTTTTTGAACAGACCTCGTATGTCAAAAATATTTTTTGTTCAATTATTTCCGAAATTTCCGCAAAGTTTGAGGCATGATATTTTTCTACCAATTATAACACAACAAAAAATTCATACCATCGTCAATATGAAAATTATTTTAATTTTTTTTAACGATAAAAAACAAACTGCAATTATAATTGTATCTAAAAAAACCAAAAAAAAATTACTAAGCAGAAGAAATTTTCTTGTATTGAAACCATCTCTCCTCAAGTGAAAATATACAAAACAGAAACAACTTTTCGTTATTGAATATATTTTCATTAAATCAACAAATACTCGTAATTAAATTGGTTTTTTTTTTTGGGGAGCATCAAAGAATGTTTATTGGATTCAATAAATAATAGCCGAAGAAGAGGAGTTGTCAGTGATCAGCACATCTGGATAGTGTCAGCGAATTGGGAATTATTCACACTGCTGCGCTCTATTAAAATTGTCATCGCTTTGAATAATAATTGTACTGGGGAAGGGAGTGAACCTTCTTTGGAGCAGAATATACAGACGACTTCATCCAATTAGTTTAATCAGAAAGGCTTGTTGACTCTTTGTCCTGATGTCGTTCGTCTTAAGTCTGCTTAAAGCTTCAAGATTAGCTCTATGACCAGACACATAAGAATCGCTTTCCTGTTGACCGTTTCGATGGTCATTTTTCTGTTCTTAGCTTTATTGGAAGTTGTTTCTATTATCTTTTTATACTTTCAAATGGATTCATTTTAAGATTATTAGAAGCAAGCAATAAATCCATTTGATTTTTCCGGATATCCAATAGAATTTGCTGAAGAGCATTTAGGGTATCTTCTGACTACTTGTTCCGATGCTCTTGAATTCAGTTGTCTTTCGTTAAAGATGGTGTGATGTGGTCAACAGATTTTTAAAATGAGTACATTGTACTCTCGACAAAAATTAATGACCCTCACAGAATAAGAATTATGCCCGAGTACTGTTGATCTTTGATAATTATGAAATGCATTCGTGCATGATCTTATCCAGATCAGTGCGTTTTCTCCCGTTGCCCGTTCTCCAGTCTCCATCTTCTATTTCCAAAGTCAGTTGTTAAGGCCTGCTGACTTCTTTTGCCACACGATGCAACCAAAAATGCAGTCAAGTGAAAATTATTCTATTTTTCGTCATGAACATTCTGGAACTTTTTGAAAAATATACACAACTAAATGGAAAACGAAAATAAAACCATGAACAAATATCTTTCCTTCGGAGACAATCTGTCCGGAGCCAGAATAAAAATATTGCCAAGAATGAGTGACGGATCGATCAGTATCTTAAAATGGTCTGCTCTGAACTTAGGATGTGAAGATCTAGAATAAGTTACAACCTTAGCCCTTGGCGGAAATCATTTTGGCCCCTGCCCCTATCATGGTGGAAAATTTATGAAATTAAAAAAGGGAATTTTTTGAATGAAAGTGAATCGTTTTTTTTTAGTTTTTTATCTAAAAAGTTTATTTTTATGTCTCTATTATTAGTAGTTAATTTATGTCATTGAGTACGTGGGAGACCATCGTCTTCCAAACTCGGCGAAAATTTATTGTGGTTAAATATTGTGTGTATCTTTGGTAGGGAAAACCCTTTTACAAATTAACTAATTTACTGAAATTAGGCACAATTATTCAAAAATAAGTTAGTTATTTTTAAATGATTTAGAAAATATCACAATTCATAAGTGAAAAATGTCCAAACTTTGAAGTTCACTCTTTAATTACTCTAATTTTATTTGCATAGAAAAAATATGTTCTTTTACTAATTTTTTTATTAAACATTTTTCATTTTTTTCTACCAAATATATATGGCAGATATGAGTAGTTTTTTTTTTCTTCTATAGATTTTCAATTTCAAAAAGATATCCAATTTACTCTTTGGAAACTAAAGTAACGTAAAATATTTTTTTTATTCTGATTTTAATTATATTTTAATATTTTTATATTGCTTATATTTTGCCATTATGTATAAATTATTTTATTTTTAAAATAATAATTGTCACGAGACTTCTTTCAGGACCGCATCTTTTTTTATATCTTCTTATAAATAAAAGTCTAATGGTGTCAAATCGCAAGATCTTGAAGGCCAGTTGACATCACCAAATTTTTTTGAAATTTATTATATTTTGTAAATTTATTAAAACCACATATAATCTAGATTAAAATCTTCAAAATTTAATCTGGGTCATAAAAAATTTGCTTATCATAGGACCAATGCGCTACGAATTGACGGTAGTAGAGTCTTCTTCTTCATTTTCGAACAAATACGAACCAATGACATTTTCAGACCAAAATGCATAGTAAATAGTCTTTTTTCGCAGATACAATGGCTTCTCTATAAACATTTGTGGGTTTTTAGAATGCTTTATAAAGCAAATTTGCTAATTAACGTGTGAAATAAACCTCGTCGTTGAGGAAAATTTCTCCTCTTGAAAGATGAAATATAGCTTTTGTAGAAGCTTTTTATAATTTGAACATATTTTTTAGCAGATATAAATCTAATTAAATACTATCTTAGATAATATATATTTTTTGACAGAGCCATACTTTCCCAAACACAAAATGGATAACCGTTTTTAATTTTATTGCAATTTTTTTCTCTTCCTTTTTGGAAAAAAGTTTATATGATTGCCAATTATTATAACCGTGACTGTATATTTTCTCTCTGGTTTGCCTTTTACACAGTCATAAAATGCTAATTACTAGAAGAGGGGACATTTTATTAACAAAATTAATTATAGCAAAAAACTTATAAATCATTAAAATAAATATTTTAGAAAAAATAATTTATAAAAAATTAGAAAAAAAAAATAATAAAATGTAAAATTCTCTACCAAAAGTGGAGAGTTTGTAGAGGAAACGGCTGAAGAAAATTTGGCACGGAAAATCCTCCATCCAAATCGGTGTATCTTCTGAGAATTTTCTTCTTCTTCTTTGTCAGCCTATCTTAGTCCACTTCTGAACAGAGGCCTCTTCTAATTTTGTCCATGTTGTCCTCTGTTCCGGCTGTTTGATTTTTTTTTGAATCTCTAGGCCACCATTGCGTAATTTTTTTGGGCTATTTGAGATCATCCCTCGCTATGTGTCCTGTTCTTCTGCTAATTTCTTCGTTGCGAATATGATCAGGTAAGCTGAAGCCTAGCATTAACCTTTCCATCGCTCGCTGAGAAACTCTGAGCCTGTTTATATTGTTTACTGTGAGTGTGGCAGTTTAGAGCTCATTGGTTGTAATATGGAGGAAATACATATCGTAGACTTTTCTTCTGAGATTCATGGGTATCTTGTTGTCTCTAATTATGAAGCTGAGCTTACCAAAACTCCCCAAATCAAGCTAATCCTCCTGGTAATTTTCGCTGTCTGGTTTTCACATCCGACTTTAATCATAGCCTGTGAACGTGATCTGTAAGTGATCGGGACTCATAATTTTGGTTCTATGAAAATCCATTCTTAGTCCAATCGAACGAGTGCTTTCTTCCAGCTCCTACAATAATATTCCGAGTTCTTCGGTGTCACTTCTAACAAGAACGATGTCATCGGTAAATCATAAGTCGTTTAGATATTTTCCTTCGATTTTTATGACCCCCCTTTGACCCTAAGCAAATTTTTTGAATACGTCCTATAATGCCAAAGTGAAGAGTTTAGGTGACATGGTATCCCCCCGTATTATACCTCTTCCTATCTGGACCCTCCCCGTAGTCAAGTCGTCACCAATCTTTACGCTATGAATCGCATGGTTGTATACGAGGTGTGTTCTAAAAGTATCGCGAATTTTGTGTTTTTACAAAAATTATTTATTTATTCATGAATATTTATTTTGTCCCCTTCAAAATAATCCCCACCAGATACTATACACTTGAGCCAACGTTTTATCCTATCGTCGCAGCACTTCAAAAAATCATTTTTTGTGATCTTGTTCAGCTCCTCCTTCGATGCCGTCTTTATCTCCTCAATCGTAGCGTAGTGTCGTACTTTCATGGGGCTCTTTAGTTTCGGGGGAATACAGTGGCTGCGGCATTATTAATGTGTTGTTTTTGGCCAAAAATGGCAAAGGCCAATTTTTGTTCTTCCACAAATACGGGCTTTTCTGGCGGATTGCTTCGCGCAACTTCCGCATAACTTGCAGGTAATATTCCTTATTGACCGTTCTACCCTGTGGCACCACGCCCCTGCAATTGAAGAAAACTGGAAGCAAAACCTTCACATTCGACCGAACTTGGCGCACTTTTTTCGGTCTTGGCTCGTGCGGCAGCTTCCATTGGGATAATTGAGATTTGGTTTCCACGTCATAACCATAAGCCCATAATTCATCACCAGTTATGATACTCTGGAGTTAATTTGGGTCATCGCGGACAGAGTCCAATAGCTCCTTAGTAATATAAATGTGATGCTGTTTTTGGTCGAAATTGAGGCAAAAATCGAAGACGAGCCAAAACACGTGCAAGCAAAGCAGCTGTCAAAATTAACTTAACATTCAAAATGGCTGAACTTGTTGGCATAAGTGAGAGATATGAGTACCAATATAACGCCACAAAAATATCGAAAATCGAATATACGTAACCCGCGGAGCAGACCTCGTATACGGGCTTTGTCCATTGCTCTTAGTACGACCTATGTCTCGATGGAGTCAAAAACCTCTCTGGTAGTCTACAAATGCAAGATGAAATTGAGAAAAACAGAAAACATAATCATTAAATCATAAAATAATATTAATTTGGGCAAAAATTTAACTACCCCCAAAAACATCAGCCAAACTTTTTCTAATTTATTTCGAATTTTTTTCCCCAAATTATTGACAAGAAATTTTTTTTATAGAAAAAATAAAGAATAGAAAAGAGACAATTGAAAAATGCGAATTATAATAAAAATAACTGCGGATGCCATCATATTAGCTGAATTAATGTTCATCCTCAATAATATTATCGACATTGGATTTGTATGGGCAACTTGACCATCTAATGTGTATGAGCAAAATTGTAATTTTTTTTTATTTCTTTAAATATTTTTATGAAATTATAATTTATATCTTCCTTATTTACAATATGGCAAAAAACCAAATCCAAGCCGCAATTTATTTCCATGACTAATCATTCACTTATCCACAGATGGCAGAATGCTTAACGCATTAAGACGTTATACCATCGTTATGCATACAAATTAGTTAATAATTAAATAAATCAACAAAATAATAATATTGTAATAATAGTTGTAATTGAACAAATTTTGTAAACTACTGTTAATTTTTAGAATTTTTATTTTTCACAATTTAATTTTATGGCATTAAAAAAATCGGTTTTTTTCAAAAAAAAATTTATACCATTTTGACATTGCCAATTATTAATAATGTTTTGATTATACATAATTTCTAATAGTTAACTAAGAAATAGTAAAACTATCTAATAAATAGCTGGACAAGATGAAGAGATTAATTGTTTTTTATTACTAGTTGGCGACTCGCCTAATCTATATGGAATTAACTATGTGATCACTAAATAAGAGCACATACTTTGTTCGACATTATCTAATGTGTTGAGCATATTTTCGTAGATAGTTGAATCTATATTTTTTCCAGTACTAAAGAAATTTTCTAGAAGCCATTAACTTGAATGCTTAAATCTAAAATAAAATAAAATAAACCGAAAATCTCTTCGTTTCTTATATTGTACGAGGGCAGTATGATAAGTCAGTGATAAATGTAAAATAAAAATGAATTTATTATACAAAAATTTATTTATTTATAAACATAGTCTCCTTTTAGCTTGATACAGTCCATCTAACGATATTAAAATTTTTTTATACCATGCGTGTAGTGTGATTTGTGCAAAAGAGGCCTTTGTTTTGGCGATAATATTAGAATTGGATGTAAATTCATTTCCACTAAGCTATTACTTTATTTTTTGAAATTAGGAAAACATCGCGGGGATCTAAAACAATCGAATATGTTGGGTGGGAAAGCAATTCATAATGTAATTGTCATGAAGACGAAGAACATTTCCGTTACCAATTGCTGTCGTTTTATATTCATTTCATTATTCAACTGGTCCAATATTCCTTACTTCAGATAGTCGATGAAGATTATACCAAGTGCATTCTAGAAAATATGGATTCACCATTGCACATCAGAAATCAAAATTGTTTTAACTAAACTTTGTTTTCTGGTATGTAATGGTGAAATCATGTCTCATCAACTGTTATGAATTAAATTGGACTAAGCTAAAAAATCACTATTATTAAAAGAATTACACGAAAACGCTTTTTCTCAGGTACTAGCAAACGCGGATCACATATCGCGGATATGATTCTCATGCCAAAAATTTTATGCTGATACGTTCTTTTCAGACGTTAGTTTCTCATACACTTTTTATCGACAATAAAATTGATTTCAATACGATGGTGAAAAGTCCCCATTATACTTTGGGTTAGTTATACCAACTAAACTAATGAACAAATGTTTATAAAAATTTTTATGGTGTCTTTTTAAAAATGCCAAATAATAAAAATAATATCATTTTGTTGATATTAGGTATATTTATTCCATTTATCACTGACTTATCATATTGCCCTCGTAAGTTTTAACTGCCAACTCCTCTGAAAAGACTATAATTTCATACTAAATTGAATATGAAAATGCCTTTCAGCCATTTTCTTAATAATATTTATGCATAAACAATCAATTGTATTTATAATATCAAAAGTCATCTTTTATTTACCTGTCATCATGATTATCTGTACAGAGAAAACCGGAGACTTGATTAAAATTATATCTACTTAAATGAATAAACGGTTAATAAATGATCTGATGACTAAATTTATCATCAATGGAGATAATTTCGTATGGATCAGATCTGATATTTATTCGCTTTCAGATTATTAGCTTTGATTACCAATTATGGAAGTAAAAATTTCATATTTTCTCAAAGTCGGCATTTGTGGTGCTCGTATACATGAAATTCTTGAAATGCGTACAAATTATACTGAATTAATGACTAGCTAAATTGTTGGCATATTTACCTGTACTTCCAGTATATCAGTTATTTTATATTAAAAAAAAAAAGATATGAAATTTTTAATCTTTCGCATTTTATCTTTATTTTTTTTTTTTGTCGGCCAACCATAACTGTTCACTGATTAATGCAAGAAGAAAACCGATGATTGAGAAGTGAATTGGTTGAAGAAAAGTAAATTGAAACTAATTATTTCTAATGCATTTTCTGTAAAACATTTTCAATTATTGGCATAAGATTGCATATCATTTGTGAGTGTTTAGGAGAAATAAGAGAAAAACGAATAATTGCTTTTTAGATAAATCTCAGTAACGGTCAATTTATCGGTGATCCGTTATTAGTTTTCAATCAAATTCAAAATTACATTAAATCAAAAATGTTAGCTAATTGAGCAAAGAAATATTTTTGCCACAAAAATATCTAAAAAAAAAGTAAATATTGTATCTGGAAAAGAGATAAAATGATTGTTGTTTAAAAGCCCTCAATTCGTATATTGCTAATCGATAATTCAGTGATTAAGCTGATACCCTTTTTTTAATTAAGATATTATTATTAAATGACCAAAAAAAGAATAATTTAATTTACTTATCGATGTAAAATTTCTTTAACTATTTTTTACCTTTTTTTCGGTTGATTTTTATCTCCTCAAAAATTTTTAGATTTTTTTTAATATTTTTTTTTTAATTTAAAAATACATTTTTTGCTTACGGTCTTTTATTTTTAAATACTTTGCCGAAATATATTTGAAAGTCAGACTTTTATTAAAAATTTATTTATTAACATTATAAAAATCTTGCCATTATATATAAAATATTATTCAAATAGTTATCAAACGATTTTTTGCAGGACTCAAGTCCTTAACATGTAAATAATGGGGGATAAGTAAAATAGAGCAGAGAATACGAAAATTCATTTTGTAATATTTATTGCTAAAAAGTTATCTAATATCGATTTTTGATTATAAAACAAAGTTATTTTTGTGATGAGTATCTAAATTTTTTTTTTAGAAAATCTTTCGAAATTTCCTTGCGCACGAATTATTCTACTAATTCTTTAAGATCGTCGTTGAATAGTATTTCGCCTGTTGTAATTTGCAATAATTCTTTCAATATCCTACGCATCTATATTATACAACCCTGGTTCATTAGTTAGCCATACATTTTTTCATACTCTTTTTATGATAAAAATTTCTCGATCACCTCATTCCAGGAAATGTTGATTTTTTTTTACAGTAGCATTTAAAAGACGAGCAAACTTATTCGGTAAAGCCGGTAAAATTTTCCTAGTAATCTAAGATTTTTTATTGGACTCCTAAATTACTGTTAAAGATAATTTTGAAATTTCTTCACTGCTGTTGAGATTTTGGTATGATAAACAAGCAGTAGTTTTAATTAAAAGTCTCCATTAACCTTATCACCCACTAGTATTCTCTTCTTTTGCTCGTGTGGCAGTGTATTATATGCGCGAGCACTCACGCACTTTGCGCGTGCATAAAGTTTTCATTAGCATTCTCTTTTTTTTTGGTCGACTGTTAGGGACTGTACAGGTTCGCTCCAAAATAAAGTTTGCATATTTGACGATCAGTCTAATCATAGTGCAATCACTGCTTGAATGAACATCTGCAAGAAAAATTAATTACGATGCACGCACAATTTAGACAAGCAAAAAGGAATTTCAACATATCGAAATATTGGTTTGATCGTCTAAACGGTTTGGGCATTTTTCTAGTTGATCACTGTTATTTTTATTTTATTTACTTTGTTTTTTTGTATGATGTTTTTATTATTTATTAATTCATTTTGATTATTTGAATACATTTATATATTTTAATTAATAAAATTAATAAATATCAGTTCCACTGGCACTGTCATTATGTTAAACATATTTTAAAATTTATATGTGAACGACTTTTCGCTTGACACTACACTACATTCGTTTTTAACTTTTTTTAAAAAAATTTCTTAAAGTATCACAAATAAACTAAATACGATTGACTTGACATGCAGACGCACAGTAAATATGGGGACTGTCAAATATCAAAATAAACGACGTGTGAATTATTAGTGCGGAACGAGCAACATGTAAAGTGTGTAGGAGCAAGCATGATCGAATCATGTACAGATTCGCTAAATTTCCCCTTCTAAATTTATGCCACAAGGAAAATTTGTGCGTGTACGCACAAACATCGTGCACTCACACGATCAGAGAAATATGCCAGCGCACCGTTCGTAGAATTAAACGATTTGACAGCAACCGTTGGTAAGATAAAATTGTCTATTAGACGCACGATGTAATCTAAGCTTTACTATATAGCTATGCCGGTTTTAGGGTTTAAAATCATCAAATTTGACACAATACTTGGATGCGTGCAGAAAATTTAACGTATAGTTTCTAAATAAAAATTAAATAAAATTTTTTTTTATAAGATTTGAAATTATCAGTTTTTTAATTATTAACAATATTTAGTCCGAAAATATCTTTTTCTTCTTCTATATTTTATAAACAAAAAAAATTCTTCATATTTGGTACTTGAGTACATTTGGGAAGTTAAATCTTTAATGTAGTCATATACACCATATATTTTTATGTAGTTTTAATGCTCTCTATTAAAACATATTTTTTTTTGTGGAAACAATTTTCAATTAGTTAAAAAAATAACTATTAAGACAAAAAATATGAAAAAATAATCTTTTAAAGTTTAAAAATTATCAAATATTCTGCAAATTTAGTTTTTTTTTAGTAAATAACATAAAAATTATCTTTAATATTATTCAAATTACCCCCTCTTTCCCCTCATAGAAATATAAACAAACATTATATTTTCCCAAAAAAATTTGCTGACATAGAAAAAATACTATATTTTTGAGAAAAACATCTAAAAACATAGAAAAGTTTTTATTAAATATACAAAAAATAATTATTATTAAAGGAAAAACATTAGAAAATATCTAAAAAAAAACTTTATATTTAGAACTTAACTACAGTTGGGATAATTTAGTTTTTTAAATGAACAACATAAAAATTATCTTTTCTATTAACCAAGGACCCCTTCCCTCCCTCCCCTTTAGAAATATAAGCAAATAGCATATTTTCCCAAAAAAAATTTGGTGACACCAAAAAAAAAAATACTATTTTTCGAGAAAAAAATCTAAAAATGTAGAAAAGTTTTTGTTAACTATTAATTAAAATAATTAGTAAAGAAAAAAAACATTAAAAAATATCTAAAAGAAAACTTTTTACATTTAATATTTTTGTGTAATTGGGATAATTTAGTTTTTTAATGAATGACGTAAAAATTATCTTTTCTATTAGGCGATAAAACCCCTCCCCTCCCCCTGCACCATCTCGCTTGTAAATTTATAGCATATTTTGCCTAAAAAATTTGCTGACACAAAAAAAATTCTATTTTTCTAGGAAAATATCTAAAAATGTAGAAATATTCGAAAAATAATTAATAAAGAAAAAATATGAAATAAATCTTTTAGAAGAAAACTTGTTCAATTTAGAACTTATAATTTAGTTTTTTTTAGTGAAAATCATAAAAATTATCTTTCCTATTAACCGAATACCTCCCCCCGTCCCCCCTTCCAACAATTGGAAATATTAACAAATAGTATATTTTCCTTTAAAAAAAATTCTATTTTTCGAGAAAAACCATTTAAAAAATTTACAAAAAAAAGAATTTATTAAACATTTAAAAAAAGTAATCAATAAAGAAAAAATATGAAAAAAATCTTTTCAAAAAAAAATTTAGAACTAAGAATTTAGTTTTTTAGTGAATAAACTAAAAATAATAACAACATTTATTAAAATAAATTTTTGAAAATGCAAAAAATTTTTATTAAATACGAAAAGAAAAAAATAATTCTTATAGGAATAAAAATATGAATAAAAACAATTATCTTATATCGATAAAATCTTATAAAAATACTTTTAAATAAATAATTTCCAATTGCTAATAAATATTTTATTTAAATTAAAGGAAAAAAAATTTTTTAAAAATTTTATATTACAAATAATCAAATCGCCTTACAAAAAATGCGAACTTCCTCCTTCAAGAGAGTGAGTGATATCATTGCACGGGCAATTTCGTCTTTTTATCAAATTAATATTCAAGAAAAATATCCAATCATTATTTATTGGTTAGTCATTTGGTTGTTCTGGACGATTGATTACACGTTTTGGTAAAAAAAGAAAAATGTTTACTATCGACAATATGCAAAACTCTACAATCTACAATCTTCAGAGTATCGGCCACAAACTACAGACTACAGACTACATACCATCGGTAGTATTAATCTGAGTAAATTTGTCGTTATTATTGGTAAAAGTTATGCAAATTGTTTTTTCATTATTTCATTAATTCTTCGGAATCGTTTTCGGTTTGATTCTTCTTCGAAAAGAGAAGTTTTCAATTATCTTTGATGTTTCGTATCGAAATCTTCCGTAAATTCATCACGATGATGAGTACTCATCCGATAGTCAAAATGTTCATACACAAAAATGAATTAAAGCTTTTTGTGTCAAATGAACCGCAAAGTTTACTCTTGCCGAAAGTTTTCGTTTCAATTTGTACAAATTTTCAGAAGATTTTCTTCTATTTTTTTTTTATTTTTTAATTTTTTTTTTTATTAGGTTTTATAATTTATTTTTCTTTATAGAAAAATAAATTCAAAACTATTGACTATGGTTCCGCATGATTTTCTATCCAAAATAATATATTCTTCAGTTTCATGGTTTTAATTAAGACAATTGTTATGAATGGATTTTTATTTCGATTGTATACAAATCCATTAGTCTGCCAGGTGAAGAGATCTTTCTATTAAAAAAAATAACAATAAAAAAAAAAACTATAAAAAAAAACATTTACATTTACCTTTAGTGGGTAGGTACGAATGTACTTGATACCTTTGCCTAGGAGAAGTAATTTTTTATCCAATTTGTATTTTGGAAAGGTAAGTTAAATAAAAAAGGCTTTTTTTTATATTTCAAATAAATAATTTTATTTAATTATATTGTTAAAATATTGCCATTAACACGAAATTAATCCAATAAGTGTAAAGAGCTTTATGTAAAATCCTGATATATAATTTCGAATAAGCTGATCTGTCGTATTTGGAAGTGTATAAAATATAAAAAAATATTGTTTTTTTTAAGAATATTTGATGTATGAAAAATATGTAGTCTATTCTAGGGAAAAAAACAATAAAAAAGCTTAAAATAAAGGTAAATCAAATAGCCCGATTCCAGTTGGAGCATTAAAAAAACAGTTACGAAGAACTTAAACAAAGATTATCCAATTTGCAATTCGAAAACTAAATTTTTATAAAATATATTTTAAATTCAGATTTGTACTACTTTTTACAATATTTATATTGCATACATTTTGCCATTAGATAATATATGAGATCTGTTCAAAAAATGTCGCGAATTTTGAATTTCCGCGGGTTACGTATATTTTTGATTTTTTGTGGCATTATGTTGGTACTCATGTCTTTGACTTATGCCGACAAGTTCGCCCTTTTTGAATGTTCAGTTAATTAATGACAGCTGCTTTGCTTTCGAGAATAAGAAAAATAAGAAAAAGTCACAGGGGATTTTCGATTTTTTGTGGCGTTATGTTGGTATTCATGTCTCTCATTTATGCCAACAAATTCGGCCATTTTGAAAGTTCAGTTAATTTTTGCTTTCGAGAACAAGAAAAAGTCACAAGAAAAATAAGAAAAAAATGGATCAAAGAATATGTTTCGAGATCAAGAAAAAGTCATAGGGGACCAGATCTGGGGAATACGGTGGCTGCGGGATTATTAGTGTGTTGTTTTTGGCCAAAAATGGCAAAAATGAAGCCAAGCCAAAACACGTGCAAGCAAAGCAGCTGTCAAAAATTAAGTGAACATTCAAAATGGCCGAACTTGTCGGCATAAGTGAGAGACATGAGTACCAACATAACGCCACAAAATATCGAAAATCAAATATACGAAAACCGCGAAAATTCAAAATTCGTGATACTTTTTGAACATACCTCATATATAAACTATTATAACAAAACTTCTTGAAGAGCTCGATCCTTTTAAAATATTTGTTGATGGTTTTTTCGCACATTTCGGGCTATAAGACGGCCACTACTTGACGAATGTTAATTTTGAAATGCTGCGAAGTTTATTGGTTATTTAGAGCAAAGTTTGAACACGTGTTTTTATTTGATTGAAAAAGAAAAAGTCCTATGGCGTCAAATTGCAAGATCTTCAAATTTCTAAATTTTTAGAAGTTTCTCAAGTTAGGGTATTTTTTGGGTAATATAGCTAAAATTTATCATATTTTATTTTGGCCACATATAGTACAGATCAAAATCTTGAGTTTCAGATTTAAAAAAAAAATCGGTTATAATAGAACCACTGTGCTCAGATTTAACGGTTACAGAGTCTCCTTCTTCATTCTCAAACAAATACGGACCAATGACAACTTTAGATCAAAATTTATATCAGAATCGTTTTCTTTATATCTAAAAAGTTTTTTTTACATCTCCATTATTAGTAGTTAATTTATGTCACTGAGTACTTGGGAGACCATCGTCTTCAACACTCGGCGAAAATTTCTTGTGGTTAAATATTGTGTGTATCTTTGGTAGGGAACACTCCTTTTACAAATTAACTAATTTACTGCAAATTGCCACAACTATTTAAGAATAAATTAGTTATTTTTAAATAAATTAGAAAATATCACAAGAATTTTAATTATTTCATAAGTGAAAAATGTCCAAACTTTGATCTTTCTTATTTGCATTTGGTTTGATGTTCACTCTTAAATTACTCTAATTTTATTTGCATTGTCACGAGCCTTCTTTCAGGACCGCATCTTTTTTTATATCCCCTTATAAGTAATAGTCTAACGGCGTCATATCGCAAGATCTTGAAGGCCAGTTGATATCACCAAATTTTTGAGATTTTCACGTTCTGGGAGATTTTTATGTAATAAAACCAAAAATTTATTGTGTTTTGTGGGTTATGTTTTGTAGAATTATTAAAACCATATATAATCCAGATTAAAATCTTCAATTCAGGTTAAAAAAAAATTCCGTTATTATAGGACCAAGGCATTCAGAATTGACAGTAGTGGAGTCTTCTTCTTCAACAAATACGAACCAATGACATTTTTAGACGAAAATGCATAGTAAACATTCTTTTTTCTTAAATACAATGGCTTCTCTACAATTATTTGTAGATTTTTAGAATTCTTTAAAAGGAAATTTTGCTCGTTGATACATTCACCAAATAAGAAATTCGTTTTGTTGCTAAAAAAAAAATAATTTTCTCCTATTAATCGTGTTTATGTGGCTTTTGTAGAAAATCTTTGCCGCATTAAATGATCCATAATAATAAAATGGCAAATACAAATCTAAATAAATGCTATCTTAGATAATATATAAATTTTACAAACGAATTGGATAATACCGAATTTTATTGCAATATTTTCCGTTCTACATAAAACAAAGTTTATATGATTGCCAATTATTATAACCGTGACTGTATATTTATTTTCTCTCTAAATTGCCTTTCGCACAGTCATAAACTGCTAATTACTAGAGAAGGGAAAATTTTCTAATTAACAAAATTAATTACAGTTCATAATTTAAAAAAACCAATAAAATTGAAAAAAAAATTCTGAAAAATCGTAAAATATAAAATTAATAAAAAATTCAAAATTCTCTACCAAAATTGTAAGAATCTAAAATTTAAGGAAGACATTTTTTTTAAAGAAAAAATACAAAAAAACAACATAAAAAATGTTCTGGTACGTTTTCATAAAAAATTTTCTCTTCTCCTTTCTTAATAAATTGTATATTTTGGTTTGTGTTTGTCATTATTAAAGCCCAGTAGTATGGTCGTTTGAGAAGCTCAAAAATAGAAATGTTCGGTCGTTGGCCCGAGTACACAGAGCAATCACACATTGAGTGCAGAAGTAGTTTCAGAAATACTATACCTTCTATAGAGGTACGGGCAACCAGAAATGATGACTGGCCCGGCTCGTGCACTACTACGGAAGATGTACACAATCGAATAAATATGATGCTGTGCAGGGATATGTTCTATGGCCAATGTGATTTGGGCGCGGTACTGTGCTGTGTGTTCCTACGATCTTTTCACAGATCATAGACTCTGTCTAATATTACAAATCTTAAAATGCAGCATCGGAAGAGGAATTTTCTTTTGGAATTCCTCCACCAAAGAATATGGTCTTTTCGTAAATTACCGCCCTTCCTCTGGCTACTCCACCCGTCCACCCTACCAATGACCATAGAGAAAGAAACAACAACAAAAATTGTTTTGTAATTTTTTTCTATTATAAAATTTTCTATTCCCTATAAAACATGATTGATTTTAAAATAATTTTCTTCTTTTTTTTTTATAAAAAACTACCTAACCAGTTAGTTTTTGTTGTATCTGTGAGAGATGTGATGCACTCTTAATCATTGGGGCACAGGCCCTAAATGGATATATACTTATAAGTTCCAAGAGATTATTTGCAAAAATAAAACACTCTCTTTTGATCATAATCATGCTAGATGTTGATAGATCAGACGATAGACAGGCAGCCAATCTTATGCGGTCTTTCCGATCGATGCACATAATTTTCGGATGTCTGTTGCTTGTCATATTTAACTTGAAAAAAAAGAAGAAGAAAACGATGGAAGAAAAAAATGCTCGAAGAAACACGATCAAGAAAACATCCGTTGACCATTGGTCTGTTCTTCAGTCCAGGTTGATCATTATTTCCGTGCAATTCTTTCTCTAGTCGTGCCGGATGGTTCCTTACCAAGATCGATCAGCTCTCATTGCAACGAGTCTCAACACTGTGTGTGAGTTCTGCTTCGGATGAAACTATTCGTTGTAATTAAAGTCATTGAACTGACGTGTACATAACAAACGGGTAATATCTGGTCTCTACGGAATAAGATTCTTAATCTTGGGCTAATGGCTAATTGCGAAGATTACATTCACATGGCTGATAAATCCGTGGTACACTTGCTCATGATCGTCACGCACTCATTTCGTCCCGAAATCATAGACCGAATAAAATGAGTTCCTTGGCCAAGTTCGGAGCCCATGTGTATGTGTGTATCTATGTACTTGGAGACTGTATCTAGAAGGGAAAAAGACTAAACGTTCGATGAAAACTTAATCTTTATTTTTTTGAATTATTTCAGCACTTAAGATACGACTAAGTAGAGTGAGTAAACGACCATCACAACTCATCTCATAATTCACATGTACGATTATTTATAGTTAAGATTATTACAAGAAAATAATGCCAAGCACTTAATAAGAAGACCAAAAAAGAAAATATTAATAAATTTTCTTTATACTAACCAGTTGGTAGTTAGCTGCCAGTTATTAGTTCTCAGTTTTACTCCATAGTTCGACGTAGATACAAGTTCCCACAACAATCGTTTTTTATTAAAATAGTCATCAACGACTCCTCCATCAATAGTAGTTAGCCATATTGTACGTAACAATTTCCAATAATTATTTTTAACTTCTTTAATTTGAATTTGTTGGAATCTGCATTTATAGGCTGGAGGGGAGAGGGGGAGATTAGTCCATCTTAAAGGGTACAAAAAAATGTTAATACTTGACTCTCATATTTAAACTCTGTCCCATGCTCTCCAATCGATCCATCATAATTCATTAAAAATCATTTAAATAATTTTCGACTTTTTAATTATTAAATTCGATATTTTTTTAAAACTTCCCAGTTTTTTCTCCCCTTTCGTAATTA
This sequence comes from Atherix ibis, assembly GCA_958298945.1. Classification (NCBI taxonomy): domain Eukaryota; kingdom Metazoa; phylum Arthropoda; class Insecta; order Diptera; family Athericidae; genus Atherix; species Atherix ibis. Next base: position 23,982,777 of record OY282605.1, on the reverse strand, counting down.
TGTTATAATAATTTATTTGGTGTGTATTTTTTCAATTGTGATTGACATTGTGTTCAAGTTTTGATCGTGAAAGACTATTTTTTTTAAGGGATTTTTATTAAAATTTAAATATAGTTGTAAGTTTTAATTTTTTTTTATAAAAGAAAGGGCAACCATTAAATAGAGTTGAATTTTTAATGAAATGTAAAAGATTTTACTGGTAGTCTCTGAGCACTTAGAAAAGTTGAAATTTCTTGTTGAGGTGAACTGCAAAAAAAAATCTGTCACAGAATACCAGATTGGTGGCCTTAAATTAATAAATCTTTTGTTATAAGAGAAAAATTTGGTAAATAAAATTCTCATGGGAGTAGGTTGGGGAAGAAGGGTAAGGCTGACTGATAACGTAAGTCTGAGTAAACTTTATAATTTGATACACGAGGTCTGTTCAAAAAGTATCGTGAATTTGGTGTTTTTTCAAAAATTATTTATTTATTCATGAACATCTATTTTGTCCCCTTCAAATTAATCTCCACCAGATATTATACACTTGTGCCAACGTTTTTTCCTATCCTCGAAGCACTTCAAAAAATCATTTTTTGTGATCTTGTTCAGCTCCTCCTTCGATGCCGTCTTTATCTCCTCAATCGTAGCGTAGCGTCTCCTTTAATGGGGCTCTTCAATTTCGGGAACAAGAAAAAGTCACAGGGGGCCAGATCTGGGGAATACGGTGGCTGCGGCATTATTAGTGTGTTGTTTTTGATCAAAAATTCGCGAACAAGCAACGATGCGTGAGCGGAGGCGTCATCATGGTGCAAAAGCCAATTTTTGTTCTTCCACAAATCCGGGCGTTTCTGGCGGATTGCTTAGCACAACTTGCGCATAACTTGTAGGCAATATTCCTTATTAATCGTTCTACCCTGTGGCACCACAATCGTTCTACCCTGTGGGTGCATCATTTATGATGCACCACGCCCCTGCAATCGAAGAAAACTGTAAGCAAAACCTTCACATTCGACCGAACTTGGCGCGTTTTTTTCGGTCTTCGTTCGGCCCTCTGAGAACATTTGTACCACCGATAAACGTTGCTTCGGTCCAAGGTAGCTTCACCATATGCCACAGTCAATATGCGGAATACGTCCGCGCGTATTGGGTCTAGGGGCAGCTTCTATTGGGATGATTGAGCTTTGGTTCCACGTCATAACCATAAACCCATGATTTGTCACCAGTTATGACCCTATGGAGCAAATTTGGGTCATCGCGGATAGAGTCCAACAGCTCCTTAGCAATGTTAATGCGATACTGTTTTTGGTCGAAATTGAGCAAAAGTCGAAGACGAGCCAAAGACGTGGAAGCAAAGCAGCTGTCAAAATTAACTAAACATTCAAAATGGCTGAACTTGTTGGCATAAGTGAGGGACATGAGTACCAATATAACGCCACAAAAAATCGAAAATCGAATATACGTAACCCGCGGAAATTCAAAATTCGCGATATTTTTGAACCTCGTACAATATCATATTTTGGAATATGTAATAAGAAAAACTCTTAATTTCTGTTAAAATTAGGCAAAATTAAAAATATAGCGATAAAGGTGAGGGGCGTAAGGGGTTGGTAATTCTTACCTGTCAAAATTTAAGGTTATCTAAAATAAAAATGTATCCTTAACAGTATTTAAATGACAGGACTATACTTTCCAAACCAAAAAATAAACAACCACTCATAACGTGTACTGAAATATTTTTAAATTTTGCAATATTTTCACGGATACAATGGCTTTTCCTTAGATTTTTTGGAGCCTCATATATGATAATATCCCTTAATGACATATCAAGGGAGTGAAAAATTAGTCTCATTATAACAGCCATAATCTCCTCTTAAAGTATAAACTTTAAACTAAATAATTTCAAATTAAATGCCACGAGACTTCTTGCAGGACTCAGACACTTTTGGGGTAATTTTTGATGAATTTTCGGGCATTTTTTAACGGATATTGATTTTTATATAATTTAAAGTTTAAAAACTGTATAAGTAAATATGATTTTTGATATAGTTCAACAAAAAAATAAATGCAATGGTGCAAATCTTATGATTGTGAAAACCAATTCACATCACTAAATCTTGAAATGAGGCGTCCTGGAAATTTTTTACTCAATAAAGCCACAATTTATTATTTTGTAGTACCGTTTTTGTTAAAATTCTTACATGGTTCAAATTATAATCTTCAAATTTAGGCCAAAAGACAGTTAGTTATCATACGACCACAGAGCACAGAATTCTCTTCTTCGTCATTTTCAAAGACCAACGACATTTTCTGATAAAAAAAAAACACTAGATAAACACTTTTTAACAGTTATTTGTAGTATTTAAGAGCCCCATATATGATAATTTTGCTTATTAATGTCTTCATCGAGGGATAAATGAGCCTCATCGCTAAAGAAAACTTTGTGCAAAATGTGGCTACGACGCATTTTTTTTGGAAAGTTTTTACAATTTCAATATAATCAATTTATTTATATTATAAAATGGCATACTTTAAACTAATTAAATGTTATCTTAAATGACATTATATTAAGCAACTATCAAACAACGGAGCTATACTTACCAAACTATAAGATGGATAATTCTGTAAATATTATGGAAAATGAAAAACATTTGAAAAAAGTCTCTTTGCTCATTACAACCATAATTTTATTTTAATATTAAACAAAATAATTTTAGTAAAAATTTTTATAATAAAAAATAATATTTCGATTAAAAAATAAAATTTATTTCTTTTAATATAATTTTCTAAAGGGAATCGGCAGATCGCAGACGCCTGCGATCATCCAAAAACCTATCGAAAATTCTTGATTTAAATGCGCACGCACAGGAAATGTGTTTTATCAAAACCAAAAAAAAAATGTTCTATTCCATTTCGAATATTTCTTTTTAAATAGAAAAATTTTTTGTTTGTTTATTTAATTTTGTTTTCATTCTAAATAATCCATAATTAAACAGTTGGAAAATTTCATTGCACGTCTAATCTCTGCAGTGCTTATCAGCTTTCTAAAAGTAACAAAAAGCAATCTTCACTTTTTTAAGTAAAGCTTTTCGATAGAAAATATCACTGACCCAAATGGCCCCAGAATATCGACACATAATGATTTATCACTAAAAAAGCATTAGAACTATTCGAATTTGGAGAAAACTCTACCCAAAAAAATTAAAAAATTATTTTTTAAGAAGTTTTCTTGCGCAATCCAACTTGAGTACTTGAAGTACGATCGTATTTAGGTCAGATGCACGTTTTCAAAGTGCACACAAAAATGCATTTCTTTTTCTAAATATTTTTCTCTACAAAATATTTTGTATAATTTTTTAAACAAAATTTTTGAAAACTTTTTATTATGCTTGGAAAATTACTAAAATTAATTTTTTAAATTTAGAAGGAATTTTGGAAAGAAATATTTTTAAATTATGCTGAAGTAAAGGAGAGTGGGGGGGTTGGTGTTAGGGTAATTTGAAAAATTCCATATTAAATTGGTTTCTTCGAAATTTAGCCAACTTGGTAAAAATTTGTTGATGGATTGTTGGGGAGATAATTACCTTACTTAACAGACGAATATGAGAAAAAAACGAAACGTTCTTAAATTCATTCAAAAATTTTACCTCTCTCGTGTTAGTGAATTTTTTAGAGTTTTTGAATTTATTTACATTTATTTTGATGAAAATGTAAAAAAAAAAAAACATAATAAGAAGTGAAAAAAAAGTGACAGTGAATGACTCTCGTTTGGTTATTAACCTTTTACAAAGTGGAAACAGCTTAAAAGCTTACAAATAAAGACCGTAAGTTTGATACTAATTGTCTTTGTTTGTAGTTAATTGCCATCAAATAATTATGTATCTTGAGTACATTTTTGTCGATGTAGCATTTTTTTTGGGGGGGGGGGGGGGGGGGAGGGGGGTATCTACTGAATGTTTAGTTAATTTTTATTTCGTGCCAAAAAAAAATCAGGTGATACTTCTCTTGTTTGAATAACAAAAATAAAAGAGTAAATTATAACATACTAAAGATAGTAATTATGTGGTTTCAGGAGGGGGAGGGGAGGGAGGGAGGCGATCTATAGCAACTATTCATAAATTATTCATAAAATTTCGTGGATAATTTTCAAACAAACTTAATTCTTGTTAAAAATGCCTTTAGGCATTTATTTTTTGGTTTGAAAAGTATAGCCCTGTCAAATAATAACTGCTCAAAATATATTCCATTTAAGATAACATTTATTTAGTTTAGTACATGCCATTTTATATTTAATTATTAAATTATACGTTAAAATTACACAGAAGATACACCAATTAGGCGATGCAACAAAAGACGTTGAACAAATTAAAAACCTAACTTTTAAGTATACTTTTTTAACTTTACTTTCCGAAACTTCAGTAGTATTATTTCCTTCAGTAATGAGGCTCATTTCTCGCTTAATAGATACGCCAATAAGCCAAATTACATTTTATGAGGCTCTAAAAATCCACAAGTAATTATAAAATTGCTATTTTATCTGCAAAAAGACACTGTCTAGTGTTCAGGCTGATCTGAACGTATCATTGGTCTTTGAAAGAGATCGTTACGTCAATTCTAAACGATATGACCTTATGTTATGCAGCCTTTTTTTTATCTTGAATTTAGTGATTTTAATCTGAATCATATATAATTTTAGTAATAAAAAAATGCGCCAAAAATGACAAATTTTTACCTTATTTCTCAACAACAAAAAAATCCCAGGACGCAGAACTTTCAGAATTGCCTTCAAGATCGTAGAATTTGATGTTCTTGAAAATTTTATTTTATATGGATTTATAAAAAAAATCATATTTATTTAGATAATCTCTAATTTAAAAATTAATATTTGTTAATTAATGATCGAATTACAACCGAATATTAATGAACGGATGTTATCAAATGTGTTACCCGATAAAAGGATACGAGTCCTGCACGTAGTCTTGTAGTTACAATTTAAATAAAATTATTTCTTAGTCAAAATGACAAAAACTTATACAATATAATATCAGTAAAATATTTGAAAAACTTGACTAATTAAGCATACTTTTTTTACTTTTGCTTTCCAAAACTTCACTGGGATTATTTTTTTTTTTGGTATAAACTTTATGGAAAATTTTTTTTTACTTTTTGCTCATGAATAATTAAAAATTTTTTTTAATTTAAAAAAAATATAAATTTTACAGTATTTATTCTTAAAAAAAATTTTTTTGAATAAATTAAGAAAAATATGCTCAATTGTTTTCCAAAATTATTGTACATGACAACAAAATTGGGTAATCTACATTTTTATTTATGCTAATTTTGATAGTTCCTAAAAGCTTTTTTTTTATTATTAAAAGAAGCCTCTTTAAAAAAATCTTACGTAATAATAATAATTTCAAAATATTCCATTGTTTCCAAATATATCATCATTTAACAATTTTGGAGTAATATTATTGAATAGATTAAAGTATCCATATTTCCCCAATAGTTACAATATTGATTTTATAGTGAAATATTTTTATAGTTTCTCAAATAATTAATGGACGATTGTGATTGGATTATTATATTAAACCGGAAATTAAAGCTTTAAAAAAAAACAGGAAATAAACATTGTTTAAAAAATTCAAAATGGAGGAAAAACGTTCATTCAATTTTCAGTAAATTTATATGAAAAAAATTCTGCCTGAAAATAAATCAAATTTTTTAAAGATACTCATTCGTACTTTTAAGACGTATTTTTCATAAGGCAATAATTAGTCATTTAATATCTTGCAAAAAAAAAAATTAATAAATTTGTACAGTTTTCTTATTTCAACTAAAGGAAGTGCTAAATTTTAAATAAAAAACCGTTTTTTTTGCATATCCGTTACTATTCAATGACCAGAAATTATTGCATTTTTTAATTTCAATCCACATGTACACTTTGTAGAAATTTATTGACCATATGAGGTGGAAATTTGTAATCATCGAGAACAGACTATTCAAAGGTAAAAGCTTCTTGAATTGGGGGGGGGGGGGGGGGTAGTGGTGAGTTTGGGTATGGTTAGACCAAGAAACAAAAAGAAAATAAAAAGAATTTTTAAAAATTGCTAATTACGTCTTTCGGTGAATGTTAAATGGGTTGTGGTACATGCGAATATACCTGTTAGTGGTCACTCTATTGGCGAACGTATAGAAGAAGAGGCAGAATTAAAGGTGATGCATGGTGCCAATTTGGTTGGGTTTAGTACGATGCTTGGGCAAGAACCATTTCCGGATTAATAAATCTACACTGTCGGAAATTTTCGATCGAATTTAATGAGGGCAAATGTAGAAAATTCGTAGTGAGTAGTGCAACGAAGTTTTGTCTTCTGGCTTTCGGTAATGCAAACCTGGCGAAAAAGCACACCTTTGAGTAGCCGGTAAGTTCTTAGATACTTATTTGTGTGTCCATACATAGTCCGAAACCCATCCAGTTCTGTGCTGTTTCATTTGAAGCAATTCCAAGTTTGGTCTTAGTTCTAGATTGCATGGTTGAAGACCATTAATTATCACAGACCTCGGCTGGGTGATTGTTTTCAGATTACAAAAATCAGTTCTTTGAACACTTCTCTCGGCGTGATATCTTGTCTTTCGTTGAATAGCACGCGTACTTCCTTATTTTCTTCAAACGTTCGTAATTTAGGCCATCCAATAAGTCCAAAATGTATCTATTAGAAAGTGTCCATCTAAGTACTATTATTTCAGATGTGAAATGTGCTTCAATAAAAGATGACAATGATGAATCGAAATCCGAAATTTGTATTTGGATAGTTATCCATTTTTAGGTTTGGAAAGTGGAGTCTTTTCATTTGATAGTTGTTTAAAATATTTGTATTTTCTATTAAATTATAATTAAATTTTTTTATAATTTTATTATAATTTTTTCAAAATTTTATTATAATTTTTTTCATAATTTTATAATAATTTCATTTTAATTTTATTATAATTTTATTATAAATTTATAATAATTTTATTATAATTTTATAATTTTATTATAATTTTATTATAATTTTATTATAATTTCATTATAATTTTATTGTAATTTTATTATTATTTTTTAATAATTTTATTATAATTTTTTTCATGATTTTATAATAATTTTATTTTAATTTTATTATAATTTTATTATAAATTTATAATAATTTTATTAAAATTTTATTATAATTTCATTATAATTTCATTATAATTTTATTGTAATTTTATAATAATTTTATTTTCATTTTATTATAATTTTATAATAATTTTATTATAATTTTATTATAATTTCATTATAATTTTATTGTAATTTTATAATAATTTTATTATAATTTTATTATAATTTTATTATAATTTTATTATAATTTTATTAATTATTTCATTATAATTTTATTGTAATTTTATAATAATTTTATTTTAATTTTATTATTATTTTATAATAATTTCATAATAGTTTTATAAATAATTTTATTATAATTTTATTATAATTTTATAATAATTTTATTTTAATTTTATTATAATTTTATTATTATTTTACTATAATTTTATTATAATTTTATTATTGTATTATTTTATTATAATTTTATTATAATTTTTTTATAATTTTATTAAAATAAAATTTGCCATTTTACAAAATTGATTGTATTAATTACCGAAAAGTGCGTTAAATATTTTAGAAAACTTTTTTTAAAAAGTGGTGATTTTGTGGTAGCCACGTTTCGTAACTTAAGAGGTGATATTATGGTTCTTCAGCAATGGTGGATACGTCAATAAGTAAAATTTTTATATATGAGGCTTTGAAAGCATATAAACAATTGTGTAGAAGCCATTGTATCCACGAAATTTTGGTTTTTCGTTCTTTGAAAATGAATAATGAGATACCATTACAGTCATTTTTGCACCACTAAGTCGTTATGATAACCAAATTTTCTTTGACCTGAACATAAAGATTTTCACTAAAAATATATGTGGTTTTAATAAAACGGTACCACAAGCCATACAACATGATAATTTTTCGCTTTATTGCGCTAAAAGTTTCTCAGGATTCGGGATTTTGAATATTGGTTGATGTCAATTAGCATCCGGAAAGTTTGATTAGACGCCGTGAGGCTTTTTAAGCCTATAAACAACTGTGAAGAAGCCATTGTATCCACAAAATTTTGGTTTTTCGTTCTTTGAAAATGAATAACGAGATGCTGTTACAATCAATTTTGGACCACTAAGACCTTATGATAACCAACTTTTTTCTGGACTGATCATAAAGATTTCCACTAAAAATATATGTGGTTTTAATAAAACGGTACCACAAGCCACACAACATGATATTTTGTCGCTTTCTCAGGATTCGGAATTTTTAATATTGGTTGAATTGGCATCCAACAAAATTCGATTAGACGCCGTGAGGTGTTTTCTTGAAAGGCTATGCTAAAAATCTTATTCATGCAGATAATCTTCAAACTTTGGAGTAGTTAAAAACTTGTCAAGTAATGGCCGAATTAAAGCCTGCTATATACAAACATGTCATTAAAAAATTACCTCAAAAGAATTGTATCCTGCAATAAGTATCGTAGAAGGTAGCAAATAAAATTTTATACTTAACAGATAATATGGCAAAATTTATTTAATATAATAAAATAAAATATAAATTATAGTCTTCATTTAAAATTTATTTTATTTAATTTTATTTTGCGAATTACAAATTGAATAATTCTTGAAAGTCTTTACGACAAATACTTTTTTAATAAATTTTCTGACTTTCGATCATTTTAAAAGTTTTTTAATATTTTTTTTAGAGATTTTCAATAATTATACTTAAGGAAATTTTACAATTTTTCATATTCTTCGAGATTTTTTTACAAAATTTATACAATTTCGTGTCCGCCAATTAATGGTCGATGTGCAGCGTGAAAAGTTTCGAAAAACTCTTCAAAAATTAACTTAGAATGATCGAGTTTTTTGTTAATAATTTAAATTAAGCTCTTTATTTTATATTAAATGGCAAAATAAAATTAATATAATTAAATTAAAATTTAATTAAATTCTATATTAAAAATATGGTTTATTAAATTTTACTTTCTAAAACCGAAAATTGGATAAACCTTTTTTATATTGAAAATACCTGAAATTTAAAATTTAATTTTTAATTTTAATTTTCATTTTACTTTTAAAATAAATAAAGATTTAATTGAAATAAATACCAAAAACAGATTCTGGCACTGTACATAAACTATCTTAAAAAGTTATAAAAAGAGGGCCAGAGGTCAATGGACATGAACCTGTCGACTTGTTGTTTATAATATGGAATAAACACGAATTTAAATTGTTAGATCACGTCTTGATCATTATAAGCACTATACAAAAAAGGGATCTGTTCTAATCTTCTATTATTCTTAAAATGAGAATACCAATCTGTTAAATGTCTGCTAACGAAAATGTGAAAATTTCCATCAGCTCAACCAGAATTCACAGAGGGAGCAAACCCATCCGGAAATAGACCGACCCATCGTAATGGATTAACTTTATGCATTTTTGGGCTCATTCGTCTTGTGTTTTTTTTTTCTATATTATTATTATTTTTTTTTTTTTTGGTATTTCATTTAAACTGAAACTATTTAAAGTGTTGACTTGTAACAACAACGAATATTTTTGTTTGTTTTTAGAAGCTTTCATCTTGAATAGCATCTGGATTTTTTTAATTATCATTACATGTATGTTGTTCACACTGATTTATTATATATAATCCACAATCTGGAAAAATACTGTTAGTTGAGCAGCTAGAAAATTTAAAAGAAAAAAAAACAGCAAAAAATATTTAATTTTTCTTAAAAAAAGTTCATGTAACAAGTAAAAATTTCAACATAAATTAAAGCTTGAATAATAATGCATAAATCAGTTGTGAACAATTAAAACTTTTAACATAGTTCAAATTATTTCTCTTTTTTCACGAACATTTTTCTCAAATTCATCGGAAATCTTCTAAGGCTAACCTAATATGTGAGTACACTCCGAGCCATAAGTGAAACTCTTAAGAGTCTTCAGGAAATAAACATAAAAATTGGTGCGAAGAATTATGGCGCTAACGTTTATGTTTTGAATATAAATCAAGTTATTTTTAATGCTTGTGTAAATTATTTTTTTACCATATTTTATTATCATTACCTCTTCTTAAAAAAAAATTGAAGAAATTTTTTTAGAAGAAAAAAAAACAGCAAAAACGGTGTTTTTATATTTTTTTTTTTTTTGTTAGTTTTTTAAGTTAAAAATGAATTTTTTTCTTACAATTTTCATTGCTTAAACTACTCAAAATGTTAAAGAATTATAAACGAACTATTCAATTAAAAATCAATTTGATTTTAATTGAAAATTAATTAGAAAATAGTGGATATTTTTTTTTTTTTATGATTTATTAGAAATGGCACGTAAAGCTTTTTCCCAGATAGTATGGGAAAAAGCTTACGTGATGAATACGAATGCAAATTGGAGTTTTGAATATTGCACAGTTTCGAAATAATTTATTAATTAACATTTACCTTTTTCGGTTAACTATTACAGATGGCATTTTTTTACTAAATTCGTTTAAATTGCAAAATAATTTATTAAAAACTTTGAACCCTACGAGGGCATAACCTTTAGCATTTTTTTTTTTGGAAATTTTTGGCAATTATTTAAAAATAGAAAATTTTAATGATTCCTTTTTAAGCGATATTCTTACAATTACAGTGGCAAAAGTAGTTAAGTTTTTAGACTGGAATTTTTTTTTTGCAGAAAAACAGTAGATTTTAGTTTTAAAAATTTTGTAAAATTTTTACCCTTAAATGAAGCAAATTTTCTGTTATATATAATTAAGGTTATCCAAGGTGTGCTTTGTTAAACAAAATATATTTTAAAATTCGTCTGACAATGGGCAGAACTGTCATGCAAACAATATGGCGATTTTGTCTGACAATGGGCAGAACTGCAACGCAAAAACAATATGGCGCTTTTGTCTAACAACGGGCAGAACTGTCATGCAAACAATATGGCGCTTTTGTCTTACAATGGGCAGAGCTGTCACGCAAAAGCAATATGGCGCTTTTGTCTGACAACAGACAGAATTGTCACACAAAAACAATATGGCGCTTTTGTCTGACAATAGCCAGAACTGTCACGCAAAAGCAATATGGCGATTTTGTCTGACAACAGACAGAATTGTCACGCAAAAACAAAATGGTGATTTTGTCTGACAACAGACAGAATTGTCACGCAAAAACAAAATGGCGATTTTGTCTGACAATTGTCAGAATTGTTACGCAAAAACTATATGACGATTTTGTCTGACAATGGGCAGAACTGCAACGCAAAAACAATATGGCGCTTTTGTTTAACAACGGGCAGAACTGCAACGCAAAAACAATATGGCGCTTTTGTCTAACAACGGGCAGAACTGTCATGCAAACAATAAGGCGCTTTTGTCTGACAATGGGCAGAATTGTTACGCAAATACAATATGGCGATTTTGTTTGATTTTTTTTTGCAGAAAAACAGTAGTTTTAAGTTTTAAAAATTTTGTAAAATTTTTGCCCCAAAAATGAAGAAAATTTTCTGTAGTAAATAATCAAGGTTATCCAAGGTATGGTTTGAAAAGTAAAGTTAAATAAAGCGTATTTTAAATTTGAGTTCTGATAAAAATTTTATATTATTAAATAACTTTAACCCTGCCATTATACATAAAATATAACAAAATTTCAAATTAAATATCAAGACACTTTTTGCAGGACTCAATCCTTTTGGTGTAATTTTTGATAACTCTTTTTCACACATTTCTGGCTGATTAAATATGAAAAAAATTTCATGTTTAAATATGATTTTTTAAGAAAAACTCCAACAACGTCAAATTGAACGATCTTGGAGTTCAACTGACATCATCGAATCTCGAAATTTCACATCCTGTACACTCTTCGTGCAATAAAGTCGAAAATGTCAGATTTTATTAAAACCACACTTTTTCAGGACTAAACCAAAAAAAGTCACTTATCCTAAGGTTATAGCGCTTAGAAATAACGGTAAAAAGCTCTGCCTCTTCATTTTCAAAGAAATACGGGCCAATAACACCTTCAGACCAAAATGCATAATATACAGTCACTTTTTATTTGGATATATTGGCTATTTTAAAATTACTTGTAGATTTTTAGAGCCTTATCAAATGCAATTTTGTCAATTGACGCATCCACCGTGTGAGAAATAAGCCTCATTGATGAAGGAAATAATCCCAGTTGAGTTTTGGAAAGTAAAGTTAAAAAAGTATACTTAAAAGTTAGGTTTTTTTAAATATTTTACTAATATTATATTGTTTGAATTTTTGCCATTTTGCCAAAAAACATTATTTAATTTAAATTTTAACCACAAGACTATGTGCAGGGCTTAATCCTTTTATCGAGTAACACGTTTAATGTCATTTTTCGCACATTTTCGGCTGTAATTCGATCATTAATTAACGGATGTTATGAATAAAAAAATCCATATAATAGCAAAAAATTCCAAAGACATCAAATTCTACGATCTTGAAGGCCATCTCGAAATTATGCGTCCTGGGAACTTTTTTTGTTGAGAAATATAGTAAAAATTTGTAATATTTGGTAGTTTTTATTGTTGTAAAAATTATATTTGATTTAGATTAAAATTTTTAAGTTCAGAATAGAAAAAGGCTGCATAACATAAGGTCATAGCGCTTAGAATTGACGGTAACGGTCTCTTATTTTTCATTTTCAAAGAAATAACACGTTCAGATCAGAAGAAACACCAGACAGTGCCTTTTTGCAGATAAAATAGCTATTTTATAATTACTCGTGGATTTTTAGAGCCTCATAAAATGTAATTTTGCTTATTGACGCATCCACCGAGCGAGAAATGAGCCTCATTACTGAAGGAAATTTTGTTCAACGTCTTCGGTTGCACCATTTTATTGACGTATCTTCTGCGTAATTTTAACATATAATTTTATAATTAAATAATAAATATAAAATTACATATATTAGAGTAAACAAATATTATCTAAAATGATATGTATCCTTAACAGTAATCAAATGACAGGACTATACTTTCCAAAGTACAAAATGAATAAACCTTTATAGCTAACAGTGAAATTTTTATAAAGCTGCCATATTTTCGCTGATACAATGGCTTTTTTTTTTAGTTAAATATAGATTTTTAGAGCCTTATGTTATATATGATAATTTTCCCTATTGACATATCAAGAGAGGGAGAAATTAGTCTCATTATAATGGTCATAATATCATCTTAAAGTGTAAAATGTAATTATGGCGAATTTTTAAAATTTTAACGAATTAAAATTTTTGGTACTTATAAAATTCATAATATCAAATTCCAAGCTTTATACTAAATAATTTTTATTTGGAATAACTCATATGTTTAATAGCCTTTAAATGATAGCGCCCTACTTTTCCAATATATATGTTAAAATGAATAACCCAACATAAACTATCTTAATCATAAAAATTTGATAAGAGAACTATTTTTTTCTAAAAAATTCACAATTTACAAAAAGAAACAGAAAAATTTTTTATAAGAAAGTTTATAAAAAAACATTCACCTTTAAACTTAGATGTGATTGGCCTTTTGTTGATTGAGTTTTTAAGTTCTTTTTCTTTGGTTGTTGTTAATACACTATCGTGATTTGTGAAAATTCCCCGGACAAATTTGAACAATTTAATGCGAAATCTTTTTAAAAAAAAATAATGTCAAAATTACTTCTAACAATGCCATGTCGATTCAATGAGTCAACACACCTGACTTTTTACGTCAATTCCTAAACTTAGGTTACAGAATAAAAAATAAAAAAAGTGCATCGAAGAAAATTAAGATACACGCAAATGTTTAATGCCCAGACGAATATTTACTTGTCGAAACACTTAATGAATGGTAAAATAAAAGAAAACATCACAAAAGTGAACAACAAGGGAGCTTCTCTATTCAAGTAATTTCCAAAATTGGAATAGTCAAATTCATTGAATAGTGTATGTCACGAAATTCAAGATAAGTTTTAGTTGAGGCGTCATCGACCTATAATAGTGGGAGAGAGATGTAAGACGAAAGGAATAACGTTACTGAATATTAAATGATCGTTCTTAAAAGATCCCTATCCCGAAAAGATGATAGTCGGGCATGGAAGTAAACAGGCTCTATGAACCGAAATAGAATAGGCCGCATCGATTTCCAGGGCTGTCGAGAAACTATGCTATTCCGGATAAATATAGCATAAAAAGTAACGCATCAACGCATCCGACATCCCAACGGAGGTGCTGGGGCTGGGGCTAGAGTAACTAGTGTATGATGTCAGTTGTGTAGCAAGAAAAATTCTATAGCCATTTTTGGGGAATTTGTTCTCCCAATTTCATCCCAAATAGTTTTTTTTCTACTGCATGTGTTAGCTGAAAAAACGTTCTGTGTACATCCAACATACCCCCCCCCCCCCCAACAACCAAAAAAACTATCCGAAGATGTATATGTTAATGATAGCCTCTGCCAGAGATACTGAAAGATTCACTTCTGGCCCGGCTATCACTGTGGTCAGATCAAAAAAGTTCTGTCATCGAGTGCTGAGGTAATCGTAAATCATGTCGGCAAACTGATCGGATTGATGTTTTCGAATATTGTTCTTGACAATTCGAAGTCATTTCCTGGACACTAAATATAGGCCCCAAAAATTTCATGTCAAATCGTATAATTATACCTCGACAAGGCAACCCTATCCCCAGCCAACTCACGACAGTCTTCATCGTTATAGCCATCATCATGTTGCATAGAAGTTATGATTAGATCGTAATAGACACCTTGGTAACACATGACCAAACTCCTCTGGGATAGTGCAGTTTAATGAGGATCGACCAACCAACCAACCATGTGGAAAGTGTCTTGCGTGAAGCCGAACCGAACGATTGACAAGAAGACGCTGCGCACGCAAGTGTTCTGCAACCCTGCGTTGGCAACATGCACGGTTTCTCGGTGCAATTACAAATTCGTACTTTTCTATTTTCAGAAATTTCTGGTAGAAATATGATCGAAATATGCCCAAAGGGGGCTTTGAATCCGAGCATAAAAAATTTCATAAAATACCTTCAAAAAGAAAAAAGACAGAAAGTTGTGTTAACATCGATCACGAGCTGTGGAGATGACACCAGAGCGGTTTTAAAAAAAAAAAACTAAATTAAAACAACAAAGAATGGAAAAGAATTTTTTTTCTTGGTACTTTTTAACACCTCGAATAAAAGAGGAGAGGATCCAAACTGTTTCAGATACATTTGGGAAAGAAATGAGCCAAGAAAAGATGCACGACGTGTGTGCGGATGCGTGGAGCCATTCATCAGTTTGATCTTTTTTTGGTCGACAAATAACCATGCACCCATAAAAGAAAAACAAAAATAAGAACAAGAAAAATTAACAAAGAAGGGTCTCCACCAGTGTCACATGAGATTGTGTGGGGCGGTATCGATAATGTGGCAATTTTTAACTGATATTCGTGTGTGTACTTGAGAATATGTAGCAACCGGTCGTCGGGGATACACAAGCGCACTTGGGCTATTTTTAAACGATGACGGATGACATCGGTCGACCCCCCCCAAAAGGGTGTGGTGATAATTGTGGATTTATCTCTGGCAGCGAGACTCTGCAGAACTTTTTCGATTCGAGTAAGCATTTATCATCAACACTATCAAGGACAGGTCGCATAATAAATTATGTGAACAAGGGTACGGGGGAGTCAAGGCACCACACGCTATTATCTATTGTTACAGACACGCGCACAAAATAGATGCCGGTACATTTATTTACGAATTTGGCTTTTTAAATCTAAAAAAAAAATTTATTACTTTTACTTAAAATGTCTTAAAAGTTTGGAAAGTTTCCTTTTCTACTCTTTTCCCTTAGTTAACGTTGGCAGCATTTTTAGAATTTCTGGTTTTTGTTCTTTAGTTTATTTTTTCTTCAAAAAAAAAAAAATTTCAAATTCCTTATTTAATGTGGAATTTTTTTTCATTGAATTTTAAAAGTTCCATAGCCATTTGAGAATTGTATAAATTCCGAAATTCCAATTCCACTTTTAAATTCAAGAGATGACAATAAGTTCTTTGGGGGAAAACTATCAAAATTAACTGCTCCAGATTCCAAAATTGTACGTTGTTTTTTTATTGAATTAAAAATATTTTAACTGAAAATTAAGAAAAATATTTGAAAAAATATTTCGGGATTTTTGAGAAAAGGCAGGAAAGAGAAGTTTAGAGTAGGGGACACGAGGACGGAAAAAGAAATTAACGAAGGTGAAGATAGAGAAGCACGACCAATTACCAACGTGCTCAGAGAAATTTTTTTTAAAAACTTACATTTTGGAAGCCTACACCATCAAATCAGTGGAGGGGTAAGCATTTGAAGGTAATCCTAGAAGAAATCATATCAGAAAATACAAAGTTTTAGTTGGTAGACACCTGAAGACACCTAAGTTATTTTTATATGCGAACGTTGCCAGACCTTTCTGGCAATCTTTTAATCACAGACAGGCGACATCTGGCAATCGTTTAATCACATTTTGGGACTATTGTCAGAGCAATTGTAAGGAGAAGGAATCGAAGAAACGAAAAAAAAGCACAGTGGATTTCTCATCAAAATGTCAAAATTATTGTTAGCTTGTTTCGACGTTGCCAGATGCTACAATTTTCAACCATCGGATAATACAGCATTATTTATAAAAATATATGACATTAAAATTGTAGTAACACACAATTTTTGATTCCTTAACGTTATTTTCACACAAAAAAATAAAAAAAATTAATTTCATTATTTTTCTATAATAAAAAAAAATGAATGTCACTTTTGTCTGACAATAGTCAGAATTGTCACACAAAAACAATATGGCGATTTTGTCTGACAATGGGCAGAATTGCTACGCAAAAACAATATGGCGATTTTGTCTGCAATAGGCAGAACTGTCACGCAAAAACAATATGGCGCTTTTGTCTGACAATAGCCAGAATTGTCACGCAAAAACAAAATGGCAATTTTGTCTGATAATTGTCTGAATTGTTACGCAAAAACAATATGGCGATTTTGTCTGACAATTGTCTGAATTGTCACGCAAAAACAATATGGCGATTTTGTCTGATAATAGCTGGGATTGTCATGCAAAAACAATATGGCGCTTTTGTCTGACAATAGTAAGAATTGTCACGCAAAAATAAAATGACGATTTTGTCTGACAATTGTCTGAATTGTTGCGCAAAAACAATATGGCGATTTTTTCTGCAATGGGAAGAACTGACACGTAAAACCAATATGGCGATTTTGTCTGCAATAGGCAGAACTGTCACGCAAAAACAATATGGCGATTTTGTCTGACAATAGCCAGAATTGTCAAGCAAAAACAAAATGGCGATTTTGTCTGACAATAGCTGGGATTGTCACGCAAAAACAAAATGGCGATTTTGTCTGACAATTGTCTGAATTGTTACGCAAAAACAATATGGCGATTTTGTCTGACAATAGCTGGGATTGTCACGCAAAAACAATATGGCGCTTTTGTCTGACAATAGCCAGAATTGTCACACAAAAACAATATGGCTATTTTGTCTGACAATAGCTGGGATTGTCACGCAAAAACAATATGGCGCTTTTGTCTGACAATGGGCAGAACTGTCATGCATAAACAATATGGCGATTTTGTCTGATAAAAGCCAGAATTGTCACGCCAAAACAATGTGGTGATGTTGTCTGACAATAGCCGGAATTGTCACACAAAAACAATATGGCGCTTTTGTCTGACAATAGCCAGAATTGTCACGCAAAAAGAATATGGTGGTTTTGTCTGAGAATAGGCATCTTTGTACAATTCCACGTGATATCACAATATAGAGGTGCGGATTTTTAGGTTAACCGTCACACAGTTCGGATCCAAAAATATTCCCGCGACTCAAGTAAATTCACAATCAAAAATGTTGACTAACACCAATAAATATGCATTTAAAATTGTTTATTGGTTTCTTGATTGTAAATTTCTTTGGTACTGAAAGCTTTCCTTATTGATCATTGTCAGACTAATTGAAGGTTGTCAAAATTAAATGAAATCTGGCAATCCGGTAATCACTTGTCAAATGGTATAATTGGGGATGCCTCCTTTTTAAGATGATTGCCTGACAGCCATATATGTAGGTGCAAACATTGCTAAAATCTGACAATCTTCTAATCGTGCCTTAAGGCTATAGGTGCCATAACATATTTCAAAGGTAAACTGTATCTTCTTCAGTTAAAGTAGGACAGTTTTCATTTCCGAATTTCTTCTATAAAAATCTTTTATTACTCGTAGCTTTTCCCTAAGCTTATTTTTATTTATATCACATTAGCAGGTCAAGATCTTTTTTAAATTTTAGTTTTATAATTTTTTAAATATTATAAATTTTTGCATTGAGTAATTTTCAATAAATTTCTTTCGATAGAAATTATTTAAAAAAATTTAAAAAAATTAATAGAAAAAGTTTACCCATTTCACTAGCACAAAATGCCTTCAAAGAAAATTTCAAAGATTTTGACTGTGAAAAAAAACTACCTAAAATCCTAACAAAAAAACTTAAATTTTTATAGTTATTAAATTGTTATTTTCCTATTAAAATGGGGCTAAAAAAAAATTATATATAAAAAAAGCAAGCACCTTTGACACTTTTACGGTACACCAGTTTTTTTTTGCTAGTGAAATGCGCAGTGACGTGCTGAATGGTCTTACCTGGAGTAGGATGTAAGAGAACACATTTCTTATTTTATTTTTGATTTGAATAAAAATTACCTTTCGAAAATGTATCCCCAAAAATGTTGTTAACAAAACGTTGGTGCATCTCGTATATCTCAACATTCGAACGTGTTCAACATAAAAATTCAACAGAATCGACACAAACCAATGTCAAAGGTTAAACATCCGTCGTTCGCCATTCAAATCGTCGTTTAACCACTTTAAATGAGGTTTGAGTTCATGAACTTTTGTCAAAAATTTTTTGGAGGACAAGCCCAAAGAATGAACTTTTATTTTGGTTTATTAATTTCCTTTTTTAGTTAGTTTTTAATTTAAAAAAGAAAAAATGGCAACTATTTTGTTGTTGTTTTTTTTGTTGGTGACTACAGAGAAAATAATCAGTAATTTTATAGAAATGAGCGGAAGTTTCTTAAAGAGTCCACTTAAGCTTCGAACGAATAATAAAAGCTCAAAAAATTATTGAAGTTTTTTTGGATTGTTCAGATTTTATTTAGTAAGTGATGAAAAAGGGGGGGGGGAGGAAAGAAAGAAAATCCCATTATTTCGGTGGGTGTAAAAGTCAAAACAATCAAACGATTAATCGATTAATCATATTTTCAACGTTGAAGATTCGCTATTATGAAAATTACCTGAGAAATTTCCTTCTCGTTATTATTGTTGAAAATTTTTCATTATTTTATAATTTCTATAATTTTCTTTCTCTAAACAGGTAATAATTTTTTTGTTGGATACTTTAGAGTGTTCACTAGAAGAAGATGTTCCCAATTGCAGCATTTCGAAAATTTATGATGACGCATGACTTTTATTGATTTGCAAATAGTTAAATTAGGATTTATGATTGTGGGGTTTGAGGTGTCTTCTGCTCATTTGTGGAGATTGGAAAACTATTTGAATCCGTGAGTAGCGGATTATTATATTGTATGTAAATGGTCCATGGATGAGAGAAGATTTTTGTGGAATATTCGGTCACTTCGACTGTGTGCAATTTTTCCTCCTCTAGGAAATGTTAATGAGGTCTTTGAAGTTGAAAAATTTCCTGCATGACCTCCGAAAGAGGAAGTGTGTTTATGTGTTAAAGGTCTGCGAATTTGTCATTGTCAATAACCATCCGTTGGGCAGTAGCCGAACATGATCTTCTCAGCTACAAAAGCAAGAAGTCCGTCGACGTTGGTGAAAAATAGGCGAGTGCGACCGTTACCAGAGCTCAGCAGTAGTCGGAAACGAAATTCGCTGCGACGATAATCAATCTTTTGTCGTGATAGAGAAGAGTAGTCTGACGTCTATTGAAGATTCAGATACCGAAGACATACAGGCTACGGGGCCAGTGTGAACGAACAGAAGCAGAAGATAACACAGGTGAAAACGTGATCACTTTATTAGTTGTTGATTTTTGTTAACGTGCCCATGTTTCCGTTCTCTTACATAATTTTTTCTTTCTTTTTTCTTTGAATCTCTTCAAAATTATTGATCGTTTTAATAGATGGAGTATTCGTTATAAAATTTATTATTCTATAGAAAAGTACCGAACAACTTATTGTTCGCTTCTCTTTTATACAAAGTCAGAAAACGTTACCTTAGAGAAGAGAAATAATCTAGAATTCTTTTGTACGTACAATATGACCTGTAAAGCACGAAAAAAAAACTTTAACAAAATAAGAAACATTTTGTTGGTTTCATTAACAACAAAAAAATACCGAAGAAATCGAACCACGTCTGGTTTAGTTCACTTTAATTGGAATACGATTCCAAGCACAATAATTGGAATTTGGCTTCCAGGAATTAAAAGAAAAATTTATACATCTTAAAAAATTAATTAAAAAATCTTATTGGATGGTATTTTATTAATAAACTTGACTAATTTTGCCCTAAAAATATTTTTTCATTTAAATAACAAAAAATATTGCAAATTATCCGTTTTTTTTTTATCAAATATTAATATTGAAGCGTGATGGAAATTTTGTTATTACAGGTGTTCTGATCTGAATTTTTTTAATTTTTATAACAATAGGAGAGAATTTTTAAACAATTTTTCATCTTTCTGATAAAAATGTTTTCTTATAACGTCTTGGAAAAAAAATTTTCTAAAATTATTTTTAATGGAAATATTTTTAATGAAAATATTTTTATTGAAAATCTTTTTAATGGAAATATTTTTACCGAAAACCTTTTAACCGAAAATATTCTTACTGAAAATCTTTTTAATGGAAATATTTTTACCGAAAACCTTTTAACCGAAAATATTTTACCCAAAATATTTAAACTGGAAATGTTTTTACTGGAAATGTTTTGAACGAAAATATTTGTACCGAAAATATTTTTACCGAAAGTTTTTTGATTAAAAATGTTTTTACCGAAAACAGTTTTACTGAAAATATTTAACCGAAAATATTTTTAACTGAAAATAGTTTTACCGAAAATGTTTTTACTGAAAGTTTTTTGTCGAAAATTGTTGTACTGAAAATCTTTTTACTGCAAATATCTTTACCGGAAATATTTTTACCGAAAATAGTTTTACCGAAAATGTTTTTACTGGAAATATTTTTACCAAGAATAGTTTTATGGGAAATGGTTTTACCGATAATCTTTTTAGCGAAAATGTTTTTAATGAAACACTTTTTTCCGAAAAATTTTTACCTAAAGTTTTTTTATCGAAAATATTTTTACCGAAAATACCTTTACCGAAAATATGTTTACCGAAAATTTTTTGATCAAAAATATTTTTACCGAAAATATTTTGACTCAAAATATTTTCACTGAAAATGTTTTTACTGGAAATGTTTTTACTGAAAATATTTTTAATGCAAATATCTTTACCGGAAATATATTTACCGAAAATAGTTTTACCGAAAATGTTTTTAGCGCAAATATTTTTAATGAAACACTTTTTATCGAAAATATTTTTATCGAAAGTTTTTTGATCGAAAATGTATTTGCCGAAATTATTTTAACGGAAAAAGTTTAACTGAAAATATTTTTACCGAAAATAGTTTTACCGAAAATATTTTTACCGAAATTTTTTTTAGCGAAAATATTTTTACCGAAAGTTTTTTTGATCGAAAATATGTTTACCAAAAATAGTTTTACCGAAAATATTTTTACCGAAAATAGTTTTATCGAAAATATTTTTACTGAAAATCTTTTTACCGAAAATATTTTTACCGAAAATATTTTAACCGAAAATCTTTCTACCGAAAATAGTTTTACCGAAAATATTTTTACTGAAAATCTTTCTACCGAAAATACAATAGTTTTACCGAAAATACTCGTAGCTTTACGGAAAATATTTTTACTGGAAATATTTTTACGGAAAGTTTTTTGATCAAAATTATTTCTACCGAAAATAGTTTTACCGAAAATGTTTTAACCGAAAATATTTTTATCGGAAATATTTTTACTGATAGTATTTTTGCTGAAAATATTTTTACTGGAAATGCTTTCACTGGAACTATTTTTACCAAGAATAGTTTATGGGAAATGGTTTTACCGAAAATCTTTTTAGCGAAAATATTTTTAATAAAACTTTTTACCAAAAAATTTTTACCGAAAGTTTTTTTATCAAAAATATTTTTACCGAAAATAGTTTTACCGAAAATATTTTTAACGAACATTTTTTTACTCACAATCTTTTTACTAAAAATATTTTTACCGGAAATGTCTTTAGCGAAAATAGTTTTACCAAAAATATTTTTACTGAAAAACTTTTTACCGAAAATATTTTTACTGAAAATATTTTTAACGAAAATATTTGACCGAAAATATTTTTACCGAAAATTTTTTAGCGAAAATATTTTTACTGACAAACATTTTACCGAAAATCTTTTTAGCGAAAATATTTTTACCGAAAGTTTTTTTATCGAAAATAGTTTTACCGAAAATTTTTTGATAAAAAATAGTTTTACCGAAAATTTTTTGATAAAAAATATTTTTACCGAATTTTTTTTTAGCGAAAATATTTTTACCGAAAGTTTTTTGATCGAAAATATATTTACCGAAAATAGTTTTACCGAAAATATTTTTACTAAAAATCTTTCTACCGAAAATATTTTTACCGAAAATGTTTTTACCGAAAATGTTTTTACCGAAAATAGTTTCACCGAAAATATTTTAACTGAAAATTTATTTACTGAAATTATTTTAACCGATTTAGTTTCATTGAAAATATTTTAACCGAACAACGTTTTACTGAAAATATTTTTACAGAAAATATTTTTATCGATAATGTTACCTCAGAACTTCTACTGAAAATTTTTATTTCCAACTCTTACCAAGCACTTTTGCTGTACACGACTTTTGTATAAAATGAAATTAGGAATTCTTCGAATTTTTTTATTTTTACAAATTCAAAATAAAATTAAAAATAGTTTTTTAATTAAAATTTATTTTTATTTGGTTATTTTCAGTTCTGGGAGATTATTTCCGAAGAGCATGGAATTGACGCGACTGGCATTTACCATGGTGACAGTGATCTTCAATTGGAACGTGTCAGCGTTTATTACAATGAAGCTTCAGGTGAGTTTGCACTTAAATTGTTTGATTTTAATTGAAAAATCAAATTAAAAAAAAAATACGATAGAAAATGCTGAATATTTATTGTAGAAAATTCTGTTGATTTCCATGAAGCTAATTGCTTGCCTACTTTTAATGCTGAAATAGTACAAATGGAATAAAATTATCGAAAATTACCAATAGTGGAATCTAGCAGATGAATATTAAATCGATGATTTCCAAGTATCTTGTTGGCTGTGTCGATTGAATTGTATCTCATGTCCATATGGTTGGATGAGCTGAACAAAAATTCTTCGTCTGCTCCTGATACAGTTGAAGGGGCCTGAACTCGTTCGAATGGAAATGCCTTCGGACGAACGGTGTGACAATGACACAGACACCGCTGTGATTAGGCATAAATAGGCGCAAACACTTGTTTCTACTGGTCATACCATAGATGAAATCTCCATAAAAGCACCATCGTTTCGTACCGAAATTCCTTCACATGGTAGAACCTCTCGTTAACTGCTGCCATAACCCGCCCGGAGCCTTGAAACGCTTACGATCCACAAGGAGTGAATGTACGCATTTACGGGCACTGCGTATGCCACGAGTTTGACGATCGACTGACAATGGCTTAATCGCAACAGCAGCTACAGTCGCGGTCAGAAAAAAATAACCTGCCAGATAATTATTTTCTAATAAAACGAAAATGTATTGATTTAAAAATTCTTTCCAATTTCAAGTTGACTTATTCCAATTTCGTAAAGAATTCTTTGTTAGATTCATTCCAATTCGTGACAATAACGCTTCCATAGTTGATAATGACAGTGAAAAAAAAACAACCGATTTACTTGACTTAAATTAACTTAAAAAGTTACTGCGTATCGCTAATATTATGCACATTATTCCGATGAGAATCGAAATTGCCAATTATTATTGCTGGTAATCGGAGCATTAATAGCATGATTACGATTACGATTGCGGTATTGAGGTGATCAAAACCAATCGAATCAATCAAATAAAAACATTATCGAGTAGTCCTAGACCAGACCAGACCAGACCACATTAGGCCATCGGTTCAATCTGTTCAAATCCCAATGGAGAATTTTCGTGCTCACCAATCGAGGAAACTGGTTTATCTAGAAATGGTCCCTAGTTCTTGGGAGTAGATACTTGTACACGTAATTGCAGTACAGATTCCGACACAAACTAGTGTCGATTCCATGCAGTAGTTTCGTTTTTAATTGTTAATTGAGACCATCAAACAAACAACATCGAATGGCCTATTGTCTAGTGGATAGGTACAAGTAATCGGGGGAATCTTGTGTATCCTCCACTCTGCACTATTGGATGTGCAAAATTCCATCATGAACTATCGTGGCTACAATCGTAATGGTCTGATCACATCGTCAATTGCGCTTGCCTGCCTGATTATCGATTATCGTTTTTCGGATTCTTCTGCTCACGTCTATCTGATCAGTACAGGTATGACGCACACCTTGACGCCGATCCGGTCGCACTTTTATGAAAAAACGCACCAATCGATTCGATTCACGATTCACGCGACTATTTGGCGAGGCTCTACAACTTCCTCCCGTTTTTAATGGTGGCGCGTGATCAGAATCGAAAATTTTCTCAATTGATGTGGTCGAACCATATCTGACCTGATGAATTGCCATTTCTTCTAGCCTTTATGGCCACGGCCAGTCGATTGGTGATTATTAATAATGGTCTACTCAATAATAATCATGAGTGCATTCGTCTTTCTGTCTTTCCTTTTCTTTTATTTCTTCATTCAATCTTTAGAGTTTGACTACATCATTTATATTTATTATGATATATTTTTACTAATATTTTCTAAATAATAATTAACATTATTCTTTTGGGGTTCCCGTCTGTTTTGGCCATACACATACTTACACCTACCCAACCCAGCTTATCATTACAGACACAATTTTGTCAGCTCAACCGTTAGAATCGATTTTCTAATAAATCAATTTGCCTATGAAAATTATGAATTTAAAGGTGCGCAATGTTGGGACCTTAAGAATTTGCCTGTTAAATATTATTTTTTTGGAATAGACCAAATGTTAAGTGAATCGTCATTTTTTTTGTTCAGTTGAATTCAATTATAAATTCTGATAAGATTGAAGAGGGGAGAGGGGGAGTGGGGGTCTCAGTAATATTTTTGTTTATTGTCAATTTGAATTTCAGAGAATTTTATTTTTTGGCTCAACTCGATGGAATTTTCTGTTTAATATAATGAAGTGTTGATGACGGAAGTTGAATATAATATTTAAATAATATTGAATTAAAATTAATTTTACGTAATAATTTTCTCAACAATTTCTTCAGTTTTCGATCATTGAACTAAGACTATTCGCGAAATTTTATTGCAATTGAAATAATCTCGATTTTTTTTCTTAATGTAATTTTTCTAAGTTATTTTCTTAAAATTTTTTTCCTATACTAAAGTGTGATAGCAATACACCTCCAGTTGGTGGGCAACATATTCTGCTGAGTATTAACCACCATTTCGTCTCACTAACTTGCAAAAGGTCAATTGCAGTATGAATCAGGGAAGGAAGGTTGATCTATTATTACTTCAGTAAAGCATACCAGTTTCATATTCTCGGTGGACTTGATTCTTAACGGAACTGGTCAAAAATATATCCCGCATTAACCTCATATATAAAAACATTTGCGCCCCCGAATATCCTCTTTACAATCTTCTAAACTAAATTTTTTTTGCACCAATTATTCCAAAAGAAATTCCTCCTCCATGTACCTCTGAACTAGAAAGACATCCATACTCCCTTTTTATGGATATCCCAACCTTCTTCCCGCATCCGGGTTGGAGATCGTGTTTAGGAGCGAAGTTGAGAGGGGTACCTAAGTTACTCAGTAGGTGCAATAAGCCAAACACCGATTCATCTTGTTACAGGAAATTGTTACTAGAACTGCTGGATGGTCTTGATAATTCAGTTGTAATGTTCCAAGATTTATGACCTTTTTTACATGGCGAGTTAGGGGCCGGCAGTTAGGAATACGAAGACCTCTGAACTAGAAAAATATCCATTCATCCTTTCTATGGATATCCTAACTTCCCTCCCGCATCCGGGTTGGAGACCGTGCTTAGGATAGAAGTTGAGGGTGCCTAAGTCCCTCAGCAGGTGCAAAAAGCCAAACACTGATCCATCTTGTTACCGGAAATTGTAGCTAGAACTGCTGGATGGTCTTGATAATTCAGTTATAATGTTCCAATATTTATGACCTCTTTGACATGGCGAGTTGTGGGCCGGCAGTTGACAATACGAGGACCTCTGAACTAGAAAAATATCTGTCTACCCTCTCTATGGATATCACAACCTCCCTCCCTCATCCGGGTTGGAGACCGTGCTTAGGAGCGAAGTTGAGGCCTAAGTCACTCAGCAGGTGCAATAAACCAAACACCGATCCATCTTGTTACAGGAAATTGTTACTAGAACTGCTGGATGGTCTTGATAATTCAGTTGTAATGTTCCAAGATTTATGACCTTTTTTACATGGCGAGTTAGGGGCCGGCAGTTGGGAATACGAAGACCTCTGAACTAGAAAAATATCCATTCATCCTTTCTATGGATTTCCTAACCTCACTCCCGCAACCGGGTTGGAGACCGTGTATAGGAGCGAAGTTAAGAGGGGTGCCTAAGTTACTCAGCAGCTGCAATAAGCCAAACACCGATCCATCTTGTTACAGGAAATTGTTACTAGAACTGCTTAATGGTCTTGATAATTCTGTTCTAATGTTCCTAGATTCAGGATCTCTTTTACATGGCGAGTTGTGGGCCGGCAGTTGGGAATACAAAGACCTCTGAACTAGAAAAATATCCATTCATCCTTTCTATGGATTTCCTAACCTCCATCCCGCAACCGGATTGGAGACCGTGTATAGGAGCGAAGTTAAGAGGGGTGCCTAAGTTACTCAGCAGCTGCAATAAGCCAAACACCGATCCATCTTGTTACAGGAAATTGTTACTAGAACTGCTGGATGGTCTTGATAATTCAGTTGTAATGTTCCTAGATTCAGAATCTCTTTTACATGGTTAGTTGTGGGCAATTAGCCCGGCAGTTTACAATACGAGGATCTCTGAACTAGAAAAATATCCATTCATCCTTTCTATGGATTTCCTAACCTCACTCCCGCAACCGGGTTGGAGACCGTGTATAGGAGCGAAGTTAAGAGGGGTGCCTAAGTTACTCAGCAGGTGCAATAAGCCAAACACCGATCCATCTTGTTACAGGGAATTGTTTCTAGAACTGCTTGATGGTCTTGATAATTCTGTTCTAATGTTCCTAGATTCAGGATCTCTTTTACATGGCGAGTTGTGGGCCGGCAGTTGACAATACGAGGACCTCTGAACTAGAAAAATATCCGTCTACCCTCTCTATGGATATCACAACCTCCCTCCCTCATCAGGGTTGGAGACCGTGCTTAGGAGCAAAGTTGAGGCCTAAGTCACTCAGCAGGTGCAATAAACCAAACACCGATTCATCTTGTTACCGGAAATTGTAGCTAGAACTGCTGGATGGTCTTGATAATTCAGTAGTAATGTTCGAAGATTTATGACCTTTTTTTCATGGCGAGTTGTGGGCCGGCAGTTGGAATACGAAGACATCTGAACTAGAAAAATATCCATTCACCCTTTCTATGGGTTTCCTAACTTCCCTCC
The DNA here is from genome assembly GCA_958298945.1 of Atherix ibis. Classification (NCBI taxonomy): domain Eukaryota; kingdom Metazoa; phylum Arthropoda; class Insecta; order Diptera; family Athericidae; genus Atherix; species Atherix ibis. The sequence continues at coordinate 23,954,796 of OY282605.1, read as the reverse complement.
CGCATCCGGGTTGGAGACCGTGCTTAGGATAGAAGTTGAGGGTGCCTAAGTCGCTCAGCAGGTGCAAAAAGCCAAACACCGATCCATCTTGTTACCGGAAATTGTTTCTAGAACTGCTTGATGGTCTTGATAATTCAGTTATAATGTTCCAATATTTATGACCTCTTTGACATGGCGAGTTGTGGGCCGGCAGTTGGGAATACGAAGACCTCTGAACTAGAAAAATATCCATCCACCCTTTCTATGGATATCCTAACTGCTGGATGGTCTTGATAATTCAGTTGTAATGTTCCAAGATTTATGACCTTTTTTACATGGCGAGTTGTGGGCCGGCAGTTGGGAATACGAAGACCTCTGAACTAGAAAAATATCCATTCATCCTTTCTATGGATTTCCTAACCTCCCTCCCGCAACCGGGTTGGAGACCGTGTATAGGAGCGAAGATGAGAGGGGTACCTAAGTTACTCAGCAGCTGCAATAAGCCAAACACCGATCAATCTTGTTACAGGAAATTGTTACTAGAACTGCTGGATGGTCTTGATAATTCAGTTGTAATGTTCCAAGATTTATGACCTTTTTTACATGGCGAGTTGTGGGCCGGCAGTTGGGAATTCGAGGATCCGGTGCTCAATGTGATTCGTTCAAATCTTTTAAACAATAGAAAAGTCGAGTTATGTTGGCATCATGGGTAACTAATAGGTCTGATTATTTAGCGGGCAAGGCTCTGTACAATCCTGTACCGATTGTGATTCTAAACTTACACTGCCTGCTAACAAAATTGCACCTAACATTATAAGCCAAACATAGCCAATAAACATTTCGAATTTCTGGGCACAAGGCAACTTCTCAGTACTGGGATTGGGCATACCTCACTTACCCATGCTTTCCTTTTCGGTAGCCAACCTCATCCTTCATGTCATTTCTTTAGCGTTCAACCAACTCAGCATTCCCCGTATTTTCAATGAATGCCACTTAGCTCAGAAATTATTCCATTGTAGAGCTCCAAAATCCAACTACGCCTTTTCTAAGTCCTCTCCTTAATTTTCTCCAAAAAAAATTAACCATTTCTGATCACTCTCCCTAACTTTCGATTGGCCAGCTTCATTAGGAAAGCCGACAATGCCAATTTATACGTAACTTGAAGTCGGCAAATGACCTCATAGTCATGGCGCTACATAATACCCTTTGGCTCTTGTCTCAGAGATCTAACAATAACCAAAAAACATTTGAAGTATGCTCGCCCGAGCTTATCCAATTCGAACTTATCCTATTCAAACTTATCCGATTCAAACTTATCCGATTCGAACTTATCCGATTCGAACAAGTTTCTTATCGATTTGCACGTTTTTCTTTAGTAAACTCTTAGTTTCATAGAAAAATAATTGATTATTTTTAATTTTTTTTGGCAAATCGTTAAAAAAATATATTCTTACACGTTTAAAAAAATTAAAAAAAATAATATGACAGGAAAAAAAGGGAGATAAAACACAATCTAACAAGAACCGTATCTGAGTTCGAAATCTAACCCAGTCGAGTCGAACAAGGCAAAACTATCGATTTTATTCGTAATTGTTTTATTTGATTGAGATTTTTTTTTTTTGCTCAACCGTACAGTTTAGGTGGTGGTGGATATTAGAAAAAAATTGCAGCAGTAATTAAATACCATCACCACTGTTGAAGTACCTCAACTCTGCAAGCAGTCAAACTTTTTTATGTCTCGTACATTAGGCGCTGGTCATCGAATAATATTGCGGCGGGTGGCTTTGTTTATTTATTGGCAAAGATTATAAGGCAAAGAAAAAACCCCAACACCTAGAAACATAGAACAACCATCTGCAAAGTCAAGATCACTGCAAAAAAACTATTTTTTCATGACCAGTTTGATGAGTTTTTTACGAGTAGTGTTCAAAACCATCACAATTTTCGATTGAATTTTGGTTTTTTCTTTTTTAAAATGACCTCTGAATTATAGTCTAGAAAATCCTACCTTGAATTGATAAAAAAAAAATATTCCATTTTGGTTTTAGCTGTTACCCGTTCATCGGGAGGAAAGTATGTACCACGCGCAATTCTTCTCGATTTGGAACCAGGCACAATGGAAGCTGTTCGTTCGGGTACGTACGGAAAACTCTTCCGTCCAGACAATTTTGTCTTCGGTCAATCAGGTGCCGGCAACAATTGGGCCAAGGGCCACTACACTGAGGGTGCTGAACTCGTCGATGCTGTATTGGATGTCGTTCGTAAAGAGTGCGAAAATTGTGATTGCCTACAGGTAAGTGTATCCTTTGAAAGAGTTTTGATAGCAGAGATGATGGGGGAATTGTTTTTTTATTTTTAGGGATTCCAATTGACGCATTCGCTGGGTGGTGGTACTGGTTCCGGAATGGGTACGCTGTTGATTTCGAAGATTCGTGAAGAATATCCGGATAGGATCATGAATACGTATTCGGTGGTGCCATCGCCGAAGGTGTCCGATACTGTCGTTGAGCCGTACAATGCCACCCTGTCGATCCATCAACTGGTCGAGAATACTGATGAGACGTATTGTATTGACAACGAAGCTTTATATGATATCTGCTTTCGAACACTGAAGGTAGCCAACCCGAGCTACGGCGACCTTAACCACTTGGTGTCTTTGACAATGTCCGGCGTTACGACATGCCTTCGATTCCCAGGTCAGCTGAATGCTGATTTGCGTAAATTAGCCGTGAACATGGTACCTTTCCCGCGATTGCACTTCTTCATGCCTGGCTTTGCTCCACTGACATCTCGCGGTTCCCAACAGTACCGCGCTCTTACCGTCCCCGAACTCACACAACAAATGTTCGACGCCAAGAATATGATGGCCGCCTGCGATCCTCGCCACGGCCGTTACTTGACGGTTGCGGCTGTATTCCGTGGCCGCATGTCCATGAAGGAAGTTGACGAGCAAATGCTTGCTGTACAGAACAAGAACAGCAGCTACTTCGTCGAATGGATCCCGAATAATGTGAAGACAGCCGTCTGCGACATCCCGCCCAAGGGTCTGAAGATGTCCTCAACCTTTATTGGCAACACCACCGCTATCCAAGAGCTGTTCAAACGAATCTCTGAACAATTCTCGGCTATGTTCCGGCGTAAGGCTTTCTTGCACTGGTACACCGGTGAGGGTATGGACGAAATGGAATTCACCGAAGCCGAAAGTAACATGAACGATCTTGTCTCCGAATACCAACAATACCAGGAAGCAACTGCCGATGATGAATTCGAAGCAGAAGCTGTCGATGAGGTCGAACATGAATGCATCTAAATCCAAAACGGACTTTAAAAAATTGTCCGACCTTTCTTTCTTTTTTCGTTTTTCATTTTCCATTATTTTTTTTTTCTTTTTTATAGTTTATTTTTTTTTGGTTATCTTATTGAAATCGAATAAGAAACATTTTTGTATGTTTTATAATTAATATAATTAAATTTTAAGAATGGCAAAAATAAACGAAGAAAATTAAGAAAGTCACACCAACAACATTTAACATCGTTCGATTAAGACTTTCTTTCTTCTCTAACAATTAACAATTATTTAGACGTAAAGTTTTTTTTCTGTCACAAATTACATAATGACTAAAAAAAAAATAATTTTTATACCTTTTGTAATTTTTTGTATCGTTCTCTACCAAAATTTTTGTCAAAATTTAGTCTTAAGTCATCATCCATAATCTTCTAAATCATCCATAAAAAATAATAATTTTATTTACTCTCACCAAAATTCGACAACATTTTTTCATCGTTTTCTTCTTCTATTATTAATATTATTATTATTATTATAACTATTATTATTACCATTATTATTATCATTATCATAACTATTATTATAATTACAATATCGAAATTAATTTCGTTTTATTATCAAGTAAAAATAAAGAGTTTTTCTTTGAAATAATATAATTGAAAATTAGAAAGCAAAAATGCTAATCGGAGCGAAATTCTCTTACCATCAATTTATGGGCATAATTTTTTTTGGGGTTTATCGGAAGTACAGCCCAGCCGACTAATTGCATATCGGAAGACTGATGGAAAATGGTTCATGCTGCCTTATTAATACTTGAAAAAATTCACTTTTTTTTTGTCCTCCCAAAAACGATTTTAACATTTCATATTAACAGAAAATAATCACAACACATTATCATCGTCTTCATCGTCAAAAATAGGAAAAGGAAATTAATTTCAATTCAATTAACTCAAAAATAAAACAACCACTCTTATTATAAAATATCAAAATAAAAAAAAAATGTATAAAAATATTTTCAATATTTTGTCACAACAAAAAAAAAAAATAAAACCAACAAAAAATATAAGAAAAACAACAATAATAATAGATATTAAAAAAAAAAAATTTGTGTATTCATATTTGAAATAATTAATAAAAATTTAATTTAATATAAAAATAAAAGAAAAATACAAAAAAAATAATTATTTTTTCTTTATTATTTTGGGTTCAATTCTAGTTCGATGATTCTTCCCTCTTTAATTGTGATCAGTTTCGGATTGGTCAATCGATTGTCAATGAGTAAGTCACTCATTTTTGATTATTTTCCGAACTGCACAACCGAAAGTATCAATTTCCGAACTGCACAGCCGATAGTAATTAGTTTTCGAACTGCACAACCGACAGTAATTGTTGTTTTTTTCGTTTCTTATTGAAAATAACGAACGGAAAATATAATTATAATATCCAAAAGAGTATAAATTAATAAAAGAATTCCCAACCAATAATTCGATTCCCTCTTTTGGACACTCCGAATCGTCTTAGCACAAAGGAAAAGGTGGAAAGAACGATCTTATTCTACAGCAGGGGTCGGTAACCTTTTTTTTTTGGCCTCGGTTCAAAACCAACCAAAATGTGAGAATTAAAGAGACATTTGGGTCAGAGATACGAGGTCTGTTCATAAAGTATTGCAAATTTTGTGTTTTATTTATTTTTTCAGGAATATTTATTTTGTCCCTTCAAAGTAATCCCCACCAGATATTATACACTTGTGCCAACATTTTTTTCTATCCTTGAAGTACTTAAAAAAATCCACTCCTTCGATGCCGTCTTTATCTTCTCAATCGTAGCGTAGCGTCATCCTTTCATGGGGCTCTTCAGTTTCGGGAACAAGAAAAACTCACAGGCGGGCAGATCTGGGGAATACGGTGGCTGCGGCCAACGGTGAATAAGGAATAAAATTGCAAAAGCCAATTTTTGTTCTTCCACAAATCCGGGCGTTTCTGGCGGATTTCTTCGCGCAACCTGCGCAGAACTTGCAGGTAATATTTTTTATTGACCGTTCTACCCTGTGACAAGAACTCATGATGCTCCACGCCCCTGCAATCGGAGAAAACTGTAAGCAAAACCTTCACATTCGACCGAGCTTGGCGCGTTTTTTTCGGTCTTGGCTCGTGCGGCAGCTCCCATCGGGATGATTGAGCTTTGGTTTCCACCCTCTGGACAGCCCCTTAGCAATGTTAATGCGATGCTGTTTTTGGTCGAAATTGAGGCAAAAATCGAAGACGAGCAAAAACATGTACAATTTTTGACAGCTGTTAATTTTTGAGCAGCTGTCAAAAATTAACTGAACATTCAAAATGGCCAAACTTGTCGCATAAGTGAGAGACATGAGTACCAACATAACGCCACAAAAAAAATCGAAAATCGAATATACGTAACCCGCGGAAATTCAAAATTCGCTAAACTTTTTGAGAAGACCTCGTATTTTTTTATTAAAACAGCTTTTAGTAAATAATAAGATATATTTTATTAAGAAAATAATTACAAATATATTTGAATGAACTTTATTTATAAACGTTCTCTTCTATCATATATCAAGGGCTTCCCTGATGTTGAACTGGTGACGTCAATTTAGTCAAATCTGGTTTATAGTTAGTCGTTTTAAGATGAATACAAGCATCTGAATTGTCGGTAGTTAACCTGTTCCTATTCTTGCTTAATATAAATTTAATTTGTGAAAATATTTGCTCATATTATTTATTAGTTGAACCGAATGTGGATAAAATGGCAAAGCCTATTTAATTTCTGCGTAACTATAATTGCGTCATTATTCTTGTGCTAGTGAACATGTGCTATAACGTGCGTCCAATAACTGGGAAAAATGTCGCTGTATTCCGCCTACTATTATTACTGTAACTTTGTAATCGACATGGATCTTATATACATAAACACTTATGTGTATAATCACCCAGTTGAAATTGGGCTACTACTACCAATTACGGCTACAAATTTAAATGTATGGAAATCAATGCGATCAGTTATAATACCGCGACGCTAATTTCGATAATGTAGTGTAGCCCATATTTTTCTGTTTTATAATTTATTTTTATATATTATACTTTATTTTCGTAACTAAAGTGGGTTACTTGAAATTATCAAATGGGTTACTCAGTGTCAACAAGTCGTCGATTTCATTGCATCCTTTTAAAAAAAGAAAGAGAATTTTGCCGATATATTTTTAGATGTTAAGTCAAGCTTTGCACCTAGGCTTACTGTGGAAACTCAATAAGATCCTTCTTTCCAACTTTTCCCTTGTGCTAAGACCATTTCTCTTAAACCGACACTTCCAAATAAATGAACTCTGGAATATCTCTCCGTTATGTGCTGGTGTTCCACAAGGTAGTTTACTTGGTCCCATCTTCTACAAGGTTTATAAAAGGTTTTGAAAAGTATAACTGGCTCTCTTGGTCGACGATTATTTCTTTGAAAACATGAAACACCTTACTTGATGACCATGCACCTTCATTCAGTCTTGCATCTACCGAACCATAGATGGTGCACGAATCGATAAGTAAACTGATCAATTCCAATGGACAACGTCTCTGGACAACGGTTATTATAGGCATTGTGATTAGTATCAAACAATTTCAGCGTCAAGAAATTAACTTAAAAATATATTTGAGGGTAAGAATTTGGATTTACCATTTGGCATCCTTAAATTTAGTATTGTTTACAATAATAAAAAATAATGAAAATATATAAACTAAATCTACAAATGTTATAATTAAATTCAACTTAGAAGTTACCCATTCTGACTGATTAAATATAAAAATTCAACTCGTCGATGTTATTGTATCCTCTTAAAAAGGGAAAGAGTATTTTTTCGGTATGTTTTTAGATCTTGCTTTGGACCAAATCTGTGACCTATGCTTAATGTAGAAACTTAACAAGATCCTTCTTTCCACCTTTTCCCTTGTACTAAGACCAATTCTCTTAAACCGACATCTCTCCGTTATATGCTGGTGTTCCACAAGGTAGTATACTAAGTCATATCTTCTACAACATTTATAAAGGGTTTTGAAGAGCATAACTGGCTCTTGGTCAAAGATTATTTCTTTGAAAATATGGAACACATTGGCCCAGATAATATTTAGTTCAATAGAATATTTAGTCCATACACCTCGAGAAACTATGTATTTATTCACGACATTTGGTTACGGAAAATTCTCGAGATGACTATACCTTATTTAATGACCATGCACCTTCGTTCAGTCTCGCATCTACCGAACTATAGATGGTGCACAGATCGATAAGTAAATTGATCATCTCCAATGACAACGTCTCTGGAAAACGCCCAGATTATAGAAGAACTGGATAGACCCGTACGTCAGATTTCCGTATATGTATACACAATTTTCTGGCTGAATTATTGTAGAAGCGGCGAGAAATCATAACGCCTGCATACATTTGTGTAGATTTTTTTATGTAGACATGACACTCACTGACATATAGTTCTCGTAATAGGAATTTTTTGAATTCTAAAATCATAATTAATATTAATTTTAACTCACTTATTGCAAACAAAAATACAATTTAAACACAATGACAGGCAATATTTTTTATATTTTGTACAATCTTTTGATATGAAATGGAATTTGTATTTTAGGTTTATTATGTTATTTATTTCGTAAATATCAATCACCTCAACATTTGTAGACTTTTGGAGAGTTTTAAAATACGCCATTCTCCATAAAAGTGGTAGCATACTGAAATGCTTGCATACTTTTGTTGTTTTTCAAGTTGTTATTTTGGCCCCTTATCGGAAAGTGCAAGTAAAAGTGTAGTTTTTATGTTTTTTTGAAGTATTTACGAGATAGTTATATTGTTGATAATATTTAATAGGAAGTTTTTATTTCAGAAAATGGAGTGTTTTATAAAGAATTGCTAATCATTCAACGGAATGAGGAAGTTGACATCTTCATTTTTACTATTTAAATTAATAAAAATTTAGTTTATGATTTGGTCTAAAAAATGGCTTTTAATAATTTATTTGGTCTAAAAAAGTGTTTAAAAAGTGAAAAGTTCGTTATTGAGTAAATGTAAACAAATGTGATGTTGACAGTTCAATATTTACCAGAAAATAGTTCAGTGCCGGCGTACGTAAAGTGTGTGTATGAAAATTTAAGGGGCCGAGTTTTTCAGGCTGTTTTTCATTGCTGTTTTCATTGTGTTAAAATAAATTAACTATATTCGGTAGGCTTATTATTAAAATAAATTTGTTTTCATTTGTTCTTCCGCTCGCTCTATTAGACCATTTTGTAATGCATTTACTTAATAATAATATTTTCCATTTTTTTAGAATATTAGTTATTAATTATTTAAGTACATTAAATTTATCTTGTTGTAATTTAGTTTTGAAGCATTTGTAATAATGTTGTATACGATTTACTTATATATTAGTATGAACTTGATGTAATATTGGATGTAATTAATGCATTATTTTTTTAATTTAATTTAAATGCACATGCCTATCTATTTAAATTACCATTTCAATTCACAAACACACATTTGCATTATAAAGAAGCTCTCAATATCTACTTAAGCTTGTTTAACATTAAAATTTATATTTACTAAGTTGCGGTGTGATTTGAATTTCAACATAAATTCTGTCATTTAATTTAATTTTCCATTTTTGGAATGAATTCTTATTTGTGCCTCGTAATTGTTTTGATATAATCAAATAACTTACAGCAATTTATATTTTTATATTCTCTTTTAATAAATAATATATAGTGAAAAAAAATAATATTTAATGAAATAAAATAGAATACTATGTTCCAAAACTAATTCCATTCAAATAACAAAACCGGCAATATTAAAAAATCAATTTGTTTACGCATAAATGACATCATATATCAAAATGGTTTTAAACGAACCGCTCTGATTTACGCCATTTCTGTTATTTTGTATGGGTGTGCGTTCATACGAATGCGTTGGAAACAAAATTTGGACAGAATTTTTTATGTAGAACCCTATCCAATTCTTCTATAATCTAAGTTTTGTATACACTTTTTAATGCACTTTTCACTAACTGTTTGCCTCCCAATTTTTTGCATAATTTTTCAAATTTTTATTTTGCAAAAGTTTTGATATTTTCCCGAAAACAAAATGAAAATGTGGCAACAGTGCATGCATAGATAGATCCATGATTAACTATGAACAAAACAGTTTTTTTGTAAGCTTACTCGAGTCTTTGCTAAGTTGTTAAGCTCTGTGTCATGGCTAAATAGTCATGGTGCGAACCAATATTTAGTAAATATTCATTATTTAAGCTTTTTCGACCAAATTTCAAGAATTTCCTTCTGTGCCCCGTAACGGGTGAGCTGCTGCCTTAAAAATATTTAAGATAAAAATGAGAAAAAAAATTGTGGAAACACAAAAAGAAGATGTTGTCTTTGCATTTCTTCTTAGAAGAACTTTGGTAATTTTTAGTTTTCTCTACATTTTCTGAACCATATTATTTGCACTTGTAATATTGCTTTTTAATTATTTAATATTTAAATAAATATTCTTTTAAACAAATGGAAGGAAATATTTTTAACATTTTTGTATCGTATATTATTTTATAATAAATTTTTCGTTTTGTTGAAATCAGTACGAGTTTATAGAAACGTAGAAGTTAGATTCTGTTCAAGCGTGGTACTCGTAAGTAAAAAGAAAACGCCTCTTCGATAGGTGGTGGCGAATCCCAATTTCCATATGGCCTGAACTGTAAATGGTCATATGGGCTGATTGAATGACAATAAATCGATAATTCGGATGCTATTAGTATACCTGCCGGCGATGATTCACAACCAGTAAATAGTATATTACGAGTAGTATGAGCACAGTTTGATGGCAAATAACCTTGCCGAACCTTCAAAAAGGTGTGTTACGAGTACATCTCATCGTCAAAAATCAGCAAACAGTCTTTGGTTTCGTCGATCCAATGCAGATATAAACCGTCAATGAATTCACTCATAAAATCGCCAATACCTCGACTGTAGTGTTCGGCAGTAAATGTTAACTGGCAGTGGGCAGAAAGCCAATCTTTTTTGCAGTATGGTTACAGCTTCCACAAAGATGTGCGTACATACTCGTAGGTACCTTACCTTCTAATATATTTACAATGAAAATTTATCTAACAGATTGAAAAACAATAAATCGCAAATAAAATTCTTAATGATCGCGCGGCACTACCGTTAACAACTGACATTTGCGTGTAATTAATTCATTTTCCACATATTCGGACCCCTTCTAACTCTTTTCTATATAAAATGTCTACCTTTATAACACGATTGAAATGTATTCCCTTAAGAAGAGAATAAAAATCATTACTGATTAATGAAAATCCCCTTTTTACTTGCTTGTGTGGTCTACTTAGAAGCATCGCCAAACAAGATTGTCATCCGCTTTACACTATCGGATTTATTAGTTGGAAAATTACTGATTTTTACATGGAAAAAAATAGGGAAAATTAATAAAAGTGCATCCCACTGGCCCCCCATATCATATTCCCAATGCAGTGGCATCTTCCAAGCACTTAATTATTATTACGATTTGTCTACGCTTTTAATGAGAAAGATCCTCGCGGCGCTTAAGATCAGTTACAAAATGGCAGAAAAGACAACAACAATAAAAATTCCTAAAGAACCCACCTTGGTCATTTGTTTTCACATTTAACGGGTTAGGCTTATTAAAGAATTTATTAAAAAAAAAAAACAACACCGACAGACATACCTATTCGTACAGCAGGTGAGGCCCGAGTTGATTTGTCGCTTCACGCTTGAACGACATCGACTAAAGTTTTGATACGCTTCGGACTTGAACAAACGAAGACACTCAACGTCCTTTCTCTTCCCGCGTCAAGGATGGCGTTTATTAAAATAAATAACTTGTCGGTGGGGTTGGTTGTTTAGAGTCTCTGACATTGTTGCAGTGTCCGTTGAAGGGTGTTTAGGGGGAGGGGGGTCCATGTTAGCCAAAGAATATTGAACAGTCCACGGCATGCGCGATCGGATATTTAACGCATGCTGCTCCCCAATTGTAAATGCATAATTATTTTTGAACCAACCCCTCCTCCCCTCCCTCTTCCTCCTATTTATTATTACTAGTTTCATTTTAACTTCTACCGAACACCATCAACAAAACCGAATTTCCTCCTCTCAACACTTTTTCTCCTCAATTTGGTTTTTTTTTTCTTTTGCCCATTTCATTAATGGATGTTATTTTATTATTATTAGTTTCTTGAAATTTTCTGATTAGTATTATTAACATTAGTTTTCTGTCTATTCATGGTGTTTTTCTATTTAAAATTACACGACAATTTGCATTTCTCAGATTGTGGTAAAGTGCAGTGCAGTGCAGTATAGATCGTGCAGTTATAATCTGCGTTTGGAAGCGTGCAGTCTCGGTGCAGTGAAGAGGGTAGTGCAGTACCCAGTCTAGGCTATTCGTAAAGTAGTCTTTGCCGACCACCTGATGCTGGAGTACACCGTATTTACTGGGCATCGTCGAGGCGCAATGGATTGAGAATTATTTTTATATAAAAACCTAGTTACGACTAAATAAGAAAATTTTTCTCTGAGTAATTATTGTAAATATATTTTGTTCGATAAAAAAGAAAATAAATAATACGTCCACCGATTGTATACGTATGTATTGCCTTGATAAAACTCAATTAAATTTACAATCAATTAGATTGATTTAATTGCATTTGGAATTTGTTAGATTTTTTTTTTCTGTTTTGTTTCTGCGTAACTTTTTGCACTATATTGACGAGTGATGATGGATGGTCAGTTATCCTTTTTAGTAAAATATAAAGAAATTAATCCGGAAAGTAATATTGTTGTTTTCCAACAGAGCACTTAAATATATTTTTTCACAACCAACTTCACACTTAAGCCGCATAATCATATGTATTTTGACAGATGACATTGCTTGGTTGTGAAAAAATTCGATTGATTGTGAACAGCAGTTTTTGGTTGATACTCTTTTAAATATGGAAAGTGAAAAACTGCATTTTCGGCATATTTTACTTTTTTACTATAGAAATGATAAAATGCTGTTCAAGCAAGAAAAAAATTATCCGATGTGTTAAGTGAGCGACAAGTGCCAAAACTGGTTTAAAAAAATTTCGATCAGGCAATTTTGATCTCGAAGATGCACCACGTTCTGGAAGGCTAGTTGAAGCTGATGAATACACAATAAACGCATTAATTGATACAAACCAGCGAATAACAACTCGTGAGATCGCTGACAAATTAAATTTATCGAACTCGACAGTTTATGATCATTTCAAACGGCTAGATTTAATCTTAAAGCTCGACAAATAACGTTCGGCTAAAAAGTTTATAAGGTAACACAGTAAAAATATTTGTTTTTGCAAAATTCATTTTTATTATTTAACATAGTTGCCTTCGAGGGCGATACAGCGATTATAGCGATCTTCCAACTTTTGGATACCATTTTTATAGTACTCTTTCGGTTTTGCCTCAAAATAAGCCTCAGTTTCGGTAATCACTTCATCATCGGTCTTAAATTTCTTGCCAGCGAGCATTCTCTTCAGGTCTGCAAACAGGAAAAAGTCGCTGGGGGCCAGATCTGGAGAATACGGTGGATGGGGAAGCAATTCGTAGCCCAATTCATTGAGTTTGACCATCGTTTTCATCGACTTGTGACATGGTGTATTGTCTTGGTGAAACAACACTTTTTTCTTCTTCAAATGAGGCCGTTTCTTAGCGATTTCTTTCTTCAAACGATCCAATAACGCTATATAATAGTCGCTGTTGATCGTCTGTCCCTTCTGGAGATAGTCAATGAATATTATACCATGCGCATCCCAAAATACAGACGCCATCACCTTGCCAGCCGACTGTTGCGTCTTTCCACGCTTTGGATTCGGTTCGTCGCTCGCTCTCCACTCTGCCGACTGCCGATTGGACTCTGGAGTGTAGTAACGGAGCCATGTTTCATCCATTGTCACATATCAACGCAAAAATTCGGGTTTATTGCGTTTGAACAGCTCCATACACTGCTCAGAATCATCAAAACGTTGTTGTTTTTGTTCCATAGTGAGCTCACGCGGCACCTACTTTGCACACAGCTTTCGCATGCCCAAATATTCATGCACGATATATCCAACACGCTCTTTCGATATCTTCAGAGTCTCAGCTATCTCGCTCTACTTCACTTTACGGTCATTTAAAATTATTTTGTGGATTTTTTTGATGTTTTCTGCCGTAACCACCTCTTTTGGGCGTCCACTGCGTTCTGCAACAACTGTGCTCGTACGACCAGTTCGAAATTGACGAAAGCAATATTCCACAGTTGAAATAGCTGGAGCAGAGTCCGGATAACGTTTGTCAAACCATGCTTTGGTTTCCACTGTATTTTTTTTCATCAAAAAGCAATGCTTTATCAATAACAAAAGTTGCTTTTCATCTGCTTAAGGAAAAAAATTTGTGCCGTCGCATTGACATTTGTGATTTGCTTCTCAAACGCCAAGAAAATGATTCATTTTTGAAGTGTATCATCACTGTGGAGGAGAAATAGGTTATCTACAAGAATTATAAGCTCAAAAGGTCCTGGAGTAGAAAGGATGAATCGGCTCAAAGCACTTCGAAAGCCAATATTCATTAAATAAAATGTTATGCTGTCTGTTTGGTGGGCTTTCAAAGGTGGGAATCGTTTATTTTGAGCTTCTACCGAGCAACACAATGATCAATTCTGAAGTGTACTATCAACAGTTGGACAAATTGAATGATTTACGTAAAGAAAAGAGGCCACAATTGGTCAATAGGAAAGGTATTGTGTTCCGACAGGATAATGCGACACCAAATACAAGTTTGATCACTCGGCAAAAGCTTTTAGAGCTTAGATGGGATATACTCCATACCCATCATATTCTCCAGACCTATCACCATCCGATTATCATTTATTCCGGTCTCTACAAAATTTTTTAGACGGTAAAACGTATAATTTATGTTAAATGAGTAGGTCAAAAATCCCTTGGATCAGTTTTTTGCCAGCAAAGAATAAAAATTTTATAAGCGTGGAATTATGTTACTGCCAGAAATATGGCAAAGGATATTGGATCAGACTGGATAATATTTAATTGAATAAAATATTAATTCACTATAAGAAAATCGTCTTTCATTTTTATAAAAAAAAAATTCCCGGACAACCCAGATTTTTTTATTTAATATGTAAGGTCTCTCTGAGACAACAGCCTTAACAGGTTGGTCGTTTAGACGTTCTCGGCGGCAGCAATGAGACGTTGCCAAATTTAATGCGGCAAATATGAAAAATTTAAAAAAAAAGACCAGAAAAACCGTGGTGGATTTTTAAGATTGCCATAATAGAAGCAGTCCTATTCACCAAGAAATTCTTAATTAATTGGTATTCGTTTAGAATATAATAAAGATCAATCCAATTTGTAGTTTTATGATTAAAATTTTAATTTTTTTATATTACTTAATCTTTGCCATTTGATATAAAATTTTTCATAGTTTAAATTATCACCACGAGACTGCTTTGCAGATATTGATCTTTGTTTGGGTAATTTTTGATGATTTTTTGTTATGTTTTCAAGCTTTAAGAATTAATCAATTTTTTTTTACACCCATCGGCATTTCTCCAACTAATGGAAGTTAGATTCCTCTAGAAAATCTTGAGGCCATTGTCTATTAAGTCTCCGATAAGTGTTTCCAGGGAGGGCAGTACAGGACAATTCTCTCACAAGTGAATTATGATGATAGGACAAAAGGGAGTGAAATTTTTTAAGAGCGGGAAATGCACATGTACCAAACAAAGGGAATATTTAGATCATGATGTATTACGTTGTTACGAACATAAAAGGGGGCATCAACAATTTTACGGAGGATCTTGGATTGTAAGGCATGGACGCGATAGGAATTGGGCCGTTTGGGTCCATAAGTCCAAATAGGTTTTAAAATTGTGTTGTAGATCATAAGTTTACTTTTAAGAAAATGACGGTAACGTCTAGTGGCTTCAAGTTTTTTTAGTCTAGTATGTGGCTTCCATGTTCCATCTCTTGTCCAGGTAAAGTCCCAAATAACGTACTTTATCATATTGTAGAATCATGTTGCTATTAAAGTATAAAGGGATGGGTTTACCTTGACAAAGTGTGAAAGTAATGTGCGCACTCTTCTATTCATTTACCCTCATTCTCCATAACTTAAACCAGGATTGAAGGTTGTGGATATGGAATTGTAAATTGTTGGAAGCTATATGGAGATTTGTATGGATAGCAAGTATGACCGTATCGTCTGCATAAGTAGCAATGATAGTATTAGGATCAGATGGGATGTTATGGGTATACCAGCTTAAATTCGCTGTTTGGTCATAGATGGCCAAGTATGGCGCCATACTTTTTTTTAGGAGTTTGACATCTGTCAACATTAATCAGTGCATATTGTCAGCAATTTCGTACAACAACATACATTTTTCCTTTGGTAATGATGTCTGGTTTTGTGCCAGAAAAACATCATATACTGGAAGCCCTGCTTTTCTGTTTCATTTTTGAAGAAATCGGTAATTTTGACTTGTGGGACAAGAACATTTTTTGTACAAATCGGCCTAAGAAGGTTGACGACCATCAATTGCAGGCTCTTTTGGATGAAGACGATACCCAATCGCAAAAAATGCTCGCGGAGCAATTGGGTATTACTCAACCAGCTATTTCCATGTGTCAGCGTGTCATGGGAAAGATTGAAAAGATCGGAAAATGGGTGCCGCATGAATTGAATGACAGGCAGATGGAGCGACGCCAAAACACATGCGAAATATTGCTCGCCAGACAAAAAAGAAAGTCGTTCCTGCATCAGATAGTGACAGGCGATGAAAAGTGGATATATTTTGAGAATCCTAAGCGCACGAAATCGTGGGTTGATCCCGGCCAACCATCAACATCTTCCCCAAGACCAAATCACTTCAGAAGGAAGACGACGCTGTGCGTTTGGTGGGATCAGAAGGGTATCGTCTACTATGAGATGTTGAAACCTGGTGAAACTGTCAATGCCCACCGCTTCCACCAACAACTGATCAAATTGCACCGTGCTTTACGTGAAAAAAGAACGGATTATCAATAAAGACATGACTACTTGCAAACACTCAACTGGGAGGTGCTACCCCACCCCGCTTATTCACCAGACCTGTCCCCTTCAGACTACCACCTGTTTTCGTCGATGGGCCACGCGCTCGCTGAGCAGCACTTCGATTCTTACGAAGACGTACGAAAATGGCTTGATGAGTGGTTTGCCACGAAAGAGAAGGAATTTTTTTGATGCGGTATCCACAAATTGCCCGAGAGATGGGAAAAATATGTAGCTAGCGAGGGCAAGTACTTTGATTAAAATTTGTTTTTGCTTTCTACGAAAAACACACGTGTTTTTTTGACTAAAAAACAGCGGATTTAAGCTTAAACACCTCATAAATATTAAATAATATGGGACCAAGGATACTCCCTTGTGGAACTCCACCTAGAATATGATATATTTCTGAGGATTCTGAGTTAATTGCAACTTGGAAATATCGTTGGGAAAGATATGAATTTATGATAAGGTAGTATGTTGATGGAAGAAAGCTCTTAAGTTTCCAGAGGATGCCACGTACGATCGAAAGCTTGGGAGATATCTAAAGATACTTCTGGGCAATACTCTTCCCTCCAAAGAGAGGATGGCATTGCTGGATAGTGGAGTGTTCACATCGGAAGCCAAATTGGTGATCAGGAATAATTTTTTCATTAACTAAGACTGGATTGAGTCGTTTTAATAGGAGTTTTTTTAAAAATCTTACCAAAGATTGGTAAGAGGCTGATAGGTGTTTAGAAGGAAGGAGAATTAATGGGTTTATTTGGTTTAGAAATCATTTTTAATGCCAGAAGATTTCCAGAGTAAGGGAAAATAGGTTGTGCGCAAAATACCATTGAAAATGTTCTAAAGCTTTTCGGAAAATTTGCTTCAGAATAGGAGCTGTTATTAGATCATAGCCAGGAGCTTTTTTATTTAGAAGGCGCAAAATAGTAGATTCAATTTCCGAGGGCTTAAAATTTTTATGGAGGAAGACTCATAGGGACTTTGGGAACATTAGTTCTTCGATAATTTGAAAAAAAAATTGTACCTATTATTGTGGCTTATGAAAGAATTTTGTTTAAATCACGTAAATAGTTTTAAAAAAAATCTTTCAGTTAAGGCTAAAAAATTTAATTTTCCCAAAAATTGACAGTAGCAATTTTTATTTTCAAAGAAATACGTACAAATAACTTTTTGCGGACATTATAGCTTTTTTTAAACTGAAATAAGGATTTTTAGAGTCTTATTTATTTATTGACAAATTTACCAAAGCACAACTAAGCCTCAACGCTCAAGAAAATTTTATTCGAAAAATTGCAATCTAAAGCTTATTGTTCTACCACCCACGCTTTCACAGCTATTACATATTATTTGTTATATAATAAATCTAAAATATAAAATGACAAAATTTTAGTCTAAATAAATATTATATTAATAAATATTTATATTTAATAGTTAATAAATGAAAATGATTTATTTTCCAAACTATAAAATGGATAATTCGATTGGAAGTAGAATACCACAGGAATGCCATTTAGGACCGAAGTTGGTTTGCTCGTGCCCAGAATTTCGAGATGGTTGATGAGTAGATACTGACCCTATGATGTCCCTTATTGGTCCATTCTATTTGTCTACGCATAGCCAATTTGGTTAGTAGATGCGGCAGATTTGGAATAACAGCGAGAACAGGAAGATGGAGAGCCTCCATGCCACTTGACCTATCCGCTCATTACAAAGTACAACCTATACCAAATGCAATTGAGACCCGGATCATCTGCAAATCCAAGAGCCTATCGCTAAAAATTAATATTGCGCTAGGTTTGGGGGCTCGCAGTTCACCATGGAAAGGAGAACTTCTATTTGGTAAAAGTTCCACAATCCAGTTCGCAGTATTCATCACCAACAAACTAAATGACTACAATTGATGTTGTGCGAGACCATAAAACTTTTATTATAAAACATAAATCTTCCCAAAAAAAAAAAAAAATGGCGGACATTTTCTTATAAAAATTCAAAATAACAAAAACCAGAAAAAATTAGATCTCAACTACGATCTTTTAAGACCACCAAAAACTACGGGTTTTTTTAAAAATTTTTTTTTTCATTTATTTTTAAAAACTTTTTAGAAAATTTTTCTTTTGATTCCATTTAATTTTCTGCCCAAATTTAATTTGTTCATCAAAATTTCAAATAAAATAAATAAAAAATAATGATTTTTGGAAAAAAATTACTAAAAAAAAAACGAAATTGAAAACTTAAAATTTTTGTATAAAAATTCTGTAAAATTAGCAGCAGACTTTAGGGCGACATTTTTCTCAGCTAAATTGTTTGACCTCCATTTGCGAGTAGGTCTGATAGTCGTAGGCCATGCTGTGAGGTATGATAATTGGAATCGCGAATTAGACAATTTTGCACTCGATCGTTTCTAAAGTTTGCGAGGTGGGAGGGTACTTCCAAGTCAAAAGAAAATAGCCAAACCGATGACTCTAGAGCCCAACCATAGCAGTCAATCAATGGGAAGATAGTACACACTATCGCGATCGCATATCGATTTACTGGCTGAACATTCCCCATTCCCGGTGTCTCCTTCTAACACTGCCATTGCGACTGTATCCAAAAAGTCACTATCAAGTCGGAGTGGTCTCAATACCGTGTGAATCAGTCAGAAAATCAATGGAAACCCAACTCGATGTTTGGCGCTTTCTACAAACACATTGACGGAAACAGAAGCCCCAGTGTGTGTTTGGGCTTTGGATGTGCCGAAGCACTGAAACGGTGGCGGTTATATAACTTGGAGTGGTTTTCACTTTCGAACTCATCGCACTGTGAAATACTGCCGCGGAAAACGAAAATGAGCGCGCTGCGAGACGACGACCGCATAGACCGCAAACCGTTAACCACAAGCTGTGTTGGGTTGTGACAGGCGGTGCGGTACGCTAGCACTAATCGGCAAAACAGCAAATGGCCCGGTGACCAACTCACCCGCATAGGTAATTGCATGTTCGGTGGAAGTTAGACTCCAATAAATTCTTAGCTGATTGTAGATTTGAAATTTGGTCTTGGGACACTCAACTTTAATGTTTGTTACTTTCTCAGCTTTATAGGCTTTTAATTAAACAGAAAAAAAAATATAAAAATTATAAAACAAATTAAAAATGTGCACAATTCAGAAGAGAATATTTCGGTTTTTATTTATTTTAAAAACAATTTATGGTGTCTGAGCTGGATTTTTTCCAATTTTTGGGGTCACAGAGAGTATTTTTAGTGTCACAGATCAGTTTAGTATTGATATCAGTGAATTGCTTTAGGAAATTTGTGGTTAGAACTTTTATAAAGGATGTCCCAGAGTTTATGCAAACGAGTGCAGCAATTGAATTGTTTCTCGGGCTGTATGGCATGTGGCACCGCCTTGTTAAAACCACATGTTGTCCATAGTCATATCGTACAATTTAGGCATAAAAAACTGGATAATCATAACACCATTAACTGTTTTTTAGCACAAAATCTCCACCAAACAATAGTTCGTTGTGGATGAATTTGTTCCTCAAGCAATAACAAACGTGGATTTTCTGAACCCCAAATGCGACAATTTTGTTGATTAACCAAGCCACTAAGATGAAAATGAGCCTCATCGATGAAGATGATTTTATTCGAAACAAACGTGGTCACTAGGTGATTTTATACGCTGCAGAGAGCTTCTCGAAATGTTCAATTCATGACTAACGGTCCCGAATCGATGTTCCTGGACTCTCAGGTGAGAGCTGCTTCAATGCTTTATGTTGAACGACTGGTTCAAGGACAGCCAGAGTGGTTCAGATCACTAATTTATCCAGTCTTCCTAAATTTTTTAATTAATCTCTTCACAGTTGATAGAGTTAAATAACTTTTCCCACCATATTTTGTACGACAATGCCGATCTGTAGCTGACAAATCTTAATTATTTTTAAAATATTTCTCAACAATGAAAACGCATCGTTCTTTCGTGTAGCGCGCCATTTTTTACAATCCTGAACTGTCAGCTGTCACGCTGGTTTTTTTTTTCGTTGGCTGCACTTTACCGCATCAAATGGCGCTAAATTCAAATTTTGCGTGTTGTTTGGGACATTCTATGTCCGAAATATTGCAATAAAAATGTTAACAAACTTTACGAAAATAATCTTTTTTATAAGACAAAAGTGACACCAAAAATATTTCAGCATAGTTTTTTTTGTATCCTAATAATTTTTATAAACAAAAAAGGGTGTACAAAAATTTTAATCACCCTTAAATTTGGTGCACTCGTCCAAGCAATCACGAAATCGCAATGCTGCCAACATTCATAATTTAAACGGATGTCAAATTTTATCGTCCTTTTAATCATTATCATCAGAGATGCTGTCGCCAAAGCTTTTTTGCACTTTCCATTCCTCGAATGTATCAGAGACCTCATATGTAGGTCAACTGAATTAATTTTTGCAATAATGTCAACGGGCTCGTACGCATACACACCGCGGCCCGCATACAGCAGAACCTATTCGTTGTGGCTCTTAGGTGCTATTGCAGACTGATTACCTATAATTTATGCAGTAAAAATGTCAATTAAAATATTTTCACTGATCTTCATCGTCGACAACCGGTAAAACGTGGTTGGTTTTTGTCGACCGCAAATATTACAGGAAATCCGTAATTTTTCGGTTTATTTTTCTTTTCTTAATTTTTGGTTTCGATTCAATCTTTGCACTTTTGCCGGTTTGGTTTTTTTTTATAGGAATTATGGCAATTATTTTGCATTTATACTATTGTAATTGATATAAGATTTGTGTGTTTGTGTGTAAGGAGTCTGAGACAAGAGCCAGCGCCCTATTCTATAGCGCCACGGCCATAGGCTCATTTGGAGATTGGAATTTGTAAAGTTAGAATGAGAAGTTGTTATTTTTCTTGGATAACAAATTTTGTGGTTCATTTTAGAAAATTAAATACAGGACTTGGAATAAGAGCTGCCGGCTTTAGGTGCTCCTAATTTTGGGTATGCCAGATAGTAATTTTGACACCCACAGAAATGGCATGGGGGACGAGGTTGGTTACCGAAGAGGAACCCATCGGCTAGTGCGACAAGATCAGTGCGTATTAATTGATTGTATTTAAGTTTTCTTTTTATGTTGCAACGAGAAAGTCTTTTGAAGTTCTACGGCCTTGATACGTATTAAAAATTATCTATTATTAAAAATGGTCATAAATGGAAAACCGCCCTTTTCCAATAGATGGCGCCAGCAGTAAATGCTGGTCCGAAAACATCGAATCAGAAACGTCAAATCGTAAATTTAGGCATCTGTCAACAACTTCTCATCATTACTTTTTATAACTTTTTATTGGCGTTCTATATTTTTTTGTGCGCAAAAAGTTCAAAATTTAAGCCAAATAGGCGTCATTTGCGAAAAGTTTTACTTTTTGCCTTAAATTCGAAAAAAATTGTGACTGAGACGCGTCGAATGATTGTAGAAACTTATGGTGAGGCTTGTATTAGTGAGAGACCGTGTCGCGAATGGTTTGAATGCTACAAAAGTGGCGATTTCGACGGGGAAGGCAAGGAGTCGTGAGAAAGTTTGAAGATGCAAAATTGGAGCCGATCTAGGACCCCTGAAAAAGTTTGAAAACGCAGAATTCGACGTATTACTGGATGAAGATCCATGTCAAACGCAACAAGAACTTAAAAATTCATTGGGGTGTGACTTAACAAGCAATTTCCCATCATTTGAAAGCCTTGAGTATGATCCAAAAGCAAGGAAATTGGGTGCCAAGTTCAAGCCGAGAGACATCGAAGGAAGGGTTTTCTGCATCGTATTGGGACTGGCAATGAAAAATGGATCCATTACGATAATCCAAAGCGAAGACAATCCTAGGATTTGATGCTATGGATTTGATGGGACCAGTTCGGCGTGGTATATTACGAGCTATTGCAAGCAGGTGCAACAATCGGAGAGCTTGCTACCGAACACAACTGATGCGTTTCAGCCGAGCATTAAAGGAAAAATGGCCACAATACGAGCAAAGACAAGACAAAATTAAAACCTTGAAATTGGACGCCCTGCCCCACCAGCCGTATTCTCAAGACATCGCCCCTTCCGACTACTACCTCTTCCGATCGATGACGCGTGGCCTCGCTGAGCAATACTTCTGATCTTACGAAGAGACCAAAAATTGAGTCAATTCTCGGATCGCCTTTAAAGATGATCCATTTTGTTTTGAAAATGGAATCCGTCTGATAAAAAAAAAATTGGAAAAAGTTGTGCAATACTTGAATTTGTGAGCATTTCTCCAAAAAAAAGCATCAAATTTTGAAAGAAAAAAATTGCCGAAAAAAATTGCCGAAAAGGTATAAAAATGGGGAAGGGAAGTCTATGATTATTATTATATTGTTGAGGATATTAAAGTGACAATGGTAAAGGATATGAAACTATGTCAACAAGAAATTCAACGAGGTGCAACACAGAAGACTTTTTTTTAACACATGTGCTGTGTTTATCCCTTCCAGACGTGCTATACAAGTTAAAACCTTTTTCGGTAACTTCTCGACCTTATAGAGAGTGATAAGTGATCTTGTTTTTTGTAGTGCATTAAGGAAAATGGAACAGCATAATTTGAAGTAAGGATTTACCATCAAATATTGTGTCAAGCTAGGTGATCCCTTGAGGTACCTTGATGAGTTACGAAAATTTGTAACAAACCTTTGGGGAAGATCAATTTTTATGAACACACTTTTTTCCGTAGGGCATAAGATATTTGTGGTGGGCCGAGAAGCATAGGCAGGACTTCAACATCGAAAACTGATCAAATGTGCAACTTTGAAGGGATCTTGTAAGGTCAGATCGCCGATTAATAAGTTTTTTTTATAAATAAGTTATTGAAAGGCTCATAAAAAGGACTGTTCGCACCAGAACGGATGTTACAAATACCTGATGACGCATTGTTGTCCATCAACAAATTTTTGTCGAAAAAATGGATTCCTGAGATTCCGCAGTCCCCCTTATCCACCTGTTCGCACTTTTAATGATTTTTTTTTATTTCCCAAGATCAAAAATCAGTTGAAAGGATATCGTTTCGGTGGTGTCTATAGCATTCAAAGGAGTCTAACCCAGGCGCTGATAGTTCCCTATAGCCTGCTTGGGCCTACCTAGTGACGTAAACACTCTCAACTATGCCCCTCCTAATCATGGTACTGTGAGGTCAGGCTGTTTATTAAATTTGAAGCTAATTAGTTTTTTTTATGAAAAATTCCTTGAAGAGCTCAGTAAAAAGGTTCTTCGCGTCAGATTTTAGTCCTGATCGCCACCTGAGTTACTAAAAGTGCGAACGACATCTCCGCCGATGCATAGCTGCTCAAGGGAACTAGTTTAAGTGGAGAGTTTAAAAAAATCAATCTGATTACTTTTCTGCCACAATTCGTAAATAAACATCCCTAAATACTCAGAAATAGGACATTTTCGAAAATGATAATTCTTGACGATCGGGAAAATTTTCAAACTCGGCTTTAATAATTTTCCGCAAGCCGACAATTCTTCTCTGCTTAGTACTCGTAGTACACAAAATTACCATTAATTATTGATAAAATGTAAATAATATCAATTTACGAATAGTGATTAACATTTTTTCACTTAATTTTAATAAACCATCGCAGCAGTTTCCAATCAGGTGAGTCACCACCATCGGCATTGGCGGCTGATCGTTCGAGTGTTTTTACAAATTCTGTTTGGGTGGGAATCCATCCACCCTCGGGTCACATGTGAACTGATCATCGGCATTAAAGTTTTTCTTTTTATTATTATTAAAATTTTTATTTTTTCCAAAGTGAACATCTTTTCTTGTGGCGTATAATTTCTGTACTAACCAGACTTGATGTTGTGGGTTTGATTTCCGGCGCCGAATTATCATGCAAACACACTCGCATGGGTACGTGCGGGCAAAATGAACGTTTCGATAAAATGGATTTGAGTGAAAACTTTCGATTTTATTCGTTTGCGATGTTTCCAAATGTACTGGCATACGTTGATGGTATCTTAGCAAAGCTGCTGGGCCACTGGGGCCACTGGGGCTACGGACGGCTACGATAGCAACGCACAGACAACTCGGTGTGGTGCACACTTAATTTGAAATTCAAATTTTTATCGAAAAGTGAATTTTTTTCAGAAAAATTCGTAAACGATGGATGGTCTCTTGGAAGTGGGTCATCGGGCAAATGTGTTTGTATGACAAATATGGCCAGTGTGGATGTTTTCATGTTTTTTTGTTAGTGCTTTCAGGTAAATTTTGGACTACACATGAGTACAGGTTTCGGCAAACTTGGTGAGGGTTGAAGGGTGGCACGGCCTGAAGAGAAAACGCAGTGTCTTTTTCGTTTTGAATATGAGCCCTACTGACAATGATAAATTCGACCATCCGGGCATGTAGGTGTCCCACGGAATCAAGGCTTTCGAGGTCTCTAAGCTGGAGAGTCGTGGTGGTTCCCGCCATTCGCCGAAATGCCCAAACAAGGTCGAAAGCTGCTTTAACTGCTGCCACGATCGTGATTGGCGACTCGATGTTCACAGTTGTTTAACGTTTACTGTACGCGGGTTTGAACACAATTTTCCTTGTTTATTATGATTTATCTCGTTAGGTTCTTGCCAATGCACTATAGTCGATGTCGATCGGTGGGCACACGGACACCAAAAACCCATGTCGCCGTTTTTATCGTCATCAGCGTTTTTGTCGTCGTTACCTTTTACGATACCATTCCTCCCTTGTCACAATAGCCCTCCTTTGCAGATGTTTTTCCCATAAAACAAACTCACCTAAAAAATAATAATCCAAATATTTATCTGGTGTTATACTAACTCAATTTGAATAAAATTCACTTCGGATTACTTTGGGATAAAATGGTTTTCTGTAAATGCAAATTGCTAACGTAAAATTTTACGCAAAAATATCCACAATAAAATTATTAAAAAAAATTTTAATTAAAAATATTATTCAAAATTTGCCAAAAATAACATTTCCAGTAAAAGTTTCTTAAGTCAAAATAGCTTTGCTTTAAATTGCTTCAGTAAAGTCTTCTCCTGTAAAAAATATCTTCAGTAAAGTAAAAGTTCTTTAAGTGAAAAATTCTTCACTAAAAATTTTCTGAGTATAAATTTCTCTAACAAGAATTCCATTAATAAAAATTACTTTATTAAAAATTTCTCCATTAAAATTCCTTCAGTAAAAGTTCTTCAAAATAAAATTCTCCACTTCAAATTTTTTCAGTAAACATTTTTTTCAATAAAAATTTCTTTGCTAAAAATTTTTTGAGTAAAAATTTCAAAAATTTCATCAGTAAAGGTTTTTTAAGTCAAAATTCCTTTAGTTTAGATTGCTTTCGTTTACGATTTCAAAATTCTTCAGTAATAATATCTTCGGTAAAGATTGTTTAAGAAAATAATTCTCCGCTAAAAATTTCTTTAATAAATATTTCTTCAATAAAAAGTCCATTGGTAAAAATTTGTTCAATAAAAATTCCTTCAGTAAAAATTTATTCAGTAAAAATTTTATTCTTTATAAATTTCTTTGTTAAAAATTTCTTGAGTGAAAATTTCAAAAATTTCATTAGTAAAATTTTCTTAATTCAAAAATTACGGTTTGAAAGTTATTCAGTAAAAATATGTTAGGTTAAAATTCTTTAAGTAAAAAATTCTCCACTAAAAATATGTTCGGTAAAAATTCTTTAAATAAAAAATTCTCCATTAAAAATTTCTTGACCAAAAACTCCTCCAATAAAAATTCTGTCAGTAAAAGTTTCTATAGTAAAAAGTTCTTTAGTAAAAATTTGTTCAATAGAAATTCCTTCAGTAAAAATTTTATTCTATAAAAATTTCTTTGTTAAAAATTTCGTGAGTAAAAATTTCAAAAATTTCATCAGTAAAATTTTCTTAATCCAAAAATTACGGTTTGGAAAGTATTCAGTATAAATATGTTCGGTAAAAATTTTTTAAGTAAAAAATTCTCCACTAAAAATTTCTTTAGTAAAAACTTCTCCAATAAAAATTCCATCAGTAAAAGTGTTTTAAGTCAAAATTCTTTCAGTAAAATTTCCTTTTCGAATAAAAAGGTTTTCTGTAAAAATTTATTCAGTAAAAATGTTTTCACTAAAAATTTATTCAGTAAAAATTCTCTGTGAAAATAGCTTCACTAAAAATTTCTTCGGTAAGAATTTCTACAGTAAAAGTTCTCTCAGTAAAAAAGGCTTTAGTAAAAATTCTTTAAGTAAAAAATTCTCCACTAAAAATATTTTCGGTAAAAATTCTTTAAATAAAATTATCTTTAGCGAAAATTCTCTCAATAAAAATAGCCTCAGTTAAAATTTATTTATCAAAAGTTTCTTCAATAAAAATGTCCTCAGTAAAAATTTCTTCACTAAAAATTCCTTCAGTGAAAATTTCTGTATTAAAAATTTCTTCAATAAAAATGTTTTTAGTAAAAATTTATTCAGTATACATTTTTTCACTCAAAAATTAATTCAGTAAAAATTCTCTCAGTGAAAATAGCTTCACTAAAAATTTCTTCGGTAAGAATTTCTACAGTAAAAGTTCTCTCAGTAAAAAAGGCTTCAGTAAAAACTTTTTCAGTAAAGAATTCTTTAGTAAAAATTTCTTCAGTAAAAAATTCCATCAGTAAAATTATCCTTAGCGAAAATTCTCTCAGTAAAAATGGCCTCAATGAAAATTTATTTATCAAAAGTTTCTTCAATAAAAATGTCCTCAGTAAAAATTTCTTCACTAAAAATTCCTTCAGTGAAAATTTCTTTATTAAAAATATCTTCAATAAAAATGTTTTTAGTAAAAATTTATTCAGTATGACTTTTTTCACTCAAAAATTAACGCAGTAAAAATTCTCTCAGTGAAAATAGCTTCACTAAAAATTTCTTCGGTAAGAATTTCTACAGTAAAAGTTCTCTCAGTAAAAAAGGCTTCAGTAAAGAATTCTTTAATTAAAAATTTCTTCAGTAAAAAATTCCATCAGTAAAATTATCCTTAGCGAAAATTCTCTCAGTCAAAATGGCCTCAGTTAAAATTTATTTATCAAAAGTTTCTTCAATAAAAATGTCCTCAGTAAAAATTTCTTCACTAAAAATTCCTTCAGTGAAAATTTCTTTATTAAAAATTTCTTCAATAAAAATGTTTTTAGTAAAAATTTATTCAGTATACATTTTTTCACTCAAAAATTAATTCAGTAAAAATTCTCTCAGTGAAAATATCTTCACTAAAAATTTCTTCGGTAAGAATTTCTACAGTAAAAGTTCTCTCAGTAAAAAAGGCTTCAGTAAAAACTTTTTCAGTAAAGAATTCTTTAGTAAAAATTTCTTCAGTAAAAAATTCCATCAGTAAAATTATCCTTAGCGAAAATTCTCTCAGTAAAAATGGCCTCAATGAAAATTTATTTATCAAAAGTTTCTTCAATAAAAATGTCCTCAGTAAAAATTTCTTCACTAAAAATTCCTTCAGTGAAAATTTCTTCAGTCAAAATTCTCTTAGTAAAAATGAGTTCAATGAAAATTTCAGTAATAAATGCCATCAGTAAAATTATCTTTAGCAAAAATTCTCTCAGTCAAAATGGCCTCAGTTAAAATTTATTTATCAAAAATTTCTTCAATAAAAATTCCTTCACTAAAAATTTATTCAGTAAAAATGGCTTCAGTGAAATTTTCTTCAGTAAAAATGTCTTTTAGCAAAAAAAACTTCGACAAAAATCTTCTTCGGCGAAAATTTCTTCAATTAAAATGCCTTCAGTAAAAATTTCGCTAGTAAAATTATCTTCAGTAAACATTCCTTCTGTAAAATTTCTTCAGTAAGAATGTCTTTAGTAAAAAAATCTTCAGTAAAAATTTCTTCCATAAAAATGCTTCTGGAAAGTTGCTTTACTAGAAATTCTGTCAGGAGACGTGTTTTCAGTAAAAATTTCTTCAGTAAACATAATTTCAGTAAAAACGTTTTTTTATATATAAATTTTTACCGCGTTTATTTTTTATAGTAAAAAGTTTTTCACTAGAAACGATTTTTTTAATGTGTTTATACCAAAGAAATAAAGGTTAAGAAAAGCGGTAAAATTTGCTAAGGAGAAGAAGAACAACCTAGCCTCTAGTCACATACCATCGGGCAGTTATTATGCTTCACCGTAGCGAGTCTTATGGCTTATGGTAACGGATGGCATCTCAGCCATGCTGGAAAGATTACGCAACACGAAGAATTTCTCGTTTTTGCCGGGTCCGCAGTTATTTGCACTCCGCGCTCCGATGGGTTTTTTTTTTTACCGCGATTCAACTTGATTTTTCCACCAAATATAGATTTTCCTTTTCTTTTGATTGTTTTTCCTTCCATGTGTACCCTTCCCTCTCTTGTAAACCTTTTTAACTAGAAGAAAAATAATGCTAGAAAAAATATTGAAATTGAACACACAGCAACGTAGTAAAAATCTCCGGCCGTCTACTTATCTAAATCTTCATCCTCGATTACTGCCATTAGTTTTTCTACTATTTTATTACCACGTCAGAGAAGTGGTTGTCTTTTGTAACAGCAGTCTTAGTAGTAGAAAAATATCGTAATTGCCATCGTCTTCGTTTTTCTTCGCTAAACCAAAATGTTGACATCGATGTTCGGTTGACTGCTTGATGACTGAGTGATGTCTCGCCAGCCCTTTAATCCTTATCTAAGTTCCGCTACTTGCTTGGATCCATCTTAGATACTTTAGGATTCAGTAGTTAACCAAAGAAAAAAAAGCGCAACTCATAAATGATCATTTTCATTCCCTCAAACCAGAGTGACGAACGTCCCCATCCCCATCCAACTGGTTTTTTCACGATACAATTTTGCATCTATACTCTTTCCATCTTTCCAGTTTGGCTTACCAACTTCCAATATTTTTTTTTTACTATTTCTACTCTTTCCACGTAAATTTATGTCCGTTTCCTCTGCACAGACAACGATCAGCGCTGATACTTTGTCTCTGCTCTAAGCTCTAGATGGACCCGATCGCAGATACCATTATGGAAGTGCAGATCTATCTTTAGACCTATTACCGTAGCTATCTCAATGGTTTACGAACACGAACTAGACGGATTCCCTTGATCGATCGCCTCATTTCACGAAGTCGTCTATCCACACTAATGGACTTTCGGATCAGCAGATCGCTGGGTTACCGGGTTGGCGGGTTAGCGTGCTAGTGCAGTTTTTTTTCTCGTTCACTGAGTGCATTGCTTCGTGCTGATCTTGTCCGTGTTCCTTCGAGCTTCGACAGCACGAAACCGGTCTGATCTATTGTTATTATGTCATGAATTATGTTGTATTCATTCAGTTTAATGATTTATTTTCTCCTTTGTTTTTCTCCCAAGAGCCCAGCTGCCTTTTGTGTTCTGCCATTTTTTTCTGCACTTTTATTTTTACTCTTCCATACCTCTGTACGTGGTCTACACCAAAGTATATTTATCGATTTATTAAAACTAGAAATCTAGGTTAATTTTGTAAATAATGATGCAGCAAATCTTTGGAATTGTTTTCGAATCATTCTAGAAAAATTCTGCAAATTTTCAGAACATAACAAAAAAAAAAATATTATTTGTACGACTTTGGAGAATTTTTATTTCGGACGTGTTCATCTCAAAATTGGTGAAGACTCGATGAAATTTATAAGCATTTTCAGGGCAGAATTTTTAATCGATTTGCATATAATTAATGCCATAAAGACTTAAAAAAAAGTCTTAAGTGATTTAAAACCAACAGAAAATTTAGGATGAGAGATAATTTTAAAATCTTATTAATAAGATTTTTTTCATATTATTCTCTTCTTACCAGTAAAATATAACAGGTGATTTTTTAAGTGTTTTGTTTTCAAATTTACAAAAAAGGACAAAAAAATTGCAAACGCACAAAATTAACTCCATCAACAGAAAACATAAAAGAAAAATTGTCAAATTTATTTAAGTAATTTTCGATGAAATATGTTTTTTATTTATGACAAATTAATTGAGTAATTAAAAAACTAAAAACTTTACATATTAAAATATTTAAATTTTTAGTATTTTTTTTGCAAATAGAAAAACTAAGAAATTTTTTTTTCCATGAAATAGTCTCAAATTTATAAATTTTTTTGTGAATTGTCATTGCTTATTTAAGTGTTAATTTTATTTACAATAATTAAAATTATTGATAAAATATTGTAAATTTAACAATTTTCTTTGCAGAATTTTACATATTGTATAATGAATGATTTTTTAAGTGTTTATTTTTTCAGTTTTGAATCGATAAATCAATGCTTTCCATTTAGTTTTTTAAGATAATTTTATATAAATGTTGGGTGCAACTACGTTTTAAGTGATTCATGGGAGAGGTTTAATTTTGAACCATTTTTTCAAGCATCTCAGCTGGTATCTCGCTAATAACACGTGTAATGTTGTTGTTGAAGGCTGCAAGTAGCGCCGGTTTATTGCCATAGATGGGTGACTTCACGTAGCGCCATAGAAAATAGTCTAAATGCGTCAAATCGCACGATCTAGTCGGCCAACTCACATCCATTGTTTCATGTGCTATGGGGCATACTGCGCCGTATTCCTAAAACCACATGTCGGCCAGATGAATTTTTTGTAAAAGTTCGAAATTATCGGGCGATAGTAGGCGTCATTGACAGTAACATTAGGCCAACGTCATCTGTAAAGAAATAAGGACCAATGAATCCACCTGACTATAAACCGGCAGTAATGGCAGTTCTTGTTTTGCCTGTGGTTATGCATCAGACCAAATGCGACAATGTTACTTATTCACACTCTCAGTCAACCAGAAATGAGCTTCGTCGCTGAAAGCACTTTTTTTGTAAAAAAAAACGATTTTGCTCAAGTTGCTCACCAAAATTTCGACGATTTAGCAGGTCGTTTGGCTTCAGTTCTAACGCAAGCTGTATTTTATACGCTTTGAGACCAAGATCCTTGCCTAAAATCTCTCACATAGTCGAGTAACATAATCCCAATTGCTGTGAACGGCCACTGATGGACAAATCGCGATCTTCACCAACACTGGACACTACGGCATCAATATTTTCTTCTGTACGAACTCTACGCATACGGGTTGGTGATTTGATTGCCTGCTCATTGAGCCGATTATGATGACCATCAAATATACAAAGTACGCGAAACACATTTCTCACAGAGCACAAATTTTGGTAATAAAATTTATTAATTTGTAAGCATTTTTCGGGTATAAGTCTTTCAACTTGATAAAATGACAATGCTAATTAAGTACTTTTGACTTTGACACATGTTAAATGTCATGCGTAATCTGTCAAAAATAGAAACTAGAAAAACTAAACAGCACAAAGGCAACCATATTTTCCTCGGTACGCACTTTCCTTAAACGGGTTGGTGGTTTGATGACAAACAGCGTTAAATTGCTGCGAAATTTTGACACTATAGCTTGAATTTATTGCTCAGTGAGCCGATTAAAATGGTCGGATTGCCCGAAACACATTTTTTACAGAGCACGAATTTTGATAATAAAATTCAATATTTTGTAAGCGTTATTCCATGATGAAATGGCAAAGCTAACTAAGCACTTTTGAATTTGACACAAGTCAAAAATAAACGTATGAAAAACCTAATGGCAAAAGATCTTCCAATAATATCTTATGTCATAATCGACTACAAAATTTTGTTAATTTTAAAAAATTATTTACAAAAATAGAAAATCAATTGCTTATATAGAATCATTCTTTCTGTCAAATAAGTAAATGTTCATTTAAAAAAAAAAACCGCCTAAAATGTATGAATAAAATTTTTTGCTGTTAAGTTGGCACTAAAGTAATTAATTGTCACGTGCAGTTTTGGCGCGATCTGTCAGTGTACAACTGTTGGAGTTTTCAGTCGACGCCAAGTGTTCTCTGCGAATTTTAATATGAAAAAAAAGGAGAACAACGATTTTGCCTTACATTTTGTGTTGTCAGCGAAATTTATTGTGGTCCATCGAAGGCTTAAAATAAGTCAGTTATATTTAAAACACAAGCAGAAGAATGGGATAAAAATTCAAATTTAGCCGAAAAGAGGTTTCTTGTCTCGTTCAGGATAATTTTCAACTAAGTGAAGGTGACTGTGATGGAAAGTTGTCATTCTAACTTAAGGAAGATTAAATCAGGATCTGGACATGTCCCACCAAATGAGCTGAAGTTACTTTAAAAAGAGTATCACAAAAAGGGTTTTGTTGAAAGGCTTATATGAGCCAATATGGACTATTCTTTCAAGAAACGCATAATAAATAGTAATAAAGTGTGGTTATATGAGTTTAACATGCAAACCAGTCAACAACCTTCGGACCTTCGGAATGGCGCTTCCATAACGAGTCAAACCCAAAAAATAAAAACACTTAAAAGCGTCTTAAAAATGAATGTAATATTGACTGTTACCATTGATTAACGTGGTGTTGTTCAACTATTAGAATTACTTTCGGAAGAACACACCGTTAATAAACAATATTTTCTGAGAATTATGAGGCATTTGATAAAGAGCCCCTCCTGGAAAAGGCTACTTTTGTGGCAGAATTACACGCAAATTTTGAACAGAGTTCCTTAAGGCGAATTTTTGACGGGAAACTCAACAAATTTCATCGATCGAGCACTGTATTCACCAACTACGAGGGTCGTTCAATAAGTCCTTAGACAAAGATGGAAAAAAACTGTTTTTTTAAAAAAAAAAAATTTATTTTTCAACATACACTCCTTTTAGCTCTATATACCGTCCAAAAAATAAGATTTCGGAAGTTCTGAAAAATACTCATCCGTTTGAGCAATGACGTCCTCGTTGGAAGTGAACCGTCTTCCGCCAAGCCATTTCTTCAAATTGGGGAAAAGAAAATAGTTACTCGGGGCCAAATCTGGTGAATAAGCGGGATGCTGCAACAATTCCATTCTCAATTCCACAATTTTTGCCATGGAAACAGCGCAGGTGTCCACACGCGCATTGTCCTGATGCAAGAGGATTTTTTTCTTCTTCAGATGGGGGCGTTCCTCTTTGATTTCCTCGCTCAACCGTTGCAATAATGACGCGTAATACGCTCCTGATAGAAAAAGAAAAACAAATATTGTTTTTCCTTTTTCCAAGTAGTCGATAAAAATGATGCCCTGCGAATCCCAAAAGACCGTGGCCATCACCTTGCCGGCCGATGGCACAGTTTTTGCCTTCTTCGGAGCCCGTTCACCCTTGAAAATCCACTGTGATGACTGTCTCTTCGTTTCTGGAGTGTAGCAGTGTATCCAGGTTTCGTCCACAGTGACATATCGACGAAGGAATTCTGCAGGATTGCGATGAAAGAGTGCCAACATAGCCTCAGAGTCCACTACACGATTGCGCTTATTCTCCTCTGAGAGCCGGAAAATTGAAGCGACTGTACCTTGTAATATGCCCGTGGCCTCAACTAATTCACGCACTTTAATTCGCCGATCGTTCAAAATCAGATCGTGGATTTTGTCGATGATTTCAGGAGTAGACACCTCAATTGGGCGTCCTGAACGATGTTCATCTTTTGTGGATGAACGGCCACGTTTAAATTCATTCACCCAATTGTAAACCGTCGCAAACACAGGTGCAGATGTGCCATGAACTGCATCCAACTCGGCTTTGATTTCTTTTTTTGGCTTAAGCCTTTCAAATGGAGATGTTTGATGACAGCCCTAAACTCGCTTTTTTCCATTGTTATGCACAAATAAATGTCGTTAACTTTAATCGACGATAGAAATTGACCTACGCTATGGATCGAGCTGAAATTTTGACAGCTTTTCTGTCGATAATGCTACTTACAAAAAAAAACCGACACTACGAGCGCAATTTCTCAGATTTTCTAAGGACTTATTGAACGACCCTCGTATGTGCCCTTGCGACATATTTCTGATCCCCAAGCCTGAAATGACCGTTTCGTAGAAGAAGTTTTGAATTCATTGAAGTCATAGGAAACAATTTTTATTTTTTTATAAGCCGTTTTTGGTATTGCCCTTAGGAGCAACAATTGCTAATAAAAAGTGTTCTAAAGATTGTGAGGCTATTTGGAATACAAAAAATTATTTTAAATTTTGTCTTTTATTTAACAACTTCAATAATATTTTTTTAAACAAAAATATTAAAAATTTTAGGTTCTGTTTGACAAATATTAAAAATATCATCATAAAAAAATCAAAGAAGCCCTTCTTAAAAGCGTACAGATTTGGTGAACCAAATTTTTTATAATTTACACCAAATAATAAGTTTTGGTTACTCGTAAATATCGAATTTATAGACGATTAATTTCCTATTAGAATAAGTGTTCTTTTTTTGAATTACGAAAATAAAATGGGACTGATTTTTTCCCGAATAATTTCATTAATATTTTTGTGTACCAATGTTATCCCCTTCAAAATAATTCTCTTGAGCAAACGCCGTTTCCACCTCTCCTAACAGTGCTGAAGTGTTTTTTTATCATGGTAAAATCACGTTTTTTTAAGTATTTTTTGATCATGGAAAAAACAAAAATTTGTTACGTGCACAACCCTTTTTCTGAGCCGCTCAAAGCTATTCTTTAAAAAAAAACTTGTTTGATAAAATATTTGCATTGGCGATCTGACCCTACAAACACCCTCGCTCGCCACCTGCAATTTTCATCAGCTTTCGAAGTTGAAGGCTTCCCTGAGCGAGATTCGTCTTCCATTGTTTCTCGACCCTCCAAAAATGCTTTGTGCCACCAAAAAACTTATCGAATTGATAAGAAATATTCTCCAAAGACTCGTTGTAACTTTTCTTAAGTCAAACTTGCACTTTCACTTAAGCTTAGGTTAAGCTTATATAAAATTTGATAGCACATCCTTACACCGAATTACCCACTCCGAAACTTCACCTATCACGCTCTATAGGGTTTCGTAGTTACCGAACGCGGTTGTAAAAATATCCTGCAAGTCTAGGAAGGCAGTTTTGAACCACTTTTTCGAGCATATCTGCTGGTATCTTACTAATAACACGTGGAATGATGTCTAGACGGGTCACTTCACGTAAAATAACGCAGAAAATAGTCTAAATGCGTCAAATCGCACGATCTAGTCGGCCAACTCACCGGTCAGAAATGTGAGATAAATTGCTCACCGAACTCATTTCTCAATACATTCATTTTTTCATGCGCTGTGTGGCATATAGCACCGCATTGTTGAAACCACATGACGACCAGAAGCAGTTCTGAAATTTTGGCGGAAAAATGTTCGAAATTATCGGGCGATATCGAGCGCCATTGACGGTAACGTTACGGCCAGCGTCATTTGTAAGTAAATAATTCTTAAATTTCAAGGTTCAATATTTTTAATAAAACCGGAAATTTGAAAAAAATATATACTAGTTTTTTTTTGTTTACTTTTTAAAATGCAACTTTTAAATTTGCACCACATTTATGGTCCACCCATTATATACTTTGAGACCAAGATCCTTATGTAAAATCTTCGACATAGTCGAATAACATAATCCCAATTGCTGTGAACGGCAACGGATGGACAAATCGCGGTCTTCACCAACACCGGACACAAATCACGGCAGCAATAGTTACCTCTATATGCACTCTACGCACACGAGTGATGGTTTGATGTCAAATAGCGTCAAATTCCTGCAAAATTTTATCACTATAGCTTGAATTGCTTGCTCAGTGGGTTAATTATGACAACCATTAAATG
This sequence comes from Atherix ibis, assembly GCA_958298945.1. Classification (NCBI taxonomy): domain Eukaryota; kingdom Metazoa; phylum Arthropoda; class Insecta; order Diptera; family Athericidae; genus Atherix; species Atherix ibis. The sequence goes on along the minus strand of OY282605.1, from coordinate 23,918,718 downwards.
GTCGGAGTGCACAAAATACATTTTTCACAGAACACAAATTTTAATAATAAAATTCAATACTTTGTAAGCATTGTAAAAATGACCTGCAAGTCTAGCAAGGACTGTGTTGGGTGAAAGTCCGCAACTCAATACTTTCCTCCTACACCGTCTCTGACAAAACTTTTTACTATTGAACTTTATTTTAAAAAACTTTCCTTCCAAATATGTGAAAAAAAAATGGTTCCAAATGCGTTTCCCTTTAAGGCAAATAGTAACTGATATCGCCATCCGCCACCTGACTTTGCCATTTTCACCGAAATCCTTATACAATCAATAGGAAAAATCTAAATCGAAAGTGCAACAATTGTTTATGCTCTGACATGAAATGGAAATTAATTGAACTTAACATTTTATGAAATTGTACGTAAATGGAGTTAATAATGATAAGTTGAAATACCGCACATATTTATGGATACTTACGACTAGTTACGAAGGCGGATTAATCTAGCATATTTCCTTTACTAATAGTCTACGACTGGAAACTGCTTAAATTTATTGTTCCGCCACATTTCACACGTGAGAGAGAGGCAAGCAAAAACAAAACGAAAATTACCAAAAACAAAAAAAACGGAAAAAGAAAATCTTGAGTAACGCATACTCGGAATAGATAAGCCTTGACGGAACTACATACTAAAAGGCTCAACTGCCTTTTGCTCCCCTAAAAGATTTATGATTGATCTGATTATTATTAGAAATGTGGAAAAATTTGCACAAAAAAAAATAAGGGAACAATTTGCTTGCTAGACAAGAAAGTACCCCTCCGTTAACGCAGTGCATACTGGATGAAAAGATAAAGAAACAAAAGAATCCTTTGGGAAAAAGGATATGAAAAACTTCTGAAAATGGCAGAAACTAAAAAAAAAAAAATGTTAAGAACAACAAAGAAAAGTGCAGACCGCATTGGACGGACTGTAACAGTGCAAAGTGTATCGGCGAGTATCTTTTCGTGGGCATACCTTAGACTTCGATGGACCCGGGCTTAGATGGCGTCTTAGACACACCAACAACGACTCTCTTTTGCCATGGCAGTTGGTCGAATTGCCGTAAATTAGAGTTCAAAAACTGGCAACCAGATAACATAATTCTGTTTGGACCAATTGTTCACCGAACCATGGCCAAGTTGATCGCTCGGTTGGCTGGTTTTACTGTGTCTTTTGGCCTCCTGCTCTATCGGCATATCAGTCTATCGCTTCGTTATTTACCTGCCGCCACAAAAGATACCAACTCTCCACTATTACCTACACTGTTGTTATATAACATCAGTTGGATCGTTATTGTAGTCGTTGTCGACATTGCCATTGTCGTCGTCGTAATGTGGTCGACGGTATTGTTACCATCGCCGATCCTCAAGTAGCTGCACTTAAAGTTCCACTACTGTATTACCACCATTCGCTATTGTGTAGACTTGTTAACACACTCTTAATAAGTTTTTAGCACTTTCGAGATTGTTCGTTCGCAACAACAAAACCACTTGTTCGACTCCACAAATCCCAGAATTGAAACTGAAAACAAATCCATTAAACTCACTGATTCTGTGGTGGATTTTTTCAAGTCACATTCTCAGTTTCTACTGTATACGAGGTTGGCTGCTCCAAACAATCCAGCCAACGATCTTTCTCACAGATTTTGTGTAAATCATTATAATTATCATAAGCATAACAATAACGGAGGCGAAAGTTTCTATGCGAAAATAAGCACAACACAAGTTCGTCTTGAACAATACCAAAAGTATCTCCCCCACAGTCCCTCTCATATTTGAGTCACTCCATCATCCAGAAATGACTACGATTGAAAATTAGTTAAAATCAGTTAAAAAGGGTTTAAGTGCAAGTCATATAAAAAGGTCCCAAAGAGATCACTTCATAACGCCACGACCATAGATACTCGTAGCATCATTTGGCGGCATCATTTTACGAGTGAATTGGCATTGCCAGTTTGATCGATCGAGAGTTGGAGGGAAGTTGTTAAATTTTATTGAGAATCTTAGATTCTTAGGGAAAATTAAAAAGAGGTATTGGGAAAGGACTTGTTGGGTCCAGAAGACCAAGAGTACTGATCAAAAAAAGAAATTCTGAGTTTAGTGGCACACACGTTTAGTATATGGTTGTGAGTAGACTTTCGGAATGGTTGTGAGTAGACTAGTGCTCGTTTATGACCCCAGTTCATATTGTTTGTCGACACAAGAAAATTTATTGAGAACCCTTTTTTGACTGAAAAATCAGAAACTTATCTTCAAGCCACTAAGTAGATGAGATAGTGGAGGATACTACCTTTGAAGAAAAGAACTCCGGAGGAAACTGTTTTCGAAAACTTTGCATACGTCAAGTCTTATTTTGGTTGAATGGCCTGCCATGTAAAGCGTGTATTTTCTGTAAATAGTCTTCCAGATAATTTTATCGGCTAGATTCCATCTCCAAGTACGATCGCAGCTACGATGCATGGGAGCCTCTTATTCGAGTGCGAACGATAGCGAGAGTTGTTGAATGAACGAAACTAGGTCACGCGAATGCACTTATGCGGCAGCGCTCGACGAAGCAACTATCCGATAGTTCCGCAGTTGGTCTGGTATGCGTTCGGTGGATTCTTGATTATGTGAGGCGGTGATCTTCTTGTTCAGATTTTGATCGTAGACCCATGTGCGTTGACTGGACTCGTAGAGTTTCGGATTGTTATACAAGACTCCCGAACATCGATGACATGTCGTGCGGATTTTTTCTACGTTGTATGATATCAGATCTTCTTGCATTAATGCATCTAATAAATGTAATCGATCCTAGATAATATACGAAGATAAATAGTGAACATTGGTTGGGAGTCAATAAAAGGAAACTGGTTTACTGGTTATTGGCTCTGCAAGTATCTCTGCGCCATATTGGATCTTCGGCATGCAGCATCGATTCGGCATCGGCAGGTCTCAAATAGACTAAATTACAGATTCCCAAGCCTATGCGACTGCAGATCCCCAAAGTATGGAAGCGATTGCGGCTTAACTTATTCACACGTGGTCATATAATAACTGCTGGAACGCATTTATTAAATAAATGATCGAAGGAGACTTGGTTTACCGAAGTTAGTAAATATTACGTTAACTTAGAGTTTGTCAAAGATCGGAAATGGATTTTATTAATAAACATTTTCATATTACCTGTTAAATGGCAAATAAATAATAATTTAGTGATAAGCTAAGTCAGGTTGTGGTGTTAATTTTTAGTGCTTTCTTTGGTGACTACTTTTAGCTGAAATACAAGAAAAATCGTTGCACTGGGAGGAGTAGTGCGGGGTAAAATTGTGTTTCTGCAAAATGATATGCATGGTGGATTCTGAGGTATGGCCTACAATTGTGCTCAAAAATTGAATTGAATTGAACTGCTGGTGTTATTATCGACATTCTAGTAATTAATACAACATTTGTACATGCCAGAGCCGCTGGTCTTTAAACAGCCAGCCAAGAGTGGTCAACCTACTGTACTGCACATGACTTAAGACGGTCTGTTTTTTTTGCGTAGACAAATCGATTAGTGGTACGTCTGGCAGGACGACATGTTTCGAATTCCTCTTGAGCTGTTTTTCTACAGATTTGGGTATCGTTGCTCTTGCCCTCATAGTCTATGTTCGCATTAAAAATTAATAATCATGAAATGATATTGTATGTTGTCCAATATTTCAAAATTTTTTTCACAAATATTTTCGACGGTTAACTGGTCAGTAAAGAATTTAAACTGAACAACTAAATTTGTTCAATCCAAAATGTTTTCTTTGATTTATATGAAATCTTGCAAGAAATTTTTAGTAAGAAACGAAATTTTCTATCCAAATTTTTCTATACGAAATTTTCTATAGGAAATTTTCTATAGGAAATTTTCTATACGAAATTTTCTATAGGAAATTTTCTATACGAAATTATCCATACGAAATTTTCTATACGACATTTTCTATATGAAATTATCCATACAAAATTTTCTATACGAAATTATCCATACGACATTTTCTATACGAAATTTTCTATACGAAATTTTCTATACGAAATTTTCTATACGAAATTTTCTATACGAAATTTTCTATACGAAATTTTCTATACGAAATTTTCTATACGAAATTTTCTATACGAAATTTCCTATACGAAATTTTCAATACGAAATTTTCTATACGAAATTTTCTATACGAAATTTTCTATACGAAATTTTCAATACGAAATTTTCTATACGAAATTTTCTATACGAAATTTTCTATACGAAATTTTCTATACGAAATTTTCAATACGAAATTTTCTATACGAAATTTTCTATACGAAATTTTCTATACGAAATTTTCTATACGAAATTTTCTATACGAAATTTTCTATACGAAATTTTCTATACGAAATTTTCTATACGAAATTTTCTATACGAAATTTTCCATACGAAATTTTCTATAGGAAATTTTTTATAGGAAATTTTGTATACGAAATTATCTATACGAAATTTTCTATACGAAATTTTCTATACGAAATTTTCTATACGAAATTTTCTATACGAAATTTTCTATACGAAATTTTCTATACGAAATTTTCTATACGAAATTTTCTATACGAAATTTTCTATACGAAATTTTCTATACGAAATTTTCTATACGAAATTTTCTATACGAAATTTTCTATACGAAATTTTCTAAACGAAATTTTCTATAGGAAATTTTCTGTACGAAATTTTCTATACGAAATTTTCTATACGAAATTTTCTATACGAAATTTTCTATACGAAATTTTCTATACGAAATTTTCTATACGAAATTTTCTATACGAAATTTTCTATACGAAATTTTCTATACGAAATTTTCTATACGAAATTTTCTATACGAAATTTTCTATACGAAATTTTCTATACGAAATTTTCTATACGAAATTTTCTATACGAATTTTTCTATACGAAATTTTCCATACGAAATTTTCTATACGAAATTTTCTATACGAAATTTTCTATACGAAATTTTCTATACGAAATTTTCTATACGAAATTTTCTATACGAAATTTTCCATACGAAATTTTCTATACGAAATTTTCTATACGAAATTTTCCATACGAAATTTTCTATACGAAATTTTCCATACGAAATTTTCTATACGAAATTTTCTATACGAAATTTTCCATACGAAATTTTCTATACGAAATTTTCTATACGAAATTTTCTATACGAAATTTTCTATACGAAATTTTCTATACGAAATTTTCTATACGAAATTTTCTATACGAAATTTTCTATACGAAATTTTCTATACGAAATTTTCTATACGAAATTTTCTATACGAAATTTTCTATACGAAATTTTCTATACGAAATTTTCTATACGAAATTTTCTATACGAAATTTTCTATACGAAATTTTCTATACGAAATTTTCTATACGAAATTTTCTATACGAAATTTTCTATACGAAATTTTCTATACGAAATTTTCCATACGAAATTTTCTATACGAAATTTTCTATACGAAATTTTCTATACGAAATTTTCTATACGAAATTTTCTATACGAAATTTTCTATACGAAATTTTCTATACGAAATTTTCTATACGAAATTTTCTGTACGAAATTTCTATACGAAATTTTCCATACGAAATTTCCTATACGAAATTTCCTATACGAACTTTCCTATACGAAATTTTCCATACGAAATTTTCTATACGAAATTTTCTATACGAAATTTTCTATACGAAATTTTCTATACGAAATTTTCTATACGAAATTTTCTATACGAAATTTTCTATACGAAATTTTCTATACGAAATTTTCTATACGAAATTTTCTATACGAAATTTTCTATACGAAATTTTCTATACGAAATTTTCTATACGAAATTTTCTATACGAAATTTTCTATACGAAATTTTCTATACGAAATTTTCTATACGAAATTTTCTATACGAAATTTTCTATACGAAATTTTCTATACGAAATTTTCTATACGAAATTTTCTATACGAAATTTTCTATACGAAGTTTTCTATACGAAATTTTCTATACGAAATTTTCTATACGAAATTTTCTATACGAAATTTTCTATACGAAATTTTCTATACGAAATTTTCTATACGAAATTTTCTATACGAAATTTTCTATACGAAATTTTCTATACGAAATTTTCTATACGAAATTTTCTATACGAAATTTTCTATACGAAATTTTCTATACGAAATTTTCTATACGAAATTTTCTATACGAAATTTTCTATACGAAATTTTCTATACGAAATTTTCTATACGAAATTTTCTATACGAAATTTTCTATACGAAATTTTCTATACGAAATTTTCTATACGAAATTTTCTATACGAAATTTTCTATACGAAATTTTCTATACGAAATTTTCTATACGAAATTTTCTATACGAAATTTTTCTGTACGAAATTTTTCTGTACGAAATTTCTATACGAAATTTTCCATACGAAATTTCCTATACGAAATTTCCTATACGAACTTTCCTATACGAAATTTTCTATACGAAATTTTCTGTACGAAATTTTCTATACGAAATTTTCTATACGAAATTTTCTATACGAAATTTTCTGTACGAAATTTTCTATACGAAATTTTCTATACGAAATTTTCTATACGAAATTTTCTATACGAAATTTTCCATACGAAATTTTCTATACGAAATTTTCTATACGAAATTTTCTATACGAAATTTTCCATACGAAATTTTCTATACGAAATTTTCCATAAGAAATTTTCTTTACGAAATTTTCTATACGAAATTTTCTATACGAAATTTTCCATACGAAATTTTCTATACGAAATTTTCTATACGAAATTTTCTATACGAAATTTTCTATACGAAATTTTCTATACGAAATTTTCTATACGAAATTTTCTATACGAAATTTTCTATACGAAATTTTCCATAAGAAATTTTCAGTAAGAAATTTTCTATATGAAATTTTCTATACGAAATTTTCTATATGAAATTTTCTGTAAGAAATTTTCAGTAAGAAATTTTCTATATGAAATTTTCTATACGAAATTTTCTATATGAAATTTTCTATACGAAATTTTCTATACGAAATTTTCTATACGAAATTTTCTATACGAAATTTTCTATACGAAATTTTCTATACGAAATTTTCTATACGAAATTTTCTATACGAAATTTTCTATACGAAATTTTCTATACGAAATTTTTCTGTACGAAATTTCTATACGAAATTTTCCATACGAAATTTCCTATACGAAATTTCCTATACGAACTTTCCTATACGAAATTTTCTATACGAAATTTTCTGTACGAAATTTTCTATACGAAATTTTCTATACGAAATTTTCTATACGAAATTTTCTATACGAAATTTTCTATACGAAATTTTCTATACGAAATTTTCTATACGAAATTTTCTATACGAAATTTTCTATACGAAATTTTCTATACGAAATTTTCTATACGAAATTTTCTATACGAAATTTTCTATACGAAATTTTCTATACGAAATTTTCTATACGAAATTTTCTATACGAAATTTTCTATACGAAATTTTCTATACGAAATTTTCTATACGAAATTTTCTATACGAAATTTTCCATACGAAATTTTCTATACGAAATTTTCTATACGAAATTTTCCATACGAAATTTTCTATACGAAATTTTCCATAAGAAATTTTCTTTACGAAATTTTCTATACGAAATTTTCTATACGAAATTTTCCATACGAAATTTTCTATACGAAATTTTCTATACGAAATTTTCTATACGAAATTTTCTATACGAAATTTTCTATACGAAATTTTCTATACGAAATTTTCTATACGAAATTTTCTATACGAAATTTTCTATACGAAATTTTCCATAAGAAATTTTCTTTACGAAATTTTCTATTCGAAATTTTCTGTAAGAAATTTTCAGTAAGAAATTTTCTATATGAAATTTTCTATACGAAATTTTCTATATGAAATTTTTTATAGGAACTTTTCTCTAAGAAATTTTTTATACGAATTTTTCTGTAAGAAATTTTTATACGAAATTTTCTGTAAGAAATTTTTTATACGAAATTTTCTGTGAGAAATTTTTTATACGAAATTTTCTGTAAGAAATTTTTATAAATTTTGTATAAGAAATTCGCGGTAGGATAGTATTTTGACACCTAAATAGTTTAGAAAAAAATTTGTATTGTAATAAGAATTTTTTAGTAACAAATTTGTAAGACGAATTTTTAAAGGTAAATTTTGAGAAGGAAATTTTTTGCAGAAATTTTTAGAAAGGAATTTTTAAAAGGAAATTTTGAGGAAAATATTTCGGTGTTCTTGTAAGTCTCGGTACGTTTTGCCTGCAGAAAAAAGCTTGCATGTTAGCTGCGCTCTAATTTATCTTATAAATTGCACCCTAAAAATCGCTTTCAAATATTGGCAGAATTTTCACAAAAAATAAAAATTATTTGCGTGTGTGACTAAAATTTGTGTAAACACGATATTTTACAGAATAATCACTACTCTGGGAAATGATTCTACAAAAAGCGTTACTATTTATTTAGTGTACGAGTAAATACTATTTATTCATGCCTCATGAGTATCACTTTCACTTTTTATTCAACTGAATTTTTTTTCCAAATATTGGCTTTTTCAACAGCTTTTGCGATAGTTTTTTTTAATGCAAAATCTGTATGGGCCATTGATTTTGTACACAGAAAAAAAAAACTATAACAGACAAAAAGGTAACACGGCTACCTGTCCGGAGCATTCTGAAAATGTGTAATATTCAACAAAAAAAAATAATGCTAATAGAGGGAAAAGACCGAAACTATTCGGAAAATATCAGAAAGTGCCGAGAGCCATTCAATTGTTCGTTTCTACAATGTCGAGTGTCGGCTGTGTCTCTGTAGACTGACGCATTGCGAGCGGGCACTTCACAGTAACGGTGGGCACCACAAAAACACCCCCGTGGCCATAGGTAAATCAACCTGAACATAACTGATACATTACTTTAAGCATAATTATCATTTTTGTAAATGTTTTTCCGCATTAGTAATTACAAAAAGTTCTTGGGTCCATTCCCTCTATTTTGACGCACTAGTTTCGATTTGAATTTAACTGCAATTGGAAAAAGTGACTTTTCCTTTTTTTGTGTTTTTTCCCAAAATTGGATCAAGATCTTCTTGGGGAAATTATGCCAGGTTTTTTTTTGGCTTTAACTTTGGTACTTACAAAATTCTTGAAGACGATAAAAAAAAATTATTTTAAAAAAAACTTTGTGGGAGCTCAAAGGCACAAGAGATCCGATAGGGGAAGTAAAGTTTCCACGGGGATTATTTAGGAAAAAGAAAGGAAAATCGAAAAGTACTTATTACAAAATAAGTAATATAATTCCATTAATTCTGAATCGGTACACGAAATTGGCAATCGCCGAAAATCGCCCATAATTGAGTCTCGATGTCACGAATTTCGAGTGGCCAATTTATAGTATTAATATGGGGGGAGCGAATTGTATCTGATTCTGTGACAGTTGCTCCAGTGCGGCGGCGGCTGCTGTGGCTTCAACAATGGCTCCAATTCAATTAGATTAGTGGCGGGTTAAATGGGTGGTTATCGAATGGTAGATTTTTCTTTTCTCACATATGTCATGACAGGCTAGTACCTCGAATGCACTAAGAAAAATTTGATAAAACGAATATCACAGAGCACAGAAGTCGTGACGAAGCAATTCACAAATCAAGCTCGCGATATAGGAAAGCGCTGTGGTGTCTTGTGTGAATGAGATATGCAAAAGTACAGTACAGAAATGGAGGAATCTCTGACACATAAAAGAGACCATAAAAATGCTTACCTAGCAACATATTCGCTTTTGGTGAAGTGATTCAGAGCATCTTCTCTGAAATGTCTGCCAATAAATTATAGTCTTGCTTGGGTATTGTTGACATCGCCGAAGTGGAATCATCCCACACATTCTAAGGAAGATTCCCTGCACATTCAGTATTCTCAATAGACTTAAAAAGAAAATCTCCAATAGCTTGACATAACTTTGGCCTGAGTTACATCAATCCAGGTAAGGAATACCTCGTCTCAATTGGGTCGACTTACTTCAGTGATCATGGCTCGAAAAATCTGCACTTCGATTGTTCGAATTGGATTATTACCAGTTAGCAGTTGCCAGTTACCAGATCGGTTGACTTGAGAATCGTTTGAAAGTGAAATCACGACAGCCCTCAAGCAGATTCTATTTATTATGGTTCGAAAAGGGAGACTCGACAATCCAGCATACACACGTCAGTCAGATTTAATGAAGATCCAAAGTGACACGTAGTCAAAATGCCTACAAATCATGATCTGAACCATCACCATAGGCGATGCCAACTATTTTTCGTATAAACGTCTCCAATTACTTAGTAATTCTAAATAAATTCTACTCATATTAGCTGGCAGTCATTTGAATTATTCATTTAGCCACTAAAATGTTTAATAAGTAAAAATTATAATTGAAAAACTTAGAAAGGATTATCCAATTTTACATTTTTGAAAGTAAAATTAAATCAAATATATTTTTTATTTAGTATTTAATTTAAATTTTCTTTTATTATATTGCATAAATCTTGCCATTTATTTAATTAATTAATATTATTCAAATTAAACTTTTAAAATTTTTATAGCACTTTTTGAGGTAATTTTTGATAACTTAGTCACACATTTCGACCTAAAATTCGGCTATTACTTGACGGATGTTCATTTTTAAATACTCTTAAATTTGAAAATTATCTATGTAAGCATAATTTCTGATAAAGTTTTATGGAAAAATATCTAATAACGTCATATATCGTACAATCTTCGAGGCTAATTGACATCACCAAATCTCAAAATTACGCGTCTTGGGAACTTTTCGTGCAATAAAGCCACAATTTATCACGTTGTATAGCTTATTGTACTGTCTTATTTAAAAAAACGTATACTATAAATATTAATCTACAATTTGGGTCCGAAAAATATAGGTTATCATACAGCCATAGCGGTCAGAATCGTATCAAAGGAATACAGTACAGTTACACCTTCAGACCAAAATGTCACTTTTTTCAAATACAATGGCTTTGCTGCAGTAATTTGTGAATTTTCAGAACCACATATATGCTATTTTGTTGTTTCTTTGTAAGGTCTCTTAGACATATTCCAGGGGCCATTTCATGAGGCCATTTGGCGACTTCCTAGTACGTTTGGGAAATCATCTAAGAGAGACTGCTCTGTGGTTAGTAGAATAGAATATTAAGAATTTTGTTATACGAGGTCTTTTCAAAAAGTATTAAGAAATTTGAATTTCCGCGGGTTACGTATATTCGATTTTCGATTTTTTGCGACGTTATGTTGGTACTCTTGTCTCTCAGTTATGCCGACAAGTTCGGCCATTTTGAATGTTCAGTTAATTTTTGACAGATGCTTTGCTTGCACGTGTTTTGACTCGCCTTCGATTTTTGCTCAATTTCGAGCAAAAACAGCATCGAATTAACATTCCTAAGGAGCTATTGGACTCTGTCCGCGACGACCCAAATTTGGTCCAGAGGGTCATAACTGGTGGCGAATCATGGGTTTATGGTTATGACATGGAAACCAAAACTGAATCATCCCAATGGAAGCTGCCGCACGAGCCAAGACCGAAAAAAGCGCGCCAAGTTCGATCCAATGTGAAGGTTTGCTAACAGTTTTCTTCGATTACAGGGCCACAGGGTAGCAAGGTCAATAAGGAATATTACCTGCAAATTATACGCAAGTTGCGCGAAGCGATCTGCCAAAAACGCCCGGATTTGTGGAAGAACAAAAATTGCCTTTTACGCCGTGATAACGCCCCTGCTCACGCATCGTTGCTAGTGCGTGAATTTTTGGCTAAAAACAACATACTAATAATGCTGCAGTCACCATATTCCCCAGATCTGCCCCCCTGTGACCTTTTCTTGTTCCCGAAACTGAAGAGCTCCATAAAAGGACGACGCTACGCTACGATTGAGGAGATAAAGATGGCATCGAAGGAGGAGCTGAACAAGATCATCAAAAAATTATTTTTGAAGTGCTTCGAGGATTGGAAAAAACTTTGGCACAAGTGTACACATATAATATCTGGTAGGGGTTAGTTTGAAGGGGACAAAATTGATATTGATGAATAAATAAATAATTTTTGAAAAAAACACAAAATTCGCGACAATTTTTGAACAGGCCCGCATGATATTTTACTTACTGACTTATGCAACTTATCGCTGAATATTTTTTTTCTCGATAAACCAGCCTCCAAAATGTTTTTTCAAAAATATACCAGGGATATATGCTTAAATCCGCTGTTTGGTCATAGATGGCGTGAGTGAGCGTATTAAGCTACCAAGGACATGCCATACTTTTTCTTTATGAGTTTGACATCTGTCAACATTAATCAGTGCACATTGTCAGCAATTTCGTACAACAACATACATTTAGTTTTGTGTCAGAAAAAGAGCATTTGCGGGAAGATCTGCTTTTCTGCTTTAATTTGAAGAAATCGGCCGCCGAATCGCATCAAATGCTTATGGAGGCCTATGTTGACAGTGCTTTATCGGAAACAACGTGCCGGGATTGGTTTCGTAGGTTCAAAGATGGCAATTTTGACTTGTGGGACAAGAAGCGTGAAAATCGGCCTAGGAAAGTTGAGGACCATCAATTGCAGGCTCTTTTGGACGAAGACGATACCCAATCGCAAAAAATGCTCGCGGAGCAATTGGGTGTTACTCAACCAACCATTTCCATGGGTCTGCGTGCCATGAGGAAGATTGAAAAGATCGGAAAATGGGTGCCGCATGAATTGAACGATAGACAGATGGAGCGACGCCAAAACACATACGAAATCTAGCTCGCCAGACAAAAAAGAAAGTCGTTCCTGCATCGGATTGTGACAGGCGATGAAAAGTGGATATATTTTGTCCAAGAAATCGTGGGTTGATCCCGGCCAACCATCAACATCTTCCTCAAGACCGCACGGAAGACGATGATGTGCGTTTGGTGGGATCAGCAGGGTATCGTCTACTATGAGATGTTGAAACCTGGTAAAACTGTCAATGCCCACCGCTACCACCAACAACTGATCAACTTGCACCGTGCTCTGCGTGAAAAAAGGACGGATTATCAACAAAAACATGACAAGCTGATTTTCCTCCACGACAACGCACCATCGCACACGTCAAAAATTGTCCGAAACTACTTGGAGACACTCAACTGGGAGGTGCTACCCTATCTCGCTTATTCACCAGACCTGACCCCTTCCGACTACCACCTGTTTTCGTCGATGGGCCTTGCGCTCGATTCTTACGAAGACGTCCGAAAATGGCTTGATGAGTGGTTTGCCTCGAAAAAGAAAAATTTTTTTTGGCGTGGTATCTACAAATTACCCAAGAGATGGGAAAAATATGTAGCTAGCGAGGGCAAGTACTTTGATCAAAACTTGTTTTTGCTTTCTATGAAAAAAACACGGGTTTTTTTTCACAAAAAACAGCGGATTTAAGCTTATACACCTGGTAATTCTCCATGATTAAATGGTGGTTATAAGAGAATACAACTGTATAAAAATGACAACGCCGCCATTTAAAAATAGCAAAGTAAAAAGCTGTCAAAAATCGATAGTGACTACGAAGATGGGTCAATGAATACTTACAAAAGTATAGACAAATGTGGAGGTTTTTTTTTTGATTTCTTCGCTCCTTTTTCCAAGCAGTCCCAAAAAATCGCGCCGATAATTTTTTTATAGTAAATTTTTCATTTAAAATTGTATCCACTGCTGAGTCAAGTGATATTAGCTGTCTTCGATTGGGAAAATTTTACCACTCACAAACAAGTACTTCTAGCTACTCGTAGCTACTCTTGCTAATACAAATAAGTAGATCGCATAAGTAGTTACGCATACAATTTACGGTAGGGTGATTTTAGTTCCCAAAATGAAAATAGATGGCTTAGCGAGTTCGTTGGTTATGTTGAAGTGTCATATTTTTGTTTTTATTGTTTATGCAAATATGTAGCTAGCGAGGGTAAAAAAACAAAAATATGAAGTGTCATATTTTTGTTTTTATTGCATAAAAGCAATATGTAGCTAGTAAGGGTAAGTACTTTGATTAAAATTTGTTTTGCTTTCTATAAAAAAAAAACACGTGTTATTTTAAATAAAAAAACAGCGGATTTAAGCTTATACACTTGATATTTTTATATTGTACCATAAATTTATAATAAAAAACTTGCAGAAATTTATATATAATTAATTTTATATCCTTAATAATATTTATTTTTAATATTTATTAAATGATAGTGCTCCAAAAATTTCCTGGGAATGTTGGAGTAAAAAATTGAGTTCTTTGATTCAGCAGGCCTAGATTGGACTCCCCGCTGTAGCGCCGAAGATGATAATGAAATAATTTTGGGCTGCACACGCCTTTATTAAATGAAAATGAAATACTTAATGGCAGCGTCTGTGTCAAAGACAAAGTCGCCAAATAGTAGTCTATAGCTTCGATAGAGTTAAATAGTTTTCCTATTGGATCACATCGGGTAACAACACGAAGAAAGAAGTTCGCATTCGGCTGCTGCTAGCCAAGAGTGCTTACTTATATCAATCTAAAGTATCTTGCGGCAAATTTTTTTTAGTCTTACCAGTTTTTATGTATTCTTTAGAAACTTGGGTCCTCAGCAAAAGTCTTGGCGATATTTTAGCCATAACAAACTCTTGGTACCCTGCATAAAGATGGATTAATATTACTGTTAGATCATAGCTCCCAAATACTTTCGTCGGGTTGTCAACTAAATTAAGTTTAATAGGCTGCGTTTGGTTCGACACGTACTGCTTATGGACGGGGAAGATTCTGCCCGAAAAGTCTACAGTACGGTCAGTTATTGTTCTCGAAAACGAAGTAATTCCTGCTTTTGATAGAGAGACGCGGTTAATCAAAACTTTAAAAACATGCTAGGATTATTGAACTGAAGCGCCATGGATCATAAACAGAAAGTCTGATATTTTTAAGAATACTTTGAACTTTTATAGTAGTCTAGCTCAAAACTGGCTTCTTTAAGAACTTAAGAAAAACATTTTCTAATAGTTTGCGTAACAGTGGTGGGTATATTTTCTTCTTTGTTATGCTAGTTTCAAATTAGAATAATTTATTTAACAAAATTCTTTCAATATTGAAATATTTCCAAATGTAATATGTTATTATATATTTAAAAAAAATTGTTTAATTACATAATGTACTTATTCTTTCAATTCGTAATCTTACTAAAGGTTATAAATTTGCAACCAAAATGTGAATTTAAATAAATGACTTAGTTTTCCGAAGTAAATGAAGCTAATGAAGCCTCAAATATCTCTCCGAAATTTTCTGGTATTCCGCAGGATAGCTTACTTGGCTCTACCCTCTACAATATTAATGGCGCTGTCCTATAAAAACGGTCTTAATTTACGACAAATAGCAAATATTAATGCGCTAGTGGAACAAATATGGACTTATGGACTAGAACTCTGCAGCTCTATCAATCCTTCCACTTCCCTTCGAATCCAATACATTCAGTCCAAAATACATCGAAAAATTATCAATACTCCCTTTTATGTTTACAATAATGCTAATTATCGAGATCTTAAAATTCGGTACAGTCATGATGTGACTGTATTTTATTATAAAAAGTGTCATTCTCGTTTTTTCGAATAATACTAATCCTATTGGGGGAGAGATACTCGTATCCTTTACTTCCCGCAATTTGTTAAAGTACTAACTGTTCTTGTTTCTATTTTTTAGTTGTAAATATCTTTTAAATTTAATTGACTTAATTTACAATAAAAAAAACGATGTTTAATCAATTGACTTAACTTAATTTCTTGAAAATTTTCAGATAATATTATCAATTTTAATTTTGAGAATAAGTACCTAATAAATTTGATAGTATGAAAAGAAATTAGCTTAAAAAGAAGACAATTTTCGTTAGGTTTTTTCTTTGATGAAAATTATAAATTATTACAATTGGAATTAAGCTAATTAGTAATGAAGTGAAAGTTATGAACTAAGAGTAAAAATTAAAGGGGAAACCATTTGTATCCACCTTCCTTTATTCTTACTATTACAAAGTCAACTTCTCCTACAACCTTACTTCCTTGGGAGATATTTTTGTATTTATATAATGTACAGTTGGCTATGTATAAAATTCAGTCAGCAAAAAATATTTTCGTGAGTAGTTCATTTTTTTATTGTATATCAAAGTGCTAGTGAAAAAAAAACTAAGTTTTTTTGAAAAAGTATAGCGGGTAAGTCATTGTTTTAAAATGTTATAAGATAACAAATAATGTAAGTTTCATTAATATTAAAGTTCAGCATTATTATTCTTGTGAATTCCTATTTTTTTTTCATGTTTTCTTTTACCCCACGAATTTTTGTAAACATGTTGTAGGTGGTAAATGTAAACTTAAATAATGGAGAAAAATAGGTAGTAATATATCGTGGTTTATTATTTTTTTATCATTTTTTAGTCTCCAATATGCCAAGAAACTATTTAAAAAAAAAAACCAAAGCTTGCATACACTGTACATGATGTTGCAAATGCAGTTATAGATGTACAAAACAAAAATCTGACCTACAGAGAGGCACAGGAAAAACATGGGGTCCCAATTTCCGTAATTTATAATAGGATAGGTGGAAGAAAGACTTCCATTGAAAAACTTGGGCAAGGACGTTCAAATGTTTTTAGTGTAGGCGTGGAAAAAGAAATTGTGAAATGCCTGCTTCAAAGGTCTGCCAGTGATTATCCATGTGATAAGGAGGAAATGCGCATTTTAATATCGGAGTACGTACATAATAACAACATTAAAACGCCATTCACTGATGGCAAACCTGGCGAGCAATGGTATAGAAATTTTATGAAAAGAAATCCTGAGCTTTCTCTTAAAAAACCAGAGCTGCTGCAAAAATGCAGAAAAAATGCTGATAACAACACTGATAACAACACCGCCGCCATTTCAGTCGGGCCTACTCTACAAACAGCAGACACAAGCGAGCAGTCACTGCAACCGTCAACCTCTAAATGTAACTCCCTTTTTTTAGAATTTTCGATAAATGCATTCATTAGCTAATGTTTTATTTTTCAGCTCATTCAGAATTGGTGGATTTATTTGCAATCCCTTCAAATCCTTCTTCCCCAGCAATGATGCCAAAAAAAGTGACTCCCCGCTTAAAGCAATTGCAATATGGTGAAATTTTGACAAGTGATCAGGTTCTGGAGCGTTTGAAAGAAGCCGAGAGAACAAGAGAGGAAAAAAACAAACCAAAAAAAATAAAAATAAAACAAGAAAAACAAAAAAATGTGAAAAAGAAAATGAAAAAACTTTTGGTTTCTTCATCATCTGAATCAGATGCGGAAAATATTGATGCAGCCGATGAATATGAAGAAAATGAAAATATTAACGGTTGGTTTGAACCAGATGAGCCTGAACTAGTGGATATGATCGAGATCAATGAAATCACCGAACTTGCTGTGGGAGCATTCATTCTAGTAAATTTTAAGGGTGGAAAACGAAATGCCTCATTATTTAAATACGTATGTCGGGTAGAACAGGTGGATACTGCAGAAAGAGAATTTCAAGTCCAGAGTTTCCTTTCCTTATTTGCAACTAAAAAAGAATTTAAAGAAATACAGTATGATTTAAGTTTCATTAACGTTAGTCAAATCGTTGCTAAACTGCCAGTACCAACACAAATATTGGAAGATGATGGTTCTATAAAATTTGTTTTTAATAATGCAGTTCCAGTGCAGGAAAAAAACTGATTAAAATATCATTTAAAATGTAACACAAGAACCAAGTTAATAAAACATTCAAAACCATATCATTTTCTGTTCTTTCTATTTATAAAAAACCGAATATTGGGGTAAATGTAAACATAACGTTAATGCCTCCATTTCAAGCTAAAATATAATGTTAAGCCATTTGTTTACATTTGCATTCATCAAATTTTCTTATATTCTCATAGAAGCTGAGATCTTTGTTTTCTTTTACCCCCCAAAAAAAAGAAATTTTTTTTTTTATGTGGTAGAAGTAAACACCCTAAAACTAAAATTTAGAATAATATTTTTTTAATAATATCGCTGTTTTATTATTAAAAATTTCTTTACTTGCAATTAACTATTAATGATTTTTTTCTCGACATAGTACTTTTTTTTTAATCAATCGTAGAAGTTACGATTGTGGAAAAAAATCAAATTAGTTTACATTTACCCACACTGACCCTACTAAGAAGAATGGTTTTTTTTGCCAAATACCTACAACAATGGTAATGCGAATTTTCTTATTAAAAATAATACCAATAATTTTCGAATAAAAATGTTTTTTTTTCTATATTGAAAAAATAATTGCATTCATTATGAATATTGATACAGTACAGTGAACACGCCTTAAAAACATATCCACGTGAATTCGAATTGTTGTTGTTAAACAATTTCTAAATTGATCATTTATAAATTTAAAAAAAACATACTTTTCAACACATTTCTTTTATAAATTTAGATCAATAAAGAAAATATTGCAAAAATTCTTTTGAAATAGGAAATTAAAGATAAAAAATTAAATTTTCAAAATGATACTAAAAACATCACCGATGTCAACGTCCTATTTACCCGAATTTCGTACACAACAACATGTCAAACCTTAAAAATGAATTTTTTTTTCCAAATGCCATACACAACTAATCTAACCTCAATAGTAATATTTCCTCGTTTCATGTCGACCAATAATATATTTATATATATTTTTTTTATTGATTGTTAAGTTTTGCGAGAGAAAAAACCAAAAACAAAACAAAATATTTGTATTTATTGCAAAAATTTTCGCAAGAAGATGCCTTACAATCGCATTTCCCATCACACCAAATTGCCTGCTGGCAATAAAACTTCTTCAATTTTTGTATTTGCTTATTTATGAATGTACGATGATGTTGGTATGTTAATAATATTGGCGGATTTTTTATTTTTTGTTTTACTCTTTACCAAATATATTTTCAGTAATTTACTCTTTTCAATTTGTATATCGAATCGTTTTTGAATATTACAAAGATTTAGATAAAATTAACTATTTATTCATCTTTTCTAAATACAAAATTAATTGTCTATTGTTCGAAAATATTTACACAAATTTATTATTTGGTATTTTGTAGTATATTTGTCGATATAATAGCCGCAACGAACTATAAGTCTTTTATTGTAATAAAATATGAATGCACCAAAGCCTAAAAGATTTTCTGTAAAGATACGAAAAGATTTTTCCGTATTTCCACTATCGTTTGCAGACTAGCCAATGGTCAGATTTATTCATTCATCAAAAAAAACATTTTCTGAACCAAACGTACGAAGACGGGACAGATTTAACGGGCAATTCATACAAAAGAGATGAAAAATCGAATCGAAAGTGTTCCCGATAAGCTTCAATAATTAACATGCTAATAGTTTTTATATTATTATTATTATTATTACTATTATTATGATTACTATGATTACTATTATTATTATTATTATTATTATTACTACAGAAAGGAAAAAAAAACCAGTTAATTTGAATTCAAAATTACATCTTGTTTGTATAAGTTAACATTTTTATACTATAATTTATATCATTTTTTTTTTACTGTTGAGCTGTACATTATTTTTCTATAGTATTTATTTTATTGTTTCTTTGTTGTTTTTATTCTTTAAAATTTAAATAGTTAAATATTTTTAAATAGTGTAGTTGGAGAGAAAAAAAAATGGGTTACTCAAATTACATAATTTTGGAAATATAAATATTCGAAAAGAAAAATGAATAAGATTACATATTGAATAATGTTTTTGTTGTTTTTTTATCTTCCTTTTTCTCTTCTCTTCTCTGTTATGAAATAATTTATTATTATAATAGTGTTTGTAAATAAAAAAAAAATTTTTTTTTTAATAATAGTCTTTTTTTTTTTATTAATAGTGAATAAATGTTTAAAATGAAAATTTTTTGGTTTTGTACGAGGTCTGTTCAAAAAGTATCGCGAATTTTGTGGGTTTTTTTTTCATCAATTATTTTTTTTTTATTCATGAATATCTATTTTGTGACCCTTCAAAGTAATCCAATCCTCGAAGTACTTCAAAAAATCATTTTTTTAAGATCTTGTTCAGCTCCTCCTTCGATGCCGTCTTTATTTCCTCAGTCGTAGCGTAGCGTCGTCCGTTCATGGGGCTCTTCAGTTTCGGAAACAAGAAAAAATCACAGGGGGCCAGATCTGGGGAATACAGTGGCTACGGCATTATTAGTGTGTTGTTTTTGGCGAAAAATGGCAAAAGCCAATTTTTGTTCTTCCACAAATCCGCACGCATAACTTGCAGGTAATATTCCTTATTAACCGTTCTACCCTGCGGTAAGAACTCCTGCAATTAAAGAAGACTGCTCCTGCAATCGAAGAAAACTGTAAGCAAAACCTTCACATTCGACTGAACTTGGCTTTTCCTCTTTCACATATTCTCGGCCCTCCGAGAACATTTTGTACCACCGATAAACGTTGCTTCGGTCCAAGGTAGCTTAACCATATGCCACAGTCACCATTCGGAATGCATTCGCGCAAATAATTTCATTTTTTACACAATATTTGATAGAGATTCTTTGATCAATTTTTTGAAATTGGGCAAAAATCGAACACGAGCCAAAACACGTGTAAGCAAAGCAGCTGTCAAAAATTAACTGAACATTCAAAATGGCTGAATGTTCAGTTATTTTTTGACAGCTGCTTAAGTAAGTCTCTCATGTCTCTTACTTATCGGCAAAAGTAAGAGACATGTGCACCAACATAACGACACAAAAAATCAAATATATGTAACTCGCGGAAATTCAAAATTTGCGATACTTTTTGAACAGACCTCGTATATTGGGTTGTTCAGAAAGTAATTTCGTTTTTAAAAAAAAAATAAAAATGAAAGACGATTTTCTTTTAGTGAATTAATATTTTATTATTTACCAATTCTGGCCTTTTTTCTCTAAGTGAATCATAGAATTTGTCTAACTGATGACAGTACACTTCAGAATTGATCTTTGTGGTACTTGGTAGAAGCCTAAAATAAACGATTCCCACCTTTAAATGCATACAATTTTTTTGATGAATAATTGGCTTTCGAAGTGCTTTGAGCCGGTTCATCTTTTCTATTCCAGAATCTTTTGCGCTTAACATTGTTGTAGATAACCCATTTCTCGTCCCCAATAATAATACGCTTCAAAAATGGATCATATTCTTGGCGTTTGAGAAGCAAATCATAAACGTCAATGCGACTGTACAAATTTGTTTCCTTAAGAAGATGAAGAATATGTCGAGCTTTGAGATTAAACCTTACCGTTTCAAATGATCATGAATAGTCGTATTCGATAAATTTAATCTCTCAGCGATCTCACAGAATGTTATTCGTCGATTTGCATCACTTAATGCCCTTATTGTGTATTCATCAGCTTCAACTGCCCTTCTAGAACGTGGTGCATCTTCGAGATCAAAATTGCCGAACCAAATTTCGCAAATCAGTTTTTGTACTGGCACTCACTTAACACATCTTCTCCATACACATCGGATAATTTTTTTCTAGCTTGAATAGCATTTTTATCTTTTTTATAGTAAAAATGCAAAATATGCCGAAAATGCTCTTTTTCACTTTCCATATTTAGAAAGGCATCAACCAAAAACTACTTTGCAGAATTAATCGAATACATATGAAAGCAAGCCCTACTATATTAACTGTCAAAATATATATGATTATGCGGCTTAAGTGTGAAGTTGGTTGTGAAAAAATACAATTAAATCCTCTGATGGGAAACAACGAAATTACTTTCCGGACAACCTAATATTTCAAAAAATTGTGTTAAAACTATATCTTGATAATATTAACTAAATATCATACTGAATATAAAAAAATACTTATATATTGATTGATAATTTTCTTAATTTAAAAAAAAACAAAAGTTTTCGTTTTAAATTCCTTTTCTTTTGTTTTTTAAATTAATAAACTGAAATTTTTATAGTAGTTAAATCTTTAAGAAATATTATTGAATTTTTCTAATGATTAAAAATAATTCGATTGCAATTGATTTTGAATCTGGAAGATTTTTACAAAAAAAAACGAAAACTTAATCAAAACTTATTATTAAAAAAGATTTTTGAACTGTAATCCAAAAGAAAATGGGTAGCCAGAAAATTAGCATATCAGATAATTTAATTTGAAACAGAAAATCATATCGTCACGAATAAAAAACAATTTAAAATCAATTTTTTAATGAATTTTAAATCGCAAAACAAGACATTTTCTCAATTATTGAAGTGTTTTTACGATAATCCACTAATGAATAAATTTAAATTATTGATTGATTATTTTCTGTACAAGTACCAAAAGAAAACTTTACCAAATGCTATTGTATAAATGTTAGGAATAAAGATGAACGAAAAAAAAAATAAACAACAACAACAACAAAAAACCTTTTATATTTAATAGGCTAAAAGCAAAAATTAGTCAGTTTTGACTTTTTCCATTAAAATTACGTAATTTTCTATCGTGAATATCGTTTTTGTAATTTTTTTTTTTTTTTTTGGTACAATAAAAATGTAAATTAATAATCGACTCAATCGAGAAAAAAAAATAATCATTTTCGAAAAATTATATAACGAATTAAAAATGGGAAATTTTCTTCTCTTTTGCTTCTTCTTTATTTATGCATTATGATTACTAACAAAACTAGTTCAAATAGAAAGTTCGCACAAGAACTGCTAATGTTTCTAAGTGATTAGAAGAGATTGAGTTTTTTTTAGAAAATTAATATTGCATTTTAAAAAATTACTGATTATTATAGAAGATATCTGAGTAGATAGAGAACTTTTGTAGAAAAGTATTGTAAATGACATTTGAACAAAGAAGAAGAAAACGGGATATTTTATTTATTTTCTTTTGCATATATTTTCTTGTTTTATTTTATTTAATAATTATGTGCACATTATTCTTTTGCAATAGGAAATTTTTTTTAATTACTTACAACAACAACAAAAAACCATAAACAATAAACAATTAAAATTAGGTAAAAAAGATTTTAATGATCTTTTTTTATGAATTTTAGTGTACTTCACTTCTTATCTAACAATTTTTTTTGCGTTATTATTTTTTTTTTGTGAAAATTTCCAAAAAAAAAACGCCAAACAATATTAATATCTTCTGTTGATTTAAATTCAGCGGTTTATTATGATTTTTTTCCTTCTATTAAAATAAAAACTTAATTTTCTTCTTTTTTTTGTTGTTGAATGCACAAATTTCTTTGAAACTTTTTAACTGCTTCAATTTCACAACAATGCGGAAAAATATTCACGAAATATTTCAGTTGTCCTTCAAACGGTGAATGAACTTATCCGGCAAGATTTACCAATATTTGTATCTGCCAGCTTAACTAGGTGAACCATGCGACCGGGAGTTGTATTTTTTGTTAACATAATGCAAGTCAACTTCACTTTCGGTATCTATGTATTAATACTCCAATATACGAGTAATTATAATTTTTTTTTCTTTTTCTTTAATAATATCATATAATAGTGAAAGAATAAACAGACCAACAAGAAAAAATTAATAATAATAAAAAAACTAAGATTAGCTAATAACAATAACCGGTGAGCTTTTTTCTACATGCTATGTTCGACCTTTGAATTATTTTTGAAAAAAAATTTCCATTTCTTATATTGATTTAGTTTTATTTTTTATTTTTAAAATTTTTTGATCTTCGTTTCGGTCTAATTTAACCGGAAAGTGTTACACAAAATATAATTTTTAAAATTCAGTTTTTCTTGTCTATTTATTCTTTTATGATATGGTCTTTTTGTTTTCTTTTTATTAGTTAAGAGATTAATTTCTAATTTTGAATACTAGAAAAGTAGATTTGGTAATAATTTATGACGGTTCTGGCATTCTTAATAAGAATATCTTTACTGTGCAACAGACGAAAATAATTATTTAATAATAAAAAATGAAAATAAGAATTACTGGAACTAAAAATTGTTTTTTTTTTCATGTAAAACTTTATTTTTGGTAAAAATTTTGTTATAAAAATTTTGTTATAAATATTTTCTATAAAAATGTTCGGTAAAAATTTGCTATAAAAATTTTCGGTAAAAATTTTCTAAAAAAAATTTTCGGTAATTAATTTTAGTAAAAATTTTCGATGAAAATTATTAATAGAAATTTTCTATAAATATTTTTGATAAAAATTTTCGGTAAAAAATTTCGTTAAAAATTTTTGGTAAAAATATGATATAAAAATTTGCGGTAAAAATTTCGGTAAAAATTTTTAGTCAAAATTTTTGGTAAAAATTTTCAGTAAACATTTTTGGTAAAAATTTTCAGTAAACATTTTTGGTAAAAATTTTCGGTAATAATTTTCTATACAAATTTTCTAAAAAAAATTTTTTTAAAAATGTTTGGTAAAAGTTTTCAATAAACTTTTTTTTCGGTAAGATTTTCTAAAAAAAATTTTCAGTAAAAACTTTCGATAAAAATTTTCGGTAAAATTTTTTTTAGAAAAACGTTTGGAAAAAATTGTTTGTCAAAATTTTCCATAAATATTTTCGGTAAAAATTTTCTAAAAAAATGTTCGAAAAAAATTTTTTAAAAAAATTATTGGTACAAATTTTCTATAAAAATTTTTGGTAAAAAATTTCATAAGTATTTTCGGTAAAAATTTTCTAAAAAAACGTTCGGAATAAATTTTTGGTAAACATTTTTGATAAAAACTATCGGTAACAATTTTCCATAAACATTTTCGGTAAAAACTTTCAAAAAAAATTTTGTCTAAAAATCTAAAACATTTCTAAAAAAATGTTCGGAAAAAATTCAATAATTCATGGAAAAATAGGACTGAAAATTTTTACCGAAAATTTTTATAGAAAATTTGTACCGAACATTTTCACCGAACATTTATATAAAAAATGTTTACCGAACATTTTTAAAGAAAATTTTTAGAGAACATTTTTATAGAAAATTTTTATTGAAAATGTTTACCGAAAGCTTTTATAGAAAATTTTTGTTGTAGAAAATTTTTTACAGAAAATTGTTTGTAAAAAATTTTCAATGGAAAATTTTTACCGAAAATCATTATGGAAAATTTTTACCGAAAATAATTTGGAAAATTTTTACCAAAAGTTTTTACCGAAAAGTAGAAAATTTTTTATGGAAAATTGTTTGTAGAACATTTATTGTACGAAATTCGTTGCAGATATTTTGTAAAACAATTTTTTGGTACATTTTTGTAGAAAAAACAATTTTTTTTGTACAAGGTTTTTTGTTAGGAAAACAATTTTTGTACATTTTTTGTAAAAGAGTTTTTAAGAATATTTTTTATATAATATTTTTATACAAAATTGTTTGTAGATATTTTTTATAGAAAATTATTTGTAGAACATTTTTTGCAAACAATTTATAAAACAATTAAACAATTGTTTAAAGCAAATTTCTTATAGAAAATTATTTGCAGGAAATTTTTTGTACAATATTTTTTGTAGAAATTTTTGTAGAAAATTTTATGTAGGAAGTTTTTTATAGAAAATATTTTGCAGAACATTTTTTGTAGAAATGTTTTTTGTAGAACATGTTTTGCCGAAATTATTTGTAGAACATATTTTGTATAATATTTTTGCAGAAATTTTGGTAAAAATTTTTGATAAAAACTATCGGTAACAATTTTCCATAAACATTTTCGGTAAAAACTTTCGATAAAAATTTTGTATAAAAATCTAAAACATTTCTAAAAAAATGTTCGGAAAAAATTTTTTAAGAAAATTATTGGGTAATTTACCGAAAAAAACTTCTTTTTCGGTAAGAATTTATCTAAAAAAATTTTTCGATAAAAATTTTCGATAAAAATTTTCCATAAAAATTTTTGGTAAAAAATTTTGACAAAAATTAGCGGTAAAAATGTTTGTCAAAAATTTATAATTTCCCTTATTTCAAACAACAAAAATTTTCGTTTTAAATACCTTTTTTTTCTTTTTTTAATTTAATAAACTCAAATTTATAGTAGTTAGCGGTAAAAATGTTTCTGTAAAAGTTTTCGATCAAAATATTTGGTCAAAATAATTAACTATAAAAAAAAAACGAAAATAAGAATTACTGGGTCTTAAAGTAGTTTTTTTTTTTTTAAGTAAAACTTTGTTGCCATGCACTTATGGCCGCTTTGCACATTAGCGCACATTTTTAGGAAAATTTTTGGTTTCGCCCTTTGAATAAAAAATTCCAAAATTTTCTTCTCATTTATACAGAGCTGATTATAAGTAAAGACCATCCAACTTAATGTAAACTTATGAGAAAATCTTTTCTATTTAAAAAAATATAAACAATAATAAATAGTGGAGAAAATAGACCAACAACTGCATTGTGACAACGTTAATAGTGTGGCGAATTAATTAGTTTCCACGGCAGGATTCTATTTCAAATAAAGTTTTCAAATATAATTCCACTAATCTAGTAATGGTGGTTTTCGGTGGCAATATCATCCCCGCAAGATTGCTGCAAATCGGTTTAAAAACGGTCGCTTGTTTTCCGGGTCAGCTTAAACGCATGAGCCGCACTAATTTTCGATGCTGTTCAATGGTTCACAGTAGAGTGCGCGATTAGGTAACTTCTAGGTTGTTGTTGGTTTTTTTTCTTCTTTTATTAAGTTTTTTCCAACAAATAAAAGAAAAAATAAATGGTTTTTTTTTTCTTTAAAAATTTGCTGAAAATAAAAGTGATTTTTTCCGAAATCTCTTTTTTTTGTAAATTTTCTTTAAGTAGTTTTTTTTTGTAGTTATTTTGGATGAAGAAAAAAAAACGAAGGAGAAGAAAAAAAACCACAGCCTTAACAACAAAGTTGAAAAAGAAAAGCTATTACAGAAAAGTTGGTGTATTTTTTTTATTTTTTTTTCTTCTTTGACTACTATTTTAGTTGTTGTTTCTCTAAATAAAAAAAATAAAAAATAAAAAACAGAAAAAAATTGGGTCAATCGTATTTAAATCGCCACTAGCATAGCATATGATATAACCGACGTCTCTTTCGTCTAAAGTCAAAAGTTATGCAATCGCACCAAAGAAATGTTCGCTTTTTTCCCCATTTTCAGTTGCTTCTTTCGGCGGCGTGTTTTGTGTGGCATGCCCATCGTCCGGCATTTTCCAATGCAATTCATCCACGATCCACGATTCGTACATGCACAGATTCGTGAATAGCAGAGCAAAATGGACAGTAGCCACGATACAATCGGCAGCCGCTTGGGCGACGCGCTTAGCAATTTGCAGGGAAATCTTTGGGCTGCGCACACCGTTATGGTCGGTCCACATTTTCCGATGTACGCAGGATTGGTTGGGCTTTTGGGCTTTGACTGAGAATGGTCCATGTTCAACATTTGACGTATAGCATCCGGCTTTTTTTTGTTGAGAAGCCCAGTATCTTCCAGAGTAAGAATTAGTAGACATAAGCTGCTGTAGCATAAATTTAGAAATTGCTGGCGCTTTTGAACCTAAAGCGATGTTGTCCAAATGTGTATTTAGCGACACGGCGGATGGCTCTTTGCTTATTTATCGATTTGCGAACTCCATTCGTGGTCATTCTGCCGGCACGGCGGCACTATGGCGCTCCACAATTTATTGTAGATTTGCCTGCCACCACCGTCCGCCCTAGTAAATAAAATGACCGTTCCGAACGCAGCACACGTTGTAACAGGTTATCTAACAGTTGGAGTTCGAACGGTAAGTAGGACTCCTAATCTGCCATTGCAGTCAGGTATTATTTGGTTTGCAAATTTTTTTTCGCGATTTTCGGCATGACTATCGATCACAATTTCGGTTGTTTTTTTTTTTGCCTTCTTAAAGGCGATAAACCATGTCCGATTTGTATCCAGATTGAAGATTTCTCACATCCAACTGTGGTGGTAAATTATTAATTAGGTCACACACAAAAGACGGTTTTCTCTCAGGTGTGGGCGGGGGGTTTTGTAGCGTAAAATAAAAACTAACAAAATGCAATCGAAACTCAATTGATTCTTTCCACCGATTATTTATCAATCATGTTCGGCGTCGTTTGCGATGGACGATAGTCTATGTTGTTCGTCTCGTTATTATGTAATTTTCTTATACGCCTTAACGTCAAAATTTTAGGGATGATTTCCTAAATAACTTGAGGGCATTTTATATATATTGTTAGAAGAAAAAAAAAATTCAATAAAAAGTTTTAATTGAACAAGAAAAAAGCTTTTATTACAGATTCGAAAATAACAAACGAACAAGATTAAAATTAAATTTTCTTGATGGTTTGGACACTTTTTAGAAAACTTTTACTTTTTCCATTGCAACATTTTGATTTTTTTTTTAAATTTTTTTTTTTAAAGTTTATGTAGTAAATTTTAAAATGTTATTCGATGCCGGTGCATTTATTTGAATATTTTATAAAAAAGAGAGTCGTTACTAACTATATAACTTCATATCCTTTTAAAGATACTATAAATTTAAATGTAATTAACTGCATATATTAGGAACTCATAATAATAATAACTACAGTAAAGCTTTTTTGATTAAAAATGATTAAAAAATCATAAAAACTTTGATAGTCGTTTCAACTTTTCTTTTGATTTTGTGAAATTTTATTACGTTAATAGTAATTTTTAGAGGACCCTATCGTAATGACTATACGAGAGCTTGTTTTATGGAAAACAGCTTTAGGCAAATGAGAAAATAATGAAAATACCAGCAGAAATAATAATCGTTATTATATATTTTCTCGTATTTAGACACATTCATCCAATTAACGTCGAGTACCAATTAATTTTGATTTTTATTAAATGGAATCCAAATGAAGACAATTAACAACCGGGCATGAAAACAATATGCCGAAAAGTGAATGTGTGCTTCCGTTTCGTTACTTAAAATTGCATATTAAATTTAATTTTTCTGTTTTAGTTTATTTTTTTTTTAATAATTCACGGAAAAATAGGACTGAACATTTTTACCGACAATTTTTATAGAAAATTTGTACCGAACATTTATATAAAAAATGTTTACCGAACATTTTTAAAGAAAATTTTTAGAGAACATTTTTATAGAAAATTTTTATTGAAAATGTTTACCGAAAATTTATATTGAAAATTTTACCGAACATTTTTATGGAAAATTTTTACCGGAAAGTAGAAAATTTTTTATGGAAAATTGTTTGTAGAACATTTATTGTACGAAATTCGTTGCAGATATTTTGTAGAACAATTTTTTGTAACATTTTTGTAGAAGAAACAATATTTTTTGTTAGGAAAAAAATTTTTGTACATTTTTTGTAAAAAATTTTTAAGAATATTTTTTATATAATATTTTTATACAAAATTGTTTGTAGATATTTTTTATAGAAAATTATTTGTAGAACATTTTTTGCAAAAAATTTTTTGTAGAAAATCTTTAGGCAGAAAATTTTGTGCAAAACAGTTTTTGTAGAAAGTTTCTTGTAGCAATTTTTGTAGAACATTTTTTGTAGGAAGTTTTTTGTAGAAATTTTTATGTAGAATATTTTTTGTAGAAAGTTTCTTGTAGAAATTTTTGTAGCAAGTTTTTTGTCGAAATTCTTTGTAGAATATATTTTATATAATATTTTTGTATAATATTTTTGTAGAACATTTTTGCCGAAAATGGTTTGTAGAAAATTTATTGAAAAACATTTTTTGTATAATATTTTTATACAAAATTGTTTGTAGCAAATTTCTTATAGAAAATTATTTGCAGGAAATTTTTTGTACAATATTTTTTGTAGAAATTTTTGTAGAAAATTTTATGTAGGAAGTTTTTTATAGAAAATATTTTGCAGAACATTTTTTGTAGAAATGTTTTTTGTAGAACATGTTTTGCCGAAATAATTTGTAGAACATATTTTGTAAAACATTTTTTGTAGAAATTTTTGTACCATATAATATTTTTGTAAACAATTTTTTGCATGCAATTTTTTATAGAAAATAATTTGCAGAAAATTTTTTTGTAGAAATTTTTGTAGAAAATTGTTTGTAGCTAGTTTTTTGCAGAAAATTTTATGTAAAATATTTTATGTAGAACATTTTTTGCAGAACATTTTTTGTATATAATTATTTGTAGAAAATTTTTTGTAGCAAATTTTTTGCAGACAATTTTTTATAGAAAATATTTTGTAGAATATTTTTTGTATAATATTTTTATACAAAATTAAATGTAAAAAATTTTTGTAGAAATTTTTTGTAGGAAGTCTTTTGTAAACAATTTTTTGTAGAAAATTTTTGCAGAACATTTTTGGAGAAAATTTTTTGTAGAACATATTTTGTTCAATATTTTTTGTAGAAAATTGTTTGTAGAACATTATGTTGTACAAAATTTTTTTGTAGAACAATTTTGGTAGAATATTTTTTGAAGAACATTTTTTGTAGAACATGTTTTGCCGAAATTATTTGTAGAACATATTTTGTATAATATTTTTGCAGAAAATTTTTTGTAAAACATTTTTTGTAGAAATTTTTGTACCATATAATATTTTTGTAAACAATTTTTTGCATGCAATTTTTTATCAAAAATAATTTGCAGAAAATATTTTGTAGAAATTTTTGTAGAAATTTTTGTAGAAAATTTTTTGTAGCAACTTTTTTGTAGAAAATTTTATGTAAAATATTTTATGTAGAACATTTTTTGTAGAAAATTTTTTTGTACAACATTTTTTGGCGAAATTTTTTATAGAATCCATTTTGAATATTTTTGTAGAAAATTTTTTGTAAAACATGTTTTGTATAATATTTTTGTAACCAATTTTTGCAGAAAATGTTTTGTAGAAAATTGTTTGTAGAAAATTTTTTGTAGCAAATTTTTTGTAGACAATTTTTTATAGAAAATATTTTGTAGAATATTTTTTGTATAATTGTAGGAAGTCTTTTGTAAACAATTTTTTGTAGAAAATTCTTTGCAGAAAATTTTTGAAGAAAATTTTTTGTAGAACATATTTTGTTCAATATTTTTTGTAGAACATTTTGTTGCACAAAATTTTTTTGTAGAAGAATTTTTGTAGACTATTTTTTGAAGAACATTTTTTGTAGAACATTTTTTATAGAAATTTTTGTAGAACATTTTTTGTATAATATTTTTGTAGAAAATTGTTTGTAGAAAAATTTTCGTAGAACGTTTTTGTAGAAAATTGTTTGTGGAAAATTTTTTATAGAAAATTATTTGTAGAAATTTTTGTAGACAATTTTTTCAGGTAGTTTTCTGAAGAAAATGTTTACAGAAAAGTTTTATATAGAACCGCGCCCTACTCTTATTCAAAAAATAAATAGAAAAATTTTTTATTCAACGGCTATCTGCATAGATTATGAAAAAATTTCGATATTATGATTTCAATAATTTTCCAAACTTGCGGCTACTACCGATGTGGTCCCAAAACATTTGCAGTACAAAGATTCATGACTCCACGGGCTTTTACATTTAAATTTCTATTTAAATCAAACTCTTATTATACAAATAGTTTGCTTACCTGTAGACATGATAATTTTATTATTAATTTGTGTTTTTTTTTAAATATAATTTTTTCTTTATTGTAGTAAGTTCCGTTTACACTGAATGGAGTTGTTTTTTTACAACTTTGCTCAGTTCTGCTTATTGTCAATATTTTGTTCTTTATTGTGAGTTATTTTAGTTAAACTTTTGAATTTGTGTACTTTTTATTATTAAATTTTTTTAATAATTGATGTTAACAAGTGCCGAAGGGTTTTATTAATGATAGTATGTGCATTTATTGCTCGTACCGTTCCAGTTTTTACGTAGGCTTTAATCAGAGCATTTATATTTTTTTAAGTCTATAAAAGTAAAAAATTTCAACGAAAGAATGTGTCTTCTTTTTCAAGTCTAGTCTAAGTTCGGTAAATTTGAAAATTTCTATTGTCTTTTAGATAATCTAGCATCTACCTTACCGTTTTCTTAAAAGCTACTACAAACTAGTTTTGGATTTTTGTCAACCATCGTAAAAACGGTACTTGGTCGTTTGTCGGGATTTTTTTCCAACTATTTCGGACTCTATTTTACTATGAAACTTACTATAAATTTATAAATCTTAACCAAAACAATTATTCATTTTGGAGTTCATTCCTTTTAGATGTTTTTTTTTATTATTTTTTTTTTTTGAATCCGTCTGTCTACTCTAAGTATGTAAATTTTTTCCTAAAATTTTTGTGAATTTCATTTTATGTACGATCGCTTGTTTTAAGGGACAACAATACACCATGCCTTTGCGTTGCCGCAAGCATATTCATTTGGACGATAACGACAACTAAAATTCCAATTCACGTAATTTTTAATGTTTTACCGGGTCAAGTGTCAATGTTGGTTCACATGTTTTATTACAATGCAAGAGACAATAACTCATTTATGTGCGCACTTTTAGAAAATATACCCTTTATCCTACTAAGCCACAAGACGAAAAATTATAATAAAAACGCATATCAGCAAGTCGTTTAATTTACCATCAAAAATGACATTTTTTTGGAGTTATACTCGTATTATGTACGAGCATAACTTCATGTACCAGCAAATCCCCTTCGATGCCCTTCGCTATTAACCCATAAAAAAGCCATTATGATTATTCTGTTATGCTTTCAGTTATATTTTTATTTTATTTTCTTTTATATTTTTGTAGCAAAAAATATGAAAATGCCAAGAATTTTTTGGCAAAACTCTCCAAAGAATTTTATGACCTCTTAAAGTCATACTGGATAATTTTTTTTCTTCTATTTAATTTATCACAACGCACGTACAAAGTATTTTCTATGATGGACTTCAGGAATTTATTCTGCATCTTTTTCTATACTATAAAACTCAAATTTTTAGATATTTTTTCCTCAAATATTATTTATCTAAAATTATTGCACTTGCATTCGATTATAGCAAAAATGTTAACAGATTTTTTTAAAAATTGTAGTAAATATTTACAGCTATAAGCAATAAACATTTCTACAGGTCATATTACATCACTAGGACACTAGAATAAAAAGAAGTGGGATATTTTAAAAGATCTCTTGTCCAAATTCTGTTCAAATTCCGTCGATCATTTATGGTAAAGGTAACGCAGAAAAAATTTTCAATGAAAGAATTGCAGTGGTAGCAATAATCGGGAATTAAACTTTTTATAACGAGAAACGCTCGTTATAATATGTTTAATTCCCGATTATCGCTTTAACCAGCCTTCTATTCCCTACTATCTTGGTCCTTATGGTTTTTTATGTTTTTCAAGAATAAAAAAAAAACTAAAAAGGACTTTTGCGTAAAAAGAAATTATTTTAAATAAAATTTATTTACGTCATATTCTCTTTTAATGATTTAAAAATCCAAGAAACCTCTAGACACTCTTTTATCAGACAGACCCAAAAGCCTGGTTCCAATTCTATAAAAAGTCATCGAAAAAAGTTATCCTATTCACAAAATAATTGCGCATCAGTAGTTTGGATTTAGAACTGATTATTTCATAATTCAATAAAAAGAGTATTGTTCTTCAATATCTCTAATATATTTGACCCAATATGGCAGCCTGGTCTACACGGAAAGCTCAAGAAAATCCTTCCTTCTCTGTTATTTTCTCATCATTAAATTCTGCCTTTTCAAATGATATTTTATAATAACTGAACATGTGCAATTCTCTGAGACATTCCATATCACCGATAGTGTTCATCAGACTAGCATTATTGGCCTTCCCTCTTCTAAATAATATTTATACTAACAATAATCCTTCTAACGATAACATTTTAATAGCTACATATGCTGATGATACTGCCATGCTTTCACTGCCTCCTTAACATTTACAAAACCATCTTGATTCCCTCCAAAACTGGTATAGAAATAAAATTAAAAATAAAATTAAGCGAACAAAAAAGTGTTCTTGTTACTTTTACTCTATGTCAAAAATCATCCCTTTCCATACATATTAACGGCAATATTATTCTACAAGAGATAACTACAAAAACTTTAAGAAAAACGATTCAAAACTGACAGTCGACATCAAATTACTTATACACAATACAGTAATAGGACCCACACACGGACAGAATTTCGAGGGTCCCAATTAGTAATGTTGAGATTATTAGAGATAAGGAATTTAGAGGCCCCTTACAATTTAGGGGTTGGGAGTGATGTTCAGAATATCTTCGTCTCTAAATAGGTTCAAGAAGGCTTTTACCATCCTTGAACCTAAATAGGTTCACAAAGGCTTTTACCATTCTTGAACGTAAATAGGTTCTAGGAGGGTTTTACCGCCCCATCTATCTGCAGGCAACTTTTTTTCGAACGTTTGAAAGGGTTCATGGATTCGGCGACCGACATTTACACCACTTTTTTTGCACTATCGATGTTAATGGCACCTAAATCCGTGATCTGCACTGTGGAGTCTTTCCATACTAGGCAGTTCCGTACTATGAGGAGCTGTGTGCTATAAAGACGACTATTGATATTGCTGTCGGTTATATCAATCAATGCAATGTCATCATCCAAGCCGGTCTAATCGCGACCCATTTAATGATCCTGTACTCAAGAGTCCCGCAAGGTAAGATCGATACCAAAAGTGGCTTACGGGTCTTGGCAAATCCACAGTCCTAAGCTGGTCTAAAAGTGCTAGTTTTCTAACTGAAGGTCACAAGAGTGAGTGTACCTGAAGAACATAATGAAAAGATTATACGCTTATGGTAATATGAGTGGAGTCGTACCTGAAGAACATAATGAAAAGATGAAAAAAAGGGAACCTAAGAGAGTTTTCCATGCGTGGGATGGCCCAGGCAGGAGATTAGAGAAGATTGCGTTACAACTATTGACAGGTCTGTTTGGGCGTGGATTGGGCGTATCTCAATTCCTAATATTCCTCGCCTTATACATCCTAAGTCACACGCAGAAATACAGACTAGACTAAGAGTGAGACCTTTATAGCAACTCATTCGCTAACTACCAACAAACCAGCTTACTCAATATCCCTACCGGAATTCTAGGCATGAAAACTGCTCCATAACTTTCTTTCTTGAAATCACACACGTCTGGGCAGGGTTCATCCCATTGTGGAGCTCCTGCATCCACACAATTTGATCCTCAATTTTACCTTTTAACCTGACCAAACATACTAACATACCCTACAAAATTTAACTAACCTTAATCCTACTAAGACAAGACCAGCTTCGTTAAGGAAACCAATAACGTTCACTCAAACGAAACTTGACGTCTCCAAATGGCCTCATGGTCGCAGTACTATGGAAATGACGCTTAGCTCACGTCAAAGGCATCTTACAAATAAACAAACACAATTTTGGAGGCTCCAATTCCGATCATATTCAATCTCTTCCAATTTCGGGGGGTTCCAATTCCGATCAAATTCAATCCCTTCAACTAAAAAGCATCCGAACAATCGTCGATGATCCACATCACATGGAGCATGGTGTAATCCTTTCGTTTGTAAATTGTCTGTTAGTACGAGAGTCGTTCAATAAGTCCTTAGAAAATCCGAGAAATTGCGCTCGTAGTGTCGGTAAGCTGTCAAAATTTCAGCTCGATCCATAGCGTAGGTTAATTTCTATCGTTGATTAAAGTTAACGACATTTATTTGTGCATAACAATGGAAAAACGCGAGTTTAGGGCTGTCATCAAACATCTCCATTTGAAAGGCTTAAGCCCGAAAGAAATCAAAGCCGAGTTGGATGCAGTTCATGGCACATCTTAAACGTGGCCGTCTTAAAACGAATTTAAACGTGGCCGTTCATCCACAAAAGATGAACATCGTTCAGGACGCCCAGTTGAGGTGTCTACTCCTAAAATCATCGACAAAATCCACGATCTGATTTTGAACGATCAGCGAATTAAAGTGCGCGAATTAGTTGAGGCCACGAGCATATCACAAGGTATAGTCGCTTCAATTTTGCATTAAAAATTGTCTGTGAAAAAAATTTCAGCAAGATGGGTGCCGCGTTTGCTCTCAGAGGAGAATGAGCGCAATTGTGTAGTGGACTCTGAGGCTATGTTGGCACTCTTTCATCGCAATCCTGCCGAATTCCTTCGTCGATATGTCACTGTGGTCGAAACCTGGATACACTACTACACTCCAGAAACGAAGAGACAGTCATCACAGTGGATTTTCAAGGGTGAACGGGCTCCGAAGAAGGCAAAAACGGTGCCATTGGCCGGCAAGGTGATGGCCACGGTCTTTTGGGATTCGCAGAACATCATTTTTATCGACTACTTGGAAAAAGTAAAAACAATAACAGGAGCGTATTACGCGTCATTATTGCAACGGTTGAGCGAGGAAACCAAAGAGAAACGCCCCCATCTGAAGAAGAAAAAATCCTCTTGCATCAGGACAATGCGCGTAAGCACACCTGCGCTGTTTCCATGGCAAAAATTGTGGAATTGAGAATGGAATTGTTGCAGCATCCCGCTTATTCACCAGATTTGGCCCCGAGTGACTATTTTCTTTTCCCCAATCTGAAGGAATGGCTTGGCGGACGACGGTTCACTTCCAACGAGGACGTCATTGCTCAAACGGATGAGTATTTTGCAGAACTTCCGAAATTCTATTTTTTGGACGGGATAAAATTTTTGGAAAAACCTATTTTTTTGGAGATTATGTTGAAAAATAAATTTTTTTTTTTAAAAAAAACAGTTTTGTTCCATTTTTTTCTAAGGACTTATTGAACGACCCTCGTAGTTATCAAAAAATTTCATAGTCTACTGTTATGTCATAATAATCCTCTCGGAAGAGAATTATCCACAGTTTACCTTCCGCAAAATGTACATGGTCGCTTGAAAAGGCAATGGCCCGTTTTTCGCAAAATTATTCTAAGTCCGTTAAATTCGTTGCATGCGTCCGAGTGTTGCGTCAAATTTGCTGCATTGGTGTGAGCCTCTTACTGGTGTGTTCACTGGTGCTGTAAAGTAGCAGTAAAAGGCTTACTGGTGGGTTCACTGGAATCTGTATAGCCCTACTGTTAAGAGGCATCGATGGATGTTTACTCCTCTCTTATGTATCGTGTTACTATTTCCCTTGTTTCTAAATTCTAATTTTTATTACAGAAAAACAAATTCCTATAAAAAAATAGAATCAATCGTCTAGAGAAAAACTACCCTTAAAATTGCACCAAAATCCAAACTTTTCAAAGTTGTTTAAATTGAAAAAAATTCCATAAACAATTCCCTTGTAAAAGTTATTTTTAAAAATAAATTTAAGATTTAAAAAGTAATCTTTCTTTTTTTGGTTTTTATAATTTAAAAAAATAAACAAGGTAAAATTTTGATGCAAAGAAAACCATTCTACTAGAATTCAACAACTGATTTTATATAAAAAAAATGATGTTATCTTTATCAGAAAGAATTTTATATAAAAATTAAATAATATAAAAACGCATAGCAAAAAAAAAATGAACATAAAAAAAAAATAAGTTTAAAGTGCAAATAAATG
Source organism: Atherix ibis (assembly GCA_958298945.1). Taxonomy (NCBI): domain Eukaryota; kingdom Metazoa; phylum Arthropoda; class Insecta; order Diptera; family Athericidae; genus Atherix; species Atherix ibis. Next base: position 23,881,245 of record OY282605.1, on the reverse strand, counting down.
CAATATGATTAAAATCATATACGAGACATGATAGCAAACAATAAAAATTTTAAAGGTAGTACCTTTTTTCTTTTTTTTTGGATAAGGAAACTTAATGCAATTGTATTTGGAAGGGATTTAAAACAGAAAATAAAAATCTTTGTTGCCACTAAACCCTTCAGCCCCTTTCGCCAATATCATCACTTCATGAAATATTTTCCTCAAACCATATTTTTGGCAAACATTGTCCGTCTTTGTCACATTTATGACTATTTTCTTTTCGATATGATATATTATTCTGTCTGGGGCCAACAACCCCGGTCCCGATAAAAACAGTTGAGTTTTTAAAAATGACAAATTTTCCAGCTAACCCCCAGTGCAGGTTATCTAGGTACAAGCATAGTTGCAAACCCATCGAGGGCCAACCGTATCTGTACTTGTTCGTAGTTTTACGGTGCCATTTGAATGCTGTTCGATCGAAAAGATATCAGCGAAGACGCCGACCCCAACAGTCCGGTAATGCACTGATCACATCAGTGGCGTCTCATCAAAATTTCTAGTGTCGTTGTCCGAATATTTATTTTTGTCGTATGCGACGAAATTTTTTTTACTATAATTTATGCGATCGGTGCAAGTTTTATTTAATTCGTTGTGGTAAGTTTTTTTATTTTTGTTTTGTTTTTTGTTTAGTTTTTTTAAGAACCGCATTCGACTCTCCGTTCAGGTGAGCTGAGATCCACCTTAGAACTTTTGTCAACAATCTTTTTCGACATGTTCACATTTGTACGATGACATATTCTTTTGCGAGAATCCAGTTACTTGTTTGGTTTTTTTTTCTGAAATAATATTCTTAATGTTCTGCTTACTTGTTCGGACCACAACGGTTTGAATTGACTTTTGAGGTCAACTAGCCAAAACTTTACCATTAACAATTAATATGAAAATTTAGCTCTTCGCTTTTACAATATATAAATCGGGTGTATGGACTCGATTCGATTTAATATGTTGAGTCGGTGAAAAGTTATGCTTTATGCTGACAATAACTCAAAATAAACACGAGTATCAGATTTAATCGAACCAAAAAAACGTAAGACAATTTAAAATGGAATAAAAATAATATTAACAAAATAATTATTATTGATTATAATATGATAAATAAAAATAAAGTTATATAAATTTGAAGTGATCGTAAAATGGATGTTTTTTTTGTCTTCTTCTTCTTTGATTTTTAACTTTATTCTTTAAGCGATTTTTGATTTAATTAACGATTATTTTATGTATTGTTTAATTTCACTTGAGAACCATCTATCCAGAGTGGAGTAGATTAATATTATTTTCTGCCTATTTTTATTCTTCTTTATTTACACTTGTTGTTTTTTTTAAGGTGTGGGGGGAAGGGGTAGAGGAGGGTTTTTCTACAATAGTAGCAAAGGGCATCGTCATCAAGTAGAATACATTGAACCGTTTTTTTCCCGGAATTTTCTACACTTTACTCCGGTTTACTACATTGCACTTTTTTGTTTATGACTAATATTCGGCTTTCTTTCTTTTTTTAAACTGTTCGTAAAGAAAAACTGTTTTTTTTTCTTCTTATTAATTCCACTTAGCTTTTAGCAATTTAACTGCATACTCATTAATTTTATAAGATAAAGAACAGTTAATAATTTCTAACCGTTCTAATGCGATAAATTTCTACTATTTATCCAAAGGCTTGTTGAGTTGTAGTAAAAATAACAGTTATTTAGAAGAAGAAAAAAAGAATTCTCTTTTCACCTTTTTAATTAAAATAAGCTTTAAAAAAAATTAATATTTTTTTGTACTTATAGCGGGTGAACTATGAAAGTTCATAATTAAAAAGTCGTGGGAAATTTGATAATGCAATTGCATAAAAAGATTATCCAATTTGCGGTTTAAAAATTTAATTTAAATAAAGTACTTTCGAAATTTATAAAATAATAAGTTTTAGATTTTATTTCTAATAACTATATTTTGCCGTTTATTAAAAAATATAAAAATATATAAATTACAGTTACTATAATTCTTACAGGACACGATTCTTTTCAAGTAATTTTTGTTAATTTGTACGCACAAATCGGGTTGTAATTCCGGTCTTATTTGTTAGTTTTTGAATTTTCAAAAGTTTAAAAATTATCCGCGTAAAAATGATTTTTTTAATATAGTAACTTTTTAAGAAATAAATATGATATGTTATGTGGCTTGTGGTTCTGGTTTGTTGAAACCTTATTTGTTTCAGGTTAAAGTCTTCAACTAAAAGCTCTCAGAATCAAATAATTCTGAGAGCTTTTACTTCATTTTATAAGAAATACGTTCTTTTAGGCTAAAATATACACTAAACAATTACTTTTTTTTTTGAATACAATGGCTTTTCCATAGTTACTTGTAGATTTTCGAAGCCTCATACGAAAAAGTATCGAGGATTTTGAATTTCCACGGGTTACGTATATTCGATTTTAGATTTTTTGCGACGTTATGTTGGTACTCATGTTTCTCACTTATGCTGACAAGTTCGGCCATTTTAAATGTTCAGTTAATTTTTGACAGCTGTTTTGCTTGCACGTGTTTTGGCTCGTCTTCGATTTTTGCTCAATTTCGACCAAAAACAGCATCGCATTAACATTACTAAGGAGCTGTTAGACTCTATCCGCGACGACCAAAATTTGCTCCAGAGGGCTATAACTAGTGAAAAATCATGGGTTTATGGTTATGACGTGCAAACCAAAGCTCAATCATCCCAATGGAAGCTGCCGCACGAGCCAAGACCGAAAAAAGTGCGCCAAGTTCGGTCAAATGTGAAGGTTTCGCTTACAGTTTTCTTCGATTGCAGAAGCGTGGTGCATCATGAGTTCTTGCCGCAGGATAGATCGGTCAATAAGGAATATTACCTGCTAGTTATGCGTAAGTTGCGTGAGGCAATCCGCCAGAAATGCCCGGATTTGTGGAAGAACAAAAATTGGCTTTTGCCATTTTTGGCCAAAAACAACACGCTAATAATGCCGCAGCCACCGTATTCCCCAGATCTGGCCCCCTGTGACTTTTTCTTGTTCCCGAAACTGAAGAGCCCCATGAAAGGATGACTTTACGCTACGATTGAGGTGATAGAGACGGCATCGAAGCAGAAGCTGAACAAGATCACAAAAAATGATTTTTTGAAATGCTTCGAGGATTGGAAAAAACGATGGCACAAGTGTATAATATCTGGTGGGGATTCCTTGGAAGGGGACAAAATAGATATTCATGAAAAAATAAATAATTTTTGAAAAAACACAAAAATTCGTGATACTTTTTGAACAGACCTCGTACATTGCAATTTTGCTTATTGGACGTATCCACCGAGCGACAAATGAGCATTTTGGCTGAGGAAAATTTTGCGTGAAACTTGGCTACAGCAGAATTACTACTTTTATATTGTAGAAATATTTTAAAATTTTAATCTAGTATAAAAAAATCTAACATTAAATAAATTTTATTTCATATAAAATATTTACTAATTAACTGCTAAACGACAAGTCTATACATTCCTTATTACAAAATGAATTTTTAAAAATAAGTTTTAACAATAATTAAGCAATTTAATACGTTTTCTTTTTAAGATATACTTTTGTTAAGTTTTCTTAAATCTAAATAAAAAATATACTAAATAAAATAGTTTTCTTAAATCTAACAATTTCATCTAAAACAATATCTATCGTGGATAGGAAAATGGAAAATTTTCTCATTTTCTTAACGCCATTTTATATTTATATGATTTTTAATATTAATTATTACTTAATAGAATATTGTTCTTATAAATATGTATTGATCAAAATATTATTGTTTATATTTGACTAATTATTTTTTAACAAGTTATCGAAAGTCACACGTTTCCAAATCGCGCACATGCTACAATTTTACGTGCGGTCTTTTTGACGTGCGCTCTTTTTGACGTACGCCATTTTCAGCGTAGACATTTTTAAAAGGAATTTTTCACATTCCAATCAATCTGAGGTCAAAAACTACCAATTTTATATTAAGATAATATATACTTTTGATAAACGAATAAAACATATAATATAATAATAAAAAAATAATAATCAAGAAAAAAATTCAATTAAATTGCAAACGAAACAAATTTTTTTCAATAAAATGTTATGTTTTCATATCAGGCGGAGTAATAAACGAAAAGGTAAACAAATTAATATTTAAAAAGTCAACGTGTTATCGCATAATTTCATTTGGATTTTATGAGTTTGCATAAAAATTTAATGATATTCGGATCAATGTATTATTTCCCAAGAGGGGGGGGGGGGGGGTAAAAAATTGTCGAGTTTTGGAATGACCTGCGACAATTTAAACGACATTATTTGGCGATATTGTTTTGTTAAGTTGAATGACACCCGGACAATTCCAATTAATTGATTTGGGAATAATTCAAATCTACCTGACTGGGCAAAAGTAATTCAAAACCAAATTGGTGGTGGTGTAGTTTTGGTCAGTTTGGGGAGTATTCTGAACAGCCAACAAAACAATTCTCACAGTGAAAAGTTCAAGTTTCTTTGGAAATTCTCAAGAATGCATACACGAAAATTTGTTGTAATTTGAATTTGATACCAAAAAATTGTGTATTCGATTAAATTTCTTTAATCCATTTATCAGTCGAAAAATTCCTTTAATACTTTTTTCACTGATAGTTTAATAGTATATCCTACTAAAAACAAATAATAAAAAAAAGTAGCAAAAAATAACAGGGAACGTGGACATTTTATTTGGATGTCTTTGGTACTCGCAAAAAGGCATAGAGTCTGGTATTGATGATAATTAATTTTAGAAATTTTCTATTATCGACAAGAAATTTTGATATCCTTTTTTTTGTAAATTATATTCTAACAAGTATTGATGATTTTTGAGTATAAACAAATAGGCTCACTATAACGTCTGGTTTGATTAATTCTGATCTAAAAGAGATTTTTGTTTTAAAAAAACCGATACTGGATCAATATTTAAATATCTTTAAAAACTTTGTAACCATTTTAAAGTTTCCAAAAGGACAGTTCTGTTACCTAATTCACATGGTTGTATATTAAAGTTCGCCGATCACTAAATGCGTAGAAGGATGTGTCTTCCTACAAAAAAAAACCACCCTTGTTAGTACAGAATTATCCATTTTATATTTTGGAAAATACAGTCCTTTCACGTAGCAGAAATTAAAAAAATAATTTATAATAAAAATGGTTTTACTTAAATTAATGTATGCCATTTTATATTATGATATTTGTCAGATACTTCAAATATGCCGAATAAGTTCTGGAACAACAAGCCTTAGATGCTAATCTTTCGAACAAAACTTTCTTCAGCGATGAGGTTCATTTCTCACTTAGTGGATACGCCAATAAGCAGAATTACACCTCTGTGAAGTGGAGAAGTCATTGTATCTAAGAAAAATTACTATCTACTGTGGATATTTAATGAGAGTCATTATATCTGAAAAAATTACTGTGGATTTTGAATGAGAGTCATTAGAAGGGATTTTTCAATAAGGGTGACCATATGGAAATGTCAAAATCTTCTGTGATTGTCATTTGCATTTTGTAAAATTTGCAATTTCTTCCTAAAAAGATATATGTCTCGAAAATGCTAAAAAATTATCCAATTTTGTTTATCAAAATAATCATTCTCTTATTGCAACTTATCGTGCACTTTCTCGAATTTTTGGTCATCATAATCGCTGTGCGTCGAACTGTGGAGAGGCTTTGAATATTGAAAATTAATGAAAATGAAGAACGAGTAAGGGGTTTTGTCGATTAAAAAGTTTTTTATGAAGAATTTCCTGATAGGTTTACTTCCTGTTCTCTTTACCTCACCCTTCCCTCTGCATAATCAACTGATCATAATCTATGTGATATTTTTTGTTCCTCAATATCAAAAACAAATTTAAAGGATGTCATCTTGATACTGTCGATAACATACAAATCCCAAAAGAACTACTTTAAAAAAGATAACATTTTTCTATAAAATGAGTCAAAAAGCGTCCTGAGATACAGCCACTCCCTGCTGCTATTGAAAAAAAATAATCATTCGAAATTCATTATTATATGCACATTTGCGTCAAATTAAAAACTTTATCAAATTATAATGTTTGTAAAAACTGAAAAATGCACATTGCAATAATATAAATAATAAATTTTCATATTTTTAATTTTAAAAAAATTCTTTTTAAAGATATGTTAAAGTATTATATATTAAATGTTAATACTTTTAATAGAGTAAAAACCTATTAAGGTAAAGGGGTTTTTCAGTAGGGGTCCGTGTGGCCATATTTGAATATTCCAAAATCCTCTGTCACTATCAGTTTAGTAAGATTTGCAATTTATTCATGAAAAGATACATGCCTCAACAACGCTTAGAAATTGTACAATTTTCTTATCAAAGTAATCGTTCTTTTATTGCAACTTATCGTGCACTTTCTCGAATTTTTGCCCATCATAATCGGCCTAGTATGCTCGCTGTTCGCCGAACTGTGGAAAATTTTAAAGGCAGTCTTTCTTTACTCAATGTTCACATACCAGTAAAGTTCCAAGAATATTGACAAGACTCTCAAATTTATCGATTTCAAGACGTTCTTAACATTAGCGACTGTCTGCCAAAATAAGATGGCGTATTTTACCGGCTAATATTGTTACAAAATTTTTATGACTCAAGAATTAAAGCAGTTGAAAACTTGAAAATAATGCTGATTTCTTTAAGAATATCATCTTCTCAGATGAACTGTATTTTCATATCTTTGGATCGGTGCATAGACAAAATTATCGTTACCGGACTGAAGCCAAACCGCACACAGTTCACGAGAAAACTTTAAATTTCTGAAAAATAACCTTTTGGTGTGGTTTATGGTACGGTGGCATTATAGGTCCTTTTTTCAAAATGAGGAAGGGGTCGCTGTTATTGTCAATGGTAAGCGGAACAGATCGATAATATAGAAGATAATAAATATCTTCCAATTGAGACTATTTTTTGTAGTCTCAATTGGAAGATATTTATTTAAAAAATATGTGTTTTCAACAAAACGCCGCTAAGTGCCACACAGCCCATGCCACAACCTATTTATTGCAGGAAAATGTATATGTGCAGTAGCCTCTAAGTGGTTGTGATTTAACTAACACTTTTGGACTTCTTCTTGCAGGGTTATTTGAACTCATCGATCTACACGTATGTCAATAAACCAGCAACCAATAATGCATTAAAATTGAATATTGAACGTCAAAAATTTGAGCCACTGTATTCGGACTAATGTTATTTTTAGAAAATAATTCCATCGATTATACTTCAAAATTAAATAATAAATTTTGTTCTGCCATATTTGTATTTATTTTTTGTTTATTTTAAAAAAATAATTCACTCTTGTTGAAATATTTTGTATACGGAAAAATGACTGGTAAAGGTGACATTGGCCATTATTTTTTTGAAAGCGGAGAAGGAGAGACCGTCAATTCTGAGTGCTATGACTATACGATAACCACCCTGAAATTGAAGATCAATTTGAAATATCTTTCATATCGACAAGATATCGATACAAGCTATAGAAAAAAGAAAAATTTTAGTTTTCTTGCGCAAAAAGGTCAAAGACCTTATGCGTAATTTTGAGATTTGGTAATATCGATTTAACTCCAAGATTGTTTGATTTGATACTCTTGATTTTCTTTTTACAAATAAATTTATACTTAAAAATCGGTTTAAAGATAATTTGAAAATTTTCGAGCGTTTAAAATCCAACTTCCATTAAGAAATGGCCAACTTACAGCCGGAAATATGCGAAAAACTCATTATTTTAAAAGGATCGAGTCCTGTAAGAAGTCTTGTAGAAGTCATTTTATTAATTTTATACCTTATTCGTAATAAAAAAAATTATTTGTTATAATAAAATAAAAAAATTATTAAAAAAAATAAGAAAGTTCACGTCGTCGAAAATGTTCATAGCGTTTTTTGAGTCAAATACAGACACTCAAATCAGAGTGTTGAAATTGATTTATTGAAACCAAATATTCTCCATTATTATCAACAATGTTTCACCATTTTTGGGGCAGAGCTATGATATCATCAGTATAGGACTTCTGTGGTTTTTGATTGAAAAACTGAATCAAGTAGTTTTGACAGACCTCTCTTATAGAATTAAGTGGTTTTCACAGACCTCTCTAATAGGTTTTATTACGGATAGCTGTGTTTTATGCTGCTAAAATTTTTTAAATTCCCTTTTAAAGTCAGCAAGGTTTTATGCTGAACCCAAATCCAAATCATCCAGAAGTGGTTTAGCAAGTGAAGAGAAAGAGTTAACGAACGCAAATATTGGTTTGTCGAAAAAGTTCGTGGCATTTTTTGAGTAAAATAGAGACGCTTAAATCAGAGTGTAAAAATCAATTTATTCAAATCAAATATTTTCCATTATTATCGACAATATCTCGCTATTTTTTGGGCAGAACAATGATTCCATCAGTTTAGAACTTCTGTGGTGTTTCGTTGAAAAACTGAATGAAGTGGTTTTCACAGACCTCTGTTACAGATTTTATAAAGAGAGCTGGGTTTCATGCTGCCAAAATTATTCAAACCCCCTTTTAAAGCCGGCTTGGTTTTATGCTGAATCCAAATTCAAATCATCCAGAAGTGGTTTAGCAAGTGAAGAGAAGGAGTTAACGAACGCAAATATTGGTTTGTCGATAAAGTTCGTGGCGTTTTTTTGAGTAAAATAGTTCGTGGCGTTTTTTTTTCATTATTATCGACAATTTTGCACCATTTTTCGGGCTGATCTATGATGCTTTCAGTATAGAACTTCTGTGGTTTTTACAGGGATTTCTTGAAGCTAGTTTGAATTCATTAAGAGCGTTCTGCAGATATCGGAGCAAGTGGTAGTCTGAAGGTGCTATGTTTAGGCTAACTTGTAGATACATGGAAACTTTCCAGAGAAGTTCTCTTAATTTTTGGTGAGTCATCAACGATGAATTCTGACCATTTTCGCTCAATCTCTCAATCGGTTAGTGTAATCTCTCAAGTTGCTCACAGTAAAGTACTAAGTTAACGGTAGCAGTGCGGTATCAGTTCCCTTCCAGTCTTACCTGGTTTGTGATCGTTTATCTCTCTTTTTCCATACTTTCTTTTTAACAACATTCTCGTATTTAAGCGAATTTTAATTACCAGTTATGATTTTGCTTCAAAATGACTCAATTTCATTGCGTTTTACCAGCGTATTCCAGATCTTGTTTTTTACACTTAATTCATTATTTTTTTTCGATAATTGACCGACTAGAAAGGGTCTTCTCATCTTTGACAAAGAAATTTCCAAATAAAAAGCAATCAAACCTGGTTTTAATACAGCACTTTCACCATAAACACCATACGATACGTTATCGCCTTTTTCGAAGTAGTATTGTAAAATATAGCAAATTTCCTCTTTATTTTGGCCCATTTTTGATAAAGGACACCGATTACAATAAAACCTTTAAGTATCAACTTTCAAACTCACATCTACTATTTTCAATACGACTAGTGGTTACTTTAGTAACTCCATCTATCGGAAAATGCCACGAACTTCTTCGAATAAATAATTTTAATTATTTATACAATAAAAAAATAAAATCAAATTGAATATACAAAAGTTATTTTTAAACTATATTCTAGTTTTTTTTAAAAATATTTTTTATTAGTTTACAAAATAAGATCTTTTTATTAAAATATTTACTAAACAATAGGAAAATTTTAATTAATATTTCTGTAATAGCATCTTAAATGATATTTTCTTCAAATAATTGACAATTTAATTTATAGTATGTAGAAAGGAAAAAAAGGAATTGTTTTTCTTTATAAATTGCAACACATTTGAAGTCTTCTCTTTTAAGTATAATAAAATGCATCGAACAAAAATATAAAAAAAAATGGCTCCATCCAAAAATTTTGTGCATTCTGGTTTTGTATGCATTTCTTCAACATTTTTATTACTGCCCCTAATCAGATTTTTTTTTATCATTATGATAAGATTTAACTGAAAAGTACTTAGTTCATTTTTATTTAATTTCATTTCATTTTAAGATAAGAAAATAAATTGTATTTTAACTAAAAAATAAAAAAAATAAACCAAATTGCATTCTATCTTAGCCTATTTATTTATCTGTCAGAGATAAGTGACAAAATTCTTAAAGCTTGGTCGGATTTGAATTTTACATGAAATTTTTCGTCAAAGATATTATTTGCTTTTTAAATCCACTTTTTCTTATATTTATCAATTATAGTAACTAAAAGATTTAATTTATTTATCCTGATAATACAAAATTTCTCTGTTTAATTTGAATTTTTTATTTTATTTACAAAGAGGGTGAAAATGAATTTATTTTTTACGTAAACTTTATTCAAAGTTTTTCGACAATTCATTTTTTTTTTATCAAAGTGGAAAAATTTATTTCACAAAAAAGGCAGATCGATTCTTTTTAAATTCTATAAAAATTGTTAGTATTTATATTTTCTGAACAAGATTAATGGGAAAATATTCCAAGATTCATCGTTTTTCTCAGAAAGGAAGAAAATAACTTATTTGACCCCAAATCCAAATGAGTAATTCCTCCATTCCTGGACAATTATAAAATACCTTGACTGTAATTTTTTGTCAACAACCACGTCCAGTAGAATATTTTTTGGGGTAGCTCTTTAATAGAGCTTTTATTAATCGTAAAATTTTTATCAACAAAAAAAAAATATCTTTTTCTGTGACTGCATTTATTAAAGTCAACATCAACAAATCCAACAAAGTTCATTTTATTTCGGTTCGATGTCCTCCTATAAAATTCGCTGATATTTTTTTTCGTCTAGAATCATCAGACAACATTTATTTAGGTAGAAATTATTTTGTGGTTATTTCCCTCCTGATACGCAATTTGTCCGATTAAAAAAAAGTGCAATGCACTTTCTGTGTAATAAGACTGAATAAAATATAAACAGATAAAAATAACAATGATCTCAACGACAAAAAAAAATAGGGAAAAAGGTATACGGTTTTACAATGTAATTTACAAATCAGCAAAAAAAAGTATAATGATTGATAAGCAAAAATTATAATTTTTAGTGCATTTAGTGAAATAAAATTATGAATTATCCAAAATGCTCTTAGTTAAGGGCTTTGGAAAATAAAATAAAATACAATCGTTCATCTCTCTTTTTCCATACTCTCTTTCGAACGATATTCTCATGGTTGGCTTCAGAAATGGCTCGATTTCATTGCGCTTTAGCAGCGCATACAGATTTTGATAAAATTTTTATATAATTATATTTTGTAAATCTTGCCATTATGCATTGAAGAAAATATTTTCTTAAATGGCTTAAGATTATTATTAAAATAATATTGTTGCAGGGCTCGATCATTTTGAGGTAATTTTTAATAACTTTTTTGAACATTTCACATGGTAATTGGGCCATTAGTTATTAAATGGTCTAACGCTTTAAGATTATTTGTATAAAAAGTACCTTTTAAGAAAAAGTCCAACTGCATCAAAACGTACGATATTTGCAGATAATTTTCCACACCAAATCTTGAAATTACGTTTCGTAGGACCATATTTTTGAGACTGCATTAAGTACAGATTGAAGGCTTAAAAATCAAATCAAAAAAAGTTAGTTATTATAGAGCCGTAATGCTTAGAATTGACTGTAACAGTAAATAGTTACACATGCAGACCAAAATGCACATTAAACACTCACATTTCGCGGATACAGTGGCTGCACCATTGCCATTTATATGTGTAGATTTTCAGAGCCTCATATATGGTAAAACGGCTATATATGGGGTTCTAAAAACTCACAAATAACAACGAAGAAATAATTTTATTGACGAAACGTGTTTATCACTGTATCCACCGAGCGAAAAATGAAAACAAAAATATTGGGGAAAAGTTTTATTGGCATATGACTACAGCAGATTTGAGTATTTTAGAAATTTTTTTTGTACTTTAATTTTCTTATTAAATAATTATTTGATTTTAAATATAAAATGGCAAACTTTAACCTATGCAAATTTTTATTCTAAATAAAAATTTTATTTAAGAATAGATAAATGGTAAAATCGTACTTTCGTAAGCGCAAAATGGATAATTCCAGAGAGAGTTTTTTTTTGAATATTTCAAAGAGCAAAATTATTTATGCAAAATTCAGAATTGACATTGAAGAAAAATTCACTTCTTGTTATAACAAAAAAATTTCGACTGTTTACACTTGAAGATGACAATTTTCATAAGACTCCCAATCAACATTAAATACTCACGTTTCGCGGATACAGTGGCTTCTCCATTGCCATTTGTAGATTTCCAGAGCTCCATATATGACAAAACTACTATATATGGGGCTCTAAAAAATCACAATTAACTGCAGGAAAGCGATTTTATTGCCAAAACGTGATTAGCACTGTATCCACCGGGCGAGAAATGAAAACAAAAATATTGGGGAAAAGTTTTATTGGCACATATAAAATTTGAGTATTTTAGAAAAGTTTTATTGACACTACAGCAGATTTGAGTATTTTAGAAATTTTTTTTGTTCTTTAATTTTCTTATTAAATAATTATTTGATTTTAAATATAAAATGGCAAAGTTTAACCTATGCAAATTTTTATTCTAAATAAAAAATTTTATTTAAGAATAGATAAATGGTAAAATCGTACTTTTCTAAACGCAAAATGGATAAAATGGGTAATTATTTAGGCAAAATTCAGAATTAACATTGAAGGTAAATTCACTTTTTTTTATATCAAAAAAATTTCAACTGTTTACACTTGAAGATGACAATTTTCATAAGACTCCCAATCTACAAGAAATTTTATTGTACAAAAGTAAATTTTTTTGAATCACTCAAATTTGGACAACTTCTAAAAAAGGTAAAATTATTCCCTTGAATATTAATCACCAATTTGGATATTTGATTAACACTTTTATGAAAGAAAAAAATAAATTACAATTAAAATTTCTTTATGGAATATGAAAAATTGAATTTTTTTTTTTTTTGTGTAATTAATCTTGATTAAAATTGGTTAATTTTTTTTTTTTTGCTAAATACTTTCTTTTATAAAAGCATATATTATATTTACAATACGTATTAATGAGAAGATATAAAAAAAAATTGTTAAAAATAGATACTTCGTGTTAAAATTTCCTTTCATTATTAACAAATATTAACATTAACTATAAAAGTATTATTATTTTTTTTTTGTTAGCATATTATCATCATACGATAAACCAGATTAATAGTGCGATGATGGTGACAAAATTCGATTTGTTTTTGTTTTGCTATTTTGATAAGCTTTTGATTCGGTTATATAAGTGTTGAACAGATTATTATATGGTCGGAACAAATACAAAAAAAAAAAAAAAAAAATTCAAATGAGGAAAGAAAAATTTATTGAATTTTTTTTTCCGCAAGCATGTGACACAGCCAATTTCATCATAGCCATCGATTAATTAACTAAGTTGTACTCCATAGAAAGAGTTGAGGCGATTGCATAACATTCAATCACGACAAATTCAAAAAAGTTTCGCTGGCCATTCAAACTCTAGGCTTCGCCAGTCTGCTGTCTGCTGTCGAATGACATTTCTTTTGATTAAGGAGTCATCCATCTTCGGTCAAGTAGCCTCCCATAACCTCCTAACATAGACTCCACCATCATCTTCAATATCTGACCAGCCATTTATTTATCTATCCATCCCCAAAAAGAGAAACTTCTTTACGAATTGTGCAAATTTTCGACATTTATTTGCACTGTGAAATTAATTTCTTTTCCAAAAAACGAAACCAATCAAAACCATTTTCAATACTCTCCACAACTCAGATCTAATCTTCACATAAGAAAATTTCTTCTTATTAACGCCGGGTTTTGTCGTCTGGGGGGAAGAGGGTGTTATAGATTATAAAACCTTTTTTTTGGGGGGGGGCGGTTCTCTTATATGTATAAATCTGCTTTAAAAACAAAAATCCATAAACTGTCATCATTTTAATTAACATTTCTTTATGAAAGACTGAAAAAAGTTATAAATCAAATTGAAGAGTATGTCCTGTAATAATCAGGATTAACTTGTTTTTCTCTATGCAAAATTTATTTAAATAACGAATAATTTCTTACAGATAAATCCTGATCGTTAATGAGAAAATATATAAAAAATATTTTACGATAAGTATTTTATTTGTGTAACTTGCAAAAAATTTATAATATACCAACTCGTAATATGGCCCCTATCTTCCGTATAAGTTGTTTAAAGTTTACGGGTCAATCAAGAGATTCATATCAACAAAAGTTAAATGTTAAGATACGCTGTATGATAGTGTAAATGATAATAAATATTTTAGTTCCGGGAGGGAGGGAGGGGGGGGTGGTTGGTCTTGATAATGGGTTAGTAGCACAGTCGTTAGCTTGACAGTGGTAATTGAACCCATGATCCAAGGGGTCGTGGGTTTAAATTCCACTGAGGCATGATTCAAGCTAATTTCCAAAAATCACTTGTCCTTCCATTTATACTTTGATATCCTCATTCCATTATCACATGTCGCCAAATGCCCTCATTATATCATATTGCTAATTAAAATAAAAATAAAATATTTTGGGTTTCGTTAAAAAGATTATCCATTTTTTCTAGTTTTGAAAGTAGAAATTCTATTATTTAATAAATTTTTATTATTTATATTATTTAAAATATGATTTATTAAGTTTATAATTTGCCATTTTATATTTCAAACAAATTTATATATTAAACATAACGTTACCATTACGCAAAAAAATACACCCCCTTTTTGGATGCTCATTTTTAGAAGAAAATTTTTTAAGCGATCAGATTTAGAATTTTCGAAATTTCGTTTTGTATGACAATAAGTAAAAATATCATTTATGATGCTCTGGAAATCTACACGTGTCTATAAAGAAGCCATTGTATTTTCGAAAAGTGCTGGTTTGGTGTGAATTTTTGTCTGAAAGTGTCATTGGAGGAGTGACCTCACATGTGCTTTTAAAAATACAATATAACACGATAAATTTTTACTTAATTGGGCAAAAAGTTTCCAAGACACATAATTTCAAGAATCGTTCATGTCATTTATTTTCAAGATTATGCGATTTGTCACTCATTAGTTTTATCTTATAAGGTTATACAAAAAATCATACCTCAAACTTTGACGCATTTAAAAACCAACATCCGTAAAATCATAGCCGAAATACAGCTCGAAATGTGCGAAGAAGTCAATAAAAAGCTACCCTACTAATGATCGAATCCTGCAGAATATTTTGTACTGACTAACTTAATAAAAATACTTTTTTACATAATGGTAAATTTAAATTTATATATTATTATAAAAATTTTATCAAAGTTTTTATTATAAATATATTTTATTTTATTTTACTTTTCAAACTATAAATTGGATAACCTCTAAAAAAAATGTTCAAGCCACCAAAAAAAATAATGATTAATAAATAAAACTTTTAATTTTTTTCTACCTTAAAAATTAAAATTATTTTTTTTTTGGTAGCTTAAAAATGGTATCTTGTAATTAATGGCAAAATCCATGTAATATACTAGGTATGTTCAAAAAGTAATGCGAATTTTGAATTTTCACGGGTTACGTATATTCGATTTTCGATTTTTTTGTGGCGTTATGTTGCTAATCATATCTCTAACTTATGCCGACAAGTTCGGCCATTTTGAATGTTCAGTTAATTTTTGACAGCTGCTTTGCTTGCACGTGTTTTGCCTTGTCTTCGATTTTTGCTCAATTTCGACCAAAAACAGCATCGCATTAACATTCCTAAGGAGCTATTGGACTCTGTCCGCGATGACCCAAATTTGCTCCAGAGGGTTATAACTAGTGACGAACCATGGGTTTATTGTTATGACGTGGATACCAAAGCTCAATGATCCCAATGGAAGCTGCCGCACGAGCCAAGCGCCAAGTTCGGTCGAATATGAAGGTTTTGCTTACAGTTTTCTTCGATTACAGGAGCGTGGTGCATCATAAGTTCTTGCCACAGGGTAGAACAGTCAATAAGGAATATTACCTGTAAATTATGCGCAAGTTGCGCTAAGCAATCCGCCAGAAACGCCCGGATTTGTGGAAGAACAAAAATTGGCTTTTGCACCATGATAACGTCCTTGGTCACGCATTGTTGCTTGTGCGCAAATTTTTGACCAAAAACAACACACTAATAATGCCGCACCAACCGTTTTCGACAGATCTGGTCCCCTGACACTTTTTCTTGTTCCCGAAACAGATTCTTTGATCCATTTTTTAGAATGGGCAAAAATCGAAGACGAGCAAAAACACGTGCAAGCAAAGCAGCTGTCAAAAATTAACTGAATATTCAAAATGGCCGAACTTGTCGGCATAAGTGAGATACTTGAGTACCAACAAACCGCCACAAAAAAAATCGAAAATCGAATAAACGTAACCCGCAGAAATTCAAAATTCGCGATACTTTTTAAACAAACCTCGTATATAACAATGTGCTAAAACCTATATGGACTTATGGACTAGAACTCTGGGATTCTAGCAAGCCCTCCAGTTCAGTTGTTTCCAATCCATTCAGTCAAAAATCTGTCGTATAATTTTGAGTTTCTCATAATAAATAGTTTCATGCTCGTAATTAAAAGTTTTATTTCTTGTTATAAAAAGTTTCATGCTCATTTAGCATATCATCCCAATTATCCTGTATGAGAATTATCCTCAGTGACCCTTTCCAGTAATACTACTCGTCGCTTGAGATGGCAGTGATCAAGAGGCTCTTTAAGCTTATCAAAGGTTTAACATAAACTTTCCAAAGTAAGAAAGAGTAAGAATAAATAGGTTGGGCGCAAGAAAAAGTTTTTCTGGAAATTCGCTTCAGAATAGGAGCTTTTATCGTAATTGGAAGCTTTTCTAATAGAACAAATTCCTAAGGATTCATCGAAACATTTAAGGTCAATAAAATATATTTGTGAATATATACTGGCCCCCTGTGACTTTTTCTTGTTCCCGAAACTGAAGATCCCCATGAAAGGACGATGCTACGCTATGATTGAGGAGATAAAGACGGCATCGAAGAAGAAGCTGAACAAGATCAGAAAAAAATGATTTTTTGAAGTGCTTCGATGATTGGAAAAAACGTTAGCACAAGTGTATAATATCTGGTGGGGATTACTTTGAAGGGGATAAAATAGATATTCATGAATAAATAAATAATTTTTTTGCGAAAATACACAAAATTCGCTATACTTTTTGAACAGATCTCGTATTTGTATAAAAAGTTTTATCTAAATCTGAATTTAAAGTGTTTTTTATTTAACATTACTTTCCAAAGAACAAAATGGATAATTACTTTATATTGATCACCAACTTTTCTTTTTCAATCGAAAATTATTTTTTGAAAGACAGTAGAGAATTTTTCATATTTAAGACCCTTAAAAATTAACTGCTTCTTATAAATATTCCAACGTAAATGCAAATCTTCACAGATCTTTCTAAGCTTCAAAAAAAAAAAACAATTCTTATAATATTCAAAAATTTAAAATAAAAATTTGCTATAAAATTTAAGTAAATATAAAAAAAAAATCATAAGTTCCCCATCATTATCTGTGTTAGTCAGTGGATTCTGTATCTCTCGCATGAATTCCCAGTACCAAAAGTACCTCAAACAAGCATTTTTCGTTGAAAGAAACTCGCTTTTAATATTTTTTTTTCTTTTGAATGCATACAATTTTCTTGAAATTTTAACATAAGAAAATCTTAGAGTAGGAAGTAAGGAAAATGTTGTTACAAGTATGTACATACACAATGTGTGCTTGCACTAGTACCTTTGTATTGTTTTCCCAAAAAAAGAAGAAAAAAACTTCATATACAATAGAAAAATCCATCGAATTTTGTTGTGGCTTAATTTTTATTTGTTACTCAGCACACACAAGAGTATGAATCTCTGTGTACAGCCATTGCTGGTGGTGTTCTCAGATATTTATGTGAGGAGAATCGGATCGGTGATGATGCTCCAATGCACGTATTCTCCAAATCACAAACGGACCAATCAAGTGCATGTGCTCGTGTGCTGTACGAGTACGTACGAATGCATGGTTGTCGGTCGAAGCACGTTTCTCGAGCGAATCGGAACTTGAACGTGAGCTGCATCTGATTGTGCCGTTCTGGTGTATTGGGCATAGAGTATGTGCGGTTGTATACCCAAACGATGTGGCTGCTGTGTACAAATTGCTGCATAGTCGCCGATCGTTGTAGGCAATAGAAGCCAACTTGGACTGGGAGACAGCAACAACCGCTTAGCGACGATCGTCTAACGCTGAGCTTGCCTATACCACGGCAGCCTCTGCCACCTCAACACACACAATCGCACGGCAAACTACACAATTAAAGAGTTTTCCAGAGAGAGAGAAAAAAAATCGTAGACAACCGATAGACATACAGACGGGCTTTCGTGCTTCATGTTTTCACTTTCTATAAAACCAAACCGACACGGTGACCTAGTTTCGTGTCTTCGGATTTTTTTGTTTGTTTTCCTTTTCATTTTCGTTTTCGTTTTCCTTACGTTTGCTTCTTTATTTTAAGACGTTTTTTTTCCTACAAAATTGTTCCTTTTTTTTTAAATAAATATTTTTTATGATGTTTTTTCTTCTTTCTTTTTTTGTTCAAAAGTTTCTTCTTACTCAAAATACAATTTATTCTCTCTTTTCCACATAATTTTCGCTTTTAATTCAATTCCGATCCGTTTCGATTTTTGCCATTTTTCTTCAATGATGGTCTTTATCAACAACAACAAAAAAATAGGTCTGATTTTCTTGGTTGTTTTTTTTTTTGGGTTTTACTGGAATTTAGTGACTTTTGCTTTTATTTGTCCAAAAAACGAAGAGTTTATTCCAATTTTTCCAAGAAATAAAATTTTGGGAAAAAAAAATTGCGATTGGAAAGTTTTGTATGGCAGGTGTCCGGGGCAGAGTTTATGAACTAAAAAATGCATTTTTTTTTAGGTCAACCAAGCCGGAAGTACGTACTCTCCCTTTCTTTTCATAGTATTGATTTTACATTTTTTTTTTTTGGAAATATTTTGTTGTTTTTTTTTTGCGGCCTTCTACAAGGTATTATGCATTTTTTTTTATATATATAGAAATAAGAAAGAAAAGTTATTTTTAAAAGTCTTATAAATTTTATATTCCAGGAAATGTGTTGGAAAAATGCAACCGAAGAGAGGGAAAAATAAAATAAAATTGTGGGAGGCATTCTAAATTTATAAATTGAGTATAAGTAAATGTACATTTTTATGAATGTGTTTGGTAAGCTGTATAACAAAGTCTCTTGATATTTTTTAAAAATTTTAGTTGGTTAAGAATGGTTTTTTTTTGCTGAGAACAAATTTTGATTTTTTTCGTGAAATATCTTAAAATGCTTTTTCGCTGAATTAAAAATATTACTTGAAATTAACCGAATAAAAATTCTAATAAATAATTTGAAATAATTACTATCCATTTTAGTTAATAAGGGTTAAAAATTCTTATGAATTTTATCTGAATTCTTATTAATACAAATTTTTATTTTTTTATTATAATTTTATAAAATTATTTAAAAAAAAAAAACAAAATCGAAATAATCGAAAAATTTGAATTTTTTCCAAATTATAAAGCTATTATCAATAAATAACGTTTCTCATTTATATATAATAAATAATAGCTGCCACGAGATGTCTTGCAGGACTTGATCCTTTTTAGGTAATTTTTGATGATATTTTTGCCTACATTTCGAGCTGTAATTCAGCTCAAAATATTGGATTTTAAATGCGCTAAAGTTTGAGGAATGCTCTGTGGAAAGCTCTACAACAAAAAGTCCAACAGCATCAAATAGCACGATGACATCAACAAATCTCGAAATTACATTGTTCTGGGACGTCAAAACTTATCAGGTTGTGTGGCTTGTGGTGCTATTTTATTATAACCATATTTAGTTCAGGTTAAAATCTTCAATTCAATACAACAAAAAAGTCAATTAATAAAAGGCCATAGCATTCAGAATTGTCGGTAGAGGTCTCCTCTTCTTTATTTTCAAAGATATATGGGCTAATAATACATTTAGACTGAAATGCATACCAAAACAGTCACTTTTCGCAGATATAATGACTTATCCACAGTTACTTGTGGATTTTAAGTGACTCAAATATGATAATTTTGCGTAGTAACGTATTAAACGATCATCGCTGAAGATAACTTCATTGAAACGTTTTTAGAATGTTTTTTTGCAAATTTTCTGAATTTTTTATAAAGTTAAATGATTAAAAATTCAATATGGCAAATTTTATTCTACCCACATTTTATCTTAAATGACATATATGTTTGACAGCTGTCAAATTACAGGGCTCATATTCTTAAGCTACAAAATGGATAACCTTTTAAATCATGGGCTTTTATATTAATACCAAAAATTCCTTTTTAAGATAATTTTACTTTCCAATATTTGAATATGAAAATATTCCCGTAACTTTACAATAATTAGAAAATTTAAAAATTAATAATTTTTCGCTTATTGCAAGAATATAGAAATTTTTTTTTAATCAAAATTTTTTTTTATTTACTTTTAGAAATTTGCTTGCATATTGTTAGTAAAATCAGTCTACTGAACAACCATTTCAAAATTCTAGATAAGAAAACTTCTTAAAATTCGGATTAGGCACACTGCACCTACCCATAATTTGCTTTTCAATAATCAACCTTGTCCCTTATGTGGCATTCAACTTACTATCTCTTATATCCTGAACGAATGCCACTTAATCAAGAATTGATTTTTAAACAGGACTCCTTCCATTTTGGAGATCTTGGACCCATCAACTCCTTTCCCAAGTCTCTTGTCCGATCAACCTTGTCTTTTATATGGTATTCAACTTACTATCTTTTATATCCTGAACAAATGCCACTTAATCAAGAATTGATTTTTGAACAGGCGTCCTTCTATTGTGGAGGCCCTAGACCCAAAAATTCCTTTCCCAAGTCGCCTGTCCGATCGACTTTTTATTTTATGTGGTATTCAACTTACTATCTCTTATATCCTGAACGAATGCCACCTAATCAAGAATTGATTTTTAAACAGGAGTCCTTCTATTGTGGAGGTCTTAGACCCATCAACTCCTTTCCTAAGAACCCTGTCCGATCAACATTTTATTTTATGTGATATTTAACTTACTATCTTTTATATCCTGAACGAATGCCACTTAATCAAGAATTGATTTTTAAACAGGAGTCCTTCTATTGTGGAGGTCTTAGACCCATCAACTCCTTTCCCAAGAACCCTGTCCGATCAACATTTTATTTTATGTGGTATTCAACTTACTATCTCTTATATCCTGAACGACTGCCACTTAATCAAGAATTGATTTTTAAACAGGAATCCTCTCATTTTAGAGGGCTTAGACCCATCAACTCCTTTCCCAAGAACCCTGTCCGATCAACATTTTATTTTATGTGGTATTCAACTTACTATCTCTTATATCCTGAACGACTGCCACTTAATCAAGAATTGATTTTTAAACAGGAATCCTCTCATTTTAGAGGGCTTAGACCCATCAACTCCTTTCCCAAGAACCCTGTCCGATCAACATTTTATTTTTTGTGGTATTCAACTTACTATCTTTTATATCCTGAACGAATACCACTTAATCAAGAATTTATTTTGAAACAGGAATCCTCTCATTTTAGAGGGCTTAGACCCATCAACTCCTTTCCCAAGAACCCTGTCCGATCAACATTTTATTTTATGTGGTATTCAACTTACTATCTCTTATATCCTGAACGACTGCCACTTAATCAAGAATTGATTTTTAAACAGGAATCCTCTCATTTTAGAGGGCTTAGACCCATCAACTCCTTTCCCAAGAACCCTGTCCGATCAACATTTTATTTTTTGTGGTATTCAACTTACTATCTTTTATATCCTGAACGAATACCACTTAATCAAGAATTTATTTTGAAACAGGAGTCCTTCTATTGTGGAGGTCTTAGACCCAAAAATTCCTTTCCCAAGTCCCCTGTCCGATCAACATTTTATTTTATGTGGTATTCAACTTACTATCTCTTATATCCTGAACGAATGCCACTTAACCAAGAATTGATTTTTAAACAGGAGTCCTTTCATTTTGGAGGGCTTAGACCCATCAACTCCTTTCCCAAGAACCCTGTCCGATCAACATTTTATTTTATGTGGTATTCAACTTACTATCTTTCATATCCTGAACGAATGCCACTTAATCAAAAATTTATTTTTAAACAGGAGTCCTTCTATTGTGGAGGTCTTAGACCCAAAAATTCCTTTCCCAAGTCCCCTGTCCGATCGACTTTTTATTTTATGTGGTATTCAACTTACTATCTCTTATATCCTGAACGAATGCCACTTAATCAAGAATTGATTTTTAAACAGGAGTCCTTCTGTTATGGAGGTCTTAGACCCAAAAATTCCTTTCCCAAGTCCCTTGTCCGATCAACATTTTATTTTATGTGGTATTCAACTTACTATCTTTTATATCCTGAACGAATGCCACTTAATCAAGAATTGATTTTTAAACAGGAGTCCTTCTATTGTGGAGGTCTTAGACCCAAAAATTCCTTTCCCAAGTCTCCTGTCCGATCGACTTTTTATTTTATGTGGTATTCAACTTACTATCTCTTATATCCTGAACGAATGCCACTTAATCAAGAATTGATTTTTAAACAGGAGTCCTTCTGTTATGGAGGTCTTAGACCCAAAAATTCCTTTCCCAAGTCCCTTGTCCGATCAACTTTTTATTTTATGTGGTATTCAACTTACTATCTTTCATATCCTGAACGAATGCCACTTAATCAAAAATTGATTTTTAAACAGGACTCCATACATTATGGAGGTCTTAGACCCATCACCTCCTTTCCCAAATCCCCTACCTGTCTGATTATCTAAAACAATCTAAATCAATAAAATTTGCGAACTTCTAATGTCCTCCTTGCAAGTAACGTTCCAGCACCGACAATGCCAATCCACACAAAATATTATGTCGCAAAATGACCTCATTGTCGTGGCGCTATAAAAAATGGCCTCTGGTATTTATCTCCAAGACCTTTCATATAAATAACCAAATATTTCCTTGTTCAAACGTAATATTTAATGACAACCCAAAAGCTAAGATTATTTACTCAATCAATTATTATATAATATATTTTTATGAACAGAATACGAAAAAATCCTAAATATTTTTTACATTTAAAAAAAAAAAAGAAAAAATGTTCCATACATATTTATATATTAAACAAATAAGATGTTTAAATAAAAAATATACAATAATTATAATAAAAGAGCAGCAAAAAAGAAATTACACCAAAAATGGTAATCAAAAACAAACTAATGCAATGGTGATGTTTTTTTTCTTTTTTTTTTCTTTTTTGTTAATATAAAAGCACTGTTCGTAATCGTGGGGTTATCTAAACATGATATAATTTTATGTAATAGTTAAAATAAAATTAACATAAATTGTTTCTTCTCTTTTTTATTTTTATTTTTTTGCTTTTATTTCTTTAGCATAATTTTATCTATACTGGTCCAAATCGTGGTAAATATGAATGGCGGACAAGTTCGATTTGATAACAGGTGTGATTGGTGTCAACTGGAAAATATTTGATTTATTATTTTTTTAAAATTAATTTATAAAATAGTTTAAGAAGAGTGGAAAGGATAGTTTGGAGGTAAAGTGTTTTTTCCCCTCCAAATACAATTATGTAAAATTATGAATAGAAAACAAATATTTTGTTTTAGTTCATTTAATTTCATAACAGATGGCGCAAAAGTCATCAGAAGATTTTCTCATTTTTGCAAATGGCGTCTTATGACACGTGGTTATCTTCGCGACTTAATGAAAAGAATTTAACCGTTTTAATAAATACAATTAACAAATGAAACCTATTCTTTTTACTATCTTAGAAAATCAATACGAACTTTTCCGTTCCTGCGTAATTAATTGAAAAAAAAAGTTCAAATTACTTCAAATCCAAATAATTCTTAATATAAACGGTATAAGATGACGTCACTATAATTGAATAAAAGATTTATTTTTTGGTTTTTTGAAAAATCAACCCAAACCTTGAATGTGAAGTTTAGATTTATTCACTGAGCTTTCTTGGAAAATTCAGTTACCTTCAGAAATTTTATCAAAACATTTCCATGATTATCACCACATGACGCGAATGCATTGGAATTTTACATATATTTCGATGATTTTTCTTTTATTTCGAATTTAGTTTTTACCAAATTATAATATTAACAATAACAACAAAAAAAAACAACAGAAAACAAGTAAACAAATTCTTCAATGTCCTAGTTACATTTATTATTAAATATGACTTCATTTTTCCAGGAAAGTATTTTTAATTTTTTCCCCTAACATATTTAGGGCAATGAATAAAAATAAAAAATTCTAGGTAATATGATTTTTTTCCAATTAATTGATTTAGTAAATATTTGTTAGAAAAATTAAGAAAAAATAAAACAAAAAATACTTTTAAAAAAAGTGAAATAAAATAATTATTTTCAAATAGAAAATAAGAATTATTCATTATATAGTTTAAAAGAGGTTAAATTTCGTATATGTTATTAAAAAAAAAGAATTTATTTAGACTAAAAGTTTATTTACCAAATATTTGCGCAAAAATTTTAAGAACTTTTTTTCTCCAGAAGTGGTAATTTTAACCGTAGCCCAGTTTCGCTCTTTAAAAGGAGATTAGAATCATCAGCGATAAGGCCATACATATATGGGGCTCTAAAAAACCCAGGGGTGACTGTAGAGAAGCCATTGTATCCTAGCAAAGGTAACTGGTGTCTGGTGTGCATTTTGGTCTAAAGGCATTTGATACTCGATTTTTTTTGTCTGAATTTGATGATTTTAATATGTCTTATATGTGTGGTTTTAATAATATTGAGCCACAAGCTATAAAATATGTCCAATTGCACGTGCCTTTATTGCATGTAAAGTTCGTAGAACAGCGTAATTTTGATATTTGGTGATAACAATTGGCCTCCAAGATTGTTCGATTTAAAGTCGTTGAACTTTGTTTTTGTAATGTTTCGCAAAAGGTGGATTTCAAAACTAATACCCATCAAATAATGGTTGATTTACAGTATAAAATGTGTTAAAAATAATTAGAAATTACCTCATAAAGATTGAGTTTTGCAAGAGCAGATTTTAAGTCATTAAAAGTTACGATAGTTCAGAAGGATCGAGTCCTGCAGTTTTGATTTTGATGGAATTTAGTAATTATTAATTTACTCTTATTTCCTAAAATTATAACTTTACTCTTATTACAGTTGTTTAATTTATCGTCAAATCGCCTGAATTGTCTTAATGCTAGAAATTTGCCTTCCAATACAAATGTTACAAGAAATGACATTGACAAAAAGATTTTATCCTTTCGTAGGTCTTTTCATTTCCTTTTTGAGTTAAAGGTCACTAGAAACTTACCATCACTTGAAGTAGTCCTGTTTTTACCTTTAGGACAGGCTTATTCTTAAACAGAAATTAAAATGCATACATAACCGGTAAGGTTATTTTTAATTTATGGCCTTTAAATGGAAATTAAAATTCTGAATATTGAAAAGCTTCTAAAAAGATTTTATTTATTTTATAAATTTTAAAGATTATCCACTTCAGTATTTTGGAAAGTTAAGTTACATAAAACACATTTATTTAATTATATTGATAAAATATTTTAATATTTATAACATATAACATTGCTTAAATAACTGCCACAAGACTTGTTCAAGAACTAAGTCTTAATAAGGTAATTTTTTGAAAAAAAATATTTCGCACATTACGGACTTTAATTCGACCATTACTTGATGGATGTTGGGTTTTAAATGATCCAAAGTTTCAGAGCAATTGCCATAACCAAATCTAGAAATTATGCGTCTTAGGAATGCAGTAAAGCTAAAATTTATTCTGTTGTATCGCTCGTTTTATTGAAACCACATTTAGTCCAGTTTATAATCTTCAAGTTCAAGTTCAAGCCAAAAAAAAAAAACGATTATTATACGAAATTTGAATTTCCGCGGGTTACGTATACTCGATTTTCGATTTTTTGTGGCGTTATGTTGGTACTCATGTCATAACCATAAACTCATAATTCGTCACCAGTAATGATCCTCTGGTGCAAATTTGGGTCATTACGGACAGAGTCCAACAGCTCCCCGTAGCAATGTTAATGCGATGCTGTTTTTGGTCGTAAATGGGCAAAAATCGAAGACGAGCCAAAACACGTGGAAGCAAAGCAGCTATCAAAACTTAAGTAAACATTCAAAATGGCCGAACTTGTCGGCATAAATGAGATACATGAGTACCAACATAACTCCACAAAAAATCGAAAATCGAATATACATAACCTGCGAAAATTCAAAATTCGCAATACTTTTTGAGCAGACCTCGCATGGTCATAGCGCTCAGAATTGGGTCTTTCCTTCTTCATTGTCAAAGGAATTAGAGCCAACGTCACCTTCAGACCAAAATTCGCATCACGCCAGACACTTTCCATGGATACTAGTAATTTTCAACGACTAACCGACACTCTCTCCCTTAAACCAAACCCCCCACCCCTCTAACAAAATTAGCAAATCAAGAAGAAATTTTTTTTTTAAAATTGGCATCCAAATCCTATTTTTTCAACACCCAATCACTGACGTTTCTTCTGCGTAACAAATGTCAAACATTATTCATATATATTTGACATTTTGCAAATGACATAATTGTTGTTTCCGAACTATAAAATTAATATAGACTCGGTAGTTAACAGTAAATAATTTACAAAAAAAAAAAAATATTTTTTTAAATTAGTTAAATAAAATTGACAAAAAATTCAACGAAAAAAAACTAGAATTTTCTAAAATCATTTCGGAATTAATTAAACGATTTTTTTACCCATTCAAAATCATAATAATTTGTACATTTTCTGAAAAGTCATCGATAAATTGCAAATCAGCTGTTGATCTTGGAGAGCAGACCCATAATGAGGAGATTGAAGTGCAGAGCGCTAATGTCTCTACTTTGAAAATATTCGCATAGAGAGAGAGATAGAGAGAAAGAGAAAATATTCCGTCAAAACATACTCGTACTGAATTACATTGACTCATAATGAAACTGACTGACTGGCCCACTAACACCGACACAGAACTGCCAAAAATTTGCCATCAATTTTCTCATAATGAGACATCATAAATTAAGCAAACCAAATAATCTGCGTTCGTATTGGTCCGGTTCCTCGTCGGACTCGAAAGGAATTATGAACGTTTGTTTTTGTTTTCGAATTGATAAATCGGTTCGGTCGAGTGTCGGAAACGTCAGAGCATTACGGAGGAAAACTAAAAAAAAAAACCCAAAAAATTCGCGTATTTTGTTCCGGGAGGAGTCGAGAAGGGGGTGCACGCTGAACGCGTGGGCTACTACTCAACTGCTTGCAAACCTGACATCACATGGACTTTGGAACTGTTACGTCGCTGCCGACGTCGTCATTTTTCATTTATTATAGCAGAAATTGGATTTTTTCGAGAGCACACACTACACACGCACGCATACAGTTACAATTGCGAAAAGAGGCAGCTTCGTCGATGAATTGAGTTTGAGTTGAATAAAAATTCGTCGCTTTTATGTTGCAAGAGAATTAACTGTACCAGTTTCCATATGTGAGCTGAATGGGTGTGCGAAAAATAACTAACTAAAAAAAAAAAAAAAACCAAAATAATATAAACGAAAACATTAAAGAATGGGGAAAAAATAATAAAAATCGCCTTGGGCCAATGCGCACGAACGGATCGTTTGGGTAAGGTCAGGGCACCCAAACATGAGGAAATGAGTTCGCAAAATGTTCTTTGAATAGCGTTGTTTTGGCGATGTGTACGTACGTGTACGTGGGCGACTGGCGGCAGCCACTATTCCACGAATGAGTTAGAAGCTGGTCGGTCGGGAGACTCTCTTCTGAGCTTTCTGTTAAGCAGCGCCAGTGTATTAGCCTCGTGGGAAATTGCGAAAAGATTCACGCGCACACCGACCACCGACCCCCGGACTCAATGGAATTTACCAACAACAACAACAACAACAACAACAATAATCAACCGCGTTCCGTTTATTTTTTCTTCTTCTTTTTAATTCTTTTGAGAACGAACGACTTTGATTGAAATCGAGTAACAACTATCAGCTTGGGAATTTATCGAAGTGCAATTAGATTAATTTGAATTTTTTTCACACTAATTTAATCGATTGGAGAAAAATTTTTATTTAAATATTTTTTTTTATATTAAGATGGGATAAAAAATATTTTTGTTTTATTTGTATTTGAAAATTGATTGGAACAAATTCATTTTAATGGAAATTTTTTTATTATTTATCGTAAAACGCTATCTTTAATATTTGACTGCAAAAATCAAAATATTAAATGACATTTTTTTGTCCCTCTCTTAAACTACAAATATTTTGTAAGGAGCAAATTTATGCGAATCACATATAAATTTATAATATTGCGGTGTTGCTCCAACTAACGAGAGTTAGAAAATACTAATAAATCTCGGGTCTACTGTCTCCTTAGTCCCCGATTAGTGTTTTTGGGAACTGTAATACATTCGCCTAAACAAAGTGAATATTAAAAGCGATCTACGAGGTCTGTTCAAAAAGTATCGTGAATTTTCCGCGGGTTACGTACATATATTCGATTTTCGATTTTTTGTGGCTTTATGTTGGTACTCATGTCTCTCACTTCTGTCGACAAGTTCGGCCATTTTGAATGTTCAGTTAATTTTTGACAGCTGCTTTGCTTGCACGTGTTTTGGCTCGTCTTCGATTTTTGCTCAATTTCGACCAACAACAGCATCGCATTAACATTACTAAGGAGCTGTTGGACTCTATCTGCGACGACCTAAATTTGCTCCAGAGGGTTATAACTAGTGACGAATCATGGATTTATGGTTATGACGTGGAAACCAAAGCTCAATCATCCCAATGGAAGCTGCCGCATGAGCCAAGACCGAAAAAATTGCGCCAATTTCCCCGATTGCAGGGGCGTGGTGCATCATGAGTTCTTGGCACAGGGTAGAACGGTAAATAAGGAATATTACCTGCAAGTAATGCGCAAGATGCGCTCAGCAATCCGCCAGAAACGCCCGGATTTGTGGAAGAACAAAAATTGGCTTTTGCACCATGATAACGCCCCTGCTCATGCATCGTTGCTTGTGCGCGAATTTTTGGCCAAAAACAACACACTAATAATGCCGCAGCCACGGCATTCCCCAGATCTGGCCCCCTGACACTTTTTCTTGTTCCCGAAACAGATTCTTTGATCCATTTTTTGGAATGGGTAAAAATCGAAGACGAGCGAAAACACGTGCAAGCAAAGCACCTGCCAAAAATTAACTGAATATTCAAAATGGCCGAACTTGTCGGCATAAGTGAGATACTTGAGTACCAACATAACGCCACAAAAAAATCGAAAATCGAATATACGTAACCCGCGGAAATTCAAAATTCGCGATATTTTTTAAACAGATCTCGTATATAACAATGTGCTAAAACCTTTATGGACTTATGGACTAGAACTCTTGGGATTCTATCAAGCGCTCCAGTTCAGTCGTTTCCAATCTATTCAGTCAAAAATCTGTCGTATAATTTTGAGTTTCTCATAATAAAAAGTTTCATGCTCGTTATAAAAAGTTTCATTTCTCGTTATGAAAAGTTGCATGCTCATTTACCATATCATCCCAATTATCTTGTATGAGAATTATCCTCAGTGACCCTCCCCAGTAATAATACTCGTCGCTTGCGATGCCAGTGATCACGAGGCTTTCTAAGCTAATCAAATGTTTAACAAAAACTTTCCAAAGTAAGAAAGAGTAAAAATAAATAGGTTGTGCGTAAGGTAAAGTTTTTCTGGAAATTCGCTTCAGAAAAGAAGCTTTTATCGGAACTAGGAATCTTTTTTAATAGGACAAATTCCTGAGGGTTCTGAGAAACATTTAAAGTTAATTAAATATTTTTTTGAATATTTATCTAAAATCCTTCTTGTAACATACATCAAAAGCGTTCGTTTAAGATTTGTTTTTTTTTTTAAATACAGTCAAGAAAATTGTTAGAAAATTTTGTCTTGGAAAATGTTTGAAAAATCCCAAAAAAATTTTTTTTCAAATACATAAGTTCATATGAAAAGGTGGTAATTTATTTACTGACCAATTTTTTTTATTAAATTTAATGATCAGATATATAATGTTGTCATTAATGGGCATAAATTCAAAGATTTGTCGATTAAAAAATACTGCTAACGAGCATAAATTTCTAATGTGGCAACCCAACAGAAGATTAGTTTAATGTTAATTAAGATTAAATTGAAGATCTATAATAATAAATAAATAAAATTAGGGAAAAAAATACTCCTCAACTATTTTACAATATTTTTTTCTTTTAGGTCCACTTAAGTTTCGTGTTCTGTGACGATTCAAAATGATAATAATCAATGGAATTCGATTTGATGCGATCCCGTGCGACCTACAAACGCTTGTAATTGCGATTACGTGGCGACATAAACCGATGATCGTTGCGCGTCCAAATTGAAACTACGATTTCAGAGACGCATGTGCATGTGTGTTCTGTTGTGCGGATCCAATGCAATCCAATCCGATCGTATCCCCAACCACTTTGCAATTAACCAAATTGTAGGACTGCGAACAATCGCACGGCATCGAATCGAATGTGTTGTTTGGGTTTTATTTTTTCTTAGTGGTTTGGAATGGTTTCCTCGTCTTCGTCGATCGAATCGAAAAGCGAAAGTGTGACATCTTTTCACTTTCAAGGCCGTTTCGATAGTGAAACTTTTTGTTTGAACAAAAATCGAACAAATCAACTTTTATAAATTATTTCTTCGATTCGGATTAATTGTGATTACCAGTCGAGGAAGCGAGTATGATCGTGTGGGTTTTTCTTTCTTCTCACCTACATACATTACCTGATCGGAGGTTTTCCTCCCAAATTCTTAATTCCAAAGTCAATTTAATTTCAAAAAAAAAATATAAAAAGTTTATTAATGACTGTCAATTTTTTTTAATGGATTTACTTTAATACTCAACCGCGATATGCATTTGACGTTGGGGGTGTAAAGGAAAATTTTCTTGTGGTTTAATGGATTTTCTCGAGAATATGACTGTTTACCTATTGATCTTCAGTTGCCCTCAATAGACTGCAATCGTATAAGTACTCCTTCTTTATCATTAAATCCATCATGAATGCGTCGAAGCTTTGCTAGTATTTGTTATCGAAGAATAATTTAATGGAAAAGTGGGCCTGCGAGATGCGTATTACTCGATCGGGTACTGATTGGACCTGATGCATGGCATATGAGTAAGCCGACACTGATCTCGAGTGAGAAATTTCTATGACGGCGAGAGTTATTTTTGGTGAAATTTTTCAATCTTCTGACCTTGGTCTTGTTGTTACTTTCAATTCCGTGTTCAATTTGGACCAATCTCGAGTACACACAATCCAGACTTTGTTTATGTTATTGGTCAGGTAAATATAGCCTACTCCTCTCAGTACCGGTCTTTGAATGTGACTTTCTGATTGTCAGCAGGAGGACACGATGGTGTACACATTTAAACAGGCGTCTAAATATAATTTGTTCACGTAGAAATAATGATAGAAAATTTGTTTAAGAAATATTACAACATTTGGCCTTTATCCCAAATGTTTCGTTTTATTTTCTTAGCTGATAAAAAGTGACTTTGTTTGAAAAAACTGAAACTTGTCGATAGTATGAGTATTTGTTTAGTATTAGCTGATACTTGTACAAAGTAGAAATTGTACTTGACAAAAAATAAAAGTGTTTCACCTAAAAGGAAAGTGAGAAATTGAAGTTTGAATACATTTTTTCCTCCTCTTATTTTCATGTTGATTTTAATAAGTTTTCGAATTGTTTTTTTTGTAGTTGTTTTTCATCAAATAAAAGGCAGGTAATAATTTTTAGTTTATTAAAAGGATTACGTAGGATTGGATATGATTTATAGGATTAAACTGTATTTTTTGATATTATTGCAGTTAAACAAAAAATCCAATTGACACTTTGGAAAGTATCATGAAATAAAAAAGGGTTAAAATATAGATTTTCGATAAATTTTATTGCATTGTTTTAATTTTGCCATTATGAAAAAAATTTAAAATTTTTCAAATAGTTGTCACCAGACTTTTTCCCAGTCTCAATTCTTTTGAAATAGTTTTTGCACATTTCGGTCTGTAATTCAGCCATTAATTAAGGGAATTTAGTTTTTGAATATTCTAAAATTTAAAAAGTATCTGTTGTAAACAATATCTTTCTAAAACATATAAGAAAATGTCCAACCACTTAAAATCAGACGATCTTTTAAGATAATTGACATAACCACATTTCAAAATTACAGGTTCTGGGAACTTTTCGCGTAATTGAACCAAAATTTGTAATGTTATATGGATTTTAACATCGTTTTTTTTTAACTTCATATGGTTAAGTTTAAAATCTTTAATTTCAAGTAAAAAAAAGTTAGTTTTCATATGCTTTTAGTACTTAAAATTAATGGTAATTTTCTTTAGTTCTTCATTTTCAAATAAAACCTTCCGACCGAAATTCTCACCAAACATTAATTGTTGCAGATAAAACTGCTTTTTCATAATTCCCATCTGGATTACCAGAGCCTAATATATCACAATTTTCCTTATTAACGTACCCACCAACCGGCATTGCAATCCAAAAATGTCTAGTTTTAAGCTAAACAACTTTACTCTAAAGAATATTTACATTTGACAGCTGTCAATACTTCCCAAAATACATTTAAAAAAAAACAACTGCAAAATGATGATCTTTTCAACGAGCCATTACAAAGTTAGCCAAATTGGAAGACGTTACCCAACGTGATATCACAAAAAAATTTGGCTGACAACTGACTAACAAGTGGCTAATGGCTGACGTTGGCTGATGAAAATTTAAGGGATTAGATGGTCAGCCAACTTAGCTGACTTATCAGTCAAACTTGTTCCAAAGTCATCTGTTATCGTCAGCCAATTTTTTCTAATTTTGATGGCTAACACACATATGTGTAGTTGTCTGACAAAAGATGGTCAGACAACTACAAATTTTTGACAGACAAGTTGTACGCCTATCAAACAGTTAGTCAGCCGTCAGCCATTAGCCAGTAGTCAACCGTGAGACTAAAGTCGACCATTATCCAGTGGTCAGCCGTTAGCCTAAAGTCGACCGTTAGCCAGTAGTCAGCCATTAGCCAGTAGATAGCCATTAGCATGAAGTCGGGAGTTAGCCACAAGTCAGTAGTCAGCCATTAGCCAGTAGTCAGCCGTTAGCATAAAGTCGTCCGTTAGCCAGTAGACAGCCGTTAGCCTAAAGTCGGCCATTAGCCAGTAGTCAGCCATTAGCCAGTCATTAGCCATTAGCCAGTGGACAAATAGTTAGTCAGTAGTCAGCCATTAGCCAGTAGTCAACCGTTAGCATAAAGTCGGCCGTTAGCCAGTAGTCAGCCATTAGCCAGTCATCAGCCGTTAGCCAGTAGGTAAATAGTTAGTCAGCCGTCAGCCATTAGCCAGTAGTCAGCCATTAGCCAGTCGTCAGCCGTTATCCAGTAGGTAAATAGTTAGTCAGCCGTCAGCCATTAGCCAGTAGTCAGCCATTAGCCAGTCGTCAGGCATTAGCCAGTGGACAAATAGTTAGTCAGGAGTCAGCCATTAGCCTAAAGTCGGTCGTTAGCCAGTAGACAGCCGTTAGACAATCAGCTAGTCTGCCACATCCCAGTTTGACACATTGTGTTTTCATTTCTATAGAGCGCTTTAGCATATGAATACGATCGTATACGAGTACGAAGTCAAAGCCTCCCGTTTTTATACCTAATCTCTAAATAAGATTATTACCCAAAAAAAAAAACTTGTAGGACTCATAAATTATCGATCATATTTGAAACAATTACCATTTTTCTCTATTCAAATATAATAAATTAAATCAAGTAATTATAATAAATAGAAAAAAAAATCATGAATAACAAAAATACTGCCTCAAAAAAATATATTTATTATAGCAAAAAAAAGAAAGATTTTATAAAATTAAACAATTCAATTTAAAGCAATTTACAAAAAAAAGTGCTATAAATTTTTTTAACAAATCATTAATTTTGTCCTAGAAAATCAATCAATAGAACAAAAAAAATATGGTTTCTTCAGCGAATACAACAAGAGAAAGGTTATGACAGGAATTTTTGTCATGGCTGACGTAAGGTTGTGGCTGACGGCATAGTTGACAAACCGAAAATGTGTCTGATGTCAGTCATAATCATACTATTGGACCGTCAGCCATTTCGTCTGAAAAAATAGGTCGGCTGATGAGTCAGTCAGATCAGCCAATAACACAAATAAGTCTATTAGACGATCAAATTTTTGTTAATAATAACTTTGAAAAAAAAAACTGTCAATCAAAATCAAATGATAAAAACATCAATTATACTTTTAAGTTGCGAATGGTTCCAACGCTACAAAAGTAAAGATTCCAACGTGGATGATAAAGTGCGTCCCGGACCAGCAAAAAAGTTTGAAGACGCCGAATTCGACGCATTACTGGAAGAAGATCCATGTTCAACGTAACAAAAACTTGCAGATTATTTGGGCGTGACTCAAGAAACCATTTTCCATCGTTTGAAAGCCTTGGGAATAATCTAAAAGCAAGGAAATTGGGTGCCATACAAGTTGAAGTCGAGATTCGTTAAATGGTGTTTTTTTTCACGTGCAAACAGCTGCTCCAACGGCAAAAAAAGAAGGGTTTTCTGAATCGTACTGCGACTGACGATGAAAAATGGATCCATTACGATAGTTTTTACTTTAATACTCAGCTCGCTACCGAACACAACTGATGCGTTTGAGCCGAGCAATAAAGTAAAAACGGCCACTGAAATTGGACGTCTTGCCGCATGCGCCGAATGCACCAGACATCGTCCCTTCCGACTACTACCTCTTCCGATCGATGACACATGGCCTGGCCGAGCAGCACTTTCAAACTTACGAAGAGACTAAAAATTGGATCGATTCGTTGATCGCGTCAAAAAATAATCAGTTTTTTCGACATGGAATCCGTATGCTGCCGAAAAAGCATTTTTCCACAATAAAGCCTCAAATTTCGAAAAAAGGGCGGTTAATTTCAAATTATACAAAGCATCTGACCGTTTGGATAAACCAAAAACTTCAACCCCACCTGTATAATCTTCAACAATAGCAAAAAAAAAAAATAATATTTATTTTATTAAAAATAAAACAAAGCAAAAACTACAGACACAAATACCAATAATTAAAAAAAAAATCATTATTATTTTAAAAAAAAATTGTTTTTATAAAAGAAGAAGAAGAAGAAATTTATTATTATTATTTTTTTTTTAAAACTGACACTGTGAATTAAAAATTATCGAACTGTATTTAAATATTCATTAGCGGTTAGGTTGGAAAAGCTTCGCGTAATACGTTATGTGCGGACGTGGCTTTAATTATAATTTAAACAACGTCAAAATATCCGCTGGGACTTTTCTTTTTCGCGCGACCAAATTCTAAAAATGGGTTAATAGAAATTCGTTATTACCTCTTTTAAAATAATTTGTATTTTATTTCACTTTTATTTGTATTATTTTCTTTAATTTATTTATTATTTATGTACCTGCAGTTTACCATACCTCTCTGGTCAGTTGGAGGTTTCCCTCTCACACCTGCCCTAATCATACTTTGCATATTTTCATTTTTCAACAAGTCTGACTTTTATTTTATTTTGATTACTTTATTGTTGTTGGTATTGATTTTTATTTATGCTATAACAATATTGTTCCCTCCTCTGCCTTTTATATGCTTTCACGTATTTTCCGCTGATTATGTCATATTATGTTGTTCATGTTTGATAATTTGAAACACTATCTAAGCCTAGCCAAGCTCTGAACAACACCAATACTAGTGAATTCAGTTGGAATCAAGACAAAAAAATATCTTATATAAAAAATGTAAAAAAAATTCCATGCATAATTCCCTAGTTAGCCGATGAAGCATCTTCGTGCAGCCAGAGTTTTAGATAAATTTCCATTTCGCGCCATTATTCTGATGGTATTCAGCTACTCAGCAATGAACTCTGATTTTTTATTTCTAATTCAAATTTTTGTTTTACTAATTGGAATTTTTTTATGTTGACGTTATGCTAATTATTGTTGAGAATCATAATTTTGGCGCATATTATTTTTTTTTCTATCTGCCATATTTTCTTACAATTTTGCATGTGGAACTGTTTTTTTTTTGTTATATTCGTGCATGTTATTAAGCAAAATGAATTTTCTCAGCAATCATTATGAACTCATAATGTTGGTACTACTGCTTGCCCTGGGAGAATGAAATTTTCTCACTTGTACGATTAGATAAAATGAGGAAAAAATATTCATCTGAACCTTACGAAACCTATGGTTTACCATATTTCAGGGAAAATATTGTATATTTTGTGAAGATATTATGTGAATTAATAGCGATTTTAGATAAAAGAGTAAATTGGCGAGGATTTTTTTAAATATATTCATCTTCTTCCTACTCTTCTTCTTCTTCTTCAACTTCTTTATCTCCTTCCCCTCTTCTTTTTCTTTTTCTACCTTGTCCACCTATTTCACCTTATTCATATTCTTCATATTCTTCATCTTCTTTATCTTCTTCATCTTCTTCATCTTCTTCAAGTTTTTCTTGTTCTTCATCTTCGTCTTCCTCCTTTTCTTATTCTTCAACTTCTTCATCTTCTTCCTCCTCTCGTTCTTCTTCTTCCACCTTGTCCACATCCTTCACCTTTTTCATCATCTTCTTCTTCTTCTTCTTCTTGATCTTTTTCATCTTTTTCATCTTCATATTCTTCATGTTCTTCATCTTCTTCGTCTTCTTCGTCTTCTTCTTCTTCTTCTTCTTACTCTTCTTCTTCTTCTTCATCTTCTTCATCGTCTTCAACTTCTTCAACTTCTTCATATTCTACACCTTCACCATCTCCTTCATCTTTTCATCTCCGTCATTTTTTCATCTTATTCATCTACTTCTTCTTCTTTTTCTTAATCTTCTTCATCTTCATCACCTTCTTCATCTTCTTCATCTTCTTCATCTTCTTCATCTTCTTCATCCTCTTCATATTCTTCATCTTCTTCATCTTCTTCATGTTCTTCGTTTTCTTCATCTTCTTCTTCGTCTTCTTCTTCTTCTTCTTCTCCTGATTTATCTTAACCATATTTCGTGCCCCATGCATGAAGCAGTCAAACATTAAATTCTTCCATCCGTCAATTCCTGCGGTGAACGGTCTCAACCAGCAGACTACTCCCCCATTACTTCACGCACATTTGTGCAACTACTTGGTCCTGGCTCTAACTAGTTCCATCCATTACCGGCTAACAGTCAGCAATCAGTTACAAGCTAGTTATCCTAACTGTTGATAGCAACGCTTACATCACCTCGGGATTATGCCGACCCTAAGCTCCAGTCCTAAGACTGTACCAGAGATGTAGGTGGCAATCACAGCTATCCACATTGGCTCCTCATCTTAGCCAAGCACTGCGGATGATCCACAGTGGGGCTCTCGACACCCGTGGTACCAGTCAGTTTATCTTTCAAGAGTACCTGGTAAGTACCCTTCACTCAAACAGCTACGGAAAGGTAACTTGTAATTTCCTGCCACAGCTCAGGACCGCGGGTTCGCCAAGACCCGTCGGCAACTACTGGTATCGATCCTATCGAACATATCTACACCCAGAGTGATCGCCTTGCGGAAAGTTTAGATTTAATAAGAACGGAAAAAAATTTAAAAATTAATTCCTTGCTTAGCTCATTATAGTTAATATTCAAAGTGGTACGTTATTCCAATTTCGTTATATAGTACTTAACCCCCCAAACCGCCCGTCCCTCTTTCAAAGAATACATCATATAATCTCTGTTGTTGGGAATGTTTTCATTGAATCACTTTCAATTTCAATAAAGAAACGTACTTATGCATAAGAGAGCTCCAATAGCTTACTTTTCTTATTATTACCTCAGATGGGAAAAAATTATGATTCTGTTAATCAGCATTGGGGGGATCTATGAGTATTTTCACGCTTTCGGTTTTAGTCTAAGCCAAACCGAGCGAAGGGAGAAGAGGGATGGTTATTTGGTGGTACAAATATTGTAATAAACATTGAGTGAGAGAGAATTAAATTTTCACATCAATAATTTTATGGTAATCAGACTGTTGTCTATTATGCATTTGGATTATTCGTACCTGTAAAGATTAGTTAGTTAGTGTACAAGGTAAGCGGTGTGCACAGGTGCAAAAATGTTCAAGCGTCTTATGATTATGAGGCGAACTACCGGAATTGCTAAATCCTTTATTTCGAGTGCGAATGGAAATTATTTCTCGTTCTCGGGTGCTAAATTCGTAACGCTCTATAAACTCTGTTCGAACCAACCAGTAATGGTAACGAACGTGCCTGTATGAGAAGTTATGAGCTTTCACAGTTGAAAGCTTGAGTACAACATCATCTTAACCTGCTTGCTAGAAGGAGTGAAAACACATGTTATACAAAAGGGATGGGGTTGTGTGATTATCTGAATTTTCCATGTGATACGAATATGTGAGAAGATCGGTTATGTTTTATTGCTACTATAATTATGGTTGGTTTTATTCTTTTACTATCGTTGTTGTAAATTCAAATTGAAATGAGAAAAAAACCATATAAATTTTCAGTTGAATTTTTAATTGGCCCCAAAGTTCTTCGTTAATATCAATTCTCCCCCTTGCCGTGCCAGCTTGTCTGCTCTTCACTCTGTAAGTTGAGAAGCGAACGAAGACTTTTCATAATTAGATTTTTCCATCGTGCAAGATTTGATTAACTTACGCTACCAGAGGTTTAATTGTGATCTTTCTCTAGCATGCTCCAGTGATCAGTGGCACTGGTTCGAGGATTGCATAATTTGGCACAGTTTTCAACTAATTTATGCAATGATATTTTTACAAATGAACTCAAGTAGAAATGCTAGCGATTTTGTCAACAAAGGATTAAGACCGAACAAAATCAGTGCCGGACGTATTTTCTTTTTTTTTTGCCTCAAATTTTCCATTTTTCTTATTTTACTTCTAATAATAATTTATCGCATTCCAATTTCATGGCATTTGGATTCGTAAAATAAATGGAAATCAATCGTAACTATCATACTTATATACTAGTTCTTAGTAATTTTAGATACTCGTATTATTTTCAGATACTTTTGTCACTGTCATTAATAAAAGTTCGATTTAGTTTATTTTGTTGGTTAAATTTTCAGATTGCCTAAATTTATATATTTTTCATATTATTCTGTTTAATATTTGCACAATCGCAAAGAGTGTAGAGCTTATTTGTTCTTTTATTGATAAAATCCGAAATTATTCATGCTCTGGAAAATGTGCGGTTTCGTAAAATTTCGTATTTTTTCTTGCATTTAAACAAAAATTAAAACGAATTACTGTGCTCTAATTTAGTAAAAACCTTCTTTTGTATAGAATTTTTACTAAAAATTCAATCTTGTACAAAATTACGAAAAAAAAATCTTTTATTATCTAAAATTATGTTAAAATAGCATCGATCCTTGTTAGCTTGTGTATAAAATTTTTCATCTTCTTCATCGTGTTCAACTTCTTCATATTTTTCATCATCATCTTCCTTATCTTCATCAGCGTCTTCATTTCCTTCACCTTCTTTAACTTCTTCATCTTCTTCATCTTTCTTATCTTCTTCATCTTCTTCATCTTCTTCATCTTTTTCATCTTCTTCATTTTTTTCATCTCCTTTTTTATCTTCTTTGTCTTCTTCAACTTCTTTGTAATCTTCTTCATCTTCTTCATCTTCCTTATCTTCTTCAGCGTCGTCATTTTCTTCATCTTCTTCATCTTCCTTATCTTCTTCAGCGTGTTCATTTTCTTCAGCGTCTTCATGTTCTTCAGCTTCTTCATCTTCTGCATCTTCTTCATCTTCTTCATCTTTTTTATCTTCTTCAGTTTCTTCATCTTTTTCACCTTCTTCATTTTTTTCATCTTCTTTTTTATCTTCTTCACCTTTTTTATCTTCTTTGTCTTCTTCAACTTCTTCATAATCTTCTTCATAATCTTGTTTATCTTCTTCATAATCTTCATCGTCCTCTTCTTTTTCACCTTCTATATATTCTATATCTTCTTCATCTTCTTCATCTTTCTTATCTTCTTTATCTTCTTCATCTTTTTCATCTTCTTCATCTTCCTTACCTTCTTCAGCGTGTTCATTTTCTTCAGCGTCTTCATCTTCTTCAGCTTCTTCATCTTCTGCATCTTCTTCATCTTTTTTATCTTCTTCATTTTCTTCATCTTCTTCATCTTCCGTATCTTCTTCAGCGACTTCATTTTCTTCATCTTCTTCATCTTTCCTAGCTTCTGCAGCGTGTTCATTTTCTTCACCATCTTCATCTTCTTCAGCGTCTTCATCTTCTTCAGCTTCTTCATTGCCTGCATCTTCTTCATCTTCTTCATCTTCTTCATCTTTTTTATCTTCTTCATTTTCTTTATCTTCTTTATCTTCCTTATCTTCTTCAGCGTCTTCATCTACTTCAACTTTTTCATCTTCTTCATCTTTTTCATCTTCTTCATTTTCTTCATCTTCTTCATCTTCCCTATCTTCTTCAGCGTCTTCATCTTCTTCAGCTTCTCCATCTTCTTCAGCGTCCACATCTTCGTCAGCGTCTTCATCTTCTTCAGTTTCTTCATCTTTTGCATCTTGTTCATCTTCTTCATCTTCTTCATCTTTTTCATCTTTATTATCTTCTTCAGCCTCTTCATTTTCTTCAGCGTCTTCATATTCTTCAGCTTCTTTATCTTGCTTATCTTCTTCATCTTCTTCATCTTCTTCATCTTCTTCATCTTCTTCATCTTCTTCTTTTTAACCATCCTTCATAACCTATGCAAGTCCTGTTGTTAGTGGTCTTAACCAGATGACCACTCCCTTATCTCTCCTCTAACCAGCTCCATCAATTTGCTAATAGTTAGTATTCAGTTACAAGCTAGTTACCCTAACTGTTAGTAGCAAGGTCTACTGAAACCTCCTCTATTCCGCCATCCCTCAGATCCAGTTCTAAGACCGTACTAGAGGTGTAGGTGATAACCTATTGTTGGCTTCTTACCTTGACCAGGTACGGCGAACAAACCATCGTAGGACTTCCGTCACCCATGGTATCGGTCAGCTCCGTTTTGAGGATTACATAGTGAGTACTCTTCACTCAAAGAGCTACAGTAAAAGGACTTGTACTTTCCTGGCACTGCTAGACCACCTCAGATATCCTATCATACGGATATGCACCCAAAAGTGGCCCCCTTGCGGGAAGTCTCTTGCACAGCAGTAATTTCGATGTTATGATCAGAATTTTTGAACAAACTTTTTCAAATGAATCACATTTTTAAGTATGTTTAATTTAACTTTTTTCCGAAGCACAAAGTAGATAAACTTTTGGCACAAAATATCAAGAAAAACATCTTTTCTTATCCACTTGGAAATCTACGTTTATGATTAATAATTAGCCTGTTTAATTACCATCTAATATCGAATCAATTAAGTTTTTGGAATTTTAACTTTTCGAACTTTTCTTTTCATGTCCTAAATTTTAAATTTAGTAAAAAAAAACCTAAATGAAAAAAAAATAGATACAAAACAGAAAATAGGAGAAAAATTGAAAAAAAAAGTAAAAACAGTCGAAACGAGTTGCAAGACCAACTTTATAAGATTATATAAGATTGTCTAAGAAAAGTTAAAGAAAAAAAATTAACAGTTAAAAAATGATTTTCTTTCGATTTTCTAGTGAAAAGGCAAATATATTATGGAAGAGAAAAAGAAAAAAACAACGGAAAAGATTTGTAGGTCATCACAAAACTCTTGATTATTGCGTCATAATCGAAAAGTTTGTTATTTTTTTCTTCTTTTTCTTCGTTTTCCTTTTTCTTTTTTTTTTAATATTTTGTATTCATTATTTTTATTATTATTATTGTATTTTTGTTTTTGTTGTTGTTGTTGTTTTTCCAACATTTTATGTCTACTCTGTTTTTCTTTTGCACTTTTCATTTTCGATGGAAATAAAAGTAAAAAATTTCCTTTTTTAAAAAAAAAATAAATAACATCGAAAATGGTTTTTTCTTCTTTCATTTTCTTTTTTCTTTTGTGCACACAATTTGCGCAGCGACCGCAACAAAATGTGTTAAGTAACATCGCACAGTCGATCGAAGTTGTTGCCGCCATTTTGTTTTTGTTTTTATGTCATTTTCTATGTTTTCCACCATCTTTTTTTTAATCGTCATTTTTTCCACAATTTTCTCTCTTCTTGATTTTTTATCTAAAGTAATAAAAAAAAACAAATTAAAAGAAATCAAAATATTAAAAATAAATAATAGTAAACTACCAACAAACAAAATATGGAAGCTGATAATAATAATAATAATATTAACTGAAGATGGAATATGAAAAGAAAACATCGAAAATCCACATGATAAGTGGTTTTGTGTGTATTTGTAGTTATTTGTTAGCGTATATTATGAGTATGAGCGCTAATCTCGCTAATATTGGCAATAATTCATGATTTTTTTTGTTTGTTGAAAAATTGGACTTTGAAGCTAGTAAATATAGTAATTTGGGTATTTTCATTTAAAAAAAAATTATATTTTTCTAAATAGACAATAACCTGTGAAAGGATTTACCTTGGCTTGTATGAACAATACTTTGAGTCAGCCATTTTTGAATGTTATGTTCTAGTGCCATCTATTGGCATATTATCAATTCTCGAAATAAATTTTTTTCACAATTCATTTTAAGAGTAAAAAAAAATTACAAACGAAGCAAATTTGTAGAATTATTGGAATTTTATGCTGCGAAAATTTAAAAAAATTATATTTCCCTTGAGTCTACTTACCAAAATTTGTTTTTGCAATGTACATAAATGATTATCCAGTTTAGAACTTGGTTAATAAGATTAGATAAAATATATTTAAAATTCTGATTTTATTTTAAATTTTATTTTATTATATTACTTGTACGTTGCCATTATCCATTAAAAATAAAACCATTCAAATGATTGCCACAAAAAGTTCTACAGATCCTTCTGAGGTAATTTTTGATGACGCTTCGCACATTTCAGGCTGTAATATGACCACTGCCTGACGTACGAGGTATGTTCAAAAAGTATCGCAAATTTTGAATTTCCGCGGGTTACGTATATTTGATTTTCGATTTTTTGTGGCGTTATGTTGGTACTCATGCTCTCACTTATGTCGACAAGTTCGGCCATTTTGAATGTTCAGTTAATTTTTGACAGCTGATTTGCTTGCACGTGTTTTTGGCTCGTCTTCAAAAAAATGTGTATCAAATTTTTTGGAAGACGGAATTGCGCGGACACATTTCGAATGTTAGCTGTGGCATATGGTGAAGCTACCTTGGACCGAAGCAACGTTTACCGGTTGTACAAAATGTTCTCAGAGGGCCCAGAAGATGTGCGAATAAAACGCGCCAAGTTCGGTCGAATGTTACAGTTTTCTTCCATTGCAGGGTACAAAGGTCAATAAGGAATATTACCTGCAAGTTATGCACAAGTTGCGTGAAGTAATCCGCCAAAAACGCCCGGATTTGTGGAAGAACAAAAATTGGCTTTTGCACCATGATTACGCCCCTGCTCACGCATCGTTGCTTGTGCGCGAATTTTTGGGCAAAAACTAATAATGCCGCAGCCACTATATACCCCAGATCTGTCCCCCTGTGCTTTTTGTTGTTCCCGAAACAGATTCTTTGATCCACATTTTTTGGAATGGGCAAAAATCGAAGACGAGCCAAAACACGTGCAATCAGAGCAGCTGCCAAAAATGAAGTGAACATTCAAAATGGCCGAACTTGTCAGCATAAGTGAGAGACATTAGTCCCAACATAACGCCACAAAAAAAATTGAAAATCGAATATACGTAACCCGCTTAAATATCGCGATAATTTTTGAACAGACCTCGTATTTTAATTTTTAAACATGGAAAAAGTTTAGGATTGTCTGTATTATAAGTAATATAATATTTTATACATAGTTTTATAAGAAAACGCATAACTGTGTCTAATCGCACAA
Source organism: Atherix ibis (assembly GCA_958298945.1). Classification (NCBI taxonomy): domain Eukaryota; kingdom Metazoa; phylum Arthropoda; class Insecta; order Diptera; family Athericidae; genus Atherix; species Atherix ibis. The sequence goes on along the minus strand of OY282605.1, from coordinate 23,837,072 downwards.
TTTCGGATGTAAACTTTTCTGGAAATAAAGCCGAAAGTTTGTTCTGTTGGTATCGTTTCTATTTTAAATCATTAATTTTGCAGATTATAATCATTAAGTTAAGGCTGAAAAAAGTCAGTTAACATGGGGTTGTAGAGCTTGGAATTGAAGGTAACGGATAGACTTCAGATGGAAATGCACCCCCAGACAGATATTTTTAGAGAATACAGTAGATTTTTCATAGTCACTTGTGGATTTTTAAAGCCCCATGCATGACAATTATGCTCATTGACGTATTTATCAAGTGAAAAATGTGCCTCATCGTTGATTTTTTGAGTAATATTTTTATTTTAAATTTTTAAAGTTACAAAAATATTCTTTACAAACTATAAAATGGATATCACTTATATTCTGAATTGTAAATAAGACTTGATATTATTTTCGAAAAGCTCACATTTCCAATTGCACTTTTAGCATATTATTGTAAAATTATTTATTATTAATAATAAAAATAAATAAACTTTCACTTAATCTACTTTAATTTTACAAACAGTTTCATATAAATTTGTATAGGAAGCGATCTATTTCTTTATTAGAAAAAGTTGACCTAATTTTCGTACAACAACAACAACAAAAAATTGCCCAAAAAAAAAAACTATTTTAATTGTCCATCTTAAATTAGTAGCTTCTTATTATATAGTTTGCCAAAAAAAAATAAAAAATCAACATGTCGAAACTAGTTAGTAATGTTAACTGCTTTTAAAAATTTTGTCTAATTTTTTTTTCTTCTTTCATTCGATAAGATCCAAAATAATTGCATTTTTTGGGTGTGCTCGATTGGAAATCGCCCCGAAAAATGGCGTTCCGCATATGTCAAGTTATATAACAACCGATTTATCTATTAAAGTTGAAAATTATTTCGTTTTTTTTCATTCGTTCCATATTTTTTTTTCTTTTTTTCCAACTTTTTGTTAACTAACGCAGAGGAGGGGGTGAATACGATTCGTTACTGCATCGTATCAGAAATCTAAGTCGGATCTGAGTCGGTCATCAAAAAGCCCATCACCGCAACTCAGCCCACGGTAGTTTTCCGTGAGGTTAGTTAGTATTCGTATTCCTGGGAATAGTTTTTTTTTACAGGGGGAGGAAGAGGGTAGGATGAATTGAAAATAAGCAGACTCATCCGTCTTTGTCTGGTCTAGTCTTCAGAAATCCATCCATCCATCTTGAAGCGATCGCCGATCTACCGACCGCAGTCAATCAAGATTCTTCAGCGATAACTTCGCTATCTTCCCGAATAGATTGAAGCTTCGACTATTCAGAGCTTACGGCTTTTTGGATTGGATTTTCATGTACTAACGGAAAAAAGCGAAATTTCGTTTGTCGATCAGCATAGGAACAACACCGGCTACAATGGGTTGCTGCAGTCTCTATGCTGCGCCAGTTCTCCTCTTTCCGCACCGTTTTTTTATGAAGCATAGAAAAACGATGAAGAAAAATGCGTTCATTTTATCTTCATTGTTCTCATATTCACTTTTATTTTCGTTTTCCCAACCCATCTAATCTCTTAAGCACAACTTAGGAAACCATCACAATATGCACTCTAACACCAAAAGTGCATCGTTCATACGATTCTATGGGGGGGAATCGTGGGATGAAGAGGAATGCTTCAATAAAAATTTAAAAAAAACACCATTTTTTATTGCTCCGTTTTTGTAACTCTTATGGCCTCTTCCACATCTTTTTCTTCTTCTTTTTCTTAATTTTTTTTTTTTATTTCTATCATTCTGGAAATTAGGTCACGACGTGATTGAAGATTTACTTTTTATTCCACATTCATTTTCGTTTATGGTTTTTCTATCTTCTTCTTCACTTTTATCAACTTTATAGATTTTTTGTTTCTTTTTTCTTTATTTGATTTTATATTAAAAAAATTTCAGTTTATTTATACAATGCTATCTTATACACACCAATCCATTCACATATAATACATAAAAATATTTTTCTTTTTTTTTCTTCATATATTTTTATTCACATGGAAACATTAATAATTTATTGACAAAATTATTGTTATTATCACAGCACTTTTACATCGTTCATGCAGTGCTATAAATTATGAAGAGGCAAAAGGAGAAAAGTGAGAGAAAAATCAACTCGAAGTTTTGCGATTTCTCATAAGCCCTACAACAGCAAAATGGAATTCTTTCAAGACTGACTGGGCTTGACTGGCTTAAAAATGTATTTCTAGTTTCTTTTAATTGATTTTATATATATTTTTTCTCTTTTAAACTATTATTTAATAATTCGAATATTATTTGTCCATTTTTTAATAATTTAAATAAATAAAATTCTAATTCAAATCAATAGGCAAACATAAAATAAATTCAACTATTAGATTATCCAGTTTACAGTTTGGAAAGTAAGATAATCTTATTTAATAATTTTTAACAATATAATTATATTAAAAATTAAATTTTAATTAGATAAAAATATGCCATTTTATGTTAAATATAAAAATAAGAAAACTTTAAAAATTTTCTTCAAATGTTGTGATTTTAATGTAACCACGTTGCACGCTTTTTCGAAAAAAGTTTTCATCAATGATGAGGCTCATTTATCGCTCGCTGTATACATTAATAAATAAAATTTATATATATAAAGCTTTAAAAACTTATATTTGACTTGTAAAAATAGCCATTGTATTCAGAATTATGCCATACTGTTGTATATTGTTGTTGAAAAGTTTTATTTTGTTTGAAAATTAAGAAAAAAAGACGGATTGCCTTGATTCTGAGCGTTCTGATCTAATGATAAAAGATTTATTTAAACTTAAAATTTAAGTATTTTAATCTGAACTATATGCGTTTTTAATAAAACGGCTCCAAAAACCCATGTGCTAGAACAATTTTTGGCTTTATTGCACAAACTAATCCCAGAACGTTTAACTTCAAGATTTGGTGATGTAAATTGGCTTCTATGATCATATTATTTGATACTTATGAATATTTTTTCTATAGAAATATATAAAAAATTATATCCTTAAACTTTTGAGCATATAAAAACTAATTTATGTAAAGTAATTGTTAAATTACAATTTGAAATGTACAAAAAAGTCATCGAAAATTACCTAAAAAGTTATGAGTTCTGTAAGAATTTTTATATAGCCATTTAAATTTAGCAAAGATCTTGCCATAATAATGGCAAAATCTATAAAATAATTTAAAAATAAAAGTTTATACAAAATCTATATTAAAAGTATAATTTTTTTGACTTTACTTTCCAGATTAGAAATTGGATAATCCTTTTTTTATATTTTTTTTATTTAAGATTTTATTAACAAAAAAAAAAAAGTTTTTTTGGATGATGTGAAATTTTTGATTTTCCTTTTTGATTTACTTGACCAATACGAACATGGATGATGCTGTCAGTAAAAATGTCGCAATCGATGGATGCTGCATGAAAGGCACGCCACACCGAACGAACGAACAAACAATTATGCGCCATCAGCATCAGTGCCTTAATGACCGCGGCGATCAATTAAAGTCGGAATACAATCGATTCGAAAGGCATCGAGACTGGGAATTTTAGGCATCGTACATGCAATAGTAATGCACATCACGATTTTAAGAACGCATTACCAATAATTTTTTATTCATAATCGAACACACCGACAATCGTCCACACCATCGCCCGGTGAGTGTGCCGACAATAGTCATCATCACCGCAATCGATTGATCATTAAACCCATCAACAGATTCAGATTGTGTGCATTACGACAATCGAGACACACTTAGAATCGCCAGTTCTGCCCGAATTCAACAAATACGATCAACATGATTTCCAACACGATCAACATGATTTTCAACATCATCACGATCAGCAACATCTCCTCTTTCCTCAGTTGTCATTAGCCAAAATAGTGAAGATCACCTTCTGTCTGTCCCACTATCCAACTTTGGATTTTATAATTTTTCAATTTCGCTCTAAGGATGCCCCAATTTTATCAGTTATTTTTCTAGAATTTCCTTATGAAATATTTCCAAAATTTCCAAACTCTTTCAACATTTTGCCACCTCTTATAGGATGCGACACAAAAATACAAGTTGATCTAGTAAACGAGTATATAATATCCACACTTAAAATGCTAATAAATCTTAAATAAAAAATTCTTCACTGTTGATCCGGAAAAAGTATGTCATTTTTTTTCTAACAAAAAAGTTTTTATTTTTATTTCCTCTATTAATCACAAGACCTCCCAGTTAGAAGATAACAATCAACAATCAACGTTACAAGCCTGTCAAGTATGCACTTTAAGGTATTGGAAATTATTCTGTTTTTTTTTTTTGTTGTTGATTAATTTGTTTTTGTTTTATTCTTTTAACTTTTAAAAATTTCGAATTAACAATATTTTAAGTTAATTAGTATTTAAGGGTGGAAAACGTGGTCATGTGAAAGATTTTAGTTTCACAATTTTTACATGACTTTATTTTTTGTATTATTTACTGTAAAAAATTTTAGTTTCACAATTTTTTACATGAAACCATTATTTTTGTATTATTTTCTTTTAATCAAGTGTTAAAGGTAAAAAATAAACCAAAAAGAAAATCATTAGCAGCGGTTGAAAGTAGAGTCGATAATGCAGTTCATCAAAAGATCTCCTTTGACTGCTCGCTTTTGAAGCAAAAAAAAAAAACTACAAGAAACTTTATATTAAAAATTATGTTTTTAAAAAAAAAAGAAACAATTAATCATCTATAATAATTAAGAGAAAATATTAATTTTTTTTCTTATTTTCATAATTTGTCAATTTGATTTTACAGATTATTACAACAACATTATAATCCATTTTATGGTTTGAAAACTATTGCTTATTTATTTGAAAGTTATTTAATAAATAAACTGTTTAAGATAATATTTATTTAAAATAAAATTTGCCATTTTATTTAAAATTAAAAAAAATTAAATTTATATCGTAATAAAATTGACTAGCTGACTGAATTGCCTAAAAATTATGTTCAAAAATTTTTCACTTTTTTCGTTTAATTGATTTTCGAATTAAAAAAAATTGCTATTTAATGCTTAAAAAATTAATCAAAAAATAATTGTAGAATTTTTTTAGATTCTATTAAGTTTTTGTGGATTTTTTTTTGAATTTTGATCTGAACGAATTTTTTTTTTAAATGAACAAGGGGAGATGGTCAGGACGAGTAATTTCGAGATTTGGTGATGGCAATTGGCATCCAAAATTGCGCAATGTGCCGTTATTGGACTTTTCCTTATGGTGATATGTAAAAGATCGTTATAAGGCAGATAATCCTTAAACGTTAGAGCTTTAATAATTAACATACTTCTAGTAGGAAAATAATATTCACAAAATTCAACCAAAAATTACCTCAAGAAGATCGAGCCCTGTAAGAAATGTTTTTCTAGGAAATAAAGTAATGGAATGTGAGAATTAATATGATTGGAAAAGTAACGATGACACTTTTTATAATAAGACACACATCATGAACATAAAGGACCTAAAAATTATGATCGATAACATTTTTGAGAACATATAAGGGAGCATCGGCAAATTTTCGAAGTATTTTCCCTCTAAAAGAATTGAATTTAACGCGAACTGGAAGGCTTCATAAGGACACAGTATTCTGGACCGTAAGACCACAGAGTAAAACCGTAAGTCAATATTGGTTTCAGTAAGGAATTGTATAAAAATTTCTTTGCTTCAATCAGTTTTGTGATGTTTTCCTGCCATTAAGATATGTGGGAGAGTAAACGTTATATGAACACATTTGCGTTCTTTTACTTTTATTAATCACTTGATAAACCAGTTCCGAATGGGTTGGAATTAGGTTTGAAGAATTTTGGAATGGCTGGGGTTTTTTGGTAGATACAAGAATTTTGGAATGGCTGGGATTTTTTGGTAAGCAATAATACAAGTGTTAGTTAATGAGTGTATGGAAAAGGATCTTTTTGAATTTCTATAGTAAGACTCCATATAAGATTAGGTCCAAAGTTTCACTAATATCTAAAGCTTAGATTACACCATGCTCTAATACAAGATTTTCTCCTGCAAATGGTTCGCTGTCAAATCGTTTAATTCTATGAACAGTTTGCCGGTATATTACACTGATCGTGTAAGTGCACGATATTTGTACGTAGACGCGCAAATTTTGTACTTGTCAAAAACGTAGAGTGGGAAATTCAGCGAACCTATACATGATTCCATAGTGCTTGCTCGTACACATAGTATATTGCATATGACGTCGTTTATATTTTTTAGTTAAAATTTTGACATTTGACATAATTTACACGTTGATTATTTTGATATTTGACAGTTCCCATATTTACTTAATACCTGCGCATATTCATTAATTCGTATTTATTTTATTTGGGATAAATTTTATTTAATTTATTACTATAATATTTATTGTTTAAAATAAAAAACTAATTTGAACCAACCTGATGGAATTTAAAAAAAAAAAGTACAAAAATCGTTAGCGTATATTTATATATAAAAATATTTTTAATAAAATTCCAGTACCAGTAGAAGATACAAAAATATTAATGATGCAATTATTATTAAATGAAATGTTAAAAAAATATATTTTATAAACGAAAATAAAGAAACGATTTTTTTATTCTGTTAAAACGTCACTCATAATAACAAAGTAAATTTTTAAATAAGAACAAAAGCGACCAACTAGAGAATTCTAGCAACGAAAAATACACAACCCAGTTAGGCGTGCAAAAAGGAATTTCAATTCGTTGATTAATTATTTTTGCACATGGTTATTCAAGCTTGATCGTTAAGACTGATCGTTAAGTGCTCGATTTTTGTTTGCGGCGTACCTGCACAATCCCTTCTATGTGCAAAATTCGTACTTGCTCGCGTATATTTTACGCTGTCATACACGCAAAAAAAGGGAAGTGTCATCTTTAGATATTATATTAGACGCACGATATAATCTAAGCTTTAGAATATACCCGAACAGTAGTATTTCCTCTTTAAATAAAAACAACAATTTTTGTTCACTAAACTAAAAAAAAAAATTGCTACAAATTTCAGTTTAGTCGTGATTCAAGAACAAATTCCTAACCATATCATTATTGCTGAACCTAAAATACGAAAAAAAACTACAACTGAACAGAAAACAAACAAAATAAGTATGAAAATAAAAAATGTAAGACCTCAGCCAAGGTTGCTAAGAATCTCCAGATCAACAACAAACAAAAAAAAATATATATAAATAGTCTCAACTAATTACTTGAGTACATAAGATAGTTGGTTATACAATAATTTTATGGCTTAGTAAATTTTCAGTTTATGTTGTATAATAATTTTCTTACACATAATTGGAAATTTTCTTAGCCCTTTTCACTGTAATCAATTGTGTCTAGTGTTTTTATCGGCTCCATTTGTCGAGTGATATCACACAGATAATGCGAATAATGACAGTCAAAAGGGTCCTATGTGAGAGTGATTATAGTATTCCAAGATAGTCTCTTATTTAGTGATAACATTTTTAAAGGTAGTTTCTTACTAATATAATTCTGGAAATAATGGAAAAAATATTTTTAAGTTAATAAAACAAACAAAAATTTAAAAAAAATAACAACAAAACTGAGAATAAGTAAATAAACAAACACGAATGCTCGTAATTCTTGGCATTCATCCATTTGACACACAACTTCAAAGGGTCTCCAATACCAAACCGAATCAGTTAACTTAAGCGAATATGTAGTAGGTGATCGTATGTATACAACTGGTGCTATGGAAAATTAATAGTAGATCCCCCCCCCCTCTTCCATCCCCAACACGAAAATCAAACGTCATCAGTTGGAGTCGCAGCCCAGCAGTAAGTTGTCTTCCATTTGAGGAGCGAAAAATTCATGTTCATTTATCAAAATCGACGAGAATTTTTTTGACATTGAATCCCCAACAAAAGGGAAATATTATTGAGTAACGCATTTTTGATTAAGATACTGATACAATTAATACAAAAATAAATACAAAATAAAACACCAAAAAAATTAACAATAACAAAAAAATAATAAAAGATAAGAAAACATTTACTCTGGAAGTTCTGCTGTTGTTAATTTTTTCTACTTTTTCCCTAAGGGCCTAATTAGACAAATTATAAATAAATAAAATGAAAAGAAAAAAAACTTATTTTGTGCTTCTAAAAACACTCTAATTTAAAGGTAGACATTTTTTGAAGATTATAAAAATATTTTCTTAAACCAACGAAAAATGGTGTTACGATTTGTTTTTAATGATTGTAGTCAGTGTGAATGATTAAAATTAGCAACTTGGATTAATTTTATTTTCTTAGAATAGAAATTTTTGTCTACAAATGATATGGAAGAATTTTTGATATTTTTATTTTCCTATAAAAATTTATAAACATCATTATGTTTATGGTTAGTTATTTTGGTTGGTTTTTGGAAATATTTTCCTATTGGAATTTTCAAATTATTACTTATCCATTTTACAGTTTGTATAATATTTAGCCATGTTATTTTAAAAATTATTAACAAAATATAATTTATAGTAAAATTTGGTTGGATAAAACTTTGCCATTTAATTATTTTATATAATATGAAATAAAAATATAAATAAAATGTAAAAGATACGAAATTTGTGTGCTAGAACAGCAAGCTTTGGATGCTGAATTTTCAGTTTTTCTGAAGCTTATTTCTCATTCGGTGAACTGGTCAATAAGGAAAACTAGCATATAAAACCTATAAATAACTATAAAGATATTATTGAATCAATGAAAACTGATATTTTTGGTTTTATTTCCTTAAAAATTACCAAGAAAGGACCTTTAACTTCGATTCTAAGCGATATGGCCATATTAGAACCGATTCTTTTTGGTTTAAAGTTTATTGTGCGAACAATTTTCCAAGGTGCGTACTCTGGAGATTTGGTGATATCAATTTGCCTTGGAAATCATGCGGTTCGACACTGTTGGACTTAACCAACTCCCCCCCCCCTTCCCTCTATAAGATTATATTTAATACTATATTTATATAGTCAGTTTTAAAATTTTCGAATATTTAAAATCCAATGTCCATCAAGTAATAACCGCATTACATCGCGGAGAAATATGTAAAAAAGTTCACTTAAAAATTAAGTTAAAAACATCAAGTTCTATTAAAAGTATCATATATTTTTTATTTTTAAATAATGGCAAAGTATATATAATATAATAATATAAAATTTTTATAAAAAACTAAATTAAAATAATTTTTTTTTAAAATTTTACTTTCAAAATCTCAAATTTGATAAAAATTTATTTTTAAATAAATTTTATGTTACGTATTTTATACTAAATTAAAATTTTTCTCATGGGGACAAATGGTTTTTTTTTTTAATTGAGTATCGTGAAAATATATTTTGCCCTTAAAAAAACTTTTAAGTAAAAAATATACTTTATCTCAAAAGATTTTAAAATAAAAATATTCGTAAAAAAAATTTTGTAAAATCAAAAAAAAATTGTTTTTTATTAAAATTTATAAAATGTTTTAATAAAATTTCTACTGTTAAGATATTAAAAAATTATTTCAATCAAAATAATATATTCTATTAATTTTACATAATTTTTTAAAAGTTTTCTAATAAAAATTCTTTAAAAATTAATATTTTTTTGTTGGTTCAAATTAAATGAAAATAAAAAAAAAAAAGATTTCTAAAAGTAAATTTAAATTTGATATCAAAAATATTCTTTTTGGGGCCAATTTAGTTTTGGAAGTAATTTTCATAAATATTATTTTTGAGTAAAATTTTTTTTTAACAATAATACTGAAAATTTAATAAATCCAGAAAAAAAAAATTCTAAAAAATTTAATTAAATGAATTTTTCGGGTTTAATTATATCAACAATGTCAAAAAAAATACCAAACCAATAATTTCATTGAATAACAAAAAGCAAAAAAAAAAAGGTCTGCCACTACATGATAAAGCGAAGGGCAGTCAGTTTGATAAGCCCTAAAACTAAAAAAAAATTTACTCAGTGGGTCGTTTTCTAAGTGATTTCTGTCTGTATTGGTCGTGTGTATACAAGAGATTATAAATTTTTTTTTTCCAACCACCTACATGCATGCAGTCAAATAGTTGAGGAGATCTCGTGACCTAAATTTGAAAAAATCTTTACCGCACTTCTTAGATTCACTTTTTCTTCCATGTTGGACACCCTGAAATAGATGAATAAAAAGAACAACAACAACAAAAAAACACTACAGAAATAGAAAAAAATTAGACACAAAAATTAAATAGCAACCGACAAGAATAAGAATAAGAAAAAACAACCAAGATGGAAAAGGAAAGAAAAGGAGAAAATTCGTAGATATGAATGGAAGACGAAGATGAACTGACATTTTTGGGTGTTATTGGGGCCCAGTTATTAACTAGGAAAAAAGCTTAGTTGGGAATGTAAAAACTAGGGCACGCACTGCCCTGTTTGGTATTTGTTGGTCAAAATTGAATAACGAGAACTTAGTGCAACGGGGGAAGTGGTGCGGTTGAATCTGTGGCGATAAAAAATTTATTATAAATTTACATGAGGGCAGAGGATGAACAAGCAATAGAACTTATTACATAGCCGATGAGAACGAGCCCCCTCACCACCCTACTGCACTGCGTTTTATTAGAAGCAGTCGCCTATAAATGCACGAACAGCGATCATACCAACCAGCAACAGAACAGACCCTTTCTACCCTCGCCCTTTCCGCATAGAGCGCGTTCGTTAAGAGTAGAAGTTTCCGACAATCGAACGCATCGCACATAGCCTCTCAACGTGCTCTGACTATCGCGTACGTGTGTATACGTTACCAATGGCCAATAAAAATTGAGTTTAGTTTTATTTTTTACATTTTTGTTTATGTGTTCACATCCATTTATGGGGAATATGTGCACAATTCGATATTTGGTGGCCTCTGAACTTTTCCACTGTCATTTTGTCTCTAATTCAGAGAAGAGAATAAACAAAACTGCAGTAAATGAGAAGAAAATTAATATCAATAAAAAACACCTTTTCTCCTTGATTTTTTTTTTAATTTTCTTTTTTTTGAACTCCCAAAGTAGGCGCACGTAATTTAAATGAAAATTAAAATTTATTGGTTTTTTTTTGGCTGTCTGATTATGTAGAAAATTTAAAGGTAGAAATTGGATTTAGGATAATACCACAAGATTTTATTGCAATGCAATATTTATGGTTAAAAAACGAACAGAAATTATTGGCGTTCCTACTTTGGAGCAAGCAACTTGCAGTTGACCATGGGAAAAGGGAGCAATCCAGCAATTGTCATTGGGCTTTTTTGATTGTTTTTGCGAAGGCAAGGCGCACTGGAAACTGTAGGCACCTGAAATTGAAGGGCAAATTGGGATAAGTCATTGGAATGCTGGTTCTCGGCTGATCTATAATAGCAAGGGAGCATTATCAAGGTGGCAGAAACCCTTTTAGATAACAAACAGCTTAATCCGCATCTGTAATTGAGAATTTGTATTTTGTGGGGTCTCCAGAAAGATTCAATTGATTCCGACCATTTACTTTATTGACGCCTGCAAAGCCAAACGTTATTATTAAAGGTTTTCGTAATATTTACTACGGGTATAAGCTTAAATACGCTGTTTGATTATAGATGGCGTGAGTATGAAAGCATATTTAGCTGCCATGGGCACGCCATTCTATTTTTTTATGAGTTTGACATCTGTGAACATTAATCAGTGCACATTGTCAGTAATTTTGTACAACATTCATTTTTCCTTTGGTAATCATGTCTAGATTTGTGCCAGAAAATGAGCATATACGGGAAACTCTGCTTTTCTGCTTAAATTTGAAGAAATCGGCCGCCGAATCGCATCGAATGCTTATGGAGGCCTATGGTGATAGTGCTTTATCGGAAACAACGTGCCGAAATCGGTTTTGTCGGTTCAAAGACGGCAATTTTGACTTGTGGGACAAGAAGCGTGAAAATCGGCCTAGAAAGGTTGAAGACCATCAATTGCAGGCTCTCTTGGATGAAGACGATACCCAATCGAAAAAAATGCTCGCAACCAGCCATTTACATGTGTTTGCTGCCATGGAGAAGATTGAGAAGATCGGAAAATGGGTGCCGCATGAGTTGAACAATAGGCAGATGGAGCGACGCCATAAAACATTCGAAATCTTGCTCGCCAGGCAAAAAGAAAGTCGTCCCTGCATCGGATTGTGATAGGCGATGAAAAGTGGATATATTTGGAGAATCTTTAACGCAAGAAATCGTGGGTTGATCCCTGCCAACCATCAACATCTTCCCCAAGACCAAATCGCTTCAGACGGAAGACGATGCTGTGCGTTTGGTGGGATCAGCAGGGTAACGTCTACTATGAGATGTTAAAACCTGGTGATACTGTTAATGCCCACCGCTACCACCAGCAACTGATCAAATTGCACCGTGCTTTGCCTGAAAAAACGACGGATTATCAACAAAGACATGACAACCTGATTTTCCTTCACGACAACGCACCATCGCACACGTCAAAAATTGGTCCGAAACTACTTGGAGACACTCAACTGGGAGGTGCTACCCCACCCCGCTTATTCACCAGACCTGACCCCTTCCGACTACCACCTGTTTTCGTCGATGGGCCACGCGCTCGCTGAGCAGCACTTCGATTCTTACGAAGTCGTCCGAAAATGGCTTGATGAGTGGTTTGCCTCGAAAGAGGAAGAATTTTTTTGGCGTGGTATCCCCAAATTGCCCGAGAGATAGGAAAAATGTGTAGCTAGCGAGGGCAAGTACTTTGAATAAATTTGTTTTTGATTTCTAAGTTAAAAACATAATCTAAAAAACAGCGGATTTAAGATTATACATCTGGTAGAAACAACAAATTATAATCTGAATTAAGCCTGAGTAAATTTTCCGTAGGCTGTTAGGTTATGTTTTTAACTTAGACATCGTAAAAAACTTATGTTATAAACAGTTGCGACAAAAACCCAAAAAAAAACTCAAATAAACTTAATTTGCTTAATTAAAAACGGCAAAGAAATGAAAAACGTTTGAAAAGATCCTCAAGAAACGAAAAAAAAGTGTTTTTTTTTAATTGTTGCATTAGAGCGCCATTTTGGCGGCCACTTTAAGCAAAATAAGGTATCGCAAAAACACTCCCCGTACCGTTGAGCGGTTAGGAGCCTATAGGGAATATGCAAACAAATATTCGCTTTTATATAGGGTGTCCCAAAGTATTTCTATATGAAAGTGAAGAAGTAATTGTTTTTCAGGCTGTGTGGCATGTGGCATCGTCTTGTTGAAACCACATGTCATCCACATTCATATCTTGCATTTTAGGCACAAAGAAACTGCACTATCATAACACCATTGACTGTTATTTCCTGACCAGATGCAAATTTCGAAGAAGAATGGTCTTCAGCCCAAAATCCGCACCAAACACGTTGTGGATGCATTTGCTTTCCAAAAATCACTCGAGGATTTTCTGAACCTCAAATGCGATGAATCAAGAGCCTCATCACTGAAAATAATTTAGTTCGAAAAATCAGCATTCACTTGATTTTTTCCCATAATCTATTCAATGAACCCCATTTGCTGTGTGTGGTTAGTAGGCGTCACTTCTTCAGACAATTGACCTTTGTAAGTATGAAGATGCAAATCTATCGTGAGAATACGCTGTAGAGAGCTTCTCAAAATGTCTTGCGTATATTTAAATTTTCTGTTTCCTATGTTCACTTATATCAAAATTGTAGTCTTAGTAAATAAGTTTTTATATATTGTATATTATTTGCTGTCCAACATACGAGCTGTGGCAAAAAAGTAATGAGATTGGAATCACTACCGAGAGCAATCTGACATGATTAGTGAAGTATTGGAACAGCGAAATTTGGAGTAATGATGTGCCATCAAATTTTATCTGAAGTTTGGCGAGTCCGCGAGTGTGACTTACAAAAAGGTGCAACGAGTATTTGGAGAACATTCCTTATCAAGACGTAGTGGAAGACGAACCTTGCTCAGGGAGGCTTTCAACCTCGAAAACTGATGAAAACGAGGGAGGACGAGTGAGGATTATTTTAAGGTCAGATCGTCGATGAACATTTTTTGTCGGTGCAACGAGCCTAAGCACAAAGGTGACATGAAGTATTTTTATGGTTTATGACTCGGGGGTAAGCATGAAGGGTAAGAACCCTTCAACTAGATTGAGCCCATAAATGAAGACTAAAAATCACGGGTTACACATAAATGAAAGCAAAACAAGATACATGTTGACTGCCTGGACGTCGAAGACAATGCAAATTAGCAGTAGTCGCAAACAGATAGGAGATTATAGCTTTGGAAGAGTTAAATTGTTTTTAAGGGTTTCAAGGGTGCTGGTAGCCAACAGAGCCTACTCCAGTCAGTCTAAATTATTTCGCTCAAAAATTCTGACCCTAACATCGAAGCTGTGCAAGATACTATTTTTGCCAATCCTCATTTTTTTTTTTTTTTTAAGTTTAGATTAATGAGGTACAGGGGGAAACCTTCAAAAGGTGCCTCACTAAAACCTAACCTGTACCTCTACCCTTGCTCTCGGAACGATGGTTCCCCGGCGGCACTCTTTGTAAATACTACTTCGCCGGGGCGTTCTTATTTGATATTACTGCTGTCCCGCTGCTATGACGCCTAGCGGCCTATTCTTCGTACGTGGTGCGAAGATCCTTGATGATAGATTCCGCGTACTCTGCGACACTGTTCCAAGCCGATTGGCTCTTCAGCATGCACTCCACTTCTGGACTGATGGAACGGTCCAGATTTTTCTCCAGTTCTGCCCGTGTCCCCTCGTAGAAGGGGCAGTCGAAGAACACGTGTTCTGCATTTTCAATAATATCGCGGCAGTGATGACAGTTTGTGGAGTCAGTTCTCTTGAATCTGTGCAAATATGCCCGAAAGCATCAATGCCCAGTAAACAGTTGGGTAATATAATACCCGACTTCCCCGTTCAGGCGAGTGACCCATTTGGTGACATCTGGGATCAGCCGATGAATCCACCGACCCTTCGTCGAACTGTCTCCAGTTCTCGTTTGCTCTTCAAAATGTTGGGGTCTCAGAAAAAACCATTCCGATCCCTTGTTCTAGCTTGGGAGGAGGATCCTTCGACGAATTTCTTGCACCCAATTTGAGGATAGACCATTCCGAAACCTTATTTAATGGTGATATCTTGAAGCGTTATCGCGACCATCTGGTTGTGGACACGTTATCCGTATGGATAAGAAAGATCCTACCTGAAAAGTGTACAAGGTCTCAATTTATAGTCTCAGAAGACGAGGTAGACCCAGGATGCCAAAAATATGCTGGAAGTGTCGAACTGGGACGGACTTCCCGTTGTTGTGCCATTAATGATGATGATACAGCATTTTTAGGAGGGCCGAAAAGCGTTGGAACACGAATCTTACTCAGTGAGGTCTTAAACATTGAAAACTGATAAAAATGAGAGTTGAGTGAGGGTTTGTCGTTGATTGAAATGAGAGTTGAGTGAGGGTCGGCAGAAAGCATATTTTGAGGTCGGAGAAGCAGTGAAATTTGAAATTCCCACAGCGAAGCCTTCTTTATCGAAAACTGATGAAAATGCAGAACCTCCAAAGGACTTTTATTTGCAAAAGACTTCTTGTTTATAAAAAAACTTTAAAAGGCTTTTAAAATAAGGATCTCCGAATTAGATAGAACATTGAAGACGTTTGCGCACTTTAACATGATAACGCCTTTATCGCATGCCTCTCCAGCAACGAGTTTATTTTTCAGAAAATGCGAAAAAAGATGTCCTATAAAATTTTGTGGAAAGGTTTATAAATCCGCAAATTTGACTTACGAAAAAGTGCAACGAGGCTTTTGGGAACATTCCTTATCCAATAGCACTATTTGGAGGGCGGAGAAACAGTGAAATTTGAACGTTACTCAGCGAAGGCTTCTAAACAGATAACTTCTAAGGACTCCTTTTTATGAAAAAAATGCCATAAAAGGATTTTGAAAGGAGCGGAAGGCATTTGCAGTTAAAGCCTTGAAAAGCTTTTCTGCTACAACGAGTGAAAACAAAGACTCCACCGATGAATAGCTACCCAAAATAACTTCTTTGAAGGAAACAACTATGTCCATGATCATTAGAAGGAAATTTCCAAGTTCCTTTACTTAGATAGATCGACGTTTGCCCGCCTGTACGTGCTTAGGCACGTAAATACCCTCAACTATGCCTCTAATGACGGTACTGTAGGATCAGACCGTCGATTAACATTGAAGCTGACTTTTTTCTATCCACGTGACTTTTTTCTGTTCCCCAAAATTAAAAAAAAACCTCTTGAAAGGATGTCATCTTGCTACTGTCGATAATAACCAAGGAAGCCTTTCAACATAGCTACGAAGGTTGGGTACAAAGCCTCCGACGATAAAGGTGGTTTGTTAAAAAAAAAATATTGAAGCTGATGATTTAATCGAGGTTCTGATCTCACAAAAATCCTTGAATTGCTCAGAAAAATTGTTCTTCCCGTCAGATTTTAGTCCTGATCTCAGTTCATGTGACCTTTCTATGTTCCCCAAAATTAAAAAAAAGCACTTGAAAGGATGTGTCACAAAAAGTCCTTGAAATGTTCAGAAAAATTGTTCTTACCGTCACATTTTAGTCCTGATCCCAGTCCATGTGACTCAGAAAAAAGGTTCTTCCCGTCAGATTTTAGTCCTGATCTCAGTTCATGTAACCTTTCTCTGTTCCCCAAAATTAAAAAAAAAAACTACTTGAAAGGACATTATCCTGATACTGTCGCGATAACATCCGAAGGAGTGGCGATCGAGGAAGACTTTTAAAATAGCTACGAAAATTGGGGACAAAGCCTCCGACGATGAAAGGTGTTTGTTAATAAAAAAAACATTAAAGCTGACAAGTTAATCGAGGTTCCAATCTCACAAAAAGTCCTTGAAGGGCTCAGAAAAATTGTTCTTCCCGTCAGATTTTAGTCCTGATCTCAGTTCATGTGACTCAGAAAAAAGGTTTTTCACCTCAGATTTTAGTTGTGATCTTAGTTCGTGTGACCTTTCTCTGTTCCCCAAAATAAAAATAAAAACTACTTGAAAGGACATTATCCTGATACTCTCGATAAGAGAAAGGAAGTCTTTCACCATAGCTACAAAGGTTGGGGACAAAGCTTCCCCTCCCCCCCCCCACCTTCGTAGCTACGGTGATACTAAGTTGAAGTAGGTTTTTTAATAAAAAAAACATTAAAGCTGATGAGTTAATCGAGGTTCCGATCTCATAAACAGTCCTTGAAAGGCTCAGAAAAAAAGTTCTTCGTATCAAATGGTACATTATAGAGTATAAGACAACGCCTGCTGTTATATGGCCATCTCCTATGATGAGGTTTATTTCATAATATGCAATTTCTGTGGTTTTTCAGCGCCCTATTCACTTGACATAAGTCCGTGCGACTCAAGATCAAAAACCAATCGAAAGGACGTTATCTTGCTACTGTCAACAGCATCCAAATCGTGTATCTGAGATGGTGAATACTGCTACGAAGTGTAAAAACAACACCGCCGACGATGACCAGCTAACTGCCCAAGATAATTTTTATGAAGAGAATAACATTAATCTATAAAAAAAAAAAATAACCAGTCCCATTACTTTTCTGCCGCACGTCGTATGTACTCATTTTGACATTGTTGAAAAATAATTCTCAAATGGGTTAATAAAATTGATTGACTCACAAATCCTACACGTATTCAGAATAGACAATGAAAATTTACCATTTAATTGGAGAATAATTGGCGGCGATCTGCACTGTGCACTAGCAAGGATTCAAGGTTTTGTATTCACGAATAAGAAAACGTAGGCTTACCAACACGTTTATTTATCGTTTGTCATAATTTTTAGATTCTTTAAGCGATCCGGCTTATACTAACGAGAAACGCACTGTTATATTAGTCTACCAAAAAACAAAACAAAAAACAAGTTTATATACTTACTTACAGGTGTAGGCATCAGATTGGTTTTCATCTGCACTGTGGCGAATATCGTGACAAATGAACGACTCCCCAGCTACAAAACTGGTCCCATAATTTATTGTCATTTTCCTAGTTCCCTCAATATAATTAGATATTTTGAAATTACTTAAATCGAATTCAGAAATTGTTCAAAGATGCTTTACGGATAATCTAAACGCCTAATTGTGAATGCTTTTAAGTTGTGAGTACAGTCAGGTTAGTATTGAATGGAAAGAAAATTCTCACGGTAAGTGCTTCAGGTTCTTTGCGATTAAGTGCAAATCGTTGGTAATGAGTAGGCAGTGAATCAAATGTGAAGATGATTTTAATAAGAATAGCAATTTTCTAAAAGTATTTTGAATATTATTCAATATTAATTTAAATATTTATAATTAGAATATCGACTTTTTATTAGAATCGATTAGAGACAATAAGTAAGAAAATAGTTTCGATTTTCTGGCTAATCGATTTTGATTTGTTTTTAAATATATTTAAAAAAAAAAATAATTCAAATGTCGATCAGTTAATTTTGGATACTATGAAAAAATGCGCTTAACTCCACATTAAAAGGAAGAAAAAAAACCAGTTGAAAAAATATTTTAAATTTACCATAAAAGTTGTCTGAGTTAGCGACTCTTGGAACGCCTGCGTATAGTAAGTACTAGGTGGTCTTGAGTTCGAGTCTAGCTAGTGTCATAGCTGAGATGCCATATCATCTGAGTTGTCATGATCTTAAAAATTAATATTTTAGCATGGTATTTTTTCAATTAAATTTAAATTTAATTAAAAATACTATTAAAAACATTTTTTCTTAAAATTTCATTTCTTGGGTACTTTTTCACCAATTATGCCACAAAAATCATCGTACTACAATATATGGTTTGTGGAAGGGTTTTATAAAATTTTCATATAGTTTAGTTTAAAATCTTTAAGTTTAGATAAAAATTAGTGGGTTACTATATGGTCATAGCGCTCTGAATTGAGAGTAACGGTCTCTGCCGCTTCATTTTCAAACAAATAAGACACTTTCAGACCAAAATTCAGACACCAAAAAGTAACCTTTTGTAGATAAAATAGTTTTTCATAATTATTTTTAGATTTTTTTAGTCTCATAAAACTGACATGTCCACCAATTAAGAAATAAGCCTCATCGCTGAAGAACATTTTTTTTTAAAAAATCAGCATCAAAAGCCTATTGTCCCAGCACCTAATTAGTGTTTTTTATCAAAACTTTTTATATATGATATTAAATATGGCAAATATAAATTTAAATAAACAATATCTCAACTAATATATTTATTTAACAATTATTTAATAAAATAAGGCTTTATTTTACAAACTATAAAATGGATAACTGGATAATTGGACAAGACTTACCAGTTAAACGGACTGTTAAGCCTTCTAAGCGGATTTAAAAAAAATCATTTTTCTATAATATATATAATACCAGGTGTATAAGCTTAAATCCTTATAGAGTATTGCCCAGGAGTATTTTTAGATATTCCTCAAGCTTTTGATCGCTTTGGTGCATCCTGGACTCCTCTGGAAACTCAAGAGCTTTCTTCCTTCAACATACAAGCTTATCATAAATTCATATCTTTCTCAACGTCATTTCCAAGTTGCAAGAGTCCTCAGAAATATATCCTATTCTAGTCGGAGTCCCACAAGAGAGTACCCTTGGTCCCATTTTATATAACATTTACCAGGTATATAAGCTTAAATCCGCTGTTTTATATTAAAAAAAACACATTTTTTTTTTCATAGAAAGCAAAAAAAAATTAATTCAAAGTACTTACCCTCGCTAGCTACACATTTTTGCCATCTCTCGGGCAATTTGAGATACCATGCCAAAAAAATTCCTTCTCTTTCGAGGCAAACCACTCATCAAGCCATTTTTCGGAGTGCTGCTCAGCGAGCGCATGGCCCATCGACGAAAACAGGTTGATTCGGAAGGAGCCAGGTCTGGTGAATAAGCGGGGTAGGATATCACCTCCCAGTTGAGTGTCTCCAAGTAGTTTCGGACCAATTTTTGACGTGTGCGATGGTGCGTTGTCGTGGAGGAAAATCAGCTTTGTGATGTCTTTGTTAATAATCAGTCCTTTTTTCAGGCAAAGCACGGTGCAATTTGATCAGTTGTTAATGGTAGCGGTGGGCATTAACAGTTTCACCAGGTTTTAACATCTCACAGTAGACGATACCCTTCTGATCCCACCAAACGCACAGCAGACGATACCCTGCTGATCCCACCAAACGCACAGCATCGTCTCCCGTTCAAAGTGATTTGGTCTTGGGGAAGATGTTGATGGTTGGCCGGGATCAACCCACGATTTCTTGCATTTAGGATTCTCGAAATATATTCACTTTTCATCTTCTGTCACAATCCGATGCAGGAATGACTTTCTTTTTTGTCTGGCGAGCAAGATTTCGCATGCGTTTTGGCGTCGCTCCATCTGCCTATCGTTCAATTCATGCGGCACCCATTTTCCGATCTTTCTAATCTTCCCCATGGCACGCATGGAAATGGCTTGTTGAGTAACACCCAATGGCTCCGCGAATATTTTCTGTGATTGGGTAACGTCTTCGTCCAAAAGAGCCTGCAATTGATGGTCATCCTAGGCCGATTTTCACGCTTCTTGTCCAACAAGTCAAAATTGCCGTCTTTGAACCGACGAAACCAATCTCGGCACGTTGTTTTCGATAAAGCACTATCACCATAGTCCTCCATAAGCATTCAATGCGATTCGGCAACCGATTTCGTCAAATTGAAGCAGAAAAGCAGAGCTTCCCGCATATGCTTTTTTTCTGGCACAAAACTAGACATGATTACCAAAAAAAAACATATGTTGTTGTACGAAATTGCTGACAATGTGCACTGATTAATGTTGACAGACATCAAACTCATAAAAAAAATATGGCGTACCCATGGTAGCTTAATACGCTCACTCACGCCATCTATGACCAAACAGTGGATTTAAGCTTATACCTCTGGCAGATATTAAATTAATTAATTTTTTTAATATCATTTCAAGTAACAAAAAGAAACAATTTTTAAGCACCACCATACTTAAAGCCATTTGATGACAGAATCACCACACCCATTCCCCCTAGCACATAATTCTATTAGATTTATCGGTGCTTAAAAGGGACTTTGCTTATCAATGTTCTCATACCAAAAAAATTTTTTTGAGGATCCAAAAAACAAGCGTTTTTATATCGACTAATCCCTTCAAATTTTTATTCAAATTAAAAAAAATGCATTAAAAACTTTTCTACATTTAACATTAAAATCTTTAAATTGAAAACAAATCGAAATAGAAAAAAAAGGATATGAAAAAATTATAATAAAAGTGAATATAATTCACTTTGCAATTCGACTTAATTGAAATGTAAATAATTGGAATAGAAACGAAAAAAAAAAAAATAATAAAAAAAAATTTACCAAACGATCCGATACTAAAAATAAATTTCCGAATGACTTTGTGTTTGATCCCTAAAAGTGAATTGGTGGATAGTTGGGCATATGATCGAATCGATTAAAAATACCAAAATTATCATCAGTCTGCATATATTGTGGAATCGCATTTCTTTCGGGGTAAAAAAATTAAAGCGTAGACGTTTTCGCACAAATTACATTTTCAAATTTTTTCTGCATCAATTACCTGTCGTCCTATTCGAAATTTCGAATCGCAGAGCATGTACATTATCGAAAATGGATTATTTTTAGACAGCAACAAAAGTGAAATGTACTAAAGATCATCAGATAATATACGAGTTGAAATAAAATTGCAGAAGATTCCAAAATCAGATGCGATGCGATTTCAAAAAAAAATTTACTTATGCGAACAGTTTTGCTTTTGCTCCTTATCGATAAGAGGCATACTTGAAGGCTAAATAAATTAATAAATTATACCGTGTGCATGCGTTAACGTCAGGAAATAAGCTTTTCCATCTAATACGAGTATCAAAAAAGGCAATCGGAAATTGTTGCTTGTGCATAAAATGGACAGAAGGTTAAGTAAATAATAAATCACTGTGAATATACGAAAAGAATCGATTTGATAGAATTCAAGAAGATTTTTTTTTTTTTTTTACTCTTTCCACCTTAGATTAACACTAAAACCAACAATAAAATGTGATAGGCAGCAGAGCAGGTCTAATGACATTCTCGGAACAATTCTTAGATCAATTTCAGTCTAGTTTTGATTTTCTAAAATAATCTACTGCCGTGATTGAATATACGAAATCTTCATGCGGAATGCAAATTGCACATGCAAATTGATTCAAGTCCATTGAACAGCATCGGTTGCGACTACTGATCGATAGATAAGTCCAGAAGATCATTGCATAGTTCATTGATCATCATAGAATTAAAATTTCAAATGCGTAACTTTTTTACCAACGACACAGCAGTGTGAATTGATTGCGATATCATAGATAGGATGGATGGATGGGGATGGCCTATTCCAACCATAGAATCAGCTACACACTTGACGACGAAATTATCCTAGCTGCCCCGGCGTGCACTTAAATCCAATTTGAATCGAGACATTTCTAAGTTGGTGGTGACTTTCTAAATTCTCATTTTTCCAATTTTCGATATTTTGAAATGCGAGAAAATAAAAAAAAAATCAAATTTTTTTCAATGCGTTCAAAGTGATTTCAATGTTTTGCAATCGAAAAGAACACAAAATTCCAGACAAACAGGAAGCTAAGTGGCTGAGACACAAAAGAAATGAATTTCGTAAAAGTAAATTTTATTATAAATAATTTTTTTTTTCTGAAGGATATTGAAATTTATATGGATCTATTTAATAATATAGACCCGTTCCCTCCCCCCTGCCCTTTCACAATAAACAAAAAAAAAAACTCTATCCAATTTGCGCTCGTATAAGAAATAATGCCAATTGGCAATATTGTTTATGAAATCACTAAAAGGGAAAAAGATTCGTTTTGAAATTGCAGTAATTATCAGCAATTTAAAATAATATGCCTATAAGTGTCTGGATTTTTTTAAGATGCAACTTTTTAGTCACACTCCTTGAACATGACAAAAGTTCATAGTATCACCCACCCCACCTTAAGTTGAAGAACAAGAAATAAATCGACACGGAATCAATATCAATTTTAAATAATTGCGTTTTTTCTTCGTTTTCTATTCTTTTTTTTTTTGGTCAAAATCAATCGGTTTATTATGGCTACATAAAAAAAAAAGAAGAAGAAAAATATCGAAAAAATTAGGTGAAAATAATGGAATATCCTTTCTTTTTTTTTTTTGGTTGTCAAAATTATTCCCTTTTTACCAGAATTATTCAAAGTAATTTTCTATTAAATAAAAATGGTGCCCAGCAGTTGGCGACCATAATTGATTTACCCTCATCACATCGAGGAGGGTTGTTCTAGTTTGCCTTTTCCCCTTTTCCATTAGTTGAATGAAAAGTGATTTATAAAATTGTCTTGCTCTTAAAGAAAAATGGGCAATTAATATGCGTATGAATGTCAACGCCATCGATTATGGCTTATTAAATTTTCAAGAGTTTCCAACCACCTTTCAACTGTTATTCCGTATGTAATTCGAGAGTTTTCAATATCCTAAAGGATATATTGCCTAATAAAAATAGCAAAAAGTATTGTATTTTTTTTGAAGTTTTAATTTATTTTCATTAAATCTCTTAAAAAAATTATCTCATATTAATATTTAATTGTAATAAAAATAAAATAAATACTATAATTTAAAAGAAGTCCACTTCCGAAAAAGGCATATTTTCAAAAGAAATCACTGAAATTCTCTAATTTAATAGATTTTAGGATAATTTGTTTTAAATGACATTTTCAATAATGATTTGGCGCCATTTTGTTTTATTTTCAGGTTGTCATCTTTAGACAAAGCGGCCATTTTTATGTGTGGGCCATTTTGAAAAACGTTTTCGCCATTTTTGAATTTTTCTGATATATTTTCTTAGATTTTCTTTCACTAAATAATAGAACATAAAAATTGTAATATATAATAAAAAAAAATAGTTCACGCTTAAAGCAAATATTACCTAGTAATCATAGCAAAATATTTTTTTTCAAGTTTTAATTTATTTTTCATATAAGTTCTTAAAAAAGTTATCTAATTTTACTGTTTAATTGTAATCAATTTTACAATTGCCACAGGGTAGAACGGTCAATAAGGAATATTACCTACAAGTTATGCGCATGTTGTGCACAAGTTGCGCTAAGCAATCCGCCAGAAACGCCCGGATTTGTGGAAGAACAAAAATTGGCTTTTGCACCATGATAACGTCCCTGCTCACGCATCGTTGCTTGTGCGCGAATTTTTGGCCGCAGCCACCGTATTCCCGAAATCCGTCCCCCTGTGATTTTTTCATGTTCCCGAAACAGATTCTTTGATCCATTTTTTGGAATTGGCAAAAATCGAAGACGAGCCAAAACACGTGCAAGAAAGGCAGCTGTCAAAAATTAACTGAACATTCAAAATGGCCGAACTTGTCAGCATAATTGAGAGACATGGATACCAACATAGCGCCACAAAAAAAATCGAAAATCGAATATACGTAACCCTCAGAAATTCAAAATTCGCAAAGCTTTTTGACCAGACCTTGTATAATTAAAAAAAAATATTCCACGCTTAAAGCAGATATTACCTAGTAATTATAGCAAAAAGTATTATTTTTTTTCAAGTTTTAATTTATTTTTCATTGAAGTTTTTTAAAAAATTATCTAATTTTACTGTTTAATTGTAATAAAAACCATAATTTTAAAAAAAGTCAACTTACGACATGGCATATTTTCGAGAGATATCATTAAAATTCTCTAATTTAATAGATTTTGGGATAATTTGTTAAAAATGACATTTTCAAAAATAAGTCGGTGCCATTTTGTTTTATTTGCAGGTTGTCATCTTTGACAAAGCGGCCATTTTTATGTGTGGGACGGTTAAAAACAGTTTTCGCCATTTTTGAATTTTTCTGACATGTTTTCTCAGTTTTCCTTTCATTAAATGATAATATATAAATATTATAGTATATAATAAAAACAAATATTCCACGCTTTTTGGAAAGAACAACTCTGTCATTTGACAGCTGTCAAATATGAATATTTCGCAATCGTTTACTGAACGTGAAATACGCAGAAGATCCCGGAACAACATGCTTTGAATTCTGATTTTTTGAATAAATTTTCTTCACCGCATCGCTCTGGTTAGATATGTTATTAAACAAAATTTTCCTCGATGGGGCTCTAAAAACCCACAAGTGATTTTGGAGAAGCCCCGGCATTTGCAAAAAGTAATTAGCTGGTGTGAATTTTGGACTTTATTTCTTTGCAAATGAAGAAGGGGAGACCTTCACCGTCTATTTTGAGCCCTTCAAGATTAAAATCTTAAAATGCACGACGCGTCATTTTGATGATATGAATTATCCTTCAAAATCGTGCGATTTTAGAACGTTAAAATTTTTCTTAAAAAACTAAATGCTAAAAAATTCTTTTATGCAAACAACTTTAGAACTTTAGCAAATTTAAAAACCAATATCCGTCAAGTAATGGCCGAGTTATAAAAAAATTTTGAGAAAAACTCGTCAAAAAGTAACTCAAAAGGATCAAGTCCTGCAAAAAGTCGCGAGGCGATTATTTTAAGAAGATTTTCGTGCTACGTTAAGACTTAGTATTTTAATAAATCAGGCTTCGATGGATGTTTCTAGGAAAGATAGTGGAGGAGAGTTCTTGAACAAGAGGCATGTTATGATTGGATTCACGGGAATGGAACTCTTTATAACGAAAAACAAATGGAACTTCAAGAAACAATGGATAACATTATTGCGTACATAAAAGGGAGCGTCGACAATTGTACGGAGTATTTTTGATTGAAGGGATTGGATTCCATGGCAATTGGAATGCTTATTACGACCCCAGAGTTCTAGTCCGTAAGTCGATATTGGTTTCAGTAGGGCGTTGTATAAATGTACCTTACTGTCTATGTTAAATTTAGAACGTTTGTCTAGAAGTCGAAGTAGTTGTAGACATCGACTTTTTAGTTTTTGTATTTTAAGCCTTGTATGTGCGCACCATGTCAAGCCTTTGGCTTAGTTAAGTCCTAGGTACTGAACTTTGGTGTGTCTGGGAGGACATGAACCTTGTCTAAACCATGTCCTCCCATATACCTTAAAGGCACTGCCATTAGTGCCTTTAAGGTATATGAGAGGACATGGTTAAGAGAGTAAAAGGCACTGTCATTAAGGTATATGAGAGGATATGGTTTAAGTCGGAGAGTATAAATTACGTGGGTAGATTTACGTTCATTATCTTTTACTCTCTATCTGGAGTAGAGAGTAAAAGATAATGAACGTAAATTCGTTCATTATCTTTTACTCTCTAGAGAGTAAAAGATAATGAACGTAAATTACTCTGGAGTAGAGAGTAAAAGATAATGAACGTCTACCTGGAGTAGAGAGAAAAAGATAAATAAACCAGTTCTGGGAGGTTTGGAGAATTTTGGGAGCATGATGGAAATTGACAGATTGGAATATCGGATGTATAAATGTTGTAGAGGATAGGACCAAGTAAACTACCCTGTGGAAGACCAGCTAATATTGGAGAGTTCGTCAGATTCGTTTACTTGGAAGTGCCGGTTGGAAAGGAATGATCTTAGGACTAGGAAATGGGTAGAAAGAAGGATCCTCTTGACTATCCAGAGTAAGCCCGAGTGCCAAACTCTATCAAAGGCTTGATTTATACCAAGAAACACACCGGAACAGTACTCTTTTCTTTCTAAATAGGATGCAATAAAATCGACAACTCGATGACACTGCTGGGCAGCGCAGAAATTCAAATTGGTCATTGGAAATACTAACAAAATATATTTTCTCAAAAAGGAATTATTGAAATTCTTGAATTTAACTAATTTTATGATTATTTATATATAAAAAAAACAACTTTTAATATCCAAACTGCGCCATTTTATTTTATCTTTGATTGTCATCTTAAGAGAAGGCAGCCATATTCCTGTGTACGCCATTTTGAAAAATTGCCGCTATTTTTAAATTTTTTGATTTCTTTCTTTCGGTTTCTCTTATTTTGAAGATTTTCTTTTACAAATAATATTAAATTTAAAAAAAGTTATAATAATCAAAAGTAATTTCTTCAAAATATATTGTACCATAAAAGCTCTTTAATATTATTACGGAAACAAAAATTAAAAAATTATTTTTAATTGTGTGACACGCGCCTTCTTGTACATTTGCATCTACGGAATCTACAACATTACCAAAAGTTATGGTATTTACACTAAAATTTAGTTGATTTTATTTAGTATTTTGGGGCTTGGCTGCAAAGGTACAACGTGCACCGATCGCCATAACCAGCATGATATCAACTATAAATTCAACGAGAGGGCAAAATGTGGTTGAGATGTGATAAGCGATAAGAGAATTCCAAGTTCTAGTATTTATGGCTAATGTACACATGATTGTAAACATGATGACGTGACACGATTTTTTTCTCCTTATGGATCTGGGGGTTGCACTAAGGCGTCCGTGAGATTAACGAAGCTGAATCGATGCGATTCTATCTTAAAATGATTCCGACTCGTACTTGTCGAGATCTTATTAGTTTTGAGTATTTTTTCTGTCTGTTATAATATTCGATGTGTTTTTACTGTGATGTGCTGGAGCTTTTGTCAGCATGCGGGCGGGTGATATTTCACGTCGTTTAAATTAACACACACACAAAAAAACCAACTCCAAAGCACTCTTTACTCAGCAATAAAAACGCCATTCCCAACTATTCGAAAAGATGTACTCGTGCACTAACGAGAGTATGTAAATCTCGAAAATATATCAACGATCTAAATCGCTAAAAGGGCCCCGAATATATTTAGTTGCCCAAAATATCAAGTCATCCGGGGGCGGACGCAGTAGTCTATTTCTTCGAGACGAGCACGTCCACATTGTTGGTCGGTACGAAAAATTAGTGAGATGGCAGCGTAGGGCGCACTCAAGGCGGTCTCGCTGAATATCGACAAAAGGCAACATTCCAGTAGCAAACGCACTCGTACACATCTTTAGTCCTAAATGTAGGTCAAATT
This sequence comes from Atherix ibis, assembly GCA_958298945.1. NCBI lineage: Eukaryota > Metazoa > Arthropoda > Insecta > Diptera > Athericidae > Atherix > Atherix ibis. Next base: position 23,809,009 of record OY282605.1, on the reverse strand, counting down.
TAAATAGTTTTTTTTTTATGACAATTTGTGGTTCCTTGTCTGTTAGCGCTGTTGTTTTCATTTCGATATTTTTATCTCGTTTTTTCCCAACAACAGTCTTCTCTTATTTGTGGGGTAGACCCATTTCTGTAGTGAACCGCTGCCGACCTATTCTCCACACCGCTCCCTCTTATAGGCGCTCTAACAGACTCAAAACTAATTTTATTTTTATTTGAATGCATTTTTTTTATTCTTTTTTCTATTGGCGTTATTATCTTACAAAAAATATCTTCACACCATCATCTCCAGAAACCATTAAAGCTTGTGTATGCGAACGCGTTGCTCTTATGCATTTTTGTGACGCACACTAATTTGACAGACGCGTTGACGTTCGGATCGCGTAAAAATTCGTCGTCGCCTGTTACACATTCGGTTTTTTCTCTTCACTTTCAGTAATTTTTTTTTTTGCTTCTTTAATATTTTCCCTTTTTTTTTGTTGAGTTGTTTAAAATTTATCACGTACACATGTGTACATTAGACAAATAGCTTTTGTGTATGTCACATTAATTCTTCAGAGACAAACCAAAAAAAAAAAAAGCTCTGAGCACTTGTTCTTCAAGTACACACGAACATGTTTGCCTTTGCAGGGCTGAGAAAATGCGTCGATCTGATATGATCGCTCGTACGATCACTTCTGATAACAATGGCGGAAAATTGGCCCCGTCAATATTTTTCGAAATTTTGTTTTTATATTCTAATAAAAACCTAACAATTTAATTTTTAACTTTAGATGTTATATCCTAAACGAAGGTGTTCCGTTACAGTTTTAATGTTGGGATTGTTAATCTGTTCTTAAGCAGATCACTTTTTACCTGACTGCGCCCTTCAATGGGAAGGTAATCAGCATCTCATCCGGTTTCTAACGAATATATTCTATTTTTGTTTTGTTTTTGCTTTTGTTTTCAATAAATTTTTTCATCTAAAGTCTATTTATTATTTTCGTATAAAATTTGTTGTTATTAAATTTAAAATATTGTTAATTTTTTCAACATTTCTGAAAAAAGTTTCAAAGTTTACTTTTTTTTGTATTTATTTTCATTGTTATTCTTGTTTATATTAAAAAAAGGAAAATTTTAGAAGAAAAACTATTTCTTAATTATTGCAGTTTTAGAATTTATTAAGAAAATTAATTGTTTTTAAAAAAAAAGAATTAACATTACGTAAAAACGAATTATCCATTTTTCAGTTTGAAAATTATAACCCTGCCATTTGGTAGTTGCTAAAAAAAATATACTATTTAAGTTATGTTTTTCTTAGTTAAATATTTGCCGTTTTATATTATTTTTAAATTTATAATATACAAAAAAAATTGGTTAATATTAAAATTAAAAAAAGGAAAATCAAAAACACATAAGAATAAGCCATTGAAATATTAATTGCAGTTTTTTTACAATCAATTTTATTATTTTTTATTTGCTATAATTTTTTGTTTTTATAAATAATTTTACTAAATTTATATTCTGAAAATTATGTGCATCTTCTCTTTTTTTCTATTTCTCAATATTTTTTACCTAGTTTTTTTCATATTTTCTACTAATTCTAACAAATTTTTATCCATTTTATAATTTGATAATTATAGTTTGGTTATTTAACAGTTATTTTAAAAATATATTATTAAAAAAATGTGTTTATTTATTTTTATATTTGCCATTTTATAAAATATTTTATAAATTAATATAACGATTGTTTAAATTGTAAAAAAAATATCTATAAAAATGGTGATTCTACCGTAGCCACGTTTCGTAGTTTAAGAGAAGATCGTGGAGGTTCTATTATGGCTTAGTAGATACATTAATAAGACTAAATTGATATATATGAGGCTCTGAAAAACCCTAAGTTACTATTGTATATAAAAAATGATTTCAACTGGAAAAAGTAACTGTCTGGTGTAATTTTTGGTCAGCAGTTTGAACATAAAGAAGGAAAATCCTAACCGCCAATTCTGTGATAACCAACCTTTATTTTTGATCTAAACTTAAATATTTTAATCTACGAGGTCTGTTCAAAATTTATCGCAAATTTATGTTTTTTTTTCAAAAATTATTTATTTATTCATGAATATCTATTTTGTCCCCTTCAAAGTAATCCCCACCAGATATTATACACTTGTGCCAAAGTTTTTACCAATCCTCGAAACACTTCAAAAAATCATTTTTTGTGATCTTGTTCAGCTCCTCCTTCGATGCCGTCTTTATCTGCTCAATCGTAGCGTAGCGTCGTCCTGTCATGGGGCTCTTTAGTTTCGGGAACAAGAAAAAGTCACAGGGGGCCAGATCTGGGGAATACGGTGGCTGCGGTATTATTAGTGTGTTGTTTTTGGCCAAAAATAATAAGCTAGGTTGCGTGAGCCAATTTTTGTTCTTCCACAAATCCGGGCGTTTCTGGAGGATTGATTCGCGTACCTTGCGCATAACTTGCAGGTTATATTCCTTATTGACCGTTCTACCCTGTGGCAAGAACTCATGATGCACCACGCTCCTGCAATCGAAGAAAACTGTAAGCAAAACCTTCACATTCGACCGAACTTGGCGCGCTTTTTTTGGTCTTGGCTCGTGCGACAGCTTCCATTGGGATGATTGAGCTTTGGTTCCACGTCATAACCATAAACCCATGATTCGTCACCAGTTATGACCCTCTGGAGCAAATTTGGGTAGTCGCGGACAGAGTCCAACAGCTCCTTAGCAATTTTAATGCGATGCGGTTTTTGATCGAATCTGAGCAAAAATCGAAGACGAGCCAAAACACGTGCAAGCAAAGCAGCTGTCAAAAATTAACTGCACATTCAAAATGGCGGAACTTGTCGGCATAAGTGAGAGACATGAGTACCAACATAACTAAAACCAAATATACGTAACCCGCGGAAATTCAAAATTCACAATACTTTTTGTAGTTTCAATAAACCAAAAACTTAATAAATTTTGGCTTTATTGCACGAAAATTCCCAGGACATGTAATTTCAGGATTTTTTTATGTGTAAATTGACCTCAAAGATCATCTCTTAGACTATTTACTATAAAACTATGATCATCTAAAAAAATTGTATATTTATGCAAATAATTTTGAAGTTTTAGAGTAATTTAAAAAGTACAACATTTAAAAAAATTATCAAAAATTCCCTTAAAAGGCTCAAGCTCTGCAAAAAGTCTCATAGAAGCTATTTAAATTAAATATTTTTTATTTTTTATGGCAAGTTTTATGTAATATAATTAATAGAAATTTTTGTCATAATCTAAATTTAAAATATGCTTGATTTATTTCTACTTTCCAAAATGCAAATTGGATAAGACTTAATAATTTGATGGAAAAAAATTCTATATTTTCAAAATAAAAATGTTGCACAGTAGCTGAAATTTTTTTTTAGGAAATATAATAAAAAAAACAAACAAGATTGATAATTTAGAATGCATAGTTTTTTTTTCGTGTGTTTGTTTGGAAAATATTTAATCCAAAGTTGACAGGAGAAGAAAAATTATAGTAAAAATTGCAACACAACAAAATAGATTTTATTCAAGTTTCAACGGGCATCATCAAAGCAACGATTGTTGAACATTGATTAAATATAGTTTTAACCACACTGGATTGGAGGTGCGATGATGCAATTTTCATCTGTGATTGTTATTTTCTAAGAGGTGTAAATGCAATAGTTGATCACATGCAAAAGAAAAATTGAGGACACTTTGGAAGCCACAAAAATGTCCAATCGTCTAAGTAGGCTGAGCTATTTATAGTCTGACGACGGCATCGCATGGGATCCGTTGGGTTGGCAATTGAACTGAGTCCAGGGTCTGTGTAGATGCATTAATGATTCAGTCCAGATACAAGTTATTAGGAATCAACCAATTGCACTATTATTATTATTTCTGAGAAGGTTTTCTTATATTAAAAAGATGCTGAAAATTTTTGGTAGTCCCAGAAAACGTTTCCAAAATTTTTTCAATTTTACAAAAATTTTTAATTTAACAAAAAAAATGGGATTTACTTAAACAAAATTTATTAGCAGAACTAAAAACCCCAAAACGGACAATTTAGTTACGACGTTAGTTGGAATAAAATTCCCTGCACGCGTTGAATTTTTCTTTGGCGTTCACGTCATCTCGGGCACGTTCCGGCGTTTTTTTTCTCCCCTGTTCTCTGTTACTAATAATATTTTCCTGATATCAACATTTTTTCACGATTCTCATTTCATTGTGTCATTGTGTCATACTGTCGAAAAACACTTGTGCAAAGCTTTGATCGAATTGATCTTGTTACGTTTTATAGGAGACCGCACCGCACCAGTCCAGTACGGCAACTTGCAACGTTACAAAGCCTCTGGGAAGCTATTCCGTTCAGCAAATATTGATTCTTTCTAATGCGCTTACAACCTGTATGCATCGTCAACGAATTAGATTTGAAACAAAAAAAAAATGTTTAGAAGCACACAAGCAGGTGTACTTGTACATAAAATAAAAACTAAACTTAAAAACCGAAACAAAGTGAAGAGAATGAGAAACGGATCTCGAGAAAACTTGCATCTTGCATTGGCCGAACTTCAATTCGATGCAGTTTGGGAACGATGGAGCCGCTTGGGGAGATCTTAGTAGATCTGATGTTGGTGGTTGTTTACTAGTTTTGTGGGATAGTTAGTGACCTAATTACGGTCAGCAATAGAGTCTTGATGGCGCACAATGGTCGGTTGTTACTGAAGGCGATGCGTTTCAGTACAATTTCTCAGGAAATGATTTACTGTGGAACGTGTGGTGATGTTGTTAACCACCTTATATGCTGACAGCCAATGTAATGTGATTGTTTGAATGCAGACCAAGCTTTAACAATCGATCAATTTAGGCTTTCATTTTTGGTGTTCACAATTATTCACCTGATCAACACGTTCACCTGAAACTATAACTTTGTACGCAGAGTTACGATTGTCTTTCATAGTTTTCTGTATAGATTCGCATTTTATTGATGAATTTTTATTTACAATTAATTAACTGGTAAAAAATAAAGGATTTTCCTTTCAAATAAAGGCTTAAGAAAATTTTGTTTTGCTTACCAAGAACTTTCATCTAAAAAGAAAACTATTCTTAATAAAGGATTATCCAATATTGTACTTTAGAAAGTAATGCTAAATAAAATAAAAATTAAATTTTAAATTGAATAATTATTTTATTTTATTATATTATCTAAATTTTGCCATTTTATAAAAAAAATAACATAATTAAAAATGGTACCTCAAAACGTCTTGCAGGCCTCTATTCTTTTGAGGTAATTTTAGAATCGACATCACCAAACATGAAATTTATGCGTCCTCGAAGATTTTATCGCACAATAAAATCAATATTTATATTATTGTGAGGCTTATAGTGGTATTTTTTTTTAAACCATATATTATAAAAATGGAAATAATTTATTTTAATACAAAAAAATGTCGATTATCATAAGACCATAGCGCTCAGAAATGAGTTTAACGATTTTTTCATTCTGCATATTTCAAAGCAATCGAACCAAAAATGTCAGTTTTTGCGAATACAGTGGCTTCGCTATAATTATTTGTGAGTTTTCAAAGTCTCATAATTAAAAATTTTCCTTATTAACATATACATCGAGCAAAAATTGACCCTCAATGCTAAAGAATTAATCTCATTTTAGAGTGGAAAAGCATGGCTATAGAAAAATTACCATTTTGTAGAAAGTTTTTACAATTAAAAATAATTTTTTTTTCCAATAAATAATTTTTAATATAAAATGGCAAGTTTTAATGTAAATAAATTTTATCTTAAATAGTATATATTATTAGTAGCTAGCTTAATGAGAAATTTGCATTTTCCAAAATACCAAATGGATAATCATATATATTTTTTAAATAGATTTTTTTTGTCGTTATTTTTCATTTTATAAATGATAATTTTAAGAAATAAAATTTCTTCAAAACAGTGAAAAGTTTAAGCTTTAACGTTAGGTGGCATTAGTGGTTTAAATTTTTTCTATTCAATATTAAAAAATAAAAAATTAAGAAAAAAAATTGTAAATTTCCTTAAAACACATTTTTTTTTGAAAAAATCAACCTTATTTTGATAATAAAAATAGGTTCTCAATTCAATTAGGGTAAAAAAAAATATTTAAAAAAATAATTTCATTTTATTTAAAAGGAACAAGTTTATTGGTAAAAGTTTTTCTAATTAAAAATGACATTATGCAAACGTATCCATTGTCAAAATACTGGTTAAATTAATAAAAATCGACGATAAGATAGAAAATTTACAAAAAAAAAACTATATTAAAAGCTAAAAACTAAAAATATAAGTAAGAAAGCTAATTAAATTAAGAGAGTAAGGGGGGGGGGGAATTATTATTATTAAATTTAGCCCTCTGGCTGGAGCGCAATAAAATGACGAAATAGTTGAACGCGGAAACGATCGCTGATTTTGGGCAGCAACGTGCGGGCAGTCTGCGTAGTGTTTTCACTTTCTTACAATTTGAGTGCGTGCGGTGCGCGTGCGTGGTCATAGAAGATGCGTGCGCCACCGCACTGTGGAGGAAAGCTTTCTTACGTTCTGTGCGTTTGGCCCTACCTAGTTACTGTCTTCTCGTAAAAATGTCCGACTAATTTCAAAGATCAGTTGCTGCATATGATAATGTGTTCGTGAACAGCAACAACTCAACTTTACTATTTAATTCACGTAACCATAAGCAACGCACCTAAAGAGAACGGGTATAGATGTCCGCATGCGTGTGTGAATTTACTGCGTCTTCCGCATTTTCGGTCTCCATAAAAGGTTGTCCTATTGTTGTGGCCAAACAAATGATTCGAAATTAGTCGTAACGCTAATAGGAAAAAATATAATCAAATCTTCTAACGCTTCTTCTCGCATACAAACGCATCTTGTCTACTTTCGCGGAGTGAGAAAAATGAAAGCTAAGGAAACGCACTTTTTGGTACGCACATATTGTGACTTAATACTTACTATTCATAAGTGTGCATGTATATTTATTATGAGGGATATAGTCGTAATCATACCCAATATTGAAAAAAATTCGATCGAGTTAAACAACAATAATAATAAAAAAAGCCCTATAACAGTACACGGAATTGAAGACAACAACAAAAAAACTTTACAAACTTCTGAGGAGTAATTTTTTGTCCGGATTATGGCAGTCAATCTAATCAACCAGACACAGCTTTTGTCCAGAGAGTTACTAGTACATAAAATATTTCTTACTGGAACCTATAGACTATGATTGGAATTTGGAAAAGATATTTTGGAAGGGGTTCGGGGAAGTGGTGTGTATATTTGAAAAACTTTCGCTTCGTTCGACTCTCTGCACTGCACATTATGTTACGCACACGGAATGGAAAAAAGCGAAATTTTCGACAGATGCTTCGGTACTCCCCGACCGCCCCCATTTTGACCTAGTGAGCTTTAGTTAGCCCAGTCAGCCCACTCGATCCGAAACAAACGATCATTTTTATGGTATTCGTGCGTATATTTATGCGTCAGATAACGTGTTGTCCATATGCATTTGTATTATTCTCGTTTTTATTTGATTTTTATTTTATTTTTATGAATCTTGTACCATCTTCACTTTTGTGTGCTGATCATCTTCTTCGATAAGTTTTCATCGTCTTTGATTTTAACTTTCGACCTTTTCAACTGACCACTTAAAGTTAAGAAAAATAATATTGTTGGTTTTTTTTTTTTGAACTGTTGGGTGTGTGTTTTGAGAAATATTTATTGGAAAAATCTGTAAAATGTACAGGAAGATATTTTTTTATAACATGATTTAAGGGAAAACGATGATGATGGATCAACATGGAATTTTCTGTGTCCAGACTTTTATGGGGAATTACTCGAATAGGAACAGGCTAACGGCATATTTATGAAATTATTAAAGAATCAGGCCTACCAACCTAACGTATATTTTTTTTAAGACCCCTCTCTCCCATGTTTGGATGTTTTTATTTCGTTCAATATATCACTACCTATCCCGAGCTCCAAACGTGAATTTTTCACTTTCTAATTGCTAATATCTGCTAAGCAAGTGTGAAAAATTTTTTATTGTCACATGAAATAACCAAAAATAAATGAATTTCTTTTTTGTACATATTTACTTTGGCGATGTGACAGTTTTCTATGCAAATAGAAGTTAAAAATAAACTGAAAAAAAAAATTGGAGAAAAATAATCAACAAAATAAGAATGAACTTATTGGCAAAAGTACGTTTTGAAAATTATTATATCCAACACATCACATTAGGAGGAAAAAAAATGATTTTTTGTCAAATTAATTAGTATTTTCACTTTATGCGAATTTCATCATAAACGATTCACAATAACTTGGGTTTTTCTAGAGCCGGAGGTGATTCAATGTCCATCCGTCTTTGAGGTATTTTTTTAATGCCATACAAGAAATCGGAAGCTGAAAGTAGCCCTCTTTGTTTATTGTGCGGCTAATTTGAGTTCATTTTGTGGTTGATGAAAATTAAATTATAAAAGAATACACACTCTTTTCCTAGGAATCTGTAAACATATATAAAGTCCTTAAAGTTTTACATCGAAATTTCTCTAAGATCTTAAGCAAAATATTGAATTTCTTCGAGCATTTACTAATTTTTGTAATTTTTTACAGTACAAAAAAATTACACTTCCGTGATAACAAATGACAAGCTTTTTTTCAAAAACGATGTTGAGAATTTACTAGATCTCACTGCTTTTGAGTACAACCTACTCAAACCCTTTAGAAACCTGTATTGATAAATAAGTAAGAAGATACATAAAAGTGACTTAATACAATTGCCGGCTCAACTTGGATAAATACAACAAAAGCGATTTTTGTGCTGCCCTTGATGAAAAGAATAAAGTTAAAAAATTTATTTAAAAAATACGCGTATCTGTAGGAAGCCCTTATAGTATATCGAAAACGTCAATAAATTCAGTTTTATTGTTCAGATTTCAAGACGGTCCACTTTGTATTCAAAAAGATTTTTTTACTTCCGAAGGGCATCATCTTCTCTGGAGCCCAAAATAAAAATTAAAAATCTAATCAATTAAATTATGTAAAAATAATTAATTTTTTTTGAATACACATAATCTATGATTAATTTTTTTTGAAAACGATTTGTACTGAAAATATTTTTAATAGAAAATTTTAACTGACAATTTTTTAATAGAAAATTTATTTAAAAAAAAGTTTTTATTGAAATTTTTTTATAGAAAACTTTACTTAAAATTTTTATACACGATTTTAACTGAAAATTTTTTATAGGACAAACATTTTGTATGAACATTTTTTACTATTGTAGAAAATTTTTAATAAAATTTTTTATAGAAAATTTATTTATAGAAAATTTTTTACAGAAATTTTCTTTATAGAAAATTTTTAATTATTTTTTGCTGAAAATTTTTTCGACATTTTTTTTTCTAGAAAATTTTAGTGAACATTTTTACTGAAATTTTTTATAGAAAATTTTTACTGAACATATTTTTGTAGATATTTTTTGCTGAAAATTTTTAATAGACAATTTTTACTGAAAAATTTTTTTAGACAAATTGTATAGAAAGTTTTCACTGAAAATTTCTTTTAAAAAAAATTTTTTATAGAAAGTTTTTTACTGAAAATTTTATAGAAAGTTTTTACTGAAAATTTTTTATAGGCAATTTTTACTGGAAAATTTTTACTACGAAATTTATGGATAAAAAATTTTTTTATAGAACATTTATTTACTAACATTTAACTAAAAATTTTTAAGACAATTTTTACTGAAAATTTTTTTATAGAAAAAGATTCTACAAAATTTTTAATGAAAATTTTTACTGAACATTTTTTTTATAGAAAATTTTTACTGCAAATTATTTTCTGAGTAAAAAATGTATACTGAAAAGTAATATTTTTATTTAGAAAATTTTGCTATAGAAAATTTTTTTATAGAAATTTTTTGTATAGGAAATTTTTTATATAAAGTTTTTTTTTATAGAAAGTTTTGTTATAGAAAAATTTTTTATTGTATATTTTTTAATAGAAAATTCTGTTATAGGAAAGTTTTTTTATAGAAAACTTTTTTATAGAAAATTGTTTACTATAAAATTTATTTCAAAAATTTTTTTACTAGAAAATTTTCAATGAAAATTTTTTTGTAGACAATTTTTACTGTTTTTTATATATGCAAAAAAACATTTTTATGGACAATTTTCCAAAAAAACTTTTAATGGAAAATTTGTTTACTGAAATTTTTTATACAAATTTTTTTACTGAAAATTCTTTATAGCAAATTTTTTATCGGCAATTTTTACTGAGAATTTTTTGATATGAAATTTAACAACATTTAACTGAAATTTTTTACAATTTTTACTGAAAATTTTTTTATAGAAAATTTTGAATTGAAAACTTTTTTATAGAAAATCTTTTTCTACAAAATTTTTATTGAAAATTTTTACTGAACATTTTTTTTTATAGAAAATTTTTACTGCAAATTATTTTCTGAATAAAAAATGTATACTGAAAAGTAATATTTTTATTTAGAAAATTTTGCTATAGAAAATTTTTTTATAGAAATTTTTTCTATAGGAAATTTCTTTTATTGTATATTTTATTTTATAGAAAATTCTGTTATAGGAAATTTCTTTTATAGAAAATTTTTTCGTAGAAATTTTTTTATAGAAAATTGTTAACTAGAAAATTTATTTCAAAAATTTTTTTAATAGAAAATTTTAAATGAAAATTTTTACTGAACATTTTGTTATAGAAATTGGTTTTATTGAGAATTTATACTTAGAATTTTTATAGAAAATGTTTACTGAAATTTTTTTTTAGACAATTTTTACTGTTTTTTTAAATGAAATAAAATTTTATGGACAATTTTCCAAAAAAAATTTTTAATAGACAATTTTTACCGAAAATTTTTTTTTTACAAATTTTATAGAAAGTTTTTACATTTTTTTTAGAAAATTTTTTTACTGACATTTTTTTATAGGAATTTTTTACTGCAAATTGTTTATAGAAAATTTTTTATAGGCAATTTTTACTGAGATTTTTTATATGAAATTTTCTTATAGAAAATTTTTTTCACAACATTTAACTAAAATTTTTTTTACAATTTGGACTGAACATTTTTTTCTACAAAATATTTAATGAAAATTTTTACTGCAAATTATTTTCTGAACATTTTTATTGAAAATTTTTTATCAAAAATTTTATTATAGAAAATTTTTTTATAGAAAATTTTATTATAGAAAATTTTTTTTATAGAAAATTTTATTATAGAAAATTTTTTTTATACAAAATTTTTTTATAGAATTTTTTTTTATAGAAAATTTTTTATATAAATTTTTTTTATAGAAAATTTTTGTACCATACATTTATGTCACAAATTATTTATTGTGAAAAGATTTTTACCTGCAACTTCTTTTTAAATTATTCATTTACGATAAATTTCGGTTAATAAATGCTTTGGCACCATCGTTTTAAGAATAACTTTTATAGATAATAGCCATAAGGATATTTTGGTTATTTAATAATAAAGTCTTTAATTGGCCAAAGCGAACAAAATTATAGTTTTTTTTGTCAGATTTCCACGACGTTCGTTATGCAATCGAAATTAATCCAAAGAACCACGATTTTTGTGATATTTTAATTTTTATTTTATTTCTTTTAAATTGCCATCTAATCGCGTGTAGAAAACGAATACAAAAAAATAATATCAACAAAAAAACAAACAGAAAGTGAAATGAGTCGTAATAGGCCAGCTCAGGCACATATCATTATGCGAGTGTATAATTGTGGCCGAGGTGGGGTATTAATGATGTTGTTGGGAATTAATTTTCCATTATCATCACAACAACAAAATCCTGAACGCTGCATTATCGATCATTAGACAAAAAAAATTTTCGTATTTGGACGGACAGACACTCCACCTACCCGAATCTACACAGGCACACAAACACGCGCGTGCTCAAAAGAATGCACTTGTATTTATTCCCTATTACACTCATACACCTACAACTAAATGGCATACGCGTTATAATTTCTTTTTACTATTGTTATTCTTGTACTATTGCCATTGTTACTATTTCTGTTATTTTTATTGCTGTTGTTGCTGGTGTTGTTGTTGGTGTTGTGTGGTCATTTTAGTCGGAAACTGAACGAAACCGCCAAAAATTATTTCGGCTTTTTCAATTTGGTAAAAAAAGTGAAAGTTTCTGGCGTTGGCCAGCGCGATTCGATGCGCAGTTGACTTTACGAGCAGAGTTGAACACGTGCAAATGGACACTGTTCACTGGACGCTACAACCCCCAGCCCCTGCCTCCTCTCGCTCACTTTTCTCCTGAGAAACTTTCAGTTTGTGCGCACCGTGGTCTAGGCATTTATTTCGAAATTTATAGATTCCAAAAACTATCTTTTGGCCTCTTCAGTTTTTCTTCTCTTTTACTATAAGCACGAACGCTTGGAAAAAAAGATTTGATTTTCGGAAATTGAAAAGGGCTCCAAAGTCGGATCGAGCGTACAGAACAGCATAGAAAATAGATACGACCGTGTCCGATAATGCAGCGAATAAATTTTGTGACGAATCCATGGCAAATAGAGTAGGTGGAATTTTATTGCATCGATAATAAAAATGGAAATTATCGAGTTGACAGGTGAGCGCTAGCAGTTGTTTCTGTTACGGTGATTATCTGTTGTCGAATTTTTCGAAAATTTCGTTTTCTTAGAGATGGATCTGAGAAAAGTATTGAGGCAATCTTGTTAAATTTTGATAGAATCCAATAATTGTACTTTTGTGCAACTTGCAACTTTTCGAAAAAATAAAACGAAACAAATAAAAAATGAACGGAGAACAACCAACAATGAGGATTTCACGAGATAGCAACTGGCATTTGGATTCTTTCGAAAATGCTGCAATATTCCCAGGAAAAATGGGCCGGCATGGATTTTGAAAACTCCCCAAGATCCAGCAAGCGATCTGGCAGCGCTATCAGAGGATCTGGAAAGAATTATTAATAACCGTCCTAGTTCGAATGAAAATGTCATCTACACTGGATCGGCTCCAAGAATAGTAGAGAGAGTGTCGCGCAAAAATCTGATAAGAAACTTGTCTGGCCCGAACCGCTTTAGACGACCACTTGGCCCTAAAGTTAATTCCGCCCAGTCGTGGCGGATATATTGAAAAAGCCACCTCGGAGCCTAGATTATGTTGAAGCTGACTGACTGCCAGAGCTATGTTTCCTGTCCCCGATTCTCTGTCACCTTTCATTTAGTTCCAAATCCGAAGAGCTTTGCGGGCTTTTATTGCTTGAACGAAATCTCAGTCGTTTGGCATTTAAAATATCGAATTTTCTTTTAATGCTTTGATTTTTGTTGTTGTTATTTTTACAACATAAACAACAAATTTTTACTGTCGATTTCTTTCTCTATCAAATTTTATTTATTTAATTGTTATTTTCTTCGTTGCATTCAATTTTGTGAACGAACAACTTATGAGCCAATTTTCAAAACATTTTTTTATGGGACATTTGTTACATTTCAACAGAAAAATCAATTCAGTCGCAAGAGGATTCGTTCAATTTATGTTGTCGCTCTAGTACTGCTGATACAGGTGATGATTATGGTTACGATGGGGATGATCGTCAACTTATGGTGGTGCTGGTTATCCGAATGTACACTTATTGGGGGCGAACGAATTGCCGGTTGCTTATGTATCGTAGTTCTTGCATCTCAGTCGTTTGCCGTTTAATTAATTTCGCAGATAAAAAACTAAATAATTAATTCGAAAATTTTCCTCACATGTAGACAAACTTGTACGATCATTCATCCATCAAGCAATTGTTGGAGTTCTGCCATAAAATTTGGGGGCTTATTTACAGTTTTTCAATTCACACCATAGTTTTACTCTTACTGTGAATTCTCTTCTAAAATGTCGAATAAGAAAATTTTATTATATTTCAATTCAAATTAAAAATGAAAGGAAAAAAATTATAAACAAATAAAAATATTGATAAATAATGACTTTGTAATGAAAAACAATAATTCCGGTTATTTTGACTTAAATTAAGTAGAAATATTTTTTATCAAAAAAATATTTTTACTAAATAAATTTTTGTTCACAAATTTTTACTGAAAAGCTTTTTACTGAAAGTATTTTTACTGAAAAAGTTTTTACTGAAAGTATTTTTACTGGAAAGATTTTTACTCAAAATATTATTTTTACTGAAAATATTTTTACTGAAAATAATTTTACTGAGAATATTTTTACTGAAAATATTTTTACTGAGAATATTTTTACTGAAAATATTTTTACTGAAAATATTTTTACTGAAAATATTTTTACTGAAAATATTTTTACTGAAAATATTTTTACTGAAAATATTTTTACTGAAAATATTTTTACTGAAAATATTTTTACTGAAATATTTTTATATTTTTACTGAAAATATTTTTACTGAAAATATTTTTACTGAAAATATTTTTACTGAAAATATTTTTACTGAAAATATTTTTACTGAAAATATTTTTAATGAAAATATTTTTAATGAAAATATTTTTACTGAACTTATTTTTACTGAAAACATTTTTACTGAAAATATGTTAACTGAAAATATTTTTACTGAAAATATTTTTACTGAAAATATTTTTACTGAAAATATTTTTACTGAAAATATTTTTACTGAAAATATTTTTACTGAAAATATTTTTACTGAAAATATTTTTACTGAAAATATTTTTACTGAAAATATTTTTACTGAAAATATTTTTACTGAAAATATTTTTACTGAAAATATTTTTACTGAAAATATTTTTACTGAAAATATTTTTATTGAAAGTATTTTTACTGAAAATTGTTTTACTGAAAATATTTTTATTGAAAATATTTTTACTGAAAGAATTTTACTGAAAATTGTTCTACTAAAAATATTTTGACTGAAAATATTTTAACTGAAAATATTTTACTGAAAATCTTTTAGCTGAAAATATTTTTACTGAAAGTCTATTTACTGAAAAAAATGTTTACTCATCAACAATATTTGCGGGTTATTGTAATTTTATAAAAATCACTCCTCTTTTCATTTAGTCAAATTCAAATTTTTTATGGCACGTCCAATGATGAAGTAAATATGAAAATTATTAATTTTTTTGTAAAAAGTGTACGCATTTTTTTTAAATTTGAACAATTTATTTGAATAAGTATAGATGAAAAGAATTGTTTCAAATAAGTAGTAACCCGTATACGCGCCTTCATTATATGTACATAAGAAAATAGTTTCCGACTGAAAGTCTCCAGATATCGGAGACCTGATAATAACCAATACAGAGCTTTCATTCCTTATAGTCAATAAAATGAAAAGAAAATTTTTCAAACAGCATTTCTGTGAGATATTAATTATGCAGATTTGCAATTAGTAAACATTAGCAAAAATAATGAGTTAAAAGCTCTAAAATTATGATAAAGTCTTTGTGCCAATATTTTTATTAATACTTTATTTAAAAGTTTGTATTTGTATAAAAAGAAAACTTAAGTTCTAAATATGAAGTAAAAAATAAAATCACAGAAATTGTATTTGCTGGAAACTAAACTTTTTCTTAAAGTTTTCCAAAAATATGCTTCAAAACAATTAAAAAGTCAATCAAAAAATTTAGTAAAAATAAAATTGCAAAACTTAAAAAGAAAAGAAAAAGAAGAGCGTTTTGGGAAACATTTTTAAAATCAGATACTTTTCTGCTATTTTTTACCAATACATGTTTTTAATAGTAAATTTTTTTCCAATTAAATAAAATTATCACAAAAATGTTCCGTAAAGTATTTATTAAACTACCATTTTAACTAGTTTACCTCACTGCACCTATAAATCTAAATTAATTGAACCAAATCGATTCCGAACAAATGTGTCCGTATGTGCGTCAACGACACGTTCTCTTTAAGAATTTATGCAGAAAACTCAGAGCGTTTATCAATGTCAAGGTCGCCGCCCAGTTCGACTGTGGTCACAATGAAACCGACGAGGCCGCCCCGCATATTTGGCGACAATTGTGTCCGCTCTGAACATTCCCAACATCGACACACCAAACGATCCCTCGGGCATTGTATCCAAGCGCGGGCTAAATTTATACAATAATTTGGCATCTCGCGAGAATTGCAAATTGGCTGAAGTCGACGTTGACAGTTGATTGAAAAAAAATATAAAATAAAACGAAAAATACATAACAACCAACAAAAAAATTAAAAAACCAAAAATATACCATCAATAAAATTTCATAAAAACTAAAATATTGACGAAAGCTCTGAGAAATGTCACCAAAGTTAAGATGAGCTTATATCATAAATTTTTTTTTTGCTCATACACATAATTTATTGACTATGAGGTGAATGTGAATAGTTTTTATTTGATCTTTTTAATTAAGATATATTTATATAATTTTATAGCAAAATATTGTAATTTATTAATAGTTAAATTTGAATTTAAATAGTTTTTAGTTGATTTGTTTTTAAAATTAATTTTTTTTTCCTGGTTTAATATTTGGTAATTATTTTTTTTATCTAGATTTAATTTATTTCTATATCGTTTTTTTTTTAATTACAAAAAATGCATTCAAACTGAATGACAGCATAAATTATTTAAAACTAAAAAAAACCGCATGGAATTTCAGAGCATATTTAAATTGATATTTTTCTTAATTTAAAGCTTTTAGATTGTAGTTTATTAACAATAACAAAAGGCCATCTTTTGGTGACAAAGTATTTACGATTTTTAAAAAAACTGCAAAAAGTTCAACTGTCAGAATAGGAACTGTTTAAATTGAAAAAATGAAAGAAAATTTGAAGGGGTAATGATTGTTTTTAGTTTTTATTATTCTGTAAATATTTAAATAAAACAATAAACAAACTGTAGTAAATAATATTAATTAACAGAATTTAGCACACAAATAATAAGCTTATTTCTAAGTTCAAGTCTCGTTTGTTTCGAAGAGAGAAAATTTGTTTTAAACGAAATAAATTATGCTGAGCAAAAAAAACCGTTTTGATCAACAAAAGAAATTTTTGACAGAAGAAAAAAAATTGTTTTAATAGAAAAAAAAATATTTTGAAAAATAAACAATTAAAATTAATTGTTTTAAGCAAAAAAAATTGTTTTAAACGGAAAACTTTATTTTCATTAAAAAAAATTATTAAAAAAAATTGTATGTATCAAAAAACCATATTTTTAATATTATATACAAAAAAAATTGGTTTAAGTGGTAAATAGTGTATTAATAAAAATCATTTGTTGGAGTAAAAAAAATTGTTTTAAAAAAATGTTTTAATGAAAAAAATTATATTCAACAAAAATATTTCCTTTTAAAGGAAAAAAATTCTTTTAAACAAAATAAGTTAGTTTTTTGCAAAAAATATTTCATAAAAAAAATTGAATTAAAAAAAAAATTATTAAACAAAAAACATTATTCTGAGGCAAAATAATTTTATGTTAAACAAAATAAATCTGTTAAAAGCAAATTAATATGTTAGGCGAAAAAAAAATGAATTGGAAAAATTTAATATTAAATAAATAAACAAAAAATTAGCATTTTTTAACCAGAAAAAATGTGTCATTAAAAAAATATTTGTTTAAAACATAAATATATTATTTAAAACAAATAAAATGTTTAATTCAAAAAGAAATCTTGTCAAATAAAACGAATTTTGTATTAAATAAAACGAATTTGTTCTAACCAAAAAAGAACTTATGAAACAAACAAAATTTTGTGTTAAACAAAAAAAGTTTGTGTTTTGTCAAAAAAAAATTTGTATTTGAGCAAAAAAAGTTAGTGTTTAAAAAAATTTTGTTAAGGTTTATTTAACAAAAAAAAAATGAATATTTTAAACAAAAACAAATTGTATTTAACAAAAAAAATTTGATTCTACAAAAACAAATTTGTCTTAAGCAAAAGAAATTTTAAAAAACAAAAAAAATTGTATCGTAAAAATAAATTTTACTGTTAAGCAAAACAATTTGATCTTAAATAGAAAATTGTATGAAACTATAAAATTTGGTTTAAACAAAAAAAAATTACTGTTTAGCAAAAAAATTTAGTAAAACAAAAAAATTTTAGTTTACTCAAAAACAAATTTGTTTTTAATAAAAAAATTTTATTTTTATTAAAAACAATTTTGTTTGTAATAATAAAAATATTAAAAATATTATTTTTATTAAAAAATAATTTTGCAAAAAAAATTGTTTTATACAAACAAAAATTTTATTAAACCACAAAATTTTGTTAAATAAAAAAAATTTGTTCTTACAGAACAAAAAATTAGTGTTAGGCAAAAAAAATTGTTTCAAAAGAAAAAAAGTTAATTTTAAGCAAAAAAATATTGTTTCGAATAAAAAAAAAATTAGTTTTAAAAAAAAATTATTTTAACGCAAAAAAAAATTGTTTCAAACGAAAAGAAGTTAGTATTAAACAAAAAAAACTTTGCGTTTAGCAAAAAAAATTGTTTCAAACGAAAAAAAGTTAGTTTAAACAGAAAAAATTAGAATTAAGCAAAAAAAATTGTTTCAAACAAAAAAAAATATTAGTGTTAAAACAAAAAATTTAGTTGAAAAAAAAATTAGTTAAACACAAAAAAAAATTGTTTCAAACGAAAAGAAGTTAGTATTAAACAAAAAAAAAACTTTGTGTTAAGCAAAAAAAATTGTTTCAAACAAAAAAGAGTTAATTTTAAGCAATAAAATAATTAGTTTTAAAAAAAAATTAGTTTAACGCAAAAAAAATAGTTTCAAACGAAAAGAAGTTAATATTAAACAAAAAAAACTTTGTGTTAAGCAAAAAAAATTGTTTCAAACGAAAAAAAGTTAGTTTAAACAGAAAAAATTAGAATTAAGCAAAAAAAATTGTTTCAAACAAAAAAAAAATATTAGTGTTAAAACAAAAAATTTAGTTTTAAAAAAAAATTTTGTTTTAAAAATTTTTTTGCTTAACCACAAATATGTGGTTATATACATATATTTTTTTGCTTAACTACAAAACAACAGAAAAAAAATATTTTGAAAAATAAGCATTTAAAGAAAATTTTATAAAAAATGAATTATAAAAAATTTTATTAAGCAAAAAATGTTAAATCAAGAAAAATTGTTGTAAACAAAAAGTAATTTTAAACAAAAAAAATTGTGTTATGCAAAAAAAAATTGTTTCAAACAAAACAAAAAGTTAGTTAAAATTAGAATTTAATTTAATTTTATAAAAAAAATTAAAATTAGAATTTAAAAAAAATAGTGTTAAACCAAAAAAATTATTGTTTGAAAAAAAAAATTGTGATTAAGCAAAAAAATTTTGTTTTAAAAGAAAAAAATTATTTTAAATAAAAAAAAATTGTATTAAAAAAAAATTTAATTATAAAAAAAAATTAGTAAATGAAAACTATTATTTTGAGGCAAAAAAAATGTTAAACTAAGAAAAATTGTTTCGAACTTAACGAATTTGTTTTAATTCAAAAAAATATATTAGTCAAAAAAATTAATTGTGTTAAGCAAAAAAAAAATTGTTTCAAACGAAAAAAAATCAATAAAAAAAAATTTGTCGTAAACAAAAAAAAATTTATTTTAAGCCATATTTTATTTAATCAAAAAAAAAAATTGTATTGAACAGAAACAAAATACGGTGTTAAGCAGAAAAAAGCACAGAACATTTTGAAAATAACACAATAAATACCAAAATAAAAAACGGCGATAAGAAGTGGTGCCAATTTTTTTAAATTCAAAGCAAATAAATCAATTTCCGAAATGAAATTCTAAATTTTTAATGCAATCGAAAAAATTATACTATAATTAAGATTTCTCTTGTTATGATAAATTTTTCAATAATATTCTTTCTATGATTAGTAAGTGAGTCATCCACGCCCCGTGTTCATGCAACTGAAATCTCTCAATTTAATAATTAACAAACTCATAAACTAAAATTTTCATTCGATTTGAATTAATTTCAAGCATACAAAATAGTAATTAAAATGTAACAAATGAATAATAGCACATTTAATTAATTTGTTTAGAGCGATTGTTGCCAAAATATTTTTTTAATGCATTTGTAATGAATTCCACCAAAGAAGGATGTGTGCTTAAAAAAAAATTAATCCAAATTTTTAATATCAACACTTAAAAGTAAACGAATCAAATTTGAATTTATTTATTCAGAAATTATACTAAAAAATACTTTAACGAAAAATCAGGCAAACCAATAGTGTTGATTTTTTCAAATTTCTGTTTATGTCCAAAGTGCATAATCACATAGGATTATCCAAATAGAGCCTTCAAAAGTAAAATACAATAAATTAGACATAAAAATTTAATTTTATTTAAATTTAATTGTTATATATTACTTTATTTTTGCCATTATACAAACTTTTTATATTATTTAAAATACTTTTACAAACCTTCTTCCAGAACTCGATGTTTTTGACATAAATTTAAATAATTTTCTGCGAACATTTTGGGTTGTAACTCGGCCATTAATTGACCGATATTAGTTTTTAAATGCTTTAAAATTGAAAAATTAATTTTATAAATATATTTTTTAGCATAGTTTTACAAAAGAAGTTATGTTCTTAATAACCCATAAAAAATTTATTAATATAAGGCCAGATCACTCAGAATTGAGAGTAACCGCCTCTCCTTATTCATTTTTAAAGAAATAATTTCAGACCAAACTGCACAGCACAAAATCATTTTTCGCTTCTCTGCAGTCATACGAGGTCTGTTCAAAAAATATCGCGAATTTTTTCAAAAATTATTTATTTATTCATGAATATCTATTTTGTCCCCTTCAAAGTAATTCCCATTTCTGCCAACGTTTTTCCAATCCTCGAAGCACTTCAAAAATTCATTTTTTGATGATCTTGTTCAGCTCCTCCTTCGATTCCGTCTTTATCTCCTCAATCGTAGCGTAGTGTCGTCTTTTCATGGGGCTCTTCAGTTTCGGGAATAAGAAAAAGTCACAGGGGGCCAGATCTGGGGAATACGATCGCTGCGGCATAATTAGTGTGTTGTTTTTGGCCAAAAATAACAAGCTAGGTTGCGTGAGCAGGGCCGTTATCATGGTGCAAAAGCGAACTTTTGTTCTTCCACAAATCCGGGCGTTTCTGGCGGATTGCTTTGCGCAACTTGCGCATAACTTGCAGGTAATATTCCTTATTGACTATTCTACCCTGTGGCAAGAACTCATGATGCATCAAGCCCCTGCAATCGAAGAAAACTGTAAGCAAAACCTTCACATTCGACCGAACATGGCGGGCTTTTTTCGGTCTTGGCATTCATTGAGATGATTGAGCTTAGGTTTCCACGTCATAACCATAATCTCATGATTTGTCACCAGTTATGAGCCTCTGGAGCAAATTTGGGTAGTTGCGGACAGAGTCCAACAGCTCCCCATGTTAATGCGATGCTGTTTTTGGTCGAAATTGAGCAGTTTTGGTACGAATTACGCGGCGAACCGTTTCACGCCCAAATCATTGGTAAAAATCGAATGGCACGAGCCAATCGATATGTTTAAGTCCTCAGCCACTTCTCTAACGGTGATTCGATGATTGGCCAATACTATTTTCTTCACTTCATCAATGTTTTCGTCTGTTGTTGACGTGCTTGGGCGTCCGTGACGCTTTTCGTCGTTCACATCTTCTCGGCCCTCTGAGAACATTTTGTACCACCGATAAACGTTGCTTCGGTCCAAGGTAGCTTCACCATATGCCACAGTTAATATTCGGAATGCGTCCGCGCAATTAATTTTGTTTTTCACACAGAACTTGATACAGATTTTTTGGAATGGCCAAAAATCGAAGACGAGCCAAAACACGTGCAAGCCAAGCAGCTGTCAAAAATTAACTGAACATTCAAAATGGCCGAGAACTTGTCGGCATAAGTGAGAGACATGAGTACCAACATAACTCCACAAAAAATCGATACATTTTGAACGGACATCTTCGAACAGAAATAAAGATTTCTAAAATACCATATAACGTATTCTTCCTTATTAATATATCCACCAATCGATAAATAAGCCTCTTAAAGGACGAAACTTACCCAAAGTAGAATAATCATATTTGCAGAATTTTTTTATAATTTTAACATAGTATTTGGTAATAAAACAATTAAAAAATTAAAAAAAATGGGAAATTTTTAAATTTAAAAACATATTTTTTCCACTATTTCAAGTCGTATGTCATGAATAGCATGTTCAATATTGACTTCTAAAGCTTGAAGAGAGTCTGGTTTATTGCTAAAGACCAATGACTTCAAATAACCCCACAAGAAATAGTCTAATGGTATTAAATCACAACTTCTTGGAGGCCATTCAATGTCACAATTTCTTGAAATAATCGAATCTCCAAAGTTTTCTCGTAATAATTCGCTTGTTGCACGTGCTGTGTGGCACCTAGCCCCGTTTTGTTGGAACCAAATGTTGTCAAGATCAACTTCTTCCGATTTCGGCCATAAAAAGTTGGTTATCATCGATATATACCACTCTCCATTGACAGTAACGGTGTTACCAGCTTCATTTCGAAAGAAGTACGGACCGATGATTCCACCAAACCAAAAACCACACCAAACTGTCAATTTAGGTTAATGTAATGGGTGTTCATGAATAATTTGTGGATTTTCTTCGCACCAGCATCGACAGTTTTGTTTATTTACCGTACCACTCAGATGAAAGTGAGCCTCATCGGAGAAGATGATTTTCTTAAAAAAAAGCCCAAATCCTTTCTCAAAATCCACCAGGTTGTGGTTTGAAACAGTCCCAATTCTTGAGGCCCTCTTGGAATCGGCAAATTGCGGTCTTCAGCAACACTTGCCTGAACGGCAGCAATATTTTCATTACTTCGAGCGGTTCTTTGTCTTATAGGCACTTGAACATTATGTAAAGAAAATGTACGCTCGAAATTTTTAACAATTCGAAGAATAGCGAGCACAGTTGGACGATTATTACGACCAAAAAATGGCAACAGCGCACGAAAAGTTGCAATTGGAGAACGATTATTTTTATAATAAAATTGAATAATTTGTAAACGTTCTTTTAAAAGTTTCCATTTTTATAGGTATTACTACTATTTCTTTAGAATTTCCTATTAATTAAAATATTATTTAAAATATGCTCACAAGTAAAAATAATATCAATAATTATCAAGTCAAATCTTCGTAATCCCAATTCCATCTTAGAAAAGATCACATAAAATATATTTTCTGTCAAATAATTTATTTCACATTGACTTGAAATTTATTTTGACAATTCGAAATCTTTGAAAAGTCAACTTTTTTTAATTGCCAAAAAATTATGATTACATAGTGCATATTATAATTTAATAAAAGAAAAATACCAAACAAAATAAAAGGACCTTAATCTTCATATTCGATGTATGCTATGCTACCAAAAAAAAAGAAAGTAGAAAAAAAAATGATTTGTCAGAATTGATTACCTCCTTAAGACGATGTCCAAGTGCATTCATGTCCAAGTGCATCATAATGCATTCATCATGATTCGTAAATTATTTAACATTTTCGCCATTTTTCATAAATGCTTGGCATCATCACAATAAATTGTCGGCTTGTGAGGATGCTAATCAGACTAGGCTACACGATTGCCAACGGCCAGCCCTATTCGTTGTTTTCGAGGTGTCCTCCCCCCCCCCTCTCATTTCACGACATTCCTAAAGACTGATCAGACTTCCCTCCCCTTCCCGTATGGTCTCTAGCCTTACTTTGATCTATTCTTCGGCTATCAACAAAATTCTGTAGATCTCGTGTACTAGAAATCCGCTAAGATTCGAGATGGGCTATTGAGGACGCATGTGCATATTCGAACTGTCTTCCATTTTCGCACTAGTCTTATTAATTGTTACGAGTACCTTGCTGGTAATTCTGTCCATTCTTCATTATCCTAGAAGCATGTTGCCATCCTCTTTGTGGTATGATATATTCTTAACAACGACAGAATTTCAACTAATAATTCGGGCACTTGCCATGTTTTCCTTCTTCTAATTTTTTGTTATTTTTTGTTTTTATTTTTTCAACGAAGTAGTATGCATCGGCAAATCTGATCTTTTGGCGCGTCAAAGCATGTGCATCGTACATCTTTGGATTAGCTGCTGATTATATACATCTATTCAGCTAAATAACGAGTATCTTAAATCTAACATATTTGATCGATTTAAGATAATAAAAGGCGAGAAACGCTCGAGGGTGCGGAATTCAAACTGGCAACAGATCATCAAATTATAAAGGGTAGATAGCCAGTTCGATGCTATCGTAGCTTATGTTTTGACTCTGAATTTTGGCTGTGTGTCCATTTGTCTATCACAACCGACAGTTTTATTGTTGCACTACTAATTATCCGCAATTACCAGATTAGAAATAGTCCATCTCAATGAATTTATTATTATTATTTTGTGGTGTGCTAGTATTTTCCTACGAATTGTGACGCAGAACAACATTTTCTGAGCCAAAAAAAAAAAAATCTCAAATCGACGTTGTCATGATTATTATTATTATTTTTTTATTAACTGACTGTTCCTACTATTACCTATTATTTATGATATTGATAGGTTATTTTTCGTTTTGATATAAAAGAAAACTTTTATTGTTATTATTATTTAAAAGGAAAAAAAAAGAAAAAAGATTCACCCAAACTAACTGAGAAAAGATAATCTTCCCATTCAGATCGGAATGTTTCTGTTCAAAAGTAGATCAACCTTTATCATCCACTCGTAAGTAGTGAGATGGTTTTTAAATTGACTGACGATTCCAAACGCCTTCAAATTTCTTTTAAACTATAATTCGAGATTAAGTCTATTAGTAACCTAATGGTGTGTGGTGCTTCTTTTTTTTTGAAGATAAATCAACCATGTTGCTCCCAGAAAAACCAAAAAAACCTCAATATTTTCGGTTTTGTGTAAATGCCTGCTCACCGAAGAAAAAAAATAAATTTTTAAATGTCATTTTTAAACTGTAAGAAAATTTAACTAAAAAAAGAGTAGTCAATCCGTTGGTGGTTACCTGTTTCGCTTACCTTTGTTCGTTGTTATATTCATTATGGGGGATCCAATTCAAATTTATGATCCGTTTTTAATGTGAAGCAACCCCCCTTCCCCCACCCTTTTATGCATTTCTATACTAAACACCGAATACAATAGCGTTCGTTACAATTATTTCGGAACAACAAAGAAAATATCACACAAGAAAAAGTGTAAACATACACGCTTCAAAGTTTGCCAAAAATAGAAAATATTTTCCACTTTAAGAATGTTAAAAAACATTCCAAATAATAATAAGACGAAAAAAAACCCGAAGAAGCACTAAACTTATTTTATTATTATAGAATAAAAGACAGTTAGTCCAATTGTACAAGCTTTATCAAAAAATGAACTGGGGAAGAAGAAAAAAACTAAAAACAAAAAAAAAAAACACAAAAAGCTCAATTTTTTTTACTATTTTTTTTTCTTGAATAGAAATTTGGAGCAAAAGTACGTGAGCATAACAAACGGAATGCTCGGCATCGTCGTTCGTTCGCTGACAAGACGTAACCAAAAAGTAGTCAGTAATAAGACGACGATTGCGCAATTTTACGCTCATGCATGCAGAGAGCGAGTCGGAATGAAATTGGCGAACCGTAACATCAGAGTTTGAAAAGCAAAAAAAAAAAAAAAAATATACAATATATAAAACACCAAAAATAAAATGAAAACAAAACAAATTACGATTGCGCGAATTATAAAATAGTTAATAAAAAGAAGAAGAAAAAAAAACGAAAAGAAAAAGGAAACTTGCGGTAAAAGGTAAAAAGTGTTAATACTCAAGCTGTTGGTTGTTTTTTTCGTCGATAGGGGGAAATTTTCCAAAAGACCGCTATGGAGGTACAGGTCTCTACAGTGTATGTTGGATTTTTACCTACTAAAACACACTTTCCTGTACATCAAATATGATCACCAGGTATAATTTTACGGGAAGTAGACTGGCATAAAGCCAATTATCCTTTTTTAGGGTGCAGGCTGTCCTTTTCTCTTTCCTCAAGACGGAGCTTCTTTATTACTTGGGATTCGTTTTCAACGAAGGCACTCCAATATGCCTGCGATCTTATCATTTGTGGAATAAAACCTTCCTGGGACTGTCATTTGCCGATTATTTTCTGCAATTCCTTTTTTTTATCCTGTAAAGCGTGGGCAGTGGAAGAAGTCACGTTCCCCATTCTTGATTCTGACCCCTGCAGTCCTATCAGAAATTGGGCTTTATATATTGTGCCTCTTCCGTTCCACATGGCATTATCAGTAATGAGATTATATGTCCATCTTCCTGTAAACGATAAATCCCAGTGTCACTGGCATCTCGCTACTACCTCATTGCTTTGCTCCCTGCTGATACGAGTATCTCACTAGGGCATTTCTTCTGGAATAACGATCAAATAATGATCAATACCAGAAGTGCCTATGGGGCTTGACGAACCCAAGGTCCTGAGCTGATCTAGAAGTGCCTGGAACTTATAAGATTTATATTCCATCACGTACTCTTAAATTGAAAAGTCGTACCATGGGGGTCGGCGGCCCCAGAGTAGTTGGTCACACTGTGAGGTATGTTTGGCTGTGCTTAGTACCTATATTACGGGAATAGTTTTAGGACTAGTAGTGAGAAATACCAAATATCCCGGATGCTATTATTGCAGATGATAGGATCTTGCTAAGATAAGGCAACTAGCTTGTAACTGACTGTTAGCACGGTTATAGCTATGTTGATCGTTGCTGGTTCAGGGGCGGGACCAGATAGAAGCGTAAGATATGACGACTTTAGGGCTAGGTGAGTGATCTACTTGTTAGACTTCTCACCGTAGAGAAATTGAC
Organism: Atherix ibis; assembly: GCA_958298945.1. Taxonomy (NCBI): domain Eukaryota; kingdom Metazoa; phylum Arthropoda; class Insecta; order Diptera; family Athericidae; genus Atherix; species Atherix ibis. The sequence goes on along the minus strand of OY282605.1, from coordinate 23,782,153 downwards.
GAGTATATTGCTTAATTGCTTAGTGCATAAAACTGAAGGCACGCTTTGTTTAAGGAGAATGGTAAAGTAGGTAGCTGAGTCCACTTGTCATAAGAAGTAAACGGAAGAAGTTCACAAAACGGAGTGAAAGATGTGTGAGAGTTCGACTATCTGGATCTAGTCAGCTGGGCTGTACACGCTCAATCCCGACTATCGTAGGCGACCCGTGGTATTATGTGTAATGATAGGTTAGACATAATAACAGAATTATTCTGCTTCCTGCTGCCGGTGATGCGATTGATTTCATTTCCATCTCATTATTGATAATAAATTCTAGCTCAATAGAAAAAACGAAATGCTCCCGAGACTCGAAGTATAGGGTATATTCTCAAGACTCAAAGTGCTCTCCGATGACATGCAGTCATCACCTGACGCTTATACGTTTTAGTCAGTATAGCTCTTGTCAAAATATGGGCTGCGTAGAGTATTATAGAACTGACAAATGGGACTAAAGCCTGCGTCGGCTTCATTGAGACTGCCGTGGTTAGGCATGATCTTTGCTAAGCCGTTCACAACCTGATTTGCCTTGTCAGTAGCGATTTTTAGATGTTCACCAATGTTCAACTTGGTGTATATCTAAACTTCCAGGTAGCGATGATGCTACAGCTGTGAAAGAATATCAAAGTCACCGATTGTGAGAGCAATAGTCTTCTTCGCTTACTAGTACCAAAAACTACCACTACAGAAAATATAAAGCGTTAAAGAAAACTTCTTCTACTACTATTAACGCTTTATATTTTCTGTAGTGGTCGTTTTTGGTACTAGAAAAATGCAAATTGGCGGTAAAATTCAAAAATAAATTCACAGTAAATAGATTTTATTTTGATTATTGGAAGGGGTATCGGTGATAGTAAAGGGGGAAGGGGTATTTTTAAGTACTCTAAAGTATGCTATAATTACTTCTTTTCCTCAAAAATAATAAGTTATTGGGGGTTTTTAGTACTCAAAAAAAAAAAAAAAAAAAATGTTTTGCCCCTCTTTCTTTAACAAGAGATTATTACTGGTGTTATTTTTTTGATAATACAATAAAAGTCATAAGTGTGAGGGTTTCTAGTTTACTAAGAAATAATGAAAATTTTCGACAGCTTTTCTCTTCAACGGGGGATGATTATTAGAGTTATTTTAACGATAGTGAAGGATTTTGGGAGACGGTTCTTAAAACTGTAAAAAAAAAAGATAACAATTGCAGTTTGTCCTTCTTTAAAAATCTGATGATTATTGAGGTTTTCATGATGATTGTAAATCACCCCTTTTAAAATGATGAAAATCGGTTGTCACACTTGCTCCAACTGACGGTGATTATTAGAATTGTTGTGGTGCTAGTAAAGGTGGTGGGAGAGGAGCTTTCAAGTACTCTGAAAAATTATAACAATCACTTGCTCCTCTTTCTTTAATAGGTGATGTTTAGTGTAGTTTTTGTGTTGACAGTAAATGTAGAAGGGGGGGGGGGGGTTGTGGTGGTGATTATTAGAGTTTTTTTATGATAGTTAATGCGGTGCTGATGGAGGGAGGGTTATTGGTTATCTAAAAAATAGTAAGAATTTCTTTTTTCTCTTCCTTCGACTCGTGGTGATTATATTGAAGGGTATTTTTGTACTCAAAAAAAAAATTTAAAACAATTTTTCTTGTTCTTCCCTCAAAAGAACGTAATTAATGGAGTTGTTATGTTGATAATAAAGGCAGTACGCGAAGGGGTTTTTTTAAAGCACTATTGGACTTATTTTGCTGATAGTAGAATGAGTGTAGAAGAGAATTTTTAATGACCTTAAAAAAATTATAAAATTTCCCCTCTCCCCCCTCTACCCCTCGCCTCTTTAACCAATCTAAATAACCGTATTCGTATTGATTCTATTTTGAATTCAAAACACGTTAAAAAGTAAATTTTTTCTTTTTACCATTTCGGTTTTGTTTAGATTTTTCTCTACAAATATTCGTGAATTTTGAATTTTCTTATAGCTCGTCTCATTCTCTATTCATCATGAATGTGTTGACAAAGTTTTGCAAGCATAATAATTTCAACAACAAAAAAAACTTTTCTCAAATGCTTCCTTCAAAGTGTCTTGAGAACGAAAGACGTCTGCTCAAGTAGTTCAGATTCAAAACCGCAAAACTGAACCATACCAAAGACGTACTGTCTTTTACCTGCCATTATTCGATATTTTCAAAACTCTGCTCCACTTACAGTTGATCCCCCTCAATGAAATGTGTGGTGTTGTGAACGGCTTGCCATTTTTTTTTGCTTCTTTTGAAGAGCGTTGACATTAAGTAGCTCATCTAATTTGTCATTTTATCTATTCAACTATTCATCCATCCACCCATCCATCATTTATTTATTCGACTAACTTAACCATCAACACTAAATAAAAACAATGAATTTGCTAAAAAAAAATTTACAATAACACAAAAGTATATGAGGTGCGCACAGGTACGGATTTTGTCTGGGACAGTAGCCAGTGACAGAAGCTGTAAAACATCAGTTTTTGAATGAATTTTTATACTTTTGATTTTTGAATTTTTCACCTACTTAATTTTGTATGAATTTTGTTACCTTTTTGTTATCTAACATTCTACAAAGGTATAAGAAACAGAAGCTTTTTTCTAACTCAACCAAAACTTTTTCGATTGAACTTTATTTTATTATCGAGAATAAAAATATAGTAACTAATATGGTGAAAAATTGCGATCGTTTAAAATAGGCTTGAGGTGATTTTATTGTTTTCGATACACTTACCGGTGTATGCAGATATGGTAGGTAGTAAGTCGGTTGACTGTTGGTGCTTTTGTTAACCACTTAATATCTGAGGTGAATTTTTCCTGTCATGCATGACAGATTTTAGGTTAGAAAGTGAAAGGAAACGCGACTCATACTCGTACCTCATTCTTGTGATATCCATTGTACTAGCACAGATAACCAGCACACAACGGACTATTCTTGTACCTCTTGCTATAGTCGATGGTTATTTGGAAGTAATTTTTTGAGCTCTGCATCCATTAGAGAGGAGCTACTGAACGATTAGTTTAGTCAAAACTGACTATTCGAATGGGGCTCTGATGAACTCAAACAAAAACAATCACAACACGACAGCTAGTCAATTAGTTTTCGAGTACCTCCGGAACGCATGCATTTCAAATTTTTAAGTTCAAGCTTAAGTGATTCATGTAACATGTAATTACCACCACTTACTCTTGATGCTAATTGATAATCGAGTGGGTGGACTTTTCAAATGTTTCCAACTTTAACCACTTTCAATCCGTACCATTGTGGTTGGTAGCAGTCGTAACCGTTTGGAATTGAAAATGGGGCCAAACTTGGATATCGAGGGTTGTTTGCCTTGTGAATGACAAGAAAATTCATTGAATTTATTCCAGATTTTTCATTTATCCATACTTGCCATATAAAATTATTAACAATTAGTGCAGTATTTTGTGGATTCTCTTTTTAACAAATTTTTATCGAAAAATCCATTCTAAATTTATTGGTAACTTATACAAAATCGCTTAGTGACAATATATCTTTATGGGAAGCCACTAGATGAATACTCTCGTACAAAAGAACATTATACCCACTGAAACAAAATGACGGTAACTGGGCAAAAACAGACAAAGAAAAAGCTCAAGTATTTGCTAAACATTTGGTAAAAACTTTTGCTCCACATAATGATATAGAAGATAAATCACATACTAACAAAATCATCGAAGAACTAATATTCCCACTCCCTATGAGTCTTCCTCCCAAAAATTTTAAACCCTCGAAAAGTAAATCTACAATTCTGCGCCTTCCCAATAAAAAAGCTCCTGGTTCTGATCTAATAACAGCTCCTATTCTGAAGCAAATTTCCCGAAAAGCTTTAGTTTTAATCACACATATTTTTAATAGTATCGTGCGCAAAACCTATTTTCCCTTACTCTGGAAATATTCTGTCATTAAAATGAATCGTAAACCAAATAAACCCATTAATTCTCCTTCCTCCTATAGACCTATCAGCCTTTTACCAATCCTTGGTATTTTTTTTTTTTTTTTTTTTTATTTGACAGGTTTTCATTTCTATGTTACACATAGACATGAGAACACAGTCACTCCTATGGAGCATATAGCGGCACTAGAGCCTCTGTGAACTCTCTCCATCTGCTTCTGTCTTGAGCCAGCCTTTTTACTTCCGACCATGATTTGCCAGTTTGTTGGTGTTCGCGCTCGACTGATCTTCTCCAAGTGGTCCTTGGACGTCCTCTGCTGCGATTGCCCTGTGGGTTCCAATCTAGTGCCATCCTTGCTATGTCCGTAGGTGGTTTTCGCAAGGTGTGGCCAATCCAACTCCATTTCCTGCGTTTGATGTTATCTAGCAGGGGTATTTGCTTCGTGAGAAGAAGCAGCTCATCGTTCGTTATCCAGTTCGGCCAGAAGATCTTGCTTATGCGCCTCAAGCATCTGTTCACAAATGCCTGAGGCTTACGAGTCGTGCTGTCTGTTACTTTCCATGTTTCGCAGCCGTACAGCAGGACTGGCTTGACGTTTGAGTTGAATATTCGAAGTTTGAGTGCTATGGAGAGGTGATTTGAACGCCACTCGTTCCCAAGTGAGGTGTACGTTTGTCGCGCCTTGTTGATGCGCGTTTGGATGTCTATTTCAGTTCCACCATCCTTGCTGAGCATGCTGCCAAGGTAACAGAACTTTTCGACATCTTCAACTTGGGTACCGTGTAGCATCAAGGGTCTCTCGCAGGTGGCGCCGACACGCATCAATTTGGTCTTCTTGATGTTGATTCTCATCCCAACTTTTTCTGCGTTGGAGGCCAGTGCATTCAGTTTCTCCTGAATGCCGTTGAAGGTGTGGGACATGAGGCATATGTCGTCGGCGTAGTCCAGGTCGTGGAGCTTCTCACGCAGTGTCCACTGTATACCGTTGCTGGCTGTGCTGTTAGTGCGTTGAAGAACTAGGTCTAGGGCGATTATGAAGAGGATGGGCGAGATTATGCAACCCTGCCTGACTCCTCTCGAGATGTTGAATGTATCGCTGTTTCGTCCTTTGAGACGCACTCTACACGGGGCCTCGCGGTATAGTTCTCGGATTAGATCGATTATGGCCTGCGGGATGCCTAGTTCAGCCAGAGCACTCCAGATGGCGTCGCGAGAAATCATGTCGAAGGCTCTTTCGAAGTCAACGAAGAGAAGATAGAGCGGGCTGTTCCATTCGTTCGACTGTTCAATGATCATTCTTAGGCTGTTGATGTGATCAATACAGGAGCGGTTTGGTCTAAAGCCAGACTGCTCGTTGCGGAGGGCACTTTCCACTGTTGGAGTGATGCGAGTCAGGATGATTGATGCGATTAGTTTCTGGATGGTGTTCAGCAGCGTGATTCCTCTCCAATTTTTGCAATCGCCAAGGTCACCTTTCTTCGGGATGGTGATAATAATCCTTGGTATGATTTTTGAAAAACTCCTATTAAAACGACTCTACCCAGTCCTAGTTAATGAAAAAATTATTAATGATCACCAATTTGGCTTCCGATCTGAACACTCCACTAACCAGCAATGCCATCGCTCTCTCTTGAGAGGAAAGAGTATTGCTCAGAAGTGCCGGAGTCCCACAAGGTAGTATCTTTGGTCCCATCTTATATAATATTTATACGCATGATATCCCAGCTTATCCTAATACTATCATTGCTACTTATGCAGATGATACAGCCATACTTGCTACCCATACAAATCGTGACATTGCTTCCAACAATTTACAATCCCATATCCACAACCTTCAATCTTGCTTTAAGAGATGGAGAGTGAAGGTAAATGAGCAGAAGAGTGCTCATATTACTTTTACACTTTGTCAAGCTAAACCTACCCCTTTTTATACCTTAATAGCAACATGATACCGCGATATGATAAAGTGCGTTATTTGGGACTTTACCAAGATCCTCCGTAAAATTGTTGATGCCCCCTTTTATGTTCGTAACACTGTAATACATCGTGTGCATTTCCCGATATCAAAAATTTCACTCCCGTTTACCCTATCATCATAATCCACTTGTGAGAGAATTGTCTTGTACAGCCCTCCCCAGAAACACTCATCGGAGACTTAAGAGACAATGGCCTAGAGATTTTCTAGAGGAACCTAACTTCCGTTAGTTAGAGAAACGCCGATGGTCGTTTACTCCCACTTCATGATGCACAAGATTGTTAATTAAAATGTTTTTTTTAATCTGCTTGTTACAATAAAATTGTAGTTGCAGATAAAAATAAAAATAAAAAAAAAATTAAAAAAATTTATTGGTAAGAAAAATTCTTAAAAAAAACTCCAATTTTTTACACAAAAAAATCTATAAATTTAACTGTTACTATCTGTCATCGTTCTTTTTTTATATCTGTAAGTCGACCTCTTCTCTTAGACGTTAATCCAAATTATCATAAAAATTCACCTAACCTAAAATTCTTACATAGTCCAATTTCAATTTATAAATTTTAACTTAAAAAAACACAACTTTTAAAAAGAAAATAAACTAAAAACTTTCTCAGCGAAATGTTAAAAATTATAATTCTCACTCTTAAATATTGTGACGTAATATGTGAAATAAGTTACATCATTATTTTTGTAAAGAAATATTACTAATAAATAAGACAACCTTTTCATTATATTTTCTCTTATATAACAGTTTTGTGGTAGCTTCATCTTGCTGCCATCATCTTCAGTTTCGATCTAAGAGAACATGATTGGCACAAATTTTCTTAATTTCGCCCCAAGAAATCCAAAATAATCGCCTATGCATGCGTGTTATGGCGTTTTTTTTTAATTTCAAGAAAAATGTATAAATTCTAACATGTCGAAAAGGTGGGTGGAAATTTTTTTTTCTAGCAGCTCTAAAATTATTATTATTATTTTTTTTTTTCGAAAGTGTTTGTGCTGCAGCTTTAAAAAGTCCTTTTTAGAGCTGCAGTACATGTTTGAACCTCTTTCGGTAAGTACGGGACCCTAGGTTGTTCCATAACTGAAGTTGACTTACAAAAAGTTAAAATGAGCCTATAGGGAAAATTCATTATCAAGAGCAGTGACATAAAGCATTTTCGGAGCGTCGAGAAGCAGAGGCAAACGAATCTAACTTAGGGAGGACTTCAACATGAAGAAAAAGTAGACCGAGTAAACACTCTCATAAGGTCTGACCATCGATTAACATCTAAGCTAATGCGTAAGTTATTCAACAGCTCAAAAAAAGGGTCCGTTCCGTCAGATCGATTATTGCAGACACTTCGATGCTCCAACATGGTAAGAGTCTGTGTCAGACGACCATTTCCATCAACGAGTTTTTACCCAAAAAAATCAGCCCCCTTATTTACCTAATCATAGTCCTTGTAATTTTTCACTTGCAAAGACATCATCTTGGTGCTTTCGATAAAACACGGTTAAACTCTACTACGAAGGGTAGCTTACAGCTATGAAATAAAAATCCGGCGTTACCTCCGAACCAGTTATGAGGTGAACAAGAGTGCTTTGAGATTTTTCTTTTTAAAAACTTTTGATTAGATGCCCCGATATTTTGAGAAAAATTAAAAATTTCTGATAGGACAATAACTACAATAAAACAGGGAAGAATCAAATTTTATAAAATTGGAGACACTTGGAACGTCTACGTTTAATAAACCAGGTCTGTTCAAAAAGTATCGCGAATTTTGTATTTTTTTTCAAAATTTTTTTTTTTATTCATGAATATCTATTTTGTCCCCTTCAAAGTTATCCCCACCAGATATTATACACGTGTGCCAACGTTTTTTCCAATCCTCGAAGCACTTCAAAAAATCATTTTTTCTGATCTTGTTCAGATCCTCCTTCGATGCCGTCTTTATCTCCTCAATCGTAGACTTTCATGGGGCTCTTCAGTTTCGGGAATGAGAAAAAGTCACAGGGGTCCAGATCCGGGGAATACTGTGGCTGCGGTGTTATTAGTTTGTTGTTTTGGCCAAAAATGGGAAAATCCAATTTTTGTTCTTCCACAAATCTGGGCGTTTCTGGCGGATTGTTTTGCGCAACTAGCGCGCATAACTTGCAGGTAATATTCCTTATTGGCCGCTCTACCCTATGGCAAGAACTCATGATGCACCACGTCCCTGCAATCGAAGAAAACTGTAAGCAAAACCTTCACATTCGACCGAACTTGGGCTTTTTTCGGTCTTGGCTCGTGCGGCAGCTTCCATTGGAATGAGAGAGCTTTGGTTTCTACATCATAACCATAAACTCATGATTCGTCACCAGTTATGATCCTCTGGAGCAAATTTGGGTCGTTCCAGACAGAGTCCAACACTTCCTTAGCAATGTTAATGCGATTCTGTTTTTGGTCGAAATTGAGCAAAAATCGAAGACGAGCCAAAACACGTGCAAGCAAAGCAGCTGTCAAAAATTAACTGAACATTCAAAATGGCCGAACTTGCTGGCATAAGTGAGAGACATGAGTACCAACATAATGTCACAAAAAATCGAAAATCGAATATACGCAACCCTCGGAAATTCAAAATTCGAGAAGCTTTTTGACCAGACCTCGTATAGTGGTCCGGGTGACTAAGCCAAATGGTCTGAGTTTTTACGGGACTAAGAATTCACGTTTAAATATAAATGTTACTAGAAAATTAATAACATTTTTTTGCAAATTCAAATGAAGAGTTTTATACACAAATTTTTATTTAGAAACAAAAAAAATTGATTATTTTTTAAAATAAAATTTATTACAATTTTTATTTAGAAAGAAAAAAAGCCCTTTGAAAATTAGGAATTTAAAAAAAGAAGAAGTCCTCCTAAATATGTGAAACTGCCAGGATTTGGTATTTTTATAAGGTCCCAAAAATTCAATCTCATAAGTCCAAATAGGTTTTATAATCAAGTTCTATATTAAAAGTTAACTGATTATTATTACTTTTGAAGGATGGTCCAATACGTGAGTTCCAGTTTAATATCATGTCAAAGTGAAGTCCGAAAAAAACTAAATTATTTTTATAAATAGTAAGTGAGTTTCCGGTTGGTTTCTTATCTGGATTAAGTACTAAGTAACGCACTTTATCACATATTGTCCAATCATATTTTCATTAAAATTGAAATGGTAAGTTCCCTTTGGCAAGGAGTGAAAGTAATATGATCACTTTTCTGCTCATTCAACTGCACTGTTCATCTCGTAAACCAGAACTGGATTTGTATGGGTGGTAAACATAGTCGTAACATTTGTATAAGTAGCAATGATAGTCTTCGAATTAGATGGGATCTCATGGGTATAAATATTGTAAAAAATGGGACTTAGGATGCTGCCTTGTGGAACTTCAGCTGAAATAGCTTATATTTCTGCGTATTCTGTATTAACTACTACTTTAAAATAACGTTGAAAGAGATATTAATAATATAATAAGATAACTTTTGAGTTTCCAGAGGAGCCCAGGATGCCACACACGATCAAATGCATGGCAAATATCTAATAGTAAAACTGTGCAATACATTTAGATCTCGAGAGAGAACGCAATATGATCAACAATGCGAAGGTATTGTTGGAAGTTTTTCAACTTTTCTTACCTAATATTTATAGGTTACTTACTGATCATTTAAATACCTAATATTTAGGTTTACTGAACATTTAAATACCGTTCACTACGGCATTTTCAAGTATCTGTGAATCTTGAACACTTTTCAATATCCCATATATTCGCCGGTGTTCCGCAGTGTACTCTCCTTGATCCTATCCTGTATAATATCTACAGTTTCATCATTCCTATATGTTCCAAATTCTTTGCTGCAATTTACAAAAAAGAGAGAGCCATATTAATAAGCTCCGCAAATCCTCTCTCTCTTTCTAATATTTTACAAAACTATATCGTCGATCTCGAAGGCTAGTTCTCGTAGTGGAGAGTAAAAGTAAATGAATAAAAAAGCATTCTCCTAAATTTTACTCCTTGCGGTAAATCATGTTTTTTCATAAAGCTTCATGGCAGAATCATTTCCAAAACGAGCAAGTTCGTTATTTATAACTACATCGACTGTTGGACTCAAGATTACTTATATATAACAATGTGCTAAAACCTTTATGGACTTATGAACTAGAACTCTGAGATTCTACCAAGCCTTCTAGTGCAGTTGTTTCTAATGCATTCAGTAAAAAATCCGGTGTATAATTGTAAGTTTCTCGTCATAAAAAGTTTCATGCTCGTTATAAAAAGTATCATTTCTCGTTATAAAAAGTTTTATGCTCGTTTATCATATCATCTCAGTTATCTTGTATGAGAATTATCCTTAGTCACCCTCCCCAGTAATAATACTCGTCGCTTGAGATGGCAGTGATTACGAGGCTTTCTAAGCTAATCAAACGTTTAGCATCTTTAACAACAAAATCTGCTTATTACCTGTAGTACTCGTAGTTGTAGATATTTAACCGGTTTTTTTTTTAAAAGGAATTATTTTATTAAGTAAAAATTTTCAGAGTAAGAAAAAAATTTTGCGTAAGACACGAGATATGTTCAAAAAGTATCGCGAATTTTGAATTTCCGCGGGTTACGTATATTCGAATTCGATTTTTTTTTGTGGCGTTATGTTGGTACTCATGGCTCTCACTTGAATGTTCAATTAATTTTTGACAGCTGCTTTGCTTGCACGTGTTCTCGTCTTCAATTTTTGCCCATTCAAAAAAATGGATCAAAGAATCTGTTTCGGGAACAAGAAAAAGTCAACGGGGAGTAGATCTGGAGAATACGGTGGCTGCGGCAATATTAATGTGTTGTTTTTGGCCAAAATTTCGCGCACAAGCAACGATGCGCGAGCAGGGGCGTTATCATGGTGCAAAAGCTAATTTTTCTTATTGACCGTTCTATCCTATGGCAAGAACTCATGATGTACCACGCCCCTGCAATCGAAGAAAACTGTAAGCAAAACCTTCACATTCGACCGAACTTGGCGCACTTTTTTCGGTCTTCGCTCGTGCGGCAACTTCCATTGGGATGATTGATCTTTGGTTTCCACGCCATAACCATAAACCCATAATTCGTCACCAGTTATGACCCTCTGGAGCAAATTTGGGTCATCGCGGAGAGAGTCCAATATATTCTTAGCAATGTTAATGCGATGCTGTTTTTGGTCGAAATTGAACAAAAATCGAAGACGAGCCAAAAACTAACTGAACATTCAAAAAGGCCGAACTTGTCGACATAAGTGAGAGACATGAGTACCAACATAACGCCACAAAAAATCGAAAACCGAACATACGGAACCCACGGAAATTCAAAATTCGCGATACTTTTTGAACAGACCTCGTACTATTGAAATTGTCTGTTATGAGAACTAACGTTTTTCTGGAAATTCTCCTTAGAATAGGAGCTTTTATCGTGACTCGAAGCTTTTTTAATAGGATAAATTTCTGCTGATTCTGAGAAACATTTAAAGTTAATAACATATATTTTTGAACATTTAAACTCTTTTTTGCACACCTAAAGTGTTCGTATAAGATTTGCTGTTTTTTTAAACACATTCAAAGAAATTATTCAAAAATTTTGTTTTGGAAAATGTTTAAAAAATCTAAAAGTTTTATTCATTTTTTAAATATATAAAAGTATGTAGAAAAATGTTGTTTTTTATTTATTGACCGATTTTTTATTAAATTTAATGATCAGATAAGAAAGTATATATAATGTCGTCATTAATGGAAATAAATTCAAAGATTTGTCAATTAAAAAATACTGCTAACCAGCAGAAATTTCTAATGTGTCAACTCTAAAGATTTTATCTTTTCTAAGGATTAATAGGTGTTTATCAATAGATCAATAGGAAAATGGAAAATTCCCAGGGTTAAAATTTTCTGAAAATAAAAAAAAAAATTAAATAAAAAAACAACGAATTTTTTTTTTTGTAATTTTTTAATATAATTTTCAATAGTTTTCTTTTTTTTTAAATTTTTATAATTGTTGTTTTTATATAATAGTAGAGAAAATACAAAAATGAAAAAAAATAAAAAAATAAAAACAAAACAAAATATTTTTCAATATACAATTTATTTTATTTTTCTAGATTTAAAAATATTTCCATATTTATCTAATTTATTTAATAATATTTATATGTTTAGTTTTTATTGTTATTTTTCATTTTTCATGTTTTTTTTGTAAATTTAATTAATCATACAATATTTATTGAGCAGTTGTTTTTAATTAAAATTTCTTTAATTTTTAAAAATATAGTTTTTTTTAAATGAAATCAACTTAATTAAATAATATTCCACTTGCACCCGGACAAAAAAAAATTAGTGTTATTTTTTTGTTTTCTTTAAAAATAATTAAATTTACTAAAAACAAATATGAAAGGTAACAAAGTATGAACCAAAAAAAAAAAAGGAAAAAAGTATGCGCAAAAAGAGAATGAATTTGAAATGAATTGAATCGGAACAAGATCCCATATGGAAATGGAATAAAATGAATAAAAAGGAAATGTTACTAGTGCCAGTAAACTATTAATTTATATGTTTTTTTTTTTTAAATTTAATTTTTAATTATTTCTTTTTGTTTTACTAATGCAATTCGAATTTTATGTGGGCCTAATTTTATATGCGTGAACACAGGCAGGCACCATTAAAGTCTACAATCGTAATAAAAGTCTACACTCGTTATAAAAAATTGTAAATTTTTCTTAGCACTTTTTAAATTAATTTATATAAATTATGTTTTTTGCAATTTTCGTAAGCAGTTTTCCATTTAAGTGAATATTTTCTTGAGAATATCTTTAAAAAAAAAACAGGGATCAAAATATGGGAAAATGTAAGAAAAATTAAATTTGAATAAAAAAAATGCCTATTATTACGTAATCAGTTTCATTGATAAATTAATAAATTATTGTGTGCTCTCATTACTCTCTTTATTCGTATATAAGTAGTAGTTTAATGAATGAAAAAGTAACTTCTCTTTGGCTAAACTTAAAAATAACAAAAAAAAAAATAACCCTTAAGTCAATTTTTATAATAAAAGATTTTCTTTATTTTTTTTTTTAAATTTATTTTCACTATTTTTTTTTTTTTCGTTGTTTTTAGATTTTCTATTTTTTCAAATTTCTTAATAACTCTTAATATATATAAAATAAATTACAATTAAAACTAGAAAATGAGAAAGAAATCATTTTTTTTTTATATAGAATCAATTTAAAAATAAAAAATAAATTTAAAAATTTTTCACGTAACTATGAGTTTTTTTGTTTTTCTGTTTTTTTTTTTTTTGATAATATAATTGATAATATAAAATTGCACACATTCACAGACTTAAAAATTAAAAAAAAAAAACTAAATTTTAATGCCATTCTAGGGGAGCGGGGGGGGGGGGGGGGGTTGGGGGGTTGGGTTAGGAGGTCGATCAGGAGCATAAATCCTTTAGAATGGCATCGATTTAAGATTTATTTTCATTTTTTTAACTCATCTTTTTTTTGTAATTAATTTTCATTTTCATATACATATATAGAGTCGTACATATACATTAATAATTACCTATGCCTTATTCACTAATATATTGGTAACTTTACATTTGAAAATATTTCATTTTTATCATACGTATTTACAGCAAAAAAAAAAAAAAAAAAAACGAAGACAGAAAACCATTTTCTGTAAAATTATTAAAATTTTCTTCTTCTTCTTTTTTTAATTTTCTTCTCTTTTTTTTGGGAAATTATAGTCTTTTTTCTGTTGTCAAATTTTCGTTCGATGAAAATTCAATTTTTACATTTTTTTACATAATTTTTCAATTTAATTTGTTCCTTTTCTTATTTTTTTTGGAGATATTATTTAACAATTTAATTTGTTCCTTTTTTTGGAGAAAAAAATCATTTATAAATTGCTCCATCAGTTTATTGTGCGTTTACATTGGATTTATATGCGTGTCCCCCAGATTGAGACTGATTGGATGGATGATCTTAAATTCCATGATCGCTCATGTTGAGGAAACTCCGGCATATTCGTGTAATTTCTGGATTGCTGTGATTCATTAGCTGCATGTAAATTTGTTTGTGGAGTTGGATTTCGTTGGTCATTTCTTCGAGACGTCGTATGAGGGCCTCTTTTTCTTTGAGCAGACTCTTCACCTTTTCTTCGACTTCGCGGGAACGAACTTTTGCCTTTTCGCGACTCTTCCGAACGGCAATATTATTCCGTTCACGACGTCTGCGATACTCTTCGGTACCTTTGTCTACGTGCTTGTTGGACTGTTTTCGATGCTGGAGCATAGGCTTGTTGTGATGTTTGAGGGAGGCGAGGTGGGCACCAGTTAGATGGGGTAGTCCTTGATGGTGTAGGACACCAGCAGGCGTGAGGGTGGTGAAAGTGTTGCCGTTACCGTTCGTTCCTGCGTACGAGTTAGCCGAGAGTGGGTAAAGTCCGTTCGTTCCGTTATTTGTAGTTCCGTTTCCGGTTAAGAAGGGTGCTCCTCCATTAGCTGCCTGCAGCTGACGACGATATTCCTGAGGATCGACAGGTTCTTCTTTGATGGTGGACGCCTCCGAACCTACCGAGCTATTCTCATCGCTGGAATTGTTCGCATACGTCGCTCCTGAATGGACTGCCTGCGGCATGTAGGCGAGGGCGCTTCGCGCATATCCCTGAGACTGTTGTGAACGTAAGTTCTGCTGGTGTTGTTGCTGCTGCTGTAGTTGTAGGACTTTGGCGGCAGCACTCACCACTCCGTTTGCCTGCAGTGACCCATTCGGATTGCCTGCATTCGGCACCATGTCTGTAAAAATGCCCAATGCCTCCTGTTCACGGAATTGATCATCGATCAGGTGCTGGAGGTCGAGAGTGATCTCCTGAGCTGTCAGCTCGTCGAGATCATTCTGTGTGTACTGTTGCAACATGTGTTTTTGCAATATGCTATTATTATTGTTATTATTATTGTTAACGTTTGCTGCTTGCTGCATATGATGCTGCTGCTGTTTAGCAACTAAAGCATTATGGTTGATCGCCGATGCCGAATTATTATTATTATTAACAGCTGCCTGATTGTTATTATTGTTCGATGTATTATTATTGCCACTGTTATTTGCCATTGCTAGAGATGATTGCGCCACCGACGATACTGATGATTTCTTTAAATCAATATGTGACAAAGATTGTACAGCGTCATACATTTGAGGTGATTCCATATCGAAAATTCATCAACTTTTATTATTACTTGAATTCATAATTTCACAAAAACACAAAAAAAAAACACGTCTTCAATTAAATTCGATGTGATATTTAAGAATTGTTTAAAAAAAATGTAGTTTTTTATATCAAATTTTCTTATTTTTTTTAAAACAAAAAAAAAAAACACAAAAAAATTATTTCTTTGATATTTCTAGTCACTTAAAAATGAAAATTTTAGTTTTTTCAATTTTAAAAATTCAATTGAAAAAAGCCTCATGAATTTTTCTTTTTAATTTTGTTTTTTTTTTCTGTTTTATCAAACTTATCACACACTAATATAAGCTTTATTTTATTTTATTTTTTTGAAATAATTCTTATATTCTTAATAAATTCTCACTTGTACTTTATTTCACTTAAGCTTTCATATTTTAATTTTTTTTTTTACTAGAAAAATATTTCTAAAAATACTCATTAAAAATCCTAAAAAAATTTCACTTAATTATTTTTTTTTTTAAGTTTTAATAAATTACACCAACAACAAACTAATAGGATCCGAAATTTGAATTTGTTTCTTTTTTTAGAATTAAATATTTACGCGCCAATATATTTTTATTTGTGTTTTTTTTTTAATATTGATTCGTTGCCGTATTGCCTTTAAGGAATTCTGCATTTAGTTCCGATTTCAAATCAAAATAAACAAACGTCCAAATTTTCCGACTGAGATCTATTCTATCGCTAAACTTTCATATGACTGAAGGCTCAAGACTGTGATGCAACTGGTTATATATTTTCAAAAGTTTTATAAATAGATAGTACCAACAGTGTATCTTCCAAGTATTTGTAAAGGTGTGTGTGTATGTGTGTTTGTATGTGTGACGGTGTGATTTCGTATCCGAATACAGCACAAGTATCACCACTAGTAAAATGTCGTATAGTATAAAAGATACGGCGTCCGGTGACGACACGTACGGGTATGCAATGTAGTTTAGTCGGTGATAAACGTAGACGACAATACAGTAAAACAACGACAAAAATAAACAACAAACAGTATCGATTGTCGACGAAGGACTGAATGAATAAATCAAAATATTATAAATTTGTATCTCGAGTGCACGCTAAAAATCGCGATCGGTTAACTTGAACACATCTTGGCCTAACCGCCGTTTCCTATTAACTAAACTCGGAACTGATTGACTAGCGTACGAGAGCGGGTCGCTCAACACAGCTGGTCAAAGTGGTACGATAAATTATGCTAAGTTTGCTGCAGCATAAAACATACACCACACCGTACATACTACGGACGCATACAAATGCAACAGGTCCTCCACCACCACACAATCACACCTCTTCTCCACTAACATGTCGCCGAATCCATTCATCCAGCAAATCCGACCATCCCATCCAGCCAGCACTCCATCTAGCTACCCATCCACTCTCATTTCCAAAATTCCACACTTTATCAACAATTTGTTTGTAGTTGTCAGGTTGTGCTTTTCCAAAGCCTATTTACTATTTTCATAAGGAAAAGAAAAAAAAAATGCTCTCTAACAACGGCCACCAGCCGAATACCACAGTCAAACGCGTAAACCTTTAAGCTCAAAACTGCCGAAAATAAAGCGCGAATGATTCAAAATAACACAAACAAACACATTTACCAACACACACACACAAGTACCTCACGAAAAAAAATCAACACTTTTACTCGAAACGAATGCATTTCGTTGCATCCGAAATCGTCGAAATTATGCCCACCGAAAATACTACAAGCGCGAACCCAACACACACACGTACACAAATTACTAGTGGCCCATTCCAACCGAAAGCGTAGGGCTTCTTCGGGGAGCTTAAATTCATGCTAATGTGTACGTGCCGGCGATACTGAACAGTACGAACGAAAAGTCGGATCGTCGTCGCCAAAGAAAAGTGAATCGAAGCACGCGGAAAGAGAACACTTACGATTCCAGCACCAACACAAACACACTCGACTAAGTTTCCATTTCGAAAGCGAAAAGAAATTGCAACGAAAGTAAAACTGCTGGGGAAGCGTTTGTTTTCATTCGTCGTGGAGCTGCCACAGGTGGTAATAGCTGTGATGTCGGAGTGGTGGAAGTGGTAGCGTCAGAGGTGGCCGGTCGAAGACTTGGGCTGTGGTGGGAACGCAATTCATTTGCATTTGAATGGCTGAGCGCACGCACAAACTAGTCGTCAGTCAGCCGAAAATTTAAATCCGCGCGATTTTTCCTAGGCTCACAGTTGTACACGCACACAATGGAAAAGTCATGACGTCGCTTAATAACTGTGAATTGGTTCCCCACCAAAAGGGAAAAAAACAATTTCTTTACAATTGACTAAACTCTCACCTTCAACTCTATGCGAGTACGCGGACTTGTTGCATTTCCCCGTAGTTGAGTCATTCACGCACGCATACAAAAAAGCCTTTAAGCTCCGTACTTTGCTTGCATTAAAAGCTCTTCAAAACATCTCCCACTTAACATGAAAGCATCATTGCTCATCATCGGATGCTTATTCTGTGATCTGCGCAAGCTTTTGAGACCATTCTAAGCTTTAGCGAGCACTGCACTTTTCTCTGCTAATAATTCCATTAGTCGATTACGTAACTAGTCTAGGCGATACATTTTGTTCAGGAATAATTATTTTTTTTTAGTAAAATTGCATGGCATATTTTTTTAAATTATTATTTATTTTTTAGTTTTTTTTTAAAAAATGCAACGACAAATTTAGCTTTTAACCATTATTGATATTTGAAATAATAAAGAGTTATCCAATTTCAGGTTCCTTAAGTAAATCAAAAAAAAGAAACATTTAAAATTTATGATTTGATTCGATTTTGTTGTGTTATCTTGCATGGACCTTGCCATTCTACATGGTGCAACATGTTATTAAGGATTCTTTTCGGATAATTTTAAATGATTTTTTTCGTACACTTTGGGCAGTAATTCGGAGAGGAAGACTTTATTCTTCGAAGATAATTTTCTAATGACTTTTTTTAAATACTTCGGGTAGTAATTCGGAAAGAAGGAACTCGATCCATTTAAGGTACTTTTTTGTTGACTTTTTCTCGCACACTTTGGGCAAAAATTAGGGGAGAAAGATTTCATACATTTAAGGTCATTTTCTAAGCAATTTTTTTGCACATTTCGGCTAGAAATTCGGAGAGTAGGACTTGATTCTTCGAAGACAATTTTCTAATCACTTTTTTTGCACACTTCGAGCAGTAATTCGCAGTAAAGGACTCGATCCATTTAAGATAATTTTTTGTTGACTTTTTCTCGCACACTTTGGGTTTTATTAGGGGAGAAGGATTTGATACATTTAAGGTCATTTTCTAAGCAATTTTTTTGCACACTTCGGCTAGAAATTCGGATAGAAGGACTTGAACCTTTTTAGGTAATTTTCGAATGACTTTCTTTGCACACTTTGGGCAGTAATGCGGAGAGAAGAATTCGATTATTTTAAGGTAATTTTAAATGACTTTTTCGCACACTTCGCGCAGTTATGCGGAGAGAAGGACTTGATTCTTCGAAGATAATTTTCTAATGACTTTTTTTTGCACACTTCGAGCAGTAATTCGCAGTAAAGGACTCGATCCATTTAAGATAATTTTTTGTTGACTTTTTCTCGCACACTTTGGGTTTTATTAGGGGAGAAGGATTTGATACATTTAAGGTCATTTTCTAAGCAATTTTTTTGCACACTTCGGCTAGAAATTCGGAGAGTAGGACTTGATTCTTCGAAGACAATTTTCTAATTACTTTTTTTGCACACTTCAGGCAGTAATTCGGAGAGAAAGACTTGATCCTTTTTAGGTAATTTTCTAATGACTTTCTTTGCACACTTTGGGCAGTAATGCGGAGAAAAGAACTCGATTATTTTAAGGTAATTTTAAATGACTTTTTCGCACGCTTCGCGCAGTTATGAGGAGAGAAGGACTTGATTCTTCGAAGATAATTTTCTGATAACTTTTTTTGCACACTTCGGGCAGTAATGAGGAGAGAAGGACTCGATTATTTTTAGGTAATTTTCTAATGACTTTTTCGCGCACACTTCGGGCAGTAATGAGGAGAGAAGGACTCGATTATTTTTAGGTAATTTTCTAATGACTTTTTCGCGCATACTTCGGGCAATAATTCGGAGAGAAGGACTCGATTCTTCGAAGAGAATTTTCTACTGACTTTTTTTGCACACTTCGAGCAGTAATTCGGAGTAAAGGACTTGATCCATTTAAGATAATTTTTTGTTGACTTTTTCTCGCACACTTCGGGCAAAAATTAGGGGAGAAGGATTTCATACATTTAAGGTCATTTTCTAAGGAATTTTTTTTGCACAC
The DNA here is from genome assembly GCA_958298945.1 of Atherix ibis. Classification (NCBI taxonomy): domain Eukaryota; kingdom Metazoa; phylum Arthropoda; class Insecta; order Diptera; family Athericidae; genus Atherix; species Atherix ibis. The sequence continues at coordinate 23,762,671 of OY282605.1, read as the reverse complement.
TTCGGCTAGAAATTCGGAGAGAAGGACTTCTCGAAGATAATTTTCTAATGACTTTTTTTGCACACTTTGGGCAGTACTTCGGAGAGAGGGACTCGATTCTTTTGAGGTAATTTTAAGTGGCTTTTTCGAACACTTCAAGTAGTAATTCGGAGAGAAGGACTCGATCCTTTTAAGGTAATTTTCTAATGACTTTTTATCGCACACTTCGGGCAGAAATTGGGAGAGAAGAACTCGATTCTTTTGCGGTAATTTTAAGCGACTTTTTCGAACACTTCGGGCAGCAATTCAGAGAGAAAGACTTGATTCTTCGAAGATAATTTTTTATTGACTTTTTCTCGCATACTTCGCGTAGAAATTTGAAGAGAAGGACTCGATTCTTTTAAGTGACTTTTTCGAACACTTTGTGGATTAATTCGGAGAGAAGTACTCGATCCATTAAAGGTCATTTTTTATTGACATTTTCTCGGACACTTCGGGCAGAAATTCTGAGAGGAGGTAACTCGATTCTTTTGAGGTAATTTTCTAATGATTTTTTTTCGCACACTTCGTGCTGTAATTTTGCCATTACTTAATAGATGCCGGTTTTTAAAAGCCCTCAAATTTGAGGATCATCTTCGTAAACACGATCTTAAAGGCCAATTGGTATTATCAAATCTCGAAATTAAGCGCCCCGTGAACTTTTCACGCAATTAATTCAAGATTTGTTGTATCATGTGATTTATAGTGCCATTTTGTTAAAACCATACATAGTTTGATGTTAAAATCATCAAGTTGAACTAAAAAAAAACTGGTTATCATACGACCATAGTGTTTAGAATTAACAGTTACCGTTTGTCCTTCTTCATTTAAAAAAAAAATTGGTCAATGATAGCCCATATATCTTTTCCATTGCAAAAGTTTTTGTATATTATAATTAAAATGGCAAATCTCATACTAAATGAAAAATACTTTCAATAATATATATATATAACGATTATCCAATAACAGAACTGTACTTTCCGAAGCATTAAATGAATAGCACGGAATTATATTATAAAGGGGTGAGGTTTTATTTCCGTAAATTTATTTCCGCAATTCAATATTTTTAAGGACTATCTGCCTAAACTTATTCTTTTGCATAGCTATATGTGAAAAATTCCAACAGCGTCAAATCGCATGATCTTAGAGTTCAATTGACAGCCACCATATCTCAAAACTACGCGTCCTATGAACTTTTCGTGCAATAGGGCGAAAATGCTTAGTTTTCTATATGGTTTGTAAGACCTTTTTAGTTAAACTACATATAGTGCAGATTAAAATCTTTAAATGCAGGTAAAAAAAGGCCGTTTACCGGTTTTAATCTTCAAGCGCTCAGAATTACCGATGAAATTTTAATCTTTCCTTCTTCATTTTTAAATATTAGGTATATAAGCTTAAATCCGCTGTTTGGTCATAGATGGCTTGAGTGAGCGTATTAAGCTACCATGGGCACGCCATACTTTTTTTTATGAGTTTGACATACGTCAATATTAATCAGTGCACATTGTGAGCAATTCCGTACAACAACATACATTTTTCCTTTGGTAATCATGTCTAGTTTTGTGCCAGAAAAAGAACATTTGCGGGAAGCTCTGCTTTTCTGCTTCAATTTGAAGAAATCGGCTGCCGAATCGCATCGAATGCTTACGGAGGGCTATGGTGACAGTGCTTTATCGGAAACAACGTGCCGAGATTGGTTTCGTCGGTTCAAAGACAGAAATTTTAACTTGTGGGACAAGAAGTGTGACAATCGGCCTAGGAAGGTTCGGGACCATCAATTGCAAGCTCTTTTAGACGAAGACGATACCCAATCTTTAAAAAATGCTCGCGGAGTAATTGGGTGTTATTCAACCAACCAGTTCCATGCGTCTGCGTGCCATGGGGAAGATTGAAAACATCGGAAAATGGGTGCCGCATGAATTGAACGATAGGCAGATGGAGCGACGCCAAAACACATGGGAAATCTTGCTCGCCAGACAAAAAACAAAGTCGTTCCTGCATCGGATTGTGACAGGCAATGAAAAGTGGATATATTTAGAGAATCCTAAACGCAAGAAATCGTGGGTTGATCCCGGCCAACCATCAACACTTTCCCCAAGACCAAATAGCTTCGGACGGAAGACAATGCTGTGCGTTTGGTGGGATCAGCAGGGTATCGTCTACTATGAGATGTTGAAACCTGGTGAAACTGTCAATGCCCACCGCTACCACCAACAACTGATCAAATTGCACCGTGCTCTGCGTGAAAAAAGGACGGATTATCAACAAATACATGACAATCTGATTTTCATCCACGACAACGCACCATCGCACACGTCAAAAATGGTGCGAAACTACTTGGTGACACTCTTCTGGGAGGTGCTACTCCAGCCCGCTTATTCACCGGACCTGGCCCCTTCTGATTACCACCTGTTTTCATCGATGGGTCACGCGCTCGATGAGCAGCACTTCGATTCTTACGAAGACATCCGAAAATGGCTTGATTAGTGGTTTGCCTCGAAAGAGAAGGAATTTTTTTGGCGTGGTATCCACAAAATGCCTGAGAGATGGAAAAAACGTGTAGCTAGCGAGGGCAAGTACTTTAAATAAATTTGTTTTTGCTTTCTATGAAAAAAACAAGTGTTTTTTTTGACTAAAAAACAGCGGATTTAGGCTTATACACCTGGTATATACTCTTGACGAAACCAAAATGCGGATAAGATAACTTCTTCATAATCATTTGTACGTTTTTAAATCCTTATATCCGGAAAATTTGCTTATTGACTCATTAACCAAAGAGAAATAAGCCTCATCGCTAAGTAAATTTTCTCTTGAAATAACCCGCCTGGTTCAGCATTAAATTGGCATACTTTTTGATCACTTATTTTAGTTTATCTATTTATAATATAAAATGGCATACTTTTATATAAATAAACTTGAGCTTAAATAATATAAGTATTAAATAATTTTTAAATAATAAAATTATATATTTTCCAAACCATAAAATGAATAATCCTATATAATCAAAACAGTCTGCCCTCATTTAGCGATATTCGGAACGTCTGTTTATTGTAGGAAACCGTCTTGAGTTCGAATTAAGCTTGTAAAATATCTAGAATACTTTTTAGATATCGTCGAATGACCTAAGGTGACTTAAAAAAAACTTTTATATGTTTTCAGATTTTTGTGACTAACACAACGTTTTCTTATAATGTTTTTTCACATTTATTAGCTAAAAACTCTCATTTTCCATTGAGTATTTTCTTATAGAATACACAACAATGAATACCTACAATAAATTTGTCCTCAACACTGTCATAGAGTATTAGAAATTTTCACATTCTTCAGGCCCTTTTAAATATTAATGGTTATTGTGGCTAATTGACAAAAATGATTTATGCGTCGTTGGCCGGCAGGCAAACACTCGCACTTATAAACATGGTACCCTAATTGCCGTTTAGCCCTTTTGGTAATGTTAATTACAATATTTAGTAGAAACCATAAGAATTCGACCATTAATTCCCTCTAATTCAATAACAGTTAGAAAATAGTCACTTTCTTAAATTAACAAAAGTGACATTTTTTTTTGTTTCTGCTGCTGATCGATCATTTTCTCTACGAGCAAATGCAGTTTTTGATACTCGTACACCTTTTTGAAAATGGAATAATTAGAAATGTTCATAATATCTACTATGGTTTTATCCATTTCCATTTAATAGCTTTTAATAATATATGCTTTTTAAGATAACAATAGTTTTGTTTAAAGTTTGGCATTTTACAATGTGAACCGTTTAAGCACCAACCAATGCGTTTAAATTGTACAAAACTTTTATAATGTGCTGATTCTATTGTAGCTACATTCCGCGCTTGAAGAGGAAATTATGGAGGCTCATTTATCGGTCGATTGATACCTAAATAAGTAAAATTGCTCTAAAAACTCACAAATACTTATAAATCCGCATTGGGCTGTATTTCTTTTAAAATGAAGAAGCAGACCCTGTTAGGTAGTATGATAACTAATCTTCTTTTGGCATAATCTTAAAAATTTTAATTTGGACCACATGCGGTCTTAACAAAATGACTCCACAAGCCACAGAACATGGCAAATTTTCTCTTTATTGTACAAAAAGTTCTCAGGACGAGTAATTTCGAGATTTGGTGATATCAATTGGCCTACAAGATCGTGCAATTTGACGTCGTTGTACTTTTTTGTAGCGTTATCCTCAAACTTTAAAGCCTTTAAAAACTAACATCCGATAAGTAATGGCTGACTTATATTTCGAAATGTGCGAAAAAGTCATCAAAAATTACCACCAAAAAGATCAAATCCTGCAAGTAGTCTTGTAAGTGATTGTTGGGAAGCAAACTGTTTGGTGCTTATTTTGGGCTGTAGGCATTTGTGCCTTAATTTCAAGTCATGAATGTGGCCGACATGAGGTTTCAACAAGATAGTGCCACAGGCCATACAACCCGGGAAAGAATTAATAATTGCGTGTGGTTTGGGACACCCTGAAATTTACACAGATCATCCTCCATCGATTGGAATTTAAAGATAGTGATTTTGACGTGAGTGACAAAGAACGTGAAAGTGGGACCGAAAATATTCGAAGACGCAGACTGTTAAAATTAATTGATGAAGATTGAACTCAAATGCTCTAGGATTGAATGTTGATAGATTCACTATTTTGCATAGGCGTTTACGTACAATAGGAATGATCTAAAAAGGAGAAAATTGAGTCCCATATTAATTGAAGGAGAAGACATCGAGAGACGTTTCTTCACGTACGAGATTCTATTTGGGATAATAGAAAATCAATTGTTACAAGCAATGAAAAAAAGATTTACCACAAAAACCCTAAATGACTTAAATCATATAAGAAGTCAGGAAATTTGGAAGGTATCTGGTGGGATCAAGGGTGTGTTATTTATGATGAACTCGTAAAATTGTCCGAAACAATTAGTGGTGATCGTTCATAGACTTGTATCGAGTTTTGAAAGAAAAACGGCCAGAATTGGACGACAGACATATCAAGCTGATTCTGCTACACGACAACGCCAATACTCACATTGCAAATCCGGTCCATAAGTACTTGTACTTGGAAGGCTCCAATCGGAGAACGGTTCACTTCTCATGAATGAATCGAATCAAAAGCTCCAGAATTTTTCCTTCGAAGAATCCGTTTATTACCCGAATCCGTTAATGGGATGAAATGGTACCTTCAGATGGGGATAATGCAAGGGGGGAACTTCTGGGTGTAGATCCGTACCCACGGTGGTACGGATCTATCTCGAGGTAAGAAGCCTTTAGCTAAAACGTGGGTGACTGTAGTTGTCACCTACATCTCAGCTACAGTCTTAGGACTGGTTCTGAGGGTTTGGGAGAATCCCGGGTGCTATCACTGCAGATGATAGTAGAGGTTTAGGTAGACTTTGCTACCAATAGTTAGGATAAATAGCTTGTAACTGGTTACTGGCTATTAGAAAATGGACCTACGTTTGATTGATGGAGCTGGTTAGAGGCAGAACAAGGCAGTTGTACAAATGTACGTGGAGTAAGGATGGAGATTGAATGTTTTTCTGCTTCATGCATGGATTGACGAAAGAAAATGCAGAATATGAAGAAGATGAAGGCTATGAAGAAGATGAAGAAGAAGAAAAAGATGAAGAAGTTGAAGAAATAGAAGAAAAAGAAGAAGAAAAAGTGAAGAAGATAAAAAGATGAAGACGATGAAAAAGGAAAGAAGTGAAGAAGATGAAAAATATGCAGAAGATGAAGGCTATGAAGAAGATGAAGAAGAAGAAAAAGATGAAGAAGTTGAAGAAGAAGAAGAAAAAGAAGAAGAAAATGTGAAGAAGATAAAAAGATGAAGACGATGAAAAAGATGAAGAAAGAAAAAGTGAAGAAGATGAAAAATATACAGAAGATGAAGACAATGAAGAAGATGAAGAAGATGAATAATAGGAAGACAATGAAAAAGATGAAAAAGATGAAGAAGAAGAAGAAAATGGAGACGATAAATATGAAGATGAAGAAGATAAAGAAGATGAAGAAGTAGAAGAAGAAGAATAAGAAGAGGGGAAGAAGAAAGAAGATGAAGACCGTGAAGAAGATGACGAGATAAAGAAGATGAAGAAGATAAAGACGATGAAGATGATGAAGAAGATGAAGACGATAAAGAAGATGAAGAAGATGAGAAAGATAAAAAAAATGAAGAAGTTGAAGAAGTAGAAGAAGAAGAAGAAAAAGATGGGAAGAAGGAAAAAAAGATGAAGACCGTGAAGAAGATGAAGAAGATGAAGAAGATGAAGAATATGAAAAATATGAAGTACACATAGATGAAGAAGATGAAGCAGAAAAGAAGAAAAAGAGGGCCCAAGCAGGAGATCAAAGAAGAGTGATTAGATTGAAGCGAGCTGGGTTGATGATGTGTTGACTTAGCGACCTATGGTATCGATTGAGTTGCGTGCAACTACCTGTATTTAATCGGCTGAGCTGGCAAAATCCATGTCTGGACAGTTCTGTTTTGCACGTTGATCGGGCATACCTCAATTCCTATGAAATAACATTTTCCAATAGGTGCTACTTTGAAGAAGAAAATCACTTTTTCCACAAATTAATTGATGCTGTCTTTTTAAAAATGTTAAATTTAAATTTTAAAAAAAAATTTCTTACAAAATTCAATCATAAATAATTTAAAAAAAAAAGTACTCACTCTCATCAACTGTTATTATATTGTAGATAATTTGCAAATGTGTTTAGATATATAAAAAAAATTTCGCTATTGATAATTAAAAACTCTTACACGGAAAGGCATTAGTTTCTTTTCGTTACTTACAGCGAACTGCATTACCATTGGATATTCTGGGTTGATGGTGGTGGGTTGCATTCTTCAATCGAATGCTTGATTATTTGCACCGACCTAGTAACGAGTACGGTATAAACGTGGACGACCGAACCTGAACACAATAGGCAAAATCATTGGACACAATCTTCTATTTGTAAGTGACCTAGTTTTCCGTAAATCATTTGGGTGTAAAGTGGAGCCAATAAGCAAATTCCAGACTCTAGACAGGCTTATCTACTTATTACCGATAAAAACAACTTTGTGGTAGAATTGGCTGTTGAGGTAAAGAACTGGCCTTTGTAATTCGACTGGGCCTGCGATGGGCGGAACTTATCTGAGAAATTGTTTGTACGCTCAATTAGGAAGTGCGGATTTGGGCACTTTAACCATTGTTCCGAGCGCAACATTGCTGCGTAATGTCTTAATCAACAAATAACAAGATAATCGGATGTAATTGCCCGATAGTATTTGTTGTCGATATTGTTGCACTCGTTCTTTACCTGCACTGATAATATTCGTAATTTTCTTTGCAATTTTAACTGCAATGAAATTATTTACAGTTTAGACCTATTTTTTTTTTTACAAAACATATTGTAATAATTTTTTAAATTTCACAAATAATATTATTGAATTGTAATTATTATTTTGGAATTTTTACCGAAAATTCAAAAAGAACAATATATAAAATTGTATCACTCAATCGGATTGGATAACACAAACAATAATGCAATTATTTTATACACTATTATTAGTCATTTTTATAAAAATTGTCTGTAGTTTTTTTGTTGTTGTAATTGTTTGTGTCCTAATTATCCCAGGGATTAATCATTGCATTTTATCAGAAAGTTATGAACACATTGTTTTTAGGTTCTTTATTACAAAAAAAAGGCAAGTTACTGCAATAATTTTGTAAAAAAAAAAAATACTTTTAAATAAAATTAAAATATGTACCAATATTTTGTATATTCATAGACAAACCTACTTGATTACGTCACACCAGAGGATATAATATTTTTGTTTAATTTAAAAAAAAAATTTAAGTTAAAAAAAAATAATTTTTCTTAATTAATTGACTTTTTTTTTTAAATTAAAAGTTCTATTTTTAATAGTTTTCCATATTTTTGCGGATACATATTTTTTTATTTAAAAGAAATCCCTTAATTTTATGGAATATTTGTTTTTTTTTAATAAAAGTTTTAAAAAAATATCTTGTGTGGTTTTTTTTTTCGATTTATTTCTAGTAAAATTTTTACTAAAACGTAAATTCTTATAACTGAGGTCATTTGCCAGTTACTAAATTTGAACTCAAGACCAGTGCATACTAGACGCAGGCATTCCGTGTGTCAATAAATTAGAAAACATTAAATGTTTTCAAGCTTATTAAAAAAATTATTTTACAAAAATTCTAGGCCATCTATTGAAAATTCAATAATTTTTCTGGGAAATTTCTGGGCATTTAGTGTTGAGTTTTTGAAAAATAAAAATTTCAACGCATCCCTAATCAATTCATTACTGTTTTGGAGCTAGATTTTTATTTACAGCCATTATTAACCCTCTTTTATTGAAATTTATTTTAAATATAATTTGTGTATTATATAAACATTGGCATTATATTTTGTATTGTATTATAAATTAAATCGCTACCAAGAGTTTCATTATAATTCTCGATCTTTTTTTTAGTAATTTTTAATAATAATTTTGCATATTTTAGGTTGTAATTCGACTATTATTTGGTGGATGTGGGTTTTTTAATGTTCTAAAGTTTGCAGATTGCCTATATAAATGCAGTTTTTATATAATTTTATAACAAAAACATTAACGATAGCAAATAGTACGATTTTGGAAATCAATTGACATCACCAAATCTCTAAATTATATGTTGTGGGAACTTTTTGCCAAATAACGCCAAATTTTTTTTTTTATATTTATAACGCTCTTATAGTATTTTTGTTATCCACTTTTTTCGGATAACTAAGGGACTATAAGAGCCTCATAAATATCAATTTTTATTACTAAATATATCCACTGAGCTTCAAATAAGCTTTATTGGTGAAAAAAATTTGCAGCGAAAAATCTGCCTATTATTAAACATTTTTTGTCCAAGCACCCGATTGGAACATCTTTTGTGCTTTTCATATTTTAACAGTAAAACAATCTATAATATTAAATGGCATACTTTGAACTAAAATAAATTTATTTGAAATAATATTTGTATAGTTAAAAACTATTAAAGAAAAAGGTAACGCTTTCCAAACTACAATATGGATAATACGTTAGTAGTAGTGAAAAGTGGTAGCAAATTAGGAAAGAAATTCTGAAAGGAGAAGCAAGAAAAGCTGCAAAACCATTAAACAACTTTTATTTAATTTTTTTTAAATATAATTTTTTTAAAATCCTCAAAAAAATTTTGAAAAGCATACTGGACTTACCTTCAGCTCCTTGGTTGTATTCTTTGGATATTATCGACAGTACCAAGATAATCCTCTTTCAAGTATTTTTTGATGCCCCTGTTTCTCGGCTCTCTAAAAATAACTTCTTCCCTACGGAAAAAGTAGTGCTCTTGATAAATGTAAGATTAGAGAAAGTAATGCAATCAGAGTAGCCAACTCTGGACGGAACGCTTCCAAAGGCAAGTTGAAGCAACGGACTTCCCCGATGGACTCAATCCTTATTGAAACTAATAAAAAACCTTTGTTCCCTTCACAATATTCTAAAGGAAATCTAAAAAAAAATTATGCCCCATTTCCCTATTGAGCTCTGGATTAGAAAGGGATCAATCCACACCTTCTTTTGATTTTCCAACCTCCCTCCCGCACCCGGAGTGGAAACCATTCTTGAGAGCGAAGTTGGAGGGGTCTGCGTTACTCAACAGGTATAGCCTATTTATTCCTAGAACTGCTGGATGGATTGGGTGATTTCCCACTTTCGTTCACAAACGCAGCTGTCGATGAGCACGCAACAACTTTTGATGTCATCCAGCTTATCGGCAATAGGCACCGGGTCATTTTTTAAGTTATAAGCTCGCCATTCCATGGCAATTTATAGGTGATTAATACGAAGCCTGTTCAAAAAGTACCGCGAATTTTGTGTTTTTTCAAAAATTATTTGTTTATTCATGAATATCTATTTTGTCTCCTTCAAAGTAATCCCCACCAGATATTATACTCTTGCGCCAACGTTTTTTCCAATCCTCGAAGCACTTCAAAAAATCATTTTTTATGATCTTGTTCAGCCCCTCTTTCGATGCCGTCTTTATCTCCTCAATCGTAGCGTAGCGTCGTCCTTTCATGGGGCTCTTCAATTTCGGAAACAAGAAAAAGTAACAGGGGGCCAGATCTGGGGAATACGGTGACTGCAATCGAAGAAAACTGTAAGCAAAACCTTCACATTCGACATTTTCGTCGTTCACATGTTCTCGGCTCTCTGGGAACATTTTGTACCACCGATAAACGTTGCTTCGGTCCAAGGTAACTTCACCATATGCCACAGTCAACATTCGGAAAGCGTCCGCGCAATTAGTTTTGTTTTCCAAACAAAATTTGGTACAGATTCTTTGATCCATTTTTGGGAATGGGCAAAAATCTAAGACGAGCCAAAATACGTGCAAGCAAAGCAGCTGTCAAAAATTAATTGAACATTCAAAATGGCCGAAATTGTATGCATAAGTGTGAGACATGAGTACCAATATAACGCCACAAAAAATCGAAAATCGAATATACGTAACCCACGGAAATTCAAAATTCGCCACACTTTTTGAGAAAGTAATCAACTTCGCAGTCCACAAAAAAATAGCAATATTTACTGTTTGGCAGAGAAGGCTCTCCACCGTCCGGTACTCACTGTGATTCCGAACTTGCCCTGCTTGCCAACCAAATGGCATATAACATTTTTAGACACGCGCAGACACATGGACTGGTCCAAAAGTGTAAAATTTCTTTCGACATATTGGCCTAACAATGTCTACTCAACAACCATTCCGAAATTCTAGGCAAGGAAACTTCTCTGAATTCGGACTGGGTACCCTAGTCCGTCATTCTATTCATGTGGCGTTCAACTCACCATTCCACAAGTTTTGAATTAATGCCACTAAACCCAGAATCTATTTTTGAATAGGACTCCTTCCATTGTGGACCTCTCCTGGATGCAGAAATTATTTTCCTAAGCCCTATTTTTAACCTTCTTAATCATCTAAATTTAAAGTCCCGAACGTAAAATCCTCCTAGAGGGCTGGCTCCGATAGGTTAATCAGAACCCCCAGAAGACAAAGGAGTTACAGGGCATCCTTTTTTATTTTTGAACTTTTTATCTGCTTCTGTTCAATTAATTTATTTGTAATTTTTTTGAATGTAAAACTTGTTAAATCCCGAATTATGCAGAAAAACTTTTTAATTTCAAGGTTCAATCGAAAATACTCAAATGTATCACGTGCGGAAGCTTTCAGTATCCGAATCAGTAAGAAAGTTCAATGTTCAACTCGAACACGACCACACTCTACAACGACTCCCCTCTTGATTATCTCAGCTTCTCTAACACTCTCTAGTCGCCAAACAGACAAACAGATCCTAACTGGTCCTTCTCTTCTAGAATATTCCACGTCCATGTAATTTCACCTCATCTTCCGGTAGCTAGTTACTCTTGCCCAGCAAACGAGTCAGCTGGATGAAATTTGAAGCAAATTCAAGTTCAAACATCTGACACACCAGTGCTTGTCAAAAATTTGGCAACAGGAAGTCGTCAAATGACCTCATGGTCATGGCGGTACAAAATGGCTCCTGGCTCGTGTCTCAAAAATCATACAACAACAAAAAAACCACTGCTCTTGAAAAGTAATGTTCCCCGGTAACACTTTTTATATGTCATATTACTCGTCTAGGAGGAAAAGTCCGCTGTATTTTCAAACAGTCCTCAACAATGCCAGTGCATTAATTTTATGTGGCACTACCACCCTTTATTTATTTACCCAATAACACAATATTTTGAAAATATGAAATTTATTCAAGGAAAAAAAAAACTATAAAAGAATTTGAAATTTATTAATATTAATTTTAACACAAAAAAAATTACTTTATAAAATTTATAAAGGTCTCCAAAATTTTTAAATTCAATTTTCATATTCTACAAATAATTTTGAGTCTATGGCCACCTAGACTGTTCTTGACAAAAACTATCCGATCTAACCATTTTTTCACAGTTCTTTTGAGTAAATTGCTGGTTAGTCAGTATTTATTATTGCTGGTTAGTCAGTATACGCCAACGACTTTACATATTCCTGTAAGAAAAAATCGACTGAGTAATCAAAAGGATGGTTTTGGAGGGAAATTATCGGCGCCATGACATGCAAACACATCGTCGACGAATCGTATTTTCAACACTTCGGTGATGCTGTATTTTAGCATGGACAGTAGTACCATCTACATTTTCCAGATGGCAATGGTATCTCTAATATTTCTTGCTGATTTATTCAACTATAAAAACGTCAATTTTTCAAACCCCAATTTAGCTTTATCACTACACACAATTTGTGATAGAAGAAAATTTTTCATTTTACGATAACTGACGTCTTATTGTCGATATAAATTGTGATAAATTTGGCTTTTTTCTTCCAAGATAAAATGGCAAACTTTATTGAATAAAAATCACTAAAAAAACTTTAACAAATGACAACTGGTTTGACAGCTAACCCTAATCGAAAATAGTACAAAATGGATGACTTTGACAGATGACAACTGGTTTGACAGCTAACCCTAATCGAAAATAGTACAAAATGGATGACTTTGAAAGATGACAACTGGTTTGACAGCTGACCCTATCGAACAAAAACAAAATGGATGACTTTGGATCAACAAAAAAATTATTATTAGTACTCAGTTAAATAATTCTAATAAATCTACTAGGTGTATAAGCTTAAATCCGCTGTTTTTTAGTCAAAAAAACGCATGTTTTTTTCATAGAAAGCAAAAACAAATTTATTCAAAGTATTTGCCCTCACTAGCTACATATTTTTCCCATCTCTCGGCCAATTTGTGGATACCACGCCAAAAAAAATCCTTCTCTTTCGAGGCAAACCACTCATCAAGCCATTTTCGGACGTCTTAGTAAGAATCGAAGTGCTGCTCAGCGAGCACGTGGCCCATCGACGAAAACAGGTGGTAGTCGGAAGGGCCTAGGTCTAGCGAATAAGCGGGGTGGGGTAGCACCTCCCAGTTGAGTGTCTCCAAGTAGTTTAGGACCATTTTTGACGTGTGCGATGGTGCGTCGTCGTGGAGGAAAATCAGGTTGTCATATCTTTGTTGATAATCCATCCTCTTTTCACGCAGAGCACGGTGCAATTTAATTAGTTGGTGATGGTAGCGATGGACATTGACAGTTTCACCATATTTCAACTTCTCATAGTAGACAATACGCTGCTGATCCCACCAAACGCACAGGGAAGATATTGATGGTTACCTGGGATCAACCCACGATTTCTTGCGTTGAGGATTCTTTTCATAATCCGATGCAGGAACGACTTTCTTTTTGCTTGGCGAGCAAGATTTCGTATGTTTTTTGGCGTCGCTCCATCTGCCTATCGTTAAATTCATGCGACACCCATTTTTCGATCTTTTCAATCTTCCCCATGGCACACAGACGCATGAAACTGGTTGGTTGAATAACACCCAATTACTCCGCGAGCATTTTTTAAAGATTGGGTATCGTCTTCATCCAGAAGAGCTTGCAATTGATGGTCCTCAACCTTCCTAGGCCAATTTTCAAGCTTCTGGTCCCACAAGTCAAAATTGCTGTCTTTGAACCGACGAAACCAATCTCGGCACGTTGTTTCCAATAAAGCACTGTCACCATAGGCCTTCATAAGTATTCGATGCGATTCGGCAGCCGATTTCTTCAAATTAAAGCAGAAAAGCAGAGATTCCCGGATATGCTCTTTTTCTGGCACAAAACTAGATATGATTACCAAAGGAAAAATGTATGTTGTTGTACGAAATTGCTGAAAATGTGCACTGATTAATGTTGGCAGCCGTCAAACTAATAAAAAAAAAGTATGGCGTGCCCATGGTAGCTTAATACGCTCACTCACGCCATCTATGACCAAACAGCGGATTTAAGCTTATAATATAAATATAATATGCAAAACTGGACAAAAAACTAATTGCCATCCCAACGTGCTAAGTATAAATTGATTATGTAAAATTTTCAATATTTTATAATAAAAAACAAATAAAAAAAACTGTAAATGGAGAATAGGTGATTTTTATATGCGCACAAAAATATATTTTTGTTTGTTTGTTAATTTACCATAATTATTTTGACCCAATTTTGATTTTTTTTTTAATCTAATTTAAAATATATTCAAATGGTAATAAAACACGAAGCTCAATTTCCATTTTATACCCTACTTTCTAGTCAACCTCTTGGAGTCTCGGCACATAACATTTTTGAATATTTTTTTAACGAACATAATATTGACTGCAACAGAAAACAAATCGAATGACAAAAAAAAAAAATACAAATAAAAATAAAATTATTTAAATATTAGCATAAATTGATATCGATAATAAATATTCATATAAATAAATATCGATTGTCATATTTTTATGCTTAAATGCAAAAATTTACTGTGACAGTCATCGTTTTGTGGAAAATATTTTTTTTTCCAACGACAAATTAGATCGAGTTAATTGGAAATAAGAGGAAAAAATTAATAAAATTTTGCAATTAAATGAAAATGAACTTAAAAAGCAAAGGAAATCAATTGTGTTTATATGAAAATTAAAAAGGGAAATGCAGTATAATTGGAGGGGGGGGGGGGGGGTTGTAAATGACTGCAGTAGAAGTAGTTGTAAAAGGGTGTTTCAAAAATCATGGAAGAAATAATTTTTATTTGCAAAGTAATTGAATTGTTTCTCGGGCTGTAGGGCATGTGGAACCGTCTTGTTGAAACCACATGGAACTGTCATATCTTGCAATTTAGACACAAAATACTGAAATAACAGTAACACATTTGGGATGCATTTATTTCCCAACAATCACTCGTGGATTTTCTGAACTCCAAATGCGATTAACCAAGCCATCAAGCTGAAAATGAGCCTCATTGCTAAAGATGATTTTGTTTGAACTGTCCATAATCCACTCAACGAACTCCATTCGCTTTGCATGGCCAGTAGGCGTCAGTTTTTAAATCAATTTAACTTTGTAAGCCAGAAGATGCAAATCTTTCGTAAGAATACACGGTAGAAAGCTTCTCGAAATGTCCAATTCCTGACCACGTGAGGAAGAGAGCTTCTCAGCAGAACTCTTCGATGTTTCATGTTGAACCACTTCCGTCCATAGTATTTAAGATCACTAATTAATCTAGTCTTCCTTAACTTTTAAATTAATCTCTTCACAGTTAATGAAGTTAAATCCATAGTTTAGACGAAAATGGCAAACTGTATCTGCCAAACCTTCATTATTTTAAAAATATTGCTCAACAAAAATGAAGGCGTTCATTTTTAATAATCTTGAACTGTCAGCTGTCACAATATCTTTTTTTTTCATAGTGGCAATACTTGCGTGACTTTTGGGACACCCTATATTAGTACGGACTTATACAATTTGCGTTTTGGAAAGTAATATTTATAAAAATTTCTTTAAAATTACGATTTAAATAAAGCTTTTTTTTTTAAATTATATTTACTTAAAATTATCATTTTAATTAAATATAATTTAAAATTTTGAATTTTATTAGAATTTAAATGGCTACCAAGAGGCTTTTTATAATTCTTGATACTTTTATGTGGTAATTTTTAATGATAGTTTTGCACATTTCAGGCTGTAATTCGGCTATTATTTGGTGGATGTGAGGTTTTTAAATATATAATTTTATAATAAACATTTTAAGGGCAACAAATAGTATGATTTTGGAGATCAATTGGCATCACCAAATCTCTAAATTATGTGTTCTGGGCACTTTTTGCCAAATAACGCTAATATTTATTGTATTGTGTGGCTTGTAGCAACATTTTATTAAAACCACATACTATTCAGATTAAAATCTTTGGTTTAACATCAAATATAGTCAGTTACCACAGGGCCATGATGCTCAGCATAGACAGAGAAATACTGGCCAATTATACATTCAGACTAAAATAGATAGCCTCATTTTGCGGATACAGTGGCTTTTTTACAGTTGCTTATAAGGTTTAAGAGCCTTATACATGACAATTTTTATTACTAAATATACGAGGTCTGTTCAAAATGTATAGCGAATTTTGAATTTTCGCGGGTTACGTATATTCGATTTTTTTGTGGCGTAATGTTGGTGCTCATGTATCTCACTTATGCCGATAAGTTTAGCCATTTTGAATATTCAATTAATTTTTGACAGCTGCTTTGCTTGCACGTGTTTTGGCTCGTCTTCGAGCCAAAATTAATTGCGCGGACGCATTCCGAATGTTGACTGTGGCATATGGTGAAGCAACGTTCGACCGAAGCAACGTTTATCGGTCGTACAAAATGTTCTCAAAGGGCCGAGAAGATGTGAACGACAAAAATGTCGAATGTGAAAGTTTTGCTTACAGTTTTCTTCGATTGTAGGGGCGTGTTCTTGCCATATGGTAGAACGGTCAATAAGGAATATTACCTGCAAGTAATGCGCAAGTTGCGCGAAGCAATCCGCCAGAAACGCCCGGATTTTTGGAAGAACAAAAATTGGTTTTTGCATGATGATAACGCATCGTTGCTTGTGCGCGAATTTTTTGCAAAAAACAACACACTAATAATACCGCAGCCACCGTATTCCCCAGATCTGGCCCCCTGTGACTTTTTCCTGTTCCCGAAACTGAAGAACCTTTTCATGGGACCCTACGCTACGATTGAGAAGATAAAGACGGCATCGAAGGAGGAGCTGAACAAGATCACAAAATATGATTTTTTGAAGTGCTTCGAGGATTGGAAAAAACGTTGGCACAAGTGTATAATATCTGGTGGAGATTACTTTGAAGGGGACAAATTTATGATAAAATAAATAATTTTTAAAAAAAAACACAAAATAAGCGATACTTTTTGAACAGTACTTTTTTTTTAACTTCATTTGTGAAAAAAAATTTGAAGCATTCAATTTGAACATCTTTTGTGTTTTTTATATTTTATTAGTAAAACAATCCATAATATCAAATGGCATGCTTTTAACTAAATTAAATTTATTTTAAATAATATTTGTATAATAAAAAATTATCAAATAAAAAGGCTACACTTTCCAAACTACAATCTGGATAACTCATTAGTAATAGTGAAAAGTGGTAGAAAATTAGGAAAAAATTTCCTAAAGGAATAGCAAAAAAAGCTGCAAAAGCACAAGAAAAAGAACAAACAGAAGAGGAAATAAAAAAAAATAGCAAATGCAGTTATAATATTTAAAAAAAAAATCCATAAAAAAATGTAATTAATTTGGAACATTCGAAACGATTGCAAAATCTGCAATTAATTTTCCATTGTCTTTTTTCTTATTTATTATTGGAGTTTTTTATTATTTTTTTTGGTCAATTTTAATGTTACCCAGTTTTTTTTTATTATCTTTTATTATTAATAATTTAAATGCATATAAAAATCATTTTTTTTCTTATTCGAAAATGCATAATATTAACCGCTCACATCATCGAATAAGTTAAGTATGGGAATATGTGCATAATGAGTAAACGGACTATGAGAAAATGGAACCCCCTCTCTGCATAATGGTTCGTTTTGAAATTTTTCTTCTTTTTTTTTAGAGTGGATTGGGGATGACCCAGTTGGATAGAAGGGGATGTAAAATCCTAACACATTGACAAATAGAAAACAAACAAACTAACTGTCCGATTAGATCATTTTTTCTGTTCTGGAAGAGAACTTTTCATTGTGATTTTTTCGAGGAGATTTCGGATTTCGTGCGCGTATTTGTTGTTCGTATGTGCGTCATTCGTGTATTTAGTGGATTGTCAGTGCCAGCTTTGAGTCGTAGTCGAAATTTTCGAAGAATTTGGACAAAAATCAATCAGTTCGATGTCTTTTCTAGAACGCGACAAGATGTCGTTGGATTCGATCTGAAACAAAGTCGGTCAGGTTCGACGCGAATCAAAAGAAAATCGAACTTTCCGAACTATGAAAATCGGTAAGAGTTTTTTTCTTCTTCATTATTTTATCATTTTCTCAACACAAAGAATTATGTGAGGTTAGGACTAGTTAGAGAAAAATCGATTCAAATGTCATCTTTTCACCGAACAAACAAAAATAAAAAGTTTTCCATTAAATTAAATAATATGCAAAAGAAAAATTCAAATTTTTTTATTTACTCACGAATTGAATGAGTATATTTTGTTTGTTGAAATTAATAAAAGCAAAAAGAAAACACTTGTTGCGTCATCAACTTTTATTTAAATGGTGGAAAAATGTTTATTGTTGGTGGTGTGTTGTGTGTGTACGTATCAGAAAGCTTACACTTGTAGTGCTGTGCATGTCGCTATGGTAACCAACCGCTTATTGACATTTGTGCTTTGTTATTGTGATTACATTTGTTAACAGCAGATGGATCAGTGTCGCAAAGAGGCAGTGGCTCTTAAAGAGTTTCGGTGCGAATATTTGCTTGTGGCTGTCATACTTTGGCATGTTGAATAGTAAAATTTGTTAAATTACTAATTTTTATAAAAGGACAAATTCTTTTTAATTAGAAATATATATTCGACGTAATCAATTATGCATAAAAATGAACCATTTCTAAATAAAATTCAACTAAAATTAATCAACTGTTTTGGTTTTAAAAAAAAAATTTTATTTTATATTTTTCGAAAGAAAATAAGTACACTTATTAAAAAATAAATAATTGATAATCAACAGTAGAATAATGTATCGAATATATGTATACTTCTGGGTGGTATTGGTATTTTTTTTTAAAATTCTTTTATGAAAATCTCCAACTATACAATTACGGGGGCAGTATGATAAGTCAGTGATAAATAAGAGAAATAATTGATTTATTCAACAAAAGATGGTTTATTTTTTAACATACTCTTCTGTCAGCATGATATACTTTATTTTATCTTTTTTTTCTGGAAATGACGCATCCTGGGAGTGTTATGATTGGATGATGTCTAGTTTATCATGTTGTTGGCTTATGGTACTATCTTGTTGAAAACATATATTGTCTAGATAAAAATCTTGAAATTCAGGTCAAAAAAAAGTTAGTTATCATACGATAATAGCGCTCAGAATTGCAACTATATAAGAACCTGGGTAGCATGACAAATCAGTGATAAATGTAATGAAGAATTGATTTATTCAAAAAAAAATTAATTTATTTTTAACACACTCTTCTGTCAGCATGATATACTTTGATTTATCTTTTTTCTGGAAATAACGCATTCTGGAAACGCTATGATCTAGTTCGAAACGGTATGATAGTATGATATCAAGTTTATCATGTTGTTGGCTTATGGTGCTGTCTTGTTGAAATCATATATGATAAGTCAGTGATAAATAAGAGAATGAATTGATTTATTCAACAAAAGATGGTTTATTTTTTAACAAACTCTTTTGTTAGCTTGATCTACTTTGATTTATCTTTTTTCTTGGAGCGCTATGACCGTATGATCACTAGTTTGTCATATTGTTGGCTGATGGTGCTGTCTTGTTGAAAACATATGTGGTCCAGGTAAAAATCCTCAAATTCAGGCAAAAAAAAAGTTATCGTACTATCACAGTACTCAGAATTGCAACTACAAGTCCGTGAGCAGTATGACAAGTCAGTGATAAATATAAGAAAGATTGATTTATTCAACAAAAATTTATTTATTTTTTAACATACTCTTCTTTTAGATTGAAAGAATTTTTTTTTTTTTTTTTATACCATTCTTGTAGTATGATTAGTTAAACTCTACTAAATAGACCCAGTTTCGGCTATATCTTAAGAATTGGACGTAAATTTCTTGCCATCAATAACACAATTCCACTAAACTGTGCAGGTTTTGATACTGGTTTTATACTGTCCTATTATTGTATTTCCTTTTTCAAGATAGTTTATGAAGATTATATCATGTCCATCCCAAAAAATATGGCTTCACCATTTCACACCAGAAACCAAAATTATTTTGACTGGACTGAACAGTTATGAATTAATTTTGATTTCACTTAAAAATGTCCAAACACATCAGTAGAAATTTTCAGGACAAGTTTCAGTAGGAATTTTTAGTAGGAATTTTTAGTAGGAATTTTCAGTTGAAATTTTCAGTAGAAATTTTCAGTAGAAATTTTCAGTAGAAATTTTCAGTAGAAATTTTCAGTAGAAATTTTCAGTAGAAATTTTCAGTAGAAATTTTAAGTAGAAATTTTAAGTAGAAATTTTCAGTAGAAATTTTCAGTAGAAATTTTCAGTAGAAATTTTCAGTAGAAATTTTCAGTAGAAATTTTCAGTAGAAATTTCAGTAGCAATTTTCAGTAGAAATTTTCAGTAGAAATTTTCATTAGAAATGTTTTGTAGAAATTTTCATTCGAAATTTTAAGTAGAACTTTTCAGTAGAAATTTTTAGAACAAGTTTTTAGTAGCAATTTTCAGCAGAAATTTTAAGTAGAAATTTTAAGTAGATCTTTTCAGTAGAACTTTTCAGTAGAAATTTTTAGTAGAAATTTTCAGTAGAAATTTAAAGTAGAAATTTAAAGTAGAAATGTTAAGCAGAAATTTTCAGTAGAAATTTTGAATAGAAATTTTCAGTAGAAATTTTCAGTAGAAATTTCAGTAGCAATTTTTAGTAGAAATTTTCAGTAGAAATGTTCATTAGAAATGTTTTGTAGAAATTTTCATTCGAAATTTTATGTAGAACTTTTCAGTAGAAATTTTTAGAACAAGTTTTTAGTAGCAATTTTCAGCAGAAATTTTAAGTAGAAATTTTAAGTAGAACTTTTGGGTAGAAATTTTTAGTAGAAATTTTCAGTAGAAATTTTCAGTAGAAATTTTCAGTAGACATTTTCAGTAGAAATTTTCAGTAGAAATTTTAAATAGAATTTTCAGTAGAAATTTTTAGTTGAACTTTTCAGTAGAAATTTTCAGTAGAAATTTTCAGTAGAAATTTTCAGTAGAAATTTTCAGTAGAAATTTTCAGTAGAAATTTTCAGTAGAAATTTTCAGTAGAAATTTTCAGTAGAAATTTTCAGTAGAAATTTTCAGTAGAAATTTTCAGTAGAAATTTTCAGTAGAAATTTTCAGTAGAAATTTTCAGTAGAAATTTTCAGTAGAAATTTTCAGTAGAAATTTTCAGTAGAAATTTTCAGTAGAAATTTTCAGTAGAAATTTTCAGTAGAAATTTTCTGTACAAATTTTCACTAGAAATTTTCAGGAGAAATTTTATGCAGAAATTTTCAGTTGAAATTTTCAGTAGAATTTTCAGTAGAATTTTTCAGTAGAAATTTTCAGTAGAAATTTTCAGTACGAATTTTCGGTAGAAATTTTCAGTAGAAATTTTCAGTAGAAATTTTCAGTAGAAATTTTCAGTAGAAATTTTCAGTAGAAATTTTCAGTAGAAATTTTCAGTAGAAATTTTCAGTAGAAATTTTCAGTAGAAATTTTCAATAGAAATTTTCAGTAGAATTTTCAGTAGAAATTTTCAGTAGAAATTTTCAGTAGAAATTTTCAGTAGAAATTTTCAGTAGAAATTTTCAGTAGAAATTTTTAGTAGAAATTTTCAGTAGAAATTTTCAATAGAAGTTTTCAGTAGAAATTTTAAGTAGAAATTTTGCAATGATAAAAAAAGACAGTAATTAATTGGTGCCAGGTCCGAACTATAAGGTCCGGACTATCCAACTAAGCTCCCGGTTATTAAAGATCCTTTAATGTATTTGAATTTTGGCAGCTTTCGGTCAATTGATGGCTTCAAACGGTCGAATTGTTGACAGTAGAGGTCCGAACTTAGTGTTTGGCTATATGGAAGCGGCTTCATAGTAGATGATTCCTTTCCAGTCTCACCAATCGCACAGTAAAACCTTCCTGGCCGTTAGTTCTAATTTGACCATAATTATTTTCACACAATATTGTCGTATGTGACCCACTTATCATCCCCAGTCGCCACCATCCGTTTAAGAAGTGGGTCGATTTCGTTCCTTCTGGCGATCCATCATGTTTTTTTGTGTTAAATCATGTGGCACCCAAACATCGAGCTTCTTTTTGAATCGAGCTTTA
Source organism: Atherix ibis (assembly GCA_958298945.1). Classification (NCBI taxonomy): domain Eukaryota; kingdom Metazoa; phylum Arthropoda; class Insecta; order Diptera; family Athericidae; genus Atherix; species Atherix ibis. The sequence continues at coordinate 23,740,651 of OY282605.1, read as the reverse complement.
TGCAAATAGTTTAAAACTGTTTTGTGGTTGATCTCTGGCTTCTGGGCGTTCTACTTCGATCATTTGCGTGATTTTATGGACATTTTCGATGACGGTCCTACCTTTCGATGGCGGTCCTAGTTCCGTTCCGGTTTTTTCGATGTTAAAGATACAGACGGCGAGCTGTATCTTTAACATCGAAAAAACCGGAACGGAATCAACGAAAACTGAATTACTCATAATTGGTTGTGACAGTATTGGGACCATAAATACCATTCACAATTACAGTCCGCCTAGCTTGCATTATCTTTGTTAACTTCCGACATTTACACCCTGTTAACTTACAACTGAATCGACAATCAAAAAAACAGTAAAAGAATCTTTTTAAGCAAGAAATGTCGCCTTTCCAACGAGTACAAGTCTGAACTTGGTTGATCAATACTTCAGTACAGCCATCTAGCGTAAAAATAATTGATTTCTATTTCCCCGAACTAATAATTATTTCTAGTGAAAAAAAAAACCATAAAAATTTCCTAAAAACTCCATTCAAAGGTTGTTGTCTTTAATAATACACCAAAAATAGAATTCAATAAATCCAACCTAGACATGAACCATTATTCGAAAAGCTTTAGAGCTTTTGTTTGTATAACAGTAAGCTGCCACAATTCTGTTCGAAAAATTCTCCTGCCTTTAACTGTTCTTCAATTAAGTTCCGATTATTTAATTTGCCAATTTTTCTGTCGTTTTTTTTTAAATTTTCTTAAAGAAGTTACTTTTTTTCCTTTCAAGAAAAGAACAATTCTTTATAAAAAAAATATTAAAAAAAGAGAAAAAAATATTTCTCTTTTGGTGTGTACGCACAGTTGTTTTTTTTTAGCTATTTTGTGCGTTGTGTGTTCGTTCGAAGAAAGATAATTTTAGTTTTGCGTTACTGAATTTCCACTGATAAGAATAGTATCAAAAGTCTGATTCGGTTTGCTATTTTTATTTGCGATTAAAATTGCCATTTTGGCTTCACATTCAAGCAAATATAATTTCTAGATGATTTTCCAATAAAATTATCTTAAAGATGAAGTGTACGATAGTGTACACTTTTTTTTCTTCTAAATTCGTATTTGAAGCTTATCAGTTAATTCTTCGCAATAAAATTAATTAAGTTAGTAAAAAAAAAACATAGCATAATTGTAAGAAATAATAGTAAATTGCGTAATAACTAAAATAATTTCTTCTGTTGCTGTTTGTAATGAACTTTGTCCTCATTGGCCGCATAATCCGTACTTCTGAACTTCTGGAAAAAATTCTCTCAATTTATGACAAATATTATATTTACTGTGGAATTTGAATTCAATTTATTACATCACCGAATAATCTTAATGAATGTAGAGTAAAGTTGATAAGCGATTTTTTGTTGATAACATTTTAAAATTCAATTAATTATCTTTAATTTTTAATATGAATTTTTTTATCCAATTTTTACTTTGGAACGCTTAAAATTAATTTATTTTATTATTGAAACTCTGTCATTATTTGTAAAATAGAAAAAAAAATCAATAATTTTTAAATAATTTTTTAATGACTTTTTTGTGTGCAAATTTCGGAATGTAATTCAGTGTTAACTTCATTGATGCGTCAAATCGTACGATTTTTGGTATCAAATCGACATTAGCAAATCTCAAAATTATGCGTCCTGAGAAGTTTTTTGCATAATTAAACCGAAATTTGTCGTATTGTATGGCTTGTGATGGTGTCTTGTTGAAACCACATACGAGGTCTGTTCAAAAAGTATCGCGAATTTTGTGTTTTTTTTCAAAAATTATTTATTTATTCATGAATATTTATTTTGTCCCCCTTCAAAGTAATCCCCACCAGACGTGTGCCAACGTTTTTTCCAATCCTCGAAGCACTTCAAAAAATCTTTTTTTGTGATCTTGTTCAGTTCCTCCTTCGATGCCGTCTTTATCTCCTCAATCGTAGCGTAGCATCGTCCTTTCATGGGGCTCTTCAGTTTCGGGAACAAGAAAAACTCACAGGGGGGCCGATCTGGGAAATACAGTGGCTGCGGCATTATTAGTGTGTTGTTTTTGGCCAAAAATACGAGCACAAGCAACCATGTGTGAGCAGGGACGTTATCATGGTTCAAAAGCCAATTTTTGTTCTTCCACAAATCCGGGCGTTTCTGGCGGATTGCTTCACGCAACTTGCGCATAACTTGCAGGTAATATTCCTTATTGACCACTCTACCCTGTGGCAAGAACTCATGATGCATCACACCCCTGCAATCGAAGAAAACTTGGCATGCTTTTTTCGGTCTTGGTTAGTGCGGTAGTTTCCATTGGGATGATTGAGTTTTGGTTTCCATGTCATAATGATAAACCCATTATTCGTCACCAGTTATCACCCTCTGGAGCAAATTTGTGCCATCGCGGACAGATTCCAACAGCTCCTTAGCAATGTTATTGCGATACTGTTTTTGGTCGAAATTGAGCAAAAATCGAAGACGAGCCAAAACAAGTGCAAGCAAAGCAGCTGTCAAAAATTAACTAAACTTTCAAAATGGCCGACATAACGCCACAAAAAAATCGAAAATCGAATATACGTAACCCGCGGAAATTCAAAATTCGCGATACTTTTTAAACAGACCTCGTATCCTCCTTATTGAAATCTTCAAGTTTAGGTCAAAAAAAATTAATTCTCATGCGATCATAGTGGTCTTAATTGATAATAACGGTCCCTCCTTTTTCATTGTCAAAGACCTTCAGGACTACATTCACATCAGACAGTCACTTTTGTATAGTACGAGCAGCCGGGAGAGATCATACAGGATCACGAGCGGAGTTCCATAGGGCTCCATATCCCCGAGGAGATGAGAATCATCCCATTCGAAGTGAGGTCCTGGCAACTGGTCTTATGTTTGCGGAATATAGGTAGGAGTTAGTCCTTATCTCGGGCAGGAAGAGTAGAGATGATCTCTCTTTAGAGATGGTCCCAAGATCACCTATACTCCTCCTCTAGATTGACGCGAGGCTGCGGTCTTAGGAACCCCTATTATACGTTAGTGTGAAGGCTGCGGGATCATTAACGGGACTAGTCTCTTTACTGCCGAACCTTGGACGATCCAGACAGGGTAGGGAAATGCTGTTGTCGCATCGGGTGATGATTCAACCGAAGTTGCGGTTTCAGGAACCCCTATTATGCGTTGGATGAAGGCTGCGGGGTCATTGATAGCGCTGGCCTGCTTACTGCCGAACCTTGGGCGACCCAGGCAGGGTAGGAGAATACTGTCGGCGACCGTGATCGGGTCAATCTTACTGTATGTTGCGCCAATTTGGTCGGATGTGTTGATTAGAGCAACCTACACATGATACTGTGGCGCGATTCGAAGCTCGTACGGAGGAAAGAAATGAGTCCAAGCGGAGGTGGCAAAATCGTTTGGGATAATGGCATCGATGGCAGATGGACTCACCGTCTCATCTCGTCGGTGGATCTCTGGATAGATCGACGACATAGTTACACTGGATATTACCTTTCGTACTTTTTCAAGGAGCACGTGTTCTCTTAGTGCACTCGATTCAATGCGGAAAAAATGTCATGGCCCTAATCAAGTACGATCAAGTACGACTAAGAATGTTGTCGAAGTCCTTGTGACAACAGTCCTTAAGAGACTACCTCTGGATAAGCGTGATAAGAAACGGTAGAGATAACTCATCAAAGAATGCCCTACGAAGTAATTCCTGACAGCGCTCCCGTGGGGAGATATAGAAATATGACCAAATAAGGTGGTTTTAGTGGATTAAGGTCCCACACTCTGTCTTTCAAATATTTCCACCTTACTCCAGGCAGTAATTTTTTGGCTATACTTCTTTAAAGTTACATGTGGGTTTTCAGAGCCCCATAAATGTTAACTTTATGTGAGGAATGAGCTTCAGCTCTCTAGAAACTTTGTTTGAGATATCAGCACTAAGTAGTTGTTATTCCAGCTGACGTATCTCCTGCGCTTTTTCTTCTTTAGCAGTTAAACCATATACAGGGTGGGCCATCATTTAAATGACTGTCACGGCTGGCCTTACAGTACCCTATTCGCTCAACCCAATTTTTCAGTACATTTTCGATTGCCTGGTCCTGTATCTCTTCAATGGCAACTTTGATTTCGTGTTTCAAGGCCTCAATTGTGTCTGGATGGCTTGCGTAACAATTATCCTTAACGGCTGCCCACAGAAAATAATCCAACGGCCTCAAATTACAGCTCCGAGGCGGCCAATTGACATAAGAATTTCGGCTGATTATTCGGTTTTCGAAAGCAGTGCCCAAAAGTTGGATTGTTACGTTGGCCCCGTCCTGTTCAAACCAAATGTCGTCCATGCCATTCTCTTCAACTTTTGGAAACAAAAATTCGTTGAGCATGCCACGATAGCGCTCACCATTGACCGTAACGGCGGCTCCTTCATCGTTTTTGAAGAAAAACGGGCCAATGATGCTTCCAATCCAAAATCCGCACCAAACCGTGACTCGTTGTGGATGCATCGGCTTTTCCATGGTGACGTATGGATTTTCTGAGCCGCAGATGCTACAATTTTGTTTGTTGATTTTTCGTTAAAAATGCTCATCTTCGGACAAATGATCTTGAGCCCATTGGGCAAAACGAAAACGCATGGGATGGTCATGCGGCTTTAGTTGTTGGACTAATTGAACTTTGTAAGCTTTTATATCGAGGTCTTTGTGCAAAATTCTCAACAGAAAAGTGCGAGAAATCTTCAATTCCTGAGTTGATGTTGATGGATGATCACTGACATTTTCAGCAACGGCGGCAATATTCTCGGTCGTATGCACTGTATTAGAGCGGGAACGAGTTGACGTGATGGCATTCGATCTTTGCTCATTTTTTTGTTTTTAAATTTCTCACAGTTTGGGTTGAAGACTCACCACTTTCGAAGTAAGTTCTCAAATTTCCCAGTTTTCTTCAAGCGTATAGATTACCATTTCGTAAAATTCAAACTTTTAACCAACAATCTGTCAATTCGTGGTGACATTTAACACTCAAGTACTTTAAATAAATAATGATTCAAAATGCAACCGCTAGATGGACCACCCTTTATAATGGCAAGCTTTTGTTTACAAATGATAGCAGTTCTAGAGGGTTTTCCAAAAGGACTGATATGATTTTTTTTTTTTTTTAAATACACTAATTGTTAAGGAAATTCAAATATTTTTTATTTAATGTAAAGTACAATCGAACCAATTAAGTTCTGAATAAAACGTCATTCAAATGGCCTCCACGACTTCTTTTGCAAGAACGAATTCGATGAACCCAATTTTTGCGCACTTTTTCCACTAAATCAAGTCGTATGTCATGAATAGCACGTTCAATATTGACTTCTAAAGCTTGACGAGAGTCTGGTTTATTGCTAAAGACCAATTACTTCAAATAACCCCACAAGAAATAGTCTAATGGTATTAAATCACAACTTCTTGGAGGCCATTCAATGTCACAATTTCTTGAAATAATCGAATCTCCAAACTTTTCACGCAATAATTCGGTTGTTGCACCTGCTGTGTGGCACGTAGTCCCGTCTTGTTGGAACCAGATGTTGTCAAGATCATATTCTTCCAATTTCGGTCATAAAAAGTTGGTTATGATCGATCTATACCGATCTCCATTGACAGTAACGGTGTTACCAGCTTCATTTCGCAAGAAGTACGGACCGATTATTCCACCAGACCAAAAACCACACTAAACTGTCAATTTAGGTGAATGTAATGGATGTTCATGAATAATTTGTGGATTTTCTTCGCACCAGAATCGACAGTTTTGTTTATTTACCGCACCACTCAGATGAAAGTGAGCGCACGAAAAGTTGCAATTGGAGAACGATTATTTTGATAATAAAATTGAATAATTTATAAACGTTATTCTTAAGCATATCTCTTTATAATAAAATTGTAAGCATTACTGAATACAATGAAAAAAAAAAAGACACATCATGACATATTATAAATGGCCGAAACGTCACTTAGAAATCATATTCCTCTTATTGAAAAACACTATACTTTTCGAACCACAAAATGGATAAACTATGATAATTTAAAAACTTTTATTACTATTAAATTCTATTTGAAATTATAAAAAAGAAATAATAAAAAGATAAGTTTTTGCTTAAACTGATAAGATTATATAACAAATTGTTCGAAAGGATAAGAATTTTTCTTAAAAGTAGATATCCATTTTTTTTTAGACTTCACTGTCGTATGGCTATTGTGTATGACATCAACTAAAATCATTCATCGAAATTCTAATCCGAATTAAAAATTCCTCTGCACGCGGGCTAATGGGCGTTTTTGTTTCTATGAACAAAATTCTACTTAGAATTGTATGCACACACAGAGAGTGAGAGAGAGAAAGAGAGGGTCTCGTCATTAGGCTTTATTTTTTTTACCCGCAAAAAATAATTATTATGTAATTGAGTTGCGTCTCTTCCGCTCTTCCATTTAACCAAGCAACAGAGAGCGCGCGATCTATCAATTTAATTCTCTTAAGAAGAAGCAATATTTTCTCTTAAACATAACCACTAAATGGTCTGCTCGAAAGAGCACGACGCGCTTTAATCGAAATTTAAGTAGTTGGCCCTGACATAACCACAGTCGGGGGACCCGCTGCTTTAAAGCCATGACGGCCGAAAATTAGGAAATACTTTACGAAAATTGGATAACTGGCAATTTTGTATTGTTGTTTTGTAGAAATTGAGACTTTTTGTTTTTTACTTTTGTTATTTTATGCAAAATATAAGTATTTTTTTTTTTTTTTTTTGGAAAACAAGAAGAGTAACAAATATGAAATTTTATGTAATTTTATTTCCAATTTTTCAGAGCTTTAGAAAAAAATTAATTTAACAAATAAAATAAAATATGAAATTTTGTAGATAGAGAAAAAAAAATTTTTTTTTTTTTTGGGGTTAGGGGAGAATCTATTTTAATGCCACATAATCCCTCGTCGACGATCAAAGTACAAATACTTCCTCTGTCAATTGGTAACTGCTAATAGGAATGGAACTTTCTCTTATAAGAAACAATAAATTTTAACGAGGCCCACAACCGTATTTTTATTGCTAAAGAAAAATACAGACTGGATTGTTGTGTGTGCATCATGGCTGCCGCTTCTTATTTCTGGCGGTCTTTTCATCTCTGTACAAAATGCACCTAACTTCAGACTGATTTCACCTAAACTTTGACCTTCTCACATGTTAATTATGTTCATGCCATATAGTAGATTATAGATGAAGTGGATAAAAAAAAAATTGTCAAGATGACTTGGACACACACACACACACAGTGCAATAAAAGGAAGATCTTTTATTTTTTGTGGTGGCTTCTCGTCTATCATTGGCCATGTACTATTGTATATACTCGTAAGACAGAGAAAAATATGAGCTTTTGTTCAATGTTCCCAATATTTTTGTCAGTTTATTAATTTCACATGCTTTAATTTTACGTAATAAATAAATGCGAATGTGTGATAAACTGGATTTTTTAAATTATTTTCGATGTTTTCAATTATGAATGAAGAATTTTATTAAAAAACCAATTTTTAATGGATTTTATTCATATATAAAAGGTTATCCAATTTGTGTAACTAAAAAGTTGAGTGGAATAAAACATAATTTAAATATGGATTTTAATAAAAATTTTATTTTATTATATGGTATTAGTATTGCCATTATTTTATGAAATATAATATTATTTATTTGAATTTTACAATACTTCTTGAAGGACTCGATCACTAAGAGGGTAATTTTTGATGATTTTTGCCGTCCATCTAAGACTCTTGGTAAATCCCCATCCATTTCTCAAGCAGAAATAAATGGCATAGAAAAGATCTACATTATCTTAGACAACCAAAGCTCTGTCTTAGGATATTCTCACGGTCCTATACCAACTGCCTGTATAGAACAAAGTAACTTCATTGTGCGGGTCAGGTTACGAAGGTATTGAGAAGAACGAACTAGCAGACAAACTTGCCAAAAGGATCCGTTCATTCGAGCAGAATCATACTGTGGCCATGAATAACTCTCAAAAAATTATCGTTTTTTTTTCTATAAAAAAAAGTGCGGCATAGGTCTTTAAACTCAACAAACCAGTTCTAAGGCCACTTACTGGAGATATCATCTTAATTAGTGGGCAAATCTGACACAACAATTTATCGTTTTTGCTGCGAAGAGAATGAAACGTTGGAGTATCTACTCTGCGATTGCAATGGCAGTGCCCACCAGAAACTTCGCCATCTTGGTTTGGGATTCCATGATCCCTACGAGATTTCCCAGCTATCAAAACCAATATGATATTGAGGTTCGCAAAAGGCCATAATATTACTATTATCTGAGTTAGGTTTATTCACCACAAAAGACCGTATTCAACCCTTCTTAATTATTATTATTATTATTATTATTATAATTTGATGACTTTTTCTGTTTTCTGATTGCAAATTGTCCATTACTTGACTGAGTCCAACGGCGTCAAATTGCACGATCTTGGGGTCAAATTGACATCATCAAATATCAAAATTACGCATCATAGGAATTTTTTCCTAATTATTATTATTATTATTATTATTATTTGATGAGTTTTTCTGATTATAAATCGTTCATTACTTGACTGAGTCCAACGGCGTCAAATTGCACGATCTTGGGGTCAAATTGACATCATCAAATATCAAAATTACGCATTATAGGAATTTTTTCCTAATTATTATTATTATTTGACGAATTTTTATAATTACATATCGTTCATTACTTGACTAAGTCCAACGGCGTCAAATTGCACGATCTTGGGGTCAAATTGACATCATCAAATATCAAAATTACGCATTATAGGAATTTTTTCCTAATTATTATTATTATTATTATTATTATTTGATGAGTTTTTCTGATTATAAATCGTTCATTACTTGACTGAGTCCAACGGCGTCAAATTGCACGATCTTGGGGTCAAATTGACATCATCAAATATCAAAATTACGCATTATAGGAATTTTTTCCTGATTATTATTATTATTATTTGATGAGTTTTTCTGATTATAAATTGTTCATTACTTGACTGAGTCCAACGGCGTCAAATTGCACGATCTTGCGGTCAAATTGACATCATCAAATATCAAAATTACGCATTATAGATATTTTTTCCTAATTATTATTATTATTTGACGAATTTTTATAATTACATATCGTTCATTACTTGACTGAGTCCAACGGCGTCAAATTGCACGATCTTGGGGTCAAATTGACATCATCAAATATCAAAATTACGCATTATAAGAATTTTTTCCTTATTATTATTATTATTATTTGATGAGTTTTTCTGATTATAAATCGTTCATTACTTGACTGAGTCCAACGGCGTCAAATTGCACGATCTTGGGGTCAAATTGACATCATCAAATATCAAAATTACGCATTATAGGAATTTTTTCCTGATTATTATTATTATTATTTGATGAGTTTTTCTGATTATAAATTGTTCATTACTTGACTGAGTCCAACGGCGTCAAATTGCACGATCTTGGAGTCAAATTGACATCATCAAATATCAAAATTACGCATTATAGGAATTTTTTTCCTAATTATTATTATTATTATTATTATTATTATTATTTGATGAGTTTTTCTGATTGCAAATAGTCCATTACTTGGCTGAGTCCAACGGCGTCAAATCACACGATCTTGGGGTCAAATTAATCATTATTATTATTATTATTTGAGGAATTTTTCTAATTACAAATCGTCTATTACTTGACTAATGTTGGTATTTAAATGCTATAAACTTTAAAGATTTAAAGCCTTAACAGAAAAAAGTCCAACAGCATCAAATCGAATGATTTTTGTGGCCAATTGACATCACTAAATCTCGAAATTACGCATTCTGGTTACTTTTTGCGTAATAAACCCAAAAGTTATTGTGTTGTGTGGCTTGTAGCGTCGTCTTGTAGAACCACATATGATACAGATTGAAATCTTCAAGTTCAGGCTAAAAAAATGCCAGTTATCATACGACGGTAGCACTCACAATTAACGGTGACGTGTTCTTCTTCTTTATTTTTAAAAAAAATGGCATCTGCAGACCTAAATTGATACTAGAGACCATTTTTCGTCGTCACTTATAGATTTTCAGAGTTCATTTTTTGAATTTTACTTATTATCTATTTACTGAGTGAGAAATAAGCTTCATCGTTAAAGTAAATAGTGTGCAAAACGTAACTACCACATAATCATCATATTTATAGCAAATAATTAATGATTCATAAGAAAAAATGGCAAACATTATTCTACATAAATTTTATTTTGTATATTATATAAACTTACAAAACATCAAATGACAGAGTTGTACTTTCCAAACTATAAAATGGATAGTCCAATATAATTTAAAAAAAAAACAATGTTTTCGAAAAATAAAATTAATTAATTTCGAAAAGTCCTTATATATTTGCTTTTTTATGAATTTCTGATTATAGTGGTTTAGCAGAATGACTGTGCTGGCACAATAAAAGGAGGCAAAAACTGGCTCTTATGTGCAAACCTTCGATTAAAGAACTCCTACATAGCCTCCTACATCCTATTTTCATATGTGTACATGTAATTTTATGGCCACATATTTACACCTGGTAGCGATAAATCGAACAACGTGCATATTTATGTGTAGAATATTTTGTGTAGATATGAGCCCCACTGACATCTATTTTTCGTAATGGCAACTTTTCGAATTCCAAAATTATAATTAATAAATATTCTAACTCACTTATTTCAATGTTTTTTTTTATTTTTTTAAAAATTTAAATGTTATGTACAACTACATATAATTGTAATTGGTAGATTTTTTTTAAGGGAAGATACAAAGACTTGATGGCATGTAGGGGAAAACACCCATCGATGTTACGTCAAGAACAGGATAGTATTATTTTATAATTTTAAAATCTCTCTCGACCATCATCGTTTTAAACGTCCGAAGGGTGTATAATTAGTGTAATGTTATTTAATTCCAATGGGATTGAGATACGCCCAATTAGCGCACGAACGATCCTGTCTTTACTGGATTTCGTCACCTCATCGGACTAGTTCCAGGTAATTGCACCCAGATCGCTTCAATCTAACGTATTATTCTCTGATCTCTTGCTTGGGCCAATTAATGCATGGAAGATATTGTCAAGTAAACTCTTTTATTCTTTTCATCACTTCTTCATCATCTTCACCATCTTCCTCATATTTTTCAACTTCATCGTCTTCTTCAGCAACGACACTACTCATATTAGCATAAGCTAAGCTATGCAAAGCTTGAACGTCATAATTTCCTCTTCTTCGTCTTCTTCTTCTTCTTCTTCTTCCTCTATTTATCTTCTTTTTATTCTTCATTTTCTTCATCTTCTTCATATTTTTCTTTCTCTTATTTATCTTCTTTTTCTTCTTCATCTTCTTCATTTTTTTATCTATTTCATCTTTAGCATCTTCTTCTTCTTCTTCATTTTCTTTTTCTTCTTCATTTTCTTCATTTTCTTCCTCTTCGTCATATTCTTCTTCTTCCTCTTATTTATCTTCTTTTTCTTCCTGATCTTCTTTATTTTTTTAATCTTCTTTATCTTCTTCACATTCTTCTTCTTCTTCATCTTCTTCGTCTTCTTCATCTTCTTCTTCTTCTTCTTCATCCTCTTCATCTTCTTCATATTCTTCTTCTTCCTCTTATTTATCTTCTTTTTCTTCCTGATCTTCTTCATTTTATTAATCTTCTTCATCTTCTTCACATTCTTCTTCTTCTTTATCTTCTTCGTATTCTTCATCTTCTTCATTTTCTTCTACTTGTTCTTCTTCTTCATCCTCTTCCTCTTCGTCATATTCTTCTTCTTCCTCTTATTTATCTTCTTTTTCTTCCTGATCTTCTTTATTTGTTTAATCTTCTTCATCTTCTTCGTATTCTTCATCTTCTTCATCTTCTTCATCCTCTTCATCTTCTTCATCCTCTTCATCTTCTTCATATTCTTCGTCTTCTTCATCTTCTTCTTCTTCTTCTTCTTCTTCATCTTCTTCATCTTCTTCATCTTCTTCGTATTCTTCTTCTTCCTCTTATTTATCTACTTTTTCTTCCTGATTTTCTTCATTTTTTTAATCTTCTTCATCTTCTTCACATTCTTCTTCTTCTTTATCTTCTTCGTATTCTTCATCTTCTTCATTTTCTTCTTCTTGTTCTTCTTCTTCTTCCTCTTAACCATCTTTCGTGCCCCATACATGAAAACAGGCAAACATTCAATCTTACGTCAATATCTGCGGTAAGCGGTCTCATACAGCTCCCTTAGCTCTCCGCACACATTTGTGCAACTATCTGATCCCGCCCCCAACCAGCTCCATTTATCACAGGTAGGTCCATTTACTAAAAGTCAGTAATTAGTTACAAGCTAGTTACCCTGGTCCGAAGACTTAGGACTGGTACCATCCCTCAGTACCAGTCCTAAGACTGTACCTGTGATACAGGGGAAAACCACAACGGGGGCTCGCGACACCCATGGTATCCTTTTTTCTTTCCAAAACGTATCTGGTATATTTTCAATTAATAATTTTTAATTATGAAATAATTTTTTTTGAAATTCTGCAACTTTTGAATTCGGTAGCGATTACGAGAGTTTATTTTGGTTTTTCTTTACGTTTTGTATGATCAAGTACCCTAATAATCTTAATTAACACCTTATACTTGCTGGTGAATTTATAAAAAAAAAAACATAAATATTACGCAGTAAAATATATTAAGAAAAAAATTATAAGAGAGAAAGAAATATGTCCACTCTCTGAAGATAATCTGGTTTATTTATTGTAGAAAAATTATTAATTAGAATTAAGAAGCCATGAAGAAATAAAAATAATTCCCTAACAACTATGGCTGCTCCGTCCAATTACATTAGTTCTGAAAATGATCTGCACGTGCATCTTTACTTACTGGAAAAGGCATTCACACGTGATGTAATAAATAAAGACCCCCCTACTGACGAAGAGAGTAAATACTGCTGCGCAACGTGTTATTAAACAAACTCTGCTTTATTATATGCACTCCATACTTGAAAAGAAGCCATTCTCTCTCTGCTATTCGTCTCTTAAATGAAGAGCGTATAACGCGGTTGTATAGTTGTGGGGGGGCTGAGTTAACTGAGTGCTGTCGTTGTCTGATCGAGTGCGCCCCTCAACTCATGCTCGTCTAGTACCAGTTTTCGTTCGCTTCTCGTGCGTTTTAAATGTGTTTTTTGTTGGTGCCGATCGAAATCGTATAATTCTCTTTGGAACACGTTGGTCGGCTTTCATTTTGCGACGCGAGTGTCAAGACTGGAAAATTCATTTTTTGGGGCAATAGCGAAGTTTTCATATTTCGAGAACGAAATCAGTTTTTAATTTATTGTTTTGTAAGCATTTAATTTGGTTTTTGTTTAAATAAAAAAAAAAAAAAATTGAGTGCAATGAATGCGAATGGAAAATACGTGTTTGCAATTTATGCGTTGACATTCAGTATTTAGTGAGAGTATTGCCTAATTAGTTATATATACTCGTGCAGGCGCGTGCACACACATGCAAACATACACAAATAAGAAAAAATTTGGTGAATTTTTTATATTTGGTAGTGTTTTGGGGTTGAAAGACATTCTCTTGTGATAAGGAAATGACTTCAAATACCCTCTCGAAGTGTAGTTCAACAAGTAAAAGAGGAAAAGTACTATTCAGACCCAACTGCGTCAAGTGTCACTTTCGAACACACTTTCGCTTCAATAGCTTCGTAATCCGATCCATGACACTGCGCAGATTGATCAACATCCAGAATTCGACACACTATCAACTCTCAAATACAAGTGCGCACAGATCACTTCGAATTCCATAAAAAAAAAGTTAAACAACATTAACGGGTCTCACGAGATGAACACAAATGGAAACATTTTTATTATGAATCATTTCCAATCGCTGTGTCCGAGTCGCGCCTATCCAAATTGCGATGACGTCGACTGTATTCTAATCTCAAACGGATTAAATTTTGATCGCGTCGCCGCTATCAAATCAATTTTCATTTTCTATGAATTTTCTAAGCTTTTTTCGTTGAATTTCCTGAGTTTTTCACACAAAAAAAATTATTCTGAATATGTTCGCTTTTATATAGTAAAATTTTTTTTTATTTTTATTACAGTTCTTCCTTTTTCTATCCGAAAATGATAGGAAAACTATTTTCTTCGAATTGTTTCTGTGAGTTGTTTACGGCAAAAAACTCAATTTGGATTTTCCTTCCTTTCGAAGTTTCTAATTTTCTTTGCATAAATCAAACACGAAACACGTACACTAAACCGTAAGACCTCACTGAATATTCTAATAAATAAATAATGAATATTCTACAAAGCATTTTTGGTTGACCTTTATGTTGATCTTTTCTTTTAATTTAGTTTTTTTCCACTATACAAAAAAAAATTTTAAAATGTTGTGCAAATTTTTTTTTGTTTTTTTTTATGTGCATAAATTAATTGTGGTTTTAGAGCTTTTTTTTAGTGCAAATTTTTTTTTTAAACTTAATAAAAACTGAAATTTTTCTTGAAAAATATTTTTTACACAAAAAAGAAGAAAACCAAAAGGAAAATAATTAATTTTTTTTTAAAAAAATGCCCAAATTGTGTTGTTAAAGGAAGTATTTGGTGAGAGGTCATTTTTTAGGACTCTAGCAATAATAGATCACATAAAAATATATACATTCTATTATGCTGTTTGAAATATATCAAAAAAGTTAATATAATAAATTTCCAACAATATATCTGCGCAATTTTTTTAATAATAATCAAAATTGTTGCACAAAAGAAAATTGCCTAACTTACACTAATTAGACAGATTTAATAATAATTCCATTATATTAAAAAATAAAATTGGTTATAAGAAAAATAAAAGCTTATATAAATATGAAAAAAAAGAACAGAGTGAAAATGGTCACATAAAATATTAAATTTATTTTATGGCATCCAAAAAAAAAATAATCTATAAAAACTAAAATTTGATCATTTTGGCTAAGCAGATTTTTTTTTGTTGATTTTCGTTATTTATAATGGTATAAATGAGAAAAGCAAAATATTTATTATCTATTTTTTGAGGTTTCAATAAAACAATAAATAGTATATTATGTAACAGATTTTATTACAAAATCCTATGTTGAATTTTCGTTATTTATAATGGTATAAATGAGAAAAGCAAAATATTTATTATCTATTTTTTGAGGTTTCAATAAAACAATAAATAGTATATTATGTAACAGATTTTATTACAAAATACTATGTTGAATATTGAATTAACTAATTTTGTTGTTGTAAAGACATCGTTAACCAAGCTGAGTTTTGCAGAAATTTAGTTCTTAATCTTTACTGTATTTTATAATACCTAGAAGTTCAAAAACAGTACAAAATTCCGATCTAAAAGACTTCTACACATCTTTCCTTTTCCATAAAAACGCCTTCTTCCTCAACCAAGTTCATTTTTGGAGAAATATTTTCCATCTTGAATGTATATACCGTTGGATACCTGAAAGTCCAAAAACAGAAGAAAACCCCCTTCTAACAAAACATATATTTCCTTTATAAAAACTTCCTCCATAAGCAAGTTAAATTTTGGAGAAATATTTTCCATCTTGACTGTACCTTTTGATAGCTAAAAGTTCAAAAACAGTAGATAATTCCCTTTTACACATCTTTCCTTTATAAAGACCCCTTCCTCCTTAACAAAAAGTTAATTTTTGGAGAAATAGTTTCCGCTTTGACTGTAACTTTTAATACCTGAAATTTCAATGACAGAAAAAAACACCCTTCTCAAAAATGTATCCACTTCTTGCCATTATAAATACCACTTCCTCTTTAACCAAGTTTAGAAGTGGGTTTTCTTCTGTTAAAAAACAGAAGAAAACCCACTTCTAAAAAAAATTAGCCACATCTTCGCTTTATAAAGAATCTTTCCTCCCCAACCATGTTGATTTGTGTAGAAATATTTTTCACCTTGACTGTACCTTTTAATAGCTGAAAGGTCAAAGAGAGAAAAAAATCTCCTTCTAAAAAAATTGTTCCCTTGGTAAGCACTTATTCCTCAACCAAATTGATTTTTGTAGAATTATTTTCCACCTTGACTGTACCTTTTAATAGCTGAAAGGTCAAAGAGAGAAAAAAATCCCCTTCTAAAAAATTTATCAGCATCTTCCCTTGGTAAGCACTTCTTCCTCAACCAAGTTGATTTTTGTAGAAATATTTTTAACCTTGACTGTACCTTTTGATACCTGAAAGTTCTATGACAGAAGAAAATCCTCTTCTAAAAAACGTTTATACATCTTCCTTTTATAAAGATTCCTTTCTTCTCAAAAGTTGAATTTTGGAGTAATATTTTCCATCTTGACTGTACCTTTTAATTGCTGAAAGTTCAATAAAAAAAGAAAGTCCCCTTATAAAAAACGTATTCACATCTTTCCTTTATAAAAACTCCTTCCTACTTAAACAAGTGACATTTTAGAGAAATATTTTCCAATCTGACTGTACCTTTTAATTGCTGAAATTTCAGAGAGAGAAGAAAATCCCCTTCTAACAAAATTTAGCCATTTATTTCCTATATAAAAACTCCCTCCTTTAGAAGTTAAATTTTGTAGAAATACTTTCTACGTTAACTGTACCTTTTCATATATAAAAATTCAATGGCAAAAGAAAATCCTCTTAGAAAAGATTTATCCACCTTAACTGTACCTTTTAATAGCTGAAAGTTCAAAGAGAGAAGAAAGTATATTTTCTTTATAAAGACTCCTTCCTCCTCAACCAAGTTGATTTTTGGAGAAATATTCTCCACCCTGACTGTACTTTTTGACACCTGAAAGTTCAATGACAGAAGAAAATCCATTTTTACGAGTAAGATGCTTATCCAAATTGTCACTTTGTAGAAACTTCTTCCTCCTCAACCAAGTTGATTTTTGGAGAAATATTTTCCACCCTGACTGTACCTTGATACCTAAAGGTTAAATGACAGATGAAAATCCTCTTCTAAAAGATATTTTCTGTATGAAGACACCTTTCTACTCAACCAATTTGATTTTTGGAGAAATATTTTTCATCTTGACTGTATCTTTTGATAGCTGAAAGATCAAAAGTAGAATAAAAACACCTTCTAAAAAACGTATCCACATCTTCTCTTTATAAATACCCCTTCTTCCTCAACAAAGTTGAATTTTGGAGACATATTTTCCAGCCTGACTGTGCTTTTTGACACCTGAAAGTTCAAAAACAGAAGACAATCCTCTTCCAAAAGATATTTTCTTTATAAAAACCCATTTCTTTTTAACCAAGTTGATTTTTGGAGAAATATTCTCCACCCTGACTGTACTTTTTGACACCTGAAAGTTCAATGACAGAAGAAAATCCATTTTTAAGATGCTTATACAAATTGTCACTTTGTAGAAACTCCTTCCTCCTCAACCAAGTTGATTTTTGGAGAAATATTTTCCACCCCGACTGTACCTTGATACCTAAAAGTTAAATGACAGATGAAAATCCTCTTCTATTATAAAAGATATTTTCTGTATGAAGACACCTTTCTACTCAACCAATTTGATTTTTGGAGAAATATTTTTCATCTTGACTGTATCTTTTGATAGCTGAAAGATCAAAAATAGAAGAAAAACACCTTCTAGAAAACGTATCCACATCTTCTCTTTATAAATACCCCTTCTTCCTCAACAAAGTTTAATTTTGGAGACATATTTTCCAGCCTGACTGTACTTTTTGACACCTGAAAGTTCAAAAACAGAAGAAAATCCTCTTCTAACATAAAAGATATTTTCTTTATAAAAACCCATTTCTTTTTAACCAAGTTGATTTTTGTAGAAATATTTTCCACCTTGACTGTACCTTTCGATACCTAAAAGTTCAACGACATAAGAAAATGCTTTTTCCGACTTTTCCTTAATTGCCATCAAGCCTAGTTTTCGAGCTCATTTTCTTTTTACGTTTTGATATTTTTTTTTTACCTATTTTCCATACTGATTGCTTATGTAAAAGCATTTTTTTTTACGCAATTTGAGTATGATGATCTGAGCATAAATTGGAAAGTTTCAACTAGAAAATTGCTAAAGAAAATCAAAAGACCTGTTAACTTATTATTAATGTACATATATACTCATAAACGAAAAATGAACTTTGAAACAGCAGCAAATATTATAATTACTGTACGATAGGGTTTTGTTTAAAAAAAAATAGCAAGAAAATTTCACCTTTGAGCAATATCGTTTCATTATTATGACTAAAAAGTACTTACGAATACTGGCCACCATATCACAGAGTGCTGTCAATGAAAGCAGACTTTTTACTTTAAAACAAATTAATTGTCAAGTGTGTTGACAGTGGATTTTCTCGTGTTTTTTTTTTTTTTTGTTCCTCTATATTTTCTATTAACGCACGTATACTCGTAGTATGTGTAGATGCTTGTGTGTAGATATTTGAGAATTTTCCTTTGTATTTTCAATTATTTTACATAATAACATTGCGAACATCATTGGTTTATTAAATGGAAAAAGCTGCAAATGGCTTTCGGAAAATGTTTCTATCAAAACATGCCATTATCACACCATAGTCTGGAATAGCATCCTACTCGCATAGTACTCGTACTTAACTCGGACGTATATGTACGTACATACGAGTATATATGTTACTAACGACCGTCCGTGTATACTCTTACTTTGTATGATTGAAATTTTTGTGCATAAAATTCAATTTTACCGACTGTAATAAATGACGGGGAATGATTATTAGTTACGTCCGTTTTGTATGAATAAATTTCCACTATAGTCGATAAATAGTATATTTTTCTAGATTATGTATGCACTATAAACTACGAGTATTATGACAATAGTTTAGACTTTGATCGTGGCTCATGATTATCCAGATTAAGGTCATCATTATTTTTGAGTGTGTTTCTGTTTAGTCAGTGATTTTGTTATTTATTTTTTGTCTTTTAGTTTAAATTTTGAATTTTTTTATTTTGAAAAATTTATATTTTTTTAAAAAAATTTCCTAAGCAAAATTATAAAATTACAAAAGTGTAAAAGGAACAATAATTTTAATTATAGTTTTCTTAGTAGTATGGCTGTGTGCACTTTTTGAAAAATTATTGTGTCCGATTCAGTTAAATTTGCTGCACGCTTTAGAGGGTTGCGTCAAATTCGCTGCGTCGTGTGAGTGTGTGTGTTGTGTAAACCCGTTTAAAGTCGCAAAAGGCGTACAAGTTCATCTGCAAAGAGACACGACGCACGCATCTAAGCGAATGCTTGCACCAACGCAGCAAATATGACGCAACCCTCTGATGCATGCAGCAAATTTAACTGAACCGGACAGAATAGTCGGTACAGTTTGACAGATCCGGAATAATTTTTCAAAAAGTGTGCGAAAACCACCTTCTTAAAAGCAATAAAATTTGATATACCAAATATCTTGTTTTGAATTTTTATGTTAAAAGTTTTTTTTGACAAAAGTTAAAAGTCATTTTGTAGCGCCATAACAATGGGGCCATTTGGTGATATCAAATTTAACAACCTTTAATTGGACCCTACAACCTATATTCGACCAGTTTCATTAGGAAAAACAAGGCATTCATTAGGATCGATCACAGATTGGAGGGAGTGATTAAACGTTGTTGAATACGATGGAGTAAATTGGATTGTTTTAGGAAATTAAAAAGAGGGTTTAGGAAAAGGAATGTTTTGGGTCTGGGAACTCTAGAATAAAAGGAGTCTTGATATAAAAAAAAAGAAATGTTGGACCAAGTGCCATTCGTTTAGGATGTGATAAATAGTAACCTGAATGCCACAGGAATGTCATGGAGAATAAGCTTGGTGACCGGTGAGAAAATCATGCAGTGCCCAGTGAAGTTTTCTCGCCTAGAATTTCGGAGTGGTTGTTGGGTAGACTGGCTTTACGATGTTTGGCCAATGTGTGGAAAGAAATCGTTTGTTCAGTTTATTTGGCTACGCATGAGCAAAGATATTACAAAACTTTTGGTATTACAGTGAGAATAGGACGGCGGGGAGCACCTGGTGAGATGGTCAGTTTGCCCTTTGCCAAGGATACCAGCATGACCGGGAACCCCATGCAACTTAGGCTTCCGGATTTTTAATAACAAATACCAAATGTTATCTAGACCCTAATAATATGAAAAGTCACGACACTCTATAAAAAAATATAAAAATTGATATACTTCAGGGAGAATTGTATCCGGGTGCAAAAGGCTTCTGTTTTCTTGCACACATTAACGCAGAGGGGATTTGTTGTTTCTATAAGATCGCCAATTTTTCTGCTCCAGGTGTTCACAATCGATATGACCTTGCTGATGTTAGTAATTTTCCTCTGCTACCACCGCTTGGAGGAAATGTATTTTGAAGGGTAGATTATGGGACAAAGACGGAATATATGAACAGGCTAGTGAATATAGGAGAACCTTGTGGAATACCATTTTCTGTCATACGTTTTAACGAAAAATAACTATTCGTATTAACCGCGATGGTACTATCAGTCATACATGATCCCGGCAGGTTTAAGGTGACAAAGTCAACTTTCAACTCAGACAACTGTGAAATAATCCTGTGGGCCAGATTCGATCGTATGCCTTTTTTTAATGCAGGATAATAAGTAGCCTTTATATTCTACGTTTGTAGACATCGTGGTCGGTGTGCTTTGCATCGAGAAACATGGTTAGGGTTCATATTTTGTTTTGTTTTAGTAAGGTTGAAATCAACTAAAGACAAAATGTGGGACTTTAACCCACCAAAAACCACCTTACTTGGTTACATTTCTACAATATATCTCTCCACTAAACCGTCGTCAGGCATTACTTCGTAGAGCAGCGATTGATCGAAATCACTGTTTTGGTGAATTATTTCTTCCATTTTCTTTCACACTCATCCAGATGTAGTCTTTGTAGGACTGTTGTCGCAAAGGACTTCGGCAGCCTTCAGAGCCGTCGTCTAGTCCAACATCAGGGTCACTACATTCTCCGGTGTTAGGCACCCGCCAGCGATCTTCTGTGTCTCTTCTCTGTCCTCATTTAATTGAGTGCAGTAAAAGAACACGTGCTCCGTGCTCTTTTACTGCACTCGATTACGAAATTAAACCGGAATTCGTAAGCCCGAAAACACCTGTGTTCCGTCAAAAATTGGGAAAGGTAGAAGCCAACACCTTTCTCTACATACGCTCTACCTGCGCTCTACCTAAGAGGTACCGAAGCCTATTGGCCATATCCTCCTTCCATAACCACTTTGATTGAAAGAATAAAATAAAAAAAAAATTATTTTTTGTTTATATTCTTATTTCAATCCACTAACCCTCACGGTTAAGCTAAGCATATGTGTGGATTAAAACAGGAAAATCGATTGTATTTATTGGAAAGCGTGCGAAACTTTCTAACGTCTGCACCTCAAACTGCGGTCCAGTTGGCTGCATTAGCACTGCCATCTCGAAGCCTTCGACAATAGGCAGGGCCCATTCTTAATGGTCAGCCCATGAAAGCGGAGGCCGCTAACCCCGAATTCACTTTTAAAACAGATTACTCTGAATTTGGAGCGATCTTCCTTTCGAGTTCCCTTAGGAACCAGGGGTTCGCACTCCTAAAGCACTGTTAGGCTTTTCTTACTAGCCAACATCAGCATTTCGTCGATTTATCTACGAATCCACCGCCGAGATGAGACTCATTTCTTTCCTCCGTACGAGCCTCGTGCTACAATGTCACACCGACCTATGCTCTTCCGCTCATCTGCCAGTATTTCAAATGGTACCATTTTGGTCACAACACAAATGGCTTTGTTCGGAATACGCAGGCCGGACTCGATGCGCTCCTACGATAGACTGCGATAACTCCACGTAAGCAAGTTCCTCTAATGAACTCATACCCAAATTGACGCACCATGACCACGGTCACCAACGGTGTTTTCCTACTCTACCTGGGTCCTCCAAGGTCCGGCACTAAGCGCACCAATGCCATTATTGTCCCCGCAGCCTTCCTACGAACATATAATAGGAGTTTCTTCGACCGCTGCCTTGCGTCAATCATGACCCCTAGGTACTTTAGAGATGGTCCCGAGATCACCTCTACTCTTCCTGCCCGTGACAAGGACTGCCTCCGTATTATGATGTGCAAGCCTAAAATACAGATGCCAGGAGTCATCTTTGAATTGAAGCAACAGTCTCATTACAGACCTGTTCTACTCCTTTCTTCACATTTTGCCACTACGCCCTCAAAAACATCGTCAGCGAATCGCCTCCTCTGGGATATGCAGCCTGAGAGTACCATCACACATCCCATTATACAACAGGGGACTCAGAACCGAGCACTGTGGAAACTCCTCGTGATCCTGCTCTCCACCGCTCGTCTTGTACAAGAGAATTCTACTACTCCGGTAGTCTTCTATTATTCTGGTAATGTACTCCAGAACACCCTGCTCGATCTTGTTGGTTCATTTTATTTGCAAGAATCTGGTTAAGTCTATAAGTTAATATCGTTTCCAAAATTGGTCTGTAACTGTTAGTCAAAGGTCGAGAAAGATGTCGTTTTTAGTACAGGAACAACAGTGGCAACTTTTCAAATGTTGCAAATATTAGGGTCTCCACTCTTATGTGAAACGCCAAAGAGCCTCCATAATCGTTTTGAAAGATACCTTGTCCTTGCCCGGTGGAGTGCCCTTGAAAAAATTCCAAAAAAAAAACCATTAACTCAGTAAAGAATATTGGCTGGCTCAGAAAACATGTGGAAAAATTTGAAATTGGCCAGAGGTTTTCCTTCAAAGATTTCTAATCTCTTACATTGAGGTGGTTATTCAAGAAGCAATATTCCATTGTTTTCATGATGGGGAATCCAATTAATTCCTCTTCATACCTTTTTTGAAGGGGACCTACCTGGTGTTAATTTTATTTATTTTATTTTTTTTCTAACAAAAAAAAAATTGTTAAATTCTTTTTTTCAAATAAGGTAAATTTTTGTACAAATTTTTAGAAAAAAAATATCTTTCACGGCAAATTTTTGATTTAAATTTTTTATCAAAAAATAAAAAAAGCCTTGAAATTAAAAAAAAAATTACTTAAACCATTTAAATTTTATCAAAACATTCTTTTGGTAAAAATTATAAATTTTATATTTAAAAAAAATCCTTAATTTTGCCTTAAAAAATTAACTCAAACTTCATAAGGAGGAGCCTCTAAAAACGAATCTTTTGAACAAAACAAATGTGTTTGAAGAGGTCTCAAAAATATGTTTATTTGCAGGAAAAAAAAATATAAATAAAATCTTTAACATTATTGAATAATGTACTTAGAAAGATTTCTTTCGTAAATAAATGTTTATAATTTTAAGTACATTATGCAATATAAATATTTGTAGAAACATGCGATTTTTGATTTTGGTAAATATTATATAATTTTTTTTTTTGATAATTTAATCTACTAAATAAGTGAAGTATTGATAAAAATATTTTATTGAAAAGATAGATAAATAATAAAAATTTATTTATTAATAGAATATTTGGCAAATCGAAAACCAACTCAATAATAAATGATGTTTTTATCAAGACAGCTAATCACGACAGTTTCTCTTTAGGTAACATCAAAACTGCCTAACTAATATACACGATTTAAATTCATTTTCAAATCGGTTTTTACCTTATCTAAAGTGTAAACATTTAATATTTAATATTTTATCTAATCTTGAGAATGAATTTTGAACAATTGAAAATAGTAAAATAAACGCAAACATAAAAATTTAGTGCTTCAATTTTTTTTATTTTATCTAAAAGTACTTGTACATATCAGAAAAGCGAATTTTTCATATTTTTGTTTTTCAATTTTTAGAAGATTATTTGCAAAAAAAATTTTGTGGGCTTTATTTTTATCGCCCTTTTATATTGTCACATACAAAATAATTTGATAAGGTTTTTAATTTGGGGCACATGTGCATATAATAATGAATTTCTAATAGCAGGTAGTGTCTCAGGTACCTCAGGCCAGGCCGCTTTTTGCCTCGTTTTATTGCAACGCCACCATAATCATTTTCCTGAACTACTAACACCTTAACGTCAGATAGGGAAATATTATTCGAGGTTGATTTTTTTTCAACAACTCCATTTTATTTTTGTACAAAAATGTCATCTTTTTTAAAGTAGTTCTTTTGGGAAAATGGGGAGAGAGGAGGGGAAGGGGAAGAGGGTGGGTCAGGAAAATCATGGGTTGTCATCCAAATGTCTGCAATATCCGATCTGATGCGAAGAACCCTTTTCCTGAACCTATCAGAGACTTTTTTTTATAAAAATAAGTCCTTTTCATGACGAAATCCTTGAAAAATTCAACATTTTCATCAGTTTTTGTTTGTTAAGGGTCTCTCTGCTTTTAGGATTTCCAAAAACGCTTTATGTCATCGAAAAACTTATGTTTTTAATAAGGAATAGTCCTTATTGGTTCGTAACAACTTTTTGTATATCAAGCACGCCAATCCATCAAGCTTAACGCCAACTTTAATAGCAAATCCTTGTTTCAAATTTCACTGTTCGACTTTTCGGAACACACTAAAAAACACAACTTCACTCTATAGGGTCGCATATGTGTAGTTACCGGAATCGGTCCTATACGTCTGAGCGGAACTAGCATACAAGCTTTCTGGAGACCATATCCTATACTTTTTATGCCACATCCCATATAGAAATCAATGAAAATTCATCATATACTATTCTTACACTACTACTACCATCTATTGAGAATTTAATGCACTGCAAATTATTTTTAATGAAATATTTTCCAAAAATAACTTTTAAAAGTTTATTTTCTATCTGTTTTTAGTGAAAATATTTTCAAAACAAAACATTGAATCGTTGCAAATAAAACTATTCAAAAATACGTCTGATTAAAATTTAAAAAAAAAACAACAACAACAACATTATTCGTTCATAATTAAATATGGCGCATATTAAACGCAATCAATTTCGAACACGCTTTAAATTTCGAAGATATTTCAGCATCTAGTGGCATTATGCAGAACCTCTCTTATCACTTTACAGGCACAGTGATATACACATTCGTAATTTCTATAAACAACTGGTCTGTTTGTATGTAGGGTCTTATGACATGGGTCTAGGGCTGTCTAATATTCGCTGCAATTATGAAGCGATGTGGTAATCAAGTGAAAATATTTGAATGCAAATACATTCGTATATAATAAAATCGAAAGCTAATTTAATGGAGAAATCGCAACCATTCTTGCATATTAACAGGAAATATCCAAATTATAAGTTAATCGGTATATAAAAATGATTAGCTAATTTATACGTAACTAGCTTGAATCATATACGAGTGCTCATTAATATTGATGAAACGGAAGTTATCAAAAATATTTTCACCTAATAATTTATATTATGAATATTAATTTAAATTCATTACTCGTTAGATGGTAGTATATATTTGTAAACATTAATCATTATAATCCAGTAAAAGTATTTTATTGATTAATAAATAAGTTTAAAAATTTTATAAGTTATTTGCATGCTCAATTCCTGAGGAGTGTACCAAAACATAACAACCAAAACATAAAATAAAGAAGTTCACGGTGTCGAAAAAGTTCATGGCGTTTTTTGAGTAAAATAGGGACGTTTAAATCAGAGTGTTACAATTGATTTATTCAAATCAAATATTCTCCATTAGGTCGACCTGGTAGGGCAGTCGTTAGCGTACTGGACTACCATCCAAGGAGTCGTTGCTTTGAGGCATGGTATACGCTAATTCTTATCCAAGAGCTCCCACTGAAGCATGGTCCTACGCTAATTCCCGAAAAAAAACAGTTTTCCTTTCCATTTCTACTTTAATTTCTTTATTCGACAAAATAGTCTTTTCTGTCATGACGCTTAAAATATACATTTCAGTACTAATGTTACTTGAGTTGAACAAATAAACTTTGCAGTGACTGAAATTAATGGCGCCCAAATCCTTGATCATCATTATGGGGTCTCTTTTCTAAGAGGGCGGTTTCATTACTATGGAGAGTAGTGGACTTTACCAACTGTCGCAACATAATGACAGTTACTGACAGTCATGCCTTAATAATTTTTTTTTTTGCTTGAATATGTAAGAAACTATGTATAAAGAGCTTAGTCTGATAGCAAATTGTCCATAATTTGACTGAGTCCAACGGCGTCAAATCGCACGATCTTGGGGTTAAATTGGCATCACCAAATATCGAAAGTACGCGTCATAGGATTTTTTTCCTAATTATTATTATTATTTGATGAGTTTTTCTGATTATAAATCGTTCATTACTTGGCTGAGTCCAACGGCGTCAAATCGCACGATCTTGGTTCAAATTGACATCACCAAATATCAATATTACGCATTATAAAATTTTTTTCCTAATTATTATTATTATTATTATTATTTTTTTAGTTGATGACTTTTTATGATTGCAAATTGTCCATTACTTGACTGAGTCCAACGGCGTCAAATCGCACGATCTTGGGGTGAAATTGACATCACCAAATATGAAAATTACGCATCATAGAAATTTTTTTCCAATTATTATTATTATTTGATAACTTTTTCTGATTGTAAATCGTTCATTGCTTGACTGAGTCCAACGGCATCAAATTGCACGATCTTGGGATCAAACTGTCATTACCAAATATCGAAATCACGCGTCATAGGAATTTTTTCCTAATTATTATTATTATTTTTATTATTACTTGATGAATTTTTCTGATTATAAATCGTTCATTACTTGACTGAGTCCAACAGTGTCAAATTGCACGATCTTGGGGTCAAATTGACATCATCAAATATCAAAATTACGTATTATAGGAATTTTTTCCTAATTATTATTATTATTATTATTATTATTTGATAACTTTTTCTGATTGTAAATCGTTCATTGCTTGACTGAGTCCAACGGCGTCAAATCGCACGATCTTGGGGTGAAATTGACATCACCAAATATGAAAATTACGCGTCATAGGATTTTTTTCCTAATTATTATTATTATTATTATTATTATTTGATGACTTTTTCTGATTGAAAATCGTCCATTACTTGACTGAGTCCAACGGTGTCAAATCGGACGATCTTGGGGTTAAATTGGCATCACCAAATATTGAAATTACGCGTCATAGAATTTTTTTTCTAATTATTATTATTATTATTTTTTGATGAGTTTTTCTAATTATAAATCGTTCATTACTTGACTGAGTCCAACGGCGTCAAATCGCACGATCTTGGGGTTAAATTGACATCACCAAATATGAAAATTACGCATCATAGAATTTTTTTTCTAATTATTATTATTATTGTTTAATGACTTTTTTGGATTACATATCGTCCATTACTTATCTAATATCGGTTTTTAAATACTATAAACTTTAAAGATTAGCTGTATTAATATTATCTCTTAGAAAATAAAGTCCAACGCCGTAAAGCCTTAATAGAAAAAAGTCCAACGGCGTCAAATCTCACGATCTTGGGGTCAAATTGACATTGTCTTATTATAATCACATATAGTCTATATGAAAATCTTTAAGTTCCGATCGAAAGAAATTTGTTTATTAGAAAACCGTACAGTTCAGAATTGACGGTAAACGTCTCTTCTTTTTAACCTTCAAACAAATACGGGGTAATGACACCTCTAATCTAAAATGCATACCATACAGAAACTTTTCGAAGATAGAAAGGCTTTCGGATAGTCACTTGTAGGTTTTCAGAGCCCTATATATTGAAATTTTGCTTATTTAACGCATCTATCGAGTGCGAAATGAATCTCATCGTGGAAGAAAATTATGCACAAAACTTGGCTTTGGCAGAATCAGAGTTGTAGAATTTTTTTAAAATAATTTTAATACCTCGTTTAATAGCGATTCGATACATAATCTAAAATGGCATACCTTAATCTATACAAAAATGACCCCAAAATAAAAATATATTATTGAAACCTGTCAAATAGCATGACTGTACTTTTAAAACCGCCGAATGAATAAATCTGTTTTTGTAACATGGTTAATTAAACTATTTAGAAAATGATAATTTGTAAATTTACTTTTAAAATATTTAAAAATAAAAAAATTGATTTTGCCAATTCAAAATACATCAATTTACATATTCTAATATGAATACTTATTAATTCAGTTCGAAAATGGACAAAGTTCACCAATTTTAATAAATGCACGCAATAAATTTTACCATTCACTATAATTAAAGCTGTTCGTTTTCTGTTCCTATTTTTATCAAATATTGTATATTAAATAGTTTTAGCATAAAAATAGGGCAATAAATCAAAGGGGAATCAATAAATCATTGGCGATTATAAAACCGTATAATATGTTTTTTTTTTACACCATTGGCATACCGAATCCGTAAATATAAAAAAATTCTATTATCAGAAAAATGTTATTATAGTCGAAAAATCAAGTGTAGAAAATCATCTAAAATTATTATGTTTTTATTTACACAATTTTCTTGAGCTTAATTTAAAAAAAATACTTGAACATTTAATAAAAATGCAAAAACATTTATTTTTATTAATAATTTTTAACAACGATAAAAAAAAACTAAAATTAATTTAAATATTTAAGAAAAGAAATTTTCTATTTAAAGTTTGATTATTCTTGATTTATAAAATAAATAAATTTTATTGTTTGGTATTTGTTTTTTTTTATTAGAAATAATTTGGATACAATTTATGAGCGCAGATAGTTAATATAAATTTTTGCACATAAGAAAATCCTAAAACAAAACAAAAAAGGCGGAGAAATTAATTTTGTAGTTGAATTACGCCATCAAAAATAATAATTTCGTCAATTTGGAGCTTAATTTTTTTCGTTTATTTTTTTTTTGCTGACAAATTTTAGTTTGCAGATGTTTATTATCAATGAATATAAAATGCGAAAAAAAAATATAATTCTTTAAATTCCACATGATCTCAATATGTTCAGTATAAAAATTGTCAGGGTCTCTTTTTAGTCACAGAAAAATAAAAACACTATTTCATCAGCGCAAAATGTGCTGGTCGCCTTTTACTTTTGATTTTCAAATTTTTCTCCATTTTAATTCCAGTTTAAGAGTCAGTCACTTAGATTTTGGTGGAGTATAAGGATAGAGAATTGAAGCCTCAAGTTGAAGTCACAAAACGAAATACAACCTTTCAGCTACTCATGCGTGCACATAGCTGAAAGGCGTCGATTTCGGATAGGGGCAATTTGATATTTCTTCATAGTGTTTTGGCGCACTTTTTAAAAAAAATAAAAGTCGAAGTTTTTTAAAATTATTAATTCATATTGATAGACAATTAAAGCACAAAGTTGAAGCCACAAAACGGAATACAACCTTTCAGCTACTCATGCGTGCACATAGCCGAAAGGCGTCGATTTCGGATAGGGGCAATTTTATATTTCTTCATAGTGTTTTGACGCACTTTTTTTAAAAAAAATAGTCGAAGTTTTTTAAAATTAGTACATAACTGCACTGGTTATTAAATTTAATTAATTAAGAATTAGAAAATCCTAATAAAGCAGTTTTTATTTTGCTGCAAATTCATTTATTTTCATATAAAAGTTTTAATTTCATAACATGAAACAGAACTTCTACAATACTTAATTTTCATGATACCAGGTGTATAAGCTTCAATCCCATGTGTTTTTCATAGAAAGTAAAAACAAATTTATTCAAAGTATATTTTTCCCATCTCTCGGGCAATTTGTTGATATCACGCCAAAAAAATTCCTTCTCTTTCGAGGCAAACCACTCATCAAGCCATTTTCGGACGTCTTCGTAAGAATCGAAGTGCTGCTCAGCGAGCGCGTGTCCCATCGACGAAAACAGGTGGTAGTCGGAAGAGGTCAGGTCTCGTGAATAAGCGGGGTGGGGTAGGACCTCCCAGTTGAGTGTCTCCAAGTAGCTTCTGACTATTTTTGACGTGTGCGATGGTGCGTTGTTGTGTAGCAAAATCAGCTTGTCATGTCTTTCTTGATAATCCGTAATTTTTTCACGCAGAGCACGGTGCAATTTGATCAATTGTTCGTGGTAGTGGTGGGCATTGACAGTTTCACCAGGTTTCAAGATCTCATTGTACACGATACCCTGCTGATCCCACCAAACGCACAGCATCGTCTTCCGTCCGAAGCGATTTGCTCTTGTGGAGGATGTTGATGGTTGGCCGGGATCAACCCACAATTTCTTGAGTTTAGGATTCTCGATATATATCCACTTTTCATCGCCTGTCACAATCCGATGCAGGAACGACTTTCTTTTTGGTCTGGCGAGCAAGATTTCGCATGTGTTTTGGCGTCTCTCTATCTGTCTATCGTTCAATTCATGAGGCACCCATTTTCCGATCTTTTTAATCTTCCCCATGGTACGCAGACGCATGGAAATGGCTGGTTGTTTCCGATTAAGCACTGTCATCATAGGCCTCCAAAAGCATTCGATGCGATTCGGCAGCCGATTTCTTCAAATTGAAGCAGAAAAGCAAAGCTTCCCGAATATGTTCTTTTTCTGGCACAAAACTAGACATGATTACCAAAGGATAAATGTATGTTGTTGCACGAAATTGCTGACAATGTGCACTGATTAATGTTGACGGATGTCAAACTCATAAAAAAAAAGTATGGCGTGACCATGGTAGCGTAATGCGCTCACTCACGCCATCTATGACCATACAGCGGATTTAAGCTTATACACCTGGTAAGAAATTAATTCATATTATTTCTTAATCAAAGCAAGCAACATATATTGATTTATATTTATACATATATGAAAATGATAGATTTTTAAATATGTGAAAATATAAAACCCTCCATCGGAAAGTAATCAGACGACCGCCATTGACACGTCAATCTGATCACAACTTATCGTCGGTTTACTTTTTAAGCATTTGGAGCACTCGAAATGTAATTAAAATTAGTTAAATGATAGACTACTTTGATCTTTACTCAAATATATAATTAGTTTTCACCAATAAATCACCTGAAAAATGAAATTCACTAATTTTTAATTTCCGCATAACTAACACACTTTTTAACTGATCACTTCATTTACTGTAAATATTTTTTAATTTAATTAAATTATTAAACTTAGTATTTATAAATTAATACTTACTTTTAAAAAAACTATACTTTTTATAGGACAAAAAATACAATACTAATTTAAAAAAATCGCCCGCACGAAATGTTTATTTACATTTGATATGTTAAAAATACAAATTCAAGGAAAACAATGCTCCGCTGATCAAAAATTTGGTTTTTAGTTCGATAAGTAGAAAAATAGATGTCAGGCACAGCAACTAAAACAAGATTTTTATCAATTTTTTTATTTGTATTTTCGTTCTTGGTTTTTTGTAATCCAAATTATTTGTATTAAATTTAAATAATTTTTAAAAAAAGAAGTAAAATGACATTTTCTGTTTATTTTAAAGGCATTTAATATACATTCAGTAATAACTGCTCAACTGAAAGGGGCACTTTTGCAATAAAGAAAAACAAAGTGTTTTGACTAATTTTGTTATCCAATGTTGTGCTCTTAATAATCTGTCATTTATTGGCAAATGTTTTCTCTTTTTAATTATTCAAAAATCCGTTCAGAAAAATCCCTACAAATCTCATGAATACATTTTAGTGATTTTTTTTTTGGGTGCGGCTGTTAATAATTTGAAGAAGAAGAAAAAAACTAAAATAAATAAAATAGAAAATGTTGAAAAATCTTCACCATCGAAAGATGTAGAAATAGACGAACAGAAAGAAAACCAAACAATAATTTTTTCACCTTGACAACCTTTTAGTGCAAAGTGGAAGGAAGCTTTTTGGTGTCAAGTTCAATTACGCAAGTTCTTTACTTTGTTAACAGATGGCGACGTAATAATGGTTTATTTTCTGTTTCTTCTTAAAATGCGTTATTATTACCGTGATCATTTCTGATGATAATAATTACATAAATTCCATTACATCACATATTATTGCCGGTGCAATTGGTAATTTGCACTTTTCGGTTATTTAGAAGAATTGATATGCGATCATCGTGAGAATGGCAGACGATACGAGACTAACAAAATGTAAGGGGACACTGACTGACATACTAAACAAAGTAGATAATACGTGATGTGAATATTTGATTAAACTAACGACCGGAATATGGTCATAATGCATAGTTTAGAGCAGTCATCTCTTTCTATCAAATGTAAACAGTTCAACTATTATCAATCTCTACGTTCACCATCTGATTTGAGTTCATTCCAAATAATTGCGAAAGAGTGCACCTTGAAATAGTTTTTTTTCTTGTCCTTCTATTGGCAATAATTTGATGGTCATTTTAGTCGAAAGCTTTGTAATTTAATAGATTATTTTTAAAAAAAGAGTAAAAAATATCTTTTAACATTTTTCTTACCAGTATTATTGGCCTTGACAATTCAATAGAGAGAAAATTGAATAGAAAGTAAAAGTTTTTATTTTTATATTTTTTAGCAATTGTTTTTGTGCAATTGATAAAGTATAAATACGATTTTGAAATTCACATTTAATGGAGATATTAGCAAATAATCTTATTTAAATATGAAAATACTTTTAAGTTTTTTTTTTATATTAATTTAAACTGAGGGTTGAATTCAGTTTTAAAATTCGCAAAAGAAAATTGGACAAATTGATTTTTCTTCAAAATTTCAGATATTTTCTATATGTATGAGTGTAAAGAGGCTCTCGATATATAAAAGATGACGAAAAAAATTTTTTGAATTTCCGCGGATAACGTATATTTGATTTTCAACTTTTTTTTGGCATTATGTTGGTACTCATGTCTCTCACTTATGCCGACAAGTTCGGCCATTTTAAATGTTCAGTTAATTTTTGACAGCTGCTTTGCTTGCACGTGTTGGCTCGTCTTCGATTTTTGCCCATTTTCGACCAAAAACAGCATCGCATTAACATTGCTAAGGACCTGTTGGACTCTGTCCGCGACGACCCAAATTTGCGCCAAAGGGTCATAACTGGTGACGACGAATTATGGGTTTATAGTTATGACGTGGAAGCCAAAGCTCAAACATCCCAATAGATGCTTCCGCAACAACCAAGACCGAAAAAAGCGCGTCAAGTACGGTCGAATGTAAAGGTTTTGCTTACAGCGTTCTTCGCTTGCAGGGGTGTGGTGCATCATGAATTCTTTCAACAGGGTAGAACGATCAATAAGAGACATTACCTGCAAGTTATGCGCAAGTTGCGCGAAGCAATCCTTTTTTCTTGTTTCCGAAACTAAAGAGCCCTGTGACTTTTTCTTGTTTCCGAAACTGAAGAGCCCCATCTCTCGGGGCTCTTCAGTTTCGGAAACAAGAAAAGAAATCTGAACAAGATCATAAAAAATGATTTTTTTGAAGTCTTCGAGGATTGGGAAAAACTTTGGCATAAGTGTATAAGATCTGGTTGGGATTACTTTGAAGGGGACAAAATAGATATTTATGAATAAATAAATAATATTTGAAAAACCACAAAATTCATGATACTTTTGACATAGATCGATGACTTTAAATAACTACACAAGAAGAAGTACAAAGGTGTTAGTTAAATCACAACTACTAAGTTGTGATTTAACTAATACCTTTGTACTGCACATAGGCATTTCTTAAAATTATCGACTCGTAAACTTCCCGCAATAGATAGGTTGTGGCATGGGCTGTGTGGCACTTAGTGACATTTTGGTTGGCACTTAGTGACCACATATTTTTTAAATAAATAGCTTCCAATTGAGAACACAAAAAGTTCGTTATTATCGATCTGTTCCGCTCACCATTGACAATAACGGAAACTCCTTCCTCAATTTGAAAAAAATAAGGACCTATGATGCCACCGTGCCCTAAACCACACCAAACGGTCATTTTTCGGAATATAAAGATTTCTCGTGAATTGTGTGTGGATTGGCTTCAGACCAGTAACGCCAATTTTATTTATTCACCGATATCTCTGGAGATATGCAAAAGCGCTTCATCTGAGAAGATAATTTTCTTGGAAAAATCAGTATCATTTTCAAGCTGTTCCAGAGCAAAATCAGTAAATTTACTGGCTTCAATTCTGGTTTGATAAGAATTTTGTAACGATGTTAGCTCAAATCGACCCGTAAAATATGCCAGACAGTCCCAAATGTTGAGAACGCTATGAAATCAATAAATTTGGTTCTTCATCAATACTTGCCAATATTTTTGGAACTTTACTGGTACGTGAAAAACTTTCCGCAGTTCGACGAATAGTAAGCACACTAGACCGATTATGATGACCAAAAATTCGAGGAACTGTACGATAAGTTGCAATAAAAGAACGATTATTTTGATAAGAAAATTGGATAATTTCCGAGCATTGTTGAGGCGTGTATCTTTTCATGAATAAATTGCAAAGCTTATTAAACTGACAGCGGCAGATGATTTTGGCATTTCAATTCCATATTTTTTATAGAAAAATGTTATCCTTTTTTAATTAGTTCTTTTGGGAAACTAACATATTCATCAACGCAGGATGGCTTTAACTGGAACCGCCTTCAGCTCCTCGATTACACAGTACCAAGATGGACGTCCTTTAAATTTGTTTTTGATATTGAGGAACAAATAAAGTCACATGGATTATGATCAGTTGATTTGGCAGAGGGAAGAGTGAAGGAAAAGAGAACGAGTTTGTGAGTGTGAAGGTGAAAGGGAATGGGGGGGGGGGGGGCAGAAAATGAACCTATCAGAATTTCCTGATAGGTTCATTTCCTGATAAGTTCATTTTTAATCGACAAAAGCCCTTATTCGTTTCACATTTTCATCAATTTTCGATGTTCAAAACCTCTCTACGGTAGGTTCGTCTTCCATAGCTTCTGGACCCTCCAAAAATGGTTTATTTTATCGAAAAACTTGTCTTGTCGATAAAAAATGGTCCCCTAAGGCTCATTGGAACTTT
The DNA here is from genome assembly GCA_958298945.1 of Atherix ibis. Taxonomy (NCBI): domain Eukaryota; kingdom Metazoa; phylum Arthropoda; class Insecta; order Diptera; family Athericidae; genus Atherix; species Atherix ibis. The sequence continues at coordinate 23,705,707 of OY282605.1, read as the reverse complement.
TCATAAAACTCACAGACTTGATGGTACGTCGTTGCTCCAAATTTCGCTGTTCCATTTCTCGCAACGCATAACACAACCTCACTTATTACCCTATATAGGACACGTAGTTAGCAGACAAAAAAAGGTACACGCTATGTGGAAAAAAAGTCCGCATTATTGCCAGTTCGCCCTCATTTACTTTTCGATCACATCTCATATTTTACTTAAATTTTAATTACTTTTTCTTATTTTTGTAAGAAAAATAACAAAATATGAAAAAAATCAAATAAAATGATAAAAATTGGACAAAATGTTATGTTGAAAAAATTAATGAATATTTTTGTAGTCCCTTGCCCTCGTATCAACTATTGATTGGCATCTTTGTTTCTTGATTGGAAAGGCAGTTAAATTTTTTCTTGCAGATATTGTTGCAGATTGTTCAAATACAAAGAATGTTATCAAAAATGGCGCCAACACAAGCTTGCAAATATCAATTTAAATATTTGTTGTTATTTTTGAAATCACAAAACAATATTTTTTTTTCAAACCCAAAAAATTTAGTCTAGTGTAGACTCGAGAAACTACCTTTCCCATGTTTTAATTGGTTTTTTTTTCTTCAATTCGTTCACGTAGCTTACTGAACAATTAAGTATATTTTTGAATCCTTTTTATAACATAGACTAATAAACATTCTTAAAATTACTTAAAGGATAAAATATAGGTTATTACAGAGAATTCAGAGCAAAACCCATAATAACTGATTTGGTCCAAATTTTTTTGCACACCACTGTATATTTTTCTAAACCTTAAAATCACAACCCCCCTCCCCCCTCATACATGTTTGCCTTTTTATAGTATTTCTTATTGTTTTTTGTTAGAAATTTTTGGAAGAAAATGTTAAAAAAAGCTTCCAATTCAGTTGTGCTTTAGTTTCTTTGTATGGAATTAAGGACTATCTCGGATAAACTATCAACAAAATGGCGTCTTTTTTTCAAATAAAATTCAAATTTTTTTGTTTTAGATTTAATTGTTTTTTTTTGGAATTCTTGGAAAAAATTTTGTTAAAAAAAGCTTCCAATTCAGTTGAGCTTCAGTTTTTTTTGTATGGAATTAAGGACTATCTCGGATAAACTATCAACAAAATGGCGTCATTTTCAAATAAAATTTAAAATTTTTCATTTAAGATTTAATCGTTTTTTGTTAATTTCTTTGAAAAAATTTTGTATCATAAAAAAAATCTTCGAATTCAGTTAAGCTTCAGTTTTTTTTGTATGGTATTAAGGACTATCTTGGATAAACTATCAAGAAGACGGCGTCCTTTTAAAATAAAATTCTTTTTTTTTTTTAGATTTAATTGTTTTTTTTGGAATTTTTAGGAAAAATGTTGTTAAAAAAAAACTTCCAATTCAGTTGTGCTTTAGTTTCTTTGTATGGAATTAGGGACTATCTCGGATAAACTATCAACAAAATGGCGTCATTTTCAAATAAAATTTAAAATTTTTCATTTTAGATTTAATTGTTTTTTGTTAATTTCTTTGAAAAAATTTTGTATCATAAAAAAATCTTCGAATTCAGTTGAGCTTCAGTTTTTTTTGTATGGTATTAAGGACTATCTCGGATAAACTATCAGCAAAGCGGCGTTTTTTTCATGAAAAGTTTAAAAAAAATTTATTTAGATTTATTGTTTTTTTTTGGAATTCTTCGAAAAAATGTTAAAAAAGCTTCTAATTCAGTTGTGCTTTAGTTTCTTTGTATGGAATAAAGGACTATCTCGGATAAACTATCAACAAAAAGGCGTCTTTTTTTCAAATAATATTCAAAATTTTTCATTTTAGATTTAATTTTTTTTTTTTGGAATTCTTGGAAAAAATTTTGTTAAAAAAAGCTTCCAATTCAGTTGAGCTTCAGTTTTTTTTGTATGGTATTAAGGACTATCTCGGATAAACTATCAACAAGACGGCGTCCTTTTAAAATAAAATTCATATTTTTTTAAATTTAATTGTTTTTTTTTGGAATTCTTAGAAAAAATGTTGTTAAAAAAAAACTTCCAATTCAGTTGTGCTTTAGTTTCTTTGTATGGAATTAAGGACTATCTCCGATAAACTATCAACAAAATGGGACTATCTCGGATAAACTATCAGCAAAACGGCGTTTTTTTCATGAAAAATTTAAAAAAATTTTATTTAGATTTTTTTTTTGTTTTTTTTTTGGAATTCTTAGAAAAAATGTTAAAAAAGCTTCTAATTCAGTTGTGCTTTAGTTTCTTTGTATGGAATTAAGGACTATCTCGGATAAACTATCAACAAAATGGCGTCTTTTTTTCAAATAAAATTCAAAATTTTTTGTTTTAGATTTAATTGTTTTTTTTTTGGAATTCTTGGAAAAAATTTTGTTAAAAAAAGCTTCCAATTCAGTTGAGCTTCAGTTTTTTTTGTATGGAATTAAGGACTATCTCGGATAAACTATCAACAAAATGGCGTCATTTTCAAATAAAATTTAAAATTTTTCATTTAAGATTTAATCGTTTTTTGTTAATTTCTTTGAAAAAATTTTGTATCATAAAAAAAATCTTCGAATTCAGTTGAGCTTCAGTTTTTTTTGTATGGAATTAAGGACTATCTCGGATAAATTAATAACAAAGCGGCTTTTTTTGTTTAAACAAAATTCAAAATTTTTTCCTTTAGATTTTATTGTGCTTTTAAGAAAAATTGTCTTTTTTATAAAGTTTTTTATTATTTTTGATAAGAATTTGATCCTTAAAAATGTCCGTATTAATTTTTGATTATCCTCAAAGTAAAAAGTTTCAGTTTTTCTTTGTTTTTTTTTGATCAGTAAATTAATAAATATTATTAAATTTGATTTTATTTTTTTTTTAAATTTTTCAGAGTTTTATTTTATGATGCATTTAAATTGAATAAATTCAAGATGTTATTTGAACTTGACTTTAAAAAGAAATACCTTACCCTGATGGGTACGGCTCTATGTGGGGGGCTGGTAGCCTTTATGTTGGAACATAAACCCATTCCGTTAGCTACGCTTATGGGTGTTATAGGATATTTAATGACAGGAAATCGGCCACAAATAGTTTATGCGGTTGTACTCACTCTACCAAGAGATATCAGGTAAAATAATTTACAATATTTCCGGAATGTAATTGGTTTCCGTATCAATGAAGTTTTATCATTTCCGGGTGGTATTTATTGATTGGAATTTTATCATTACTTCTAGGGCTGGTATAAAATTTCTAAGATTCAATGTAACTTTAATGTTATGGGAACGGAACAAAATGACAGTACCGAAAATCTTCCGACAAGTACTGAAACAGAATCCAAACAAAGCTGCATTCATTATGGATGATAGGAGATTAACATTCCAGGATGTGGAAGATTTAAGTAACAGCATCGCTTCCTATTTCAAGGCGAAAGGATACTCTAAGGGTATGACAGTTGCACTATTAATGGAATCAAGACCGGAGTACGCTGCTGTTTGGTTGGGTCTCTCGAAAATTGGCGTCGTCAGTGCATTGATCAATTCAAATTTACGCAAGGAAACTCTTGTACATTCCATTAAAGTAGCCGAATCGAAGGCAGTAATTGTTGGTGCTGAACTTGCTCAAGGTAAATCGATACTAAATAAAAAAACAAAAAAAAAACAACAAAACTCTAAAAGGTTGCTTACTGAAATCGATACTCGATAATTACGAAAATGATTTATTGAAAATAATATTTTATTGAGAAGCTGCGATGGTAAATAAGGAAAAGTTAACGATTAGTGGTTTTCTAGATTTTCTTACTTACCACAAAATATTATATTTCAATTATGCATCATACTTGAAAAAATAAATAAATCAAATAATTATCATTTATAGCTTTGGAAGAAGTCCGCAACGAAGACGGCATTAAAGGTCTGCCAATTTTCCAATTTTATGATGAAATGCAACGTGGAGACTCAAAGTTTAAATTCCTAAATGGTAGGTTTTTTTTTAAATTTTCAACTGATTCTATTCAATAATTTGACAGAAAATCGAATTTAATATATTTTTTAAGGATTTAATTTTTTTAATAAATTTTTTTCAAATTATTTTAATCATTTTCCAATTGAAAAGATGCCGTTGATATTGTGAAAGATCTTAAAACGCACAAAGTACAAGATGTCTCAGAGGATATCGCTCAAGGTTTGCCAAAAGACAAAATGGTTTATATTTACACCTCCGGAACAACGGGTATGCCAAAAGCGGCTGTCATTAATCACATGAGGTTTGTATGATAGGAAATTATAATTAGAATCCTTTAAAAAAAAAATCCTTTCCCATCGAATAGATACGCATTTATGTGCCTTGCAAGTAATCGTATGCTTGGTATTCAAGAGGACGATGTTGTCTATAACCCACTACCCTTATACCATACTGCCGGTGGAATGGTTGGTGTTGGAAATGTGTTCCTGTGTGGGGTCTCGATGGCGATAAGGAAGAAATTCTCAGCATCGAATTTCTGGACAGATTGTATCAAGTACGAATGCACTGTGGCACAATACATCGGCGAACTTTGTCGTTATCTACTTTCTGCGGCAAGTAAACCCACCGATACTGAGCATAATTTACGAATGATGTTCGGAAATGGTTTGCGTCCACAAATTTGGCCACAATTTGTTTCCAGATTCAATATTCCTTTAATTGGTGAGCTCTACGGCTCCACAGAGGGCAATTCCAATTTAGGTAAGAGTTTTAATCGTATTTCGAAACTGAACTTTTGCATGAAAAAATGTGAACATTGAAATTATCCAACAGTGAATTGTGAGAACCAGATTGGCGCCATTGGATTTGTGCCTTTATGTGCTGAGAAATTGTATCCGGTTACTCTGTTGAAGTGTGACGAAGCTACAGGAGAGCCGATTCGTGATGGAAGTGGACGGTGCATCAAATGTAAGCCAGGCGAACCGGGGGTATTTGTGGGTAAAATCAATCCGAAACGAGCGGTCAGCTCCTTCAGTGGATATGCCGACAAAGTAAACAAGTCCAAAATGATGCCGCCATTAACTATACTAACGAGTAGGATTATTTCTGATTTCAGAAAGCCTCCGAGAAGAAAGTTGTACGTGACGTTTTCAAAGAGGGTGACATGTACTTCAATTCTGGGGATATACTCGTAATGGATATCCTTGGATATTTCTACTTCAAGGATCGAACTGGCGACACATTCCGTTGGCGCGGTGAAAATGTTGCCACTTCAGAAGTGGAGGCTGTGATTAGCAATGTAGTCGGACTACAAGATTGTGTCGTCTATGGCGTTGAGGTAATTATATTTTTTTTGTTATTTCCGATCATTTTTTTCGCATTTTGTTATTGATTAAAAATCTGTACTGAGTACTGATTGGTAATTTACATTCAGGTACCACACGTTGAAGGCAAAGCCGGTATGGCCGCTATTGTAGATCCCGATATGAAGGTTGACATGGAACAACTTTCCATAAGAATTCGAGGCAGTCTACCGCCATACGCTCGACCACTTTTCATTCGCCTTCTGCCCGAATTGCCCATGACCGGAACATTCAAATTGAAAAAGCGTGACTTGCAACTGGAAGGTTTTGATATTAAAAATATCAAAAATCCGATGTACTATCTGGGCCACGATGGCATTTATAGGCCATTTACACAAGACGACTTTGATAACATTCAGGAGGGCAAAGCCAGGCTGTGAGTCTAAAGACGATGATGACTTTGTTGTCTCCATCACCACCTACCTATCTGCCTTTTTGGTGTCCTGTGCGCGCGGTGCGGTGCATTCAATTTTTTTTTTTTTTTACTTTAATTTTTATTTATTTATTTTTTGTCGATTTGTTATTATTGATACGTCAATAAAGTTAGTAATAATGTTAACTGATTGAAAGGCATCTAAATATTTATTGTACATGTTAGCTGTATATATAAAAAAAAAAGTATAGAGTATTTATGAAGAGAACAAAAATAAATTCAGAATATTTTTTAATTGTTTTTACTTTTCTATTGCAACTTATTGAAATTTTGTAAATTTTCTTAAGTATTAACTAAAGATGATGGCATTAAAGTAATCAAAATTTAATGATTTTTATTTTTATTATTTCGATTGTATTAAACAGCATCGTTATTGAACGATAATAAATGGTGTCTCAAATATTCACGCAAGAAGTAATTTTTTCTCGGGATGTATGGCATGTGGTACCGTTTTGTTGAAACCACATGTCGTACACATTTATATCTTGCAATTTAGGCACAAAAAACTGGATTATCATAACACCATTTACTATTATTGCTGGACCAGATGCATTGTCGAAGAAGAATGATCCGATGATGCCTCCAGCCGAAAATCCTCACCAAACAGTTACAAGTTGTGGATGCATTTGTTTCTCAAAAATCACTCATGGATTTTCTGAACCCCAAATGCGACAATTTTGCGGCTTAATCAAACCATCAAGATGAAAATGAGCCTCATCGCTGAATATGATTTTGTTCAATTCAACGAACTCCATTCGCTATGCGTTGTCAGTAGGCTTTAGTTCTTGAGTCAATTGAACTTTGTAAGGTAAATCTCTCCGGGGAATACGCTGTAGGGAGCCCTGAACTCTTGAACATCAATTCAGAACCGTGGTCACGAATTGGTCATTTCGAGAAACGACTTGATGGACGACCACAGTGTTTAAGGTCACTAATTAATTCAGTCTTCCTATTTTTTTAATTAATCTCTTCACTGTTGACGAAGTTAAATCCATATTTTGTACAAAAATTGCGAACTGTATCTGGCAAACCATTATTATTTTTAAAATATTGCTCAACAATGAAAACGAGTTGTTCTTTCATGCAGCACTCCATTTTTTTAATAACCCTGAACTGTCAGCTGTCACACTGCCTTTTTTTTACTTTGGCAACACTTTACCGCACAAATGGCGCAAAATTCAAATCTTGCGGGACACCCTATCCCTATAAAATGTTAAAAATATTACCATCAAAAGGTCAATTTATTATTATTAATACCAATTTTTTTCTTTTCTTTGTATAAAAGAGTATATATTTGATTCCCGAAATAAATAGCTCAGTAATTCATAATAATAGATAGACTTCATAGCCAACAGTTGAAAATTATTTGATTTCGAATCAATTTAATTAGAACAAAATTTTTCGATATTTTTGTTAAATTTATTAAGTTTCTTTTGTGGAAATTTCAATGACAGTTAAAATATAGATACTCGTAGATACTGGATAACAATAACAGAAGTAATAATAATAATAATAATAATAATACAAATAAGACGAACGTGGGCATTTAATGTGGAAATGAAAATTATTATTTTAAAAGTTGCAGCATCTAGAAGAGGGTGGACGGACAACAATGAAATTAGAATCAGAATTGATTTAGCCATTGAAATCTGCATCGATTAGCCATAAAGTGATGGTTGTGACAGTGGCGGCGGTGGCGGCTATCATGATGACAACGATGCTGGAGGGTAGGCAAGGCTGTGGGATTAATTCGCCCAAAGTATACACCCGGTGTTCTTTTGAAGGACGAAAATAATAAATTGCTGGAGAATACTTTACGGAATCGTATTGCGTATACATACACACATACATACTCGTGTTTTGTAAATGTCCTTAGCCATTATAAAGCGCGAAGAAAATGATATCGAATAAATGTGACTGGAAGAAAAATAAGTTTATCGTTGCGATGGCGATGGTCATAACCGATATAGTAATTCCAATTCAGTTCGATTCCGACAACGATGGAGATGGAAATGAAGCAGAGAATGGAGATTAACGTGGCAATGCTGCTACTAATGTTGATGCTGATATCGATATCAACGTTGAAGTTCACTTCTCCAATCCCAAGTTGGATAAAGTCTCGAAGTGAAATAATATAAAACCGCGCTGCCTATTTAGAGTTCGGATTCGAAGTGTATAATCGTATTCGTCGGAAGCTGGGCTGGCAGTATTAAAAACAACTCGAAAAATTCAATATGTCGAAGGCCCAATTATAAAGAGCCATCAAAACCACCTGGCACACCCGACACCACCACGTAAAGTGTCTGCAATTACTTGGCGGCACCATCTGTGCTCTATGCGAACAGTTTGCTGTGCAAAAAGAGGAAATTCTTCCATCGAAAAAAAAAAAATCGTAAAAAATTCCATGAGAGAGAACAAAAATCTATAACAATAAATTTGGATTATTCCATCCCGAAGGATATTAAGGACGATATGACAAATTTATCGCTGCCAGCCTTTCTGGTTTTCTTGCTTCCTCAAAACGAGGAAATGAGTAAAGAGGCAAATGAATCGCCAACTTGCGAGATAATTTCTATTGTCCGGAATATCGTAACCCAACCGGATTTTCGTCCATTCTTATCCGTGCTGTATCCGATTAGGAATGTGCTACACTAGTCAATAGTAATCGGTAAGATTCTGAACCATACTCTGTTAATTGGTCTACATTTTATATTGCCGTCGTTGCCGCCCTAAACTACTTTGATCTTAGAAAAGTTACCATTTTGTATGTCACACAAAATCAAAATTTTTAATAAAAAGTTTCACTCGAAAAAATTCTGCAAATTGTTTTCGAAAGAAAATTTTGATTCAGTAAAAATTTTCAGTAAAAATATTGTTTTGAGTAAAAATCTTTTCAGTAAAAACATTTTCAGTAAAACAACTTCCAGTAAAAATATTTTTAGAAAAAAAATTATTTTGGGTAAAAATATTTTCAGTTAAAAAATTTATTTTGAGTAAAAATCTTTTCAGTAAAAAAATTATTTTGAGTAAAAATCTTTTCAGTAAAAATACTTTCAGTAAAAACCTTTTCAATAAAAATACTTTCAGTAAAAATTATTTCAGTAAAAATTTCTCAGTCAAAATATTATTTTGAGTAAAAATCTTTTCAGTAAAAAGAGTTTCAGTAAAAACCTTTTCAGTAAAAATACTTTCAGTAAAAACCTTTTCAGTAAAAATTTGTCAGCAAAAATGTTTTCATTGAAAGTATTTTCAGTAAAAATATTGTTTTGAGTAAAAATAATTTCGGCGAAAAATTTTTAATAAAAATATTTTCGGTAAAAATATTTTCAGTAAAAATGTTCTCAGCAAAAATATTTTTAGTGAAAAAATTATTTTGAGTAAAAATAATTTCAGTAAAAATATTTTCAGTAAAAATATTTTTAGTTAAAATGTTTTCAGTAAAAATGTTTTCAGAAAAAAATTATTTGTCAGCAAAAATACTTTTAGTAAAAATATTATTTTCAATAAAAACCATTTTAATAAAAATACCTTCAGTAAAAATCTTTTTAGTAAAAATTTATCAGTAAAAATCTTTTCAGTAAAAATATTTTCAATAATCAAATACTTTCAGTAAAAATAATATTTTCAGTAAAACTATTTTCAGCAAAAATATTTTGAGTAAAAATATTTCAGTAAAAATATTTTAAGTAAAACCGTTTTCAGTACGCAAATTATTTTCAGTAAAAATACTTTTAGTAAAAATACTTTCCGTAAAAACATTTTCAGTTAAAATCTTTTCAGTAAAAATATTTTCAGTAAAAATGTTTCCAGAAAAAATATTTGCAGTAAAAATCTTTTCAATAAAAGTGTTTTCAGCAAAAATACACATACTTTCACTAAAAATGTTTTCTTTAAAAATTTGTTAGCAAAAAGATTTTAAGTAAAAATTTGTCAGTAAAAATCTTTTGAGTACAAATATTTTCAGTAAAAATCTTTTCAGTAAAAATATTTTCAATAATCAAATACTTTCAGTAAAAATAATATTTTCAGTAAAATTATTTTCAGCAAAAATATTTTGAGTAAAAATATTTCAGTAAAAATATTTTAAGTAAAACCGTTTTCAGTACACAAATTATTTTCAGTAAAAATACTTTCCGTAAAAACATTTTCAGTTAAAATCTTTTCAGTAAAAATATTTTCAGTAAAAATGTTTCCAGTAAAAATATTTTCAGTAAAAATCTTTTCAATAAAAGTGTTTTCAGCAAAAATACACATACTTTCACTTAAAATGTTTTCTTTAAAAATTTGTTAGCAAAAAGATTTTAAGTAAAAATTTGTCAGTAAAAATCTTTTGAGTAAAAATATTTTCAGTAAAAATCTTTTCAATAAAAATACTTTCAGTAAAAATCTTTTTAGTAAAAATATTTTCAGTCAACATGCTTGGTAAATTTGATCACAATAAAAAGTAAATATAAAAAAAAATGAAAATCGAATTTTCTCAAGAAAGCGGGTAAACAGACACGGGATGGCGTAAAGGCTGAGAAAAGGGGAAAATTGTTTTAGCGCAGGTGGTAAAATAAGGCACATATTATTCGTCTAATGGTTTTCTGTTAATGTCACCCATTTTCCTCCGATTTCCCCTTACCTGTTTCTCGTACATGAGGTATTTTGCTGCCAGGAATTCTATCTTTGTTCAGGTAACGCATCTTCTTCTTCACTGAACACCAGGTGGTGCACGTGGAGTCTTTGATGTTCGGAAAGTTTTATAGTTTCAACTTGAGTCCTTCAATCCGAACTTTTCCTCTTTTCCCTCCCTAAATACCATTCGATTTATATTTTATTTCAAATTAAATTCTTACCGATTCCATATGCTCAAGGAATTATTAGTTATTGGCCAAAGAGATTTCCTCTAGTTTCTTATAGACATTCATCTTTAAAAATTGTCACGGCAAAAAAAAAACGTTTTTTTTTTTTTAAAATAAGTGGACAATGTTTTAATGGGTTTTTACTCTTCTCAGAGTGTTATTTTTATTAAGAGAAACAAAATAATTGTGGCTATAGATGCTAGAAGGTGTGAATTACCTTGAAAATGATTCTTCGGTATGCCACACTATTCTTGTCACCAAACCAATGACTAATAAAAGGAATTCGGTAGGCGAGGTGGAGACAGTCGCACCTTTGGAGAAGACCGTGTTATTTTCCGGTTTTTATTGTGTATGAGAATTCCAAATCTGTTCCCGAAAATTTTCCTTGCTTCAGATCTTTTTTCTGTTTTTATTATTTATTTCGTTAAGTAAAAGTTCAGCGGAAAGGACGAAGTATTTGGATGACTGCTGCGGTAAATGTGACATGCGCAACTAATAAATTCTTACCGCCCAACCGGCTGATGGTAAATCAAATAAACTGTGTATGGTATGCGAAGGAGTCCAAGGCGCTTTAATCTTTTTCAAAACCATAAGCAGCTGCGACTCAAAGCTTTCGAATTATTGGAAAATACCATTTTTCCCATGTACACAAACACTTTGTTTCCGGATTGTTTTCTCTGCCGCTATTGCCACTGTTACTATATGAGTGCGATATTCCGTACGCTATTCTGGGTAAGCAGCCGTTTGTTATGCTAACTCATGCCGGTCGGGATGGGAAGGTACCGGAACAGAAAAGAATATCGAACCAAGTCAGCCTCCCCGGTTCAGGGTACAAATGGTATTGGCGACACACGGCTAAGGGGGCTGTGGAACACCAGGCGACCATCGAAGTAGCACAGAGCTCTGAATCCCGAATGGTATAAAATTCCAATTGAACATTTTGTTGGTTGGTATAACATCGAATTCAAAACATACTTTTGTTACTATAATGGATGGGAAATCTTTCACTTGCACAAACTTATAAAGGAAAATGTTCAGAGCCACCACGCCAAGTAGAGCAGTATTGGCTGCTCCTCTAAAGGATAATGGGACTCTGGACACTTCCAAATTATTTCATGTATTTTTCGATTTCCCTCGCCAACTTTTTTATTATTTTTTCGAATCAATTCCGACTCACTTTACCGATGCTACTCGAAAGTAAGTATTTCTATTTTTAATTTAAAAAAATTCATTCAAAAAGTAAACATAATAAAAAAATTTGTTATTCAAACACTTCAAAAACTGGGGTGTATTTAAAGATAATTTCAGAGAACATCGAAATCCTGAAAATAATCAATACTAAATTATTATTCATAGTTTTTATCAGAAGAGTTTGTAAATATGTACTTAGTTTGAAGATTCTTCTTTCCATGCGAGCAAATTTATCACAATTTGCTCTATACGAGCAAATTTATTATGAGCATAAAATTATTTTCTTTTAGATTTTTGTATAAAATTTACAAGTTAAATATTGTTAGAAACCGTACTTAAGTAGACAATTTGAGCATTACTTTGAGTATTTTAGGATTTTTAATTAGTCCTTGGCTAGTCTTCCTTATGACAAAATTTATGGGAAATATTGCTAGAGCTTAGCAAATCATTAAATATATTAATTTATATGAAAAAAAAGTTAATTTATATTTAAAACATTTATTTTTAAACCACTCCTTTAAATAAAAAATTTAAATTTTTACTCAAAATTCTTTTTACCAAGAATTTTTACCGAAATTTGTTACCAAAACTTTTTACCGAAAATTTATACCGAACATTTTTGCCGAAATTTTTCACAAAAAATTATTACCGAATATTTTTTTCATGAATTTTTACTGAAGATTATTAATGACAATTTTTACCGAAAAAATGTACAGAAAATTTTACCGAAAATTTTTACAGAAAATATTTACCGAACACTTTTTACGACATTTTTTACCCAAAATTTCTACCAAAAATTTTTACAGGAAATTGTTTCCAAAATATTTTACAGAAAATTTATACCGAAAATTTTAAACGAAAATTTGCACTGAAAATTTCTACCGAAAATTTTTGCCAAGAAGTTTTACCGAAATATTTTACCGATAATTTTTACAGAAAATGTTTACCAAGAATTTTTACCAATTATTTTTACCGAAAATTTTTATCTAGAATTTTTACCGAAATATTTTATCGAAAATTTATGGTATACCAAAAATTTTTACCGACAATTTTTACGAAACATTTCTACCGAAAATTTTTACCGAAAATTTTTATCGACAATTTTTACGGAACATTTTACAGAAAATTTTGACGAAAAATTTTTACCGAAAATTTTTTCCCGAAAACTTACCCAAAATTTTAACCGAAAATTTTTACCGAAATTTTTTACCGAAATTTTTTACTGAAAATTTTTGCCAAGAATTTTGACCGAAAATTTATACCGAAAATTTTTACCGAAAATTTATATCGCAAATTTTTACCAAAAGCTTACCGAAAACTGTTACCGAGCACTTTTACCAAAAACTTTAACTGAAAATATTTTTACTGAAAACATTTTTAACTGAAAATATTGTTACCGAAAATATTTTTAACTGAAATTTATTTTTACTGAAAATATTTTTACTGAAAATGTTTTTATTATTAAATGTAATATCCTTTAAAAAAGAATACACTTTTCGTTAATAATATATATGGGAATATTCTGTTCATAGCAGTTTTTAAGCAAAAACATTTCTTTTCTTTCATAATATTTTCAGGTAAAAACACAAAGCCAATTTTTAAAATATGATTTGCTCCAAGTTAATTGTTGTACGTTGTATAATATGTAGTTTAGTTCCTAGTTTTAGTTTTAGTTTTTTTTTTGAGCAGAAATAAATCAAAATTAAAGAGTATTGAAAATTCAAAGAATAGTCGCATTGCTAAAACTACCATAGCCGATTATTAATTAAAAAACTGTCAAGTGCAAAAGTATCGAACATTATGATTGCTTGAAAGCAATTTTAATTAAATCCTGTAACCTGTTCGAATTTAAATAAACAAAACCTTGGCGTTAATGAGATTGTTTGTGTAGGTAACTACTACTGGTACAGGAAATTTCTTTTCATTATTTATTCCCAACCAAGTAATGGCTATGTTCGTACATGTCATTCGCTGTGGAGATGGAGAGATTCATTCTGCCATTAATTTAACTATAAATAAAGTAGTTCTATGCATTTAGAATCGATTTGATTACGATAAAAAAAACATAATTTAGTATTTTTTCCGACAAGCTCAAATAGTGGTCGATATGAGCAATGTTTCAAAGTAATTATTTTTCTGTCCTTACAACTCTTATCTCACAGTTCAGATTACTACCTCATTGTCCCTTAAAATTTCAGATAAAAAATAGAATGTGCGCCAAGCCAAAATACGAATACGATAAAATACGAATTTATGCAAAAATTGTATGGACAGAACGGAAAAATCAAGCGAATGGACATATACGACCGCAGACAGGTGTGTTAAGTTTCATTGGAAATAAAAAGTATATTTTACTGAAAAGTTGCTGGGACGATCCATCATTAAAACAGACGAAGAAAATATCGAATAGAAATTGTGAATTTCGGTCCACGGTCAATGTTTATGTAATATCAACCCTTCAGAAATGTCGACCACATGCTACGTGTATCATACCGAAAACAGCCACCCCATGTTTATTTTCAAATATTTTTATCAGTAAATACCACGAATAAGATTCTCTTGAAAGGATGCGTGCGTGGAAATCCCTTAAATCCTGGTGAGCTATAGAAAAAAATATACAAATGTTGTCGATTCTTATCCAAGGATGTTTTCAATTTTCCCACGTTCTATTAATAATCAAAAACGAATCGAAATAAAAGCAGGGGAATGCCAGGAATGAATGTGAAAAAAAAATGAAAATCATCAACAATCGGCAATATGTGTTAGTTGTTTGTCGTGTCGATAGAGGTCGAAGGGGATGAGGAATTGGAAAATTCGCAGAATATCCGAAAGTTCTGAATTTCTTCCTTGGCCAAGTGAAGTCCCTTAAAACAGGCGGAAGAAGTTCATCTAGTCATCGCCATCATCGTCGTGTACGATTACGTTTTGGTGGTGCTGTGTCGCTCTTATCGGCTCTGCACTTCCTACACTCGCTCGACGAGGTTGTTACTCTTAAGCTTACGGCCCTGTTAATGCTGAGACATGCTTTATCTTTGCTTCTGCAGTGTCAGACATTTTTCAATTATTATTTCGCCCCTGAACTAGAATTTGGCATCCCCCCACAGTCCCTTCGTCACATCAGCCACACTACCATACGCCCCAACCTTTAAGTTGTTCTAGTCGTGATTTTATTGAACGTTTTTTTTTTGTTCGAACCAAATCATGAGATTCTGAAAGTTGTGTGGTTGTTTTCATGACTATAATCAGGAGCTAAGTGACTTGATGGAATTCGAATTCAGAATGTTTTGGACAGAACGGTGTGTGGTTCGATGAATGGGGCGGTAGGTAATATGGGGTTGATTGAGTGAGCAAGTGACCACAGATGAAAAAAAAAATCTATGACAATGAGTGACACTGGGTGGTAGGAAAACAATTCAATAAGCCCACAAATGGAGGAGGGGGGGCAAAGTGCTTTCGCTAGAGTGTCATAGTTTATACGATTGTGGATGGAGTATTTTGAAAAGCCGATCACTTTTGTACGGGCTACACTCTGCCGCCAACAAACACAGTTTAGTGTATTCGTGCACCAGTGTCTGTTCTCTGCTGATACAAAAATATTTGTGGGAGCGTACACACATGCCTGCACACAGCCACCTATTAATTCCCTGTCAATATTTAAATTTCAAATTAGTTTGCCGCAGTCCACGTGTGTACTTTTCCCAATTCACACGGTCGGGTATGACGACAATCACTACACCCTGCCTCTTGCTGATGACTAGTCGACTGGAGATGTCGGTGCTGGCTAACAGACACTGAGGTGTGTCCTTAATTAAAGGCAGATATCGAATGTCGCATGTTCCTGCGGCCGAGAGATAGTACTGGAAATGGCTTTTCCAAATATCCAGCTTAGCTATTCAATTCTATCTACAATTCCCGGGCACGAGCCGAACTAACCTTATTAGTGCTTGTCGTTTTCATACACCATTGTTGTTGGCTCCTGTATCTGAACACCTCGTTTAATAATCACTATCAATACCTTATGGATAAACGTGAGTTTATGCCTTTTATGAAATTTTTTTTTAATTAACTTTTTATTAAACATTTGTTTTTAAATTTTTTTTTTTGGGTTTATAGTGAAAATATATTAGATTATTCATTTTATAGTTCTGAGAGTATAGTATCGGTATTTAATAGATGTAAAATTTATATGTTATTTAAGATAAAATTTATTTAGATAAAAAGTTTGCCATTTTATATAATGAAGTATTTTATTACCAAGTAATGAAAAAAGAATGCGAAGCAGATAGGCTAGAACAACATGCCTTGGATGCTGTTTTTTCGAACAACATTCTCTTCAGCGATGAGGCTCGGTTGATACGCCAATAAGACAAATTATCTATATATGGTTTTCAAGCTCCTTAAACTAAAAAGTATTTATAAAAAAGCTATAATATCTGAGAAAAAATACTGTATAATATACATTTTGGTCTAAAAGTGAAAAATTCCCAGAACGCATAATTTCGAAAATTGATGATGTCAATTGGACAAGATCGTGCAATTTGACGCTATTTGATATTTTTTATAAGGTTTTTTTTTTTTAAATTTGTTTACTGTAATAGATAATTTTTAAACTTTAAAATATTTAAAAACCAATATCGGTAAAGTAATGGGTGAATTACAGATCAAAATACGAGGTCTGTTCAAAAAGTATCCCGGATTTTGTGTGATCTTGTTCAGCTCCTCCTTCGATGCCGTCTTTATCTTCTCAATCGTAGCGTAGCTATGTCCTTTCATGGGGCTCTTCAGTTTCGGGAACAAGAAAAGGTCAGGGAAAGGGGGAGGGGGCGGATATGGGGAATACGCTTGGTGCGGCATTATTAGTGTGTTGTTTTTAGCCAAAAATGGCAAAAGCCATTTTTTTTGTTCTGCCAGAAATCCGGGCATTTCTTGCAGATTAATTTGTGCAACTTGCGCATAACTTGCAGGTAATATTCCTTATTGACCGTTCCACCATGTGGCAAGAACTCATGAACCTTAACATTCAACCGAACTTGGCGCTTTTTTCAGTCTTGGCTCGGGTGGCATCTTCTATTGGGATGATTGAACTTTGGTTTCTACGTCATAACCATAAACCTATGATTCGTCACCAGTTATGACCCTCTGGAGCAAATTTGGTTCATCGCGGACAGAGTCCAACAACTCCTTATGCGATGCTATTTTTAGTTGAAAATGGGCAAAAATCGAAGCCAAAACACGTGCAAGCAAAGCAGCTGTCAAAAATTAACTGAATATTCAAAATGGCCGAACATATCGGCATAAGTGTGAGACCAACATAACGCCACAAAAAAAAATCGAAAATCGAATATACGTAACCCGCGGAAATTCAAAAATCGCGATATTTTTTCAACAGACCTCGTATATGAAACAGTTATCAAAAACTATCTAAAACGGATCGAGTCCTGCAAGAACTCTTGTGTCTACTATTTAACTGATTTTATATTTATTATATAATATAATAATAAAATAAAAATATAAATATAATAAAATAAAAATGTTATCAAAATACTATCTAATAATTTAGTTTATTTATCTTTACTTTCCAAAGTATAAATTGGATAATATATTATAAACAATATTTTGCTGTAGATTATAATTAATTTTTATTATTTCATATGCCGTCCGCCGTTTTAAGACATTCTAGAAGATGCCTTTTTATTGTGTTATTTTTTTTATAAGGGTCCTATGATATGAGCTAGAGGGCATGATGCAGCGCCACGATCATGAGGTCATCTGAGGATCTATAAATACCGGAATTGAACGAAATCGATCATAGGTTAGTTGGATGTACCAGTTAGGGGTAGTTAGATTTGCAGAGAACGTAAGTTTATTTAAAAAAATTAAAATGGGGTCTTGGAAAGAGTATTGAGGTAGCTAAAATTTTCACGCTGGAGGGAATTTTATTAGAAAAGCCACGTTGGGTTAGGTGATATTTCGTTAGAAGATGACTGGTAGTGAGTTGAACATCGAAGGATGGGTTTCTAATAAAAAGGAATCTATCCTTTTAATTAGATAAAAAATAAACTCATTTCGTACTGCAAATAATTTTTATATCTATTATTTAAAAAAAAAAAACTATTTAAAAAAATACAATAAATGCGAATGAGAATAAAAGATAAAATGTGTCTATGAATTTTCTGGTGAAAATTTCTCTGCTCTAACTTTTGATGAAAATTCTTATTTTTTGTTTTTTTTTTTTTTGGTGGAAAACCAAATGGTTTAGTAAAAAAGGAAAATTCTTTTTGAGCCTATATATGTGTACACAAAGTACACTGTAGAATAGAGAATTTACTGTGAAAACTTAATCCAGAATAGAATTGGTCGAAGATTGGATGGAATAGATTGAATTGTAATGGACAGCAATCGGCCCTCGTTAAAGTCATGATGCTCGTGTTTGACATAAAATTCTGAATGCAAAAAGATAAAGACGAAAACCATTGCTTACTGGTACTTGTATACCTGCCTGAAAATTATGTTTTGTATTTTAATAATTGTGTCTGTTTGGGATAAGCATCGTAGTCGGGGTAGACTATCGGTGTGCCAGTGGCATAGAGTAAATCGCAAAGAGAATGGGCGTAATCTGAACTCGCCAGGTGTACGATTATGTACGAATGTATACAGATTCCGTATGGGGCAGCAACTATAAAGGGGATACTATTCTGTTCACCGAAAATCCATCCCTCAAATGCTTTCCACAAAACTATTTGCAATGACACGATGTCGTTTGCACAGCAGCCGCACATTATTCTCCCGCTGGCACAAATCTGATCCTGCTCCTGACATTTTCTTAGTCCTTTATACAAGCAACACAAATATCTGCACAAATGGTTTTCTACTAACCGACTCGGCTTAATCTACAAACACAAATATATTCCACAAAAAGAAAATATTTAGTAAAAAGAAAGCTTCTTAAGTTGGGCCTGGCATTTGAGGATAATCACAACAAAACATAAACACTCAAAGAACTGCTTCTACACGTACTAATGGATTATTCAAATAAATTTGGTTGAATTTAATAAGTTTTAAATAAAAAACAAACTAATAGACTTGCTAAATAAATTGTCAAAAAGGACGAACACAATTTATCTATAAGAAAAGTTTGGTTAATACTTTTTCGATTATAAAAATATTGTAGATTTATTGAAATTACAACAATAACAAAAAAAATATTTTCTATTAGAGCATGTTTATATAAAATGAAATTACTTACGAAGGACTATTATTTCGATAATTATTCCATTTTGAATTTGATGAAATTATAAGATATCCTTGAAATATTCTACAATTGAAAGGTTTATCCAATTTTTGCATTAAAAACGCACACTTAAAATTTATATTTTAATAAACAATTTATTTTGATATACCAGGTGTATTAGCTTAAATCCGCTGTTTGTTCATAGAAGGCGTGAGTAAGCATATTAAGCTACTATGGGCACGCCATACTTTTTTTTTATGCGTTTGACATCTGTCAACATTAATCAGTACACATTGTCAGTAATTTCGTATAATGACATACATTTTTCCTTTGGTTATCATGTCTAGTTTTGTGCCAGAAAAAGGCATATGCGGGAAGCTCTGCTTTTCTGATTCAATGAAGAAATCGGCTGCCGAATCGCATCGAATGCTTATGGAGGCCTATGTTGACAGTGATTTATCAGAAACAACGTTCTGAGGTTGGTTTCGTTGGTTCAAAGACGGCAATTTTGACTTGTGGGACAAGAAGCGTGAAAATCGGTCTAGGAAGGTTGAGGACCATTAATTGCAGGCTCTTTCGGACGAAGACGATACCCAATCGCAAAAATTGCTCCCGGAGCAATTGAGTATTACTGAACCAGCCATTTCCATGCCTCTGCGTGCAATGGGGAAGTTTGAAAAGATCGGAAAATGGGTGCCGCATAAATTGAACGATCGACAGATGGAGCGACGCCAAAACACATGCGAAATCTTCCTCACTAGACAATAAAGAAAGTCGTTCCTGCATCGGATTGTGACAAAGCCATTCCTGCATCGGATTATGATACATTTCGACAATCTTAAACGCAAGTAATCGTGGGTAGATCCCGGCCAACCATCAACATCTTCCCCAAGACCAAATCGCTTCGAAAGGAAGACGATGCTGTGCGTTTGGTGGGATCAGCAGGGTATCGTCTACTATGAGATGTTGAAACCTGGCAAAACTATCAATGTATACGGCTACCACCAACAACTGATCAAATTGCACCGTCCGCTGCATGAAAAAAGGACGGATTGTCAACAAAGACATGACAACCTGATTTTCCTCCACGACAACGCAACATCGCACACCTCAAAAATGGTCCGAAACTACTTGGAGATACTCAACTGAGAGGTGATAACCCACTCCGTTTATTCACCAGACCTGGCCCCTTCCGACTACCACCTGTTTTCCTCGATGGAGCATGCGCTCGCTAAGCAGCACTTCGATTTTTACGCAACTGATGACAGTACACTTCAGAATTGATCGTTGTGTTGCTCGGTAGAAGCTCAAAATAAACGATTCCTATGAAAACCCACCAAACAGATAGCATACTCTTTTTTTTTGATGATTATTGTCTTTCGAAGTGCTTTTGAGCCGATTCATCTTTCCTACTCCAGGGTCTTTTGCGCTTAACATTGTTGTAGACAAACCACTTCTCGTCCATAGTAATGATACGCTTCAAAAATGGATCATTTTCTTGGAGTTTGAGAAGCAAATCACAAACGTCAATGCGACGGCACAAATTTTTTTCCGTATGAAGTTGAGGAATCCATATGTCGAGCTTTGAGATTAAACCTATCCGTTTCAAATGATTATGAACGGTCGAATTCGATAAATTTAATCTCTCAGCGATCACACGAGTTGTTATTCGCCGGTTTGCATCAATAAATGCCTTTATTATCTGTATTCCATGGGGAAAATTTTGCTACTCACAAATACTTCTAGCTACTCGCAGCTACTCTTGCTCATACAAATGAGTACTTCGCATGAGTAGTTACGCATACAATTTACGGTAGGGGGATTTTAGTTCCCAAAATGAAAATAGAAACCTTAGCGAGTTCGTTGGATATGTTGAAGTGTCATATTTTTGTTATGTTTACTTTATTCGTACAGCAAAAGCGAAAAGAAATGGAATCAAATATTACTGGAGTATGTTTTTACATAAAAAAAATGTTGTCACATACTATATATAAAATATCTTAATATAACTTATTTAAAAGTGTAGAACGAGTTTCAGCCCCATCATTTTCTTTTTTGGTGACATATTCTTCTAATAGTTTAAGTTTTTTTATTTTTTACGCTTGTTCTTAACTTTTTCCTTGGTTTTCATTTCAGCTTGTGGTACTTCAGACACATTTGATGATAACGAATCAAATGAATGTTTTTGCTATCCCCGGATCACTCTGAAATATTTCCTCCATTTCACTTAGGTATAAAAATTTCATAGCACTCGTCCTTGTACCTCTGTCTTTCGCATTTTTGAATATGTTTTCTTAAAATGTTTCCTATTTCTCGTTTTGAAATATTCCTCTTTTCGGTTGGCATAAACATTTTTTAGGCATTATGTAATATTTATAAAATTCAAAGGTTGTACGAAACACATTCACTTCACTTCACGTTGACAAGCTGAATAAACCCAGTATTGTTGTTGACTATTTTGAGGTTATATTTTACTTCGGTCAGTAAGATCTGCGTTTCATTGGGCATCTATTCCTAAGTTATTGCGAGTAGCAAAATTTCCCCAATGGAATACAGCTATTGTGTCTTCATCAGGTTCAACTGGCCTTCCAAAACGTGGTGCATCTTCAAGATCAAAATATACCGAAAATGCTGTTTTTCACTTTCCATATTTGAAAGTGTATCAATCAAAAAATACTGTGCAGAAACAATCGAAGTAAGCCTTTCTATGTCAGCTGTCAAAATACATATGATTATGCGGCTTAAGTGTGAAGTTGGTTGTGACAGAATACAATTAGTCCTCTGTTAGGGAAAAACGAAATTACTTTCCGATATTTCGGTAAAGACGCTCAGAATTGACGCTAACGGTCTTCCCTTCTTCATTTTCAAAGTAATTAAGGTAATGGTGCTCAGAATTGACGATAACGGTAGTAAAAAAAAGTCAGTAATGGCGCTCAGAATTGACGGTAACGGTCTCCCCTTCTTCATTTTCAAAGTAATTCAGGCCAATAACACCTTCAGATCAAAATGCACACCAGAAAGGTTAATCCATACTTACTTGTGGGTTTTCAGAGCCCCATATATGTCAATTTTACTTATTGACGTATTCGAATACATGGCTACGGCATAATCGCCACTTCTGTAGAAGTTTTTCAATAAACAGTGCCACCAGCAACACGAAAACCCACGTTGCGTTGCTGGTGACACTGTTTGGTTGAAACTACATATAATTCGAAGTAAAATCTTTAAGTTCAGGTAAAAAAAACGGCATAGGCGCTAAGAATTGACGGTAACGGTTTCTCCTTCTTCATTTTCAAAGTAATTCAGACCAAAATGCATACCAGAAAGTCAATTATTCTAGATACAATGGTTAGTCCATAATTACCTGTGGGTTTTCAGAGCCCCTTATATACCAATGATACCTTCAGACCAAAATGCACACCAGAAAGTCAATTTTTCCAGATACAATGGTATATTGTGCCCCATATATATTGATATATATGAGCCCCATATATATCAATTTTACTTATTTACGTATTCACCGAGCAAAAAATGAGCCTCATCGCAAAAGAATTTTTTTTAAATCACCTAAACATGGCTACTGCATAATCACCACTTCTCTAGAAGTTTTTTCAATAAACTGTGCCATCAGCAACACGAAAACCCATGTTGCGTTGCTGGTGACACTGTTTGGTTGAAACTACATATAATTCAAAGTAAAATCTTTAAGTTCGGGTAAAAGAAGTCGGTATAAGGGCTTATAATTGATGGTAACAGTCTTTCCTTCTTCCATTTCGAAGCAATTCAGGCCGATAATACGTTCAGACCAAAATACACACCGGAAAGTCAATTTTTCCAAAAACAAAGGTTAATCCATCCTTACTTGTGGCTTTTCAGAGCCCCATATATATGAATTTTACTTATTGATGTATTCTCCGAGCAAAAAATGAACCTTATCACAAAATATATGAGGCTCAATTTTGCTTATTAACGTATTTATTGAGCAAAAAATGAGCCTCATCGCAAAAAGAGAGAAAAATGAGCCTCAAAAATAGTGAAAAAAAACTAAAAAGTTATTAAGTTTATAAATAAAAAAATGGTAAATTTTAGAATAAATAAATTTTATCATTTTTGTTTTTTATGTTAAGCAGTTGTTATATGAAAAGGCAGTATTTTCAGAATTTTAAAATGAATAATTCTTAAGTTAGGTTCCGTTGTATTTGAAATAAAGAAAATCCAATATTAATTTTGAACTTTTCATCATATTGGAAAGAAACAAATACAAACAAATATAAGAAAAGCTGAATATTAAAAAAAAAATCAACTTCTGTTATTGACGACTTATTTCACTTATTTTGCTACTGACATTATCGTTGCTTTAGTTTTTTCTATAAATTTCTGTGTCAGCAACAGAAATTTTCCTATAAATGGAATTCGGAAGATGCAATCGAAAATATATACTCTCACCGACCACCTCTAACCCAAAAAAAAAAGCTGAATAATTTCGAATCTATTTACACACTTGTATTTACTTGTACATGTGTACATAATTGTTTATTTTGTTAACTTCTTTAAATCTTCCTTAGGAATTGGCTAAACCGAATGTTTGTAATTTATTTTCATTGTTTTTACTTTGAAAAGCCCTTCAACCATCTAGGAACGATTGTACGTACGCTCGTATTGTGTTCATTGTTGTTATTTAATTCCATTTCAAGATTGAAAGTTTCACAGTTATTTGTGTCGATGGTGAAGGTGACAAACGTCGCTTTTTCTAATCATGACGATAGGACAAAATGCCGGCACCACAAGCTATGGGCTATATTAACAACGAAATCTCTATAAGCGATAGTATCCGAAATTTGGGGCCCCGAAGGCAAAACAAAATTATCCAGACATGTGCCGAGCAACACTAGTACTTTTGGTGGGGGGGGGGGGGGGTGGAGGAGTAGGGGGTTGGTACCCAGTATACTGTCTAGTAGTAACAGCTTGAGGAAACATTTAAATGCAAATAGTTCTTTTATTAATGACCACAATCTGCATCTGATACTATTCAGCAAAGTTTTCAAAACTTTAATGCTAGAATTTCTGTTTAGATTTTTTGTTTATTTTTTGAATCCACTTTTACTTAGGTTAGTGCGATGATGTGCTCCCAACTCCAGTTTGTTTTGGATAAAATTCCTATTTGCCAAACGAAAGGACATACATTGGATAAGGTAGGATCCCGATTAACATCTGTGCGTTTGATACATCTGTTGCCTTTAACTAGTTTTGTGTAGTTTAAGTGTTTAAAATTCCATATTAAAAAATTTGTTCCATATTTGAGAGTATATGTTTATATACATACACGTATTAGTTGGTTGGTTGCCTTCATATTTATTTTTTTATCTTCAATTTAGAAAATTTCAATAAACGTTTTCTAATATCTTTCAAGTAAGCTAAATCGATTATTGAAATTGATACTCGTATTTGTTACCAATATCAAAGAAAGTCTTTTACTTAATCTAAATTAAATTGAATATTATCACAGATAATAGTTCAGAAAAATTCTTAAAAATAGACCCCGTTTTTCTTAAAAATTTCAAGAATATTTATCACAATCGATACAGAACCATATTTTTTTTTTCGAATAGATTATTTTATTCTTCCTAATTAAAATCTATTTGTTAATGAATCTGCATATTTAGTGAATTTAATTTTATTAATTTTTTGCTCGCAAGTTGAAATTTTTTTTTCAAGGATATACTAGGAGTAGTTTATACATCAATGTTATCCCTTTGAAAGTAGTTCCCTTAGGCAAAGACGAAGTCTGCTCAAAAAGTAACACGAATTTTGAATTTCCGCGGTTTACGTATATTCGATTTTCGTTTTTCTGTGGCGTTATGTTGGTACTCATGTCTCTCATTCATGCCGACAAGTTCGGCCATTTTAAATTTTCAGTTAATTTTTGACAGCTGCTTTGCTTGCACTTGTTTTAGCTCGTCTTCGATTTTTGCACATTCCAAAAAATGCATCAAAGAATCTTTTTCGGGAACAAGAAAAAGTCACAGGGTGCCAGATCTGGGGAATACCGTGGCTGCGGCATTATTAGTGTGTTGTTTTTGGCCAAAAATTCGCGCACAAGCAACGATGCGTGAGCAGTGGCGTTATCATGGTGCAAAAGCCAATTTTTGTTCTTCCACAAATCCGGGCGTTTCTAGAAGATTGCTTCACGCAACTTGCGCATAACTTGTAGGTAATGTTCCTTATTGATCGTTCTACCTTGTGGCAAGAACTCATGATGCACCACGCCCCTACAATCGAAGAAAACTGTAAGCAAAACCTTCACATTCGACCGAACTTGGCGCGCTTTTTCGGTCTTGGCTCTTGCGGCAGCTTCCATTGGGATAATTGAGCTTTGGTTTCCATGTCATAACCATAAACCCATGATTTCTTACCAGTTATGACCCTCTGGAGCAAATTTGAGTAGTCGCGGACCGAGTCCAACAGATCCTGAGCAATGTTAATGCGATGCTGTTTTTGGTCAAAAAATGGGCAAAAACACGTCCAAGCAAAGGAGCTGTCGAAAATTAACTGAACATTCAAAATGGCCGAACTTATCGGCATAAGTGAGAGACATAAGTACCAATATAACGCCACAAAAAATTGAAAATCGAATATACGTAACCTGCGAAAATTTAAAATTCGCGATACGTTTCGAACAGACCACGTACTTTCTGATACATGCGAAAAAGTTATCAAAACTTACCTCAAACGAGTAAGTCCTGCAAGAAATCACGTTGGAAGGATATTTAAATAATGTTATATATTTGTGTCAAGATATAGGACTTATTATTAATTAAAAGTTGTATAAAAATATAAATTTTTATTCAACTTTTATTCTAAAAATCTTCACTTAATCGAAAAATAGTACCAATTGGATAATCGTATTCTCCTACTTACTCCCCTTAATATATCATATAAAATATTAAAATAAAGCCCTTAATTCGAATTTATCTTTAAAGGAGAATCTTCGATATAAGACATTATATTAGAATCTTCATAAGATAGAATTGTATTTAGATTTTAAATTTGTATTCAAAAAAATTGAAGCAATTGAATCTAGATTTTCTTAAATCTAGAAATTATGGAATTATGTTTCTTTTCAATTAATTTCATTTTTTTTTCAATAAAAAACTACAAAAACTTCAACTAGAATCGCCTTCAGCTCCTTGGTTACACTCTTTTTGGATATTATCAATAGTACCGATATGACATCCTTTCAATTATTTTTTAATCTTGGAGAACACCAAAATATCATACAAACTAAGATCAGATTAATAAAGGAGCTGGCAAAGTACACCAATCCCATTTTTTCGATAAAAACTATCAGACTTCTTTTTCTGATCATTTTAAAATTTTTTTATAAAAAAAAGTTTTCCTTATAACGAATTTCTTGATTTTTATCAGTTTTCGACGTTGAAGACCTTTAGTTAGTGATGGTCATCTTCTACTGCTTTTCTATTATCCAAAAATGCTCAATGCCTCCAAAAAACATCTGCTCTTAATAGGAGGTATTTTACAAAGGCTCGTTGCAATTTTTTTGTAAATCACCGAACATAATCCAAATTATGCTGTTCCATTTTTCGTGATGCAACTTCAAAAATACAACTTCACTTAACACATCAAGTACTGGACTATTCGTACTCACAATGATGACAGTCTCATAACTTTTCGGCAATAATCTTTTATATAAAAAAATATTGTTTTGTGCAAAAAAAAACGCAATAAAAAACAAAATAAACAGGATCACATTCTTAAATAGAAATTTTCAATAACAAATTATAGTACCTTACGTTAATCAGGCGACTATAAAATAAAATAATTTTAAATTATATGTACTTTAAAAATAAAAAGCTTTCACTATACAAAATAATGATTATGGTTTTAATATAAATACTTTGAATATTAAATGTCCTTACTAAGATAGTTTTGTTGTTGTTGTGGGTAATTATTTCGTTAACAAAAAATAGGTAGAACAACAGGAAAAACGCCTTCATTTCGTATATAATATTGTACTAACTCCTTTTTTAAAAAAAAAATATTAATAAAAAGGATTATATCCTCTTAATTCGTTAAAAATTTCTTCCAAGTCTTTGTTTCAATTTTTTATATAAAAAAAATTGCAGTGCTTCTAAAAATTAAAACAACTAAAATTCTACCATCCAGCAAACTCGTAATCAGTTTAAAAATATAATTTCAACAAATAACATTCTTTCTGGTTAGGCAATCCTTTTAATCCACAATCTTCTGCTG
Organism: Atherix ibis; assembly: GCA_958298945.1. Lineage (NCBI taxonomy): Eukaryota > Metazoa > Arthropoda > Insecta > Diptera > Athericidae > Atherix > Atherix ibis. The sequence goes on along the minus strand of OY282605.1, from coordinate 23,678,442 downwards.
ACATTTTCAAGGTACGATTAAACGATTACCGGGCCATAACAACATTTACAGATTTTTGATATAAAATTTGTCATAAAAGTTTGACTAATAGTAAAATTACACAATTTTGACCTGTAAACGTTGCTAGACGAAACATTGTCAGACCATTTGAAGGCATTGTTTGAAAATATTTACAAGCGACATCCGGTAGTCATGTGATCACACTTTGAGACTATTATCAGTAAATTTGGAGGCATTTACACATTGTCAGATGGTGAAATTTATAATATCTGACAATGTCAAAATAATCTGACAATAGTTTTGACATTTCAGTCAGAAATTCACTGCGTTGTTGTTTGCTTCTTCAATTTCTCCCTTGTAATTCATTGCAGCTTTTAAAAATATAACCCTTTAAAAATGGTAGCAACACAAATTTTTTTTATTTCTGGTTATTATTCTCACAAAATAATTCCTTTTAACATTTCTTTGGGAATATGGCGATTTTTATACAAATGTTCTAATTACATTTGTATCGGTTTTAAGATCATCTTTTGTCTTTGCTAAGCAGATGATCGGTCCGATGCAGCTATCCCACTGCTTATTTTTTGTGCACTTTTTGGTGCGGTTTTATGGTTCGTTCAGAAGAAAGGGTGGACATTATGTCCATTACGTGTTATTGTCTTTGACTAATACGGGTATTTATCCACGATTGGTTTTTCTTTCCGAAAGCTGGTATTGATATTTCGGAGTTCCTGATGACTGATGTCTTTTTCAGGTGTTTTTTCCCGCATTTTTTTGTTTAGGAGAAGGATAAGGGGATACGGAAATTAAAGTATTTTCTTTTTTTGGAATTAGCATATGACTATACGTCAGTGCGATTCGAACCCACGAGGTATTCCATTCTTCACAATAAACAAAACAATCAACTGTCAAGCAAAAACAATATGGCGCTCATGTCTTACAATAACCATTATCGCACGCGTATTTATGCTAATTTTTAAATTATTATTTTGAATTAATTGATTAATAATACAATAGAATAACTTTTTAATGAATTATAAATTTTTTGACCTACTAAAAAGTCTGATCATCTTTTATCAATATTTTTTAATATTTGACTTCCTAAAAATAAAGGATAATAAATAATTCCATAAGTAGAAATATAAGGTATAAATCATATTCTCCCTAAATATGTTGATAAAAAATTAACTTTAGTCACAACACGACTATTCACTTCAATTATTTTTATTATTTTTAAAATAACAACAAAACATCAATATCGAAATTAAAAAGTTCCGAAATGTCAAAATTTATCTCTACACAAAAAGTTTTCACTCTCGTTTAGCTGCGCTAAATCGGAGAGTATTGGAGATCGCGTTAAAATTTATCTTAGCTCGAGCTGCATACCGGCCTTTAGAAGGTAAATGTTGTGGTTAACATAAATATTTATGTGAAAAAAAGCCAGCCAGTATTTCAAATACAAATAAGACAATCACTTTTCTAATGGTGTGTCTGCAATGCCCATTAGCACCTTATATAATAAATAGGACTGCCTGACAGCTATACACGTGGAAGCATACTGCTAGATTATGACAATCGTCTTATTGTACCTTTAGTAGTCAAAATTTATTTTACTATTACAGGATCTTGAATTAGATCACTCACTATACAAGGATAAAAAAGAATATTAGGAAAATTTCTGATAAGAAATTATTAGGTGTAAGGGAATGTTCTATCGTTTTTCTTTTCTTGAAGAAAACCAAATTTTTTTTCTTTACTTTTTATTGGAAATTGAATTCAAAATATTATTTTCTTTGTCAGCTAAAACTGTTTGCTAGCTTATCCATTTCCCTGGAGAAGAAGTCCTCGCTTTTAGAGACGAGATAGTTTTCCATTGCCATTTGGACATCCTCAAAATTTGCTTACTCATTTCTTCGTTTGCTTAATGGCATCCACAAAATTTGCTTAATGGCTCCGTTTTGTGATGATGAATATTCGAAGCACATATATGGAAATTCTTTCAATTAAATTTTTTCTCGTTTAATTCATGTGACACCCAAACAGAGTGTTTTAATACAAAACCAAGCCTTTTAATGTGATCCAAAGTAGTTGTTTGATAAATTCTAAGCTTGAAGGCTATATCGGCGGAAGTTAATGGTCGATTTGTCCTTCTCATACTGCGGACTGCGTCATAATTGACATGTGATGCCCTTCATATACTGGGTTCAACTTTAAAAGAAAAAACACGCGAACGAAATTTTATAAACCATCTCTGGAATATTTCACCACATAAGTTTTTTTTGCTGCCGAGACCTCGTTGTTTCCCTTTTTGGATCTTTATACTGTATGTCTTAAGTGAGCTTTTTCTTCACTCATGCTAACGGTTCTAAAGGTGTAAGGAAACTGACCAATATTCAAAAAAAAGTTCTATAAATCAAATTTACCATATGCTAACGTACCTGTTCAAAATGGTTTCGATCAGGGCAAAATTCTTACCAAGGACCGACAACGCATAAAAGTGAATTGGAGATTCTGTCCAAATTTTTTCGGGAATACATTCGTAAGAGCGCACACACTTGAAAAATAAGCTTTTACGAAACACTTCGTATTCTGAAATAAAAACTTTCTATTTACTGTTGTGAAGAAGAAAACTATTTATGCAAATGTGTTAATTTATATTTAATAGTTCGTAAACTATTTAATATTTAATAAAACCACACTTAAACTTTCACTTCACGGTAAGTGTCTAAATGTCAATAAAAGTATGCAAGCATTTCAGTAAGCTACCACTTCATGGAGAATGGCGTATTTTAAAACTCTCCGAAAGCCTACAAAATTGAGGCACTTGATATTTGATTGATATTTACAAAATAAATAATAAACCTAAAATACAATTGCATTTAATATTAAAAGATTTTACAAAAAATAAATATTATCTGTTGTTGTGTTTAAATTGTATTTTTCTTTGGAAGAAATGAGTTAAAAAGGAATTCAAAAAATTTCTATTCCTAAAACTAGATGTCAGTGGGTCTCATGTCTACATAAAAAATTTACACGAATGTATGCAAGTAGTACGATTTCTCGCCGCTTTTGTAATAATTTAGACAGAAAATTGCGTATACATATATACAACAGCTTTACAACAGCTCTCAATCGTATAATATTTTTATCTATTTTCGATGTTCAAGGCCTCTTTGTGCAAGGATTCTCATATTTTCCATTAGTTCTCTAGTTTGAAGGCCTGTCTAAGCAAAGTTCCTCTTCCACTCCTACTCGGCTTTCCAAAAAAACTTATTGATAGGTATGGTCGTGTGACAGGATGGCGTTGTCATGGTGGACTATCCAAGTATCTGCAATGTTTACCGAAGTTTTTCTGGAACCTTTCAAAATTCCACTTTTTCATCAGTTTTCCATGTTAAATGCCTCCCTGAGCGACGTTCGTCTTCCACTGTTTCTCAACCTACGAAAAATGATTTTTACCACCGAAAAACGTATACTTTTGATACGGAATGTTCCCAATAGGCTCATTGCAACTTTTCGTAAGTCACTAACTAAACTTGCAATTTAATCAAGCTTAACACAAATTTTGATAGCTACAAATTTAGCTGTTCCATTTTTTATGACGCACCTAAAAACAAAACTTTACTTATCATACTACGGAGCGAGGTGCAAACTTATACTGCCCGTCTAGGAGATGATGACTATTATTGTATAAGATAATGGAGTGCAGGGTTCTTGCCTATGCAGATGACCTAATCATTTTTTTGAAGGTGATAGCAGAAAGAATCTGCAGGCAAGACGCTTAGAATGTATGAGGTATGTATATGAATGGGGTGAGCATGTGGGTGGCTGTGAAATAAAGAGCGAATACATGTTGCTGAAGAGCACACTGAGCCCAAGTAGTCGACCGATTTGTGAAAATGAAGTGTGTGGCACTGAATGTATGCAAGTAGTACGATTTCTCGCCGCTTTTGCAATAATTCAGACAGTAAATTGCGTATACATATGGTATACGAAAATCTGACGTTTCTTATATTCAGTAAAACAAATTACTGAATATATTTCAGTTTATTATTATCTGAAAATCTTCAAAAAATCCACCAACTATTTACAATAAAAATCATTGAAATTTCTTTTTAAAATCTTTTCTTTTATTTAAAACTTTTAACAAAAATTGTAGAAAATAAAATCGTATTTTTTTTTTATATTAATATTTTAATTATATTTTTTATTAATTTAATTTATTTTTAATATACTCATTATTAAAATGTTAAAGAAACAGTTTTTTTTAGATTTCGTTAAATTACTTTTGCATTTAAATTTGGGCAATATTATGTGTTGATTTGCTCTCTTTATTCGATGATAATCGTACATTTAACATATAACGTTTTTTTTTTATATTTATAGTTAATTATAATTTACTATGAATTTTTATTTAAAGTTTTTTTTTTTTAAATGTAACCTTAATTTTTAAAGTATTCTTTAAATTAAAATCAAATTTTTTATTTTTAGAAACTTACATAAATTAAATTATTAACTAATTAGTATTAAATAACCAACTGACTCTACTAAATGACTAAACTGACTTTGACTGATTAATTAAATTTTATTATTGACTCATTTGATAGCTAATTATTATTCATATCTTATCTTCTTATCAATGACTTTGGTGCATGGCTGACTATATGTATATGGATAAATATGTGTGGATGTGTGTGCTTACTATGTATGTATTCGTATGCTGTGTAGGCATGATATTATGTGCAATTAAATATGAAATTTATTTTAATTCTTTTTCAATTTTTTTTATTAAATTATATTTTTTTTTCTCATATTTGATTACACTTCAAGTTTTTATTTTATTTAAAATGTGCTGCAATTATTACCATTGGTACAGCCAAACTCGTACCTCAATAAATTTGGAATTTTCTTATGAAATTAAAAGCTTTTCTTTTATTTTCTATTTAATTAAACTTAGTTTTAAAGACTTTTATCTAATATTACAATAGTAATAATAATAATAATTATTATTATTATTATTTTTACTATTATTATTATTAAAATGGTTATTTTCTTCTAAAAATTAAAACACTTTGTTTTTTTTTGGTTAAAAACATTACTTTCTCTATTTTTAATATTATAATTAGTTTTTTTTTCTTCATTTTCTCTTGAGTTTTTTTTAATATTTGGTGCGAATTAAAATGTAATAATATTATGTTGTGAGACAATTTATTCAATTGTTAATTCTTAAATAACTATTGCACATGTTACTACCTAAAAGTATTTTCTATTCAGATTCTCTTCAAACTTCAATAAAATATAATGAAAACAATTTTAAGAAAAATAATTATCAAAATAAATGAATTATTTTGTAATAGAAATAAAATTAAATTTTACATAAATAATGTACTTGTTATCCAATTTTTAATTTAGAAAATAGAGCTCTGTCATTTGACAGCTGTCAAAAAATTATGTTTTTTAAGATAAAAATTTATTTAGATTGAAGTATGCCATTTAAATTAAAAAATGCGGATTGGATACTAATTTTTCAAATAAATTTTCTTTAATGATTATTCTCGGTGAATACGTCAATAAGGAAAATAACCATATATGAGGCTATGTAAAACCACAAGTAATTGTGGAGAAGCCATTTTTTATTGAGAAAGTGACTGTCATGTACCCGCGAGAAGCCATTGTATTCGTAAAAAACTGACTGTATGGTATATATTTCTTTGAAAATGAAGAAGGACAGACAATTTCGGTGCGCTATGGCCTTATGATTATATTATTTCTTTTCCACTGAAAACAACGAATTTAATCTAGACTATATGTGGTTTCAAATAAACCGCTTAAAATGCTACAGAATATGATAAATTTTTGATTTCTTGCACGAAATGTTCCCAGTAAGGCTAATTGTGTGTAAAACCACAAGCAATTGTGGAGAAGCCATTTTTTATGCACAAACTGACTGTCATGTACCCGCGAGAAGCCACCGTACTCGTAAAAAGTGACTGTCTGGTATGCATTTTAATCTAAAGGTGTCATTGACCCATATTTCTTTGAAAATGAAGAAGGACAGACCATTTCGGTGCGTTATGACCTTATTAATATATAATTTTTTTTAATCTAAAAACAACGAATTTAATGTAGACTATATGTGGTTTCAACAAAATGACTTTAAATGCTACAGAATATGATATTTTTTTGATTTCCTGCGCAAAATATTCCCAGTAAGCGTAATTTCATATTTTGGTATTGTTAATTCTCCTTTAAGATCGTGTAATTTGACGTAATTTGACTTTTTTACTTATCATATTTTATTGAAAAATTTTATTTACGTAGACCATTTTTTTTAACTTTAGAGCATTAAAAAGTCAAAATTTCTCAAATAATGGAAAAATTGCGTCCCACAAAATAAAAACAATCTCAAAAGGAACAATTCCTGTGAAAATTGTTTTGCCCGTTATTTGAATAATGTCACAATATAATACAATTAAAATATTACAAAAATCTAAATTTCAAATGTATTTCCAAAATTTGACTTTACTTTCTCCAAAATATTTTTATGTAAATGCATGATTTGGCATGATTTGGATAATATTAATAATAGTAATATTTTTAAAGTTTATGGTAGAAATAATTGTGTAAGAAAAATAAAATTTCCCATAAAATTTTAACGGAATTTCCATAGAAAAATTGCATCAGAATTGTAGAAAAATTGAATTGAATCTTTCACTAAATCTATGTAAATATTATAAATATGATAAAAATAAAAATTAACAATTAATAAATATTCTAAATAATATCGTGTATTTTATATTTTCTTCTCCATCTTCCTCATCTGGTTTTTATATCGAGAATTTATTCTGTATTTTTCAATCACTTTTTACCTGTTATTATTTAGCTTCAGTTTTTTTATATTTATTATTTTTTATTTTTATTTTAATTTTTATTTTTAATTTTTTTTTTGTTGTTGCTTAATTTGACTAGCATAAGTATTTCTTTTTCGGTTTCATCATTCGAATACGTCATTTGGTGGTGGTGGCCGTATTTATGCCATTCGTCACAACGCTCGCCGGTTGCCCGTTGCCTGGCTGTAGTGGTTGCGGTTGCGATGGTGGCGATCGGACTATTTGTGCGCGAACTGACTGTGACTGTATTTTTGACGCAGCGGCAACAGCAGCCGCTGCTGCAGCGCTAACATCGGAACGGGCATTACCGCATATCTGTTAAGGATGACATCAGAACAAAAAAAGGACGATTTTTTTTAACAAATTAAATCGAAAATAATGGGGAAAATATCGTATCGAAAACAAAACATTTGATTTTTAACAAAAATTCATTTAAAAAAAAATGAAAAGATTTTTGATTTTTGTGGCGTCATATTGGTACTCATGTCTCTATGTCTCTCACATATGCCGACAATTTCGGGCATTTTGAATGTTCTGTTAATTTTTGACAGCTGCTTTACTTGCACGTGTTTTGGCTCGTCTGTATCAATGGATGAAAGAATCTGTATCAAATTTTGTATGAAAAACAAAATTAATTGCGCGAACGCATTCCGAATGTTGACTGTGACATATGGTGAAGCTACCTTGGACCGAAGCAACGTTTATCGGTGGTACAAAATGTTCTCAGAGGGCTGAGAAGATTTGAACGACGAAAAGCGTTCCGGACGCCCGAGCACGTCAACAACAGACGAAAACATTGATGAAGTGAAGAAAATAGTATTGGCCAATCGTCGAATCACCGTTAGAGAAGTTGCTGAGGACTTAAACCTATTGATTGGCTCGTACCATTTGATTTTTACCAATGATTTGGTCGTGAGACGGGTCGCCGCAAAATTCGTACCAAAATTGCTCCATTTCGACCAAAAACAGCATTGCATTAACATTGCTAAGGGCGGTTGGACACTGTCCGCGACTACCCAAATTTGCTCCAGAGGGTCATAACTGATGACGAATCATGGGTTTATAGTTATGACGTGGAAACCAAAGCTTCATCATCCCAATGGAAGCTGCCGCACAAGCCAAGACCGAATAAAGCGCGTCAAGTTCGGTCGAATGTGAAGGTTTTGCTGACAGTTTTCTTCGATTGCAGGGGCACGGTGCATCATGGGTTCTTGCCACAGGGTAGAACTGTAAATTAGGAATATTACCTACAAATTATGCGCAAGTTGCGCGAAGCAATCCGTCAGAAACGACCGGATTTGTGGAAGAATAAAAATTGTGTTTTGCACCCTGATAACGGCCCTGCTCACGCATCGTTGCTTGTGCGCGAATTTTTGGCCAAAAACAACACACAGCTACCGTATTCTCTAGATCTGGCCCCCTGTGACTTTTTATTGTTCCCGAAACCGACTCTTTGATCCATTTTTTGGAATGGGCAAAAATCGAAGACGAGCCAAAACACGTGTAAGCAAAGCAGCTGTCAAAAATTAACTGAACATTCAAAATGGCCGATAGTGTTGACATAAGTGAAAGACATGACTGCCAACATAACGCCACAAAAAAACAAAAATCGAATATACATACCCCGCGAAAATACTTTTTTAACAGACCTCATATGTTATAAATTGTTACTAACCTGATGGTGATGTTCCCAATCTTTGTGCTGACAGAAAGCGCCACAATATCGCGCCAAATTACATCCTGAACAAGTCTCATTTGCCTTTCTGCCGCAATTCCAGCATGCCTGGATCATTAGAAATTAATTTGTTTTTTAAGTAAAATTAAATTATGATCGTTGAACTTTGGATGAGAAAACATTTTAGTATGAGTAAAAGAAAACTTCGAAAAAGGAGACTACCATCAAAAATTTAGACAACTCACATTTTGACCAGCTGTAAGGGATGGCGACTTGCTGTCCACATCGCCACTATCGATTGCATGCTTACTCATTTCGACGAAGAATTTTTCCATTTTCAAACGTTCCTGTGCCATTATTTCGGCAGCCCGATTTTCAGCTGCTGCCACCGCTCTTTGTATTTCTATAACAGCCTGTCGTTTAACCTAATGTATATTTAAAAAAAAAATTGTATTTAACAAAAGAAAGGACGCATAAATTTACTATTAATTTGTTTTTTACCTGATTGACTGCCTCCTCAGCACTTCTTTTGAATTCGGCTACTTTCTCTTCAGTCTGGCGTCGAATTTCTGACACAGTTGCGTCTGTATAGTTCGGTTGAGGTTCAACTCCTCTTTGCTGCAGGATGGTAATAGCTCGTTTTGTCTTATCGACCATTGCCGAAATACAATTCAACATTGTGTGAATATTTTTCCACTCCTCTTCGCCACCCATTCGGGTAATTCTTTGGTTTTCAACACATCTCGCATCTCTCTCGTCACGATGATTGGACTTTATAATAAAATGAAGACATTTTGTTTTTTGTTTTTAAGAATTTAATCAAACTAGAGTTTAAAGAAAATATTTTATGACATACCTTATCTAATAGTCCAGGAAAACCTTCACTCTGACTAACAGAACTGTTTTGATACTCAAAAAGGGCTGGTTGACTACCAAACAGATGACTTGTTGACGAATTCATTAGTGTCGTATGTCCGTGCAGCCGTTTTGCCGGTGGATATATGTAATCGTTCCAGTCTGCGGCGCCATTATGTGGATCCATCATATCCGAAGATCTTCGTTTGAAAACGAACCCGTTACTATTCACTGCATTGGCTGCACTTTCAAGCGGAAGGAAAATCTCAACGTGATCGCTGGGATTGTGAGCAAATTCGATGGCACTATTCTCATTACTAGTCACATACTGAAGAGTTGTCTATCGAAAATCATTGCAAAACGTAAATAATTGGAAAAAAAAACTCCTATTCTAATAATAAGACAACTTAAAATAATAATTATACGAAAAATTGTGATAATTAAATGCATTCATTTATTGGCATGTGCAAATGACTATTAACTCGTATTCGTACGTTCGACTACTGCTAAATAACTCTTTGGGGGTCATAAACGCATTTATTTCGCATACTAATTTCCTACAGTTAGCAATGAATATATCTTCATTAGCACTCAATAATGTCTCATTAATAATATTGCTCTTAATTACAAAAACAAGAAAAAAATTATTATAAAAAAAATCATTTCGATACGATAATGCGTATCATCTGCAAAAGTTTCTGATTTCACAACATATGCTCTATAGTGTGTTGAAATTTTTGCTTCTTTTGGGGTTTTTGTTTTTTTATTTGTTGCTGCAGTAATCGTATTGTAGGTGTACGTACAGTAGTTAATTGACAACTGAATAAACAAGACTTAATCATCGACCATAGAGGAATCGTTCGTTGAGAATAGTTTTAATTAACGACCACCACCTCTCGACCAGTTGGCACCTGTCAGGTCGATACGATAGACGATTTTTTCTGTTCTTCTTGTTACTGAATATTTTATGATGACTACTTAAACCATAGACTGATTAGAGCGACATTTAGACGCGACATGGCATACTCCTCATACCATCAAATAATCAATAATCAAAACGAAAAACAAATTGTGAAGAATTAATGATTGTTGAGGACATATGCTGGTGAAATTGATAGTAAGTGAGTGGTGAGTGGTGAATGTGGAGTGCTATTTGGTCATGGTATGGGGTAGAAATTTCTAAACGGAAGTAAGTGAAAGTGTCAGTGAAGAATTATCATTTTTCCTAACACTTCGAGCAAAAACTTTCTAACGTTTTGTTCAAAATAAATACAAAAGAAATGTTTTTAATTAATTTATTTAATATCTACAACTTGTGATGTTTAAGTCAACGATTGGTGTTTCTAAGAAAATGTTGGAGGGAAAACGAATCTTCTCGGACATATATCAAGGTAATACTTGATCTGGAGAGCCGAAGGAAGCTCTTTTCCCGATGGAGATGACCATGTAATAGGATGCCGCATCCAAGTGTGTGCAATTACCGATCTGATGGAAATAATCCTTTTTCTGAACCTTTCAAGAACTCACTCTATATCTCTAATATTAATCACCGGTCTCACCTCACAAGAGTCCTCACCCGTTGTACATGTTCATCAGTTTTCGATTTTGAATGCTTCCCTGAGTAAGGTTAATTTGCCACTGTTTTTTTGACCACCCCTAAAATTGGTTCCGTTGATAAGGAATGTTCCTCATTGATTCATTTTCAATTTTATTTATCACATTCTGTAGGGTAACTAAGTTACCGGACTAGGTTGAAACTTCTTAGGAAGGAGTAGACCCTAGGAGGGAGTAACATAAAACTACCAGGTGTATAAGTATAAATCCGCTGTTTGGTCATAGATGGCGTGAGTGAGCGTATTAAGCTACCATGGGCACGCCATACTTTTATTTTATGAGTTTGACATCTGTCAACATTAATCAGTGCACATTGTCAGAAATTTCGTACAACAACATACATTTTTCCTTTGGTAATCATGTTTAGTTTTGTGCCAGAAAAAGAGCATATGCGGGAAGCTCTGCTTTTCTGCTTCAATTTGAAGAAATCGGCTGCCGAATCATAACGAATGCTTATGGAGGCCTATGGTGACAGTGCTTTATCGGAAACAATGTGCCGAGATTAGTTTCGTCGGTTCAAAAACGGCAATTTTGACTTGTAGGACAAGAAGCGTAAAAATCGGCCTTGGAAGTTGGAGGACCATCAATTCCAGGCTCTTTTGGACGAAGACGATACCCAATCGCAAAAAATGCTCCCGGAGCAATTGGGTGTTACTCAACCAGTCATTTCCATGCGTCTGCGTGCCATGGGGAACATTGGAAAGATCGGAAAATGGGTGCCGCATGAATTGAACGATAGGCAGACGGAGCGACGCCAAAACACATGCGAAATCTTGCTCGCCAGACAAAAAAGAAAGACGTTCCTGCATCGGATTGTGACAGACGATGAAAAGTGAATATATTTCGAGAATCCTAAGCGCAAGAAATCGTGGGTTGATCCCGGCCAACCATCAACATCTTCCACAAGACCAAATCGCTTCGGACGGAAGACGATGCTGTGCGTTTTGTGGAATCAGCAGGGTATCGTTTAGTATGAGATGTTGAAATCTGATGAAACTGTCAATGCCCATCGCTACCATCAACAACTGATCAAATTGCATCGTTCTCTGCGTGAAAAAAGGACGGATTATCAACAAAGACATGACACGCCGATTTTCCTATATGACAACGCACCATCGCACACGTCAAAAATGGTCCGCAACTACTTGGAGACACTCAACTGACACCTATTTTCGTTGATGGAGCACGCGCTCGCTGAGCTTATACACCTGGTATATCAAGGTAAAAGTCCGGGAATAAGTCAGTCTTATTACTTCTCTGTAACACGTAAAGGGGGTCATTGTATAAAAGTTCTCTACTGTTTACAGTGAGTTTCGAACGTTTGCCTAGAAGGCGAAGTATCGTCTGTTTAGTTTTACTCTTTTAAGGCTTAGTTCATGTGTGGATACCATGTCAAGCGTTTGTCTAAATATAGTCCAAGCGTTTGTCTAAATAAACTCCAAAGTGCCAATATTTACTGTTATGTAATATTTCACACCAATTTATAAATATATAAGGAGAATGGCGGATAGTAAAAGTTGGGTTAAGATTGTGTTTGATAAACTAGTACTAAAGGGTTTAGATTTGGACTTGGAGAATTTCGGAAATACATTGGAAAGTATCGTCTGCATAGGAGGTCTGTTCAAAAATATCGCGAATGTTGTGTTTTTTCAAAAATTATGTATTTTTTAATGAATATCTATTTTCTCCCCTTCAAAGTAATCCCCACCAGATATTATACACTTATGCCAACTTCTTTTCCAATCCTCGAAGCACTTCAAAAAATCATTTTTTGTGATCTTATGACTCTTTTGGATAGCCGCGGACAGAGTCCAACAGCTCCTTAGCAATGTGAATGCGATGCTGTTTTTGGTCGAAATTGAGCAATTTTTGTACGAATTTCGCGGCGATCCGTCTCACGCACAAATCATTGGTAAAAATCGAATGATACGAGCAAATCGATATGTTTAAGCCCTCAGTAACTTCTCAAACGGTGATTCGACGATTGGCCAATACTGTTTTCTTCACTTCATCAATGTTTTCGTCTGTTGTTGACGTGCTCGGGCGTCCAGAACGCTTTTCGTCGTTAACATCTTCTCGGCCCTCTGAGAACATTTTGTACCATCGATAAACGTTGCTTTGGTTCAAGGTAGCCTCACCATATGCCACAATCAACATTCGGAATGCGTCTGACCAATTAATTTTGATTTTCACACAAAATTTGATACAGATTTTTGGGAATGGGCAAAAATTGAAGACGAGCCAAAACACGTGCAAGCAAAGCAGCTGTCAAAAATTAACTGAACATTCAAAATGGCCGACAAAAAATCGAAAATCGAATATACGTTACCCGTGGAAATTCAAAATTCGCGATACTTTTTGAACAGACCTCGTATATATCATAAAAGTTTCAGAACAGATTTAATAGCGAACGTATAAATATTGTACAGTATAGGACCGAGTTAGCTACCTTGTGGAACACCATCAAATATAAGTTTGTTAGCTTTAGTTACTTAGACATTTGTAAGGAATCATTTTAGTATTAGGTAAATCCTCTTCAGAGAGTTTTCCAGAGCAGGCCCTATTATCAAAAGTTTCCAGAGTAGGCCCGATTATCAAAAGCGCTGCAAAGCTTCATTTGAAAGCTTCAATGCACTGGCCCTATATTCTTACTTATTTAAGACACTGTTGGGTAATTAAGCACTGAATCAAATGATTCGAGCAGATGATATAAGCAATGTAGGAATACTTTTTCAAAAAATTTTGTCAAGAATGAAAGGAGACCTACGGATCTATAGGAATTAAGGCAGTTCGTTTTTATTATTGCAAATTTCCAGAGGATTAGAATTGTTTGTTGGCGATAAGGGATTATTTCAATTATTCCAAAATTGCAGAGTTCCAAAAGGTTTTCTGTTTATTATGGCTTCAAATGGAAAAAATATGGGCTTTTATTTCTGTGATATGATTGGTCACATGACATAATTTTAAATTTTAAAATCTTCTTGGAAAATTTACATTTTTTTGTTGGAAAAACAATAATTTTTTTTTCTCGATAAAATATGGCAATTAAAACGAAACTTTCTTTATTTAATTCTTTTAATAACAATTTCCCTTTCTCCTCCTTACCTGATTAGTGGCTCTAGCTAATCCATTGATCTCACGTTGAAGTAGAGGAACATGTGATTTAAGAAATGGAATGACGTATGGTCTGAGGGGAAAATTTGTCAATTCCTGAAGTGCAACTTTAAAATCATCTGTTGATACACCGCCGCTCTATTAAAATTGGAAAATACACAGAAAAAAATCCAATAAAAATTTGATAACTCTCACCAATGGGGTTGTTGTTTTCTTTTTAATAAAAGGATTAAAACTTACTGCTAACGAAAGGACAAGAGCACGTATACGATCACTTGTTTCAGGATTTGCTTCCTGTCCAAACTGAACTAGTGATCCGAGAAATTTTCGAATTTTACTCAAAGCTCTCGATTGTTCATGGTGTGGGGGGATTGCTGATGAGGCGGGTGGAGGTGTTGTAGTTGCACCATTAATAACCGGGGATGAGCTGGAATTTCTATTGGGTCTGGGCGGTGCCAGACTGTTGTGATGAATTTGAGGTGACATTGGTGATCGGGGCGCTACTGCTCGTGCACTTTCTGGTGAATCTGGTGTTCGACAGCTATCCTTACCATTACCTGAAACCAAGAACAGAAAATAAAAATTACTACGACAAAAAATATAACCACTACTATTAGAACAAAAATATCATATATTGAAGAAAAGCTTCTGTTTATTTGTAGAGATAGTGGCTGATACGTGTCCATATCAGATAAATGTATTTGGATCGAAATACCTTTCGGGTAATAATTGGACTACAATAGCATAGGAAAAGGAGCTAAATCCAAAAAGTCCTTTCACAAACAGACACACCATTTATTACGAGATACAAATTCGCTTTCAATGCGAGCACATGTACTGGCAGTGCAGCTTATTTAGTGGACCAATTCCTCCACAAAATCGATTGTACTACAATATTATCGTTTAGCCATTATCATCCATCGAAGTTACTCTACACGATTAGCAACTGCAAACTGCCAATTCATAAATGCTGAGTACTTGCAAATCCCAAAAATACTTCGCATACCACGAGCACTTTAGTTGCTTTGATTGCGAACAAGGAATCTCTCGCAGGCAAGTGCGTTTGACAAACTTTGTGTGTTCTACGTGTCTTCAATACGGCATTATTTCCAAACGAAAGTTTAACGTTACAACTGGGAAAATTGCTGCTCTTTTGTTAGATGTAAAATCTACCAATTTCAATATCGAGTCCACCTGCACATCCCCAACAGCACCCCAAACAGGGTTAAACAAATTTCGGGCATCAGATGAGAGCTTGGTGATGGTCGTACCCGGTACTTATAGACTGAAAATGCTTTCTTCTGTTTTAGAAATCTAAACGACTATTGTTCCAAGGGATCAAATTATATGCCGTCTGAACCCGAAAGCCATTTTATAATGCGTATTTGAAATTCTTTTTCTAAAACTATACGCTTAGAAAAGCAATAGACTCAATGGAATGTGTGCGTAGAATTCTTAATAACTTCACTTCGTGCAAAATCATAACGACAAGTGCCAGAAGGACTGTTAAATTTCACTGAACATAAGAAACAAGGACTATTTGTAATAGTGTTGGAAGGTTGGTAATATATTAAAGAGATTTTGTATAAAATTCAATAAAATCTCACTTAATTTTTTAATAGATTTTCTTTCTGAAATAACTAAAGTTTTTGAGTTTATATAAAGAGACTATCCATTTTAAATTTTGGAAAGTAAAATTTAAAAAAGTACATTTAAAATATAGATTTTGGTAAAATTTTTAATTTATTATATTACTTGTATCTTGCCATTATGCATAAAAAATAAATTTAATCAAATATAAACCAAAAAATATTTTTCTCCAAAATCGATACTTTTGACGTAATCTTTAAGGGACTTTTTTTGCACATTTATGGTTGTTATTCGCTCATTATTTGACCGATATTGATTTAAAATTTAAGAATTATCTACGTTAATATAACTTTTTATGTAAAACTACAAAAAGAAATCCAACAGCGTCAAGTCACACGGTATAGTATTTTATAAAGTCTGATTAGAAAAAATTCCAATTACGTCAAATTACACGATCTTGAAGGACAATTCACATCACCAAATCTCGAAATTATACATTCTGAGAATTTTTCGCGCTATAAAGCTTAAATAAAGTCGTATTGTATGGCTTATGGCACAGTTTTGTTTAAATTATATACGGTCAAGATAAAAATATTTTAGTTCAAACTAAAAACAGTCGATAATGATACGACCATGCTACGAGACTTGTTACAGGACTCAATATTTAAAGACTTTTTCGCATATTTTAGGCCAAAATTCTGCCATTATATAAGGAATGTTGATTTCTTAATGCTCTAAAGTTTAAGAATTATCTGCGTAAATATAGTATTTTATAAAGTCTACTAAGAAAAAAAATCAATTGTGTCAAATTATACGATCTTGAAGGACAATTCATATCACCAAATTTCGAAATTTTTCTGGCATTAAATCCAAAATTTATTATGTTGTATAATTATAGATATTTTATATAGAAAAAATATTCTAGATTAAAATTTTTGATTCTAGGCCAAACAAAATCAGTAATCATAAGGCCATAGCGCGCCATAGTGGTCTCTTCTTCTTCATTTTAAGAGCAAAATGCACACCAGAAAGTCAATTTTCGCAAATACAATGGCTTCTTCATAGTTTTTAAAATTTTATATATATTAATTATGCTTATTTACTTATCTACCAGGTAAAAAATTATCATCATTGCTGTAACATTATTTTTCCTTAAAAAATCATAACCTAAAACCTGATTAAAGAATAATCGTCGTATCTTCTGCATATTTTATGGAAATTTAATAAATTCATAATATTAAATGGCAAAGTCAAATTTAAATAAATTTTATCTTAAATAATAAAAGTTTTTTTTTAAAAACTATATAAAAATAGGACTTTACTTTTAAAACCGCAAAACGGATAATACTTAAAGTTGGCAGAATTTTCAAAATAATAATAATAAAAAAAAATTATTTTTTAGTATTGGTTCTTAGAGCAGAAATTAATCTAAAATTTAGCATGGTTTAAGGCAAAATTTTTTAAATAAATAAAAAAGCCAAACTCTTTATTGGCCGCTTTAAAAACAGCTTTTGGAGACAAACAATTTGAATACTCACAAATCGCTTCATCGTTTTGGCGATGTCTTTAAATGGGGAAGGTGGATGGCATAGTATTTATAGTAAAAATTCGAAAGGAAAAAATCAAATTTTTACCAAACAACTAACAACGTAATGTTAGCAAGGACTCCTTACGATTTCATGGTAATCCATTCCATGCGAATCCAATACGACCGCCAAACTGGGGAAGCTTACTTTTGTGATTTGCTTGCGGTTGGCAAGTCATGATTAAATGCCGCAAAATCAATTGTTTTCTTTCGCATGTCATAACTTTTGCAGAGGAACAAAGCGCCCAGGTATGAAAGTTTGCCTGCGAACAAATCAGAATCCTGTCAGGTGCAGATATTTACGTTCGAGCTCCAACATAAAAGGATTCGAATATATGGTATGGTACCGGTTTTTCCGAGCACTAACAATAAGAATAAGAATCAGAGCAGACAACATGAGAGATGGGGGAACACTAAGGCAAATTTCCAGCTTACAGCAACTCCCATCTGGCCTGGATTCCCTTTTCATTTTGTTTTCAATTTTGCTGTGTGTTAACCTTCATTCGATTCAGCTCAGTTAACTCCGAAACCCTTAGAACAAGGTATCACGGGTACTATCGTAATTTGGCTCCTCTTTAAATTTTCATTTATATTATAGAAAAGGATTCGTGATGCTTTTGACGGAATCAGTCTAGAATCCCCAAATACCCTTTTCCGTTGTGTCGGCATTTGGTTTTGGGACCATTACGGAATTAGATTTGTGCTCGTATGTTTTCTCATGAAATACGTTTCCCTTCGTTTCGGTATTTTGAAACTTTTATACTTTTGTAGTTTCACCTCCACCAGACACAAACATTTCTTTTTTTGGAAAATCTCGTTTTGACATTTTTCTTCAAAATCATGAAAAAAACTAATTTATTTACTGAACTTGTGTACTAGCATAATATTGAAAATGAAACAAATTTCTGGAAGTGATTTTTCAATTTCATTAAAGAACTTTTTAGTTTATAACAAATCATACGATTATGAATGGAATTTTTGTCAAGTGCACAGAAAATTAATTCTCATATTTTCCATTAAATATTATTCAAAAAAAGAAATTCCTTTTAATTTTGAAAGTTTTCGTACTTTTTCTTTGGCAAAAATAAAGAATAAAGTAAAATAAGGGGAAGGGCGGAGGGGGGAGCTATATGATTTTACTTGACGGAAATTTCTTTTGATAAAAGCTTATTTTCGCTCAAATTTTTTTTTTGGATTTATTTTGACGTAATTTACAATTTATTTTCTAAATGCTGATTTTGGAAATGCCAAATTTTATAAAATATAGATTTTCATTCAAAATATTTTCTATATAATTCATTTTTTTTAAATTATTTTAAATATGAAAAAAAAGTTGAAGTAAAATGAATGTAAAAAAGATTTATTTTATGGTTTATAAAACATAAAACAAATAATATTCGTTTAGATTGAAGTTTGCGATTTTTTTTAATACTTAAAGTTTTTTTTTATGTTGAGGCAAAATGTTTTGAATTTTGACTTTTTGAACAAATTACTAAATGATGCTTTTTTCTCACACGGTGGATATGTCATGAAGCAGAATTGTCACATATGGGGGGCTCTAGAAAACCTATAAATGACTGCGGTCGAAACATTGTAATCGCGAAAAGTAACTGTCTCATCTGAAGAGATAAGAATTGAATCTGAAGTTGTGCTTTTTGATCTGAAGTTGTGCTTTTTGATCTAAAGTTGTCCTTTTTGATCTGAAGTTGTGCTTTTGGATTTAAAGTTGCATTTTAAATGAGTTTTTTTTAACCTAAACTCAACAAATTCAATTTAGACCTTTTTCTTTTAACCTAAACTAAACAAATTCAATTTTGGATCTGAAGTTGTAGTTGCATTTTAAATGAGTTCTGATAAAATAAAGATCGGACAATACGAAAAATTTTAGCTCAATCACGCAAAAACGTCAGAGGAAGCATAATTTTGAGATTTACAGCTACCAATTGACGCCGTTGGAGTTTTTTTCTCTAAGAATATACCAGGTGTATAAGCTTAAATTCGCTGTTTTTTAGTCAAAAAAATACTTGTTTTTTTTCTATAGAAAGCAAAAACAAATTTATTCGAAGTACTTGCCTTCGCTAGCTACATTTTTTTCCCATATCTCGGGTAATTTGTGGATACCACGCCAAAAAAATCCCTTCTCTTTCGAGGCAAACCACTCATCAGTCATTTTCGGACGTCTTCGTAAGAATCGAAGTGCAAATTTTAAACGAGTTTTTTTTTTAACCTAAACTAAACAAATTTAATCTAGAGTATATGCGGTTCTGATAAAATGAAGATCAGAAATAATAGCTCAATTACAGTCCGAAATGTGTAAAAAAATCTTTAAAAACTATCTAAAAGGAGTGAGTCCTGCAATTATTTGAATTAAATTATATTATATATAAAATGACAAAGTTTAAGCAACATTATAAAAATATTTTTTTTTTATTAAATCTAAATAAAAATCATTTTTAATTGGATAGCTCGTTATTAATAATTTTTAAAAGAATTCGGCTAGATGTGAATTTTTTTTCTCCAGTTGAACTAAACTTGTTGGAAATTACTTCAGGGGACATGCCATTCTAATTTTTATAGAAAGCATTCTAAACGACTAAAAACGGCTAATGGATACCTAACCTATAAAAGGCCAACTGAATTTGAATAGAATCGAATTATTCCATGGCATGGAGTATTATCTAACCGTCATCAGACTAGTTTACCCTCCATCCACTTATACTCCTTGTCAATTCAGCAAAAAGCATACAAATGCCACCCCAAATTCCAAATCCTGTAGCCGCGCTGTCGACTAAACAATTTTCACCTTAACGTAGTCAAACACGTTGTCGTGTTCGCACGCAACCACCTCCTTCCTGCGGCATATTTCCTAACATTGGGACTACTTATTTAAAGGATGGATAGCACTATCGGATATGACCAAGCATGCACAACAATAATACGAAGAGATGTGAACAAAAAACCGAATTGAAAGCTTTTGACATGGCCAGAATTGCCAATGATAAACACGATTCAGCTGGTGGCACAAGAAAGATTCCCATTTATCAGTTAGCATTTAGCATTCAGTTCCGAATATTCATGAGCGCACCTTTTTATCATAGTCACTCCAATTTACCTCGTATTACATTTTGTGTTCAAAACGTGAGTGTTATCCGCCTTCTAGTCGCAAATATGAACATGCTTTCGAATGGATAAGTGGACGAAAATGAACGGATAACACCGCTGGCCAGTTAACTGGCCCTACTGCTAAGCAGAAATCGAACAATCCCGAAGCTTTATACCCTACAGGTGTATGAATAAATGTAAATTGTCCAAAATATCTACGAGTACATAGAGCTCAAGTTGTACGCAAACCACACTACAGTACCGTCCCCACAGAAGTGGGTATAAACGAGCTGAGACATGTTGAGTACGAGTATCGGATGGGGGGGTTTTTATTGAAGCCACCTCTTTCCTAGACCACTTATAGTTTTCTGGACAGCTTTACAGAAAATTGGACTGAGTTGATATTTCCTATTCAAGCCGCATCCAAATCAACCACTGCACAGCTCACTGACTCTCGTTAGATTGCTTACATGTCCGAGCCCCCTTCACCGCACAACGGATTCGATTCCTTCCAGTATTTCCGCATCCTCGACAATTGGAACAAGCTCCAGCGATGGATGGCGTGTGCTAAAATTGATAGCAACGTTGCTGGTAAAACGTCCCTTCGGCCTGGGAACATTCACATCGTTCATGAATTGATGTAAATTACTTTGGGATGTTGTGCTATTGTGCTTGATTTTCATATTCCACCCACTTTTCGAATTCCCTCGCCGAGTAGAAAGGGTTCCGGTTAATGCACAGTACAACGGTTTTCCGAATACCGATGAGTTGGGACGGGCAACTAAGTAGGCCGGCCAATTGGAGCGTTGCGCTTGTCTAAACATTTACTGAATGAACTCATGTCAAAAATGATAGAAACGCCGGATTGAATTTTTGAACTTTGCCCTCGGGACGTTTTACCAATGCACCAGCAATTGATCCCCAACAGTCCACCTATACACTCTCTCATATTCACTGTAAGAATTTCCAACCACTCGTGCCCACTTCAAATAGTTTACATTTTTCATTTTTTATTATGAAAAATGAACGAAGCTCGTCTACCAATTATCGAGTGCATTCATACTATTTACGACCAATAAAGGCTGATATTGATGAGTACAGTAAAAAAAATATTTTAGAAAAACAATTTTCTAATAAATTTATGTAGTAGTAGTTGTGGGGCAATGAACCAATTATTTAAAACAACAACAAAAATGAAAGAAAATCTCTAATTTTAATAATTTACATTTTCTAACGAATGATTTTTTAAATGTTTGGTTTTAAATTTAAAAAACAATGCAAAAAAATTTCAAAAATGATGAAATTTTTATTTTAATCGATAAATTAATCCTTGCCATTTATTTTTTAAAGATTATTTCACGAAAATATTGAAACGATTACATTTCAAGTAATTCATGTGAGTGGTCCAATTTTGAGCCCATTTTTCAAACATCACGGCTGGTATCTCGCCAATAACACGTGTAATGTTGTTTTCCAGAGCTGTAAGTGCAGCCGATTTTTTGGTATAGACGAATAATTTTACGTAGTCCCTTTAAAAAATAGTCTAAAGGCGTCAAATCCCACGATCTAGGCGGTTAACTCACCGGTCTGAAACGTGAGATAAATTGCTCAACGAACTCATCTCTCAATATGTCTATTATTTCATATGCTGTGTGGCATGTAGCGCCGTATTGTTCAAACCACATGTCGACCAGATGCAGTTCTCTATATTTTGAGAAGAAAAAAAAGTTCAAAATCATCAAGCGATAGCGGGCGCCATTGACAGTAACATTGAGGGCAGCATCATCTTTAAAGAAATAAGGACCAACAGCACTAAATAGTTTTTTCTGGGTGCAACGGCAGTTATTGTTTTGCTTTTGGTTGTTCATCAGACCAAATGCTACAATTTTGTTTATTCACACACCAATCCAACCAGAAATGAGCTTTTTCACTGAACGTAATTGTTTGGTAAAAAAAAGGATTTTCCTCACGTTGTTCTAAGGCCGCTTTGATAGATCCTTCGGCTTTAGTTCTTCTAGGAGCTGTATTTTATATGCTTTCAGATCAAGATCCTTGGGTAAAATCTTCCGTATCGTCTAGTAACACAATTCCAATTGCTCGATGGATCGACAAATCGCGGTCTTCACCAACACTGGACGCTACGACAGCGATATTTTCCTCTGTACGTGTCCAGATTTGTGGTTTGATGTCAAATAACGTCAAATTACTGCCAAATTTTGTCACTATGACTTGAATTGCTTGCTCAGTAGGTGATGACCCTCAAATAGTCGAAGTGCACGAAACATATATTTCACAGAGGACGAATTTTGAAAAGAGACTGAGTACTTTCGACTTTGACGCAAATCACAGGTCACGTGTGATCTGTCAAAAACAAAAACGCAAAAACCAAACAGCAAAAAAATCACCCGAAATTTCAAATTTTTTTCCGTTTTTTTTTGTTATCCTTTTTGTAAAAAAACGGATTTTCCTCAAGTTTATCCAAGGCCACCTCACCGAAAATTTGACGCTTTCACAGATCGTTCGACTTTAGTTCTTGCACGACCGGTATTTTATAGGATTTTAGGCAAAGATCCTTGGGTAAAATCTTCCACATAGTCGAGTAACATAATCCCAATTGCTCTGAATGGCGACGGATGAATAAATCGCGGTCTTCACCAACACTGGACGCTACGACAGCGATATTTTCCTCTGTACGTACTCAGGTTTGTGGTTTGATGTCAAATAACGTCAAATTAATGGCAAATTTTGTCACTATGACTTGAATTGCTTGCTCAGTAGGTCGATTATGATGACCCTAAAATAGTCGAAGTGCACGAAACACATTTTTCACAAAGGACTAATTTTGATACGAGACTGAGCACTTTTGACTTTGACGCAAATCACGTGTCAAGAGTGATCTGTCAAAACCAAAAACGCAAAAACCAAACAGCAAAAAAATCACCCGTAATTTCAAATTTTTTTTCCGTTTTTTTTGTTATCCTTTTTGTAAAAAAACGGATTTTCCTCAAGTTTATCCACGGCGACCTCACCGAAAATTTGACGCTTTCATAAATCGTTCGGCTTTGGTTCTTGCACGAGCTGAACTTTATAGGATTTTAGCCAAAGATCCTTGGGTGTTTGGCTAAAGATCCTTGAGTCTTTGAAATTTCAATTTTTTTTTGTTATCCGGTAAAAGAACCTGAAATACTCGTAAAGTATGCGAAAGTCCGAGACGTGCTGGTACACTTTTATTGGTAAAAGATCCTGTTTACAAAAATTTGGTAATAATAAAAAGGTCGAACGAAGAATTTTTGACCCAAACTAAGTAATCATGTTAGTCCTTTCTAAATGTGTAGTTCATGTTACAATCTCGTCCGGTATGGAAATACTCTAGAGAGCCCATAAGTAAATTTTTGGGGTAACGACCCTAAGTTTTTGATGGGTAATATCTCAGCCCTCGGTATGTGGGACTAATTTCGTGAATGCGTCGGATATGCCTAAGGGGTGGTAGGTAGAAGCACGCGCTATTCAATTTATTTTTATTGATTCTGTCTCTCTCTTTCGGTGTGATGTATTAACAGGAGAACGACAAAAATAAAGAGTTTTTCTTAGAATTTTCAAATTTTTCGTTCGAATATTCTATTTCTCTTTCTTTCATATGCAAATAAATGTAATGATATGAAAATGTGTTTCTGATCGAAACCAGACAGAGAAAAGAGAAAGACTTTATTACAAAAATGCGCTGTGTTAGAATATTTGCATCTCGTTTCTTTGGCAGAATAACAAAAAGGAGAAAGAATGTGAAAAAACAGTTTTGACTATTTTTTCATAAGCGAAATTTTGTTCTTCTTTCTCTGTCTTTTAGTTGACCGTAGCTTGTTTTCAGGATAGTTTTTGCTATTTCTTTTAATTTGAATATATGTCCATCTCTTTTTATGGCTATGGTACTGAAAGAGAGAGAATAAAAAAAGGACTTTTGGTGCGAAAAATATAAAAATTTTCAATATTTTTTAAAAATATTATTTTGTTAATTTTGTGAATATTTGAAAAATTGTTCTTTTTTTTGGTTGCCAAACGAAGTTTCTTTTTGGATTTTCAGGAAAGGATTTTTTTAATTTTTATAATATAAATTAAATAATTTTATTAGTGCTGTATTAAAATATGTGTTTTGCTGATACATATTTCGTTATACGAATTAATTTCTGATAGTTAATTGGTTAAAGTAATATTTATAAATAATTTCTGCAATTGGTATTCATATATCGTATACTTTCAAAATTTGAGGTTAGTTTCTTTTAGTTGGGGTGTTAATCAATCTTTGTAAAATTTTTGCATAATATATTAACAAATGAATTATAAAACAGATAAAATTCTTCAATAAATAGATCCGAATCTAATATTTTCACGATTACCGATGTTAGACTGTTACACATCATTGGTGACTACTGTAAGGCTGGCTCAATTTTATTTGTTAAACTTTAGGGGAATACTCCTTATCAAGGAAATAAGTTTTGGGATAGTATAAAGCATTTGTGGAGGTCCAAGAAGCAGTGAATGGCAAATATAGGCCTTCAACATTGAAAGCTGATGAAAGTATCAAGACCATCGATTATAGCTTTTTCAATCAAGTTTTAGATGCTCCGCGCTGTCACTTGATATTATTCCGAGTAACTTTTTTTTCCCAAAATGAGACTGGAACCTTGTTCAGAGACACGTGCTGAAAATGTCTATCGACTTGGGTGTGTTATGAGATCGATTAACATTAAAACTGATGGAAAAGTCCTTTTAGAGTTCAGTAAAAGGGGTATTGACGTCAAAGCTCATATTGCAGACACTTGTCACTGGCCATCTGCATCAGTGAGTTTTTGTCGGAAAGAGATTTCTGCAGCCTTTCAGCCCCACTAATAGTCCCCCCAACAAGATGAAAAATGAAATACGAACGTTGATCAGGGAGGCCTGCAGAAAATATGCATCGAGTGGGGTCTGTTGTGAGGTCAGAATAACATTAAAATTGATGGAAGAGTCCTTTTATGGTTCAGGAAAAGGAGTATTTACATCAGAGCTTTCTTCGGCTTCTCAGATAAACTATTCCCTTTATCTTAGTCCGAGTAACTTTTTTTCCCCTCTAAGATAAAAAATGGTACGGAACTTTGTTCAGAGACTCGTGCTGAAAATGTGAATCGACTGGGGGCTGTTGTGCCATTAATTAACATTAAAACTTATGGAAGAGTCCTTTTAGAGTTCAGAAAAGGGGGTATTTACGTCAAAGCTGACATTTCAGATACTTTGGTGCCCCAACCTATCACATGGCCATGTTCATCGTCTTAGTCCGAGTAACTTTTTTCCCCAACCAACATCAAAAATGGAACACGATCAGGGAGGCATGCTGAAAATGTGCACGAGTGAGGGTTATTGTGAAGTTATAATTTCGATTAACATTGAAGCTGATGGGTGAGTTCTTGTAGGGCTCAGAAAAAATGTTATCTACATCAGAGTAGACATTTCAGACATTAAGATGCTCTGCCCTGTTACACACACATGGAGTTTTTGGCGAAAAAAAGGAACCGTAGTTCTCCAGTCCCCGCTATTCATCTGATTTTATTCAGCATAAATTTTTTTGGTCTCCAAGATCAAAACCTCAGCTCAAGAATGCCTTTAACATCGAAAATTGATAAAAATGTTAGGTTAGATCCTTGAAATGCTCAGAAAAAGTCATTTTCACGTCAGTTTGGACGCTTAAAATGCGCGACTATGAAAACGCGTCCATTTCCCTGAACGAATTTTGTCGGAAAAAAGAATTTCTGTTTTTACCAGCTCCCTTTTCTCCTAATTTCAGTTGGCGTAACCTTACGGGAATACACCAATCGACAAAATTTTTTTAATGGCCTCCTTTTTAGTTCTGTCGATCACATCCAAAGGAGTATAACCGAGGGGCTGAGCGCGATTCTAGTAGAAACCTTTCAGCACTGCTCCGAAGAACGAAAACAACAACAACTACTTCGAAAGATTTAATATTTATGTGTAAAAATAAAATAAAATTGTTAAGAGAATATAGGTCTCTTTTCGAAACATTATTTCCTTAAATTAATTCAGTATCTTTTCGCATGCTGCTACAAAAAAAAATTTATTCAAATTAATATAAAATCGGAAACGTGAACAGATATGAACTTGTGGAGAACCTTAACACTCCGTTTTTGTCCAGAAAAGGAACGGCAAGAAGCGATGGATATAGAATCAGCAATCGGAAGGTGTAGGAAAATCGAGATTGTTTTTTTTTTTAAATTAAAATTTCAAGAGCTATCAGAACGAACATAAATTTTGGTTGAAACCATTTTCTGTACATTACGAGTATAATTTGTGGATATTTTTTGATTTTTCCGAATTGGAAATAGTGGAGAAAAAATTTTGCGAACAATTAATGCTCATCTGGTTTGGATTTCAGTTCGATTTCCTCTATAAAAATATTATCCAGAATCTCTTATAATTCAATTCAAGTACATTTTTGTTCATTCGTTTGATATGCAAAATATGCGCAGAGTAATGACTGCTTGAGGGTTTTTTTTTTTTGGGGCAAAATTCATTGTCACGGAACGGGTACTTACCTTTCGCTCGACGATTATTTGAATTCTCGTAGACGTCTTTATCGGGAATCTCTTCTTTAATAATTGCTTTACCATCGAGCGCCATCTGAAAACAGGAAAACAGGAAATTGTGTGTATTCAAACCGAGGTGTATGTATACGAATGCATGCAAAAGACTACATCAATTTATCCACTACGCAATCACAAAAAAAAATTCCAAAATCAACTTGATCGAAATGAAAACGTAACAAAATTGAAATTGTGTAAATAAAAATTAGCGGGGAAATTAATAGAAATATCCTAACAATTTTATTCAAAAAGATAACATTTTATTCCATAAACTTGGCACCTCATTTTTTCTTTAGTTTTATTAATTATGTTTTTTTTCTTACTAAAAAATGATGTAAGAAATTTATAAAGTCAACTCAATCAATTTAGTTTTAATTTCAAATCGAAAGAATAAATATAATTTTTAGAACAAATTCTTAGAATAATATTTGATAATATTTTCGAATAGTTAAAAATAAATGCTTTGAGCAGAACTCTGAGACTAAACTAATTTCAGATTAATTCTAATAATAATCAAACATCTTGTACGACACGTCTACCTTCGTCCTGTCCTTAGGAAAAACCTCAACCGAATTTTTGGACATTTTTACGATTGAAAAGAATAAACTATTTTTAAACTATTCAAAAATCTCAAAGAAAATTTACAATATTAAAAATTTTTAATGTAAAATTAGGTACATAATAATAATGCCTTGCTAACCGACAGTACTGCCATCTATGATAATTTAATCTAAGCTCAGAAATTTTCAAATAATTTATGTAGTTTTTCTTCAGTTTTTTTTTAATGAATTAAGCCTTTTTGTTTGTTGAAAATATTTAAAGTATGATTTTTAAAATTTTACAAATCACATAAAATAATTGAAAACTTTTATATTTGCTAATAGCTTTGGACATTTCTACGAGTTTCCGATGCCACAATGTCACCGTATATGCATCAATTTAGGCGCTGAGTCGAGCTTTAAGTTGTATAAGTTGTCTACCGTAAGAGCGCATCCCACGTGGTGTCATACGAGGCCGTGTGTCCTTCGGCTTCATTGCCACCGATCAAAATCTTGACAGGATGCTAAAAGCTGGGCTTAACATAGTCGAAGCAGTGGTTAACCGGACCTCTTCGATAGATTCCATTCTGATTGAAACTGGTCGTAATCCCACTTCCTTCTACTTGTTCAAATCTCGCATCAACCTCTCCTATAAAAATCTCTCGCATCAACCCCATCAACCTCTGGCAGTTATTGAGCTCAATGGTGATATTAAACGTGAAATTAAATAATGGGATTTTTCCAACTTATAGTTTCGCTTTCCATGGCGAATTGTGGGCAATCAGGATAGCAGTAGAGATGTAAACTAACAATCCAAGCAGTAGATATATTTTCAGTGATTGCCTTTCCGCCCTCGAATCTAGTCGTTGCTCATCAAATACCCTAGTTCCCAACAACATTCGGCATAATTTGCTGAACAACAGAAATGTTGAATTACGCTGGGTTCCGGGTCATTTGGGTATTTTGGGCAATTAGTGCGCGAATATAATCGCTCGGGAAACTCTCCTGCGTCCAGTGCCCACAGTAATCTAAAATTTACCTAGTCTGCTCACGTTCAGTAAATGGCACTTAACATTTATAGCCTCTCGTAGATAAGTAGACTGTCAACTCAGTGGCGTACTATCAATAAACCGGTCTTCCTAATATCATTACCAAAATCTTGGGTACGTAAGTTGCTTAGAATTCGGATTCGATTATCTGGTCTAACCCATAATTTCCTATTAGGAAACATCCCTCGTCCTATCTGCCAATTCTGTATTACAATCTCTCAAATCCTAAGCAAATTCTACCTAACCAAGAATTTCTTTTCGAATAAAATTCCTTCCATCGTGGAGCTCCTTGATCTAACAATTCCATTTTCAAGTCCTGCATTTAACTTTCTCAAACTAACTAATCTACTCCACAATGTTTAACAAAATCTCGATTCTTCTAATTAATCATTCACCCAGTTTTTCTTAGAAATATGACTAACCTTTTTCGCACGTAACATACAGTCGCCAAAGGATCTCATGGTCGTCGCACTTTTTTCATGGCCCCTGACATATATGTTAGAGACCTTACAAACAAACACACAAAATCTTGACGAACTAATGACCGACCGAAACAAAGAAATCGAGGTAGTTGTGCCAAAGCCGTTCGGATACTCCTTTACACGGCAGATTGACTCACCATCTCATCTCCATAGTGGATTCGTGGATTTACTAACGACCCGATGAGTTTGGCTACTACCTATTCGGGTTTACCAATACCGCTTCTCGAGACCAACGAAAAATTTTGAGGTTAATATTCTTTTTGTGAACACGTCAACCACTTCGAGACCAATGCAAAATTTCAAGGTCCATTTCGTCGAACAGAAACTCTTCTCCCTTCTGTTAATACCTTAACCCCTTCTAGACGAATGTAAAATATGAAAGTTTATTTTGTAGAATCGGGGTTAAACTGTCAACAAAGATTTCTCTAAATTCGGAACGATTATCCGTTTAAGTCCCCGAAGGATCATCTATCTCAGATTTCGGGTCTCGCCCAACCAAAGTACTCTTAGAATTTTTGTTCTATGCACGACGTTCTTTTATAGACTGGTGGTTATGAATAGCATTTGAAATTGCATGTCTATTAAAATGGGAATACAATTATTGTTGCGCTCTGTTAGCCGGAGGGATGTTCCGATATAACTTTATTTTTCTGTTGAAGTAGAACAACAAAACCGATGTAACTTTATTTTTCTCTAAACTCAAAAATGGGAGACGAACTTCACTTAGGGAGGAAAAAAACCAATGGGGATTATTAAGGTAAATTGTAGTCCATCTCAATTCCGCTAGTCGACTATAAAAATTTTCTCTAACCTATCTCGAAATTCTTGAGCCCAACTCAAGCTGAGCGAGGGACTTTACAACTCCTAAGGTACACTCCACACCTCAATTTCTTGAAATCCGATGCGATGACATGTTCGATTTCCTAAAGTATATTTTATCAAGTCTTGAGATCACACCCTCAAGAACTCATCCGCTTAATAATTAAGGCACTGCGGGCAATGTCCAAAATGTTGCTTGTTTTGCAATTTGCTCAGGCCCAGACTAGAATTGCTTGTTTCAAATTTTTTATAGTTTTCAATTACTTCCACTGGTATATCTATTTGCGTCGTAGTCTCCTTTCTTTGCAAGCGCGACACTTGACCCCAAATATGAAAATGATTTAACTCTAGTGTTAATTGGTCTTCTCTTCGATACCGACAGTGTATTTTGTTTTACTGTCATTTATTTATAAAAGTCCAAGATTTTTCTCCGCCGGCGCTAAGTTTGATGAAGGTGTCTCTCGTATAGCTCTGTCTGATCGACACACAATTACGACGTCGTCGGCGTATGCTTAAAACTCGGATCGGATGTAGTATCCCTCATGCTTAACCTTGAGTCATGAATCACTTTTTTTCAGGGCCAGGTTAAAGAGAACACATTAAAGGGCGTCTCCTTGCCGAAAAATATTGCACATGTTAAATGGCTCTGAAAGTGATTTGGCTGCTTTTACTCTTTGTTTCGCACTAGTCATGGTCAGGGAACGTCTCTCTGCTCATTATGTATTCTGCACTCGAAGGGCAGGTGCAGGTCCGCTTCTAAAGTTCTCCTGAAATTTGGGTGGCCGGTTCGGAACTGTTGCACTTTATAGTAAGAACCGTTAAGCTTCTCAAAATAGGGATTAACCGTAGACTCCGCCACTTGCTTGTAAGCATATCTTTTACCATGGAGCCATTTTTTACACGTTTGCAAAGAGCAAATACACATAATCCGATGGGGCTCAATCTGGCAAATATGATGCGTAAAGAACAATTCAAGCTTTAACTCACTGATTTTGGCCATTGCGATAATGGATGTGTGAACTGGTGTATTGTCTTGATGAAAAAACACTTTCTGTGGTTATTTTTTCTGGATTTCATCACTGTTATTAGTTAGACTGCGAACTTTCAAATGAAAATATTGCATCACATAACGATGACCAATTTTTTCCATGTTTACAAATTCGCTGAGAGCGTTCACAATTAATGATTGTAATATAAATACCTAACGACGCAGCATCATCAAAATTCAAACTTAAGCTTTATAAGTTTGATACTTTCGCCGAAAGTAATTTTTTTCAAACAAAAACCGCTATTTATATGTTAGGTCAGGTACTTCTGGAACTACCCTCTTTTTGCTATACAATCATGATCATACCACCTTGATCAAAATGTTCCCGGAATGATGGGAGTGCGGCGTTCCCATCTTTCCGATTTGAGTTCTGTTTTTTTGTTGAGTTGGTACATCTGTTGTTGATATTCCCTCTAAATTTTAGCGTCATAGCATGACATTTGCAAAAGTAACGTAACCAAGAGTACATCTATCTCTGTGTGTGTTGGCGATTTTTTACAATTTTAGAAATGGATTTAAATTTGCAACAACGAACTTGTATTAAATTTTGCGTAAAAAACGGATTTAATGGTGCGCGAACGTTGAAAATATTGGAAAAGTGTTTCGGCAACGATTCTCTAAAGAAAACGATCGTTTACCAGTGGCACGAACGGTTCAAAAGTTGTCGTGAGTCAATCGAAGATGATGGACGCAGTGGCAGACCATCGACATTGAAAACCGACGAAAACATTGATAAAGTAAAAGAAATGTTAGTCAATAACCGCAAATTGACCATCAGAGAGATAGCGGAAGACTTGAACATTGCCTATGGATCCGTCCATTGATTTGGGTATCCGTCGTGTAGCAGCAAAGTTGGTGCCAAAAGACCTCAATTTCATGCAAAAAAGAAACCGTGTTGACGTCGCAAAAGACATGATTTGCGAGGCTGAATCCGATCCCACATTCATCAAAAGGATCATTAATGGAGCCAGACGTGGGTTTATGAGAATGACACGCAATCCAGACATCAGGCAATGAGCCGATACCAAAAAAACCACGTCGCTTTCAGTCAAAAAAGAAGGCAATGCTCACGGTTTTCATGGATTACAACGGTGTAGTGCATCATGAATTTTTGCCAGAAGGCCGGACAGTAAACAAAGAGTATTATTTGGGCGTTATGAGACGTTTGCGTCAAGCAATTCGCCGAAAGAGACCAGAATTGTGGGCAGAAAACTCGTGGATTTTGCACCATGATAACGCACCGTAGTAATAAAAAAGTCTGTGCTAAATGTAATAAAAAAATCAACAGAAAATGTATTTTAAAAACATAATATACTCGTAAATGCAAAAATTATTTTGAATAAAGTGTCTTTCAAAAAAACATATTAATTTTTTTAAAAAACTTCAATTTTTTGTTTGAGTCAGGTAAAAAATAATACGAGGGTCGTTCAATAAGTCCTTAGAAAATCCGAGAAATTACGCTCGTAGTGTCGGTAAAGATTTTTTTTTTATAAGTTACATATAAAAGCTGTCAAAATTTCAGCACGATCCATAGCGTAGGTCAATTTCTTTCGTCGATTAACGTTGACGAAATTTATTTGTGCATAACAATGGAAAAAAGCGAGTTTGGGGCTGTCATCAAACATCTCCATTTGAAAGGCTTAAGCCCGAAAGAAATCAAAGCCGAGTTGGATGCAGTTCATGGCACATCTGCACCTGTGTTTGCGACGGTTTACAATTGGGTGAATGAATTTAAACGTGGCCGTTCATCCACAAAAGATGAACATCGTTCACGACGCCCAGTTGAGGTGTCTACTCCTGAAATCATAGACAAAATCCACGATCTGATTTTGAACAATCGGCGAATTAAAGTGCGCGAATTAGTTGAGGCCACGGGCATATCACAAGGTACAGTCGCTTCAATTTTGCATGAAAAATTGTCTGTGAAAAAAATTTCGGCAAGATGGGTGCCGCGTTTGCTCTCAGAGGAGAATAAGAGCAATCGTGTAGTGGACTCTGAGGCTATGTTGGCACTCTTTCATCGCAATCCTGCCGAATTCCTTCGTCGATATGTCACTGTGGACGAAACCTGGATACACTACTACACTCCAGAAACGAAGAGACAATCATCACAGTGGATTTTCAAGGGTGAACGGGCTCCGAAGAAGGCAAAAACTGTGCCATCGGCCGGCAAGGTGATGGCCACGGTCTTTTGGGATTCGCAGGGCATCATTTTTATCGACTACTTGGAAAAAAGAAAAACAATAACAGGAGCGTATTACGCGTCGTTATTGCAACGGTTGAGCGAGGAAATTAAAGAGAAACGCCCCCATCTGAAGAAGAAAAAAATCCTCTTGCATCAGGACAATGCGCGTGTGCACACCTGCGAAAATTGTGGAATTGAGAATGGAATTGTTGCAGCATCCCGCTTATTCACCAGATTTGGCCCCGAGTGACTATTTTCTTTTCCCCAATCTGAAGGAATGGCTTGGCGGACGACGGTTCACTTCCAACGAGGACGTCATTGCTCAAACGGATGAGTATTTTGCAGAACTTCTGAAATCCTATTTTTTGGACGGGATAAAAAAATTTTGGAAAAATGGTTGGAAAAGTGTATAGAGCTAAACGGAGATTATGTTGAAAAATAAAACAGTTTTTTTCCGTCTTGTTCCAAGGACTTATTGAACGACCCTCGTAACTACAATTAAAACGTGTTAGTATACGAATACTATCTGTCGAAAAAGTTTATGGCGTTTTTTTGAGTAAAGTACAGACGTTAAAATCAGAGTGTTGAAATCAATTTATTAAAACCAAATATACTCCATTATTATCGACAATATTTTGCAATTTTTCGGGCAGTATAGAACTACTGATTAGAAAAACTGAATAAAGTTTACATTTATTTATTTATATTTTCTTAAAAATATAAATGAAAATATAATAAACATGTGCAAAAAGTAAATTTCTTCGTTAATATAACTAAAAATAACCAAAACTATTTATATTTTAAACTCATTTATCTTTTACACTTAGCTTAAAGGTATTTTAGGCAGTAAACTCATCATATCACTATATTTCTGTCTTATTATAGGTCTTTAAGTTTTTTAAAGTGGCAAAATAGTAATTTTGCTAAAATGTTAAGGACTACATTATTTTCAAAATAAATAAAAAAATAACTTTAAATGATACAATTTTTTCCATACAGGTTTTTAGTAATTTTTTGCGGTTTATCCCTATTAAATCTCAGCCAGCAAATTTTCAGTCAATTTATAATTTCTCTGTGCGTATTTTTTTTCCTGTTTAATATTGAATTTTTTTTTAGCGATTTGGTAAAGTAAGTTATTTTGTCTGTCAATTCTTTATTATAGGGTTGTCAATAAAGTAATTTCGTTTTTTTTATTTATAAAAATGAAAGACGATTTTCTTATAGTGAATTAATATTTTATTCAATTAAATATTGTCCAGTCTAATACAATATCGTTTGCCATCTTTCTGGCAGTAGCATCATGATTCCAAGCTCTTAAAATTTTTGTTCTTTGCTGGCAAAAAAACCGATCCAAGTGATTTTTGACCACCTCATTTAAATTAAACGTTTTACCATCTAAACATTTTTGTAGAGATCGGAACAAATGATAATCGGAAGGTGCTAGGTATGGAGAGTATGGTGGGTATGGCAGTATATCCCATCCAAGCTCTAAAAGCTTTTTCCAAATGGTCAAACTTGTATGTGGTTTCGCATTATCCTGTTGGAACACTATAACTTTCCTATTGACCAACTCTGGCTTTTTTTCTTTAAGTGAATTATTCAATTTATCCAACTGATGACAGTACACTTCAGAATTGATCGTTGTGTTGCTCGGTAGAAGCTCAAAATAAAAGATTCCTTAGAAAGCCCACATTTTTTCGATGAATAAAATCATCTTTTCTCCTCCAAGATATTTTGCGCTTAACATCGTTGTAGACAACCCATTTCTCGTCCCCAGTGATGATACACTTCAAAAATTGATCATTTTCTTGCCGTTTGAGAAGCAAAGCGATGGCTCAAAATTTTTTTCCGTAAGAAGATGAGGAACCCATATGTCGAGCTTTGAGATTAAACCTAGCCATTTCAAATGATCATGAACGTTCGAATTCGATAAATTTAACCTTTTAGCGATCTCACGAGTTGTTAGAAGGCAATGCTCACGGTTTTCTTGGATTACAACGGTGTAGTGCACATGAATTTTTGCCAGAAGGCCGGACAGTAAACAAAGTGTATTATTTGGGCGTTATGAGACGTTTGCGTCAAGCAATTCGCCGAAAGAGACCAGAATTGTGGGCAGAAAACTCGTGGATTTTGCACCATGATAACGCACCGTCGCACAGTGCCATCATTATTCGTAATTTTTTGATCGAAAATATAACAAATACCATCCAACAACCACCGAATTCACCTGATTTGGCTCCCTGTGACTTCTTTCTGTTCAATCGAGTTAAAAAAAAAAACCATTACGGGGAACGCGTTTCAACAGCCGAGAGGAAGTAATGGAAAAATCGCAGGAAGCACTGGATGGATAAAAAATGTTTCGAGGATTGGATCAAGCGCTGGCATAAGTGTATTAAAGTCGATGTGGATTACTTTGAAGGGGACAATATAGATTTAGATGAATAAACTTGTATTTTTAATTTTCTGAATAAATTCCGGTAACTTTTTGATCAAGGTGGTATAGTCAAAACTCAATAAGAAATAAATAAAATAATTCAAAAAATTATTCAATAAATTATTTTTGAACAATTTTTAAACTCTTCCCTCTGACTGTAGTTATTAATAGCCTATCAGTTGTGTACTCATAAGAAAACGAAAAACATTTTAAGTTAGCACACCTGAAAAAAAGCTGTTTTTTTTTTTTTTGGATGTCAGTTTATATTTCAATAATAGAGTGTAGGTGGTTTTTTTTTGGGAAATTCCGCTATTTTAATGAAGTGAAAAAAAAAATAAGTCTTCCATATACAATGAGTAATGGCCAAACAAAGGTAAAAATAAAATTCTAAAGTTTATTTTCCTTAATTGTGGGATTATATTAAAAAATATAAGCAAATAAATATATACTGGAAATTCTATGTTAGCACAGGTGTGTAACAGACGTTCGATTCGTATTGCAAGACATTCATTTGCTAAACAATTTGGGACACGAAAATAATTTTCCCTTATCAACGCGGTAAATATTTTCAACGTGTGTTATCCACACACAAAAAAAAAAAAAAAAAACAACTGATAAGACGAATATGGGAATTGGTATATTTTAACCAATCCCATATTTATCAAATATTTAAGAAACATAGTTAGTAATAAAGTACATGACCTTTCGCTAATATGCCGTTCCATTTGTGAATTGTAGTCATTTCGAAAACCATCCGACCTGCTCCTTTATCCAAGTTTCCCCCCCTACCCCTACACACACACACAAAATTTTTTGGGGGTACAATTTTTTTTATTACACTTTAAAAATTGCCATCGGGTATTTTTCATATGTTCGAATTTTTTAGATATTTTACAGCCGGTGAATGAAGAGACTCTAGTTGCAGACTACGTACTGAATTTGCAAATGTGGATACACTGTAGGAGGTTCCCTTGTACGAGTTACCGTCATGGTTGTACGGGATGATTCGATTCACAGATGATAGCATGCATATTTTGGCAGTTCGCCATCCATCTACTCTTTGCATAATCTGGCGACTGGTCTGTGTAACTGCAGACAGTTTTGAGCGAAAACAATCTAAAATGAACTGGCTGGTAAAAATCAACTGGTCCAAGGTGCCACCACCATCACCACTAACAACAACAACAACAACAACAACAAAACAGTGCTAACTATGGAAAATCTGCTCCTGATAATGATGCTAAATAATATGGGTGACGGGTCGTCGGTGGTATCGGTGGTGCTACCAATTGGAAATATGTAAAAAGAAAATCATTTGTGTCACATGTCAGACGCAGCACAGCATCTGGGTCTATTCGAGTTTTTCACGCGTTTTTCTGACAAGTTCAAGTGATGTTCAATTTTGAATTTTCTCTCATTTTTCGCTTCCCTCGAAACGCCTTCCCATGAGTGTGTGTACTGCAGAGAAAAGATGAAAATCCTACCACTTATAACAATTTGGAATTTGGATTTTCTTTCAATTGTCAGACTCTGCACTCCAGCTCCCCGATCCAAACCTATTTTAGTCAAAGTTTCCTTTCAACTGCAGATTTTTGAATTCTCTAATTCCCGGATTCTTAGATTCGACTTTAACCAGGCGCTACTCAAATCCATTTACATCCAAACAGTTGTTCATATTCTTCAAGTTTACTTCATCCATAGTGATGGGCTGTACACGCGTTCTGCTCTAAGTTATCCGATACAACAGCTGACGGTGTAACTGCTGCTGTTACTGGTTGTCCTATTTTA
Organism: Atherix ibis; assembly: GCA_958298945.1. Taxonomy (NCBI): domain Eukaryota; kingdom Metazoa; phylum Arthropoda; class Insecta; order Diptera; family Athericidae; genus Atherix; species Atherix ibis. Next base: position 23,641,044 of record OY282605.1, on the reverse strand, counting down.
TTGTACTATGTGTACCGGCTGCTTAACTTTTTACGAAAAGAAACATATTCTTTAGTGTGATTGCCTTGAATCAAAACCACCCCTCCGTGGTTTAACACCATCGATTTTGACATTTCAAAAGCGTATACAAATACCAGATCACTATTTACCCATATAAAATTGAAGAATAATTTCAGAAAGGACTTAACAGAGTTTTGATTAAGTTGTAATAGGGTAACATGTTATTGTTAAATAGTGGTTATTATACTGAAGGGTTACAATTTCTATAAAAAATAAGTGAAAAAAAACGTTGCAATTCGATATTGGAACGAAGACGTCCTTTACGCAATTTTTTGCAAATACTTTTAAAGCTCATTGATCTTTTATCAATTTGCAAAAAAAAATCCGCTAAATAAATTTGGAAAATTGAGCGGCTTAAAAAGAAGAAAAATAATATTCGGAATGAGTAATGGGTAAAAAGCGACTAGAGTTGAATTATAAAAAAAAAAAACCCTAAGAAAGAATTTTTGTATTTTCTTCTAAGAAAGAATTTTGGTATAAAATCCACAATAAAAAGGAAGATGATGGGACCTTTTTCTATCATTATGGACTTTATAAAGCATACTTTTTATTTGAATTCTATGATATATGACAGAAAAGTAATGCGATTGGTATTACTAAGAGCAATCTGTAAATAATGCAAGCTTCCCTTTAAACATAGCTTGTACGTTAGTGATTTTTTGGAGTATTTTTTCTTAAAAATATTTGTAAAAATTAGTTCAATTTAAAAATAAAAAATTGTGGTTCGAATTCAGCTAGTCTAAAATAGCTGGTGTTGATGTAATGCTAGGGAATTTATATTTAAGTACAAGTTATCTTAATCTGAAATTTCTGGGCAAGGAAACTTCTCAGAATTCGGATTGGGCATATCGCACTTATCCATAATTTCTTTTTCGGTAACCACCCTTGTCCGTCATGCCCTTCCGGTGGCGTTCAATTCATCATTCCCCATATTTGACATGAATATCTCCGCAACCCAGAATTTCTTTTTGAATAGTACAGTACTTCTTCCATTGCGAAGCTCCTACATCCAACAATTATTTTTCCAAGACCTATTTTTGACCTTCTTAATCATGGAAAATTGCTCCACAAGAATTTAACGATGTCTGATTTTTCCCTCCTTTAATCTCAAAACCCTTTATAGGATCGAGACTACCGGACGATGTAATACTTATACTGCACGTCAAGGAAGGGCTAACGTAAAAGTGGTGGTCTGCAGTATTTCTAGATCAAGCTTAGTGATGCTGTTTTTATAAATTTTCTGTTACACCTCATAGAAAGCAACATCGACAAATTTACAAATTCTGTAATTTTCTAAAGGAAAACTAAAATGCAAAGCTCCTAGATCCAACAATTATTTTTCCAAGACCTCCTTTTGACCTTCTTAATCATTGAAAATTACTCCAGAAGAATTTAACAATGTCTGATTTTTTCCTTCAAATAACCATCGACCAGTTTCATTAGGGAAGCTTACAAACGCAACATGAAATCGCTAAATGATCTTATGGTCCTGGCGCCTCTGAATTTTATCTCAGAGTCCTTAAAACAATAACAACAACACTAGTAGGACTTGCGTTATTGAGTAGACTTGCGACGCATACGTTTCTGAGGTATAATATGACGTATGGCAAAGAAGTAATAAGACTGCCAATACTACAAGCGATAGTCTCTCCTGCCAATACTATAGGCGATAGTCAGTCCTCATTAGAAAAGTTGCAATTTTTGTAGTGTAGCAAAAATTTGAGGCAAATATGTGCCATCAAATTTTGTGTTAAGTTTGATTAATTTACGATATCCTTATTACTCTTCATATAAGGAATATTGCTTTGAAACGCCGAGAAGCAGTGGAAGACAGTTCTTGCTCAAGGGAAACCTTGCCCTTCAAGGACTTTTTTTTACCTTTTGCGAATTTTTTAAATAATTGCTTCTAAAATTTTTTATTTAAAATCCTTTCAAGGACTTTTTTTTTAACTGTTTGAGAAATTTTTAAAGAATTACTGCTAAAAAACTTTTATTAATTATTTTCATTTTTTAATTATTTTATGGCAAATTTCCTTTTTATCATAAATTTATTGACAACAAATTTTGAAAACTTTCTTATTAAAATCGATTTCAGATCTTCAATTTTCTACTGTTAAACAATAAGTTGAATTTTTGCTTTTAAAAATGATTTTTTCAAAAGTAAAAAGTTTTTCTTTTAAACACATTTTTATAAATAAGTTTTTTTTTAAATTTTCAAAAGAAAAAATTGGGATTTTTTTAAATTTACAAATTTTTATCGAATTTCTACTGAAAGTTTTTTTTAAATGCATAAAAACGCTATTTAATGTCGATTAATTTTTAACTTTATAAATTATATGATATTTACTCAGCATTAAAGTAATGAGACTGGCAGAAACGTAATGAGTTTGGCTTCTGTCAGTGCTGAATATTTTTGGTATAGGCAACGACTATGAAATTAAATATATCAGTTGAAATAGTGATTATACGAGATGTGGCAAAGAAATTTGGAGCCTCTGGGGAACACTCTTTATTAAGAGCACAAGTTTTTAGGTGGTGTTAAGGATTTCTGGAGGTTCGATAATCGTTGAAGAAAAACTTTGAACTCGAAAACTGATGAAAATGTAAACCCTTTCAAGGACTTTTTTACAAAAAGGACTTCTTTTTATGAAAATGTCTTTGAAAGGCTCAGAAAAATAGTTCTTCAAGTCAAATCGGTCATTCTCTACCACTGAACGCCCACTATTATATGGACAACTTGAGTTTATGTCGAAATAAGGGATTCCTGTGGTTCGCCAGCCCACCTTAGTTCGCCAGCCCACCTTAGATTAACAAAAACATTTGAAAGGACGTTATCTTGGTACTGTTTGATAACATCCAAAGGAGTGTAACTGGTGAGCTTCAAGTTGAAAGCATCCAGCCTCCACCGATTATTGCTCCCAGGAAAACTGCTTTAAAGAAGATAACATTGATGTATGAAAATAAGTAAATCAAGTTTCCATCCTCAGTTCATATCCTTCGTAGACGTATAAGTTTTTATCCAATTAAGAACAGGACTCTTAAAAAAAATAATCACGCCAAAAATGTATTTGATTGTAGAATTGATAGTGTAACTCGTATTCAGAGTATAGAGAATATTTGAATTTTTAAAGAATTATTGCAATTCTGTAGATTTGGTAAAAAGTATCCCCTCACAACCTATTAATAAGTTTTCGTTAGTGTATAAATTTTTTTGGCTCTATAAGACCAAAAAAAAAAACACTTCAAAAGATGTAATGTTGATATTGTGGATAACATCCAAAGGAATTGACTTTAGAACCAAGGAGCTGAAGGAAATTCCAGTTGAAGCCTTTCACCACTACTATAAAAAGTGCAAACAACGCCTTCACCGATGTACAGATTCCCAATGAAATTACTTCAACGGGGATAACTTTAAGGAAAAACCAGTCTCATTACTTTTTTTTTGGCACCTCGTAAGTCGTTATATATTATGAAATTTTTTTTAATATTAAGTGATAATTTTTTAATTTTTATTTTAATAGCAATTTACTTAAAGAGTGTTAAGGTAATTTTCTATCATAGAAGCTCTGCCGTTATTTTGTACGCAATACAGCCTCATTGATAAGAACAGAATTTCTTGATTGAAATCATTTGCCTTAAGCGTAAGCGTTCGATAAGAGAAATCTGATTTTTTTTTTCTTCAAATAAAAACATCGAAAAAAAACTAGTGACGCGATACTGATGGTAGACATAGTCCAGATCCCATACTAATCCGGTGGGCATAATACTTACTTCAGACCCGACATGTAATGTACCGTACGCTTCCGTAAGAAAACACTTTATTTAAAAGCATTTCGCAAATATTTGCGTTTTGATGTGCGCCATGCGGTGCGATCGCTTCCAGATTTATACTCGTACCATGAACTCTTCTATTTTGTTCAATATACCATATCTCACCTCTGATGGATAGTTTAATTGCGCTCAAAAAAAAAGGTGGTGGGCTACTTTTCTAATCCTGCACTTCCTCATTCGACACCTGCCGTGCGTCTAAGCAAATTCGATAAACTTCCAATGCTGCTGTGTACATTTAACTTCGTCGATTGCTATTATTGGTAAGCAATAGCAATGTTAAGGTTGTGAATTGATTGAAACCATTGAAAATATCATTCCAAATATTTGTTTTTGTCCAGACTCCCGGACTTTTCTATGTAAACTTTTTATTTTCACTTCCAGCACATTGCGAAATTTTAACTATTAACCAAACAATTTTCAACAAAATAAATATAAGAAAAAATTCACTAAACAAAATTAAAATTACATTCTTTTATTATTTTTTTTTTTTGGGGAATAGTTGAAGAACACCTTTTCCTTTTGCAATCCAATTGATTTATTACTTTTGTGATTTATCCACTTGAGAAAACTTAATATTAAGGATGTTCTTACTGTATTTGAAATACAAAAAAAAAAACTTTCAACTATATCTACTTTTAAAATTGAATTTCTAAAATAGTTTTACTACTGATTATTGCCCATAATTAACAAAGTTGATGAAAAGGCGAAAATATTTTCGAACTAACTGAAAATCGAATTTGAAAATTACTAAAAAATGTTTACTTAAATCGAATAAAAATTTTTGAAAATGAGTTCAGATAAACAGAAATTTTTTCTTTTAATAACTGGTAGTGCTGCCATCTATGATAATACTATCTAAGCTGAGAAATTTTCAAACTTTTTAAGGAGTTTTTCTTTAGTTTTTTTTGCAGATATTTTTTATTAATCTAATTCTTTTTGTCAATAGAAATATTGTAAAAAGTTTTTTCTATAAAAGTTGAGCAATAACGGATTAGTCATTTTCTACGGTTTGGAAAGTATAGTGCGGTCATTTCACATTTTGTTAAGCAAATTTGTCATTTTCAGATTGTATTTATTAAGATTGAAGTTTGTCATTTTATATTATATAAGATTGTTAATCACAAAGTACATAAAAATATACTAATTGGTTGCTGAAACCATATTATTATTGTCACAAAGTATAATAAAAATTATTGTTTTTACAGCGATGAGACTCGTTTTTTGATTGGTGGATACATTAATAATAAAAAAAAATATGATACCATATATAAAAAATCGCAAAAAAAAAACTGGGAAAAGCCACTGTATTCATAAAAAGTAACTGTCTAATATGTATTTTAGGTTGAAAATGTGATAGGCTTCATATTAAGCGAAGACCGATACCGTAAATTTTGAGCGCTAACAAAATTTTTTTAGCCAAAATTTTAAGATATGAGGTCTGTTCAAAAAGTATCGCGAATTTTGTATAATTATTTATATATAATAAATTATTTATTTTATCATGAATATCTGTTTTGTCCCCTTCAAAGTAATTCCCACCAGATATTATACATTTGTGCCAATTTTTTTTCCAATCCTCGAAATAGTTCAAAAAATCATTTTTTGTGATCTTGTTCAGCTCCTTCTTCGATACCGTCTGTATCTCTTTAATCGTAGCGTAGCAGCGTCCTTTAATGGGGCGCTTCATTTTCTGGAACAATAAAAAGTCACAGGGGGCCAGATCTAGGGATTACGGTGGCTAAAGCATTATTAGTGTGTTGTTCTTCCACAAATCCAGGCATTTCTGGCGGATTGCTTCACGCAACTTGCGCATAACTTACAGGTAATATTCTTTATTGACCGTTCTATCCTGTGGCATGAACTCATGATGCATCACGCCTCTGTAATCGAAGAAAACTGTAAGCAAAACCTTCACATTCGACCGAACTTGGGCTTTTTTCAGTCTTAGCTCACGCGGCAGCTTCCATTGGAATGATTGAGCTTTTGTTTCCACGTCATAACCATAAACCCATGATTCGTCACCAGTTATGACCATCCGGAGCAAAGTTGGGTAGTCGCGGACAGAGTCTAACAGCTCCTTAGCAATGTGCATGCGATGCTGTTTTTAGTCAAAATTGAGCAATTTTTGTACGAATTTCGCGGCGACCCGTCTCACGCACAAATCATAGGTAAATATCGAATGGCACAAGCCAATCTATATGTTGTTGACGTGCTCGGGCGTCCGGAACGCTTTTCGTCGTTCACATCTTCTCGGCCCTCTGAGAACATTTTGTACCACCGATAAACGTTGCTTCGGTCCAAGGTAGCTTCACCATATGCCACAGTCAACATTCGGAATGCGTCCGCGCAATTAATTTTGTTTTTCACACAAAATTTGATACAGATTCTTTGATCAATTTTTTGGAATGGGCAAAAATCGAAGACGAGCCAAAACATGTGCAAGCAAATCAGCTGTCAAAAATTAACAGAACATTTAAAATGGCCGAACTTGTTGGCATAAGTGAGAGACATGAGTACCAACATAACGCCACAAAAAACAGAAAATCGAATATACGTAAGCCACGGAAATTCAAAATTCGCGATATTTTTTGAACTGACCTCGTAATGCTCTGGAGTATATGCAGTTCTAATAGAAACGATGCTACAAGCCATACAACACAATAAATTTTGCTTCAATTGCTCAAAAATTTTCTGGCACGAATAATTTCGAGATTTCATGATGAAATTTGTGCCTCCAAAATCATGCGATTTGACGCCGCTAGACAATTTCTTCTAAGGCTATGTAAAAAGTTGCATTTTTGTTAATAGTTCTTTCAGCTTAGAGCATTTCAAAAGCAACATCCATTAAATATTGGCCGAAATACAACCTGATATACCAGATATATAAGCTTAAATCCGCTGTTTGGTCATAGATGGCGTGAGTGAGCGTATTAAGCTAACGGAACACGATGCTGTGTGTTTGGTGGGATCAACAGGGTATCGTTTACTATGAGATATTGAAACCTGGTAAAACTGTCAATGCCCACCGCTACCACCAACAACTGATCAAATTCCACCGTGCTCTGCGTGAAAAAAGGACGGATTATCAACAAAGACATGACAAGATGATTTTCCTCCACGACAACGCACCATCGCACACGTCAAAAATGGTCCGAAACTACTTGGAGACACTCAACTGGGAGGTGCTACCCCACCCCGCTTATTCACCAGATCTGAACCCTTCCGACTACCACCTGTTTTCGTCGATGGGCCACGCGCTCGCTGAGCAGCTCTTCGATTCTTACGAAAACGTCCGAAAATGGCTTAATGAGTGGTTTGCCTCGAAAGAGAAGGAATTTTTTTGGTGTGGTATCCAAAAATTTCCCGAGAGATGGAAAAATTGTGTAACTAGCTAGGGCAAGTACTTTGAATAAATTTGTTTTTGCTTTATATGAAAAAAAATATGTGTTTGTTTTGACTAAAAAACAGCGGATTTAAGCTTATACACCTGGTATGCGTAAAAGTTATCAAAACTTACTTCAAACGAGTAAGTCCTACAAAAAAACGCATGGGGAGGATATTTAAATAATATTTTTTTTTGCCAAGATATAGGCTTTATTATTAATTAAAAGTACTATTTCGTTAAACTTTACTTTCAAAAGTACCAATTGGATAATCGTATTCTCCTAATTACTCTCCTTAATATATCATAGAAAATATTAAAATAAAGACCTTAATTCGAATTGTATCTTTAAAGGAGAATCTTTTATGTTAGATATTATGTTAGAATCTTAATAAGAATCTTCTAATTTTGTTTAGATTTTAAAATAATTATAGCAATTGAATCTAGATTTTCTTAAATTTAGAAATTATGGAATTATTTTTCTTTTCAATTAATTTCTTCTTTTTTCCAATAAAAAACTACAAAACCCATATGATCGATTACTGTACTTGATCATGTACAGATCTTTGAGTCATATAAAATTAATTAATGGAATTGAATTCTTTTTATTGGTTAGGAAATATCTATAATAATGTAACCACAAAATGTATTCTAAAAACCAGATGGACCCATATGCTTATTGAATTGGATCAAAATTTTCCTATCCGACTCTAGTCATCTGATTTTTTATTCATTTAAATGATTAATATTTTCCTATAATTTTTGTCATAAATATTTTTTGGTAAACTTTTTGCGTCAATAATAATTTTTTCTATTTTCGTTTTTATTATAGAAAATAAATAATAACAGCAGGTGACTATTTTCAACCATAATAGGTAAATTAAGAAACAGAAGTATGGATAAGAGTCTGGAAAATATTCCATTACTAGTGAGTACTTAAAAACGAGTCTTAAACGATCATAAAGACTGAACTAACTACTCGTATTCGGTTGTAAAGGAATTTTTTCCCTTGAACTGTAGTAGAAATAATTTTTTCAGATGTGAGAATTCATCTGTTTTTCGAATAATTTCTATGCGTTACGGTTGGTATTTATTGGTTTTTCGTCAATCTTTGCTCAGCTGTATTTCTTAATTACCTTCTCACAACAGTACCGCTTGTTCGAATTGTCATTTTACAATACGACTCATATACTTCAGGTAAAGTTGATATGAAATTTTTATAATTAAACAAAAAATACAATAAGTTTATCTGAATTTTATTATTATTCATAACAGATCACCAGCAATTATATCTGGACGACACTTGAACAAATAGGATGAATACTTTGTAAGAAAAATTTCGGTTAAAACGCACATTGTCTACATTCCTTCAAATAAAGGTTCAATAATTATGAATAATTATATTGTAGTTAGTAGTAATAATTTCGCCGTAGATATGAATAATAGTAATTACTAATAATTAATTAGAAATAAATGCTAAATTGGACTAAGTTTGATTAAATTTTTTAATTCTTTTCATACTCTCACAGGTTGATCAAATTTTTTATATTGTAAATGAAATATTAATTTTCCCCTTTCACTTATGAACTTTTCCTGTACGTAGATAATATTTTTATACTTGTGGCTGAAACAAATCTTCAAGATAATCTAAGCTAGATTAATGGTATTATTTCTGTATCGATTTCATCGCTTAGCCTTGTTGTCTCCTTCTATCCTCTAGATTCCATTAAAATCTTAGGTATTCTATTTTTATCCGTGGATGAAAATAGAATTTACAGATCAACAACACTATTGAGAAAAACAATTTTATCCATAAGATACGAGGGTCATTCAACAAGTACTTAGCCTACAAAAGAAAAATGAAAATTTTGGAAAGGTGGCAATTTATTTTTCCACATAATATCCTTCAAGCTCGATACACTTGGCCCAGCGATGCTCTAACTTTTTTAACCCGTCCAAAAAATACATTTTCGCGAGGGAAGCAAAATAGGCCTCCGTGGCGACAATGACCTCCTCATTCGACCCAAATCTATTCCCGGCGAGTGTTTTTTTCAGGTTTGGAAACACAAAGTAGTCACAGGGGGCCAAATCTGGAGAGTACGGTGGATGGGGCAGCAATTCGTAGCGCAATTCGACCAATTTGGCCATGTCGACGGCTAAGATGTGAGCCGGCGCGTTATCGTGGTGGAACAGCACTTTTTTCTTCGCAAAGCGGGGCCGCTTTTTCTTCAATTCAACGCCAAATCGGCCCAATAAGTCAGCATAGTAGCGCCCCGTGATTGTTTTACCCTTCTCGAGGTAATCGATGTGGATCACACCTTGTGAATCCCAGAAAACGGTGGCCATCACTTTTCCGGCCGATCGAACAGTCTTCGCCTTCTTCGGAGCGCGTTTGCCGGGTGAAGTCCACTGTTTCGACTGTTTCTTGGTCTCTGGTATGTACCAGTGAATCCATGTTTCGTCGACGGTCACGAAACGACGCAAGAACTCCGCTGGATTGCGCTGAAACAGCGCCAAACACGTCGCCGATGTGGTCTCATGGTTGCGCTTGTTTTCCGGTGTGAGCAAACGCGGCACCCATCGCGCCGACAGCTTTCTCATGCCCAGGTCTTTGTGTAGAATATGAAGCACCATTCCTACTGCGATGCCCACAGTCTCAGCTATCTCGTGAACCTTCAATCGACGGTCTGCCAACACGAGATCGTGGACTTTTTTAACATTTTCCTCCGTAGCAGCCGTTTTCGGGGCACCTGGGCGTGGCTCATCAAAAACCGACGTGCGGCCACGAACAAACTCGTTGAACCAATTCTTGACGGTCGCCATCGAAGGAGAAGAGTCACCATACACAGCATCCAAGCGATCTTTGATTTCGCTGCGCGTTTTCCCTTCCAAAAACAAGAATCTAATCACCGAACGATATTGTTCTTTTTCCATTTTTGTGCAACCGACCGACACGCTCGCTTTCAAAGGCTCTCAAAACAAAACTAATAAAAAAAATCGACTGAAACTTCGACAGTAGGCTACTAAAAGAATGTACTGCACGATGGTAAATTTCTTTTGTGACAGCAGTTCCATCGGGCAGTGAGGCTATGTACTTGTTGAATAACCCTCGTAATTAAGATATTCGTTAGTAGTAAGTTCTGCGTGTAAGGTCAGTCAAACTGAAAGCATTAGAGTAGCTAACGCCATTTTAGATGGAACAGTTCTCTAATTTCTGACTATCTGCATCAGTATGTCAATAGCAGGATTAAAGCGAGTTGAGGCACCAAATAGCCTTTGTATTTGACTAGCCACTGGGGCACAACGGCCTTTCTCGATGTACTTAATCCTAATTTATTTTCCTTCACCTTCACAAAACCCGAGTCAGGTTAATTTGATAACTTTAACTTTACTCCATAATTTAGTAAAAACTATTATATGATCAAATTCATTATTAATAATCTCCTTTCACTTTATCTCTCCTTTTCCGAACTTACCTTCGCCATCTACTTTGGAAGACATTGTTGGGGACGGTTTGGAGAATACGTATATCTTTGGATAGGCTTAAGAAGGCAAGGAAAATTTTCCTCGAACAGTTGGACAGACTCGAAGAATATTTACTCCTGTTCAAGAATGCAGTAATCGAGGTCAATGTCACTCAAATTCGAGATCTGCATTATGACTCTTCCCGTACATGGGCATCTCCGTACTCTGGAGAGCGTACATGGGCATCTCCGTACTCTGGAGAGGGCGGAAACGCCCTTTACCTTTTCTATGGACGCAATCTTATCAACTTTATTACTAGCCAAATCGCAACCCATTAAATAAACTTGTGCTCAACAAGATTCGACATTACCTAGTCAACAATAAGGATTATCGAGTAGCGTTGGATATCAAGGCACGTGAGAATTATGGGCAAATAACATCCTCAACCAAACGTATCAAGTGGCCACTGAAAAACCAAAGAGCTTACAAAAGCCATAACTTGTTTATTAGTCAATCTCTTATATTTTTACTTTATAGGTTATAGAGAATTATTTGTATAATGTCCAGCAATTAGTAAATGCCAGTGAGTTTTTCTGTTTCAGAAAAAGTCTATTTTTCCAACTCAGACAAAATGCCGCCAAATAGTTTCCTAGCGATAACATGATTCGTTCCCTAATCGCTCAGTCTGAAAGAACTGGACCAGCCGGCGATCTTTCGAGAAGGGGTATTTAGCCCAATGTGTTAAGAAGAGGCCTTAAACGTTCTGTGGTCCTGGAATGGGTTTTTTATAAGAGGTCCTAAGCGCTCTATGGCTCTAAAAGAGATTCTGAGCGCACTGTGACGGAAACAAATCTTAAGCGCTCTGTGGTCCTGGAGAGGTCCTTACAAGAATGCACCGAAAAGGTGTCTTAACCGGTTGTGGTCCTAGCGGGTGTCCTTAAAGCACTGTAGCGAAAAGAGATCGCGCTTTGTGATCCTAGAAGGGTTCCTTAGCTCACTGTACCGAAAAAAGTGTTTTAACCACTTGTGGTCCTGAAAGGGGCCTTTAGTTCACTGTGTCTAAAAGAGGTCTTAACAGTTATGGTCCTGGAAGACATCATTAGTGCGATGTGCCAGAAAGAGCTTATCAGCGCTCTGTCGTCCTGGATTGGGTCCTTAGGGTATTGTTTGGGAAAAAGGTCCTAAGCGCTCTATGGTCCTATCTGCCCCTACCCGTCGTCGATTTGCTTAACTGCGCATCACTAGAACATCCCAAATCCAAATGCTCCAGGCATTACCAGCCCAAGATACTCAGCAGCGCTGCAGTACGCCATTCAATTTTAATACTTAGCCAGAGATAATAACTTTTTTTTTAGTTTTAGTAACTACCTTGTAGAAATTCAAATTGGACAAATAGTGAAATTTTTTAAGGATCTTTCTGATCAGTCTACTCAGCCTCTTTACCAAAATTCTGGACACAAAAACTGCTTAGAATCTGGAAAGAGCTAATTACTCTTACCTATAAAACATTTTTTCGAATAAAATAAATTAAATATTTAAAAAAAAATGCACTTCCAAAACGTATATTTGAATTAGTCTTAAATGACTGACAACACAGGTGAATTCTCCTCAACAAAAAACCTCCTCGACAATATAAGAAATTTGTTCAAGTGCAGAGTTGGTGTTTTTATTTTTGTTAAATTTTTTTAATTTTTATTTTGTGAATTATGGATTTTATTTTGTAGCATCAGTTTCACTGTTCGGCGCCTTAACATTTTATGACAACAGCTTGACAGAATGATAAATTACCTTTTAGAAAAAGTTCACAATTACCCCGAAGCAAAACCACCTGAGCAACTCGTACTACTTCTTCTTCTTCTTATATTTGTGCTTACGAAATTCCTGCTATTCTGAACTTCTTTTGCTGCTTTGAAAATTTCGACTTGACATTCTTTTCCAAACAAACAGTTTCTAGTGTAGGTGGAGGCGTTCGTTCGAGACTGTTCCACTTCTGGTCTAGTTCGGTTTGTGAAATCCCTGCCATCCATAAGTTGAATAATGGTGCCACTTAAACACCATATTGAGATGTCTTAAAATTTGTGCCATCGAGCGACAAACAGAATCGATATGATTGCTACATTACGATGATTACCCTGTCTTTGGGTGGAGAAGATTGCTATGGAGACACTCGTATTCGCCACGTTCTCAAATGGCAAATTGCCAGAAATTGTTTATCGTGTGAATGCGTCGAAATGAGTACGGGGACGAACAGGGTATCATCAATGATACTAGACGAAATACCAGTAATACAAGCAACAGTATCAGCCATTTAGTGTAGTAAAATTGAATAGGATAAAAATTATGTGGAAATAGTTTTGTATAAAAAAAAATAGTGAACACGAAGGGTTTGGGAATTGCACGTCAGTTGAACTAGGGATGATATGCCGCCGGTTTGCATTCCAACACTGCAACAACATATATGAAAGTATTCGCAGTAGTTCATCACTGAGCAATATTTGAATCCTTTTTTCCAGGCTGGCATAATGTTCGTCTCGTACTCATTCCATCCTTTAGATTCCATACTTAACAATACCGGTTATATGATTGGAAAAATATCGAATGCCGGACCGTACGAGTATGTACGTTAGTTACTGGTTAGCGGGCTGGTCGGTTGACTGTCGAAAAACAGAATGAATGGAACCAGCTGCTGGATGTTTAAGGCACCTGTGACCATGGCAGAATGCGTGAGGTTAAATATATGGGAATACGGAATCCTTCAACAATGAATGAACGCAGCAGCGGTAAAGAGAATAAATAATAAAAGGCATGTTTTCAGCACACATGTTCACACACACTGTTTTGCCAAAGGACGAAATGGGCAGACGGCCAACAACAGCAGCAGAGGCAGCAGCAATAGCAGCAGCAGCAGCTGAGCATATTCACAAATACAATTGAAAGAAGTATAAAGGACATCGGAACAAACAACGGCAACTGTAGTGAAAATATCAGCCGCTGTACTAACACAAATGCAAATTAACACAGCTGGCACATTTGTTATGTATTCTCGCCATTTATCGTTCTGGGCTTCTGTTATCGTCCACGAACAACTGTGAATTCATATAAAGGATAACGCTAAGAAGGACGTTTATCTTGAGGGATCCATAACCTATCGCAGAACTGGCTGTATACTCACTCATAAATACGGAAAAAGGCACCACTCTCTCTCTCTCTCTCTCTCTCCCCTGTTTTATTGGTGGGCAACTTGAATATTCGAATTCACACAATTTCTTGTATTTGCCATAAATTTGCTGCTCTAAAAATGCTCCATCACGATTAGTCTTAGTATTTTTTTTTGGCCGCTTCTCCAACCCCTCCCACCAGTGGTTTCCAAATTCACCATCTCTGCCATACACGACACTCCATTTTATTACGAATAACAGAAATTTTTGCATAACACCCCCGCGCGCACACATGGACACTTTCTTCGATTTGGCCAGTTTTGAGAGTCGAAATTGGAAACACTTGTCGTACTCGTTCAATGTGCCACTCTCTATACCGTCTGTGTACGATCGAATTTTCTATAAATTTTATCGTCCTTAAGAAATTGTGTTTCTTCTCGAGTTTCCTCGACAGGCGGGCGCTATTTTCGTTGCCTTCTGCCCTACATTTTTGCATGGCATGCGAAACACGGAAATAGGTTTGGCGGTGGAGTGTGCTGGCATATTTTCCATACATACTCTCGGATAATTCTGAATCTGCGTTTAGCCGTATTGGTGTGTATGTGTATGTCAGTTCATTTTGGCTCAGAGCCGTTGGTCTATGTAAAATGCACATGTTGCCACATGGTGGCACGTGTCAAAGCTGAATTCAATTAAAAGCAGGTGTCGTTGATGGCCCTGCATAATCGTTCCATTTAGATTTTTGTACCACTTGCTAGTAAGAGTCAGAACCGCGATACTCGACTGCCACAATACAGCCAGCCAGTCGACCAACCGAACCGTACGTGCACTTGCATAACGAAAAATTATTTTCTACGTTCTAAAGAGCTCCTGCGTCGCTGTTATTGCCATTCTGGTCTGCTTTCGCGTGTACTCGTACTTTGCAGGAAGAAAACAAAACGAATGAACTGAAACAGGATTTAAATGGATGGCAACCGCAACATGGTACGCTACAAATTCCACTAACACATTTCCCTCTGTACGAAGACGTAATATGCCAAATGGGACTAGTACTGTTGCCTCTACAGATGCTAAGGGATAGCCTCTGCTCCTTCTATGCTCCTCGCTAAGTTTTGCCATACTGCTCAGTTCTGCTCCATCAGATCTACAACGATTCCTGTTACTTCTCAATTCTACAAGGATAGAGGATACCCTCTGACATCGTTTAGTTCTTTCCTCAGAGTACTAGTAATGGGGCACATTACCCTCGACTCCTGTTCTGGCACGATAACCTATTCCGCCGCACTATCAAGCAATGTGCCAGCGTTCTCACATTGTTCACCTTACGTGCACAACCCAAGATAAAAGCGCCCAGTCACTTGTACTCCAAACATATTATTAAGATGGCATGGGAAAACGAAAAGGTCACCCGTATTTGGATTGTATTCATTATCCCAAAATGTGGGTGAATCATTATGTCTAAGGATTCTTCGCTGTCTGTTTTTTCCATAAAAATAGTCTGCTTTAGGTCATATATTTTTGTTGTTTATTTTTGCTGTTTCTTTTATTCATCTTTTTTTTTTTTTTTGATTTTGCCTACTTCTTATCATTAATTTTTGCTTCTTCAGAATTTTGATAGGGATTTTTTCATCAGTTCGAAGGAACCAACCAATAATAAAATATTTCTTCTTGTTTGTACTCGTATTTGGAATGGAAAGATTTTTGAACCCGCATGGAAATAGTTGAAGCAAGAAAAATCGCTCCTTTTCCTTTTCTGATAACTTTTGCTGGCAATAACTTTTTGAACCAATGAATTTTTAAAGCATTAATTAAAGGGAAAAAATTGAGACAAAAAAAAATACTATGTAAAAAATTATAGAAAAATTGTGAAATATTTTTTCTTAAAATATAAAATTTTGATTTATTTTTTCTTTATAAGAAATTAAATACTTTCAAAAATAATTTTATATACACCTTCTAAAAATTACATAATATTCCAGTTTAGGGGTGATAAAAATTGATTTCGTTTTTTTCTTATATGTAATTTTAACAAAATTTCATAGGTTAAAGTTGGTAGACAGACTCTTTTATTCGTTTTTAAATACTAAAAGTGAGGTTAGGTATAACTTAATTAGGTTAAGTTATCCATTTTGGTGTTTGGAAAGATTAGCCCTACTATTGGGTGTATAACTTAAAAATGCGGGATTGACAACAGATGGCATAACTTTTACACATGGTTTGTGTTAATAATAACTCATATGGCATTTTGGAGGTTAAACATCTGTCATTCATTCTCGATTAGTCATTGAACGAAATAGTGTAAACAAGAAAGTTTTTTTTTGCTTCAAAAATGTCGAATTTCGTACCAAAAAAGTCCCATTTGCGGGAAGTGTTGATTTACTTCTTCAATTTGAAAAAAGTGCAGCTGAAGCACATCGATTGCTCACCGAAGCTTATCCTGAATATGTTCTATCGATTTCAACGTGCGAGAGATGGTTTGACGGTTATCCTAATTAATTTATACCTAACTCACTAAAAGTGAGGTTAGGTATAAATTAATTAGGTTAACTTATCCATTTTGCTGTTTGGAAAGATTAGGCCTACTATTTAATAGCTATTAAACAAATATACTATTAGTGATAAAAAATTTATTTATATAAAAATATGCCATTTTATTTACTTTATAGTAAAATTACTAAAAAATGCCTTTAAAATATGAACTATTTCTACAAATAAGGCTCATTTATCGTTCGGTGAATACGACAATAAATAAAATTATCCACATTTAATATTTTTTGTGACTTTTTGGTGTGCATTTTGGTCTGAAGTTGAATCATATTTCTTTGGAAACTAAGAAAAATATATTGCTACCGTCAATTCTGACGCAATAACCGTTTTTATTTTGGTTATACCAGGTGTATAAGCTTAAATCTGCTGTTTGGTCATAGGTGGCGTGAGTGAACGTATTAAGCTACGCGCCATACTTTTTTTTATGAGTTTGACATCTGTCAACATTAATCAGTACACATTGTTAGGAATTTCGTACCACAACATACATTTTTCCTTTGGTAATCATGTCTAGTTTTGTGCCAGAAAAAGAGCATAAAAGGTCTGCTTTTCTGCTTTAATTTGAAGAAATTAGCTGCCAAATCGCAATCGAATGCTTATGGAGGCCTATGGTGACAGTGATTTATCGGAAACAATGTACCGAGATTTGTTTCGTCGGTTCAAAGACGACAAATTTGACTTGTGAGACTAGAAACTTAAAAATCGGCCTTGGAAGGTTGAGGACTATCAATTGCAGGCTCTTTTGGATGAAGACGATACCCAATCGCAAAAAATGCTCCCGGAGTAATTGGGTGTTACTCAACAAGCCGTTTCCATGCATATGCGTGCCATGTGGAAGATTGAAAAGTTCGGAAAATGGGTGCCACATGAATTGAATGATAGGTAGATGGAGCGACGCCAAAACCCATGCAAAATCTTCCTCGCCAGATAAAAAAGAAAGTCGTTCCTGCATCGGATTATGACAGGCGATGAAAAGTGGATATATTTCGAGTATCCTAAACGCAAGAAATCGTGGGTTGATCCCGGCCAACCATCAACATCTTCCCCAAGACCAAATCGTTTCGGATGGAAGACGATGCTGTGTGTTTGGTAGGATCAGCAGGGTATGGCCTACTATGAGATGTTGAAACCTGGTGAAACTGTCAATGCCCACCGCTACCACCAACAACTGATCAAATTGCACCGTGCTCTGTGTGAAAAAAGGACGGATTACCAACAAAGACATGACAAGCTGATTTTCCTCCACCACAACGCACCATCGCACACGTCAAAATTGGTCCGAAACTACTTGGAGGCACTAAACTGGGAGGTGCTACCCCACCCCGCTTATTCACCAGACCTGGCCCCTTCCGACTACCACCTGTTTGTGTCGATGGGCCACGCGCCCGCTGATCAGCACTTCGATTATTACGATGACGTCCGAAAATGGATTTAAGCTTATACACATCGGATTTAAGCTTATACACCGGTAATAAGTATCACCTGCACTTCAAATAAGAAATTTTTCTTTCTATAAGCGGAAATATTTTTTTCGTTAAATTGAATCTTTTCCAAAAAAGATTGAATCTTGTCCAAAAAAGGACAATCTATCGTTTGAGTTTACGCTTCAAGGTACGAACAAAATTGTCACTGTCAAAATTTTTAAAACCTTTACAATCTTATAGGAATGCACGAAATTCCAACGAAGGACTACAACGCCAAACTGTTTAATCGCTCAATTAGAACTTGTTGAAATTTTATAAATAAATTCATATTTAATGAGGTTAGGTGAACTTAAAATATAGGGTGTCCCAAATAGCAGGCAAGAAAAAATTATTTTTCGGGCTGTATGGCATATGGCAACATCTTGTTGAAACCACATATTATCCACAATCTATATATTGCAATTTAGGCAGTAAAAAAATTAACTGTAATTTCCTGACCAGCTGCAATTTCGAAGAAGAATGGTCCGATGATACGTCCAGGCCCAAAATCCTTACCAAACAGTAACACGTTATGGATGCTTTGTTTCTCAACAATCACTTGTGGATTTTCTGAACCCCAAATGCGACAACTATGTCAAAATGAAAATGAGCCTCATCGCTGAAGATGATCTTGTTCGAATTGTTAGTCAGCATCCACTTGTTGTTGTTCTATAATCCATTCAACGATCTCCATTCGCTGTCCGTGGTCATAAGGGCTTCAATGCTTGAGTCAACTGAACTTTATAAGTAAATCTTTCGTAAAAATACACTGTAGAGACCTTCTCAAAATGTCCAATTTATGAGAAAGTTGCTGAATTGATGTTTCTCGACTCTCAGCAGAACTGCTTCGATGTTTCATTTCGAACGACTTGTTGAATGATGACCACAGTGTTTAAGATCACTAATTGATCAAGTCTTACTAAATTTTTTAATTAATCTCTTCAAAGTTAATGAATTTAAAACCATATTTTATACGTAAATTTCGAACTGTAGCTGGCAAACCTTCATTATTTTTAAAATATTGCTCAACAATGAAAACGCATCCATTTTTAATAACTATGAAGTATCCATCTTTTTTTTTTGTTGGCAACACTTTACCTAAAAAATGGCGCCAAATTCAAATCTTTATTTTTCATTTGGGACACCCTTTATAGATAATAAATACCTTCTCTTTAATCGTTGGAATTGTATTTTGTTAATTGATTTGTTAAAAATTCATAAATTTTAGTTGTCGTCGAAATAGTAAGCTTTGCTTTAAAAATATGTACAACAGTTCGGACTGCCACATTTGATATGCTATCAGTTGAAGAAAAATTAATCAAATTTTCATGTTTTTCCAATAATTTCAATTTATAATCATGTGAGAAATTTTGTAAATTTTTGAAGAAAATTTCCTATTAAATATTTATGGTGTGTATGTGTGCGTTTGTTCTCGTGGAGCACATTTAACTCGTACCGCTCGTTGATTATATGAGAACATAACCATATGCGCACACTTTTACACCAGATGGCATTCTTCACTAATGTTAACGTCCTTCAATCTTCTTTATATATTCTGTAAGAGTTCGCATCGTACTACTCCTACATGCCAGTGCGCTCGTACGAGTACAGTTGACAAGATAATTTCCTGATTTAGTCGTTTATTTGTTTATCGTTTATGGTGTTCAGTTGGTATGATTGCGTATGATAGCTGCGTACCTCCTTCCACACCCAAATACATCCGCTTCTAATGTGCTCTGTTCTAATGTTAGATGATGGCAATGTGAAATTGCACAACGGTGCCCATCAATCAGGCGATTAGTTAAACAAAAAGACTAATGACGTGAGATTTGGAGCGCAGGTGAGTTGAGTATCATGAGAACACATGTGCTCGATATTCCAGTCATCTCTCTTTGTCGGGGCAAACACGAACGATCGAGTAAACAAACAATTATGCTGGAATCCACAGTATTCCGTATCAACAACCACAGCAGCTTTCGCCGCCCCTCAAGAAGTGGTATTTTTATAGCTCACGTTGTGTAAAATAGCGGAGGTCGAGGTGTGGTGGTAGTACTCGTTCATAATAATTAAGGGAGCTCTACATGCCGGGGATACAAATCGTTCTCTCGTCTGATGTCAATGCAGAATTAATGGCCGACTACTGGTGCAAATGCTTACCCGGGTAGATGGATGGATCTTGGTTCAAGATGTCACTTCCACACTGAGTTCGACCACCGAAAATAGTAAATTGTATGGAAACCGGAACGGCAAACTACGATAACACATTCTCCTAAGACTAACGGTCTGTTTGTATTCGAGGGCGACTCTTTCAGATTCCCACCGGAAGCGATAAGACTATTTCTATCCAAGAGCAAAATATTATTTTTTTTACCCCTAACCAAGGATGCAATAGTGCTTGCTGTTCACCCACATTCATCGTCACTTCTTTCTAATATTTCTCTTTGCTGCTGTTTGTATGTGAAACATTCGTGCACTGTTTATGATTTGCTTTCAATTACCTGTACCATACCACATAATCAAAATTTTTATGCACGTTGATTTTGTAGATTTTCTTTCGGGCTGATTTGATTTCTCCGAATCCATTTGTATAGATAGTGGCAATCAGTATTTATCCAATCGGGAATTGGGGTGAATTAGAACTTTTTGATTATTTAAAAATCTATGAAAATGGTTGTGGGCACAAA
This sequence comes from Atherix ibis, assembly GCA_958298945.1. Lineage (NCBI taxonomy): Eukaryota > Metazoa > Arthropoda > Insecta > Diptera > Athericidae > Atherix > Atherix ibis. The sequence continues at coordinate 23,620,454 of OY282605.1, read as the reverse complement.
ATTAACTCAGATTTTTTTTTTACTTTAGGAGAGTTTTTTTTCCGGAAGAGCCGATGTGATGAATACTAAAAAGATGTGTGCAGTTACTTTACGCTTTTAGTATATAACAGTCCGGCTGAAAAGTTTATAAGGTTGACGTCTAGATGGCGCTTCAAAATTTGACAGCAATCGGTCGATTGGTTCGTGAGATATAGCATTTTGAGTGAAGCAACTTTTGTTATTGATAAAGCATTGCTTTTTGATGAAAAAAAATACAATGAAAACCAAAGCATGGTTTGACAAACGTTATCCGGACTCTGCTCCAGCTATTTCAACTGTGGAATATTGGTTTCGTCAATTTCGAACTGGTCGTACGAGCACAGTTGATGCAGAACGCAGTGGACGCTCAAAAGAGGTGGTTACGGCAGAAAACAATAAAAAAAATCCACAAAATAATTTTAAATGACCGTAAAGTGAAGTTGAGCGAGATAGCTGAGACTCTGAAGATATCGAAAGAGCGTGTTGGACATATCGTGCATGAATATTTGGGCATGAGAAAGCTGTGTGCAAAGTGGGTGCCGCGTGAGCTCGCTGTGGACCAAAAACAACAACGTGTTGATGATTCTGAGCAGTGTTTGGAGCTGTTCAAGCGCAATAAATCCGAATTTTTGCGTCGATATGTGACATGGCTCCGTCCCTACACTCCAGAGTCCAATCAGCAGTCGGCAGAGTGGAGAGCGAGCGACGAACCGAATCCAAAGCGTGGAAAGGCGCAACAGTCGGCTGGCAAGGTGATGGCGTCTGTATTTTGGGATGCGCATGGTATAATATTCATTGGCTATCTCCAGAAGGGACAGACGATCAACAGCGACTATTATATAGCGTTATTGGATCGTTTGAAGAAAGAAATCGGTAAGAAACGGCCTCATTTGAAGAAGAAAAAAGTGTTGTTTCACCAAGATAATGCACCGTGTCACAAGTCGATGAAAACGATGGTCAAACTCAATGAATTGGGCTACGAATTGCTTCCCCATCCACCTTATTCTCCAGATCTGGCCCCCAGCGACTTCTTCCGGTTTGCAGACCTCAAGAGAATGCTCGCAGGCAAGAAATTTAAGACCGATGATGAAGTGATTGCCGAAACTGAGGCCTATTTTGAGGCAAAACCCAAAGAGTACTATAAAAATGGTATCGAAAAGTTGGAAGATCGCTATAATCGCTGTATCGCCCTCGAAGGCAACTACGTTGAATAATAAAAATGAATTTTGCAAAAAAAAATATTTTTACTGTGTTATCTTATAAACTTTTCAGCCGAACTGTAACTTAGCGATATTTGATCTCTGCAAAAATATTTTTCCGCACGTCTCTTAATGTGTTTTTTTTTTTTGCTGGATTTTGATCTCTTGCAGTGCATACGAAATGTTCCTGTCGGTGAAATCAGCCAAACCAACAAACGAGAGGATGAGTGCTTAAGTGGATACTTGGATTAGTTGTGATTCAGTTTTAGGATGGCCAGATTATAAAATGTTGACAGCAAATCCTACAGTAGATGCATGCTGTGGGCAAGCTCCTGTACTGTAGCATCACAGTAACATATACCAAATGCTGGATAGCTAGATGTATCCCCAACTAGACTGGTCGCTTCAAGCGCTAAAGTACGAGCACATGGACGAATATATCACCACCCCTCCCACCCCCCCACCAATAAAGGGGATTCCGTAGAAAATCTCCGAGATGGAAAACATTTGTTCGGTATTCTGGCACAGTTAAGCTACTACGTAAGATGCAGTATTTGGAATTGCTTTTGATTATAACCATTTCCGTAAGTAATGTTTTTGGCACTGCCTTGTTGCTTCAACTTTTGCTACTTAAATAGTGGCTATTTTTTCATACTCGATTTTTTTTTCGAATATTTCTGATATTAGAACTATTTTTTTTTGCCACTTAATCTGAGTCAGTACAGGGTTGTTTTTTTAAGTGTTATTTTCGATTTGTTTTTATTTTCTCTTCACTCTTTTACAATATAAACTTTTGGCCAACACTTGTTGAAATGTTATCGGGAAATTTTTGTACGCTAACGGAAGTAGACCAGATAACATTAAGAATATTTTGCACATTTCTGTCCAACATTTCTTATTTCGCCTACAAAATTCAAATTTCTTTTAAACATAATTTCTCAATCAGTTGCTTCGATGGGGCATAATTTTTTATTATTTTTTTTTTTTTGGTATCCAATTAGTGTAAAAATTTTAATATTTTTTAATATAACTAAATGGAAATTATTCTAAAAACCATCAGCATTTTTAAAAAGGATGTGTTCTGATTTTTGTATTAGCAAAGTTTTTCATTATTTTAAAAAGGGTATCTTTAAATGGGAAAATATTTTTTTTTGGGCAAGACAGATTATTTTTATTTTAAAAGTAGGCTTAAAAAAATAAAATGTTTTTAATAATAATATTTTCTTCTTCGAAATAATTTAAATAGCATTGAACTTTTTCTCATCAATAATAATTATTTTAAATCTAAATCAATCTAAAATACAGATTCACCTTAGTTTTCGTATTTAGTTAGAATAATAAAAAAAAATCACGTTTATTTTGCGGATGTTTTAACCAAAACTTGTTAAAAGTGGAACATTTTTTTCTATTGAGTATTTGTTCATATAACGTGATTGAAAATTGGCATTTATATTATTAAAAAAATAATTTTTATAAAATCTATATGCCAGTTAAATTTTAAATGAATAATTTTAAATATTTTATTCTATATTTTAAGAAAAAAAATCTTATAACTTAAAAATGCGGGATTGACAACAGATGGCATAACTTTTACACATGGTTTGTGTTAATAATAACTCATATGGCATTTTGGAGGTTAAACATCTGTCATTCATTCTCGATTAGTCATTGAACGAAATAGTGTAAACAAGAAAGTTTTTTTTTGCTTCAAAAATGTCGAATTTCGTACCAAAAAAGTCCCATTTGCGGGAAATGCAGCTGAAGCACATCGATTGCTCACCGAAGCTTATCCTGAATATGTTCCATCGATTTCAACGTGCGAGAAATGGTTTGTGCGGTTCAGAAGTGGTGATTTTGACACGGAAGACAAAGAACGACCAGGTCAGCCAAAAAAGTTTGAAGATGAAGATTTGGAGACATAACTCGCCGAAGACTGTTGTCGAACTCAAGAAGAAATTGCAAAATCATTGGGAGTCACTCAAGCAGCCATTTCAAAACGTTTGAAAGCAGCAGGATTCATCCAAAAGCAAGAAAATTGGGTCCCATATGAATTGTAGCCGAGAGACGTTGAAAGGCGATTTTGCATGTCCGAAATGCTGCTTGAACGGCAGAAAAAGAAGTCGTTTTTGAATCGAATCATTACTGGCGACGAAAAATGGATTCATTACGACAACCCAAAGCACAAAAAATCGTATGTGGATCCCGGCCAACCAGCCAAATCAACGCCAAAGCCAAATATCCATCGCGTTAAGGTAATGCTCTGTATTTGGTGGGATCAGAAGGGTGTGATCTATTATGAGCTATTGAAATCGGGCCAGACGATCACAGGCGACCTCTACCGTACACAATTAATCCGTTTGAAGCGAGGATTGACCGAAAAACTCCCGGAATATGCGACCAGACACGAAGCCAAAATTTTCCATCATGACAACGCTCGGCCTCATGTTGCCAGACCGGTTAAAAATTATTTCGAAAACAGTGACTGGGAAGTTTTGCCTAACCCCGCCTTATAGCCCAGACCTTGCCCCGCCCGACTACCATTTGTTTAGATCCATGCAAAACGCCCTCACTGGAATACGCTTCACTTCAGAACAGGGCATCAAAAATTGGCTCGATTCATTCTTGGCCTCAAAACCGGAGCAGTTTTTTTGGCGCGGAATCCATATGTTGCCAGAAAGATGGGAAAAAGTAGTGGTTTCCGATGGACAATACTTTGAATAAAAAGCTTGCCAAAAATATCGCATTTTTAAGTTATACACCCAAAAATTTACAAAAAATTTAATAGTTTTAGAAAATTCTAAAAAAAAAACATGACAATTATAAAATTCAAATATAAGGTTTTCCAATAAGAGTGATATGATTTCTAAGTGACGTTTCGGCCATTTGTAATATGTCATGATCTGTCTTTTTTTTCTTCATTGTATTCAGTAATGTTTACAATTTCAGCACGGAGAGATATACGCAAGAACAACGTTTACAAATTATTCAATTTTATTATCAAAATAATCATTCTCCAATTGCAACTTTTCGTGCGCTTTTGCCATTTTATAGTCGTAATAATCGTCCAACTGTGCTCGCTATTCGTCGAATTGTTACCAATTTCGAGCGTACATTTTCTTTACATAATGTTCAAGTGCCAATAGGCAAGTGTTGCTGAAGACCGCAATTTCTCGATTCCAAGACGTTCTCAAGAATTGGGACTGTCTCAAACCACAACCTGGCGGATTTTGAGAAAGGATTTGGGCTTGCATCCGTATAAAATTGTTATTACTCAAGAACTAAAGCCATTGGACCACCGTAAATGTAGTGAATTTGCTGATTTTGTCTAGGAACAACTTGAAAACGATAACGATTTTTTTAAGAAAATCATCTTCTCCGATGAGGCTCACTTTCATCTGAGTGGTGCGGTAAATCAACAAAACTGTCGATTCTGGTGCGAAGAAAATCCACAATCACCTAAACTGACAGTTTGGTGTGGTTTTTGGTCTGGTGGAATCATCGGTCCGTACTTCTTTCGAAATGAAGCTGGTAACACCGTTACTGTCAATAGAGACCGGTATAGATCCATGATAAGCAACTTTTTATGGCCGAAATTGGAAGAAGTTGATCTTGACAACATCTGGTTCCAACAAGACGGGGCTAGGTGCCACACAGCGTATGAAACAACCGAATTATTGTGAGAAAACTTCGGAGATTCGATTATTTCAAGAAATTGTGACATTGAATGGCCTCCAAGAAGTTGTGATTTAACACCATCAGAGTATTTCTTGTGGGGTGATTTGAAGTCATTGATCTTTAGCAATAAACCAGACTCTCTTCAAGCTTTAGAAGTCAATATTGAACGTGCTATTCATGTCATACGACTTGATTAGTGGAAAAAGTGCTCGAAAAATGGGTTCATCGAATTTGTTCCTGCAAAAGAAGTCGTGGATGCCATTTGAATGACGTTTTATTCAGAACTTAATTGTATCGATTTTGCTTCACATTAAATAAAAAACATTTAAATTTCCTTAACAATTAGTATTTGTTTTTTTTAAAGAAATCATATCACTCTTATTCAAAAACCTTTTATTAAGTGGAAATACCTTAAAAGGTGATAATTTGAATTTGAAATTTGTTACACGGTATGATAGAAAAGTAATGAGACTGAGGCAATACTGAGAAAGATATAGGAACACTGCAATCTTTCCTCGTCATATATCTTGTACGTTTAGGGCCTTATAAGTGTGTATCTCAAGCTTCAATTCTATAAATTTTGTGTTAAGATTGTTGAATTTCCAAGTTTGGCTTACGAAAAGATGCAACGAGTCGTAGGGCATAAAGAATTTTTTGGAGGGCCGAGAAATAGTAGAAGATGAACTTTGCTCAGATAGATGTCTTCAGCATCGACAATTTAAAAAAAAAAGTAATTTTCATTAAAAAAAACATCTTTATAAAAAGGACTTTTTTTTTAAATAAAAAAAAAATCTCCGAAAGACTCAGAAAAAAGTTTAATCGTATCAGATTGAATCTTGCAGACACTTGGATAATCCACTATGACAACAGTCATCTTGATCAATGAGTTTTTATCGAAAAAAGAGATTTCGGAGCTTCAACAAATCCAACCCCCCTTCCCCCACCCACTCTATTTGATACAATCTTATTCGATAAGACGACTTTTTGTATTGCTCAAGATCGAAAACTACTTGGAAATGACATCATCTAGATACTGTTAATTACATCAAAAGGAGCTGAAGGTGATTCCAGTTGAGACCTGAAGCATAGCTGCCCAACAGAACTTCTGTGATCTATAAAACTAAATAAAAATTGTTAAAATAAAAATCTCTTTGGTACCCAGTTGATATCCTTTATAGAAGAATAAATTTTTATCATATTTAGAGCAGGACTATTAAAAAAAAAACAATTATAAAAAATAGATTTTTTTAGGTTATAAAGTCGGCAGCAATATCTTTTTTGAATAAAAAGTATTTTTAAATTGGAAAATTTACAAAAATACCCATACAATTATAAATCAATTAGTTAAAAATTATAAAAAGGACAAAAATTTCATTTTGAGTAATAAAGTTAAATTCAAATAAAATACAAAGTCTTAAAACAGATTTTATTGAGAGAAAAATGGGAAAAAAAACTACCAAACACATTTGTCCTTGTACTAAAAATATTTCTGTACCTAAAGGATTATTATTATTATAAATCGGTTCTTAATGGTCGAGGATACATGGAAAAAATGTTGCATACTTCAAGAATGAGTAGACCTGTACTGTCACAAGTACTTTAATATCCTGTCCACAATTATGGTTGACAGTCAAATTATCTGAACTTAAAACTATTGAGTTTATTTGCGTATAAATTATGCACGATAATTGCTCAAATTGATTCCGACATAAAAAAATATAGTATGTGTCCCCATGCTGGCGGACTCAAATCAAACTACAAGTATAAAGATAATGATGGTTAAATGAAGGTTGAGATATGTTTACGGTTGGAAATTTGAGGTATTTTCCATATTTTATTTTCACTTTATGGTTTATGAGAACGAGTATCTTTTTTTTTGTTTTTCTTCTTTTTTTTGTTGTTGTTGAGACTGACTAGTTAAAGGAAAACTATAAGGAATTAGGAATTAGCAGTTTTGCGTGCAGGTAAAAAATGATATTGTAAATTGTGGAAAAAAAAGGTGAAAAAAAAATAAAATTTTTTTTTTTTTCGAAATTATAGTAATTTTACAATTGAATCGATTAATATCAATACAAGTAAACATATTATTAGTACATACCATAATTGACTTGATTAATTTGCTGATTTATCGATATAATTTTTTTTTCTCCTTTTTCTAAATATTATAATTTTATGAATGTCCTTTTTTGTAAACTATTATAATTTTTGGTTGGTATAAGCAAATCAAAGCTTTTATTTAAAAAAAAAAATCACAACAAAATTTTGTTTCTCTTTTAGAAAAAGTTTCCTCTCTTCTTCTATTCTTTGGTAATAATTTATTATATTTAAATTTTATGAAATGTTTTTGATTATTTTCTTTTTTTTTGTTTGTTTTAAATATTAAAAAAATATAGTATATCACAAAAAATATTTTTGGTTAAGTTCGATTGTAGATCAAAGAATTTAACACTAACACAAACAATAATGTAAATTATTGCAAATTAAAAGTGAAAGTGGAAAATATCTTTCACTTTCTATTAATATAAGTAAATGTTTATTAAAATATGGTATTTTATTTTTTATAGTTTTTCTTTCCTTATAATTTCTATTGATTATTAATCACTAACGAATACTATCATTTTGATGAGAAATTTTCTATTCTTCTAAATAATAGTAAATTATAATTTTATAAATAAGAACGTTGATTTGCAAATATTAATTTTTTATTTACACTGTAACATTTTTAACAAAAAATATCTTTTTAATATTGTTTTTATATCTTAAAAAAAAAAACTTATTTCCATTTTGATGAAATATGTTATTTCTTTAAAATTGAAATTATTATCTCACTAAATATTCATAATTTTTGTTCTCCTTTATTTACCGGAAAAAATGTTTACCTCCAAAAAAAAAAAAAAAATCCTTTTACCCTTGATTTGATTGGATAATTATTTTTCGAAACTTTAATTATTTTTATAAATATTTGTGTTTATTTTGTATTATATAATCTGAATTTTTTCGTTTTTTAATTAAAGAATTTATTTTTCATTTGAATATTGAAGTTCTTGATTAGAAATATTGAAAAATTTAAACACGACGACGTCGACAACAACGATGATTCTTTATAATCAACCGTACCGTTCAGTACTGCGAATTTAACTGTGCTGCCGACTCATCGGTCTGAACTGTCGATGCAAACACTACTACTACTCTTGTAGTCTGACAAATGGCCATGTGCGGGCCAAAGCGTTTCACAATACGTCACTGCACGCAAGTGTACAGCAGACCTCTCCGGTCCGGTCGCGCTGTTACGAACGCGGCGTGCTAAGTATTTGCGGCAGTTGAGTTTATAAGCAGCCGGCATGGCATGCAAGGTGGTGGCAGATGGCGGCGGCTGCAGCCTATTGTGGTTCGGAAACCATTCAACAAATGCCAGATGTTGCTGCTGCTGCTGCAGCTGGTTGCCGGTCGCCTCAAATTGCCACCGCAGACGTCATTCGAAGTGGGGTTGTGCGATGCGATAAAAAGTTACCAACACGTACGTGAGAACGTACAGCCTTCTTCTCTGCCATATGAGATCGTTCAGTGTTGCTCTACATTTGAACAAGGATGTGTGTTTGTACGTACGTAAATATATTGAAATGGGAGAGAATCGCTAAGAGAAAATTTTCGCCTTTAGCCCGTTTCTCTTCGAACATGCGCCCGTCTGATAGGGTGGTTTTTCGCTATATTGAATGCCCTCCGGGACTGTGCTGTTGTCAGGTATTCCCTTGGATAGAACAGATTGCAACACTCCCCAAATCAACCACCAACCAAACCACCCTTCCGTAATTGTCTTAAAAATTCCCATAGTTATGCACGTACTTTCATTCAACGACTGTTGTGACTACTTCAAATGATGGCACTTCCGTTTAACCACCCTTGTAAGTTCATATACTCGTACATAATTCGAACATGATTTCATCTCAGGAAACAATTGCATCGACTACCCCATAAATAAATGGAACAAACGAAACGCAAAAAGGAGCAACAACTTTTCGAGAACATTTCAATTTTCATTTTTCTTTTATTAAAAATAATAACAAATTATTTTTTTTCCAAATTTCGATTATTATAAAAAAAAAATATATAAAGAAAAAATTCATTTAAACTTTTTGGTTTTAATTCAAATATAATTCTTTAAAAATTAGAAAATCCGACAAAAATGATGCTTTTGAACATTTGGACATGCGAAAACGGAAATGTGTCCCCACAGCTGTCGCTATTCTGTCCCATGTTGATCGACAGCGACAGCCGTTTGCATACGGACTACGGCCGTCACCTTCGCCAACGGAATGTTAATTGCAGTGAAATATCTTCGAACAACCAATCGTAGGGGGAGAGCCTAGACTTTTTGGTTACGTAATCGACTTTGTGGTTGTGTTTGTAGGTGCTCTTTCCAAATTCTGAATCAAAAGTATTCTGATCAAAATTCTATTTTTGTATGCATTTTTCCGCCATTATTATAGAATAAATAAGAAAAAATCTACTATAGAATTAGTAAGAAAAAATTCAATTATTTAAGTTGTCTTGATGAATTTTCGAAGATTTTTCAAATATTCGAAATTGTTAATAAAAAGCGAGTATTTTAATACTCAAAAAAAATATAGTTTCTTTACTTTTTATGTGATTTTGCTTTTTCAATATAATAAATATTTCGAAAATTACAAAAAATAATATTGGAAATATTTGTCAAAGTTATGATACTAGTTTTAGCAGAAAAGGTGCGAACCTCACCTCAATGAAGGAATGAGACTTTTACGTCTATAAAGTCCGCTCGTTAGAACTTTACTTTGACAAAGGATTAACCTACAATTTACGAAGACGAATTAAAAGACTAGAACTTAATCGACGATATTACTATCATCAATATGAAGGTCACATAACAAAGAACAGCTCTTGGATATATAGTCCCCTATTTAAATTTCTACAACATACTAATCTGCTCCACAAAAAATTAAAAAAATTCTTAATATTCTACACTACTAACCACAAACCAGTCGCTTTCAGATAGCTTCCTCCCATACGTACTATGAAGTCGCCCAAATGGTCTCACGCTCTTGGCGCTATGAAATAGCCCCTGGTACATATCTAAGAGACCTGACAAATAAACAAACGAACTTAATCGATAATAAAATGTTAGAGGAGTGATAAAGGAAGGTTTTGGGGAAAGGCCAGGAAGAACAGGAACATCTAAGTCTCTCCCATTAACGTCGATGGTCAGCTTCACCTTCTTTTATTTATTTGGTTTCCTTGGGCAATTTAATTATTTTTTTTTTTAAATTATTTTAATATATTTTTTTTATATTTTCGATAAATTTTAACCTACTCAATTTTTATACCCTTTTTTTGAATTCCTATTCCCTCCCTTTTGACTGGATAGTTTTTTTTTTGGTTTTTTTTCATGGAGAAATTAACACTTCTGGGTGTTTCCACTATTCTACATATTTGTTCGGCATACATTTTTTCTGAACAATAATACACCCCCCCCCCCTTACCAGTCAACGCATAAAGTTAGCGACTAGCATGCCTAATGTGCTCTCTGAGTATGGTAATTACAGGCCTTACTCCTATAGAACTCAACGCTTTTAATTTTTTTCTATTATTCTAACTTTTAACACCCTCCTTTTCCGTTCCAACATCTTAAAATTAAGTGAATTTTTTTGTATACCATAACAAAAGGCAATTATTTTTATTATTAGATGAACGATCTAAACTTAAAACTCATTTGGACTTACGAATCCGAATTTTTCAAACTTTTGTCGACTCTAATCCTTACCGACAAGGATCTTTCGTAAAATTGTCAGTCGCAAAAAAGTAACTAATAATGATTGTGTTCTCTCTATTATCCTGGTACATTAAGAAAAATATTCCCTCGACATAGCTTGTACGTTAGTCCTTTCTAGAAAAAAGGAACCACAAAATTTGCCACTTTTATGGATCCAGGGAGTTTGACTTATGACATATTGCAACGAGCTCCTAGAGAACAGTCCTTATCAAAAGGATAAGTTTTTCGGTAGGGAAAAGCATTTTTGGAGATCCAAGAAGTAGTAGAAGACGAATCTTGCTCAGAAAGAACTTTAACATCGAAATCTGATCAATATGTGGAACTAGTGAGGAATATTGTGAGGTCAAACCGTCGATTAATATATTATAGAATTCTATACGTCAGTGCGGACATTGCAGACACTTGGATGTGTTTCAAGTGGAAACAACGCCTTCGCGGATAAAAAGCTTCCTAAGAGAACTATTTTAAAGGGAACAACTGTATCCCTGATCAATAGAACAGAATTTTTGACCCCATCCAACAGTTTTTTAAGCTTTTTCCTTTAGCTAGATGGATTGGTGGTAGCCTGCCTGTATCTGCTTAGTAACGTAAATACTCTCAACGTCGATTAATGTTAAAACTAATGAGTTTTATATAATAAAGTTTTTGAAAGGCTTAGAATAAGGGTTCTTCGCGTCAGGATGCGTGAGCAGAGGCGTTATCATGATGCAAGGGCCAATTTTTGTTCTTCCACAAATCCGGGTGTTTCTGACGGATTGCTTGGCTCAACTTGCAGGTAATATTCCTTATTGATCGTTCTAGCCTGTGGCAGAAACTCATGATGCACCACGCCCCTGCAATTGAAGAAAACTGTAAGCGAGGTTTCGACCGAACTTGGCGCTTTTCTTTCGGTCTAGGCTCGTGCGCCAGCTTCCATTGGGATGATTGAGCTTTGGTTTCCACATCATAACCATAAACCCATAATTCATCACCCATTTATGATCCTCTGGAGCAAATTTGTGTCGTCGCGGACAGAGTCCAACAGCTCCTTAGCAATGTTAATGCGATGCTGTTTTTGGTCAAAAAATGGGCAAAAATCGAAGACGATTCGAAGCTGTCAAAAATTAACTGAACATTCAAAATGGCCGAACATATCGGCATAAGTGAGAGACATTAGTACCAACATAACGCCACAAAAATCGAAAATCGAATATAGTAACCCGTTGAATATACATAATTCGCGATAATTTTTGAACAGACCTCTATAGCTATCCAAGAGAACTACTTTTAAGGGGACGGCTCTGTAGATAATCAATAGAACAGAATTTTCTACAGTTTAGGGAGTATTTTTCCAAGCTAGATGGTTTGGTGAATACTCTCAATAGCGATACACATTTAAGCTGGTGAGGTTTATAAAAAAAAAAGTCCCTAAAAGGCTCATAAAAAGGGTTTTTCATATCATATTATAGTCCTGATCACAGTCTGTGATTTTTTTTGGCGCCAAAGACCTAAAAGCATTTTAACAGACGTAATCATGGTATTGTCGATAACATCTAAAGGAGTGTAATAAGGTAAGTGAAGGCGATTATAGTTGTAGGCGACCATCACTGCTACGGAGTGTGGAACTGGCACCTTGTTATAGCCCCTCAAGATAACTATGTACTTTGAAGAAAATAACATTGATGTCTCATTACGTTTCTGCAACATCTTCCATGTCTAAATGAAATTATTCCTCACTCGAAAAAAGAGTGGATAATGTGTGAAAATCCGATACTTTATATAAAAAAAACACATTAAAATTAACGAGCATTTATTATTGAATAATCAAGAAAATCATTCTTAAAAAATTGACAATATTTCCTAAGAGTTGTCAGTTAAATCGTCAACAATTTCTAATTTTCTCCTTCCCTCCTCTTATTAAAGGAGAAAATTTCAGTGAAATAATTCTCTTATAAAAGGAGTAAATTTCAGGGGAAAAATGTAAAAACAAACGGAAATCTTAAAAATCTTAAATTAAATTTTTCTTTAAGTTTTAGTACAAGTTTTAATAATTACGAATAGAATACTTTTTAGATATTGTTCGTAACATTTAGTAAAATACAGTAAACAAAAAAAAATTTATATTTTTAGCTTGTGCTTTAATTAATTTGAATAACGTTCTTGTTGTAATATTGTACTAATCCGTACCGTACAGGTTTAGATTGTTACAAAAATATTTGGCGCGCAAATTATTCTCATCTGTGGACATCTGGTGAGCAGGTGTTTTCAATTCCAGTTGAGTGAAGAAAATACGCACAAACCAAATCGAACCAAACAAAACTAAATTTGACTATCTAAAATACTGAAGTGAGCCCGAAAACAACTCGGATAGAGTCTGCTCTAGTAGGAGGGTTTGATGGCAAGTGTATCTTTTCAAATACTTTCGTTGGCCACCAAATTTCGTTCAACTAATTTTGTATTGAGTGCTAATGTCTGCGTACGGTTCGGCAACATTGGATTCCGGATGTAGCTCTAGAAGTGAATGTTACGGCTAGGAGCAGAATGAACGCTTCACGGAAAGTGACGTTGACGTGACCATATGCAAATTGGAGGTACTCTGCCAACCTCCGCAGAAAACCACATGTCTCTCTTTGCGCACTTACAAATTCTAGAGCTCACTTGCCAGATGCAATCAGTGCCAGAACGTCGAGATCAGCACAATTCAACATTGCGGTATGTCTAAAGAGCCATGTGCACCGCATGTTGTGTATTTTTGTTGAACGCAGACAAATATTCCTCGTCGATAAACATAGATTCGGATTCGGGGTTTTTTTCTCTGCTCGTTAAATCGGTAACATATGAGAACTAGTTCGAGCTATAATATTAAAACCTTTGGTCACGACGCAACACACACCCACATTCTGTGGTGGATTCCCCGCCTTTCCGACATGTGGATTTGCCCGCTCGTATCAGCTGAAAATTTCTATGCTGAAAAACGTTTTCCGGCAATGTGCATGATTTACAGAGCTTCTGGCACACAATCTCAAATGCCAATATCAAAGCTGATTATGAACTGTACTAATTTTCAAGAAAAAGCACATTTATTCATCCTATCATCAATATAACCCCATCCATGTCCATCTACGAGAAAAATTTATCCATTTAGTAGTCCGGAAAAATCTCAATCAAATATTATGAAAATTTTTCAAAGATCAATTCAGCATTTTAAATGTAAAAAAATATAGTATTTGGCAAAAAGTAAAAAAGATTTTTAATATGTTTACTCGTGTGAGAAGAGATTTTTGTAATATTTTTATTTATTTTAATCTTAAAATCTGGTAAAATTACTTCTTTATCGGAAGTGTTCGTAAATGTTTATTTAAATAATTGCGTAATGACCCAAACACAATGAGGGCTCTCTTTTGTTTCACAGTACTTAAGTTAATGTATTGTTTAAGAAATTTTTGTATTAAAAAAAATCAAAAATGTCTAAAACTTGTGCAAAAAATATGCCGATTAGGTGATGGAACAACAGATTTTGGATTCTGTTTTTTCGAAAAAAAATTTTCAACGACGAGGCTCATTTCCTAAAGTTCCCATAAATATGAGACGTTAAATACTCACAAGTCTGAAGTTGTCATTAGCCCCCATTTCTTGGAAAATGAAAAGGGAGTGTCCGTTCCCGTCAATTCTGAGCTCTATGGCCGTAAGTATTTTAACCAAATTTGTTTAGCCAAAATTTTTTAATTTGCATATTGATCATATGTGATTTGAACATGTGGTTTCAAGAAGCTATACAACATGACAAATTCTAGAATAGCTTTCGTTTGGCAATACTAAGAACAGGACTTAAAATTAGAGATTAGACATAAAACGAATTTATTTTGGGCATTGTTCATAATTAGTGTGCACTGCTATTTGATTGTGAAGATTTTCGAAATTTTGATTGTGAAGATTTTCGAAATTATATTAAAAATAATTATCAGTTAAAATAATTTTTTATATAAAAAATGTTCAGTAAAAACGTATTTCAGTTAAAATAATTTTCATTAAAAATAATTTGCCGTAAAAATAAATTTCAGTAAAAATAATTTTTAGTAAAAACTTTTAGTAAAAATGTTCACTAAAAAGTTTCAGTAAAAATAATGTTCAGTAAAAATAATTTTCCGTAAAAATAATTTTCAGTAAAAATAGTTTTCAGTAAATACTTTCAGTTAAAATTTTTTAGTAAAAACTTTCAGTAAAAATTTTCAGTAAAAATAATTTTCCGTAAAAATTAATTTCAATAAAAATAAAGTTCAGTAAAAATAATTTTCCGTAAAAATCATTTTCAGCAAAAATAATTTTCAGTAAAAACTATTTTTAGTAAAAATAATTTTCCGTAAAAATCATTTTCAGTAAAAACTTTCAGTAAAAATTTTCTGTAAAAACTTTTAGTAAAAATTTTTCAGTAAAAATAATCTTCACTAAAAATAATTTTCACTCAAAACAATTTTCAGTCAAAATAATTTTCAGCAAAAATTTTCAGTCAAAATAATTTTCTATAAAATTAATTTTAGTAGAAATAATTTTCAATAAAATCTTTCAGGAAAAATGTTCAGTAAAACTTTCAGTAAAAACTTTCAGTTAAAAACAATCTTCACTAAAAATTTGATTGTGAAGATTTTTGAAATTTTGATTGTGAAGATTTTCGAAATTATATTAAAAATAATTTTCAGTAAAAACTTATTTCAGTTAAAATAGTTTTCATTAAAAATAATTTGCCGTAAAAATAAATTTCAGTAAAAATAATTTTTAGTAAAAACTTTCAGTAAAAATTTTCACTAAAAAGTTTCAGTAAAACAAATGTTCAGTAAAAATAATTTTCCGTAAAAATAATTTTCAGTCAAAATAGTTTTCAGTAAATACTTTCAGTAAAAATTTTCAGTAAAAACTTTCAGTAAAAATTTTCAGTAAAAATAATTTTCCGTAAAAATTAATTTCAGTAAAAATCATTTTCAGTCAAAATAATTTTCCGTAAAAGCATTTCAGTAAAAATAAAGTTCAGTAAAAATAATTTTCCGTAAAAATCATTTTCAGCAAAAATCATTTTCAGTAAAAACTATTTTTAGTAAAAATAATTTTCCGTAAAAAACATTTTCAGTAAAAACTTTCAGTAAAAATTTTCAGTAAAAACTTTTAGTAAAAATTTTTCAGTAAAAATAATCTTCACTAAAAATAATCTTCACTAAAAATAATTTTCAGTCAAAATGACTTTCAGTTAAAAATAATCTTCAGTAAAAATAATTTTCAGTAAAAATAATTTTCAGTAAAAATTATTTTTAGTAAAAATAATGTTCCGTAAAAATCATTTGCAGTAAAAATAATTTTCAGTAAAAACTTTCAGTAACAATTTTCAGTAAAAACTTTCAGTAAAAATTTTTCAGTAAAAATAATCTTCACTAAAAATAATTGTCAGTCAAAAAAGCTTTCAGTCAAAATAATTTTCAGTAAAAATAATTTTCAGCAAAAATAATTTTTCGTAAAAATTACTTTAGTAAAAATAATTTTCGGTAAAAATACTTTTTAGTAGATATAATTTTCAATAAAATCTTTCAGTGAAACCTTCCAGTAAAAACTTTCATTAAAATTTTCAGTAAAAATAATTTTCAGTAAAAATAATTGTCAGTAAAAATAATTTTCAGCAAAAATAATTTTCAGTAAAAATTACTTTAGTAAAAATAATTTTCGGTAAAAATAATTTTTAGTAAATACTTCAGTAAAAATTTTCAGTAAAAACTTTCAGCAAAAATTTTCAGTCAAAATAACTTTCAGTAAAAATAATTTTCAGTAAAAATAATTTTTAGTAAAAATAATTTTCCGTAAAATCATTTTCAGTAAAAATAATCTTCAGTAAAAATAATAAGGGTGCACTCCTATTAGATTGTGAAGATTTTCGAAATTTTAAAAGTGCTTTTCTTCTATTCTAGATTAATTTAGTTACTAGTAGCTCTGTAGATATGTGTACATATTTGATACGAAAATTACTTATTTTATTTGTTTTTATTCCCTTATTAAATTGCCAAATTTGTGTTTCTGATAAGGAATGTTCCCCATAGTCTCATTGTAAATATTCCCTTTAGTCTCGATGCCAGTCTCATTACTTTTTTGTTATATATTTCCGGCTTTCAGTTTATTGCCAATACGCATCTCGAACTATATTGTGAAATTGAACTTTTTTACAGCTTTCCTTCCGATGGAACTGCATTTGGACGTTCCTATCAATCTTGCAGTCCATAAAAATAAATTCATTTTACTTACAGTCTTTAAGTTACCATAGCCATTTTTGAATGATCAAATGTTTGATGCAAATTCTGCGCAGGGATACATCTCAGTATCTAGATTGGTATTGAACTTACCATTTTCAGTAACCATAAAGGTCATTCGTGTATTTCTTTTGCTGTTCAACTAAATATTTTCCATATTTTCTTATCTCAGAAGGCTTTTTTGAATAGAAAGGGATTTTTCTATTGTAGAGTTCCTAGACCCAAAAATTCCCTGTATCCAAATCCTCTATTTAAGCTTCTTAAAAAAATATTTATATGCTCTACAAAATTTAAAAAAATTCTAACTATTCCCTCCAACTAACTATCGATGAATTTCTTTAACGAACCTACCAACGTAAACTGCTTCAAAACATAAATCTCCAAATGGCCTCATGATCATGACGCTACATAATAGCTCCTGGCTTTTGTTTCAGAGACCTCATGTACAAACTTTTCTCCTCTGGTTGTGGATGTTTTCAAAGAATGTTGTGACAATACATGTTCTCTGATGAATCTTTTTCAGATACTCGAATTAAAGTTATTTAATTCTGAATTCATAGAAATTTCATAATAAATTCTGGATTACAAATGCGGATCCCTTACGTGTTGATGTCATTATCAGTAAACTATTTCTAAATAAACTACTCGTTCGATTTTATTTTCCAGTCCAGGTGTAAATACGAAAATTTTTGGTCTGTTATCTCGAATCTATTTCGAAGTACAACCCCAGCTACAATAGAATTAGATCAAAGTTGGTCTTTCTGAATTTGAAGGTAGGCTGATTTGCAGCCAACCAACCATATTAACCTGCCACCAGTAGGTAACTCGATTGATTGGTTTTTACTGTAATTGCTTTGCGATTATGAACACCTGCAATGAATGGCTGAACAGTAACATTTTGAAAGCAGGTATTTTTATACACCTGTACGCTATAGAAAATTGTCAACGTGCAAGGTTAGATGATTTAATATTTTCTAACAAATCACCTGCAATTTCAATTTTTAATAAGAAGAAAATACTCAGAACAATGGATTATAGTCTTTGCTCTTAACAATCACGCATATAATCGATTTCTTCGAATTTTTCTCCAAAAAAACAAGCTTTGAAATTTATTTACGAATCGACGAAATTCCGATGAGATTTTATGATTTTGGTTTTTATATTGAAGAAAATTTACTGAAGAAGAGCATATGTTTTCTTGATAAATCACAGAGAAAACCCATAAAAAGTACTGATTCTGATAATTTTCAATTGACCGACGGCCATGATGTGCTCGTACATAATCATACGTCGCCATTCTCATAGACGAATCCGGGCACTCGCCACCAATAATAATTAACTTCGTCCATCGTCTGTTTTATTGAAACTGAAATATTTCCAATGTGTTGTTGTTGGCTGGTTGTACTCGTATTGCTATAAAAAAAATTAACAGATGCACATGAAATTGAAGTGTTTCAATTCCGAAATATCGAAATTCTGCTCAATGTTAATCCTTGCCCGAATGTTTTATGTCGAGTGATAAGAGCTGCGAACCGTATCAGTTGAACACTGGACATGTGTACTATGAAAGTCGAATATTTCCCAGGCTATGGCTCTACAGTCTCGAATGGTACAAAACCCAAATTACAAATCAAAAAAATTTACAAGTATGATAACCAGATGACCTCTTATACAAACGTTCAGATATTTTTAAGGCACATGTGGTTACTATCTAAAATTTCCTCTCAGCCAAAACTATTTAAAAATTTGACCTTAACTAGAAAAATGGAATTTTCCAAATATTTCCCATTATTTAAAAAATATCATTTACCATTTTAGAAACGATTTACCACTAAAATAGTTGAAGTAATTTTTGAAATTTATAATACCATCTAATTGAATTTCATATTTTCATATGTAATTAAAAACAAACGAAAAAAAAATTTCTTTAAGATAAAATATTTGTGAAAAAAGTTTGTAACTACATATAAGTAAATTAATCATTTTAGTTATTCAAAAAGGAAATTTCTAACACTTAATAAAATCGGGGTTTTCCTCAAATAAAGAGTTATCCATTTCATAGTTTGGAAAATACCGCACTATCTTATGTCAACCATTCACTAAATATACTATTGTATTTAAATTCACATCTATTTAGTAAAAATATTACCATATATAAAGCTTTAAGAAATAATAAAAGAACAATTCTCAGTAAAAATAATTTGCAGTCAAGATAATCCTCAGTAAAAATAATTTACAGTAAAAATAATTTTGAATCACTTTCAATTAAAAATAATCTTCACTAAAAATAATTATCAGTCACAATAATGTTCAGTAAAAATAAGTTTCAGTCAACAATAATTTTCAGTAAAAAATAATTTTCATTAAAAAATAATTTACCGTAAAAACAATTTTCAGTAAAAATAATTTCCAGTCAAAATAATTTTCAGTCAACAATAATTTTTAGTAAAACATAATTTTCAGTAAAAATAATTTACAGTAAAAATAATTTTCCGTAAAAAATAATTTCAGTTAAAATAATTTTCAACAAAAATAACTTTCAGTTAAAAATAATTTACCGTAAAAACTAATTTCAGTAAAAATAACTTTCAGTCAAAATGACTTTCAGTTGAGTCTAAATAACTTTCAGTCAAAAATAATTTTCATGAAAAATAATTTTTAGTTAAAAATAATTTTCAGTCAAAATAATTTTCAGTAAAAATTATTTTCAGTAGAAATAGCTTTCAGTTAAAAATAACTTCCAGTTAAAAATAATTTTCAATAAAAATAATTTTCAGTTAAAAAAATTTACCAGTAAAAATAATTGCCAGTAAAACTAATTTTCAGTTAAAAATAATTTTCAGTAAAAATAATTTTCCCTAAAAATTTATTGCCGTAACAATAATTTTCACAAAAAACTATTTTCCATAAAAATAATTTGCAGTAAAAATAATTTTCCGTAAAAACTAATTTCAGGTAAAATAATTTTCAACAAAAAAAATTTTCAGTTAAAAATAATTTTTAGTTAATAATAAATTTCAGTCAAAATAACTTTTAGTCAAAAATAATTTTCATGAAAAATAATTTTTAGTTAAAAATTATTTTCAGTCAAAATAATTTTTAGTAAAAATTATTTTCAGTAAAAATAGCTTTCAGTTAAAAATAACTTTCAGTTAAAAATAATTTTCAATAAAAATAATTTTCAGTTAAAAAAAATTGCCAGTAAAAATAATTGCCTGTAAAAATAATTTTCAGTAAAAATAATTTTCCGTAACAATAATTTCCACAAAAAATTTATTTCCGTAACAATAATTTCCACAAAAAACTATTTTCCATAAAAATGATTTACAGTAAAAATAATTTTCCGTAAAAACTAATTTCAGTTAAAATAATTTTCAACAATAATAATTTTCAGTTAAAAATAATTTACCGTAAAAACTTATTTCAGTAAAATTAATTTTCAGTAAAAATAACTTTCAGGTAAAAATAATTTTCAGTCAAAATGACTTTCAGTTAAAAGTAAATTTCAATAAAAATAGCGTTCAGTTAAAAATTATCTTCAGTAAAAATAATTTTAAGTTTAAAATAATTTACCGTAAAAATAATTTTCAGTAAAAACGATTTTCATTGACAAATAATTTCAGTAAAATAATTTTTAGTAAATAATAAATTTCAGTCAAAATAATTTTCAGTAAAAATTATTTTCAGTAAAAATAGCTTTCAGTTAAAAATAACTGTCAGTTAAAAATAATTTTCAATAAAAATAATTTTCCCTAAAAATAATTTTTGGTAACAAAAAATTTATTTTCGTAACAATACTTTCCAGAAAAAATTATTTTCCGTAAAAATAATTTTCAGAAAAAAAACTTTTCAATTAAAAAATTCAGTTAAAATTGTTCAGTTAAAAATGTTCAGTTTAAAATGTGCAGTTAAAAATGTTCACTTAAAAATAATCAGTAAAGGTTTCAGTTAAAAACGTTAAGTTAAAAATCTTTCAGTTGAAAATATTCAGTTAAATATTTTTAGTTAGAAAGGTTTAGTAAAAAATATTCAGTTAAACATGTTTTGTTAAAAATGTTCCCTTTATCAAAGTCTTAATTTTAAGTATCTATATTTAACTTTAGTTTCCGGAGCACAAATTGGATAATCCCATATCAACCTATGCTTTTCAGCCTCAAATGAAAGAAATTACAGTTTTTCAAAGAGAAAATTAACTAATAATAGAAGAAAAAAATCTAATGACTACAAAAATTATTTATGTTTATCGACAAGATAAATTATGTAAAATGTTCAACGTTTTAATTACGATATTAAAATATTCGTTGTAACTACACATAAATTGTTTCAACAACTCATTATTAACCTTCAATTTTTGTTAATATTCTCAGTACGCATTCTCGTATTTTATATTTCTTTCAAATAAAGTTGTTCCATATTTTGTTAAAATTTAGATGAAAAAAAGGACTATCAAAATTAGATTTACACCCAATATAAGCCACACAATTTGTTTATATCCGGACTTTATTTACAAACAATACTTTGAAATTTTAAATCCATTTGGTCAGTTGTGGAAAATGAGCCGATCCTACGTCAATGTCGATGGAGAATTGTGTCGGAGTAGTACAAAAATATTGATAGGAAAATTTACGCAAATCAACAATGCTGTAATACAGTAGCTCTAAACATAGTCTAAAGTAAACAAAAATGCCATGTGGGGGAGTATATTGTAAATGTTACGAAAGTGGCATTGTTGCAATTGCAATCAATCAGCCAATGGGGCTACACAATATTCATATCTGCCTTAGACATCATATGCAACTGTCGAAAAGGCGAGTTCACGAATCATTTAAAATTAGTACAAAATATCATCTTTAAGAATTAACAAATTCGAACAAAAATTCGCGCAAATATTTACATCCAATAAGTTATTCGACGCATACACAAACATCTGTGTTTAATCATATGAATTGTATTAGTGTGTGTACTCGTATGTATGATGCTAACTTAGCAATTTCCCCAAAATATTTTATTATTCACATAATTTGAATATATACAAAGTTAAAGACGAATGGAATAATGGTGGCAAAAAAATAATTTCTTTTATGACAAAATAGAAGTCAAAATGTATGCAAAAAAAAAAAACCAAAAATAAAATATTAAAAAAAAAATGAACACATTTTCTTTATATTTAAGGAGTAAAAGCTGAACTGTGCCATAAAATGAGCTTCTTTGTTCAATTGTGCTCACATATGTTCATATGCGCATATTTTGAACACTTGAGAGCCACTATATAGGCTTGGCTGAAAATTTTTCTTCTGGTCTGGTTCTATTTTTTTTCGTTTTTCTTCTGAATATTAATAATAATCGAATTGTATTTAAAGTCCATTTGATTTGTGTTGGTTCAACAGTCCAGAGCCTGCCAACGATTATGACAAGTTCCCTTCTAAGTATTGTAGGAAAACTGAAGAAGTAAGGAAAGCTGACGCAAGTGGCAACAGCATGTTTGGCCATAGACGAATCCGAATGTATGCGACCATAAACAGAAGTCATTATGCTGTGAATACGATCTTCTGTTTGTCCATTGCACATAATTTAAGAGCACAAATTGATGTATTGTAGTACACTAACAATATCGTACCATATCGCATCGCACAGTACAGCCCCGAAAACAATTCCCGCCGAGAATTAGCGACCATAACTGAATTCGTTCAAAAATCCCGCCTGATTCAACGAAGTAAACACAATTGCTTCAGATGAGCAGATTTTTATTTATCTTTTATGCTAAATTCAAATTTTTACGTTCACTTACACTTGATTTCAATTCGAACAGTGCTGCCGCATAACAAAACACTAATATGTGTGGCAGTACCGCAACTAGAAGTCCATTTGACGAGTAAATCGGTTCTCCTTCCCGTCGCTCTTTGCAATTGTAGCTTTTTAAAAAAACCCGTGGATAAGCCCCTACGTCATATCACTACACATGCACATGTAATTTAAAGGCCGCATATTTACTCCAAGCGGCGATAAATCGAACAGCGTGCGTATTTATGTGTAGAATTTTTTTGTGTATATAAATACAATAGTTAATGTAAGTGAATTTTTTTAATATTTTATTTAAATGATTATATTTTTTTACAATCTTTTATTAATAGAAGGAATAGTATTTTGGTTTGTTATTGATTTTGTTAATAAATAATTCTTGTAGACTTTTGGAGAGTTTTAAAAAACTTTTCTCCATGAAGTGGTAGCATACCGAACAACGAGCATATTTAAATGTTCGTTATATTTGTAATTTTCACACATATCGGAAGGTTGATTTTCAAGTTTTCTTATTTTTCATAAGATCACGGAGACAAGAGCTAGAGGCCATTCTATAATGACACGGTCATGAGGACATTTAACCACTTAAATACGTGTTGGTTGGCATTGAAAGCTTTATAATAAAAGTCGAATTTAAATTCCTGGGAGAATTTAGAAATTGTTAAATTCTATAGATTATATTTGATTCTTTTAGAAAATAGAAGAAATGAATTTGTAAATGAGTTTTTTTAATCTAGGACGTCTACAATGAAATTTTGGGTTAAGTACCATTACTTCCAAATATGAGAACTGGTCAGTTGAACGTCAGAGGAATATCATGTAAATTAAGGGCAGCTACTAATTTTATATTATAGAATATTATTTCTTAATAGTTTTAAAAAAATTAAAGTTATGTGACAATAACGTCTGATA
Organism: Atherix ibis; assembly: GCA_958298945.1. Taxonomy (NCBI): domain Eukaryota; kingdom Metazoa; phylum Arthropoda; class Insecta; order Diptera; family Athericidae; genus Atherix; species Atherix ibis. The sequence continues at coordinate 23,596,782 of OY282605.1, read as the reverse complement.
TTTCGTCCGGTTGGGGTTGATATTCTAAAATCTTGACTTGTGTAACTTCGTTTGGTAAGAAAAGCAAAGTAAAATAAGGAATATTTTCATGAACCTATCGTTAGACATAATACGACGGGCCACCTACGATCATAAAGATTGAGATACGCCCAATCAACGTGCAAAACAGACCTGTCCAATATAAGGATTTTGTCAGCTCAGTTGACAAAATATCAACTACTTAACAATACCCAGCTCTCTTCAATCTAGCGCATTCATCTTTGATTTCCTACTTGGGACACTTTATGCATGGTACATTCTATCAGGTTCACCCTTTTTCTTCTTCATCTTCTTCGTCAGTTTCTTTGCCTTCTTCTTTACCTTCTTTATCTTTTTCATCTTCTTCTATATCTTTTTCATCTTTTTCATCGTCTTCACCTTCTTCATTTTCTTCATCTTCTCTATCTTCTTCATCTTCATTGTCATCTTCTTCATCTTCTTTATCTTCTTCATTTTCGTTGTCATCTTCTCCATATTCTTCATCTTCTTCATCTTCTTCATCTTCTTCATCTTCTTTATCTTCTTCATCTTCTTCATCTTCTTCATCTTCTTCATCTTCTTCATCTTCTTCACCTTCTTCATCTCCTTCACCTTCTTCATCTCCTTCATCTTCTTCGTCATCTTCTCTGCATCTTCTTCTTCATTTTCCCCTTCATCTTCTTCGTCTTCTCTTCTTCCTCATATTCTTCATCTCCTTCATCGTCTTTTCTTCTTCTTCTTAACCATCGTTCGTGCCTCATGCAGAAAGCTGGCAAACATGCAATCTTCCATTAACTTTTGTGGTGAAAGGTCTCAACCTGTAGATCACCCCCGTCAATTACTCCACACACATTTGTGCAAGTACAAGCGAGTTATAATTCCTCTCCTATAATCTTCAGTCACAGAGGCCGTAATCGTTCCGTCCCTCAGCTCCAATCCTAAGACTGTACCTATGGAGTAACACCGAAATTTCCAGTCGTCAAACTTTCTATTCTTGGTATGTGTATAAATGACAACCTCCGTTGGAATAACCACATATTAAATATTCCCACAAACGCTGCAAAATATTTAAGTTTTCTTAAGAGATGCGAGAGATTTTTCACCTTATCTGATCTAGTCAAAATGTACAAGGTCCCAAGCTAGAATATAATCTTCATGTATGGGCAGGCGCTTCTAAAACGTTATTGCACTTACTAGATAGGATACAAAATCATGAGGTAAAATTCATAGAAGACAAAACTGTTAAGAAGTCATTAAAACACCAACGTAATATCTCCTGTTTTGCTTATTTTATCGTATCTTCCATTCAAACTGTTCCAGTGAACTGGTTATTTGCATTCCGCCCCTGCAATTATCTCACCGTCATACCCGTTTCGCCAAGAATGCACATCACTTTACCCTGAACACACGCGCTATGTACCATAACATTATAAGGATATTCATAACTCCTTTAGCGCAAATAATTTATAAAAAATAAAAAAATCGCATTGCATTCCACGCAGCCATATAATAATAATTTGTGCCATGCAAAAATGAGCTATTGCCATGCAGTTTAATGCTAACTTAAAATCTTGCCACGCAGTCGAACAGCGATAAATCGCCTCTCGTCGGAATCGTGTTCAGTCTTTAACGCACCACATCACCGTACTGTAACGCATCGTATCACACTTCACTGTCGCATAGCGCGACGAATACTAAAAAACATCGCATTCGGCAGCTGTTCAAATTTGATGAGCACACCAGTTCCAGATGATTTTCGTGTGATGTCAATTCCCGGCAGATGACATAAATTTACCCTCCTCACCAGACAACCGGAGTCACTCCATTCCTAGTTCCAAAATCGATTCAGACAATATTTCTGGTTTTTCGATTTGGTTTCCGGTTCTGATTCCAAGTACCCATACATGCACACTCATCCATAAATACCAATTCACAGTCTTAAATATCACAGCGACTTCTATTTTTGCTCCACAATTCAACAATAACGTACGAGTACATATATAAATATTGTACGAAGAGAATTGCGTTTATGCGTCTCAATCCAATTACACATATCCGATTTTATGTGTCGCACTCACTACTAACTTTCAATTCTTCGCCCTAACTAATCCAAAAATATAATTTTATTTTGAAAATTTGAAGAAAGAGCATCATTAAAAGTAAAAAATTGGCAGCAGGTGAAGTGGTTTCGAGAATCGTATTCAGACGAGAGCAAACAGGACTTTTCCTTTTTAATTTCCTCTACCCTCGATTTGGCTGTACACGTAATTTGCTCTCTTATTATGGTTTTTGTTTCTAATCAAATGTAGCAGATGGCAAACATCAGAATGGCTGTTAGCTGATTGACTGCCCGCCAGGAGTAATGGGTGGCGCTAACAAGGAAACGAAAGGATAACCAGGGGTGACTTGGAGTTTCCGATAGAAAATCTAAACAGATGTCCATGACCTGGTAATATTCTGGCCCAACATCAATTGCATTCGAATTCAATTTCATCCAGAATCAATAGCAATCTACAATCCTGGTGTGATATTTACACACTCTCAGTAGAGATGGTCGTTCGATTGAGGACGGTACCGCTAACAAAAATTCAACACCTATCCGCATCGATTCATATCGCCCAGTTATGGGTTCCAACTGTTGTCTATTGACCGTCTGTCGAGATTTGCAGTGCTTGCGAATCCTGAGCCTACACGTCTACCGACAACTTTGGCCAATTGTACTCTCCATATTGACTTATTATGCAAGTACTCATGTTCGTAATTATGCAAAACGATTTTTATTCACAACTTCCAAACATTCGATACCACAATTTATGTACAAGACCAGAAGAAGGTTCTCCATAATTCGATTGAAGCTGACAGCATTCTCAGGAAGATTTTGTGGATCGTTTCAATTTGTGGACGAAAATGTTGCCAGCTTGCATTATTGTCTTCTTGGCGTTCTTATTTATTCTGTCGTATTGGACTCATTTTTACTAAACAGATGCTATTATACGAATTGAACTGGGGATTTTTTACAGAACGCATTAAAGATGAGAGCATACAAATCCTTTTCAATATTATGACCAAATGTTGCATATTCGTGCACTCTAAAAATTGATTAGATTTTATTTACTTTGCTTTTATCTTTTGAAAAATTATATCTTGATTCGAACTTTTGCTATCATGTATCTATGAATTTGTTTATATACAAATCAGTACCTGCAAAAGGCCACTATTTTTGCTATATTGAATATTCAAAAGTAAATAATTTTTAGTCGAGTTCTTTTATAGAAAACAGCTTTTAGGAAGACGCACATACATACATGCATACATACATACAAGGAAATCAAAGTATCTAAATTAACTTAGATGTTATTCTACGAGTACAAAAGGCAGAGTGTAGGGACCAAGTTCAACTGCTATCAAACGTTCGATTACCTAATTACAAACCTGTCAGTACAAGATATGAAAATTTCAGGTGGCATCAGCAACTTTCTATTGAGCTGCAGTGGAATTGATTTCTCCCCTTCGCTGTTGCGTTTCATCCGATTGGTTTTATGGAAACGTCAATTTGCAAATGACATGTTCATCAAAAACAATAGCATCAAAATTCAATCTACGCAATATTATACACTACAAAAAAAAATGTCAGTAAAACGATGCAATTACGAAAATAAATTGAAAAAAATTGATTGTGAAAAAGACGATTTCGCTGTGCCACTATTAAGCCATTAGCTCAGCAAAGAACCGAGCAATTAATTAATTTGGAAAAACATGATGGAAATGTACGCAAAGGTATTCAACACAAATCGTTTTAATACATTTTACATCAAAATTAAACATTATTTTCCAAACATTATAATTAAAATCGACTATATTGTATACTAACAATAATTTTAAGGATACATTTTCAGTTAAAAATAAAATTTCAGTAAAAATATTCGTCAGTAAAAATAATTTTTAGTAAAACTAATTTTCAGTAAAAATATTTTTCAGTAAAATTAATTTACAGTAAAAATAATTTTCAATAACAATAGTTTTCAGCGAACATAATTTTTAGTAAAACTAATTTTCAGTAAAAGTAATTTGGAGTAAAATATTCGTCAGTAAAAATAATTTTCAGTAAAAATATTTTTCAGTAAAAATATTCTTCTGTAAAAATAATTGTCAGTAAACATGTTTTGCATTAAAAATAATTTTCAATAAAAAAAATTTTCAGTAAAAATAATTTTCAGTAAAATTAATTTTCAATGACTTTCAGTTAAAAATAAGCTTCACTAAAATTAATTTTCAGTTAGCAATAATTTTCAGTAAAAATTATTTTCAGTTAAAAATAATTTACCGTAAAAATAACTTTCCGTAAAAATGACTTGCAGAAAAATATTTTTCAATAAAAATAATTGTCAGTAAAAAGGATTTCCAGTAAATATTATTTTCAGTAAAAATGACTTTCAGTAAAAATAAGTAATTTTCAATAAAAATAATCTTCAACGAAAAATAAGCTTCAGTAAAAATTATTTGCAGTACAACACAATCTTCAGTAAGATTAATTTTCAGTAAAAATAATTTTCAGTAAAAATTAATTTTCAGTAGAAATAATTTTCAGTAAAAATAATCTTCAACCAAAAATAGTCTTCAGTAAAAATATTTTTCAGTAAAAATAATTTTCAGTAAAAATAATTTTCAGTTAAAATAATTTCCGGTAAAAATAATTTTCCGTAAAAATAATTTTCAGTCAAAAACAATCTTCAGTAAAAATAATTTTCTGTTAAAAATATTCTACAGTAAAAATAATTTTCAGTAAAAATAATTTTCAGTAAAATTAATTTTCAGAAAAAATAATCTTCAGTAAAAATAAATTTCAGTAAAAATAACTTTCAGTTAAAAAAAATTGTCTGTTAAAATAATTGCCAGTAAAAATAATTTTCTGTGAATATAATTGCAAGTAAAAATAATATTTAACAAAAATAATTTTAGTTAAAATAAATTTCAGTAAAAATACAATAATTGCAAGTAAAATTAATCTTCAGTAAAAATAAATTTCAGTAAAAATAACTTTCAGTTAAAAAAAATTGTCTGTTAAAATAATTGCCAGTAAAAATAATTTTCAGTGAATATAATTTTCAGTACAACTAATTTCCAGTAAAAATAATGTTTAGTAAAAATAATCTTCGTTTAAAATAATTTTAGTAAAAAATTTGTCACTAAAAAAATTTTTCAGTAAAAATAATTTTCAGTAAAAATAATTTTCAGTAAAAAAAATTTTCAGTAAAAATAACTTTCAGTAAATATGACTTTCACTTAAAAAAAATTGTCTGTAAAAATAATTGCCAGTAAAAATAACTTTCAGGAAAAATAATTTTCAGTTAAAAACTATATTCAGTAAAAATAATATTCAATAAAAATAATTTTCAGTAAAAATAATTTTTAGAAAAAATAATTAACAGTGAAAAAAATTTTACTTAAAAATAATTTTCATTAAAAATAATTTTCAATAAAAATAATTTTTTGTAAAAAAATTTTCCGTAAAAATAATTGCAAGTAAAAATAATATTTAACAAAAATAATTTTAGTAAAAATAAATTTCAGTAAAAATACAATAATTGCAAGTAAAAATAATTTCCAGTAGAAATAATTTTCAGTAAGAATTTTTATTGAAAATTTGTAGTCAAAAGTTTTTTGTTCACTTTTTTTTGGAACGAATTTTCATGCAATGGTAACTTTTCTCCTGAAGATTCCAAGTTACTTTATCGCCTTTTATTGGTGAAATAGAAAAATAAATTTCGTTTACTTTTATTACCGCCTATTATTGGTAATTGAATGTCTTCCAATAAAATTAATTTTCTTGTAGTAGTTTGCCTTCGAAACAAGTCCTCATATAATTTAGGAAGACAGGCCCTGGCCTCCGGTTGCACGAAGACAACTAAACAGATAATGAGAATTATGTACTTAATAACGATAGTAATTAGAATAACGGTGACAATTCATAATAGTGACAGTAGTGATGACATTAATGGTGATAAAATCAACAATAAAATAGATCAAATTTTCCTTAATTTATAATTCGAATTTCATGTTTAAGAACGAAATCCCTTACGGAGTAATTTTACATATATTTGATTTAATTTTCTTTTTATGTCCATTCTTCCAGTAATAAGTCCTAATTTCTGTGTCATCCTATTCATGAATACATGCTCATTTATTATGTACAGTTGAACTGGTAAATAATCCAAATGAGCGAAAATGAAAGATGGCAGCTAACATTTTATTATTTTGTATAATTTTAAAAAATGACGATGGAGTAAAAAAATAATATTATTGTAATAAGAATATTTTGAAAAACTAACCGATTGAGCGTTAACATTCAACGCAAAAGGTGGTGTGAGGGTAAATCGAATCATTTACGAAAGGCGATTTTCCGAAGCACTGTTTGTAAGCTCTCAAATTTGGTGAAATGCAAATAAAACGAAACATACTTGCACTCGCACACCAATCCTCGGTCACAGATGCTCATAATATCAAAGAATCGCTTTTTCTTTTACTTTAGAGCCTGATTCTAGTGCACACAAATGGAAAACGATAAGCACACCAAAGCAACCGACAGCTGGTAGTCAACAATCACCAGCAGTAGTAAGAGTGCCGAAACCGCTGTTGGAATTCAGCATTTTGGCATATCCTTACCGCACACACTACTCTTCAAATAGCTCACCAGCTGGGCCCATTCTCACCGTTATACCAACGCCAATTGGCTGTCAATTCGTGTAATACTCGCAACCGGCAACCAACTGCTAGAAATCGTCCTCGCCCTCTACCAAATGTGCGAGTTGAATGGAGCAAACATCCCTAATTGGAAGTACTTAGAACATGTCTAAGGCAGTAGCCTAACTGAGAAAAAGGATCGAAACGATATCAAAGGCGATGATGTGCTGGAGTACATCCGAAAAAGTCTCCAACAGCCACCATCCACCATCATTCGTCCCCTCCGAACAAACGCCAGAAACGGCAAACGTTAGCACAGCTGAGCTTAAGAATAGAACGACATTGGAAATAAGGATTTGCTTACCCCCTTCTAAAGGTGGATGGTATAAGGTTTGTATCGGGCTACTTAGAGAGGTTGTCTGAAGATCTGTACCACGCTGTACGAGTATGACGCTACCCCAAACAACTTGGTACATATACGAGCATTCGAGCTGCGACAGCTAAGGAGACTAGTAGAAGAACCGGCTGACGAGGATAGCAGACTTCCACGACCACGAAAGCTATGGACTGTACAATTTGAACGTGAACGCAAATATGTCAGATTGGGAAAAATTGGAACAGCAACAGCAGTCGGTTTAATTAGCAAAGGGAGCGCAGGACTCCTTCAAGGAGTGCAAGGAAATTTTATGTGTTGATAAATTTTGATTAACGACAATTTCTCAGGCTGTCACCCACTGACTATTAAGATATTCGCAGTTCTCCCTCTTTTCACTGATTGCCCTAATTATGGCAGATGGGGTTGTACCATACACGATAGCTAGTCGAAAGAATTCCACCCACACCCCCCACCCCAATCGCCATTATCAAAATTTGAAATTTAGCTGATAAAAATGTTTTTTTTTATTTGTCTTTAATCGCATTTTTTTTTGTTTATCAAATTTATTCGCAGCACTTTTGGATATTTCAAAAAAAAAAAAAACGTTTAACAAAAATACGACTGATATCCTTGCAATTAGAAATACATACAAGCGAAATTATATTTTTATTTATGGTGAAATTCACTTGAATTCTTTTATAAAGATTTATTTTCATCCTGCAAACTGTCCAGGAGGTGGTCTGCATACAATTTTTTTTTTAATTACTGTTGAACAGCAAAATCCTTTTTCTTTGCTTTCATTATCAAAGAACTCCACACTGTCATAAGTAGTATTCTATATCTCAGGACAAATATGTGTGGACATTTTGTCTCCATATGTACACAGAACGTATGGTAACATAAAATTCTGACGCCTTATCTTCATGTCTGGCAACAGGCAAGAATTGTTCTAGATTATAAAAAGCCAACTTATGAAAGTTTATATTTGCTTGAATCTCAAAATCAACATCGAATAGACTCCTCCGTCGTATAGGCATGCTGCCATCACATCAGTTTCGATTGTGAAAACGGCTGCGACTGCATAAATAGATAAGCCACGTCCTTGCGAAATCTACAACAAACACGCGAATCCATGCCTCTCAGATCTATTCGAACTAGGATAGTCTGAGTAGTATGCAATCGAACCATCCGGCTCTGTACTCCCTATTCACCCACTAACTTTCCATAGTACCATACAATTATGAAAATGTCGTTTAAGGATCAATGTTTTTGTATATATTATTTTGAATTTTTTATTTACATTTCCAATCCTTTCCCGCTGCCAGCGTATATTCGTCTTACCGCACTACGACCAATTCAAAATTCAGATGTGGTCCGTTTTTAATATGCTACGCACTGAATTCGTTTATAGCCGCACGAGGATACAATATTACCGACGGTATCTACGCGTATGCAGACTTTATCAGGATTTATTTAGGTTACATGTTAACATAATTTGGATGTATTATTCAACAAACACTTCCGGTTATAGGTAGTTAAACAATTTCATTTTCTTGGTTTAAACACAGAATTAATCATATTAGTTAGCAAATATTTTTCTTTATTTTGATTAGTAATTATCCAGTGGCCATCCTTTTGAATAATTTTCCTTGAGTTTGGGTGGAGTCATATCATACCAACGTCCAAGAAGATTTCTCCAACAGGTCCTGTTGGCTAATTCGATACCTTGCGTTAGCCTTTTGTTATGTTATTTATAGGGAAATGTGGTAAATGTTTCATAGCATTTTGGAATATGGTCGCTATCATTGCTGAGATTGTAGGGCTTTTGGCTGTTATGACGAATAAAAAAGAAGAGGGAGTGTGGGATGGGGTAGTTAAAAATTGAGAAAGGTTGAAAATTTTGAATTGAAAAAATAAATAATAATCCAATAAAAATAATGATAAGAAATAAATATTAAGAAAAATTATTTGTACATAAAATTAAACCAAAAAAAAAAAAAAATTCAGGAACTACAAAAAAATGAAGAAAAGGAAAAATGGTGGAGTAAACCGATTACTGTTGTGGGTGAGAGGACATGAAACTGACAACTTTCGAACTCCTATAATCTCCGCAATGCTAGCGACTAGCATGCCGCGGCAATGTTCAGGTGACCATAACCAGCCGTACTCCTCCAGAACTTAACTTTCCATACTTCCGAAATTGTTTTTTACCTACCCTCTCCAGATCCTTATTTAAACACCCGAACATATTATGAAATAAATAAAATAACACTTTCGGTCGAACTCATCCTAAATATTCAATGGGAAACAGATCTGGTAACTGTAGTGAGCATATTAACCTCTTTAAAGATCCTTGCTGTAACTTGGGTTGGTCAGACTTAGGCGTGCGGCAACTAAAAAACAACAAGGCCGCGCAGAACGCAGGCACGACATCCAACGCCTGCAAAATCCAGAGACAGCCGAGATATTTGCGAACAAGCTGGAAGAAGTTAGCCACAATGCCGAAAGGCTGACATGGCCTTCTCTGCTGCGCAAACTAAAGTCCGCTGCAGAGGAAGCAACGGGCTTTCGGAACTACAAGAGGAAAGAGTGTATCCGCGAGTTAACCTGGACTGAAATAGGAAAACGAAGAAAGCTGAAAGGTCTACTCCAAACTGCTCAAACTCGCGAGGAAAGGCACCATCTACAGACGAGGTACAACCTTGCTCAAAAGATAGTCAAACGCATGGCAAGGGATGACAAGAGGAACTACTTCAATGAAATAGCGAGCGAAGCAGAAGCCGCTGCACACCGGAGCGATATCCGCAGTGTCTATGCATCAATTCGCAAACTATGCGGAAAAAGAACACCCTCACTGCCACCACTTAAGGACAAAGACGGTCAAACTCTCTCCACGGATGGAGAACAACTCGACCGCTGGAAGGAATTCTTCTCAGAATCCCTTCCAATAGCTCCAGAATTCCATCCTCCTCCTGCAGTGATGCGCAGAAACCCACGAACATCCATCCCAACAACACCGCCCACGATTACGGAGATCACAACAGCAATCAACAAGCTTAAGTACAGCAAAGCACCCGGACCTGACAACCTGGCCCCAGAAGATCTGAAGTTTGATCCACCACTCCTGGCCTCACTGTTGCATCCTATAATCGCAAAAGCCTGGACACAATGCCACTTCCCGGACAACTGGAAAGAAGGAGTAATTATCACCATCCCGAAGAAAGGTGACCTTGGCGATTGAAAAAACTGGAGGGGAATCACTCTGCTGAACACCATCCAGAAACTAATCGCATCAATCATCCTGACTCGCATCACTCCAACAGTGGAAAGTGCCGTCCGCAACGAGCAGTCTGGCTTTAGACCAAACCACTCCTGTATTGATCACATCAACAGCCTAAGAATGATCATTGAACAGTCGAACGAATGGAACAGCCCGCTCTATCTTCTCTTCGTTGACTTCGAAAGAGCCTTCGACATGATTTCTCGCGACGCCATCTGGAGTGCTCTGGCTGAACTAGGCATCCCACAGGCCATCATCGATCTCATCCGAGAACTATACCGCGAGGCCCCGTGTAGAGTGCGTTTCAAAGGACGAAACAGCGATACATTCAACATCTTGAGAGGAGTCAGGCAGGGTTGCGTAATCTCGCCTATCCTCTTCATAATCGCCCTAGACCTAGTCCTTCAACGCAAAAACAACACAGCCAGCAACGGTACCACTGGACACTCCGTGAGAAGCTCCACGACCTGGACTAAGCCGACGATATATGCCACACCTTCAACGGCATTCAGGAGAAACTGAATGCTCTGGCCTCCACCGCCGAAGAAGTTGGGATGAGAATCAACATCAAGAAGACCAAATTGATGCGTATCGGCGCCACCTGCGAGAGACCCTTGTTGCTACACGGTACCCAAGTTGAAGATGTCGAAAAGTTCTGTTACCTTGGCAGCATGCTCACCAAGGATGGTGGAACTGAAATAGACATCCAAACGCGCATCAACAAGGCGCGACAAACGTACACCTCACTTGGGAACGAGTGGCGTTCAAATCACCTCTCCATAGCACTCAAACTTCGAATATTCAACTCAAACGTCAAGCCAGTCCTGCTGTACGGCTGCGAAACATGGAAAGTAACAGACAGCACGACTCGTAAGCCTCAAACATTTGTGAACAGATGCTTGAGGCGTATAAGCAAGATCTTCTGGCCGAACTGGATAACGAAGATGAGCTGCTTCTTCTCATGAAGCAAATACCCCTGCTAGATAACATCAAACGCAGGAAATGGAGTTGGATTGGCCACACCTTGCGAAAACGACCTACGGACATAGCAAGGATGGCACTAGATTGGAACCCACAGGGCAATCGCAGCAGAGGACGTCCAAGGACCACTTGGAGAAGATCATTCGAGCGCGAACACCAACAAACTGGCAAATCATGGTCGGAAATAAAAAGGCTTGCTCAAGACAGAAGCAGATGGAGAGAATTCACAGAGTCTCTAGTGCCGCTATATGCTCCATAGGAGCGACTGTGTTCTCATGTCTATGTGTAACATAGAAATAAAACCTGCCAAATAAAAAAAAAAAAAAAGATCCTTGCAGCTTGTGCTGTAACAAAAATGATAAACGCTGGCTAGAACTCTCTTAGAGTCCTGATCTTACTAAAAATTAATAATCTAAGCTATTCCCCACCTGTGTTTATCAAAAAAATTTATCCTTAATGGAATAGTTTTTTTTTATTTTTCTAACAGGCATCAAGATATATTGAAGTGCATCAATGACCTTTTTTTTTTTTTAATTAAGTCGGCTTGGATATAAATTTTTATATTTTTTTATTATTGGCATATGTTAGAATAATAAATTGGTTCTATAAATTAATTAAATAACAGTTGATAAGAAGAAGCTATTATATTAATTGTTCTTTAAATATCAATTTTGATTTTAATACAAATCTGAACTATATAATTGGTGATTTCGACTCTATAAAAATTTAACGTAGTGCATAGATTCGACGCTTTTCCAAATTTAAAAAGAAAATTAAATAATATAATTTTTTTTAATTATGCACTGGCAAAAAAAATTACCAATTCAATAAAGAATATAATTGTTACCAAGTAATTATTACAATTTGTCTCTAGTTATTTATTGTAACCATCCATTCTATAATCTGACGTTTTTTCTTTTATTCGAATCATCATTTTGACTTAGCATTAGTATTAAAAAGTAACAATAAATAATTTAATAAGCATACTGTAATGATATAAGACTATTTTTCATCGACAACATTAGCAGCAGCAGCATCAACAAAAGCAGCAATCAACATCAGCAAACAGCAACAATCAACAACGCCAGGGACAATCAATAAAAGCTGTCACAATGAATAAAAACAACGAAAATCAATAAAATCAGCGACCATTAATACTAGCAGCAATCAACATCAGTAAATAGCAGCAAACAACAGCAGTAAACCGCAGCGACAATCAATAAAAGCATCAACAAACAATAATAACAGCGACAATCAATAATAATAGTAATCAACATCAGTAAATGGCAGCAATCAACATAACTAAACAGCAGCGACAATCAATAAAAGGGACTACAATTAATAAAAACTGCGTCAATCAATAAAAGCAGCGATAATCAATAAAGGCAGCAAAAACCGAAAACATCAGCAATCAACAACAGTAAACATTAATAATCAACACCAGTAAGCAGCAGCAATTAACAGCAGTAAATATCACCAATCAACAACAGCAGCGACAACCAATAAAGCAGCATCAAACAACAGTAACAGCGACAATCAATAAAAACAGCAATAAACAGCAGTAAACAGCAGCAAACAACAACAGCAACGTCAATCAATAGCAGCATCAATCAACAGCAGTAAATAGTAGCAATCAACAACGATAACAGCAAACAACATCAGCAGCAACGACGATAGTATCAGTAAACCGCAGCAATCAACAGCAGTAAAAAGCAGCAGTCAACATAAGTAAATAGTAGCAATCAACAGCAGTAAACCGCAAAAATCAAGAGCAGTAACAGCAGCGACAATCAATAAAATTAGCGACAGTCAATTAAAGCAGCGAAAACCGAAAATAGCAGCAATCAACACCAGTAAGCAGCAGCAATTAACAGCAGTAAAAATTAGCAATCAACAGCAGTAAGCAGCAGCAATTAACAGTAGTAAACATCATCAATCAACAACAGCAGCGACAATCAATAAAAGCAGCAACAATCAACAATAATAGCGACAATCAATAATAACAGCAATAAACATAAGTAAACAGTAGCAATAATCAATAAAAGTGTCTATAATCAATAAAAGCAGCGACAATCAATAACAGCAGCAATTAATAGCAGTAAACAGCAGTAATCAACAGCAATTAATAGCAGTAAACTGCAGCAATCAACATAAATTAATAGCAGCGACAATCAATAGAAGCGGCTAGAATCAATAAAAGCAGCGACAATCAATAACAGCAGCAATCAACAGCAGTAAATAGCACCAATCAACAACGAAAGCAGCAAACAACAGCAGCAACAACGACGATAGGATATCAACAAAAAAAGCCAAATTTAAAAAAAAGATATATATTTTTTTTATTTATAGAATTAAAATAAATTTACTAATTCAAATTAGACCAAAGGTTTTTTTTTCATTTTGACATATCAATTCTGATCTCAGTTGACATATGGTATGTTCATAATATAATGAATGTGGTCGTGATATCGTTGTTCTGATTGTCATATCTTTTAATTGTTTTTTGGTATTCTGGTGGGTTATTATTATTTTTTTAAATAAAAACGATGGTTATAACGAAACGAGCTAGCAGCTTTCTGGTCCAGTATGCCTAAAGCCTGGTTTCTCCAAGTCGAGCAGTTATTTGTGCTCTCAATCATGTGACAAGGCTTCAAATAGTCTGACAACGATCAAGTTTGGCAACGTTCGCATGTAAAAATTTTCCGATTCCACGATTATCATAAAACTATTGTACAAATGAAAATTTGCTCACACATATTGGCCATCTTCACACAATTCCATATAACACCGGTATTACGTCAAGGACCGTGTCCACACTGAGTTTCAATAAATAGGTTCTCCTAAGTATGTGTTCTTGAAGAAATATTAATTTCGATGTGAACTATTGAGGTGAAAATTCAAAATTAAATCATTTTTTTAAGGAGTCATAAAAAAGATATGAAGCAGACCACACCAACATTGCAAGCAATCAGTACCGGAGAAACTTTAAATTCCGTTGTCACAACAAAAATGACTAATAAAGAAACATAAAATTTCTCCGAAACGCAAAAACATTTTTATACTACCATTAAGTAGAAAATCCCCACAGCTATAATGAGAGATACCGGTATCATGTGGCAGCGTGTGACGATGCCCATTGCCAGTCAAAGGCGCCATATTGTTTTTGGCTGACAGTTCATTGTTTATTTATTTTGTTGAACTAATGAAATGTACGATTTTAATTTTCATTGAAATAATGTCCAGAAATGAAAGCTTATGTGTTGGTACAATTTTAAGTCATATAAAAGTGGTTTTTAAATTTAAAAATTCCATAAAAATTCTTTTGTTAACGAAAAAAACAATAGACAATAATTTTGACCTATAGTCTTCAAAGTTATTTTGGAATTTGTTCCTTTTTTTCGATGTCATACAATTGCCAGATGTTGCCAGAAAAATGGTTTGTCTGACAATATTTGCAGATAAAAATTACCTAATTATACTATTGCCATATTTTTGTGACAAATTTAATATAAAAAATCTACTAACGTTGTCAGAGTCTAGCAATCATCTAATTATTGGGTATTGACACGTTATTTACATTTGAGTATTGACATGTTATTTACATTTGGACCCAGGATAATACTTAAAATCCTAGATTGGAAAATAAGTACTGCGGCGATATTCTTCAAAAAGAGGGCTAATTAGTCGTTACACCATTAGTGACGAGAAAAGATTGGAGCAGCTGGTCTGCAACACGGTAAAGGGGACAGAAGTTCTTTCAAGTTTTACCAAGATATGGAAAAATCTAATAGGTTCTTTTATGGACTATAACCCATCTTTGATAAAGAAACTTTGGGTAAGAAACTTAGGTTCGAAAATCAGTGATCTCGTTGCAGAGCCATCTGGGAATCTTGTTAGTACTACTCGTATAATAGAATTGGCAAGGAAGATCAATGCCTTGAAAATTAGCCAAGTAAAATTTACAGTTTGGTTAATAAATTAACAGTTGTTTTTAATAATAAATATAAAATGTTAAAATCCTTGGGGTGAAAATTTGGTTTTATTATTTATAACGCCAAATAAATATTGAACTCGCTTGGTAGATACATTAATAAGGAAAATTATCATATGTGAGACTCTAAAAACCCACAAGTAACTGTGGATGAGCCATTGTAAATGTGCAATGTGGTCGAAAGGTATCATTGGCACGTATTTCTTTTGAAAATGAAGAAGGAAAGTCCATTACCGTCAAGTCTGAACACTATGATAACAACGATTTTCTTACCCGAACTTAAGGATTTTAATCTGGATCACATTTGATTTTAATAAAACGATATCACAAACCACAAAAAATGACAAATTTTGACTTTATTATGCGAAAAGCTCCCAGGATGGGTCATTTCGAGATATGCTGATGTCAATAAGCTTCCAAGATCGTGTGATTTGACACCGTTAGATAGTATCAAACGCAAAAGATAGTGTTTATGAAAGACAATCATCAAATTTTATAGTATTAAAAAAATCCATAATAAAATGATTGAGTCATTCAAAAGGGTGTTTTTTGGCAGCTGTTTAAATTATAATTTTTTTTTAAAATAATGTTAAAATTATTAAATTTAATTACCAGGTATATAAGCTTAAATCCGCTGTTTTTTAATCAAAAAAATACATGTTTTTTTCATAGGAAGCAAAAACAAATTTATTTAAAGTATTTGCCCTCGATAGCTACACATTTTTCTCATCTCTCGGACAATTTGTCGATACCACGCCAAAAGAGCTCTATCTCTTTTGAGGCAAACCACTCATCAAGCCATTTTCGAACGTCTTCGTAAGAATCGAAGTGCTGCTCAGCGAGCGCGTGGCCCATCGATGAAAAGCGGTGGTCGTCGGAAGGGGCCAGGTCTGGTGAATAAGCGGGGTGGGGTAGCACTTCCCAGTTGAGTGTCTCTAAGTAGTTTCGGACCATTTTTGACGTGTGCGATGGTACGTTGTCGTGGAGGAAAATCAGATTGGCATGCCTTTGTTGATAATCCGTCCTTTTTTCAGGCAGAGCACTGTGCAATTTAATCTGTTGTTGTTGGTGGCCGTGGCCATTGACAGTTTCACCAGGTTACAATATCTTATAGTAGACGACACCCTCCTGATCCCACCAAACGCATAGCATCGTCTTCCGTCCGAAGCCATTTGGTCTTGGGGAAGTTGTCGATGGTTGGCCGGGATCAACCCACGATTTCTTGAGTTTAGGATTCTCGAAATATATCTACTTTTCATCGCCTGTCACAATCCGATGCAGGAACGACTTTCTTTTTGTCTGGCAAGCAAGATTTCGCATGTGTTTTGGCGTCGCTCCATCTGCCTATCGTTCAATTCATGCGACACCCATTTTCCGATCTTTTCAATCTTCCCATGGCACGCAGACGCATGGAAATGGTTGGTTAAGTAATACCCAATTACTCCGCGAGAATTTTTTGCGATTGGATATCGTCTTCATCTAAAAGAGCCTGGAATTGATGGTCCTCAACCTTCCAAGCCCGATTTTCACGCTTCTTGTCATACAAGTCAAAATTGCAGTTTTTGAACAGACGAAACCAATCTCGGCACATTGTTTATAGTAAAACACTATCACCATAGGCCTCCATAAGCATTCGATGCGATTCGGCAGCCGATTTCTTCAAATTGACATGATTACCAAAGGAAAAATGTATGTTGTTGTACAAAATTGCTGACAATGTGCACTGATTAATGTTGACAGATGTCAAACTCATAAAAAAAAGTATGGCGTTCCCATGGTAGCTTAATACGCTCACCCACGCCATCTATGACCAAACAGTGGATTTAAGCATATACCCCTGGTAAATAAAAATTTAAATAAAATAAAAAAAAATTAAAAAATTAAAAAAAAAATTTTATTTTAAAGAACTAATTGAATAAGCCTTATGATTAATATTTTGTTGAAATATTCTAATTGTTGGTAGTTAAAATCAATAATTTTATAGAATACAAACAACCCTCATCTCTCATTTAAAAATAATTCGGTCCAATTTAGTTAATTACCTTCTCATATGAATCATTGTCAAATTAATAATATCAAATTTCAATGTACCCTTTTTTTCTACCCCTCCCATACAATACGAATATTGGAACTATTTATTAAATGTTTTTATTTAGAATAATTAATTTTATGTAAACGTTATGCAAAAAAAAAATAGTAATAAATTGAAAAAAAATATCCCCAAACTAATATAATCAATCGATTTTGGGAATACAATTAATTGTTGCCAAATCAAATGTTTGTAAAAATATAGGAACACATGCTGGAGGGTTTGAATATTTGTAATATTGCGGTATGTTTATTGTGTTTTGTATAAATAAAATATTTTCCTATTAATTTCGAATAATTCAAATTTTGTGATTTGATTGGAAACGAGTACGAGTAATGCTGGTGATGTGGTGTTGTCCAAGTGGCTCGGAATTATCCGAAATCAATGCCTTCTATAATATTGGTATCCTTCTCTATTCGCATCTGCATCCCAACATCCTAGATTCTTTTTAATAGCACACTATGAATATATGAACATGATGAATTGGGTTAAAGGAGACATTGGTATGGGATGTATTCATGTTGGCTGATTTCGATTCTTGTATTTTCATTTTTCGATGCAGCAATAGAAGGGACGATTGCCAAAAATATGTTGAACGCGAATTTTCATGTTGTGTGAACAGAACAATTCCACGGCTTTGCAATTAATCTCCATAAACGATTACCGCGAGGACGTTTCGTGGTCGGAAGCGATTCATGTTGGCAGCCGAACGCCTGAATAAATGGCCATGTTTCGTTTTCATGCCATGTTGCGCTAATTGCACAAAACTTTGCTAATTTTTATTTTTCTATGAAAAAGAAAGCATGCATAACGGAATGATTTACACGTATTAGAATAAAAATGTTTTCCGTTTCATATTATTTGCAATAAATTCATTTTTATTTGGACTTACAATACAAAATATTTCAAATGGAAGAAGGGCTTAAATATGTTCGTATTCAAATAAGAGAAGATCTAAATTTTTTATGCACTTATAACGCAAATAACTAAAATATTAAAAATTATGAGAATAGTTATCTAAATTTACTAAACCGGAATCAATTTCGATCCATAATAGTATGAAAGCTGGGCTTATCCTAATGAAAAACCTCATTTATGGAACTAGTCAGTAATTTGTGTGCAGATCCCGAAATGGAAAAATTTCCATGAAATAAGCTTAATTTTTTCTACATAATAAAAGCATATCAACTTTTTTTCCATATAAAAGTACATGAAGTAAAAAAAAAGCTTCTATTGAAAAATCATAAATACAAGAGGTAGAAAAATGGACCTGGTTTTTGTTTTTCAATAACTTTATTTTATTTATTCTATTTTCGATTTTTTGTGGCGTCATGTTGGTACTCATGTTTCTCACTTATGCCGACAATTTCGGCCATTTTGAATGTTCAGTTTATTTTGGACAGCTGCTTTGCTTGCACGTGTTTTGGCTCGTCTTCGATTTTTGCTCAGTTTCGACCAAAAACAGCATCGCATTAACATTGCTAAGAAGCTGTTGGACTCTGTCCGCGACGACTTAAACTTGCTCCAGAGGGTCATAACTGGTGACGAATCATGCGTTTATGATTCTGACATGGATATCTAAAATTAATTTTTTTTGAATAAATCAATTCTTCATTTCATTTATCACTGATTTGTCATACTGCCCACATACTTTTATAGTTGCAATTCTGAGCACTATGACCGCATGATATCTAATTTTTTTTTGCCTTAATTTGAATATTTTTATCTGGATCATATATGACGTGGAAACCAAAGCTCAATCATCCCAATGGAAGCTGCCGCACCGAGCCAATACCGAAAAAAGCGCCAAGTTCGGTCGAATGTGAAGGTTTTGCTTACAGTTTTCTTCGATTGCAGGGCATCATGAGTTATTGCCACAGGATAGAACGATCAATAAGGAATATTACCTGTAAGTTATAAGAAACGCCCGGATTTGTGGAAGAACAAAAATTGGCCTTTGCCATTTTCGACCAAAAACAACACACTAATAATGTCGCAGCCACCGTATTCCCTAGATCTGCCCCCCTGTGACTTTTTCTTGTTCCCGAAACTGAAGAGCCCCATGAAAGGACGACGCTACGCTACGATTGGGAAGATAAAGACGGCATTGAAGGAGGATCTGAACAAGATCACAAAAAATGATTTTTTGAAGTACTTCGAGGATTGGAAAAAACGTTGGCATAAGTGTATAATATCTGGTGAGGATTACTTTGAAGGGGCCAAAATAGATATTCATGAATAAATAAATAATTAAAAAAAAACACAAAATTCATGATACTTTTTCAACAGACATCAAAGTAATTTCATTTTTACTCTCGTATTTGTGATTTTTTAATTAAAGGTTCCCATGGGAAACTGTAAATCAGGTAATTTACGTAGCTATGCTAAGCTTCTTAGTTCCATTCCTTTGGATCTTATCCTTTCAATTGTTTTTTTTTTTGAGGATCAAACAAATTCGCATGCACTAATATTAGATAAGTAGGAGGCTTATGAACCACAATAATCCCCTTTTCCTATGAATCTCTTGCGTTCAGACGTATCCCAATGATTTTTATCATGAAAAAAGTTTCTTACGTATTAGATGGGAATATTAGGTATAAAAATAATATATACAATAAGTTTTATTTCAAATTAACAAATAAAATTCTTACAAAATTTAAAAAAAAAAATTCTTATTACTTCAAATCGTCTTTGTCAGCGCATTTCGTACAAATAACTTTCATTTGTGTTCTATGTTATGCTTCTTGCCAACCCACTGGTTGTAAGATTTGCAGTACTTCCTTGTTCCTTTGTCTCTTTTTTTAGGATGTATGAAATGCCTGCTGTTGGTATTTCTAGGTATTTTTGGAGGTAACATGTCCTTAGCTTGGATTGTTCCTATATCCAGAAGTAAGCTACATTTCTCCTTCAGCTGGTATACGCAAAAATTCGCTCCTCCTTATTTTAGTATTTGGGTTATTATTTTCGTATATTATCAAGGCAGTTTCCCCACTAATATTCATAGTACTGAAAAAAATTGTTAGGGGCCAACGCCTACTATATCATGAAATAGCATATCCTTCGCACATTTGGTCTATCATTTGCGTTAAATTACGCAATTTTCATCAAATTTATTATCTTTTTTTTTCGAATTTATGAAAGCAAAGTTAGAGCAAATAAACTACTTTTTCCTATTCGGTTTGAAATGTTTGCAAACTCTGGCGGAATTTCTCTATTGTCTTTTCTCATAGTTCCTAGCATAGTAATTTAGAAATTATTCATAAGATAAATTGCTAGAGTAAAACTGCTGTTTTCCAATAGATGGCGCCAGCAGTAAATGCTGGTCTAAAATATCGGATCAGAAATGTCAAATTATTTGTTACTTTTTATCGGCGTTATATAATATTTTTGTGCGTGAAAATTTTGAAATTTGAGCCAAATAAGCGTCATTTGAGGAAAGTTTTGTTTTTGCCTTCAATTCGACGTCCATGGTTTGAAAGCCTTAGAAATGATCCAAAAGCAAGGAAATTGGGTTTAATATGAGTTAAAACCGAGGGCCGTCGAACGGCAAAAAGAAAGGGGTTTCTGCATTGTATTGTGACTACCGATGATAAGTGGATCCGTTACGATAATTCAAACTGAAGAAAATCATGGGAGCACCCGTGCGCAAGATCATGCTATGTATTCGGTGGGACCAGCTCGGCGTCGCAACTCGGTGAAACCATTGCAGGGGCTCGCTACCAAATATAACTGATAGATTTGAGCTGAGCATTGAAGGAAAAATGGCCACAATACGAGGAAAGACCCGACAAACACGCGGTCACTCGTGGCTTAGGTGGTTAAAACCTACCTGGAAAAACTGAAATGGGACGTTATGCCTCACCCACAGTAGTCTACAGATGTCGCCCTTTCCGACTACTACCTTTTTTTCGATTGATGACGTTTGGCCTGGCTGAGCAGCACTTCGGAACTTACGAAGAGACAAAAAAATGGGTCGATTCGTGGATCGCCTCAAAAGACGAGGAGTTTTCGACATTGAATCCGTATGCTGCCAGAAAGATGGGGAAAAGCGAATAATTTGAGGCCGTACTTGACCAGTTTTGACGGTATATGATATATTGTCTAAAAGGACATCGTTCTATAAATGCTAAGAGTTATTCGTCATCATTTTTTGACAGTTATTCACAAAGGTCTCAACAACTTTTCTAATTACTGCCAATTTATCTGTTTTTCTTCTTTCCTCTATTGGAATATCATCGAATCTCAACCAACGTAACAGAAAACGAATAAACTGCTTCAATCCCAGTACCTTCTGTATTCTAAATATTCGTAGTCTGTTACCTTCCAGACTTATGCGAGTATGTTTTCAGTAAATACAGATTTATGGAAAGGGACAGATTTCTCAAAAATCTCCATCATCTTCTACAGGATTACTATTCCGCTGTTCTAGTCTGAATACTGAGATTACATGGAGCCGTCTAGACGGAAAAATAATGTCAATAACTCAAAATCAGTGACACCAAAACTCAACCACACTAAACACAGACAGCAACGCTCCTGAGTGTTGAAATTACATGGAGCCGTCTACAGGGTTAATGGAAATAGCCGTGTGACAGAGAGTGTTGAGATATAACACCAAAAACCTATTTTTCTAAGCCTTTCAAAGACTCATTCATTAGCTTCAATATAAATCAATAGTATAACCTTACAAGAGCTCCCACTTGTCTCAACATTTCCATCAGCTTTCGATGCTGATGGTTTCCCTGAGCAAAGTTTGTCTACTACTGCTTATTGTGCAAGCTTAATACAAGCTTCACACACAATTTTATGGCCTAGTGCTACAAAAACACACCATTACTTAGAAAGAGATCCATCCACTCTCCATCTCGATTTTCCAATCTGCCTTTCGTACTCGCATTAGAAACCATTCTCAGGAGTAAAGTTAAGGGTGTCTACAATACTAAATAGATGCAAAACGGGTATACGAAAATATTCCTTGAATTGTTGGATAGATTGGGTGATTCTACACTTTTGTTCACATACGCAGCTGCCGATGACCCCAAAACAACCTTTGCTGTCATCCATCTTGCTGGCGAGATCTAGTGTAGAATTCTATCATGTAAAAGTTCCCCTTTCCATAGCGAACTATGGGAAATTAGGATGACAGTTGAGACTACAATTAATCTGCCCAAACATTGCAGTGTAAACAATTTTACCGGGAAAGTCTCGCAACCTCGGAAACCATTCGTGGCTCATCAAATGATTCTGTACTCAACGAGATTTCTCGTAACCCATTAAACAATAGAAAAGTCGAGTTAAATTGGGTTCTAGCTCATGTTGGTATTCTTGACAACGAGCGAACTGAACACTTAGTGGGGGAGTCGCTCTGCCGGCCTGTTCCCACTGAAATGCCATACCGCATCTACACACCAAATTATATGTAACATCTTTAGCCACGCGTAGACAGATAGACTGGTCTGAAAGTAGAAGATTTTTATCCGCTCATTGCGGAATTTCTGTGGCGTTCAACTGACCACTCCCCATATTTTAAATGAATGCCACGTAACCCAAGATTTCTTTTTGAATAGAACCCCTTCCATTGTGGAGCTCCAAAATCCTACAATTCCATTTTCCCCTTCCATTGTACAACTCCAAGATCCTACAATTCCACTCTAAGCTCCAAGCCTGATTTTTCCCTTGAAATAACAATTTCATTAGGGAGGCTGGCAATGGCAACCTACATGTAATAGGAAGTCGCTAAATGGTCTCATTGTCATGGCGCTACAGAATGACCTCTGGCTTTAGTCTCAGAGACCTTACAACAACAACAAAAAAACTTTATTTATTTTGCTCTATAGGGTCGCGAAGCTATCGGACGACGTTGAAACTTGTAGCGCACGTCAAGGAAGGGCTAACCTAAAAGGGGTGGTCCGCAGTATTTCTAGATCATGTTCAGTGATGTCAGTTTTATAATTTTTCTGTCACACCTCGTAGTAAGCAACATCGAGAAATTTTCAAAGGATTCTTGACTGTACGAATTGGATTCGACTGGAATTAAGAGGGTTGGTTGTAAACCAAAGTTCAAGTTCGTAAGTCCATATGGGTTTGAATACTGAATTGTAATTAAGAAGTTTACTATTTATTGATAGTTTAGTTTCTCTGTCGTATATTGTCAGGTTAATCGTTTAAGAATATAAAATTCTGTTAATAGTGGTGGGGAAGTTCGCAGTGTAGCAGGGACTAACATTCTAGCTATGTGGAGGGGAAGTCCGTAGTTCTGTCAATCGCTTTAATTGATGTCAGTCTGATTTAGTATTTCTATTACACCTCTCATGACAAAGGATTTACAACAATTGCATAGAAACAAGCGGAAGTAAACACGCATAGGTGTTTGTATCTGTACTTAAGAAGATATTTCAGCGTTTTAAGAGTTCCCTTGACCAATTTCTCTTTAAGAAAGTTTTTTAATGCAAGACAAAAGCAACAAGATGAAATTATTTCAAAATTCGAATAGAAAAATCATGAAATCAAAAATCTTTTAAAAAAATTTATTAAGTAAAAAAAGCCTATTTTCTTGGAGATTGATTTTGTATAAAAACTTTCAGACGCACTAATACTAGAGTATCAGATTTTCCGGTATAAGTTCAACTAGCCTTCTCTTCAAATATTGTGTATCTTGCCTATTATTTGTATGGTAATTATTTATAAATTTTATTTATGATTTCAATAAAACCCTTACTAAACGTTAGCATAGCAATGGCAGAATACCCACTTTTATAAAAACATATAAATTGATACATTTACCAAGTTTTCGATTTTTTCAAATGTTCCATTTTTCTTTCAATGCTTAGAATATATATTATGCCTTTGGAGAGTAAAACTTTATCTGTTTTGGTCATCCCGAATGTCCACTTAATGTCAAACGTGTAGGATGGGGCAGATACACATCACCGTAGCTATGCCACCATCATCTCTGTTGGTGCCGTCATTGACAAAACGATCACCACCTACATTCGTTTTATAAAGAGCATATCCTATATCTAAATTCTTTCCAAATAGGATAAAAAAGAAAGTTTCATTGAAAAAGCAATTCCCATTTTCGGAACCAACACCGAACACAGTACAGAAAATGAGACACTTTCGCTGGTAATCGACAGCGCCTTTCATATCGTTCGACTGTGCTTGACATCTTTTATTCTTGCAGATTTCAGTTTCGGTAAATTCTCTCGACAAACGTGTCCTTTGAAGTCAAATGCAGATCGAAACTCTGTGAAATATAGTAAATTGGTAAATTTTCGGTGAGGCACTTTAAAGGCAATTCATAAATTTCAACATTTCTTAATAGAAAAATTCGCAAAATAATTTCATCGAACAGCATGGGAACGAACGTCAAGTGAAATTACTTTTACGAAACAAGTCGATTCCATTCATGAATTTTTCCCCAAATATGAAAAGATTTTCTTTCACAAGTACATGCGAATTCTGAATGTAAAATTTCGGATGAATTAATCAAATTTCGAAGATAAAAATAGAGAAATTTCTTCAAAGTATTCAGGATACCCCAAACTTACCTTTAAGTTTGGTCCTATGTATCAGGAATATTTTTCTTACCTTTTATTTGGAAAAAGGCCTTTGGTTTTCGTTTTTAATAAATATTTAAAAATTTTCTTAAACATAAATACATTAATGCAAAATTTTAGCATTATATTAATATTCCATTATTTAAGAATATGTCCAGGCTTAAAGCTAACAACAAAAATTGAAAGAAATTTTTTTTATTAAACTCAGTTTGGAATATTTTCTAAATGAAGCCAATAATGTTGATTTAATTTATTATTTCTTATATAAATATAAGTTTGCAATTTAAATAAACAACCATAAAAATTTTTTTATAGTAACCATTTTACTATTTTTAAGTTAATTTACGAGGTCTGTTCAAAAAGAATCGAATTTGAATTTCCGCAAGCTGAATTTTGAATTTCCGCAGGTTACGTGTATTCGATTTACAATTTTTTATGGCGTTTTATTGGTACTCACGTCTCTCACTTATACTGCAAAGTTCGGCCATTTTGAATGTTCAGTTAGTTTTTGACAGTTGCTTGGCTTGCACGTGTTTTAGCTCGACTTTGATTTTTGCCCATTCCAAAAAATGGATCAAAGGATCTGTATCAAATTTTATGTGAAAAACAAAGTTAATTACGCGGACGCATTTCGAATGTTGACTGTGACATATGGTGAAGCTACCTTGGACCGAAGCAATGTTTATCGGTGGTACAAAATGTTCTCAGAGGGCCAAGAAGATGTGAATGACGGAAAGCGTGCCGGACGCCCGAGCACGTCAACAACAGACGAAAAAGTTGATGAAGTGAAGAAAATAGTATTGGCCAATCGTCGAATCAACGTTAGAGAAGTTGCTAAGGACTTAAACATATCGATTGGCTCATGGCATTTGCTCCTGAGAGTCATGACTGTTGACGAATCATGGGTTTATGGTTATGACTTGGAAACCAAAGTTCAATCATTCCAATGGAAACTGCCGCACGCGCCAATACCGAAAAAAGCGCGCCAAGTTCGGTCTAATGTGAAGGTTTTGCTTACAGTTTTCTTCGATTGCAGGAGCGGGGTGCATCATGAGTTCTGCCACAGGGTAGAACAGTCGATAAGGAATATTACCTGCAAGTTATGCACAAGTTGCGCTAAGCAATCCGCCAGGAACGCCCGGATTTGTGGAAGAACAAAATTTGGCTTTTGCCATTTTGGGCCAAAAATATCACACTAATAATGCCGCAGATCTGACCCCCTGTAACTTTTTCTTGTTCACTAAACTGAAGAGCCTCATGAAAGGGCGACGCTACACTACGATTGAGGAGATAAAGACGGGCATCGAAGGAGGAGCTGAACAAGATCACAAAAAATGATTTTTTGAAGTGCTTAGAGGGTTGGAAAAAACGTTTGCACAAGTGTATAATATCTGGTGGGGATTACTTTGAAGGAGAGAAAATAGATATTCATAAAAAAATAAATAATTTTTGAAAAAAAAAAACAAAATTCGCAATACTTTTTGAACAGACCTCGTATGTACATTCGAACGCATGAAAACCTATAAAATTAAAATTTAAAAAATATTTTAAGAAATGAATAAAAATTCCAAAACAAAATATGGAAATTGGGGGGAGGGGTAATCTTGATAAAACTACGAGTACGCTAGGACATCCGCAATATCGAATTCAAATCCAGCTAGTGAAATAGTATGAATGCGTCAAAGTTGTCAACAAATGGCTTGAGTTGTGAATTACACTTGAGAATTTATATTTCGGTATAAATATTAAAAGGAAAAAATTTCTCTGGTTCTATTTGTTCACTGTATACGTCAGTATGCCAAATATAGCCTGAAAAATGCATTAAAAAATTACTCCAATAACAGGGATAAAGCGAATCGACGTAGCGGTATGCTTTTACATTATTTTAGCCAGTGGAGCACACCGACCATCTCCAGTGAAATCCAAACTAATCGAAACTGATCGAAAACCTATATTTTTCTATCTTTAAAAAGCTCGTTTTTACCTAATTTACAAGACCCTATGCCTTCCAAATTAACCCCTCCACACTTTAATCAAAATTATTATCACCACCACAAGTTCCTTATCCTTATTAGTATCGCATCTAAAAAGCATTTCTTCTATCCTCCGACAAGGTTTCCAAACTTTTTTTCCACACCCTGATTGGTAACCGTGGTTGGGAGCAAAATAGAAAGTGGCTGCTTCTCCTCAAAAGATCTTAATTTCTTATTCACAGAAGCTTATCCTTAAAAGATCTTAATTCTTATTCACAAATGCTGCTGCCGACGCCGATACTAGATATATTTTGATCGTCGAAGTTTTTGGTTGCGGCACCCGCACACTCTATTGTAGAATCTTTTCGTATACGGCAGCTCAAGGAGTTGTGGCCCATCAAATCGGTATTTGTAATTGCGACGAATATCCCCAGCCAACAAAGCTTTATTATTTTTAGCGATAGCCTTGCCGCCCCTCCAATCCAGTCGTGGCCAAACGAGTAACCCAGTACTTAGCGCAGTTCGACATAGCCTTCTTAGCAACAGGAGTGTTGTTGACATGTTTTCGGTACCGTTAGCAAGTGGTCTGGAAAAACTCTCCGTTGACCAGAGCTCACAGTTATCTCAAATATGCCTCGCCTACTAGCAGAATGGCAACTAATATCATTAATTATCGATAAATTCGAGTCTATTCAACATCCATACTAAAATGTTTAATAATGAAAGCTCCTCAAAATCCGGATTGGACATTCTCCTTTCACTCATGGTTTTTTTTTTTGGCAAAACCACCCGTCCTTTATGCCAATTCTGTGGAACTCATTGAACCATAGTCTACATTGTATATTAATGCCACCTAACCAAGTATTATTTTGCAAACAGAACTCCTTCCATTGTAGAGCTCCTGGATTGAACAACTCCATTCCCTTCTCCACTCTTTAAACTTCTACAACATATTAATCTGCTCCACAAAATATTAATTTGTCAAAAAAGTTCGTGGCATTTTCCGATAGATGGAGATGGCGATACGCTGCTGAAGCGCAATGAAATCGAGCTATTTCTGAAGGAAATCATAACTGGCGATGAAAAATTAGTAAATTACGTGAATATTATTGGAATATAATGCTCAACCACACACATCTATGATGACTCGACAAAAATTAAGACATCTTAATTCACCAAAATTAAGCTTTGATGCATACACTGTATAGCCTAGACATATCACCCTCAGACTGCCACTTGTTTCGATCTCTACAGAACTGTCTTAATTAAACCAAGAGAGGCCTATAAAAACTACTTGATTTAGTTTTTCAATCAAAAACTACAGAAATTTAATACTAATGGAATCATGGCTCTGCTTGAAAAATGGCGAAACATTGTTAATAATAATGGAGGTAATAATATTTGGTTTGAATAAATTCATTTGAGTGTCTTTATGCTTCTCAAAATACGCCATGAACTTTTTCGACTATCAATGTAGCAAAACTCTCACTACTCTAGCCTACTAAACACACATCGGAGTCGTTTAGGTTGCCACACGAACAATGAAGTTGCCAAATAGCTTCACGGTCGTGGTACTATGAAGTGAAACAAATAAGAAAATACCTCTGGGTCGGCTTTGTCGACTGAATTTAGTTTTATATTAATTTGGTGATTTACGTAAAGGTGCAACGAATCTTCGGGGAACATTCCCTATCAAGACTTTTCTGCCACAACTCATATATTCAGAAAGTTAAAAAAAATATCTTAAATAAATTATTAAAAATGAGAAAATTTTTTAGGGAAATCCATCATTTTTATAAAAATTTCCAAAACTTTACATACAATTTTTCCACATCTTTAAAGAAACGAAATTTAAAAAAATATAAAAATTTTGATTGATTGAACGGCAATATTGACTTACCCTAAAGTGCGTGTGGGTAGAAAAATATTATCCTCTACCCACGTACGTGCATATGCACGCATCACGGACCAATGTTTTCTTAATGAACATTTTTCCAATTTAAAAAAAAAAAATTGGGTTTTTTAAATTTTGTTTTTTATATAATTTTAATTTTTTCTTGGTTGAGTTTTTTATATAGATTCAATTTTTGAGAATCTATTTTGCTGCTTTATAGATGATTTAAGATATTCAGGATTATTCAAGTTAAACTTTGGAAAATAATATTAAATAACATACATTTTGAGTATAGATTTGAAAAAAATTATTATTTTATTAATTTTTTTAAACGTTGCCATTATGCAAAAATTATAATATTATACTATAAACCATTTTTCAGGACTCAAACCTTTTGACGAAAGTTTTGATAGCGTTTTTGCACATTTCTGACTGTAATTCAGTTATTACTTGATGGATGTTAATTTTTGAATGCTCAAAAATTTAGAGATTAACTATTTTAATATTATCTTATATATAGACTTATAAGAAAAAGCCCAACAGCGCCGAATCGTACGATCTTGGAAGCCAATTGACATCACCAAATCACGAAATTGCATGTCCTGTGAACTTTTTTCGCAATTATTTCTCGTATTATGTGCCTCGTTGCGCTGTCTTCTTAAAACTGCATATATAACGTGGCATAGCTGTCATTAGACATAATACCACGGGCCCCCTATAACCAAAGGGATTGAGTTACGTTCAATCAGTGCATTGCCATAATTGACGATTTACAGTCAGCAACCATTTACAAGCCGATCACACCAACTGTTTATAGCGAAACATATCTAAAACTCTGACAGTGTTCGAGATAAAATCCGGTATCTCCCAGCAGCGGTCCAAAGACCGTACCCACCATATGAGTATTAACCACACCCACCATGTTGCAGCCTAAGTCATCTCACCATAATCGGGAACAGTTTTGTTTTGTTTTTATAAGGTATCTGAGACAAGAACCAGAGGCCATTCTGTAGCGACACGACCATGAGGCCATTTGGCGACTTCATGTTACGACTAGGTTGGCATTGCCAACTTCCTGAATAAAACTGATCGATGGTCATTTGGAGGAAAAAGACAGACATTATACAAGGTTTCTTATCGTAGGTCATTGAGCTACGATAAGGAACCTTATAAATTCGGCTCAGGTACGCGAGTTCGCCAAAACCCGAAGGTACAATCGGCATTGACTTTTGTCTTTCGCGCGGTTGTAGCTACTTTGCGTGCCACTCACACTTACACGTTCATTCGCACAACCAGTCCAGAATTCTGGGTAAGGAATCTTCTTAGAATTCTGATTAGCCACACCGCACTTACCCTTGATTTCCGCTTCGGTAACCACCCTTGTCCTTCATACCAATCCTGTAGCTTTTAAGTCATCATCCCAAAATATTTTAAATGAATGTCATACAACCCAGAATTTTCACACGGTCGTTCGCAAATACCAGATGTATAAGCTTAAATCCGCTGTTTGGTCATAGATGGCGTGAGAGAGCGTATTAAGCTACCATAAGCACGTCATACTTTTTTTTATGAGTTTGACATCTGTCAACATTAATCAGTTCATATTGTCAGCACTTTCGTACAACAACATACATTTTTCCTTTGGTAATCATGTCTAGTTTTATGCCATAAAAAGAGCATATGCGGGAAGCTCTGCTTTTCTGCTTCAATCTGAAGAAAACGGCTGCCGAATCGTATCGAATGCTTATGGAGGCCTATGGTGACCGTGCTTTATCGGAAACAACGTGCCGAGATTGGTTTCGTCGGTTCAAAGATGGCAATTTTGACTTGTGGGATAAGAAGCGTGAAAATCGGCCTAGAAAGGTTGAGAAGCATCAATTAAAGGCTTCTTTGGACGAAGATGATACTCAGTACGCAAAAAATGCTCGCGATGCAATTGGGTGTTACTCAACCAACAAATTTCATGTGTCTGCGTACCATGGGGAAGATTGAAAAGATGGGAAAATAGGTGCCCCATGAATTGAACGATAGACAGATGGAGCGACTGTCACAATCCGATGCAGGAACGAGACAAAAAAAAGTCGTTCCTGCATCGGATTGTGACAGGCAATGAAAAGTGGATATATTTCAAGAATTCTAAACGCAAGAAATCGTGGATTGATCCCGGCCAGCCATCAACATCTTCCCCAAGACCAAATCGCTTTAGACGGAAGATGTTGCTGTGCGTTTGGTGGGATCAGCAGGGTATCGTCTACTATGAGATGTTGAAACCTGGTGAAACTGTCAATGCCCACCGCTACTACCAAAAACTGATCAAATTGCACCATGTTCTGCGTAAAAAAAGACGGATTATGAACAAAGACATGAAAATCTGATTTTCCTCCACGACAACGCACCATCGCACACTTCAAAAATGGTCCAAAACTACTTGGAGATACTCAACTGAGAGGTGCCACCCCACCCCACTTATTCACCAGATCTGACCCCTTCCGACTACCACCTGTTTTCGTCGATGGGCCACGCGCTTACTAAGCAGGACTTCGATTCTTACGAAAATGTCCGAAAATGGCTTGATGAGTGGTTTGCCTCGAAAGAGAAGGAATTTTTTTGGCGTGGTATCCCCAAATTGCCCGAGAAATGGGAAAAATGTGTAGCTATCGAGAGCAAGTACTTTGAATAAATTTGTTTTTACTTTCTATGAAAAAAAAATGTGTTTTTTGATTAAAAAATAGCGGATTTAAGCTTATACTCCTGGTATGTTTGACAGCTGTCAAATGACAGAGCTGTAATTTCCATACTACTTAATATATCGAATAACTGTTTCTATCAAAAATAGAAAATTTTGAACAATAGAAGAAAAGTTAATTTTAGTAATTCAATAATATTTTTTTTACATTATAAGGAATACCTCTTTATACAGACTAGTCTGACTTTAATTAATTAATATTTGTTCAAAAGGTTAAATAACCTTTCACAGAAAAGATGCAATTTCACATTTATGATAAGAATATCTAAACTCGACAAAAAAAACTTTGGAAAACAGCCCCAAACATAAATGATTACTATTATTATTATTATTATTATTATTATTATTATTAAGATTATTATTGTCAACAATTTATCATGGAATTTATTCAACATTTGATTCTCATTAATGTGAACTAGGAAAAATAGTGTGTTAATAAAGCATAAAAATCGTATAAAATAATGGTTATGAATTCATTCTGAGAACGTGCCAACGGTGTGGTATCAATGGTAATATCGTGTTTTGGATATATTTGTCTTGTCTATTTGTAACTTCTGTTAAGTGGTGTAAAATTCCCACATTTTCCGGATTGAATGTATTTCGCCTCACCACCAATCTAGCAACAACTCAAAGATTTAAATTACACGCGAAAACAGCAGGGGTTAAAATGGATAGGATAGGATTTGGGGATGGAAATGGATTCGGTGTCGTTTGGGTAAACACTGCAAAGAGGAAAAGTGCAAGAAAGACTCTGGCTCTGCGCCTGAATGGATGATTGAATGAACGAACGAACGAATGAATGAATGAATGAATATGGGCATGTGGTTGGAAGAAGGATCGGTTCACCTTGGGCGTACGAGACGGAGGAAAGGTTCCTATTTGGCGAAGTAATCTGATGAATACCAGAAACTTGCACATATGCGAGTTAACAAAGTTTTAATGATTGTTTACACGAGAGAACACATTTGTTAAATTTCGCAGTCTAAGCTTGCTAGCATTATTAAGGGTTGCTACGGTTCAAGTATGAGGAATTAGAATTGGGCCAACGTTAAGAAAAGCAAAGGCTTCGGCACTATGCCTGATGCCAAAAGCAATCAACAGTACACCAATTCGTCTCTGCTCAACTGAATTGGAAGTGAGTATTTTGTAAACAAGTACCTTATTTCTGCTCTACATTATCGCAATCCTAGAGAATTTCTTTATTACGTACGAAATGGATTTTATTGTGTATTTAGATCTTATAAAATGTTCGTTTTTCCCTTTAATTTTATTTCTATGCCATGCTTTCCTATCATATCATGTGTGAAAGTGTAAACGGGGGTGACTTTTATACATTTTTTGGTTAAGTATAGAATTAATTTGATTTAAAAAAAATACATTTTAGATGATTTTTCAAATATTTTTTCTTACAAAATTCTCATATCTTAAGAGACTTATAAATTTGTAATTGTGTAATGGAGACTGTTAGTAATTTAATCTTTTGAGATTAAATTACTCAAAATAAATAAATGTGAAAATTATTTTTTAACTCTATACTTAATAATCAAACAAAAATCTGCGCATATTTCTGCCAAGAGTATTTCGTGTAAAAAATAAACTAAAATTTATTTAAACCAAAAAATACACAATTTATTATATTAAGCATAAAAGAAAAACATACAACGGAAAAGAATACGAAGTTAACATAAGAATTTAAATATTTTATGAATGCTAGGTATAAGAACAGTCAAAACAAAAGGGAATATTAAATATTTTACAGGTTGTTATTTTTTTCAAGGTAGTTTGCTCGGGCAGCCACTTTTCGTAGCAATGCTGGAAGGCTACAATTTAGATCATCTTCAGCTCTTCGGTGGCACTCCATTAGATATTATCCACAGTACTTCCCGCAAGGGGTGTAGATCTGTACCATAGGATCGATATCAGAAGGGGCGTATGGTTTTTGACGAAGCCTCGATCCTAAGCAGGTTGAGCAATGCCAGGAAATTACAAGTTTCCTTACTGCAGCTCTTTGAGTGAAGATTGCTCACCGGGTATTCTCAAAAGCAGACTTGACTGATACCACGGGGGCTGGGTCCGGCTGAAACGTATGTGTCTGTGGTTGTCACCTACATCGCAGTTAGAGTCTTAGGACTGAAGTTGAGGGATGACAGAATCCCGGGTACTATCACTGAAGATGAAAGTAATAGTTTAGGTAGGCCTTGCTACCAACAGTTAGCGTAACTAGCTTGTAACTGGATGCAGCTTGTTAGAGGCGGAACCAGGTAGTTGCAAAAATGTACGTGCAGTAATGAGGGGGCGGTCTGCTGGCTGAGAACATTTACCGCAGAAATTAACGGAAGATTGAATGTTTACGTGGTTCATGCATGGGAAGATGAAGAAGAATATGGAGATGAAAAAGATGAAGAAGTTAAAGAAGAAGAAGAAGATGAAGAATAAGAAGAAGATGAAGAAGATGAAAAAGATAAAGAGATAAGGAAGATGAAGAAGATGAAGAAGATAAAGAAGATGAAGAGATAAAGAAGATGAAGACGATGAAGAAAATGAAGAAAATGAAGAAAGGAAGAAATAGAGGGAACCTGTGGAATATTACATGCTTATAGTGGCCCAAACAAGAGATCAAAGAAGAGTGCATTGGATTGAAGTGAGCTGGATTGATAATAAGTTGGCTTAGCGAGCTAGGGTATCGATTGAGATACGTGCAACTACCTGAATCTATTCAGCTGAGCTGACAAAATCTCTTACTGCACAGAAGTCTCTATGTATTTAGTGGTGCTATATCGCGTCGTAAGACAAAATAACACCGGTCGCCCACGACCATTGGGATTGAGATACGATACGCTCAATCAGCGCAACCATAACTGAAGTACTAACCAATTAACTGAATTGTTTAGCAGTAAGTAATCATTTATAAGCTGCTTACCCCAACTGCTTGTGGCGAGGCCTATCTTAAACCTCTGATGTCATAAGCAGTGACATCGCCCGAGATAAGTAAAAAGTATTGCTACTTTTGCCAGTTATCTCCCTTCCGCGATCCGTAGATCGTACCCGCGATATGGGTGTCAACCACAGCCACCACGTGAATGCCTAAGCAACCTCTCCAATAACCGAGCACAGAACTAATTCATTCACTCCGCAGAACAACAGGTTCGACTCCACTTGCATTAGCATATAGACAAATATTATGCTTTCAAAATGCAGCTTCAACGCCAAGACCTGAAAGATCTGTTTCATGTTTGAACTTCGTTCTGTCGGGCAACTCGGTTCCCGTGGTACCTTCTTTTTTTATTAGAGTACTTCAGGTCTGTACCCCGCTCAGTGAGCAGTGGGCAGCAATCTTATAACCTGCTGACCTTTTTACACTCTCTATTTCTTCAGTACTCATCCACCATCTTTCCATCATTTTGTGCATATATAAATATATGCACCCCTTCATTTTGTTCATGCACCACCATTATGTGATATATATAGTATATTAATACCATAAAATATCACTTTCGGTCACATATTTACTGTAGCCCCCTTCCAGCATTGCTGTCTTCAGGATGATAAATAAACCTTTATATACCATCCCTCCGCGGGGGCGGAAACTTACTGCACCGCGGAGGGATGGTATATAAAGGTCTGTCTTACGCGTTGATTGAGCGTATCTCTGGATCCGCCTATGGTCGTAGGCAGCCTAAGTTATTATGTCTAATAATAGGTACGCCATGTAGAATAACGTTACACTAAAAAAAATTATTCACAGTACCAAGATTACACCCTTTTAAGTACTTTTGATTATGAAGAAGAAAAAGAAGTCATACTATCAACGGATCGGTAAAATAGAAGAGAAAGGCAGAGGCTAGGAAACTGCAGGAACTCTTTTTCAACGAAAACTCATTGCTGGATATAGTCATGTCACAGGGGGCGTTCTATGATGAAGCATTTAAGTGTCTTTAATATTCGATCTGACGGAAAAAACTTTTTTTCTGAGCTTCCAAGGACTACTCATCAGCATCAAGGTTATTAAAAAATATGATCTCACAAGTTCATGTTCCACTATTTCATCAATTTTTGCTGTTGAATTTCTCTCTGAGAAAGGATTGTCTTCCCCTGCCTCTCGGCTCTCCAAAAATACTTGTTGCCACTGAAGATTTGTCGTAATTACGTAAACAAAAGAAACGTGGAGTTGATATCGTTGGTAACGAGCGAGTTGATCAGCTAGCAGAGGAGTCGCTCCGCCATCCTGTTCCTACAGAAATTCCAAGCTTTCCGCATCTACTCACCAAATTGCATGTAACGTCTTTAGGCATGCGTAGACAGATCGGCTGGTCTGAAAGTGGAATATTTCTGCCCGCACATGGCCCTAACATCGCAAAACTAGTCTACTCAACAACCAGTCCGAAATTCTGGGCAAGCAAACTCCTCAGAATTCGGATTAGGCATACCACACTTTCACTTGATTTCCTCTTCGATAACCACCCTTATCCTTCATACCATTCCTGTCGCATTTAACTCACCATTCCCCATATTTTAAATGAATATCACGCAATCCAGAATTTCTTTTTTAATAGGATCCCTTTCATTGTGGAGCTCCAAAATTACCTCAATTCCATTTTCAAGCCGTATTTTTAACATTCTTAAAATCATCTTAATTTACTCCACAAAATTATAACAATGTATGATTTTTCCCTTAAAATAACAATCGACAAGTTTAATTAGGGAAGCTGGCAATGCCAATCTACACATAACAAAAAGTCGCCAAATGGCCTCATGGTAATGACGCTACAGAATGGCCTCTCGTTTTAGTCTCAGAGACCTTATAAAACAAACAAATCTTTACTTATCTCGCTCTATAGAGTCGCGAAGCTATCGGACGACCTTGAAACTTGTACTGTACGTCAAGGAAGGGCTAACGTAAAAGGGGTGGTCCGCGGTATTTCTAGATCATGCTCAGTGATAATTTTTCTGTCACACCGCATAGAAAGCAATATCGCCAATTTTTCAAATTCATTAATTTTCTAAAGAAAAAACTAATATGCGAAGATACTAGATCCAACAATTAAGTTTGATTAATCCGCGATAACCTTATTGCTCTTCATATAAGGAATATTGCTTTAAAGCGCAGAGTGGCAGTGGAGGACGGGCCTTGCTTAAGGAAAACCTTCAACATTGAACCTTTCAAGGACTTTTTTTTTTAACTTTTTAAGAAAATTTCAAAGAAATGCTTCTAAAAAAAATTTATTTAATTTTTTTTTTCGATTATTTTCTGGCAAATTTCCTTTTTATCATAAATTTATTGGCAACAAATTTCGAAAACTTTTTTTATTAAAATCGTTTGCAGATTTTAAATTTTTTACTGTTAAACAATAAGTCGAATTTCTGCTTTTAAAAATAATTTTTTCAAAAGTAAAAAGATTTTCTTTAATGCATATTTTTATTAATAAGATTTTTTATGTTTTCAAAAGAAAAAAATGGGATTTTGTTAAATTTATAAATTATTATCGAAAGTTTTTATAGTTGATGAAGAAAATGTACACGAAAAGAATTATTTCATGTTGATCCATTTTTAACTTTATACCAGGTGTATAAGCTTAAATCCGCTGTTTTTTAGTCAAAAAAAGACATTTTTTCATAGAAAGTAAAAACACATTTATTTAGAGTACTTGCCCTCGATAGCTACATATTTACCCATTTCTCGGGCAATTTTTTGATACCACGCCAAAAAAATTCCTTCTCTTTCGAGGCAAACCACTCATCAAACCATTTTCGGACGTCTTCGTAAGAATCGAAGTGCTGCTCAGCGAGCGAATGGCCCATCGATGGAAACAGGTGGTAGTCGAAAGGGGCCAGATCTGGTGAATAAGCGGGGTGGGGTAGCAACTCCCAGTTGAGTGTCTCCAATAAGTTTCGGACCATTTATTACGTATATGGCGTTGTCGTAGAGGAAAATCAGCTTGTCATGTCTTTGTTGATAATCCGTCCTTTTTTCACGCAGAGAACGGTGCAATTTGATCAGTTGTTGGTGGTAGCGATACCCTTCTGATCCCACCAAACGCACAGCATCGTCTTTCGTTCGAAGCGATTTGGTCTTGGGGAAGATGTTGACGGTTGGCCGGGATCTACCCACGATTTCTTGCGTTTAGGATTCTCAAAATATATCCACTTTTCATCGCCTGTTACAATCCGATGCATGAACGACTTTCTTTTTTGTCTGGCGAGCAAGATTTCGCATGTGTTTTGGCGTCGCTCCACCTGTCTATGGTTCAATTCATGCGGCACGCAGACGCATGGAAATGGTTGAGAGTAACACCCAATTACTTCGCGAGCATTTTTTGCGATTGGGTATCGTCTTCGTCCAAAAAAGCCTGCAATTGACGCTTCTCAACCTTCCTAGGCCGATTTTCACGCTTCTTATCCCAAAAGTCAAAATTGCCGTCTTTGAACCAACAAAACCAATCTCGGCATATTGTTTCCGATAAAGCACTGTCACCATAGGCCTCCATAAGCATTCCAACGCTTCGGTAGCCGATTTCTTCAAATTGAAGCAGAAAAGCAGAGCTTCCCGCATATGCTCTTTTTCTGGCACAAAACTAGACATGATTACCAAAGGAAAAATGTATGTTGTTGTACGAAATTGCTGACAATATGCACTGATTAATGTTGACAGATGTCAAACTCATAAAAAAAAAGTATGGCGTGCCCACGGTAGCCTAATACGCTCATTTACGCCATCTAAGACCAAACAACGGATTTAAGCTAATACACCTAATATACTCCATAAAATTGACATTAATCCCTGCAACTAATTTTCGACCAGTTTCATTATTATATGAAAACTTATTTTCTACTTAATTGAAGTTAAAATTAACAAACAAAAAAAAAACCCAAATATACAAATTGATAAATTTCTCGTATAAACATTTTTGATAGTTGATATTATTTATCAACATTTATTATAATAATTTTATTCGAAAAATGTTTCTTTCACAAAAATTATAAATAATTTCTTTCTCTTTATTAATCAAAATGTTCATATTCTTTTAAGACATAATATGCTTTATTACAGTCATTATTCATCATTATTGATTTGTTTCAAAAAATCTACTACAATATATACGATCCACTTATTATTTGACCACAGATCTTAACAAAAATCGCTAAATAAATCAAAATATTTCTTTTGTTTTATTGACTTTTCATAATATTGATTAGAGTTTGTATATATTTTTTTTTTTACTATAAATGATTCAATTTTGGTGATTTATGTTTTTTTTTTTTTTTGTTCCTCCAAATTATATTGAACGGAGGACATTTCCGGATTCTATTGGAACGGAAAAATATTAGGATAGATTTTCTACGAATATGAACGGTTAGAGTGCGTCGTCTTTGGTAGGTATTAATTATGAATTTTTTTTTTAAAGAATTTATAATAATTTTTTTTAACTAAATAGTACTTATTAGTGTATTTTTGTACTAAATAAAAATAAAAAGTGATTAAAAAAAAATATTGGCACGACAAATTTTAGTCATAAGCTAATATTTTCGTATAAAAAAATTTCGGATTCAATTAAAATAAAAGAAAGGAAACAACAGCAAGGAAATATGGCCTCGGATGTGCTATTAGAATTAGAAAATAACAAGCGGATATGAATCAATACTCGCGGCTATATGGACAAGTTCTGGTGGATGTATAAACGGGCGGCAGTTGGTGATTCAATTTAACGGAAGGCGAATCCATGCTGGAAAAACAGGATGTACTTAATAGTGGATGGGTGGATGGGTGAATGGGTGAGTGAGTAGCTATTGAATAGGCCAGCATCAGTTTAGCAGTTGTTGGTTGAATAGAAATTATGGTGAAAAAAGCTAAGCGGTGGGGGATAGTAGGAATGAAAGCTTAACATTGAAAGCATAGAACAAAAATTGAACATCACTCAGAGCTGTCAGAAAAATGCGTGAGAACTGGAATCGATCCAGGATCTGGATTTGACGTGTGATGAGAACATTTTTCTTGTTTCTGTTCTGTTCTCGGGTCCAGACTTGTTTTCATTTTTCGTATTTTTTTGTTTTTTTTTTTTGGTTTGCCTCTTTTCAATTTATTTTTATTCCTTAATTTTTAAGCTTTGCCATCAGTTCTGCATTCTTGGGGTGAATATTTCAATAATATTTTTTTTTTATCGTATTTGTTTATTTTTTTGAAAGAAATTGTTGGTTTGTACGGTTTTTAGTTGTTATGCCAAAAGTGCTTTCCGTTGACCTGAGGAAAAAATCACTTCGGTAGATGTTAATATTTTCATTTATTCTTATCAAGTTTTACTTTTAAAAAAATGATGTTTTTTAAATTTCTATTTAAAGAGCTCTCCTCTCAAAGAAATTCTCATTTTATTTGTTTTTAATTCTTTACAAAAAAAAAACTGAAAATCTATTTATTGTAGTTTTTTATGGAGTAACTAAACTGAATAGTTTTAGTATAAGGTGGGCCAAATTGGACTTACTTTGGCATATAATAGTCATTTTGCTGCATTTGTCGGCAATAATTCTTGAGCCAATTGAATTTTGTAAGGAAACATCCTACGAACAAGTTTCAAAATGCGTCGTAGCGATGTTCTGGAGATGCCCAATTGAGTAGCATGTCGACGAGTTGACACAGATGGATCATCGTTGATACTTTCCCTAACAGCCTCCACAGCTTGTTGATTGCGAACAGGTTGATTAAAATTTGTTCGTGGCTTCGATAAAAAAATACTAAATTATTGCAAAAGCGGCGAGAAATCGTACTACTTGCATACTTTTGGGTAGATTTTTTTTATGTAGACATGACACCCACTGCCATTTAGTTTTCTTAATAGAAATTTATTGAATTGTAAAAGCATACGTTTGTAGGTGATAAAAATCATTTTTCATGGCTTGAGAAGCAGTGAAAGACGAACGTCGCTCAGGAAGGCATTTAACATGAAAAACTGATGAATAAGCGGAATTTTGAATGGCTCCAGAAAAACTTGAGCCAACATTGTAGACACTCGGATAGTCCACCATGAGACAACGCCGTCTGTCACACGACCATCTCCATCAATGAGTTTTTGTGGAAGGCCGAGAAGCAGTGGAAGTAGAATACCAGGATAGGCCCAAACGTCAGATTTTCGTATATGTATACGCAATTTTCTGTCTAAATTATTGCAAAAGCGGCGAGAAATTGTACTGCTTGCATGTTTTTGTGTAGATTTTTTTATGTAGACATGACACTCAGTCACATCTAGTTTTTGTAATAGAAATTTTTCCAAAAGCATAAGTAATATTCATTTCAACTCACTTATTCCAAGCAAAAATATTATTTTCACACAATGACAGGCAATAATAATTATTTTTTGTAACATCTTTTGATATTAAATGCAATTGTATTTTAGGTTTATTATTTATTTTGTAAATATCAAGCGTCTCAATTTTCTAGACTTTCGGAGAATTTTAAAACACGCCATTTCCCATGAAAGTGGTAGATTACTGAAATGCTTGCCTAATATTGTTGAAGATTAGATACTTATCGCGAAGTAAACGTTTAAATTGTGGTTTTACTAAATTTTAAATAGTTTATTTACTAGTAAGTATAAATGAATGCATTTGTATAAATAGTTTTATTCTTCACGACACCAAATACGAAGTTTCTATTTTAGAATACGAAATGTTTTGTGAAAAGTTATTTATTTCTCGAAAAAATTGGGACAGAATTAATTTAAGACTACGCCAAGCTCCTCAGAATGGGTTATAAAGTTTCTTATCATATTTGCACTGTGGCAATAGTAAAAAGGAGCTGACAATATTTTCTTTGTTTCGGAACAATAGATCGTCCGGAAGAAAAAAATAGATTTCAACAATTTTGACACGTTCTTGTACTGAGTATGAAAATTTAAAAATTTTTATAAAATTCCTTAAAATCTGCAAAAAAAATGAATAAAAATATTTCAAAAATAAAAAAATTATATGCATTTTAAATCAGTTAGTCCAAGTTAGCCCACCCTGTATCAGTAAAAATTTTTAAAAAAATCAAATATTCAACATTTAAGTTTTGTGCTAAAAACTATATTCTTTAAATGGCTTCTGTTTAAAATATTTCAATTACAAAAAAAAATTTGAAAAATATTTTTAATATCAATTAAATTAAAATTATTAATTCGTACATTTACAATTATTTTTTTTTTTAGATATTTTATTTGTAATTATTCATATAATTACCAAATATAATAACTTCTTTTAGAATAGAATTTCTTTTTTATAAATATTATATGAAATTTTTTATTTATTTTTCATAATAATTTTTTAATTAATCAAAAATTTTGACAATCTCGCCATATTTGATTTTGTTTTGAGCTATTCATAAGAGATGGCGCTAAAAATGCTTGAGAGTTTCAATGGCAATGTGTCAAAATTTTGATAAGAAGAATGCAAAAGAAAGAAATTCAACAAGTGTCTTGGATGATGCAGTGTCTCAGCAGTGCGAGTGGCAGTGATTGGAAAGTGCGTTATTTAACTTTATTTGTCGAGGTTGCACTTATTTTATACGGTTAATATTATCATTAAATAAAAAATGTCAATAACTGTTAGAAAAAATGAACAAGAAGTGATTCAGCACTTATGTGAAACCATCGCTAAATATGCCGATGAGGCTATCTCGAAAAATAGAAAATTTCGAGTTGGACTATCAGGTTTGCGGAGACGTTTTTTTTATTCCAATCATTTTAATTAATATTGCAACGGTGTCTCCTCAGGTGGATCTCTTATAAAATATCTTTCACAAGGTTTGCCGAAAATAAAAACCGATTGGTCAAAATGGGATTTGTTTTTCTGTGATGAACGATTTGTACCGGAATTATCTGAAGACTCAACTTTCGGTGCTTATAAGACTGATTTGATTCCAAATGTTGCACTAAAAGAGAAACAATTTAACAAAATCAACATGAACCTTTCGTTGGATGATTGTGCCAAAGATTACGAACAGAGAATATTAGCGGCGTTTGGTGTTCAATTGCCATTAATTCCTGAATTTGATGTTCTTCTGTTGGGAATGGGCCCCGATGGTCATACATGCTCTCTATTTCCTGGGCATCCTCTTCTTTCAGAGAACGGAAAACTAATTGCCCCAATTTTGGATTCGCCAAAACCACCACCACAACGCATAACTATGACGTACAAACTCATCAACAATGCTGCTCATTGCATTATTGCGGTTTGTGGATCAGGAAAATCTGAAATGGTTAAGGTATGTATGCCGTGATGTTTTTAACGTACACTATTTTATGACTAAATTTTGTATATTTTCAGAGAATATTAGGAAAAAATAAAGAACCATTACCAATTGGTCTGGTGAAACCTAAAAACTCACCTCTAGAATGGATACTAGACGAAGAGGCGCACAGTCATTTGGCAAAAGAACAATAAGAATTGGGAGTTTTTTTTCTTCTTAGATTCATCTAAAAAATTTTATACTTTTATACGGAAAATAATAAAAAAACAAATCGAAATAAAAAAATAGTTTATTTTTCCTAAAGCTAACTAAATTTTAATTGTAACTAAATCATCGAGACCTGCTCAATCTAATAAATTCCTTTTCATATACTGTAAGACACCCGGCTTATCGAA
This sequence comes from Atherix ibis, assembly GCA_958298945.1. Classification (NCBI taxonomy): domain Eukaryota; kingdom Metazoa; phylum Arthropoda; class Insecta; order Diptera; family Athericidae; genus Atherix; species Atherix ibis. Next base: position 23,553,584 of record OY282605.1, on the reverse strand, counting down.
CAATCGTACATCGGTGGCCATATACTTTTTGTACTTTTCATTGAGCTGCGGATTACTAGGTCCCCAGGATTCTTTCGGCTGGAAGGAGCCCTTCACTTTTTCCCATAGTGTATCACCTGGCTGCTTAACAATAGCCACACATGCCCAGATAGGAACTTGTAATATGCCCAAAGCTGATATACACCATCCAATCGCTATAAAAAAAAAAAAAAGTTCCAAGAAAATTCCATCGAAAATAATTAAAATAAAATATTTACCATTAACATATCCGGGATATACGTAATCCTTATATTTAAGCGGTTCATACGATATAAATGTATAAATGAGGATGACAGTCATTAGAAGCGGTGTAATTACACCCCAACATATTCTCCAATACAAATTTGGATTTTTACCAATCATAAATTCTGCATCTTTGCAAATTCGACTTACTCCATAAACCCAACTGATCGTAAAGAGTTCTACAATAGCAAGAACGAGTGCGATCACAGAAGCTCCGTAATAATCTACCAGATTTAGTATGAATTGTCCACCCTGTAAACATTAATTAAATAATGAATTTTTTTTGCTTTCTTTGTTAAACTAAAAAAAACAAAAAAAGAAAAACTCTTACTGGTGTTACATAAGCTGTTCCTATAATAATACTGACAATGGCAATACCAAGGGCAGCGTGCCAGTGTTTAATTTTTGGAAAATTATCACGAATTGATGTCATTACACATGAGGTCATGGCTATATTACTGCCAACTCCCAAAACGAATAACATGGCGAAGAAAAGAACCGAGAATGCTTGCGGTAATGTTTCAAATTTTGCAATCGCATCTGGATATGATATAAACGCAAGTCCAGTTCCACCTTTTACAACAGATCCAATATCATCTGTGCCAATTTCATGAGCCAAATGCCCCAAAATTCCAAATATCGTACAGCCAGCCAAAAGAGATGTGAAAGTATCCAATATGGTAACAATAGTGGCATCCCTGAGAGATATTAAAATAGTCTTCAATAAAATTCACTTCAATAAAGAAATAATTAAATCCAAACCTGTGCACATTGTGGCCAAATTTATTATACGAAGAGTACATTATAATGTTGCCGAAACAAACTGATAAGGAGAAGAACACTTGCGTCACGGCACTATACCAAACCTGGAACAATTTTTTTGCAAAATATACAGTTTTTAATTAGTAAGAAGAAAAAAAAAACACTAAAGAAATGACATTACCTTCGGATTAAGAATTTGATCCCATTGTGGTTTGATGAAGTAAATAATTCCGTTCAGTGATCCTGGAAGGGTAACTGCTCGAACCAAAAGAATTCCTAGAACGATGTATGGAAAAATGGCAAGAAAATATGAGGCTTTTCCAGAGCTCTTAACACCCTTGATAAGAATCAAATACACTATAATCCAGGAGAATATAAGGCATAAAACCAGCTGCCAACTTGGATAGCCAATACCATCATCAATTGAGTCCTTCTCTTTTAGTACCTCTTTTCTTTAATAGGAAAAACAAAATTTTATTTTAATTATACTCATTATTGTTATATCGATAAAATTGATAGAAAATTTCTATTCAAAACTTACACAAAATAATATTCAGAACTACTCATAATACGACCGTCACCGCTACCATTATACCCTACAGTTGGGTTATAAACACGTTTAGTAACATTTAAATCTACATCATACGACATTGAATCAATACAATTCATCCATTTTGGACGGCATTCGGCCCAAGGTAATTGAATATAAAACGAACCCACGAAGTAGTAACAAATTATTGCCATTAACGATGCATAATACGTTAGAAGGTAGCATACTTGTACCGTTTGCCCATAACCGACACCTTAAATAAGTAAGCCTTTCTGACTTGGAATATTTTTTAAATAAAACAAACAAAAATATTCTTTTCTATTTAATTGTTCCCTTTTAATAAGACAAAAAAAAAAAAACAAAAAACAAATGAAAAAGCTTATAACTGATTATGTTAAAATAAAATTGCATGCAAACTTTTATGATTAAATTAATTGAGATGCACAAGATTTAAATGCAAGTTTAAGGTGAGCATCACAAACTTTGTTTTAAATAAAATTATTCACAAAATATAGAGACAATACTCGTACTCTACATTAATTATATTTTTTTCTTCTTAAACTATTAACCAATTAAGTCCTACTCGATGAGAAATGCGCATGCCCAACTTGCTCTGAATTAGGGGATTCCCATAATTCAAAGTCTATTAGGGGATTCCCATAATTCAAAGTCAAGCAAACTAAAATTGAGAAAAAATTAACAATAACTTTTACTAGTTTTTAAAAAAAAATGGGATCATATGTCTATCCCAACTGGTTTTTATAGTATTTATTTGTGGGTTTCTTAGGCATGTGATAACGTACAAGGTCTGTTCAAAAAGTATCGCGAATTTTGTGTTTTTTCAAAAATTATTAATTTATTCGTGAATATCTATTTTGTTCCCTTCAAAGTAATCCCCACCAGATATTATACACTTATGCCAACGTTTTTTCCAATCCTCGAAGTACTTCAAAAAATCATTTTTTGTGATCTTGTTCAGCTCCTCCATCAATGCCGTCTTTATCTCCTCAATCGTAGCGTAGCGTCGTCCTTTCATGGGGATTTTCAGTTTCGCGAACAAGAAAAAGTCGCAGGGGGCCAGATCTGGGGAATACGGTGGTTGCGGCATAATGAGTGTGCTGTTTTTGGCCGAAAATGGCATAAGCCAATTTTTGTTCTTCCAAGAATCCGCGCGTTTCTGGCGGATTGCTTCGCGCAACTTGCGCATACCTTGCAGGTAATATTTCTTATTGACCGTTCTACCCTGTGGCAAGAACTCATGATGCACCACGCACCTGCAATCGAAGAAAACTGTAAGCAAAACCTTCACATTCGACCGAACTTGGCGCGCTTTTTTCGGTCTTGGCTCGTGTGGCAGCTTCCAATGGGATGATTGAGCTTTGGTTTCCACGTCATAACCATAAACCCATAATTCATCAACAGTTATGACCCTCTGAAGCAAATTTGGTTCATCGCGGACAGAGTCTAACAGCTCCTTAGCAATGTGAATGCTGTTTTTAGTTAAAATTGAGCAATTTTGGTACGAAGTTTGCGGCGATCCGTCTCACGCACAAATCACAGGATATTACCTCATTACTTTGGAAATACTTAAGCAAATATTATAAAAAAATCTCGTTCTAATAATCTTTATTTATAATAACAAGATGTAAGACCATGTGAAGACCACGTGAACACTGAGAAGATAAAATATAAAAAAATACACGAGGTGTGGTAAAAATACCTGATGTAACTGGCATTACTGAGAGCCCTCCACAAGTTAGTTCCTCATAGAAACGCAGACTTCATGACCCTATAGTGCGTCATAAACGAGGTTGTATTTTTGTAGTGCGTTTTGTAGAGAAATTTGGAGCAACAATGTAGGCCATCAAATTTTTTGTTTAACTTAGTGATTCCGAAAAGCAGTGAAAGACAAATCTCGCTCAATGAGGTTTGTCAACATAGATAATTGATGAAAATGTGAAACGAGAGACGGCTCTTGTGAGATCAGATCGTCGATTAACATTAAAAAAAAAATATTTTTGGTCAAACCGTCGATTAACGTTCAAAAAAATGTTTTTGGTCAGACCGTCGATTAAAAAGCTCAAAAAAAGAGCTCTTACGTCAGAACGGGCTTTTCAGACACCGTCGATTAACATTCAAAATAAATGTTTTTGGTTAGAACGTCGATTAAAAAGGCTCTTGTGAGGTCAGACCATCGATTAAAAAGGCTCTTGTGAGGTCATACCGTGGCTTAAAAAACTCAAAAAAAGCTCTTACATCAGAACGGGCATTTCAGACACCGTCGATTAACATTCAAAAAAAATGTTTTTGGTTAGACCGTCGATTGAATAGGCTCTTGTGAGGTTAGACCGTCGATTAAAAAGGCTCTTGTGAGGTCATACCGTGGATTAAAAAGCTCAAAAAAGAGCTCTTACGTCAGAACGGGCATTTCAGACACCGTCGATTAACATTCAAAATAAATGTTTTTGGTTAGACCGTCGATTAAAAAGGCCCCTGTGAGGGCAGACCGTCGATTAAAAAGGCTCTTGTGATCAACATTAATCAGTGCACATTGTCAGCAATTTCGTACAACAACATACATTTTTCCTTTGGTAATCATGTCTAGTTTTGTGCCAGAAAAAGAGCATATGCGGGAAACTCTGCTTTTCTACTTCAATTTGAAGAAATCGGCTGCCGAATCGAATCGAATGATTATGGAGGCCTATGGTTACAGTGCTTTATCGGAAATAACGTGCCGAGATTGGTTTCGTCAGCTCAAAGACGGAAATTTTCACTTGTGGGACAAGAAGCGTGAAAATCGGCCTAGGAAGGTTGAGGACCATTAATTGGAGGCTCTTTTGGACGAAGACGATAGCCAATTACTCAACCAGCCATTTCAATGCGTCTGCGTGCAATGGCGAAGATTGAAGAGATCGGAAAATGGGTGCCGCATGAATTGAACGATAGGCAGATGGAGTGACGCCAAAACACATCCGAAATCTTGCTTGGAATACAAAAACGAAAGTGGTTCCTGCATCGGATTGTGACAGGCGATGAAAAGTGGATATATTTCGAGAATCCTAAACGCAAGAAATTGTGGGTAGATCCCAGCCAACAGTCAACATCTTCCCCAAGACCAAATCGTTTCGGACGGAAGACGATGCTGTGCGTTTGGTGGGATCAGCAGGGTATCGTCTACTATGAGATGTTGAAACCTGATGAAACTACCATCAACAACTGATCAAATTGCACCGTGTTCTGCGTGAAAAGAGGACTGATTATCAAAAAAAATATGACAAGATGACGCTTTCCTCCACGACAACGCACCATCGCACACGTCAAAAATGGTCCGAAACTACTTGGAGACACTCAACTGGGACGTGCTACCCCACCCCGCTTATTCACCAGAGCTGACCCCTTCCGACTTCCACCTGTTTTTGTCGATGGGCCACGCGCTCGCTGAGCAGCACTTCGCTTCTTACGAAGACGTCCGAAAATGGCTTGATGAGTGGTTTGCCTCGAAAGAGAAGGAATTTTTTTGGCGTGGTATCCACAAATTACCCGAGAGATAGGAAAAATGTGTAGCTAGCGAGGGCAAGTACTTTGAATAAATTTGATTTTGCTTTCTATGAAAAAAAAACATGTGTTTTTTTGACTAAAAACATCGGATTTAAGCTTATACACCTGGTATATTACCCTTTGTTATGCCAATTTTCCTCCTTACTAATGTTCACTTCATATTTTTGGTTTGTATAAATTTTTTTTTTTTTAATATAGTAAATTGTGTATTTTTGATGGTTCAAATTACGTTTTTTTCATAAAATAATCCCAGATTTTCTTTCTGTTGAAAAAAAAAAACTGCTGGGATTTTTCCCCCTACTGATGACGCTCAAAATATAAATATTTAATTAAAAAATAATTTGCTCAAAATCTCTTTTAAAAGATTGAGCTGTATTGGAAAGAGGAGAAAATTCAAAAGGAATGTTGCTCAACATTGAAAATGTTTCTAGACCTTTTAAGTGCTGCGCAACATAACTGAATGCCGCAAAGTATTTGGTGCAGTCTTTTTCCTGATATTTAAAGCAATTAAATCCAGTGAAAACAATTTTGCTACATTTATAACACTTGTTGATGTTATCAAAAAATCAATTTACTATTTACTTCTCCTTTTTTTTGGATACAAATCAATCACCATCAATTTAAAATTTGTCTCGTGCACGGGGATATATTCTGAAATCTTCACGTACGCTTACTTGTTAATATATCAATTGTCATCGAATGACTTCACATCTAATTTAATCACTTAAAATTTGTTCAGATTTATATACTATATGGTGTATATAAAATAGGTTGACAAGATTTAAACAGCATGTCGTCTCTCTACACTTATCATTTTATAGGCAATGTTTTTCGATCGCGTTTTCATTCGATTCTTTTTAAGAATGAAAAGCAAAATAAATTGAGATATGATCAAAGGTCCATCTTTGCAATTTTATCACCCTATTGAATCATCCAAATCTTATTGAATCACTTATTGGGGTTAACACGTAGGCAATTGAGTTCTTGTTTATATTTTTATATTTCCCCAGCAATTTAATAGGGTATACACAATAATTAGTTTTATAAACTATAAAACGGTTTGAACTCGTAATTTTGGTTTTTCTTTTCAATTGACATGTTCAGATACAATTTAGTTGAGTTCATAAAGAATTTATTATATTGGCACTATTTAAAGGAAGTTTTTATAATTTATAAATATTACTGAATTCAAATAACACTTGCATACTCGTACAAGAAAAAATATTATTAAATTTCTTAGTTTTTAGGCTAAAGCAAATTTAAGCGAAATTGTCATGCAAAGCAGAAAAGATTTTTTCTAATTTTACCAAAAAAAAAAAATTGATTTCACATTCCATTAAAACTAGGCCATTTTAATTAAATATCAATTATTTACATATTTTTAACGTAATGTAAAAAAAGAAGCTAGAATGTAATTCATCTTATAGTTCGGAAAGTATTATTTGGCCATTTGATTTTTTTTAAATATTTTTATTATTAATGACAAGATCTATATTTATAAAATTTTACCATTTTATATTATGAATTAATTAACTATCAATTTATATAGCGTTTTAGTTATAAAAAACTTTTTACAGAATAAAAATGATTCTGCCGAAGAGCTACATTTCGCACTTTATTTTTTTGTGAGCGATGGGGCACATTTGTTAGTAGTTTGAACACGGGGACTCAGAAATAGTTGCTGAAAAGCCATTGTATCTTAAAAAAAAATTTGACTGTCTGCTATGCATTTTGGTCTGAAGGTGTCATTAGCCCATATTTCTGTGAAAATAAGCAAGGAGACAGCATATTTTCTTGAAAAAATGAAGGATAGATTCTAAACGCTATGACCGTATGATTCTAAACGCTATGACCGTATGATAACAAAGTCTGGCATGTTTGGATATTACAAGTGCCCTAAGAACATGCCCCACGACAGCTCTTAAAGCTCTTTTAGGCCTGATACCTTTCCATTTAATGTCTAAACAGGTCATTTTTAAATGGCATTCCAAACGAAGGACATTCCAAAACCTTAAAACTAGGAGATCTGTTTAAAAATCTTAAGGTTATATCGGATCTGAAAGAATTCTCGGAAGCCAACTATCCTCTCAGACGCAATGCCGAGAAAACCTAACGTAAACCAGTCCTTCAAAGTGGTTCTCACGGAGCGCTTGGAGGAAGGACTGGCCGTCATTCAAAGAAGGGGCCTCGTCTTTTAACAGACGGTTCTAAAACGGATGTGAGTGTTGGCGCGGGTGAAGTTGGATCTTATCTAAGGCCCTTGGTAAATCCACGTCCTCGAGAGGGTATCAGACGTAACGCATAGATCTACATTATCTCCAGGTCATGAGGGTATTGAGAGTTACTGGACCAGAACCCTTCTGTGACTATCCAAAGGGCCACCTGGGGTCCATTATAGAGTCCTGGAAACGTGGAATTAGAAGCTCACACTGGGGTAATTCTCCAAGCACGAATCACTCCAAAAAATTCATCGCCTTTTCTAAAAAAAAGGTCACAGAGGTCCTTAAACTCAACAAACCAGACCTAAGGCTACTCACTAGCCATTGTCTGTTGAAATATCGTCTTTATAAGATAGGAAAATCTGACACAAAAATCGTTTTTGCTCCGAAGAAACGTCGGAGCATGTTTTTGAGACCATGTGCCTCTTGCTACCCTCCTTATATTATTATTGTCAGAAATTACACCAAAAATACCTAGTTCTGTAAAAAGTCTTGTAGTAGCAATTTTATTTATATAATATTTCAAGTATAATGGCAAAATTTAAGCAATATAATAAAAATAAAATTTTATCAAAATCTGAGTTTTAAGAATAGTTTATTTAACTTTACTTTCCGAACCGAAAATTAAATAACCTTTTAATATTGTATTTTTCAACAACAAATGATCATGCATACGTATACTACGTTTTAGTTTAAAATTATCAAGCATAAATAAATTTTATTAGTTTTAAAAATGAGCATACTAATATAGTTTTAGTTGTGTTGTGGTTAATTAAGCCAATACAAAACTTACGTAAAAAATAATTCAGCCGATGATGAAGGTCTAATAGTACTATTGCTACTAGTCATATTGCTGAAAGTTTTATTTTTATCGCCAGAAGCGATGCAATCAACAGCCCAATCGGCATTACAAACACTCCATGGCAAGACTTTTTGGAATGACGATATAAAATATTTGACGGTAAGACCCATCAATGATGCATAGTACGTTGTAACAACTGCTATTGATATGACTTGACCTAATCCAACTCCTAAACATAATAGACAATGAGCATGCTTAAAAATACTGCAAAAAAAGTCAACATGCTTAAAAGTAGTTTATAAAAATAAAATGCAAACATGATCAAATTTAAATTTTCAAACTGAAAAATTAGAAATTAATTACCAAAATAATTTTTTTCGAGTAATGTAATGTTCTCTAAGAATAAATGCAATTTTTTAAAATACCTCTCATAGCTGGACAAAAGTCATAGACTTTGACAGATCCACGACTAGAAAATTGACCAATCAGCATTTCCAAATAATATATGGGCTTACCAACTAAGAGTAATACTATAAGGTATGGAATTAGAAAAGCACCACCGCCATTTTCCAATGCGGTGAACGGAAATCTCCAAACATTTCCGAGACCTACTGACATGGCAATGCAAGACAGCAGAAATTCGATTTCCTTCCCCCAAAGATCACGGGGCTTTTCTTCCGGTACCTGCCAAATGGAAATTTAATAATTAAAAAATTTACGAAACTCAAAAGAGCTAAACTCACATCGGTTGGCTCTGTGTCCTTCGGAGCTCCAATATCAAGGGCTGTAATAACACTAATAGTACTCGCTGATTGGGCGCTCTTCGATCGATCTTCATTTTGATTGCTGTCCCCAATAAAGGCTGGATTCTCTAATCCATTCGACATTTTTCTATAAAAATAAAAAAAAATTATTTCTAATAACAATAAATGCTGTAATTTTTAGAAAAATAACAAAAAAAATCCTTGTTTATACGAGGGTCGTTCAATAAGTCCTTAGCAAATCCAAGAAATTGCGCTCGTAGTGTCGGTAAAGATTTTTTTTGTAAGTAACATTATCGACAGAAAAGCTGTCAAAATTTCAGCTCGATCCATAGCGTAGGTCAATTTATAATTTAACGATTAAAGTTAACGACATTTATTTGTGCATAACAATGGAAAAAAGCGAGTTTAGGGCTGTCATCAAACATCTCCATTTGAAAGGCTTAAGCCCGAAAGAAATCAAAGCCGAGTTGGATGCAGTTCATGGCACATCTGCACCTGTGTTTGCGACGGTTTTTACAATTGGGTGAATGAATTTAAACGTGGCCGTTCATCCACAAAAGATGAACATCGTTCAGGACGCCCAGTTGAGGTGTCTACTCCTGAAATCATCGACAAAATCCACGATCTGATTTTGAACGATCGGCGAATTAAAGTGCGCGAATTAGTTGAGGCCACGGGCATATCACAAGGTACAGTCGCTTCAATTTTACATGAAAAATTGTCTGTGAAAAAAATTTCGGCGCGTTTGATCTCAGAGGAGAATAAGCGCAATCGTGTAGTGGACTCTAAGGCTATGTTGGCACTCTTTCATCGCAATCCTGCCGAATCCCTTCGTCGATATGTCACTGTGGACGAAGCCTGGATACACTACTACACTCCAGAAACGAAGAGAAAGTCATCACAGTGGATTTTCAAGGGTGAACGGGCTCCGAAGAAAGCAAAAACTGTGCCATCGGCCGGCAAGGTGATGGCCACGGTCTTTTGGGATTCGCAGGGCATCATTTTTATCGACAACTTGGAAAAAGGAAAAACAATAACAGGAGCGTATTACGCGTCGTTATTGCAACGGTTGAGCGAGAAAATCAAAGAGAAACGCCCCCATCTAAAGAATAAAAAAATCCTCTTGCATCAGGACAATGCGCGTGTGCACACCTGAGCTGTTTCCATGGCCAAAATTGTGAAATTGAGAATGGAATTGTTACAGCATCCCGCTTATTCACCAGATTTGGCCCCGAGTGACTATTTTCTTTTCCCCAATCTGAAGAAATGGCTTCGCGGACGACGGTTAACTTCCAACGAGGACGTCATTACTCAAATGGATGAGTATTTTGCAGAACTTCCGAAATCCTATTTTTTGGACGAAATAAAAATTTTGTTGAAAAATAAAAAAATAGGGCTAAAAGGACTTATTGAACGACCCTCGTAAGATAGAAAAAGTCCACAAGTTGTTTTTATTACAAACGCAAATGAATCTACGGAATCTGGAATTGGAATATTTGAAGATTCCGGTGATCATTACAACCTCTTAGTTTAAAATAAAAAATATTTACTGCAATCTTTGTAAACGACAATTTAAGATTTTATGAAAAAAACAAAATATTTCGCCATACTTTTCTGTAAAGCTTTCGACCTTGTCCTGCGTAAAAAGAAAATTTCACCCACATTTCTTAATTTTACTTCTTTTCGAAGTTCAAGGTCGCCACTGACCTAGTTTCATGAGCAAAAATAAATTTTTTTTCAATTGTCTGAGTTTGTCTAAATTTGAGGGTCAGTGAGGCTTTTGACATTTTTTTTTTGTTGACCCAGAAAAAACGTTACGTTCAGAAGATCCAAGATTATTTATTTACACTGGCAGATCAAGGGCGTTTTCGAACTTATTTTATATTGAATTACATTTTTTTAAATACTATTCGAACTTATTTTATATTAATTATGATTTTAATGGATAACAAATTCTTTTCTTTTTTTAGAAATGTAAAAAAATTCAAGTTCTTATAGACTTTTTTTATAATTGTGTTGTAATCTGATTTTTTTTCTTCGAAATTGATGAAAGTCGATCAATTTCGAAGAAAAAAAATCAGATTACAACAGCGTCTAAAATTTATTTAGGATATATTTTGAAAACTCAGAATTTGATCTTCTTTCTGCATTATAAAAGGTGTGGTCGCAACTAAATATAGCGGATATTGTTTCTACTCTTCGTGGTAGTGCTGGAAGGCTTTAACTGGCATCACTTTCAGCTCCTCGGTTACACTCCTTTGGATGTCCTTTCAAGTGGTTTTTGACAGTACCAAGATGATGTCCTTTCAAGTGGTTTTTGATCTTAGAGAGCAAAAAATTTACAAGGATTACGATCAGTTGAACAGAGCGGAGGGATGGTAACAGGAAGAAACATTTTATCTTATGAAAATTTGTTGATGGAGATGGCCGTGTGATGATAAAGCATCCAATAGTCTGCATTGCCCAAACTGACGAGAAGAACCCTTTTTCACAAGAGCCCTTAATTCCTCAGCTTTCCATGTTGAACCTAAGCGAGGTCTCTTTTCCGCTGCTCCTCCGGGCCTCTATACAAATTCTTTATGCCACCGAAAACCTTCTGTTCTTATTAGGAAATATTCTCCATTGGCTCATTGCCACATTTCGCAAGTTAAACTCTAAGATTTACCCAACTTAACACAAAGCTTATTGGCACATTATTCGTTGTTCCATTGTTCGTAAAATAATACAAAATTGTATTAAGCGAATTGAATCGGAGCAGCGCAATTTTGTGAGATTTGCATTGAAAGATTTTCATTGTTTGGACCGGACTGCCTAAGACTTCCACCGTACACAGATCGGCTTAATTTACTTAGGCTGCCTGCACTTGAAAAATGACGCAGAATTGCTGTTTTGATCTTCATTCACCTACTTTTAAATTCTAAAATTAACTGTCAGGATTAACTGAGAAGAGTGGCTATTCTTCATGTCAACGCTTCTACGTTTAATTACGTCAACTCTTTTTGTGGGGGTTCGATCTTGCTACTTCTAAGGACTCGCTAAAAAGGTGCCATGACCTGTAGATCGAATTTTTGTAATATATTATTTTATTTTTGGGAAAAATAAATTTTAATTATTCTCCCGTCTGAGCCGAATCTAATTTATTCGAAGATAATTTTGCAATATTTATTGTGAAAGTGCGCGCTTCAAGTTGAAGCTTAATTCTTAAGAAATTAAAAACAATTTGATAAGGATTTTTTTGTAGGCTACCAAGCAATAATAATAACAATAATAATATAATAAGGGTAGCAAGAGGCATATAGTCTCAAAACCACTTCGAACAATAAAGTCTTTTGAGGTGAATAATCTAACTCTGATATCCGCGGGTTACGTATATTCGATTTTTGTGGCTTTATATTGGTACTCATGTCTCTCACTTATGCCGACAAGTTCGGCCATTTTGAATGTTCAGTTAACTGCTTTACTTGCACGTGTTTTGGCTCGTTTTCGATTTTTGCCAATTCCAAAAAATAGATCAAAGAATCTGTTTCGAGAACAAGAAAAAGTCATAGGGGACCAGATACGGTAGCTGCGGCATTATTAGTGTGTTGTTTTTGGTCAAAAATTCACGCACACGCAACGATGCGTGAGCAGGGGCGTTATCATAGTGCAAAAGCCAATTTTTGTTTTTCCACAAATCCGGGCGTTTCTGACGGATTGCTTCTCGCAACTTGCGCATATCTTGCAGGTAATATTCCTTATTGACCGGTTCTACCCTGTGGCACCACGCCCCTACAATTGAAGAAAACTCTAAGCAAAACCTTCACATTCGACCGAACTTGGCGCGCTTTTTTCGGTCTTGGCACGTACGGCAGCTTCCATTGGGTTGATTGGGCTTTGTTTTCCACGTCATAACCAGAAAACCCTTGATTCGTCACCAATTATGATCCTTTGAAGCAAATTTGGGTCGTCGCGGACAGAGTCCAAAAGCTCCTTAGCAATGTTAATGCGATGCTGTTTTTGATCGAAAATGGGCAAAAATCGAAGACGAGCCAAAACACGTGCAAGTAAAGCAGCTGTCAAAAATTAACTGAACATTCAAAATGGCCGAACTTGTCGGTATAAGTGAGAGATATGAGTACCAATATAACTTCACAAAAAAAATCGAAAGTCGAATATACGCAAACCACGGAAATTCAAAATCCACGATACTTTTTGAACAGACCTCGTATTCTCGAAAATCGAAACATTTCATCCGATTTTGAAGTCTCTGACGGGTAATGGCATTACAATCGCATAGTAGATGCTCTGACGGTTCATCCTCTTTGGAGCAAAAATGACAGATTTCTTATTAAAATTATATCTTAACAGACAATGGGCAGTGAGTAGCCTCAGGTCTGGTAAGTTGAGTTTAAGGACCTCTGTGGCCCTTTTTTAGAAAAATTGATAATTTTTTAGAGTGATTCATGTCTGGGCAATTACTCCAGATATTAAACCAGCATTTTCAGGGCTCTATAATGGACTCTAGATGGTCCTTACCCTCATGATCTGGCACCTCAATACCCTCATGATCTGGCACCCCGAACAAAGTTACTTTCTTGTATCTGGCTTGTTGATTTAGGACCGTAAGGATTTCCCAAACTAGCTTGGATTGATCTCAGATAAAACAAGGGATTTCAATGCAGCTTGGCTGGCTGAGATGATGTAGATCTTCACGTTACGTCTGATACCCACTCTAGGACGAGGATTTACTAAAGATTGGTAAATCCTCGTCCTAGAGAGGGCATCACTCCAACACTTACATCCATTTTAGAACCGTCTGTGTAAAAGACGAGCCCCCTTCTTCGAGTGAAGACCAGCCCTCACTCCAAGTTAAGCACTCCATGAGAACTACTTTGAAGGACTTGTTTAGGTAAGATTTCCTTGGCATTAACTGACCTCAATTCTTTGGGATCACTTACCACCTTAAGCTGTCCAAACAGGTCGTCCGGTTTAAAGGTTTTGGATTGTCCTTACCTGAGAGCCCTTTAAGCCGCTTCCTTTAACTAGGCAAATTCTAGAATCCATCAAACTTAGCACAAAATAAAATGTTAGTTACCGACTACTACAATCTATTGGTAGAGTGTAACCAGGATAGCTGTCAATGATGACAGTCTCATTACTTTTCTATCACAACTTATTACTTTTGTGATATTATTCAATTGTTACAATCTTCTTTTTTTTGTACTCGCAAAATAATAGCAATAATCAATTTTGTATTATTGAGGATGACGAATACAGATTTCCTTTGCTCATTTTATTTTTTAATTATATCCGGACTAATTAACGATTTCATCTTATTTAGTAATTATTGAAAATATTAAGGTTGAATAGTCAATAGAGAAAAGAAGTTTACCTTTTCATCAATTTTGGACAGAACTCTAGGATAGGATCTACGCGGTTACACACTGTTTTCTCATAGGCCAAAACCGCTGACATTGAATTTGTAGCTCGACGCAACGCAGAACAATAAAAAAAAGTGCACGGAACGCATCATTTGTAAACAATTGCACGTACGGACCAATAATACGTCGGCACAATTAATTAAAGTTCACAACTGGATGACGTTATCGTCCAAACCAATTATGTACGCTTGTCGTTTTTCAAGTATTTATATTTTTTTTATATAAAATTTATATCTTATTTATATACTGTCAATATAATTTTATTATATTAAAATTTAAACAGTTTTGACCTCAAGAAATCCGAAGGCTACAATATTCTCAATAAAAATAGGTTTATGTATTTATTTTCGAATAATGCAAATCTGTTCTACGGAATTCTTGTGAAAATTTTTATGACGAATTTCTTTTTATATCGAAAACTATAAATGAAAATATTACAAAATCTGTTCAAATTTTTATTAATTAATTTATCGTTGCATAATAAGTTTAACTGTACTTTTATAAATAAATAAAAAAAAATTATTAAATATCATAAAAAATTCAATGGAATCGTTAACTTAAATCGCGTATGTATGGTTAATGATTCACCAATCGTCCATCATAAACATAAATAAAACAAAATTATGCTGTCTCATGGTAAATAATCAACTTTGATTTTTTTTTCGTTGTAGAAAAATACAATAATAAAATATCAAGCAAAAAAATTCTGATTTGTTTGCAAAAATATCCTATTAAAAAAAATTACTCTCCTCCGAGAAAAAATTACGAGCCCCAGCCTTTCGGTTTTCAATAAATTTCTGAGCTGTTATTAAGCCAAGTTTTTGGGCTGTTATTAAGCCAAATTTATGGTATTCCCACTAAAGATATTGTCATGGAAAAATACTGCCGGTAAATACTATATTAACTATCACGAATTTTAAAGAAGTTTGAATGAATCAAAACCGGAGACTACTAACATAATTGATTGAATATTTTGAAGGACTTTTTGTTTGCGCATCTTTGGCATAGAGTGTTGAGGTACACAGAATCGTTAAGATTTTATTCCTTTCGAAATAACAAGCAAAATCACGATTCATAATTGGAAAATGTCCAAAGTCATGAAAAAAAAGAATTAAGCATTTTTACCACATTTTATGAATCACGACGAATAATACGAGATGACGATTCCCATCACAGCCTAGTCTTATACGAATAAACGCGATTGTATCTTTTAGTTAAATCCGACATTGAATGTTGACATTCTCACAAAAGATATTATCAACATGTACGAATATTAATCATTACTAAACTTGTTTACCTATAATAGTTGAAAGAAAAGAAATTTAAACTTGCAAATAAACGACTTTTAAGAGAAATAAAACGAAAAAAAAGGAATATCTTGAGATCTTTCTTAACACGTGAATTAACTTTTTATCACAATAAAATAGGTTTCTATATTTTTCTTTTCGTATGCACTTTCGATTTTTTACAAGTACAAACATTTTTTTTGTTGTTGTTGCATCTGCAATAATAAGTCTGAGACGCTAATAATCATCAACAATGTAGAAATGGAAATATTATTGAATAAATTATCACCGATTACAAAATAACCTCTTTTCGACAGGATGGAATAATGAAAAATTTTCACAAAGTAATCGAGTATTTAAATTTAAGGAAAAAAAACATTATTCAATAACTTTCGAAAGAATGCGGTATGTAGTATTTTTCTGATAATTTCATTCATATCGACTGAATAATCGTTTATTGACATTTTTCCCCCCATTCAATCGAAAAAGTATAACTATTCAAGTTCGCAAATAAGGAGTGTCCTAGAAAAATTTACCCACTTACGGCAAATCGTAAGCTTAGGCATCTGTCAACAACACTTCTTATCAGCGTTATATATTTTTTTGTGCGTGACATTTGAGCAAAAATTGCGTCATTTGCGGGTAGTTTTGCTTTTTGCCTTCAATTCGAAAAAATCTGCGGCTGAGGTGCGTCGAATAATTGTAGAAACTTATGGTGAGGCTTTTATTAGTGAGAAAACGTGTCGTGAATGGTTCTAAAGCTACAAACGTGGTGATTTCGACGTGGAAGACAAGGAGTGTCCCGGACCGGTAGAAAAGTTTGAAGACGCAGAATTGGAAGCAATAATGGATGTAGATCTATGTCAAATACAACAAAAACTTGCAAATTCATTGGACGTGACTCAACAAGCCATTTTCCATCGTTTGAAAGCCTTGAAAATGATCCAAAAGCAAGGTGCCATTTGAGTTGACGCCGAGAGTAGTCAAACGGCGTTTTTTCACGTGTAAACAGGTGCTCCAACAGCTAAAAAGGAAGGGTTTTCTGCATCGTATTGTGACTGGTGATGAAAAGTGGATCCATTACGATAATTTAAAGCAAAGAAAATTATGGATGCATCAACATCGACCGCCAAGCCAAACATACGAGGTCTGTTCAAAAAGTATCACGAATTTTAAATTTCCGCGGGTTACTTCTATTCGATTTTCGATTTTTTGTGGTATTATGTTGGTACTTATGTCTCTCACTTATGACGAAAAGTTCAGCCATTTTGAATTATCAGTTAATTTTTGACAGCTGCTTTGCTTGCACGTGTGTTGGATCGTCTTCGATTTTTGACCATTGTAAAAACTGGATCAAAGAATCTATATCAAATTTTGTGTGAAAAATAAAATTAATTGCGCGTACGCATTCCGAATGTTGACTGTGGCATATGGTAAAGCTGCCTTGGAGCGAAGCAACGTTTATCGGTGGTACAAAATGTTCTTAGAGGGCCGAGAAGATCTGAACGACGAAAAGCATGCCGGATACCCGAGCACGTCGGGTATCCGGCATGCTTGTTGTTCCGTCAACAACAGACGAAAACATTCATGAAGTGAAGAAAATAGTATTGGCCAATCGTCGAATCACCGTTAGAGAAGTTAATGAGGACTTAAACATATCGATTAGCTCGTGCCATTCGATTTTTATTGTTTTCTTTTAACACCATCTGTCGGAAAACGCCACGAACTTTTTCGCCTAACTAATATGTCTACGTCAATTTTACTCTCCTCCCTAAGCCATGTTGTTTCATTTAACTTAATATCAAAATGGTACCATATTAAATGCGAAAAGGCACTAAAGTCTTCTACGTAGGAGTGTATTTAGCCAAACGTACTTTTAAGCAATGGCCTTTTGAAACCATTGAAGTGCGGCCGCTAATAGTGGAAACAACTCCTCCGCCGATGTATAGTTGCCCAAGAGCATAACATACATTTCATCAAATAACATTAAGATCAAGTAGAAAAAATTATTTTTGTTGAGTAAAATTAGTGCAACAGGTGTAAGGACATTTATCCCGTAAATCCTGGTTAGCAGTTTCGAGACAGTTGGTCTGACGTATTCCAAAGTGCACAGTAAGGAAAAACACAAAATAGCGCAAGTAAATAGGATCAAAATAAAATGCCGGAAATAAAAGCGAAGAAATTACATGATCCTTCTATGTACCTATCCAAATTTAAATGCGTTTCCTTGCACGGCGATATTTCTTCTAAAACAGACCTTGATCAGTTACCTGTTTTTTTCGATTTTATAATGCAAAAATAAACAACAGTACGGGCACTAGGGGTATAAACTTAAATCCGCTGTTTGACAAGAAGGCGTGAGTGAGCGTATTTAGCTACAATGGGCACACCATACTTTTTTTTATGAGTTTGACATTTGTCAACATTAATCAGTGCACATTGTCAACAATTTCGTACAACAACATACATTTTGCCTTTGGTAATCATGTCTAGTTCTGTGCCAGAAAAAGAGCATATGCGGGAAGCTCTGCTTTTCTGCTTCAATTTGAAGAAATCGGCTGCCGAATCGAATCGAATGCTTATGGAGGCCTATGGTGACAGTGCTTTATCGGAAAAACGTGCCGAGATTGGTTTCGTCGGTTCAAAGATGGCAATTTTCACTTGTGGGACAAGAAGCGTAAAAATCGGCCTAGGAAGGTTGAGGACCATCAATTGCAGGCTCTTTTGGACGAAGACGACACCCAATCGCAAAAAATACTCGCAGAGCAATTGGATGTTACTCAACCAATCATTTTCATGCGTCTGCGTGCCATGGGGAAGATTGAAAAGATCGGAAAATGGGTGCCGCATGAATTGAATGATAGGCAGATGGAGCGACACCAAAACGCATGCGAAATCTTGCTCGCCAGACAAAAAAGAAAGTCGTTCCTGCATCGGATTGTGACAGGCGATGAAAATTGGATATATTTCGAGAATCCTAAACTCAAGAAATCGTGGGTTGATCCCGGCCAACCATCAACATCTTCCCCAAGACCAAATCGCTTCGGACGGAAGACGATGCTGTACGTTTGGTGGGATCAGCGGGGTATCGTCTACTATAAGATGTTGAAACCTCGTGAAACTGTCAATGCCCACCGCAACCACCAACAACTGATCAAATTGCACCGTTCTCTGCATGAAAAAAGGACGGATTATCAACAAAGACATGACAAGCTGATTTTCCTCCACTACAACGCACCATCGCACACCTCAAAAATGGTCCGAACCTACTTGGAGACACTCAACTGGTAGGTGCTACCCTGCCCCGCTTATTCACCAGATCTGGCCCCTTCCGATTACCACCTGTTTTCATCGATGGGCCACGCGCTCACTGAGCACACTTCGATTCTTACGAGGACGTCCGAAAATGGCTTGATGAGCGGTTTGCCTCGAAAGAGAAGGAATTTTTTTGGGTCGTATCCACAAATTGCCCGAGAAATGGGAAAAATGTGTAGCTAGCGGGGGCAAGTACTTTGAATAAATTTGTTTTTGCTTTCTATGAAAAAAAATATGTGCTTTTTTGACTAAAAAACAGCGGATTTAAGCTTATACACCTGGTAAATGTATAACACAAAAATTGGCAAATTTTCAAAGAAATAATAACCTTACTGTTGAAAACCTATATAATTTTCGCACTAAAAGGAGAATGAGAAAATTCCTAATTTCTCTCATCACAGAGCACCAAGAATCAACCGTATTTTGAACATTGTTGTAAAAGCTAAAAGTAAAAGTTCACCAAATTGTTCAAAACTTCACCAACATTAACGGCAATAGTCTTAAATCATGTGAAAGTTGAAGAAAACAGAAAAAAACTACTCAAAATTCAACAGATTTAAAAAAATAGGCACAGTGGAGCATACGCTATGGTAAGCGAAAGGTGTCTACAAAATTCAATAGGTCGCCTTAAAAAAATGTTCGCAATTTTTTTTTTTTAAAGAAACAATATAATTTTGCTTAGAAAAGTACTTTACAACAAATATAATAATATTTATAGATTTATTAAAACATTCCAAGAATTTTAGTTAGTTTTATAAGCATAAATATAGAAGATTCAATTTTTTTTCGGGGGCAGTCGTTATTGGTTTTTTTTTTATTATTTAAATAAATTATGCCATAAAAAAAGCTCTATATTATAACAGTATTTTTAAGAAAAACGAATATTTCTATTAAATTATAATATTTGAAAACTGCAACAATATCACTTTTGTTACACTTGCAGTGAAAATGCACGTGCGGCGAAAATAGCGCTGCAACCGCCTTTGCTATTTTCGGCGTTTCTTTGCTGCATGCAGTAATGTACGCACGCAATTTTTGTAGCAAGAAAACTTCAGTTGATTATGTGGAATGAAATTATACGCTTTTCACGCATATTAAATTTAGTAAAGATAAAATCTTGTAAACTTGTGAATATTATTTAAATTAAGTATTTTTTTTCTCTTCCAAAAATATAAACCTAAATTTAAAAATATTTTTGATATTTTCGTAATTATTAAAGCTAACCAAAACAGAGCGACGTCAAATTGATACGAGAACATTTGTAAGGTTTATCGCTGATTTTAAATTTACTAATAAATTGATTACTATTATTATAATAATTTTTTTGTTCGTATCTTCAACTAAAAAGCAGATGAGACACTTCAATAAGGGAAGAAGGATATGTGAGAGTAAACTCCCATTTAATTTCTCTTTAAACGCCAATGAGTGTTATGTGAAAAGTAACAGAGGAGAGAGTTTTCTGACAAGAGGATTATTATGATAGGATAATCAGGAATGAAACTTTTTATAACGAGAAACACAAAAGTTATGAACAAAGCGAACAGTTAGGTCTCGATGAATAGCTTTGTTATGGACATAAAATGGAGCATCAATGATTTTTCGGAGGATTGTAGATTAAAAACATTGGATTAAAGAGGAATTGGAACCCTTAGTAGAACCTCAGAGTTCAATAAAAATAGGTCAGTTTTGATCTGTTGTCTAGTAGTCTAAGTGGTACTTGATAACGTTTGTTAAGTTCAATTCTTTTTATTGTCGTATGAGCGTTCCAAGTAAGTTGTTCATCAAGGTTTTGTTCCAGATAATGCATTTTGTCTTTTGTAACACACTTCCGTTCATTTATCTTCACTCCCCATCTCTTAACCTAGTCCTAAAAGATTTTTAATATGGAATTATAGGTATTTTGAGCATATTTGGATATTGGAGTAAGTTGCAAGAATAGCGATATCATCCGCATAGGTAACAAACAGTCAAAGTTTTGGAATTAATTGGAATATAAAAAGTATAAATATTGTATAGGAGTGGACCAAACATACTACCTTGTGGACACCAGTTGTAATAGGGTATATTTCGGAATTTTCTGTATTAATAGCTATTTGGCAATGACATTGTAAGAGATATTATTTTCAAATAAGATAGTACGTAGAAGGAAGGAAACTCTTGAGTTTGTAGAGCATGTAATGTATCTACGAGCATGCAATGTATTTATGAACACACGATCAAAAGCATCTGATGCATCTATGAACACACCTGGAAAGTACTCTTTTCGCTCAAGAGAAGACGCAATGAAATCAACCACAAAATGACATTTTTGGAATTATGGATTGTTCTGAACGGAAACCTAATTGGTGATCGGGGATAATGTTGGCATCTTCTAGGATAGAGTAAAAGGCGTTTTAAGAGGATTTATTCAGAGATTTTGCCAAGGATTGTCAACAAGCAGATAGATCTATACGAGAATAGGGAATTCTCTGGTTTGAGAATAATTTTTATGACTGAAAATTTCCAAAGTATCGGAAAATAGGTGGTACGAAGAATACTATGGAATATGTGGGTGATGAACACGGGAGTTTTTTTTTTGAGATTTCTTCTACGATAGGAGTGGTTATTAAATCATAACCGGGAGATTTTTTTATTAGCAAGTTGATGGATTAATTATTTAATTTCGGATGAGGTAAAATTTTTGGGTGGATGACTCATAGGGAGTAGAGTTTTCTGTTTATTATAAATTTTCTGTAAGTGTGTCTTATCTTCTATTAATTATTTTCGTACGTTTAAAGGTTAATTTTGTTTGTCGAGTTAGTTTCCTGTAATTTCTAATGTGGGCTTTTGTTAATGAGTTTTTTATGTTTTTTTAGTAAGGTTATGTATTCTGTTTTTAGGCATTATGAGTATCTAAGGTCTAAGGTTAATCAGTTGGTCTAGTTCATTTCTAAATAGGTTCCAGTCAATATTTGGGGAGAATTTTTTGAAAATAGGATTTGTGTCAAGAGTAACTAGGACAGAACTGTGGTCAGTATTCAAATCTGTAAGAGTATCTTTATGAGGCTTAGTGGCAATGAAGTAGTCAAGAATATTAGGTGGTTTAGAAGGAGATGTTGGCCTATTTATTGGAGCTAAATCAAGAAGAATTTATTTGATAATTAGTATAGAATATCATGGATTCTTATTAATTTCAAAATTCAGTGTTAATAAATAGTAAAAAAAAAAGATGTTTTCTTTAAATTATTCCTTATTTCTCAAGAAATTTCTATAAACTAAAAGATTTCTCAAACTTAAAGTTGATTTTATATAATAATTAATATCAAAAAAAATTTTCCGAACCAATTTATCAAAAAAAAACTGGTTCTAACTATATGTTTACGTCATATTATTTATAGAACTTGTTTTTAATATAATAATAAATCTACTCAAATTAATAACACGTTTAGATAAAATACTTTTAAAGAATTAATACCATAAATTCAAAATGAGTTTGTTTTTTACAAAATATAACTTTAATAAATAATATGTAAATAATAGATTTTTCTTAAAATGTTAATAGAAATCGAATGACTCAGAGATAGTGAGTGATTCATTTGAATAAATTTTCCTAAAAAGAAATTTGCCATGGCAAAAAATTATGTATTGTACCTAATCTGATGTCAAATGGGGGTCATCGAACGGTATGTATTCATAATAGATACACATTCATCTTTGCTATAAAATTTCTTTTAAAATTTAATATCTTGAATAATAAATGATTGACATTATTTTTACTTTTATTTGGCACACCCACAGCCATGTTGGAACACAGTTTCAAGTTTGAAAAAGTCGACCGAGTTCATTTTCGGTACTATTATGGAGTCAATCAACATTAAGATTATCGAAACAATATCTAAAGTTGACTGACTCTTGCCAAAGGGAAAACAAATACTTTTTATCTAAGCTATAATATTTTTTTTAATTTGTCAAAAATATTTTTTTTAACTGTTACTGCATTCAAAACTAAATAGTATTAGCATAGGTTTGTAATTATTTAAAAAATATTTTTATGTTATTATTCAATAACTAAAATATCTTTTTAAATGTACAATAAAACAGAAATTAAACAACATTCTAATAAAAAAGATTTTATCAGCAAATTATTTTTAAGGAATTATAAAAATTAACAAATACAATATTTTCTATCTGTAAATATTTATCAAACATGAAATTTTAATTTTTTTAAAAAAATTTAAAAAAAAATCAATGAAATTAGATGTTGTCAATATTTAAGCTGAATATGTTTATAAACAATTTTGGCCATGTTTATAGGGAATTTTATTTGTAAAAATTCAGTTTTCTTATCGGAAAAAGTTATATACGAGGTCTGTTCAAAAAGTATCACGAATTTTGTGTTTTTTTAAATATTATTTATTAATCATGAATATCTATTTTGTCCCTTTCAAAGTAATCTCCACCAGATATTATACACTTGTGCCAACGTTTTTTCCAATCCACGGAGCACTTCAAAAAATCATTTTTTGTTATCTTGTTCAGCACCTCCTTCGATGCCATCTTTATTTCCTCAATCGTAACGTAACGTCATCCTTTCATGGGGCTCTTCAGTTTCGGGAACAAGAAAAAGTCACAGTGAGCCAGATCTGGGGAATACAGTGGCTTGATTCGCGCACAAGCAACGATGCGTGAGCAGGGGTGTTATCATGTTGCAAAAGCCAATTTTTGTTCTTCCACAAATTCGGGCGAATAACTTGCAGGTAATATTCCTTATTGACCGTTCTACCCTGTCCCAAGAAATCATAATGAACCACGCTCCTGCAATCGAAGAAAGCTGTAAGCAAAATCTTCACATTCGACCGAATTTGGCGCGCTTTTTTCGGTCTTGGCTCGTGTGGCAGCTTCCATTGGGATGATTGAGCTTTGGTTGCGACGTCATAACCATAAACCCATGACTGGTCACCAGTTATGACCCTCTGGAGCATATTGGGGTAGTCGCGGACAGAGTCCAAGAGCTTCTTAGCAATGTTAATGCGATACTGTTTTTGGTCGAAATTGAGCAATTTTGGTATGAATTTTGCGGCGGCCCGTCTCACGACAAAATCACTGGTAAAAATCGAATGGCACGAGCCAATCAATATGTTTAAATCCTCAGCAACTTCTCAAACGGTGATTCGACGATTGGCCAATTCTATTTTCTTCACTGAATCAATGTTTTCGTCCAGCCAAAGTCAACATTCGGAATGCGTCCGAGCAATTAATTTTGTTTTTCAGACAAAATTTGATACAGATTCTTTGATCCATTTTTTGGAATGGGCAAAAATCGAAGACGAGCCAAAACACGTGCAAGCAAAGCAGCTGTCAAAAATTAACAGAACATTCAAAATGGCCGAACTTGTCGACATAAGTGAGAGGTATAAGTACCAACCTAACACCAGAAAAAATCGAAAATCGAATATACGTAACCCGCGGAAAATCAAAATTCGTGATACTTTTTGAACAGACCTCGTACACTTTTAAAAAAATTAAACCTATTTCAGATTTAATTGTCTAAAAACTTTATACTGTTTTTTTTTACTTCTTTAACTTTTATAGCCTTTATTTAAGATACTGCTAAATATTGGATTATAAACTAAAATTTAAATATTTCAATAAAATCTTCTCGATATAAAACTAAAACTTATCAAATAACAAATTGCATAAAAATATACAAGGAAAACCTCTATTTTTTATACAAAATCAAAAAAAAAAAACAACAACAACGTATATTCACTTTTCAGAGTGCAAATGTAATCATACAAAAATATATACTAGTCAGTCAAGTGCGCTTAGTCAATTCAGCCTTGATAAAATGTTGAACTGCAGAAAAGTATGGTCAATAAACGGCCGTGTTATGAACTGGAAAATATTCAATTCAAGGTAATTGAGTTCTTATGCATTCGATTCTCGTAAAGTTGTAAGAAAAAAAAATCAGATATTGCATCAAAACAATTTGATTTTATTTCATTTATGGATTTATTTTAGTTAAAATACTTCCATTTTGATATTGACCATAATTTAATCAAAACCAAATACGCTGTGTCTTTTATTTTAGCAATGATATTTTTAACAAATAATATTTAAAATTTTTTATATTTGATTTTAAATTCTTTTAACCATCAAACAAACGGTAATTGGGTTCTGCAACAACTGGCTTTGGATGCTGACTTGTCAAACAAAATTTCTTCAGGCTCATTTTTCGCTCGGTGGATATGTCAATAACCAAAGTGGCCGTATATGAATGTGGCTTTGAAAACACACACATGACTGTGGATAAGCTATTTTATCCGTGAAAACTGACTGTTTATTATGCATATTGGTCTAATGAATGAACATCCAATTTCTCAAGCATATATCGGACTTATCATAGTCTGAACTTGAAGATTTTAATCTGAACCATACGAGGTCTGCTTAAAAAGTATAGCGAATTTTGAATTTCCGCGGGTTACGTATATTCGATTTTCGATTTTTTGTGGCGTTATATTGGTACTCATGTCTCTCACTTATGCCGACAAGTTCGACCATTTTGAATGTTCTGTTAATTTTTGACAGCTCTTTTACTTGCACGTGTTTTGGCTCGTCTTCGATTTTTGCCCATTCCAAAAAATGGATCAAAGAATCTGTTTAAAATTTTGTGTGAAAAACAAAATTAATTGTGCGGACGCATACCGAATATTGACTGTGGCATATAGTGAAGCTTCCTTGGACCGAAGCAACGTTTATCGGTGGTACAAAATGTTCTCAGAGGGCCGAGAAGATGTGAACGACGGAAAGCCAAGTTCGATCGAATGTAAAGGCTTTGCTTACTGTTTTCTTCGATTGTAGGGGCGTGGTGCATCATGAGTTCTTGCCACAGGGTAGAACGGTCAATAAGGAATATTACCTGCAAGTTATTCGCCCGGATTTGCGGAAGAACAAAAATTGGCTTTTGCACTATGATAACGCCCCTGCTCATGCATCGTTACTTGTGCGCGAATTGTTGGCCAAAAGCAACACACTAATAATGTCGCAGCCACCGCATTTCCCAGATCTGGCCCCCTGTGACTTTTTCTTGTTCCCGAAACTGAAGAGCCCCATGAAACGACGACGCTACGCTACGATTGAAGAGATAAAGACAGCATCGAAGGAGGAGCCGAACAAGATTACAAAAAAATGATTTTTTGAAGTATTTCGAGGATGGGAAAAAACGTTGACACAAGTGTATAATATCTGGTGGGGATTACTTTAAAGGGAACAAAATAGATACTCATAAATAAATAAATAATTTTTGAAAAAACGCAAAATTCGCGATACTTTTTGAACGGACCTCATATGTGGTTTCAACCAAAAGGAGCCTCAAACTGCAGAACACAATAAATTTTGACTTTATTACGCAAAAAGTTTCCAGGAATTTAAAGATTACCTCATTTTAACATGATATTTTGGAAACTTTTTACTACGTAAAAAGTTTCCAAATCAGATAATCCCTAAATTTTTGAGCATTTAAAAATCACCATCCATTACGTGATGGTCAAAGTACAGACTATAATATATGAAAATATTACCTAAAAGAAGTCTCTTAACAATTATTTAAATATTTTTGTAGTCTCTTAACTCTTTATAAGCTATTTGAAAATTACTTTTGAGCATTTTTTTTTCTTTAGTTACAAATAACGTATTTAAAGAAAAATTAAACAAGTATAAGACGTTAATAAAATTCTATAAGAAAATCCAGTTTTTTTTCAAGACCTCAAAAACAAAAAAGTTCCCCTGAGAAAATGTGTCTTTCATTTAAGTGAATATTTTGTTAGGTTTTAATAAAAGTATTCAAATAAATTGTAAATTTATTGAGCTATAAAAAATGTATTAAGGAAATATTGCGTCTTAGTCATCATCAATTACTTATGGAAGAAATTAGGGTCTGTTATCATATAAAAATAATGCAAAAAATTTCAGACTCACAATAAAAAAGTACCAAAATGTTAACATAAAACCAGTTGTTGGAAACAAGTTTTCACACTTTTTCATTAATTTGGTTTTTTCCTTCTATCTGACTATATAAAACTAAAAATTTTAATTAAACGTGTCCATGTATGGCCCTTTTTTACTTTTTAATATCAACAATAAAACAAACAAAAAATTCAAAAAAAAATCTCATATAGAATTCAGAAATATTCCAAGTTTTTCGTAT
The DNA here is from genome assembly GCA_958298945.1 of Atherix ibis. NCBI lineage: Eukaryota > Metazoa > Arthropoda > Insecta > Diptera > Athericidae > Atherix > Atherix ibis. Next base: position 23,526,441 of record OY282605.1, on the reverse strand, counting down.
AAAACATCATCAAATATTGCGTAGTTTCATGTACTCGTATGTGTAAAGTGTGTCTTAAGGATATGTTAATGTATTACCAAAAACATAATTTTTTTTTAACATAAAACTGACGTACAAAAATTCTAGGAAAGTTTTGGTTCTTTCTGCTAAAGCAAAATTGTTTTAGTTTTAACTTAATTAATCGAGAGAAAAAAATAAGTGCAAATTTATTTTCATCCAAATTTTTTACTTATAAAATTAAAATATTTTAGGGAATATTTATCCTAAAAACGAAGCAAATAATAATTACTGCTTAAATTTTATATAAGAGAAAATTGGCCAAACAAAAATTATATATAATATTTTTCTAAATAGATTGTTTCCATACATTGAGGTAAACAAATTTCATGTCATCTGATAATATGTTTATTCGACGAGGTATATCAGAAAAGAAATGAGACTATCATCACTGAGCGGGTGCGATCTGGCAATAATGCAGACTTCCTCCTCATATAACTTGTAATTTAATACCACCAAAAAACTTCTGTTCATATTTCTATCGTCAAATTATTTACATTTGTCCGTTATTTACTGATGTTGTGTAAGGTTGTATAATTATCCGTCCAATATTCCAATCTATCCTAATTCTTTCTTTGCTATATATATAAATAATATTTCCTAGTAAAAGTCCCCGACATGCTTCCGAAATTTATCAGAGAATAAAAGTCAACAAAAGCAAATGTGTCAACATAACCTTTACTGACCGCCCTTAACCATGTTTTTAGTGTGTTACGGAAAAGTAACAACAAAAATGTTGTTTTAAAGCTTAGTAAATCCAACGAGCCTTCAGGGATCATTCCTTATTAAGATCACAAGTTTTTCGGTGGTAAAAGCATTTTTGGAGGGACAAAAAGTAATGGAAGATGAACCTCACTTAAGGAGACCTACAACTTCGAAAATTGGTAAAAATTTTGAATGTGAAAAGGTGTTCTTGTGAAGTCAGACCATTTTTTTTATATAGAAGTCTTTAAAAGACTTATAAAAACTGTTATATTATTTCAGATCAGACAGTGAAGGCACCTCCGTCATACGACCATGTTCATAAATGATTTTTGTAGAAGTAAAGGCTTTCTAAATTTTTTAAAGTCCCTCTATTCACCCGATCTAAATCCTCGGGACTTATTTTATTGCAACGAGCTTATGAAAAACATTCTTTTAATAAAGCCACAAATTTTTCGGTGGCATAGAAAAAATTTAGAGGACTGAGAGGAGGAGGCCCTTAGCAACAAAAACGGATGAAAATGTAGCATGAGTGGAGGTTATTGTGAGGTGATTGTATAATGTTATTTAATATGGAATACCTATCGTTAGACATAATACCATGGGCCACCTATGACCATAGGAATTGAGATACGCCCAATCAACTGACAACCCAACGTGCTCAAATCCAGTGTATTCTTCTTTGATTTCTTACTTGGGACACTTCATGCATGGAACATTCTCTCAGATTCCCTATTCCTCTTCTCTTTTTTTTACTTCTTTTACTTCTTTAACTTCTTCAGGTGCGACTCCACTCACATTGGCATAATCAATACAAAGCTTCAAAGCCATTATTTCCTTTTCTTCCTTTTTTTCTTCTTAACCATCTTTAGTGCCCATGCATTTAGTAGGCAAACATTCAATATTCCGTCAATTCCTCCGGTTAGTGGTCTTAACCAGTAGATCGCTCCCTCTTTACTCCATACATGTTTGTACAAGTGCCTGGGCCTGCCTCTAACCATCTGCATCCATTACAGGCTAATAGTCAGTAACCAGTTACAAGGTAGTTACCCAAACTGTTGGTAGTGGGGCCAACCCAAAGTACTACTTTTATCTGCAGTGATAGCATCCGGGATTCCGCCATTCCTCAGCTTCAGTCCTAAGACTGTTAGTTCGATGTAGGTGACAACCACAGCCACCCACGTTTCAGTCGGACCCCAGTGGTATCAGGTCCGCTTTTGAGAGTACCTGGTGAGTACTCTTCACTCAAACAGCTACACTAAGGAAACTCAAAATTCTGTGGAGCTGCTCAACCTGCTCAGAATTATGGCTTCGTCAAGACCCGTACGCTACTTCTGGTATCGATCCTATGGTACAAATCTACACCCAGAAGTAACCCTCTTACGGGAGGTACTGTGGATAATATCTAACCTAAACCTCAACTATCATCTGCAGTAATTGCACGCGGGACCCTGCCATTCCTCAGCTCAAGTCCTAAAACTATACCTGCGATATACGTGACAACCACAGCTACCCACGTTTAAGCCAAATGCTCCTTGCCCTTGCCGAGCATGGCGAACGAACCACCATGGGGCTCCCGACCCCGTGGTACCAGTCAGTTCAGCTTTTAAGAGTACCCGGTGAGTACTCTTCAATCAAAGATCTACAGTACGGCAACTTATAATTTCCTGGCACTGCTAGACCAGATCAAGGCTGCGCGTTCGCCAAGACCCGTAGGCCACTTCTCCTACCGATCCTATGGTACGGATCTATACCAAAAAGTGTCCCATTTCCGAGATTGTTGTGAGGTCAAATCATTAATTTATATTAAAGCTAATGAGTAAATTATTGGAAGGATCAGAATAAAAGATTTTATCAGAAAAAGAGATTGATATGGTTCCTGATCCCCCCTTCCCCCCAGCCCATTTATAAACTTATTCATCTGATCATAGTCCACGTTACATTCTGTTGTTCCACAAGATCAAAAAACACTTCAAAAGACGTCACTTCGGTACTGTCGGTAACAACCAAAGGAGCATAACCGTGGATCTGAGTGGAATTCCAGTTGAAGTCCTTCAGCATTGATACCGTGGAGTAGAAATAATACCTCTGACTAAGGAAACTACTTTGAAAGGTATAACATTGATGTATAAAAATTTAAAAAAAAATTGTTGCAAAATAAAAAATTAATCTGATTTGTGTCAAATTTCGTATATGGACTTACGGACTACAACAATACTTGGACCCCGTTGAATCTAAACTCTTCAATAAACGAAAAATTTCATAATCAGTCCCATTACTTTTCTGTCACAACTTGTATAATCTCTCAATAATTTCCATAATAAAAAAAAAATCCTACACCAACATACATAATAAAGCAAAAAAAAAAGAAAAAAATTAATTCACTTATTTTTGTCACTTTTTAAGTACCATAATACCAAAAAATTCGTCTTTATTTAAGGTCATAGCAACATTTTTACCAAAATTATATTTAAAAACAATTTTTTTTTCTTACAATAAATTAACAAATAATACACCAACGTTAAATCTACAAAAAGAGAATTATGGCAAGCAATTCCAAAAAAAAAACAAAAACAATATCTACTATTACATAACATTTGAGTATCTTTTAATTTCGTAAAGCTTAAGAGAAACTACTATAAAAAATTTCTTTATATGAACTAAAAAAAAATGGAGTAAAAAAATTAACAAAATTAATATTAAACCTAAAAACAATAACTGGCATACTCGTAATTCCCACGATCAAATCAGTTAAATCAAATTAACCAAACTATTAATTAAAACGAATCATAATTAATCATTTAATTTTTCAATATACATACTTTAATTGAGAATTAATTTATTATGATTGCTGAAAGAACACGAAAAGTATCTCAAAAAAAAACAGAAAAAAATAGATAATTGAAAGAATTTTTTTTTTCATTGGGGATATTTTTTTTTCTTCTCCAAAAGTGAGTATTGTTGTGAATTACATCACAAGCCAACCAGAAAAGGTAAGGTAATTGTTATTTCGAAATTTTTCTACCGCAGAAAACACGAATATTTTACGTAAATACTATAAAAAAAATAATAAAAAAGATCTACTTAAAATAATTCCGATATTTTTGAACTATTCACACTGAAAAATACCAAGAGTCTTGCACGGGACTGTGCATTGCGCATATTTTTCGGTTCACTACTTGTCGAGCACGTTCACTAAATTTTATACACGACATATTTAAGAGTAAATTCCGATAGTGTAGAAACATCAGAAAATACTATCTTTCGCAAACTAAACATAACAATTTTATGCAAAAAAAACTTTCAAAAAAAAAACAACCTCATTTGGGGTTTAAAAAAATCCATAAATTTCGTAGTAATTCGAAAATTTTAAAATTTTAAGCATTATTCATTTTGTAGTTTGGAAAGTGTAGCTTCACTATTTAATAATTTTTATATTAAAAATATTACTAAAAATAATTGACAAATTTTAAATTAAGATTGCCATTTAATATATTATATTAAATAACTACTAAATAATAAAAAAATTTGCACAAAATTCAGGATACTTTTTGAAGAGTATCGTACTTGTGAAAATTTACAAGTACGATACTCTTCAAAAAGTATCCTGAATTTTGTGTTTTTTTCAAAAATTATTTATTTATTCATGAATATCTATTTTGTCCCCTTCAAAGTAATCCCCACCAGATATTATACACTTGTGCCAACGTTTTTTTCCAATCCTCGAACCATTTCAAAAAATCATTTTTTGTGATCTTGTTCAGCACCTCCTTCGATGCCGTCTTAATCTCCTCAATCGTAGTGTAGCGTCATCCTTTTATGGGGCTCTTCAGTTTCGGGAACAAGAAAAAGTCACAGGGAGCCAGATCTGGGGAATACGGTGGCTGCGACATTATTAGTGTGTTGTTTTTGGCAAAAGAAAATTTTTGTTCTTTCACAAATTCGGACGTTTCTGGCGGATTTCTTTGCACGTAATATTCCTTATTGACCGTTCTACCCTGTGGCAAGAACTCATGATGCACCATGCCCCTGCAATCGAAGAAAACTGTAAGCAAAACCTTCACATTCCACCGAACTTGACGCGCTTTTTTCGGTCTTGGCTCATGCGTATAACTGACAGGTAATATTCCTTATTGACCGTTCTACCCTGTGGCAAGAACTCATGATGCATCACACCCCTGCAAGCGAAGGAAACTGTAACCCGCCGAAATTCAATTTGCGATTGTTTTCGAACAGACCTCGATGAGGCTCTGAAAATTTACAAGTAACTATGGAGAAGCCATTGTATTTCTAAAAATTTACAAGTCTAGTGTGAATTTTGATCTAAAGTGTCATTTGAAAATTAAGAAGCACAGATCTTAACACTCAATTCTGAAGTCTATGGCCAAATGATAACCAAATTTTATTTCCCTCTCACTAAAAGATTTTTTTCTATAAACTAAATATGATTTTTATAAAATGCCACCCACAATCATACACAACTTAAGATATTTTAGCTTTTTTTTGCGTGAAAATTTCCCAGGATGTATAATTTTGATTATACATCCTGGGAAATTTTTATTATAAGATTATTTTAAAAAAACTTGTATTTACACAAAAAATACTTAAACTTAAGAGCACTTAAAAACAAAACATCTGCCAAATAATTGTCAAATAACTCTCCGAAAAAAATAATGTCAAAATGATGATCGTGTTCTACGAGAAGTTTTACAGAAATATTTTAAATAATATTCAACAATATGAGTAATGGCATAAGTTTAAGTAATATGAAAAAAAATAAAATTATACTCAAAACTAATATTTTATTTAACTTAACTTTCCAAAGTACAATTTGAATAACCCTTTTTGTATTGTATTTAAACGAACAGATAAAAAACAACATCAATATTGATATGAAGAATATTTTCTAAGATAACTGACTTAATTATAGAATAGTTTTTAATTAAGAAAATAAAATAAAAACACTTAAACTTACATATTTGAACGTAGTTTTTTTCTTTTGAGTTGAAAATATTTACATGTAAACTAGTAAAGATTTTTTCATAAAGGCACGCATAAAAATTTCAACAATAAAAAAAAATGTTGAAAATAACAAAAACAAAAATATTTACTATAATAATCACTGTTGATCACAATAATAAGAAGAGACAAAAAATATTTATTTATTTATTTATTTATTACGTATTATTATTATTCGTTAGATTTTACTTTAAACTATGCACTTCCGTTTCGTATTTAACAAATGAGTAATGATTGGCAGACTTTTTGTCTTTAGCCTTTTTTAAAAACGGAAACACGAATGCATATGCACCGACTCCAATTATGGTCACAAGCTAACACCTGAATTGGTGCTCATACATAAGATACAACCAACAATAACGATTTCGTAACTATTCTTTAGATTTATTGTTTTAACACTTTTGCCCAATACGTACACTATTCAATCATTCAAAGTTTTCAGTAGTCAGAAATCTTATAAATTTTCATTAATAATTTGAATGCCATGAACCTTGAACAGTTACTGTAGACTTGGTAGACTTGATTAATATGATTTTTTGAATTTTATTATTTATTTCACATTAAGACCTTGACGATGTTTAACTATCATTTATCGATAGAGACTGAAACCGAACCGATCGCTTCAACGGTTAACTACTAACTGAAAAGTGTCGAGGTGCCAGAAAGCTTGTAGTGAATTTTTCCGTCTCCTAAAGACAATTACTTAGCGAACCTCCAAATCTTAGTAGCCGCCTCTATTCCACCATTCCGATTCCACTTTTCTTTAAGTTGTTAATAATAATGGCGCGGAATTTACTAAACAAATTCGCTTAAATTCCATTTAGTATTTGTTTTAGGAATTTTCCGAAATTTTCTTATTTAATTGATTTAAATTTGATTCATTTTGAAATGATCGAATTTTAATTGATTGGGTTTTGTTTACTTTTAATATATTTTTGCAATAAAATTTAAGGACAAATTAAATAAAATAAAATAAATAATATTTTTATCCTACACTGCCTAAAAAGGATAACAATTGTAGAAAATTTCAACGAAAGCTTATAATTTTTTTTTTAAATATTTCAACAAATTTTATTTGAAAAATATTCAAATTTTTAAAATAAAGTTTTAAGTTTTATAAAAAACATATTGAATTATTATTAAAAAATTACTATCGAAGTAGTGTTGTTGGTGAGCATTGGTAGGCGAGTTGAGAAGGACTAACGTGAATTTGTTGTTGATGTTTTTTTTAAATTTGGTTTATTATAGTTTTTTTTTTTTTTTAAATAACATTAAATGCTATTGTATAATTAAAGATAATAAAATTCCAAAAACGAACAAGTTTTCGTTTTTGGAATTTGATATTCCAACAAAATTTTGAAATTTTTAGTCTTCAATGTGAACGACAATTTTTTAGGGGATTTTGGAGAGATTTATGTATAGGCTGTCCCAAAAATCACGAAAAAAGTAATTATTTCTCAGGGTATATGGTATGTGGCACTGTTTTGTTGAAACCACATGTCATCCACATCCATATCTTGCAGTTTTGGCACAAAAAACTGGATCATCATAACTCCATTAATTGTTATTGCCTTACCAGATGCATTTTCGAAGAAGATGCCTTCAGTCCAAAATTCTCACCACAAAGTAACACGTTGTGTATGAATTTATTTCTCCATAACTACTCGTGAATTTTCTGAACCCCAAATGTGACAATTTCGTAGATTAACCAAGCGCTCAAGATAAAAATGAGCCCCATTGCTGAAGATGATTATGTTCAAAAAATCAGCATCCACTTTTTATTGTTCCGTAATCCATTCAACAAACTTTATTCACTGTGCGTGGTCAGTGGTCTTCAGTTCTTAAGTCAATTAAACTTTCTTTCGTTTTAATATGCTATAGAGAGCTTCTGAAATGTCCAATTGATATTCCTGGACTCTCAGCAACATCCTCACGAACTGCTTCGATGTTTTGTGTAAAACGACTTGTTGACGGATAACCAGAGTGTTTAAGATCACTTATTGGCTAGTCTCCCTGAATTTTTTCATAATCTCTTTACAGTTGATGAAGTTAACTCTAGATTTTGTACGAAAAATTGCAAACTGTAGCTGCCAAACATTCATTACCGTTAAAATATTGCTTAATCATGAAAACGCATTGTTATTTCGTGTAGCGCTCCATTTTTAATAACGTTGAACTGTCAGCTGTCAAGCTGTCTTTTTATTTTAATTGACAGCACTTTATCGAACAAATGGCGCAACATTCAAATTCTTGCGTAATTTTGTATGTTCGGCCATTTTGTATGTTCAGTTAATTTTTGACAGCTGCTTTGCTTGCACGTGTTTTGGCTCGTCTTCGATTTTTACCCATTTTCGACCAAAAACAGCATCGCATTAACATTGCTAATGAGCTGTTGTGCTCTGTCTGTCCGCGACGACCCAAATTTGCTCCAGAGGGTCATAACTGGTGACGAATCATGAGTTTATGTTTATGACGTGGAAACCAAAGCTCAATCATCCCAATGGAAGCTGCCGCACGTGCTAAGACCGAAAAAAGCGCGCCAAGTTCGGTCGAATGTGAAGGTTTTGCTTACAGTTTTCTTCGATTGCAGATACGTGGTGCATCATAAGTTATTGCCACAGCGTAGAACGATCAATAAGGAATATTACCTGCAAGTTATGCGCAAGTTGCGCCAAGCAATCCGCCAGAACCGCCCGGATTTGTTTTCGACCAAAAACAACACACTAATAATGCCGCAGCCACCGTATTCGATTAATAAGGAATACAGGGTAGAACTGTCAATAAGGATTATTACCTGTAAATTATGCGCAAGTTGCGCGAAGCAATCCGCCAGAAACGCACAGATTGGGTTTTGCACCATGATAACACCCCTGCTCAAGCATCGTTCGTTGCTTGTGAGCAACTTTTTGACCAAAAACAACACACTAATATAATGTTGCAACCACTGTATTCCCCAGATCTGCCCCCCTGTGATTTTTTCTTGTTGCCGAAACAGATTCTTTGATCCATTTTTTGGAATGTATAAAAATCGTAGGCGAGCCAAAACACATGCAAGCAAAGCAGCTGTCAAACATTAACTGAACATTCAAAATGGCCGAACTTGTCGAAAAATTAACCTGCGGAAATTCAAAATTCGCGATACTTTTTGAACAGACCTCGTATATTTTTTTATATATTCTCATTGTGCAAGACATTTTACAGTACTCAATAATATATATTTTTAGCGACTTTTTTGGCATATTTCAGGATATAATTCGGTGATTACTTGACAGGATATAATTGAAAAAAGATGCTCTAAAGATTGAATACTACCTTTGTAAGCTCGATCTTTTGCAAAGCTTTACAAATAGCTCGATATTTTGGAGTTCAAATGTTGAAATTACGTTTTTTGAGAATTTTTGGCGCAATAAGGCGAAAATTTTTAATTTTGTGTATAGGTTCACGGTAAAAAAAAAATTATTTAATGATACGGTCATAGAACAAGGACACCTTCAGATCAAAATTTACACTAGACAGTCACTTTTTGCCATTACAATGGCTTTTTCATAGTCACTTGTGGACTATTAGAGCCACATAAATATATGGCAATTTTTTGGAAATTGATCAGTTAAATGATCCATAATACAATTTATCATACCTTAAACTAAACAAAAATTACCTTAACTTGTATATGCAATATATTCGGCAGCTTTTAAAAAAACAGGGTTATATTTTCCAAAATACAAAATAGATAACCCATTGTATAATTTATTAAAAAATAATATTATTCAATACACTTTTATTCCGCTAGAGTTTTTGCATTTCAAATTTGCAGTGAATAACCAAATTAAGCAATTAACAATAGGATAGAACATGAAAGTGTATTTTTTCAGTAGATTTTTTTAATTGTTGGCATGAGACTTATTATATTTATAAATAAATTTGAATATATTTCAATATTGTAGATTTTTTAATAATATTTTGATTTGATATTTATAAGTATAATATAATTAATAAGCAAATTTGATGTACGAGTATGTATCTAATAAGCAAATCACAGAAATAATGACAGAAAAGTAAACATCCATTGGCGATTCTCTACATTGTAATTTAAAATATTTTTAACTATTAAAAATATCTTGTCAATAATTTAATTTTACTCTACGATTGGTCACTTTTTGTAAAACAATTATTCTCAGTGATATCACATAGAATTACCTAAGATTAAGTAGAGTTCTAGTCCGTAAGTCCATATACGAGATGTGGTAAGAAATAATGCTGATTTTTTGTTTTGCACCAATTTTTTTAAATTTTTTATAAATCAATAAAATCAAAATAGTTCTTTTGGTCAGCTTTACATTGGCGAAGGCGTCTTTTCTACTGCTACGTTGGAAGGCTTCAACTGAATCGGCTTCAGCTTATCGGTTATACTGCTTTGGATGTTATTGACAGTAACAAGATGGCGTCGTTTCATGTGTTTTTTGTTGTTATTTGGAATGAAAAAAAAACTCCATGGACAGTGATAAGGTAAACGGGAAAAGCTTGTGACAGAGTGTATTGATTATCCAAGTGTCTGCAATGTCCAATCTGACGCACTCTCACTAATTCCACATTTGCGTCAATTTTCTATGTTAAAGCCCTCTCTGAGCAAGTTCCGTTTTCCACTGTTTCTCAGCCTTCAAAAAATGCTTTATTCCAGCAAAAAATTTACACCTTCATAAGAAAAAAAACTCCTTTAGGTGCATTGCTACTTTTCATTAGTCATTAAGCGCACTCGAGAATTCACCAAGCTTAATACGAAATTTGATGGCACAGGTAAAAGGCGTTGAAAATTTTACTGCACGTTTAAGAGGGACTAACGCATATGCTGTATTGCCAGATCACTTTCAGTGATGTACATTACTTTTGTGGCACACCTCGTAAAAAAAACATTGAAAAATTTTCGAAGTATACTTAAAAGTCTTGTTCGAACCCTAAATTTCGAGTTCGTAAGTCCATATTGGTTTAAACTATCTTGTATATTAGAAGTTAACTATTTATTGATAGTTTAGATAGTCTGTCCAATAATATTAGCAATTTCTTATATCATCGGTTAGTTTCTAGTATTTTTAATAGTGTGTGTAAAATTCTGTTGGAATTTTGATTTTTTTTGGCTTGTAGGTGAAACTAAGTAAATTAAAATTTGTTTTTATCCAGGAGACGAAAAAGTGGTTACATGCTTTCAAGCTAGCATAGTCGGTAAGAGTGTAGGATAGGGTTTTACGCCTTGAACATAATTACTTACGAATATTCTTATTATTCTATGCAATTACTTTAACTTTACTAGGAAAATATTGTATATGAAAATATTAAATAATCGTAAATGTTAGAAAAATAAGTTAATCAAAAACAAGTCACCAAACCAACATACTATCTTATCTCGAAATGTCAAATTCATACCAATTAATAAATGAATTATTTACTAAAGTTACTAATAACATACCCGAAATAGGTGTGCATATTTTGATTTATATACATAATTATATAGATATATATATAAGCAAATAAGAACAGACATATTCGATATGTTAAAATTTGCCATGTTTTAAATGGAAATAAAATCGTACACAATCCTTTTTGGTGACAATCTTTTGAATATGAAAATCAATAAACCAAAACTGATTCGATTGCTTTCCTTATTAATAATAAGTATTGTCAAATTTGTTATTACACGTATGTTAAGGTGGGAAAAAAATATTTGCTTTTTGTTTAGAAATTCATTACATACTCGTATATAACAAAAATTGAATGACAGTTTAGATAGGTGACCACATTTATAATATTATTTTTCAATAACAATTCGTATATGTAAACATAAACGAATACTGTAAAGAGTTTAACAAGTCCTTGACATTTTGAATTTATTAACCTTGATAATGGAATAAATTACCAAATAGAAATTCAAAAATGACATTATAAAATTCGGTAATATTTTTTTAAAACATTTTATGTACAAATTTTTTTATAAATTCGATGACCTGAATAGGAAAAATACATCATTTAGACTAAATTATTTTCAAGAAACTTTTAATAGGAGATTACTTACTCGTACGTATTTTATATGTTTTCATTTTTCCATGAGCTAAAAAAATAAAATTTTTACTATAATTTTGGAAAAATAATTTTAGTAGATAAACTATAAAAAATTGGCAAACGAATACTAAAAATTTTCTATACAATTATTCACCTCGAATAAAAGTAATTTTTTAGCCAAATTGCAATTAATCAAGTGCACTATTTTCTTTATTGTATCGAATGGAAATATTTCAAGACCATTCATATTTTGTACATTATTTTTTATTTGCAAACGATTACTAAAAATGAATAAATAATGATATAGTAAACAAATAATATATGACTGATAGAATATTTTTAAAAGAAAATTAAATTATTAATAAATTTTTATAATTCAATTAAAATGAAAACTGAAAAAAAATGTTTATATTTTATAATATAAAAAAAAGGGTCATTCAACAAGTACTTAGCCTCACCGCCCGATGGAACTGCTTTCACAAAAGCAGGGTGACACGATTTACCATCGTGCAGTACATTCTTTTAGTAGCCTACTGTCCAATTTTTAGTCGATTCCCTTCATTAGTTTTGTTTTGAGAGCGTTTGAAAGCTAGCGTGTCGGTCGGTTGCACAAAAATGGAAAAAGAACAATATCGTTCGGTGATTAGATTCTTGTTTTTGGAAGGGAAAACGCGCAGCGAAATCATAGATCGCTTGGATGCTGTGTATGGTGACTCTTCTCCTTCGATGGCGACCGTCAAGAATTGGTTCAACGAGTTTGTTCGTGGCCGCACGTCGGTTTTTGATGAACCATGCCGAGGTGCCCCGAAAACGGCTGCTACGGAGGAAAACGTTAAAAAAGTCCACGATCTCGTGTTGGCAGACCGTCGATTGAAGGTTCACGAGATAGCTGAGACTGTGGGTATCGCAGTAGGAACGGTGCATCATATTCTACACGAAGAACTGGGCATGAGAAAGCTGTCGGCGCGATGTGTGCCGCGTTTGCTCACACCGGAAAACAAGCGCAATCGTGAGATCACATCGGCGACGTGTTTGGCGCTGTTTCAGCGCAATCCAGCGGAGTTCTTGCGTCGTTTCGTGACCGTCGACGAAACATGGATTCACTGGTACACACCAGAGACCAAGGAACAGTCGAAACAGTGGACTTCACCCGGCGAACGTGCTCCGAAGAAGGCGAAGACTGTTCGATCGGCCGGAAAGGTGATGGCCACCGTTTTCTGGGATTCACAAGGTGTGATCCACATCGATTACCTCGAGAAGGGTAAAACAATCACGGGGCGCTACTATGCTGACTTATTGGGCCGATTTGACGTCGAATTGAAGAAAAAGCGGCCCCGCTTTGCAAAGAAAAAAGTGCTGTTCCACCACGACAACGCGCCGGCTCACACCTCCGCTGTCGCCATGGCCAAATTGGTCGAATTGCGCTACGAATTGCTGCCCCATCCACCGTACTCTCCAGATTTGGCCCCCTGTGACGACTTTTTGTTTCCAAACCTGAAAAAATCACTCGCCGGGAATAGATTTGGGTCGAATGAGGAGGTCATCGTCGCCACGGAGGCCTATTTTGCTTCCCTCGAGAAAATGTATATTTTTGACGGGTTAAAAAAGTTAGAGCATCGCTGGGCCAAGTGTATCGAGCTTGAAGGAGATTATGTGGAAAAATAAATTGCCACCTTTCCAAAATTTTCGTTTTTCTTTTGTAGGCTAAGTACTTGTTGAATGTTAACGTAACGGAAAATGTGCTTTTTATATCAGTTATTTAACCTTGTGATAATTAAAGAATGCAATTATATATTCATCTTTATTATTAATAAATAAGTAAATATTTATTTACCGATTATATTATTAACAACAACTCATATCGTTACTATCTATATAATCAAGTCATATCATCTACATTATTAAGATATGATAGAGAAGATTTTCCTAAAGTATAGCAATTGATTTTTTCTAGCCTTTTTATCATTATTTTTTATAATAAAAATTACATGAAAAATTATAAAATTGATCAAGAATAGTTTTATTTTTTTTTAAGAAAGAATTTTGGCAAAAGATCTTACAAAAAAATTTCCTTAAAAAAATTCGGAATATCTGAATAGATTCAATACAAATAAACAGTTTATTTTCATTCGGAAGTTATTTACGAACCACCACTAACGATGATTTACTAAATATTTCCTCTTTTCAAAAATATAAAACGAATATTTACATTTATAATAATTACGAGTGTACACATATGTTAATAATGAGACTAGGAAATAATTATAAACGATTTAATCTTTATGACCGGATATGGTAAAATTTTAGTCTAAAACATTCAATTTGTGTTAAATTTTACACAAAAATATTTAAACATCATTTTCAAAGAATACTTGTTTAAGTTCAATTGTATTTAAAAGAAAGTGTTAATAGCATATCGTTAAATATTTGACTAATAAGTATTAGGTTAAGTAAGTATAGTTTGTATAATTAAAATTGGTTTTTGCTATTGAAGAATTACTCAATAAAAAAAAATATTTCTATAATTTTTAAAATTATAATTTTTAAATAGATCCCTCTTTTTTCTATAAAAATATTACTGTTAATTTTGATTTTTCTATTATTTTTTTTATAAATATAAAAATTAATAGTAACATTACTGCAGTTATTGCCCATAACTAAGGAGGGGCTGGTGAACATTCAAATTACTGGATGTGGCTGTGTGATCTTTACCATAGAAAATTTTTGTTCAAAAATGCTTTACAATTAGTAAAATATAAGCAATCAAAATCCAATTACTTAGACACTAAATATCCAAAAAGCACGCAGGATTTTTAATAAGTCCATTGCTAAAATTGTTTCTCGTGCGGTAGGCAAACGCGCACTACACTGCACCGTACGTGATTCTATGTACATAACTACAGGCAGCGTCATATCAGGCAGTTAACGAATAACACGTACCGTAAAAACTGACGTCAACGTGCGATAAATAGTAACGTCCGTGCGTGTCGGTGGTGATTGTGCGCTCAACATTTGCTGCAGCGTCCAAGCACAGACATAAGGCATGGTTCTGCGTGATGCGTTCAGTTTATGAGCAAATATGATGCACGTACGCACCTCAAAAAAAAAAAAAAAACTTAAAAATTTGTTTTATAAAAATTTATAATAATTAAAATTTTTATTTTTGTAAAAAAAAATATTTTAATTTTAAATAAAATTTAAAATAAATAAAAAATTTTCAATAAAAAGTAAGCTTAGTTTCTGGGCGCAAATAAACGGTTATCCATTTTATATTTTGGAAAGTACATTACTACCATTTAGTATAATTAATTAATATATATATTATTTATAATTATATATATTTTGATTAAAGTTTGCCATTTTATAATATTTAGTGTTTAATCAAATGAAAAATTAAAGTCTTTTGACAATGGAGTGTGCAGACGATACTCCGACTGGGTGGGTGCTGGAACAGCAGATTTTTGGATGCAAATTTTTCATACAATTTTTTTTTAGCAATGCGGCTTAATTTTTTATTTGATAAATATTCCAATAAGCAAAAACAGCATATATAGAGTTCTGAAAATCCACATGTGACTGTAAAAATAAGTGAATGTTTGGTGTACATACTTTGGAAAAATACGAAGAAGAGCACGTTACCATCAGTTCTGAACAATAAAAAACTTTTTTTTCTCTTAAATTTTAAGATTTTAATCGAAACTATATATTATTTTAAAAAAATTATTTGAAATTTTCTTTTATTTATGTATAATTAAAAGATTTTGCAAATATAATAAAGTAAAGTATTTAATAAAATCTAAATTTTAATTCTAGTTCATTTAACTTTACTTTACGAAGCACAAATTGGATAACCTTTTATGAATTTTTCCCAACAAAATACGTTATACTCCTAGTCATCAATTTAAAAGTGTACGCAGTCATTTACTAAATACTCGTAAATTTCAGAATATTTTTTTTTGTATATATTATATTATTTTTTATAATTGTACTCAATAAAATTTATAATAACGATAATATGTAAACAGATTTAATACTTGATTTTATATAATAAAGCATGTCTCGGAAAAATCCAATTGCGAGTGTTTATGACAAATTTAAAGCAAAAAATTTATATAATATCACACACTAATAACAAGTAATACTCGTATCTTAATAGAAAAAGATATTGTTGCAATTTCAACTTGTTACAGATTATACAATATATAGTGTAGAATAATTTAAAGAAATTACGAATGTGTGAACGTTTTGAAAAGAAAATATCACAATTGAACGTACATTTATGGGGAGTTATAAGATAATAAAACATCACAGGTATTTGTAAGTAATGGAAGGTTACCGTAAGTTGAAAAAATTTTAATTGAAGCAATATTAAACGTATTCTATTTGTTTGAGAGCATATAAATTTATTTCAAAGAAAAATTAGAATAAACTCCACCCATAAAACAATTTCAATATTAATCAAACAAACTAAATACAATAACGACATAAATCTTATCTATATATTATCATTTTCATGTACAATACACAGATTAAAATTCATCACATTTTTCTACCTTAAAATCAAACGAAAATTTAGCATTTTTTTATTAGCTAAAAACATTGAAAATAGTTTATTTAATATAAGCTAATAATATTAACATGATTTCCTATTAAAGGTATGGAAAATTTCCGAAAGAAAACAAGAAATTAATGTCAAATCAACTATTATTAAGATAATTATTAATTTTATTTAGTCGGCAAGCTCAAATCTACATAATTTTCTATCGGAAATTTATTGTGAGTAGTTTTTAAAAGAAATATCATACAAAAAAAAAACACGAGTATTTGACGAGCTGAAGCTTGTGCAATAATAGTCCGACTGCGTTACAAATTCTCTATTTCATCAGCTCCTAATACACTACAAATTATTGTATTTGGTATTTTGCTAGGTCAATAATGTGAAAAAAAAATTAATTTTGTAATACAAAAAAAATCGAACTCGTTAATAAATTGAAACGGAAATCATCTAGTCATACTCGTACATTTTAAATTGTTAACTAACTACCTTGCACCTGAACCTTCACATAATTGGTAATAGTTTATTTGATGTTTTTTATTCAATGGTAATGTATATGAATTTATTTGTATTTATGTAATTAAGAGTTGCTTAAACAGATTTATAGAGTTGTACATATTTTTTTTCTGTGAGAATTCCTATAAAAAATATTGAAAACTTTTATGGTCGTAATATTATTGAAATTGTGGAACCTTTTTAAAAAAAAAACCTCATATAAATATTTTGATAATGAGCCATAAACAAAACAATTATTATTATTGTTTTTGTTTGTTTTTTTTTCTAAATAAAAATCAAAGTAACTTTATTATATTAATAAGAAATTAGTATTTGAAAATTTATAATGGAGGTCATAGTTATTATTAATACTTTTTTTATAGCCAAATTGAGACTTTTACTTTCTATTAGTTCTATGACTATTAACTTTCACTAATAATATTGTACATAGTCAGGCATATGTGTAACATATATCAATACTCTATACTAGCTTAATATTAATATAATATTTTCTTAGAAGCAAATTTTAAAATGACATTTGTGTGAGAATTTTCAAATTTTGAAATTGTTTTTATACTTTATTGAAATAACAATATTCTAAGCAGATTATATATTTCTAGCTTGTAAGAACTACAAGATAATTAACTTGTATTTAACTGGTAGTTGCAGATATGTGCGTGGAGTATTGAGAAAGCGGTCAGCTGGTTGAGACCGCTTACCGCAGGAATTGATGGAAGATTGAATATTTGCCGATTTCATGTGTGGGGCTCGAAAGAAGGAACAAGAAGACGAAGAAAAGGAAATTATTCTAATGTGAGTGGAGTCGTACCTGAAGATGATGCGGAAAATGAAAAAGATGAAGTAGAGGAAGAAGAAGAATAAAATACAGAGAAGGAAGAAAATAAAGAAAATGATAAAATTGAAGAAAATGAAGAAGTTAAAGAAGATGAAGAAAATGAAGAAGAAGATGAAGAAGATGAAAATGAAAACGAGAAAGAAAATGAAAAAGATAAAGTAGAGGATGAAGAGAATGAAAATGAGGACGAGGAAGAAGATAAAGTAAAGAAAGAAGAGGAAGAAGGTAAAGAAAATGAAGAACATGACGAAGATTACGAAGAAGATAAAGAAGATGACGAAGAAAATAAAGAAGATGACGAAGAAAATAAAGAATATGGATAAAAAGAAGATGAAGAAGTAAAGAAATAAGAGGAAGAAGGTGAAGAAGATGAAGAAGATAAAGAAAATGAAGAAAAGAAGAAGATGAAGAAGATAAAGAAAATGAAGAAAAGGAAGAAGATGACGAAGAAGATGAAGAAGATAACGAAGAAGAAGATGAAAATGAGAACAAAAAAGAAAATGAAAAAGATAAAGTAGAGGATGAAGAGAATGAAAATGAGGATGAGGAAGAAGATAAAGTAAATGAAGAAGAGGAAGAAGGTAAAGAAAATGAAGAACATGAAGAAGATTACGAAGAAGATAAAGAAGATGACGGAGAAAATAAAGAAGATGACGAAGAAAATAAAGAAGATGGATAAAAAGAAGATGAAAAAGTAAAGGAAGAAGAGGAAGAAGGTGAAGAAGATGAAGAAGATGACGCAAAATAAGAAAAGAAGAAAATGAAGAGGATAAAGAAAATGAAGAAAAGGAAGAAGATGACGAAGAAGATGAAGTAGAGGAAGAAGAGAAATATAATACAGAGAAGGAAGAAAATAAAGAAAATGATAAAGTTGTAGAAAATGAAGAAGTTAAAGAAGATGAAGAAAATGAAGAAGAAGATGAAGAAGATGAAAATGAAAACGAGAAAGAAAATGAAAAAGATAAAGTAGAGGATGAAGAGAATGAAAATGAGGATGAGGAAGAAGACAAAGTAAAGAAAGAAGAGGAAGAAGGTAAAGAAAATGAAGAACATGACGAAGATTACGAAGAAGATAAAGAAGATGACGAAGAAAATAAAGAAGATGACGAAGAAAATAAAGAAGATGGATAAAAAGAAGATGAAGAAGTAAAGGAATAAGAGGAAGAAGGTGAAGAAGATGAAGAAGATAAAGAAAATGAAGAAAAGAAGAAGATGAAGAAGATAAAGAAAATGAAGAAAAGGAAGAAGATGACGAAGAAGATGAAGAAGATAACGAAGAAGAAGATGAAAATGAGAACGAAAAAGAAAATGAAAAAGATAAAGTAGAGGATGAAGAGAATGAAAATGAGGATGAGGAAGAAGATAAAGTAAAGGAAGAAGAGGAAGAAGGTAAAGAAAATGAAGAACATGAAGAAGATTACGAAGAAGATAAAGAAGATGACGGAGAAAATAAAGAAGATGGATAAAAAGAAGATGAAGAAGTAAAGGAAGCAGAGGAAGAAGGTGAAGAAGATGAAGAAGAAGACGCAAAATAAGAAAAGAAGAAAATGAAGAAGATAAAGAAAATGAAGAAAAGGAAGAAGATAACGAAGAAGATGAAGAAAATAACAAAGAAGATGAAGAAGATAAAGAAAATGAAGAAAAGGAAGGAGACGACGGAGAAGATGAAGAAGATGACGAAGAAGATGAAGAAGATAAAGAAAATGAAGAAAAGGAAGAAGACGACGGAGAAGATGAAGAAGATGACGAAGAAGATGAAGAAGATGCAGAAGATGAAGAAGATAAAGAAGATGAAGTAGAGGAAGAAGAGGATGAAAATAAGGACGAGGAAGAAGATAAGTTAAAGGAAGAGGGGAAGAAGGTGATGACGATGAAGGCAATGTAGAAGATGAAGAAGAAGAAAAAAAGAAGAAGATAAAGAAAAACAAGAAGAAAAGGAGAAAAAGGGGCAGCCTCAGAGAATGTTACATGCATGAAAGGGGCCAAGCAACAGATCGAAGAAGGATGCATTGGATTGAAGTTCAACGAGCTAGATTATCGCTTGACATGCGTGCAACTACGTGGATCTAGTCAGCCGAGCTGGCGAAACTCGTTACTGAACAGGTTTTTTTTGCGTGTTGCCCTAATGTGATATCCTCAAGGAATAAGACACAACTACATCAGCTATCACAAAATGTCACAAAAGATAAATATAATTTTCAGGCTGTTAAGGAGTTCATTTATTTAGGGTCTTAAATAAACTTCAAAAATAAAATTTATATAAAGTTTTAAATAGACTTCCTCATTTCTTAGGGCCTTAAATAGACTTTTGAGGTAGATGAAGTATTATGAAGTCTTATTTAACTTGAACGGAAGATTTTCACTCAAATTAATTACATGGGTCTACTTATAAGACCTTAAAATGGTATACTTTAATGTATGGACAATAGCGGATAGTAGTGAAGTTATACTTGTTCGCTCTTTATGAATATGGAAACTGGAGAATTATACATAACAAAGAGTTACTATTACATAGTAGCTACTCTGGCGGGAAGCTGATGTTACTCAAAATTTTAGTTTTAATAATAACTTTGTGGCGATTACTGAGACAAATCATGCAAATAAATAAAGAGGCGCCGGTAAATCTATTTTTATCTAGAAACCCAGTTCTTAGTTAGTGGACATGTAAGGGTAATAAGACCTAAACAGACTCCATGACAGGAATAAAAGGGAAAATCTTTTCATCAGAGAAATTTGCCCAACTCTTCTTTAACCGAGGTTATCGATTGAGATGCATGCAACTACCTGGATCTAGTCTGGGGAGCTGGCGAAATCCATTACTGGACAGGTCTGTTTTGCACGTTGATTGGGTGTATTTTAGTTTCTATCTTAGATATAATAGAGTATAAGGATATACGATCGCTCTAAATGTATACGAATTTAATTGAAGCCAAAAAAATCTCGTGGAATTGCAATGAACCAAAAACCTCATCTGCCGATTCTTACCCATCTATTAACTTAAAATTAAGTTGCAAATTCTGTATGTCTAAAATTTATATCAAACACTTTTTTTTTAAAACAAAAAGTGTAATTTTACTTACACAAAAAAAAAATTAAAAATATTATAAAAATCTTTTTTAACTGCTGTGCCTGACATCTATTTTTCTACTTATCGAACTAAAAACCATATTTTGGTTGGATTTTGACACATCGAATGTAAATAATCATTTCGTTTTTTAAATCATTTTTAAAGTGAATTATAAAAATTGAAGTGAAAATAGTGAATATTTATGTAAAAAAGTGAGCTTAATAATTTAATATATTGAAATATTTAAAGAAAATGAAGTATTCAGTTAAAAAGTGGTTTAGTTATGAGGACAACTCGCTTTAAAAGCGAATTTCGTTTTTCAGGTGAGTTGTCGGTAAAAAGGAATAATATATTTGAATAAATGTCATTTTCCCCTATTATTCAACTAATTTTTTGTGGATTGCCAGTGCTCTAAGTGATTAAAAACTAAAAAAATACTTGTGCAACATTGAAACTATGTAACACAGACGATTAACATATTTGTGATCGAGTTGATGTGTCAATGGCGGTCGCCTGATTACTTTCCGATAGGGGTTTTATTGGTTTTATATTGTCAAATACGTAAAAATTGTACCTATTAATATACAAAAATCCAAGGCAACTGTACTAAAAAATCATTTATGAGATTATAATTTTAGATTTGAATTTTTATATTAATATTATATATGATATTAGAACTCAATGCTTATATAACATACTATTCCAACTTATAGCTATAGCTGCTTAAGAAACCCTTTCAGTAAATTTCTTGTTATAAAAATTATTCGATGATCCCTATTAATTTTTTGATCTATTTACAGAATTTAATCAGAAAAGTAAGTATTGTAGAAGTTCTGTTCCATTTTTTGAAATTTAAACTTTTATATGAAAATAAATGAATTCTATCAACAACCACAACTATTTTATTAAGTTTCTATATCTAAATTTATTAAATTAAATTACCATCACAATTATTTAATTAATTTAAATAACTTCGACTATTATTTTAAATTATGTGCTCCAAAGTAATATGTACAAATATAAAATTGCCCCTATCTGAAAGATCTTAGATTAAATGTTTAAGTAGCTTTAAGGTTTTATTGCATTTTTTGCTTCAACTTGGTGCTTCAATCTTAGATCCCTATGGTCATAGGCGGCCCGTGGTATTATGTCTGCCACGTTAAATATAATTGCAATAATGTATTTTTAATTTTGTAAGTGTTTGGTTTTCAAATTTCCAAAAAAAAAACATAGAAAATATGCAAAAGTGCATAAAATTTTTATTTGAACTGATAAATCAATGCTTCCCATTTACTTTTTAAAGATTACGAGTATTTTATGTAAGTATTGGCTCCGATTACATTTTAAGTGATCTATGGGAGAGGTTTAATTTTGGACTACTTTTTCGACCATCTCGGCTAATGTCTCGCTAATAACACGTGTATTGTTGTCATCCAAGGCTGCAAGTGATGCTGGTTTATCGATATAGATGAGTGACTTTATATAGCCCCATAAAAAATAGTCTGGAGGCGTCAAATCGTACAATCTAGGCGGCCAACTCTCTGGTCCGAATCGTGAGATAATTTGCACACCGAACTCATCTCTCAATATGTCCATTGTTTCACGTGCTGTCTTGTTGAAACCACATGTCGACCAGATGCAGTTCTTGCATTTTGTGCAAAAAAAAAAGTTCGAAATCATCGGGCGATAGCGGGCGCCATAGACGGTAACGTTGCGGCCATCGCGATCTTTGAAGA
The DNA here is from genome assembly GCA_958298945.1 of Atherix ibis. Taxonomy (NCBI): domain Eukaryota; kingdom Metazoa; phylum Arthropoda; class Insecta; order Diptera; family Athericidae; genus Atherix; species Atherix ibis. The sequence continues at coordinate 23,503,903 of OY282605.1, read as the reverse complement.
ACCGTATCAAACACTACATTTTTCTGGGTGCAATGGCAGTTCTTGTTTTGCTTCTGCTTATGCATCAGACAAAATCCAACAATTTTGCTTATTCACACATCAATTTAACCAGAAATGAGTTTTGTAGCTGAACGCAATTTTTTTGTAAAAAACGGATTTTTCTCACCGAAAATATGAAGCTTTGAAAAGTTGTTCGGCTTCAGTTCTTGCACGAGCTGTATTTTATATACTTTCAGACCAAGATCCCTGCGTAAAATCTTCCACATAGTCGAGTAACACAATCCCAATTGCTGTGAACGCCGACCCATAGACAAATCGCGGTCTTTACCAATACTGGACGCTACGGCAGCACTATTTTCCTTTGTACGTACTTTCCGTACACGGGTTAGTGGTTTGATGTCCAATAGCATCAAATTGCTGCAAAATTTTGTCATTATGGCTTGAATTGCTCGCTCAAACATAAAATAGTCGAAGTACACGAAACACATTTTTCAAAGAGCACAAATGTTAATAATAAAATTTAATCATTTGTAAACGTTGCTCGTATAATACGTGTCTTGTGTCAAAGTGTCAAGTCACGTGTTACGCGTGATATGGCAAAAATTAAAACATAAAAAACCAAACAGTAAAAAAATCTTAAATTAAAGAATACCTGGATGGGCCCTTACCTTAGATTAAAGAATACCTGGATAGGCCCTCACCGTATATGTATACGCAATTTTGTGTACAAATTTTTACGAGGGGGATATGACTGTCAAAAATTTTTAATGTAGACATGACACCCACTGCCATCTAGTTTTCGTAATAGAAATTTATTGAATTGTAAAAGCATAATTTATATTCATTTTAATTCACTTATTGAAAACAAAAATACAATTTAAACACAACGATAGGCAATTTTTATTTTTTGTACAATCTTTTGATACGAAATGGAATTCTATTTTAGGTTCATTATTCATTTCGTAAATATCAATGAAATGTCAAGCGCCTTAATTTTGTAGACTTTCGGAGAGTTTTAAAACATCGCCATTCTCCATGAAAGTGGTAACTTAAGAGCTATTGTTGTCATTTGTCAAGTTTTATTTTGGCACATCGGAAAATGCAATAAACGTGTTTTTTTCACATAATTACAAGTATTTACGGAAAAGTAAGTATTTTTATAAATAGTTATATTGTTGAAAAAACTTAATACGAAGTTTTTATTTCAGAAAATGAAGTGTTTTATGAAGAATTGATTCTCAACCGAAGAAATGAGGAAGCCGGGAATTTCTTTCATTCGGTAAGTTGACATCTTTATTTTTACTAAACAAAATAACAAAAACTTTATTTGTGATGTGCCTAAATGCCTTTTAGTGATTTATTTTATGCAAAAAGTGGTCAAAAAGTCAAAAGTTCGGCATTGAATAAATATAAACAAATCCGATGTTGACAGTTCAATGTTTACCAGAAAATAGTTCAGTGCCGGTGCATGTAAAGTGTGTGTAAGAAAATTATGTTAATCCTTGATTAAAAAAGTAAAAGTAACGATCGTATATTCATATGTTAACTTTACAGGCTCCCACAAAATAACTGATTACGGGAAAAGTGGATTGTGGCAGCAGCAGCATCCGGTATTCCCAAGAATCGGGGACGTTGTGTGCTCGCACCACTTTCATAGAGCAGACATTAAAGTAGGAGCGAGCAGGAGCAGATTACAAAGAAATGCTATTCCTTCCGTATTTGGTACATATAGGATAGCCAAACGGTAAGTTTTAATACTACAAAATTAATAATTGCAATAAATAATAAATAAATAATATTTTTTTCACTATATATAATTTAATAAATAATATATAGTATAGTGAAATAAATAAATAAGTAATATTTTAAAATAGAATACTGTGTATTACACATGCCTATTTAAATTACCATTAATTCTGCATTTTTCGAATGGGTATTAATTTGTGCACATAAATAACTTGCAATTCATATTTTTATATTGTCTTCCCCACTTTAAAAATTCTGTTTTAATAAATTATATACAATTAAATAAATAAAATGAAAATACATAATAAATAAATAAATATATTAAAAAATAGAATACTGTGTTTTATTGCATATTTACAAAACTAATTCCATCAAACAACAAGACCCGCAATATTAAAAAAAATATGCTTCTTTGCGCATAAATACTGAACTTATAAATTGGCCCACAATGATTTACGCCGTTTCTGTTGTATTGCACGTGTGTGCGTTCTACGAATGTATTGCCAACAAAATTTGGACAGAATTTTTGTGTAGAGGCCTATCCAGTTATTCTTTTATCTAAGAAAAAAATCACCCGATTTTTTTTGAATATTAATGATAAATAATATGGTTAAAAAAAAATTGTATGTGACAATTTAAAAAAATAAAACAAATCTGTATTTTTAAAAATCTTATCATATATTCTAAAACAATACTAATCTATTTGTAACATAATATTAAAAAAATTATATTTAAATGAATTTAATAATTTTAATTAAAAATCGATCGTTCCACAAAGACGCACGGGCAACGACGAGTAATTTCAATCGAGATAAAGCACAGCAGTTGCAGATATTGCGGCGCACAAGCTAAGCGCACTGGCTGCATATAGCACGGCGCTAGTAGTATTCAAAGCGGCTATCAGTGAACCAATACTGAGCGAGACTATCAGTTGTGCAATAAAAACCATGCTGCTAATGATGGCAACGTCAGTCCCTAGACCGCGGTTTTCTTTCAGCGGAACATTTTCACCGCTTTTCTTTCGGAACTGAAATAAAAGAATTTATTTTCATTAAATAACCAATAGAAAATTGGGTATATTCGATTAAAAAATCAATAGTTTGATAGTTTAGATTGCATACTATCAGGCGTGCTATAATAATTGTATTCACACGAATGCGTACATTCGGGCGCACAATGTATTTGGTACGTAGTTACGTCTGTTTCTCTGTAGCACAGTTCAAATGTCTGTCTGTCTGTATTGGGTTGTCCGGGAAGTAATTTCGGTTTTTTTTTAAAAATGTTAAAAATTCGGTTTTTGCAAAATCTTTTTAAATGTTATAAAAAAAAAATCATTAAAAATCCACATGATATAATAGCTTTTGTATATGAAAATTCTAAAAAATATTAGTCCAATTTCGAATTACGCATTCTAATAATTAAGTTTATCAATAAAATAAACGTAAACTTATTGTATATATTTGACTCGCAACCTGAGTTCCTTCTCTGTTTCGTATGCGAGATTTTATTGTTACGGCGATATTTGATCTTTTTAATTATTTTACTCATTCGTTCGCACATCACCATCGCAACAGATTAAGATGGAGATGCGATTGCAATTACAATCTGTTCAAATTTTCATGTTAAACACAATACTTTTCTAATCACTAGTTATAGTTTATTTTTTCACGTGGTTTAGTTGCCCGCGCATAAGACCATGACTATAGGAATCGGGATACGCTCAATCAACGCACCACCATTACTGGCAGTTAACAGATAGAATCAGTTACAAGCTGACTCTCCACCTGCTGATTGCGAGGACTATCTAAACCTCTACTGTCATTAGCAGTGACAGTGCCCGAGATAAGTGCAATGCATTGCTACATTTGCCAGTTACCTCCCACCTGCGATCAGAAGACCGTACCCGCGACATGGGTATTAACCACAACCACCACGTAGCTGCCAAATGGCGCCTCACCTCAATCGGGCACAGTATATTCTACTGTGGGGCTCCCGATCACCGTGGTACCCATTTTTGTTTTAAGAGTACTTTGATTTGTACTCCGCTCGTAGAGCTACGGTAAGGAATCTTGTAAATTCCTAGACACCGCTAAGCCAGCTCAGGTACGCGGGTTCGCCAAAACCCGAAGGTACAACCGGAATTGACCTTGGTCTTTCAGCCGGTTGTAGCCACCCTGCGTGTCATTCACGCACTCATTCACGCACCATTCTCATTCGTCTCTCAAACAGTGCCACGGCAAACGAATTCAAGCATTCATATCTCTCTTTTACACTCAAAACACCACTCACATTCACACCCTCCTCATTCACCACGATTCCACACGCCTCCAAATCACGCAAGTCCCCGTACAGGCCACACTCCACGAGAAGGTGCTTAACACTCTCCTCCTCCGCCCCACAAAAGCATCTAGCCTCCGTAGCCAGACCACGTCTATACAGGAACCCATTCATACTGCCGTGTCCCGTGAGCCAATACCCAAGGAACAGACCAAATTCAAAACCATACGCAGAGGAGAAGCACACATCCGATATGAACATGTACGTCCCTCTACCATTCACACTCTCATTCCATCGTTGCTGCCATATCTCATGCATCTTGTTCAGGACCAGTACGCGCTGATGGCGCGGACTGAGATTCTGAACCTCATCATTTCCAGCCGGACAACCTGCCAGCGGGATGCCCCGGCGCAGACGGTAGTGGATACTTCCACGCAGCACCTCCAGGTCCCATGGAATTTCTCCCATGAGAACCTGCATCGCCTCGGTCGACACGGTCCTACACACATTCAAATATGCACACAATACCATACGCTGCACTGAGTTTATGGCCACCCTCGCATACTGGTAGCGCATAGTATCAGCCCACACACATGACGCATACATAGCACATGGAACGAACACACTTTTGTACAGGATTCTCACCGTTCTGGTCCGAAGCCCCCATTCCTTGCGAAGCACTCGCACCAGCATGCCAGTCAAACCGGCCACGCGCCCCCTCAGACGTTGCAAGTGAGGCCGAAACAACATACACACGGTTTTCCTTTCGGAAACCCTCACACCCATCCTTTCCCCCCATTCACAAACCATACGCATAAAGCGGCTTCCCGCCACTTCCACCGCAGACCTACTCCCTCCCCCTCAATCAAGAGCAGAAGATCGTTCGCATATGCAACCACAACACAGCCGGCCTCCTCCAACTGCACCAAGAGACCATTCATCATCATATTCCAGACAGTTGGGCCGGCCACAGATCCCTGTGGACAGCCACGCACCATCTGGCGAACAACCCTCCCATTATTCCCGCACATCACCGCATACCGTTCATGGAAGTAACTCCGCCATAGCGGAGCCTCCTCGCATGAAACCTCCACTAGTCGCTCAATGATGCGATCCCATCGCAGGCAGCCGAACGCATTCTTGAAATCTACAAACACACCACATACGTACTAGCCCACACTTTCATCCACATACTGCCTTACATGCATCCAGGCGTCCTCAGTCGATTTGCCTTTCGTAAATCCATACTGACAGCTTTTCTAATCACCAGTTGGAATGGTTATTCCCGTCGCAACACTAACTTTTTTTGTTTATACTTAATGTTCCGAAAGAAATACGGTGGAACATTTTCACCGCTATTCTTTCGGAACTGAAATAATTGAATTTATTTTCATTAAATGACCAATAGAAAATTGAGACTTTTCGATATAAAAAAAAACTATCAATTTTTTTTTCACTTACACAGCCTTGTGAATGATATTGTGCTACCAGGACGAATGGCATTGTAAATAATGTTGCATAAATTATGCCTGCTGTTGTACTAAATATCAATACTCCTGGTTTAGTTGGCCATAATCCTAATATTAACATTCCAATTCCATATACTAATATACCTCCAATATATACGACTTTGGTTCTGAAATAAAACGAATCTTATACGAAATCTTATTATTTTGATAGAGTTTATAAGAACTTACGATAACCTTCGTATTAACTTTTCAACAATACAAGAATATACTGAACACGAAAGAGAAAATACTGATAATCCCCAACATCCGAATCGAACACCTTCTTGATATAAATTGAATTTTTCACTATTCTTTGCTGCCTATTATAATCAAATAATAAACATAGTTTATTTTTTAAATTATTCAACAAAAAAAATTGAATAAAATCATTTACCGATGGATCACCCTCGAATACAGCCTCGCCAACAAAGTCCGTAAAATAAAGACAATAGCAAACAAAACTCATCCAACATAGAAGATTTGTTAAACTGAGTATTCTCATAGATTTCGGCATAAAAATAATGCTCTTCAAATATTGTCCTAGAGTGATTTTTTCATCACACTCGCTACTCTCAATCATTTCCGTAAATGTTCCCATATCCTTATTTGGTGCACTCATACCAGCTCCATTTGTTATTATTGTTCGACTATGAACTATTGGCTTATCAACAGTTCTTTCCCTCGATATGCTCATATTAGATACGTTCAATTCGATCATTTTTGGATGCTGTTCAATTTTATTTTCATTTTTTTTTTATAACACCTGCATTAGTGTAAAAAGCAAATATTTACCTCCTTAATAGTATAGACATCATTATTATTTTTTGCCATTTCTTTTCGAATAGCAGCTGCAGTAATTGGTCGTAACATTTCATCTCGTTCGAGCAATTTTAATGGAATCTCACGAAAACTCGTTATGGTTATAAGGAAACAGATAATAAAAGCAATTGTTACTATTCCAAAAACTGCTTTTATATTACCACCAAATAGATCACCTAAAATCAAAAAAAAAAAAAATACAAATGAATAAAAATGTATAATTTTTGTAATTTTCAAAATTACCAATTTTAGTTTCTTCCCAATTAATCGCACCTAAAGCATAGCCCAAACAACCACCAAGTCCTGCCATTATTGTGAAGGTACTCATTGCTTTCGAATGATCTCCTATAATTAATTAAAAATTATTTTAAGGTTGAGATATTATGAATTTATAGTAAAAAAAGAAAAAAAGAAATCACCAACCTGGAATACACACATCCAGTAAATATGTTCGGGCCGGAGTTTGGCATGTATCTGCACTGAAGTCCAATAACATTGTACCCAATATTGTGAATACTGCTGCGAATTTATAGTATAATGCAAATTCACCCTCGCCAGGTTGAACAAGTGAAGCCGATACAACGCCCGAATCTGTATAATTGAATTGATTTCCCATTGATTCGCCAACATCTCCTAGCAACATGCCAATATCTCGTCCATACGGTACCAAAAGTAAACCGAGGAATACGCCAAGTGATAGTAAAATAAGTATGGGACGTCTTCGTCCCAAACGAAGACGACATCGATCACTTACTGAACCCAAAATGGGAGCAACGAAAAATCCAAGAAGTGGTGATAATGCCCACACCATCGTCATATGCTTATGTTCGATACCAATTTGGAGAAGAATCGGTGAAACGAATGCTGTCTCTGCCGAATATGCCAATTCGATGCCAACGACTATACAAGATAATCGTATGATATCAAGACGTGATTTTGGTCTAAATAAAAATCAAATTACTTCAATTTCTTTGAATAATTATTAAATTTCTATGTTGGCTACTTACCGAAATGCATGTGAATAATCACTTTTCTCTGCGCGTGCATTTTCTTCTTTGATTTTTTGCAAATGCTTTACAATCGGATCATTTGGATCAAAGGATAAAATACTGCTACCACCAGCAACCATATTGATTGGATAGCAAAAAAACTCTAAAAACAAAAAAATTATTTATTATTCACTAAAAATTAATAAATAAACAAAAATTTTCTACAATCTTAACTTATTCTTTTTTAATAATAGTAAGTTTACTTTTTATTAAATTAAAAAAAAAATCGTTTTTATTCCAGTTTAAGAAATCAAAGAAAATCCTCAAAGACTGATTATGAACAGACTCTGTCTGAGTACTGGTTGGTCAAAGAAAGTATCCTCTACTTAAGTATGTATTTCAACCATAAACTGTTGTACAAAAGATCATTCACAAGGATCAATAATTAACATTTGGTATACTGACTACAAACAGCACATCTGCTAAACATCTGTAAATCTACGGTTTAAGGCAGAGTCCCTAAAAATAAGCTATTGTTCGACATTGTTAAAAATAAATCAAAAATTCTAACCATCAACCAGAATTCTGACCATGAAATTTGAGTATTTTTTTTTTTAGATTTATTTCATTATTGTGTGAGTTCTTGATTCGGAAAGGACATTTACTGAACAAATTGAACTTGAAATAAAAATATTATTTCCCATCTCCTCAATCATTTTTCTTATTTTTTTTTTAAGTTTCATGAGATATTAAAAATTATGTTTATTTGTTTATTTATATAAAAGGTCCTTTAGGCAGACGTCAGGGCCCCATTATGCCGCTATTATTAGTTAAACAGACTAGTAAGGGGTTATTAAATTTTGTAAAGAACGTTAGTTTATTTTAAGAAACTAAAAAAAGGAGGTTTAAGAAACTAAAAAAATTTCATAGGAACTTTACGCTATTGGATATCACACAACCAACCCGTGTGCGTCGAGTGCGTACAAAGGCAAATATTGCTGCCGTAGCGCCCAGTGTTGGTGAAGAGCGTTATTTGTGCATCCGTCGCCATTCACAGCAATTGGGATTGTGTTACTCGACTATGTGGAAGATTTTACGCAAGGATCTTTGGCTGTAAGCATATAAAATACAGAACCGCATCTGGTCGACAAGTGGTTTCAACAAAACGGCGCTACATGGTACACAAAACGTGAAACAATGGACATATGTGAGTTCGGTGAGCAAATTATCTCACATTTCGGAACAGTGAGTTGGCCGGCTAGATCGTGCAATTTGACGCCTCTAGAATATTTTTTTATAGGGCTACATAAAGTCACTCGTCTATGTCTATAAACCTCGAAAAATTAGTTCAAAATTGGACCTCTCGCACGGATCACTTAAAATGTAGTCGTGGCCAACATTTACATAAAATAATCTTTAAAAATTATATGGCAAGCATTGATTGATCGAATCAAATAAAAATTTTATACACTTTCATTTTTCAAAACCAAAGAATTAAAAGATTGTCCATTATTATTAGAAAAAAATTTTTGTATAATGTGACGTTTTCTAACAAGATGAGGTATTGACAGTTAAACGTCATAGCATGGCCAGATAAAGTGGGAATTATTTCCGAAAAGAAGATTTTGTGTAAGAGCTGAAGGCCATATCCTAATTCTAAGCCATCTCTATGTCTAAAATTTGGTAAGATATGTCTATGAATGGCTAAAGATGTTATTTGCTATTTGGTTAGCTGGTGAGACACCCTTTAGCCATCTTCTTACCACTTTCATTACTATTATATTGCAGGTTATGTTGGATATTGTTGAGCACAGCATTACTCGATGGGCTATAAAAGGCATGTATGGCCATTAATGAAAATAATGATGCTTTGATGATTAGGATTATAAACTGCAATCTCTACCGCCATTCTCATTGCCTACAGCTCATCCTAATATAGAGCTGTCCTAAATAGGACCTTTATTGATGTGAGGGACATACTCGTATAACTCAATGATTGTATAAGGCCGCATTAGTAAAAAACATTAAGTTATTATTAAGTCTGTCAAACTTCTTTAGAAAAAGTTTTATTTATTAGAACGGATCAGTATTAGCCTTTCACGATCCTATCCAGAAATGAAGATGCTTTTTACTCTACTCTCTACTATGGCTTCCTATCAGAATATGGAAAATTTCACTGCTCCAATTTTCGCACTTCAAAAAAACACAACTTACAGTCTTATTTTTAAGTTATTAATCTTTTGCGTATTGTAGTTTTTCACTGCCATTAGGATGTATAAGGTAACATCGTTTACGGTGAAGAGTAAAAGTTACATTGACACATTTGCGTTCGTTCACTTTTCTTCTGCTCTTGGTAGACTAGTTTTGGTGTGTTTAAATTTGAAGTTGAGGAATTTTGGAAGCATGTATCATCTCCATATCTACCAAAGAAGGATTTATAATAGATTACAATATCAGATTCATAAATGTTGTATCGAGTATCCCATAGTTTAGAAAAGATTTTTGCGAAGTTTTAGGTTATTAAAAATGGAGCACTATGCAAAAGAACAACGCGTTTTCATTGTTGAGCAATATTTTAAAAATAATGAAGGTTTGGCAGCTACAATTCGAACGAAATTATCTTCAGCGATGAGGCTTATTTTCATATTGATGGCTTAGTTAATCGACAAAATTGTCGCATATGGGGTTCATAAAATCCACGAGTAATTGTTGGGAAACAAATGCATCCACAATGTGTTACTATTTGGTGCGGATTTTGGGATAGAGGCATCACCGGACCACTCTTCTTCGAAAATGCACCTGGTCAGGTAATAGCAGTTAATGGTGCTCGCTTTAGCGACATGATAATCCAGGTTTTTGTGCCTTAACTGCGAGATATGGATGTGGACAACACGTGGTTTTAACAAGACGGTGCCACATGCCATACAGCTCGAGACACAATTCAATTACTGCATGAGTTATTTCCTGATCGTGTAATTTCCCGTTTTAGTAATCAGAATTTTAATACAATTTTACTCTTTTGAACTTTTTTCTTTGGGATTTTTTTTTAAATTCTGAGCCAATGACTACCCACGCCTTAAAGGAGGAAATTGAGTTTTGTATCAACGAAATTCAGCTACATTTATACAAAATGTCAATGGAAAAAAGCCGTGGAGCCCACTTAGCCCATATACTATAATATTTTATACATAACCCTATACTATTTACTTTATTAATTAATAAAAAAATTACAATTTTTAATTATAAATCTGCGGTTTTATATTAACTTCTATTACTTCTTGCATGACATTTGAGATACCCTATAGAAAACGGGATCAAGTATATGTGTACTACCTTGCGGAACCTTAGCCTATGTGTATATTCGAGAATTGGAAATGATTGGATAATGGTCGGTCCTTTAAAGATAAGAGATCTGTAATAAAAGGGAAAAACCGGAGTGGATATTATTCTTTTTAAGACCTTATAAAGAGGATAGTCCGAGCAACATAAGTTTTTATATCATACAATAAATTTATACAGTATAAAAATAAAAATGTATTAAAAATTAAAAAAAAAGTTTCATTAACAAAATACATTTTATTTTCTTATCATTAAAAGAGATTGAAATTTGTTCAAAGAATTTATACAAAAATAAAAAATAAATCCAAGTAGATAATTTATGAATAATATAAATCAGTAAATATAATTGATTTATAAGTAATCTTTTATTTATTTTTCGGTAATTTATAATAAATTTATTAACCTATTAAAAACTATAAATTGTCTTTATTAATGATAATAATATATATAAAAATTGTGTTATCATTTTAAATATAGGGTATCCAAAAAAAAACGAAAGATTTGAATTTTTGGAAATGATAATTCAGTTTTTTGTGTCTAAATTGCAAGATATAGATGTGAACGACATGTGGTTTTAAAAAGATGGTGCCATATGCCATACAGCCCGAGACACAATTCAATTACTGGATGAGTTATTTCGTGGTCGTGTATTTTTCCATTTTGGTGATCAGAATTTTAATACGATTTAACTCTGGTGAACTTTTTTCTTTGAGGTCTTATGAAGTCTAAGATTTACGAGGGTCATTCAACAAGTACTAAGCTTCACCGCCCGATGGAACTGCTGTCACAAAAGAAATTTACCATCGTGCAGTACATTTTTTTTAGTAGCCTACTGTCAAAGTTTCAGTCGATTCCCTTCATTAGTTTTGTTTTGAGAGCCTTTATAAGCAAGCGTGTCGGTCGGTTGCACAAAAATGGAAAAAGAACAATATCGTTCGGTGATAAGATTCTTGTTTTTGGAAGGGAAAACGCGCAGCGAAATCAAAAATCGCTTGGATGCTGTGTATGGTGACTCTTCTCCTTCGATGGCGTCCGTCAAGAATTGGTTCAACGAGTTTGTTCGTGGCCGCACGTCGGTTTTTGATGAGCCACGCCCAGGTGCCCCGAAAACGGCTGCTACGGAGGAAAACGTTAAAAAAGTCCACGATCTCGTGTTGGCAGACCGTCGATTGAAGGTTCACGAGATAGCTGAGACTGTGGGTATCGCAGTAGGAACGGTGCATCATATTCTACACGAAGAACTGGGCATGAGAAAGCTGTCGGCGCGATGGGTGCCGCGTTTGCTCACACCGGAAAACAAGCGCAACCGTGAGACCACATCAGCGACGTGTTTGGCGCTGTTTCAGCGCAATCCAGCGGAGTTCTTGCGTCGTTTCGTGACCGTCGACGAAACATGGATTCACTGGTACACACCAGAGACCAAGGAACAGTCGAAACAGTGGACTTCACCCGGCGAACGTGCTCCGAAGAAGACGAAGACTGTTCGATCGGCCGGAAAGGTGATGGCCACCGTTTTCTGGGATTCACAAGGTGTGATCCACATCGATTACCTCGAGAAGGGTATAACAATCACGGGGCGCTACTATGCTGACTTATTGGGCCGATTTGACGTCGTATTGAAGAAAAAGCGGCCCCGGTTTGCGAAGAAAAAAGTGCTGTTCCACCACGACAATGCGCCGGCTCACACCTCCTTCGTCGCCATGGCCAAATTTGTCAAATTGAGCTACGAATTGCTGCCCCATCCACCGTACTCTCCAGATTTGGCCCCCTGTGACTACTTTTTGTTTCCAAACCTGAAAAAATCACTCGCCGGCAATAGATTTGGGTCGAATGAGGAGGTTATCGAGCTTGAAGAAGTGTATCGAGCTTGAAGGAGGTCATCGTAGCCACGGAGGCCTATTTTGCTTCCCTCGAGAAAATGTATTTTTTGGACGGGTTAAAAAAGAGCATCGCTGGGCCAAGTGTATCGAGCTTGAAGGAGATTATGTGGAAAATAAATTGCCGCCTTTCCAATGACCCGCGTATGGCAACAAGCTCACGACCACAACTTTTAATTATAAATTAAAAAATTTACAACTTTTAAGTATAAATCTGTGTTTTCTAGTAAAATTACTTCTTGCGTGATTTTGTGGACATCCTTTACGTATGACAGTGCTCTTATCATAAATACGAAGAAGATTAGTTCAGTTTTAATGTTCTTATCACTAGATTTATGCATTTAAAGATTAATTGCAAAAAAATGTATTTACTTATTGTAGAAAACAAAGTTAAATTTAATTATGAGAAAATATTTGTAAAAGATAATTTTTTTAAATGTGATTTGTGATATTTTTCTAGACTAAAACGCTCAGTGGTGTCATATTTTATAGAACAATAAAAAAACAGATTTTTAGAAAAATATTTGAACAGTTAACAAATTGTATTTTTTTTTCTTTTACCGCTTATGTTAATTTTTAATACAAAACTTAACAAAATAGGTTCTTTTTTTCCATTTATTTTAGAAGCTTGATATAGTTTATGGTAAATAATATGATTGAGATATTTCACCACAAAATAGCCGCAACGACATGATGGCATTACGAAATCAAAATCACCTGACTCATGTAATAACGGATAAAAAATTACTGTAGTAAATTAAAATTATAGTAAAAATTATTTATTAACAACGAAATTAATTAATTATACATTTTCTAAATTAATTAATTATAGTAGGCTCAAATGTGGAATGCCGTAGAATTTACACTAATACATTTTGATCGCTATTAATTGGAAAGGCTTTTTTATATTTAAGTTAATATTATTTAATGATTAATTAAAGATAAATAATTTAAACATATACGCTTTAGATGAATTATATTCAATAGATTTGCTTACATAATTTTTTTTAGATAAATTATTTTCAAAAGATTTTTTTACCATTAAAAGAAAATAAGTTTATTTTTACAGAAATATTTTTGATATTTTAAAATTTAAATTTTAGTTCATATTCACCTGCTGGACTTTAATTTTTTTTTAAATCATATTTGCTTTTTTTCTTTATATTATTTTAAAAATAATGAAGAAATTTTCATTCAATTGATTTAAAAATAATAATGAAATATTTATTGCAAAAGGAAAAACTCAAATTGTTGATATGAAAAAAAAATGCCAAATACTATTTACATTTTTAAATACTGTTAAAAATTAATAATTTCATATTGTTTTGATAATATTATTATTATAAATTGAATTTTTTATACTTAAATAAATTAATAAAACTATAATTAATTTAATAATCGTTAAAAAAAGCGATTACAAATACAGCATGCACCTCTTCTAACCATAAACTAAATGTAATTTTTTTTTAAATTTTACAGATATCTACAACTATATACAATGCAGTCTAGTGACAATGTCTAGTCATGGAGGATCCAGACAGAGCCGACAAACAAACAACAAACAACAAACAAACAACAAACAAATAAAAAACAACAAACAAACAACAAACAACAAACAAACAACAAACAACAAACAAACAACAAACAACAAACAAATAACAAACAACAAACAACAAACAACAAACAACAAACAACAAACAACAAACAACAAACAAACAACAAACAACAAACAAATAAAAAACAACAAACAACAAAAAAAAAAAAACAACAAACAAACAACAAACAATAAACAACAAACAATACAACAAACAACAAACAAACAACAAACAACAAACAAACAACAAACAACAAACAACAAACAACAAACAAACAACAAACAACAAACAACAAACAACAAACAACAAACAACAAACAAACATCAAACAAACAACAAACAACAAACAACAAACAACAAACCACAAACAACAAACAACAAACAACAAACAACAAACAACAAACAACAAACAACAAACAACAAACAAATAACAAACAACAAACAAACAACAAACAGCAAACAACAAACAAACAACAAACAACGAACAAACGACAAACAACAAACAAACAACAAACAACAAACAAACATCAAACAAACAACAAACAACAAACAAACAACTCTACGCCACACCTATCTGAACAGAAACTATGGTGACGCAGACGATATATTGTCGAAGCGCACTTCGAGTCTCGAGAGCATTCCGTACTGTCCCGTATGACGCTGTCTGTGCTATCGCTAAAATGCCGCAGACAAAAGTAAACCATCGACTCATCGTCAGCAGGAAAGAAAGATTTGAGAGAGTGGCGAGATGGCAGCGGCACTGGAATTTATCGATTAAAGGAAGATGGACGCATTATCTGATTTTTAACATAGCCACGTGGACTGGAAGATGCCATGAGCAAGTGGACCACTGTACGGCTAAATTTCTAACAGGGCATGGGTGCTTCAAGGCATATTTACATTGCTTTGGGATAGAAGTTGATGCAACGCTTTAGTGGAGAAAGGAGAAAATAATCGGTGAACAGCTGTTGCAGAAGCGCATTTTGATATGGTAGCTGAATCCGTTTCCCAAGTAATAATGAAGCTCAGCTAAAGTAAAGGAATGAGAAAAGGGCAGCCTGTTGTCTAAATAGGAGATAGATTTAACGTCCGTCTCCTCCAAATAAATTCATACCCAGAGGTGTTTCCGTTGAGAGTTATGATTGAGTAAAAATCAGTATCTCTACAACGTCTTTCAAAAATCTCGCCCCTTCCCGAGTTAAAAAAAAAAACAAGCAAATTTATATAACAATATTGTAGAGGGTTACGGTTATTACCTACGGAAACTTAGTGGAGAATAGCGGTTGAACAAAGGAGTTCATATTATTGGAAAAGACAGACAATAATACAACTTTTTATAATGAGATGCTTTCAATTAACGAACAAATAAGATCATATTGAAAAATACTTTTGTTAAAATCGACAATATTACAAAGTATTTGTGAATAGAGGGATTCGATACGATGCAAATTGGAAGGTTTAGTAAAGCTCCAGAGTTCTTGTCTGAAAGCCCATACACGAAGTTAGGCAGAAAAAAATCTAATTTTGTTTTCATTACAATAATTTTATTTTATCCTTCAAAGTCGACAGAAACTGATTGCCTCTAACTCCTCTGTTACACTCCTTTGGATGTTATCGACAGTACCAAGGTGATATTCTTTCAGTATTTTTTTTTTATCTTGTTGAAAAATGACTAAGATCAGCTGAATAGTGGACTGGAGAACTACAGGAATTCCATTTTCCGACAAAACTCGTTGAGGAAGATGGTTGTGTGAAAAGAAAATGTTCAAAGTGGAGCATCAATTTGTCTGCAGTGACGCAAAGAACTCTGTTTCTGAGCCTTTCACCGTAGTTACCGGATGAGATTAAAACTTGTGTTCAACGTCTAAGCGCAATTAACATCCAAGCTAAATATACGAGGTATGTTCAAAAAGTATCACGAATTTTGTGTTTTTTTAAAAATTATTTATTTATTCATGAATATCTATTTTGTCCTCTTCAAAGTAATCCACAATAGATATTATACACTTGTGCCAACGTTTTTTCCAATCCTCGAAGCACTTCAAAAAATCATTTTTTGTGATGTTATTCAGCTCCTCCTTCGATGCTGTCTTAATCTTCTCAATCGTAGCGTAGCGCCATCCTTTCATGGGGCTCTTCAGTTTCGGGAACAAGATCTGGTTAATACGGTGGCTGCGGCATTGTTAGTGTGTTGTTTTTGGCCAAAAATGTCAAAAGTCAATTTTCGTTCTTCCACAAATCCGAGCGTTTCTGATGGATTTCTTTGCAGGTAATACTCCTTATTAACCGTTCTGACCTGTGGCAAGAACTCATGATGAACCACGCCCCTGCAATCGAAGAAAACTGTAATCAAAACCTTTACATTCGACCGAACTTGGCGCTTTTTTCGGTCTTGGCTCGTGCGGCAGCTTCCATTGGGATGATTGAGCTTTGGTTTCCACGTCATAACCTTAAACCCATAATTCGTCCTCTGGAGCAAATTTGGGTCGTCGCGGACAGAGTCCAACAGCTCCTTAGCAATGTTAATGCGATGCTGTTTTTGGTCGAAATTGAGTAAAAATCGAAGAAGAACCAAAACACGTGTAAGCAAAGCAGCTGCCAAAAATTAACTGAACATTCAAAATGGCCGAACTTGTCGATATGAGTGCCAACATAATGCATGAGTACCAACCAAGACATGAGTACCAACATAACACCATCAAAAAATCGACAATCAAATATACGTAACCCGCTGAAATCCAAAATTCGCGATATTTTTTGAACAGACATTGTATATGGAAGGGAAACCCACAGTGTTGCCACATTGCTCTTAGTGATGCCAGTCGCACCTTACTTTTTTTTGCAATACCACGTTGGTTTCAGTAAAGCATTATATAAAAGTACTTTGGCATCTATTGTAAACTTAGAACGTTTGTCCAGCAGTTGAAGTAATTGCCGAGGTAATGTTCGTCTAAGTACAGTTCGAAGTATGTATAAGAGGACATACTTCATTATGCTTCTATTATCCACTTGGACGATTTGGCTTTAGGTGTTAAGAATTATTTCGGAAGCATATTAAAGATTGTTTCTAGATCCAAAGTAGAACATTGTATCTCCACTTCTACCAAAGTAGGAGTTAAGACAGTTTGGAATATCAGATGTATAAATATGTGTATTGTAGAAGACGGGTCCGAGTATACTGCCTTGTGGAACATTAGCAAAATTCCGATAGATATAAAAAATTCCACGATTGATATAAAAACAAAAATTAACTTTTTTTTATTCAATATTCATTCTTATAAATTAAATTAATATAAAAATAGAATAATGAAAAATTATTTAAAAAAATGAATATTAATACTGATAATTAATAAAATAGAAAATGTTAATCAACTGCCACTTTGAACTTAAAGGTTTAAGTGCAAGACACATTTTCTGCATTGTGAAAAAAAATATGACATACATAAATGTCGACTTAATATAATCTGAAACTGTTTTCAAAATGCAATAAGTTTTTTTTAGCAAAGTCTTTATCATCTTTTAGCTTTTTTTTCTAGTATTTTGTAAAAACGCAAAATATTTTCTAAAAATATGGCAAAAAAAATGATGTGCACGTTTCAGTACTTTTATTGATGATTGATTAATTCCAGTTGGTTAAAAATATGTATTTTCATGAATTTTTGATACTGAAATTTTTGAGACAGCATGTCTGGGACTTTCACATTGAATATAAATATAAAATTCTTAAAAAGACTGGGAGGTAATACGCGGGATGATACAGGTGGAATCGGCTGTAGAGATATACACAGATGGGTCATGGAAGGGGGATTTTTTAGGAGCAGGAGGGATCTTCTCTGCATCTTTGAATATAACATGTCATACGACTTCCAGACCAGTTTTTTTATAGCAGAAATTCTGGCCCGTAGCTGAGCTGTCGATGAATGCAATATCTGACAAGAATATCGTAATTTTGACCGATAGTCAGGCAACGATTAAGTCCCATTGTAAGATCACCCATTGTAAGATCGATGGCTATGAAGCACTGCCGCAGAGCTCTGAATGAGATTGCCAACCAGTTCCCGAACATAATGATTTTCCAGGAAACTATAAGCAGATGAGTTAACCAGAAGTGGTAACAGGCTAGATTCCCCCACTGTTACAAAGGAGGCATACATTCCACACCTTATTTTGCTAAAATATAGTGGGGGTAACACGGATTTAGACTCGTATTACTTCTCTAGAATAATCTGGCCTAAGCTAGATCAGAAGAGAACAGAGACCTTACTAAGTACAAGTAGGGTTCATATTAGCATTCTAACCAGGATCATTACAGGTCATTACATATTAGCTAGACGACTAGGTTTCTACCCAAATGACTTCTTTCATATCTGTACAGACGACTAGGATGAGGAGACAATTTCTCACCTTTTCCGTTGAAGCGCAGCCTTCACATCCCTCAGAAGGAGAACTCTTGGTGACTTTTTCGAAGATGATTTTTATGTAATTGCGTGCATAAATATCACAAAAATCAAACACTTTGAACTCGTTTCCAATGGGTTCTCTCAGAATGATATCACACCTAATCTAACCTTGATACTAGAATTCAAAATTTGAAAATACAAACACGATTTGTTATGGTAGCCTAAGCAAGTGTACTGACGATTTGTTCGTTATCTAAAATTTAAATAGGTGGCGCACAAATCACCAAGACGATGCATGCAATTCTCGTCGTATGAACGGTAAGATACGATGATGAACGAGATGAGCACGAATGAGCCGGCATTATCATGAAGTAAAAAGTTCTACACGAGGCAGTTGGTATCAGGCCAGTGGAGGGTGTGGTGCAATAGTTTCAGCCAATGTTTTAACTTATCAAAAAACTACAATAAGGAGAATCATGTTAAATTTGTTCCGAATTATAAGTCTCGTACAATTCAATAGTGGAACATTTTTAAATAACTTAGTAATATCAGTTTAATTATAATAAGAATTAGATACAATAAATTATTTTATAAGAAAACAACTACTCTTACCCCTCTAACGTAAATGAAGGTGCCAAAAATTATCTAAGATCCAAATAAATTAGTAATCCGTATATATAAAAATTGTCTTTAGTTTATTTTTATTAATAAATAAATATTAAATTCAATATTTTTCCGAAAAGAAGATAATAAATTCAAGTTAAACTTTAATATAAAAAAAATATATTTAATATATTTATATTTAAATATTAACCTTCCCAATGTTTATACCTTTCTTCTTATTTTCTATTCCCTCCCCTTTGCATAAATATTTTTTTCTTACTATGTGTATAAGCTTAAATCCGCTGTATTTTAGTAAAAAAACACATGTTTTTTTCATAGAAAGCAAAAACAAATTTATTCAAAGTACTTGCCCTCGCTAGCTACACATTTTTCCCATTTCTCGAGCAATTTGTGGATACCACGCCAAAAAATTTTTCGGACGTCTTCGTAAGAATCGAAGTGCTGCTCAGCGAGCGCGTGGCCCATCGTCGAAATCAGGTGGTAGTCGGAAGGGGCCAGGTCTGGTGAATAAGCGGGGTGGGGTAACACCTCCCAGTTGAGTGTCTCCAAGTAATTTCAGACCATTTTTGACGTGTGCGATGGTGCGTTGTCGAGGAGGAAAATCAGCTTGTCATGTCTTTGTCGATAATCCGTCCTTTTTTCACGCAGAGCACGGTGCAAATTTGATCAGTTGTTGGTGGTAGCAGTGGGCATTGACAGTTTTACCAGGTTTCAACATCACATAGTAGACGATATCCTGCTGATCACACCAAACGCACAGCATCGTCTTCCGTCCGAAGCGATTTGGTCTTGGGGAAGATGTTGATGGTTGTCCGGGATCACCCGACGCTTTCTTGCGTTTAGGATTCTTGAAATATATCCACTTTTCAATGCTTGTTATAATCCGATGCAGGAACGACTTTCTTTTCTGTCTGGTGAGCAAGATTTCACATGTGTTTTGGCGTTGCTCCATCTGCCTATCGTTCAATTCATGTGGCACCCATTTTCCGATCTTTCCAATCTTCCGCATGGCACGCAGACGCATGGAAATATCTGGTTGAGTAACACCCAATTGCGCCGCGAGCATTTTCTGTGATTGGGTATCGTATTCCTCCAAAAGATCCTGCAATTGATGGTCCTCCACCTACCTAGGCCGATTTTCACCCCTCTTGTCCCACAAGTCAAAATTTCCGTCTTTAAACCGACAAAACTAATCTCGGCACGTTGTTTCCGATATAACACTGTCACCATAGGCCACCATAAGCATTCGATGCGATTCGGCAGCCGATTTCTTCAAATTGAAGTAGAAAAGCAAAACTTCCCGAATATGTTCTTTTTCTGGCACAAAACTAGACATGATGACCAAAGGAAAAATGTATGTTGTTGTACGAAATTGCTGACAATGTGCACTGATTAATGTTGACAGATGTCAAACTCATAAAAAAAAGTGTGGTGTGCCCATGGTAGCCTTATACGCTCACTCACGCCATCTATGATCAAACAGCGGATTTAAGCTTATACCCCTAATAGTTTTTTTGATTAGTTTTTTTTTGCATCTTCTTTCTTTCTTCTGTATCCTTCTTTCTCTCACATGAAGAAATTAAAAATTTAGGATGTGCCTATTTTCCCATATAGGTTTCAGCATTAAAATTTTCTGCTTATAGTGGACTGTAAGAGCACCACTTTTAACCATGCGTAGCAGGGTAAGGTGCTCTCTGAGTATAGTATTCACTATACTTAACGTTCATCATATTTATTTTCATTCGATTTTCATATTTTTTAATACCTTCCTGTTCCCATCGAACACCCAAACATTCCAATAAGAATCCACTATGTATAGCATAACAGAATGTTATCCATATTAAAGTAATATTCATTTATAATTTACATTTTATTTTAAAATTACAATAATATTATTTTAATACAGGGTGCTTTTTATGTTCCAGGTTAATTTTGTTTCGTCAACATTTTGGATTTTTATATTCTAGTTGTAGACAGTGGTCGATAACCATTTATTATGGAGTATCTAACGCCAAAATAACGTGTTGAAATTATTAAAACATTTTATTTAAATAATTGTTCAATTGTGAATACGTGGAGAAAATTACGTGACTTTTTTTGTGTTAATCATATGCCGAGCATATCAACCATTCAGCGTGTAATGAGTAATTTTGAAATTATGTATATATTGGGAGATAAAGTGAAGACTGTGCGACAATTAAGCCAACGTACACCTCAAAAAACTGATGCAGTGAAGTAGAGTGTTGCTAAATATTCAGGGATACCTCTTATCGACGCCGTAAGCAAGAATTAGGAATATCTCCAACTCAATTGACACAACAGCTGCAGACAAATTACCATGAACGTCAGCGAGCTTGGAGTAGTCGAGTTTTATAGCTCGGTGTAGACACCCACCATTTTTTCCAGAAAATCATTATGAGCGATGAAGCACACTTTCAATTGGTTTACTTTGTTAATAATAGGCGCTATTGGGGTACAGAAAGCCCTTAACTGATACACCAAAGACCACTTCACCCTCGTAGAATAACTTTATGGTGCAGCATTTGGGCCGGCGGCATCATTGGGCCATATTTGTTTGAGGATGCTGGAGGCAATGTTGTAACAGTTACTGGTCACCGCTATGGGGACATGTTGGAAAACTTTCTTTTGCCTGAATTGGATCAATTAGACCTACAGAACATGTGGTTCCGACAAGGCGGTGTCACATCCCACACAACTCGTGCTACGATGCAAACTTAGAGAGAAATTTTTCCCAGCCGAATAATGTCAAGAGGTGATGATACGACCCACAATTTTCTGATTTGAACCCGACCCACAAAATTTATACTTGAAGGAAAAGGTGTACACTAACAAACTAACCACAACCTCAATGCTCAAGGACAATATTCGAAACGAAATTGCTGAAATAACACCAGAAGTCTGCGAAAATGTTATGAAAAATATGCTTAAAAGACGCATGTGACCAATATTATATTCCATATTGTTCACTTAAAATATATCAATCAATAAAATATAAATTATAAAATTGTAATTCTTTTAAAAGTTATTAAAACTTCGACCTGTTTCGTATATTGGTAAAATAAATAGTAAAATAATCTGAAGGATTTTAGAATATTTTTTTAAAGATTTTTCAAAAGTTTTGAATGACTTTTCAATATGATGATACAATTTTTCTTATATTCATATGCAAACATATCGTTAAGTCTATTTACTGATTGTATTTTTGCAAATATTTTCATCAGGCCTATTATTTACTATTCCAATAAAGATTATTTCAAAATATGCGTTATCTAATAATTTGCCCAATCAACAATTTTTTATCAATAAAAGAAAGAATATTTTTCTATCTGATGAGACCATATTTTCTCTCCTTCTTATCTCTAATATTTTATGATACAATATATCATCAGTATATGTTAAATTTTATAATAAAAAAATAATACATGCACAAAATCCGATACACTTGCAACAATTTATTTTTCAAATATTTACTTTATAATGTACATAAAGACTTCTAGCAAATAATTGTATAGTAATTAATGTTAATAGGAATAAAAATATAAAAAGTAAATTTTTGTTCGTTTACCATTTACAGACATCTTGCAAAAATTATTTTTATACACTCTCTATCCAAATTGAAAATAAAAACTTAACACTTTAGATTTTTCAATAAAGTTTAAAATTAGAATAGACTTAAAAAAAATACTCAAAAAAATTTGTATTTAAACTATGAACTAATTTTTTAATTATGCCAAATGTATCCTGGAGAGTGTATAAGGAAAATAGTTCAAGAAAAGCGTTTGATTTGATTTTTATAACAGAGTAGGCCGAAAAATTTAGGTTTACATTTTTTTTTACAATATAATAAATAATTATAAAATACCAAATAAAATTGGGAATTTATTTTTTATATACGAGGTCCGTTCAAAAAGTATCGCGAATTTTGAATTTTCGCGGGTTACGTATATTCGATTTTCGATTTTTTTATTGCGTTATACTGGTCCTTAGATTAAGGAAGTACTAGATAGGCCTCTACACAAAAATTCTGTCCAAATTTTGTTGGCAATACATTCATAGAACGCACACACATGCAATACAACAGAAACGGCGTAAATCATTGGGGGCCAATTTAAAAGTTCAGTATGCGATTGAAGCGGTTCCTTTAAAACCATTTTAGTGTGTGATATCATTTACACATACACGTATGCGTAAAGTAGTAGATTTTTTAATATTGCGGGTCTTGTTTGATGGAATTAGTTTTGCAAAATATGCAATAAAACACAGTATTCTATTTTTAAATATTTATTTATTTATTATGTAGTTTCATTTTATTTATTTCACTGTATATTATTTATTAAAACAGAATTTTTAAAGTGGGGAATAGTATATAAAAATATTAATTGTAAGTTATTTGATTATATGAAAGCAATTATGTGCACAATAAGATGTTAATCGTATACAACATTAACGGAAATGCTTTAAAACTAATATACAATATGAAAAATTTAATGTACTTAATAACTAATATTCTCAAAAAAAGAAAAAAATATTATGTAGTAAATGCATTATAATATGGTCTAATAGAGCAATCAAAACAAGTTTATTTAAATAATAAGCTTACCGAAGAATAAACTTTATTTATTATAACACAATGAAAACCGCAATGGAAAATAGACAGAAAAATTCGGTCCCTTAAACTTTCTTACACACACTTTATATACACCGGCACTGTACTATTTTATGGTAAACATTGAACTGTCAACATCGGATTCACAAATGACAAAGCTAACCCCCAAGTCTCCACTTTCATGGAGAATTAAAGTTTTCAAACTCTCCGAAAGTCTACAAAATTGAGGCGGTTTATATTTGATTGATATTTACGAAATGTATAATAAACCTAAAATAGAATTCCATTTCGTATCAAAAGATTGTACAAAAAATAAAAATGACCTATCGTTGTAATTAAATTGTATTTTTGTTTCCAGTAAGTGAATTAAAATAAATATAAATTATGCTTTTGCAATTAAATAAATTACCATTACGACACATAGATGGCAGTGGGTGTCATGTCTACATAAAAAATTTTTGACAGTCTTATCCCCCTAGTAAAAATTTGTACACAAAATTGCGTATACATATACGGTAAGGTCCTATCCAGGTATTATTTAATCTAAGTACTGGTCTCTCACTTATGCCGACCAGTTTGGCCATTTTGAATGTTTAGTTAATTTTTGACAGCTGCTTTTGGCTCGTCTTCAATTTTCGCCCATTTCAAAAAAATTGATCGAAGTATTTGTTTCGGGAACAACAAAAAGTCACAGGGGGCCTGTGGATTACGGTGGCTGCGGCATTATTAGTGTGTTGTTTGTGGCCAAAAATTCGCGCACAAGCAACGATGCGTGAGCAGGGCCGTTATCATGGCCAATTAAAAAAAAAACAATTTTTCTTCTTGCTACGCGCAACTTGCGCATAACTTGCAGGTAATATTCCTTATTGACCGTTCTATTGATGATTGAGCTTTGGTTTCCACGTCATAACCATAAACCGATCATTCGTCACCAATTATGACCCTGTGGACCAAATTTGGGTCGTCGCGGACAGAGTCCAACAGAGTCCTTAGCAATGTTAATGCGATTCTGTTTTTGGTCGAAAATGGGCAAAAATTAAAGATGAGCCAAAACACTTGCAAGCAAAGCAGCTGTCAAAAATTAACTGAATATTCAAAATGGACGAACTTGTCGGCATAAGTAAGAAACATGAGTACCAACATAACGCAACAACAAAAAAATCAAAAATCGAATATACGTAACCCGCGGAAATTCAAAATTCGCGATACTTTTTGTATTGTACGTTTAAAATAATATATAAAAACAGTAGTTTTATATGCATTTAAAAATACTCAGAAAAATATATTTAATATATTTTTTGTAGTTTTTTTTTATGATTAATATTTTAGAAAACAATTAATTTTCGTAATCAAATATTATGGGTTCGTAAATTTTATATTTTTTTGCCTTAAGCATATACCCATATTATGGTTAGGAATTTTTTTTTTTCTATTCAAAACTATAATGATTCGAAAACTTAAAATGATTTTCATTAAATATTTAAAAAGCCTTTTTAAGCTATGATTTTCTCAAATAAGACACAATATATTTTTGACCAAATCGAGTTCATTGTGCCAAAGAGAATATTTTCTTAAAAATTATTTTCATGATTTTTTCTCCATAATTCTTCCAAACCAAATAAATTTCTAATACAATCCATATCAGAACAGTTTAGGTAAGAATGTGAATAAGAAAATGTTATCAAAAGAATTTGTGCCACGTTCATTTATACAGAAACGAAAATTGTATTCATAAAATCAATAGTCTTCTCAAAAATTCTGTTATTCTCAAGATATTATAAATTATAATACCTTATGAATAATAGAATTCATTAAGACACTTTCAAGTTAACTTCTTAATCTGTACAACTTTTTATCAAACTTTTAAGAAAAAAACCAACCAAAAAAAGCATCTTCTATTAAGAATAGTTTTTTTTTTATAAGAGAAAAGAGAAAAAAACGATTTTTAACTGAAAATACTTTTAGAAAATTTTTGTATCAAATTTCTCTATAAAAAAAAAAATTATTGTTCTTGATGAAAATATATCATTTTTATCTGGTTTTATATTTAAAAAAAAAAATTAAATAAACTCAGATTTTATAGGATGAACACCTTCCGTTCCATAACAGCTACGAGTATCTACCTAGCAACCGTATCAGGTTTTACTCTATTAAAATACATACGATCCAATATATATGGTAACATATATGTACTTATATAAGCTTGACCTCTGAATAGGAAAAATCTTAATACTAAAAATATTTTAATATTTTAGTAAAAACTGGAAATTATCGAAATCTTGAGGACAAATAAATATAAAATCAAATTGAAAATGTTTTTCTGCATATGAATTATGTAAATTTGTTCCAATTTTTATTGTGGTTTTTCTTCAGATATTTTTTTAAATTAAGATTATTTGGTTTTCTTTAAAAATTTAAAGATCAAATTGTAAGAAGAAGAAAAATTAAAATTTTTGCAAATTCCAATATTTTTGTGTGTGTAAGAAATCGTGAACGTTATCTATCTCATAGAGAAAATGTAGAAAGTTCCTAAACAAAAATGTTCATTTTAACTATAAACAAATTGAATTAAAAATAGCCACATCCTCCCCCACAGACGGATGTGATTTTCTAACAAAATTTAGCTACTTATTAATAAACATGTGCAAAATTTTGCTGTAATCTTTAACGAAACCTTTTATCTTAGATGTTTATGATAGAATTTTATTTATAAATAACTAAAAAAACGAGCAGATTTTTTTTTATTTCCAAATTTTTTTTTTTTCATTTTAGCATAATTTCTTTTTTTAATGTTTATTTTTTTTTAACAGAAACTAAATCTTGTAACTAAAAAAAAAAATCTCATTTTTTTCTTAAAAAAAAACCCTGGCATTTTATTAAAAAAAATTTTTTTTGACTATTATTAAAAAATAAGAACTGTTTACATTTTCTTTTAATAATAACTAGAAGATAACTAATAGATTCCATTAAAAATAATTACCTTTAAACAAAAATAATAATAGTTAAATCGATAATTCGTTTAAGTATCGAATTGCGAATAGAAATGCAATTGAATATTTCTGGACTTTCTTTTGCTAAAGTTCATAAAACGAAAGTAAGTCTTGATTTTTCGCAAAGAATAATAGATCGGATTCAATTGGTTTCTTATCATAACTAATATCACCAAATTATAGTAATTTTTGTATTTTTCAAATGTTCTATTTCACATGAACACTAAGTACACAACCACATTAACTATGTTTATTTGATATAATAGGACGACTATCGATCCAAACATTCGCATAAATATCACAGTACTTTTACAATTAAAATAATTCAATTATTATTATTGTCTTTATTTATTTTATTTTTTTTTTTAAATTATTGAAATTTTCTCTTTTGAATGCAGAGCACAATGTGTATAGGATACTTCTCAGAGATATCTTGACGCTTTGAGATTTCCCAAAGAAATGACACGTCTCGTCAGACTCTATAAACGAATTAGTATCTCAGAAGCAACTAGCTTCTATTTATACAAATTCATAGCTACTGCTCACATTCAAATATATCAAGTGGTCTGTAATCACACCTCAGACAGTACACCAATCCAATAGCCAAACAAACAAATATCTCATCAGAGATAATAAACTGAATCCCACCAAGTCGTTTAGAGTCTATACGATATTTTGATATTATTCCTTAACTGTGCATACTTTTCATACTCAAATAATAATAATTTTCCACAGGTTTGATATTTTTTTCTTACATACACATATGAGTATGTAAGAAAGGTCCAGAACTATGATATCGAACTTTACAATAGTCGATGGATGAAACTATCTAGAAATTTACTTCGAAAACAGAATGGAAAATTTTACGCATTCGCTGCTATCACTTTGGAATGTTATCACGTTTTTCTTCTAGTAAATCTTATTTTTTTAGTTAGTATGAAGAATGTCATTTCATCAACTAATTTACATAATAGAAATAGAAGACTTTTATAGTATTTTGGAAATTATAAAAATAGAGAATCTTTTTTTGTATATTTATCAAAATGTAACCAATTTAGAAGTTCAATTCTGAGTATTTTTTTTTAAATTCATCTTCTACTTTGTTGTTTTTTTTTCTTTTTTACTTAAAAATAGTTTTTTTTTTTAAATATTTTCTGGCATTGGCGAAGTAGAGGAGCAGAGAAACAAGAATAAAAAAGGAAGTTAACCAACTTGAAGATTTAGACGAACATAACCTATTGCGACCTCTTTTTCACTCCTATTGATATGCTCGTATACTAGTTTTCTGGAAGTGGTGGGAGAAAAACAGTTACTTACTGAGTTCACCAACCCCCCACCCTCCCAGAAAATAATGATTATTAAAAAAAATTTAAAAATTTAGTCAGGAAGTAAGAAATTGGTTTTGGAAACTACCAGATATATAAGCTTAAATCCGCTGTTTTAGGTGAAAAAAACATGCTTTTTTCATAGAAAGCAAAAACAAATTTTTTCAAAGTACTTGCCCTCGCTAGCTACATAATTTTCCCATCTCTAGGGCAATTTGTGGATACCACGCCAAAAAAATTCCTTCTCTTTCGAGGCAAACCACTCATCAAGCCATTTTCGGACGTCTTCGTAAGAATCGAAGTGCTGCTCAGCGAGCGCGTGGCCCATCGACGAAAACAGGTGGTAGTCGGATGGGGTTAGATCTGATAAATAATTAGGGTGGGGTAGCATCTCCCAGTTGAGTGTCTCCAAGTAGTTTTGGACCATTTTTGACTTGTGCGATGGTGCATTTTCATGTCTTTGTTGATAATCCGTCCTTTTTTCATGCAGAACACGGTGCAATTTGATCAGTTGTTGGTGGTAGCGGTGGGCATTAACAGTTTCACCAGGTTTCAACATCTCATAGTAGACGATACACTGCTGATCCCACCAAACGAACAGCATCGCTTCCGAAGCGATTTGGTCTTGGGGAAGATGTTGATGGTTGGCCAGGATCAACCAACGATTTCTTGCGTTTAGGATTTTTGAAATATATCCACTTTTCATCGCCGGTCACAATCTGATGCAGGAACGACTTCCTTTTCTGTCTGGCGAGCAAGATTTCGGATGTGTTTCCAAAACAGCCTGCAATTGATGGTCCTCAACCTTACTAGGCCGATTTTCACGCTTCTTGCCCCACAAGTCAAAATTTGAATCGACGAAACCAATCTTGGCACGTTGTTTCCGATAAAGCACTATCCCCATAGGCCTTAATAAGCATTTGACGCGATCGGCAGCCGATTTCTTCAAATTGAAGCAGAAAAGCAGAGCTTCCCGCATATGCTCTTTTTCTGGCACACAGCTAGACATGATGAACAAAGGAAAAATGTATGTTGTTGTACGAAATTGCTGACAATGTGCACTGATTAATGTTTACAGATGTCAAACTCATAAAAAAAAGTATGGCGTGCCCATGGTAGCTTAATACGCTCACTCACGCCGTCTATGACCAAACAGCGAATTTAAGCTTATACCTGTATAAAAATTAGAAGTAGCGTAAAATTAGCATTCGCTTAATTTTTTTTTGTATTTTTACAATTTTTACATACTATTCGGTTATAAAAAGATCCACATAATAAAATGGCAAATCTGAAACTAAAAATATATTATCTTGAATGATATATAAATTTTGCAAATGTCATAATGACAAGGCTGTACTTTCCAATTTATTAAATGGATAAACCCTTTATCGCAACCAAATAAACACACCCAAAATATATTGTATTGTAAATGTAGTCGCTAAGATACCACTTACACAACCTTGCGATTATTTTTTTCCATAAAAAAGTTTATGGAAGTATGCAGATTCCCATTTCACACTGTTTACAGTGAGAAATGGGAATCTATTCGTAAGAACAATATGCCCAACATCATAATTCTTAGTAATTTTCTTACCCACAATTTAGAAATGCTAAGCACGCTTTACATAACGCTTTTTTCGCATTTCTTTTCTTGCTTGCTTCCGTGCTCGCTGTTATGCTAGCTGTGTTGCTAGAAATTACGTCATTGCTTGCTCCATTACTACTTTCGAAGTAAAATTTCAGAAATAGATTATATTTTTCTTACTATTTTTGTTACTATTTTAATGAGAACCAATGAGAAAACATTATGTTATCACGTGGGTATGAGCAAATGACACTGAAACCACCTTACTTGGTCATATTTCCATCCCGTAACAAGAAGAGCACATTGGGCTAGAATCGAATTAAAAGCGGTGTTGGTAAGCCTGAAAATATCCGTGTCCCGTCAAAAATTGGGATAGGTAGTAGCTAGCATCACCATATCGTCGATCTATCTATGGATCCACTGCCGATATGAGACGATGAGTCCATCGGCCATCAAAAGCATTATTCCAACGATTTTGCCACCTTTTCTTGGACTCATTTCTTTCCGGTCAGTATTTTGATTGGTATAATTCGGGCCTCAACACTGTTCCCTCAAATGGCCTCATATGACACTGTTCGGAATGTGCAGGCCATTATCAATGTGTAATCAACCCATCTGTACAAATTGGCGCAGCATATAGCAGGGTTTACCCTACAATAATCGCCAACAGGATCCTCCTACTCTGCCTGGATCTCCCAAGGATCGGCATTAAGCGTGCCTCGTCACCTCTACATATTTTAGAGATGATTCCGACATCATCTTATATTCACCAATCCTAATGGTGATATTATCTCTGCTCTTCTAGCTTGTGATAAGCACTGCCTCTGTCTTATGGTCCACAAGACTAAGACCAGCTGTCAGAAGGAATCTTCGAACTTAAGTAACAATCTCATTGCAGATCTGTTCTACTCTTTCACACATTTTTCCACTACTACCAAAGCAACATCGTCAGCGAATGAGATGATTCTCTCCTGCTCTGGGATATGGACCCTGAGAACACAATCATACATCACATTTCACAACAGAAGGCCCAAATGTGTGCTCCTTAGGACCTCCTCATGATCCTGTATGATCTCACCCCACTGCTCGTCATATAAAAAAGAATTCTACTACTTAGATAGTTTTCTATTATTCTGGTAATGCACTTCGGAGCACGTATTGACCCCACGGCATTAAGGATACAATCCCATCTCGCCGAGTTAAAGGCACTCTTCACGTCAAGGGTTATGAAAGAGCATTACTTTATGAAGCCTCCTCTTCCACCGTAGCTCTACGTGCCGTGCCAACGACCAAATCAATAAACGAACGTATGCGCAATTTGTTTACAGCTAGAAATCTAACTTTAGAAAAAGCATCGTGTAAAACCAGCACGCATCAAAACCATTACAAAGTCCAACGCCGTAGGAAGAAAAATAGCGTCGAGTGCAGTTATTGCGACGGACTATAATGTAACGCATTGAAATGTCTCTATGAAGCCAGTGGCATAATCCGAATGAAACTGAAAACTAAACTCAAAAAATAATGTGAAAAATAAGCAAATTTCGTCCGAATTTCTATTTCAAGTTGAACTGTCAAACAACAATTCTGAGTACTTGGACTACAACTGCAAAATTAAAACAAGATCTATTTGGGCAAAAATTGTCGGAGTTTTGTGCATTCTCATAAGACTTTAAAGGTTTTAAAATTTTAACAGACGTTTTCGAGGCAGTCGGAATTGCGTTTCTACAATAAGGTTTGAGATGTTGTGAGCAGAATGCGGTATGTAAGGAATGGCTATGTGAACTGGATGGCGAGTTGTCTCCTCAGCAAGTCCATCAGCTCCTTTATTGACATGTTTTAGGGAAAAAACACCCGAATATATAAATATAAATTTATTTTCGAATCAATCAATTCCGGATTATAAGTGCACGACAATCGATTGAAAATTATAACAAACTTCTAAGAAGATATCTGGTAACAACTAGTCAAGATAAGTTTTGTACATATTTATAAGCTATTTGTTTATAGAAATCAGATATAATTCAATTGGTTATATCAGTAGTTTTTTTTTTGAACTATTTTGATTGATTATTAAATGAACTATTTTGATTGATTATTAAAAATATATATAATCGTATATTTACAAAAAGATAACATTCTATATTACAGATACGATGTTGTGTTTTGAAGCGACAATAGAATTTTAGTCTGTAAGACAACCTGAATAACCCTGAATAGAAATATTTATAAAAAAAAAATTTTCAAATTTTTTTAGTGAAAAATTATTTAAAAAAAATATTTAATCAGAATTAAACAATTTTTTTTAAAAATAATTTTTTTTTTATATTTTAGATCTTGTACGAGGTCTGCTCAAAAAGCATCGCGAATTTTGTGTTTTTTTCAAAAATTATTTATATGTTCATAAATATCTATTTTGTCCCCTTCAAATTAATCCACACCAGATATTATACACTCGTGCCAACGTTTTTTCCAATCCTCGAAGTATTTCAAAAAATCATTGAAAGAACGACGCTACGCTCCTCAATCGTAGCGTCCCATGAAAGAACGACGCTACGCTCCTCAATCGTAGCGTAGCGTCGTTCTTTCATGGGGCTCTTCAGTTTCGGGAACAAGAAAAAGTCACAGGGTGCCAGATCTGGGGAATATGGTGGCTGCGGTATTATTAGTGTGTTGTTTTTGACCAAAAATTCGAGCACAAGCAACGATGCAAGGGCGTTATCATGGTGCAAAAGCCAATTTTTGTTCTTCCACAAATCCGGGCGTTTCTGGCTGTTTGCTTCGCGCAACTTGCGCATAACTTGCTCCACGCCTCTGCAATCGAAGAAAACTGTAAGCAAAACCTTCACATTCGACCGAACTTGACGCGCTTTTTTCGGTCTTGGCTCGCGCGGCAGCTTCTATTGGGATGATTGAGCTTTGGTTTCCACGTCATAACCATAAACACATGATTCGTCACCAGTTATGATCCTTTGGAGCAAATTTGAGTCGTCGCGGACAGAGTCCAACAGCTCCTTAGCAATGTTAATGCGATGCTGTTTTTGATACGAATTTGCGAAATTGAGCAATTTCGGTACGAATTTCGCGCCGACCCGTCTCGCGCAAATCATTGGTAAAAATCGAATAGCACGAGTCAATCGATATGTTTAAGTCCTCAGCAACTTCTCTAATGGTGATTCGATGATTGGCCAATACTATTTTCTTCACTTCATCAATGTTTTCGTCTGTTATTGACGAGCTCGGGCGTCCGGCACACTTTTCGTCGTTCACATCTTCTCGGCCCTCTGAGAACATTTTGTACCACCGATAAACGTTGCTTTGGTCTAAGGTAGCTTCACCATATGCCACAGTCAACATTCAGAATGCGTCCGCGCAATTAATTTTGTTTTTTCACACAAAATTTCATATAGATTCTTTGATCAATTTTTTGGAATGGGCAAAAATCGAAGACGAGCCAAAACATGTGCAAGCAACGCAGCTGTCAAAAATTAACTGAATATTCAAAATGGCCGAACTTGTCGGCATAAGTGAGAGACATGAGTACCAACATAACGCCACAAAAAATCGAAAATTGAATATACGTAACCCGCGGAAATTCAAAATTCGCGATATTTTTTGAACAGACCTCATATTAAATGTTCTCGAATCAAACTTATTTGATTTTTTTTGAAAAAATCAAACTTATTTGAAGGTAGATTGCGTTTTTATACTAGCTATTTAGTAAATATTAAAATACTATCACAAACGGTGTTATTTTAAAGTACGACTAGTACTTGTAACGAATTTTAATTAGTCATTGTCGGAAGCCTCTAATTAAAGGTAGGACACGATACCATAAGTATGCACTCTTAAAGGAGCATGCTCTATAAGCTAATGTTGTAGCCATTATTGTTTTCTTTTTTAGCAAAAAATAACTAACAAAGCAATTTACTCTCAAATAAAAATAAATTTTTCAATTGTCACATAAGTAAGTGATTTATTTTTATTTTCAATTAATATTGACTAAATTGCTATGAATTTTTGTTAAAAAACTTATTTCCTTAAATTTTCATTGATAATGCAAACAATTTAATTGAATCACTTTTATTTTGTTTATATCATATTCAAACTAGTAGTATTAATTTAATGTTTATTGACATTACTGAAATAAAGTTATACAATTCCAATATTGCTGTATTATCAGAACAATTATTGTAAATAGATAATTATCAAAAATCATTCACCTTGATTTAATGTTTTGCTCAAGGCAGAAATTATGACGATAATATACATAAATACTAAAAAATTGTTTTTTTAAATTATCAAAAACAATATATCAACAATTAATAAACAATGAATAAAAAATCTTTATCCGACTTGATTAATCTGAAATTATTTTCTTCCTTTTATATTATTCAATACATACGAAAAAATATCATGACATCTCTTATATTTTTATAATAATCGACCTTATTATAAAATATTAAATATAGAAAATATAATTTTTACGAATGTATCTATAGTACTTCTACAATGGTTGTCGTAATATCGGTAGATAAGATTCAGCCGTTCTGGATTCTTGTGATTGTCTTACGAAATGGATTTATGATACAGTAACATGTCAATTGTTTGATCATTTATTGATAAAAAATCAAAACAATCTCAGAAATTTTTAAATTATTTTAAATAGAGTAAATTTTTAAAAAGTAAACAAAACCGCTCAATGAGCATTTTCAACTCACAATAGTCTCGTTCTAAGTCTACACCTTCAATTTGAAACTAGATCAGGTTGGCAAAACTGATTTTTTTCTTTTTTCTAATGCAAACTCCTAATTGGAAAATGGTTAGTTCTGAACTTAAAAAATAGGCAAACCAACTTGGTAACTGTAAAAGTTTTCCCCCACAATATAGATTAGGCTTGGTTTAAGCCTATACCTTTAAGTTGAGACTAGGTCTGACCAGACCAAATGTTTTCTTTCTTTAAATAAAAACATCAAATTGGAAAATGGTCAATTAAAAAATATCAAAGATAAGCAAACGAACTTGGTGACCGTGAAAATATGTTTCAACATAAAATAGGCTCGGCACATGGCCGATCTAGTCTCAAATTAAACCTTTGATTTGAGTCTAGGTCAGATCTCAATAACGGGTCATCCAAATTTTCGAATTTTTTTTTAGAAAACAGACAAAAATTTTAGCAAATCTTCGAAAAATATTTTATTAATCGAACATTTGATGTATTGTTGAGAAGCCTTGGTATTGCGATTGACAAGACTTGGAGCACAACCAAGTTCACGCTGCTTAATTGTAATACGAAGCACATTGAGAAGATCGAGAGAGTGGTAATCGGAGTATGGACACCGAATAAGTCAATCGGTGGATGCTCGAAGGATCAGGGGTCGATTCTTCTTCTCTTCCAGATTGTGTCTTACCTCCGCCTGAATTGGAGTGCCTTCAATTTTCTATGGGGAAAATTCATTTTCGCACTCGTACTCTTGGAAAAGTCCTTAGATATCTTGATATACACAAATCTGCTAGTCCAGATGGTATATCCCCCGTAGTTCTTAAGAGGTGTTCTTCTACATTGGTAAAACCACTGCGTAATCTTTCTTCTAGAATTTGTCCGCATGGATGGAAAACAGCATTCATTCAACTAATTCCCGAAAAAAGCGAGTCCTCTCCCCCCTCCAATTACCATCCCTTTGCACTAACATCCTTTCTTTCTAAGGTCATGGAAACACTGATAAACTATTAGCTAAAGAAATATCTTGAAACAAGGTAACTCTTCAGTGACCATCAGTATGGTCTCCATAGCAATAGACGCACTGGTGATTTGATGTCATATCTAGCCGAAAACTGGAACCCATTTCGAGCTATATCTCCGCGATAATTTAGCGAATATGGGTTTTTAGGTCTCTGCTATAATTGGACGGATGTTGGTTTTCTATGAATTTAGATCGTCTCAAAATGTTGTGCATTTGAATAATTTTTCGCTACAAACTATACTACGATAGTTTTTGGTAACTTTTTTTTTATCTCAATTTACATATATCAAGTTAGCTTTATATTTTAAATAATAAATATTAAATTAATAGATTAAATAAAATTTATCACAAACACGAATTAATGAACTTGAAGGGGCACAGTAAATATGTGAGCTGTCATATGTAATAGGTGTGTAAGAGCAAGCACGAATAAATAATGTATAGGTTCTCCTAATTTCCCCTTCTACATTTATGTCACGAGCAAAATTTGCGTGTCTACGCGCAAATATCGTGCACTCACACGATCAGTGCACTCACACGATTTGGCAGCGAACCTAATTTTAACTCTACGAAAAAAATTCAACGGCGTTAAATTGCATGATCTTGACGGAATTTTGACGTCAGCTAAACGTCAATTAACGCGACCTGGCACTTCTCACACAAAATATCCAACTTTGTTGAAATCACATATTTTCCACATCAATATCTGTAATTTCGTGCCAAAAATAATCGATCATCTTTCGACTATAGCGCTCATTGTTTGACTGTTACAGTTTTCGAACTCCATCGTTTTAAAAAAAAAGTAACTCCCTCGTCAATAACATGACCATAAAATATTTTAGGGGGATTTCCCTTGCCGAATATGCGACAATATTGCTTTTTATACTAAGAAAGATAAAAATCTGCCTCATCATAAAAGATCATTTTAAAAATCAGCATCAACTTTTTATTTTTCTAATGCATTGAGCTAAATAACAGTGTTGCCAACGTGGAAATCTCGAATCGATTCATTCCGCACATCTTATGGCAACATTTTTATTGTTACATTTTTTGAATAATTTTGTAAAATTTAATCTATAATTTTAGCATAATGTCAACCGAATTTTTTCAAAAAATTAAAGACAAATGATAGCATTTAAAAAGTAATTTTAAAGAAAAAAAAACTATTTTTCGATAAACTACAAGTAGCATTAATATTATAAAGGTAAATACTTTTCTTATTATCAAAAATAAAAGCCATTTAGCTGATTTTACATATTTCAAAGTTCAGTTAAAATAAATTTTAGTCGAAACTAAAGAAATGCTAAATTAACCAATTTCTAAAGTCTCCTACTTAATTGGCATAGACATGTTTTTCCGCTAATCGACTCTTATTTTGTTGTTATTTAATAGTAAATTACAATATTTGAACAATTTTAATTACAAAATAATAACATAAAAATAACCATAATAATAATAAGATTAAATATTTTTTCTACACCAAGTATCGTTCAAAAAAAGAATTTCATTATTTTTCACAATAAAAGAATTTTGTGTTTTTTCACAAATTTTTTATTTATTCATGAATATCTATTTTGTACTCTTCAAAGTAATTGACACCAGATATTATATACTTGTGCCAACGTTTTTTCCAATCCTCAAAGCACTTCAAAAAATCATTTTTTGTGATCTTGTTCAGCTCCTCCTTCGATGCCGTCTTTATCTCCTCAATCGTAGCCTAGCGTCGTCTTTTCATGGCGCTCTTCAGTTTCGGTAACAAGAAAAATTCACAAGAGGCCAGATCTGGGGAATACGGTAGCTACGGCATTATTAGTGTGTTGTTTTTGGCCAAAAATGGCAAAAGCCAATTTTTGTTCTTCCACAAATCCGGGCGTTTCTGGCGGTTTGCTTCTCGCAACTTGCCCATAACATGCTGGTAATATTCCTTATTGACCGTTCTACCCTGTGGCAAGAACTCATGATGCACCACGCCTCTGCAATCGAAGAACTTGGTAGTTTTTTCGG
Source organism: Atherix ibis (assembly GCA_958298945.1). Lineage (NCBI taxonomy): Eukaryota > Metazoa > Arthropoda > Insecta > Diptera > Athericidae > Atherix > Atherix ibis. The sequence goes on along the minus strand of OY282605.1, from coordinate 23,466,458 downwards.
TTTGGCTCGTGCGACAGCTCCCATTGCGATGATTGAGCTTTGGTTTCCACGTCATTACTATAAACCCATGATTCGTCACCAGTTTGGGTCGTCGCGGACCGAGTCCAACAGCTCCTTACCAATTTTAATGCGATGCTGTTTTTGGTCGAAATTGAGCAAAAATCGAAGACGAGCCAAAACACGTGCAAGCAAAGCAGCTGTCAAAAATTAACTGAACGTTCAAAATGGCCGAACTTTTCGGCATAAGTGAGAGACATGAGTACCAACATAACGCCACAAAAAAAATCTGAAATCAAATATACGTAACCCGCGGAAATCAAAATTCGCGATACTTTTTGAACAGACCTCGTATAAGTAAAAAAAAGTGTCTTTTCAAGAAGAAAAATCGTTAAATTTATTTATTTAAACAGTATTTTTTCCAAAATCATTTATTATTTGAATAAAATTATATTATAATTTTTATTTGGTCATTTGTAAAAAAAAATATGCAATGCTAATAAGGATGTAATTAATCATCATATATGATATATTCGTAAATAAATAACAGCAAGAAATAGGCAGGTAAAAGTATACTACAATTACCAGCAACTTTAAGTAGTTAAAAGTAAATTGCAAATACCGAAAAATAAATCAAATTCAGTTTATTATGTGTAATTCCAGCCATATCTTCAGTATAATTAAATAAATAATTTATTTACATAAGTACTTAACGTATTATAAAGGCTATCTACATGAATGAGTAAATAAAATTATCTCACAATTAGAGATGTACAGTTTGCTTCTACAATATTTAGAATGGAAAATAACCAAAATTATTTATTAATGAACTAATTTTAAGTTTGTATTTTTTTTCGCCGGAGATTGTAGTCTACAAATAGAAAATTTATTTAAAAAATAAAGAATATGAAATAAATGTTGATGTATTGTATATTTGATACATAAATTTGTTAAAATAAAAGTTACATAATCTTAAAATTACGTAATTTTGTTAAGTTTTAGAAGAGAAGAGAGTAAAAAAAATAGTTCAACTGCGTCATCTGGATGATCTGAAAAGGTAAAGGTAGATTGCCGAAATTGCGAAAACAGGAATTAACCTTAATTATTCTTTTTGTAAATACTATTATCCTTGTGCCAGAAAATGACTATATGAAACATTTTTTTCCTTTACAAATCAGAAACCTTTATCATCAGACTAACTAAATTTCACTTTCAAACAATGTGATAAGATTATTTTGGAAATCCGCGTGTAAATATTTACAGTCAAACAATCCGATTTTATGGGCGAAAAAGTTTAAGTTTGACTGAGTAATGTAGCCGAATTATTTCGGTTAGTTATAAATTTATTATAATTTATATTATTTAAAAATATTTTTTCTTAAAATAAATCATATATGAATAGGCCATTAATAAGTCAACTAGCATTGTATCTATGCAAAGAGGGGGAATTTAAAAATAGCCTAACTTTGGAGTTTGAATCGTTGGATTGAGACATGAAAATTGATAAAGGTTTTTGAATCTGTACCTTTAAAAATTTATATCTTCCTAAGTTTATTACCAAATAAAAAGACTATTATTACTAATGTATTCTTAATAATACTGTAATATATATTCATTTAAATTAATATTTTCATGTTAGAGTTATTGCTCCACAAAATTAGTTGTTATTCATCAATTTTTTAAAGATGCGCCAACTATCAGAAAAAATTTAAATTTCATTAGGATCCTTTGGAAATTTTTATTTAAATTTACTCTTCTACAGGGTGGACCAACTTGAACTGATTGATTCTAACTTTTGTATTTTTAAATTTTTTATTTGTTTTTGTTTTTTTTTTTTAAATGAAAGTGTAATTTATTAATTTTTTTTAGTCTAAGTGTAAGAAATAACAACCCTTAAATGACATCTTTTATTTTCTTGTTGACAGTTAATGGCTCTTTCTAAAGCATTTGGCATTATATAGTACAATTTCTGTCCGAATATTCTGCTTCAGTTCCCGAATCTTTTGTGTTTTTTATACGCAACCCTATTCCTTCAAAAAAACCAACAACAAAAAACAGGGGCCGTCAAACGAGGTGGCCAAACAAAATTTGCATTTTTTGAATATATTCGATCATCGAAAAGTTCTCACGGAATCGCCATTGTTGCTTTCGCGGTATGAGCTGCAGCTCCATCTTGCTGGTACGATATTCCAGGGTTATTCAGAACTGCTGGACTTAAAAATATTTCTAACATTGTCCGGTATACCGCCCTAAAGATGGTTTGTGAATACTCACTTTCATTTTCGAAAAAGTAATCACCGATTACTCTATCGGCCATAATTTCACACCAAACCGTGCATCTGGAAGAGTATAATTGACGCTGATGCAAAGGTTTCTCATTATCCGTACCCCAAAATCGGGAGTTCTGTTTATTGACATATTCTTGAGCCAATTGAATTTTGTATGGAAACATGTCAAGCTCAATTTCAAAAAGGCGTCGTAGCGATTTTCTAGAGATGCACACCCAATGGAGTAACACGTCGACGGGTAGACACAGATAGATAACCTCCGGGTAGGGTCGGAGGTAAAGAATAGCCCTACGGTATTTCCTGCCTGTCGTAAGAGGCGACTAAAGGGATACGGGGTCGTCGTCATGGCTGCTTTTGGTGGTGGGTAGCTATGGCGTCGATGAGGTGTATATGAAGGTGTAATGATTAAAACAGGCAAAAAAATGGTAATGGGATTGTAAAAGTGGAATATATGGTTATAAATTGGAACAAGTGAAAATAAATATGTATATCTATGAATAGTATGAAGTGGGAATACATATTGTGGGGATATAGAATAGATTCACGTAAGTTGAGAATGAATTGGATGACACTGTAACATGCATTTTGGAATGATAATATGAATTGGGGGTGCCATTGGGTTACATGGGTAGAAATAGATGAAGATATGCATATATCATTAATATTGAAATGGTTTGGTGAAAAAAAAAAGAAAATATATAATACACATGGAAATAGTAATAGGAAAAAGGGAATGTAACTGGGTTGAATAACTGTTAGGGTTTGGATAGAATTGGTTGGGTGATTTGTGACATGGATGGGGGGGAGGGTATTCGGGACGATATTGTCTTCAACAGGATCGTCAATCCGCTTGAGCAGATGGATGCGCAAGCGTCTGGCGAGGATTTGCGGCCTTTTAGTATTATACAACAACAGATGGATAATCGCGTACAGCGTCCACCGCTTATTCATTGCAAACAGGTTTATTAACATTTGTTCGTAGCCCATCAAATATTATGTCTCGCTCCTGAAAATGGGTTATTAAGTTTCTTATCTTGTTTACACTGGGAGCTGTGGCAGTAGTAAAAAGGAGTTGTGGTATTTTCTTTGTGTTGTAACAATAGATCGTTCGGAAAAAAAATAAAATTCAATAAAAACACGTGCAAGCAAAGCAGCTGTCAAAAATTAACTGAACATTCAAAATGGCCGAACTTGTCGGCATAAGTGAAAGACATGAGTACCAATATAACGCCACAAAAATCGAAACTAGAATATACGTAAACCGCGGAATATACATTATTCGCGATACTTTTTGAACAGACCTCGTATCTTGTTAATATAACATACACTCAATAAAATTTTTTTACATTCAAATAAAAAAACGATTTAAAAAAAGAATATATAAAAATAGGTCTTGTTTGTTTATACAATATGTGCACTAGGGTCATTAGAATTTCCGTTGTAACTTGATCAATAATTGCAATAAAACTAAAACTGCAGAGACAAGGAAACTTAACTTACTCATTACCCTGTGTATACGAGTATAGAGAAATAAATCAAACTCATTAACCACACGTGTCAAACTAATAATATAAAAATCTCAAGGTCATTTATTTGCATTTATAGAACAACCTTGATTTATCTAGTGTGAGTAAATGACCTTTACTTTGATAAGTTCTAGTATCTCGTGTGATGTTATTTCCTCAAACCAATCAACGGCAATGGTTTATATACACTCTAGTTTATACTCAAAAAAATCTGAAAAACAAAATGAATTTTTAAAATTCTAATTAGAAAATCGTGTTTAACTTTCTAGCAATAATTTTCCACATTAAAAATAATATCAAAATAACAATTCAGTCAATCGAACATAATTTTAAACGAAATTTTCTTTACTAAAACAGATGTCCACAATCTAAATTACACAATAACTTAATATTTAAAAAACAAAAAAATTTAAAATCATATTTCATATTTCCTATAATCTATTTGTTGGGTTAATTTGTTCTTTTTGGATTGACTTAGTTTAGAAGAAATTTCGGAATACTTTAACTACAGCTTGCACCCATTTTGGAACAGGCCGACTAGTTATTTCATGTTCAGCTTTACTTCCATTTGCATATAAATATTCAACTTCGTTTTGAAGTCTACTACTAAGACCTTTATTACTTGTAACAATGCATATTTGTGTTTCGAGATCACGGTTAACTGATCTTTCTCCAAAATTTGATGAGCCCACTAATGTCATATCAGGTGTAACTGATTTAGGAAGATAATACCTAAAATTAATTAATTTAATTAGAAAATTATTCCACAAATTAGCATATATGAGTGTATATTGACTCACCAAAGTCCTTTGGCATGATACGTCCAACCTTTCTTTTCATATTCATAGAAATTTATTCGATGATCTTGTTTTGCTTTAACTAAATTTTCATAAAAATGCTTTGCTATTAAAGAGTATGCTGCCGGAATACCACCAGCTGGAAATTTGGCACCTTGGAACCCATTTGCCTAGAAATAATATAAAACTATAGAAAATACGGTTCCCGTTGAGATTTTTAAACAAATTTAATTTCATACATTTGGATGAGCCATCAAAATACTGCAGTGTGCTGGGCATTCATTTGTAATTGTGTCCATATACTGTTCCGTTAAGTTAAAGTATCCTGTTGCCATTTTAAACCTAGAGCCCTCGACAGAAGAGGAAAATATTTTTTTGGTAATAATGCTATCATGATGTATACCCAACTGACCCATTTCAATCATTGGAAAAATCCACGTATCTGCATCTAAAATATTTGTTCAATCATAAGATCAGAATGAGAAATTTTTGAGAAATCTTTCTACCGGTAGCCCTTGCAGCTGCTGATCGTTGTTTCTCTACCACATTATTTAAGTAGTTGGTAACTTGATTTCGTGCTTTGTCAACAAAGTCTGCCTTGATCCCTTCGTACGGGAGAAGTTCCCAGTTTTTATGCAATGTAACTTGAGAATTTTTCTCAACATGTAAACTAAATTCTTGTACGGTTGATACGAGATCAAAATAGAAATTTGCCAAACTCTCATCGTTAATCATCACATATCGGTCTTGCCGGTTGGTAAAGTAATCGTTGGATAAATTCGCTCCACTAATTATAACGGAATTGTCGAAAATATAGACTTTCATATGTTGGAGGCCAAGAAGCTCATTCCACCGTGGTGGGGCTAACTTTTTCGTAAGGCCCCGTAGTACTGGTGTATGATACAAGGAAACGAAACAATTTGAACTCTCCTTTATCAGAGGCATTAACAAAGTTTTCGAGTTAATTTCTCCTCTTGTTCCTCGCGTAAAATCTAACAGAATATTTATTGTCAGTTGTGTATTTTTTTGTAGCTGTTTGTGCATTCTTTCCACTAATTTTTTCTCCAAATCTCCTGTGCCCAAGTAAAGGCTTGCTAGAACAATTCTCTCTTTGGCAGTCTCACATTTTTCAAGTAAAGTATTATAGAAATCTCCGGGATTGTGAATGATGCTGATCTGACTTCCGCTAACTGGGAAACAAGGAGAATAATTGTATAGCCACTTGAGTGATTCTAATGCTGGCCATTGCGTAACCGAATCTGATAAATATTCAGCATTTGTTATAATAAATTCTGTAGACACATGATGATCCAAAAATGTTGTGAAATAACGCCTGATTATTGTAAATGGTCCCATTTTCAAAATATTATACTATTTTATTTTTCGGTTTAGTTTAAGCGGTTTTTTTTCAAATATTTTTTTTATAAATTACATTATGGATGTTATTTAATTTATTCAATATTTAGTACAAACTAATAAATCTAAGCGGAAGCACACTTTGTTAGTACTCCTCACCTTAAGTAATAACCGCACACATTGCAAATACCCCGCAGTAATTCCATTTTGCATAACAAAAATCCAACAGCTGATTTTGACACTTGGTTGTTACGAAATTTTTGGAATGGGGAAAAAGAAGAACTGCTAGCAAAGTTACAATTTTCCACCGTAGATGTCACAACGAACTTTAAATGGTGATTAATATTTCATCATCATGTGAAAATTTGTCATTTTCGAAGAATGCCAAACTCTATTTTACGGACAAAAATTTGATATTTTATTTCAATTTTTTTTGATACAGTGTTTGGCTAAAAAAAAACAAATAAATGCTACAACATTTCTCTAGTTGGTTTTTAGTAGAAATCGATTTTGGAAAAATAAGTTAATACAACACCCTTTCGTTTTTGTTTTAGTAAAGACAACACCCCCGAGGCAGTATTTTGTACGTTCGGCATATTTTTGTTCACATTGCTTGGAATTCATCTTTGAACACGAATAATTTTAAGGAATCACAGAATAGATCCGCGTACTTCTGCATACAATTAGAGTTAAGAGCTCGCCACAAAGAAATATGAATATTTCCATTCATGTACAAAAATTGTTAGTCGATAATTTTTAATTGCAGAACTAAAAAGTTCGCAATTTACGGTCTGAAATCGCAAAAGCACGGTGAGTAAGGTAAAAGCGCACAACCAACACAAAGACCAACAACTCACGTAAAAATATGAATTTACACGATCCTTAGATTAAAGAATACCTGAGTAGGCCCGTTCAGCAGATTTTCGTATATGTATACGCAATTTTCTGTTCGAATTATTGCAGAAGCGGCGAGAAATCGTAACGCTTGCATACTTTTGTGTAAATTTTTTTATGTAGACATGACACCCACTGACATCTAGTTTTCATAATAGATATTTATTGAATATTCATTTTAATTTACTTATTGCAAAAGCAACTTCTCATAATGTCACGAAATATTTTCGCAAAAACGAATTTTTGTGAAAAGGAACGAAAACTTGCACTGGCTGAAGCAGTATTTTCATTCCACACAGTCTCGCACAATCAGTCATTTAAATCTATGGACTGCACGTCAAATTTGATCAAATCATTTGGGGAAAAATTTTTGTTGTGCGCGCACAAAAACTGAGGCAATAGTTAAAAAAGTGATAAACCGATTTGGAATTTCCACTCTTAATCAAATTAGAAAACATGCGCTTAATTACCATAAAGTTATAAAATTATTTCTGATCCTTATTAGACATTTTGATCGCAAAGAAGGTTTTCATGTTAAAATTTTAGATTTAATCACTCTTGCCGAAGAAGCATGGGAAATAATGACGAAATCAGTTATTGATGCATTGGATTCAAATAAGTTAACAAATAAGTTGATGGAATATTGTACAGATAATACAAATTCCAATTTCGGAGGTCTTAATATAGAAAAGTGTATTTTCGCAATTAAATATTGGGTGGACGCAAAAGTTATGACCGTTTTTTATGATCCTAGGTAAAAAAAATTTTTCTTCAGAAATGATGAATAGTATCTTCTTTTAAATGATTCCATTGCATAAAGGATGATTTCCCTCTACTTTCTTTTCAGTTTTGGCTGGCCAGAGTACAGTGAAGAGCCCTTGTATTTTTTCAAAATGTCGGTCGATAAAGTGCATGGAATTCATAAAGTAAACAATGACGAATATAAAGATACTATTCATAATTTCTGAAGAAAAATTTTTTTTACCTAGGATCATAAAAAACGGTCATAATTTTTGCGTCCACCCAATAATTAACTACAAAATTTATAGTCACTTTTTCATTTAAACGGTTCGAGTAGAAAATCTGAAAGAATTTTATAGTGACGAAGAGATAGAATACAACCGATTATTCGGGAGGTGTTGCAATTATTTAATCCTTTAAAGTCATATTTTCTTTCTTAGAAGTTAGAATCAATTTTACATTTATACCACTATTTTTAAATACTATTTTAATCAATATATTGTAATTGAAAATGGAAATATAGAAGAAGAAGAAATGGTTTATTGAGCAAATTATTAATTTTAGAACAAATATTTTTTCTTATCAAGATGGATTTCTTTAAAAATTCAAATAGATTGGAACAACATAGAAGAAATAATAGTTTTCATAAAGAAATATTTGTCTGAAAATGAATATCTAGCATTGGAGAATGAATTATTTGACGAAATTTCATATTTGATAGGAATAACGAAAAAACACCCATCGATAAGCCTTGGATTCAAATTTTCAATCATTTTAACAAAAATTATATTCCTTGTGTTCATCTAACAAAAGTTGTCGAATTCGTACTATTTTTTACCTGGTACCAATGCGGCTACCGAACGAATGTTTTTGATTATCAATATCTTGTGGACAGTCAAGATACAGATAGAAATTTGCGAAGAACTTCTTAAAGATACGCATACTATTGCAAAATATTCTTAATTTAATTATAGTTTTTTTGTATTTATATTTGTTTCATGAGGAGTTTTTTTTTTATAAAAATATCCCGGATTTCTCCGTAGAAAAAATGGTAACGTTCCCGATATGTAATCTCCAAACTTGTGTCAAATCACACTTATTTTTCCGTAGTTTTTTTAAATTTCACTATTACTAGCAGCCTCATAGTCTGAATCTTCTTGCTACTCGACAATACACCACCACAAACTCTGATTCTTCTACAAAAAGACATACAATGCATAAACCTAATAAATACCAACTGAAGGCATTTGGCACATATTTCGGTTAGTAATTTATCATTGAAAAATCATATTTTATTTTAAAAGAAAATTAAACTATTTACTCAGTTTGCTCTTAAAATTGTAACAACATAAAATTTATAAATACGAGGTCTGTTCAAAAAGTATCGGGAATTTTGTGTTTTTCCAAAATTTATTTATTTATTCATGAATATCTATTTTGTTCCCTTTAAAGTAATTCCCATTAGACATTATACACTTGTACCAACCTTTTTTCCAATCCTCAAAGCACTTCAAAAAATCATTTTTTGTGATCTTGTTCAGCTCCTCCTTCGATGCCGTCTTTATCTCCACAATCGTAGCGTACCGTGTCCTTTCATGGGACTCTTCAGTTTCGGGAACAAGAAAAATTCATAGGGTACCAGATCTGGGGAATACGGTGGCTGAGGCATTATTAGTGTGTTGTTTTTGGCCAAAAATGGTAAAAGCCAATTTTTGTTCTTCCACAAATCGGGGCGTTTCTGGTGGATTGTTCGCGCAACTTGTGCATAACTTGCAGGTAATATTCTCTATTGACAGTTCTACCCTGTGACCACGCCCCTGCAATCGAAGAAAACTGTAAGCAAAACCTTAGCATTCGACCGAACTTGGCGCTTTTTTCGGTCTTGGCTCATGCGGCAGCTTCCATTGGGATAATTGTGCTTTGGTTTCCACGTCATAACCGTAAACCTATGATGTGTCACCAGGTATGACCCTCTGGAGCAAATTTGGGTCATCGCGGACAGAGTCTTACAGCTACTGTTTTTGGTCGAAATTGAGAAAAAATCGAAAACGAGCCAAAACACGTGCAAGCAAAGCAGCTGAGTACCAACATAACTGGATACTTTTTGTACAGATCTCGTATAACTATATCATTAATTATAAAATAAATTAAACATTTAATAAAAGCAAGTATAAAAAAATTGTTTATATTTAATTATTATCGTAAATTTATAAAAATCATATAGACATAATTAAACTTAATCGTTAAAATATAATAAATTGTGTTTTATATTAAATAATATTTATCACTTTTTCTCATTTATTCTATAATAAATATTGATCAATCCCACATTTTAAATTATATAACAAGAACTCTGAATTATTATCCAAAAATATTATCGTACATTCTGCCAAAGATTCCAGTCCGTTTTGGTTTCAGTTCCTCTTCAGCAATAAATGCTTGATATTGTTTCATGGTATCATCATCAAGTGGTCCCCATTTTTTATTTGGTTTAGTTGCTGCTACGATTTTCTATTAATCGAATATATTTAAAGAATTTTTAACAATACTTTTAACATATAGAAATATACTGATTTACCTTCCAGATACCGCCTTCTTTTTGTCTGCTAATTGCATAAATAGCCCAAATAGGTAATTGAAGTATCCCAAATGCCGATAAACACCAACCGAAAACTAATGAAAAAGAAAAAAAAATTTTATTAAAAATATTTTTAAGAAAATAACTATAAAATACATACTGTATGCGCTATCGGGATAAATATAATCCCGATATTTTAAAATATCCATCTCGACTAGAGTATATATAAGTATCGCTATCATTAAAATAGGAGTTATTACTCCCCAGCATAATCTCCAGTAAATACCAGTCTTGATACCCAACATAAATTCAATATCTTTGCATAGCCTTTTAACACCTTTTCATAAAAAAAAAACATATGAAAGTTTATGAAATAATAACTATTTTCTTATATTTTTCATATAGTTTTTAATATTACCATAGAGCCAGCCAACTGCTATCAGTTCGCCAATAGCTAAAATAAATGATACAAAAGATGCACCAAAATAGTCAACCAAATTAAGAATATATTGGCCACCCGGTGTTAAATAGACAAGTCCAACTAAAAATCCAAAAGAGGCAACAAATACGATTACTACCCAATGTTTTGAACTTGGGAATTGATCTCGTATAACCGTCATAGCAACAGACGCCATTCCAACATTACTTCCAATTCCAAGAACGAATAACATCAAAAAGAATAATACTGCAAATAACTTTTTATATGCTTAGTAATTGCAATTAATTAAACGAGAGCTTTAGAAATATTACTTGAGGTACAAAATCGAATTTTGATATTGCATTTGGATAAGATACAAAAGCTAATCCGAAACCAGCTTTCACAACGTTCTTAACATCGGATGTTCCAGTTACGTACGCAAGATTTCCGAGAACTCCGAATATAGTGAATCCAGCCAAAAGAGATGTTAGAGTATCCAAAGTGGTAACAATAGTTGCATCCCTTAAATATAAATTTTTTCCCATGCAAAAAATTATTGAAAAATTTTTTTGCAAAAGCATTTTCTTCCATACCTGAGAACATTATGCGAAAACCGATTGTAAGAAGAATACATGACGACATTGCCAAGGCATATGGCCAACGAGAAAAATACTTGAATCACCGCTGCATACCATACCTAAATAAAAATGTTCCAAAATAATGTTCACAACAACAAAAAAATGGAAGAAAAATTATCTATCTACCTTCAAATTGAGTAATTCACTCCATTGGGGTTTAATGAAGTAAATAATTCCATCCACTGCTCCTGGGAGTGATGCCGCTCGTCCAAGAAGAATCAACAAAATTATGTACGGAAATATTGCCAAAAAGTATGATGCCTTTCCAGAACTATTAATACCTAAAATGTTTTTTCGAAAATAAATTATTCCATTCTTGTACAACTGTATTATTGTTAATAAAAAATTAATAATTTTTTTAACATTAATATAATAAAAAATAATGTAATATAATTTTAATAATTAAAACTTGCCTCTGATGAGAACTACAGCAACGAAAGTCCACGAGAATGCCAAGCACAATGTAAGCCGCCAATCCGGCAAGCCTATTCCATCGTGTATTGAATCTGTTTCAGCTAGAACCTCTTCCCTATTAATTGTACACATAAATAAATTCTTCGTTCTACAATTCGATAATTTTTATAAAATCTTACGTAAAATAAAGTTCAGCCGATGTTATTTTAGTCATATTTGAAATTGACTGATTGGCAATTGTATCCAAAGATGAAAGACAATTTGTCCATCCTTCGTGACAATAGCTCCACGGAAGTGGAGAACTAAACGAGGCAATGAAGTATCTAATGGTAAGTGCCATTAATGATGAATAATATGTGGTTACGCATACTGTGCATAGAAACTGTCCATATCCGGAGCCTATATAAAAAGTAAAATAATTTTTATGCCGATCGTGAATTTTATAGAAAATTTCTTATAGAAAATTTCTTATATGGAAAATTTCTTATAGAAAATTTCTTATATGGGAAATTTCTTATATGGAAAATTTCTTATAGAAAATTTCTTATAGAAAATTTCTTATAGAAAATTTCTTATAGAAAATTTCTTATAGAAAATTTCTTATAGAAAATTTCTTATAGAAAATTTCTTATAGAAAATTTCTTATAGAAAATTTCTTATAGAAAATTTCTTATAGAAAATTTCTTATAGAAAATTTCTTATAGAAAATTTCTTATAGAAAATTTCTTATAGAAAATTTCTTATAGAAAATTTCTTATAGAAAATTTCTTATAGAAAATTTCTTATAGAAAATTTCTTATAGAAAATTTCTTATAGAAAATTTCTTATAGAAAATTTCTTATAGAAAATTTCTTATAGAAAATTTCTTATAGAAAATTTCTTATAGAAAATTTTTTATAGAAAATTTCTTATAGAAAATTTCTTATAGAAAATTTCTTATAGAAAATTTCTTATAGAAAATTTCTTATAGAAAATTTCTTATAGAAAATTTCTTATAGAAAATTTCTTATAGAAAATTTCTTATAGAAAATTTCTTATAGAAAATTTCTTATATGGAAAATTTCTTATAGAAAATTTCTTATATGGAAAATTTCTTATAGAAAATTTCTTATATGGAAAATTTCTTATAGAAAATTTCTTATATGGAAAATTTCTTATAGAAAATTTCTTATATGGAAAATTTCTTATAGAAAATTTCTTATATGGAAAATTTCTTAAAGAAAATTTCTTATATGGAAAATTCGATGGTCCAACGGCTTCAATTCTTGTGTGATAAGAATTATGTGAAGGATGTAAGCTCAAATCTAACAGTAAAATACGCCATGTTGTTATGGCAGACAGTCCCTGATAAATTTAGGTCTTTATCAACATTTGCCAATATGGTCGACACTTTGACCGGATCTTTATCTTGCTGGCATGCAAACATTATGTAAAGAAAGATTACGTTCAAAACTTCCCATAGTTCGATGAATAGCGAGCATACTAGGTCGATTATAATGACCATAAATTGGAAGAAGTGCACGATAAATTGCAATAAAAGTACGATTGTTTTGATAAAAAAAACTGGATAATTTTTAAACGTTGAATAAATTGCAAACTTTACTAAATATAATTGGCAGTAACAGAAAATTACAGTTACTAAACACGGTTTATTTAAAAACATATTACCACGATTGAAAAACCCCCTTGCAAGATCAGCATGCCAAGCGCCATGAAATAGAGACTGTGGCAGATGCTGAACTAATTTTTGTTTATTTCACCCTAAAAGTAGGTCAGCGTAGATAAAGACCTTCAACTGTGAACAATGGCAGACGCCGTGAAAATACATTTTTTTATTATGCCCAAAAGAAGGTCAGCAAAAAAAAAGATTTTTTTTATTTCGCGGAAAAGTAGGTCAGCATTGGTAAAGATTTTTTTATTTAGCCTAAAAGTAGGTCAGCATGGATTGACCCGCAAATGTGAATAATGGCAGACGCCGTAAAAACCCATTTTTTTATTTCTTGGAAAACTAGGACAACAAAGATAAAGATTTTTTTTATTTCGCGGAATAGTAGGTCAGCATTGGTAAAGATTTTTTTATTTAGCCCAAAAGTGGGGCAGCATGGGTAAAGACCCTGAAGTGTGAATAATGGCAGATGCCGTAAAAACCCATTTTTTTATTTCTCGGAAAACTAGGACAGCAAAGATAAAGATTAGATTTTTTTATATCACGGAAAAGTAGGTCAGCATTGCTAAAAAAATTTTTTTATTTTACCGAAAAGCAGGTCATCATGGGTAAAGACCTTCAAATGTAAATAATGGCAGACACCGCAAAAACATATTTTTTCTTTTGCGGAAAACTACGACAGAAAGGGTAAAGATTTATTTATTTCGCCAGAAAGTAGGTCAGCAAGGGAAAAGATTTTTTATTTCCCGGAAAACTATGAAAGCATTAGTAAAATTTTTTTTATTTTCCACAAAAGTAGGTCACCTTCAAATGTAAAAAATGGCAGACGCCGTAAAAGACATTTTTTATTTTGCGGAAGACTACGACAGAAGATTTTTTTATTTCGCGAAAAAGTAGGTCAGCATTGGTAAAGATCTTCCAATATAAACAGTATCGAAAGCTGCCAGCGAAATTATTTATTTCGCGGAAAAGTAGCCGAGCATGGGTAAAGACCATTAAATGTGAAAGATGGAAGACGTCGCAAAAAAAATTTTTTTTTTGTTGCGGAAAACTACGACAGCAAGAGTAATTTTTTTTTACATTTCGCGGAAAAGTAGGTCAGCATGGATAAAAACCTTCAAATTTAAACAGTTGCCTACAAAACTGGGTGCTCTCATGGGCAGATCAACCGATCAAGGCAACTTAATTAACTGGCCACTATTTACATTTTAACTATTTTTTTCGTTACGGCCAAAAGTCTAGATCCGGTACTGTTAAAAATAATTCTTTTTTTTTTCATGAACTATTTCAGACTAGACACTTTTTTTTTAATTAAAAAATGCTTATTTTCTTTGTATTGATGAGTACACAAGTATAAATATATATTATGATAATATTTTTTAATTAGTTAATCAATTAATTAAATATAATACGTGTTTTTTTTTTAAATAAAATTTAAACATAGAAATTTGCAATGATTAATTATTGATCAAATTATACTATCTTTGTAAAGAAATAGTATTGCAGATTTTTATAAATAATCGATATTTACCTATGAAAAAATATGCCAATAATTCTATTGCAAAAATTTATCCAAAAAAACCACTTCAATATTATGAGTAAATGTCAACAGCTGAGTAGTATTAATATGTGAAAGATATTTCGAATTAATTTGTCAAAGATATTCCTAATGGTATGATCAAAATTGAATACTCAATTTCATCATCAATCGCGAATAACTAGTAAACAACGAAGCCAGGCAAATCTCTAAAACAAATCCTGCTAAATCATTTTAGAAATTGTTAATTATCGTCTAAGTACGTAAAGCCTGGTTGATATCAAATTCGTTCTAATCAGTTTTTATGAATTTCCCACTTGTTCATTTATCTTACAAGCATGTACATAATCAATTCAATGAAATAGATAAATTTGACAATTGCACTTGGTTTATTTTGATTATTTTTGTTTTTTTTTATCAAATTCTAGATAATTCACGTGGATTTATTTTCAAGAACGTATTTTGCACCAAACCAAAATGAACCGACGAATTTACCTACTAGAGACAAATTCGGTCATTACTAATCGTTTTTATTTTTTTTTTATTTATTTCACTTATTAATTAATATTTTTTAAAATTATAACAAAAAAAATTTCTTTTATTAAATTTAAATTTACAAAAAAAAAACTTACTGTTGAAAAAAACAAACAAACAAATACACTAGCTTACCTCGCATTATTGGAGCAAAATCATATACTTTAATACTGCCTTTACTAGAGAATTGTCCAAGTATCATTTCCAAATAGTATATCGGTTTGCCAACTACAAATAATACTATTATATATGGGATAACGAATGCTCCACCGCCATTCGAAAGGGCTGTAAATGGAAATCGCCACACATTTCCCAGACCAACAGACATTGCTATACATGACATAAGGAACTCGATATCATTACCCCATTTATCACGTTTCTTAGATGCATCCTAATTTATTTGATATGAAGATATTATTTATTATTTATATTATAATAAATATTTAAAAAAAAAATATTACCTCATTTGTTTTTTTAGCATCTTCATTGGGTTGAACTTCTTCGACGGCGATTTTTTCTGGGATGTCAGTTTCATCTCCAGGCGCTTCTGGTCCTGTATAGCCATGATTAACGTAACCGGTTTCACTAGACATAATGGATGGTGTTCATAGGTAACTAGAAATAATATTTATTAATGATACAAAAAAAAAGTTTTTTTATAGGTTAGGTACACTTAAACGACATAAAAATTTTCTAATATAAATAGTAAATCAATAGTAAGCAGTGCTTCTGGATTTCTCTGTAAAATATGCCATTGAAGGAACTGAACTTTTGAATGGTTTAAATCATATTTATTTGAAAGAGATCAAACAACCAAAGCAAATGAGATCGTTTCTCTTATATGTTAATGGAAGTAAATTTAGGAGTACCACAAGGCACTATTTTTGGTTTGTTACTTTTCCTAATTTATATGAATGATATATGTACAATGTAGTTGGTGAAATTAATTTAAAGCTCTTTACTGATGTTGTCCGTTTATATATGTAGTAGGAAACACTGCTGATGATTGTGCCTTTATTTTAAAAAATTTGGCAGAATGGTATTCAATACGAATAAATTAAAAGTGAATGTTGATAAATCAAAATATTTGATCGTTAATGATAAATTGCATAATATAAGTATTATATAGATTTAAATCACAAATAGTTTATATTTGGAAAAAAAAGAGTAATTTTTTGTCTAAAATAAGAAAGGATTTTTCATATATGGGCACAAAAAATGTGATAATTAAACAAAATTTTTAAGTACTAATAATCATCAACTATTTTTATGGGCAATAGAAAAACGGTGAACAGATTGCAAAATTAAATAAAGATACATTCAGAGTGTTAATGCTAAATTCTTGAAATTGATTAAGTATTAAACAGAGGACATTCACGTAATAATCGAAATTAAAATATCCTTCATTAACGGAAAACTTATCTAATAAATTGCAAAATGGCCATTTCTAATTTTGGATATATAAGGAAAGAAAAGACTAAGAATATTTTAAGACACAATGTACTTAAAATATTTATGGAATTATCTTAGTAATTAAAGTGTGAAGTAAATTTTGTTAAATTTAAGAAAAAAAATTATTAATTATGTTAAAGATAAATTTCCTATTATATAAGTTTTCTAATTCATTTTTTTTTCATTGTTTGTCGTATTATTTTAATTATTGTATGAGTAAAAGGTGATCCAAACTTTACGCAAGATTTACGAGTCCTGTTTAAAAAGTATCGCGAATTTTTTGTTTTTTTCCAAAATTATGTGTTTATTTATGAATATCTATTTTGTCTCCTTCAAAGTAATCCCCATCAGATATTATAAACTTGTGCCAACGTTTTTTCCAATCCTCGAAGCACTTCAAAAAATCATTTTTTCTGATCTTGTTCAGCTCTTCCTTCGATGCCGTCTTTATCTCCTCAATCATAGCATAGTGTCGTCCTTTCATGGGGCTCTTCAATTTCGAGAACAAAAAAGTAACAGGGGGCCAGATCTGGGGAATACGGTGGCTGCGGCATTATTAGTGTGTTGTTTTTGGCCAAAAATTCGCACACAAGCAACGATGAGTGAGCAGGAACGTTATCATGGTGCAAAAGCCAATTTTTGTTCTTCCACGAATTGCGTTGCGCAACTTGTGCATAACTTGCAGGTAATATTCGTTATTGATCGTTCTACCCTGTGGCAATAACTCATAATGCACCACGCCCCTGCAATCGAAGAAAACTGCCGTTCACATGCCCCGGCACGCTTTTCGTAGTTTACATCTTCTCGGCCCTCTGAGAACATTTTGTACCACCGTTAAACGTTGCTTCGGTCCAAGGTAGCTTCACCGTATGCCACAGTCAACATTATGAATACGTCCGCGCAATTAATATTGTTTTTCACACAAAATTTGATACAGATTCTTTGATCCATTTTTTGGAATGGGCAAAAATCGAAGACGAGCCAAAACACGTGCAAGCAAAGCAGCTGACAAAAATTAACTGAATATTGAAAATTGCCGAACTTGTCGGCATACGTGAGAGACATGAGTACCAACATAACGTCACAAAAAATCGTAACCCGGGGAAATTCAAAATTCGTGATATTTTTTGATCAGAACTCGTATTCGTTTCTCGGATTGTATGGCATTTGGCACCGTTTTGTTAAAACCACATGACGTCCAAATCCATATCTTGCAACTTACACACAAGAAACCGAATCATCATAACACCATTAACTGTTATTGCCTGACCAGCTGCATTTTTTAAGAAGAATATTCCGATGATGCCTTTAGCCTAAAATCCGCACCAAACCGTAACACATTATGGATGTTTTGTTTCTCAACAGATAATCGTGGATTTTCTGAACCCCAAATGGGACAATTTCGTCAATTAACGAAGCCATCAAGATGAAAATGAGCCCCAAATGAATCACCATCGGCTTGTTGTTGTTCCATAATCCATTCGCTGTGCGTGGTCAGTAGGCTTCAGTTCTTGAGTACGTAAATTTTTCGAGAGAATACGCTGTAAATGTCCAATTCATAACCGAATTGATGTTCCTGAACTCTCAGTAACAATCTCACGAACTGCTTCGATGTTTTGTATTGAACGAGTTGTTGAAGGACGGCCACAGTATTTAAGATCCAGTCTCCCTAAATTTTTTAATTAATCTCTTCACAATTGATGAAGTTAAATCCATATTTTGTACCAAAATTGCGAATTGTAGCTGCCAAATAAACTTTATTATCTTTAAAATATTGCTCAACAATGAAAACGCGTTGTTCCTTCGTGTAGCGTTCCATTTTTAATAACGTTGAAATGTCAGCTGTCAGGCTGTTTTTTTTAGTTGGAAACATTTTACCGTACAAATGGCGCAAAATTCAAATCTTGCGTGATGTTTTGGACACCGTATAATTTCTGATTTTATCTAATTTTGAACACTAATTTTATCTTAAAATATTTCAAATAAATAATTATAATAAAATGATATTTTTATTTATTTGATTTGAGTCATTTATTTACTAATAAGATATAAAGTATTTTGTGGATAATTCAACATTTTAAAGTGTCATCGAGCTTATCCTTTGAAAAGTAAAGTTTGATAAAATACGTAATTTGTATTTAATTACATTATTTTTTTTAAATCTTGCCATTATACAATACATGTTACAGTACTCAATCATTTTGAAGTTATTTTTAATAACTTTTCACACATTTCGGGAAATAATTCGGTGATTACTTGACAGGATATGGTTTTAAAAAGATGCTCTAAAGTTTGAAGACTACTTTTGTAAGCACGATATTTTGCAAAGCTTTACAAGAGAAAGTTCAACGGCGTCAAATCGTACGATCTTTTGAGTCGAAATTACGTTTTCTGAACATTTTTACCGTAATAAGGCTAAAAAAATTTATTTTATGTGGCTTGTGGTATCGTTTCATTTAAACCACATATGATTTATATTTAAATAAATTAGTTTCAGGGCTACTAAAAATTTGTTAGTTATCATATGATCATAGTGCTATATGGTCCCAAGGACACCTTCAGATCAAAATTCACACTAGATAATTACTTTTTGCCATTTAAATGGCTTTTTCATAGTCATTTGTGGGCTTTTAGAGCCACATATATGGAAATTGACCAGTTAAATGATCCATAATACAATGTGCCATACCTTAAACTAAACATTAATTACCCTAACTTGTAAATAGAATATGTTCGGGAGCTTTTAAAAAAACATGGTTGTATAGTATTAAAAATAACACTCTTTAATACACTTTAATTCCGCTAAAGTTTTTTCGTTTCAAATTTGCAGTGAATAACCAAATTAAGCAATTAACAATAGGATAGAACATGAAAGTGAATTTTTTCAGTTAATTTTCGATAATTAAAATTATTTATTTATAATCTTAGTTGTAATTGTTTTTCTACGTTCAATTAAAATATATGTTATTACAGTTGTTATGAACTTTTTAACACAAACCATATTTAGTTTATAAACGTGAACATTTTTATCTTATATGAATAATAAAATCGATTGGTGGTAAATTATTTTAGCAGCTGTTTTTAGTTTAATATACTATAAACTCACTATAAGGGTAATATTGAGGTGTTCCATTTTATTTGAGTTTTTAAATGTTTTAGTGCAGATTATTTATTACCAACTGTATTATTTATTATTAACAAATAAAAATCAAAAAAAAAAATACACATTTGGTCGAGATTATTTGCTAGAAAATTTTATAAATACAAATTGTAAATAAATTTCCCTAATATATAAAAGTCACGATTTTTCAAAAAATCTTATCTAAATTAAATGAAAATTATCTGAAACTACGAGTAGTTCATAATTTTTTCCATTATCTTGTAATTGTTTTTAGAAATACTCCTTAAAAAATTCGTTCATTCATAGTTTAGGTGCAAACCATTTTATGACAATTCATGGTACTCTATTTTTAAATTATTCTTAGATTAAATTGAAAATAAAACAAAAAAAATATATTATCTTTAAATTATTAGATTTTCGAGTGGTATAATAAAAATGGCTCAATCATGAACAGATTTATTATATGATTAAAAATAAAAAAATTTTTAAGTACGCAATATAATACGTATACTATATAATATAACTGAAATAAAACTAATAATAATAAATGATTAAAAAAAAAGACTAAATAAAAACAAAGTAATCAAACCGAATAGTTCCTATGATAGTAATAATATTGTATATACATACGAGTATTAGAAAGAAGGTGTCATTTTTATCTTCTGTAAATTAATTATGGACATTCTATTAATTAATTAATATTGCTATATTCTAACTATTTTTAACCTTAGAATTTTTATCTTTTAATTTCATATTAACACTATTGTAAAAAAACTTTTTTAATCATAGAATTTTGTACAATTTACGTTTTATGAAATCGCTCTTAATAAAAATAAAGATAAGATTAACTAATTTAAATTGATAAACGACAATAATAATTTAAAATGATAAAGATAAAAGCAAACTGTTAAATATTATAAAAATGCATCAAAATTTTTTTAGAAGAATTTGTTTTTTATCTTTAAAAGTTCTTGCAACGATTATTGTTTCGCAGATAATTTTTGATTGCTTTTTATATTTTTAGTGTCAGTTTTTTTTTTCATATAAAAATCAAAGTATTTGTTAAATTTTCATATTGATTTTGATAAAAATATTTTCATTTTGCAATTTGATCGAAAAATTTATAATAATTTTTAATTAATAAAAAAACATTACAGAAAATATATAAACGATTATCCAATTTATAGTTTGTAAAACAAAATTAAATAGAATATATTTTTTCATTCAGATTTTAATTAAATTAATATTTTTAAAATATTGCTTTAATTTTGTCATTATACATAAAATATAAAATTATTCAAACTACTACCATGAGAATTTTTGCAGGTCTTCATCTTTTTCATGACATTTTTTCTTCATCTTTTTCATGACTGTAATTCGGTCATTACTTGAGAGATGTTGTCTTTTAAAGACTCTCAAATTTTAGAAAAATATCTAAATAAATATAACCTTTTGTATATTTTTACCAAATGGGTTTAAATTGCACAATCTTGGAGGCCAAGTTACATCGTCAAATCTCAAAACTACAGATCCTGGTAACTTGTCGTTCAATAAAACCAAAGTTGGCTATATGTTATAGCTTTTAATAGCGTTTTGTTAAAAACCACATATAGTCCAGATTAAAATCTTCAAATTCTGACCAATTAAAGTCAGTTGGCATACCATATGGTCATAGCACTCAAAATTGAGCTAAGTCTATTGTCCAAGCACTTAATCGGTGTATCTGCAGTGCATTCTATGATCAATTTAACGATCAATAATATCAAATAGTAAATCTTAAAATAATCATCAAATGTTATGTTAAATAATATATATTATATACTATATTTAATAACTGCCAAATAACAGTTTCCAGAACCTCAAAATGCATAACTGCAACATATGCAGCTTTCTTTAGCCAGCATAAGACTCCTTCCACAACAACCGCTATTTACATCAACTTTTTAGGGTCTTAGTTGAATAGGTGGAAGGTAACAGTGAATAAAAAAAAAGTGCTCACGTTACTTTTACACTTTACCGAGCACAGATCTCTGATACGTATATAACCGAAAATGGCAATAAATTCCGCACAGAACGAATCAGCATCATTTAGGACTTATAATCGATAAACGGTTAATCTGGAATATCAAACAAAATTTTTTTTAAAAAAAAGGTAACTAAACTGACAATAAAAAGTAATTACTCTACAACACGGTACTGAAACCGATATGGCCATACGAACTCGAATTTGGGGTTCGACTTAGCGCTCCATTCTCCCATCGAATTCAAACCTCATGATTCTGAATTCTTCAAAAAATTGTCAATACTCTCTTTTGTGTACGAAACGTTTTTTTTTATTTATCAAGAAAACCATTTTTACTCTTAACCACATAACCCCCTCGATTTTAGGCCCTTCAACTTTTAAAAAAGTCAATGGTTTCGAAATTTATAAAAATTATACAATAAATCATAACTACCACCCCCCCCCCCCCTCTCACCCCTTATGAAAGGTATATCATATATGGACATGTCTTTATATACTTTTATTGAATTGTCGGTAAAGTCATGACGCATTATCGTAACAGATGGTTTTTCTTCTTTTTAAGTAGTACTAGAATTATTCGCATCCACGTTATTGTAATTCCTGTAATAATAGATAGTTTGGGCATTATAGAAAAATTAATTTATTCTGTTTATTTTCTGCGGATTTTACAAAAGTTAAAAATTGATTTTCGTTATATTTAATTGTTTTACTTCCGTAAAAGGAAGGGCGAGCGCCAAGCTTGTGAAAAGTTCTTATCTACAAGAACATTAGTACCAACGATTGTTCACAAAATTCCGTGCTGGTGACTTTAATCTCAACGACGATCCTCAAAATGAAAGGAAAACCGTTGTTGATTAAGGCACAAACATTGAATCTTTCACGACCACCTGAAGACGCTCGGATACATAAGCAAGTGCGATATTTGAGTTCCTCATGAATTCGACGAAGCATCCATAGAGATCTGCGACATCTTCATTAAACGCGATCAAAACGATCTTTTTTTGAAGCGATTGATAGCTTGTGGTGAGATGTGGATCATTTATCCGCCTCAAACGACATCGATAAGGGACATTTATCAGACGAAGGATATGCCTTCTATGTGGTAGGATTTTGAAAGTGTTGCATTTTTTTTCCAGTTAATTTTTGACAGCTGCTTTGCTTGCACGTGTTTTGGCTCATCTTCGATTTTTGCTCATTTTCGACCAAAAACAGCATCGCAATAACATTGCTAAGGAGTTGTTGGACTCTGACCGCGATGATCAAAATTTGCTCCAGTGGGTAATAACTGGTGATCGAATCATGAGCTTATGGTTATGACGTGGAAACCAAAGCTCAATCATCCCAATGGAAGCTGCCGCACGAGCCAAAACCAAAAAAACCACGCCAAGTTCGATCGAATGTGAAGATTTTGCTTACAGTTTTCACAGGGTAGAAAGGTCAATAAGGAATATTACCTGCAAGTTATGCGTAAGTTGCGCTAAGCAATCGTCAGAAACGCCCGGATTTGTGGAAAAACAAAAATTGGCTTTGCACCATGATAATGCCCCTGCTCACGCATCGTTGCTTATTCGCGAATTTTTGGTCAAAAACAACACACTAATAATGTCGCAGCCACCATATTCCCCAGATCTGGCCCCCTGTGAGTTTTTGTTGTTCCCGAAACAGATTCTTTGATCTATTTTTTGGAATGGGCAAAAATCGAAGACGAGCCAAAACACGTGCAAGTAAAGCAGCTGTCAAAAATTAACTGAATATTCAAAATAGCCGAAATTGTCGGCATAAATGAGAGACATGAGTACCATCATAACGCCACAAAAAAAAATCGAAAATCAAATATACGTAACCCGCGGAAATTGAAAATTCACAATACTTTTTGAACAGACCTCGTATAAGACTCAAAAATCAGCACCTTGTTCAGTTCTTTGCCAAAACGAGTAAAGACAGGTCCTTCTATGAACGAGGAATTATGAAGCTCACTGAAATATGGCAAAAGTTTATCGAGCAAATTGATTTCTTTTTGTTCCTTTAATATAAATTAATACACTTTTTCGTTAATGCAATATTTTCGTTAAAAAAATATGGTCCTTGCAAATTGTACGTAGAAAACATTTAAAAAAAAAATAATATAAATACATAAATTTATTATATATTTTTTTTACTTATATTATATTGTTTGTTAAATTATTTCAATGTTAATTTTATAGTATAATATACGAGATGGAAAACAGATCTACTTGATATGAATTAATACCTTGTATACCTTGTAATATACTTTTTCGCTTGAATCATTTTCACTCAAACTTAGGAAAATTTTTCAAAAAGATAACATTTTTAATTAAAATCAATATAATTTTAATTTATACAAAAAAAAACATTCACAAATTGATAAAAATAATTCAAAGAAATTTTATTAAAATTTCTGACACTCTAAAACAAACCATATTTTTTTTATTCATTTTGAATAACTTAAAAATTGTTTTTTTGAAAATATTTTCCATTTTACTATTATTAATTGTAAACATAAAAATCAATTCAAATAATATTGATGTTAAATAATTTACCTAAAAAAAAATATTAAAATAATTTTTTTTCTTCGAATTTTCTAAACTAACAATATTTCACTTAAAAAATTATATTTGCACTATTTTATCACACATTTCCTTAGTGGAAAATATTTATTCTTTTATAAATTATAATTTTCTTGATACTCTCTTAATTGAAAAGCAAATCACTTCCAATCCACTCTAGGTATTAGAAAGAACTGAACAATAACTGAACTGTTTAAAACGATAAAATGGTTAAAAACTTAAGAACTTATCACAGTATAAGAAGACGTCAACGGTTGATTAACTCTCTTGGACGTATTGAAATGAGTTTTTCCTACTGTTTTTTTTTAAATATAGACAATACGATATGTTTTCCCCAACTAATATTAACTATATTGAAGAGTATATTGTTTCAGAGAATTTATTATTAGTCATATTTTTCGATAAGCAACCATACATAACTGATAACCGTACTAATTGCACTTGCAAAATTGTTTTTTTCGCTCACAATACTCAAAACACCTGCTCACATCTCAACATAATATGAACACACGTCACTAAAGGTATGATTATAAATCTTTTACTTAAAGTACACATATGCATACATTAAAACTTCATATTTAGAAATTCTTTAGATCTGAACAATATCGACTTAAAAAAAATATGTACATTTTGTTGAGTAGTCATCCGACTATCACGGTTAACTGACTAAACTGTGACAAAATAATATTTTAAGCCAATTAATATGCTGTCGATCAAAATAAGAATTTTGATTGATTCACATTATATGTTATACTATCAATTTATATTTTATTTAATTGATATTGCGTAATTTTCAACTGATTTTTGTTAAAATACGCAAATCGAATGGAAAATCTAGCCCGTCCGTCAACTTTTAGTTAAATTTTTTCTCAATACTGTTTTTCCTAAGAAATTTTTAAAAGAAAAACAATAATAGTTTTTCTATTTAACTTATAAGTCATAAAATAGTTTTCGTATTTGAAATTTATAACATTTATTTTTTGTTGTTGTTGTGATTAAAAAACAACAGGATTTTATCTTCTTAATAAATTTATTAGGAATTTTGATTGGAGCTTTCCGTTCGAAACAGACTTTTTGAAAAACACTATCTGCTTAATCTACCGGAAGTTAGAATTTTCTTATCATTTACCTTTTGTCTATGAAAAAAATTCCAAACAAATAATAATTATATTGCAAATCAAGTGGGTATCAATATTTATGGTTTTTCCAATTGGTGCAAAAACGAACAAATTTTTTTGGTATTTCTACTCTGGATCAGGTAGCGTATAGTTAACCAAGGACAAAGGGAGCATTTTCTAAATTCAATCCAGCAACACTTAGCGACTATCCTTGGGCTTTTTAGATTGTATTTGCTAAGGCAAGGCGCACTTGAAATTGAAGTCGATTAAAATCTAAAGGAAAATTGGGAGGAAGAATCATTTATACCTGAATTGTACCTTTAAAAATATAATCCCACTTATACCTGAATTATAGGTGAATAAATTTTTCATTGTGTGAGATAATATACATAAACACCAGTAGTATAAGCTAAAATCCGCTGTTTAGTCATAGATGGCGTGAGTGAGTGTATTAAGCTACCATGGGCACACCATACTTTTCTTTATGAGTTTGACATCTGTCAACATTAAACAGTGCACATTGTCAACAATTTCGTACAATAACATACATTTTTCCTTTGGTAATCATGTCTAGTTTTGTGCCAGAAAAAGAGCATATGCAGGAAGGTCTGTTTTTCTGCTTCAATTTGAAGAAATCGGCTGCCGAATCGTATCGAATGCTTATGGAAGCCTATGGTGACAGTGTTATATCGGAAACAACGTGCCGAGATTGGTTTCGTCATTTCAAAGACGGCAATTTTGACTTGTGGAATAAGAAGCGTGAAAATCAACCTGGGAAGGTTGAGGACCATCAATTGCAGGCTCTTTTGGACGAAGACGATACCCAATCGCAAGAAATGCTCGCGTAGTAATTGGGTGTTACTCAACCAGCCATTTCTATGCGTCTGCGTGCCATAGGGAAGATTGAAAAGATCGAAAAATTAGTGCCGCATGAATTGAACGATAGACAGATGGAGAGACGCCAAAACACATGCAAAATCTTCCTCGCCAGACAAAAAAGAAGGTCGTTCCTACACCCGATTGTGACCGGCGATGAAAAGTGGATATATTTCGAGAATCCTAAACGCAAAAAAAATGTTGGGTTGATCCCGGCCAACCATCAACATCTTCCCCAAGACCAAATCGCTTCGGACGAAAGACAATGCTGTGCGTTTGGTGAGATCAGCAGGGTATCGTATACTATGAGATGTTGAAACCTGGTGAAACTGTCAATGCCCACCGCTACCACCAACAAGTGATCAAATTGCACCGTGATCTGCGTAAAAAAAGGACGGATTATCAACAAAGACATGACAAGCTGATTTTCCTCCATGACAACGCACCATCGTACACGTCAAAAATGGTCCGAAACTACTTGGAGACACTAAACTGGGAGGTGCTACCTAACCCCCCTTTTTCACCAGACCTGGCCCCTTCCGACTACCACTTGTTTTCGTCGATGGGCCACGAGCTCGCTGAGCATCACTTCGATTCTTACGAAGACGTCCGAAAATGGCTTCATGAGTGGTTTACCTCGAAAAAGAACGAATTTTTTTGGCGTGGTATCCACAAATTGCCCGAGAGATGGGTAAAATGTGTAGCTAGCAAGGGAAAAATGTGTAGTTCTTTGAATAAATTTGTTTTTGCTTTCTATGAAAAAACATGTTTTTTTTTGGCTAGAAAAAAGCGGATTTAAGTTTATACACCTGGTAAATAAAACTCATATAATACTTAAAAATCGTAAAAACTTATAAATAATTGAGGCAAATACAAAAAAAAACCGGAAACAAATGTTTAAAATGTAAACAAACGTAAATTCTTTAAAAAAAACATTAATTTTTGTTTGTATACACGTTGTGTTTTCTATTACCGGCCATTTTGATTTTAATGACATTTGTCTGTTGGCATTTGACAGTCGTAGAGAGTTTTCCATAGCAATTTCTTCTGAATCATCTAACGCAGCAACAACGTATTGAAATTATTAAAACATTTTATTTAAATAATTGTTCAATTGTGAATATGCGGAGAAAATTACGTGTATTTTTTTGGTGTTCATCAAATGCCGAGTATGTCAACCATATAATTTTGAAAATATGCATACACTGGGAGATAAAGCGAACACTATGCGACAATTAAACCAACGTACACTTGAACAGATTAATGCAGTGAGGCAGAGTATTGGTGATTGTCTGGGAACCTCTCATCGACACTGTAGACAAGAATTGGGAATATCTCCAACATGCTTGTTAAGAATTCTCGGAAAAGATTTACTTTTTTGTGCGTTTAAAATTTAATTGACACAACAACTGCAGGCAAATGAACATGAATGGCGGCGAGACTGGAGTGATCGAGTTTTACAGCTCGGTATTGACGACCACCATTTTTGGAGAAAAATCATTATGAGAGACTTGGATGGCTATGCTAATAAATAGAATAGCTGATATACCAAAGACCACTACACCCACGTAGAGTAACTATATGAGTCTGTTCAAAAAGTATCGCGAATTTTGAATTTCCGCGGGTTTCGTATATTTGATTTTCGCTTTTTTGTGGCGTTATCTTGGTACTCATGTCTCTCACTAGCTGTATTCCATTGGACCCATTTTGCTACTACACTAGTTGTGTATCTGTCATCATCTCCTTTACCTCGAACAGAGCAGTAATTTTCCGCTGGAGTTACGCATACAATGTACGGTAGGTGGATTGTAGTTGCTACAGTGAAAATAGATAGATTTGCGGGTTCGTTGGTTATGTTGAAATGTCATATTTTTGTTCTTATTGTTTATGTGTGAATAAACTCAGTATTGTTGGTGACTATTGTGTGATTGTATTTTACTGCTGTAGTGATATGTTCATTTTATTGAGAGTCTACAGCGCTGTAGCAAAATTGGTCCAATGGAATACAGCTACTTATGCCGACAAGGTCGGCCATTTTGAATGTTCAGTTAATTTTTGACAGCTGCTTGCTTGCACGTGTTTTGGCTCGTATAATCAAATATACGTAACCCGCGAAAATCCAAGATTCGCGATACTTTTTAAACAGACCTCGTATGGTGTGCATTTGGGACGGCTACATCATTAGGCCATATTTCTTTGAGGATGCTGGAGGCAATACTGTAACAGTTACTGGTGACCGCTATTGGGACATGTTGGAAACTTCTGCCGGACTTGGATCAATTAGGTCTACAAAACATGTGGTTTCAACAAGACGGTGCCACATCAAACACAGCTCGTGCTACAATGCAAATTTGGAGAGAAAATTTTTCCGAACGAATAATGTCAAAAAGTGGTGATATCGACTGACACCCACGATCCCTTCCTCCCGATTTCTTTGTACGGGGATACTTGAAGGAAACGGTGTACACTAACAAACCAACCACAACCTAGATGCTTCGAGACAACATTAGAAACGAATGTTTCAACACTACAGAAGTCTGTGAAAATATTGTGGAAAATGTGCTTTAAAGAATTAAAAAATTATATTACATTAAAAAGTTATTTAAAAAAAACTTGGACCTGAAACATAAAACACACCCTGTATATAGATACATAAAGCATTTTATTTATTTGAAATTATTTTACATCCAATAGAGGATTTGATTTATATATAATATTTAACCATAAAAGTTAAAAAAAATAATTTTTCTTGATATTGAAATTTTTTTTTTTTTTAAATTTAATAATTACAAGCAAATTTTTTATTTTAAATTTAAGAAAAACTATGCTGATAAAATTTGTGATTTATATAGAATTAATACTTTGGTAGCTGAGAATATCTTGGCGGTGATTTCCAAATAGCACTAGAACTACGCTGAAGATGTTTGGGATTGATTTTTGGAAATAATGATTTTAAATCAACTGTCGGTGTTGTAAATAATTGATCAATAATGCAATAAGTAACTTTTTCTTGCATATGGCACATTGTCTTACGGTTTGTAACTGTACAAATGTAGATATTTAATTTTATTAAATTACGGTGAATGAGAAATATTTCATAAAATTACCCCATGATGGTAGTGGACCAAATTTTTTGATAAATTTCTCTTCATCATCGCTGGAATCTTCACTATGAAGCATATCCATCGTGCAACCAGTAACTGTTTTCATGAGTCCTTCCAATGACGAGTTATTATCTTGATTTGTTTTATTCTTAGACTTTGGCGATAATTTTTTACTAGAAGTAAGCTTTGTATTATTGCGCTTAAGTTCCTCTTCACTTGTTATGAATTCCTTTTGAAAATTCGTTTTATTACCACTTAAATTTTTACTCGTTAAATTGTTTGGCAACACATTCTTAAAAAAAAAATTGATTTTTTTTTATATACACAAAAAAACGATCATAATAATTATTTTTCTTTCTGTTTTACCTCTAAAACTGGTCTTAAATACTTTGATTTTGTTTGTTTCTTATTTAATAAATTCATTTTCTTTGTAGTGAATTTTTTCTAAAAATTTCAATATCATCAAACTTTTGTATACAATTTGTTTAATAAATTTTAAATACATACAATAATTTTTTTTTATATTTTAAAAATAATTACATACCAACTCTGATAACTGTTCCTTAGGTTCACTTGTATCAGTCAAGTCTATTGCATATTGATTTAAGTGTATTTTTTCCTTAGAACTTAATCTATTTAAATATAATATGATAATAAAAACTTTTATTTTAAAAAATAATTATTTAAATTAAATTTTCAAATTTTCTACGTACATTTGATCAGAATTTTCTATAGATTTTTCTGAATAGCCAGAATCTTTCAAATTATCTTCAAAACTAATAAATGACGCATTAAGTAAATCTTTGGTACTTGTTAGATCTACTTTGATTGTACCATCATTTCCAGAAACAAGTAAGGTATTTTCTACATTACCATAAGAATCCTTAGAAGATTGTGACAAAACAAATGTGCTATTTAGCATCAATGGCGATTTGTTATCCTCTTTTTTTATGCTCGTCTTTGAATTATCCTGTATTATAGTTTTTCTATTTCGTATTTTTTTAAAAGGCTAAAATACATAAATATATGTTTTTTTTTATTATAAACATTTTTATTTTGAACTTTTTTACCATTTCAGTGTCACTTTCGAGTTCAGAAGTTCTCTCAAATTTACTCCGACTACGTGTAATTCTTGGTGAATAACCATCAATATCATAAGATTTCTTAGCTAAAATAATAATTACAATTATTATTATTTTTATTATTATTATTATTATTATTATTATTATTATTATTATTAGTAGTAGTAGTAGTATTATGGAAGGTATAACGGCTAGTGCTAATCAGCAAGGGCAAAAGAAACCCAAGCTCTTCCTCATCGTACATTCCCCTCTGTATGTTAGATGCGAGGTCTGTTCAAAATGTATCGCAAATTTTGAATTTCCGCGGGTTACGTATATTCGATTTTCGATTTTTTGTGGCGTTATGTTAGTACTCATATCTCTCACTTATGCCGACAAGTTCGGCCATTTTGAATATTCAGTTAATTTTTGACAGCTGCTTTGCTTGCACGTATTTTGGCTCGTTTTCGATTTTTGGCCATTCCAAAAATTGGATCAAAGAATCTGTTTCGGGGACAAGAAAAAGTCACAAGGAGCCAGATGTGGGGAATACGGTGGCTGAGGCATTATTAGTGTGTTGTTTTTGGCCAAAAATTCGCGCACAAGCAACGATGCGTGAGCAGGGGCGTATCATGGTGCAAAAGCCAATTTTTGTTCTTCCACAAATCCGGGCGTTTCTGGCGGATTGCTTCTTGCAACTTGCGCATAACTTGCAGGTAATATTCTTTATTGACCGTCCTACCCTCTGGCAGGAACTCATGATGCACCACGCCCTTGCAATCGAAGAAAACTGTTAGCAAAACCTTTACATTCGACCAAACTCGGCGCGCTTTTTTCGGTCTTGGCTCGTGCGGCAGCTTCTATTGGGATGATTGAGCTTTAGTTTCACGTCATAACCATAAACCTATGATTCGTCACCAGCTATGACCCTCTGAAGCAAATTTATGTTAATGCGATGCTGTTTTTGGTCGAAAATGGGCAAAAAAATGGAAAATTGAATATACGTAACCCGTGGAAATTTAAAATTCGTGATACTTTTTGAACAGACCTCGTACAACTAGTAAACTGCTGGAAAAACTACTGAAATCACTACCAGTGGTTTACCGGATCGGCAATATGTCTTCAAAGCAGGACGGTCTACTACAGTAGTAGCCATTAAACAAGTGGTAAAAGCAGTCCACACCGCCGAGCAAAGGAATCATTTCTCGATGAAAATCGTTGTGCTTGTAACGCTGGACATAAGAAAGGCTTTTAATTCCGCCAAATGGAGTGACTTGCTGGATGCTCTCGAAAATTCCTTCGGCGTGCCAGATTATCTACTGCGAATACTAAGGAGTTATCTTAGTGACCGAGAGTTCTTGTATGACACAGCGGATGGAACTTTTCAGAAAATAGTAAACTCGGAGGCAGCATAGAGATCTATACCAGGGACAGAGCTGTGGAATATATTGATCGACGGTATTGTAAGGATGGACATACCGACGACATTGCTGTGTTCATAGCCGCTCGAAATATTGAGGTCCAAAGGAAGCTCAACCATGTCATGCGGTAGACTACCGCGTGGCTTAGAGCGCATGGACTAAGTTTATCAGCAGAGAAAACCTAGATTATTTTGCTCACCAAAAGGCGAATAACTCCAGTAATGGAGTTTCTAGTGGAAGATGAGAAAATTCCAACTCAGGCAGCGATCAAATACCTGGGAGTGCGACTGGACGCGAATATGACGTACTGAAATTAATAATAAGACGTTCTTCAGAAATTAAAGCTACCAAGATAATGACAGCGATCAGCAGGCCATCGCCTAGCAAACAGAAGCTCCTCATGTCCACCACCCATACCATGCTCTTATACTATTATGAGATTTAGGGTGATTTTCTGAAGAAGCAACGTATCAGAAATATATGGTTGCAATCAGAGAAGAGGTATTCTGAAATTGGTTTGTACCTATAGGACGTGAACAGAATGTATGAAACTTGGCAACGTCGATGAGATGAAAGTGTGAATGGCAGATGGACGCACATGTTCATTCCGTATGTATGCTTTATATATGTGTATGGACTTGAATTTGTTCTGTACCTTGGGTATTTACTCACGGGACACGGCAGTATGAATGGGTTCCTGCACAGGCATGGTCTAGCTGCGGAAGCTAGATGCCCTTCGTGGTGAATGATGAGGGTGTGGATGTGAGTGGTGTGTTGGGTGTGAGAGAGAGGTATGAATGCCTTAACAGTTTAACTATTTGAGAGGAAAACGAAAATGGTGCGTGAATGAGTGTGAGAATGACACGCAGGGTGGCTACAACGGAGAGAAAGACCAAGGTCGATTCCGGTTGTACTTTCGGGTCTAGGCGAACCCGCGTACCTGAGCTGGCTCAATGAGCGGGATACAAACCAAAGTACTATTAAAACAAAAATTGGTACCACGGGAATCGGGGTGCCCCCATAGTATGAAAACACACTGTGCCCGATTTAGGTGAGGAGCCATTTGGCAGCAACGTGGTGGCTGTGGTTAATGCCCATGTCGCGGGTATGAGATAACCGATAATATCCATTTTGCAATTATGTCGGGCACTGTCACTTCTAATGACAGTAGAGGTTTAGGTAGTCTTCGCCACCAGCAGGTGGAGTAGTCAGCTTGTAACTGATTACTAACTGTTAATTGCCAGTAATGGTGGTGCGTTGATTGAGCGTAACTCAATCCCTATGGTCGTAGGCGACTTGTGGTTTTACGTTGCAGACAACTAGGTCACGTTAAATAACAATATATAACTGTAGCTATAGGATGGTTTCTAAACCCGCGATTCTGGTGATTGGAGCAGTGATACTCATCGACCTGTTGGCACAAGAACAGAAGAGGATTTATGAACTAAAGAAAGGCCTGCAATCTGAAGAAGCAAAAACCAAAGCTAGAGAAGAAACTCTCAATAGGTGGTAATACCGATGGGATAACGAGACAAAAGGAAGTTGGACCAAAACACTGATACGAAATTTGAGGGAATGACTAGACCGGGGACATGGGGACGTGGACTATTACCAAGGACAATAACCCTGTTATTGAGGGGAAAACTAGACCGAGGGCATGAGGACGTGGACATGGATACTTTCAATAGTACTTAACTGGAAGCCCAGAATGTTCTTATGAAGATAGCACTGAAGACGACGCGTGTCATACGTTCTTCCAGTGTAACAGATGGATAGTGGAAAGGCAGATGCTGGAAACTGAAGTTGGCACAATTACACCAGAAAACATTAATGGAGTAATGTCAACCGATAAGGCCAACTGGGAAAGAGTTTCGGCTTTTATATAAAGCGTGCTACAAAAAAAAACAAAATGGTGACAGGAATATAAAATGAGCTAACACCAGAAAGATCCAATGTGATGAAGTGACTATAAAGCGCTGCCAAGGTGGTTTTCTAAAAATCGAGCCAGAAGAAGAGAGGTTTTTAATGAGTGTAAGTCTGCCCTGACGGTGCATAACGCGTGTTCCTTTCTTCGCAATAACAAAAAAAAGTAGTAGTATTAGAAAAATAGTTACAAAATATTGAAAAGTTTACATTTTTTACGAGATGTATTTTGATGACCAATTTCCGGACTGTATCTGGTTGAACTCGATAGATTAAGAAGAGTTGCATTTTCTAAAGTATCTTCAGTTAAATTTATGATATGTGTAGATCGATTTTCTGGTGAAATTACTTCCAATGAATTATCATATGAAATATTTGGACTAGCATTTCTTATTAATGATATATCAAAAAGTGTATAATCCTTTTCCATATTTTCTTGTTTGATTTCCTCTTTAATTTTTGTTATTCTTTTATCATTTAATTTTTCCAATTTTACTTTAATATTTTGTCTGTTTTTTAATAGTTTTCTCTTAAAAAAAAAAAAAAAGTTTATCTTGTTCTTAATTTTTATTATTACATTATTTAAATTTCGAATTTCACCTGTTCTTACAATTTTGTATTTTGCTTCTAATTTTGCGCTACGAACTGGATATGTTAACATCACTTCAGTTACTATTATTTTTACAAAAAAAAAAAATATTAACAAATACATTTATTTATAAAAAAAATATATTTTATTGTTCAAATACCTTTTTGTTTTTTCACTTTATTCCCAACAATTGAATCATCCGAATCAATAATCGCATTATTCAACGCCTTGAAAATATTCTTCCCAATTATATATTTAATAGATATTGAGAAAAAAAATTTAAATATTTCATTAAAATTCAGTAAATACACGTAAATTGATTAAAATCAAAATTGTCTTAGCAAGTATAAATTGAAAAATATCTGATCTCATGCAAATATATTTAATTTGACATTTGTAAGGTTGTCCTCACATATAATCGTTATAAACACTTCAAATATTATTAACCTGAATTATTAATATAGCAAATTTTATTTAATTTCATTTACTGCTTCTTCTATTATTTTATACCATTTTTTTTTCTGAATCAACACAAATATTCATTTGCGAATTTGTTGTAAATATTTTCAAACTATATATTATAAATAAATTTACCTCATTATTAGTTTTCCATTTCCTTAAAGTTGAATCTACCTCGCCCGAGATAGAATTAATTCCAAATATTACATCTTCCATTTTGTAGTAAACATTTGTTAAATATCAAATTATTCATACACAAATAAAAGAAATCACAATTTTTTTTTGTTGTTGTTGATTTAATTACAAAATAAATAATAATATTTATTTTCGTATATTATTAATTTTAATAATATAGAAAATAATGTGCACATTATCTAAACCGGTTTTTTTTTCTTCCTTTTTTTTAATTACAAAACCAACATTCGATTGGAAAAATGACCTGTTATATCCGTTACTGTGAGGATGATGATTGAATAATAAAAAGATATTAATTAACATCATAAGGCTGCGTTCAGTAATTTTATATAAATTGCAGTAGCGCAGGTAACTTTCTATAATTTCAATAATGAAGTACCTCAATTGCAAAGTTTTTAGGAAAAATTAATTATTAATGCCAACTATTTTTTTAAATGATATTTAATTATAAAAATAATAATCAAATTTTCCTTTTCATGAAAATAATCTTATACAAAATTTTCTAGTTTTTATTCATTGACACTATGTGTATGTGTATATTATAACTATAATTCATATTTTATTATTGTATATTGAATAATTTCTTTAAAATCTTTACTTTTAGCAATGACTTTTTTTTTTAAATTAATTCTATAAGCAAAAATATGCCAACAATACTAGGCTACCGAAAGAGAAATGTTTCTAAGCAAATGTTGCGGAATACTCTACAAAATAAAATTTCCTCTTTTTTTAATCTATCTGGACTAGTGTTTCTTAACCATATTGAAAAAATCGCCCCCTTTACCACAGTAAAATTATCCAATCATTTAGCTTCACAGTCATTTTGTAGCTCAATAAACTAAATCGCAAAATAGATGCTCCGATGTTACGAGTACATCCACTTCGGAGCAAAAACGACAGATTGTTGTATCAGATTTGCCCTTCTTATAAAGATGATATTTTAATAGACAGTGACTTTAGGTCTCGTTTATTAAATTTAAGGACCTCGGCCGCCCATTTTAAAATAAGGCGATGCATTTTTTAGAGTGTTTCGTGCCCGCGGACTTATTCTAGTATAAGCTTTTAACTCAGCGTTCCCAGGACTCTATAATAGACCCCTGGTGGCCCTTAGGTCTGGTTTGTTAAGTTTAGAGACCTCTGCCGCTCTTTTTTTAAAAAAAAAAACAATGCATTTTATAAAGTTATTCGTGCCCACGGAATTATTCCAGTATGAGTTTTGAACCCCGTGTTCCCAGGAATCTATAATAGACCCAGGTGCTTTAGGTCTGGTTTGTTAAATTAAAGGACCTCTGATGCCCTTTTTTTTTAAAAAAAAGCGATGCATTTTTGAACCCCGCGTTCCCAGGAGTCTTTAATAGACCCCCGGTGGCCCTTTGGATAGCCACAGAAGAGTTCTAGTCTAATAAACGCAAAATTTGCTCCTCTCGTAGCAATTTCTCTGCTAGTTCGTTACCCCCAATGCCCTCATGGCCTGGTACCCATATGAAAGTTACTTTATTGACTGTAGTCAGTTGATTTAGAACCGTGAGAACATCCCAAACTAGCTTAGATTAGATATCAAATGAGACAAGAGCTTTCAGTGGAGCTTGGGTGTCTGAGATAATGTGGATTTGTGCGTTACGGAAGTTCCTTCTGATATCCTCTCTAGCACAAAGCTCTATGGCATGTCTTTCTGTGTAAAAAATTAATGGGGATTTACCAAGGGTTTTAGATAGACAGTAATAAGGTCCGACTACACCCCCCCCCAAACTTCTACATACGTTTTAGAACCGTCTGTGTAAAAGAAGAGGTCCCCTTATTCGAGTGACGGCTCTTCCTCCTGCCAATTTAAGCGCTCCGTTAGAAATACTTTGACTGACTAGTTTAAATTAGGATTCCTCATTGTGTCTGACAGATAGTTGGCTTCCTTGAATTCTTTTAAGTTCAATACAACCGTAAGAGGATTTTTGGTATGTCCTAACCTAAAAGCACCTTTAGCAGCTTGCTTTTCAATATGCAAATGCAAAGGTAGTAGATCTAAGAGACCTTCAAGATCTGCAC
This sequence comes from Atherix ibis, assembly GCA_958298945.1. Classification (NCBI taxonomy): domain Eukaryota; kingdom Metazoa; phylum Arthropoda; class Insecta; order Diptera; family Athericidae; genus Atherix; species Atherix ibis. The sequence continues at coordinate 23,429,104 of OY282605.1, read as the reverse complement.
GTTCTTAGCGTACCTGTGATACCAAAGCGTGCCAGTCTTTGAACTTTACGAGAAGCATTGCTTGGGCAGTAAGTTGTTCAGTCTTAGGTCACCAAGCGTGAGCCGCGTATGTGATGATGGGTCTAACTATTGCCAGAAATCCCCACTGTAACATTTTTGACTGGCGACCCCCAGGTTTTACGGAAGAACCTGTGAAAAGCCCAAATAGCTCTAGTTTCTCTATCAGTAACAGTGGTAAGGGGTGAGTTTCAGAGTTCTGAAATGACGCCTGCACATTTGACCTCAGTAGAGAACTCAAGTTCAGTTCCATTCATCTTGATCTTGATGAGAATAAACTTATGCATCTTAGTGGATAGAACTTAGACCGTTTTGTGAGGGCTTACGTTGAGATCTGCCTTCTATATTCGGCCCAAAATTGTTTCTTTATATTTCCATTTTTTTAAGCTTTATTATATGAAATTATTAATTTTGTATTTTGGAAAATTAGTAATTTTAACTTAAAAAATACAGTAATTGAATGCCGCACCACAATGGTGTTTTGGAAACTGATTAGGCATATTTCTAGTTCAAGGAATGGGTCAATAAGCAAAAGTACTCTTAATGGAGCTAAAAAAAAACCCTAATGACTCTGGAAAAATTGTTGTATCTAAAAAAAAGTGACTGTATGGTGTAAACATTTGGTCTTAAGGTGTCATTGACCCGTGTTTCTTTGAAAATGAAAAAAGAAAGTCGGTAACCGAGAACCGATTTTTTCCTGATTTGAAGTTTAACAATTTAAATCCGTACTAAATATGGTTTTAATAAAAAGACATTATAAGCCACATCATATGAGAAATTTTGGCTTTTTTCAAGGAAATTTTCCAGGACATATAATTTCAAGATTTGGTAATATGAATTGGCATTCAAGATCATGGGATTCGACGGTGTTTGGAATTTTTCTTGATTTAATAAATAGAAACTATATTTACATAGAGAATCTTTAAATTTTAGAGCATTTAAAAATCAACATCCGTCAATAAAAATAACCTCAAAAGCATCCCGTCCTGCAAAAAGTCTCACGTCACTTTTTTGAAGACGGTTTTATTGTATGTATAAAATGGCAGGGTTCAACCAATAAATTTTAAAAAAGTATGTTTCCTACAGTATGTTTCCAAATCAGAATACTTGATCATATCTTGCTTTAATTGTTGTAAAGAAGGAAACTGATGGAGTTCTCGCCGACAAAGATTATTTTTATATTTATAATTTGAGTTTGTTGATAAAACTCAGTACAACTCCTTTGGCTTTAACAAGGCTGATATTGTTTCGTTGAAGCTTCAGGAGATTTCCATTCATCTTTCCGAATATATCCGAGGGATAGGCCACAGCATTTCGTAGTAATTTTATTTCAATACATACATATGTCTTCATTGTTTGCATCCAAAAACTCCACAATTGTATAGGGTTTTCCAATAAGAGTAATATGATTTTTAAGTGACGTTTCGGCCATTTGTAATATGTGATGATCTGTTTTTTTCTTCATTGTATTCAGTATTGCTTACAATTTCATCATGGAGAGATATACGCAAAAACAACGTTTACAAACTATTCAATTTTATTATCAAAATAATCGTTCTCCAATAGCAACTTTTCGTGCGCTTTTGCCATTTTATAGTCGTAATAATCGTCCAACTGTGCTCGCTATTCGTCGAATTGTTAAAAATTTCGAGCGTACATTTTCTTTACATAATGTTCAAGTGCCAATAAGACAAAGAACTGCTCGAAGTAATGAAAATATTGCTGCCGTTCAGGCAAGTGTTGCTGAAGACAGCAATTTTTCGATTCCAAGACGTTCTCAAAAATTGGGACTGTCTCAAACCACAACCTGGCGGATTTTGAGAAAGAATTTGTGCTTGCATCCGTATAAAATTATTATCACTCAAGAACTGAAACCATTGGACCGCCGTAAACGTCGTGAATTTGCTGATTTTGTCTTGGAACAACTTGAAAACGATAACGATTTTTTTAAGGAAATCATCTACTCCGATGAGGCTCACTTTCATCTGAGTGGTGATGTAAATAACAAAACTGTCGATTCTGGAGTGAAGAAAATCCACAAATTATTCATGAACACCCATTACATTCACCTAAATTGACAGTTTGGTGTGGTTTTTGGTCTGGTGGAATCATCGGTCCGTACTTCTTTCGAAATGAAGCTGTCAATGGAGAGCGGTATATGTGTAGATCGATGATAACCAACTTTTTGCGGCCGAAATTGGAAGAAGTTGATCTTGACAACATCTGGTTCCAACAAGACGGGGCTATGTGCCACACAGCACGTGCAACAACCGAAGTTTGGAGATTCGATTATTTCAAGAAATTGTTCCATTGAATGGCCTCCAAGAAGTTGTGATTTAACTCCATTAGACTAGTTCTTGTGGGGATATTTGAATTCATTGGTGTTTAGCAATAAACCAGACTCTCTTCAAGCTTTATAAGTCAATATTGAACGTGCTATTCATGACATACGACTAGATTTAGTGGAAAAAGTGCTCGAAAATTGGGTTCATCGAATTTGTTCCTGCAAAAGAAGTTATGAAGTTTTATTCAGAACTTAATTGTATCGATTGTACTTCATATTAAATAAAAAACATTTGAATTTCCTTAACAATTAGTGTTGTTTTTTTTTAAAAGAAATCATATCACTCTTATTCGAAAACCCTTTATCAAATAGAGCATAAAATCTTTTGAAACAATTTCCATTTTCGATGGCCATCTTACTTCTGTATGTAAGATAAGTCGTTCGAATTCTTCGTCATTTTCTTTACACAATTGACGGAATAATCTATCACTCAAGGGATGTGACTTTATTTTATTGATAACATTTATAACAATACTTATTGATTTGTGTAGTTTTCCATTAAGATGCTTTGCGACTAAATGTTGACGATGAATGATGCAGTGAATTGTTAGAACATTTGGTGCCGCATTTTTCAATCTTGATATAAAACCACGATGCCGACCAACCATAGCCGGTGCTCCGTCAGTAGCACAAGCAATCACATTAGTGAAGGGAATATTTTGTTTGTTTGTTTGTAAGGTCTCTTAGACATGTGCCAGGGGCTACTTCATAGCGCCACGACCGTGAGGCCATTTGGCGACTTCGTAGTACGTGTGGGAAATCATCTGAGAGAGACCAGTCTGTGGTTAGTAGTATAGAAAGTTGAGAATTTTGTTATATTTTGTGGAGAAGATTAGTATGTTTTAGAAGTTTAAATAGGGGGCTAGGGAATGGAGTTGTTGGATCGAGGAGCTCCATAATGAGAGGAATCCTGCTCTCCCATAATGAGAGGAATATGGGTGATAGTGAAATGGGTGCCACAGGATTGGCAGAAGGGACGCTGGTGTTGCCAAAAAGGAAGTTACGAGTAAGAGTCGTATGTCCAATCCGGATTCTGAGGAGCTTCCGCGCCCAGAATTTCGGTATGGATGTTGAATACATTGGTTTTTTAGTAGTTATCCAATTAGTCGATAAAAAGGTGTCGCTATTGGTCCAGTCATTGTGTCTGCTGATGGCTAATAGTGATCACTTGTCGACGGAGTGTTTCTCCAGCCAACTTGTCAGCACTTTCATTACCCAAAATTCCCATATGCCCCGGCACTCATTGCAACTCGACACTCCTATTGCTAAGTAGGCTATGGGTTAAATATAGTTGACTCCCGTACAGATTGCTGTAGACCATACTCCGTTGTGGAACAGTGAAAAAATAAAAATACCGCTACTTTGATACAAAAAGTTAGATAACAAAAATCTGCGTGTCTTTTATTGTTAGACTAAAAACGAGAAGTGAAAAGACTCTTACATTTGAGTGCGGTAGCCGAGTCGAGCATAGCACACTCAGTGACTCTCATACAAATGACATGCAAAGTGTAAAAAAAAACTGTAACTAAACTGCAATGAGTGCACTCAACGAATTTTCAACACTCCCACTTTTAGTTACCAGTTAACCTAATTCAAAATATTAATCTTTCTTTGGCACAAGGCCCATCAATTTGCAAAAATATTGATGCCTCTTCCTTGGTAATGCTTTGGTCATTACATCTGCCGCCTGTTCATCCGTCGCCACGTATTGCAAATCGAAGATCCCGTCTTCGTACTTCTCGCGGATGAAATAATATCGTACGCCGATATGCTTTATCCTCTTATGGAATTCCGGATTTATCAAAGGTCGAATCGCGCTTTGTTGTCCATAAAGAATATTGGTTCGTCCAAATCTGCTGACAATATTTCGGACAACAATCGACGCAGCCACACCAATTCTTTTATTGCATGCGATGCCGCCAAGTATTCGGACCCCGTTGTTGATAGCGCCACCGAATTTTGACGCTATGAGCCCCAACTGACAACGATGATGCCAAACATGAATACGTATATCCCGACGTCGATCGGGATATTCGTATTCGATCGGGATATACGAACCGCACAAAATCAACCTGATTTTGCCTTCAACACGGATTCCCATATCCGCCGTTCCCTTGACGTATTTCAAAATTCGTTTAACCGCATTCACGTGTGCTGGCGCCGGTTCCTCCAAGTGTCGACTTACGCTGCCAACAGCAAAACTGATGTCTGGACGCGTAGCCACGGCCAAATACATCAAACTACCGACTGCCTCACGATACGGAAAAGTTACTTCTCTCTGTCCGCCAAGATTTTGTGCAACAGCATTACAATCTGCCATGCCAAAACGGTTGAGCACCTTTCGTGCCTACGCCTGCTGATTTACGTGAATCGATCCGTCCGGTCGTTGCGGAGGGGAAGTTTGGAAAACAAGGGGGAGGATGGATACAGTGCTTTCAAGGTGGGATATTAATAAGGATAGCGATGATGAATTCCTTTTTGAACTGGGGGAGATGATAATGTTTTTGATTAAAGTTTGGAGGGGATAATTTGGAAGGCATGGGTTTTTGTAAATTAAACTAAGGCGGGCTTTGTGAAGATAGAAAAAAATAGGTTTTCGACCAGTCTCTGTCAATATGGACTTTCGACCACTGGCTAGTCTAATGCAACGGTTTTCCGCCGCCTCGACTAACTTTTTCCCTGCTATTGGCACACTGACACATATAGTGAGGAAATAGAGTAAGGTCCCGTCCAAAAGGGTTTACTCTAAAATTTTAACCATTCGGAGAATGATGTTAATTTTCTCAACAGCATTTTTAATCTGAAGATTCCATTTTCCTACACGGGCAATTGAGATATCCAGGATTTTCATGGAATCTTTTGGGCGGAGAGGGAAGGGGTTTAGTGACGAGTCCGATACACAAACATGAAGGTAAGGTGGGTTCGATGTACAGATAACCGCACCGTTTATGCTGCTCCAAGTGTTGATGTTGCGGATGGCGTTATTTATTTGTTGTTGAAGATCAGCACCAGATACAAGTATAAAAATATTGTCGGCATATATATAGTGGTTAAAGGATGATAGTTGGTGGGAAAGGGAATGAATATATATATTGAATAGGTTCGTTGATAATGGGGATCCTTGTGGGATGCCGTTTTTCATTTCGCGTTTTGACGAAAAATGACCGTTGGCGCGTACCGTGAAGGTTCTACTAGTTAGGTAGGAACGTAGTAGTGCCAATATTGCAGAGTCTACTCCCCACTCTGCCAGCTGTAAGAGTATCCTGTATGGGCAAATTCGGTGTGGGCAAATGTTGTTTTCTAGGTCGAAGGACAACAGTAAACCACAATGTCTACGTTTGTAGCAATTGTGGATTGAATGTTGGAGTTCAAGTAGCATACTCAGTGTTCCCCTGCCTGACCTGTAGGCATATTGTTGGGGATTGAGTCTATTGGCAAGCGCTTGGTTAAGTCTTGTTGCTAAGATCTTTTCCAGGATCTTGGAAGTGCAAGGCAGTAATGAAATTGGTCTAAAGTTGTTAGCCGAAGAATGGGAGAGATTTTTCTTGGGTACTAGAATGTCTGTTGCGACCTTCCATCAATTTGGGAAAATAGATTTTTCCAGAATTTTGTAAAAGAGGTTGATAATTCTAATATGAAAAGTCAAAGATGCCTCTTTAATCATTTTAAAAGAAACCTTGTCCCTACCAGGTGTGGTTCCTTTGAAGGAATTTAACGAAAAGTTGAACTCCGCAAGCGTTACTGGCTAGTTCAAGATTAGGGTGGAGGCTGACGGTATAGGCGAGAGATTTTCCGTGAAGTATTGTTTCTCTCTACGACATGAAACGCTAAGGTGGTTGTTGGATGAAAACGAGGCCCAGGACTGTGCCAGTTCCCATTTTTTTGGAGACCAAGAATACAGTTAATACCTCTCCATGCTTCTTTCGGTGAAGTTCGGGAATCAATTGAGACGGTGAAGTTTTTCCAAGCTGTTCGCTTGCCTTGTTTCACTGTTCTTTTAACTCGAGCAGTCCTGAGTCTCAATTCGATGAGATTTGCCGTACTGGAAAAACGAGAGTAGTCTTTCCAGGCCATATTTCTTTCACGTCGTAATGTTGCGATTTCGTACGAATACCATTTAGGTTGTTTTTTAGACATGCCAGCTGAAGAGGGAATTGTCCCAGCAGCTGCACGTCTGAAGATTTTTATCACGTTTTCTGCCTCAAGGTTAGGAGATTGGGCAACGGGTAGATCAGCAGAAACTTTGAAAATCGCAGCTCTGTAATTTTCCCAATTTGCGCGCTCTTCTATAAAATATTTTTTTCGGCGAAAAAGTTTTCAGTGGTTTTATTTTAACGAAGGAAATATTTTTTTCGGCGAAAAAGTTTTCAAGGGTTTCAAATACTGACAAACCATTCGTGTTAGTAGTAAGTAATTTTGAAAATGGAACAAAACCGAATTTTAAATAGTCAATAGAGTATTGACGACACCTTTTCTGTTTAGCTGACATCTTGAAATAAGGCCCAATTTGCGAAGAAATAATTTTAATGCAGAAGAACTCAGATACACTAACGCTGAGAAATGAACGTCCCAACGGATTGACAGAGATGACTAAGTGGTTGACGCAACAAAAAAACGACACAACGCTCACTCGAACGTCTACAGCGCCCCCTAAATTATGAAAATGTATAAACGCCCCGCCAGCTTTCTAAAACGCCCACAAGGGGGCTCTGGCGCCCCGTTTAAGAACCACTGATCTAGACCATTAGTTCGAAATATCAAAAATATAATGAAAAATAGTTAAAAGAAAACTCATTCAATGAGTTTTTGAAAAACACTTTTATTTGTTCGTATTTAAAATATTAATAAACATTCTGAAAATCTTAAAATCTATAATAAAAAATGTTTAATTTTCGCAATTATATTTAATTACATTATTTAATACCTATTGATAATAAATCAAATATATGTATAATACGTTTCAATATTGAAATCATATAAAAGAAATGCCAAACATAATGAATACTTTTACTGTTTTTAAAAAAAAAAAATCAAAAATGTTCGATTTCTCTTTAGACTATTTTTAATAAATGGATTTAACAACAAAAAATCTATTAAGACAAAATATAAACGAATAGACTTTGTTTTAAGAGAAATTAAAATGAAAAATAAAATGTTTAACCTGATTTCCATTTAATAAAATACAAATACGACTATTAAGAGTTAATAGAATGGCGAAAAATGATAATGGCTAATATCTAAAATGCAATACAAAAAATATAATTGTGGAAATTGCATTCGTATCTGTATTAGGTATCGGGATGAATTAGTATTTCGGTAGTTGAGAATATCGTGGCGGTGTCTTCCAGCACATGCTCGAATTTCTTTTTAGATAGCGAATATCGATTTTTGGGAAAATCTCTTTTAAATCGGGCGTCATCGGTTGTACGGAAAAGAACGAATCTATTACTTTAGTATCCAAAGAACTTTGCCGTTCGATCAACATTGTTCGATGTGGATCTGAAATGGAAAAAATTAGCATTTTGTTCAAATTATTAACAATGGAGTTACAAATGTTTTCGAACTTACTTAAACTCCAAGAGGGTGGTGGAGGTCGTTTCACAGATGTCTTGTCTTCTTCATCAGTAGAGTCGTCACTATTCAACATGGCAAAATTATATTTGGCAGCATTTTTATCAACAGCTAATTTTTTCAGTTCAGCCTGTTTCTGATTCGCCTTTAATGCTCGTAGATTTTCAAGCATATCCCGTTCCTTACGAGCGGCATCAGAAATTTCTTGTTCCATTTTACGTTGTTGCTCTAATCGCTTTTGTGCTTCACGTTTCTCCTCTTGTAATTTAAGATTTCGGTAGATTTCTTCCATATGCCGTTTCTGATCCATTTCCTGTGCCTTTTTGCGTGATTTTTCTTCACGTTCTTGCATAATTTTCTTAAGTTTATCAGCCCGTTCCTTTTCTTTAGCTTCCCGTGTTTGTGCTACCTGCTGTTGTTTCATCTCCCTCTTCTTTTTTTTCTCCTCTGCTAATAACTAAACCAGATAATTTAAATTGATTATATTAGACTGTGAATTTTTAAAAATTATGCAATAAAATACTCACTTGCATTTTGTTAACGCTTCGTTTTAAATCTTCAACACTATTTTCCCGTGATAATGAATGTGATTTCGGAGCAATTATTGGTTTCATCAATGGCTTTGCCACTGGGATCAATTTTGAAGCGCTATTTGGCAATTTCTTGATAGAGGCCTTATTACTTCCAGTCGTCACGGGAATATTCGACTGAATAACAAATGTTAAGTTAGTGTAAGTTTATGCAATTTCTTTAGCTACTATTCTCAATAATATATGTAGTAAATTATTTACCTGTTGTGTGGGAGTTAATAATCTATTAATTTGTGCACTGATGTGTGGTGTTATGGGTTTAGGTGTATTCGAATTAATTGTCTAAAATAAAGAAATATCGTTTATGTCGCTCTGTTCTATTCTATTTACGGTAGTAATAAAATATTTTACCTCTGGCTCCTGGTTTTCTTTAGTGAGCAATGCTTTTGTCTTAGTTCGAGTTTGTCTAGACTGAAGTGGTGAAAATATAGCTGCGTGTGCAGCCTTTTCAAATGCTTCTACCTTTTTCTTAACAGGACTTTGAATAAATGGACTACAAATGAAAATACCAATTAATACCAATACATAGTTTTGGATATAGTCAATAAATAGAACTTACTTAAACACTTCATGTTTTGGTTTGGGTTTGACTATCGCTGTTTTTTGTGATACAGGTGGAGGCATTAGGTCGTCGTCAGAGCCCTCTTCTGTCATCAAACTACTATAAGTACAGTTTTGATTTATTTGTTTATTTTGGTGAGTATTCGAATCATTGGTCGGCAAAAGGAAAGTAGCATCAGCCGGCTCAATTCCCTTAGCCTCATCGCCTGGAATCGATTCCGGTTCTTTTTCTAAAACAAATGTTGTTTGTGGACAAGCTGCTGTAAATGTAGTATCTGCTGCAATCTGCACATCTTTTGCTGAAATGAATGTTGCATCTGCAGCAATGTCATCTTTAGCATGTTCAGTTTCACTTTCGGAAGCACTAGGCACTGTCGGCAATTTCGGTGTATTTTTTAATTTCTTGAGCATAACAAAAAGTGGTTTAGTGTTTGCAGATACAACATTATCACCAACAGCGTCCTCATAAATGGAATCAATACTTTCCTTACGATTAGTTGTAGTACTAATAATTGAACTTTGCTTCTCTGACTTATTTTTATCTTCGCTCGACTTTATCGGGGTCTCTGCGATATCTTCTATAGGCTCCTCTTTGATAGGCCTATGATTAAAAGCTTTCTTTCCTTTTTTCGTTTTTGAATTACCACTTTCTGTGGTTGCATCTTTCGACGAAGCAGACACATTCGAATGAGCATCTTTATCTTGTTGATATTTCTTATTTTCAATCTTAAATTAAAAAATATTAAATATTTACCCATTCACAGAAATTCTATCCAGAATTTACTTACAGATGTAACAATACTACTATTTTTAGAAAGATCCGAATCACTCTTTTTAATAACAGTATCTGTAATTTTGTCCAAGCTCATTTTTTCTTTCTTTATTTGCAAGCGTGTGGCTCTAGTAGAAATAGGCTCCTAGAATTTTTATTAAATAAAACTAAAAAAATTTAAAAAAAAAAAAACAGAATACTAACCGCAACTGCAACAGTATTAATTTTCTCATTATTAGTATTATCTATGCTGAATTTCTCCTGTTTAATACGTGATCGTGTTGAGCGTACATTATTCAAATTTAAAGAGACCTTCTTTACTTTTTCTATAAAGTTTTTAAAAATATTAATTTAATAATTGATCAATTTTCATTTATAGAAAAGTTTACTTTTTTTCGGTGGTGCCAAAGGTGGTGGCATTTTAGCTGTTTCATCATCACTTAGTACAACCACAGCATCAGAATTAGGCACTATTTCTAAAGATTCATCAATCTGATAATGAAATTTTATTTTTTTTATTAGTACATTATTCTTAGCAAATAAAACAAACTAAAATTGGATATTAAATTGAGATAACAATTCAACTACATAAACTTTCAGAACCTTTACTTTTTTCAATGAGTCTTTTCTGCTGTCATTTGCATCTTGTGAATTTGCTGACAAATTATTATCTTCAGATTTTCGTTTACCGGATAAATTTTCTTCTAATTTTTCACTTGATTCAATTATTTTATTTTGGTTTACATCACTTTGTACAGGCTCTAATACCGTCGATGTAGTTTCTTTTTTAGATTCGGTGCTTTGGGTAGCAATTGGATTTGCTACACAAGAATTATTCTGAAATAAATTTTAAATATAATATTTGTCTATATAAACTATAATAATACGAACAATTTTATCTATTAAAGGATGAATTGGAATGCTTTCCTCCTCTTGTACAGATTCTAATGTTTTGTAGGAAATCTGTTCGTTAGCTTGCACAATCCCATTGCCTACAAATAATAATTAATAATATTTATCGAAAAAAAAATTTTTTTTTGAAGTTATTACTGGTAATTTCTGCATTGATCCGAACATCGTCTTTTTTTGGCGGCAATTCTGATTTTTCAACTTTATCCACTGTGGAAATCGTCGATGCCATAGAAATAGTGCTAGCCCTGCTAACATCAGTACTATTTGGTTCATCTGAAAACCAAATGTTTATTAATACATATTTGTAAAATATACTTTTAAATTTTAATTACAATCTTCATCTGTTATGACGCTTAGCTTCTTTATCTTTTTACTTATTTTCTGTGGTGTCTTCTCTTTGATCTTGCCACTAACGAAACGTTGGAGTCTTTCATTAACACTCTGTAATATATAAAATTCATTCAAATATTCCGTAGTTTTTAAAAATATTTTTCCCAAATTAATATATTAAAAAATATTGGTGGAATCACAGAAAATATTTAAACAACGGACATGACATTTGATTGCGTCGCTTTTAGCAGTGATCACATTGTACACAATCGATCATTATAGAATAATTATTAAAAAAATCTATTCCGGTATAAAACATTTCAGCGAAATTTTCTTTCGAAACTATTAACGAACATTTTAACTTAGTTTTGAAAAGAAAAATAAACAAACCTTCAAACTCGTTTTCCATTTTTTCTCAATTCGACCCACGTCAAGTAGTATATTTTCTGCTTCACACAATACTTCCTCCATATTTCTATATTCGGTCAACTGCTACTTTTATTTAGATAATAAACTTTTCACTACTCTCTTTAATCATAAATTTGTACTGTTTTCGCCAAACTTACGGCTTCTCATCAATAAAATTATCCTAACTTGTAATCAAGCGAAAACAGTTCAATTTAAAATCCCAAACTGCCTACAGAACGCTGGAAACCGGAATGAAATGAAACAAAATTTCAATTCCAATTGTTCTCCGCCAATATACTTGAAGTTAACTTTCTTACTTATTAAGGGTTAAGTCTCATGAATTTAAATTCATTTTCTTCTAGCTTTTTAAATAAAATTTAAATAAATTACCTTTTCTTATTAAAAAAGTTTTTATTTATTCATATTTTCTATATTAAATATTTATATAACAAAAATTCATTCGAGTTTTTATTACAAAAAACATGAACATTTTAAACAGATTCTCCTTCAAAATGACGTTTTGAATTGCATAAAATAATATTTGTTTTTTTTTTCTCAACAATATTTCAATAAATAAAAAAATATAAATGTTTCTTTAAATGTGTATATCTATTATTATTATATTTATAAATAAAATTGTTTCTTTAAAAAAAAAGAATATTTTTTAGGTTATGTTTTGAAAATCTTCTTAAAAATGCTTAGTAATAAATTTAAACATATTTACATTATATAAAAAAAACAAATGCATAATTAAAAATAATTTATATGGAGAGATATTTATCCAAAATTACAATATTTATTAATAATTTTTCAACTTAGTTTTGTATATAAATTTGTTTGTACGCCTAGTAAAAAAACCTTACAAATGTTTGCCATCCGAAATTTTTTTCAAACAAATTTCACAATATAACAGTTATTTAATAAAATTAGAATCAATATAATCAATAAATAGATTAGTTTTATTATATATAAAATTATGTAAAATTAAATATTCTTAAATTTCTTGAACCGAATTTTGATGTTCCATCATTTATGAAGCACTCTCTCCATTATTTTGTCTCTGACATCTACGACAGAATAGAGAATTCCAATAGCAGGGTTGCAAACTGAAATGGGAAAATTTTTTTTGAACTATTGTTTTTGGTTCAGTTGGCCGTCAATTGTGATGCTTGTCAGAGTATATAGAAGAAGTTCGTGTTTCGGTCTATAGTATTTTTTCTTTTTTGGTAATTTTTTTTGTGCTCTTTTTACGAACAGAATTTTTTTTTTTATAAAATTATTTGTATATTATATGAATATATTATAATAAATGTATACACATACTTATGCACGTGTGAAAGAAAAGAAAATCTTGTGAAAACGCAGCATCTTCTCTGGACTGCATGTCTTACACCTGCCGTATTGTAACCATCCGCGAATGCAAATAATGTCCGAAATCTTGTAAAATAAGTATAGAAACGAATGATTATTAAATTCATTGGATTTGTGTTCATTTAGTAAGATTTTCAATTTAACATTATCAACAAACGAAAAAAAAAAATCGAAAATATGACAAAACTTTTGTGTTAGTGCGAGAAGCATATTAAAGAGATGTTCGCAAACATTCAACAATCGCTGTTTTATGTGTAAAATTGGCATTTATTTTATTTTTTTATTTTATAAGAATTTCTTTTGGAAGCTGATAAAAACAACACGCGTAAGAAGGTTTGCTATAATCAATATGGAATTTCCTTGAATAAGTTTTTTTTTTCATAATATGTTTTTTTTTCTCGAATACACATTTACATAAAAGTGAGTTTTCTTATATTCTTTTTTTTTCTCTACAAAACAACACCGAATAACATAAACTGCCAAATCAACAATTTGGCTAATCAAATTTAAAACAGCACTTTTGGGAATTATTGTTAAATAATCCATAAAGGATTCAAAATATATCCAACAAAATTTTGCGGATTTTGTGTTGTGTATGTACATTTTCTAATAAAAAATTCTATAAAATCTAAAAGATCAAATAGATGCTACGTCTGGCAATGTTATTTAAAAAAAAAAGTTATAATTTACAATGTGTGAGTGAGTTTATATGCAATTTTGTCAGTATATGCAACAAAAAAAAAACAATAATAAAACAAACAAAAACACAAAAAATATTGTTCTTTCTAAGTAAATGGAGCAAAATTCATCCGCTTTGACAGATCACTTTCGTTAAGTCAGTTCAACCAGTTTTTCTTACACAATTTTTCTTTACCAAAAAAAAAAACAAATAAAAATCACATACACGTACAAGGAGATGGTAGCCAAATGAGAAATTTTTTTTTTTAAATTTAAATATTTTTTAAATTAAAACTGTGAACATGTTTGTTATTATTTTTAAAAAAATTCAAAAATTCCCTCATTTCTGTTAATGATTGTCATTGAAATGTGCGCACTTTAATAATCGTGCGAAAAAATAATTGAATTTTTTTTTCATGGGTAGTTTACGTTTGCAAAATTAATAATAATAAAAATTAAAAAAAAATTATCACCTAAATATGTGCGTACGTACGTGTTTATTATTTTAAAATAAAGTACACAAGTAGACAGACAGACAGACAAACGTATCCACAGTTGTTAATTGAATTCTGTAAGAAGAGAAAATAAATCTAATTAGAAAAATCATCCAACGAACGTTAAAATACGAATATCAACACGATGTTATGATTATTCCAATAAAAATATTGTTTTTTTATACATATGGGTGTGTTTACGATCTAACAATAATAATTTTTTTGTTTTTCTTCTATTGAAGATTTTTAAAATTTGTTATCTCATTTAATAAAATATTTATTAAATTTAATTCTAATTCTAATGTTGTGCAATTATCACGTTGTGGATATGGAGTTATTTATTCTCATTCTCTTCAATGGAATTAAATTTTACGAACCACGTTTATATGTTCTCAGATAATATGTTAACGATGGATGATGGTTTTTTGGAAATATAAAAAAATATTATTTTATTATCATAATAAAAAGAAAAATGTGACCGGCATTAATGATATTTTTATATTAATGGAAGCATGTGTAAATGGAAAATTATTTGATACATGAATAAAAATTATTTGCAGATTATTTATTTATCTAATATCAGAAATGTTCTGAATAACTTTCTCTATATTTATTGTGTAGACATTAAAAAGAGGTAAGAAAAAGTCCGCGTTTATGTTTTATTAATGGTGTTGACATTGTTTTGAAAATAAAAGTCACCGTTAATTTATTCTCACATGTGGATAACCAAATTTACGCTAATATTTATGAAATATCAATTAAATGACTCCCATCTACACTCTGCAGTTTGTTTCTTTGTGACAAACGTGCTTTTATATTATTTAATGTATAGGGTGGTCCATCTAGCGGTTCCATTTTGAACTACTATTTATTTGAAGTACTAGAGTGTTAAATGTCAACACGAATTGACAGATTGTTAGTTGAAAGTCAGAATTTTACGAAATGGTAATCCATACGCTTGAAGAAAAAATGGGAAATATTGAGAAATTACTTCCAAAGTGGTGAGTCTTCAACCCAAACTGTGAGAAATTTTAAAAAAAAAGAGTAAAGATCGAATGTCATCACGTGAATTTGTGGGCAAATTCGTGCAGCGATTTCGCGAAACTGGCTTATTGGTTGCCAAAGCAACTCGTTCCCGTTCGAAGACAGTGCGTACGACCGAGAATATTGCCGCCGTTGTTGAAAATGTCCGTGATCATCCATCAATATCAACTTGTTACCGTTCTCAGGAATTGAACATTTCTCGCACTTCTCTATTGAGAATTTTGCACCAAGACCTCGGTATGGAAGCTTACAAAGTTCAATTAGTCAAACAGCTAAAGCCGCATGACCATCCGATGCGTTTTCGGTTTGCCTAATGGGCTCAAGATCAATTGGCCGAAGATGAGCATTTTTACCGAAAAATCATCGTTTCGGATGAGGCCCATTTCCACCTCGGTGGGTATGTCAACAAACAAAATTGTCGCATCTGGGGCTCAGAAAATCCCCTTGAAAAAACATACACTAGTTTTTTTTAATTTACTTTTTAAAATGGAACTTCTAAATGGTCCACCCTGTTAAACGAGATTATTCGTTTCGTGGTTTGGAAAATACCTTAGATTAAAGAAGAACTGGATAGGCCTCTACACAAAAATTCTGTCCAAATTTTGTTGGCAATACATTCGTAGAACGCACAGACATGCAATACAACAGAAACGGCGTAAATCATTGGGGGCCAATTTAAAAGTTCAGTATGCGATTGAAGCGGTTCGTTTAAAGCCATTTTTCATATGTGATATCATTTATGCGTAAAGAAGCAGATTTTTTTAATATTGCGGGTCTTGTTGTTTGATGGAATTAGTTTTGTAAATATACAATAAAACACAGTATTCTATTTTTAAATATTTATTTATTTATTATTGATTTTCATTTTATTTATTTCACTGTATATTATTTATTAAAACAGAATTTTTAAAGTAGGGAAGAGTGTACAAAAATATGAATTGCAAGTTATTTATGTGCACAAATTAATATCCATTCCAAAAATGCAGAATTAATGGTAATTTAAATAGGCATGTGCAATACACAGTATTCTATTTTAAAATATTATTTATTTATTTATTTAACTATACCATATATTATTTATTAAATTATATATAGTGAATAAAATATTATTTATTTATTATTTATTGCAATTACTAATTTTGTAGTATTAAAACTTACCGTTTGGCTATTCCATATACCAAATACGGAAGGAATAGCATTTCTTTGTAATCTGCTCCTGCTCGCTCCTTCTTTAATGTCTGCTCTATGAAAGTGGAGCGAGCACACAACGTCCCGATTCTTGGGAATACCGGATGCTGCTGCCACAATCCAATTTTCCCGTAACCATTTATTTTGTGGGAACCTGTAAAGTTAACATATAAATATACGATCGTTAAATTTACTTTTTCAATTAAGGATTAACATAAATTGAAGTATTTTTTGCACTATTAAAAAAATTCGTTCCCTTAAATTTTCTTACACACACTTTACATGCACCGGCACTGAATTATTTTCTGGTAAACATTGAACTGTCAACATCGGCTTTGTTTACATTTATTCAATGCCGAACTTTTCACTTTTTGACCACTTTTTGAATAAAATAAATTACTAAAACGCATTTAGGCACATCACAAATAAAGTTTTTGCTATTTTGTTTAGTAAAAATAAAAATGTCAACTTACCGAAAGAAAGAAATTTCCGGCTTCCTCATTTTCCGGAGAAGCAATTCTTCATAAAACACTTCATTTTCTGAAAATAAAAACTTCGTATTAAGTTTTATCAACAATATAACTATTTAAAAAATACTTACTTTTTCGTAAATACTTGTAATTATGTAAAAAAAAAATACTTTCCGATGTGCCAAAATAAAACTTGACAAATGACAACAATAGCTCTTAAGTTACCACTTTCATGGAGAATTAAAGATTTAAAACTCTCCGAAAATCTACAAAATTGAGGCGCTTGATATTTCATTGATATTTACGAAATGAATAATAAACCTTAAATAGAATTCCATTTCGTATCAAAAGATTGTACAAAAAAATAAAAATTGCCTTTCGTTGTGTTCAAGTTGTATTTTTGTTTCCAATAAGTGAATTGAAATGAATATAAATTATACTTTTACAATTCAATAAATTTCTATTACGAAAACTAGATGGCAGTGGGTGTCATGTCTACATAAAAAAAATTACACAAAAATATCCCTTTATTGCAATTTCTCGCCGCTTCGCAATAATTTGTTATATGACAGCCGTCAAATACGAGGTCTCTTCAAAAAGTATCGCGAATTTTGAATTTTCGAGGGTTACGTATATTTGATTGTCGAGTTTTGTGGCGTTATGTCACGGGGTACTCATGTCTCTCATTTATGCCGACAAGTTCGGCCATTTTAAATGTTCAGTTAATTTTTGACAGCTGCTTTGCTTGCACGTATTTTGTCTCGTCTTCGATTTTTGCCCATTTTCGACCAAAAACAGCATCGCATTAACATTGCTAAGGAGCTGTTGGACGCTGTCCGCGACGACGAAAATTTGCTCCAGAGGGTCATAACTGGTGACGAATCATGTCATTTATGGTTATGACGTCAAACCAAAGCTCAATCATCCCAATGAAGCTGCCGCACGAGTCAAGACCGAAAAAAGCACGCCGAGTTCGGTCGAATTTTAAGATTTTGCTTACAGTTTTCTTCGATTGCACGGGCGTGCTGCATCATGAGTTCTTACCACAGGGTAGAACGGTTAATAAGGAATGTTACCTGCAAGTTATGCGTAAGTTGCGCCAAGCAATCCGCCAGAAACGCCCGTATTTGTGGAAGAACAAAAATTGGCTTTTGCACCATGATAACGCTCCTGCTCACGCATTGTTGCTTGTGCGCGAATTTTTGGCCAAAAACAACACACTTATAATGCCTCAGCCACCGTATTCCCCAGATCTGGCCCCTCTTACTTTTTCTTGTTCCCGAAACAAATTCTTTGATCCATTTTTTGGAATGGGCAAAAATCGAAGACGAACCAAAACACGTGCAAGCAAAGTAGCTGTCAAAAAAAAATTAAACATTCAAAATGGCCGAACTTGTCGGCATAAGTGAGAGACATGAGTACCAACATAACGACACAAAAAATCGAAAATACGTAACCTGCGGAAATTCAAAATTCGCGACATATTTTGAACAGACCTCGTACACGTATATGTTAAATCATCTCAAGTAGCATTATTTTAGTTTCTTTAAAATAAATTTGTAAGAACGAACACATTTGCAGAATTACAAGTTTTAGTTTAAGACAAACACACATCATTATTTTACCAAATAAATACCAACTTCGTAAAATAGATATAATTCTTAAATTAGTGAATAAAATGAAATGAAATTTCACGTGTCTTCAAAAAGGTTTACTGCATCGATATAAAATGTAAACACAACAGCAGTTTTCAATCTATAGCACGAGTTGTAGACATAAAACAAATAAAACAAAATTAATAAAGAATTGCAAATTTTCGAAAAACAACTTAACCCCATTTTAAAAATGTTGAGAATTACTGCCAATTCGATTTATAAGTTTAAATCAACTTTTCAATAATAACCGACTCCATAATAAAAAGCAAAATAGTTTTTAAAAAAAGAAAAAAATCCGGCAACGAAAACATTTTATTCAATGAATAAGTAAAATTGTATAATATTAACAAACATACGAGTATGTACACTACAATTTCTTGGAAAAAAATTAAAATCTGTATTACGTACTTACGTCATTCTTTAAGCTAAAGATACATCAATCTTAACACGTGCAAACGCGCTGAACGTAGCTACAGTGGTGGCCAGCCAAATAAGACACCCAGATTTTTTATTAGTAATTCTGTTCTATTTATTTTGTCTCTACTGCTAAACACCCGTTACTTGTTCAAATAATTTTTGAGTACAAGCTGCATTGACAATGATGTCCCGTTATGCGATTTATTATTGTTTTTGTGTTTTTTTTTGTGTTCTTTGTGAGTTTCATTGCAAATTGAATGGTCGTAGAAATAAGACATCTCATTTGTATTTGAATTTTGAAGTGAATCACATCGAGTAAGTATTTCAAATTTTTTGTACGTGTTTATATAAGAAATAAATATTATTTTGGCATACAAATTTTTTAGATTTTATATGGGTAAACAAGCGCATTGTACGCCTGAAAAGCGTAAAATAATATTTAGGCTTCACGAGCAAAATTTTTCAATTTCCGCAATTGCCAGGCATTTAGATTGCTCCAGATGCATGGTGCGTAATGCTATAAGGCTTGTGCAATTAAATTGTTCATTTAAAGACTCTTGTCGCCAGCATCCACCACGAAAAACGACAAGCCATGAGGATCGAATGATCCGTCGAATTTCACTGCGCGATCCTTTTAGAACCTCAGTTGAAATTAAGGACGAAATGAGTGGATCATATGGGTCCAGCATTTCCGCCAGGACAATTCGGCGTCGTTTATGTGAATTTGGTTTGCATGGATGCATTGCCAAAAAGAAGCCACTCGTTTCACCGACCAACCTCCGGAAACGCCTAGTTTTTGCCAGATCGCACCTACTTGAACCACTCTCGTTTTGGAAAAACGTAATGTGGAGCGATGAAAGTAAGTTCAATAGGTTCCGATCTGATGGGAAAACGTATGTGCGGAGACCCGTTAACCAAGCTTTCAATCCTCAATATACGTTGAAGACTGTTAAGCATGGTGGCGGGAACATTATGGTTTGGGGTGCAATGTCATGGCATGGGGTCGGTCCACTGGTAAAAATTGATTCAAAAATGAACCAGCATATTTACAAGGAAATATTAATTAATCATATGGAACCATTTGCGGATGATTTTTTACCAGTGATATGGCGGTTCATGCATGATAACGATATGAAGCACACTGCGCGGTCAGTAAAGGCTTGGCTAAATGAAAGGCGGATAACGGTTTTAGAGTGGCCACCTCAAAGTCCGGATTTAATTCCTATTAAAAACTTATGGAATGACGTGGAAAAAAATTTAAGGGGCAAAAACTTTTCAAATCTGGCGGCTCTTTGGGATGGAATAAAGACAGCTTGGCAATCGATACCAGCTTCTCGTTGCCAAGCTTTAGTTGAAAGTATGGGCAGAAGATGTAAAGCTGTGATAGATAATAAAGGTTTTCCAACAAAATATTAACAGAAAAGGTTAAAATTTTACCAATTTCCTTAATATTTTTAATCTAATAGCTTTAATATTGTAGGTGTCTTATTTGAATGGCCAGGGTATTTTGAAGATTCGGAGCTTAATTTAGTTTTATTAAATATTAATATGTGTTAAAGTTTTTTTTTTTCAATAATGAATTAATATACTTAATATAATATATTACCAAAAATAAATAAACGTTTTTCCTTAAAACACAAAAATTATAGCTAAAAAACACGAAATTTTCATGTCTGTCTTATTTGGTTGGCCACCACTGTATATAAACTTATATTTACTAGTTCGAAAATATATTAGATATTAAATAAAAACGAACTTGAAACTCAACTTCCCGATATCTGTCAAAATTACAAATGTAAACAAAATTTAAATATGGCGAGTGAATGGAGAATGCATGTTTTAAAACTCTACGAAACTTCTGCAAAATGAACATGTAAATTATTTAATTTACATTTACAAAACGAATAATAACCAAAAATACGATGGAAATATTGAAAGAAAATATATAAGTACTAACCGCCATTGTGTTTAAATTATATTTCTCTTTATGAATTTCGGAAAATCTCCATTACGAAAACTAAATGTCAGTGGGGAGTCATATTTGTACAATAAATTCTACACCTAAATATGCACGTTGCTCGATTTGTCGCCGCTTGAAGTGAATGTGCGAGCATATAATCAATCACGTGTACATATTGGAAAATATGACGTAGGGGTCTATCCAGGAGTTGTTTAATCTGAGGTTTAGGGTTCAATCATAATATACGCAGAAAATATTCCTTGGGGTACTGGAACGATAGGCTTTGAATATTGATTATTCGAACAAATGTTCTTCAGTGATGAGGCTCATTTCTCGCATCGTAAATACTGCAATAAGCTAAATTGGAGTTTAAATTAGCCATTGTATCTACGAAAAGTGTGCATTTTGGTCTGAAGGGAAGATAAAACTGGAGAAATCGTTACCGTCAATTCTGAGCTCTATGTCCGTATGTTAAACCGTTTTTGGAACCATATGTGGTTTTTACAAGACGATACCACAACGCATACAATGCGACAAATTTACCATTTATTACGCAAAAATTGCCTGAAAAAATTGCGTAACTTCCAGTTATGTCAATTCACCTCCAAGATCGTCTGATTTGACACCGTTTAATTTTTTCTTATGAGCTTTAGTGGAAAATCGTATTCACGCAGATATTCTTCAAACTTCAGAAAATTAAAAAAAACTAATAGTTACAATCCGAAGTTTGTGGAAAAGTCATTAAAAAATTACCCCAAAAGGATGGAGTGCTGCTAGAAATTTCGCGACGCCCATTTGAATGGTTTCATGCAAAAGTTATGACCGTTTTTTTACATATACAATTAAACATTTTTTTTTTTAGATTTGTATTATTTATTTAATGAATTATATAATTTCCATCTGTTCTTATAACCTTCTTCCATCTTTCTATCAACTTATTAATACTATTAGTGTAAAATTCCGTGGATTTTGATGCGAAAAATGTAATAAGGGACGTTTTTACCTGCTCTATTGTATCAAATTGTTTATCATTTAAAAAATTTTGCAGTGATAGGAATAAATTAAAATCGGAAGGAGCAAGATCTGGAAAATACGGTGTATGCTTGATAACATCCCGATTCAACTCATTTAGCTTGTGTTGGGTCATCATAGCCACATGTGGTTGCGCGTTGTCGTGATGAAACACTACCCCTTTTCTGTTTACCAATTCTGGTCTATCCTTTTGAAGGGCGATGTTCAATTTGGATAATTGCTGGCAATATCCTTCTGCTGTAATTGTCTGATTGCGTTCGAAGAGTTCAAAATACACAATACCCTTACAATCCCAACAAAAACAAAGCATAACTTTTTTTGATGGATTTCGGCTTTCGAAGGTGTTAATGGGGCTTGTCCAGGCTTAATGTCTTTTTCTTGTCACGTTGTTGTACACGACCCATTTCTCATCTCCCGTTACCAAACGATGCAAAAAAGGTTCATGTTTTTGTCTCGCACTCAAATCAACGCACGTTGAAACACGATCTAATAAATTGGCAGCCAACAATCGATGAGGTATCCAAACGTCGTACCGCGAAACCATCCCCATACGCTTCAAATGTCTTAATACGGTTGTTTGGTTGACTCCCATCATCGACGCGATCTCCCTGGTGGTTAGACGTGGATTGGTGTCAATTATGACTTTTAACTTGTCGTCATCAGACTTCAATGGCCGCCCGGTACGTGGTTTATCAATTAGTGAAAAATCCCTAGATCGGAATTTTGTAAATCATCTTCGTACCTGTCGAACTTTGATGACATTTGCTCCATACACTTCGCAAATGTTTTTGGTTGCCACATTCGCGGTATTGTCTTTACGGAATTCATAAAGTAAACAATTACGTAAATGCACTTTATCGACCGACATTTTGAAAAAAATACAAGGGCTCTTCACTGTACTCTGGCCAGGCCAAAACTGAATAGAAAGTAGGGGGAAAGCATCATTTATACAATGGAATCATTTAAAAGTAGCATCATTTCTGAAGAAAAAAATTTTTTAACCTAGGATCATAAAAAACGGTCATAACTTTTGCATACACCCAATATTTCATACGTAATGGCAAGATCCAAGGCGATATAATGAAATTCGAATTTAATCGAAATCTAAATTTTAAATTTCTTTTATTTACTTTACTATACACGTATAAAGCACAAAATGGATAACACTTTATTTTCACATGTATTATCAAATATTGGAGAATAATATACATAACTTTTTAGCGCTACTATAATTTATACACTTTAAGTTACCATCGAAGAATACCAAACCTTAATTTGATATTAGAAAGAAAAAATTATAAACATTTTGTTCAAAACTATATCTTTCATTTGCTCTTGAAGAAATCTATATATAAGGTGCATTATTTTTGCATTAAATTGAAGGTTTTATTTAGCATAGATAGAATGATACGATTTAGGTCAAGTATGCACCGTTTTGTTCGATAACTTTATGCCATTATGGAGGTAATTTCATAATGCCTCTCTCAAAAAAACCCTCGTCCCTATTGGCAAAAAACTGGGACAGTCGATTTTCACAATCTTCTCTTGAGGCGAATTTTTCACCTGCAAAATCATTCGTCATAGACAGGAAGAGGTAGTAATCACTTGGTGCCAGGTCCGGACTATAAGGTGGATGCATAAGAACATCCCAACCAAGGTCCCGGAACTTCTGGCGAGTCACTATCGATGTATGCGGCCTCGCGTTGTCCTGATGGAACACAATTCCTCTCCTATTGGCCAAAGCTGGCCGCTTCTGGGCGATTGCTTCTTTCAGACGGTCCAATTGTTGACAGTATAGGTCCGAATTAAGAGTTCGGCCGTATGGGAGCAGCTTATAGTAGATGATTCCCTGCCAGTCCCACCAAACACACAGCAAAACCTTCCTGGCTGTCAATCCTGGCTTGACCACCGTTTGCGCCGGGTGACGGCGATTTGACCACGACCGTTGTCGCTTGACGTTGTCGTAAGTGACCCACTTTTCATCACCAGTAACCATCGGCTTCAGAAATGGATCGATATTGTTGCGATTCAGCAGCGATACGCAGATGGAAATTCGGTCCATGAGGTTTTTTTGCGATAACTCGTGTGGCACCCATACATCGAGCTTCTTTTTGTATGTAGCCTTATTTAAGTGGTTCCAAAAGGTTTTTTGTGCAATGTTTAGCTCCTACGCAAACGAAACATTGCTTACGTGACGGTCGGACTCGACAATTTCCATTATTTTATAGACATATTCGACAATTGGCCTTCCAGAGCGTGGTGTATCTTTGACATCAAAATTACCGGAACGGAATCGACGAAACCAAAATTGCGCATGATTGACTGTTACAGTATCAGGACCATAAACACTATTCACATTTTCAGCTGCCTGGCTTGCGTTTTCGCCTTTATCGAAGAAAAACTGTAAAATATGGCGTATTTTCTCTTTGTTGGTGTCCATCTTTGACGCGTGCTAAAAAAATACTGAGTCAAGTAATCACAAAACTGTATGAGAAGCTTTTTTAGTACGAAATCTTATCTTTCTAACGCCATCTAGTGCAACCCGATCGCACTTTTAAAATGGGAGATACAGACTCCGAAAGCCATCTATTGGCAAAATAATGGACTACTTTTTACTACAACATATAAAAATCAATAAAATTACTATAAGATAGTACAAACTTTAAGAAAAAATCTACCTTTCTCCATATACGTACATATTTGAGTACATAACTACTTACTCGCATACACGTGTGTAATTGCTCCAATAATGTGTATTTAATTAAAATACACACTGGGTTATACAATATATAATTTTTTTTTAATTTTTGAATGGTAAAGTTAAAAAGTATTTATTTGATTAAAATTTAGCCACTGCATACTAGTCTTTTTTATTGAAAATTTATGTACTTTTTACTACACCTTTTATATATTTCTTGTGATATTTTCTGTTTATTATTATCTAGAAAATTGGATAAATTGATTTTGAACAAATACCACATGCGCTTTTATCAAAATATTTATTAAAAAACGCCATAAAAACAGATTCTTCTCAATAACCCATTTTGTTTCGATTTAAAAAAAAATTTTGAACTGTAAAATAAATAATAAAATTTCCATTTCAAATATTATAAACAGTATTTAAGATAAAACAAAACAGTGTTTTGGATAAACAATTTTGAAAATGTACTAATTTTTATGATAGTACTTAGATTTGTATGCACAAACGAAACGTAGTACAGTATCCGTCTATATGAATGAATTCAAAGATTTCACATATTATCGTATATAAATAAAGATTTTATATACCATAAATAATCTAAATTAGCATAAACGCATATACAGAATGTGGGCATTTACTTATCGGCAGGACCGGATGAATATTATTAGAAGGCGGAACCATTTACATTTGAATGAACAGATATTAACAAAATAATTAAATAATTGTTGCGATAAAATTAAAATTAAATGAAATACGAGTAAATCAAGCATTTACATATTAAAAATGATGTATTTAAAGTTGAATTATGCCAATTTTTTTAATCAGAGAAAATCGTATATTGCATGTAAAAAGTGAGAAATATATTTTTTTTAATGTACAATCGTACTCTTATATTTATAAAATAATTGGAGCATAAGGTTTTTTTTATAGAAATTTCACATTTCAATTATTTTATCCAATATATCACCTAATAAACTCAATTTATGCTTGGGGTTTATAGAAATTATAATAAGCGAAATTGCCTTGTTATTATGATTATTTTCAGTTAAGGTCAAATTTGTTACCACTAAATTAACTTCATATTTTTCAAATGGTTATATAGGGTGGTCCATCTAGCGGTTGCATTTTGAACTACTATTTATTTGAAGTACTAGAATGTTAAATGTCAACACGAATTGACAGATTGTTAGTTGAAAGTCAGAATTTTACGAAATGGTAATCCATACGCTTGAAGAAAAAATGGGAAATATTGAGAAATTATTTCCAAAGTGGTGAGTCTTCAACCCAAACTGTGAGATTTAAAAAAAAAAATGAGTAAAGATCGAATGCCATCACGTGAATTTGTGGGCAAATTCGTGAAGCGATTTCGCGAAACTGGCTTATTGGTTGCCAAAGCAACTCGTAACCGTTCTCAGGAATTGAACATTTCTCGCACTTCTCTCTTGAGAATTTTGCACAAAGACCTCGGTATGGAAGCTTACAAAGTTCAATTAGTCTAACAACTAAAGCCGTATGACCATCCTATGCGTTTTCGGTTTGCCCAATGGACTCAAGATCAATTGGCCGAAGAAGAGCATTTTTACCGAAAAATCATCCTTTCGGATGAGGCCCATTTCCACCTCGGTGGGTATGTCAACAAACAAAATTGTCGCATCTGGGGCTCAGAAAATCCATACGTCACCATGGAAAAGCCGATGTATCCACAACGAGTCACGGTTTGGTGCGGATTTTGGAGTGGAGGCATCATTGGCCCGTTTTTCTTCGAACACGATGAAGGAGCCGCCGTTACGGTCAATGGTGAACGCTATCGTGTAATGCTCAACGAATTGTTTCCAAAAGTTGAAGAGAATGGCATGGACGACATTTGGTTTCAACAGGACGGGGCCACTTGCCACACAGCCAACGTAACAATCCAACTTTTGGGCACTGCTTTCGAAAACCGAATAATCAGCCGAAATTCTGATGTCAATTGGTCGCCTCGGAGCTGTGATTTAAGCCCGTTGGATTATTTTCTGTGGGGAGCCGTTAAGGATAAATGTTACGCAAGCCATCCAGAGACAATTGAGGCCTTGAAACACGAAATCAAAGTTGCCATTGAAGAGACAGGCGCGGACAATCGAAAATGTACTGAAAAATTGGGTCGAGCAAATGGGGTACTGTAACGCCAGCCGTGGCAGTCATTTAAATGATGTGTTTCATTCTTAAATTTCAAGGTTCAATCTTTTTAATAAAACCGGAAAATTAAAAAAACACACTAGTTTTTTTTTATTTACTTTTTTAAATGGAACTTTTACCCTGTACAATTTGTGCTTCAGAACGTAATGTAAAATTCAGATTTCGATAAAATTTTCATATAGTGTTTCCCAATAAGAGTGATATGATTTCTAAGTGACGTTTCGGCCATTTGTAATATGTCATGATCTGTCATTTCATCATGGAGAGATATACGCAAGAACAACGTTTACAAATTATTCAATTTTATTATCAAAATAATCGTTCTCCAATTACAAAGTGCGCTTTTGCCATTTTATGGTCGTAATAATCGTCCAACTGTGCTCGCTATTCGTCGAATTATTATGTTAAATATTTCGAGCGTACATTTTCTTTACATAATGTTCAAGTGCAAATAAGACAAAGAACCGCTCGAAGTAATGAAAATATTGCTGCCGTTCAGGCAAGTGTTGCTGAAGACCGCAATTTGACGATTCCAAGACGTTTTCAAGAATTGGAACTGTCTCAAACCACAACCTGGCGGATTTTGAGAGAGGATTTGGGCTTGCATCCGTATAAAATTGTTTTCACTCAAGAACTGAAACCATTGGACCGCCGTTAACGTCGTGAATTTGCTGAATTTGTCTTGGAACAACTTGAAAACGATAACGATTTTTTTAAGAAAATCATCTTCTCCGATGAGGCTCACTTTCATCTGAGTGGTGCGATAACTAAACAAAACTGTCGATTCTGGTGCGAAGAAAATCCACAAATTATTCATGAACACCCATTACATTCACCTAAATTGACAGTTTGGTGTGGTTTTTGGTGTGGTGGAATCGTCGGTCCGTACTTCTTTCGAAATGAAGCTGGTAACACTGTTACGTTCAATGGAGAGCGGTATAGATCGATGATAACCAACTTTTTATGGCCGAAATTGGAAGAAGTTGATCTTGACAACATCTGGTTCCAACAAGACGGGGCAGCACGTGCAACAACCGAAGTTTGGAGATTCGATTATTTTAAGAAATTGTGACATTTGTGATTTAACACCATTAGACTGTTTCTTGTGGGGTTATTTGAGGTCATTGATCTTTAGCAATAAACCAGACTCTCTTCAAGCTTTAGAAGTCAATATTGAACGTGCTATTCATGACATACGACTTGATTTAGTGGAAAAAGTGCTCGAAAATTGGGTTCATCGACCAAAATGAGCCACACAATACGACCAATCAAGACAAAATTGGTCGTATTGTGTGGCTCATGGTGCCGCTTTTTAAAATCCACATATGGTTCAGATTAAAATCTTCAAATGTTAAAAATTGATAGTAATGGTTTCTTCTTCTTACAAGAATAACTCCTACAGCGTCGAATCGCATGATCTCTAAGACCGATTCGTGGTCACTTTCTGCGCAATCAAAATAAAATTTGTCGTATTGTGTGGCTTATGGTGCCGTCTTTTAAAATCCACAAATGATCAAGTTAAAAATCTTCAAATATTTAAAATTGACAGTAATGGTTTGTTCCTCTTCATTTACAAGGGGATACAGGCCAATGACAACTTGAAACCAAAATGCACATCAGACAGTCACTTTTCGCGGATACAATGGCTTCTTCATAGCTACTTGTGGATTTTCAGACTCCTATATATGACAAGCCTCATCGCTGAAAATTTTTTTGCTTAGACCTATAAGAAAAAAATCCAACAGTGTCAAATTACATTTTCTGGTCTTGGAGGCCAATTAACATCACTAAATCTAGAAAGTACGCGTTATGGGAACTTTTCGTGTAATAAAACCATAATTTGTCGTGTTAAATAGCTTGTGCCGCCGTTTTGTTGAAATCACATAAATTTTCTACTTCAGACAAAAAAAAACAATTATCACAAAGCCATTGCGCTCAGAAGTGACGGTAACAGTCTCTCCTTTTACATTTTCTAAGAAATGCAGGCCAATGTCAACTTATGTGTATGACCAAAATGCATACGATAAAATCAGTTGTTGCGGATATAATGGGTTTTCATAGCCTCATATACGACAATTGGGCTTATTGACGTATCCACCGAGCAAGAAATGCTTCTAATTGCTGTAAAAAATTAAGTCAAAAAATCAGTTTGACAGCTGTCAAATGACAAAACTGAACTTTCAAAACCAAAAAATAGATAGTCTTGCACTTCATAAAAGTATCGCAAATTTAGTGTTTTTTCAAAAATTATTTATTTATTCATGAATATATATTTTGTCCCCTTCAAATTAATCCCCACCAGATATTATACACTTGTGCCAACGTTTTTTTCCAATCCTCGAAGCACTTCAAAAAATCATTTTTTGTGCTCTTGTTCAGCTCCTCCTTCGATGCCTTCTTTATCTCCTCAATCGTAGCGTAGCGTCGTCCTTTCATGGGGCTCTTTAGTTTCGAGAATAAGAAAAAGTCACGAGGGGCAGATCTGGGGAATACGGTGGCTGCGGCATTATTAGTGTGTTGTTTTTGGCCGGACAAGCAACGATGCGTGAGCAGGGGCTTTATCATGATGCAATTTTTGTTCTTCCACAAATCCGGGCGTTTCTGGCGAATTTCTTCGCGTAACTTGCGCATAATTTGCAGGTAATATTCCTTATTGACCGTTTTACCCTGTGGCAAGAACTCATGATGCACCACGCCTCTGCAATCGAAGAAAACTGTAATCAAAACCTTAACATTCGACCGAACTTGGCGCTTTTTTTGGTCTTGACTCGTGCGGCAACTTCCATTGGGACGATTGAGCTTTGGTTTCCATGTCATAACCATAAACCCATGATTCGTCACCAGTTAGGACCGTCTGGAGCAAATTTGGGTCCTCGCGGAGAGTCCAACAACTCCTTAGCAATATTAATGTTTTTGCTGTTTTTGGTCGAAGTTGAGCAAAAATCGAAGACGAACCAAAACGCGTGCAAGCAAAGCAGCTGTCAAAAATTAACTGAACATTCAAAATGACCGAACTTGTCGGCATAAGTGAGAAACATGAGTACCAACATAACGCCACACAAAAAATCGAAAATCAAATTTATGTAACCCGCGGAAATTTAAAATTCACGATACTTTTTGAACAGACCTCATATAAGTTTGACACCTGTCAAATGACAAAACTAAACTTTCTGAACCACAAAATAGATAACGCTGTCAACTTCATGAAAAGATAATAAAACAGCAAAATTTCCATAAAACCAGTTTACTTTTTTGTAAATTGTTCAATTAATTAATTACAAAAATTTTAATATTTCTTTAATAAAAATATAATTTTTATCTATTTGTATTAATAATCAATCAGTTGGTTTTTGTTTTACTCAAAAGGAAAAAAGTACTTTTGTCAATAAATTCTTATAAGCAAAATAAAATCTTATAAAATAAATAGATTTTACTTTCCAATATTTAATCGATTATTCATTAAAGTAAATATTGGAAAAAAATAATATCCCTGTTGTATAAATATCATTTCTATTGAAAAATTTCTTGCACACTTATTCAGTGATATTGACATAGAAAAATTATAGAATTATTCACGTGGCATTGCAAGAATTAACAGATAGTTTTCCGTTAAGGAGGGTGGAGGGTATTTTTCTAGAGCTTACACTAATGCTACTAGTATCCACTAGAATAATGAAATTCATACGAAAATAAATGCCCCCGTAATGATAAACGTGTCAATTACGATAGCTCACATTTAAATTGAACTTTTTTTTTTATGCAATTTAATTATAATATGATGTGTATTTTTAATGTTCTGAACTTTCACATTAAAAACATTGGCCAAAAAATCGTGTTAATTTAGTTTAGACTAAAATGACTAATAAATGTTTTTTAGGCGAATTTTATCTTTAACTTTATAAAAATAATATTTCTAAAATGTGAATTTTTTTTTAAGACTTCTCCAAAAAAGAATAGTATTTTTTTTTACTTTTAAAATAGAATTAAAAAATAATCTATATTATTTAGTAAAATTCAATAATTTCGATAATCAAACTTTGACAGGCAAACTAAATTTGTTCCATTAACAATAATGTTTCCTGTTAATTAGATAACATTTAACGCAATACTTTTATTGAAATATTATTTTTATTATCAAAATCTACATTAAATTGTTTCATTCAAAAATTGAATTTTTTCTTTTATATTTTGTATCAATGAAAAACGTGATTAGTGCTTCAAAGCTTAACAATTTTCATATATTGAAGTAATTAAAATTGAATACGTTTAATGACTAATATTTTAAATCTTATCTAAATTGGGTGTGTAAAAAATTACTTTTACAAATCAAAGGTAAATATGATATTATTTTTAATAATTATAAAAGATAAATTGTTTGTATTTAGTTAATGATTAGTTGCTAGAATAATCGAATAATTTTATGTATGAGTAGTTCGTTTTGGCTGACTTAGTCAATTTTGTAGTGTTATTACCTGGGGAAGAAATTATTTGGTAATTAAATTCACAAATTTGTATTTAGCTCGCACATAATCGATTTATTTACCGTATAAAGCTTATTTTAATTATAGTCGTTCTAGAAATGTTCAAACCTTATATATTTTTTTATAATTTAACTTATTGAGCGTTTTTTTGTTGTTGAATTATTTATTCATTAACTAAATGGTTTTATAAGATTTTCTTTCCAATTTTTAAAATAAAAATAAAAATAATTAAATTATATAAAAATTGTTACATAAAAGAATATTTATGGCAGTAGAAACATTTATCAAAATGAACTGATTTTGCGTATTAAAATAGAATTCCAACGAAATATTATTTCTAATCAGAAGAAGAAAAATGTTTCATCATATGGAGGGGATAGTACTGAAAATATGCAAACACAATTAATAATAATTGTTTTATCATATTGCCCACATTGAATTTAAACTAAATTTGATAATTGTTTTTAAGGCAAAAAAAAAAGTAAATAATAAATTTAAATTAACTTTTGTACATCGAACGAGTATAAATTCATTTTAATTTAATATTCGCAATCAGCAGAGTGCCTATCGATAAAGTCGACAAAATCTACTATGAAACAATGAACTTTATTACTCCTAAGGTGAACAGTTCATTTTTTTAATACTATAGTTTACAATTCTTTTATTTTACTATAAATGGTTAAGTTATCAAAATACATCAAAAATATTTATTATTATCAATATCATATATATTTTTACAAATTATTTATTTTTCATGCGATAGTAAAGAATACTTTCAATTAAAGTTAGCTTAAAAAAATAAATTTACTATTAAAAATATAAATTTCTGTAAAAATCGATGAAGTTTTGAGCAATTTACGCATTTTGAGTGTTTTGGTATCGTTTGGAGCCAAAAAATCGTAGATTGACGAAAATTCAATTATCGACAAGAATGACAAGTATGACTTGTGAAACTAATTTTTCCACTGACTTCATTCTCTTATTCCCTCCCTGAGGCTAATAAATACGTATCGCGTTATCCATTTCGTGATCCGGAAAG
Organism: Atherix ibis; assembly: GCA_958298945.1. Lineage (NCBI taxonomy): Eukaryota > Metazoa > Arthropoda > Insecta > Diptera > Athericidae > Atherix > Atherix ibis. The sequence continues at coordinate 23,396,854 of OY282605.1, read as the reverse complement.
TACAGCTCTCTAATTTGAAGTTACTTTTGTTTAGTTTAAGCTTTGCCATTTCGAATAAATTTTCAGGTAGAATCAGCACTTTAAAAAATATTAACGAAATTTTCTTGAAAGATAAGATTTGTATTCAATTGGTGAAAAGGTCAATAAGCAAAATTTCCATATATGGGCCTCTGACAATCCACCAGAGACTGTGAAGATACCACCACTGTATCCGGGAAGTGTCTGTCTGGTGTGCGTTTTGGTCTGAAGTTGTTTGTCCAGGATGCATAATTTCGATATTTGGTGATGTCAATTAGCCTTCAAGAATATATATATACAATTTGACGCTATTGCACGTTTACTTGCGAGGTTAAGCAAAATAACGTGTTTACTCAAACAATCCTCAAATTAAAGAACATTTATTGGGTTGTCCGGGAAGTAATTTCGTTTTTTTTATAAAAATAAAAGACGATTTTCTTATAGTGAATTAATATTTTATTCAATTAAATATTGTTCAGTCTGATCCAATACCCTTTGCGATCTTTCTGGCAAAGGGTATTGGATCAGACTGGACAATATTTTCATGATTCTACGCTGATAAAATTTTTGTTCTTTGCTGGCAAAAACTGATCCAAGTGATTTTTGACCTCCTCATTTGTATTATGTTTTTACCGTCTAAAAAATTTTGTAGATTAAAATTTTTAGATGATTAGCAACATTACATGGAACACAAATCACTAATTCACCCACAATTCTATGAAATTTAATCTCTCAGCGATCCCAAGAGTTGTTTTTCGCCGGTTTGCATCAACTAATGCCTTTATTGTGTCTCCATCAGCTTCAACTGGCCTTCCAGAACGTGGTGCATCTTCGAGATCAAAATTACCGGATGAAAATTTTGCAAACCAGTTTTGGCACTGGCGTTCACTTAACACATCTTCTCCATACACATCGGATAATTTTTTTTCTTGTTTGAACAGCATTTTTATCTTTTCTACAGTAAGAATGTAAAATATGCCAAAAATGCTGTTTTTCACTTTTCATATTTAAAAGAGTATCAACCAAAAACTACTGTGCAGAATCAATCGCATTTTTTCACAAGCAAGCCTTGCTATGTCAGCTGTCGAAATACATATGATTATGCGGCTTAAGTGTGAAGTTGGTTTTGAAAAAATACAATTACCAGGTGAATAAGCTTAAATCTGCTGTTTGGTCATAGATGTCGTAAGTGAGCGTGCATCGAATTGTGACAGGTGATGAAAAGTGGATACATTTCGAGAATCCTAAACGCAAAAAATTGTAGGTTGATCCCGGTCATCCACCAACATCTTCCCCAAGACCAAATCGTTTCGGACCGAAGACGATGCCGTGTGTTTGGTGGGATCAGCAGGGTAACGTGTACTATGAGATGTTGAAACCTGGTGAAACTGTCAATGCCCACCGCTACCACCAACAACAGATCAAACCAACAACAGAAAAAAGGACGGATTATCAACAAATACATGACAAGCTGATTTTCCTCTACGACAACGCACCATCGCACACGTCAAAAATGGTCCGAACCTACTTGGAGACACTCAACTGGGAGGTGCTAACCCACCCCGCTTATTCACCAGACCTGTCCCCTTCCGACTACCACCTGTTTTCATCGATGGGCTACGCGCTCGCCAAGCAGCACTTCAATTCATACGAAAACGTCCGAAAATGGCTTGATGTGTGGTTTGCCTCGAAAGAGAAAGAATTTTTTTGGCGTGGTATCCACAAATTGCCCGAGCAATGGGAAAAATGTGTAGCTAGCGAGGGCAAGTACTTTGAATAATTTTTTTTGCTTTCTATGAAAAAACGTGTTTTTTGACTAAAAAACGTGTTTTTTTGACTAAAATACGTGTTTTTTGACTAAAAACAGCGGATTTAAGCTTATACACCTGGTAATTCCTCTGTTGGGAAACAGCGAAATTACTTTCCGGACAACCCAATAAAACCAAAATCCGGCAGTTCAGTTATTTGAACTTATTGAAAAATTTAATGGCAATTATTTAAATGACATTTTATTCTATGCAGAATGGCACAATGTTCAAACTTTTATCAAAATCTGATTTACAAATGTAATTTACTTAATTTTATGTTCCAAAGCAAAAATTGGATAACCCTTTTTGTATGTTTAATGAATAATTTGAAAATTCTTGTAATTCGAAAAAAATAATGTTATTTTTCTTCTAAGCAGTATATTGACCCAAAGAATTGAGATTGTTTGAGAAATTATTTGAAAATAGCTTTGCTTACGCATATAAATGACGCGTTAGTCAATAATTACTCGTCCGAGCACTATACACGTAAGTCAGAATGCAGATGCAGATGCATTTTATACAAATTTAAATTAAGTCCATTATAGAAGTTAACATACATTTATGAACATGTGCATATAAATACTGTCCATACGAGTACTAATCTTGTTTAAAAATAAGTGAATAATGTAAACAATTATTCGATTAATTTTAATTTTCTTTTGAGTGAGTGAGATTTTGAGCAGATTTAGATGACTATAACCCTGCAGGCGATATTAAGAAATGTATTTTGTTTTTCAATTTACGTTTCTACTGGAGATAATTAAATTGAAAAAGAATGGAAATTTTACTGTTGCTAGTAGTGAATTGAATTTTCTCTGAATTCTAAATTTTCTTCTTAAATAAAAACTATAAACTTACGATACTTGAAAGAAAAAACCAAGAATTCCTAACAATAATAATAATAATAATGATAATAATAATAATAGTAACAGTAATAGTAAACTTTTAATCAAAACTAAAAGTAAAATTTTGTTTACACCTACACACATTTGTACAAGCGTACCCATATGCTCTGCGTACGGCGTATATTTATTGATAAATTCACATTAACATATATTATTTATTTAGAGTGCAGTTGTGGTGACGTTGATAACGTTGTCATCATTTGATGTACGAGCATGACCGAAAGATGGTTATGCAGTTTTGTAACTAATTTGAAAAATATGACAACCGCCTTTATCGGATAACTTAGGTCAATTTGTTTATCAATTTGTATTCGTCTACGAATTAGCCTTGGAGCCTAGTCTGGAAATTGTTTAAAAGCCTCCCACACAGTAAATATTCCAAGTGTTGATTTTTTGTTGCCGCTTTCTCTTTTTATTTATTTTGATTTTGATTTTCATGAACGAATACATTTTACAACTGACAGCGGTTATGTTTTGTGCTTCGTTGCCTCCCTGTTAATATGGTATAAAAGAATTTCGTTTGTTCATCTGAAAAATGGGGAAAAAATGTTTTTTTTTTTTTAAATTTAGTTTTATGAAGCTTCTTTTAAATTTGCGCAACAAATTAATATTTTTACTTAATTAAGATAAAGTTCTCCATTCGTTTTGAGTTTAGTTTGTTTCTTTTTTACACAATAAAATCTGGAATAATTCCAAAACATAACCAAAAATATCAAACGAAAAATGACCGCGGATGAATTATCAAAATAAATAGCGGAAACTCTCACTATAAATTTTCCATATTTTTACAATTTCTTCTTGAAAATGTAATGAATAAATTTTATTTTTGTATTGAATAATTCATCTTTTTGCTATTGTTTAAGCGAATTAAAAAAAAATATAATGTATTAATTTTGTTTGTCTGGAAGTCAGGTGGAAAATGAAAGTCAAAGACCTTTTTTGCTTTTGTTTATGTGAATATGGTTCCGAGTAATATTCGTAAATAATAACAAAATGTCTGAGAAAGTAATCAATGAATTTTTACTTATTTTACTGTTTTCTGTTGGTGGATATACAAAGTGCGGTTTTACACGCAGCCGTTTCCATGTCTAATTAAATTTTTAATGTGAAATTAGCCCATTTCCTGATTATTAGTTTTTAGCATGGCAAATGCTGCATGAAAAATGGCACTTATAGTTTGTGGTATGTATACAAAGAAATATTTTCATATAGTTTTTTTTTGTTGTTTTGTTTATTTTTATGTTAATTAAAGAATACGCTTGTGGATGAATTTTATTGACGAAAATTTTCGGATTGGTTCTTTTTATGCATTTTTTTTCACAAATCCTTGGATTAATAAATCACTAGTAAAAAAAATTGGTTTTTCCTGCCATGATGAATAAAGGAAGTCCCTTATGCGCTCGAAAATGATAATTAATGCTTAGACGATTAACAAGAAAAATCGAATTTTTGATAGTATGCGAAGTACTCGTATGTTCAAAAAGTATCGCGAATTTTGAATTTCCGCGGGTTACGTATATTCGATTTTCGATTTTTTGTGGTGTTATGTTGGTACGATTTCGGCCATTTTGAATATTCAGTTAATTTTTGACAGCTGCTTTGCTTGTACGTGTTTTTGGCTCGTCTTAGATTTTTGCCCATTTTCGACCAAAAACAGCATCGCATTAACATTGCTAAGGAGCTGTTGGACTCTGTCCGCGACTACCGAAATATGCTCCAGAGTGTCATAACCGTTGACGTATCATGGGTTTATGGTTATGACGTGGTAACCAAAGCTCAATCATCCCAATGGAAGCTGCCGCACGAGTCAAGACCAAAAAAAAGCGCCAAGTTCGGTCGAATGTAAAGGTTTTACTAACAGTTTTCTTCGATTGCAGGGACGTGGTGCATCATGAGTTCTTGTCACAGGGTAGAACGGTCAATAAGGAACCTGCAAGTTATGCGCAAGTTGCGCGAAGCAATCCGCCAGAAACATCCGTATTTGTGGAAGAACAAAAATTGGCTTTTGCACCATGACAACGCCCCTAGTCACGCATGGTTGCTTCTGCGCGAATTTTTGGCCAAAAACAACACACTAATAATGCCTCAGCCACCGTATTCCCCAGATCTGCCTACCTATGACTTTTTCTTGTTCCCGAAACAAATTCATTGATCCATTTTTTGGAATGGACAAAAACCGGAGACGAGCCAAAACACGTACAAGCAAAGCAGCTGTCAAAAATTAACTGAATATTCAAAATGGCTGAACTTGTCGACATAAGTGAGAGACATAAGTACCAACATAACACAACAACAAAATTGAAAATCGAAAATACGTAACCCACGGAAATTCAAAATTCGTGATACTTTTTGAACAGGCCTCGTATTGCTTCTAATTGAAAAAAAAACTCTAAAAACAATATCTAAGAGCGTGAAATATAGATTTAATGGTCATTTCTTTCTTTGATTATATTTTCAATGCAATATCATGGAATATTGAAATTATATGGAGATTATCCATCATTTACATACGTAGATAATTTACGATATTGAATTTTATTTTAATCTAATGAAGAATTTTTATTGCATCAATTAATGTACGTGCATTATTTTTATTTTTTTCCTTTCTAGTGAGATATGGCAGACCCAGATACGGAATGGCTAGAAGAGCTGTTGCACGATGTACAATTAGAACAATTTCTAACCCGTATTCGTGATGATCTGCAGGTAACTCGACTGGCACACTTTGATTATGTTCATGCAGACGATTTGGAAAAATGTGGGCTGGGCAAACCGGCTATCAGACGGTTAATGGAAGCTGTGAAGAAAAAGAAAACGCAACAATGGCGGAAGAATATTCTGTCGAAGCTGATTGGTGGTGGTAAACAGCCGAGCAAAAAGCATGTGAACACCTCGAATTCGGAATCGAAATCGTTAACTTCATTGTCATGCTTGATTCACGAAAAAGATGTCACGTTGGGTATTAAGTTAGGTGACGGTTCGTTTGGTGTAGTTCGTCGTGGCGAATGGAGTGCTCCTGGTAATCGGATACTTCCAGTGGCAGTTAAGGTGCTTAAAGCCGACAATTTAACTCAGCCAGGTGTTATCGAGGATTTCTTTCGCGAAGTTCAAGCCATGCACACTTTAGATCATCCCAATTTGGTGCGACTGCATGGCGTCGTACTTTCGCAACCAATGATGATGGTAACCGAACTGGCAGAGAAGGGCTCTCTTCTGGATACCTTACGGAAGCAATGCAAACATACACCGCTCTCGATCATATGGAATTGGTCTGTTCAAATAGCCACTGGCATGGCGTATTTGGAGAGCAAACGATTTTTACATCGTGACTTAGCTTGTCGAAACGTTTTGCTGGCAACTGGAAATAAAATCAAAATTGGTGATTTTGGTTTGATGCGAGCGCTCCCACAACAAGAGGATTGCTATGTAATGACTGAGCACAAAAAGGTTCCATTTCCATGGTGCGCACCCGAATCTTTACGCTATCGTCAATTTAGTCATGCGTCCGATACGTGGATGTTCGCTGTTACTCTTTGGGAAATGTACACATTCGGCGAAGATCCATGGGTTGGTCTGAACGGTTCCCAAATACTTAGGAAAATAGATCGTGAAGGTGAACGACTTTACCACCCTGAAGCATGTATGCCAGACGTTTATCAGCTTATGTTGCAGTGTTGGGATAAGACGCCATCCGAGAGACCTACATTTGCTGCTATTAAGTATGTCAATTACTTTACATACACATATGGATTTATTTACTAATTTAAAAAAAATAATATTTTGTTCCAGAGAGTTTCTAATTGGGATGGCGCCTCAGTTAATAAAAGCTGTTGTTTCATATGCCGAACCAAATCGGTTAAAAGTGGAAGTTGGTGATGCTATTGCAATAATCGATGGTCGAAAGGAATTGAATTTTATTAAAGGACAAAACTTAAGGTCTTTTGAAATAGGAACATTTCCAAGGTAAATATTTGGAGGCATTTTCCGATTAGAATTGTTCGATTCTTAATAAGGGAATTTATAAAAAAAATATGTCAATTTAAATTATTTTGACGATAACTTACTAGTTTTTTTTCATGTAGAAATATTTTGGAAAAAACAAAATCGAATGGTGATATAAGCAGACCTGTGCATGAATCGTTTCGGCATACTGGACATGGATCTGCATTTGGACTTTCGTGGGGTAGTCCAGCACATTTAAACCCTGCATTTTTAGATGATAAAGTTGAAATGCGAAGTAAGATGTTTTTAAAATTTTATGGATTTTGTTCATATTTATTTTATATCAGTGACTATTTAAACTCTTCATTATTTAACAGGACATACATTAGAGTTAAAAAATGGTGATCGTAGAAGAAAATGTAGTTCCTATCAGATTAAAGAGCGCAAAGGCAATGCTGTTAAACAGTTTGCTTATAATAAATTAATAAATGAAAGAGCTAATGATACATTAAAAATGAAACCATCACGGCCACCCCAACCAAAATTGACAAATACTCGAAGTGCTGGTCAAGGCCATCAGGAAGAGGTTTTGATCGATTTATCATCGGAAGATAACAGTATCTCGTCACAAATAAATGAATCGGTATCTGTATCAAATGTAACAGGAGCGCAAAAATCAACATTTTGCATTTTGGATACGCCCATAGAAGTACCAACAGAAGCAATTGATAATGGGTTGGAGGAGACGTGTATAAATCCAGTCACAGTTACAAGAGCTGAACCGCCACCATACCAAATGCCACCAACATATACGAATACAAAAGAATTTACTCAGAATAGTAGCCCGGCGCATAAAAATATTGAAAGATATGATCCTTTCGATACGTTAGCATTTAGTAACAGGCCACCCAGTACAAGTTCTCTAAATCCAATTATCACGGAGAATACTTATGGTAATTTAAGCACTCAGACAGCAAGTTCGCAATCGTTTGTCGATATTTATAATAGCATAAGTCAAATTTCGGGTAGTCCAGCAAGTAAAGGAGCAGTCTCTAAATATAAACAAAATATAACTAATGAGCTATCTTCATTGAGTACTGTTGATTCAATTTCACACTCACCTGCTACCCAGGCCAAAAAATCTCTGAACTTTAATTCTCAAACTAATGAAAATATTTACGTAAATTCTTCGTCACAAAGCATGTCGTCGATATCTCGATCAAGTAATCCTACTTATTTGGCTGAGCCATCACTTAATGGTACATCACAGAACTCGAATGAAGATTCACTTGCTGTCAATAATGATTCTTTAACAGTGAATTTAAGCTCATTAAGTTTGGATGATAATAGCGTAACTGAAAAGGAATTGGATCGATCGTTTATTGCCGAACTTGAAAAAGATATTTATAAAAATGACTTGAACACAGCGATTTTGAATGCTAACAGTGCCGTAACCTACTCAAAAGAAGATTTTAAAAAGGATAATTCAGTATCAGCCTTACTATCGAATAATGATGACTATTTATTATCCAACAAATCAATAAACTTGTCACCATCTCTTGGAAAATTCACGAATGGAATGCAGAAAATAAATAATATAAACTCCCAGCAGAGACCGCGATATGATTACAATTCCATATCTAATATGGCACTGTCCCAAGCAAATTCTTTAGCGAATTTACCAGATCTGCAAAACGTATCGGGCCCCACATCCATTTCATCGACACAATCTCCGCAGTCACAAAGCACAATTCAACTTGTGAACCAAATTTGGGCAGAAACTGTCAATCGTGACAACTACAGCCCTGCTCAAAATTTTACTGAAAGTACATATTCTAATATATCATCACCACAAAAGAATCATAATTTCGTAGCGATTTCAAATAAGCCGTCAATGAAAAATTACCAGAGAACACCGTATAGTTCGGTACCATATGACACGTACAGTAATATTGCTGGTGATTATTATGATGTGGTCGACTCTACACCTACACCATCAACATATTATGGACAAGTGCCTCAGAATAAGGAAATATATTCGAATAATATACAACCTGTGATATATGACGAGGTGTCAACAGAAGAGCTGCTGAGACCACATCGTCCAGCTCCATTGGCACCGCCACAATTATCTGCCCAACAAATTCAACGCCGTCTAGAAAAACATCTTATTCAACAGCAAACTATGCAAAATAATCTGTTCATATCAACAGAAAACCAAAATCAAATGATAGCCACATTAATTAATGAAATTGGTCCATCGATTAATGACATTGAAGCTAGGAATCTCTTACAATCGGTTAACTGGGATAATAAAATAGCTGTTAGAAATTACAAAATTGAACAACTATTACGGTAAGTAACATAACAAAAAAAAACAAGAATAAAAAAATTAACGAACTATGTAAATAATGTTTTTTTTCGAATACTTTTAGACTTGGATTAGCATCGCGTCCACAATGTGAACAAGCGCTATTAAAAACTGGCTGGAGTGTCGAATTGGCAGCGTCTGTACTACTTGAGGCGACGATATAAAATTATAATAAATTTAAAATTCGTATCGTTCTAGAATATTTTTTTACAAGAATCAGTTTTTTTTTTACTAGCCACGACATGACAAATGGAATTCATGCAAACAAAGTACAATTACTTCAGAAAATATTTCATTTATGAATATTATTTACTAGAAAATAGAAGAAAATAGAGACTCGAATATTTTTGAATACAGTTGATTATTAATGTAATTAGAATAAAAGCATAAGCAACTTACAAAACAGAGTCGATTTATTTTACTAATCGTATATATGTGAAATGGAGATTATTTGTTTTCGTTTTGAAATATTTAATTGCTATTTGTCGAATTATGTTCATATTTTTAAAAATGTGTTATTTCCTATTGGAATCTACTATGTTTAATAGAATAATTTTTTTTAATTATTTTTAATATCGCTGAATTTTGTTATTTATAGGAAAGTGTTGAAAGAATTTATGCTAAATTCAACAATTGTAATGTATTATAAATTTTAGTTTGTAAAAAAAAAAATGTGAATTATTAAGAAAACTCTTAATTAAATACTCATTGAAAAGAGTAGAGAAGATTTTTATTTAAGTAAATGTGTACATTATTCTTAATTCAAATGAATGAATATTTAGTTAAAGAAAATATATTGATTATTAAGAAAATACAATATGCGTTTTATTTTAAACAATTTTTCCTTAATGAAATTAGAATATTTACTTGTAAAGTTTACTTTTTTGTTTTTAATTGGAGTTTTGACTATTGTTTTTTTTATTGGCAGGATTATCATTTTTAATCTAGGCATTTCCAACTAAAAAATTTTTGGGGAAATAAACAAGTTTTAAGAGTGAATACGAGGTCTGTTAAAAAAGTATCGCGAATTTTGAATTTCCGTGGGTTACATAAATTTGATTTTCAATTTTTTGTGGCGTTATGTTGGTACTCATGTCTCTCACTTATGCCGACAAGTTCGGTCATTTTGAATATTCAGTTAATTTTTGACAGCTGCTTTGCTTACACGTGTTTTGGCTCGTCTTCGATTTTTGGTTAATTTCGACCAAAAACAACAAAAACATTAATATTGCTAAGGAGTTGTTGGACTCTATCCGCGACGACCCAAATTTGCTCCAGACGGTCATAACTGGTGACGTATCATCGGTTTATGGTTATGACGTGGAAACCAAAGCTCAATCATCCCAATGGAGGCTGTCGTACGAGCCAAGCCCGAAAAAAGTGCGCTAAGTTCGGTCGAATATGAAGGTTTTTCTTACAGTTTTCTTCGCTTGCAGGGGCGTGGTGCATCAGGGTAGAACGGTCAATAAGGAATATTACCTGCAAGTTATGCGTAAGTTGCAAGAAGCAATCGCCAGAAATTCCCGGATTTGTGTAAGAACAAAAATTGCCTTTTGCACCATGATAAAGCCCCTGCTCACGCATCGTTGCTTGTGCGCGAATTTTCGGCCAAAAATAACACACTAATAATGCCGCAGCTACCGTATTCCGAAACAGATTCTTTGATCCATTTTTTGGAATGGGCAAAAATCGAAGACGAGCCAAAACACGTGCAAGTAAAGCAGCTGTCAAAAATTAACTGAATATTCAAAATGGCCGAACTTCGCATCATAAGTGAGAGACATAAGTACCAACATAACACAACAAAAAAAATCGAAAATCAAATATACGTAACCCACGGAAATTCAAAATTCGCAATACCTTTTGAACAGACCTCGTATATTTTGAAAATTTGAAATTTATTGAAATATTTAAACTGCCATCTATTGTTATGTTAAAGACTCTAAGCGCATTTTTGTTAAACCTTCCATTTATTTTTATGTGGAATTAATCAATTCCCTATTGTATTATGTATAAAAAAATGTATTTCATCTTCTTTACCACTCTTGACTTCGTAATATAATAAATATTCCATTTATTTAGAATATTAAAAACTGGTTAATTAGGCATATTAAAATATTTTCCTTTTTTTGATTACTTGTCTTTAAAATGTTATTTTTATCAATTTAATAATAAATAAAACTATACTTTATTAGAAAATAAGTTGTAAGCAATAATTGCCCTAAATAGCAATAAATTACTATAAAAATCCAATTAGAGATTCATGGTAAAAATGCTGTTTGATATTGTATTAAATATGTAAAATATTTACGTTTTATAAGACCCATGAATAAAAAGTAAGTATACGTTAACTGTGATTTTTCCATTTAATTATCATGAAAGAAACTGCAATAGAAAAATCAAATTAATAAAGTGATAAAAAAAAAAGAAAAAAAAAACTTAAGAAAATCATTGCATAATAAGAAAAATTATACTTTTATGGGAATACTAGTTGGCTTGGCTCTACTAGTATTCCCAGTAGAGTACACACATACATAAAAGCTTAAGTAAAATTATTACATAATCTTTTAATTAATTATTTGCTAGCATCATTTGTATACTAAATGTTGTCATCATTACAAAACTGATCCAAACAGAAGGACTACATACTCATAGCAAAAACAAAAAAAAAACACTTTCGACTTATAATCATCATAAGACAATAAAATCAGATGGTCAGTTTCACTAGATTTTTTTTCTATTCCATTGTAGAAGTGCATTGTTTTCGTCAACAACAAAAAAATTACCTAAATTTATTCACAAAATCTACATAATTATTTTGAACTCTAAACGTAAAAATTTCGAGGACAAAGTTACGTGTATAAATCGGATCGGTCGGCTGTGAAAAATCTTATGCTGAAATTATTTGTTTTATGCGACAAAATAAATTTTTTTTGCAAAAAATTTTACAATTTTACAAAATATTTCCACTACAATATTTGGCAGGCATTATTATGATATTTTTTTTAATTAAAAGTATTTTTAAATAAGGTTTCTTTTAAAAAAAAAAACGATTGGATTTTGTAAAATGTTTCTTCTAATTACTTTTTACTATTGCACTGTCAATATTTTTGGATTTTCTTTACTCATTTCTAGTAATTACTATACTAGATATAATATCTAGTAATTACTAGATGGATAATCTAGTAATTACTATACTAGATATATTTTTGGTTATGTTCAGAGTACAATTTCATGAAATATTGATAGTTTTTTTAATATACATAATTTCTTATAAAAAATATAGGGACTATTTGAAAAATTTATAAAATAATAAATTTAATGAGCTTTTCTTTACTCAATTTATTACAATAAAAACTTAAGAGGTTTTCATAATAGAAGAAAAAACCAGTATTTACCTGGAGGACTATTGGCTGACTAAAATTTAGTTAATTAAAAAAAAAATAATTTCACCTATAAATATGTTAAGATTTTGCCAATATTTTTAAATTATTACGAAATAATTATTAAAATATAATAATAATTTTAATTTAAATTTTTTTATTTACATTTTGATGTTTGCCACATTTACTACGAGGTCTGTTCAAAAAGTATCGCGAATCGGGTTACGTACATTAGATTTTCGATTTTTTGTAGCGTTATGTTGGTACTCGTGTCTCTCACTTATGCCGACAAGTTCGGCCATTTTGAATATTCAGTTAATTTTTGACAGCTGCTTTGCTTGCACGTGTTTTGGATCGTCTTCGATTTTTGCCCATTCCAAAAAATGGATAAAAGAATCTGTATGAAATTTTGTGTGCAAAACCAAATTTAATTACGCGGACGCATTCCGAATGTTGACTGTGGCATAGGGTGAAGCTACCTTGGACCGAAGCAACGTTTATCGGTGGTACAAAATGTTCTCAGAGGGCCGAGAAGATGTGAACGACGAAAAGGTCGAATGAGAAGGTTTTGCTTACAGTTTTCTTTGATTGCAGGGGCGTGGTGCATCATGAGTTCTTGCCACAGGGTAGAACGGTCAATAAGGAATAGTACCTGCAAGTTATACCAAAGCCAGAAACGCCCGGATAACGCCCCTGCTCACGCATCATTGCTTGTGCTCGAATTTTTGGCCAAAAACAACACACTAATAATGCCGCAGCCACCGTATTCCACAGATCTGACCACCTATGACTTTTTCTTCTTCCCAAAACTGAAGAGCCCCATGAAAGGACGACACTACGCTACGATTGTGGAGATAAAGACGGCATCACAAAAAAATGACTTTTTGAAGTGCTTCGAGGATTGGAAAAAAACATTGGCACAAGTGTATAATATCAGGTGGGGATTACTTTGAAGTGGACAAAATAGAGATTCATGAATAAATAAATAATTTTTGAAAAAACACAAAAAAGTTTCTCTTTAAATAATATTTCCAAGTTCCCTTCAATTCATAAAATTTAAATAATTAACAACAACAAAAAAATCATAAATCTTAATTAATTCGTATATATTTCATAGCATTACCTAATATCAAATGTTCGTAGTCCCTTTGGTCAATATCTTAACAAAAAAATAAAAGCATTTTCCAAATTTACCAATTAACGCGAATTTTACAAAATTTATAAATTCATGAATTAATAAGTATTTATTGTAAATATTGTTTGTGATATAAATTATATGAAAAAAGATTACAAAATATTGTAAGTAGTTGGCTTTAAAAAAAAATATTTTTTTTAAATAATAATAATAATTATAAAAGTAGGGATTTTCCTAAAAAAATCTAAATGAAATAAATTATTCCTTTTGAAAGCGTGTATACGAGGTCTTTATTAATACGAAATTGATACGGGTTGTTATATTCAAAATGGAAAAACATGTAATAAATGATCAATAAATTTGATATTATTGGCCCAATATTTATTTACACAGTTCAGTATTTAGTTACTTGCGATTCTTTGTCTATTATTTAGTTGGTCAAATAACGTAATTTTATATTTCGAACACGAAAAATAAATTGTATAATTATTTATTTATCCATATACTTTATTATGATAAAGGTAAATTTTTATGCAATATTTTCGGATGAATCTATTTATGAAAATTTGAGGTTTAACCTGAATAAAAAAAGACGAAAGACAAATTGTAATCGGTAGGGTACACATAATGGGTGGTATATGAAAATAAAAGTGCACAATATCGACGACAACTAATAGTATTCGTAGCTTGTATTCGTTTTGAAAATGAAATCATAATAAAATCATTCATTAACGAATTGAATTCAAGGTTCAGCGATTTTCGATTTATTACGTACCATACCTACTACTATACATGTACGATTTGGTCGATTCGTTTTCTCCCAATTAAAATGCAACGGGCACAGCCTATAAATGACCCTCACAGTACAAACCTAGACAACATACCAAATAAATTATAGTTATTGGCATACGAACTTCTTCCAACAATGTCTTCTGTAATTTTTCAAGTCTGTTTTTATTTTCATTAAAACTACGAGTACACATTTGCACGATAGAAAGTATGTTGTAAGAAATTATTTTCATTTTGATTATTTGTGCTAATAGCGATTACTTAATCTGTCGAACTGTTTGCGTATTTGGAATAGTTTTGCTTCATGCCCCAACAAGTATCTAGCACAAGATGCGAATTTAGAATTTTACCAAAGAAGAAGAACAAGTAAAAGAAGAATCGACTATAAAGAATTCCAATAAACGGTGTCTAAACTACCTAGCTTAACAAGAAGTTGTTGAGCTCGAATAAGTTTCACATTGTTAGTAAGTAGAAAATGCTCGAATGATTGACCTTTTTTTCTGTGGATTTCTTATGAGCATTTTTCTAACGGTTTAGATAATTTTTCTAAATTTCAAGAATGTTTTTACAGCATCAACTTCCGTAAAATTATTTTTATATGATTTGTTTTGTAATTTCTATAATAGCGTAATAGTAATAATAATGAATGATTATTTTTGACAAATTATCCTCAAATTGTTTGGTAAAGGAATTAGTTGAAAATTTACTGTAAATTAAATATAATTTTTTTTTTAAATTTTATTTTTGTGAATTCTTATTTGCAAACAAATTAAATATAGTTTTATGATTTTTCTTATTTTTTGTTTTTTTGTTTGTAACAGTATTAATATTTGTTTTTGATATGTGAAAATTTTCTAGTTTCCACATTTTGTATATACTAGATTATCTATTTTGTAGTTACGAATAACTAACAAAAACATATACGAGGTCTGTTCAAAAAGTATGGTGAATTTTGTGTTTTTAAAAAAAATTATTTATTTATTCATGAATATCTATTTTGTCCCCTTCAAAGTAATCCCCACCAGGTATTACGAGTATACACTTATGCCAACAATTTTTCCAATCCTCGAAGTACTTCAAAAAATCATTTTTTGTGATATTGTTCAGCTCCTCTTTCGATGCCGTCTTTATCTTCACAATCGTAGCGTAGCGTCGTCCTTTCATGGGGCTCTTCAGT
This sequence comes from Atherix ibis, assembly GCA_958298945.1. Classification (NCBI taxonomy): domain Eukaryota; kingdom Metazoa; phylum Arthropoda; class Insecta; order Diptera; family Athericidae; genus Atherix; species Atherix ibis. Next base: position 23,381,326 of record OY282605.1, on the reverse strand, counting down.
TTCGGGAAGAAGAAAAAGTCACACAGGTCAGATCTGTGGAATACGGTGACTGCGGCATTATTAATGTGTTGTTTTTGGCCAAAAATGGCAAAAGCCAATTTTTGTTCTTCCACAAAGCCGGGCATTTCTGGCAGATTGCTTCACGCAACTTGCGCATAACTTCCAGGTAATATTCTACCCTGTGATGCACCGCGCTCCTGCAATCGAAGAAAACTGTAAGCAAAACCTTCACATTCGACCTCACTTGGTGCGCTTTTTTCGGTCTTGGCTCGTGCGGCAGCTTCCATTGGAATGATTGAGCTTTGGTTTCCACGTCATAACCATAAACCCATGATACGTCACCAGTTATGACCCTCTGGTCGAATTTTTGGCCAAAAGCAACATACTAATAATGCCGCAGCCACCGTATTCCCCAGATCTGGCCCCCTGTGATTTTTTATTGTTCCCGAAACAGATACTTTGATCCATTTTTTGGAATGGGAAAAAGTCGAAAACGAGCCAAAACACGTGCAAGCAATGCAACTGTCAAAAATTAACTGAACATTCAATATGGCCGAACTTGTCGGTATAATTGAGAGACATGAGTACCAATATAACGCCACAAAAATCTAAAATTGAATATACGTAACCCGCGGAAATTCAAAATTCGTGATACTTTTTCAACAGACCTCGTATGTTATTTAAGGTAACGTTTTTTTTTAATCTAAAACTTACCATTTTATATTTATATTTTTATAAATGATTAGGCTTATTTCTTGATCGGTGGATATGTCAAAAAGCAAAATTGGGTTATATGAGCCTCTTAAAACTCATAAATTAATAGGGAGAAGCCATTGTATCCGCCCGTATTTTGTTTGAAAATCTAGAAGGAGAGATCGTTACTAACCACAATCCATAAAAAATAACAATTATTGCTTTATTGCGCGAAAAGTTCCCAGGATATGTAATTTAGATTTGATGATGTCAAAATGGACTCCAAAATTGTGAGGTTTGATATCATTGAGACAAATTTGATATGTATTTTGGTCAAATTTAATATCATTGCCACGCATTTGTTTGAAAATTATGTTAATGTCAATTCTGAAAATACCTTTTCTGGCCTAAAATTAGTAATTTTTATCTAAACTATATGTGATTTTAACAAGATGGCAACAATCCACAGAACATGACAAAAAATTTGGCTTTATTGCTTGAAAAGTTCCCAGGACGCTTAATTTCGAGATTTGATAATGTCAAATGGACTCCAAGATCGTGAGATTTGACACCGTTGGAATGTTTTCTTGTAAAACTACATAAAAAATCATACTAACGCAGATAATCCTTTAAAGTAATGTCCTAATTACAGGCTGAAGTGTGCAAAACTTAATAAACAAATAGAAGCAATATAATCAAATAAAAAGTTCATTAAAATCTGACTTTTAAATGTATTTTATTTAACTTTACTTTTTAAACTACAAGTTGGATAAACCTTTATACAAAACCTTATCATAAAAAAAAAGTATTATAATCAAACGTGATTGTTTAAATATTTGATTGAACTTTTATGATAATTTGATAGAAAACTAAAAATGTTTATCTAAAATAAATATGCATTAATAGAGAGAAAGTATTACCCAATAAGCTAATCACACAAAGGAGAAGAAACAATAAATATTAATAAATTTTATCTCTGATATACGCACACTCTTGTACAAATACGAGTATTGATATAATAAAAGAAATTTTTTCTCTCCAAATTTATGCTCGTAATAATGACAAATCAATAATCGCTTATATAATGTTAAAAAGTACAGATACTGACGATTAAGATTTCTATTCACATAAATTTTCAATAAAAAAGACGAGTATGCAGTGGCCAGATTTTAATCAAATAAATACTTTTTGACTTTACCATTCAAAAATAAAAATAAAAATTATATATAACCCAGTGTATATTTTTATTAAATACACATTATTGGAGCAATTACATATGCGAGTGAGAGAGATTTTTTTTTTGTTAAAGTTTGTACTATCTAATAGTAATTTGATTATTAATTTTTATATTAAAAAATATTTGAAAAGTTTCAGTAAAGAAAAAAAAGTTTCTTAAAAAAGATGCAAAAAAAAGTGTTTGGAATTAAAATAAAATTGATGGTAAAGGGTGGTTATCCAATTAATGCTTTGGAAAGTAAACTACGATAAAATATACTTTTAATTCAGATTTTAATAAAAGTTTTATTGAATTAATTATATTAAATAATTTTTATATAAAAGTTTTTTTCCCATTATACATAAAATATAATATTTTTGAATAAACTACCATGAGACTTTTTGCAGAATTCCATCCTTTTTTGCAGAATTCCATTTTGAGCTGTAATTCAGCTCTTACTTGACGGCTACCAGGTGTATAAGCTTAAATCAGTTGTTTTTTGGTGAAAAAACACATGCTTTTTTCGTAGAAAGCAAAAACAAATTTATTCAAAGTAGTTTCGGACCATTTTTAACGTGTGCGATGGTGCGTTGTCTTGGAGTAAAATCGGCTAGTCATGTCTTTGTTGATAATCCGTCCTTTTTTCACACAGAGCACGGTGCAATTTGATCAGTTGTTGATGGTAGCCAACATCTCATAGTAGACGATACCCTGCTGATCCCACCAAACGCACAGCATCGTCTTCCGTCCGAAGCGATTTGGTCTTGGGGAAGATGTTGATGGTTGGCCGTGATCAACCCAAGATTTCTTGCGTTTAGGATTCTCGAAATATGTCCACTTTTCATTGCGTGTCACAATCCGATGCAGGAACGACTTTCTTTTCTGTCTGGCGAGCAAGATTTCGTATGTGTTTTGGCGTCGCTCCATCTGCCTATCGTTCAATTCATGCGGGACCCCTTTTCCGATATTTTCAATCTTCCCCATGGCACGCAGATTAATGGAAATGCCTGGATGAGTAACACCCAATTGCTCCGCGAGCATTTTTTGCGATTGGGTATCGTCTTCGTCCAAAAGAGCCTGCAATTGATGGTCCTCAACCTTCCCAGGCTTCCTTTGAACCGACGAAACCAATCTCGGCACGTTGTTTCCGATAAAGCACTGTCACCATAGACCTCCATAAGCATTCGATGCGAGCTTCCCGCATATGCTCTTTTTCTGACACAAAACTAGACATGATTACCAAAGGCAAAATTACTGACAATATGCGCTGATTAATGTTGACAGATGTCAAACTCACAAAAAAAAGTATGGCGTGCCCATGGTAGCTTAATACGCTCACTCACGCCATCTATAACCAAACAGCGGATTTAAGGTTATACCCTTAATATAAATTTTTTAAATGCTCTTAACTTTAAATATATGCTGTTTAAAAATATTTTTAAATAGTTTTATACGAAAAAGTTTAATGGCATTTTTTGGAGGCCAATTGATATCATCGAATTTTGAAATAACTCGTCCTGCGTACTTTCAGCGCAACGCAGCTAAAATTTTTCATGTTAAATAATTTTTGGCATTTTTTTAAAAAAAATCACATATTGTTTAAATAACAAATTTTAAGTTTAGATTTAAAAAAAGTTGGAGATTTTTCGGCAATAGCGCTTAGAATTGATAGTAATAGTCTGTCAACCTTTATTTTTTTAAAAATACGGGCAAATGACATTTTAAGACCAAAATGCTCATCAGACAGTCACTTTTCGTAGATATAATAATTTTTCCATAGTCACTTATGGGTTTATAAAACTTTCTATACATCAATTTTATATATATTATAATATATTGTATATTACCGTATCCACAGAAAGAGAAATGAGCCTCATCGCTTAAGAAAATTTGTTCGACTAATCAACATCCAAAGCCGGTTGTTTCAACATTCAATCGGCGTCTTTTGCATAATATTGACCTATTATTTAACAGTTAAACTCAGAATATTAATTGGCAAAACTTTAAATTAAATAAATAATATTTTTAATAATATATAAATTTGAAAATTATTAAATTATAAAACTGTATTTTCCAAACTATAAAATGGATAATCTAGTAATTACTATACTCGATATATTTTTGATTATATTCAGAGTAGAATTTTATTAAATATTGATAATTTTCTTTAATATATATAATTTTTAATAAAACTTATTGGACTATTTTAAAAATTTATAAAATTTCCAATAGTATTTTATGAGTAAATAATTCTTATCAAAAGAGTAAATTCATTTCTTTAAAAATATTCAAAATAGTTTTTGAAATTTTTTTTGGCTTTTAATAATAATTAATTATTCAAAGCATGTCGAAAATATTTGCAAACTTATGTAAGGAATATTTAAACATTTAGGACGGATAACAACAACAAAAAATCAATTAACAATCAAACTGTGGAATTTATTAGACAGTAACTTATGAATTCAAGTTGAAAGTGGGAATATATATTGTTTTAAAGATTCTTAAGCATAAAAGTAAATAAATACAATCAATTTGTTTTGGCAAATAACAATACAAGTTTAACAGAACTTTTGCATAATATAATTATAAAAAGAAAAGTATATATAAAAAAAATCATAGATGTCATATAAGAATGCGAAAAGATTTTCTTGTATGGAAAACAAAAATTTTTAAAATAAAAATAAGTAGAAACTTTTACAGAAAACTCTTATTCTTGACTTGATTATTATATGGTATTCTTTGAATTGAGACCTTATTGCCTTAATATTGTGTACTGAAATTCTTTTAATATTAATGTCTGCTACCGTTAGATTTCTCATTAGTCGGTTCATTGAAAATTCTACAAGATACCAAACCGAGACGAAAATAAACACATACGAGTATGTAAGACGTGAGGTGAATCCCGAAATCTTCGACCAGTCGAATAGTTATAAAACCACAAAGAAACATAATTTGTTAAAAGTTTTGGCAAAATGCAAAAGGAGAAATGTTGGTGGGGCGGGGGGACAAATTAGAGTTGGAGAACATAATAAAATCCCAATAAAATTGCTAAGTGTGCAGTATAAAATGATAGAGAGTTTCCGTAATTAACACAAAAATTAAGTGATTTATCTATTCAGTTTATTTACCTTCTTCACAACGATTGTTTGGGAATATCACAGCTCATAGAAACAATAGAACAAAATGAGTTCAACATTCGTTAACGCCATATGGAGGCATCGTTTAGGGCACATATAATCAACTGGATAAGGTCGTTAGCTTGCTAAGTCATACAGAAAAATTTATTATCTTTGTTTGTATTTTAATTTGAGAATTTTTAACAAAACTAATCACTTTAAATCAAATATATTTTCTTGAATTACTTAAAAATATGTAACCTATTAAAATATGAGTAATACTTGGGACTTTTTTGTTCCTTTTGTACATAATCTTAATTATTGGTTATATATGAAAATATACTATTAATAATATCAATACTCATACTACAAATATATATACAAGGTCTGTTCAAAAAGAACAATGTCCCATGCGAAGTAATCTCCACCAGATATTATACACTTATGCCAACGTTTTTTCCCATCGTCGAAGCACTTCAAAAAATCATTTTTTTGTGATCTTGTTCAGCTCCTCGTTCGATGCCGTCTTTATGTTCACAATCGTAGTGTAGCATCGTCCTTTCATGGGGCTCTTCAGTTTCGGGAACAAGAAAAACTCACAGGGGCCCAGATCTGGTGAATACGGTGGCTGCGGCATTATTAGTGTTGTTTTTGGCCAAAAATGGCAAAAGCCAATTATTGACCGTTCTACCCTGTGGCAAGAACTCATGATGCACCACGCTCCTGCAATCGAAGAAAACTGTAAGCAAAACCTTCACATTCGACTGAACTTGGCGCTTTTTTCGGTCTTGGCGCGTGCGGCAGCTTCCATTGGGGTGCTTGAGCTTTGGTTTCCACGTCATAATCATAAACCCATGATTCGTCACTAGTTATGACCCTCTGGAGCAAATTTGGGTTATCGCGGACAGAGTCCAACAGCTCCTTAGCAATGTTAATGCGAAAACACGTGTAAGCAAAGCAGCTGTCAAAAATTAACTGAACATGCAAAATGGCCGAACTTGTCGACATAACGCCACAAAAAATCGAAAATCGAATGTACGTAACCTGCGGAAATTCAAAATTCGCGATACTTTTTGAACAGACCTCGTATCTAATGAGCAGAAAATGAGCATCATTGCTGACGTATCCTCTGCATAACTTTAACATATTATTTGATAGTTAAACTATTTATAATATAAAATGGCACTAAATAAAATATTATCCTAAATAATATACATATATTAAATATTTGTAAAATAACGAAGTTGTACTTTATATGATTTTGAACTCCGAAAACTACGCTTAAGTATTTCAAGGTGGACTAATTGTAAAAAGTAAAATCGTTGAACAGTTCATAAATTATATGGGCGAAATCCGCAATGTTAATGCGATTCTGTTTTTGGGCGAAATTGAGCAGAAATCGACGACGAGCCAAAACACACCAAAGCAACTGAACATTCAAAATGGCTTGCACCAAAACAACTGAATATTCAGTAACCCGCGGAAATTTTCCGATCTTTTTAATCTTCCCCATGAGACGCAGACGTATGGAAATGGCTGGTTGAGTAACACCCAATTGCTCCGCGAGCATTTTTTTGCGATTTGGTATCGTGTTCGTCCAAAAGAGTCTGCAATTGATGGTCCACAACTTTCCTAGGCCGATTTTCACGCTTCTTGTCCCACAAGTCAAAATTTCCGTCTTTGAACCGACGAAACCAATCTCGGCACATTGTTTCTGATAAAGCACTGTCACCATAGACCTCCATAGGCATTCGATGCGATTAGGTAGCCGATTTCTTGAAATTGAAGCAGAAAAGCAGAGCTTCCCGCATATGCTCTTTTTCTGGCACAAAACTAGACATGATTACCAAAGGAAAAATTGCTGACAATGTGCACTGATTAATATTGACAGCTGTCAAACTCATAAAAAAAAGTATAGCGTGGCTCACTCACGCCATCTATGACTTAAGCTTATACCCATGGTATACTTCTTGAATTATTAAAAAATTTACAATTTATAATTATATACTTGTATTTTCTATCTAATCTACTTCTTGCGTAATATTTGGGACACCCTGTAGTACCTTTAAACATTATTTAATTGTTTGGAGGTCCTTCAAAATTAGCACAGTTTAGTGGAGGGGGGCTAGTATAAAAACAGTACATCTTTTTCGTAATTATACCATATAAGAGATATATGTTAATAATCTATTAGTAATTAGAAATTTAAAAAAAAAAGTTTCTAATTTTATACACATTAAAATTTTATATTTTGTATAAAGCAATTAGAAACAGTATCTACGATATTGGAGAATGTTTCTAAAAAAATATTTGACTATAATATTATTTAGAAAATATTATTGAGGTACTTATAAAAAATTTTAAATATACCAATTGATTATAATAAATTTTTTGTAGTAAACAATTTTGGGGAAAACCCCCGTTAGCGTGCTGGACTACCATCCAAGGTGTCGTGAATTTGTATTCCACTTTGAGGTAATAGTGCTACTCTAATTCGCAAGAACCACATTTTTTTTCCTTTCTGCTCTAATTTTCTTATCCCGTTATCCTTTATTGCCAAATGACCTTTAGTATCGTGGCGTTTTAGAATATACATTTCAGCACTAATGTTTATTGAAATTTGAACAAACAAATGCAGAAGTTTTTTTTTTTTTAAATTTTAATAATTTTGATCTTCAATATTGTTTATTTATAATATATATTATTTTAGGTCGCCAAGTGGCCTTATGGTCGTGACCATACAGTCTAGACATAGCACCCTCATCTCTGCCGAGCTCCCTTAACGCAACCAAGAGAGTCCTGTAAAAACCACTTAAATAATTTATAGCTACAGAATTTATCAAATTTTTGGTAAACCACAGCAGAAACCATTGACGAAATCTTGGCTCTGCCCGAAAAATGGTATTTTCTAATTTAAGCGTATCTATTTTACTGAAAAACGTCACGAACTTTTTCGACTCACTAATATATATTTGATTTTAATTTAATTAACAATTAATTTTATTGCAAATTTTTAATAATACTTCAGATTTTATTCATTTTAGCATTTCCTATACGCAACATAGGAAATACCATTAAATATTCAAATATAAGTGGGGAGGTAATTAAAAATTTTTTTTTCATTTTAAAAATGCATAAATGAAATCTGCAAAAATAACTTTTCCACGTAATAAATTTCTATTATTCGAATCTATTTATAAATCAGCTATTATTGTAAAATATATGATCTATTTTCGGAAATAAACTTAATATGTGTGGGCATAAATAGATTATTTTCACAGAACTTTACCGTTTTTTTAAAATAACCAATAATGGTATTAAAAATTATTCATCAATAAAAAGAGAGAAATTATTCATTCGTCAAATTGTAATTCAATGTAAAAAAATTTAAAGGACGAATTTAAGGTTTCCGTTGGTATCAGCAAATTGAAAACTTTTCGAACTTAAATAAAATAATCTATTAAAAATGCTACTTTTAAAAAATTGTATTCATAAAATTGAAACTAAAATTTCATACGCATTCACATTGTTTTCTGTTAGAAAGTCCAATAAATATATTTAAAAAATATGTAGTATCATTTCAGATCTAATTTGTAAAGTTTAATTATTCCTTGAAAAAAAGATCTTAAACCCATTTTTAAATATAGAGCTAAAAATAATCAACATAAATAATTTTTTTTATATATTAAATAGAAATAAATTAAGAAATCTCATATAAAATAATTATTATACGTGTAGTCAAAAGAGGAATGTTAAATATATAAGATGAGTAATAAAATTGAAATTAAATTCATTATATGTATTTAGCCGTATGGATTTTTTTTTTGTTCGTTTATTAAAAATATTATGTTTTTATATCCAAATTGATATAATTATCAAAAACTTTCACTATCTTGGAAAGATTTGAGGTGTTTTTATTGAACGCATTTTCAATTCGTTGTAGGCAAAAAATCGTACAAAAGACTTGAATGCAAGTACAGGCGATGAACTTGATTTGAAAAAGTTCACCGAACAGCAAAAGAATTGATTGTAATCATGGTCGACCTATGGTGTTACGTGGTCAGTTTAAAGACTTGTTGCCAATATTGAGGATGATGGTGGTAATTTTCAAAAGGTATTAATAAGAATAGACGAATGGCTTAGTGATGTTACAAGATGGAAGTTTTGCTATTCGGTGGAAGAATAAAAAACAGACGAAATAAAAACTAACAAACTAAAGATCATGTAATGCACGTGCGTGCAAAGTTGATACTCAAGATAGTGCATGAGAGTAGCTACGTTTGGGTATAGAATCCAGTTTCAATCTAAGTAGGCATATTGAAGTTGGACAAGAGAACTTATAGCCCCTGAGAGGGGGTGGGGGGGGGGGCGGTAGCTGCAGCCTAGAAAAAGGAGGAATAAATAAATGATCCCATCTATTCACCCTCCTTTTATGGCATAAGCTATCAATCACCTATTCATGCATTCATACCTTTTGCTATTATACTGGCAGTCATTTCTACAGACGTCCATACAAAGGTAAGAGGGTTCCGTTCGCTCCATTCTCGGTGAATCGACTTTGGACAATGCCAAGTCCGCAAATGCTTCGTTACAAAGTGCTGTACTCAATGGAATTTTTCTCTTCCCAATCGGATTGAAGCGAAACGAATCGGATCGTGCGTGGTGGTGATCGCTTTCTGCAAACGAAAGCTTTTCAGTTTACTTGAGCTCTCTATGCGAAGCGGTAACAGGTGAGATCGGTGCTGCGCCACATCGGTAGCTTCTGCTCGTTCAGGTACGCGAACGAGGTATTTATCGTAAATATTCCTACAGTTGGCCAAGAGATTTTAGCCTAATCTGTACTGTTGGTTTGTCTACCATTTCAGCCGTAAACTAGATACTATATGGCATTGAAGAAGATTCCAATTAGTACACCTTCAAAGTGTTAACCAAAACTGTACAATATACATTTTAATATGAATTGTTCTACTTGACCATCATTTATAGTGGACAAAAGTATTATAGTTATTTTTTAGTTGGTGAATTTATATTTTCATTTAATAAGTGAATATTATATCTGTTATTATTGATTTTTCTATTTGATGTATAATATTTTTTGTTTTGTTTATTGGTTCGATCATATTTTTCATCTCAAGTGCAGTTTATAGTGCGAGTACATAAGCTAACCTGTAAACATAACTAGTTGTTTTAACCGTTAAGTGTCCCGTGGAACAACATAACAAAACATAGTTTGGAAAATTCATAGCCAAACCATTCATTACCTATATAAGTACATATGGTACATGCATGTACTTAGACAGGCATTGGATTAATCGTTGATCAATTAAGTTACGGGAATTCGAACTTTTCAAACTAACTGGAAAACTCTTCAAACCGGCTATTAAAGGTAAAAATGCATTTACATGAAATTCATTTTTTTTTACTTCCATTGGAAATTTGCTATTTTATTTTCGACAATTTTATGTTGTGAGGATAGAGCGATTTTTAAAATTACTGGTGGTCATTTTTTTTTTAACAGAAAATACCTGTAATCACATGTATGATAACTGTTTCCGAAATATGTTATAATATATAACTTGTTAAAAAAGTTGAAATACACGAAAATTTTGCTGTAAATTTCAAAATACATAATATTGTAGTAAGGTTTACAATATGAAATTAAATTTTTATCATCTGTTATTAATCTCTGGATTTGATTGCATGTAAATATTTACAAACAATTTTTTTCTTATAATCTTTTTTTGCTAATTTTTTACAACTGTTATACTCGAAACAAACAAAAAAACAGTGCTAATATTAAATAACAGTTTAAATAATAATATACAGCCAATTTTATATGAAAACTTATATTTCTATTTGTGAATAGTATTAATTTGGCGGAAAAAAAAATGGGAGAAGATATTAGAAGTTTAGTTCGTATATATTAATACTGATCGATTAAGACCTACTATAATAAATTAAAATTAAAAAAAAAAGAACCTATTAACAAAATTTATAACAATTTTTTCACTATTAATATTAGCATTATTTAAAATTTAGATATTGTATAAATTAATTAGATTAACAAATTATGTGTGGCAAAAGTAGTAGAATATATTTTATGTTAAAAGTCGAATTCTACTTTTAGCACAAAATATAGTTAAAACTAATTTATTCCATAGAATATTGTTTTCATTAAAATTTGGGTTGGCCAGTTTAAAAAAAAAATTCCAGCGATTTTTATTGAGTCTTCAAAGAAAGTAGCATTTTTTATACAATATATTTTTTAAATAAATCAATCTGCTTCGATGATATGAAAATTAAGGGAAAATACGGAAACTATAAAGTGTATTATTTATTTCCATTAAAATTTACATATTATCAATTGTTAATATATTTAAATATGTGTACGCATGTTTGATAGTTTTATAATAAAAAAAAAAGAACTTATACAATATTCACATAACAATATTGTTATTTTCACTATTGATAAGTTAAGATCCCTTATAAGAGCTTCTAATTAAAAATTAAATTTTTCTTTTAGGAATATTTAGTATTACAATATTATGTAATATTATAATTTATGGAATATTAAACGATTTTACTCATTACAATTAGTCCACCTTGAAATACTTTAGCGTAGTTTTCGGAGTTCAAAATCATATAAAGTACAACTTCGTTATTTTACAAATATTTACTATATGTATATTATTTAGGATAATATTTTATTTAGTGCTATTTTATATTATAAATAGTTAAACTATCAAATAATATGTTAAAGTTATGCAGAGGATAGGTCAGCAATGATGCTCATTTTCTGCTCATTAGATACGTGGTCTGTTCAAAAAGTATCGCGAATTTTGAATTTCCGCAGGTTACGTATATTCGATTTTCGATTTTTTGTGTCGTTATGTTGGTACTCATGTCTCTCTCTCTTATACCGACAAGTTCGGCCATTTTGAATGTTCACTTAATTTTTGACAGGTGCTTTGCTTACACGTGTTTTGGCTCCTCTTCGATTTTTGCTCAATTTCGACCAAAATCAGCATCTCATTAACATTGCTAAGGAGCTGTTTGACTCTGTCCGCGATTACCCAAATTTGCTCCAAAGGGTCATAACTGGTGATGAATCATGGGTTTATGGTTATGACGTGGAAACCAGAGCTCAATCATCACAATAGAAGCAGCCGCATGAGCCAAGACCGAAAAAAGCGCGCCAAGTTCGGTCGTATAAAATTTTGTGTGAAAAACAAAATTAATTGTGCGGACGCATTCCGAATATCGACTGTGGACCAAAGCAACGTTTATCGGTGGCACAAAATGTTCTAAGAGGGCCGAGAAAAAAGCGCGCCAATTTAGGTCGAATGTGAAGGTTTTGCTTACAGTTTTCTTCGGTTGCAGGGACGTGGTGAATTATGAGTTCTTGCCACAGGGTAGAACGGTCAATAAGGAATATTACCTGCAAGTAATGCGCAAGTTGCGAGAAGCAATCTGCCAGAAACGCCCGTATTTGTGGAAGAACAAAAATTGGCTTTTGCCATTTTTGGCCAAAAACAACATACTAATAATGTCGCAGTTACCGTATTCCCCAGATCTGGCCCCCTGTGACTATTTCTTGTTCCCGAAACTGAAGAGCCCCATGAAAGGACGACGCTACGCTACGATTAAGGGGAATCGAAGGAGGAGCTGAACAAGATCACAAAAATAATTTTTTGAAGTGCTTCGATAATTGGAAAAAACGTTGGCACAAGTGTGTAATATCTGGTGGGGATTATTTTGAAGGGGACAAAATAGATATTCATGAATAAATAAATAATTTTTGAAAAAAACACAAAATTTTCAATACTTTTTTAACAGACCTCGTACATCAATAAGTATAATTGGGGTATATAAGCATTTAAAATCCACTAATCACATAAAAAGTGATTGCCTGGTATGGATTTTTATCTATCGTATTTCTTTAAAAATGAAGAAGAAGAAACTATTACCGTCAATTCTGAACGCTATGATAACCAACTTTTTTTAGCCTTAACTTTATAATTTTAATTTAGAGTAAATGTGGTTTTAACAAGATGGTACCAAAATCCATACAACACAATATATTTTTGGCATTATTACGGGGAAGAAGTTCCCAGAACGTGTAATTTTGGGATTCGGTGATGTCAATTGACCTCCAAGATCATGCGATTTGATGCCACTTAAATTTTTCTTGTAAAGCTATACAAAATATCATTCTTACATAGAAAATCTTTTAAAAATCAACATTTATTAAATAATTTATGTTGATTTTTAAAAATTTTTAGAATTACAGTTCCAAATGTGCAAAAATTTTATTAAAAATTACCTCAAAAGGATCAAATCCTGTACGAAATGATGTGATAACTATTAGAAAAATATTTTACTTTATGCATAATGGCAAAATATATGAAATATGACAAAATAATAATATTATAGAAATTTGACATTTTAATATATTTTATCTTACTTTATTTTTGAAAGCGTTATTTGGATAATTAGTAAAAGATGACTTACGTGTAGTTAAGAAATGATAACTATTTAGATTGATTAGGAGAGATGTTGAGAATATCTATGTTAGGTATCTTAGTAGATACCAATAGAAACTATTCCTTGAATTCAACACTTGAACACTTACACAATTATCCAGTTTATTGACAATGAATACCGGTGACCTAAAGTGTGGAATCTTACCGGATAGAAGTCCCCTCTTTTTATTGGGAACTGTAAGCAATTAACATACGACAGTATTTGAGACTAAATTCAGTCTCGCAGTCTTAGAGGCTATAAGTGCCTCTTCAGTTGACCCATTCGATATTGGTCATTTTCTATTTGTTGACGTTAATAATATATTGTTAGTTTACTTTTAATATTGTATTTTATATATATATTTATTTATGATTAAATATATTTGAAAGTTTTGAATTTTTAATAAATTTTTTTTGGAATTACTAATTCATATATATTAAAATTTTATTGATAGAATTTGTGAAGAAATTCTGGATTCTTAGAACTTTTTGTAAGAGAAACATGAAAATTTCTTAATAACTCTTCATTATTTATACAATAAAAATTTACTAAACCATTTTTTTGGAAAGTAAATCTAAATAATACCTACTTAAAATTTACATTTTGATAATATTTTTATTTTATTATTGCCATTATAAAAAAAATATAACTTAATTTAAAAAGCTGTCAAAAAACTTCTTGTAGATCTCGATCCAAAATACACACTAGACAATAATTTTTTTAAAGACTAAAATGCCCTCTTTTTTTGGATAAAATTATTCCTTTATAGTCTGTTTCAGAGCCCCGAACAATAAATGAGCCTCATTGCTGAAGAAAATTTGGTTCGGAAAAATCAGAATTGAAAGCCTGTTGTTAGGGGCGCATTTTGTATTTTATGGTCAGTTAGAAAATTATAATATTTATTAAGCTTTAAATGACAAAGCTATATTTTTTTAAAGCATAAAATGTATATCTTTATATAACAAAAAAGGAATTTATGCGTTTGATTGAGCAACACTGGGAATGTTTTCGTCAAATAGATAGACTTGCCAACTTGCCATAAATTTCCAAATTTTCGTAATTAAAAAAAAATTAAATGAACAATTTATGGGCAATTACGACGGTATTTGAGACTAAATTCAGTTTTGCAGCCTTAGAGGCTATAAGTGCCTCATCAGTTGATCTATTCGATATTGTTTATTGAATAACCGAAACGTGTTGCATTAAAAGAGGAAAGTGGTATGACGGGAGGGGGTGTTAGGTCTCCACCGTCCTGTATCCACTATCGCTCCAAACTTATCCAAATGGCATATAAAATCTTTTACCATGCGTAGATCAATAGACTGAACCAATGGTGGAAGAATTCTTTGACAGCCAATCTACTTAACAACCAGTCCAAAATTCTGCCCAAGGAAACTTCATATAATTCCGATTGGGCATACCACACTCACCCTGATAAGTAGTATTACCCTGTGATAATTCAATTTACTATATCTTATATCCTAAATAAAGCCCACTTAAGCTAGAATTTCTTTTTGAACAGAACATCTTCCATTGTGAAGCTCATAAAGCCCTCTCTTTAATTTTCTAGAAGAATCGTATATATTCCATAAAATTCAACTCCTTCTAATTACTTCCTTTCAAATTGAGTTACGTTTGATAAGACATAGGAAAGCTGGCAATGCCAATCCAACCGCAACATAATGTGGTCATATGACCTCATGGTCGTGGCGCTACAAAATAGTCGCTGACTGTTATCTCAAACTCAAAAAAAAGAACACAAACAAATAAGTTCATGCAATCGTGTAGTTTTTCAGTTATTAATATTGTCATACTAATGGTGCATTTTAAAAAGAATAATCTTATGCATGAAAGACTAAATTTATATGTACATACGTGTATGCTCATATAAGGGTATAAAAATGACTTTATCAATAAAAACCATTGATGCATATATGCGCCATAGTTCAGTAGCATGCAAATTGTTTATTGTATATAGATTTTATCATTTCAATAATGGTGGGAGACGGAAATTGTCAACATTTAACTGAAGACCCCCCAACTAGGGTCAGTGGCATCGAATACGGTTTATCTTTTTATAAAAATTACTGACCATAAAATTCCAAGTAAAGAATCTGATGATTACTACGTTAGAAAAATGAACAAAATAAAAAAAAATATTCTAATTAAAAAATTTTATTTTCTTTTCGTATTTTTGTGTCTGCACACAACTAACGTAGTTTCTACTATACAAATATTTTTTCTAAGACATTAAAAGAATTGTCCCCTAAGAAAGACAGAAGTTTTACTTTAAAGTCAATTGAATTCTTAAAATTTGAAGGACAAAATATTGAACTTGTTTCGAAATACAACCTTGCCGAAATTATTAAATTCGTATACGATAAAAGTACAATTCAATTAAACTTTAGTAATAATGGAAAAGCAATTATTTTGTTTGAATTGGACAAAAAAAAAATCACAATGACAAAAGTCATGCAACCAGAAAGGCGGTAGTATTTTGGACTTTTATTTTCAGAGCCAAATTCGATTCAAACACTTTTCCAAATTCATAGAAAATATTTCCAAATAAACATAAACTAAAATTGAGCTTATTTAAGTTTCTATAAAAATTTAAAAAAAAATCTAAATAAGCCAGGTTGAAAAAAAATTAAATTTGAAAAAAAAACCAACCAAAAACATTGGATTCAATGTTAGGCGCTTACCGTGCTCACTGATTAGAGTAGCGACCGTAGTTATTTGTAAAAAAAACAATTTCCGGTGGAAGAGATGAGGTTCAAGATTCAAACTGAAGATCAGATAAAAATCGACTCATTTGTGTAAATATGAAAGAAAAGTTGTAAATTTTTTAACATTTATTATTAGTCCAAATTGACTTGATATACGAACATTTACTTACGGAGGCATTTCTACAAAATTCTCAAATCTTCAAAGAAATCGCTTTCGTGATTAAGTTTTTTTTCCCCATTCGATTTTATTGAGAAAAAAAAACAAGAAATAAATATGAAAATTTGTTTTTCATTTCCACTTGATAATTTTATTTTAATTTAAAAATGGAAATTGTTCGTGTTTTTCCGGATAAATCACAAGAAAAGTTTTTAGCCAAACACCTGAGGCTCATATTTCTTTTACATACTTTTTTGGTACATCTCCGAACAATGATATAATTTTTATAACGATTTAATTTGACTTTCACTTGTTTTTAAGTTGAAATTGCAATTTAAATACACTTTCTATATAGCTACTACCTTATATACAGGCATTAAATTGTAAATATAAAATATTCAACAGATCATAACTTAAGGTGTTATTCGGTTGTCATATCATACACATTTTTTTTTTTTTTGCAAAGGTAGATATAGGCCCTTCACTTCTCATATACGAAAGTGTACATATTTGCTTTTTTCTTTTCTTTTAAAATACCAACCAAAAGATTATATTAAATAAAAAGTAATTATTTAATCAAAGAAAAATGCCTTAGAAGATACAATATGTGACAGGAATGCGAACTTCCACCTCCGAAGCACACCAACTTGTGGCTTGGAAAGTGAAATTAAATTAAATATATTTACCATTTAGATTTTAATAAAAAATTTTTTTTATTATATTACTTAAATTTAACCATTATAAATTTTAAATAACAATATTTTTTGTATAAAAAACAGTGTATTTCCTATCATTTTACGGGTAGCGATTAATTGCTATAGAGTTATCCAATTTATGATTTGGAAAGTACAGTTAAATCAAATAAATTTTGATTTCAAAATATGCTATAATTTTATTTAATTATATTAATTTTATATTGCCATTATGAAAAATAATATATATTTTGGCAATATTCAAATGACTCTTTACTAGACTAGATTATTTTAAGGTAATTTTTGGTGATTTTTTTCAGAAAATTCTGTTTGTAATTGGGGTCTTACTTGATGAATGTTGGTTTTTAAATAGTCTATGGTTTAAAAATCATCTATTTAAATATAATCTTATATATAGTTTTATATATAAAAACAATTGCAACGGCATTAAATTACACTATCTATCTTGGATGTCAATTGACATCACCAAATCTCGGAATTACGCGACCAAGGAACTTTTAGTGTAATAACGTTTAAATATGTTATATTGTGTAGTTTGTGGCACTATACTGTTAAAACCACATGTGGTTTAGATTATAAATCTTCAAATTCAGACCATAAAAAATTTTGAAAGAAATACGGGTCACTGACAACTTCAAACCCAAATGCACATCAGATAATCACATTTCGTTGATACAATGACTTTTTCACAACCACGTGTGGATTTTTAGAGCCCCATATATGATAATTTTTCTATTGATGTATTCATCAAACGAGACATGAGCATAATTACTGAAGAAAATTTGTTTGAAAAATCAGCATCTAAATCCTGTTGTCCCACCACCCAATCGCTAATCTTTTGTCTATTTAATGGTTGGCAGGTTTGAATTATTTTATATATTAGCAATTCAGAATATAAAATGGCATATTATAAACTAAATAAATTTATATCTTTAATAATATATTTAGTTTAAATTTGTTAAATGACACAATTGTAATTTCCTTATCACGAAATGGATATCCCGATGGCTTGTATGTTAGTCTAACTTTTAACCTCATCCGGAAACTCTGTAACCCAATAATACAGGGTTTTTGTAGCATAGGGTACTCTTGAAGTGCCGTGATCTTGTAGAAGACAAACTCTACTTAGGGAGGTGTTAAAAATTAAAAATTGATGAAAATGTGTAACGAGTGAGGGCTTTTTTGAAGTACAGAAAAAGGCACAGAAAAAGAGTCGGCACGGCCATCCCTAAGCCCCATATTCACCTGAGCTAAGTGAGTGTGACTTTTTGTTGTTCCGTAAGATCAAGTAGAAGCCTTCCAACACTGGCTCTACGAAGAGTTAAAATAAGGCCTTTGTACACATATATTTTCCCAAGGTAACTTCTTTAAAAGGAATAACATTAATGTTTAAAAATAAAATCAAATTGTTACCAAAAAAAATGATGCTGCCACAAACTTATTCTACAGATTATACTGAAAGTCCTCTACCACTTCTTAGTTAACATATCGTAACTTTCTTTTTATTTCAAAATATGTTCTCAATTTAAGTAAAGTTTTAAATAAAATATAATACAAAATTGTTTATATTTTAATCAGTTAATTTATTCTCACTTTAAAAAAATCAATTAAAATAAGTTATCCAATTACTAATAAAACAAACCTTATTTCTTATACTAATCATAAAATTATTTTACAAAATTGATAAATACTATACTTAAAAAAAGAACCGAAGAAATTTCAATAAAAAGTTAATGGAATTATCTTTTCGATTAGGTTACGCTTTTTCTTATTTTAAATCTAATAAAAATTATGCTTTTACTATAAAAATATGTCCAACCATGAAATTCAAATTTCCATCAAATTTAATTATTGTAAAAAAAAACTTTTTTTTCTTAAGAAAATTTTAATTAGTATCAGTTTACGTGTTGGAAAATAATAAAAAAATAATTTAAAGCATTAATTTTTGGTTTTTAACTTTAAAAAAATCTAATAACAACAAAAAAATAAGATAAAAATTTTGCAGAATTATTTTGAAAATTCGCTTGAATAAATTCGCTTATTGGAAATATGTTATTATGCTTTTATGTAAATAGTTTCGCTTCAACTCCAAAGTATTCGGTTTTGTTCTGGTATCTAGCAAGAGACTTTCACCACTACAGGAATTATTAATGGCTAATTAAATGATCAAGTTCAAATGTTAGTAAATATTTTTTTTTATTTTTTATTTACTATCTTTCAATTTTGAAGAAATTATGCACTACACAGATTGAACATGGAAGTTTGTTTTTGTGATCTAAAACTAGATGACAGCTCTTTTACAAGACTAACAGAAAATTAGCGAACGTAAGGGACAATTGAAGTCGCGATAGATAACACTAATACGCACATAATAGCAACCATCGACAATTGCATGATTGCAGGGACTGGATTCGAATAGAATTGGAACACTTAGTTGACCCGCAAAGTTCTATTCCGTATGTCCATGTGGGTCTGATTACCGTATTGTATAGAAGTACTTTTTGTCAGCTGTCAGTTTTGATCGTTTATAGAAAAGTTTTTGCTGTTGTCTTTTTTCCTGGAATAATATTGCCATTAATAAGTATGGAAAATTATGGTTCTTGGCAAAGAGTAAAAGTAACATAAACACTTTTTTTTTCATTTACTATTACTGTCCACTGTCTGAAACAGTTTTGAAGAGAATCAATATGGTTTTGTAAATGGTGGGACCTAGTATTGTGATTTTTGTAACGTGACAGGATGGCAGTGCTATCGGCATATACCAGGTGTATAAGCTTAAATCCGCTGTTTTTTAGTCAAAAAAACACATGTTTTTTTATAGAAGGCAAAAACAAATTTATTCAAAGTACTTGCCCTCGCTAGCTATACAATTTGTCCATCTCTCGGGCAATTTGTGGATAACACGCCAAACAAATTACTTCTCTTTCAAGGCAAACCACTCATCAAGCCATTTTCGGACGTCTTCGTAAGAATTGAAGTGCTGATCAGCGAGCGCGTGGCCCAATAACGAAAATAGGTGATAGTCGGAAGGGGCCAGGTCTGGTGGGGTAGCACCTTCAAGTTGAGTACCTCCAAGTAGTTTTGGACCATTTTTGACGTGTGCGATGGTGCGTTGTCCTAGAGGAAAATCAGCTTGCCAAGTATTTGTTGATAATCCGTCCTTTTTTCACGCAGAGCACGGTGCAATTGAATCAGTTATTGGTGGTAGCGGTGGGAATTGACAGTTTCATCAGGTGCATGGAAATGGCTGGTTGAGTAACACCCAATTGCTCCCCGACCATTTTTTACGATTGGGTATCGTCTTCGTCCAAAAGAGCCTGCAATTGATGGTCCTCGACCTTCCTAGGCCGATTTTCACGCTTCTTGTTTTCGATAAAGCACTGTCACCATAGTCCTCCATAACCATTCGATGCGATTCGGCAGCCGATTTCTTCAAATTGAAGCAGAAAAGTAGAGCTTCCCGTATATGCTCTTTTTCTGGCACAAAACCAGACATGATTACCAAAGGAAAAATATATGTTATTGTACGAAATTACTGACAATGTGCACTGATTAATGTTGACAGATGTCGAACTCATAAAAAAAAAGTATGGCGTGCCCATGGTAGCTTAATACGCTCACTCACGCCATTTTTGACCAAACAGCGGATTTAAGCTTATACACCTAATATAGCTTAAGGTGTTGTCATTGGAAAGTATTAATATTATGTAGGAGAGGACCAAAAATGGTACCCTGAGGGTCACTGACAAGAATAGGCAATATATCGGAAAATTCGACATTTTCAATTACTTGAAAATATCTTTCGGAGAGGTAGGATTTGTTGATCAGAAAATAAGAGGAGGGGGGAGGGAGGATACGGCTTTTATTAGCTTCCAGAGTAGCTCAGGATGCCATACTCGGTCAAATGCATTAGAGATATCTAGACAAACGTTTGGACAATACTCTGTCTGCTCATAAGAATGCGGTATAAGACTTTTGCTAGAAATCGAAGCACGCTTATATGCCTGTATTAAAAGGGTGTATTTATAGGCTTGTTGGGTTTCGAGATCATTTTTATTAAAGAGAATTTTCAAAGTAAGGGAAAATATGAGGTGCAGAGGATGCTATTGTAAACATATGTGATAAAAACTAATGCTTTCTTAGGAAGTTGCTTTAGGATATAGGAGGTAATTAGATCATAGTCAGAAGTTTTTTTTACTGGAAGGTTATATATAAGTTGGTTTACTTCCAAAGGAGAGAAGTACTTGGGAGTAAGTTTTTATAGATTTCGTTAGAGTCCGTTTTGTCGTTGATAACTTTGTGTGGTATAAAAGTATTAGGTAGATTTTTTGCGAATATTGGAATTTAAACAGAAATTTATGAAAAATAATTTTAAGCACTTTGAACACATTATTGTGGGTGTAGTTAATCGTTTTTTGTTGGATAGTAAAATCTAATCGTAACTCTTTAGATAAATCGGATTTGTGTAGCAAATTTGTATGCAATTTCCTAGCGTACATAAAACTTAATATTATTAGAATGAATGGTAAGAATTTTATTGAAGAAAATAACTAAAAAGAACATCGATCTTTTTTGATGACTAATTTTCCGCCTTTGGAACGTTATTGATGAACCCACATTAATATTTTTTGTCAGTTTTGATTTGTTCTGTTTTTTCTTTTTTTTTTTATACACATAAGTTAAGATAATTACCCTCATTTTATATACAATACAACAGATATATGATGATTTTCATATTTTTCAATCGGTTTTATAAAAACATAACTCTAACCATATTAATTTAATATAAGGTGAAAAAAAAAATTATAAATGCTAAAAAGATGATCAAATTAATATTAAATGAGGTCTTCTCCTCTGAATATCCTATGCACATTTTTTTAATCAATTAGTTTGTCCCCATTTGTCTAATATTAAGATGGAATGAATTCATGTTAACGTTAAATATTTATATTTTTAGAAGAAGAAAAAAACAAAAACAAAATTCTTAAAATTTATAATAATATTATTTTCTATACTAAAATAGTATCTTTTTTTAATTATAAGAATATCTATATGAGCACACATTCATACATAATTAATTTTATTTATTATAAAGAAGAGAGAAAAAAAAGGTTGCCAACTTAAGAAGTAGAACAAAATTTGAATAAAACTTTAACAACAATAATTCTCTTAAAACAGTTTTAATACATTTTTTTATTTATTATTGAAAAGCTATTTATATTTGTAAAGTTGACCTTAATAATATATTGTTAGTTTACTTTTAATATTTTTATATATATTTATTTATGATTTAACTAATTCTTAATATTGAATATATTAAAAACTTTTTGAATTTTTAATAAAAAATATTTTTTTTTAAATTACAATTTTGTTGACAGAATTTGTCAAAGTAAGTTTTTATTAAATATTATTTCATAAATTCTTTCTACTGCTAACTCTGGATTCTTAGATCTTTTCATCAGAGAAACATGAAAATTTCTTAATTATTTATACAATAATAATTTACTAAACCATTTTTTTTATTTAATTTTTGCACTAAAGGTTTGTTTAGTTTGTGCTTTGGAAAGTAAATTTAAAAATAATACACACTTAAAATTTAGATTTTGATAATATTTTTATTTTATTGTTACCATTATACAAAAAATATAACATAATTTAAAAAGCTGCTAAAAAACTTCTTGTAGGTGTCGATCCAAAATGCATACCAGGCAATAATTTTTTTTTTAGGTAAAGGGTTTTCGAATAAGAGTGATATGATTTCTTTTAAAAAAAAACACACTAATTGTTAAGGAAATTCAAATGTTTTTTTAGATTTTCAAGTAAATGAGCCTCATCGTTGAAGAAAATTTTGTTCGGAAAAATCAAAATTGAAAGCTTGTTGTTAGAGTATTTTTTGTTGTTGCATTTCATAGTCAGTTAGAAAATTATAATATTTATTAAGTTTTAAATGACAAAGCTGTACTTTTTAAAAGCACAAAATGGATATCTTTATATAACAAAAAAGGAATTTATGCCTTGATTGAGCAAAACTGGTAAAGCAACATTAGTTGTCGTAATAGAATTTCCCAATTTTTATATTAAAAAAAAATTAAATGAACAATTTTTTAATAAATAGAAATTTGTTTACTGTAATATGGTTAATTGTTAGTAACATATTTTTTTTTTACTAAGCATTTATTAAAGTTTTTGTTTTAAATCAAAATTTGTTTGGTTTAAAAAATTTTTTCTGAAAATTATTTATAGAAAAAAATTTAGTAAAAAATTGTTCATGCAACGATTTTTTTTTTAATTTTTAGTTTTTAAAAAAATTATATTTATTTAAAAAAAAAACAAGTTTTTATTGAAATATTTATTTCTACTCGTAAATATTTAGACTGATTGTTACTGAAAATCTTCTGCGATCTTGTTTCAAATATTGATTCAAGAACTCGTGTACCTTTATGTACTATAAAGTGAATCATAGTGCAATAACCCTTTCATTACCATATAGTTGTGATGTCAGTTCTAGGGTCTAGCTAAACAGAACAAAGCACTTATCGTATTACAGACAACTCGAACGTTTATGGTACGGTCAATGCCAGAAAGGCAGTTCTTTGAATTGTTTTTGATGCAATAAACTGTATTCGTTAACAGTAACTTCCGCATACAAACCTTAGTTCCGATCATTGTTATTCTAATCAGGTGTAAATTATGTTAATTTCTTATAAGCATTATTTATAACCTCCTCCATACATGGGGAGAGCTTAAGAATTTTCAAGATTTTTGTTCTATTAACAAATTCAATTTGCCAAGTAATATCGATCGGACTTTAGCTCTCTACGTTGACTAAAATACACTTATTGCCTTTGTATATTATTACCTGACAAACCAAATTTAGAAATAGAACAAAAATCTTATATTCTTTGTACGTATTTCATTGAGAAATTAATTAATCAATTTTTCTGTAAGCTTTTATTTTAATTCTTTGTTTGGCTTGCATAAAATATTTCATGAGATAATAATACAGTTTGGAAAATACAGCCATATTATTTGATAATTTTTATATAAATATAGATAATTTAAAGCAATATTTGCAGCCAAACAATGCGTTAAAATTGTAAAAACTTTCTACAAATGTGGTTATTCTGCCATAGATACGTTTCGAATAAAATTTTCTTTAGCAATGATGCTCATTTCTCGCACGGTGGATACACCAATACACATAAACAAAATTACCTTATAAGGGATTATTAAAATCCAAAAGTGATTGTGGAGAAGCCATTGTATCTGGTTGGTTGCCGCAAGGAGGTCACTTCTGGGTACAATAAGATCTATACCAGAAGTGGCCTACGGGTCTTGGTAAGCCCGCAATTCTGAGCTGGTCTAGCAGTGCCAGAAAATTATAAGTTTCCGTTCTGTAGCTCTTTGAGTTAGCTTTTAGAGTGAATAGTACAACCAGTTACTCTATAAAAGAATTACTGGCATCACAGGGGTCTGGCCGTTCCCAGCCGCTGTGAGGAGCCCTTAGCTGAAACGTGATTGGCCTTGGTTGCCACCTACATCGCTGGTATAGTCTTAGTGCTGAGGGATGGCAGGGTCCCGGGTATTATCACTGCATACGATAGTTGAGGTTTAGGTAGGCCTTGCTACAAACAGTTTGGATACCGAGAATCCTAAACGCAAGAAATTGTGGGTTGATCACGCCAACCATCAACATCTTCCCCAAGACCAAATCGCTTCGGACGGAAGACGATGCTGTGCGTTTGGTGGGATCAGCAGGGTATCGTCTACTATGAGATGTTGAAACCTGGTGAACGTGCTCTGCATGAAAAAAGGACGGATTATCAACAAAGACATGACAAGCTGATTTTCCTCCATAACAAAGCACAATCGCACACGTCAAAAATGGTCCGAAACTACTCGGAGACACTCAACTGGGAGATGCTACCCCACCCTGCTTATTCACCAGACCTGGACCCTTCCAACTACCAGCACCACTTCGATTCTTACGAAGACGTCCGAAAATGGCTTGATAAGTGGTTTGCCTCAAAAGAGAAGGAATTTTTTTGGCGTGGTATCCACAAATTGCCTGAACTTTAACTAAAAAACAGCGGATTTAAGCTTATATACCTGGTAATTGGTTACTGATTGTTAGCAAATGGACGAAGGACCAAGTAGTTACACAAATGTGCATGGAGTGATTGAGGAGAGTGGTCTACAGCTTGAGACCGCTCTGCGCACGAATTGTACTGATGCAGAGCTGGAATGTATGACTGCTTGGAATTGTAATTGGCAGGGATGGTATTAAGACCATGAAAAGTTTTAGTTTTTTTGCTTTTTTTTATCTTTTATAGAGCAGGATAGTAAATGAAACGTGTATTTTTTACAAGCGGACAATTTTAAATACTAATATTATTGAAGTATTAATATTTTTATTATGAATTTGTTTTTCAAAAAAAAAATTTACCTAAAAAGGAAATATAAATTATTAATAAGAGTATTAATTTGAAAAAAAAAAGAATTGATGGCCAATATGTAAAGGGTGTTTGAGTAAGAACTTGACAACTAAATATCTCGCAAACCATGTGAGATATATCAAAACTTTTATTATTGGCTTAAAGTACAATCAATGCAATTATGAATGCAACTTAACTTCAGTCATATGTCCACCACGGGCACGCTTGCAGCGGTTGATTCGTTGAAGCCAATTTTCGTTGACTCGGCCACACAATTCAACGGGAATGGCTGCTATTACTCGTACGATGTTGGCTCTTAGGTCCTCTAACGTCGCCGGCTTGTTGGCATAGACCATCGATTTAACGTAGCCCCACAGAAAAAAGTCTAGAGGTGTTAAATCACAAGATCTCGGCGGCCAATTGACAGGACCTTTCCTCGATATAACACGTTCACCGAACTTAGACTTCAATAAGTCGATTGTTTCTCCCGCTGTGTGGGATGTGGCACCGTCTTGTTGAAACCACATATCACTGATGTGCAGTCCATGCAATTGATCGAAGAAATAACGCTGCAACATGTCTCTGAAGCGTACGCCATTGACTGTAACGTGACGGTCATTTTCATCAACGAAGAAAAATGGCCCAATGACCCCACCGGCATGAAAACCGCACCATACAGTCACTTTTTGTGGATGAAGTGGTGTTTCATGAAGCACATGAGGGTTTACAGCACTCCAATAACGCATGTTTTGTTTGTTGACGAAGCCTTTCAACCAAAAATGCGCTTGATCACTGAAGATGATTTTGCGATAAAACTCGTCATTTTCGGCAAACTTCTCTAGAGCCCAATCTGAGAACGTGCGTCGCTTCATATGGTCAAGTGGCTTAAGATCAAGTTAACTCAAGAACTAAAGTAAGACATCAAAAGTGTCAAGTTGCTATTGAAAAACCCAATATATGGGCGCACGAGTTGTTATCAGTGAGCGACGTCATCAGCCTATGTGAAATTTGCTGCATACGTCAGAATACGTTGCGTCAAATTTGCTGAATTGGTGTGAACATTGGGTTAGATGCGTGCGTCGGGTGGCTGTGGCTGTGTTGTATGTATTACCGCTTACAGCTTTTTGTCAGCACCAGCGGACAGATCTGTTAGCCAATCACACACACACACGTCATTTTTTGAGAAATAATTCAAAATTTAGCTATACTACTGATTATTAACATAAATATGCATTTAAATTAAGAGTATTTTAATGTGAGTATATTTAAATACTAAAAAAGAAGACATAATATTATATAAAAATTTTAGAAAAAGAAAAAAACAATTTAAAAACAGAAAAAATAATTTACCATTTTGAAATTTTATTCAAAATATTTTGTTTTCTTTGACAAAAGTGAAATTATATAATAAAGTGTTTATTTTTATTACTATAAAATTGTATTATATTTGAGTTATTTTTCCTATTGAATAATAAAGAATTTTCGGTTATTTTCCATGCCATTAAAATCTACAATACATTATTCCTAATATTGTCGGATACCGAAAATATACATAATTTAAAAAATATTCTGAAATGATGATGCACATCACCAAATAAATAACACTATTAAGACTGTTTTGGAAAATACGAAAAGAATTGAATTTTGCATGTGGGGGGCAATAATTGTCTTTAATGCATGGCAAATTTTATTCAAGATATGTGCTTATTAACGCCATAGATGGAAGTATGAATTATCTTTTACACATGGACAAGAATTTTGTGAATATATTTTTTTTAATTGTCATTTAATTTAATAGTTACTCAATCAGTGCTACTTATGATCATGCGTCACATATGCCGGGACTAATAAATATTCGTATACTTCGGATGAATGAGGCTAAATGTTTGAGACACCAAGACCCAATTCATAATTGATTGTTTTTTCTGACAAATTTCAAACTTGTTATACTCCACTATATATAATTTGAAATTACCCATTCAATTAGTATAAAATAAAGACTACGCCCATATATACACTGCAGGCAAAAATTATGTGACCACTTCGGTTTTAAGGGGACAACTAAAATGAACAGCCGAAAAAAATATTCTATTTATTTTTTAAATTACATTAATTTTGAATTGAAATATGGAAGAAAAATATTATTATTAGTTATTAAAATATTATCCACAACTACATACAATTTGTAACAGGCAGAATTTTTAAAGGATGATACAAAGCCATGAAAACATGTTAGGAGAAAACACCCATTGATGTCTTCTTAAGACCCAGACAACTTATTTTATAAATTATATTTTTTTTTATTTTCGTGTGAGTATTCCAGGCTAACCGTTGGTCGATTATAAAGTCCTCGGTAACGCATACTCGTTTTTTTTTGTGTGGAATATTACTGACAATTAGAGTTGCATCAGAAACCTGTTTTTGGCAAAGTGGAAAAGTAACACGAATACATTTTTGCTTATTTACCCTTATTTTTCATCGTTTGAATTAGGCCTTAAGGAGTTGATGTGCTTCTGTCAAATGTGGTGGCTGTGGAAAGATTTATATGTTAGGTAAGAATTGCCTTAATATTTTCAGCTATTCGAAAATATCGGTCTAGCATATAGAATTTGAGGATGTGAAAATAACCAGAAGGTAAAACCCACTCCAGAGTACTATACTAGGTAAAGAGCTTAAAAATATGTTTAAAATTTCTTTTTCGACGGGGAAACCCACTTTCAGTGTAATGATAGCTTGTATAATTCTATGCATTCGATAGATTAGATTTTTTATGTTATCGTTTTCAGGATCCCCCCACAAGTCTTGCTTGGATAAAAGACATCACTAACGCACTTTTCTCTCTATCCAATCTCATAAAACTTGTATGACCTCGAGATCGGATTATTAAAGTGTCCAGGATATATTTTTCAGAACGATATCTTGTTTTTTATTTCTTAGAAAATCTCTACTTAATTTTAAGCTATATATGCTGCATAACGAATCCTTCTCTTATTAACCAAAGTCTTCACGAGAGATCATTGGTCTCTAAAATATTGAGACTCAGCTCGTTTGGATAATTCCTTCAATTCGCACTAAGTTCCCTTCTCTATCTTTAGAAAAACAACCCCCGAACCATAATAAAGTCATCGCCTTGCTTCAAGGCTGCGACACACGTAATTTCTTTTTTTAGACCCTAAGATATGCCACTTTGACTCTTTTGTCCAGAGTATATTTTTTAAATTCTCAACAGCTCAGTTTTGATGGAATGGAGCCCAATATTATACCTAAAAACACCTATTTTGCGGGCATAATAACAATAGCCTTAACCATGTCATACCTTTTGTTAAAAACACAGATTTGGCATAGTTTTTATATAATTCTGACCATATTTGAGATGTTGTAAGTCTTTGATTTCATTTGCTTGTTGTACAAATTAAGCGATCCTTGCTTTTACTAGTAATTTTTAACCTATCAGACTGCGATAAACGCTGGTCTGTTTATGATTTTCTATACTTGCTGATTGTAACTTTTTGAAATTTTATACTTTAGTCCCTTTCTAAAAAATCGATTTATCTTCGTTAAATTACGAAACAATAATAGATGTTTTAGTTAAATGGAATTGAATACATTCAATTTTAGTTAAATATCAAGCAAATAGGAACAAATTTATCCTTCTATATCACTACAGGTTATTGTTTAGGCATAGTAAGAAAATAAATTACTTGGAATTCCCTAAATAGTATCATAAAAAATTTAACATTTATTCTAAACCTATTACAAACAGGAGGGATGATGGAAACTTGATAATTTTACTTACCCTGTAATGGCAGAAAAATTTTTTTTAATTATTCGGGAAATGGTAAAATATTTAAACTATTATTTATTATAATTTATAATTTTTATATTTTATAATACATCAAAAGAAATAATCTAGATTTTCTAATTTATTAAAATTTTAATCAAAGCCGTTTTGAGAAAATGTTTTTATCGAGGTGGTCGTATAATTTTGGCCTGTGGTGTACATTTAATTAAAAAATAATATTTTCGAAATTACATTCTTTGTCTTATGAATGTGTATAGAGTTTAAATAAAAAATTAACTGACTTTTGAGAATTAAATAATCATAAATTAATCAATCTTCAGTTGAATTCTCATCCCATATTGTATGATGGAATAATGCGAAAATTTCACGGAAATATCTACAATAAAATACTGTTTATTGTATAATATTGAAAAAAGTATTATATTGAGTTTGTTATATTTTTTTTTAAATTTAAATAATAGAAAATACATTAATTGAATAATAAATAAACGAAAACATTTCTATTAGTGTCATCTTATTTAGTCTGAATAGCTTAATTGAATTTTGTATAGGATATTAGTGTATACATGAATAATATTAGTTATGGAAAATTGTAATACTTTTGTTTAAAATTCATAAATTAATAATATAATTATATAGTCATTTAACATAGTTTATCACAATTTGCTAATATATTCAAAATGCTGAAATGTTTATTTTACTTTTTAAATATTTCTTTTCTCTTCAAAAGATTTGCATCTTTTAATGGAATTCAATTTTATATTTTGGAATTACTGGAAAGAAAGTTTTTTTTTTCCACTACATAATACTATATAAATATTTCTACAAAATAATATACACGTATATGTATAGAAATATTTATATTTTTCTCTTTAATGATTTGTGATAAATTTTTTCCCAATAAGTTCAAATTTAAATAAATTTCTATCATAAAAATTAACCTAATTATATTATTGAATATTCCATTTAAATTATAGTCAATTTTGTAGAATTTATAAAATCAATTTTTACATAATTATATTCTAAATCTTATAAAAGACATAAATTGATTTGGTCCAAACCTAATTTTTGTACTACCGTATAAACCTTACAACGGCAAAATCGATGTTTGCGATTATATTAACCATTCAACATAACCGCAATAATAACGGATTATCAATTTTGTGGTTTAAAAAATACAGCACTGTCATATGACAATTGTTAAACATATATAATATATTAAATAATATTTATTTAGATAAAAGTTTGAAAAAAGCGGTGATTCTGCATTAGTAACGTTTCGCACGGTGGATATGTCAATAAGTAAATTTATGGGGCTCTGAAAACCCATAAATGACGATGAAGAAACCACCATTTTAAGTGACTATCTGGTGTATAT
Source organism: Atherix ibis (assembly GCA_958298945.1). Lineage (NCBI taxonomy): Eukaryota > Metazoa > Arthropoda > Insecta > Diptera > Athericidae > Atherix > Atherix ibis. Next base: position 23,350,567 of record OY282605.1, on the reverse strand, counting down.
GTAAGTCTGCAGGTGTTATTGGTACATATTACCTTGAAAATGAAAAAGAAGAAACGTTACCGTTTATTCTGAGCGCTATGGTCATATGGCAACCAACTTTTTTAGGCTTGATCTTGAAGAGTTTAACCTTAGTTTTTTTTTTTTTAAAAATGGCTCTATAAACTACACATCATGAAAAATTTTGGTTTTATTGCGCAAAAAGTTACCAGGTACGCGTTTTAAAAAAAATATTTTTACAGATATATACCATTGCAACATAACAATAGCAGATTTGAATAATAGTTTAGTAATAATTAATGTAAAAAGTTTATAAGTAATAAACATCTGCCCAAGTCTTCGATGGGTGTTTCTACGAAAGGAAGTGGAGGATAGTTCTTGAACAAGGGGATTTGTATGATTGGATACATGAGAATTGAACTTTTTATAACGAGACACAAGAACGTCATGAACAGAAAAGACTTTGAGATCATGGTGCATAACAGTTTTGGGAGCATAAAAGGGAGTGTCGACAATTGTAGGGAGTATTTTTGATTAAAGGATATGGATTCTTTTGGAATTGGACGGCTTAGTAGAACCCCAGAGTTCTAGTTCGCAAGTCCATATTAGTATAACAATACTTTGCTGTCTATAGTAAGTTTCGAACGTTTGTGTAGAAGTCAAAGTATTTGTAGGTATCGTCTTTTCAGTTCTTGCCTTTTAAGTGTTGTATGTGGGTTCCATGTGAAGCGTTTGTCTCTAAGTTCAGTCCTAGACATGGTTCACAGCAGAGAGCAAAAGTTACGTGGGTAGATTTATGTTCATTGACTTTTATTCTCCACCTGATAAACCAGTTGTGGAGGGTTTGGATTTAGAATTGAAGAATTTCGAACGCATGTTTGGGGATTTTTGCTAGATGCAGGGCAGGCCGTATAATCAGCAAATGTGGCAAAGAAGGTATTGGTACAGATTGGGATATTGGATGTATAAATGTTGTAGAGGATTGGTCCCTATAGAACAACGTTAAATTTATTTACTTGGAAGTGTCGGTTGGAAAGACTAGAGACTAGGTAGAAGGAAGGATTCTCTTAAGTTTTCTTGTACGATAATGCCAACAATTATATTGTATTTAAACAAATAATGTTGAAACTGTTTGGAGCATTTAAAAAGCAACATACCTCAAGAAATGGCCAACTTATAGCTCGAAATAGTAGTAAAAACGATCAACAATACTTTTTTTCTGTTCAAAAAGTATCGCGAATTTTGAATCTCCGCGGGTGACGTTTTTTTTGTGGCGTTATGTTGGTACTTATGACTTGTGGCGTTATGTTTGTTATGTTGGTACGATTTTCGATTTTTTGTGGCGTTATGTTGGTACTTATGTCTCTCATTTATGCCGACAAGTTCGGCCATTTTGAATGTTCAGTTAATTTTTGACAGCTGCTTTGCTTGCACGTGTTTGTTTGTTTGTAAGGTCCCTTAGACATGTTCCAGGGGCCACTTCATAGCGCCACGACCGTGAGGCCATTTCGCTACTTCGTAGTACGTATGGGAAATCATCTGAGAGAGACCGGTCTGTGGTTAGTACAATAGTATAGAATATTGAGAATTTTGTTATATTTTGTGGAGCAGATTAGTATGTTGTAGAAGTTTGGTATGGAGTTGTTGGATCGAGGAGCTCCATAATGAGAGGAATCCTGCTCGCAAAGTAGTTCTTGGTTTTGTGGAATGCGTGGAGAATATGGGTGATAATGAAATGAGTGCCACAGTATTGGCAGAAGGAACGATTGGTGTTGCCAAAAAGGAAGTTATGAGTAAGAGCAGTATGTCCAATCCGGATTCTGAGGACCTTCCGCGCCCAGAATTTCGGTATGGATGTTGAATACATTGGTTTATTAGTAGTTATCCAATAAGTCGACAAAAAGGTGTCGCTATTGGTCCAGTCATTGTGTCTGCGGATGGCTAATAGTGTTAGTTGCCATTCTGTTAGTAAGCGAGGCAGATTGGGAATGACGGTGATCACTGGTCGACGGAGTATTTCTCCAGCCAACTTGTCAGCACGTTCATTACCCAAAATTCCCACATGCCCTGGCACTCATTGCAACTCGATACTCCTATTGCTAAGTAGGCTATGACGAATTGCGCTAAGTGCTGAGTCACTCGATGGGCCACAAATAGCTTTAAGGGCGGCAAGGCTGTCGCTAAAAATAATAACGCTTTGTTGGGAATATTGGTCGCAATTTCAATTGCCGTACCTGCTTGCACGTGTTTTGGCTCGTCTTCGATTTTTGTCCATTTTCTGTTGGACTCTGTCCGCCATGACCCAAATTTGCTCCAGGGGGTCATAACTGGTGATGAATCATGGGTTTATGGTTATGATGTGGAAACCATACCTCAATCATCCCAATGGAAGCTGCCGCACGAGCCAAGACCGAAAAAAATGTGAAAGTTTTGCTTACAGTTTTCTTCGATTGCAAGGGTGTGGTGCATCATGAGTTCTTGCCACAGGGTAGAACGGTCAATAAGGAATATTACCTGCAAGTTATGTGCAAGTTGCGTGAAGCAATCCGCCAGAAACGACCGGATTTGTGGAAGAACAAAAATTGGCTTTTGCCATTTTTGGCCAAAAACAACACACTAATAATGCCGCAGCCATCGTATTCCCCAGATCTGGCCCTCTGTGACTTTTTCTTGTTCCCAAAATTGAAGAGGCAAATGAAGGACTCCTTCGATGACGTCTTTATCTTTATGAGGAGATAAAGACGTCATCGAAGGAGGAGCTGAACAAGATCACAAAAAATTATTTTTTTAAGTGCTTCGAGGATTGGAAAAAACGTTGGCACAAGTGTATAATTACTGGTGAAGATTACTTTGAAGGAGACAAAATAGATATACATGAATAAATAAATAATTTTTGAAAAAAAACACAAAATTCGCGATACTTTTTGAACAGACCTCGTATACCTCAAAAGGATCGAGTCCTGCAAGAAGTCACGTAGCACCTATTTAATTATAATAAAATTTATCCATATTGGCAAGCTTTAAGCAATATAATAAAATAAAATTATAGTCAAATTTAAAATTTACTTTCAAAAGCATATATTAGATCAACCCGCAAATGTGATAGGAAATATACTACAATATTTTGTGTACAAGGCAATTGTATTGTTCAAATCAAAATTGAACGTGAATAAAATATGAAATAAATTTTAATAATAAAAAAAATTACAATTTGAAAGAATTATTGTACAATCAAAACTAATAGAGAAGAAACCTTCAAAATAAGATCAAATTTAAACTGATGAACAGCTTGGAAAGTTTTATTTACAATTTTATTTACTTATTTGATTTGTTCATCATTTTGAAAATATGAAATCGAATATATAAAAAATAATATTGGTTAAGGGCTAGAAAAAAAATGTTTTCTTTTTATTTTGATTATGCAATAAAAATAACATTAATATTTAAGTATGCACTTGTACGTACGAGCCATATTTTATTAACGGATGCCAATACGAGTAGTTTGATTTGTAATAAAGTTAAACCACAAATACGATGAGTATATGTTAGGTGAAACCCTATTCAAACGAGTATGTACAAATAATGAACAGTCATATGAGATCGTATTATTTCCATATTTACGTTAAATAAAGTAAATCTTTGGAAAATATGAACCAGTTTAATATGTGGTCTTAAAGATGTTTAGTCGAAAGTTGTTTTTTTTTGTTGCAAATTGAAATTTTTTCTTCTCGAATGAAATGAAATGCGATTATTCTTTGATCTTGTTGGGCTTGTTGGTAAATAATGACTTCCTCGGTTTTAATCAATTCAATCGTTTCCTTCAATTTACCACCAACTTGTGGTTTTGTTTTTGCTCCCTTTTCCTATTGAATGAACAAAAACTTTAGTGAATGGTAAAGAATTTACTACTTACATAGAAACAAGTAACAATAATATTTTCAATCACATCGATTTGGTTGCGGCAATAACAGTTTTGCATTAGTTTGCATTAAACCGCATCATAAACATAATTTTCCAATTCGAATTGAATGGAAACCGATATATTGAAGATCGTAACTTTCGGCATGATTGTGATGGTACTGCTTGTATTGCTTCTGTGCTCCACTATCGCTTCTTGTACTTTAACATTAGTTATAGTTTGTTCATAATATTTAACTATGTCGGGTTGATATTGTCATAGTATCTATACGAATCCCGGCACTATCTGGCTTCTCTTTGTAGATTCTACAGATTTACGAAGACAGGAAGCCAAATGTCGGTGGAATTGCATTTGCAGAGCAATTAACCGCAGCTATAAGAGAGATTTGTGCATTTTTTACACTCGGACGTCAGTAGTAGAGTTACGACATCGATCTGGTCGGACTGTGATCAAACTCACGATTCGTATAATAGGGTAGTAATTTTATTTCTTCGATCGAATGCGATCAAATTGTCTGCTTGAATACCTTTACGCAGATATTGGAATCAGTAAAAATACTTCTTACTAAGCACCTGGAAGCCCGAACAAGAAGGTTTACTTGTACCACGTTAGTTCGACCACGATTCCTTCTTACAGTAATGTCGATGGTGCTGGTGGTGGTGGTGGTGGTACGCATAAGAAAAGTGAAATTGCATTTACTGCAACTAGACCCGGACTTGTATGGAAAGTGAAAACTGTTTCTGTTTATTATTGTGATGTTGCGCTTTTATTATAATTTTCCATTATTTTCTTTCTTAAAGTAAAAACACCAGAAAAACTAAAGGCAAATTTGTTTGCTTATTAATACAATATTTTCCAATAATTACCTAATGTTTATCCCAAGTGTCTTAGCATCCAATGATGCATTTCAATACTCATGATAGGCAATAGTAAATCGGTCTACATTGATGATTTGCTACCTCATCCATGGTTGATTGATTTAATTCATTATTGTATTTTATATGAGTAAACTTTGTATTTTATTTTAGTAATTGGAAATCGTAAAAATGTAGAAATAATTCCGAAAAAAGGGAAATTTTCTTTGAGTGAATTTTGTAATTGATTTGAGAAAAAAAAAATTTCTTTTTCATCTTCTAATAATACTTTACTTACATCATAACATTTGTTTTAGATTCAATTATTTGTGAATGATTTTGTAACTTGATTTGGTTACACTTGAAATTGATTTTATTATAGTTTGGTAAATTTATAAATATAAAAGTAACAATTTAATTAATTTTGTTTTTTTAACAAAAGTTTAGTGTTTGTTACTAGAAATAATCGAGTTATCCAGTTTATGGTTTGGAAAGTACTGCCCCGTTATTTAACAGATATTAAATACATATATTATAAGGGATAAGAATTACTTAGATATGTAATTGCCATTTTGACATAATTTTATTATATAACATTTAAGTACTAAACAATATAGCAAAATTATGCAGAATACGCTGATTTTATGTTACTGAAACAACAGACTTTTGATAATGATTTTTCGTACAAATTTTCTTCAGCAATGGGACTTACTTTTCGCTCGAAAGTAACGTCAATAAGTAAAATTACTTATTTTTGGATGCAGAAATATTTCCTCTAGATGATAGTCAGTATTTTTCTATACTTTGTAGGAAAAAATATTTCTGTATCTAAAAAAAAAGTCAAGTTTTATCATTCGATAGTTTGTTAAATGTATAACCTTAAATCCGCTGTTTTTTTTATAGAAAGCAAAAACAAATTTATTCAAAGTACTTGCCCTCGCTTGATACACATTTTTCCTATCTCTCGGGCAATTTGTGGATACCACGCCAAAAAAATTCCTTCTCTTTTGAGGCAAACCACTCATTAAGCCATTTTCGGACGTCTTCGTAAGAATCGAAGTTCTGCTCAGCAAGCGCGTGGCCCATCGACGAAAACAGGTGGTAGTCGGAAGGGGTCAGGTCTGGTAATTAAGCGGGGTGGGGTAGCACCTCTAAGTTGAGTGTCTCCAAGTAGTTTCGGACCATTTTTGACGTGTGCGATGGTGCGTTGTAGTGGAGGAAAATCAGCTTGTCATGTCTTTGTTGATAATCCGTCCTTTTTTCACGCAGAGCACGGTGCAATTTGACCATTCGTTGGTGGTAGCGGTGGGAATTGACAGTTTCACCATGTTTCAACATCTCATAGTAGACGATACCCTGCTGATCCCACCAAACACACAGCATCGTCTTCCGTCCGAAGCGATTTGTCTTGGGGAAGATGTTGATGGTTGGCCGGGATCAACCCACGATTTCTTGGACGAAATATATCCACTTTTCATCGCCTGTCACAATCCGTTACAGGAACGACTTTCTTTTTTGTCTGGCGAGCAAGATTTCGCATGTGTTTTGGCGTCGCTCCATCTTCCTATCGTTCAATTCATGCGGCACCCATTTTCCGATCTTTTCAATCTTCCCCATGGGGCGCCCAAAAGAGCCTGCAATTGATGGCTCTCAACCTTCCTAGGCCGATTTTCACGCTTCTTGTCCCACAAGTCAAAATTGCCGTCTTTGAACCGATGAAACCAATCTCGGCACGTTGTTTCCGATAAAGCACTATCACCAAAGGCCTCTTAAAGCATTCGATGCGATTCGGAAGCCAATTTCTTCAAATTGAAGCAGAAAAGTAGAGCTTCCCGCATATGCTCTTTTTCTGGCACAAAACTAGACATGATTACCAAAAGAAAAATATATGTTGTTGTCCGAAATTACTGACAATGTGCACTGATTAATATTGACAGATGTCAAACTCATAAAAAAAAGTATGGCGTGCCCTTGGTAGCTTAATACGCTTACGCACGCCATCTATTACCAAACAGCGGATTTAAGCTTATACACCTGGTATATTATTCAATTCAATATTTATTTATATTTAACATATATTTGCCAATTTAACTGATAAATTATCTAACTATTAAACAGTGTGTACAAATGATCAAAACGTTCTACAAACGTGATAATTCTGACGTAGCCATTTTTCCTGCTTTTAGAAGAGAATGTTTTCTCGCTCAGTGGATACGTCAATAAACAAAATTGCCATATATGGGGCTTTGAAAACCCACAAGTAATAAGGGAGAAGTGGATACAATAACTTCTCCCTAGTTACTTGTATTTTTGTATAAATGTGTTATTGCCCGTATTTTTGTGAAAATGAAGATTAACGTCAATTCTGAGCGCTATAACCAAATAATAACCATTGTTTTCCCACCAAACTTAAAGATATTAACCCAATTTTAATAAGACGATACCACAACTCAGAAAACATGTCAAATTTTGGGTTTATTGTGCGAAAAGTTCCTAAGATGCTTACTTTTAAATTTTGGTGATTTCAATTGAACTACAAGATCGTGCGATTTGACGCTGTTGAACATTGGTTTTGTAAAGCTACGCAAAAGATTATGTTTACGCAAATAATATTTAAACTTAAGAGCATTTTAAAACGAATATTTTTTGTAATGGCCAAATTACAGCACTACTAGGACTGTCGTGTTTTTTTTCAAAATTAATTTATATATTCATGAATATCTATTTTGTGTCCTTCAAAGTAATCCCCACCAGATATTATACACTTGTGCCAACGTTTTTTTCCAATCCTCGAAGCACTTAAACACATCATTTTTTGTGATCTTGTTCAGCTCCTTTTTCGATTCCGTCTTTATCTCCACAATCGTAGCGTAGCGTCATCCTTTCATAGGGCTCTTCAGTTTTGGGAACAAGAAAAAGTTACAGAGGGTCAGATCTGTGGAATACGGTGGCTGCGGTATTATTAGTGTGTTGTTTTTGGCCAAAAATGGCAAAAGCCAATTTTTGTTCTTCCATAAATCCGGGCCTTTCTGGCGTATTGCTTCACGCAACTAGTGCATAACTTGCAGGTAATATTCCTTATTGACCGTTCTATCCTGTGGCAAGAACTCATGATGCACCACGCCCCTGCAATCGAAGAAAACTGTAAGCAAAACCTTCATATTCGACCGAACTTGGCGCGTTTTGTCGGTCTTGGCTCGTGCATCAGCTTCCATTGGAATGATTGAGCTTTGGTTTCCACGTCATAACCATAAACCTATGATTCATCACCAGTTAAGACCCTCTGGAGCAAATTTAAGTCGTCGCGGACTTAGTCCAACAGCTCCTTAGCAATATTAATGTTTTGTTGTTTTTGGTCGAAGTTGAGCAAAAATCGAAAACGAACCAAAACACGTGCTAGCAAAGCAGCTGTCAAAAATTAACTGAACATTCAAACATAACGCCACAACTGAACATGAGTACCAACATAACGCCACAAAAAAATCGAAAATTGGCAAAAGTCGAAGACGATCCAAAGCACGTGCAAGCAAAGCAGCTGTCAAAAATTGACTGGACATTCAAAATGGCATAAGTGAGAGACATGAGCACCAACATAACGCCACAAAAAATCTAAAATCGAATATACGTAACCCGCGCAAATTTGCGATACTTTTTTAACAGACCTCGTATATTATGTCACTAAAAATTATCAAAAAAGGATCGAGACCATTTGAAAAATGTTTTGGAGATTGGGGATCCTAAATTGCTTATGTACTTTAAGTTATATTTTAATTGTAATTAACTTATATGGTTTTATATTTTAAAAAAGTTATATGGTTTTTCTTTTTTAACTCAATTACAATCAAAGAGAAACGCCCCTATCTGAAGAAGAAAAAAATCCTCTTGCATCAGGACAATGCGCGTGTGCACACCTGCACTGTTTCCATGGCCAAAATTGTGGAATTGAGAATGGAATTGTTGCAGCATCCCGCTTATTCACCAGATTTGGCCCCGAGTGACTATTTTCTTTTCCCCAATCTGAAGAAATGGCTTGGCGGACGACGGTTCACTTCCAACGAGGACGTCATTGCTCAAACGGATGAGTATTTTGCAGAACTTCCGAAATCCTATTTTTTGGACAAAATAAAAATTTTGGAAAAACGGTTGAAAAGATGGAGATTATGTTAAGAAATAAAATTTTTTTTTTTTTTCTAAGGACTTATTGAACGACCCTCGTATTAACAAATACTTTGTACAAAGATAAATTTCGTTATGGTAATAGATTTTTCATATGTTTTTAGGTAGTCGTCTACCTTTTGTATTGATGTCAATTTTAGAGGTACTTACTATCTATTTAACTAGAGAAATTTCCAACAATGACAAAAAAATTATTCAATTTTCATATTACATAGAAGAATATTATTTATCTACGTTAGATAAATAACAAAAATGTGGATTTAATTTAAACCTAAAATTATATATTTAAAAAAAATACAAAAGTTTTTTGCAGTATTACATAAATTTATAAATTAAATTAGTGTGTAACGTATGAAAAAATCAATTACACTGTAATATTGACATGAAAAAAATTCGGTTTCTTGATATTTTCACAAAATTGCTTAAGACAAACCTGCCTATTATAAACGAATTTCGTATTTTGGAAGCGAATTTTTTTTCAGTTCTACTTTACCTCAATACCTACAAGTATACACATTCATACATAAAAATGTAGATTTTTCATTGTTTATTTTTATTGTGTTTTGTTCTCTTTCTCGATTCATTAATTAACTTAAGATGAATAAAAGAAAATTCTTCAAATATCTCGTAACTAAGAAAATGAGTTCACATAAAAAATATATGTCGTGTTGCATAAGCGAATTGCATGTTCTCTTATTGGAAATGTTAACTATCTGGGAAATTACACGAATATAACTAAAGATTTTTAATAATAATAATACTCGTAATAGAAAAAACAGCCATGGTGATATTATTTTTGGTTTCATTCATTATAAAAATATGTACAATTGTTTACCTGTGGTTCTATTCTGTTCAAGTGATAATACATATGCATATGAATGTACATCAACTAAGCAGGGTCATATTGTATAATATTTGAGGAAATTCTTAATGAATGTATTTTTTTTTGTAAATTTTTTTTTGTTGGCAATTATTTGAAAATTTTTTACGATAAAAATATTCGAAAATGATGTCAGCAAATTATGTGAACTATGTTAGATAGGAAGGTCATTGGCTTAATTGGAGAATTTTTTAATTTTTTTTTTACCATAAAAATGCAAAAAAAAATTCTGAGCTACACATATGCACCTAACATATGTATGCATATTCATGTGCATTAAATTTATGTTCATGAACGACACATTTCAAGCAGAACTCAGCTTAGATACGTCAGCCCAGGTATGGTCAAGCTTGATTTTATAGTGTAAAAAATGTTGTTTTTGTCCTAGCAGATAAAAACTATTTATAAATGAGGTAAATTGAAAGAAAGATGAACAAAAAATTAAACATTCATTAGTAGATGATCATCTCACATAGCTTTATAGTAGTTTTTGAGCAACAATATTTGTTTAGGTGACTTTTGTATAATATGTAACCTTTATTCATATAATTTTGAAAGTTTTTTTCGACTTGGCTTATATAATTAGAAATTATTATATTTTTTTATGTGAAATTATTAAATAATTTCGATGTTCAAAATATTTACTCTATTATAGAGGTATTTATAGAATAATAGGAGTTATCCAATTTATGCTTTGGATATAAATGTTAAATAAAATACATTTACTATTAGGACTTTAATAAAAATTTTATTTTATTATACGAGGTCTGTTCAAAAAGTATCGCGAATTTTGAATTTTCGCAGGTTACGTATATTCAATTTTCGATATTTTTGCGGCGTTATGTTGGTATTCATGTCTCTCACTTATGCCGACAAGTTCGGCCATTTTGAATGTTCAGTTAATTTTTGACAGCTGCTTTGCTTGCACGTGTTTTGGCTCGTCTTCGATTTTTGCCCATTCCAAAAAATGGATCAAAGAATCTGTATCAAATTTTGTGTGAAAAACAAAATTAATTGAACGGACGCATTCCAAATATTGACTGTGGTATAAAGTAAAGCTACCTTGGGCCGAAGCAACGTCTATCGGTGGTATAAAATGTTCTCAGAGGGCCGAGAAGATGTGAACGACGGAAAGCCAAATTCGGTCGAATGTGAAGGTTTTCCTTACAGTTTTCTTCGATTGCAGGGGCGTGATGCATCATGAGTTCTTGCCAATGGGTATAAGGGTCAATAAGGAATATTACCTGCAAGTTATGTGCAAGTTGCGTGAAGCAATCCGTCAGAAACACCAGGATTTGTGGAAGAACAAAAATTGGCTTTTGCACCATGATAACGACCCTCCTCACGCATCGTTGCTTGTGCGCGAATTTTTGGCCAAAAACAACATACTAATAATGCCGCAGCCACCGTATTCCCCAGATCTGGCCCCCTGTAACTTTTTCTTGTTCCCGAAACTGAATAGCCCTATGAAAGGACGAACCTACGCTTCGATTGAGGAGATAAAGACGTCATGGAAGGAGGAGCTGAACAAGATCACAAAAAATGATTTTTTGAAGTGCTTCGAGGATTGGAAAAAACGTTGGCACAAGTGTATAATATCTGGTGGGGATTACTTTGAAGGGGACAAAATAGATATTCATGAATAAATAAATAATTTTTGAAAAAACATAAAATTTGCGATACTTTTTGAACAGATCTTGTATTACTTGCTACTACAAATAAAATATAACATTTTTTAAATAGTTGGCACACAATTTTTTTAAGGACTCTATCCTTTTAAAGTAAAATTTGATAACTTTTTTGCATATTACTTGACTTTTAAATGCGTTAAATGTTGGTTATAAATGCTTTAAATTTTAATGATTGTATATGTAAATATGATCTTTTATATAGTTTTACGAAAAAAAGTCCAACCGTATTAAATCGCACGATCTCTTCGAGGTAAATTGATATGAGCAAATTTCGAAATAACGGATCTTGGGAGCTTTTCGCCCCAAAAAAGCTCAAATTTGGCATGTATTGTAGTCTGCAATATCATTTTTTTAAAGCCACATATGGTTCAGATCAAAAATTTTAAGTTTGAGACAAAAAAAATTATCATCATAACGTTCAAAAAAGACGGTAACGGTCTCTCCTTCTTTATTTTCAAAGAAATACAGGCCAATGACAACTTTAGAAGAAAATGCATACCATTCAGTTAGTTTTTGCAAATACAATCTATGGTATAGTAACTTGTCAATTTTTAAAGCCACATAGACAAATATTAAACTTATTACGAGCGTAAAATGACCCTTATTGCTGAAGATAATTTTATTTGAAAATGGCTACTGCAAAATCACTACTTTTGTAGAAAGTTTTTATAATTTAAACACATTTATGTTAAATTAACGATCCATAATATCAAATGGCAAAGTCTGATCTAAAGAAATTTTTAAAATAAATTATTTATATATTTGATATTTGTCAAATGATAGAGCTCTACTTTTTGAACCACAAATTGAATAATTTGTTACAATAATATTTCACTGAACGTACACGTATGTAAGTTTTGGCAATGCCATGATTCACCCTGTTAAAACGAACGTACGGCGTTAATAAAAACTAGTTTCTCTCTCTCTTCACGGAAAACCAGAAAGATAAGAACGTTTCGCGCTCTCATTTATGATAGAAGCACAATTCCAAAGTGACCTGCAGAGTCAACTGCAAATACTAAAACGTCGAAATTTTATTTCGGCACCAAATAGGCAGATTTGTGTGCATTTCAATAAGATTGTGAAAGTTTTAAAATTTTCACAGTGGCAAGTTGCATTCAGTTTGTCGTTCAGTCGGAATTGTATTGCTTTCATTGCTCCCGGGAAGTTTGACGCAGCTCTCCTGTTCGCTTTCGACATAATAGCGTCCTTAATTTAATGTCCGTTAAGGTTTTTTTAAAGAACGTACGTCAAATGTGCGGCTGATCCAGTTCAGAGCGTACGTGCGTACAGAGTCCCAATTGCACATGAATGCGTGTAATTTTTTTTATAAATTTCAAATTTGAAATAAACGAAACTGAATATTTTAATATTTATTATTGAAGAAAAATCTCTCTTTTCATTATAATTAATATTTCTCTTATTTGTGAATTCTAAAATTTTTGAAAAAAATTTTATTTCAAATATAACGAAATGATTATGGTATATTTTTATACAAATAAAAGTTCAAAAATAATTAGATAAACTGAATTTTTTTCATTACCAATATTACATATAATTCCAGCAAAACATTCTATAAAATATAAAAGAATACTAAGAATCGTCTTTTAGACCTACAAAATTAATGCCGAATGTCATATTTAATCAATGTATAAAAGCCTTAACATAGAAAAAAGAAAAAAGAGCTTTATAAGAAAACCTTTGAATTAAATTAATGAAAGAAAAAAAGTAAAATTTAAATAAATAAATGGAAAGAGAGTGACTATCAATAATTCGTTAAGAAGATTACGTAAACTTTTGTAAATAAAGAACTGTCGATTGATCGATTAGATTAATTCGATTATATGAAAAGCCGTAAAAAAAAACAGAAAAAACTTTTTTGAACTTTTTGTTAGTAAAAAAAAAAACTAACAAAAACTTTAAATGAATGCCAATAATACTCAGTACAAATCAATTGGGACCGCCGTAAGAAATGAACGAATATTTTTTGAATGTTTGAAAGTACGAGCATAGAAAAAAAACTTTAGTTTGTGAATTTTTGCCAATTTAACGTTCGTTGATTTGGTGCACAAGTGAATGGAATTTGCACCTTACCAGGTGTAAAAATTCAATTTTCTCAACCGTTTAATTAATTTTAATTAGTATTTTTGTTATTACTATTTTATTGCTTCTCTTTCTCTACGAACAATAATGCAAACGTGATAGCCGTATTCACTTAATACTTTTTGATAGCTTAATAGGAGAAAAGTTTTTGATCACTTTTGGGAGAAAATTAGACACGTTTAGATATTCACGTGCTCATGAACCGTTAGAAATGATTGGGCGAAAGTTACCGAAGAAGTTAACAAAGATGATATTTTTAAAAGAAAAAAAATCGAACCTACAAGTGCACATATGTATAACCGTGGTTTGCTTCTCACCTGTTCACGTTATTACTATCAATACAAAATATATTCATATGTACTTACGTATATATTGTAATTATATACAAATATCTATTAGCACCATATGAAAGAGATCATATAGTAAAAGTAACATCGAAAAAAAATAAGAAAAAAAATACAAAAAGTAATTTTTTTTATTTATGGAATTGTGTAATGCTTTTGGTGTTAAGCTTTACAATGTTGTGCATGAGTGCATTCGAACTTTAAGAGGTCAATGCTTACCTGAAAATTAAAATTATCTCCACTTTTCCACTATATTCAAAATTTGTTAGTAATTTATAAAAAAAAAAAAAAAATTTTAAATTATTGGTTAAAATTAAAAAGCAGAAAATTATAGCTAATATTTTTACTAATAATATTTTTATTTTTAATGCAAAAAAAAAGTTCAATATAATATTATTATTTTTTTGTTACAAAGATTTCAAATGTTTTTCGACATTAATATTTAATAAATATAATATAAAGTATAATCTATCTTTTCATAGATTTTTTTTCTGTTATATTATTAAATATAATATTATCCAATTTATATTTTGGAAAGTAAAGTTAAATAAAATATAATTTAAATTTAAATTTTAATTTAATTATTATTTACTTATATTACTCTAATTTTGCCATTATTTAAAAAGTTAACACAATTTTTTTCAGAACTCGACAAATTTTAAGGTTGTAATTAGGGAAATATTGCACGGATTTTGAGTTTCAAATGCTTTATAATGTTACGATTATTTACGTAAATATAAACTTTTTATAGTTTTACAAAATAAAAGTCCAACGATATAATTTTATTAAAATTTCTTGAGATTAAAATGTTCAAGTTCAGGCTAAAAAAAAAGTCGCTATCATACGGCCATAGCTCCTAAAATTGACGTGAACGGTCCCTCATTCTTTATTTTTAAAGAAATATAGGCAAATGACACTTTTAAAATGAAATAACAATAGACAATCATTTGTTATGGATACAATGGCTTTTATACAGGCAGTTGTGGATTTTTACAGTATATAAAATAACGTATCCATCAAAATAGAAATAAACCTCATTGCTCAGAAAAATTGGTTTGAAAAATCAGCCTGTTATCCCAGCACCCAATCAGAGTATCTTTTGTGAATTTTATATTCGGCTGAAAAGTCCAAAATATGAATTGGCAAATTTTATACAAAATAAATAATATCTTGAAAGATACATACGAGGTCGTTTCAAAAAGTATCGTGCATTTTGTGTATTTTTTCAAAAATTATTTATTTATTCATGAATATCTATTTTGTTCCCTTCAAAGTAATCCCCACCAGATATTATACACTTGTGCCAACGTTTTTTCCAATTCTCGAAGCACTTAAAAAAATCATTTTTTGTGATCTTGTTCAGCTCCTCTTTCGAAATCACAGAGGGCCAGATCTGGGGAATACTGCGGAATTATTAGTGTGTTGTTTTTGGCAAAAAATGGTAAAAGCCAATTTTTGTTTTTTCACAAATCCGGGCGTTTCTGGCGGATTGTTTCACGCAACTTGCGCATAACTTGCAGGTAATATTCCTTATTGACCATTCTACCCTGTGGCAACAACTCATGATGCACCACGCTCCTGCAATCGGAGAAAACTGTAAGCAAAATTCGACCTACCTTGGCGCGCTTTTTTCTCGGCCCTCTGAGAACATTTTGTACCACCGATAAACCACAGCCAATATTCCGAATGCGTCCACGCAATTAATTTTATTTTTCACACAAAATTTGATAGAGATTCTTTGATCCATTTTTTGGAATGGGCAAAAATCGAAGACGAGCCAAAACACGTGCAAGCAAAGCAGCTGTCAAAAATTAACTGAACATTCAAAATGGCCGGAATTGTCGGCATAATTGAGAGATTTGAATACCAACATAACGCCACAAAAAAATCGAAAATTTTTGAACACACCTCGCATATTTTTTATTTTTTACAATATTTTATCAAATTAAAAGCAATTTAATAAAAAATGTAATAATAAAATTTGATTAATTTCAAAGTTACAAACAATTATTATGGGCCGTATTAGAGACCCCATTTAAAATGTATACAAAAAAAACTAATATTTGTACTATAATATTAAACAAATATTTCAAACGTTTTTTAAATAAAAATTGTTGCATTTATTTCCTTATTTGGATTTGCAAAATGTTGATTCTTATTCCTATTTCTATATTGAAAAAGTATTATTCTGCTATGGAGAAATAATTTGAATATCACGAAATCATGTTGAAAAATAAAATACTGATCTACATATTTTGTCTGACTAAAATTTTTACCATCAATTTCTATCTAGTTTATTCTTCAATCTATTCGAAATAATCTAGATTATGGAAAACTCTCCATATAAATACAAATACACAATAATAATAATAATAATAATAATAATAATAGGGTTTTTTTTCATAATAAGAGAACCGAAGATCAACTCACAATTATTATAGACGAAAAAAAAATATGCTAACAGTAGAAAAAAGAACTACCATCAAATTGTCTGGCTTTCACCTTGACTTAATAAAAACAACCTTTGATTATATTCTTCTGCCTACATAAACAAGGTAACATTAGATGCATATCTTTAATAGAGAAACAAAACAAAAAAGGCAAATAATAATAATAAATGATTCCACAATTCTTTTACCATTAGAAGTAAAATACGCATTAAATTCCATAAAATTATCGCGTTGATTGCAAAGCAGAGCAGAGCGCATTGATGCATGCGATCCGATACGGCATATTGCGATGCAATTTCTTGGAAAAAAAGAGCGCCCACAAAATAATTGACTCCTTATCCCCATAAGCATTGGGTCTAAGAAATTCCCTTATAGCCACAGCAGTAGCTGGGGTACTTCTCAGTTATAGTTTGTGTTTCGTGCAATAACATAGATTTGCGTCTGAAATTATGGTTTCTTGCATGGATTTACGTATTTTGTGCTCTTTATTAAAATAAGACGTGAAATTGAATAAATGATATTTTCGTGAGAAAAATTCATGCTCACTTGAGCACAGTACCAATCGGTGGTGATGTTCGGACACCAACCATGGCAAAATAGTTAAAAAGCAACATTCGCAAATGCAAAAACAAGCACAGACACTTTTCGGATTGAACAGACCATGAAACTATGTAAAACCAGTTACAATCAGTTCATCTTCAAGACGTTTCACCTTATTGCTGTCCCCCATAATAAGCCCTGCTGGAATCGTTTCGAGTTTGAACTGTGACGCAAAACAATAGAAATTCAAGTTCACATCATAAAAACAATGGCCGAATGCAATTTTACCTTAATTTTTTTTCAGCAAGACATATAATTGTCGTTAGTAAATCGTGTTTTCTGTTTTGTATTTTTTTTTCTTCTACTCTGTAAGAAAGTAATAAACGTAAATTAATGTTAAAGATCTTTTCGAATATCAAGTCCAATATTTAAAAGTATACTACCAATTTACTACGAAATATCAGATAAATCGTGAGTAATCATGCTAAAAACTACGTGCACATTTATGTTAGTGGAACCCACAAATATAGACTCATCAATTGGAATAGATACGTTCCTTAAACCAAATAATTGCGTTATTTTCAGAATGGATCATTGATAATGACTTTCACAGTCTATTAAATCATACTTTGATTTTTTCTCGTCCATTTAGCTTATTATTTAAAAAAAAATTCCAAATTAATCCACTAGATGGCCGTATTATCTTGTCCACTACAAAATGGGATCTGCCACTTTACTGAGAGCGGATCTGGCAGCACTGCGGACTTTCCCAACATATAAATAGGGTCCCAAACCATTATATATAGGGAAAGTAATTTTTTCTTGGGCTGTATGGCATGTGACACCGTTTTGTTGAAACCACATATCGTCCACATCCATATCTTGCAATTTAGGCACACAAAAAAACCGGATTATCATGTCGCAACAGCGAGCACTGTTGCATATATTGTAGATGCATAATTTTCTCAACAAACACTCGTGGAATTTTTGAACCTAAAATGTGATAACTTTGTCGATTAACCAAGCCATCAATATAAAAATGAGCCTCATCGCTGAAGATGATTTTGTTCAATTCAACGAACTCCATTCGCTGTGCGTGGTCAGTAGGCTTCGTTCCTGAGTCAATTGAACTTTGTTAGGATAAAGATGCAAATCTTTCATTAGAATACGCTGTTAAGAGCTTCTCAAAATGTCCAATTCATGAGCACAGTACCGAATTAATGTTGCTGGGCTCTCAGCAACACCCTCACGAACTGCTTCAATGTTTTGTGTAGAACAACGACTTGTTTAAGATCACTAATTGATCTAGTCTCCTTAAATTATTTAATTAATCTCTTCACACTTGATGAAGTTAAATTATATTTTGTACAAAAATTGCGAACTGTTGATGCCAAACCTTTATTATTTTTAAAAAATTGCTCAATAATATAAACGCGTTGTTCTTTCGTGTAACGCTCCATTTTTAATAACCGTGAACTATCAGCTGTCATATTGTCTGTCTTTTTTAATTGTTGGCAACACTTTACCGCACAAATGACGCAAAATTAAAATCTTTCGTGATTTTTGAAGGATCCTTTATTTTCTTCTCTTATAGACGTAAAAATCAAGTTACAACACCGTCCGATAACTTCGGGATCCTATAGAACGTAATAAGTAAAATTGCGTTTTTGTAGGGTTTTACAGGAAATGGAGCGGTGAAATTTGGACCGACGATGTGCCATTAAATTTTGTATTAAGCTTGGTGAATCTGTGAGTTTAATTGGTATATAAAATTATGGAATAAGTGAAAGCTCTTATATGGTCAGACCATCGATTAGCATAAAAGCTGATAAGTTATTTTTTATAAAGAAATCCTTGAGAGGCTCAGAATTCTGTCACATTACTATCTTGTTTCAAGATCAAATTACACTTGAAAAGGATCTTAATGTTGTTTATAACCTTCAATGGAGTGTAGCCTAGTAGCTGAGAGCGACTACACTTGAAGGCTTTCAGCACTGCTACGAAGAGTGGGAATATTGTCTCCGTCGACGTATAGCTAATGCCCAAGGAAGCATTACTTATGTAAAAAGTCTCATTACTTTTCTGCATTACTTTTAGCTTTATATTCTAAGTAAGGAGTGCAATTGGAAAATTTATAAATAAACTAGCTAATATTAAATATTGTTCCTATTTTCAACAGTCAAAAATAAAATATTTCCTCTCAATTAGTAGTTAAGATCACATGACAAACAGAACCACATTAATAAATTTAGACCGCGTTCAATTATTTATCATTCCAGAATCAGAAAGACTATGCGACACAGAATGAGATATCGACGTAGAGGACCTAAATATCCCCTTCCAGATTCATCGGATTCCCTATATTATGCTGCTATTGATGGGGAAAGTGAATTCATGTATGGATCAACAACGTCCAGGCAGAGAACTTACATTGATCCGTGGGATTTGGAAAATTATGATTATGTTCGAAAGTAAGTAAAAGTTTATAAAAACAATTTTTTGTAATTTGTATGTGGCATAAAAGCAGCAAGTCCAAAATTAAAACATTCGGCAAACTTGTTATTTTCTAAAGTATACAACAGCGCTTTAAGAAAACTATGCTCAAGTAATTTTCTTTTTTTTTTGTTCCAGACAACTAAGTACATCATCAGGTCGAATTTCGTCAACTCCAAGTCCTGCTGGTGAGCCTATATCATCGCAATTTTTCTATCTTCCTAATAATTCCGAAGAGTGTCCAGCTTGTTGTGCTGGAATGGATGAACAAACTTTCTATAATGCAAAGTATGAAACAATCCTAGATGAAGATCGTTCGTATAATACTTACACGGGTAAGAAAATTGTTTTCGGAAATTATCTTTAAAAACAAAATTCTTCCAATTCAATAATTTTAATAAAAAAAAAACTAAAGTCTACATTAGCAATTTAATAGAAAATATTGCAATAATCTTTAAATAAAATCTTGTCCAATATTCAATTTTTTTTTGCTATTAAAAATGAAAATTTATATTTAATTTTTTTTCGTTTATTTAGATCTTGAGAGTTCATCGTCAAACGAAAGATACAGTTCCTCTGGTGGAGGTTCAGTATCAAAACTGATGTTACACACACCTGGATTTGGGGCTGCATCAGGAAAGCGTCGAATTGTCCTACCGAAACCTGCACCACAATTAGAATTTCCTGCACCCCCACCTTATGACTATTGTAGCCCATTTACAGAAAGTAACTACTGCACAGTACCCGATTGTTTTGATTGTATGGTCGCTAACAAGTGTCCCTTATACGTGCCAACATCAACTCTGTACGCAGAACGACCATCACCAATCTATCATACTCAGCGTTTCGGTCTTAGCAAAAAAGGACTCCTTCAAATCGATTACTCCTGTAATTGGAACAATTTGGATCGCTATATAGCCAATGAACTATAGAACATAAAAACTATATGACCGTATATATTGTATTTAAATAATAATTATAATAATAATAATAATAATAATTTTATTTTTTTTTAAGAAAATATAATGAATTTTGTATTTTGTCGAAATATGCATGTTTTATTGTGTAGAAAATTGAAATTTTCTTTGATTTAATAAATTATAATAATAAATTTTCAATTATGGTTTTATTAAATAATAAGAAATCTCTGCTTAACAGAATGACAAATGTTAATTTTATAGCTGGTAAATAAAAAAAGTTTCAAAACCAAAACAGAAATTAAAGAACAATGGACTAGAAATTATTAGTTTAACATAAACAGTTGATTACTGTTAATTTCAAGTCAATCTAGTGAATAATTGAGAATAATTTCAAATCAATTGAGAATAATTTCAAATCAATATACCAGATGGCAGCAGGGTTGTGTTGTTACGTTACAAAAAGGTATCTGTCCCTTGTCTCTTTAGAATGGCCTCTGCCTCTTCACGTCTTAAAAAATTAATGAGACGAGCATCAATGAGAGCGGTCTGGCAATTCTGCTGGCTTCCTCTTCACATGACCTGGACGTTAGTCTCTTCTAGACGTGAATACAAGCTTAGATTATAGAGTATAAAGATAGATGATCGCCCTATATTTATACGAATTTTATTGCAGCTAAAAAAATCGCGCGGAATTGCAAAACAACAATAACAAAAATTTTCCAACCTCTACCCATCTATTATCTTAAAATGAAAGTAACGAGCCCCGTTGTTTTAAATATATATTAAACGCATTTTAAAATGGCAAAAGTTATTATTTCACTTTAAAAAATTATTCAAATTTAATACAAATACTTTGGATTACAAAAAAAAAAAACGAAGAATAATAAACAAAAATACAAATCAAAAAATAGTTGATAAAAATCTTTTTTAACTGTTGTGCCTGACATCTATTTTTTACTCATAGAACTAAGAATCATCTTTTATGTGAGGAGAGCAAATTTTTCCAATAAAAAGGGAGGTGAAATCAATTAATATTAATATAAATAATAAATTTTATTAATTTAGTGTGTTAATAAATTTACATAAAATGAAGTATTCTGTTAAAAAAAAGTTGCGGAAACTAAAAATTTCAGGTTAGTTATCGGTAAAAACTAATTATATATTATAAATAAAGATCATATTGGGTACAAGGAAAAGCTCTGTTGTTGTTTTCTTTTTTGTAAAGAACAAAACTAAATTATTTTTCACTTATTATTCAAAAATTAATCTAAAATATAATTTCCTTTATTAGTTACAACTGTCTGCCAACGTTCTGGCACCTTATCCAACCGCCTGGAAAAAAAGTTTTCGTTTTTGGACGCAAAGTATTCTTTCGCTGCCATTTGGACACCCTCATAATTTATATATTAATTTCCATTAAGAAAATATTGTAGCGACCTTACCAGATGATAGTCAGATGGTGCAATATCCGAAGAATATGCTTTGTCAACTCAACTCTGCAATATTTTGTACGGTTTTTCTTGCCATGTGCGGTCTAGTGTTGTCATGGTGAAGAATTACACCCTTTCTGTTGGTCGAATATGAATTTCTTTATTCAAAACATCAAGTTGCGAACAGTAACAATCAGCATCGACCCTATAATTTTCTTTCAGCAACTCATAGTGGACAATACCAGTCCGATCCCACCCACAACACAACATAACTTTCTTTTGATGCACGCCAGCTTTGGATGTGGTCGGTGGTGTTTCTCCTTTGTAAACATATGCACTTTTTCCTACCACATGTTTATAAACTATCCACTTTTCATCATCAGCCACCAAGCGGTCCAAAAACGGTTCCCTTTTGTGACGAGTAGGATTTGAAGAACATATTGAAATTCGATCCATTAAATTTTTTTCGCTTAATTCGTGTGGTACCCAAACAGAGAGTTTGGACACAAAACCAAGCCTTTTATTTTGCTCTAAAGCAGTAGTCTGATGAATTTCATTAACATCTGATGGCCTACCTGATCTGGGTTCATCTGTCAAAAAAAAATCATACAGTAATCTAACGGTTTAAATCGATTTCAGTCGAATCAGAATTATCATTAAGAATCGAGAACGCATACAAGTGCAAGTGTCCAAAAACGACAGAACTTTCCCTTACATCCAATAGTAGCCTATCCTTCAAGCAATTTTCATTAGATTTCGAGTGCTCTAAGTGCTTAAAAACTAAAAAATTCGTGTGCAATATTGAATGTAAACAGACGATTAGTTGTGATCAGAATGACGTTTCAATGACGGTCGTCTGATTACTTTCCGGTGGGGGTTTTATTGGTTTTATATTTTCACATAGGCAAAAATTGGACCTATCAATATACAATATTCGAATATGTAAATATATTAATCTATATATAGTTTTGGATTTATGAATTCTTATTGCAAATGTCAGTGAGTATTAATATATGATATTATAAGTCAATGCTAATATACTATTCCAACTTAAAGTTAAAACTACTTCCATTAGGAAACGATGTGAGTAAATTTCTTATCATGAAAATGAAACGACGAACATATTTAATTTGTTGATATATTTTCAAAATTTAATCAGAAAAGTAAATATTGTAGAAGTTCTGTTCCATGCTTCGGAATGTTAACTTTTATACGCAAATATATAAATTCAATAAAATGTTTTATTTAGTTTCTAATTTTAAATTTATTCAATTAAATAACTTTGATAATTAATTTAAAAATGTGCGCCAAAGCAAAATTGTCGAATATAAAACTGCCCCCATTAGAAAGTGATGCCTTTGAGCAATATGCATATGCGCGTAGCTTTGGTCAACCTTGTCTGATATCCATACCTTAGGCTTGGATTATAGAAGAACTGGAAAAGCCTCTACAAAAAAATTCTGTCCGAATTTCATTGGCAATACATTCGTAGAACGCACACATATACAAAATAACAGAAACGGCGTAAATCAGTGGGAGCCAATTTTAAACTTCAGCATGCGATTGAAGCGGTTCGTTTAAAACCATTTTGATATGTGATATCATTTACGTATATGCGTAAAAAACTAGATTTTTTAAAATTAAAATATTATTTATTTATCATACTATATTTTAATTTTATTTATTTCACTATATATTATTTATTAAAACAGGAAGAGCATATTAAAAAAATATACATTGCAAGTTATTTGATTATATCAAAACAATTATGTGCACAAATAAAAAATCCATTCGAAAAATGCAAAATGTATTAAATGATTAATGGGAATTACCGATGCTGCTGCCACAATCCGCTTTTCTCTCAACCATATATTTTGTGGAAACCTGTAATGTTAATATATGAATATACGATCAATTAGGAATTAACAGAAATTAAAGTATTTTTTGCACCATTAAAAAAATTCGTTCCCTTAAATTTTTTTTCCACACACTTTACATAAGCCGGCACTGAGCTATGGTATTTCTGGTAAGCATTGAACTGTCAACACCACATTTGTTTACATTTATTGAATGTCGTACTTTTCATTTTTTTAACAACTTTTTGGACAAAATAAATCATTCAAAGCCATTTACGCATATCATAAACTAAATTTTTGTTAATTTCTCTAGTAAATATGAAGAGTTGACAACTTACCAGAAGAAAGAAATTCCCAAGCTTCCTCATTCCGTTGAATTACCAGCAACCCTTTATAGAACACTTCATTTTCTGAAATCAAAACTTCCTATTAAATGTTATCAACAATATAGCTATTTGCATATATACTTACTTTTTCGTAAATTTTTCAAAAAAGATAAAAACTACACTTTGACTTGCACAAAATAACAATTCGAAAAACAACAAAAGTATGCAAGCATTTCGGTACGCTTCCACTTTCATGAAGAATGACGTTTTTTAAAACTCTCCGAAACTCTACAAAATTAATGCGCTTCATATTTGATTGATATTTACGAAATAAATAATGAAGCTAAAATACAATTCCAGTTCATATCAAACGATTGTACAAAAAATAAACATGTCGTTCTGTTTAAATTGTATTTTTGTTTCCAATAAGTGAATTAAAATGATTATAAATTATACTTTTGGAATTCAATAAATTCGTATTACAAAAACTAGATGTCAGTGGGTGTCATATCTACATAAAAAAATCTACATAAAAGTATGCAAGCAGTACGATTTCTCGCCGCTTTTGCAATAATTCGACCAGAAAATTGCGTATACCATACATATACGAAAATCTGACGTACGGACTTATCCAGATATTCTTTAATCTAAGACCTATGCGACTCGAAAAATGGAACAGCGAAATTTGGAGCAACGATGCGTCATCAAATTTTGAGTTAATCTTGGTGACTCCACGATTGACATTTACGAATAGTTGCAACGAGTCTTTCCGGAATATTCCGTATCAAGAGCACAAGTTTTTTGGTGGCATTTTTGTATTTTTGGAAACCCGAGAAGCAGTGGAGGCCTTTAACATCGAAAACCAATTAAGACACTTGGATGCGCACACTATACTTTGTCGCACGGCCATCTCCATTAACGCGTTTATATCGTAAAAAAGGGATTCCGATGGTTCCTTAGCTTCCACCATTCTCGTAATAACAGTCCGCGTGACTTGTTTTTTCCGCCAAGAATCTAGTTAAGCAGTTCACCATTTCTACGAAAACTGAAAACCAGATAACTATTTTAAAGAAAATATTATAGATGTGTTATAAAAGAGGGAGAGTACCGCCACCAGCAAAACGGTGAATTTGAATAGAAGCAACAAACAGGAGATTATTTATGTAAATAAGAAAAAGCGTTGGGGATAAAACACAAACCTGGGGAATGTCAGCATTCATTTGGTGAAATGTATACTTGTAGCTATACAAAAAAACTTGAGTTGAACTTATTAATTTCAGGAGGAAATCGTCTCCTGAAATAACTTCTTATTAATTTTTTATTAATTTGAGGAGGTCTGAGCGATAATTTCTTATTAATTTTAGAAGGCAATTGTCGATTCCATATGCATGCATTTTCTACAAAAGAGCTTAATACCAAACTCTATCAAATGCCTTCGAATTATCCAGTGCACAAACCACAAATTCTCGAGAAAAATGGAGAATGTGGTCCCGCCTTTTGGCTAGATATGTTATCATATCGCTAGCGGATCTACTGTTACAGAAACCATATAGACAATCACTAAGGTACTTCCGTAAATCAAAATATTTTTTTGCTGATGCTTTATTTACCTTAGAAAGAAAGAGCGCTAGTTGAATGGGTCTATAATTAGAGAGACAAAAGTTCAATTTCCATCCACTGTTGACACCAAATAATTATAATTTATTTTTTAAAGAAATACTGAATCATTATTAAAATAGTTTCGTTGTGAATTTGCGGGTATCTCATACTATTGAAATGAAATAGGTCGTACCTTTCTAACTGCTTTTCTTTACCTTATATAGGGTTGTCCGGGAAGTAATTTCGTTTTTTTTTTATAAAAGAGAAAGACGATTTTCTTATAGTGAATTAATATTTTATTCAATTAAATATTGTCTAGTCTGATACAATACTCTTTGCCATAAAAGCTTTTGCTGAGTGGTCAAACTTGTATGAGGTTTTGCATTATCCTGTTGGAACACTATACCTTTCCTATTGACCAATTCTGGCATTTTTCTTTAAGTGAATCATTCAATTTGTCCAACTGATGACAATATACTTCAGAATTGATCGTTGTGTTACTCGGTAGAAGCTCAAAATAAATGATTCCTTTGAAATCCCACATTATTTTGATAAATATTGGCTTTCGAAGTGCTTTGATCCGGTTCATCTTTACTACTCCAGGATCTTTTACGCTTAACATTGTTGTAGACAACCCATTTCTCGTCCCAAGTGATGATACGCTTCAGAAATGAATCATTTTCTTGGCGTTTGAGAAGAAAATCACAAACGTCAATGCAATGGCACAAATTTTTTTCCGTAAGAAGATGAGGAACCCATATGTCGAGCTTTAAGATAAAACCTAGCCGTTTCAAATGATCATGAATGGTCGAATTCGATAAATTTAATCTCTCAGCGATCCCAAGAGTTGTTTTTCGTCGGTTTGCATCAACTCATGCCTTTATTGTGTCTTCATCAGCATCAACTGGCCTTCCAGAACGTAGTGCATCTTCGAGATCAAAATTACCGGATCAAAATTTTGCAAACCAGTTTTGGCACTGGCACTCACTGAACACATTTTCTCCATACACATCGGATAATTTTTTTCGCTTGAACAGCATTTTCATCTTTTCTATAGCAAAAAATTAAAATATGCCGAAAATGCTGTTTTTCACTTTCCATATTTAAAAGGGTATCAACCAAAAACTTGCTAAGTCAGCTGTCAAAATACATATGATTATGCGGCTTAATTGTGAAGTTGGTTGTGAAAAAATACAATTAAGTCCTCTGTTGGGAAACAACGAAATTACTTTCCGGACAACCCAATATATTAGCTGTCTTCCACTGGGAAAATTTTGCTACTCACAAGTACTTGGAGTAGATGCCCAATGAACGCAAAATTTACTGACAGAAGTAAGATATAACCTCAAAATAGTCAACAACAATACTGAGTTGATTCAGCTTGTCAACGTGAAGTGAAGTTAATATGTTTCGTACAACTTTTGAATTTGATAAATATTACATAATGACTAAAAATTGGACCTATAACGAGCGTAATAAATGTTTATGCCAACCGAAAATAGGAATATTTTTATAATAAAGTAAACATAAACAATAAAAACAAAATTATGATACTTCAACATAACCAACGAACCCGCTAAGCCGTCGGGTTTGGGAACTAAAATCCCCCTACCGTAAATTTTATGCGTAACTATTCATGCAATCTACTCATTTGTATGAGCAAAAGTAGCTGCGAGGAAGACAGCTATTATTACAACGTAGAATGGCTCTGGCGCGTTCCAGACCTCCCGTAATTTGTTGAATCGTAGCCAATATCTATACTTTAAGTTATTATCTTATCAAAATCTTTTTCTTTTTTTTAAAAACACAATTTCACGTTATAAACATAATTAATCTTTACAAAACTTCCACTAACTTTTTTATTTGATTTAATGATAAACTATAATAATTTGCGATAGAGGAAATTTTAATACAATTATATTTTATTCTCTATGAATTAAGGTATCCTTTTCTTCTATTTTATCTTCTATATCAAGGATTTCTTCCATATCGAACTCTTCCATTGTCGGACATGGTATATCCTTTTTTAACTCTTCCATCATATCGCGGATATTTTCTTGCATTTTATTTCTAAAATCGCTTATTTGATCTTTAACATCATTAATTTTGGTTTTGAACTCTTCACCTTCTCTTTCGGCAGCCTCATTCATTTCCTTTATATCACCAATCAATTTGTCATAATGTTGGATAACTTTCTGCATACTATTTTCATTTGTTTTAATTTCCTTATCGAGCTCTTTAAACACATTTTCAAAATATTCTTTATTTAAAAACAACAATTTTACTTTTCTAATATGTTCTAAATTTAAAAAAAACAACTATTTCCCTTACCTAAATCAGTTTTATTCAATTTAAAATCATTTTCAAGTTTACTTTCAAAAGTGCCATCATCGAGGTCCTTTTGAAATTGTTCCAAAAATGTCGATGTCTCGTCTATTTTGATATCGTTCAAATTAATTCCATACTCGTTCAATAATTCTTTTGTGTAGACCATGGGTTCCAGAATCTTATCCATCGGTTCAGATATTTCTACTTTTATATTTGATACCTGCTCATAATTATCATCAAATAAATATTTAAATTGATAATTAATAAATATTTTTCAATTTAACAATTCATTTTACTAACCGCAACATTTATGTTTTCTTGACCTTGTTTTTCTGCATCTTTTGCTGGTAATGTGCTTTTATCAGAATCCATTTTTTTTTAAATTAAAAAATTATCAAATATGTCAGCTGATTGATATTTGGAAATATTAATCCTTTCCATAAAAGAAAACAAACAGAACATTCATATATATCAAAATAAATAGTTTAAATATTCGTCGAATAACTTCATCATGAAAAAATGCTAATTGTTACAGGATCGCATCATCACTCAATGAATAATTGATGAGTAAAAAAATGTCAACAATTTTTTTTTTAAAATGCTACACTTAGTAAAATTTTTAATATTATTTTTCATCTACAATTTAGTCTATAATTTTTTTCATGAGTGGAAATGAAATAAAATATCGTTGACATGAAAAAAAAACCTAAAAATCAAGCAGTAGTAGTTGTTTTAATTTTTTACAATTAGTAGGAATGGAATCTATGAAATAATCTACACATAATATCGCTAAGCTTATTGAATTTTATTAAAAATAATAACTGGCAAATTGTAGAAACTCTCAATTTCTACTCCAAAAAAAAATTTTATATTCCAAAAGGATAAAAAAGCTGATAAAAAACCCTGGAAGCGAGTTTTCTTTTATCCAAATCCCCATTCAATTGGAGTCCAGCGAAGAAAAAAAACTGATAAAAAACCCTGGAAGCGAGTTTTCTTTTATCCAAATCCCCATTCAATTGGAGCTCAGCGAAGGAAAAAAAACCAAATTAAATTTATTTAATAGTTAAAAAGCATTTATTTATATATATTTTTATATTAATCATCGTATTTAATAATAAAATATTTTCATATCTTAAAGGGTATCTAAAAATATCCAACTTTAAAACCATTATATTTATTTCAGATTCAAACCAATTTCTGTCAAATATAGACACCAGCTTTTATTTGAACAATTATTTCTAGTATATTAGTTAATATAACCTATATATTTAATGATTTCGTTTAATTAAAATATTTATGATAAATTCTAATTTCAGTTTTACAATATATTCTAATTTATTTTATGTGTATATGAAATAGCCAATTACAAAACTATTTTATTTATTCGTTTAGTTAAATTGTTCTTATTTTACTTCATGTGATTTTGAGAATTATTACTTCATTTAGTTTGTTTTATATTTTTTTTAACTGAGTTTCTCTAAATATCGAAAATATTTTACGATTATTCAATATAAATTAAAATGATTATAAACTTTAGCAAATACATATCATATATATTTTTTTCGAAATTCAATTTCGAAAAAAAAGCCATTGATAATACGAAAAATATTTGTCACAATATTTTTATGTAAAATGTTGGCTAGCTTGTATATAGGAAGATGGCTGACGCCTTAACTTTGTCAAGTGTGTAATGAGGCGTTAAAATTGTGAGAAATTTGTTAAACACGCGAAATAAAGCTAAATAATTTTAATGTAAAAACGAAGTGAAAAAGCCGATATATATGGTGAATATTGTATTTTGTAAATATTTCAATATCGGAAGACGGTTTCGACGCTGTTATTGTCAACATAGAATAGGAAAATAAGTGGCATCGCGCCCGACCACAACCGCGGAGCACGCACCTGGGGCCTTTCAGCTTGTGCTTTGTCATTTCGTTAAAGTGTGTGCGTACTAAACATTGCGAGCCTGTTCTGGCCTTTTAAGAAATTTCCAATGACGCTATTTCACAGTCAAACGGAAGGCATTGCCGATCACAGTGATCAACACAATAAATTCGAATATTTACATAAAATAGTTGCCTCGACTATAGAAGTGAATAGAAATCTGGAATTTATGCGCCTATAAATAGTTGGAGCCCTAGTGTTATTGTTGCTGTTGTGCCGCTGTTGCTAACAAAGGCGAATTCATGAAATTTTTGGTGCGTTTTTATTTCGGCGTTTTAGTTGACATATTGACATGAGCTCAGTAACTATGTGATAATTTGGTAATTGCTGTTGTCCCGCCAAACTGTTACACAACGTGTTTATTATTGAAGTGGCAATTTATTTATTTTCAAAAAGCAATTGTAATTGTGTCAATTTGATTGTTGTTCATTTATATTTTTTTAAATTTTTTTTGTTATAAATATAACCGGCACTTGTATTCATTAATTAACTGTGCCCTACGAAAACTTAGTGAAATCTCCAAAAATATGTTCATTTCTAAAATCTCAGTACGCCCGGAACATTAATATTATTACGTTATTTCTAAATTAATCCGTTAAATTTATTAAAAACAAATTTTAACAAATATTTCCTATAATGGCAAGCCAACAAGTGGAAATTGTACTACGGAATAAAACCTGCTTATGGACTAATCATGAATATAAAAGTTGGTAAACGTTTAATATATCAGAATTCATACGTAATTTCTTCTTTAATTATGTAATATTTTATAGATTTTCTTATGTCTTGTGAATTTCTTATAAAATTGTTTATTATAAGTCGGCAAGATGATTTGTCTGTAACTGCATATCAATATGCAAGTATCTTAGATAAATTCAATGTTTAAAAGTACTGATGTTATTATTAAGAAAAATGAATATTCATTTTATGCATAAATTTAAAATAGTTAGTTAATTTTGTTTTATTTTTATTTTTACGGGACATCAAATTTATTCATAAATAATTTTTGGCGGGAATTTGAGACTGAAAGTGATTAGCTATTAAATAATGAATTTTATTTTTATTATAATCACGTATTTATTAATATTTGTTTGTTTTTCAGACACAATGAATAGTGTGGTATCATTTAAAATGTGCGATAACGAAATGAATTCATTCCAAGATGATGGCAGTGCAGTTAAAGATAGAAATACAGGAACTCCGTCAACGACACCGCCATTACCTCCTCCATCATCATCCCCTTTGCATTTATCGCCGTCATCTTCGTTGTCTGAAACAACAAATAATAAAACAGTTGCATCAGAAACAACAGCAACTGCAATTAATATGGAAGCCAAATTGAATGGTGATCACATAAGTGCAAGTAGAGATCAATGGGACAATGATGAAGACAGTCTGTCTTCGTCCTCTTCATCATCATCATCATCATCATCATCATCGTCAGCATCATCGTCTTCTTCATCCTCATCTTCGCATAGTTTATCAACAAATGAAAACAAAGATGAGGATTCATCAGAAGAAAAAAATATAACAAATCATTGGAGGGAAGAGTTTGAAAAAGAATTAGGAATATTTGAGAGAGATGAAAGTGACAGAAATGAACCCGAAAATTGTACAAAAATGGATTTTAATTCAGAATATGAAATGGAAATTAACTCCTCAGATTCAGATGAATTAGACACAGAACCAATGCAAAAAGACGAATTTAATAAATCACATAATTTAGATGATGAACAAAAAAATAGTACGAAAGATCTCAAAAAAGAGATGGATACAGGATCCCAGTTATCAAAATCAAATGAAGAAATCGGATCCGATATCGAAATGGAAACTGATTCTGAACCAGAACTTGGAAATGGACCAGCTACTGAAGATATAGACTCAGATATAGATTTAAATTCGGATTCGAATCCAAGTAGTAAGAACTTTGATAAACAAGTAAATGTAACGGAAAATCTAGTAGATGATTCAGTAAAAAAAATGGATTCAAAAGAAGTTTCGTCAGATATTGAAGATGATAGTTTTGATTCGAAAACTGACCATAAAAAAGAAGAAATGGAATCTAATAAAGAAAATGATATATTAATGGAACTAACGTCTGAAGATAAAGAAAAACATGAATCTATTAAAAAGGGGAGTAAATGCGTTGATGATAAAGTGGTGAAAGATAACATGACAGGAGATCAACAGTATAAAATGATTAGTGATTCCGGTAAATCTGAAAATTTGGAAAATGAATCAGAAAAAGATTTTGAAATGAGTTTAGATCTGGCGTCACAATCCGAGGAAGATCGAAACATAAGTTTGGAAAACGAACTTGTGCCAAAAAATCAATCAGTAGTTGTAAATGAGCCACAAGCAAAATTAGGATCCAGAATAGAGGAAGTGGACGAAAATGTAAAAGAAAACATACCCCTATTGAAATCAGATAATTTATTTGTACTTGATGGAGATAAAAAATCTGAAGAAAATTCAATAGAGGCAGAATCAATTTCACAATTAGAAAAAAGCCTTCTCGAGGCAGAAAAATATTTTGAAGTTAAAAATTTTAACCAAAAATCAGAATCAGTTCGGGAACAATTAATAGACTCAGATTCTGAATCTTCAAATGAACCGAATTTAGAACCAACGATAAAACCGGAATCAGAACCTGGAAAAGAATTGGAAACAGAATCTAGAATAGAAGCAGAATCGGAGTCTAGAATAGAAGCAGAATCAGAGTCTAGAATAGAAGCAGAACTGGAGTCTAGAATAGAAGCAGAATCAAAGTCTAGAATAGAAGCAGAATCAGAGTCTAGAATAGAAGCAGATTTAGAGTCTAGAATGGAAGCAGATCCAGAGTCTAGAATAGAAGCAGAATCAGAGTCTAGAATGGAAGCAGATTCAGAGTCTAGAATAGAAGCAGAATCAGAGTCTAGAATGGAAGCAGATTCAGAGTCTAGAATGGAAGCAGATTCAGAGTCTAGAATAGAAGCAGAATCAGAGTCTAGAATAGAAGCAGAATCAGAGTCTAGAATGGGAGCAGAATCAGAGTTTAGAATAGAAGCAGAATCAGAGTCTAGAAAAGAAGCAGAATCAGAACCTAGAAAAGACTCAGAATTAGAAAAGCAATGTGATTCTCAATTGGAAATGATGAATAAACTAGAATCGGATTCAGAGAAATTGTATCGGATAAAATCTCAGGAAAGCGTTTCAAAAGAAGAATGCAGAGAAATCTCAAAAGTTCTACAAAAAAGAAAATTGAGTGATTCTGAAAGAAGTTGCTCAGATGAAAAAAGGCTATGTATGGAAGATAATTTAGAGTGCAATCATTTAGATATAGAACAGCATTTGGCAAGTAGCCCAAAGCGGCTAGTAAGTAACTCTGCTAGTTGTAGTGATAAAGAGGGCAATTCGAGTGATTTGTTGACTAGTAATAATATGGAAATAGGAATGTCTGCGACCTCTCTTCTGAGTCAGCATGATATAAACATGTTACCGACCACTGCGGCGGTAGGATCTTGTGAAAAAAATAAGGCTAAATCGAAAAGTTATCTTCATGTTGAATATTATGCTCAAAAGCTAGGTTTGAAACCAGTTATGACTTACAAATGCTTTAAGTGTCCTGATACAACATTCGAAACTCTGCAGGAGTTGCGACAGCACAATAAGCAATGCCTTTTTAGTGATACAAAAGATAAAAGTGCATCTCACGATCTGATTGCGGATAACAGTCAGTCGTCTACAAGTCCGATGGGTGGTGACAGTCAGAACTTTGGCAAAGAAATATTAAATCAGACCTCAACTGTCGAGAGTAGTAAGAAGCAAATGTATTTATGTTCGGCATGTAATTTATATTGCAATCGTTGGAATCTATTTTTACACATGCGAGAAGTGCACAAACGGTATCTGTGCCTATATTGCATAGGAATGTTTCCGAGCGCCGAACGATTGACAGTGCATTTGGAGATGAAGCATGACTTGGAGCAAAATCATTTCGAGAATCAAGATAAGTTTAGCCAATCAATGACGAATTTCAGTCATTTAATGTGCTGTACCTGCGAACACGTATTCAAAAAAAACGAAGAATTTTCTAATCATATATGCACGGATTACATGGAACCATGTTCTATATGTGGACAAAAGGGTCGTCACACCAATACATGTACAGCATTGGTATCAGAGAGGCACAAAAATCGACCTAAGAAAAAAGATAAAATAACAGATCGTCAGCACAAACAAAAAAGTATTGAACCTCCGTCGGGAAAACTTAAGAAATTATTATCGGATGGTAAAAATGTGAATAAAAATTATCTTAAAAATAGAAATGAAGCAGAAATATTGCCAAAAGTAAAAGAACAATTAAAACAAAACAGTGGAGAATTTGAGTTTAAAAGTCCGAACCTTAATGGCTGGTTGGCGGCCAACAGAGACCAGTACGATAATATCTACAATAGGACAGATACTATTGTTGGGAAAATGTTAGAATCGCGATCTGGCAATAATACTGATGGCGGTGCCATGCTGTCTGGAAAACAATTACTTCCAGTTGACGTGCCCAATAGCAGTGATTTAAGTGTAGAGTCCTTAGGTAAGAATTTTACACATAGTATAAATAGTGATAATTTAATTAATATTATTCAAAAAGCAGGAATTCCATCAGATTCTAATAGACAGCTAGTTAACGGTGCCAGCTCATTAAATAGCGACAATAACTGGAATACAAATAAATATCAAGGCAATTGGCCAAATTCAGCTGAGGATGAAGATAGCGATAGTTCCAGTGATAGCAAAAAAGACAACAAAAACAATAGCGCTAATGTTTCAAATTCAGCTATTGAATGTGCAATTTCAACACCTTCGAATAATGCAGAGGAAAGCAGTACCAATGTATCACGACCATTATTAGTTCCCAAGTTAAAAGTTCGAATACCGAAAGGCTTTCAAACGCCTTTGGAATCGGAACAATCATCTACTGAGTCAGACGATGACGAAGACGATGATGCCGAAGAGGAGGAGAGTGACGATGAACAAAACGAACAAAATGAAACTGCTGAAGTCAATAATGAACAGAATATATCGGAAGATTCTACAAAACATAATACTGATAGCCAGAGTAGCGGTGAAGAAGATACTGACATGACGAATTCGAAAGAGGATAAATGTTTGGCAAACACGTTGGGAGATAAAGATAATTTCGAAGGTAATTTGGGATCTACGCAAATTTCTGAAGAAGGGCAGCAACATATGATGGAATCGCAGCAACAGTTAGAAACCAGTAATAAAAAAGATTCTCCTCAATCTACTGAAAATGACCAAGTGAAGTCAGCAGGAGATGAAGTTCAACCAGAATTATCAAATGTTTCCGAAGACGGCATAACTGTGGCTGATGAAGATGTTCCCCTGTTAGATCTTTCACTAAATTGCCCGCTCGACAAAATAGATAAAATCGATTTTTTGCGGATCTGCTTAACGACAGCTTATCCGCATTGCTTATATTGTAATCATGCACGTCGTATTGCTGTTAACGCGATTAGTTTCACATTACATTTAATTTCGCAGCATCGTTTCTCGGCCACAGTTGATAGCATCACGGCTGAAGAGTTACAACCATCGACAATTGTTTCGAAGCTAAAGAGTTTCTTGTGTTTGGAAGAGGATTCTTCAGAAATATATTTTAATTTGGAGAATTATTGCAGTTGTGAAAAAGATGAACAGAAAAATTGCCATTTGTACGATCGGATATTTGAATGTTTCCAATGCCGTTTCGAGACGCGAGTACATAAAGAACTCTATCTGCACAATCGGAAAATGCACTTGAAATCGGCAATTCTGTGTTTCATGTGCCATGCGAGCTTCTTCAGCTATAGTGAACTTTTGTGTCACATGTGTTCCGGTACCCCTAATAAGTGCGCTTTCTTTGATATAAAATTTCGATGTTGCCTCTGCAATGTTGACAACATACCATCGGCATTTCGCCTTATGGTGCATTTGCGCAAAAAACATTTTGCTTGTGATGTTTGTCTCGAAAATTGCTTTGATCAAAGCCGCTTATCCAGTCATGCATGGAAACACAAGCTACAGCACTTCTGCTATAGATGCGGAATTTCGTATCGCAATAAACCAGACATAACCAAGCATTTGTTTTGGAAACACGGAACGGAAAGTGTTCTTTGCAAAAGATGCTTGCAGAAAAAATGGCCACACGTTTATCATTTCTGCGTACCACCGTCTGTATTTGTTTGCGAAGTATGCAATATGGGATTCTCGCGAGCGGTGGCGTTAAAAGTCCATAAACGATTGCACAATGATGACGCTCCGTATGCCTGCAATGAGGATAATTGTGACAGAAAATTTATTTCACGAAAACTTTTGCTCAAACATATCGCCAGGCATTCGGAGGCAACAATCGAAACAAAGTCGGATGTAGTTGAAAGTGGTGAGGCACCGAATAAAACATCGGAAAACGAGGACAAATCACATGACATCAAAGTTGTTGATAGTAACAAGTCGTTAGAAAAACGGCATAGAGAAAATACAGTTGAAGGCGAAGTAAAACGAAAACGGAAAAAAGCGAAAAAGGATGCCGGAGAAAATCTGGACGATTTAGATCTACCGGCACCGAATCTCTCCGAAAGTGATAGCAGTGATTCGTCAGACGGTGAGCATGTGAAATTCGAGGGCAAGAGTATTCATCATGTACCGAAAGTAATGTTATCACCAGCATCAGATGCAGGTGGTGAAGATGATGCTGAAAACGGTCCAATAGTGGATATCTGGGATAACTTTAGAAGTTTCCAAGCTAGTCAACCGAAACCCATAGGGGAGGAGGACGACACAAACGATGATCCTCCTCCACCTCCTATATTGCACGTGGCACAATCTGATCATGACTACTGTGCTATGTTCAAGAGTTTGTCTGCCACAAACAATTCAAGTGAAAACGTGAATGCAAATGGTAACTGTTCTTTAGAGGGAAAAGAACAAGAAGTCGTTGAAAAAGGAGGGGGGAAATCTTCACCCCAAAAGAAAAAACAAAAGTCACCTCGTCGAGCCCAATCTGGAAGTGATTCATCTTCGAGTGACTCGAGCAGCGGTTCTGATTCTAGTTGTTCGTGTGGTTCAAACTGTAGTTGTAGCAGTTCCAGTGGCAGCTCCAGCGATTCTAGTTCGAGCTCTGATGACAGCGATAGCTCTACGTCGGCAGGACGTCGAAAAATTGCAGCACGAAAAGCTGCTAAATTGGCAAAACGAAATCGCATCAAGAGCGAAAATACAACAAAGGCTAATTTATCAGACGTGGTCGATGTGGTCGGCACCGATGCAAAACTATCGGATATCGCTAATGCGGACGATATAATAATGGAATCCGATCTGGAAACGAATGAGTCTGCAACTGATGAGGACTTTTATGATGAAAATCCACAAAAAATAGCCCACCAACTACTTATGGAGCGTAGAAAACAATCTCAACAAGTTGATTTCTATGAGCATAGTCGACCATCCACTCCGTCATTACCTGAGGAAATGATAAAAGAGAAAAAAGTTAAAATAAGGAAAAAGAAAAAGGAACGCAAGGCAGCTAAACAAATTTTACAGAGTGATTTCCACTCGGCGACAAACATTCCAACGAATACTTTTCAAAGTCACAGTCACCAACTGGAAGAAGAACATTTACAGCAACAACAAATACAGCAACAACAAATACAGCAACAACAAATACAGCAACAACAAATACAGCAACAACAAATGCAGCAACAACAAATTCAGCAACAACAAATCCAGCAACAACAAATACAGCAACAGCAAATACAGCTACAACAGGAGCAGCATCAGCAACAAGAGTATGAGTATCAGAAGCAATTAAGACTTGAAGAATGTCAGAAGCTACAACAAAAGTTGATACAACAACAGCAGCAACTTATTCAAGAGCAACAGATGAAGGTCCAAAAACAGCATCAGCTGCAAAGACAACAAAATGAACAAATGACAGAAGAACAAGAACAGATTGAAAAAGAACAGGAAGAACTTACCCCACAGCAGCAGAACCTGCTACAACAACAGCAACATCATTTGCTCCTGCAACAGCAACAACAACAACAACAACAACAACAGCATGAGCAATTAGACCATTTGCAGCACTTGAAAGATCAGCAACAGGTTGTGCACCAACAAATATCGATTCTACCACAGCAGGAGGATAAACAAGCACAACAACAATCACCACAACACCATGTTCAGCAACAACAAATTGATGTAACAACACAAGCAACCTACTCCAGTACTATGCAATCTGCTGTTATGTCGAATCAGTCCGTTTTACCCTTAATGCAATCGTATACTTCGACACCTGTTAATAAGAATATTCCATTAAGCACGTTGTCACCAGTATCGGCAATAATAAATCCACACGAAACGATGGGCACACCACTGACGTCTGTACCAACATCAGCAGCACCCATTTCCTTAAAAAGCCGCCACAGCACAGAAAGTGGTTCGGATGTTGATGGACCGTTGAAACGTTCGAAACGGCAAAGACGACCAAATAAGTTTTATGGATACACCAGTGACGATGAAGGATGTTCAAGGATGGTAACAGGTCCAGCTGCGTTTAAGCCGACACCGCCGCCAAACTTAACATGGCGTAAGGAAGATCTTCCTAAACCATCAAAACAGTCCTCGGGAAAGAGTAATAGAGGTGGCGGATCAGGGTCTAAAAAAAATACTCCTTGTAACACACCACCATTACCACCGATTCCAACCTTGAAAATCCGTAACGCTTCAAGTTTCCAGGCGATCGCAAGTCCATCAATCCAGAAACCGCCTCCAATTGTAGAACCTATGAAAATTCCATCGGTTCCAGTACATTATATTCAACCGGCGGCACAACTTTTTAGTGGCAGCAATAAAGATAGTAACGAAAGTGATAGTAGCGATGAAGATAAACTGACCATATCGACTGGCAGAAAACGTAAAAAGGCATCAGCATTAGCAAGTCAGCCAGTATTAACTGGTCACCATACGACGCCTAAGACTTTACAAAGTCAAACGGCATCTCGTGTTAAGTCACAATCGTCACCACGCCCGCCAACAACACATTTACATTCGAAAGAAGCACAATCAACAACGGTACAGCGTACCAAAATTGGTGCGACAAGTGGACCTAGCACATTTCCTGGTTTAAAAGGCGTCACGTCATCGGTTCTAACACCATCAGAAATTCCTCCAGCTCTGCGTCCTAATCCGGACCAAGAACTGTTACAGTATTTCCAAGAGAACCATATTCGTTACCCAGTTCATCCGCCAGCAAGTGCACGACCAGCACGTGAAGGCGAAAGTGTCTATTGCTACTGTCGTTGCCCTTACGATGAAGTGTCCGAAATGATCGCATGCGACGGTGACAATTGTCTTATTGAATGGTTCCATTTCGAGTGCGTCGGTATAATGGTTCCGCCGAAAGGTAAATGGTTTTGCCCAGAATGTAAACCGAAACATCCGTTAGATGTAGGCGACTTTGAGAACACATGAGATACGGTAGATATTTTGCGATTCGCACCCGACAAGACTATATGCCGATCGCCTCGTGCTACTTTATAGTGTGTGTGGTGATGATAATAATAACTATCGCAGCGACAGGACAAGAGAAGGACAAGGAAATTTTGATATATTTTTGTTGGCAAGAAAATAGGAATTATCATATTTGAATTTCGTTCTTTTTTTTTTAATTTAAAATCCGGCCATTCTCCATAACTAGTATTGATGTGCATCACTTTCTTAATAAAATATCAGTTTTTCAATTTGGCAGATTTGATGGCAAATTTATTATGTATTTCTACAAAATTGAAGAAAAATTCTACGAAATTCAAATTTGTCTTTAAAAAAGATATAAATGGCATTACCGTGCAGCGTTCCTCCGATTGTTGGTAGTCTTCAGTAATTATTTAAGCACAAACTTGACGTAATTTGTTTTTAAAACTAACTATGCCAATAATATGACAGTGAAAGGTTTTTTTTCAAAGTTTTTTCTTTGTAAATAATGTAAATAAACGAAAACTGAAATCTATGCAATTTTATTCAAGACATACATACGAATAGAGAGTTATATACTTGGCTAATATATATATATAAAATAAATCAATCTTAACTAATGTGATGATTTTATTAATATTTATGTAGATTAGAAATTACAAAAAAAAACCTAAATCACTGAAAAATTTGATATAAACAAAAAAAAATGTTCGCTCTTATTTTTAACATATAGTGGTGGAAGGAAAAATTAATAGAATTGGAAAAAAAGTGAAAGGTTTTGTAAACCTCATTACAAAAGAGGTACTCCTTAGATCATAGGCTCAGCAATTGTCATCTGCAAATTGTCTAGAAGAGCAAAAAATAATTTAAAAATTTAAAAAAAAACTTGTACAAATAAATAGTTAGTTGTTTAATTTTTTAAGTAAAAAGTTCAGTTTAGTTCGTAATTAATTTTTAACTAATAATAAGAGAAATTGTGAAGATTTTATTTTCTTCTATCTTACAAGAGTTTTATTTCAAAGTTTATTCTCTAAACTTGATTATAATACAAAAAAAAGAAAAGAAAATGTAAATAAACTTAATTTATTTATAATAACAAATTAATAGAATTCGAAATTCAAAATACAATAAAAATGAAAGATTCATATAAACTTATATATAAAATATTTTATTCAGTTTACGCCAAGAATATAAGATAAAAATATATATTATAGGGAAAACTATATATACAAAAAATAATTTCTAGTTAATCATTCAAATTATATGTACATATATATTATAGAACATAAAACTATATTTAAGCTTAAGAGTTGTAAATTATATTTCTATTTTAAATATAATAATAATAATAATAATAACAATACTTGTAAAAGAAATTCTGGTCTTTTAATTGTGTGGTTAGATTTCTAAATAGCGTGTTTTGATGTACACATCTTCAATAGGATTTTCAGTTTTTTATAAATCAAAAATTTATTAATAATTTTAATCCACAAATTATTCACGAGAAATTTTTACATTCTGAAAAAGTGAGACCGTATGGTGTGGTTTATGCCAAGGTGGCATCATCGGTCCTTATTTTTATCGAAATGAAGGGAGTTGCCGTTACCGTCAATGGTGAGCTGTACAAATCGATTATAACGAACTTTTTGTGGCCCAAATTTCAAGATACGAGGGTGGTCTCAGAAGTATTCGACCTAACATAGAAAACAAAATAAATTTCGGAAAAAATATCCTTATTTCTCAACTAAGTATCCTTTTAGCTCGATACACCTTTCCCAGCGATATTCAACAGCTTCGACACCATGTTTACTGGAAGAACTGTCAAGCTCCTCAAAATAGCAATTAACCGCAGAATCCACCTCTTCATTGTCGGCAAATCTTTTACCATTGAGCGATTTTTTCAAGTTCGGAAAGAGGAAATAATCCGAATGAGCTAAATCTGGCGAATAGGGTGCGTGAAGAAACAATTCTTTTTTTTTCAAAATTCTCATTTCTCTGAATTGGTGAATAAACAAAATTTTCGTTACTGGGCTAACACCAATCCACATATTATTTACGAGGAACGTTTGCATTCCGAAAAATTAATCGTTTGGTGTGGTTTATGCCATGGTGGCATCATCGGTAATTAGTTTTTGCAAAGTAAGGAAAGAGTTGCCGTTACTGTTAATAATGAGCTGTACAAATCGAATAATAACGAAATTTTTGTGACTTGAATTGGAAGCTACCAGGGTAGTCTCGAAAAGTACCCGACCTAACAAAGAAAACATAATAAATTTCGAAAAAAATATCTTTTTTTTTTTTTAACTTAATCTCCTTTTAGCTCGATACACTTTTCCCAGCGATATTCAACAGCTTCGACACCATGTTTATTGTGTTTATGAAACAACAATTTTTGTCACTCAAAAGATGCAATAAGTTCGTATAATACTCACCGTTAATTGTTTTTCCTTTTTGAAGATAATCAATGAAAATTATCCCACGCGCATTCCAAAAAATTGACGCCATGACCTTGCCAGCAGAAGGATCCGTTTTGGCCTTCTTTGGAGCAGATTCTCAGCTTTCAGTTTATTCTTAATCTCAGGTATGAGGTAATAGACGCATGTTTCATCCATGGTTGACGCAAAAACTCGGTTTAGTTATTCTGAAACATCGCCAAACACTTGATTGAAACATCCTCACGCCGCTGTTTATGCTCCATTGTGAGCAACACAATATTGGTTGAACTGAAAAAAAAGTAATTTTTTTCGAACAACAACCGCCATTTATCCTTCAGGGCGGATAATTCTGGGACTATCTTCGTATTGATTTAACGCATATATGGTTTCATCCAGACGGTGCTACGTTCCACACAACCTATGCCACAATCGATTTATTGACGAGTCGATAATTTCAACAAAGGCAGATGTGCATAGACCTACAAGAAATTGTGATTTAACACCTTCGGACTTCTTCTTGTATGGTTATTTTAAGCCATTGGTTTATGTCAATAAACCAGCAACTATTGTTGCATTAAAATTAAATATGGAACGCCAAATACGTGATCTAAGACAGAATTTATTGAGCAAGGTGGTCGAAAATTCGAACTAACTTATTTGGTTTTGTAGACGAAGCAGAGGCCGCCATTTAAATAACGTTATTCTCAGAACATAATGGCTTCGATTATACTTATAAAATAAACTAATAAATTTTACTCTAACACATTTCTATTTTGTTTTATTTGCAAAAAAAACATATCACTCTAATTGAAAAAAAATACCAAGAGTCCGGTAAAACATGCATGCAGCAGCACATCCGTGAAGAATAATGCTAAGAAAATACAAGTGCGTGAAAAAGCCCGTGTATTATTTTGACGCCCACACTCATACAATAGCGATCATTGATATATTGGACCATCTACCCTATATAACTATGAGTTAAAATGTGGAATATAAATTGTAGGTAATCTTAGACAGAAAGCGCAGAAAAAAAATTTACTAGATAAGAACACGTGCATGCATAAGCACGTGCGTCTTTTTAAACGTGCACGCTTCCATTTAGCTCTTTAATGTTGGTTTCTATTCTATGGCTTCGATAACCATATCGGAGAATTTATAACATGCATATTTTTTTAAAGAAAATTATGGCATATCAAATTTAGGCTATTTCATATAAAAATCATAAACAAAAGTTACACGTGAATAACTCGTACGTGCAAAACAACGTGTATATTTTTTAAACTGAACACCGTCGCTTAGCATTTTAATGTTAATTTTTATACGATGGCTATGACGAATTGGGCATGTATATTCGAATCAGTTAAAATGTGATGAATTAATTGTCGATTATCGTAAACCGTAAATGAATAATTGTAATTACAAATAAACTTGTTTACAACAGTTTTGACGTTTATATAAATAGTAATCAAAACACATTTTAGTCATAATTTTCTTTTATCTTTTAAAATACTCTGAACTGGTTTCCGCATACTTCGCCGATTACTAATTCAGTAAAAAATGAAGTAAGAAGAAATATTACCGATCGAGTAAATTCCTTAAAAGTTCGTTAACTTCTTCCTTAATCTGTATGAGTGTTTAAAAATATCCTGCTGCACTTTCAAAATATTTAATTTATACATTAAAACCATATTTAATATACTATATGCTTTTGTTAAGTATGAAAATATACTCAAAAAAAAAAGAAGAAGAAGGAAATCAAATCAAAATACCAAAAATAGACTGGTGTCATCGAAAATAATAACAATAATCAAGTTCAGAAAAGACAATACAGAATAATATTAATGACTTTTTAAATATCCCACTTAAGTTGAAAGGAATTGTTATCCTTAACAAAAACTGAAAATATCAAATCAATAATAAAACTATAACATTAAGCATACAATTGAATTGATATTTTACGGTATTTAATGTCATCCTTAACAAGCTCTTTACAATAATTACTGCGAATGGTCAAGAAGCTAAAGTTGCTTTCAAGGATATCGTTTCGTTTCTTTCTATAATTGGTATTCTAGAACGCAGATTTGAAAAAAAAGAATCTCAGGTATGGTCATGAATTTTGATGGAATTTTCTTGTAAGCCATATAATTACGAACGAAAAATCATGTTATTTTTATGCAAACAGTAAAAAAAAATTGTCTATACAAATTTTAGTCGAACAAATTAATGACTTTCAAAGAAAGGATTATCCATTTTGTAGTTCGAAAAGTATAAACCTCTCATTTAATTTCGAGATTTAGTGAAGTCAATTGGCCTCCAAGATCATACGATTTGATGCTATTGGAGTTTTTCTTGTAGACTTACGTAAAATATCGCTTTTAAGCACATAATCTACAAATTTTATACCATTTAAAAACCAACATCCATCAAGTAATCACCCGAAATGTGTGAAAAGTCATCAAAAATAACCTCAAAGAGATAAAGTCCTGCAATAAGTCTCGTGGAAGCGTTTTTTATAATGTTATATTTTATACATAATGCCAAAGATAAAGTAATATTAAAAGAATAAATAAAAAATTCTGTTTTTTTTTATTTAGTTTTACTTTCCAAATCACAAATTGGATAATTG
The DNA here is from genome assembly GCA_958298945.1 of Atherix ibis. Lineage (NCBI taxonomy): Eukaryota > Metazoa > Arthropoda > Insecta > Diptera > Athericidae > Atherix > Atherix ibis. Next base: position 23,306,149 of record OY282605.1, on the reverse strand, counting down.
GAAAAATAACAGGGTGGTGTTAATGTTCTAGGTCGATTTTGTTTAGCCGCAATTTTGGTTTGAATGACATTTTTCTGTTCACATTTGACATTTTATTTAAATAATTGTTAAATTGTGAATACGAGGAAAAAGTTACGTGACTTTTAAAATGTTAATTAAAATGCCGAGCAAGTCAACCATTCAGCGTGTACTGCATTATATTGAAAATATGTGAGGCAGAGTGTTGCTGAATGTCCGCGTACTATAAAATTTAATTGACACAACAAGTGCAGGCAAATGACCATGAATGGCGGCGAGACTGGAGTGCTCGAGTTTTACAGCTCGGTATAGATGACCACCATTTTTGGCAAAAAATCATTTTGAGCGGCGAAGCACACTTTGACTTGGCTGGCTTTGTTAATAAACAGAATACCCGCTATTGGGGCACTGAAAGCCCTTAACTGATACACCAAAAACTACTACGCCCTCGTGGAGTAACTGTATGGTGAGGCATTTGGGCCGGCGGCATCATTGTGCCATATTTTTCAAGGATGCTGGAGGCAATGAGGTTACAGTTTACCGCTATTGGGACAGATTGGAAAAAGTTTCTTCTGCTCGAATTGGATCAATTAGGCTTACAGAACATGTTGTTCCAACAAAACGGCACTACATCACGCACAGCTCGTGCTGCGACGCAAATTTTGAGAGAAATTTTTCCTGGCCGAATAATGGTAAAAAGTCGACTGGCCCCCACGATCCCTTGATTTGGATCCTCCCAATTTTTTCGTATGTGGATACTTAAAGGCAAAGGTGTACACTAACAAACCAACTACAACCTCGATATTTAAGAACAACATTCAAAACGGAATTGCTGAAATAACTCCAGAAGTCTGCGAAAATTTTATGAAAAATGTGCTTACAGGAGCTCGACTTTCCGCCGCAACCAGAGATAGACATTTAACATAATTTTAAATATAATACCTGGTGTATGCACCAAAGTTCATTAATTTAAATTTAAAATGTATATACAATTTTTAAATGCTTAGCGAGGGCAATTGCTAGTTTTTCTTAATTTAATTATACATTTTAATTTTTAAAGCATTGTACTGTTTGTCATTTGATAAGACTCTAATTTTAAAAATGAAAGAAATCAAACACATTTTTAAAAAAAAATAACAATTGACTTTATTGTAAAAGTTCATTGAAAATCACATTTTTTGTTAAAATTCTTGAATCATTCTCCAAAATGTTACCTTGCTCCGATGTTTTTTTTTTTAATTTTCAATTTTAAATTTTTCTTGTTTTTGGACTTTGACCATTCAACATATAATTGGTCATGAGAGAAGACTGGTTGATTTAGTATTATGCCAACATGAGCACAGGTTTGGTTTGGATTTTTTTTGAATAAAATCTTAACAAAACAATAATTTCTCCACCATGCTGAGAATAAACTCCATCAATTTGATGATATATTTGGAATTCAGAACGTACATTTTTCAAATTTTCGTTCCTTCGCCTTCTCATGTGATGATCAACTTCTAGCTCACTTCTTGAATGCGATTGATTCTCATTCTCTAATCTTCTTGCTTCTCTATTAGCAATTCGAACACTTCGACGTCTAACTGTTGCTTGTTGAGCTGTCGTCTCATTTGCACGTCGCAATCTTTGAACATCGGCGTTTGCGATCCTTCGATTTTGAATCTGTTTAGTTGATGAACTAGTCCAACAAATTTGACAATATCTTTCATAAACTTGACGTCCTCTTGAAGACGCTTGATTTTGTTCGTCTGCTCGTCGTCGTTCAATATTTGCAGTTGCATTTCTTAATCTCATAGAATGACGCTCGTTATTTTGCTCTTTATTATTCCGTTTACTTTTTGGTGGCATTTTGAATCTATATTAAATTAATCAGCCAATTATTAAACGAAAAAGAAAAAATTTAAATTAACTTACTTGATTCAATTGTAATTTGCAAATTGAAAACAATTCTGAAAAATCAGATTGAAAATAGTTGAAAATGACGTTTCGATTGTAAGATCCGCTGTGTCAATAGTGCGGCGCTTACTGTGATGATGATATCGCACGCTTACTGTGATGATGATATCGCACGTTTACTGTGATGATATCGCATGGGGACGTATATTCCTTTTGTCAGTAGAATTTTTACAAGTGAATATGTTGATTACTATTATTAAAAAAAAACTCACTGGATCGATGATTATTTATCAAATCAAAAAAAAATTCATTATCATCACATGTACACATATGAATATTTTAACGTTTTTCTGAAATTTCATTCGTGACAAAAAACGTTAAAATATCAACTCTTTCACAATTGGCACTATGAAATCTTTCAAAAATATGCAAATATCTTAACAATGACAGAAACTATCTTTATTAAATGATGAATATCATTTTTATCTACAATACAATAAGTTTTTTAATTTTCGTTTAAATTGAGAAAATGTCAAAGATGACCCTTTAACGTGTGATATCTTGAAAATGCAAAATTTTTTTTGAAACAAGTTTTCTTGCATTATAATTTTTTTCTTTACATCATGAAGCTTTCTTGGACGGTTTTATCAAAGACAGAAAACAAAGGATTTTATGTATTTTGAATTTCCGCGGGTCACGTATATTCGATTTTCGATTTTTTTTTCTGGGGTTATGTTGGTACTCATGTCTCTCACTTATGCCGACAAATTCGGCCATTTTGAATGTTTAATTAATTTTTGACAGTTGCTTTGCTTGCACGTGTTTTGTCTCGTTTTTGATTTTTGCTCAATTTTGACCAAAAACAGCATCGCATTAACATTGCTAAGGAGCTGTTAGACTCTGTCCGCGACGACTTAAATTTGTACCAGAGGGTCATACCTTGTGACGAATCATGGGTTTATGGTTATGACATGGAAACGAAAGCTCAATCATCCCAATGGAAGCTGCCGCACGAGCCAAGACCGAAAAAAGCGCCAACTTCGGCCGAATGTGAACAGTTTTCTTCGATTGCAGGGGCGTGGTGCTTTATGAGTTCTTGCCACAGGGTAGAATGGTCAATAAGGAATATTACCTGCAAGTTATTGCGCGAAGCAATCCGCCAGAAACGCCCGGATTTGTGGAAGAACAAAAATTAGCTTTTGTCATTTTTGGCCAAAAACAAAACACTAATAATGCCGCAGCCACCGTATTCCCCAGATCTGGCCCCCTGTGACGTTTTCTTGTTCCCGAAACTGAAGAGCCCCATGAAAGGACGACGCTATGCTACGATTGAGGAGATAAAGACGGCATCGAAGGAGGAGCTGAACAAGATCACAATAATTTTTGAAAAAACACAAAATTCGCGATACTTTTTGAACAGACCTCGTATCAATTTTGATCTTCAGTTAAGCTCAACATATTTAGTAGGCATTCCACCACAGAAATTTACAACGATGCTGTCTATTTCAGTATTATATAAAATTTTAGCGCCATTTTTAAATATGAGCCTTAACTATTTTATTTAAACAATAGTACATACTCATTTTATGTTTGATTGAAGAAAGAAGAAAAAAAAACAGAATAAGAAAATTTCTATAAAAGTTATTAATAAAATGAAGGGTTTGTTTGGTTATTCTCTTTTTATAAATTAGTACTCGTGTAAACCTGTATTGTTAAAAAACCATAAAATTTGATTGAATTTGTAGGCGACTAATATTTACATTTACACTATTTGCTAGGTAATTTGAATATGTCTTCGGTTTTTCCTTCTACTATGTTATTTTCCGTGAAAAATTTATACACACTATTATCGCAACAAACACATTATATATTTAAGTAAATATACTCAGAATTATATGTACTAGTATGGAAATAAAAGGGAAATTTTCATTCAATTTCGATGAATTCGATTCAATTGAATCGTGCTGACCATAGTGCGCATGTATAGACTATGGTCAATAGAGTACGAAAGGGGATTTCTCATAATTTACATACGCTGCTCCGATGACCGCGAAGTTTTAATACAAGGGCAACTCTGACAAATCGTCATCATAGCAATAAATACTAAAAGGACAGGTGAACTTGGCTCAGTCAAGAGTTATCCTATTTAAATAGTGGTCATATTTTATGTCTCGTAAAATGTGATATTTTTTTGATCTTCAATTTGTATCAATCGTATTTGCATACGCGGAAATTTTACTGATTGTTCTTAAAAACATATAGTTAAATACAGAAAATTCCAAAAAAAAAAAAATAATAATAATTAAGTGAGAAAATATAATAACTGTTAAAAACAATGGTCACAAAGGCCGAAAGTGTGCCGAGTTCAATAAATAAAATTAGTGGAAAAACTCGCAGGAGACCACAGCCGCCGGTAAAACCGTTGGTAAGGTCGCGCAGCCTAACAAATGGACTAAGAAGGAATGCAAGTCCTTCGAAAAATGAACGATCCAGAACACAAGAGAAAAATGCACCCGTTCTTATCAGATCGAGAGGAAATGAGTACGTACAAAATTAATTTACGTGCTAAATTTAGTGGTGACTTCTTTTTTTGTACAATTTAATATTTTACAAAAAACTTGAAAGGATATTATCGTAATTTTAATGTTTATGGTCCTGGTTTTTGTTTTTGTTTTTTTATTAATAAATAAAAATAAAAATATCAAAAATCATTAAAAAATAATAAATTAAATATCGAAATTAATTATTATATTATACAATACATTAACTGAACTGTACATAGGTAACTGAACCCATTTATTTATGGTTGAATTTCATTCGATTTGGATAAAAATCGATGTTTTAATTGCTCTCGCTATTATTTTATTTAATCAAATAATTGTGACTAATTTAAGCCAATGAAACGGAATTTTGTCATAATCGTTAAATATAAAAAATTGATGTGTTCGTATTTCTTAAGAAAAATTAACTTCTCTTTTTTGAACGGATCGAAATTATAAGTGATTAAGTAAGTGTGAGTAGATAAATACAATATTTATTTACATACGCAACAAAGATCCAGGTGTTATTTTTCCATCTATTCAAATTGCGTGTGCCCTTGTAAAAATATGTTTGACATCTACACAATATTCAGATATTAATAATAAATTGCTGAACAAATAAAAGGTCAATAATAAACATTTGAATATATCCAGCCAAAAAATGTTATATGGTATTAGTCAAAAATTTTCAATGTCTAGTCCTAAGACCTTGAATGTTAAAAAATGCAGATCTGTACTTCCTACTTATTGACTTACAAGTACGTACACGTATGTAGATGCTTTTTGAACATTTACCAACGCTTTAGGTCTCATACCAATTATGAATAATTTGTATTATATTGTATTTTTTCATATATTAGACTAATTGGTTTCCTGATTATCTTTATGAATCAAACACCAAAAAATATGCTAGAATATTCGACCGAGTCATTTTCCCTTTTGTGGAGTAATCATCATCGATGCGATTAGTATCGGCCCCAAAAAGCATGTCAATATTATATTGTAGTATTTCGACAATATCGGCTATAATAAAAATTAGGTCTACCCCACATTTAATTTTCGAAATAAATATTAAATGTATGTAAAAAAAAGTGCCTTACTACAATATATAATTTCCTATAAAAACATGCATTTGCAAACTAAAATAAGCGTTCGTTTTTTATGTACAAAGTTTCAAAGTAGCAGCAATGATTTTTACAATATTTTAATAAAATTATTAAAAAATCAAACACAGGAACAATAATATTTTTTCCTAAATTAGATTTATTATAATTTAACAAAATTATTTTTTAATTTAGAAAAAAAAAAACCAAAATAATTTCATATTCGAAAACAATTAAATACGAAATCGAAAATTTATTTTTTGTATAAAAGTTTTTAACAAAAAAAATAAATTTAAATATATAAAAGCACAAACAATTAAAAAGGAAGTTTCTGTAGATTTTTAATCTAGAATTATTTAGCATTTAATTTTTGAATAGATAAATTAACACGTGTAAATTCGAAAAACTTGGAGGATTGGCGGTTGTCTTAGAATAAATATTTTTGTATTTGAAATTTTTAGATACTAAATAATTTAATAGTTGTTAAACGTACGAGGTCTGTTCAAAAAGTATCGCGAATCTTGAATTCCCGTGGGTTACGTACATATATTCGATTTTCGATTTTTTTTGTGGCGTTATGTTGGTACTCATATATCTCACTTATGCCGACAAGTTTGGCCATTTTTAATATTCAGTTAATTTTTGACAGCTGCTTTGCTTGCACGTGTTTTGGCTCGTCTTCGATTTTTGCCCATTTTCGACCAAAAACAGCATCGCATTAACATTGCTAAAGAGATGTCGGACTCTGTCTGTTGATAATAACTGATGACGAGAGGATCATAACTGGTGACGAATCAAGGGTTTATGGTTATAACGTGGAAACCAAAGCTCAATCATCCCAATGGAAGCTGCCGCACGAACCAACACCGAAAAAAGCGCGCCAAGTTCAGTCGAATGTGAAGGTTTTGCTTACAGTTTTCTTCGATTACAGGGGCGTGGTTCATTATGATTTCTTGCCACAGGGTAGAACGGTCAATAAGGAATATTACCTGCAACTTATGTGCAAGTTGCGCAAAGCAATCCGCTAGGAACGCCCGGATTTGTGGAAGAACAAAAATTGGCCTTTGCACCATGATAACGCCCCTGCTCACGCATAGTTGCTTGTGCGCGCATTTTTGGCCAAAAACAACACACTAATAATGCCGCAGCCACCGTATTCCCCAGATCTGGTCCCCTGTAACTTTTTCTTGTTTCCGAAACAGATTCTTTGATCCATTTTTTGGAATGGGCAAAAATCGAAGACGAGCCAAAACACGTGCAAGTAAAACCGCTGTCAAAAATTTACTGAACATTCAAAATGGCCGAACTTGTCGACATAAGTGAGAGACATGAGTACTAACATAACGCCACAAAAAAAATCGAAAATCGAATATACGTAACCCGTGGAAATTCAAAATTCGCGATACTTTTTAAGCAGACCTCGTATACGATTATATCTTATATTATGGATTGTTTTAGTACCAATCAATGCGTTTAAATTATAAAAAGTTTCTACAAATGTGGGTAGTTTTGACGAAGCCATTTTTTACGCTTTATGGTAAACATTTTTTTCAGCGATGATGTTCATTTTTTGTTTGGGAGATGCGAAAACAAGCAAAATTTTCATATATGGGGCTCAGAAAATATACAAATGACTATGACAAAAGCCATTATGACCAAAACTCTGGTGTGAATTTTGGTCTAAAGTTGTAATTCTTTGAAAATGAAGAAGGAGACCGTGTTACTGGCAATTCAGAGCGCTATATCCGTATGATAACTGATTTTTTATTTTGCCTGATGCCATAAGCTACACAACACAATAAATGTTGACTTTAGTGTGTAAAAAGTTTTCAGGACGCGTAATTTCTAGATTTAATGATATCAAATGGCTTCTAAGATTGTCCGATTTCAAGCCATTGAACTTTTTCTTATAAAATTATAAAAAAAATATTATATTTTATGCATAATAGCAAAATACAAGTTATATGAGATGCTATTTTTAAAAGTGGTATAAGTCCACTTTTCCATATGTTGAGATATTTAAGGGTTGATGTTTTAATTAATATTAAAATATTGACAAACCTTAATCGATTCGGATTATGTTTTTAAATACTATAAACCTGTTAAATTTTACTCTACAAAAATAATTATTAATATTATGAAAGAAAATAAATGTTTTTTTAAGGTACAAATATGACAAATTATAAAAAATGAAAACAAAAACAAATTTAAATTTAAATTTTCTTAGAAATTGGATTTTCTTAAATGGTTTTTTTAAGGTACCAAATAAAAACTACAATTAAGACGTGTAAGTACACGAAAACTACTCGTCGAAAAAGTTCATGGCGTTTTTTGTGTAACATTTACAGACGCTTAAATCAGATTGTTAAAATCAATTTATTCAAAGCAAATATTCTCCATTATTATCAGCAATATTTTAACATTTTTCGGGCAGATCTATAATTCCATCTATATAGGAACTTCTATTATTTCTGATTGAAAAACTGAATAAAATTTTACACTTGTTTATTTATATTTTCTTAAAAATATAATTGAAAATATAAGAAATAAATGCAAATATTGAATTATTTAGTTAAAATAAATAATAATAACAAAATTATTTATATTTTAAACTTATTTCTCCTTTACAGTTAGCGTAGTAAGGTATTCAAAGTAAATACGAGGTCTGTTCAAATATTATAAACTTGTGCCAACGTCTTTTCCAATCCTTGAAGCACTTGAAAAAATCATTTTTGTGATCTTGTTCAGCTCCTCCTTCGATGCCGTCTTTATCTCCTCAATCGTAGCGTAGCGTCCCTTTCATTGGGCACTTCAGTTTCGGAAAGAAGAAAAAGTCACAGGGGATCAGATCTGGGAAATATGGTGGCTGCGCCATTATTATTGTGTTATTTTTGGCCAAAAATGGCAAAAGCCAATTTTTGTTCTTCCACAAATCGGGGCGTTTCTGGCGGATTGCTTCGCGCAACTTGCGCATAACTTTCAGGTAATATTCCTTATTGACCGTTCTACCCTGTGGCAAGAACTCATGATGCACCACGCCCCTGCAATCGAAGAAAATTGTAAGCAAAACCTTCACATTCGACCGAACTTGGCGCTTTTTTCGGGTCTTGACTCGTGTGGCAGTTTCCATTGGGATGATTGAGCTTTGGTTTCCACGTCATAACCATAAACCCATGATTCGTCACCAGTTATGACCCTCTGGAACAAATTTGGGTCATCGCGGACAGAGTGCAACAGCTCCTTAGCAATGTTAATGATATGCTGTTTTTGATTGAAATTGAGCAAAAGTCGAAGACGAGCCAAAACACGTGCAAGCAAAGCAGCTATCAAAAAATAACTAAACATTCAAAATGGCCGAACTTGTCGCATTAAGTGAAAATCGAATATACGGTACCCGCGGAAATTCAAAATTCGCGATACTTTTTGAACAGATCGTAGATGGTATGTAAGGCAGTAAATAGGTCTTGAAGTATATAGGTCCATACGATGGCAACATAGTAATTTGTTGAGATGTTTAGGTCTTTCTAGAGTTCCAAATAAAAAATTTACTTTAAATGGAGCCTTTTCTTCTATACTACAATAGTTTTTTGCGGTTCATCCTCAATTTATAGAAAATAAATATTTTTAGCCAATTTATAATTTCTCCGTCGGTATTTTAATTCCTGTTTGATATTGCTTCGTCTGTAGATTTGATTGAGATAAAATCTCGTTTCATTTCATATAAAAGGAACCTATATATTTTCGGCAATTCTTTATTACGTTATTATACTCTTGAACTGTATATAAATGGTCCTTCTTTCTTAGTGCTGTTTTCGCAACTTTTAAATCTATATCGTTTCGAAGAAATGAATAACGCGACAACAGACATTTATGTTATTATCAGGTGATTGAACAATCGTTAACAAAATCAATGCAAGCCTTATATTTCAGTTTAGTCCGATACACATATCACTGTATGGTATAATATAGTCTTAATTTGGAATAGTTTGAGTATGTTTCAGACAACAAGATGCTATGTATTGCGAACATCTAAATGTTACAGTTTCCTCCCATGCATACATACAATCTTTGTTGTCATGAAATTATGAAAACCTTCGTTAACTAGTGATATTTTCAAATTTCCAAAAAAAACGCAGAAAAGTTTGCAAAAGCGTATAAAATTTTTATTTGATTCGATAAATCAATGCTTGCCATTTACTTTTTAAAGATAATTTAATTTATATTTTGGCCATGACTACGTTTTAAATGATCCATGCGAGAGGTCCAATTTTAAACCACTTTTTTAAGCATCAAGGCTGAAAGTGACGCTGGTTTATAGGCATAGACCAGTGACTTTACGTATCCCCATAAAAAATAGTCTAGAAGCGTCAAATCGCACGATCTAGGCGACAAAGATAAATTGCTCACCGAATTGATTTCTCAATATATTAATTGTTTCATGTGCTGTGTGGCATGTAACGCCATCTTGTTGAAACCACATGTCGACCAATAGCAGTTCTTGCATTTTGGGCAAAAAGAATTCGAAATCATCGAGCGATAGTAGGCGCCATTGACGGTAGCGTTGCGGCCGGCGTGATCTTTAAAGAAATGATTCTACCAACCAGTGCATTTTTCTTAGTACAATGGAAATTTTTGTCATTTTTGGTAAAAAACGGATTTTTCTCAAGGTGTTCTAAGGGCCAACCACCGAAAATACGACGCTTCAACAGGTCGTTCGGCTTCAGTTCTTGTACGAGCTGTAATTTATACGCTTTCAGACCAAGATCCTTGCGTAAAATCTTCCACATAGTCGAGTAACACAATCGCGACGGATGGACAAATCGCGGTCTTCACCAACACTGGATGCTACGGAAGCAATATTTTCCTCTATGCGCACCTTACGCACACGGATTGGTAGTTTAATGTCGAATAGCTTAAAATTGCTATGAAATTTTGTCACAATAGCTTAAATTGCTTGCTCAGTAGGTCGATTATGACGACCATAAAATAGTCAAAGTAAGCGAAACACATTTTTCACAGAGCAAACGTTTTGATAATAAAATTCAATAATTTTTAAGCGTTGTTCGAATGCAAGTCTTTCCATAAAAAAATAGCAATTCGAACTGAGAACTTTTAACTTTGACACATCCGTCACGTGTCACGCGTGATCTGTCAAACATAAATATTTCGCACTATAAAAAAACGACATTTTTGCGATAGCATTTTACAGCTAAAATTCTTTTAATTAATTTATAATTAAATCATGCACCATTTAATGTATGATTATAAATATAAAAAAAGGATATTCAAAACTTCCATTAACTCATTTCTTTTTTTTCAAAAAAAAATTGACTTATACCACTTTCAAAAAAAAAACGGCTCGTACATTAAAATAAAGTTTTTATAAAAATCGAATAGGAAAATAAGTTTTATTTAATTTTACTTTTCAAATTATATTAGTTTGGGGAAAAGAAATCCATTCGTTTTGTCGCCAGATGTCTATAGTGACATACTCGTATATCTCGTAAAGCATTGGTCAACTGGGTTCAGACTTGTACTCGTTGGAAAAGTGACATTCCGTACTAACAAAAAATTCTTTTACAGTTTTTTGATTGTCGATACAGTTATGAGTTATACGGTGTAAAAGATGGAAGCTAACAAAGAGAAAATTCGGTATATTTTACAATTTAAGGTCTGAAGTTAAGGTCCCAATACTGTCACAGTCAATTAAGCGTAATTTTGGTTTTGTCGATTTCGTTTCGGTATTTTTGATGTTAAAGACACATCTCGCAAAGGTACGCCCGTCCTCGAAAATATCGATAAAATCATGGAAATGGTCGAAGTGGACTGGCAAGTTAGCAGTCGTAGCATCGCCCAGGCGGTAAAGATCGACCACAAAACAGTCTTAAACCATCTGCATAGAGCTGGATTGAAAATGAAGCGTGATGTTTGGGTGTTACCCGAATTAGAGCAAAAAAAAATCTGATGGATTGAATTTCCATCTGCGAAACCTTGGTCAAACAGAACGAAATCGGCCCTTTACGTATACGGATGGTGACTGGTGGTGACAAATGGGTCACATCTGACAATATTGTGTGAAAACAAACATGGTCAAAGCGTGATCAAGCGATTCAAACGGTGGACAAACCAGGACTAATGGTCAGAAAGGTTTTGCTGTTCGTTTGGTGGGACTGAAAAATAATCATCTTCTATGAGCTGCTTTCATATGGCCAAAAACTAAATTCGGACCTCTAATGTCAATGATTGGACCGTTTGAAGCTAGCGATTGACCGAAGCCGCCATAATTGACCAACAGGAGAGGTTTTGTATTCCATCTCTGGTATTACCAGATAATCTGGGTGCTTGGTTTGGAAGTTTTGATGCATCCACCTTATAGTCCGGACTTGGCACTAAGCGATTACCATCTTCTTTTTATCATTGCGAAACTTCCTAAGTGATGATAAGAAATTGGCATTAAGAGAAAATTGTGAAAATCGCTTAGTCGAGTTTTTCGCCAATAGGGACTAGGGTGCATATTTGATCCAAATCGGACAATCCGTATCATGTTCAATAAAATCTTAAAATAATGGATTTATTTTTACCCAAAACAATAAATTGGATAACCTTTTACTGATAATATTTACATTTTCTATAATAAATTATCGGCAATTTGAAAATTAATAAATTCTCTAAAAATTTGTATATTTTTTTCTTAAATAGAACTTTTTCAAAATTAAAATTACAAACATGTATACGAATAAATTTATATTGTTCAAATAGTAAATTTTCCATAGAAAATGGATTTTTTATTATTTAAAAACAAAAAATCTATTTCTGATAAGGAGTAGATAAATAAATAGTCATTAATAAAAAAATTAAGGAAAAAAATAACTATTGATTAATATTTGTATAAATTAATATAGTACAAGTATAATATAATATTCATAATTTTCTAGTTCATAGAAAATATTCTAAATAACAATGCGCATTTAATATAGATTTTGACACAATTTCTCATTTAATCTAGTTTAGCGGCGAGGTCACGCAATATAATTTATCTATAGTATTTAAAAACATAATCGATTCGGATTATGTTTTTAAATACTATAAACCTGTTAAATTTTACTCTACAAAAATAATTATTAATATTATGAAAGAAAATAAATGTTTTTTTAAGGTACAAATATGACAAATTATAAAAAATGAAAACAAAAACAAATTTAAATTTAAATTTTCTTAGAAATTGGATTTTCTTAAATGGTTTTTTTAAGGTACCAAATAAAAACTACAATTAAGACGTGTAAGTACACGAAAACTACTCGTCGAAAAAGTTCATGGCGTTTTTTGTGTAACATTTACAGACGCTTAAATCAGATTGTTAAAATCAATTTATTCAAAGCAAATATTCTCCATTATTATCAGCAATATTTTAACATTTTTCGGGCAGATCTATAATTCCATCTATATAGGAACTTCTATTATTTCTGATTGAAAAACTGAATAAAATTTTACACTTGTTTATTTATATTTTCTTAAAAATATAAATGAAAATATAAGAAATAAATGCAAATATTGAATTATTTAGTTAAAATAAATAATAATAACAAAATTATTTATATTTTAAACTTATTTCTCCTTTACAGTTAGCGTAGTAAGGTATTCAAAGTAAATACGAGGTCTGTTCAAATATTATAAACTTGTGCCAACGTCTTTTCCAATCCTTGAAGCACTTGAAAAAATCATTTTTGTGATCTTGTTCAGCTCCTCCTTCGATGCCGTCTTTATCTCCTCAATCGTAGCGTAGCGTCCCTTTCATTGGGCACTTCAGTTTCGGAAAGAAGAAAAAGTCACAGGGGATCAGATCTGGGAAATATGGTGGCTGCGCCATTATTATTGTGTTATTTTTGGCCAAAAATGGCAAAAGCCAATTTTTGTTCTTCCACAAATCGGGGCGTTTCTGGCGGATTGCTTCGCGCAACTTGCGCATAACTTTCAGGTAATATTCCTTATTGACCGTTCTACCCTGTGGCAAGAACTCATGATGCACCACGCCCCTGCAATCGAAGAAAATTGTAAGCAAAACCTTCACATTCGACCGAACTTGGCGCTTTTTTCGGGTCTTGACTCGTGTGGCAGTTTCCATTGGGATGATTGAGCTTTGGTTTCCACGTCATAACCATAAACCCATGATTCGTCACCAGTTATGACCCTCTGGAACAAATTTGGGTCATCGCGGACAGAGTGCAACAGCTCCTTAGCAATGTTAATGATATGCTGTTTTTGATTGAAATTGAGCAAAAGTCGAAGACGAGCCAAAACACGTGCAAGCAAAGCAGCTATCAAAAAATAACTAAACATTCAAAATGGCCGAACTTGTCGCATTAAGTGAAAATCGAATATACGGTACCCGCGGAAATTCAAAATTCGCGATACTTTTTGAACAGATCGTAGATGGTATGTAAGGCAGTAAATAGGTCTTGAAGTATATAGGTCCATACGATGGCAACATAGTAATTTGTTGAGATGTTTAGGTCTTTCTAGAGTTCCAAATAAAAAATTTACTTTAAATGGAGCCTTTTCTTCTATACTACAATAGTTTTTTGCGGTTCATCCTCAATTTATAGAAAATAAATATTTTTAGCCAATTTATAATTTCTCCGTCGGTATTTTAATTCCTGTTTGATATTGCTTCGTCTGTAGATTTGATTGAGATAAAATCTCGTTTCATTTCATATAAAAGGAACCTATATATTTTCGGCAATTCTTTATTACGTTATTATACTCTTGAACTGTATATAAATGGTCCTTCTTTCTTAGTGCTGTTTTCGCAACTTTTAAATCTATATCGTTTCGAAGAAATGAATAACGCGACAACAGACATTTATGTTATTATCAGGTGATTGAACAATCGTTAACAAAATCAATGCAAGCCTTATATTTCAGTTTAGTCCGATACACATATCACTGTATGGTATAATATAGTCTTAATTTGGAATAGTTTGAGTATGTTTCAGACAACAAGATGCTATGTATTGCGAACATCTAAATGTTACAGTTTCCTCCCATGCATACATACAATCTTTGTTGTCATGAAATTATGAAAACCTTCGTTAACTAGTGATATTTTCAAATTTCCAAAAAAAACGCAGAAAAGTTTGCAAAAGCGTATAAAATTTTTATTTGATTCGATAAATCAATGCTTGCCATTTACTTTTTAAAGATAATTTAATTTATATTTTGGCCATGACTACGTTTTAAATGATCCATGCGAGAGGTCCAATTTTAAACCACTTTTTTAAGCATCAAGGCTGAAAGTGACGCTGGTTTATAGGCATAGACCAGTGACTTTACGTATCCCCATAAAAAATAGTCTAGAAGCGTCAAATCGCACGATCTAGGCGACAAAGATAAATTGCTCACCGAATTGATTTCTCAATATATTAATTGTTTCATGTGCTGTGTGGCATGTAACGCCATCTTGTTGAAACCACATGTCGACCAATAGCAGTTCTTGCATTTTGGGCAAAAAGAATTCGAAATCATCGAGCGATAGTAGGCGCCATTGACGGTAGCGTTGCGGCCGGCGTGATCTTTAAAGAAATGATTCTACCAACCAGTGCATTTTTCTTAGTACAATGGAAATTTTTGTCATTTTTGGTAAAAAACGGATTTTTCTCAAGGTGTTCTAAGGGCCAACCACCGAAAATACGACGCTTCAACAGGTCGTTCGGCTTCAGTTCTTGTACGAGCTGTAATTTATACGCTTTCAGACCAAGATCCTTGCGTAAAATCTTCCACATAGTCGAGTAACACAATCGCGACGGATGGACAAATCGCGGTCTTCACCAACACTGGATGCTACGGAAGCAATATTTTCCTCTATGCGCACCTTACGCACACAGATTGGTAGTTTAATGTCGAATAGCTTAAAATTGCTATGAAATTTTGTCACAATAGCTTAAATTGCTTGCTCAGTAGGTCGATTATGACGACCATAAAATAGTCAAAGTAAGCGAAACACATTTTTCACAGAGCAAACGTTTTGATAATAAAATTCAATAATTTTTAAGCGTTGTTCGAATGCAAGTCTTTCCATAAAAAAATAGCAATTCGAACTGAGAACTTTTAACTTTGACACATCCGTCACGTGTCACGCGTGATCTGTCAAACATAAATATTTCGCACTATAAAAAAACGACATTTTTGCGATAGCATTTTACAGCTAAAATTCTTTTAATTAATTTATAATTAAATCATGCACCATTTAATGTATGATTATAAATATAAAAAAAGGATATTCAAAATTTCCATTAACTCATTTCTTTTTTTTCAAAAAAAAATTGACTTATACCACTTTCAAAAAAAAAACGGCTCGTACATTAAAATAAAGTTTTTATAAAAATCGAATAGGAAAATAAGTTTTATTTAATTTTACTTTTCAAATTATATTAGTTTGGGGAAAAGAAATCCATTCGTTTTGTCGCCAGATGTCTATAGTGACATACTCGTATATCTCGTAAAGCATTGGTCAACTGGGTTCAGACTTGTACTCGTTGGAAAAGTGACATTCCGTACTAACAAAAAATTCTTTTACAGTTTTTTGATTGTCGATACAGTTATGAGTTATACGGTGTAAAAGATGGAAGCTAACAAAGAGAAAATTCGGTATATTTTACAATTTAAGGTCTGAAGTTAAGGTCCCAATACTGTCACAGTCAATTAAGCGTAATTTTGGTTTTGTCGATTTCGTTTCGGTATTTTTGATGTTAAAGACACATCTCGCAAAGGTACGCCCGTCCTCGAAAATATCGATAAAATCATGGAAATGGTCGAAGTGGACTGGCAAGTTAGCAGTCGTAGCATCGCCCAGGCGGTAAAGATCGACCACAAAACAGTCTTAAACCATCTGCATAGAGCTGGATTGAAAATGAAGCGTGATGTTTGGGTGTTACCCGAATTAGAGCAAAAAAAAATCTGATGGATTGAATTTCCATCTGCGAAACCTTGGTCAAACAGAACGAAATCGGCCCTTTACGTATACGGATGGTGACTGGTGGTGACAAATGGGTCACATCTGACAATATTGTGTGAAAACAAACATGGTCAAAGCGTGATCAAGCGATTCAAACGGTGGACAAACCAGGACTAATGGTCAGAAAGGTTTTGCTGTTCGTTTGGTGGGACTGAAAAATAATCATCTTCTATGAGCTGCTTTCATATGGCCAAAAACTAAATTCGGACCTCTAATGTCAATGATTGGACCGTTTGAAGCTAGCGATTGACCGAAGCCGCCATAATTGACCAACAGGAGAGGTTTTGTATTCCATCTCTGGTATTACCAGATAATCTGGGTGCTTGGTTTGGAAGTTTTGATGCATCCACCTTATAGTCCGGACTTGGCACTAAGCGATTACCATCTTCTTTTTATCATTGCGAAACTTCCTAAGTGATGATAAGAAATTGGCATTAAGAGAAAATTGTGAAAATCGCTTAGTCGAGTTTTTCGCCAATAGGGACTAGGGTGCATATTTGATCCAAATCGGACAATCCGTATCATGTTCAATAAAATCTTAAAATAATGGATTTATTTTTACCCAAAACAATAAATTGGATAACCTTTTACTGATAATATTTACATTTTCTATAATAAATTATCGGCAATTTGAAAATTAATAAATTCTCTAAAAATTTGTATATTTTTTTCTTAAATAGAACTTTTTCAAAATTAAAATTACAAACATGTATACGAATAAATTTATATTGTTCAAATAGTAAATTTTCCATAGAAAATGGATTTTTTATTATTTAAAAACAAAAAATCTATTTCTGATAAGGAGTAGATAAATAAATAGTCATTAATAAAAAAATTAAGGAAAAAAATAACTATTGATTAATATTTGTATAAATTAATATAGTACAAGTATAATATAATATTCATAATTTTCTAGTTCATAGAAAATATTCTAAATAACAATGCGCATTTAATATAGATTTTGACACAATTTCTCATTTAATCTAGTTTAGCGGCGAGGTCACGCAATATAATTTATCTATTCGTGCAAAATTACATACGTGTACATGAGAGATTTTATTTGTCAATACTGTCTATGTCATAATAATAATCGCATAACATGATTAAATTTTAATTTCCTATAATATTACAGTTCCACAATTCCTAACGCGTTAAGGGCATTATTATACATATCTATAAATTAGTTTTTAAATTATATTCCAAACTTTTTAGTAAATTATAATTTCCCATTTTTAAAAAGGGTTTCTTTTTATAAGCTTTCCTCCTTCCTACTATCGAACTTGTTACATTAGAAAATGTTATGCCGAGAAATGAATAGTAACGTAATTAGTTGCATTTAAACAAAAATCAGTAGAAAACCAAAACAATTCACTACTAATATAAATACGAATATATGCACTAAATATAAATGATAATTACAGCGATAAGCAAAGGCCCCAACTCTAGCCATGCCTAACAATATTGTTTACAAAAGCATTCAAAGCCAATGCATAAAAACGCTGCCATACAAACAAGCTCCAACGTTAGTTCAATATACAAATTAGTTGTCATCGCTTAGTCGTATGACTAAATACACATACCATATTCAACTATATTATTTATATATTGTTCTAATTATAAATAAATCATGTTTTTACACATCCATGCATACAGTTTTTTTGATTGTCAAGGTTTTTAGGTTGACTGACTATATCGTTTGAGCAAAGTATCCTTTAATAACACACATATGTATGGAATTTATAGAAAATATCTAGACACATTGTCAAAACCAACAGACTATAAAAAATTATAGCAGCAGCTCTTAATCTGTTTTTTCCGCTTCTTATTTATGTGACGATTAATTTTTGATCAAGTCGTTTATTTATTTAGAGAAATTTAATTATAACATACAGTTACAATCCTACGTCGGATTCTTTAGATAGAGTAAGGTACTGTTTTTGTTGTATTTGGGATTTTCTCTATTTAACTAAGATGTATTTTACTTATATTGGGTTGTCAAAAAAGTTATGACGCATTTCTCTTCATTTCTTCAAGTACTAGGGTAGTTTGAGAAATACCCGACCTAACAAAGAAAACAAAACAAATTTCGAAAAATATATCTCTATTTCTCAAAATAGTTTTCTTTTAGCTCGATATAAAGGGTTTTCCAATAAGATTGATATGATTTCTAAGTGATGTTTCGGCCATTTGTAATATGTCATGATCTGTTTTTTCTTTCATTGTATTCAGTAATTTTTACAATTTCATCGTGGAGAAATATACGCAAGAACAACGTTTACAAATTATTCAATTTTAGTATCAAAATAATCGTTCTCAAATTGCAACTTTTCGTGCGCTCACTTACATCTGATTGGTGGGGTAAATAAACAAAACTGTCGATTCTGGTGCGAAGAAAATCCACAAATTATTCATGAACACCCATTACATTCACCTAAATTGACAGTTTGGTGTGGTTTTTGGTCTGGTGGAATCATCGGTCCATACTTCTTTTGAAATGAAGCTGGTAACACCGTTACTGTCAATGGAGAGCGGTATAGATCGATGATAACCAACTTTTTATGGCCGAATGATAACCAACTTTTTATGGCACACAGCACGTGCATCAACCGAATTATTGCGAAAAAGTTTGGAGATTCGATTATTTCAAGAAATTATGACATTGAATGGCCTCCAAGAAGTTGCGATTTAACACCATTAGACTATTTCTTGTGGGGTTATTTAAAGTCATTGGTCTTTAGCAATAAACCAGACTCTCTTCAAGCTTTAGAAGTCAATATTGAACGTGCTATTCATGACATACGACTTGATTTAGTGGAAAAAGTGCTCGAAAATTGGGTTCATCGAATTCTTTCCTGCAAAAGAAGTCGTGGAGACCATTTGAATGACGTTTTATTCAGAACTTAATTGTATCAATTGTACTTGACATTAAATAAAAAACATTTGAATTTCCTTACCAATTAGTGATTTTTTCAAAAAAGAAATCATATCACTCCTTTTGGAAAACCCTATACTTTACATTTTTATACTCGTAAATCAAAAATACGGCGTATATACGTGTATTGTATTTTATCTATAAATGTTTTTTAAATAGACCGTGTGGCCATGTTCGGAATGTTAAAATCTTGTATCATTGTCAGTTGTATTCAGTGAGATTTGCGATTTATTCATGGAAAGATACATGGCCCAACAACGCTTGGAAATTATCCAATTTTTTTTATCAAAGTAATCGATTTTCATCTCTGCATCGGTGAATAAACAAAATTTTCATTATTGGCCTACAGTCAATACACACCTTATTCACAAGGATTTTTTACATTCCGAAAAAGTAACCGTTTGGTGTGGTTTATGCTATGGTGGTATCATCGGTAATTATTTTTTTCCAAATAAGGAAAGAGTTGCCGTTACTGTCAATGGTGAGGTGTACAAATCGATGATAACGAACTTTTTGTAGCCTGAATTGCAAGATATCAGGTTAGTCTCAGAAATACCTGGCCTAACAAAGAAAACAAAACAAATTTCGGAAAAAATATCTTTATATCTGCGATGTTCAATAGCTTCGATACCATGTTTATAGTAAGAGCTGTCGAGCTCCTCAAAATAGCCATTAACCGCAGAATCCACCTCTTTATTGTCGGCAAATCTTTTACCATTGAGCAATTTTTTTAAGTTAGGAAAAAGAAAATAATCCGAGTGAGCTAAATCTGGCGAATAGGGTGCGTGAAGAAAAACAATTCTTTTTTCAAAATTCTCATATCTCTAAATCGGTGAATAAACAAAATTTTCGTTACTGGGCTAACACCAATCTACAAATTATTCAAGAGGAACCCTTACATTCCAAAAAAAGTAACCGTTTGGCGTGGTTTATACCATGATGGCATCATCAGTAATTATTTTTTTCAAAGCGAGGAAAAAGTTGCCGTTACTGTCAATGGAGTTTGTCCATCGCGGTAACGATATTATGCACAATGGTGTATTGTATTTATGAAACAACAATTTTTGTCACTCAAAAGCTGCAATAAGTGCGCATAATACTCACCATTGATAGTTTTTGCTTTTTGAAGATAATCAATGAAAATTATCCCACGCGCATCTCAAAAAACTGTCGCCATGACTTTGCCATCAGAAGGAGCTGTTTTAGCTTTCTTTAGAGCAGATTCTTCACTATCAGTCCATTCTTCATCTCAGGTATAAGATAATGGACGCATGTTTCATCCATAGTTGTGAATCGACGTAAAAACACGGTTTTATTACTGCGAAACATCGCCAAACACTTGATTGGAACATCCTCACGACGCTGTTTATGTTTCATTGTGAGCAAACGCGGCACCCATCTTCGGCACAGTTTTCTCCTGTAAAAAGTTCAGTCAATATGAGATGTATAGAATTTTTTGAAATGTCCTATCATGTCTGCTAGCACGCGCATTTTCAGTCAATGGTCATCCAATACCATTTTGTGGTTTTTTCACCATTTCTGGATTGCTCACCTCATTTGGGCGACCACTGCGATGTTTTTTTTGGTAGATAGTACGGTCTCGTTTAAATTATGCCAATCAATATTTTATTGCTGGAAACGAAAGAGCGGACTCCCACAGAGTAGAGCCTAGCTCAGCTTTGATATTGTTTGGACTGAGACCCTTCAAATGAAAGTATTGTACCACATAGAGATGGAAAGTTTTTCCATGCTTACAAATTCACTGACAGCGTTCACTTTTAATGGTTGTCAAACAAATACTATACAACGCATCGTCATCAAACTTGAAACTTAAGCTTTATAAAGTTGGTACTTTCGACTAAAATAACTTTTTTCAAACAACAACCGCCACTTATACCTTAGGTCGATTACTTCTGGTATAACAACACTCGTACTAGAGTGATAGTTTGATGCGTTATTTTTAAGAAAAATTGATTAATTTCTACGGATTTTACAAAAAGTTGAAAATTAAAAATGCCGTTTTTGCATTATTTTATTGTTTTGCTTCCGTAAGAGGAAGAACGAGCGCCAAGCCTAATAAAAGTTGTGTAAAGATTACGGTGACAATACTCTATAAGAGAGTCAGTACCAACGATGGTTTACGAAATTCCGTGCTGGTGACTTTAATCTCAACGACGCTTCTCGGTAAGAAAGGAAAACCGAGATTAATAAGTAATGATTCAGTCATTTACGACCACCTGAAGAAGCTGGGATACATAAGCAAGCTCGATATTTGGGTTTCTCATGAGCTCAAAGAAATTCATTTGACGGGACGCATATACATCTGCGACATCCTCATTAAACGTGAGAAAAATTATCCTTTTTTGAAGCGATTGATAATTGGTGATGAGATGTGGATTGCTTACAAAAATGTGGTGCGTGTATCGTCCTAGTCCCAACGTGAGAATCCGCCTCAAACGATATCGAGAGCGGACATTTATCAGACGAAGGTTATGCTCTCAGTGTGGTGGGATTTAAAAGTTATCGCGTTTTGTGAGCTTTTACCGAAGCTCGGTAATGGTAAAGGAGTTGTGTTCCAGCACGGCAACGCAAGACCACACACAAGTTTGATCATCCGTCAAAAATAATTGGGGCTTGGATCTTTTGCCACACCCACCATATATACTAATTTATAATTATGCTAATTGCATAGCGTTATACCAAGTGCATACTTAGAGAGTTGATTAACATAAATGCGAGCACAAACTTATATAATTATCCAAAATTAAGGAAAAAATTATGTTTACTAAGGCGTAGAAAATATGATCAATTAATAATAGAATAAATTGAACACTTGTAATAATGGGAGTACTTTTTGTTTCTCTTATACACACTTTTACACATATCCTAAATTTGTTTTCATAATTTAATTACGATTTCTTATCTTATTAAGTAAATAGTAATTATTATTACAAAAGTATATTAGGCAGCTTTTATTTTTTTTATATTATTGTAGAACAAACAAAATAAACTTAGGTGTGCATGTTGATGAATGGAATTTTATTCAAAATATACGAGGTATGACAGAAAAGTAGCGAAACTAATTTTATTTTATTTTTATATGTTAAAGTTTTACTCTCCGAAATTGTTTCCTTGGGAAGGAGGCATACATGAGGAGAAGCGTTGTTCCAACTCTACCTAGTACTAAGATGATATCCTTTCAAGTGTTTTTTGATATTGAGGAAAAATCACATAAACTATTTTGTTGTGAATGAGGTGGGGGGGGGGGATGTCTGGAGAACCCTTGCTTCGACAACAACTCGTTGACGGAGTAGGAAATATGACAGAAACTATTGTTATGATGGTATCTGCAATGTCCGATCAGCATTTTTCTGAGTCTTTCAAGGACTTTCTTTATAGTAAAAACTCATTAGCTTCAATGCTAATGGATGGTCTGACCTTCCAAGAGCCCACAGTTGTTATACATTTTCATCAGTTTCTGATATAGTATAGTAAAAACTCATTAGCTTCAATGCTAAAGGTTTTCATTAGCTAAACTCGTCTTCTACAGATTCTCGGGCCTCCAAAAATGCTTTATGCCACAGAAAATCTTATACTCTTGATAAAAACTCGTTGATGGAGATGAATTCTTCCGATTAGCGTTTTATTTAAATAATAAAATTAAAAAATTCTTCCGATCTTAGAACACACCTTTCTTATGCCTAAATCTTGAGTCAAAATGTGACTTAGGGTAAAACGATTCAAATTTCATTCACTACTTACCCACAAACAAAACTTGAAAGACTAGAACTAAACAGATAATACCTATAAACTACTTCGACTTCTAGACAAACATTCTAAACTTACTATAAACAGCAAAGTACTTTTATATAATGTCCTACTGAAACCAATATTGACTTACGGAATTAGAACTCTGGAGATCTTCCTTCAGTCAAAAATACTTTGTAAAATTATCGATGCTCCCTTTTATCCCAAATGGTCTTTAGCGTCGTGGCCCTTAGAATACATATTTCAGTACTAATATTACTTGAAGTGATGTCAGTCATATATACACACACACACATATATATATTAGGGAAAAAAATCACTACTCATCTCCTTCAATCGTAATGGCGGTCTGACCTTAAAAGAGCCGTCACTTTTTTCACATTTTCATCAGTCCGCAGCGTTGCCAGATAGCTCTCAGTGATGCCTGCCCCATTACTCTTCTAAAAAAACTAGAAAATAAAAATATGGCCAACCGGTCAGTTGATTTGAAATTAGCTATTATTATTACTAATTAGATTTACTTATACTCTTATATATGCTAATAAAAACCATGTTTATACGAATAGCTCTTTAAATGTGTAGTAGCATTTAATATGCAGTTTAGTTTTCTTTAAGTTTTATCCTTTAAAAAAAATACATTTTATTTTCTCTAAAATTTATTTAATCTTTACTTTTTTGTTATAAAACTAACTATTTTTGTTATTATAATAAAATGGTCAAAATAAGTTATTGAACTTAAAATCAGAACATTATTAAATGCTAAAATTATAACAACAAAAAAGATATAATCAATTTTTTCTTGATTTAATTTATTTTTAATTTTTTGCCTAATTCCATATACAAACTCCTTTATTCTATACTTAACAGCTAATTGAAGATGTTTATTGAAAATTGACCGTTTTAAGAAAGTGTACTATAAGAAAGGTCATAGGTTGTAGGAGTGCATAAAATCAAAAGGATTTCACAGTGAATGACATTTTAATGTGTCCAAAATTGAATGTATTACCTTTTTTTTTGAAAGCGTCATTTAACCTGTCAGCTATAAATGATAGTTCAAAAAAGGGATTTTGTGGCTTTTCTAGGATATGAAAATATTTTGTTTGGATACAATCATAGTGATTTTGTTTATGCTTATATTTATAGGGGAATTCCATACGTTTCCATATTCTTAACAGAGTCAATATTTTGTAGTAGACCGAAATGTGTTCATAAAAAAATCACGCAAACCAATGGTGTCTTTGTTCATTATTTGGAAACGCGATTCATGTAAATATTCATGAGACTATTTGAACTCTAAGGACTGCACTGCAATATCAATTTGTCTGCGTTTTCTTTTGTTGAAATACTGTGAAGATATAATTAATCAATTACTGGTTGGTGTTGTACTCCTCTTCATTCAACTAATTCAATAGATCATTTACAAGCAGGTAGCACTTTCGAAATTAATTATTAAATATACGAGTACCCTATGAATATACTGAAAATAATTTCGAAATATAATTTCCGGTTTTCGGTCAATATATCCTTAATGTTTTTTTTTTTGACAATGTAAATATCTTAATTGACGAAGGATTTAAATAAAGCAGTACACCTAAGATAATATTTTATTCTTCTACATAATTAATTGTACATTTTCTTGGTCTGTAAAATAAAATTAGATAAAATAGATTTTAATAAGCATTTTATTTTATTATATTTTTTAAATCTTGCCATTAAATAATTACTCGTAGTTTTTACTCTCTGCCACGAAACATATCGTCTCATATAAGGTATCGTTTTTTTGCTAATGCACCGGTTAGACAAACGCTTGACATGGAACCCACACTCAAAACTCAAAAAGACAAGAACCAAACAGACGATATCGACAACTAATTTAACTTCTAGACAAACGTTTCAAATGTACTGTAGACAGCAAAGTACTTCTAAATATTGCCCCTACTGAAACCAATATAGACTTACAAACTAAAGCTCTGAGCATCTACCAAATCTTTCAATTCCCATCGAATCCAATCCCTACAGTCAAAAATTCTTGATAAAATTATTAATGCTTCCTTTTATGTTCGTAATACTCTTATTCGTCGTGATCTTAAAGTCGCTTATATCACCGATGTGACTTTGTCCCGTTTTAAAAAGTTTCATACTCGTCTTCCCAATAATACTGATGACTTTGCTCAAAAACTATACTCCACTTCAAAATTTACTAAAATACTGAGGCTTAACATAAACAAACTTTGTTTGAAGTAATTTTAAATCACTTTTTCGAATATTTTCGGTTGTAATTCGGCAATTACTTAAGAGAAGTTGATTTATAAATGCTCTAAAGTTTAAGAATTATCTGCGCACAATCTTGGAGGTCATTTGACATCCCTGAATTTCAAAATTTCGCGACTTGGGATATTTTTTACCAATAAAGCAAAATTTTTGTCGCAAATTTTAATTTGCACTATATTTGATTTTAACAAAATTGCACCATAGCCATATATGTTATGGCGCAATTTTGTTAAAATCAAATATAGTGTAAATTAAAATTTTTAATTTGAGGCCAAAAAATGTCAGTTATTGTACAGCCATAATGCTTTAAAGAACTATGGATCAATAACACAACACTCCGACCGAAATACAAATCAGACCATCACATTTCGCAGATAAAGTGGTTTATCTATAGCCACTTGTGGGTTTTTAAAGCCCCATATATGGTAATGTTACTTCTTGTCGTATTCACTGCTGAAGAAAATTTTGTTCCGGCAACGCCTACAGCAGAATCACCTCTATTGTAGTAAGTTTTTATAATTTTTATTGATATGTAAAATATCTATCAACGGCGTGACAACAGGGAGTCCAGTTTAGACTTACTGAATCAAAGAACTCCAGATGTTCTGGCTTCAAACCACGGTATTCCAGTTCAACACTCCCAGCGTGTTTTTTGCATCCTGACTAACACCGTCATCTTTAAGGACCATGCAAGGAGCCACTGTAAACTTTTCGGGCAAGATCTTCCTCATCCATACAAATAAAGTGTCCTGCTTACTTAGCTTAATTTTATGCTCCAGAATGTCGTCGTTAATTATGCTCTGCAATTGTCCATCTTCATATAGAGGCCAAAAATTCTTCAAAGGATCGTCCTCTCGAACGCAGACAAGAGTTTGCAATTGTTTTTATTGAGAACCAAAGTTTTCGAAGAATATTTACATGAGGACTGGTAAGACTAGTGTATCTTGTACAGCAGTAACTTCGATGTTATGGAGACAATTTTCGAGCGAAATAATTTGGACAAACTGAAATAGGTTCTGTGCGTATTTCTTTCTCCATTTTGATATGCAGCCCTTAACTCCAAATATGAAAACGATTTAACTATAATATAAAATGGCAAACTTTAATCGTTAGATTATAGAAGAACTCGATAGACCTCTACACAAAAAATCTGTCCAAATTCTTAGGTTATGAATACATTCGTAAAAGCGCGCACACTTGAAAAATAAGCTTTTACGAAACACTTCGTATTCTGAAATAAAAACTTCCTATTCACTGTCTTTAAGAACAAAAAAACTATTTATGCAAATGTATTAACTTTAACTAAGTTGTTCGTAAACTATTTGAAATTTAATAAAACCATACTTAAACTTTCACTTCACGGTTAAATATCTAAATGTCAGCATTAACATAAGCATAAAAAAGTATGCAACCATTTCCGTGTGCTACCATTTCATAGAGAATGGCGTATTTTAAAATTCTCCGAAAGTCTACAAAATTGAGCCACTTGATATTTGATTGATATTTACAAAATAAATAATTAATGTAAAATATAATTGCAAAAGATTGTATAAAAAAAACATTGTCAAAGAATTTCTGTTATGAAAGCTAGATGTCAGTGGGTGTCATGTCTATAGAAAAAATTCTATACGAATATATGCAAACAGTACGATTTCTCGCCGCTTTTGTAATAACTCAGCCAAAAAATTGCG
This sequence comes from Atherix ibis, assembly GCA_958298945.1. Taxonomy (NCBI): domain Eukaryota; kingdom Metazoa; phylum Arthropoda; class Insecta; order Diptera; family Athericidae; genus Atherix; species Atherix ibis. The sequence goes on along the minus strand of OY282605.1, from coordinate 23,278,919 downwards.
TATACATATACGAAAATCTGACGCACAGTCCTGTCCAGGTATTCTTTAATCTAAACAAATATTACATTGGATATGTGTTTGACAGCTGTCAAATTTTTTTATAAACCAATTGGATAATTCCTTATTTGTATAAATTTAGGTTAGCAGTAATTTTAAAAATATTTACAATTATTTTTTAAAGTTTAACTTTCATTTATACAATATTTAGAAATATGTTTTTAATTTAATCAATAATTTACGACATAATATATTGTTATTACTGTACCGTGCATAGGTTAAATTTGTTTTCTTCTTTTGTTTCTATCTGTGTGAGTGGTCCTAACTCAGTTCTTTTGCCTTCTTCATATTATTTTATTTTACTTTAATAGAAGACAATCGGAATTTTCCAAAACAAATTAAAATAATTGAATGTTTTTTGATGAAGATATTTTTTTTTTAATGTATTGTTAGCTTAGAATAATTTTTTTTTCTTGATGTATTTGTCTTAATTAAACAAAAACTGAATTTTTATAATAAATTTTATTTAGTTGTCTTTGATTCCTCCTTCCCGAGGTAGTCGGTCCTAAATCAGCACTTCCACTTGAAATGATTTAAGTGAGAGAGACCCTTAAAACATTTCAAGTGGAAACGCTGATTTAGGAGTGTTAAAGGGAGAATTTGTGGAAAAATCAGGGAGAGAGGTAACATTTAAATCTCTCCTATCAACGTGGATCGTTGACTTCATATCTGGCTGTTCCCTGTGACCGTTTAATTTTTTTTCTTATTATTTTTAATTATATTTTCCTGTTTTTTCTTATTTTTTTTTCAAAAATTTTAACTTTTCCAATTTTTTATATTTTCTTCCTCATTTCCTAATCCCTCCCCATTGCCTGAATTTTTTTGTATCTCTTTTCTTGCTTCTGGCTCCTTCTTCCAATATGTATTTTCTTGCTTCTTGCTCTTTCTTCTAATATATTTCGGCATGAATTTTCTGGTCATTGTGTACGTGAGAGCATTACTTTGCACAGACTTTGAATCCCTCCATTACCAAAATCTGCGCATAAAGCTAGCGACAAGCATGTCTAGCAGGGTAAGCTGCTCTCTCAATATGGTCGTCACTAGACATACTCCTATAGAACTTAACGTTCATCAAAAAAAAAAATTTCATTACAAATTTTAACGCCTTAGCAACAACAAAGAATACATCAGAATTTTTATTTTATTTTAATTTCTTTACCATAACAATATTTATAAGTAGGTACATATAAACTCTATAATACCATGTAGATTTGTTAATAAATTACTCCATTGCGATAATTTTTCTTCTACAATATAATCGTACTATCGTCCACGCCATAAAAGTTTAGATACAAGTTTTCTTGATTATACAATATACTAAATATAAACTCAGATTTCATGATTTAAATTTTCACCTTTATAAAAATTTCGTGCATGTTGTTTAAGAAAAAATGAAAAGAAAATTTAACTGAGTCAAAGAACTTTTCTATAGAATTTGTAAGAGGAAAATTTTTCTTTTGAAGACAAAAAAGTGGAAATACCAAATATTTTAGAACAAATTCTAAGAAAAATTGCCAAAATTCATATAAAAATATGTGAAAATACCGTTCCTTAGAACGCGACCACTTCATTATTAATGGATTTTAGTTCTTTTCGTATCTTGATCAAAGAATACCAACAGCGTATCGACCAAATCTATAGTGAGAAGGTGAAAATTTGCATAAAATACCACCTTAATTAGAGGTACATTAATGAATTAGGTGATGTCATGATATTAACTAGATTCATTAAAATTATAATATGATTCATATAAGAATTTTCGTTCAAATCAAATTTCTTTATAATACTCTAAATAAAGGACGATTAAAAGCTAGAACAAAAGTAAAAACAAATTAAATTTACCTGTAACATGTTTTCATTTAATTTATAACGAATAGTTTTTTTTTTGGTAATTTTTCAATACTCTCTACATTCAAAATTGTAGATTATATACAATATAATATATAAAAATTATATTACAAAGGCAAAAGGATATTATTTTCGTTTCAAAAGAAATTCGTTTTTTCGTTAATAGAAAATGAAATTCTGTAAGATAATAACGTCATATCGGAAAGGGTATACGCACTTTTACCCAAACTACAATATTTGAATTATTTTTTGTGAATATTCCTTACGTGAAATAACGCAAATATTCGTGTTAGTAAGTTACTATTCAACATGCAATACTAAACAATAAAAATGTTATTAACTATGAAAACTACTTTATTCCAATTAAGTAAGTATTATTGGGCGCATACACAAACGAAAGTGATTATTACTCAAAAGGTGAATGCTGTAAATTTGGAAATATTTCAAACGAAAACCTTTTAAGAAAAGTATTAGTGGTCAATGACTTATTATAATCAAATAGTTAAAAAATAATTTTATACCCAAGAATTACCAAATAATATTTCACATCCAATAACAAATATAATAAAGAGTGATCCACTTTATAGGTTGGAAAGTACAACTCTATCATTTAACAAATTAAATATATATATATTCTTTAAATATTATTATTTTATAGATTAAATAATACCATTTTATATTATAAATTATTTAATTACTAGAAAATACCAAATTAGCTGCTGAAATAACAGGATTTGAATGCTAATTTTGTTTTCAACGATGAAGCTTAGCCGTATTACTCGGTCGGTGAATACGTCAATAAGTAAAATTTTCATTTTGTTCTGAACATCTTTAAGTGAATATTCAAAAGTCATTTTATTCGCAAAAAGTGACTATCTGCTGTGCATAGTTTTATATATTGATCCATATTTTTTTTGAAAATGAAGAATGAAAGACCGTTTGTGTCAATCCTGAACACTATTGCTCAATGATAACCACCATTTTTTGGGCTTAAACTTAAAGATTTAAATCTGAACAGTATGTGATTTTAAAATGATTTTGCCACAAACCACACAACACGAAGAATTTATGACATTATTACATCAGAACGTGCAATTTTGAGATTTGGTAATATTAATTGTCCTTTAAGATCGTGCTTAATTGTCCTTCAAGATTTGATTAGGTTGGATATTTTCTTATTAAACTATATAAAAATTTATGTTTAGGTAGATAATAGCAAGACTTAGGTGCATTTAAAAAGCAACAATAAGAAATCTCGTAGCTATTATTTGAAAATTTTATAATTTGTATAAAATAAAAATATCATCAAAATTAGTGTTTTAAATGGATTTTATTTAATACTTTTTTCCAAACCATAAATTGAATAATCCTTTGTAAAATAAAATACAGAATTTTCCTTCAGTATTGCATGTACTTTTACTTATTTATTTTTCATATAAAAAGGAAAATTATAATAAAGTACTGTATACTGTTTATAGTATTGTATGAAAAAATTCATTATTTCTATAAAACAAAAAAAAATTATTCTGAAATAATTCTTATAAACGTAAAAGTCATTACATTATTTGACATAGACTGAAATAGAAATGAGTAAATTAATAATTAATTACAATTTATCTAAAAGAAAAGTCCGACCTCCTAGTACGGTGTTTCAATTTTCTTCGTAAATATTTTCGTGAAATTTCTTCCCAAAAAAAGACACTACAAATTACGTAAATTCCCAACTACATAATTAATTGAGAATCGATTAAAAATGAAAATGAAATTCAGATAAAAATCTAGAAATAAATAAAAATGTTTTTCCAATTGAATCGACACGAATCGAAAAAATTCGTTTTTACTATAATCAACCATTTTGGAAATTTATAAAAACCGCGCAAGGACACCGGAGCTAAGCACTTAATTCTAATAGGATAGTTTCCCTATAACGTTAACATTGTACACAATTGCTTAATTAGCTTTAAGAATCTTACCAAAATGGGACACAAGTCAAAAAAAAATACGCGGCCTAATATCCTTTCGAATACGATAAATAATATCAAGGTAGTCACGTAAAACTATTATATTTTATCTATTGTATTATTCTTTGCGTTTGCAAGTGAATAGCACTTGAATTAGGTTCACCTACATGCACATGCATACAGTCTCTTTTAAGGGCATCAAAACACTACAGCCTAGACGTTGCCCTCATTGCGTATCTTAGATTACGATCTAGAACGCTTGTGGTCAAATAATAATCAATAAAAAAGTACAACCATGTCACCACTTACTACAATAATTAATAAAATCTTAAGACTTATTTTATTTTTAACATTACAATCAATTTTCTAAATCCTTCTTTAATGATTTACCAATATATGCGCAAAATTATACAGAATTGGAAGCGCGGACAGATTGGAAATCATTGCAACAAAATCTACAGACAGTGATCCATCAACGCCAGAAGATAACATCAACGTTGTAGTCAGAGTTCGTCCCTTAAGTGAGAAGGAGAGAAGAGGAGCTGCCGAAACTGTGGTTCAATTCCCTGGAAATGGACAAATTTTAGTAAGTTAAATAAATTTTAATCAATATTTTTTTAATTTTTAATAAAATTTTTCGAACTGAACATTATCACTGAAAAAAATTTTAATAACAAGTTTTATGGCAGTTATTTTTTAATAGACATTTTTTACTAAAAGTTTTTACTGAGAATATTTTTGCTGAAAATTTATTAAAAATTTTTACTGAAAATTTATTTGTTGAAATTTTCTCACTGTAAATTTTTTTACTGAAAATTTTTAATAAAAATTTTTACTGAAAATTTGTACTAAATATTTTTTTTTGAATATTTTTTACTGCACATTTTTTTACTAAACATTTTTATTGAACATTATTACTGAAAATTTTTTCACAGAAAATTTTTTATTGAATATTTTTCTGTAAACTTGTTACGGAAAATATTTTTTAAAAACATTTTTTACTAAAAATTTTTACTGAAAATTATTTTCCTTAAAATTTATTTACTAGAAATTTATTCACTGAAAATTTTTTTACTGCAAATTTATTGAAAATTTTTTTACTAAAAACTTTTTACTGAAAATTTTTTACTGAAAATTTTTTTACTGAAAATTTATTTGCTGAAAATTTGTTTAGTGAAAATTTATTTATTAAAAATTTTTTGACTGAAAATTTTTTACTGTACATTCTTTTACTGAGCATTTTTTTACTGAATATTTTTTTACTGAACATTTTTTTTCTGAAAATTTTGTTTACTGCAAATTTATTTATTGAAATTTTTTTCCTGAAAATTGTTGACTGACAATTTTTGCTGAAAATTTTTACAGAACATTTTTACTGAATTTTTTTATTGAAAATTATTACTGAAAATTTGTTTATTGAAAATATTTTTAATAAAAGTTTTTCTACTCAAAATTTTTACTAAAAATTTTTACTGAAATTTTTTTATGGAAAATATTTTTTAAGGAACATTTTTTCACTCAAAATTTTTAATAAATATTTTTTTACTGAAAATTGGTTTACGAAATCTTATATATTGAAAATTTTTTTACTGAAAATTTTCACTGACAATTTTTATTGAAAATTTTTATGGACAATTTTTTTACTGACTATTGAAATTTTTTTTCTGAAAATTTATTTATAAAAAATTTTTGACTGAAAATTTTTTTACTGAGCATTTTTTTACTGAACATTTTTTTACTGAAGATTTGTTTACTAAAAATTTCTTTATTGAAAATTTTATTTCCTGAAAATTTATTTATTGAAAATTTTTTTACTGAAAACTTTTACTGACAATTTTTACTGAAATTTTTTTATGGAAAATATTTTTTAAGGAACATTTTTTCACACAAAATTTTTAATAAATATTTTTTTACTGAACATTTTTTTACTGAAAATTGGTATACTGAAAATTAATTTACTGAAAATTTATTTATTGAAAATTTTTTTAACTGAAAAATTTTAGTGATAATTTTTATAGAAAATTTTTTTATTGAAAATTTTTATTGAACATTTTTTTATTGAAAAATTTTATTGAAAATTTTTTTATTGAAAATGTTTAATGGAAATTTTTTTACTGAAAATATTTGTTAATGAACAGTTTTTCACTAAAAATGTTTAACTGAACATTTTTTACAGAAAATTTTTTTACTGACAATTTTTAGTAAACATTTTTTTAATGCAAATTTTTTATTGAACATTTTTTTCCTGAAAATTTGTTTATTGAAATTTTGTTACTGAACATTTTTTTACTGAAAACTTTTTTACTGAAAATTTTTTTACTGACAATTTTTAGTAAACATTTTTTTAATGCAAATTTTTTATTGAACATTTTTTTCCTGAAAATTTGTTTATTGAAATTTTGTTACTGAACATTTTTTTACTGAACATTTTTTTACTGAAAACTTTTTTACTGAAAATTTTTTTACTGAAAATTTATTTATTGAAATTTTTTACTGAAAATTTATTTGCTAAAAATTGTTACTCTAAAAAATTCTAATATTTGACAAAATTTTCATGAAGCTTTTTTCATTGATTTAAATCAACAGCGTTAATAATAAATGGAACCATTGGAAAGCAAGTGAATGCATGCGTGCTTACTATTCGCTAGATTATAAATGGTGAAATTCACGAAGGAATAAATAGCTGCAAGGTGTGTGTAGCCAGCCACTGAATTTTTTATTATGCTCACAATGCAGTGATTTGAATTTCCCTCTAAAAAAAATCAAAAACTGCCCAAATATACCCCTGCTCCTCCAACAGAATGTATTTACTATAGACTGGATTATATTACTCTCTATTACTCTTTATATTTTACTCTCTAATTCCCCTGAGGTTTCTCACATTCTATGGACTGTATTATTTCAATAATGATCTCCGATAATCTATTATTCGGTCTAAAACGTGTTAACCTCAACAAGGTCAGAAATACTATCAAAATGGCGGCCAAGCTATGTTCCTTTTCACTTACAATTACATTCAAATATTCTTATTCACACATATTGCCCGATTATGACGTTATTTAACGATTATCGGAAGTTCGATAATGATTATTAATATGGAGAACTTGATAAAATTGCTGTAGCTCGTATAACGAGAGTTTTCGTGAAATTAATAAATTTACGCCCAGAATAACTTCAACAATTTTTTTTCCAATTAGTAAAGGTTATATTGTAGGCGTTAAAAAAAACTTTTCTTTTTGATATATATCTACGAAAAATATAAACAACAATTAATAAATTTGATTGTTTTAATTAGTTGAGCGATTGTTGCTGCAGTAGTTTTTGTTTATATTGAGTAGCACCTTTATTTAATTTGGAGTTGCTATACGATATGTGCATCCCTATAAATGAACACATGGTGGCAATATAATCGCTTTGTGGTCGCTACATGATTAGCTTCATATGAGCATCTTAGATTACTCGATAATCTAAGATGAACATGCCCTGAATGGCGACAGTTCCATCGAATAAGCAAATGCAGAGGCGTTTCATGATTATTTTCATTGTCGGATAATTATATATTAATTATATTCATATACTAATTAAAATCAAATTACTACTTTTACAGTTCTAATTCTGAAAAAATATATTTTCCTTTCTTAACAAATTCATTATATTTTTGTATAGTTAATTTTAATTTTCAGTTAAAACAACAACAACTTAAAATTGATTTCGTAAACTATTAAAAGAAAACCAATAATTTATGTTTATCATTTTTAATTTGTTATTTAAAATTGTCCAAATATTTATATTTTAGTGTGAAGGAAAGGCGCATGGAAATAGTGGCGGACAAAAAATTAAACTATTTACATATAATGTGGTATTCGAGCCTCTGGCTACTCAAGATGATATTTTACAATATTCGGGAATAAAAAGAATTATCGAAATGGCAATAGAAGGATTCAGTTGTACAGCTTTTTGTTATGGACAAACTGGCTCTGGAAAAACTCATACATTAACAGGACCACCGGAGCTTGTAATTTTATGAATAATTTCATATACAATAGATAGTAAAATAATTAATATAATTTTTAATTATACTTAGTTTTATGGAAAACCAAATCCAAAAGACGATAGACATGGATTGATTTTTCGCGCTTTCGTTTATCTTTTTCAATTATTAAAAAATCGGAAAGATACCAATTTTATACTAAAAGCATCTTTTTTGGAAATTTATAATGAAAAGGTATATATTTATAAATTTGAATAATTTAAAATCATACATACACTTAATAGAATTGAGCAATTTTCTTTTTTTATATTAATATTATACGGGGTCTGTTCAAAAAGTATCGCGAATTTTGAATTTCCGCGGGTCTCGTATATTTGATTTTCGATTTTTTTTGCGTTATATTGGTACTCCCACTTATATCGAAAAGTTCGACTATTTTTACTGTGCAGTTAATTTTTGACAGCTGCTTTGCTTGGACGTGTTTTGGCTCGTCTTCGATTTTTGCTCAATTTAGACCAAAAACAGCATCGCATTAACATTGCTAAGGAGCTGTTAGACTCTGTCCGCGATGACCCAAATTTTCTCCAGAGGGTCATAACTGGTGACAAATCATGGGTTTATGGTTATGACGTGGAAACCAAAGCTTAATCATCCCAATGGAAGCTGCCGCACGAGCCAAGACCGAAACAAGCGCCAAGTTCGGTCGAATGTGAAGGTTTTGCTTACAATTTTCTTCGATTGCAGGGACGTGGTGCATCATGAGTTCTTGCCACAGGGTAGAACAGTCAATAAGGAATATTACCTGCAAGTTATGTGCAAGTTGCGCGAAGCAATCCGCCAGAAACAATCCGCCCGGATTTGTGGAAGAACAAAAATTAGCTTTTGCCATTTTTGGCCAAAAACAACACACTAATAATACCGCAGCCACCGTATTCCCCAGATCTGGCCCTCTGAGACATTTTCTTGTTCCCGAAATTGAAGAGCCCCATGAACGGACGACGCTACGCTACGATTGAGAAGATAAAGACGGTATCGAAGGAGGAGCTGAACAAGATCACAAAAAATGATTTTTTGAAGTGCTTCGAGTATAATATTTGAACAGACCTCGTATATCTTTTTTTTTATATAAAAAAATATTATAAATTGCTTTTGTTTATTTATGAAAAATTGATAATTATCTGTAACTGCTCTTTTTAGAGCATGAAATCATAAAAAAAGTTATAAAATAAAAATTGAATCGATAAGAAAACAAAAACTAAAAAGTCCACTTCTTCTTGGTTAAATTGTATAACATTTGCATGGAATTTTTAATAAAATTTCAAGTTCATATCGATAAATGACTTTAATTGAATTTCATTATTTTCAATTCATTTCATTTTTATTTTATTAAACATTTTTCTTTAACTTTGCAATTTTTCAGGTTATTGATTTACTTAATCCAGGAGCAGCAAGGAAATCCTTAGCAGTTCGATGGTCAAAGAAATCGCGTGGCTTTTTTGTAGAAAATTTATTTACAGTAGATTGTGAAGAACTCGATGATTTACTTGCAGTCCTAGAAGAAGGTGAACCCCTTTTAATTATTATTTATTTTGTTTAGATTTTAGATAGGAATATGTCTATGCATATGCTTTGATAGATATGAAGAGAAGTTATATAAATTGTTACCTAATAAAGAAAAAGAAACGAAAATATTATTGCAATAGTATTCAATCAATTCAAGAATTATTTTATAGATATTTTTTTTCATCGATTTGTTTCTAAATATCTATAAATGCAGTTTAGAATTTTTTTCCAATTTTCTAAATGCACTTTACGTAACTAATTTTTTTTTATCATAAATTTTTAATCAAAATACGTTTTTTCACAAACGATGGATTTTATTTTAATTGAAATTAATACTTGAAAGTAATTGAAATTTTTTGTTAAAAACATTTTATTAATTTAAAAATTTAAATTGGTTTATATTTTTCAATTATCTGAAATTTAAATTTAATTTGTATTTATGAAGAGTTCAAAATTAAAAACTTTGCAAACGAACTAGAATGCAGATTTTCTTTAAAAATTTAAATAGCCCTTAAAATTTAAATTCATTTTATTGTAAATATTTTATTAGAATCAGTTAACTGAAATTTTGTTATAAATTTTTAGGAATGCGTAACAGATCAGTTGGAGCCCATCAAATGAATGACCATTCGTCACGTTCGCACACAATGTTAACTGTTCATATAACTTCAGAACAGCAAGCAGAAGGGGGTGTATTCATTTCAAAACAGGGAAAAATAAATTTCGTTGATTTAGCTGGTAGTGAAATGACAAAGAAAACCCTTAGTGAAGGTAAAACCCTAGAAGAGGCCAATAATATCAACAAAAGTTTGATGGTGTTAGGTATAATTATTAAAAATATCGATTATTAAAAAAATAGTCGCTTATAAAATTATTCTTGTTGTTTTCTTCTAGGTTATTGTATTGCTTCCTTAAGTGATTCCAAAAAACGAAGTGGTCACATACCGTATCGAGATAGTCAATTGACAAAATTATTAGCAGACAGTTTAGCTGGAAATGGTGTTACATTAATGGTGATTATTAAAATAATTTTTATTAGGTAAACATTATTAAGCATATTATTAAATTTAATTAATTTTAGATTGCCTGCGTTTCACCGGCAGTTTCAAACTATTGTGAAACAATGAATACACTTCGTTATGCCTCAAGAGCTAAACGAATACGTACAAAACCAATCATCATAATGGATCCTAGAGAAGCACTAATTTTGAGTTTAAAACGTGAAGTAAATTCCCTACAAATTGAAAATGAACATTTGAAAGCAGCCCTGAATTTACATAACGAAACTGTAACTCCTGTGAGTACAGCTGACAGATCAATAATACCAGAAGCACCAAAAATTGAGTTGGAACGTTTAGCGGAACTAGAGGGTTCCGATCTTGCTGAATTGGTTAAATTGTACATGGTAGAAAATAAAGCTCTTAGGAACGAGAATTCCGAACTTTATTCAACTCGGGAAATGGTACTGCGTGACCAGGAACTTGTTTGCCGTGAAAATGAAAGGCTATTAAAAAAACTGGAAGATGTTAATAGGTAAGATTATAATTTTCAAAAACAACAAAAAATACTTTTATTCCATGTGTGTTAACACAAATGATATTCTTTTCTACACATGCGTTTATGTAAATATTATTGCGAAAGTGTGGTTTTACAATATGATGCACAAATCATGCTTTTCGTTCGATTGTTTTATTATTTATTTCACATCTGAAAATGTTTATTTCTACAATGAAATTTAAAATAACTACCTATGATTATCTGTATTAAAGAATTATCCAATTTGCTTTTTAGAAAGTTAGGTTAAATAAAATAAATTTAAAATTTATTATTTTTTAATATTGTTTATTTTTTGCCATTATCTATGAAATATAATATTTTTCAATAGCTACCATAAGACTTTTGTGCTCTCGATCCTTTAGAGTATATTTTTAATGACATTTTCGAATATTTCATGCCATGTAATTCGACCATTCATTGACGGATGTTGGTTTTTAAATACTTTTAAGTTTAAGAGTTCTCTAATATAAAACCAAATCGGAGGACGGTCTTCGACGCCAATTGACATCAGCAAATCTTTTGAAATTACGCGTCCTGAGAACTTTTTACACAATAAAGTCAAAATTTGTCACGTTCTGTGGCTTGTGATAATGTTTTATTAAAATCACATATGGTTCAGATTAAAATCTTTTAATACAAATCATTTATAATACCGCCATAGCGTTTAGACTTGATGGTAACCATCTCTCCTTCTTCATTTTTAAAGAAAAAGGGCCAATAAAACCTTTACACCAAATATGTACGAGGTCTGTTCGGCCATTTTACATGTTCAAACCTTTACACCAAATACGACAAGTTCGGCCATTTTGAATGTTCATTTAATTTTTGACAGCTGCTTTGCTTGCACGTGTTTTGGCTCATCTTCCAAAAAATGGATCAAAGAATCTGTTTCGGGAACAAGAAAAAGTCACAGGGGGCCAGATCGGGGGAATACAGTGGCTGTGGCATTATTAATGTGTTGTTTTTAACCAAAAATTCGCGCACAAGCAACGATGCGTGAGCAGGGGCGTTATCATGGTGCAAAAGCAAATTTTTGTTCTTCCACAAATCCGGGCTTTTCTGTCGGATTGCTTCTCGCAACTTGCGCATTACTTACAGGTAATATTCCTTATTGACCATTCCACCTTGTGGCAAGAACTCATGATGCACTACGCCCCTGCAATCGAAGAAAACTGTAAGCAAAACCTTCACATTGGACCGAACTTGGCGCGCTTTTTTCGGCCTTGACTCGTGCGGCAGCTTCCATTGGGATGATTGAGGTTTGGTTTTCCCGTCATAACCATAAACCCATGATACGTCACCAGTTATGACCCTCTGGAGAATATTTGGGTCATCGCGGACAGAGTCCAACAGCTCCTTAGCAATGTTAATGCGATGCCGTTTTTGGTAGAAATTGAACAAAAATCGAAGACGAGCCAAAACATGTGTAAGCAAAGCAGCTGTAAAAAATTAACTTAACATTCAAAATGGCCGAACTTATCGGCATAAGGGAGAGACATGAGTACCAACATAAAATTCGCGATACTTTTTAAACAGACCTCGTATACTACCATATTTAGTCACTTTTCGTAAGTAAAATGGCTTTTTCACAGTTATTTGTGAATTATCAGAGCCTCATATATGGTAATTTTACTTTTTGACACATCCACCGTTGGAGAAATTAAGCCTCATTGTACCAAAAAATTAAGCCTCATTTGAAACGTGGCTACGACAGAACTAAAATTTAAAAAAAAATAATATGTCATTTTTTATACTTAATTAATTTGATCTTAATTAATATATATATTAAACATCTATCAAATGATAGACTTTTACTTTTCAATATACAAAATTAATAATCCTGTAGTATATTGAATTTAGTACTTTTTCCTTAAATGTACTTAATATTTTGTCCTTAAATGTACTTTTTCCTTAAATGTACAGTATACAGGATTATTTCCATTATTAAAAATATTTTGTCTTTATAAAATATTTTCAAATCCTAAAATAATATTTTTTTTTTTAAATCATTTAACACTGTATAATTTTTAGATAGAATATAAACTTTAACAAACAAAAAAATTTGTTCGCTAATTATTTATAAATTCAAACAAATATTTCTTTAATCTTAAATTTTTTTTTTTTAAAAAAACTATAAAGATTTTAGAATAAAACTATACGAATTTAGTTTCTTTTTTATAACTGCCATCTCTGTTTCACAAATTTATTACTATAATAACAGATACCACAAAATATTTTTAAAAAAACTATTGTAGTATATAATATTATTAAATTGAAGATAAAAATATATATATTGTAGTATCATAAGTAATTTCTATTATCGTCCATATCATATGTAAAGCTAAATTTTAATGCCATCTAAACCATTTATGTAAATATGTCCACATGATAGTTTACGATAAAATTTATAGTTTACGATGTACCATATTTTCACTTTAAAAATTTCATTACATTATTTTTTTCAAACTGAAAAGTCCTGTGAATTTTGTAAATAAAAATGTGACTAATGTTTTTAATAGATAATTCATGTGAACGCAAAGATAGCGAACATTTTTACACTTAGATGCGTATTTATTGAATAATACGAATACTATCTATTATTAAATGAAAAATTGAATTCTTACTATTTTAGGCAAATCGTATCGGAAGAAAATAAAACACAGAACCCTGATTAAAATTGGATAATTTTTGAACAGCTTCAAAATATTTGTATAATATATTCGCACCCTACCCCGAACCCTATAAATCTTTTCCATTCGATTTCTTAAACTATAAAATATTTATAATAATATTTTATTATATAAATGAAAAATATATTATAAATAAAAAAATAGTTGTATAAATATTTTCGTTATTTATTTGTTTTTAGTTAATATATTTTATTTTTTAAAAATAATGTTAGATATAAACCTTACAACAGCAATACGTGAATGACGGTCTTTTTTTCGGGAGTTTCGTTTCTTAAAATCTAATCTATTTATTTGATAGAAATGCGTTTAGCTTATTCATATATATAAAAGTACTTAAATCATTTAAGATAATGACTAAAACGTAGACACTTAGCGTGAATAAAAACTTCCTTAAAAAGTTTGTACACAATTTCGAATTACAGTGTTTGTGTCCGATCGCCATTAATAGCAGCTCGTGCTGCTATAACACCAAATTCCACTTCAGATGGTATTTCAGATATTTGGACAAATCCTTTAGTGGATTCAACTGAAAAATCAAGTGTAAGTTCATACTTTAATAGTATCTTTTTTAAGAAAAAGTATAAGAAATATAGAAAAAATTTAATAATTACGTGCATAAATTTATGTGAAAAATTCATTTATGAAAAAAAAAAATCCATTTTATCATAATAAATTCTATGAAAATTTGCAATTACATGCAAAATCTTATAAAATGAATAAAATTCGTTTAAAAAAAAATTTGGCATACTTTTTTTTAAAAAAAATGTTTGTTTTTTTTTTGCATAATCGGTAAATTTTTATTAATAATCAATCATTTTAGAATGGAGAATTGAATGGACGATTTACTGCCAATAAAAGTGGCATTCCAGAAGAAATCCAACGAGAAATGGATCGTCGACGAATTGGTGAAAATATTATAAATGTTGCCAATGGTTTTGCACGACACAACTCATCAGATAGCCGCTCGTCAAGCGGTGATTCGAAAAAAATAAAGGGTGGTTCCTCAAATGGTTTGAGGCGAACGTACAGCCCTCAAGTTACTAAGTAAGTTTAACATCAAATTATGTTCGACTTTTGTGAAACGAAACTATATGAAATGGTAAAAAAAATTTTTAGGCAAAATGAACATGTTAAGAATACTAGAAATAAAGCTGAACGTATCAAAGGTTTGTCCTTTGACAGGGGCATGGAGCTTTTCGGAAGTCAAGTATCATTAGATACGACATAGAAACCATAGGAATCAAAATATTATTGTCGGGTTTATTAAAGGTGAACTAGCCATTCATAATTTCTACTGATTGATTGTATACCTTTCATACTATTCGATATAATAAATCCGCTTTATTTATAATTTGGTTGGCTTGTTCTTGTAAATTTTAAAATTCAAATCGAATTTATTAATTTTCCTTTGCATCATCTAAACATATGTACATATTTCTTTCGACTAAGTAATTTGCGAATTATTGTAGAAAATACATAAAATTACATGAAATGGTTTTTTATATAAATTTTCATTAAAAAATAAACGTCTCATCTTTTGGGGTTTTCTTATTTTTTTTACCAATAGTTTTACTATGAACTCATATTTTTATGATATAATTTAAATAAACAAACATATTATAATATAAATTTTCTCTTTTTTTTATTTATAGGTAAGTATAAATGATCGATTTGATGAAGTTTTTCATAACCAAAAAAGCAATCTGTAAAATAGTATATTTTTGAAAAGAAAAAGAAAATATATTTTAAGGAAAATAGTATAAAATATGTATTTAAAATATAGATTAAAAAACACAAATATATATGTATAATTATATTGTTTTAAAAAGGCATTTTTAATAAAGTATTTTTGTTGAAAATTTGTTAAAAATATTAATATAGTTTTTATTTGAAAAAAACAATTATGGGCGTACTAAGTTTTGTATTTATTAAAAATTTTATTCAAAACTAAAATCATTATGAAACTGATGGTGTTTCGAACTTAGGTTATTACAACTTTATTTTATTATATTTAGCTGCATTATAGAATTCCTTTCAAGACATCTCATTTAATAACTTTCTTTATGAATAAACTTTTTCTTGTCATGATATTGTATATCCTCAACAGTCATACTACATGTATTTGCTGTTATTATATTAATCATAGCAAATACTACATATTTTTATTTTGCTACTCACTTAATATACACAAAATAGAATATTTGCGTTTTTTAGCTAATCTTTTTTATATTTTTTCAATAATATTTATAAAATGATAATTATAATAATAAACACAGTTTGGATTTGTCAACAATTCACATACATATATAAATTTTAATCAAATCTAAATAAAATAAAAATAAATAAAAAAACACTGAATTTTCTAAATCTAAATTATATAATAATTATATATATATTTTGAAAATTTTATTTAATAATTTTAATTCATATATTTCGTATGTTTATCGATTTGATTTCAATTGTAATTGAAATTTTGTATTGAAAATTGATTTTTTATGTGACCGTAGCTTAGTTGTTTTATTGATATATCTCCTTTGAACGTATGAAAAATTTAAATCCATTTGTCTCTATTTATGAAACGTCATTTGTTATAATTATTCGTATATTAAAGAAAAACTTAAGTGTCAATAAAAAAAAGTAGAGGATTTTCGAAAAATTATAATAAAAATTAAAAATAATAAAAATGAAATTTGAATTTTGTAAAATTTGCGCATAATATTGTTGCGAACACTTCTCTGCATATGGTATTACCAGAAATTGTTGAACTTTAAATCGAGCATGGCCAAGGAATATAGAGAGAAAACTTTCAGCATTCGCCATCCTGCTCTTACGCCGCTTCATTAGGCTATAAGTAAATGCGAGTGGCTTCACTATTGAACGCAAAAAAGTAATTTCATTCATTTGCGATTTTAAATATTTTCAATTGAGTGTTAATTATAATCCATAGATATATGAGAGCATCGATAAGGCGGAAATCTAATTGTACAGTTTGGTGTTTCGAGTTTGTCGTGTAGATTTTTTATGAAATTTGTGGATAAGCAATAGAGACAAAAGCAGAAATATAACAAAGGGGATAGTGTGATTGTCGCTTAATTAATTGTAAGCGCATTCGTTTTGTTTGGTTATTGAAAACACCGATGTCTAGTGCTGAAGTCTTTGATAGTTCCGTTGAGCCCCCATCCGCTAAGAAGCGGAAGCTGTCTTCAACTTCAACTCAGCAGACAGGCGAAAACGAACAGCAGACCGTCACCGGTAACTCGGTAACAACAACAACATCAGCAGCAGTAAGAACACCAACACCAACGACATTAGCATCAGCAGTAGGCCCGGTTTCATCAGAAATCGGTGCAGAAATTGGAGTAGAGAATTCCAATCGTAATAGAATACCGTCGTCTCTTTCGCACGGAACAAAGAGTTGTCCGTCGGCCTCTCAGTCGTCATCGTCAAATTCAAAAGCGACAGCCGCCGCCGTCGTTAACACTGCAGCCAACGTCGCGCGTGAAACAATAACAATGGCGAATAATAGTGGTTCAAGTGCTGCGGAAATTGATGAGGCTCTTTACTCGCGCCAATTATATGTGCTCGGGCATGATGCTATGCGCCGCATGGCCAATTCGGATGTCCTAGTATCAGGACTTGGAGGACTCGGTGTCGAAATAGCAAAAAATGTCATTCTTGGCGGTGTCAAATCCATCACACTGCATGACAAAGCGGTTTGCACGGTAAAGTATTAAAATGCAATTTAGTTCATTGTTCTAAATTAAGAACCGCCATCAATTTTTAACTTCCAAATATATAATACAAAATATTAAATCGGTTTAAAATAGCAATTATAAATCCAAAAAGAATTAGTTTTTATACGTGTCAGTAAATTGGATAATTTTCATGTAACTAACGCTTTCTAGTATAGGTTATGTTCTAATCGATAAAATCCCCTAATTGCTACTATAGTGAGTGTACAAAGAAAAAATTTTCTTGTATGACCATTGTACTTGGTAAATTATTGAAATTTACCGTTTTCATGAATCACTAGCAATGAAAATGGAAATGAACTCAGCATTTTACATACAGGCTTTTCAATTAAATTCTGTATAGGGTAATAATGAATTTTCATTATAATAAAAACATTTTTACAGTTGAAAAAACTTGTGTAAAAGTTTTGTGCATCAAGAACATGGAAACATTTTGACTTTTTTCCTCTGTTTATTATCTTAGAAGTAGTAAAATTGCAAAATTTGTTTATATGCAATGTGAAAATAATTGTTTTGTCATAAATGAATTTCTTGAAGTATGAGTCATCGTCGCATGCAAAGGTCAAAGAAATGGAAAATAGTGTCAAAAATAATTTCCACAAGAAAAAGAAAAAAACAAAACGGAAAATACTACAAGATAGCCTATGATATTGATTTCTTATTACTGCATTAACTATCGATTAATTCGAATATCGATCGATAGAGTATACGCTATTAATTAACATATTTTCGATTTTTAACCGTTGCGAATATGACACAATATTTGAGCATAAATATACTATATATTAGAATTATGTAAAGAAAGATGCAAATTAATTGTGTTAACTTGTTTTTAGATTCAAGATTTGTCAACGCAATTTTATTTGACTCAAAATGATATTGGCAAAAATCGTGCTGAGACTTCCTGTTCTCAGTTGTCAGAATTGAACAACTACGTACGTACAAAATCGTACACTGGCGATTTGACTGATGATTTTCTCAAGCAATTCCGTGTGATTGTTTTGACAACATCACCAATGGAGGAACAATATCGTCTAGCCAAATTCGCTCACGAGAATGGCGTAGCACTAATAATCACGGAGACGCGTGGTATTTTCGGGAAAGTATTCTGCGATTTTGGCGAGAACTTTACCGTATATGATACTAATGGAGCACAGCCAATCTCAACAATGGTTGCAGATATTACGCGAGATACTGAAAGTGTTGTAACTTGCCTAGATGAAACTCGTCACGGACTTGAAGATGGAGATTATGTCACATTTTCAGAGGTAAATAATTCTGAATTAATATGTAAAAAGTATTTCTTAATGATCGAAATCCAATTAATGTCCATTTGAATTTAATTAGGTTCAAGGAATGACCGAATTGAATGGCTGTGAGCCAATTAAAATCAAGGTGCTTGGCGCTTATACATTTAGTATTGGGGATACTTCGAAATTCAGTGAATACGTACGTGGAGGTATTGTAACGCAAATAAAAATGCCCAAAACAGTGAATTTCAAGCAGCTAGAAGAAGCTGAGCAAGAACCGGAAATTATTGCTAGTGACTTTGGTAAATTCGATCATCCAGCCACTTTACATGTGGCATTTAAAGCGTTCCATCAGTTCATTGAACAAAACGGACGCGTTCCGAAGGCTTGGAATGAAGCTGACGCTCAGAAATTCCTTGAAATAGCCAAGGGTATAAATGCCGATATTAAGGAGTCACTTGTTTTAACATTTGCAAAAGTAAGTAACGTAAACTAAATATATTGTTTACGGATATTTAACAGATGCGGAACTTTTAGACTTGTAGCGGAAATCTTAGTCCAATTGATGCATCAATTGGGGGTATAGTTGCCCAAGAAGTATTAAAGGCGTGCAGTGGAAAGTTTATGCCAATTTTCCAATTTACATATTTTGATGCGATCGAGTGCTTGGCTGAAGAGGAGCCTGCTGAATCAGATTGCGAACCTATTGGCAGTCGTTATGATGCTCAAATCGCCATCTTTGGTAAAAAATTCCAAGATAAACTAGGAAATTTAAGGTGAAAATGAACAAATTTTACACTTGTTTGTTTGTAAATTTAATCAAATTACAAATAATTAAAATATAGTTTTTTTACTTCCACTAATAACGACGTCTCTTTTGTTGCTGTTTTAGATATTTCATTGTCGGCGCTGGTGCTATCGGATGCGAATTGTTGAAGAATTTTGCTATGATCGGTTTGGGTTCCAAAGATGGTGAAATTATTGTTACTGATATGGATCTCATTGAAAAGTCGAATTTGAATCGTCAATTTTTGTTCCGGCCACACGATGTCCAGAAGCCAAAGGCTGGCACTGCGGCGCAAGTGATTAAAAAAATGAATAATGAAGTTAACGTAACAGCTCATGAATTGCGAGTTTGTGTTGAGACGGAAAAAGTATTTACAGAAGAATTCTTTGGTAAACTTGATGGTGTTGCTAACGCTTTGGACAACATAGATGCGCGTATTTACATGGACAGAAAATGTGTTTTCAATCGTATTCCGCTTATTGATTCTGGTACGCTTGGTACGATGGGCAATACACAAGTTATAGTCCCATTTATTACTGAGTCGTACAGCTCCTCTCAAGATCCACCAGAGAAGAGCATTCCGATCTGTACACTGAAGAATTTCCCGAATGCCATCGAGCATACACTGCAATGGGCACGAGATGTTTTTGAAGGAGTATTTAAGCAAGCTGCAGAGAATGCATCGCAATATATTAGCGACCCAATATTCATTGAAAGGGTTCTAAAGTTGCCGGGAGTACAACCGCTCGAAATTCTTGATTCCGTCAAGGTAATATTAAAATTAAATTGTTTATACGTTCTAATAAGATATTTTCTTATACATAACAAATAAGACGGCGCTGATTGATGATAAACCAAATGACATTACTGATTGCGTCAAATGGGCTAGATTCCATTGGCAGGAACAGTATTCGAATCAAATCAAACAGCTACTGTTCAATTTTCCACCAGATCAAATGACATCGAGCGGACAACCGTTCTGGTCAGGACCAAAACGTTGCCCTGAGCCGCTCGTTTTCGATGTAAATAACACTGTTCACTTGGATTATATTATTGCTGGAGCAAATCTTAAGGCAACAGTTTATGGACTGCCCGTAGTGCGGGACAGAAAAAAAATCGCCCAAATCGTATCAAATATTAAGGTAAATTTTAATTATATCAAAAACCATTAAATTTTAATATTTCTATTAATTTTTAGATAAATTGTTTTTAAATTCGTATATAATTTATTGAGTGTGTTTGAACTTTTTTAGGTACCGGAATTTATTCCACGTTCGGGTGTTAAAATTGAGGTAACAGAGGGCACAACAAACAACACCTTTGATCATCACAGCGAAGAAGTTGATCAGGATCGTGTCAACAAGATCTTGAACGAGTTAGCTTCGCTCGGCAAATGTAATGACATCAAAATATACCCACTCGAGTTCGAGAAAGACGATGACACTAATTTCCATATGGACTTCATTGTGGCCTCATCAAATCTGCGCGCAATGAACTATAATATTCCGCCTGCAGATAGACATAAATCTAAGTTGATTGCTGGAAAAATTATCCCAGCTATTGCGACGGCTACTTCAGTTGTATCTGGTTTTGCTGTATTGGAAATTATTAAATTAGCCCAAGGGTATGTAAAATATTGTTTTTAAAATGTATTGTATTATATTTGATTTGGTTAATAATTTTCTATTTAATTTTATAATATTCAGATACCGTAACATGGAACGCTTCAAAAATAGCTTTTTCAATTTGGCGCTGCCGTTCTTTGCATTCTCAGAGCCGTTGCCAGCGCCCAAGCAAACGTACTATAATAACGAGTGGACACTTTGGGACCGTTTCGAAGTTGAAGGCGAAATGAGCTTATGTGAATTTCTCGATTATTTCAAAAACGAGCATAAACTTAAAATAACCATGTTGTCGCAAGGCGTCTCAATGTTGTATTCGTTCTTTATGCCGAAGGCTAAATGTTCAGAACGATTACCGCTGCCCATGTCAGAAGTGGTACGGCGGGTATCGAAGAAGCGCATAGAGCCACACGAACGATCATTAGTTTTTGAAATCTGCTGTAACGATGAAGATGGCAATGACGTTGAAGTCCCCTACGTTCGATATACTTTACCCTAAACGAAATTGATATTGCAGTGAATTTGTTCTTAATTTTCATCCGATAATAAAATAAAAAAAAGAATCATTAAGTAAAAATAACAAAAACAACTATATATAAATATATATTTATAATTTAAAGAAAAATTAATAAAAACAAGATTGAAAATAAATAAATAAAGAGAAATGTCACAAAAAAAAATTACCATTGTTCGATTGTAGGAAGATAAACTATATTTTTAAGGGGGACTATGCAGTAATTGCTTGAACATTGACAATAACTTTTCAATGTAGATTAAATGTTCATTTAAATGTTAAATTTTCTCCCATTAAAGTAAATGTACCATATTTTAATGTCATTGCAAAATTACAGCATCTTCCAATAGGGTGATTGTCTATTGCGCACCTTAGAATAAGGCGTGAAGAAAATGTTGAAAGTATACGAATTTGAGTGAGAAAACCATTTGATGTCTCATGCTACAAATTTTCGTATCAATGCTGTCAAGTTTTAAAATCATCACAATCATTTGGGGTTAAATCTTGGTTCTAATGTTTCGTTCTCGCCGTAGTATTGCCATGCATTTTAGAGTTTGTTCATATGGCAGCATTGTTGAAATTGAGATCAAGAGCAAGATAAATGCATTTATGAGGTTAAGTGAACTTAAAAATTGAATTATTCATAAAAAAATATAATTAACTGTTCAGTTATCAGGTCTGTAGTTTTTTTATTTATTATTATCGTCATTACGTTCTCGTCAGAATGTGTTCGAGGCTTAAGAATTGGACATCATAAGGGCAGTTTCACACAATTCCACATAATACCGGTATTGTGCCAACAATCGTGACCACACCTAGTTTCAGCTGACTAGTGCTGCTGCATATTCATTTCGATCTGAACCATTGTGGTGAAAATACAAATGAAAACATTGTTTAAGAATGTATAACAAAAATGATATGATATAAAATACTCCAAGAAAAGCATCAGCTAATGCCGGAGAAACTTACAATGCCGCTGTCAAAACAAGAATGACTAATAAATCACAATTAAATTTTTCCGAGCCCAAAAACATTTTAATAAGCAAAATGTTAGCCCTCGAGTACCACTCTAGAGAAGTGTATAGAGGAAATTTGATAGCGGTATCAAGTGAATACGTGTGCAAATGTCCTATAGTTATATGGGATATATAAGGCGGTTTGCAGCTACAATTTTTTAGTTTTATAGTATATGGACACAAAGCTTTTCGTTAAGTACTAATTATAGTTTAAGGTTGTTTCATATGGAAATAAATGTTAAGTAAGAGGGTTATGTAACAGTCTTCTAACTATTGAACGAACATAGAAGGCTGAGAAGTTTCTCTTTAGTTGAGAAAATCTAAATTAAATCGTTAGTATATAAATAATAATAATAGTATTAAATTCAATGTGATTGAATTTATATTTTCTATATCTTATAACGTTTAACTGAATTAATTTTTTAGATAAGTTATGGCTGGTGGTGACTCTGCAAATGAATCAAAGCTGACAGGACTGGCGAAGCACTTCAATGGGTCGACAATGCGTGGCCGTGCCAATGTAATTATCCCAAGTTCCTTAAGAAGTTTGTGCAGTGGTGTTTTTAGCTTCTTGAACTTTATTAAATTATTAGAAAAATACAATATCGCCTGATGATATATGGATTAATTTTTATTCTGATTTCTTTTTTAGGTGGCTAAGGCGACATATGCATCTGTTGGACTTCTGATCCTGTACTTGTCCTTAAAACCAAAAAAGAAGTGAATGTTTGCTGTGCAACACTTAGTAACCAATTTGTTTAATAAATAGTCATATAGTAAAAAAAAAAAAAATTTATTTAAAAGCAAAAAAGGAATGATTATTGTTTAAGTGTCAATAAATTAAAATTGAAAAGAAGATATCTTCGATGATTTTTTTTTAAAATTATAAACTATTGTGGATGATAGTGCGCGTCGTAAATTGTATCACAGATAACTATAAAGAGTTCATGGATTGAACAATATTTTCGATGAATCGGGCTGACTATCACCGATGCTGGCCTGAATGATGTTGTTTTCCATCTCGGATGGTGTCGGTTTATTCGCATAGACTAGGTGTGGGCACATACCATATAACGTCAATAAGAGCAGCATTGTCATTTTTTAAATATCTATTTATTAGTTTAATTTTAACAGACATTCAAAGTTGTGTATTTTATTAATAAACACTTTCTTGAGGTAAAAAAAACAATATCTCAAACCAAAACCATATCTCAACCTTAAAATGTATTATGTAGATTCCGCACAATCGTATGGAATGATTTCGAAGTAGTTTGCGAAATTTCATTTGGTCGAATGAGGAAATGTGATTAGTAAGAGATAACTTGGGCATGTTAAACATATCAAAATAATGTAGATAAAATTTAACATGAAATTTTGGGTATGGGAAAGCTATGGGCGAGATGGGTGCCTCATTTTTGATTACGGTAACATCTGACCAAAAACGTGTTCAGTGTACCGATTTTATTTAAAATGTATTTTTGGACATTTTTAAGCCTAATCCCAATGAACTTTGCATCGATTTGTAACTGTTGATGAGTCATGGATTCGTTATTATACGAGGTCTGTTCAAAAAGTATCGCGAATTTTGAGCTTCCGCGGGTTACGTATATTCGATTTGCGATTTTTGTGGCGTTATGTTGGTACTCATGTTTCTTACTATTGCCGACAACGTCGGCCACTTTGAATGTTCAGTTATTATTTGACAGCTGCTTTGCTTGCACGTGTTTTGGCTCGTCTTTGATTTTTGCCCATTTTCGACCAAAAACAGTATCGCATTAACATTGCTAAGGAGCTGTTGGACTCTGTCCGCGATGACCCAAATTTGCTCCAGAGGGTTTATGGTTATGACGTAGAAACCAAAGCTCAATCATCCCAATGGAAGCTGCCGCACGACCCAAGACCGAAAAAAGCACGCCAAATTTGGTCGAATGTGAAGATTTTGCTTAGTTTTCTTCGATTGCAGGTTCTTGCCACAGGGTAGAACGGTTAATAAGGAATATTACCTGCAAGTTATGCTCAAGTTGCGTGAAGCAATCCGCCAGAAACGCCCGGATTTGTGGAAGAACAAAAATTGGCTTTTGCCATTTTTTGCAAAAAACAACACACTAATAATGTTCCGCAGATCTGCCCCCAGTGACTTTTTCTTGTTCCCGAAACTGAAGAGCCCCATAAAAGGACGACGCTACGCTATGATTGAGGAGATAAAGACGGCATCGAAGGAGGAGCTGAACAAGATCACAAAAAATGATTTTTTGAAGTGCTTCGAAGATTGGAAAAAACATTGGCACTAGTGTATAATATCTGGTGGGGATTACTTTGAAGGGGACAAAATAGATATTCATGAATAAATAGATAATTTTCGAAAAAACACAAAATTCGCGATACCATTTGAACAGACCTCGTAATTCCATTTTATATCAAAAGATTGTACAAAAAATAAACTTTGCCTGTCGTTGTGTTTTAAATTGTTTTTTTGTTTGCAATAATTAAGCTACAATTAATATTAATTATGGTTTTCGAATACAATAAATTTCTAATACGAAACCAAGATGTCAGTGCGTGTCATATCGACATAAAAAAATCTACACAAAAGTATGCAAGCATTACGATTTTTCGCCACTTTTACAATACTTTAGCCAGAAAATTGCGTATACATATACGAAAATCAGTTTTTTCTATAATTTAAGAAGCAGAGCTCTCAATGCTGGATGAGATCCATTTTTTGGAATGAGCAAAAATCGAAGATGGACCAAAGCACGTGCAAGCAAAGCAGCTGTCAAATGTTAACTGAACATTCAAAATGGCCGAACTTGTCGGCATAAGTGAGAGACATGAGTACCACCATAATGCCACAAAAAAAGTCAAAAATCGAATATACGTAACCCGCTAAAAATTCAAAATTCGCGATACTTTTTTAACAGACGTTGTACATTATAAATACGAGGGTAGTCCCAGAAGTACCCGACCTGACGTATAAATGGCGGTTGGTGTTTTAATAAAAACTACTATGATCGAAAGTACCAACCTTATCAAGCTTAAGTTTAAAGTTTGATGATACTGCGTTGTTTAATATTTGTTTGACAGCCATTAGTAGTGAACGCTCTCAGTGAATTTGTAAACATGGAAAAAATTGGCTATCGTTATGGGATACAATACTTTTATTTCAATATCAATGTCGAGATATAGTCAACTCTCGGGGAATCTGCTCCGTCATTTATAACAATAAAATATTGGTTGGCAGAGTTTAAACGGGATTGTACGAGCAGCGAAGACGAATGTCGCACTGATCGCCCAAATAAGGTGATCACGCCAGAAATGGTGAAGGAAATCTACAAAATGTTATTGGATGACTACTCGTATTTCATCGTTTAAAGCACGCCATTCTCCATTAAAGTGGTAGCATACCGAAATGCTTGCATACTTTTGTTGTTTTTAAAGTTGTTATTTTGGCACTTATCGGAAAGTGCAAGTGAAAGTGTGGTTG
This sequence comes from Atherix ibis, assembly GCA_958298945.1. NCBI lineage: Eukaryota > Metazoa > Arthropoda > Insecta > Diptera > Athericidae > Atherix > Atherix ibis. Next base: position 23,252,827 of record OY282605.1, on the reverse strand, counting down.
TTATCTTTTTTTGAAGTATTTACGAAAAAGTACCACAAGTATTTATATAAATAGTTATATTGTTGATAACATTTAATAGGAAGTTTTTATTTCAGACTATGGAGTGTTTTATAAAGGGTTGCTAATAATTCAACGGAAAGAGGAAGCTGGGAATTTGTTTCTTTCATTAGGTTGACATCTTCATTTTTACTAGAGAAATTAACAAAAATTTAATTTGTGAAGTGTTCAAATGGCTTTTATTGATTTGTTTGGTCCAAAAAGTGAAAAGTTCATCATTCAATAAATGTAAACAAATCTTATGTTAACGATTCAATGTTTACCAGAAAATATGTAAAGTGTGTATAAAAAAATTAAATGGACCGTATTTTAATAGTGCGAACGTATTTGATTAGTTTTATTTGAACAAGCGAAAAAGGTTCATGTTCAATTTTCGTATCTTCTTTTTTTTATTGAAAAGAAGTAAATGCAATACTAATTACTTTGTTAAATATTGTATGAATGATCATACATCTGATTTCTTATTGCTACCGAGATCATTTTCTTATCCTTTGCGTATTTACGGAATACAAATGTGCTTCCAACTGAGAATTTATTTTATTCATATTAACGCAATCATTTATTTTAAATCGCTCATTATTATAATTTTTCAATCTGTTTTCCATTGCTGTTTTGATTATGTTAAAATAAATAAAGTATATTCGAAAGGCTTATTATTTAAATAAAGCTGTTTGTATTTGTGCTTTCACTTGCTCTATTAGACCATTTTGTAATGCATTTACTAAATAATAATGTTTTCAATTTTTTTTCGAATATTACTAAATTACATTTATCATTTTGTAATTTAGTTTTAAAGCATTTGCTATAATAGCTGTATTCATTTGGACCAATTTTGCTACAGCGCTGTAGTTCGCAGTAGACTCTCAATAAAATGAACCTATTTTACAGCAGTAAAATGTAACCTCACAATAGTCAACAACAAGAGTGAGTTTATTGAAATTGTGTTCGCTGCAAGTTTAAAATTAATTATGAAAAATTTGTGGAGTATAGTCAACAACAATAGTGAGTTTATTGAAATTGTGTTGGCTGCAAGACCGAACACTAGTAGAAACATAACCTCAAAATAGTCAGCAACAATACTGAGTTTACTCACACATAAACAATAAAAACTGAGTTTATTCACACATGAACAATACTGACAAAAATATGCCTCTTCAACATAACCAACGAACTCGCAAATCTATATATTTTCACTGTAGCAACTATAATACAAGCCACCTACCGTACATTGTATGCGTAATTCCAGCTGAAAATTACTGCTCTGTTCGAGGTAAACTAGATGATGACAGATACACAACTAGTGCAGTAGCAAAATTGGTCCAAACGAATACAGCTAATGTTGTATACAATTAACTTCTATATTATTAAGAATTTGATGTAATTTTCTATGTAAATAATTAATAGAAAATTACAAAAAATTTCTATGTAATTAATATTATAAATTTCAACATAATTATAGGCGTTTTCCTTTGGACCAATTTTGCTACTCCGCGGTAGATGACCAAAGTAAAGCCAAATTCTAAACTCTAGTGCAAACATAACCTCAAAATAGTCAGCAACAATACTGAGTTTATTTTTGTCAGTATTGCTAATGCGTGAACAAACTCAGGTTTTATTGTTTATGTGTGAGTAAACTCAGTATTGTTGCTGACTATTTTGAGGTTATGTTTCTACTAGAGTTTAGAATTTTGCTTTCCTTTGCTCATCTACTCCGGACTAGCAAAATTGGTCCAAAGGAAAACGCCTAGTAATTTTAAAACTATTTTCATTTATGATATTATTATGCGTAAGCAAATATATCTATGAATATTGTGGTTTAATAGTATAATTTTGAATAAAACACAAATGGTAAATTTTTATTTATTATGTTTTTTAATTTATAAAACTAGATAACATAGGTAGAATAATTTTTTATATACGGAAATGGTACAGCATATTAATAATTCCTGTCATAAATATTTTTAAATAATTTAATTAGTTTAAAATTTTCATTATTCACAATTTAATGTAACCAATTATTAGCTGTATTCCATTGGACCAATTTTGCTACTACACTAGTTGTGTATCTGTCATCATCTACTTTACCTCGAACAGAGCAGTAATTTTCATTTGGAGTTACGCATACAATGTACGGTAGGTGGATTGTAGTTGCTACAGTGAAAATAGATAGATTTGCGGGTTCATTGGTTATGTTGAAATGTCATATTTTTGTTTTTATTGTTTATGTGTGAATAAAGTCAGTATTGTTGGTGACTATTGTGTGATTGTATTTTACTGCTGTAGTGATATGTTCATTTTATTGAGAGTCTACAGCGCTGTAGCAAAATTGGTCCAATGGAATACATCTGTTGTGTACCTTTTGCAGTGGTAAGATCAAAAACTTTCCATTGCGAAAACTAGATGTCAGTGGGTGTCATGTCTACATAAAAAAAATCTACACAAAATTACCTCGGCGCTTTTGCAAAATTTTAGCCAGGAACTTAGATTAAAGAAGTACTGGATAGGCCTCTACACAAAAATTCTGTCCAACTTTTGTTGGCAATACATTCATAGAACGCACACACATGCAATACAACAGAAATGGCGTAAATCATTGGGGGCCAAATTAAAAGTTCAGTATGCGATTGAAGCGGTTCGTTTAAAACCATTTTTCATATGTGATAGCATTTATTCGTAAAGAAGCAGATTTTTTAATATTGCGGGTCTTGTTGTTCGATGGAATTAGTTTTGTAAATATGCAATAAAACACAGTATTTTTTTAAAAATATTTATTTATTTATTATGTATTTTCATTTTATTTATTTCACTGTATATTATTTATTCTTGAGAATACCGGATGCTGCTGCCACAATCCACTTTTCCCGCAACCATTTATTTTGTGGGAACCTGTAAAGTTAACATATAAATATACGATCGTAACATTTACTTTTACAATTAAGAATTAATAGAAATTCACGTATTTTTTGCACTATTAAAAAAATTCGGTTCCTTAAAATTTCTTACACACACTTTATATACACCGACACTGTACTATTTTATGGTAAACATTGAACTGTCAACATCGGATTTGTTTACATTTATTCAATGCCCAATTTTTCACTTTTTAACCACTTTTTACACAAAAGATATCACTAAAAGCCATTTACGCACATCACAAATAAAGTTTTTCTTAATTTGTTTTGTAAAAATAAATATGTCAACTTACCGAAAGAAAGAAATTCCCGGTTTCCTCATTTTGTCGAATATCTAGCAATTTCTAATAAATTGCTTAACTTTCTGAAATAAAAATTTCGTATTAACTTTTATTAATAATATAACAATTTGTATAAATACTTACTTTTCCGTAAATACTTCTAAAAAGATGGAAATAACACTTTTAAAAACACTTTCCGAACCGCAAAAAAAAAACAACTGAAAAATGTTAAAAATAGCCCGCTGTTTTCGGTGTGTCACCACTTTCATGGACAATGGCGCTTTTGAAAACTCTCCTAAAGTCTACAAAATTGAGGCGCTTTATATTTAATTGATATTTCCGGAAGATTGTACAAAAAATAAAAATTGTCTGTCGTTGTGTTTAAATTGTATTTTTGTTTCCAATAAGTGTATTAAAATGAATATAAATTATGGTTTTGCAATTCAATAAATTTGTATTACGACAACTAGATGGCAGTGGGTGTCATGTCTACATAAAAAAATATACACAAAAATATCCCGCTTTTGCCATTTCTCACCGCTTGGCAATAAGTTGGACACAAAAATGCGTATACATATACGGTAGGGGCCTATCCAGGTATTCTTTAATCTAAGTACGCACCTATTCAGATATTTTTTTAATCTATTAAGTTGGGCTTATAGTGATGTAGCGAAATGACTATGGCGCCGTAGCAATAAAAGTAAAGGCGGCAAATATCGGCCAATATGTGCAAGATAGTTACTCCGTGATAGTCTATTCTTCGTATCCCAAGTAACACCAGTTACGGAAATTATGCTATTTAACGGGACTCTGGCGGAACTGTGTTCCGTCATATGATTACGAATTTGTTCAAGATGGGTTCAGAAACTGTTCGTTCTTTGTCTGTGAAAGCCGATGCTCAAACAATTAGTTTGCTTTCATGTATGGGTGCATTCATACATGAAATTGCATGTATGGGTGCACCCATACATGAAAGCAAAAAATTTTCGAGTTCCGGCTTGTAGCGACAAAGCACGAACAGTTTCTGAACCGTTTCTGAACCCATCTTGAACAAATTCGTAATTATATGACGGAACAGAGTTCCGTCAGAGTGCCGTTAAATAGCTTTATTTTCGTAGCTTGCGTTACTTGGGTCTTCATTATAGTTAAATATTTTTAATTTTTTTTGTAATCAAATATATTTTCATAACATTAAAAAATTAATAACAAAAAATTAAATAAAATAGCCTCTTCTAGCTATATAACCATATAAAAAACTTAAAACCTATTCAATTTCTAGGAACTCGATGTCATCGAACAATTCGGTGTCCGAAGTAGTTGCACAATGTTGTTCTTTTTTTTTGGTTTTTTTGGATATATTGTCTTTTGCGGTATAAAAAAACCTCCTCAAAATTTTATTTATATCATCTTCCCTAACGAAGGGAAATTTATCCAATGCACAATCTATATTAAAAAATAGTTATTAGTTATGTTATCATAGATTTAAAAATAATTTAGATTATGCTTACTCTTCATTATTTTTGACACATTCAGGTCCTTGAAGCCAATATTTCCCTGCCTCCCATCAAATGTAAATTTGGAGGCCAATTCTTCGGTAAACAATATTTTGCACGTTGTATATAAAAACTTTTTCAATTCTGTTCCCGACTGCTTCATAAAAATATCTATCTGTTGATCAATATAGTACATAAATTAAAATGATAACTTGTAATAATATCACAAATATGATCATACCAATTCTATTTTCACGTCTTCACTTGCTTCTAAAAGCGCAAGCTTGTGCCCGGTTCTATAATGCAAATATCAGCTTTTCTTGGTGTTTTCTTCAATGATCTAACATCTGATGGGAGCCACGGGAAATACTGATGTAATACTGCCAGTATTTTACTCATAGTACGTCCACAAATGGTCGTGTCCACTGCAATTCTTTGCAAATCTTTTCTCAATTGGGGTATTTCTGAAGTGCTGCACCTTCCTTCTGTTTCATCCGAACTTTGAAGATATTCAGTGGAATAATGTTGTATTTGTGGAGTGCTGGAGCTTTCTTCTGTTTTATCCAAACTTTCAAGATATTCAATGGAATTGTCGGTTTCAATTATATTACCTTGCACCGGTATACGCAAATCAACAAGTTTTTTTTTTTTTTTTTACTGCGCATACTAATTTTCTTTTTATTTCGTTCGCGACTTCCCTATCGTACGCTCTTTTGGACATTTCCCTTTTAATAATATTATTATTTATTATATATTTTAATTCTAATAATATAGTTTAATTAATATAATGTGCTATTACGTTTCTTTATTACTCACGAGAAAAACTTGTTGTCACCGCAACATTCAATTCGCAATTGGTTATTTCACAACTAATAGAAATGAAAATTTACAATTCTAATAATATAATTTAATTATAATATAATGTACTATTACGTTTCTTTATTTTACGCACGAGGAAAACTTGTGATCGCCGCAACATTCAATTAGCAATTGGTTATTTTGACAACTAATAGAAATGTAAATTTACAATACATTCACACTAAATTCATTTCGAGTTCAGTTAGTTCCGTCATTCAAGTCCATAGACGACACTCATTCGTAATACGACATAATCCTAAACTAAGAGCCGTCAGATGTAACAAAAACGGAACTCATTGACGGAACTTATTGAATGAGTTCCGAGTGCGTTACTTGGGTTGGGATGGTATCGATGATTACGTGAATTCCCTTATTATATTTACGCGGCCGTATACTACATTGAAGTTTAGCTTATGGTTCAGTATTTGTGGCTTGGGTTGGTATATTATCACATCAACCGTTCAAGAGCAGTTTCAATTATGTTCTGTAATCTAAACATTCAACATCGTTCGGTTGTTGATAATAAAATATTTTATATAAAAATTGTTTAGTGTTTGTTAATGCAGTTGATCTAACAATTTGGAGAATTCAAATTATTTTATTAATTTCTTTTTTATAATTGAAATTATTTGTATAATTAAAAATAGTGAATTGAACGATTAATTTTGGTATTCTTAAGTTTTTAACTACAATATATAATTTCTATAATCTACAATAGTTTTTGGTTGGTATATTAAATAAATTGTTTGTGGCAATATATTGCATTGATAATATTTTGTATGTGTAGAATAGTAGTTAATGTTTAATGTAATTTAATTTAATTTAATGTATGCGCATGCGCATACAAAAGTTTTTCTACACTTCATGATACGAGTATCTAGGCTGATATGTTCATAATTAATTTAAAATATTTACGGGTTGAATTCGAAATTATTATTATGACGTATTTATGGGTGACGTATGTTCACATACAAGAATTCTTTATCTTTGGAACGAAATTCTTGCAAAAAAAAAAAATTCGTTCCAAAGATAAAAAATTCTTGTATGTAACATGCATCACCCATAAATACGCATCTAAATTATTTCTTTGTATACGTACAATAAATGTACTCATGCATACAGAAGTGGCTGTTTTCAATAGCTGTATTCCATTGGACCAATTTTGCTACAGCGCTGTAGACTCGCAATAAAATGAACATATCACTACAGCAGTAAAATACAATCACACAATAGTCACCAACAATCTTAGATTAAAGAATACCTGGATAGGCCCTTACCGTATATGTATACGCAATTTTGTGTACAAATATTTGCTGGGGGGATACGAGTGTCAAAAACTTTTTATGTAGACATGACACCCACTGCCATCTATGTGTCGTAATGTAAATTTCTTTAATTGCAAAAGCATAATTTATATTTATTTTAATTCACTTACTGGAAACAAAGATATAATTTAAATACAACGATAGGTCATTTTTATTTTTTGTACAATCTTTTGATACGAAATCGAATTCTATTTTAGGTTTATTAAACATTTCGTTAATATCAATCAAATATAAACCGCCTCAATTTTGTAGACTTTGGGAGAGTTTGAAAATTTAATTCACCATGAAAGTGGAGAATGGGGGGTTAGCTTTATCATTTCTGATGTTGTTATTGTGTCAAATAGTGAAGTGCAAGGGAAAGTGTAGTTTTTATCAATTTGGAAGAATTTACGAAAATGTAAGTATATTTATAAGTAGTTATATTGTTGCTAGAAATTAATACGAATTTTTTATTTCAGAAAATGAAGTGTTTTATGAAGAATTGCCGCTCAACCGACAAAATGAGGAATCCGGGAATTTCTTTCTTTCGGTAAGTTAATATTTTGTTTTTTACTTCAGAAATTAAAAAAAAAAAAGTTTATAATGTGTTCAGATGGTTTTGAATGATTTATTTTGTGCAAAAAGTGTTTAAAAGTGGAAAGTTCGGCATTCAATGAATGTAAAGAAATACGGTGTTGACAGTTCAATGTTTACCATAAAATAGTACAGTGCCGGTGTATATAAAGTGTGTGTAAGAAAGTTTAAGGAACCGAATTTTTTTTAATAGTGCAAAAAATACGTGAATTTCTATTAATTCTTAATTGAAAAAGTAAATGTTACGATCGTATATTTATATGTTAACTTTACAGGTTCCCACAAAATAAATGGTTGCGGGAAAAGTGGATTGTGGCAGCAGCATCCGGTATTCCCAAGAATAAATAATATACAGTGAAATAAATAAAATGAAAATACAGAATAAATAAATAAATATTTAAAAAAAAAATACTGTGTTTTATTGCATATTTACAAAACTAATTCCATCGAACAACAAGACCCGCAATATTAAAAAATCTGCTTCTTTACGCATAAATGATATCACATATGAAAATGGTTTTAAACGAACCGCTTCAATCGCATACTGAACTTTTAATTTGGCCCCCAATGATTTACGCCATTTCTGTTGTATTGCATGTGTGTGCGTTCTATGAATGTATTGCCACAAAAGTTGGACAGAATTTTTGTGGAGAGGCCTATCCAGTACTTCTTTAATCTAAGCCAACAATACTGAGTTTATTCACACATAAACAATAAAAACAAAAATGTGACATTTCAACATAACCAACGAACCCGCAAATATATCTCTTTTCACTGTAGCAACTACAATCCACCTACCGTACATTGTAGATGATGACAGATACGCAACTAGTGTAGTAGCAAAATTAGTCCAATGGAATACAGCTAATGTACACAAAACTAAATTATTTGATTAAACGCAATTGTTATGTAGACTTTAGATTATAGATGAATCTAACTGAATTATGTATTCTTTCATCGAAGATGTAGACCCTTTATTTTCATGTTTATTAAATATAAATTATGTGATGGAATTAATTTTTTTTTTCAATATTCCTTTAGCAATATTCTTTTGATATGGAACTTGAAAAATTTAAGTGCTATTATTGCGAAAAGCTGCCAGACTCAAAAGTATTCGGTTGCCCAGATAAGCATTATTGCTGTCAAAATTGTTTTACTAATAAAGAGACGGACAAATGTATCAAGGTAAGTTAATTGTTCTTGTTAGATATTTGCAGAAAAAGGCCAATGAATTCATTGTCAATAAATTGTATCAAAAATTATAAATATAGGGTTTTCCAAAGGAAGTTCTATGATTTTTTTTTTTTTTAAAAACCTTAATTGTTAAAGAAATTCAAATGTTTGGAAAACCCTATAATAAAAATTTAAAATGAAATTTTTTATATTACTACATTATACAAATACTCGTATGTGTGTTTAAATAAACAATTTTTTGAGTCTGATTACATATCTATTCCTATATGTATAGATTCAAACATTCTGCATAATTTAAAAGGTATTTTGCAGTGTAAGATGTACTGTCAAATAAGTAACATCAAGCAATTAGAGTCCAATATGTACTGTGTTAATAAATATTGATGTTGTCGAAGAATTTCCCTCCAGCATTATTGGCACAGTCTTCTCATCTGCTAACATCTTTACCTAAGCTCAGACGCCTGGTTATTCCACCAATAAACAGGCGTATGTTCACCCGTAAATCCCTTTTCATCGGCAATATGGTAATAAAAAAAAAACATGAGTATGTATACGAGATCTGTTTAAAAAGTATCACAAATTTTTGGCTCGTCTTCCAAAAAAAAAAAAAATTGAAGACGAGCAAAAACACGTGCAAGCAAAGCAGCTGTCAAAAATTAACTGAACATTTAAAATGGCCGAACTTGTCGACATAAGCGAGAGATATGAGTACCAACAAATTCAAAATGGATTTTCATATAAATTAAAAATGAATATTATCAAATAACTTTAATTAATACGAAACTCATATTGTTAATGTTTAGACTTCACACATACACACAGGCGGTAAAATTCTGATAGAAAATTAATTGAGATATTTAAAAATAAACTTCACAAACTGTTTAGTTAAATAGTAGTTAAAAAGAACCATTTCTTATACAATTATAAAATATATATTGTATATGTGTGTATTTATATTGTTTAGTGTTTGAAAAATTTAAAACTGGAGGAAAATCCCCTATCCAAAAGGTTAATGAGTAATTGTGATTACCAAAGTAATGGATGTAAATGGAATTTTACGGCTTCTACACTATCTAAGCACAAAGTAGAATGCAAATTTCGACCATACAGTTGTATTGGTAAAACGCTTCAGATATGGAAGTAAGTGTACAATACGAAATTCAATATTTTCTGTGTACGTGTATGACCAAGAATGCATTATGAATTTTTGAACTGTATTTATTAACACAATAACACGATATTATTGTAAAAAGAAATATGAATCTTAATCCTGGAATCCCACAATGTTATATGATTTCGGAATTAATTTCGCGCAAACAGTTTTTTTGTTTTTCCACTAATAATTAAATCCAACTAAAATTGTTATTACAGTTAGAAGAATATTTAAAAAAGCTGACAATTCAAAATACACCTTTGAGAAAAGTATTCACTATGGTAACTCGAGCGTTTAATGACAATCGAACTGTTTTGAAAAAAAAATCTTATCCAATATGTGACTCAGAAAATAAAGTTTAATAAAAAGTACAATTTAAATTCAGTGAAATTTTTATTTTATTATATTATTTGGATCTTGCCATTATATATAACATCATTCAAATGACCACCACGAGACTTCTTACAGGACTCGACCCTTTTGAGATTATTTTTGATGACTTTTTTTCACAAATTTTCTGCCAATTTTTTAAAGGAATTTTGATTTCTAAAAGCTTTGAAGTTTGAGGACTATACAAGTAAAAACGATGATTTATGTAGCCACAAAATAAAAAGTTCAAGGGCGTCAAATTGCACGATCTTGAAGGCAACTTGACATCTCCAAATCTTCATAAATTATTCGTTCTGGCGAAAATTTGTTATCAAATGTGGCTTGTGGCACTGATCTATTGAATTCACATATAATCCAAATTAAAATATTAAAGTTTTGCGATCATAATTCTTCGTTCCGCAATTCTCAAAGAAATACAGGCCAATAACACATTCAGAGACTAGAACGGACAGTTACTTTTACTATATATAATGGCTTCTTCACAGTCACTTATGGGTTTTCAGTGCCCCATATATGGCAATTTTGCTTATTGACATATTCACCGAAGAACCATACTCTCTTCCTAAGAGAGTATGTTTCAACAACTGTCAATAACCAAGGTTGTACTTTCCGAACCACGAAATGGATGATCGTAGGTGTTTTTTTTGTCAACGGTAAGAAAAAACGGACAGTTAAAAATTTAAGTGCATTCTTGGTCCAATTTTATCTAAAAACTCTCTCAATATTGCTTTATTTTTATATATACTCGTATGTACATGGATTATTTTTGTTTTATGTCGATATATTTAATAATTTCAGTTGTTCGTGGACAGGCTTAAGAGTTGAGCTTGTAGAACATTTTAGAATGATGCATCGATCTTTGGGAGAGATATTTTCCTCGAATGAAGATGGATCAATTCCTTTCCAACAGAACCGAAATACTCCCGATTATGCATGCAACTTAATAAACGCATTTAATAAGGAGTTTATTTTTTATTATCAATCAAAGCCTGACATTAAAGCAATTATTATTATAATATTTTTACTTGGTCAAACTAAGGATGCCGAAAAATATTATTACACATTGGAAATTTTATCACATCAACAAAAATACAAAAAGGTAAAAATTTTCACTATTTTTTTTTAATTATATAAAAAGATAATTCCACTCCATAAATAAAATGCAATTTTAAACTGAAATTAATATTATTTTCTTTTTATTTAAATTCCGATTTAAGATCAAATTTGTCGAGCCAGTTTACAATGAAACAGAGAATATTAAAAAAATAATACACAATGGTAATTGTCCTCTTATATCATATACTGTATTGGAAAATTTTGTAAAAAATAAATGTGTTAAATATCGATATCGTCTATTGAAAAAGGAGGAATACAAACAAGATTCTGAAGTTATTATAAACGGAAGAAAGTATGTATATAAAATTCACAAAAATAATTATATTGTAATTAATAATATGTTTTAATAAATTTTCAGAAAATCCAATTCAACAAGGTCTTGAGAGAAGATGCCGCGCTGTCATTCTATATAAATATTTATATTATATTGAAATTTGATATCAAAATTGTATTGATTTTTAAAAATTGATCATATTTTGTTAATAAGTCTTTGCCCATGCATAGAACGAACAGATTTCTTAACATTGAAAAGATGTTTTCTTTGTTATATTATATAATAATAAAATTTTTTTTTTAAATAATTTTATTATTAATTTTTATTGATATCGTTCGATCGACAACCCTTAAATATATTGTAATAAGCAGATTTACATCAAAAATTAAATTAAAAATCGTGTAGCATTGGCAGTAATCACCCATCAGCGATTCTACAACTAACGAGATTTTAGCTTAGATTGCAGCGTGCGTGTAATGTACGATTTAAAGGTGAAATTTTTGCTCATCTGACAGTGTATGCGCGAGTACGTATTGTATGCGCGACTACGTACGCATTTTGTCCGTGCACGGGATTTAACAGATTCGCCGCAAACAAACTTTGTGTATTTTATTGTGTATAACTTAAAAATGCGGGATTGACAACAGATGGCATAACTTTTATACATGGTTTGTGTTAATAATAACTCATATGGCATTTTGGAGGTTAAACATCTGTCATTCATTCTCGATTAGTCATTGAACGAAATAGTGTAAACAACAAAGTTTTTTTTTGCTTCAAAAATGTCGAATTTCGTACCAAAAAAGTCCCATTTGCGGGAAGTGTTGATTTACTTCTTCAATTTAAAAAAAAAAGTGCAGTTGAAGCAAATCGATTGCTCACCGAAGCTTATCCTGAATATGTTCCATCGATTTCAACGTGCGAGAGATGGTTTGTGCGGTTCAGAAGTGGGGATTTTGACACGGAAGACAAAGAACGACCAGGTCAGCCAAAAAAGTTTGAAGATGAAGATTTGGAGGCATTACTCGACGAAGACTGCTGTCGAAGTCAAGAAGAAATTGCAAAATCATTGCGAGTCACTCAAGCAGCCATTTTAAAACGTTTGAAAGCAGCAGTATTCATCCAAAAGCAAGGAAATTGGGTCCCATATGAATTGAAGCCGAGAGACGTTGAAAGGCGATTTTGCATGTCCGAAATGCTGCTTGAACGGCAGAAAAAGAAGTCGTTTTTGAATCGAATCATTACTGGCGACGAAAAATGGATTCATTACGACAACCCAAAGCGCAAAAAATCGTATGTGAAGCCTGGCCAACCAGCCAAATCAACGCCAAAGCCAAATATCCATGGCGCCAAGGTAATGCTCTGTATTTGGTTGGATCAGAAGGGTGTAATCTATTATGAGCTATTGAAAATCGGGCCAGACGATCACAGGCGACCTCTACCGAACACAATTAATCCGTTTGAAGCGAGCATTGGCCGAAAAACGCCCGGAATATGCGACCAGACACGACGCCATAATTTTCCATCATGTTGCAAGACCGGTTAAAAATTATTTAGAAAACAGTGGCTGGGAAGTTTTGCCTTATAGCCCAGACCTTGCCCCGTCCGACAACCATTTGTTTAGATCCATGCAAAACGCCCTCACCGGAATACGCTTCACTTCAGAACAGGGCTTCAAAAATTGGCTCGATTCATTCTTGGCCTCAAAACCGGAGCAGTTTTTTTCGCGCGGAATCCATATGTTGCCAGAAAGATGGGAAAAAGTAGTGGCTTCCGATGGACAATACTTTGAATAAAATATATTGTAACAATTTTTCAAAATAAACACTCAAAGTTTGCCAAATTTTTTAAGTTATAGTAACAAGCAGATTTTATGACGAGACACCTTAATAAAAGGAGAGGTACATGTGACAGTAAACACCTATTGGCGTTTTTCTACCTAACATATGTTAACTGCTCAAGAAAAACTCTTGGCCAATTTCTCTCGAAACGCCGATGACTGTTTATGGAGAAAGAAACAGGAGAGTTTTCTAATAAAAGGATTATTGTAGTAGGATAACCGGGAATGAACCTTTTTATTACGATAATCACATAAGTTATGAAGATAGAGTGGAGCATCAACAATTTTTTGAAGGATTTTTGATTGAAGGGATTGGATTAAAGAGGAGTTGGAATGTTTAGTAGACACCAAATTTCGAATCCATATGTCCAGATCGGTTTGAAAAGTTTGTTGTAAATCAATGATTGTCTAGTAGTCTTAGTAGTAGTCGATAGCGTCTGTTAAGTTCAAGTCTTTTTAATTTTTCGTCTGACGAGTCCAAGTAAGTCATTCTCTAGGTTTAGTCCCAGGTAGCATAGTTTGTCTTTTGGAGGAATAACGTTGAATGAATGGATGTTTGTAGAGCATAAAGGTAACATGAACACTATTCTGCTCATTTACCTTCACTATCCACCTCTTAAGCCAGTCGTGGAGGTTTTTGTGTCAGTCAAAGTTTTGGAATTAGTTGGGATATCAAAGGTATGAATATTGTATAGGACTGGACCAAGTATACTACCTTGTGGGACACCATCTGCAAAAGGTATATATGGTTTCAGCCTAATATACCGTGATGGTAAAACCATAGAATATTCTCATAAATCTCGGGGCCATTGTGTCTTATAGCTCCAATGAGAGTTTTTGGAGTGGCTAATACTACGTTATCCATTTCGTAGTGCAGATAATAGATCCATGCCAATTGGCAGCTGTCAATCATAGGTGTCATCCAAAGTAAAATTTTTACGGATTGTAAAATGGAGCAACAACCACGGAATGTGCAACATGTACGCCGATTGATTCTTGGGACAACACTCTTTGGCTGCTGATATTTCAAACATTTTCTTCAGTAATGAGGCCAATTTCTCTGTCGGTGGATACGTTGATAAGCGAATTGCCAAAAATGGCGCCTCTGGAGACACCACTGTATTTGCGAAAATTTAATGGTGTGCATTTTGGGTTAAGGGTTTCATTTGAGCGGATCTCTTCGAATATGAAGGAGAGAACATTTTAAAGATTTAATTCTGAACCATATGTGGTTTCAAAAAAATGACACCACAAGCCACAGAGCGCGACAAATTTTGGGTTTATTGCGCGAAATATTCACAGAACTTGTGGTTTCGAGATTTGGTGATATAAATTCGATATGTCGTGCAAATTGACGCCATTGGACATTTTCTTGTGGGGTTAAGCAAGAGATTGTGTTTTCGTAGATAATTCTTAAACTTAAGAGCATTTGAAAACCATCATTCATTAAACAATGGACCAATTATTACCCGAAATGTGTAAAAATCACCTTAAAAGAATCGGGTTCTGCAAGAAGTATCAAATGATAATGAAAAGGTCAAAGCAATATTATAAAATCATCGCAATCTAAATAATGAGCGATATTACATTAGAAAAGGCAAGTTCCAAGCAACATAATGAAATAAATTTTTTTATTAAAAACTGACTTTTAAGTGTACATATTTTAATTCAACTTTCCGAGGCACAATTGGATAATTTTGTAGAAAGATGTTCTCTTACAAGTGGACGTCGATGATAGGAGGATAAATGAGAATAAAATTATTGATAATTATTTAGAATGAAATTTTTTTTATTCTAATTTTCATAAATAATTAAATTACTTTGTGTGCTCCAAATGGAAAAATAATCGTTCGACTATAGTCTTATTTACAACAAAAAACTAACTAATCTATGTTATGTGCACGTATATAGAGTACAAGATAAAGTTTCAGCTTAATATATTGGGTTGTCCGGAAAGTAATTCCTTTTTTTTAAAATAAAAATGAAAAACAATTTTGTTATAGTGAATTATCTTGTATATATATATTTAATTCCATTAAATATTGTCCAGTCTGATCGAATACCCTTTGCCATCTTTCTGGCAGTAGCATGATTCCAGGCTCATAAAATGTTTGTTCTTTGGTGGCAAAAAACTGATCCAAGTGATTTTTAACCTTCTCATTTGAATTAAACGTTTTACCGTCTAAAAAATTTTGTAGAGACCGGAACAAATAATAATCGGAAGGTGCTAGGTCTAGAGAGTATGACGGGTATGGCAGTATATTCCATCCAAGCTCTAAAAGCTTTTGCTGAGTGATCAAACCTGTATGTGGTTTCGCATTACCCTGTTGGAACACTATATCTTTCCTATTGACCAATTTTGGTCTTTTTTTTTTAAGTAAATCATTTAATTTGTCCAACTAATGAAAGTAAACTTCAGAATTGATCGTTGTGTTGCTCGGTAGAAGCTCAAAATAAACGATTCCCACCTTTAATATCCCACCAAACAGATAGCATACATTTTTTTTGATGAATATTGGCTTTCGAGTGCTTTCAGCCAGTTCATCTTTTCTACTCTAGGATCGTTTGCGCTTAACATTATTGTAGACAACCCATTTCATATCCCCAGTGATGATACTCTTCAAAAATGTATTATTTGCTTGGCGTTTGAGAAGCAAATTACAAACGTCAATGCGACGGCACAAATTTTCTTCCGTAAGAAGATGAGGAACCCATATGATAAGCTTTGAGATAAAACCTAACCGTTTCAAAAGATCATGAACGGTCGAATTCGATAAATATAATCTCTCGGCGATCTCACGAGTTGTTATTCACCGGTTTGCATTAATTAATGCCTTTATTGTATCTTCATCAGCTTCAACTGGCCTTCCAGAACGTGGTGCATCTTCGAGATCAAAATTGCCGGATCGAAATTTTGTAAACCAGTTTTGGCACTGGCGATCACTTAACACATCTTCTCCATACACGTTGGATAATTTTTTTCTTCCTTGGAAAGTATTTTTATCTCTTCTATAGCAAAAAAGTAAAATATGCCGAAAATGCTGTTTTTCACATTCCATATTTAAAAGGGTATCAACCAAAAACTACTGTGCAGAATCAATCGAATTTTTTCACAAGCAAGCCTTGCTATGTCAGCTGTCACAATACATATGATTATGCGGTTTAAGTGTGAAGTTGGTTGTGAAAAAATACAATTAAATCCTCTGTTGGGAAAAAACGAAATTACCATCAATTGAAAGTATTTTTTTTTTTTTATAATTTTATTATTATAATATCACAGGTAAGTGATTAAATTTATGTTTACAAAGTGATTAAATATTTTATTTTTCCTACAATGATGAAATTTTTAACAAATATTGTTCAATTCAATTATAATTAAAATTACAAAATACATTTAAAGCGATTTTATTAATTATCGAGAAAAAATTTACTTTCATAATTGTGGTTTTTTATATTTAATGTAAACATTTCTTTTATTGGTGTAATTATTTTTCATCTAAAATATTATTTCGTACAAACATTTTTTGTTTCCCTACTTAAATACATATGCATATGTAATATGGTATAATTTTTTTATTTTTAAAGTGAGTTTTTGTTAGAAGCATTTAATATTTATTTATAAATATTTTAATTCTCGATGAAGAGTTTAAATAATTTTTTTTCTCTTTTAAATTTGTTCCAGTTTGTCAAAATTTTTAATGATGATTTTAATTACTTAAAAACAAACTATAAATAATTGACAAAAAAAATTCGGTACGATTTTTAAAGTATTTATTGAAAGTTATTTTGGTATGTAAATATTGTCAGTTTACCATTTTTTAAATATAAAATTTAAATAAAAAATTTCTTTTTTTATTTATTCCAAAACAAACTAAAATTTTATAATTAATAACGATTAATTCAAATTTATCAGGGGATATTTTACAGGTTGAAAACAAATATTTTTTGCCCAAAATTTTTTAAGGGAAGAACAATAACATTTAATCGATTATGTTATTGGGCAACCATTTACGTTTTCCATAAAAAATATTTACACTGTCATTGGGCAGATTTAGCTACGATTTTAATCAATATTTTTAAAATACAATTCATATAGATTCTTTTTGAAGAATTTCCACTTACGAGTATTATACGTATATATAAAAAAAAATTGAAATTCGATTCAGCAGCAGTTATATTAATATTATTAAAAAAAATTTCTTCAAAGAAATCAATTTAATGCTAATTAAATTTCTCCTAAAAGTAGGGTAAAAATTATGCGCTGTTAAAAATTAGTCAATTACTTTCTAATGTAAGGCACTGGAGAATGTTTATGCATTAATAATATTTGTGCATATTTAAAAAAAAAAGTTTCTATTTTAGCAAAAATTTTTTTTCTTGTTGCTTTTTTCCATATATAAAAATATATTTTACCTAGAGCGAATATATTAAGCGCTAAACACAAAAATCATTTTGGGTGTTATCGCACTGATACTTTTTTCGATATACAAAACCATATTTTAACTAATACGTGTAGTAGAAAATTTACCAATTTTTTTTTCTCAGTATAATCAATAATTAAGTATAAAAAGAAGGAAATTTTTAGGCATTTTCTTGGTATTATTTCATTTAGAATTTACTATAATATACAATATTTGTATTCCATTAATTAAATTCAAAAAATATATTTTTATTTAATGCATTTTCTTACTTTTCTTTCTACAAATACATTTGCTCTATAATTTATAATTTATTTACTTCAAGTTAATATATTTTTTATATTAAAAATAATTAATATTTTGGAATGTACGAAATAATATTTTATGTAGAATAATTCTTGAAAATAGAATGTTTACATTTTAAATTTGATATTTTTGTATATATTTTCTTTTCAACATAAAAGTCATCCGGCTTATATATCATTTACAAAAGATACTATAATAAATTGATCAAAATATATTTTTAATTATAAAATGTACAAAATTAATATAATATTAAAATTTAATAATCTAGAATGATAATTTATTCAAATTAAGAAAAAAGTACGTATTGAACATGTGTACGTAAGTAATAATTCTAATACTTAATTTTGTGGCAGTTCTGTATGAAAAATCCTTTTCACTTTTTAGTCCTAAGTCATTCTCGAGTATATCTCAGAGTTTAAATATGTTTAATATTTCTACCTCTGAGTATCAGCTTAATACATTTTATGTTTGTTTTGGAAAATAAAAAAAAATTTAGACTAATTAAAAAATAATTTTCAACTTTGGAATATAAATAAAAGTCGGTATTTTCAATTTAATTTAATCCTATATAAATAAATATATTATATTAAGTAAAAATTAAGTGGCAACGATGGAAGAATTAGTAATAGAATTGTTTGTAATATAAAATGAATAGTTGGTATTTGTGCTGATGATACAATTGGCTCCTCAGAAATAAGTGGAAGTTTTCGTCTTGAAGTGTCTTCATTTTCAGTTGTCACACGAGGACAACCCATCCAACGTTGGGCCGACAATCTTGGTTTTATATGAGCGACCTGCATACGATTATCTTCAAATTCCCAATATCCTTTTCCTTTGAAGAAATATGTTTTACCTACAAATCATTATAATAATATGATTAAATGAATTTTTTTTTAAATGCTCAGAAAAAATTACTGAACTTACCATTTGTATATTGGAAACCTGCATCAATATTATAGCCGATTCCTCGCCAAATAGACATATCTCTAGGATAATCTAGTTCAACTTTGTTCACATCCTCATCAAAACGCCAATAGTACGTACCACTATAGAAATATGTCTTATTATTGTGTCCCCAAATAAGTGCGGCATCAATTTTTTTTATAAAACCAGGTATTCCTAAATCTGTAAGGGGTCTTGGATAGCCTGGTTGTAAAATATTTGAATCGAATACAAAATATTCTTTTCCTAAAAATGACAAATTTGTTCGTTAAATCGATTTTATCCAATTATTATTTTAATTATATTTACCAATGAAGAAAATAATTTTTAGATCACGTCGTTCGTATACAGCATCAACATGTGTAAAATTAACGGGTAGATCACTCCAAAGTCTGGTAATCTCATGTGGATAGCCTATGTGCAGACCTTCTTTGCCAATGCGCCAAAGATACTGAAAAATTGCCAATAAAAATTTTTATAAATTGATGCTGGTAAGGATTTTTGAATTATGTTTAACATACCCTATCTTTGAATATAAATAACTCTCCGCGAATTAATGAGATTGCATCATAGCTAGTACGACATGTATCTGGTTTAGGTGGCTTTACTCGCGAGGTAGTTCTATACCGAGTTGGATGAGTACGATGACGGGGATGTATGGTTGTTATAAGTGGAGGCCTTGGTCGTGGTGTAGTTCTTTCGGCTGTCGGAGCTCTGGTTGTATGATAGCGTGGATCTTTCGGATTAGATGGGTTCCTTGGGTCTTTTTGTGGATACCTCGGATCATTATATGGGTATCGTGGATCATTCGTTGGATTACTAGGATGATTTTGTGGATATCTTGGGTTATTGCTAGGTTGTCTTGGGTCGTTGTCAGATGACGTTGGATTGTTGCGGTCATACCGTGGGTCATTTTCGGGATATTTTGGATTATTATGCGGATAAGTTGGATCGTTATGTGGATATCTTGGGTTGTTATGTGGATGTCTTGGATTATGATGCGGCCGTCTTGGATCATTATGCGGATATCTTGGATCTTCTTTTGGTGGATATCGTGGATCATTTTCAGGATATCGTGGATCATTATGCGGATATCTTGGATCATTTTCAGGATATCGCGGGCGTCGTGGATCATAGTCTGGATGTCTTGGATCATTTTGCGGATATCTTGGATCGTTGCGATCATTTCGTTCTTGCTCAGTTTGTGGATTTCTTGGATGTCCGGATGGATATCGTGGATCATATTCTGGAGATCGAGGATCATCACGATCATTTCGTTCTTGTCCAGTATGCGGATTTCTTGGATGTCCAGGTGGATATCGTGGATCATATTCGGGTGATCGTGGATCGTTGCCACCATATCCTGGATTATATAGTGGTTTTCTCGTCGTTGTAGTAGTTGTAGTAGTTGTTGTCGTTGTTGTTGTAGGATGTTCTCTCTGCGGTGGATAATATCGATTCCATTGTCTTACTTTTGCACCTATAATTAATTAGAAAAAATCAATTATAAATATAAATATATGATGACAATTATAATTTAAATACCATATATTTGCTGTATTGCTAATCGATCATCTTCTGGCAGTGTTTTATCAATTTTTACACCATTGTACCAAGGAAACATTATAGCCTCTTCTACTGAAGAGTGTCCCAGGCCAAGCGAATGACCAAATTCATGAACGGCAACATTAAGCAGACCAGGACCTAGAATAAAATATTAATATTGAAAATTAGAACAATTTCTAAACATACTTTATCATATTGTGGAATTATGTTGCTATTAAGGTATAAAGGGGTAGGTTTCCCTTGAAAAAGTGTGAAAGTAATGTGAGCACTCTTCTGTTAATTTACCCTCACTCTGCATCCCTTAAACTAGGATTAAAGCTTGTGTGTATATGGAACTGTAAATTGTTGGAAGCTATGTCAGGATTTGTATGGGTAGCAAAAATAGCCGTATCGTCTGCATAAGTAGCAATGATAGTATTAGGATCAGATGGGATGTCATGGGTATAAATATTATATAAAATGGGACCAAGGATACTCCCTTGTGGGACTCCGGCTAGAATAGGATATATTTCCGAGGATTCTGAGTTAATTGCAACTTGGAAATGAAGTTGGGAGATATATGAAAAAAGAAAGTTTTTGAGATCGCACACGATCAAAAGCTTGGAGATATCTAAAAATACTTCTGGGCAATACTATTGCCTCTCAAGAGAGGATGCAATGTGATCAACACAACGCGATGGCATTGCTGGATAGTGGAATGTTCAGATCAGAAGCTAAATTGGTGATCAGGAATAATTTTTTGATTAACTAGGACGTTTTTAATGGAAGTTTTACAAAAATCTTACCAAGGATTGATAAGAGACTGATAGGTCGATAGAAGGAGGGAGAATTAATAAGTTTATTTGGCTTAGGAATCATTTTATTAACAGTAAATTTCCAGAGTAAATAGGTTATACGCAGGATACTATTAAAAATGTATGTAATTAAAACTAAAGCTTTTCGCTTTGCTTTAGAATAGGAGAAATTTGCTTTAGAATAGGAGCTCTTATTAGATCATTAGCAGGAGCTTTTTTATTGGGAAGATGCAGAATGGTAGATTTAATTTCCGAGGGCTTAAATTTTTTGGAAAGAAGCCTTATAGGAACTGGAAACATTAGTTCTTCGATAATTTTATTAGTTTACGATTTGTCTTCTATATCATCATGTGGAGCAAAAGTATTTACCAAATGTTTAGCAAATACTTTAGATTTTTCTTTGTCTGTTTTTGCCCAATTACCGTCACAAATTGTCATCAATAATAAAGTTTTAAAATTTCAGATGATGGAATATATAAATGGCTGACACAAGACTTCTTGTAGGACTCGATCCTTTTTGAGGTAATTTTTGATGAATTTTTCGCACATATCGTGCTGTTATTCGATTATTACTTGACGGATGTTGGTATTTAAATATTTTGAAATTTGAGAATTGTTTGCGTAAAAATGATTTTTCACGTGGCCCCACAAGAAAAAGTACGACAGAAATCGAAAATTAGCGGCCAAGTTACAAAAATTGAAATTCAGGGAACTTGTTGAAACCACATATAGCTCAGATAAATATCTTTAAGTTCGAGCTAAAAGAAAATTCCGTTGACATAGCACCCAGTAATTCGGGACAATAGCACATTCAGACCGAAATACATACTAGACTGTCACTTTTCTTAGATACAATGGCTTCTCTATACTCACTGTAGGTTTTTAGATGTCCATATACGAGGTCTGTTCAAAGAGTATCGCGAATATTGAATTTCCGCGGGTTACGTATATTCGATTTTCGATTTTTTGTGGCGTTATGTTGGTACTTATATCTCTCACTTATGCCGATAAGTTCAGCCATTTTGAATATTCAGTTAATTTTTGACAGCTGCTTTAGTTGCACGTGTTTTGCTCCTCTTCGATTTTTGCCCATTCCAAAAAATGGATCAAAGAATCTGTATCAAATTTTGTGTGAAAAACAAAATTAATTGCGCGGACACATTCCGAATGTTGACTGTAGCATACGGTGAAGCTACTTTCGACCGAAGCAACGTTTATCGGGGGTACAAAATGTTCTCAGAGGGCCGAGAAGATGTGAATGACGAAAAGCGTGCCAGACGCCCGAGCACGTCAACAACAGACGAAAACATTGATGAAGTGAAGAAAATAGTTTTGGTCAATCGTCGAATCACCGTTAGAGAAATTACTGAGAACTTAAACATATCGATTAGCTCGTGCCATTCGATTTTTACCAATTCTTTGGGTGTGAAACGGGTCGCTGCGAAATTCGTACCAAAATTACTCAATTTCGACCAAAAACAGCATCGCATTAACATTGCTAAGGAGTCGTTGGACTCTGTCCGTAACGACCCAAATTTGCTCCAGAGGGTCATAACTGGTGACGAATCATGGGTTTATGGTTATGACGTAGAAACCAAAGCTCAATCATCCCAATGGAAGCTGCCGCACGAGCCAAGACCGAAAAAAGCGCACCAAGTTCGGTCGAATGTGAAGGTTTTGCTTACAGTTTTCTTCGATTGCAGGTGCGTGGTGCATCATGAGTTCTTGCCACAGGGTAGAACGCTCAATAAGGAATATTACCTGCAAGTTGTGCGCAAGGACAAAAATTGACTATTGTCATTTTTGGCCGAAAACAACATACTCATAATACCGCAGCAACCGTATTCCCCAGATATTCATGAATAAATAAATAATTTTTGAGAAAACACAAAATTCGCGATACTTTTTGAACAGAGCTCGTATAGTAAATTTGCTTATTGGCATATCCACTCAACAGGGAAATGAGTATCGTCACTGAAGAGACTTTTGTTTCATCAACAACAGAATCACCAGTTTTATAGCAATTTTAACAACTTAAACGTATTGTTTAGTAGCTAAGAGATCTATAATAAAAAATGGCAAACTTTTATCTAAAGAAATATTATCCAGAATAACAAATACGTTTAATAGCAGCTCTCAAATGACAAGACTATGCTTTAGGAGTCACAAAATGAATAACCTTATATGTAATTTTAGTTCATAATTTTTAATATTTAATTTAGTAAAGAGATTAAAATATTTCATATACTTATGGTTAGTATAAAGATTATTTTTGTAATCTCAGGATCATATTTTTTCTAAAAAAAAAATAAATTTGTATTAAATAGAAAAGTAAATTTATGTTGAAATGATTGAAAAATATATTTTCTTAAATAATGTAAAATTAGAACCCAATGCATGAATATCTAAACGATTTTTTTAAAGTATTCCTTTTGGAAAGGTAAGATTTCTCGTAAAATTATTGAACGAGTATTCAAAGGTGTCTGGGAGTTAATGGAACTTAAAAAAAATCCATGAAAATTTTATCACGGCTTTTAAAAATGCATGCAGATTTAGAAAGGGGAAACATTATAAATTTTTCCTTTCGTGAATAAATTATTATTAGGCCTAAGGTAAGGTTCACCTTAAGTTAAGCGTATTCGTACCTATACAAATAAATGTAATAAGCTAAGAAATTTTTTTTTTTATAAAAAGGTACTTTATTTATCTATTTAGGAAGTTATAAGAGAAAAACGTAAGATTAATGTCTGGAGTTGTTCGAATGGCTGAACAAGGTGACTAGCAAGAAATTATTAGGTGTTAATGAAGAAAATTTTGCGCCTATTTTACGGAAATATTTTTTTTTTTTTTTGACTTGATACGAAAATGCAGGTAAAATGTTCCGGATAATCAAACAAGAATTAATTTCAAACAACAAGTCATCGTTTATCAAAATGCAGAATCACAAAGGCCGCACATTTATTCACCATTAATACTGTTCGAAATTTTGTTCATTGTGTAAATTCATCGGAGGCAGTCGTCTCAGTATCACTGTTATAAGATGATCAATATTCATATAAGCTGAAAGTATCTATACAAGAATTTTAGTAAAGAAAATTTCCCTTTTAATAACATAGAAAATGAAGTTTTTTTTTTGTTATATAGATTACCAGTAGTGCTAGGGGAAAAAACTACATGCACAAGTGATTCTTTTGCTGCCCTTATCATTATCCTGCATGTTAGTACCTTTGGTCATCGAAATATGTACTTTTATGTATTGTTAGCTTTAAGAAGGGGGGGCTTGAGAAATTTCTACCCTTTTAATGGGTAGTCGATGTATTTGCAGAAGGCAAAATCATGTAAACAAAAACAAGATTAATCATGTATCCATCAGATTCTGTATTGTTGTCGATACATAACATAACTCTTTGGATGTAACAGCGCAGAAAATTTTCCTAAAGGACGTTAGTTGTAAGGTGCTAAAAACGAGGACAACGAAACAGTACAGGCATTGGAGGTACGCTGACTTTTTCTTTTTCTTTTTCTATTCGGACTCTGCTGACCATTTCAACTTTTTCTGTCCCTAAATTAATCATTCCAGACAAGGTAAGCGTGTAGGCGAGTGCAATTACTTTTTGTTTGGCGAGTCTAAAAATAAACTGCTTCATTGTATGTTAACGTTCTTAGAAAATAAAACATTGAAATTTTTTTATTTGTCGATATATTTGATATGTGCTAAGGGTGAGGTTCAGAAATATCAAATAAATTACATGGTTACTCTGGAAACGAAAGTTATCAATGTGCGTGGACACCCCCACAAGTTGTACACCTTTTATATGTGGTGCAGCAAAACTCATTTGATATTTACTAAAAATCATATGTTTGCACTTTTATAAAATTCAATTAAAAGCAAAAAAAACCCCATAACAACTCATGAGTTTGTTGATCCGTAAAGTTCAATTTCTATACAAAAAAGAAGGAAAAATGAAAAAAAAATTTGATATCTGCAGACCGAAATGAGACAGAAGCAAGCAAGCAAGGATACAAATGTTCATACACATATCCGAAAACTGTAAGCTTTTATCGCCTGATCGATCGATTAATTGTGATTGATTGGCCTTTATCGCTTAATGGGGGTCTGTTGTTAGCCGATAAAAATAGCAATTCTAACAAGTTACCCCGAATAACAGTCATACACAATCTATACGCATACATGTTAGATGTGTACATGGTTAACGTCATATAAAAACTGATTCATACTATTCAGAAATCAGAAATCGACAGTCTCAATCTAAGTGAAATCTTAATTAGTACTAAACAGTTTTTTTCGATCGTTCAAATAACACCTCATTATCTTCATCGACAAATGTCAATCGAACGGATTCGATCGATTTCGAAATGAAAGTAATGAAATGGTTTGCACTTTATCTTAATATAAGCAAATATTTAATTCGATTTTTTTTTTTACAAAATTTTTATATAATTTAAAACAAAATAAATTTTTATAATAAAAAAAACTCCTTTTCTGATCATATTTAATATTTCCAAATATAAGCTTAAATCCGCTGTTTTTTAGTCAAAAAAACAAGTTTTTTTTTCATAGAAAGTTAAAACAAATTTATTCAAAGTACTATCCCTCGCTAGCTACATATTGTTCCCATATCTCGGGCAGTTTGTGGATACCACGCCAAAAAAAATCCTTCTCTTTCGAGGCAAACCACTCATCAAGCCATTTTCGGACGTCTTCGTAAGAATCGAAGTGCTGCTCAGCGCGCGCGTGGCCCATCGACGAAAACAGGTGGTAGTCGGAAGGGGCTAGGTCTGGTGAATAAGCGGCTTGGGGTAGCACCTCCCAGTTGAGTGTCTCCAAGTAGTTTCGGACTATTTTTGACGTGTGCGATGGTTCGTTGTTGATAATCCGCCCCTTTTTCACGCAGAGCACGGTGCAATTTGATCAGTTGTTGGTGGTAGCGGTGGGCATTGACAGTTTCACCAGGTTTCAACATCTCATAGTAGACGATACCCTGCTGATCCCACCAAACGCACAGTATCGTCTTCTGTCCGAAGCGATTTGGTCTTGGGGAAGATGTTGATGGTTGGCCGTTTAAGGATCAACCCACGATTTCTTGCGTTTAGGATTCTCGAAATATATCCACTTTTCATCGACTGTCACAATCCGATTCAGCACCGACTGGCGAGCAAGATTTCGC
The DNA here is from genome assembly GCA_958298945.1 of Atherix ibis. Lineage (NCBI taxonomy): Eukaryota > Metazoa > Arthropoda > Insecta > Diptera > Athericidae > Atherix > Atherix ibis. The sequence continues at coordinate 23,226,146 of OY282605.1, read as the reverse complement.
ATGTGTTTCGGCGTCGCTCCATCTGCCTATCATTCAATTCATGTGGCACCCATTTTTCGATTTTTTAATCTTCCCCATGGCACGCAGACGCATGGAGATGGCTGGGTATCGTCTTCGTCCAAAAGAGCCTGCAATTGATGGTCCTCGAACTTCCTAGGCCGATTTTCACGCTTCTTGTCCCACAAGTCAAAATTGGCGTCTTTGAACCGACGAAACCAATCTCGGCACATTGTTTCCTATAAAACAGTGTCACTATAGTCCTCCATAAACATTCGATGCGAAATTGAAGCAGAAAAGCAGAGCTTCCCGCATATTCTCTGTTTCTCGCACAAAACTAGACATGATTACCAAAGGAAAAATGTATGTTGTTGTACGAAATTGCTGACAATGTACACTGATTAATGTTGACAGATGTCAAACTCATAAAAAAAAGTATGGCGTGCCCATGGTACCTTAATACGCTGACTCACGCCATCTATGACCAAACAGCGGATTTAAGCTTATAACCCTGGTATAGTAATTTCATATGTATAAGGATAGTTCCATAAATATCCGATCTAATAAAGAAAACGCAAAATATTTTGGAAAAAATACCGTTAATTCTTAAAATACACATGCTCAATAGCTTCGATACCCTTTTATATCAAGAATCGTCGAGCTCCTCAAAATAGCCATTAACCGCAGACTTCAATCCTTCCGTGTTGGCAAATCTTTTACCTTTGACCGAATTTTTTAAGTTCAGAAAGAGAAAATGATCCGAGGGGGTCTAAATCTGCTGAATAGGATGCGTGAACAAGGAATTTGAAATTAAGCTCATTGATTTTAAATATCGCGATAACAGATGTGCTAACTGGTGCATTGCCTCGCGCACATTAAAAGAAACTTTTTGCCAGCAAATGGAACTGTCTTCGCCGTCTTCGGAGCCGATTCTGCCGTTTCCGTCCATTATTTTAACGGTGCCTTCATCTCAGGTGTGAAGTAATGGACCCATGTTTCATCAATGGTTATTAATGGGTGCAAAAACTAGACTTTCTTACTACGAATCATCACCAAACACTTGATTGAAATATCCTCACGACGCTTTTTATGTTCCATTGTGAGCAAACGTGGCACCCATCTTTCGCACAGCTTTCTCATGTCTAAATTTTCAGTTAATATGTTTGCTAGCACGCGCATTTTCAATCGAATTGAAGATTCAATTTTCTTCACTATTTCTGGCGTGGTCACCTCATTTAGGCGAACACTGCGATGTTTGTTTTCGCAGCTCGTGCGGTCCCGTTTAAATTCTGTCAAGCAATATTTTATTGTTATAAATGACGAAGCAGATTTCCCGAGAGTAGAGTCTATCTTGACTTTGATATTCAAATAAAAGTATTGTATCCTGTAACGATGGCCAATTTTTTGCATGTTTACAAATTCACTGAGAGCGTTCACTATTAATAGCTGTCAGACAAATACTAAACAACGCAGTGCCACTATTAATCGCTGTCAGACAAATATACGAGGTCTGTTCAAATATTATCGCGAATTTTGATTTTCCGCGGGTTACGTATATTCGATTTTCGATTTTTTTGTGGCGTTATATTGGTACTTATGTATGTCGACTTATGCCGACAAGTTCGGCAATTTTGAATGTTTAGTTAATTTTTGACATCTGATTTGCTTGCACGTGTTTTGGCTCATCTTCGAATTTTGCCCATTCCAAAAAATGGATCAAAGAATCTGTATCCAATTTTGTGTGAAACACAAAATTAATTGCGCGGACGCATTCCGAATGTTGACTGTGGTATATGGTGAAGCTACCTTGAACCGAATCAACGTTTATCGGTGGTACAAAATATTCTCAGAGGGCCGAGAAGATGTGAACGACGAAAAGCGCGCCGGACGCCCGAGCAGGTCAACAACAGACGAAAACATTGATGAAGTGAAGAAAATAGTATTGGCCAATCGTCGAATCAACGTTAGAGAAGTTGCTAAGGACTTAAACATATCGATTGGCTCATGCCATCAATGATTTGGGCGTGAAACGGGTCGCCGCGAAATTCGTACCAAAATATATCGATTTTACCAATGATTTGGGCGTGAAACGGGTCGCCGCGAAATTCGTACCAAAATTACTCAATTTCGACCAAAAACAGCATCGCATTTACATTGCTAAGTAGCCGTTGGACTCTGGCCGTAACGACCCAAATTTGCTCCAGAGGGTCATAACTGGTGATGAATCATGGGTTTATCGTTATGACGTAGAAACCAAAGCTCAATTATCCAAATGGAAGCTGCCGCACGAGCCAAGACCGAAAAAAGCGCACCAAGTTCGGTCGAATGTGAAGGTTTTGCTTACAGTTTTGTCGATTGCCACAGGGTAGAACGGTCAATAAAGAATATTACCTGCAAGTTATGCACAAGTTGCGCGAAGCAATCCGCTAGAAACGCCCGAATTTGTGGAAGAACAAAAATTCGCTTTTGCCATTTTTGACCAAAAATAACACACTAATAATGCCGCAGCTACCGTATTCCTCAGATCTGGCCCTATGTGATTTTTTCTTGTTCCCAAAACTGAAAAGCTCCATGAAAGGACGACGCTATGCTACGATTGAGGAGATAAAGACGGCATCGAAGGAGGAGCTGAACAGGATCACAAAAAATGATTTTTTGAAGTGCTTCGAGGATTGGAAAAAACGTTAGCACAAGTGTCTAATATCCGATGGGGATTATTTTGAAGGGGACAAAATAGATATTCATGAATAAATAAATAATTTTTGAAAAAACACAAAATTTGAAGATTTCGTGTTTCACAAAAATTGGAAAAACACAAAATTTGAACATTTGAACATCACGAGGTGAGGTGTGGCAAAAAAATAATTTTCTTTATTTTTTCTCATTAATTTTTTGTAAAAGGTCCCCTGTTCCTCTATCTCTCTTTGTGCGGGGCATACAGTTGGCACTTTTATAGCGTTTAAAAAGCGAGTTTTTGGAGCCGAATATATACAAAATTCATTTTGACGTATCTGACGAGCTAGTAATAAGCTTTCTTAGCTGAAGAAAGTTTTGTGCAAATTCCAATTTTTTCCCAACACTCAAGTTCTTATATTTCCAACGTATGTGTATGTGCATTGTTCAGTCAACAATATAAAATCTTATATTTTAAACTAATTAGATGTTATCTTGACTGAAATATACACACTATATGACAGCTGTCAGATAATAGAGCTATATTTTCTGAATTACGAAACTCATAAAATATTTTTATGAAATTTGAATAAAGTTTATGTACCAGTAAATTTTCCCCACAAAACTACTAACGAGCATTTAAAAGAGTATTTATATTACTAATTTTTCCCTAACTCAAATATTAACTAAGTTTTCAATTATTTTATTATTATTATTTTAATATTTTTTTTTGGTTTTTTTTTAATGAAAAGTTCTTATTGTGAACCGCTTAAGAATTTCATTACCATTTCGTGGAATTACAAAGTAAAAGGAGAGGCAAGCAGAGCAATGGGACGAAACATGAAAACAGGAAAACTTTTCCTTAAAAACAAACTTTTAGATTGTATCTCAATTAAATGATGACATTTGAACTTCATCTTGTAACTCTGTGAATTAGACACCACCACTAGCTTTTCATAAAAATCTAACATAAATAGGCATTCGGCGCGGAGTGGTAATTACCAAACTTTTGACATTGTCATCATTCTGAAATGTGTTTAGAAAGTTTTCTTCGACGATTTCATTTAATTTACGTTTATTTCAACCAATATAAATCATTGAGCCGAATTTACAGATTACTGTATACTGTATTTCTTTTAGCATTCTCTTAAATGTTTGTCATTTTTACAAATGGGATATTTTATTTTGTCCTTTTTATAGATTTTCCCTCCATTTGCTTCAATTTACTCTCAGTATTCAGTATCAATTTTCCTTTAAAATTTATTCAAATTTTATTGTTTTTACTCCATAATATGAATAAATCAAGAATTCTTAGAATATTCAGAATACAATATTATTATTATTAAATGTAATTTATATGCGAATAAATGAACTGTTGGGTTTTTTTTTTAAATATCTTTTTACGTTACCCAAGAACAATTTGGTCGTACTCGTAGAAAAATATGTTAACTAAAGTGAATTGATCTTGTTGTAGTCATAATTATTTTTTTGCTTTTTTAATAAGAGATATTACCATGGAAATTTCATATTCCCCTAATAATAATGATAATTTGTGGGTAATTTATTTGATTGAATAATTAATAACTGCTTTCAAATATAAAAGTAAATAAGTAGAGTTGAATTGCCGATTGTTAAATGTTCATTTGAATTGGAAACTTATCTATTAAGGTTTAGTACTTTTGATAATCTTTCAAAAATTTTCTCTAATAAGAAAACTTTTTTAATTTACATTATAACAATTTCCTTAAAATAATGCGTATATCTTATGCTGCAGTAAAATTTTGCAAAGGTTTATTACTTTTTCTTTAGTATGTGAGTAAAAAAAAACCGTTCTAACCTATAAAATATATGTAAATATTTAAATTAAATATAAAGAATTAATTGTATTTAATTGAAAAAAAAAACATTAATTATTATTTTGAATCTTTTGGAAATCATCTCCTCGTACCTCCGTCAATTCTCTTCTTATCGATGATCTGTAAAATGGGGAAAAGTATCAAATTTTAGCCTCTAGCATCGAGACAAGTAAATTTCGAATTAACAAGTGACAGGTTTGACTACTGAAAGGAAAAGTTTAACAACTTTTCAAAAAGTTGGGAAAAACTTGTGCAATACTTCAAATTTTGTGTTTATTTCATTCTAATAAATTTATTATATTGTATATACACAAGTATACACAATATTTCCATACCAAAATTATTGACAAAAAAAAAAAAATAATAATTTTAAACACGCTTTGATGAAATTTTAGAGATTTGTCATCTCGAATGGTACTATTCGTAAGGATGATGTGGTTGAGCCAATTCCTTTGACCTCGTAGCAGATGTTTTTAGGCGACTTTCAAAATTCGTTTATTTAAAAAAAAGAGTTTCCCAAGAAATATGGAATTTTCCAAGTAGGCTTATTTGGTAATGATTTCTTATTCTATTATGTATATATGTATTTACATATATTCTTAATGGAAAAAGTACTTTTTTTTTCCCTATCATTAAGAAGAATTAATTTTACACGAAGTAATTTTATAATTACTTATTTAGGAATAAGTTTTTTATATGAATAAAACTTTATAAATATGGTAAAAATTAGATAAACAGCCTTTTGTAATTTTTTATTTAAGCTATAGTGTAACAATTTTAAATATGTCAAATTTTCTTTATAAGATATAGTCTTTTTAAAGCTCAAATAATGGTTTATCCATTTTATAGTTTTGAATGTGTGAGCTCTATCATTTCGGAGATGTCATATAAATATATCATTCAAGATATAATTTGTTTAGTTTAAAGATTGCCATTTTATAATCTGGATTTTTTTAACCGATTGGATATGGATTATTTAACAGATTATCTGTGTAAAGTGACTGTCTGGTGTGTATTTTGGTCTAAATTTGTCATTAGGCCGTATTTATTTGAAAATTAAGAAGGAGATATTTTTATCGTCAATTCTGAACGTTGTGGTCTTATAATATAATAACAGACTTTTATTAATCTAAGATTGAAGATTTTAATCTGAAAATTATGTGGTTTCAATAAGACAGGCACCGTAAGCCACACAACACGACAAAGGCTAATTGACTTCCAAAATCCTACGATTTGATAATGCTGGTTTTTTTTTTTGGTGTAGTAAGGCTATGTAAAATATTATGTTTATTTGGATAATCCTCAAATTTTAGAGCATTTAAAAAAATTCAAAAGCCTTCATGTAACGGCCAAATTACGGTCGGAAATGTGCAAAAAGTCATTAAAAATTACTTCAAAAGGATCAAGTTTTGTAATATCCAATCAATAAAAATTAAATATGTTAAGATTTAATGAATATTATTAATAAAAAAATTTATAAAAATATGAATTTTTTATATATTTTATTTAATAATACTTTCCGAAGTACAAATTGAATAACCCTAGAACAAATATTAATCAATTTTAAAAAAAAAGAGAAAAAAATCTCTTCTTCTTATCTTTTAAAATATATCATTTTCTACTTTTCGAAATAATATTATAAGAGATTTGTAAAAAATTACACATTTATTGGAACAAATCATAAATTTAAACAAAAAAATACTAAAGTTAAAATGGAATTTTCGTAAAACTTTCTGTTACCATAAATAAACATTTAGTGATAAAAAGTTTCTCTAAAAAATCTTAAATGTTCATATTGAACATTTTTTATTATTTATTGTGCCATAATTTAAAATGGCAACTTTATGTCTAAGTAAATACTACCTCAGAAGATAGTAACATATATGCTTAAGAACTATCAAATAATAGAAGTTATGCTTTCCGAACTAAAAAATTGGATAATACTTTAGTTATGATATTTCTATAACTTGTTAAGTATCTTTTTATAAATTTAAATAAAAAAAACCCTAATGCATTTATAATTTATTATAAAATCCAACTAAATAAAATATCTTTTTTTCAAATAAATAAATTTCATAAATATGCAAGTGAGTGTAAAAATATGTTATACTGAAGTCAATCTATCTAAATCTGATTTCATTTATAATCAACATCAGTCAAATATAATGGAGTGTTACTATCGTATTATGGAAAATTTTATAAAATATGCACTTTCTTATATAATCATACATATCCATAGTATCTGTGTATATACAATATATAATAATACCACATGTTTAAATCAGATTTTATTGATTATGAACGAAATCTGTTATGAAGTCGAAGTTTGTGATTTGTAATATTTTTTTGCTGTTGCACAAAATGAATTCTGAAAAATTTACAAAAAAAAGTTGAAATAGATTCTAGAAGAGAAACAAGAGATCATACATATTTTACATATGCCGTCAAACGAGAATACGCTAAGTATTTGCATCAGACAAAACGAGGAAGCATAAGAACTTTTGAAAATAAGCGACGGATTCAGAAATATCCTTGTTTACTAGATGATACTGTCATTCGTTTTACGTCATCTATCCTTAAACATATGTCACGTGTCCATGACACACCAGCTCAGTTGCAGCAGAGTCACACATGTTGTCTGTCTGCCAATTTTCCATTCAATTTCAATAAGCACAATCCGATTTTAGAGAATCTGTGCGAATACATTTCAAGGATGAGAAAAGGGATGTGCTTTTTGTTTGTTGCAAATGCATGCATAATTTTAGATTATCTCATATTTCACTGCATATATTCGGATCAATTATTGGTGTTATGACTGGGAAAATCGATCCAAACCATTCCTTATTTTATATATGCTTCATTAGAAATGCACAGCAAGCAGTATCAGGAAAAGGACTACTGTACTTGTTGGTTGTGCTACAACAAAGGCAACATTGCACACAGTCATAATATCATATTTTTTGGAATTGATTAGAGCTGTAAATTGGGCCTATCCCATGAAATCGGGAATCGTAATATTTTAGAAACCATATGGAAAATTGGCTGAATACGTAAATTGAAAATCAAGTTAAATTTTCATAAAATCGAATCATCTTTTCCGATGCGTACGATATTTATTGTTCTATAGATTTATGCAAATGCAACTGCTGAAAGAATTCTGAACTTTGAACTTATTGCACAGAGGATATTATTCATAACTGAAAGGCTCACTTCTATTATGAGTTCATCTGCTATAGCCTACAATCGTCTGTATCCGCTCAATAATAATTCAATATCTGTTTTTGGATCCTCTTTTCACCACTTCTACCACAATAGTTTACTCTATAGGTCACAACACAAACTTTCAATAGTTTATAACTATGAGTTTTGCCCTTTATTGCATTCGATTCAATAGAGAGTGTTAGTTACCAGGACGATTGCATTTATGCAACAATATCAATATGAATCCTGGACACAATATGCAGATCGATGTCAATGATAATCCTATTATGATATTATACATCGACTTATAATTGACTGTTAAAATAATTATTATTCGATTGAACTTGCTACATCATTCAACAAACTGATTCCATTAAATTACGCCTCTGATGATGATTTTAACACTGCTATTGCCATCCCTTATTATAATCATGAAGTATATTGCAAAAAAAAAAAACCAAACCCAAAAGTTGAACATATTTTTATGCAATGTAATAACGATGGTTTCTATATTAATTACATATTGGCCAGGTGATGAGTGAGCACATTTTTGTGTTTCTAGTTTGAATATTTTCGAAATTAGCATATTAATAATTTTGGTTTTATCAATAAATTGCCACGATTTTAATATGATATCGATGCATTTGCGAAACTTCATTATTAGTTTGAAAAGTTCTATGTGAAAGTTTGTCAGAATAATTTTACGAGATAGTAAAACTTGATTGCCCTTTGGTCATAGGTTAATGGAAATTAATTTATCTCAAATGAGCTTGTTTATTTAATTTCAATTTTGTATCTATGCTTGTGAATAATCTATTTTTAATTTCAATTTTATCGATGTTTTTTTAGTAGTATAAAAAAAAAATTATAGATAAGAGAAAATTTTACTTTTTATTATATGGTAAGTAAAAAATTAAATTTGCTTAAAAAAAATTAATTTTTCTAAAAGTCATCTAAAAAAAAAAAAATTAATTCTTTTTTGAATTTTTAAAATATTTTATTGGAAATATTGTATTTACAAGTTCTTTTTTTTCTTTAATAGTAAAATTGAAATAAAATATTCATTAGTTAATTTGATATATTTTTAAATATTTTTTATTTCAAATTGAATTAATCTTCTATTAAGAACCAACCAATTTTCAATGAACTATTCCGGAACTATTGAAAAAATTTACATAGTACAATATTATTATCCATTCGGTTATTTGGAAAATACAGTCCAAATATACCCATATATACACATATCATTATGGCGATAAAAATTAATTTATTTATGCTTAAGAAACTGGGCTTTCCTTCAATACGTATTGATTGGGTTGGTTTCTATTTAAAAAAATAGAATTTACAATATACATCGAGAGACATTAAAGCTCTATTTAGTGTCCCGCAGGGTAGCCATCTTGGTCCCTTGCTTTTTATTGCAAAACTAATTAAACAATTAAAAATTCTGATCTATTCGGATGATATAAAATTTTTTTTTAAGCATTCGAAATGGTAATAATTTAGATCTTATAGAAGAGGATTTAAACATCTTTTATAATTGGTGTATTTCAAATGGCAAATCAAGAAATATGTAAAGTTATGAGCCATTTTCTAATGGCCTCAATCCTTGCACTTTTATATAAAATAATATAAAACGTCTTTATTCTTTTACCGACTTAGGAATTAAACTGGATAAGAAAATTGAATTTATTTCCCATGTGATCTATGTTGTTTTCGACAAAATTTTCTTCAGCAATGAGACTCTTTTCTTGCTTTTCGGATATGTCAAAAAGTAAAATTTTCTATATATGGGGCTTTAAAAACCCACAAGTGACTATGGAAAAGCCATTGTACATATATCTGTGAAAAGTAACTGGTTGGTATTTATATTGGTCTGAAGGTATCCGTGTTTCTTTGAAAATAAAGAAGAGGAGACCGTCACTGCCAATTCTAAGCGCCATGGTCTGACTATAATAGACTTTAGTAGTAATTATGATAATATAGGGTTTTCCAATAAGAGTGATATGATTTCTAAGTGACGTTTCGGCCATTTGTAATATGCCATGATCAGTCATTTTCTTTCATTGTATACAGTAATGTTTAAAATTTTATCATGGAGAGATATACGCAAGAAAAATGTTTACGAATTATTCAATTTTATTATCAAAATAATCGTTCTCCAATTGCAACTTTTCTTGAGCTTTTGCCATTTTATGGTCGTAACAATCGTCCAACTGTGCTAGCTATTCGTCAAATTGTTAAAAATTTCGAGCGTACATTTTCTTTACATAATGTTCAAGTGCCAATATTTCGAAGTAATGAAAATATTGCTGCCATTCAGGCAAGTGTTGCTGGAGACCGTAATTTGTCGATTCCAAGACATTCTCAAGAATTGGGACTGTCTCAAATCACAACCTGGTGGATTTTGAGAAAGGATTTGGGCTTGCATCCATATAAAATTATTATCACTCAAGAACTGAAACCATTGGACCACCGTAAACGTCGTGAATTTGCTGATTTTGTCTTGGACAACTTTAAAACAATAACGGTTTTTTAAAGAAAATCATCTCAGACTTTCATCTGAGTGGTGCGGTAAATAAACAAAACTGTCGATTCTGGTGCGAAGAAAATCCACAAATTATTCATGAACAGCCAATCACCTAAATTGACAGTTTGGAGTGGTTTTTCGATTAGTGGAATCATCGGTCCGTACTTCTTTCGAAATGAAGCTGGTAATACCGTAACTGTCAATGGAGAGCGGTATAGATCGATGAAAATGAACTTTTTATGCCCGAAATTGGAAGATCTGGTTCCAACAAGACGGGGCTACGTGCCACACAGCATGTGCAACAACCGAATTATTGCGAGAAAGGTTTGGAGATTCGATTATTTCAAGAAATTGTAACATTGAATGGCCTTCAAGAAGTTGTTATTTAACACCATTAGTCTTTAGCAATAAACCAGACTCTCTTCAAGCTTTAGAAGTCAATATTGAACGTGCTATTCATGACATACGACTTGATTTAGTGGAAAAAGTGCTCGAAAATTGGGTTAATCGAATTCGTTCCTGCAAAAGAAGTCGTGAAGGCCTTTAAATAAAAAAACATTTGAATTTCCTTAACAATTAGTGTATGTTTTTTGAAAAGAAATCATATCACTCTTTTTTGAAAACCCTTTATAAGGGGGTTAGCAAGAGGCACATAGTCTTAAAGCCACTTCGACTAATAAGGTTTGTTGTGGTGAATAACCCTTACTCAGAAAATTGAGACTTTTAGCGAACCTCAATATCATATTGGTTGGTAGCTGGGAAAACTCGTAGGGATTAGGGAATCTCAAAACAAGATGGCGAAGTCTTTGGCGGACAACGGCTTTGTAACTGCAGAATATGTGCTCAGACGTTTCATCCTCTTTGGAGAAAAAACAACTGATTGTTGCGTTAGATTTGCTCATATTATTAAGATGATACATTAACAGACAATGGCCAGTGAGTAGGCCAATGGGAAGCCTTAGGTTTGGTTTATTGAGTTTAAGAACCTCTCCAGCCATTTTTTTTTAGATAAGGCGGTGCATTTTTTAGAATAGTTCATGTCTAAGAAATTACCCAGTGTGAGTTTTTAACCTCCTCATAGTTCATGCCTGGAAAAATACCCATAGATTTCCCAGAACCCAGAACACAGAAGGGTTCTGCTCCAGACTTTAATAGTAGGCCGGCTATACAAGTTCAGCCTCACCTTTTTGAAAAATTATTCACCAGTGGACAGATAAAAGTGCAGTAAAAGGCTCACACTAATGCAGCAAACTTGACGTAACACTCAGACGTATGGTGCAGTAAAAGGCTCACACCGATGCAGCAAACTTGACGTAACACTCAGACGTATGGTGCAGTAAAAGGCTCACACCGATGCAGCAAACTTGACGCAACACTCAGACGCATGCAGCAAATTTGACGGCTCCGGGGGCTAACACCAATGCAGCAAACTTGACGCAACCTTCTGACGCATGTAGCAAAATTTCAAGATTCGATGATGTCAATTGCTCTCTAAGATCAAACGATTTGACGCCATTGAATTTTTTTCCGAGAAAGTACATAAAAAATTATATTTACGCAGATAATCTATGAACTTTAAAGCAACATCAGTTATTTAGTAGCCGAAATAAATCCCAAAAAAAATTATCGCAAAAAGGATCAAATTTTGTAGAAAGCCACATCGTAACAATAATTTGATTAATATTATAATTTAGAATTATTTACAAATTGGCAAAGTTTACAAAATCAAATAGAATAAAAATTATATCCAAATCTAAATTTAAAATATATTTTAATTAATTTTAATTTCCGAACCATAAATTGAATAACTCTTTATATATTAATATACTTATTGACAAGAGTAATTTTTGAATTGCATAAATTTTTTTAAAAAAAGAAAAAGAAAATACCTTTATTAAAAAAGAAAAAAAAAATACAAAATGCTTATTGTTTAAATAATTTATAAATGAACAGCTACTAATTTATTATTATACAATAATATTTATTTTGAACAAAAATATTATATGCACCGATGCAATATTAATTTTTAAAACGAATGATTCGAATTTTAATTAAAACATTTGCACTTTGTGATACCTATTCAATTGTTCATTTCTAATTATTAAAAAAAATTAATTCATTTCAATTATGATTTATTCTATTTAATTTGAAAATGTTGAATTATACAATTATTTCCATAAGGGATAAGTTTGTCAAATTTTTTAATGCAAAAATATTGTATTAAAATAGAAAATCTCTACTTAGAGAAATAAATTTATTTATTTTTAACTAATTTGTTAAAATTGAAAATTTTTTTTCAAATACTTTTTTATGTATTCTACCATAAACATAAATATCAGTTACTGTTGAATAGTAATTTCTCGAATAGTCAGTCGGCTTAATACAGTTTAATACCTGTTTGCAAAGGATATGTCATTTAATGAATATTATTTCATATTCAGATTCCCATGTTAATTGGAAATTTACTTTTCAATTGAACTAATTCTAATAAATCTATAATCTTGGTGCAAATTGATTTGAAATAACGTCAATTAAATTATATTATATAGTCACCAGGTAAGTAAATAATCCGATCGGAAAGAGTGAAAACTCGATAACAACAAGTATTGGTGTTGTTGTATTTTTTTTTAGGTTTATTTAATTTTTTTTCCAAAATCCCTCCATAACGCCATGGAAGGGATTTCATTTCAATTATTTCCAAAAAGGATTTTCATTTGCTCGAATAAATGGCACTCTCTCTAAAGTAATGAATGCGCTCGTTGCGAACAAGAAGAAGAAAAAAGTCGAAATGAAAAATGCCAAGCAAAAATGCAATTCAATTCGATTCGATGCATTCCAATGGGATGTGAATTGATGCCGATCAATTATTGTCTAACCGTTGATTGTTTTTCCAACAATGTGAATGCTTACGAAAGGCTTGTGGGGGTGGTGGGTAATGGCATCAGTGCAGGAGCCTGACGATGCCACACAGGCCAACAATACTATAAGCTGGAATTGTTGAATATCAGAATCGGAAAAGCAAGAATCAATTGGAGACCGAATGACTATGGGGGGTGGGGAGGGGTCATAACGAAATGAATGCAATTCGCGCAATTTAATTTAAATGCAAGTTTTTTGTGGCCACATTAACTGTGGTGGTTGCATTTAATTATTTTAGTTTTAAATTCACTAATCAATGTATAACAATTAATTATGATTGACTGATATTTTATCAATCGATTTCATATTATTGTACATTTAACAGGTGTTTGACAGCAAATAATAACAATATGGAAAAAAGGAACAGTATTGTGTTAGTTGGGGGTTGGGGGGGATTTGTTGGGTTTGCTTTCTACTAGGGGTATAAGCTTAAATCCGTTTAACTGTTGGTCATAGGTAGCGTGAGTGAGCGTATTAAGCTACCGTGGGCACGCCATACTTTTTTTTTATGAGTTTGACATCTGTCAACATTAATCAGTGCACATTGTCAGCAATTTCGTACAACAACATACGCTTTTCCTTTAGTAATCATGTCTAGTTTTGTGCCAGAAAAAGAGCATATGCGGGAAGCTCTGCTTTTCTGCTTCAATTTGAAGAAATCGGCTGCCGAATCGCATCGAATGCTTATGGAGGCCTCTGGTGATAGTGCTTTATCGGAAACAACGTACCGATATTGGTTTCGTCGGTTCAAAGACGGCAATTTTTACTTGTGGTCAATTTTTACTCAAAAATAAAATTGCCGTCGGTTCAAAGACGGAAATTTTGACTTGTGGGACAAGAAGCGTGAAAATCTGTCTAGGAAGGTTGAGGACCATCAATTGCAAAAATTGATTGCGGAGGAATTGAGTGTTACTCAACCAGCTATTTCCATGCGTCTTCGTGCCATGGGGAAGATTGAAAAGATCAGAAAATGGGTGCAGCATGAATTGAACGATAGGCGGATGGAGCGACGCCAAAACACATGCAAAATCTTGCTCGCCAGATAAAAAAGACAGTTGTTGCTGAATCGGATTGTGGCGATGAAAACTGGATATGTTTTGAGAAACCTAAACGAAAGAAATCGTAGTTTGATGACGGCCAACCATCAACATCTTCCCCAAGACTAAATCGCGTCGGACGGAAGACGATGCTGTGCGTTTGGTGGGATCAGCTGGGTATCGTCTACTATGAGATGTTGAAACCTGGTGAAAGTGTCAATGCCCATCGCTACCACCAACAACTAATCAAATTGCACCGTGCTCTGCGCGAAAAAAGGTCGGATTATCAGCAAAGATATGAAAGGTGATTTTCCTCCACAACAACGCACCATCGCACACGTCAAAAATGGTCCGAAACTACTTGGAGACACTCAACTGGGAGGTGCTACCCCACCCCGCTTATACACCAGACCTGGCCCATTTCTACTACCATCCGTTTTTGTCGATGGGCCACGCGCTCGCTGAGCAGCACTTCGATTCTTACGAAGACGTCCGAAAATGGCTTGATGAGTGGTTTGCCTCGAAAAAGAAGGAATTTTTTTGGCGTGGTATCTACAAATTGCCCGAGAAATGGGAAAAATTCGTTTTTGCTTTCTATAAAAAAAACTTGTGTTTTTTTGACTAAAAAACAGCGGATTTAAGCTTATACACCTGGTATAGTGCTCATTAAATGTAAATATTTTCTCACAAATACGTGTATACATATTTTTATATTTGTGTTACATCATATTTACACATAAGTATGTATGTGAGCAAACACCCCCTCCCTATCTCCCTCCCCTCTATCAACCGCGGCAAATAAAATTAATGCCAATATTTACATTTTCTAGAGTATTTTCTAGCGTTTTGTTCCTATTGGAATATTGTTAACGAACATTATTCATGATAGTTAATTAATTGCTGATTGCTGCCCGTTTACCTGAACGACCACCTGACCGACCGAATAACCTTTACTGATCTACTGTTGCTCAACTTTAGCTGATTGGCTGACCAAATGAGGTTTTCGTTTGTATGTTGTTTGCGTGCAATATGCTTGGTTTTAGTATTATTTTTTATTACATGGCCAGCTGGCTACAACTATGATAACTACAATTTTCCAACCACGGGCTATCGATAACCGCGTACCAAAATCCTAGTACCATTACTATTACTATCGCAATCGTATCAATTTACCGAGATTAGGGCAAAACAGTTGCTTCTATTGTTGGGAAATTGCTCGACTGCGAATATACGTTGTCGACACAACAGTTGGTTTGGTCATTTACAGTCTATGCGGTCTCATAAAGGCGGACAAGTACATTATGAAACCATTAATATTTATTTCATGATATGATTATGTGCTTTTCTTAACATCACAATCATACTAAAAGTATATTATAAATACATTCGTCTGTTTCTTTTCCCATACACAATATTAAAAGAGCCTTTTCTTTGGAATATTTTTCTTTTCAAAAATCTTCACAACTATTCCCCAATATAAATATATGGTATATCCTTAAATGAGAACGAAACAAAAATAATCAGCAAAATTCTATAATATAAGAGAAAAAAAAAGGAGTTTGCGACAGATTTAATGGAATATAAATGAAGAATAAATATTAATAATAATAATAATAACCATTTTTAATAATAAAAAAAAAATTCAAATAATAATAACATAATAAAATGACTAAATAAATGAGAAATTTTTCTTCATTAAATTATATTTATTCATTAAAATATTCATACTTTAAGGAAATTGTTGTTTGTTTTGAATTGGTAATAAACACGCAAAGTGTATAAAATTTTATGAATAATTATTTTCATATTTAATATTAGAGAGTTTTATAATAGTAAAAATTTTTTAGTATTATTGCTATCTAAAATTTCTGTTTATTTTGTATATTTTTATTATTATTCATATTACTTATTATGGATACTTCTATAATAATAGGTATTCGTATAGCATAGAAACTTAATGAATTTTTCATTATTTTACCTATTCAACTGCTAGGAGTCGTCGTCACTACATGTTGTTTATGATATTTATTTTTTTTGCGAATATATAATTTAATCAAGTTAAGATATTTTTCTATTTTAAACGATTCACTTTAAATGCATTTGAAATTGAAGAACAAATATCATAATATAGGATTATTCAATTTGTGGTTTTTAAAGTATAGCCCTGCTATTTAATAGTTCTAAATGAAATATATTATGTAAGCTATTTATTAATTTAGTTTAAACTATGCCATTTTTTACTATTTTAGATTTATTTAGTTAATATAGTTTTAATATATTTTATATTAAAAATTAAAATGCTAATTTTTTACTTGAATACGTAATTTCTTTTTACATTATAGTAAAAAAAATGATATACACAACTTTTTGCTTAGGAGAACATAATAATTTAAGATATTCTTGACTTTATTGATAAGATATAAAAGGTAAAATTTGTTTAGTTCAAAGTTTACCATTTACGTGCAGAAAAATCGTAACAAAACAAGGTAGTTTGTTCATTTTAACAAAATAAGGGAGTGGTATAATATAACACCTATTTAACAAAAAAGCCCCAGCATATTATCTGATAACTTTGCAAATACTGAAAAAAATTTCCACAAAAAACCTTTGTCCTCATAACTCATATTTGTAATAATATTTTTCGCAACACTTTGGAAGTTTTCCATCATTAAAATAATTCCCATAATAAAAAACCAATAAGTCACCTTCTTATTTTATCAAAAATTATTTCAAAAATTAATCCTAAAACATATTTATTCTATTATTAAAACTGAGCTTGTGATTCATCAGGATCAGTTTGGATTCAGCAATGTCATCGCGTATTCGACTACAAAGCCTGCTCGTTAGAGCGAAAGAAATTTTCTCAGGCATATTTCTTGATATTTCGCACACTTTGGACCGTGTATGGAACCCTGGGAATTGCTTTCTAAGCTACGGAAAATTTTACACTCGGATTATTTTCGCATCATAAAATCCCTTGCCTCAGACCGATATTTTCAGGAAGCTATTGTATAAATATAGACAATTTTGTTATTTATCCTATCTCCGCCGGTGTCCCTCAGGGTAGCAATCTAGTTCCAATCCTTTACAACATTTATACTCATAATATTATTTATCTCAATGATATCCTAACAGCAAGAATCTCTCAAAAACCACCAGTTTTTTCTTTACAAAACCGCATCAATTTCTGACGGGGTCTGGTTTAAAAGTAAAGCTGAATGAGAAAAAATGTGCTTACGACAACTTTACTGTTTTCTAAGAACAGACTCCTGATGTAATTCTAAATCGTAGTCAAAAAAGTGAACTTGACCGACAATATAAACTAATATGCCTTCTAGAAAAATGCGGCACAAAAACCATATCGGAATTTTCAGGGTTGACTTAGCATTACAAATCCCATCGAAATATTTACCTATAAAATACCCGAGGTATAAGCTTAAATCCGCTGTTTGGTCATAGATGGCGTGAGTGAGCGTATTAAGCTACCATGAGCACGCCATACTTTTTTTTATAAGTTTGACATCTGTCAACATTAATCAGTGCACATTGTTAGCAATTTCGTACAATAACATACGCTTTTCCTTTAGTAATCATGTCTAGTTTTGTGCCAGAAAAAGAGCATATGCGGGAAGCTCTGCTTTTCTGCTTCAATTTGAAGAAATCGGCTGCCAAATCACATCGAATGATTATGGGAGTCTATGGTGACAGTGCTTTATCGGAAACAACGTGCCGAGATTGGTTTCGTCAGTTCAAAGACGGAAATTTTGACTTGTGGGACAAGAAGCGTGAAAATCGGCCTAGGAAGGTTGAGGATCATCAATTGCAGGCTCTTTTGGACAAAGACGATACCCAATCGCAAAAAATATTCGCGGAGCAATTGAAAAGATCGGAAAATGGGTGCCACATGAATTGAACGATAGGCAGATGGAGCGACGCCAAAACACATGAGAAATCTTGCTCGCCAGACAAAAAAGAAAGTCGTTCCTTCATCTTGGAGACACTAAACTGGGAGGTGCTACCCCATCCCGCTTAGTCACCAGACCTGGCCCTTTCCGACTACCACCTGTTTTGGTCGATGGGCCACGCGCTTGCTGAGCAGCATTTCGATTCTTACAAAGACGTCCGAAAATGGCTCGATGAGTGGTTTGCGTCGAAAAAAAGGAATTTTTTTTGGTGTGGTATCCACGAATTGCCCAAGAGATGGGTAAAATGTGTAGCTGGCGATGGCAAGTACTTTGAATAAATTTGTTTTTACTTTCTATGAAAAAAGACATGTGTTTTTTTGACTTTAAAAAACAGCGGATTTAAGCTTATATACCTTGTAAATCATCGTGTTTTTAAGGAAACATTGATTGGTAAAACTGCTCCATATCTACAGGTTAAAAACTTACTTGTTAAAATAAAAAAAATAACAAAATAGGATATATACAATTATTTTTTTAAATAATAAACGTCAACTAACCCAACAAAGACCTTTTTTTGAAAACTCAAGAAAGGAAGGATATTTTGGTTTATGAATTTATGTTGAATCTATTAAATTCTATCAAATAAAAAAATTAAATTTATTATATATATTATTAGTCAAAATAAATATAAGTAATTAAAAACAAATTCAGTTAGAAATGTTTGCTTTTTAAAAAAATTATTTACTAACCATCGGTAGCCTCAGTTTCGCTCATGTCCCACTCTTCTTCTGCATCGAAATGCGCATCGCCACCACGACCCTCACCAGGATAAAAGGCGTGTGCCAGCACTTGTCCGGGCCCATCAAAGTCGTACGCATCGCCGTGATGTCCGCTATTAAGTAAAGAAAAGAAAAAAAACTTTTTGTCAATCAAATTTATTTGGAGAAGTTTCTTTAAATTTAAGGAAAGTTTCGCAGAAAGTAAACACTTCAAGAAAATGTGATAGTTTTTTCGAATAGTTCTGATACTGTTTTCGGTATCAGAAAAAATGTTTTTCGTATCGGAAAAAATCGTAAAAAAAATCTAAACAAATAATTGTACTTACTCCCGTTAAGGATGTACATTTTTTTTGTTGCATTATCATTTTATCAAATAAGCTATTCTACTCTACTTAACTTTATCTTTCGAAATGAGATCCTTATTCAAAACTTATAAGAAATTACAACTTTTCGAAATTGCAATAATTCACTGTTTTTGGCACCAAGAAAGTTTTCAAACTTAAAGAAGTGTAGTCAGAAAACATATTCTGAATAAAATGATATCATCGAATTCGTAAATTTTATCAAAGTACAAACTTCTGACTTTTAAGTAGACAAACGATGCATTTTAGTTAAAAAAAAAATAAGAAAAGAAATTGGTTTTCGTGTTCATTAAAGCATACTTTTGTAGGGAAGAAAAAATCTTTCGAATCGAAACTTGATAGAGCAACAATTTTTATTGCAAAAAGTTAAGTTTTAAATGATAATTTTGTGATATTATCTATTTATGTTAGGGTTATGCAAATAGTTCACAAAGTAACTGAGTAAACAAGTTTAGAAGTTTAAAAGTATGTATATGAAATATTTGGAATACCATATAACAAAAAAAAAAAACATTTAACATACTTCATATCGAAAAAAATAAAGAGCTTTTTACTTTGAGTTTTTTTTTTTTAAATTCAAAAATTTAAACTTTTTAATTTTTAATCTACAAAATAAATATAAGTTTTCGGTTTGTTTTACGATTATAACTGATTTAAAAAATTTTCCCAATATGTTTATATTAAAAAGAAATATTCTAATATGCTTTCGAGATTTTTTTTGATATTGTCATTTTAAGGAAAGATATTTACTGTCTAAATTTCTCTTAACACATTTTGTGGGAGATTTTGTAATGCTTATCCAATTAGCATTTCAAAAAGTAAAATTATATCAAAAATAATAGAAATGTCAATATTAATTAAACTTTTATATTTTGTAATTGCCTGAATATTGCCATTTTTTTTTTTTGATAATATCAGTTTAAGAAAAAATATTTGCAGTCTAAATTTTTCTTAACATTTTTTGTGAAAGATATTTAAAGGTTTATCCAATTAGCAGTTTGAAAAGTAAAATTATATAAAAAATAATTATTATTTCAATATTAATTAAATTTTCATATTTTATAATTATTTAAATATTGCCATTTTTTTTTTTTGATAATATCAATTGAGAAAAATATATTTGCAATCTATATTTTTCTTAATATTTTTTTTCGGAGATTTTTAAATGCTTATCCAATTAGCCTTTCGGAAGTAAAATTATATAAAAAATCACAAAATATGTATTAAATTTTTATATTTTATAATTATTTAAATATTGCCATTTTTTACTAAAAATATCATTAGCTATCACGAGAATTTTCGGAGAACTTTATTTTGTTGAGGTAGTTTTTAATAATTTTTTTACAACATCGCGTTTTTTTTTTACTATTATTTAACGTATATTCATTTTTTAATTTAAAGATTATCTGCATAAATATGATTATTTGCATAGTTCCTCAAAAAAAGTCCAACATCGTCAAACTTGAAGGCTAATTGACACCATCTTGTGAACTTTTTGCACAATGAAACCAAAATTTTTCTATGGCGCTTTTTTTCGATGGAACTTCATTGAAGTATTTTTTTTAAGTTGGTCTGAATTTTTTTTAGGTGAAAAAAAAATTGGTTATCATAATGCATACCAGACTATTACTTTTGGTGAATACAATGGCTTTTTTAAAATACATTTGTGGGTTTCTCAGAAGAAAATTCTTTTCTTAAAGCACAAAACGTGGCTAGGGCAAAATAATTACTTCGTAGAAAGTTTTTTAAATTAGTGCTGTATTTTATAAAATGGCAGATTAAAAAAAAAACAAATTTTATTTTGTATAATATAACTAATTGGCAACTTTCAAATGGATAATCATTTTATTAGCGATAACTTTTGCGATAATGAATCGAGCACTGAGCTGAGATACAAACCAAATCTCTTTTAAAATGTTTGTTTTGTGTGAATTTATTTTTCGTTTTTTTTTTAATGTTTTCGAATTTTCTTACTAATTATTGAAAAAAAAATGAATTTTCTACTTTGAAGTTTTATTGACAAATATTCCGAAATTAAAACTTTTCTAAAATTTTTCTACAACATTTTTTTCTAATCGGAAAAAAAATTCTTTTCTTTTGTTAGCTGATTTAAAAAAAAAGATTTTTCATAAATAATTTTAATCTTTTTTTAATAATATCAAGTTATGGAAATATTTTTTAAATACAATTTTAATGGGAGGTTAATATTAGCGATTCATTTTTTCATTTTTAAAATGTTGCTCATTTTTTTTTTATGTGAAATATTTTCGGTTTTCTAAATGTTTTTAGATTTATTGATCATATAACTTTTCTTAATTTTTTTATGAAAACATAATGTTAAAATTTAGATTAGCAAATTTTCATAAAATTTCCACTTACGTTGCAAACAATATTTGAATATCAGCCCGGTCGCTATAGACCTCACGGAAGGTAAGTTTCGAATTTTTTGCCCAAATATCGAAGGCGAGTGTCAGTAGTCTGCGAACTTGTCCAGCATCAGGTGCAGACATCGACTGATTTACTAAACTGTAATGAAATAAAAAACAAATTCAATTTTTTTTTTTGTCTTTTAAAAACTATATAATTTTATTTATAAAATTTATAATGTATTAGTCTTAAAGAATTTCCTTTTTTTTTGTCTTTTAAAAACAAAAAAAGGAAATTCTTATAAAATTTATAATGAAAATCTTAAAGAATTTCCTTTTTTTTTTGTCTTTTAAAAACTATATAATTTTATTTATAAAATTTATAATGTATTAGTAAATTGATATTATTTATGCATAAAAATTTTCTTTTAATTTCACTGTTCATATTTTAGTTGCTCATTAAAATTCTTCAAAATTACTAATTAAATATTAAATTTCATTACTCCATGTGATTATATTGATTTCGATAAAAAAAAAATGTTCACATTGAGAATAATAAATTTATTAATAATTAATAATAATAAATATTTTACAATTGAAAAAAGAGCCAGCAAATTCTTGCAATAATGTCCTTTTTTTTGTTGAATATAATATAAATAATTTCCCAATGGTAAAAATACAGAAATGTAGTTTTTCGTTTTAAACAATAAATATTAATATTTTTCAATTATTTAATATAATAAAATTTAATATATTTTTAATTAAGTTAAGTGGATAAAAGTATCCGGCCAATTCATGTAAAACGATTTCCGGTACTATCAACAATTCACGTGTATTTAATGAATTTGTATCCATTCCCATAGGAATTATATCACAACATTATATATTTTATTTTTGTTGTATCGAGAATCACCTGGGTTGATTGTTGGTTTTTAGTGTTTTCCCAAATGATTTTGAAAATAATTGAAAATTTCCAAAAAATTTCATTTCCTTTTTGAGTTTACACGTATATCAATAGTATTGAAATATTTACTTTTGTTGTTAAATAACAAAAAAAAAATACGTTTACGTGAAAAATCTTTTCCATATCCTAAAGCGATTTTTGAATATAAAATTAGAATTTTGAATTTTTATTTATTTATATAAATTAAATCCAAAAATATTTTAAACTTTGTATAATTATGAAAAAGATTATTTAAGGTAGGTTATTTTGTTTAACAATGGGGATTATCCATGGTGTAATTCGGAAAGTTGAGCCCTATGATTAAATAAGTATTGAAAATATTATGTATTATTTCAGATAACAATAACTTAATTGTATTTTTTTATAACCAACTTCACACTTAAGCCACATAATCATATGTATTTTGACAGCTGCCATAGCAAGGCTTGCTTGTGAAAAAATTCGATTGATTCTGCACAGTAGTGTTTGGTTGATATCCTTTTATATATGGAAAGTGAAAAACAGTATTTTCGGCATATTTTACTTTTTTGTTATAGAAAAGATAAAAATGCTTTCCAAGGAAGAAAAAAATTATCTGATGTGTATGGAGAAGAAGTGTTAAGTGAGCGCCAGTGCCAAGACTGGTTTGCAAAATTTCGATCTGGAAGGCCAGTTGTAGCTGATGAAGACACAATTAAGGTATTAATTGATGCAAACCGGCGAATAACAACTCGTGATATCACTGAGAGATTAAATTTATCGAATTCGACCATTCATGATCATTTGAAACGGCTAGGTTTAATCTCAAAGCTCGACATATGGGTCCCTCATCTTCTTACGGAAAAAATTTTTGCCGTCGCATTGACGTTTGTGATTTGCTTCTCAAACGCCAAGTAAATGATCCATTTTCGAAGCGTATCATTACTGGAGACGAGAAATGGGTTGTCTACAAGAATGTTAAGCGCAAAAGATCCTGGAGTAGAAAAGATGAACCGGATCAAAGCACTTTGAAAGCCAATATTGAGCAAAAAAAGGTTATGCTTTCTGTTTGGTGGGATTTCAAAGGAATCGTTTATTTTGAGCTTCTTCAAAAAGTATCGCGAATTTTGAATTTCCGCGGGATATGTATATTCGATTTTCGATCATTGATACTCAGAGACATCTTACTTATGCCGATAAGTTCAGCCATTTTGAATGTTCAGTTAATTTTTGACAGCTGCGTTGCTTGCACGTGTTTCGGCTTGTCTTCGATTTTTGCCCATTCCAAAAACTGGATCATAGAATCTGTATCAAATTTTGTATGAAAAACAAAATTAATTGACCGAAGTAACGCTTATTGGTGGTACAAAATGTTCTCAGAGGGCCGAGATGATGTGAACGATGAAAAGCGCCAAGTTCGGTCGAATGTGAAGGTTTTGCTTACAGTTTTCTTCAAGGGGTGTGGTGCATCATGAGTTCTTGCCACAGGGTAGAACGGTCAATAAGGAATATTACCTGCAAGTAATGCGCAAGTTGCGCGAAGCAATCCGCCAGAAATTTAGAAAAAATAATAAAATGTCTATTATTAATTTTAAATTCTCCATAAAAGTTGTGGTAAATATGTTTAGAAAAAAAAAACAACTGTTCAATAATAATTCTCTGTCTTGTCGTAACTCTTAGTGCTCACTCAGAATAGTTTTTCAATTCAATAACATAATCGAAATTCACAGAAATTACGAACGATACCAATTACTAAATGTATTAAATAAAAATCAAATTAAATTTATTATTATTAAAGGTATTCGTATTTTGATTTACGTATGCATTTACAATTAATTTCTCTGTTAAACATTTATTGCGAACTCAAGTACACGCAGTAGCTTGACGACTCCCAAATGGTTTATCATTACCAACTTTAATTGAAGTTTATGTTGGCAAAGTTTGAGGTTAGTATCCGGGGAACACTACCTAATCATCATCCCCCCCACCCGCCTAGATTGTGTTGGCTTCTTTCCATTATCGAATCTCCTTGGGGAGAGTGGAAATTATAGAAAGTTAAATAGTATTCGAGTATATGATTTTGTAGAAGATAGAAATTCCGGCAACAAGTCATTATTGTTTACTTATTTAAATTAATACACAGACAATGAAGTGTTTCCTTTTATTCTAGATTTTATCCCTAGACTATATCCTTGAGTGTTTGCCCGTTTGTGAGATAGAGGGGGGGGCAAGGGAGAAGGTTGGTTTTTGTAGAACCAATTTCATGTGCCCACTTTTGGCATGCATGCGCTTACAATCCTAGGTACATATTTGTACTTGCATTAATTCTTGCACAGTTATCGCACTCAAAATTTATACTCTTGAAATTATGCTTGTGCGTCAACTCTACATTATCATAGCCATCCATGCTTATATGTTTTTTTGTAGATATACAGAGTATAGAGTACAACATTATTAGACAATAACATTTTATTATGTTAAGGATCATTTAGCAGATTTCAGTTCCAGTTATTTTGCTAATTTTTCCCCGACAGTATTCTATTCGCACTAGCCCCGTAATGTACACTATTAAAGTGTACATGTTCTGCAATAAAATTTTCAAGATATCAAGAGTAATTGTAATCCATTTGTTTCTTCTGCAATACGTTTAAAATTCGCAATTATTCTTCGTAAGACCATCTTTTGTGCATCTGATGCTTGCTTGAATCTATTCACCGACTATGGATTTGCTTTTTAGATTAATAATTCTGATTAATAACGAGATGAAAATGCATACAAGAGACTTGGGATAGTTTAATTGAAATATTACACAAAAATATTACTGTTTATTTATGCGATATTTTCTTTAATTTCTCTTTAATCTTTTATATGCCATTAATATAAGCAATATTGATGATGCACCCCAACCTCCCCCCCATCTGTAAATAGAGAATTTTAAAGTGCCTCACAATCTGGTGTTTGTTCTGATATCAGTGTGTTTATTAACAAAAAAGAAATAATAACTTTTGAAATAATATTTTAAATGGTAATTTTAAGAAAAAAAATATTGTAAATTTTAATTATTCGTATCCTTGAGTAAATGTTGGATTAGATTTGTCGTAGAATGGTTATTCAATTTGTACGTCGGAAAGTAAAGTTAACTAAAATACAATTAACGTTCGAATTTTGATAAAATTGTTATTATATTATACTATATAAAATTTGCCATTATGCATAAAATATAACATTATTTAAATAACTACTTAAAAACTTCTTGCAGGACTCGATCCTTTTGCGAGAATATTTTAATAATTTTTTTGTACATTTGTAACTGTAGTTCGGCCATTTTTTTAATGAATTTTTGTTTTCAAATGCTCTAAAGTTTAGGAATTATCTACGTAAAAATATTTATTAGATTTTTTTTTAAAAAAACAGTTAAAAGCGGTAAATCGTACAATTTTGGAGATAAATTGATATCACCAAATTTCGAAATCATGCGGCCCCTGGGAACTTCCCGCGTGATAAAGCCAAAAGTTATTGCGTTTAGTGGCTTATGGTGCCGTTTTATTTAAAACTACATAAGTTTTGGATTAAAATTTTTCAGATCAGTTAGAAAAAGAGTCGATTGCCACAAGGCAATAACGCTCAGAATTGCCGTTAAATAACTTGTGAAATAATATTTAAATAGTAATATTAAGAAAAAAATATTGTAAATTTTAATTATTCGTATCCTTGAGTAAATGTTGGATTAGATTTGTCGTAGAATGGTTATTCACTTTGTACGCCGGAAAGTAAAGTTAACTAAAATACAATTAACGTTCGGGTTTTGATAAAATTTTTATTATGTTATATTATCTACATTTTGCCATAAAGTGTAAAATGTAACATCATTAAAATAACTACTGTAAAACTTCTTGCAAGACTCGATCCTTTCGTGGTAATTTTGTAATGATTTTTTTACAAATTTGTGGCTGTAATATGGCCATTTATTTAATGGATTTTGGTTTTCAAATACCCTAAAGCTTACAGATAATTATTAATTATTTATAGAGATAATTATTTATAGAGTTTTCTAAAAAAAACGGTTAAAAGCGTCAAAACGTACAATCGTGGAAATAAATTGACTTAACCAAATCGCGAAATCATGCGTCCTGGGAACTTTCCGCGTAATAAAGCCAAAATTTATTGCGTTTAGTGGCTTATGGTGCCGTTTTATTTAAAACTACATAAGTTTTGGATTAAAATTTTTCAGATCAGTTAGAAAAAGAGTCGATTGCCACAAGGCAATTGCGCTCAAAATTTTCAAAGAAATACAGACCAATGGCATCTTCAGACAAAAATGCTCACCAGACAGTCACTTTTTGTGAATACAATGGCTTTTCTATAGTCAATTGTATTTTTAAGATGCTATTATTTCTGGGAAAAGGGACTATTATTTTCCGACCGAGAAACAAGCATAACAGCTGAAGAAATTTTTGTTCCAAAAATTATAATTTAAAGCTCTTTAAACCAGTATCCAATTGGTATATGTAAATATCATTTAACAAATAGCAAATTTTATAAAATATTTATATTTAACAGCTATCAACTAATAGGGCTATACTTTCCAAACCACAAAATGGATAACCCCATTATAGCTAGTTTGATCTTATTTTTTTGTTGAAATTTTTGCTTTTAATTAAATATTCTTAATTATTTTACCAGAGAACAATTTTTTAATATAATTAATAATATTTAAAAAAAAAGAAAAACAACCAAATATATGTATACAAATTTATTCAATTTTATCCAATTAATAAACTGTCTCAAAATGATAAGCAAAATAGAGAGTATTAACTATGCAAACTTATCATATATTAATACCCATAGTTTTAATTATTACTTAAATATATAAGATATACACCCATAAGGTTTTTGTAAGGTAAACAAAACAAAACCGTCCGATAGGGACACTAAACTTTATAATAGGAAAATGTTAGACAAGAAATTCAACCAGAATGATTAATATTACATTTTATAATTAACTTCATCCCCAAAATAGCCCGACATCTTTGTGAACATTATCCGTAAAACTATATCATATTTGTAGTAAATCGAAAAAGGGTAATATTTGGGTTAATAGTATATTATAATGAATTTTTAATAATCCTTTATAAGCGTGGGAGAGAGTGAGAGTTAGAGAAATATGAAAGTAGAGTTCAGTAATTTTAGACTGAATAAAATAGTAAAACTGAATTCCAAACTGAAAAGTCAGTTCTTCGTTTTTAAATCAAATTTCTCTTCTTGTTTATCTAGGACTATTGCTTAAAGGGATATTCTTATTGGTTTTGTTACTCGATTATTGATTTACTTATTATTTGTTCGGATGATATTTTTAGATATATGAACATAGTTTTCCTTAAAAAATATTGATTAAAGTTGACTTTTAGATTATTTTTAGATATTATTATTATTATTATTATTATTATTTAGTTTTTTGTTCTAATAATAATCGATTATTTTTAAACGTTTTTTTATATAATATTGTATAATAGAAAGTTTTAAATTAATATTGTGAACTATGATGAATCGAAAAAGAGCCAATACAAATTAAATGGTGGAAAATATTTTTGAAAGGACGGAAATGTATTTAAAATTCAATTATAGAAAAATTACATATTTATGTAGGGTTAGGGTAGTACTATTTGGCAGGGACAAATTGGATGAGAAGAAAGGAGGAGTATTTTTTTTTCTTTCTGTGTGTTGAATTTTCTTTGTAGCAAATTAATTTTCGTACTTTTACTATTGAAAAAGTCCTTAGAGATCTTGACAAATTCGCTGGTCCAAAAAATATAGCGCCTATAGTTCTGAAGAGGTATTGGAATAACCACTGCGAAAGGCCATAGTTCTGAAAAGGTGTTCTTCTAAATTGTACTAACATCCGTTCTTTCTAAGGTAATGATAAAACTGATCTTGAATCAAGGGAACTCCTCAATGACTGGCAATATAAAATTTCGTAGCAATAGATTCACTAGTGACTTGATGGCATATATAGACGATTAGTAGAACCACAATCTCCATTTCTCTGGGGAGTGTAGGATTATTGCACATGGTATTTCTAAGGCATTTGACAGAATTTGGCATCAGGATCTTTTGTCAAAAATTTCTGCAAATAGTATCAACGATTGCCTTCTCAAATGGATTGGAAGCTACCTTTCGAACCGTTTAGTGCACGTTGTTTTGGATAGCTTCAAGTTTTCAGTCCATCAAATAAATGCTGGTGTTTCCTAAGGTTCGATTTTAACTGTCATAAATGATCTCTCTATTTGTTAATTCTAATCCAATCCACAGTTTCACTTTATTGCTCTTCGGCCATGCATAATGGAAACCGAAAAACTTCCCATTCTTGGTATGTGCTTTAATGACAACCTCTATTGGTATTACCACATATTAACTTTTACCAAAATTGCTACTAAATGTGTAGGTTTACTTAAGAGATGTAAGAAATTTCTCACCTACAACCTGATTTAGCCAATATATTCAAGGCGACAAGCTGGAATATAATTCCCATGTATTGGCAGGCTCCTTTAAAATGTCATTGTTTTTACTATATGGAATACAAAATCAAGCAATGACATTAATATTGGGTACTTGCATTCCGCCCCTACAATTATTTTTTACTGTAATACTCGTCTCGCCAAGAATGCAAATTAGTTTACCATGAATCCTCTTTTCTAGATATTCTTTCTCATCATCCGATCACACCTTGAGCAGAAAATGATCATGCAGTGCACTTCGAGAACCGCTCTACACACAAACTTTTCGAGATACGAGCACTTCTCATATGCCCTTTTGACCTCTACATATGAACCTAGCTTCGAGATATACGAGGGTCGTTCAATAAGTCCTTAGGAAATCCGAGAAATTGCGCTCGTAGTGTCTCTAAAGATGTTTTTTGTAAGTAGCATTATCAACAGGAAAGGTTGATAATGCTACTTACAAAAAAAAGATGTTTTTTGTAAGTAGCATTATCAACATTATCAAAATTTCAGCTCGATCCATTGCGTAGATAAATTTCTATCGTCGATTAAAGTTAACGACATTTATTTGTGCATAACAATGGAAAAAAGCGAGTTTAGGGCTGTCATCAAACATCTCCATTTGAAAGGCTTAAGCCCGAAAGAAATCAAAGCCGAGTTGGATGCAGTTCATGGCACATCTGCACCTGTGTTTGCGACGGTTTACAATTGGGTGAATGAATTTAAACGTGGCCGTTCATCCACAAAACATGAACATCGTTCAGGACGCCCAGTTGAGGTGTCTACTCCTGAAATCATCGACAAAATCGAAGATCTGATTTTGAACGATCGGCGAATTAAAGTGCGCGAATTAGTTGAGGCCACTGGCATATCACAAGGTACAGTCGCTTCAATTTTGCATGAAAAATTGTCTGTGAAAAAAATTTCGGCAGATGGGTGCCGTGTTTGCTCTCAGAGGAGAATAAACGCAATCGTGTAGTGGACTCTGAGGCTATGTTGGCACTCTTTCATCGCAATCCTGCCGAATTCCTTCGTCGATATGTCACTGTGGACGAAACCTGGATACACTACTACACTCCAGAAACGAAGAGACAGTCATCACAGTGGATTTTCAAGGGTGAACGGGCTCCGAAGAAGGCAAAAACTGTGCCATCGGCCGGCAAGGTGATGGCCACGGTTTTTTGGGATTCGCAGGGCATCATTTTTATCGATTACTTGGAAAAAGGAAAAACAATAACAGGAGCGTATTACGCGTCGTTATTGCAACGGTTGAGCGAGGAAATCAAAGAGAAATGCCCCCATCTGAAGAAGAAAAAAATCCTCTTGCATCAGCACAATGCGCGTGTGCACACCTGCGCTGTTTCCATGGCCAAAATTGTGAAATTGAGAATGGAATTGTTGCAGCATCCCGCTTATTCACCAGATATGGCCCCGAGTGACATTTACTTTTCCCCAATCTGAAGAAATGGCTTGGCGGACGACGGTTCACTTCCAACGAGGACGTCATTGCTCAAACGGATGAGTATTTTGCAGAACTTCCGAAATCCTATTTTTTCGACGGGATAAAAATTTTGGAAAAACGGTTGGAAAAGTAAAAAAAAACAGTTTTTTTCTATCTTTTTCTAAGGACTTACGACCCTCGTAAATCTAACAGACCATTGCTATTCGAACTGATGATATACTCATTGGTATATTAAGTCGTTTAAAAACAGGTTCCCTGGAACCTCTGGAAACCCCTTAGATGGCAGCACTGTTTATCGCAAAAACATACTCCTCTTTACTCCAGCCCAATTTTGCATTCTCTTAATTTAGGTAGGAGTAATTTTTTTATAATTTAATTTTTTATCTGATAACAAATTGATCGATTTCCGGTAAGATGTTATGGGATATCGGGTTTCGAGATACGAACTTTTCATAATACGAACAATAATCAGGAATGTATTAAGTTCGTCAGTCGAGATATCACTGAAATTCACAAATTCGCTACTTTTTTCTCCTGGTTGTAGTTTCTGAACTGGTAAAATTTTTGTGGGTATCTAAACCTTGTCGGTGTCGTAAAAATGCAGGGGAAGCTTTTTAATCCTCTCAAATACGACCAGTATTTTCATTCCATCGACGTCTGCTTGCACTTCTCAAAATCTGTCTACTACTACATTTATAAGGGTTGAGGTTGAAGACGTTAAAAAATTGTACTCTGGTTTTCAAAATAAAGGAGAAATTTTTTTTTATGCCTAAAGAAATCTTTCTAAATCTTAAAGCTACTCAAAAAAAAAAAAATACGTAAATGACTTTTGGGAAAAATTTATAATTTCTTGAGCGCAAGTAATTTAAAAAAAAAAGCATTTTTATAATTTACTTGCTTCTGAAATTCATCATAAGATTTAAATTCGAATATTTAAATTATATAAAACTAGATTTATAGATACATTTTTTTATATAATATAAAATTTTTTGGAAGATTTTTTTTAAATTTTAGGGTCCCAAAATAGTAACGATATTTTTTGCTCATAAAAAATTTCATATTTAATTCTTGTCATTTTTCGAATGAACAGTATGATTTTTTTTTCTCAACATGAACTAAATACACGTAATAACGTCCTTTAATATTGACCTTTCAATCCAGATTATCCTGTACGCACATATGTATATATGCATGTTTATTCGTATATAAGAAAATATATTTAAATACATTTATACATAATTAGAGAAAAGATTAGTAAGATTTTTGTTATTATAATTAAAAGAAAAGTAAATACTTTATGGTAAATCCTTATGGTAAGTTCTCTAATGCTTAAGGAGGTTTTAAGCAAAAGTGGTTAAAAGTTTTTGGTATTATTAATTATTTGGAAAAAAAAATTATATTATAGATTTCCACTTATTAAAATTAACTTGAATTATTTTTTATGGGTTTCCAATGACATAATCACAAATAATATTGGTTTTTTTGCTTTTGAATATATAAAATGTTCACTTATTTGTGTATTTAAGTTTAAAAAAAAGAAGAACATTTTCATTAACTTTTGATTTATAAGCTTAAATCCGCTGGTTTTTATTTGAAAACACATGTTTTTTTTCATAGAAAGCAAAAACAAATTTATTCAAAGTACTTGCCCCCCCTAGCTACACATTTTTTCCATCTCTCGGGCAGTTTGTGGATACCACGCCAAAAAAAATCCTTCTCTTTCGAGGCAAACCACTCATCAAGCAATTTTCGGACGTCTCGTAAGAATCAAAGTGCTGCTCAGCGAGCGCGTGGCCCATCGACGAAGATTCGCGCACAAGCAACAATGCGTGAGCAGGGGTGTTATCATGGTGCGAAAGCCAATTTTTGTTCTTCCACAAATCCGGGTGTTTTTGGCGGATTGCTTCGAGTAACTTGCGCATAACTTGCAGGTAATATTTCTTATTGACCGTTCTACCCTGTGGCAAGAACTTATGATTCACCACGCCCCTGCAATCGAAGAAAACTGTAAGCAAAACCTTTACATTTGACCGAACTTGGCTCTTTCTCGTTGTTCACATCTTCTCGGCTCTCTGAGAATATTTTGTACCACCGATAAACGTTTATTCGGTTCAAGGTAGCTTCACCATATGCCACAGTTAATATTCGGAATGCGTCCGCGCAATTAATTATGTTTTTCACACAAAATTTGATACAGATTCTTTAAACCATTTTTTTGGAATGTGCAAAAATCGAAGACGAGCCGAAACACGTGCAAGCAAAGCAGCTGTCAAAAATTAACTGAACATTCAAAATGGCTGAACTTGTCGGCATAAGTGAGAGACATGAGTATCAACATAACGCCTTAAACAAGTTGAAAATCGAATAAATGTAACCTGCGGAAATTAAAAATTCGCAATACTTTTTGAAAAAGCTTAAAATAAACAATTCCTTTGAATCTCCTACCAAACAGAAAGCATAACCTTTTTTGATGAATATTGGCTTTCGAGGTGCTTTGATCCGGTTCATCTTTTCTACTCCAGGATATTTTGCACTTAACATTATTGTAGATAACCCATTTCTCGTCCCCAGTGATGATATGCTTCAAAAATAGATCATTTTCTTGGCGTTTGAGAAGCAAATCACAAACGTCAATGCGACGGCACAATTTTTTCCCGTAAGAAGATGAGGGACCCATATGCCGAGCTTTGAAATTAAACCTAGCCGTTTCAAACGATCATGAATGGTCGAATTCGATAAATTTAATCTCTCAGCGATCTCACGAGTTTTTATTCGCCGGTTAGCATCAATTAATGCCTTTATTGTGTCTTCATCAGCTTCAACTGGCCTTCCAGAACGTGGTGCATCTTCGAGATCAAAATTGCCGGATCGAAATTTTGTAAACCAGTTTTGGCACTGGCGATCACTTAACACATCTTCTCCATATATATCAGATAATTTTTTTCTTGCTTGGAAAGCATTTTTATCTTTTCTATAGCAAAAAAAGAAAATATGCCGAAAATGCTGTTTTTCACTTTCCATATATAAAAGGGTATCAACCAAAAACTGCTGTGCAGAATCAATCGAATTTTTTTCACAAGCAAGCCTTGCTATGTCAGCTGTCAAAATACATATGATTATGCGGCTTAAGTGTGAAGTTGGTTATGAAGAAATATAATTAAGTCCTCTGTTGGGAAACAACAAAATTACTTTCCGAACAACCCAATAGTCTATACGTAAGGATAAAATTCATCTTTAATATGAATCAATTCTAAATTATACAAACTGTAACTAAAGGACAGATGTGACTTCATATTTTTGCATAAAATATAATAATTTTTTAAAAATAAATAAATTCAAAATTATTTTATATGAAACCGTAAACATTTTTTTATTTTCATAAAAATATCCTGAACTGAATCACTGCAAAAAGTTTAATTTGCAAATTTTGCTTTATATTTGCGCAAATATTCTCAAATTAATAGTGTTAACTAAGTTTGATTTTCTCAAATAAAAATCAACCCCATCTTTTGAAATTGTTTCATGGAAATGTTGCAGTTGTTACGGTTATACGAAGAATGCATTCATCAAATTCCTAGGATGAAAATTCAGAACGTTATAAATCATAGTTTGGTTGGAAGTTTCAAATTTAATAAGAGGATAAACGATGCGGTATATAAAATATGTGGTTTACATACAACCAAATATGTACATAGTTTTACCAATAAGTTTATACAGAGTCGTAGGTGTATGTTATTAGCAAATGAAATTTTACGTGCTGAAATTTTACGTATTGAAATCAGGAAATACCTGCGTTCAAGTAAATAATTGTGATTGTGTTATTAGAAAGTCTTTCATTACCTCAATTTTCCTCTTATGTTGCGAAAATAACTTGTCCAAATTGAGTGGTTGAACTTACACTAGTCCATTTGTACGGGTGGATATGAATAGATGATTTGTGATTCGTTGATTGTTTGCCAACACTCGCTGTGTTGAAATCGGAGTGGAAATTGTACGTACAAAACAGCCAAGACTGTGAGTCATTTCCATTTTAATAAAATCAGGCAAATTTAATCCAAGTGTAATTTAATTCGAATAAGTATCTTGAAATTAGTTTCTAAATTAACATAAAGACATGAATACTAAAGTGAGGGTGGCTGGGGGTCATGTGGCACGTTCAAAATGATAGTCTTTCGAATTTCGCAAATCTCAGACGATACAAATCCTGTGCACGAACACCAACAACTTCTCCTCACCAATTCCTTATGGCACTTTTACGTTCTGTAAGTTGGATGCAGCTCCACCAATAACTTCTCTTATTGGCTTGTGTTCGGTTCCATATTGTATATCAAGGCTTCACATGAACTACTACAGATTCATTGAAGGTAAAAAATTCTATAGTACACGAGTTTAGGAGTTTATGTGCGATATTAAAAATTACCCAATTTCATGGTATTATTAGGATTTTTGTATTTTTTATTATAAGTTTAAGCATGTCTTTTGCGTACTACCCACATCAATACACCCACCCACATACATACAAGTTCGCCTACATTAATTCAAAATTGATAAATATTTAACTTTACTGAGAATTATGGTCAAACGAAGAAAATCATATTCATATTCTTTTGAATATGAATTTTCTAGTGTTTAAACAAATGAGAATAAAATTTTTATAATATTACATATTAATGCTATCCGTGAGTTAGCTAAAGTGCATTGTACAGAAATTTTAGATACTTTTAATCAGAGTCATATGACATGATGGTATCTCAAATAATCAGCGCTACTCTATAGTCAAACTTTGTTAGATATTTCGACTTATCTCTGGAAAGGAACTTTTCGTAAAATTCGCTCGTAATGAAGTTTTCGATCCTTTTTCTTCTTCATTTATTTATTTATCACTGCTAGACGTAGAAGCACTTCGGATTTAATTCGGAATATTTTTTTGCAACAAATCGAAAATAGGAGCTGTTCAGACCCAGACTGTACAGCTAACAATAATAAATATGGTTATAGACAACAGCGCGGGGTGTGGGGGGATGGTACAGTCAGATGAACATTTTTCGATTCATTGGTCTGGGGTTAGAGTGTTGAAAATTTCTCTGATTCTACGTGAATACGTGTATTAGATTTTTAGATAGTTTACATTGAATTGCATGGAAAAGGGATCGCCGCGAAGGCATACCATCTATATTGTGGTCGGAATATATTTTAATTCTGAACAGACACGAATGGCAACGGGATACAAATTAAAACTCATAAGAAATTTCTTTGATTATTCGTTTAATTAAGGAACGGTCAAATGAGCATTCTTGTGATGAAGCCAACATTTAATTGCACACAATTTATGAGAGTGTTTTCTTGTATACAGATTGAAAATTGCACGTGACTTTCATCTCGTTTCATCTATTTTTCACTGTTCACATAACCCTAATAAATTTTCTTCATTTTTGTTTATTTGTTAATTTTTACCACACTATTACAATTTCCAAATAATTTTATCCTTTTCAATTTTTCTATCTACAATACAATTGTATACATATATAAATTTGTATGTATACATGCATATATGCACGTAGACTCTTTCGAAAATACCATATATGAAATCCTGTTGGTCAAATGCTGTTGTTTATCCTTTATTTCTCGTTGTATGAATTTAATTGGAATGCTATGAATTTAAATTTCTTGCATTTATTATATTAGAATTTTGCACAAGTTTTGATAATAAATTTACCAATTGTAAGTATTTTTGTATATAGTATTAAAAATTCTAATCCATAACAAGTTTTCAGTTAAGAGTATTTACTCTTTTTACTATATAATTTCATTAAATAATAATTTATTTTTCTTAGTTATATTATTATTTATTCTTAATAGTTTTTTATTCTATAAAAAAGAAAAAAAGTCTATAAATAAAATGGGTTGGAAAAATTATGAAATTATCGAAAAATATATTCGCTTCGATTTGTAAATAAATTTGTTTTAAAAAAGAAA
Source organism: Atherix ibis (assembly GCA_958298945.1). Classification (NCBI taxonomy): domain Eukaryota; kingdom Metazoa; phylum Arthropoda; class Insecta; order Diptera; family Athericidae; genus Atherix; species Atherix ibis. The sequence continues at coordinate 23,189,664 of OY282605.1, read as the reverse complement.
TTTTCAATTTAATAATAATCATATATATTCACATTTAAAACTTACCATTTCGTATTTTATTTATTAAAATATTTTTTTTTTAAGGATTGGTTGTTGTTATTTTTTACCACGCCCTCGCTCACTCAAGGAGGTTGTGATGGATACCGGGCTCAATAAAAAACATCACACCCAGGTTGAGTGAGTAAGTGCAAGGCAACATTTCACATATATCCTTTTATGTTATTTACACAATCGTTGACAACTATTATAAAACTTATTAATATAAAATTATTTTCATATCAAAATATTTAAGTAATTATTTATTAAATAAACATTTTTATAATTTCACTTTAAAAAATAATTTTCTACACGAATAAATAAAAAACTTTTGGAAATAGTATAAAATATTTTTCATTTGTAGAAAAATTTTTAAACAATATTTCGATTATTATTAAAAATTGTTTTGCAAAAATACTTAATAAAAATAATATCGATTAATATTATTTGGAAAGTAAAGATAAATAGAGTACACTAATTTTTAATCATTTATATTGCTTAAGCTTGGACATTTGTTATGAAAGCATTGTAGATGGTATTGATGATTTAGTCGTCACCAGAAATTCAAATAGATGGCGTACAAATCAGCAAGACTATGCATGGAATTTTCAGTCAGTTTTGTTGCCTCTGGCAGCACTACTGCTAGCAGATTCCATGGTTCGATAACGCTTAGACGAATTAACAAAAAACTATTAGATTATATAACTGGTTAGGCCTCTACAAAAATTTTGTCGATAATACATTCATAAGAACGCACACCCATATAAAATTACAGAAACGGCGTAAATCAGTGGGGTTCCAATTTTTAAGTTCAGTGTAAAAATTTAAAAATTTGTTGCCTCTGGTAGCACTACTGCCAGAAGATTGCCTGATTCGATGACGCTTTGTCGAATATACGAAAAACCCCAAAAAAGAGAACGGGCAGGAAGAAAGAATGTGAAATATTGTATTTTGTATAGTAGACAAAACGTAAATGGGACATAATAATATGTTAATTAAATAATAATAATTTAATAATTCCTGAAACCTTCATATTGGTTGGATAATGTGAAGGTTTCATATTGGAAACCTGCATATTGGATCAAATATTGCAAAATTTATTTGAGTGAATATATTTTTTTTTGTATATTTAACAAAATCTCGAAATATCTTACCGAAAGCAAAATTATTTGTTTTTTAAAAAAAGAGAAAAAATAAAATGTGCGATTTTAATTAACGTATTAACTTTCTTATAATTGAACGGAGTGTGGTTCTTTTTTGTTTTGTGATCAACTATGCAACGTTCGATTAACACGATAATAATCGTGTATAAGAATTTTTGGCAATCTGGAAAGGTGACAAAGATCGTTTTAGCAAAACGTTGGCAAATTACCCTAGATTGACGACGCCTACAAGAGATGCAATAGAAGGTGGAGGTATTTCGCATGATCTTTACTAAAGGGTAGGCCAATTTGGACTGACTGATTTAAAAGGCATATACGTATAATCTTTTTATTTTTGCAATTTTTTAATTTTTTTTGCAGCTTATAAAGAATTTCATTTTTATAAGTTCATGTTATGTTCGTATCCAGTGCAAGAACGTATTAATACTGTCACAGTTCCCAGTGCGAACACGATAAGAAACATAATAACCCGTTTTGAAGAGCGTGGGGTCATATTTGATGAGCCAAGAATAAAATTGAATCAACCTGTTCGTAATGAACAATCTGTGGAGGCTGTACGCGAAAGTGTCAACGATGATCCATTTGTGTCTACTGTCGATGTACTACTGAATTGGGCATCTCCAGAACATCGCTACGACGCATTTTGAAACTTGATCTAAGGATGTTTCCATACAACATTGAATCGGCTCAAGAATTATTGCCAAGGGATGCAGCACAACGGCTACAATATGCCAAAATCAGTCTAAGTTGGCCCACCCTATCTGTTGGAAAAGTGAAAAATCATTTGAAAACAAAATCATTTCCATTCCAAAAAAATTTTAATTACATCAATTTCTAAATATTATTTACTTTTTTGGGTATCTAATCCTTAATATACTAAATTTGTATCGTTGGAAATAATAATTTGTAATTAAAAAAATAAACAATTTTACATTTAGTTAAACAAAAATGAAATTATGATGATAAAATCAAATTATGAATCTTAAGAGAATATTTCAGTTACCTTAAATCCAAAAAAAAAAGTTCTGTACAAATAGAAATAAGTTAAGCAATAAATGCCAAAAAAACGGAAAGAATGTCATAAAAATATAAACTAACCGATTTTATTTTGAATTTAATCCAAATAAGAAATTTAATAATTATAAGAATTTAATTGTATTGAGAATTTAAGAGAGGAAAATAGAAATTAATTAAATTTTACAGTTTCACTTTTGAAAAAAAAAACTATTTAAATTATATAAACATTAAAATTATATTCAAGAGAAAGAACTAACTTATGCCGACAAGTTCGGCCATTTTGAATGTTCAGTTAATTTTTGACAGTTGCTTTGCTTGCACGTGTTTTGGCGCGTCATCGATTTTTGCCCATTCCAAAAATGGATCAAAGAATCGGTTTAGGGAACAAGAAAAAGTCACAGGGGGCCAGATCTGGGGATACGGTGGCTTAGTGTGTTGTTTTTGGCCAAAAATTCGTGCACAAAAAACGATGCGTGAGCAGGGACGTTATCATGGTGCAAAAGCCAATTTTTGTTCTTCCACAAATCGGGCCGTTTCTGGCGGATTGCTTCGTGCAACTTGCGCATAACTTGCAGGTAATATTCCTTATTGACCGTTCTACCCTGTGGCAAGAACTCATGATGCACCACACCCCTTGAAGAAAACTGTAAGCAAAACCTTCACATTCGACCGAACTTGGCGCTTTTCATCGTTCACATCATCTCGGCCCTCTGAGAACATTTTGTACCACCAATAAGCGTTACTTCGGTCAATTAATTTTGTTTTTCATACAAAATTTGATACAGATTCTATGATCCAGTTTTTGGAATGGAGCAAAAATCGAAGACGAGCCAAAACACGTGCAAGCAAAGCAGCTGTCAAAAATTAACTAAACATTCAAAATGGCCAAAATTGTCTGCATAAGTGAGAGACATGAGTACCAACCTCGTATATTGAAAATGAAAATTAATAGTATTAAGAATTTATAGAAATATTTGTTTTGAATTTTTTTATTGAAGGTTCCTTCTCCGCACAGGTACCGGGACTAAGATGCGTTTAAAAAGATCATCGTCGATAACAAAATGGGCACTCCAAATTTTTTTTTTTTTCGCCATAGGGCGGATTTGGGGATAGGCCAGAAGAAGAGGAACTAGCTAAGTCTCTTCCACCAATATCAACAGTCGGCTAAGCATTTCCCACCAACCCCGATAATTTTATTTGTGGCTATTTAAAATTAAACAATTTTTTTTAAGATAATTTTTAAATATTTTCCAATTTTTTTATTTTTTTTTCTCTTTTGACAAATTTTAACTTTTTAAATTTTTATTACACCTCCCCCTGCTCTCAACTCCTATTCGAACCCTTTTTGCCTAGATAGTTTTTTGTATTTTCTTTCAGTTTTTACCAGTCTTTCTTCTTCTTATCCTCCAATGGAGAAAGTTCGGATGTCTCCATTATCGCCTATATGTTCCGACATGATTTTTTCTGGTCCTGGTGCGTGTGAGAGCATAACTCTGCTCAAACTTCGAAATCCCAACTCCCCCCTCCCCCCCCCCTAAAACGACGCATAAAGCTAGTGACAAGCATGCCTATCATAAAAAAGTGGTCTCTGAGTATCCTGTAGAACTTCAGGTTCAAGTAATTTTTTTTTTTTATTCCAATTTTTATATTTTCCTGTCCTTAACAATACCCAAAAATATTAGGTATTTTTTTTTACTATAACAATGATTCAGATTAAAATTTTTAAAGTCAGATTTAAAAAAAGTAGCTTATCATATGACCATATTGCTCAGAAAGGTCTCTTCTTGTTCATATTCAAAGAAATACCGGCCCATGACAAATTCAGTCCCAAAAAAAAATCACTTTTCTTATATAAAATGCCTTTTCCATAGTTATTTAAGGATTTTTAACGCATCATATATATTGTAGTAATTTTGTTTATTGATGTATTCACCAAGTTTACATCTAAAGAAATTGTTATTCGAAAAGGCAATTTTTTGTAGAAAGTTTTTACAATTTTATTGCATTATTATCAATCTATAATAGCAAATGCCAAACATCAAACCAAATAAATACTACTTCAAACGACACATACGTTTGACAGATATCAAATAACAGGATTATATTTTCCAAACTAAAAAATGAATATTCCTATATAAAAAGCAACACACTAGAAGGTGTCAATAACTTTAGCAAAAAAAAAAACCAAACATACTTTGCCCATTTTATTTTTAAACTTCATATGACAATCACCATTCTGTATTTATGAAATAAAAATTTTTTTTCTTAATTAAAAGTGTCATCGAATCTAAATATACACAACAAAACGGTACGTGTGGATATAAAAGTGACATGATAAACGGATTAAAATCTGCTCGATATTGTAGCTATCTTATGCTCGCAAACGAGTATGATCTGACCATATGTAAGGATATGACATTGTTGACAAGTGTACAGTTAAACAATATATGGGTGAGTGTGTATGGGGAGATGAGATATGGAAATGTGGACGTTTACAAATTTAGTAAGCTACTTGGGTAGAAATCGGTGAATTTTATCATCAGGACTATTTGTTGTGGGAGTACAAAATTAATGCACATATACACTCTGTAAGCGCTAAAAACGAACATGTATTGTAGATATTTACATTTAACCGTTAATACCAATTGAGATTTAGTAAATTTTAACTGTTTGGCTATACAAGGAGACAAGTTGAAAAGGATCTGTGTTTTTGTTTACAATTGGTATAATAGTGTGCAAATGGTTTTTGTATATTGCAATCTCCATATTGTTGCTCTATATTCCGTATGTTAGTCAACAAAAGATAATCGACTGCATCCCTAGTGAGGCAGGATATTTTTTTGGATGATGGCTGGAAGAGAGGTGGTTGTAAAGAGTTAGTGTAATAAGTCTGGATGAAAATTGCAAAAGGATGTTTGCATTCGAATTGCGCTATTTAAGTTTTTTTTTTTTTTGCTTTTCAACATTTTACAGGTCCACAGAATTAAATCTAAAATAGAAGGAAAAAAGAAATTCAAATTTTTTTTTTTTACAAAGAATAAAATATAAAAACAGAAAATACGAACAAGAAATGATATGAGCATTTTTTTTTTTTTTTTTGTAGACATTTGAGAAAGGACATGTGCATTTTTGTGATGCAATTTATGTTAGTTAACCTTTACTATGATTATCGTAGGTAATTTTGTAAATATCTATGAGCACGTAGGTATTTAGTTAAGGTTTTGGCATTTCTAATTAACACACATCGATTGAGATTTGAATTCCTATTCACCTCTCGAGATCCCAATTGGTATTTAGGACTATGTAGGTTAAGGTAAAAAGCAACTGGCTTATCTATTTGTACCGAACAGAAAAGAGGCTTAGCTTACCTCCAATTCTTTATAATATTCGGTTATTTGCGTTGGCAAAATCATCATCGTTCTTGCGTCGAGAGCAATGTTTTTGTCAGCACAAACGGTTTTGAATTTCATTTTGCATTGTTGTCGTTATGATCACACAATAAGGATTAGTCGCATCACATCTATGGCAAACATAAACTCAAAGTGCATACGAGTATAGTAAAGTATACCCAAGCGAATAAGTAAGGTGGTGTTTTGTAGCTTGATTTGCATATAGAACGTCAAAGTTCAAAGAACCGATATCCGCCCAGTACACAAATAAGTTCGAAGCGTTTTAGACGAAGTGGTTCTGTGTGTTTTGTATCCAGTCAGGTATTTTATATCTCGTAAAGCTTGCACATACTTGAAATAGATTCTGGGATTATAGGGGCGATATGTACATGTACTCACACAGTATACGTCCCACAGAAGTTCTGTGTTACGAGTATGTTGGACAAAAGGTAGTAGCCCTGCAACAGAGACTTAGCAACACTTCTGCCTTGTTATTACAGGTAATTGAATTTGGATCTGTTTCTTGTAGTGTGCCTGCTGCCTATATTGTATATTTGACTACAAAATTTCTCTACTACTAACCTTTTCCTACCCACACACAAGATATTCAAATCTGTTTAAAAAAAATTGTTTCATTTTTCTGGTTAGTTTTCTAACTTTTAAATGGTTACGGCAATTTTAACAAAAACACCGATACCAGCTCAATTTGCTATTTACCAAGTGTAAATTGGCTATAATTTCAAAAATACAAAGTTTGAATTCAAACTTTTTCCAGATTACATACTATAGAATGAAGTGAAAATCGAGTTTTGAATGAAAATCCAACGTGATCAGCTCTATGACTAGACTTGGCTAATTGCTAAAGCTCAAAAGCGATTTGCATGAAAAAAAAATCTATAGAATTTACTGTTTTCTTAATTTGAATTTTCGTATAATTGTAAATTTTTAAAAATCTACACGTATTAATTGTTAAAAATCAGATTTTGATAAAATTTTTATGAAACTTGATCCTTTTGAGGTAAATTTTTTGATGACCTTTTTGCATATTTAGTACTGTAATTCGACCAATATTTTAAAATGCTATAAAGATAATTTTTTGCATAGTTATACAAGAAAAAGTCCAACGGTGTCAAATCGCAAAATCGTGCAGGCTAAATGATATCACCTTATCTCGAAATTAGGTCCAGATGAAAATCTTCAAGTTTAGTTCAATAAAAAGCCTGTTACCATAAGACCGCAGCGCTCAGAATTTTCAAAGAAATATCGACCAATATAACCTTTTGACAAAAATTCACACCAGACAGGTACTTTTCTGTCACACCAGACAAAGTCACACCAGACAGCTCAAAAATAAATAATTGTATATATTGAATGACGTATATTTTTAAGAACTGTCAAATGGTAAGACTATACTTTCCGAAATATAAAATGAATAACTTGTTTTTTTTTTAAATTCTATTTTGTATAAGTGTAAAAATATGGTCTGATTTTTTGCTCTTAAAAATTGGAAAAATTTGTGGTTTTTTTCTATTTTTAGAGCAAGAAATAAGCTTAATAGCCGAAGACTATAATCTCCTCTATTAGCACGAAACGTAACAATGACAGAATTATCAGTTCTAAAAATTTTTTTTTACAATTTTATCTCAATGCTTATTAGTAACACGATCTATATTATATAAAATGGCAAATTTTGATCTAAAGTAAATTTTTTCAAAAATTATTTATTTATTCATTAATATCTATTTTGTCCCCTTCAAAGTAATCCCCACCAGATATTATACACTTGTGCCAACGTTTTTTCCAATCCTCGAAGCACTTCAAAAAATCATTTTTTGTGATCTTGTTCAGCTGCTCCTTCGATGGCGTATTTATCTCCTCAATCATAGTGTAGCGTCATCCTTTCATTGAATTATTCAGTTTTGGGAACAAGAAAAAGTCACAGGGGGCCAGATCTGGGGAATACGGTGGCTGCAGCATTATTAGTGTGTTGTTTTTGGTAAAAAATGGCAAAAGCGAATTTTTGTTCTTCCACAAATCCGGACGTTTCCGGCGGATTGCTTCGTGCAACTTGCGTATTACTTGCAGGCAATATTCCTTATTGACCGTTCTACCCTATGGTATATCGAAAAAAAACTGTAAGCGAAACCTTCTCATTCGACCGAACTTGACACGCTTTTTTCGGTTTTGTATCGTGCGGCAGCTTCCATTGGAATGATTGAGCTTTGGTTTTCATGTCATAACCATAAACACATGATTCGTCACCAGTTATGACCCTCTGGAGCAAAAATTGTGCCGTCGCGGACAGAGTCCAACAGCTTCTTAGCAATGTTAATGCGATGCTGTTTTTGGTCGAAATTGAGCAAAAATCGAAGACGAGCCAAAACACGTGCAAGCAAATCGGTTGTCAAAAATTAACTAAACATTCAAAATGGCCGAACTTGTCGGCATAAGTGAGAGACATGAGTATCAACATAACGCCACAAAAAATCGAAAATCAAATATACGTAGCCCGCGGAAATTCAAAATTCGCGATACTTTTTAAACAGACCTAGTATGTTTAACTTCGGTTAAATGAGAGAGCTTTACTTTCCAAATTACAAAATGGATAGACCTGTCAGTTTGAAGCTCATTAGTAACAACTGGGAAAAAAACTCCAAATATAAAAAAATCACTTTTTTATTTAACAAAAAAAAAATATGCACATAAATAGAAAAATTTCCCATTCATATATTTTTAATGATATAAAAAATATGTGCTAAAAATATACTAATTCTAATAATTAAAATTAAAATGAAGCTTGAATTTTTGTATAAAATTTAATGTTCGAAAATTTATGCTTTAAATATTATTACAAAAAAGGAAAAAGACAAAAAAAAACATGCAAAGTTCATAAATAGAGAATAGATAAAGAGGGAAAAAAGATTTAAAAATAAATTACATATTCAGGAAAGAAAAACAGGATTTTGGTTTTCATGCAAAAATTATAAAAGCCGCACTGCCGCCGCCGGGAGAAATTTTCAATAAATTTTAAATGACTAGAAACTGAACGATTTACAATCTTCAAATATGTCATCTTCCCTTTACTATGAACTGAATTTCTTTCCCTAAAGCACTTTTACGTTTACAATTAACTCTTGAAAGAGGAAACTCTTGTTGTTAGGAATGCTTTCTAAAAAAAAAATTTCCACCATGTACTCGTTGGTATATTTTAGAAGAGGCAGAGAAACGTTCAAATTCAGGATGTACTTGTAAATTTGACGCATTCGAAAAATAAATATACAGAAATATAGAGGTATGTATATAAGTATAAGTGTATGTAAATATAATTATATGTGCTTATCGTTATTCTAGAAAATTTTGCAAAGTACCAGCTCATCAAGTCAGTTAAAAGCCTGTATTCATGGGTTTTTGTAATACCATAAGAGTAATAATTATTATATGATTTTTGCCCCATCAATGTTAAATGGAAGTCTTACAAGAAAGGAAAGAATGCTAGAAAATATAAATTATAAAAATACAGAGATGCAGTTGGACTTTACAGTTATTTACCAGTTAAGTTGTAGCTTTACAAATATGTACTTGCAAAGAGAACAGAGAAGATTATTAAAGAAAAATGTAAAAAACAGAAGTGCAAAGTGCATTAAAGTATGAATCGACAGCATACTTTAGTTCATTTTTAGTATGTAAACAGAAATAAATAAACCCAAGTGGTGACCTAGGCAGAGCCATTCAAAAAGGATGTCATGGAAATAAATCAAAATGTACTGCATGAGAAGATGATTCAAAGGCGCTAGTTCTTTTTTGCACGAAGGACTAATTTCGACAATATTCAAATGTTTTCACTAGAAATAGGGGATGGGTAGCAAAGGAATTAAGGGATGATAATATCGTAGAGGGGAGTGACGACAATAGTGCTTATATAAAATGCAGTATTCGAAAAGGGCTTTGTAAAGTGTATCCAGTGAAGATCAACTGATGTAGTAGGCTCTACGACCAACGTGGCTGATGGAGTAAGGGTGGAATTTTTGTATTCTATTCAAATCTTTCTAATTGTACAGAACATACAGAAGTTCTTTATAAATACTTACCATGGAAGATGGAATTTTTTCCCAGTCATTTCATCATCAAATGTTAAACCATCAACATTTCTACTCTTAATGGTACGTACTCCTTATGTAAGCGATTTAGTGATTTATTCGTAATCAATTTTTTGATATTTTTACATTAACATACCTATACATATGGTATATAGGCATAGAATTATTCTATTGTATTTGCTTCATGCTAGACAATAACAATGACAATGTAATTTTGCTGAAAATCGCATAAGAGGTAGGTACTCACTTAAATTTCGAAAGTTGCGCAACGTGTTCATTTGATCTCAAAGGAATTCAATTTCAATGATAAATCGAAATTCGAATGGTTGGAAGCAATAGAAATGTAATCGAGTTGAAAGGAAAAAGAATATGATTAGTTAAAAAAAAAGGATTGCAAATATATGTGTTTGTGTCTGTATTCTTAAAGACAAATATCTATCGGTGTCCCTTTGTGTGTATGGCTTTTATCGTTAAGATTATATTGTATAATGCAAGAAATCTTGTAAAAATGTTTGTTTTTTTAGTAAGCTGATGACTGAAGAGTAGTTAATTTGTTGTTGGAAAAATATGAAAAAACTATTTTTCAATACGAGGTGTGGTAGGAAAGTAATGAGACATCGATTGTGTTCCAGAAAAGCCATTACTGAGCGTAATCTGTTATACTGTAGACTTTCCCTTCACATATCTTGTAAGTTAGTCCGTCTTGGATGTGCAGTACAAGTTTCAACCTCGTCCGGTAACTACACTATGGAATATGATTAGGGAAGTTGTGTGTTTGGAGTGCGTTATGACAAATGGAACAACGAAATTTGGAGCAAGGATGTGCCATTGAATTTTTTGTTAAGCTTGGTGGATCCGCAAGTTTGAATAAATTTTTGGTCGAGATAAAAAACTTTTGGAGCGCGGAGAAGCAAAAGAAGACGAACCTCGCTCAGCGTGGCCTGCAATATAGAAAAATGATCAGAATGAGGAACTAGTGAAGATCCTTCAAGAGTTCAGAAGCTCTTTCAAAGGTTATTAGCATCAGACCGGACATTGCAAATACTTAAATGCTCCACCAGGATAACGCCTCAGAGGAATAAAAAAATTAAGGAGGAATAGAAAAAAGGATTTCTTTGGTTTCCACGTACACAACTCCAACACCCCCCCCCCCCGCCCCTTTCCCCTCCCAAAACATACCATTTCATCTGATCCAAGTCTGCGTGACTATTTTTTGTTTCTCAAAATCAAATAATATTTTACAGGACGTCATCTTAGTGCAGCCGATAACATCCAAAGGATTATAACCGAGCGGATATAAGGCATATGCTTAAGGGAACTATTTTTAGGGGGATAACCTTGATGTATGGAAATAAAATAAATTTGGTTAATGATGAGAACTTTATCAAAAATGTTTTTTTTTAAATGCAGAAGTAACTGAATTACGGAGTTGTATTTACACTTAAAATTGTAAACTTGCAATTGAATTTTTTACCTAAATTCAATTAATTTTTTTTTTAATTAGCTTTAGTGTCATAGAATCTAATTTGAAAACTTTTCCATATGAATCCAATTTAAGAATTTTCAATCGTTAAAAAAATGGTCTCTTGATAATAAAATATGTTTTGGAAATTATTATTAACTCAATAAATTTGTAAAACTATCAACAGAAAAAATTTTAATAGTAAACTCTCATAAATTACAGCAAAGTTAAGAGGGATATTATGTACAGTTTAAGTTACATACTCGTAAGTACAATCGATATTACGTAATAAACTAAAATACCAAAAGACTGAAAACTTAACGGAAAACTATTGAAAATTACTGCTTACTACTTGCTTTCGTAAGAAAATTATTACATGCCCTAATATACAGGATCGTAAGTAGTACGAGTAAAACGGAATTGGCTTCTTTCTCAATATTCATGGCTGGCGGTACTTGGTAATTTTCGTATTTTTCTTAAATCACAAAACTTTGGAAGTTTGTGTAAAATGAATGCAAAATATTTCCTTATCACTAAAATGCAATTATTTTAAGTTTTCCAATTTCATTAAAGAGTAACCTATCATTCTAGAAAGGAGCTCCTTTTTTGTTTGTTTCAACTATGTTAGGATATAAAAAAACCAAATCGAATATGTTTAGTAAGGAATTTTACCACTTATAAAATAAGAAAATTGCTCACTAAACTTGATACAAACTATTTGCGTATGTTTAAATTAAGATTAATTTCTAATTAGTTTTATAAAACTATCTTTTTTTCCTATTTATTAAATGATTGATTGAGTAAATAATTTTAATTGTTTTCGTAGTCTAAATCAGTACGCATTCTCATAATTAATTGAGTTTATAAAAGAAAAGAAAGCGTCATTTTTTTAAAAATTCATTAGATATCTCCAGAATTATTACAAAAAAATATTAAAACAATACTAGCAACATGAACGAAAAGCTAAAATCCATCGCTGCTACTTCAACCATTAGCACTTAATTTGGATAACAGTTGAAGACTTATGGCCATTGTCGTTTCAAGGGACGAGAAATATTACTTGTAAGGGTTACTGAGCATGAAACTTTTTATAACGAGAAAACAAGTTCATGTACAAAAGGAAAATTGTGATCACGATCTATGAATTAGGATAATCTTTGAAGACTCGTGGGTATTATCATCTTAAGCGACAAGAAATGTTGCTTGGAAGGGTCACTGAGCATGAAACTTTTTATAACGAGAAAACAAGTTCATGTACAAAAGGAACTTTGGGATCACGATCTATGAATTAGGATAATCTTGGAAGACTCGTGGGTATTATCATCTTAAGCGACAATAAATGTTGCTTGGTAGGGTCACTGAGCATGAAACACGAGTTCATGTACAAAAGGAACTTTGAGATCACGATCTATGAATTAGGATAATCTTGGAAGACTCGTGGGTATTATCATCTTAAGCGACAATAAATGTTGCTTGGAAGGGTCACTGAGCATGAAACTTTTTATAACGAGAAACACAAGTTCATGTACAAAAGGAACTTTGTGATTACGATATATGAATTAGGGTAACCTTTGAAGACTCGTGAGTATTATCATCTTAAGCGACAATAAATGTTGCTTGGTAGGGTCACTGAGCATGAAACTTTTTATAACGAGAAAAAAAGTTCATGTACAAAAGGAACTTTGAGATCACGATCTATGAATTAGGATAATCTTGGAAGACTCGTGGGTATTATCATCTTAAGCGACAATAAATGTTGCTTGGTAGGGTCACTGAGCATGAAACTTTTTATAACGAGAAACACGAGTTCATGTACAAAAGGAACTTTGTGATTACGATACATGAATTAGGATAACCTTCGAAGACTCGTGGGTATTATCATCTTAAGCGACAAGAAATGTTGCTTGGTAGGGTCACTGAGCATGAAACTTTTTATAACGAGAAACACGAGTTCATGTACAAAAGGAACTTTGAGATCACGATCTATGAATTAGGATAATCTTGGAAGACTCGTGGGTATTATCATCTTAAGCGACAATAAATGTTGCTTGGTAGGGTCACTGAGCATGAAACTTTTTATAACGAGAAACACGAGTTCATGTACAAAAGGAACTTTGTGATTACGATACATGAATTAGGATAACCTTCGAAGACTCGTGGGTATTATCATCTTAAGCGACAAGAAATGTTGCTTGGTAGGGTCACTGAGCATGAAACTTTTTATAACGAGAAAATAAGTTCATGTACAAAAGGAACTTTGAGATCACGATCTATGAATTAGGGTAACTTTTGAAGACTCGTGGGTATTATCATCTTAAGCGACAATAAATGTTGCTTGGTAGGGTCACTGAGCATGAAACTTTTTATAACGAGAAAAAGAGTTCATGTAAAAAGGGAACTTTATGATTACGATATATGAATTAGGGTAACCTTCGAAGACTCGTGGGTATTATCATCTTAAGCGACAATAAATGTTGCTTGGTAGGGTCACTGAGCATGAAACTTTTTATAACGAGAAAAACAAGTTCATGTACAAAAGGAACTTTGTGATAACGATATATGAATTAGGGTAACCTTCGAAGACTCGTGGGTATTATCATCTTAAGGGACAATAAATGTTGCTTGGTAGGGTCACTGAGCATGAAACTTTTTATAACGATAAAAAAAAGGTCATGTACAAAAGAAACTTTGAGATCACGATCTATGAATTAGGATAATCTTGGAAGACTCGTGGGTATTATCATCTTAAGCGACAATAAATGTTGCTTGGTAGGGTCACTGAGCATGCAACTTTTTATAACGAGAAAAATAACTTCATGTTCAAAAGGAACTTTGTGATTACGATATATGAATTAGGATAATTTTGGAAGACTCGTGGGTATTATCATCTTAAGCGACAAGAAATGTTGCTTGGAAGGGTCACTGAGCATGAAACTTTTTATAACGAGAAAAATAAGTTCATGTACAAAAGGAACTTTGTGATTACGATACATGAATTAGGATAACCTTCGAAGACTCGTGGGAATTATCATATTAAGCGAAAATAAATATTACTTGGTAGGGTCATTAAGCATGAAACTTTTTATAACGAGAAAAACAAGTTCATGTACAAAGGGAACTTTGAGATGAACAAAAAAAGAAGCGTTCATAATTTACAGCAGCTTTGAAAATATCGTTGTGAAAGGTTTGATTATAAATATTATCCAGCAGTAATTGGATGGAAGAAATTGTTTTTCAGTTTCCAGAGTAAGCCGGGGTCCCAGACATATTATCATATATGTGGGTCCGGGGTCCCAGACATATTATCATATATATCATATAGAAGCAACTAAATTATTATAATTCGATTTTGGAAAATTTTTATATCAAATAATTTTTGTTTTGATTGTAATTTTATTAAGGACGAAAAAATAATGTTTGCTTAGTTAAAAATCTTTCAAAAATATTTTCTTATATTCGAGAGATAACTAAATTTAGTTTTTTATTAAAATTAGAAATTCTTTTTTTTTATTATTATCTAATAATGACGATAGATGAGAGAATTTAAAATTGATTTATTAGAGGATAAAGTTTTCATTTAAAAAAAAAACATTTCCTATTATTTCAGAAGCAACTATAGTGAAAGGGAGATTTTTGACTAGCTTTTTACGTAACCAATTTAAAGAATACGATCATCGTCATTATTATAGTTGTTATCAACATTGTTTGGAAGTTGCACTTGTACAAAATTCAGAACATGAACAATTCTAATGTGAAAACAAATTTAATGGGATTCGTCGACAGCGACATGAACAAAAATATAAATATTAGCAACAAAAATGTTATTATCTGAACAAACATAGACTGTAGAATATTGGTAAGTGAATAATAGTATATACAAATGTTTTGTGATTGGGAGAAGAAGAACGACTATGTATGGCAAGAAGAAAGGACGAAAAATGTTCAGTTTAAATCGCATCTACAAATATACACGTTTGTACTCGTCGTTTGTAGTCGTATACTCAGTTGGATATAGAAATATATTGTTGCAGTTGATTGCAGATTTGGAATTCAAAGGTTTTTTTTTAAACAAACCCTTTCCTACCCCTTTGTAAAGTAGGAGTTGGAAGCAAAGGGGGTTGTAGGTTGATATCTGATGCTGAAGTTTAAAATGGAATAGAATCAGCATCACATAGTATGGCGAATATATTAAAACATTCACGACGTTATCAGACTCTAGCCAGCCAAATTGCAAAATTGAACAACTACTGCAGTGCCTTAATATCCCTAAACGAGAACGTTAAACATGAGCCCAACTAGCTAGGGAAGGTACTTTTCTGCTTAATTGAAAACCGTCAGTCAATCGGATCGATCCGCATCCGTGCAATCAATACGTGTTCGAAAATGTGACTCTATCAATAATGTAGGCTCTGGCAAAGATTTTGCCCTTTTGAACGTATACACCAATAGTACCCCAGCTGATATAGAAGAAAAAACAAATTTGTATAAAATAAATTAAAATCGAACATCTTCTATCTGAATGTGGATGTAGAGAAATAGTAAAGAAGTCAAATAGTTATGCATGTAAATCGATGGTATCCGAAGTTGTTGTAAGTGCTCATGTACGAGTTTTGGATATTTTCGAAAAGAATACGTACTACTCAGTGGGGTTGGTCGTATCTTTATTAAAATAATGAAATCTAAACCCTCTTAGTCATTTAATACCAGCTTAGACGAATCAGCTTCGGTGTGCCCTTTTGTTCATTGAATTGGCAAAACAAAAACATCAGCAGCATTGGGCCACAACGAACGACTTAACTTGTATACCTGCCGCAGTGAAGAATTTTTGGCTTTTAATTAAGTCCACAAGAATTCATAGAAAATCCAATCGACTTATTGGATGGCAAATGTCGACGGTTTGTCAATGCTATTCCAGTCGTCGTCTCTATGTCATTTCGTTATGTAAATACGTTCTCTGATTTCATTTTATTCGAATTCAATGGAATTTGCCAATTTTTCAGTAAATTTTGTTCGTAGGTAAAAAACCGGTACGGAAGGACTTTTTAATCTTCTTAGGGACTTTGTTTTTTCTTTTATAATCATTCGAAATGGAAAGAAAAAAACGACAAATATTTTTTTTATTTTTTTTATTTTTATAGTCGAATGTCCTCTTATACTTATAGCTATAAAAGAAAAGGTATTTTCATCTACAATATTTTGAAAGTAAAAAAAAAAAAAAAACATAAAATAATTTTTGCTCAACTAAGAACGTCTTAAATATTTGTAGAGTCTCTACCCTATTATCCTTGTTCTTTAGCCTTTCCTTATTATTTCTATTCGACATTTAATAAAAAAAATATATATATTTATGGTATAAATATGAAAAATATTCCAAAAAAGGTTCAAATCTAAATATTAATTATACCTAAAATAGAAATTAGAATGAAATTTAATTCGTTTAAATAGAAAATCGCGTAAATTAAATTAATTTAATTTTTTTTTCCCTTATCACCGGTAATTAAATTTAATTAATTATTATTGGGATAGAATTATTCAGGTATTTTTTTTTCTATCCAAAATAATTTCTGTTCAATCGTTATTTTCAAGATCTATTTACTATAGCTTTGTGAAGGAGATTTGAAGTAAAAAAAAAAAAAAATCTTGATTTTTACGATTTTCCAAGTCTTAAAATGTTAAAGCCGATTCGAGATAATTTCACAAAATCTTATGTATACCGTACGGATTTTCTTATAAATAAATCACTATACGCCTTTATATGTGTAAATAATATGGTATTATGTAATTTGTATATATATATTAAAGGTCTATTGTACATGTTCATATTGAATGGGTATAGAATAAATATTAATTGAAGTCATAAAATATAACTAATAGCACTTTAAGTGCGTATACGTCTTACATAAGATTTTATGGCAAATTGAAAGGCAATATCGATGGCCTATATTATAGCATTGAGATTTTGGTATCCATAAAATAGATTCGTTGTATTAGTATGCATTAATAGAAACATGATTTTAAGTAAATTTTCATGATGCTTTCTAATTAAAATTCATTCCCTACGTTCAAAAAAACCTGGAAAAAGAAGGGAGGGGGTGGGTGGGGGATGATTGCATCATGCTGTGCTCTTTTATATATTGTACTTTGCTGAGTAAGTAGTTGGAAATTTATTCATTAACATTTGACTAGTTTTCCCTTTTGTGTATTTCTACTGATACAGATTACATCAGTCAGGATACTTGATATTATAGATTATATAAGATAAGGTGTTGGTTTTTGTTCCTTAGGAAATGAAAAAACCTTAGTATTATGTAAATAAATAATGATTCATTTTAAAATTGTACTATTGTTTTGCGCTTTACGAAGTTAGATATTTTGAGCGAAAAAAGAAATATTAATTATTGAATACAATAGTATATTCGAAGGGGGGAAGGTTTTTAAAAAGTTAAATACAATTTTATCGGGTTGTCCGGGAAGTAATTTCTTTTTTTTTTTTAAAATGAAAGACGATTTTCTTATAGTGAATTATTATTTTATTCAATTAAATATTATCCAGTCTGATCCAATACCCTTTGCCATCTTTCTGACAGTAGCTTGATTCCAGGCTCATAAAATTTCTGTTCTTTGCTGGCAAAAAACTGATCAAAATATATTTTAACATCCTCATTTGAATTTAGTTTTACCGTCTAAAAAATTTTGTATTGTAGATACCGGAAAAGGTGATAATCGGAAGGTGCTAGGTCTAAAGAATATGGTGGGTGTAGCAGTATATCCCATCCAAGCTTTAAAAGCTTGCACCGAGTGGTCAAACTTGTATGTGGTTTCACATTATCCTGTTGGAACACTATACCTTTCCTATTGATCAATTCTGACCTATTTTCTTTAAGTGAATCATTTAATTTATCCAACTGATGACAGGACACTTCAGAATTGATAACGATTCCTTTGAAATCCCACCAAACAGATAGCATAAACTTTTTTTGATGAATATTGGCTTTCGAAGTGCTTTGATCCGGTTCATCTTTTCTACTTGAGTATCTTTTGCGATTAACATTGTTATAGACAACCCATTTCTCGTCCCCAGTGATAATATGCTTCAAAAACGGATTATTTGCTTGGCGTTTGAGAAGCAAATCACAAACGTCAATGCGACGTCAGAAATTTTTTTCCGTAAGAAGATGAGGAACCCATATGTCGAGCTTTGAGATAAAACCTAGCCGTTTGAAATGATCCTGAGCGGTCGAATTCGATAAATTTATTCTCTTAGCGCTCTCACGAGTTATTATTCGCCGGTTTGCATCAACTAATTCCTTTATTGTATCTTCATCAGCTACAACTGGCCTTCCAGAACGTGATGCATCTTCGAGCTCAAAATTGCCGGATCGAAATTTTGCAAACCAGTCTTTGCACTGGCGCTCACTTAACATATCTTCTCCATACACATCGGATAATTTTTTTCTTGCTTGAACCGTATTTTTATCTTTTCTATAGTAAAAAAGTAAAATATGCCGAAAATGCAGTATTAACCAAAAACTACTGTGCAAAATCAGTCGAATTTTTCACAAGCAAGCCTTGCTATATCAGCTGTCAAAATACATATGATTATGCTCTGTTGGGAAATAACAAAATTACTTTCCGGACAACCCAATACATTATAAATCGACAAACAATTCATCGAAACCTTTACGTTAAGATTAGATTACACCGTGCGTACAATGCACGTTTGTTCGTCTGATAGTAAAATATATACGCGAGCATGTGCAAATTTTGATCGTGCATAGGATTTTGCAGGTTCTGGCAAACAAAGTTCGTGTTGCTTTTTGTTATCAGTTTTGAGCTACTATCTAGGAGTAGTACTAATTGTTTTTATCGTCCAATAAATAAACTTTTTAGTTTTCGTGTGAGGGTTCCAGATTAATCGTTTGACGAAGATGAACGCACGCTCGTTTTTTCTGGAATATTACTGCCGTTTAGGGTTGTATAAGGGATCTGTTCTCGGCAGGGTGTGAAAGGAACATGAGCAGATTTTGGCTCATTTACGTCTACTCCCCATTTTTTTAAACGGGTTTTCTAAGGAATGGATGTAATTCTCCATGATATTGATGGCTTTGGAAGGATCTTTATGATGTATAAGAATGGCTGTAGCATCAGCATATATTGCGGTAAGGATATCACTGCGGGAAGGAATATAATGGGTATATTATATAATAAATATTGTAAAGGATAGGAACTATGATATTTCCCTGAGAAACACCGGCGGAGATAGGATCAATATCAGAATACTCAATATTTTTAGCCAAGAGATAGAATTTTAGGATTCAAAAATAACCAGAGGGTAGGACTCGCTGAAACTTCCAAACCAATCCAAAATGCCATCCACGGTCGGGAGCACGATAGTGGAATGCTCAGCTCTAAATCTCAAAAAGTAGAATATTAATTTTTTGTAGGATTTTTGAGAAAATGGAAAGGAGGCTTTTAGGTCTATATGAGGTGTGAAAGTTTTTGAGTTTCTTTGGTTTTGAGGTCATTTTGATGATGGAAATCTTTCAAAGTGAAGGAAAAAATGATGTGCAGATGATACTATTATAAATAAAAGCTCTCAGGGCTAGAGTTTTTTTTCATATTTGTTTTAGTATTACGGAAGTTGTGAGGCTCATCTTTTTGGATAGGTGGTCTTATGTGAATTTAAATAAGATTTATTATAACAAAATTCTAAAATAAATTAGTACCGTCATTATTTAATCCGATAATCATTTAAATTCTTAAATTATTAAGTGATGAAAAAAAGTTGAAGTTTGCTATTTTATATGATGATGACTTTTTTTTATGGGAAAAACATTTTTTTTGTGCAACATTTTTTAACAGAAGCTTACATAGTAAATTCAAAGATATAACATTCCATTTGAAAATTTTTTTTAACAAAAATAAAAATGATCACTTTTTAACAATGTTATTTTTTATTCGATTTATTTTCATTTATCTTATCTAAGTTAGTGTGTAAATATTTTGACATTAACCTCTTACAAGTGCTGCAAGTACTGCACGAGTGCACAAAACTAACAATCCTCGTTAACGTTTCTTATATCATTTAATCGTTGAACGGATTTTTTTTATAGTGTGTGAATAGTTGCAGCCGATGTGAGGAACTGCATAAAAATGCAGCTTTTCAGACTTCCTGAAAAGAAGGATTATTCTATTCTTTGTAATAGGCGACAACATACAATTCTTTAACAATGATTATATTAAACTTTCCATCCCTTCTATATGGTAGATACTTTTTATACCTAGACTTTCATCATTTTTATATGAAAAAGACACTTCTACGTGTATGACTAGTCGTTTTATTTGGTAAGCTTGATTCTGTTGCATTGGAATAAGAATGCTGAAATACGAGTAGCAGTTGAAGAGCACGTTTCACAGAATATGTGCTTGGATTCTAACAGAAAATAATGTATAAAAGTACTCTTTCTTCAAGGAAAATGCTTGTACATGTATATGAAGTTCGGATCCTTTTGGAATTTAGCAAAAAAGTGAACTAGGGACTAAACAAAAGCACTACTCAAACAGGGCACAAGATTTTTCTTCGAATTTTTCATTTCATTTTTTCTTTTAACCGAATATTCTTTAGTACTCATACACACACACATATATATATATGTACTTCGATCCATTTACTAGTATGTGTTTTAAATCTTAAAGAAACAATTGTGATATGAGTAGACTACACTGGATTTTCAACGAAGTAGCCCAGGTTAAAAGTGGAAATTATATTTCATGGTAATAATTTACAATTAAGTTGGAGCTCTGTTAGTTGGATTTGTAGATAGTAACTTCTGCTTGGAGACAAACATCGGATATATGGTGAACTAACCTAAAAAAAAAGCTAAAGCTGCCAGTATGATGAACGGTTTCCTTTTGGTATTTTTCATCCCCACTTTACAAGCGTATGGTTTGGTAAACGTGGCTCGTGTACATCAAGTAAATAGTCCTTAGTAAATGAATTTATATAGTGAATCCATTCAGCGGCGATTACTAATTTAAGTATTTATGAGGGATCTGCCTAACACAAGATATCTTTGTCTGTGAGCAGGAAGGAAATGTAAACATTACTGCATCGTTTCAGCCCAGTAGTCAATTTGAAATTCTATATTTTCTATGGACTCCTTGTAGCCTATTAAAGTCATGCATGCACAATTGGTACAAATAATCGTATGAGTACATTGAGCACATTATCAGAAATGCTTCTCTATGAATAATTATTTTACTTCTAAGTTCAAAAAGATTTTCTGAATAAAGTATTTTTATTGCCACCTTGACAGGGATACAATTTTTTCCTTTGAATTTTACAGATCGGGTAGTGTATTTTTCTTGTTTGATATCAGATGATATTATACAGGACTAAGCTAGTTCAAACTGTGATTTTACGCTAGGCTGTCAGATTACTCCCTCAACAATTCTTTGAATGATGTTTGCTTTTTTTTTAATTTTATTGTTAACTTTCTGTGCAGAGTTGTATTTTGAATATCAAACAGTCAAACCGTTTCAATGATTTTCAATGATGTTGTTATAGAAAATTTCAAAAAATCCCGCTAATATACAAAAGTGAATGTGATTTCACTTTGGGAATTTCATATTTTAAATGTGGATTTCTATCATCATAATTCTTCCTTCAATTTCTTTTGAAGAAAATCTACTTGAACTCATTGTGATAACGTTTTTATATTTGAATATGTTCTTTTTTTAAGGAAATTTGTGTCAAGGCAATCAGAAGCTGTGAATAAAATATTTAATTTGGTTGTTGTTGGTAATTTCAATTGTAGTTTTTTCCACATCTTAAGGAGCTATCTAATTTGTGCATCGGAAAGTAAAATTTAAAAAAAATAGATTTTATTAGTTATTTGTCATATTTTTTATATCTTGTCATTATAGTTGCCATAATACTTTTTGCACAATTTAGTAGAAATTTTCAGTAGAAATTTTGAGTAGAAATTTTCAGTAGAAATTTTGAGTAGAAATTTTCAGTAGGAATTTTCAGTAGGAATTTTTAGTAGGAATTTTCTGTATAAATTTACCTTAGAATTTTAGTAAAAATTTTCAGTAGGATTTTTCAATAGGATTTTTAGTAGAAATTTTACATGAAAATTTTTAGTAGAACTTTTCAGCAGAATTTGCAGTAAAAATTTGCAGTAGAAATTTTCAGTAAACATTTTCAGTAGAAATTTTCAGTAGAAATTTTCAATAGGAATTTTTAGTAGGAATTTTCAGTAGAAATTTTCAGTAGAAATTTTTAGTAGAAATTTTTAGTAGAAATTTTCAGTAGGAATTTTTAGTAGTAATTTTCAGTAAGAATTTTCTTTAAAAATTTTTAGTAGAAATTTTCAGTAGGAATTTTCAGTAGAAATTATCAGTTGGAATTTACAGTAGAAATTTTCAGTAGAAATTTTTAGTAGAAATTTTCATTAGAAATTTTCAGTAGAAATTTTTAATAGAAATTTTTAATAGAAATTTTTAATACGAATTTTTAGTAGCAAATTTCAGTAGCAATTTTCAATACGAATTTTCTTAAAAAATTTTCATAGAAATTTTCAGTAGAAATTTTCAATACGAATTTTTAGTAGAAATTTTCAGTAGAAATTTTCAGTAGAAATTTTCAGTAGAAATTTTCAGTAGAAATTTTCAGTAGAAATTTTCAGTAGAAATTTTCAGTAGAAATTTTTAATAGAAATTTTTAATAGAAATTTTTAATACGAATTTTTAGTAGCAAATTTCAGTAGCAATTTTCAATACGAATTTTCTTAAAAAATTTTAATAGAAATTTTCAGTAGAAACTTTCAGTAGAAATTTTCAATACGAATTTTTAGTAGGAATTTTCAGTAGAAATGTTCAATAGAAATTTTTAGTAGACATTTTTAGTAGAAATTTTCAGTAGAAATTTTCAGTAGAATTTTCAGTAGAAATTTTCAGTAGAAATTTTCAGTACCAATTTTCAGTAGAAATTTTCAGTAGAATTTTCAGTAGAAATTTTCAGTAGAAATTTTCAGTAGCAATTTTCAGTAGAAATTTTCAGTAGAAATTTTCAGTAGAAATTTTCAGTAGAAATTTTCTGTAGAAATTTTCCTTAGAAATTTTGCTTAGAAATTTACAGTTGGAATTTACAGTAGAAATTTTCAGTAGAAATTTTCAGTAGAAATTTTCGGTAGATATTTTCAGTAGAAATTTTCAGTAGAAATTTTCAGTAGAAAATTTTCAGTAGAAATTTTCAGTAGAAATTTTCAGTAGAAATTTTCAGTAGAAATTTCAGTAGAAATTTTCAGTAGAAATTTTAGTAGAAATTTTCAGTAGAAATTTTCAGTAGAAATTTTCAGTAGAAATTTTCAGTAGAAATTTTCCTTGGAAACTTTTAGCAGAAATTTTCAGTTGGAATTTTCAGTAGAAATTTTCAGTAGAAAATTTTAGTAGAAATTTTCAGTAGAAATTTTCCTTAGGAATTAGATATTTCTGTAAAATAGAAATCGATCTGTATAAATATGATTTTTTATGAAGTCCTAAAAGAAAAAGTTTGACGATATTTTTTTTAAAAGTACGATATTAGGAAGCTAATTGACATTACCAAACTTTTGAAAATTAAAATTTGTAGTTTTATGTGGTTTGTGACGCCATTTTTTTGAATAATATTTAAATATTTCAGTTCTTACGCCAAAAGAAATCGATTATCATACAGCCAAAGTGCTCAGAATTTATTACAATGGTCTCCCCTTTATTCAAAGAAATATGGGCCCATGACACCTTTAGACTAAAATGCACGTCAGACAGTAACTTTTTGCGGACACAAGATATTCTCTATAGTCATTTATTGATTTTTAAAGCCTTATATATAACAATTTTACTTATCAACATATCTACCAAGCTTGAAATAACCCTCGTCGCAGAAAAACGTTAATCTTTTCTTAAAGTTCAATACGCGGCTACAACAGAGTCATCACTCTTGTAAAAAGTTTTTATAAATTATCTATATTATAAAATGGCAAATTTTCAACTAAACATGTGTTTTTCTTAAAATTATATATATCCTCAACAACTATCAAATAATGATACTATACTTTCCGAAGTACAAAAAGAATAATTCGTTTTGTATTAGTGTAAAAATTTGCCTACTTAAATTTTTCTATTTTAATTTTTTTACTATTTTATAAACTATTTTTTTATTAATATTAAATATATTTACTATATATATTAAAAGCTGATTTTCCTTGTTTTTAAATATATATTAGCTGGTAGCTGCTAAATATTGTAAATCGAACAAAAATATTTATTTGATAAAATCCTTAAAATCCGACATAATCTTGATAATTATTTAACTTATTATGAGTTTTTTTTTATTTTCCATAAAAACAAAACCTCCCTACAGGGACTTTTAATAGAAAAAAATTTGGTAACATCAACAATTTTGTGACTACAAAAACGATGAGGTGTATTTGTTCTTTGCAGGATATTTCAGAGTACGTCTGGTAGGGTTTTGTAAAGTTTGTATATAGGATTTTGGTTGCAAAATTTATTTACTGTTGTTTTAAATCCCCTTAATTGAAATAAATACCTGCCATCACAAAAACGATCGTATCATTTTCAATTCAAAGTTTCCTTTTCTTTTTACTTATTTCCCTTAGCATATTTCTATTCACAATTTACTGTAAAGGAATTTTCCGATTTTCTTCCAAAAAAAAAAAACACCTTCTACAGTTAACATTTTCTTTGAGAAGTGAGAAAAAATGGGGTATTTTGTATCAAGTTATAAAATCTTTACGTAGTGAAAATAAAAATTGGAAATAATTTATGGGGTAAAGTTGTATTTGTTTTCGGAAGAAAATATTTTTTTAAATCACTACACCCCCTCATGTTATCGATATTTTTTTCGAATCCCTACACTTACTTATTTTTGTGAATTTTTATCAAACCATCAATATAAAAATATTATTTTTTGTGGTATTCCTTTTCTATTTTTTTAATTTTTTTTTTTTAATAAATAAATAAATAAGGACATATGCATGACTCAACCGAAATTATTCTATATAAGAGAAAAAATAACAATTTTTTTTAGAATATGGAAAAAATATAGAATATGGAAAATAATATTATTAGATATGAATACGTAGAATATTTTTAATAAAATGAGGAAATTTCGTTTTCTTATAAATGTTACTATAAGACATCGGATACACTCGTTTGAAGATATTTGATGTAGGCTTTTCTATATTTCGGACAAATTTGTTTATGAAAATCTTTTCGCAAATGTTTATTAGCTTTTTAATATTGATTTTCTTTGTAAAAATATATAACGAAGTGTAGGGGAATGAATATTTAAACAAAATTCAATATATTTATTTGTTAAACTTATTATTATTATACCTTTACCTGTTAAAGTATTTAATAATATTTATATTTTTTTTTTAACATACAAAATTAAATGATGAAAATATTTATTTTTTACAAAGCTATTTTAAACAATCTTCTTACGGATTCAAGTGTTTCAAGGACTATAGAAAATAAGTATATTTTGGGCCTTTATCGAACCTGACAGTTTTTTTTGCAATAATTAAAGGAACTCTCCACTATAGCATCGTATATACACTCACATTGTTATGGAAGGATTATTAGGGTAGTTTTTTTTATTTTTTTTGCAAAAGCTAAGTATCTGTTTTTTTTAAAAAGTATTTATATGATATTTCTACATGTAATAAGTAGTAATTAAAGTCTAAATGAATTTTTTAAAGTTTATGAGTTACAATAAATATAGAGTATTCCATTTTGTAGTTTGGAAAGTGCATCCCTGTCATTTGACAGCTGTCAAATATATAAGTAATTTAAAACTGTATTTATTTATATTAAAATTTATATTAAGACATTTTTATAATTATATCGGATTATCCATTTTGTAGTTTGGAGAGTAAAGCCTTTATAATTTATTAACTATTTAAGAAATGTATTATCTAAGATAACATTTATGCTATTTTATTAACTTTTTAATTATTGAGTACTATATTAAAAATTTTTTACAAATAAGGTAATTCACCAGTAGTCATATTTTCATCACCAATGAGGCTCATTTCTAGCTTCGTGGATAAATCTATAAGAAAAAGTGACTGTTTTGGATGCTTATTGTTCTTTGCCAGTATTTCTTCGAAAGAAGTAGGGACTGTTGTCGTCAATTCTGAGCGCAATAGCCTCATGATAACAGAACTTTTTTCTAGATAATAAGCAGAAAAGCTCTGAGAACTCATAATTTCGAAATATGATGATGTCAATTAGCCTCTCAGATGGTACAATTTGATACCGCTTGACTATGGCTATGTAATAGATTATGTTTATGCAAACAATTATTAAACTTTAGAGTATTTAAAAATCAATATCCTTTAAGTAGTGGCCAAATTACAGGCCCGAAAAGTGCAGAAAGTTATCAAAAATAACCTTCATAAACGTCGAGTTGTCCTGCCATAAATCTCGTGGAAGCCATTTGAATAATCTTCAATAATGACAAAGCTCTAAAAAATAGAATTTTGATCAAAATCTAAATTTTAAATATAAATACTGACCAATAACTCAGATCTAAATATCTATGTTAAAGAGAAAAATAAATATGTCAAAAAATTCAAATTATTTAAGTAAAAACTTCTGAAATAAAAAAGAAAAAATTAGTTTAAAACTTTAAAGTATTAAATGACTGTGCAATAGCAAGGACAAAATCAACCAGAAAAATAAGGAAAAACATATCGAATAATTTTACAAGAGTTTGTAATTAGTTCTAATGGTTATGTGTATCACGTTTGATTGAATGTAAACGGAGTCATGCGAAAAAGGACTTTCTCAAACGTATCAATTATTATGGGGAAATAAAAAACTAAATTCAATTAAAATGTACAAGCTTAATTATGGTAAAGACTACACTGGCGTCAGCAATTATTTTTCCATTATAATACAATATGTTCTAATGCAGGCAAAAATAACCATTAAATCCGATTAAATGTGCATCTTTTCTGGGTGCAGCGCTGCGTGTGGAACACGTGTCTAACGTTTTTTCCCACTACAATTAAATATTTATTCATGTCAAAATGTTGGAAATGACTTCAGTTAACTTTAATAAAACATGACATATAATTTGATGTTTTGGCATCAAATTATACATTATTTTTCTTTCATTAATTTGGTATTGAATTGTCATAATTTTATGCTTGAAATATGAAAAAATATTTAAAAAAAACGATTTCGGGTATCAGAAATATTTAATGAAATTTAATGGATAATGCGTGCATAGTTTCAAATTGTTAAATATCTTCGGCACTGCCTAGACAAATAGACTGGCTTAACAGTGGACAATTTCTTTCAGAAAATTAGTTTACACAATAACCACTCTGAAATTCTGGACAAGAAAACGTCTCAGAATTCGAATTGCCAATGATTTCCTCTGCGGTAACCAACCTCGTACTTTATGCCATTTCTTTAGTATTTTTGATTGCTGATACCTAAAATGACTACCTCTTAATACAGAATTTTTTGCCAGACCCAACCCGCAATGCCAACCCATATGAAACATAATATCGCCAAATGGCCGCATAGTCGTGGCGCTACAAATTAGTCTCTTTCATATGTCTTATCGACCTTATATATATACAAACAAATAAACAATTAAATTTTACGTATATTTAGCAGCAAAAGTAAATTATTTTTTAAATTTATGCCACATTTATTGTTCCTTTTAGTTTGGGTTATGGCAGCACTGCCGGATGTGCGCAGAGACATTCGAATTTGCGATGAGGTGCAGCGCTGCATGTCTTCAATATAATTATCGACGACCAACTGAAAAAGCTTCGTCAACATTTTTAAAACCTTTACATTCTTAACAGCTATCAAAATGAATAACTTACTGTTCACTCGCCGATTCAACACTAATCTCTAAATTTTGCTATGTTTGTAGTATTGACAAATAATTTACATCTTTTTCATATGGCAGCATTGTTGAAATTAAAATCAAGAGGAAGATTAATATTTTTTTTAATCGACGAATTTCTTAAATTTTGCTAGTTCAATTTAAGCTTGGATTATAGCGTGCGTCTAATACATGATCTGAAAATGAAATTTCTCATCTGACCGTGTATTATATGCGTGATTATGTACGAATTTTGCTCGTGCATGGGATTGTGCAGGTTCGTTCCAAACAAAATTTGTGTATTTTACGATCAGTCTAATCATAGTGAAATCGCTTGATTGCAGATCTGGAAGAATAATTAATTACGATGTACGCACAATTTATGCGAGCAAAAAGGAATTTCAACTTGTTAAAATATATTTTTGATCATGAGAAGGAGTCATGCATATTTTTATGGGGAATTCTCTAATTGGTCGCTGCTATTCTTTTTTTAAATTTATTTTGTATAATGAATGACGTTTTTATATTCATTTTTATTTATTTTGATTATTTCAATTCGTTTATTTCAGTAAACATTTTTTTTATTTCATTAAATATCAATTTCAACATTAATAATTTGTGTTCCAATAGTACTGCTATTTTATTAAACTTATTTACAAATTTATACGGTAACAATTTTTTGCCATACACTACATTTCATAAGTTTTTGATACTTTTTTTATTTAAAAAAATTTCACCAAAAAACCTTCACTTTGCATAAATCAAAATAGTTTTAAATTATAAATAATAAATATTAAAATTATAAATTAAATAAAATTAACTAATATAAAATAAAGCATACATGTGCGTGCGAGTACATAGTAAATATTAAAATTGTCATATGTCAAAATAAACAACGCGCAAATGACGATTTTCGCAACGTGCACGCACGAATAAATCAAGTATAGGCTGACACCCCTTATTCATGCTTGCCGCACGCAAAAATTGCTCGTCGTCGAAAAAAAAATGCTCAATTAAACGATCAGCGCATGATGTGTTCGTAGAATTGAACGATTTGAGAGCGAACCATGGGCAGGAGAAAATCGTGTGTAAGACACACAGTATAACCGAAGCTTTACTGTCTCCTAGTTGCTGTTATGTTCGCGGTTTAAGAACTTGTATTTTCGAAGTTCGCTGCATGCATAATTCTGTATATTTAAGTGAGGTGGTCCTACTCAAATTTCAAAAGCGTTGCAGTGTTACTGCACTTTCCAAGTAATTGTTGGAATGCATTTATTACAAAGTTTTTAATAACAATTATTATGTAAACGATTTATTATAATTGATAATAAATAGTATTGAAAGATATGAGAAAAAGGACGAAACTTATTTTGTTTCTAAAATAATGACGAAATCAAAATTAAATTTAAATTATTCGAAATGAGTTTTTGAACAAATTTGATGACATTTGATAATAAACTTAAAACGTGATGTCACCTATCATCTGAGAGCACAGATAACTGAACTGCTAACGAAAATGCGATTTGCATGAATGCATATCTACGTCATGAGATAATAACAGCAGGAGAATAACTAACTGAAAAGATACCAATCCGGCTTATTGTAGGCGAACAAAAACAATGCTGATGTGCAGAGGACACTTTGTCGATGATGAGATTTTGTCAGGAAGAAAGGAAGGAAATGAGGAAGGAAGGAAGGAAAACAGGAAGAAAAGCAACGAAACAATTTTGAAATTATCTCTGCATGAAAAGTGGAACTGTACCAACTCCCTAGCCGAGCTCGTTGTGCAAATATCATACCATCAAAAATAAACTTTAATTTACCTGATATGGAGTGGATGATTACCTTGTCATGGCACGTACTTCCGAATGTTGTTAACTAACGCACATAATATTGGATTTACATATGACAGCAAGCTGAATCCAAAATAATGGTGCGACGTGAATTCAATTTTTAGAGCAAGCAAATCAACGCGATTCTGTTTTATTATGTATTTTTTGTTGTTATTATTTTTTTTTTTATAAACCTGTGACTCTTTTTAATGAAGAGTAGGTAACATTAATGATTTCAGGTTATAAGCTAAATAAGTGGACCAACATTCACATAAGCACGCATTAGAATCACGACCTGGAATTACGTTTTGCATTCTCGCTGGACATTGTCCAGTATTGGAGAATGTCAAATAGATGGTATTATTTACATGGACGATAAATAAACACAATGAATTTATTGGGATGGTATCTGTACCGATGAAGGGATAAATAACAGTTGACAATGGATTTAAATTTTTGGTCCACTTTGAACGTGTCGAAAATCGAATCTCGAACTACACGCGCATACAGGTTGAGGACGTGATTTAAATACAATTTTATGGATATAAGCCGTAATTGTTTATTAAAACGTTGCCCAATATAATCTACAGGTTTATGATATTCGATTTATTTCTATATATTATTTTTTGTATCAGTTCGAACAACAAAATGACTCCATCTACTGGATCTATTCGAATATTTTCCTTCTTCCGGACAAACTCTCCCTGATGTACACATTAATATACGACCATATTTAGCTACCCCATTACCATTTGACTAATTTATATATCTGCCATCTATCATATCATATCATAATATTATATTTTTATTTATTTTGTATTTATATTTATCAATATTTTCTGAACATGAAATAAATAATTGAAATTTTTTCCAATTAAACATTTATCACGTCAGCAAAATGAATCGGCCTGTATTGAGTGGTTAATATCAAAAGAATGACCATCATCGAAAAATAATTGTCGATTCACTGGCTATTATAGTATTAATAGAATTTTTTGTTTTTTTTTTTGCTTGTTATTAATTAATATAATATTAATAAATAGTATATTTACTTTAAAAATGCAGATTTGTTATCTAGTCAGTCATACCATATATAAAAAAATGATTAATAAATAAATGTAGCAGAAAAAATATTTTGATAGTATAACTAAAATGTTATTCATTTATTTATAAACAATTTAAAAATTGAAAACAAAATATTATGATTTATAAAAGTTATTCTATTTAAAAATTTCATTGGTAAAATTTATCAAAATTTATGAATTTATAAAAAGTTTATCGAAATTTTAAATAAATTTATTAATAATGGGTTATTCAAATTACGGTTTGAAGAGCACAGCGCTGTCATTTGACAGCTGTCAAACATAGATGTCATTTAATGTAAATTATTTTTAGATTGAATATTGGCATTTTTTATAATAAATAATGGGATAAAATTGTTAAATAGTTTTACAAAAAAGATTAAACTACTTTAGCCACGTTTCGCACAAAACTTTCTTCAGTGTTAGGCTCATATCTCACTCGGTGGATGTGTCAAAAAAAAACTCTGAATTTTTTACAGATGACTATAGAGGAATTATTGTATCTGCAAAAAGTAAAAAAGTGACCTTCTGGTCTGAATTTTATTGTAAAAATATCTTTGGTCCATGATTCTTTGAAATTGAAGAAGCAGAAACAGCTACTGCCAATTTTGAGCGCTATTGCCGCATGATAATAAAAATTTTTGCTTGAAATTAAAGATTTTAATCTGGATCATATGCGACATCAACAAATGATGGCATAAGCCACACAATTTTTGCTCTATTGTGCAAAAAGTTCTCAGGACGAATAATTTTGAAATTTGGTGATATCAATTGACTTTGTGAGAATTTGGAATCTTTTGGATTCTTTCTTGTTAAACTATACAAAAACAGGTAATTTTTAAACTTTAGATTATTTAAAAACCAATATTTATCAAGAAAATGCCAAATTATAGCCCGAAATGTGCAAAAAAGTCATTCAAAAATTACCTCAAAAGGATCGAGGTCCTTTAAAAATTGTCGTAATGGCCATTTGAATTATTTTATAGTTTTTGCATAATAACAAAATCTAACTACGATTTTGTTATTGTGGCCGTTCATCCACAAAAGATGAACATCGTTCAGGACGCCCAGTTGAGGTGTCTACTCCTGAAATCATCGACAAAATCCACAATCTAATTTTGAACGATCGGCGACTTAAAGTGCGCGAATTAGTTGAGGCCGCGGGCATATCACAAGGTACAGTCGCTTCAATTTTGCATGAAAAATTGTCTGTGAAAAAAATTTCGGCAAGATGGGTGCCGCGTTTGCTCTCAGAGGAGAATAAGCGCAATCGTGCAGTGGACTCTGAGGCTATGTTGGCACTCTTTCATCGCAATCCTGGCGAATTCCTTCGTCGATATGTCACTGTGGACGAAACCTGGATACACTACTACACTCCAGAAACGAAGAGTGGATTTTCAAGGGTAAACGGGTTCCGAAGAAGGCAAAAACTGTGCCATCGGTCGGCAGGGTGATGGCCACGGTCTTTTGGGATTCGCAAGGCATCGTTTTTATCGACTACTTGGAAAAAGGAAAAACAAAAACAGGAGCGTATTACGCGTTGTTATTGCAACGGTTGAGCGAGGAAATCAAAGAGAAACGCCCCCATCTGAAGAAGAAAAAAATCCTCTTGCATCAGGACAATGCGCGTGTGCACACCTGCGCTGTTTCCATGGCCAAAATTGTGGAATTGAGAATGGAATTGTTGCAGCATCCCGCTTATTCACCAGATTTGGCTCCGAGTGACTATTTTCTTTTCTCCAATCTGAAGAAATGGCTTGGCGGACGACGGTTCACTTCCAACGAGGACGTCATTGCTCAAGCGGATGAGTATTTTGCAAAACTTCCGAAATCCTATTTTTTGGACGGGATAAAAATTTTGGAAAAACGGTTGGAAAAGTGTATAGAACTAAAAAGAGATTATGTTGAAAAATAAAAAAAATTTTTTTTAATAAACAGTTTTTTTCCATCTTTTTCTAAGGACTTATTGAACAACCCTCAAACAAAATCTGAATTTTTATTATATTTTCATTTTATTTTACTTCCCGGAGTAAAAATTCGATATTTTCATTATTATATGATGTAAATAATATCGAATCATAAAAAAAATATTTTTTTGTTTTTTTATAATTAGTAAAAGTTTGTTTTTTTATTATTAATTTTTTTTTCCTCTAATATTTTGTAATTTGTATTAAGTATGTAAAAACCATAAAAGAGATTTACTAGACTAAAGGACATAAAATGCATAATAGAGATAAGTTAATGGTTAATCATAAAAGTTGAAAATTTTATTGCACTTTTCTCGAAATTCTAGTAAAAGTTGGAATTGCATAAATTTACAGTGTAGAACGGAGTATATGATAACAAAAAAAAAATTAAGAGCATAAGGGTAAGGGGAGAAATTTCCAGAAGGATGTATAAAGGTAAAGGATAGAATTTGTATTGACTTAAAGGCAAAAGTGTTTTAAAGTTTTTTTTTTTTTCACAGTTTTTTTGTTGTTGCAAAATACCATAGAACAGCCATCAAATGTGTGTAGACCAGCAATTGTTTCGTGAAAATACATAAAACTGTCTGGGTATATGCAAGGACCATTGTGGTTTTGCTTTAATGACGCTAGTTGTAGTCATTTCGATATCACTCTAACTTAATAACTACAAGTACTAGAAGTATATAGATATATAGTAGATATTGGCTGACTGGTCGGTACAGTTAGCCAAAGATCCTCCAACATCTCATATAATATTGCCGCTTTTGTTATTGCCTTGTATTTACGCTGTGCTTTTTGTCCTTAAAGCTATTTTTTACGTTTCTCTTGGCTTCAGCACTTAGGAGTCTATATTTAATGGACTGGAAAATCAGCCAACAGCTTGTGCAGATGAAGTGCAGTTTCCATGATGCCGCTAACAAACACCAATTTTCTAAGCAATGATTGCTCTTAAAACAAGACAAAATTGTGAATTGTTTAAGCTCTTTAGCTAAACGATAGGTAAAAGCGATGAAGCGGAAACGATGTAGAATGAAACGGAAAAATTATAGGACATAAATGAAAAGGAACAAAAACCATCCAATAGAATGTATTAGGCTTAATCAACTCTGAACGGCAAAATGGAATCAGTATCATTGACTGAATGGAAGTGTAGAATAAATGACCAGTAAAATTTCATATAATTTTCTACTTGTTACTCAAACATAGTCGTATGAATAAGTTAAATAGTTTTATTGTTTTTGATAACTTTAAGCTTTAACTTAACAGTTACAAACTGTAAAAATACATGTATATCGTTAAAGACTTTGAATTAATTCGTTTGTTAAACATGAGGACAAATACTTTTCTAACAACCGATATTATGATTAAAGAACAATTCTGCAATAGTTTGAAAAGTAGCCAAAAGCAGAGCTTTTTATTTTTGGAACGTAAAGAATTTCCTTAACAGAAATTTTTAATAAAAAGTAAAAATTGCAAAAAAACAAAACCAAATCGACATTTTGCAGCTTGTACTATCAATTCGATCAAATGGGAAATTTATTTTCTATCATAAAGTTAGTACCAGTTATTCGTTTTTTCTCTATAAACTAAAATAAGTTTGAATTTAAAAGCTTAATTCAATAAAATGCAACAATATCAATAAAGAGTAAACTTTACAATTTTTCGGAAAAAAGAACATGAAATGAAAGGACTTTAACGAAAAGAAAAAAAAACATTTACAGGTACCAATGGGAAGAAAATACGGAATTATGTCAGTTTTGTAATCCTTTGACCGTTTGGCACTATGCAGAACACGTTTTGTACCTTTTTCTTTAAATTAGCAAAGCATATCGAAATATTTACTATAAATGAAATAACGAAGGTTATTTCTCAATATAAGAAATCATTCATGAAATAATTTGCTCAATCAGATTATCGATATCAGAAATCATAATAACATATAAAAAAGAGACCTTTTTTTATTCATTGGATTCGATACTTCTGATAATGGTGTTACCTAGAAAACCAAGTGAACCATGCATTTTGAAATAAGGTTGATTGGATATATATGAATATGGGATCATGGTAGAATAAAGAGAAACTATTGTCAATATTCAGGAGACTCCATGGAAACGTTCTTAAAATTTTTAAGAGCATAACCCTTTGAGAATGTTTTTACTAGTAAATAGTTTTATTAAGTAACTTTCAACAAATATTTCCCCAAAGTTACACTACTATATATTCAATTTGTGCTCAGTTTTGTAATATAAGATGAGGCAAAAAAGGATTTACCACCACAACTCACCCCCCACCCCAAAAACAATATTTTTTATTCTACTACAAGGTGTCCCAAAAAATTCGCAAGATTTGAATTTTGCGCCATTTATGCAGTAAAGTGTCTTCATCGAGAATAACAGATAGCGTTATAGTTGACAGTTCAGGGTTATTAAAACTGGAGTGCTACACGACATAACAATGCGTTTTCATTATTGAGCAATATTTTAAAAATAATGAAGGTTTGGCAACTACAGTTCGAACAAAATCATCTTCAGTGATGAGATTCATTTTCATCTTGATGGCTTCGTAAATCGACAAAATTTTCGCATTTGGGATTCAAAAAATCCACGAGTGATTTTTGAGAAATAAAAACATGTTACTATTTAATATGGATTTTGGGCTGGAGCCATAATCAGACCATACTTCTTCGAAAATGTACCTGGTCAGGCAATAACTGTTAATGGTGGTCGCTATCGCGGCTTGATAATATAGATTTTTGTGGCTAAATAGCAAGATATGGATGTGGACAATCTGTGGTTTCAACAATACGGTGCCACATGCCATACAGCCCAAGTAAAAATTCAATGACTACATAAGTTATTTTCTGGTCGTGTATTTGTCCGTTTTGGTGCTCAGAATCGATCTGACCTAACGTCGTTGTACTTTTGAAGTCTAAATGTTTTGCTAACAAATTCATGACCACCCTGCCTTTATTATTAGGCAACCTATGAGCCTACAAACCTCGTATACATAGGCAGATCCGATATGTCCACTCTTTTTGATCGAGTTGTTTTTAGTCTTGGGACCTCGGTAACGTCCTTTCGAGTGCTTTTTAGTCTTGGGACCATAAAAAAGTCCAAGGATTTTGATAAGATGAATGGGGGAGCTTGGGGAGCAACAAGAATTCCTTTTTTCCCGTTTTTTTTCACGACCACCCTGCCTTTACTATTAGGCAGCCTACACATTGAGGAATGCGATATTTCCACTCTTCGTAGCTGTGCTGGATGGCTTCAAGTGGAATCGCTTTTAACTCCTCGGTAATACTCTTTTTGATCGAATATTTTTAGTCTTGGGACCTCGGTAACGTCCTTTCGAATATTTTTAGTCTTGGGACCAAAAAAAAAGTCCCAAGGACTTAGGTAAAGTAAATAGGGGAGTTTGGGAAGCAACACAATTTTTTTTTGGGCCAAAATGTCGTTGATGGAGATGGCCTTGTGACAGGTGGCGTCGCAAAATCCAATCTGACTGGCAGAGTGCATCTAATGTCCAATCTGACTCGCAGAGTCCTCTTTTTGAATCTTTCAAGGAGCATTAACGTTAATCGACAGTCTGACCTGACAATAGCCTTCACTCATTTTACATTTTCATCAGTTACCAATGTTAAAGGTCTTTCTGGGTTGGGTTCGTAGTCTACTGCTTCTCGGCCCTCCAAAAAATGCTCTATGCCACCAGAAAAATTGTGCTCCTAACAAAGAATGATGCTAATAGGCTCGTTGCAACTTCTCGTAAAACAAACTGTAATCTTATTACTTTTATGTCAAACCTTGAATGTCTCAGTAGGGCATTGTTTAAAAGAACATTTTTCTAGGTAAAGTCTTAGGTATTTGAAAATTTCGGAAGCATATTGGGGATTTTTCCTAAAATCAAAAATAAATCTGCAATAATGCAATCTTACTCTCAGCGATGTCAGTATCATAACTATTCTTCCCCACCTAATTTTTTATAATATTAAATATTGCCAAAAGATATCCTTAAAAATGTTTTTTATTAAAATTTACCTTTTGTTGCGCTTTTTTTTTTTTTTTTAGAGTACAAAGTCAAACTCTTTTAGAAACTAGTTCGTAACACTCACCTAAAAATAAAAGAAATAAAAAATAGAACATTAAAAATTAATGATACATAAAAGATTATATTGTAGAAATTTATTAAAAAAAAGATTTTTATATACATACATAAATATTTCCATCAAATTATTTGAGCATATATGAGTATAAATAAAATTTTCCAAACAATTGATAGCATAAAAACATGATATATGATGCGATTTTGTGGACAAATTTGTATTCATTCCAAAGCGTTAAGCCGATAATTGTTTTTGAAGTTTTTCCAAAAGACTTTTCATAAAAATTGCGAAATATTTTAAACGTTTACTTAACAAGAAACTTGAGCTGAATGCTATTAGCAAACAAATGTCTACGATGAAGGCCATCAATTCTAAAAGTCAAAATAAAAATGAGAATTGCGGACGAAAGCAATTTGATTTTAATCCAAGAGAAATAATGAAATGAAAATATTTTCATATACAATAGATCGGCATCAAATTCTAAATTGAATGCTGGATCTGAAAAGCATGCCAACAATTCTTAAAATGTCAATTTGTCTTGTGAGAGGCGTACAGCATACAGAATATTCGTAAAATCAACGAAGACCACATACAATCGAAAATTCAAAAAAAAAAAAAACAGAAAGGACACAACAGGATTTGATTCGAGGGGTGGATGGCTAGATGACTTATGACTAAATGGGAAAAAAAGAGCGAACGACTCATACAAAATATTGACATAATATCAATGTCCATTGAAAATCGAGAGACAAGAAAATATCCTATCAAAATTGAACGAGTCCAACTAAATCCAGGTTACGTATATCAAATATAATTTGGGGTTGTTTTGGGGATGTGTTGGGCATAAATGAAAATGCTTAAAGTAGCAGTAGACATGTAAGGGATAGAAATGAAAACCAACAACACAACAACAACAACAACAACAACAATAAAGCGTTGCCATATTTACTATGGCCGAGATGACAGTATAACCCAAAAAGGATATTTCGGGACGGAAGTGGTTTGGGATATCAGTTAGATGATAAAACGAAGGCAACAAAAGTACAGAAAAGAAGAAAATCTTAAAAATATATATATTTATATGTAGATATATAAAAATGATAGAAGATAAAAAATAAGAGAAGAACATGAAGTTGAGAAAAAAAAAACGTGAAAGGAGAACTGAGCAACCGGAAACTGGAAAAAACTACTTGACTGGGTCTTATTGGCTTCAATCAAACGACATATGTTTGGCTGATCTTCAAATTAAGTCGCCGAAGCCATTACCGTCGCAGGATATCACCGTAAACTAAAAAAAAAATATATATTCATGTGGCATCCAGCAAAGAAAACAGTCCGAAATTGGTTGTTCGACAATGCCAACGACAGCAAAAACAACGGCAGCAGTTCGCTGCGACCAGTTCTTATGGCGAAGGTATATAAAAAATATTGGAATATGGAAGATGGGTACATAATCGATAGGAGGATTGTGTATGAGTATTTGGTAAAATAAAACATCTTATCTGAATATTCTATGTTGGCACAGTATTTGGATTAAATGCCAAAAGCAGCCTTTGCGTAGAACTACAGCTATTAGTGCTTGACGTTATCCTTTCGATTTACTTTTTAAAAAAAAAACCACACCAACAGCAAAAACTATCAAAGCTGCATCCTTAAGACGTCATAATTGTAGATATTTCCACTTATTGATATCTTATATTTTTTTTTTAAATAGCAAATCAAATTAATTATGAAATAATTCGAATTAATTATCTTCACCTGGAAATTGTGACTTTAAAAATTTACTATATTTTTGTTTGTTTGTTACGATTTTATATTTGTATTAACGAATATAACATATTAGATTAATTTTTGATTTTTAATTAAAACATAAATAAAAAAAAAAAAAAAAAGCAGTCCCTCTTATTGATTTATTCAGAACATGTAAATTAGTCTAGACATATTTAGAAAAAACAAACATAAAATATAAAAACATAAGAACGCAAGTAAAAATATGTTTACGTATGCATTTGTTTTTGAAAATCGAGAGAGATAACACGACGAAATAATAGCAG
Source organism: Atherix ibis (assembly GCA_958298945.1). Classification (NCBI taxonomy): domain Eukaryota; kingdom Metazoa; phylum Arthropoda; class Insecta; order Diptera; family Athericidae; genus Atherix; species Atherix ibis. The sequence continues at coordinate 23,150,551 of OY282605.1, read as the reverse complement.
GGCATTACTACAAATTAGATTTATAAAATGTATGAAGGGAAGATTGATTTGTTTCTCTGGCTGTATGGTATGTGGCACCGTCTTGTTGAGACCACAAGTCGTTCATATCTATATTTTCCAATTTGGATTTTTATGGTTATTACATGACCAGGTGCATTTTCGAAGAAGAATAGTCTGATGATGCCTCCAGCCCAAAATCCGCATCAAACAAAAACACGTTGTGGATTTCCTGAACCCCAAATGCGATTAACCAAGCTATCAGGATGATAAATAACCTCATTGCTGAAGAAGACGAAAAAAATAAAGAAGAAGAAGAAAAAGAGGAAGAAGATGAAGAAGATGAAGAAGAAGAAGAAGATTAAGAAGAAGAAAAAGAAGAAGAAGACGAAGAAGATGAAGAAGAAGAAGAATGTGAAAACATGAAGAAGATGAAGAAGATGAAGCAGTTGAAAAATAGAAGAAGAAGAAGAAAAAGAAGAAAAAGATGAAACAGATGAAAAAGAATAAGAAGAAGAAAAAGAATATGAACAAAATGTAGAAGATGAAAAAGTGAAGATGAAGATGATGAAGAAAAAGAAGCAGGATAAGAATAATAATAATAAGAAGAAGATGAAAAAGATGAAGAAGGTGGCAAAATGAAGATGATAAAGAAGATGAAAATGATGAAGAAGATGTAGAAGATGAAGAAGTGAAGATGAAGTCGAATAAGAAGAAGAAGAATGAGCTGAAAAGAACGAGGGGACCTGAGAGAATGTTCTATTCATGAAGTGGCGCAAGCAAGAGATCTAAGAAGAATGCGTTAGATTGAAGCGAGCTGGGACATAAAGCGGTGGTTAGCGCGCTAGGGTATATATTGAGATCTCGTTGGATTTTAAGTGCATTGGATTTTGCGGGTTTATTATACGTATCTCAATCCCGATGGTCGTAGGAGGCCCGTGGTCTTACCATATGTCTAACGATATGTATGCAACGTTAAATAACATAACACTAATGATGATAGCTCTTGTATAATAATCTGATGGGCTATACGTACAAAAGATGTTTAGCTGTAGTTAAAAATTAAAGAGGTACGACAATATCTTTCGTTAAGACAATCTCTTTCGTATATTAAAAATATAATTTCGACGTCATTCGAACTTAATATACGACCATTTCTATTTTTTTTTTTGGCCAACTGCATTAACTGGCTTTTTTTTAAAATTTTAATAAGTGTAACATCATGAAATTTTGCATTTTTATTTTGAGCAATTCAACTATATTTTGTCCACATTTAATTTGGATTTTTTTAAAATATATTTTCAGCTTGAATAGTAGAAAAATCTAAAGTTCGATAGAGACTGTAAACCAGAATGCTTATCTTTACTATTTGCAATATGGTCGAATGTTGCTATTATATCTGAGAAATGATTTTTTAGCATTTCCCAATCGAGCCAATAAGGTAAGATTTCTGATATCCTCATCAACCACACTGCTCTTAATACATTTCTCAGCTTTTGTTTGTTTTCGTTTCAATATTTTCCAAAGCCAATGGGTTTTCTGTTTACCTTGTATACTCGAAAGCTGATATATGCTCTCGTCCTTTTTCGTATCTTGTCTTTTTTTCTTAAATTTTTATCATCTCGACACGTTTTATAGTCACAAAATCCAACATTGCCAAAAGTATACCAAAGCAAAAAACCAACAACAAAAAAACAAAAAAAACAAAACCTATTTGCAAAGACCAAGTTCAATACTTCTCTGTTGTTGGCCTCATCCAATGGTTTACCCATCATTTCGGTACTATATTTCTCATTTTACGGCCTGGACTAACCTCCATTGTCCTTCTCATATTTTATCCTACTCTCTGACAAAGCTTAAAAGGTCATTCCTGATAGCAGAGTATTTTTTCAAACGAGCAAATATTATATCGAATTGCTGAATCTTTTCCATGATCTATGACATATCCCTTTATGCTGGGATCCAGCCAGATGTAGAAATATTGTGCATGTGAGCCCCAATAGCAAACTCACGACTTTCACAATATTTACATCCGTTTGTGTTGAACCGAATATCCCGACTCGAATTTCAGTCTTTCAATATTTGTGTAAGCTTTCAAATTGAATTTTCATCTTATAAAATTTTCTGCTTTTTAAAGATTTTCCTCTATTTTTCCAAACGTGTTATGTGTTTTCATATCAAATTAACTTGGTAATATGAAAGAGGAACAATTTACTATAAATTTTTTAAGAGTTTATAGATTTCTGAATTATAAGAAATAATTAAAATGTTAAATTAATAAAATTGAAATTTTTTAAGAGTTTATAGATTTCTGAATTATAAGAAATAATTAAAATGTTAAATTAATAGTGCAAAAAATATCCATTTAAATTTTAACAATTATTATATTATTTATATAAGGTTTTATTTGGAATTTTTATTGGTATAAATAGAGTCGAATTTTTATAAGATATTATCCAATTAATGCTTCGAAAATATAAGTTAAACTAAATATATTTAAAATTGAGATTTTGATAAAAATTTTATTTATTTATATTTTTTTTTAAACTTCCCATTATATAATATTATACAAACAAGACTTTTTGCAGGACTCGATCTTTTTGAGATTCTAATTCGCCCGTTATTTGACGGATTTAAGTTTTTAAATTTTCAACAGTTTTAGGATTATCTACATAAATAGGATGTTTTGCATAACTATAGTCTCCAAATTCTGGTCAAAACAGTCCATTATCGTATGGTCAAAGTGCTTAGAATTTGCAGTAACGTCCTCAAGGAAATACGGGCCAATAACACCTTGAGACAAAAATGCACACAACATAGTCACTTTTAGCGGATACAATGGCTTTCCAACAGTTTATTTACTTGTTTTTAGAGCTCCATATATGACAATTTTGCTTATTCAGCCTATCATCACTGAACAAAATATAGTTTCAAAATATCGTGCACCAATTTTTAAATTTTACTTCCATATTTAAAAAAATGGCAAATTTCATTCTAATCAAATTGTATAATATATAATTCATATATTCAACAGTTATTAAATGACAGGACTATACCGACAATCGAAAATCTTATCATTTCCAACTTCCGGTAAAAAAGTAATCCATATCCTCTTACGAAATATTTAAATATGGACCTTTTATAAAAAATAACGTCTTTTTTGCGAATATTGACATTTTGAACAGCGAAAATTAATTGATTTTTTTGTTGGTTTGTTTGTTGAGATTATAAATAAAAATTACATTTTTCTTTTTTCTAACTTAAATATTAATTAGAACACTATTCATTGATTGAGTTTCTTATAACAACCAAAAAAAAAGAAAGAAGAAAAACAAAAGAAAAAAGATTTCATTTATGCAAATATATATTTTTATACTGAGTTATTGATTTTATGGAAGGAAAATGTAATTTACAAAGAAAATTGTTTCCCTTCTTTAAAAATCATGTAAATCTTAATTTTGAGTCAAACTCTCCCCTATTAAAACGTGATTACCACTCCCTGTTTTTTTTTTTTTTTTGCTGAAAGAAGATAAACATTAACTAACATCAGATTTGCTTGAATTTAGAAAAAAAGAGGCGTAATTGTAACTTATTTTCTTAGATCACCTGTAAAATACACCTGACTTTGAATATGATATTTTTTACTATACACGTAACAATGGAAAAGAATTGATTTTTTTTTGTTTTTGAATCCAGACAATCGTATATTTTACAGTTAAAATTTTTACCAAAAGTAAACTTCTGCTACAGCAATCGTTAAATCCTTTTTAAGGCGTAGACTTCCTTAAAGAAGCACTTAGCTTTTCATTTTTTTTTTAAAGAAGGATAAGTCAACTAATCAATTCGTCTCAGTTCTTTTCGTTTTCTTTTAAGCAACTTTTTATATAAAAGAAAGTCGGATTTTTATTTTCTGTTTAAATTCTGTATAATCTCTACTATGGAAAGGAAGTGTTATATTTGATGTTTCCTTGTTGTTTGATGTTTGAGAATTTTTGTACAATTTTTTCCAGTCATATACGATTTGGTGGGATTTTTTTTTTGTGCTCCCACTCTTCACCATATATAAGATACGATATATTTGTTTTTAGTTTTTTTTTTTTTTTTTTTAGAAGATATGTACGTGTGCAATTTTGTAGCTAGAAAAGGAAGAATAAAATAAAATGTTCGAAGAACTGCTTTACTTTTAGTCAGGAAAGACAATTTCGTAAATAACGTGTTATAAAAATGGAAATTCAGATAAGGACTTCATTGCTAGCTTCATGTTTTCTTGCCAAATTTGAATTGAATCCAAATCTTTTCTTCAACATATACACCCTCTAAACATTCGTATTTTTTGGTTGTTGTTATTTTTAACAATTCTACTTTACTCTGATATTCTGCCGAGTTTTGTGGTAGCTTGAATCTCTTAACCATAAAGGATAAACTTTCGTACAAAAAGATATGAAAAATAAAAGAAAATTGGAAGAATATATTTACCCACCAAAATTCAACATTCACATCCTTCGAAATCTCCATTTGCTTCTCATTTATCCATAATAGTACAAAATACTATGTACATGGATAGATACTTTTCAAATTTTGTGATGAGCAACAAAGGAAATACCAACAGGAATCCAAATCTTTTGGGTGAGAAAGAAAAAAAAAAATAGGATAACGTGGAAAAAAAGAGGCTGTATTACCTTTGCGAATAATAGGGGCTTATGTCGGTAGTAAGTACTTAGAGCAGACGGTTCCATATACAAGAACACGAACTTGAAGCTCATTTTGTGTTCTATGGAGATTTGCATAAAACTCTGCGTTTGTTGGTGTATTCATTCAGCTTTACGGCAAAAACGAAATATCTGACACGGTTGTAACAGGAGCCAAAATGTGGCCAGCCAACTCGACCTCCAACTGACTGTCATATAAAAAAAAACAACAAAAACACAAAACACCTCGAATCTTCTTCATTTCAGTTATTGGTTGTAATTTGTTTAAATTTCTTTTAATGTTTTTATGATAAGCCCAACGAATAATAATATAAAATAGGGTAAATACTTGATGTTTGCAACAAAAAAAAAATATACAAAATTACTTAAGGTAGAAAAAATATATATTCATATATGTCTGATTGCATGTCTGTACCATCTGTAAGGTAAGTTTATAAAAAATAAGAAAAAGCCCACAACAATATTTAGAGGGTGAACTATATTACAGAAAATAGTACGACCGTTTTTTTTTTTTTGGAAGGGTATAAATATGAAATTAAGGGAATAGAAGCACCAGAAAAACAACAATAACAACAGCAGCAAAAAATCGTTTTAGAAAATTTTAGTACTAGAGAAATGGTTAGAGAATTTGTTAGCTTTATTCATTCTGTGGTTGTTCCGTTTCGCTTTTCATTATTTTCAATTTTGTTACGGATGATCTCTAGCCTTTTAATAATAAAATTTTCATAATTATGAAATGGTATCATAAACATAGAGTAGAGTACTTCTACTTAAGCACAACGGAGGATTATCGTTTCGTTATGTACGAGTATGGATTTGTTTGGAATGGGAAATGAATTACGCTAAGAGACCGGATATCTTTTTATTAGCATTATTTTATTTTTTTATTGTTGTTGTTGTTTTTGGTTTTGTTTATTTTTAAGATTTTTGCCATTAGATAGGGTTATTTTTGGAAAATTGCAGATGAATCACTGGTTTCACTAATGGAATCTAAACACACAAAAAATAAAAATAAAACCCCCCCCCCCCCATCTGAATAGGAGCCACCAAAATCATTATTCGGTTAAAAGAAAAACGGTTATACTATCAAATGAATTAAATGGATTCATCTAAACATTCTAAATTCATTCATGCAAAATACTGTAGATAGATTCATATCAAAGTTGGCAATTTTAATATGATAACTTTAAATTTAGCTTTGAAGAGATTTTCTCTTTAGCTTTTATCACATTAGCTTCGGGTTAAACTAAAAAATTAAAATTCAAATGGAAAAAAAAGAATTCATTTTTTTTTATAAGTATTATTTTCATTTATTTTTATGAAGTTTACCATTATTTATTATAGTTTCAAAATTATTTGCATACTCTTGGAAAGTATTTGCTGTTAATTGAATTTGAGTATTTCTACCAAATACCATACATTTTTTTTTTTCAAATAAAATCTCAACAACCCTTATAATTGCTATGAGAGTGTTTCAATTCATATAACAAAGCAGTGGCGAAACATAAAAACCAGAATTGGTAGGCTTTTTAATTTTCTGTAATTATTTAAGTGGTAAAATAAAAACGCACTTACATGAAGTAGTTTACAAATGTAATACCTTTAAATGAAGTTTGGTTTTTTTTTCCCCAATAATTGTTTTTTTTTTAAATATTTTTATGTGTACCAACTGAGCTTTGTACTTTTATAATAGTAGATTGAGCTATTTTTATGCATACTTTCGGTTTTAGTTGTATTTTTTACTTTAATTGGGTTTTTAGCTTAATTATTCTAAAGTATTTTAATAGATAGTATCTGAACGGCAGTAATTGTACGTATTATGTGCAGATAAAAATATTTTGGTGAATTTTTTGAAAAATTCCTACTTAATTATTTCAAGTAAAAAAATAATTAGGTAATTACTGCCTTTATTTTTAGTCAACTGAATATCATCATTCTCTTTACTGATGAAAGGCGACTCGACGAGATTCGACATAACCGAGATTATAATCAACAATAAAACTGTCAAATATTATTTGTTTTATATTATACTAACCCATTCTAACACCCTATATGTATGGCTTAGGATATTATAAAACTAATAAAATCCTAAACTGTGCATACAAGATGGCGGCCACTGAAAAACTGAAGGATTTTCATCTTCTTCTTTTTTTGTAGGCTATAAAACATCATCCGTATGATGTCCAGCAATGGACAGTAAAATAATAATTCACACTCAGACAAAATGCTGGTAAATTTTGATATTAAAATTATCGCTAAATTTTAACGATAACTTAATTTTGAACCTAATCGACTTCTTCCGAAGAGATGTCCTAAGCGAACTATGCGGAAAAGACGTTTTATGCGCACTGTGGTTCTGGAAAATTCATCTGCCTCTGTCCAACTAGGCATTGGAACAACATTGCCTCAGAAGATTCTGAAACTGCATTTAAAAATCTTATTCCATAAAATATTTTAGTGGTCCGCCTGCAGTGCGCCATTGGATTTTAATACTTAGCCAGACATAACAACTTCTTTCAGTTCTTCAGTGACCAATCTGTACAAATACTCAACTACTTTTCCATAATTTTTGACACAAAAACTGCTCAGAATTAGGATAAGTCCATACTATAACCAGTTTTGGAAACTACACATGGCCTATCTGCCAATCCTGTGGCATTTTGCAACCTATTCCACATACGGGGATCGTTCAATAAGTCCTTAGAAAAAGAAAGGAAAAAAAACTGTTTTTTAAAAAAAAAATTTTTTATTTTTCAACATAATCTCCTTTTAGCTCTATATCCCCCTATAACCAAAAGATAGGATTTCGGAAGTTCTGCAAAATACTCATCCGTTTGAGCAATGACGTCCTCGTTGGAAGTGAACCGTCGTCCGCGAAGCCATTTCTTCAGATTGGGGAAAAGAAAATAGTCACTCGGGGCCAAATCTGGTGAATAAGCGGGATGCTGCAACAATTCCATTCTCAATTCCACAATTTTGGCCATGGAAACAGCGCAGGTGTGCACACGCGCATTGTCCTGATGCAAGAGGATTTTTTTCTTCTTCAGATGGGGGCGTTTCTCTTTGATTTCCTCGCTCAACCGTTGCAATAACGACGCGTAATACGCTCCTGTTATTGTTTTTCCTTTTTCCAAGTAGTCGATAAAAATGATGCCCTGCGAATCCCAAAAGACCGTGGCCATCACCTTGCCGGCCGATGGCACAGCTTTTGCCTTCTTCGGAGCCCGTTCACCCTTGAAAATCCACTGTGATGACTATCTCTTCGTTTCTGGAGTGTAGTAGTGTATCCAGATTTCGTCCACAGTGACATATCGACGAGGGAATTCGGCAGGATTGCGATGAAAGAGTGCCACCAACATAGCCTCAGAGTCCACTACACGATTGCGCTTATTCTCCTCTGAGAGCAAACGCGGCACCCATCTTGCCGAAATTTTTTTCACAGACAATTTTTCATGCAAAATTGAAGCGACTGTACCTTGTGATATGCCCGTGGCCTCAACTAATTCGCGCACTTTAATTCGCCGATCGTTCAAAATCAGATCGTGGATTTTGTCGATGATTTCAGGAGTAGACACCTCAACTGGGCGTCCTGAACGATGTTCATCTTTTGTGGATGAACGGCCACGTTTAAATTCATTCACCCAATTGTAAACTGCCGCAAACACAGGTGCAGATGTGCCATAAACTGCATCCAACTCGGCTTTGATTTCTTTCGGGCTTAAGCCTTTCAAATGGAGATGTTTGATGACAGCCCTAAACTCGCTTTTTTCCATTGTTATGCACAAATAAATGTCGTTAACTTTAATCGACGATAGAAATTGACCTACGCTATGGATCGAGCTGAAATTTTGACAGCTTTCCTGTCGATAATGCTACTTAAAAAAAAAAGTCTGCTTTCCTGTCGATAATGCTCCCATTGTGGAGCTCCTAGGACCAAAATTTTAGGGATCAACGGCAATGTACCGATTATAGTGCATAGACACTTCTGTGAGCTGGCATTTTTATTTTAAATTTTTGGTATTAAACGTTCAGTATTAGTTTTTCTTTAATAATCACATAATATTCATATTAAAGACAAAAATCTTATTAACCAAATAACGGGTAACTTAATTTTATAATAAATATTTTTTTTTTATAATTTCCACTTTACTATAAACATTACTTTTTTATAGTAGCAAAATGCTTGTTTGTAGTTGTAGTCAAAAATACATTTACAATTTTGTTTAAATTATTTGATAGTAATTTATTTAAACTAAAAATCCATACCAGCAATTATATATATTAGATTTTTTTTTACGAGTTCTATTGTAACAAATTCTTATTTATTATTCGAAGTTTTTTAAAGTACCGAACAATTTATTTTTCCATGTTATAAGGAATAAAAAGTACGAAATGTTTTCTTATTTTTAATATAAAAACCAAAAAAAAAATAATAAAAAATAAAAACAACAACAAAATAAACGCACTTGTATTAAATCAGAGCAAAAACAATATTATCATTTTCCATAAAAGCATATACGCGTACTTTGTACACTTACTTTCAATCTAATTTTGTAGGCAATTTATCTAAACATTTTTCGAATAGAGAATATCTACTTATGTATGAATAAAAATATTTTTCTTAGACTATGATAAATTTTTCGAAAAGATAAAATACGAGTGAATGTGGACTATATTTGTTGAAAGATATAAGTAGCCCCGGAAAGCTTTTATGGAAATATCAACACTATATTCCTATGAGTGATTTCAGTTATAATTTTGCTGACGGCGAAAAATATTTGGAATTATAGAAAAGAAAAGTACTACGAAGATTTAATATTATGATGAAAAATAAGTTTATACTTAAAAAAAAAAAATCCACGTCTCCATAATAGTAATGAAACAGAGAGTTTTTTTTTTATGGAATAAGAAAAAATCCTTACGAACTTTCAATTGTAAATTCTAAGTGATTTTCGACTTAGAATTTGAAATTCCATTCATCCAGACTGAATGGAATTTGTAGTCAGCAAAAGTTAAGGCCTCTTTACATTGAAGATCTTTATTAACTATTAGATATGATGATGGTATATTTGATGGTCTTTTATTTTAGATGTGAATCTATGAAACTTTTAAAATAATGGCTTATCCATTTTGCGATTTGGCAAATACAGATCTCTTATTTATTATCTGTTAAATAAATATACTATCAATAATAACAATTATTTTATATTATTGATTATTTAATAAAAAAATATTTTAAAAATTAAAAACTTTCTACAAAAGTATGGTTGATTTTGCCATAGCCACGTTTTACAATTTAAAAGGAGATTTTGGTCCTCATACTGAGGATAAGTTAATTGTTCCATTTGAAAAAACTTATAAAAAATTATGATATGAATCTTTACCACACGTGGTTTTAAAAAAAAAGAACCTCACAATTCACACAAAAATACATTTAAGCTATATTTACACAAAAAGTTCCCAGGACTAATTGATACTATATAAAATATAATAATTATAAAAATATTTTTAAAATTTTTAAAAACCAACATTCATCAAAAAAATATCGGAATAACAGTCATAAACTATGAGAAAAATCTTGAAAAAATATCCTCCAAAGAATCAAATCCTGCAAAAGAGTTTTTTAATAACTAATTGAATTATATTATGCATCCAACATAATGGCATCCTTTGCAAAATATAATATTGGCTTGTCTGGAAAAAAAATTCGTTGTTTCCCAACTTAATTGTATTTTTTCGCAACCAACTTCATACTTAAGCCGCATAATCATATGTAACATATTTTGATAGCTGACATAGCAAGGCTATGCTATGTCAGCTGTGAAAATACATCCGTCCTATGCATGATCAAAATTCGCGCATGCTCACGCATATTTTTTACTGTCAGACGAACAAACAAACAAAAAATTGTTCCTTTAAATCCTGCATTGAACGCACGGTGTAATCTAATCTTAACGCAAAGGTTTCGATGAATTGTTGGTCGATTTATAATGTATTGCTTTGCCAGGAAAGTAATTTCGTTGTTTCTTAACAGAGGACTTAATTGTATTTTTTCACAAGCCGCATAATCATATTGTATTTTGACAGCTGGCATAGCAAGGCTTGCTTGTGAAAAAATTGATTGATTCTGCACAGTAGTTTTTGGTTGATACCCTTTTAAATAAGGAAAGTTACAAACAGTATTTTTGGCATATTTTACTTTTTTACTATAGAGAAGATAAAAATGCTGTTGAAGCAAGAAAAAAATTATCCAATGTGTATGGAGAAGATGTGTTAAGTGAGCGCTAATGCCAAAACTTTTTTGCAAAATTTCGATCCGGAAATTTTGATTTCGAAGATTCACCATGTTCTGGAAGGCCAGTTGAAGCTGATGAAGACACAATAAAGGCATTAGTTGATGCAAACCGGCGAATAACAACTCGTGAGATCGCTAAGAGAATAAATTTATCGAATTCGATCGTTCAGGATCATTTCAAACGGCTAGGTTTTATCTCAAAGCTCGACATACCATATGAGTTCCTCATCTTCTTACGGGAAAAAATTTGTGCCGTCGCATTGACGTTTGTGATTTGCTTCTCAAACGCCATGAAAATGATCCATTTTTGAAGCGTATTATCACTGGGGACGAGAAATGGGTTGTCTACAACAATGTTAAGCGCAAAAGATCCTGGAGTAAAAAAGATGAACCGGCTCAAAGCACTTCGTAAGCCAATACGTGTATTCATCAAAAAAAGCTTATGCTATCTGTTTGGTGGGATTTCCAAGGAATCGTTTATTTTGAGCTTCTACCGAGCAACACAACGATTAATACTGAAGTGTACTGTCATCAGTTGGACAAATTGAATGATTCACTTAAAGAAAAAAGCCCAATAAATAAACTATTGTGTTTTTCGAAAAGTATAGGGTTTTCCAATAAGAGTGATATGATTTCTAAGTGACGTTTCGGCCATTTGTAATATGTCATGACGTTTCGGCCATTTGTAATATTATTATCAAAATAATCGTTCTCCAATTGCAACTTTTCGTCCAACTGTGCTCGCTATTCATCGAATTGTTAAAAATTTCGAGCATACATTTTCTTTACATAATGTTCAAGTGCCAATAAGACAAAGAACTGCTCGAAGTAATGAAAATATTGCTGCTGTTCAGGCAAGTGTTGCTGAAGACCGCAATTTGTCGATTCCAAGACGTTCTCAAGAATTGGGACTGTCTCAAACCACAACCTGGCGAATTTTGAGAAAGGATTTAGGCTTGCATCCATATAAAATTGTCATCACTCAAGAACTAAAGCCATTGGACCACCGAAAACGTCTGGAATTTGCTGATTTTGTCTTGGAACGGTAAATAAACAAAACTGTCGATTCTGGTGCGAAAAAAATCCACAAATTATTCATGAACACCTATTACATTCACCTAAATTGACAGTTTGGTGTGGTTTTTGGTCTGGTGGAATCGTCGGTCCGTACTTCTTTCGAAATGAAGCTGGTAACACTGTTACTGTCAATGGAGAGCGGTATAGATTGATGATAACCAACTTTTTATGGCCGAAATTGGAAGAAGTTGATCTTGACAATATCTGGTTCTAACAAGACGGGGCTACGTGCCACACAGCACGTGCAACAACCGAATTATTGCGAGAAAAGTTTGGAGATTCGATTATTTCAAGAAATTGTGACATTGAATGACCTCCAAGAAGTTGTGATTTAACACCATTAGACTATTTCTTATGGGGTTATTTCAAGTCATTGATCTTAAGCAAAAAACCAGACTCTCTTCAAGCTTTAGAAGTCAATATTGAACGTGCTATTCATGACATACGACTTGATTTAGTGGAAAAAGTGCTCGAAAATTGGTTTCATCGAATTCGTTCCTGCAAAAGAAGTCGTGGAGACCATTTGAATGACGTTTTATTCAGAACTTAATTGTATCGATTATACTTCACATTAAATAAAAAACCAAATAAATAAAAAATTTGATCAAAATCAATATTTAAAAAGTATTTATTTAAATTTATTTTGCAAAGATATATATAAAATAATTGTTTTTAGCATAAATATTGATAAAATTTTTAGCATAAATATTGCTAATAATATTGATTATTTTTGTTACACAAAGATTTGTTATAATTATTCTAATTTAAAAATAATCCCTTATAGATATTCATGGTAGATTTTTTTCCTTCTAGCTCAGTATATAATCATAGGTGTAGCAATTATCACTCCATTAGGCCAGAAAAAAAAACAAATCCTCTCGGTATGTAAATTTGGCTAATATTAGAGTTATGCAAACATTCTATTTTCAGGTTTCGCTTGTGAAACAGTTTCTTGTCGTCAATGTAATTCGTCACTATTGAAATGCCGAAGTAAACAAAAATTTCTCTTTAGTGATTTTCGGAAAATCCAATATTTAAGATTTTCACATGGTAAAAACCCGCCCCATAAACAAAGGCTCTACGAGTACAAGTAAGGGTACTTGTTACCATTTATAGGGTTTCATCATGAACTTTTGTGTACACAAGCGTCACTTGTATGGTTGATAAAGGATCATGCAAATATTCCGATTCGGTGCCATTCAAAAATGCCTAGGCAGGGAAAACATTCTAAGAAAAGTCTATCCAATATGCATTAACCTTTTGCAAAGTAATATGTCACTTCTGATATCAGGTTCGTTCCATTAACATTTTGTCTTGTCAAAGTTGGTTTAATTTTCGATAAAATTTTCCAGCTACGTATACATTAGAATTCTCTGAATTTGGACGCCCTTTCTTTTCTTATATCGATACGATACGCTGTACTGTTTTCTAGACGATATCCGTACAGTGCTCGTCCTGCATCACAGTATTATTATGTGTTTTAGTTCTTCCACATCTCTGATTCATCATTCCTTGACAATGGCTGAATTTCTGCTGATAATGATTTTAAAGTGACTTCAAAGTTACAACAATCTTGTCTTCTTCCCTATATTCAATATAGATTTCAATTTATTGTTTACCATGTCCTTCAAAATTTTCTATAAGTTGCCTTTTCGGAAAATTCTATTCAGAAAAATCGATCGAATTGAAGGTACTAAAACATATTCATATAAACTCTTAAGAAATATGCCAATTGAATTTAAGGATTTTTTAAGGCATATTTTACTATCTGGTTAGAATTTTTTTTTTGTCAACATTTAAGAAAACCATACTAAATTTTGAAATTCCGTTAAGAAACAGATAAGAAAATGGATTTTATCTCACCATCGAAAGCAGAAATGAGTACGGCATTCTGATATGGATTTTCTGATCGGTTAGGGATACCCTTCCTCAAACCCTACCTAGAAAGTTTGTCACTCTCAACTCAGGTAATTGAAAGTTTCGAACATTCCGAAGTACATCTATCCGAGCAGGTGTTCCTCAAGGTAGTATCATTGGTCCCATATTATATAAAATTTATACACATTATATTCCAAATAATATGCCGATATCAGTGCCATTTTAGCAAGTCACAGAAAAATCTATCGAAGCATCTACTATCGTTGTACAAACCCACATTAACCCCCTTCAAAATGCATTTAGAAAGTGGAGAGTGCAAATGAACGAAAAAAAATGTGTTCATATAACTTTTACTTTTTTCCAAAAACTATCTCCTTCCATATTCGTTAACGGCAGGATTATGATTCGCAGTCACAAGCGGCAGCAAAAAGTACTGAAGCCAATTTGGACGTACGCATTTGAACTTTGTTATTCAATGAAGCATTTCAACTCTTTTTGAAACCAATTCCTACAATCTAGTATGTCCCATATTAGGTCTTATATAAAACCCTTGATGGATGTTTACTAATTCGGCACATTTTCCCATCAAGAAAGGCGTTCTTGCTAAAAAAATTAAGCCAAGACTTTTTTTTTAATTGCCAAATTGGATTATCTGAATAATAAATAATGCTTATTGCCTTATTATGAACCAATTACCATGTTATAAGAAGTGGACGCGTGGTATCAGTTCATAAAGGAGGTAGGACCTTGCAAAAAAAGTCAAAAGGAATAATTAAGTAATTTTCACTATCAACTCATCTTCAATAAGACGGAGGACTCTAATTGCCGATCTACGAAAGTTTATAAACCAGCCAAAAAATCGTTTATTTTAAAAAAATCTGAAAACCCTTTTAGATTTTGCTGCTTTTCACTGGGACTGAAACTTATAGAAAGGGAAATCCATTCTGATAAGTTGAACTTTAATTTGTTTATATTGGATTGAAGGCAACATGTTAGGAGGCCTAGACGTCAGAGTCTTAACCGGAGTTCTACCAAGGGAACAGCGAAGTATGCTAGCGGTTAAGCTCTAGTTTGGGGATGACCCTCTATATAATGTGTTGGTGCAAATTTATCGAATAAAAGGTACAATAAGATCCAATGAGTACTAGGCCATTTTTCAAAGAATCGTGGTTCCTTATGCGGCATAGAATATGCCGCTAATTTGGCGGTTTAAACATGACAATAACTCTACAAGGGTCTACAGACCTAATTCTCACTGAGAACTTATAGTCTTGAAGAGGGCACACTTTTATGGGTCTTGGTGAACCCGCGGTCATGAAGCAGTCCCAGCAAATTACAAGTTTCTTTACTGTAGCTCCTTGAATGTAGCACTTTGACTGAAGAGTATTCACCAGATACTCTTAAAATCAGAACTGACTGGTACCACGGGGATCCGGAGAACCACGGTTGGTCGTCCGCCGTGCCCGGCAGAGCTAAGGAGCCTTTGGCTGAAACAAAGGTGGCTTTGGTTGTCACCTAAATCGCAGGTACAGTTTTAGGACTGGAACTGAGGCATAGAAGAATCCCTTTTTGAGGTTTTGGTTAGCGTTGTTACCAACAGTTATGGTATCTAGCTTGTAATTGGTTACTGACTGTTAGCAAATAGACCTACTTATGATGGATGGAGCTGGTTTAGAGGCAGGATCAGGTTGTCCTACAAAAATATGCGTGGAGTAACCAGGGAGCGGTCTGCTGGTTGAAACCGCTGACTGCAGGAATTGACAGAAGATTGTATGGTTGCATGCTTGGGTACGAAAAAAGGTTAAGAAGAAGAAGATGAAGACAAAGAAGAAAAAGAAGAGGATAATGAAGAAGAAAATGATGAAGACGATGAAGAAGATGAAGAAGATGAAGAAGATGAAGAAGATGAAGAAGATGAAGAAGATGAAGAAGATGAAGAAGATGAAGAAGATGAAGAAGATGAAGAAGATGAAGAAGAAAAAGAAGAAGATAAAAACGAGGGAACCTGAGAGAATCTCGTTAGTTAGCAAGCTAGGGTATAGTTGGGCTGGTGAAATCTCAATCCATATGGTCGTAGGCGACCCGTGGTATTATGTCTATCGATAAGTATGTCACGTTAAATAACATTACACTAATGAATTTTATTTTTCGAAAAGAGAAAGATATTTTTAAAGCAATCTTGAAAACTTCGGTGGCAACTTTAGCGTTTCAAAGTCTAAAAGATAATAAAAAAAATAAAGGCTACGCTATAAACTATTAATTTTTTATATGAATTATGGAATTAAATTTTTTTTTTAAATTTTTTTATAACTTTTAACCGATCTAGAATATAGTAGAAGAAATTTCTTCCACCAATTGTAACTGTGCATAAAAAATCTCAAAAAATTGCGTCAATGTACGCATGTGAGGTGGCTCTCGACCCAGCTGTCGTTCGAAATTTTTGGTGCTAGAATTTTATTTTACCATCAACATCTAAATAGATATATCTTGTCTATGATAGAGTATAAATAATAGATATTGAATATTATACGAAATTAATTCGTTTTAGAATTTTATAAATATTTTAGATACACGAAAATATAAAATGTAAATTTACTTATGTATTCAAGGAAAAAGAAAAAAAAACAAAGACTATAGCGGAAAATGTTTTCGATGAACATCAGATAAAAATAAAATGATGCTTTGGAAAATATTCGAATAGAAAAAAAAATAGAAATAAAGAATTAGATGCAAAATAAAAATCTATCGAATCAATATGACGGAATCGAATCAAAAATAGATATTGAAGGCATTTTTTCTATATGGAACTTACTCGTACGAGTATATGTGGATGTGTATGCACATAGAATTTCTGAGATTTCGACGATATTATGCCCAACACCATAACCGTCCAATCACCGGAAAAGCTGGAAAGCAGTCATCGTCATCGTAGCCATTGCCGCCATTGCCATTACTACCATTATTCGCACCGCTATTCTTCCACGGCATTACCATTTCTTTTTTTAGTGTACACAATATCGATGAGTTTATTGAAGTGGGGTTAGGCGGACTGATGTTGGGAACTCGGGTAATAAAATATTAATACACTGATTGATTTGCTCACAATAGGAAACCACTTTACGAAAAGTGATGTCTTTTCTTACGTAAAACTTGAAGGATCGATAAATTTCATGTCGGCGTATTAGTATCTTGTTAGCTCTGGAAAGGTTCCGATATTATCGCGGGTATCTACTCCTCGGAATGGGCATAAAAAGACTAAACGCTTTTCCATATCCTGCTGTATCCTGTATACGTTCAACCTATTGTGTTTAGAGTTACTTTCGGATCCTAGAGTAAGTGGAATGAGTGGTACTGACTGGCACACTGGATGGCTGCCCACCCGATTCAGTACCTAGACGCCATAATAGTATTCGTTGGTTATGCGACGACTAATGATGCTTGTCTGCCACGTCTACTACCCACTCTTGCCAATTCGATAAAGCTCACTTCTTACCTTCACTTTCACGAAGCACCAGGATATAAGGTGTCTCACACTACCTACCATTGTGTTTAGTTCGCTTTCGGTTTTCATATGTAATCCTGCAGTTATATAAGTTGGTGGAATTTTAATATGCGTTATGCTATACTCGTTCCCCATGTGGTCCATTTTGTTATATCAAATGAATTGTGTTGGTTCGGTTAATTGACTTCACCTGCAATTTATCATCTATGTGCTTGTTCGATTCGATTTTTTTTCCGCTTCTTTCGAACTGATAAAATATGCTTGTCAATTTTTAGATTTATACGCATTGATTTTTTTTCCCTTACTCATATTGTTGCCTTCTGCTATCGATGAATCATTGTGAAAACTGAAAATAATTCCAATGCGTATGATTTTGGTGAAGTAAATGTTTTCCTTTTTATTTGGCAGGAAGAACTTGATGAAAATACGTGTATATAATTTACTCACGCAAAATTCAAAATTATTTAAAAGCTCGATAGCGTAAGATTTATCTTATCCTTCAATTTTGAATTTTTATTTTAGTTTTTCTTTAATTTCAAAATTTTTTGATCATTGTTTCTATACAACTAAACTGATCCTTTTTGAACTTTATGTTAATTCGAGCCAATGTATTTGATGTGTTTTCGAATGGTTGATTTTTAGCAATTCAAATACGTTTGAAATTTTTTACAATATTTTTCTTTTACATATTTCTTCTGAATTTACAATAAATAAAATACTATAAATAAAATTAACTATAAATTTTGAAAAGAAAAAACTATAAAGAAAATTCGATATTTGTTTGTTAAATCCTTTTGCAAGGTCGTTGCCAAATTGAAATAGCACTGAATCACTGATAATATTTAAGAAATATTCCTATTTAGTATATAAATCTTGGGGGATTTACTTAAGCCATGAAAATAAACAAAAATCCTAAGCATATATGGAATTTTTAGATAACCAATTTTTGCTACGGAAACTAAAATTATATAAAACATACTATTAATTTTATTATTGATAAAATTTTTATTTATTATATTACTTAAACTTTGCCATTATATATAAATTTAAAACTTTTTAAATAACTATTAAAAAATATCATAAAGGATACAATTATGTTGAGGTATTTTTTGTAAACTTTTTCGTACATTTCGGGTTATAATTCGACCATTTCTTTATGCATATTAGAAAATTTTTTACAAAGCTTTATAAGAAAAAATCCAACAGTATAAAATTGTACGGTCTTGCAGGTAATTTACATCCAACAAATCTTGAAATTAAGTGTGCTGGGAATTTTTCGCTCAATAACGCCAAACACTGTTTTCTGATAACCACATATGGTCCAGATAAAAAATGTTTAAGTTTAACTTACAAAAAAAGGTTATCATGTGACTATATGTGTCAGTGTACCAAAAGCAGGGAAAAAGCTAGTCGAGACAGCGGTAAACCGTTGCATTAGACTAACCAGTGGAGCACATCGGACATCTCCGGTGGAATCCACACTGATAGAAACTGGTCGAAAACCCATCTTTTTCTATCTTCAAAAAGCTCGCCTAAATTTAATTTACAAAAACCTATGCCTTCTAAATTACCACCTGCACACTTTACACACTTTAATCAAAAACATTATCATGTCCCCCAGCCCAAAAGGGAATTAATCATCCCTATCCTTATTAATATCTTTCCTTGAAAGCAATTCATCCATCCTTCCTCAATTCATCCTTTCCAAACCCAGATTGGAAACTGTGGTTTGGAGCAAAGTTGAAAGTTGCTGCTTCTCTTGACAGGTTTAAGAAGGCTAGAACTGATCCATCCACATATAGGAAATTTTTCCTTGAACAGTTGGACGGATTAAAATATCATCGACTGTTGTTCACGGATGCCGCTACTGACACCGATCTTTTTCGGTCGTTGAACTTTTTGGCTGCAGCACCAGCGCACTATGTTGTGGAATCTTCCCTCATAGAGCAGCTCAATATTACGGGGAGCTGTTGGTCATCAAAACAGCAATTGAAATTGCTACCAATATTGCCAGCCAATAGAGTGTTATTATTATTAGCGACAGCTTTGCAGCCCTTAAAGTCATTTGTGGCCCATTGAGTGACCCAGTACTTAGCGCAATTCGTTATAGCCTACTGAGCAATAGGAGTGTTGAGTTGTAATGAAAGTGCTGACAAGTTGGCTGGAGGAACACTCCGTCGACCAGTCTCTTACCCATAACTTCCCTTTTGGCAACACCAATCGTCCCTTATGCCAATCATGTTACAGGAATGCCACATAACCAAGAATTACTTCGCATGCAACAACTCCATTCCCTAGTCCCCTATTTAAACTTCTACAAAATACTCCACAAAATATAACAAAATTCTCAATATTCTATACTATTAACTACAGATCAGTATCTCTCAGATAACTTCCCACACGTACTATGAAGTCGTGAAATGACCTCACGGTAGTGGGGCTATGACGTGGCACATATCTAAGGGACCTTAAAAACAACAATAACAAGGTTATCATATGGTCATAGCGCTTAGAATTAACAGTATCGTTCTTTTTCTCTTAATTTCCAAAGAATTATTGGTCATTTTTCAAAAAATATATTTATTATTTAAACATATTATTTTGTGGTTAAAATATTTATTATTTAATAATGATAAATTTAAGTTATAACGAATATTGTCTTGTTTGACATACAGATGTGACAGCTGTCAACTGACAGAGCTAAACTTTTAAGACCATAAAATGGATATTCCTGTATCTGGCAAGGGAATCAATTTTTTGTTTAGTGATTTTTCCAATCAATCACTATTTTTAACTACAATTCAAATAAACCAACCTGATTAATCTATTGGAATTTTCTATAAAAAAAACAGAATTTTATTGGATTTTACATATGAAGAGCTTGTAAAAATTACATTTAAATTAAAAAATTTTTTTTTTGTAAATATTAATTCTTGAAAAATTTGTGAAAAATGTTTATTAGAAGTTTTATGAATTTTTGGGAACTGAATAAGCTTGAAGTGTCTTGTCACATTGTGGAGCGAATCAGAATAAGTATCTAATTTCACTCCAACTAAATTTTAATTAAAAATTATAGTGTTTACGTACATAGAACTTTGCTAATAATCAATATTCATTGCCAAGGTTGCTGCTGCACCACAATCCTATGCAGGCTAATATATCTCAAATTATTTATTTATGTAGCTGTGCATATAGTAGGCACGTTCAATAGAACTGACATAATATCATATTTCTTTGTTGCATGGGTTAAGGATACCAGCATCCCAAGAATTAGTCTGTTGCAGTCTACCGTTACCATTGAATCTCTATACAGATTTTGATATTAAATTTCAGGTAAAATGAATTGCGATGTGCAGTGGCTTGAATAATGAGCATAAGTCTATAAGTTAAAGTTAATTGGACAGTTTTATAATGTAGCCGTTCGATAGCCTTCTTACTTTTACAACAAAACTATTACACACCTCTATAAATACTAACCACTCATCTTGAGTGAAAATCATCCTTGTGCTCGTTTTGTTAAAATATCGAATACCTAGAAAACTATAGCATTTCATATTCTGTACATTATGTGGACTGACTTGTCGACATTTTACAAATGATAGTGTCCTTTATGTAGCTATTGTGTCATTTAGTAATCGAATAACACATTCTGCGGTCAATTTACAAATGTCCTCGACATGCCCTCAAAGCTATAAGATTTCACTATTTCCAATCTCTTCTCATACTCTGACAAATATTAATTTACGAGTACACAGAGAAATTGTTATCCCTTTTTATGAAAACATTTTCGTTACGAATTCTCCGTATTATGTTCCTTTTATGATTTCCTTTATTTTTATAAACATATATTCGGATTTTTTTTTTGTTTTCATTTTTATGAAAAGATGATGTTATAGTTTACACCTTAACCATTACTAAGCAACATTAATAACAATGGAAGTGTTAGTCAAACCAATGGTCGGTCATTTTAGGCTACGTATTAATGGGCTGGCATAGCCAAGAAATAACAAAGAGGCCAATAGCAAAATAACAAACTGCTGCCTTTTAACTGCTCTGCTTCATGCAATTGTTTTTGTTTTTAGATTTGTTTTTTTTTTGCCTCTCCAATTTTTTTGGCTTGTTTACTTGATTTTTTTATCTCCCCAAAAACCCCGATATTATGTTATAATCAACGCTATGCTTTTGCACATACATATTCGTATACTATGTGTACTTAGGCGAACAGCATAAACTATGCTCCAAGGGGTGATGTTGGCTAAATGATTCGCTCAGATCTGCTCCATAAGAAATTTTTGCTATTTTTGTTATCTTCCCTCTTCTATTTGCCATCTCCAGTTAGGGTTTCTTTTTATGTCAGTTAGCTTGTAGGTTCTTGGAAAAGGTGGTTGCTGATATATGTTAAGATAGAATTTTTGGTAATGGCAATGGTGGTACTGTTAGTTATGTTCTTAAAGACTGCGTTCAGGATTAATTGAGTTGGCAAATGTTTTCCAGGCTAAAGCTTTTATTTTTCTATGGTTCAGAGGAAATTCTTAGTTTGTGTCTACATTAATTAATTTTCGTTATTGTGCTCTAAATCAGACAATAAAACATCAGATTTTATTGCTCTAAGGCCAAAATCAAAACACTAGGCTTTTTGTTTTACTATCGTTGAAATCTATTCGCACTATTACCACTGTGCCCTTTTATATGAATCGTAGACAAATTTCCTTATACTCATATTATACTCGTAGATATTTATATTATATATACCGAATATGCACATGTATGTATATAAGGGTTGAATGAATTCAAAACATACGAAACTAAATATTTTTATAACACTTTACTTAATTGCAATTAAAAGAAAATCATATTAAGATTTCGATCGTTAAAGCTTTTAATATTCTTCTATTTTCTATTTGTTATTACAAAAGATATATATTCTTGATCTAATTGCATTTTGACTAGCTTTTATTATTCAACGAGCTGAGCTGATGGATAATATTTACGTTAATAATAATTGTTTCTTTTCATTTATTATAGTTTTTCTTGATTAGTATTTTTATTATCATTTACACTTCACAAATGATATATTGTATAATAGTTAATAAATCAAAAAGTGGATAAGTTTTTTTTAAAAATAATATTTCATTATGTATAGTATTGGCGCCATAATAATTATTTCTCTTTACTTTTTCCATATGATACCAGGCTATCCAATTTGTGCATTAAAAAGTAATATCAAATCGAGCATATTTAAAATTTAGATATTAATTTAATTTTTATTTTATTCTATTATTTGAATCCTGCCATTTGGTGTTAATTATTTAAATATGAGATTTTTTTATAGAATTCGATACTTTTTTGAATGACTACTTCTCACAGTTTTGTGCTACAATTTGGCCGTTATTTAACGGATGTTGGTTTTTAAAAGCTACAAAGTTACAATCTTTTAACTTTGTAGCTTTTAAAAACCAGCAACATTTTTTTTTTACTTGAAATGTTATCTACAACTACTTATGCTAGTAACAAGCAGACTTTTTACGGGAATATACATGGACCCATCGATGTTACCTCTAGAACAGGGTATCTTTATTTTGTAATTTTAGAGAATCTCTCGATCATCGCCGTTTTAAACGTCGATAGGTGTATACTGGAAGGGTGGTAGTGAAAAGTTCCCTTCCTAAAGGATTAGGGTGGAAGGATAGATGCGAATGGAATTTTTTATGTCGGGAGATGCATAGTTCACGAACAAATGGAACATTTAGGTCACGGTGGATAACAGTGTTTCGCACATAAAAGGGGGCATTGACAATTTTACGAAGGATTCGGGATTGTAGGGATTGAATTGGAATGGAGTTAGAATGCTTAGTCGAACCCCAAAGTTCTAGACCATATGTCCATATTGGTTTCAGAACCGTATTGTATAGTAATAGTTTACTTGTTGTTGTAAGTTTTGATTTAGTGTCTAGGAGACGTAATAATTGTTTTCACGTCTTTTAGTTTTCGTATGAAGGTTCCAGGTTTCGGGAATTTGTTCTCGGCAGAGTGTGAAAGTTACATCAGCAGATTTTTGCTCATTTACCTTCACTCTCCACCTTTTGAACCAAGTTTGTAAGAAGTGGATATGGTTCTGTGGGATACTAATGGCTATGGAAGGATCTTTGTGATGTGTCAGGATGGCTGTATCGTCAGCATATGTTGTGGTTAGGATGTTGTTGTGGCAAGGAATGTTATGGGTATAAATGTTATATAGGATAGGACCTAGGATAGGATACTTCCTTGAGGAACACCGGCGGAAATTGGATAACTGTCAGAGTACTCAATATTTTCAGATACCTGAAAATATCGGTCTGAGAGATAAGATTTAAGGATGTGGAAATAACCCGAGGGTAGGACTCGCTGCAACTTCCAGAGTAATCCAGGGTGTCATACACGGTCGAAAGCATGCGAGATGTCAAGAAACACGCCTGGGCAGTATTCCTTTCGCTCTAGCGAACACGCTATGTAGTCGACTACGCGATGACACTGCTGGATAGTGGAATGCTCAGGTCGAAATCCAAACTGATGCTGAGGAATGACACCCTCGGTTTCAAAAATGGGATAAAGGCGTTTTAGGATTAATTTTTCTAGGATTTTTGATAACATGGGAAGGAGGCTTTTAGGTATATATGAGGTAGGAAGGTTTTTGGGCTTATTGGGTTTTGGGATCATCTTAATTATGGAAAACTTCCACAGGAAAGGCAAAATGATGTGCGGAGGATACTATTATAAATATAGGTTTTAAGGACAAGGGTTTTTTTGGAAATTGGAAATCTGAAGTTATTAGGTCATATGATGGGGCATTTTTTATTGGAAAGGTGTTCTATTGTGAATTTAACTTCAGAAGGAGTGAAAAACTTAGGAGGTGGACTTATGGGCAACTGAGTAGATATTTGTCGGAATATTTGTTCGTCATGCAGAATGTCTTGGACATCTTCGTGAGGTTTAAAGATGTTTTCTAAGTGTTTGCCGAAGATGTCGGCTTTCTGTTTATCCGTTTTTGCCCAAGTTCCGTCGGTATTCCGGAGCGGTTGTGTAGCTGTTTTGTATTTGAGAATTCGTCGGGTAGCTGTCCAAAGTGACTTATTAGCTATTAGTGCTTCTGTGTATTCAGTAAATCGTTCGTTATTATAATTAATTATTTCTTGTTTCAGTTCTCGTTGTAGTTGGTTAAGTTTTTTCTTCTCATTTGGCATTCTTGAACGTTGCCACTGGGCCCTGGCTCGACGTTTCTCGCTTATAAAGCTGCGAATTTTTTGCGGAAGATTCAGCAACATTTGAGACTAATTGAAATCACCAAATCTCAAAATTATGCATCGTGGGAACTTTTTGCACAGTAAAGACAATAAATTTGTTGGGTTGTGTAGCTTGTCTTGCAATTTTGTTAAAACCACATATGATACAGATTCAAAACTGCCGGTTTAGATTAAAAAAAAAGTCGATTGTTATGCGGTCATAGTGGTCAGAATTGACGGTAACGGCTTTTCCTTCTTCATTTCATAACAGACAGTAACTTTTTATGGATAAAAGAAGAACATTTTGAAGAAAATTTCCTCCTAAAATCAGTATTCAATTACAATTTTGTAAAATAGTTATATAATTTATAGCATTAGATTCAAGCAAATGTTATGCTTAGCAAATTTTATTTTGTATAAACTTTTTAATAAAAATCTGTTATATGATAAATCTCTATTTTTCAAACCATAAAATAGATTTAATTTCTATAAAAAAAAAACTTTATAGTAATTATTTTAAACTATAAAAAGTCTGATAAAAATTAATTAAAAGAAAACTATAATAATTAATTTGCATTTTCACATGAAGCAGAACATAAACAATAGTATCAAAAAATGCCATATAATTAATCTCACAAAAAGGATAATCTTATAAGAAAAATAATAACAAATACACCGAAAAGAACGATTTCATGGCAATGCTCTAAAGTTTCTGTATTAAAATCCATTAATACATTCAATTTTTCTTTAGTTGTTCATAAATTGAAAATCAAGTTTTACTTAACTTTTCTATATTTACAAAAAAAAAAAAAAAAACAAATTCATCTTCACATAAATATTATAAGAGACGGGATGAACTGGAAGAAATCATCTTCTACACAATGTAGAGAATGTGGAAATAGTTGAATTTTGAACCGAAGACAGTACAAACTGAAATCGAAAACTGACTAACAGGGATGGAAAATAATAATACATTCACCCCCAATGAGTGTCTAAATAATTCGATTGCTTTATTTATAGTATGTAAGGGCAATTCTATTTATTATGAGACACTGTAAAAAGTTTTAAGGTAGATTTCTTGATAAGCTCTACTTTTGTTCAAAACTTTTATCAAAACTTTTCAAGTTTTTACCTCTTTACCCCCTGCTCTTATTTTACTGTTCACTTTTAGTTTAAAGTTTATAAATTCTTTTTTTTTTATTTTATTTTATTAATACTTTCTTCTGTATTATTTTATTATATATTTTGTTTGCTATCTGTTTCAATTGAAGAAAAAAAAAGATCAATTTTAAAAGAGCATTCTAGCAAATTTAAGGGTCCAAATAATTTAATTTATACTTTTTTTTTTTATGCCAAGTTGAAAACATTCAAAAAGGGTAAATATTTATATGTATTTATACTAACAATAGAAAGAGTCATCAAATAGATAAAATGAAATAAACCAGAATAATCTAAAGAAATTTACATGAAACAGAAATTTTTTTTCCAACATTTTTCTTCTATGTTTGTGCATAATGTTTTCTAATTGGAATTATTTTTGACAATTTTTGAGCATTTTCAAAAAAAGAACTACAATAAATTTTTTGATGCCGAGATCATATTAGTCCATTATTTAATTAAACTTTTGTAAAGTTTATTAGACCTTCTTAAATAAATACAATATAATTCTTATATCTAACATATAAGTTTCAAATTCAATACGTTAAATAAAGTTAATAAAAAAGATTAAAAATATTTAGAATGCATAAATTATTTATTTATTTATACACAGGTATAAGTACAAATACGAGTATATGTGTATGTGCTAGTAAGTAACATAAATAAATAATTCGTATTTGCTTCGGTCTCACTTTTAATTTGCAATTCACCCTAAATTTATTTTCGTAAAGTTTTCGGCCTTTCAACTTATAAACTTTTCTGATTTATTTCAGTTTTATTACTTAGTTTTTATTAGAGTAATTTTTCCGATTTTAAAAAGATTTTTCATTGATTAAAATATAACTTTTATAAATTTATAAGATTATAAGAGATTTAATTTTTTTTTTAAATTATTATTTATTACAACTTTTTGCCAGTTTGGGTCTCATTAAAAATAAAAAATTCGTCAAAATTTCTCTGTTGACAATTTAGGTTCTTGAGCGTAGAATTTCTTTACACCAAATTATTTTTCTCAAACTAAATAAGCCTCTATTAGCGAGCATAATCCTTCGTTTTATTTCTGCACTGATTTTAATTTAGGTAAAGGCTCAAAATAAACGAATTCTAAAACAACCACCAAGTAATATTTATCTATTGTGACATTCGGTCCGAACTGTTGTACATGAATCTTATTCTTTAAGGATATAATATATTTGATTCTATCATCATTTGGGTGTCCCAAAATTCACGCAAGACATGTAGTTTTAACAAGGTAATTGTGCTCGATTATATGGATGTGGACGACATGTGGTTTAAACAAGATGATGCCACATGCCATACAACCCGAACAGCAATTAAATTACTGCACGTGTAATTTCCCCTTTTATAGAACCATTGAATTGGCTACTGTCCGCAAAGGATGAAAATAATTTCTTCGAAACAGACATTGAACAGCTTATAAGAGAGAGCATCGACTTGGTGTACGTCATTAATTTTTTGGATAGTATAGGGGGATCCTGATAATCAACCTTTTTGGCGAATTTATATTTGTTAAGAGCCAATTTTATATATACGTTAGGCCATCTCTTGGTTGTTTTTTCAACTTTCAAAATATCTGTCAAAACAAGCATGCCATAATTTTTTTTGACAGCTGTCAAGTATAAAGTAATACTAAGTTAGTGATGGAGTCACTAATAATATAACAACGCATTTTAATCATCTAAAACTTTCTAGAAAAATTGGAGTTTTTTTACATTGACGAAATCATCGGAAAACTTTTATGTGATTTACAAAAATTAGATGTTTCCTATAAAAGTCATTGTTTTATGCGGTTTATGAGCTGGTAGGATCATCATAAATGAACGTGAAGAAGCCATTACAGTAAATTTTAAATAATATCGTGAAATGTTAACGAACTTTTTATGGCTGAATTTGGAAAGAATTGAATGTGAATGAGCCTTGGTTTCAATACTAGACGGTGCTACGAGCCACACAACCCATCAAAACATTCGGTTTGGTGTGCGCAAAATTCGGTGATCGAAGAGCTCACGAAACGCTGATATAAAAATGTCACGAAACATTGGCCGCCAAGATCTGACGATTTGACACAGTTGGACCTTTTTTGGGGATTATTTGAATATACTTTGCAAGAAATTGGAGCCGTTGATTCGTAATTTTTTGACGAAAAATGCAACAACCGAATTCACCTGATTTGGCTCCCTGTGACTTTTTTCTGTTCAATCGAGTTAAAAAACCATTACGGGGAACGCGTTTCAACAGCCGAGAGGAAGTAATGGAAAAATCGCAAGAAGCACTGATGGATTGGATCAAACGCTGGAATAAGTGCGTTAAAGTCGATGGGGATAACTTTGAAGGGGACAATATAGATTTAGATAAAAAACTTGTATTTTTAATTTTCTGAATAAATTCCGGTAACTTTTTGATCAAATTGGTATGTGTGGTGAGCGGAATTCTGACATATTTTCTCATTTCTTCTTTGAAAATAATTTTATGTATTGCGTATATGTCAAATTTCGCTCTACATAAGCACTTTCCTCCATCAGGAGTGGTAATCTGTATACAGTGGCTATCCACGGAAATCTATCAAAGACATTTTTTTTAGTGTCCAATGCTAAATAAAATTTATAAATATTTATCATAAAATAAGATTTTTTCACAAAAACTGAAAATTGTCTATTTCTATCTATCAAAGTACTATTAAACGATGTATTAAGATATAAAAGGAACTTCGTTAATATAATGTGTGATTTATTAATTGTTTGGTTTTTAAATTTGCAAAAAAAGTACAGAAAAATTACAAAAGTTTATAAAAAATTTTATTGACGTCAATAAATCAATACTTGCCATTTACTTTTTAAAGGTTATTTAATATAAATATTCAAAACTATTATGTTTTATGTGATCCATATGAGAGGTTTAATTTTAAACGTCTTTTTCTAGTATATCGGCTGCTATCTCACTAATAACACGTGTAATATTATCTTCCAAGGTTATAAGTGATGTTGGTTTATCGGAATAGATGAGTGACTTTAGGAAGCCTCATAAAAAAAATAGTCTAGAGGCGTCAAATCGCACGATCTTGGCGGCCAACTCACCGGTCCGAAACGTGTGATAATTTTGCTCACCGAAGTCATCTTTCAATATGTCCATTGTTTCACGTACTGTCTGGCATGTAGCATCGTCTTATTGATATCACATGTCGACCAGATACAGTTTTTACATTTTGGGCAAAAAAAAGTCCAAAATCATAGAGCGAAGGCGGACGCCGTTTGTCGGTAATGTAGCGGGCGCCATTTACCCACACGCGTTGGTGGTTTGATGTCCAATAGCGTAACATTGCTGGGAAATTTTGTTACTTGCCATTTACTTTTTAAATGTTATTTTATGTAAATATTTAAAACTACTATGTTTTAAGTGATCCATGCGAGAGGTTTAATTTTAACTTCAGCTGGTATCTCACTAATAACACGTGTAATGTAGTCTTTAAGCATTGGAAGTGATGTTGGTTTATCGGCATAGACGAGTGACTTTAGGAAGCCCCATAAAAAAATAGTCTAATAGTCTAGAGGCGTCAAATCGCACGATCTTGGCGGCAAACTCACCGGTCCGAAACGTGTGATAATTTTGCTCACCGAACTCATCTTTCAATATGTCCATTGTTTCACGTACTGTGTGGCATGTAGCACCATTTTGTTGAAATCACATGTCAACCAGAGGCAGTTCTTCCATTTTGGGCAAAAAAAATTTGAAATCATCGAGTGATAGCGGGTGCCATTTACACACACGCGTTGGTAGTTTGATGTCGAATAGCGTAAAAATTGGTGGGAAATTTTGTCACTATGGCTAGAATTGCTTGCTCAGTAGGTCGATTATTAAGTGAGCGAAACACATTTTTCACAGAGTACGAATTTTAATAATAAAATTGAATAATTTGCAAGTGTTACTCGGGTGTAAGTCTTTGCATGATGAAATGGCACTAATACTTTTGACTGAGCACTTTTGACTTTGACAAACGTCACGATATGTAATTTTTTTGTATAGCAAACTCGTGGATTTACCAAGTTTGACATGCAATTTAATGGGACTGCTTTGCTCCAAAATTCGCTCTTACATTTTTCGTAACGCACTACCCTCACTTATAACGCTATTTAGGGTTGAAATTTGTACTGAACATCTAAGCAGTTCTTCCATTTTGGGCAAAAAAAATTCGAAATCATCGAGTGATAGCGGGTGTCATTTACACACATCCGTTGGTAGTTTGATGTCGAATAGCGTAAAATTTCTAGGAAATTTTGTCACTATGGCTAGAATTGCTTGCTCAGTAAGTCGATTATTAAGTGAGCAAAACACATTTTTTACAGAGTACGAATTTTCATAATAAAATTCAATAATTTGCAAGTGTTGCTCGGGTGTAAGTTTTTGCATGATAAAACGGCAATGCTTTTGACTGAGCACTTTTGACTTTGACAAACGTCACGAACATGTCAATATATTGTACAAAAAAAAAATATGAATAAAAATTCATATTATAACCGAAAACAAAAAGTTCAAACGCACACGCACCTATTTTTTTAAATAAAAAAAAACCCCAAAATTACTTTTGTACTTATCTCATTTTCATACTGATTAAGGGTATATGAATATAAATAAACACAGCATAATCTTTTACTTATGTTTATTTCATAAATACTGTAAGATAAAAAGCAGAATATCTTAAGGGAAATATGGTTTATATTTCCATTATCATTCCATTTCCTATAGAGAAATATTAAAGAAAATCTTCAAGTAAATAAAATACAATTAATTAATTCAGAATATATAATTTAATTTGATAAATCCAACAATTTTATTGCTAGGCAAATTTGATATTTTCATCTATAGACACTTTGAATTGTCTACTTTTATAAAGGTTTAACATAATGGTAGAGTGGTGTATTGGTGGGCTTTTATAGAATAATATGGTAACTACACGTATAAGTATGTATATAATATATTTTACAATAAAAAGCATTTGTCTCAAAATGGTCGTTAACCTAGACTCTCGCAAATGGGTGGTAACTTAATAAAATTGAATAAAACCGTGTGGGTAAATCAATATAAGATAAGAAAAATGTGTGTAGGATAAAAAAAGAAAAGGATAATGCATACATAGATGATAAAAAAAGATGAAAATAAGGGCACAAATGGAGAAAAGGAATAGAAAAAGATTACGAAAAGAATTATATAAACCGATTTGGTGCTTGTTATGACGTTTATAGTTCCCCATGCCAAGGGTAATATCAGTGATAATATGGAACATCAGTAAAATTCCACATTGCCTGCAAATGGTTGAAAACGCGAAAAACTTTTCGAAATATACTCGTAACTTAAGATATTGAAGAAGACGATGATATTTTGTATTATATTCGTATGTAAGTATGTTACGAAAAGATGGTTATATAAATACCATGAAATTTTGACAGGCACTCGAATAATAAAAGCTCAGCTCATGTGTGTTTGACTGAACTGAGATAATAAAATTAACTATGAGATTTATGGATAGCATGTTATGTCTATAAAAAGACGGAATCTTGAAAATACAATTTAATATGAGCCAATGTCTCCATTAAATTCACGAGATGGTGGTGGTGGCGGCTCATCATATGGAGTGTGATTTGAAGAAGATTTCAAATGGAATCATTTCGATAATGGAAGAATTCCAAGTCTGCTTGCGGTATGATTCCAAATATAGGATCTATAGTGAACTTAGAATTTACCCATTGTATTTGGGCTATGTAAAAATATTCTAAGAAAAAGTCGTTATTATCATTTCTTTCTCACGCTATTTGCTCACAGGACGAAAAAATGACTTTTTTCCTCCTAAGGACAATATTTCTTGTTAGTCAAGTTAGAGTAAAATTGGAAGATACATAGTTATAGACGGTGGATTTATTTTCATTGTTCTTGACGAATTGTTAGTTGTCTGTTTTACATTTCCTTTTAAGAAGGATATACAGAAAATGGCTCATGTTGTAGCATGACGAGTCTACGTTTGAGCAGAACACATGCATGAACAACTTACTGTCAATTGATATCAAGCGATGATACTATTCGTAAAATTTATGTCACTTTAATATCGGTGTTTATTCGATAAAATTACCTTTGATTATTTCCAAATGCGATAAGGTAATATTGTTAGACATACCATAATTATAAATGACTTTTTCAATACTCATTTAACGATTATTCGAGAATTACAATGTAGCTTCAGATAATATCGATTCAGAGACTGATAAAACCAAACGATAATTATTATCATCATCAATTCGATGGAAAATCAAAGATAATCGTTCGTTTTATCTATCCGGAATTTTTTTACTTTGGTTTTTTTTTTTAAATTATTTTCCATATAACGAAATATTGTAGATACATTTTCTTTCAGAATATGAGGTATGGCAGCAAAGAAATGAGACTGTTTTTTTTTATCAAAAATTTACGAGGGTCATTCAACAAGTACTTAGCCTACAAAAGAAAAACGAAAATTTTGGAAAGGTGGCAATTTACTTTTTCACATAATCTCTTTCAAGCTCGATACACTTGGCCCAGCGATGCTCTAACTTTTTTAACCCGTCCAAAAAATACATTTTCTCGAGGGAAGCAAAATAGGCCTCCGTGGCGACGATAACCTCCTCATTCGACCCAAATCTATTCCCGGCGAGTGATTTTTTCAGGTTTGGAAAGAAAAAGTAGTGACAGGGGGCCAAATCTGGAGAGTGCGGTGGATGGGGCAGCAATTCGTAGCGCAATTCGACCAATTTGGCCATGGCGACGGCGGAGGTGTGAGCCGGCGCGTTGTCGTGGTGGAACAGCACTTTTTTCTTCGCAAAGCGGGGCCGCTTTTTCTTCAATTCGACGTCAAATCGGCCCAATAAGTCAGCATAGTAGCGCCCCGTGATTGTTTTACTCTTCTCGAGGTAATCGATGTGGATCACACCTTGTGAATCCCAGAAAACGGTGGCCATCACCTTTCCGGCCGATCGAACAGTCTTCGCCTTCTTCAGAGCACGTTCGCCGGGTGAAGTCCACTGTTTCGACTGTTCCTTGGTCTCTGGTGTGTACCAGTGAATCCATGTTTCGTCGACGGTCACGAAACGACGCAAGAACTCCGCTGGATTGCGCTGAAACAGCGCCAAACACGTCGCCGATGTGCTCTCACGGTTGCGCTTGTTTTCTGGTGTGAGCAAACGCGGCACCCATCGCGCCGACAGCTTTCTCATGCCCAGTTCTTCGTGTAGAATATGATGCACCGTTCCTACTGCGATGCCCATATTCTCAGCTATCTCGTGAACCTTCCGTCGACCGTCTGCCAACACGCTATCGTGGACTTTTTTAACGTTTTCCTCCTTAGCAGCCGTTTTCGGGGCACTTGGGCGTGGCTCATCAAAAATCGACGTGCGGCCACGAACAAACTCGTTGAACCAATTCTTGACGGTCGCCATCTGAGAAGAGTCATCATACACAGCATCCAAGCGATCTTTGATTTCGCTGCGCGTTTTCCCTTCCAAAAACAAGAATCTATTCACCGAACGATATTGTTCTTTTTCCATTTTTGTGCAACTGACCGACAAGCTCGCTTTCAAAGGCTCTCAAGACAAAACTAATAAAGGGCATCGACTGAAACTTTGACAGTAGGCTAATAAAAGAATGTACTGCACGATAAGTACTTTTTGTGACAGCGGTTCCATCGGGCGGTGAGGCTAAGTACTTGTTGAATGACCCTCGTATTTTAATTTTTATATTGTATATCAATTTTATCTTATTTGAAGTAGTTCCTTTGGGCAGCTATACGTACGTGGAGACTTTTTTCCACTCTTCGTAGCAGAATGGAAGGGTTCAACTGAAATCGACTTTAGGTCTTTTTTAAGGTTTCAACTGAAAAATATGATATCCTTTCGAGTGTATCGTGTGGAATAAAAAAAGCCACACGGGCTAAGATTAAGCGAAAAGGAGCCTTGGGAAATAAAAGAAAACTACTTTTTTTCGATAGAAAATTGTTGGTGGAGATGATATAGTTCAATCTGAAGCGAGAGAACCCTTATTCGTCAGTTTTCAACATTCAAAAACTCCTTGAGTGGTATTCGTCCTTCAATTCTACTCGGCCCTCTAAAAGTATTTTACACTATCAAAAAAATGGTGCATAGACTTTATGGAGCAGCTTTATTTCTGCAATGTCCGATCTGATGCGAAAAACTCTTTTGCTGAGCCTTTTTCAAGTATTTATTTATAAAAAAAATAATTATCTTTAACGTTAATCAGCATTCTGACATCACAAGAGCTCTCCATCGCTCCACATTTTCATCAGTTTTCAATGTTGAAAAACTCCCTGAGCTGGATTCGTCCTTCAATGCTTCTCAGCTCTCCAAAAGTATTTTACGCCTTTATGGACCATCCAAGTATCTACAGTGTTCGATATGATACGAAGAACCCTATTGCCGAGCCTTTCAAGGATTTATTTATACAAAAAAAAAATGCTTTTATGAAGAAGTCCTTGAAAAAAACCAGTCTCTAAGCAGTTTTCAATGTTGAAAACCTCCCTGAGCAAGGTTCGTCTTCCACTAATTTTTACCCTGCAAAAATCCTTTATCCCACCAAAGATCTTGTGCCCTTTACAAGGAATAGTTCCCAATTTTTTGTATAGCAAACTCGTGGATTTACCAAGTTTGACATACAATTTAATGGGACTGCTTTACTCCAAAATTCGCTCTTACATTTATTGTAACGCACTACCCTAACTTATAACGCTATTTAGGGTTGAAATTTGTAATACACATCTAAGAGGAACTGACATACAAGCTTTTGCCATGTAAAAGTCCTTTCTTGGCACTAATGTACAACCTTTGTTTAGGGGAATTCCGTTTTGGAGGGACTAACGCACTGGCTACCTAGAGTGGAAGTCCGCATTGTTGCCAGATCGGTCTTAGCAAAGTCAGTGCCAATACTTTTTTAAGACATCTTGTACTATTCGTAGTATTAACTCTCGAGTGGGGCTTTTATTATAGGTAAAAATAAAGGGTGACCTAAACAACCCGAAATAAGTAATTGTTTCTCTGGCTGTATAACATTTGGAACCGTCTTGTTGAAACCACATGTAGTCCACGTTCATATCTCGAAATTTAGACATAAAAAATTGTAATTAACTGAGAAGCTGCATTTTATGAACCCCGAATGCGACAATTTTGTGGATAGCCATCAAGATGAAAATGAGACTCATCGCTGAAGATGATTTTATTCGAAACTTAATTATTTTTAAAATATTGCTCAACAATGAAAACGCATTGTTCTTTCGTTTACCACTCCATTTTCAATAACCCTGATCTGTCAGCTATCAAACTATCTATTTTTACGATGGCAACATTTTACCGTACAAATGGCGCAAAATTCAAATCTTGCGTAGAGGTTTGGATCAGCCTATAAAAGTACATTCTCCAAAAATATATATTTTTTTTGGCATATAAAATTCATCGTTTACAATTTAGTATTTTTTATTCATTTGCCTGTAAATGTAGCTCATTTAAAATCTGGCTTATATCGTAAGACTTACTTAAAACTGGATTTTCAATTCTTCAATACTATCGACACCATCGGAATTCGCCCCTTTTTAATATTAAATATAAAACGGTAGCAAAGAGTAAAAGTTCAAAAAAAGAAAAGAAAAAAAAAACATTGCAAAAAGAGTTAATTCCATTATATGTGTATAGTAAAAAAGGTGGAAATGTGGAAAAAAACCACCCTGAAAAATGTATGAATGTTTAATGGTTGAGGAATTTTTCAACTTCCAAAACAGAAGCGAAACGATTGTAGATTTATTTCGTTTTATCGAAACCATTTTTCCGCCATTAGGGAGAGACTTAAAATCTTAAAACTTGTGCAAAACTTCTCACAAGTAACACCATATTATCAGCATGTTATTTCGAAACAGGACAATAGGGTTGGGGGGTGGTGAAAATCGAATAAAACAGAAAACTACACTTATGCTCGAGAGAAATAAATACAGGAAAAACACAGAAAATACAGAAATAAAAAGAGCCACGCAATGGAGTAGATAAATTTATATATGAACAAAAAAAAAAAAGCCCTGATATCATATGGGCACGTACATTGGAGATTCGATGCGAGGCTGGGGATAAGCAACAAATAAGAACGAACGCGGTGGACGTTTTTGGGGTCTGGCATAACTGAGATATGGAATAGCGAAAAATGCCATGACGTGACGATGTTAAGATGAGCAAATCCTCTTTAGTTTTGTAGTCTGGTGTGATAAAAGAAATTTCTTCCGATAGTGAAGAGCTTTTTTCTTGACATTTACACACATGTTTACACCAATGATTTTTATATATTGTAGTTGAAAGTTCCTTTTGTATGAGTATAAGATAGAACGTGCATAGTTGGGGTAACTCACATATTACACAAGGACAAGGACAAGGACAACCGGGGGTCTTCATGTTCGTAGAGTACGTGCTTATATAAAAGTAAAGCATATCAAGTACAATATTTGCCAACAAATGTTCATTCTTCGACTTGACTGGTTATTTGATAAGGAATGAGCACGAAACCTAAAATGGGGTGTAAAAGTAAAGAGCGACAACAAATACGACCAAAAATCGGACTCTGCGCCCCCCCCCCCCCCTTCTATTTATTTTTCTATCAATTGTTTGTGGAAGAGAGGAGCAGAACCAGCAACGAAATTGACTACAGCAAAGCCTCTGATATCCTGGGCAAAAAGAGAAATGAAAATAGAAACAATCAGATTCCCAGCCCCATAAAGATGTATCAGGAATTGACTGCTATCTGCCGGCAGGACGTGAACAGCTTCGGCTTAGTCTAGTGGCTGTCGTGCGGTGGAGCTTATGCTAGCAGTCAATAGTATCCTTATTACACATACGTTCAAACATATGTGCTTGGAATTTAGTGTGATATATTTGTCGGACATAGTTTGCATACTAATCGTCATTTACCAACCATTTTATGCCAAAAGATATTCGGCTGTCGTGGACCAAAAAAATGTTTTGCATAATTTGTAGGAATTTTTTTTTTTTTTTTGGTTGTTGTTGGGTTTTGTAAATTTACAGTAAAGAAATTCGGCTCTTCTTTAGCTTTATTATATAATATCTTCACTAAGTAAGATTGATATTGAAGTGAATTAAACAACAAAGCACTATAAAATTGTCGTTTACGAATAGCCGCATTACACCGCAAATATTCTCGCCTCTCTTTTTTCACTAAAGTTTATTTTGAGGTTTTTGTTCTCCGGAAGTATTGGATTTTAATATTTACGATATTAGATTTTTACATAGAAAAGGTTTTGTAAATACTATTAGTTTCCTGATTTACTATAATATTTACAAACTTAAATACTAAACATATATTACAGGAATTTGAATTTCATCATTAAAATAAATTTATTGGAAAATTATTTAACATGCATTTCGATTTATTGCGTTAGCAAAATACGAGTATTCATTAAATCCTCTATAATTGATGAAATATATTAATATAATTTCGATAGTATCGAATAAAGTTTATTGTTTTTGTTATTATAGTAAATTTATGGTGTTTTTTTTTAAGAAAATGCCCTTAAAATTCCTCTTTTTTACAATTGATATTCATTTTATTGTTCGGAAAGTTAAGTCTTTTTGTATGATATTTGAAAAACATATATATCATAAAATATAAAATTTATTTAGATAAAGACTTGCCAATTTATAATATAGATCAATTAAGGTAAGATAAACCTGTTACATACTTGCTAGAAGAACAGACTTTGGATGTTAATTTTCAGACAAACTTTTCTTTAGCGATTAGGCTCAGTTCTCGCTCTGTGAATACAAGAATAATAAAAATTGCCATATATGAAATCCTGAGAATCTAAAAAAAAAATCTGAAAAAGCCTTTTTGTCCGCTAAAAGAGACTATGTGGTGTGAAATTGGGTCCGAAGGTGTCGTTGGCCTGTATTTATGTGAAAATGCACAAGTAGAGGTCGCTATTAACCATTCTGAGCGCTATAGCCGTATCGTAAACAGTTTTTTTGTTGTTGACCTGAACTTGAAGATTTTATTTACGCAGACAATTTTTAAATTTCTGAATATTCTAAAACCAACAATCGTTATGTAATGTTCGACTTAATAACTTAAGTACTCAAAAATGCTTCTGGATTGGATCTGATAACTGGCCAGGTAATGAAAGAACTCTCAGAAGTGGGTTACCTGAAGCTTCAGTTCATTATTAATACTTGCTTCAAGTATGTACCCAAACTTTAGAAAATCGTCCTAGTGATTCGTGTACCAAAACAAGGAAAGCTACTAACAGTTTTAAAACTGACCGACCGACTTCTCTACTACCCACAATAAGAAAACATGTTTGAAAAGCTTACCTACTTTCAATATCATGAAAGAAAGAGATCTCATCCCAACTTATCCGTTTTGCTTCAGAGAAAAACACTCCACTAAAGATCAAGTGCATAGAATTACAAATAAACTGAAAAAGCTCTAGAAGAGGAAAAGGTACGTCCAGCAATCTTTCAGGATGTTGCGAAAACATTTGATAAAGTGCTTATGTACAAACTGAATAAAGGTCTCCAAAAACAATTCTTTGTATTGCTCTTTTCATATATTTCAGAGAGGCAGTTTAGGGTCTGGTATAGTCAAGCATATTCTGATTTAAAAAATATAAAAGTAAGAGTATTAATTATATACAAAAGACATCCCAGAAAATGATGAAATATTAATGCCTACATTTACAGATGACATCGGAAAAATGGCGGCAGATTCATCTATTGAAAAAGCCACTAAAAAACTCCAGAATGCATTAAATAAGGTCAACAAAGAACGACTAAAAAACTGCAGAATGCATTAAATAAGATTAACAACTGAATGGAGCTATGACCTATTAAACTAAATGAAGCAAAATCTTGTACTTAGCAGGTCCTAAAATTTCCAACAAAACAATAAAAGAAAGATAAGTCATTAGTTCATTTCAACTAAAATTGGTCATAGCACATTGCAGGGTTAGAGTAGTCTCTTCGTTTTTTTCTAGGTTTTAATCTTATTGGGAGGGGCAGGGGGAGGGGAATATAATGTCCGAATTGTGCAAACAAATTATTAAAAACTATTTTATAAATAATAGCCTAGTTTTGGAAAAGAGGTTTTGTGCCTGCTATTTTATCGAGATTTTATTTAATAACATAATTGCAAGATTCAAGCAATGTTATCCATTAGAAATTTTATCAAATTCTAAATTTAATATATGTTTTATTTAATAATACTTTCTTAAGTACAAATTGGATAATAATATTATATTATTTAACGTGATTTATCTGTCATTAAACATAAAACTACGAGTCACCTACAACCATAGGGATTGAGTTATGCTTAATCAACGCACCATCATTACTGTCAGTTTACAGTCAGTAATGAGTTACAAGCTGACTACTCTAACTGTTAGTAGTGAGGCCTATCTAAACCTCTACTGTCATAAGTAGTGACAGCACCCGAGATAATTACCAGTATCTTCCACCAGCGATCCGAACACCGTACACGCGATATGGGTATTAACCACAGCCACTACGTTGCTACCTAAGGCACCTCACCTTTGTCGGGCACCGTGTGTTTTAACACCATGGGAAACCCCGATTCCCGTAGTACCAATTTTTGATTTAAGAGTACTTCGGTTCGTACTTCACTCATTGAGCTACGGTAAGGAATCTTGTAAATTTCTGCGAACCGCTAAGCCAGCTCAGGTATACGGGTTCGCCAACACCCGAAAGTACAACCGGAATTAACCTTGGTCTTTCACTCGATTGTAGACACCTTGCGTGTCATTCACATATTTATTCACAAACCATTCTCGCTCTCCTCTCAAGTAGTGCCTCCGAAGCTACACCACGCCTGTACAGGAACCCATTCATATTGCCGTGTCCCGTGAGTAAATACCCCAAGGTACAGACCAAATTCAAATCCATACGCAGATGCAAAGAACACATCCGAAATCTGCCATTCTCACAATCATCCCATTGACGTTGCCAAATTTCATACATTATGTTCAGGACCAGTACACGCCGCTGGCGTGAACTAAGATCCTGAACGTCTCCATTCGTAACCGGACAACCAGCAAGCAGGATCCATGGAATTTCTCCTACGCAGCACCTCTAGGTCCCATGGAATTTCTCTCATGAGAATCTGTATCGCCTCGGTTGACACGGTTCTACACACATTCAAACATCCATACACAGTATTACAAATTGGATACTTTTTTTAATAGTGTAGAGTGTACTGAAAATTTAGGAACGATTTGAATTTTACGCCATTTGTGCGGTAAAGTTTTGCCAACAAAAAAAGAGACACTGCGACAGCTGACAGTTCAGAGTTATTACAAGTGGAGCGCTACACATTCGAATAATGAAGGCTTGTTAAAATCCTCTTCAGCAATGAGGCTCATTTTCGTCTTGATGGCTTGGTTAATCTAACAAAATTGTCACATTTGGGGTTCAGAAAATCCACGAGTGATTATTGAGAAACAAATGTATTCACAACTTGTTACTGTTCAGTGCGGATTTTGTGCTGGACGCATCATCGGATCATCCTTCTTTGAAAATGCAGCTGTCCAGTCAATGACAGTTAATAGGTTTCAGTTTTTTGTATCTAAATTGCGAGATATGGATACGGGCGACATGTGGCTTCAACAAGCCGTTGCCACATGCCATACAGCGTGAGAAACAATTTAATTACCGCATGCGTCATTTTCTTCTTTCCTTAACTTTGGGACACCCTATATAACATGCTATACTCGTATAAAAAAGGAAAATTTTAATTAAAAATTTTACAATCGCAAAGATGAACAAAAATTAATATTTTCCTATTCCTAAAATAAAATTTACTCATTCAGAAACAGAAACACAGCAGGATATACACTATGTTGTCAATGGCAGTATGCCTTTATTAAATTAATCAGTTTTCATTTACAGTCACAAGGGTTAATAATATACAAAAAATAAAATAAAATTTACTACAGTAAATAGTAAAAATTTATTTTTTGCTAAAATATACCAGCTTTTCTGGTAATAATAATAATATGGATAGTCTGCAATTTATAAAGCACAGTTCAAATTATAATAGCTAATAGTTAATTTTTTTATGATTGTTCCTTTACAGAAAATATTTCAAAATTACATTTTTTTACTAATAAAAATGATAAATAACAGAAAATATTTGTGAGCAAAATTAAGAGTGTCCATGACTATGAATGAACAAATAACTTTTGTACTTCTTAATCGTAAATATGATGGAGAAAAGTTTTTACTTGAAAATAAAATTCGAATCGTAAACGTAATTTAAAAAGATTAAATCATTACCAGAGTTTCAATATTATGAATTTTATAATGGATTTTATTCGATCGTATATTGTGAAGGAGTTTTTTTTTTTGTTGTGTATGAACAAAATTGCCACATATAAATACGATTACTGTGACTGTGTATGGTGGTGGGTGTCCTTTTGGAATATTTGCAAAATTTCAACATTGTTCGACAACAGTAAAAAGTGTATTCGGATCCTTTTTAGAGTTTCACAAAATCGTAAACTAATTTTTATGATATTCTCTTTGGTTATAAAAAAAAAAAATAATAATAATATCGTTACACGAAATATCATTGTTATTACATGCTTTTATTATCCTTTCGACATTACATTTTGGAAACTGAGGTATGCACATTTTGTTGCTATTGATTTTCATATTACAGCTAAACGAGTATGATTTTGGTTTTGCCATTTCCGTTTCCCTATAATTTTTCTATTCATTTTTCAGCTTCCTCTTCTGCTTTCTTTATGTGATAAATATTAAAATGTGTAAAAATTTTCCAAATAAAATTTATAAATTTTAACTACTTTCGAACATAAAGCGTAATATTCTCTTATAGGGGCAGAACTGTTGTTGGCGTTTTGTAGTAAAAGCATTGAACTAACATAAAAACTTTATACTGGACAGATATCAACGATGGATGACAATTTTTATTGAACTTTTTTACTCAAATATCAATCTATAAAATGTGTTTTTTTTTCTTCTCTCGAAAAGTGCACCATTTACCATTATCAGTAACGCGATCGATCCTTTCAACCGGCCATCAATGTTAATATCCTTCAAAATGTTCAGCAGTTGAATAGAAAGGGTATTGGTATTTTTTCACCGATTCAGTACTGTTTGGGGATGAAATTTGTACTCTTTCTATAACATTCAACTGCAAACGTACTTGCATTCTCAACGTTGAATAGCAAGAAGAAAGAGAGACGAATTTGTTAAAGAATATAGGTTGAAGTAAGAAAATTTTCCAACTTGTACAATCGAAGGAAAATAAAAATCCCTCCCAAAAAAAAAAACAAGTTAGCTGCACACTTGGGAATGATATAACGAGACATTGGGAACAAATAAAAATCTGTGATGGTGCTAAACGTGCATTTGTAAATTCAGTATTGTAAAAACGGAATAAATGAACAAAATATCAAATAGAAATAAATAAATTCCCTGCAACTATGTACGCTGCTTGCTTTTAAGCGAGAAAAATAGAATAAACATTTCCATAAAAAAGATATGTTCAATAAGAAAAAATAAATAGGAAAAAGTTACTGGCAAAAATATACAGAGAGAAGATGGGACCATCCTCCAAACCTTTGGAAGGAGTCGAATAAGACATTCAAGAATCAGACGCGCACGAGTTGAAATGTGTGAAAGACGAATCTAATACTGATCCCCTGAGATGATTCCGAAGAGAAATTTCTTAAAGTTATTTCAGATACGAAGAAGATGCACTATTAAT
Source organism: Atherix ibis (assembly GCA_958298945.1). NCBI lineage: Eukaryota > Metazoa > Arthropoda > Insecta > Diptera > Athericidae > Atherix > Atherix ibis. Next base: position 23,107,834 of record OY282605.1, on the reverse strand, counting down.
GTGATGTACACTTAGAAATTTTACTGAAATTTAGCTTTTGGCAATTTTTTTCTATTCTCCTACGGCAGTGGAATTTCTTAGCACTAACGATTGAATTACTTTTGATTTGGCATTTGGTTGATAGTGAACAGAATAAAATGGAATACAACACGAGCCTGAATATATTATTGCATTTATACGAAAAAGTAGTAAATATTTTGGAGTGTTTTCGGCAAGGACGAGCTTTTTTATATACTGATCCAATACTAAAAATAATTTACTTTTGGGAATGAATTTCTGACAATTTCTTATTTGTTCCAATCAAATTTGAATTTACTTTTCGTTACAATAACAATAACTTAACTAATGTATAGTTTTTTTTGTACGTTATCGGTAATAAAGAATGTCCCAAAGCTCTATGCAAGATTTGAATTTTGTGCCTCTTGTGCGTTAAAGTGTTACCAATGAAAAAAAACGACAGCTGACAGTTGTGACAGCTGACAGTTTCGGGGTTATTAAAAATGGAGTGCTACACGAAAGAACAACACGTTTTCATTATTGACAAATATTTAAAAAATAATTAAGTTTCGAACAAAATCATCTTCAGCGATGAAGCTTATTTTCATCTACAATAAATTACTTGCTTAATCCACAAAATTTTCGCATTTGGGGTTCAGAAAATCCACGAGTGATTATTGAGAAAAAAATGCATCCACAACGTGTTACTGTTCGGTGCAGATTTTGTGCTGGAGGCATTATTCTTCTTCGAAAATGCAGCTGATCAGGCAATAATAGTTAATGGTGCTCGCTATCGCGACATGATAATCTAGGTTTTTGTGCCTAAATTGCAAGATATGGATGTGGACGACATGTGGTTTAAACAAGATGGTGCCACATACCATACAGCCCGATAAACAATTACTTCTTGCGTAAAGTTTGGGGCATCGTGTATCCATATCTAAAATGTCAAAAGTGGGGCGGGTGTAGTCGTACCTTATTACTATCTATCTAACACCTTTGGTAAATCCCTTCTGTGGCTATTTATTAAAACTGAACCCTTCTGTGGCAATCTTAAGAGCCGCCTGCGGTCATTATAGAGTCCTGGGAACGCGGGGTTGAATACTGGCACTGAAATAATTCCCCAGGCGTGAATCAGTCTAACAAATTCATCGTCTGTTCTAAAAAAAAGGGCGGAAGAGGTCCTCAAACTCAACAAATCGGACCTAAGACTCTTCATTGTATATCATCTTAATAAGATAAGCAACACTGGCGCAACAATCTGTCATTTTTGCTCCGAAGAGGTAAATGTCAAAGCATCTACGCTGCGATTGCAATGTAATTGCCCGCCAGAGACTTCGACATCTTGGTTTGGGATTCACTGATCCCTACGATATTTTCTGTCTACCAACCAATATGATATTGAGGTTCGCTAAAAGCCTCAATATTACTATTATCTGAGTTCGGGTTTTTCACCACAACCGACCTTATTGGCTGAAGTGGTTTTGAGACTATGTGCATCTTCCTATCCTCCTTATATAATTATTATTTTTATTATCATCTTTACTGACAGTCAAACAGCTCTCAAAGCTATTCACGACCTTTTAAATGATTCTGTACTCAACGAGATTCGACATGGTCTACCCAACAATAGGAGTGTCGTGTGTATGTGAGAATTATAGGAAAAGTACGGACTGATCAGATGAATTGAGAATCTCTCCAATATATGGTACTGACAGTTATCCCTAGTCTGCTCCTAGATCCAATAATAAAAACGCTCAGGCACGCAAAACTTGAAGTCGCCAAATGGCCTCATGATCGTGGCGCTGTAAAGTGACCCTTAGGTAATATCTAAAGGATCTGTTTTGAATGTATATAGGAATTTAATTATATTTAACATAATATTAAAAAGGACTATTTTTTTATATTCACTAAAAATGAATCGATTTTTTTCAGCGTTGTGAATGGGTTTTTATATGTCAAAAAAAAAAACATTTTTATTTAAGATAACTTAACTATCAAATTTGTATCCGAAAAATTCATATATCAATTTATGGGAGTGGACAGATCTTAGATAAATATTTTATGACTTTAAAGGATCTCTACGCTACTTTGGTTAGCTATCGTTTTGTCAGTTGACATCTGTCAGTAAGTTTAAATACGCCATTTTGGTTAGTTGTCGTTTTATCAGTTGACATTTGACACTTATAGAGAAGAGAGCGCTGAACTAATTACAGGCTTCAATAAAGTGTAATTAATGTAAAAATATTTTACAAAAGTAATTCCTTCATTTCTGTGGTCGAGAGGCTGAAACTGGCGGTTTTAGAATAGGATCTTTAAACGACAATATTGCTGCGGTGTGTGTAAGTGTAGTTGAAAAGCCGGCAAACTTTTTCAAACCGTTGAAGCAAAACATTTAAAATTTCCAGACACAAGACCCTGATTTTTACAGGAAATTAGTAATTTTTTATAAAAATATTAGCTGATTCTGGGGACGTGAAAATTAAGAGCCAATTGACGAACGGCCTGTGGGCGGTACAGTATTTGGACCGGAGGGTTTATTTGTCCGTATTCCTTTCTGGACGCTGCTGGTAATACTGTTACGGTAACTGATAGGTAATATAGAGCTATGCAAAAAAACTTTTTCATCCCAGATTTTGGCCAATCGAAGTTGAGGCCACCACGTCAAAAACTGCACGCGCTATGATGGAAATTCTGCATTTTATTTTGACGTTAGACTTGTCGAAATTATTTCGGAAACTGATGATGCCGATGAGTCTCTTCGCTTCTCAGGTTTAACCACTCACGATTTCTTTCTTTAGGAATACTTAAAAAGGAACTGCAGTCAATTTAATCAATGAAATTAATTCGAAAATGTGTGAAGTCGTTTTTTGAAAAAAGCCACTAAAAGGTCAGATATTTTCTGCAAAGACGGTCATTTCGCTGATATTATTTTTTAGCAAAATGACTGACTTTTCGCAAATTATTTGTGAAAAAATGCAGTGAACTTATCTTTAGAACATACTGTATATATTATACTTACGAAAATGCGTTTAGAAAATATTTTTGCAAAGCAGTTTAGCTTACCTGAAATGAAAGAAAGAGAAAATAATTTGTTAGTTTATGAATGTGAAAACTAAAAAAAAATATTTGAATTTTGAATTATGTATACTATCATATTTTTGTAGGTAAAGAAAAATGTCTATAGCCAAACAACTATTAAAAGCATTTCGATTCACGTTCAGATTGTGTTTGTTCGCAGTGCTCATCTCCATACAAGTAGTCTATTACAGTTTAACACAAACCGAATTGCACTCTAGACCTTAATGAGATTGCACGATGGGTAGGACGTTGTAATTTTCTACATCGCATCATCTTAAAACAATTTTCCCTCAAATTCAAAACATTTTCTTGTCATAATTTCATTAGTTTGTGGTGATGGACTTTTCCCAGCCGCAAATATCACGACAGTGCCACCAACAAAATTAAGTAAGCTTGAACGCTCTAAGAAATTTCCCTCTGGTAATGCTATCATCAGACTTGGAGAAAATGTCATTACAACGAAAGTGCACCATCAACATTGGTTTTGGAATATTCCATGTTTTAGAGTTCTTTTAACCGCCCTCTTTTACTTATTTTGCTTTTTTTCTTCAAATAAACAAAATAAAGTGGTGGGTAAAAAAACCGTTTTGCCTTAAGAACATCGAAACTAATTTGTTTTGCGTAAATTTTCTCCCCTTTCTTTCTTAATGCCAATCAGTAAATTACTATTAGGAATTTTGAGAAAATATTGCATATTCAGAAAATTTTGGGACAAATTAATTATTTGCAAATATTTTTTATATTAAATTGAGATATTAATTTTCAATTAATAGTAAAATATTTTCGTTTATATTATATATTTTTAATTAATGGCCGTATTTTGTTATTGTTACATTGATATTCAATCTCACGAAATGATATTTTCAAATGTCTGAAAATGGTGAATACTCTGAGATATTTCTTAGTCTCGCTGGTGTTCCTCAGAGCAGTATTCTTGGTCCTCTGCTGTACACCTTAAGAGCTATTCATGTGTATCTATTTCCAAAGCCCATAGCACAACTAGAATACTTCAACTGGAATCGTATTCAGCTTCTCGGTTACACTCCTTTGGATGACATCGACAGTAACAAAATGACGATCTTTTAAATGTTTTTTTTTCATTTTGGAGAACAAAAAAAAGTCATACGGACTAAAATTACGTGTTTAGGCGGGCAAAAGAGGGGCTTGTCGATGTATATGGCCGTGTAACAGGGGTCGTTGTTATTGTGGAACATTCAATATCCATTTTGACTCGAAGAAACTTTTTCTGAGTTTTCCAAGGACTCAGTCATCAGCCTTGTGCCACAATTTCATCAGTTTTCGATGTTGAAAGCGAAAGGGATTCGTCTTGCACTTCTTAGCATTTAAAAAATTATTTATTTTATTCTATTTTCCCTTTGACAATCCTTTCGGATTATGGAAACCTATTTACAAATGTTCTAATTAAGCTTAGATTATACCGTGTATCTAATAGACGATCTAAACGTCAAATTTACTCTTTTCTGCGCGTCTAACAGTGGCATATATGCGCGAGCACGCACGCACGCACGCACTTTGTGCGTGCAAGGGATTGTGCAGATCCCCCGCAAACAAAATTTTTATATTTAAGGATCAATATAATCATAGTGTAATTGCTTAAAAGAACATCTGCAGGAATAATTAATTGCGATACTTAATTGTTAAAATATTATTTTGTATCGCGTGATGATAATAACATTTTTTTATTAATTAATTCTCCAGTTTGTCGCTGCTGTTCTTAAATTTTATTTACTTCGTATTATGAATAACGTTTTCACATTCACATTTTTATTTATTTTGATTGTTTTAATTCGTTTATTCTTCAATATTTTCGTTAAAATTTTATATTTTCTTTTAACATTTAATACAATATTAATTTCATCATTTATAAATTCGTATTTAAAATCTATATTATTGATTTAAAATTTATTGTATAAATTTATACGCAAACGAAATTATTTGTAAATTTATACGTAAACAATTTTTTGCTATTTTTTTTAAATATTTTCATCAAGTAACCTTCATTTTGCATATGTTAGAGTAACTTTGTATTTTAAACAATAAATATTAAAATAATAAATTAAATAAAATTTATCACAAATAAAATAAATACGAATGAATGCACAGTAAATATCCGAACTGTCAAATGCCAAAATAAACGATGTGCAAATGATGAGTGCACAACGAGCAACAGGAACGACGTCATATGTAATATATGTGCGCCTAAGCTTGATGAAATCATGTATATGGGTAGGTTCGTCGAATTTCCCCTTTTCTAGATTCTTGCGGTGAGGAAAATTTGCGCGCGTACACGCAAAAATCGGGCAATCACCCGATCGGCGAAGTTTCCATAGAGTTAAATGATTTGACAGTGAAAATCGTCTATTAGACGCGCGGTGTAATCGAAGCTCTACAGTTGCATTGGTTTTAAGATCATTTTGTTGTCTACGCTTAGCAGATGATCAGTCCGCTGCATCTATTCTTCTGTTAATTTCGTACAGTTTGCTGTGGTGCCAGTAGGAGACGTGACCATTATGTCAATGTCGGGTTGTTGTCGTTGACCAATACGGGTGTTTGTCCATGATTGGTTTTGGCTTCGGAAAGCTGGTGGGTATTGATATTTTGTGTTTCTGATGGCTAATGGCTCTTTCAGGTGTTTATTTCCGCACTTTTTATGAAGGAAAGGAAAACGGTATAAGGAAATTAAAGTAGCATGAAAAGTAAAGTATTTTTTTTGAAAATCAACGTAGGACCAGAACCTATCAAAAATGCTGTACGCCGCCGGAAAACTTGTACAAAATTCCAGCAAAACATTCACTAAATAATATCGAAAATCATATATACAATTTGATGCTTAAAACAATATAAAAAAATATATATATATATTAAAAGTTATAAATTTACAATATCTTCACTAATGAAAATGTACTATAAAATTATCTATTAAATTAATTGAATTATATTCTAAACCAAAGATGGAGATTTTTAATTTAAAAAAAAAAAAAAAAAAGCAAACGCTTGCAAACATAGTCAATTGATAAGGATTTATTTATTCGAAATTACAAAGGGGGGAAAATTTTCTTTAAAATCGATTAAGGAAGGAGTGTACGGGTACTGCATTTCGATTATAACTGAATAACATCCGTTATGGATCAGGCATACTATGAAAAGGAAAATTCAATCAATTTTTATAGACTATTCTCTCTAAAGATAGAATGATGTTGGGGAGATCCGACTAAAGCCATTTACATAGTTTCTGTATTATTATTGAGATCTATGAGTATGGCCAAAAATCATCTGCCATCTTCTACTGGATTAAAATGGAATAGAAGCTTTTTGTACATAAATAATTAACAAGAGATTCTTCCAAAATCGATTTCCTGTTACGGATTTCAATTTCAATAACAAAGCATATTTGTCGTTATATTGTAGAGTGAAGCAATTATTGAGAGGGGTAGACAGAGGGTTTTTGGGAATCATAAAACGCAAAAAGCAAAATAAAAATTATATAGAAGAACAAGAGAGAAAGATTGACAGCAATAGCAATGCCAACAACAACCAAATATCCTCGAACAAACTGGGAAATATGGTAGGTTGAAGGCAGGCATTCAAATTTAACCCTTTCAAATTCTTTCATCCCCAGAATGACTAAAAACGGTAGAGAAGAGCTACAATATTCAAAAATGAAAATAAACTAATTTAATTTAGCCAAAGATCTAGTAATTACGAAAGTGACAACATTTTATCGAAAAATATGGCCATCAGTTTTTTGGGGGTACACGAGTTATTATTAGCAAGTCAATGTTCAAAAAACATTTTGCAAAATGATTTTTTCTTTTATACTATGTTAAAGACTAATATGGATGTATAGACAAGTGTATTTGGACTCTCGTACATGAAACTGATACATTCTTGTTTATAAGCTTTTCTATGAGTATGTCCCTTGTATAGAAAAGTCGATTAACCAGCAGCTGGATTTGTCCTAATGAAGTGATATTGAATTTGTTGCCCTTTAATTCGGTTTTATAAATGGTCTTAGTTATAGAAAAATTCATGAAAATCTCACTTCAATCAGGCCACAGGAAAAAATTCGTTTATCTCAGGAATTAGAAGCTCAGCGCCATAACTATGGCGAAACTGTTTTATTCGTATACGAAATATCGTCTACTTCGTAGTTGAATTCTGGTAGAATTTCGATGTTAGCGTAGAGGCAAATAGTATCATTTTCGGCTACGATATCATTATCAGTTCTCACGACGACACTGTCATTTCCATCAGTTCCGAAATCATCATCCCTATCGTTATCATTATCGATATAGCTTCCCTTTTACAAATAAAATACTAGATGAGCAACACACATCGAGAATAAAGAGTATGTTTCAGTAGCTCCGGTTTGGTACCCTATTATCACCCTCTTTAAAAGAACCACATGAATAACCCTAACCATCGGGGCTAAGAATTCCCGGATGATACCACTTTGGATACATTGAACACAACCGCATCTCTTTCAGTATCACCCCACCATCTACTTCTCATCGTATTCATAAAGTTCAACCCGAAAACCATTTTCAACATTGAACATTGAACATTGAAGACTGAAAGCTTTATACGGAAAATTCATATTTGGGGCTAATATATTTTCGGATCTGTATGCTGTTCATCCCCTAGTTATCGTTACGTTTCGGGTGCTTTGATCGTTTTATGCAACCATTTACCTACTCGTCTAATGGTCTTTGACCGTATCAAATGATTGCATTTGGATTTATACTGTTCACTTTGAATCTATTTAATCAAAATATGAGTACATCTTATCCTAATCATCCTAATAAGTTTATAATAAATTCTCTTCCATTTTAACTAGCATAAACGATTTATTAACGAATATTTTACGAAATTTATCTTTAATAATGTGGTGATAGTAAAAGTGCAAAAATTTAAATATATATTTTTTTTTATCTAACACCAAATAAAAGTTAATTTCAAAAAAATTTTTTTGTAAAAATAATTCAAATTAAACGAGAATTATTTGTTGCTGACCGATAGAAAAAATTTGATTTATAACAAATGTTAAATATTTTCTAATTAAATTCATTTTAAAGAAGGTAAAGAATTTCTGATAGTCTTGAGGAGTTGGTTTAAATATTTTTAGTTTGGATTTTACGATTAGTATTATTAATTTTTGTAATATTAATTAATAATTCAAGAAACGTATATGAGCTTTATTATAAAGAAAAGGACGTCAATTAGGTTATGTGTCATGGAGTCTATTTGTGAGGTATTCGTCGATTGAATAATGTCTGAAGCAGAGTTTTATTTTGAATGTATGTCTATAAGGGTTGTATTACTGACCTTAATATGTTTGTGAGGGGATAGTTTTTGGCAAAGAATAAAAGTAACATGAGAACTTTTTTGTTGCTGAATCTTTTCTTTCCCTTTTATGAACCAGTTTTAAAGGGATTTATTATTGTTTCGTAAATGGTAGGGGTAGTATTTAAGTTTTTGCTAAGGTATGATAAGGTTGCAGTTTCGAGGTGTGGCGGATCACTGGGATCAATCTGGTAATACTACGAACTTCCCCTTCGTATGACTTGTACGTTAGTCCCTTTTAGACATTCACTACAAGTTTCTACATCGGTTGGTAACTATGCGACTCTACATAAATTTTTTAGTGATTTACGAAAAATAAAACAGGAAAATTTGGAGCAACAATGCGCCTATGGGGAACTTTTCCCCTCAAGAGCCAAGTTTCAAAGGGTCGATAAGAAGCAGACAATGAATTTGATTTTTTGTAAAATTAAATCGTCGTTAATATCTATGGCAAAGGGTAGTTACCAGTAAAAATTAAAAGTTACATAAACAATTTTGTTCGTTTATCTTTAAGCTACAATTACACAATTAGAGAAATGCTCGAATTATATTAAAACTTGTCCATTTTTCATAAAATTCTAGCATTTTTTTAATGGTGTAATAATTGCTCGAACATGTTAGATGAACACCGTCCAATCAATCGAGCATGTTCGAGACGAACAAAATATGGAAATTGGCTCGAATCTCCATGATCGAGACGAACAAAATATGGAGTGTAATCATCTAAAATTATAGATGAGCTCAACTATGCAGCTTAGTTGAGTGAAAAATTTTGACATTCTGCAGTGTGATTTGTGTGAAGAAGATTTCTGTTTTAAAAGTAGTGGTTTTTATGTGTTTTAATTTGCCGGTTTTTTATTTAAAAAAAAAATCACAAAATGATGGCAGTGACGTTGAATTGCCCTATCTAGACATAATCATATTTTGTTTGATGATTAACAGCGAGACCACTTCCATATGGTGATCTAAACCTCCTTGCCAATACGGTAAAAATTGTTGTACAATTATTGCTCGAAGTTCCGCTAATAACTTTCTCTATGCACTGTTATGACCGTGCTTCTCCCACCCAGGCGCTCTTCGTTGTCACCACTTTCGCTGCTATCGTTCAATATCAGCCGCATCATTGCGACTGTTCTCTTCATTGCTGCATTCTTTTAAATTATCCCATTTTCCATATAAAAAAAATTATATTTATTATTTTTTTGTATGTTGTTCAAATATTTTTATACCTTTTCCCAAATGTTTTAAAATCCAAAATGCAAAAAACACAATTTAAGATCTTCCATGGAAAGGAAAAGAATGTCAAATGTCAAATATGTTAGATGAAAACACATCGTAGCTCGAACAAATTCTGACTGGGCGTACTTTGATAGAGCTCACTAGTAAGCCGTGCTCAAAAATCATTCGCGATGGTAATCGAAATAATTTCATATTTATTATATTTGCTATTAAAAATATAGAAAAACAAGTTTTGCAAAAAACACAATTCAAAATCGTTTATGGAAATGAAAAAAATGTCAAATGTAAATTATATGAAAAAACAAATTCTGATTGGGCGAACTTTGATCAAGCTCACGTGTAAGCAGTAATCAGAAATTGTTCGAGCGTTCGAGCACGTGATTGATACAATTTTATTTCAAACATAGGCTCGACCAATTTTCAGCAGCGATTGGTCATAGCTCGATCAAAGTTCGCACAGTCATAATTGATTAAAGCTCGGATTTTTTGCAAATTTTTCAAAAAAACGCCACCGAATATCGTTTATGGAAACGAAACAAATGACAAATATTAAATAGATGAAAAAACAATATTCTGATTGGGTGGACTTTGATCGAGCTCACGTATTAAGAGTGGTTAAAAATTGTTGGAGCATTAAGCACGTGACTGATACAATTTTATTTCAAACATGGGCTCGAACAATTTTCAGCAGCGATTGCTCATAGCTCGATCAAAGTTCGCCCAGTCATTACGATTTTTTGCAAATTTTGAAAAAAATGCCATTGAAAATCGTTTATGGAAACGAAACAAATGACAAATGTCAAATAGATGAAAAAAAAATTGTAGTTCGAACAAATTCTGATCGAGCTCACGTATTAGCAGTGCTCAGAATTTGTTCGAGCGTTCGAGCCCGTGATCGAAACAATTTTATTTCCCCTTCGAAAACCAAAACAAAAATGTTCGAACTGAGGCAGGAATTCGCTCATTGCTCGAATGGTGTAGTCAGTGTTAAAAAGTATTGTCAACTTTCTGTATAAGTTTTGAAGGGAATCAATATGATTTTTTCATAGGATGCAGTATTTGGAGTTTTGTAAAGTGACAGGCTATTAAGGTGTTGCCATTCGAAGGAATACCTTGGGTATAAATATTATACACAAAATAGCTAAGAATTCTTTTTGATGTATTTTCTAAAACCAAATGTGAAGTTCATATCCTTTCAATTCTACAAAGTGGCATACATCGACCAAAAAGATTCCTAGATATCCTACATCACTTTATCACTACTCCTTAACACTCTATAGATTCGTGTATCTAAAAGTCAAATTTCAAGATAGTAAATATAATTTTAGAGCCAAGGGCATTTGGAATATTTCATCCGAATTATGAATAAACCAAAGAAGAAAAAAGCTCTTAGCAAGTATAATTATTTAATTTCTTTTTTTTTTTGAACAACAAACAACAAGTGTATATATATAAATATATAGTTAAATCGATAAATGAAATTTTTTTTTATGGAATACTTTGGGTCTTTACCATATTTTCGTACTCATAACTTATAAAATGGACGAGGAAAAAAGAAAAGAATTAGCAAAAGAACAGTATTCATTGAATAGCTTAAGAGAAGAAATATTAAAGTAAAAGTTGATTACTTTCTTATCACTTAAATGGTATGAATCTTCTGTACATTTCATTCATCTAGCCAATAATCTGCTTTCTGTGATAGCTAATATACTTAATATAAATGTACACGTGCTTATATTGTAGAATACTATATGCGTAAGTAAGAAGTTCGTATTGTGTATAATTTCTTAACGAAATTGTACAGCCGTAACATTTCCTATAATATAGATAGTTAACTGTAGTGTAGTCCTTTCTAAAGGATCTTCGTATGGTTAAGAGGATTCTTTTACTCGTACATTAGTATTCTGGCTGATATGTCATTAGGTATGAGAGTAGAAAAAAAATAATACTAGAAGCCAACGACGAGAGATGACGAGCAACTCTGAAAGGAGAAAATATCACAATTTAATTCTATTTTTGTATGTCTATAAAAGGCATTTGAGTGTCTTTCTTTGGTTATTTCCGATAAGAAAAAGAAAATCGATATTTGCCTTCATTCACAGCTAGGCAACAATTCCACTCATTTCCAATACCCTTTCGTATCCGTTTTACTTCCGTTTGCTTCTAATATTCGTCTTTTTACCACCATCTTAACACCCATTTTAGATGACATTAGTCCGCCCATCAGCATATTTTCCTATAGATTTTCCTCATTACTCTGGTTATCATTATGCCAAACTTCTATACTTCAATAGGTATCATTCGATATACACGAATATTGATAGTATCTCCATGGAATTGAAGTTTACTCTTGTAAGTTGGAAAACATATGTTCAAAAGGTGTGAAAATTCCCATATCGACACGTTGATATTTTTCCTATTTTGCTACGAGTATCTATCTATAATTTTGTCATAGGCAAGTTAGGTTGTTCGGCACCAAACACCACCCCCCCCCCCCAAAAATACAATAAAATATAAACAAACAACAATAAAAATAATAAGAAAAAGGATAATAAAAATAAGGACACACAAAAAAAAACCGCCATTAATTCTAATGCCTACACATGACATTGGTTGGTTGGAGTGATGATGAGGACTTTGAATGATTTTTTTATTTTTTATTGTTGCTTTTGCTGAAGTGTTTTTGAAGCTACGATATTATAGTTATCACTATTGTCATCAAAACATTATCTATAATATAATATTTCGTATTTTTAGATGCCTACATTCACATACCAGTTTTGTCCTTTACTATGGGTGGTTTTTGTTGGTAAAGTGTATTTTACCAAAACCGAATGTTCATACTATTTATTATTATTATTATTAACAAAATGCGTTCATTTTGATGAACAAGTATAATAATGACATATGGGCAATTTGAGAACATTTACTTATGTACACACAAAAGTGGCGTCGAAAAGGTATCGTTCGGATTCGATGGTGTTGTTTTGCTAGAACTTCGACGGAAAAGGACCTCTTAAACTCTCGCTAATATATAGAGAATGTGTACTGAAGGAGGTGCCAACTGACAATGATAGTCAGTTGAATGGTGCGGGTGTAAAATGCAAAATAAAGTAAACAAAATAACAAATAACGAGTTTCCGGTGATGGTCATGTTTGTTTAACACCCTCATCAGCGTAGAATGTCACCACACCAGTTTACATAGCGCGCAATTCAATCTAAAACTCATTAGGACTCGTAGTTGATAGTCTTTGATAGGTTTGGGAAAATGTTGCCACAAGAAGGAGTGTCGAAGCGAATATCATCCGAGAATAAATTAAAAGGAATATAGTAGCTGGTATTTCAGAGTTATTATTATCGGTGTACATACAGTTTAAACCGTATCGGTTGTTTGGTTTTGGTAGTCGTTCTATATTATTAGCAACCGAGACCAGTTGTACTGCTTCGTGACCATTTATTGATTTAGAAGCCATTTAAATAAGTACTTAAATTATACTAGAGCTATATTAAAAGAATGTCAGACACTCCTTAAATGTATTTTTTTTTTTTTTGGGCCTTTTTTTCTAATAATGAATAAGCTTCTATTTATCCCAATTGGGTTTTATTCAAATGATATTAAACATTTAAATCATTATTGTAATCGATATCGTACAGAAAATAATTAATACTTTTATTGGTATAATTTACTTGAAACTAACTAATTAAAGATAATTATTTTAAAGGGGCTTCATCATTCCGATAGGAAAAAAATTCATTGATTCTGTCAACTTTTCTAATCTTTTTACTATATGAAATTTTTTGAAAGGATTCTTCCCTATGATGGCGAATTTTGTGTTTTTTCAAAAATTATTTATTTATTCATGAATATTTATTTTGTCCCCTTCAAAATAATCCCCACCAGATATTATACACTTGTGCCAACGTTTTTTCCAATCCTCGAAGCACTTCAAAAAATCATTTTTTTGTGATCTTGTTCAGCTCCTCCTTCGATGCCGTTTTTATCTTGTCAATCGTAGCGTAGCATCGTTCTTTCATGGGGCTCTTCAGTTTCGGGAACAAGAAAAACTCACAGGGGGCCAGATCTGGAGAATACTACGGCATTACTAATGTGTTGTTTTTGGCCAAAAATGGCAAAAGCCAATTTTTGTTCTTCCATAAATTCGGGCTTTTCTGGCGGATTGCTTTGTGCAACTTCCGCATAACTTGCAGGTAATATTCTTTATTGACCGTTCTACCCTGTGGCAAGAACTTATGATGCACCACGCCCCTGTAATCGAAGAGAACTAAAATTATACTAGAGCTATATTAAAAGAATGTCAGACACTCCTTAAATGTATTTTTTTTTTTTTGGGCCTTTTTTTCTAATAATGAATAAGCTTCTATTTATCCCAATTGGGTTTTATTCAAATGATATTAAACATTTAAATCATTATTGTAATCGATATCGTACAGAAAATAATTAATACTTTTATTGGTATAATTTACTTGAAACTAACTAATTAAAGATAATTATTTTAAGGGGCTTCATCATTCCGATAGGAAAAAAATTCATTGATTCTGTCAACTTTTTTTTCTAATTGTTTTACTATATGAAAATTTTTGAAAGGATTCTTCCCTATGATGGCGAATTTTGTGTTTTTTCAAAAATTATTTATTTATTCATGAATATTTATTTTGTCCCCTTCAAAATAATCCCCACCAGATATTATACACTTGTGCCAACGTTTTTTCCAATCCTCGAAGCACTTCAAAAAATCATTTTTTTTGTGATTTTGTTCAGCTCCTCCTTCAATGCCGTTTTTATCTTCTCAATCGAAGCGTAGCATCGTTCTTTCATGGGGCTTTGCAGTTTCGGGAATAAGAAAAATTCACAGAGGGCCAGATCTGGAGAATACTACGGCATTATTAGTGTGTTGTTTTTTGCCAAAAATGGCAAAAGCCAATTTTTGTTCTTCCATAAATCCGGGCTTTTCTGGCGGATTGCTTTGTGCAACTTCCGCATAACTTGCAGGTAATATTTTTTATTGACCGTTCTACCCTGTGGCATGAACTCATGATGCACCACGCCCCTGTAATCGAAGAGAACTGTAAGCAAAACCTTCACATTCGACCGAACTTGGCGCGCTTTTTTCAGTTTTGGCTCAAGCGGCAGCTTCCATTGGGATGATTGAGCTTTGGTTTCCACGTCATAACCATAAACTCATGATTCGTCATCAGTTATGATCCTCTGGGGCAAATTTGGGTGGTCGCGGAAAGAGTCCAACAGCTCCTTAGCAATGTTAATGCGATGCGGTGTTTGGTCCAAATTGAGCAGTTTTGGTACGAATTTCGCGGCGACCCGTCTCACGACAATTCATTAGTAAAAATTGAATGACACCAGCCAATCAAAATATTTAAGTCCTCAGCAACTTCTCTAACGGTGATTCGACGATTGGCCAATACTATTTTCCTCACTTCATCAATGTTTTCGTCTGTTGGTGACGTGCTCGGGCGTCTGGCACGCTTTTCGTCGTTCACATCTTGTCGGCCCTCTGAGTACACTTTGTACTACCGATAAACGTTGCTTTGGTCCAAGGTAGCTTCACCATATGCCACAGTCAATATTTGGAATGCGTCCACGCAATTAATTTTGTTTTTCATACAAAATTTGATACTGATTCTTTGATCCATTTTTTGGAATGGATCATTGTACTAAAATCAAGACGAAACTATCCATTCCTTTATCCATAAGTCTTCTCGCAAAGGCTATCACTGCATCCGAAATTGCCAATTTAATCAAACTTTTTCCCAAAAAACTATGATCTTATCACCACCTCCAATATACTCCAACAAACTTCCTAAAAGAGTAATATTCTTCGTTGGTACACTATATAACTCCATCCTTCGAACAACTCATATCCCAATTAACAGTCTTACTTTTGAAAACTTAAGAGAATCCTTTCTTCTAGCTTTTTCCTAGTTTTAAAATCATTCCTTTCCAACCAACAGTTCCAAGTAAACAATTCCAACGAATTCTCCAATATTTGTCCGATGTTGGCTAGTGTTCCATAGGGAAGTTTACTTGGGCCCATTTCTTACATCATTTACACATCCGATATCTGAAACCGTTCCTTCTTTGCTACATACGCCAATGATGCGGCTTTCTTTTTTTAAAGAAAAATCCCCAATATGCGTCCGAAATTCTCCAATACCAAATCTAAACCCTCCAGCACTGGTTTACCATGAGGAGAATAAAATTCAATAAACATAAAAATAAATTTACCCACGAAACTTTTACTCTCTGCCGTGAATCCTGTCTTCCCGTATAATGTGAGCCCAGTCATCCCATGTACCATATAACAATACTCGGAAGCTCAGTACTTAAGACTGAATTTATAGAAACGCTTGACTTTGAGGCTACATACAAAACTTAAAAAGCAAGAACTAAAGGCGATACCTATAACAACTTGAATTCTTGACAAATATTCTGAACTTACTATACTTTTATACAAGGCCCAAATGAAACCAATATGGACTTACGGACTAGGACTCTGGGGTCTATTAAGCCTTCCAATTCCCGTCGTATCCACTCTCTTCGATCAAAAACACTCCAAACAATTGTTGACGCTCCCTTTTATGTACGGAACACTGTTATTCACCATGACCTTCGTTTTATTAAAACGAAGGTCATGGTGAATCGTTCACTTCGTTTTATTAAAAACACCCATCGAAGACTTAAGCATTACTGGTCTAAAATACTGAGGCTTAACATAACCACACGCTAGCAGGAGAAACTTCGATGTATGTTTACTCCCCATAACCTTTCACGTTAATTAATACTATTATTCAAATCTGAAACTTAAAAAAAAAAAAATATATTATAGAGGCTTATATTTTGCTTAGTGGATTTGCCAATAAGCAAAATTTGCTATATATGAGGCTCCAAAAATCCAAGCCCATCCGTGGAGAAGCCATTGTATTCGTAAAAAATTGCTATATATGAGGCTCCAAAAACTCATTCTAGTCTGAAGGTGTCATTGGATCGTATTTTCTTGAAATTCAAGAAGGAACATTGGTTATCTTTAATTATGAGCGCTATGACCTTTTATAATTTTAATATTAAGATTATAATCTAAACCATCAATCATGAGATTTGACGCCGTTGGACTCATTCTCAGATTTAATAGCATTAAAAATAACCAAAATTCGCTAAATTGCATTTTGATATATAAAAAAAATTATTACCTCAAAAGAATTGAGTCCTGCAAGAATTATTTTATATTTTGTAAATTATGGCAAAGTTAAGGCAACATTCTTCTCTGTACAAGAAATAAAGTTCTTATTAGTTATTTTCACTATTCATATTCTTAAAAATGAACAGTAATGCTGATTAACATTTTTCTTTTAGTGAAAGTTTAATGTATTCTTTAAAAAAATAAGTCAATATTATAATTTTATAATGCAAATTGGTAAATTTTATCATCAAAAGAATCTGTTATTAAGATCTGCGAAAAGTTAAAAAAAAAAATAAGAAAAAATTTACATCTAATAAAATGGCAAATGTTAAATTTATCTGATTTTATTACAATTTGAACTTCAGACTCTCTTTATCATAAGTCATCATAAAGTTAGTATATTACTATCAGTTCAATTCTAATTACATTTGAAAAGATGATTTTTATGTACTTTCCTTTTTCAGTTTTTATGAAAAGTCTTTTTGTCAAAATTTTCATACCAACTAAATTAATGTTCACTTACTGATTCATACCCAAAATTTTCATATTTAATTCCATTTATTTTATCGAGAATTTCATAAGAAAATTATTTAGTTTCTTTTTTTCTTCTCTCCATTTTGAAATAATTTTTACTAACAAGGAAAATTTATACAAAAAAAATTTCGTTATATTTTCTTTTTTCTTATACTTTTAAAGAATTTCTTTAATCTTGAATATTTAAAAATAAACTTTTCTTTACGGACTTTGTTGCTTTTTAAATAATTTTATCTGCCTTCTGGTGATGATAATATGATTAAAAGTAATGAAAAATTATAAATTCAAAAATGAAATATTGAGAAATTTATAATTTGTTATAAATTTTTTTTTGTTTTTAAACTTCAAATAAATATTTTTATTGCTATAATACAAGAACATTTTTAATTAATTCGAATTAGAATATATTTACATAAATAAATCAGAGCTTACAGTAGTAATTTAACAAATTCGATTAGTGTAAAAATAAAACATAATGAAATATTTTCAAATCGATATTATTCTAAAAGATCTTTTAAAGTGTTTCCGAAAGAATTAATTTTTTTCTTATTTCCAGTGGATAATTCGATTAAAGTATAGACGGTTAATATGTATTTTGTTATTTGTTTTTCATATAGAATTTATAGTTTAGGTTTTTGTGAAAATATATTTTTTTAGTCTGTGTTGCCTAACCCTTCCGAAAATTGATAAAGTTAAATTTATGAGAAAATTATGTAAACGTACAGAGTGCTTGATTATCAACAAATAGCAAAATTTACTCAATATGTTCCAGCATATTTGATAACTGGTACTGAACTGAAATAGTTATAAATAAATATCGTTTTTTTTATTTTACAAAACTATTTTCGTAAAATTTTCTTAATATATTATTTAATATATTTTCACGATTATTTTGATGTGAAAGGAGTTCTCATATACCCGGTTATTAGTCAAGGACCATAATTCACTTTGAATAAGATTTAATTATAAAATATCAGAAAAAAATGATAATATAAAAATTGAAGTTTACAAAAAACTACAATTTTCATATTATCATTTGTACTCGTAGTTTTTAATTAATGTAATATTAAGAGTATTTCGACAATAAGATTTCAAATGGTATGAAAACATATCATTTGACACAAATTTTCGAAAAGAATTATTTATAATACCATATATCTCAGACACAAATCATTTTTTCTTACACTTAAAACGGCTTTTTTTATAAATTTGAGCTAAGACATTAACCATTACTGTGAAGCGGTAGTGATAATTACCGACGCGAACCAAAATTTTTTCCATTTATTCGTTTTATAACAGTTAAAAAAATTTCCTTAAATGCCATTTGGTTTATAAAAAATTTCATTTAATATTCAGAAATAAACTTATGGTTCCTTGGAAAACCGTATAAATCGAAAACATACTAAAGTGCGTCGTTTATTTCAATGTAAAATAAACGTTAATAGTATAGTAGTATACGAGGTCTGTTGAAAAAGTATCACGAATTTTGAATTTCCGCGGGTTACGTAAATTCGATTTTCGATTTTTTGTGGCGTTATGTTGGTACTCATGTCTCTCACTTATGCCGACAAGTTAATTTCCACGGGTTACGTAATTCGATTGTCATTTTTTTTGTGGCGTTATGTTACCTTACAGGTAATATTCCTTATTGACCATTCTACTCTGTGGCAAGAACTCATGATGCACCACGCCCCTGCAATCCAAGAAAACTGTAAACAAAACCTTCACATTCCACCGAACTTGGCGCGCTTTTTCGGTCTGGGCCATAAACTCATGATTCATCACCAGTTATGACCCTCTGTAGCAAATTTGGGTCGTCGCGGATAGAGTCCAACAGTTCGTTAGCTAATGCGATGCTATTTTTGGTCGAAAATGGGCAAAAATCGAAGACGAACCAAAACATATAAAAGTAATTTCACACAATAAATATAAGATCCTTAAAAAAATTAATTACTTCTTTTCTTGCTTTCATCCTTCGATAGTGTTTGGTGCGATTCTAGTTCGATGTTAGAAGATATATTATAAATAATTTCAGATCGGCTAGACTTTATAATGAAATCCGTAATTAACATTTGTATTTGGTTTTTGGTAAAATTTTTTAGATCTTCTCATATTGAATTAAGGCATTTATTAATATATCGCTGGAATCGGAGAGATTTTTCGATTACGCAATTTTCGCTTCAATTTAACTGAGTAGCGGATGATTTTTGCTATGAACGCGAATCTTTTATCAGGATCATTTTCAAGATCATTTGTTTCGTTAATCATGTTACTCGTAACTATTGTAAATAATCCTCATCTAGTTCTACAATATCTGCCTCAGCTAAATTCTCGAAACCTTCTCATCCCATTGTATGCGCCAACTCCGTCATCAGAGAATATTTATGGCCCAATGGTAATCTAGGACTCTCAACTCCAACAATATTATATAATTGGCCATGATTTTTTTCGAAGAGGCATTGCCTAATCTCGGTATATGACACTCCAAAATGTTTAACACAATCCAAGTGTAATCGAAAGGGATTCATCATTTTCCATTTGTTTTAAAATATACCTGAAGGTGTACAGTGCCTTAAAATTCGAAATAATCCCTTGTTCTAATGGTTGCAATAAAAAAGTCATATTCTTGAGAAAAAAACATTTACAAAATCTTGAGGATCGCATGGTCCATAATTAAGAGAATGGCTTTAAAATATATACCAATTTTACTTAAATCATTACCTTTTGACGTCTGGAATAAAAAAAAAGTGAGTCAGTCATCCTCGCTTTCTTATTGGCCATCCAATAAACGCAAAGGTTTTTGATTGGTTAATAGCCAATGGGTTTCAAAATAACCCAAACTCATCACAGGAATTAGCGGAAATAATTTTACCAAATTTGATTGAATATTGTTGCGTTGTATCTGAATAAGCAGATTCATGTTCTTTTTCCAATTTTAGATTGTATAAGAAATATCTTTGTTTGAAGCTTTCAAACCAACTTTGGCTTATAGTTAAACACAGTTCCTTTCCAGCTGAAGAAGTAGATGTCAACGGATTCTCAATTTTTTCATAAATCTTCAAAGCCTTAATTGTGAATATCAATTAGAATCCACATTTGAGTTATGTCTTCTAGCCATATTATTAATGTTATTTACATTTTTTCCATTCCAACATCTCTTACATATGAAGCTGTGCTCATATTCGTACAAGGACTCTTAATTTTTTCTTACTGTTCATGGAATAAAATTTACCAACATCTGTTATTCTTTCACCATTACGTAGACAATGTAAAATTTTAATCTTATTTTATAAAGAAATTATTTTTTTTTTAAATTTCTTTTGGCAATAAATTTTATAAATTCTAAAAAAATTTACCCGGTATATAAGCTTAAATCCGCTGTATTTTAGTCATGTTTTTTCATAGAAAGCAAAACACATGTTTTTTTTTCATAGAAAGCAAAAACAAATTTATTCAAAGTACTTGTCCTCTCTAGCTACACATTATTCCCATCTCTCGGACAATTTGTGGATACCACGCCAAAAAAGTTCCTTCTCTTTCGAGGCAAACCACTCATCAAGACATTTTCGGACGTCTTCGTAAGAATCGAAGTGGCCCATCGACAAAAACAGACCAAAAATTTTTTTCTAAATTTCGTGGAGGAAAATCAGCTTGTCATGATTTTATTGATAAGCTGTACTTTCTTCACGCAGAGCACGGCACACATTTGATCAGTTGTTGGTGTTAGCGAAGGGCATTGACAGTTTCACCAGGTTTCAACATCTCATAGTAGACGATACCCTTTTGATCACAACCAAACGCACAGCATCGTCTTCGTCCGAAGCGATTTGGTCTTGGGGAAGATGTTGATAGTTGGCCGTGACCAACCTACGATTTCTTGCGTTTAGGATTCTCAAAATATGTCCACAATTCATCGCCTGTCGCAATCCGATGCAGGAACGACTTTCTTTTTTGTCTGGCGAGCAAGATTTCGCATGTGTTGTGGCGTCGCTCCATCTGCCTATCGTTTAATTCATGCGGCACCCATTTTCCGCTCTTTTCAATCTTCTCTATGGTACGCAGACGCATGAAAATGGCTGGTTGAGTAACACCAAATTGCTCCAGAAGCATTTTTTGCGATTGGTTATCGTCTTCCTAGGCAGATTTTCACGCTTCTTGTCCCACAAGTCAAAATTGCCGTCTTTGAACCAACGAAACCAATCTTGTTTCCGATAAAGCACTGTCACCATAGGCCACCAGAAGCATTCGATGCGATTCGGCAGCCGATTTCTTCAAATTGAAGCAGAAAAACAGAACTTACCGCATATGCTCTTTTTCTGGCACAAAACTATGCATGATTACCAAAGGAAAATATATGTTGTTATACGAGATTAATGTTGACAGATGTCAAACTCATAAAAAGAAAGTATGGCATGCCCATGTTAGCTTAAAACGCTCACTCACGCCATCTATGACCAAAAAGCGGATTTAAGCTTATAGACCTGATATTTATCACTGACCAATAAATATGAAGTTTTAAAAAATTCCGAATAGGAAAAACACAAAGATGTCCACCTTTCTGTTGTTAAAAATTTACCACACTAATAGAATAAATGAAATAAATAAAATTTTTGAATAGAATGTAAATAAAAAAGATGACTACGTGTAGAAAAATGGTTGCTAAAATTTTTTTTTTAAAGTCCTTATTTTAAAAACTGTATAAAATAAAGTACCGTATAAATCGGGGGATAAGTCTCCTTTCTCTACAGATATATTAGAAAATATTGTAATTTTTCCACTATATGGTAAGTACATGAATTGATTTAATGCAATTTCTCTACATTCATAAAAATAAAATTTATTGAATCTAATCGATAATACAATTGATAAATTACAGATTTTCTAAACGAATTGCCATTTATTCTACTAGGACATAGAAATTCCATCTAATTATGAGTTGTACAATAATTAATTAGTTTAGTATTTTACGAAATAAATATTTATTATTAATTGTTATTTTAATTATATCGATATTAGTCTGCCAAATAATAAATATTTTTAGTAAATTTACCTATAAACTTGAATCAACTAATTTGTCTGGTAAAATATGGTGAACTTTTGCCCCATTAATGAATATTTTATTTTATTTCTAATTAAATTTCTGTTTAGTTATTAGATAAAATTTTTCAATAAATAATTAGTGTAAAATTCATATTTAATTTGAATATTTTATGGAAAAATATTACTACCATATAATTGATAAGAAAAAACATATATATTAACTTATTAAAAAAATAATAATAGTATTTTTAAGTAAGAATTATCAAGACGATAGTTAAGAATATTTTAAATATTAGTAAAACAATAAAAATATAATTATTAACTTGGAATAAATGATAAAAATAAATACGAAAAATACTAAACAAAAGTGTACAAAAATAATTTAATAGATAATTTTTTTTGGTGTGTGTGTGTGTTTGTTCAGATACCTTAATAAATTGGTAAGTAATGATTAAATAAAAAAAAATAATAAAAACCTTACATTTAATACAATAGAATTAAACAGATGTGCCGGATAAATAAAGTCGGAATATCTACAATACACGTTTTTAGTCTAGTAGAAAGGCTTTTTAATAAACATTATACACAATGAACCATAAAACTTTTTGAGTTGTATTAGTCCTTTGAGTGGGGTATATTTTCTAGAGTATCCTTTATGATATTGTATTGTCATGCATAAGATGCGAAACATGTGCCTAAACTTAAGTCGGTTCGTTTATATTCAGATGCCATTATTGATGAAAGAGTTTGTATCGAGTACCTCCTTATGGTTGATGTTGGAACTTGTGATATAACGAAGGTGTTCAATATTATTAAGATTCCACGGACAATAACAAGAAACAATTTACAAAAGCTTTGTTCAGGTGTTCGACAATAAGGTTAACATTTGGACAGAGGACTTCTTTAACTATAACGAAAGGGTTTCTTTTCTTGTTTGGCTTCCTTTCACATATATTGTAGTTCGTATCAAATTGGTATCAGGTTCTTTCGGTTGACATCCATTTACGATGTGGCACGATCGTAATATTTGTGTGTTCGAGTTAAGCTTCAATTATACTGAAATAGAAAAACAATTTTATTATCCTGTGTTAGACAATAAGAAAAGAATCGTTTGTAAATGATTTCTTCAATCGAACGAATTAAGAGTAGTTGAGGTTACTGTGGCCGAACGGTTAATGAAATCGAGTGGTTCGTGTCGGGATGTAATTAAAACGCAGCATAGAATTTACACCAATAAATAGTGAAAACTAATAAACAGAACTAAATTGAAATAGCTTATTTTATAGTTGTATAATATAACAGAATGGACACTCCTATCTTTCATTATAATCCTTCGCTTCCACACACACACACACACACTATAACCCATTGTAAGTATTTTATGTGTTTCGTAAGAATTCAGTTTAGACTGTACGAATTGCACGGAGAAGGGCGACGGGTTATTATGGGCATTAGGATGAACCGATCGGATCGATGTGTACAAGGGAAATATTATTCACCTATACCCGGCAGACCCTAGAGACGGTTGAGACAACTCATTTGTTTGCGTAAACTCAATCTATCTAGTGGAAATTGTAGAGTACCACAAAACAATGACAGGACTGGGTCCGCCCTTACACTGGCACTCTCATTTATTCATCAACGAAGCGTAAATTGTTTTAGCTCCACTGAAGTTGATATCATGCATGCAGTGTTGTACACTTGCATGTACGGATTTGTTGACTGACAGCAAGTGAATGCCGCCACCGTTTTAACTCTTTCTACAATGTACCTACCTGCTCTGATTACCCTTATAAATGAATTTATGGAGGTTCAGTCAAACCTTTAAGTTTTCATGGACATTTTCTATTTGGACATTTACAAACAAAATAAATAAAAAAAATTCTACCAAATAGAATGAAACTGCAATAAATGGAAGAAGAAAAAAAATTACGCAAAATGGTAGAAAATTCATTTAAAAGTTTAATAAGTTTTTAAAGTTGTCACGTGTATACAACAAAAAATATTCCCTGGATTATATGTAGAACAGTTTTTTTTTCTCCTGAGATTCCCTGGGAATGAGTTGTCCTGTATATTTGCATGTGACCTGACCCGAAGCCAAAATGATACATTGCCAATGGTTTGAAAAATTAACTTCCAGATTTAAACGGGAATCATGAATAATTTTTTTTACAAAAGCTTGTGCTTTTTTCATATTGAATTTTATTATTTTCGATATGTTGGTTTTAATCGTTAGTATATAAAAACGACAGGCTTAAATGAATATAAAAAATATTTTTTCAATAATACTGTTGATTGTGAAAATATGCGCACAATTTTTTTTATATTGATTCTGTTCTTAAATCAAATAGAAATAAATATTTTTAAATGAATTTATGAAATTTTCAAATACAATAAATTATTTAGTTTTGGATGAAATCCAAAGTTATGATTTTGTTTTTGTCATAAAAGTTAGTTATCTATTTTGGTGTTAGAATTAAATTTGCCATTTTTTTTATTAAGTAAAAATATTGTAAAAACTTTCTACAAACTTTACTAAAAATGTGGTAGTCACGTTTTCAAACAAACTTTTCTCTACCGATAAGTCTCGTTTCTCGGTCGGTGATTACGTTAAATAGTAAAATTGCCAAATGCGGAGCGTTAAAAATCCTCAAGTCACTATACAAAAGGCATTTTAGCGACAAAAAGTGACACTCTGGTTTGCATTGTAGTATAAAGGTGTTATTGGCCCGTATTTCTTTGAAAATAAAAAAGGAGAGACAGTTAACATCAATTCTGATCGCTATAGCCTATTTTTTTGGCCTGATTTTAAAAATTTTCGTTTGTACTATTATCAAAATACAAAAAAATGGAGCGACAAGCCCCACTACACGGCAAATTTCGGTTTTATATTGCGAAAATGGAGCCACAAGCCCCATTACACGATGAACTTTAGCTTTATATCGTGAAAACGGAGCCACAAGCCCCAATAAATGACGAATTTTGGTTTTATATTCCAAGACGGGTAATTTCAAGATTTGATGATGTCAATTAGACTCTAAGACTGTGCAATTTGATTCTCTCAGACATTTTTAATGAGACTATGCAATAGATCATATTTACATAGACAATACGTGAAGTTTTTCAGCATTTAAAAAATAATATGCGTCAAAAAATGGCCGAATAACAACCTAAAATGTGCAAAAAAGACAATAAAAATGGCCGCATAAGGATCAAGTCGTTGTATAATGAAATAAAAAATTTATTCTAATAAAAATTACCATTGATGGGGCTGTGAAAACCCACAAGTGACTCTCGAGAATCTATTGTATCTACCGAAAATTTACTTTCGGGTTATGAAGGGGTCATAGGCCCATATTTCTTTTAATATGCCGACCTTTAATTTTGAGTGCTATAACCCTGTGATAACTGAATTTTTTTTAATCTGAACTTAAAGATTTGCATCTGGATTATATGTGGTTTCAACACGAAGGCGTCACAAGCTGCACAACATTTTTTTTATATGCTGAAAAACTTCGAGTACACAAAAACTCTAAGTTTTTTAGCATTAAAAAAATAACATGCGTCAAAAAAAATGGCCGAATTATAACGCAAAATGTGCACAAAAGTCATTAAAAATGGCCGCACGAGGATCGAGTTCTTGTAAAATGAAGTAAAAAATTTATTCTAATAAAAATTACCATTGATGGGGCTCTGAAAACCCACAAGTGACTGTCGAGAATCTATTGTATCTACCGAAAATTTACTCTCGGGTCTGAAGGGGTCATAGGCCCATATTTCTTTGAAAATGATTACCTGTAACATTGATGGGGCTCTGAAAACCCACAAGTGACTGTCGAGAATCTATTGTATCTACCGAAAATTTACTCTCGGGTCTGAAGGGGTCATAGGCCCATATTTCTTTGAAAATGATTACCTGTAATTTTGAGCACTATAACTCTGCGATAACTTCTGAACTTAAGATTTGCATCTATCTGGATTATATGTGGTTTCAACACGACGGCGTCACAAGCTACACAACATGTTTTTTTATATGCTGAAAAACTTCGAGTACACAAAAACTCTAAGTTTTTTAGCATTAAAAAAATAACATGCGTCAAAAAAAATGGCCGAATTATAACGCAAAATGTGCACAAAAGTCATTAAAAATGGCCGCACGAGGATCGAGTTCTTGTATAATGAAGTAAAAAATTTATTCTAATAAAAATTACCATTGATGGGGCTCTGAAAACCCACAAGTGACTGTCGAGAATCTATTGTATCTACCGAAAATTTACTCTCGGGTCTGAAGGGGTCATAGGCCCATATTTCTTTGAAAATGATTACCTGTAACATTGATGGGGCTCTGAAAACCCACAAGTGACTGTCGAGAATCTATTGTATCTACCGAAAATTTACTCTCGGGTCTGAAGGGGTCATAGGCCCATATTTCTTTGAAAATGATTACCTGTAATTTTGAGCACTATAACTCTGCGATAACTGAATTTTTTTAATCTGAACTTAAAGATTTGCATCTGGATTATATGTGGTTTCAACACGACGGCGTCACAAGCTACACAACATGTTTTTTTATATGCTGAAAAACTTCGAGTACACAAAAACTCTAAGTTTTTTAGCATTAAAAAAATAACATGCGTCAAAAAAAATGGCCGAATTATAACGCAAAATGTGCACAAAAGTCATTAAAAATGGCCGCACGAGGATCGAGTTCTTGTATAATGAAGTAAAAAATTTATTCTAATAAAAATTACCATTGATGGGGCTCTGAAAACCCACAAGTGACTGTCGAGAATCTATTGTATCTACCGAAAATTTACTCTCGGGGCTGAAGGGGTCATAGGCCCATATTTCTTTGAAAATGATTACCTGTAACATTGATGGGGCTCTGAAAACCCACAAGTGACTGTCGAGAATCTATTGTATCTACCGAAAATTTACTCTCGGGTCTGAAGGGGTCATAGGCCCATATTTCTTTGAAAATGATTACCTGTAATTGTGAGCACTATAACTCTGCGATAACTTCTGAACTTAAGATTTGCATCTATCTGGATTATATGTGGTTTCAACACGACGGCGTCACAAGCTATATAACATGTTTTTTTATATGCTGAAAAACTTCGAGTACACAAGAACTCGAAGTTTTATAGCATTGAAAAAATAACATGCGTCAAAAAAAATGGCCGAATTATAACGCAAAATGTGCAAAAAAGTCATTAAAAATGGCCGCATGAGGATCGAGTTCTTGTATAATGAAATAAAAAAATTATTCTAATAAAAATTACCATTAATGGGGCTCTGAAAACCCACAAGCGACTTTCGAGAATCTATTGTATCTACCGAAAATTTACTCTCGGGTCTGAAGGGGTCATAGGCCCATATTTCTTTGAAAATGATTACCTGTAATTTTGAGCAGTATAACTCTGCGATAACTGAATTTTTTTAATCTGAACTTAAAGATTTGCATCTGGATTATATGTGGTTTCAACACGATGGGAGTAAACAAAAACTCGAAGTTTTTTAGCATTAAAAAAATAACATGCGTCAAGAAAAATGGCCGAATTATAACGCAAAATGTGGAAAAAAGTCATTAAAAATGGCTGCATGAGGGATCGAGTCCTAGTTACGGCCATTTGAATGATATTTTAATGGCACAGTGGCATGACAGACATGTAACATATAATGACATGTTTCAAGCAGTATAATGAAATAAAATTTTTATCCTAATAAAAATTACCATTTATGGGGCTCTAAAAACCCGCAAGTGACTGTCGAGAATCTATTGTACCCCCAGAAATATGATTTTCGGGTCTTAGGCGAATATTTGAACGGTATCTTAGGGCCATATTTCTTTGAAAATTACGAACGCGGAACCGCTAGCCTTAATTCTGAGTGCTATGATCCTGTGATAACCCATTTTTTTTAGTCTGAACTTGAAGATTTGCACCTGGTTTATGTATGGTTTCAACACGACGGCGCCACAAACTACACACCATCATAAGTCATTTGATTTATTTTCACCTTACACTCGTTGTTTTTTTTTATAGATTACTAACTATATATAATTGATTTTTATTTTTTTTTTAAATGATTTCACATTTTTAGAGATTTTCTGCTATTTTATATGAAATTAACAAAATTTCCACTTTTACGCAATATAAACTTAAAAACTGATCGAATTTGTGCGTTTTTTTTTCTCTCTCTCTCCATAAAATAATTAATTTTATTTTTATACGAGTATCAAATAGGATAAAATTTTTGTTGTTGTATTTTTTGTTGTTGTTCGTATCTCTTCTGGCAATCTTGTTTTAATACAATATTAAACGAGTATACGTTATAGATAGAACGAACATTTATTAATATTATAGTGGATGGTATAAATATTATAACAGTATTACAACATCTGCTTTTATGGTATTAAATTCATCAAATTTAATCAATAGTTAGATAAGAGCAGATCGGCATGCCTAGTATGAGTGTATACCCAACTGACTTGATGGTGACTTATATAATCAAAAACTCAATTTCATACAATTAAGTGAAGTTTGCACAAACGGACATGCCATGTATATGAATAAATGAAAAAGCTACCCTTTTCCACTTATAACATACTATATGGCATAGTCGTAGGCTACGTATTTCATTAGCTTTGGATGCCCCTCATATTTTTGGGTAAATAATATATGAAGAAAATTATGAAATATGGCATGCGATACTCTGGACACAGTTCTTTTCCGTATCCAAATTCGCTTCTGCTCTCGAGCGGATCAGCAGTTTGTTTCGGAATAGATACCGAGATACAATAAATCGAAAGAACACGGGGCAATATATCGTTCATAAATTAGCCCCAATTTTGCAAAGTTTACTTGTTTCTGGTATCGGATTCCGATCTCTTGTGGCTCGTGTACTCGTATTCCTATTCCTACTCGTATGCAATTGTACGTGAACTTATGAAAAGATATTGATTCCAATTGGTTTGAAATTAGAACAGTCATCTTAGAATTGGCTATCCCAGAACGACAAGTCAAGTTTCATGCTATTCCTTATCGTTCCAATCGATTCATCGGCCGACGAATCTGAGTGGTGCATACTGCGCAAGAGACTCATTAGACTCCGGCAATTGAGCCTAATTGAATAACGAAATATCCAAACGGTTCTGATTGAATTGTTTTTATTCCCCAATGAGCTCACAAACAACAACTGAATATTCGTTGATGTCGAACATGAATTATGCCCTCAAATCTCTAGTAAAATAGTCCCAGAGCCGCTGAGTAGAATAGAAGACGAACATAACTTTTGACATTAATAAATGATCATAACTGAATGGATGAGTCGTGATTTTTATGCATGCGATAACAATTTCGTAATTTTTTTTATATCATATTTTTATATTTACAATAATATAAATATTGTATTAAAATAATTTTTTTAAGAAGTAGTTTTTTTTTTGTATTATTCCAATTCGTTTTAGTTTAAAATAACAAATTATTCATTTATGGTCCGGAAAGTATAAATCTTGTCGGTCAGCATATGTCAAATATTTTAATCATCTAAGATAAAATTTGTTTGGATAAAGATTTGCCATTTTATATTACAGAATGCTTAAGCACCGAATAAAAAAATTACCTTGAGCTCTAAGAACGTACAAATGGTAGTGATTTTATGTGCATTTTAGTCTGAAGCTTTTATTTCTTTGAAAAGGAAGGGAATAGTTTTCATTATGCTTAATTTCGAGATTTAATGATGTCAATTAAGTAATATTTGATTTGGTTGAATTTGTTCTAAAACTTCACAGTAATTATAAATCAATTTCCACCAATAAATTGCCAAATTATAGCCCAAAAAGTGTGAAAAAATTATTAAAAATTATCTCAAAAAGATCAAGTTTTGAAAGTAGTCACGTGGCGGTTACCTAATTAATTTTATTATTCATACCAAATGGTAAAGTTTTTTCAACATAACGGTATAAAATTTTTATAGAAACCTATAACCTAAATATTTTGTATTTAACTTTAATTTTAAAAGCAAAAATTGGATAATTTAGAAAAAATCAATTTACAGAAGGACTCTAACAAATAAAAATTTTAAAAATAAAAAAAAAAATAAAAAAAATATTAATATCTTATGGCAAAGTTTAGTTAATATAATTAAAAAAAATATTTTATAAAAATCTAAATTTTAAATATTTTTTATTTAATTTTACTTTCAATAACGAAAATTGGATAATTTACAACAAATTTAATGCAACATTTACAGAAGTATTCCAACAATTCAAATATCTAAAAAAGAAAAAAAAACAAAAACAAAATATTCATATATAATGGTAAAGTTTACTTAATGTAATTATATAAAATTTTTATCGAAAACTAAATTTTATATATTTTCTAATTAATTTTAATTTCCAAACCAAAAATTGGATAATTTAGAAAAAAATCAATTTACATGAGTACTCCAATAATTAAAATTTAACATAATAGAAAAAAAAATGTCTATATAATGGCAAAGTTTATCCAATATAACTCTATAAAAATTTTATGAACATCTAAATTTTAAATATTTTTTATTAAACTTTACTTTCCAAAACGTAAATTGGATAATTTACGACAAATCTAATGCATCATTTACAGAATTATTCCAACATTTTAAATATACAAAAAGAAAAAAAAAACGAAAAGATAATTATTTATATATAATGGCAAAGTTCATTCAATATAACTTTATAAAAATTTTATTAAAACTTAAATTCTAAATATTTTTTATTTAACTTTACTTTTTTGAGTGCAAATTGGATAATTTACAATAAATCTAGTGTCGTAACATTTACAGAAGTACTACACCAATTAAAATTTACAAAATAGGAAAAAAAAACCAAAAAAAAGTCTAGCTCTTTAAAAACGAAGGTCGCACAATTTATATACCAATTTATTCACGATAGAAAAATGTCAATAGTTTTATAATAAATCGAAAATGAATCCTTGAAGATATTCAACTGTAATATTAAAATTATAATAGACAGTTGACAATCAAAAGACGAATCATTTTTACTTTGTTTGATGACAGTCGTTATTTGTTCAATCAATTATTTGTGATAGTTGTCAGTGAATGTATGATTGTGGGGAGCATTCATCTGAACCTTAAGACGTCCATGAAATCTGATGATATTTATTTTGAGAAATATAGAAGACACCATTAAGATGGTATCAGAATGAACCCGATGAATACATAATATATTATGGGACAATAGCTTTTGAAGAAAAAAAAATCGAACGCGATGAAAGAACGCAAAAACACCAATCATATTCAAAGGTGCATACGAGCGAAAAACTGCATCGAAGGTGGTCTTTATTAGCATTTGAATATTACCCACATTTTCACAAGGGTTTCGAATATCTTCGAAGGTGGCATTTTCTATGCTAAGGGTATGCATTACTATTTCAGATGCAGCTGCAGTATTAGCGAAGGAAGCTTTTATAAGCCGCATATTGTGGTGTGTCTGGCATTAAAGTATGGAATAATAAATTTCGGTCGATTTGACAAATGATCGTGTTTCAAGGGAAAAGCGTCATATTGAGCGAGAAACGATATGTTCTTTTTTATGGGCCCAACCACTATCGATAAACGAGAACGGTGTAAAAATAACATTGTAATCGGCCACCGCGCATGTACTGAGACCAAAGCCAGTCAACATAACGCAAACAAAGCGGATGAAACCAGCAGTTTTTTTTTACCAAATTCCATTTCTCAATAAAAATACATATCAGTATGGATAAGAACAAGGATTCAGTTCGGTGTACTATATCGCCCAGCATACCCATTCCAACCGAACTTTGATTTTTTCTCTACAAAACCTCTTCATTTGCCTTCAAAAATATCCCGGTTAGTTTATAAACGAGCAAGGAAAAGGGGAGTTCGATAGTCTTAAACGAGCTGGGTTATAGTGTCGTCGAGTCTATTCGCGCGATATTTTTTAGTTGAATGATGTCTGAAAATTTTGAGAAATGGAAATATGGAAAAAGAGAAATACTCTGGAACGAACGAAACATCAAATCCTTACACGTTCCATTATAACAATGGCGACCGTTGAAAGAAAAAAATCCTTCAACTCTGAACGAATAAAAAAAAAGTGATAATAATAAAAGTGAAAAACAGAAAATGTAAATGATAAGAATGAGCAGGATATGAAAGGATTTTCTAAGGGTTTCCTATTATGTGAATAGTTGAAAGACACTTGTGGATGTTATCCATTTGCTATGCCATCCCGATATCGTGTCCTTATTAGAAGAAATTTGTGCCTCATTTCATTCATCGCATACTTTGCTTCAAGCGCCAACAACCGTACTAAGGACCATAGCTAAGACCATAACCAGAATCATAACGAGGACTACAAGCGCATAGAAATTTTCCATTTGTAGCTAAGGTAATTGTTGGAAAGAAACCTACCCGAACCTATTAGCATGTATACAACTGCACACACACAAACATTTTACTGCGAATATATTGTAATATGGCCAAGGATGTACATTGTATATAATACAATAATTTGGACAGGACTACTACATATTTGGGTTGGAATTTTTTCGTACAAATTTTATGGCAAATGATTTTCATATAAACATTTATCCTTTCGGTTCTGTGATCATTTTGAATTTTATTATTATTATTTTTATTATTGAATTTCTTCTTCATTCACTTGTAATGGCATTTGATATGTTTCTATTTTGTTATATGTATTTTCATTTAAAGTTTGCACTTTTTATATAAATCGCATCCTTTTCGTTCACGAATAACAAAAAAAAATAAAAATAATAATATCGAATTCGAAGTGGATGATGATGATGATGATGAGTTTGTTTAAGGGTGGTGGTGGTGGTGGTGGTTATTAGATTTTATTTATTTTATTATTTATGTATTTTTTTTTTTTTGCCAAAACTTTTCACTAAAGGGAAAAAATTCTGATAATGCATCAACATTTCATGATATTTTTATGAATTCCTTTTTATGTGGGAGTATTTCATAATCATATGCTCGCATCGTAGGTATACCATTTATTGGTAATGATTTTTATTTTTGATTTTTCTTTTTTTTTGGTAAAGATGAAATCCTTAAGATTGATGGTTTCATATTTTGTAAAGTAACTCAAATTTTATGGAGATTTTATTTCAAAGCCATGAACATATTGAATGATATGCTAACATAATTTTCGAAGAAGAAAAAAAGAAGAGAAAACTCTCTTGATTAATTTGAAGACGAAAGCTTTTAAATAGAAAATCATCTTACGAAGACATGGTAATTTATATGATCCTTAATATTGGATGATTATTTTCTTTCTGGAATTTATAAACATCTTTCATAATGTGACAAGTTAGATTATATGAAAATTGTTTTCCCTACGTGAAAAAAAAAACAAACCATTTCATATATTTTAGCATAATTATCAATTTTTAGTATATACCATAAGCACGAATTGGTATATTGCAATTATCGAAAACTTTTACAGCTAATGGCAATTTCGGTTCAATTTTTGGTATACCAAAGTAACGTAATAATTATATTTGATAGATAAAACAATTTTTTTTATTGGTGTGGTCTACAATTTTATTAAAATAACAAGAGGATTTTTTCAACAGAAACATTTATTGTTCATGTGGGAATCATGGGAAATGAACGTGCTGATCAGTTGGTGGGAAAAACTCTCCACCAATCCCCAATATACCTAGCCTATTAACAGAGTGGCAAACAACATCCTAGGACACAACATCCTTACCGAAATTCTGGGCATCCATAACTTTTTTTTTTGAAAACCAAACTCGTTTTATGAATGCCAGCAAACTAAGAATTTCTTTCCGAGCAGGGTTCCTCCCATTGTGGAGCTTCTAGATCCAAAAATTTCATTTTCAAGTCCCCTTTTTAACCTGATCAAAAATATACAAATACGCTTTACTAAATTTATCTAACTCTAATTGTTCCAACCTACTAAAAACATATCAGCTTCGTTTAGGAAACTGGTAACGTTCATTCTTGTACTCGCCAAATGGCCTCATGGTTTTGGTGCTATAAAAATGGCGCCTGGCTCATGTCTAAGGGACCTTATATACAAACAAACAAACATTTATCGATGATTTTTACTAAACTAAGGAAATTTCATGGTCATTTGGACTTATCTAGTGTTTATGATTATTTTCGGGAAGAGAAATCGAGGACAATATTTTTACAAAAGCATTGTTATGGAATGAGAGTTTCTATAACGTATAACAGGCAATTGACGACTGAAAGGTTCATTAAGATTGTAATGGATCACACTATTACACACATAATAGGGAGGATTAATAATTTTTCGGAGGATTTCCCACTAGAGGAATTGAATTGGAATGCTTGGTTCTCCCTTAGAGTTCTATTTAGTAAACTTTTTTATTACAAAAAAGGTCTTCTTAGAAAAAAGGAATTCGATAGTCTTAAAAAATCTAGATTATAGTCGGCAAGCTTAATTGACCCATACTTTTCGGTTAAATCAATGCCTGAGGTATAGTTTTATTCCGTAAGTCCATAAGGGTCCAAAAGGATATAAGCAAAATATTGATCTATATATAGTCCTACAACTAAGTAACGTACCTGATACCTTTGTGGAAAAATATTTCCGTTAATGTGTATGCAAATTGATAATTCTTGACAAATAGTAAAAGTAGCATAAACACTTTTTTGTTCGTAAGCGTTTATTGTCCACTTTCTCAATCAGTTTTGAAAGGACTCAATATTGTTTTGTAACTAGGATAATGCAGTATCAGAGTTTTTGAAAGGTGACAAGATGGCTGTGGTTTATTCGATTTTCGATTTTTTGTGGTGTTATGTTGGTACTCATGTCTCTAACCTATGTCAACAAGTTCGGCCATTTTGAATGTTTAGTTAATTTTTGATACTTGCTTTGCTTGCACGTATTTTGGCTCGTCTTGGTTTTTTGCTCAAGTTTTGACCAAAAACAGCATCGCATTAATATTGCTAAGGAGCTGTTGAACTCTGTTCGCGACGATCCAAATTTGCTCCAGAGGGTTATAACTGGTGACGAATCATGGGTTTATGGTTTTGACGTGGAAACCAAAGCTCAAAAATCCCAAAGGAAGCTACCGCACGAGCCAAGACCGTAAAAAGCGCCAAGTTCGCTCGAATGTAAAGGTTTTGCTTACAGTTTTCTTCTATTGTAGGGGCGTGGTGCATCATAAGTCCTTTCCACATGGTAGAACGGTCAATAAGGAATATTACCTGTAAGTTATGCGTAAGTTGCGAGAAGAAATTCGCCAGAAATGCCCGGATTTGTGAAATAACAAAAATTGGCTTTTGCCATTTTTGGCCAAAAACAACACACTAATAATGCCGCAGCCATCGTATTCCCCAAATCTGGCCCCCTGTGATTTTTTCTTGTTCCCGAAACTAAAGAGCCCCATAAAAGGACGACGCGACGCTACGATTGAGGAGATAAATACGGCATCGAAGGAGGAGCTGAACAAGATCACAAAAAAAATGATTTTTTGAAGTGCTTCGAGGATTGGGAAAAACGTTGGCACAAGTGTATAATATCTGGTGGGTATTACTTTGAAGGGGACCAAATAGATATTCATGAATAAATAAATAATTTTTGAAAACAAAAACACAAAATTCGCGATACTTTTTCAACAGACCTCGTAGACGTGTAGTACAAGTTTTAACCTCGTTCGGAAACTACGAAACCCTTCAGAGCGTGATAAGTTAAATTGTGTTTTTTTAAGTATGCTTCTGGAAAAAAAACAGTCAAATTTGGGGTTTATGGGGAATATTTCTTATCAATACCATAAGTGTTTCGATGGAATAAAGCATTTTTGAAGGGAAGCCAAACTGTGAGCTTCGCTCAGAATGGCCTTTAATATCGAAAACTGATGGAAATGAGGCTCTTGTGAGGTCAAAGATTTAATTAATAAGCAGATGAGTAGTTCTTGAAAGGCTCAGAAAAAGTTGTTTACATACACCCCCTGTATTATCCACATCGAAGAGTTTCTATGTGAAACAAATGACTCCTTTGCTTCTCAAGTCCTGATATTCCATTTGACTTTTTTTTTATTCTCTAAAATCAATGAGCACTTGAAATAACGTTATCTTCCCAAAAAAAAATTAATCAAGGAAATGAAGACACTTCCAGCACTGCTACGAAGAGTAGAAATAATACCTCCGCCATCACATAGCGGAGTATGAGTTGATTCGGAGTTTAAGATATCGTAACTGACGGCCTATAATTTATTTCCTCATCAAAATAATGTCAAAAATTTACCTATGCGAATAAATATATGAAAATTAATTTCTATTGGGACAAGTTTATGCCACTTTTTCTAAAAATAACTTTAATAATAATAATAAAGTATGAGCGTATGGGCATAAAAGTTAATTCTTCTAAATGCGAATAGCCCAAAGAGATGGTCGGATCATAGAACATTATATATTTTTATACAATAAATTATGAATTTTTTTAGGTTTCACTTTATTAAGTAATGATTATTATTCGCCGTATTCAATAACGAAAAAGTTTTCCATCATTTTTGCATTAGGTTTTTTTTTTTTTGATGATGATAAAAATTCTATGTTTTTGTTTTGTTTAAAAAAAAATTCCCAATTAAAATAATTACGAAGAATATGAATTACGTAAATGATTCGATTCTACTCCATCCAAAATTAAACGATAAGAAACGCTATCATGCGATAAGATACGTTAAGATACGATAATAGGCTAGGATACTTTTAAAGTTAATTTAAATCAAAAATTCAGCTTAGTCTTAGGATGAACATTGATTCAGTAAAATTTGCATATTGATCTGAAAAGTATCAGTTTAGAAAAGTTTTCCTTTGCTTGTTATTATTTGTTTGAGAACCTTTTGAAAATTTAAATTTTCCCTTAAAGTATAATATTAATTATGATAGATACTTGTACTATAGAGTCGTAACGGAAAAAATATCTAACGATAATAAAAATTAAGTAAGTATACAATATAGAATATACGATAAATATGAATATTATAAAAATAATTAATTTATGGAAAATTTGATATTTTTCTAATGAAATATTATTTTATTTCCGAAATTATACAATTAGTAAGGAGTATACTGATAAATTCTTAGTAATTAGAATAAAATAAATTCGATATCCGAATCCAATTATTAAATAAGTTTGAGTAAAACCGAATAATGAGGACTCCTCTTCTATAAGGAAATTCGAGATTTACCTTTCGTAGAAATAAGGATTTGAGGTTAGTTACTAATCAAAAAATGAGCGTGTAGGATTTTTTTTTTTCACCAAAAGAATTTTTGGAAATTAGTAATTTAATATATAATTTCGAAATATGATGAAAAAGTATCTATTCTTATTTATTATGGTATAATTTATTAATAATCAGTAAATTAATATAACTTTATTAAATGTAAAATATTATCTTACATATCAAAGATATTTGTACGACTATTAATGATAAATATGAAAATGTTTTCGATTGTGTTGTATGATAAAGCAAATAATATAGATATTTTCTTTTCGATAAAATTCAGTATAATTATAATAAATGCTAAAAATATTAAGGAATTTTTTTTTTTTTAGAGAGAATTAATATAAAATTGATTGGTATGTGAAAGGTTATCCAATTTTAGCTAAGGAAAGTAACATCAAATGAAATATATTTTTTGTGAAGATTTTTATCAAATTTTTATTTTTTAATATTATTAAAATCTTGTCATTATGTATAAAATTTATTATCATTATATTAGCTACTATTTGATGATTTCCAGGACTTGATACTTTTGATGAGTTTTTCACAACATTTCGTGCTGTTATTCGACCATTACTTGCCGGATGTTAATTTTTACCAGGTTAAATCCGCTGTTTGGTCATAGATGGCATGAGTGAGTGTATTAAGCTACCATGGCCACACCATACTTTTTTTTATAAGTTTGACATCTGTCAACATAAATCAGTTCGTATTGTCAGCAATTTAGTACAACAACATACATTTTTCCTTTAGTAATTATGTCTAGTTTTGTGCCAGAGAAAATAAAGGTCTGCTTTTCTGCTTCAATTGGAAGAAATCGGCTGCCAAATCGCATCGAATGCTTATGGAGACCTGTGGTGACAGTGCTTTATCGGGAATAATGTGCCGAGATTGGTTTCGTTGGTTCAAAGATGGCAATTTTGACTTGTGGGACTAGAAGTGCGAAAATCGGCCTTTGCAGGCTCTTTTGGACGAAGACGATACCCAATCGCTATCGAAGACGAAACTCAACAAGCTTTTCCATGCGTCTGCGTGCCATGGGGATGATTGAAAAGATCGGAAAATGGGTGCCCTATGAATTGAACGATAGGCATATGGAGCGACGCCAAAACACATGCGAACTCTTGCTCGCCAGACAAAAAAGAAAGTCGTTCCTGCATCGGATTGTGACACGCGATGAAAAGTGGATATATTTCGAGAATCCTAAACGCAAAAAATCGTGGGTTGATGCCGGCCAACCATCAACATCTTCCCCAAGACCAAATCGCTTTGGACGGAAGACGATGCTGTGCGTTTGGTTGGGATCAGCAGGGTATCGTCTACTATGAGATGTTGAAACTTGGTGAAACTGTCAATGCTCACCACTATCATCAACAACTGATCAAATTGTACCGTGCTCTGCGTGAAAAAAGGACGGATTATCAACAAAGACATGACAAGCTGATTTTCCTCCACGACAACGCACCATCGCACACGTCAAAAATGGTCTGAAACTACTTGGAGACACTTAACTGCGAAGTGCTACCCTACCCCACTTATTCATCAGACCCGGCCCCTTTCGACTACCACCTGTTTTCGTCGATAGGCCACGCGCTCGCTGTGCAACACTTCGATTCTTACGAAGACGTCCGAAAATGTCTTGATGAGTGGTTTGCCTCGAAAGAGAAGGAATTTTTTTGGCTGGGTATCCACAAATTGCCCGAGAGATGGAAAAAATGTGTAGCTAGCGAGTGCAAGTACTTTGAATAAATTTGTTTTTGCTTTCTATGGAAAAAACATGACTAAAAAACAGCGGATTTAAGCTTATACGCCTGGTATAATGTCTATACGGATCCCAAAACTATAACTGCTATCTATGCGGGTGATTCTGCTCTTTTCACATTTCATTTAAATGGGTAAATAGCATCGAGTTATTTACAAAACTATATCCAAAATCTACAGTAAATTGCTGAAAGTCCTTTAGACTAATCGACTTATAAACCTTTTAGACCTATCGATTTATTACTATCTATGTATATACAATTTTTTTTACATAGCCATACAAAAATATGTCTAATAGTGTCAAATTGCACGATTTTGTAGGCAAATTGATATCACCAAATCTCGAAACAATGTGTAATGGAAACGTTTCACTTAATAAAGCGAAAATTTGTTATATTGTGCAGCATGTGGAGCTATTTTATCAAAACCACATATGCTCCAGATAGCGCCTAAAATTAATTAGAAAAAAAGTCTAATTATCATACAGCCATAGCGCCTAAAATTGACGTTAAACAGTGACTTTTTGCGTATACAATGGCTGCTCAATAGTCACTTGTGTGGATTTCTAGAGCCTCATATATGATAATTTTGCATATTGACGCATCAACTGAGCGAGAAATGTGACTTATTATGACCAAGCAAGAAGTGTGACACATTACGACGACAGTTTTTTTCTCTTCTTAAAGCACGAAATGTGGCTATGGCAGAATTATAAATTTTATAAAAAGTTTTTACAGAACCACATATGCTCCAGATTAAAATCTTTAAGTTTGGGTCAAAAAAAAGCTAGTTATCATACAGCCATAGCACCGAGAATTGACGTTAACAGTCTCTTCTACAATGTTTTAAGAGAAATACACACCTTCAGACCAAAATGCAAACCAAACAGTCACTTTTTGCGTATACAATGGCTGCTCAATAGTCACTTGTGTGGATTTTCATAGCCTCATATATGATAATTTTGCCTTTTGACGCATCAACCGAGCGAGAAATCTGACTTATTATGACCAAGCAAGAAATGTGACACATTACGACGACAATTTTTTTCTCTTCTTAAAGCACGAAATGTGGCTATGGCAGAATTATAAATTTTATAAAAAGTTTTTACAGAACCACATATGCTCCAGATTAAAATCTTTAAGTTTGGGTCAAAAAAACGCTAGTTATCATACAGCCATAGCACCCAGAATTGACGTTAACCGTCTCTTTTACAATGTTTTAAGAGAAATACACACCTTCAGACCAAAATAAACACCAAACAGTGACTTTTTGCGTATACAATAGCTGCTCAATAGTCATTTGTGTAGATTTTTAGAGCCTCATATATGATAATTTTGCTTATTAACGCATCAACTGAGTGAGAAATATGACTTCGTTTTGTTCTCTTCTTAAAGCACGAAATGTGGCTACGGCAGAATTATCAATTTTATAAAAAGTTTTTATAATTAAAATAATTAATAAATGTATTGTACTTTGGCAAATTATAATTTAAATATTTAATTATTCTAGTTTATTATTTTATTTGTCATCTATTAAATAGCATGAATATTTATTTCGAACATCAAAATGGATTATCCATTAAAAAAATTTTAAAAAAACCAACAATTGTATAATTTTAATAATTGCAAAATAATTTCCATAAAATCTTATAAATTAAACTTTAAATATCGGATAGTATTTTTACAAAAAAAAAAAAAATTAAATAAAAAATATTCACAATTATTCATAAATGTTCACAAAATAAATTCTGCATAATTTTTATCAATATTTCATCAGATATATAATATTTGAATTATAAAAGTTGGATATACTTGGATAAAATAAATATAATCAAGTTACTTTTTATATAATAATGTCCTTTAAATATAGAAATTTAATGATCTTTGTTTCTGTATAATTTTCCCATTTCAATCTGTACTCATTCATCAAAACTTGTTGACCTTTTGATATCTTCACATTTGATTCATTTCATATTATTTTTTGTTTGTTTGTTGAATGTTACTTTCTTTATGGACTATGCTCTATTTACCTTTATTTCAATATGGTTTCAATTTCAATCCCATTGGGAATAGGAAAATATTTCGTATTTCGGTCGTTTTTCGCCTTCCAATTACGACACTAAATGTATCATGTACGTATAACTCCAAATTAGAACATTTGGAGTATATGAAATTTTTACTTCCCAAAAAAGATTCCACACACTCAACCAACCGCATCTATCGCATTTATTCTGTACTATATACATTAATATGAAAGGATCTTAATTACCTTCATTAGAATTGAGATAATTATCATCTTTTACTAAGGGAAGGATATGAACTTGATGGCGTTGAGTTGGGCTGTTACTCAACAACAATTCAACTTTAAAAACATATTAAGCACAGACTATTAGAAATCACATTGACTTTATGATTCAAACGTACTAGATTACTCATATGGTCTATAGTACATTATTACATTGCCGTGTACGTGCATAGAGGGTATGAAGTAGTTTATTTCATAGTTGAATTTATTATAACTTTAATAAAACTGTATATACGAGTTTACTAATAGTTCTAAGAATTATACTTAATACATCACCAAAATATCCTCATTACAACTCGTACAAATAGAAATTCATACGAGCTTTTGTTATTATTATATTAAGTCATTTTGGGTGTTATAATATCTACCTATGCTCTTGTTACAATATTTATTACTCAAAACGTTTTCAATTTCAGCATAAAACAGCATTTTGCATTAGTTAAATGGGAATAGAGGAGTATTCAAATCGAATCTATTCGAACATTTTAATTGCCTCTTGTTATTTTAAGAAGGACTTTCAGAACCAAATATTATTTACATTTTCGCATTGAAATTTCATTTTAATTATGTTCATTTCTATGTGATTTGTATTATTATTATTTAACCAAAAAAAAAAAAAAATTAACAACAACAACAACAAAGACTAAACATCTTTTTAAGTACACTCAATTATTGTTATTTAATATTAAAAGAAAATATCCTTATTAGATTAATTACAGTTAATCTTTTAAATAAATCAAATATTTTTAATAAAAATTTTATTTTAATTAATTTTCATTTGTTGAATTCTTCAAGATATTCTTTAATGGTTATGGTGTTCCTCAGGGTAGCATTCTTGGCCCCTTCTTGGAATAACACCTTATATATTTCAACTGGAATGCTTTGGATGTTATCGGCAATGCTAAGGTAGTATTCTTTCAAGTGATTTTTGATTATGGGGAACTAAACAAAATGACACGGACTTAGATCAGGTGAATAGGTGGGCTCGTAAAGCATGGAAGTATAATAAGGGGTATTGTTATGGGTCCAGTGACCGATTTAAGGCGAGCAACCTTTTTTCTGAGCTTTTTAAGGACTTTTTTTTTATAAAAACCTTGGTTGATAGTTTGCCCTTTACCCAAAATCCTACTTATTTTTTAAAAAACGAACAGATTTAAAAAAATAAGTATAGTTGGCCGTACTCTGTAGTAGGCGAAATGTGTAATTGTACGATTGCCAGATTTTGATAATAGTCTAACAATGATCTAGTCTGGCAACGTTTGCAAGTAAAAAATATTCCGATTACACAAATAAAAACTTGCTGCACTCATTGGCCATCTTTACACAATTCCATATGATAACCGTAATCATGCCACCAACCGCGTCCACACGGAGTTCGGCAAACTGATTCTTCCGCTTATGAGTTAGTGAATAAATGAAAAAATATTTTTAAAAATGAAAACAGAATGAAAAATATTTATAAAAAGCAATAAAAAAAGAGATGAAGCAAAATACACCATAATAGGAAGCAATCAGTACCGTAGAAACTTACTAGGTCAAGTACCTAAACAGAGGTAATTTTATACGCATGTATGTTGGTGTTAGTGTCTGAGGAATGAGTTTATGAGTGCAAACTGTGTTGAGGGTCAACTCGAAAATTCTCACTGCACAAATGAGGTGGTACCGGTATTATGTGGAATCGTGTGAAGATGCCCATTGTTTAGACAAAGGCGACATATTGTTTTTTCTTGACCGTTCATTGTTTTGATTATTGTACTGAAAAAGTGACATGTACGATTTTAAATTTTATGAAAATAATGTCCAGGAATAAAAAATTGTCTGCTGCTAACAATTTTATATAGCAGTATATATTATTGAAAGCTGCAGTGATGACAAAGAAGGAGATTTGAAGATACGTAAAAAACGTTGCAAATTAATCACGAAAATATCAAAACTATTGTCAGATTATTTTGACGTTCCTAGAAATGTTATAATTTTCTCCATATGACAATGTGCAAATGCCTATAGATGTTCTGATAATAGTCCCAAAGATTGATCGGAAAGTTGCCAGATGTGACATGTA
Source organism: Atherix ibis (assembly GCA_958298945.1). Taxonomy (NCBI): domain Eukaryota; kingdom Metazoa; phylum Arthropoda; class Insecta; order Diptera; family Athericidae; genus Atherix; species Atherix ibis. The sequence goes on along the minus strand of OY282605.1, from coordinate 23,063,965 downwards.
AATATTTTGCTATACAATGCCTTCAAATGGTCTGACAATGGTTTTTCTGGCAATATTTGCTTTGGTCTGACAATAGTTTTATCTGGCAACGTTCAAAAAAAAATTGTCAAATGTAAATATTTTGCTCGACAATGCCTTCAAATGGTCTGACAATGGTTTTTCTGGCAATGTTTGCTTTAGTCTGACAATGGTTTTTCTGGCAACGTTCAAAAAAAATTATCACCTGTAATTATTTTGCTAGACAATGCCTTCAAATTGTCTGACAATGGATTTTATGGCAACGTTTGCTTTGGTCTGACAATGGATTTTCTGGGAACGTTCAAAAAAAATTGTCAGCTGTAAATATTTTGCTAGACAATGCCTTCAAATAGTCTGACAATGGTTTTTCTGGCAACGTTTACTTTGGTCTGACAATGGTTTTATCTGGCAACATTCAAAAAAAAAAATTGTCAAATGTAAATATTTTGCTCGACAATACCTTCAAATGGTCTGACAATGGTTTTTCTGGCAATGTTTGTTTTAGTCTGACAATGGTTTTTCTGGCAACGTTCAAAAAAAATTATCACCTGTAATTATTTTATAGACACTGCCTTCAAATTGTCTGACAATGGTTTTTATGGCAACGTTTGCTTTGGTCTGACAATGTTTTTTCTGACAACGTTCAAAAAAAATTGTCACCTGTAAATATTTTGGTAGACAATGCCTTCAAATGGTCTGACAATAGTTTTTCTGGCAACGTTTGCTTTGATCTGACAATGGTTTTTCTAGCAATATTTTGTTCTGCTAATTTCTAAGTTACAAATGAAAATAATAAATATTCTTATTAAAAATCAATTTATACCATCTTATATATAGTAAAAAAATAATAATGCTAAAATATAAAAACCCCACAGCATTAAGAGTATTATGTGGACGTTGGTACGAGTATATCCGGTTAGCCTATTGATTTCCAATTGATCTAATTAGTATTTCAATTTTCAATTTATCGTCCGAATTTTCTATGGTACATTATAGATAGTTGGATTTGTTAGGAGTGATCGTAGTCCTCTGCGGTATGGCAGTAGGCTATGAAATATCAGTGCTGTAACAAACTACACATACATGCATATAAACAATCTGGCACACTTACACATACACGATTATTAACTGGAAAGGGGATACACCAAGTTTATTGAAAACAACGAATTGACAAATAGTCGAGTGTGAAGAGATACAAATTTTGGTTTGGAATAGCAGCTTCCTCTTACTTCACATGACTCTGTTCAAATATGAAGTGAAACTCAATTTGTAAAACCGGAACCTTTTTGGATATGAACATTTATATGTATGAGTGAAAGTTATTTACATCCATCCATGTATACAGGAATGTACAAATATATCTGGTCAAACAAAGTTGATAGATAGGCAATGTCGAAATTGAGTATATGCAATTTATCCGGTTCGCCTACAAATAGGATATGTGGCGATTTATCCCCTCATGCATTGAATGGTCGATAGCGATACAGTAATTCACTAATATTTAGCTACTCTGGAAGGATAGAATCGGTCTTTTCAACTATCCTTCACGGACTCACATACATACCTACAGATCCACTGAGCATTTCACATTCGGTAGTGCATCATCTATGCCAGCGTTGGTTGGTATTGTTTGTGTGCAAGTGAACCAGAAACAAATTGATTTTGGTCTTCCATCCAAGTTGTCCCATCCGTCTGTCTATATATCTCCATCTATGTGTATGACAGAAAGGATATTTTTGGCTATAATCGAATCATAACTGAATAATACCATCCCCTATCGGAAAATAGATAGAATTCTTTGAAGATGTCAAATTATATGCTAAAATTAGTTTAGTGTACTGTGATTATGATCAAAAACCGAAATTAAAGTAATAATGTTTTGGGGATGATTTGAACGAACAGTGTTGGTGATAAAGTCTTTTGAAAATCCACTCTCGGCCATTCGTATAAAGCACACATTATATAGCGCTATATTGGTTCTCATTGGCATTGGGGAATTACGAGTGGCTTATAAATAAATTATTATCCAACAAAAGTACGATTGACAGATTATTTATTATGAGTGGCAAATCTTATTTCTAATTGAAAAGATATAAAAAGATATCGCATCATTAATGCGAATTAATAATTCCTTTATGAATCTGAAAGTAACGTTGGATTCGATTAACTTGGGGTTTTCTTTTCAGGTGTATCGTATTTGTTTTTTTCAAGGTGTGAACAATTTTAATCGAATTTAATTTGTACATTATTTATTTGATCATTTTACAGACCAGTTTTTTTGGGGGGTTTGTTTTATGAATAAATTTTATATTGCACATTTATCTATTACAGTTCATTTCATTAATGTTGTTGTGTACGAGTATATTTAGAGCTTTGAAATTTATGCTTACTAGAAAATGTGGACGCTAACAGGAAATAAAAGAATGCCAAAGGGAGGGATGGCAGATAAAATGTGTAAAATTGCATATAGCCTGAATTTATTGATGAAACTTCATTCCAGACGGGATATTTTATAACCCGACTGAGGGATCTAATTCAACCGGGCGGGAAGGAGGCATTTTAGTACTGCCAACCAACACCCGATATTTGTTTTCTTGTAAAACTTACCCCTTTCTATACTTTGCTGTCCAGATCGATATGCTTAATGAAACTAAATGCAACTAAACTTTGAACTATGCCATTTTCGCACTACTATGCCAATGTATCCGATGGTATTACGTCTTTTTTCACTATCATTGATATCAATAAATAAGGACTGTTTTGTCGACATTTGTATCCATTTGGCTTTCTATTAATGCTAGTCAAGTCAACTATAATGTATTCGGATTTAAGAGTGTTCGGATGGTACTGAAAATAATTTATCACACACCATAAATATTTCATTCGTTGTTCTGCTATTCTCAATATTGAAAAATGAAATAGAAAAAATAATCAACCTTTTTCTTTTAGTATTTTAGTCAAGTTTGATTTATTTTATTTCATTGTTTGTTAGTTTTTAACAACTTTTAAAATTTTCTTTTTATCTATTACGAAAAATGTCTTAAACTCTTAATAGTGAAATTATTATTATTATTATTTTTTTTTTAAATTAATTTTCATACTCGTAAATAAGTGTTTACTTAAATTTCTTTAAGTTGAAAATTATCAAATTATTATATTTTTTTAGTATTGAAGATAGTATGTGCAGCGGAGGCTTCGAAATAGTCACCGACCAATTAGAATTCGGCTCAAAAGAAAACATCAAAACAGTCACTTTCGAAAGAGTCACCGACCAACTCAAGATTCGGTTCAAGTAGGTTTATACAACAAATAATATAAATTTAGATAAAGGGGGGGGGGGGGAGTTTGAAAGGTTGCTGTTGAATACAATTTTTTCAATCTGACCTTAGGCATATGGGGGCCAAAAACTTTACAGTTACGAGGGTGGTTCAATAAGTCCTTAGAAAATCCGAGAAATTGCGCTCGTAGTGTCGGTAAAGATTTTTTTTTTTGTAAGTAGCATTATCGACAGGAAAGCTGCTCGATCCATAGCGTATTCCAGCTCGATCCATAGCGTAGGTCAATTTCTATCGTCGATTAAAATTAACGACATTTATTTGTGCATAACAATGGAAAAAGCGAGTTTAGGGCTGTCATCAAACATCTCCATTTGAAAGGCTTAAGCCCGAAAGAAATCAAAGCCGAGTTGGATGCAGTTCATGGCACATCTGCACCTGTGTTTGCGATGGTTTACAATTGGGTGAATGAATTTAAACGTGCCCGTTCATCCACAAAAGATGAACATCGTTCAGGACGCCCAGTTGAGGTGTCTACTCCTGAAATCATCGACAAAATCCACGATCTGATTTTGAACGATCGGCGAATTAAAGTGCGCGAATTAGTTGAGGCCACGGGCATATCACAAGGTACAGTCGCTTCAATTTTGCATGAAAAATTGTCTGTGAAAAAAATTTCGGCAAGATGGGTGCCGCGTTTGCTCTCAGAGGAGAATAAGCGCAATCGTGTAGTGGACTCTGAGGCTATGTTGGCACTCTTTCATCGTAATCCTGCCGAATTTCCTCGTTGATATGTCACTGTGGACGAAACCTGGATCACTACTACACTCCAGAAACGAAGAGACAGTCATCACAGTGGATTTTCAAGGGTGAACGGGCTCCGAAGAAGGCAAAAGCTGTGCCATCGGCCGGCAAGGTGTTGGCCACGGTCTTTTGGGATTCGCAGGGCATCATTTTTATCGACTACTTGGAAAAAGGAAAAACAATAACAGGAGCGTATGATGCGTCGTTATTGCAACGGTTGAGCAAGGAAATCAAAGAGAAACGCCCCCATCTGAAGAAGAAAAAAATCCTCTTGCATCAGGACATTGCGCGTGTGCACACCTGCGCTGTTTTCATGGCCAAAATTGTGGAATTGAGAATGGAATTGTTGCAGCATCCCGCTTATTCACCAGATTTGGCCCCGAGTGACTATTTTCTTTTCCCCAATCTGTAGAAATGGCTTGGCGGACGACGGTTCACTTCCAACGAGGACGTCATTGCTCAAACGGATGAGTATTTTGCAGAACTTCCGAAATCCTATTTTTTGGACGGGATAAAAATTTTGGAAAAACGGTTGGAAAAGTGTATAGAGCTAAAAGGAGATTATGTTGAATAATAAAAAAATTTTTTTTATTAAAAACAGTTGTTTTCCATCTTTCTCTAAGGACTTTTTGAACGACCCTCGTATTAAGAGCGCAGCACATGCGCTGCAACGATTGTCATCAAATTTTCAGCTAAGGTGGGTAAATGCTTGAGTTTGCTTGATGACAAGCGATAATTTGCAATGAGTATTTGAGGAAGATCGCATTTTTAGTGCACATAGTTTTCAGTGAAATATGGCTTTTTAGGAGGGTGGAGAAGAATTGAAAGGCGAACCTTGCTTAGTAGAGGCCTTCAACGTTGAAAGCTGATGTTAATGTGTAAAGAGTGTAGGCTGTTAGAAGGTCAGACCGTTGTTTAATTTTGAAGCTCTTCGAAAAGCTCTCTGCCTCAGATCGAACACTGCAGATTTCGTGTGACTTTTTCAGATCGAACACCTGATCAGATTTCATGTGACTTTTTTAAGTCCCCAAGAATATAATTTTTTCTACAGAACGTTATTTTGGCACTATCAATAATATCCAATGGAGTGTAATTATGGGGTTGTTATTTGACTATGGAAAAGCATTGTATCCACAAAAAGAAGAGTTGCCGGATGTGAATTTTTGTCTAAAGAAGTCTTTTGTTGAAAATGAAGAAGAAGAAACCGCCACGGTCAATTCTGAGTGCTATGATCTTAGAAAAACCAATTTTTTTTTATTCTAAACTTGAAGATGTTAATCTAGACTATACATAATTTTAATAAGACAGCATTACAACTCCTAAAACATCATAAATTTTGTCTTTACTATGCAAAAAGTTGCCGGGTACGTAACTTCGATATTTGATGATGTCAATTGGTGTTCAAGATCGTGCGATTTGACGTCGTTGGACTTTTTCTTATTGGAATTTTTTCGCAGATAAACCTCTAAGTTAAGAGCATTTAAAAATTAACTGCCATAAATTAATGAATAAATTACACTAAAAAAGTCATTAAAAATTATCTAAAAAAAAATCGATTGTGTTTGCCAAGTACAAATTTGGTAAGCCTATTTTTACACACCATTTTGATAAGATAAAAAAGACTAATATAAATTTGTAGAAAAACAATTAATTACTCACAGTAAATATTTAAAAAAATACTACAAAGTTAACTATTGATAAATCCTGTAAATTATGGAAAATATCGAAGACACAAATAATAACGGAGGGAAAATGATGAAATGATGTTGAGGAGGGAATTTTGAAACTACCTCAGTAAATTGTGACAAAATCCTTGACATATGTATGCGAAAAAGTGAATAGAATACATTGTTACATACTGTCATCTAGAGACATGCTTGAAGGGTCCTTTCATATTTACAAAGAGTGAAATTCTTTAGCTGAGCACATATGACTACTGAAAATAGAATACCAACGAAGCAAAGAGAGAGCGTACTTATATTTTTAATGAAAGATATACGAAAAAAGGATATTTTCTATCCTTTCATTTTTATGCAGGACATATTCTCTATATGAACATATGTGTCAATTTTTGTTATTTACCACCCTTTTTTTTTGTTGAAAACCAAAGAGCTTTTCGGTTATACAATATGAACGACTGTTTCCAGCACATAGCTTATAGTGCTTTGGTTTTTTGTATGAAGAACTATTGAAATTGTGAAGAAAATTAAGCGATATAAAGAAATATTAAGGCAAAAGGCAAGGACAACGAAAGAAATCATTCTTTTATTGTTATTGTTATTATTATTCTTACTGTTATTATTCTTATAATCTTCATCGAGTATTATTTCTTTATGTATACTGTTTTGTCCTATTTTAGTTTTACCATTAAATATTATAGAATGGAAAAAAAAATAGAAGAAAATAGAACAATTGAATTGAATCGTATGCAAAAATGACTGCTAAAGAGCTTAACTATATCCTGTGTCCGTTTAATATTTTCCAAAGTTTCATTTTTGTTGTGTATTTATGATATAATGTATGGATTTCTTTCTTTTTGATTTGATAAAACATGAATGCAAATATCAAAACGGACAAAATATAAGATTTATTAAAAATGACATCCATACTAGAATATAGAAAAAGACGAACTATCAGAGAGAAAAAAATAATTTAAAGAAGGAATCAATACGGCACATGAAGAAAGTATGCTTATGAAAGGATGCATTCTGTCAATGCTTGACGGTTTCCGATATGTCATATCTATTAAGTATGTGGGCAAATGTTCTCAAAGCTGGAAACTTTTCGAACGATGCTAGACTAAAGAAGGCCACTAGTATGAAAATTGCAATCATTCGGCATTTGTGGTTTAATGCATTGTTTATCGAAAAGAAAAATTACTTCAGAAATCAGAAGGACATTCACTTCTGTTGTTCAGCTTTCTCATGTTGCTGGCTTTATTGGCTCTTCTTTATACATCATTGAATGTACGAGTATGTTTATGATTCCATATTCTTTCGATATGGTATCCATATTCTAGAGAAAGAAAGGGGCTGCGTCATATGTGAACAACCCGAGTGCCAACAAGAGTGATTACTTTTTCGCTTCTGAGATGTTAGCATCGTTTTTTCTTGTTTATTTCCAGTTGCAATCTTCTGTGTCTCTGGACAAATATAACATGCTAGAAAGACAGGATGTTACATGCCACTCTTGAGCATATCCGATAGTGGGCTGCCTACGGACGACTACAAGTGCTGGTCACCAAAGAAAATTCAACACTTGAAACATGTACCCGCTGCCGGCTAAAACAGAGTATTTCGTCTGTTCGATTCAACGACTCTCATAAGGGTATCTACCCATACACACATAGTTCTATCCCAAAGATATTCTCATATTCATGGAAGTTCAAGGATATTAATGGGATGGGGATTGTGCAACGAATCCATTTTCGTCTATGACGATGACATGTATGTGGTTACAATCTTCGTAGATTCCATTACTTCCGTCGACAACCCACAGATTCCGCCCAATATAATTTCGAACAATGTTCATTCATCCAAATTGTATCATGCTGGCCAGAGAGAAAACCCTAAGGACTTAAATTCTTCCCTGTTGTTCTTTTTTTTCCCGTCCGGTTATGGTGACACAATTTTTATTTTTACCAACGCTTTTCCATTCAGTTCGATTCTATTTGCCTCGGTTTTGGTTTTTTCTCTACCTTCTTCTGGACTTGTTGTTTTTCCATTTCCTTTGGTCAGTGAAACTTTACACTTTGTTTTTGCACAATTTCCTTGCTAACAGGAAAAGTGTGATGTGTAACGCATCCAAGGATAAACCTGAAACTAGATTAAAAATGGTCGAATGAGCAGATAAACCTCCAAACCATATGCATAGCCATTATTGAAGAACAAAAAACCTTCGAATATCTTCATTGTTGCGAAGAGAATAAACTACTACAAAAATAATACGAAAATCGGTTTCCTTTTAAACGCTGCAGGAAATCGGTATGTATTTGTATGCATAGCAGAGTTCGTTAGTTATAAACGGATTCCATTTCGTATTAAATTAAATTATCAAACAGCAGCGGTTGTAAAAATGACGTAAAAAAAAAGGGCAGTTTCTATCATCAAACAACAGCTGGAGTTCCGAAGGGAGTCATTTACTTAGCGTAAAACGAGTATAATTTTATAATCTACTCAACCGTAAGGATGAGAACTATTTTAAGGGTAATGCATTGAATGCATCTCCATTTGTCCTTTATAAGTCCTTCAAAGGATATTCTCAATTCCAAGCTATTTGCAGTATGTTATTTTAATTGTCTTTCACATTTTCATTTTTTTTTTTGTTGCTGAAATTTTGATAAGAGATTAATTTTTTGCTCTATATTTTTTGTACAATTTGATTATGTTAAATATTTTGATTATATCTCCTTTAGACATTAACAATATGCTGGAAGGATTTAATTGGAAAAGCTACACTTTTATGAATGTGGTGTCCCATTAAGTGTTTCTTCGATTTGCGAGAACAAAAAAAAGTCACCTGGAGTAAGACCAGATAAAAAGGGAAGCTGGGCAACCACAGAACGCCCATTTTCCGACAAAAATTCGTTGGTGAAAACGGTCATGTGACAGGGTACTTCGATTTTCGGGAACAAAAAAGTGTTTCTTTCATTTTCGGGAACAAAATAAAGTCACCTGGAGTAAGACCAGATAAATAGGGGAGCTGGGCAACCACAAAAGGCCCATTTTCTGACAAAAACTCGTTGGTGACGATGTTTATGTGACAGGCTACTTCGATTTTCGGAAACAAAAAAGGGTTTCTTCAATTTGCGAGAACAAAAAACGGTCACCTGGAGTGAGACCAGATAAACGGGAGAGCTGGCAAACCACAAAAGGGCCATTTTCCAAAAAAAACGCGTTGATGAAGATGGTCATGTGACAGGGTACTTCGATTTGCGGGAACAAAAAAGTGTTTCTTTAATTTTCGAGAACAAAATAAAGTCACATGGAGTAAGACCAGATAAATAGGGGAGCTGGGCAACCACAAAAGGCCCATTTTCTGACAAAAACTCGTTGGTGACGATGTTTATGTGACAGGCTACTTCGATTTTCGGAAACAAAAAAGTATTTCTTCAATTTGCGAGAACAAAAAACGGTCACCTGGAGTGAGACCAGATAAATAGGGGAACTGGGCAACCACAAAAGGCCCATTTTCCGACAAAAACTCGTTGGTGAAGATGGTCATGTGACAGCGTACGTTGTTTTAGGGGTGCGTTCCAATGAAAAGATATGCCAAATCTTGACTCAAACTCTGATGAAGCGTAAAACCGATTTGAAGGAGGGTCTGATCTCATAAATACCCTTGCGGATTCACTAATCTTAAAAGAAACTTCAATGGCACATCGTGACTCCAAATTTCGCCACTACATTTTTATAAAGTCGTGTATTTACCAGACGAAATTGGGGCTTATAACGTACAAGCTATGTAAAGTGGAAGTCTGCAATGTTGCCATATTTTTTTCAGTGATATTATTCTACCAACGCCTCTTATAGACTGTACTGAAATTGTATACAAATAATTTTCCATTGATGATATCTAATGCCAAAATACGAAATTACTTTTTACTCAATCCAATAAAGGAGGTGGACACCAAGGGACCCGATTTAATCAGAATTTTATTTTATTAATTTTATGCCACACCCCGCATATTATTATTATATACTAAAAGTAATTCATTGTAATTTTTTTTTATTACTTTTATATTAATTTAAAAGCGAATATATCAAAAGGTAAACATTGACATTCATAAAAACTGTAGACTATATAATATACTGAAAAGAACATTTGACAATAGTAAGAATTTTTTAAATACCATTTTCAATTTAGTTTAATTTTTTTAGCTTTAATAATATATTAATAGCTTTTCCACATGAGATTTAATATTATATTAATTTATCAAGTTTGAAATATTATTTCAAAGACATTTATGGGTCGTTCAACGATTATATGAGGTATTGTTATAAACTGGAAGTTTTCATGAATTTATAATGTACGCGAATTGTGAACTTAACATATACAAAAAGCCTTTAAGGTAAATTTTCGAAATATATTCTATCTACTCCGTACTACAAAATAGGTAAAACTTATTCCAAGATGAAAAAGGTCTTTTCATTTATATAAAAATTTTGTATAAGAACAGATTGTCTTTTTGTTAGTTTCATTTTTTACTATTGTGTGTATAAAAGTACTTTATTGTAAATTGGTATCCTATAGAAAGTAATTAGTTTTCAGGTAATTATGTTTTAATTTTTAATACATAATGAATAAAAGTATTCTTTTGTGAAATGTTGGGCTGATGTGTTAAGTTGTTAAGTAATTTTAATTTTACCGTAGAAAGAAAATATTTTTTTTTATTATTTCATTAATCTGATAGAATATTAAAGTATTAGCCAAAATATTATTATCCATATTTTGTCAAATAACAGATTATCCATTTTATGGTTTGAAAAGTACAACTCTACTATTTGACATTTGTTTAAAGTGCATGACACAAAAGATTATATACACATTTAGAAGAAAATTTGCCAATACTAAAATATTTTATTTTAAGCTTAATAAATATTGTACAATACAATAAACTTCTTTAGGACTGGAAACCGTTAAAGAGGATTATCCATTTCGTCATTTGGAAAATACAGTTCTGTCATTTAACAGTTGTTAATTCAAGTTAGTAATTGCTTAAAGCAAGATTGGTCATAGATACATTGTTCAATTATCAAATAGTGTACAAAACTTGGAAGAACTTTCTACAAAAGTGGTTTAGAAGGATATTATGATGGCTATGATTGTGCTTTAGAGTAAACAATCACTAACGCATTGAAAAAGTTTGAAAAAACGGACTCTTCTGAAAAAAATTAATGCACAGGCTGTTCTGAAAATATTGATGCTTTTAGTGAAAGTGTGACCGAAGAACCAAATTTAGCACTGTCTTGCAGCACATTATGAGCCATTTTGCAGTAAGACTAATATCTCCATCCATATAATGTTCAACTCATGCAAAAATTGAAAGCTGTCAATCTTCAAATGCGCTAAAGATACCCCAATTGGGGCTGGAAAATATGGCTTTGAATACTGATTTTTCAAACAAAATTTTCTTCAGCGATGAGGCTCTTTTTTTGTTTGATGGATAACTCAATTAGCAAAACTATTGTTTGTGAGGCTCTGAAAACCCACAAAGAACTATGAAAAGCCATTGTATTCATTTTATTTGGTAGTTAGACTAACATTTTCATCCATATAAAGTTCAACTCATGCAAAAATTGAAAGCTGTCAATCTTGGAATGTGCTGAAGTTACGCCAATTGAAGCTGGAACAGAAGGCTTTGAATACTGATTTTCCCAAAAAAAATTTGCTTCAGCGATGAGGCTCATTTTTTGCTCAGTGGATACCTCAATCAGCAAAAATCTTTTTTATGGGGCTCTGAAACCCCACAAAGAACTATGACGAAGCCATTGTATCCACTGTAATTAGTGGACCGAAGAACCAAATTTGGGACGGTTTTGCGACACATTATTTCCCATTTTCCATTTAGACTAGTATCTCCATCCATATAAAATTCAACTCATGCAAAAATTGCAACCCGCCAATCTTAGAATGCATTGAAGATACGCCAATTGGGTTCAGGAATAATAGACTATGGATGCTGATTTTTCCAAAAAAAAAATTCTTCAGCGATGAGGTTCATTTTTTGCTCAGTGGATACCTCAATCAGCAAAAATTTTGTTTATGGGGTTTTGAAAACCCATAAAGAACTTTGTAGTAGCCTCTGTATCAGCATCAAGTGACTGTCTAGTGTGAATTTTGTCTAAAGGTGTCTGCGGCTCACATTTATTTGAAAATAATTCTGAGCACTATATTCGTATGAAAACTGGATGATAAATAGTTTTAAAAAGACGGTATCATAGACTTTATTTTGTGGAAAGTTTCTCAAAAGCTTAATTTGAGATTTGAATTATTTAAAATAATTCAATTAGTTGAATAACAGCCCAAAATGTGAAAAAAAGAGTCATGTGTCAACTACCTTAAAAGAATTAAAATTGCACTTTGTTTTGTAAGTGAACGTTTTGCGTACGGAATTAATTTGTGAACACTATGAAAAAAACAATGCTCCTTCGACTGTATGGAGCATTTTATAAAGATGTGTAAAAACTAAGATATATATTTTTTAAAATATATTCTACCCAACCTTTGGGTTATTATTATAACAACAACTACAATAAAGTGGTTCATATCTATTGTAACCTTAGTAAAATGCTCGTGAATCGATGTACTCGTACATTGAGTATCTTTTATCTATAACTCTAGGTAATGAAAAACATTAAAAATGCATATCACTTTAGAAATAAAGAAGAACAACTTATAGGAGTGAGACATTTTGTCAAGACATCAACAACTTGAATACAAATATATTTACAGAAATGTCTACTAGAACCTTCCTAATATCTCTATTGAATCCAGTCTAGCTTCTAAGTTTATTACAAAATAAAGATATAGATCCATACATATAGTATTGTAGCGAGAATATGGTATATTTATATAGTTTTTTCAAAAGATATTTTATAAAAGAAAGAAGAATATGTAAATGGAACGAATAGACTTGCAAGATTGGCGCTTTTGTTCTTTGAAAAAATAAAAATAAAAAGCTCTCACAAAATGCGGTGGTGATTTTTTGCCAGGATTTCTTTTTACTCAATTTTTCCGTTTAGCAATTTTTTCATTCTTTTGGCTTTTCTTCTTAGCTGAATGTCTACTTTTGGAAGAGATGTCGAGGATGGATCATTGTTGCTGTTGACAATTCAGAAAGATGAGTTTTAAGCGTAACTATTTCTCTATTCACCACCACCACCACTTAGAAGTGAAACAAAAGTTGAAAATTCTTATTTTGTTGACAGAAAAATAAGCCCATTTTGGATGCAGTTTCTCTTCTTTTTGGCACGATATCAACATGCCGAGAATATTCGTGTTTGCGTATTTTTTTTTTTACTAAATCGTATTCAGTATATCTACTTAGAGATGATGTGGTATGCAGTTATTTACCTAACATTTGACGTGCAGTGCTTAAAAAGTTTCGCAATCATTGATTGAATAAACCATGCTGAAAGCAAACTCATCTAACTAATCGGTAGACAAACATGCTCGTATATAGGGTAGACATGTAACAATAGAAATGTAGCAAAGCTGCGGTAAGGGATGCGAAAAGATTTAATACAAAATTGTCCATATAAAAGAAGGGAAAAAAAACCTACTATAGAGCATAGAGAAAGAGCTCGAACACGTACAGTACAACTTAACTGAATTTATTCGAAAACCAATTTAATTCCAATACACATGCATAAATAAGCACACTTCTTCTATATGTTTGGAATATTAGGCGCTTTTGTGTATTTGTTCAGGGTTAGTTCACTTCTAGACTTGCAAATTCAACAAATTTCGGTTGAACAAATACGTTTACCATATATTCTTAATACAATATCATTTCTGTTACTAAATGATACGATTCGTATCGTATAAATGGTTGCATTGACATCAAAGTTATAACATATGACTATTAAGTGTTGTTGACATTATTTGCCCTCAATTAATGCAATCGGCTTGAGTAGAGGAGAAGGCCAATTTGGAATATTTGCTCGTTTGTTGATAAAATTTTCGTAAAATTATTGGAGATGATAGGAAAAAAATATGGAAATACTCAACTATAAGAAGCATAAAATAATAACGATAAATGATACACTATAGAAATTTACTTTCACCAATAAAATGGTTAATTTATTTGATTATAAAGAATTTATTTTTAATATCACAAGGAAATTATTCATAAATTGAGAATTGATATTAATTATTCGTTGTTTTTTTTTTTTTGTTGTTATTTGTATTGAATTTATACTATAACTAGTTTTTTGTTGTTGTTATTTTTCTTATATTTTTATAAAAAATACAATAAAAAAAATAGTATATTTTCAACCATTTATCAATGCTGTTATTTATTCACTTACCTATTTGTAAATTAATAAAAATTTGCTTCTAAATTGCTTACCTGTAAAGAAATAAAAGAATTTTTAATTAGAAAAAAAATGGAACAATTTAATATATAAGGTGTAATAAAAAGTAATCAATTATTTTCGAATAGATGGCTTTAGGAGTCTGTATCTCCCGTTTTCAAAGTGCGATCGGGTTGCACTAGATGGCGTTAAAAAGATAAGATTTCGTACTAAAAAAGTTTTTGATACAATTTTGTGATTACTTGACTCAGTCTTTTTTAAGCGCGCGTGAAAGATGGACACCAACAAAGAGAAAATACGCCATATTTTACAGTTTTTTTTTTCGATAAAGGCGAAAACGCAAAGCCAGGCAGCTGAAAATGTGAATAGTTTTTATGGTCTTGATACTGTAACAGTCAATCACGTGCAATTTTGGTTTCGTCGATTCCGTTCCGGTAATTTTGATGTCAAAGATGCACCACGCTCTGGAAGGCCAATTGTCGAAAATGTCGATAAAATAATGGAAATCGTCGAGTCCGACCATCACGTAAGCACTGTTTCGATTTTCCAGGAGCTAAACATTGCACAAAAACTTTAATAAGGCTGGATACAAAAAGAAGCTCAATGTATGGGTGTCACACGTGTTATCGAAAAAAAAACGCAGGAACCGGATTTCCATCTACGAATCGCTGCTGAATCGCAATAATATCGATCCATTTCTGAAGCGGATGGTTACTGGTGATAAAAAGTGGGTCACGTACGACAACGTCAAGTGACAACGGTCGTGGTCAAATCGCGGTCACCCGGCGCAAACGGTGGTCAAGCCAGGATTGACAGCCAGGAAGGTTTTGCTGTGTGTTTGGTGAGACTGGCAGGGAATCATCCACTATGAGCTGCTCCCCTACGGCCGAACTCTTAATTCGGACCTATACTGTCAACAATTGGACCGTCTGAAAAAAGCAATCTCCCAGCTTTGGCCAATAGGAGAGGAATTGTGTTCCATCAGGACAACGCCAGGCCGCATACATCGATAGTGACCCGGCAGAAGTTCCGGGACCTTGGTTGGGATGTTCTTATGCATCCACCTAATAGTCCGGACTTGGCACCAAGTGATTACCACCTCTTCCTGTCTATAACGAATGATTTTACAGGTGAAAAATTCGCCTCAAGAGAAGATTGTGAAAATCGACTGTCCCAGTTTTTTGCCAATAGGGACGAGGGTTTCTATGAGAGAGGCATTATGAAATTACCTCCAAAATTACAAGTTATCGAACAAAACGGTGCATATTTGACCTAAATCGTATCATTCTATCTATGCTAAATAAAACCTTAAATTTAATGCCTTTTACTACACCTTATATTATACAAAAGAGAGTATTATGATATGATTTTAAAAATATTTCTTTTATAAACAAACCATAATAAACTAGATAATAACTAATCTAAAAAAACTAATTAATATAATAGAAAATTGTTTTCTTGATTTTAATCATTTACGAGATATTATGTCATAAAAAATACTTTTTCAAAATAAAATAAAACACTTTTTTTTAGTATATAATTTTATTTTGATAAATTGTTTTCTCTCACGTGATAATTATACTAAAGAATTTCTTACTTTATTAGTTAATAAAACAGGATTAGTTTTTTTTTTTTAATTATTTTTAGCTGAAATTATTTGCATTTCATAGTTTTTATTAATTAAAGATTTTTTAGGCAATCTTAAAATTTTTTTTTTAGTTTTAAATTTTATTTCTAATTAATGTTAAGTCATTATTACTATTCGTTTTAAGTTTATAGCCTTGGAATGGATTTCGTCTTGGATTAAATCCATAACCACAGATAAGTTATCTGTGCCCAGAACGCAAGCAATAAATACACAAAAATCATGTGTCTTTAATATTTGTGGTAATTGTCTAAAATATTCTGAGGTAATTGTCTAGAATATTTGAAACTATCAAAAATGATAGCAACACAATTCCGACAGTAACTGGAAAACTGCACGCACTTCCCGCTGTCAAACTCTTAAAATCATCACAATCTTATGAAAGTGGCCAAAATTCCGACGTTGGATAGAATTTTGTTTATTCCGATACGATTGTGACAGTTTTTAGATTTTGCCAAATGTTTTATCGCCGAATTAAGTTTTTTTTTTAAAATTTGGTCGTTCTTGTTGAAGTATTGCCATACATTTCAGTTTTTTATTTTATGGCAGGATTGGTGTTTGACAGTTAAAATTGAAATATTGGGAAAGTAATTTTTTTTTTTTTTTTTTTTTTATAAAAATGAAAGACGATTTTATTATAGTGAATTAATATTTATATTCAATTAAATATTGTCCAGCCTGATCCAATACATTTTGCCATCTTTCTGGCAGTTGCATGATTCAACGCTCATAAAATTTTTTGTTCTTTGCTGGCAAAAAACTGATCCAGGTGATTTTAGACCTCCTCATTTGAATTAAACGTTTCAAATGGTCAAACTTTTATGTGGTTTCGAGTGATCAAACTTGTATGTGGTTTCACATTATCCTGTTGGAACACCATACCTTTCCTATTAACCAATTCTGGCCTTTTTTCTTTAAGTGCATCAATCAATTTATCCAATTGATAACAGTACATTTCAGAATTGATTGTTGTGTTGCTCGGCAGAAGCGCAAAATAAACGATTCCTTTGAAATCCTACCAAACAGATAGCATAACCTTTTTTTGATGAATATTGGCTTTCAAAGTGCTTTGAGCTGGTTCATCATTTTTTATACTCCAGGATTTTTTGCGCTTAACATTGTTATAGACAACCCATTTCTCATCCCCATTGATGATACGCTTCAAAAATGGATCATTTTCTTGGCGTTTGAGAAGCAAATCACAAACGTCAATGCGACGGCACAAATTTTTTTCCGTAAGAAGATGAGGAACCCATATATTGAGCTTTGAGATAAAACCTAACCGTTTCAAATGATCGTGAACGATCGAATTCGATAAATTTAATCTCTCAGAGATCTCACGAGTTGTTATTCGCCGGTTTGCATCAACTAATGCCTTTATTGTGTCTTTATCAGCTTCAAATGGCCTTCTAGGACGTGGTGCATCTTCGAGATCAAAATTGCCGGATTGAAATTTTGCAAACCAGTTCTTGGTCTTAACACATCTTCTCCATACACATTGGATAATTTTTTTCTTGCTTTAACAGCATTTTTATCTTTTCTATAGTAAAAAAGTAAAATATGCTGAAAATGCTGTTTTTCACATTCCATATTTAAAAGGGTGTTAACCAAAATCTACTGTGCAGAATCAAGCCTTGCTATGTTAGCTGTCAAAATACATATGATTATGCGGTTTAAGTGTGAAGTTGGTTATGAAAAATTATAATTATGTCCTCTGTTGGGAAATAACAAAATTTATACTTTCTGGACAACCCAATAAAACAGATAATTTTTTTTCTCCAAATATTTTCTTAATTTTATTTTTCAATAATAACTAAAAAGTTTATAGTGAAATTTTTTAATGAAATTATTTTAATAAAAGTCGAAAATAAGGCAAAAATGAATCTTTTTTTTCTTCTTATAGTGACTAAACCTTTTTAGTTATATAAAATTGATATAGTCGTAAATAAAAAAAAATGTAAACAAAAGTTTTGTTACAAAATTCTTCTAAAATAATATGTAAATAAATGACAAAAAAGAAAAGAAAATCTTTAACTTAGAATATACTATATAAATAAATTTTTATATATATTCATAACATAATGTTAAGTTATGTAAATACAATTTTAAGCAATCATTTTGTTATAGCAAATAGATTTAAGTTAAATATTTTACCACAAAACTTTACAAAAGATAACCATTTATAAGGCATTCGAATAGACAAATTTCAATACATACATATATGATGTACTTTTACGGTTTTGTTACGAATATTATTCATGACGAGTTAATATCGAACATTTTTTTTTGTTGTGTAAAAAGTATTTTTCTTCTTGTTAGTGAAGCAAGGATTAAGATGACCTCACAAATGTAGAACTTGAACTTAGATCAATGTATAATGCTGTTGTTGGGATTGGGGAATATACTAAACAGTACAAAAAGGGAAATTATTTTGACAATGATAAAGTATTTTCTTGAAAATGCATAAGCTGAACCGAAATCCCTCATCCTTTTTCATCATAATTCCACTTGTACCTTTGGCAACCGCAGCTGGGTATCATCAGTATCATTTTCATTGTTACTATTATAGTATGGACTTATGTATATTTTCATATATTGTAGAAATGTTGAATTCAGAGTTTACAATCAACTCTGTATGATTAAATATATATATGTGTTATATATATAGGTGTATGTTTGTAATTAAAAGAAGGATTACCTATTTGGACTCAAGGAAAACTTATACACATACAACTATGGTGTTTTTTCTTCGATAAACTTTTCCATTTTCATACATACAAACATTTGTTAAAATCTACAAATACGTTACATATATAAAATTTTGTATCTATATACTGTTGGTAACTAGCTAATAAAACATTTTCCCAAAAGATTGTGAAATAAATACAATATGATTTTCTATTGTCAACAAAGAGGACAAAATCGGACCACAGCAGGCAGGTGGTAAGCAACCAAATTAAATTCCTCTTTTCACAAAAACACAATTACCATTTTATGTGGCCTTAATCCATACACAAAATTATCCACATGCTTCGTATCTTCTTTATATAATTTCTCTTTGAGTTATTTACATAAACTTCTTTGGGATTCTTTTAGTTAGAAAAGAAAATACGAAAAATAAAGAAAAAAAAACGGAATTCTATATGTGTACGTGTATATATGTTGACTGAGTTGAAAGTCCTTTTTTATTTTTGGTAACAAAAAAATTTCCTCAAATTTGTTAAAGGATCTTTGTCAAATTTTACTAATAAAAAGCTTTTTGCCAAAAATCTATTCATATTCTTTATAAATACTCTTAGTCATGTTCTAATATTTAATTTTATCATTAAGAGAGATTAGTTTTCTTTTTTTTAATATTGCTATAAATAGATATAAAGGATTCTTTAATTAATACATTGCAAAGATAAATTTTAAATAAACCATACTTAAAATTCAAATTTACGATAATATTTTTTTAAACATTATATTGCTTAGACCTTGCAGTTATATATTAAAGGTTAACATAATTAAAATGGCCGCCAAAAGACTTCTTGCAGGATCAAATTTTTATCTGGTAATTTTCAATGACTTTATGCTAAATTTCCGGTTGTAATTTAGCCACTACTTAATAGATGTTCTAAAATTTGATCGTAGCCTTACAAAAAAATATTCAAACTGCGTCAAATCGCACGATCTTGGAGGCAAATTCACATGACCAAATTTCGAAATTACGAGTTTTGGAAACTTTTTGAGCAAAAAAGGCAAAATTGGTTATATTGTGCAGATTGTAGCACCATCTTGTTAAAACTACATACATTCTAGATTAAGATATTTAAGAATAAATCCAAAAAAGAAAATCGGTCATAGCGCTCAGAATTGACGTAAACGGTCTCCCCTTTTTCATTTTCAAAGAAGTACGGACCAATGACAACTTGAGACCAAAGCGCATACCAGGCCGTCATTTTGTATAGATACAATGGCTATTCCATAGCCATTTTTGAGTTTTCATAGTCCCCATAAATAGAAATTTTACTCATTGGCGTATCAATCAAACGAGAAATGAGCCTCTTTTAAAAAGGCCGAAATGTGTCTACATCGAAATTTTATTACAATTTATAGTAAAAAAGCTAAATTTATAGTAAAAAAATATTATCCTAGATAACATATACGTTTGGAAGCTGTTCAATAACAGTTATGTACCAGGTGTATAAGCATTAATCCGCTGTTTTTTAGTCAAAAAACACATGTTTTTTTCCATAGAAAGCAAAAACAAATTTTTTCAAAATACTTGCACTCGCTAGCTACACATTTTTCCTATCTCTCAGGTAATTTGTGGATACAACGCCAAAAAAATTCCCTTTCTTTCGGGGCAAATTACTCATCAAGCCATTTTCGGCTTGATTCGTAAGAATCGAAGTGCTGCTCAGGGAGTGCGTGACCATCGGCGAAAACAGGTTGGACCATTTTTGACGTGTGCGATGGTGCGTTGTCGTGGAGGAAAATCAGCTTGTCATGTCTTTGTTGATAATCCGTCCTTTTTTCACGCAGAGCATGGTGCAAATTTGATCAGTTGTTGGTGGTAGCGGTAGGCATTGACAGTTTCAACAGGTTTCAATATCTCATAGAAGACGATACCCTGCTGATCCCACCAAACGCACAGCATCGTCTTCCGTCCGAAGCGATTTGGTCTTGGGGAAGATGTTGATGGCTGGCCGGAATCACCCCAAGATCTCTTGCGCATAGGATTCTCGAAATATATCCACTTTTCATCGACTGTCACAATCCGATGCAGGAACGATTTTCTTTTTTGTCTGGCGAGCAAAATTTCGCATGTGTTTTGGCTTCGCTCCATCTGCCTATCGTTCAATTCATGTGGCACCCATTTTCCGATCTTTTCAATCTTCCCCATGGCACGCAGACGCATGGAAATGGCTGGTTGAGTAACACACAATTGCACCGAGAGAATTTTTTGCGATTGGGTATCGTCTTCGTCCAAAAGAGCCTGCAATTGATGGTCCTCAACCTTCCTAGGCCGATTGTCACACTTCTTGTCCCACAAGTCAAAATTACCGTCTTTAAACCGACGAAACCATTCTTAGCCCGTTGCTTCCGATAAAGCACTGTTATTATAGACCTCTATTAACATTCGATGCGTTTTGACAGCCGATTTCTTCAAATTGAAGCAGAAAAGCCGAACTTCACGCATATGCTCTTTTTCTGGCACAAAACTAAACATGATTACTAAAGGAAAAATGTATATTGTTGTACGAAATTGCTGACAATGTACACTGATTAATGTTGACAGATGTCAAACTCATAAAAAAAAAGTATGGCGTGCCCATAGTAGCTTAATACGCTCACTCACGCCATCTACATATATATAACGAAACAATGAATTTAAGCTTTTTCGATATATTTATTTAAAAAAAAAAAGAAATTAAATTTTTCTTGGGGTACATTCGATTGTAAGTTATAATCAAGTTTTTTTTCAACCCTTAAAGGTATTGCTGAAGATATTTATTTTAATAACAATAAAACCAATTAACGTATCTATGGCAGAATTAAATAAAAAAATTTCTACCGTAGATATACTGAATTGGGAAAAATTCTAAGATAAATAAATAAGAATCGCAGATTTATGAAAATCATTTTCTACCTATATTACACAGGTAAGAAAGTGGAAATATAAAATTGATTAACTAAGTATATATAAACGTAAGAGAGAAAATTAGCAAAAAAAAATATATACAAGAAAAAAGTAGTTAAATGTACAATAAACGTAGAGTGGAAACTTTCAGAAAATAAACATTTTTCACACTTCATGTACCTGATAATTTCGTTAGTTACATATTAATGATAAGTGATGCGAACTGGATTCATATACTCATACCCATAAAAGTAGTCCTGCACATAGTGAATTCACAGTAGCATAAATCGTCAGATATATTACTTATAAAAAAATTATAGAGCAAAATAAAATGAGCAAAACAAAAAGTAGAACATGTGTAAAAAATCGAAGGAACAACGAACAACACAACATCATCGAAGGAAGAATCGTTTTCTTTCTTCTGGGAATGATAAATGATTTGCTAGGACCATCGTCGTATTTGGCCTTAGATATTCAGTATTGTAAATAAACGACTATGAGATGCGATGGCATTGTAGGTATACGAAAAAAGGCGACATCAATAATAAAATCAAACAACATTTTCCAAGGAAATGGAGCATTGCGTCTAAGTGCCAGCCAACTCTGTACCTTTAGTCAAACGGCTATACACAAGTATGATGGTAAGAAAAAAATTTATATAGTATGTATTGTTCGTTGTTGGCCTGGGAAAACTGCTGGAAAACACAGCTCAATACAGAATTGGAGAATTCACTGTGGATCACAAATGTAGTAGTCGATGAGGTTAGCATTAGCTATAAATTTGAAATCTACATTTTAGTAGATGCTACTATATTACTCGTATCTTGACAAAAGTGGCTAAGAGATTACTTGTATCCGGAACTCTTCTAAACTGTCAAAATTCCATAAGCGAAAATTGCATTGTTCCATTTTATTCTAGGCAGGACGAAACAGTTCACTACTGATTCGAGTATCTGTACAGCTCCACGCCATTTTACTGCTCCATCATAGCATGTCTATCAGTCTTCTGCTGAATATTTAATTCGTTCTATTTGGAAACTAGGAATCACACTTGAAGATGCAGGGACAAAACTCCGAAGCTTCCAGATCAAGACAAAGGATGAACGATAATGGAGCCGAGATGGAGGCGTTGGTACGCATAGAAACGAAGTCGAACTGAGAGCTTTCAACGAAATTTATATGCTGACGAAGATGGAGCTACAGTCGATGTTCCGATGTCATGAATTCCGAAGAGAATAAGTAGTATGGCCATGGCCATGGGGCAATTGCCACTTCTCCCCCGATATTATTATACCATGAAAATTTATGCAGCACACATTTCTTCTGTCAACTTTGTCTGTTAATTCATTAAAAATTTACACGTAATTAGCAAAATGAGGGTTTCGGGTGCAAGAACTAAGAGTGCTCTTTCGAAAATAGTAAATAGTGGATGGGGAGAAGGCGATTATGGACTAAAATTGAGGTTGGGCTGTGTTTTTTTTTTTTCCTTCCATTCGGGTGGGCATATTGCTCTTGTATGAATATGTAATGGTAAATATGGTGAAATTGATGGAACTGAATTCAGTAGATTTCATAACATTGGGAAACGAGCAATAGCTACGAATATATTAGTTGGATTAGAAGTAGAAATATTCGGTTTGTTTTATAAGATTATATTCTAAAATGTGTATTCCGAAGAAGGTGTGTATTATCCAACAGAATTTTTTTTAAATTTCACATTCAAACTCTACAACTTGATCAGTTCTAGTAGAGAATTAATTACTAAATGTTTGTCTGTATTCTGTTTCGTATTTTGTGTATTGGTAAAGATTAGTTTTTATTAAAGAAGTTGACTTTGAGGTTAAAATTTATTCTTCAAATTACCTTTTTGCTATTTAATATGAATCTCTTTAAATTCAAGGAATCATATTTGTTTCAAAGTTATGGTTTTAGTTTAACTGAATATATAATGTAGTCTCTGGAAAGGATATAATTTATATGATGGACTTGATACTACTAATTTGATTCTAAATAATTAATCAATTAAATAATTTATTCGGAAATGGAAGAAAAAGTATTTTATAAAATTTTTTATAAATACATGGAATTTAATTTATGAGGTGTGCCAGAAAAGTAATGAGACAAGTTTTAACAACTTCCGATAACTGCGTTTTACTCTATAGGGCGTTCTAAGTTAGATTGTAGGTTTTTGAAGTGTGGCTCGGAAAATGTACCATTAAGAAGAAACATTCCTTACCAAGAGCACGAAGCTTCGGGAGAAGAAGATATTTTTGGACACCCGAGATGGTCAAGCAGGCCTTTAACAGTGAAAATTGATAAAAATGTCATGTTTTATGATGTCATGCCGTCGATAAACGTTGAAGCTGATGAGTTTTTTTATTATAAAGAAGTCGATGAAAGGCCCTTAAAAGAGTTCTTCACTTCAGATCGAACATTACAGATACTAAGCTGGACTACGAATAAGTTTTTTTTTTTCTTTGTAAGGTCTCTGAGATATGAACTAGAGGCCATTTTGTAACGCCATGACCATGAGGTCATAAACAGCTTTTGGAGAACCGAGAAGCATTGGAAAAGAAGTTGTGCTCAGGAATACTTTTATTATAGAAAACTAATCAAAATATTAGCTCAGATCATTGATTAAGGTTGATGCGTTTTTTTTATGTAAATAAGTCTATAAAAAGCTGGGAAAAAAGGTTTTTCATATTAGATTGGATATTGCTGATAAAAAGGTGCACCACAAGAATAACGTATAAATTTTTTGATAGAATACAAAACTTTTGTGGGACTGAGAAGTCTAGGCACTCATGTTTTGTGGAGGACGAAGCGAAGGCGGGGAGGGGGGGGGAAAGGGGGTATTGGTATTAATAATCGAAAACTGATAAAAATGTAAACTGTAAACCAAACTTTTTTGGAGGGCCGAGAAACCCAGGGATACGTTTAGCATTGATAACTGATAAAAATGAGGAACGAATAAGGGCTTTTGTGAGGTCAGAGTGTCGATTAACATTTGAATCTGATGGGAAGTTCTTTTGAAAGGCTCAAAAATCGGGTATTTCCTTATTAGATCGAATATTGCGGACTACTTAATGCCCCACCATGACAACAACATCCCCTTTTGTATGACAATTTCTGTTAATATATTTTTATCGAAGAAAGTGATTTCTGTGATAAAACAAATCCCCCTGCACCCTCACCCCCCCTATTTTCGACATCTTAGTGCATGCGATTTTTTTTTTGGTTTTTGTTTGTCAAGAAAGTAGTTCAAAGGATGTTATCTTTATACTGAAGATGACATCCAAGAGAGTGTGATCGAGCAGCTGAAGAGGATTTCAGTTAGAGCCTTCCAGCACTGCTATGAAGTGTGGAAATAATGCTTTCAATTAGATAATATTGATATATAAAAATATAAATAAAATTATTGGAGATAAAAAGCAATTCACTCTCATTAGTTTTTTATTTAAAACACCTCGTAATATTTTTTTTTTATAGAAAAGTCCTTTTAGTCCAGTCCATATAGTTGAGTAAATATCCAAAAATTTTTAAGAATATTTTGAGTCAAAAGCTTAAATTTACATCTTAATATTATACAAAAATTTTAAAATTTGTACTTTTATTATTCCAAAACTGAAGACTCCAATTAAAGATTGACGCTTTCCTAATAACATTGATGTATAAAAATAAAATAAAATTCTTGAGGAAAAAAAAACAAACCAAAACAGTCTCATTACCTCTTGTAATAGTTTGTGAGTAAAATTATAAAATTAATCTACTTGAATTCTTTCACTATTAGGACCTCAGTTCTTAGATAATATTTTTTTCCCCACAAAGATAATCCACTCGTTTTAATTTCCTTGTAACTTGTAAATACTTGAAATAATATCTAAATTTTGGTTTTTTTCTTAATTTTCTCTAACAAGTTTAACACTTAAAGACAGTTAAAATGAGACTGCTGTCTTGAACAAATTTACTTTCTTCATATCATATTCAAGTTGTCATTCTCTTTAACTACAAAAGTATAGTTTTAGTTTTAGTTTTTTTTTATATTTTTACTTTAATTTTTCGATGAAAAACTTTTCCGATGTAATGGACAACTTTTTCGTGCTCCATTTGAAATGTCTGAAGTTTTAACTTAGTAAAATATTTCTGTTCCTGTTCAAGTTTTAAAGCAATAAACTTACAAGAAAAATTAGAACGATGATTCTACAGAAAAGAAAATAAGAGATTATTATTTATTTGAAATAAGGGAGATGAGACTCTTGGAGAGAGGGCTTTGTAGAGAACTTGGGGGAGTTAAAGAAAAATCTATGACAACTGAACTGAACTAGACTATGGTCTTCTTTGCTATACCGAGTTGATATATTAGAATACGAGTAAAACGATGGCGACGAAATGCAATTAATGTAGTTCCGAAAGTTTTCCGTAATGTTTTTTTTTTTGGCTTCCTATTTTTTCCTTCTTTTTGTGGAGCTTCTATTCACTACTTGCCTAAATATTTATCTCACAGCTGTCTTAATGGGTATATTAAGACGTGCGGAATGTGCTGATGAGTCACTCTATTCCTTAACCGCCTTATAATATGCAAATAAGATGAAAGTTTTCCTTTTCAGTTATTTTTTTTTTCATAAGGATGTTGGAACTTTTTTTCTGGGATTTCTTGTTGCTTCCGCTTGGAAAGCAACAATTTTTCGATAATTTAATTTGTTGGTTATTCAAAGTTGTCTCATGCAGACTAAAACAATAAAATAATTTGTATATTTTTCTACTTGATTGTTTCTTTACCCTCCCCCCCCCACAATCTTAATTCGTTTCTGCTACTTTATTATATTCTGAAAATTTGATTTTTGCTTGATGGTGTCCCCATCTTTGATATTATAAATGTAACTTTTGAATGAACTGATTTGATATAAAAAGAAAACTGTACAAACAGATTTTAGATAATCGTTTCGTTATAATATCTAATAAAATTGTAAACATATTATTATATTGTTACTCTTGATTAAACATTATATTTATGACTTATCCAAGAAAGAGGATAAATTTTGCAAAATTGTTTTATTTTTTCTTTACAAATTTTTGTATTTTATTGAATTTATCTTTAATTTTCGGATGAAATTTTACATGAAATTTGTACAAAATCTAAATTTTTTGTCAGTTTTGTAAATAAATTTGTGAAATCGCATATAATTTTTTTAGTTTTCTATTATATAAAAAAAAAAAATTACCTTGCAAAAATATCCAATAGATGCTTATCCAATTAATGCTTTAAATGCACACCAGATGGTCCCATATTGCCGATACAATGGCTTCTCCAAAGTTCTTTGTGGAATTTTAGAGCCCCATAAACAAAAGTTTTGCTGATTGAGGTATCCACCGAGCAAAAAATTAGCCTCATTGCCGAAGAAAATTTTGTTTGAAAAATAAGCATTCAAAGCTTTATGTTCCAGTCCCAATTAGCGTATATTCATTTATATGAATGGAGACATCAAATTTAGGTCTTTGGTCACACTTTCACTAAATACAGTGAATATAATGGCTACTCCATAGTGATTTGTGGGTTATCAGAGCCCCGTAAGCAAAAGTTTTGGGTAAACACTGAGCAAAATATGAGCCTCATCGCTGAAGAAAATTTTGTTTGAAAAATCAGCATTCATAGTCTTATGTTCCAGTCCCAATTAGCGTATCTTGAGCGCATTCCAAGATTGGTAGGCTTCAATTTTTGCATTAATTGAACTTTAATTGGATGGAGATGTTAGTCTGAATACCAAATGGAGCGAATACAGTGACCTCTCCATAGTGATTTGTGGGTTTTCAGAGCCTCATAAACAAAAGTTTTGCTGATTGAGGTATCCACGGAGCAAAAAATGAGCCTCATCGCTGAAGAAAATTTTGTTTGAAAAAAAAAACAGCATTTAAAGCCTTATGTTCCAGCCCCAATTGGCGTATATTTTGCGCATTCTAAGTTTGGTAAGCTTTAATTTTTACATGAATTGAATTTTATATGGATTGAGATATTAGTCTGAATACTAAAGGCAGTGAATACAATGGCTTCTCCATAGTGATTTGTGGGTTTTTAAAGCCTTGTATATGGTAATTATGCTTATTGACGTGTAGAAATAAGTGTAATCGCTGAAGAAAATTTTGGACGAAAAATTGCCGAAGCGTGGTTATAGCAAAACCACTAAATTTTAAAAAAGTTTTTAAAATTTTAACACATTGTTTGATAGTCATGCTATCCATAATTAAAAATGGCAAACTTAAAGCTAAGAAGTTCTTATTGCATATAAAATTTACATTTAACATCTATCAACTGACAGAACTATACTTTCCGTAACATAAAATGGATAACCCTATGGAAACAGTTTACGAAAAAGTTCCAAACACAAAAAAAAAAAACAATACACTAAAAGTTCATGAATTTTTTTTCTACCACAGATGAGTGACTTTTTTATAAGAAATTCCTAATTTCGTATGCGCATGTATTTTCCAATATTTTAGTAGCAATTCATAAAAGAAAGACTGCATTTCAATTTGGAGACAATTTTATTCTGTTGACTGACTATACCTGCAAAAGTGGAGGTTGAAGATAATAGGAATAAGTTAGAGAAGCGATGATGCATGTTCATATATAAGTACATATTGGTACAGAGTTACATGTGAACGTATTGGTGGGATTGGATGATGAATGTGCTGTTGATGTCGACAAGAACATCAGCAAGGTTAGTACTTAAGATGACTCACTTTAAGTATGCCTACGAGTAGAAGTTTGTAGAAATGCATCCGACAATTTTATGTATGTTTGGCAGACAATCTACCAATGAAAACTGCTCTAACGATAGGGACAAGGACATTCTGTCAACCGCATGGGTTCTAGGATGTGCTGAACATGTGTAAAATTCTATAGAGTACTGTTCTACGTGCACTAAGTCGTCCGTAAGTTAGCTGTGCATGCAGTGAAGTCTATAATTTCCGCCCGATCCTCTTAACTGAGACGATACGTTTACGCTTCAGGGAGAACATGGAAAACAACGAAACAACAGATTGAATTGAGACTCAAATGTAAAAGTAGGCTCTGAACGAATACTAGTGTTTGTATATTGCGGTAAAGATGCAAGTACGAGTATTATGGAAAAAGGCCCGCCGGAAAACTCTATACTTATATATATTCATAATGTTTGCACTTCTGATCTTTTGTCTTCCCCATCAGCATACTCCATAGACTCTATGGACTCGAACGACTTTCTAAAGGATGCTCCCAATATATGGTACATTAAGCATCATTGTAGACAAATCTTCCCTTTCTTTTAGTTTTCTTCAAATATTTTTCTCTTATTCATCTGTTCTGTATAGAGCATAAAGAAGGTTTTTCCATATTTCACTTTAGTTCAAGTCAGTTCAAAATATTTTCGTTTTTCTTCTTTTTTTTTTTGTCCATTATGGTACAAATTGTCCTACCCTATCCTAAAGAAAATGTCACTATTCTTCCCCATCATTACCATAGAAGAACGTCACACTTTCGTCTCCTCTTTTACGAAGGATATTAGGCAACATTATGAATTTTAAACGGACAAGCCAACTTACAGCGGAAACAGTATTTTATATTCTAAGAACGCACTTATGCTAACCTCAAAATTTGTTTATGCTACTTTTCAGATCTGTTGAATATTTTACCCTTACACACATGACCATAATTACATAGATATGCACGTATGTGCGGATAATTTTTTTCATAAACACACTCACATTTTAAAGTTATTACCATATGAAAAAAAAATGAAATTGTAGAATAACTTTTGATATTAGTGGGTACTCCACTCCTTTTTACAAATTGTTTTCTTCCGTTTGCATAAACTCCATAATACAATATTAAGAACATCATTTAAATTTCAATATTATTCAAATGTCGCAACTTTTCCACAATATGGAATATTTCCAATTCATATTGAATTTTATTCAAATGTATTCAATATGCAAGAAAAAAAAAACGCTGGTTTCTTACAATTTCTTTTTTTATAATTTCACAATAAAATAAATGAAATTTGTTATGATTATACTTTGTTGGATAAAAATAGAAAATTATTCTTTTTTTTTGCTAATTTTTTTATTTAAATAAAATTTGTAAAATATAAAAAAAGCACTAAGCTCAATGGTTAAGAATTACGAGATTTGGACAGAGACACAGTGCGATATGGCAACAATGCGGACGCCTCCTGTACAGAGTTTGTATGTTAGTCACTATAAGAAAGAGCAAAATACGGAGCAACGATGTATCATTAAATTTTATATTAAGCTTGGTGAAATCTCGAGTTCGCTTGGTGATTTGCGAAAAGTTACAATGAGTCAATGGGAAACATTCCTTATCAAGAGTATAAGTTTTTCGGAAGCATACAGTACTTTTTGAGGGCCTAGAAATAGATGAAGAGGGAACCTTGCACAGGGAGGTATTTTTCAACATCGAAAACTGATTAAAATATGGTAAAACCTCCGGTTAACATTGAAGCTGATGAGAAGTGAGTTAAAGGGCTCAGAAAAAAGATTTCTCTACAGACCACTGTCACTTCCCGCAAGGGGGACACTTTTGGGTGTAGGATCGATACCAGAAGTAGACTACGAGTTTTGGTGAACCCGCTGTCTTGAGCTGGTCTAGCATTGCCAGGAAATTACAAGTTGCCTTACTGTAGCTCTTTGAATAAAGAGTACTCACCAGGTACTCTTTAAAAGTAGAACTGATTGCTACCACCGAGGTCGGGAGTCCCACGGTGGTTCGTCCGTCGTGCCCGACCATGGTGTGGCATGTGGATGGTTGTGGTTATCACCTACATTGCAGGGACAGTCTTAGGACTGGAACTGAGAGATGGCGGAATTCCGATTGTTAATACTGCAGATGATAGTAGTGGTTTAGATAGGCCTTGTTACCAACAGTTAGGGTAACTAGCTTATAACTGGTTAGTGACTTTTAGCAAATGGAGAAGAAAAATAAGATGAAGAAGTTCAAGATGAGAAGATGAAGAAGATGAACAAGTTGAAGAACAAAAGAAGAAAAGGAGGTAATCTGAGAGAATGTTCCCTTCAGGAAGTGGCATAAGAAAGCGATCAAAAAGAAATGCATTGGATTGAAGCGTGCTGGGTTGTAAAAAGTTGGGTAGCGTGATTGGGAATATCTCAATCCCTATAGTCGTACGGCCCGTGATATTATGTGTAACGATAGGAATGCCACACTAAATAACATGACACAAAAATGAAGATCCCTCCCTGTCATACATCAATCCATATCGACGATATTTTGTGGGAAAAATTACATTATTTTGCTACCGTCGATAATATCCAAAGAGTATAATCGGAGATGAAGGCGATTCAAGTTCAACAAGCAAAATTGTTGTTTTAAATAAAAAATCAGCTTTTTGTCAACAGTTCATCGCAAAAAAACTGTCTGACGGCTGACGAAAAGTCAAGGTATTAGGCGGTCAGTAAACTTGGCTAGCCCGTCGGCCAAATCTGTTCCAAAGCGGTTGACGGAGGTTGAAGATATCTGATGCAAAACACAACCTATTAGACGGTCAGCCATCTTTTAAATTCTTTGTGACAGACAAAAAAAAATTTTGATAGTTCGATTTTTCTTAGTTGATGGCTTTTTTTGTGCTTCTTTGCACAGAAAAACTTCATAAAATTTACACAAAATTAAAATTGCTCATGAAATCATTTCAAATACATTTTATAATTACGCTGGAATGTTTATGTTAAAAGCAAAAAAAAAATCGTTTAATTAACTATAGACAGTAATTTTGTATCGCTACAATGGCATGACAGGTGTGACTGACGTGAGACAGTGGCTGACGGTATGGCTGATGAACCAAAATATGTCTAACATGAAAACCAAATGGTCGGCAGACGTAATCCAACGTCACAAATCAGGCTATTTAACAGTCAGCCCTTCGATTATAGAGTATAAGGATAGACAATCGTCCTTAATGTATATACATTTGATTGAAGCCAAAAAATCTCACGGAATTTTAATGCAACAATAACCAAATTTGCCAACTCTTATCCATCTATTAACTTAAAATTAAGTTGCAAATTCTATTGTCTAAAATGTATATTAAATGCTTTTTTAAAAAAAGGAAAAGTGTCATTTTAATTTAAAAAATTAATAAAATTAAGTACTAATACTTTAGATAAAAAATAAAACAAATAAAAAAGTTTATAAAAATCATTTTTAGCTGCTGTGCCTGACATCTACTTTTTAGTTATCGAACTAAAAACTACATTTTTGGTGGGCAGAGCTTTTTTTTCCCTTCAATTTATAATTTGAACATATCGAATGTAATGTTCGATATGTTCAAATTACAAATTGAAGGAAAAATTAATATTGTGTTTTAAGTTGTTTTTAAAGTGAAGTAAATAAAAATAAAAAGTGAAGTGAAACAAGTTAAAATAATAATATGATTAATAAATTTTAATAATTTAATGTGTCAATCAATTTACAGAAAATGAAGTATTTAAGATATGAGGAAACTAAAGATTCAGCTCAATTGTCGGTAAAAACTAATTATAAATTTTAATAAAGGTCATAGTTGCCTATCATTCAACTAATTTTAATTGGATTTCGAGTGCTCTAAGTGCTTAGAAACTAAAATATTCTTGTGCAATATTGTATATAAGCAGACGATTAGTTATGAACAGGTTGACGTGTCAATGACGGTTGCCTGATTAATTTTTGATGGCGGTTTTATTGGTTTTATATTTTCACATGGTGAAAAATTATACATATTGATGTATTGTTAATTGAAAATGAAAAGCCAGCGTTTTCCAATAGATGGCACCAGCAGTAAATGCTGATCTAAAATATCGGATCAGAAATGTCAAATCGTAAGCTTAGGCATCTGTCAATAACTCCTTTGTGTGCGGGAAAATGGCCAAATTTGGGCCAAATAAGCTTCATTTAAGGGAAATTTTGTTTTTTGACATCAATTTGAAAAAATCTGAAGCTGAGGCGCGTAGAATGATTATAAAAACATGCTGAGGCTCGTATTAGTGAGAGAACTTATTACGAATGGTTCCAACACTACAAAAGTGGTGATTTCGACGTGGACACCAAAAATTTGGAGATTCATTGGGTGGGCGTGATATAATAAGTAATTTTCCATCGTTTAAAAACCTTGGGAATGATCCAAAAGCAAGAAAATTGGGTGCCATACAAGTTGAAGCCGAGAGACGTCGAACGCCATTTTTACACATCCGAAGAGCTGCTCTAGCGGCAAAAAAGGAACGGGTTTCTGTATCGTATTGTGACGGGCGATGAAAAATGTATCGATTACGAGATAATTATGTATCGATTACGAGAAGGAAACCATGCATTAACATCGACGGTTAAGCCAAACAATTCATGGCTCGAAGAACATGCTATGTATTTGGTGGGACCAGCTCGGCGTTGTATATTATGAGCTGTTGAAACCACGTGAAATCATCGCAGGAGCTCGCTACCGAACACAGCTGATGCGTTTGTTCGGAGCATTGAAGGAAAAACGGCCACAATACGAGCAAAGACACGAACAAGTAATTTTGCAACACGACAACGCTCGGCCACATGTCGCTAAAATGATCCGTCCTACCCCATCTGCCGTATTCTATAGCCATCACCCCTTCCGACTACTACCTCTTCCGATCGATGACGTACGGCCTAGTTGAGCAGTACTTCTGATCTTACGAAGAGATTAAAAATTGGATCGCCTCAAACGACGAGCAACAGTTTTTTCGATATGGAATCCGTTTGCTGATAAAAAAATTAGAAAAAATTATGACTAGCGATGGACAATACTTTGAAGCTTGAGTATGTGTGCATTTATCCACAATAAAGTCATAAATTTAAGAAAAAAACGATGGTCCATATACGTAAAAGTATAAATTTTTATATGGTGCCTGGGAAAAAAAATCAAGGTAATCTCTACTAAAAAATCATTTATATTTTTTAGTAGACTTACGTTGATTCAATTGTTAAAAAAACACATTGAATTTTAACTCAATGTCTATATATATTGGACTATTCCAACTTAAAATTAAGGCTGCTTCCATTGGGAAAGGATTTGAATAAATTTCTTATTATAAAAATGGTTCGATGAATATATTTAATTTTTTTAAATCTATTATTAAGAGTGCAGGTATGAATCAGAAAAGTAAGTATTGTAGAAGTTCTAAATTTATTAAATTACATAATTATCGTAGTTATTTAATTAATTTAAACAAAATTTGACTATTATTTTAAAAATATGCGCCAAAGCAATATGTACAAATATAAAATTGCCCCTATCAGAAAGTGATGTCTTTGAACAGACTTACGAGGGTCATTGAATAAGTACTTAGCCTACAAAAGAAAATTTTTGGAAAGGTGGCAATTTATTTTTCCACATAATCTCCTTCAAGCTCGATTTTTAACCCGTCCAAAAAATACATTTTCTCGAGGGAAGCAAAATAGGCCTTCGTGGCGACGATGACCTCCTCATTCGACCCAAATCTATTCCCGGCGAGTGATTTTTGCAGGTTTGGAAACAAAAAGTCATCACAGGGGGCCAAATCTGGAAAGTACGGTGAATGGGGCAGCAATTCGTAGCGCAATTCGACCAATTTGGCCATGGCGACGGCGGAGGTGTGAGCAGGCGCGTTGTCGTGGTGGAACAGCACTTTTTTCTTCACAAAGCGGGGCCGCTTTTTCTTCAATTCGACGTCAAATTGGCCCAATAAGTCAGCATAGTAGCGCCCCGTGATTGTTTTACCCTTCTCGAGGTAATGGATGTGGATCACACCTTGTGAATCCCAGAAAACGGTGGCCATCACCTTTCCGGCCGATCGCACAGTCTTCGCCTTCTTCGGAGCACGTTCGCCGGGTGAAGTCCACTGTTCCGACTGTTCCTTGGTCTCTGGTCTGTACCAGTGAATCCATGTTTCATCGACGGTCACAAAACGACGCAAGAACTCCGCTGGATTGCGCTGAAACAGCGCCAAACACGTCGCCGATGTGGTCTCACGGTTCGCTTGTTTTCCGGTGTGAGCAAATGCGGCACCCATCGCGCCGACAGCTTTCTCATGCCCAGTTCTTCGTGTAGAATATGATGCACCGTTCCTACTGCGATGCCCACAGTCTCAGCTATCTCGTGAACCTTCAATCGACGGTCTGCCAACACGAGATCATGGACTTTTTTAACGTTTTCCTCCATAGCAGCCGTTTTCGGGGCACCTGGGCGTGGCTCATCAAAAACCGACGTGCGGCCACGAACAAACTCGTTGAACCAATTCTTGACGGTCCCCATCGAAGGAGAAGAGTCACCATACACAGCATCCAAGCGATCTTTAATTTTGCTGCGCGTTTTCCCTTCCAAAAACAAGAATCTAATCACCGAACGATATTGTTATTTTTCCATTTTTGTGCAACCGACCGACACGCTCGCTTTCAAAGGCTCTCAAAACAAAACTAATGAAGGGAATCGACTGAAACTTTGACAGTAGACTACTAAAAGAATGTCCTGCACGATGGTAAATTTCTTTTGTGACAGCAGTCACCATCGGTCGGTGAGGCTAAGTACTTGTTGAATGACCCTCGTAAAGTTGCATTTTGTTTTTTTTTATCCTTATACTCTATAATCTAAGGATCAACAAAATTTGTGACGAATTCTAGCCTCATTTTGACGTTATGTTGACTGGCATCTGCCTATTTATCTGATCGTCTAATTGCACCTTAATACAGAATTCTGAAGTTCAAAGACTATAACCTTGCTGATATCAAAAATATTTTCCATTTTAACCCCAAATACAATTTTAACTCTTATTTTTTATAATTTACTATCGTTTATATTTTTAATTATATTTAAAGATAATAACATCGAATCAAATTGGATAATTAGAGTAGTTTACAATAACAAATAATAGTTAAAAACAACAAAAAATAATTAAATACAAAAAAAGTGACGCCAATAAAAATTTCTTGTACCCTTATCTGTGTACAATATGATGATGAAATCGAATCCAACGATGAAGGGTGGCATTGCACGTGTAGAAAAATGTGATTATTGCATAATGTACACGTGACTCGACAGGAATCAATAAATAATCCAATGCAAATCCTGTGGTGAACATTTTGAATTTGATTGGATGTATCAGATGTGTTTGACGTAGTTACGATGGTTTTTTTCCTCCCTATCTCAGTTAAAAGGAAGAAAAACGAATGCTTTTCAAATGATCTTCTACTAAAATCATCTATTAATAGAGAGAGAATTTTTTTGATAAAACAATAAGAAACAAAAAAAAATGACAAACTAAAAGAGAATAGATAATAATTATTACAAAGATTTTTGCTGAATTTTCATTATTTTACAATGAGAAGTTTTCATTTTGCAGCAAAGCAAATTTATTTATGTAAATTATAAAATAGAAAATTTAATTTTAACAATTTGACAAGGAACTATTAATTATTATATTTTGTATGGTAGCAGCGAAAATATGAATAGTTCCGATGGTAAATAGTGTTTTAGATATAGATACATGTAAGAATTTTGTTAGAATAATAACAATTGGAAAGGGTGTTTAGGTAGGCAGTATGGTAGTAGCAGCAGCAGCAGCAACAACAGCGGTAACAACAGCAACATGCTGCTATGCAATAAAACTTATTTTGATTTATTTCGGAAATCTCAGCTTTACCAAAACTGAAAATGTGTCGGTAGTATTTGATCGAAATACCCGCATTTGGCTGGGCTACAACCGGCTGGCCCAGGTCTAACCTTGCCTAGTTTCGTTGCCAGTTTTAGTATTTATGAGTTGCACTGGGACTGCTCTATCTCTATTCTAATGCCTAGCTAGGATCTGGCACCCACTCTAGATGAGTACACACATGAATGTACCATACGCAGCCATATGGAAGTTTTACCCATTTCGGAAACCACAAACAGTTGAGTTTGCGTACATCATCATACATTATATAACCATAAAAGAGCACTAAATCATTTTGTCGACTCGACTATATTAAATACATATTGTTTTACAAAATATTACACAAGCACATCCCCAACAAGTATACGAGTATATGGATAGGGGGTGATGGTTATCTCTTTTTGAATATAATCTCCTCAATTGTAAGCTGAGTCTAACTGACTAGACCACTTTCAAAGAATTAAATTTTGAGTTATCCTTTAATTTTTATAATTTACATAAATTTTATTAAAAATGTACTTATCGGTATTAAATTAAAAATCGATTTTTTTAAAAAAAGTGAATTTTTTAAAAATTGATTTTTAACTTATAGAAAAATATAAAATTTTATTTTATATAAATAAGAATAAATAAGAAAAAATATTATTTTATTTTTATTTGATGTGTTGATTGGGAGGAGGGGGGGGGTTAGGGGGAGGGTGTTTGTGTGGATTATTTTATTTTATAGTCAAAAGTTTTTCGAACGACGTACAATAAGTTAAGTTGAATTTTTATTTAATGCATAACATCAAACCACAATAATATTTTACAATCTGTGAGAAAAGAGTTGGTAGATTATTTAATACTTAACAAACTCTCAGAATATGAATAATCCATCAGGACGGTTACTACCTATATTATATATGAGCTCCAAGAACAGGTGTTACACTTTAAAGTGTATACGAAAATGCTGCAGTAAATACGTTTTCGGGCAATTATTATTGTTGTTAGTGAAAACTTCTAAAACTTTATAAATCTCGATCATATTCACTATAAGTAGGTGGTGTATATGTGTACATGTATGTGTGGATATAAAGAGTATTGCTGATATTGAGGTGGCATGATTCATAATATTAATAGAATGTTGGTCTAATGGAGCAGTAGGAATTTAGTATTGTAAGTGGCAGAGAGTTCTGACACCACAAAGGTAGTTGATTCGAATTAGAATATGATGGAACATTTGGGACTAGGAACGGCTGAGAAAATTATGGGTTTTGTAGCTAGGGAATATGGGGATGAATGGTAGTAGAGTCGAGTACCTATATGGTAATGGGAGCGCTGATAAGAGTGCAGATATGGGCTCGTATCTGCAAGTCAGTATGGGTAAATCAACATGGGACTTACAACTACTCACAATAATTCAAGTATTTTGCCATTTATCCATCCATGAATATACCTCGCAGTCTCATAACGTACGGGAATATCTAGCTACCCCCAAAGCCTATACGATTTCGTGGTGCTTATGACTTTCAGTTTATGGTGTAAATGTTTTCACCAAGTGCTCCAAGTTAACATTAAGTAATTTACTATAAGTAATTAATGAATGCGGCTAATAAACTGCTTACTCATGCAATTATTAATTATGAGCCGGCATCTTTGGCTGAAATGTTTAACAGTGTGATCTAATTTATACGAGGATATACATCTTTATTAAAGTTACACCATCCTGTCCCTCGTCTCTCACATGCAGCATACTTAATTTTTCAACATTTGTAAACTAGTACACTACCAGTGCTAATGTCAAAGATTTATGATCACCAATTAATAATAACGATCTACGATGTGAACATTAAAAAGATGGATTTGGAAAAAAAATTATCCTTAGAGTTCTATGGTTATTGTAGATAAGTTCTTGCACAGATAATGCAATTTTATATAATTTCAAACTAACCTAAATAGTACTACAACCTTATGGCTGTATGCGCATACATTTGAGTTTCTTTTCTTAAAAACTTTTCGAAATAAATAAATTTTCATAATTTCAATGATGGAAAAATCGAAAGAATTGATTGTGTTTTTTTTTTGCATATATGGAACCTTAGACACGTGACCGGATTCATTTTATAGCGCCACGATTATGAGACTATTTGGCGATATCATGTTACGTGTGAGTTGGCATTGGCGGTTTATCTAGTGGTAATGGTCAAACCAATGAGGTATCGCGAATTTGGTGTTTTTTCAAAAATTATTTATTTATTCATTAATATCTATTTTGTCCCCTTCAAAGTAATCCCCACCAGATATTATACACTTGCGCCAACATTTTTTCCAATCCTCGAAGCACTTCAAAAAATCATTTTTTGATGATCTTCTTCAGCTCCTCCTTCGATGCCGTCTTTATCTCCTCAATCGTAGCGTATTGTGGTCCTTTCATGGGGCTCTTCAGTTTCGGGATCAAGAAAAAGTCACAGAAGGCCAGATCTGGGGAATACGATGGCTACGGCATTAGTAGTATGTGGTTTTTGGCCAACGATGCGTGAGCGGGGGCGTTACCATGGTGCAAAAGCCAATTTTTGTTCTTCCACAAATCCGCGCGTTCCTGGCAGATTGCTTCGATAACTTGCAGGTAATATTACTTATTGACCGTTCTACCCTGTGGCAAGAACTCATGATACACCACGCACCTGCAATCAAAGAAAACTGTAAGCAAAACCTTCACATTCGAGCGAACTTGGCGCGCTTTTTCCGGTCTTGGCTCATGCGGCAGCTTTCATTGGAATGATTGAGCTTCGGTTTCCACGTCATAATCGTAAACCCATAATTAGTCACCGGTTATGACCCTCTGTAGCAAATTTGGATCATCGCGGACAGAGTCCAACAGCTCCTTAGCAATGTTAGTGCGATGCTGTTTTTGCTCGAAATTGAGCAATTTTGGTACGAATTTTGCGGCGACCCGTGTCACGACTAAATCATTGGTAATAATCGAATGACACGAGGCAATCGATATTTTTATGTCCTCAGCAACTTCTCTAACGGTGATTCGATGATTGGTCAATACTATTTTCTTCAATTCATCAATGTTTTCGTCCGGCACGCTTTTCGTCGTCCACATCTTCTCGGCCCTCTGAGAACATTTTCTACCACCGATAAACGTTGCTTCGGTCCAAGGTAGCTTCACCATATGCCACAGTCAACATTCGGAATGCGTCCGCGCAATTAATTTAGTTTTTCACACAAAATTTGATACAGACACTTTGATCCATTTTTTGGACTGGGCAAAAATCGAAGACGTACCACAACACAAGCAAGCAAAGCAGCTGTCAAAAATTAACTGTACATGCAAAATGGCCGAACTTGTCGGCATAAGTGAGAGACATGAGTACCAATATTACGCTAAAAAAATCGAAAATCGTAACCCACGGCAATTCAAAATTCGCGATACTTTTTGAAAAGGCCTCGTATTTTTAAGGGAGCAATTAAAAGTCATTAAATTTAGTGGAACTCATAAGATTCTTTTAGAAAATTAAAGAGCAGACTTGGAAAAAGGATAGCTGAGTCTAGTGGCTCCATAGTAGAAGGAGTTTTATTTAAAACACAAACAAATTATGTGGCAATCATTTATGATATGAAAAATAATAAGTTAAACACCACAGAAGTGGCATTGGATGGGTAAGTCCGAATTTTGAAGTGGTTGTGGAGTAGACTGGTTTCCTAATGGTTGGCAAATTTGCGGAAAGTCTATTTGTCTACACGTTGTCAATGATTTCATATGCCAATGATTTTACATGGTCAATAGATGCGAATAGTTCGGAATTACAGTTTGCACAAGAGGGTGAAAAGACTTCTTCGTCCAGTTGAGCTGGTCTCTTTGATAGCCAAGGACCTGAAACCAAAGGCAATTCAACATTTACGTTATTCAACAACAAATATCGAATGCAGTTGACAACCAGGTTTGCCATTGAAAATTCTCACATTGCGATTTTTGGCAACTCTCAACTGTCACCCAATTGCCTTTGAAAGATACCACACATGATTTTGCGACATTCAGCACCATCAAGCTGGATAGCAGCAAAAAATCTTGTGTGGTTATTGAGAGATGTATCTCTGAATATAAATGCGGAATCACCCAATCCGTCTTGGAAAGAAAATAGTTTTCTATAATAAGATGGATAGGCGCGTTTGAATTTTTGCATCAACTCAGTGGCGTAGATATCCTCAATCACGCTCCTAAGCCAGCTGTGAGCTCAAAAGTGGTTGGATCTTGTAGTGTGCTGGTGTAGTGCATTGGCACACTGCAATCGATTTTATTTGTAAAAATTATTATTTTTTTTTTGTGAGTAATTTCACAGCTCTTATTAGACCATCAATCAAACCGGTGAGATAATTATGAGGTGTTAATCTGACTTTTAAACTAAATAGAGATGATGTTTAAAAGTCAAAATAACAGCATGATTTTCTCAAAGGTTTTGTTGATGGTCAGCAAAAACCACTAATATGAGAAGTAATAGATTTTTTTTATTTTTTAAATTAATTAAAAATAATCAAAAAGTAACTATAAAGTAAACTTATTCATTTACATCGAAGCCTACTAATTTATATATGCAAATTTAATTGATTGCAGTGTGCTAATGCACTAGAGTATATACTGTAGGCATCAGCATACTATAGATCATTTTCGAAACTAAGTGATTATTATAGAAAAGGAAGATAAATTTTTATTTTTGTGTAGGTGATAGAAATGACTTATGGTGCAGGAGGTAATTTGATATGAAAAAAATCGATTATTTACAGAAAAACAGAGCATATATTTTTGAATTGGAGCAGATTTCTTATTTATTTTCAATAATATTAACATCAGTAAAAATTTAATTTACATTAAAATAAAAATATATTGAATTAAAATAGTTTTCTATAAATTTGTGTGATTTTGTTTATTTGGTATTATTTAAAGTAATATGACTACTGTTAAAAATCCTTATTATATCTTCTTTATTAAATAGCAACCTGACCTTTCTACTCAAGCAGTCATGGTAATCCTGTTTGTTTTTTACATTTAAGTCGCCTTTTACAATAATTTTTCTACATTACCGGTCCTACAAGAAGGATAAATTTATTGGAGATCTTAACGCATTCTCCGATAATTTACTAAAATTTAGTTTTTGCTGTACATTTTCTCCGTCACTAAAAATATTATACGAATTTTCATATGTTACGGTAACAAAATAATTTTTAATAGAAAATTTTCAGTATAAGTGAATTATTTAATTATAATTTTTTTTATAGATAAATCAAAATAAACCACAAAAATGGTATGCTAATAAATTATTATATTTTTTGGTTTTTTGTTTTTTTGTAAAAAAATATAGTACAAACTTGTCACTTTAATTGAAAAAAAATATAAGATAAAACGAATGCATTTGGAAAATGAAAAAGAAATTGGAAAATTTTATAAGTTTCACAGACGATTGCAGTTTGAATACTATATAAATCCATAAGGAGAAGACGGAAATTCTTGTCAACTGCATCAATTCAAATCTACTTACGAGTATTCACCACAAAGTTGAGTGTTTTTCCTTTAGGAACGATTTTTTCTACATTTTTAAAAGAGTCATTTCCGCATTAAAAAATATGGAAAATTTTTTGCCCCAATAAAACTATTTACATAAAAGAGAAATGTTTTTATAACTTTCTTGAAAGAATTTGTTTTATATTATTTTCTTGAAGGAATTATACAATTTCTTTTATAGACAAGGATAAAATAGTTGTGGTGGTATGGAGTAGAAAATTTTTTAAATGATATTGAAAACAATTTACACATATTCGTCGGAAAATATTTTTAAAATTTACGTAAAAAGAAAAAAACTTTGAGGAAAAGATTCTTTATATTTTCTTTTTTTTTTCAAGAGGAAAAATTGCTTAAGTAAAATGTTGTTAAAAATTGATATCGAAAGGATACAAGGTGTGGCTAAAAAGAAATGAAACTGGCAGTACTGTTTTATTAATTTTGATTTACTAATAATACTATTTTTGGTAATTTTTTATATTTACCTTATTTTTATATAATACCATTGAACCATAATAAATAATTTACAAAGTCTATTATTTGCCATATTTTAACAGGATTAAAGAATATATTATTTTCCATCATAAGTTTGTGAAAATAAAATTAAATTTTCCCCTTTACCAGGAAATTATAATTTTTGATCATTTCTTCCTTTTTTATAAAATTATTTCTATTCTTATTTCATTAAAAATTTAAAGGTAAGTTGGAAAAAAAGCTAAGACACCCAGCTACAGGACTTTAAGTAAAAGGTGTGCCAGAAAAGTAATGAGCCCGGCATAAGTGAGAGTGAAGCACAGATGAGTAAATTTTGTTTAAGTTTTTCAGTGGCTCAAAAAAAATTCTGAAGTGCCGAAAAGCAATGGAAAACGGACCTTGCTCATGGACAGTTTCAATATCGAGAACGGATAAAAATGTGAAACGAGTGACTGATTTTTTGAGGTCAAACGGTTGCAATGTTAATCATTTTTAAAAGGCTCCGAAAAAGGATTCTACACGTCAGATCGGATATGACGAATCACTTGGATTTTCACCACCGAGTCCTTTTTTGAGTGTCGCGAGTAGTTGAGAGGCCTTGAAAATGTTGGAACGAATGACGTCTTTTGTGACGCTACCATTGAAACTGCTTGAGAGGCTCAGAAAAAGGAGTAATCGCGGCAAATCTTCTGCATATTCCAGATACTTGAATGCTTCAGCATGAAAACGCCACAACTATTACACAAATATTTCCATTAATGACTTTTTATCGGGGAAAGATATTTCTGTCGTCCTTTTCACAATTCCCCTTCTCTATTCCCTGATCTAAATTCACTTGACTTTTTGTTATACTCCAAAATCAAAAAATACTTGAAAGCTGAAGACGCTCATCGCCAATGTATAGCTCTTTCCAAACCAATTACGTTGAAGAAAATCGCATTGGCGTATAAAAATAACAAAAAATTGATGGAAAAAAAATCGGTATCATTAGTTTTCTGTCACACTTCGTATGTAACATTATTAAAATTGGTTTGATGGTTTCGAAATAACATTTATATTTTTGTCAGTTTTTTGGTTTTACCGAATTTTGGACCTCTACTTTTTCCATATAAATATTTATAGGAAATTTGTTTACGATCTTTGGATCACATATTTTTGATTAACTGTTAACATATGCCCAAATATTTAATTGGACTTTTCTGAAAATCTATTTGGAAATTTTTTACTTCCTTTTGAATATGAAAAGTGTGAAAATTGAACGTTTTTTTTCTACTAGTGATTATAACGATCAATCATAAAAAGAAAATTCTTATTTCAAAAAAAGACGGATTTATCTAATTTTATTCTATTTAGAAAAAAAAACTGTACGTTCTTCCATAGAAATTAAAATAAAAAGAATTAAAAAAATCAACTACATAGCATGGTGCAATAGACAAATATGTTGTAGTGAGACGGAATATAGGAATTATACCGAAATGAAATGGAACAAAATTCTAATTAAAATCCTTTGACTATCCTTAAATTGCATCTCAACGCTCAACGCTCATCTCTACGGATTGAATTTATTTTTCCAGATAGATGGTCGTGGATCTATTTTGTGGAACTGACAGGGGCGGTAGAAATGGCTCCGACAGTGCAATGGTAAATGGTACTCGTTGTACGTTTGATTATGTTTTTATTTAAAATGGTTTTCATGACGGCTACTTGACATTCTTCATGGTTTCATTTTCGAGCTCATGGGAAATTATGATTTCATAAAAGGAATTCCTGGAATAAATAACGACGATTTGCTTTAAGTTGATTTGTCAAAGTGATTCCTTTGCTGCATATCTCATCACAACCAAAATAATTTCACCTCTTTATTTTTTTTCTTATTTTATGTTATAATATTAGAAATAAAGTTATTAAAGTGTAATTATTTAATTATTTTTAACTAAGTTTATTTTCTTATAATATTTATTTCGAGCAAGTTTAGTGTTTAAATACAATATTTAAACGGTGTACGTAGGCTACTATATATATTTCTGGCCTAGGCAACACTAAGTGTTGCCAGGTGCGATCTGACATTTCCATTGGAAAGTTTGACATTTTTTAGCATAAACGTACTCAGAACGTTTTGACGTACGACTATCATTTGTGTTGTTTACAGTGACTTGAAAAAATCAATTTGGCAAAAAAATGGAATTAACTCGTGAACATTTTCGTGCGATCATTTTTCACAACTTTCGACGTGGATTATCACGACAAGAGTGCATCGATGAACTTAAATCTTTGTATGGCTATGAAGCACCATCCTATAGCACTGTGAAAAACTGGTACAACGAATTCAATCGTGGCCGACGCTCGCTCAAAGACGAATTCCGTGAAGGTCGTCCAAAAACAGCCGTTGTTCCAGAAAACATCGATGCCGTACGTGAACTGATAATGCAAGACCGTCATGTGACATACCGTGAGATAGAGGCATGCCTAGGCATTTCTCCCACCAGCATACATTCGATATTGCATGAACACCTGGCCGTAAAAAAGGTTTGTTCTCGTTGGATCCCGC
Organism: Atherix ibis; assembly: GCA_958298945.1. Classification (NCBI taxonomy): domain Eukaryota; kingdom Metazoa; phylum Arthropoda; class Insecta; order Diptera; family Athericidae; genus Atherix; species Atherix ibis. Next base: position 23,019,305 of record OY282605.1, on the reverse strand, counting down.
ACAATTTGACAATCGCTCAAAAAAAGGCTCGTGTGGATTGGTGTAAAGAAATGCTGAAAAAATACGATCGCGGTGCTTCAAAAGACGTTTATAAGATCGTCACAGGTGACGAATCATGGATCTATGCGTATGAGCCCGAAACAAAACAGCAATCGACCGTGTGGGTCTTCCAAGACGAGTCAAATCCAACGAAAGTTGTTCGTGGAAGAAGCACTTCGAAGCAAATGGTCGCTTGTTTCTTTGGCAAAACTGGTCATGTGGCGACTGTTCCGCTTGTGCAACGTAGGACGGTCAATTCTGAGTGGTACACCACCATTTGTTTGCCTGAAGTCTTCGGAGAAATTCGAAAAACGAACAAGAGAAGTCGAATCATTGTGCACCATGACAATGCGAGCTCTCACACATCGGCTCAAACCAGCGCCTTTTTGACCGGACAAAACGTCGAATTGATGGGTCATCCTCCGTACAGCCCTGACTTGGCACCCAATGACTTCTTTTTAATTTTCGTCGCCAGAAGATGCTGTTGAAGCATTCAAAAACCATGTTTTGGAGGTGTCTCAATCGGAGTGGAAAAAGTGCTTCGAAAATTGGTTTGAGCGCATGCAAAAGTGTATAAATCTTGATGGAGAATATTTTGAAAAACAATAAAACCTTTTTCGTTGATAAATATTCGCATTTTCATTATTAGGCCAGAAATATATATAGTAGCCCACGTATGATGAGCTAGATGATAATGCTTTCTACTTTAAAAGTTTAAAATAATTATAAAAATCATATTTTATGTAATCTTTTTAAATAGAGAAACTCGTTTAACAGATATTTCTTTAAAAATATTCTCTACTTTATTGTGCTGAAAAAAATATGTACTGAGAAAGACTTACTGAAAAAGTTAAGACTAAAAAAATGTTTAACAAATAATTTTTACTAAAAATGTTTTTATTCGCAAAATTTTTTATTGAAAAGATTTTAACATAACTGAGCAATTGTTTACTTAAAAACTGTTTACTGAAATAATTTTTGTTGCATAAATTATTTACTAATAAATGTTGTGACTGAGAATTTTTTACTTATAAATAATTTCTACTAAAAATATTTTCCTTGAAAATTAGTTTTACTGAAAAGATTTCTAAAAAATGTTCTAACTGGAAGCTTTTTTACAGAAGGTATTTTCACAAAAAAAAATTTTGACAATATTTTTCCTGAAAATATTTTAACTGAACTGAAAAATTGTTAACTGAAAGAACTTTAACTGAAAAACTATTTACTAAAAAAAGGTTTAAGTGAACATTTTTTTACAGATAAATAATTTTTACTAATATTAATTTTTATTGAAAAGATTTTTATTAAAAAAAATTGACAAATATATCTTAATTTTGACAGAAAATTTTTTTTTGCGAATATGTCTGACCATATTTTAACTTTTAAAAAATGTTAACTGAAAGAATTTTTACCAAAAAATATTTGCTATTTAACCGAAAACTTTTTGACAAAGGCATTTTTGTAGAAAATATTTTTTTGTCAATATTTTTACTGAAAAAATTGTTAACTGAAAGATAAAAAGTAAAAGTTTACTGAAAAACTATTTGATTGAAAATTTTTTTAACTGATAAATAATTTTTAATGAAAAAATTATTATTAAAAAATATTTTAAATAAAAAGGGTTCTATTTAAGAATTGCTTTTCGGAAAGTAATTTTACAGAAAATATTTTTTTTGGCAATATTTTTACTGAAAATATTTGAACTGTAAAATAATTTGACTGAAAGAATTTTTACTGAAAAATATTTGCTAAAAAATATTTTAACTGAAAACTTTTTTACTGAAGGTATTTTTACATAAAATTTGTTTTTGACAATATTTTTACTGAACATATTTTAACTGAATTGAAAAATTGTTAACTGAAAAATTTTTACTGAAAAACTATTTACTAAAAAAAGTAATAATATTAACTTTTATTGAAAAATATTTTTCTAAAAAGGTTTTTATTAAAAAAAATTGACAAAATATATCTTAATTTTGACCGAAAATTTTTTTTTACGAATATGACTGAATATATTTTAACGTTAAAAAATATAAACTGAAAGAATTTTTACCAAAAAATATTTGTTATTTAACTGAAAAGTTATTTACTGAACTATTTTTCTACAGATAATATTTTTTTGCCAATATTTTTACTGAAAATATTTTAACTCCAAAAAAGGGATTTTCTAAAAAAGGTTTTAACTGACAAATAATTTCTACTAACAACATTTTTATTGCAAAATATTTTTACTAAAAAGTTTTCTATTTAAAAAAATTTATAAAAAAAACTTTACCAAAAAATAGTTTTTCTGAAGGCATTTTTACAGAACATATTTTCTGCCAATATATTTACTGAAAATATATTTTAACTGAACTAAACAATTGGTAACTAAACGAATTTTTACTGAAAGACTTTTTACTGATAAATAATTTTTACCGACAAAAATAGTTTTACTGAAAATGTTCTCGTTTAAAAAAAATTACAAAAAATATCTTATCTGAAAATTGTTTTACTGACGACGTTTTTAAAAAAAATATTTGCCAAAAGAGATTCCAATTAAAATTTTTTTACTGACACAATTTTTTATTGAGAAATATTTCTAAAAAAAATATTTGTTTGCTAATATTTTTTCTAATTTTACTAAAAACCAATTTTTATTGAAAAAAATTTACTGATGCAAATTTTATTAAAAAATATTTACTGCCATAATTTTGACAAAAAAATTTTTACTTGAGAAGTTGTTGCTAAAATAATTTCTCCTACAAAAAAGTTTTTATTGCTAATAATTTTTACTATAAAAAAATTCTTTTTTAACAATTTTTACTATAAAAAAACCAATTAAATGAATATAGTTTTACTTAAAAAAATTGTACAGAATATTTTGTGAGAAAAAGTTTTGGTTTAAAAATTTGAATGCAAATTAATTTTACTGAAATAAGTTTAAAATTATATTTTTATTGAAATAATTTTTACTGAAAATATTTTGATTGAAACAATTTTTACTGAAAATATTCTACTGGAAAAGTTTTTAATAAAAAAATGTTCACTGAATAATTATCTGAAAACATTCTTACTGAAAATATCTTAAGTGGAAACATTTTAACTGATAAATAATTTCTACTGAAAAGCGCTTAGCTACAAAATTTTTACTGAAAAACTTTTTATTGACAAAATTTTTACTACAAATGCTTAAGCAAAAAATATTTCAGTTAAAAGAAAATTTATACCTTTATAATAGTTCCTAAACTTTTTAAATTATTTTTGTAAATTGTTATGAAATTTCTTTTAAAATTTAATAAAAATAATATGCTTACACGGTTTATAAAATAATGTTGTTTGTAAGCATGTGCATAATAGTCCGATTGTATTATTTTAGTATTTTTTTCTCTTGTTTGTGCATTGCAATCTATTTGCTCACTTTAGATATGTAGGAGTACATGAAAATATTTTTTATTTATGTATTATCAAATGAGAGAAAAAATTTGCAAAAGGAAGCAGTCACCGACCTGGAAAATTCTCACCTGGATAACATCAACCTTTTCCCGGATTCGGTTTAAAATTCATCCAGTCCAGCCAAAATTGTATTGCATTCAAAAAGGGTAGATGCACGCGGAAATTGCTTTTTGCATTTACTATCCGTCAGGTTTATTGCTCCAATTTTAACTCCTGTCTAGTTAATAGTTAGCTGGATGGATTTTTCGCAAATATTTCTTTTTAAACTTTCTACAAATGCACATCCACCAACATGGTCATGTACAAGGAAATAAATATGACTGAGATATTTTCTAACGCTTAAAAATAAAAATTTCATACTAAGCTGGATAAGCAATCTCGATTTTAATCAACAGCGGCATTCATGAAAAGCAATTTTCAAATTTACACAGAGACCGACCAGCTATAAAAACGTGCAAAAACGAGCATCAAAAAATATCAAAAAGGAGGGAATATATTTAAGTGAATATTTGTCTATTGAATTTTGTCCTTGTTATTATTATGCTAGTACAAGACTTTTAAAAAAATTATAGCAACTTAAAAATATATAATTATTTTCAATAGGACACAGAAATGCAGAATAAACTAAAGGTTTATTCAGTTTGTAGTTGGGAAAATACACGTCTCTGCTGTGACAGTTGTTATAAATATTTATTTTTTAAAATTAATATTTGTTTAGACTAAAGCATGCCATTTTATAAAATATTTTAAAAATATATAAAAATTGACAGAAGATACGCCGATTGGAAAATGGTACAATACACTTTGGATACTGATTTTTCAAACAAATTTTTTTTCATTGATGAGGTTCTCATTTCTTGATTGGCGTATACCTCAATAAAAAAATTTACCATATATAAGGCTCTAAAAATCTACAAGTAATTGTGAAGGATAACTTAACATAACAAGTTACTGCCTCGTGTGCATTTCGGTCTAACTGTGTCATTTGGCCCGTATCTCTTCAAAAAATGAAGAAAAAGAGCCTGTTACCCTCTGAACCACATGTGGTTTGAAAAAAACGGTATCCCCAAGCCACACAAAGGGTTGAAACTGATCCACATTTGGTTTGAAAAAAACGGTACCCCAAGCCACACAAAGGGGAAAATTTTGACATTATTGCACCAAAAGATTCCAGGATACGTAATTAAAATAATTAACCGCCAAGATCATATAATTTGACGCCATTGAACAGTTTTTTTTTGTAAAAAAACATATTACACAGACAATCTTTTTAACATTTAATCATCATCCATCAAGGAATGGTCAAATTACAGTCCGAAATGTACGAAAAAGTCATTAAAAATTACCTCAAAAGAATCGAATCCTGCAAAAAGTTTAGTAACAGTTATTTTAATGCTGTCACAAATTATACATAATAGCACGATTATTATGTATAATTAATAAAATTAAAATTTTATCAAAACTAAAGTTTAAAGTTTATTTTATTGAATTTTATTTTGGCAAAGCTAAAATTAGCAAATATTTTGTTGCGCTCATAATAAAATACTATCCATTTTTAAAATCATCAAGGAGTGAGTATTTAAATGATTCTATTAAACAATTTTATTTAAAAAAAAATTAGTTTTCTCCTAGAATATATACTTTCAAACTAATCCCAAATATTATTTTTTTTTTTCAAACTCATAAAGTTATCACCATTAAAAGGGAAATTTTGACAGAAATAATTGTCAGATTGAGTATTGTCTTAAATAAACAATTCTGAGTTCTTAATTTAGAAATAATATTTCAAATGCAACAAAAAAAAAGATGAAGAAGGAAAAAAAATGAAAATTGTGACCAAAATTTTAATCCTTCCAAACAAGCAGAAGCCATTAAAAATTTCATTTCATTTCAAGCCCAGCCACTTTTGTTTCTGGCTTTGAATGGAAAAATTGTTAAATTTTTTCTTCTTCATTTAGGGAATATAACATGATTAATCCTTTTCTTAATTTTAAAATAGAATTTTTAATTAAATGCAAACAATGAAAGCTGCTATCATTTTGTCGACGAGTAAGTTACATATTTTTTTTTTTTTTTAAAAGAAGAAGGAAACATTTAAATGTGAATACTGCAGAAAGGCGGAGAAAAAAATATCCTTATACCCGTGCCCCATAGAAAAGATACTCTTATCAAACCAAACAATTTCGAGAGGAAATGAGTGTACCGATAAGTGGAAAGTGTCGTGCCTTGTCATCATCTCGACAAACAAAATAATAGAATGCTATACAGAATCATCTTTGAAGGACTGAATTGGCCGTATATTGTTGAGAATTGGCGATAGCGACAAAGTCGAATGGAATCGAATACGAACCTATCTTGTTTCTGGAGAGCTTTCCAATTCCATTTCGAGCACGGAATATTTTTGCGCAGACAAGATATATAATAAAGGGCGTTCGTTGGAGTACCATAGTGGAATGGTAAAAATCATTGTGGCAAACCACACCCATCCAAACGGCTTAACAACATGACAGCAAGCAATCAGAACGGCAAGAAGAATCCTTTTCGCTTGCGATTCTTGGTAATTTGAGTGTGGCAGTAGTTTTTTTTTTATTCTTGTTATTGATGCCCCTATAAAATCACTTGCCGAACACCTCCCATCTTTCGATCATTGTGGCCTCTACTAACATAATTGAGGATCTTTAGAGTCCTTTTCATGGAATGAGTCAATTCCATCATTCCATACTGACTCGTCTCGGCCATCGTTATTTTTGTGCTTTAACGCTTTCGCTTTAGACACACTTAAAGCAATCTTCACTAGTAACAATGAAAACAAAAAAAAAAGAAGAAAAAAATCAACTATAATAGGTGCAGTAACTTGCTTCGTAATACATAAAAGCCAATGTATATCGTTATGAAGGGGATAGAATTCTCGGGGGGGGGGCGAATCACCCCCGCGCGAACTAAAAGGAGCCCAACTCAAGTCGAACAACTTTTTGACCTGAATTTATTGAATTTTTCATGCACAGCGCGACAAAATGTAAACTCTTTTATGCTTACATTTTTCTTTCTTTTTTTCTTCTCTTCGATTTTCTGATTTGGTATTTTTTTTTTGTTCGGGATATTTTTTTTTTTCAATTGTTTGATAGTTTCGAGGACGATTGGTGAATATGAGCATACCCCGAATAGAGTTCAGGGTACGTACGGTCTGAAACAGAAAATATTCATCAGTTCAAGATAAGCGATATGGGGTGGCCATAAAAAAGTCTCAATTGCGAACGGGTTACTACTACTAAGGGTTCCTCCTGGCAATGTCATTACCCATCTACATTCGGTTTTTCCTTTTTCTTGACATTTTTATTTGCTGCTTTTTACAATTCAGAGGGAAAACGAATGTAGATGGGTAATGACATTGCCAGGAGGAACCATGAATGAGTCAATTGAGCACGTTCCCCGGATACTTGAAAACAGCTTAGTAAGGGATTGCGCAAGGTCTACGGCAAAAAAGTACTTAAAAAGATGTTCAGGAAATTCAAGAACTTTTAACGTCCGCAACGTAATAATTTTTTTTTTATTTTAACGTACACTTTTGGCTTTGGTATTTGGTATTTGGTATGGCTTCGTCGACGAAACATGAACTTGACCGGAATAAAAGCGAATCTAGTAAATTCTTGTAAGTATCAATCATCAGACACCCTCACTCAAATTAAATACAACAACCCTAACTGGAAGTTGTTTGTCTCCCATCTCCCCCTTTTGGTAGTTGGTGGTGGTGCATTAATACTGGAACAGAAATACAATTTTAAAATGTGAAATGCGCACTAATTATTGAACCTTGATAAATACGAAAAAATGTTAAGGAAAGTGAAAAAATTTACTCCACAATTTAAATCTTCCTTACCCGGTGGGGGTTGCTTCGATTGCGATTTTTTTTTTGAAAGGATGAGTGGCTGGGTTGAACTTTTGCGGCTTCAAACGAATATAATGGAAAAAGGCTGATAATTTCTAAACATTAATTGTTCTTGTGGTATGGAATTGTTCAAGCTCGATACTGTTCTCAAGATGAATTGAAAATGAGTTGAAAGGAATTTTGCAAAGACGGCTGTCACCAACAATACGACGACGGACCAGTAACACTTTAGATTTTTGTCGGCAGAAGAAAACAGTTCCCAAGGATTTTAAGAGGAAAATCTACAGAGTAGAAAGAAAATTTGCCGCCTTTTGTTTTCCTTATCAAATCGCCAAACGTGAATGGAATAATGAGGACAAGATCATAAAGACGTGGCTCTTCAATGAGCCATAAAATTAATATAACGACTTTTTTCGGTCATTTAATATGTTTGGGAAATTGCTGTCGATACTTAAAAATTGCTTTCGTTCGCAAAAATTAAATAATAACAATCCCGAGGGTATTCTTTGTTAACCATTAACAGAGGTAAAATTGTTCGGTTGTCTTTTGCTTTTGTTATTTCTATAAGATTTCCTTTTAAGCCAAGACCATATACTATATTGAAAATGATACTATTCATCCCAATGGACTCTTCTTTGTCATCGAAATAAATTACTCTTATTTTACTTACAAGTATCTATACCACAAAACCATTAAAGTCTATCTTAAATAATAATAATAATAATAATAATAATGAAGAAAACTGATTTTGATAAAATTTAATTAAATCACATTTTTAATTATTATCATCAGTAATTAGGATTTAATTGTTTTAAATATTTTATTTGGAAAAAAAAACTGTTTTACTTAAAAATAATTCTTACAAAAAAAAATTTAAATGATAAAAATTTTAACTGTAGAAAATATTTATTACAAATTTGTTTATATGCTTATTGCACTTAAAAATCATTTTTAAAAATTTTTTAATACAAAAAACAAATTAATTCATAAAATTTGTGGAATTTATGAATAAAAAAAAAATATGATTGTTAAGTTGCGTTGGGTTCCAGGTCATGTGGAAATTTTGGGCAGCGAGTGAGTCGATCTAACCAAATGCCAAATAACATCTTTAGCCAATCGGTGGACACACAGACTGGATAAGTAGCGATAGGTTTCTTCAAAAACGTTCGCCCAGCATTACTTAACAAGTCTATTGAGCAACCAAAACAAAATTTACCATAACTTTTCGGAAACCACCCTTGCCTCATCTGCCAATCCTGTGACGTTAAACTCACCTTTAATTGCACCCATTATTGTGGAGCTTTTTGATCCCGCAGTACCTTTTCCAAGTTATCTTTTCTCTAGATCATTTCTAACTGATTCAGCCACGTAAATAATGACCTATCTCACCTAACCCACAAAGTTACAGGTTCGTAAATGGCCTCATAGTCCTGGCGCTACATCATAACCCCAGGATAATTTATAAATTTCTTTTTGTAATAGGTTTTTTATTGTTAAAAATCCATTTTCAGTATTTTTATTAAAAATGTAACAAAACAAATAACGCACTGATCAGGTGAATAAGGTGGCTTAGGAACTGCAGGAATATGGTTTGGAAGATTGGCGGGGTTTGAAAAAGCGGCGGGGGGGGGATAGGAGACCTTGTTAAAGTAGATCATCAAAGTGTCCGCAATTTTGGATATGATGCAAATAAATTTTTTTTATAAGCTATTCAAGGTACTTACTCCATCAGCTTCAGCGGGCTGACCTCAAAAGAATCCTCATTAGTTCCACATTTTTTTTCAGTTTCCGATGTTAAAGACCTCGTTAAGCAAAGTGCGTCTTCAGCTCTAAAAATGCTTTATGCCACCGAAAGCTTCTTGCAACTTTTCTTATGTCACAAAGGAATTTTGCGGATTCACAACGTTTCATGTAATGTTTTATCATCATTTGGGAATCCGGTCTTCAACCCTTTCAATAAAAAAAACTCCAGATATCCCGGCTTTGCACCACGATCTTTCAGTGCGATATTTCCAACATTTATTTGTCGTCCTTTTCTACACTGTCTTCCGGGACCATAAATGAAGCAACTATAGAAGTTGTGGGCAGGATTTTTCTCATTCATACGTATTAAACGTCCCGCTTACGCAGTCTATTGAACTGAATTTTATGGACAATCGGGAGGTCGCGCTCGTTAAATAGTATATAAAATCTACGTCGTTAGATAGGCTCCGGAATTGTCTATCCCTATGTAGGGGATGAACAATTTTTCGAATGATCCCTCCTCTCAAACGCGAACAACGATTTGCAATGATTTTTGCTGAGAATCCATATTTTTCGCAACCATCTACAAAAACACAACTTCCCTTGTCATGCTATGGGATCGCACAGTTAGTGGGTGAAACTTGTACTGCACGCTTAGGCAATATTGGCAGATCCCTTTCAGTGATGCCAGCTTTTTTACTTTTCTGCCATCTCTCCAATTTTGAGAAAAACTATTCCTTTTTCATTAGTAAAATATTTGCAAAGTACATCTTAAACTATGCAAAAACTTTTTATAGAAAACTTGTACTCAGAAATGCGATGTAATGTTTTTTTCTCTTTAGAACTAACTAACTTAGATATTCAACTTAAAAAAAAATTATATGATAAATAATTTATAATTTAAATCTTTTTATCTTAAATCAATATTATATCCTCGATTGAGTACTAGAATATGTTTCTTAAATCTCTTAAATGAAAATAGTTGCTTGGCCAATTTAAGTACTATTTAAGGATACCAATATTAAGTGATTCCCACTTAGATATTTTTTTTTTGCTCTCTATAGAATATAAACCAAATATAAAATTCAAATAAATCACAGAACTAAATCTTTTTCGGTCTCTTTCTCATTTTAATGTTATAGGATGGAAAGTATGAAAATACAGACAGTAACGAAAAAACGTGCACGTTGAGGGCGATAACATAAAACTATTTGTTGGAATTTATTTTACCAAATAGGCATACTCGTATTTACCAAAAAGATATCGTTCCAAATAGAATTTAGCAGTGGCAATGTGGAAATAAATTTTGTAATTTCTATCATTGGCATCAGGAAAAAGGTAAGTCTCCAGGTGCTCCGTTAGCCAAAATTGCCAGAACAGTCGTAAAAAACAGCAATCGAAACAATAAAGCAATTCTCTCAACGCGATTGGAGCGTTGAGCGCCTGTTGAGTCGGCATAGTCTATGCAATTGTAAATCAATCCTCGATATTTTATTGAATCTTGATTTACAATAAATTCTAACAATACCGGGTACATGGGAATAGAGATGACAATTCCAATAAGCCAGCGGAATAGCAATAAGGATCAGGAAGAATGGGGTTGTTTTGGGTAGGCAGGTAACTGTTGAGTAACAGATTTTCCATAGCCTTTTCTACGTGTATCTAATGCAGATGTAAAGGTAAAGCCAAAAAAATGATTAATGCGAAGAAAAGTGAAACTTTCGCAACTACGTTTATACGTTGGAGTACGTACAAAAATGTTGAAAGCAAATCGAATTCGGCGTTGTTTTTATCGCCTGCTCCCTTGAAAAACCAGCACATTTTGCCACCAAGAATACAAATGTCGTCATGAATAATTTCACCGATAAGCATTGATTCATTTCGCTTTTGTTCGTTCATCACGAGTGTCCATCCACTAATTACTTAAGTAGGAATTTATTCCATTTGCAAATGAACTCTGAGAAAGGCAGTTAATAATTGAAAATACTTTGAGACTGAAATGCTGGATAAAATTGTGTGGATAAAATTTACTTTCAATGATATTCATGGCGAAATTATGAAAATATCAATAAAGATTAATTTTCTCATAGTAAAGATGCTGAAAAAGAACCTGTTGCGATTTTTTTTTACTGGAAACGGATAACTTTCTTGTTTACTGGTAAAATTTTTATTGCAAATAATTTATATCGAAAAAAAAGTTTAGGTAACGAAACACATTTTTTATGCCAGTTTTCTTTTTTCCATAAAAAATATTGCGCCAAATTTAATTATTTGAAAAATTAGAAATGCTAAAATATTTAAAAAGAAATTTCCAATAGTAAAAAGTTATTCTTGTCATACGAAGGTAGTATGATAAGTCAGTGATAATTACAGTAAAGAATTAATTCATTCAATAAAAATTAATTTATTTTTCAATATAGTCTCTTTTTAGTTTGATACATTTTCTCCAATGATATTTCAACTTATTTGTACCATCTGTATAGTACGATTTGTTAAACTTTACAAAACAGGCCTTTGGCTATAATTTCAAAACTAGATGCTTATTTCTTCCCAACCAAACCATTCATTTGAATTAGTCTTAAAAATTTCCAAACACTCCATTGAATTATTACAAAAAAAACGTTTTTGGTCATGTGTTAGCAAACGCGGCACTCATCTCAGTGGTAGCTTTCTCATACCCAAAATTTCATATAAGATGTTGCCTACATGACAACATTTCATAAGTCATACACTAGCATTCGAGGGTCTTTTAAAACGATATAATGAAGACTGAAATTCACTTTTTTCTTTATTAAAAATTAAAAAAATCTCAAAACTAAAATAATGAATAGATTAATATGACATCTTTTTAAGTATGGCAGATGATAAAAAAAAATATTGTTTAACTGATAGCAGACACAAGATTTGCATTTATCACTGACTTATCATATTGCCTCGTATATATACATATCTTACACTGAACATAAATGTGCACATACGAATAAATATTAGTATTGTTAATATGTATATAAAATATTGTCTGATTATTTATTTAATTTAAAATTACCAGAATTCACCCAAAATGAAATACGAACAGTTGCTCTCAATTATTTGTGAAAATATTAGCATAAAACGACTTTCCATAATTCTACAATATGAAAAAAATAAATACTCATAAATGGCCAATAAATACTTATACACAAGCAAATTCTTATAGAAATTTAGGTATTATACTAGGAAATTTCGAATTTGGGAATATTTTCAAAAGGAAACGTACAACGTTTCTGAGAGTTACTAGGACTACCAAAGACTCCGTCCCATCTCTAACCAAAAGTCGATTCATATAATCGTTCGCATTCGCATCGTTTTCCCCTATTCCTTTTCCAATTCCAAAAATTCATTTGAATTTTGAAATTTCTGCATTAATTTACCTTTAATCTGTGATCTTCTCGCCTGATTCACCATTTATGTTTGCGTATTTATCTTTTTGCTCATATCGCTTTGCTGTCAAAAGGAATTTTCGTAATTACTTCTTTGAAATTCCTTAGCAAATAGCAACAAATAGCAATCATGGCAATACCAAATCCAACAACAATTGCAAGGTAACTAGTAAAAGAAACCTTAGACGACGACGACGAAGTAACAATTTTTAAGAATTTCGTAATTCCAATTTAGGTAGATTAAGAGGCAGTCAACCACCATCTAAACAGCTTTTCTGCGATCTCCTTTTATACGATTGTCTATCAAAGTCGATAGCAAATACATTTTCATATTCTTATATTATGTGGGGTGGTGGCATATTGTGTTATATAAACAAAAATTGAGCATTTGACAAAATCGAAAGAATAACTCCATAATGTTTATATAAATTAGGGAAAATAATACGGAAACCCTAACAACATAAGTAACTACTAATAAAAAAAAATGTATACTAGCAATAAATAAATTTACGTAAACGAATTCGTAGAATGAATATCGTTTGAAAAGAATTTTTGTTAAAAGAAAATGGAAAAATCTTAGAGCACAAGGGATGATGAAACGACGACAAAAGTTGTCAGAATGCTTCCATAATTGAATAAACATTTTAATTAAATCACAAATCAATAAATTTTCTATTATAATTAATGCAATGAATTCAATTTTGTTCACATTTTTGTGTTGATAAACATTGAAATGTTAAAAGGAATCGGCATTTAAAAACGTAATCCCTTTCGATAAAATTCACAAAATAATTAAATCAGCACGTCTTAAGCGTTTAATTATTCATTATTATTGCAAAACATTGATACCTGTGAGAAGGGATTTCTCATATTCTATGAAAGTCAAACCGTTCACATATATGGATACATATACTCATCATACTCAAATTCGCTGTTTTCGTGGAATTACTATAGAAAAAGGAGTTAGCAGTTGTTATGGCCCCCCATTGGCCTATGAAATGTAAATTCTTCTCATCGTTACGTATTTCAATTTCAATTTACCTACGTACATATATCCAATTAAAGGTGAGAGTATCTACGAAGGATTATATAGGGACATATCTCGTGAGTACATACACAAGTTTGTAGAGTGAAATAAGGAAAAACTTTGGTAAATATACTTGCATGTGTATATTTTGAAAGGTACACACACGTATTCCGCATGTGAATTTATTTATTGTTTTCCGTATTTAAATTTACTACAAAATTCTAAGAAAACTTTTCCATTCTCCTCCAATACTATTTTGCTAGTAAATTAATATTTACATAAATATTGATAAACAATCGATTATTTTAGATGATTAGTTTTATTTGTTAAATATTACAAAATCTAGATTTTTAGTATTGAATTTTTTTGAAATATGAGTTTACGAAATGAACATAAAATTTTGGTTTGTTTTAATGCAAGATTTTTGTTTTTTTTAATACTACTTGTTAATGAGTTTTGTTTTTTATTTTTAAATAATGAAACTTATTTTTTTCATAATTACTTACTTTGGTAGTAATTATGAAAAAAATTTACAGATAAAATATTATCCATTTTGTAGTTCCTAAAGTATTATCATGTTATTTTGCAATTTTTTATTATAAACATAATTTTTAATGTAATATTTATTTAGCATAAAATTTGCCATATTATAATATAGATCAATTAACTATTAAATTAATGTTAATTACGTACTGGAACAACAGGCTGATATTTCAAACAAAATTTTCTTCAGCGATGAGGCTTATTACTCGATCGGTAGATACGTCAATAAACAAAATTGGCATATATATGGGGCTCCGCAAGCCGTTGTATTCTCAAAAAGTGTTTGCTGGGTATACATTTTGGTCTGAAGTTGTAATTGGTCCGTATTTCTTTGGAGTCAATTCTGAATGGTATGGCCTGTATGATAACCAATTTTTTTGACTTTCAATTAAAAATGTTATTCTGGACTATATTCAACTAAACGATGCCACACAATAAATGTTAACTTCATTATGTGAAAAGTTCCCATGACGCAAGTTTGATGATGCCAATTAGCCTTTAAGATCGTTCAATTTGACGCCATTCAACTTTTTCTTCTACGGCTATGCAAATACCATATTTATATCGAAAATTATTAAACGTAAAATAGCATTTAAAAAGCAACATCAACATCCGTCATGTAATGTCTCAAAATGTTCGAAAAACTCATCAAAATTACTTCGAAAAGATCGGCTTCCACAAGAAGTGTTTTGGCAACCATTGGAATAATAATTTTTTTTGTATATTGTTTACTTTTACTTTCGAAAACACAAATTGAATAAAACTTTATATTAAAAATATCTTCTTTTTTTGAGGAACAATTTTTAATATTTTTACTAATAATTAATAATAATTCCTTTTTAAAACAATATACAATAAATAAAACTACTTATTCCTAGGCAATAAAAGATTTCTAAAAGAAAAAGTTCTGGGTTGCGGCAATTTTACTGCATTAAAAACTAAATATTCATAACCACACTGAACGGTGTAGTAAAATTTAACGCAACAATTCTAAGAGTTCTCGTTAAACAACATACGGTCAACTTGTACAGCTGAATGCCAGTCTTTTAATAGAAGCAGTAAATTTGACGCTGCGATGTTAGCAGATGCGATAAATTTGCTGTACTGACAATGACAATTGCAGCAAATCTGATATCAACAAATGATGCTGACAGGCAACAAATTAAACCGGCCATTTTGAAAAATCCAAATTTACCTGTCAATATGACATCTTTTGATATTATTTGGAAGCCTCCACCGATAAAAATTACAATAAAATTTAGATAGATCATAATTCAGAAAATAATAGAGAATTAACAATAATCAGCATTTTTGTTAAAAATTGGCTAGCGCGTGTAGAAAAATGTTTAAAAAAATAATGTTGCGCAACATTTAGGTAAAGTCCTAAAATAAGAGAATTTTTTTTAGAATATAAAAAAATGTACCTTGCAATAATGTA
Source organism: Atherix ibis (assembly GCA_958298945.1). Taxonomy (NCBI): domain Eukaryota; kingdom Metazoa; phylum Arthropoda; class Insecta; order Diptera; family Athericidae; genus Atherix; species Atherix ibis. The sequence goes on along the minus strand of OY282605.1, from coordinate 23,003,775 downwards.
ATTGATTCGAAAAATTACCAAAAGGAAAAGGTTACAATATAATTATAATAATTTTTATGATTATTAAGTAAAACTGTTGAAATAAATTCGTTTCGATACTAAAATTTCCAACTGGCACTACTTCAACTATGATAACATTTTATTTCTGAAAGTAATTTATTATTTCTATGTTTATAAATGTGTTCTTAAGATTATTCTTATAGTTTTTAACTTATATGTACACAGAAATTATCTGTTGGGTTTAAGAAGCAACAACAACAAAAAAAGAAAAATACAAATAAAAGTTCATATCATATAATATTTATAAAATGAATTATGATTGCTGTTGCAATTTGAAGTCTTCATACGGATGCATTAGCTGAATGAGCAATTGTGTAAAAATACCTTCTAAAATCAGATGGTAGTAGAAAAATTGCAATCAAAACGTATATGCAAGTAACTACATATAACTGGCTGTATGAAGCTCATAGAACGTTCCATTCTGGTTATCTTTTATCCTTTGTAATTTTAACAGCAAGCAGACTCAAAAAATAGTTGACCACCAAAATGGACCCATTGCAGGTATGGCCAGTGCAAATGGATTCTAAAATACTAGGAAAAGTGCCTAACGAAGATAAACTGGCATCATTTACACAAATTGGCCAAAGTGTTACATAAATATGTTTTCATAAACACAATACAAACTTGAATCAGGGACAAGTAAACGAAGGGTGTTCACATTTGAAAGACTGGTCTTGGAGAATGGAGCGGGGATTCAAAAACCGATCTGAAAACGAGTTACCTGAGGTGGAACAGAAACTTTGCGAAGTCAGTTCAAAACCACATGGAACAGAAAAAGCTGGTCCTCATAAGACCACATTGACCGAACGCACCGCATACAAGAGCATCTCATATAAATCTGATTACATGTTTAGTACTACTTTGAGCCGGGCAAACTTCACAGATTCCAGAGTTCAGTGATTGCCGCACAGAATCTCACTTTTCTGTCTTTCCAGCCATCTCCGTCCTGATCTAACAGGCTCAGTTAATTCAACAATAACTGTATCTCGTTTCTATCCGCTTCCTCGGTAGGTGTACAACAAGCACATGAACTGACGAGACCATGTACCAAAGTGGAGTACTCGTAATTCAGTGTTCATCATCATCGTCTAGCTTGCAGATTTCCCTTCGGAAGATTTCGACTTTTATTCCAGTTGTTGACAAATTTCCGGAGAAGTTTCTCGCCCTAGCTTTTCCATCATTCCTACAGAATACCAACACACTCTCACAATTTAACCCTCTAAAGCTGAGCTAACATCCAGGGATTCATTCCCGGCAGCTGTGTTCGCAGAACACTAAGCATATGCCAGTTGCGAACAGTACCTTCAACTGAACTGGGAGCTTTTCCTTTAGTTCGCGTTTATTTGATTTGTTCGGCCAGTTGGCCGGTTCTTTGGGTTTTCGGTATTTTTATCGGTTGGTTTTTCAAATATTTTCTGAGGCAGCATTTAACAGAAAAACTCTCTTCGAAGGACCAAGTGAATTTAAAAATATTCTTTTTTTTTTGTAAAGGATTTTTCTGTTTGTTTCCTCTTATCAGTACGGTACGGGCATAGGTACAATAGAGAGACCTTCTTGAATTTGTGCAATTGTCGAGAAGAAGTTTTTCTTTTTAATGAAGAGAGAAAACACGATGACTTTTCTGATGACCTTGTGAAAAAAAATCCCATAATTTGTACAAAAGAAGATTTTCTGCATTTTATGAGACTAATTAAACGTATAAGAAAATGACTAGGACATAATTTTTTGGTTCATATTTTTCCCTTTTGTTTTTATGTTTTGTCAGTTTGAGTATTTTTTTTCTTCTTCTTCTTCTTTTATCACGAATACTATTATTATACTGATAAACCCTCATTTTATTTAATATTTAAGAATTTTTTCGACCATTTGGTTTTCTCTTTATTTGTTTAGCTGACAGGAAACGAAGCCTGTTTATCATATTCTCTTATACAGAAAAGAATTGAAGTAAAGGAGCTGGTAATGAGAGTCAAGGTGGAGGAGAAAAAGTTTGAAAATGTAAATTACTTGTTCCGGCAAATGAAATTATTACACCTGACAATAACAATTAGAAGTGGTTGGCGGAATATCAAAATAGCGAATATACGTATTATCTTGTATACCGTGGTCGGTAAGAGTGGTCCTTATTTGTGACGACCTAATCAGACCCGTGTCATCATTGTTCGTGTATCTGTCGTGTCATTTTCAATGGTAGAAAGTGGAGATAATATCCCCTAAAAAGTCTATGAATTCTTTACCATTCGGCAAACAAAGATGAACAAGTGAATAAATAAAATAAAAAACAAAACAAATTGTATATTATAAAGAGCTTTGGGATTCATTAAACAACCAAATCATCATAGCGATGACCAGTGATCCGTTGCTTGGAGACAAACAATCAGTTAACTACTACTTCATAGTTAAAGACAGTACGCTTTCGACATGTTCCCATTAGGGAAGCAGAAAAATGACGAGACAATGAAAGGTGATGAGTCAGCACGGAACCCAACTTTTCAGCTACTATTCCTATATAGGATGGATGTCCGCCATCGGTTAAGGAAAGACATTTAGGCCACGAAATGCCATTCATTCGGTTAAGACATCAACTATCCGACGACAAAACGAACAAAATAATGTAATAGAATTTTCAAGGCACGTTCTAACTTTATCCCGACATAGTTGAAAGGATATGTGACAGTTTTATTCGCTATTATACCATTATGGAATGTCTGGCATTACATAATTTCATGTTTTCATCAGTTTTACTCATTTCATTTTTGGATAGTATACAAAACATTATTGCATATTACAATAGTTTTTCTCAGTTGAAATTCGCATGATTACTCATCATTTCGTCTACAATAGGAAGAAAAACCAATTTTCTTCCCCTTACATTTAGCAAGGGCAGATTTTTCTAATTATAATCAACACGACAACGTTAACTTTTTAATGATTTATTCAAGAGCAAGTAATGCTTTTTTCTATTCTATCTGTTCAAATCTGAAATGGCGCAAATCATTTCCTTTTGAAGCCTCATTAACTTTGAAATATTTTATTTTTAAAAAAATCTTTCATCTAAATTTCAATTCATTGAGTTTAAAAAAAAAAATATGTATGTATTAAAATTGGCTAAAATTTAAAAAATGTTTAGAGTAACTACTTTGAAAAAGAAAGCATCTTTCCTTTTTAGGAAATTATTGATTTTCGATAATTAATTTTATTTTCATTTTCGATCAATTAAAATTCGATTTAATTTTTCTGTAGTCAAGATAATAAATGAGAAAACACGGAAATGAATTTTATTTAGGGTTTTTTTTTCTTTTATAATCAAAAGTTTTATATGTAAAGGAGGGAGGAGTGCCGGAGGGGATGGTCATTATAGAAATTTAAATTAAAAAATTTATTGCAAATTAAATTTGCTTTAACTGCACTTTGATATTAGGTAGAAAAATAATTCAATTTTTATTGAGAGACATTTTATTAAAGAAAAAAATCCCATTATTTACTGGAATGAAAAACAGAAAACTTTTTTTAGATGATAGTAAATATTTTATTTAAGTAATATTTCTGAAAAATTTTGCAAAAAGAAAGATAAATTCGCATTTAAATGATTTTTTTTAGGAATTTTTATAAATCCTCAATTTGAAGTTATTTTATCTAAGAAATTTGTAAATAATAATTTAAGCATTTCTAATTGAAAATGTCCTTAAAAAGTTAATTAGATTTTTAAATTACGGAATTATTTAAAAAAATCAATTGAGACTAAAAAAGGGATTATAATAAATTGTGGGACTAGTAATGCTTAAGATGTCGATGGGTTATTATAAGTAAATTTTTATTAAAAATAATTTATTTACGAAATTAAGAGACTTTAAAATCATGATGAATAAAACTATTACGAATATAAACGAAAGTACTTTTGATTGAAAGGATTGGATTCCTCAGAAAACTAGTCGGTAAGTCTATATTGGTTTCAGTTACTCATTGTACAATATAACGGTACTTTCGTTAAAAGTCAAATCGGTTGGTGGCATCGTATGGTCGATTCTAGTTCCAGACGGTACTTTCGTTATATTGTACAATGAGTAACTGAAACCAATATAGACTTACCGACTAGTTTTCTGAGGAATCCAAAACTCATATAACGGTACTTTCGTTAAAAGTTCAAATTTAAAACTGTTCTTATAATAATAGAAAGAAAAAATATTTTTAGCTCCAAAAAGGAGAATACAATCTATTATCTATTATTCGTTTTTTTTTATGCCTGAAAATTTGTTTCTATAAAATGATTTAATAATTAAGCATATATTTTTATTATTATTAATTTTCTTTTACTGATAATATTATTATTGGTTAATTTTTATTTTTACGTTATCTATGTATAGTCATAATTGAACCAAGTCGACAGGAAAATTCGACACTCGATCCTTATCCAAATTGAATTCAATTGATTACACTTAACTGGAAGATTTACATTTTGATAATATTGTGTAAATTCATTTGCTATAAATTTTATGCTGGACATCTTCCATTCACTATTTTTGGTTGGTTATTTACTATATTATTAATTAACAGGATTAAAAGGTATATAATTTTCTACTTTGAAGTTGGAAAGGAAAAATTTCCAAATGAATGACGTGCAAATAATTTCATTCCATCGTGAGTTTTCGAAATAAAGTGAAATTCACCGTCTTCCAGGAAATTGTAATTTTTGGTAATTTCATTAATATTTCCTTTATATTTCCATTTTGTAACTGTTTATGAAATTATTTCTATTTTTAATTGAATAAAAATGAGAGTATGACGTGGAAATAAGCTTAGTCACCCATATAGGATTTTAAGTGAAAGGTGTGACAGAAAACGAATGAGACGGGCATAAGTGACAGTGATCTGGCAACAGTGTAGATTCTTTTTTCACATAGATTGTGTGTTAGTTCCTCGTAGAGGTACAATACAAGCTCATTTCATAACTACACGACTCTATAGAGCTTGATAAGGGTATATTAAAAATTTGGAGCACCGATGTGCCATCAAATTTTTTGTTAAGCTTTCAACAAGGGAATAGGGAATATTCATTTTTAAAAGCCTAAGTTTTACGGTGGGCTAAAGCAATTTTGGTGGTCCGAGAAAAGGTGGAAGGCTCGGGACTGCCTACTGGTATAAAAAAACTGATAAAAAATGTGGAATAAGTACGGAATCTTATGAGGTAAGACCGTGGATTAACATTGCAGTTTTTTGAAGGACTTGGAAGAAGAGTTGTTGACGTTTGGTCGAATATTGCAACTCTGCCTGGCCACATGGCCGTCGGCGAGTTTTTATCGGAAAAGGTAATTTTTGTCCGCATCTTAGTTTGTGTGATTTTTTTTGTTCCTACAACAAAATGTTTCAAAGTACGTCATATTGATACTGTTACCTAAAGCGGCTGCAATTAAGAAGCTTAAGCTGACGCCTTAAAGCACAGCCTCCGCTGATGTAAGATTGATTTTAAAAAAAATCAAATAAATGAAATTTAATATGATTAAACAAACTTAACGAGAAATTTAAATAAATTAAATTTATTTCACAATAATTCTAAGGTAATTAATACAATTTTTCTATAAAAGTGAATATGTTCGGTTTGTCGAAAAAGTTCGTGGCGTTTTTGAACAAAATATTTTTGGTTGAAAAATTGAATTAAGTGATATTTAGAGGCATCTTTTGAAGTTAGCTTGATTCCATTAAGATAGTTCTGTAGAGATTGAAACTAGTAATAGTCCACTTGAAAACTTATCAGGCCACATCTCTTAATTTTTGGCATGTTATCGAAGATGTGTGTGGTCGAGGGTGTTCGTAGTCTTCCTACTGATCAATTTTGCCCGTTTTTTCTCAATCCGTTGGCGTAATCTTTTGAGTTGTTCATAGTAAAGTACCGAGTTAATAGTTTGAGCAATTCAAAATGAACGATTCCCCTTCAGTACACACACATCATAATAATATTAGCCATCAATCCCAGCTTTGAAATCATTTATAATTGTTCGTCTCTCTTTTTCAAACGATATTTTTGTATTTTACCAATTTTTCATTGTCAGTTATGATTCGCTTTAGAAATGGCTCGATTTCATTGCGCTTCTGCGGCATATTGCAGATATTGTTTTTCACATTTAATTCATGAGACATCAAAATTTAAAGATTTTTTTTTTAAATCCAGTCTCTTGCAAAGTGTTTGAAAGGGCTTGAAGAGTAAATGTTTAATTCTTTTTTAGAATTTCATAATTTTTTTTGTTGATAATTGGCATCGAAATTCGCAGGACTAAAGCATAAACACACCAAATTTTCTAGCAAGCCTACGATGCGTTGTTACCTTTGTCGAAATATAGCGAATTTTCTTTTTATTATGGTTCATATTTGTAGTTGAGTAACTTTTTATATACTACACAACTGATTCTAATAAAATTTTACGCTACTCAAAGCTTTAAGGGTCACATTTCAAACAGTGCATTTTTATTAGTTACTGAGTTATTTGCTTTTACTTCCATCTGTCGGAAAACGCCACGAATTTTTTCGACTAACTTATATGTACAGATCAAGAAAATATCAAGCTTTTTATTAATATTTTTACTAATATTCTAAGATCAAATTTTTACATTATAACAAACTCAGATACTTCAAATAATGGTAATTTAAGAAAAATTACATATAATTACATTTTGAAAAGTAACTAAAAACTATTCCAATTATTACCTTTTACCTTTGCCAGTTTAGTTGAGCCTTTATTAGATCGCTTAATAAAAGGAGTAGTTATTAGCGATAATCGTTTTTTTTTTGTTTGTTGTTGTTTCGTTTTTTTCTTTAATATATAAACATATCAGAGTAGAAAAGCATAAAATGTTAAAAAGATATAAAACGAAAACAAAAACTAAATGGCAACAATGAACATTTTTGCGCAGGGTTGAAAGTCAACAAAGGGTATAAATAGAAAATGGTGTTATGGATGTAGAGAGTTCGTTTTAAGGGTTCTTAAGCTCTTTTCACATAGTTTACACCCCTCTTCACCCCCCCCTCATATTTTTATAATTGGTGTTCGGTTTAAATTGAGATTTGTTTTGTACAGATTAGGTAGGTGTGAGTATAGATGACTTTAATGCGGATTAGTTGGATGAGTATATGGGAAAAAACCCCTACTCACACTTTTTTTGGGGAGGACATAAAAATAAAAATAGGAGCCTAAATCATCCACTGCTAGTGATATGCAGAATGACATCCATACTAGATATTGACTGTTTAGTTGGTTGATGATGAAACACTTGCAAGTACATACAGCACAAAATTGCAGCATTTGCAGTAGTCAGTAAAATACAAATGTTTTCCCAGAAACAGTAGGTAGTTATTCGTGTCTATAGAGCAAGCATCTGTGAAACCACTTTAAACTACTTTCATTCCCGCATTCGTTTTTCGAAATTTCTATAGCTTTTACTACCTCTTCACCATCATCACAATTATGATAGGTCGATTTTATCCTCATCAGCCATAGAATTAACACCCAAAGTCGACACCGTTGAAGTGGTGATGACAACAACCACCGACGATGATGATGATTATCCCGTTGATGTGTGTTAATCATTCAAAACAGTTAAAAGAAGCTTTACCGAATGAGTTGCCCATAAATAGATGGCAAAACATCATATTAACAGGGTATCAGTTGTAAATGAATGTTTGCACATTTTCGAAATGCGCACAAAGTAGAAGTTAACATACAATAATAGTAATGTATTCGAAAAGGAGCAAACGAGTAAAATCCTGGTAGGACACGTGCTCCCACTCGTTAATATGAGCTAAATTGTATGTGTTTAAAAATCATAAGGACAATATATTCTGCTCAACAATAGACACAGAAACTAGTGAGGGGAACTTTTTGATGATAAATCTTTTCCGAAACAAATATAAAAATACGATATTCCAAAGTACAACTCTCTAAACAGGTGACTTTATATTAATATGAGTTTTACCTTTTGTTTCTATAGAAATCATTTACTAAAAACGACGATATTATCGTCCTTTATATTATTTTCTAAGCTGTTTAGTCACACCTCGAACGTTTTCATGAATCATGAGCAATTCTCTCTACTTGTTCATACTTTTTGCATGAGGATGTGCCTAGGAATTCAGTTTGGTCACGTGCGCTCATACATAACGTTTATAACGACATCATATTACCTGGAATTTAATTAGAATTAACTATTGTGAAGAGCCTAAGGCTTCCTATATTAAATATGTTGTAAACTACTCATAAATTCAAGATATAAAACTATGTGCATAAAGGTGTATTTAAATATGAGATTAAGTAAATTTAGACCTAATCGCTCCTGTGATGATGATCTACGAAGTTTCGTTGCTGCGAAACCACCAATGTCGCTAGTCTTTAGCTAAATTTCTATTTACCATTTGCCCCAAAGGTACTTGCCAACAAAACCATTAATAATATATTTTGTTCAATTAATATATGCACATTCATATAAATATAACGTGTAACCCTAGTAAACGTATTTGTATTCGTAAAAATGATTAAATTTCATCTTTTGTATTTGCAAAGACGATATGGAAACTTCTTCGGAAAGGATTCATTTCTAAAATATTCTGCAAATTATAAAAATTAATAACTAATAAATTTGAACATTTATCATATTGGAATCGATGAATATGGCTATTAAAAATGGTAGAAAAAAAATTTCCAGATTTAAAAATATTAATTGGCGTTCAAGATCGAGCAATTTGACGCCGCTGAACTTTTTTTTGTGTAATTAGATCGTATTTCTTTGAAAATAAGAAACCGTTACTATCAATTCTGAGGGCTATGACCTTATGATAATGGAATTTTTTTGACCTGATATGTGAGGTGACGATTTTAATCTTGACCATATTTGTGGTGAGTTTTCACAACCAATGCAAACGATAAATTTTGGCTTCATTGCGCATTTTGCAGGACGCATAATTTCCAGATTTAATAATATTAATTGGCGTTCAAGATCGTATAATTTGACGCCGCTAAGATTTTTTTTGTGTAATTAGATCGTATTTCTTTGAAAATGAAGAAGGAGAAATCGCTACTGTCAATTCTGAGCGCTATGACCTTATGATAATACAACATTTTTTAACCTGATATTGACAATTTTAATCTTGACCATATGTGTGGTGAGTTTTCACAACCAATGCAAACGATAAATTTCGGTTTCATTGCGCATTTTGCAGGACGCATAATTTCCAGATTTAATATTATTAATTGGCGTTCAAAATCGTGTAATTTGACGCCGCTAAGATTTTTTTTGTGTAATTAGATCGTATTTCTTTGAAAATGAAGAAGAGGAAACTGTTACTGTCAATTCTGAGCGCTATGACCTTATGATAATGGAATTTTTTTGACGTGATATGTGAGGTGACGATTTTAATCTTGACCACATGTGAGGTGAGTTTACACAAACAACACAATACGATAAATTTCGGCTTCATTGCGCATTTTGGAGGACGCATAATTGCCAGATTTAAAAATATTAATTGGCGTTCAAGATCGCGTAATTTGACGCCGCTAAGATTTTTTTTGTGTAATTAGGCCGTATTTCTTTGAAAATGAAGAAGGAGAAATCGCTACTGTCAATTCTGAGCGCTATGACCTTATGATATTACAAAATTTTTTAAGCTCATATTGACAATTTTAATCTTGACTATATGTGAGGTGAGTTTACACAAACAACACAATACGATAAATTTCGGCTTTATTGCGCATTTTGCAGGACGCATAATTTCCAGATTTAATAATAATTATTGCCGTTCAAAATCGTGCAATTTGACGCCGCTGAACTTTTTTTTGTGTAATTAGACCTCATTTCGTTGAAAATGAAGAAGGAGAAATCGTTACTGTCAATTCTAAGCGCTATGACCTTATGTTAAAAAAAATTTTTTAACCTGAAATTGAAGATTTTAATCTTGACCATATGTGTGGTGAGTTTTCACAACCAACGCAATACGATAAATTTCGGCTTCATTGCGCTCTTTGCAGAACGCGTGATTTACAGACTCAATAATATTAATTGGCGTTCAAGATCGTGCAATTTGAAGCCGTTGAACTTTTTTTTTGTTGTAAAATTACATGAAAAATAATGTTTGCATAGAAAATTTTTAAATCTTATAGTATTTCGAAAATAAACATCCATGAACTAATTGCCGAATTGGAGTCTAAAATTTTTTAAAATGTCATCAGAAATTAACGCAAAAGAATTGAGTTTTGTCAAAAAAATTTTGGCAGTTACTTGAATAAAGCTATTTTTATAGTTAAGATTACATAAAAATATTAATTTGGAGTATATTTTAATTATTTTTACTTTTCAAACTACAAATTGGATTGCCTCCATTTTTCATATAAATTTTTACTTAACTATTTACAATATTTGGTATAAATGGTTTTATAAGATTTTTCTGAAAAGGATTTCTGAATAATCCCAAATTTTGATAGAAGATTAACTGTGCTATTTTTTTAAATAAAAGATTGAGTACTGACGGTAATTATGGCGCCCATTGAAATTTTTTTTGTTTTGTAAAAAATTTTCTAACAAATGTGAATGATTAAGGACGATATGTGCGAGTACAAAAAAACGAGGGAATTAACTAACTATGTACATACATAAGACAAGACTTAACTCCGGTTCGTAGACCCATTGAAGTAGGATCAAAATTGTCTCGAATTGCACAGAAAAAACAAGAAAAACTGAAAAGCGGTATAAAAAAAGGGTAAATGGCTATGTTCGATAGTAAAGACATGCTTGTTTGGGGATGGGAAAAATTTTCAAGGCTGCACTGTTGGACTTGTTTGCTGTTGGAAAATAACCACAACCAGCTGAAGTTGATGTACGCAAATCCTGTAAGCGATGCACGAACAACTCAGATCCGGATTAAGACATTTGTAAGGATTCCCCATAAACAACCGAACCGTAGATGTCCATGAAGAGAAGCAAAAAAAAAAAAACCAAACAACAAAACAACCGTCAACTATGAGAATAAAAGGCTGAAGATTGAAAGTGAAAGACGGAAGGCTTAAGACTGAAGGCGGAAGGCTCAAGTTTTAAATTCTATGGGCTGGCAACTTGTTCGCATTAATTTTGCGATTCTGTCTTATGTTCGGTGCTTACGAAGTTGAATGGACTTGTTCACCTACTAGGAAGACCTGTTCATTTATTCCAAGACCAAAAATGTACGAGCATAAGACCAGCCAACCATTTATATGTGGAAATAAGTCCTTTCGGGAACATATTGTCATGCAAATGGAGTCCTTAGTGCTGACTAAATCAAAATGTAGCAACACCGAAACAAAGCGTACGTGGGTTGACACACAGGAAACGAAGGTATTCGATTCGCTTTGAAGAGTTTTTCAACATTCTTTACGAAGTGAACTATTTAACAAATCTTTTTTCTTTCCTTTTCCCCCCATTTGGCGAAATGAACTATTTTTATATCTTCTAATATGGATGGATTCGTTTTGTTGGGCTGTCTTAAATTTATTTCCATTTTTTATTTGTTTTGCTGAGAGTTTTTCGAGTTGAGTATGAGTCGTACATACTCATTTGCAGCTGGTAAATAACTCCAAATAAATATGAATGGTGACTTATACGTACATCGTTCCCCATCTATGCGGAGTACATTAGCATTTGTACGGCCGTTTCTTGTGTTGCTGGGAGGGTTCTGTGCTATCGTCTGACTAGTGGCGAAATGGGCTCGATTTCACAGTGGCCTTAGGCTTCCGACATCCGGTTCCGACATCATTGTTTTAGGTCAGCATCAACACTGGCTTCTCTCCGACGACTGTCATTGTGATGGATTGCTGGAATCTTTCCGCTCCAAGTGATGGGGGATGAAAGTTGCTCATTCTTTCATATTGTTTAGGTTCGTTTGCTTGCTTTCGTTTTCGGTCACTTTGTTGACCTTGCCTTGCATCTTCTACCCGCTACAATATTTCCTGGGATTTTGTTTCCGGCACTTTCTTCTCTATGCATACACTCAAACATATACACAATTTTGGTGATTGTTTCACTTACAGTTGAGTCTCTTAAGCTTTGATGCTCTGCAGAAAGAGAGATCACTGCAAAAGTGATTTATGGGGTTGGCCGTTTAGGGTTTTTCTCTTTAAATTGTTTTTATTTTAGTTATCGTTTCTAATTTCGAACATCATTAGTTGTACTTTGTGGTCTAATTAAGAGAATTCAGTGTTTTTCTAGTCGTCAACATTGAATCGCATCGAATGAAACCAACCACCAACAGCCACCAGCCCACCAGACACCAAATACAAATTTCGTTCCGGCTAAGTGCTATCGTTTCCTCTTGTTTTCCTTCGATGAATTTAATTTATTTTTTCTAATTTTTCTCAAATTTGGGCGTTATACACTTTTGGCATTTTGTAAATAATTAAATATAGTATTTTTTTTTTCATATTTCTTTTTTATTTTATTTTTATCTTGTTCTTAAAAGCTTTCCCTCATACTTGGGGATGTGTCTCTTATGCAAATATTTCTCCTTTTCATCTTTTCACTATAAAAACCATTTTTATCTAAATAAATTTCGTGCTTCATCTAACATTTTAGTTCGAAATTTATTTATTAGTGAAAGAGAATTGTTACCACGATGTTTTGGTATTATTATTAATTAATAAAAATTGCACAAAAACCCGACAAGCAAATATTCTTAATTGTATGCTGACATCTATGATATATTGTGTAATTACTATGAAAAATTACAATTACTAAGGCTGATTAGTTTAACAAATATTAACATGATTTTATTCTTCATCTCATTTAAATGAATGTCGATGATTTTTTTCTTATTGCTAATTACTTAGATGATATTCGAGGGAGATTTCTTTGTAACTTTTAGTATTATCTTCAAAGACTTCTAAAAGATTAAGCGTTTACTATGGTTAAAATCAAAAATTTTATATTTATTGTTCAATTCAATCTTAATTTTATAGTAAACAATCCTGTTTATTTGCTAAAGTCCTTTTAAAGTACAGAATATTTTTTTTTAAAATTTTTAGCTATTTATATTCTGTAAGTAAAAATCCAATTTATGCCTCCGAAAATAAAGTTTAATAAACATACTTAAAAACTTGATAAATTTTGCAAATCAATCAATATATATTGTCAAAACCTTGCCATGAAATAAGCAAAATAAATTATTTACATGGTCATCAGAAGAGTTTTGGCAGGACTCGATCCTTTTAAAATAATTTTTTATGATAATTTTGCACATTTCGGGTTGTAATTTCTCTGTTACGTGACGAATGTTGGTTTTTAAATAATCTAAAATTTAATTATTAATAGTGTAAATATAGATTTTTAAAGAATTTTTCAAAAAAAAGTCCAACAGCGTCAAATTACGCTCAGAAATTGCTCATTCTGGAAACTTTTCATGAAAAAAATGAAATTTTTCGTATTGTGTGGCTTTTGGTTTTATCCTTTTTTAAATTACATATGATCCAGATTGAAATCTTTAAGTTCAGGAAAGAAAATCAGTTTTTATTAATAGTACCGGTCTCTACTTCAAATGATCCATAATTAAAAATGCCATATAATGTAATAAGTAAACATTATCTAAGATCATATATTTATTTTACAACTATTAGATGCCATGGCTGTATTTTCCGAACTACAAAATGGATAATACTATAATTTGGATTTAGTGTTGCAGTGACTACCACGTCTAGTAGACAGCGATCTTAAGTTTAAGACCAGCTTATGAAAAAACCAAAATGCTCTTGATTAGTTGCCAAAAAGGGTTTAATTTAAGGAGTTATCGACAAAGGCTTTTTTATGGAAATCATATTACCATTAAGACATATAGGCAGGAGTAATTTTCGGCCAAACGTGATATGGTAGGTCTTAGAAACTTAAGTTTCTGGAACCAATTTAAAAAAAAATTATAAATATTTTTGGGATAAGTTTAACACTCAAATGCCTTGAAGAATAGAATATTCAATATTAACTGATACTTAAAAATGACATTGAAAAAGATATGATATTAAAATAAAATAGTACATAGACGAAAGGAAGCTCTTTAGTGTCTAGAATAGTCCAGGATGCCATATAGGATCAAAGGCATGTCACATGTCAAGAAAAAAATATCTCAAAACAATATTTGGTAATAAGTCGATAGGTCTAAAAGGTTTATAAGTCCATTAGTGTAAAGGTTTTGTAAATTTACTGGAGGTTTTCGATAAGGTTTTATAAATAACTGGACGCTATTTATACTAGGTGTATAAGCTTAAATCCGCTGTGGTTTAGTCAAAAAAAATATTTTTTTTCATAAAGAAGCAAAAAGAAATTTATTCAAAATACTTGCCCTCGCTAGCTATATATTTTTTTCATTTCTCGGGTAATTTGTGGATACCACGCCAAAAAAATTCCCTTTCTTTCGAGGCAAATTACTCATCAAGCCATTTTCGGATGTCTTCGTAAGAATCGAAGTGCTGCTCAGCGAGCGCATGGCCCATCGACGAAAACAGGTGTGGTAGTCGGAAGGGGCCCGGTCTGGTGAATAAGCGGGGTAGGGTAGCACCTTCCATTGGAGTGTCTCCAAGTAGTTTTGGAGCATTTTTGACGTGTGCGATGGTGCGCTGTCATTGAGCAAATCAGATTGTCATGTCTTTGTTGATAATCCGTCCTTTTTTTACGCAGAGCACGGTGCAAATTTGACCAGTTGTTGGTGGTACCGGTGGCCACAGTGCAAACCATATTTCAATATCTCATAGTAGACGATACCCTGCTGATCCCAGCACAGGACCGTCTTCCGTCCGAAGCGATTTGGTCTGAGGGAAGATGTTGATGGTTGGCCGGGACTAACCCACGATTTCTTGCTTTTAGGATTCTCGAAATATATCCACTTTTCATCGCGTGTCACAATCCGATGCAGGAACGACCTCCTTTTTTGTCTGGCGAGCAAGATTTCGCATGTGTTTTGGTGTCGCTCCATCTGCCTATCATCATCGTCTAAATGCGATTGATGGTCCTGAACCTTCCTAGGCCGATTTTCACGCTTCTTGTCCCACAAGTCAAAATTGTCATCATTAAACCGACGAAACTAATCTCGGCACATTGTTTCCGATAAAACAATGTCACCAGAGGCCTCCATAAGCATTTGATGCGATTCGGCAGCCGATTTCTTCAAATTGAAGCAGAAAAGCAGACCTTCCCGCTTATGCTCTTTTTCTGGCACAAAACTAGACATGATTAACAAAGCAAAAATGTATGTTGTTATACGAAATTGCTGACAATGTGCACTGATTAATGTTGACAGATGTCAAGCTCATAAAAAAAAGTATGGCGTGCCCATGGTAGTAGCTTAATACGCTCACTCGCGCCATCTATGACCAAACAGCGAATTTAAGCGTATACCCCTGGTATAGAAGTGGAACAAGAATACAGCCTTGCGAAATACCACCGGTAGTGGAGAATAATTTTAAATAGTCAGTATTAACGGCTATTTGAAAATAACGCTGATTAAAGTAAGATTTAAAAATAAGGAAGCAGGTGGAAAGAAGGAATCTGTATAAGAGGAACTTTTCTGCACAGTACACCTTTCATTCAAAGAGGAATTATGCAATAACATCATCGAGTGTTATGATGAAAAACCAAACTGGTAATTACGGATAATTTTGGCATCTTCAAGAATGACATGAACGTCTTTGAAGTGTTTTTTTTCTTCTTCTTCTTCTAAGAATAGATAAGAAGCTAATGGATCTAAAGAATTTTGAGAAATTTATAAATTTGTTGAGAGGTAAAAATTTTGAAAAATTTATTATTTTCTATAGGATTATTAATGAAGTAAAACAAATCAATTATAAAAGCTTACCGTATTATAGGAAATCGTTTAAAAATATTCGATGCTTACCTGTAAAATAGAAAAGAAATAAAATGTTTTATTAATAAATAATATTTTTTCTATATAAGTTATAATATCGTAAAAGAGTTTTTAATAAAAATGAAAATATTTCATAGTTTCTTAGACTTTGAATAATATTTTTATGTGTAAATCCAAACCTTATTATTATTAGATGTGAAATTTTCTTAAATCAACAAATAATAAGTATATGCGCTGTAAAAAAAAAACTTTATAGAAATAAAATGAAATGAAATTGTTTAAAAATAATAAATTCCTAACAAAATAATATGAATTAATAAAGTTAAATGTCAAAGCCAAAAAAAATATTGTATTATTGAATGTAACCATCCGTATTACCGTCTAATGTTCTGAAAATATTTCAAATTCAATGGAAAATTATTGTTGCTCGTACTTAACTAAAAATTCTATATAATTTTCCATGATCTTAGAGTTGAATTAATGCATGTATCCTCGTGTATTTATTTCAGGACTTTCATTTTCCAATTCTACTCTATACAAAGTATACATAATATCGTTTTATTTATGTTTTTTATTTCGAAAAATTTTCTTTTGATATATATATATATTTTTTTTAAGGGTAAATATACAAGCCATAAATCAAGTAATGTAAGTGATTTAGGAAAGATTTATTTGCTTTAGGAAAAAAATTCACATTTTTATATGGTATTTGATTGAAAGTTTAGTAGCTGGTTTGGTTATAGGATATATTGTATAATAAAATCGTATAGTATAATAGAGATGGTTATATAAACTAATATAAATAGAATTATACAATAAATAGGAATGCTAAACAAATAAAAGAGAAGAACAAGCCACTGACGACTAAAATTCAGTATTCTTGGTAATCAAAGAGAGTCGAAATAATAAAAGAATACCCAACCAAATGAGAAATATTTCTATAGCCTTTTCGTAATTCCTTAAGAATTGATCACCCACAAATGCTGGAGGCATTTATATTTTCTACAAACGGCATAAGAAGAGGTGTTTATAAGTTTTTCGATATGAATAAAAAGTACCCCCCACTTTCTTTGACTTTGTTATTTTTCTTACAATTTTTCCAACCTAATCTTCGGTGGAGAATTTCTATTTCCATTTGGATTTTGTGATAATGAACTGAATAATTCGTATTTACACAGAAGGTAGACAATTTTTTTTTTTATATCATTACAATGGAAAATGAAATGGAGAAAATTCTGAACTTTTGAGAAAACGAGCCTTCAATAAGTTGAATTTTCAGAAAAAAAAGTAAAAATATTCAGAATAATAAAATTATTATCCTGAATTAGTTAGCAAATTTTTTTTTTTAACAATAAATCAGTAGATGGTAAAAATAAATTAAAAGAAGTTTTTATATGAATAAAGAAATGAGGTTTTGAAAATTTTGCATGCTCATATATACGGTAGCAATGAAGAATTCCATTTTTTTAACTTCTTTGGTAAAATATTTTTACTAAGAGGATATATTTTTATTGAAAATATTGAAAAACAATTTTTTTCAATTGACCATATACAAACATATACACACACACAGATATACAAAACTTCTCTTCCTCGAGTCCTTAAAATGACTTTACAAAACGGATATTGTATGATGGAAAAATTTTAATACAACTTTTCATATGCTCTATTATTTATTTTTCTTATATTTTACTATTTTTTGAAAATGTAAAAAAAATCAACAAAAAAAAATTACCACAACCTATATTACACCCCCCTTCACCCCTCTTTACACTGAAACTATTTTCTCATCATCAGATTCTTTTTCTCCAAAAGATATTTTCAATTAGATGAATTCTAGTTGAATTCTCTGAGATATTCCCTATGCCCGCTGGTGTTCCTTGTGTAGCCAAAAAACAAAATGTGCCTCATTTATAATATTGTAGTAGGTGCCACTGTATTGGGTATATTATTTTGAATCCATTATTATGAATCGAATATGCACCAATATTATTATAAATGAGGTGCTTTCTTTTTTTTGTTGGTACATATGCAAGAAAGGCTCAATCTGTAAACTTATCAATTCACATATGATGTAGTGTGTTAATTTTCTGGGTGATGCGCTCCCTATTAAGTGCGCAGAATAGTCCTTTCGTTGGTTATTACTCATTAAAAAAAATGTCACGATCATTGTCCATTATTCCATTCCTGTGAACAATTCCCCACATTTTAAATGAATGCCAATTAACCCAGAATTTCTTTTTGAATAGGACTCCTTCCATTGTGAAGCTCCTAGATCCAAGTCCTCGTTTTGATCTTCTTAATTATCTAAATTTGTTCCACAAAATTCAACAATGTCTGACTTTTTCTTCCAAATAACCACCGAACAGTTTCATTAGGGAAGCTGGCAATGCCCAGTTACACGTAACATGAAGTCCCTAAATGGACTCATAGTCATGGCGCTACAGAATGGCCTCTGGCTCTTATCTCAGGGACTTCACAACAACAACAAAAATTAACATTCAATTGTCATTATAAAATAATTTTCTTTTGAGAGGATTTGCTTCAATTCCAACGCCTCCTTACCCCCGAAAACATTAAAAGACACTTGAAAAGTGCTGTGGTAGCCCTACCGATGGCATTGCTGATTTGGTCATTATCAAAGAGATGGCGCGCTCATCAGCAAGACCATGTATAGAATCGTTCAGTTTGTTACCTCGGGTATTATTGAATCTGAGCAGTCGGCATCATGACACTATCATGATATAGATAGGGAGGGGGTGAAGGATTCCATGTTGGGCGGCTGAGCGGGACATTTAAAATAAATTACTTCTTGCAAAGAGTTGTCTAGGCGTGATTCGAATTCAGTCTAACTGATAAAATAGATGAAATTCTGTTTAGTGTGTGTGTTTTTTTATGTAATGAATTAAATTGTTTTTTTTTTATAAAAATAATATCAAAATTTATATAAATTCAAGATTATTTTTGTTCTTTTAATCAAGTGAATATAAAATTTTCAAAATTATCCTCTAAAGTCCTGTTCCTTTCATTTTTAGTCTGGTTAACTTTTCTGTAGTTTTTTGTTGTTATTTGGCTTTAGTTTTCAACATTTTTTTTTGTTACCTTATTTCTTCCTCTTCCCTTGCCATGAAGAACTTAACACCTTCGTCATAATTTTTTTTCTACTTATGGTAGGAGTGGGAAAGTACATTTCAACAAACAAATTTCAAACCTACCCGCTATCTTCCCATAAAGCTAGCAACATGTGCTCTTTAAGTATGGTCGTCATTGACCATTTTCCTCGAGAATTTCACGTTCACCAAATTTTAATCCTTTCCAAAGAATTTTTTCATATTTTTTTCTGATCAATAACAAAAGCCAATGAACCGAAGATTGCCTACGTTTAAGAAATTTCATCGTTTACTTCTCTTTTATGTGATTTATCTTATTGTTCTTTGTGTCTAGAAATTTTTTTTATTTAAAAATAATTATAGATCACAAAAAGAGCTAGGAAAATTTTTAATTTAAAATTTTTTTAAACGAATTATTAAATCCATTGCACTTTTTCAGAAATCTAATCAAATTGCTTAGCATTTATAAAAAAAGAAGACACCTTTTAATGAGATCCTGTTTAAAGTACATTAAGTATAAGGCAAATGTAATTTAATACTTCTAACCTCTTATGGCGGAACTACAGCACATCGCAATTGTCCAAAACGGATGAGAATATTTTTTTTCCACTGGCACCATTTACTCATTTCCACAACCACCTTTGATATTTTCTTCTATTCTGCTACTAACATTATTATTAGTACTAAACATAAATGCAAAAGCCGATCGTATTTTAGTTTGAAATTCAATAAAATGTCAATCACGGATAGCTTCCCCAACTCAATGGACTATGGAAGCTAGCAATTCGAGCGCATCACCGAAAGGGATGCCAACATTCTATCGATGCGCTATGTCAATTTTGGATGAGTAGTGTCACACGTAATTGCATTAAGAGGTAAAACATGAATTCATAAACATCCCCATGCTCCATCCATCACAAACCACTCACCCCTTGTTGTCGGCACAAGTACGAATGCGACGGCCCGGAAAACCAGCCTTCCACGGATTGGAATTGAATTTGGTTCACTATTCTGCCGAGTGCTCTCCCCCCCCCCCTCCAAAAAAAACCAAACCAAAGCCAAACCGAGCGCTTCCCCTAAACACACTTGAATAAAAGGTGCCATTGTCAATTACATGAGCTTTTCAGACAATTCATGCGGCTCCTCCATCGTTGCCGCCGATATTCGATGTTTATGTCAACGTCGCTATTGATATTGTTCGGCATCACTTTGATGTCATTTGTACACAATTGCCGCCGTAAGGGTGGATGGAAAATGGGTACTGCAGTTTATGTTGCCTTTGAAAAATAAAATAGCTGTGAATATGGAAAAACATGATTTATAAATCGGCTTTTTATTTTTAAATTAGATTGTGCATCACACAAGGGAATATTTGATTGTAGTTGATTTTATTATTATTATTATCTTCTTCTTTATTATTATTATTATTTTTTTTTTTTGGAGAAAAATAATAATCATAAAAATACTACAAAATAGATATATTCACTGTGTGTTTAGGAGAATTTCTATTATCTAAATGAGAATATTTACGGAGTTGTACATTTTATAATTCGGAATTTATAGGCTTCATAAATTTTATAGTTATTTAACAGGTTAAAGTTTGCCATTTAATTGCCGAATTATTATTAAAAGTTTACAAAATTGGTGATATCTGCAGTAGCCACATTTTGAGGTATTTTGAACAAAATTTTCTATCGATGAGGCTTATTTCTTGCTCGGGAATATATTAATGAGCAGAATTTCCTTATATGAGGCTCTAAAAACCTACAAGTAACTGTGAAGAAGCTATTATAGTGACTGTCTGGTGTGCGTTATGCTGTGAACGTGTCATTAGTCTGTATATCTTTGAAAATGAAAAAATAGAGACATTAAACCCCCAAGGCACTATGAGCCATTGTATCTGTTAAAATTAACTGTATATATTTCATTTTGGCCCATATTTTTTCGCAAAATGAAAGATAGTTACTGTCATTCGGAGAGCTTTGGTCGTATGATAACCGACTTATTTTAACCTTAACTTGAAAATTGGTGATGTCAATTACCCCTTCAAGATCGTTCGAATTGACGTCGTTCGAATTTTTCTTGTAAAACTTAAAAAAAAAACATATTTATGCAGAAGCTTTTAAGTTTTAAAGTTTTACAGCATTCAAAAATTAATAAACGTTAAGGTAATTGCCGAATTACAGCCCGAAATGTGCAAAATAAAAGTCATCACAAATTATCTCAAAAGGATCGAGTACCGCAATACTCCTTGTGCCAATCATTTAAATGGTGTTTAAATATGTGCCATAAGGATTTGTGCAGTAATCGATCATTTTCAGATAATTACCATAACCCATACAAACATGATAAATTTTCACTTTATGACGCCAAAAATTGCCAGAATACGGAATTTCGAGATTTGTTAATGTCAATTACCCCTTCAAGATCGTTCAATTTGACGCCGTTGGATTTTTTCTTGTAAAGCTAAATAAAAAAAAAGAGTATATATTCAGAAGGTTTTTAAGCTTTACATCATTTATAAATAAATATACGTTAAAGGTAATTGCCGAATTACAGCCAGAATAGTGCAAAAAGATTCATAACAAATTATCTCAAAAGGATCGAGTACTACAAGACTCCTTGTGGCAATCATTTAAATATTATTTTAATTAATATATATTATATAATGGCAATCTTAAGTAAATTTAAAATATAATCTAAATTTATCAAAATCTAAATTTAAGGTATATCTTTGTAATTTTACTCTCCAAAGCACAAATTGGATTATCTGTCCAAATTTTATAAAAGTTTTTAAATGGTTTGATTCATGATACAGTGTTGCAAAACTTTTATTTATAATAAAATAAATAAAATATGATAATTTGCCATTTTTTTTAGAGAGTAATTTTTTTCTCCAAATTATTGATTAGAAGAAAAAAAAATAAACATTTTATAAAGATTGAAAAATATTCTACTCCAACTAGAAGAAGATAAGACAATTTTCTAAAATATGCATTTTTTTTTTAAAGAAATTTTCAACATTCTACGATTATTAAATTTTTTTTATCTACAACATAGAAAAAATAAATATAAAGTAAATATTACTAAAAAAAGTATAAAAAATTTGCACAGTAAAAGATTGCAATGAAAGATTTTTAGTTTTTCCAAACTCACATTTTTGTAGCTTGTAGGTGGGTGGTTTTTATTGGAATATTCGTATAGTCAACGGACAATCACAAAATCTTATCAAATATTTAAAGTGTTAGAAAAGATGAAAATATTGCAAGGATTCTTACTATTCAGCTAAGAGAGAGAGAGAGAGAGAGAGACAGGATGTAAATAGGAAGAGAAGCAATCAAGATTTTAAATGTGGTGAAATCATGACTTTAAATGAAATTCCTTGAATATATTTTTGTTGAATAAGAAAAGCAGTTTCATGTTTTGCGTTCAGTACTGCTCAATGTTGTGCATTTACACGTGCATTTTATACTCTGGAGATGGTAATGGAATGAATGTGGAGCTTTAGCGCCTTGTCCCAGTTGGATTGCCTCTTTAAATCTTACTATCTTCTCTTCAACTCAAGTAGTTTGTAAAAATATCGAAAATCTGTAAACACCATGCATCTTGGTATTTTCTGAATGTAATATTCAAGGCAATATCGTCTGAGGCCGAAATATCAAGGTAGCCAATTTCCAAGGTGTCAGCAGGAAAACTACCCGAACTACCTTCACCAGTACGAGTATCTATCGGTGGCCAAGTAAATATCATTGGGGGTGGTTCAACATACCATCTAGCCAACCAACATTTGCATATCGGAATCTAATCTAAATGTAAGGTTTGCGAGCAAAAAATATTCAATCGTTTCCAGGCTGTTCCGTTCTGGTCCCGTGTGTGCGCTATCAGTGCAGGTGTTGACGGCTCCCTGCCAAAACTGATGTTGTGGTTGAGATTTGCATGTTTCCGCGCTGTATCCGAATGGCTGAAATCCAAACACGCATACAGCGATTAGATACAATATATTCAAGGTGTGACATGTAAAATTCAAATTCCTTTTCAAGTATGCTCGAATCCCAGCAATTGGCTGACAGCTTTTACTCCCCATGCACGTTCAGTTGTCGACTGGGATGCCAGCCTACCTGTCAGTGTACTTATTATCTGGATACTGGAAGAAGATGCTTTTCTTTGCTTCCGTTCGTTACCCAACTGTGACTTAAATAATAGGCTAACCAGGCTAGAGAAGTCATCTTGGCAGCGTTGAATATTCTTCGTTCCAACATCTGCAATCTCGAATGTAATAGAAAATTTATAGGCTAGCGAATGTTGTAGTTTTGGTTGTGGCCCACTGGTTGGGGCCCATTCTGGGAATTTACTGCTCACCAATCGTATTTATATAAATGTGCAAGTGAAATTTTATTGCAGGTGAACTGATGTTAGTCGGTGCATTCTGAACTGTTTCTGTGAGGTTTGTGAGCACCGAAGATGTATTGGGCAATTCGAACAATGTTGATACTCGATTTGATCTAGTACAAGTGCCAGAATACATTGTTTTTTTGATGCTAAAGCCAATATCGATAAGAGTACTTGTAGTTTGTGTGGTAGTGACCAATGACAATAGTAACAGGACATTGCAATGCAATCTGGAAATTCTTGCATCGAGCAATGCAGATCCAACGAGGTAGAATCCTTGATGTTTAGGAATTCGGAGATATTTTGGGGAATTTGGAATTCACTAAATCCGTTCAGTGTCTCAAACCATTCTGTGTATCCTGTTGCTGTTAGTTAAAGATAGATTTACGGAAGACAACCGATTGAGCAACGATTGTAATAAATTTAGCTCTATTGACATTGACAATTCTAATTTGCAGTGCAATTTCATTTTATGTATGGTGACAAATTGGTTCCGTGATTGCACCAACAATCACTTCCTATATAGAGTTAGCCATCGTATATTTAGAGTATTTATTTATTATTATTTGTTTGGTTGTGTACGAGTAACATCTTAAATGGTGTAGCATGTAGGTGTAAGTAACGTGGGATTTGGGAAGGCGTGGTGCTTTGGGAATAATAAATCTTTGAAAAGGACAAACGAAAACTGAGCAAATTCTTACCACAATGGATTTGTTCGGAATATATAAATCGTAGCAGAGATCCTTATCGATATGGCATCGGAGAGGCGCTTACACAGAGACAACGATCGAGGATAACTTAATGGCAGCTAAGACAAAAATTCTAACAATAGACGAGACCGAGTGGATAACAATGATAAAAGGGGAGTGACATCTCCAATCTGGCAGGAGTAATTCGTCGGGAAAAGAAGGATGGTAGTTAAGATACCGGCAATGACGATGGCGATGGCGACAAAGATAGTCAGTGACAGCATACACATATACAAAAAAGAAACCAAAAATATCTACATATTTTCTGAACGAAAATATTGTCAGGATAGCTTCTGAACGAACGCATTCTGCGTATAAACTTTGCCGATTATCCGAGTATTTTGGCTGCTAAATAGAAGAATTTCTGGGGCCCTTTTAACGCTACGCTTAATAAACATGGCCATCGATTGTCTGTTTGCGCGGAAATATAATAAATTACGAGTCCAGATTTTGTTATATTACTTTCAGTTTCAATAAGAGTCAAGTTATTTAATTAATTGATGAAAATTATTGTACGAACGGAAAAACTTTTACAACACAATTTGTCGCATCCAAAACGAATACAAGAACAGCACAACCAACTCAAACGGTTCACTGATTGTAAGTTTGTTATTTCTTGCCTTACAAGTTGGTTGCTGTTTTTCCGTACTTTACACTTTTTCTTCACCAACAGTAACTACCCTTAGCAGGTATGAGATGATATTATACATTGTAGCGCACCCTTTTGGGGTGTTACTTTGCTCTCTGAATTTTCTATTACCTTTACCGATAGTATCATCAGCCCCGAGAAATATTCAATCCTGCATTAGCATTTATTCCTTTCCATCCTTTAGCTACTACAATATATACACTGATTTAAGCGATTTTATACAAAACAGATTGAATTTAAATATTATTTTTCAAAGCAGACAACATGAAACAACCGATAAGAGTGGGCGATGGAAGAATGGGTTAGTCACTAGTGAGGTAAAGAAAAGTGTAAGGACGATCATTAAAAGGAAGAAAGGTTAGGCTTCGTTTCGAAGAGTAAAAGTTATGTGCAGCTGTTGGTGGGATATTTTCACCAATATAGTAATAATAATAATATTATGTTATAGAAAATTACCATTTAATATTCAAAAGAGTGCAACTGAAAAAATATTCAAAAGTGAAAATTGCAATTATGTTCAGGGAGAGACAGTCGACTATCATTTTTGTTACGAGTATGTTCACAAATGGACGCAAATTGCTCTTTCCCTACCACAATTATACTATTTCTAAACTGTTATGAAATATTTATATAATTTTCAACATTGAAGTACTTTTCTGTCTGCGGCGAGTTCATATTTAATTTGTCAACTAAAATCGGTTTTCTTATTTCCGGTACCTTTCGGTTCGTATGATTATCATTTTGGTTTTTTATAAAACTACGACTATATAAATTATTATCATAATAAAAAGATTTTCTTATTATTGATTATATTCTTAAAAGATAAAAATAAAAATTCTAAAATAGTCAGTCAACACTTCTTATCGAATGGTAAAAGTTTTGTCATTTTAATGGTTCATTCACGATTTTATTCTTGAAACTGTTTTCATACAATTTAGTAATTTTTGTATTTGTCATTTTTTATTTTTCTTTACTTAATTTTCCAATATTATAATAGGGGAAAAATAACATTCTTTTCAAAGTAAATATTATATCAAATTAAAGGGATGATATTAGAGGGAGGAAGAAATAAAAGCAAAAGAAAACCCAAAACGGAAATAAATAAAATCCGGAAGGAAATGAAATTTTAGATAAATATAACTACTATCAGTTGAAATGAAGGACACTTTTGGCAAAAGGAAACGGAATTTATTAAATGAAATTTTCAAGAAAATTGAAACAAAACTTATACTATTTAAGGGATGAAAGGAATATTCTTAAAGATGAAAAGAAATTAATGATAAGTAAAAGAAAATGACATTATTTTGTATAAAATTTTGATTCTACGTATTTTGGACAATATTCAATATCGTAAAGTTAATATAGGAACATAATTTTTAATGGATATATACTCGAATATATAAAAAAAAATTAATATATAAACCGGAGTTTAAATGGTAAGTTTGTCATTTACAAGATGTGGTCACAACATTTTCGATAGTGCCAGGCATTTTTTGGAGGGCCGAGAATCCGTGGAAGACGAACCTTTGTCAGGGAGGCCTTCAATATCAAAAATTGATGAAAATTCGGAACGAGTAAGGGCTTTTTAGAGGTCAGTCTATTGATGAAAATTTATTCTGATTAATTTTTTTTTATAAAAAGGTCCTTAAGAAACTCAGATAAAAGGTCCTTTACTTCAATACGGACGTTGAGCATGTTCGGAAAAAGAGATTCCCGAGTTTTTCTTGGAAAAGGAGATTCCTGTTGTTTCCCATTATTCAATTACCACCCCCCCCCCTCACCCCTTTGGTGACAGTCAAACACCACCTCAACGATTCTTTAAAAGATTTGTTATCACTTTTCCTGCGAGCTCTTTCCTTTTTCAGATTTTTCTTCAACCCCTAGTCAATATTATTAAAATTAATTTTTTTTTCTTATTTTAAAATTTTCCATATTTTATTCATATCCTGTAGAACTTTCCATATCGTATTATTATTATTATTATTATTATTATATGAAAGTCATACGTGTGATCATAATTTTATCTAAGATTAATTTTTAATAAGGTATAAAATTAAAGTTTCAAAATATTAAAAAAGGATTTTCCTTAATTTTCAAATGTATATTCTTACTTGGATTCGTATTATTTTTGATTTTAGTTATTTCCTTTTGGTAAAAGGAGAAGAGCCGATAGCAAAAAATTTTCTACGATTTCCAACTTTCATATTTAATATTCATTTATTTTTATTTGAAGAGTTTTTTAGAAGGGTTGGTTGCGTAACAACCCATTTGCGTGGGTGTAGAAAATGTTAGAGGATACAAAAATATTTTTTTCGAGGCGAAACTAAACTAGAATTTTCTATTGAATTGTAAATGAGAGTACGGTGTTATCTGAATGAAAGTCTTGGTGTATGTTATGAATATATTACCATTTTGCAATTTAATATTTTCAATTTTTAATTCAATTTATTTATTTCTAGTTTGATAAAGAATAAATAAATAATTTTTTTTTTCCATCTAATAAATAAATATGCAATGGAATAAGTAAGTAAATAATTAAATACAAAAAATAATGAAGTTTTTTATTGTAGCTATATTTTTTGTTATTTAAAGTTTTTAAAATAGTTTTTATCAAATGATAAATTTGAATGTGATTTTTAAAAAATTATAATTCAGATTTATCATTTGAAAAAATCTATTTTTAAATAAATGATAAATCAAGATAATTTCAGTATTTTTTATTTCCAATCACTTAATTATAGCGAGAAATTCATTTTGGGGTTTGGAAAATACAACACAGTCATTTAATACTATTTATTATATATACATTATTTAGCATATTATATACTTAGTATATAGATTGCCGATTTATACTATTAAATAAAATAATATGAACAGATTATGATAACTTCCTAGAAACTGTAGAATCTACTCTAGACACTTTTGAGGCTCATTTTTTGCTTGTTGAATTCATCAATAAACAATATTGTGTTATGTGAGGCTTTAAAACCCACAAGTAATTGTAAAGAAGCTATTGTATCCATATAAAGTAAAATGCATATCGCTCTGAACGTATCATTGATCGGTATAAAATGAAGAAACGATTCAATAAACTCATAAGGTACTATGAGCCATTGTATCTGTTAAAATTAACTGGATAAAATGCAATTGGGTCTGTATTTTTTTCAAAATTAAAGGTAGTACCTTCATTTCTGAGATCTTTGGTCGTATGATAACCGACTTATTTTAACCTGAACTTGAATATTTGCATCTGGACTATATGTGGTCTAGCCACTTTTCGAACAAAATTTTCTGCAGCCATAAGGCTAATTTTTTGCTCGATTGATATGCCAATAAGCCATTGTATCCGTCATATTTTGCGCTCTTTTGAATTTTTAAGCGATGAGGCTCATTTTTTGCTTGTTGAATACATCAATAAACAATATTTTTTTTATGAGGCTATAAAACCCCACAAGAAATTGTAAAGGAGCTATTGTACCTATACAAAGTAACTGTCTCGTGTGCATATCGCTCTGAACGTATCATTGATCGGTATTTCTTTAAAAATGAAGAAATAGAGACAGTAAACCCGCAAGGCATTATGAGCCACTGTATCTATTAAAATTAACTGGATAAAATGCAATTGGGCCCGTATTTTTTTCAAAATTAAAGATAGTTACCGTCATTTCTGAGAGCTTTGGTCGTACGATAACCGAATTTTTTTAACCTGAACTTGAATATTTGTATCTGGACTATATGTGGTCTAGCCACTTTTCGTACTAAATTTTCTGCAACCATGAGGTTAATATTTTGCTCGATGGATATGTCAATATGTCATTGTATCCGTCATATTTTGCGCTCTTTGGAACAAAATTTTCTGCAGCCATGCGGCTCACATTTTGCTTGTTGAATACATCAATAAACAATATTGTCTTATATGAGGCTTTAAAAACCCACAAGTAACTGTAAAAAAGCTATTGTATCCATACAAAGTAACTATCTGGCGTGATTATCGTTCTGAACATGTCATTAATCTGTATTTCTTTGAAAATGAAGAAATAGAGACAGTAAACCCACAAGGCACTATGAGCCATTGTATCTTCTAAAATTGACTAGACGGAATACATTTTAGCCCGTATTTTTTTCAAAATTAAAGGTAGTTACCGTAATTTCTGAGAGTTTTGGTCGTACAATAACCGACTTATTTTAACTTGATCTTGAATATTTGAATCTGGACCATATGTGGTTTTAATAAAACGGTACCAAAGGCCACACAACATAACGAAATTTTACTTAATTATGAAAAAAAAACTCCCAGGAAACTTAATTTCGAAATTTTGGTCAATTGGCCTCCAAGATCGTGCGATTTGATAATTTTGTAATTTTGCTTGTAAATCAATATCCACAAAGATAATCCTCAAATTTTTGAAGTATTTAAAAAGCCACATTTATCAAAAAAATGTCAAATTACATAGTGAAAAAATAAAAGATGTCATCTAAATCTGAATTTAAAATTTTTTTCTTTTTCTTTTCTTTTAATTATTTTTAAATTATATTTTTTCCCTAGATTTACTATTTTAGATTTTATTTTCAAAAAGGTCCCATTTGAGGCCAAATAACCTTGAGGTTATTTAGATAAATGAGAAACTTAGCTTTGGAGATACGGTTTTGTTGAGCTAATAATTATATTTGATAAGATTAAAAAGGATACTAGGCAAAAGACTTGATCGATTAAAAAGTTCGTCGAGGTATGTTATTCTATTCGAAGAAAGAACTGAGTCTTGTAGGAAAGTGAGGAGGATGCCACAAGAATGTAAAAGTTCACTGCATTTTTTTTGCTTAATATGTTAGCAAAGAAAAAAACGAGGTACAGTATAAGTAAAAGTCGAATTTTTACTTATTTCATTCTGAAAATATTATTTACAGAATGAACAAAAAATTTCTCTTCGAATGTAACATTCGAATCTATTTTCTTTTTTTTTGTAAAATGACAGAATTTCTTTGAAATAACAAATATTACAAAAAATTATTTATTACACGTGCAAAAGCACACATTAGGTCGTATACTAAGCATACACGTATAGGCTGGTTTGCTATTTAATAAAGAGAAAAGTTGAGTGAAAAAGTAACTAAATTATTTTGTAACGAACGAAATGAAATAATTTTGCTATATTTCGTTGGGAAAAGTAAGATGACACCTGACGTGATTGTTGGATGTGTCAAGAAAAATAACACTTTATTCGTGTGAATGCGGATGTGGAAACTTCGGAACCTTACTGGAATGGTGAATTTAATTCCCTCATCATCCATAGAAAATATATACACATGCACACGCATACAGTAGAATATATAGAATATATATTTTTAAGGGAACTTTCTTTAAATACATTAACATATACTCTTTTACGTATGTTATGTGCATTTGGTTAACACGAATGATAACATCGGCTGACAGCGGCATATAAACGCTCACGTATGTCAGATTTTCAAATTCACTTTCTTTTAATAATTCAACACATTTTAATAAGAATTTGAGTTGAACACTCAAAACTTTACAAAATCGAATCAAGAAAATGCTGAAAATTCAGAGAAAAAAAAAATCATAATTCAGAATAACAAAGTATTTTCGAAAAATTCATATGAAAAGTGTGACTGACGAAGAGACAAGGTGATGTTCTATTAAAGAGATTCAACGATCATAATGGGAATGGGGATGAGTGTCCGTCCCCATCACAGGAAAGAAAACAAAATCCGCATATCGAGGTTAGACATCCCTTTACCAACTCCGAATATTCTAAATGAAAGACTTTTTTGGATGAATTCTGACAAACTTGTGTCTGGTTGAATGGCGATGAATATTTAATGTCCGCTACATCCCCATCTCGTCTATCAACCCTCTTGATATATTTTGTCATATTTCCCTATACAAAAAGAGCTCAGATTTATGCATATTGTTGAATTTTTGAAAAGATTTGTAAGCTTTAGGCTGTCGGATCTAAGAATTTCAGTCACTTCAGTAAATTACAATTATTCAGAAGCAGGATCACAATGGGTGATGGTAGTTTCGGTTTTGTTGTTGCGATCCATCCATAAACGGCGGCCGGATACTTGTAGAAATTTTACAAATCGAGGAGAAAAGTACTATACGCGAATCACTCCTAATAGAATCGAAATTTATTCAGAATTTATTATTCAAATTAAATATTTAACGTAAATAAATTGAATTCGTTTGGCAATAATTCGAAGTTCAATCGTTTTTTGGGTAAACTTTCCCATACAAGTACTTATGCGAATATCTGAGAATACAGAATGGGGATCAGCTCACTTCTACTTTTATAGATGAGAGTAGTCAGCCTATAATCGTCCTCCCTCCTTCACTTACAATCAAATGAATATATTCCCTTATATATGCGGAATAATTTTAATCATTTAAGAGAATTTTTTTCAATTTTTTCAAATATTTTATTTATTTAAGATTACATCCTCCCCCATCCCCAATAATTCGAATATATTTTTTTTTTTACTGTTGATTAGGAAATATTTTTTTCTTTTATTTTTTAAAATAATTTATTGGATATTAGGTTCAAATGCTTTAAGTGGTGTCTATTATTTTCCAAAGAATTCAATTTTCAGATTTAAAAATATAACAGGGTGTATTAAAATGGACTTTGGAGCATTTTTTTGTTAGTCCCAAAAATTTAGAGAAAATATTAACAAGTACAGATATGCGATTAAGAAACATTGGAAAAGGAACTATTGGTGAACAGGTCCAAAATTCCTTTTTTATCCAATTAAATATTAATTGGTAATATAACTTTATAAAAGTATTAAAAAAAAATTATTCGGAGCATTGGAACGTAGATAAAGGCGAAAATATTTAAAAAGTTATGTTACGAAACTGTAGAACTTCATACAAAGAAGCGAACTATAGATCGGCAGATCTGATAAATCTTAAATTACAAGTTTTAGCAAGGATCTTCTAATTGGCACAACTGTTAATAGGAACTAGCGACTTACAGTATCACAAATTTGATCTGAATTTAAAAAAATCCGTGTTCCTAACAATACCGCAAGGCGATTGTGAGTTGTCGAGCTATTTAGGTAGATGATCGTGAAGCAGCTATTTATACGCCCTTAAAAGAAAAAACGAAGATTGAATTGGGCTCTGTTCTATTGTAGAAAATATTTCTTAGCGAATAAGTCAAATTTATAGACTTTTAGGTCTAAAAAAAATATTTACGTGCGTTGTGGTGTTGCCATTCGTAAAATCTGTGTTACCATTCGTAAAGCAATACAGGGGCTCGAATATGGTACGGGGTTGCTTCTCTACGGATGTAGTAGGAAAATTGATGTGACTTGAAGGAATGACGAGATCAGTACTCTTTTATTTGGGACTTTGGTTAAGAGATTTTTTACAAAATAAAAGATAAAATGACATTTATGATCCTGAAGAAATTTTATGCGATTACCTGGATAAAAATGTGTAGGAGCCATGTTCACGTACCAAGTGTGATTTGTGGATAATCCTTTTGCACTGCTGGAATAGTATTTCCAAAAAATATACTAAAAAAAGGACTTAAAGGAGTATTTTTTTCAACTTAAAAACAATTCGAGCAATTATTTTTTCTTTATTATTTTACTTTAATAAGGACATATCTTGTCTCCTAACTACAAAGTTTTCAATATTTCTGCGTTACTATTGATTTTCTTTTTGTAAATAAATTATTAAAACTGGTATAATTTTTTCAAATTTTATAATATTAAAAATTTTACTTTCACAATGGCAATATGATAAGTCAGTGATAAATGCAAGATATCTAGCTGATGTCGGTGATATGAAATATTTTTTATAATCCGACATTTTTCAAAAGAGAGCATACTAAATTTAATTCGTTTAGTTTTGACAGCCATTGAGAGTAGATAAGGTTTGTGTTTTTTTTTATTAATATTGAAGAAGGTGAAATTCGTATGCTAATAGAAGACTGTTCATGAAATTTGCTTATAAGATCATCGAGTGAAAGTGTTTGAGACAGCTGATATAGTAAACATCTCCAAAGAATATATAGGCAACAGCTAGCAAAAAATTTTGGGTATGTGAAAGCTATCGGCGAAATGGTTACTGCGTTTGCTAATCCCTGACCAAAAACATATTTCTGAAACGACCTTAAAAGAGTTTTTGGATATTTTTAAGCGTATTCTAAGTGAATTGATACGTAAAAAAATCAAAGTTCAATCAAAACATTGGAGTTCTACTAACAAACATGCACCAAAGAAAGTGAAAATGGGAAGTGAGTTCTTGGATTCAACATGGATCACGTCAATATAATATAGTATTCTTGGACTAATTAGGATTAACAATAATAGGATATTATTATACATCATTATTAGACCATTTAAATAATAAAAACAAGACAAAATTATCGGATTTGGCAAAGAAAAAAGTTCTCTTAATAAGGAATTACATTGCGAATAGCTTCGTCAGCCATAGTATTTTACAGATTTGGCTTCATGTGACTTTTTTCTGTTTCCATACATGAATAAATGGTTTGGTGGAAAGAAATTTTCTTCCATTTTCTGAAGTTATAGCCGACACTTGGCTTTTATTTTATAGAGTTCGACCAATTGTACTAAACGGATGGTATAGAGTAGTTGGAATATTATTGAACGAAGTGTATAGAGGTAAAAGAAGACTATACTGAATAATAAATTAATGTTTCTTGAATAAGTGTATTAATTTTTTTTTATCACTAACTTATCATACTGCCCTCGCAATAATAAAATAATTTTAATACTAATTTTTATATTATACAATACCGATTGTATTGTTAGAAAATTTCGAAATATAAGAAAATAGGCCAATTGGAAATGATATAAAATTCATTATTTTATATAAAATTTATTTATATAAAAATCCCAAAGAAAATTTATAAGTAATTATATAATTTTCGATGAGTTTTAAAAAGAAAAACAATTCTATAAAATATTAAATATCATCTAAACAGGCATTTAAATTAGGGTATAAGTTTATTTCGAGTATTTGGAAATTTTAAGATCCTAAAACTGCTTAAACAAAATACGACCGACCGTCCCCGATCGATAAGAAAGCAGAAAAAAAAGGATTTTCCCGTCCACATCATAAATTTCAATTTCCGTTTTTTTCCTTATCCTTTTTCCACTCTTATATGAGTATTTTTCTTTTCAAATTTATTTTATTTCCTATCTATTCTGTATTTTTCGATAATTATTTTTGTATTTTTTTTTCTGCGTCTTATATTTTTTTATTTCTATTACTCAAAAGTATTCAAAAGTCTGTCTTGTTATCCTCTAGGAAATCAATTTCTGTATTTATTGCTATTTTTATATATTTATGTATATAACCATGTGTATATAATGTAAGGTATATATTAAAAAAAAATATGTTATCTTCCTTTTATTGGTTACTATAGATTCCAATAGATTTTATTAGCCTTTTAAAATAAAATTGACCAAAAATTTCATTTAAATACGAATTGATACAATTTTTTTTCAATTCGAATTAATTCGGTCATAAAATTTCACATTATTTAACATTTTAAATTTTATAAGAAAACCAAAAAAAAAGAGCAAAAACTGAAGAAAAAAAAATGATAAAGAATACTTTTTTGTAGCTTTTATCGAATTGGTTAAATTTGGTAAAAATAAAAAACGTCTTTTATAAATAATAGACTAGCTTCTCATCAATAATTCGTTGTAGTCCTCTCGTCGCAGTTATTGATGCTAGCCAACCTGTACACCCACCTAGCCAAGCCTACCACCAACTCGAACCAGTTTTACCACCCCCCCACCCCAAAACCTATGTCAATATTTTATTGAACGATATTTCTTTTCATTTTCATTGGGGCAAAAAAAAAATTGACGAATAGAAAAAGGAACTTTTAAGCAAAAATTCTTTCAAAGTGTATATTTTGGATTTTCTCACACATTCATACCAACAATTTCAAGTATATATGGTTTATTTGGTGGTAAATAATAAAAAAAAGGACGAAAGGACGAAAAATAGATTACAAAACTGGAAAATTGAGGAAACGTTAAGAATTACAACAGTTTTTGTTACAAATACGTTATCGTTATCGCGTTGTAGTCATTGTTTTCGTAGAAATTTTCATTTGAAATTAAATTGCTCACCAATCCTGAATATAAGGGATGGTATTTCATCCACTTTTCCACATTTTATCGGATTTTTGCGATATTGATTTTATGGCGTGTAAAATAGGAAAATTATTGAACGCTTTTATAGGAGAATAGAATTGCTGCCAATCATAAATTGACAATTTCATTCTTGAATACGACTATTAGTCGAGTTTTTTCTCAAATTTCAAATAGTGTATCATATAACCAAATGATTATAACAACCCCTCAATTCAAAACAAAAAAAAAAACAAAAAAACCGAATATAAATCAACTAATTTTTCTACGGAAATCTTAAATTCTGAAAATTTATTCAATTGAAATTTATTTTTATTTTTTTTCAAATATCAGATTGTAAATGATCGTGTATACAGGATTATTATTAGCCCTTTTTTCCATAAAATATGGGAGGACATATTTTGTGCACAGTACATATTAACACAAAAAAAAAGAAGAAAAGAATCGAAATTTTCAAAAAAGTATTCTACTAAAAACCCAAATCAATAATTTATAGTTCGAACGAACGAATAAATTTTCCCTTAAACACAATCGTATTTTGTTATTCAATTTGCTTACGAAAATCTTGTGAAAAGGATATACTCCCCTTCTTTCCCCCTTCACCTTTTATTTATGATAATATAGTCATACTATAGGAATATTAACTTTAGGGGTTTGTCAAAATGTCATTTATCTTTAGACAATTTCTTGTTATAAACAGAAAAATAAATTTGGCGGAAAATATAAAGTTTTCGTTTTCCTTTCTTTTTTTTTGTTGAATTTTTTTTATTTTAATTTTAATAAAATTGAGGTAATTTTTATTATATTTAAAATATTTTTTTTCTCCGAATTTGGAAAAATCATTGAGTTAAACATTATTTTTAATATATTAAAGGCGAGATTAATTAGTAGAAAATAAGTTAGTTTATTTATTTTGATATGTTGAGGGATATATTATTTTTTAATTTTAGTAACAATACATTAACAGTCAGATTTAGATAAAAGTATTAATTGTCACTAATTTTTTTGTCCATCGAAGTTTCTGGTGTTCCCAGTGTATATACGAGGTCTGTTCAAACAGTATCGCGAATTTTGAATTTCCGCGGCTTATGTATATTCGATTTTCGATTTTTTGTGGCGTTATGTTGGTACTCATATCTCTCACTTATGCCGATAAATTCGGCCATTTTGAATGGTCAGTTAATTTTTGACAGCTACTTTGCTTGCACGTGTTTTCGCTCGTCTTCAATTTTTGCTCAATTTCGACCAAAAACAGCATCGCATTAAAATTGTTAAGGAGCTGTTGGACTCTGTCAGCGACGACCCAAATTTGCTCCAGAGGGTCACAACTGGTGACGAATCATGGGTTTATTTGCTCCAGAGGGTCAGAACTGGTGACGTGGAAACGAAAGCTCAATCATCCCAATGGAAGCTACCGCACGAGCCAAGACCGAAAAAAGCGCCTAGTTCGGTCGAATATGAAGGTTTTGCTTACAGTTTTCTTCGATTGGCAGGGATTGGTGCATCATGAGTTCTTGCCTCAGGGTAGAACGGTCAATAAGGAATATTACCTTATAGTTATGCGCAAGTTGCGTGAAGCAATCCGCCAGAAACGCCCGAATTTGTGGAAGAACAAAAATTGGCTTTTGCTATTTTT
Organism: Atherix ibis; assembly: GCA_958298945.1. Taxonomy (NCBI): domain Eukaryota; kingdom Metazoa; phylum Arthropoda; class Insecta; order Diptera; family Athericidae; genus Atherix; species Atherix ibis. Next base: position 22,967,169 of record OY282605.1, on the reverse strand, counting down.
GGCCAAAAACAACACACTAATAATGCCGCAGTCACCGTATTCCCCAGATCTGGCCCCCAGTGACTTTTTCTTGTTCCCGAAACTGAAGAGTCTCATGAAAGGACGACGCTACGCTACGATTGCGGAGATAAATATGTCATCGAAAGAGGAGCTGAACAAAATTAGAAAAAATGATTTTTTGAAGTGCTTCGAGGATTCGAAAAAACGTTGGTACAAATGTATAATATCTGGTGGGGATTAATTTGAAGGGGACAAAATAGATATTCATGAATAAATAAATAATTTTTGAAAAAATACAATATTCGCGATATGTACTTTTTGAACAGACCTCGTATATGTGAACTTAAGTTAAAAGGTAGTAGAGTATTATCCTTCTTGTGGTTCGCAGACTATAGCCCAGTCATTTGACAGCTGTCAAATATTTATATCAGCCGAAGTAAATACTTTTTTTTAATAAGATCTGCCATATTATATCTGAATTACTTTACTACCAAATAATATTAAAACGAATAAAAAAAAATTCTACAAAGGAGATAATTCTGTCGTAGCTTTGAGATGAGAAATGATGAGGCTAATTTCTTGGTCGGTGAATGCGTTCAAATGCAAAATTACCGTACAAAAAAACTCACAAGTAACTTTGAAAAAACACTGTATCTGCGAAAAGTGACTATTTGGTATGCATTTTGGTTGGAAAGTGTAATTGGGTGGAATTTCCCTAAAAATAAATAATGAGAGTCTATTGCGATAAAGTTTGAGTGCCATGATTATATGATAACTGAATGTTTTTGATTTTTGCTTATAATTTTTTTAAATGGACCATATATGGTTTCAATACAAAAACACCACGAATAATAAAACGCAATAAATTTTGGCTTTAATCGAACGAACAGTTCCCAGGACACGACGTAATTTCTAAATTTTGTGGCAATTCTACTTTTTTTGTAATGCTATAAATTAAAATCGTTCTTATACAGACAATTGACAAATTTTATGGCATTTAATTTGTAGTGCAGCCCAAAATCAATAAAAATGTCATTAAAAAATTATCTCAAAATATTTGAGTCTACAAGGTGTCTTTTGGTGGGCATTTAAATAATAATTTAATTTGGGCTTCAAGCTCTGAAACAAAAATTCGATAATCCTTATTTTAACAAATATTGAGACCAGTGACGCTTAAGTCATCAATAGGTGTCTCTGCGAAGGGAAGTAAAGGATAAGTCCCCAAAAAAAAAGGGATTAATTTGATTAGAAAGACGAGAATGCAACTTTTTATAACAAGACTCAGCTACATCACGAATAGGTCAGGACTTTAAGGTCCATGATAAATTAGACTGTTGCGAGACATAAATGGAAGCATCGACAATTTGAGAAAATTACTTTTAATTGAAGAAATTGGATTCGATGGGAATTTAAAGGCTTAATAGAACTCGAGAATTTTAGTTTATTAGTCCATATTGGTTTCAGTGTATAAAATTGACGTTTGTTTTGAATTCGAATTATTTTGACTTTGGAGTCTTGTGCGTAGATTCCATATTTTGGGTACCGACTTTCAGTATTTTTTTTTTTTTTTTGGTAGGAGAACATGATTCAAGGCGGAGAGTAAAAGTTGCATGGACACATTTACGTTCGTTAACATTTACAAGTCGAAATTCAAATACTTTCATTTTATGCAAATGTACTTTTATATATATTTTATTTATAGAACTTTTTTTAAGTTCTATAAATAAAATATATATAAAAGTACATTTGCATAAATGAAAGTATTTAATATTAAAAAATATTATTATAAACCGATTAAACTATAAAAATCTAGTGTATATTTTTGTTTATTTAAAAAAATGTTATAGCCAAAAATATTTAGAATGAAAGTTTATGCGAAATAAGCTTTTGGGATAATATGTCTTTACTATTCCATAACGAGTCTCTGGTTAGAGACGATTTAATATTCTTTAAAATGGAAATGGCAGAAAATAGAATTTTATTTGTAAGAAAAAAAGGAGGAACCGAACAGACCAATTGATAAATAAAATCACCGCAAACATAGTAAATAGTGGCGGGTATATGGCGATTGGAAATGAACGTGACTTGGATGGATTATTCGGAAATAGTAACGACGCATTTCGATCACGTGCCCAATAAATGAAATCCTTGCAAAAGGAATTTTTTTTTTTAGACATTTCAATTTTTCTCCAGATTACAATTGAATGTGCATCGAAAATTCCACTTTTCACAAAAATGCAATAAACCTTTTCCGTAACACATTGTATGCATTTTGTGGGCAACACTTACAATAATCACATCGGAGAGTGAAATATTTTATTTTTCAAACCAATCAAAAAGGAATTTTTATAACCAGAATAATAATAAAAATTTCTAAAATAAAATATGAACTGAAAATGGATTTGATTATTCAACCACCAACAATTCATATAAAATGGTATGAACATAAATCCATATAGAAATTGATAAGGGAGAAAGCATAAAAAAACCTGAACAGATCTCAACTTTGTCGATGAGTGGCAATTATTCTACTGTTAAAACTCTATTACCCCAGAATTGATGGGGACTTCTAATAAACTGTAACGTGAATTTCATTTTCTACAGGCAATTCTTAGGAAAAGACGGTTGGTTTTTTGCTGACTTTTTGCAACCATCATCACTATTATTACGGCGGATAAAAGATGTACATACTCGTATGTATGTCTGCAATCCACCCTTATAGTACGGGGTGTGAACAACTAAATCCAATGTCACGATAATTTTCCACTAAGTAATAGGTAGCAGTATCGTTTCGGCCAGTGGGATGAAAGTGAACCAGATTGAAATGGGGCCATAAATTTTATCTTAAATTCTTTGAGTCCAAGATAAAATGTATGAACTATAAAAAAAAAAACTGCCCGTAAAAAATGCAATGTCTTCAAATAGAAAGAAAAGAACAATTTCAACAGGACTTGGCAATATTAAGTTATGTGTGCGCGGTGTAATAATTCCTCACTCATCTTATAGCCGTAGAATCTAAAAATTTATATTATTGTCATCGTGATGTCAAAATGATGATGATAGTGCTGAGCATCCTGATGATTGCCGTCATCATCATCATCATCATCATCATCATCATAATCGTATTATTTTTACTTTACTTTGTTTTATTATAATTTGTTGTTGTTGGTTTGTAAGAAAAAGTCAACTAGAAAGCTTTATCATCGTCCAAACTCAATGGTGGGGAAAAAAATTCAAGTAGGAAATGAAATAAGAAAACTCGAATCTACCAATTTATAACGTGAAGGAAAAATATCAAACTGAGTGGAAAATTTTACACTTCTTGTCATCGAGTTAATGGAGTGGGAACTACTTAGGCTTGGCGACATGAACTGTAACCGAATTCATCGAGAAAAAAAAGGGATAGGATTTGCTCGATGCCCGAATAACAGAGAGAGTCATCGGTTGATGTGCTAACATTTCGAATGGACTCTTCTAGTCGTGTTTTATAATTAATACTCGACAATTGCTCAATCCTTATGTATAATAGTCGAATACGTTCGAGCAATAATTACTTCATTTGCTAAGAAATTTATAAACCGTAAAATTTTCAAGAGGAAATAATTGCGTCCTGTCGCCATTGTAATTGCTTTTGCTGCTACTGATGTTGGTGGTATGGCTACAGATGGCATCGAAATCTTGTAAAGTAAGCCTTAGTCTCTGTTGTCTCTCTAATGCCTAAAATATGGATAGCATAGTAGATAGACATAGAAGACTAAGGCTATATCATATACCGATGAACAAAGTCCCTTGTCAGAATCTTGTAAATTGGAAGAAGGATAAAATCAGTATTTACTTGTGTATATATATTTTTCTTCTTCTTCTTCTTCTTCTTTGGTATTAGCATAAATGTTGTTAATATGGAAAAATAGCACCAGGCTCGCCTCAATTCCAGACCTGACACTTTTTACAACCGCGTACTTATTTTGCCAATAGACGGCATATTCCCTTAAGACAGTTGATGTCTCATTTTCTATGAATAAGAATCGGGCTCAGAACCCGTGTCAAAGTTAGAATCCCGCTGTAACCACTTTTTATCAGCAAAAAAAAAAAATACTACCTATTCCCCCTCCCCCTTTCCCCTGTTCTTTTGGTCGGCACCCATCGTTTTGATAGTCCCAATGGTCATAGCTTTTGGGTATTGTGCATCTCACATAATTTAACAATGGCTTTTCTCGAAACAGTGTCAAGCACGCTAAGTGACAAACGGCCCAAGCTTATGATGAAGGTAATGATGATTATTAGAATTTTCATAATAATTTGTTTTCAACACCAAAGATAAATGTTTTCGTTGACAAATAATGGGATTACTTGGAACCAGCACAGACGCTTCAATAATAGGAATTTTTTTAATATACTGTTAAAAAAGGACTACAGTACCAAGAGTGTATATGTATGCATATAGAAGAGCCAGCAAATGAAAAAGGCCACGTGCAACAAAAATATACCGAAAAGCATGCCAACAGCTAGATGATATTTAAGTTAAGAGGGCAAATGCTATGATATTGACAGGCTTTTAAGAAAATTGAATCCGAGAGAAAACTCCCGTCGATTATAGGCTGTAAACAGCCTAAACTAGAGACATTATTGAAAGGTATTTATGTACGGCCTTTTTAGCTGAAACGACCTCCTCTTAAGATGAGGGTGACAACATCTTTCTGTGGTGAGCTGGTTCGGGCATACTGAACCATAAATACAGACACAGTTCCAAAAAAAAAAAAAACAAAAAAAAAATCTTCTCCAAGTAGGCATAAATCAACTTAAGCACCCGAACATGAAAGCAATAAAAAAATTAAACAAAAATATAACTTTTAACGAAAATCTAAAGGATAAAGTGAAAATGAATTTAACACAAAAACTCCTTTTAACTTCTACCCTCCTACCCCCCCCCCCTCCTCCCATCAGCCCTTCCCAATAAAAATATTACGAGTATCACCAAAAACTTATTACATTATCTATTCTATTAATAATACAAAATAATATTTAAATTTATGTTAATTTTTTTTTTTTGGAATTTTATTTTTTATCCATTGGAACGTAAGAAAAAGGATGTGTTAAAATTTTTTATCTATTTGATTAGATATTAAAGACGAGAACTTGTTAGGAAATTGGAATAGAAAATATATTTAAAAAAAAGAGAATTGCAATTTAAAATCAATCCCAGGTAAAAGAAAGAAATTAGTTGATTATAGTCGTAAGTGAATATTGGGCTTTTCGATTACTTCCTTGTGGTTGGTAGTAGGAAGGAAGTACCTGAACAGGATCACTGTATAGCTTCTTTTTTTTCTGACTTAAATTAAGCGGTTATGGTAGAGAATTATTTCACTTCTAAAAACCACCATCAAAATATTCATATTATTGAGCTCATCTATTTTATTGAGGAATTTCGGGTGTCAACAATAGAGAATATTTGTACGATGAAGATTATTGGCAACATAAAATGAAAGAGGGTTGTTTGATTACAACTGAAATCGTATAGCGCTGCTGGTATATTCAAAAGGATCTCTAATATTATGGAGGGTTTTTTTTTCTTTTATTCAGAAAAAAAGTCAAATATAGTAAAATGTACAAAACATGTCTTACTTTATATATTGTAGAATAGTTTATAGACGTGCAAGATGCAGAGGAAGATAAATACACGTTTTCTGATAGCTTACAATGTCCACTAGTTGGTCATCGTTTTCAACTATTCTTCTTAAGGTTTATAAGAGCATGTCCGATAATAAAAAATTCTTATCACACTTGGAACAAGTGAAAGAAAATTCGGATAGAAATTTAAGAAATTTCCTAAATGTTCTTGGCATTTTTCAAATGCAAATTCCAAAACACTACAACAAGAATGAAAACCAGTCAAACTCTGGGACAAAAAAAATCCAACCCCTCCTGTACTTTAAGTCCTGTACTTATTTCTATTCATATATGTACATTGTATAAGACTTCATTCAAATAGATGATGATATTTAGCTGCATATATCCAAAAATTGGGCATATATGATACAGTCATACTTATTTGTACATACCAAATAGCTTACTTAATAGAAAATCTTCTATACGAACAGGACATTTTCTTTTAAATGTACAAAAAAAAATAGCAAAAGAAAGAGAGAAAAAAAACCAATAAAACAATTTTATAAAAATCGATTATTTTTCAATATTTTCTATATTTTTGATTTTTATTTTGAAAATTTTATGCGCTTGTACTCTGTGAAAACATTTTTATTTACACAGGAACAAAAAAAAACGAAACAAATTTTGTAAACGGTTCAGTTAGTTTCCTTTCCCAGGGAAATTGTTTCCGTTTGTTTCTTTTTGTTTTTTTTTTGGTTGTTTCCGCTGTTTATTCAGATTATTTTCTTGTAAAATAATTTTTTCCTTTAATTTTTTCTGATTTTTCTTCCTTAATAAACTAAGAACTATATTGGTAAATTTTTTTTTTTTAATTATATTGTATATTGCAGTTGAAACTAATTTTTCTAACGCTCTCAATGTAAACTTACTTAAATATTTTTATGTAATATTTCAGATTTATTTAAGAAATCATTTTTGTATCAAGATAAATAAAGCTACATAAATTTTTCTTTATAGAAAAATCAATAAAGTCAATATAAATAAATATATTTTTTTTGTTGTTGTCATTATTGGCATATGTACATATCTGCGCAAATTTATGTTCATAATTAAAAGGCAAATAGAAATTTTTGTTGAGTGACATTTTTCTCTTTTACTTTGACAGCGAAATTTTTATCAGCCATTTTTCCAAAAAAAAAAAAAAAAAAAAAACAAATAATAAAAAATAAAAATCATAATAATAATAAAAAAATAAATAATAATAAAATATATATTTTTTTTTGTGTGTGTGCTCGTTTAACTGGAAGGGAGAAAAACAAAAGCGGTTCAGAGAAGTGGAAAGTTGAAGATTTTGCTGACAGAAGATATTATCATATTCTGAAAAGGATATTTTATGTTATTTTATGTAAATTGAATTTATTAAAATGTTTTCCTTTTATATTTGGTAAATTTTTTTTTCTCTATTTTTTTTTGCTTAAATTGACAGAGTTTCGGGGTTTTTTTTATAAAATTAAAGAAATCCTTTAAAAAAATTGAAATTAACGAAAGCATTTTATAGAAGTTTTCTTTAATTATGATTTGTTTTTTTTTTTAAATAGATTTAAAAATAATCATGAAAACGTTTATAATATATAATAAGTATTTGTCAAGAAAAATATCTGTTAAGTTTTAAAAAAACAAATTTCGAAGATATTCTGTTAAAAGTTGTGGACTATTTTTTTAATATGTAAAAATCTACCCTATTTAAATATTTATTTTTTCAGTTAATAAATAAATACACTTTTTTTTGTTTGATTTAATTTTTAAAAAATTTAGAAAAATTTCCAATTTCTGCGTGGTAGATAAACTTATTTGACCATACGAATTTGTAGAATTTTTGTAGGCGTAAAGAATTTTACTGATAAAAATTTCTACGTAATCGTTTTATATTTTTATTTGTTTATTATTTTTTTCTCCAAACTGAAAACTGAATGGTAAATATATATAAAAAAAATATATTTCTAGCGTATAAATTAAGTTTATTTTGTAAAAATAATTAATACGAAAATGTTGCAGAAAAATAAGTTTTATAAAAAAATAGCTTTATCCAACAACGTTGTATACTGGACAAGGATTTTATTTGTAATTTATTAAAAGAATTTTTATATAATTTAATGTTTAGTAAATAATAATTTTAAAAAAAATTACGCACTTGTATTTTTAAACTATAAAAATATAGAGTAAACATTGTATTATGAAAAGTCTTTCAAAGGGAATTTCAAAAGATTTTTCTTTTTTAGAAACACAACATAAATATTTACAAAACAAATACGTTCTTTAGTATTTGGATGATTAAAATTTATTTGTAATTTTTTTTTTTTAATATATTTTTCTATCAAATTTTAAAGAAAAATCACTTATTTTTCGTTGGGGGATTTTTATTAAAAATGAAAACGTAATTTTTTATTATTGTAGAATATAAAATTAATTTTGGTATTCATAAATTTTTTTTTTAATATTTTTATATTGTATATATATTTTTTTTTTAGAAAATTATATTCCAAATGAGATGTTTTTTTTTTTATTTTCCATCGATTAACTTAAATAAAGAATTTTAATATTTAATTGTAAATTATTTTTAAAATTATTAATATAAAAGCAATTTTGGCTTTTTATATATTTTAATCAAATGGAAAATAAATATTCCAGTAATAATATATATAAAATTATTAAAAAATTCAGTATTTAAAATATAATTTAATATTACAATATATAAAAACGAATGAGTTTGATAAGAAAAGATGGTAATGCAGATCGCTTACAAATTTAAATTCAATCTCTTACAAAGATTAGAAAGTCATTAAATGTGCTTAGATTGTATGAGAAAATGTGAAAAAAGAGAAGAAGAAGAAGAAGAAAACTAACTAATAATTATTCAAACTGGGTGCGTACTTATAAATTTCTCAATGAAAAAACGAGTAATTTTCTTTTTCTTTAATAAACTAAATTGTTTATTTTACTTTTATTAAAAATTAATTTTTTTTCGTTTAGTTTTAAAACAATTTTTTGCAAATAATCTGCAATACAAGAAATAAACTCATAATCTTGTAAGAGGTTTAAACTAAAATATTCTTAACTAAGAATTTTTTTTTTTTTTTTAAAAAATAATTGTTAATAAAAATTGCATATTTTAGAAATTAAAATATTTTTGAGTTACTTCACCAATAGTAAAAAGTTCAAAAAAAAAAATGAAATATTTCTGATAAAAACTTGGGCAAATTTTTTTACCTCAAACTGAAAAATGTTGATAAACTTTTTTCTGATGTGTCTAAACATTTTTCTTTGGATATTTTCATTTTCATACAATTTATTATAAAAAAATTATTTTTAAATTCGCTTAAATTTTTTTTTATAAGAATAAATTTGAGTTTATTTTGAATTATTGAAATAAAGCATTTTAAATGGTGATAAATTTTTATTAAGACTATATGAATCCCCAATTATTCGAAATATAACAAATCTTATTTATAGCTCCTTGAGCAAACACATATTTTACTTGGATCCAAAATATGACCAAAAATCTATTAAAGTATCTATTTATAAAAGTATTCAATTCATATTCAGTTAATGTTCATTTTATGGTATTTAATATAATAAATAAAGAGTCTCATTTGTATGCATGCTTATTGGATGTATCTAAATTACTTGAATTTTGATATGAATAGCTTCAAAATTAATTAATCACTACTTTTCGACAGTATTTAAGATATTTAATAGAAAGGATAATTAACTATAATATGTATATGTAAAGAGTTTTATTAGACTATACCGAATAACGTTGAATAAATAATATAAGTTTTCAAATTAGAATAATTCGAATATAATAAAAATATATTTTATTTAAAGGGGAAAGCTTAGAATTTTCTACTAAAATTTGTTTAATATAATTATTAAAATTTTTATAAGAACTTATTCAAAATATTTTTTAATAAAAATATTCTATTGTCGAATAGTAATTTTATATTTATTTCTAAATGTTTTTTTTTTTTTTTTTTTTGTATAAAAGTTATAGTTTTTAATATGAAATGATTGAAATTCTTCGAATATCAGTGATGTCTGTCGTCTTTTAGGTTTTTCTTTTCATATCAAAAATTCCTCAAATATTTCCATTTGATGTTAATAGTTCAGTCTATTATCAAGAAGTTGTTATTCAAAGTTAATAGATTTAATAGAGAGCATAGTATATTATTGTAGAATAGATTTAAATTTGCTTTTAATTAATTTACTTTAAAGAGAAATTTAGTAGCTTCTTCAGATATTTTCAATATATTTATAATATACTCATAAATTTTATAAGAAAAAGGATTCTTCTTCTTATAAATATAAATTATTTTGAATTCTCATTTAATATGATTGAAATAAAAATAATTTTAAAATTGGAAAATAAAAAAAAAACATTTTTTTTCAAAGTTTTCATAGTAAAATAACAAAATTTCATATAAATTTTTAGAAATATTGTAATTTTTTTTTAAAAAGACTTTTATGAAAATATTAATATATAAAAAATTTAATTTCTTTTTTAAAATAAATTTAATATTTTGATGACAATGAAAATTTATCCTAGATACAAGTATTATGTAAAATTTTTATTTATGAAATTTTTCTTAAAAAAACTATTTTTTCTTAATAAAAATTAAAACATTTCTACTAAAATAAAATAAATTTGAATTTATCTCTATAGAAATTAGAAATTTTAGCTCTTTTATAGAATTATCTTTATAATTCAGAAGTAGTAAGATTTTTCTTCCAAAATATTCCAGTTACCAATTTTAATAACTTTTAATAATCAATTTCTTTTTTTATTAAAATCTTACTGAAAACTTTTAGCATAAAAGTCCATTTTAATGATGACTATTTAAAAACATATATAATGATAATCAATTAATATAAATTTATTTAAGATATCTTTTAACTAAAATAAAATGAATGTATCATTTTTAAATAAATATGGAAAATCAAAATTAATTAACAAGTAATTACCTTTAGAATTAATTAAGTCAAAAATGTAAATATATTTGCTTCATCTTCATCATCATCATAGAACGTTATAGTGTAGAGCATCTATCGAATTTCGCATATAGTCATCGTTATCGTTATAGTGTTCGTCATCTTTGCTTCGCACAGAGCACAATTCCCAGAACAAAAATCTTGGCAAACAACAAAACTTTCTGTTTTAAAATCCTTTCTCGAACTTTTAAATACTTTGATCCCAAACCGTGCTGTTCACTAAATACACTCACTATCGTCTTATATTGTTGCGCTTTGCCAAGCATCTTCATCATTATTTCAGTTACTTGTAGTTATTGCTAGTTAATTTTCGTTTGTACAAAAATTCAGTTAGACCGAGAATCATCCACCTTGAAGAGTCAGAATCAGAGTAGAGTAGAGTGGCTAGGTTAACCCTTGAAGCAACGACCCTCTAATGAGAAAATCTCTCCGAAAATTCTTCTTTGCTTTCGCATTTCGATGAAGTCCCAAATAGGCTACTTTGGCTTTTGTACACTATAAACAGTTTTTTTTCTTTTTCAAATGCACAATCGGAATTATTCAATTCAATTGTAATTATTTTACAAAATTGTTCTTTTTTTTAAAAAAAGGAAAAAGAAAAAGGGCGGTGGGTTTGGTCAAAAAACTACTGACGATGTTAAACTAAAAAAAAAAAAAAACCACACACGTTCACATGTACACGACTAAGTGAATATAAATAAATCAATGTTTAAATGGATGAAAAATTTTATTGTATTTTTAAAAAAAACAGAAAATATAGTGGAGCACGTTCTGTTCTCATAGAAAAAACTACTCCCAACAAAGGATTTAACGGATGGACTTTAATATCGTGTTGCACAGCAATTTATCACAAGGATATCAGCGTTCTCTGATGCAGTGCACCCACAAACATTCACTTCTAGATGTGCTTATGCCAGTAAAAGGGCGGCAGGCAGTGTTCGTTTGGTCCTGTACGAAATGCTCCTTGTTTTTTTTTTTTTTTTTTGGTTTAAGTTTTTCTTTAGTTTTATTTTCATATACTAATAATTGCAAAATGGTGGTGATCTTCTTCAAAAAATTGTTTCCCCCCCAAATAGTGCCAATTGTAGATAGATTAATTCATTTCTCTTAAATTACATAAACGATCACTTTTGTTCTTATTCAAAAAAAAAAAGAAAAAAAATCATTTATTATTTACTTTTTAGATTTTCTGTTATATTGGAAAATTTTTGAAATTCTTTCATAAAAATATTAAAGATTATTTCTGGTCTCTTTTTCTTCCCCTTTTTAAATTATGAAATTTTAAAATAAATTCTTTTTTTTTCTTACTATTATTATTTATTTTTATTATATTATAATAGATATAAATTTTGTGCATGTGTATATAGTTTGGATTTTATAGTTTAAAAGTATTGTAGTTCGTTATAAAAAATAATTATTTTAATCAAAGATTTAAGAAAACTTGTAATTTTTGCTATCAAAACTTTTATAACTGATTTATTTCACCTTCGAATAGTAGTGCCTCATTCAATATTCAATAGCCGCCAATGTACAACTGAACTCGTACGACTATAACACTGAACTGAATTGAACTGAACTGAACTGAACTGTACTGTACTGTACTGAACTGATTACTACAGCATTACTGATCATTGAGCTTAGAGCTTGGAGCTGGATACTCCAACATTTCCACTTGAAAGCTGAGAAAGTATATATTTCGGTTGAATTGATGTGGCTAGGTGACCAACTAGGTAACTAGGCAGGCAGCCCAGCTAGCAAGGACAGTGCTCGAATATATTCAACCAAAACACTACGAACGGTCCGAGCACTTGCCACAAACTAAACGGAAACTCAGCTGTGCGGTTCTATTTGAATGAGTTCCAGCCCGAGGCGAAGCCCCACACAAATACTTTTATATCTGGTATGTGAAGAACTTGGCAATTAAAAAAGGCGCGGGCGCAAATCCAACCATCCAGCCATCCAGCAAACCATCCAGCCTTGTTTGTACTACACCCTGGCGGCTCTTTGGACTGATGGTGTTAGTGGTCGTATCAGTTTTGCTTCTGCTGCTACAGACCGTGGTGCTGTTCCCGGTCCGGGCATTACTATTGTGGTATTAGTATTGGTCCGGTGAATTTTTCTGCTATTCAGTCTTCTTCTAGTGGCACAATATTTTAGTACCAGTTCAAATGGCGATTGTTCAGCATCTCTAAAATTTTTTTTAATTAAATTTGACTATTTTGCAGTCAAAAAAAAAGATGCCGATTCCACCAAGATGATTTTCTTCTCCACTCTGAACACATATTCATTTGTTGATATTTTATTTGAATTTTCAACCCTTTCCAAATTTGCACAGATGCCAGAATTACGACCACACCATAGACTTGCAGGTTTTCAACTGATTATTAAATGAGTCCACAAACTGGTATTAGCCTCGGACGAAATTTGAGACTGTCTCCAATCGCAAATCATTCGCTTTCAAGTTTATTTGATTGTATTGTCGTCATTCCATTTTATCATGCTCAGCGGTATTGTTGGACTCGTATTTTCTGTACTAATTTTCCTTGGAATTCATATTTGGCATATTCACTGGCTGGCTGGTTGTTAGAGAGGCAAGCAAATGCTTCAGAGCCGTTCGGAGCTTTTGGAAAGTTCATTTATTCGCCCTAAAAACCGAATGAACCACTCCTACACATAAAAGCTCTGTCGGTGGAAGGGGAAATCACCCCTGAACTGCGGAGCTGAGTATTTACTTAATGGTGTAGTATGGATGAAATTTATTATTGAATATGTGTGCTGGGTTGATGCATCAGCTCTTTGGATATTGACGCGGGTACATTGTGAAAATTTTCCCCCAATTCTTTAGACAATTTCCCCAATTCCTTCCATGGCGTAGCGGCTTTCACTCTTTCCGCTTGCGTTCTTCTTCTATGCAGTCTGCTTAACTCGACCATACAGACGTCGCATATGTCTTCATAGACAAGAACTTCGGTTCATTTCCCGAAATTCCAAGCATAAATTCAAATTCGAATCTAGATCCCAGCGCTTGTGTTAGTATTTGTGCGCAAGAAACCATACCGTCTTAGACGGAGAAATGTGTTAGTGTCTACAAAACCCGGAGCCAGTTGAGGATGCGACTGGTCTCCGATGCAGTGGCTGTCTGTTGGTGAATGCAAAAATGCCGGGCCAACGCAACGATGATGGTCATTTAAGGATGTTGCGGATGTCACCCCGGATAAAAAGCCGACCTACCCTATGCCGGTCATCCAATGTCGACTGCATAAGCATTGGCTGGTAAAATTTTCTGGAGCCACGAATTCGCAGCAAACAAATTCAATTTACGGCTAACATCGGATCAAGCCATTTACCTGACAATCCTTGGACAAGACGAACGCAGAACCGGAAAAACAGGTACGCAAGGAAGTGGAACACATAAACTAATAGTGAACAGTAACGTTTGGGAGCAGGGGATCGTTGAAAGATTTTTTTTTATGCCCTACACCAGGTGCTTTTGCCATAATTTTCTATTTTTTTTTATTTAGTTATGTTTTTTTTTCGCGTACACAATTCATGAACGTAAATTGTTACAGATTTTTGGAAAATTCAAAAATTCCACGAAAATTTTGGTAACACAAGAAAATAATTTTCAATTTTTCCTTCAAAAGAAAACTATATGCAATATGTGTTCTGACGCAGGGGGGAAAAGGGGGAGAAGATGGGTTGTGTGATATTCGAAAAAGAAAATAAAAGGTAAATATTATATATGTGAAGAAGTGAGGAGAAGGAGTGGGTTAGATGGAAAATGAATGGGAATAAAATCGGCGTAGGAAAAACCAAAACAAATTTGAAACGAGCAAAAGTCTTTAGTGTGTACTCGTACTCCTCATATAGTGGATCAGGTGCGAGACTAACTCTTGCGGCATACTCCTGTTTGTTATATCTTTTTATTAGAGAAGGATTCTTTTATATGATTTCATTTTTCTGGCTTTTTTGTTGTTGTTTTTTTTTTTTTTTATTCGCTTGGCCTTGTTTTGACTTTGTTTTTATATTTTTTCACTTTATATTTTTTTTCCCGTTCCTTTTCCTTGTTGGCAGGCCGAACCGAACGCTTCCTTTAAACTTTCGTAAATTTACCAAAATTGCTCGCTTTATACAAAACTCACCCTTCTTTATATAGTTTTCGTTTTTTTATATAATTTTTTTTTCTATTTTTTTTTCCTTTGTTGCTGTTGTTGTTTTTTTTTTTGTTTGTTTATTATTTAAGGGTAGATATGAAAATGTGTACATATTGTCAGCATTAGGGATAATAAAATTTCACTTTAAATACTGTTGGAGGAGAACGTTTGATAAAAAATGAAAGAAAAAAATATATAAAATCAACAATAACAGGCACCTTAGAATGGAAATTTTAGTAACAGCATCAGCAGCAGTAGTAGCAGCAGCTCCTACAATACTTTAACTAAGATTCCAAATCTTATATATTCACATAAGAATAAATAATAACAATAAGAAACTGAACCTATTGAATTATGCATTTATCTGTGCTAAGGTGTATTTTCAGCCAATTAAGAAAGTTTTTCTTTTTGCACACAAAAAAAAAAATAAGAAGAAGAAAAATGACTGAAGGGAGAAATTTTCTTTAACTTTCAAAATGGGGATGATTTTATTCCCGATTATATATATATTTTTTTTCGTTTCTTTTATTTTTTGTTTTGTACTTAAATACAAAATATTCAACAATAATAATTCTCAAATTTAAGTTTTAGGGTATTTTCTTTTTATAAATCGTATTTGCTTCAACTTTCACTTAACTTTTACTGATACCTTCTGTAGTATTTACTCTTTTTAATAAATAATAATTGTATTAATTTTTATTTTCAATTTGTTGTTGTTGTTTTTTTGTTGTTTTTTTTAACAAATACTAACCAAACTTTTCAGTAATGAAGAAATAAAATCCGTTTAGTTTTTGTACAAAAAAGAAAACTGAAAAAAAGAACTGAAGTTGATGGTGATTTATTACCATTAGTCCTTAGAAAAGTGTTATTTATTAATAAAATGGAAAGAAATATATTCAATTTGAAATTATTTATAATTATATAAAAGGCATGCTCAATTTATTTTTGTTGAAAATAATAAATTTGTTAAATACTCACACTGATTAAATTGTTATTTTTCTTCTGTACCGAATAATATTTTTAATTTCTTTAATTTTTAAAAGAAAATTAATATTTTGTATCGTAAAAATTTTAAGTAAATTAAGTCTATTTTTTTTTAATAATTTTAAATTAAAAATAATCTAAAGTATCACATTATAATATTTTAGAAGTTACTGATCAAAAATCAATTTCACTTTAAATAAAATAATTTTTTTTTTGCAAAAGACGTTTTTTTTTCTGTTTAAAGAAAAATCTTCTATTAATAATAAAAAATATTCATCGATAATACACAAAACTCTACTATTCCTTATTAGCGATAAATATTATTTTATGTAAGATGAAAACATTTTTTTTTTTTTTGTAGAAAAAGAAAGAAAAAAATAAATATAAAAATCAAATAACAAGAGAGCAAATGGGGAATTTCCTAAGAATCGTATCACGGGGATAAACACGATAGTTGTGGAAAAATTGCTTTTATAGTTAACACGACCAGTTGAAGTGTTAATAAATTTGAAATGTTGTTGTTTATAACCTTGTATGGTCGTTAGACAACCCTTATCAAGGTCTATAGCTGGTACAAGTGGAATCACAATATCATAAAAGTTACCACCAACCATTGAGCCATACATACTATATGTACACTATATGGGATAAGCCTCATAAACTATAAACAAACGGTTAAGGAACAGAATCTACTGTTGTGTTATTCTACGTTCCAACTAGTTATATTAAAGATAAAACTTATTTAACTAAAAATCAAATATTGTTAAAAAAAATTATATTAATTTGAGGGATTTTGGAAGTATTGCATTCTTTTATTACTGAGTTTATAGCAATTTTTCGATATTTTTTTTTTCTAGTATTTTTTAATAATATTTATGCTAAAATATAAATTCTTAGCGCCATTCACAAATGAGGCTAGTTTGCCAATAATTGTATTTAACCGTAACTTTTTAAATAAAAAATAATTAAATTCAATTTAAAAATTATTTTCCATTAATTATAAAAATAAAAAGTCGAATTTTTTTATATCATTTCTGGAGGTAGAAGTCTTTTACGTCTCTGGTAAGTTCCATACGAGGGTCATTCAACAAGTACTTAGCCTACAAAAGAAAAACGAAAATTTTGGAAAGGTGGCAATTTATTTTTCCACATAATCTCCTTCAAGCTCGATACACTTGGCCCAGCGATGCTCTAACTTTTTTAACCCATCCAGAAAATACATTTTCTCGAGGGAAGCAAAATAGGTCTCCGTGGCGACGATGACCTCCTCATTCGACCCAAATCTATTCCCGGCGAGTGATTTTTTCAGGTTTGGAAACAAAAAGTAGTCACAGGGGGCCAAATATGGAGAGTACGGTGGATGGGGCAGCAATTCGTAGTGCAATTCGACCAATTTGGCCATGGCGACGGCGGAGCTGTGAGCCGGCGCGTTGTCGTGGTGGAACAGCACTTTTTTCTTCGCAAAGCGGGCCCGCTTTTTCTTCAATAAGTCAGCATAGTAGCGCCGACGTCAAATCGGCCCAATAAGTCAGCATAGTAGCGCCCCGTGATTGTTTTACCCTTCTCGAGGTAATCGATGTGGATCACACCTTGTGAATCCCAGAAAACGGTGGCCATCACCTTTCCGGCCGATCGAACAGTCTTCGCCTTCTTCGGAGCACGTTCGCCGGGTGAAGTCCACTGTTTCGACTGTTCCTTGGTCTCTGGTGTGTACCAGTGAATCCATGTTTCGTCGACGGTCACGAAACGACACAAGAACTCCGCTGGATTGCGCTGAAACAGCGCCAAACACGTCGCCGATGTGGTCTCACGGTTGCGCTTGTTTTCCGGTGTGAGCAAACGCGGCACCCATCGCGCCGACAGCGTTCTCATGCCCAGTTCTTTGTGTAGAATATGATGCACCGTTCCTACTGCGATGCCCACAGTCTCAGCTATCTCGTGAACTTTAAATCGACGGTCTGCCAATACGTGGACTTTTTTAACGTTTTCCTCCGTAGCAGCCGTTTTCGGGGCACCTGGGCGTGGCTCATCAAAAACTGACGTGCGGCCACGAACAAACTCGTTGAACCAATTCTTGACGGTCGCCATCGAAGGAGAAGAGTCACCATACACAGCATCCAAGCGATCTTTAATTTTGCTGCGCGTTTTCCCTTCCAAAAACAAGAATCGAATCACCGAACGATATTGTTCTTTTCCCATTTTTGTGCAACCGACCGACACGCTCGCTTTCAAAGGCTCTCAAAACAAAACTAATGAAGGGAATCGACTGAAACTTTGACAGTAGGCTACTAAAAGAATGTACTGCACGATGGTAAATTTCTTTTGTGACAGTAGTTTCATCGGGCGGTGAGGCTAAGTACTTGTTGAATGACTCTCGTAAGAATGTGTTAGTATAGACAGAATTTATAAAGTAATATTCGGAAAGTACAGTCAAGATGGTATTTATTTAGTCTTATGTTTAATATATCACCTGAAAAATTGCTTAATTACCTAAAAACAAGGTAAAATTGTAAAAACCGTATAGAAAATCGTGATTCTGCCGTTGCCACAAAATAAAATGTATTCAGCGATGAGGCTAATTTATCGCTCCGTGAACATGTCGATAAGCAAAATTTCTATATAGGAGGCTCTGAAAACCCGCAAGTGACTATTGAGAAGCTATTGTATCCGTAAAAAGTTATGGTCTGGTGTGGATTTTTGATCTAAGAATCTAAATTGGCCGGTATTTCTCTGATAATGAAGAAAGAGAAAGCGGTACCGTCAATTATGGGCCTTTTGATAACCAATTAATTTTTGGCCTGAACTTAAAGATTTTAATTATTTTTCCAAGCAAAAATTTTGGCTTAACTGACACGTGATTTCCAGAAAAATTACCAAGACACATGATTTCAAGATTTGGTGATGTCAATTGACCTACAAGATCGTAAGATTTGACACCCTTGGACTTTTTTTCATGAAACTACAATATATAAAAGCTCGTATTTAGGCAAACAATTCTCAAACTTTAGAGCATTTCAAAACTCTCATCCATCAAACAATAGGTGAATAAATTGCAGTGCAAAATATACAAAAAAAAATCATTGAAAAGTACCTCAAAAGGATCGAGTCCTGTAAAAAGTCCATTTGAATGATATTTTATTTTATGTATTATGACAAAATTTTGTTGTATTAATAAAAATAAAAACTTGCATTTGAAGTTTATTTTATTTGAATTTACTTGACAAAGTATAAAAATTGAACAACTCTTTATATTAGAATATCATTTTTCATGAGAAAATAATATGTACTTCTGAGTTGAGTTTTTAGGTCGCAATATTCCTTTTAAAATATATTTATTTTATTTTTGATGTGCAACAAAATTATTAAGTATAAGAATACCTTCTTGGAAATTATAAAAAATATTAAAGATTATTGTATTTTTCATATTTATTAATAATATATAATATATAAAGTATAATTTTTTATTTGTTGAAATATTTAAGGGTTTAAAAATATTGGAAAACGTTAATCAATTCGGGGTTATTGTTTTAAATAAATTATAGAAAAATAAATATAAAAATTTTGAAAGAAAGTAAACGATTTTTTTATCATTGATAGAAATATAACAAATTATATAAAATGAAAACAAAACTGAATTTAAATTTATATTTTCTTAGAAATTGGCTTTTCCTAAATGGGTTTTTTTTTTAGGTAAAAAATAATAACTATAATTAAGATGTGTAAGTACACGAATACTACTTGTCGAAAAAGTTCATGGCGTTTAATTGAGTAAACAATAAACGCTTAAATCAGAGTGTTAAAATTAAATATTCTCCATTATTAACGACAATATTTCGCCATTTTTTTGGGAAGAGCCATAATTCCATCAGTATAAAACTTCTGTATTTTTTCTGATTGAAAAACTGAATAAAGCTTACACTTAGTTAAGATAAATTAAAACAGCAAGTTTATTTATAATTTAAACTTATTTCTCCTTCAGACTTAGCATAGTGATTTATGGTAAATGGGAGGTATACACATATAAGGCAGTAAATAAGTCTTGATATTTTATACATTACCAAAATAGTAATTTTGCTAAAATGTTAAGGCCTATATTATTTTCGAAATTAAAAAAAAAATAACTTTCAATGATGCATTTATCTGCTATACAGTTTTTCAGTGATTTTTTATCCCTTCTAAATCTCATCCAGTATATATTTTCAGTCAATTTATAATTTCTCTGTTGCGTATTTTTTTTTCCTGTTTAATAATGTCTCTTTTAGCGATTTGGTTAAGACAATATCTTCTCTTTTCATTTAATATAAAAGTAAGTTATTTTTTCTGGCAATTCTTTATTACATTATAATATTCTTATATATAAATGGTGGCTTTTCCTTAGCAATATTTCCATAACTCCAAAATATCTGTTGTTTGAAAGAAATGTATAAGCCAATAACAGACATTTATGTTATTGTCAGCTGATTGAACAACCCTTAACCATATCAATTCAAAATTTATATTTTAGCTTTGTACAGTATACATGTCACTGTATGGTATAATATTGTCTTGAGTTGTTTATTCCACAATAAAAAATAAAAACCAATATTGTGATAACATTTCACAGGTAAAATTCTTTTGATTAAATTTATAATGAAATCATGCACTATTGATTGTGTGATTTTAAATATAAAAAAAAACATCTCTATCTCAATAAAACTACCTTTATGTTATTTTTTTACAAATGTGTACTTATACCCCTTTTAAAACCCACGGATCATATATGATAATTCCTTTTTAAAACAATATACAATAAATAAAACTATTTATTCCTAGGCAATAAAGGATTTTTAAAAGAAAAACTTTTCGGTTGCGGCAATTTTACTGCATTTAAAATTGAATGCAGTAAAATTTAACGCAATAATTCTAAGAGTTCTGGTTTAACAACATGCGGTCAACTAGTACAGCTGAATGCCAGTCTTTTAATAGAACCAGTAAATTTGACGCTGCGCTGTTAGCAGATGCGGTAAATTTGATGCACTGACGATGACAATTGCAGCAAATCTAATATCAACAAATTATGTTGGCAGTCAACAAATTAAACCGGCCATTTTGAAAATTCCAATCAATTGTCAACACGGCAGTTTTGCTATCATTTAGAAGCCTCTAAATATGGTACATTGTACTACCGATAAAAATTACAATAAAGTTTAGATAATAATTCAGAAAGTAATAGAAAATTAACAATAATCAGCATTTTTTGTTAAAAACTGACTAGTGCGTATAGCAAAATGTTCAAAGATATAATGTTGCGCAACATTTTGGGCAAAATTCTAAAATAAGAGAAATTATTCTTTTCCTTGTAGTATAATAAACTAAAAATTTTTTTTCGTAATTTATTTAACGAAGCATAAATTTGGATAACTCTTTCCAATTATGAGTAATATAATTTAGTCGAAATTGACCCTTTAACGAATTAGTTACTTCTAACAAAAGTTTATAAGAAAATAAAGTTATTTCAAAACTCTTAGTCTATACTCTACAATTGGAAATGGTGTGAATTCAAAAAAGAAAGAAAAACAAATAAATAAAAATGGAATTTACCCTCAAAGTTAGGAGTGTTTATTACAGGTATAATCGAATATATGCACAAACATATAAATATGAAAAGTTTCAATTTGAAAGGAAGCTTTTCCTATTCATTGGGAAACTGAAAGGAAAACTGTTGCACATAGAAATGCATTTATGAACTTCCGGTTGTAAGTGGAAATTTACGAGTCTATAAGATCATATGTTGGTATAACAGAAAACATATGTTATTGGCATAGGTAAATTGCAATAACAAAACTAAAATGTGGAATTGTTATAGTAAAAAAAAAAACACTTTTTAAAAAAAAATAATATTGTCATCTTATTGAACGGCTTCACCACATCTGCAGAGTTATTTTGTATTTAGATTGAAATCGTCCGTTGTATTGTTGTTGATTGCACCTGTTAATTGATTCTGTGGCCGCAAATGCCAACGATGCCGACAATGGCAATAATGCCAGCAATGCAACTGATGCCGTCAATATTGCCACTTTTTCATTATTCTTTGCCCTTTCCTTTGCTCGTGCTCCATCATTCAATACCGCACTAGAATCTTTTCAAATATACTCTGAATTCTGAAATAATTCCATTACCACCCCCCCTCCCCCTTTACCATTCATAATAGTAGGGATTTTTTCCTAGCTTTTCTTGTTTATAAATATTTCGCATTCAAGGCGATGAGATTTCAGCGAGAACTGGCCATCCAACCAGCAATTAATCGATACGATTGAAGTCTTAATTGAGATTCAAACAGAAATTAAATTCCGAATGAGTAATTTAATTAAAGTGCGAAGTAATTTCCTTAACAGACTCAATACTATTCTTCAATGGTGCAGTAGCACACCCCATCTCCTATTATAAAATCCTATTAAGGATGTTTTTCTGCGAATTTTACTGTTTCAATGCTGGAGGCGATCTGTATAATCAAATAGCTGCCATTAAATATGGTTGATGTTCGGACAAGGGGATGATAATGTTTTTTTTTCTCCACCCTGTCTTTATTGTAAGAAATTAAAAATTAAGCAATTTTTTCACTTCGGAATGACAAGATATTTAGTAGATAAAATATAATCTGAATATGACTAAAAGGAAAATATGAAAAAAAAAAATGCAAGTAGAATTTTTTGGTATTTTAAAAGTTTGATAAATTTTTTTTTTGTTATTGATTGATACGCATTTCTGGTAGTTTTTTTTTGGATCATTTCAAATAATTAATGAAGTAGAATTTTAAGCGCCACTATCTTAAAGGTCATTTGGCGGCAAGTCATGGACCTGAGTCGTATTCAAACTCGAGTACGTTTTTGGTCACATCAGAAGATGAAATATAATTCTGCCTTTTAGATGAAAAATAAAAGCATTTCGTTATTATTGTTCATAATATTTAATAACCTAAAAAAGTATATTTTTAGGTTATGAAATATTATGAACAATACTCGTTTAATATTAGAATTTATCGTTTTAAAGAATTATCCATTTCATAAGTCGGAAAGTAAAGCCCTATTATTATTTTAAGAGTTGTTAAACATTTAAAAAATTTTCGCAAATGTAGTGATTCTGCAGTTGCCACATTTTATGATTAAAGAGGAGATCCTCATTGTGATAATGCTGGCCATTTTTCGCTCGGTAGATATGTCAAAAAGCATAATTGAGGCTCTAAAAATCCACAAGTGACTGTAAGGAAACTCTTATATCTACGAAATGTGACTATCTGGTGTGAATTTTGGTATGAAGTTGTCATTGGTTCGTATTTCTTGAAAGTGAAAAAAGAGAGACCGTTACTATTAATTCTTAATTATGGGATATGAAAACCAATTTTTTTTTAACTGACCTTGAATATTTTATACAGAACGGCATCACAAGCTACAAAATATGGCTAATTTTCACTTAATTGCACTAAAGCTCACCAGGGCACATAATTTGGAGATTCGTTTAAGACCGTCTTTTTTTTCTATAAACATACGCAAAAGAACCTATTTTTTTCAATAAATTTAAGAGCTTTTAATGATACAAAACTTTACACTCAAAAATTGACGAAAAATTACAATCAAAAATTGACGAAAAAAAGTCACCGAATAGTACCCTTAAAAAAATCAAGTCTAGCAAAAACTCTTCCAGCAACCATTTGAAAAATATTGTTTTTTTTTTGGTCTAATGGCAAAGTTAAAGTAGTATTAAAAATTAAAAGTTTATTGAAAATGTAAATTTCTAAATTTTTTGTGTTACAGTTTATTTTAAGGGAACGACCCTAATTTGGATTAGTACGATTATAATTGGTAAATTGTTCAAGTTCAATAAAATTATTACATAAAAAATACCTTATTAATATGAATTTATGAATAATGTTATATTTAACGTATACAAAATTATATCTGTACTTCTCGATTCAATATATGTGCTTGTATGCAGTTACTTTCGTTTGGGGGATAATGCATATACAAGTGCGTCAGACGCATTTAAATAGGTATGCATATGCGTCTATGTCCTAAAACTGGCTAGGAGTCGAAACGATGTAATCTGAACATAAAACAATAACAGAATTATCCCTGAGAGTTAATAAAACGTAACCTAATCGTGTCGGGCTAGCGAGAAGCTTACACCGTCTAACACTCACGTAGATAAACTTTCACCTGACATTTATGGAGTCGTATTACTCGGGAGTGCTTACGTCTATATATCACTAAAACTGGGGTTCTCTTTCTTCGGTTGTGTTGTCATCGTTAGAGACCCCATCAGTCCAGTGGAGTTATTTTATAATTTCTTCTATTCAATGTAGCAAGACTTCCACCTACTACTGTCGGACTTTCAACAATAATTCACTACCACCACACATTCTATATCAGCAATCCCATGGACAATCCCGGAATATACACATGCAAAGAATTCGTAAGACTTGGGTGATTAGTCCAAAACCATCGGTTAGATATTGTTATCCGTTGGCAACTAAGGGTTCCAGCGAAAAAAAAAACAAACTCATTGCAATGAAAAAGCTTGCATTTCAAACGTTATTCTATATTGAACCCTCAGCTCAACTTCCCCTCCTCCCCCCACCTTCCTACACATATGGTTTTATACCATATTATATTCATACATAGCCAGTTGATAGTTTAACACAGTGTATTATATGATATACAATAAAAAGGATTATTTAAAAATGTCCGATGGAGGCTGAGCTTAAGGGGGTAGATATAGTATATAAATTTTGTTCTATGTCAATCCCGGATATTATCAATAGTATACTTTTTCTGTCAATTAAATTAAAATGTTTTTTTTTTTTTGAAAGTTGAGAATGCCATTTCAACTCAATTGTAGTATTCAAGTAAGTGGGGGAAAAAAAAGCTCAACCCTTACAGGATCCGTCTATATATAAAAGTATGTGTCGTTGCTATTCTTATTAGAAACTACTTTTTAACCTTTTACACCACACAGGTGATAGTAAAATATGTGTTGACATCCAATTTTAATTGAATTCGTAGATTGTCCAATAAGGATTTATGAGAATTTGTTAATATTGCCTTTCTTTAATCAATTGAATTTATTTTTATTTTCTTTTATCTAGTGGACTTTTTACCCGACTGTTATAAGAGGCACTAGGATTTTTTTTCCAGAACAATAAAGTTATTTTTTTTTTATTTAAAATTTTCCCTATTGTCAATATTAGAATGTGAGTTATTAGAATGGAAATATAATTAATTTAACAATTATTATTGAATAAAGGAAAAATGATGAAATTGATTAGTTAGAGAACTTTTACATATATACCTAAAAGAGAAACAATACAAATGAATGCAAATGAAATAATAGAATTATTTGCCTAAATCTTAAAATGATGTGAAAGAGTACACTTTAAGGTGTCAAATTCAGACGGCAGGTAGACTTCGATTTTTGTCCTCTCATTCCTTTTATACCCATGCTAACCAATACCACAATACCCACTCAGTTTCTCTTCCAGACCTTATTCTAGTCTGTTCAACCCTAACCTTTTCAAATATAATAACAATACTAATAATAATAATAATAGACTTCATAACCATATGGTCAATATATTGTATTGTACTATTGGCATTTCGAGTGTAAAAGGGTTGAATTTCGAACTGAAGTTTTTTTTTTTATATTTTTCTTTTTGAAAGCATCACTATCACCCTGACTCCCTCAACCCCAACTCCAAAAAAAACACCATTTTCTCTTACCTTTTACTAGTGCTTCTAGCTACCCTCAAAACGTTCGGTTTTTTTTTATTCGATTTTCTTCAATATTTTTGTTTTAAATAATAAATTTACTTTTGGTTGTTTATATATTGTCGTTGGTGATTCTATCGAAATCTGCCCTATCGAATTTTACCTATGAACGAACATTTTCATTGACATATCTGAATTTAATTTTTCTCTTCATTCTGTTCCGATAGTATACCTCAAATGAAATACTTTAAATCGATCTGACACATATTGGAATTTTTGGTTTGGTTTGCAATAAAACAAATAAAAAAATATTTTTCCTCTCATATTTTTACCTCCTTAAACAGTTAAGAAGAAAAAAATCAAATAAAATATAAACTTATTTTTATCTATAATTTTTTTTCTTTATTGTTTACATAAGATAAATCATAAAAGAAATTGATTTGATATTTTTATTATAACGATTTATTTTCTTCATCTTATTTCTTAAAGGACATGGACATATGAGAATTTGAAGAATATTTAAATGACACTTTAAAAGATTACATTTGAAAATCAATTTTTATTTTTTTGTAAATTTTTTTTTGTTCTTATCAAAATTGATAATGCATATTAAATTGATATTATATTTCTTATTAGTTTGTTTTTCATATGAATCAGTTAAGTTTGTTTGAAAAAGTTTATTATGAGATTTGAAAAGTCTAGAAATTTCTATACAATATTTTGCTATAAAGTATTTTGACTTTTATTGGAATATTTCGAAATGAATAAATAACATCAGCAATTCTTATCTAAATAAAATAAAAATATTTATTAAAATAGTAATGTATTTTTTGCTGAATGATAAATATGCTTTATCATCAGTGTAGGTAGCGAAGAAAAAAAAATATGGATATTATCTAATTTGTGTTTCGAAAAGTAAACTTGAATCAAATAAATTTATATCAGTGATTTTGATAAAAAAATTTTTTTCATTATATTATTTTGGGATTGCCATTTATAAACTTATGTAAAGAACAAGTCAAATTGCTGCTAAAAGAGTTATTTCAGGAGTCGATTCTTTTGAAGTTATTTTCGATGAGTTTTTTTTTATATGTCGGCAATTAATAAAATTGGTTTTTAAATGCTATCAAATTTGAAGATTATCTTATCATAATTGCATAATTTTATAACAAAAACTCTAATAGTGTCAAATCGCAAGATCTTGAAAGTTAATTGATGACACTTAATCTTGAAATTATATGTCCTGTTAATTTTTCTTGGAGTAAAGTAACAATTTATTGGGTTATATGGCTTCTGGTACCATTTTTTAGAAACCATATATAATCTAGATTTAATTTTTAGGTTAGAATCGACTGTAACGGTCGTGCCTTTTCTATTTTCATAGCAGTACGGACCAATGACAACTTCCCACCAAAATGCACTATTAATAGTCAGTTTTCGCAGATACAATGGCTTCTTTATAGCTAATTGTGGGTTTTTTGAGCCATACATATGAGGTCTGTTCAAAAAGTATCGCGAATTTTGTGTTTTTTCAAAAATTATTTCTTTTGTTCATGAATATCTATTTTGTCCCCTTTAAAGTAATCCCCACCAGATATTATACACTATTTTTTGGAATAGGCAAAAATCTAAGACGAGCCAAAACACGTGCAAGCCAATCAGCTGTCAAAAATTAACTGAAGATTTAAAATGGCCGAACTTATCGGCATAAGTGAGAGACATGAGTACCAACATAACGCCACCAAAAATCGAAAATCGAATATACGTAACCCACGGAAATTCAAAATTCGCGATACTTTTTGAGCAGATCTCGTATAACAATTTCTCGTCGCTAAAGAAAATTTTATTCTACACGTGGCTATGGTAGAATCACCAAATTTTAAGGAATCTTTACAATGCTATTGTATTGGTTATAGTTAAATTTAAATTATAATATAAAATGGCAAACTTTAATATAAGCAAAATTTATCTTACATAAGATATACAATTAATCCTCATCTAAATAATAGTATTTTACTTTCCGAGTCGTAAAATGAATACTCTTCCCTGAATATAGTGAAGAGTACAGGACCAAGAATATTACCTTGAGAAACTCCACTTTGAAAGATCGATTAGATAGATAGGATCTTTAGAATGAGATAATAAGTAGAGTAGAATTTTTTTTAAAATTTTCAGAATTATCCTGCATTGAAGCAAATATTTAAATACAGAAGAGATGCTGCCATATTGGCGTAGTATCCTTAAGTGTGGCAAGTCCACAAATTCTGTTATCAGAAAACATAAGTTATTCCAAGAAATATATTTTTAAACCATGCGATTATAGTATAAATAAAATTTCTTCGTATCACTTATAGTACCAAGAGAGTATATAGCCTCAAGCAAGTATAGTTTCTGCTCTTGTCCTAATTGTGTGGTGTAGGCTCCTCTTCTGAGATGGCCATGATGGCTCTTAGTTACAAATATGACAAACTTGGATCTCATTGTACTCGAATAAAAGAAGTACTTTTAACATGTTTGAAAGATTAGGACTTTTTATTTTTGAACAGACTTCGTATTGTAGAATAACGTATCCTTTTTTTTGTGTCAAATCATTATGAGAAATATTTGTTGTGAAATAAAAATAACAAAAACTCTTTTCATAAACGTAGTTAATAATATATTCAGTTATTCAAACCTATAAAAAAATAAATAATTGAATTAATCTATAAGCTTTAACTTGATAATAAAATTGAAAATAATTGAACAAGAACAAAAATAGTATAAATAACAACCTATTCAGAAATATATTTTTATCACCTTGTTAATTATTCATGTACAACCATCCCCCTCCCCCCCCCCTCCTTCTATAGAATATAAAAACATAAGTAAACATAATTTCTATCCAATATTAAAAGTGATCAAAATAATAATAATAATATTAATAAAAATAAAAAAAGTATTTAATATATAAATTAAATAAAATAAAAACCAAAAGAGCAAACATTAAACTTAAAAATATTTTTAATACCTTATTTTTATATATACAATAGAACGATAGCAATTAATTTACATTCGATATTAAACAGAAAATTCATTTAATATGCAGAAATATTCAAAATTTTAGTAGCTCCCCCCCTCCTCCAATAAGTGCATATTGGCGATAATGATGTTGATGTGATAATTAAATTGCCAGTGTTTGTTTGATTGGTTGCACTTTTGCACCCAACCTATAGGCATATTTTGGGGCAGCAGTTATAAATGTTGCTTGAAGCGTAATTAATACAAAATTAATTATTAAAGGAAATTTTTGATTGAACCACTTTATAGTATTGCAAGCGTTAAATGTCATTCGACAGATTAATTGACAATAAAACCAAACATTACTGGATTTTGATAATGATATAAAAGGTATTGTGTTGTAGTTGAATTTGTTATTAAAATTTTATTATTAAACATTGTCGATGGACTAACCCCAAAAATCCTCCTCACATTAAATGGAAAAGATATTTGTTAAGACTGTGGAAAGAGATTCTGCAGAAGTGGATAAAATTTGAAGAGAAAAATTAAAAAAAATACTTTTTACCATGAAACTAAAAACTTATAGTTTCATCAATTGTGTTTAAAATGTAATTTTTTTTCACAAATTTAATATTTTGCAGAAACTATTTTTATAGATAATCTAAAACCCTGCGAATTGTCCGAACCAATGTGGTATTAGTCACCCCGAAATTTTATATCTATACCTATGTATTTATAACAAATGGGAAAAGGTAGTCATTATTCTTTGTGAGAGTCTATAAAATTCTCGACACCCTTGAACATCAATTTAGGCACTTAAATGTTATGCGTTTAAGGATCGTTGTAAACTTTACTTATTCTATATTCAGTAGATGTGGTCTTTTAAGGTCGCGGTATTCATCGCTACTACGAGCGCCAAAAACCCTATAAAATTATTTACACTATCAAAATGCTTTTCGCGTTTTCTTGTATTCTTCCTCTTCTAACTTTATTTAGTTTTTAGCTATTTACAGTGCTTCTTTTTCTATTACAATCGAATAATAAACTCATACCAATACAATACTACTATAGTCCAAATAATTATATATAAATAAATATATGGTTTGGTGGTGCACTTTAAGCTGCCTAGATATCCTTGATAAGTGCTGGAGTTTCGAAATAGTTTTATGCGCTATTTTGGTTGGTGGATTTTTGGGATGGACATTTATAGTATAAACTCTTAAACGATACAAACAAAATTTTGTTCGAAAATCCCATAAACGTGGTGATAAAATGAAAATTCACAAGTGATAGTCTTCTCCTAAACACGGGGCAACCTCTTCTTTCGCATCAGAACACTATGACTAATACTAACCGACATTTCATCTAATACACTACAAAAAAACATAACAATTGCAATGGTTTTTTTTTACATGAAGGAAGGGGAAAGGGGGGAATTGGACAAGATGTACTACATAAACGCATAAAGAAGAACAGCAACGGAAAATATCATAATTGCTCCACTCTTACAAGTATAGACGGACATACTCATATATACACGCAAATATTCCAATATCCTTTTCAATTTAATGCAAAGTGCATGTGTGAAGACTTTATGGTTATGACATTGCAACGATTGTATTTATATATCACCAGGGGGTAATATTACTACTAGCCCTAAAACAGTTGCCGTATAATATGTATTAAAGGTTTTCATAGAATTGCAACAAAATCACCCATAAAATAATACCCTATACAGTACAGACTCACATTCGATGGTGAATTTTAAAGTATTCCCCAAAAAGTTTAATTATATCCGAATGACAAATGACAAATTAAATTGAATTAACTTTTTTTTTATATATGTATATATTATTTAGTCTAAAATAATTGCTATAATATATTTTTAAGTGAATCATATTAGATTTAACATTTATAGCTAAAAGGATGCATTGTAATTTTAATGAAACGAGAGACTATGTTAAATGAATATTTGAAAATTAAATAAATAATTATGAAATTTAAAAAATTAAATATGTCTTCTATGATTTGTTTTTTTTTTTTTTAAATTATAATCCTTATTAAACTATAGTTTTTTATGCAATAAATAAATTTACTAAATTACCGAGGAAATGTACAAGAATTAATATTAGAATGAATTTTTTCTCTTTTAGCCTTTTTATAAATAATAATTTTTAAAAGATTATCTAAGGACATGTTTTAGATTTCAAAAATTCTTTAGTTAAAATCTTAGAGAGAAAAAAATATTAATAGAATAAGAAATTCTTTGGAAAATTAAATTAAATTAAAAAGCAACTATAAAATCTGATTTTTATGTAAAAATCTGAATTATTACGTTCGTTTTATTTACATAAAAAAAAACTATTTTTCTTTAGCTAACTAAAAATAAAATTAACTAAAAAAAAAGTAAATATTTATTCTTATAACTAAATTACTAAATTTAAAAAAAAATATTTCAAATAAAAAAAATTTGTTTTCTTGCAATTTGCAAATATTAATTATTGGGTTGTTCGGAAAGTAATTTCGTTGTTTCCCAACAGAGGACTTTATTGTATTTTTTCACAACCAACTTCACGCTTAAGCCGCATAAGCATATGTATTTTGACAGCTGACATAGCAAGGCTTGCGATTGATTCTGCACAATAGTTTTTGGTTAAAGCCAAAACTAGTCGATCCGGCTATTTTGATCTCGAAGAAGCACCACGGTCTGTAAGGCCAGTTGAAGCTGATAAAGACATAATAAAGGCATTAATTGATGCAAACCGACGAATAACAACTCGTGCGATCGCCGAGTTATTAAGTTTATCTAATTCTACCGTTTACGGTCATTTGAAATGGCTAGGTTTTAGCTCAAAGATCGACTTATGCGTTCCTCATCTTCTTACGGAAAAAAATTTGTGCCGTCGCATTGACGTTTTTGAAGTGTATCATCACTCGGGACGAGAAATGGGTTGTCTACAACAATGTTAAGTGCAAAAAATCCTGGAGTAGAAAATATGAACCAGCTCAAAGCACTTCGAAAGCCAATATTCATCAAAAAAAGGTTACGCTATCTGTTTGGTGGGATTTCAAAAGAATCGTTTATTTTGAGTTTCCATCGAGCAAATGACGATCAATTCTGAAGTGTGTTTAAGGATTCACTTAAAGAAAAAATGCCAGAATTGGTCAATAGGAAAGGTATAGTGTTCCAACAGGATAAGGTGGAACCACATACAAATTTGACCACTCGGCAAAAGCTTTTAGAGCTTGGATACGATATACTGCCAGACCCACCATACTCTCCAGACCTAGCACCTTCCGATTATCATTTGTTCCCGTCTCTACAAAATTTTTTAATGGTAAAACGTTTAATTCAAATGACGAGGTCAAACATTATTTGGATCAGTTTTTGCCAGCAAAGAACTTAAATTTTATGAACATGGAATCATGCTACTGCCAGAAAGATGGAAAAGAGTATTGGATCAGACTAGACAATATTTAATTGAATAAAATATCAATTCACTATAAGAAAAGTATCTTTCATTTTTATTTAAAAAAAACTAAATTACTTTCCGGACAATCCAATAAATTATTAAAATTATTTTGGCAACACCACAGGGTAGAACGGTCAATAAGGAATATTACCTGCAAATTATGTGCAAATTGCGCGAAGTAATCCGTTAGAAAGGCCCGGATTTGTGGAAGAACAAAAATTGGCTTTTGCCATTTTTGGCCAAAAACAACTCACTAATAATGCCGCAGCCACAGTATTCCCAAGATCTGGCCTCGTGTGACTTTTTCGTATACCCGAAAAGGAAGAGCGCCATTAAAGGACGATGCTACGCTACGATTGAGGAGATAAAGGCGGCATCGAAGGAGGAGCTGAACAAGATCACAAAAAATGATTTTTTGAAGTGCTTCAAGGATTTGAGAAAACATTGGCACAAGTGTATAATATCTGGTGGGGATTACTTTGATGGGGATACAAACTTCGCAATATGAAAGAACACAAAATTCGTGATACTTTTTGAACAGACCTCGTAAGTCGAATAATTGTCTCGACATTTCTTTGAACAGTTGATCCTTTTGTGTAATTTTTTAAATATTTTAGGCTGTAATTTGTCCATTTTTATGATGGATATTGATTTTGAAAATAGGACTATCTATAAAAAAAAAAGTTCAATTACTTTCAAAAAAAAATCTCAATTGCATCAATTTAATTAGTGATTATGGAAGGCCAATTAAAATAATCAAACCTCAAAATTATGCGTCCTGATAACTTTTTATGCATTTATGCCTAAATTTTTTGTGTTGTATGGCTTGTGGTACCATTTTGTGGTCATCACATTTGATTAAGATTAAAATATTTAAGTTGAGATCAAAATAAATTAGTTATAATACGGCCACAGCGCTCAAAATAAACGGTAGCGGTTCGTCCTGTTTTAAAGAAATGAGGGCCAATGTCAACTACAATCCAAATACAAATCAGAAAGTTACTTTTTATGGGTACAGTGGCTTTTCCATAGTAACATGTACATTTAGAGCCCCATATATCGCAATTTATATCTAAGCCTGCGCCGAGCGAGAAATGAGTATAGTACGTTTTTCACAATTTGATTTGATTATTTAATAGTTACAATTAATATACAATTAAAAATGTCAAATTTCATCCTAAGCAAATCCTACTTTAAATAGTAAATTTTTTTTTAACAACCCTTAAATGAGATAGTTATACTCTCTGCACTACAAGATGGATTATCCGCTAGCAAATAACTTCCAATTTTTAACTAAACCCATTTGTATTAAATTTGCATACCTAAATTGCTGAAAAAAATTTAACCAATAATTATTCTATTAAGTATAATATAAAAAAACTCAGTATTAAAAAAATTCTAATAAAAGTTACTTAAATCAATGTTAAACTTTAGAAGGGAAATTAATAATTCCTAGGAAACGTTGAAAAAGAAAAATTACCATTTTAAATATTCTGCATCTCTACATCTATGACGATTATTTAATTAGTTTTTAAAAATATATATTTTTTATTTTAATTATTATTTTATAATATAAGCGGAGCTACAATACAATTGTAATTATTGGGTGTCTACACAGTATAATAAAAACAAAACTCACAATCTCAAATCTGCTATAAAGTCTGATTCAGTCGCAGTTGGAAAAAAATTATCTTTAATAATTGTACACAATTCAAATATTGCATGTATGGGTGAAAATACCCCCAGCATCGATGATAATTTTATTGTTTTGAATTATAAAAGAATAAAAAACCAATATTTTATAAAATACAGACAAAAAACTGATAGCAGATTTTCAATCGCATTCACAAACAAATTTTTATAAAAAGAAAAAACTATTTCCTTGCATACATAGAAAAAGCAAGTCCTTTTTTTGTTTTCAGTTTTGTTTGAATTTTTTTTTTAATATTTTTTTTTTTTGATTGATGACCACTTTAATTGCGGATATTAAATGACAGTTTTCCTGTTTGCGGAGACAACGCGATATAGCCAAACATGGACAATGCTAAAGATGAGCACGATGAGGAGCACGATATACTCATACATCACTGGTGAATCGTGTCAAATTTCATTTATCGGTTGACAGGACGTTCAAATATGAATTAAGAGACAAGTTTTATCCATCTGTCCCTCCCCATTCGTCTCTCTCCATTCACCAATCAACATCCGTTTATTATATCCTAATCAGTAAGCACATACGATTATATCCATGCATATAGTATTACACATCAAATTATGATTGTACACATAAATTTACAATAAAAAAAAAAAAAACTAAATATAAAAATATTATGTACGTGTACATGCATTGCCCTTTTTTCTGTTCTCTTAGAAGTTTGTTAACATTTTCTGCAGTTTTTCATTGTTTTTAGCTGAGAGTCTTCGATTACAATATTTGTTAAAATTACATTTTGAAATTGGCGCTCACATTAATCCATACCCTAGATGTATGGGTACAGTAGAAAATTTTTAAACTGGTTGGAAAATACTGTTCTAATAGATTTTAACATTTCTGAGATGGTATCCACGAACAGTTTTCTTTTAACATTCTTCATTGCTTATGAGTGCACGATACTGTACACTTTTTACAAGCTAAACATTAACTTGCACTCATCAATAATAAACAGAGTATGAGGAATGTTCATAGTTAAAAATATATCAAAAATTTCAAAGCAAAAAATGTATGATATTTCTTATATTTTATTATATATAAAATATAAGAAATATCATTGTTTTGAATAGCATTAATTAATATTATTAACGACAGCAATATTAATAATATCAAATTAGAATAAAATGAACTAAAAGGTTTTCGAATAAGAGTGATATGATTCCTTTTCCAAAAAAAACACACACTAATAGTTAAGGAAAGTCAAATGTTTTTTATTTAATGTAAAGTACAATTGATACAATTAAGTTCTGAATAAAACGTCATTCAAATGGCCTCCACAACTTCTTTTGCAGGAACGAATTCGATGAACCCAATTTTCGAGCACTTTTTCCACTAAATCAAGTCGTATGTCATGAATAGCACGTTCAATATTGACTTCTAAAGCTTGAAGAGAGTCTGGTTTATTGCTAAAGACCAATGACTTCCAATAATCCCACAAGAAATTGTCTAATAGTGTTAAATCACAACTTCTTGGAGGTCATTCAATGTCACAATTTCTTGAAATAATCGAATCTCCAAACTTTTCTCGCAATAATTCGGTTGTTGCACGTGCTCCGTCTTGTCCACTTATTCCAATTTCGGCCATAAAAAGGACGTGCTGTGTGGCACGTAGCCCCGTCAAGATCAACTTATTCCAATTTCGGCCATAAAAAGTTGGTTATCATCGATCTATACTGCTCTCCATTGACAGTAACGGTGTTACCAGCTTCATTTCGAAAGAAGTACGGACCGATGATTCCACCAGACCAAAAACCACACCAAACTGTCAATTTAGGTGAATGTAATGGGTGTTCATGAATAATTTGTGAATTTTCTTCGTACCAGAATCGACAGTTTTGTTTATTTACCGCGCCACTCAGATGAAAGTGAGCCTCATCGGAGAAGATGATTTTCTTAAAAAAATCGTAATCGTTGTCAATCAGCAAATTCACGACGTTTACGGTGGTCCAATGGCTTCAGTTCTTGAGTGATAACAATTTTATATGGATGCAAGCCCAAATCCTTTCCCAAAATCTGCCAGGTTGTGGTTTGAGACAGTCCCAATTCTTGAGAACGTCTTGGAATCGACAAATTGCGGTCTTCAGCAACACTTGCCTGAACGGCAGCAATATTTTCATTACTTCGAGCGGTTCTTTGTCTTATTGGTACTTGAACATTATGTAAAGAAAATGTATGTTCGAAATTTTTAACAAATTGACGAATAGCGAGCACAGATTATTAAGACCATAAAATGGTAAAAGCGCACGAAAAGTTGCAATTGGGGAACGATTATTTTGATAATAAAATTAAATAATTTGTAAATGTTGTTCTTTTGTATATCTTTCCATGATAAAATTGTAAACATTACTGAATACAATGGAAAAAAAGACAGATCATGACATATTGCAAATGGCCGAAACGTCACTTAGAAATCATATTACTCTTATTGGAAAACCTTATATTTATGTTGAAATACAATACCAACGACAACCACAATTGCAATAAAATTTATTATTTATAAATGACGTTCCATTCAATTTTTGAATATAGAATGTACCACCAAACTTAACTCAAGATTTGAACTTTGCGCCATTTGTACGGTAAAGTGTTGCCAACGAAAAAAAAAGATAGCGTGACAGCTGAGAGTTGAGGGTTATTAAAAATGGAGAGCTATATGAAATAACAACGAGTTTTTATTGTTGAGCAATATTTTAAAAAATATAAACGGTTTGGCAGCTACAACGGTTGGAATCGTGATTTAACTTCATCAACTGTTAGTGGTCATGAATTGGGCATTTCGAGAAGCTCACTACAGCGTATTCTCACAGAAAATTTACATCTTCTGACTTACAAAGTACAATTGCCTCAAGAACTGACGCCTACTGACCATGCACAGCGAATGGAGTTCGTTAAATGGGTTATGGAACAACAACAAGCGAGTGCTGATTTTTTTAAAAAATGTAACGTGTTACATTTTGGTGCGGATTTTGGGCTGGAGGCATCACGAGTTAATGGTGATTACTATCGTGGCATGATAATTCTTTTATTTGTGCCTAACTTGCATGTGGTTTCAACAAGACGGTTCCATATGCCATATAGCCCAAGAAACAATTCAATTACTTTATGAGTCATTTATTTCTGCGTATGTTTTGGGACACTCTTTTTAACTAAAAAAATGTATTTACTTACCTTCTTTTCTATTTCAATCAACTGTCAAACAGCTTCTACCACATAACAAAAAAAAACCGAAATCTGTGGTAGTACTTCAACGACAAAGACAAAATTAAAACAAGATCTAATTCGGCATCAAAAGAGTTTGTAGTTATCACCCACCGTCAGAGTAAAAGAATATATATGGGAGAGAGTATGCAAAATAGAGGCCCGAACACAATTCCGACGATAACTCTGAGCGACATGTAGTTGTCGGTGTCATTATTTTAAATCCTTCAGAATTTTATGGGAGCGACGAGAACGGGTAAAGCTCTTACATTACAGCATACGAGAAGTCCTCGAATTATTCGACCAAAAAGTTTGTTTCAAATTTGGCCGAATTTTGTCTCGAACGTTCGAATAATTTCTGAGCACTGTGTATACATGAGCTCGATCAAAGTTCGCCCAGTCAGAATTTGTTCGCGCTACGATTTGTTCTCATCTATTTGACATTTGACATTTTTTACGTTTCCATGAACGATTTTCAATTGGGTTTTATATTTTTTAAAAGTAAATGTAATAAATATGAAACTTTTTCAATCACGGGCTCGATAGCTCGAATAATTTTTGAGCACTGCGTACACATGAGCTTGATCGAAGTTCGCCCAGTCAGAATTTGTTCACGCTACGATTTTGTTCTTCATCCATTTAACATTTGACATTTGTTTCATTTTCATCGTTTTCAATTTAGTGCTTTTTGCGTTTTGTAGTGTCATACATCAAAGAAAATGTATTAAAATATTTGAACATAAAAAATAAATTTATATTAAAAAATGGAAAATAGGATAATTTAAGAGAAAGCAGTGACAAGGAAGAACTGGGGCACAAACAGCCTGGGTGGAGAAGCATAATAAGGGCGGTGCATATGAATAGTTGTTACCGGAACCTTATGAATCTGTTCAAATTCATGATTTTGATAAATTGATGTATCTGGTTTCACCATTAATCGCCAAGCAAGATCGCAGATATCTGCGTAAACGGTATTCCGACATTTGCTTCAACGAATCCGAACTCAATATTTTCAACAAATAATTTCACATTACTGCCATAATCAAACAATAGTTTTTCAGATGAACTTTTTTGTATAAACACCCGGAACATCGAAACACAAAACAAACAATTTTTAATGCAAAAACCTTTTTAATCAATATTGCAATAATGTTCGCGCTTGAATAAAAATTTCAGCTTGTTACCTAAAATGATCGAGCGCCCACAATTTGAGGCGATTACATCATTCGCGCAAATCTCCATATTTGGTGCTTCTCGAACACGCTCAATAGCGAGCAACGCGTGCGTCCTACGATTATTTTTAGTTTTTCACGTTTTTTTTAACAGATAGCGCATGACACTAGACGTGCATTAAAGTCAATAATGCTCCGGTAGCATTGCCCGGTTATAATACAATATAAATTATTATAATTTCGCGCACTTTGAACATTTTATGAACGTCAAAATCGACCTACTGTTAAGCAATTCAAGCCATAGTGACAATATTTTAGAGCAATTTTATGCTTTTGGACATTAAACTACCAACCCGTGTGCGTAAAGTGCGTTCAGAGGAAAATATTGCTACCGTAGCGTCCAGTGTTGATGAAGACCGCGATTTGTAAATCCGTCGCCGTTCACATCAATTGGGATTGTGTTAATAGACCATGTGGACGTTTATTTTTTAAGAATCTTTGTTTGAAAGTGTATAAAATACAGCTCATGCTAGAACTGACACCGAACAACCTGCCAAAGCATCAAATTTTATTATTTTTAACTAGAAAAAAATCTGTTTTTCTATCAAAAAATTGCGTTTGCAAGAATGACATTAGAAAAACTTGGGGAAAAACCGTTTTTTTTTATCAGAAAATTGCGTTTAGCAATGAAGCTC
The DNA here is from genome assembly GCA_958298945.1 of Atherix ibis. Taxonomy (NCBI): domain Eukaryota; kingdom Metazoa; phylum Arthropoda; class Insecta; order Diptera; family Athericidae; genus Atherix; species Atherix ibis. The sequence continues at coordinate 22,928,392 of OY282605.1, read as the reverse complement.
TTTCTGGTTGAATGGGTATGTGAATAAGCAAAATTGTCGCATTTAGTACAATTAACAACCACAGGCAAAACAAGAACGGCCATTGCGTTCAGAAAAATGCACTGTTTGGTAGTATAGGTCCGTATTTCTTTAACAATGGCGCCCGCTACCGCTCGATGATTTCGAACTTTTTTTTGCCCAAAATTCAAGAACTGGACATATTGAGAGATGAGTTCGGTGAGCAATACACGTATATCTCACGTTTGTGACCGGTCAGTTGGCCGCCAAGATCGTGCGATTTGACGCATCTAAACTACTTTTTATGGGACTCTCTGAAGTCATTTAGTCTATGTCGATAAACCACCATCACTTTCAGCTTTGAAAGACAACATTACACGTGTCATTGGCGAGATACAAGCCGAGATACTCGAAAAAATGTTTGAAAATTAGACCTGAAATAATGTTTAAAAGGTAAAAATATAGAAACCTTGGCCATGAGTACGAACATTTGTATAAAAACAAAATCAATGATATAATGTAGCGTATCATCAGTTTTTGGATCCTTGAAGCAATTGAGAAATCAATCCTATTAGGTAAGTTGTCATGGTACATTTTAGTGCAAAAAATTACTCAAAGTGACTACATCAAAGAAATTCGGGATAACGAAAACTAAAATAAAAACTTGGAAACAATTTTATTTCTTCTCAGATATAAATAAACAAAGGTAAGCAGATTAAATAAATTTGAGAAAAATATAAACAAACTTTCGAAAAATTCTAATTTTAATCATAGAATATGTACACATATGTCCAACTAAATGTTAATAGTAAATTTCATATCTTCTATGGCTTTAAATTCTTCAGTGTAAACAATATTTTTCTACCAAAAATAGATTAGTTTTTTCTTTTAGACAATTTGCTTTAATAAATTTTGCGACGCAGTCACTTTTCCACGTGCAAACCAGGTATACAAGAGTATTATTAGCTTTTGTACACAATCAAATATTAACCATCCTCGATTCGAAAAATTTATGAGTTCAAGTGCGAGGGTATACAATATTTGTATATTAGTATATACTCGTATATGGTATGAGGTTGATGTGTGCGAATGGTAAATATTGTCAAGTGTATAGTGTATGTTACTATTAGATGGAAAGCTTTATGCTCGTGTGTAGTTAGTAGGATGTAGGCTGGGAAAACATCGCTTCTATGAAGGTGTTACTTCAACTAGACTGACTAAGGTATCGGTGTAGAACTAGCGATTATTAGTAGCATATGTAGGGTTAGTTGCCTCAAAGTTATACTTTAATAATTTGAGTCTAAGAAAACCGACCCACCCTCAAGGGAGAGTTATGCTCATAAATGTAACGATGGATTGCTGAACCACTTTACGTGATGGCTTTGCGACTGCTGATAGCAGTGCATACTCACGCCAATTATTTTGCTACGTACGATATAACCTATAAACATTATCTCGATACGATGCAGAGGGCCTAAACACTAAGAATATTATTTATTTTGCATATCGTTAGGTAAAGTGTACGGCGGTGCTCGTTCTCACATTACGACCTAGACACATGCGATATTTATCATAAATGCATGAAAATATTTCCAATAGTAAAGGGCAAAATTGGTGGAGCTAACGGCAACAGCATCATCATTGGCATAAAGTAAAAATACTATCATCGTCGTCATCGTCATCAACATCATCATCATCATCATCATCATCATCATCATCATTGTCGTCATATTCGTCGTCGGTATGAGCCAAAAACGAAAAACAATCATTTTCTCGACCAAAGTACAAACAGTAAAAACGCCTCAAATAGGCCTCTTCGGAATCGAATCGCACCAACAAAACTAGGAAGCTCTGCTACTAACATCGGCACTAAAGTCACTTGGAATCGGCGATAAAACGCCCCATTTCTTCTGATAGGACTTATCGCATAGGAACTGGAGCCACGATACGCCCCTCAATTAGTAATCAAGACATCGATTTCATATTTTCGTTTCTGAATGGAATGTTCACAGCCGGAATTCAGCGAAAATACGTGAGCCCATGAAACACCAATAAATACCTGTTCATGTTCATGTTGATTCGTCGATCAGGTTTGATTTGATGGCCTTACGGCTGTTGATTTTTGTCAAAAACTTCGCATAACTTACCTGAAATCGACAGAAAAAATACATAAAAATGAAGATTAGATTCGGTATGATTTGATTTTTTTTTCTATCTTAACACTACTCAAAATATATACACACATATACATACATTTATTAAGACATTATCTTTAACGTAAATATTTGTGTTAGCAACATTCATTCCTGATAAGTAATCATTTCAAAATCGATTTTTACTTAAATATTTTCATAAAAATCGTTAATAAATCCATTATTAAAGTGTATCTATATTAAAATACTTTTCTGAAATATCTTTAAAATTTAATCCATAATAAATGTTGTTCAATTATATTGGAAATTTTTTAAAAAAAATATTTTTTTTAACTTTTAATTTTTTATTCTTTATTAAATTGTATCAACATTAACTTCTCTTTGAAGGCTTTCGTTTTGACTACTTGGCAGGGAAAAAAATTTCAGATTTAAAATATATATTTATTAATAGTTGCTAAATAAAGTTTATTGATAAATTTTATAAATTATTTTAAATGGAAAATATAAAGGATATTCTTAAGAATCTCTTTAACCGCATCCATCTTAGAGTTTGGAAAATACAGTCTCCTAAATTTAAAATTTGTCAAATAGTTAAACTAATAAAGTTAATATTTATTTAGAACGAAGTTTGCCATTTTAAAAAAAATTTAATTATTAATTTATTATTAAATAATACATTAAAATTATATTAATTCTGCAATTACTAATTTAGATTTGAGATAAAATGGCAAGGAGGTTTATGGGTCTGTATAAGGTAGGAAGGTTTTTGATTTCTTTTTGTGGTTTTGGTATCATTTCTATGATAAAAAAAACTTCCAAAGTTAAGAGAAAACATTATGTCCATAATAAAATAACCAAACTTTATATTTAAATCATAAAACATCCAGCGCCATCTATTAAAAAAATTTAGCATTAAAAAAATACGTTCATCCTTTTTTAAACGCACCTAAATTCATGTAAATCGGATAAAAGAAAAAGTGTGCTAATATTACAAAACAAAAATGGAACAAAGAGCAAATATAAAATTTTGTGTTAAACTTGAAAAAAAAATCGCTGAGACATACGAATTGATGGAAAAAGTTTATGGTGATGATTGTATGAGTCGTACTCAAGTGAGGATTTAAATGACGACCTAAGGCCAGGTCGTCCAGAAGCTAGTAATCGTGCTGAATTGGTGGAAAAAGTCCGTGAAATCATTGTTATCGATGCAAATTTTACTACGAGAATGTTGGCTGAGGAATTAAATACGAGTAAAAACACTATTTGTAGAATTTTAACTGAAGATTTGGGTAAAAGAAAGGTCTGTGCGCGTTTTGTTCCACATGAATTAAATGAAGACCAAAAAATCGCTCGTGTGGAGCATTGCAAAGACATTGTTGAAACTGCTGAAAACGATCCAGACTTTCTTGATTCGATCAGAACTGGTGATGAGTCATGGTGCTTTAAATATGACCCTGAAAACTATGCGTCAATCTGCTGAATGGAAGTCCAAAGGCGAGCAAAAATCAAAAAAATTGCGTTTTCAGAAGTCTCGAATCAGCACAATATTGAATACTTTTTATGATTCGAAGGGTATTGTCCACAAGGAATTTGTTCCAGAAGGTCGAACTGTTAATGGAGAATACACTATTTAAGCATTTTAGATCGTTTGTGGAAAAGAATTGGTCCTGAATATCCAGCAGGAAAACAGCTGTTTTTATTGCACGATAATGAACCACCTCACAAGACCAAAAAAGTGAACGAATTTTTGATAAAAAAACGGACTTCTCTCATCAACCACAATCCGTATTCGCCTGATCTATCACCATGTTACTATTTTCTATTTTCAAAACTGAAAACCAAGATGAAAGGAGCATTTTATGATGATATTCCAGCCATTCAAGCAGCCGTAACCGAGGTGCTGAAGAACATTCCAATAAATGACATAAAATAATCTATGCATGCGCTGGTTGATCGTTCCAAACGTTGTATTGAGTCTAATGGAACCTATTTTGAATAAATAATAACTTTCAAAGATAATATAATGTGTATTTTATTCTATATCCAAAAATTTTTGGGACACACTGTGTATGTGTATTAAGTACTAATTTTTTTTATTAATTCTTATTTTACACAACTAATTTTCAGAAATGAATTTGTATAACGAACTATGTAATAACAAAACACTTATAAAATTATTTAATTTATATTACAGAACAAAATCCTCTCCTCAAAATTAAAAAAAAAAAACATGTCTGGTAAGTTTTAAATGATACATAAAATTATCAAAATAATATTTGTAAAAAAGAGACAGAGAAAGGAGAAAAAAAAATTATTCTTTCTTCTTTTCGTTATTCTTCCAAAAAACGAGATGCAAATATTCTAACTCTTCTCCTTTTCTCTGTCTGATTTCGGTCAGAAACACAATAAACGCAATTTTTATTTTTGTCGTTCCCATTAACACATGCAACTGAAAGAGAGAGAAATAATCAATAAAAATAATATTGAATAGCGCACAGTCAGGCATGATTTTTTTTGCTATGGTAGGTGTGAGAGCACCAATATCCGCATATATGTGTAGGTGTTCTACGAGTACGGTTGTAACGTTTATTTTAAATTTCAAAATTTTTATATCATCCTCTTCCCAGGGAATAACCTAACATATTTTCAAAACCATACCAAAATAGTCACTATTAATTTAACATAATTTTTTTTAAATTACTTAATTTTTAAATATATAAGTTTGTGGAAAAAGAAATCCATTATTTTTTCCCTAGATGGCTCTAGTATTGATCAAACCTAAGATTAAAGAATACCTGGATAGGCCCTGACCGTATATGTATACGCAATTTTGTGTCGGAATTCCTGGTTTTGGTATCCCGTTGTTTCCATTTCTCGCCGCTTGGCATAGCTTTGTTTAGATTTTTTTATGTATACATGACACCCACTGCCATCTAGTTGTCGTAATACAAATTTATTGAATCGCAAAACCATAATTTATATTCATTTTAATTCAGTTATTGGAAACAAAAATACAATTTAAACACAGCAATTGGCAATTTTTATTTTTTGTACAAACTTATGATATGAAATGGAATTCTATTTTAGGTTTTTATTCATTTCGTAAATATCATTCAAATATAAAGCGCCTCAGTATTGTAGACTTGCGGAGAGTTTGAAAACTTAAATTCTCCATGAAAGGGGAGACTTAAAGGTATAGCTTTGTCATTTGTGAACTTGTTATTGTGTGAGAAAGAAAAGTGAAGTTTAAAGTGTAATTTTAATATATTTTGAAGTATTTACGAAAAAGTAAGTATTTTTATAAATAGTTATATTATTAATAAAACTTAATACGAATTTTTTATTCCAGAAAATGAAGTGTTTCGTTAATAAATGCTTCTCATACGAAGAAATGAGGAAACCGGGAATTTCTTTCTTTCGGTAAGTTGACTACTTTATTTTTGCTAAATAAAATAAGAAATACTTTATTTGTGATGCGCCTAAATGCCTTTTAGTGATTTATTTTATTGAAAAAGTGGTGAAAAAGTGAAGAGTTCGTCCGTCAATAAATGTCAACAAATTCGATGTTGACAGTTTAATGTTTACCATAAAATAGTACAGTGCCGGTGTATATAAAGTGTGTGTAAGAAAGTTTAAGGTACCGAAATTTCTTAATAGTGCAAAAAATACGTGTATTTCTATTAATTCTTAATTGTAAAAGTAAATGTTACGATCGTATATTTATATGTTAACTTTACAGGTTCCCACAAAATAAATGGTTAAGGGAAAAGTAGATTGTGGCAGCAGCATCCGGTATTCCCAAGAATAAATAATATACAATGAAATAAATAAAATGAAAATACATAATAAATAAATAAATATTTTTAAAAAAATACTGTATTTTATTGCATATTTACAAAACTAATTCCATCAAACAACAAGACCCGCAATATTAAAAAATCTGCTTCTTTACGAATAAATGACATCACATATGAAAAATGGTTTTGAACGAACCGCTTCAAGCGCATACTGAACTTTTAATTTGGCCCCCAATGATTTACGCCATTTCTGTTGCATTGCATGTATGTGCGTTCTACGAATGTATTGCAACAAAAATCCGACAGAATTTTTGTGTAGAGGCCTATCCAGTTCTTCTTTAATCTAAGGATCAAACAAATTCAAACTAATGCTCGTTGCAAAAGTGGCATTCCGTTTTAAAGAAAATTTTTTTACATTTTTTTATTGTCGATTCAGCAGGTGTGAGTTATAGGGTGTAAAACTTAGAAGTTAATAAAGAGCAAATTTGGTTTATTTTACAATTTTGCTTCGATAAAGATGAAAAATGTTGTCACAGCTAATTATTGGGTTGTCCGGAAAGTAAATTCGTTGTTTTCGAACAGAGGATTTAATTGTATTTTTTCACAACCAACTTCATACTTAAGTCGCATAATCATATATATTTTGACAGCTGATATATCAAGGCTTGCTTGTAAAAAAAGTTTTTGGTGGATACCCTTTTAAATATGGAAAGTGAAAAACAGCATTTTCGGCATATTTTACTTTTTTACTATAGAAAAGATAAAAATGCTGTTCAAGCAAGAAAAAAATAATCGGATGTGTATGGAGAAGATGTGTAAGTGAGCGCTAGTGCCGAAAATGGTTTGCAAAATTTCGATTCGGAAATTTTGATCTCGAAAATGCACCATCACGTTCTGGAAGGCCAGTTGAAGCTGATAAAGACACAATAAAGGCATTAATGGATGCAAATAACAACTCGTGAGATTGCTGAGAGATTAATTTTTTTGAATTCGACCGTTTATGATCATTTGAAACGGCTAGGTTTTATCTCAAAGCTCGACATATGTGTTTCTCATCTTCTTATGGAAAAAAATTTGTACCGTCGCATTGACGTTTGTGATTTGCTTCTCAAACGCCAAGCAAATAATCTATTTTTGAAGTGCATCATCACTGGGGACGAGAAATGGGTTGTCTATAACAATGTTAAGTGCAAAAGATGCTAGAGTAGAAAAGATGAACCGGATCAAAGCACTTCGAAAGCCAATATTGATCAAAAAAAGGGTATGTTTGGTGGAATTTCTAAGGAATCGTTAATTTTGAGCTTCTACCGAGCAACACAACGATTAATTCTGAAGTGAACTATCATCAATTGGACAAATTGAATGATTTACTCAAAGAAAAAAGGCTAGAATTGGTCAATAGGCAAGGTATAGTGTTCCAACAATATAATGCGAAACCACATACAAGTTTGACCACTCGGCAAAGGCTTTTATAGCTTGGATGGTATATACTGCCAGACCCACCATACTCTCCAGACCTAGCACCTTCCGATTATCATTTGTTCCGGTCTGTACAAAATTTTGTAGATGGTGAAACGTTTAATTCAAATGATGAGGTCAAAAATCACTTGGATCCGTTTTTTTTGCCAGAAAATAACAAAATTTTTATGTGCGTAGAATTATGCCAAAAAGATGGCAAAGTGTATTGGATCAAACTGGACAATATTTAATTGAATAAAATATTAATGCACTATATAAAAATCGTCTTTCACTTTTATAAAAAAACGAAATTACTTCCCGGACAACCCAATACAAGAAAATTTTTGTTTTGTCGATTCCGTTCCGGTATTTTAGATATTAAAGATACAACAGGAAAAAGTAGGCCCATCGTCGAAAATGTTGATAAAATCATGCAAATGATCGAAGTAGACCAGAATGTTGACAGTCCTAGCATCGCCCAGGTGCTAAAGATCGAACACAAATTGACGCAAAAGACATGGTGGATTGAATTTCCATCTGCGAAGCCTTGGCCAAACGGAACGAATTTGACCCATTTCTTAACCGGACGGTGACTGGAGATGACATACTATAATATTGTGCGAAAACGATCGTGGTCCAAGCGCGGTGAAGCCGCTCAAACGGTGATCATCTATGCGATGCTTCCATATGGCCAAACACAAAAATCAGATACCGTACATCTAAACCAGCTTAAGTATTTGATTATAAATTAAAATTTTATTCTGTATTAAGAGCTCAGAGGTTCTCCTCAGCAGCCAAATTAATTTTCTCTATTTACTATTGGGGTCATCTTTTGGGTCCCCAAGGAGCATACCTACAATTTGTCCATTAATAGTAATATATATATGATCCTTATTTAATGCATTCTATAGTTTTTTAGTGGCTCTTTCAATAGATGAATATGCCGCCACTATTGCGGTGCCATCTGAAAATGTAGCCATTAATATTTCATCGTTTCCTGGAATGTCTCTTGTATATAATTAGTACAGCAGAGGGCCTAGTACGCTTCCTTGAGGTATTCCTACTTTTATGTCTTTTAGATCAAAATATGCTTGGCTCTAAACTGCCTCTAAACTAACATTTATGAAAAGAGGAATTGAAAGAATTATTTTGGTAGATCTCTGAATAATATTGTTGTACAAAAAAGAAAGAAATTATTTCAAAAAAGAAAATCAATCTCATTACTGCTCTTGTACATTTTTTAGTTAAGGTAGAATTCTAGATTCACTATTTACAAAAATCTACAACCAATGCTGTTAATATCTTTTTTTTTAAAGATTTTTTTTTTATAATTCTAAATTAAAATATATACTTTAAAAATATAAATAATAATATTACTCGATTGAGTATAATTAAAAAATTAGTATTTTTTTAATAACAATCAACTTTTTTTATTTTGAAAAAAAAAAATATTAAATTAATTACTTGTTTAAATTTGAGAAAAAAATTGATTGATAGTAAAGAAAAGTTATAATTGATTACAAAAAACTTACTTCAAAAAAATAAAAAAAAGTAAAGTAAAAGTTCCACAAAAAAAAACCCATTGGAAAGCTTAGCAAAAGTCAAAAAATCTTACCTTTAAAGTTCATCAATTGCACAAAGTCATAGAGTACAAATAGAAAAGATAAAAATATAAAAAATTGAAACTGAATAAAAAAAAAATGCAACCACTTCACTACAGTCGATAAAACTTTGAAAATGTTTTCAGGAAACTGCTGGCAAACCTCTTGATTCACTTCGGAAATGTAATTGAATGATGTGACGTGAAGTTTAGTGTAATGCGCTCCATTTCCTCGAAATATTGTCATTTGGACACGCAACCCTAGCCGTTAAAAAGAAAATGTCTGAAAGATTCTCTTCTAAACCTCCCACCCCTCTTATTTTCGGCGTGTAAATTTCTATAAAATACTCCTTTTGACGTATGTTCATGATCGTAGGTATAAAAAATACCCAATCTAAATGTTTGTATGTGCTTTTCGAGGAATCCACATAGTTTGAGTGTGTATTCATGTACGTACAAGTGAGTATTGGTACGAAGTAAGAGGGAAGAAATTTGATAAAGTCTTGCTGTGATAAGAAGGCTACAAACTCTTAGTTTTTCCACTATGCAATCTTAATGCCTTGTCTCTCATTCACTAGCGAAAAATGGATTTTTTTTTTGGTTTTGCTGTGAGAAAGCCACAGCATATGCCAAACCCAATACAAACAATCATCCAAACGTATGTGCCCCAGAGAAATGGAATTTTTCCAAAAGTAATCTAAAATAATATTTTTAGCAAATTTACTTTAAAATTCTTCCAGACATAAGTCATTATTAGCGCTCTTATTCTTATTCCTTGCCATCCAGTTTGGGGTGCACTCAAACTGTGCCACCTTGTAGCGCCCGTTCCTTACGGTTCGTCTTTAGTTTTTAGCTCTACTGTTTTAGTAGGCACATGATTTGTGGGGTCTTTCCCGATTGCAGAATTTCCTCGAGTATGGGAAAAAATTACGGTTACAAAGTTATAAAGCTAATATTAAGAGGAAAATATGTTGAGAACAATGGCCAGCAGAATAAAGAAAGCAAAGAAGAAAAAAAAGGTAGTAACTCAGGACAAAACGAGAACTTTGCATGGAATGCGCTTAAAAGAGCGTACCAACCCGAAGTGAGCTCAACCAATTTCTAATATTTTTGATGAAACTTTATAAAAGAAATTCAAAATAGCTATAGAATAAGGGAAAAGGATCTGAAAGGGAAGGTTTACGTTTGTATGTATAAAATACACCACGTAAACGATGAGGAATTCTTTCTTTTAAGTAGGAAATAAGAGGAACAGAGTGTAACCCAAACCATTGGAAACCGTCTCACATTTCATCAAGTTCACCTTTATTTGATCACCTATTGTTCCTTCAGCTGTTTGTGGTGTACAAAACCCACTAATCATGATGGGTTCAAAGCTTATGAATTTCCGAGGAGTTCTCTTGCGTCCGATACTGATGGATGGAAGAGTGATTGCTCTGCTCTGGGCAGATTTGTTCATGCATCATTGTTGGGTTCCCGACCCAACCGCAGATGTGCATGTGAGTGAAAAGCGATTTCTTCCAAGAAAAACTTTTCGATACGGATGAGCTTTCAAATTGCGGCTATGATAGAGTTTCGTTGCTCTGTACATCTATCTGTCGGCCTGGTCTGCTTAGCCATTTGTTTGTTAGTTGTCTGTGCATGATACGTAGGAGTGCCCCCCATTCACAAGCATCGCTCTGATGATGCTTTGATATTGGCTAGATGGAAAAATAAAACAATGCGACAGAACAGGATATCAGGACATTTATCAAGCCATAACTTGGGGATTATTTTTTTAAATTATCTTGACACGGTTTCATTAATCATTCCAGCAGGATTGGCCAGAACTGAAAGGACTCTTAAAGTTCTCACTTTCTTCAAAAGGTTCAGTAGTTAGCACCAATTCCGATTGCAGTCTTCCCCAATGGAACCTTCTCCTCTGCTCATCATTATCCAAATACTTCTACTATACCACCCCATTTATCCTTATTTTATCCTTAGTGTCCGCTATTTTTTGCAATTGAATGCAGGCGTGTCCGAAATTTATGTGCAACGCAATTAGTTAACTTCATTCACTTCACCATTAACTTTACTATTTTATTTATTTATTTATTTATTTATTTACTTGACTGTATACTTTTTTGCACTCGTAAAATGTTTTTATCCACTGTTTTAATATTTTACATTTTACTCCCCAAACTCAGAATATGGCGGGAAAAAAACCCATTCTCTGCCACTTAAGTGCTCAGAATGAACCCGCAACTGAGAATGCTATCCAAAAAACTTAATCGTAATTTTTCTACAGCTTTTAAGTTTTTCTTTAGTCGACATTAAAACGCTAGAATCCTTTCTTATAACCAAGGATCATAACTTTGGATGTCTGTATATATTTTTATATTAATTGAGTATATGTGCATAAAGAAAGAAACCTTAAGAAATAATATTAATGGAAAATAACATTATTCATGAATAATTTAACAAAATATAATTGCCAAAAGCTTCTCACTAATATAAAACCATCAATGCTGAAACCCTGAGGTTAACTTAGTTCCAGAAATTTTTACACTATGAATTTACAATAAAGAAGAAATATTTTTTATCGTTGGAGATTGGAATGGATGCAAATAAATTCAAGAAGCACCCCTGTGAGAGTTAAAACTTGGAAAAAGATGTAGGTTCATTGGAAAAAAATCTGGTCAAATTTGTTATATTGTTTTTTTTTTTTTAATTTGGTGGAATTCAATCAATTTTATTAACATTGAAATATACAAAAAAAAGGTCTCTAAGACAAGAGCCAAACGAAGGGATTTAAGGTCATTTGGCGACTTCATGTTACGTGTCAATTGGCTTCCCCCTAATGAAACTGGCCGATAGATAACAGTTGGAGAAAATAATTAGAAGTAAGTTTAGTAAATTAAGGATAGGAATAGGAGGACTCTTATTTTTTTTAAATCCTAGATTAAAAGGCATTCATTTAGAATATGGAGAACGGTGAGTTGAACGCCACAGGAATGGCATATAGGACCAAAAAGGAAATCATTTGTAATTACGGTCTACCGACTCCGAATTCTGAGAAGTTTGCTTGTCCAGAACTTTGGAATGGTTGTTAAGTATACTAATTCTCTAGGGTTTGGCCAAAGCGCGAAGAAACATCATCCGCAGTCTTTTTGTCCACATATGGCTAGAGATGTAAAATGCCATATGGTCAGTAAACACATTAAATTTGGTATTACAATGAGCATAGACCGATGAAAATCCTTCCCCGTCAGTTGCCCAGCCTGCTTTTTGCCGAGCAGACCAGCGTAACTCCAGAACCCTTTTTGAGCCCCGGATTTTGAGGCCTCAAAGCCGTCATTAAAAATTAATATACGGCGTTGTTTAATTTGCACTCTCAACTGGCATTCTAACTACCTACCAGGTGCATAAGCTTAAATCCGTTGTTTGGTCATAGATGGCGTGAGTGAGCGTATTAAGCTACCATGGGCACGCCATACTTTTTTTATGAGTTTGACATCTGTCAACATTAAACCATCCGTCCGCGAGCCATGGGGAAGATTGAAAAGATCGGGAAATGGGTGCCGCATGAATTGAACGATAGGCAGATGGAGCGACGCCAAAACACATGCGAAATCTTGCTCGCCAGACAAAAAAGAAAGTCACTCCTGCATCGGATTGTGACAGACGATGAAAATTGGATATATTTCGAGAATCCTAAACGCGACAAATCGTGGGTTGATCCCGGCCAACCATCAACATCTTCCCCAAGACTAAATCGCTTCGGACGGAAGACGATTCTGTGCGTTTGGTGGGATCAGCAGAGTATCGTGTACTATGAGATGTTGAAACCTGGTGAGACTGTCAATGTCTACTGCTACCACCAACAACTGATCAAATTGTACTGTGCTCTGCATGATAAAAGGACAGATTATCAACACAGACATCACAAACTGATTTTCCTCCACGACAACGAACCGGGCCACGCGCTCGCTGAGCAGTACTTCGATTCTTACAAGTCGTTTTTTTCGATTCTTACAAAGTCGTTGCCGTGGTATCCACAAATTGCCCAAGAGATGAGAAAAATATGTAGCTAGTGAGGGCAAGTACATTGAATAAATTTGTTTTGCCTTTCTATGAAAAAAAACATGTTTTTTTTGTATAAAAAACACCGGATTTAAGCTTATACACCTGATAGTCAGCTTTGGATGGGAAGACTTTTGTTTGGGAAGGGGCACTTCTTTTTTATATGATTCCATACTTAATCTAGCGATATTCACCGCCAACAAACTGGGTGACTGCGAAAAATATTGTAGGGTCATCGACTGCAGCATTTATAAATAAAAGTGTGGAAAATTGATAAAATGCATCCACCAATTCAAGGTGAAGTTTCCTTTTTGCATCAACTCAGTGTCTTAAATACCCTCAACATTACTCCCGACTACGGTTTCCAATCCGTACGTGGGTGTGTAGGGAATTAAGTTAAAGGGCGGATGGATCCCTTTTCAACTTGGAGATCATTAAGAAAAGACGCTGATGGATAAAACTAGTTTTAAGAGAATAGGGAGAGGATATCTCTCTTTGGAAGCAGAGGTCTTTAAAAATAAAGGTTAAGCGTACGAGAGGTTTTCGACGAGCGAAGACTGCACCGGGGAAGTCCAGTGTGCTCCAATAGCTTATCAAATAGAGCGATTGTATCTCCCACCTCGCCTAATGATAATTCCCACTATTTTCATGGAATCTGCCGGATCACAGCTTTTCTTCCTACAAACATGGAGGAAAAAGGTTTTTTTTTAAATGATAGCTCCAGTTTTATTATTTCTTCAGTCATTCACCCTGAACGTAATTTTATGTACTTGGTTGAGTGTTTCGTGGTAATAAGATTAAGCGACTAATACGAAAAGATTGTAGCCGTAGAAGAAGTATGTCATTAGTACGAGTGATATAAGCAGTGCATAATCAAGAACCTTGGGGAATACCATCGTTTTCCATTTAGCGTTTTTACGAAAAGTAATCGTCCGCCCTAACCGTTAAGGTTCTACCCGTTAGGTTGGATGGCAACAGAATTAAAATGGCCAACTCAAATCCTTCAATTAAAAAGTTAATATTTTTCTATAATTAAATAAATATAAAATTCAAAATATCAATAAATATTAAAATTTTGACTACATTAACTACATAAATATTACAGAGAAAAATTTCCATCGTTTAGAAATTATTAATTTTTTTAATTAAATCGATTTTCTGTTTTTGTTTTTCTTATCAAAAGTTTTTAAACAAAAAACCTAACACGAGCTATTACAGCAACATTAGTCAGCATTGTTGCAGCAACATTCAATATTTAGTTCAGCAACAAATCAGTCTGAATTCAATTTCGATATTGATTAATTCAATCCTTTGCCTTGGTGAGCATATTTAATTAATTTCGGAATTTATTTTACATATAATATATAAACTATAGTAAATTGTTTTTTTTCAAAAGAGAAAATGTCGAATAAAAAATATTCCAAATTAAATGAATTTTTATTTTTAGACTTGCTTAATAAAAATATGTTTTTGAACTGATTTACTCTCAAGACTCTCTGAAACGTTCGTGCAAATTCTCTTTCGTCGTCATGTTATCCGTCGTGTCTTTAGCTTTACGATTTATTTTACAAATACCAACTTTTACCTGAACTCGACTCTGCAAATACCAGTTAGCCATGGTATCGACTTTTTTTTATTATTATCTTTAGTTATGATTTGCTCCACTTTTTAGGAGATAATCGATTGTATTTGATTTCGTTTATAGTATTTAGTATTCAACTGTTTCCGTGGTGTAGTGGTTATCACATCCGCCTAACACGCGGAAGGCCCCCGGTTCGATCCCGGGCGGAAACAGATTTAATATTTTCCCTTTACTCCTCCCTAAGCTAACCGAAGTAATGAGTTTATGGGTAAATTTTTTTATATGTTTACTTTTTTTTGTTATTGAGTAAAGCAAGGAGGAGCACTTTATGACATTTTCGGGAAAAAAATCCTGAAATTCATGTAGAGGAGCAAAAAAAATATTTTATAGCATGTTTTGCATTGAACTATAAAATTTTGTACTTTAATATTACGATGCCATCAACCTTTTAGTGGTATTGATGTCTTGGTTTGGTCTTAGCTACAAGACGATAATGTGAAATCTGTGAGTTTTGGTCCGATGGGAAAAATGCCATCAGTGCGTTTATGGTTTGGAACCAGAGATGGCTGAGTACAAGATTCAAAACTTATTATAGCTACCAAATAAAGACAAAACAAGATAGCAAACCATCATAAGAATGGAGAAAATATTGCACTTTATTATATTCTGCGTTGTCTCATATATCCCGAGGTGGTTTTTATTATATATATTTTTATTTGGTAGCAGCTCAGATTCAATTTGACACTACCTCCCGACCTTCGGTTCGTTATTTGACTCCCTTTTTTCTTGTGTAGCCTTCTTCTCCGCTGGATCAACAAACATTAACTCTGTATCTTGAACATCCCCCAAACTAATTTGATTGCTCGACATTCTAAGAACAAAGATTGTTAATATGTCCATACCGACTACTACCGCAATTTTTTCTTCATCATATATTTTTCTTTTGTTTGTATTTTCTTTTTGTATATTTTGTTCTTACCCCTTTCGACACTTTGTTGTTTTATTAACAGTTTCTTACACATAGAGGGGGACATAAGAAAACCAGGCGACATAATGGAGACCGGATACCTAATAGCCAGGAAACATAGGAAGAAAGAGTAACTGGAAAGTAATTTTATACTCGCATCCTGTATGTTTCGAATAATAAAAATCCTTTTAACTATGATTCTCATTCCTTTCAATATCCAACTCTGGCAAAGTGGCTTAAATGCAACCCATCATGCCTAGTCTGTTCCACGTACCACCATCGTTTCGTTCTATAGTTATGACCCAAGCTTTATCTTTCTTATATCGACTTGCAAATGGTTAAAAATGCTATCATTTGCTACCCCACAAAATCTCGGTCTGATGGTGATGATCTTTTTTATTCTATAAGAAAAATATCGCGAATGGCGTGATAGAACCTATCACCCACTCACCCTAAATGCAATATGCACCATATCATTTACGTGCTGTAGAGATTTAATGTCAATCTACTATAATGCAATTAAAAGTGGAAAGAAGATGCTCTGTCCAAACAGTGGCATATCCTTCGAGATGAACGTATAACAATATCTAAGATCCTACACATTATCCAACATCCGGTCGCTTCCGATGATAGTACAAGTTTGAACCCAAAAATAGAATTTTTTTTTAAATCTGCACTAACCGAGTATGACCTATGAACATAGCCGTATCATTTTATCCCTTAGCTAACTCAGTCAACCCTCAGTTTAGGTCATCAAAATCGTCATCAGCATCAGTTAAATCTAAAAAGACTTATCACAACAGATTTGCCAAAGTAATCAGTAAAACAAAATGGGACATAGTTAATGTGGTTGCAAAGCTTGTACAGAAATCCATAAAAATAACGATTTTAAATTCAAAATGTTAATGTTCATAATAAAAATTTAACTCTTCAACAGAAACTACTACTTATCCAAAGATTATCGTTAAACGGTTGAGAATCTTTTAAATGCACTTTTAAAATAAATATTCAACAAAAATCTATTCTATATAATTTGAAAAACTAAAAATATTAATGTGATTAAATTATAAAAATCTAAACGAAATGAGTTGAAATTAAGTGAACGTAAAATTTACTGATTTTAATATAAGAACAGACGTTAAAAAGGTAAAAATTATTTAAATTGACGAGCTATATAGAAAAAATTAAACTGTATAATGCAAAGGATCGTTTCAGCATAAAAATCTTTGCTAATTAATAATAAAATTTCTTAAGAAATAAATCCACTGTTAATTTTGAGATATTTTTTATAAAACGAAATATTGGAAAAATTCGCAAATGTTTTTGGCCCTTTAATATAAAGAGAATATTAATTAAGAAATTATTAATTCTATTAATTTCTTAATTAATAGTCTCTTATATTAATTAAGATATTATTAGAATTAATAATTTCGACTTAATTCTGAAACCACCGATTTTTTTTAAAATAAAAAAAAAACGTCTACTTTAGTGCAAAGTATAA
Organism: Atherix ibis; assembly: GCA_958298945.1. NCBI lineage: Eukaryota > Metazoa > Arthropoda > Insecta > Diptera > Athericidae > Atherix > Atherix ibis. The sequence continues at coordinate 22,911,275 of OY282605.1, read as the reverse complement.
TAAAGCCCACTCTTCCAAAAAGAAAAAACATAAAATGATGTTTTTTTAAAAAGAAAAAACTTGAAAAAAAATTCATTTGTGCTTAAGAAAATTTATCTTTATAAAATTTAAGAAAATTGAAAAATTAAAATATTTCAGTTTTCTTTTGTATGCACGAGAGGGAGTTGTCCGCCTGTGTGTTGGCAATCATTTCTCGTATGGGAATTGCGAACATTTGTGAGGTTCTTTTTTATTATTTACCACCGATAATGTTAGGTCTTTGAAAATATGTAAAAGTTAATAATTGGGATAGCCATTCTTTTGTACACTTATATTGATAAGAATTCCTCCTTTAAATAAATTGTAAATTAGTTAATAATTCTTAATTAATTGTGTAAATTATGAGTTTAAACAAGAACGACACTTTTCAAACTGATCGTAACAAAGTTCATTTTTAAAAATTAAATAATATAAAGTGATGAATTAATTTTAATAAATTTATATTTTACTATTTATATTTTATATTATTTTAATAAATGTTATAAGTTTTATCATCTTTTTTGAATTAAAAAGTGATAAATAAAATGTATAAGCCATACAAATGCATTTATGAAACATTTACGCACACACAATATCTGCAATTCAAGCGGTACATCGAATCAAACACTTTGCATATTCGATAGGCGCTAATAAAATCAAGCAACTGAAACTGTGATCGATATCGATCATAATTGAACTTAAAATGCTTGTCTACTTAAAATTTCTTATGATTTAAACAATCAATTATCTACCACTACTAGATGCAGGTGCAAAAATGGTTATTTTAATACAATTAGAGAACTTCTCTATGGAAATAGTATCAACAAAAAAAAAAAACAACCTCACGATACCATCATGAAACCAAAAACGTATGTATGCACGATTGCGTACATTCGGGCGCACAATGTATTTGGTACGTAGGTTAAGTTTATTTGGTTTTCAGTTTAACTAATTTTATTTTTTACTCCTCAAATTGGATACAATCCCCCTCCCCCCCCCCCTTCGGATGTAAAACTATAAAACTATTTCTCCTACACCTATGTGTATTTTTTATTTTTTTAAAAACACCATTAATTACGGATTTTTTTCTTTTTAGTTTTTGTGTAATTTTTTCGATTTTTAAAAATGCGACTTTTGCGATTATTTTATTCAATTTGCGATTCTGTAAAACTTAAAATATTTTCTTTTTTTTTATCTATCGTATTTTTTACACGGAGAATTTCGAATTAAATTATTTCATAGATTATATGTAGTGTTATTTTCTCTTAATTAAATCAATTAATTTTCATATAATATGTAAAATGTATGCTTCGGTTAAGAAATAATGCATTCGTTGTGATAAACTTAAAATGTTTGTCTAACTTACAGACTCATTAAGAGAAATTTTGTCATCTTCCGGCTATTAGGCCATTAATCGATAATATGTATTTTTTTTAATAATCAGTTAACATTGTCAATAGTCACGAACATTTTTTAAAAAGGATAAAATGGAAAGGCGACAAAAATCCCATTCGAAACAATTAAAATAATAAAAAAAAAACTGTGCAAAAACTATATTAAAACTGTTTCAAATAAACATAAAACTAAATGAAAATGAACTGCTAGCATGGAAATAAAATTAAATGGAATGGGAAATATGCAAACATGGAAAAAGAATTGAGTGGAAAATATTTGAGTTGAAATGCTAAGAAAATTCCGTCGTTGATGGAATTATTTCCTCCTGTTGCTCTGGTGTCGTTATCGGTGGTGTTGTTGTTCTTGTTGGTGTCATTGTCGGCGTTAGAAGAATTAGTTCATCCATCCGCCACTAACATCCGCCATCCGTTGAGGGTAGTTCTTTTCCAACAGCACCAATACCCACAACCTCACACCACCACTCCGCCCCCGCCCCCACATTCCTTTGTATGTATTTTAACATTGATGGGCTTTTACCGAGAAAATTAACGAGGAAACGAGAAAGCAAAGCTATTCGAGCAAACAAGGAACCTTGAAATAAACCAAGCCATCAACGATCCAACGGTGCCTAAAAAGGGGCCAGGAGTAATAGAGCTTTGGCTGGGACATCCTTCGTCGCGCCGTGTCTAGAATGCCAAGTAAATATGCAAATTGGATCCCATACTACCAGAAGTATGACTGAACGAACCAACCATTCAATAAATGCATGGCAATCTAGAAATGATGCTAACGGTAATGGTGAAGGGTGACAGTAAATACGATAGATGTCTACAGGGTGGGCAGACCTATAGGTATATGTGTTTCGACCCAACCCCAATACGGTGATGGGCCATTCGTACGAATCTCATTTGATGCGTAACAAGTTTGTTGGCGCCATATCGACCGACATTTGTTTATTCATTTATTCAGAGATGGCTGGGCGATTTACATAGTACATTCGATATGATGACGACCGAATGAATTTGCTGCGTGACAGACTGAAACAAGAAGAAAGGGTGCGGCTCGGGCAGTGTGTTCATATTTGTATAGAGTGACTAGGAAAAACGGGGAAATACAATAGTTTGCAGTCCGGTGACACATTTGGGGCCAACCAAGTCCATTTTTGTGTTGCATCCCATTTTCTTCGAGATACTCGAAGGATTCGATAGCATCAAGCAATGATGGATATTGTATAACTTTAAAATTGCCTACAATTCCAAATGTTGCGATTATGTCTTGAGGGGTAGAAAATCTGAACAACTATCTATCGCTGTTAACCGAATGTGCGGCAAGAAAAGCGAAAAAGTGGAAATAAAGACCAAATCATAAAGTCAACTAGTATTCGAATTATAAACAGTCAACATTATAGAAACAAATTCATATAAAATTGTAGAAAAACCATGAAAAAATCTTTTATTTTGACACCGATTGATTTGGTCATTTTTGCATATCACTTTTGATTTAGAATTCTATGAAAAAAAATATGTCACAATATTTAATGTTGGGAGATATTATGAAAATTTAACATAATCTAAATATTTGATTATAATAAATAATAAATTCATTTTCATGCTGACTAAAGGATATTTTTTTTTTTTAAAGAAAACATAACATTTTGAGATTTTTTTTGCAGCAGTTTTTTGGATTTTATATTTATTTACAATCCTTGAACCAAATCTATTGGGTTGGCAACTAAATGATTGCATATTTTGTCAATAGATGGTATTTCCAAAAAGGTAAGAATGCATCGCAGGTACACAAGAAGTTATGTGCCGTATATGGGAATGAAGCGTTGAAAAAAACGCAGTTTTTGAGATTTTTCAGTAAAAAAAGCGCAACGATCCAGTTGAAGTTGATGAGACCCATATCAAGGTCATTATCGATTCAGATCGTCATAGCACAACATGTGTGTTTGCAGAGAAGCGCAATGTATAGCTTGGCTATGTTAAGAAACTCGATTTATGGATTCCTCATCAGCTTAAAGAAATTCATTTGACGTAACGCATTAGCATCTGCGATTCGCTTCTGAAACGCAACGAAATGGATCCATTTCTGAAACGACTGATAACTGGCGACGAAAAGTGGATAGTTTACAACAACGTTAATCGGAAACGATCGTGGGTGATGCGAGATGAACCACATCAGACGAAAAGAAGATTATGCTGTCAGTTTGGTGGGATTATACAGGGAGCAATGCAGTTCAAGAAAAGCGGCCAGAATTGGCAAACCGTAAGGGTGTTGTTTTTCAGTATGACAATTCAAAGCCGCACACATCTTTGGTCTCTCGCCAAAAATTATTGGAAATAGGTTGGGATGTATTGTCACATCCACCATATAGCCTCAACATAGCGCCTTCAGATTACCATTTATTTCGTTCTATGCAGAACTCCTTAAATGGTAAAATTTTTAACGACGCTGGTGATGTAAAATCACATTTAATTCAGTTTTTTGTTAGCAAAAGTAATAAATTTTACGAACACGGAATTATGACACTGCCTGTGAAAGATGGCAAAGGGTCATCCATAAAAACGGACAATCCCTAATTGAATAAAGTTCAAAAAGTATCGCGAATTTTGTGTTTTTTTTTCAAAAAATAGTTATTTATTCATGAATATCTCTTTTGTCCCCTTCAAAGTAATCCCCACCAGATATTATAAACTTGTGCCAACGTTTTTTCCAATCCTCGAAGCACTTCAAAAAATCATTTTTTTGTGATCTTGTTAAGCTCCTTCTTCGATCCGTCTTTATCTCCTCCATCATAGCATAGTGTCGTCCTTTCATGGGGCTCGTCAGTTTCGGGAACAAGAAAAAGTCACAGGGGGCCAGATCTGGGGAATACGGTGGCTGAGGCATTATTAGTGTGTTGTTTTTGGCCAAAAATGGTAAAAGCCAATTTGTTTGTTCTTCCAAAAATCCGGGCGTTTCTGGCGGATTGCTTCATGCAACTTGCGCATAACTTGCAGCTAATATTACTTATTGACCGTTCTACCCTGTGGCAAGAACTGATGATGCACCACGCCCCTGCAATCGAAGAAAACTATAAGTAAAACCTTCACATTCGACCCAACTTGACGCTTTTTTCGGTCTTGGCTCCTGCGGCAGCTTCCATTGGGATGATTGAGCTTTGGTTGCGACGTCATAACCATAAACCAATGATTCGTCACCAGTTATGACCCTCTGGAGCAAATTTGGGTCGTCGCGGACAGGGTCCAACAGCTCTTTAGCAATGTTAATGCGATGCTGTTTTTGGTTGAAATCGAGCAAAAATCGAAGACGAGCTAAAACACGTGCAAGCAAAGCAGCTGTCAAAAATTAACTGAACATTTAAAATGGCCGAACTTGTCGGCATAAGTGAGAGACATGTACAGTCCTCGTATATAATAAAAAACTAATTTCAAATTAATAAAAAAAATTAATTTCAATTTTTCAGAATACTACGATCTGTTCTAGAGTATGCAAGTTTTTAAGCAAAAACCAGGAAAAAATCTATTTTTATGAATTCAGTTTAATTAAATAAATTCACTTCTGTACTCATTTAAGACTTGAAAATATGCACCAATTTCGTCAGCTTAAGTCAAAGTTCTGTTATGTGTGTTTACATGCGAACCTTGCTTACCTGACGACAGATCAGTTATTTTGATTTGTGCAAACTGAAAGTGCCACAAGACCTTGATAAAGAGTCATTGAAGGGTTGCTAGAATCACACAAGAGGTCAATAACCTCTTTCGTGATCCTAGAACCTCTTACATGGCCTTGAAGGTCAATTTACCTGTCCTAATGTCAAAGACCAATAATCTTATAATTGTATATGCGTAAGACTTATTATAGCCAAAACACATTAGCTGGTTTCAAATAAAAGGTGATGACTCATGCGGAGTCTGGTTTTTGTTTAAAAAAAAATGGTTGTGCTCAGCAACGAGGTTTGTTTATTTTCGAAGTTTTCAAATTAGAGGAAGGATCCAGTGGCCCAAAAAAAATATGGTTCCACCATTGTGACTTGGTGTCAAATAAAAGGTGAAGATTCACCCATTCTGGGCCTGTTTTTTCTTTAACAAATTTCAGTGGTCATTAAGTTTGGTTGCCTTCGAAGTTTTCAGCTCTCAGTTTTCTAATTCGATAAGATGACCCAGTGGTCCTACAAAATCTTAACTCACCAATGTGACTGGTTCCAAATAAAAGGTGAAGACCCACCCATTAGGGGCCTGTTTTGTACGTTATTGACCTCTTTCGTTATCCTAGCACCCCTCACATGACCTTGAAGTTCAATTTACAGCTAGAATTACCATAAAGTGCAATGACCTGCCCTAATGTCAAAGACCAATAATCTTATAAATTTATATGCCTAAGACTTATTATAGCCAAAAAATATTAGCTTTTAATTTAAAAATCGATTTTTAACAAATACTTTTACAAATTTTTCTACGTCTTCTCTTCTCTTTTGTTTTAACAATATATAAATTTCCTTAACCATTTCTGGCATATTTCGCAGAAGAAAAAAATTTCATCCTAATAACGACATGTCATTACAATAATTCTTCTCATGATAAGTTAAACTAATAAATTACCTATAATTGTTGAAAGAAGATTTGGTAGGACGAAAGAAGAGAATACTAAAAAATTTTTACCCCCCTCAGTAAATTTTCTATTATATTTTTTCTTTTTTATCGAATTTCACCCCATATTTTACAAATGCTTTTCGTTGTTTTAACTCATTTTCTGTAATAAAATTTTCAACTAGAATTAAAAGTTTTAATTAACTGACAGACTTGGAAAATATTAATGACTGAACTTGCCCGGCAATTTTGCATAATGAAACCCTCGGCTACTTTTTCCCATTTGCATTGGCATTTATTTGTCTGATTGCTTCCGGACTTTTCAGCTTTACGAGAATGATTTCCCAACTTGAATTTAACAAAATTTAATCTTCAACTTCTTCTCTCAATATACCATTTCCTGTATATCTAAATGACTTAATAGCATACATTTTACATATTTTGACTCTTTTCTAACAATTGTTTTATTTCTCTTTTTGTACTCGTTATTTTAATTATAAATTTTTTATGAAAAACTACGATTTTATAAATACACCCTTTTCGAAATGGAAAAAGGATTTAGTTGAAGATTGAAAAAAGAAAATCTTCTTTGATTGTCCGTATAGATAATAAATTTGCTAAGAATAGAAATGCGTACTTTCATCAAATCGAGTCAAATTCATCTAAAACGGATTAAAATTGGAATTCAATTTGAAAATAATAATACTGGCATAGTTAAAAAAAAGGATATAATAAATGTAAGACTTATGAAATTTTTCACTTCGATGAATTACTGATAACTTAAGTTGTTATATTATTTTTAGTAGGTTTTTTGTTGAAAATTTTGTATGAATTTGCTTTTTTCGGGAATTTTTTTTTTTTTTTTTTTTGTTAGGGAAGAATTTCCCTTTACTTGGATGGATTTTTTTTTGTTTTTTTTTTTTGTGTTGTAATGATTTTCCGGCTTAGTTTCTGTCCACATTTCTATCAAAATGTCTTCCTGTTTAATAGAAATCCTTAGTATCCGGTTTTTGCTCAGTTTTATTTTAGTTCTTATTATTAGGATGTTTGCGCAGCAATCGAATCCAGACGGGGATTATGAGAAAATCCTTAATGACCTTTGATAAGCGACCCAGTTTGATGATTGATGAAATGTATTCCTCTTTCATGCGTCGCAAATTTTTCGGTATACGTTAGTGAATGGTGTAAATTGAAGGAAGAACTAATAATTGATTAATTCGACTCAAACGATGAAAAGCTTCCTTTTATCTACAAGCCCTACATTCACATTTATCGATAATTCCTATTCAATGTATATGTAAGACCATATTTAGATACTTGATCGATCGTTTGATGGTATCGACACAAGGTATGAAAATAGTTTTACGTTATGTAGAAATCAATCGTATATGATTTGTCTTGAAGGAAAAAAACTCATAGCAATTTCAGCAGGTAATTTTTTCAAATGTCATCAATCTAAAAGGTTTTTTTTGCGTATTTTTATTTTGATATTTAACTTTTTTTTCTTCTATATAATCCAAGGAATAGGCGGTAATAATTATTTATGTATATATGTAAGTAGGTAAATAGTATATCTAAATTATATGTGAATTCTCAAATATCTTGTGTATAAATATAAGTTAAATTATAGATGAGCAATAACTAGATCGTATCGCTTGAAAAAATTGTGACGCTAAAAATTTTGAACGAGAGCCAGGCGCAGAGCCAGGTCATCTGCCGACACATGAATAACCAGTTAAAGGCATACTGAATATGATATGATACCCTGATGATGATTCCCTTATAGTGGATAAGCAATCCTACCTAGCAACCATGAAAGTTTACTTAAACCCCAAAAAGGCTCTGTGTTTTTTTTCTTATTAAATAACAGCCATTTTAAAATTACTATAAAAAAAACAAGCGTCTTTGGTAAGAACTGAAATTTTTCAAACACAAACAGGCAATGCATGAGGCTCATCTTTCATTTAAAACCAGTCACACTGGTGAGTAGAGATTTTGTTGGGCTACTGAGTATCCAATTAGAAAACAGCGACTTTAGAAACTTTGAAAGTAAACAAACCCACTTAATGGTCAATAAAATTTTTTAAAACACAAAACAGACCCCGAATGAATCTTTGCCTTTTATTTGGAACCCCGAATGAATTTTTGCTTTTAAAAAAAAAACACACCTCGCTGCTGAGGACAATAATTTTTTTAACAAAAACCTACTTAATGACTACTGAAATTTGTTTAAATAGACAACAGCCTCCGAATGGGTGGGTATTCACCTTTTATTTTCAACTAGTCACACTGGTGAATCGAGATTTTTTTGCGCAACTGGGTCACTCATCTAATTAGCAAACAGCGAGTTGAAAACTTCAAAAGTAAACAAACCTCGTTGCTGAGCACAACAATTTTTTTAAACACAAACCAGGCTCCACATGAGTCATCACCTTTTATTTGGAACCAGTCACACTGGTGAGTGGTGAATTTTTGGGCCACTGGATCCCTTCTCCAATTAGAAAACAGCGAGTTGAAAACTTCGAAAGTAAACAAACCTCGTTGCTGAGCACAACAATTTTTTTAAACACAAAACCACTTAATGACAACTGAAATTTGTTTAAACACAAAATAGGCCCCGAATAGGTATTCACCTTTTATTTGGAACCAGTCACACTAGTGAGTCGAGATTTTTTTTGGCCACTGGATCGCCCGTTCAATTAGGCGAGTTGAAAACTTCGAAAATAAACAAACCTCGTTGCTGAGCACAACAATTTTTTTAAACACACACCAGACTCCACATGAGTCAACACCTTTTATTTCGAACCAGTCACACTAGTGAGTGGTGAATTTTTGGGCCACTGGATCCCTTCTCCAATTAGAAAACAGCGAGTTGAAAACTTCGAAAGTAAACAAACCTCGTTGCTGAGCACAACAATTTTTTTAAACACAAATCACTTAATGACAACTGAAATTTGTTGAAACACAAAATAGGCCCCGAATAGGTATTCACCTTTTATTTGGAACCAGTCACACTAGTGAGTAGAGATTTTTTTTGGCCACTGGATCGCCCGTTCAGTTAGGCGAGTTGAAAACCTCGAAAATAAACAAACCTCGTTGCTGAGCAAAACAAATTTTTTAAACACACACCAGACTCCACATGAGTCATCACCTTTTATTTCGAACCAGTCACACTAGTGAGTGGTGAATTTTTGGGATACTGGATCCCTTCTCCAATTAGAAAACAGCGAGTTGAAAACTTCGAAAGTAAACAAACCTCGTTGCTGAGCACAACAATTTTTTAAACACAAAACCACTTAATGACATCTGAAATTTGTTGAAACACAAAATAGGCCCCGAATAGGTATTCACATTTTATTTGTAACCAGTCACACTGGTGAGTCGAGATTTTTTTGGCCCACCGGGTCACTCATCCAATTGGAAAAAAGTGAGTTTGAAATTTCGAAAGTAAACAAACCCATTTAGATGAGTGACTCAGGGGCCAAAGAAAATCTCGTCCGAGCAGCCTGACCTGGTTTCAAGTAATAGGTTAAGACCCCATGCAGTTATGCGTCTGCAGGTGATTCGAAACAAACAGTCTAAGAACCGGCACACAATTTCTTTGTTTTGCCTGTTTCATTTCTGTCCACCACTGCTTTGTATTAGCGATATTTTTACTTTTCTAAACAGGAATGTGAGTTTAGCCAATCCCAATTTGCATGATTTCTTTATGACAACTCATATTTTTGTGTCTGCGGTGTGATTTAATTTGAAATTTCCCATTAATGGAGTATTTAAAACTTATAAAAGTATTTTACTGATTCTTTTGGATAGAAATATTTTTCGAGGAAATTTGTATTAAACTTACATTGATAATTAGGAAGAAAAATATTTCATAATAATGTAGAAAATAAAGAATAATAAAACCCCTCATGTCAAATAATCTAAAAATACTACTGACAATCTAAGGTGAACATATCAGAAAAAGCTCCTAAAATAGTCTTTTGAGAAAAATTTACCTCTTACAGACAAGTGCATACCAAAAATATAATATCTTTTGACATTTTCCAAAAATTAAATCCGAAAGCCGAAAATAATTTTTACTAATTTGCAAGCGTTCAAAAAAAAAAAAGGACTTTTAAGTTGACATCAAAAAGTTTTCTAATGCAACACCGACAATCTATTATTTACACTCTTATCTAATAATGATTTCAAGTTAAAAATTTAAAAGCTCGAATTTCTTTGAATCGCTCATCAATTCTAATACCACCATTGGTAGGTAATTTTCATAAGAATCAAATCGAGGACGAATAATAGAAAGTTTTGTTGTTTTCTATAAAAAAAATTTCACTCGTATTCGTATTATCGTCAATTCGATCCAGTGCTTCTGTAAGGAACACACAGAAAAAGAAAAGCCTTCACAAAGCTGGCAGCTCTTATCTAATTAGTTTAATATTTTTAGCTTTGTTGGCAAATTTAACGTTCAAGGAGTATATTTTTATCGTTTACATCAGAATGGAAGTACATGGAAAATGATTCGAGAACATTTTCAGGCATTGTTGAGTGTCGACGGTGAAAGGCGGCTGCTGGCATTTATTCATACCCGGCAGGGGTGACCAGAGTGAGAAATTGTGTCATTTCTTTTTTGGAAAAGGAGAATGAAAAGTCAAGAAATACACTTTTGTCGGTGCTACGTGACAATTCTCTAAAGCTGAAAAAAAAGAGCCTCAGCATCAATCGAGAATCGAATTACCACTCTAAGTGCCCCATAATCATACATGTACCTAAGAACGTATATGTATGAACGTATATTAAACTATAGCGTTCGTATTGTAGGGATGTGAAAGTCTTATACATAGTTTATTTTGTCATTTACTCAAATTGTGTACATCCACAAAGTGAACGGTAACGGACCAAAGAAGGGTAGGTAGGAGGCTGTGATATGAGAGCTGTACTATCGTGATCAATGTGAAGAAGCAGAATGCCAATAACCACACTTCGATTCCAAACGTTTCCTTCCGAACCGCATACTCGACGGTGGTGCGTTTCACACCAAAAACCTTCAAGTTCCGTCCTCAAGTGGTTTGTATGGTTTGTGCGGCAATGGTTTATTCTGGCCTCTATGAATTCTCGATATTGAATAAAGTTCCTTCCAATATCGTCGTTGAACTGCAAAGTGCCTCCCATCGTCTAAAAGCTGGGCCCATTCCAACTTACAAAATTTCCCTTCCGAACGTGCTCCAAACTAAAGCCCCGTGCTGGTATACCTCTCAGTATGGAACATGTTCATATGTGCAGCGTGTGCACTAGAATTTTTGTTTATCTTTTTTTCCTCTCATACAATTTTCTTCGACTTGTAAATACTCGTACGTATGTGTACGTAACCGTATATGGTCGTATGTACTCGGAAGTAGAAATGTTGTTTTTATTTTAATATCAAAAGCATCTTTTTTTTATAGACTCTTGCAGAAAAATGTTTAAGCATTGAACGAAAGTCATTGAGAAACTTTTCATTGGCCACACTGCAAGTATCTATTAAGTTTGATGAATAAAAAAAAACCACTTTACACTATTTCAAAAAGCTTAAGTGTGATTTTTTTTTGTATTTGAACTTTTCCTTTTTTCTTTTGTCAAAAGATAATTACCTTTATAGTAGTTTTTAGATAGAAAAAATAAAATTTTATCAAGTAGTTTTGCCTTTTTCGTGTACTCGTAAAAAACAATTTTTTTATAAATTGAAATTTTTTTTCCTTCTAACAATAAATTTACTTGTTTTTTTTTATGTTATTATTTTCTATAAAAAACTATAATTTTTTATGATATATGATAAAATATCCTTGAAAATTTTCTACTTAAATATCTGTCTGCGTTTGCCATAAAAAAAATATTATTCATTTCTGAGTTTGGAAAGTAGTAGTTCTATCGTCTTACCAATATTATATAATTATACATTTTCAGATAAAATTTATTTAACTTAAAGTTTGCCATTTTATATTATATATATTTAATTTAGTAAGAAAGGCGGTAAAATTACGCAGAAAATACACCAATTGGGTGATGGAACAATTGGCTTTGGATGGTGATTTTTTGAACAAAAATTTTCTTCAACAATGAGTTTAATTTTTCGATCAGCGGATATGAAGAAAATAAGTAAAATTATCATATATAAGACTATGAAAATTTACAAACGACTGTGGAATAGCCAATGTATCTGCATTTCCGTTTTTCCAAAATACTGGGTTGTTCGGAAAGTAATTTCGTTTGCTGATGAAGACACAATAAAGGCATTAATTGATGCAAACCGGCAAATAATAACTCGTGAGATTGCTAAAAGATTAAATTTATCGAATGCGAACGTTCATGATCATTTGATAGCTGTTTATCTGAAAGCTCGATATATGGACTCCTCATCTTCTTACGGAAAAAAAATTGTGCCTTCGTATTGACGTTTTGATTTGCTTCTCAAACGCCAAGAAAATGATCCATTTTTTGAATTAAATCATCACTGGGGATGAGAAATTGGTTGTCTAAAACAATGTTAAGTGAAAAAGATCCTTAATTAGATAATATGAACCGTCTCAAAGCACTTCAAAAGCCAATATTCATCAAAAAAGGTTATGCCATCTGTTTGGTGGGATTTCAAAGGAATCGTTTCCGAAGTGTCAGTTGGATACAATCGTTTACCGAGCCATCAGTTGGACAAATTGAATGATTCACTTAAAGAAAAAAACCCAGAATTGGTTAATAGGATATACTTGGATGGGATATACTGCCACATCCACCAGATCCTTACACAATTTTTTAGACGGTAAAACGTTTAATTCAAATGAGGAGGTCAAAAATCACTTGGATCAGTTCTTAGCTGGACGTAATTTCTAGATTAGGTAATTTCAATTGGTGTCCAAGATTATGCGATTTGATGATGTTGAATTTTTTTTTTTTTGTCGAGGTACGCAAAATATTGTATTTATACAAGCAATCCTAAAATTTAAAATATTCAAATAATGATAAAAATATATGTAAAAAGTCACCGAAAGGTAAAAGACTTACACCAAATGACAGAAAAATACACAGCCCAAAATGTACGAAAAAAGTCATTAAAAATAGAGACTGTATAAATTATATTTTAATATAAGTAATGGCCAGGAATCAGTTAATGCACTGAAGTAAAACTTTTATAAAAATGAGAATTTTAAATATATATAATTAATTTTTATTTTCCGAAGCGTAAATTGGATAAGCCTTTCAAGTTTATTTAATTTTATAATAAATTGAAAATTATTTTTTTAATATTTTACGTGAACTTAATTTTTTCAAAATTAAATCACATTCGAATAGGAAAACGTTATCTTAAAAACTTATTTTGGAAATAATATTTTCACGAAGATATTATGCCAATCAACTAGGGTACCATAATGGATGACTATTCGTCCCTTTGATAGATAGAATATAAAATGTCCACCCGATGAGAATATCTTTATCCATATAAAAGCACAGTTACCAAGTGAAATGCAAAAGGTAATCTGGAATGTGCCATAATATTTGCAAAAATAATCATAAAAAAAAATTGGAACTCATCGAAAAGAGTGTACTTTGTGATTGCATACAATTCAGTTCCAACTTTTATTTGTTCATCATCATTTTAGAAAGCACTCTCCAGTTCGATATTGTGTGCATTTTGGATTCCTGCAATTGGTATGTTGAACCATTTTGTCGTTTCGCAATTTGAACCCAAACACATTTTACGTACCCCACATAGTGGACTATAATCAAACAGTGATCGGAATCACGTGAGAATAAAACGTGATTTTGCAAAACGAATTGCATCGAACCGTGAATCTAACACCAGCTAGGATCGACCTCGACCTCATTGTTCGAATCAAATTTCAACGACTATGGTTGGACTTGGAATTTTCTGGTAACCAACAAGTGTACACTATTTGCCCACAAATTCCCGATTCTCATATCGAATCCTGGCTGACTGCAAACGACTCCAACAATTGGCAGTTGTTACGTAAGCAGTGGACGATTTTTCCAACGTTTGAAATTTTCGATGAAAACAATGAACTTCTGAATTCTTTGCCATCGGAAAACTGCAGTGGATTCTATCCTTACCACTAGTTGGACTTCTTTTGATCATAATGCATATCGCTTCAACATAAATCTGTTTGTGAAATAAATAGATTCAATTTTCTTGGACGACGCAAATGTTTAACCAACCAAATAAATACGAAAATAATAAATTTCAAGCAATATTTACCATCAATTTAAAAGGAAACTCTAAGTTCATTTTACTCTCTCTCGAATGAATTTCTCAGTTTTAAATTGAAAGTAACTTTAATGTTTATTTTATTAATAAATTAATGACTATAAATAACGAAAATTTTATATTATTAAATTTGATAATGCATAGTTCTTAAAAAAAAATTACTATTCAAATTCATACGTGGTTCAGACTGAAGCCTACGAATTTTTTAAGTACATTTGTTTTCATCCTTTTTATCCATCTTTTAATTTTTATCTTAAATATATATAATTTTAAGTACTATTAATAGTACTGAAATGTTAATTCTAAGCGCAACGACACTACAAGCGATTTGGTGACTATTAAAACCGGGAACACGCGGTATTCCAAAAGGCACTGATCGCGCCCAGTCCTGCTTAACTTCGGTGATCGAACGAGAACCGATGGATCTAGATGCGCTGAATCAAGGTATTCCACACTTCCTGGTTTTGCACCGTATTAATTACTCCCTCAAAGATAGGTTAATAATAAATTGCGTTTTCAACTAACAAAAAAGCACATATTTTTTATGATACCATTTATTTCCGAGATGTGGCCAAAAAGTATTGATAGTAAGACCTATCTGGTCACACAGCAAACTTCTTCTCCACATGGATTAAATGTTTATCTTTCCTAGACCCCATCCGGTAGTATATGTGAACCTAAAGAGCATCATAAGTAAAATTGTTTTTCTGTAGTCATTACGGAAAATGGAACAACGAAATTTGAAGTAACGATGTTCCATCTAATATTTGTTTTGGTTTGGTGAATTTGCAAGTTTGACTTATAAGTCTATGGGGAACATTCTTTATTAAGAGCAGAAGCTTTCCGGTAGCACAAAGCATTTTTGGAGGCCCAAAAATAAGCGGAATTACAAACCCAGTCCAGAGAAATATTTGACATCAAAAATTGGTTAAAATGTAGAACGAATGAGGGCTTTTGTCAGACCGTCGATAAAATATTTTGTTGACGAAGATTTTTATAAAGAAGTCCTTGAGAGCATCCTGTCAACAATGAGGCTCATTTTTGGGTCAACGGATACGAAAATAAATAAAATTGCCATATATAAGGATGTGAAAATCCACAAATGACTGTAGGGTAGCCATTGTATTTTGGTTAAAATGTGGAATGAATAAGCGCTTTTGTGAGATCAGTCAGACCGTCGATTAAATATTTTGTCGACCAAACTTTTTATAAAGAAGTCCTTAGGAGAATCCCGTCAACAATGAGGCTCATTTCTCGGTAGGGCTGTTAAAATCCGCAAATGACTGTGGGTCGCCATTGTATTTTGTTAAAATGTGGAACGAATGAACGCTTTTGTGAGGTCTGTCAGACCGTCGATTAAATATTTTGTTGACCAACATTTTATAAAGAAGTCCTTGAGAGTATCCCGTCAATAATGATGCTCATTTTACGGTCGCCGGATACAAAAATAAATAAAATGGCCATATATAAGGCTGTGAAAATCCACAAATGACTGTGGGGTAGCCATTGTATTTTGGTTAAAATGTGGAATGAATAAGCGCTTTTGTGAGGTTAGTCAGACCATCGATTAAATATTTTGTTGACCAAGATTTTTATAAAGAAGTCCTTGAGATCATCACGTCAACAATGAAGCTCATTTTTCGGTCGGCGGGTACGAAAATAAATAAAATGGCCATATATAAGGCTGTGAAAATCCACAAATGACTGTGGGGTAGCCCTTGTATTTTGGTTGAAATGTGGAACAAATAAAAGCTTTGTAAGGTCAGTCAGACCGTCGATTAAATATTTTGTCAAGCAAGTTTTTTATAAAGAAGCCATTGAGAGCATCCCATCAAATCGGTATTTGTCGGAAAAACTGATTCTTATAGTTAACCCAGACCACCCCTCACCCTCCCCTCTCCTTTCATAATGTGTTCTAAGTAGGTGTAACTTCTTTGTATTCCCTTAGTCCAAAAAAAAACCTACTTCAGGTCGATTCCAGTTGAAGTCCAGAAGTAAAAATAATAAAAAAAATTAGTCTCATTAATTTTCTGTCACCGCATGTAGATATTTTTAATTAGATAAAAGAAAATTTCTCCATAATAATTTCGATTTTAAATTGTTTATTCTTAAACTATAAAATAAAACCAAAAAAAAAACGACTGTTGCTCAAATGGAATTAGCAAAAAATAAAAGAAAAAAAATTTCTATATCCTTAGAATAAAAAAAAAACTCTCTTTAACTAATTTAAACATAAATTAGTTAAATACTCGTTCGTCCTTTTTACTCGAAATGGAAACTAATAGAAGTTCAAGTGTAAACAAAAAATTACCAATTTAAATTATTTTCAAGTATACCATATTTAGAACATTTTCAGAACTATGGTGCCTTATCCCCCTGCTCTAACTGAAGCACATCAACTAGAATTCAACAAGGTAAACCAGACCAGCTTAAGTATTTTTCGTCCTAATTCACCTTTGCCCATATTGATGAAAGGCTAACGAACGATAATTCGATTATGTTATCTGGTTGAAAATTTTCCTAGACAATGACGTCATTAAAGAAAAGGTTATAATCTAGACACTGACATGCACGTGGAGAAAAATTCATCAACAAAAAACAAAAAGGAATCATTTCAATAATTTTCCTTTTTAACCAAAAATTCTTTAGCGCTTAAAAAAAAATATCACATATTCTATTGTATATGAAAAAAAAAATTGAGTATTTTAACTTATCATAGCGAATAGTCGAAATTGCTGCACAAAATTCGAGTCCTGCCTATCCATTCAATTTGACAATGTGTGTGTGCTTGATAGGACTTATGTACACATAATATATATTGTATAATGTATGTATATATGGCCACAGTTTATTAAGAAATTAAAAGCAGTAAAGAACCCCCAAGGTTGTCAGTTAAACGCAGCATCTCATAAATATATACGCACACAAATGTAAATATTCGTTCATTCTTACTCATACCAAACATGGAACACTTAATTTTATTAGAGGTAGAATGTGCTCAGTTAAAACAGGGAATACTGAAAGGAAATTTGGGATCCATGGGCGGCCGACATAGAGGCGCCTTTTAATCACAATTCATCCAAAAATAAAATGCTCATAAAATAAATAAAGAAAATCTACAGCTGGGGCTGGGCAGTAAGGGCTGGGCACCCAGGAAAAACAACAAACTAAATCATAAGGACGAGATGGAAAATGATGGAAATTGTCACACTTTAATACTCATACTATACACGTATTCGTCAATTTTCACATTTTCACATTTGATTAAGTGCACTTCCACATTCACAATAAAATTTATTATAAAACACCTTTTACGCGTATATAAAAATTATCATTATTACTTTGGTATTTGGTCATATAAGCGGCGTATTTGTTTTTATTGTCGTCGAACAATATTTACGGGGGTATGCATGTATGTACACGTACATACAAAATATACTTACTATGATTAGTGAGAAATCCTTGAACATGAATTCGCTAACAATGGGAATGATGAGAATATGGTGGCCAGGACGTTTAGCTCTTGACCTCTTTGGCCAGTCCGGTTCTGCAAACATCCCACAGGTAATGCTCGTATCCCTGTGAGGTGATAATAGCACTGAGCCCATCGAGGTACTGATGAGCATATATGCGGATGAAGCTAGCCATCGAGACCAACATGTGTACGGAGTTCTGAAGTATGCAAACCTATATGGATAAGTATATGGCCATGAACAGTTCCCATTTCAACAGGTTGTGCACATAAGTCCATCTCGGACAGCACTTGGCATATTCATTCCGCAAGCGATTCACACCAGATTCAGGAAATTTCATTTTTTATTTTATACCAGCCTACACTGTCATGTCCGTAACAAACTTCCAGTACATACAAGTTTATTTGAATGGGATTTTTTTTGTATACTTCCGTCTCCTTTAGAGCACTTTGTCTACACGAAGAACTTACAGCAAAAACACGTACATATCCTTAGATCGTCGCTTCTAGTTGGTTTTTGTACGTTCGGATTTGAATTTTTTTCCCAAGTTTTCTGATTTGTTCATCCACCATTGTTTTGAATACTAGTTATTTACCTATTCGAATATGGTGTACAGGTCGAAATCAATTTATTGAATGCTATTGTTTGTACCTACACTTTTAACTTGGGGACGTCGAAACGATTCCAACGAGTTCAGATGCGGTTCGATTATGTTTTGATTGTGGTTGGATTTACAAATGAAATCGTTTTCAATAGAGACTATTCGTGTCCAATTACCCATCAAACTTAGCCCACAATTGTTGGCCCATCGCACCAAACCAACGTTATTACACCACCGACCCATTCGTTTGAGAAGCATCGAAACCACCACTATGCCGATTCGGTTCAATAGCAGAGCAATCCTGGGATTATGTTGCCAGTACAACTTGTTGAGGACTCAATCTGTGGCCCATTTGTGGCTGATTTTGAATTTAATCTCTAGTCATAGTTTTTTTGCTGGTCTATCTCCCCATTCCAACTGTTTTTTTTTATCATTTCCTTATTGAAATATTTTCATTAGATTTATTTATTCAGTAATTTAATAATCAGAGTGCGAGCAGACATAGACGAATAATTATGGATTTTCTAGTATATTTAAATATGTGAAAAGATGAATTATTATTATCGAAATTGGAGAGTCCTTACTGATTAAATATTTTTACTTTTGGGCAATCCATCATATTGTGAATCGTTGACATTCGAAATGATTTATGGGATTCAGTTTGAGTTCATTTTCATAATATAAAGAATTGAATAAATTTTATACTAAATTATTGTCAATAAAAATAGAATAAAATCTTTTTTTCCCTTTCTTTTCATAATTTTACAGATATCTACAACTATAATATAGTTGCAAGTAGATTAAGAAAGTAATATTGATTAATATGAACTGTTATAGGGAGTAAACATCCATCGAAGATTTTCCTGATTGAGTGTATTTAATGATGGAATCAGCGATGGTTAAGTTGTTGATGGGTACTTTTAGAGAAATAAGTGGAGGACATGTCTTGAAGAAAGAAATTACTATGAATTTAAAGTAGCCTTAAAGTTAGATTACATTGTGCATCTAATACACGTGAAATTTTCCCTTTTTTGCGCGTCTGATAGTTCAATATATGCGCGAGCACTAACGAATTTTGCGCGTGCATGGGATTGTGGAGTTTTGCCGCAAACAAAATTTGTATACTTCACGTTTAGTCTGAAAGAAGTGGAGGACATATGTTGACGAAGGAGATTAGTGCAAATTTAAAGAACTCTAAAAGTTAGGTTTCATCGTGAGTCTAATGCACGATCTGAAGGTGAATCTTTTCTCTTTTTTGCGCGTCTGATAGTGCAATATATGCGCCAGCACTAACGAATTTTGCGCGTGGGATTGTGAAGGTGTACCGCAAACAAAATTTGTGTACTTCATCTTTAGTCTGATTATAGAGTAATCCTGATTGGGTATATTTAATGAAGGAATCAGCGATGCTTAAGTTATTGATGGGTACTTATAGAGAAATAAGTGGAGGACATGTCTTGAAGAAGGAAATTACTATGAATTTAAAGTAGCCTAAAAGTTAGATTACATTGTGCATCTAATACACGTGAAATTTTCCCATTTTTGCGCGTCTGATAGTGCAATATATGCGCGAGCACTAACGAATTTTGCGCGTGCATGGGTTTATGGGGGTTTGCCGCAAACAAAATTTGTGTACTTCACGTTTAGTCTGAAAGAAGTGGAGGGCATGTGTTGAAGTAGGAGATTAGTACAAATTTAAAGAACTCTAAAACTTAGATTACATCGTGCGTCTAATACACGATCTGAAGGTGAAATTTTCTCTTTTTTGCGCGTCTTACACGATTGCAATATATGCGCGAGCACTAACGAATTTTGCGCGTGCATGGGATTATGGAGGTTTGCCGCAAACAAAATTTGTGTACTTCACATTTAGTCTGATTATAGAGTAATCCTGATTGGGTATATTTAATGAAGGAATCAGCGATACTTAAGTTGTTGATGGGTACTTATAGAGAAAAAAGAAGAGGATATGACTTGAAGAAGAAGATTACTAGGAATTTAAATAAGCCTAAAAGTTAGATTACATCGTCCGTCTAATACACGATCTGAAGGTGAAATATTCCTTTTTTTGCGCGTCTGACAGTGCGCGAGTACTAACGAATTTTGCGCGTGCATTGGCTTATGGAGGTTAACCGCAAACAAAATTTGTGTACTTCGCGTTCAGTTTAATCGTAGAGTAATCGCTTGAATGAACATCATCAAGAATAAATTATACCTTACGTTTAATACATGATTTTCTTCTGCAAATATCGTTTAATCATACGAAAAATTTACCGGTATTTTACACTGATCGTGCAAGTGCACGATATTTGTACGTAGGCGCGCAATTTTTTTACATGGCAAAAATGTAGACGGGGAATTTTGGCGAATTTATTCATGACTTAATTATGCGTGCTCATAGATATATTACATATGACATCGTTCATGTTGCTTTTCGTTTATGGCGAGCTTACACAATCCCATTCACGAACAAAATTGTGTAAATGCTCGCGCATATATTTCACTGTCAGACGCATTAAAAGAAGACAAATTTTACCTTTACATGGTGTATTAGACGTACGATATAATCTAAACTTAATTATGTGCTACACGCACAATTTAACCGTGCCGAAAGTAAATTTAACATGTCCAATAATATTTTTGATCATGTGATGGTTCGTGCAGTTTTTTATTGGTGAATTATCTATTTGTTGGTCGCAACTGTTCTTATTTTATTTACTTTGTATTATGAATGACGTTTTCACTTTTATTTTTATTTATTTTGATTATTTCAATTTGTTTATTTATTTCAGTAAATATTTTATATTTTATTTCAACATTAATATTTCATGTTTCACTGTCACTATCATTTAATTACAATTATTTATAATTTCATAATCAAATAATTTTTCGCTATACTAGTTTTTGGTAGTGTTTTTGTTGTTGATTTTCTTCAGGTTGCCTTACTTTGTATTTATCACAGTAGCTTTATTTTTTATATAGCCACTGTTAAAGTCATAAATTAAATAAAATTTGTCATATATAAAATAAATATGAAATAATGAATATGCGGGCTCAAAGTCAATATGGGAACTGTCAAATGTCAAAATAAATAACGCGCAAATGACGTGTTTACAGCTATCAATATGGACGACGTCATATGTAATATATCAATTTCCTCCCCTCCATGCTTACTGCGAGCAAAAATTATGCGTCCACGCGCAAATGACGGCACAACCAGTGTTTCGTTTTTTGGCAAACAGCGAACTAACGTTTTTTGGCAGGATTAAATTGTGTATTAGACGCTCAGTGTAATCTAAGCTTAAGTTTTTGCGACCATAAAAGGGAGCATCAAAAATTTAACGAAGTATTTTTGATTGAAGTTATTGGATTCAACGAGATGTAAATTTTTTTGTAGAGCACCAGATTTATAGTTCATAAGTCCATATTGGTTTCATTATGGGGCATTGTATAAAAAACTTTGCTGTCATGACAACTGGGAGTCCGGTGTACGGCTGCTGAATCAACGAACTCTAGACGTCCGAGCATCACGCCGCGTCCTTTCAATTCGACACTGCTAGCATATTTTTTGCATTCTCGCTACCACCGTCACTCTACCAAAGGCGGGGCTTACCTCATTTTCTGGAACCATAAATGGAGCCATTCGGGCAGAATCTTTCTCATGCATATAGATGAAGTGTCCAGCCCACCGCAGTCTATTGAACTTAATTTTATCTATAACTCGGCAATCGCAGTAACGCTCCAGTATCTCGTTGTTCCAAAAAATCCCCCCCTTCATAATTGAGGATTTGCAAGACTAGTTTAAAATTTTTGAGCAAAATAACTTAGACTGATTGAAGTATACTATTTTGAAAGCTGTAATACACATAGGTACGGTTCAATTTTGATGAAGGACACTCGTACAGGTCTTCATGATTGACATATAATGTCGATATCATCGGCGTATATTTGAAACTGGACAGACGTTAAGATGATGGCATCCTGAGTCACGGATTACTTTTCGCAGCGCCAGTTTAAAGAGAACGCACTAAAGTGCGTTTTATTGTCGGAGTACATTGTGGATGTTAAATGGGTCTGAAAGTCATAATTAGCCTAGTCAGTCTAACTCATTTTTCTGGGATACCAAACTCTCATGGATATTTAGAGCCCTACATAGTAAATTTAGAATGTTTTTCTAGAGGACACATTAGTTGGCGGTAGCATCTGTTGAGTTCTCTAGTCTTTCAATTCTTTTATTTTTGTAGAATAGTTCATGACAAAGAGTAAAAGTTACGTGAACACATTTTCTATTGTTGACTTTTATTCTCCATCTAGTAAACCAGTTCTGGAGAATTTTCATTTTCTTTTGGAGAATTGTGGAAGCATATTGATAGTAGTATAATCTGTTTATGTAACAAATAAGAGGTTAGGATAGATTTAAATATCGCATGTCTAAATATTGTAGAGGATAGGATAAAGAAAACTGTTCTATGGAAAGCCGGACAGATATTCGAGCGTTCGTTAGCTTCATTTACTTTAAAATAAATGAAATCGGTGACAGAAAATTTTTATTTTTATTTTGACAACAAAAAATATTTTATTTTAAGCAAACAACTTTATTCAAACAAAAATTTTTAATTTTCCCGTAAACAATTTTATTTGCCAATAAATTATTTAAAAAATTTTTACTACATTAGTGCAACTAAAAAAAACTTTTTTTTAAGATTTTCTAGCAAAACAACTATTAATCATTTATTTTATAATTTTTAATAATCGTCTGTAAAAAAAAATAGTTTTTTTGACCATTAACAGAAATTATAAAAATCTTCAAAACAAAATTCAATCATAGCTTCTCATAAAGTTTTGATAGTTACTAATTTATACAGTTTAGGATAATCCATTTAACTGTTCCGACAATTACAAAAGTAATTTTATGGAAACTATGGAAATTTTTAAACTCGAATTAAATTCAATTACTTGAGAACTACCATACTCTGAATTAGGTCGTCTCATTTATTATTCCATCTTGAATATGAATACTAGTGTTGACCTCGCCTGCATCATTTTCGACGCTTTACAATAACTTTTATGCAGAATGGGAAGTGGAGAATAAGTCAACTATAGATCAGGTATGCTTGAATATGCAGCAATGCATAAGAATGCATTCCCTTAAAATATTCTATAATAAAATCAAATTTGAGCTTTTATTATAATGAAAATTCACTGCACATTCATGAAGATAGACTTTATTTATCGTGGGGGGGGGGGTTCCATGTGCGTGCCAAAATATAATATATGGACTGGATTTGATTCGACCAACAACAACATCATACTTACTTGGCTGGGTATTATTTGTATGTTCCACAATATAATATGCGCTATAAAATTGCATCCGAACAGAAAATTAAACTTGAATGGAGTCATCAGCCCCCAGCTAATGTTGATTGCATAATTCAGCATATAACATTAGAAAGTTTCATTGCTTCCTTAATTCTCACTGAACTCCCAGTTGACTCATATTTATTTGCCAGCTGCCAAGCCTTTTGCAGAAGCTTTTCTGCACATATTTCAATGCATTAATTTTATTTGATCCAAGAACGAACATACGAGTTTGTGTTTAGGATCGAATGTGTAGAAAACCATCCTGTGGTGACGAATAATTGAATTTACAGTATTTATTTAAGAGGTGTGGCAGAAGAGTCTTTGACATACCATTACAAGTAGTTGGAGTAATGATGTGACATCAAATTTTGTGTTAAGCTTGGTGAATCCACAAGGCACATGCCTACGGAGAACCTTTCTTATAAAGGAACAAATTTTCACCAGTGTCATAAGGTATTTTTGCAGGGACACGAAGAAGAGAATATACCGCCGCCTAACATTAAAGCTTCTGAAAACGTTGTTGAAATGCTCAGAAAAAGGATTCCTTCCGTCAAAACTGACATTTCAGAGAATTGGATGCTCCACTTGTCATACGACTATCTCTTTCAACGAGTCTGAAAAAATGGTTGCGAATATTTCCCATCCTTAAATAAGACCATGCAACTTTTTTTTTACCCAAGATTAAATAAAGATTTTAAAAGACGTCATCTTGATACGAGAGGATTCTGGAGAGCTGCGCGATTTCCATTGTAAAACATGGAAGAGGGAACATTACAGTCTGAGAATACTACGAAGGACATTTTAAAGAAGATTTTATTATGAATTAGAAGAAAACTTACAATGGAGAGATAACAGTTCGGCTGAAAAGTTATAAGGTTGACGTCTAGATGGCACCTCTCTACTTAATTATCGCAAAGCACCATCCTTCAACTGATTCCTGTCAAAATTTGACAGCAATCGATCGATTGGTTCGTAAGATGTAGCATTTTGAGTTAAGCAACTTTTATTATTGAAAAAAAAAATGGATAAAGACGAATTTCGTGTATTGATAAAGCATTGCTCTTTGATGAAAAAAAATATAGTGGAAACCAAAGCATGGTTTGACAAACGTTATCCGGACTCTGCTCCAGCTATTTCAACTGTGGAATATTGGTTTCGTCAATTTCGAACTGGTTGTACGAGCACAGTTGATGCAGAACGCAGTGGACGCCCAAAAGAGGTGGTGACGGCAGAAAACATCAAAAAAATCCACAAAATAATTTTAAATGACCGTAAAGTGAAGTTGAGCGAGATAGCTGAGACTCTGAAGATATCGAAAGAGCGTGTTGGACATATCGTGCATGAATATTTGGGCATGCGAAAGCTGTGTGCAAAGTGGGGGCCGCGTGAGCTCACTGTGAACCAAAAACAACAACGTGTTGATGATTCTGAGCAGTGTTTGGAGCTGTTCAAGCGCAATAAACCCGAATTTTTGCGTCGATATGTAACAATGGATGAAAAATGGCTCCGTCACTACACTCCAGAGTCCAATCGGCAGTCGGCAGAGTGGAGAGCGAGCGACGAACCGAATCCAAAGCGTGGAAAGACGCAACAGTCGGCTGACAAGGTGATGGCGTCTGTATTTTAGGATGCGCATGGTATAATATTCATTGACTATCTCCAGAAGGGACAGACGATCAACAGCGACTATTATATAGCGTTATTGGATCGTTTGAAGAAAGAAATCGCTAAGAAACGGCCTCATTTGAAGAAGAAAAAAGTGTTGTTTCACCAAGACAATGCACCGTGTCACAAGTCGATGAAAACGATGGTCAAACTCAATGAATTGGGCTACGAATTGCTTCCCCATCCATCGTATTCTCCAGATCTGGCCCCCAGCGACTTTTTCCTGTTTGCAGACCTCAAGAGAATGCTCGCTGGCAAGAAATTTAAGACCGATGATGAAGTGATTGCCGAAACTGAGGCCTATTTTGAGGCAAAACCGAAAGAGTACTATAAATATGGTATCGAAAAGTTGGAAGATCCCTAGTATCGCTGTATCGCCCTCGAAGGCAACTATGTTGAATAATAAAAATAAATTTTGCAAAAAAAAAATATTTTTACTGTGTTATCTTATAAACTTTTCAGCCGAACTGTTACATGGGTGGAGATGCACGCTATACGTTCGGGAACGACGATTTTAGCGAACAGCTTTATCCTTCAGCAAGATAATATCTCTAACAACTCTTCTCGGTTATGATCAATTTTTTTTGTAAAAATAGCATCTAGAAGGATCTTTAATAATAACGATTTTTTGCTAGAAAAATAGATTCCTGTGGTACCACAGCTTCCCTATGTGTGTTTTTTCTTCATCACCCAAGATCAAGAATACTTGAAAAAAGTGTTAACAACCGGATCGAGTGATTGAGAAATTATGTAAATTTTGAGGTATGCCATAGAGAACGGGAAGAATGTAAGATTCGTGCGCTAGATGGTAAGGGGTTGCACGCAGGGTTCTGTGGCTGGACCGATTATTTGGAACCTGATGATGAATGATCTGCTATTATTGTTTAAGAGAATGGAGTGCAGGGTTGTTGCGTATGCAGATGATCTTATTATTTTGATAGCAGAAAGAGTCTGGAGCCGAGAGGTGAGCGTATGGGTGTAAGTGGCTCTGAAAGTAAGAGCGAATGCATGTTGCTGAAGCGCACACTGGGCCCAGGTACGCGACCAATTTCTCAGAATGAGCAGGGCGATACTGAAGTATTCACCAAAGGTGCCATATCTCAGCGTATGCATGAGGGAGCGGTTCAATTACGTTACTAGATGTATGAGGAGGTTATTGAGGAAGGAATGTATTCGAAGAAAGGCAGTGAGAATGTTTTACAAGGGTTTGTTTGTGGCGTATATGGTGTACGGTACTTGTGTATGGGGTGCTGTGATGCGGTTTAAGTATGCTAGAGACAGAATCAATAGTACTTAGCGGTTGGTTCTGCATGCGTGTTTGAATGTCTGCAGGCCGGTCTGCACAGATGCATTATCTTAGAGGAGGGCTGTCCTCTGCTGAATGAGGAAATTCAGGAGCTTGGAGAGCAGCAACGGTAGGCTCTAGTTCTAGAGAGAATGTATGAGATCTGGCAATAGGGGTGGGATGATAGTGTGAATGGCAGAAGGAGCTGTAGGTTCATTTCATGTATCAGGTTTGCTTAGGCAAACAAGTTTGAATGGGACCTGTTCCTTGGTTATCTGATTCTTGGTTACTCCTCGTAGCGTGTGGTTTGTATGAGGATCTTAGACATCTGGAATTAGTGTAAATGAGAAATGGAGTGGATCTAAGTAGTATACTGAGAATGCGTGAGAGTTACGACTGTTTGAACAGGTAAAAGAAACGTTTGGTAAATAGGCAGTGAATATGTGTGAGTGACACACAAGGTGGCTACAACCGGGTGAAATACTAAGATCAATTCCGGTTGTATTTTCCGATCCTGGTGAGCCCACGTACTTGAGCTAAAAATTTACAAAGTTCCTTACCGTAGCTCAATGAGTGGAATACGAACTGAAGTATTGTTAAAATAAAAATTTGTACCACGGGAATCGAGTGATCCATGGTGTTAAAACGCACTATGCCCGACAGTTGCCTTAGGCTGATTGAAGGAAGATACTGATAATTATCTGACTGTAACAGAGGAGCTAAGGACAATTTGCGTTGAAGACTTCCCGCTCGATCCAAAGAAAATACTTTAAAGTGGATAAAATGTGCGAAAAATTTATCAGTATTATTATTTTTTTGCAATAGTTCGTATTTTAAATGTTCAAAATTCTAATTTTATAAAGGCTCAAAATAGAAAGAGTACTGCAATAAACAACGTTTCTTATTTGAAGATGAAATTCTAGAATGGACGGAAGGGTTAACTTAGAACGGTGATACTAAATTGTAAAAAATACTGAAAACAATTATCCTTATACGTAAACGTTACCAATTTTCTACATTAGAACGTCTAGAATTATCGTGGTTCTTATAAATATGATATTAATAAAACTACGTACAAACGACAACTCATAGCAAGAGTTGGTAAAAATAAAATACCATACATGGCATAAGCATGACACCAAAGTATAGAACCAAAAGGAAAAAGTCACTGAGTATATTGGGCCATTCCCAGTTCTGAAGTTGAACTCCAGCCAAAGTGCAAGTTTTCCCTAAGGTCATTAAATAGTACGAAAGAGTTCAGATGGTCGAAATGGTAACCTCTGTCGAAAAGTGCCCAACAAACGTCGTACAAGCATTCAAGGCAGTTAACTGTCAGCGGGAGGTGTAAATGGATTTAACCCATTTATAAGGTCGAATTTGGGGTGATTCATTGTCACCACTCCTCCGTGAGTATGCGTTCGTGCATGACTAAAGTGCGAATGCCTGTTTTGTGACAATGTTGACAGGAGCACTGACATATTCCAGGATCACGCTGTCAGACGACTGAATACAATTATTTGTAAAAGGAATTCCGTATGAAGGCCAACCAGCCACCATTATCAACCTGCTGGCTGGAGTATTATTTCCCACACAAAAAGAGTTACACAGAAGAAACTTGTTGTCGCCAAATCAAAAGACAATGAATAATAAGGAATCGAAAGACCAACAAAGCGCGTCAATTTCACTATTTTTGTAGTTTAACATTTTCTACTCTTATCAGCCAACGTTTATCCAACTCCGGTTGCACAAGTTTAATGTGTGAATTTGATTCTGTGACACATGACATCTGGCGTTGCATGAAATTAACACCATTTCATAGACAACGAACTGCTCACACCTAAGCATTGCGCTTTTAAACAATTTCTTGCACATTTTTATTTACAAAAAAATTCACACAATTTTCAAAACTTACTGTCGACATCGAATTATATTAGTTTACAAGTATTCGCTCATCATTCTCATACTTAGACATAGAAGGATTTTGTGAAGTACGACTATTTGCGTATACAAAATATAAAAGTGGGCGCGAACTCTTGAAACTAGTTGTTTGCTTACAAATGAAGCAGAACTTGGGGCGCGGCGCACTGAACCAAAGCAGAATAAAGTAAAATAATTACTCGAAGGATTCTTGTGCATCTGTTAATTGCTGTTTCTTCAATTTTACACCCCTGTCAACTTTTACTCTATTACAATCCTGTGACACCCACTTCGGCGAAACTTTAATTCAAAATGTTCTTCTTTCAGTGTTTTTGTATTTTTTTTCTGTTACCATCTCCTCACTACTGTTCGCAAGTGGAAAATCCTTTTTAAAAGTGCAGAAAATCATTTCTTTGTAACGTTTGTAAGTTTTCCCTCAATTCAATTGCATCAACTCTTGACGATGAAATTACAACCAATTAGAGGTTTTTCTTAAACAATTTGAATTTTATTTTTAATAAATGCTAAACGTACTTTTGAATATTTGATTAACCCCTTCTCCCAGTATGCTTCTTTGACCGTGTTAAATTGCAGTCAATAAATTACAAAACTTTTACTAGTTTAGTAATTATTTAGAGAATATGAACTGTTTATTTATGAATTTCATAAGGAAAAATACAATTTTATTAGTTCGACTATAAAAGAAACTATTGGGTTGTCCAGAAAGGACTTAATTGTATTTTGTCACAACCAAACTTCATACTTAAGACACATAATCATATGTATTTTGACAGCTGACATATCAATGCTTGCTTGTGAAAAAATTTGATTGATTTTGCACAGTAGTTTTTAGAGGATACCCTTTTAAATATGGAAAGTGAAAGTACTCCTGCTAATACAAATGAGTAGATCGCATGAGTAGTTACGCATACAATTTATGGTAGGAGGGTTTTAGTTCCCAAAATGAAAATAGATGGCTTAGCGGGTTCGTTGGTTATGTTGAAGTTTCAATTCGATTGCTATCTATTTGGAGGGGTTTCAAAGGAATCGTTTTTTTTTGAGCTTCTACCGAGTAACACAACGATCAACCACATACAAATTTGACCACTCGGCAAAAGCTTTTAGAGCTTAGATGGAATATACTGCCATACCCACCAGATTCTCCACACCTAGCACCTTAGTCCAGCGGCTCTCAGCGATCAGAGTGGCGTCAGTATACCGAACCGTATCACACGATGCGGTCAACGTCGTGGCATCATGGCCACCCATCGACATCCTGGCAGGAGAGCGGGAACATCGTAGGAAGAAGGAAGAGCGGCGAAAGGTCCTCTGTGAAGAGGAGAGACCCGAGAGTCTTCGCCTCTGGCAAGAGAGATGGGACAACTCGACGAAGGGTCGGTGGACTCATCGGCTGATCCCACATGTTACCAAATGGGTCACTCGCCTGCACGAAGAAGTCGGGTATCACATCACCCAACTCTTGACTGGGCATGGATGCTTTCGGGCATACTTGCACAGATTCAAGAGAACTGACTCCCCAAACTGTCATCATTGCCGCGATGTGATCGAAGACGCAGAGCACGTGTTCTTCCAGTGCCCCCTCTACGAGGAGACGCGGGTGGAGCTGGAGACAAATCTGGACTTTTCCATCAGTCCAGAAAATATAGTGGAGTGCATGCTGAAGAGCCAATCGGCTTGGAACAGAATTGCAGAGTACGCGGAATCCATTATCAAGGATCTCCACACAACATACGAACAATAGGCCGCAAGGCGTCATAACATCGGGATAGCAGTAGCATCAAAGAAGAACGCCCCGGCGAAGTAGTATTAACAAAGAGTGCCGCCGGGGAAGCATCGTTCCGGGAGCAAGATCATAACTGCAGGTTAGGTTTTTGCGAGGTAAAAATACCGCATAACTCGACTTGCAGGAAAAATTTCCAGGCGAGTACCTTTTGAAGGTTACCCCCTGTACCTCATTAATCTAAACATAAAAAAAAAAAGAAAAAAAGACCTAGCACCTTCCGATTATCATTTGTTCGAGTCTGTACAAAAAATTTTAGACGATAAAACGTTAAATGAGGAGGTCAAAAATCCCTTGGATCAGTTTTTTACCTGCAAAGATCAAACATTTTATGAGCATGGAACCATGCTACTGCCAGAAAGATGGTAAAGGATATTGGATCAGACTGGACAATATTTAATTGAATATAAATATTAATTCACTATAAGCAAATTGTCTTTCATTTTTATAAAAAAAAAAACGAAATTACTTTCCAAACAACCCAATATTTTTTTAAGGCATGATAAAAAGTGTAAAAAATTACAGAAA
Source organism: Atherix ibis (assembly GCA_958298945.1). Lineage (NCBI taxonomy): Eukaryota > Metazoa > Arthropoda > Insecta > Diptera > Athericidae > Atherix > Atherix ibis. The sequence goes on along the minus strand of OY282605.1, from coordinate 22,880,391 downwards.
TTCATCTAATTTTTTTTATTGAAATTTTTTTTTAGAACAAAAAATAAAAAAATAATAAATGGAATTTAATTTTCGATTTAACATACCTCCACGTTAGATCCGTATGATCCCATTTAGCTCCTTGTATAGTAAATCTCTTGACTCGTCGCCCTGTATCCAAATTATCTGATGTATAATCAAAAGCATCTTTTCTATCCGAAACACCACAACGTGGCTTTAGTAATAAGGATCGTGTTTGCTTATCAATTACTCCAGTTGTTGGTATATTACCAAATTTCTACAGATACAAGAAAAATAAAATAGTTTTGTTATCGAAAACTTAAACGGGAATACAATTGCACAAATCAAAAGAGGCAACAAAACAAAGTAAGAAAATCTTATAATTTTCGATAATTTTTTGCTCAATTTCACACCGAAATTCAATAATGCAATCTAGTCGTTATCCTACTTTTATACTTGTACTTGTAGTCGTATTCGTGCTTGTACTTGTGTATAGTCGAAACTAAGCAGATTATACTCACTTGTAGATTTCTTATTGCCTCCTTAAGCTGTTCTTCTGATCTCAAATTTCCGGTTTCGATATCCGATTTTGGAAGGTATCCAAATTCCATTAGGTAATTGTGCTGAAAATAAACAAGAGAAAAAACCATTTTAGAAATTATTAAGTAAACATTAAGTTAGTGGCAATGGAGTGAAAATATGGTAGCATCAGGTCATACAGTAAGTTTTGGTGTTAAGAAAAATAAAAACGAAAAGAAAATATTAAAAATTATTGACCATCAGTGATTGGTAGTAAAGAGTTATTCATTTGTTGGCACGGAAAGTATAGCTCTGTTAATTATACGATATATGTCATTTAAGATAATATTTATTTAGCTTTAGATTTGGTATTTTATACTTTTCTAAAATAGTAAAAATTTTCTACAAAAATGTGTAATTCTGCCGTAGCCACAATTCGCACTTTAAGAGGAGATTATGAGGCTTATTTTTTTTGCTCAGTGGGTACGTCAATAATTATGAGGCTCTGAAAACCCATACATGTTTTCCATTACATCTATGAAAAGTAACTATTTATCTGATTTGCGGGTATGGGGTGAATATGTACCAGGTGTATAAGCTTAAATCCGCTGTTTTCTAGTAAAAAAAACACATGTTTTTTTTCATAGAAAGCAAAAATAAATTTATTCAAGGTACTTGCACTCGCTAGCTACACATTTTTCCCATCTCTCGGGTAATTTGTGGATACCACGCCAAAAAAAATTCCTTCTCTTTCGAGGCAAACCACTCATCAAGAATCGAAGTGCTGCTCAGCGAGCACGTGGCCCATCGACGAAAACAGGTGGTAGTCGGTAGGGGATAGATCTTGTGAATAAGCGGGGTGGGGTAGCATCACCTAGTTGAGTGTCTCCAAATAGTTTCGGACCATTTTTGACGTGTGCGATGCTGCGTTGTCGTGGAGAAAATCAGCTTTTCATGTCTTTGGTGATAATCCGTCCCGCAGAACACGGTGCAATTTGATCAATTGTTGGTGGTAGCAGTGGGCATTGACAGGTTCACCAGGTTTCAACATCTCATAATAGACGATATCCTGCTGATCCCACCAAACGCATAGCATCGTCTTCCGTCCGAAGCGATTTGGTCTTGGGGAAGATGTTGATGGTTGGCCGGAATCAACCCACGATTTCTTGCGTTTAGAATTCTCAAAATATATCCACTTTTCATCGCCTGTCACAATCCGTTGCAGGAACGACTTTCTTTTTTGTCTGGCGAGCAAGATTTCGCATGTGTTTTGGCGTCGCTACATCTGCCTTTCGTTCAATAAATACGGCACCCATTTTCCGATCCTTTCAATCTCCCCCATGGTACGCAGAAGCATGGAAATGGTTGGTTGAGTAACACCCAATTGCTCAGCGAGAATTTTTTGCGATTGGGTATCGTCTTCATCCACAAGAGCCTGCAATTGATGGTCCTCAACCTTCCTAGGCCGATTTTCACGTTTCTTGTCCCACAAGTCAAAATTTCCGTCTTTGAACCGACGAAACCTATCTCGGCACGTTGTTTCCTGTCAAGCACTGTCACCATAGGCCATCAGAAGCATTATATGCGATTCGGCTGCCGATTTCTTCAAATTGAAGCAGAAAATCAGACCTTCCCGCATATGCTCTTTTTCTGGCACAAAACTAGACATGATTACCAAAGGAAAAATGTATGTTTTTGTACGAAATTGCTGACAATGTGCACTGATTAATGTTGACAGATGTCAAACTCATAAAAAAAAGTATGGCGTGCCCATGGTAGCTTAATACGCTCACTCACGCCATCTATGACCAAATAGCAAATTAGCAGGTGTATTAAGCAAAATATGAAAAATTTTGTATTTTTTTGCAAAAAACTCCGAGGGTAGGTAATTTTTAGCTTTGGTGATGTCTGAAGGTGTAATTTGTCCATTTTTCTTTGCAAATGAAGAAGGAGCGGCCCAATTCTGAGCGCTGTATTCATTTGATAACTAATTTTTTTTTATCTGAACTTGAAGATTTCATTCTAAGCCATTTACCACAATCAGCAAAATATGAAAAATTTTGTATTTTGTTATGCGAAAAACAAAAAGGGTGCGTAATTTTGAGCTTTGGTGATGTTAATTTTACTCAAATTAAATAAATATTTAATTTAATTTAATTTTACTCAAATTAAATAAATACTTTTTCTTACTTATTAAAGTATGCCTATTTACGTAGATAGTCCTCAAATATTGGATTATTCAAAAATCAATATTTACAATAGTTTAAAATTTTTTTTAAAAAATTACTTTAAAATGACTGAGTTCTGTAAGATGCTTTATGTGGCAGTTATTTAATAAATATTCTACTTTAGAAAGAATGGCCATAGCTTATTTAATATAATAAATAAAATTTTGATAGAAATCTGAATTTAAAATAAATATTTTATTTGACTTTAGTTTCCAAAGCGTATATTGGATAACTCTTTGCATGCAATCCTATTGAGTGCAGTCAGTGCTTGTGATGGTATTTTACACAAATGAAAGAAAATTCCTACTGTTAGTTAGTTTTAAATAAAAAATATATAAGGCATCGCAATAAAGTACTATTCTTTCGTGGTATTCGCAAATGTTGGAGGCACATGCCTGCATACTATCCAGTGGCAGCAAATGTGGCACGTTCTTCGGCGACATTGTATTCAAATGCACTCTACGCAATTATACAAACGTCCAGCATTGGATCGGCAGACAAAAATGAAACTTTGTTGAAAATGTGATTTTAGTATTTCCTTTTTCACAAAGAAAACACTATTTCCTCCAACTGGGATAACTGCTAGTCCACACGTAACTAGTCCCAGTGAATGCCAAGAAACTTATGCATTTTCACTTCAGAAACTGTATTACAAAGTTAGCTAGAGTTGCCTGTAAGTGAAACTAACGAAAAAAACGCTACCACTTATCGAATACAGTTTGTCAGATACAGGATCAAATTCAGGGTTAGATTTTGGTTTAACTGAAGATTCAAATTCGGATGCAGATTCGGTCACATTGCATGAACATCTGTCAGAAGTTTTGCTATTATTATTAGTACGAGTATTATTATTGTTGGCCTCTTTGTTCGGAAAACAAAGTTTCAAACTTTTCACCTTGTTTTCTTCAATCGTTATTGCAAAAGTGTGCAGAATACTTATAAGTAAATAGAAGCAAAAATGGTGGTGGGCATTCGATACGTAACCGTGAAGAATCTTTAAAGTCTCGTGAACCCATAAAATAATTTCCTCGTTCAAGTGTTTATTTGGCCATTCAGTTCTTTGGTTTTCTAGTTAAACCCATACAGAACTATGGGTTATTTCAATAAAAACTACTTGTACATTTAAATTGAATATTACAACATCAAATGCAAAACTTGTTACTTCTGCCTTCACATTGAGAACAGAGAAAAATTACAAAAGTACAAAATGACCTGCTCTGCCCCTTCGTACACTTATTATTATCCATCTTCAAAAGTAATAATCAAAACATCTGCAATGTATCATTTTAACGCAATGGCATTATCGGATCATTATACGTGTACTTGTAGCATAAGAAATTTTTATGAACTTAATGTGCCAACTATGTGGATATAATTTTACTGAATAGAAGTAACAACAAGAATTGTTCTAGTTTAAAACAGAGCCACCCTTTTTCATGTCTCCCTTTGATTTTATTACAGCAATAAATGTATTCAGATTATAGACACTTCCCCTTTCGGATTCCTCTATTGAGGGATACTTGCTACGACAATAATTTCCATCATTTCTTTATTCACTTTTGCTGCAGTCATAATCTAATCGTTGAAGTGTGTGTTATAGGCGCCATTCGGACGGCTACAATTTGAATTACAGACCAAAGGAAACCATCCCAAAGATTTGGATTTAATGCGTGCACGAAAATATTATTCATACACGAGTTAAGAGTATTGTAGTATGCAATAACTTCACTGTTTTTCTACCATTTTTTTTTATATGCAACAATAGTTTTTATAATTAATAAATTGAAAATCAAAAGAAACGAGCGCACTTGTTTATAAATTCAAAAGAAAATACATAAACAATTATTATTTTACTAATTGAACTGAAATTATCATCAAATGTCATGCAATTTCTTGGAAAACAAATGCATTCACACTTGTAAGTGCACATAAAAAGGCATTTTTAATTAAAGTGCATTTGGGAAGAATCTGATTAACGCTCATAAAATATGATTGGAGTGGCCTCATAACTAGACATTTTTTTTCTTCTATAAATTATTATAGTGAGTTTTATTTATATTTGAATATAATATACTAAAGAGTAGATTTGGATAATTTTAATTAACATTATAATAATGTAGTCTGGTCCATATGATGGAATATCTAATTCTATCAGAATAATTTGTGAGATTGTCTACTAGCTAATATAATAGCTGTTTTCCATTGGGAAAATGTTGCTACTCACAAGTACTTCTAGCTACTCGTAGCTACTCTTGCTAATACAAATGAGTAGATTGCATGAGTAGTTACGCATACAATTTACGGTAGGGGGTATTTTAGTTCCCAAAATGAAAATAGATGGCTTAGCGTGTTCGTTGGTTATGTTGAAGTTTCATATTTTTGTTTTTATATGTACGAAACACATTCAGTATTGTTGTTGACTATTTTGAGGTTATATTTTATTTCTGTCAGTAAATTTTGCATTGCATTGGGCATCTACTCTCAAGTATTTGTGAGTAGCAAAATTTTCCCAATGGAAGACAGCTAATATTGAGTTGTCAAGATAGTAATTTTGTTGTTGCCCAACAGAGGATTTAAATGTATTTTTTCACAACGAACTTCACACTTAAACCGCATAATCATATGTATTTTGACAGCTGACATATCAAGGCTTGCTTGTGAAAAAATTCGATTGATTCTTCACAGTAGTTTTTGGTTGATATCCTTTTAAATATGGAAAATTGGTTGCAAAATTTCGATTTCTATGATGCACCACGTTCTAAAAGGCCAGTTGTAGCTAATGAAGACACAATAGAGGCATTAATTGATGCAAACCGGCGAATAACAAGTCGTGAGATCGCTGAGAGATTAAATTTATCAAATACGATGATTCATGATCATTTGAAACGGCTACATTTAATCTCAAAGCTCGACATATGGGTTCCTTATCTTCTTACGGAAAAAAAATTGTGCCGTCGCATTGACGTTTGTGATTTGCTTCTCAAACGCCAAGAAAATGATCCATTTTTGAAGCGTATAATCACTGGGGACGAAAAATTGTTTGTCTACAACAATGTTAAGCGTAAAGGATCATTGAGTAGAAAAGATGAATCGGCTCAAAGCACTTCGAAAGCCAATATTCATCAAAAAAAGGTTATGCTATCTGTTTGGTGGGATTTCAAAGGAACCGTTTATTTTGAGCTTCTACCGAGCAACACAACGATCAATTCTGACGTGTACTGTCATCAGTTGGACAAATTGTATTATTCACTTAAAGAAAAAAGGCCAGAATTGGTCTTAGTCTCAATTCTAAGACCTAGCACCTTCCGATTATCATTTGTTACGTGGGCTACTATATATATTTCTGGCCTAATAATGAAAATGCGAATATTTATCAACGAAAAAGGTTTTATTGTTTTTCAAAATATTCTCCATCAAGATTTATACACTTTTGCATGCGCTCAAACCAATTTTCGAAGCACTTTTTCCACTCCGATTGAGACACCTCCAAAACATGGTTTTTGAATGCTTCAACAGCATCTTCTGGCGACGAAAATCGTTGACCACGCATTTTTTTCTTGATGTGTGGGAATAAAAAGAAGTCATTGGGTGCCAAGTCAGGGCTGTACGGAGGATGACCCATCAATTCGACGTTTTGTCCGGTCAAAAAGGCGCTGGTTTGAGCCGATGTGTGAGAGCTCGCATTGTCATGGTGCACAATGATTCGACTTCTCTTGTTCGTTTTTCGAATTTCTCCGAAGACTTCAGGCAAACAAATGGTGGTGTACCACTCAGAATTGACCGTCCTACGTTGCACAAGCGGAACAGTCGCCACATGACCAGTTTTGCCAAAGAAACAAGCGACCATTTGCTTCGAAGTGCTTCTTCCACGAACAACTTTCGTTGGATTTGACTCGTCTTGGAAGACCCACACGGTCGATTGCTGTTTTGTTTCGGGCTCATACGCATAGATCCATGATTCGTCACCTGTGACGATCTTATAAACGTCTTTTGAAGCACCGCGATCGTATTTTTTCAGCATTTCTTTACACCAATCCACACGAGCCTTTTTTTGAGCGATTGTCAAATTGTGCGGGATCCAACGAGAACAAACCTTTTTTACGGCCAGGTGTTCATGCAATATCGAATGTATGCTGGTGGGAGAAATGCCTAGGCATGCCTCTATCTCACGGTATGTCACATGACGGTCTTGCATTATCAGTTCACGTACGGCATCGATGTTTTCTGGAACAACGGCTGTTTTTGGACGACCTTCACGGAATTCGTCTTTGAGCGAGCGTCGGCCACGATTGAATTCGTTGTACCAGTTTTTCACAGTGCTATAGGATGGTGCTTCATAGCCATACAAAGATTTAAGTTCATCGATGCACTCTTGTCGTGATAATCCACGTCGAAAGTTGTGAAAAATGATCGCACGAAAATGTTCACGAGTTAATTCCATTTTTTTGCCAAATTGATTTTTTCAAGTCACTGTAAACAACACAAATGATAGTCGTACGTCAAAACGTTCTGAGTACGTTTATGCTAAAAAATGTCAAACTTTCCAATGGAAATGTCAGATCGCACCTGGCAACACTTAGTGTTGCCTAGGCCAGAAATATATATAGTAGCCTACGTACGATCTCTAGCAAATTTTTTAGACGATAAAACGTTTAATTCAAATGAGGAGGTCAACAATCATTTGGATCAGTTTTTTGCCAGCAAAGAACAAAAATTTTATAAGCATAGAATCATGCTACTGCCAAAAAGATGGCAAAGGATATTGGATCAGACTGAACAATATTTAATTGAATATATTATTAATTCCCTATAAGAAAATAGACTTTAATTTTCATTAAAAAAAAACGAAATTACTTCCCGGACAACCCAATAAATTGTTAAAATTATTTTGGCAACAACAAATACGTAATAATTATGATGAATTACTAATTTATAATAAAAAAAAAAACTAATGTATTAAAACTTATTTTTTTTAATGTTGTTTTTTTCCTTCGTTTTTTGTTGAAATAAAAAAAAAACTTTTCTTAAGATCAAAACTTACCCAAACCAAAAAATAAAACTTTTCAACATTAAATTAGAAATTTGATTTGGCGTATTTCCTCAAATAGATTTTTATGATATGAAGATTTATTAGAATTTGTGGTGTGCTCATGAAATAAAGATAAAAGATAATTTCAAGATTAGAAAACTTGTTACGACCCGAACATGATCGATTCGAGTTCAATTATTCTCAAATGACCAACTAAAATTCCTATCCCTAACAGGATGGAACATCATAAAATGTAGAATTTTCTACACTTTTCAACAAATTTTACACACTTTGTAACGTAAAAGTATAAAAGAACAGAAATTGCAATAAAATTTCAGAATTTATGTGAATTTTCACTGCTTAAGAATTCCATCCATTCAACTTACCGAGTACATACTTATTATTGTTGGATACTTTTGCAACGATGTAATCAATTTAATTGTTTAAAAAGATTTTCTTTTTTCTTCCAAAATTGCAAATATTCTATTTAAAAATTCTCATATTAGTAAAGGGAGGATTTGATTTTCATTATTAAAGTAAAAATTCTTTGGTAGCTAAGAGCCGTGCCGTTTTTTTTATTATTTTTTAAATTATTTATTATATAATTATTTTCTTAATTTTACAGATATCTATAACTACAACATACTAACAAGCAGATTTAGATAATAGTATCGACTCATGTGAATGATAATGGGGAGCACACATGTGCTGGACACAGTCGTTCATTTTTATTCTCCACTTGGTAAACCAGTTCTGGAGGATGTGAATTTGGGTAAAGAGAATGGAGAAAACATATTAAGGAGTTTTGATAGATATCATCTGCATATTTAGCAAAGAAGGTATTATGACAGATTGTAATTTCGCATGCAAAAATATCGTAGAGAATAGGTCCAAGTATGCTACCCTGTGGAATACAAGCGAATATCGGAGAGATATTACAGAGTTTGTTGGCTTCATTTATTTGCACATTACGCCTATGTGAGAGGAAGGATCCTTTTAAGTAAGCCCAGAAATAATTTCTAATTACATGTAATTAATGATGGATGCGCCATTATTTTTGCTGATCTTCTCTCATTATCTTGGCAGGTTCAAAATTCCTTTCTTGCAGAAATGCTGAAATTTATTGGTGAAAAAGTTATCTATGTTAAGTGCTTTTTAATATAGCACTTAACATAGATAACTTTTTCACCAGTTAAAACTGGTTAAATTAAAGGAAGAAATCGACGGTCTTTTCACGTTTTAAGCTGTAGTCAATGCGATCGATATTTAGATTTTAATGGCAGCAACTCAGAATACAGAATACCCTTCCAGTCCTACCTATTCGATATCATAATTTTTATTTATAAACCGGGCTTTGCGTCTTCCTATACCAGCTAATTCCTCTTTAACCAGGATATTTTTCGGCTTAATTTTGTATACAATATCCTTTTTTATCACCAGTTATGAGTTCTTTTCGAATAACGAATCGTAAACTAAAATTCTGTCGATTAAATTTGTATCACTCAATTGATGTGGATGATAAATCATCCAAAATGCAAATTAAACAGTTCACATTAATCGGCACTGGCCATTATCATCCCTTCGATATCTAGGAATTCAGATAGACGCCAGGCTGAACTTTAGCGAATATCTGAGAATTGCTGCTGGAAAGGCTAATCGGGTTGTGATCTAAAAGAGCCGTCGCAAACTTCAATTCATAATTATCGGTTCTATGATACTCTACGCTAGGGGTTGGCAACCTAAGAAATATTTTTTTCCACGAAATCAATGATAAACAAGACTTTTCTTCTTAACAGATATAATTAACCATTAGAATGTACGACTCCAAGGAAATAACCACACAATTTTGATAATGTATGAGGAATGGAAGAATTTTACTTCAAAGTTGATATTATTTAAAACTGATATAAAAATTAAATAAATTTCATTTCGTTTCCTTATTAAAATAGGAATGTAAATATGTTCGAAAGTTGGATTTTTTTAAAGAAACTTGAAGAAATGTTCATATTTATAATAATATCCGAGGAAATAGAAGATTATATTTTAAATTTGTAGTCTTTTCAATAACTAAAAATTGATAATTTTAGTTTAGGAATGATTGATTTTAAAAGTTCAACATTATGGACGGATAAATTCAAGAAATTGCGAAAAAATTAGGGGAAAAAACAGAAGATAATCATCTTCTCATGATATCAACATGTTGGGCATCACTTCCTACGAAGTTTTCATCTTTGAAAAAACATAGGCTTTACCATTTTGTCCACATTCGGTTAAACGTATAAATATGAGCAAATATTTTCACAAATGAAATTTATATTAAGCAAGTATAGGAACAGGTAAACTACCAAAAATTCAGATCCTTGTATTCATCTTAAACGACTAACTATAAATCAAACTTGACTAAATTGACGTCACAAGTTCTATATTAGGGCATCCATTGATATCGAAGAGAACGTTTTTTAAATAAAGTTCATTCAACTATATTTGTAATTATTTTTTTGATAAAATATACCTTATTATATATTTTATTAAGAAAATAATTAGAAATATAGTTGAATAAACTTTATTTATAAACTAAAAAAAAAATAAAATACGAAAATATCTCTGACCCAAGCGCTACTTTAATTCTCACATTTTGGTTGATTTTGAAACGCGGCCAAAAAAGGTTGTCGACCCCTGCTCTATCGATGACGGGAATTTAAATCCATCGGCTCACTGTCAGCAAGGAGGCAAGAAATGCGGCAGTGGCGAGATGGCAGCGACATCGAGATTTATCGATTAAAGGAACATGGAAGCATCATATTATTCCTGATATAGCCACGTGGAATGAAAGGGTTCATGGACACTATATGGTCTAATTTTTCATAGGTCATGGGTAGCTCAGGGCATATCTATGTCGCTTTTAGGTGGAAGTTAATGCGACATGACCCGATTGTTAGTCCGTAATTGAGAGTTTGGTACATGGCCTTTTTTGTCGATTAAAGGAACATGGAAGCATCATATTATTCCTGATATAGCCACGTGGAATGAAAGGGTTCATGGACACTATATGGTCTAAGTTTTCATAGGTCATGGGTAGCTCAGGGCATATCAATGTCACTTTTGAGTGGAAGTTAATGTGCCCCAATTGTCGGTACGCAATTATTGAGGATACGGAACATGTCCTCTTCCACTGTGCACGCTTTAGCAGATAAAGTGAGGACGTGGAGAAAATATTTGGTAAACAGCACCTGTATCCTTAGAAAATTTCCTCCTTTACACCTGAAAAATAACAGGTATCAAACTTTAGGTAATATTACACGTTGTGAAATGACGATTATTATCACTCATAGTCTTGATTTCGTGCAGTTCTTCCATCTCTAAATACCACCATTTGTATCTTAATACTACAGAAGGCAATCATATTTGTTCTGTATATGCAGCACAAATATGATTGCCTTCTCTGTAATATTACATAATAGAATGCCGAAAAAATCTTTATTTTACGAAATTTTTAAAATTCATTTAACAAAAATTAACAAAAAGAAAATTGTTTTCTAGAGAGAAGATCACTTCACAGACAACAACCGTTTTCATGCCAAGACTTAAACCAAACACTGTTTTAGCACAGATTCACTCGTAAATTTAAGCAGTTATTAATTTTATGATGAAAAACATTCAAAAAAATTTTTTAAGCGCCAAACTTTTTTTTTTTTTTTTTTAATAAAATTAAAACAAAGTGATTTACATAACATTTTAATTTACAAATTTGTACATCATGAAGTGGGAGTAAAAACCCATCGGCGTTTCTCCAACTATCGGAAGTTAGATTCATCTAGAAAATGTCTAGGCCATTATCTCTTAAGTGTCCCATGAGTGTTTCCGGGGAGGGCAGTACAGGACAATTTTCTCTTAGAAGTGGATAATGTTGATAGGATAAACGGGAGTGAAATTTTTTGAGAGCGGGAAATGCACAGGTTCTGAACAAAGGGAACATTAAGGTCATGTGGTATTACGGTGAAAGGGCATCAACAATTTTACGGAGGATCTTGGTTTGTAAGGTCTGGACGCGATAGGAATTGGAACCCCAAATTTCAATTTCGTATGTCCAAATTGGTTTTATAATTGTATTGTAGATGAGAAGTTTACTTTTCGTTGTTAGTTTCGAGCGTTTGTTAAGTAGTCTAAGAAGTTGTAGGTAACGTCTATTAGCTTCAACTCTTTTTAGTCTAGGATGTGGGTTCCATGTTAGTTTGTCCAGGTAAAGTCCCAAAAAACACACTTTATCGTATTGTGGAATCAAGATTCTATTAAGATATAAAAGGGTAGGTTTTCCTTGACTCTTCTGTTCATTTACCTTCACTCTCCATCTCTTAAACCACGATTGAAGATTGTGTATATGGGATTGTAAATTATTGGAAGCTATGTCAGGATTTGTATGGGTAGCAAGTATGGCCGTATTGTCTGCACAAGTTACAATGATAGTATTAGGATCAGATGGGTTTCATGGGTATAAATATTATATAAAATGGGGACAAAAGATACTACCTTGTGGGACTCCGGCTAGAATAGGATATATTTCCGTGGATTCTGAGTTAATTACAACTTGGAAATGTCGTTGGGAGATATATGAAGGAAGAAAGTTTTTGAGTTCACAGAGGAGTCCAGGATGCCACATACGATCAAAAGCTTAGGAGATATCTAAAAATACTCCTGGGCAATACTCTTTCCTCTGAAGAGGGGATGCAATATCATCAACAATGCGATGGCATTGTTGCATAGTAGAGTGTTCAGATCGGAAGCCAAATTGATGATCAGGAATAATTTTTTCATTAGCTAGGACTAGGTAGAGTCGTTTTTATAGAAGTTTTCCCAAACTCTTACCAAGGATTGGTAAAAGAGACTGTTAGCTCTATAGGAAGAAGGAGAATTTACATATTTATTTGGTTTAGGAATTATTTTAATGGCAGAAAATTTCCAGAGTAAAGGAAAATAGGTTATGCGCAGGATACTATTAAAAATGTATGTAATTCAAACTAAAGCTTTTCGGGAAATTTTCAACAGAATAGGAACTGTTATTAGATCATGACGAGGAGCTTTTTTATTGGAAATGCGCAGAATTGTAGATTTAATTTCCGAGGGCAAATTGGGAGATATTGGGAGATATTAATATCAACAAATTGGGAGATATCTAAAAATACTCCTGGGCAATACTATTGCCTCTCAAGATAGGATGCAATGTGATCAACACAACGCGATGGCATTGCTGGATAGTGGAGTATTCAGATGAGAAGCTAAATTGGTGATCAGGAATAATTTTTTGATTAACTAGGACGTGTTTATTGATAAGACACTGATAGGTCGATAGAAGGAAGGAGAATTAATGAGTTTATTTGGTTTAGGAATTATTTTATTGACAGTAAATTTCCAGAGTAAATAGGTTGTGCGCAGGGTACTATTAAAAATGTTGAGGGTCGTTCAATAAGTCCTTAGAAAAAGATGGAAAAAAATTGTTTTTTTTAAAAAAATATTTTATATTTGTCAACATAATCGTTTTTTAGCTTTATACACTTTTCCAACCGTTTTTTCAAAATTGTTATCCCGTCCAAAAAATAGGATTTCGGAAGTTCTGCAAAATACTCATCCGTTTGAGCAATGACGTCCTCGTTGGAAGTGAACCGTCGTCCGCCAAGCCATTTCTTCAGATTGGGGAAAAGAAAATAGTCACTCAGGGCCAAATCTGGTGAATAAGCGGGATGCTGCAACAATTCCATTCTCAATTCTACAATTTTGACCATGATGCAAGAGGATTTTTTTTTTCTTCAGGTGGGGGCGTTTCTCTTTGATTTCCTCGCTCAACCGTTGCAATAACGACGCGTAACACGCTCCTGTTATTGTTTTCCCTTTTTCCAAGTAGTCGATAAAAATGATGCCCTGCGAATCCCAAAAGACTGTGGCTATCACCTTGCCGGCCGATGGCACAGTTTTTGCCTTCTTCGGAGCCCGTTCACCCTTGAAAATCCACTGTGATGACTGTCTCTTCGTTTCTGGAGTGTAATAGTGTATCCAGGTTTCGTCCACAGTGACATATCGACGAAGGAATTCGGCAGGATTGCGATGAAAGAGTGCCAACATAGCGTCAGAGTCCACTACACGATTGCGCTTATTCTCCTCTGAGAGCAAACGCGGCACCCATCTTGCCGAAATTTTTTTCACAGACAATATTTCATGCAAAATTGAAGCGACTGTACCTTGTGATATGCCCGTGGCCTCAACTAATTCGCGCACTTTAATTCGCCGATCGTTCAAAGTCAGATCGTGGATTTTGTCGATGATTTCAGGAGTAGACACCTCAACTGGGCGTCCTGAACGATGTTAATCTTTTGTGGATGAACGGCCACGTTTAAATTCATTCACCCAATTGTAAACCGTCGCAAACACAGGTGCAGATGTGCCATGAACTGCATCCAACTCGGCTTTGATTTCTTTCGGGCTTAAGCCTTTCAAATGGAGATGTTCGATGACAGCCCTAAACTCGCTTTTTTCCATTGTTATGCACAAATAAATGTCGTTAACTTTAATCGACGATAGAAATTGACCTACGCTGTGGATCGAGCTTTCCTGTCAATACTGCCACTTACAAAAAAAAAATCTTTACCGACACTACGAGCGTAATTTCTTGAATTTTCTAAGGACTTATTGAACAGTCTCGTATGTAATTAAAATTAAAGCTTTAAGGACTCTCGTGTGTAATTAAAACTAAAGCTTTTCGGGAAATTTTCAACAGAATAGGAACTGTTATTAGATCATGACGAGGAGCTTTTTTATTGGGAAAGCACCAAACTTTAAATATGGTACAATTTTTGTATATTTCCTAAAGTTGAAGTTTATTATATTTTCCAAATTTAACATTTCGATTCGATTATTGCTAATAATTCTAAACATAAAAGACGCATTATACTAAAATTATTTATTATCATTAAAATGCATACTCAAAAATTTAATTCAATTTAGTGACAGTCTATGCCAGATTAGGTGTGCGATATTTTTCATCTATTACACCTACAATCATTTGACTCAAAATCAATTTGACGCCTAAACATGAGCATACTATATAGTGCAGATTGAATTCGACACTTAATAGTAATATTATTAAATTGTAAAAATAATTTATATGGAATATTCAGCCAATAAATATTTATGGTAGTAAGTGTTCTTACTATTTTTGAAGTGATGCTATTTTACGCAGACTATCGCTATTATTTTTACATAAAATTGTTTATGGGCAAAATCATCGCACATCCAATGAGGAGTACGAGTACGGGTGCCATAAATTAAACTGCTGCATTAAAACGTTTTATCATTTCCCAATGCAATTAGATCGAACTCAATTAGTTGATTGCAAAACCATAGTACAATGTCTTAGATAGTATCTTGTTTTTATTCTATCCTTCCTTCCTTCCTTTGCCCCTTTTGGACACTATTTTCCATTTTCGAATACAACAACTGATTACAGACTAAACGAAATGTTTCTAAACAACGAGTAGCAATACTGAGACTCAATCAGTGTTTAATGGTATAGAAATTCAACAGCATTTAATGATAAAATCCACCTAGAATTATTTAATGGCCATCTTAGATAAACAAAGTTAAATCTAATTCATTTCTTTTAACTAATTGCCATTAGTTTAGTGTATATGGAGACATTGTTGTCAATCTAAAGTAAAGAAAATCCCAAGAGCATAAAGAATGGAATCAGAGAGAAAATAAACAAACGGAAATTAAAGAATCGCGTGGGCTTAAATATGTGTAGTAAACTATCTATTTGAGAATTGATCAAGTTTTGGTTATAATCACCATTCCAATCCTTCTTCCACCACTATTTTGATAGTGAGATGTTTGTCGAGATTGAATTGACAATTTTCCGGCTGATAACTAATGTTGGAGGGGGGGGGGGGGCGGTGGTGGTGGCGAAACGATAAACATACAGGATTGGCGACGTTTACCACGCGAGCACACGACAGAACTTTTCGGACTTCATCCAATCTGACATAAGTGGAGATTCATGTCCGAATTGGACTTTCTGTTCCATTAAAAGATGATTTATAGGTTGAATCGAACTGGGGTGAAATCCAATCTCTTCCGTTCACTTACCGCCGCAAAATACACGTAGCCACACACAATAACGAGAATCTTCTCTTAGTTAACCATTCCGATTTCGATTCTATTTCATTTTCTAGAGTATGGACACTAATAATAATAGCTTCTTCTATCAGTCTATAAAATCCATTTTCCGTTTCTATGTATTGACATGTACCAAATCGGGTACGAACTACTAAAGAAGTTGTACGTTTTTTCATCCTTTTTGGTGAACGCAAACAACTCGAAATGAACTCATCACATCCGAAGACGTTCTTTACTTATGCAAGAACTTTTGTAATATATTAAAAACTGAACTGTCTGCAATTGGACGAGGTTTTAGCACTATCCCATTCCGCCCATTAAACCGTTCCTCATTGAACTGAACCATCTCGTCACAATCCATACGAGACGACTGATTTTGCACTCTTGTATGCGTGGTTGACTGCAATCGTTCTGGTGCTGTTTTGTCCTTATTTTCCGTAAAATTTCCGATGTAAACAAACTGATTGCACTCTATATGATTTATTCTGCCGATTGCATTAAATTTTTTATGACATGTCAAACTTTCAGCGAATGCAGTCTAACTTGACTACAATCCGACCAAGCAGAATTGATGAGGCAATAAAAATCACTGAATTAAATTGAATATACATGATAAAGTCCGTCATGCTACTGTTATTGGTATTGAACAGACAACATTCGATAGTTTATGGCAAGGTCTTGAACTGATTTAAATCTTCCCTCCATGGATGTCACTCCTTTTTCTACACCTTCTGCTACTACTGCTGTTGATTCTGTAATTTCAACTACTTCCACATCCGTTACCATTGCTGCTGAGTTTGTCTTCCTATTACTTAAGAAATAGGTTGATATCAAATCTATCGTAATTTATACTAACTTGATTGGTTCGTCTTTTCTTCCATCAAAACGTGTATGTACCTCTTATTTTGCACTTTATTTAATGCTTTGCCAATATAAATGAGACTTTTGCGTTGAAAAAGTCGAAAGGATAACGAAAACTACTCGAGTTTTATAGTACAATCCGCAGAAGGACTGCATTTTCAATCAGACGAATTAATTTACATTTACTTTAAAATCTAATAAGTTTCTTATAAAACTAAATAATAAGAAATCATTTTTGTATAATAGATCAATTTAGATACAAATTGAACGAAATTTTTTTCATATTTTATGTTGTCGTGTAAATATGCAATTTTTAGAAAAATTATTGCAATTTTGAAAAAATCACTAGTTCTATGGCATTAGTTAATACAAAATTATACAAGGTGTGGCAGAGCCACGGCATCATTAATACAGCGATCGGCATCACTGAGAGCAATCTGGCAACAATGCGAAACAGTATCGAAGCGACCTTATAAGGTCTGTTTTTTACAGTGCGTTACGAAAACTGTAACAGCGAAATTTAGAGCAACAATGTGCCATGAAATTTTATGTTAGGTTTGGTGATTCAGCGAGTTTGTTTTACGAAATATTGCAACAAGTTTATGTGGAAGAATTCTTATCAACGGCACAAGAGTTTTGGTGGTACAAGGTTTTT
The DNA here is from genome assembly GCA_958298945.1 of Atherix ibis. Taxonomy (NCBI): domain Eukaryota; kingdom Metazoa; phylum Arthropoda; class Insecta; order Diptera; family Athericidae; genus Atherix; species Atherix ibis. The sequence goes on along the minus strand of OY282605.1, from coordinate 22,862,936 downwards.
TTTTGGAGGACCGAGAAGCATAGGGAGATGAAACTCGGTCAGAAAGGCCTCCAGCATTGGAAACTGATAAAAATTTGGAACTTTTCAAGGGCTCCTCTTCATAAGAGAGTATCTGGGATGCCAAGAAAAAGGGTTCTCCGCGTTAGATCAGATATTTCAGACACTTGGAAGATCTACGAGGTCTGTTCAAAAAGTATCGAGGACTTGGTGTTTTTTCAAAAATTATTTATTTATTCATGAATATCTATTTCGTCCCCTTCAAAGTAATCCCCACCAGATATTATACACTTCTGCCAACATTTTTTCCAATCCTCGAAGCACTTCAAAAAATAATTTTTTGTAATCTTGTTCAGCTTCTACTTCGCTGCCGTTTCTATCTCCTCAATCGTAGCGTTGCGCCATTCTTTCATGGGGCTCATCAGTTTCGGGAACAAGAGAAAGTACAGGGGGTCAGATCTGGATAATACGGTGGCTGTGGCATTATTAGTGTGCTGTTTTTGGCAAAAAATGGTAAAAGCTAATTTAGTTGTTCTTTCACAAATCTGGGCGTTTCTTGCGGATTGCTTCACGCAACTTGCACATAACTTGCAGGTAATATTGCTTATTGACTGTTCTACCCTGTGGCAAGAACTTATGATGCACCACGCCCCTGCAATCGAAGAAAACTGTAAGCAAAACCTTCACATTCGATCGAACTTGGCGCGCTTTTTACGGTCTTGGCTCGGGCGGGAGCTTCCATTGGAATAATTGAGCTTTGGTTTCCACGTCATAACCATGAACCCATGATTCGTCACCAGTTATGACCCTCTGTGTTAATGCGATGCTGTTTTTGGTCGAAATTGAGCAAAAATTAAAGACGAGCCAAAACACGTGGAAGCAAAGCAGCTGTCGAAAATTAACTGAGCATTCAAAATGGCCGAACTTGTCGGCATAAGTAAGATATATGAGTACCAACATAACGCCACAAAAAATCGGAAATCGAATATACGAAACCCGCGGAAATTCAAAATTCGCGATACTTTTTGAACAGACCTCCTATTACGACAACGCCCATTGCCATACGCCTTATTCCTTTCAAGAGTTTTTCGCGGAAAAATAGATTACTGTGATTCCCCAGTCTCCTATTGATTTGATGAAAGTCCATGTAATTTTGGGTATGTTCCTCAAGATCATAAATCACTAATTTTTGTTACGATGACACAAGGAATTTTTTGAGGGCCGAGAAGCATTGGAAGATGAACCTCGCTCAGGAAGGTCTTCAACGTTTAAAACTGATGAAAATTTAGAACTTTTCAAGGTTTTTTTTTGTAAAGAAGTATCAAGAAAAATCTTTACCTTGATAACGCCCTTTGCCACAAGGCTGTCTCCATCAAATATTTTTTACCAGTAAAATAGGTTACTATGGTTCCCCAGCTCCCTTTTCACCTGATCCAATTTCGTGTGATTTTGTGTTCTTTCTCAAAGAGAAGAAACTACTTGAAACGATGTCATCAATTTTGTTCGGTAGCACAAGAAATTTTTTGAGGGCCAAGAGGCGATAGAAGACGCACGTCTCTCAGGAATGTCTTCAATGTCTGAAACTGATGAAAATGTAGAACCTCTAAAAGACTTCTTTATAAGGAAGTCTCTATAAGAGCTCAGAAATAGGATTCTTTGTATTCGATCGGACTTTTTAGATACTTGAATATTCTTTCAAATTGTTTTTTCCGATAAAAGGGATTGCTGCGATCTTCTACGTACCCGATTTACCTGATTTAAGACCATTTAAATATTTTTTCTTCCCCAAGATAAAAAAAAATACTTGAAAGGACGTCCAAAGGAGTATAACCGAGAAGTTGAATAAGATTCCACTTGAATCATCCAAAACGGCTACGAAAAGTAGGGAACTGCCCAAGAGAACTATTTTGAAGCGGATAACATTAAAAATTGTTGCAAAAAACAATGTAAACGGTATCGTAACTTTTTCTGCCACACCTCATATTTTTGAATTAATTACAACAACAAAAAACTACAAAAAAATCAATAGATTGATTACGAATATGAATATTTTTATACAAATTATGATATCACACTTTTACCAAAAATCAATTTATCCACAATTCCATAATTTAGAAGCCACAAATTTATTTTATTAATAACAATCAGCTCATTATAATGAATATTAATTAAATTCTTTGCACCTTTACTATTGCTACCGAAATACTATTCTTTTAAAATTATTATGCAATACATGATTATAACATAAATTTACTAAACAGACATTATGTGTATGAACATGGAGCCAAAACTATTATTCGGAGACTAATTAAAGAATCATCGATGAGTGACTTCATCAATACAAACCGTAATACGAGCAAACCTCCCAGCCAGTGACACACCGGACATGCACAATTGATGCCTAATTCGAACGAAACACTGAAGAAGAAAAAAGCTTATTTTATTTCATATCGGAATTATTAATAACTGTTCATTGGGCCAATAACTCGAATAACTAACTCTGCGCCAATATGTTGTGATACTATGAACTCGTCACCAAAATATGGTATTCCTCTCACAATGAATAAATCAATCAATTAACCGATCAGTCAATCATGCAGAGTCCCCCCAAGTCTTGGAATCATTTTGCATTTGGCCTACTCACAATATAAATTATTTATTCAATTTCAATTCATATTAGAATAAAATGAATAAAATTAATTTTGTAAGAGCCAAAAATAAATTTCAAAATATCCTCAACAAATCCTGAGTGCATTTTCAGAACTCAAATTGAAGGTGAGAAACCGGATACAACTTCCAAAATGCAGCCAACTTTATTCTTTGACTTAGGAAGTGAGATTAAAGATAAAGTTTTTCCTATTCAGTATTTGTGAAGCATAAGCGAATAATAGCCGAAATAGATTTTTTTTGGATCTTTTTTTTTTTAAAAATAATCACAGGAAAATGAATACGAAAAAAAAACTAAATTAAAGATTCTTTGATAAAACAGAAAATAATAGCCAGAAAAGATCACGTCCCTTTTGACAAGCGTTTCCGTTAAGAATGCACGTAAACGCAGGATGCAACCATTCACAATACACTACATACAATATGCAGACGAAATGCATCTTTCTTTAGTGTTTCTTATTAAGCATTGTTTTATGTTGTCTGTAGACTTTCATGTCGATTTTTACTTACCCCTCATGTATGTCGTTGTTGTTTTTGTTTTTGTTATTCATAAAATAATCGATTCCAATAAACGTGAGGCGCATGATAATCGATATTTTGATGATGCGTGGGTTGTTATTGGGAAAATATGGTCAGAATTGGAAAAAAAAGTTTCGATTAATGTCTATTGAGGCAATTAGCGGATTTCGACAAGTGCCATTGTGAATTTTAAAGACTTTTTGACGAATTTCGATAGAAGACGACGCCCCAATAATGTTTTTGTGAGTCAATCAACTTCTGGGCATTTATTTGTTGACATTAAAATCGAATAGAAAATTTGTGGTCTTTAACTATGACCTCATAGTGTGTAAAAATATTAATAGAAAAGTTTTTCTGAATAGCACTTTTAAAGCCCTATTTTTTTTGCGTCAAATCGCACAATCTTAGAGATCAACTGATATTAGAAAATTTATAAATTTCGTGTCCTGGAAAGTTTTTAAGAATTGTCTTTTTAAACACAATCCTTTGAATAGCTACACACGAAAAAGTTCACGGCGTCAAATCTAACGATCTTGGAAGACAATTGACTTTACCAAATCTCAAAATTTTGCGTACTGGAACCTTTTCGCTTAATGAAACCAAAATTTTCCATGTTATATGCCTTGTGGTGTCGTTTTTTTTCTTCAAAAATCACTTACAGTACAGATTAAAATCATCAATTTCGGGGCAAGAAAATCCGGTTGTCAAGCATTCTCTTTCTCTCTGAAAATCCAAAAAAAACATGGAACTATGATACCTTGGATTTTGCCATTACAAGAGGTTATAATAGAAATTCTTGCAGGACTAGATACTTCTGTGGTAATTTTTGACGAATTTTTCGAACACTTATGGCTGTACTTTAGCTATTAGTTGACGAATATTGATTTTTATATATTCTAAAATTTAAGGATTATCTACGTAAATATAATCTGTTAGATAATCTTATAAGAAAAAGCCAAATTGCGTTCAATCTCACGTTTATGAAGGCCAATTTACGAGGTCTGTTTAAAAAGTATCGCGAATTTTTTTTTTTTTTCAAAAATTATTTATTTATTCATAAATATCTATTTTGTCCCCTTCAAAATAATCCCCACCAGATATTATACACTTCTGCCAACATTTTTTTAAATCCTCGAAGCACTTCAAAAAAATCATTTTTTGTGATCTTGTTCAGCTCCTCCTTCGATGCCGTCTTTATCTCCTCAATCGTAGCGTAGCGTCGTCCTTTCATGGGACTCTTCAGTTTCGAGAACAAAAAAAAGTCACAGAGGGGCAGATCTGGGGAATACAGTATCTGCTGCATTATAACTGTGTTTTTTTTGGCCAAAAATTCGCGCACAAACAACGATGCGTAAGCAGGGGCGTTATCATGGTGCAAAAGACAGTTTTTGTTCTTCCACAAATCCGGGCGTTTTTGACGGATTGGTTCGCGCAACTTGCGCATAACTTCCAGGTAATATTCTTTATTGACTGTTCAAGAAGTCTTGATACACCACGATCCTGCAATCGAAGAAAACTGTAAACAAAACCTTCACATTAGACCGAACTTGGCGCGCTTTTTTCGGTCTTAGCTCGTGCGGCAGCTTCCATTGGGATAATTGAGCTTCAGTTTCCACGTCATAACCATAAACCCATGATTCGTCATCAGTTATGACCCTCTGGAGTAAATTTGGGTCGTCGCGGACAGAGTCCAACAGCTTCTTAGCAATGTTAATTCGATGCTGTTTTTGGTCGAAATTGAGCAAAAATTAAAGACGAGCCAAAACACGTGCAAGCAAAGCAGCTGTCAAAAATTAACTGAACATTCAAAATGACCTCGTATATCACCAAATCTCGAAATTATGCGTCCTCACCAATTTTCTCAGAATAAGTTTTAAATTGTTTGTGGTGCCGTAGCTCATGGCCTTTTTTTTTTGGTACCACATATAGTCCAGATTAAGATATTCAACTTAAGGCTAAGATAGCGATCTGACTTGACGGCAATGGTCCTCTGAAGTTCCAAAAAAAAACGGGACTATGATACCTTCAGAATAAAATCTTTTTACAGATATAATGGATTTTTCACAGTTAACTGTGGCTTTTCAGAGCCCCATATACGGTAATTTTGCTTAATGATATTTTCAACACATGCAAGTAATGAGTTTCATCACCGAAGACAAAAGTTTTTTCGAAAAATCAGCATCCAATATGTGGGCAAACATAAAACCCAACAATCCATAATATAAAATGACAAATTTTAATCCTACATAAAAGTTATTCTGAATAATTCATCTGTTTAGCAACTTTAAAATAAGAGGGCTGCACTTATCAAACCACAACATGAAAAATCCTTTATATTCTTTTTGATGGACAGCACAACTAAATAATTGTTTATAAAATATATATTTTTTAAGCCCAAAAATTAATAATAATAAAAAATACTATAAAAAATATTGTTTATCGAATAATTAAGTACATTTAAGTAAAACAATACTATAAAAAAAATATTACAGCATCGAATAATTAAGTACATTTAAAAACCCCCTAAAAAAATATCATCTTATAAGAAGGATTCAATTATTACCAACTTATTAAAATTTTAGTAATTTTTTTTTCACCATAAAAAAAGATTATTTAATCTTTTTTCAAGAATTATTTATTTAGTTTAATTTTAAATTTTAATTACTTTTACAAGATAAAAATAAACCTAAAGAAAAAAAAAATACAATCAAATTATTTGCAAAATCCCATTGAATTAAGTAAGTCCTGGGAATAAATCATGAACAACATAAGATGGTCCTTTTATGTAAAATATGAACGTTTTATGTTGAAAATAACATTTTTAAATTGCTTACCACCACTCTAAGCCTATCGGTTTTTTTTTTGTGGAACAGGACTTTTATACGAATATGTGACTTGTTGATTTAGAAAAAAAAACACGATGTAAATGCTTCATAACAAATAAATTTGCACACAAAGTAGACGCATTCGTTATGCTTATCGATTTGACCACAATGCAACAGATATGTTGAACATGGTGCCGTCTACGGTGTTATGGAGAATGGCGGTTGTTTATCATCAGAGGAGCAGCCAACACACGCACACCCTCTACAATCGTACCTTTTCGATAGGACACTGTCGAGCCACAGAACTTTCGATACGTCGTGCCTTTAAAACCCCCAAGCATAAAAATCCAAAACACGAAGGTAGAAGTCGTGTGCTGATGTAAACACATGCCGTGTGGCTCCCAGCAGTGTACCCACCGATACTCGTGCCCATCATTCATACCAAAAAAGGCTGCAAAATTCTAGTCGTCCACAGCGACGCCAACAACTTCTTGGCTCACATATCTGTGGCCTTCGAGCGAATTACATAAATTCGATTTGACACATCTCCCACCAGCGACCCTTTAGGCTATGGCTGCAGTCACAATAGCAAATACAGGGGCGAGAACAGAAGCCAAATCCATAACTTTATAATAAGACTAGTCAAAGTAACTAGTCAACAGTAGTCCCGACGTCTTTTGTTTTTCCATTTCCAACATTCCCAAAGACAATGAAGGAATTGGCCAGCCTAGACTCTATAAGCGTTTTCGCCTGTTAGCATATCGAAAGGTTGTCCATTCTGGTTTAGTAGACTATGTCCTCCACAAAGGCCAAAAAGGCAGGCCCACTTTGAAAGGGAATCTCACAAGCACTCCATACTCGCCGTCTCGCAGTACGACCAGAAGAACTTTTCGCATGATTAAATGGGAATTTTCAGTTTCAATTTGTAATAACTGTCAAAGGACGAATTGTCTATGGATTCTCAGATCATGCTGTAATACGTTCGAAACGATTTATGGCAACCATTTGTTATTTGGACCTATCTATCTGGGCATCTGTCTCCGCCATCGCATTCCATCTCATCATGTTCGTACTCGGACTTTTGTAATCACCTTCACCGCCATATTTATGATCGTACGTATTTTATTCGAACATTTGTTTGTGACCGTGATGGCCAGTCATTAATAAATCGCACTTCAATTTGACGGACACTGTATGAATGTCAGTTTTCCAATTGCTATCAGGCACTAGTTTATACTCAAAAAAATAGAATTTCGCGGGGTTGGTAGGAGGGAGGATTAGGATGGCGATTGAACAAATCTTGAATAAGGAAGGAAATTTCTGAAGTTATTTTCACACTTTATCTGACCCGGAAAATGTGGAAATTCGCCTCGACTTGCAGTTAAGAAATTGCACTTGAATTCTGAATATCACTCGATTAGCTTCCAGATTTGGTTGCTTGGCGCCATCGGAACATGCTTTGCATTTCCATAACAAATCAGAAGATCTGATGCCGGAATCGGACTGGTCAGTGAGTCAATAAGATGAAATGTAATCGTTCATGTGGCATTGTTGCGTTCGAAACAAAACAATGGTGGAGGCTCTACTGCTGAATCATGATTGTACGCACGTCAAATGCCATTCGAGATCAAGTGAAGTTCAATGAAGAAATCAGAACCGATATTCGTGGGGTCTGTTTGCTTATCGGTCTGTGGCCTTTGCCTCCGCCCATTCTCAATGGAAGCAATTGCAATCGTGAATAAATCGAATAAAATGCAACAATTAAAAAGAAAAGTGACTACGCTTCTTTCAACATCTTTCGTTTTCAATTATGGATTACAAGTACCACATTAATTGAGAGGGTTGTGTTCGGTTCACCCACATCAAAGACGAAACTTGTCTAAAAGCTCTTCTTCTCCACAATCTTAACTTATATGGATGATCGGGTTCTCAGCTAAAACTAATGAACATTGAATGACAATCGGAATTTGTACAATTAACAAAATGAACGTACGTGCGTGCATTAGCTCAAGGTCGATTTTATAAATTCACGTACGTTCGCCGCTACACGTTTGATGCAACAACGACTACAATTTTGAGTTCGAAACTAAAAGCGTGTGATTTGTAGAAAATTCCATTCAAAATGAAAAACATTTCCTTTTTCAGTATTTTTCTTTCTATTCTCTTTTTCAGTTATTTCCATTTAAGAATATTTTATTGTGGAAAATTTCTGGAATAGAAAGTATTTTAAACAGAATGCAACATTTCGGATTTAGATCAGCTTTCATGTAATTAATATAAGCGGAACCCGTCAAGATTTTGAATAAATTTTATTTTCATTCCAATAAATTTTATTAAATACAATGTTTCAAATTGGATTGTTTCCAATTGATTTTTTATATATTCAATTTATTTATTTCCAATGCAAATTCTATTAACTGATTTATTATTATTTTCTTCCCTATTTGTTAGTATGAAATATATTGTCAGAAATAAAGTTAATCCATTTTGTAGACTTTTCGCGGTTTAACAGAAGATTATTACTGTCATATTATTATTGTTCCGTGGATACGTCAATAGGCAAAATTACCCTGTATGGGGCTGTAGAAAGCCATTGTATTCGCGAAAAATGATTATCTGATTTATATTTTGGTCTTAAGATCTAAAAGCAGTCTTACTTTTCTTGAATATGAAGAAGGAAAGAACGTTACCGTCAATTCTAAGTGCTATGGTTATATAATAACCGACATTTTATAGCTTGAACTTAAAAATTTTGGCCTGGACCATATGTGGTTTCAAGTAAACAAAAATGCCGTAAGCCACGCAACACACACAAATTAGAATTTATTCTGAGAAAATTTTCGAGGATGCGTTATTTCAAGATGTGGTGGTGTTAATTGTACCATGAAAAAAATTGTAATAACGCCGAAAATTATAAGTACGCAGAATTTTAGAGCATTCAAAAGCCAACATTCGTTAAGGAATGTTAGAATTACAGCCCAAAATGTGCAAAGAGGTCTTAAAAAATTACTTTATGTAAATTATTTAATACGATTTTACATTTTTTATATAATGGCAAAGTTTAGTCAATAAAATTAACTAAAATGTTTATAATAATCTAAATTTAAAGTGCATTATATTCAATTTTACTTTCTCAACTACAAAGTGGATAATATTACAATCAATTTTACGTGTTATGGCTATCCGATAACCGATTTTTTTTGGATTGAGCTTAAAGATTTTAACCTGGACTATATATGGTCACTAAAAAAAATGCTATGAGCCACGCAACACAAACAATTTAAAATTTATTGTGAGAAAATTGTCGAGGACTTTTTATTGAAAAATTATGCAAAAATTGTGATAACGCAGAAAACCCTAAAATTTAAGAGCATTCAAAAATCAACATTCGTTAAGGAAAGTTAGAATTACAACCAAAAATGTGGAAAGAGGTCTTGAAAAATTATCTCATGGCAGTCATTTAAATAATTTTAATATTTTTACATAATGGTAAAGTTTAGTTAATATATGTTGTTTTACGAGAAAAAAAACCCATAAGCCACGCAACACAAACAATTTAGAATTTATTCTAACGACACCACAAGTCATATAACATAAAAAATTTTGATTTCATTAAGCGAAAAGGTCCCAGGATGCAGAATTTCGAGATTTCGTAAAATCAATTGTCCTCGAAGATCGTCAGATTTGACGCTTTTGAACTTCTTCTTGTGAATGTTCGAAAAATTCATCCTAGAATGTTCGAAAAATTCATCAAAAATTACCACAAAAGAATCTAGGTCTACAAGCATTTTTATGATAATTGCAGATAATGGCAAAATCCATTCAATATAATTAACTAAAATTATTATAATAATCTAAATGCAAAGTATACTATATTTAATTTTACTTTCCAAAGCACAAAGTGGATAACCCTCACAAGCTGATAATTTGATTAGACGTAAATCGGCGACTGAACAGTAAAAAAAATTCCTCTTGAACGCTGCTCGCAATTGTGTTCGCTCCCATAAGATTATGAAGGTTTCAATAATTTTAGCAGCTCTTCTTCAGTCGCTCATCACAATTGTGTTCAGTGGCATTGGCGTACGGAAAACTCGAAAACTAATTTCAAATTATAATAGTTGGACTAACTGAAAATGTCATTAAAAATTCACTGAAAAATATCGAGTCCTAAAATAAATCACGTGGTAGTTATTTAAATAATATTATTTTTTTTCCATAAGGCAAGAAAATATTCATTATAATGAATAAAAATTCATGTCAAAATTTATACTTAAAGTAAATTAAATGTAAAAGAATAAATATTCCGAAAATATTTTAGTGCATCTTTTTTAGAGGGCAGTAATTTTCCTTATTTTTTTTTAAAAAAAAAAAACTTTGTTTTTAAAAATCTTGTAAAAAACACATTTTCTATTTAATCTTTAAAAATAAAATAGAATAAAATTTATAAATCTTTCGAAAAGTTCATATAAAATAAGACAAGCTAAAAAGGCCAACCCACGCGAATTTGAAGTTTTTAGATGGTCTCAAAATGACCTCTAACTCTTGTCTCAGAGACCTTACATTCAGACAAAAAACATCATCAAACTTATATTATATATTTTATTTACTATTTTTTTGTATTTAAAAAAAATATATTTGAAACGACCTTAAAGAAAAAAAAAGTTCAAACAACACTGAAAATGTCAATGAATTTTGAGATTATAGAAGAAGAAAAAAACAACAAAATTACTGAACATGTAAACTAAATATATTGTAATATGGCTCAATTTGATGTTTCAATACTTAACTAAGTAATCAAGCTAATAATTTTCAAAAAGTTAAAAGTCAAACGAATGCATTGCCAATGGGGACAATATTTTTGCCATACGAACTGCTTAACTGGGTGCGCCATTCCTAATTGGAGGAGACCTTCACAAAATAAACCCTGCCCGAGTACACTCACTCGGTCATGGTGGTGGTTATTGTGAGGACGATGGTAGTTGGAGCTTGTTTTGTCAAGACAACAAATTAATTAACTCGCCGTTGATATGTGCAATGGACATCTTAGAGAATGATACCAATCCTGTGCTTGCAGCGATGCCAACGAGTACATGAAAACCAAGAACAAAGTACTCCTCAATCGATTGATATTCTTTGATATTGTTTTTCCATACGGAAATGGCATTTTCCCAATATGGTGTAATGCAATAGACGTCAGCAGCCTTCAGCCAAGGCAAAAAGAGGAAAATATTGAAAAATAATGGCCAGAGAACCAAAAGAACTTTATCAATTTCTGAACGTCTTGACTATTGGCAGTATGCGTTAGCAAAAAGACACCGTATGTATGTGTGACATCCTCTGGAAAATAGACCAGCAACTATTGGCGAATCGATTGGCAGTAAAAAGGAATCCCATCGGAAGACAAAAGAGTCTGGGCGGAGAAAAAAAACACACCACAAAATTTATGACCGCAATATATTTGTCCGGCAGAATTAATGAATCGCACAGTTTTGATGAGATTTTCAAAGTTCAAGGGAATTTCCTCCGTCATCCTGAAGGCTACCTTGGAATTGTCTCTTTACGAATAGTCACATTGTCAATGCTTTTAAAAAGTTGTCTTTACTATCAGAAAATTACTTCAAAATCCTGTCCATGAAGTCTCCTCAGGAATAATTAATACCACATTCTTAGCAAAAGTGTCACAATCTAGAAAAATTATGTAACCATTGCGAATGCGTTTAGCGTACAATATATGTCCAGACATCAACGTTTGTAGTGTCGCCACATTTTCCGGATGATAAGGATTTTGTTCATGAAAAAAAAACAATAAATTTACGCATTCTTAAAAACTATACCCAAGAAGCGTTGTGATATCTTTTCGGAAGTAGTTCGATTCTCATTAGTCACTTGCGGATGGATACACTTCGGCTAAGAATTATCTTTTTATTAATGGCAAAAAAAAAAAATTATGAAAGGCTGTCAGCCTAACCCTTCTCTCTCCCTAGACTTATTCTATTATTATTATAGTTATATATACTTGAATAACTATTTTTTTTTAAATGTTAATTATCAATCAGACTTGCATATTTTATGCCTTAGCCGCAAAGAGCATATCCGCTGCAAATGATGTTCCCTGTCTTGATTTGAGGAACTGGACATGAATCACAGGCAAAGCAAAAATGTCCACTCATAATGCGTATGGAATTATTCTTAGAGAAAAATGTCTTTCAAATCTACATACTATTTTTGTTTGAAATATAATAAATTTACTCATCCAAAAAGGTAGAAATTTGGATTTTTTTGTTGCGCCATGTCAATAAGGCCTTTTGATGGTTGCACTTGCCATCTTTTTTAATGAAACTGGTCGAACGTAAGTTGGAAGGAGCAATTATAAATGGTTATATTTTGTGGAGCTAGGAAATGAAATTTAATTAAAAATAGGGCTAGAAAAAGTAATAATTGGATCTAGGGGCTCCGCAATGGAAAGTGTCCTGTTCAAAAGGAATTATAGATTAACTGGTATTCGTTCGGAATAATAGTGCGAATAGGAAGATTATAGTTTATTATTTTGCCACGGTTACCAGCATGAACCAGAACTCAATTCAACGCAATGTTCCAAATGAAAACCGCGTCATCTAAAGTGTCACGAATGCATTTTAAGACTGTGAGGTATAGAAAGGGCAACCGTAACTCGTAGTACGAGGTCTGTTCAAAAAGTATTGTTTTGAATTTCTGCGGGTTACATATATTCGATTTTTTTATGGCGTTTAGTTGGTCTCACTTATGCCGACAATTTTTGGCCATTTTGAATGTTCAGTTAATTTTTGACAGCTGCTTTTCTTGGACGAGTTTTGGCTCGTCTTCGATTTTTGCTCAATTTCGACCAAAAACAGCATCGCAGTAACATTGCTAAGGAGTTGTTGGACCCTGTCCGCGATGACCCAAATTTGCTCCAGAGGATCATAACTGGTGACGAATCATGAGGTTTATGATTATGACGAGCAAAGATCGAAAAAAGCGGCAAGTCCGGTTGAATGTGAAGGTTTTTCTTACAGTTTTCTTCGATTGCAGGGGCGTGGTACATCATGAGTTCTTACCACAGGGTAGAACGGTCAATAAGGAATATTATTGATATTAATATTAAAAATTAATATTAATATTATTACCTGCAAGCTATGCGGAAGTTGTGCGAAGCAATCCGCCAGAAACGCCCGGATTTTTGGAAGAATAAAAATTGGCTTTTACCATTTTTGGCCAAAAACAATACACTAATAATGCCGCAGCCACCGTATGTCCCAAATCTGGCCCCCTGTGACTTTTTCTTGTTCCCGAAACTGAAGAGCCTCATGAAAGGACGACGCTACGCTACGATTGAGGAGATAAAGATGACATCGAAGGAGGAGCTGAACAAGATCACAAAAAATGATTTTTTTGAAGTGCTTCGAGGATTGGAAAAAACGTTGGCACAAATATATAATATCTGGTGGGGATTACTTTGAAGGGGACAAAATAGATATTCATGAATAAATAAATAATTTTTGAAAAAACACAAAATTTGCGATACTTTTTGAACAGACCTCGTATAATAATTTTTAGGGATTTCGCCATAAAAATGGGACTTTTATCTGGTCAGATTCCACACTTTAGTTAATGGTATTCATTGCTTACAAACTGGATGATGCGTGGTCATGGACAGATGCGTCTGTAAATATACACACAGCAACATGTATCGGTGTTTGCCTTCTTCCATATACTTTCTGAGGTAGATATCTTCGTTTCCTCTCCTAAGCACGATTACCAAGACGGGTGCGAAGGTGAGGTTTGGCAATCAATAGAAAGGGTGGATGGATCTTTTTCCTGTTCGAAGATTAATAAGAAAATCCAGAATGAATTTCTTTTAGAATAGGCCGTGGAAAATATTATTTGTCTTAGAAGATTGTATGAATGACATATTTGAGAGAGCAAAGATTTTTGTAAATTATGGTATTATGTGTAAGAATGGTGAAACACACATTTTCGACTAGTTTCAAGTAAGATTTTAGAACTCATTTCATAACTGAAATAATACTCACAATACTAATTTTACTAAAATTATAATAAATACTAAGGATTCAGGAGTGAGAATGTTTTTAAAGCTAAATCAAATTGTACTAATTAATTGCGTATTAATTTTAACTTTTAAAAATTTATTATAATTTCTACTAATGATAATAAAAGATTATCTAATTTGTGCTACCGAAAATAAACTTAAATAAGCGATATTTTCCAATCAGATTACTGCCAATTATGAATAAAATATAATTTTTTTAACCAGTTACCAAAAAAATTCTTACAGGATTTGATCCTTTTAGGGTGGTTTTCTGGATGACTTTTCAGGATCGTCATTCGGCTATTTCTAGATACGAGGGTCGTTCAATAAGTCCTTAGAAAATCCAAGAAATTGCGGTCGTAGTGTCGGTAAAGATTTTTTTTTTTATAAATAGCATTATCGACAGGAAAGCTGTCAAAACTTCAGCTCGATCCATAGCGTAGGTCAATTTCTATCGTCGATTAAAGTTAACGACATTTATTTGTGCATAACAATGGATAAAAGCGAGTTTAGGGCTGTCATCAAACATCTCCATTTGAAAGGCTTAAGCGCGAAAGAAATCAAAGCCGAGTTGGATGCAGTTTATGGCACATCTGCACCTGTGTTTGCGGCGGTTTACAATTGGGTGAATGAATTTAAACGTGGCCGTTCATCCACAAAAGATGAACATCGTTCAGGACGCCCAGTTGAGGTGTCTACTCCTGAAATCATCGACAAAATCCACGATCTGATTTTGAACGATCGGCAAATTAAAGTGCGCGAATTAGTTGAGGCCACGGGCATATCACAAGGTACAGTCGCTTCAATTTTGCATGAAAAATTGTCTGTGAAAAAAATTTCGGCAAGATCGGTGCCGCGTTTGCTTTCAGAGGAGAATAAGCGCAATCATGTAGTGGACTCTGAGGCTATGTTGGCACTCTTTCATCGAATTCCTTCGTCGATGTGTCACTGTGGACGAAACCTGGATACACTACTACACTCCAGAAACGGAGAGACAGTCATCACAGTAGATTTTCAAGGGTGAACGGGCTCCGAAGAAGGCAAAAACTGTGCCATCGGCCGGCAAGGTGATGGCCACGGTCTTTTGGGATTCGCAGGGCATCACTTTTATCGACTACTTGGAGAAAGGAAAAACAATAACAGGAGCGTATTACGCGTCCTTATTGCAACGGATGAGCGAGGAAATCAAAGAGAAACGCCCCCATCTGAAGAAGAAAAAAATCCTCTTGCATCAGGACAATGCGCGTGTGCACACCTGCGCTGTTTCCATGGCCAAAACGTGGCGGACGACGGTTCACTTCCAACGAGGACGTCATTGCTCAAACGGATGAGTATTTTGCAGAACTTCCGAAATCCTATTTTTTGGACGGGATAAAAATTTTGGAAAAACGGTTGGGAAAGTGTATAGAGCTAAAAGGAAATTATGTTGAAAATAAAATATTTTTTTTTTAAAAAAGAGTTTTTATAAGGACTTATTGAACGACCAGTAAATGGTGATTTTTAAATCTTCTCTAATTTGGAAATTATTTACATTTTACATCAAATCGCATAATCTTAGATGCTAATTGACATCACCAAATCTCCAAAAATTACGCATCCTGTGATTTTTTCGCTCAATAAAACCAAAATTTGTCATGTTATGCGGCTTGTGGTACCTATTCATTAAAACTGGTGCAAATTAAAAATCCCCAATTTAAAAGTTAAAAAAAGCGCTTTTGCTTATTAACGAATGAGAAACGGTGCAAATTAAAAATCCCTAAGATAAAAGTTAAGAGCCCCTATGAAGTGTTTTTGCTTATTAACGAATGAGAAACGAGCCTGAGTTAACCGCAAGGAGAAGGGAATAAACTCCTATTAAACCATGAAATGTGGCTACTGCCAAACTACCACTGTTGTAGAAAATTTTAAAAAATTATTCGCATCGTTTGATAGTTAAATAATAAACAATTTCAAATGGCAAACATTTTTACAGAAAAAAATTACTATAACTAATATATGTGTTTGACAGCTGTCAAATGACAGCGCCGTAATTTGCGTATTACAAAATGAATCTTATATTTATACATACACACGTACCTTCCGAATGACGAAAAGATTTAAATCAGAAACAACCAAAAATTACTATTTTTAACAAAAAAAAAACCCAAATACTTTCTGGCAATATAATTTTTAAAAAAGAATTTATTATAAAAAAATCCATTCAACCAAAAAAATAATATGGAAAAATTTGAACTTTTTCGAGAAAAAAAAACAAATTCATATTATTCGAAACGAATGAAAATAATTGCCAAATGTAACATAAAAGGACATTTATTTAATTCCATTAATAGACAATTCGAAGAAGTGCACTTTACTGCTGTGCATTCGATTTTGATGCATTTATGCAGCATTTTAATGAGTCATTCGAGAAACAATGCAACGCGTATGCATGCATAAATTTTGATTAGCTTGTGGTTACGGTTAACTCCTGGCGTCCTAAGTCGTCTACTCATATGCTTCCCCTTTGTTCTTTAGCCATAAATATTGAATTGATGAGGTGGAAACTTGTCTTGTTTACCTTTAAGACATTTACCTTTTCTGGCACGGACGTGAACACATATTGAAGTCAATTTCATCGATTACAATCGGTACAATATTCCCAAACGTACTCCCAGTCCAACGTTTAGCATTCATTTATAATAGTACTGCCATATGTACATACCTACCCATATTTACATACATATTTATGCTCGTACGTTTTACGGAATTATAGTCGTACGAGTACTTGAATCGTGATTTTGTGCATTTTCGACTTTCCAAGGAGTGTACACTGTATTGTTTCCAGATTCACCTATCGTAGTCATATCTACGAGTGGAGTAGTCTTGTAGTAGTCATATTCACAATGCTAAGCCCAGGTTCGACTCCGATTTCAAATATCGTCGCACTTGAGCTGAAATTGTCTTTGGTGTTTTTGTCTTTATACGATTGCCAGGAGTACAAGAAACCTAACGAAATTAGTCTTCTGTTTACGAGCATTTTCCGGTTCAATGGAACGCAACGCAACAATTAGAGTGCGCCAAGAAAATATGTGAAGAATAAATTAGGCTCCTGGTATTCTGGGCACATACTCGTACGTCTGACTATCTATCTACGAGAATGCTCGTACAACCGATACCGTCGACTAGTATTATTGACATTTCCTCGACTCTTAATTCTTGGTTTCGTTTCTGAGTATTCTTGCCTTTCGATTTTGATTATTCTCGGACAAGCAAAAAATCACCAAACAATATAGCCCAAGCACACTCAATCCATCCACAATCAAAGTTTTAGTCCCTATGGCAATCGCTAATAAATAACAAATTGATTGTCAGCCGAAAATTAATCGCATTCAATGCAAATCAATCTCAGCCGTCGTTTTTATTGGATTTTCTATAATTTTTTTATTTTTTTATTTTCAGTCATTATTTTTTATACAAAAACCAGTAATTATTTTTTGAATAAAATCAGTGATTATTTTTTATACAAAAACACTTTTTGCACTAGTTTTAATTGTTATATTAATAAAAAATATTATTAAAAAAAAAATTTTATATAAAAACTCTACGAAAACATGGATTAATATAAGTTTCGAGAGCACAACAAGCTGATCCGCTGATAAAAAAAGGATACATGGTAACCATAGACCTCAGTTTTGGATATTTGTTCATTGCTTCAAACTAAGCACCGAACAACAACTACGACGCTTGACAGTTTTATCGCTTTCAAAACTTTTTAAAACCTTCACAATCTAACACAGTTACAGAAAGCAACGGAAACGTGTAAGTCAAGTTTTTACTATTTATTTTTAGTCAAGTTTATAAATTTTCATTCACCTCATAGTACTGCCATATAAAATTTCATTCTGTGGGTAAATGGCAGTATTGTTATTTGACAGTTGAAATTGAAATCAAAACAAGCTAAGTGAAATTTAGTGATAATTCTTAGTTATGCTAAAAATTGAACAAAATTTAATTAATAAATAATAAATCATAATTTTTTTAAATATAGGTCTTAGAAAAACTACTCATTTAAAATTTTTCAAAAAAGTAAAGTTTAGATAATATCGTGCGTCTCTAATAGACGATCTAAATGCCAAATTGCCCCTTTTTTTGCGGGTCTGACAATGTAATCAATGCACGAACATTCACGCACATTGTGCGTGCATACACGTAGAATTGTTCGGGATTGCAACGACTAAAGTTTGTGTATTTCACGATCAGTTTAATCATAGTATAATCGTTTAAATGAGCATCTGTAAGGATGATAAATGTAGGCACGTAAAAAGGAAATTCAATATGTTTGTGCATTTTTCATTTGTGAATTCTTTAGTTGGTCGTTGCTGTTTTCACATTAATTTTTATTAATTTTAATAATTTGAATTCATTTATTTATTTGAGTAAAAATTTTACATTTTTTTAATATTTACGTGAATATTGATTTCAATATTAATATTATATATTTAAAATTTACATTATTTACTTTTTAGTTAAAAATTTATACGCGAAGTTTTTTTTTTACTGAGTTTTTTTTTTAAATTTTCATTAAATAACCTTTATTTTACATATATTTAAATAATTTAATATTTTTAATTATAAATAATTAAGGAAAAAATTAAGTAAACTTGATCACAAATAAAATAAATGAATATACAGCCGCACAGTTAATGTGGGAACTGTCAAATGCCAACTTCGCACGAGCAACAAGAACGACGTCTATATAATATATCTGCGAGCAAGTAGGATAACATTATTTATAAACACGTAGGAGCGCAAAAAAAAAAATTTGCGCGACCACGCACAAAGATCGTACACTTACACGATCAGTGCATTAGAACGACGAATATTTCGTAGACTTAAACTATTTGATAGCGAATGAGCATGTATTAAAAGCACGGTTTCTTTACTAATTTCAATTGTTTATATTTTATTAAATCGACGAGATGCTTGAACGATTTACGTATAGTCGCTCGTTGGAATTGTATTGGAGCATTTAAGTTGGCAACGAACAAGTCACGTTTCGCTGTATTTGGCAACAATGTTATTGGTAAATTCCAACTGCCTTAAAAGAATGGTAAAACTGATTATATATTGATCGATGAAATGTTGTATGATGGAGCGGCAAGCTGATTCTCTCGCACCTCATGTGTTTCCAAGTACAAATTTATTTATCAGACATGATTTTTTTTTTGTAATGTGGGTGTGAGGACAACGTTCCCACCCTACCACTTTCTCCCTATCTCAACAATACTCGAAGTATATTTTTTATTTATATTTTCCTGTACAATCGTAATTCGTGCATCCCAAAACAAGGACGACAGACGCTTTCAGATTCAAGAGTAAACGTTGGTTAAAACAAACAAATTTTCCTGATATGACTGGTGATCGATTACATTGAAAATCAATTTTTCAAACCAAAACTGGATGATAATCAACCTTTAAATTTCAGTTTTACGGATCACAGATCATGTAAAATAATTTTTTTGGTTTGGCCATTAAGTGATTTGGATAAAAATTATAAATGAAAATCATAATCGATATTATATTAAGGTATATGATCTTTTTTTCTTCTTAAAAACTAGATTGATAATTAATTTGAATTTTTAACGAACAAAAATCCATGTTCACGTGGGTGTAATTCTTTTTCAAGTCGGGACGTGGTCAAAAGAAACTTAATTCTTTGAATAAAAATAATTGTTGGCAAAGTTTGTTTGTTTAGAAAACTATATTAACAGTTTGAATGCATCGCAATTGTTCGAAATAACACTGAAACGTCAACAGTTTTGACTTCGAATCTAACTGGTAACATATTTGGGGGCCGTTTAGGTGTCGCCAAATGGCCTGCATTCTCGTGGCGCTAAGAATATAAATTTGAGTACAAATATTAAATAAAAATAAATTATGTTTACTGGTGAGCTACAAAAAGCTTATTTCAAAAAGAGTTGTTGAAAAGGATAAAAAAAAATTATTAAAAAAGCAAAATTGTTGACTTTAAGTACGGTGTATCCATACAAGAAATTGGAGCCACCATATACATCCACAAAAAAATCTACTGTTTAGTGTGGAGTGCATGCCGTCATTATTGTTGATTATCATTACTTTCTATTGTAAATGAGGCCGACGCTTTCATGAGAGTCAATTAACCATAGAAGACCTGAAAGACATGTCAAAATGTCCTTACTGCCCATACCAGGTGTATAAGTTTAAATTCGCTGTGGTTTAGTTAAAAAAAAAATATATTTCGAAAATGTCTTGATGAGTTCATTTTTCCCATCTCTCGAACAATTTGTGGATACCACGCCCAAAAAATTCCTTTTCTTTCGAGGCAAACCACTCATCAAGACATTTTCGGACGTTTTCGTAAGAATCGAAGTACTGCTCAGCGAGCGCGTGGCCCATCGACAAAAACTGGTGGTAGTCGGATGGCGCCAGGTCTGGTGAATAAGCGGGGTGGGGTAAAACCTCACAGTTGAGTGTCTCCGAGTAGTTTCGGACCATTTTTGACGTATGCCATGGTGCGTTGTCGTGAAGGAAAATCGGCTTGTCATGTCTTTGTTGATAATCTGTCCTTTTTCCACGCAGAAAACGGTGCAATTTGATTAGTTGTTGATGGTAGCGGTAGGCATTGACAGTTTCACCAGGTTTCAACATCTCATAGTGGACGATACCCTGCTGATCTCACCAAACGCACAGCATCGTTTTCCGGCCGAAGCGATTTGGTCTCGGGAAAGATGTTGATGGTTGGCCGGGATCAACCCACGATTTCTTACGTATAGGATTCTCGAAATATATCCACTTTTCATCGACTGTCACAATCCTTTGCAGCGACAACATTCTTTTTGTCTGGCGAGCAAGATTTCGCATGTGTTTTGGCGTCGCTCCATTTGCCTATCGTTCAATTCATGCGGCACCCATTTTCCGATCTTTTCAATCTTCTCGATGGCACGCAGATGCTTGAAAATAACTGGCTGAGTTGCTCCGCGAGCATTTTTTGCGATTGGGTATCGACTTCGTCCAAAAGAGCCTGCAGTTGATGGTTCTCAACCTTCCTAGGCTGATTTTCATGCTTCTTGTCCCACAAGTCAAAATTTCCGTCTTTGAACCAACGAAACTAATCTCGGCATGTTGTTTCCGATAAAGCACGGTCACCATAGGCCTCCATAAGCATTCGATGCGATTCGGCAGCCAATTTCTTCAAATTGAAGCAGAAAAGGAGAGCTTTCCGCATATGTTCTTTTTCTGGCACAAAACTTGACATTATTGCCAAAGGAAAAATGTATGTTGTTGTACGATATTGCTGACAATATTCACTGATTAATGTTGACAGATGTCAAACTCATAAAAAAAAATAAGGCGTGTCCATGGTAGCTTAATACGCTAACTCACGCCATCTATGACCAAACAGCGGATTTAAACTTATACACCTGGTATATCTTTAAAACCATCAATTTACAGATCCAAATTGCCTACCCGAATATCTCTTATGAGGATTAGTGACGCCTTGAAAACTACTGAGTTTTTTTTATCTTTTCAGCAGGTATACTTGGTCGGAGGCACCATTTACACTCTTCTGCCTTCTTGTTCGTGGTTAGACGGTTTTCCATGTAATCGACAGCGCTAAGATGATGTTCTTTTAAATGTTTCTTTAACTTAAAGAACAGGGATTATGTTAGAAAATTTGGACACTGGAGTACAATAGAAAACCGTTTCTCCGATGATGGAGCATCACACTATCGACAATAGCCGATCTGATCCGCGGAGATCTTTTTCTGAGCCTTTCAAGAACTTCTTATAGAAAACTTGATTGTCAGTTTATCCCAAACGGTTTTTGACCTTCCAAACATTCGATGTACTAACGTACAAGCTAATTGGAGTGTTACCAGATAGATCTCAGTGATACAAGTCTTATTACTTCTCTGCCACATCTAATACTCAAAAAAGCGTTAAAAAAATTTGGCCAGTCGAATGAGCTCTATCAGGAATAGCCATGGTGGCCATATGCCCAAAATCTTTTCTTTCGAATAAAAATTTTTGTTGTATATTTTTTTTTGAACTATTCTAATCCCTCTTAAAGAAAATAAATATGTACAAACTTTTCCCATCGAATATTTTCTCTCCAAAAATAGTTCTGACCATAAAATATGAATTATTGGTCTTATAAAGTAGTTGAAAGTATTTTTTGGATAAATAATAATAGAATTCTGGTGCCATTGAAATGGAAGAATTTGTTAAATTCGTAATAAAATGATCATAATCATAAAAATTATGGTAAAATAGCAACAACAAAAAAATTCACAGAGCAAAGTTCAAATTAATGATAAAATTGCAGTCAATGACTTTCATAGTGAAAAATGTAAAATGTTCAATTTCGTATTTCTCCATTAAATTGTTCAATGTAAAAGGAAGAGTATGTATGCATTGCGTTTCCAAGAAGTTCATGATAAGAAAAATCGTCGTTCAGATGATTCCTTCCATTTCTATTGTAGATTTAAAAGAACAAATCTGTATGAATGCGTGGGAACTGTGTAATGGCAGTCAGTCAGTATTTTCTGTCAGAATTTTCTGAGCACAATTCTAAAAAGGGCAATAGTTGAAAACCAATATCAGTGATACTCGTATTGTACAGAGTCAAAGTAAATCTAGTCTTCTTAGAGGAGTCATCGGTTCTGATCACAATAATAACGATATATTAAAGCTGCAAAAATTTACAATATCAACACGAAACTGCATTTAAGTACAAAAATCGATATACTCACACCCCCCCCCCATACGTATGACTATATTGAATCGAGCTTTAAGGACAAATCTCTTGTAATATATATTGTACAATAAAACGAATCGAATTAAAATTTCAAATAAGAAAAATACTTTATAGAAGACGAAGAACGATCAACGATATCTTTTGATATGTTAAAATTTTCTTCACATTTTCTGTCTAGCTGTTCGCGTATATCATAATATTCTTATTCCTATTCTTGGAATTATTATCCTTAGTTTATATTGCATCGAATGAATGAAATTTCATAAAAAATTCATGAGAATATGATTATAGAAATGTACACTTTATAAGAAGTAAAAACTCCTTATAAACATACTATCACCCCGCTCCCACAAAACCCCTTTTATTCGACTAACTACCATTGAATAAACAAGATGTCAGCTTCCTGCCCAGACTTTAGATATCATCAAGTTGGCTTTATTTCTCGTTTGTTGGGCGTATTACCCTTTATAACAACAAAATCATCATCTAGTCGGGCTGTTGTCCTTTCGAACTAGTCGGGCGAATTGTAAATTTTCTCCCATATAACAACACTTTCGTTGGATGTATGTTTCAAGGCAAATCTATAAGGAATTTTAAAATTAAAACAAAAACCAACAAAAAAAAAAAAAAACTAACTATTATTTAGAATGAGAACTTTTGATAAACATGAAGACATCACTCAATGATCAAAAGTGAATCTTGCCGATTTTTCGATTTTGATTTTACTGTAGCTGTTCGTCTATAGCAATCAGATCCCTAGGTGACCATACATCACAGGCAAGGTTAGAAGTAAATTCAGAAGACATCGTCTCATCTCCCATGCGATCAAAATAAAAAATAATAAGAAGAACTCTGGGAAGAAAAACAACAAATAAAATTTGTAGTTATTCGAAAAGTCAGACAAAAAGCAAGTGACCCCGAACACACAAGGGATTCTGAAGACCAACCATTGTAATGAGTGTGTCAGTGTCAGATAAAGTTAGTAAAAGTTGAAAAGGAAATTCCCTACAATTCTTTTGATAGAGAGAAAAAAAAATGGTCTGCATGGAAGGAAGGCTCTTTTGCGCTAATTTTTTTGTTAGAAAAACTTAAGACAAAACTCTATGAAATTAACTAGGAAAATTACATTAATCACAATGGCATACACGTCAAAAATGTTCGAAATTAATTTCGGACCTTAGCCTTAACTTTATTCTCAATTATTTGTAGACTTATCTGAAATTATATCCTTTTTATTTATTTTGTTATATAGATAATTACAGAAAAAAGTGTAAAGGTAGGTTTTTCTTTTTTGTGCACATAAGAAGACCATGAATTCGAAAAGATGATATAAACGCAACTGGTGGGTTAACAAAAACGTGATCTATTAATATACATTCTTAGAAAAGTGAATTAGATTAAAAGTTAAGCTTCTATGAGTGAGGTACGATTTTCATATACGAGTATAAGGACATTTACAATATTACTTCAACAGGTAAATATGTGATCATGTTTTATTAAAATTTTAGTAAATTTCGTAGTAGTCAAGTATTTTTTTTATAAATTTATAAAAAAATAAAATTTTTTACATTAACATAAGGAGAGGTATCTCTTGTTATAAATTCACAATTTTTTTTTCAAATAGTTTTTCTCTGAAATAAAAAACTGGTTTTTGATTAACTAAAACCGTTAACAAGGGTTGTATGATTAATACCTAACCCTCGGCAAGATTTAGTACTGCTACCATTATAATAACATTATTTTTTTTAAGTATAACGTTTGACAATAATCCTGTTAAATTTTTAGGCAGCTGCTTTATATAATTTGTGATTGAAAGTCATTTAACGAGGATAACTTTTGTGAAAGTTTTCAATTTAATGTTAATTTTATAAGAAGTTTCTTATTTATTGGGAGATATTTTATAAAAAATTTCAAAATCTAATTTTATAGTAATTCTGGTATGATTTTCAAAATCATACCAGAATTACTATAAAATTAGGAAATAATAGGGAATAAAAATATTTCAAGCTAAAGACAGGGTTATCCATTGTTGCGGTTTGCAAAGCACAGCTTTATCAGTTAATATGTTAGCTAATAAATATAAATATTATTTAAGGTGTACTCTTGATATAAATTCACAATTATTTTCTTCAAATAACTGTGCACTAAAATAAAAATAAATGTTTTTTGGTTAATTAAAACCGTTTGTAAGGGTTGTATGATTAATACCTAATCCTCGGTAAGATATTGTATTGTTACTATTAAAATAACTTTATTTTTCGTAAGCATAACCTTTCAAAAATAATCCTATTTAATTTTTAAGCAGCTGCTTTACTTAGTTTGAGAGTAAAAGTCAAATTAACAAGAATAAGCTTTCTGAAAAGTTGAAAGTTTTCCATTTAATGTTAATTTTTTAAGAACTTTTTTAATTATTTTTTGAGAGACAATTTATAAAAATTTTCAAAATCTTACCAGAATTACTATTAAATTAGAAAACAATGGTAAATGGAAATATTTCTAGTTAAAGAGCGGGTTATCCATTGTTGCGATTCACAAAGCACAGCTTTTTCGTTTAATAGCTAATTAAAAATAAATATTAGTTAAGGTGCACTATTGATATAAATTCACGATTTTTCCTTTAAATAACTTTGTACTAAAATAAAAATCTGTTTTTTGGTTAACCAAAAGCGTTTACAAGGGTTGTATGATTAATACCTACTCCTCGGCAAGATATGGTAATGCTACTATTAAAATAACTTTATTATTCGTAAGCATTACTTTTCAAAAAAAATTCTATTAAATTTTTAAGCACCTGCTTTACTTAGTTTGTGAGTGACAGTTATTTAACTTGAACAACTTTTGTGATTTTATAACAAGACCAACAATTGAATTAAATATTTGTTTTTGATAAAGAAAATGAATGCTGAGATAAAAACGGAACTCAGAAATATTTGTGGCGACTCTGCATAATCATTATCGATCATATAATATTGGTAGCTGAATTTAAATAAGCATTTATGGTTAAGAACGTCCAAATCATCCAACTGAGATCACCACACTAGAAATGAATGAAAAAATCCACTATATCATAATAAATAATCGGAGAGTGGAAGTGCGTGAGATTGCGGAAGCTGAGGAATATTTTAACAAGTCATTTGGATATGAGAAAGATTTCCGTAACATGAGTGCCGCGATTGCTCACAATTGGCCATAAACACCCACTGTATCAACTCCAAAAGAATGTTCGGCTATATTAAAGCACAATTCGAATGATTTTTGGCGTCCATTCATAACTCTTGACCAACCATACATCCATCAAAGCATAACATATAGCAAAGAACAGCCCAAACAATCGATTTTTCGTAGAGAACCAGCTCCAAAGAAGGCATAGGTGACTTTATAGACCAACAAAGTCATGTCCACAGTGTTTTGGGATGCACGCGGATTAATCCACGTTTATTGTTGGATTAATCAATATACTAAAATGAACACAAGAATTGATGGCGAGTATTATACAAATTTTTTTAATTCACTTCGAAGATGCTGTAAAACCAAAAACTTCATTTGGTGAAAAAAAATATTCTCTTTTATCAAGACTTCTGTAATCGCCATGGTAACAATCCATGGATGAGTATACGAATTGTTTCTCCGTCCACCATATTTGTCAGATTTAGCCTTTAGAGATTATTTCCTATTTCCAAATATGGAGCAAAATGCACGGCGAAAAAAGATTTAGCTCAAACGATAAGTTGAATGTCTAATTTGAACGGTTGGACATATCGTAGATAGTTTACCAAAGATAGAAAAATGTTTGGATAAGTGTATCCAACTAAAAGAAGACTCTTTTCGAAAATATAATCAATTTTACACATAAAAATGTTATTTTCTGTGTCAAGGCCAGGTATTAGTCATACAACCCTTGTATATGTAGAAAATTGCTGTTTTTTTTAAAGACAATTTTCAATAAGCTTTCATACATTGACGGATTAATTTCATTGATTTGTTCAATTATCTGCTGTCTGTAAGCGTAGACTTTACCCTCTTAGGAAGCAAGTGTATGACGTAGCGCCGTTCTTTTGGAACCACATATCATCCAACCCCAATTCGTCCGATTCACAGAATAAAAACATTTGAAGCACCTCCTCTTTATTGCTCATCAGTCACCGTAACAATAATACAAGTAGCTTCCTCTAATATATATGAGGACTAATGACATTTTGGGCTCAAATGTCACCACCGGAAAATGTCATTGGTCCGTAATGACAGTAAAGATCGTCCGTGAATTACGTCCGGATTTCCATATACTTATAAGTGGCCATTTTGATTTTTATCAAAGTTCTTTAAGTCTAAATCAGCTTTTGTACTCATTGTTAATTACCTGTAAAAATCAGTGTATTGTTAATTGAGCTTAAAAAGCAGATTTTCATCTTCACTATACCATAAAGTTTGTAATTCATTGTCAGGTTATTTTGACCCAGTTTTTTTACGTAATTTCCTAAGCGTTACAGTAATTAATAAATTATTTTTATAAAAATTATACGACAGTATATTATTGTCAAATATCAACTGACATAATAACAGTTCACTAAAAAAACATTAAATTAAACTTGTGAATCTACCTTTAGAACAACCTGAATTTATGTAAATTCATATTTCTTATCATGAAATTTAACCAACGAAAAATTTTAATACTATTCGTAATATAAATGAAAAAAAATCTCCAAATCCAAAGAGTTCCACTTATTCCTTCTATCGTCTTACATAATTTTAAATTGCATTCCAATGAAATAGTTTTTATAATCCGAATAGCTTAACTCAACATTCCTACACCATAAACTTATAGTCTAGCGATTTATTCATATCCAAAACTGCTAAGCTTATTTTTCGTAAAGAAAATATCTATTCAGGTAAGTGAAAAATCTGGAGAAAAGTACAGTGGAAAAAAAATTGTAGAAAAAACAGTATAAAATATAAAGCAAGTCTACATCCCAAGTACTTAAATAGGATTAGATGTGGTACGAATGCATTGCGCTGATAACGAAAACAGACTAACATGGTTCAGATTTACGGAAATTCTTTTAATCTAAAAATACATTCGACTTTGAGAATTTTTCTGATTATGAAACTTTTGTAAACAATTTCAAAATCATTTTCTATGATACACCTTCCGATATTGGCGGCTATCTAATCGGGAATTCATAAAAAAATTTGTAGTCAATTTTATGAGTACAGCGAGAAGTTTTGTATAAACTTTATATTTGTTTTTTTTTTTTTTATTATTATTTAATAAAAATAAAAATAAAATTTATTTTTATCTGTTTCTGTTTTTCTTCTCTTATCTAATAATAAAAAAGTTTATTTCCTAATGAATTATTGACTAATCAGTACGCGTCTTAATTGAGGTCAAACTGGGAATTGTTCTTATGAAAAGTTGAAAGTTTTCCATTTAATGTTAATTTTGAGAGATATTTTGAAAATCACACCAGAATAACTATTAAGTTAGGAAATAATAGGTAATGAAAATATTTCAAGCTAAAGACAGGGTAATCCATTGTTGCGGTTCGCAAAATACAGATTTATCATTTAATAGATAATAAATATAAATATTATTTAAGGTGTACTATTAATAAAAATTCACAATTTTTTTCTTCAAATAACTTTGCTCTAAAATAAAAAACAGTTTTTGGGTTAACCAAACCGCTTTATAGGGGTTGTATGATTAATACCTAATCCTCGGCAAGATTTAGTACTGCAACAATTAAAATAATATTATTTTTTGTAAGTACAATATTTGACAATAATCCTGTTAAATTTTTAGGCAACTTCTATATTTAGTTTGCGATTAAAAGTCATTTAACGAGGATAACTTTTGTAAAAAATTTAAACTTTTCTATTTAATGTTAATTTTATAAGAAGTTTTTCAGTTATTTGTTGAGAGATATTTTTTAAAAATTTTCAAAATCATACCACAATTACTATTAAATTAGAAAATAATAGAAAATAAAAATATTTTAAGCTAAAGACAGGGTTATCCATTGTTGCGATTTGCAAAGCACAGATTTATCATTTAATAGCTATAAATATAACTATTATTTAAGGTATACTTTTGACGTAAATTCATAAATAATTTTTTTTCAAATTACTTTCCACTGAATAAAAACCTGTATTTTGGTTAACCAAAACCGTTTAAAAAGGGTTGTATGATTAATACCTAATCCTCGGCAAGATTTAGTACTGCTACTATTAAAATAACATTATTTTTTGTAAGTACAATATTTGACAATAATCCTATCAAATTTTTAAACAGCTGCTTTACTTAGTTTACGAGTGAAAGTCATTTAACGTGAACACCTTTTGTAAAAAATTGAAATTTTTCCATTTAATATTAATTTTATAAGAAGTTTTTTAGTTATTTTCTTAGAGATATTTTATAAAAAAATTTCAAGTCAATAAGCAAAATTGCCATGGATGGAGTTCTTTCTGAAAAATTACAAGTGACTGTTGAGAAGATATAAAATCCGCAAAATTTGATTATATGGTCTGAAGATATCATTTGCCTGTATTTCTTTGGCTTTATGCCTGGTAGATCAATGACAGTCAACATGGTAATTTGACATCTAAACCAATTTCTAAAATTCAAATTAATAAGCACACTGATTGCAATTTTCAGTGATTGCAGTAAGACCTTTGATAAACTCCCTAACTTAATAATTTTTATTAAACTTCAGATAATGAGCTTTCCGCTAATGTTACTTGATTGGTTAAAGTTGTACTTTAACAATATATCATTCCCGAAATCGCTCTCTAGAGGTATTATGGAAATATCTGGTATACCGCAGGGTAGTCATTTCGACCCTCTGTGAAATTTCTACAGTACTTAAACCCTATAATATCCTGATCTATGCTGGTTATATGAAAATGTTTCACTATGTTAGAGATACGATGGATTACTCCTACATTCAGGAGGACCTGGTGCAATTCTAACGGCCTACATCTTAAGCACGAAAAGTGTGAAATGATGAAATTTACTAGAGGCCTGCTGCTATTTATTTTTGATTATAAGTTTGCAGGACGTGTTCAGTCAATTATGGATTTGTGACTTAAGCTTGATAAAAAGCTTTAATTCCCAGATCATATAAAAATTACGTCTTTCTAAAAAGTGGACTTTTTTTGGGCTATGTGAATCGATGGTCAAGAGAACTTTGTTTCGACTCAATTATACTTAGTGAGGTCTATACCTGAATATGCTTGGGTGGAGTTTGGATGCCTTGCTGCGTCTTATATAATAGGCGTATTGAGTAGGTTCACCGGAATTTTGTTAGATATGCGTTAAAAGATTTTCCGTGGAATAATCCTTTCACCTTATATGGAGCGGCTTGAATTGCTTAAGATGCCTTCACTAGAAAAACAACGTACAATTGCTGACCTAATTTTT
The DNA here is from genome assembly GCA_958298945.1 of Atherix ibis. NCBI lineage: Eukaryota > Metazoa > Arthropoda > Insecta > Diptera > Athericidae > Atherix > Atherix ibis. Next base: position 22,832,670 of record OY282605.1, on the reverse strand, counting down.
TTTCATCGAACCAATAACATTTTATCTAGGCAGGGTGAGCATAATCTGAATTGCTCGTCTATGCTAGATGTCAAGGTCTCTTTATCTAACGATGGTGTTTATTAGCTGTCGAATAGAATGTGTTCAGCTATTAATAATTGCAAGGAACGCAACCTCTATTTAACAAAAGAATACTTGACGAAGCTCTTCTTTTCAGTTCTGCCTTTGGGGTTTTTTTTTGTTGGGCGCTGGGATCTTGTTGCTGTTCGTAAGCAGTTTACTATTTTTGCTATTTGTGCTGAATCTTTTTAAACGGTGAACTACAATATTTCCCAGCATTTTCTGTGCAGGTGTGTAATACTTAGGGTTGAAGATTACAGTCACTAAAAATAAAGAAGGGAAGACCATAACTGTCAATTATGAGTGGTATAGCCGTATTCTAACCAACTTTTTTTTAGCATCGACTTAAAAATATTTATCTGATCAATATGTGGTTTTAAAAGCATGGCACAATAAGCCTCACATCGTAACAATTTTTTGATGTACACGTATGGCAAGAAAAATTGCCTGAAATTCGTAATATTTTGTGATGTCAACTGGCCTCCAAGATCATGCAATTTGACGCCCTTTCGACTTTTTCTTAAAAGAATCGGCAAAAAACTCATTTATATAGATAATCCTTAAACGTTGGAGCTTTTAAAAACCAGCATTTGTTAAATTAGGATCGAAATAAAGCACGAAATGTGCGAAAAAGTTTTAAAAAAAATTAGCACCTTAAAAGGATCAAAAGTTGCAAAAAGTCTCTTGGCAGCAATTTAAAAAATGCAATATTTTTGGAATATGGCAAAGTTTACGCAATATAAAAGATAGTTTTTTTTATCAAAATCTGAATATAAAGTTTATATTAGTTTACTTTACTTTCCAATGCATAAACTGGATAACCTTTATTTTTATTAAAAAAATATTAAAACAATCAGAAAAGAAAATATCTTAACCTAAACTTAATTGGAAAATAAATATACAATAGTAAAATAATAGTAGAATTATTTTACATTAATGTCAAAGTTGAAATTCAATAAATCCACTACTGCTGTTGTAATATTCAATTAAAACTTGATTGCAGCCAACAAACATCACTATTTATTGACAATTTGATGAAATTTCATGAAAACCACTGAATTTCGCGACAGTCACGTCCGAGTCAATGTCAGAACTTAACAACTTGACTACTTAACAGCAACTAGCTTTCATGATGTGGTATCCTTATAGGATTAGGTAAGTTATAACCCAATTCAGATTTGATTGATTGACAACATTGACCATAAAACACACTTCTAATATTGGAAAGTAAGTTTTTTTTTGTTTTTCAACCAAACATATTCGATTAGAAAATTGATTTAATAATGAGAAATATTATAAATTAATATGATTACCGTTGTTATTTGTTGAGACTTTGTAATTCTTCATTATGATGAAGAATTACAAAGTCTCAACAAATAACAACGGTAATCATATTAATGATTAGTTGAGACTTTGTAATTCTTCATTTGAACGAAATACCAAATATGTAAGAAGTTAACTAAGAATGCACAAAATATATTAATAGTTGAAGGGGGGGTAAGAGGGTGTATCTAAGATTGATTTTGTTGCACTATCAAATTTTCTATAATAGACAATTCCTGTTGGTATTTTTGTGAATTATATATAAGAAAGGCAAGGATGAGTTTGAGTATATTGCCGATGGTGGGATTCATTCTACTATAAATATAAGTGAACGAGTGCAAATTTGTTAAGAAACTTTTTCATATTTGTACCAAAAACTTGGAATCAAATTTTCTCATCTTCTTGTATATAAAGTCAAGTTATAAACGATGAAGTGAATTTAATTAGGAATTCGTGTTTAATGAAAATCTCTTCTCTCAGCCAGTTAGAAGAATGGATAGATTACGATGTGTGCAAAACAACAGGAATGCATACTCTGTTATTAAAAAGTTGCTGTAATAGACAGACAGAATACCAATGTAACCGTGTACCAACCAGGTTTCGTACCCATAAGAATGGTAATAAAATTAAATATGTGATGAGTATGAAAAGTTGAATTAAGTATTTCGTTGTGTAATTACCTTGTAATGGGTAACAATATACTAAATAATATATATTACTTGACGTTATATTAATTAAGAGATTTATCTTTTAAATTTACATTAAGCTCATTTATGTGGATGTACATTAATGCATACATACTTATATGATTATATGCTTACTAGTTACGGGTATATAAGGGTAGAAATTTAAATAGAAAATGTTCAACATTGTACGGATTTTCTACGATATTTTCCATAAGAAATATTAATTAATTTCGATAATAAGTAAAAATTCTTTTAAAAACAGCAAAAAAACTTTAATAATAAAACATTTTCTAATTACTGCAATTTCTTGATTGGTAGGTGGTTCCAACCAAAGAATTGTAAGGATTGTTCTAAAGATGGGTTTCACCTCCGTCACTTGTCATATTGTCAATTGATATTTACCAGTCGTAGAAGAGGCACTTGTTTAAATTACAAAAGTAATTCACCAAGTACCGTAACGCTAAGAAAATTGCACCGTAACAACCTGCCTACGAATTATACTGTTTATCGTATAGTGAATAATTCTAAGAAAGTACCATGTTCGATAGACTGAAGCACAAGCGAGATTATTACTCCAAAAAATAAAAATACACAAACTACCCCCCCCCCACCAACCCCTCCATCCTTTGAGGAATTTCTCACAAAAACTTGCATACAAATTTGTATTTTACGCCCCCAAAAAATTCAAGTGCTACAGGAACGTAATCCCATAGTTCATATGCTCCAAAGAGTGACCAATAGCATTTTTGGACTAATGGCATTTTTAAGGTGTGATCTTTGGTCCGTTAATGTCAGTGGTCTGTATTTTTTTAAGAACAGTCAATGCTGTTATGGTGACTGGTTAGTAATATAAAGAAATTCTAGAGAGCTACTCTATCCGAAAATTGGACAAATCGGGGTTGGATGACACGTGGTTCGAAAATGGCGACACCACGTCACTCACTGCACGCGCTATTTCCAATCGAATTATGTTAAAAATATGTGATGTCGATTGGCTCCCTTATTTCAAATAGTTAATAACTCCCGATTTCTCCCTGTGGAGATGCTTATGTGTATAGCGAATAGTGCTCAACAACTTAAAGAAATTTATTTCCAATGAAATTAATGAAATGTAAATTCGTGTTGGAAAATGTCATAAAAAAAGAAGACTTTTGCGACCATTTAGCCAATATAAGATATTTTGGTCAACCAAATCACTGCTTTTTCTTTTCGTACAAAATTATTTGAGAGAAAAGCACTGTTAAACTATCTTCCAACATGACCAATAAACGTTCAGGCATTTTCGAAAAATCATAAAAATAATCAAAATTTTGCACAAAGTTAAAATGAGTGCATTGGTTAGGTTTTTTTCTAAGAAAAAATATTACATAAAAGTGCTCAGATTTAACAACACAGTGATGTTATGTATTTTGTACGCACCAGTCTTGATAGTCAAGGTGCCATTTAGTTGTCGCTCTTATTAGAATTTACATTTATACAACAAACTTTATCAAAAAGAAGTACAAAATAATTTAAAACCTTTTCAAAAATAGAATTTTATATCGTAAAATGGAATATGGTGCAAACTGTTCAGCAACCCTGTCCGTTTTTGATTACCATAATAAATTGATGGACAAAACATGCAAACAAAATGACTCATTTTAGAAGAACTTCCGTTAAAGCCCATTAACATATGCGCTCATTTAATGCCATATCCGTTATATTGTAATTACCGTTCGAAAGTGATGAAAAACTGCATCCAAATGTTGGCAGAATTGTTTTGTTCTTATTCGTAATATGTCCAAGTTGTTGTCGAAAAATTTTGCAGATGTTTCGTGATGAAAAGCAAATTCTGAGTTGCAGAAAAACCCATAACCTAACCGAACGTTAATGAATCTCAACTTTGTAGTATCGTGTGCCCATAAGAGTCCTTGGACATTTTTTACTACCCTTAACAAAGTCTGTATGTGGTGGTCGGTCAATATCATGTAAATAATGAAAATTTTTCGATCAATTTTCGAATATTCAGCCGAACCTATATAACTCAATCTCCTAAACCAAATAATGAGAAGGCATTTATTCAAAAGGAGATACACAAAACTAGAGCGACAGATAAATTCTGTTGAAATGGAAATTCAGATCTTATGTCAACATTGAAAGAAAATCAACAAAATATGCACATTTGGTCTACAATAGCTTATCAATAAATTCTATTATTTCTGGATAAATTAATATTCCATGTGGGCGATGGATGCATTTGTCTGCAAACCAATACTGACGTTAACATTCAATGCTGGTAGCTCTTTTTAGAAACTCGACTGAGTGGAAGATTAATTGAACGCCGATATTGTTCGTAATTTCCTAATCTCTTGACTTGCAGCATCAAAATAAATTAATTTTAAAATGATGGTGGAATTTTATATTTCTCAATTGCAATTCATATTTCTTACAACAATTGTTTAATAAATAATTGTAATATAAAATCACTAATAAAAATAATCGGAATTAGTTCGAAAGAAAATGTATTCAGAATTTTTTGTGAAATAGAAAACTTTAAAATTGCGTCTTTATTTGACACTATTAAATTTGACATTTGCTTCAATCGAGAAAAAAACTCCGGAATAGACCCTTTCGTCATATTTCCTCTTAATGTACACGTAATTTTTTATCGCCATATTTACTTCTGGCGGTGATAAATTGAACAGCGTGCATATTTATGTTCGAATTAGTTTGTGAAGACATTATCCTCCCAGACATCCAGTGTTTTCGTAACTGTAATTTGCTCCCTAAAATACATATATCAATAATCTGAGATAGTACAAAAAAATACATAAGAAATTATTAATTTGCGAACGTGTGTAAAGTGCCTAGAGGGTTCGCCATAAAGTCACTAGATGCCCAAAATAACTTCGAAATTTAAAACGTGTTCGAGATTGTATTTAATTATTAACAAAAAATGTTGTTTTTAATTTTAATAAGATACTTTTAATTAGAATGGGTTAGAGAAAATTTAAGAAAAATAAAATGTTCGAAATTGGAAAAAACTTATTAATTTTGAAAAGGTTTGTACTACAATATATCGCAGATAGTTTCTTTTTCTTTTGATGTTCACTTTATAGCGGCTCAGCAAAATGACTGTGAAGGCATTGCAATAAGAGGAGGCAAAAACCGGCCGATATGCACACGATACAGCCACTACATGTTACTCTATAAAATTGGTGATTTCTTTGAAAATTTTTGAAAAAATGCCTTATATTTTGCAATTTTATTATTAAAAACTAATGTCAGCTATTAATGTAATGTTATTTAACATAGTATACCTATCGTTAGACATAATACCACGGTTCGATTACGACCATAGGAATTGAGATACGCTCATTCGACTGGCCAAACAGACCCATCGAGAAATGGATTTCGGAAGCTTAGCCGAATAGATCCAGGTCGTTGCACGCATTTCAATAACAACACCCCAGCTCGCTTGGGTCACTTCATGTTTAGAATATTCTAACAGGTCCCCCTTTTTCTTCTTTTCTTCGTCTTATTATTCAACATATTCTTCATCTTCACTTCTTTTTCTTCTTCATCTTTTTCTTCAGGTTGTTCATCTTCTTCATCTCCTTCTTCTTTTTCTTCTTTTTCTGCTTTTTCTTCTTCTTCTTCTTTTTTATCTTCTTCTTCTTTCTCTTCTTCTTCATTATCTTCTGTATCTTCCGATTTTCTACATCTTCTTCTTCTTCTTCACCTTCTCCATCTTGATCATCTTCTTCTTTTTTTTCTTCTTCTTCTTTTTCTTCTTCTTCTTCATCTACATCATCTTTATCTTCTCGAACTTCTTCATCGTCTCCATCCACTTCATCATCTTCATGCATGAAACCGGCAAACATTCAATCTTTTGTCAATTCCTGCGGTGAGCCGTTTCAACCCTCATTTATTATACGCATATTTGTTCAACTACCTGGTTTTGCCTTAAACCAGCTGCATCCATCACATGTAGGTCCATTCGCTAACAGTTAGTAACCAGTAAAAAGCTAGTTATCCTAACTGTTGGTAGCAAGACTTAACTAAACCTCCATAATCATCTGCAGTGATAGCACCCAGGAGCCTGCCATCCCTCACCTCCAGTCATAAAACTGTACTTGCCATGTATGTGATAATCACAGCTACCCACGTTTCAGGCAAAGGCTTCTTACGAACTACCGTCCCGACTCCCATGAAACCAGTTTTTAGATTTTGGAAGCATATGTGGTGCACTTCACTCTAGAGAGCTATAGTAAGGAAACTTGTAATTTCCCTGTGCTGCTAGACCAGCTCACGGCCGCTAGTTCACAAAAAGCCGTAGTCCACTTCTGGTATCGATTCTATGGTACGGATAAACACCCAGAAGTGACCCCCTTGCAAAACAATGGCAGCTATGTAAATGCATAAAAAAGATTGTAAAATTTACAAAGAAGATCCTTCTTTGTAAACTTTATAAATTTTTATATGAGTTCCGCATAGCTGCTTGTGTTTTGAAGTTTTCACAAATGAAAGTGCGCCCAGCTCTGGTAGAGCAATCGCCAAAAATGTCGACGAAAACCACAAAAAAAATTGAATAAGATCGATATGTAAGTAACTATTGGACCGTATTTCCACTTGTGAGGCTTTCTTTTAATAACATGAAATTCAGTTATTTAAAAAATCTTGTTTAAAATGTACAACAATATTGTTTGGAAAAAAATCATGATTAAGGCAAGTTAAGGCTCCATAAACAGTAGCGAAACCACAATTGAACCGAAAAAAGGCAATGCTGTCTATTTGGTGAGTATAGAAAGAAATAGTTCATTATGAGATGCTGACACCTGGTTAAACAATTAATTCTGTAATTTATTGGTAGCACCTTACAATGTTACAGGAACAAATAAAAAGAACTGATAGAACAGGTCCATGACAATGCGATTCGCCAACATTACATAATCCACTTTGCACCATCGGATTACCATTCATTTCCATCTTTCAAAAAATTCAATTAATCACAGAAATCCAAAAAAATTATTTACTACCCGAAAAATGTGAGAATTTCATTAATAAAATTTACAATATTTAGGAAAATTAACTATTGACAAAATATTTAGAAAAAAAAACCCTTAATACTAAGTAAATTTGTTATGGAAAAATAAAAGAAGTCAGAATCTTACAAGGAACCTTCTATTTTTAGTAGTATTTACTACCCGAAAAATGTGAGAATTTCATTAATAAAATTTACAATATTTAGGAAAATTAACTATTGAGAAAATATTTTTAAAAAAAAAACCCTTAATACTAAGTAAATTTGTTATGGAAAAATAAAAGAAGTCAGAATCTTACGAGTAACCTTCTTTTCTCTGCTAACACAGTCAGGATCCGTCAAATTTACTGCATGCATCAGAGAATTGCGTCAAATGCACCAGTGAACGCACCAGTAAGCTTTTACTGCTGCTTTACAGCACCAGTGATCAGACCTGCAAAAGACTCACAGAAATGCAGCAAATTTGACGAATTTATTATTTTTAATTTTATAAAAAAACTGAGGCTGAACTGTTCTATCCCAAAAATTTACATTGATTATTCACTTCAAAAAGAGCCCCCAATTACAGGTCAGCTTATAAATTTTGTACCGTCACCAATACAAAAAAATAAAAATAGGAAGGCTCTTCTCGACCATATCTGCTCCTTAAATCCTTTTTTATTAAATCAATGCTGCAGAAATTTTTATGCTAACATAAAACGGAAACGCAATGCTTTGTTTTGTTGTTAATGGTATGAAGTAAAAAAATCAGACAATTCCGATTGACTAAAACCAAGCCCAGTTATGAATTATTTAAATCCTTTTCAAAGACTTCATGAAATGTAAGAAGAGCCAAACAAAAACGTTCAAAGAATATGAAAATGGAAAGAATTGTTTGTATTTGAAATGGTTACGAGACTGAATTTGTCTAGTTTCATAGAGTTTATTTCATGTTAATTTTTCTTCATCCCTTAAATAAAACACACCTCAACCTCGACCTACACCCCGATACCGACTTGTTGATGATGCTCATATTGTCGGTGCTACTTTATAAATTCACAGTGGCCACCAAGATAAATTGCCATCTGGATAAGCATGGTAACGGCACTCCCAAAGAAAAAACACTCAACTAAACATGCAGGTATGAAGTAACAACAATGAAGTGCCTGTAAAACGAATAGCTCACCTGCAGAGCAAGCCAATGACTATAGATAAAATTGTTTGACTGTTTGTATATAAACAACTGCTTGTGAAATGGTAATATAAATTCTAGAGACCTAATTTTATTCTGCCACTATCGCGGACCATCTCAATAGCTTGAATATTTGCCATTAGAAATACTCTCTTCCTTTTATGATTACAAGTTCTGAGGACTTCCTCGTCGTCGTCTCACATGCGGCTTGCCTTTCGCTTGAAGCAATTATCACCGAAACCTCAAAGATGCAGAGGTAAAACGGAAAGAAAATATACCAGGCACCAGCCACCAGGCACCAGACTACATGCCATCCCGATGCGATGGTTAAATTGTTTTTAAGGGATGGACATGTTTATGTTATGGCTCGCATTGATATTCTATTCTGGGGCACAGTGTGAGATTAATAGTCTATTGTTGAGGGTGTCAGTCGTGCAGCCAGAGCCACAGCAACCGCCATAGCAGCTAATAAACCGATGAATTATGGATTTTGTGGTTATCCTCTGTGTGTACATTCTCGTTTGTAGACGTTTCTCTTCATTTGAATTGGACATAACCAAAAACCAATACTCTCATAAATTTACAAATGCGAGTCTAGCGCTAGACCAATTGATACCAATTTCTGACACCTTACGACGCCACATCTATAAGAATTACTGCATCTTATAATCGTCCTTTTACCATTCCATCGTCAAGGATGACATTCGACTGTGTATCTACCAACTGTTCGCCACTGGCTTTCTGATATTGTAGCTGGTTTTTATGCTGGCTGTTATTTTATTGTCCACCCTCGAATATCGTTGATTTTGGAAGTTCGAAAAGAAACCATAGCGGCAAGGATGATTGGACACAGAAATATAATACAAGTATGCCCTCACGCCACTAATGATAACATTCTGACTAATGTGACAATGAGCGCCATATGGTAGTTCACAACTTTGTTTAATAAGATATTCACCGAGTGTGTCCAGATGAAGTTTTTACTTTCTTCCAGCGATGTTATTTGTTCGTCACTCGTCAACATGTCATATATTTGTTCAATGGCCCCGTCATATTGTCTGAAGTACAGATAACAATCGGTGACAAAAATCATAATTGTAAACGTTTTCATTTCTATTTTATTTTTCACACATACACACTATCCTAAACAAACATTTAATAAATTCAATGATATTAATATTTTTTTCCTATTTATTATAATAAAATTACTATAATTTATGGTGTTTTATATAAAAAAAATCAATTGAATTTAATTTTAAAATCGAATGACAAATAGAAATTTATTAAAAGTAAAGGTAAAAAATAGTAATAAACTTGTTTCACCCCCCTTCCCTTCAAAAAAAAAATACCAACTAACACGCGCCATGTATCAACTAATTAAATGTTAATCCAATTTGCTTTATGGAAAATCAAATTAAATAAAAAATACTTTTAAGTTAAAATTTGGTATTATTTTTTTAAAATTACATTTCTTAAACTCTACCATTATTTAAAAATTATATAATTATTAAAAAAACATGCGAAAATATAACAATTTTATTTTTAAACAATCGATACTTTTAACGATTTAATTTCAGGTAATTTTTAAAAACTCTTTCGGCTAAACCTCAAAGCAAACATTTATCCAATTAATTTTTGCGAAAGTAATTTTAAACAAAATATCATTTTAATTTAAATACAAAATGTGTTAAAATTTAATTTAAATAATTACCAAAAAAATTCTTAGAAAACTCGATATTTTTAAGATAATTTTAAATGACTGTTTTTAACAATCTGGGCTGAAATGCCATCGAACAATTAATTAAATTTGCCAAATCGAATGACAAAAAGATTTTTATTAAAAATTCTTATAAAATTTTTTTTAAAATGTTTAAGGGAGTAAGTACTTGAAATAGTAAGAAAAAAAAATAGTAATTAACTTATTTCCCCCCCCCCTTCCCCTCAAAAAAATACATACTAACACACGCTCTGTGTCAACTAATTAAAAAGTAATCCAATTTGCTTTACGAAAAATCAAATTAAATAAAAAATACTTTTCATTTAGATTTTCATTTAATTTTCAATAAATTATATTTGGTAAATCCTGCCATTAAATATAAAAATATTATTAAAATACATCCAAAAATATTTTTGAACAATTTTATTTTTGAAAAATCAATACATTTATCGAACAATCGATAATTTTCAGGTAATTTTTAAAAACTCTTTCGGCTAAACCTTAAACCGAACATTTATTCAATTAATTCTTGGAAAATTAATTTTAAATAAAATACATTTTTTATTCAAATTAAAAATTTTGTACAAATTTAATTTAAATAATTACCAAAAAATTTCTTTAAAAACTCGATAGTTTTAAGATAATGTTAAATGACTATTTTTAATATTCTAGCGCTGTAATTTTGCCATTACTTAAAGGATGATTATTTTTAAATATTCTTAAGTTTAAAAATTAGCTGTATAATTACGTTAGGGTAAAAACAAAACTATATCGTCAAATTGCACTATCTTGAAGGTCACCATTATTGATATCATTTAAATCTCGTAATTATGCGTCATGGAAACGCATTCTGCGCAATAAAGCAAACATTTTTAATATGATCCTGTTGAAACTACTTATATTCCAAGTAGCAATCTTTAAGATTAGGTGAAAAAAAGTAAGTAAAATATTGACAGTAATGGTTTCGTCTTCTTTATTTTCAAAAAATACTAATCAATCTTATATTCAGACCAAAATGCACACCAGATAAACACTTTTCGCGGATACAATAGCTTCTCCAGAATCACTTGTAGATTTTTGTAATCAAATTTAAGGAAGTAGTGAGCCTCTTTGCTGAAGAAAATTTTGTTCGTAAAATCAGCATCCAAAAATTGTTATTCTAGTACCACTGTATCATAACTAAACAAATTTTATTTAATAATAAAAAATGGCAGATTCTAAACTAAATGAATTTTGTCTTTTTATTTTTATAAATTTAAAATAACCAAAAAATTACCAAGTTCCACTTTCCAAACTAGAAAATGGACAAATCGTTAAAATTTTAAGATTTATTTAAAAAAAAATGGGCAAAATAATACTAATAGGATCATTGGAATCAATTTTTTTTCTATTAAAAAAATTTCTGGAATTTAAAATTTCTTTTTTCAATAAAAACTACGACAAGTAAAAAAACGAGTAACTTCTGCTGATGAAAAGGGTTTTTCTTGAAGTTTTTAGAGTAAGCATAATAAATGTTTTTGGTTTATTTTTAGCCAAAAAATTTTATTTACCACAATTCCTCATTGTGTCATTTTTAAAATTTTTTTTTCTCTACTATTCAACCATGCATTCAACTATAAATTGAAGAACGCAGTACCAAAGGTAAGAAAATAATTACATTTACCAAGTACCTAGCTAACTAGCTAGGTGATAGTTGAACCGTTTTCATGAATATAAAAATGAGTAGTATCTATGAATACTCTATTCAACTTGATTTAACATGGCTGGGTCATATTCTTGCATACGCCATAGTAGTGTGATTGTAGACTAACAAAAATGCTAAATACTTGAAACGGTTAAGATTATTGTTGTGGAAAGACTGGAAAAAAAAATCACAGCCCACTTAAAGATGTCATTGAAAGGACTTAAATGTCAGCAAAAACCTACCAAACACTATGCCAGACTAAGAATACAACAAAACTACTCGAAACCGTATGGAAGACCCAACTAAGAATAGTACTTGCTCACCCAAACTTGGTGAAAGAATTGACCCTTCTCCGATGATTCCGTAGAGAAGATTTAGTCTAGTTTGTCATTTATAGTTAGTCACCAAATTTCACTTTATTAATGGTTTTTGTTGACTTGATATGGTTTGCAAAGTTGTATGATATGATGTACGAGGGATCATTTCATGGAACATGGAATGAAGTGTGAATAGAAAAAAAAAAGACATAGTGACTCCTTGAATGTGATTCCTTTAGTTTTGCTCATCCTTACAAAGTGAATGACAAAAAAAACCCTCGTTTTTTATTACAGGAAAAACTTATGCCTATGAAGAGGTAATTCTTGACTGCAGGAAATACTCCATGTCAGATAATAGAATTTCCCTTGCTATTAAAAATAAATGACACATCAACCGAAGTTGTATTGTTAATAGAAGTAGAAGTACGGTCTTATTAATAGTTGTGTTACTAATAGAGATGATACTATACCAAAGTGGCAACAATAACAATTTCAGTGAACACTATTCTGAGCAAAAAGGTACTGCTTTACCAGAATATCCAAGTATCTGTGGAACATTTTCTATGCCATGTCTGGGCGCATCGAAGGAGATATAAAAGAGATCAACCTGACTCGCTAAACTTAGTGTTGAAGCCACTTAAATATGCATACACATTTAATATTAGCGACTTCGGCAGATTTTTCTGAATTGCAGAATGTCAAAATGATTATATGCCGACGAGAGTTGCAATTTCTAAGCCCTGCCTAAATACGAGACGAGAGATTCCAACATACACGAAGGCATGACTTTGCATTGGCTACAAATAATAACAAAAGCCATTATGACCGTAAGAGTGTTGCTTAAGTCTCAGCAAGCTTTATAGCCGGAATGCAAAGCCCATATGATGATGGCTTCATGTAGTCATATTGGCTGCCATCGTCCGCCATCCCCAGATGAACAAATGAGCGCATAAACTTCTTGATTCTGTGTCTTTGCTTGCATATCCTGGTAAGATAATGTCACCAACTATCTGCCAACTGAAAAGAGTTTTTTTTATTATTTTGATTCTGCTTACCAAGCAAATCCGATCACGTCACATTTACATGTAGTCGAACATAAACGTGTATGCTTATACTTTTATGGAGAAAGGACGTTTGCCCACACCAACTGAAAGTTTCATAGCAAATGTGTTTCGTCAGCCCGATACGATGGTACTTGTGGATTACCCAATTGTTCGAAAAGCCCATTATTTCTATCTTCATTCTACCCTTTAGTGAACTTGTCTTAGAAAGAGAACCCCTCAAAATATTATGTACTATTAGACAGGAAACTAAATGCACCAATAACACGTCCATTCATAGTGTCGTGGTTGCACTAGTACATCCCTTCGATCTCTTGTGCATTTCAAATGTTATTCAGCATTTTTCCATTGCTATCTTTTACGAGTATAGAAAAAAAAGGATTCTAGCAGCAATCCTTTACACAAAACGAACTGATCTAGATAGAAACACAAAAATCTGAACGTGTGATTGCGGCAAAGTAGAAAAGTGACAAAAACGTATTCCACGATTTGAAATAATCAAGCTATTTGAAACGATTTAGCCTAAGCGATTTTCCCATTTTATATCGAATACCCAATCTAAGAGTATTGTGTGTATGTGTAAGCAGGCTTTCATTTCAGTCCTTCTAAACTGTTCACAACCAGATTTTGGTAAAAATTCTCTTCAAGTATGCACTGCGGAAGTCATCAATCGAAAAGGACTTTTCTATGCAGAACTTTTCAACGAACAAAATTCCAAATCTGGGTTGAGTTCAACAAAAAAAAAATATCATATTTACATAGAAATTCACCAAAAAATCAAGACGCTGCCGAATAATCTTAACTAGGCTTAAACGCTAGTTCAAATGGCACAACATAACAGCAACATTAACGACAAAATAATCGCAAATCGATTTGTTTATTGGCATAAATCGATTTGAATGGATTTTGGCGAAAAAAAAATTTCTTGTATTTATGATTTACATAAAACCATATCAATCTTATTACAAAAAAAAATATAATTTTTACACAAAAATATGACACTTAGTTTTATGTATTCGCAAATTTTCCACACACAAATTTGACTTTTGAATTTTCTCATTTCTCAAGTATAGTAAGTGTTGTTCTATCATAATTTGAATTTTTCAAATATTTCAAAATGTTACATAAATAATCTTAGAAATTATTATACCCTGCAACTTTTGAAGTTAGATGGAATTTTCATCTACAAAGCATAACATTGTCATATGTGTAAGAGTTTTAAGAGCTTCTTGTACTTAAATTGAAACAGAGTCACAAAAGTGGTAATAGTGGTAATCGTACAGATAGAAAGTATTTGAGTTATCCATGCTATTCTATTGCCAATAGACATGAAGCTTTAGCTATAGTCCTAGAACAAAGTATGAGCCACTCATCCCCATTCATTCAGGATAGGAAACTAGACAAAGTTAGTTGTGGAAATGTTACACAATTGTAATGAAAATTGCACTTACAGCAGCAAACAAAAAAATGTGAAGACATCCATCAGTGGAGGCAAAATAAATACGAGTATACAGTATGACAACGCACGGTGACTGTAATAAATTTCTATACTACTACTTCTCCTTAACATGAATGTGCAGTGCATAACATAACTGAACTCTGAAGTGTCCTGTACATAGTAGCAGGATCTTACACGGAAAGCTTTAACTCATCATAAAAATGACGTAAATCTTAGAATATTGCTGCTACCAGACAATTCTGGTTTGACACTCATCATAAAATAACAACTATAAATTCATGAAGGATAGAACTGTTCTATATTATATATTATCCTTTTATACAATATTAAATCTAATACAAAACGAAATTTATTTACTATCACTTCTCTCAGAGGATGCACATTCGTATATATACGAATATGGTATAGTCAATGCATTGCAAATAAAGGATCGTATAATTTTATATTAAATTTTCATGAATGTTTGATTAAAAAATTTCTTCTAAACATTATGTTTGTCAAAACCAAAAAAGAAAAGAAATACGGCATAGAGAAAAATTTTTTTTTTAGCCATTAACCATTATTTAAACTTATTTTGTCTTAGATTTTTTATAAAGATTTGCAACTAAAATTTTCATTATTGATTCTTAAAGATGGACATGCTCAAAAAAATAATTTGCTGAAAAATTTGTAGTAAAATGTTACAAAACGTGGTATACCGGTCGTCAGATATAATATAACGGTCGCCTACGACTCTAGGGATTGGGATACGCCCCAACAACACGCAAGCACAACTGTCCTTTAATAGAATTTGCCAGCTTAGCTGACTAGATCTAGCTTGTTGCATGCATCTCACACCCCAGCCCGCTTAAATCCAACGCATTCGTCTTTGATTTTCTGCTTGGGCCACCTTCATGTATGAAATATTCTAACAGGTCCCTCTTTTTCTTCTTTTCTTCTTCTTCTTCTTCTTCTTCTTCTTCTGTTTCTTCTTCTTCTTCACCTTCATATTCTTTATTTTCTTCTCTTCTTCACCTTGTTTATCTGCGTCAACTTCTTCATCTTCTTCATCTTCTTAATCTTCTTCATCCTTCTTCTACATCTTATTCTCCTTTTTCTTCTTCATATTCATCATCTTCATTTTCTTCTTCTTCATCTTCTTCTTCTTTTTCATCTTCTCCATCTTGTTCATCTTCTTTTACTTTTTCTTCTTCTTCTTCTTTTTCTTATTCTTTGTCATCTTCATCATCTTCTTCATCTTCTGCATCTTCTGCATCTTCTTCTTCTTCGTCATCTCCTTCATCTTGTTTATCTGCGTCATCTTCTACATCTTCTTCATGTTCTTCATCTTCTTCATCGTCTTCATCTTCTTCAACTTCATCTTCTTAACAATCTTTCATTCCACATGCATGAAACAGGCGAACATTCAATCTGTCGTCAATTCCTGAGCTAAGTAGTCTCAATTTTTAGACCGCTTCCCTTATTACTCTATGCACATTTGTACAACCACCTGGTCCTACCTCTAAGCCAACTCTATCCATCACTAATACCTCTAAACCAGCTCCATTCTAATAGTCACTAACCAGTTACAAGGTAGTTACCCTAACTGTTGGTAGTAAGGCCTACCAAAATCACCATTATCATGAGCAGTGTGGGCACCCGGGATACTGTAACTACACATATCGATAAATCCCCCTTTTTCTATGTATTTCTAAAATTCTACAAAAAATACTGTCCTTCAGATTAAACCAGATAAGAAGTTCACCTCCGTCAACATATCCTTGGGTCGAGCTGGATGACTCTGCAGAGAATACTTCCAGAATTGCATCAGCTGATCCATAAATGGTAGACACTGTGGTTAGCTGCTGCCAATTTGTCGAGGTTTATATTTTAGCTAACAGTATTGGTCATCAAAAAATGTTGCCTTCTAAAACAAGAAATATCCACTACCTATTCACGAAAAATTCGTCTATCACTTTCCTAATCATCAGTTAGTTGGAAAGAGATACACTCACCCTGTCGCTCATTTTTCCAATCATCCTGGCACATCCTGATTGGAAACCGTGGTTAGAAACAATAATCCATTAAGCTACATAAAACTTTTTAGACAACTGTTAGCTCGGTAGTGCGCTTTTAATGTTCACAAATGCGAATAACTGAATGGCTTCGAGAGCTGACAGAACTGACAGTTTGTCAGCTCTCGTAGTCATTCGTGGATCGTCATATAATGCGGATATTAATGGGATTCGTCGCAGTCCGTTGAGCAATAAAAACTTCATATTCCATTAGATTTCTGGTTATGTTGGTATCTTGGAAAATGGGTAGACTAGAAAATTGGTAGGGGAAGCTCGTCAAAGTTCCAAAATTCTGAGCAAGGAGAGTTCTCAAAAACCAGATAGTATTTATCCCATTCCTGTAGCATTCAACCAATTGTCTCTTATATCCTAAACGAATGCCACTTAATGCAGAATTTCTTTTTTAATGGGAGTCCTTGCATTGCCAAACTCCTAGGCCCAAGTATTTCGTTTTCTAGTCCTCTTTCCACCTTCTTCAAATATTTAAATATGCTCTACAAAATTAAACAATCTCTGATTTCTCCCTCCAACTAACAATCACTCAGTTGTATTATGAAAGGTAGCAACGCTTACCTACACAAGACATGGAATCACCAAATATCCTCATAGTTACAGCGGTACTCAATGATATCTGGCTCTTGTCTCAGAGACCTTACATAAAGGGGTATTCTTTTCGTGGTTCGAAAAGTATAGCTTACCCATTTGACAGCTGTCAATCGCAAATGTCATATATTATTAAATTTATTTAGATAAAAGGTTGTCATTTTATACTATAGATTATTCTCAAAATTATAAAAGCAAACGTGAAAATTATTTAAAAAAAACTTTCTTTCAAACTATTTCCTAAAAACAAAGCTCCTGACTATGATCTGATCACCTCTAATTTTCTCCAACAATTCCCTGTTCCGATGTATTTCTTATTATTGATAAGTCAAGATTTTGATAAAATTTGGGATACTGACTTACTCTGGAAACTCCGCAGGATCCCTCCGTCTACATATTTCCTAGTCCAAAAATCATTCCTCTTCAACCGACACTTTCCAGTAAACAAATCCAACGAACTTTCCAATATCTATCCAATAATGGCTGGTGTTCCACAGGGAAGTATATTTGAACCCATTCTCTACAACATTTATACATCCAATAACACAATCTGTTCCAATAGCTTCTTCGCTACATTCGCTGATGATACGGCCTGTCTTGCATTTAGTGAATGTCCCCAAAATGCATTTTTTCAAACCTAAAATTGCTTGATATAAGGCTCCAAAAACCCACAAGTGACTGTAAAGAAACCATTGTTTTTGCACAAAAAAAAGTAGTGGTCCGGTGCGCAATTTGGTCTGAAAATGACGTTGGCCCGTATTTCTCTAATTGTGAGCACTATTGTCATATAATAAACAAATTTTGTTGGTCTTAATTTGAACCTTTTAATCTGAACTATAATATATGCGGTTTAAACAAAATGGTACTAGGAGCCACACAAAATGACAAATTTTTGTTTTATTGCAAGAAAAGTTACCGGGACGCGCAATTTTCAGATTTCATGATGTCAATTGTCAAACGGAGTTGGACCTATTTTTGTGGAACTAAATTTTTCAAAATCTTTGTTATGCAGATAATTTCAAAACTTTAGAGCATCTTAAAACAAACATCCTTAAAAAAAAATCCGAAATACAAATAAAAATGTCTGAAAAAGTCGTCAAAAATTACCGTGAAGAATATCGAATCCTGCAAGATATCTTATTGCAACTATTCAAATTATTTAATACTTAATATATTATATAATGCCAAGATAATTCCAATATAATAGTATGAAATTTTGATGAAAACCTGAATATCAATTATAATTTATTTATCTTTACTTTACGAAATTTAAATTGGATAAGCCTTTACAAATAATCAAAACAATTCTCTAAAATCCACTAAATTTGAAAATGTTTTACCATAATTTTCAAAGACAATCAAACAAAATTATTCCGCTTTTATTTCATATAAGTATTAACCTCCTTAAGAACTGATACGTTTACTTACATAAATCAATAAAATAATATTTAAAATATTGGAAAAGAATCAATTCCCTTCCCTACATTACGGAATCGTTCGAAGCTTATTGAATATTCTCTGTTTTAATATCATATCATATGGAACTGAAACAAAATTCATCGATCGAATTCACTTCCAAATATAAAAAGTATAATATTTTTCTTTATGAACACTCGTATAATTTCATGGCATTCCCCGTTGTTCGCAACTTTCTTCAAACATAACGTTAGCCTAAGTCTATAGGCTTCGTCTAATCCTAATATATCCGGGTCTTGTGAAGCAAGAACTTCCTTCCAAGTCATACTCGTAACCAAACCTATCACATACGAATATGAGCTCGTATTTGGAATGCGTAAATATGGCAAGTGTGTATTGCCAAGACCATGAAGTTGAGTGGATAAACAGAAGGACCATATGTAGTCTACTTACGAAATTTATGACATTATTTTCTTGCCGTCTTTAAGCTGCTGACTTACCTGTGAAACGAAAACAAAAGAAATTTATTAGTAAAACGACTGAATAAAACTTAAAATGCTTAAGTGTACAGAAAAAAAAATGTTTTTCCCTACATTAACCCCCCAGAATTTTCAGCTGTTTCATATCAAAAGAAATACGAACTCGAAGTCAGAAATTAGAGCGAAGGCAATATCTTCGGGGGAAGCAATAAACTTAATCCTCTTTCTGCATACTCTCTTATTCAAAGTATTTAGTATAAGAATAAAAAAAAATTTCCTCTCATCGTTTTCTGCCCTTATTATTTATTCGATTCTATTTTATTTTCATTTAATTTTTCTCAAGAGCACAAATTGAGCAATATAGCATACCAGATCAGAACAGAATAGGATGTAGACTGGAGTACGTAGACCAGAATCGAACGGAACAGCGTACAGAGAATTTATAATAGAAATCCCCAAACAAGGCTGTCTCACATCTGCTAAGGAGGATTTATGGCATGTAAACGCTTCACCAGATAAATCTCGCAACGAGTACATTTTTGTAGTATTTATCATGGATTCATAGGATCAAGTTCCAATGGCACTACTTGTTAGTACCAACAACCGAGATGCTTTATGTCTGCACTCGAAATCGTACAACAAAATTAAATCTGACATTATATGGTCTTCGATCAAGAAACCAAATCCACACTGAGTATCGTTCAAATACACTTTTCCGGTATCATAGAAACTTTGAGACCACAAAATTACAGCACAAATGAACAACTTCATAATTTTATTGATATCAAAACAAAATTTTTTGCTATTGTTTTTTTAATATTTTTTGGTTGGTACTTTTGAAGGGAAAAGGCTCAGGGAAATTATAAATAAATCCGGATATTTTTAAAATTTTATTTTCTTTTGAAAAAAAAAAATATATTTACAGTCTCATTACGAGGGTAGAAAGCTTAAGAAGATATTTGTGGATTTATTTAATTTAATTTTAGATTATTATTATATATAAAAAGATTAATGAAATTTTCTAATACTTTATTGGCAAATAAATCCTAATAAAATATAAGAAAATAAGATGATTACTTTGTAAAATGTTCTTTTCTGTTTTTTTTTTATTAGATTTTGTGTTAATTTTTTTGCACTAAAATCGATTTTATCATCAGTAATTATTAGAAATTTCTGATGGCCGTGTGACAGGCGGCGATTCTCGGATGTTATCGATACTATCAAAATGACTTTTTTTTAATTATGTATTTCATTACTTAGATTAAAGTGGGTGGGAGAAGCTGGAGAACTACAGAAACCGCTTTTATCATCAGTAGCTATCAGGAATTACTAATGGCCGTGTGACATGATGAATCATCCGAATTTCTGCAATGTCCGATCTGACAAAAAGAATCCTTTTTGTTAGCCTTGCAAGAAAACTTAAAATTTTTCTTAATTATATTCTTTATAAAAAAAAAACTGTCTGACCTCACAATAGCTATCACTAGTTCCACATCTTGGCAAGCCCATGCCACCTGACCTGGCCTAGTAGTGCCAGGAAATTATAAGTTTCCTTACTGTAGCTCTTTGAGTATAGCTCTTTGAGCAAAGAGTACTCACTAGGTATTCTTAAAACCAGAACTAACTGGTACCACGGGAGTCGGAGGCACCACCGTGCCCGGCCAAGCTGAGAAGCCTTTAACTGAAACGTGGGTAGCTGTAGTTGTCACCTATATCGTAGGTACAGTTCTAGGCATGGAACTGTGGGATGGAAGAATCGCAGGTGCTATCTATACAGTTGATAGGAGAGGTTTAGGTAGGCCTTGCTACCATCAGTTACGCTAACTAGCCTGTCATTGGTTACTGACTGTTAGGACCAGGTGGTAGCGCAAATGAGGGTAAATTAATGAGAGAGCAGTCTGGTTATTGAGACCGCTCACCATAGGAATTTACGGAAGATTAAATGTTTACCTGCTTAATCGATAGAGCACGAAAGAAGGTTAAGAAGTAGAAGATGAAGAAGAAAAAGAAGAAGAAGATGAACAAGATGGAGAGGATGATGAAGAAGATGAAAAAGAAGAACAATATGAAGAACATGAAGAAGAACAATATGAAGAATATTAAGAAGATGAAGATAAGAAGATGAAGCAGAATAAGGAAAATAATATGAAACAGAAGGATTAAGCAGAAGAAGAAGATGGAGAAGATGAAGAAGTTAGAAAAGATGAAGAAGTAGAAGAATATGACGCAGATAAACAAGATGAAGAAGATACGGAAGAAGAAGAAGATGAACAAGATGGAGAAGAAGATGAAGAAAAAGAACAAGATGAAGAAAATGAAAAAGAACGATATGAAGAAGATGAAAAAGATGGAGAAGATGAAGAAGTTGGAGAAGATGAAAAAGTTGGAGAGGTTGAAGAAGAAGAAAAAGCTGAAGAATACACAGATAAACAAGATGAAGATGAAGAAGAAGAAGAAAAAGAAGGAGAAGAAGAAGAAGAAGAAGAAGAAGAAAAGAAGAAAAGTGGGAACCAGATTGAATTTTTTGTGCATGAAGTGGACCAAGTAGGAAGTCAGACAAAGCGTTGGATTTGTGGCGAGCTGGATGTCTGTTAAATGATTGATTTGCAAGTAACCACGTGGATCTAGTCAGGTGAGCTGGTGAAATCCATTACTGAACTTTGATATGCGCGAGCTAACGATAAATATGCCACGTTAAATAACCTTACATTAATGCTTCTTGGCCTCCAAAAATCCTTCAAGCCACCAAAAATTTGTGCTTTTGATAAGCAATGGTTCTTATAGACTCGTTACAATTTTTCCTAACTTACCAAAAAAACTTTCAGATTCATCAAACTTAGCATAAAGTTTGATGGGTCATCTATAAAAATTAAAACCTTACTTGTCGTGGCATTTGGGGGAAATAACGTCTACTAACGACTATGGTACAAGGTACTTGGAGTGTTAAAATTCCCTTCCTATCCAATGATTACACCCCATTCCAAAGTAAATTTGTCAATGCTCCCTTCTAAGGCATAAATCCGTAATTCGCACTGTCCCTAATTATGCCCTTAATGATTTTACATTGTCTTGTTAAAAAAAAATTTACTCCCACTCATATCCCTTTATTAAAAAGACCATTCCACAACTTATCTTCCTACAGGCGGTTAGCGATGCCTCAAAAGCACATGGCAATGTAATTTATTAAAAACTTCAAATTGAAAAAAAACCAATAAATTATTTTTTTATGGAGAAATTATGTGTTCGCGTTTAAAGGAAGCTTTTATTATCAAATTATCCCCTGTTACTTATGTTGATGTAGATTTGAAAAAGGAAAAAAAACTGCATCAATCGAATTTAAATTTTTTCACAGTATACTTCCTTCTAAAGTGGACTCCCTTTTTATTAATAAATACCCCATCAAAATTAATCAAAATCAAAGTCAAATCATGTCAAAATTCCCAAAATCACAAATATTTAAGATGACAAATTTATAAGACAAAAAAAAAGACTATTTTTAAATAGAATGCGGAACTTAATTTAGACTTGAAGAAAATTTATAAAATTTCCTCTGATTTTCGAATATTTATAGACTCTTTTAATGTTACAATCCTAGGTCATCGAATTACATACTCTGGAAATGGTGTGTACTGCGTACGTCTACGACTAAAATCAAGTCTGACGATTTCTATTTCTTAACATCTTCGCGGAGCATCGACCAGTGTTGCTTTTGGTAATTTTTGGATTGATCAAATTATTTTTGGAAATTTTCAAATTTTGAAGGTGAGTCAGTCAGTCAGTCAGTCACATTCACTTGCACAATCAAAAATTTTCACTGCTGACACAATGAGTCATGGCATTTCTCAAATGAATCACAAAACACTTGCGACTCTAACGCATCACGGAAATTGGGAAATTATTTGAATTTCAAAAAAATATGTATATTTTCTAACCAAATTAAATAAGGGTGGTGGTGCACTTATTAAAATAGGGTATGTCATTCACAAATAGAAATTATCATACCCCATAACAAAGCAGACTAGTTTTTATTTAAAGGCCATAATTTTATTGGTGAACGACTAAATAGTCTGAATATTTAAACTTTTACGAGTAGTTCTTAGTTCAACAGTACGTTAACGATTAAACTACATTTTTTTATATGCATTAAAGGCCTCAAATAAAATAATTGCAATTTACAAAAAGTTCCAAAAATTCATCATTTAAAAAAAAATTGAAAACATTTGTGACGAAAAAAGAAAAGTCATTTTTGATAGTACTAAAGGGTTATTCATTCTGTAGTTTGGAAAGTACAATACTGTTATTTAATAGCTGTCAAACACATGTATTATCCAAAGTAACAATTATTTATCTTAAAATTTGCCATTTTTATATTTTTTTAAATAATTTAATTAGAAAATAGTGCGATTATTTTTGTAAAAACTTTCTAAAAAAGTGGTGATTTTCTCATAGCTGCGTTTCAAATGAAATTTTCTTCTGAAATAAGGCTCATTTCTTGCTTGATGAATATGTCTATAAGCAAAATAGCCATATAAAAAGTTCTAAAATTCACCCAAATTAATCTAAAGAAGCCATTGTATCTACAAAATATGGCAGGGTAGTCTGCATTTTGGTAATGGTCCGTTTTCTTTTGAAAACGAAATTTTTTCAAGGAATTGCTATAACTTTGTGATAACTGAATTTTTTTTACCTGAACTCCAAGATGTTGGAGGCATTTTTTTTTATAAAAAAAATGCCTCAAGCCACAAAATACAAAAAATTTTGCCTTCAAACTAAACGAAGTGTTCACAGCACACGTAATTTTGGTATTTCATGTTGTCAATTGTGTCCCAAGTTTGTGTGATTTGCACTGTTAAACTTTTTCTTTTAGAGTTTTGGAAAATACCATATTTACGCAGATAATACTAATATTTTAGATCATTAAAAAACTAATATGCATCAAGTAATGGCCAAATTACACACACAAATTTTCGAAAAATTCATCCAAAATTACGTCAAATGAATCTAGTTCTAAAAGAATTTTTATTATAACCAGGCATAAT
Organism: Atherix ibis; assembly: GCA_958298945.1. NCBI lineage: Eukaryota > Metazoa > Arthropoda > Insecta > Diptera > Athericidae > Atherix > Atherix ibis. The sequence continues at coordinate 22,808,539 of OY282605.1, read as the reverse complement.
GGTAAAATCTATTTAATATAATTAATTAAAATTTTTAGGAAAATCTAAATTTAAAGTATATTTTATTTTATTTTACTTTCCAAAGCACAAAGTGGATAACCCTTTACTAGCTGATAATTTGATTTGACACAAATCGGCGAGTGAACAGTAAAAAATAATTCATCTTGATCGATACTCGCAATTGTGTTCGCTCCCATAAGATTATGAAGGTTTCAATAATTTTAGCAACGCCTTTACACTCGCTCATCACAATTGTGTTCACTGGCATTGGCGTACGGAAGACTCGAAAACTATTTTCAAATTACTATAATGGCCGATAATGTATAAAAATAGTTTCCAGATATTTTATTGTTAGCAAAAAAAAAAAATTGTATTTTTAGCTTGACACTAACAATAAAACAGTTCACATCTTATTGATGTTGGTAATTTTTAGAAGTCAACAGTAAACCACGTACCAAAAATAAATTTCTCTATAAAATAAGTAGGCACTTATATGGAGCTCGTGACTTAAAATCGACTTCTAATAAAATTTGAACTTAGGCAGATCGTAAAAAAAACCATTAATGGAGACTGTTTATTATTTAAAAAAGAACAAATTACGAAATTATGTAGTTTATTTATATTATTTGTAATTTGTTGAGCTTAAATTTGATTTTTTTTCAACAAATTCATTAAACTTTTATGTTTTCTATGATTTGTAAAAGTTTTTTAATTTTTTTTGTAGTGATTTAATTGTTTCATCATATTTTAAAACAGAGAAAAATGTCTAAAACAATCAGCCAGAAAAAATATGCAAATATTCACTTTTAAGGATGTATCCTGGTTTAGCCGTTCGGTTGACGTAGATAATAATATTAACAAGGCGATACCACAGTATGAAAGGGATAAGTTGTCAAAGTTCGTCATATGTTAAAAACCAGCACAGAAAATTCTTTGCGTCAAATTAGTTTGGGTTTCCCACCAACTTAGTGAGTCTTACCTCCTATACTATATGTTTATACAGGATTTGATATGGAAAAGGGAAGAAAGCAATCCTGTATTGAATGACGGAAAATGAATCGTCTACAATAAATTGAGAAATTGGTGAAAGAAATCTGGCGAATCTACGCAAGCCAAAAAAGACCATCCCCTCAATTTGGTAAGTCCTGGTCTTTAAACCAGGACGTTATCCAAAGCAGATCATCGTCTCAATTTTGTACGAATATAAAGGTGTGATGTCTTAAAAGGAACTTCCACCAAAAATAACAATAATAAATTGTACTATAAACAACAGAAAAAATTAATATCCTTAACCAAAAAAAACAAACCTCCCGAGTTAGCGGAGCGTAAGGACGTTGTTTTTTATTTATTATGATAACGTCAGACCACGTTCTGATATCCATTCGTTTGGATCCTTACAAAATTCTTGGAGTGAAGAACGAAAAAGTTCGTTCTCATTGATTTGTACGGCAACTCCTTCCTCATTTAGGAATAAAATAATATTTAGCAATATGCTCGGCACCACGACCGGATCTCTTTTTTAACTGGTACGCAAACATTGTGTAAAGAAAGATTGCATTTAAAACTTTTCACAGTTCGATGAATAGCGTGCACGATAAGTTACAATAAAACGATTATTTTGATTAAAAAAATTGGATAATTGGATAAGCGTTGTTGAGTCGTGTATGTTAATAATAGCTGGTAGTTTACATGTGTTCTATGTTAATCCCTTTTCTTGTTTAAGGACCTTACCTAACGCCAAACAAAATATTAACACACTTTATTCCATGTGCAATTAATCATGTTGCCATCAAGGTATAAGGTTAAGGGAGTGAGTAGTTATCGGCAAATAGTAAAAGTAATGTGTGCACTTTTTTGTTGGTTTACCTTTACTCCACATCTTGGTAACCAGGATTGCAGATTGTGTATATGGGATTTAAAATTATTGGAAGCTATTTGTATCATTTTCAGAATTTGCAGTGGTAGTCTTAGAATCATATAGGATTTCAAGGATATAAATATTATATAAAATTTGACCAAAGATTATTACATTATGAAACTTCAGCTGAAATGATATTGCATATATTCCTGAGGATTTTATATTAACTGCTACCTGGTTCCCGCAACGGGGACACTTTTAGATATATATTCGTAGCAGAGCATCGATACTAGAAGTGGCCTACAGGTCTTTGTGAATAAGTTTCCTTACTGTCGATCTTTAGAGTGGAGTGTACTCACCAGGTACTCTTAAAACTAGAACTAACTGGTACCACAAGGTTCGGAAGCCCCACGGTGGTTCGTCCGCTATGCTCGACCAAGGTGAGAAGCCTTTGGATGAAACGTGGGTGGTTGTGGTTATCACCTACATCGCAGGTACAATCTTGGGACTTGACCTGAGGGAGATGGCAGAATTCCGAGTGCTATCACTGCAGATGATATAGAGGTTAAGGTAGGCCTTCCTACCAGCAGTTAGGCTTACTACTTTATCATTGGTTACTGACTGTTAGCAAGTTGACCTACCTGTGATAGATGGAGCTGGTTAGGGGCAGGCTCAGGTAGTTGAACAAATGTGTGTGGAGGAATGAGGGAGCAGTCTGCTTATTGAGACCGCTCATCACAGGAATTGATGGAAGATTAAATGTATACCTGCTTCATGCATAGAGCACGAAAGAAGGTTAAGAAGAAGAAGATGATGAAAAAAAAGAGATGATGAACAAGATGGGGAAAGGAGATGAAGATGATGAAGATGAAGAAGAATAAGGAGAATAGGACGAAGCAAAAGCATGAAGCAAATGAAAAAGATGAAGAATATGAAGAAGAAGAAGAAGTTGAAGAAAAAAAGAAGAAGAAGATGAACAAGATGAAGAAGATGAAGAAGAACAATATGAAGATGATGAAGAAGATGAAGAAGATGGAGAAGACAAAGAAGAAGAAGATGAAGATGATGAGGATGGAGAAGAATAAAGAGAATAAGATGAAGAAGAATAAGATGAAGAAGAATAAGATGAAGAAGAAGGATGATGAAGATGAAGAAGATAAAAATATGAAGAAGATGAATGATTGATAATAATAATAAAAAGAAAAGAAGAAAAAGAGAGAAGCTTTTAGAATGTTCCATGCATGAAATGGCCCAAGCAGGAAAGCAAAGAAGAATGCGTTGGATTGAAGCGAGCTAGGTTATTGTTATTGAGATGCATGCAACTACCTAGATCTAGTCAACTGAGCTGGCGAAATCCATTACTGAACTCTGCTATTCGCGTTGATTGGGCCTATCTCAATCCCTATAGTCATAGGCGGCTCGTGGTATTATGTCCAACGATAGGTATGCCACGTTAAATAAGATGACACTACGTGCTATCTGGCAATTATTTAGGAGACATATGAAAGCATAATAATATATTGTAGTATGTAGAATGAAAGAATCTCTTGAGTTTCCAGAGCAGTCCAATATGCTACGCACGACCCAAATTGTGGGAAACATCTAAGAATACTACTGGAAAATTCTATTTCCTTTCAAAAGAAGATGTACTGAGATAATGTGTACAAATCGTAAACCAAATTGGTAATCAGGAATATTTTTGTCATTATCTAGGAATGGATTGAGTCATTCCAGTAGAAGGTATTCAAAAATTTTATCAATAATTTGTAGGAGGCTCATGGGAAAATGGAGAATTTGCGACTTTAAGAACTGAAAATCTAAACCAATTTTTTTTCGTGCAAGCTAAAAAAACCAACAATTCATCACGGTTGAATTAAAACTATCTATTTCAGAAAATACTTTTACTATGACTAACCAAACTGTAAATAATAATCAATCTGTATAAAGTAGTATCAGTTTTCAGAAGAATTCATTTAAATCAACAGCAAAAAGTTCATTTTGAAAAAAAAAAAAATCTCATTAATTTGCTTATAAATCACAACAAAATATTTTTTAGAGATTTTGTTACTCTAACCGGAAATTGTTGGAAAAAACCATTTTTTTTTGTTTTTGGTAAAAAAATTATTTAATTATTGCATTTTTTGTAAAGATTTTATAAAAACAAAAAACCCATCCTGATGACTGCAAATATATGCCAAAAAGGCAGATGGTAAATTTTTCGAAAGACTCCATAAATCTCTCAACATTAAAATTGTATAGTTTCTTTTTTCCTCGCAGTTTATTATCGATAAAATGAAATTCGTATAAACTGAAAGGATTTTTGCAATTTAAATTGTACTATTCACTTTCATAACGCCTACAGTCATTTTATATTGTGGGGACTCACTATTCTGGTTTAAAGTTGGACGACTTGTTCTTCGTGCACACCAGCAGGTGAGTGTTTCAACGATGGTACTGCAATCTGTACCCTTTCATAAATCGTATGGATTTAGATATATAAATTATGTAAATTAGACAGATAAAATGAAATGAAACTAATAAAAGCCAATCAAGCAACGACATATGTTCGAAGGATTATTTAGATCTCGTAGAGTATTTTGCATTGTCCCAAAAAAAAATTATGGTCATTTCAACGGTCGCTGCAATTCTTTTTTTTTAAATAATCCGGACGAAAATTGTCGTCTAGAGTATAGTAAGATTAACGTGACTTTTTGTAAATGGAGACAGGCCCGAACAATACTCGTACAATCGCCCACCATATATTATCTGATGGGGAGCATCATTGCCACACTCTACGTTCATGTTTAGAATCACATCGTCTATTGGACAATGAGTATTTTTTGCTATATTATTTTTTTTCAATTCAAAGAACGTCCACTAAAGAACCCTTCATCATCGACTAGCCTATTGGTCAATGAAGACACTTCGTTGCAATTATAAAATTTGTTGGGTGTGGTCGATAATGCATTTCTGGTGTCAAATTTACTATAAAAGAATGTCCATTTGCAGAAGTTAATAGACATAGAGAAGTACGAAACTGACTAACTAGAACTATCGTTTACAATCGAAATGTTGTTGTAAAATTATCGATTTAGTTGCTCAGTCTCGATGTACTCGTATTCCAAGAAATGGTATGGAATTATTGAGAGAATCCGACAAAACTGTGCATAACTCGTATTAACCCGTTGTTCCTAACAATACAAGAAATTCTTGCACGTTTCACTTGAATTATGTTTATTACCTTCGCAAAAACTTCCTACCTCATAGATAAGATAGAATGAGAAAGACAGACGATCCTGCTTGCTCTTGAATCGATAAATTTTTTAACTTTTCAAATACTGTAAAAATTCTATACACTTTTACCAATAAGAGTCTATTAATGGCATATTAAAATGTAATTTCTTATAAATAATTTGTAAGGATTTTCTTGTGTTTTTTTTTTTTGAAGGTTTAATCCTCGATAAATACAATGAATTTTGTACGATTTGAAACTGGCAATAACCTATCGGAAATACTATAGATAAAAAAAATTTTAAATTTTAATGCAGAAATGAACTTTATTTTTATATTGAGTTAATATCTATTTTCTGGCATTAAGTGGCATTCATTTAAAATACGAGGTATGTTCAAAAAATATCGCGAAATTTGTGTTATCTTCAGAAATTATTTATTTATTCATGAATATCTATTTTGTCCCCTTCAAAGTAATCCCGACCAGATATTATGCACTTGTGCCAACATTTTTTCCAATCCTCGAAGCACTTAAAAAAATTATTTTTTGTGATCTTGTTCAGCTCCTCCTTCGATGCCATCTTTATCTCCTCAATCGTTGTGTAGCGTCGTTTTTTCATGGGGCTCTTCAGTTTCGGGAACAAGAGAAAGTCACAGGGGACCAGATCTAGGGAATACGGTGGCTGCGGAATTATTAGTGTGTTGTTTTTGGCTAAAAATTCGCGCACAAGCAACGATGCATGAGCAGGGGCGTTATCATGGTGCAAACGCCAATTTTTGTTCCTCCACAAATCTGGGAGTTTCTGGCGGATTACTTCATGCAACTTGCGCATTACTAGCAGGTAATATGCCTTATTGACCGTTCTACCCTGTGGCAAGAACTCATGATGCACCACGCCCCTGCAATCGAAGAAAACTGTAAGCAAAACCTTCACATGCGAGCAAACTTTACGCGCTTTTTTCGGTCTTCGCTCGTGCGGCAGCTTCCATTGGGATGACTGAGCTTTGGTTTTCACGTCATAACTATAAGCCCATGATTCGTCACCAGTTATAACCCTCTGGAGCAAATTTGGGTTGCCGCGGACAGAGTCCAACAGCTCGTTAGTAATGTTAATGCGATGCTGTTTTTGATCGACATTGAGCAATTTTGGTACGAATTTCGCGGCGACCCGTCTCGCGACCAAATCATTAGTAAAAATCGAATGTCACCAGCCAATGGATATGTTTAAGTCCTCAGCAACTCCTCTAACGGTGATTCGACGATTGGCCAATACCATTTTCGTCACTGCATCAATGGTTTCGTCTGTTGTTGGCGTGCTCGGGCGTACGTCACGATTTTTGTCGTTCACATCTGCTCGGCCCTCTGAGAACATTTTTTACCACCGATAAACGTTGCTTCCGTCTAAGGTAGCTTCACCATATGCCACAGCCAACATTCGGAATGCGTCCGCGCAATTAATTTTGTTTTTTCACTCAAAATTTGATACAGAATCTTTGATCCATTTTTTGGAATAGCCAAAAATCGAAGAGCAGCCAAAACACGTGCAAGTTAAGCAGCTGTCAAAAATTAACTGAACATTCAAAATGGCCGAACTTGTCGGTATAAGGAAGAGACATGAGTACCAACATAACGCCATAAAAAAATCTAATATATGTAACCCGCAGAAATTCAAAATTCGCGATACTTTTTGAACAGACCTCGTATAGGGAATGGTGGGTTGGACACCGAAGGAAAGGCATGAAATATGAAATTGTTTACCGAAAAAGTAAATCATAGATGAGAGCGGAATGCCCTAAACGCGGATCCTGAGAAGTTTTCCTGTCCAGATTTTTGGAATGCGACCGTTGGTCCAATCCAACTTTCTACGTATAGCTGGAGATATTGTCTGCCATTCTGGTAGTAGGTATGGCATACTGGATATAGTTGTGAGCACTGAATATGGGAGAATTTACCCATCCTTGATGTCCCGGCACCAAACATAACTCAAGACTCCTATTGTTGAGTAGGTCATGTCGAATCTCGTTGCACAGCTTTGACGGGTGATTGGCTGTCCTTAAATATCATAGTTTTTAAAGAGTATAGCAATTTCTACCACTGTAACTATTGATCACAGTTCACCATAGTACGGAGCCGATCTGTTAGAGGAAGACCTCACCTCACAATGAATATCACTATCACATTGAAGACCGTCTAGCTGTTTCAAGAAAACTTTTCGATAAAGAGAGTTGTTGGTACGAACCTTTTTCAACGCCCTCTGCTGGAAAGTTTTCCTCAAACAGATTCGTGGAATAATTATTTTGCCGCTTCCAACCACGGCTTCCAATCTGGGTGAGAGCAAGTGAAACTATCTTCCTCCAATTGAACAAAAGGAAAGTAAAATGGACTTCATCTAATTGTGACATAATTAAAGATAAAAAGAACGATTTTTTTTTTGTCAAATTGATTGAGCAGTTATTAAACTGTGAAGGAAATAATTGAAACATTGTAAAGGTGAAAAAATATGGATTTCGGTCCAATTTCGATTAGATTTGAGTGCACCATAGAAATCCGATGTGCGCCACTGGCTATTCTGATACAACGGTTAACCTTTACTAAGTTAGGCTATCCATTTTGGATTTTTAAAAAAAAACGCCACTCTGTTTTGACAGCTGTCAAACATTTATATCATCTAAGGCGGCAGATATTAGGCCATTTTACCTAATAGATCGTTTTACCGGAATAACAGGCTTTGGACACTGATTTTTCGAACAAATTTTCCTCAGCGATGAAGCTTATTTCTTGCTTGGTGGATACATGAATAAGCGAAATTTCCACATATAGGGCTCTGAAAAACTACAAGCGATTGTGACTGTCTGGTATGTACTTCGGTTTGAAGATGGTATTTGCCCGTACTTCTTTAAAAATGAAGAAAAATAGAGTTTTACCATTAATTCTGAGCCATAAACTCTGAAGACAATCTCTATGTGCTGGCAGCAGAACCAACAGTCGAGTAGGTACTCAACAACATCAGCGAAGTGATCTCAACTGTCAAAAACTGGAGCAGTAAAAATGGGGTAATTATAGAAACTTCGAATCTACTGTGTCTCCAAAATCCTGGGTATCACCATTACCCATGAAGAGGAGATAAAATGTGCAGAATAGTAACTCTATCAACCATTCTTAATATGGTAAAAAGATTCTGGTTGGAAGTAAATGTTAGATGAGACAATTTTGCATTTGTACTACTGGACGGTACGTTGCTCTATTCCCTCATTTTATGCATCAGAAGGCCAGTAGCAGGGCAAGGGTAAGTTGAAACACCGATTAATTGCAGCATTCGACTAGCCAGTGGAGCACACCGCACTTCTCCGATGGACTCTATCTTTATTGGAACTGGTCGAAAAATCATTTCACACTACCTTTATATATCCCGCATGAACTTAATTTATAAGATCCTCTGCTTCCCCAATTATCGCCTTCATAATCTCCTAAAACAAATCTCATCTATCACGTTTTCTAAAAGAAATTCTTCCACCATTTTCCTATTGATATCTGAACTAGTAGGAGATCTTTTATCGCGAATTTCCAATCTCCCTCTCGTAGGTGGAGTGCAAACCATAGTTGGGAGCAAAGTTGAGGGTGTCTTCGTCGCTCAGCAGGTGCAGTAAGGCAAACACCGATCCATCTAGCTACAGGAAATTCTTCCTAGAACTGTCAGATGGACTCGGTAAGCCGAGTCTAATGTTCTAATGTTCACGGATGCAGCTGTTGATAGCCATACAACATATTTTGCTATCATCCAGCTTCCCAGCAATACGCACCGTGAACTACGCACTGGAATTTTTCCAGCTGTAGGCTCCTTATTCTATGGGTAGTTGTGACCGATTAAAATGGCTGTAGAGAATGCGATCAACCTGCCAGTCAATATAATTATTCTGTTTGGTTTACGTGGCATACCTATCGTTAGACATAATACCACGAGCCGCCAAGTGACCACAGGGATTGAGAAACGCTCAATCAGTGCACCATAATAAGTGATAGTTAACATTCAGTAATCAGTTACAAGCTGTTTGTTGCGAGGCCCATCTAAATGTCTGCTGTCATAAGCAGTGACAGCGCCCGAGATAATTACCAATATCTCGCACCGGCGATCCAGAGATCGTATCTGCGTTGTAGGTATTAACCACAACCACCACGTAAATGCCGAAGCACTTCACCAAACCCGAACACAAGAAGCTATTTCTTTGGCGCACCTCATGAATTGGCTAACTTTTTGGCGGGAGAGGCTCTCTGCCGTCCTGTGCTCACTGTGAATCCAAACTTGCCTGGCCTGTTAAACAAATGGCATATGGCGCCTTTTGCCATTAGTAGACAAACTGACTGGCCCGAAAGTGGAAATTTCTTGCCAAACATTCGCCTGATGCCACTTAAACTGTTTACTTAACAGACATTCCGACATTTTGGGCATAGCGCACTTACCCATGATTTTCTCTTCGATAACCAACCTTATCCTTCATGCCATTCCTGTGGCATTCAACTCACCATTCGCCATATTTTAAGTATATGCCAATTAACCTAGAATTTCTTTTTGAACAGGACTTCTTCCATTGTCGAACTCTGAGATCCTACAATTCCATTTCCAAGCCCTATATTTAACCTTCGTAAACATCTTATGTTGCTCCACATAATTTAACAATGTCGACCAATTTCATTAGAGAAACTGGCAATGCCAAGCTACCCGTAACATAAGGTCGCCAAATGGCCTCATGGTCGTGGCGCTACAGAGTGGCCTCTAACTCTTGTATCAGAGACCTTACAAAAAAAAAATTTCTAAAACCCAATTTGGATAACCCTATGCATTTGTTTGTGTGACCATTTTTTTTTTTTTTTGGTATATTCTGTGAAAGATAACAATTTTTGGCCCCACACCCCAAAATGCTCATAACACTTTTGATATGAAACGATAATTTTTTTACAAAACACTTGCTACAATAGTCGATAAAAATACAACCAATCTTATCAAAATATTCATAAACAATCTTATCGAAACGACTCAATGCTTGATAGTAATTTAAAAAAAAAAAAAAATTAAATTTATAGTTTTTATCCCAAAGCGTCTTTTAACAAAAAGTATTAATTTCTTCAACAAAGAAAAAATTGTTTTACTATTTTCTAAGAAGATTTTTTTATTCTTTCCTAATAATTACTACCGGATTATGATTTTTGGTACATTAATATTTTCTTCAAATTTTTAAGAAGGTGTTAAAATATAAATAACTTATCAGCATTTTCTTAGAAATTAAACTTTTAAGATTTCGAATTTAAAAAAAAAAAAAATTTTAAGTAAAACAATTTTTTTTTTAATATTATTAATTTGTTTGGATCTAAAAAAAAATTTCTTCCGATTAAAAATGTTTTTAGGAATTAAGCTAATTAAGCATTAAATAACGATGGAATTTTATAAAAAAAAATCTTTTTTTCTAAAGAAAGAAGGAATTTTGTAGCTATTTAAGTAGGAAAAGAAAAAGATTCTTTCGATTTAGTGCAATTTCTATTTCCAGTTACATTTGTTCATCGATTGTGATTCCTTCCGACTTTGCCAAGAGTTGAACTTCTTTCAACTTGTCCTGTTTCTCGTCTGCCCATACATTAACGACCACAGTCTCAGCTCTGTTGTCTTATCGTTAATCCGCAATGACCTATGCCAATGCTAATAAGATACATTTTGGAACTGAGGAAAATAATCTGGATCCATCTGTGTATGGAAACAATTTAGATGGAGGCCAGTCAATATGGGAGGAATAGAATAGCCTAATCGAACCAAGTGTAAGGCTGGCAGAGGTCATTAAATACTTTTACAGTTTCTAATATGCCTTCAGTCTATTCTTATCCAGTTGAGCGCGTTTACCAAAGCAGCCTCAGAAAGTTAAAGACTTTCCCTTCAATTATCGACTCGTCGTCTGGAATTAATTTTCTTCATCTAATACGCGATGATGGTTTAGCGTTTCATTAATTTCCAATAAGCCCCTCATATGGCGGCCAATATAAAATTTAATAGAATATCTACCAATATACTATACCGCTTTATGATGTTTTTACGCGCCAATTCTTCTCATCAATCGCGTATCCATCTGGAATTGAACGCTTTACTATTGCCGGGGTACTAAATCACTCTAGGAAAATACAATTTAATTTCGAAAAGAGCAAAAAAAGAATACCATTCACTCGAATCGGTCTTTAAATTTTAGTATGAAAACGATACTTTTGTGACTAATTAACTCCGTGGAGAATTCATGACTTATGTATAAGGGCATACTGTGTATTCGGATTCTTTCATTTTGTCAGATATCGATGCCTATCACCCCCAAACAACAAGGAACACTGCACCAATGTTAGGTATTTTTCTGGCTGAAAATACATACATTCACGTTTATTGCATATGCTGTAATTTTCTATTTTTATGGTGCAAAGTCATCAAATTATTTATTTTATGGCAACGATTTTCTTTTCTTGAATTTTTATGAAATTACAGAGGCGCCAACAGATTATGATACACCATAGATTGGGTAATAGGAGTATTTTTGGGTAAGACGATGAGAATCTTTAACGAGATAATATACTTAAATTCTATACATTGAGTTATAAAAATTCACAAAGTAATTTTGGAAATCAAATCGAGCAGTTAACATTTAGTTAATCATAAGAATCGATTGTTAAAATTTTGTTGTTGTTCTTCTGTTTTTCCTTATTTTTTGGTGTTTAGCTTTTTATACTTATGCTTAGTTAATACCGTTCGTGCAATGAACGCTTTAAAGGGGAAATTTTCCAGTTTTGTTGCTGGTCTGACAGAAATTTCCCCTTTTTTTCACCTTTTTTTATTAGTTGATGTGCGAGCATGTACGAGTTTTGCTCCTGCATTTAGGGTTCGCTGCATACAAAATTCGTGCATTGCAAGAGCAGTCTAATTAAAGTATAATTGTATGAATGAGAATAGGTAAAAATTAATCGTGATACACGAGTAACTGACGCATTTAAAAATGTTGAAATATATTTTTGATCATGCAAACGGTTTGTTCATTTTTTATTGGCTGTTCTTATTTTATTTAGTTTGTATTATGAATGATATTTTAACAATTCAGTTTTCCTTGAAATTTTTCAACAATAGTTTAGTAAAAATTTTTTTAATTTAGTATTAATTTCAACATTAATATTTCATATCTAAAATCTACATTATTTATTTTTTATTATATTTTTCATTTTACATCAAATTTATTATTATAAATAATAACTGCCACGTTTTTTATTCATTCTGCATAAATCAAAATAACTTTAAATTATAAATATAATATTAAATAATAAAATAATAAAATAAATACGCATGAATGAATAAACTGTCAAATACCTAAACAAACAAGGCGCAAATAATGAGTTCGCAGCTAATAGTATATGTACGAGCATGCACAACTAAATCATGTATAAGATTCGTAAAATGTCATCTTGTCCATGCTTGCGCGAGCAAAAATCGCTAGCCCACGAGAAAAAATCGTCCAATTGCACGATCAACGTCACATACCGACAAACTGTTCATAGAATCAAACTGAAAATGGTATAAAAAATTCTGGCGAATTATTTAGTAAAGATGTCTCGTTCACAGAAAATGCTTATTTTTAATAAATTTACAAACAAATTTTATAATTTTTCTTATCTGAAATGGGCGTTATAATTTTCCTACAATATTCTTAATAAGCGGCACTGGTAACACAGTCGATGGCATGCGGGAGTACCATCTAAGGGGTTATGGATTCGAACCCTACTGCAGAAGCATTGCCCTACGCTAATCACCTCACAGCTTTACTTTCTCTGCGACTTTCATTCCCTTATCCCTTATCCTACCCTTTTGGACCAACAAACCGCCTGAGCAGAAGGATGCAATAGCGTATGTCAAGGTCTGATGGCCCATTAATAACGTCTGGCTAGGTGTGATAGCCCAAAAACAAATAAACATTTAGTGACCTTGGGTTCAAATAACGCCAGCGACAAGGACGGGGCGCTTCAATGCTGAGACACCTGCGTCTAGTACGCAATTGTCTTGTATTCGAGTTTAACCACAGATACAACACTGGTGATCTTTAGTTCAAAGGTGGACATAAATTCAGTTCAGCATCTGGCTTTGGATACATGTTTGAATATATCTAGAACCGTGTCAACCGATACGATGCAGATTCTCATAGGAGAAATTCCATGGGATCTAGAGGTACGCTACCGTCTACGGTGGGACATCCTGCTTGCTGGTTGCTCGGTTATGAATGAAGAGGTTCAGGGTCTTAGTCCACGCCAGAGGCGTATACTGGTACTGAATAGAATGTATGAAATTTGGCAACGTCGATGGGATGAAAGTGTGAATGGCAGATGGACGCACATGTTCATGCAAAGTGTGCTTTGCATCTGCGTATGAATTTGAATTTGGTCTGTACCTTGGGTATTTACTTACGGGACACAGCAGTATGAATAGGTTCCTGTATAGGCGTGGTCTAGCTGCGGAGGAGAGCGCCAAGCACCTTCTCATTGAGTTTGGCCTGTACGGGGATTTGCGTGAATTAGGTGCATGTGGAACTGTAGTGAATGGTGATAGTGTGGATGAGAGTGGTTACTTAGGTGTGAGAGAGCGATATGAATATTTTAATGGATTTTCCTTGGGACTTTTTGAGAGTGGAGCGAAAATGGTGCGTGAATAAGAGTGTAAATAGCACGCAAGGTGGTTACAACCGATTCCAGTTGTATTTCCGGATCTTGGCGAACCCGCGTTCCTGAGCTAGCTTAGCGGTGCCTTGGAATTTACAAGATTCCTGACCGCAGCTCAATGAGCGGAGTACAAACCGAAGTACTCTTAAAACAAAAATTGGTACTACGGGAGTCGGGATGCCCCATTGGTGTTGGAATACACTGTGCCCGATATTGGTGAGGTGTTTAGGCAACAACGTAGTAGCTGGGGTTGATGCCCATATTGCAGGTACGATCTACGGATCGCTAGTACTCGTAATTATCTCGGGCACTATCACTGCTTATGACAGTAGAGGTTTAGATAGTCCTCGATACTAACAGTTGGAGTAATCAGCTTGTAACTGTAACTGACTATAAGCTGCCAGTAATGGTTGTGCGTTGATTGAGTGTAACTCAATTCCCTAGTCGAAGGCGACTTGTGGTTTTAAGTTTAAAGACAAATAAGTCACGTTAAATAATATATTATAACCGGTGATCTTTAGTTATTGCCGTGGTACTGAGAAGTATTCGTCTAGCGCGCGTTACTCTTAAGTTCGAAGCCAGCCAAATTTAAAACCCAGATGCTCTTTAGTTGCCACCAAATACCCTAAGTTTTCGTTACATTAAGAATTTTTATATTTTAATACAAAGCCCACTAAAAATATAATATTAAATAGTAAAAAACACAATCAAGTCTGTAAAATTTTTCAAATTGCTATGCATTAAATATTAAATATAATAAATTGTCAACAACTAACATTATAGAAAAGATTGTGCAATTTACTTTCTTAGTTCTTAACTAAATGGCATACTTTACCATAAACTCATATATGAGAATAATGATTTATTTAGACTTAAACTCATAACACCACATAAGTCGAGGACGAGCTAAACAAATAAATGAAGAGAAATACGAAAGCCTCTTTGGGATACAGATGGTATGTATATGAACACAAATTGCTTCTAATTACTAACTAATTAACCTTCTAGTTACCAGATACGAACTGACAAAGGCTAAAATGTTGCTGCACTTATATTATCGGACAACAACAATAACAACAATGCGGCCAATAGCATTGGCAGAGGTAAACGCAAAGTGACAGCGACTATCCAAGAGTAGCTAGCCAATGTACACAAAACGATTCTGGTTAATTAAGGTAACCAAGAGATGAAGTAGTCCTGGTTGAGTTTGTGGACCCACCCGTTAGCCGAAAACGATGGTGTTTATTGAATATGACGAACCCAGAAGATGGTCCAGTTGGAATGGTGAGATAAGATACTTGAATAACTATTTGGGTGCTAATATTACCACATTCACCACCCACACGCCGAATAGCACAATTTCACCACTGGGGGCAATCGTCCAGGGCATATCATGTGGTCATCGTGTTATCGGGGAATTACAGCTTCCGGCTCTTATGTATGATAATTGTCGCATAATTGATTACAACAAATTGCATCCAGCCATGCTAGTTATTAGCCACGATGTGTTTGTGAATGCACTTAACGCGTTCCGAATATCCACTGGTATTTGTCCCCAGTAATCGATGATGGAATGCAAATGCTTTATGCCATAACACCAGAATGGCCACTGATTGTCAGATTATTATCCTTACTTTGGCAACAGTCTTAGTGGCTACAATTGTTATATAGAATTCAATCCGTATTAGACTCATCCTATCATCATTCTAGTTCTGTTAGCTCAGATAAAGCCAGGCCAGACCAGCTAGCCCATCTCGCAGAGCTCAATCCCAACGGAGACAAGTTTCTATCCCAATTGATTAGAGAAATTAATTCACAGCTTATAGTATAATTCCAATGATTCCGAATTTGATGATATTGTAAACACACTAATTGCAAATATTTCCACATTTTCCTGTCTCTGTACCACTTTGATCCTATTTAATCCATACAGCCCCATACTTGGAAAATGAGCTTAACATATTTCACGCACAACTACGAATAGCAAAAATCTATGCATATATGTACATAGTCATAAGTGCATATACCAAACTACATCCCATATACGGCAGATGGCACATTTGTATCCACAGGCTTTGGCACAGCGGCGACATCTTGTTTATCTAAAAATACTTGTTGCACTCCATTCAAAATGGTATAATTAAATTTTAACTAATTTCTATTAACAATATGTGAATTGTTAACATTCCGAAAATTATTTTCTGTACAATTTTGGTAAATTCCATTTAGATTGTGAACTATTTTAATAGGTATTAATTGCAATTTTAAAAATAAAAATTCATGATGTGAAAAATAAATTCTCCCCTTTTGGTAATTATTTATTAAAGAAAATGAAAATGACAATGAATTGACTTAAAAATAAGTTGTTGGTAAATATTTTTACAGAAATAATGAAGTATTAAATTGTACTGCTTAGAAGAAAAAAAATTAAATAATATAAAATTCATAACCTATTCTCCCCTATTCCCCCGAAAATAGTAGAATTATGCTCTAGAAAACTAAAGTACAATATTTAGGACTCTTAATAGATAAGTGATTAACATGGAATCCTGATGCAAGACTTAACGAAAGACTACTTAATTGCAAAACGCTACTGAAACCTTTTTGGACTTACACAATTGAAATTTGAGGTCACATCCAATTCCTTTCCAAAATAGTGCTAAAAATTTTTAATGTCCCACTTTATCTTCGCAATAATTCTATTTATTAAATTATTTGCTTATGACTTTTTTTTTTCATTAGAAAAAATTCCATTTACTCCTATCGGATCAGTAAAATCCTCTTGCAAGAACTGACCCCCTTTAACCCTACTATTAAGCATTCATCAACGCTAGAAATGAAAGTGGGCATGGGGCTTGGTGACATTAAAAGAATACAATAACTTAAGAAAAGTCATATCAGTTGGATAAACATCGATGAGTGTCTACTCCTTAATGAAGAAAGGAGTTGTTATTAATACCCCGGTAAATTATACTGCTTTAAGTGTCCTTGTTACACATTCTGATTATTACAAATTTTTATATTTGTAATTGTTAATAAATAATAAAACAAAAATAATTAAAATTTCTTAATTAGTTAATATTAATAACATTTTAAAAATTATACTAACATTTAAAGTTTCATCATCATTGGTAGTCAATTCTAGCCAGAGAGTTCATTCTAGCCCTAACAATTAATATTTATTATGGACGATGGAAGAGAATTGAGATCCTTTTGTCGCATTGTCAACAAGGAGTAAAGAAACAAAACAGTGGCCAGATGACAACGACTACCTCATATCTGACATATCCATAAGTAACGGAAGAGGTTATGAAAAACTAGACCACAATATAATTCCATTTCTGATGGAACATGGGTGCTTCAGAAAATACCCAAATCGACTTAAATTAGGCGTTGCTATGACATTCCCAAATTGTCGGCTTCTTATTCAGGATGAGAATCATGTCTTCATGAAAAAAAGGAACTGGAAAAAATTTTCGATCAATGCCTGACGATGGTATCAAAAACATGTTGAAGGAGGAAAGCTGAAAACGCATTTATAGTAAAAAATAAGCTTCGTCATGAGAAAAGAATAAGGGGGATACAGCCGTACGTATGATATGGTGGTCCCATCAAGTTCATAGAGGAGGGCTTTAAGAAGTTCAAAATTCCACACACTCTAGAGTATGGTATCTCGACAGCATTATTAGATTCGCCCTTACCGACACTATAAAAGAAAGTCTGATAACTGGGAATCCAGTCTAGGACTAATGGATCAAAGATGGCCGGTAATGTGCCACAATTTTCCAGTTAAATAATTCCAGCATGTTTTCAGCACCTGTACTAATAAGATCGCTCCATTGATTAATGGCAGAGCTTCCTTATCTTCCGAAACCGTAAAGGACACCACTATAGACTTCTCAAAAAGGATCTTTCTCATCCATATAGATTAAGTTTCCAGTCCAGCGTAGCCAGTTTAGCTTTACTTTAGCGATAACATGGTCAAGAAATAGAGGCGAGGCTGTATTAGCTGAAGGGCTCAATGGTCTTATTGTTAAATATACCACTTTTGGGTATAGATCCGGACCATAGAATTGATACCGGAACTGGTCACGGGTCTTTGTGAACTAGCAATCATGAGCTGGTCTAGCAGTTTGAGAAAATTACAATTTTTCTTTTGAATGAAGAGTACTTACTGAGGGATGGCAGGATCCCGGATGCTATTACTACAGATGAGGTTCTCGGGTGCCTTGTTATCAACAGTTAGGGTAGCTAGAATGTAACTAGTTACTGACTGTTAGAAAAAGGATCTACCTATTAGAAAAAGGATCTAAGCCATGCGACATGGATCGAAACAAATGATAATCAGATGGGGCAATGTCTGGTGAATATGGCGGGTGAGGCAGAATTTCCCATTTCAGCGTATTTAAATAAGTTTTCACGACTTTCGCAACATGGGGTCTTGCATTGTCGTGGAGCAAAATTACTTTGTCGTGTCGATCTTTATATTGCGTCCGCTTTTCTTGTAATGATCTGTTTAAACGCATCAATTGTCGTCTGTATACGTCCCCAGTGATGGTTTCACCCGGTTGGAGGAGCTTATAATAAATAACACCCAGCTGATCCTACCAAATACACAGTAAGATCTTCTTTCCATGAATATTCGACCTGAGCGACGATGTCGATTCATGACCGGGCAAGCCCCACGATTTTTTGCGTTTGTGATTGTCGTAGAGTACCCACTTCTGGTCACCAGTGATGATTCGATGCGGAAATCCCTTCCTTGCCTGTCGTTGGAGAATAATCTCACAGGTGACTTAACGCCGTTCGCCGTCCCTTGGCTTCAACTCATGTGGAACCCACGTTCCCTGTTTTTGTACCATTCCTATGGCTTTCAGGCGCTTTCCGACCGTCGAAAAGTCGACTCCAAGCGATGTGGACAACTCCCGGAGTGTTTGGCATGAGTCTTCATCGAGCAACGTCACCAAATCTTTATCTTCGAATTTTTTCGACTGTCCGGGACGTTCCATGTCTTCCAAATCAAAATTTCCATTTTTAAACCGCGCAAACCACCTGTACTAATAAGATCGCTCCATTGATTAATGGCAGAGCTTCCTTATCTTCCGAAACCGTAAAGGACACCACTATAGACTTCTCAAAAAGGATCTTTCTCATCCATATAGATTAAGTTTCCAGTCCAGCGTAGCCAGTTTAGCTTTACTTTAGCGATAACATGGTCAAGAAATAGAGGCGAGGCTGTATTAGCTGAAGGGCTCAATGGTCTTATTGTTAAATATACCACTTTTGGGTATAGATCCGGACCATAGAATTGATACCGGAACTGGTCACGGGTCTTTGTGAACTAGCAATCATGAGCTGGTCTAGCAGTTTGAGAAAATTACAATTTTTCTTTTGAATGAAGAGTACTTACTGAGGGATGGCAGGATCCCGGATGCTATTACTACAGATGAGGTTCTCGGGTGCCTTGTTATCAACAGTTAGGGTAGCTAGAATGTAACTAGTTACTGACTGTTAGAAAAAGGATCTACCTATTAGAAAAAGGATCTAAGCCATGCGACATGGATCGAAACAAATGATAATCAGATGGGGCAATGTCTGGTGAATATGGCGGGTGAGGCAGAATTTCCCATTTCAGCGTATTTAAATAAGTTTTCACGACTTTCGCAACATGGGGTCTTGCATTGTCGTGGAGCAAAATTACTTTGTCGTGTCGATCTTTATATTGCGTCCGCTTTTCTTGTAATGATCTGTTTAAACGCATCAATTGTCGTCTGTATACGTCCCCAGTGATGGTTTCACCCGGTTGGAGGAGCTTATAATAAATAACACCCAGCTGATCCTACCAAATACACAGTAAGATCTTCTTTCCATGAATATTCGACCTGAGCGACGATGTCGATTCATGACCGGGCAAGCCCCACGATTTTTTGCGTTTGTGATTGTCGTAGAGTACCCACTTCTGGTCACCAGTGATGATTCGATGCGGAAATCCCTTCCTTGCCTGTCGTTGGAGAATAATCTCACAGGTGACTTAACGCCGTTCGCCGTCCCTTGGCTTCAACTCATGTGGAACCCACGTTCCCTGTTTTTGTACCATTCCTATGGCTTTCAGGCGCTTTCCGACCGTCGAAAAGTCGACTCCAAGCGATGTGGACAACTCCCGGAGTGTTTGGCATGAGTCTTCATCGAGCAACGTCACCAAATCTTTATCTTCGAATTTTTTCGACTGTCCGGGACGTTCCATGTCTTCCAAATCAAAATTTCCATTTTTAAACCGCGCAAACCACTTTCTGCAAGTTTGCTCAGCAAGAGCATGTTCGCCGTAGACATCCACTAAAATACGATGACTTTCCGCGGCACTTTTCTTCATGTTGAAGTAATGCCATATAGTGGAAAAGTTGCGTTATGTCAGTAGCTTCTGGGAGAATATTTACTTTTGTATGTGTGACTATGGATAGTTGGCTAACGCCATCTTTTGTAAAACGCTACGAATTAATTCCAACACCTGGTATAATGAATGGAGGTGGTTTAGAGGTAGGACCAGGTGGTTGCACAAATGCGCGTAGTGTAATAAGGAAGTCGTCTACTGGTTTGATTTAACGAAAGATTAAATGTTTACCTGCTTCATGGATAGGGCACGAAAGATATTTTAGAACAAAAAAAGGAAGAAGATGAAGACGATAAAGAGGATAAGGAGGATAAAGAAGATGAAAAGTATGAAGAAGATGAAGAAGATGTAGCAAATGAAGAAGATAAATAAGATGAACAAGACAAACAAGATGAAGAAGATGAAGAAGATGAAGAAAATGAAGAAGAAGAAGAAGATGAAGAAGATGAAGAAGATGAAGAAAATGAAAAAGAAGAAGAAGATGAAGAAAATGAAGAAGAAGAAGAAGATGAAGAAGATGAAGAAGAAGAAGAAGAAGAAGAAGATGAAGAAGATGAAGAAAATGAAGAAGAAGAAGAAGATGAAGAAAATGAAGAAGAAGAAGAAGATGAAGAAGAAGAAGAAGAAGATGAAGAAGATGAAGAAGATGTAGAAGATGAAGAAGATAAACAAGATGAACAAGACAAACAAGATGAAGAAGATGAAGAAGATGAAAAGGATAACGAAGATGATGAAGATGATGAAGATGAAGAAGATGTAGAAGATGAAAAAAATGAAGAAGATGAAGAAGATGAAAAAAATGAAGAAGATGAAGAAGATGAAGAGGATGAAGAAGATAAAGAAGATTGATAATAAGAAGAAAAAAAAGAAAAACAGACAATTCCATGCATGAAGTGGTCCAAGCAGAAAATCAAAGAAGAATGCGTTGGATTGAAGCGAGCTGGGATGTTGTTATTGAGATGCATGCAACGACATGTATCTAGTCAGCTGTGCTGACAGTCCGTTACTGGACAGATCTGCTTGTGCGTTTATTGGGCGTATCTCAATCCTTATGGCCGTTAAATAATATTATGCTAATGATAAAAAATCTCAAAAATATATCTCATTTTTAAAATTGCTGAGGGTTTGCTTTCGATTTTTCTGAGGATCCAAATTTCCGGAACCAAGATTAATGTCCAGCTCAGTAGTAGCCCCGAATTTTTGATGAGAATTTTCGAAGGAACTCATTAAAATTTATAACAGTACGCTCCGTTGTATATATTGTTATCAGCTTCGATCCTTAATTCCAGATAGAATAACAATTTAATGTTTTCGAAAATATAGTCGCTTATCTGTATGGGAATAGTGCTAGTTGGGCCTATCTTTGACGCCGATGCTGTTACCAAGTACATACTTTGTTGTGCCTTCATTACTGTGCAACCCAAACTTTTTTCTCTTTCTTAATAACTCATAATATCGATGAGGTCGGCTCCTAAATGACAAATAATTTTTTTTTGCGCCAGAATAAAATAAAAAACGCATTAAACGAAGTATAATCTTCCTGCCGGCATTAATTAAAATTTTAAGTTTATTTCCATCAATTATATCCTATAAATTCCAATATTTTAGATTTAATCAAAAAAAAATTTGCAAATTGAAATTATTTTGCGTCATAAATAATGGGCAGTTTTTATTCATTAAGATATAACATATTCTTAGTCAGTTTTCTTATTGGGAAAGTAAATAGAAATTTATTTTTTCCGTTCTTATCACCAACAACCTGTAGAGGATATTTATACCCATAGGCAAATACAAAGAACTTATACTATGATATCCCAATTAAGTGAATTAATTGAATTAGGCAAACGGAAGCGTATGAAACCGATGGTATTGTCGTCGTATTTCTTTAATAACGTTGCTTATTTAATAATCAACAACACGGAATTTTTGCTCAAGACTCTTTATCCTTTCCTAAAAGCTATAGCTACTATTTTGCTTCGAATATAATTCTATTAGTAACCAAATAGATGACCAAATGTATAGTCTGAAAAGTCAGTGTATACATAATTACTCGTATTTCGTGATAAGCTCAAGTTGGGTCATCCAACTCCATTCCTTAGAGAAATGGATAAATTTGCATATCGCGTGTCATCGCTGTTACCTCACCAAAATAATATACTAAGGCCAAAGGACTAATGGCAGAACAAAGCCTACACATATACTTATAGAAATAGAATTTTCTTCAATATCTTAAATGTGACGATTTGGAAAAAGATAATTCCAATAATAAGTTTTAAGTTCTAGTAAATTGTGCACAAAAATGAATATTTAGACTATAAGTTATGTGAATTTCTATAATATATAAAAGTATTAATTATAATAAAAACTAATAAGGATTATACTCTATATTTATTTAATAATATTTTAGTTCGTGGTGTGGAAATAAGGAGAATTCTTTAATTAAAAAAATGATTTTAGGAAAGCTATGACAGCCACCTAGTGGCTTTTGTTACGTTATGTTGACTGGCAAGAATACACAACATAGAGTCTTAAGTTCTATGACCGGAAATCTGTAATTAAAGATTTGAATATTTTCATAAGACCAATTTTTTTTTCAAATATACACTACTACGTATGCACATAATATATGATAATCCATTTTGTATTTCGGAAAATGAAGCCCTCTTATTTGACAGTTGTCAAACCTACATTTGAAAAATGACAAAAGGAGTCGTGAACAGAATTTTTTTTTTTAGCCAATGTTGGCTGTTTTAATTTTTAAGTTCCAAAAATTTTTAAAAATTTTCTTAAAAAATACAGCCTTGTCATTTTACAGCTAAAAAGACAGATTTAAACTCATATAAAATTTGTTTAGTTCAGAAATCGGCCATTTTTGATTGTAAATTTTGTAACTAACGTAAAATTATTGAAAAATTTTGTACAATAAAAAATTAGTGATTATGCCTATATCATAGCTATGCATTTTGATGTAAGAGGAGATTATTTTCTTCAGCGTTGAGGCTCATTTCGTCTAGATAGTAGAAAGCTAGGATGGATACGTAGGTGTATAAGCTTAAATCCGCTATTTTTTAGTCAAAAAAACACATGTTTTTTTCATAGAAAGCAAAAACAAATTTATTCAAAGTACTTGCCCTAGCTAGCTACATATTTTTTCCATCTCTCGGGCAATTTGTGGATACCACGCCAAAAAATTCCTTCTCTGTCGAGGCAAACCACTCATCAAGCGATTTTCGGAAGTCTTCGTAAGTATCGAAGTGCTACTTCGTAAGTAGCGAGCGCGTGGCCAATCAACGAAAACAGGTGGTAGTCAGAAGGGGCCATGTCTGGTGTATAAGCGATGTGGGGTAGCACTTCTCAGTTGACTGTCTCCAAGTAGTTTCGGACCATTTTTGACGTGTGCGATGGTGCGTTGTCGTGGAGGAAAATCAGCTTGTCATGTCTTTGTTGATAATCCGTCCTTTGATAATCCGTCCACGCAGAGCACGGTAGAATTTGATCAGTTGTTGGTGGTAGCGGTGGGCATTGATAGTTTCAACAGGTTTCTACCGAACTCATAGTAGTCGATACCCTGCTGATCCCACCAAACGCACAGCATCGTCTTCCGTCCGAAGCGATTTAGTCTTGGGGAAGATGTTGATGGTTGGGCGGGATCAACCCACGATTTCTTGCATTTAGGATTCTGTCACAATCCGATACAGGAACGACTTTATTTTTTACTGGCTGAGTAACACCCAATTGCTCCGCGAGCATTTTTTGCGATTGGGTATCGTCTTTGTCCAAAGAGCCAGCAAGTGATGGTTGTCAACCTTCGTAGGCCCATTTTCACGCTTCTTGTCCCACAAGTCAAAATTGCCGTCTTTGAACCGACAAAACCAATCTCGGCACGTTGTTTCCGATAAAGCACTATCACCATAGGCGTCCATAAGCATTCGATACGATATTCGGCAGACGATTTCTTCAAATTGAAGCAGAAAAGCAGAGCTTCCCGCATATGCTCTTTTTCTGGCACAAAACTAAACATGATTACCAAAGGAAAAATGTATGTTATTATACGAAATTGCTGACAATGTGCAGTGATTAATGTTGACAGATGTCAAACTCATAAAAAAAAAGTATGGCGTGCCCATGGCAGCTTAATACGCTCACTCACGCTATCTATGAACAGCGGATTTAAGCTTATACCCCTGGTATAAGGTTATAAAAACCCACAAACAACTGTGAAGAAGCTTTTATATTCGCAAAAAATTAATTTCTGGGGTGCATTTTATTCTCAAGTTGTTATTAGACCAAATTCCTTTGAAAATGAAGAAATGGTAACCTATTTTTTTCAGGTCCGAACTTGAAAATTTTAATCTGGGCGATATGTGGTTTCAACAAAATGGTGCTACAAACCACATTTTATTAAGCAAAAATTTCCTAGAATACGTACTTCTAGGATTTAGTAATGTCAATTGGCATCCACAATCTGGCGATTTAAGGCCTGTTTTAATTTTCCAGTTCCAAAATTTTTTCTAAATTTTCATAGTAAAGCTTCGACTAGTAGCAAGTTATATTCATATTGTAGTTCGGAAAGTACAGGCTTGTTATTTTACAGCTAATAAAATAAATTTCAATTCATGGTTTCGGCCATTTTTGATTATAAATTTTGTAACTACCATAAAAATTTTAAAAATTTTCTACAATAAAAAAATTAGTGATTATGCCGATATCAAAGCCATGTATGAGATTATTTTCTTCAGAGTTGAGGCTCATTTCCCCTACGATAAGGTTGTATCCAAAATTTGTGCGTTTTTAGGGCTGTTGAAATTTTTTTTTTACTAATCTATTTATTGGGTTGTTCGGAAAGTAATTTCGTTTTTTTTAAATAAAAATTAAAAACGATTTTCTAATAGTGAATTAATATTTTAATCTGGACTTTTTTCTTTAAGTGAATCATTAAATTTGTACAACTGATGATAGTACACTTCAGAATTGATCGTTGTGTTGCTCGGTAGAAGCTCAAAATAAATGATTCCTTTGAAATCCTACCAAACAGATAGCATAACTTTTTTTTGATGAATATTGACCTTCGAAGTGCTTTGAGCCGGTTCATCTTTTCTACTCCAAGATCTTTTGCGCTTAACATTGTTGTAGACAACCCCTTTCTCGTCACCAGTGATGATGCAATTCAAAAATAGATCATTTTCTTGACGTTTGAGAAGCAAATCACAAACGTCAATGCGACGGCACACACGTTTTTCCGTAAGAAGATGAGGAACCCATATGTCGAGCTTTGAGATAAAACCTAGCCGTTTCAAATGATCATGAATAGTCCAATTCAATAAATTTAATCTCTCAGCGATCTCACGAGTTGTTATTCGCCGGTTTGCATCAATTAATGCCTTTATTGTGTCTTCATCAGCTTCAACTGGCCTTCCAGAACGTGGTGCATCTTCGAGATCAAAATTGCCGGATCGAAATTTCGCAAACCAATTTTGGCACTGGCGCTCACTTAACACATCTTCTCCATAAACATCGGATAACTTTTTTCTTACTTTCCATATTTAAAAGGGTATCCACCAAAAACTACTGTGCAAAATCAATCGAATTTTTTCACAAGCAAGCCTTGCTATGTCAGCTGTCAAAATTTATATGATTATGCAGCTTAAGTGTGAAGTTGGTTGTGAAAAAAATTCAATTAAGTCGTCTGTCCTCTGTTGGGAAAAAACCAAATTACTTTTCGGAGAACCCAATAATAGGTCCTACTAATGAAGGTAATCCTTAAATTTTATAGGATTTAAAAATCAACATCCATCATGTAATAACCGGATTACAGCAGCCTAAAATATGCGAAAAAATCATAAAAATCCAATAAGTTTGGTGGCTACTATTTAAATTAAATCCTAGATCATATATAATAGCAAAGTTTATCCATTATAATGAAAGAAAAAAATAATTGAAATAATGTAGTTTATTTGCAAAGTGCTTTTTGGATAACCCTTTCTGACCAATTGATCTCTTGAAATATTATGTCATATTCGGTTCGCATTTGTTAATAATCGCCTTAAGAGATATTGCCAGAAGAATAAAAAAAAAGAAACACATCCAAATTCCAAATAAAAGAGCAAACTTGATTGAGAATGTCATATTATGCCATCCAATTTTCACTGTTCAGTAAATTTGATATTCAAAACAAAATTCAAATAACGCACATTTATGAATGTCTAAAAGGCGAAAAGTAAATATTTTGTCATTGTTGCATATTTACAGTAGCAAAGATGACACCAACTGAGTCTATGATAAAACACAGATGGAATTGAATGGATCCGTTCGGCTAGACAACATTTCAACATTTCTATCGGATTTCGAAGGAAGTGCGGTGTTCTTTGATTTAGTAGCAAAACCATTCACGGAATACTCTTCGGTACTTAAATACATACACATCCTGATGTAAATATGTATAGATACAAGTTAGTGACATTTCAACTCAATAAAACTGTCACGTTACGATGCTATGCTATGTGGGCACAACAAACTCCTCCAAGATTATGTGTACGTACCGAGAAAGTGTACAAGATTCTTCTTGGCTTTAAAACTGGTGTGTACCTTTTCCCGGCAAGTTTCAACATATTATTGGTAATGTACTGAATTTAGTCAGACTATCGTCTTATATTCCCAAAATGCATGCAGGAGGCCAACTACTGATATAGTATACACCACCCCCCCTCCCTCCCCCTTCCCCAGTAAAGACAACTCTAAATGATTCATTCATTCACTCATTCAATTTTGTATTTTGAAAGCGTTCAACATGTGTGATGTTTGCACTCCGTTTCCATTTCAACATTATAATAAGGAGAAAATATTTCTGTCTGGCAGAGAGAAGATCATCGCGCTTCTGTAAACGTTCGACTTTTCACACAAATATCCTCATAACGGGAATAGAGGAGCAATCTGTACAATATTCGCTTATCGATTACATCTTTCTGGGAATCGTTTAACTGAACAGATAGACCGAGGAATGGTGGAGCAGCTACATAAGCTAAATGGCATCGAACGAAAGGAACACAACGCAAGCCTAGACAGTTTCGATAGATTTGAATAGCAGTCTTCACTCCCATTACCCTCCCACCCCCCCCCCCCCTCTTAACCGTATACATACTCGCAGAAACCAAATTGCCAAATGTAAGCGAAACCCAATCTCCAAACGTTCAGAGCAGAGCACACCATAGTCGATGGTGACAGAGCGACGATGATGACACCATTAGGCACGTTGGCAATTTGGGCCAGCACGCTTATCTACGAGTATCTGAGAGGTTGAGGCGTTCGTGATAGATAATTACTTTGTTTATTTGCATATTATCTAATATTTATGCTTCCATTTCGATTGTAGATTACGACTGATATCTGCTAATTGCCCCTTCGTTCAGCTAATATTCAGCTTCGGTTCGATTGAAAGGCTTTTTGCCATTCGACTTTCCAATAACTAAACGACAGCACCTAGCTACTACCAATCTGGTGGTAATTTGTGTTAGAAATCACACATTTGATGACATCAAATACGAAAACGACATTATCAGCTAATGAAACTGTGTACCTGAACAGAGAACGTGCCAACAATAACATGCAAAGGTACCGATACAATAACCGATTCTTCTCGTATCAGAAAATTTAATCATTCACTTTTCATTTTCTATCCTTTTAGTAATCTCATTACTTTTCAAAGGACCCCCTCCTTTATTAATATTTATTCGCTTTGTCTTATTTAAATAATATTTAGTCATTCCCCCTTATCCAATTTAACTCTTTAGAAGAAAAAAAACGTTCAAATTCAATATTATTTCCAGAATGATTTATTTGTAATCATTTGCCATCATTAAATTTAAATTCGTCTCCATATCGTATTTCTTCACCCAACTTAGCATAAATAATTGCACCAGCCAATTGGGCATCCTTAATTTAGTCTCTGATTTCATGATTGGTAATCAAAATGTCAGTTAATATTAATTGAAAGGTGACAAAACAACCAGCCGAAAGTACTAAATCAAATCCCCGGACTCAATACGAAATATTTGTTATTGTGGTTTTTAATAGCCAACGAATATATACCTTTAATTAATCGTACTAGAATTTAATGGGAGAATTTTAATTATAATTATAGAATGAAATTTAGTATGCCATTAAAAATCGATAATAAAATTTGAAGATTTTGTAATTAGTATTATGGCAATGAAATTTTTAATTTGTGATCTTAATTAATGTAAGAGTAAAGATGTGATTAAGATTTTTTTTTTGTTTTGTTTTATTTCTAATTATTGTGTGTAGGGTAATTTTTTATTCAAATATTTTTCTTCTTTTTTTTGGGGGTGAATGCCTAATATTTAGGAGTCATGAGATTTTTGGTTGTTGCCAAATTATCTAAGTTGTCGTCATGACACTTAGTTTTTACATTTAAGTACAGATGTTAAGAGACATTGTAAAAAAAATGAAAAAAAGAAATTGGAAACACTGCGGACTCTTCCTTAACATTACTTCTACTTTAATACCTTTTCGACGTGTAATATAGATTTCTACCGCGTCCGGTGATGAGTTTTGAAGGGAGGCTTTCCACCCTCCGGTACTTGCTGTGATTCCAAACTTGCCCTGCCTGCTAACAAAATAGCATATAACATCCTTAGCCATTCTAAGACAAATAGACTAAATAACCATTCTGAAATTCTGGGCAAGGGAGCTTCTCAGAATTCGAATTGGGCATACCACACTTATCCATGGTTTCCTCTTCTATAACCAATCTTGTCCTTCATCCCATTCCTCTTCAGTAACCAATATAATCCTTCATCCCATTCCTGTGACGTTCAACTCAACATTCGTCATATTTTAAATGAATGCCACTTAATCCAGAATTTCTTCTTCTATAGAACTCCTTCCAATTTGAAGCGTCTAGATTCTTCCAAACACTTCTTAATTATCTTAATTTGTTCCATAAAATTTAACAAGTCTGACTTGTCCCTCCAAATAACCATCGACTAGCAATGCCAACGTAGATGTTACACGAAGTCCCCAAATAGCCTCATAGTCGTGGCGCTACAAAATGACCTCTGGCTCATAATTATACGCCCAATCAGCGGACCAGTTATGCTAGTTCAGGTTTTCGTCAATTCAGCCCACGAAATTCGCACGGTTGCACTTTCACCTTCTCACCCAGGTCTTCCACATCACATTTTCAACCCCACCTTTTTGATTGACACTTTCTCTAATTACCTTGTACCTTCGAACAACCTTCAAGTAAATTCAAAATTTATGGTAAGTTGATACCAGCCAACTTTACCATAACCTTCGTCCAACGCAGTGACCTCAAGTCATTTCGTCTATAGTAAGCTGCCTAGACTAATTATAAGCTAGTTACTCTCTTTGTTAGTAGCAAGACCATAATAGTGCCCCGGGATAATCACTGGTATCTCCCAGCAGCAGTCGGAAGAATGTACCTTCGGTTTGGATATCAACTACAGCCACTACGTTTCAGCCAAACGCACCTTACCCTGAAAGGACATAGTGTGACCATCCACCGTGGGGCAGCCGACCCCCATAGTACCACTTTTTGTTTCAAGAGCACATTGGCTACAATAAGGAACCCAATAGATTCCAGGCACTGCTAACCTAGCTCATGTTCGCAGATTCGCTAATCCTGAAGGCACTTCTAATATTTGATCTTCCTTCCAGAAGTACCTCATTTCGTGGGAAGTTGTCGGACAGCTTCATCAAATTCTGTGCAAAGCTAATGTTTATAGGAAATAGTCATTATTAAGAGCATAAATTTTTCGATACCATAAAGCTGTTTTAGAAGTTCCTGAAAATATCAGAAAAACTAGGGTTCTCCGCATCAGATTGGACGTTGTAAACAGTTGGACGCTCACGCCAATCACACGGTTATCTGCATCAACGAATTATTGGCAGAAAAACAAATTATTATAGTTCTCCAGCCCCTAGAACGTGAAGCTTGTATTTCGTTATAAAAAATGGAACAGCGAAATTTGGAGCAAGTAAACACTATCACATTTTTTTGTCAAGCTTGGTCAATCCTTGAGTTTGAGTTTCGAATAGTTTCAAAGGGCTTATGGAGAATATTCCCTATAAAGAGCATTTATTTTTATAGAGAAGTCCTTGTAAGGGTTAGGAAAAGGGCCATTTGACCATCTCCATAAAAAAGTTTTTATAGAAAAAGAAATTCCTGTGTTTGCCCCAATCTCCTTATTCTCCTGATCAAGGGCCATATGAGTTTCTTTTTTCTTCCACAAAATCAAAAAATAATTATAAGGACGTCATCTTGGTACTGTCTAACGGAATGTTACCTAGAAGCTGAAAACAAGTCCAGCTGAAGCCTTCCAAAAAACACCTAGGCCGGCGTTAACACTGTGTATATGTCGAAAACTGATAAATATATGGGACCATTTAAAGACCCCTTTTTAAAAAGGACTTTTTTTTATAAAGACGTCCTTCATAACTTGACTTATCGAGTTATTATCGTAAAAAGAAATCCCTTCCGTCATTCTCCACGATCAAAAAACACTCCAAAGGATCGTAACCGAAGAGGTGAAGGCGATTCCAGTTCAAAACAACGTCTCTGCCAAAACAAACATGCCCAAAAGAACACTTCAAAGTGTATAACATGAATTAATGAAATTAAAAAGAAGCATTATTTTTCTGCTGTACTCCATATATGCACAGTTCTACTTACTAGAATTGAAATCTACAAAAATCGTTAGCAAAATTACGTAACCAAAAAACTTCTTACGTGGAATTTTTCCAACTGACTCGAAAGCTTAAAATTTATCAACAAATTACCAGTAATGCTAACCCACTGAAAAAGGGGTAAAAAATTTGTCACGAAAATTTTAGTGCATTTTCACGTATGAATAAGCGTTTTTTTATTTTGTATTTTTCCATCCCCTAAAATGACTGTTAGTTTTCTGAACTTATTGCTGATGTAGCAACATACAAAATGGGTTGTATTTTTCGTTGTATACTCGAACACTTTGTCTTATTGGTAAACTTACTGCCCACACAGGTCCAAAACTTTTCTTGTCCAAAATTTCGCAATGAATTTTAATAAAATTCACTATTTAGCGAGGGGAAAGGAGTGGTTGATAAGGGTGGGGGGCGGGGTATACCGATTCAATTCCAAAGTATAATGAAATATTTTATCATTAATTAAAAACATTTGGTTATGTTATGCAAAATTCGACATGAAAACAACAAAATGAAAATTTTAAGCGTTGTAGTGCCACCAAACGCCCTTCAACACTATGAAGAAGGGTTGAAGCTTTCTTTGTTCGGATGACAAATTTCGTTAACGTTGTCGCATCGTAATTAATCAAAAACAACACAAAAAAAAAATTCTAGAGAGAGAGGATTTTATTCGGTCACCCTGTTTATAAATTCATAAAAAAAATCAGAGAAGGGGGGAGGGGGGTAGTCTTTGTTTTCAAGTGATACTACTAGCTCAGTTCATTGACCAGAATGCATATGCGAGCATCAATTCGTATGTAGAGTGTACATTGGCTGGCATCATCATTCATGTTAAGCACAGGCTACATATTCCTACATACACAAAATGGTGTGGATAGGCCCAGTTTTCCCATATTTTCACTCATAAAAATTAATCTTACTTCGGATAGTTAAATGGCAACGAAAAAAAAAAATATATATTCTATCCCATATGAAGTTGTACGAATATCAGAGGGCATATCTGAGACCTTCCGATGATTCGATCCGATCACTCTAGCCTGTGTCTGTCTCGTATAGACTTTGAACTCTGTGTGCTTTGTAAATTTTAAGTAAATTGCAAGCATTATGCATTTGGTTGGTTAGCTGCATTCGAACGGATTGCAAGTGGAGACATCAACTCAGCGATAAAATCAATTTTGAAATTCATTTGCGGAGCACAGAAGTTTTTCATTATTTAACTGGTGTGGGGAGGGAAAGAGGGGTTGAATTGGTTTAAAACCTAAAAACGACAATAAATTCGCATCAGTAACTAACCGCCTATGATATTAGTATATATTTTTTCGCTGCCATTTAACTGTTCGAAGTATATTAGCAACAACGATATATGAAAAGTTACATTTTACAATATGTGTGCTCAGTTTCCGAAAGTTTGCGGACTTCTTTTCGGATTGGAAAATTCACTAAATCCAAAAGATTTGAAGAGAAGGAAAAACTTTGTTTTCTTATTTTTTTATACCATTTTACAAATTAACTGATAGCAATTGCATTTTTATGATGCATTTCTCATTGCAATCGAAAGAATCAAATCGAAAGTATATAAATGAAGGATTTTTCGGAATTCCTTTTAAAAATGGGTATTTAAGTGAAAGGCTTGCCTCCCCACTCGTCCATCATCAATGGGGTTAATCAACCACCCACACAGTTCATGGCTCTATTATTCCAGATCGTTGCCTTCCTTGTTGTTGTTTAATATTTTTCCTTGAATATCAAAGAATTTCATCCATAAACTTTTATTCATTGAAAATTCTTATTTTGATTCCAAGAATCACACCAAATACCATTAAATGAACCATTTTGCATAAACAATTATCGTTCGTACGAAAAATTTCCCTAGCCAATGGTACCGGAGAGGATGCGCTAAAATTAAGACAACAAATTGACGATTCTGCCATGACTGGTTATGGAGTAAAAAGATCAATGAATACAATTTCTTCAATTATCCAAAAAAATAATAAAAAAAAGCTTTTTTCCTTTTTATTTTAGAGCACATCGTAAATTATTCTCTAAATACGAAGAGGCATCAGCGTTTCTCAACTTATGGTGATGTAAAGGATTATTCAATTTTTGGTTCGGAAAGAAAAGATAAAAAAATTATACTTTTAATTTAGATTTTGATAAAATTTTTTTAAAATTGTATTTTCTTAAACTTCCCATTACGTTTAAAAATTAAATACAATTTATTTGGTTACTACAAGACTTCTCTCAAGATTTAGTCATTTAGAGATGATTTTAATGACATTTTCGCACATTACAGACTGTAATTCGCCCATTGTTTTAAAAATCTTAATTATTAAATGTTCTAAGCTTTGAAAACTGTATGTAAAAATATATTTTTTTTTATATTCTTGATCAAAAAAAATTAGAACGGCGTCAAATCTCACGATTTTAGAGGCCAATTGACATCAACAAGACTTGAAATTGTGTATAGTGGAAAGTTTTCGCCGCGGTAAAGCCAAAATTTGGCTAAAAAAAAAGTTAGTTATCATACGTTCATAGCACTTAAAATCGAGGGTAACGTCTTCATTTTTTAACAAATACAGGTCGATAGCCACTTTAGACCGAAATTCACATAAGACAGTATTTTTTCGAAAATATTGTATAATAGCTTTTTTATACGATCAATATATGCCGAAAAATCAGCATCCAAAATATTTTTTCCTTAAACCATAATTTTAGAATTTTAACACAAAACTTAAGAAATTAAGCGATCTAAAAATTAAAATGGTAGGTTTTTGTTAAGTAAATTTTTCTTTAAACAATCTAAATAAATAAAAACTATTAAATGACAAGACTCCATTCGTTTTCTATAAACTTACTAGCAAAATTTTATGCATTTCTATTGACTCACATGGTATTTCCGTTTAATACTAAATTTTCAACCAAAAAATAAAATTTGTCAAAAACATATTGTATTAACAAGAACCTAATTAATCTTATAATATCTTTATCTGTGTTTAGTTTCAGTTTTATATACAATATACTATAATTAAAGAAAAGAAAGACTGATTTTCTTATGCTTTATTGTAAGTTTGGTATATTCCGACACTTTTCTATGAAATTTTGTCAACATTATCAAAACCACAAAATATCATAGCTGTGGAGGCCATCTGAAAAATTATTCCAAACAAAGCATAAAATGCCTTGAAATTTAAAAAAAAAATCCTAGATAAATAGAAATTGTCAACGAAGCCAAAGATGAATATTTACTCACTCTTTAGCCAAAGATAAATATCGAATACGATTTATTTAAGACAAAAAAAAAACTAATTACAAAACATAAAACTGCATTCATTCATTATGTCGTTTCAACATGACAAATTCGAGAATTTATATTGCAATTGTCCTTGCCAGCAATTATGATATTTAATGGACGCATTTACAATCTAATGACGAGAAAAATTACAAGCAAAATTGTTAGCCATGATTCGGTTCAACAACAAATGTTGTGTCTAGCAAATTGTCAAAAAAAAAAGAAAAAAAAGAGGAAAATTTTTAAATATCCCCCACAATCCAGTAATGATCCTGGGAGTCTGGATAATCTGATACGCGTACATTTGTGCAAACATGAAAACCGAAAACCTGTCGGCCACATTATTTAAATTAAATGCAATAACAACAAAAATAGTTGATTTTCTTAAAGAAAAATATTTATTTTATTCTAAAAGTAGTCCGATAAGACGACATTTATGATGATTTAAAAGAAAAAAAACAACGCGCCTATATAAAAACACAAGGAAATAAAATAAAAGAAAAATACAGAAGAACAAAAACAAACATTCATTTTGTGAAATTCTTACACAGTAGTTTGGTGGTGTCTATTTCCTTTCTGAAAATGATGATAAAGCGCCAGAGACAAGCCACAAAGTCAATATTCTGAATCTGATGCATTTCTTGGGTGCTTACCCTCTACGCCACCACCAGACCAGCACAGTGTACACAGGCCCAAGCTCTTTGGTCTAGTCTGATCTGGTTCCAAAGAAACCAAAACGTTGGCTGGTTAGTTGGTTGGCTGGTTGTAGATCTCAAAAGAATGCGAGAATTTATGTTCTTATACGCACAACCGGAAGCAGAACGCATGCAATTCAGCATATCTCATCCTACACACAAAGAACTGTGTTTGTCGGTTATGCGTGGATTTAACGAACCGCCGCTAGGCTATTGCACTATTGCACTAACATTAAAAGAAATGAAACTCGAAATTAAAATTAGGCCTAAATTTTTTTATTTTCTTTTCATTTTTTCAGCTTTCTTACTCTATATTCTACTTTAAACAGAGTTTCTTCAACTTTAATGATTTGCAGAGATTTTTTTTATATCAATTATTATATATAAAGAAGTAATTTGGGGCATATTGAAAATAAGCCAGACTTTGTGTAAAGAAATTTGAAATATTTTATTTGAATTTATTTTTGTAGAAAATATATTCAATTTTTTTCTTTCGATTAAACACCATTTAACGAGGGTTGCTCGATAAATTCGTAAAATTATCAAAAAAAAACCTTGTTTTTTTAAAATTTGATTTTTACATTTTTCAACAAAAAATTTTTTTTTTTTATCAGATATCATAAATAATAATTTTTTTTTTAAATTATCCAATAAATATAACACATCTAGTAGCCTTTAGCTGATTTGTTCGTTGTTTATAAATTTTAATAGGTGGCGCACAAATCAGCAAGAATTTTCGTTCAATTTTGTTACGTCTGGCAGTACTACTGCCAGAAGATACCATGATTCGATGATGTTTCTATTGTATTAATTGATTCAACAATTTTTAAAATGAAATTGAAGTAATAATTAGAAGAAAAATTTCAATTATCATTAAATAAAAATAGAGAATAATAGAGGAAAAATATTTATTAGATCTTAGAAAAGTAAATTTTTATAATGAATCTCAACTAATCGATATTTTTATTTAGGGTCCTATATTAGAGCTTCGATCTCAGGATATGGTAAAAGAGATCATCGTCGAAATGAAAGAAGCACTCCAAAATTATTTGCCCAAGGAGTGCCATAGGGAGGATTTGCAGAATGTCCAGGGAGAGGGGTAACAACAAAGTCTATCCCATCAATTCCTTCTTGGGCTTTTTTCTTTTGGTTGGGATTTAAACTTTTCCTATCTTTCGTTATTTTTTTCAAAATGTGTTTGTTTCTTTCAAATTTATGTACCTCCCTTTTCATTTTCTATCTTTGGCAGAATGGTTTTTTCTCTTCTTATTACGACCATTAGTAATAATGAGATCCTCTATAATCCCTGAAAAAGGACTTTGTAAAAGGAATAGTTTTAGGCTTCCTTTGACTGCTGCTTTACCTCTAGCTGATGGTATTGAATCCGTATTTTATGGACGGTGATAAGACGGTAAAAAAAATTATCTTGATTTTTTCTGAACACCTTAAAATTTTACTTTTGCTCATTGAGATTTATGATCTTTTCTGAGTAAACGCAGCACCCATCTGGCACGCAATATTTTTATTTCCCAAATTTCTCTGCAAAAATGTTGATTTCTTTTATTCGAAATACCTACATTCTCAGTGGTAAGTTTTTCTATCATTCAGCACTATATCATGAACTCAATAATGATTTTTAAGCCCTTTAAAATTTTTTTACTTCAAGGAAAAGTTATTTTTTATTGTTTTCATACTTTTTAAATTTTTCTTATGGAAAATTCATTATTTTTTTTTGTTTTTAAGCAATTTCTTTTACAATTTTCCAAAATCAGAAATATTAAGAATCACAAATCGTATATACGAGTACATTTTATATGCTAGGTTATCATTACGAGATCTTTTAGGCTTCCACCATATACAAAAAGATGAAAAGTTGCTATTTTAATTTTAAATTAAAATGTTGACTTATTATCATAATAATTTCCAAACGTTATAAATCAATAAATTCTCCATCATCCCATAAATCTATTGGCTTACTTTCAATCCTTTGATCGCTTCTAGAATCTTAAATTTCCATATCCAAAATACCTCAAGACTGATTTACGACATGTAGAGTGAACGTTAATAAACATCAGTGAATTTATGCTACTTTCACCTTCTGCCAAAAATCACCCATCTCTATATACCTTAACGGTCATATTATTCTAACGAACTATTAATCTACATAACAATATCAAAACCAATCTGGACGTACGATACTAAATTTTACGATTCTACTAAGTATAACAATTCCTCTTAAGTCCAATTCTTTCAATTCAAAATCCTCGGAAAAATTGTTGATATCCAGCAGCACAGCCATTAACGTTTTGGACTACCATCCAAGGGCTCATGGGTTCGAACCGAGCCACTGAATTATGGTCCCACGTTAATTCCCAAAAACCATTTTCCTTTCTAATTCAATTTCCTTAGCAGGTTAACCCTTGTGGCACACCAAATGGACTTTAGTGTCATGGCACTTAGAATACACATTGCAGTACTAATGTTACTGGAAATAATAATAAAAAAAAATTATTCACTGTTTGTCAAAATTATTCTAGCTCTTCTCGTGCTCATTTTTGTGAGTTCCTCGTTATAAAAAGTTTCATTTTCGATTATTTTATCAGTTTAATTCTTTTATTAAAAAAGTGCAGTTTTTAACGCCTAAAGAGAAATTAATCATAGTAAAAATTGGCGTCAGTCATCAACTGTGCTCGTTATAATCAACTCTGCTCGTTATTAACAGTTTATAAGTCGAATTTTTTGCTGAAGCTTAAAGCAGAATAAGAAATTAAAAAAATAATTTCCTAAATAGATTTTTTTTCAAATAAATTTTATAAAATTTTTTTAAATGTCAATAATTATGCATACAATTACATAATATTATTTATAAAAATATGTTGCTTCTTTTCTATTATAAAAAAAAATACTAATATTAAAATTGAATAATTACACATGATAATTATATTATTAAAATAGTATTTGTGCAAGTTAAGAACTGACATTAATGCATATGTTGATGATACTCGTATCAATGTCACTACTCATCAACGATGGTTTTGTTAGTTGATTTTTAAACAGAACGGAAATATTATCTCGAATATGAAAAATCAAAAATCATTTTTCTATAACATTTTTTTTAAAAAAAGCATATTGAAAAATGATATTTGCATATGAACTATAAACACTAAAGTCAAAACTACTTAAATTAATTAAGTTCACAAAAAATGAGCTTTTAAAATAATTCGAAAAAAAATCGTTTAATAAAATATGCTTTTTCGATATGTAAAAAATGTTCAGTATACTTTTCTGCAGTAAAAAAGCTTAAATTTGAATAAGAAAAATTTTACGCATATTAAATTATTTTTAAGACTACCTGACTTTAGGATAGACTAAAACACATACAGTAATGTGAATCATTTTAATTAGTAAGAAATTCAAAGTTGATTAAAAATTTCTAATAAAAATGTCTTCGTTTTTCGTAAGGAGATTGCTAAGGTCTTGAGTATGAATAGAGCAGGTTTTCAAGTTACATTTTCCAAACTTTTGATATTTATTTTAATTAGTGGAGAATTTTAAATTTTAATGTAGCTAAAAATGTATAATAAAAATTTCTCCTTCTCCTAAGGGGTTTGATAGGGTCTTGACTATGAATAGAGTAGGTTTTGAGGTCACATTTTCCAAATTATTATTGGGGCAAAATTAATAGTGTAATGCGAGTAATTTTTATAAGTGAAAAATTTAAAAGTTACTAAAAATGTCTAATAAAAATATCTCCTTTTCTTCTAAGAGGTTTGCTGGGGTCTTGACTTTGAATAGAGAAGGTTTTAAGGTCAAATTTTCCAATTTTTTGCTGGTTAAAATATAAAATATTGCAATGCGAGTTATTTTTATGGGTGGAGAATTTTAAAATCACTAAAAATGTTTAATAAAAATGTCTCTTTCTCTCCTAAGGCGTTTACTAGGGTCTTAGGTATGAATAGAAGAGGTTTTGAGGTCAAATTTTTCAATTTTTTGCTGGTTAAAATATAAAATATTGCAATGGGAGTTATTTTTATGAGTGGAGAATTTTAAAATTACTAAAAATGTTTAATAAAAATGTCTCTTTCTCTCCTAAGGGGTTTACTAGGGTCTTAGGTATGAATAGAAGAGGTTTTGAGGTCAAATTTTCCAATTTTTTGTTGGTTAAATTATAAAATATTGTAATGCGAGTTATTTTTACGAGTGGAGAATTTTAAAATTACTAAAAATGTATAATAAAAATGTATCTTTCTCTCCTAAGGGGTTTGCTGGGGTCTTGACTTTGAATAGAGTAGGTTTTGTGGTCACATTTTCAAATTTGTTGATGGCGAAAAATTATTAGTGTAATGCGAGTTATTTTTATGAGTGGAAAATTTAAAAGTGACTAAAAATGTCTTTTTCTCTCCTAAAGGATTTGAAGGTCTTAAGTATGAGTAGAGTAGGTTTTGAGGTCACATTTTCCAATTTTTTTATGGTTAAATAAAAATACTGCAATGCGACTTGCTTTTATGAGTAGCGATTTAAAGTAGATAAAAAATTTCTAATTGAAATATTTCCTTCCCTTTTAAGAGTTTTTCTAGGGTCTTGAGTGTAAATAGAGCAGGTTTTGAGGTTATATTTTCCAAACTTTTGATGGTTAAAAATTAAATATTGCAACGCGAGTTCCTTTATTAGTGGAGAATATAAATGGGACTGAAAATGTCTAGTAAAAGTATCTCCTTCTCCTCTGAGAATCTCTCTAGGGTCTTGAGTTTAAATAGAGCAGGTTTTGAGATCAAATTTTCCAAATTTTTGATGGTTAAAAAATAAAATATTGCAATGCGAGTTATTTTTATGCGCAGAGAATTTAAAGATGACTTAAAATTTTTAATAAAGATATCTTCCCTTTTCGTAAGAGGTTTGCTAAGGTCTTGACTATGAATAGAGCAAATGTTGAGGTCATATTTTCCAATTTTTTTTAATGATTAAAAAAATAAAATATTGCAATACGAATTACTTTTACTAGTGAAGAATTTAAATGAGACTAAAAATTGCTCATAAAATTATCTTCTTATCCACTGACAATTTTTCTAAGGTCTTGATTCTAATAAAGCAAGTTTTGAGGTCAAATTTTTTGATGGTTAAAAATATTGCTATGAAAGTTATTTTTGAGCGGAAAATTTAAAGATTAAAATAAATGGCACTCAACATATTTTAAATTTAAGGCACTACAAAAACTGAGTACATTAAGGATGATTAAAAATAAATTCCATGATTTTTTTTAAAATTATCGCCGCATATTAAGTTATAAATTTCGAAAATTATACTTTTAAAAATTTGGAAATTTAAGAACCACCACTTATGATAACCCAATAATAATTACACTATAATTTTTCTGAAATCTCCAAAGAAAAATAATTAAAATCATTCAAATAACTTCATTTTTTCCGGTTGCTATATTTTATTTCTATTAAAGTTATATTAACAAATTTAACTAATATCAATGATTAATAAAATATAGAAAATTAGAAAGTGTCGAATGGATCTATAACCGCACCAAAAAGGAAAAGTTTCAAGTGTTCATTATTCCTCGACATAAAGACATCAATTAACCATTGAGATTGTCCGACTTAACGCCTTTCAATTTATTTGTTCTGAAACTATGCTAAGCCTTTTGGTCTATTCTAATAAACTAAGAACAATTGACAACTTTAAGAATAACATTACTTGTGACTTAGCTAAAATACAACCCCAATTATTTGGTGGTATTAATGGAAATTGGGTCATTCGAATTCGAAAACACGCCATCAAATCAAGCAATCGAGAATATTTGCGATATTTAATGTTATTATTCTTAACTGAAATTAATTTTAATGGAATTTTTTTTTATTTTACTTAAATACCTTAAAATAAAGGTTTCTTATTTTTATTTTTGTTTAAGTTTTTTGGATTTGTTTTTTACAGTAAAGAATCTTTGATGAAAAATGTTTGAATTTATGAGGTTATCCAATTTGCAATTTTGAAAGTAAAGTAATATAAAATACACTTTAAATTCAAAGTTTTAGTAAAATTTTTATTTTATTATATTACATAAGTTTTGCCATTATGCATAAAATATCGCATTATTTAAATAATTGTGTAAAAAATTTTGTAGGAAGCGAATTTTAAAGAATTTTTGTAGGACATTTGAATGTAATGTTTGATGAGTTTTTCGCCTATTTCTGGTTGTTATGCGGCCATTACTTGGCTTTTAAATGCTCCAAAATTTGAAAATTGTCTGCAAAAATACCATTTTTTGCATAGTATTTAAGGCCAATTGACATTGCAAAATTTAGAAATTATGCGATACAAGATTTTGTACTTAAAAAGTACAACAACTATCATATTGTGTGGCTTATAGTGCCGCGCTATTGAAACCACATTAAGTCCAGATCAAAACTTTTGAATTCAGGCTAAAAAAAAGTCAGTTATCTATCATACAGCCTTCAAACCAAAAGTCGATTGATGGTCTTCAGAACGAAATGCACATTTTTTTACAGATGCAATGGCTTCCTCATAATGGCTTGTGGATTTTCAGAGCCTCAACGTTAAAGAAATTATTTTTTATTATTATATTTTTTAAATTAAAATAAGTGTTAAAAACACATTATTTAGTAACTAATTGATACGTAATATAAAATGGCAAACTATAGTCTAAATAAATAATATATTGAATAGCACATATATTTGGCAACTATCAAATGACAGAGCTTTACTTACCAAAGTACTAAATGTACGAGGTATGTTCAAAAAGTATCGCGAATTTTGAATCGTATATACGATTTTCGATATTTTTGTAGCGTTATGTTGGTAATCATGTTTCTCACTTATGTCGACAAGTTCGGCCATTTTGAATATTCAGTTACTTTTTGACAGCTGTTTTGCTTGCACGTGTTTTGGCTCGTCTTCGATTTTTGCCCATTCCAAAAAATGGATCAAAGAATCTGTATGAAATTTTTTTTGAAAAACAAAATTAATTACCCGGACGCATTCCGAATGTCGCCAATCGTCGAATCACCGTTGGAGAAGTTGCTGAGGACTTAAACATATTGATTGGCTCGTGCCATTCCATTTTTACCAATGATTTGACCTTGAGACCAAAAACAGCATCGCATTAACATAACAAAAGCATTTGGTTTTTGAGACCAAAAACAGCATCAAATTTACTCCAAAAGGTCATAACTGGTCACGAATCATGGATTTATGGTTATGACGTGGAAACCAAAGCTCAATCATCCCAATGGATGCTGCCGCACGAGCCAAGACCGAAAAAAAAACGCCATATTCGGTCGAATGTGAAGGTTTTGCTTACAGCGTTCTTCGATTGCAGGGGCGTGGTGCATCATGAGTTCTTGCCACAGGGTAGAACGGTCAATAAGAAATATTACCTGCAAGTTATGCACAAGTTGCGTGAAGCAATCTGCCAGAAACGCCGGACTTGTGGAAGGACAAAAATTGGCTTTTGCCATTTTTGGCCAAAAACAACACACTAATAATGCCGCAGCCACCGTATTCCCAGATCTTGTCTTCTGTGACCTTTTCTTATTCCCGAAACTGAAGAGCCCCATGAAAGGACGATGGTACACTACGATTGAGGAGATAAATACGGCATGGAAGGAGGAACTGAAAAAGATCATAAAAAATGATTTTTTGAAGTGCTTCGAGGATTGAAAAAAACGTTGGCACTAGTGTATATTATCTGGTGGGGATTACTTTGAAGGGGACAAAATAAATAAAAAAAATTTGAAAAACCACAAAATTCGCGATACTCTTTAAACAGACCTTGTATATAACCCATTAGAAGAGACTGCAATTGAAATTTCTTAGTTAATTTACAAAAATACTTAAACGATATTTTCAAATTGATTTTAGCTCGTAAAAAAAAAACTCCATCAAAAACATTCCAAGCACAATATCCTTTTAATTTAGTCCCCATCTAATACGAGTATGAATATTGAAACTTTACTGAACAAATTAAAATAAATGAAACGACACGCCATGATATGATAAGGACGCGTTAGGAACGAGGTAGACGATGTGATGATAATATCAATATTGTTAGAGACAAGTTGACATTAAACGCGTATTAAGGACTAATTTAATTTCAAAGAATATTATCGTTAAAGCGAAATTTTTCTATTAATTTTAATCCATTTAATTATTCATACTCCATAGTCGGTCGATTCTATCTTAGAGAGTCGACATTATCGGTGAATATTTTCATTTTCATTTCAGTTCCGGATTTTTGTTAACAAGACCAGATAATAGTGGGGAGAAAAAAACTCATACAATTTAAGTACTAGTTAATCGTAGTTTAATTTTATTAGAAAGAGAATAGAGACTTTCATACGGAAATTGTTTGTGAGCTTTTAAAATCTTTGAAAATATTTTTTTCCCCTCTTATTAGTTGTATTCGAATATATTCACTTCTACATGGTCAGATTTTTGTGTGCTTGTTAGTTTATCGATTGTGTAAGATAATCGTACCATGGTTATGGGAGGAGGGAGACAAGACCGAGAACGTGTTAGAAGCTTTCCTAATTAAGTCTATTTTGTGTCCGATAATAAAGAGGAACGTGCACATTTTGCTCTTATTTCAATTTAATTCTTTTCTCGAAAA
Organism: Atherix ibis; assembly: GCA_958298945.1. Lineage (NCBI taxonomy): Eukaryota > Metazoa > Arthropoda > Insecta > Diptera > Athericidae > Atherix > Atherix ibis. The sequence goes on along the minus strand of OY282605.1, from coordinate 22,764,999 downwards.
TGCTGACAAACGATTCTTGGAAGGCTTGGCTTTGGCCAGCACTGCCGTTGACCTTGCCGGGTGGCAGAATTTGACCGTGTAACTGACCTGACCACATCCGCCCATTTGTTCGTCATGTATTTGCCAAAAATTTCCTCATACACTGGTGGACTTTTCCCCTTATACCTCTTGCACCCGTGAGCCAAAGACTACCACCAAATACAAATTTATTCAAAACAATCATTTTCGCAAATGCTTTTCTCTCATGGAAAGTCGCATGCACAGGAAATTAGCTGAACCGAGAACCAAGAGTAAATTTGTTACACTGCATTGAGCTCGAATGGAGCTACTCTGAAGTGAACCAAAGTGAATAACTAACTCTGTGTGACTTGAATTTTTAATATTTATTCATGGTTTTTTTTTTTTTTTTTGGTTGTTCAACTATTTTAATTTATTTAAAAATTTATAGTTAATTCTCATAACATTTACGTACGAAAAATTAGAGAAAAATAATAAATTAAAGTTAAGAGACTTTTTTGTTTGCCATTTTTTTTTTTGCTATTAAATACGATTTGAAGCTTTAATTAAACTCATTTTTATCAAGAGACTAATAAACGTTCGGAGAATATAGTTGGCATGGTAGTTTTTTAAACGAATTTTATTTTAGATGATGAAAGATTAGCAAAAAAAAAACTAAAGGGTTATCTAGTTTGTGTGTGGTTGGAGAAAAAATAGCTCTGTTTATTTGGCAGCATTTATTTAGTTCAGAGTTTGTCATTTTACTTTATGGATAGTTTAACTATCCATAGTTAATTGTACGATTTAAAGATGTTGGATTTTTTCTGCAAAGATCATATTTATGCAGATAATTCTCAATTTTTGGGGCATTTAAAAACCAATATCCATGAAGTAGTAATGGCCATATTTTACAATCAGAAATATTCGAAAAACTCTTCTCAATAATTGAACAAATTTTGTGATAGTCTTTGATTAATGTTATATTTTTTCTATAATATAATGACAAACTTTAGGCAATATAATAAAATAAAAATTTCATCTTAATGTAAATAATAAGTGCATTTTAGGTAATTTTACTTTCCAAAGCGTAAATTGGATAATTCTTTTATTAATTGGCATCAGTTAAGTTACTGTTTAATAGACGAAAATTATAGTACTTTCAATGAGCTAAAATTTCAAAAAATAATTTTTACAGCAGTTTCAGTACGCACAACCCCATCTAATTAAATAAATGGATAGGCTCAGGGTTGTAGTCCGAACTACCCAGTTTTTTTGAAGAAAATAAAAACAGAGATGATCCCAGTTTAAAGATATCTAATATCTCCAACTACATTCAATTTATATGGAACATATTTTATACCGAAAATCTATTGGTATAAAGACATGTTAGGGAAAACAGCCATTAATGTTTCCCCAAGAAGAGAATAATTTATTTTATAATATGAAAATATCTCAAGACTATCGCTTAGTCTTAGTTACGCAGAAATAGACCATTTAAATCATAATGAATAATCGGATTTGTATTCAATGGGAATTGGAAGGATTAGTGGAACCCCGAAGTTCTAATTTTTTTTGTGCAATAATACCGCCATTTAGAGTTATATAAGCACATTTTTTGTCATTCAGCCATAACCTCCATATTTTAGGAAAAAGGGCCACTTATGAACCCTTCATCATACCACACAATATATCTTCTGGACACGAGTAGTAAAATCCTCGAACGAATTCTATGCAATCGATTGGAGGAATTCACCGAAGGGCAACGGGCTTATTTGGAGATCAATTTGGTTTCAGGAGGGCACGCTCTACCTTGATGCTATTAGTTTGGTCGCTGGCACGGAGCGTAAAGTAATTGAGGGGAAAAGGTAGAGAAGAGACACCATAAAGTTATGCGCTACCATAACCCTTGATGTAAAGCATGCCTTCAAGTCGGCGAGAGGGGATTGTATTCTTGACGACTTAGGCTCAATGGGTGTTCTGGAGTACATTACTAGGATAATGGAAGACTACCTAAGTAGTAGAATTCTTACTACTACTTAGGTAGTAAGAATTCTTACTACTACTTACGAGTAGTGATCATGCAGAATCACGAGGGGAATTCCACCGGGATCTGTGCTGGGTCCTCTGTTGTGAAATGTGATGTATGTGTATGATGCTATTGTCAGGCTTCATATTCCAGAGGAAGCGAGAATCATCATATTCGCCGATGATGTTACTATGCTCGTAGTGGCAAAACGTGTAGAAGAGGTAAAGCAGATCTGTAAAGAGACTGTTGGTTCAGTTCGAAGTTGGCTCCTGGTAGCTGGTCTTAGTCTTTCGGATGGTAAGACGGAGGTAGTCCTTATCACTGACAGGAAGAGTAGAGAAAGTATCACCCGGAACCATCTCAAAAGTACCTAGAAGTAAGATGGTCCGTATGACGTAGTTAAACCATAAGACGGAGAATATTCGGATAAGGTTGGCCAACATGAGGTGATCTCTCAAAAGTACCCAGGGGTGATGATTGACGCAAGTCTGCGGTTTCAGGAACTTATATGATACGTTGGTAGGAAGGCTGCGGGGATAATGATAACACTGGCGAGCTTCTAGCCAAACCTTGGGGGCCCAGGCACAGTAGAAAGACCCTGTTGGCGACCATAGTCACGTCAATCATGCTGTACACTACGCCAATTTGGGCGGAAGATTTGATTAGATCAACCTACACACGCGGAGTTGACTCAGACTAATAGTAGGAGCGCATTGAGGATGGCCCGCGCATTCCGAGCTATGTCATACGAGGCCATTTGTGTTGTGACCGGAATGATACCGATGAAAATACTAGTATATGAGCGGCAGATGCTGTGCCGCCGGAAAAGTCGGTGTGACGTTGTAGCGCCACTACATTTCAGAGGAAAGAAATGAGTCCAATTGTTGGGATAATGCCCCGATGGCAGATGGACTTACCGTTTCATCTCGAGCTCTGCTATACCACTTTAACTTGGATTCTTAGCCCAATGTGCCCTTCTTGTAACAAAATGGTGAGAAGCGTGAAGCACGTATTCTTTTACTGTACTTGATTCAATGCGAAAAGAGAAGGCGGACAGAAGTACGCTGGCGGGCCCCTAACACCAGAGAAGGTCGTAGCCCTGATATTGGACTCGAGAACGATTTGCAAGGCTGTCGAAGTCCTTGCGACAACAGTCCTAAAAAGACTACGTCTAGATGAAAACGGTAGAAATAATTCACCAGAGTAGTAATTTCGATCAGTATGTGCCCCACCAAGTAATGCCTGACAGAGGTTCAGTCAACAGATATAGAAACGTGACCAAGTAAGGTGGTTTTAGTGGGTTAAAGCCCCACACTTTTTCTTTCGATAATTTCCAATTTTCTATAACAAAAAAAGGTCCCTAAGGAATGGATGTAGTTCAGTAAAATAGTGATGGTTGTGGAAAGATTCTTATGCTGGGTACAGATAGATGATGTTATAAAAGACAGGACCAAGAATTCTACCTTAAGGAAGGAATACAAGCGATGTTAGGATAAATGTAAGAATATGCATCTATATTTTGTGCTCCCAAAAAATATCAGTCTCAGGTGTGGAATTTTGTCATTTGAACATAACTGGAGGGTAAGCTTAGTTCTAGTTTATAAAAAAAATGCAGGACAACATGTACAGTCCAAACACTGTGAAATATCAATAACTGTACCTGGATAATGTTTATTTTGTTCTAACGATAACATTGTTTAAGAATATTGGAATGGTGAGTCCTAAATTCAAACTAATCCTGAGAAATCCAAACATCAGTAAATGTTTCAAAAAATTTTCATATTATATCATTAGCTGTCTTTTTTCCTTTTTGAATAATATTAAGAACAAATTATTCCAAAAATCTCAAAATATAAAAAACTTACAATTTGATAAAAACTCTAAAAAAAAACATATTTTATACTATTTATGAATATCCATTTTTAATATCTATAAAAATTATTATATCAGATTTTTCATAGTTTTCTTTCTATTTTTTGTTCAATAATTTCACCATTTAAGAGGTTTTACGTATAAATCAGAATTTATCTTTATAAACTCAAAGGATCAAAGGATATTATTATTGAAGATTATTTTTATATACGTTGAAGCTTAAAAAAAAACCCCTTCAAAAATAATAAAAAAAAATCTATTATTACATTTCCCACTCCATTAATATCTGCTGTGACACACACAAGGTCTACGGAGCATTTTAAAAATATTTTTTTTTAAATAATTCATACATTTAATTTTTTTGTAAAACGCTTATAAGCTATTTTAAAATACAATCAAAAGTGGATATTTCTTAGAAATTACGACTTTTCTTAAATGAAAATTACTTTTCTTAAGCGAAATTTAATGAGGAAAACCAAAAAATTTTACAATTAATTTGCAAAGAGAATTTTCATATTTTATAAATAATATTATATAATTTTAAATGCAAACTTCATTAAGTACAACTACTATTAGGAAAACTTAAAAATTTCAACATTCTTCATAGTAATTAAATAAGTAGAGAGACTTTATTAAGAATGATCAAATTCGGTTTTTACGAGTCTGTATATAAAAGTTTTATTCATTCAGTAATTATTATGAAACATAACATAAAACTGTAATTTTCATTTATTTTCATATGACATAGAAGAAAAATATTTGGTAATAAATCATATGACATTAAGAACATATCAAGAATCTATACAAGAATTTTATCCGTAAAATATTTATTACACTCGTACTTCTTATAAGCACATATTCTTTATTAAGGATAAGATGTGTACAAGTATAAAAAGGAAAGTTATTAGTACAGTCTCTAAAAGCTTCGTATTGATTTCGTCATATATGTACTTATCAGCCAAATACTGGTAAAGGATAAATGTTGCAAAAACATTAAATGAAAACGAGACTATAGAAAACGGAATCGCAAAAGTTACTCTTCTCGAAATCAATTTATCACAATTTTTTGTCAGTCCACAGACATAGAATGGCAATCGTCTTATAATTACCTCTAGTGTCAACTTTGGGTTTTCAAACCAAAGTCGACAAATAACTAACTAAAACAAGGATAATGGAAAACAAGATTTCTAAATGAACACATTTTCTTAGACCATTCCTATGAGTAGATCACAAGAAGAAGGATTAACTGAATGCTGGAGGCGGCCACAATTATCACCACTTTTCGCCCAGAATCGGTGCCATGCCATTTCAACCAATCTAACCGATTTCACTTTGAATCAAAAACAGAAAATTGGATTTAGTTTTCCATTGGACTGCACTGACTAGTTAGAACTGAAACAGGATGTGGCCATCTAAAAGAATGAAAGAAGTCCATTTAGATTTAATTCACTTACAGTACTTTTATTTCAGGATTCATGTTGGGAATAATAATGGAATGCCAACGATAATTTCATCAAATGCAACAAGAAATAATTCTAAAGAATTTTAAAGGTGAATATTTTCTCAAAAAAACCAAAAAAAAAAATTACAAACTGCATAAAATTTTTTTTCTCTTAATAAATTTTACTTATTGAACTTGTCAACTTTTATCCTTAATAAAAAATTATCAATATTAACAAAATAAAAAGAAGACGAAGATGAGGAAGATGAAGAAGATGAAGAGGAAGAAGAGAATGAAGAGGAAAAATAAGATGAAAGAGATGGAAAAAAAGAAAAAGATGAAGAAGATTAAGAAGATGAAGAAGATGAAGAAGATGAAAAAGAAGATGATGAAGATGAAGAAGTGAAGAAAATGAAGAAGGTGATGAAAATGAAGAAGATGAAGAAGGTGAAGAAAATGAAGAAGTTGAAGAATATGAAGAAGATAAAGAAGTTGAAGAAGATGAAGAATATAAAAAGATACAGAAGAAAAAGAAGATAAAGAAGTTGAAGAAGATGAAAAAATTGAAGAAGAAGAACAAGAAAAAGAAGAAGGAGAAAGGGTAGAATAATAGTAGCGAAAAGTGAGCCTGAGAGAATGTTCCATGGATGAGCCCAAGCAACCACGAGAGAATGTGCCCATAATACGTGCAACCACCTGGATCTAGTCTGTTGGCACGTTGATTGGGCGTACCAGGTGTATAAGCTTAAATCCGCTGTTTTTTATTAAAAAAACACATTTTTTTTTAAAGGAAGCAAAAAGAAATTTATTCAAAGTACTTGCCCTCGCTAGCTACACATTTTTCCCATCTCTCGAGCAATTTTTGGATATCACGCCAAAAAAAATTCCTTCTCTTTCGAGGCAAACCACTCATCAAGCCATTTTCGGACGTCTTCGTAAGAATCGAAATGCTGCTCAACGAGCGCGTGGCCCATCGACGAGAACAGGTGGTAGTTGGAACGGGTCAGGTCTGGTGAATAAGCGGGGTGGGATAGCAACTCCCAGTTGACTGTCTCCAAGTAGTTTCGGACCATTTCTGACGTGTTCGTTTCTGCGTTGTCGTGGAGAAAATAAGCTTGTCATGTCTTTGTTGATAATCCGTTCTTTTTTCACGCAGAGAACGGTGCAATTTGATCAGTTATTGGTGGTAGCAGTGGGTATTGACAGTTTCACCAGGTTTCAACATCTCATAGTAAACGATACCCTGATGATCCGAAACGAACGCACAGCATCGTCTTCCGTCCGAAGCGATTTGGTCTTGGGGATGATGTTGATGGTTGGCCGGGATCAATCCACGATTTCTTGCGTTTAGGATTCTCGAAATATATCCATTTCTCATCGCCTGTCACAATCCCATGAAGGAACGACTTTCTTTTTTGTCTGGCGAGCAAGATTTCGCATGTGTTTTGGCGTCGGAGCATCTGCCTATCGTTCAATTCATGCGGCACCCATTTTCCGATCTTTTATATCTTCATCATGGCACACAGATGAATGGAAATGGCTGGTTGAGTAACACCCAATTGTTCCGCGAGCATTTTTTGCGATTGGGTATCGACTTCGTCCAAAAGAGTCTGTAATTGATGGTCCTCAACCTTCCTAGGCCGATTTTCACGTTTCTTGTCCCACAAGTCAAAATTGCCATCTTTGAACGAACGAAACCAATCTTGGCATGTTGTTTCCTATAAAGCACTGTCACCATAGGCCGGTTTCTTCAAATCGAAGTAGAAAAGCGGAGTTTCCCGCATATGCTATTTTTCTGCCACAAAACTAAACATGATTACCAAAGGAAAAATGTATATTGTTATACGAAATTACTGACAATGTGCACTGATTAATGTTGAAAAATGTCAAACTCATAAAAAGTATGGCGTGCCCATGGCAGCTTAATACGCTCACTCACGCCATCTACACATATGACCAAACAGCGGATTTAAGCTTATATACCCGGTCTATAACCAAACAGCGTATTTAAGCTTATATATATCACATTACTATGTCACGTTAATAATATTACATTCATCTCGGATAATATCCAAAGAATTATCTGAAGGCGATTCCAGTTGAAGCCTTTCAGCACTGCTAGAAGAATTGTTAACAAATGAGCAAAAGTGATAATTTTACTTATTGAACTTTCCAAAAACCAACTTTTATCCTTAATTCAAAATTATCAATATTAACAAAAAAAATCTTCCCCCCCCCCGCAATTAACCAAATTATAACACTTTATTATATTATTAAAAAAGAGAAAAAATTAATAATCATACAAAACCCCAAAAGGGGTGAGTATTGATGATAGAAAAAATTAGCATAATTTATTAATTTCAGTTCCATTTATTTTGGATTTTCATTGATTTACCATGAAAGTAAGCCTAAAAACTTTTAATTGATTTTCTCACTGACTTGATTTTTCTTCTACAGATACAGATACATTTGAATGTTTAAGAAGAAGAAAATCCTTTTTCTCTATTTAATGCTAATACTCATTATGGCTACAATTTACCCCTTTCAACAAGAACACCAAAAAAAAAAAATCAGTCAAAACACCCACAAATAGACTTACTTGGCTAGAAAAAAGAAAAAGAAACAACAACAAAAATGAGAGAAATTAAAAATTACACATAAAAGGGAGCAAATTCCATAAAAAAAAATTATATTCCCTTTTTTTCTTGTTTATCCTTGCTTCTTCGATTAAATAAAGAAAGAAGAGAAAAAACAATATTCTCGGTTAAATCCAGAAGTTAAAGTTTGGGGGGTTTTTTCTTTTTGTTTTTTTTTTCGAAGGAAGAGCTTTGGAGGATTTTTGGTAATGAAATTTAAACAAAAGTGTCAACAATTCAATCCTTGGGAGAATAGATAAAACTTTATGAATATCCACTTAACCCGTATTGAACTAGGAGGACAGTTGAGGTTATCGTTATATTAAAAGGGCGAAGGTAGTAAGTAGATTTTTCCTAATGCCATTGAAATGGGGAAAATGCGATTGATTGTTTTTTTTTTTTTGCCTATTTAATACTTCCATTTTTTTTTTTTGGAGCATAGAAATAAAATGAGAATAATATTGTAAAAGTTGCTGCTAAAATTGTTGCCTCCTCGTAACACGTAACGATTACCGAATCCCTTAAGGTGCGATTTAATCTGGGAAAAAGCAACAAATAAAAAAATCAAAAACTAGCTACAATATTTCGCCTCGAGTGCTTTGTAATGGATTTAAATTTCCCAAAGTAGATAGAAAATAATCTACAAGGTGATCCAAGAGTATTGGGATACTCAATTGATTATGGATCATTGTAGCCAGCCATAGAATACCATAGACGCACATCGATAGTCATCGCAAATGGCTTTTCACGTTGGGCTTTCCACTGCTGCCAGCTACGATTTCCGATTTTATGCTCTTCTGCTAACAAATTATTTGGGTGAAGAAAAAAAAAAAAAGATTCCAACAAAATTCGCGAACATTTTTTTTTCTTTTCTTGAAGATTAGAAGTTTTGGATAGAATCTTTTCTATAAAATTTTAATAGACTTTTATTTATTAATTTAAACAAGTTGCATTAAAAGTTGAAAAAGTTTTATCCGGAAAATTTTTTAAAGAAAGAACTTCGCAAAAAGAAAATTGGTGGTTTTTTTTCAATTTTTAATAAAAGAATTTTTAACAATATAACTATAGGAGGAGTGTTAGGAAAGTAATGAGACAAATTATTATACGTTCTATGAGACAAGTTACGATCTGAGATAAATAATGATAGAAATATGGCAACACTTATATTGACACTAAAGTAAAATTTGTAGTAGCCATGATCCATAAAAATTTATCTTCAACATCGAAAACTGCTCAAAGACTGGAGTTTTTCTAGGAAATTTTCATTAAAAGCACTTTTTTTTTATAAGAAGTATTTTAAAGGCGTTGAAAGACGGTCCTTCCCATTGAATCGGACATTGCAGATACGTGTATACTTAATTATGACAACATTCCCTGTCACGTGGTCATCTCCAGCAAGGAGTTTTTGTTGAAAATGGTGCTCCTTGTATGCCTTACCTCCTCCCCGGATTCACCTTATTTAAAAGTCTACGTAACTTTTTTTATCAAAAAATTGATCAAAATCAATGGAGTTTGTGTCAAAAAAAGTGATTTATTCTCCGAGATAAAAACACTAAAAATAAAAAAAACACTTCAAATATGTCATCTTAATACAAAAAGTGATTGGCACCATTAAACATGATAGACGGAATATTATGGTATGGAGATCCTTCGAAGGAATTTCGAAAGGCGATTTTGTTAAAATAGGGCTTCAACGATATATTGGAGTTGAACACTATTCTTTCGGGATTGTTCCATGAAAGTAAGCCTAAAAACTTGTGGATTTTGGCAGGCGGCTTTATATTTCAGCAAGACAAGTTCTCTTCTCGCTAACGTTCATTTTTTTTTTGGCAGAAGCAGAATCTGTAAGGGTCTTTAGAAAGGATGATAGATTACCCGAGTTTTGTTTCATAGTCCGTATGAATTTTTTTATATACTAAAACACAAAAACACTTTAAAAAACGTTATTTTGGTAACTTCTGCGTAAATGATCCAACTACAAGATATTAACAAGAAATGGCCTTTGGGTCTTGGCGACCTCGCTGGAAATTACCAGTTTTCTTATTGTAGCTCTTTGAGCGAAGAGTATACACTAGGTACTCTTAAAAGAAAAACTGACTGGTACCACGGGGGTCCGGAGTTGAAACGTGGTGACTGTGGCTGCCATTTACATCAGTCTTACGACTGCAGCTGAGGGACGACAGGTTCCCGGGTACTATCTCTGCAGATCATAGCAAAATTTTAGGTAGGCCTTGCTACCAACAGTGAGGTTTGCTAGCTTATAGCTGCTTACTGACTGATAGCAAATTGACCTATCTGTAATGTATGGAGTTGATTTGGAGGCAGAACCAGGTGGTTGCACAAATATTTGCGAAGTAATTGCGGGGAGCAGTCTGCAGGCTAAGACGGCACACCGCAGGAATTGTATGTAATGTTAAGATTGAATGTTTGCGCGCTTCATGAATGGATCACGAAAGATTATTCAAAAGACGCAGAAAATAAAGAAGATGAAGAAGAAGAAGAAGATGATGATGATAAAGACGATAATGAAAATGAAGAAGATAAAGAAGATGGAAAAGAAGAATAAGATGGAAAAGAAGAACAAGATGGAAAAGAAGAAGATGAAGAATATAATCAAGATGAAGAACTTGAAGAAGAAGATGAACAAGATAATGAAGAAGAAGATGAAGAAGATGCAGAAAATGCAGAAGAAGAAGCAGAAGATGAAGAAGAAGAAGAAGGAGATAAAGAAGAAGAAGAATAGAAGAAGAAGATGATGAAGAAGTGAAGAAGAAAAGAAGAAAAAGAAGATCAAGAAGGTGAAAAAGATGAAGAAGTTAAAGAAGAAGAAGAATATAATGGTGAAGAAGAAGAAAAAGATAAAGAAGATGAAGAAGATGACGAGGATGAAGAAGAAGTAAAAGAAGATGAAGAATAAGTTGAAGAAGAAGTAAAAGAAGGATGAATAAGTTGAAGACGTAGAATAAGAAGAAGAACAAAAAAAGCGAAGAGAAGAATGCGCCGGATTGAACCGAGCTGCGGTGTCATCAAAATCTCTATTATCGTAGGCGACCCGTGGTATTATAATAATATTACATTCATCTCGGATAATATCCAAAATAGCGTAACCGGTGATCTGAAGGCGATTCCAGTTGAAGCTTTCCAGCACTGCTAGAAGGATTGTTAACAAAGGAGCAAAAGCAATAATATTTTTTTGTAAAAATATAATACATTTTTTTTTAAATGAGTTCTCATTACTTTTCTGCCCCATCTTTTTTATAGAGTTTTTATAAAAAAGCAAACCCTTTTATTTTTTTTATTTAAAAATATCATTTCAACCAGAATTTTTTTTATAATCCTTTTGTATTCACAAAAAAAAAATTTACTTAAATTCCTTTGAACAAATTAAATCTTTTTTAAAAAACATACAATAAAAAAAAAACTAAAAAAAAAAAACGAACTAAGAAAACACAATTATCCTTTTCAGGAATTTTATCCTTTTATTTCCATATTACAATAAACATAAAACAAACACATCCAAATAGAACCAAGCCTTTACGGTAGCAGATAATAGAAAGAAAATTCATTTATTAATTTGTCGAAGGAAAATAATTATCCTCTCATTATATCCTTAAAAACTATTCTTAAGTGCATTCTGGTTAAAAAAAAAAAAGGAGAAGAAAAAAAACAATAAATAAACAAGTTTGAAAAATTCTGTAATTATTTTCCAGGAGCTTTTGTGAAACCAGATCATTGTGGAGAGGATTCTATTCAATAAGAAAACTAAGAAAACTGAACGGTGTTCATTGCAGTTTTATTTCTAATTAAGCGAAAAGAAAGTTTTCCGCAGAGAATTGGTGAATCAAAAATGTACATAGAACTCCATCTTATATGATGTATTTGATATCATAAAGAAAAAGTGAATTTCACAAAAGAAAAATCCTGACAAAATTGAAATTTTCCACCACTTCTTATCTGAAAGTTTTTAGAAATTTCGAAACACGAAACAGGGTGCAAATAGAAAAGTTGAACATTTTTATTCTTACCTTAACATACGAATAATTTTAGAATCATTCAATTTTTAGGTTATTTCCTAATTTCTGAACGTTTTCTTGATCTATTTCTGAATAGATACAATAATTAAACAAAGATAGTTTTTGTATCATCCTTCGTTGAGAATTAAAACTATACAAAATTTCCGCTACTATAATAAAATTCAGTTGAAAATTTTTAGTATCAAAAATAGCTCTAAGCATATTTTTAAATCACAAAAGCATAAATGAAATATCATCAAGAGAATATTGAGGAGGTAAAAAAAACCTACTATAAACACCGAAATACAAGATAAACATTTGCATCTGTCGTGCATAAATAAATACCAAATGTCCTGGGACGTGAATAATTATTTATATGAATTGTGGGGGCGGGAGTTGATGGTGGGTCATTTTTATATGTTAATTATCTGAATTTCATCTGAATCATTTAAGGTATGCAAATATACTTTATTTTTCTATTATTCGAATAATAGAAATTAGGAGTAATGGCATCTTCTATGATTAATGTACGTGTACAAAAATCAATGTTTTAGTTGCATTTCGTTTACTAGATCGGTAATTTTATTTATTGTTGTTGTTGTTGGGCTATTCTATTAAATAAAACAAGAGAGAGAGAGAGAGAGAGTGTGTGAAAATGAAAATATTAGAAAATAATAAAAACTTTTCATCACGCCCAATTTTCAATTTAAGTTTTTCTACAGAAAGTCAACCGATTTTATACTCAGGACACGTTACACTAGCCCAGATGAAAGTTTTTCGCTTTGTAGAATCTAAAAAAAAACCAAATGGGAAAAAGCACTAACCCGAGATGATGGTGAAAAACCAACGTAAGCTTATGGCGTTCTGTCGAATCAACAAACTGATAAGAAGAGTATTGCCAAAGCTTTTAGTTTTCTAAGTGCTCACTAACTTGTCGAGATGTGTGGGTAGATGGATAGTGGTGATTTTGTACAAGGGCTAAAGCTAAGGGATTGTAAACTGGTAAACTGCAACAGTGGCATACCACGAAGCCATAAAGTCATCAAGGCAACAAACCGGCTGAATGTGAGGGAATGGATGCGTCAAACCAACGAGACGGTTTGTAGATCCTTGCACTATAGCTCAGGAAAACTAATAAGAAACAATCAATCAATAAATGGTGTCAGCTTGGAATTTTTACTGAATACAAGAACATACCAGGAACGATAGAATCAGACCAAAAGTAAAAAGGGGTACAGAGTAAACAGTGTAAAAGCAGAGTACATGGTAGGTTAAAGATTGTATAGCGGAAAATTCCTTCGATATACAATTAGTCAGCAACTATACTTATTGTGGAATAATATTTGCACAATTTTCAGTTTGGTACAAAGTTTGTACAGCCATTTTTTTTTTAACAGAAAAAAATATCCTTTTTTATTTCATTAAAAAAAAAAAAAAATATCACACGTTGGGGAATTTATAATTAGTTTAATTAAAACTAAAACATTAATTTGATAATAATAAAGTGTTATCCAATTTGGGGCATTGGAAAGTAAAATTAAATAAATAAAATTTGCAAATTAGATTTTAATAACTCTTTTATTTAATTATATTGTTTTTAGTATGCCATTAAATATAAATGATTGTTAAAAGACTCTATTGCGAGGAAATCATTTTTTTTTTTTTTGGAAGTAATTTTTGCTGAGTTTTTCGCATATTTCTGATAGTAATACGGTCATTACCTGGTGAAGGATTTTGCTTTTTAAATGATTTAAAAGATTCGATTTTGTCGACGAAAATATGTTTTTTTTTATATAGCTTTACAAAAAAAAAGTTCAAACGCGTTTTTTTTATACATCACACAATCTTGGAGGACAGTTGACATCACCAAATTTTGAAATTATGCGTTTTGGAAAATTTTCTCACAATAAAGACAAATTTGGTAAATTAATGTACCTTTTGGTAATATTTTCTTAAAATCACATATAGTCTAAATTGATAGCTTTAATTTCAGGGCCAATAAAATTCGATTCTAATACAACCGTAGTGCCCAAAGAAATAAGGGTCTATGACAGCCTCAGATTAAACCGTCGCTTTCCACGAATATAATAGCTTCTGCATAGTCGAATCACCAACGACCATAGGGATTGAGTTATGCTCAATCAACACACTACAAGGGCATCTAGCCTCCGCAGCCAGACCATACCTGTACAGGAACCTATTCACACTGCCATGTCCCGTGAGTAAATACCCAAGGTACAGACCAAATTCAAATCCATACGCAGAGGCAAAACATGTGCGTCCATCTGCCATTCACACTCTCATCCCAACGACGTTGCCAAATTTCACACATTCTATTTAGGACCAGCACACGCCGATGGCGTGGACTGAGATCCTGAACCTCTTCATTCAGAACCGGACAACCAGCAAGCGGGATACCCCGCCGTAGACGGTAGTGAATACTAACACGTAGCACCTCCAGATCCCATAAAATTTCTCCCATGAGAACCTGCATCGTATCGGTTGACACGGTTCTACATACATCCAAACATGCCTACAAAGCCAGATGCTGAACTGAATTTATGCCCACCCTTGCATACTGGTGGCGCATAATGTCAGCCCATACACACGACGCATATATTGCACACGGAACAAACACACTCGTTCACCGCTCTGGATCGAAGTCCCGATTATTTGCGAAATACTCGCACCAGCATGCCAATCAAACCAGCCACGCGCTCCCTTAGATGTTGCAAGTGAGGCCGAAAGTTTAGCCTCTCTCCAACCTTTACTCTAAGGTAACATAGTTCCCGCGCGTATCGGACCCCAACTGCCTCTAAACGAATATTGGGCGGCCTACTAGCCGCCAAAAACCCTTCAACAACATGCACACAGTCTTCCTTTTTGATACATTCACTCCCATTATATTCCCCCATTCATACACCTTCTGCATATAGCGTCTTCCGGCTACCTCTACTGCGTACCTAGACCACCACCCTCCACCCCCTTACCATTCAATCAGAAGCAGAAGATCATCCGCATATGCGATCACACCTTAACCGGTCTCCTCCAACTGCGCCAAGAGACCATTCATCATCATATTCCAGATGGCGGGGCCGACTAAAAAACCCTGTGGGTAGCCACGCACCATCTGGCGAACAACCCTCCCATTGTTTCCGCACACGGCCGCATACCTTTCATGGAAGTAACTTCGCTATAGAGAAGTTTCTTCACATGCAACCTCCTCAAGCCGCTCAACAATGCGATCCCATCGCACGCAGTTGAAAGCAATCCGAAAATCCATAAACACACATCTGCAACATACCGTCTCACCTCTGCAACATACACACATCCAAGCGTCCTCAGTTGATTTTCCTTTCGTAAATCCATACTGAGAGCCGGATACATTGAAGTCTGCCAACTTCACATTCAGCCGGTATACCATCATTCGTTCGAGGACCTTGCCGAATACTGGCAATAAGCATATCGGCCTATAGGAGGACGGGTTAGTCCGTATTCCGTCCGAAGATTTGGGATGTATCACTCTTCAGGCATTCACCGTATAGGCTACTTACATGTGCGGGAATAGTCCGCCAAACACTCCTCATCATTTGACCAGTCACACCATCTAATCCTGGGGAACTTCTCACTTTCGTGCTCCACACCGAACATTCAATCTCATCCCATTCAAAGGACACGGGGTACCTCCTGCCAAAATGCACTTCCTCTCGCCTTTCAATCCCAGGAAAGAATTCTGCACAGTCGCTTGTAGGGGTTTTCATAGCTTCAAATATGGTTATAGTCACTTTTGGCTTTTCAGAGCCTCACATACTGAGCGAGAAATGAGTCTCACAATAGAGTAAAATTTTACAAGTTTAGTTAAACGATCCATAATATATTATGGCAAATTTAAAAGTAATAAATACCTTTTAAAATAATAATAAATTTGATAACTGTCATATGACAAAAATATACTTTCCAAACCACAAAATGGATAGTATAACGATTGAGGTATGAAGCGACGCACGTTCTCAGATTGGGCTCTAGAGAAACTTGCCGAAAATGACGACTTTCATCGCAAAATCATCTTCAGTGATGAAGCGCATTTTTGGTTGAATAGCTTCGTCAACAAACAAAACATGCGTTATTGGAGTGCTGCAAACCCTCATGTGCTTTATGAAACACCACTTCATCCACAAAAAGTGTCTGTATGGTGCGGTTTTCATGCCGGTGGCGTCATTGGGCCATTTTTCTTCATTGATGAAAATGACCGTCACGTTACAGTCAATGATGAATGCTACAGAAACATGTAACAGCGTTATTTCTTCGATCAATTGCATATGATGGACATCAGTAATATGTGGTTTCAACAAGACGGTGCCACATCCCACACAGCGGGAGAAACAATCGACTTATTCAAGTCCAAGTTCGGTGAACGTATTATATTAAGAAAAGGTCCTGTCGATTGGCCGCCGAGATCTTGTGATTTAACACCTCTAGACTTTTTTCTGTGAGGCTATGTTAAATCGATGGTCTATGCCAACAAGCCGGCTATGTTAGAGGACCTAAGAGCTAACATCGAACGAGAAATAGCGGCCATTTCCGTCGAATTGTGTGGCCGAGTCATCGAAAATGGGCTTCAACGAATCGACCGCTGCAAGCGTGCCCGTGGTAGACATATGGTATGACCGAAGTGAAGTTCTATTCATAATTGCATTACTTGTACTTTAAGCCAATAATAAAAGTTTGGTTTGCGAGATATTTAAAAAAAAAGTTGTCAAGTTCTTATTCAAAAACCCTATACTAAACGTACTCGAGTACAAAAAAACCTATACGGAAACGTACTCGAGTTCTAATATGGCTTAGGTGATTATTGTTGGCAAATGCCCATTAGAGGTCTACTTTGTCACTTATTTGAAATGAGAAAAAGTTCCGTCACAATAATTGGTGGTTTCCTTATTGACGTATCCACCGAGCGAGAGCTGATCCTAAGCGCTGAAGAAATTTCTTCTACGACAGAATCACAAAAAGTTTTTGTAACTTTAATGCATTTTTATATAATTTTAAATTTTTAACCTCAAAAATGGCAGACTTCATTCAAATCGCGTATTATTTTTAACATAATATTGTTGTAATTAATTCGTAGCGTTTTTTTGTAAAGTTTCGTGGTTTATTATGACAGTATCATTACAGAAGCATTATTCAAAGTATTGTCCTTCGTTATCCACTATTTTTTGCCATCTTTCTGGTAATGCTCGGATACCGCGTCGAAAAAATTCTTCTTTAGATTCGATGAAAGAATCGATCCAATTTTTGGTCATTTCGTAGTTATCGAAGTGCTGCTCTGACAAGCCATGCGCCATGGATCGAAACAAATGATAATCAGATGGGGCAATGTCTGGTGAATATGGCGGGTGAGGCAGAACTTCCCATTTTAGCGTATTTAAATAAGTTTTCACGACTTTCGCAATATGGGGTCTTGCATTGTCGTGGAGCAAAATTACTTTGTCGTGTCGGTCTTTATATTGCGGCCGCTTTTCTTGTAATGCTCTGTTCAAACGCATCAATTGTCGTCTGTATACGTCCCCAGTGATACATAACACCCAGCTGATCCCACCAAATACACAGTAAGATATTCTTTCCATGAATATTCGACCTGGGGGACGATGTCGATTAATGACCGGGCAAGCCCCACGATTTTCTGCATTTGGGATTGTCGTAGAGTACCCACTTCTCGTCACCAGTGACGATTCGATGCAGAAATCCCTTCCTTGCCTGTCGTTGGAGAAGAATCTCACAGGTGACTTAACGCCGTTCGACGTCCCTTGGCTTCAACTCATGTGGAACCCACGTTCCCTTTTTTTGTACCATTCCTATGGCTTTCAGGCATTTTCCGACAGTCGAAAAGTCAACTCCAAGCGATGCGGACAACACCCGGAGTGTTTGGCACGGGTCTTCATCGAGCAACGTCTTCATCTTCGAACTTTTTCGGCTGTCCGGGATGTTCCATGTCTTCCAAATCAAAATTTCCATTATTAAACCGCGCAAACCACTTTCTGCAAGTTTTCTCAGCAAGAGCATGTTCGCCGTAGACATCCACTAAAATACGATGACTTTCCGCGGCACTTTTCTTCATGTTGAAGTAATGGAGTAACACTCCCCGCAAAAACGATTTTTCAGGCACTAACTTCGACATGTTTGACACTGCGCAACAAGTGCTACTGACACTACAACAAAATGTCATATAGTACCATAACGGACAAAAGTTGCGTTATGTCAGTACCTTCTCGGAGAATATTTACTTTTGTATATGTGACTATGGATAGTTGGCTAACGCCATCTTTTGTAAAACGCTACGAATTAATTCAAACACCTGGTATATTAAAAACATTACAAACTGTTAAAGAATACTTTCAAAACCTGAAAATGGATAATCCTGTACTAAGCCAAAAGTCAAATATATCAACTTATTATTTTAGGTAAAAATCTTTCAACATTAAAATTACTGTAATTAAATTCTCTCAAATTTTATAAAAACATTTCTTAATATAAATCTTAATAAATAAATTTCATCACCTTAAACTGAAGTAATGGGTTGTTGTTAAAATGTTTGAAAGTGTTTTGTTATTTTTCTTTTCTTCGAAACAAGCCAAATAAACAATATAAGAGCTTTTTCAAGGAACAACAACAACAACAACAACAACAACAAACCACAATATTCCCAACATTTGCTATTTTGTCTCGGAAAAATTAATAAATCTGATCAACTCCGGATACTAAAACAATCTTTGTGACCAATAACTCTTTCAACAGTTTTAAATGCAGTCCATTCTGAGCACCTGTGACTTGAACTACACAATAAACTTATTAGCCCCAAACAACTGCCTTGGATTATTAACTAAATTGAGGCAATCTCCACCTTTCTTACCCTTCGAAATATTCAAATTCTTTATTATTTAGCTAGCTAGGCAAATTTTAAAATTACTTATTTCTTGCTTGGGTAATTTTTAGTTTTTAACTTGACCAAATTCGGAAATATTGTTAAGGAAATTTATTCACCACAAATCTGCCCAGCTCGTACGCACGTACGGTCATAAGTAAGCCTGAACAGTGCCATTGAAATTATAGCCTTTCCCGGAGACACCAGGAGTTGACGAGAGTATAAAATTGACTCCTTTTTATTTTTATATTTATTGGCAGAATCACAATAGTACAAGAATTGTGAATGAAAATTTGTAATTTTTATTTTCACGTCAATTTGAATTAATATTTCATCGACATGAGTGGATAAATTAAAAATAATCGAACCTGTGTGTGAATACTAAGTAGGCTCAGAAGTGGTAAGTGTTTTTACGATTAAAGATACAACAAAAGATTACCTTTTAGTTTATATTTTTCTTGATTTTTTTTTAAGAACAATTATAATATTTATTGGAATTTTTACTATTTAAGTAGTTATTATTATTGTTTTTTTTTTAAATAATTTTCTTAACGCCAATAAATTACTATCGACTAGGTTCAATGTCATTGTGACTGATGACGTAGTGTCATCCACTTAAATGGGAGACAATAATTTTTAGCTAAATTTTAAATACAATATTTTATATATTAACAGTTAAAAGAAAGATTTCTATTGAATAAATAAACTTTAGTTGAAATAAGCTTTGTTGTGTAGGAACGGTAACTTGTTGACTGTAAAATTGTTAAGGTCATATTCGGATGCTAATAATTTTCGGCATTAATCAAAATTGACATTTTCGAATTTTTTTCGAATCATTAACTGTATTTATTATTAATTATTATTAAAGTTAATTGTTTCTCCAAGAAAACTTATTGAGTCTTTGAAATTAACCAAAATAACACAATTGTTTTAAAGAAAATGCGGTTTTTTTTTGGAGGAAAATTTCTAATTTTCTTGATATTTTTTTTGAAAAACTCACATTTAAAAAAAATTTCAGCCATTAGCGTACTGGAATATTATTTAAAGTCTCGTAATGGTCCTACGCTAATTCCCAAAAAAAACACTTAGAATATACATTTTCATTACTAATGTTACTTGAAATAACAATAACGACAACCAAAAAAATAATGGATCCTTTATTATTGACTATCTGATATTAATTAATTTATGATAAAAGCTCATTTAAGAATATTAAAAAAAAAATATATTTGAGACTTAAATATTCACTATTTAGTTTCATAATCTTTTGAGAAACGCTCATTTCGGAAAAATAATGCAAATACCTTCTTTGGACCTACACATAAGATATTGATAATTTCACTATCTAATAATGGGAAATTTTTAAGAAATGCTTATTTCGGAACAAAATATCAAAAACTCTTATTGAGCCCTCATTATTTATTGAAAACGCTATAAAAAAATTTATGGAAAACGGTATTTTCAGAAAAATTATAAAAAAATTGCATTTAGTCTCTTTCTAAAAAAAAATTATGAGAAACGCTCTTTTCGGCAAAATTATCAAAAAATGTTATTGAGCCCTCAATATTGATTCTCTTTTATTGAAAATTTTTTGAGAGACGCTTTTTTCTAGAAATATTATAAAGAAAGCTCCTTGAGTCCTCAATTTTTTTAAGAAAAGCTCATTTTTGAAAACAAAACATCTCATTGAGCCCTCAATATGCATTTTCTTTTATTAAAAAATTTACGAGAAACTCTAATTCTGGAATAATAATCAAGAAATCCCGTTGAGCCCCTTAATTTTGATTCAAAAAAATTTCACTGAGCCCTCAATATTGATTCCGTTTATTAAAAAATTTATCAGAAATGCACTTTGCGGAAAAATCACCAGAAATTCTTATTGAGACCTCAATATCGATTCTTTCTTTGTGAAATTTTTTTGAGAAACGCTTTTTACGGAAAAATCATCAAAAAATTCCGTTGAGCCCTCAATAATGATTCTCTTTTATGGAGACATTTATGAGAAACGGTATTTTCGGAAAAATGATCAAAAAAACCCTTGAGCCCTCAATATTGATTCTCTTTTATTGAAAATGTTTTGAGAAAAGCTCATTTCATAAAAATCATCTAAAAATATCACTAATGCTAAATATTTATTCTTTTCTTGGAACATTTTTTAAGTAAATCTCATTTCAGAAAAATCAATAAAAAATCTCAGCCAGACTTAAAAATTGACTTGTTTTATGGAAGATTTTTGACAAAAGCTCATTTTGAAAAAATTATTAAAAATTCTCCTTGATTTTTATCAAACTTAATATTATTTATAAATCTATACTCTAATCATATTATATGATTATCATCAAATTGTTCAGTTTATATAGTTTTATGCAGCATGCAATTGTATAAAATGACGAAAATTGAAAACTGGGCCATTAAAAAATTCACCGTGAATAATGATTGAACAATAAGGAAATCCATAAATATCTAGTAAAAATTTACGAGAAGCCTGCTTCTCTATTTTCGACTATAAAAAAATGAGCAGCGGACATTAAATGTGACTGTACCACTGTTTTAATTGGCGCATATGAGGAGCATCCAAAATTTTTCATCAGTTTTTCATGTTAGGAGTGAGAAGTCCCAAAAAAATTAAAAAAAATTGACTTTTAGCACGAGACGATAGAAGGTAATTAATAATGTAGGCATCTCAAAAGCATCGGTTTTTGATATATTATCAAAAGAGCTCGGAATGAAAAAATTCGTTCGCATTATTAAGGTCGCTTCTGTGAACTGTGTAACAAAAAGTCATCCAAGGTGAAATTGTGAAAGACTTCGACTTTAAGAGATTTAAATTATGTATTTGTAAAAAATTTGCCACATTTGCTAGATTTGGCTTTTTACCTGTTCCTTAACCCCAAACAAATCTATATTTAAAGATTATAGCTCCTATAAATGAGTATTTAGAAAAAAATCCTTAGGACAATGCTGCAGTAGAGATAGTAGTTTAATTATAGAAAATGATGCATAAACTAAATTAGTTCTATACAAGTAGGCCGAGAACTTTTCAAACAGCCCTCGTATTTACAATATTTCTAAATTTTTTAGAATACTTATATTTGTTAAATGCGAAATTTTTATACTAAAAGTAATCTAATTAATTTCGCTTATATTTCTGTATTTTATTATCAAAATTTCACCATTTGTATATTTTTATTAAATCAAAAATTTACTCATTTTCGCACCGAGAGAAAGTTGTTTTCTTTACAGAGCTCCCTTTAAAAATTGCATTAAAATTTTATGAAGAATAATTTTTTAGTCCTTAGAAAATCCGAGAAATTGCGCTCGTAGTGTCGGTAAAGATACTTTTTTGTAAGTACAGGAAAGCTGTCAAAATTTCAGCTCGATCCATAGCGTAGGTCAATTTATATCGTCGATTAAAGTTAACGACATTTATTTGTGCATAACAATGGAAAAAAGTGAGTTTAGGGCTGTCATCGAACATCTCCATTTGAAAGGCTTAAGCCCGAAAGAAATCAAAGCCGAGTTGGATGCAGTTCATGGCACATCTGCACCTGTGTTTGCGACGGTTTACAATTGGGTGAATGAATTTAAACGTGGCCGTTCATCCACAAAAGATGAACATCGTTCAGGACGCCCAGTTGAGGTGTCTACTCCTGAAATCATCGACAAAATCCACGATCTGATTTTGAACGATCGGCGAATTAAAGTGCGCGAATTAGTTGAGGCCACGGGCATATTACAAGGTACAGTCGCTTCAATTTTGCATGAAAAATTGTCTGTGAAAAAAATTTCGGCAAGATGGGTGCCGCGTTTACTTTCAGAGTAGAATCAGCGCAATCGTGTAGTGAACTCTGAGGCTATGTTGGCACTCTTTCATCGCAATCCTGCCGAATTCTTTCGTCGATATGTCACTGTGGACGAAACCTGGATACACTACTACACTCCAGAAATGAAGAGACAGTCATCACAGTGGATTTTCAAGGGTGAACGGGCTCCGAAGAAGGCAAAAACTGTGTCATCGGCCGGCAAGGTGATGGCCACGGTCTTTTGGGATTCGGAGGGCATCATTTTTATCAACTACTTGGAAAAAGGAAAAACAATAACAGGAGTGTATTACGCGTCGTTATTGCAACGGTTGAGCGAGGAAATCAAAGAGAAACGCCCCCATCTGAAGAAGAAAAAAATCCTCTTGCATCAGGACAATGCGCGTGTGCACACCTGCGCTATTTCCATGGCCAAAATTGTGGAATTGAGAATGGAATTGTTGCAGCATCCCGCTTATTCACCAGATTTGGCCCCGAGTGACTATTTTCTTTTCTCCAATCTGAAGAAATGGCTTGGCGGACGACGGTTCACTTCCAACGAGGACGTCATTGCTCAAACGGATGAGTATTATGCAGAACTTCCGAAATCCTATTTTTTGGACGGGATAAAAATTTTGGAAAAACGGTTGGAAAAGTATATATAGCTTAAAGGAGATTATGTTGAAAAATAAAATTTTTTTTTTTTAAAAACATATTTTTTCCTTTTTTTTCTAAGGACTTATTGAACGACCCTCGTATAATTGTAATTAAAAGAATCAAAATATATACAGTTTGTATCAATTAAAAAAAAACCTAACTTTATTAAAACCAAAATGGAACAAATATTTATAAAAACTTTACTAAAAATTAACATAATTTATTCACACCATACCTCGTTAATTCGGAAATTCAATCAAGACTATTCGATAAATCATAATTGTTTTTCAAACAAGACTAAAATATACTTGAATATAATGTCTACGATAACCTCTTATCTTAATTAAACTACTTTCTAGAGTGTCAACAGTAATTTTATCATTACATGGTTGTTCACTGAGATTTTCCAAACGAGATGTTTTCTTTGCCCATCGAATATGATCATTTTTTTTTCTCAGATAAGTAGCGGAAGACATAAAAGTCGAAAATCAAAAGCTTTGACAAATCCACCAACAATTAAATGGATTCATTCAAGTTTGAGCTGTTATGGAATGCATCGTTCGTCTAAAAACACCACGAATCGGAATCATGCAATAGAATTCATGAGCATATCATGTGAAATGAACTAAATAACACTGATAAAAATTATACCAAATATACGAGTATATTCTAATCAAATGCCTAATGCTTATGGCCAACTGAATAAGTGCATTTGTAATTACAAACACGACAATACTGCACTATAAAACCCATCATAAAATACTCCATTGCACTGTAGATTATGTTCCGTTCATACGACAGACTATGATTATTGTGAAGCATAAATTGTATGCTGTTAGAATGAAAATTATTGCTGCACTCGACGAAATCGTTAGATTTATGGATTCAGCAGAGGTCTGCGATGTCGCATTATACTCTGATCTGAAAATTAATAAACTTACATCATTTTCAAAATAATAATCCATTTGAGGGGAAATCATTGTTTCTAATATGATATCTGGATCACAGACCTTAATGGAAATGTAAACAGATTTTTAATTAAAAATAATTTAGAAAAAAGGATGACAGAAAATTTTACTGGACTGCTATGAGGTGTTGCTGAAAAGTTATGAGACTGATAGTGATCCGGTGACACTTCTTACTCCAATGCATTTTTGGGGGGTCCCTCAAGGTTCAACCTCTTTTGGTAACCATACGTTTCTAAGTGAGGTTGTATTTTTGTAGTTCGCCATGAAAAACTAGCCATAAAATTTCGTGTTAAGCTTGGTGAATCCGCGAAGTTGACTATTAAGAATATTCCTTAACAAGACCATAAGTTTTCCGGTGGCATAAGGCACTTTTGGATGATCAAGAAGTAATGGAGTACAAATTTCGATCAGGGAGGTCGTCAACATCAAAAACTGAAGAAAATGTGAAGGGGTTTCTTAGTAAAAAGCACCTACTACTATTAAAAAACCTTTGGAAGGCTCAGAAAAAGGATTTTTTGGCGTCAAATCGGACATTTCAAATAAAAATTATTTGGCGGAGGAGTGCTGATGTCAGGATTTGGGGAATGGCCAGGGAGAAACATAACCGCTAAATCTTATCCATTTTTAGTAAAAAGCACTTGCTGTTATAAGGAAATTTTTGAAAGGCTCAGAAAAAGGATTTTTTGGCGTCAAATCGGACATTTCAAATAAAAATTATTTGGCGGAGTAGTGCTGATGTCAGGATTTGGGGAATGGGTAGTTCATACATAAGAGCTAAATCTCTTCGATCACCGTCAAAAGTCGGCTCCACTCTCTACGCCTTTTTTCTTTTCCTTCCCAATTTTAATACCTTCCCCACATTACCGTTACTTCTGCGCTAACTTTAGGGTTTTTTGCTTCCCTCGATCAGGGAGGTCGTCAACATAAAAAATTAATGAAAATGTGAACCATTTCGTGGATTTCTCAGTAAAAAGCACCTACTATTATAAAGAAATCTTTGGAAGGCTCAGAAAAAGTATTTACTTGGCGTCAAATCGGACATTTCAAATAAAAATTATTTGGCGGAGGAGTGCTGATGTCAGGATTTAGGGAATGGCCAGGGAGAAACATAACCGCTAAATCTTATCCATTTTTAGTAAAAAGCACTTGCTGTTATAAGGAAATTTTTGAAAGGCTCAGAAAAAGGATTTTTTGGCGTCAGATCGGACATTTAAAACAAAATTATTTGGCGGAGGAGTGCTGATGTCAGGATTTGGGGAATGGGTAGTTCATACACAACAGCTAAGTCTCTTCGATCACCGTCAAAAGTCGGCTCCACTCTCTACGCCGTTTTTCTTTTTATTCCCAGTTTTAACACCTTCCCCACATTACCGTTACTTCTGCGCTAACTTTAGGGTTTTTTTCTTCTAAATATTCCTTTTTAAATACCTTTTAATTGCATCTCAATATTTTTCAGCGATTTTTTTACTTCTCTCTCATGGAGAAATTAACACATTTGGAGTGTCTCCATTTTCCACCTGGGTGTGAGAGCACTACTTTGCACAACCTTAGCATTCACCCTTCCTCCCCTTTCCCTCTCTAAACACAATCCCACACACACACACCGCATAAAGCTAGCGATCAACAGGACTATGCTCGTAAATGTCCATACTCCTATTGTTCTTCGCGTTGATTTTAAATCTCCATCAATGAGTTTTTGTCAGAAAAAGAGATTTCTATTATCCTTTATTTACCTTATCTAAGTCCATCTGACTTTTTATGTTTTCCAAGGACAAAAAACTCTTAAAAAGCTATAATCTTGTTCCTGTCGATAACACTAAAAGAAGCGTAACCGTTGAGCTAAGAGCGATGCCAGTTGAAGCCTTAACGCAGAGTAGAAAGGATTAAAGTATTTTTGGTGGGTCAAGTAATAGTGGACAACAAATTTTGCTTATAAAAAATACTCCAACATCAATAACTGATAAAAATATGTAACCTTACCAGGACTTTTTTTAAAAAAATCCTTTTTTTCAGAAAAATCTTTGATAGTCCACCATGACAACGCCTATTGCCACAAGGTCATCTCAATCGAAATTTTTTGTCGCAAAATTTTGTCACCGATTTGTTGTCAGAAAAAAAATTTGTTACCCAACCCCCGCATTGACCTGATCATTGTTAGTAAGATTTTTTGATCAAAACACACTTGAAAAACACTGTCGATAACATTCAAAGCTCAGGGCGCTTACGCTGAGGATTAGGCATTTTTTAAGACCCGCAAAGAAATAGAAGACGAATTTTACTTAAAAAAAACTCCTTCAATGTCGATAACTGATAAAAATATGAAATCTTTCCAGGACTTCTTTATAAAAAGGTTTCTTTTTGTTTAAAAAAATCTTTGACGATCCACCATGACTACGCCCCTTGTCATCTTCATCGAAATTTTTCGTCGCAAATTTTCGTCACCGATTTTTTGTTAGAAAAAAAATTATTGTCCAACCCCCGCATTGACCTGATAAAAGTTCGTAAGATTTTTTGACCAAAACACACGAAAAAAACACACTATCGATAACATTCAAAGCGCAGGGCGATTCCAGTTAGCAGCTTGACGCAAAGTGAAAACAACGCCTATGCTGAGAGTTAAGCATTTTTAAAGCCCCGAGAAAAAATAGAAAATGAATTTTACTTTTTTTTAAATCCTTTAACGTCGAAAATTGATAAAAATATCTAACCTTTCCAGGACGTCTTTAAAAGAGGGCGTTCCTTTTATAAAGAATATTTTGAAGGGCTCAAAAAAAGGTTCTTTGCATCTGATCGTACATTGCAGACACTTTGGTCTCCATCGAAAATTTTATTTAACAAATTTTTTGTGGCCTCGCCATTTTCATCGAAAATTTTTCACACTGAGTTTTTGTCAAAAAATATATGATTCCACAGCGCCATTTGAGACCGTAAGATTTTTTGGTCAACATCTCCGTTAATGTATAACTGCCCAAAAGAACTAAATTAAAAGCGATAACTTTAATGTATAAAAATTAAAAAAAATTCCGAATTTATAATGCAAAAATGACGATTTATACAATAAATTTCTTAAATAAAAACAAATTTCAATTGACTATAACAATTGTTGTGATTAGAATGAGAAATTTCAAAATGCACCTGTACAAATATCATAAAATTTCATAGACAAAAATATTTATCTTTATTCCTTTAAGAGTTAATATATATTTTTCTAGTAAAATACTCAATAAACAGAATCAATGATGGACCTCCTCAAATATAGGCAATATCCGAGAATTGATAATTTATTGGATTTTTATACGACAAGGTGTATGGAATCCTTCTGATTTGCAAAGCTATCGATTTGAATTTTAAATGACGAAAATCATCGTACAGCTTTCAGCTTTTTGTAACTATTGACTACCACCAACCGACCGACCGACATTGAAATATCCAACAACAGGTGTCCTTTAATATACACGTATATAGAATAATTGAGAGAACTAGAAAGTATCACGGCATCCTATCAGTACATGTGCATATGTGTGTGTACTTCTCTGATATTCCATAGCCTAAGAGTTCTTTATTCAATAAAATCAATAGAATTCGAATAGAGTCGGGAATAGATGCTGTTAAAACAATAAAATAGCATTGGTGGCGATAGGCATCAGCCGTTCGTTATCCGGCAGCGTTCCATCTACTATTCGTACAATTTGAAGCTGAAAAATAACCAAAGACAAAGGACGAAAAGCTCAGCAACCTGAATATGGCATTCAAGCACACTCCCAAATCCTTTAGCTAAACAACATTGAATTACAATTTCGTTGGCATCTCCCATTTTACTTATTCATGATTCACAATAAGTATGATCGTTTTTATTCATGACCGTGTTCCAGGATATGGGACTACAATAATCCTTCGAATACAAACAGAAGTTCAATTTGTGGGTCATCTGACTATGTTTTGCTGCTGCTATTGTAATTGGCAAACCCTTTTCCGTGTGGTTTTTACGTTATACCAAATCGCTGATAGTAACACCTTTTACTGTCCATTCAAACGAAAATGACCAAACATTTACCAAACTCTATGATCCAACGCCTAGTCGCTTGTACTAACAATTCTTTCGTTTTTTTCATTTTACGTTATACTATCCGCATAATCTACGTCTAAAATGCTTACTGTTAGTGATAAATACATAATGAATGTGATCAGATAAACCATTTGTTGTTGGTGCATTTCTATTCACAATAGTATAACTGGAAGTGGAGAGAAATAAAAGAGCACTCCACAAAAGGATACTCGCATAATAGTGACTAACGCCCAAAGTCATAATATGCTAGATTTCATAACACACGCATTTATACGAAAATAAATTTGAAGAATAATAAAAGGGGGGAAATAATGAAATTTTACTCATCACATGCACAAATTTTTTATTAATTAAGTAAAAAAATTTAGTTTTTATTACAAGGATTTTTTTTTGGTTATCCGATGTTTTCAAACGGTTAAAATTAAAAACGTATTTGGATCGATCCATTTTGTATTTTGAAAAATATATTCTTGTATATTAAAAATATTTTTTATTTTTTTACCTAAATCAAATTAATAGTTATTTGAAAAGTTTAAGGAGAACTGTAGTAATTTTTAGTTAAAAAAGAAACCTAAAATTTTTAGTTAATATAAAAAAAAATTTCATTTAACCCTTGTAAAATATACGAGGTCTGTTCAAAAAGTATCGCGAATTTTGAATTTCCGCGGGTTACGTATATTCGTTTTTAAAAGGCATTATGTTGGTACTCATGTCTCTAACTTATGCTGACAAGTTCAACCATTTTGAATATTCAGTTAATTTTTGACAGCTGCTTTGTTTGCACGTGTTTTGGCTCGTCTTCGATTTTTGCTCAATTTCGACCAAAAACAGCATCGTATTAACATTGACTCTGTCCGCGACGACCCAAATTTGCTCCAGAGGATCATAACTGGTGATGAATCATAGTTTTATAGTTATGACATGGAAACCAAAGCTCAATCATCCCAATGGAATCTGCCGCACGAGCCAAGACTGAAAACAGCGTCAAGTTCGGTAGAATGTGTAGGTTTTGCTTACAGTTTTCTTCGATTGCAGGGGCGTGGTGCATCATGAGTTCTTCGCACAGGGTAGAAAGGTCAATCAGGAATATTACCTGCAAGTTATGCGTAAGTTACGCAAAGCAATCCGCCAGAAACGCCCGGATTTGTGGAAGAACAAAAATTGGTTTTTGCCATTTTTGGCCAAAAATAACACAGTAATAATGTCGCAGCCACCGTATTCCTCAGATCTGGCCCCCTGTGACTTTTTCTTATTCCTAAAACTGAGACGACATCGAAGGGAAAAACGTTGGTACAAGTGTATAATATGTGGTGAGGATTACTTTCAAGGGGAGAAAAACAAAATTCACGATACTTTTTGAACAGACCTCGTATATCTTATATACGATAGTATTTTTTTAAATTTATCTTTTGCCATTTTATATTATGGCTTATTTAATTACAAAATAATACGTGAAAATTTAAAAAAAAATGTCTTTAAAATTACTGATTCTGTCTTAGCTATTTTTTATACTTTCCAGGGGAGGTGGTGCGAATTTCCTTCAGCGATGAAGTTCAATATGCAAAATTTTCATATTGAACGTCATTGCTCAGGGGGCTCTAATACCCCACAAGTGACTGTGGAAAGCTATTTTATCACCAAAAACTGTCATTTTAACCTGCAAGTATCATGAACCCGTATTTCTTTGACACCATTACCGTCAATTCTGAGTACTATGGCCGTGTGATACTCTGACTTTTTGTTTGCCTGAACTTGAAGGATTTTATCTGGATCATATGTGGTCGCAACAGGATGGCGCCATAGTTCATACAAAATTTAATATTGTCAATTGGCTATGAGATTGTGTGCTTTAACACACATAGACTTGTTTTTGCAGAGCTACGTAAAAGTCTATTTTACCAGCCGATATCATAAAACATTAACTTAAAATGGTCAAGTTTTTAAAAATATTTTCTACAATTATTTATTAATATTATTATTTATTGTTAAAATGGCAAGATATCAAATTTTTATGAAAATCTAAATTTAAAATGAATTTTTTATTATTATTATTTTCCAAACTGCATTTTGGATAGCTTTTTAATTAATGCTATTGAATCAATTTAATTAAAAATTATATAAATTTTTAATTTTTTTTTATTATAAACGATAGTATTAGCTAAGATATTTAGTATTAATAAAATTTTGATTGTGCTATTATTAAAAAAAATTAATTTATTTTATCACATTTGGAGAAAAAAAAGGAAATTATAAAAAAGGACATAACATAACCACCAGAAGTACTAATAAATTATCGATACCTTAAGTGGCTGTAGCTAAGGCACATAAGGTATCGATAATAACTAGGAACACTTCCAACATCCAATCAGAAGTGGCATGGGCGGTATTGGGGTTATAAATAAAGGTGATTGTCTAAGACCACGATCACCACACCACCTTATTTTTTTCTCCTTTACATCTTCTCTTTGGTTTTTTTTGGTATCCTTTTTATATTTATTGTACAATTTTTTTTTTATAGATCATGTTTCAATATCCCCCTTACACACCCCTCTATCCCCTTGGAAAACATTTACTTTTCAGAGGGACATAAAGTAAAATATCTACCATATAAGCTAGCCTTCAAACATAGCTGCCACCCCCACATCTTTTGATTGCTCAATAGCCTAAATTCGTATTTATCCACTCCCATCACCCACTTGAGAAAATAACACATTTTGTTAAGTTTTCTCAAAATAAAATTAAAGAAACATCATCTAACGATTAAATATTTAAAAAATACTAACCTCAAAAAATTATGACATTTTTTTTAAGAACTATAAAATGTTTGTCAAATTTTTTCGTGATCCAAACAAATAAGGATAATTCAGAAAAAATTTTATTCCAAGTTAGTAATCAAATTCATTTTATGTGAATTTATATTTTTTTTTGGCAAAATATTTTAGGCGTATTCTTTTGGGACGAAAGAAAAACTTTTAATTACTTAAACAGTTGACCTAAAAAAAAAAAAATTGCGAAAAAATTAACTAAATAAATATGTAATTATCCTTTTAAATGACTATATAAAGTGTATGATAAAAATTTACATGAGAATCAACAATAAATATTCGGTCAGCCTTGTGTTGATTTGTAGACAAAAAAATTTTTTTTTGTCTTTATAGCAAAATGGTCTACTATTAGTTAAAAATCATCACAAAAGAGTATATTTTAGCAAAGAAATTTATGTGAATTGTAAATTTATAATAGAAAAGGACGATATAAAAACCAATTTCTCAAATGATAGATTAACAAATTCAATACAACAATAATAATAAAAAATAGAAGTAAAAAAAAAATTGGCATTCATTAGACAAACACCAAATAAAATCGAAAGTCCTGAAAAATCTTTAAGAAAATATATATAAATTTCCTTGCTTATTTACCTAAGCGTCCTGACCAACTAAATTTTTTATATTCTCATCGTTTTTTTTTTTTTTTGATAATTTCGGAATACGAAACCAGAAATAAAGTATTTTTTTTTGTTGACGCAAATAAAAAAAGGACTTACGGCTAAAAGGGAAAGTAATAAAGCGAAACGGAGAAGAAGAAAAACCAAAACAAAATATCCAAAAAAAAAATACTCAAGTATCATCTGCTTACTGCTCCTGTTGACCTTTATACATACTTCTTCTTGAATACACTTCAGTTTCTCCTATAGTATAGTAAAATGTCAATTCTTCATTCAGAACCAAGGATATTCTCGGTCCTTTCGGTATCCCTTTTTAGTCCTTTTCCGGTTTAAAAAAAAAACAGTTATCGATCGCTTATGATTCATAAGATTAGAATGAAAAGTATATACATACTCGTATAAGTACTTCAATTAGAATCTGACTTGTAGAGTTAAGGACTCTGAGGATAACCAAAACGAACAGGACTTATTACTATATCAAGTATTCAGACACTCAACTCATTTGTATTTTGTATAATTGTGGTAGTCGAGGGTGAAATGCCGACTATCGTTAAAGTTTGTCTTTGGATAATAATACCCTCCGATACGATAGTATAAGACATTAAGTACGTATATGCAAAATGACAGGAGAATATCCTTTGTCATAATGCGATGACTAATCTTAAAAATGGAATTTTTCTAACTTAGTATACATATATATATATGCATGTGCTTAGTAGAATGTCCAAAAATAATAAAAACTATTTTAAAGCTATATTAGCATATACTAAAGAAAACGCTACTAAACACCTTTAGAATATAATTGAAAATCTATTTAAAATAGAAAAGTTTAATTAAAAATAAATTAAAAAGAATAGAAATAGAGTTAAATATTATATATGTTAATAAAATCTTTTTGAACTTACCACTTCATCGCTGAAATGTGTCAATTTGTCTGGATTTTTAAAATGATACTTCATTGGTGCCGCATCCCCATTTGGAATAATCCATAATACAAATAATATCATCAGCATAGTTCCGGTAATAAGAAATCCTTTTATATTATTATTATTCATATTGGTGGGTTTAATGTTTTTGACTATTTTATATTATAAATCCAAATAAATCCGATTCGAACATATAGACACGTTGATATCGATTACAAATGGTATTAATCTCACTATTTATTCTGTACTTTTCGCACATTGACAAAAAACAAAAAATTAAAATAAAAACAACTTTTCACTTTTGATACCTTATAAATGCAACTAGAATCAATTGATATGTTTAAGCAGGTATTAAACTTGCAAGATAATTTAATTAATTATTTTATATAAAAAAAAAATTTTCTTAATATACAAGCATATTTTCTTAATTAGAAATGATATTCTATCAATCGAATATCACATAAAGAACATGTATTTTAGTCGTTGTACAGTGCAGCTGCAGAAAAAAAGTGCATTCAAAAAATTTCAACAACAAAAAAAACAATTTTTTTTTATATTTTTAAATATTTCTATTTACCACGCACTTAAAAAAAAAAGAAGGCAAAACTTCTAAAAATAATAGTAAAAACTTTAACGGACATTTAAGATCATTTCCAACTTTTCATGCGCAGTACTCACGATAGTGACTCTAGTCGTCGGATTTCACTTTTAGACCTTTCTGGGTAGAGTATTGGAGTATTTTTAGACACTTGTTCAGATGTTACAATACCCTTCTGTAAATATTATACCCGCAGTTTCAAATTTCGATATTTCTGGATGACCGGGTCGCGTACAAATCGGTTTTAATTACTGGATATGAGATGAACTCGTATTTATTATTACTTTGGTTATAACAAAACGAACCAAAAGTTCCCTTTTTCTTTTCTTAATTTTTCACTTTGAAATTTTTCTTTCTTTTTTTTTTCTTCAAGATACTATCAATATTTAAGTAAAAACAATTTTTTTTCCTTTTTTTTATATATAATTATTTTTTTTTTTTTGGGTACAAAATATTGTTAAATTTTTTTTTTTGTATAATTTAAATTTAACCGGTAACCGAAACGACAGTGCTGCCAACTTAGAACGAAAAGGATTTTGAAATATTAGAAATGGTAAAAAACTTCGCACATGCGCCCACCTTTTTCGAAACGAGTGTGGAGCTTGTCAAACTGTGACCGCAACTGAAACTCCAACAACACAATATTACCGACACAACCGATAGAATGGCGACAGATACGCACACTGAGGGTCACATCGACTTTCGACTCTTTGTTATGCTCGGCGATTGCATGCCAACAAAATGTTTCCACTCCTCTGACTTACACGCACACAGTTAATCGTACAGTAACAAAAAACACAGCGTATGATAGTAGATAATCGCATGCAAAGAACCGACCACAAATGTGGTAGCGTCCGAGCGGTCGGGCTACAAACTCATAGAAGAGCGCAACTACGCTGCCGCTTGACTCTAGAAACGCTGATTTCGGCTAAACGCTGAGTGTGCACTCAAATCGGGTTTTCTGAATTTTTCTCGTTTGGAAACCACAGCCCTCCGGACTTGGCCAAATTCTCTTACGTATACCGGACTGTGATCTCTTCTTCGAAATTCGGTGATAACTTTTCATGAAAATCTGAATTTTTCATTTAATTAATTTTTTTCCATATAATTTTAATAAAAATTAATTTATTTTGGAAAACCTTTTTTCCGATGACAAATAAAAAAAAAAAAACTACTAGATTGAGAAAGGCAATCCCAAAGAAACTTGAACACAATTTCAATACAAAAAAATGTATTCAGGAACTTTTTAGAAAATAAAATAATTTTTAATCGTAATCAGTAAAAATTACAATTTTTTCATTGAACAACAAAATTTAGTACCGTTTTTTTTTTTTGGTGCATACAAAATCGCATTAAAATTTTCCAAAAAAAATTTATCGCTTTAAAATCAAAGTTGTTTGTAAAAAGCTTTTAATATCTAATAAGATTAAATTAAGATACTATATATTGTGTGAATATATTTTTTTAAATTTTTCTTTGTTTCTTAAAAATGGAAAGCAAAAAAACAATTTTACCAAATAAAATTTAATAAAAAAATTCTGATTTTTAAAGAAATTTCCTAAAATTAATTAGTTTTAATAAATTTTTTCACATTTTTAGATAATAATTCTTGAAATTATAGAATGTAAAAATTTAATTTATAAATTTAACTGAGTTAATATTTGTTTGTTCAAAATTTGAGTTTTAAAAGGATTTTTTTTATTGTAAACTTTTTAAGTCAATACCTATAAATACAATATAAATATTTATTCAATTTATGGTACGGAAAGTAAAACTTAATAAAATATATTTTGAATGAATATTTTAATAAAATTAATATTTTTTTATTATGTATAAACTTTGGCCATTATGTACTGTTATAGATTTTAAAGGTATGATAATTCTTGCAGAACTGGATCTTTTTGAGAAAATTTTTGTTGATTTTTGAGCACATTTCGGACTGTTATTCAGTATTGAGGGACATTTAACTATTAAATGCTCTAAACTTTAAGGATTATCTGCAAAAAGCCCATATTTTGTATAGTTTTACAATAAAAAGTCCAGCGGCGTCAAATCACACGATTTTGGCGACCAATTGTTATTCAACAAAATTTCGAAATTGCACGTCCTACAATTTGTACCCTTTTTGTTGATAGCACATGCGGTCCAGATTTGAATCTTTAAATTTATGAAAAACAAAACTCGGCTTTCATACGGCCATAACCCTCAGAAATCTCTTCTTCTTCATTTTCCAAAAAAATACGCGCCAACGACACCCTAAGACTAAAATTCATAACAGACAGTAGATATTTTTACATATATTGTGCAATGGCTAAAAAAGGTCTCATATGAAGAAAGTTTCTCCTCTTACGAAGAGGAGAAACGTTATTAACGTAACTAAAGCAGAATCACCAATTCTGTAGAAAGTATTTGCAATTTTTACACAATTTTTGTCGTAATTACACTATTAAAAGTATTAAATGGCAAACTAGAGTACCATAAAAATCTTTAAATTAAATAATAACTATTAAATAGCATAATGTAAATGACGGAAACTATTAACTTTCTTGAAAAGTTTTCATTTAAGGTGATTTTGGTACCATTCGTCGCCATGTTTTTTCGAAGAAAACTCAAAAGCGGCCATTTTTAATTTTAATATTTTGATTTTGAACCATACTATCCAAATCATAAAATGAATATGTCATTACGAAATAATCTTACCACTTATAGAAATTTTCCAAATTTATTTTTTTCAATCAATGAAAATTGTGCAGTAATTTTTCCATATTATATGTTACAAAAAAAAACTCCTGATACAAAATTGTGTCATTAATTATTTAGTTAAATAAATTTAGAAAAATTGAAATTCTTTAAAAAAATAATAAATAATTATTGTTATTTTTTTTATAAATCTAAATCTTAATTTATATAATATGGCAAACTTTATACTAAATAATTTTTATATAAAATAGCCTATATGTTAAACAAGTGCCTAACAACAGGACTATAATTTCCGAACCACAAAATGAATAAAGCACTTAAGTTATGGAAAATATTCGAAATAATAAAAATTACATAAAAATAATAGCAGTTACCTTTCTTTTTTATCAACAGTAGTTAGTTTTTAATAATACTTTACTGATGAATAAATATTTTCTTAGTAATTATTGTAAATAATGCATAATTATTGCAAAATTATTTTGGGAAAAATTAAATTTTTTTTTTTTGAAGTTTTTAAATAAACTTGTTTTTCTTACAATTTTAACCTTAAAATTAAAGATTTATACTTAAACAATTTTAACTTATACTTGGACATTTATTATTAAAAAATCTTTTATAGAAGAAAAAAAAATACTCTCTATTGTGAAAGGTACAACAAAATAAAAATAATTTTTCCTTCAACTTTTTAAACAACCGCCGTTTGACCTTTCAAAGATTATAAAGCCTTTTACAATAGTACTAAATAAAGAAAAATATTGAAATTTTTGTTATTAAACAAGGTGATTTGTGATTTTATCTTCTAACTATGTATTTATGTCATATGGGACACACCATAAGATTAATTACAAAAATTGTTCAATTAAAAAGGAAAAAGTTTGATTGAATTAAATTCAATGAAATAATCGAACAGCTGGTTTTAGGCATACACAATTGAGTAATTGGCTTTTTAGGTTAAATTTGGGTAAACAGTGCAAATGAAACTATCTACATCTA
Source organism: Atherix ibis (assembly GCA_958298945.1). Taxonomy (NCBI): domain Eukaryota; kingdom Metazoa; phylum Arthropoda; class Insecta; order Diptera; family Athericidae; genus Atherix; species Atherix ibis. The sequence goes on along the minus strand of OY282605.1, from coordinate 22,727,942 downwards.
ATCGCTGATCTCATCATAACCTTTCTGAAAAGTATATTATTTTCTTAAATTATTATCAAATAAAATTAAAAAATAATCGAAAACTCATTGGACTAATTTTCACTCTCGATCGGAATAAGAGTAAAAGTATTATTATTATTGGACGTTATTTACGAGTTCCAGTGTCTTTTTTTGTTGGGGTTTTAAATTATACTCAATTCAGACTGCATGCTATTGAGAGGGTCATGAAACTCTTTACACTCAATAAGAATTAGTGTCTATTTTTAAAACAACCGTGCATGGGTTCTCCCGCTCCGAAAAATGAAACTCTCCCATTTACTGCTGCTAACCAACATTAATGATAGGAACACAATAGCGACGAAAACAGACGACCCATGGTCAGAATTCTGTGCACTCCCATAAGATAGTGAAGGTTTTACAAATTTTGTCAACGCTAACAGTCCGATTTGTGTTCCTACCATAAATGTGGTCAGTTGAGGCACCAACAAATTGCTCACTTTGGAATAGTGTTAGTGAGAGTCTGTCCGTAATGAACAAAACACGATCAATGGAAATCCACTTAATAGAAATTATTGCCCGCAGTTAATCTCTACCAACGACTGTGGCCGATATTTCACTCTAAGTTACACTATCTCTTTTTCTCGCCCTACAATTACAAGAGTTTCTCTGATCGCTCTAATTTACACTATCTCATTTTTTCCTCCACAATTATTAGCGTGTCACTGTTTTTTTGCGTTTATTTATTTACAAAATTTTCTGACCAGAACCCAGACCGAACTGACTCGATCATTTGACGTGCTATGAAAATTTAGCGCGAAATAGAAACGATCACTGGGTCAATAGTTCTTTCATATCTGACCGCAGGTATCAATAATTGATGACGTCAAATCATGACAAAGCATTTTGGTATTTCCCTAAATCTTTAGAAAAAATCATCGACTATCAATGTCATATTTTACCAAACAACCGGTGAGCAATTGGAAATGTTTATTTTGATTACAGGTAAAATAGTCACTTAAGTAGTTATTATGAATTTACAATGATCTGATCAGTAGTAACTAAAAATATGTAATTAGAAAATAAATTTTTATGTTTTATGGAAAATATTTAATCATACAATAAATATGGATGAATCTTTAATGTTATTAATTACTAAATTTAATATACAAAAAAAAGTGGTTATTTCCGTATTTTAATTATAAATCTTATAAATTTCATTCGAATTTGTATGTGTATGATCAGATTTTCTAATTACTTGAAATTGAAAATATTTGCTTGAGAAAAATTCTTATCAATTTTGTAAGAAAAGTATTTCAAATATTTTCTTTTTTGAATTTTTGTGAATAAAAATTAAAAAAAAAATAATTGACCTATAACCAATGAAAGAATGAATCTCTGCACAATCGTTGACTCACAATGAAAAATTTATTTTTTCCCAAATTTTTGTAAATTGTTTATTACATTTTATTTGATATTCTGATTCTTGTAAATTTGAATCACTTATGCCTAATATTCAAAGAATTCAATTTTTTTCAATATTTACACTATAAAAAATTGAATTCTTTGAAAATTAGGCATAAGTGATTCAAACATACCAGCTTTAAGTTGTAGAAAATCAAAAAAAAATTAATTATAATTAAAAGAAAGATGATAAATGGTTATACATTTCGTAGTTTGGAAAATAATATATATTATTAAAGTTTGGGTTCTGAAACAACAGGTTTTGAATGGTAATTTAACAAACAAAATTTTCTTCTGCAATGAGGTTCATATTTTACTTAGTGGATTAGTCAATAGGCAAAATTTGCCATATTAAGGAGTCTAGAAATGCATTGTCTTTTCGACAAGCGATTCTTTAGTGTGAATTTTGGTCTGATAATGTCAACTTTCTTAAAATGTTTTCATTTAAGGTGCTTTTGGACTTTTTGGGCTCAAATATGAAGTTTGGTACCATACGACGCCATTTTTTATTTTTCGAACAAAATTTCATGAGCGGCCATTTTTAATATTAATTTTTTGATTTTGAATGGTGGCCATTTAAATATTTGTTAGAAAATTGACGATGAAAGACGTTTTTAGTATTGTTTGGAGTCAAATATCAGGTGTGACACCATTCGACGCCATGTTTTTTTTTTAAATAAAAAACGTGTTTTTTTTTAAATACGGACATTTTAATTTTAAATTTTTAAATTTAAAACTGGTTGAAAACTTTTTAATATTATTTTGAAAATTTTAAAAATCTATATTTTTAATAAAGTAGAAAAATAAAAAATTCTCCTTATTGTTGAAAATATTCAAATATAATTTTTCATCCCATTAAGTCATTCTATTGTAAATAATCAAAAAAAAAATGAAGATTAAAGCAAATTTAAGAGTAAGAAAAGTAAAATAATTGTTTTAAGTAAAGTAAAAAAAAGATATTTTCCTTATTTTAATTAAAAAACAATCAATTTAGAAGAATTTTCAAAGTATTTAAAAAATTCCAAATAATAAATATTATCCATTTTTTAGTTTGAAAAATATAACCTTCTCATTTAATAATTTCTAAATATAAATAAAATTAAAGATAATATTTATTTAGATCAAAGTTTGCCATTAAACATCATTTATTATAAAACTACCAATTATTGTGTTTAAATTTTTCAAAAATTATGAGGCTAATTTTTCGTTTGATAGATATCATATATGAGGCTCTGAAAAGCTACAAATGAATGTGGAAAAGTTGATGTACTCGCGAAAAGTAACTGTTTTGTGTCTATTTTAGTCTGAAGATATCATTTTTCTGCATTTCTTTTTAGTCTAAACTTAAATAATTTTATCTGAACCATATGTGTTTTCAACAAGACAGTACCACAAATCACACAACATGACAAAAGATTCATGGGACGTGTAATTTCGATTTGACGCCATTGGCCTCCAAGATCGTTAGATTTGACGCCGTTGGACTTTATCTTATAGATCAATACAAAAATCTTATTTTATTTGGCAAGTTTGTTCATTCATGGAAAAATACACTTCTCAATCATATTTAAAAAATTATCAAACTGTTTTTATGAAAATAATCGTTTTATTGCAACTTATCGTGCACTTCTTTCAATTTATGGTTCTCATAGTCGGCTTAGTGTGCTCGCTATTCATGGAACTGTGGAAAGTTTTAAACGCAAACTTGCTTTACAAAATGTTTGTATACCAATAAGGAAAAGATCTGGCCGTAGTGTCCAAAATATTAGCTACCGTTCAGGCAAGTGTTGATGAAGACCCAAATTGATCGAATATAAGGCATTCTCAAAATTTGGGACTTGTTATCACACCATAATTGAAGCCGTTGCACCATCGAAAATACCGTGAATTTGCTGATTTTACTCTAAAATAATTTGAAAATGATGCTGATTTTTCCAAGAAAATCATCTTCTTAGACGAGGTGCATTTTCATCTCTCTAAGTCGGTGAATAAACAAAATTGTTGTTATTAGAGTGAAGCCAATCCACAAACTATTCATGGGGAACTTTTATATTTTGAAATAGTCATCCAATTTGGTTCGGCCATTTTGAATGTTCAGTTAATTTTTGACAGCTGATTTGCTTGCACGTATTTTGGCTCGTCTTCGATTTTTGCCCATTACAAAGACTCTGTATCAAATTTTGTGTCTTCGATTTTTGGCCATTTTTCAAAGAATCTGTATCAAATTTTGTGTGAAAAACAAAATTAATTGCGCGGACGTATTCCAAATGTTGACTGTGGCATATGGTGAAGCTATCTTGGACCGAAGCAACGTTAAGCGGTGGTACAAAATATTCTCAGAGGGCTGAGCAGATGTGAACGACGAAAAGCGTGCTGGACGCCCGAGCACATCAACAACAGACGAAAACATTGATGAAGTGAAGAAAATAGTATTGGCAAATCGTCGAATCACCGTTAGAGAAGTTGCTAAGAACTTAAACATATCGATTGGCTTGTACCATTCGATTTTTATCAATGATTTGGCCGTGTTCGAAAATTGCTTAATTTCGACCAAAAACAACATCGCATAAACATTGCTAAGGAGCTGTTGGACTCTGTCCGAGACGACCCAAATTTGCTCCAAAAAGTCATCACTGGTGCCGAAAAAAGCACGCCAAGTTCGGTCGAATGTGAAGGTTTTGCTAACAGTTCTCTTCGATTGCAGGGGCGTGCTGCATCATGAGCTCTTGCCACAGGGTAGAACTGTCTATAAGGAATATTACCTGCAAGTTATGCGCCAGTTGCGTGAAGCAATCCGCCAGAAACGCCCGGATTTGTGGAAGAACAAAAATTGGGTTTTGCCATTTTTGGCCAAAAACAACACATTAATAATGCCGCAGCTACCGTATTCTCCAGATCTGCCCCCCTGTGACTTTTTCTTGTTCTCAAAACTGAAGAGCCCTATGAAAGGACGATGCTATGCTATGATTAAGGAGATAAAGACGGCATCGAAGGAGGAGCTGAACAAGATCACAAAAAATGATTTTTTGAAGTGTTTTGAGGATTGGTAAAAACGTTGGCACAAGTGTATAATATCTGGTGGGGACTACTTTGAAGGGGACAAAATAGATATTCTTGAATAAATAAATAATTTTTGAAAAAACAAAACAATTCGCGATACTTTTTGAACAGATATTGTATACCTTCAGCAATTAAACGATAAGCCCTTCTTAAATTAACAAATAAATACTATTGTTAATTTTTTTTGTTATCATATTTAAAATATATTGAAATTATTTGTATTATATTCCCTTTTTAATATTTTATAAAAAATCCGAATTTCTTATTTTGTGTATAATTTCCGATTTTTTTGTTGATATTTTTCTTCTCAGTACTACAGAAATTATAATACTTTTATTTAGTTGAATTAAATATTTATCTTTTTTAATGTATAGTATTAAAATTCTTAATAAATACATACGTAATATATGAAAAAATTCCTAAGTTTTCAAGTGGCTTTAAAACTAAGGAACGTAAATATGAACTTTATTTTTTTGTGTTTTCTTTTTGGTTTCTTTTTTCTTCATCAAATAATAATAAGTAGTTATTTTTAATATTATTTAGAAAATTCAATTGCATGTCAGCAATAGGTAAAAACCGAATGCACTCTGAATCAATTACACGCTCGTACTTGCATTGCTAAGCAAAACCGTCCGGTTACCATAGCACATATTGTGTTGATATGCCAAACAAAACTGCAATTTCAAAAATTATTGAACAAATAATAGAAATGATTTATTTTATAAATACAATGTCATAAGAAGGTTTTAATTTAAAAAACAACAAAATAATAAAAAAAAACATTTGAGAATTCTATGATTGCAATTACGATCACAATGGAGAAATACCTTTCAGATCAGCTTTCTTTTCTAATATAAAAGTTAAACATTTTACCTATACAGTTTTTTGTTGTCCTTCAATCGAATTAAATTATGTGTGTTTATATAATTTTTAAAAAAAAAAGCATATTTCTAAATTCTTTCTTTATGGTTTATACTAAACTGACCAGCAAAAAAAAACAACAACACAGACATGAAAATAAAAATATTTGCAATAATATTTGCTCGAAAAGGCTAACAATGATTCTAATTTATTATTGATATTTTCCTTGAATGAGCACAAATACTATAACTTGGTGGAAGGCTGTATAAATCTTCCATCAATAATACAAAACGTGATTATCTACGTAGAAAATTCAGTTAGATTTATTCCGTCTTATATTTGTCTCCACAAATAATATAACAAACAAAAACAATTCGAAACGTGATAATTTTGTAAACAAAAAATCTATTGACTCAAACTGAACTTTAGGTCCAGAAAAACATGGAACATTCGTAAAATGTACAATTTTTTTTTTATAATGTATGCAATGATTTTCTATAATACTATATTATTTTTGTAATTTATTTTACTTATAGAAAACCACTCATAAGTATGAGAATTTATAGCAATTTAACAGAAATAAATGTGAATGATTGCACACGTTACCGAACCTTATTAATAACGTACTTTATTTAATTTTTTTATTAAGAAATATTGAAAGAAAAATATATATGAAAATTTACAAAAAAAAGCATAATTCCCTTTAAAAGCTTCACTACCACTCTTTTGTCTAATTACAAGTATGACTATATGCCTAAGCACGTGTCATTTTCTCAATTAAAATTCTGAGTAAGCACCATTTTCATTGAGAAATAATTTTCTATAATTTACAACGTTGCAAAAAAAAACAAACATTTACAAATCACAGATACAAGTTGATTCATATTGTTGGAAAAGGTCACGATTTAATTATTATACGTAGAAGATATTTTCAGCACGTGTGATATTGAAATTTCAATTTTATTTTAGATATCATTTGGTGTGTCTTCGAAACGAAAAAGTAAATATTTTGGTAAATTTTTCTTTGCCTCAATGTTTTTGCATAAATTTTGAAAAAAAGATTTTTATTATTATTTTTAAACTTTATACCAAGTGTATAAGCTTAAATCCATAGAAAACAAAAACAAATTTAAGGGCAAAGTACTTACTCTCGCTAGCTACACATTTTTCCCATCTCTCGGGCAATTTGTGGATACCACGCCAAAAAATTCCTTCTCTTTCGAGGCAAACCGCTCATCAAGCCATTTTCGGACGTTTTCGTAAGAATAAAAGTGCTGCTCAGCGAGCGCGTGGCCCATCGACGAAAACAGGTGGTAGTCGGAAGGGGTGAGATCTGGTGAATAAGCGATGTGGGATAGCAACTCCCAGTTGAATGTCTCCAAGTAGTTTCAGACCATTTATGACGTGTGCGATGGTGCGTTGTCGTGGAGGAAAATCAGTTTGTCATGCCTTTGTCCTTTTTTCACGCAGAGCACGGTGCAATTTGATCAGTTGTCATAGTAGACGATACCCTTATGATCCCACCAAACGCACAACATCGTCTTCCGTCCGAAGCGATTTGATCTTGGGGAAAATGTTGATGGTTGGCCGGTTTGAACCCAGGATTTCTTGCGTTTAGGATTCTCGAAATATATCCACTTTTCATCGCCTGTCATAATCCAAGGCAGGAACAGTTTTCTTTTTTGTCTCGCGAGCAAGATTTCGCATGTGTTTTGGCGTCCCTCCATCTGCCTATCGTTTAATTCATGCGGCACCCATTTTCCGATCTTTCCAATCTTCCCCATGGCACGCATATGTATGGAAATGGCTGGTTGAATAAAATTTAATTGCTCCGCGAGCATTTTTTGCTATGGGGTATCGTCTTAGACCAAAAAAATCTGTAATTGGTCCTCAATCTTCCTAGGCCCATTTTCACGCTTTTTGTCCCACAAGTTAAAATTGCCATTTTTGAACTAACGAAATCAATCTCGGCACGTTGTTTTTGATAAAACACTGTCATCATAGGCCTCCATAAGCATTCTATGCGATTCGGCAGCCGATTTCTTCAAAATTGAATCAGAAAAGTAGAGCTTCCCGCATATGCTCTTTTTCTGGCACAAAACTAGACATGATTACTAAAGGAAAAATGTATATTGTTGTACGAAATTGCTGACAGATGTCAAACTCATAAAAAAAAGGTATGGCGTGCCCATGGTAGCTTAATACGCTCACTCACGCCATCTATGACCAAGCACCGGATTTAAGCTTATACCCGTGGTATTATTTTTTTCTCTCTCAAACTCGACGGAGCAGCTATACATCGACGGATTTGTTGCTTTCAATCTTCGTAGCGTTATTGACGAGAGCAACCAGTGTTCGAACTGGCGAATTTGATGCAAAGAACCCTTTTTCAATTTCTGTCAAAAAATACTTTTAAAAAATAAAAAGCAAGTCCTTCAAAGGTGCTACATTTTTATCAGCCTTCGTCGTTAAAGGATTTTTTTTAAACCGAAATTCAATTTCCATTTCTTCTGGTGGCTTCGGGAATTTATAACCGTCAGCCTAGACGTTATTTTCACCCCTCTTGGCAGTGCTGGAGGGCTTTCATTTAAATCACCCTCAGATTCTCGGTTAAACTCTTTGAGTTGTTATCGACAGTATCAAGATGACGTCCTTTCAAGTGTTTTTCGATCTTGGGGGGGAAAAATTACAGGAGCTTACATTAGGTCGATAGGGAAAGGGGATGGTAAATCACTGGAATTCTTTTTTTGACAAAAACTCCTTCATGGAGATGGGCATTTGGCATGGGGTGTTTTCAAAATGGAGTATTCCAGTGCTACCAATGACCGATCGGACGCAAAAAATACTTTTTCTATTCCTTTGTAAAATTACTGTTTAAAAGGAAGTTCTATTAATTTAGAAGTCCTTGAAAAGTTCTGCATTTTTATCAGCTTTCAAAGTTAAAGGAGTCCTTTTTAAACCAAATGCCTTTTTCACTTCTAAGGGCTTCGAAAACTCATAACCGTCAGCCTAGAAGTTGTTTTCACCCTTCGTGGGAGTGCTAGAGGGCTTCCATTTAAATCAGCTTTAGATCCTCGATTACACTCCTTGAGTCTTTATCGACAGTATCAAGATAACGTCCTTTCAAATGTTTTTCGATCTTGGGGAAAAAAGTTACATGAGCTTACATCAGTCGATAGCGTTATAAGGGTCAAGGGGGGGAATGATAAACCACAAGAATCCTTTCTTTTCGACAAAAACTCGTTGATGGAGATGAGCATGTGGCAAGGGGTGTTTTCAAAGTGGAGTATCCAAGTGCCTCCAACAACCCTTTTTAAAAAGATGTCTTATTCATAAAGAAGTCCTTTAAAGATACCACATTTTTATCAGTTTTTAAATGTAGACGACTCATTTTTTAAACGAAATTTTCTCGGGACTTCAAAAATACTTAACAGTCAGTCTAAGTGTTGTTTGCACTATTTGTGATAGTGCTTGAATCGCCTTCAGCTCCACAGTTACACTCCTTAGGATATTATGGGTACTACCAAAATGACGCCCTTTCAAGTGTTTTTCGATCTTAGGGAATCGAATTCAGCAATCTCCGAATTTCGGAGTTGCGTAGATACCAGACCAGGAGAAAAACTTGTATTATACTTCTTGGAGGAATTTCAATAATAGTAAAAATAATAATAATATATGGAGGGTATTATGGAGCACATAGTCTTAAAACCACTTCGACCAATAAGGTCTTTTGTGGTAAATAATTCCAATTCAGATAATATTATTATTGAGGCTTTTAGCGAACCACAATATCATATTAGTTGGTAGCCGGAAAATCTCGTGGAAATCAGGGAATCTCAAACCAAGATGCCGAAGGTGATCTCCGACATTTCATCCTTTTCGGAGCAAAAACGACAGTTTTTTGTGTCAGATTTGCCTATTTTATGAAGTTGATATCTCCAGTAAGTAGCCTTAGGTCTAGTTTGTTGAGTTTTAGGACCTCTGGCGTCCTTTTTTTAGAAACGGAGATGCAGCTTTTTGAGTTATGCATGCCCGGAAAATTGCCCCAGTATGAGCTTTTATCCTCGCTTCCCAAGGACACTAAAATGGACCTTAGAAGGCCGTTTGGATAGCCAGGGAATAGTTCTAGTCCAATAAATGGAGTATTCGATCCCCGTTTGGAAAGTTTGTCAACTGGTTTGCTACCTTCAATACCCTTAATGTAGTTACTTTGTTGCATCTAATCAGTTCATTTAGGACCGTGACTATATTCCGAACCAGCTTGGATTGGACATCAGATGAGACAAGAGTTTTTAATGCAGCTTAGCTGTCTGAGATGATGTAGATCTTTGCGTTATGTAGATTCCTTCTGATACCCTCTCTAGAATAAAGCTTTGTGGCATGTACTTCTGCCTGAAAAATGGATTGGCAATCTAACCAAGGGTCTTAGATAGTCGGTAATTAAGACATAAGCTATATGGAGCCGAGGTTCGAAGCATTGCCGGATTCCTCTCAAAGTATTCTGCCACACATCATTAGTTCCATTCAATTTTTTTAAAAAGTATCAAACATTATGCAATTAATGCGTTTTGAAAAGAGTCAACACTTTTTTTTCAAATTATTTTCAGGAACATTTGGCGACAACAAATATGCATCCAGCCTATGCTGTTAGCTATACCCGAACTCAAAACCATTTTCTACTAGAGACAGCCGTTGCAATTCCACAGGGATAACTAAAGAGTATCCCGGCTATATTATTAGCTAGATTAGAATTCAAAAATACTCCGTACAAAGATACGATAAACGCAAGTCCTTAAGAAAAGGCTGTTACAATTCTTGAACTATTTTTTTTTTAAATTCACACAAAAACAAATTTTTACCATTTGTTGCAGAAATTATTATAAAGTATAAATATTTGTTAGATTATCAATGAAGTGAAGAAGATTTTTTTCCATACGTTCCTGAATTCTGGCAAGCAAACTTCCCAAAATTTTGATTGGTCACACCGCACTTACTCATGATTTCCTTTTCGTTCATCAACCTCGTCGTTCATACCATTCCTGTGGCGTTTAACTTCCGACTGATAATATTCTAAGCTAGTGCTACCTAATCCATACCATATATTAATTTTTTTTAATAGGATTCCTTCCATTGTAAAGCTCCTTGACCCAACAGCTCCTCCTTTTACAAGTCTTCTATTTATTTTTCTAGGAAAGTCAAATATTCCCCCAGCTAAATTTAACAACTTCTAATTCCTCACACCAACTTAAGTTCGACCAGTTTTATTAGACGAGCTGGCAATGCAAACTCGCAGAAAACATAAAGTCACCAAATGACCCTCATCTCATAGACCTTACACACATACAAAAACAAGCAAAAAAAAATATCTAAAAATTCTAAGTAATTATTATCTTATAAAATGTTTGCCCCAAAGTCTATTCGACAATTTTTTTTTTGAAATATTTGTTAAATTATCAATGATTCAATACGAAACAGTCGAAATGTGGGGAAAATATTTTTCAATTTGTAAAAATAACAACCGATTTATGATCACAAAAATTACTCATTTTTCTGTGAACGTTCTTTAATATAACAAAAAAAAACTCTATCAAATAGGCCGACATTTTTTTATCTGATCAGGTTTCCATCTACCTATGGTAATAATAAAAGATTTACGAATCAAGACGAATATTTGGAAATATACTTTGAATTTTATAAATAATCTAAACTCAAATTAAAATTGCTTACGGTCCAAATACAAAAACTTAACCAAAAATAATATTTAAAATTCAACGAATCACAACCAAAACAAAATTTTTTTTTTTTTTTTTGATTCAAAAATAATAAATTTACCAAAACTTAAATAAAATATTCATATTTACAGTAACTGAGGTAAAAATTTAAAGGTAAAACCAGAAATTTTCATTGTAATCGCTCAACTCTAATCAGGAATTTTGAACATATTCCAACTGTGCTGATGAGCAATGATTGCCATTTTATTTGAATTTGGCCCTTTTTTTTACCAGAATTTATCATAGATGATGCAAACTTGGCCTATACTACAGTAAATAAAACATGTGTACGAGAGCCTGCCTGCATTCGTACACATTTAAACCTCGGAAACGCCTCAAGGGAGGACTTTTTTCCGCGAATATTATACTTCATCTCTGATGAATAAAGTTTCCTACCCTTCAGCATTTATGAGTACTTTTGATTTCTGCCACTTGGGATTATCATAATAAATCCACTTATCATCACCAATAAGGATTTTTTTCCTTCCAAAAAAAAAAAAATTATAATAAAAATAAAACAAGGAAACAAATTGCTTCCGTTGTTATTTATTATAAAGATTAAAACATCACTTACAGTATTTTTTTTTTTATATAAATATACTTTGAACGCTTCATTTCATATGCCATTTATTTTCACCCCATTTAAAAATATTCCACATTTTTTAACGTACATGTTTTTCCAGCAAAAAAAACTGCTCTATTTTAGTAATTTGAAATTGAAAATATTTTATTGACAATTTTTAAATATAAAATTTTAAAGCATTTTTCTTAAGGACATTTGAAAACTTTTAAGTAAAAATTTTTACATTTTTCAAAAATAGTCTATCAAAAATATTAGAAAATATCAACAAAAAAATTTATACAATAATTTTCTATAATTTGTGATAAAAAAATAAATTTAAAAAAAGGACCACCAAAAAATTTTATTACAATTAAAAGGTTTTTAAATATTTTAATGACAAATAAGGCTATAGCGACAAAAAATTGTTTTGATTTTCTATTATTTGTGATTAAAAAATAAAATTTACAAAAATTTTTAAAAATCGAAAACCTTCCTTTAAGAATATTCAATTTTTAAGGACTTTCTTTTAAAATTTTACAGTTTTTTTAAGGTGCATTCGAAGAAAGCTAATAAACAATTTTTTGGGTTTTTTAACTTTTTAATAAAAAATATTAGATAAACTTCTTAAAAAAATTATAATTTTCTATTATTTATGAATAAAAAAGTAAATGTAAAAAAAGGACCTTCGAAAAATTTTATTACTTTTTTTCAAAATATTTTTAAATATTTTAATGAAAAATTAGGCTACAACGATAAGAAATTGTTTAGATTTTCCATTTTGTACGATTAAAAAATAAAATTTACAAAAATTTTTGGTAAATTAAAAGCCTTTTTTAAGGATATTCGAAAAATTTTGTAATAGTTTTCTATTATTTACAATAAAAACTAAAATTTGGAATCTTTTTTTTTAAATTTTACAACATTTTTTTAAAGTACATTCGAAAAACAATAATAAACTATTTTTTGGGTTTCTTAACTTTTCCATAAAAATATTAGATTAACTTCTAAAAAAAATTATAATTTTCGATTATTTATTATTAAAAAAATAAATTTAAAAAAAGTATCTTTGGAAAAATTTTTCACAATTTTTTAAATATTTTTATATATTTTAATGAAAAATTAGGTTACAGCGATAAAAAATTGTTTTAATTTTCTATTATTTACGATTAAAAAATTAATTTTAGAAAATTTTTGAAATTAAAAGCCCTTTTTTAAGGATATTCAAAAAATCGTATAATAATTTTCCATTATTTGTAATAAAAATTAAAATTTGGAATCTTTTTTGAAATTTTACAGAATTTTTTTTAAGGTACATTTGAAAAAAGTTAATATACATTTTTTAAGGTTTTTTTAATACTTCAATAAAAATATTAGTAAACTTCTAAAACAATTATAATTTTCTATTATTTGTTATAAAAAAAAAATATATAAAAAAGCACCTTTGAAAATTTTTTTTAAATATTTTAATGAAGAAATAAGGAAAAATCAAAAATAAAATATTTTCGATTTTCTATTATTTCCGATTATAAAAATATTTAGAAAATCTTTTTGATATTTTCCATAATTTTCTATAATTTTTGATAAAAAAAAATTCAGAAATTTCAAATCATTTTTCTAAAGAAAATTTGAAAAAATTTTACGTGAATTTTTTAATTTTTTTAACACGAGGAAAATATTCAGATAAATTAAAAAAATTCATAATTTTATATTATTTGTCATTAGAGAAAAAATATTTGAAATTTAAAAGCATTTTTCTTAAGGAAATTCGAAAAGATTTTAATACAAATCTGTAGGTTTTTAAACACTTTAATAAAAATGTTAGGAAACTTCTAATAAAAAATTATAATTTTGTATTGTATTATTTGTGATTAGGAAAAATAGAAAAACCGTTTGAAATTTTAAAGCATTTTTCTTAAGGACATTCGAAAAGATTTAATATTTTTATTGAAGATTTATCACTTTAATAAAAATATTAGACAACATCCAAAAGTTTTCACAAATTTGCATTATTTGTAATAAAAACCAAAAAATTGATTTTTTTTTGAAATTTTACAGTATTTTTTTAAGGACACTTTATTACAAATACTAAGCATAATCGACAAATTGCATGATTAAAAAAAAATTTAATTAATCCGTTCGAAATTTTTTACAAAATAAGAATTTGATAAAAGCATTTTCCATGACACCATACAGTGTCGTTAAAAAATTTTGAAATTTTTTTTTATAAAATAGTAGATCTTAAAAATAATCCCATATTGTCAATAAATCTTTATTGTTTAAGGATTGCGTTTAAAAAGGATGATTTTAAAGATAAATAACAAATGAGATAGTTAATTAAATGCTTCACTAATTGAGCAATTTTCTTTCTTTTGATCTTTGCCAGCAACCAACAAGCCAACCAACCAACCAACCACCAAACCAACCAACCAACCAACAAACCAATCCACCAACCAACCAACAAAACCAACCAATACCATTACAAATTAGAAAAAGATTTTATTGAATTTTATTTATTGTATAAAATGCGCTTTTTTGGACTTATTTTCTTAGCGCTGCCATTCACAGCTAGTCTGAACGTTTCCTTTTTTTCTTTAACATTGAAAGCTAATAAATTTAACCACCTCGACCTAAGTTCCCTATCATTTTTGATATAAAGCAGCCTTAAGGGATGATGTTCATCTTTTCTTCAGTTTTGTGCGTACATTTAATGATGAGCTTTTACGAATGAAAATTTAAGTCAATTTTCTTATTTAATCTTTATTCTCAGTACTGTAGGAGTACTACCATAGATGGGATGATATAAATATTTTCCACTAACGCAACCATAGGAAATACATGTGTAAGTAAGTTATCAAATTTCAAAGGACACGTTCTCACCTTGCATTAATATGATATACGGAACGCTTTATTTTTCGGATGAGTAATATCCAAAATAAAATAATACCAATGAAAAGGTAAAATTTTTTGTACAAAAATACACGAGTATGGTTTAGGGAGGATGGAGACAGTTTAGGGAGTTTAAACAAAAAAGTATGGCATTTGATAAAGGAAGCATTAAATTTAAAAAGGAAGAATTGAATCAGACAGGGTACGATATGCTAAGACGTATGTACAAAATACATACACACGCAACTTTATAGAAACAAGAGAACAACAAGAAAACCAGAATCCTGAATTTTATATGCGTGAAATTTTATTTTAATATCATAACAAATTTATTGCTAAAAGAGCCTGCCTGCCTATCTAGGTTCACAAACCCCCTCCTCCCCCCCCCTCTCCCTAACACTTATACCATGCGTACAATATTTACGTAGACGGATCACAAAATATGGGCTTATGATATGCCAGGCATTATATTTGTGACACATATTGTATGGGATTTTTCTCTTTTTCACAGTTTTCTTGCATCTGCTCTTTACATTCGAATAAATTCCGGTTCGTTGTTTTTTTTTTTTGTCTTGGAAAATATCCTTAGGATTCATATTGCAATGAAAAAAAAGGGAAAAAATAGGGCAACATTTTTTCCAACTGGACTTGTCTTGTGTCATTTCGAGCTCGTTTCTCTTTGCATTTTTTCCTACAAATCGATAGTTACGCATTCTTAAAATCCTTTGGATATGGCAGACGATTACGTAAAAACTACCATCATATTCCCGTATATCCTGCGAGGATACGTCGACATGATATATATCAACAAACGGGTGGGTATACTCGTCCATACATACATATAATCATCGCCCACGTGGTTCATATTCAGTCAGCCACAATTTCAATCCCCTTACAATTTCCTAGTAAAAATATTTTCAGTTTATTCGTAAAAGGAAAGGAAAGGACGATATAACGATAGATCCTTTACGCAATCATATCTAACCATCATCATCAGATAAGACTTTTTATTATGAACGAGCAATCAGTTGCCTTAGAAAAATTACCCAAAATGATATCCCCACAACAAAATAAGAATATAGTCAGAGCTCTCCCCTTCCATCTCTTGCTCCTTTTCACAACTGTGCGTCTACGCCATCAACAAAATGTTCGACTAAAAGAACTTTGACATTTTCAACTCTAATGATAATTTGCAGGTATTGCAATACTTTAGTTTTCAATTTGATACCGTCATCTTTTCGTTTTCTTCTTATTATTTTTTTTTCCTTTTTACAAAAATTATGATTATACAGAGATTTGTGGTTTATTATTTATGTAAACAAAAAATAAATAGATCCTTTGGGGTTTACGCCTACGAAAAACTCCCCTATTCTAGTTTATCACAAATTCAGTCAGTACATGATATTTTTTTTAAAAATAAATTTTATTATTTACAATTCAATTTGGAAAAGGATAGCTTTTAATTTAGAATTGTTACAATTTTGATAGATTACTAACCTCACTTTCTATTAAATTTTTTTATTAATGGACGTAAATCAAAAATCTACTTTTGTGTGTATTTCGAATAAAGTCGATTTACTATAATTTTCCTTCTTAATGATAAGGAATATTTATATAATAATTTATTCGATGCAATAACAAAAAAAGAAGATGAAAAGGATCCGGAAGTTATGAATAAAAATACAAGAAAACATTGGAAAAGGTTTCAACCCAAATATCAACAACTGTCGTGGAGAGAATGGTGACCATCGAACAATGGGATTTTGCCATTAGATATTACGAAAGTTGGGGAAGCCTATTTTCCTCAAAAATACTAAACAATGACCATAACACCTCAAACCCTCCACCAGAAAATATATCTAGCATCAAATAGAATCAAGGATATGCAGGGTCTTTCACTCGATGACATTGCTTCAACCATTAGAAAGTTAAAAAATAGAACGACACAAGACTCTGATTAAAATCTCGTCAAACATTATTGAGAACGTCTAAGGTCTTATCTACAATAG
Source organism: Atherix ibis (assembly GCA_958298945.1). Classification (NCBI taxonomy): domain Eukaryota; kingdom Metazoa; phylum Arthropoda; class Insecta; order Diptera; family Athericidae; genus Atherix; species Atherix ibis. Next base: position 22,711,332 of record OY282605.1, on the reverse strand, counting down.
CATCTGCCATTTGACCATATCCGTGTGACTTCAGATTGTTAATAGAGAGCAAAGGATGAGTTTGAAATTGCTGCGAAACTGACAAGGTTATGCAGTATAACATTGAAAAGTACAGAGTTGCGCTGCTAAAGAAGGAGGTAAGCTCACCCCAACTGTCATGAGCCTGTTCAACGTCTGCTTTGATTACTGCACATTTCCAGCGTCAATATTCAGGGCACTATTTTCATTAAATACCTTCTATGGCTTACCTATATCCTATGCTGGTAAGATCAGATTGGTATGTGTACATAAGTTCTGCCCCATGCAAAATATGACGCACAACGTTTTAAAAAATATTCAATTCTTCTGTGGGATGCCCTATAAAGGTTCCAGGAACCTTAAGCTACACTTTTACGTATCGCAGTAATATTTTCGGTTTAGCGTCTTCAGTCTATTGAATACTGTCCTTCCTTAAAATTATTCCCAATACGATAAATAATCCAATTTGAAGGTAAGTTATTCCGACCCAATTTTTCACGTAATATTCTGAGCGTCACATTAAGTGACAGCTTATTTTCGTTCACAATAATTACACGTTGTTGAAACGTTTTATTTTGCCCACTTTACTTTTTATGTCTGTCAAAATTCAGCTGACAGAATGACAGTTAATCAAAATGAATTTAAATTAAATTTGAAAGCCTACCTTTATAACACTCATGTGATAGGGTTTGGTGGAATCCGTCAACTTAGACGCAAGTATCAGAGTGTTGTATCAAATTTGCTGCATTAGTGTGAGCATTTTACAGTACCAGTAAAGCAGTAGTAAAAGGCCTACTGGGGTGTTTACTGGTGCTGTAAAAGGCTCTCAACAATCATCAAAAAGTGAAGAAGAACCTATATAGACATACTACTCATCGGTATTATTGGACCCAGCCAGCGTCACATCAGCGAGTTGGGGCGCCTCCGAACGCAATAGGCCCAGAGATAAATGAGGACATATGCAAAAGTGAAGCATGTTTTCACCAGCTTGGAAGAAATTTAACAATCGACTAACATAATATCGAGATCATAAGAGAGTTTGTGTACTTGGAGTAATTTATTAACTCCCGCGATTATTTCAGTGCGGGAAAAAGATCTATAAGTTCTCATTTAGCTTAAGAAATATCTTTACGTAACCGAATAACACACGAAGAGTTGAGGTGTTATTATGTTTTGTCATCCCTAAATCTAAAAGACTTAAGAGATTGGGTGGTGTTGTAAAAAAAAACCAACTGTTCAGAATAGCCAATTTGACGCGAGGAACCCTTTTTCTGATGGTTTCAATAAAGAATTTTGAAAAAGAAGTCCTTTTAATAAAGAAGTCCTTGAAAGGTGCTAAATTTTTATCAACTATCGACGTTAAAGGACTCCGTTTTAAGTGAAATTCATCTTCCACTTTTTCTCGGGGATTCAAAAATTCTTAACCGTCAGCCCACGCATTATTTACGCAACACGCAACACGCAATACGAAAAATGCAACACGCAACACGCAACACGCAACATGCAATACGAAACATGCAACACGCAACACATGACACGCAACACGCAATATGCAACATACAATACGCAACACAAAATATGGAACATACAACACGCAACACGCAACACTTACCACGGAACACTTAACACGCAACATGTAACACACAACATACAACACGCAATACAAAACCTGCAACATGCTACACGCAACACGCAATACAAAACATGCAACACACAACACGCAACACGCATGTTGCATGTTGCATGTTGCGTGTTGCGTGTTGCGTGTTGCATGTTTCATGCTGCGTGTTGCATAGTACTTTTTTCCAAGAAACACAATCCCAAGTCTGAACACTTAAAAACCTTCTCATGATCCAACAATTTTCACTTGCGAACACGGTCATACTCATTCTCATTGAATGACACCTACACATCCCCCCGCCCCCTCAAACCCTGAAGCCCTTATCACGTTCATTACTTCAGTCGCCAATTAGGTCCTAATTGGACGTCCTTGTTATCGAATATTCCGAGTACATGCAATTTTGCCTCATCTTCCGCTAGTTAACCATTCTTGCATGACATTTAAAAAAATAAAGCTCAAACAGCTGAGTGCTTCTCAACATTGCAGCTTTACAGAAAATTAATACTATCTTTATTATAATATGGGCACCGACATATAGTCTTTTGATGAGGCTGCTCTTAGCAGTTTTGTAAGAAAAATTCTTCGCAAAATCCAAAATGGCGTCTGGAAAATTCGGTACACTAATGAACTATCCTCCTATACGGTGATGGTGTGTTGGTGGGGGGGGGGGGGGGGAAGGGGCAGGTGAATATAATCCAAAAAATAAAAATTCTTCATGGACAATAACGCACCATCAGAAAGCGTATTGACCAGAGAACCAGATTGAGTTAGAAATTGGAGGAAAAAGGCTGCCAACAAAGACTTGTTATGAACTTTGTAGGTTGATGCACAAGCCCAGAATGGGTTGTAGCGCCAGTTATTATAATTTATTAATTGTATTTGATGTTCCACTTTGTTACTCAAAATTTGAATGAAAATAATACTAACATCAAAAAAATAGTGAATATCTTAAAATATTGTGAGAACTACCCTTATTAGGATAGGAAAATGACGATGCCATTATTTGACATCAGAAAAAGAAAAACTTATTCTCAGTTGAATTTTTTTCTATATAATTTTTTTCACTTTAATAATAGATAATTAGCACAATTAAATAATAGCCTTGACTGTGACTGTGATTCAATATTTTCTTTAGCTATTTGGCATTTTGTGCTGTTCATTTTGTCTGAATCATCGAATTACCGATTTCTCTATAAAATACGAATATTACCTTATAAGAGTGTAAATCAAATAAATAAATAATCTTCGATTGCGTAAATGAAGTGATTTATTTTATATTTAGTATTGGAATATTTGCAATAGTGAAAATGTTTATTGTAATATATATTAGGGTTATCCAATATATTTGAATTGAAATTATTTTATTTAAAATCGTTTTTTGTGGCATTGTGTATGAATTATCAGATCATTCAGTAGTAAGGCGAGGCCGGCTCCGCGACACTTTTTGAAAAATTATTCTGTTTACTGACAGTAGTAAAAGGCGTACGGGTCTGTTCATTGATGCTGTAAGAAGCTCACACCATTACAGCATGTTTGACGCAACACTCTGACACATACAGCAAATTTGACAGATTTTTCGAAAAATATCGTGGAACCGGTCTAGCCGTACTACTTCATTCAAATAATCACTTCGGCTTCGTTTAATAGCATGGATAAGAGAGGTCAAATTTTCCATTATTCAAGACCGTTAAATCGCCTAGTTTAAAAATCTGCCTTCTCTAGCTGTATGACATATGGCGCCATCTTGCCAAATGAGTCAGTTATTCCACACAAAAAAATCTAAAACCATCTGTTTATAGCGATCGAGATTTGTTAGATGAATGCATTAACCTCTAATAAATCTCTGGAGAATTTTTATTCGTTCAAAACCGTTAAAGATAATTTTTCTGAAAATCTCAGCTAATAATAAGCTGGATCATTAAAGATAATTTTTCTAAAGGACCTATCTTTATCGGTGAAATACTGAACAAGGTACTGATTTACAGCCTCATTTGTATTGAAGATGAAGTCTGACGGTGCAAGGTCAGGTGGGTATGGTAGGTGTGGCAATACATCCCATTTAAGCCCCAATATTTTTTGACGGTAGATCAAACTTGTTGTCGTAATGAAAAACAGCTCATTTACGATTAACGCGCCCTAGACATTCCTGGATGATGAATTTGTTCAAATTGTATAATTGCCGACATTGCACTTCTGAATTGATTGTTTGGTTTCTTGGTAGAAGATCAAAAAAATAATACCTTTAAAATCCCATCATACTGAGGGCATAACGTCCTTTTGGCATGCCGTCAAATGGACTTCTTTAAGTATATGGGAAACCCTAATATCAATAGATCCTAGCTTCTTCAGATGGTCGTTAACGGTTGATTAATGTATGGTTACTGGTTTTGCCCAAGGACTGTCGTTGACATCAAAATCACCAGCACGGGTGTTTTCGTGAACCATCCTTGACTGACACTCTTGTAGGGCATTGTCACAGTTAACTTAACGCAACTTACTTGACACATGTTCTTCCCTTTACGGAAGTAAAACAATAAAATATTGCAAGACTGTAAAGTTTGGTCTTCCATCTTCATTTTGTTGTTGGAATAATTTTATTTCAAAAGTAAAGCTTCAGCTTATCAGCTGTTAAATGACATAACAATAACATAGATGCGAATAGCTCTTGTGATTCCAAAAATGAGGGCACGCCATCTGTTACGAAAGTGCATCACGACAACCCTAAAATTACAGACCTCTAGGATATAGAAATTTTTCTGTAGACCAGATATCTTTAGTTTCGTGAAGGCCACTCTACACAGCACCCTATTTTAAAGGTACATATATGGGTAGACGTTACACTTGAACGAATTAAAAAACGTTCAATGTGGTTCTGTTCGGTAGATATTAAAAAAGCATTCGATAGCATACCGCACATGGGAATCATATTCAAACTCATCAAAATGAAATTTCCAAAATATCTGGTTAATCTAATAATTAATTTTCTAGCTTTTAAAAAAGCCAGACTGAAATATAAAGCCGTATAATCGCGGTTCTTCGAGATATTGTCAGGCATACCACAAGGCTCTTTTATTGGTCCTTAGCTATATAACCTTTACATTGCAGACATATGTATGATCCAATTAAGCGAAAATACTCATATGGGATTAATATTATCCGACAAAACTCTGGTGTACAGTACATCAATGCGATCTAAAGTAGCATTGGAAGATATGAAGGTAGGAATCAATAAACTGACAGAATACTATAAGGAATGGGGTCTTCAAGTAAACATTCCAAAATCAGAGTGCTTGTGCCTTATATCATCAGGGAAGAAGAAATTCTTAGACAGCGGGTTTGGTGATAAGGATAACTCGATAATGAGATGCGTGGAGAATCTTAAGTATCTAGGCCTAAATCTTAACAAGAACCTCAAATTCAACTTCTTTATCAGAGGTTATACTGGGAGGCAGGCGTTTCTCTATTTGTAGTATGACAAATGAGAATAATGCACAAATGGTTGAAATTATTAGACCATCATCAAAACATGAAAGCAAGGCAAAATAAAATACAGAAGAAGCTCTGGAGCAACGTCTCAAGGGTGGGCATAAATTTAGTGCAGCGTCTGACTCTGTATGCATGTTTGAATGTGTGTAGAACCATATCAACCGAGGCGATGCAGGTTCTCATGCGAGAAATTCCATGGGATCTGAAGGTGCTGAATGAAAGCATCCACTACCGTCTACGGCGGGGCATCCCGCTTGCTGGTTGTCCGGTTACGAATGAAGAGGTTCAGGATCTCAGTCCACGCCATCGGCGTGTACTGGTCCTGAACCGAATGTGTAAAATATGGCAACATTGATGAGATGAGAGTGTGAATGGCAGATGGACGCACATGTTTATTTCGGATGTGTGCTTTGCATCTGCGTATGGATTTGAATTTGGTTTGTACCTTGGGTATTTACTCACGGGACACGGCAGTATCAATGGGTTCCTGTACAGGCATGGTCTGGATGCGAAAACTAGATGCCCTTGTGGGGCGGCGGAGGAGAGTGCTGAGCACCTTTTTATTGAGTGTGGCCTGTACGGGGTTTTGCGTGACGTAGGTGCATGTGGAATCGTGGTGAATGATGAGGGTGTGGATGTGAGTGGCGTGTTGGGTGTGAGAGAGTGGTATGAATGCCTTAATAGATTTGCCGTGGCGTTTTTTGAGAGGAGAGCGAGAATGGTGCATGAATTATACTTTCGGGTCTTGGCGAACCCGCGTATCTGAACTGGCTTAGCGGTGTCTAGGAATTTACAAGATTCCTGACCGTAGCTCAATAAGCTGAGTACAAACCAAAGTACTCTTAAAACAAAAATTGGTACCACGGGAATCGGGGGCCCCATGGTTTTGCACACTGGTGAGGCGCCAATTCGAAGCAACGTGGTGGCTGTGGCTAATAACTGGCAATATCCATTTTGAAATGATCCCGGGCACTGTCACTGGTAATGACAGTAGAGGTTTAAGTAGTCCTTACGACCAGCAGGTGGAGTAGTCAGCTAGTAACTGATTACTGACTGTTAACTGCCAGTAATGATGGTGCGTTGATTGAGCGTAACTCAATCCCTGTAGTTGTAGGCGACTCGTGGTTTAAGGTTTTTGACAACTAAGTCACGTTTAATAACAATATACGAGGTCTGTTCAAAAAGTATCGCAAATTTTGTGTTTTTTTTTCAAAATTCATTCATTTATTCATGAACCAGTTTTTTTTTCAAAAATCATTCATTTATTCATGACCTATTTTGTCCCCTCCAAAATAATCCCCACCAGATATTATACACTTGTGCGAACATTTTTTCCAATCCTCGAAGCAATTAAAAAAATCATTTTTTGTGATCTTGTTCAGCTTCTCCTTCGATGCCATCTTTATCTCCTCAATCGTAGCGTAGCGTCGTCCTTTCATCGTGCTCTTCAGTTTCGGGAACAAGAAAAAGTCACAGGGGGCCAGATCTGGCGAATACGGTGACTGCGGCATTATTAATGTGTTGTTTTTGGCCAAAAATGGCAAAAGCCAATTTTTGTTCTTCCACAAATCCGTACGTTTCTGGTCATATATTCCTTATTGACCGTTCTACCCTGCGGCAAGAACTCATGATCTACTACGCCTCCGCAATCGAAGAAAACTCTAAGCAAAACCCTCACATTCGACCGAACTTGGCGCTTTTTTCGGTATTGGCTCGTACGGCAGCTTCCATTGGGATGATTGAGCTTTGGTTTCCACGTCATAACCATAAACCCATGATTCGTCACCAGTTATAACCCTCTGGAGCAAATTTGAGTCGTCGAGAACAGAGTACAACAGCTCCATAGCAACGTTAATGCGATACTGTTTTTGGTCGAAATTGAGCAAAAATCAAAGACGAGTCAAAACACGTGCAAGCAAAGCAGCTGTCAAAAATTATTGTAACTGAACATTCAAAATGGCCGAACTTGTCGGCATAAGTGAGAGACATGGGTACCAACATAACGCCACAAAAAAATCTAATATACGTCAAAATTTGCGATACTTTTTGAACTGACCTCGTATAACTGGAGCAACGTTTCCAGATCTACAAGAAGAAGCCAAAAGGACAACATCGAGGTTAGCAGTTTAGCATATCAGTTCTGAAGCACCGAAGGAAATCAAAAGGACTCATCGAATGCAGCAGTTGCCGAATTCAAAAATAGAATTTAGTTTTAAGATAAGTTTTAAGAATAATTGTATAAAAACCCATGTTTAGTTTATAAGAGTAGATTTAAAGGTTACGGTTAGGTTTAGGATGTAAGCATGAATTATTTAAGCGTCATAATAAAAGTAAATAAAATATTTTATATGTGCTAGAAATAAATTCAAGAATAGCAGAAAGCTAAGAACTAATAAAGACAAAGATTGAGTATTAAGATTATAAAATGTTAATGATATGCAATAGAATTAAATATTGTGTTTTTTTGTTTAACTTTCAATTTAAAGTTTTTTAAAAAGTATTTTGAATATGACCAAATAATTGATAAAATGGTAAAAACTACCCTTTCTGAATAGGCTAGAAATTTTACCAAAAGTAAAATTGTTTTTTCAGCAATTAGCTTTCCTTTAGTCACCTGAAAATCTCCCTCAAACCCCCCTAAGGATTCGTACAAAAACTATTATATTTCGAAGGATAAATGCAAGTAGAAAATATTTGATTATAAAAATGAAGTTGATTATGAAACCAACCATCCACCCCCATCCCCGTTCCCTCCTACAAAACATTAAAAAAAAAACTTTAAAATGGACGACTAATTTTAGGAAACTTTTGTTCGAATACATTTGTTTGTTGTCTGAAAGCAATTAATTTCAGGGGTGAACTGATTACGAGCATAAACAAGGACAAGTACAAGTCTCTGGGGATAATGGTAGACGTAATTTGTTTGTTATCTTTAATTACGGTTAATTCTTGTAAATACCGTCTGTCTTCTTCTGTTTCTGGAGCTAACCTGTTGCAATCTGGTTGCTCCACTGCGAAGGTTTTCTAAAAAAAATGCCTACAATCATCAACAGTTTTACTATAGCATTGGTTATGTTTCCTTTATTTTTTTACTGTTTTTTTTTCTATTTAGTTTTAAACCATTAGAAGAAAAAAACGAAATAGGACATAACAAGTAAATGAGAAGCTTTTATATTTCCATAAACGTTAAACTGTTATTAATGAGCGTAAATGACAAATAAGGTAAGTACCTACTTTCTTTTGCATTTTAATTCATTATTTTTATATAATTAAAAAATAATAAAAATGAAATTTTTGGGAGGGAAAATTTTTTTTTTGGAAAAATTTCTTCCTCTTTTAATTTAGTTGGAATATGATCTATAATAAATTTAAGAAATTAATTAAGATAACAAATCCAAAAGGCCAAGTAGGAATATTGAAAAATTGCATTTAAATGAAGCATTGCGATCAAAGGTTCAATTTTTATATGTAATATTTTTGTTGCAACTTGATTTTTGGTCCTTTAACTAAGACAGAAAAACAACAAATTCTTTGCATACCATAAAAGAAAAATTATTTTATTCACAAAAAAACTTAACTACACAGAAAAAAAACTGAAACAATTCCCAAATAATTAATTGTGATTTATGCGTTCACAAAATTAAAAACAATAAATCCCCACACATTTTCGCATATGACTGCGAATTAAATAGTGGAAAATTTATTTTCGATAATAATTTTAAATAGCCATAATTGCACATTTTTATAATTAAAATGTCCTTTTTTGCATTATCGGACACGATTTATTACGAAATGAACTGTTGGAAATTCATCTACTACTGAGTTGGGCGACCGAAAGACTGAATAATAAAAATAACAAAAATTACTTTTACAAACAAATGGTTTTTTTTTTTAATTTTTAATTATTTTATTTGTAGATATAATTAATAGATTTTTTTGTTTACCAGTTTTATGTGTGAAAAATAACATCGGCTAGAATGTCCTTGGTCAAAAGAGTGACAAGATTTCGGCTAGAATGTCCTTGGTCACAAGAACAGTATTTTCGTATAGCATTTTCCAAGACCATGTGGAAGGTTCCAGGACCTAAACAATGAATTTCGGCTAGAATGTCCTTCTTAAATTATTGGTTTCTTGTTCGAGGTTTATTAATGAAAAAGTCGTTCGAATATGTTACCCCACAAAGAAAAGTCTAGTGCCGTTAAACCTGTTGAAACAAACTCAGAATTATTTGGAAATTATTTGTAGAGTACGAAGGAGCATCCAAAAAATTTAAAGACGCAGAACTGTTATAGTTACTTGATAACTCAGACACTCAAAAATGTATCAACTGCGTTAATTGTTGATAGATCAACAACATTTGATTTATATGCCACGGTAAGCATTTACATGCCATGAGAATGGTCTAAGAAGAAAGAATTTGGATGTACTATCCTTTAGATATACCTGAGCCTAATGCCTATAGTGTCCACACTTTTAACCAATTCCTCATATAGTCGGTCATATTTACGATTCAGGAGAATCTATGGGGATTATTCCAAAGAGTGCGATCTTTCCCAATGCCTGTATCTTAGGCTACAATCCCCTAGCATACACGGCGGATGCGCTTACAATCATCACCTACAGCAGCCCTTGAAACCATGCTTTATCTGCTGCCCTTAGACATCTATGTTAAGGAACTTGCTACCATGTCAGCTCTGCATCTGAGGGAATCAAAGCAGTGGACCGAATATTTTTTCGGGCACAAAAATATCCTTGAGGACATCAAATGCATTCCTAAAGTAACGGATTTTGAGATAGCAGATCTAGACTTTCACGTTAAGTAAAAATCCAAAATTCCTAGTAGGACTGAGCGTGAATATGGGACGGTCCAGGAGGAAATGGTTATTGTAATATATACAGATAGATCAAGGAAGAGGGACACTATAAGAAAAGAAGGGGTCTTCTCTGCATCTCTGAATATAAATATGTGTCCACGACTCCCAGACAAATGTAGTGTATTTCAAGCACAAATTCGGGCTAGTTCTGACGCCGCAGCTTGGTTGTTGATGAATGGCATGGATAAAGTAATTTGCACCGATAATCGGGGTTTCTGGACATACTTTGGGTTTCTGGATAAAGTGTAATTACAGGAAATTATAAAGCAGATGATTAAGCTAGTAATGGTACCAAGCTAGATTCCCCCACTATTAGAGAGGAGGCATACATTCCTCTGAAAACTGGCAAATGAGACGCGGAGCCATCTTGACTTATGTTACATATCCAGAATGCACTTGGTTAAGCTAGATCAGAACAGTACAGAAACCCTACTGATGACAGGTAGAGATCACATTAGTAAACTGACCGGGATCAGAACAGGTCACAGCATATTAAGCAGACACGCTAGAGGACTAGGTATCCCCGCAAACAACTTCAGACGATGAGGCAGAGGAGATAATTTCTTATCTTATCTGCTAATGCTCAGCCTTCACAACCCTTAAAAAGAGAACTCTGGGCGATTTTTACTTGGATGATTTAAGTGATATTGCACGCATAGATATCATAAAAATCAAGCACTTTTCACTCGCTTCCAATCGGTTTTCACGGTGACACCAGCCTTGATAATTATGCGACATTCGACTAAAGCAGCAGAGGCTATAACCCCCTATTAGTCGAATTAAATAACTCTACAACCCCCTCGAGTGCAACTTTTCGGCCTTTGCACCAAGCGTCATTTGTATTTGAATTTTCAATTGCATGAGGATTAACATAGGGCATCTACTATTGATCATCATTAGGATGGTACTCGTACGATAGAAGAGGAAGGGTTTTTTGCATTTCATTATTACATGCGACAACCCTAGAGGACTTCAAGCATAGACAAAGCCAGAAAAACTAGGGCCAGCAACGCCAAAATGAATTATTAATGGTTTGAAGGTCATATATGATGGTATCAAGGGGACGTTATTTATTATGAATAAGAAAGGCATATGTGGTAGTATCGGAGTGGTTTTATAATTAAATAGCAATCACTGGTGATTATTTTCGACTACATTCAATAAGATTGAATCAAGCTTTGTAAGAAAAATAGTCAGAATGGGACGATAGACATGGCGAGCTGATTCTGCTATACGACAACGTGCCCCAACGTTGTATTACTGGTCCAAAAATACTTGAAAGGAGGCGGAAACTTTTACCAAACCCACCATAGTCGACAGATATTGCTCCTTTCAGATTTCCATTTGTTTGGTTCCATGCAGTTGACCCTTTCCGAAGAGCAGTTCTCATGAAAGTATCGAAAACTGACCAGATGAATAGATCGAATTAAAAGAACCAGAATTTTTCCTTCAATGTATCCGTTTACTACCCAAAAGATGGGAAAGAGTTGTCAGTTCCGATGGAAGATATCTGTATATTAAAAAAGGACAAGAACTTAACACGCCTATGATTATGCTGGATAGCTATCGGCGACAAAAAATTAGTGGTAGTTCCTGCCAAGAAGTCACGTTTGGGCGAATGATCTACACGATAAGATATATACCAAAAGTCGCCTAGCAGTGGCAATGGAGTTTAAAAGGTCCTTACTGTACCTCCGTGAGCGAACAGTACTCACCTGGTACTCTTGAAACTAGAACTAACGGGCACCACGGGGGTCATATTAGGACTGAAGTTCAGAGATGGCTGGATCCCGGATGCTATCACGGCAGATGATAGTAGGGCTTTAAGCACAGTACTACTTGTTATTGAAAGATTGAATGGCTCAGTGGCAGGACCAGGTGGTTACACAAATGTGCGGGAAGCAATCTACAGGCTGAGGACGCTCACCATTGGAATTGGCAGATGGAAAAATTTAATATTTGTCTGGTTCATGCATGTAACACGAAGGATGGTGTAATAATGGAATGGTAGAGATGGTATATAAGGACCCTTGCCATAGGGTGAAACGAACAAGATTTGTTTATGAGGGTCTGCAAAAAAAGAAACCTGATTGAGTGCTCTTTGCATGAGGTAGTCCAAGCAGACAATCGATATTTTTCGTTTGGATTGAAACGTGCAACCATCTGGATCTAGTCGGCTGGATTGGCAAAAATCCATAACAGGACAGGTGCGTTTTGTGCGTTTTTTGTCAAAATCCCTTATGTTATAAACGACCTATAGTTTTAAATTTAATGAAAAGTATGCTACGAAAAACGAAGAATTGCAAAAATTTCAACTAGCAAACGTTTTTGTAAATAATTATAAAGTATTATCCAATTTATGCTTTAAAAAAATAAATTCAAATAAAGTATACTAAAAATTAAGATTTTAATAATATTTTTATTTTTTTCTATTATACAAATTTTGCCATTATTTAAATAATATGATCTCTGTTCAAAACATACCGCGAATTTTGAATTTCCGTGGGTTCTGTATATTCGATTTTCGATTTTTTGTGGCGTTATGTATGTACTCATGTCTCTCACTTTGGCCAAATTTGAATTTCAGTTAATTTTTGACAGCTGCTTTGCTTGCACTTGTTTTATCTCGTCTTCGATTTATGTCATTTTCGACCAAAAACAACATCGTATTAACATTGCTAAAGACCTGTTAGACTCTGTCCACGACGACCCAAATTTGCTCCAGAGGGTCATAATTGGTGACGAATCATGGGTTTATGGTTATGACGTGGAAACCAAAGCTCAATCATCCCAATGAAAAAGCGCACCAAGTTCGGTCGAATATGAAGGTTTTGCTTACAGTTTTCTTCGATTGCAGTGGCGTACTGCATCATGAGTTCTTGCCATAGGGTAGAACGGTCAATAAGGAATATTACCTGCAAGTTATGCAGAATTTGCGGGAAGCAATCCGCCAGAAACGCCCGGATTTGTGGAAGAACAAAAATTGGCTTTTGCACCATGATAACGCCCCTGCTCACGTATCGTTGCTTGTGCGCGAATTTTTGACCAACAACAATACACTAATAATGCCGCAGCCACCGTATTCCCCAGATCTGGCCCACTGTGACTTTTTCTTGTTACCGAAACAAATTCTTTGATCAATTTTTTGTAATGGGCAAAAATCGAAGATGAGCCAAAACACGTGCAAGCAAAGCAGCTGTCTAAAATGAAGTGAAAATTCAAAATGGCCGAACTTGTCGGTATAAGTGAGAGACATGCGTACCAACATAACGCCAAAAAATATCGAAAATTGAATATACGTAACCCGCGCAAACATTTTGAACAGACCTCGCATCTGCAATATAAAGGTTATATAGCTTAGGACCAATAAATTAGCCATGCGGCATGCCTGACAATATCTCAAAGAACTGCGACTTCATAACGCCACAAAAAATCGAAAATCGAACATACGTAACCCGCGGATATTTCAAAATTCGCGATCCTTTTTGAACAGACCTCGTATACCATTTGATATTATGGTATTTTTTTAAAAAAATTTTGCCAAATTACAGATATAATTCGGCCATTACTTATCAAACGGTCTAAAATTTGAATATTGTCTGCGTAAAGTAAGAAATATATTTTATTTCCAACTATAATATAATCAAATATTAAAGAAAAATAGAATACATTTTAACGTTGTAAATTCCTTTGAGAGTATAAATTTACTTCTAAATTTTGAGGATATTTTTCATCATACCAAAGATAAATGAAATTTAATAGTTGTCAGAGAAATCTTTAAGAAAATTTGTCTAAATAAATTAATTCAAATGATAAAAGATAAGAATAACTTTATTTGATTGTCTGAGGTTTATATACAAGGTCAAAGGGTATCTATCGTTGTTACCATTATCATAAATTCTCCGAATCGGATGGCAACAGCAACTCCTCATTCCGAATTATATTACCTATACTACCTAGTGTATCCTATTGTCTTTATCTGTTAACACAAATTATTATCACAAATTTTGGCCATCAACGCCATCGTCAAATAATTTGATCGCCTCTGGACTGGCGGTTGGTTGGCCTATTGAAAAGGTTTCATCAACAAAGTCTACTTAGTATTTGAAAGGATCAAAATTAAATCTGTTTAAGCATAAGTTAACGATATTCAAACTAGATAAGCCTTGAAATATGAGCCTTTTCCTGAATAGAATACCGACAGACAACATAGCCAAGCATTTAGTGGAAGCCACTTCGTACGCATAGTGTCTAAGACACCGAATTCGATATCGAGAGTCAGATCTGGCCGATGAGGACTACCATTTTTCAACTAGAAAAGCAACAGCCACAATACATAAGAGGATATTATACGGATACGGACGACACCGGACGCAAAAGTCAGAAAATTTTCCAAAAGTTTTTCTCACTTAAGACTTTAATCGACTTTAATTTATGCAATCGCTGTTAAGAACTCAAATTAAGATAGAAAATTTAAATAATATGCAGACATTCAGAATTGCGCGCACAAACCAACATCCTTACTAGTCTAGGCGAAAGTGAAGCAAAATAAAATTTGGCCAGATTTTAATTTCACTTCAAAAAATTTCATTTCTAGCATTTTCATTGATTTTTAACTGGTTTCTTTTTCTATTGAACGTACAATAAATATTTAAAAAATGGGGTTTAAGGAACTTCAAATGATTATAAGTGACTTGCCTTTTAATTGGAATCATTTTCTGAAGGACTGACTATTCACTCATACTAGTGTATACATAAATCGATGACTTAGTTGAGTGTAAATAGATTTGCATGAACGGTAATTTTGAATCTACATAATTCGCTAGATGAAAAATATCCACGATTATCTCGTATGTAAACTCTTGAAATAATCAATTAGATTGTTAGCTCGATAAGTTGATATTTATTTGGAAATTCATTAATTTTAACAAAGAAAGAAAATGGCTCGCGTCAATAAATATTTCCAAAAGTTCAGCCATCTTTCTAATTGATGACTAATGATGTTGAAATATTTAATTTTTCCATATTATCGTAATTTCATTATTTCAGCGATGAATGGATGAGAATTTTCGTTCAAATAAAAATGAAATATTGCAATTGGAATAAATCTACGGGCTAGCTACCCGTACACAAGTATGGTTTGGTTTGGTTTTGTGTGGTTTGGCATAGTTGTCTACTCGTATTTTTGAGCCCTAACGTTACATTCGCTGAATGGTGTTGCAATTACAGTTAACGTGCTCATTGGCACGTTCTTTGTTTAATTCGTGTTTCACTTTGGCAAGAAAACAAAATTCTGAAATTCCAGAACTATTAAAATATGAGCTGGCATCGAACGAAGAGAGCATATGAATCTGTGCTATTCCGGGATAGCTATTTTCACTAAATAGCCAAGCAGCATTGAGTATCTATTCTGCCAGTAATGAAACAGAAATTGTCTGCTTCAATTATCATCATAAAAAAGTTAATTAATGAAGGATTCCCTAAAGGAAAGGATCATGCTATTGTAGAAGAATGGGGACACAAAAGCTTGAAGGAAACACAACAAACTAGAAATCTACCCGATAGAATGTTAGAGACTAAAAACTGAGAACTACCAACTAACTGAATACATGAAACTGACAGCTCGTAACTAACACTTATTGGCTACCACTGGTACTAGTATTCGAAGGACATTCCTTTAAGAGTTCGGTCGAACAGAAATTCAAACTGATGAACATATTAATTCCGATATTAGAATGCCAACCCAGCTAATCATAATAAATGGTGATGAAAATACTGAAAACTTTAAAATCTAATGACTTTTGGAAGAGAAGCTCTTTTAGAAAAAGCAACAACAAAAAATACGCCATTCTAAAAAGGAACAAATAAATTGTTAAAATAAAAACCACCGCAAGTACGAGTGCATTTGTGAAAGGAGAAAAAAATTTAATTCAACGAGAATCTTCCATTTTTCCATCTGATAATAGCGACATAAACTAATACTATTAATCATATTTTTTAATAATAAACTGAATTTAACTAAATAAAATATCTTTAAAATCAGGAATTGTTCATTTAAAAAGCCCGCCAAAAAAGATGGCAGAAAAAATCTTTTGCTGTTAAGTTGGTACTAACGGCGCTTACATAATAGAAGAACTGGATAGGCCCCTACCGTATATGTCAACGCATTTTTGTGTCCAAATTATTACAAAGGGATATTGTTGTCAAAAAATTTTTATGTAGACATGACACCCACTGCCATCTAGTTGTCGTAATAGAAATTTATTGAATTGCAAAAGAATAATTTATATTCATTTTAATTCACTTATTGGAAACAAAAATGCAATTTAAATACAACAATAGGCCATTTTTATTTTTTGTACAATTTTTTGATACGAAATGGAATTGTATTTTTGGTTTATTATTTATTCCGTAAATATGAATCAAATATAAAGCGCCTCAATTTTGTAGACTTTCGGAGAGTTTGAAAGCTTTAATTCTCCATAAAAGTGGAAACTTAAGAGCTATTCTTGTCATTTGTGAAGTTTTATTTTGGCACATCGGAAAGTGCAATTAAAACTGTTTTTTTTTTTAAATTTACAAGTATTTACGAAAAAGTAAGTATTTTTATAAATAGTTATATTATTAATCAAACTAAATACGAAATTTTTACACGTATTTCAGAAAATTAAGTAATTTATTAGAAATTGCTAGAAATTCGACGAAAAGAGGAAGCCGGGAATTTCTTTCTTTCGGTAAGTTGACATTTTCATTTTTACTACAGAAATTAACAAAAATTTAGTTTATAATGTGTTTAGATGGTTTTGAATGATTTATTTTATCCAAAAAGTGGTCAAAAAGTGAAAAGTTCGGCATTCAATAAATGTAAACAAATCCGATGTTGACAGTTCAATGTTTACCAGAAAATAGTTCAGTGCCGGTGTATATAAAGTGTGTGTAAGAAAGTTTAAAGTTTAAGGGATACTCTTTCCCACTTTATAATTATGTTTTAATAAATAATATATAGTGAAATAAAAAAATAAATAATATTTTAAAATAGAATACTGTGTTTTATTGCATATTTACAAAACTAATTCCATCAAAACAGCAATACCCGCAATATTAAAAAATCTATTCGTTTACGCATAAATGACATTACATATGAAAATGATTTTTAACGAACCGCTTCAATTGCATACTGAAGTTTAAAATTGGCTCCCAATGATTTACGCCGTTTCTGTTGTATTGGACAGAATTTTTGTGTAGAGGCCTATCCAGTTCTTCTTTAATCTAAGGTTCAGCGCTTACATTATGGAAGAACTGGATAGGGTTCTATACAAAAATTGTGGCAGAATTTTGTAGAACGTATGCACACATCCAAAATAACAGAAACGGCGTAAATAAGTAGGGGCCAATATTAAACTTCAGTATGCGATTGAAGCGGTTCATTTAAAACCATTTTTCATATGTGATGTCATTTATGCGTAAACAAATAGATTTTTTAATATTGCGGATTTCGTTGTTTGATGGAATTAGTTTTGGCAAATTTGCAATGAAACACAGTATTCTATTTTAAAATATTATTTATTTAATTATTATATTTTCATTTTACTTATTTCACTATAAGTAGAAATTGAAAGCTTCATTATAATATAAATGTGTGTTTATGAATTAAAATGATAATTTAAATAGGCATTGTGTATTTAAATTAAATTAAAAATAAAGCATTAATTACATAGAACATCTCATCAAATTCTTTATAATATACAAGTTAATTGTATACAACATTAAAGGAAATGCTTTAAAACTAAATTACAAGATTAACAACTAATATTCTAAAAAAAATTGAAAACAATATTATTTAGTAAATGCATTACAAAATGGTCTAATAGTAAGCAATAGAAAACAGACAGAAAAATTCTTTCGCTTAAATTTATTTACACATACTTTACATACACCGGCACTGAACTATTTTCTGGTAAACATTGAACTGTCAACATCACATTCGTTTACATTTATTGTATGATGAACTTTTTACTTTTTAAGCACTTTTTGGACAAAATATATCACTAAAAGCCATTTAGACACATCATAAACTAAATTTTTGTTAATTTCTCTAGGAAAAATGAAAATGTCAACTTACCGAAAGAAAGCCCGGCTTCTTTATTCCATTGAATTACCGGCAACCCTTTATAAAATTTTCTGAAATAAAAAGTTCCAACAACATAACTATTTATATAAATAGTTAATTTTTTCGTAAATACGAGTACATCAAAATAGATAAAAACTATACTTTTACTTGCAATTTCAGATAAGTGCCAAAAGAATAACTTGAAAAATGACAAGTAATCGCAAGCATTTCGGTATGCTACCACCACTTTAATGGAGAATGGCGTATTTTAAAACTCTCCGAAAGTCTAGAAAATTGAGGCGCCTGATACCAAAGATTGTACAAAAAATAATAAATTGCCTATCATTGTGTTTAAATTGTATTTTTATTTCTAATAAGTGAATTAAAATCAATAGAAAATATGCTATTGGAATTCAATAAATTTCTATTACGAAAACTAGATGTCAGTGGGTATCATGTCTACATAAAAAATCTACACACAAATATGCAAGCGTTACGATTTCTCGCCTCTTCTGCAATAATTCAACCAGATTTGATCTGTCAAATTTGTTCGGCCATTTTTAATATGAAAAAAAAATATATCAAACAAAAAGTTTGCCTGGAAATTTTGTATTGGCAATGGAATTTCTTGTAGTCCGTCATTTCTGATGTTAAAGAAGTCTTTCAGTAAGTCAGTTATATTGAAAATACAAGCTTAATAAGGGGTACAAAAAGCATTTTAAGATCTTTGAAAAGTATTTTGTTGAAGACTTGCTTTATTTGACTGGTGAAAACATTGACAAAGGCTGATGGCTTGGACATGTCTCATGAGGTTAGTTGATATTTTGGACATAAAGTGCGTCAAAATACGACTGGTTCTAAGGGAACTTAATTAAAGAGACATGTTTGAACGTGTCAATTCGTACTCTACTTTCATGGAGCACATAACAAAGATTGACATACCATATTTCGGAATCGTGTTGTCATAATGAGCCTAAACCAAAAGTCGTTTTTGATAAAAATATAAACACAAAAACCCTGGAACATTAAGATCAAGTTGAATGATTTTATTACACACATAAATAGTTTTCTGGAGTATCTTTAATTGTGAGAACTGGATTCGACAGGTTTTGGAAGGTTTTCAAGCCGAGTATCTTGGTTTCCGGTTAATATCTTATCTAGCAAAAGTACTAAGTAACGCACTTTAATAATATATGACATCATGTTGCTTTAGAGGTAAGACATCTTCTGACAGATGAATTGAAAACAAATAACTCAGTAGCCACTAGTTGCATTGGAACAACACTAGATGCGCAATTTGAAAGTATGTTATTTTACAACAAAAGTTATAAATAAACCAGAATAAAGAGAAATCTCACTTTTTTTATAATACCACTTTGACAAAGGCGACAACGCATCGCAGACTAGTGAAAAAATTTGTGGTATTTATAGTGAAGATGCTGCATTAAAATCAGTAGCACGCTAATGGTTCGCTTCCAGATCAAGGATGAGCTCCGTTCTCCTCGCCTAATGACCGAAAAAAATGATGAAATTCTTGAAAAAATTAAACATTCTTTAAAAGATTAAAGACTTAACATGTGCGATATGCTGCTGAAGCGCAATGAAACCCAGTCATTTTTTAAGTGAATTGTAACTGACGATGACAATGGATAGAATACAAAAATATCGTTTGATAGAGATCATTAAAAAAAGAAAGATGAACGATCCTAAAAAAATTTAAAGCCAGGATTGACGGGAAATAAAGTTATGCTGTGTGTGTATGGTGGAACAGAAATGGAATTGCTACCGTTCGGTGAAACTGTTAACTTGATACTTTACTGTGAGTAACTCGAGAGATTACGCAAAGCAATTGCGGAAAAATTGCCAGAACTGATTAATAGGAACGGTTTCATCTTTTACCACAACACTATGGTAAATACCGATCTTTGATGGTTCTCCAAAAATCTTAGATTGGAAGGTTTGATGTATTTACCATAGCACCCTCAGACTACTATGGTACTTATTTCTATATCTGCAGAACTCTCTTAAAGGAACCAAGCTGGCTTTAAAAGAGGCCAGTAAAAACTGCTTGATTCAGTTGTGAATCAAGGAAAATAGCAAAATATTGTCGGTTAAAAATGGGGAATAAATTGATTTTAACATTCTGATTTGAGTGTCTCTATTTTACTCAAAAACGCCACGAATTTTTTCGACTAACCAATAAGGTGGTAGGTAGGCTTTCAACAAAGAGTAAAAGTATTATGAGCACTTTTCTAATCATTTATCTCCACTTTCAATATCGTAATCTACGATTGGATATTGCATACATTGGGTTGTAAATTATTTGAAGCTACCTGACGGTTTGCATGGGCAGTAAGTGTGGCGTATCGTTTATATAAGTGGCAATAGAAGTCATAGAATCAGATGGGATATCGGGAGTATAAATACTATATGAAATTAGATCAATAATATTATCCGTGGGACTCTAGCTGAAAAATGGTATATTTCGGAGGATACTGTATTAACTACTACGTTACGAGAGACCTAAATTTATAAAATAAAACTGCATGTATAGAGAAGGAAGCTCTTGAGTTTACAGAGCAGCCTTGTATACCTGCTGAGGCACTGAAAACCCTCATCTGATACACCAAAGATCACTACACCCTCTTAGAGTAACTGTATGGTACGCCATTTGGGCCGACGGCATCATTGTGCCATATTTCTTTAAGGATGCTGGAGGCAATGTTGTAACAGTTACTGGTAATCGCTATCGGGACATGTTGGAAAACTTTCTTCCATTCGAATTAGTAGAATTGGACCTACCAAACATGTGGTTCAAACTAGTCGGTGCCACATCCCACATAGCTCGTGCTACGATGCAAATTTTGAGAGAAATTTTTCCTGATCCCCTGATTTAAACCCTACCGATTTTTTCGTATGGAAGCACTTGAACGAACAAACCAACCATATAATCAATCAATAAAATATAAATTATAAAATTATATTTGATTGAAAAGTTATTAAAAAAACGTCGACTAAGAACACAAAACGCTCCCTGTTTCTGTAAATAATACTGAGCAATACTCTTTATCTTTAGAGTTAGAAAATGCATTCCAATCAATAACGCGATGGCATTACTGGATTGTGGAGCATTCAGATCGAAAGCCCAAGAAAAAGTCTTATCGCCTATTCACCAGATTTAGCCCCTCAGCTTATTCTATCTTTCCAAACTTTAAAAAATGGGTAATAACTATTTTGAGTAGTTCGACAGTTCTTACTATAAGCACGATATCCGAGCTATTTAGCATCACCGGGGAAAGTGTATCGAGCTAAAAACAGACTATGTTGAGAAATAAAGATATTTTTTCCAGAACATTTTGTATATTCTTTGTTAGGTCGGGTACTTCTAGAACTACCCTCATGCATGATATTCCACGTGGCAACGATACCAGATGTGTGCCTCTCAATTATTAACAAAGGTTATTAAATAATGTTTGGTGTTTTATTTAACCATTCCGGATACTTATTTGTAACAGTTTTTTTTTATTTAAAATCTGACACAAAATGAAAAACTCTTAAAAATTTAAAGATAAATAACAGAAACAAAAATCTACAATTTTCATTAAAAGTTCCTTTATTTTGAAATGTCAATTATTTAATTCTATTTTATTTCCAAACTTGCTTTTTATCATTTTACTTTATAGTCATTATAAATAAATTATCATGTAAATAACAAAAACCCTAGGACGAAGAGTTAGAAATGACCCTACAACTGCCAATCACAAAATAAGAAAATCTTTTTTTTCTTAAATAATTTCTTAAACATTTTCTACAAAAAAAAAAAAACAAAAAAAAAAACAATGAAATTGCAATATTTTTTAATTGTTTTTTTTTCGTTATTAGGAGAAATTTATTTTCACTATATTTAATGAATTTTTTATTTTTATTTGTTTGTTTCTGTGTAAGCAAATTTTCTTACATGATTCAGAAAAAAAACGGAATTATTTTGTTTTATTCTGTTTTTCCCTAAATAATTGGATATTAACTGAAATTTAGCTCTCGATTTTTTGACCTAAGAGATTTAATATCTAATTTATTAAGTTAAAAATAAACATAATATATTTAGTCGATTAATTTTAAAAAATTCATGTCAAGGAGACAGTATAGAAATTTGGTAAAATATGCCAGTAAACACACAACTTGAAAAATGATTGCAAATTGATATAAATTTCAGATAAAACAGAATTTGATTAGATACACCACCCTTGAATAGATCGCAACGGGATATTATTATTCAATTTTTTTTTTCATATATTATGTGGACCTTTCGTTTTCGTCATTAAAAATAAGATATCATGAATGATAAGATACTTTGAGATTTTTCACGATTACAATTTTGATCCTTTATTTACGGGGCGGGGCGAAAATTTTGTATTCAGTCTATTTTCGTTTTATCGAACTATATACTTTTTGGGGCTGTATTTTATTTTTAGAAGAATAAATAATCAGTTTATGGTCTTGTTTGTACACTTCCTAATATCCTTTTTATTGTTTAATCGTTTCTTGTTGTGGGTATTCCAACATTAACGCAGGAAGTAATTTTAATAGAAAACACAGATTTATAATTAAAAAATTGTAATTTTTTTATTAATTCATAAATTAATATATTGGACTAGGAATCCAATATGAAGCGGTATAGCGGAACCCGAAATGATCTGCCATCGAGGATATTCTCCCCACGATCTTACCACCTCTTCTTGGACTCATTTCTTTCCTCCGTACAAGCCTCAGATCGCGCCACAGCGTCACACCGACCTCTCCGGCGATACAGCTTCTGCCATTCATCTGCAAGTATTATGATCGGTATCATCCCGACCACTATACAAAAAGCCTGGTGTATGCCACTATACACTCAACGTACTCCTACGATAGACAACTCCACGTGTGTAGGTTAATTAAATCAACCCATCTGCCCAAATTGGTGCATCATACAGCATAATTGATCCGACCACGGTAGCCAACAAAGTCCTCCTACTCTGCTTGCGTGCCCCAAGGTTCTACATTAGGCACGCCAGTACTATCATTATACCCGCAGCCTTCCCACCAACGTATAAAAGGTGTTCCTGAAACCGCTGCCTCACGTCAATCATCATGCCAATTACTTTCTAAGGATTATTTTATATAAATGTTGTTCACGAAAAGGTCTTAAATGATCCTTACGAGAGGTTTAATTTTGAGCCACTTCTTCAAGTATCTCGGATGGTATCTCTATAATAACTCGACACTAAACCTCACTCTCATGAATGAGGGAACTGTGAGCACCTATCGCAAATGAGCCGCGAACTCCATTATCGACCTGACATTCATTAGCAGTGTCCTAACAAAAGGGGGCTGCGAATGGAAGGTCGATGAAGAGTTCACAAATAGCGACCATCAAGCTATAATCTGGGAAATCAACAACAGTCCCAGAAGCGGGTGGCGCCACAGACCCACATGGAGGCAGCCAGTGGGCTGGAACAGCAAATGCTTTGATTAGGAGACCTTCAGGTTGATGATGAGCGGATCACCAGCGCCCCGGTCAACAACTGCCGAGGGCATCACAGAAGAGGTAGCAGCGACCCTGGTGGCAGCCAGCGATGCGTCGATGCCAAGGAATCGCCCGATCAACGGTCGAGCAGCAGTCTACTGGTGGAACCAGACCATCGCCCTACACCGGCGAGCATGCCTTAAGGCAAGAAGGCAACACCAACGTGCTTGTAAGCGAGACAGGGCCTCGACAGAGGAACTCAGACGGACCTACGAAGAGAAAAGGCGCCTTCTCAGAAACGCCGTCAACTCGAGTAAACGAGAATGCTGGAAGGAACTCTGTGCGGAAGTGGAGCGGGACCCGTGGGGCAGACCGTATAAGACGGTCATGCATAGGATTAAAAGCCTATATCGGCAGACCTGTCATTGGCGGAACAGAGTTGCAGAGTACGCGGAATCTATCATCAAGGATCTTCACACCACGTACGAAGAATAGGCTGCGAGGCGTCATAACATCGGGACAGCAGTAAAATATAATAAATAGTAAAATATTATAAGAACGCCCCGGCGAAGTAGTATTTACAAAGAGTGCCGCCGGGGAACCATCGTTCCGGGAGCAAGGGTAGAGGTACAGGTTAGGTTTTAGCGAGGTAAAAATCCCGCATAACTCGTCTGACAGGTAGAAGGCCTCCCAGTCGAGTACCTTTTGAAGATTTCCCCCTGTACCTCAATAATCTAAAAAAAAAAAATTATAATAATAACACGTGTAATGTTACCTTCCAAGCCTGCAAGTATATGCTGGTTTTTCAGCATACATGAGTGATTTAATGTACCTCAATAAAAAAATAGTCTAGAGGTGTCAAATAGCACGATCTAGGCGACCAAATCACCGGTCCGAAACGTTAGATAAATTGCTCAACGAACTTATATCTCAATATGTCCATTGTTTCACGTGCTTTGTGGCATGTAGCGCCGTCTATTTGAAACTAGATGTCGATCAAATGCATTTTTGGGTAAATATTTGCAAACTCTGACGGGCGTCATTGACTGTAACGTTGCGGCTAGCGTTATCTTTAAAGAAACACGAACCGATAAACCGTACCAAACACTGCGTTTTTCTGAGTGCAGAAAAATTTTGCTTATTCACATACCCATTCAACCATAAATGAGCTTCGTCGCTAAACATAATTTTTTAGTAAAAAAAAGCATTTTCCTCAAGTTCTTCCAAGGCCCACTGGCTTCAATTCTAGCACAATCTATATTTTATATGCTTTCAGACCAAGATCCTTAGGTAAAATGTTGCACATAGTCGAGCAACACAATACCAATTGCTGTGAACGGCCATAGATGGATAAATTGCGTTCTTCACCAACACTGGACGCTACGGCAGCAATATTTTCCTTTGTATGCCCTCTACGCACACGGGTTGGTGGTTTGATATCCAATTGCGTCAAATTGCTGCAAAATTTTGTCACTATAGCTTAAATTACCTGCTCAGTAGGTCAATAATAATGACCATAAAATGGTCGAAGTGCGCAAAATACATTTTTCACAGAACACGAATTTTAATAATGAAATTAAATAATTTATAACCGTTGTCCAGACATATGTTAAGTCTTTCTATGATATAAATGACAATGCTAACTGATCACTTTTAACTTTAACTTACGTCAAATTTTACATGTGATCTGTCAAAAATAAAAATATGAAAAACCAAGCAGCAAAAAAAATTGCTACTGCAACTTAATTTGCTACTCAAATAAAAATTTACTTTCAAGTCTATCTATTGGATCCGAGAATTAGATTTTATTCGATTTGACAGCTGTTGTAGTGGAACTGCCATAGGCCGGGGTCTCTTTTTCAACCAATAATCACATTATTTATATACTCGTATGCCATAGAGAGAAAGAATCGTTCATATAAAATCTCTCTTCTACCAAAGCAGCCTCCATTATAATCCCTAAATTGCAAAGTTCTTTTAAACATTGAACTCCTTCACGGGTACCACACCCTGCAAGTACAATATTTCATGTAAAATGATTATAGAGCACTCAATAAAATTATTAGGAACTAAGTTCTTCAAATATACATTTTTCCAACCTGCAGGAAGATTACAGTAGTCCTTTTTTCGTTGCTAAGAAAAAGCTATCTCATATTTCCGCTAATAATTTGAAAGCATTTTCATTATTGCCGTGCATCTACAAAATCTTGATAAAGATCTCAGCAACAAAACTTGATCAGGTATTTGCCAATAAACTCAATTTCCAACAACGTTGCTCCTGAACTGGTAGAAACTTCATGGTACGCACCACCGCTGATTTGTCGTCAAAACGCAAAATCGGAAATGATATTCCACAAGGGTCCAATCTATTTACGATCCTATTCAATACCTTAATTCCCTCTCTATCCCAGCTACTATCACTCTTTTTACTTGCATCTGGCACTAAGTTTAACATCTGCAACGTCCTAAGTACTTTTGAGATGCTCCCGAGATCACCTCATATTCGCAAACCCTGATGGTAATATTTTCTCTACTCTTCCTAGAGGAAGGGTAGAGAAAATATAAGGCCTACCTCCGTAGTAAGGCCTACCTCCGTCTTATGTTCCGCCAGTCCAAAACCAGCTACCAGGAGCTCACTACGAACAAAACGAACAGTTATAAGTTGTTAAACGTGGCCTTGCGGTCCGCAACATGAAACCACGAGTCGCCTTCGACTATAGGGATTGAGATACGCTCAATCAACGCACCACCATTGTTGGCAGTTAACAGTTAGTAATCAGTTACAAGCTGATTACTCCAACTGTTAGTGGCGAGGACTATCTGTTCTACCTCTTCTATACATTTTGCCACCACGACCATAGCAACATCCTCAGCAAATGTGATGATTCTCGCCTCCTCTGGAATATGGAGCCTGAGAATAGCATCAAACAACACTTTCCATAACAGGAGACTCATAACCGGGCCGCATTGAGATCCTCTTATGATCCTGTATAATCCTAACTCCCCCCCCCCACACCAGCTGCTTGACCGGAACACCCATTGCGCCCAGGGTGTCAATGATATAATCCCATTTTGCAGAGCATTCTTCACATCAAAAGTTATGATAGCGCAGTACCTTATGAAGCCGCTTCTGCACCTTTTGCCATATCAATAGCATCCAAGGTAGAGCATGGCCTCCTGAAGCTAAATTAGACTTCAGATAAACCCCTCTCTGCCCTTCGGTGAACTCCACCAATCGATTGTGTAGAATGCGTTCGAGAATTTTACCCGCCATGTCCAGTACACAAATTCGTCGTTCTGAGGAAAAACCCTCAAGTTGCCCCCTTCCCTTTGGTAGTAGCATCAGGCGTTGCCTCTTCTAAAGTTGTGGAAATTGACTCTCTGGTGTGCATTTTGGTCTGAGGAGAGATCCTTACTGTCAATTCTAAATGCTATGATCGTTTGATAGCTGCATTTTTTTTATTCCGAACCATAAGTGGTTTAAAAAAAACAGCGCCACAAGACAATAAAACATAATAAATTTTAACTTCATTATGTCAAAAATTCCCAGGATAAGTAATTTGGAAATTTTACTTAATACATAATATACACGTAATTCGGAGTTAAACTCTATTACTTAATACATAATATACTCTCAAATTACTCCTCTTGGAAACTTGGATAGATAATAATATAAAAAATAAAACGATGGAGCTGCCCCCTTTTTGCACCGGAGGATGCGACAAAAAAGTGAATAACATATTTCAAGTTATGTATTAACAATTTTTTTTCAAAAGTACATAATAAAGTAACTTCGTACCCAACAGTTTGCTCTTCTTCTTGGCTCTTCAGCTGGTCATTAAACCACATACAGTCTGGGGCACATATTTTATTGCGAGTTCTCGGACATGTAGATATTTGGGGCGCTTAAGTGGTAACGGCCCAGAGTAGAAGAGAGATGTAGAAGCAGGTAAAGTCAACGTAACGCCATGTCTCTGAAGGATAAACAAGTCCTTTAGCAAGGCAGAGGCAACACTGCTGCATTCTACGCCTTTTGCTGTATACGCAAATGACACGGTAGGAAGATATCCCAAATTTTCGTTTCCTTTTGTTTGAAACGGTTGTTTTGAAAGCCCCTTTAAAATGACCAGTGAAATCTAAAACCATATCTTGGGAAACTGGAACTACTATAAATTTGCGACATGTATTTTTAACCAGTTGAACCCATTTTTCTGGCAAATAGATCTTTTCCCGTTTCCTTTTCTCTTTTTCGATTAAACCAAAGCTCCTGTCGCAAGGAAGAAAACTGTGCCCCGGTTCTGGAAATCTGTGTATTATTTCAGAAAATCTGTTAGTATTTGCAAGAAGTGTATAAAGGTACTGAGCCAAGACTTTGTTTTTATTTTGTGAGCTGCAGTTATCGGAATAAAGATATATTTTTCTGACTGTT
Source organism: Atherix ibis (assembly GCA_958298945.1). Classification (NCBI taxonomy): domain Eukaryota; kingdom Metazoa; phylum Arthropoda; class Insecta; order Diptera; family Athericidae; genus Atherix; species Atherix ibis. The sequence continues at coordinate 22,683,288 of OY282605.1, read as the reverse complement.
GGTGCTAAAAAGTTCTCAAGAAAATAGTGTAAAAAGCTTACTACATCATTAGCTCCTTTCTTAGCTATGGTTTCATCGTAAATTAAAAAGTACGATTTCCTAGAACTAGCTGCAAAAATTCAAAAATTATATTCCCACAGTTGCCGTTTAAAGAAATCGTCACCACTAGTTACATGTGGGAGAGGCATATAAGTTGTAGTAAAAATTAATCCATTATTTTACCAATAGATGGCTTTAGGAGTCTGTATCTCCCGTTTTAAAAGTGCGATCGGGTTGCACTAGATGGCGTTAGAAAGATAAGATTTCGTCATACAGTTTTGTGATTACTTGACTCAGTATTTTTTTAGCACGCATCAAAGATGGAGACCAACAAAGAGAAAATACGCCATATTTTACAGTTTTTCTTCGATAAAGGCGAAAACGCAAGCCAGGCAGCTGAAAATGTGAATAGTGTTTATGGTCCTGATACTGTAACAGCAAATCATGCGCAATTTTGGTTTTGTCGATTCCGTTCCGATAATTTTGATGTCAAAGATGCACCACGCTCTGGAAGGCCAATTGTCGAAAATGTCGATAATATATTGGAAATCGTCGAGTCCGACCGTCACGTAAGTACTGTTCCAATTGCCCAGGAGCTAAACATTGCACAAAAAACCGTTTGGAACTACTTAAATAAGGCTGGATACAAAAAGAAGCTCGATGTATGGGTGCGACACGAGTTATCGCAAAAAAAACTCATGGACCGAATTTCCATCTGCGAATCGCTGCTGAATCGCAACAATATCGATCCATTTCTGAAGCGGATGGTTACTGGTGATGAAAAGTGGGTCACTTACGACAACGTCAAGCGACAACGGTCGTGGTCAAATCGCGGTCACCCGGCGCAAACGGTGGCCAAGCCAGGATTGACAGCCAGGAAGGTTTTGCTGTGTGTTAGGTGGGACTGGCAGGGAATCATCTACTGCTCCTCTACGGCCGAACTCTTAATTCGGACCTACGATGTTCATTCAACAAGTACTTAGCCTCACCGCCCGATAGAACTGCTGTCACAAAAGAAATTTACCATCGTGCAGAACATTCTTTTAGTAACCTACTGTCAAAGTTTCAGTCGATTCCCTTCATTAGTTTTGTTTTGAGAGCCTTTGAAAGCGAGCGTGTCGGTAAGAACAATATCGTTCGGTGATTAGATTCTTGTTTTTGGAAGGGAAAACGCGCAGCGAAATCAAAGATCGCTTGGATGCTATGTATGGTGATTCTTCTCCTTGCGACCGTCAAGAATTTGTTCAACGAGTTTGTTCGTGGCCGCACGTCGGTTTTTGATGAGCCACGCCCAGGTGCCCCGAAAACGGCTGCTATGGAGGAAAACGTTAAAAAAGTCCACGATCTCGTATTGGCAGACCGTCGATTGAAGGTTCACGAGATAGCTGAGACTGTGGGCATCGCAGTAGGAATGGTGCATCATATTCTACACGAAGAACTGGGCATGAGAAAGCTGTCGGCGCGATGGGTGCCGCGTTTGCTCACATCGGAAAACAAGCGCAACCGTGAGACCACATCGGCGACGTGTTTGGCGCTGTTTCAGCGCAATCCAGTGGAATTCTTGCATCGTTTCGTGACCGTCGACGAAACATGGATTCACTGGTACACACCAGAGACCAAGGAACAGTCGAAACAGTCGACTTCACCCGGCGAACGTGCTCCGAAGAAGGTGAAGACTGTTCGATCGGCCGGAAAGGTGATGGCCACCGTTTTCTGGGATTCACAAGGTGTGATCAACATCGATTACCTCGAGAAGGGCAAAACAATCACGGGGCGCTACTATGCTGACTTATTGGGCCGATTTGACGTCGAATTGAAGAAAAAGGGGCCCCGCTTTGCGAAGAAAAAAGTGCTGTTCCACCACGACAACGCGCCATCCCACACCTCCGCTGTCGCCATGGCCAAATTGGTCGAATTGCGCTACGAATTGCTGCCCCATCCACCGTACTCTCCAGATTTGGCCCCCTGTGACTATTTTTTGTTTCCAAACCTGAAAAAATCACTTGCCGGGAATAGATTTGGGTCGAATGAGGAGGTCATCGTCGCCACGGAGGCCTATTTTGCTTCCCTCGAGAAAATGTATTTTTGGACGGGTTTAAAAAAATTAGAGCATCGCTGGGCCAAGTGTATCGAGCTTGAAGGAGATTATGTGGAAAAATAAATTACCACCTTTCCAAAATGTTCGTTTTTCTTTTGTAGGCTAAGTACTTGTTGAATGACCCTCTTATACTGTCAACAGTTGAATGACTCGTATACCGTCTGAAAGAAGCAATCGCCCAGAAGCGGTCAGCTTTTTTTTTTTTTTATTTGACAGGTTTCATTTCTACATTATACATTATGACACATATACACATAGTCATGAGACACAGTCGCTTCGATGGAGCATATAGCGGCACAAAGAATACACGTCTCTAGTTGGTGGTAGAAGGCTTCTTTTTTTTTTGTTGGCGTCATCATCTACTTCGGTTGGGGCATAGCACTGCACGATGGTAATCTTTCGGAACTTCGAGTGGAGCCTGGCTGTCAGAAGACGGTCGGAGACCGGTTTGTAGCCCATGAGAGATCTCTTTTTGCGTTGGCCGATAGGATCAATCCGACTCCACAGTGGTGGCCGCTGTCGTTGCCGCTGTAGATGAAGTGTTCACCCGTCTGCGTTGTGAGGGCTCCCTTGATGTTTCCACCTTGTCTCGGAAGGCTCCCAGGATGTCGAGGTTGTAAGCGTTTTTTTTGGGAGGGCAGCCAGTCGAGAAGTTTTTTGGGAGAGAGTCCTGCACGTTCCAGGTACCTATTCGGGCTGTTCGATGAAAACCAGATGAGTTTTTTTGCCTGAGGTACGGTATGGTTGATTCTTTTTGTGCTGTTTCTTGATAAGGTGGTTTTTATAGCTTGCGGCTTATCAGGCCAGCGAAGGAACCTCCAGTAACGTTGGGGGACCCTACGGACTACATATAAGGCTTGTAGTCGGCCTCTCACCCCGGCACCATGCCGAGATGGCGGCAGCGGGAATCGAACCCGCTACCTACCGAGTGTGAGTCGGTCGACACATACACGGTTAAACCTGCGGCACGCGGTGTTCCCAAGCGGTCATCCATCCAAGTACTAACCACGCCCAGTCCTGCTTAACTTCGGTGATCGGACGAGAACCGGTGGATCCAGGACGGCACAGCCGCTTTGGCTAATAGGAGAGGAATTATGTTCCATCAGGATAACGCCAGGCCGCATACATCGATAGTGACTCGCCAGAAGTTCCGGGACCTTTTCTTATGCATCCACCTTATAGTCCGGACCTGGCACCAAGTGATTATCACCTCTTCCTGTCTATGACGAATGATTTTGAAGGTAAAAAATTCGCCTCAAGAGAAGATTGTGAAAATCGACTGTCCCAGTTTTTTGCCAATAGGGACGAGGGTTTCTATGAGAGAGGCATTATGAAATTACCTCCAAAATGGCAACAAGTTATCGAACAAAAAGGTGTATATTTGACCTAAATCGTATCATGCTATCTATGCTAAATAAAACCTTCAAAAATAATGAATTTCTTTTTACTACAACTTATATTTTGTTGGAAATCGAAAGCTAACAGCTCCATCTCATCCTTGTTATCTGAAATTTCTGCGCTGTCTTCTTTCATTTTTGTATAGAAATATTTTGCTTTTTTCTGGTGCACCTCTTTTTCAGTTACAAGATCCTTTTTCACATTGATATGAAATTATAAACTATTGCAAGCATTTATCACGCATGTTCATTCAGTGCAAAAACGAGGCAGCTCCGGAGCTGCCTGCTTTTTGCACGGGATTCAATAAGGGATTATCTACATAATCTTTATATTTTCGCAGTGAATTAAGGCAGCTGCCTCGTTTTTCCACTGATTGTTAGAGCAGCTTTGGAATACTTTACATCCACTAGAGAAAAAAAAATCTCCAAAAATGGAGCTGCCTCCTTTTTGCAGCGGGTGTATAACTTAAAAATGCGGGATTGACAACAGATGGCATAACTTTTACACATGGTTTGTGTTAATAATAACTCATATGGCATTTTGGAGGTTAAACATCTGTCATTCATTCTCGATTAGTCATTGAACGAAATAGTGTAAACAACAAAGTTTTTTTTTTTGTTTCAAAAATGTCGAATTTCGTACCAAAAAAGTCCCATTTGCGGAAAGTGTTGATTTACTTCTTCAAGTGCAGCTGAAGCACATCGATTGCTCACCGAAGCTTATCCTGAATATGTTAAATCGATTTCAACGTACGAGAGATGGTTTGTGCGGTTCAGAAGTGGTGATTTTGACACGGAAGACAAAGAACGACCAGGTCAGCCAAGATGAAGATTTGGAGGCATTACTCGACGAAGACTGCTATCGAACTCAAGAAGAAATTGCAAAATCATTGGGAGTCACTCAAGCAGCCATTTTAAAACGTTTGAAAGCAGCAGGATTCATCCAAAATCAAGGAAATTGGGTCCCCCATATGAATTGAAGCCGAGAGACGTTGAAAGGCGATTTTGCATGTCCAAAATGCTGCTTGAACGGCAGAAAAAGAAGTCGTTTTTGAATCGAATCATTACTGGCGACGAAAAATGGATTCATTACGACAACCCAAAGTGCAAAAAATCGTATGTGAAGCCCGGCCAACCAGCCAAATCAACGCCAAAGCCAAATATCCATGGCACCAAGGTAATGCTCTGTATTTGGTGGGATCAGAAGGGTGTGATCTATTATGAGCTATTGAAATCGGGCCAGACGATCACAGGCGACCTCTACCGAACACAATTAATCCGTTTGAAGCGAGCATTGGCCGAAAAACTCCCGGAACATGCGACCAGACACGAAGCCATAATTTTCCATCATGACAACGCTCGGCCTCATGTTGCAAGACCGGTTAAAAATTATTTAGAAAACAGTAGCTGGGAAGTTTTGCCTCACCCGCCTTATAGCCCAAACCTTGCCCCGTCCGACTACCATTTGTTTAGATCCATGCAAAACGCCCTCTCCGGAATACGCTTCACTTCAGAACAGGGCATCAAAAATTGGCTCGATTCATTCTTGGCCTCAAAATCGGAGCAGTTTTTTTGGCGCGGAACCCATATGTTACCAGGAAGATGAAAAAAGGTAGTGGCTTCCAATGGACAATACTTTAAATAACACCCATTGTACGGGTCGTTCAATAAGTCCTTAGAATATCCAAGAAATTGCGCTCGTAGTGTTGGTAAAGATTTTTTTTTGTAAGTAGCATTATCGACAGGAAAGCTGTGAAAATTTCAGCTCAATCCATAGCGTAGGATAGATCTCCATTTGAAAGGCTTAAGCCCGAAAGAAATCAAAGCCGAGTTGGATGCAGTTAATGGCACATCTGCACCTGTGTTTGCGATGGTTTACAATTGGGTGAATGAATTTAAACGTGGCCGTTCATCCACAAAAGATGAACATCGTTCAGGACGCCCAGTTGAGGTGTCTACTCCTGAAATCATCGACAAAATTCACGATCTGATTTTGAACGATCGGCGAATTAAAGTGCGCGAATTAGTTGAGGCCACGGGCATATCACAAGGTACAGTCGCTTCAATTTTGCATGAAAAATTGTCTGTGAAAAAAATTTCGTCAAGATGGGTGCCGCGTTTGCTCTCAGAGGAGAATAAGCGCAATCGTGTAGTGGACTCTGAGGCTATGCTGGCACTCTTTCATCGAATTCCTTCGTCGATGTGTCACTGTGGACGAAACTTGGATACACTACTACACTCCAGAAACGAAGAGACAGTCATCACAGTGAATTTTCAAGGGTGAACGGGCTCCGAAGAAGACAAAAACTGTGCCATCGGCCGGCAAGGTGATGGCCACGGTCTTTTGGGATTCGCAGGGCATCATTTTTATCGACTACTTGGAAAAAGGAAAAACAATAACAGGAGCGTATTACGCGTCGTTATTGCAACGGTTGAGCAAGGAAATCGCCCCCATCTGAACAAGAAAAAAATCCTCTTGCATCAGGACTATGCGCGTGTGCACACCTGCGCTGTTTCCATGGCCAAAACGTGGCGGACGACGGTTCACTTCCAACGAGGACGTCATTGCTCAAACGGATGAGTATTTTGCAGAACTTCCGAAATCCTATTTTTTGGACGGGATAAAAATTTTGGAAAAACGGTTCGAAAAGTGTATAGAGTTAAAAGCAGATTATTGAAAAATAAAAATTTTTTTTTTTAAAAAACAGATTTTTTTCATCTTTTTCTAAGGACTTATTGAACGACCCTCGTATAATATCAAGATTCTCAAGCAACATAAATAAATAAAAATTTTATCAAAATCGAAATTTCCAAAATGTATAATTTAATATGACTTTCCGAAACGCTAATTGGATGAGTTTATAAATAATATTTTTTTTCTTCTGAAAACGAGTTATTATTTATATTGTAAAAGCCAAAGTTACCATAATCAATTGATGCTAATTGAATGCGATTTGTTAGAATTTGTCATCAAATTTTTCTGGAAATGGCCAAAGTGTTAACAGCATAAATATTATGAGAAGAATAATATTTCAATTATGTAATAATTAATACCCTCTCACATTTGGTCAATTTTTTTTTTCCCAAATAAAAAAAAAACTGTTTGGAGAATTTATAATAATTCCCTTTTTACTTATTAATATTTTATGAAGCCTGCCATATGCAATACAAACCGTATTTTTTTTTTGCCATTTAAGACCTTCTCTGTTCTGCTGCTTAACAAATAGTCTCGCATTTGTAAAAAAAAATGTTCACTTCAATCGTTGTGTGATTCATTGGTGAGGATTGTGGTTGAAAGTTGTAGCAATAACATCAGTGCGAATGGAGATTTTTTGAATAGTGAGATTTTTCCAAATAAATAATTGTGTAAAAAGTCTAAATGCACAAATTAGAGACTATTAACAGCAATAGCACTTGTTAGATCTACGAAACTTCATCATCCGAATCGTGTAGAAATTCACTGCTACTCATTTGATTGATGATTTTTGTTTCGACGACTTTTCACCTTTTGCTGTGACGTGTGATTATTTAATCGTCTTCGAGAAGTTTCTTTATTTCCACCTAGACTCGTTCTAAGTTACTTTTGTTTGGCTAAATAAACTTAGTTATTCGTTCGTTACGATACCATACAACTAGTTAAAAGTATCTAAGCATGGCTGAGTAAACTTGACGGCAAAAACAAAGATTTCTTTTCAATAGTTTTTTCCCCCCTCCGCTTCCCTTATTATTATTTATTTCTTTTACTTTCCAGTAGGTTTCTTTTCTATCTCTCCAAATCTTAACTTAAGGTTCAACTTTGGTACCGGATAAAAATTCCAAAATGAACAATAAAAAAGTTTCACATTTGAAAGAATCTGTATTTTGTCTGACTCATTACATTATGAATAGATGAAATATTGAACAGATAAAAATTGTAAAATTTACTTTTGACAGTTTATTGGTTAAAATGGTTGAAAAGTTACGGGGTTGGACGGGGGGAGATAAAGTTTTTAAAATTGATTGCGGCGGTGCCATTTTTTTGAAGAGATTTTTTTATAAGATTTTTTTCTCCTTTTTTTTGTTTTTGCTGAGTTATCTGTGGTTTGTGACAGAAAAGTAACGAGACAGATTTATACATTCATGTGAAGTGCTTGTTATGTGCTGTTTATTTAGTTTAGGAAGTAAGGAAGTTCGGAAGGATAATCTTTTTTCGTTACCTTGGATGGGAGAAAAATTTGTATTCTATTATCATGCTGGGTATGGGATTTTTATTTCACTTGCCAAAACTCTGAAGAGTAAATATTTTCCAGGGTGATGGGGCAGTAACGTACACTTTAGAGCGTAGGAAAGAGGGGGGGGGGGGGGTGATTGGATATCACGTATAAAATTAAGAGAGAGAAAGTCAGTCGCGGTTGACCTGAGAGGCAATGCGGAAAAGAATAAAACTGGAGAGGAAAATTTTTAAAAAAAAAGCGTTAATTTTTTTAAAAAATCTGGCAACCCAGCAAAAAGAAAGACGCCTTACTATGGAGAGGAATCAATCGTCAGCCATGAAGGGGATCAGGTGGTGTTGGTCACCAATAGAAATTCCCTTTTCTGCCCTCGACACCCTAAGCCAAGCTTCCCATTCCTACACCCTAAGCCAAGCTTAAGTGCCCCTAAGATAAGCTTCCCATTCAGCAGTAACTTCTTCGTCAAAAGCTCCGCATTCCGCAGGTTCAAACGACCATTTTCGGCGATTGATTGTAAATCGATCTTCGGCAATTTGACAGAATTTATTCTCACTGAAATCTTCCCCAACGAAACTTCCGTGGACGTTAACCAGTTTTAAGTGTGACAGAAAAGTAACGAGAATGATTTTTAAATTCATGTGAAGTGCTTGTTATGTGCTATTGGTTTAGTTTAGGAAGTAAGGATGTTCGGAAAGATAACCTTTCGTCGTTACCTTGGCTGTGAGAAAAATTTGTATTCTATTATCATGCTGGGTATGGGATTTTTATTTCACTTGCCAAAACTCTGAAGAGTAAATATTTTCCAGGGTGATGGGGCAGTAACGTACACTTTAGAGCGTAGGAGGGAGGGGGGGGGGTGATTGGATATCACGTATAAAATTAAGAGAGAGAAAGTCAGTCGCGGTTGACCGGAGAGGCAATGCGGAAAAGAATAAAACTGGAGAGGAAAATTTAAAAAAAAAAAGCGTTAGATTTTTTTAAAAAAATCTGGCAACCCAGCAAAAAGAAAGACGCCTTACTATGGAGAGGAATCAATCGTCAGCCATGGAGGGGATCAGGTGGTGTTGGTCACCAATAGAAATTCCCTTTTCTGGCCTCGACACTCCTGCCTAGATGTGGAAAGTGTCCCTAAGCCAAGCTTCCCATTCAGCAGTAACTTCTCCGCATTCCGCAGGTTCAAACCACCATTTTCGGCGATTGATTGTAAATCAATCTACGGCAATTTGACAGAATTTATTCTCACTGAAATCTTCCCCAACGGAACTTCTGTGGACGTTAACCAGTTTTAAGTACCAAACTTCCATCTGCACTCCCTCCCTTACCATGGTTGCAATAAGCAATAAAAATTACGCACTAATTCCTCTTGTGTTGGTGGACTTTATCTTCATCCCCGGCCTATAATTCTTCCAGTTTGTGTGTAAATTTTTCTTTTTTCCTCGAAACATTTTTTATATTCGGTTTTCGGTATGTTCATCAGTGATTCCTGCGATTTTTCTCTCGGCTGTTGAAACGCGTTCCTCGTAATGGTTTTTTAACTCGATTGAACAGAAAGAAGTCACAGGGAGCTAAATCAGGTGAATTCGGTGGTTGTTGGATGGTATTTGTTGCATTTTTCGTCAAAAAATTACGAATAATGATGGGACTGTGCGACGGTGCGTTATTATCTGCAAAATCCACGAGTTTTCTACCCACAATTCTGGTCTCTTTCGGCGAATTGCTTCACGAAAACGTCTTATAACGCCCAAATAAAAAAAAAACCGTGAGCATTGCCTTCTTTTTTGACTGAAAACGACGTGATTTTTTTGGTCTCGGCTCATTTGGTGAACGCCATTCACTTGCCTGATGTCTCGATTGCGTGTCGTACTCATAAACCCACGTCTCGTCTCCAGTAATGATCCTTTTGATGAATGTGGGATCGGATTCAGCCTCGCAAATCATGTCTTTTGCGACGTTAACATGGTCTCTTTTTTACATAAAATTGAGGTCTTTTGGCACCAACTTTGCTGCTACACGACGGAAACCCAAATCATTAACCAAAATGTCTTGGACGGATCCACAGACAATGTTCAAGTCCTCCGCTATCTCTCTGATGGTTAATTTGCGGTTATTGACCAACATTTCTTTTACTTTATCAATGTTTTCGTCGGTTTTCGATGTCGATGGTCTGCTACTGCGTTCATCATCTTCGATACACTCACGACCTCTTTTGAACCGCTCGTGCCACTGGTAAACGACCGTTTTCTTTAGAGAATCGTTACCGAAACACTTTTCCAACATTTCCAACATTCGCGCACCATTAAACTCGTTTTTTACGCAAAATTTAATACAAGTTCGTTGTTGCAAATTTGAATCCATTTCTAAAATTGTAAAAAATCGCCAACACACACAGAGGTAGATGTACTCTTGGTTACGTAACTTTTGCAAATGTGAAGCTATGACGCTAAGATTTAGAGGGAATATCAACAACAGATGTACCAACTTAACAAGAAAAGAACAGAACTCAAATCGGAACAATGGGAGCGCCACGATCAAGGTAGTATATGAGAAAGACCAAAGTATAAGCTATGTGAAAGGGACTTCCGCAATGTTGCCATATTTCTCTCAGTTACCAGATTTTCTACCACACTTCATACATAAACAAAAAAAGCCTAAGAAACTTTATATACAAAAAAAAGAAGAACAATCCAAGAAAGTTGTTATTTGAATTAAGTAACGCCAATTTGTATCAGCCAATTTCATAATAAATATTGGGTTGTCAAGAAAGTAATTTCGTTGTTTCCCAACAGAGGACTTAATTGTATTTTTTCACAACCAACTTTACACTTAAGCCCCATAATCATATGTATTTTGACAGCTGACATAGCAAGGCTTGCTTGTGACAAATTCGATTGATTCTGCAAAGTAGTTTTTGGTTGATACCCTTTTAAATATGAAAAGTGAAAAACTGCATTTTCGGCATATTTTCCTTTTTTATTGTAGAAAAGATAAAAATGCTGTTCGAGCAAGAAAAAAATTATCCGATGTGTATGGAGAAGATGTGTTCAGTGAGCCCCAGTGCCAAAATTGGTTTGCAAAATTTCGATCCGGCAATTTTGATCTCGAAGATGCACCACGTTCTGGAAGACCAGTTGAAGCTGATGAAGACACATTAAAGGCATTTATTGATGCAAACCGGCGAATAACAACTCGTGAGATCGCTGAGAGATTAAATTTATTGAATTGGACTATTCATGATCATTTGAAACGGCTACGTTTTATCTCAAAGCTCGACTTATGGGTTCCTCATCTTCTTACGGAAAAAATTTGTGCCGTCGCATTGACGTTTGTGATTTGCTTCTCAAACGCTAAGAAAATGATCCATTTTTAAAGCATACCATATCATCAGTGTGGACGAGAAATGAGTTGTCTGCAACAATGTTAAGCGCAAAAGATCCTAGAGTAGAAAAGATTAATTGGCTCAAAGCACTTCGAATGCCAATATTCATCAAAAAAAAATGTGGGATTTCTAAGGAATTGTTTATTTTGAGCTTCTACCGAACAACGCAGCGATCAATTCTGAAGTGTACTGTCATCAGTTGGACAAATTGAATGATTCACTTAAAGAAAAAAGCCCAGAATTGGTCAAATAGGTAAGGTATAGTGTTGCAACAGAACTCGAATCGGAACGATGGGAACGCCACACTCCCATTGTTCCGGCAAAAATCAAGGTCGTTTTTTTTCTGTTTATTTAACGTTTTCTATTAAACAAAACTGAAAAATATCCGACATTACAACCATCGATGTTGGACTTTAGTAGGGAAGCGAGAAAGCCATGAGAATTTTTTTCAAATTATTCTCCTTGTTATGGCAAATCACACCATTTAGCGTAACGTTAATCTCATTACCAAATGGAATTTCGCCACGAGACCGAAGTATACTCTTCGTGGTAGTGCTGGAAGGCTTCAACCGAAATCGCCTTCAAACAATGAGGTGCGAACCCTTTAGGGTGCTTTAGGGGTGTGAACCCTGAAATTCTGGTAGGCGTTCCTACAGGTACTCGAAAGGAAAAACGCTTCCCAATTCAGAGTAATATGTTTTAAATGCCAACTTGGCGTTAAGGGCCCAACATTTTTCGGTGGACCGGTTTGACATTGTCAAGATCCTAAAAACCGCCAAAAATGGATCCTGACTTTTGGCGTAGGCTTTGCCATCGATTTTCCTATTTGAAGAAAGTCGTAAAAATACCCGCCTCTGTAACCACACAGAAAAAGTCTTTTTGGTGTATTTTTTTTTATCTTGACGAATAAAGACATATCACAAAGGCTATGGTCAGAAAAATAGTAGGGCTAGCAAACCACAAAAATTCCCTTTTCTCTAATGAAGATGACCGTGTGACCAGGGTTCTTGTAATGTCGGACAATCTAACTGTCTGTTTCTGAGCCATTTAAACAACATCTTTATAAAAATAAGTCCTTCAAAAATAGAAGTCCTTCAAAAGTCTCACATATTTATCAGATTTCGAACGCTAAATAATGCCATTCTAAAGCAACAATCGTCTTCCACTTCTTCATGCACCTACCAAACAACATCCCCCCCCCCCCCCTTTTCATAATCACCCTCCTTAAGAAGTTATTGTCTCTTGTATCGAAATGACGTTCTTTTTGATCTTGACGAATAAAGGACAGATCACAAGAGCTATGGTCATAAATAAGGAGGCTACGGAACCACAGGAATTCCTTTTCAAAAATGACATTTTTTTAGGTTTTTTTTTTACAGTATCAAAATAAGGTCTTTTTTTTAGGGGTTTTTTAATGTTGATGAATAAACACAAGTCACAATTGTCACAAGGACTATACAATGAACCGTTTTTCTGAACCATTTAAGAAACTTTTGTATAAAAAGAAGTTCGCATGCTGTAACGTTAAAAATATAAAATTCAATTTTGGCCTGGCCAGAGTACAGTGAAGAGCCCTTGTATTTTTTCAAAATGTCGGTCGATAAAGTGCATTTACGTCATTGTTTACTTTATGAATTTCGTAAAGACAATACCGCCAGTGTGGCAACCAAAAACATTTGCGAAGTGTATGGAACAAATGTCATCAAAAAACCAGGCACAAAGATGGTTTACAAAATTCCGATCTGGGGATTTTTCACTAATTAATAAACCCCGTACCGGGCGGCCATTGAAGTCTGATGACGACAAGTTAAAAGTCATAATTGACACCAATCCACGTCTAACCACCAGGGAGATCTCGTCGATGATGGACGTCAACCAAACAACCGTATTAAGACATTTGAAGCGTATGGGGATGGTTTCGCGGTACGACGTTTGGATACCTCATCAATTGTCGGCTGCCAATTTATTGGATCCTGTTTCAACGTGCGTTGCTTTGAGTGCGAGACAAAAACATTAACCTTTTTTGCATCGTTTGGTAACGGGAGATGAGAAATGGGTCGTGTACAGCAACGTGACAAGAAAAAGACATTAGGCTATACCTGGACAAGCCCCATTAACAACTTCGAAAGCCGAAATCCATCAAAAAAATGATGGCTTTGTGTTTGGTAGGATTGTAAGGGTATTGTGTATTTTGAACTCTTGGAACGTAATCAGACAATTACAGCAGAACGATATTGTCAGCAATTATCCAAATTGAACATCGCCCTTCAAAAGGATAGACCAGAATTGGTCAACAGAAAAGGGGTATGAGGGTCGTTCAATAAGTCCTTAGAAAAAGATTGAAAAAAACAGTTTTTAAAAAAAAAATTTATTTTTCAACATAATCTGCTTTTAGCTCTATACACTTTTCCAACCGTTTTTCCAAAATTTTTATCCTGTCCGAAAAATAGGATTTCGGAAGTTCTGCAAAATACTCATCCGTTTGAGCAATGACGTCCTCGTTGGAAGTGAACCGTCGTCCGCCAAGCCATTTCTTCAGATTGGGGAGAAGAAAATAGTCACTCGGGGCCAAATCTGGTGAATAAGCGGGATGCTGCAACAATTCCGTTCTCAATTCCACAATTTCGGCCATGGAAACAGCGCAGGTGGGCACACGCGCATTGTCCTGATGCAAGAGGATTTTTTTCTTCTTCAGATGGGGGCGTTTCTCTTTGATTTCCTCGCTCATCCGTTGCAATAACGACGCGTAATACGCTCCTGTTATTGTTTTTCCTTTTTCCAAGTAGTCGATAAAAATGATGCCCTGCGAATCCCAAAAGACCGTGGCCATCACCTTGCCGGCCGATGGCACAGTTTTTGCCTTCTTCGGAGCCCGTTCACCCTTGAAAATCCACTGTGATGACTGTCTCTTCGTTTCTGAAGTGTAGTAGTGTATCCAGGTTTCGTCCACAGTGACATATCGACGAAGGAATTCGGCAGGATTGCGATGAAAGAGTGCCAGCATAGCCTCAGAGTCCACTACACGATTGCGCTTATTCTCCTCTGAGAGCAAACGCGGCACCCATCTTGCTGACATTTTTTTCACAGACAATTTTTCATGCAAAATTGAAGCGACTGTACCTTGTGATATGCCCGTGGCCTCAACTAATTCGCGCACTTTAATTCGCCGATCGTTCAAAATCAGATCGTGGATTTTGTCGATGATTTCAGGAGTAGACACCTCAACTGGGCGTCCTGAACGATGTTCATCTTTTGTGGATGAACGGCCACGTTTAAATTCATTCACCCAATTGTAAACCGTCGCAAACACAGGTGCAGATGTGCCATGAACTGCATCCAACTCGGCTTTGATTTCTTTCGGGCTTAAGCCTTTCAAATGGAGATGTTTGATGACAGCCCTAAACTCGCTTTTTTCCATTGTTATGCACAAATAAATGTCGTTAACTTTAATCGACGATAGAAATTGATCGAGCTGAAAATCTTTACCGACACTACGAGCGCAATTTCTCGGATTTTCTAAGGACTTATTGAACGACCCTCGTAGTGTTTCATCACGAAAACGCACGACCACAAGTGGCTATGATGACCCAACACAAGCTGAATTGGGATGTTATCAAGAATCCACTGTATTCTCCAGATCTTGCTCCTTCCAATTTTCAGTTACCATATTCCGATCAATGCAAAATTTTTTAAATGATAAAAAATTTGATACAATAGAGCAGGTAAAAACATCCCTTACTACATTTTTCGCATCAAAATCTACGGAATTTTACACTAATGGTATTAATAAGTTGATAGAAAGACAGAAGAAGGTTATAAGAACGGATAGAAATTATATTATTGATTAAATAAATAATACAAATCTAAAAAAAAATTTTTAATTGTATATGTAAAAAACGGTCATAACTTTTGCATTCACCCAATAAAATTGGAAAAAAATGGTCTATAAAAAATAATTTTTTTTACAAAAAAAAATTTTTAATTGTAATAATTACAAAATGATATTTGATTACATTTTACAAACTATAAAATGGATATTTCGTTACAAAATAATCTAACCACCACTTCTTCCAGATATTATCATTATTTTTAAGTTTTTTTTTCATTAGTTAATTATTAAAATAAATAAGTTTATTTCCCCTATGAGTATCTGTGACAAAGACTTTACTAAGAATTATTCCAAAAAGAACTTATTTTTTGACTAAATTTGTTAAAACCACAAAATAATCAGTACTGCTCATAATAAAATGTGAAGTAATTTTTCCATATTAATAAAAGAAAGAAAAATTTGTGTCGTTAATTATTTCGTTAAACAGAAATAAGAAAAATTCGAAATTCTTTAAAAAAAAAATAATGAATATCAATTTAAATTAATAATCATCGCTTTCTTATCGAATTCGAGTCATTTTTTATTTATTTTTATTGTCAACAGCTGTACATAATTTATGTATCATATGAAAAAAAAGCGACTTTGATTTATATTAGTAATTATAATTTTTGGTGACTAAATTTCGTTTTTTCCTGATGTCTTTCAGATTGATCCATTTTCGAAGATGTTTTTTTTTTCCATAAATGAAAATATTTCACAGCAAAATTCTTTTTAACTACTATCCAACATGTCTGATAAGCCACGGTATATTAGATGAGTTAATAATGATTTTTCTCGGTAAGAAAAATATTGTAAGTAAATAAAGATGAATGGAAATTGTTTTAAGTAAATACTAGTAGTTGTGACTAAGACAAGTTGTTTGTTGATGTTTTTCTTCTTTTTATTTGAGTTTTTGTAAAAATCTTGTCAGCTTACGCACATACCTGATGGGGGGGAATACCCTGACAGCTCATAGTATCGATATTTATGAATGAATAACGTAAACATAAAACCGACATAAGTAATTGACCGCAGAACATCCAATTCTATAACAGATAAAAAATAGGTAAACTGGAAAGAATTCAGCTACTACGTGAATATTTGATGATATTACTAAGAGGCTTAAGCTATTGCGAAAACCCCAGCAAAAAAAAATTATTAACAATACCTAAAAGAAGTATAGGAGCTCCTTTTTTTCCCCAACCATAATAATTAACGGATGATTGTGCAGTTTTACCGTAAATTTTACGGGAACATTTTTTTTTTTTGTAAAAAGACAAAGTCTTCTTCTACAAAGGTTAACGACAGGATGAAGGAGAACAATTTTAAAAATTCGTATATAAATCTTATGATTTTTTGTAGGGTGTTGGGTGATGGGGGGGGGGGGGGGTGTGTTGTGTTGTTGAGGAAGAAAATTGCCTTCGAAAGTTCGACATTATTTGGGGGGAAAAAAGTGTGCATTTTCGATTGAAGTGAAATTTTAATTTTCTGAGAATATGAAAGCCCAGCGATGAATCCCAACCAGAGTTCACAAAGAGTCTCTTTGGACCATTTCTGTTCTTCTAATTGACTAATGACCGATACTCTTATGAATTTCCGGACATTTTTCAATTCCATACCAAACAAAAGGACTCAGCGAGACACAAATATATTGTAGTAATATTACCAAACAGGTATGCGCGTACCGTGTTTTTTTTTTTTTTTTAGGTAAAATCCAAAAAATTTTTGATCGAATTTTAAAAAAATTCCTAAAGTAAAAATTGTTATTATTCAAAATCTTCAAATAATACTATATATTCCAACAACAAAACTGTATATTGATTATGACGAATAATTGGAATATGCTTAAAGTTATTGACTTTATAAACTCTATTCTTGATCTGAGGGGGAAATTCTAAAAATATACAATCTTTTTTCAAGTACATTGCAGAATCTTTGAAATTTCAACGTATAACATAGTGTAATGTGTAGTACTAGTTTTACCTTTTATCCGTTTGTTAAGTCTCTTTGTCCAAAGTCAGATACTATAGAAGGTGGTGGTCGGTCGGTCGGTCAGTCGACATTATCTCAAACATTCTTAGCTCCGGTTCTACTAAAGGTTTGCCTTTTTTGGAAAATGTTGCAAATTGTTTGTATATAGTATTCAATATATTCGTGCAGATTTTCTTCAGTTTTAATTCCATTTATGTTGAAAATTGTTTCTGTTTTCATTCAAAATTCAACATAAACGATATACACATAAGGTCATTTACCCTTGCTTCATGCGCATACACGTTCACTTTTCACAATTAAATTAAATTCACATAGAGAAATATTATTTAGATTTAACTGTTTGGTGTAGTTACCCTTTAAAAATATACTGAAATATTATTAAAAAAATTAAGAGTTGATCACAATTATGTTAGAAGTCAGCAGAATACCTTTTTCGTTTCGATTGGGATTTGTTGCCATTCAACAATTTTTTGGTAATAGGAAAAATTTACTAAATTCTATAAATCTGCTAATAAACTTGAAATTGTTCTAATCTCATCCAAATATGTATTTAATTGCTATATTATTATTTAATATATTAAGTTTTTCAACGGTTTTTTTCTTTTTTTGTTAAATTTTCCATGAAAATATAATCATAAACCTAACAAAGTCAATAGCAATTTTTTGAAAGCTTCCAAATATGTTTTCTAATTTTATTACTAATTACTAATTATTAGCTTTTAGTTTTGTATAAAAATCAAATAAAATGAATACCAAAATTTTAATTATTTTTATTCAATGCAGATTGTTTATTTATTTTTATTTATTTATATTAAAATAAAAACAAAAAACTTTGTGTGAACAACATTTGTCTGGTTTAAAAGCTTTTATTGAAAGCACAGTTTAATTGTGTTAATAAGCTTTGCCATCATAAAGCCTTTGATTCAATAGCTGTCATCCATTGGGAAAGTTTTGCTATTCTAAAAAAGCTTCAGAGATGAGTGCTGTCTTTAGTAGACAGTTATTTTTAACTCAAACCATACGAAATCGTCAAAGTATAACACTTACGTCGTAGTTATGTTTATTTGGTTTGTTTACCAACTAATTTTCTTTTTTACAACGCAAATTGATTGAATCCCCCTCCCCCGCTTTGGAAACAAAATTTTAAACCTACTTCTCCTATACACATCTGTATTTTTATGTTGAAGAAAAAACACCTTCAAGTACGGATTTTGAAAAAACGTCGGCATTAAACAGCATTATTCGGTTGCATCTGTCCGTCTGCCTGTAGTACAGTTACAATTTGTCTTTCTGCCTGTAGCGCAGTTACAGTTTGTCTTTCTGCCTGTAGCGCAGTTACAATTTGTGTTTCTGCCTGTAGCACAGTTACAATTTGTCTTTCTATCTGTATCACAGTTACAATTTGCCTTTCTGCCTGTAGCACAGTTACACTTTGTCTTTCTGCCTGTAGCACAGTTACAATTTGTCTTTCTGCCTGTAGCACAATTACAATTTGTCTTTCTGCCTGTAGCACAGTTACAATTTGTCTTTCTGCCTGTAGCACAGTTACAATTTGCCTTTCTGCCTGTAGCACCGTCACAATTTGTCTGTTTGTCTATAGCGCAGTTACTTACCAATTTGAATTTGTGAATAAAAATTCTGACTTTTAATTTTCAAGAATTAAAATTTAATTAATTCAGATTTTAACTGAAGTTAAATTAATTAAAAAAACCGTTTTAATTCTAATTTGAAAGTATTTAATAGAGTTTTTAAAAAATATTGCAGAAAAAGAATTAAGAAAGTTCACAAAAGAAGTATGAGTGAAAAAATTAATATTTCCTATTTTGTCTCCTCACAATTTTAGAATTCATTAAAACTAATTATACTTCCCTTTACCGAAGTATAGAAGGTAAACTAATTTTCTCAATCGATGGAATCAGAATATGATCAGAATCAATCGTAATATTATACATTGTCTCCTCCTACTTGTTTTCTTACTTGCTACCGTGCTGGCTGCGATACAAAAAATTACGTCACTGCTTATCCCTGTGGCCATTATAAAGTCGCAGAACACAATTGGGGTCCATTATAGAGTTCCGGAAACGCGGGGTTAAAAGCTCACACTGAGGTAAATTCCTTGGCATGAACCGGTTCTATTTTTCGTGCTTGTTTTGCTTCTAGTTTTAACGAGAACCAATGAGAAAACATTTTAAAAAAACTGCTTTTAAGTGTCTATTTCGTTGTTTTCGGTACCATTTCCAGCGAAATATAAAAAGAAAATTGTTTGCTTAAAATTAATGAAAAGAAATTACGGCACTGCTTGTTTCCAAGCTAAATTGCACAAAATAGAATCGGTTCTATTTTTCGTGCTTTTTTTGTTGCTGGGCTTTAACGAGAACCAATGAGAAAACGTTTTCTTTTCACGTGAGGCTGTATGATCTCTTACGTTCATTTACATTTTAAAAATGCAACATAACATAAAATCTGCTTTTAAGTGTCCTTTTTCCTTGTTTTTGGTACAATTTCCGGCGAAATTAATGAAGAAAATTGTTTGTTTAAAGTTTATGAAAAAATTATGTTGCGGTGCAAGAAATGACGTCACTGCTTGTTTCCAAGCTAAATTGCAGAAATAGAACCGGTTCTATTTTTCGTGCTTGTTTTGCTGCTGGTTTTAAGGAGAACCAATGAGAAAACGTTTTTTCTCACGTGAGCTTCATGAGTCCTCATGCTTATTTACATTTTGGAAATGCAACACAAAATATGCTTTTAAGTGACTTTTTTCCTTGTTTTTGGTACCATTTCCGGCAAAATATATAAAGAAAATTGTTTATTGAAAATTTAAAAAAAATATTGTTGCGGTGCAAGAAATTACGTCGTTTCTTGTTTCCAAGCTTAATTGCAACAAAATAGAACCGGTTCTATTTTTCAAGCTTGTTTTGCTGCTGGGCTTTAACGAGAACCAATGAGAAAACGTTTTTTTGCCACGTAAACTGTATGAACTGTCATGTTCATTTACATTTTGGAAATGCACATAGAATCTGCTTTTAAGTGTGTTTTTTTCTTGTTTTTGGTACCATTTCCGGCAATTACGTCACTGCTTGTTTCCTAGCTAAATTGCAGAAAAAGAACCGGTTCCATTTTTCGTGCTTGTTTTAACGAGAACCAATGAGAAAACAATTTAAAAAAATCTGCTTTTAAGTGCGTTTTTTCCTTGTTTTCAGTACCATTTCCGGCCAAATATATAAAGAAATATTTTTTTTCAAAAAATAATTAAAAAATATTGTGAAATGTAAAATTATTGAGTGCAACTCTTCAAAAACGTGATATTTTATCGAATTTCTCTTAACAATTTCACTTCTATCACTACTGAACTAATTTGCAAGAAAATAAATGAATGAATGTGTTCACATTTTTACAATGGAAAATAAAGAAAATTGCACATAAAAATTCGAAAAAGTTTAAAACCAACTTTAAACGAAGCATCCTCTGAAGTTTGCACGTATTAAAAACTATCACAAAATGAAGCGCCACAGCCCCCCCAGTTTCAAAAATAAGTAGCCGAAAATTATTTATATTAACACGAGTAACATTTGTAGGGTTTTTCTCAATAATCACCGAAAAATGCCTTTAAACGTTCCCTCATTTAATACATTTTAAAGAATACAAAAACATTTAAATAAAAACCAATAATTTCATTCTATATTTTTTTGTTTTGTTTAAATTTATAGAAAAATGTCCAAGTTTCATTTCTTAAATAAAATCTTTAAATAAAACAAATCTTAAAAACACTACATATTTATAATTTTATTAATATAAATATTCAACGGTTAGTATATTTAAAAATATAAAATGGGGGGGGGGGGGGGTTAACGTCTAATTGTACGTTTGTGTTAATTCGACACGTTCGGTGGGTTGCGTTTCCGTGTTGGGACAGGAAATCAATGGACTAAAATACGAAACGGGACGATCGCAATTGGGCAGGTGCATAGCCATTTGTAGACTGTTCATAACATCCATACGGAATTTCAACTTTTCTCCAGTGCCCAATTTTCTTACCATTGGCAATAACGATCTGAAAAAGTCCATATCGTCGTCATTTTCGAATGTTGTGAAGGATGGCGATTCGGCGGGAACTCTTGGTAATTCCAGATTATGTTTGGAGTCGACAAGACGTTGTATTTCCATAGTCGACTTCGTGTCAATAGAACGCTGTGAGTCATTGATCCGTGGCTGTTCAACGACGGCAAAAGATCTTTGCGCTTCTAACGCTACGGTCCTTTGCGGTTCAAGACTTTTCTGCGGTTCAATGGTGATAACTCTTTGCGACTCAACAAAACGATTTACCGATTCGACAGGCTGTTGTGCCTCGATTGTCGGTTTAAATTCTTGTACATTTTGTATTTCGGTTTTTGGGGATGTTTCAATTATTGACTTTTGTGTTTTTTTCTCTGCTACAACCGGAATTTCCGAAATAATTTTACGTTTTCTTCCACGCTGTGGACGCACACTCAATGTTGGCAATACTGGTATATCCGGTTCCGATTTAATCGAATCCGGCGATACAGTTTCCGTTTTTGTTAAAAAACTTCCTGACTTTCGTAATTCTAATGATTTATTTAGAAATTCCAACTGATTAAAATATAGATATTTATGGAAAGGCTTCTTTCCCGATCCAGTTATCTCGGCCAATTGTTCCTTTTTCTTTGATTTAACATAACCATCGCGTACTGTTCGCCATTTTGAACTAACATATTTTTCTACAATAATAAAAAAAAAATTAATGAATAAATTTTCTTTAAAACCATGGAAAAAATATATTTAACAAATTTCATGGCAAAAATATATTTATTTTAATTAATATAAAATGTTTTTAAAACATTACTTTAACGGACACTACCGCTGTGGGCTGCGTTTTACTAACACCGCAGCAAAAGACGAAAGTGAAATCACGCACCAGCCAGTGATGGCGAGAAAATTTGCTTTGCAATGGGTGAAAAATTCAATAACAAAATTTATCGACGAAATGTAAAAATAAAAATAAAAAATTGGTTCAATTCGCACATAAATACAGTGGATTCTATTTTTCACAATTTTTACACCATATAACACAGTAAAAAAATGACCAAAAAAAGGTTAGTTTTTCTTTAAAATATATAAAAATGACAATGTATAAACCATGGCGGGAACATTGTTTTATTTTCTCTTTTTTTATTGATTTTTTATAGTGTAGAAAAATATATTTGAAAATATTTACCAATAATTATTTGCTCTTCCCTGCTACGTTTGTAAAAATCATCGAACAAATCCTCGCACAACTCCGTCCATGCGATTTTCTTTTGGATTTTGTCTCTGTACTGCTCACAAGAAATATCCCATAATGCTGGCCGTCGTTGGATCGCCGGTATCATTCTTTCAACATCCACTTCCGTATTCATCGTTGTTAAAAATACTTTTTTAACGCAATTGAACTTTATAGTATCGAAATAATGAACGATTTTTTTAAGTAAAAATACCAATTTCACTTTGCTTAAAAACAAATGATATCACCATAAAATATTGGAAAAATATGGACTCTCGTACGTGATTTTCAACGCTCTCTTCGATACTGAGCGTTTGTCATGTAAACCGGTTGTGTACGACGTACGTGTACGGTGAGCGTCATGGGGTAATCGTGTAATCGAATAGAATCAGCCAGCGAATATAGCATTGCGCTCTATTATCAACATGCGCCCTCCATAAGACTATTTCTCTCTACCGTTTGAGGTTGAGTCGGACACAGTTGGCTTGGCGTGCGTTGGCATTAGTGTGCGTGCGTAAAGAGACGTCAGCTCTGCTGCTGCTATCATTTTCGTAGTCAGCCATTTTACCGTTTGTTTCGACGTACGCTATTTATGTGTTCACGTCTTCTGAATGTGTTTGTACAATCAGCTCCATGGTAGGTGTGACGGACGTGTTCCTACACGTTCATCGCGAATTAATAATAATTTTTCTTCAACTCGACGAACGCATAAAACAAACATTTTATACACAAAAATATTTATATTATTATTGAGAAAAAAAAGATGGAAAAAATTTCTTCTCCTTTATGCAATTATAATTGTTTTTCTTTTTAATTCATTTTTAAAATCAGGAAAATTCTCTTGGCCTTTTTCTTCTGCAATGCGGATAGAAAAAATACAATCAAATTCTTCGCGTTGACGCTGTTCGTAATCGACGCTAAGTCGACCTTATTTCGGTAAAACGTTTTTATATGCGTGCAATTTCTTAGTACATATCAACTGTTTATAGATTTGTATGCACGTGCGGCTGAAACACGAGTGGTGGATGGATACGTTCGTGATTGGACGTAAGCACGCCAATGTAAATTCGGTCATGCATCATTTTTTAGTGTGACTTTTTCATAATAACAAAATAAAACGCACAAAAAAAATAACAAAGAAAGAATGAAGTTTTTGTTGTTGTTTTTTTAATTTGCATATTTATATCGATCCATTTATGTTGATGCCTTGAAAATTTTAGTTCTTAAAATTAAGTTCTCTATTCAACTAGCTGTTGACGATTTTTTAACATTTTTTTTAAAAAAAAATTTACTATTAATTCCACTTGAAACTATTTTTTTTTTGCTTTATTTACCATCTAAAAAACAGATTTTTAAACAATATTTTTACAATAATTTGAAAATTATAATCAAGGAATGGGCGGGCAGCGGTGGTATTTAATTCACATTTTCTACGTGTACGGTTTGCGGTCGATAATCGCCATACTCGTAAGCGTTGTCGTCCCATGCGAACGAACGGCTTTGAATTAGGACTTCAAACGCAAGACGGTGAAGGCAATTTTTTTTGCAGTCAACCATCACGTCTTGTTTTATTTCAGGTCGTACAGTTAATTTCCATCTTTGGATTTATTCGATTTTATATTATATTTTTAAGTAAAATTTTACAAAACTTAATAATATAAGGAAGGTAGCAAGAGGAGGCTTGACGTTTCTGGCAGCCAATTTGATTGTAATCGCAGAATAGATGCTTCGACGTATCACCCTCTTCGGAGCAAAAATTTAAACTGATTCATACCCGGGAAATTACCTTAGTGTGCGCTTTTAATCCCGCGTTTCCCGGACTCTATATTGGACCACAGGTGGGTTCTGGGACACTATAATGGCCATAGAAGGGTTTTGATTCAATGAACGGATCTAGTCAGTTGATTTAGAACCGTGAGGATATCCCAAAGTAACATTGAGGCTTTTAGCGAACCTCAATATCATATTGGCTGGTATCTGAGAAATATCGTAGCAATCAGGGAATCCCAAACCATGATGTCAAAGTCTCTGGCGGACAATGACATTGTAATCGCAGAGTAGGTGCTCCGACGTTGCATTCTCTTCGGAGCAAAAATGGCAGATTGCTGTGTCAGATTTGCCCATCTTATTAAGATGATATCTTAACAGACAATGGCCAGTCAATAGGCCAGTGAGTAGTCTTAGGACTAGTTTGTAGAGTTTAAGGACTTTAACAGAGAAGGCGATGTATTTTTTAGAGTGATTTATGCCCTGGGAATTTGTTCAGTGTAAGTTTTTAACCCCGCGTACCCAGGACTCTATAATGGACCCCAGGTGGTCCTTTGGATAGCCACAGAAGAGTTTCGGTCCTTTGGATAGCCACAGAAGAGTTCGTTATCCTCAATACCCTCACGGCCTGGCACTCACAAGAAAGGTACTTTTTTTTTATCTATCCAGCAGATTTAGGACCGTGAAAATATCCAAAACTAAATTGGAATGGACATCAAATGACACAAGAGCTTGGCTGTCTGAGATTTTGATACCCTGTCTAGCCCAAAGCGTTATGGCATTTTGCCGAAAAAATAAATTCTTATATTGTAGTTCGCCGGCTGCTAGAACTTGGAGCGTCACACGAGGGTTGTATGATTAATACCTAATCGACGGTGCTGCTACTATTTAGAACTCTATTTTTTGTAAATATAACCTTTCGCAAAAATCCTGCCAAGCCACTGCGTCATTTAATTTGTGAGTGACAGTCATTTAAAGTAAACAAATTTTATGATTTTCTTATAATGGAAAAAATTTAACATCGAGCGCAGTGATAAAATATTTGTTTTTTTGGTAGCAGAAAACGAATGGTGAAGTAAAAGAGTACCTGAGAGAAGTTCATGGGAAGTCTGCCTCTTTGTTATTTACCATAAAATATTGGATACTTGAATATGAAGATCGGCGAAAAAAAGGTTCAAGCCTTTTTTATGAAGTTCGTCCAAATCGTTCAAATGAGGTCACCACATCAGAGATGATTGAAAAAATCTAAGATATTGTTTTAAAAGACTCTCGAGTGAAAGTGTGTCACGTAGCTAATGTGTAGACAATGAGTAGCTTTAGGCCTGGTTTGTTGAGTTTAAGAATCTCTGCCGGTCTTTTTTTTTAGAAAAAACCATGAATTTTTTAAACTGATGTATGCCCGGGAAATTACCTCAGTATGCGCTTTGAACCCTGCGTTTCCCGGATTCTATAATGGATTCTGATTAATGAACGGATCCAGTCAGTTGATTTAGAACCATGAGGATATCCCAAACTAGCTTGGATTTGTTTAATTAACCAAAAATAATTTCGAATTGAAGAATTTTTTTTCATGTATTAATAAAATGTAATTTTTATTACTACCACCAACAGTGGTTATTAAATATAATAAAAGCAAATATAAAAAACAATAATATAATCTTAATAAGGAATGTCATTAATTTTATTTGATAATCTTTAGTTGAAAGCATACAAAAACCAAATTCATAACATAAAGAAAATAGTGAAGAAATTACGTTGTTTTCTTTTGCTATTAACTATTCAATCTTAATATCCAAATGATTTGTTTCGTACTGTATTAAATATAATAATAGTGATTAAAAAAAATATTCACCTGAGGGGAGGGGGGGATGGGAATTACCAAGATATGATAAGTGAAAGAATCCATTTGTACTATTGTAATTATCCTTCAGGCAAAGGAATTGATTTAAAATATATTCGAAGAAGCTTCTTAATTATTGGTGCATGATAGAATTAATGTAATTTTGTTCATTTAATAGCAGCATTTAAAAGTTCAAAGTTGATGTTTGTGTCTATCTGTCGTTGGACCTGGTTATAAACATTTTTTCAAAAGCTATCTGAACTTTGTTTTCGAACAATTGGTGTACAATCTGTAAAATTTAGATACAATTTCAAGTTTTATAAGTTTTTATTCGATAATTATTATATTACTGCAAAATTTACTAATTAATTTTCTATTCTCTTTTTATTTGTTATAATGAACCGAAATTCATAAAAAATTTTCTGCTGAAAATATTTGACAAAATATTTCTTACTAAAATCTTTAAAAGTTCCAAATCCATTTTACCAAAAAAATTCAAAATTTTTTTCAAGAAATTTATTGCTAAAAATTTCTTTTAAAAATTGTGCACATAAATTTTTTTACCAAATATTTTTTGCTGTAAATTTTTTACTGAAAATTATTTAGAAAAAATTTCTCGTTAAAATTTATTTACTTGTTAAAATTTGTTTTTTGCAAAAAAATTTATTCCACAAATTTTTTACTGATAATTTTGCTAAATATTCTTTGCTGGACATTTTTCTACTAAAATTGTGCACTAAAATTTTTTTTCTAAATATTTTTATGCTGCAAATTTTTTATTGAAAAATATTTACAAAAAAATATATTTAAAAAAATTTACGGTGAGATTTGTTTACAAGAAATTTCTTATCAAAAATATTTTATCAGAAAATATTACTGAAAGCTTGTTACTAAAAACTAAGCACTTTTAACTTTTTCAAATTTTCTTACAAGAAACTTTTTGCAAAAAATTGTTTACAAGAAATTTGTTACTGAAAATTTTGTACTAAAATTATTATCGCTAAACATTTTTTGCTGGAAATTTTTTTTTTAATTTTTGACTGAAAGTTTTTTTATTAAAAATCTCATAAAAATCTTTACTAGACACTTTGATCTAAAAGTTTTTTGCTAAAATGGTTTTACATGAAATTTCTTATCAAAAATAGTTTATCAGAAATTTGTTACTGAAAATTTTGCACTAAAATTTTTTGCACTCAAAATTTGTTGCTGCAAAATTTTTACTGAAAAATATTTCCAAAAAAAAATTTGTTTAAAAAATTTTTGCTGATATTTGTCTACCAGAAAGTTGTTACTGAAAATTTTGCACTATAATTTTTATCGCTAGACATTTATTGCTGCAAATTTTTTAAGGAATTTTTTTTTTTTTAAATTTTGCATTGAAAGTTTTTTTTTACTAAAAATCTTATAAAAATTTTTACTAGACATTTTGTTCTAAAAGTTTTTTGCTAAAATGGTTTTACATGAAATTTCTTATCAAAAATAGTTTATCAGAAATTTGTTACTGAAAATTTTGCACTAAAATTGTTCGCACTAAAAATTTGTTGCTGCAAAATTTTTACTGAAAAATATTTCCAAAAAAAATTTGTTTAAAAAATTATTGCTGAGATTTGTTTACAAGAAATTTTTTATCAAAAATTGTTCATCAGAATAATTTTATAGCCAAACTTTTACAAAAATTATTTAATAGAAATAGTTTGAATTAAATTTTTTTGCTAAAAATGTTTCATTTAAATTTTTCTATCTAAAATTTTTCTACTTGTTAATTTTTTTTACAAGAAATTCCTTACTCAAAATTGTTTTTACTGTAAATTTATTTATCCAAAATTTTTTAGTAACGATTTTTTAATGAAATTTTTCTACTGAAAATTTTTATATAAGAATTTGTTTACTTAAAAATTTCTTACTGACTATTTTGCTTTTAAACAATTTTTAATTAAAAATGTTTACAACATATTGCTTATACAAAATTATGGAAAAAATTTTCTTATAAAAATTCTTATCATAAAAAAAACAAATTTGGCTATAAAAAAATAATTGTTTTTTTACCAGAAGTTTTTACTAGACCAATTGTTAATAAACTTGTTTTACTAACAATTTTTCAACAAACAATTTTTATTAAGAAAATTTTTATGGAAATACAATTTTTCTTGATCATTTTTTACTGAAAGCTTTTACAATTTTTATTGAATATTTTTTCCTTAACACATTACGTTTATGGTAGAAACTCACTGAAAAAAATAGAAAACTTTGAAAATTTTTTGCTGAACCTTTTTTTTAATGAACATTTTTTTATAAACATTTTTTATGGGCAAAATCGTATTTTCTATTGACTATTTATAGAAAATTTTTTAATTAAACAACTTTTGCTTAAATATATTTTCCTAAACTTTTTTTTCGGAAAATTTAATACTGAAAATTGTTAAGTGAAAATATTTTTGGATTCCAAATTTTTTTTTAACCGAAAGCTTTTTTTTTTTTTTGATGACCTAATTTTTATATAAGTAAAAAATTTCAATTATTATTTTTATATTTTTGGCTGATTTTAAGTAGGAAATAATTTTTTTTCTTTAATTAAGAGATGATCAAATTAAAATTTGCTTCGCATTTTACTGTTGTAAACAAGAACTTAATGTGAAAAAATCACGAAACATGAATATTTTGAAATTTTTCTATTATTTTCATTTTAAATATACTCACAATATTAATATACAGAATAATAATTAATAGTAAATGAAAGCTTCACGATGTGTAAATCACCTGCTGCAATTTGTGTGTAGTTGTTATTCTTATGTCGTTTCGTAAGTTCGAGCATAACTTTTTAATGCAACATCAAATTTTCTCTATGTATGTGAAATGAAAATTTCGAGTTTTTTTTTATTAAAAGTCTAACACTTTTATAAAATTTAATGTATGAGTGTGTGTATAGGCAATTTTGGTGGTAGTGGTACATTCCGCGAGTACGGAGAGCTTTTTATTTTTTGTGTATATTACCAAAAAAAAAAAAAAAAATAGACATTGTATGAGGTGGGGAGTCTCCCAAGAATATTGCTTACTATTTATTGTTGGTGGAGGCACATTAGTCTCCAACTTTTCACTTTCGGTGGACTACACAATGCCATGTGGCCGCTAAATTTCGTAATATGTAGTTCTCGCTTCGCCCAGTATTGGGTAACTTTTTTAATCTCAATATTTGGGGAGCTCTTCTTCTTCTAGTTCTACTTTCTATGGTGTCGTGTTCAGCGAAGGATTCGTGACGGAACATAAAAAACTATATATTGATTAGTGTTGTTGTTTTTCCTTTTTTTCTCTACAAAATATTAAGACTTTTAAAGAAATTTTCCTTTACAAAATTGCGTTGTTTATTTTGTTTTTTTTTTGGTTTTTTTTTGTCATTTTATGATGCAATACTCAAAAAAAAATAGAGAAAAAAAAACAAGGACTTAAAAGGGGAAATGTAGTTTTCTAATAATTATTATAAGGAATAAAAGAACGAATATTTTATCTGAGTTTCGATACCTAATTTCGAAATTCGTTTGCACTTTTTATTGGTTGTTTTCTATTAGTTTTTTGTTGGCGGGTTTATTTTTAAACTGTGCTTTAATACTTTCGAATGTTATTTTAATTAACTTGTGGTAGTGAGTTTATAAAATAGTATATTTGGCAGTGTTTATCAATCTTGAATTGGCGGGCTTACAATTTCTTTTTTTTTATACAGAAATTATGCGAATTCGTTGATGCTGAAATAGCTGAAAATAATCAATTAACCAATTAAAAACTTCTCTAATTGTTTCTTAAACCATATAAATATACTTGCTATCGAAAAAAGAATTAAACTGGAAATTTATAAGATAATATAAAATTCAAATTTCCTAATTAAATATGAACATTCTAATCGGTTCATAATTTTGAGAAAAATATCTTTTTTAATTTTTTTTAAAAAATAAATTAACTCAAAAATTATGAGTCGAAGAAATATCAGCAGCTCATGGTAGTATTAATAATTTCTTATTTCAATGTTAGAAAATATTTTTTTTTCGGTTAATTATTTAAATGAAAAAAAATAAAAATACATCAAGTTAATACCATATACGAAAATACTTCAGATTTTATTAAAACTCAATTGCTTCAAAGGGTTTTTAACCGCACATTTTTTTGATAAAGAAAAAAATAAAAGCTATGAAAACTTTTCCATTGGTCATTGCTGATTTGAGCTTTTTTCTAACTTATCTTACCTTTAATGGGAACCAGCCTATTTTTCTACCGTCAATTACATGAGGTTAATATCTTATCCTGACAATATCTAATCAAAAGTCTGAGTCCACACACCAAAAGCCCCTTTTATACTGCCGCCCACTCAACAAAATATATTTATAGTTTAGCTATTTAGCACGTGAATAATTTGGTTAACAATTTTTTTTTTATTTTTTTTATATTATAGTTTAGAATTATTGTAGGTCAAAGGCCACAAAAAAAAAATAAAAAAACACCAAAAAAACAATGTAGAATTTGTAAAAGTTTCTGTTGGGTTATATCAAAAAGTTTTCGTTCGCTGAAACTGATAACAAAATATTAGCTGGAAATCCTCAGCAAGTAGCTGGGCTGTGTCGCCTCGATTAGGTTTAAGAAAGCTTCCAACACGCAAGGTTCTCCGTTTTCGGAATGTGTTATGAAATTAACAAAAAAAAATCCCATCGCAAAGGAACTATACTAACAGTCAATGTTAATTCATTTAATATTCAAAAACAGAATATTCGAAGTAGTGTGGAGTGCTTGTCGCCGCAATATTTGTAATTTTTTTTTTTGAAGAATCAATTATTTATCGATGACCATTGACAATGGACATACTAACGGTGTAAATTGATAGATTTAAGGGCTGTTTGAAATGTTCCAGATTAGGTCGACTATAGTAGAAATTCGTTAGTCGGTAACTGAACTTTGGACGAACTTGAAACAATTATTATCTGGCATTTGTTGATAGTAGTGCGTTTGTGTAAGAAGTTTGATATATTAAAAACTGAAAAGTTAAACGCTAAATAATAATTAAAAAAAAAATATATATATATTTAATAAGAATTCTTAATTGGATATGTGAATGTTGGTGAAAGTGAAAATTTCTTGTCGGCGTCGCAAGTATGTGATAATATTAATCGGTAAGAAATTTACAAAAAAGAAAAAAAAACTTTAAATAATTTGATTAGATTCTATAAATTGAAGAAAAATATAATTAAAATATATTTTATAATTAGTTATGATGAAGAAGTTGCAAAGAGAAAGAAATTAAATTTTTTTTAAATTGGTTTGAAAAATAAAAAATTAAAAAAACAGTGTTTGTATGCATGGGTGGCTCTACCGGCTGGTATTGCATGCTAGACAGAGTATATTTGGTCATTTACTGTATAATTGAATTATCAAATAATTATTAAAAATTCGAATTGAGAAGTTATCTCTTTCTAAACGGGTATATACGAAGTCGGTATGATAAGTCAGTGATAAATGAGACAAACAATTAGTTTATTTAATAAATAAAATAAGTTCGATAAACTTCGTCAAACGATATTTCAAATATTTTAGTACAATTTATCAAACTCTGTAAATTAAGCCTAAGCTACGGCTATCATATCAGAATTGGATGCAAAATTTCTTTCCATCAAGCCATTTCTCAATGATTGGAAATAGAAAAATATTATAAGAGAACTAAATACCGGAGAAAACTATGGATGGGGAAGAAATTCATAACGTAATTCTACATATTTTGCTGTTGCAATTACCAATGAATATGCAAGTGTATTGTCGTGATGAAGCAGAACTTTTTTATTTGCTAAATGTCAACTGATCTAGTAATGCTGTACAACACTGTCCTTTTAACGTTTTTATCTTATCAAGGTAGTCGATGAATATTATACCATATGTGTTCTAGAAAACAATAACCATAAACTTTTCTAGTGATAGAACCCTTCTTTGGTGTACTAGCACAAGTCCATCATTTGATTGAACTTTGGTTTCTGGTCTGTAATGGAAAATCGATCAATCATAAACAGTTACGAATCGATGCAAAAATTTATTTGAATTACGCTTAAAAATGTCCAAATGCTTCATTAAATTTGTAAGTTATATACCTTTTTGGTTAGATGTTAGTAAACTCGATAGCCATCTTGTCAATAGCTTTCTCATACTCAAAATTGAATGTAAGATTTTGTCTACACTTTATTTTGAGATGATTACCATATCAACTTCTCATACATTTTTACTGTTGGATCTTTAAAAACGATATCACGGATTCTGTCAATAAGTTGTAGCGGTAATGGCCTCAGTTGGACATCCTGGATGCTCGTACGACCATAACGAAAATCCGTAACCAAATTCTAAATTATTCCATATTATGGTGGTTTGTTCCCATATATTATACTTTTCAAGCTAGTTTTTGGGCTTCAGATATTATTATATAAGTTTTATTAACACATATAATTCACTTTTTCCATATTAATAAAATATAAACCTTATCTGATTTCAATGGCTATAAAACCTAAACTAATAAACAGATAACGGTAAAATTTTCTATGATATCTTATCAAGAATGCCAAACGGTAAAAAAAATACTATTTCGATAATATCGACTATATTTCTTGTATTTATCACTGACTTATCAGACTGACGTTATATAGAATAGTTCTAATGTTGTGGTATCACAGATAAGTTTTAGGATTAATTTTTCCAGAATTTTCGATTATTAACTGACAAAAAATTATATTTTTTTATTATTCAATAAATTAATTTATTTTGATAGGAAAATATTTTCTACAATATTTAAAAAATCTGTAATAAAATATTTTTCAAAAAAAATTTTTTCTAATTATAATAACTGCACTGACTTTATAACATAATTATTTCTATTAAATTGTTTCTTTAATGTAGAGATTTTGGTAAAAATCTAATGATAATAATATAGGGCATGATGAAAAAATTTACATACAGTTTATGAGAACGTGGACAATAGTTCAGAGTAAAGTTATCATTAGACTGTATGGCAATATGGCACTTGTAAGTGATAGTGTAAGCTGAAATGTGGGCAAGAAAATCTCCCAAAAATATTGTCCCAAAAAAAAGAAAAAGCAGTAAAAATATTATTAAATTTTTAACATTAAAAAATGCATTCTAAACTGAATGTTCAAATTTAATGCTAAATATTCTTTGGAATTTTTATGATAAAATTTTCGTGACTATAAGACTCGGAAAGATAAACAGGACATTCTAAAGATAAGTTCACAATGGTTTTCTTATTCACATTAATTTTGGATTGAAATGAAAAACAGAGATTCGATTTAAGTAAAAACCGTTGACAAGATATAGCAGAAAAGTATGGGTGCTGATTATTTTTCTGCAACAATTTTATTTCCACGTGTGTAGACAATTTCTGACAATTTTATATACCCTTTTATCGCGTAAGAACGGAAATTAATTATGAAAAACGTTATCTAAAAGAATTGAAAGAAAAAAATGAACTTCACTGTAGCAAAAGTGCAACTTCAAGTGAGATCAAATTCATGCGCTTTTTAAAAATAAATTCTTATCGCCTTCTCGGTGGAGGCGTTATTTCCACTTTTCGTAGTATAATCTTAAATCCGCCGTTTTTAGTAAAAAAAAATACGTTTTTTTTTCATCGAAAGCAAAAATAAATTTATTTAAAGTACTTGCCCTCGGTTGCTACACATTTTTCCCATCCCTCGGGCAATTTGTGGATACCATGCCAAAAAAATTCCTTTTCTTTCGAGACAAACCACTCATCAAGCCATTTTCGGACGTCTTCGTAAGAATCAAAGTGCTGCTCAGCGAGCGCGTGGCCCATCGACGAAAACCGGTGGAAGTCGGAAGGGGTGAGGTCTGGTGAATAAGCGGGGTGGGATAGCAGCTCCCAGTTGAGTGTCTCCAAGCAGTTTTGGACCATTTTTAACGTGTGCGATGGTGTGTTGTCGTGGAGGAAAATCAGCTTGTCATGTCTTTGTTGATAATCCGTCCTTTTTTCACACAGAACAAGGTGCAATTTAATCAGTTGTTGGTGGTAGCGGTGGGCATTAACAGTTCCACCAGGCTTTAGCATATAATAGTAGACGATACCATACTGATCCGACCAAAAGCACAGCATTGTCTTCCGTACGAAGCGATTTGGTCTTGGGGAAAATGTTGATGGTTGGCCGGGATCAACCCACGATTTCTTGCGTTTAGGATTCTCGAAATATATCCGCTTTTCATCGCCTGTCACAATTTGATGCAGGAACAACTTTCTATTTTGTCTGGCGAGCAAGATTTCGCGTGTGTTTTGGCGTTGGTCCATCTGCCTTTCGTTCAATTCATGCGGCACCCATTTTCCGATCTTTTCAATCAGACGCATGGAAATAGCTGGTTGAATAACACCCCAATTGCTCCACGAGCATTTTTTTGCGTTTGGATATCGTTTTCGCCCAAAAGAACCTGCAATTGATGGTCCTCAACCACCAATCCTCCATAAGTATTTGATGCGATTTGGCAGCCGATATCTTCAAATTGAAGCAGAAAAGCAGAGTTTACAAGACATGATTACTAAAGGAAAAATATATGTTATTGTACGAAATTGCTGACAATGTTGACTGATTAATGTTGACAGATGTCAAACTCATAAAAAAAGTATGGCGTGCCCATGGTTAATACGCTCACTCACTCCGTCTATGACCAAACAGCGGATTACCAGGAAAAATTTTGTATTTTTTTGCGAAAAACTCCAAGGGTAGGTAATTTTGTGCTTTGGTCATGTGTGAAGGTGTAATTTGCCCATTTTTCTTTGCAAATGAAGAAGAAGCGGCCCAATTCTGAGCGCTGTATCCATTAGATAACTTATTTTTTTTATTTGAAGATTTCTTTCTAAACCATATGCCACAATCAGCAAAATATGAAACATTTTATATTTTCTTGTGCAAAAAACACAGAGAGTGCGTAATTTTGAGATTTAGTGATGTCAATTTTACTCAAAAAAATCATATGATTTGGTGCTGTTGGACTTTTTCCTACTTATTAAAGTATGCCTTTTTACGTAGATAGTTCTCAAATATTGGATTATTCAAAAATCAATATTTTCAACAGTTTTAAATTTTTTTTTTAAAATTACTTTAAAATTTTCTGACACAAAACTAGACATGATTACTTAAGGAAAAATATATGTTGTTGTACGAAATTTGTAACAATGTGCACTGATTTATGTTGACAGATGTCAAACTCATAAAAAAAAAGTATGGCGTGCCCATGATTAATACGCTCACTCACGCCATCTATGACCAAACAGTCGATTTAAGCTTATACGCCTGGTACCTCGGTTGCACTCCATTGGATGTTATCGACAGTATCAAGATGACATTCATTTGAGGGTTTTTTGATGTTGGGCAACAGAAATAAGTCACACGGGACATTTTTTCCGAGAAAAACTTGGTGGAGTTGAGCATGTGGCAGATGACGTGTCATCTGCAATTATCAATTTGACAGAGAGAGAGAGAGCCCTTTTTATCATCCTCTCAAGGAATTTTAAATTTGTTTGACGGGCTCTCAAGCACTTTTAATGTTGTTTAACTTGTTTAAAATTTTCTCTTATTTGTTTGAAATTTTCATCAGATTTTTTATATTAAAGGCCTCCGTAGGCGAGATTCGTATTTCACGAATGAAAAATCCACAAATTCCATCGATCAAACACCGTATTCACCAGATATGGCTTTATGGAACTTTTTCTTTGTTTTCCAAGCCGATATTACATCTTTGGGAAAAACGTTTCAAGTTCATTGAAGTCATAAAGAAACATTTGCAAAAGTGTGTGTAACGATCTAACCTTTTCATGAGACTCATAAATACCTCTCAAAATAAAAAAAAAATTTCCTGGAGGCACAAGTTCTTTGGAATGAATATTTCGGTACTCTTTACCACCAAATATTTCGGTACCCTCTAAAAATACTCTATACCACCAAAAAAGCAATGTTTCTCATAGTCTCATTGCATCGTTGTCCCAAAATTCGCTGTGGGATTTTTCTTAAACCACCAAAAAAAAAAATAATTTCACTTACTATGCTCTATAGGGTCGCATACTCATCGGAAGAGGTTGAAACTTGTACTGTACACAGAAGAGGGACTTACTATACAAGCTATGCGGAAAGCTAGAGATCAGCCCCAGTCCCATTGAATTTCTACCACTTTTCGTGTTACATTCACTTTCAAATACTTACAAATATTGACTGTTTCCATATCGAATGGACTTGAGAATATTATGAAGATTTTCTCACACTTAAATGGAAATCTGTGTTTGAATTCCTATGACAATTCTTCTATACTCTAGAAATTCTCATTGAGCACACTGTTAACATCATTCAACAGCAAAAAAAATTTTGACATTATTTAACCTCAATTGAGGTTTATAAAGTTTTGAATTTCTCTTCGGACTGCAATTATTTTAACCTTGAACTTTCTATTTTCAGTAAAAAATTGATTTAATTTAATTTTCAATATACTAGTAGTGATTATTTACTACGAAATTTAGAATATTATGACTTTCTTCACTTAAGCTCCAAAATCTTAGCAAGCATTTCTTCGTGCCTTAAGTACCGTATTTCAGCTATAAGAAAGTTAATAATTGCTTTTAAATTGGATTTCGAAAGGTATTTTTAAAATGAACTAAAAATGTTGAATTGTTATTCTTAATTGAATTGATTTGTAAAAAATGTCAAAAATATCTCAATAGTTATTGAATATTGACTGTGAACGGCTGGAGATTATAGAATATAATTGTGAACCCTAAATACTCGCTCAGCCAACTAATAATGGGCAAATTTTAATTTCTTAAAATTATAATAATTTCTAAAATCCAAAACACGCTAAAGAAGTGCCACAAAATAACTTAATTTGACCCGCGCTCTATGTTATGGAATCTTCCCTTATAGGGCAGCTCCATATTACGGGGTAATTGAAATTGCGACCAAACAGTCTTGCCGCCCTTAAAACAATATAATATACCAAGTCCTCTATTTAAACTTCTATAACAAAACAATCTGCTTCACAAAATATAACAAAATTCTCAATATCCTATACTACTTACCACAGACCAGTCTCTTTCAGATAACTTTCCACACGTACTATGAAGACGCCAAATGGTTTTTCAAACAAACAAGCAAACAAACAAAAATTTTATTTGGTATGCACAGGGTCCGTAAGCCCATTGTTAGATAAAACTGTTATAAATGTTCTTATATGGTAACTACTTTTTAGTCAAAATTCAATTAGGAAATAATCTAAAATTTGAATAGAAGAGAAATTTCAAGTATTCACAATAAACATCCTCAGTTATGAGTATGACAGTATTACGAGGGTTGTATGATTAAAAGTTGGCCTTGACAAGAAAAAATCATTTTAATGTGGAAAATTTATTTTCATATTAACATAGTGTCCTTTTAGCTCCATATACTTCAGTTTAACACTTTTCTATCTTTTGTATCGCATCTAAAAAATACGATCTCTCCAACCCTTCAAAGAAAAAAACGTTTGTTTCAGCAATCTTTTCAACCAAACATATTTCCGCTGAGCCATTTTTCCATATTCGGGAGATAGAAAATAATCATTGGGGACTAAATCTGGAGAATATGGCAGGAGACAATTCATATCCTAACTCATGGAGTTTTGCCATGGCGATGACACAAGTGTGCACGCGTACATTGTATTGATATATGGAAATTTTTACTTCACTAAATGTAGACGTTTCGTTTTCACAGCATCGTTGAAACATTTTAAAAAAGTGGCATAATACCATTTATATTAATAACAATTAAGCATTTTGTGTTTTTAAAGGTAATTGGTATGGATTATGGCGTGTGCTACCCAAAACACTGTGGACATGACTTTGTTGGCCGACAATGTTATCTTGACCATCCTTAACGTCGGTTTGACATGGTATGTGGTATGCTGTAGTGAATTCATATTACGTTAACAATTATAAATCGATGCCAAATATAATTCGGATTGCGCTTTAACATCGCCAAATATTCTTGTGATTTTGACACACGTGCTCGTTTATGGTCAATGGTCAACAATGGCGGCACCAATCTTGCACAAAGCTTTCTCATATCCAAATGAGTTATTATAAATTTCCACATCCATAATTGAACCAAACACGAACATAAACTCCCCGATTATTTATCATCATATTTTCAATAATTTCTGATGTGGTGATCTTATTTGAACGATATTACAATATTTAAATTTTCATCAATCGTTTCCTTTTTCAAAAATAAATATTTTATCGTGGTTCGATATTTAATTTTTTCCATTGTTGTAAAATCGCAAAAGTTGTTCACTTCAAAAACTGTCTACAGAGGCCAGGTATTAATCATACAGCCCTCGTGTTACTATTTGTTATATCACACGGCCATCTCTATTAATAGTTTTATGCAAGGAAGCAGGGATTCGAGAACATCTGAAGGAGTGCAACCGAGAAACTAAAGGCGATTCCAGTTGAAGCCTTCCAGCACTGCTATGAGGCTTGGAAACAATACTTTCGCCCATGTAGGCAAGACTTCCTTTTCCGAAAACAAATATTTTATCATGGCTCGAATATTGAATTATTTCCATTGTTGTAAAATCACAAAAGTTGTTCACTTCAAAAACTGTCTACAGAGGCCAGGTATTAATCATACAGCCCTCGTATTACTATTCATTGTATTACACGAGGATCTCTTTTAATAGTTTTTTGTAAGGAAGCAGGGATTCAAAAACATCTGAAGGAGTGCAACCGAGAAGCTAAAGGCGATTACAGTTGAAGCCTTCCAGCACTGCTATGAGGCCTGGAAACAATACTTTCGCCCATGTAGGCAAAACTATTTTGAAGGTGATAATCATAAATAATCTATGTTAGGGGCCTAAAATAACTAGTGGCAATCTGCATTATAGTTGCATTGTTTTATTAAAACAAAGATTTCTAATAGGATGCCAGCCATTATTTTCGATGTTCTGCCCTTTATTATCGGCTTCAAAAGTTCTGAAAATTATTTATTAGCTTTAATATATTTTATCATACATATTTAACTATTAAATACGGTTTTTAAAATGTTTGTTTTAAAATTTTGAAATTAGTTGTTTTTTTTCCAAAAAAAAAAACCATAAAATTTTTGCTAACAAAAGCGTCGTTAAGTTGCTATAACTCGTTAAGTTGCTATGGTTTTTTTTTTTACAAAAAAAAAAACCATAAAATTTTTGCTAACAAATATTGAGAAAAAAACATATTATTTACTTTAAAAAAAATACAAAATTTACTATTAAGATAATACAAAGAATTTTATTGTTTTTAAAAAGAATTTTCTTTAAAATTTTTCTGTAAATATTGTAGTATGACACATCACCCATCACCTAAAATTCTATAAAAATATTTTCGACAAAAGCATTGTTTTCTTGTTAACTGATATGAAAGTAAAAATAAATTTTATTTAACAATAATTTTTATACATGCATTCGCTAAAATAATATTTAATTAATTATTGATTATCTTATAATTTAGGACATCAAATATTGAAAATGAAAGTTTTAACAATTAACCAATGTGTTTATACGGACAGAGTGTCCCAAAAATAAACTTAAACACTTGTTTTTTTATTTTTTTGAATAACTTTATTTTTTATAAATGTTTTTATTTTATTGTTGTTTTTTTTTTAATGGAGTTTTGTTAAATTATTTCTTGAAAATTTTATTGGACATGTGACAACTGCCAACGGAATTGGTAAATATTGACACTTTTTCAGAAATTTTCCTATTTTGAGCGGTATTGCTACAATTTTATCTTTGATATCATTGACGTACAAATTACATTTTAAAAAAAAAATCCATAGAAGAAGAGCCATCAAATCGGATTATTGTGGCTGCCATCTAAGCTACCAAAAATACTAATTATGCGATTAGGAAAATGCCCACAAAGCAAAGTCATTATTGCTCTGGTGGTGTGCGCAGTCGCCTTAACCTTCAAAATAAATAGCACTCGCACTGTTGGAAAAGTCCTTAGAGATCTTGATAAGAATAAATCCGCTGGTCCAGATGGTATATCCCCCTTAGTACTGAAGAGGTATTCTTCTACATTGGCAAAACCACTGCGTAAGCTTGGTAGCGTTGAAGGAAAAAAACATTCGTTCAACCAATTCCCAAAAAAAGGCGATTGCCCTTTTCCTTCCAATTACCAACCCTATGTACTAATATCTTTCTAAAATAATGGAAACACTGATCAACTATAATCTAATAAAATTATCAAGAAAACTCATCAGTGACCGTCAATACGGTTTTTGTAGCAATAGATCCACCGATGATTTGATGGCATGTCTAGCTGAAAAGTGGAACCACACCCTTTATTTCTCTGGGGAATGTAGGCTTATTGTCCTTGTTATTTCAAAAGCATTTGATAGAATTTGACATCAGGCTCTTTTGTTGAAAATTCATGCATATGGTATCGACAATTGCCTCCTCAAATAGATTGTAAGCTATTTAACAAAAATCAGTAAACAAATTCTGAATCATTCCATATTATGGTGGTTTGTTCCCATTCATTATATTTTTCAAGCTAGGTTTTGGCTTCAGATATTATTATTTAATTTTTATTATCACACATAAAATTCACTTTTTCCATATTAATAAAAAAAACACAAACCTTATCTGATTTCAATGGCCGTAAAACGTAAACTAATAAACAGGTGATGATAAAATTTTGTATGATATCTTATCAAGAATGTTGAACGATAGAAAAAATATTAGTTTGGTGCTATCAATTATATTTCTTGTATTTATCACTGACTTATCAGATGTGACTTTATATAGAATAGTGCAATGCTTAGTTCTAAGTTTAAACTAATGCTGAAATATTATAGATAAGATTAAGCATTAATTTTTCTAGAATTTTCGATTATTAACTGATGACAAATTATATTTTTATTATTCAATAAATTAATTTATTGTGAAAGGAAAATAATTTCTACAATATATTTTTAAAAAAACAACTCTTAAATAAAATATTTTTCAAATAATTTTTATTTAATTATAATAACTGCACTGACTTTAAAACATAATTATTTCTACTAAATTGTTTCTTTAATATACAGATTTTGGTAAAAATCAAATGATAATAATATAGAGCATGATGAAAAAATTTATACCACCTTGATCAAAAATTTACCGGAATTTATTCAGAAAATTAAAAATACAAATTTATTCATCTAAATCTATATTGTCCCCTTCAAAGTAATCCCCATCGACTTTAACACACTTATGTGTATGCCAGCGCTTGATCCAATCGTCGAAACATTTTTTATATTCGGTTTTCGGTATGTCCATCAGTGCTTCCTGCGATTTTTCCATTACTTCCTCTCGGCTGTTGAAACGCGTTCCCCGTAATGGTTTTATAACTTGATTGAACAGAAAGAAGTCACAGGGAGCCAAATCAGGTGAATGCGGTTGTTGTTGGATGGTATTTGTTGCATTTTTCTTCAAAAAATTACTATGCGGCGGTGCGTTATTATGGTGCAAAATCCACGAGTTTTCTGCCCACATTTCTGGTCTTTTTCGGCGTATTGCTTCACGCAAACGTCTCATAACGCCCAAATAATTCTCTTCGTTTACTGTCCGGCCTTCTGGCAAAAATTCATGATGCACTAAACCGTTGTAATCCATGAAAACCGTGACCATTGCCTTCTTTTTGACTGGGAACGACGTGGTTTTTTTGGTCTCGGCTCATTTGGTGAACGCCATTCACTTGCCTGATGTCTGGATTGCGTGTCGTACTCATAAACCCACGTCTCGTCTCCAGTAATGATCCTTTTGACGAATGTGGGATCCGATTCAGCCTCGAAAATCTGAATCACGGTCTCTTTTTTGCATGAAATTGAGGTCTTTTGGCACCAACTTTGCTGCTACATGACGGAAACCCAAATCATTAACCAAAATGTCTTGGACGGATCCATAGACAATGTTCAATGTTTTGGTCGGTTTTCGATGTCGATGGTCTGCCACTGCGTTCATCATCTTCGAATGACTCACGAAGCGATTTGGTCTTTGGGAAGATGTTGATGGTTGGCCGGGACCAACCCACGATTTCTTGCGTTTAGGATTCTCGAAATATATCCACTTTTCATTGCCTGTCTTAATCCGATACTGGAACGACTGTCTGGCGAGCAAGATTTCGCATGTGTTTTGGCGTCGCTCCATCTGCATATCGCTCAATTCATGCGGCACGCATTTTCCGATCTGATCTTCGTCCAAAAGAGCCTTGGGTATCGTCTTCGTCCAAAAGAGCCTGCAATTGATGGTCCTCAACCTTCCTAGGCCGTTTTTCACGCATCTTGTCCCACAAGTCAAAATTGCCGTCTTTGAACCGACGAAACCAATCTCGGCACGTTGTTTCCAATAAAGCACTGTCACCATAGACCTCCATAAGCATTCGATATGATTCGGCAACCGATTTCTTCAAATTGAAGCAGAAAAGCAGAGCTTCCCGCATATGCTCTTTTTCTGGCACAAAACTAGACATGATTACTA
The DNA here is from genome assembly GCA_958298945.1 of Atherix ibis. Classification (NCBI taxonomy): domain Eukaryota; kingdom Metazoa; phylum Arthropoda; class Insecta; order Diptera; family Athericidae; genus Atherix; species Atherix ibis. The sequence continues at coordinate 22,640,859 of OY282605.1, read as the reverse complement.
AAGGAAAAATATATGTTGTTGTATGAAATTTCTGACAATGTGCACTGATTTATTTTGACAGAAGCGGGTTTCGAGATACGAACTTGAACTTTCCAAGATACGAACCATATAGTCAGGAATGTTTTAAGTTTATGAGTTGGAGTTTCTGAACTGGTACAATTTTTGTGGATACCATAATCAGGAATGTACGAGGTCTGTTTAAAAAGTATCGCGAATTTTGAATTTTCAGTTAATTTTGGAAAGCTGCTTTGCTTGCATGTGTTAGGGCTCGTCTTCGATTTTTGCTCAATTTCGACCAAAAACAGCATCGCATTAACATTGCCAAGGAGCTGTTGGACATTGTCCGCGACGACCCAAATTTGCTCCAGAGGGTCATAACTGGTGACGAATCATGGGGTTATGACGTGGAACCAAAGCTCAATCATCCTAATGGAGGATGCCGCACGAGGCAAGACCGAAAAAGCGCGCCAAGTTCGGTCGAATGTGAAGGTTTTGCTTTCAATTTTCTTCGATTGCAGGGGCGTGGTGCATCATGAGCTTTTGCCACAGGGTAGAACGGTCAGTAAGGAATATTACCTGCCACTTTTGCGCAAGTTGCGCCAGAAACGCCCGGATTTGTAGAAGAACAAAAATTGGATTTTGCCATTTTTGGCCAAAAACAACACATTAATAATGCCGCAGCCACCGTATTCCCCAGATCTGGCTCCCTGTGACTTTTTCTTGTTCCCGAAACTGAAGAGCCCCATGAAAGGACGACGCTACGCTACAATTTAGGAGATAAAGACGGCATCGAAGGAGGAGCTGAATAAGAACACAAAAAATGGTTTTTTGAAGTGCTTCGAGGATTGGAAAAAACTTTGGCACAAGTGTATAACATCTGGTGGGGATTACTTTGAAGGGGGGCAAAATAGATATTCATGAATAAATAATTTTTGAAAAAAAAAAACACAAAATTCGCAATACTTTTTGAACAGACCTTAAGTTTGTTAGTCGAGATATCACTTAAAATCACAAATTCCCTACTTTTTTCTCCTGGTTGTAGGTGTAGTTTCTGAACTGCTTCAATTTTTGTGGATACCTAAGCCTTGTTGGTGTCATAAAAATGCAGGGGAATGCATTTTTTGAAGACGTTAAAAAATTGTACTCTGGTTTTCAAAGTAAAGGAGAAATTTTTATTCATGCAAGAAAAAAATTTTTATAGTAAAATTTTTATTTATTTGTTTTCTTTCAAAATTGTTTTTTATTACAGCAAATTGTTTTAAAAAAAATTTACATATTAATTCTTCATAAAATATGCCATAAGTTTATGGTAATAAAAAAATCGAATAAATCTTCTTGTTACTTAACTAGATTTGCTTCAACAGAATTTTAATAGAAAAAAATATGCGAAATTGACATGAAAACTTGAAAAATAATTTTTATCATCTTCGAACCTTTTTCACTTTAATTTGAAGAAGAACATAAAAGAAAAACTAGATTGATTATGATCTCTTTTTATATGATATAAACTATCTGTACATAAATAAATTCTATACTATCGTGATGATAAAACAATTTAACCTTGGATTGAAGGTAAGCAATTCTGGGTTACTCAATCGATTTGAATAAATTAAAATTTTCTTTCTTTAATTAATGTTCGTAAGTAGAAAATTTCTGATAACATCATTTACTTTATATACGCTGTCATTTTAAATTGATACAAAATAATATACTTTTATCGTGTAAGACTAATTAGAACGGAAATTAATTATGAAAAACGTTATCTAAAAGAATTGACAGAAAAACTTAACTTCAACTACAGCAAAAGCGCAACTATGTGCTTAATTATTTTCAAATGAGATCAAATTCATGCAGTGTCCTATTTCCAATCGAAACAATCGTTTAATAACATATTTAGACCTTTTTTTAAGTTACGAGTATGTGCATAAATTTGAATAGTAAAAATGAGTACATTTTTAGTAAAAAAATAAAATGTTTTAGGTTTCGTTTAATTTTATTTACCTAATAATATTATTCACAGTTGTTCTTGATTAACATGTTAAATACCAGTCATAACAGTTCTGACACCATAAGAATTTTTTAATTAATATTTGGTGTGATATTTTTTTATATTTTAATAACAAATAAATTATGTTCAAATCAAAATATTGGGTTGTTTGGAAAGTAATTTCGTTTTTTTTTATAAAAATGAAAGACGATTTTCTTATAGTGAATTAATATTTTATTCAATTAAATATTGTCCAGTCTGATCCAATAGCTTTTGCCATCTTTCTGGCAGTAGCATCATGATTCCACGCTCATAAAATTTGGTGGAAAAAAACTGATCCAAGTGCTTTTTGATCTCCTCATTAGAATTAAACGTTTTAGCGTCTAAAATTTTTTGTAGAGACCAGAACAAATGATAATCGGAAGGTGCTAGGTCTTTAGAGTATGGTGGGTATGGCAGTATATCCCATCCAAGCTCTAAAAGCTTTTGCCGAGTGTGGTTTCGCATTATCCTGTTGGAATCCTATACTTTTCCTATCGACCAATTCTGGTCTTTTTTATTTAAGTGAATCATTCAATTTGTCGAACTGATGGCAGTACACTTCAGAATTAATCGTTGTGTTGCTCGGTAGAAGCTCAAAATAAACGATTCCTTTGAAATCCCTCCTTTTTTTGATGAATATTGGCTTTAGAAATGTTTTGAGCCAGTTAATCTATGCTACTCCAGAATGTTTTACGCTTAATATTGTTATACGCAACCCATTTCTCGTCCGCAGTGATAAAACGCTTCAAAAATGGATCATTTTCTTGGCGTTTGAGAAGCAAATCACAAACGTCAATGCGGCGGCACAAATTTTTTTCCATAAGATATCAACCAAAAACTACTGTGCAGAATCAAAAAGGATATGCAGGAATAAAATTATTTGGGTCTCCTAGTAAGTATGGATTACTTATAAATAAGGTTAATAATTTTAATAATAAGGTCAAGAAGCAGCGAAAGACTTCATCGGTTAGGGAGGCCTTTAATATTGAAAACTTAGGAAAATGTGGAATAAGTGAGGGATCTTGTGAAGTCAAGTCGTCGATTAACAACAGAGTCCTTGAAAAACTCAAAAAAGGGATTATTCGCGTAGGACCAGACATTACTAATACTTGGATCCTCTATCACCCGGATATCTCCATCGCCAAAAAGGGGTTCCTTTCGTTCTCTTGCAATCGTTTTCACCTGATCGCAAATTTCATGGTGGAAACAATGTTAAAAAGGTTTTAGCGACCCTTATAACGACTGAGTTTAGTATGCAGCAATTCTGACTTCAAATCGCCTGTGCTAAAAATTTATATTTCAGTACAAATTTTCTAAAAAAAAAAAATGTGTGAAAACGTACTATAGGGTAGATTGAGGTAGATAGGACCTGAGAAAAAAATAACAATTCTAAATTTTTGGATCTTACATAAAATTTTAATCATTTTTATCCCAAAAATTTTATTTTCAAATTAAAAAAAAAAAAAAATATTTTTATAATAATTTGTAAAGTGTACTTTAAAAAAACAATTGATTTTCGATCAAAACTATTTTTTTTTAAATTAAAAATATTAAAAAAATCAATATTTTTGGTAAATGTAACAGGTTGCCGTATCCCTTTTTTTAAGTGAGGTTTTAGCAACCCTCATATCTCTTTTTACAAAAATTTTAAATGTTTTAGCGACCCTCATAACGCCTGAGTGTAGTACGCAGCAGTTCTTCCGACTTCAAATCGCCTGTGCTAAAAATTTATATTTCAGTACATATTTTATAAAAAATTATTTTTAAAAGAATTCTACTGAAAACCTCAGAAAATATACAATAACAATTCTAAATTTTTGGATTATACATTTAAATTTTAATCATTTTTATCACAAACATTTTATTTTCAAATTAAAAAAAAAAAACAAATATTTTTATAATAATTTTTAAAGTGTACTTTAAAAAAACAATTGATTTTCGATCAAATTTATTTTTTTTTAAATTAGAAATATTGAAAAAATAAATGTTTTTGATAAATGTAACAGGTTGGTTGCCTCATACTTTTTTTTAAGTGAGCTGTTTTTTTTCATACAGTACCAACAAACTTTTTACAAAATTGGTAATTCTACTGAAGTTAAGCTTTGCGCTTTAAGAAGAGAATTTTCATTACTCGTTGGCTAATTTCTCACTCGTTATATATGTCAATAATCAAAATTTCCATATATGGGACTCTTCGAATTCATAAGTGACAACGGAGAGGCTATTGTATCCGTGGAAAGTGACTGTCTGGTGTTCATATGTTAGTGGTCTGACGGTTTCATTCAGCCGTATTTCTTTGAAAATAAAGAAAGAAATACATTTACAGTCATTTCTGAACGGTATATCCGTATAATAATCAACATTTTTTCTCCTGAACTTAATGATTTCAATCTGGATCATATGTGGTTTCAACAAAACGGCGCCATAAGCTACATAACACTACAAATTTTTGGCTTTATTGCGATAAAAGTTCCTAGGTTGTTTAATTTCAAGATTTGGTGATGTCAGTTAGCCTCTAAGCCAACTTTGTAAGATATTATTGTGAAAATACGAAAAAAATTGTGTCTATTCAAACTGTTCTGAACTTACGGTTAAAATACCTCCCGAAATGTGCGAAAAATTCGTAAAAAATTACCTTTAAAATGATCTAATCCTGCAAGTAGTCTATTGGCGGCCATTTAAATAATTTTATACTTTACGTATAATGGCAAGATTTAACAAATTAAATAATATAAAAATTTTATCATAGATATAAATACAAAATGTATTTTTTGTAATATTTACTTTCCGAAGCCTAAAATGGTTAGCCCTTTGTAGATAATAAATAGCAAATAGCGATAATGCATGGAAGTGTGAAAAAGTCTCATTTTAAGCGGTTAGTTTTGCACTGATGCAACCCCCGGCCCCAGTAAATAAACAAACCCAATACAACTTATTGTAAATGAGCGCACTATCTCTAAGTTGCTGAATATTAGCAGAATTTGTGCAGTTAAATCGGTGCATCAGTTTGCACAGGTGTGCGGACGATAAAGAGACAACGTGAAGCTTTTCTGCATGAATGCGCTGCTGCAACCATTCTGTCGCAGCAAGAACATAGCAGCAAAGCGACACGAGACGCATCCATCTGACCCTGACAACGGCTAAGGCCAACCAACCATCCGTGTTCAAATATTGTAGCAGAGTCCGCCGCACTCAAGATGAGACTACGACTAGAGAATAGAACATCGTTTCTCTCGATGCGTTTAGTTGAAATAAGAATCTGTATTTAGTTTGATGTGCGCGACAGGTTCTTCTCCAACCTCGACAATTTGATTTATTGTAACTTCTACAATTATTTCCATAGTAATTTTACAATAATATCAAAATTAAACTATTCAATATAATAATCAATTTCAGTAAAATTATGTTAAAAAAGTGATAAATTAAAAAAAAAAAAGACAATGAAAAATATTTAATTTTTTTCTAAACAATTTTTACGTGAATTATTTTGGCCGAAATTTTTTATTGAGAGATCTCATATTAACAAGAGCAACAACTGACAACAATTCATTTTTTATGAATACGAAAAAGTTCTAAACCAGCTATTTAAACACATAAATACCTTGAGAACTGAATAAAGTGGTAAAACGAATTTTGTTTTCTTTCTAAAATGTTTGTTTTGGTTTTTCTCATTTTTATTTGATTAATCTTATTTATATACTCGTACATATCAACTTTCTACGAGGATTTTTCATTTTAAGTTATTTGTTTTTGTTTGGTTTGTCGTCATATTTTTCTCTTTTGTTCTATAAACAGTTTTTCTCTTTTTCTTAGAGCTCGTTGTTTGTGTCACGTTTTTTTATATTTAAAAACATTTTTTTCAATATTTACGCAACTATTGTAATAATAAAAATAAAAACTACTTTTGAATGACATAATTCTTACACGAATGGATATTTATTTCTAAGAGAGCAACAGGGGTGTACTGTCAACGTGATAACATATTCCAAATTTAAAGCTTTGCCATACGCAGCCGCACCGATTTTTCTAACCAAAATAGTTCTTACTCTGCGATAAAGAGAATTTTTTCACATATCAAAACAGGCGGTACTCTTATTATTTATATAGTGTTCTCTCATAAAAATTTTCTGACACATCGTTCGCTCTAACCACCCAAAATAAACCGAAATTTCTACTAAACAAACTACTCGTATTAAGAGAATTTTATTTAAAAAAATAGCCTCTTAAATTTAATTGTTTACTCAGTGATTGTTGTGATTATTTTTAAGTGTTGAGTGTTCGTTCGTTTGTGTAATGTGAAATTGTTAAAGTTGTTAAAAAAGTTCAATTATGTTCTTCTGCCTATGATATATTGTATTATTTTAATAACAATTATTATCCAATATGTGTTATAAAAAGTAAAATTAAATAAAACATACTCAAAGTTCAATAACACGGTCCAAAAAATTTTATGTATAACAGGGTGGATAAATACAAATTTATGCTATTTTTCTATAGAAAAATTTTATAAATAATATAATTTATTTGCTGCACTAAAATTTTTTTTAAAAATTACTGTTTAATTTAAGAAACCAAAAAATAATATCGAAAAAAAAACTTTTTATAAGCTGCATTTTTCTGTGTTTTTACATTAATTTACACAAAACTTTTATCACTAAAATTTTTATCACAAACATTTTTTTTTCAATTAAAAAAAAAATATATTTTTGTATATAATAATATTTTAAGTGTACTTTAATGTTCTTGCATATAAATTTTGACACATCGTTCACTCTAAACACCCAAAACAAAATAAATATTCTATTTACCTGTTAAAAGAGTTGTATTAAAAGAATAGCCTCCCCCATTTTTTTATTATTTAATCATTTTTTAAGTGGACTTTAAATAAAAAAATAGTTTTTTTAGAAGAGTTATTCTATCATCAATATTTGAATAGTAAATAAAAGGTTATCCAATTTACGCTTCAGATTGTGTATAATGATAAATCAAATATATTCTAAATTTATATTTTGAGTGAAATCTTATTGAATAACCAGGTGTATAAGCTTAAATCCGCTGTTTTTTAGTCAAAAAACACATTTTTTTTTCATAGAAGCCAAGAATAAATTTATTCAAAGTACTTGCCCTCCCTAGCTACACATTTTTCCCATCTTTCGGGCAATTTGTGGATACCATGCCAAAAAAAAAACCTTTTCTTGCGAGGCAAACCACTCATCAGCAATTTTCGGACGTCTTCGTAGGAATCGAAGTGCTGCTCAGCGAGCCCATCGACGAAAACAGGTGGTAGTCGGAAGGAGCCAGGTCTGGTGAATAAGCGGGGTTGGGTAGCACCTCCCAGTTGAGTGTCTCCAAGTAGTTTTGGACCATTTTTGACGTGTGCGATGGTGCGTTGTCGTGGAGGAAAATCCGCTTTTCATGTCTTTGTTGATAATCCGTCCTTTTTTCATGCAGAGCACGGTGCAATTTGATCAGTTGTTGGTAGTAGCAGTAGGCATTGACAGTTTCAGCAGGTTTCAACATCTCATAGTAGACGATACTCTGCTGATCCCAACAAACGCACAGAATCGTGTCCCCATGGCACGCAGACGCATGGAAATGGCTGGTTGAATAACACCCAATTGCTCCACGAGCATTTTTTGCGATTGGGTATCGTCTTCGTCCAAAAGAGCCTGCAATTGATGGTCCTCAACCTTCCAGGGCCGTTTTTTACGCTTCTTGTCCCCCAAGTCAAAATTCCCGACTTTGAACCGATGAAACTAATCTCGGCACGTTGTTTCCGACAAAGCACTATCACCATAGGCCTCCATAAGCATTTGATGCGATTCGGCAACCGATTTCTTCAAATTGAAGCAGAAAAGCAGAGCTTCCCAGATATGCTCTTTTTCTGGCACAAAACTAGACATGATTACCAAAGGAAAAATGTATGTTGTTGTACGAAATTTCTGACAATGTGCTCTGATTAATGTTGACAGATGTCAAACTCATAAAAAATAGTATGGCGTGCTCATGGTAGGTAGCTTAATACGCTCACTCACGCCATCTATGACCTAACAGCGGATTTAAGCTTATACACTTGGTATATTGTATGAATTTTTCTGTTATGTATTTAGAATGTAAAATTATTCAAAAAACTGCTATGGGAATTTTTGCGAAAGACGATTCTTTTGAGGAAAATTTTTGAAGGAGACATTTTTGAGGCTAATTTTAGAAAATATTTTAGGCTTCAAGTTATGAGTCCCACAAGAAAAAGTTCAACGAATTTGGGTTTGATGATGTGGATTGCGTTTTCGATTGGTTGAGCTGATTATTTTTTACACTTCCATCCATAATCGCTATTTACCCTTATTAACTATTAAGTGTTATCGAATTTGTTCTTCGTAAAGCTATTGGAAAATTTTTTTATTGGAAAATGTTGAAGAGTTTTTACCATTTATGAATTGAAAACAATATCAGGAAAATGTCCACCACCACTACTATATTTAAAGCCATCAATCTTTTCGATCACATTTTTATATAATTGTGGCTCTATTTCAAGGCTGACGCAGTTGATATTGGGTTTGAAATGTAAAATTGTATGTGGACTATTCGCATAAACGTTATCTTTCACATAGCCCCACATGAATAGGTCCAACGGCGTTGAAATTGATATAAACTCTTCGCAAAATAAGACGTTTATTAAATTTCGTTTTAAATAAATCGATTGCGTCTTGGGCAGTGCGGTGCGTAGCATCGTCCTGATGAAACCACAAATCGCCGATATCCATGGCAACGAAAATATGCCATAAAATATTAGTTACCATATCTCTGTAGTTCACTCCTTCGCCCCGGCGGCAGGATGTTAAGTATATACCAGCTTCTCATCCCAATGATGGCATACAAATAAATATAACTAACAAGGGGCAAAAGTAGATATTCGACAGTGGATATGCCGTGGCTGGTCGACGTGATATTAAACATAATAATAGTCACATGATTACTCCTACGGGGGCATGGTGTATGGTACAAAAAAAAGTCCGAGTGGTGAGTAGGAATTTACAGGGTTCCTGACCGTAGATCTGAGAGCGGAGTACGAACCTCAATACTCTTAAAACCTAAATTGGTATCATGGCAATCGAGGGGCCCCATAGAAATAGCATTCTATGCTCGGTTATGGAGAGGTGCTTCGGCGTTTACGTGGTGGCTGTGGTTGATACCTACAGCGCGGGTACGATCTGCGGATCGTTGGTGGGAGATATTAGCAATTATCTTGGGCGCTGTCCTCGAGAGCGATCAGCTTGTAACGGATTACTGACTGCTAACAATCAGTTATGGTCGTGCGCTGATTGAGCATAATCTTAATTGCTATGTTTGTAGGCGACCCGTGGTAGTATGTCTCGCGATGGGTATGTCATGTAAACAAAACAGAAAATTCTGTAGCGCACTCCATTGGCAGCAAGTCTCATTTGCGATAACATACAGACCAATGGAGTCTCCGGGCCATACAGCGCCTTATATAGGGTGGACCATATATGTGGTGCAAATTTAAAAGTTGCATTTTAAAAAGTGAAAAGAAAAAACTAGTGTATATTTTTTTTAATTTCCGGTTTTATTAGAAAGATTGAATCTTGAAATTAAGGAATGAAACACATCATTTAAATGACTGCCACGGCTGGCCTTACAATACCCCATTCGCTCGACCCAATTTGTCAGTACATTTTCGATTGTCTGGGCCTGTATCTTTTCAATGGCAACTTTGATTTCGTGTTTCAAAGCCTCAATTGTCTCTGGATGGCTTGCGTAACATTTATCCTTAACGGCTCCCCACAGAAAATATTCGAACAGGCTCAAATCACAGCTCCGTGGCGGCCAATTGACATCAGAATTTCGGCTGATTATTCGGTTTGCGAAAGCAGTACCCAAAAGTTGGACGGCGGCTCCTTCATCGTTTTCGAAGAAAAACGGGTCAATGATGCCTCCAGTCCAAAATCCGCACCAAACCGTGACTCGTTGTGGATGCATCGGCTTTTCCATGGTGACGTATGGATTTTCTGAGCCCAGAAAATGTTGTTTGTTGACATACCCACCGAGGTGGAAATGGGCCTCATCCGAAAAGATGATTTTTCGGTAAAAATGCTCATTTTCGGCCAATTGATCTTGATCCCATTGGTCAAACCAAAAACGCATCGGATGGTCATGTGGCTTTTGTTGTTGGACTAATTGAACTTTTTAAGCTTTCATACCGAAGTCTTTGTGCAAACTTCTCAACAGAATGTTCAATTCCTGAGAACGGTGACGAGTTGATGTTGATGGATGATCACGGACATTTTCAGCAACGGCGACAATATTCTCGGTCGTACGCACTATATTAGAGCGGAAACGAGTTGCTGTGGCAACCAACAAACCAGTTTCGCGAACTCGCTTCATGAATTTGTCCACAAGTTGACGTGATGGCATTCGATCTTTACTCATTTTTTTTAAATTTCTCACAGTTTGGGTTGAAGACTCACCACTTTGGAAGTAAGTTCTCAATATTTCCCAGTTTTCTTCAAGCGTATTTATTACCATTTCGTAAAATTCTGACTTTCAACTAACAATCTGTCAATTCGTGTTGACATTTAACACTCTAGTACTTCAAATAAATAGTAGTTCAAAATGGAACCGCTAGATGGACCACCCTATATTTGACAACTGTTTTTATAAATGTGCTCTTTTCCGTAGTCCCAAAATAAATAGTTCAAAGTCGTCAAATCGTACGATCTTGGCGGCCAATTGACAATACCAAATCTTCCTATTACAATTGTTTTATTGTGAGTTTATGGTCATAGTACTCTAAATTAAAGTTAATGGTTTCTTCTTCTTCATTTCTAAAGAAATACGGGCTAATGACCACCATCATTTGTAGGTTTTCATATGTGGCAATTTTTTTACTGTACAAGAAATAAGCCTTATTGCTATAAAAATTTGTACGTAAATACGTTTTCACGCTTTTAAAAAATAAAAATTTTAAATAATCTAAACAAAGTTTATCTTAGATAACATATATGCTTGAGGACTTAACGTTCCAAACCACAAAATTAATAACTTTTTATACACGCATGAATTTTGATAGTCACGAATTTTATTACAAGTAAATGAATTCACAGATAACTAATTCAAGTGACCTTTATCAATTCTGTTATCAGTTCCTACAAAAAACTTATTTTGTTGAATCTTTATTTAAAAAAAATATAAATTTTCACCACATGTCAATAATATAGTTTGAAGTACAACCCGCCAACTTTAGGCCATACTAATTATCAGTAAAAAGCTTCTTTTTTTTAAACAAAGCAAAAAATTATTTATTCCAAACTTATACGAGGCATTTATAATAAAAATTATAAGATTAATCAGCATTTTATAATTTTAACGACCATTACAAGGGAGTGCTTGAATTTTTCTAATAATCCCAATAACAATTGAATAGTATGTTTTTGATTATAGGAAAGCAAATTTTTTATTGAGCAAATTTTTATTTAAAATAACAAATATTATTATTTGTGTATATAATATATGAACTCTAATGACAAGAATAATAAAAGCATATTTTAAAAAAACATATTTACTGATAGCTTGAGTGAGAACTAGTTGGCCCCCATTTTATACAATACTTCAAGAAATTTAGCTATAAAATGTTATCAACGGAATATTTTTAAAGCAAATTGAAATGAGTTCATTCGTTATAATCACTAATTGATAAAATTTTTCAAATAACGAGTATATTATGTATGCAAATTATAACGATTACAGTATGCATTGCCCTTAATCTGGGCAGCTAAATTTGTCGAAAGGGCAACATGAAATAGGAACGATCAATTAATAAATAAGTTATATGGGTCAAAAGTAATGAATCTTACAAAAAGCACAATTTAAAGTTAGTGTTTTAATTGTTGGAAGATTTTAGCAAAATAACTACGAGGATCGTTCAATAAGTTCTTAGAAAATCTGAGAAATTGCGATCGTAGTGTCGGTAAAGATTTTTTTTTGTCGACAGGAAAGCTGTCAAAATTTCAGCTTGATCCATAGCGCAGGTCAATTTCTATCGTTGATTAAAGTTAACGACATTTATTTGTACATAACAATGAAAAAAAGCGAGTTTACGGCTGTCATCAAACATCTCCATTTGAAAGGCTTAAGCCCGAAAGAAATCAAAGCCGAGTTGGATGCAGTTCATGGCACATCTGCACCTGTGTTTGCGACGGTTTACAATTGGGTGAATGAATTTAAACGTGGCCGTTCATCCACAAGAGATGAACATCGTTCAGGACGCCCAGTTGAGGTGTCTACTCCTGAAATCATCGACAAAATCCATGATCTGATTTTGAACGATCGGCGAATTAAAGTGCGCGAATTAGTTGAGGCCACGAGAATATCACAAGGTACAGTCGCTTCAATTTTGCATGAAAATTGTCTGTGAAAAAAATTTCGGCAAGATGGGTGCCGCGTTTGCTCTCAGAGGAGAATAAGCGCAATCGTGCAGTGGACTCTGAGGCTATGTTGGCACTCTTTCATCGCAATTCTGCCGAATTCCTTCGTCGATATGTCACTGTGGAGAGAAACGCCCCCATCTGAAGAAGAAAAAAATCCTCTTGCATCAGGACAATGCGCGTGTGCACACCTGCGCTGTTTCCATGGCCAAAATTGTGGAATTGAGAATGGAATTATTGCAGCATCCCGCTTATTCACCAGATTTGGCCCCGAGTGACTATTTTCTTTTCCCCAATCTGAAGAAATGGCTTGGCGGACGACGGTTCACTTCCAACGAGGACGTCATTGCTCAAACGGATGAGTATTTTGCAGAACTTCGGAAATCCTATTTTTTGGACGGGATAAAAATTTTGGAAAAACGGTTGAAAAAGTGTATAGAGATAAGAGGAGATTATGTTGAAAAATAAAATTTTTTTTTTTAAAAACATTTTTTTTCCCATCTTTTTCTAAGGACTTACTGAACGACCCTCGTATATATGCCATCACACACAATTTCAGGCCTTGTTATAATAGAAAAATTGTAAGTAAAGACTTATTCAATTTGTGGTTTGGAAAGTAAAGTTTTAACTCTTAAAGTTCAGATTTTGATAAGTTTTTATGATATTGTCTTAACCTTAACATTATACGAGGTATGTTAAAAAATTATAGCGAATTTTGAATTTCCGCGGGTAACGTATATTCAATTTTCGTATATTGTGGCGTTAGACTCATGTCTCTCACTTATGCCGATCAGTTCTGCCATTTTGAATGTTCAGTTAATTTTTGACAGCTGCTTTGCTTGCACGTGTTTTGGCTCGTCTTCGATTTTTATCCATTTTCGACCAAAAACAGCATTGCATTAACATTGCTAAAGAGCTGTTGACCCAAATTTGCTCCAGACGGTGATAACTGGTGACGGATCATGGGTTTATGGTTATGACGTGGAAACCAAAGCTCAATCATCCCAATGAGCCAAAACATGTGCAAGCAAAGCAGCTGTCAAAAATTAACTGAACATCCAAAATGGCCGAACTTGTCGGCATAAGTGAGAGACATGAGTACCAACATTACGCCACAAAAAATTGAAAATCGAATATATGTGTACGTAAACCGCGGAAATTCAAAATTCGCGATACTTTTTGAACAGACCTCGTACATAAAATATAGCATTATTCAAATGGCTGCCACGAGACTTCTTGCAGGATTCGATCCTTTTGTCGTAATTTTGAATGTCTTTTTGGCACATTTCCAGCCATTACTCGACGTTGGTTTTTAAATGCTCTTAAATATGAGAATTGTTTATGTAGTCACAATATTTTGCATAGCCTGACAAGATAAAGTCTAACTACGTCAAATCGCACGATCGTGGAGGTCACTTGGCACTGTCAAATCTCGAAATTACGAGTCTTGGAAACTGTTGCTGCAATAATGCCAAAATTTATTGTGCTGTATGGTTTTTGAGAATTGTTTGCGTAGTCACAATATTTTGGATAGGCTGACAGGACAAAGGCTACTGGCGTCAAATCGCACGATCGTCGACGTCACTTGGCATTATAAAATCTCGAAATAACGAGTCTTGGAAACTGTTGCTGCAATAAAGCCTAAATTTATTGTGCTGTTTTGTTGAAACCACATATATTTCATAATAAAATTTTCTGATGAAGGTAAAAAAAGTCGGTAACGGTCTGGTCTTTCTTTCATTTTAAAAAAATACGGACCAATGACATCTTCAGAGCAAAATTCACACCTAAAAGTTATTTTGAAAATATGAATTGTGGGTTTTCAGAGCCTCATATACGGTAAATATCTACCAAGTGCGGAAATCATCTAATGAATTCATCTAATTTATAGCGGATTATTAAGATATTAATTGGAAATATTGATTAATTTTCTTTCCTTTTTATTTATCAACATTATTCCTCTCTTGGTTTTCTTAACATGGGTGAAGGCGCTGTTTCCTTCCACTCTTCGTAGTAGTGCTGGAAGCCCTTAACTCGGTTAAACTTCTTTGGACGTTATCGATACACCTTTGAAGTGTTTTTTTTTTTATCTTGGGAAGCTTATAAGTGTCAGATCAGAAGAATAGGGATACTCGGGAATTATAGGAATCCCATCTTTCCGACAAAAACTCGTTGGTGGAGATCGCTCTGTATCCATATGCGTTTGAAGTAGTTTTTGTGTTCTAAATTAAAAGTTTCCTATTTCTTGATAGATTTCAGTCTACTTATACTCGTAGTTATAATTGCTTGTAACGAGTCTGTCTGCCAATTAGAACATTTAAATTGGCTATGTTGATAGTTCTGTCATTCAGTTTTTTGATATTTTCACAGCAGAATGTTTACTATTCGTTATGTCTTAAATTTTTAACGAAAATTTTATGAAAATAATTCAAATGCGTTATAAAAATGGTCAATGTGTAAAAGATGGGTTTTTTTCGAAGCTCCTTTTCACCTTAACGGCTATGTTAACAAGCAAAATTATCTTATTTGGGCCACTGAAAAGCCAATAGCAGTTATTGAATAATTAATACATTAATCACGTTTCTTTGTATAGTGCGATGTATGTGACAGAGGCATCATTGGACCACATTTTTCGAAAATAAGTCTTATGTTTTTATGGCATATTTTTGATGGCATGCATTTCCAATTTTTTATTGGCCTATTTTTGATAACATGAATTTCATCGATTTATGGTTTCGAAAGGATGGCGCTACGTGCCACACTGCCCAAGAAACAATCGATTTATTAATACTAAATTTGTGAAAAAGGATCGATGTCAGTAAACATAGTCAATTGAGTATGATGGAATTTTCATACAAAATGTGTGTTTTATTCAAAAAATTTTAAAAGTCCAGTATTTTTAGCCGTGTGGTTAGATTCTTGATTAATCGTTTGGCAATGTTAATTCCTAAATAGTGAACTCTATTTTTTTTCGCGTACTATACTGCCGTTCAGGAGTAGTTGTGATGGTTTATAGCAGAGGGTAAAAGTAGCAAGTATACTTTTTCTCTCATTTACTTTATATGGACGAGAGTTGCCAAATCACTTCATTAGCTTTTTTACCACACTTCGTGTAAACATATTGAAAATATTCCCTTTACTATTGAATAAATGCACTACTTCTCATTTTCAAATATTTATTTATTTAATTTAAAGTGTACGGAATACACATAAGAATATATTTACATTTATTTGATAAAGTAAAAGTAAATAAATATTTCAACACTCATCTGTTTGTACTTACTTCAAAATGATGTAATAAGATCTTATCAAAAAATTATGAAATAAGCTAATAAAAAAAATAAAAAATGCAATCTTACACATAGATTTAATGTCTTTCCAGATTACGAGAACAAATACAGAAAAATAGGTTTGATTAAGTCAATAAAATCCGATCCAATCGAATTTGTTTTTTTTATCGGCCTCAGATAAATTTTTTTTTTTCATATTATCTATAAGAATTTCGAATGTATTATGTTGACATAATAAATATTTTTATTTTTTTTTTTCAAAACAACCAAATTCTTTGATAATCTTGAGAGACATTAATTCTGATATGTTAACTGAAAAGTACTTTTTTCTTATAACTGACTGTCTTATCAGAAGTATGTGGATATGAACATTTTTGTGTTATAGATATATTTTTTTAGAGATTATTACTCCTATCTAAATAGGAAGTACTCTAACAAATAAATTAGGTACCACGGGAACCGAGACGCCCCACAGAATGAAGTTCAATATAAAATGGATCCTTTAGGTTTATGGTGTTGAAGCTTTGAATAGCTTTCATGCATAATGCTTTATAGTATTTGCTTGTATATGCTAATGTGAGTGGAGTGGTACATGTTTGGTTACTATAAAAACTATGAACTATTTCTGTGCTCGATTATTGGTGAGGTGCTTAGGCATTTACCTAAGCTGTGGTTGTCACCTATATCGCGGGTACGATCTTCGGATCGCAGGAGGTGCTATCACTGCTGATGACAGCAGAGGTTTAAGGTAGGGCTCATCGCCAGCAGTTAAGGTGATCAGCTTGTAACTGATTACAGACTGATAATATTCAGTTATGGAATGCGCTGATTGAGCGTATCTCAATCCCAATAGTCGTGGGCGACTGGTGTTATGTTGTCTATATAGATAGATACGGAATAGCACCATTAAATATATAGAGAACAAATGTTTTTTATGTGGCACACCTATCGTTAGACATAATGAGATATGCTCAATGAACGCACCGTTAAACCGAATTAGCGATTAACAGTAAGCAACCAGTTACAAGCTGATTACACGAACTGTTTGTGGCGAGACCTATCTAAACCTCTGCTATCATTAGCAGTGACAGTACCGGAGGTAATAACCGGCATCTTTCACCAGCGGTCTGGCGAGCGTACCCGCTATGTGGGTATTACCCACAACAACCACGTTGCAGTCTAAGGCGCTTCACCTTTGTCGGGCACAGTTTTTTTTTAATTCCATGAGTCATCTGATTCCTGTAGTATCAATTTTTGGTTTAAGAATATTTCGGTTTGTACTTCTCTCATTGAGCTACGGTAATGAACCTTGTAAATTCTTAGGCACCGCTGAGCCAGCTCAGTTATGCGGGTGTAGCCACCTTGCGTGTTACTCACACACATATTCACTGCTCATTCACCAAACGTTTCCTTCTTTCAAAAACTGCCACCTATTCAAACATTTGTAACACTCACGCATACTCAATGCACTACTCAAATCCGCTCCATTCTTATTTACACTAATTCCACATGCATCCAGATCTGTAAGATTCTTATACAAACCACACTCCACGAGGAGGTGACAGCCACTCTCTTGTGATAGAAACTCCACGAATGAGGTGACAGCCACTCTTTTAGAAACTGAGCATTCAAGTGAAGAATGCTCCCAATTTTAAAACCTTAAGTCAAACTTGAAAATTTACCAATCGTAACAAAAAAAATTTCATCCCCATCGTTGCTTCCGATTTCGCTGTTCCATTTTTCGTAACGCACTATAAAAACACAACTTCACTTACAAGGGTTGTATGATTATTACCTGACCTTGAAAAGAAAGAAAAACATTTTATGTGTAAAAGAAGTTTTATTTGAGAAATTAATTTTCCTTTAGCTCAATATACTTAGTGCAATATTTTTCTTTCTTTTTGTATCCCATCTATAAAAAAATACAATCTCTCTAACCCTTCAAAAAAGGCATTTGTTTACCATTTGAGGTAGTTTTTTTTTCCGTCGAGCGATTGTTTCTTATTTGGAAATAGAAAATAACCGCTGGGGCATGAATCTGGTAAATATGGTAGATACAGAAGAAATTCGTTTCCCAACTGATAAAATTTTATCATGGCAAGTATGCGCATTATCTTGAGGAATGAGAATTAAATAATTCTGTATAACATTATCCTTATATGGTTTTTCGTTTTTCCAAATAGTCGTTGAAGATTATACCATTTGCATCTCAAAAGACAGTAGCAGTAACCTTTCCTGGCGATAGAAACGTTTTTGTCTTATTTGAGTAGAACTAACGTTCGCTAGTAGAAGTTCATTTCTTTAACTAAACTTTGGTTTCTGGTATGGAATGGTGAATCCACGGTTTATCAACCGAAAATTCAGTTACGCTAATAAATATCCAAACACACTATTAAAGTCGTTACTCAAACACGTTCTTCTTCAGGTGTTATCAGACATAACAACCCAAAATATCTTGTACGATTTTATCTATCTGACACACTTTCACTCGAGAGCCTTTTAAAACAATATCGTAGATTTTTTCAATCATTTCTGATGTGGTGACCTCATTTGGTACGATTTGGACGATTTTCATATAGAGGCTTGTACAGCCACGTTTATAGTCAGCTGTCCAATATTTTATGGTTAATAACAAAGAGGCGGAGTCCCTATAAACTTCTCTCAGTTACCCTTTTATCTCACCATTCGATTTCTTTTAACAGAAACAAATATTTTATCACTGCTCGATGGTAAATTTTTTCCATTATTAGAAAATCACACTATTTGTTTACTTTAAATGATTGTCACCCACAAATTAAAATGACGCAGCGGCTTGACAGGATTCTTGCGAAAGGTTATATTTACAAAAAAAAGAGTTGTTTCAATAATAGCAGCACCGTCTATTGCTGAGGATTAGGTATTAATCATACAACCCTCGTGTCAGGCTCTACGTTCTAGCAGCCGGCGAACTACAATATAAGAATTTATTTTTTCTCCAGAATTCCCGAAACACATGCTATAACGCTTTAGGATAGAGAGGGTATCAGAAGGAATCTACGTAACGAAAAGATCTACATCATCTCAGACAGCCAAGCTGCATTGAAAGCTCTTGTGTCATTTGATGTCCACTCCTATTTAGTTTGGGATATTCTCACGGTTCTTAATTAATTTGCTAAATACAAAAAAGTAACTTTGTTGTGGGTGCCAGGGCGTGAGGGTAATGAGGGTAACGAACTAGCAGACAAACTTGTTAATAGGTGAGCAAATACTCCGTTGATTGGACCAGAACCCTTCTGTTGCTATCCAAAAAGTTAGCCGGAGTCCATTATAGAGTCCTGGGAACGCGGGATTAAAAACTCACACTGAAAAAATTCCCCGGGTATGAATCACTCTAAAAAATGCATCCCCTTAAGAAGTCCCTAAACTCAAACTAGACCTAAGGCTACTCACTGGCCTACTGACTGGCTATTGTCTATTAAGATATTATTTTAATAAGATAGGCAAATCTGACACAACAATCTGCCGTCTTTGCTCCGAAGAGGCTGAAACGTCGGAGCACCTACTCTGCGATTGCAATTATATTGTCTGCCAGAGATTTAGACATCTTGGTTTGGAACTCCCTGATTCCTACGAGATTTCTCGGTTACCAACCGATATGGATATTGACTTTGGGATATCCTCACGGTTCTGAATCAAAAAACCTAACAGTTTGGGATATCCCCACGGTTCTAAATCCACTAATTACATCCGTTCATTGAATCAAAACCCTTCTGTGGCCATTATACAGTCCCAGAACCCACCTGGGGTCCATTATAAAGTTCGGGAAACGCGGTGTTAAAAACTCATCCTGAAAACATTCCCCGCGCATGAATTACTCTAAAAAATGTATCGCCTTTTCTATGAAAAGAGCGGCAGAGGTCCTTAAACTCAAGGCCTACTTTAATGTTAGCTAAAAGCCTTATTATTACTTTGGGATATCCTCACGATTCTAAATCAAAAAGCCTAACAGTTTGGGATACCCTCACGGTTCTAGAAGCGCCTACTGAGGTAATTTCACGAGTATGAATCAGTTTAAATTTTTGCTCCGAAGAGGATTAAACGTCGGATTATCTACAATGCGGTTGCAATCCAATTAACTGCCAGAAACTTCAGCACATAAACTTCCCCTAAAAGCCTCAATATTACTATTATATGAGTTAGGGTTATTCACCACAAAAGATCTTATTGGTCGAAGTGGTTTTAACACTATGTGCATCTTGCTACCCTCCTTATATTACTACACATATTATTATTATTACTTTCCGCCAGAAACTGGGGCTTAATCATCGTGGAGCATCAAAGTGTCTACGATGTCTGATCTGTTGCGAAGAAAATTTTTTTCTGAGCGTTTCAGGACCTTCTTTATAAAAATAAATCGTTTTTAAAAACCAAGTCACTGTTCCACATTTCCATTAATATTGATTATGTTCCTAACCTCCCTTTAGCGTGAATAGTCATCCACTTCATTTCGGACCCTTCAAAAATGTTGTAACTTTTCGTAATTCAAATTTAGGGTCTCAGCAAGCTTAATACAAAATATGATGTGAGTATTTGCTTCATTTCTTTTTTGTAATGCACTACAAAAGCACAACTTCACTTACCCTATTCCGACAAATATTGCAAATGTGTACTCCACTTCAATAAAGGACTACCGTATAATCTATACTTTAGTGATGTCATGTCTCATAACTTTGCCACACCTTGTAAAACTATTTGAAATAGAGAAATATAAATGTGTCCGTTTATTTTTTAATAAATCTTTTTAATATTAAATAATAACTTTTTTACATAAATTCATATTTAATCTATAGTCTATATTATACTTGCTGCTAAAAGTCACCATCTGATTTTATGAATTTCTTTAATACTAAATTTATTTATTACATTTTGTTTAACATTTGTAAATTTAATTTTATAGTTAATTAATGCTTTTTCAATAATTTTCAATTGATTTTCATTAAAATACTAAAAATTTGTATGCTTTCGATTAATTATCACACATATACACATATGCGTAATATCTTTGATATGTTGTGTTTTTTTTATCAAATAGAAAAATCGTGCAACAGGTGAAAATTATTTTTATAAATGTTTAATGAAAAGAACAAAAATCAACAATATTCTAATCCAAGGGTAGATATTTTCAAATCAAGTTGATTTGCATGAGATTTGGGACATGGCTCTGGGATTTGAATTAGCGGCCGCAGGTAAACATTATTATTAGAATTTTTCATCGCTATTATTTAATAATAAACATTTTTTCGTTAAACTTTTTTTTTTGCTAATTTTATTTTCTTTTACAATATTTAATAAATGTAAGCAAAAAAGAAAATAAAATATTTTCGTACATATTAATCGTAGTGTGAAAGGTAAATAGTATTAATTAAAAATATTGAAAAAATGCTTTTATATTTTGCGGACATCGTTCGCACGTTTAGTAAGTGAGAAAAAAAAAATTAACATTTATTGAAATGACAGACTTTTTGTCAAAATAAGAAAAATTTAAAAAATTTGAATAATAAAATAAAATGTGCTAATGAAAGGGGGCCATACGATAATTGGATGTAATGATTTGTAGATGACATGCAACCCGTGCCAAAATCTTTACCTAACAGGGTGAATAAATACCGATTTTTACTATTATTGTACAAAGAAATTAGAAAAGTTGTTAGTTAAAATAATTTGTTGGAATTTTAAAGGATTTAAAAAATTAAAAAAATTAATATTCTTTAGAAAACCAAAAAAGAATATTTTTCATGGAAAAGAATTACACCCTTTCTGTTGGCCAAATATGGACGTTTACGTTGAATTTCTTTATTAAAAAAATAAAGTTGCGAACAGTAACGATCAGCATCGACCATATAATTTTCTTTCAGCAACTCATAGTAGACAATACCCCTCCGATCCCACCAACAACACAACATAACTTTCTTTTGATACACGCCAGCTTTGGGTTGTCTCCCCTTTGTTAATATGTGCCCTTTTTCCTTACCACATGTTTATAAACTATTCACTTTTCATCACCAGTCACCAAGCGGTCCAAAAACGGTTCCCCTTTGTGATGAGCAAGATTTAAAGATCATATTTAAATTCGATTCATTAAATTTTTTTCGCTTAATTCGTGTGGTACCCAAACAGAGAGTTTGGACATAAAACCAAGCCTTTTAATGTGCTCTAAAGCAGTAGTCTGATAAATTCCAAGCTTGAAGGCCTCTTCTGTGGAATTGAACATCTGATGGCCTTCCTGATTTGGGTTCATCTTTCAAAGAAAAATCACCCAAACGAAATTTTGCAAACAATCTCGGTCATGTTCAAGCTGTTACTGCGTCTTCTACAAAATCGCCACACAAGTTTTTTTTTGCCTCCATCACATTGTTCTCTTTTTTGGAACTCATAAAACATACAATGTCTTAAGTGCACTTTTTCTTCACACATGTTGACTGTTTTACAAGTTTAAAACAACTGACAAAAATACGAACAAATATGCATAAACCATCAATCATACAGTCAAATTTGTTCTCTGGGAAATAAATATAAATAAAATATACTTTATATTGAGATATTAATAAAATATTTTATAGCATAAGCCTTGCCATTATATACAAAATATTATATTGTTTAAATGGTTGCCACGTGGTTTCTTGTAGGGCTGATAGATGTTGATTTTTATATTCTTTAATAAAAAGTATTGTATAATGGCGTCAAATCACACGATCTTGGAGGCCAATTGACGTTACGAAATCTTGAAAGTGAGTGTTCTAGGATCTTTTTGCGCTATAACGTCAAAATTTATCGCTTTGTATGGCTTGTGGAATAGTTTAATTGAAATTTCAAATGTTTTTTTTTTATATAAATTTTTAAGTATAATCAAAAAAATTAATTTTGTTTAAAAAAAAAGTTGGTCAGAATTGATGGTCTCTCTTTCTTAATTTTAAAGAAATTATAACACCTTCAGACCAAAATGCATACCAGGAGAAGCCATTGTATTCGTGAAAAAATTATAACACTTTTCACGAATACAATGGCTTCTCCACAGTCACTTGTGGGTTTTCAGAGCCTCACATACGAAAGTTTTGATTTTTGCAAATACACCTAATTAGAAGTTACCTCATCTCTGAACAATTTTCATTTGAATAATCGTAAAAAAAGCCTCATCTCTGAAAAAATTTTGCCATAAGAGATTCCCATATAAAACAATTTTTACGTGTTATTCGTTTCATATTATAAAATGGCAATCCTTGTGATAAATAAGATATTCATCTTTTGATAAATTTTTCGCACATTTTGGGGGAGTAAATCGGCCATTTTATGTTGGATGTTGATTTTTATATGCTTTTAACATTGATAATTATCTACTTAAAAACGATTTTTTGTATATTCTAATAATAAAAAGTACAGTTATAGTTTATTATTTAACGTGGTTTCGTTGCCCGCGCATAAGACCACGAGTCGCTTACGACTATAGGAATCGAGATACGCTCAATCAACGCACCACCATTACTGGCAGTTAACAGATAGAATCAGTTACAAGCTGACTCTCCACCTGCTGGTGGCGAGGACTATCTAAACCTTTACTGTCATTAGCAGTGACAGTGCCCGAGATAAGTGCAATGCATTGCTACATTTGCCAGTTACCTTCCACCTGCGATCAGAAGACCGTACCCGCGACATGCGTATTAACCACAACCACCACGTAGCTGCCAAATGGCCCCTCACCTCAATCGGCCACAGTATATTCTACTGTGGGGCTCCCGATCCCCTTGGTACCCATTTTTGTTTTAAGAGTACTTTGGTTTGTACTCCGCTCGTAGAGCTACGGTAAGGAATCTTGTAAATTCCTAGGCACCGCTAAGCCAGCTTAGGTACGCGGGTTCGCCAAAACCCGAAGGTACAATCGAAATCAACCTTGGTCTCTCAGCCGGTTGTAGCCACCCTGCGTGTCATTCACGCACTTATTCACACACCACTCACATCCACTCACAGGCCACACTCCAAATTCAAAACCATACGCAGAGGAAAAGCACACATCCGGTATGAACATGTACGTCCTTTGCCATTCACACTCTCATCCCATCGTTGCTGCCATATCTCATGCATCTTGTTCAGGACCAGTACGCGCTGATGGCGCGGACTAAGATTCTGAACCTCATCATTCTCAACCGGACAACCTGCCAGCGGGATGACCCGCCGCAGACGGTAGTGGATACTTCCACGCAGCACCTCCAGGTCCCATGGAATTTCTCCCATGAGAACCTGCATCGCCTCGGTCGACACGGTCCTACACACATTCAAACATGCATACAATACCAAACGCTGCACTGAGTTTATGGCCACCCTCGCATACTGGTGGCGCATACCTTCAGCCCACACACACGACGCATACATCGCACATGGAACAAACACACTTCTGTACAGGATTCTCACCGTTCTGGTCCGAAGCACCCATTCCTTGCGAAGCACTCGCAAGGACATTCCAACCAAACCGGCCACGCGCCCCCTCAGACGTTGCAAGTGAGGCCGAAAATTCAGCCTCTCCCCAACCTTCAGCCCAAGGTACTTCACTTCCCGCGCGTATCGGACCCCAACCGTCTTCAAACGAATATTGGGCGGCCTACTGGCCGCCAAAAAACCCTTCAATAACATGCACACGGTTTTCCTTTCGGAAACCCTCACACCCATACTTTCCCCCCATTCACAAACCATATGCATAAAGCGGCTTCCCGCCACTTCCACCGCAGACCTACTCCCCCCCTCAATCAAGAGCAGAAGATTGTCCGCATATGCAACCACAATACAGCCGGCCTCCTCCAACTGCACCAAGAGACCATTCATCATCATATTCCAGAAAGTGGGGCCGGCCACAGATCCCTGTGGACAGCAACGCACCATCTGGCGAACAATCTTCCCATTATTCCCGCACACCACCGCATATCGTTCATGGAAGTAACTCCGCCATAGCGGAGCCTCCTCGCATGAAACCTCCACTAGTCGCTCAATGATGCGATCCCATCGCAGGCAGCCGAACGCATTCTTGAAATCTACAAACACACCACATACGTATTTACCCACACTTTCATCCACATACTGCCTTACATGCATCCAGGCATCCTCAGTCGATTTACCTTTCGTAAATCCATACTGAGAGCCGGATACATTGAAGCCTGCCAACTTCACATTCAACAGGTGTACGTGTACCATCATTCGCTCGAGGACCTTGCCGAATACTGGCAGTAAGCATATCGGCCTACAGGAAGACGGGTCAGTCCGTATCCCGTCCGGAGACTTGGGAAGGATGACCACGTCTCCTACTTTCCATTCACGCGGAAACACACCACTCTCCAAGCATTCACCGTAAATGCTACTTACATGTGCGGGAACAGTCCGCCAAACACTTCTCATCACCTAATAAAAAGTACAGCGGCGTTAAATCGCACGAAAATGAGTGTTCTAGGATCTTTTTGCGCTATAAAGTCAAATTTTTTGTCGTTTTGTATGGCTTGTGGAGCGGTTTTGTTGAAACTTAATGTGGTTCAGATCAAAAATTTTTAGTTTAGGTAAAAAAAATATTTTTGTTTAAATAAAAGTTGGTCAGAATTGACGGTCTCTCTTTCTTAATTTTAAAGAAATTATAACATCTTCAGCTCAGAAAGTCACGTTTCACGAATACAATGGCTTCTCCATAGTAACTTGTGGGTTTTCAGAGCCATATATAAAGCAGTTTTAATTAATGACATATACACCTAACATAACTAAAGGTTAGCCTCATCTCTGAAAGAATTTTGTGCGAAAAATCATCTCTAAAAAAATGTTCGTAAAAAAAAAGCCTCATCTCTGAAAATTCTTTGTCAAAAGAGGTTTCCATATAACACGTGTTATTCGTTTCATATTATAAAATGTCAAACCTTGTGCTAAATAAATACCACATTAGATATTCATCAATGATAAACAGTTGTAAAATGATAGGGATGTACTTTCCAAATCACAAAATGGTATAGTTTGGAAAGTACATCCCTGTCATTTCACATCTCTTTGTTACTATACGTATAGTTACTATACGATCCTTTTTTTTTTATTTAAAAAAGAAGGGCTCATATAGTAATATTAATTTACTGTAACAGTTAATAATTTAGAAAATTTGAATATATTCACAATAAGTGTATAAAATTTTTAGCCAAAAATATGAGAAGAAAATTTATGACAAGCAATTATTATCCTAATCTTCTCCTTTCGTGTATACGAAAATTTTATTTACTTCAGGAATTACGTGTACGCTGTTATAATGTCAATATTTAAGAAAATCGCTAATCGATAAAAGGGGAACAAATAAACCATTTCAACCATTCCATTTCATATACTCATAATGGCTTTATTTAGCATAAAATTAATATTATTATTAAAAGGACTTTTTTTTTTTAATGTAGAAAATGGTCGCCGATGGTCGCATGGTTTTGGTGCCATAAATATTCAACTGATTGTTTTTCCTTCACATCACTTTTATAGCTCATAAATCTTATTCTTAATATTCAAGAAAATTCCAAAGGTCATAGCATTATTCAGTATTTAGTGCTAATTAACTAAGGCAGTTTTGCTTTGAAAAAAAAAATCAATAGCTTCGTTCCGATTTTGTATTAATCAACTGAGTGAAAGCTGACTATCTGTCGGCAAGCATTTTTTATGGGTTCATGTATATCGTAGAAATTATGTATTTAAAAATTAATTAATACCGATTGAATATTTTTTAGATGGGAAATTTTTAAAGCTTTAATTTATTATACAATACGCTATATTTAGAACGAATCATCTAGGAATTATTTGTTTTGTAGACTAACACACTTATCACCTAAGAGTTCAAAATTCAATTGAATCCAGTTAAAAAATAAAAATTCGTTTTGTATTTTGTTTTTTTTTTCTTAATAAATCATAAGATTTTCTTATAAATAAAAAGCAAAAAAAAACGTTTGCCAAAAACACCAACTAAATAAATTTTTATCTCAAATTTAGAAATTTTCAGTCGGAGAGTTTCTTACCAAAAATGTAGAAAATTTATAAAAAACTGTTCTCCCACAGACTTGACTATTTATCCATTTTGTGTTTCGAAAAGTACACTTGTGCCATTTGAAGCACATATGTGTATGTTGAGCAAAAGATCCGACGTTGGGGCGCTGTGACAACAGGCTTCGGATGCTGATTTTTAGAGGAAAATTGTCTTTAGCTATGTGGCTTACTTCTCACTCGATGGGTACGTGAAACTCCACAACTGACTATAGGAAAGCTATTGTATCCGAAAAAAGGGACTGTTTGCTGTGATTTCAGTTTTTTCAGGACGTCTTATTTTGAGATTTCATGATATCAATTGCCCTCTAAGATCGGGCGAGTTTTTTCCTAAACTATCAATCTTAAGCTAAGCAGAAAATCCTTACAATTTAAAGAATTAAAAAACCAACTTTCATTAAATAATGGATGAAAATTTGTGAAAAATTCATCAAAAAAATTACCCCAAAAGAACGGAATCTTACGTAAAGCTCGTTAAAGCCCTTTAAATAATTATAGGAATAAGTTCTTGTCCTTTTTTGAACAAAGTTTTTTATTTATTTATTTAATAAAATACAGAATGATTTTATTCAAAGTATCTCACATCGAAAGTGGCAACCTTCTACCCTCTTTCAGGTGATAAATGGATACTTTGAACGAAATGTTCTGGTTCTTTTGACTTTTATTAGAAGTGAACCGACCTCCGAAAATGCCTGACTGTATTCGAAAGCTAAAGGAGCAATATCTGGTGAATACGGCGGGTGGGGAAGGATTTTCCCCACAGAATTATGTCTGGCAGCGCCAGGAAATTATAAGTTTCATTACTGTAGCTCTTTGAGTGACGAAAACTCACCAGATACTTTTAAAAATAGAACTTACTGGTACCACGGGGCTTGGGAGCCTCACGGAGGTTCGTCCTCTATGCTCGACCAAGGTGAGGAGCCTTTGGATGAAACATGGATGGCTGTGGTTATCTTGGGACTAGAGCTGAGGGAGATGGCAGAATCCCGGGTGCTATTTCTGTAGATGATATTAGAGGTTTAGGATAACTTGCTGGTAACTGGTGGTTAGAGGTAGGACTAGGTAGTTGCACAAATGTGTGTGCAGTAATGACGGAGCGGTCTGCTTGTTGAGACCGCTTACCACTGTAATTGACGGAAGATGTTTAAGAAGAAGAATAAGATGAAGAAGATGAAGAACATGAAGAAGATGAAGAAGACGAAGAATATGAAGAACATGAAGAAGATAAAGATGAGGACGAAGAAGAAGGAGTTGAAAAAGATGAAGAAGATGAAGAAGATGAAAAACATAAAGATGATGAAGAAGATAAATAAATTGAAAAAGATGAAAAAGAAGATGAAGAAGATGAAGAAGAAGAAAAACAAAGGGGACCGGATGGAATGTCCATGCATGAAGTGTCCCAAGCAAAAAATCAAGGAAGAGTGCGCTAGATTGAATCGATCTGCGGTTTTGTTAAGTAATTGAGATGCATGGAACTAACTGAATCAAGCCAGCTGAACTGGCAAAATCTTTTACCAGGTGTAAAAACTTAAATCCGCTGTTTGGTCATAGATGGCGTGAGTGAGCGTATTAAGCTACCATGGGCACGCCATACTTTTTTTTGAGTTTGACATCTGTCAACATTAGTCAGTGCACATTGTCAGCAATTTCGTACAACAACATACATTTTTCCTTTGGTAATCATGTCTAGTTTTGTGCCAGAAAAAGAGTATATGCGGAAAGCTCAGCTTTTGTGGTTCAATTTCAAAAAATCGGTTGCCGAATCGCATCGAATGCTTATGGAGGCCTATGGTGACATGGCTTTATCGGAAACAACGTGCCGAGATTGGTTACGTCAGTTCAAAGACGGGAATTTTGACTTGTGGGACAAAAAGCGTGAAAATCGGCCTAGGAAGGTTGAGGACCATCAATTGCAGGCTCTTTTGGACGAAGACGATACCCAATCGCGAAAAATGCTCGCGGAGCAATTGGATATTACTCAACCAGCCATTTTCATGCATCTGCGTACTATGGGGAAGATTGAAAAGATCGGAAAATGGGTGCCGCATGAATTGAACGATAGGCAGATGGAGCGACGCCAAAATACATGCGAAATCTTGCTCGCCAGACAAAAAATAAAGTCGTTCCTGCATCGAATTGTGACAGGCGATGAAACGAGGATATATTTTGAGAATCCTAAACGCAAGAAATCGTGGGTTGGTCCCGGCCAACCATCAACATCTTCCCCAAGACCAAATCGCTTCGGACGGAAGAATATGCTGTGCGTTTGGTGGGATCAGCACGGTATCGTCTACTATGAGATGGTGAAACTTGGTGAAACTATCAATGCCCACCGCCACCACCAACAACTGATCAAATTGCACCGTCCTCTGCGTGAAATAAGGACGGATTATCAACAAAGACATTACAAGCTGATTTTCCTCCACGAAAACGCACCATCGCACACGTCAAAAATGCTCCGAAACTACTTGGAGACACTCAACTGAGAGGTGCTAACCCACACCGCTTATTCACCAGACCTGGTCCCTTCCGACTACCACCTGTTTTCGTTAATAGGCCACGCGCTCGCTGAGCAGCACTTCGATTCTTACGAAGACGTCCGAAAATTGCCTCGAAAAAGAAGGAATTTTTTTGGTGTGGTATCCATAAATTGCCCGAGAGATGGGGCTGTTAAAAAACAGCGGCTTTAAGCTTATATACCTGGTACTTGACAGGTTTGTTTTGCGCGTTGATTGGGCGCATCTGAATCCCTATGTCGTAGGCGGCCCGTGGTATTATGTATAACGATAGTATGTATAACGATATAACATTACACTAATGCTTTCAAGTATTTCTGGATCGGTTTTACAACGTAGGGCTTGGCGTTGTCGGTAGTCTATCGTCCCATTCCGGCCGTTTTTCTTTCAAAGCTCGATTCAAGCTTTTTAGATGCAGTCACTAACAATCACCAGTGATACCTTCGAACCCTTTCTTTTCTGTTGTCCTGCTAGCATCTCGCACGTAACCAAACGTCTACCGATGTCTCTCTCCTTCAATTAAAATGGGAGTAAATTTCCTATTAATTGAACTATTCCCATTGTATGGAAACGCTTGCTGACAATAGATCTATTAACAATTAATGAAGTAGACAAATCCTCGAGCGTTTCAGTTGGATTTTCATCAATTAGTTCTTACAGTTCTGCGTCTTTGAAGTTTTTTGGTGCACGCGAAGGAAGGACATCTTTATCACTCATGTCGAAATCACACTCTTATATTGCCAAAAACGCTTTTGTTCCAATCGATGCAGCATAATCATCGCAAATTTTAATCAGTAAAGGGGCAAACCTGAATCTAGAGAACCCGAATCTAGTACCACAAGCGATAGAAGAACTTATTCCGAATCTAGTACCATAAGCAATAGAAAAACTTATTTAACATAATCGATCAAAACTTGTATTTAATTTACAATAAATACTTTTAAAAATATTAAAAACTTGATGTCATTTGTAGATAAATTGCCTTAAGGGAGGGGGTTTTTGAAAAAATTATCTCTCCCAAAATTGACATTTTTACTTCCAATCATTAACGACGAATTCTTTTATTTTAAAAAACATTTTTTTTAGTTTTGTTTTTTTTGTAAATATAAATTTTCATTCATACCTGAAAGTTTTGTATTATTTTCAGAAATTTTTAGTTTCTTTAAATTGGCAAAAAAATTTCAATATTTAAGAAAACATTTTGTGTATTTTCTGAAAAAAGTTTTTTTTTCCTAAAAAAAATGTTTTTTTTAATTTAGAATTTTTTTTAGGTTATTTTTTTATATTTTATTCTTTTAACTTTTTTGCCTGCTTTTCATACATAATTTTAGCATAGGATGTGATTTGTTTTTTATTGTGTACAATTAAGAAAAGAAACTCTCCAAAGGTGATATTGAACTGCATTTGATTGTACAATATATCAGATTGGCTTATGAAAATTGGAGCATTGTGCTCTTGTTACAAAACGATGATATGACAAGATTACACACTATCGAGCGTTAGCCGCCAAAAGCATTTGCAAACGTATTGAAACGATATCAGCAGATTGAAAAGCAGGTTAATCCCGGTTAGACCTGAGAGGATTACCAGCAAACAATGCAGCTCATCACTTATTATTGGCCTCTTTTACCATATCTGATCGCTATCACGTCACTGTTTTTTTCCCGAATAGATAAATTTTCATATAGTTTTCGAACGGCTGCCCTTGTTTCCATATTTAGACTGTATGCAGAGACTAACCACCCTAAACCCTTACCAGACACACGTGCATAAAGTTCACGTTATTTTCTTTTTTCTACTTCTTATCACACTTGCTGAGCTTTGCGGCGATATAGTTTGTAGTTCTTCTTCGATTTATATTTTCTTTTTTAAATTCTATACGGACACACTTCTATTGCTTGGGGTGCCAAAACAATTTACGCACGATGTGGGCAAATAATATCCAATCAGGAAAGGAAATGGTGAATGGAGATGATGGACGGAATTGATGGCAACCATAAGAAGACTGCCTAATCCAACCTTGAATCGGGCCTTATCCACTAGCATAGGCGGTTCGAATGTCACACTTGCTGTTGTTCTATTAGTTAGCCGGAAGCATAGAAAGAGGGTGGTTCGCATTTCTTGGGTGAATCGAATTTCGTTGGGTTCTTATACGTGTTATGGCTATGCCGCCGCCTCAATGTTTTTGTGCCCCGGATTCGTCAGTCGAATAAGGCAACTATCATCGCGCCTGTCGTTCGTTATTTCTGCTCAAATGATATCATTTTTAGCAATTTTGCTAACAAATTTATTATCACTCTAGTCGGTCGAATGTAAAATCTAAGATTTTTATCTTAAATACAGCATCTATGCCTAATAATAGTCAATGTATTATTGTGTTTTTTTTTAACGTGTGGCTCGGTGTAACTGACTATTGCTGTTGGAATGCAAGTAAAAGTGAAAGTGAAGTGCCGTCGTGTTGAAATTTTCGGTAAGGATTCTATTATCTATTATTACTCTAACATGTGAATCATATCAAATACAGAATAAATTGTAAATATGGATATTATACATACAGACCCCCAACTGCCCTCCGTATTCAATTCAATTTTAAGTGGAACAGTCTCTCTTACCACGAAGCTAAAGAATGGAATTTTTATCTATTAATTTTATGTGAAATTATAAAAATAACTGGAATTACAAGTATTTCGTCCTTATTATTGAGTTGTTGTCAAATGTTTTTTTACTGTCGTCCTTTTATGTCTGGCTCCGTTTTTTTTTTCAAAAAAAAAAATATATTTCTAAAAAAATTTATACAAAAAGAAGGTGAAAAGAAGGAATTATAATGTAGAATTTTCAATTTCAAACAATTTATTTTTATTTACTTTCAGAATAATTTACTAAATTATGAGTTTTTCATTAAGGGTGTGTCATCTTTAAAATTGAATAGAAAGAATTTTCTGTATACAAGCAATGGCGGATATGTTCAATATGGATTAAAGTACATTTAATACCATTATTATTTAAAAATAGCAATGTTCAAGTGGCTTCGTTTATAGGAGGTTATCCGAGAGCCATCAGCTTATAATTTTTAAACTTAAATAGTCGAAATGGATTAATGATTTTAATTTTTTTTAAATAATACTCAGTTTGAGGATGCCAAATGGTAAATCAAATTGTAGGTCTCAAACGCTCTTAGATGAGTTGTAGCCAAAAGGGAAAAAAAGTCTCCGTTGTCAGAGCGCTGTTCTTATACTGATTCCAACGACAGTAAAAATCATTTTACAGTAAAACTATCATTAGGATTAAAGGCTTCTTACTGATCAGTGCAACATTTATGTTTCAGTAGATACTACAGAGAATGACAGTTGCATTGTTAATAAATAATGTAATGTCTTCAACGGGCACTTTCAGCAACAGTTGTTCTGGGTAAAAAGGAAGCCCCTGTAGCTTTTGTGGTTACTGTTTATTTCTGATCCGACAAAAAAATTGCTTGTTTTTGTAACACTTTAACCAAAAATGCGCTTCATCGTTGAAGATGATTTTTTGAGCAAATCTTTGATCCGGTTTCAACTGCTCAAAGACCCAGTCAGTGAACGCCGGACGCTTTGCATGATTTTTTGGCTTAAGTTTTCGTTGAAGTCGCAAAAAGACCCAATTCTTGTGGACAACGTGGAATTGAGAGGTTATGATCTTCACGCACACTTTGAGCAACAGCGGCGATCAATAAATTGAGCCGATTTAGTCGAATTTCCTGATTGTACGTTGTATTGTACTCTCGGTTGCACATCTAATTTCGAGCATAAAATCTGGTCAAAAGCGCGCAATTTTTTTATAATAAATTTTCACTATCTCGATGTGTTGTTTCAATTGTGAAGTTCTCCACAATTAAATGGTGGCTATAGCAGAACACAAATGCTTGGATTATAGAAGAACTGGATAGACCTCTACAAAAAAATTCTGTCCAAATTTTGTTAGCACACACTTGTAAAATAACAGAAACGACGTAAATCAATAGGCGCCAATTTTAAACTTCATTATGCGATTGAAGCGGTTCGTTTAAAATCCTTTTTCATAGGTGATGTCATTTATGCGTAAACAAATAGATTTTTTTTAGTATTGCGAATTTTGTTGTTTGATGGAATTAGTTTTGGCAAATTTGCAATAAAAATAATATTATTTATATATTTTAAAATAATATTTATTTATATATTTCGCTATATATTATTTATTAAAACAGAATTTATAAAGTGGAAGAGCATATAGAAAAATAAAAATTGCAAGTTATTTGATTATATCAAAACAATTATGTGCATAAATAAAAATCCATTAAAAAATAAAGCATTAATTACATAGAATATTACATCAAATTCTTAATAATATAGAAGTTAATTGTATACAATATTTATAGCAAATACTTTAAAATTAAATTACAAGGTGGAAAATTTAATGTACTAAAATAATTAATAATTAATATTCTAAAAAAATTGGAAACAATATTATTTACAATAGTAAATGGATTACAATATGGTCTAATAGAACAAGCGAAAGCACAAATGCAAACAAATTTATTTAAATAATAAGCCTACCGAATATACTTTATTTATTTTAACACAATGAAAAGAGCAATGAGAAACATACAGAAAAATTCGTCCCCTTAAATTTCCTTACACACACTTTACGTACGCCGGCACTAAACTATTTTCTGGTAAACATTGAACTGTCAATATCACATTTGTTTACATTTATTGAATGACGAACTTTTCACTTTTTAATCACTTTTTGGACTAAATAAGTCATTAAAAGCCATTTAGGCACATCATAAACTAAATTTTTGTTAACATTGAACTGTCAACATCACATTTGTTTACATTTATTGAATGACGAATTTTTCACTTTTTAACCACTTTTTGAACTAAATAAGTCATTAAAAGCCATTTAGGCACATCATAAACTAAATTTTTGTTAATTTCTATAGTAAAGATTAAGATCTCAGCTTACTGAAAGAAATAAATTCCCGTCTTTCTCATTCTGTTGAATAATCAGCAATCCTTTATAAAACAATTTATTTTCTGAAATAAAAACTTCCTATACTTACTTTTTTTCGTAAATACTTCAAAAAACATAAAAACTATACATTCACTTGCACATACCGATAACTGCCAAAATAACAACTCTAAAAACAACAAAAGTATCCAAGCATTTCGGTATGCTACCACTTTCATGGAGAATGGCGTGTTTTAAAACTCTCCGAAACTCTACGAAATTGAGGCGGTTGATATTTACGAAATAAATTAAAAAACCTAAAATATCAAAAGATTATACAAAAAATAAAGATTGCCTGTTTTTGTGTTTAAATTGTATTTTTATTTGCAATAAATGAATTAAAATGAATATAAATTATGCCTTTGCGATTCAATAAATTCCTATTACGAAAATTAAATGCCAGTGAGTGTCATGTGTACATAAAAATATCTACACAAAAGTATGCAAGCATTACGATTTCTCGCCGCTTTTATAATAATTCAACCAGAAAATTGCGTATTTTTTTTGAAACGTCAAAGTAATAATTGTCATTTGAAACGTCAACGTAATAAATTGTCAAAGATTGAATGTATGTATTGAGAAGCTTCTTATTAATAGAAATCGAATAACTTACAGCTACTTAAATATGGTCAGAATTAAATAAAAGCCGTTCCTTTAAAAATGGTGAAAAGGCAATTGTGTATTAGAGCACGTGGCATTTAGAAAACAATCAGTTCGCCTTAAAAATATTTTTTAAAAAAAGTTTGAGTTAGGAATAACTACATTGCTGAAGAGTTTAAAAATGTTCTCTAGACGAATGAGTCAAACTTCCAGATTCTAGGCTCTAAGAGAAGGATCGTCGCCGCAGTGCTGGAAAAAAATTGTTCGCCGAAAGATGTGGTCCGAACCATCAAATTGGTGTGAATTCAAGGAAACTTTACAAACAAAAAAACACCAGTTTCTAAATAGTTAAACGATTAATGCTTTTATATCGGGACCACAGTTGGTTGGTAAATTATTCATTATGGAGAAGGATAACGATTCTAAACATATTTACGTCGAAAATAAAAATCAAAAAATCATTTTAGAAAATATTACATGGCGTCATAGAAGCTTTATGACATGAGCTAGACAGAAGAGTGCGGACGACTTATGCAGGAATATTACAAAAGGTTTCTCCAAAAAAGAATATAATAAAAAAATAATTGACCGATTACCTAGAATTGTAAAAATATCTTTGCTTTTGATTTTCTGTTTGTTCTTATTTGACATAAAAAATTAAAATTTTTTTTAAAACAATAAAGTGGTCACTTATTTTTGGCCGCCAATGTGTATAATTTAAATGAGAAAAATCTCAAAAGCTCTATTCTCAATTATACAGTACTGATTCACGTATTTTAATACAATAAAAAAAAATCAATTAGATTAAAATTTATTAGAAATGAATTTGAATTTTAATCAAATGCGAATTCAAGAGTTGAAAAAAAATCGAAACGAACTTTATCGATGGGCGTGCGTGCGTATCATTTTGATAAGTGACTGTGAAACGAGATGTCGTCGAGCATGTGATAGTGCGTATCGAAAAAGGTGGCATTTCGATAAGAATTAAAAATTAATTTCGATTAGGAAAATATTTTTAAAAAAGCTCTCAGATCCTCGAAAAGTTTAAAAATAAAATAAAATGTTATTCAATATGTTGTTTCGGAAAGTTAAGATTCGAATCAAATGTTGCAATAGGGTCCCTTTTGAAGAGTAATGAGTTCAGGTCCCACCCCTTTGAAGAGTAATGAGTCCAAATTTTTTCTTTTGTCGGCATACTTACTTAGAAGTCATTGCACGATCGTCAAATCATGAATCGCATTGCTCTGTCTGGTAGTTAACCCGTTCCATGTTTATACCAGATGGTGTACGCACATATGAATAATAATGAAATGACGAAACTGTGACCTAATTTATTATACTGTTTTTAATAAAAATCAGATCATTAAATAATTATTAAAAATAAATTCAGGAAATTTAATTTGATCTCACGAATTTCTTGATGGAGTAAATATAAATACAATATTTCTGTTATTAAAGCTATTGAAAAGGCATTGATAAATTATAATCAATTTTGCCCATCCATCGATAAATAATAAAAATTGGATATATTTAATTCACTTATAAACCACCTAAAATGATACACTTCCGAAAGTAATAACTGTAGCACATGGTAAAGGAATGTCATGGTTTGGAAATACAACAAAAAGGAATTTGTGTTAAAGTAATTAGAAAAATTATAAAGGAAAGATGGTCGCGTTCGTTTGGGAAATAGCATGTTGACGCATGGCTTTATTTTTTAGCATAAAAAAAAATTGGCCCTAAGCACACTTATTTACTGTGTTCATCATTTGTGATTGAAGGAGCAGAAACGGCAAGAGTCTTTAAAAAGGATGATCTTTTTTCCATAGAATATTTTTGAAATCAATCCGACCAAAAGGCCAAAACAACGAATCTAAAAAAATACCAACAGGACCTCGGAGCAAAGCGTCTTGAAAGTTGGAATGAAATTACTCCAAAAACTATGAAAAAATCACTTGAAAGAATGTATTTTATACTAATGCCTGCACCTTTCCATTTTGCATGAAATATAATATAATTTATATGTCCATAAGGACACTTCTTGAAAGACATGCGATTCTTTTGAGGTAATTTTTAAAGATTTTTTTTTAGCACATTTCAGGCTGCAATATCATTAAAATGATTCCTAAACCAAATAAACCTATTAATTATCCTTTCTCCTATAGACCTATCACTCTCTTTTACCAATCCTTGGTAAGATTTTTGAAAAATTCATATTAAAACGACTCTACCCAGTCCTAGTTAATGAAAAAATTATTCCTGATCACCAATTTGGCTTCCGATCTGAACACTCCACTATCAAGCAATGCCACCGCATTGCATCCTCTCTTGAGCGGAAAGAGTATTGCCCAGGAGTATTTTTAGATATCTCCCAAGCTTTTGATCATGTGTGGCATCCTGGACTCCTCGTGAACATACTACCTTATCATTAATTCATATCTCTCCTAACATCATTTCCAAGTTGCAATTAACTCAGAATCCTCGGAAATTAATCCTATTCTAGCCGGAGTTCCACAAGGCAGTATTTTTGGTCCCATTTTATATAATATTTATACCCATGACATCCCATTTGATCATTATACTATGATTGTTACTTATGCAGACGTGAGGGTAAATGAACAGAAGAGTGCTCACATTACTTTCACACTTTGTCAAGGGAAACCTACCCCTTTACAACATAATGCAAACACGATTCCACAATATGATAAGGTACGTTATTTGGGACTTTACCTGGACAAGAGATTAACATGAAACCCTCATACTAGACCAAAAAAACTTGAAGCCACTAGGCGTTACCACCAACTTCTTAGACTACTGGACAAACGCTCGAAACTAAATATCAAAACGCAACTTCTAATCTACAATATAATTATAAAACCTATTTGGACTTATGAAATTGAACTTTGGACTTATAAAATTCTTATCGCGTCCAGGACTTATTAAATTGAATTATAAAACCTATTGGACTTATGAAATTCTTATCGCGTCCAGGCCTTAGAATCAAAGATCCTCCGTAAAATTGTTGATGTCCCCTTTTATGTTCGTAACAACGTAATACATTGTGATCTATAGTTCAGGACCTGTGCATTTCCCGCTCTTAAAAATTTTCACTCCTGTTTTATCCTTTCATAATAATCCACTTCTGAGAGAATTATCCTGTACTGCTCTCCGGAAACACTCATCGGAGACTTAAGAGACAATGGCCTAGAAATTTTCTAGATGAATCTAACTGTCATTAGTTGGAGAAATTCCGATAGGTGTTAACTCCCACTTCATGATGCATAAGATTAAAATATTATATAAATCTGCTTGTTACAATACAATTGTATTGGGTTGTCCGGAAAGTAATTTCGTTATTTACCAACATAGGACTTAATTGTTTTTTTTCATAACTAATAATCATATGTATTTTGACAGCTGACATAGGCTTGCTTGTGAAAAAATTCGATTGATTCTGCACAGTAGTTTTTCGTTGATACACTTTTAAATATGGAAAGTGAAAAACTGCATTTTCGGCATATTTTACTTTTTTACTATAGAAAATATAAAAATGCTGTTCAAGCAAGAAAAAAATTATCCGATGGAGAAGATGTGTTAAGTGAGCGCCAGTGCCAAAACTGGTTTGCAAAATTTCGATCCGGCAATTTTGATCCCGAAGATGCACCACGTTCTGGAAGGCCAGTTGAAGCTGATGAAAACACAATAAAGGCATTAATGGATGCAAGCCGGCGAATAACAACTCTTGAGATCGCTGAGAGATTAAATTTATCGAAGTCGACCGTTCATGATCATTTGAAACGGCTAGGTTTTACCTCAAAGCTCGACATATAGGTTCCTTATCTTCTTACGGAAAAAAAATTGTGCCGTCGCATTGACGTTTGTGATTTGCTTCTCAAACGCCAAGACAATGATCCATTTTTGAAGAGTATTATCACTGGGGACGTGAAATGGGTTGTCTACAACAATGTTAAGCGTAAAAGATCATGGAGTAAAAAAGATGAACCGGCTCACAGCATATCGAAAGCCAATATTCATCAAATTAAAGGTTATGTTTGGTAGAATTTCAAAGGAATCGTTTATTTTGAGCTTTTACCGAGCAACACAACGATCAATTCTGAAATGTACTGTCATCAGTTGGACAATTGAGTTATGGAAAAAATGCCAGAATTGGTCAATAGGAAAGGTATAGTGTTCCAACAGGATAATACGAAACCACTTACAAGTTTGACTAGTCGGCAAAAGCTTTTAGAGCTTGGATGGGATATACTGCCACAGCCACCATACTCTCCAGACCTAGCACCTTCCGATTATCATTTGTTCCGGTCTCTACAAAAATTTTTAAACGGTAAAACGTTTAATTCAAATGATGAGTACAAAAATCACTTGGTCCAGTTTTTTGCCAGCAAAGAACAGAAATTTTATGAGCGTGGAATCATGCTACTGCCAGAACGATTGCAAAAAGTATTATTATCAGGTGTTGTAATTAATTCGTAGCATTTTTTTGCAAAGTTTCGTGGTTTTTTATGACAGTATCATTACAGAAGCGTTATTCAAAGTATTGTCCTTCGTTATCCACTACTTTTTGCCATCTTTCTGGTAATGCTCGTATACCGCGTCGAAAAAATTCTTCTTCTTTAGATTCGATGAAAGAATCGATCCAATTTTTGGTCATTTCGTAGTTATAGAAGTGCTGCTGTGACAAGCCATGCGTCATAAATCGAAACAAATGATAATCAGATGGGGCAATGTCTGGTGAATATGGCGGGTGAGGCAGAACTTCCCATTTCAGCGTATTTAAATAAGTGTTCAAGACTTCCGCAACATGGGGTTATTCCGCAAAATTACTTTGTGGTGTCGATCTTTATATTGCGGCCGCTTTTCTTGTAAAGCTCTGTTCAAACGCATCAATTGTCGTCTGTATACGTCCCCAGTGATGGTTTCACCCGGTTGGAGGAGCTCATAATAAATAACACCCAGCTGATCCCACCAAATTCACAATAGATCTTTTTCCATGATTATTCGACCTGGGGGGCGATGTCGATTCATGACCGGGCAAGCCCCACGATTTTCTGCGTTTGGGATTGTCGTAGAGTACCCACTTCTCGTCACCAGTGATGATTCGATGCAGAAATCCCTTCCTTGCCTGCCGTTGGAGAAGAATCTCACAGGTGA
The DNA here is from genome assembly GCA_958298945.1 of Atherix ibis. Taxonomy (NCBI): domain Eukaryota; kingdom Metazoa; phylum Arthropoda; class Insecta; order Diptera; family Athericidae; genus Atherix; species Atherix ibis. The sequence goes on along the minus strand of OY282605.1, from coordinate 22,600,715 downwards.
CTAAACGCCGTTCGACGTCCCTTGGCTTCAACTCATGTGGAACCCACGTTCCCGGTTTTTGTACCATTCCTATGGCTTTCAGGCGTTTTCCGACCGTCGAAAAGTTGACTCCAAGCGATGTGGACAACTCCCGGAGTGTTTGGCACGGGTCTTAATCGAGCAACGTCACTAAATCTTCATCTTCGAACTTTTTCGGCTGTCCGGGACGTTCCATGTCTTCCAAATCAAAATTTCCATTTTTAAACCGCGTAAACCACTTTCTGCAAGTTTTCTCAGCAAGATCATGTTCGCCGTAAACATCCACTAAAATACGATGACTTTCCGCGGCACTTTTCTTCATGTTGAAGTTATGGAGTAACACTCCCCGCAAAAACGATTTTTCAGGCACGAACTTCGACATGTTTGACACTGCGCAACAAGTGCTACTGACACTATAACAAAATGTCATATAGTGGAAAAGTTGCGTTATGTCACTAGCTTCTAGGAGAATATTTACTTTTGTATGTGTGACTATGGATAGTTGGCTAACGCCATCTTTTGTAAAACGCTACGAATTAATTCCAACACCTGGTAGAATAAAATATCAATTCACTATAAGAGAATCGTTTTTCATTTTTATGCTATATAAAAAACGAAATTACTTCCCGAACAACCCAATAGTTGCAGATACAAAAAAAAAGTTTGAAAATTTTTGCATAATCACACAAAAATAGGGCTAACAGCGTCAAATTGCACGACGCTTTGCGGCTAATTGACATCACGAAATCTTGTAATTACGTTTATTAGAAAAAATTTTCGCTTAATAAAGCCAAACTTTGTCATGTTATGTAGCTTTTGGCGCAGTCTTGTTGAAACCACACATATTCTAGATAAACATTGTGAAGTTCCGAAATCATTTTTCGAAAATATAAATGACATCTCTACAGTGACTATTGCTTTTTTAGGACCTCAAATTTGCTATTTGGCGCATCCATCAAGTTAGAAACGAGCCTCATCACTGAAAAAAATTACGCGCTAACCGTGATTACTGGCAGAATGACCATTTTTGTAGAAATTTTTTTATAATTTTAAGGCATTATTCAGGGGTACAGCTATTAATAATAAAAAATGACATACGTTAAATTAAACGAATTCTACCTTAAATGGCATATATATTTGACAGCTGTCACATGACAGACCCATACTTTCGGAAACATAAAATGGAGAACACATTAATATAAACAAAAAGCACTGCCTCTTCTAGTTAATAGAAATTGCTGCCATCGACATGATAATACGTTAAAAAAATGGATTTAAAAAAAAATATGATCAAATTAATTGTAACTTCCTTCCCTTACTCTACCTTGTCTTGTATAAATACATCAGGTTTATATGCTTTACTGCTAATATTGATCGAAAGAAAAAAAAATTCAAATAGACAAGAATTATGTGATATAATAGAAAATAAAAATGATTTTCCAAATGAGAACTTATGCAAATATTGTACTCATTTGGAAAATCATTTTACGCTATCCTTGGTGCCATAATAAATTGTTGAGGGTGTTGATTTATCGTTACATATAAGAGTTTCTGTTTCTACCTCCATCGCTCTCTTTATTTAACCCTCATAGTATTGGCGCTCGTTTTAATACATAAAACGATAGTTCCCATTCTATTCCCTTCTATAATTTGAACTAATTTTCACGACGACGACACTACGGGTTTTCCGTCCTATTGACTTAAAGGACACCAAAGAAAAACACCATAAATATGTTCTTTCATTTTATGACAGTAATTAGGACACACAAAAAAAATAAATGAAACCAAACAAAAACGAAAATAAAACTGAAAATATTCACAACTGTTGTACTTGTAAAAAAATATTAATTAGTAACGTTGTAGATTCGTAATCACGCAATCATTAGTTTAATGAAGAATTGACAAAATTAATTGATTAGTTCAAGCGTAAATGGAACTATTTTACGTTGACTTATTTTCGATGATAATAATTATTTTGGAATCTTTCAAAGTCAGTTCAATGGTATTAAAAGAAAATCGTAAAATAATATAAATAATAATAATAATAATAAGTATAGAGAGAAAATAATGAGAATATATAAAAACAAGATCTTTTGACGTAAGCACCGAGAAAGAAATGGGCCTTCATTGCTGAATAAAATTTTCCGCTAATCGTGGTTATGACAGAATTACGACTTTTCTAGAAATTTTTTTTACAATTTACACACATTGTTCAGTAGTTAAATGGATCAATAATATGCAATGGCAAACCTTGGACTTAAATGATTTGAATGTTTGACAGCTGTCAAATGACAGAGCTGTATTTTCCGAAACATAAGATTGATAATCCGTTGTATTGATGAATTTTAAAGAAAAATACGAAAAAAATATTCGTCAGATAATTTGTAAAAAATAACATGTAAAAAAAAATACTAACACAAATAATTTCGTGTTTGAATCAAGAAAAACCTAGGTAGTCTAAAGGTTACCAAAGATCACACCGTGCGTCTAATAAACGATCTAAAGATGAAATTCCCCCTTTTTTGCGAGTCTGACAGTGTATGCGCGAAGAATTACGCTCGTGTATTGGATTGGGCAGGTTCGCCGCAAACAAAATTTGTATATTTCACGATCAATCGAATCTCCAAAAATGAAACTTAGATTACACCGTACGTCTAATACACGATTTTCTCCTGCAAATGTTCGTTGTCATATCGTTTAATCCTACGAATAGTTCGCCGATATTTTATACTGATCGTGCAAGTGCACGATATTTGCACGTAGGCGCGCAATTTTTTTACGTGGGCAGAATGTAGATGGGGAAATTTGGTAAATTTAGACATAACTTAATTTTGTGTGCTCGTTGATATAATACATATGACGTTGTTCATGTTGCTTTTTTGTTTGCGCGAACCTGCACAATCCCATGCACGAGCAAAATGCATAAATTTCACTGTCAGACACGTTAAAAAAGCAAATTTTACATTTAGATCGTGTATTAGACGTATGGTATAATCTTAGCTTAATTATGCGATACAGGCGCAATTTGGGCGTGCTAAAAGTAATTTCAACATGTCGAATTGTATTTTTGATCGTGTGACAGTTCATGCATTTTGTATTGGTAAATTCTCTAGTAAGTCGCTGCTGTTCTTATTTTATTTACTTTGTATTGTGAATAACGTCTTCATATTTATTTATTTATTTTATCAAACAATTCATATTTTATTTTAATATTTAATTTCAACATTAATAGTTTACGTTCCACTGGCACTGTCATTTTAATATACTTATAACTACAATAGTTTTTGCTCCTTTTTTAAAAAATTTGCATCAGGTAACCTTCACTTTGAATAAATCCAAATAGTTTTAAATTATAAATAATAAATATTACAGTCATAAATTAAATAAACTTGATCATATATAAAATTAAATACAGATGAATTAATATGGAGGCACGCAGTAAAAATAACTTCATTGTCAAATGTAAAAAAAATTAATAAATGGCAAGCAATAAGAACGATGTCATATGTAATATAGGTTTTTTATCTTTAGTTCAATATTTTTTATTTCAAATACAATTTTAGTAAAATTATATTTATTTATTCTATTTAAAAAAAACTTATAATAAAAAAAAACTTTAATGGTTGCTGAATTTCTCGTTTGAGATGTTGAAAATGCTTATTTTAGGGCAAAAATTATGTAAAAAAATTGTGAAAAAGAGAAAAAATTATTTTCAAAAACAAGATTACTGCGATTGTATATGAAATAAAAAATATTGAATTAGAGATTAAAAATCTATATATCTACGAGCTCACACACGATAAAATCATGTTTAAGTTCGGTCAATTTCCCCTTCTCCATGCTTACCACGAGCAAAACGTGCTCGCCTACACGCAAAGATCGTGCAATCATACGATCAGTGTAATGCACCAGCGAACTGTTCGTAGAATAAAATGATTTGATAGCAATTGGATGACATATATGTATGTTTGACAGCTGTCAAAGAAAAGGGCTGTACTCTCCATACCATGGAATGGACAACTCTATATGTCTTCAAATTCCAACTGTTTGGTAAACAAAAAGGGCCAAAATGCCAGTATTCATTTCATCAACCACCATGCGAATAAATAGCATAAATTTCCTGAGAAGGAATGTTAACTATTTATTCATAACTTTTGCTTTGTTAAAAAATAATTCGCCCCTTTTTTGGTAATATTTTTTGAAAATAACAAAAGCTTATGAATTTCTTTTTATCAAATGTTACACATTTGAAATAAAGCAAAAATGCCAGTATTCATTTCATCAACCACCATGCGAATAAATAGCATAAATTATTCCCCATAAGCCATCTGGTTTTTTTTTTATAAAAGTTTCCTTTGAAGTACTTGCCCGTTAAGTACGTATGTGTATTCATATTGTAAAAATTCATATTCAATAATTACTATCATTATCTCGCACCACCATAATCTGTGCACATAATTTTTAATTTTCCAATCCAAAGATTTTACATAATAAGTAGTTGCTGATGGTTATAGCAAACAATTCCGATTTTTAGTATTGATTAATAACAAAAAAAATGATAATACATTAAAAATATAATATGTTTTTTGTCCGAAAATGTATACTTTTTCATAAAGGTTTGTCGACCTTTGAAAATTTTCGACCAGACAACTAAAGTACATATTAAATTGTTTGAAACTCAAATTGAAGTGGTCAAGAAGCAATTATCGAAAATTACTATTATTAAATATTCACCTCCGGTATCCGGTGATAGATATGTAATTCCCAAGGTTTGTTTAGGTTTTTGTTTAGTTCAAATAATATGTTTTCTGTTTTTTTTTTGTCTTTCTTTATATTTTTTTTCTTCAATTTAAAAATGTCTTAACAGTCGAAGTGATTTTTCTATTTTTTTTAATTTATATAAATTTGAATTAAGAAAACTTAAAAAATATCTTAAATAAAGGGGGATGTTAGCGATCAGTTTAAAGGGTATTTCCTTTTAGTAATTTTTAGTGCAGAAAGTGTAAATGTTTGAAAAGTTTGCATTTACCAGAGGTATAACCTTAAATCCGTTGTTTGGTCATAGATGGCGTCAGTGAGCGTATTAAGCTACCATGAGCACGCCATACTTCTTTTTATGAGTTTGTCATCTGTCATCATTACTCAGCGCACATTGTCAGCAATTTCGTACAACAACATACATTTTTCCTTTGGTAATCATGTCTAGTTTTGTGCCAGAAAAAGAGCATATGCGGGAAGTTCTGCTTTTCTGCTTCAATTTGACGAAATCGGCTGCCGAATCGCATCGAATGCTTATGGAGGCCTATGGTGATAGTGCTTTGTCGGAAACAACGTGCCGAGATTGGTTTCGTCAGTTCAAAGACGGCAATTTTGACTTGTGGGACAAGAAACGTGAAAATCGGCCTAGGAAGGTCGAGGACCACCAATTCTTTTGGATGAAGACAATACCCAATCGCAAAACATGCTCGCGGAGCAATTGGGTGTTACTCAACAAGCCATTTCCATGCGTCTGCGTGCTATGGGGAAGATTGAAAAGATCGGAAAGTGGGTGCCACATGAATTGAACGATAGGCAGATGGAGCGAAGCCAAAACACATGCGAAAATCTTGCTCGCCAGACAAAAAAGAAAGTCGTTCCTGCATCGGATTGACAGGCGATAAAAAGTGGATATATTTCGAGAATCCTAAACGCAAGAAATCGTGGGTTGGTCCCGGCCAACCATCAACATCTTCCTTAAGACCAAATCGCTTCGGACGGAAGACGACGCTGTGCCTTTGGTGGGATCAGCAGGATGTCGTCTACTATGAGATGTTGAAACCTGGTGAAACTGTCAATAGCCACCGCTACCACTAACAACTGACGACCACGCACCATCGCTCACGTCAAAAATGGTCTGAAACTACTTGGAGACACTCAACTGGGAGGTGCTACCCCACCCCGCTTATTCAACAGACCAGGCCCCTTCCAACTACCACCTGTTTTCGTCGATGGGCCACGCGCTCGCTGAGCATAACTTCGATTCTTACGAAGCCGTCCGAAAATGGCCTGATGAGTGGTTTGCCTCGAAAGATAAGGAATTTTTTTGGCATGGTATCCACAAATTGCCCAAAAGATGAGAAAAGTATGTACCTAGCGAGGGCAAGTACTTTGAATATATTTGTTTTTGTTTTCCATGAAAAAAACACGTGTTTCTTGACTAAAAAACAGCGGATTTAAGCTTACGTTATAAGGTGTAACAGAAAAGTATCTATCAGTGGAGGCGACAGTGCTGCAAGTCTTACACTGGATCCTTTTCGATGTTACTCCTTTTAAGTGGAGAAAAGTAGTAAAAAAAACTCTTTTTTATTGATAAAAAAAAAATCTTGAAAAACAAAAATAAAATTATACAACCAGATACCATGTGAATATAAGGACTGGAGAACCACAGTAATACCTTATTTCCAACAAAAACTCGTTGATCGAGATGCCCGTGTGACTGAAATGTCCGATCTGAAGCGAAGGATTATTTTTCTGCGCCCTAAATTAATTACTTGTTATGGTATTTATTTGGAAATTTGGAAAATTTTCTATGTATTGGATGGGAAAAGGAAGGTACAAAAATTTGGAATTGAAAATGAACGTGAAGTTCAATAGGAGTATGACCGGTTACAATCATACTGAGAGAACACCTTCCCTTGCTAGGCATGCTTGTCGCTAGCTTTATGCGGGCTTCTAAGTTTGTGCAAAGTGGTACTCTCACAACCCCCACCATACCAAAAAAAAAAAATGATGCCTGGACATGTAGGGGGAAAATGGAGCCACCCTTGGATCTTAAAAAAAAAAACTTTAAATAAAAATAACGTTTCAAAAAAAAAATTATTTAGGAAGAGAGAAAAATACCGCTAAAAATAATGAGATGAAATTAAAAGAAAAAGACCCCTTAAAGTTCGGAGAAGAGAAGCGGGAATAATATAGGGAAGGTATTAAAACAGGGTGGGAATTTTTTTTTTAGAACTTTAATAGGGGCAAAATAGAGGATCCGGCTTTTGACTTAGCTGCTACGTATTTCCATCGGCAATCCACGGCCAAATAATTTTGGAATGCCCGTTTTACTACAATGATGATCTCCATTAACACATTATCAGATACTAAGATTAATTAAAGCTGTTGGACCGGGCGGGAACTGAAAGGAGCAGGCAGTTTAAATAAAATTATCGGCTTAGTTAAAATTCATTATAAATCTTATATTTCATTTATAACTGCTACCATTTTAATTCTATAATTAAAAAATATATCCATAAAATTCAAATGAATTTATTTTTAATTTATTTCTATTTGATATTTTTGATATCAAATAGAAATAAATTAAAAATAAATTTATTTTCTAACACTCCACTCGCTTCGACAACGCAACGCCGTATTTTATTTTTCTAACACTCCACTGGCTTCGACAACGCAACGCCGAATCCCTTCTTCTTCAATCCACACGAACTTCAAACTGAAGCCAGGTGGTGCCTGCATGGTTTTACCGCACGCTAGACCGTACGATCTAGCCTGCGTTAAAACGAACCGCACCGACTCTCTCTATTCGATCGCGTGATGCCGCTTGCATACGCTACTCGTACGGTCGAATTGATGCGTTAGGCTGGGCGGCGTGGTCGAACAATGTAGTTTTCTGACGGTTGTGTTGCCAGTAGCCTCAGATCCGCCCGATTACTTTATGCACAATTCCTTAGATTATAGAATAACTGGGATAGGCCTCTACACACAAATTCTTTCCCAATTTTGTTGGCAATGCATTCGTACAACGCACCCACATGCAAAATAACAGAAACGGCCTAAATCAGTAGGGGCCAATTTCAAACTTCACTGCGGTTCGTTTAAAACCATTTTCATATGGGATGTCATTTATCCGTAAAGAAATAATTTTTTTAATATTGCAGATTTTGTTGTTTGATGGAATTAATTTTGACAAATTTGCAATAAAACACAGTATTCTATTTTAAAATATTATTTATTAAAACAGAATTATAAAGTAGAAGAGAATATTAAAATATAAATTACAAGTTATTTAATTATATCATAACAATTATGTGCACAAATAAAAATCCATTCCATAAAAATGCAAAATTAATTAAATGAGATAATGTGATATTATGTGGAAATTGAAAATCACCCCACCACTTAGTAAATATAAATTTTAATGTTAAAACAATCATTTGGTAGATATTGAAAGCTTCTTTATAATATAAATTTGTGTTTGTGTATTGTAATGGTAATTTAAATAGGCATTGTACATTTAAATTAAATTAAAAAATAAAGAATTAATTTATATTTTTAATTTAATTGAAATGCACCATCTGCTGTCGGATTTGTTTTTCCGCACTTCGGAAAAATTTCACAATACTTTCAGAAGAGTACTTTAAAATGCCAAAGGACTTGTACGCTGACAAACTGTTTGATGTGAATTCTCCTTCTAAAGCTAAAAGATCGCCTTTGTAATGCAAAATATTGCCTACCTTAAAAATAATAAAGTCTGATATGTATTCGACCATTTTTTCACTATATTCATTAAGTGCAGATGAGTTAAATAAATAATCATGGTCACTTAAAATATTTATTTAACCCATCTGCACTTAATTCCCCATAAATTTTCTTACACACACTTTACGTACGCTGGCACTGAATTATTTTCTGGTAAACATTGAACTGTCAACATCACATTTGTTTACATTTATTGAATGACGAACTTTTCACTTTTTAATCACTTTTTGGACCAAATAAATCATTAAAAGCCATTTAGGCACATCATAAACTAAATTTTTGTTAATTTCTATAGTAAAAATTAAGATGTCAACTTACTGAAAGAAAGAAATTCCCGTCTTTCTCATTCCGATGAATTTACCTGCAACCCTTTATAAAACTCTTTATTTTCTGAAATAAAAAACTACCTATTAAATGTTATGAACAATATATTTAACTATTTGTATAAATACTTACTTTTTCGTAAATACACCAAAAAAAATAAAAATCACACATACACTTTCTGATAAATGCCAAAATAACAACAAAAGTATGCAAGCATTACAGTATGCTACCACTTTCATGGAGAATGGCATTTTTAAAAGCTCTCGGAAAGTCTACAAAATTGAAGCGCTTTATATTTACGAAATAAAAATAAACCTAAAATACAATTCCATTTCATAAAAATCTATTACGAAAACTAGATGTCAATGAGTGTCATGTCTACATAAAAAAATCTACACAAAAGTATGCAAGCATTACGATTTCTCACCGCTTTAACAATAATTCGGCCAGAATATTGCGTTACATATGCGAAAATTATAAATTCTGCACCAAAAACAAAAGCTATGAAACTGCGGCTGCAGCTACCATAGCGTAATCGATGATCTGACCTCACAAGAGCCTACACTTGTTACGCCATTTTAGTGAGTTTCCGATGTTGAAGGCCTCCTTGCGTAAAGGTTTATCCGCCACTCTCCTATCGGCCCTCTAAAAAAACCTGTTTTCCGTTGATGGAAGAATCTATTTTCTGAGCGTTTCGAGGTCCTAGCTTGTTAACCGACGATCTAAACTTACATGAGGCCTCTATCATTTTATATTTCCATCAGTTTTCGATTTTAAGGGCCTCTCTTTGAGTAAAGTTTCACTTTTGATGTCACTTTGCTCAACAAAAAATCGTTTTTGCTATTGGAAAACATGTGCTATTGATAAAAATATTCCCAGATACTCGATGTAACTTTTCGTAAGTCAAACTTTCGGATTCACCAAGCTTGACACCATATTTGGTGTGCTATTTTTCGTAACGTACTACAAAAAAAAATAAGTTCACATACGAGGTCTGTTCAAAAAGTATCGCGAATCAAAAATTGGCTTTTGCACCATGATAACGCCGCTGCTCACGCATCGTTGCTTGTCCGCGAATTTTTGGCCAAAAACAACACACTAATAATACCGCAGCCACCGTATTCCCAAGATCTGGCCCCTGTGACTTTTTCTTGTTCCCGAAACAGATTCTTTGATCCATTTTTTAGAATGGGCAAAAATCGAAGACGAGCCGAAACACGTGCAAGCAAAGCAGCTGTCAAAAATTAACTGTATATTCAAAATGGCCGAATTTGTCGGCATAAGTGAGAGACATGAGTACCAATATAACGCCACAAAAATCGAAAATCCAATATACGTAACCCACGGAAATTCAAAATTCGCGATACTTTTTGAACAGACCTCGTAAAGTGGTACCTTGAAACTTATACTGCACGTCCGTAATGTTGTCAGATCTTGCTCAGGATAACAGTCTCATTATTGTTTTGCCATACTTGGTGACCTTATCTATAATTATATCATCAAAAGTTTTTAGTTCTATTATAAAAGTATTCGAATTCCAGAGACGCAGACTTCCAAAAGTTATTGTCTTTAGCTTTTTGCTGAAGTCGAATTTCGTTGTCTTTAGTTTTTGCTGAATTCTTGCTCACAAAAACCTTTATTTTCAAATTTAAGTCAAAATAAAGCTCAATTTTGTTTCTTGTACTATGAACTATGAAAAAAAAGCGCCACAACCATGAGGCCTTTTGGCGACTGCATGTTACGTGTGGGAGACCTTAGTCATATTTCTAAGAAAATCTGGATGAAGGATTGACATTTTGTTAAACTTTGCGGTGTAGATTAGTTTGTTTAAAAAAGTTAAATAGAGGACTTGGATTTGGAAATGGAATTGTTGAATCAAGGAGCTTCACAATGGAAGGAATTTTATTCGGAAAAAAATTCTGGATTAGGTGGCATTCGCTTAGTATATGAGAAGTTTACGTAATATTAACGTCACAGGATTGTCAGACGGGTCGAGGGAGGTTTTTAAATAGGAAATTATGGATGAGAACAGAATGTCCCACCCGGTTTATTGGTAGTGCTTATTCGCACACTCATTACACAAAATGCCCACGTGACCCGGAAACCAACGTAATTCAATATTCCTGTTGTTCAGCAGGTTGTGCCGAATGATTGTTGAAAACTTGGTTATTTGATGAGATATACTCAATTTTTGATTGTTAATATTTTTATTCATTAATTTGTTAAAAGAACAAATAGTTCATGTAACCCCCTTCAAAGTAATTGTATTCTAGAAACGAAAATTGAATATTTAATTCCTACAACAGGTGATAAGTTGTACTTGAATATTCATAAATCGATTATTGAATAAAATACAGCTACGAGTGTATAAGCCCTAAGAAATTTGCCATTCACAATATAAAAATTACGGACGTATTTATGTATGCATGCAGTACCATAATTATTGTAGAGGGTGAGTGTTTACAGCCCTTCGTAATTTTGTTGAGTTTTTTTTTTTTATTGACTGTTGAATTTTTTGTTTTGATTTCAAAAGAAATGAGAAGAAACATAATTTCTTAAATGTGAATAGACATTCAATGAATACAAATTTTGTGTTTGGGCGCTTACTTAAAATACGATTGGAATTCCCATACAGTATTTGAGACGCCAAAGTAGCCTGTAATTACGGATACATTCTTGGTAGGAAGTGAGCTGATAATTCATTGTCAAGTCTCAGTTATTCTTTGTGGGTTCTAAAAGGCAGACATGCCATTCTTAAGTTGCCTTGCTGATGGAGCTTTTGTTTCAAAATAATTCACAATTCAAATGAATAATAGTCACAACTCTATAAGTTAAGTTTTCGCTTTTGTTGCGGAATAATAAATCTGATGCGTCAGAAAAGCGAATCCATCTATCAAAGGGTTACTCCAATTACATAAAATTGAAAGCGAATTGAATCGAATGTGCGCACACACCTTGAATTGGGGGAGGAAATATGTCAATTAAGAAGACAATTAACTTAGACAGCAACAGTTCTTATAATAAAAATAAAAAATGTGGAACAACTGACTTATAGTATCGATTACACAAGATGGTTTTCTTTCTGCACGTTTGACTATCAAAAACATTTTTCCACCTTAGTTAAAAGTAAATTAGTTCAGAATAATTTTAGCTAGATTTTTTTTTCTCAGATTCTTTCTTTTAGGCAGATATAAGTCAAGCTTTTGATAGAATTTATCACCCGGGCTTACTTCTTTCCACCTATTTCCTATTCCTAAGACCATTCCTTTCCAGCTGACAATTCCAAGTAAACGAATCCAACGAAGTCTCCAATATCTTGGAGATCTCTACGCTGTTGGCTGGATTACCACAGAGTAGTATGCTTGAGCCCATCCTTCACAATATTTATACATCCGATATTCTAATCTGTACCAATACCTTGTTCGCTATATACGCTGATGATATCGGCTTTGCATCTAATTAAAGTCTCCAAAATGCTCTTTTGAACGTAAAACTACCCACGTAACAGGTGGAAACCATATCCTCGCATACACCTTAATGATAGGAGCATACAAAAACACACCGAAGTTCGGTACCTAGGACTGAACTTATACAAACGCCGGTTGATATGGTACCCAAATACACTACTTAAAAAAAATACATAAAAATACGGTAGCTACAACTACTTAGACTTCTAGACAAACGTTTCGAACTTACTATAGTCAGCAAAGTACTTTTATACAATGCCCTACTGAAACGAATATGGACTTACGGACTAGAAATCTGGGTGTCCTACTAAGCTTTCCAATTCCTGTCGCATCCAGTCCCTTCAATCAAAATTACTTTGTACAATTGTCGACGATTTCTTTTATATTTGTAGTACTGTTGTCCACTGAAATTATTCGATTCTCCTTTTGCGCAAGGTCTTACCTCCTTTATGAACTGATACCACGCGTTCACTCCTTATAATACGGTAATTGGTTGATTTGTGGATCGAGTGCCTTTTTGACGCATTATTTATTATTGAGATAATCCAATTTGACAATTAAAAATAATTCTAATTTTTTTTAGCAAGGACGCCTTTCTTGATGGGGAAGTGTGCCGAAGGAGTAAACATCCATCAAGAGGGTTTTATATAAGACTATATAAAACCCTCTTGATGGATGTTTACTCCTTCGGCACACTTCCCCATATTGTTGTGATTGGTTTCAGAAGGAGTTGAAATGCTTTGTTAAATACCAAAGTTCAAGTGCGTATGTTCAAACTGACTTCAGTACTTTTTACTGCCGATTTTGGCTGCGAATAAAAATGCTGCCGTTTACGAATATGGAAGGAGATAGTTTTTAGCAAAGAGTAAAAGTTATATTCGTTCACTTGCACTATCCACTTTCTGAACCCATTTTGAAGGGGGTTAATGTAGGTTTGTACAACGATAGTAGATGCTGTGATAGGGTTTTTGGGATGACTTTAAATGGCACTGTTACCGGCATATTATTTAGAATCTCAAAATTCCTTTTGTTTATGATGTTACTGTGTCTCGTTATAAAAAGTTCCATTCTCGTATCTGAAATCTATTGATTCTCTTTTTTGAAGAACTATCCTCCACTTACTTTCCCAAAAACACCCACCGAAAATTTAGGCGTCACTGATCGCATGACTTATTAAATAACTGAGGCCCAAGGTAGCATGATTTATTAAAATAGTCAAACTTAACATAAGCAAACGTCAACAGGAGAAACTTCTATGAATGTTTACTCCCCATAACTTTTCACATTAATAAATACTATTATTCAAATCTGCTTGTTACTATGTTGTAATTGTAAATATCTATAAAAAAATTTAAAAAAAAGTTTCCATTTAATTGGAAGTAAGCAAAATTTTTAACGAATTTATCAAATTATTAATGGCGCATTTTTTCAAAACAAAAGTGGAATAAATTATTATGGTTCATATAGAAAGTCGTATGCAATCCTTGGGTGTTGGATGGGAAGAGGAAGCCTATTAAAATTTGGAATGAAAAAAAAAATTGATGAACGTTAAGTTCTACAGGAATATGGCCAGTGACGTCCATACTCAGGCAGTACCTTATCCTGAATCTAGGAGAAAATGAAGACACCCAAAGGTGTTAATTTCTCTATGGCAGACGAAGAAGGAAAAAGAAGAAAGAAAGGAGATGCCAAAATTTAATTACTCAAAAAACTAGAAAAACTATTCAGTCAAAAAGGGGAGAAAATTTTCATTTTCAATAAAAAAACTAATAAAAAAATGGTAAATATAATAAAAAATTGAGCGAAAAAAAATATGGAAAAAGGATGAAGCCGATCGTCAACATTGATAGGAGAGACCTAGATGTCCCCTCTCTCTCTGGTCTTTAACCAAATCCTCCCTTTGGCAGTCTTTGGCCAAATACTTTTTTTTTGGGGAGTGCCTCCTTTTTTCTATTTACTTACCAAAAAATTAAAAAAAAGTTAATTATCAATTTTGTTTTCTTTTATCTTCTCCAAAAGTATGTCATGGGTTTTGTCCTTTTTGGTCGAATTTGTGTAATTAAGAGTTTGCCATTTATTGATTGTTTGACCTCCGAAAAATACGTATAAATTGTAAAAACTTTTTAAAAGAAGGGTAATTCTGAGGTAGATACATTTTGCATTTTAAAAGGAGCATTTTTTGCTGTGATAAGGCCCATTTCTTACTCGGTGGATACGTCAATAAGTGACTATGGAGAAGCCGTTATCGAGTTAATGACACCCTCAAACCAAAATGCACACCAGGTAGACGCCATGAAAAGTGATTTTAGTTTGAGGGTGTCTTGGGCTCGTATTTCTTTGAAAAGGAAGTAGGACAGAATTTTACCGTCAATTCATAACCGCCTTTTTTTTTGACTGAACTTTAAGGTTTTTATCTGGATATATTTAGTTTCAACAAAACGGTGCCAAAAGTCACACAACACGACAAATAATGCATAATTTCGAGATTTGGTGATGTTAATTGTTCTCAAGAAATCTTCCTCAAAAGTCTGTTTATAAAAAATCGACCTAACGCAGACAATTCTCAAACTTGAGAGCATTTAAAAAAATTAACAACCGTCAAAAAATTACCAAATAAAAATAATGAAAATATTTTTATTTTTTTTTCCAAAGCATAAAATGGTCCTTAATAGCAGACTTTCGTTCAAATAACTTTTTTGCAATCCCTTTTTTAAGTAAGTTTTGGAAGTAGTTTCTATTCCAACTTTCAAGAAGTATTTCTCAGTGGTGCTAATGGCTTATTGGATTCGTTGTTTTAGCCTTCCAATCGGACTAATTTCAAAAATATTCTATGGAAAAAAGATCAGATTACTGTGGTAGCCAAATCATGCGTTTTAAAGATCCTTGCAGCTCCTGCTCCTATAAGAATAATACAAATGAAAACAGACGAGAAATATGCACTTAGGGTCATAATCTGAATAAAAAATCCTCTTTCCGAAACGAACAGCGTGCATCTCTTATACATCCTTTTAGCCCTTCTTTTCCTATTATTCTAACAAAATTTCATTTTGAACGTCTTGCACATCATTTACCATGTCTTACAGTGACATCAATGCAGCTCTCCCGCATCCTCTTGACATTTTTCGGTATATTGCTCCGAAAAATGTCAAATTTGGACTCAAAGGACCTGTTGCACTGTTTATACAACCAATTTGGTGATCTTATTTCCATTCTAGCCATTTCATCCTATTTTATAGACCAGGGATGGCGAACCTATGGCACGCGTGCCACAGGTGGCACGCGAGACGATTTTGCGTGGCACGCGAATGAGGAGAAAAAATAAAAAAAGTTATAGAAATAGTATTAAAAAAATACTTAAATAGCGACGTGTATTTTCTTCGTTCATAAATAATTTCAGAAACGAAGGATATGACGACATTCATGCATAAAACAGTTGTAGAGGCTCTTTCTAGAGCAGAAATAAATTTGTCGAAAATCGTTTCAGTAAGTACAGATGGTGCACCCAGTATGATTGGCCAAACAGCACGATTCGTCAATTTATTTACAAAGTTTGTTGCCATCCACTGTTAGCATTTCATTGTATAATACACCAGGAAGCGCTGTGTGCAAAGGATGGTCTTAAATCTTTTGAAGATGTGATGAAACTTGTGACTAAGATAGTCAATTATATTGCTGCGCATCCTTTATGCAAACGAAAATTTGAATCATTATTAGATGAGGTCAATTCGATGTATAATGGATTAACGATATATAATAACGTTCGTTGGCTTAGTCGCGGCAAAGTACTTCAGCGTTTCGTCGAGTGCTTTGATGAAATTTATATGTTTTTAAGTAACCAGAAAATAATTCAGTATGAAGAATTATCAGATGTTGAGTGTATTTCGAGATTGATGTTCTTTACTGATTTTTGCTCCCATTTGAATGATCTAAATATAAAATTACAAGGCCGTGGCAAAATAATTACTGTTATGTTTGATAATATAAAAGCATTTAAACCTAAGTTACAAATATTTAAGCGTGATATAATAACCAGAAATTTTCAGTACTTTCCCAACCTAAAAAAATACATGATGGATCTCGAAATCTATGAAAAGCCAGACGTAGGAAAATTAATAGAATCATTTGAAAATGCTTTAGACGCAACAATAGAACAATTTTCAAGAAGGTTTGTTCAGTTTCGACAACTTGAAGAAACTACAAAATTTATTACCCATCCAGACACATATAAGTATCAACAATTAAACTTAACAATGTTTGAATACATGGAATTAGATGATTTTGAAATGGAATTGGTAGATTTTCAGTCGAGTTCGATATGGACACAAAAATTTAAAGACTTAAGAATTGTTTTGGAAGAAATTGAGCGAGATCGATTCGTTGGACCAGTCCAGAGGAATGCCGAAAATGAAGTGTTTACAACTTGGCAATCCATCCCGAAAACTTTTTCTTGTCTTAAAAAAATAACAATGGGCAGGGCATATTAACAATTTTTTCGTCGACGTATTCCTGTGAATCATTATTTTCTTCAATGAACTTTATTAAATCAGACATAAGAAGTAGACGAAAGTACTACTGCTTGTACTTTATTAAAAGCTACCAGCTATGAACCCGATATAAAATATTTGGCATCTAGCATCCAACAACAAAAATCTCACTAATAAGTTTTGAGGTTCACAATTTTTTTCAAGTCTATTTTTTTATTGTTTCTCTTAGTACTTAATTATTTTCCTCGGTGTATTAATTTTGTTTTTATTAAAAATCTGAAGTTACACAAACATTTGATGCATTTTTATTTCCATGGCATGTGGCACGCGACATATTATTTTATTGAAAAAAAAAATTTTTTGGCACTCAGTCTCAAAAAGGTTTGCCGTCCCTGTTATAGACGAAGCAAAGCTCAAAATCCAAATAGTTTATTCTGTCCTAACCCATAATGTTTTCCTTTTATAATGAGACACCCTAGATTGTGAAGCTTTTAAAACCCTTTCCATATCTTATCAAACATTTCTTTATACTCTTAAGCGGGCCCACACACAGGCCAACTTGGTCGGCCAACTGGACTATTTTAATAGCTGGTGAGTTGGTTGGAAGAAAATCCATTTTTTTGATTTTTATGCGTGGAGTTAATGGTTGGTAGCTGAAGTTGGCTGTGTATGGGCAAGTTGTGACAACCGTATGTCAAAAAGTCATTTGTTTTTCGATTTTGTGTTGAACGCATCGCAGTGTTCGATAAATGGCTGTTGTTGATAATGAACTTTGGAGAGAGTTTTACATTGAAGTATTTTTTACCATTGAAGTATTTTTTATCATCTGGTATTTTTAGCAGACAGAGAGTTCTCTGCTAATTTAGGAATTTTATGTGTTCAACTCTCTTAATATGGAATAACGAATCTTATTGAGATAGTACAGATGCTAATAAGACTATAATTCCTGACATCATCCCTATAAGGTTATGGAAAGTTTTAAGATGTTGACAGTGACAATTAAATGTCACTTTCTTTATCGTAGCAATTTTGTTCTTTCCTTCTCGTAAATATTGAACACAATTCCGACGATAACGATCGCTGTATCAAAACTATGAAAACTTATCATACAGAAAATTTTTCTTTCCAGATGCTTTTTAAAAAAAAAATTAGCTTATGTACAAAACTGGCTATTCTATTGTATTAGATGAATTTTTATGGAACCAACTAAATAAACTAATTTCAAAAATTTCTAAACATAAAAATAAATATTGATACAATACACATGTGGTTAGAGGCTGTAGAAAAATGAGTGTATTCCAAAAAAAACTCTTTAAATTGTTGCCTGTGTTTCTTGATATAAGTCAAGCTTTTGATAGAGTTTGGCACCCGGGTCTACTCTGGAAACTCAAGAGGTTCCTTCCTTCCACCTATTTCCTAATCCTAAGATCATTCTTTTCCAACCGACACTTCCAAGTAAATGAATCCAACGAACTGCCCAATATCTATCCGATATTGGCTGGGGTTCCTCAGGGTAGCATACTTGGACCCATCCTTTACAACATTTACACATCCGATATCCCAACCTGCCCTAATACCTTCTTTGCTACATACGCCGATAATACGGCCTGCCTTGCATCTAGAGAACATCCCCAACATGCTTCCGAAACTGTCCAAATCCAAATCCAAACCCTCCAGAACTGGTTTACTAAGTGGAGAATAAAAGTCAATGAACGTAAATCTATCCAGGTAACTTTTACTCTCCGTCGTGAGACATGCCCTCCCATATACCTTAATGGCAGTGCCATACCTCAACACACCGAAGCTCGGTATCTAGGACTGTACTTAGACAAACGCTTAACATGGAACCCACATACAAGACTTAAAAGACAAGAACTTAACAGACGATACCTAAAACTACTTCGACTTCTAGACAAACGTTCCAAACTTACTATAGACAGCAAAGTTCTGTTATACAATACCTTACTGAAACCCATATGGACATACGGACTAGAACTCTGGGGATCTACTAAGCCTTCTAATTCCCGTCGAATCCAATCCCTTCAATCAAAAATACTCCGTACAATTGTCGATGCCCCCTTTTATGTTAGCAATACTGTTATTCATCGTGATCCTAAAGTCCCATTTGTTTTTGATGTGGCTGTATCTTGTTATAAAAAGTTCCGTTCCCGTGTCCTCAATCATAATAATCCTCTTGTTCAAGAACTATCCTCCTTTTCCTTCCCTAGAAATACCCATCGAAGACTTAAGCGTCACTGGTCGCGTGATTTACTTAAATACTGAGGCCTAACAGAAACACACGCTAGCAGGAGGAACTTCATTGGATGTTTACTCCCCACAACCTATCAAGTTAATTTATACTATTGCAAAAAGTTGCTTATTACTATGTTGTAAATATCTAAATAAATAAAAAAAAAAAAAAAAAAAAAAAAAACCACTTGCTGTTCTTGGTCCGTTTTCCTGTCTATTCAGTTCTTTTTTCCCTTCGCATTGGATCATAGTAGACAATTAATTTGCATTTGTAAATATTTATCACTTTGCCTCTAGATAGTGCTGCCGCTCTACTTGATATTTATTATTGTATGTAAAAGTTATAACCGTTTTTTATGATCCTATAAAAAAAAAACCTCAACCAAACGACCGTATTAAGACATTTGAAGCGTATGAGGATGGTTTCGTGGTGCGACGTTTGGATACCTCATAAATTGTCGGCTGCCAATTTATTGGATCGTGTTTCAACGTGCGTTGCTTTGGGTGGTAACGGGAGATGAGAAATGGGTCATGTACAACAACGTGACAATAAAAAGACATTGGGTTATACCTGGACAAGCCCCATTAACAACTTCGAAAGCCGAAATCCATCAAAAAAAAGTTATGCTTTGTGTTTGGTGGGATTGTAAGGGTATTGTGTATTTTGAACTTTTGGAACGCAATTAGACAATTACAGAAGAACGATATTGTCAGCAATTATCCAAATTGAACATCGCTCTTCAAAAGGATAGACCAGAATTGGTAAACAGAAAAGGTGTAGTTTTTCATCACGACAACGCGCGACCACATGTGCCTATGATGACCCAACACAAGCTAAATGAGTTGAATTGGGATGTTATCAAGCATCCACCGTATTCTCTAGATCTTCCTCCTTCCGATTTTCATTAATTCCGATCACTGCAAAATTTTTTAAATGATAAAAAATTTGATACAATAGAGCAGGTAAAAACATCCCTTACTACATTTTTCGCATCAAAATCCACGAAATTTTACACTAATGGTATTAATAAGTTGATAGAAAGATGGGAGAAGGTTAATTTGTATATGTAAAAAACGGTCATAACTTTTCCATACACCCAATATTTCAACCATATTTGATTATTCTGCCAAAGGAAAAATAAAAATCTTTTTTGATTAATCTGTCAAAGGGCAAATAACTTATTGCATATTTTCCATATTTAAATAATAAATAAAAACATAAACATGCACTTTTTTCAACTGGTAAATTCTGAAGTAAATAACTTCTTTACTTAATTTGTTGTTTTTATACCAGAGAATATAGTAAAAATCTAATATATAAAAGTCAAAAAATGTATGTTCGTTCGTTCGTTTGTCCACAATTCTTCTCTACGTCACTACAATACTTTTCTGAAATACCAGGCGCTCATACAAAATGCAAAACCGTGTTCTCTTTTTTACACTGTCTTTTCTCCTCACCCCTCACCTTATTCCTCATTGCGAGACCGTGTCGTGCCCGTGTCGTGATAGCCTTAGAAGAGTAGAGTAGTATAAGTATTAGAAATGTGTCATGGTTGAGTAAACAAATGGCTGGATCTAAGGCTGTGGAAGTAAGCGCTGGGTACGTGATGATTTTGTTTCTGATTTTCTGACTTTTTTATGAATGCCTGGCACTTCAGAAATGAAAATGAACTTCTAGAAAATTTAACGAAACTCTGGAAAATTGGAAAATATGAAAATCTTCTTAAATGTTTAATGAGAGTCCATAAACTTCTACAAAATTTAAGGAAACTCTGGAAAATTGGAAAATATGAAAATCTTCTTAAATGTTTAATGAGAGTCCAGAAACTTCTAGAAAATTTAAGTAAACACAGGAAAATTCGAAAATATGAAAATCTTCTAGAATGCTTCTTGAAAGTCTGGAAACTTCTAGAAAATTTCGAATATATTTAAAGTTCGAAACAAAAAGGGACCCGGGCAACGTCGGGTACTGATCAGCTAGTAAACAATAAACGATGAAAAAAATTTCCTCTGACCAAAACATTCTTGTCATTCTTCTGAACACAAAATTTTGACGTTTCAACCGAACACACCTAAAAATATTTTGAATGCTTCGAAAGAAGTTGGGACGTGAGTGACGTGGTTGGCCGACCAAGTTGGCCTGTTTGTGAGCCCCTTTATCAAACTAACATTTATCGGCTAAATCTAATCGCCTCTTACACGTCTAATACTCAGTATTGATCTTGAGACCGAGTTTAAATTCATTAAATATTATCTTATCTCATAAAATAAAAATTCTGTTATTATAATATTCAAAAAAAAAAATCATAATTGAAGAAAAAAATAAAAAAAAATCTAAATTTTATCATAACAAAAAAAGTTTATAATTTTTTTTTTTGGAATTTTAATTACAAGCTTTAAAAATTAATTTTGGGCTAATTCTGAATTTTCTTATTGTTCCATAAATTTTTAATTAATAACTTTTAATCAATTAAATCAAAAGTTATCAATCAAAAATTTTGATCGATCATTTAATACTTAAGATTTGAAGTGTTCTATTTGTTGATAAATAACTTTATTTCGTACTATTTCTAGTATCATAAGTGGACTTATAAGTAATCAGTACTTAGTTTAGAAAAGCAAAAAAAAATTTGAATATTAAATTTATGCTTGTATAGTGGCAGTAAATTTACTATTCGAAGATCTTCTATTCATGTATTTACGATTATTATGCTAATTAAATTTTCTAATATGTAAATACTAAAATAAATTCTGTAAATGCTGGTAATTAAAAATATAAACCGTAGCTTTAGGTGAACATGAAAATACGATATTTCCAAATCGTATTTTAATGAGTTTTCACTATCAGCTATACAAAAATAAATAGAAAAATGAATAAATAGAAAATATGATTGGTAAGTGTTCTATTAGTAGGTACGAGTACTTACTACCTGCTTATCTTATCAGGACTACATATTAAACCTCTATAAATGGATTAATTTTTATTAATATATAAAGGTTGGGCCGAAAGAAGACCCAGTGAAAATCTGTCTGGCGGTCTAATAACAATTAAAAACTTACTCGGGAAATTGTGGTGAATAATTTATGGTGAAATTTGAAATCGATTCAAAAGTATTGTGTTAAACGTTTTTTGTAAGGGCATTTTTTTGGTGAGCAAAATTTCATATTCTATCGAAATAATTTGTTTTGATTAAAGTTTTTGGTTTCATTTTAAATTCAGTGAATATTATTCCTTATTTGAAAAATGGTATTAACAAACTGCTTTGGACAATTATAATTTTGTGATAGTGATAATTTTCTCCACAAGTTTTGTGGAAAAAAATTTATATTTGTCCTAAAAAGTTTATCTCAAATTTTCATTGTTTACCGCAAATTTTTTCACTAATATTTTTACCGACAATTGGTACCGAAAACTATTTTTACAGAAAATTTTTACTGAAAATTTTTACCACACTATAAATTTTATACTAATAATTTTTACTGATAATTTTACCGAAAAAATTTTTTGGCTAAAACTTTTTTAGAATAAATATTACATTTTTTCTAAAAATTTTATCTTAAATATTAAATTTTTACTGCAAATTTTTACCGAAAGTATTTACTGATCATTTTTACCGAAAATTTTTACTGAAAATTTTTACACACTATTTTTACTGATAGTTTTTACGGAATTTTCAATTTTTACCGAAAATTGTTCCACTGAAATTTTTTTACCGAACTTTATACTAATAATTTTTACTGATAATTTTACCGAAAAAATTTTTGTCTAAAAATTTTATCTTAAATATTAAATATTTACTGCAAATTTTTACCGAAAATATTTACTGATCATTTTTACCGAAAATTTTTATCGAAAATTTTTACCGAAAATTTTTACTGATAATTTTTACTAATAATTTTGACTGGACATTTTTACCGGAAATTTTTTTATTGATAATTTTTACCTAACATTTTTACCGAAAATATCTTCTAAAAATTTTTATCGAATTTTAAATTTTTACCAAAAATTTTTTCCTTGAAATTTTTTTACTGAAAATTTATACCGAACATTTTTACCGAAAATTTTTACCAAAAATTTTTACCGAAAATATATACCAAACATTTCTACCGAAAATTTTTACTGATATTGATAATTTTTACCGAAAATTTTTACTGATAATTATTACCGAACATTTTTGCTGATAATTTCTACCAAAAGTTTTTACTAATAATTTTTACCTAAAATTTTTACCGAAAATTTATACTGAACGTTTTTACCGGAAACTTTTACTGAAAATTTTTACTGATAATTTTTACTGATAATTTTTATTGAAATTTTTTATTGAAAATTTTTACCGAAAATTTTTACTGATAATTTTTAACTAAAATTTCTTCCGAAAATGTTATCTCAAATGTAAAATTTTTACCGAAAATTTGTTTACTGAATTTTTTTTACCGACAATTTTTACCGAAATTTTTTACTGAAATTTTTTTTTAACGAAAATGTTTACTGTAAATTTTTACCGAAAATTTTTACCTCAAATTTAAAATTTTTACTGAAAATTTTTTGACTGGAATTGTTTTTACCGAAAATTTTTGCTGATAATTTCTACCGAAAATTTTTACTGGTAATTTGAACCTAAAATTTCTACCGAAATTTTTACCCAAAATTTCTACTTAAAAATTCCACCCAAAAGTTCTACCTAAAATTCCTACCGAAAATTTCTACTAAACATTTTTACTGTAATTTTTTTAGTGAACAATTTTTAGCTGAACATTTTTTTACTGCAATTGAAAATATTGTCCTTAAAAAATTTAAATAATAAAAAGTTTTTATTTCTAGGGCATTCCACTTTGTAATTTTCCGTTATTAGAAAATATACTGTAGCGTCTATTTTGTATAAATTAGCTTCTATTTAGTCTTAAAATTAATTTGTTATTACAGCTTTTTCGTTACTTGCTATGGGCGCTGTAGTTTACATGATACATTTTGCTCTAGGCCTTCTCCTATTCAGCTGCGACATCCCAAAAACACGCGGGCTACTCTACCCCCGAGAATCGGAAACCCGGGAAGTTCGAAGTTTGGATGGAATTTGGAATTTCGTAAAATCGGACGACCACAATCCAACACAAGGAATACGAGAAAAATGGTATGCAGCAGATTTAAGCCAGGTAAGAACTTACAGAAAATTTATGACTTTTAAGCGTACAATAAAAGTTATTGCTTTGACTACGTCGAATAGGTGAAAAAGACTATACCAATGCCAGTACCAGCTAGCTACAATGATATAACGACTACCAGCGAATTGAGAAGTCATGTGGGAACAGTATGGTACGACCGGAGATTCTTCATTCCACGATCATGGCAGAAGGGCTATCGGGTTTGGATACGATTCGGTAGTGTCCACTATGAGTCCTACGTGGTATTTAATTTAAATCCTCAGCAATTTTTTACTTTTCATCAAAATTTGAACTTCTTTGTGAAGATTTACTAGATTGCTTTTGTTTTCTTTTTTTTAATGCTAATTTCACAGTGGATCAATTCTGCAATTGCGGTAAAACATGAATTTGGGCATTTGCCATTCGAAGCGGACATCACCAAAATGGTGAAATTCGGACAAGAAAATCATATTTCCGTTCTGTGTGACAATGCCCTCCTTCAAACCACAGTGCCTCAAGGAAAAATCCAAGAAATTCCAAAGTAAGAACATAATATTTTCCTCACTATTCCCACTAGTCAGTTTTATTTGCCAAACAAATTAATTGCAAATATTTTCAATAGAGTAGACTGTAGTAATTTTACTAAAAGGAATTTGTTTCCTTTAATAATTTTTTTTAGTAAAATTATCCCATTTTGTGAAATGTATTTTTTCAATTTAAGCATTTAGAGTTAAAGGCATCTGCAAATTTCGTCGTGATTATTAACTTTAAAATATTTTTTTTAGCGATAGTGGCCTTGCAATTGTTCAATCGTATACTTTTGATTTCTTCAATTATGCCGGAATTCATCGATCGGTTATGATTTACACAACGCCTGAAGTGTACATAGAAGATGTCATCGTTCATACTGACATCAGAGACGAAACAGGTAAATACGCAGACTCCTAAAACAAAGAATATATCCTTTGTGAGCCCTAAATTTAGACAAAGTTTTTTGTTCTACCCTTTTCTAGTAGGAATAATTAACTATAAAATCGAAATAAATGGAACATTGAATGATTCCGAATTTCATGTTAAAACTAAACTATTAGATAAACAAGGAAATTTCGTAGCCAATCATACATCGGAAACGAACTTATCTGGTGTTATAGAAATTGAAAATGCAAACCTTTGGTGGCCTTATTTAATGCACGAAAATCTTGGTTATATGTACACACTTGAAGTGTATCTATTGAAGGGAGATGTGACTATTGATGTGTACCGGCAAAAAGTCGGAATACGAACACTACGTTGGAATACGACATCCTTTTTAATTAACAACAAACCAATTTACTTCCGAGGATTTGGTCGACACGAAGATTCTGATGTAGGTGGTCATAAGATTTGGCAAATTTACTACTTGTTTAAAGTTATTTATTCAACAACAACAAAAAATATCTCACAAATAATTATTATTAGATTCGAGGAAAAGGCTTAGACTTGGCACTACTCACAAGAGATTTTAATCTTATTAAATGGGTAGGTGCAAACTCGTACCGAACATCACATTATCCTTATTCCGAGGAGTCAATGGACTTTGCCGATGAACAGGGTATTATGATCATTGACGAGTGCCCCAGTGTTGATACTGAGTACGTATTCAAGTTTTTGCCATTTGAATATAACAACAACAAAATTGTTCTATTTCGTTTCTTTGATTTTACACAGTAATTATAGTCAAGCGCTTCTAAATAAACACAAATCATCCATAGAACAGCTCATCCATCGCGATAAAAATCATCCAAGCGTTGTTATGTGGTCGATTGCGAATGAACCAAGAACTGGCCATTTCAATGCCGATGCGTATTTTGGGTAAAATAATTTAATTAAATTTAATTCAATTTTCGCAAACTAATCTAATTACTTCCATGTGGAAAAAAAATCACTTTCAGAATGGTTGCAAATTACACACGACAACTTGATCCTACACGGCCGGTTAGTGCTGCTATAGCTACACCCAACAAGGACGATAAAGCTGTGAGTAATTTAATTTTCCATTTTCATAATTATTATTATTGTCCGGTCTTTGTTGTGTTCAATTTTAAAATAGTTAAAAATGGGTTGAAAGGGGGGTTTACAAAGGAGAGGGTAACATTAGCTATTAGCCAAAAATACGAAAACCAAATCTCGCTTACGGATTTATTTGCATACGACAGCGATAGGGCCTCCAAACGTGCCTGAAATTCTCTAATCTATATACATACAAGCAAACATAAATGCATATACACGTATTCAGGAGTAAAAGAGGGAACAATTGGTATCTTTTTCGCCTACGAATCATTTCATATCGAAAAAAACGGGATACGAGATGGACAGGCAGCAAAAGTTTTAATTACCGTGCCGAAAATATGAGGAAAATCACGCACGTGCGTGCTTCCAAAAAATGTTCGTGAAATACCCTATCCAGTACGCATGCACACAAAAAGGCTTGTTTTGGTTAAAAAAAACGAGCTGGCTGTGCAGAATGAGTTTTTTTGCCGCGTCGAGAATAAGCGGAAAATACTAACATGCGCGTTGAGAATGTACGAATCAGAAAATCACTTACCGGTGTTCAAACGTGCGTGTTTCCAAAAGAGTATGAAATTCTCTCATGACTACGCATGCATGCATAAGCACATTTGTTCAAGTGCGAAAGAGAGCCAACTAAATAGCTTGTGTGGTAAAAAACAAGATGGATGTGCAAAATGAGTTTTTTTGCCGCGTCGAGAATAAGCGGAAAATACTAACGTGCGCGTTGAGAATGTACGAATCAGAAAATCACTTACCGTGATAAAACGTGCGTGTTTCCAAAAGAGTATGAAATTCTCTCATCACTATTCATGCATGCATAAGCACATTTGTTCAAGTGCAAAAGAGAGACCAACTGAATAGCTTGTGCGGTAAAAAACGAGATGGCCGTGCAGAATGAGTTTTATTTGCCGCGTCAAGAATAAGCGGAAAATACTAACGTGCGCGTTGAGAATGTACAAAACAGAAAAGCACTTACCGTGATAAAACGTGCGTGTTTCCAAAAGAGTATGAAATTCTCTCATCACTATTCATGCATGCATAAGCACATTTGTTACAGAGCAAAAGAGAAACCAACTAAATAGCTTGTGTGGTAAAAAACGAGATGGCCGTGGAGAATGAGTTTTATTTGCCGCGTCGAAAATAAGCGGAAAATGCTAACGTGCGCGTTGTGAATGTACGAATCAGAAAAACACTTACCGTGTTAAAACGTGCGTGTTTCCAAAAGAGTATGAAATTCTCTCATCACTATGCATGCATTCATAAACACATTTGTTCAAGTGCAAAAGAGAGACCAACTAAATAGCTTGTGTGGTAAAAAACGAGATGGCCGTGCAGAATGAGTTTTATTTGCCGCGTCGAGAATAAACGGAAAATACTAACGTGTGCGTTGAGAATGTACGAATCAGAAAAACACTTACCGTGTTAAAACGTGCGTGTTTCCAAAAGAGCATGAAATTCTCTCATCACTATGCATGCATTCATAAACACATTTGTTCAAGTGCAAAAGAGAGACCAACTAAATAGCTTGTGTGGTAAAAAACGAGATGGCCGTGCAAAATGAGTTTTATTTGCCGCGTCGAGAATAAACGGAAAATACTAACGTGTGCGTTGAGAATGTACAAAACAGAAAAGCACACACCGGTGTTAAAAAGTGCGTGCGTGCAACTGAATGTGAAATGCTCTCATTAGTGTGCATGCATACGCACATTTGATCAAGAGCATAAGAGAAACCAACTGAATAGCTTGTGTGGCAAAAAACAAAACGGACGTGCAAAATGAGTTTTATTTGCCGCGTCGAAAATAAGCGGAAACTAACGCACGTGCTTACTAATGTGCGCGTTGTGTGCGAGGTCTGTTCAAAAAGTATCGCGAATTTTGAATTTCCGCGGGTTACGTATAAATTTAATTTTCGATTTTTTGTGGCGTTGTGTTGGTACTCATGTCTCTCACTTATGCCGACAAATTCGGCCATTTTGAAAGTTCAGTTAATTTTTGACAGCTGCTTTGATTGCACGTGTTTTGGCTCGTTTTCGATTTTTGCTCAATTTCGACCAAAAACAGCATCCCATTAACATTGCTAAGGAGCTATTGGACTCTGTCCGCGACGACTTAAATTTGCTCCAGAGGGTCATAACTGCTGACGAATCATAGGTTTATGGTTATGACGTGGAAACCAAAGCTCAATCATCCCAATGGAAGCTGCCGCATGAGCCAAGACCGAAAAAAGCGCCAAGTTCGATCGAATGTGAAGATTTTGCTTCGATTGCAGGGGCGTGGTGCATCGTGAGTTCTTGCCACAGGGTAGAACGGTTAATAAAGAATATTACCTGTAAGTTATGCGCAAGTTGCGCGAAGCAATCTGCCAGAAACGCCCGGATTTTTGGAAGAACAAAAATTGGCTTTTGCACCATGATAACGCCCCTGCTCACGCATCGTTACTTGTGCGCGAATTTTTGACCAAAAACATCACACTAATAATGCCGCAGCCACCGTATTCCCCAGATCTGCCCCCCTGTGACTTTTTCTTGTTCCCGAAACTGAAGAGCCCCATGAAAGGACGACGCTACGCTAGGATTGAGGAGATAAAGACGGCATCGAAGGAGGAGCTGAACAAGATCACAAAAAATGATTTTTTGAAGTGCTTCGAGGATAGGAAAAACCGTTGGCACAAGGGTATAATATCTGGTGGGGATTACTTTGAAGGGGACAAAATAGATATTCTTGAATAAATAATTTTTGAAAAAACACAAAATTCGCGATACTTTTTGAGCAAACCTCTTATATGCAAAACAGAAAAGTACATACCATGTCAAAACGTGCGGTCTTACAGGGTGATTATTTAAGAAATTATATTTTAAACGCTTCAAGCATGTGGATTTTTGTTCACAAAAAATTAATTTTAGTTGTAAGCATAGGTTTTGGAATTTTTTTTTTTACTTTGAAGACAGAGTGTTAATATATTCAACAAAAAAAATATATAAAAGTTTCGCTTTCGTTGATTATTTCAATCAATTATTGATTGAAATAAATTAATTCCATTTGATATTTTCTTTTAAGGCCAAACACATGGATATTTTAATGTTTAATCGCTACAATGGATGGTATTCAAATCCTGGCCGATTAGATATGATTGTAAATAGAGTCGTTGCAGAGGCCAAAGAATGGCACACCAAACACAACAAGCCAGTATTGATGTCCGAATATGGCGCAGACACAATCGAAGGATTGCATTTGGTAAAATTTTAAATTTAATTTAAATTAAAAAAAAAAAAAAATTCCAAAAATATTATTTTATTTGTTTTTTTTTCAGCTTCCAGCATTTGTGTGGAGTGAAGAGTATCAAGTCGAAGTGTTTACAAGACATTTTAAAGCCTTCGACATTTTACGTAAATCGGGCTTCTTTATCGGCGAACTTGTTTGGAATTTTGCTGATTTCAAAACAGAACAAAGTAAATTTTATCATATAATCTTCTTTTCATAAACCTATATGAAATTGGCAACCTATTGTTTTTAAGGTGTAAATCGAGTTGGAGGTAATAAAAAGGGAATTTTTACCCGCAATAGACAACCAAAAGCAAGTGCCCACCTTCTTAGAAAAAGATACTATGCCTTAGGTCAAGAATTAGATAAATGCCAATTGCCGGATGATCTCAATCTGTACATAAGCGAGCATTCCGATTATCGAAATAGAAGCGAACTTTAATAGGATTTAATAGATGACTAGTAAAATTCAATGCTATCCGCCTAAAATCTGAATGTTTAGTTTTTAAAGTAAATGTGAGCGAAAAAATACCAAGATCTAATGGCAAACGTACATTACCAAATATTATTTTTTTCCAAATTTTAACTAGAATAATAAACAATGCAAATAATATCATAAAAGATATGAATTGATCGAAGCATTAAATTCAACGGCATTGGATAAATTGGAAGTGTTCAAATATATATATTTAATTATTTTCTTAATAGACATAAGTAACATATATAGTGGTTATTAATCGAATTAAAATAATTGATTATTTTTTACATTAAAAATATTTATTTGAAAATAAAAAAAAATTGTTTTATACGAAAATGGAGTATTTCTTTCTTAATAGAGATTGTTTTTATTTTATAACTAGCGATAGCCCGTCAAAAATGATGGAGCCAAACGCTGCAGAGTTTCTTAACTTTGGCGAGCAACCCAACTCTTCCTCCATTCCTTGGAAAGTAGATTGTTGCTGTTGTGGTTGTTGTAATTGTGGCTGTTGATGAAGTTGTTGATGAGGTTCTTGTTGTTTTTATTGCTGTTGAAAAGGAAAATGGAGACTCCTGCTGCTGGACTGATTGACTCCTGTTACAGGAAAACTGGTTGACTCCTGTTACAGGATTTTCTCCTGCAGCTTTTCATAAGTAGTGCAACCCTTGTTGTTGGCGGGATAGCTACCGTATTGGGCGAATGCAAAAGTTATGACCGTTTTTTACATATACAATTAAACATTTTTTTTTAGATTTGTATTATTTATTTAATCAATTATACAATATAATTTCCATCCGTTCTTATAACCTTCTCCCATCCTTCTATCAACTTATTAATACCATTAGTGTAAAATTCCGTAGATTTTGATGCGAAAAATGTAGTAAGGGATGTTTTTACCTGCTCTATTGTATCAAATTTTTTATCATTTAAAATTTTTTACAGTGATCGGAATAAATGGAAATCGGAAGGAGCAAGATCTGGAGAATACGGTGGATGCTTGATAACATCCCAATTCAACTCATTTAGCTTGTGTTGGGTCATCATAGCCACATGTGGTCTCGCGTTGTCGTGCCTTTTCTGTTTACCAATTCTGATCTCCGGCTTTCGAAGTTGTTAATGGGTCTTGTCCAGGTATAGCCCAATGTCTTTTTCTTGTCACGTTTCTGTACACGACCCATTTCTCATCAAAATGTTCATGTTTTTGTCTCGCACTCAAAGCAACGCACGTTGAAATACGATCCAATAAATTGGCAGCCGACAATTGATGAGGTATCCAAACGTCGTACCACGAAACCATCCCCATACGCTTCAAATATCTTAATACGGTTGTTTGGTTGACTCCCATCATCGACGCGATCTCCCTGGTGGTTAGACGTGGATTGGTGTCAATTTTGACTTTTAACTTGTCGTCATCAGACTTCAATGGCCGCCCGGTACGTGGTTTATCAATTAGTGAAAAATCCCCAGATCGGAATTTCGTAAACCATCTTTGTGCCTGGTTTTTTGATGACATCTGCTCCATACACTTCGCAAATGTTTTTGGTTGCCACACTCGCGGTATTGTCTTTACGGAATTCATAAAGTAAACAATGACACTTTATCGACCGACATTTTGAAAAAATACAAGGGCTCCTCACTGTACTCTGGCCAGGCCAAAACTGAATAGAAAGTAGAGGAAAAGCACCCTTTATACAATGGAATCATTTAAAAAAAGATACTATTCATCATTTCTGAAGAAAGATTTTTTTACCTAGGATCATAAAAAACGGTCATAACTTTTGCATTCCTTGGTAAGGTGCTCGTCTGCACATTTGACGCATTTAGGGGGTGTGTCGACAATAAGTGTTCGTGTGCTAGTACTCTTGACATCTATAGCATTGCACTATATATCTACTAATGTACGGTTCTTCCACTTTTGTTTTGGTAAACATTAGTGTCTTGACGTTGAATTAGTCTTTATTGTTTGGTGCCGTCTTCAGAGATACGAAAAATAGTAACAGAGGAGTACCTTTCTTTACACTTGAAATGGTGTCCTAGTATCTCTAACACACTTTTTATTTATTCAACGGATGTGATGTGACGAATTACCACCTTATAGGCCTTTTCTGCCTTAGGCTGGTATGTGTAATGCTTCTATAAGCACCACCAGACTTAGCTTGTATTGCAAACCCTTTTGCATTCGACTTGCAAACGAAGTGGTCAGTACTAATACGTTTGGCAATGGCACAACCTAAGTCAACAAAATTCGTAACATTTGTAATGAAGATGGGTTGTGGCTTATATGTGTTGTCGGTATTCGCTTGTGTAAATGAATTTGCAACCGCCGCACTGCTTGAAATTTCGGACAATAGAACACATTTTTTGCCGGAACCGTTTTCTTCTGGCAGCACCGATTCAAAAATTTGCTACTGGCTACAGAATCTGTATCCTCAACGGCAGACGACATTGACATTGACTGCGATAACCGTTCATCGGTGACCTCAGATTTTTTAAACTATTAATGACACTTTTTAGGCACTTATAATTATAATATTTGTTTTTTATTCATTTTATTTAATTATCTAACGTTGAGTTTTTCTATTTGTATTGACAAAATAATTCACAATAATTTATATTTATAGAATTAAATAAATATCAGTTCAGACCAACTCAACCAACGTTCGATCTGATGAAATGTTCGTAAATGACTATATTTACTTTAAGAGATAAAATCTGTATAAATTTTTGCACTTTTAACTACTTAACTCATTTAACAAACAAACAAATTCAAATAATCTCAAATATTTATATTTAATTTGTCGTGATAGTCTTTTTTTAAAACAAATTCTAGATTTTTATTTAGCGAAATAAACCACATAATAATCCATTTGCTTATAAATTTCTTCTTTTATTAATTTAGCTTATTAAATCGATAGAGATGAAAAGGCGTCATGTCCTACGTTTGTCTTAAGTTTCTTCCAAGAGATATCTTAAAAAATAAAAATCACGCTCCTTTCTTATCGTTATTGGTTGGTTGCTTCAACCAATTTAAGGCATTCATCAGCGAATTCAATAAAAAGTGGCTCTTGCATTGCTACTTTCATTGCTTTCCATGCATTTGGTGATTCATCGATCTCCTTTAAATACTGACGAAGATGTCTATTTGCTAATATGTTTTTCAGCTCCTTACTATGTCCTATTAACCAAAAACGATAATTCAGATAAGGATTTATAACCAAGTTTATTCATTTGTACAGATTTTAATATCAAACATACTTAATTGTTCTAGTTTTTGTGGATCTACAGTATCTTCGGTTTTGAATGGAATTAACCATTTAGGGGGTTTGTCTTCTTCTATTTTATTAATATGATCCTCTGTCTCTTCGGGATTTTTTCTCAAATTGCATCCTGCTTCTTTGTGTATTTTGCAACAATCAACTGAGCAACTGAAAATATAATTTTAATATTATTAGTTTTTGAATAATTAAGATTGAGACACTTTTAAAATTTAGATTTTGAGAAAATTTCCAATTTACTATATTTGCTTAGATTCTGTGATTATGCACTGAATTTTAACATCAATTAATTGACCGTCACAAGAGCTCTTTCAAGACTTGATCTTTTTGTGGTAATTTTTGATAACGTTTTCGCACTTTTTGGGCTGTAATTTGGCCATTACTTGACGGATGTTAATTTTAAAATGCTCTAAAGTTTGAGGATTTTTACGATCTTTTGCGTATAACTACAACAAAAAGTTCAGCGGCGTCAAATTGCATGATTTTGAGGTGAAATTGGCATTACAAAGTCTCGAATTGATTTGTTCAGAGAACATTTTGCACAATAAAGTCAAAATTTATCATGCTATGTGATTAGTAGCGTCATTTTTATGAAACCACACATATAATCCAGTTTAAAATTTCCATGTTCAGAGTAAATAAAAGTGTTTCTCCTGAATTGACTGTAACTGTTTCTCCTTTTTCATTTTCAAAGAAATACTGGCAAATAATACTCCCAGCTATTTTCCGCGGATACAATGGCTTCTCTTTAAAAACTTGTGGGATTTTAGAGCTCCCCATATTCGATAATGGTAACTTATTGACTTATTCACAGAGCGATATCTGAGCCACATCGTTGAAGAAAATTTTGATCGAAAAATTATTATCCATAGCCCAAAGCCTATTGTTTCAGTTCCCAATCGGCGTATTTCTTCACAAATAGATTTTTTAATATTGCGAATTTTGTTGTTTGATGGAATTAGTTTTGGAAATTTATAATAAAACACAGTATTCTATTTTAAAACATTATTTATTTATTAGATATTTCACTATATATTATTTATCAAAACAGAATTATAAAGTGGGGATTCGTATATAAAAATATAGATTGGAAGTTATATGATTTATGGTATTTCAAAAATGCAAAATGAATTAAATGAGAGAATGTGATATTATGTTTATGTTGAAATAAAACCACACCGCAACTTAGTAAATATAAATTTTATTGTTAAACAAGCATAAGGAGATACAAAAAGCCTAATTATAATATAAATGTGTGTTAGTGAATTGAAATGGTAATTTAAATAGGCATTGTTCATTTAAATTAAATTAAAAAATAAAGCATTATTTAAATAGAACATCATATCAAATTTTTAATAATATAGAAGTTAATCGTATTCAACATTAAAATAAAATCCTTTAAAATAAAAATAGAAAATGGTAAAAAAAAATAATTTATAATTAATATTCTAAAAAAATGAAAACAGTATTAGTTAGTAAATACATTATAATATGGTCTAATAGAGCAAGCAAAACAAATTTATTTAAATAATAAGCCTACCGAAGAGTATACTTTATTTATTTTAACACAATGAAAAGAGCAATGGAAAATAAACGGAAAAATTCGGTCCCTTAAACTTTCTTACACACACTTTATATACACCGGCACTGAACTATTTTCTGGTAAACATTAAACTGTCAACATCGGATTTGTTTACATTTATTGAATGCCGAACTTTTCACTTCTTGGATAAAATAAAAAAAAATGGTGGTTAAAAATGTAAAAATGAAAATGTCAACTTACCGAAAGAAAGAAATTCCCGGTTTGCTCATTTTGTCGAATTTCTAGCAATTTCGAATAAATTACTTAATTCTCTGAAATAAAAACTTCGTATTAAGTTTTATCAAAAATATAACTATTTATAAAAGTAAAATTTTACAAATGACAAGAATAGCTCTTAAGTTTCCACTTTCATGGAGAATTAAAGTTTTCAAACTCTCCGAAAGTCTACAAAATTGAGGCTCTTTATATTTGATTAATATTTACGGAATAAATAATAAACCTAAAATAGAAATTCCATTTCGTATCAAAAGATTGTACAAAAAATAAAAATTGCATATTGTTGTATTTAAATTGCATTTTTGTTTCCAATAAGTGAATTAAAATGAATATAAATTATGGTTTTGCAATTCAATAAATTTCTATTACGACAACTAAATGGCAGTGGTTGTCATGTCTACATAAAATTTTTTTGACAACAATATCCCTTTGTAATAATTTGGACACAAAAATGCGTATACATATACGGTAGGGGCCTATCCAGATATTCCCTAATCTAAGGCCTATTCAGTTCTTTTACATGCACATACATTTGACAGAAGAATGACAAAACTGTACATTCCCAATCACAAAACGGATAACTCTCGATTTTCACGAGGTAATAATAATCACTACCTCATTTCCAGATTATTTAAAACGGAAAAGATTCAAGATTATTTTGGCGCAAATGTCAAAATCAAAACCAGTTTTTATCATATTATTTTCCACTGCATAAATGAAATTTTCTTAAATTATTAAATAGTTATAATGAATATAATTTCGAATTCAGCAAAAAACTCTTAAAAACTATGAATAAACTATTTCTATAAAAAAAAAACCAGAGCAGATCTTAACTTTTAAAGAATTTTAAGTACTTACTATCGTTCCAAACATTTTGGGCACTTATATTTGTTTGTATTAACTTTGCAAACAATACATTCCATGATTTTAATTAAATTAGCTAAACTTAAATTATTTTTTGAGTAATTTAAGATCTTAACATTCGACAAAAAATGCTTTAAAATATGAAATTTTAATAATAAAATAAAAAATGACTCAATTTCTTTCTTTGATAAATAAACCGCAAAAAATGCCAAAATAAAATCTTTCAAACAAAATACCACAGCTGACTGACTGAGCACGTGGGTTTGGTATGATACTATTCTTTCGTTGTCTTACTCAATTGTATTCGATAATATACCTTTCTCAGTCATAATCAGTTCAGAAATTGCCGACATTCAGCCACATACATTCAGCGTGGTGGTGAAATTTAGTATTGACACGATGCTATTCGTATTTATTCTATTCACCAATAGAGTGTAATGTGAACATAAATTATTTGTTTCTCAATGACATAATACGATTGATATGATGTGTGTGTATATTGTGTTGCAAGCCCCAGTGGCCTAATGGATAAGGCATCGGCCTCCTAAGCCGGGGATTGTGGGTTCGAGTCCCATCTGGGGTAAAGCCGATTTTTTTGTACCACTTCTTCCTTTTTTTAATTACTTTTTGATCCAGCATAATTTTATTATCGAAATTTTTTTTTATTATTAGCGGTGACACGCCTATCGAAAATAATATTAGATTAATTAGCCTAAACCACGGTCAACGAAAAGGGACTAGCCTAAAACTAGTTCGATGGACAGCTAATCAAAAATCCTTGGTGACCATTTAAACTTTTAACGGAAGGTTTCTCAAATACATCTTTTGTCCCAGAAGTGCGACGTTATATGCCCGATAAAGGACTTTAATTTAAGGTTCTGTTAAGATAAACGCCAACATTCTGTTGATACATTTTATAGTACTCGTAGATAAATTAATAAATTATAAAAATTTAAGAGTCCTTGAAGGAT
Organism: Atherix ibis; assembly: GCA_958298945.1. NCBI lineage: Eukaryota > Metazoa > Arthropoda > Insecta > Diptera > Athericidae > Atherix > Atherix ibis. The sequence continues at coordinate 22,563,793 of OY282605.1, read as the reverse complement.
GGACGAAATTTTCTATTACTGACTACATCAAACTTGCTCATTTCGATTACCTATCGTCCGCAGATATCGATGAATTCCTAGTGGATAAGGCACATAACGATGATGACATTATTGGTTTTACGCTTGAGACATCCGATGTCCAAGAAACTAGTGAAAATACAACTTTATTCCTATGCTTACCAGACATCTAATCAAAAAAGGACTCCAAACTTGCTACTTGATTGGGCGATCATTTTCACAGGCATGATTCTCTATTAAGGAAAGAACTGGGAAATTTGAACGTGGTGTAACATTATTAATGGGCAATTATTGTCAATTGTATCAAAATCAGAAAACAACGATCGATGACCACCGAATTTGTAACTAGAACCAGTAAATCAACAGCACCACTTGACCATGCAAATGACGTAGAAAATATTTATTTACTAGCAACGGAAGTGATATTCAAAACGAGTGCGTTTCAGGAAATGATAAGAATTAAAAATTAATTTTTATGAAATGTTTTGGCAGTTTTTTTTCTTTCACTAAATTACGAATTTTATTATTTTTTTATTTTCAAAATTATTAATTATTATTGTTGTTACAAAAAAAAGTGCATTTTAAAATAAAATCACATGAAAAACGATGAATTCGCATCCTTTAATCATATTATTTTGACTGATTATTCAAAAATCGAACGAATCGCCTACTTTTATAAGAATACCGTCCTTTTTTTTGTGGTGGGGGGGGGGGGGGTTGGTAGGAGGGGTTTTAATTTGTTGGAGATGTTAAAAAATAAATTATAAAACATAAATATTAAATGAAAATAATAAAAATATTTAAATAAAAAATATAAAGGGAAAATAATTAGTAAAAATAACATTTTAGCACAGATTAAGCCCAGATGTCCAGGAATATTTGAGGTCCCCAGAAGTATGATGAACTGTTTTTTTTGGATATTCTTTGATATTTGTCTGATCAAAAGTAAGTATTGTGACCCAGATGGACGGACAGTACTAAGGTTGTTTAAGTTCAAAGCTGGAGCGCCTTGCAGCTTAACTACCAAAAATTCAAATGATTGTATTGGTCTTAAACCAGACTTTGTTAGATTGATGTCTGGCATAAGACTTAAGGAAGTTGGCAGATATTGTGACTATCGAAAAGAAAACGTACTCTTGCATGGAAGCGGATTTCCGCCCAATATCACTTCTTTCTAATTTAGGGAAATTGTTTGAAAGGTTCATCGTAGATAAGCTTAATCTATTCGTTGAGGAAAACAACGTTATTGCAGAATTCGTCCAAGATGGGTTTCGTGAAGGTCACTTCATACAGCACACACCCTTAAAGGTACACACGGAGGTAAAGGTGGAAAAGGGGCTCCCTAAAGTACTGCGCCATTATAAATCTTGAGATGGGATCGTATTCTTGATGCCCTTGACTCAATCGGTGTTTCAGAGTACATTATCAGGATAATAGAATACTACCTAAGTAGTCGAATTCTGTTGTACAGGACGAGCTGTACAGAATCACGAGGGGGTTACTCAAGGTTCGGTTCTGCGAACTCTGTTGTGGAATGGGATTTATGATCCATATCCCAGAGAAGTCGAGAATCATCGCATTTGCTGACGATGTTGCTATGGTCGTAATGGCTAAATGTGTGGAAGAAGTAGAACAGATCTGTAATGAGACTGTCGCTTCAGTTCAAAGTTGGTTCCTGGCAGCTGGTCTTAGCCTTTCGGACTATAAGACAGAGGCAGTTCTAATCACGGACAGGAAGAGAAGAGAGAATATCACCATTAGGATTGGCGAACATGAGGTGATCTCAGGACCATTTATAAAGTACCTAGAGATGATGATTGACGTGAGGCTACGGTTTCACGAACATCTATTATACGTTGGTGGAAAAACTGCTGGGACAGTGATAGCGTTGGCGCACTTATTGCCGAACCTTGGGAGACCTAGGAAGAGTAGAAGCACACTGTTTTGGCGGCCGTGGTGGGGTCAATCCTGCTGTTTGCTGCACCAATTTGGGCGGATAGGTTGATTAGAGAAACTTACACACGTGGAGTTGTCTCAGTCTACCGTAGGAGCGCACTGAGGGTGGCATACACGATCCGAACGGTGTCATGCACGACCATTTGTGTTGTGGCCGGAATGATACTGATCGGAATACTGGTCGATGAGCGGCAGAAGTTGCAGCAAGGGAGAGGTCAGTGGGACACTATGGTGCGATCCAAGGCTCGCACGGAGAAAAGATATGGCTTATCGACTCTTATCGGTGGAGGATCTGTGGATAGATCCTCCACCGATAAGAGTCGACTACATTTCCCAATTTATAACGGGACCCGGATATTTTCTGTCTTACCAATTCCGCTTAAACCCGGATTCTAGCCGAATCTGCCTTTCTTGTTATGGGATGGTAAAGAGCGTGGAGCACGTGTTCTTTTATTGCAGCCGATCCAATGCGGAAAGAGAAAATGCTCAGAAGTGCTCTGCCAGGTCCCTGACACCGGAGAATGTTGTGGCCCTAATATTGAAGTCGAGGACGGCTTTGGAGGATGTCGAAGTCTTTGCGACAACGGACCTAAAAAGACTACGTCCGCACGAGCATGAATAATGCACTTTTAATCAATCCCTGCTCCAGGAATTAATTCCTGACAGCGGCTCTATGGAGATATATAGAAATGTGGCCAAGCAAGGTGGGTTTAGTGATTTAAAGTCCAATAGTTTGTATTTCGATGATTTCCACCTAAGTATAACAAAAAAAAACCTCACCTTGATCCGTGGCTCGTACGGAGGAACGAAATGTGTCCAAGAGGAGATGCCAAAATCGTTGGTGTAATGCCCCGTGATGGCAGTGGTACTCACAGTCTCATATCGGTGGTGGATCCGTGGCTAGATCGACGATATGATAATGTTGGCTACTACCTATCCCAATTTTTGACGTGATACAGAGGTTTTCAGGCTTACCAATACCCTTTTTAAATTTAATTCTAGCCCAACATGACCTTTCTTATGACGGGATGGTGAAGAGGTAATGCCTGACGACGGTTCCGTGGGGAGATATTGAAATGTTATCAAGTAAGATAGTTTTGGTAGGTTTCGATAATTTCCACCAAAAAAAAACCTCTTAACCACAAGAATTTTTAAATGATAACATTTACCAGAGCTCGTGAAAATTGTCAAATTTTCTCGTGGTTAAGATCTAGGCCATTACAATTGCAGCAGTCCTCCTGAATGTAGGAGAAATCCCTCATATCTCCAGAGGTCTGTCTCTATTTATTTTTGTTAGAAGTTTGCATGAACTAGTATTAAACGTATTCAGTCAATTACGGATTTCGTAGTCTTATTTTGGGTTATGTAAATCGATGGTCGAGAGAACTTTGTTTCGACTCACTTATATTTAGTGAAGTCTATACTGGAATATGCTTGGGTGGGGTTTGGACGCCTTGCTACGTTTTACATAGTAGGCGTATCGAGTAGGTTCAGCGGGATTTTGTTAGATATGCGTTAAGAGATCTTCCATGGAATAACCTTACGTGAAGCGGCTTCAGTCACTTCAGATGCCTTCACTAGAAAAACAATGCAGAATTACTGACTTAATTTTTATTTATCTAACCAATAAAGTTTCAGTAAGGGCTGTTGGGCGTTGAACCGAATGTGTTTGGCTATTAATAATTGTAAGGAACTCATCCTCAATTTAACAAGGGACACCTTGACGAAGCCTTTGTGTTATTTTTTGTTGTTGGACGCTGAGAGTAGACAGTTTGCTATTTTTTCTATCTGAGCAGAATCTTTTAGATCGATGAACTATTTTCCATAACTTCCTGTAGAACTGTGTGCCATGAGTTGAAGCTTAAAGTCAATCAAAATATATAACGACAAACATAAGCATTTGTTTAAATTGAGATACGTAGTACCGCGCATAGAATATAGAGGTCTCAGCTTAAACTTTACATTAAAGCAAACTGCCTTTCGTTGGATTTCCGTATATGTACACATAATTTTTTGATGTTGTTTAATATATCAAACAGATTTTAGCAAATACTTTACAAAACGTTTATTGAATATTAAACGTGCTTTATTTAATTATATTTTCCAAAGTGCTAATTGAATAATCCTTTACGTGTAATAAAAGAAATTATTGTTAAAAATGTCATTACAATAACGAACATCAATACCCATCGGTGCCAACTCTACTATTGGGACTTAAGAAAGCTGACCTTTAATAAATTTCGTGACTTTTTCTATTTCAAGAGCCGAGGAAATAGGGATCGCTAAGAATAATTCTCTTACAAAGAAATTGCCAAGACCTGGTTAACGAGCATTAACTTTTTATAACGAGAATAAATTTCTATTCGGAATAAATAATGGCAGGGTTTAGTTAAGACGGCAAACCTTTAATAAATAGCGTTTCTATTTCTATTTGAAGAGGCAAGACGCATTACTGAGAGTGTCGTTGAGATTTACGAAGGAATTGATATGGTTAATGAGCATTGATGATATTGTTAATGAGCATTAACTTTTTATAACGAGAATAAAATTCTATTTTGAATAAATAATGATACTGTTTAGTCAAAAAAGCTGCTAACCTTTAATAAATTTCTTGGCCATTTCTCTTTAAAGTAAGGAGGGGCATTACTGAAGAGGACCACTGAGAATAATTCTCCTACAAAGGAATTGGGATGATGTGATTTACGAGTATTCACTTTTTATAACGAGTATCAATTTTTATTTTGAATAGATAATACCACGGTTTAGTGAAGAAAGCTAACCTTTAATAAATTGCGTTTCTACTTCTACTTGAAGAGGCAAGGAGCGTTACTGAAAGGGTCTTTGAGACTTACAAAGGAAAATTAATAAGCATTAACTTTTTATAACGAGAATAAATTTTTATTTTGATTAAATAATGGCACGGTTTAGTTAAGAAAACTAACATTTAATAAATTTCGTAGCTATTATCATTTGAAGTGCCGAGGGGCGTTACTGAAAGGGTCTTTGAGATTTACAAAGGAATTGCGATGATGTGGTTAACAAGCATTAACTTTTTATAACGAGAATACATTTTTATTTTGATTAAATAATAGTACGGTTTAGTTAAGAGAGCTAACATTTAATAAATTTCGTAGCTATATGGAGGGGGTCGCTGAGAATATTTCTCTTACGAAGGAATTACTATGAGCTGGTTAACGAGCAATAAGTTTTTATAACGAGTATAACATTTTATTATGAATAAATAATGGCAATTTGTTCAATACGATTATAATAAAATAATATTAAAATCTTAATTTAAAGTGTATTTAATTTATTTTTACTTTACAAACCATAAATTGGATAATCTTTACTATAACAATTTTACTCAACAAAACCGATTATATTTCAAAATAAATATTTTCTAAAATAGACATTATATAATAAGCCAATATTTAAATTGAAATAGTTACAAAAAAAAATACCACTTATGATAATTAATTCATCGTTTAAGGTAAAAATAATAACAAATAAAAAATGATAATATCCGTTTGGCAACATTGCAAAGCTCAACGCAAAACTTTCTACCGGATGTACATACAAAGCTAACAGATTGTTTACACCATTAACATAATATTCGTCAATAAACGAAAATTTATAGATTTCGAATTTTTAATGCTACCGCAGCACACACATTCTGTGTATATAACACACCCTCCTAGCCACATCTCCCACACAATCTATGTTATTATAAGGTTAAGGTGTATAAGTGCGTCGTCCATGCATACAGAAAAGTTTTTATTTAGAATAAGCTTTTTTTACATGTAGTGACAAACATGAGATTAGAGCGGCGCACTTACTCCGTAGTTCATCTGAAAATATTTTATTTATTTATTTTTTTTTTTTTTGCTTTGTTCGCAGCATTTTTTATCTACACTCTGTTAAGCCTCATTTAAATAGAATTAAGTGATAACATTTGAAGTTTTGTGCGGGTTGTTTCGGAAAAAAAAATTAATAAAGCGCTTAGAAGAAACTGCCAAAAATATTCTCCGATACGCTATACCGCAAACACAAGTACGAGCAGACTAAATTTTCGGCTTTTGGGAAAGAACCACAAAAACCCAGACACAAATTATATAAGATGAAAATTAGAACAATTTAAGCGTTGAATATTTTGTATTTTGTTGGCTATGAAAAAGTATTGTCGATTTTTTGACGTAAGCTTTGTTTTTGTATTAAAAAACGGTGGCACACACAATCGCATTTATTTTTTTTTCTTATATATTTTTTGTGTTATTCTGTATTTTTCCACGTTTTTAAATATTTTTTTCTTATATTCGTATCATCGTACAGATAATATAATTTTTTGATTAGGCCCCATACCCTCCCGGGTGGCCCTCATAAGCCAAATCCAAAAATAGGTGTAAATTTTTTATGTTTTATTTGGAATAAATTTTCAATCTTTGAAGGAAGGGTGAGCGCATATATGGAAGACCTCCATAGTACTTGGACGAGGTTTATTCATTTTGTGGTTCAATAATTTAGGTTTTTAATTTCTTAATTTAAAAAAAAAATACAATTCTTAAAATATATTTGACTGAAAATATTTTATTTTAAAAGGTATTTATTTTTGATGTAAGAAAAAAATTACACACGAAATAATTTGAAAACGAAAATACCGATTATCCATTTTAGGCTTTGAAAAGTATAGTACTATTAATTGATAGTTACTATCAATATATATATAATTTAATGAAAAGATTCTTTAGCTCAAAGTTTGCCATTTAATATTCTTATTAAAATTATAACAATTTATGTTCAACAAATTAATTAAAACTATGTTGCGTTAAAAATTTTCCTCATTATATATAAGGCAGAGTATTTTTACATAAGAGAAAATATTGTAACGGAAATTATTATTAATTTTGTAATTTTTTTTTTTTTAAATTCAATTTTTTTAAATATTGAATTTCATCCAAGTTTTTTTTTAAATTTTCTTATATTAATGGCGGCAGTTTCAATTTAATAAAAGATAAATTATTTATCCTTAATATTAAGGTATTATCCATTTTATAGTTCGGAAAGTACAATCATGTGATTTTATAAATTTTTAATATAAAAATATTATTTGATATAAAATTAATTAGGCTTAAAATATGCCATTTTATATTTTTAATTTTTAAATTATTCGAAAATATAATTAAATAATGAAAGTAATTCTTCAAAAGTCGTAATTCTGCTGTAGCCACGTTGCAGGCAAACAAAACGTTTTTTTTAACGATGAGGCTCACTTATACCATGGTGGATACATCAAAAAGCTTTAAAATCTTAAAAACTTACAAGTTATTATAAAACAGCCACTGTATTCATGAAAATGTGACTATATGGTATGCATTTTGATCTAGACATGTTCATTGGTTCGTATTTCTTTGAAAATTAAAAAAGAAAAAAAAGGAGACGATTTGCGTCAATTCAGATATACGCTATGGTATTTTTGATATATCAATTTTTTTTAATCCTAAATTAAAGATTAAAATATAAACTATATGTGATTTTTACAAAATACCACCAAAAGTCATATAAACATCAAATATTGGCGAAAAGCGTTCTCAGAATGCTTAATAGTGAGTCAAAAGATCACCGGATTTGACGCCGTTGAAATTTTTTTTAACACGATATATAAAAAAAAATATATTTACACAGATAATTATTAAACTCTAGAGCACTTAATAATCAACATCCGTCAAGTAATGGTCAAATTACATCACGAAATTTACAAAAAAAGTCATTAAATCATAACCTCAAAATGATCGAGTTCTGGTAGAAATTTTCTAAAAGATTTTTAACTAATATTATAATTTAATAATATAATAAATATTATATTCTATAAATTATAATATAAAATGGCAAAATTTAGATAATATAATCAAATAAAGCTTTGATCAAAATCTTAATTAAAAATATATTCATTTTAACTTTTCTTTAAAAACTATAAACTGAATACTTCTTTGATAATTATTTTTAAGAAATTATACGAAAAAATGTTTATTTTTTATTTGTTTGCATTTGATTAAAAAAATAATAAAAATATAGCGCTATAAATTAAGTGATTTAACGCACAGTTACTATAATTTTGGATATGGTTTTTTTTTTGTTGAAGTTAAAATATTAAAAAAAAAATCAAAAATATCGTAGATGAATGAATTTTTATTACTATTAATTGGCTATAGCTACTCAATAGAAAGGCGTGTAAGGCTTGGAAAATATTTGCTGAAAACTTTCAAAAATTCCTCAACACACATTCCAAGATGCGAATTTCCATCACGAGACAATGACCTTTCACTTAAAAATTATATAATTTCGATTTGAAAATATCTCCCTCCTCATAAACTTTTTATTTATTTACTTACTTTTGTTGATAGAGTAAATAGTATAAATCTAAATAAAAAAAAAATCTTATTTAATTTTTATTTTTCAGTTTTTTGCTTCTTTGTTTAGGTTTTTGTACGACTAACTCTCAATCAAATAAGAGATTGGATGGTGGTTTAAAATAATTATTTTAATGCTGGCAGATTTAATGGAAGGGCAAGGGGGGGGAGGGTTTTCTTAATCATGCCACTATCGACTTCATAACCAAAGAAAATGAAAAAAAAATGAATGCCGAAAGGTTTATTTAAACTGGTGACACCAAAGGTGCGAACCTCTCCTGTGGGGAAAAGAAGGTAGGCTAGGGAATGGGAAGGTTAAGATAAAATGGAATTGAGAAGAGAGAGCCATTTTGGAAGGAGTCTTGATGTTAATTGCTCCTTTCTAGGCATTCTCAAATCCACCTTTGGCCCCTCGTTGGCCCCTCGTTCCACCCGTTGGAAGTGCCTCTTGTAGTTGACGACTTACCTTGATAGGCTCGCTCAGTGGATCAAATTTCAAGTTCAAACTTGGGTAACCGACAAGTGCTTCTCAACATCTTCGAAGTATTTCTGAATAATTGAATTTAATATTATTTATGAATGCCTTGAAGCAGTTAGTATCAAAAATATTGATAAATTTACAAACCAAAAAAAACCTGCAAATTTTTATGGTTTTCTGAAAACTTAAGGACCTTGTACGAGGTAAATAAATAATAAATTTTTGAAAAAAACACAAATTTTGTGTTTTTTTTCAAAAATTATTTATTTATTCATGTATATCTATTTTGTCCCCTTCCAAGTAATCCCCACCAGATATTATACACTTGTGCAAACGATTTTTCCAATCCTCGAAGCACGTCAAAAAATCATTTTTTGTGATCTTGTTCAGCTCCTCTATCGTCTTTATTTCCTTAATCGTAGCGTAGCGTCATCCTTTCATGGGGCTCTTCAGTTTCGGGAACAAGAAAAAGTCACAGGAGGCCAGATCTAGGTAATACGGTGGCTGCGGCATTATTAGTGTGTTTTTGTTTTTGGTCAAAAATGGGAAAAGCCAATCCACAAATCCGAGCGTTTTTGGCGGATTGCTCCGTGCAACTTGTGCACAACTTGCAGGTAATATTCCTTCTTGACCAGTCTACCCTGTGGTAAGAACTCATGATGCAGCACGCCCCTGCAATCAAAGAAAACTGTAAGCAAAACCTTCACATTTGACCGAACTTGGCTTTTCGTCGTTCACATCTTCTCGGCCCTCTGAGAACATTTTGCACCACCGATAAACGTTGCTTTGGTCTAAGGTAGCTTCACCATATGCCACAGTCGACATTTGGAATGCGTGTGCGCAATTAATTTGGTTTTGCACACAAAATTTGATAAAGATTCTTTGATCCATTTTTTGGAATGGGAAAAAATCGAAGACGAGCCAAAACACGTGCAAGCAAAGCAGCTGTCAAAAATTAACTGAACATACAAAATGGCCAAACTAGTCGACATAAGTTAGAGACATGAGTACCAACATAACGCCACAAAAAATAGAATATACGTAACCCGCGGAAATTCAAAATTCGCAATACTTTTTGAACAGACCTCGTATTAATGAAGCAATAATGTTTTCCATGCAAAGATGGCATAGAAATCAATACCTTATAAAAAGGGCCCAAACAGACTACCTTGTGGAACTCCAGCTGAATAAACCGCAGTCCCAGAAGGCAGTATTCTTGGTGCTACTTTATATTTTTGAAGATTTTGTATTAACTGCTACTTGGAAATGACATGCGGAAAGATAAGAATTTATATTAAGACGATATGTGGAAGGAAGAAAGGGAAGCTCTCCAGTTGCTTGTACGATCAAAAGCTTCAGAAATATCAAAGAATACTTTTTGGGAATACGTCTTTTTCGCAAGAGAGAATTTTTGATTCATCAACTCTTGTATAAAATAACTACTTTGCACATATGAGACATTGTCATCAATAATTTGTCTACACTATTACTGCTCAAAAATACATTCATAAGCTCTGTGAATGTAGGGCAAACTTCCCCTGTATTCCTGCAAGGGCATCCCAATAAAATATGATTTAGGACAGCACATTGCAAAAGGGCAATTTATTACTTCCAGTTTTTCCTCAGACAATAATTTATTTAAATAATCCTAACAAAGCTTCAATCAGGATTGCAACATTTTTTTACTAAGAGCAATCTGGCAACACTGCAGATTTTGCTTCCAAATAGCTTATACGATAGTCCTTTCGAGACGTACATTACAAACGTCAATATCGTCCAGTAACCACGCGGCCCTATGAAGCCTTTTATATGAGTTATGCTTTATAACGCCTTATATATGAGCTATGGGAATTATCCTTACCAAGAGCCTAAGTTTTTCAGTGGCATAAAACATTTTAGAGATCTAAGAAGCGGTGGAAGACGGACCATGCTCAGGAACGGCTTCAAATTTGAAAACTGATGGAAATGTGCAACATCGAAAACGATCATATTGACTAACATTGAAGCCTCTTAAGAGGCTCAGAATTCCTTAAGAGGATCAGGACATGATGTTCCACCGTGTCATTGCCACCTGTCACACGGCCATTTTCATCAATGATTTTTTATCGAAAAAAGTAATTCATGTGGTTATACAGACCGCCACCATCTCGCCTCTTCAACTTTTTTTGTTTGCCAATATTAAAAAAAAAATTTAAATGACGTAATCTTGGGATTGTCAATAACATCCAAATGAGTGTAACCTTGGAGCTGAAGGCGACTCCAGTTGAAGCCCTTCAGCACTGCTACCGATGTATAGCTGCCCGAAGGGAGTCCCCCTTAAAAGGGGATAGCATTGATACATAAAAAAGCCGGCAAAGTAATATTTCTGCTAAGATGAAGCTCCGAGTTACTTCTAGCTCCTGTCTAATGGACCTCACATCGATACAAACGAATAAACAACTCCTGCGCCAATGCATTTCTGCCAATATAAAATATTTTCAACAAAAAAAAAACCTATCCTCATTACTTTTTTGGCACACCTCATAAAAATTGATTCAGTATTTAGGCAATTTTAACTTATAGTAAAATGCACATTGGAGGCGTAGCGTGCTGGCCTGCCATCCAGATCGTCTTGGGTTCGAATCCCACTGAGGTATGGACTCACGCTAATTCCAAAAAATCACTTTTTTTCTAATTTAATTTCCTTATCCCATTATCCCCTGTCGCCAATCTTTGATGGATGAAAACGATTTTCGCAAAGTAATATTGAATAAAGAAAAGAAAAAGTGATCTAGGATGACCATACAAGATCCTTCGCTTCCTGGCGGTAAATGTCATGATATAAAGTATGGACTGTTACCTAATAGAAATTCCCCTATACATGGCGAACTGTGGGTAATTAGGACGACAGTTGAGACTATAATTAGTCCCCCAAATAACGTAGCGTAAATATATAGGTTGCGTAGTGTTTTTAAAATAACTTTTAAATGAAATACAATTTTATAATTTATATTTTGTTAATTGATTATATGGTCTTTAGCATTAAGGATCAAGGTTGTGATTGGTTTGTTGGTGTACAATTTTTCCTTCAAGTATACCAATTCGAAGAAATCGGGAAGTTTCAAAACAGGGGATCGTAGGTGCCAGTCGATATCACCACTTTTTGATATTATTCGGCCGGGAAAAATATCTCTCAAAATTTGCATTTTAGCACAAGCTGTATGTGATGTGACACCGTTTTGTTGGAACCACATGTTTGGTAGGTCTAATTGATCCAAGTCGGGTAGAACCAAGTTTTCCAAACATGTCCCGATAGCGGTCACCAGTAACTATTACAGCATTGATTCTCAAAGAAATTAGCACCATACAGTTACTTAAGAGGGTGTAGTGGTCTTTGGTGTATCAGTTGAGGGTTTTCAGTGCCCCAATAGTAACTATTCTGTCTTTTAATAAAGCCAACCATGTCGAAGTGTGCTTCGTCGCTCAAAATGATTTTTTGCCAAAAATGGTGGTCGTCTACATCGAGCTGTAAAATTCAAGCACTCCAGTCTCGCCGCCGTTTAACGTCATTTGACTGTAGCTTTTGTGTCAATTGAATTTTATAACAAACATGATGGAGACATTCTCAATTCCTGTGCATGACGTCCACGAGAGGTACGCGGACATTCAGCAACACTTTGCCTCACTACATAAATTTTTCAGGTGTGCGTTGGCTAAATTGCCACCCACTCTTCCCTTTATCTCCCAGCATATGCATATTTTTAAAATTATTTATTACACGCTGAATGGTTGACTTGCTCGGTATATGATTAAGACCAAAAAAGTCACGTAATTTTCTTCGCGTATTCACAATTGAACAATTATTTTAAAAAAATGTTTTAATAATTTTAATACATTGTTGGGACGTTGGATAGTCCATAATTAATTATTATTGACTATTCTCTATAACTGTCAAATAACAACATACAAATGTCATTCAAACCAAAATGGCGGCTCCTGGAACATTAAAAGTACGCTGTATTGTTTTTCCAAATTAGTTGTATCAGAAAAATAATTAAAAATTGTTACATTTTTATCAAAACTGCAGATACGATTAGAAGATTGTCTGACTCTTATAAGATTTGCAGATTTTTTTAAATAAAATTGACCTGAAAGATTCGAACACAAATCGACCTGGAACTGTATTGAACCACAGTTTAGCAGCCTTGGAGGCCATTCGTGGAGCATCAAATGATCCGGTGCTGAAAAATAGTCTGGACTGCAGAACCAGTCACTCATCATTGCCCATATTTTTGACATGAATGCCACTTAACCCAGAATTTCTTTTTGATTAGGACTTCTTCCATTGTGAGGGTCCAAAATCCTACAATTCGATTTCGACCTTTTTAATCATCTTAATTTGCTCCACAGAATTTAGCAATGTCTAACTTTTACCCTCACCAAATGGCCTCATGGTCATTACGCTACAGAATGACCTCCAGCTCTTGACCCAAAGACCTTGCAACAACAGCAAAAAAAAACTGACCTAGAACTTGATTTCTTTCTTTCGCTCTTCGATTTCAACACATCCACACCCCATTAATATTAAACAATCAAGCGAATGGTTCAATGTACATTGTGATTATGAAGGGTAAACGAGCAACATAGACGCCATTCCACAATCGTCATAAAATAATCAATCGACGCGACGCCAGACAAATGCAAAGCGGCGTCAGACTTATGCAAGTCTCGCGGCGTCGTTATTTGTGCATCCGATTTCGATCAGCTTACATCACAGCTGATTAATGTGCATTGTTGTGAATACATTTAACTCATCTACCTTATAGTATACCATAGTTAAAATGGACAAAACTGATTCAATAAATAAAATTGATTTTATCATCAAATAATTCATGTAAGATTATTTAAAAAAATACAAGAAGTAGAAAAATTTTTTTTCTTTTTAGCATAAAAAAAAACAATGCATTTTTATAAAAGTACTTTTGAGATATTGACAAGAGTCTTTTTAGGGATAGGGTGAGGGGATTGAAATTGATTTATTTGTACAATAAAATTAGTCCAAAAGGATCATTACCACCGCTTTTTGGATTATTTAATTTGCGAAAAAAAAAGAAAATAATAAATACTAAAAACTTGATTCATGTTCAAATTGATAAAAATAATTTTTGAAATTTGGCAAGAGCATAAAATATATGAAATTTTATTGAATTATTAAATTTTTCCGACTATCTGACGACTATGTACCGTACAAAAAAAAAATCAATATTAAAAAAATACCAAACAAAGCAGAATTGCAACAACAAAAAAATAGCTCCAAAGGAGCAGAAGAAAAAAAAAGGTACAAAAAGATTGCCTGATCATATCGGATTATTGAAAACAAGATTCCAAACTTGATGGTAATCGTAATGGGAAACCAATTGGCCATGTTCGAAGTTATGTTCCCAAGAACTTGGGAATTATTGCTGGGAATCCGACTATTCAATCTGAAAGCTCAGGAAATTTGCTAAATTGGTGATTTAAGCCCTAGCAACGGTAACGCTCCAATAAGTAAGTGTGAGCTTATAGACTGGAGAAGAATCGGAAAATTATTCATAAAAATTCACTGCTCGATTTGAAGTTTGTTTTTTGTTTTGTTTTGATTTTAGAAATTTTCGCATGCCTTTTGCCAATAGACCAGAGCAATTCTCGAAGTTTCTTCAAAAATCATATCGTATCGAAGGAAGGAATTTGCTGTCCAGAAGAATTTCGCACAGAGTTTATAGGCATAAAGATATTCTTGGCAAAAAGCCAGCAAACTTAAATTTCCGATGATGATTTGCGACGATTTAGATTGTTTTTGTTTGTTCGGTCTTTTCCATCGTATTCTCTTAATAAAAAAAAGTAGGCCTAAACATTGATGGGAGGATATAGGAAAGACAAAAGTCACTACCAACTAACTTCTTGTGAGATTATTCTATTTGGGGGTAGAAATGCCTTTGACAAGATATAGATGAGCTACCCTCTCAAGGATTGCGAAGATAGCAGAGCATATTCGACAAGAATATCTGGCGTTGTCATCTAACAATAAATCCATTAATATAAATAGCTCTATTAAGGTCGTTCGCATACACACATAAATATGACGATAGTAAACGATGTCATGTTCAGTCCGACGACCTAGTTTTATTGCGAAGGATCAAAGTTTTACTTTTTATTAATAGCTTGAATAGTACGAGATGGTCACAAGGAAATATGTTCATACGAGTATGCTTACGATTAGGCAAGATGTTCTTCGGTCAATTTATAGAGTCTATCAAAATAGAGAAATCTATTAAATGTTATGTTCGGAATTTTGAATATTTTGTATAAATAATTTGCTTAACGATAAGAAGTACTTTATTTACATTTAAGGTTGTATCCATTTCACTTTTTACAATAAATAAGATATTTTTTTAAAATCACACGTATTATTTAATTATTTATCTACAATTATAAATATATTTTTATGACCAAATTTACATTATTGATTACAGGTATATAAGCCTAAATCCGCTGTTTGGTCATAGATGGCGTGAGTAAGCGTATTAAGCTACCATGGGCACGTCATACTTTTTTTTATGAGTTTGAAATCTGTCAACATTAATCAGTGCACATTGTCAGCAATTTTGTACAGCAACATATTAGGTGTATAACTTAAAAATGCGAGATTTTGCGCAAACTTTGAGTGTTTATTTTGAAAAATTGTTACAATATATTTTTTTCAAAGTATTGTCCATCGGAAGCCACTACTGTTTCCCATCTTTCTCGCAACATATGGATTCCGCACCAAAAAAAAACTGCTCCGGTTTTGAGGCCAAGAATGAATCGAGCCAATTTTTGGTGGCCAGTTCTGAAGTGAAGCGTATTCCGGTGAGGGCGTTTTGCATGGATCTAAACAAATGGTAGTCGGACGGGGCAAGGTCTGGGCTATAAGGCGGGTGAGGCAAAACTTCCCAGCCACTGTTTTCTAAATAATTTTTAACTGGTCTTGCAACATGAGGCCGAGCGTTGTCATGATGGAAAATTATGGCTTCGTGTCTGGTCGCATATTCCGGGCGTTTTTCGATTAATTGTGTTTGGTAGAGGTCGCTTGTGATCGTCTGGCCCGATTTCAATAGTTCATAATAGATCACACCCTTCTGATCCCACCAAATACAGAGCATTACCATGGCGCCATGGATATTTGGCTTTGGCGTTGATTTGGCTGGTTGGCCGGGCTTCACATACGATTTTTTGCGCTTTGGGTTGTCGTAATAAATCCATTTTTTATCGCCAGTAATGATTCGATTCAAAAACGACTTTTTTTTCTGCCGTTCAAGCAGCATTTCGGACATGCAAAATCGCCTTTCAACGTCTCTCGGCTTCAATTCATATGGGACCCAATTTCCTTGCTTTTGGATGAATCCTGCTGCTTTCAAACGTTTTGAAATGGCTGCTTGAGTGACTCCCAATGATTTTGCAATTTCTTCTTGAGTTCGACAACAGTCTTCGTCGAGTAATGCCTCCAAATCTTCATCTTCAAACTTTTTTGGCTGACCTGGTCGTTCTTTGTCTTCCGTGTCAAAATCACCACTTCTGAACCGCACAAACCATCTCTCGCACGTTGAAATCGATGGAACATATTCAGGATAAGCTTCGGTGAGCAATCGAAGTGGTTCAGGTGCACTCTTTTTCAAATTGAAGAAGTAAATCAACACTTCCCGCAAATGGGACTTTTTTGGTACGAAATTCGACATTTTTGAAGCAAAAAAAAACTTTGTTGTTTACACTATTTCGTTTAATGACTAATCAGGAATGAATGACAGATGTTTAACCTCCAAAGTGCCATATGAGTTATTATTAACACAAACCATGTGTAAAAGTTATGCCATCTGTTGTCAATCCCGCATTTTTAAGTTTTTCCTTTGTCAATTTGAAGAAATCGGCTGCCGAATCGCATCGAATGCTTATGGAGGCCTATCGTGACAGTGTTTTATCGGAAATAAAGTGCCGAGATTGGTTTCGTCGGTTCAAAGACGGCCCTTTTGACTTGTGGTACAAGAAGCGTGAAAATCGGCGTAGGAAGGTTGACGACCATCTATTGCAGGCTAATTTGGACGAAGACGATACCCAATCGTAAAAAATGCTCCCGGAGCAATTGGGCGTTATTCAACCAGCCATTTCCATGCGTCTGCGTACTATGGGGAAGATTGAAAAGATCGTAAAATGGGTGCCACATGAATTGAATGATAGGCAGATGGAGCAACGCCAAAACACATGCGAAATCTTGCTCGCCAGACATAAAAGAAAGTCGGTCCTGCATCGGATTGTGACAGGCGATGAAAATTGGATATATTTCGAGAATCTTAAATGCAAGAAATCGTGGGTTGATCCCGGCCAACCATCAACATCTTCCTCAAGACGAAATCGCTTCAGACGGAAGACGATGCTGTGCGTTTGGTGGGATCAGCAGGGTATCGTCTACTATGAGATGTTGAAACCTGGTGAAACTGTCCAATGCCCACCGCTACCACCAACAACTGATCAAATTGCACCGTGCTCTGCGTGAAAAAGGACGGATTATCAACAAAGATATGACAAGCTGATTTTCCTCCACGACAACGCACCATCTCACACGTCAAAAATGGTCCGAAACTACTTGGAGACACTCAACTGGGAGGTGCTACCCTACACCGCTTATTCACCAGACCTGGCCCCTTCCGACTACCACCTGATTTCGTTGATGGGTCACGCGCTTGCTGAGCAGCACTTCGATTCTTACGAAGACGTCCGAAAATGGCTTGATGAGTGGTTTGCCCCGAAAGAGAAGGAATTTTTCGGCGTGGTATCCACAAATTGCCCGAGAGATGGGAAAAATGTGTACCTAACGAGGGCAAGTACTTTGAATAAATTTCTTTTTCCTTTCTATGAAAAAAAAACATGACTAAAAAACAGCGAATTTAAGGCATTTTTTTCTCCAACTAATATTTTGTTGTTTAGAAAGTAATTTCGTTTTTTTTTTAAAAATGAATGACGATTTTCTTATAGTGAATTAACATTTTATTCAATTAAAAATATTTAATTTAGTCCAGTCTGATCCAATAATTCCCTTTGCCATCTTTCTGCCAGTATCATGATTCCACGCTCATAAAATTTTTATTCTTGGCTGGCAAAAAACTGATCTAAGTAATTTTTGACCAACTCATTTGAATTAAACGTTTTACCGTCTAAAAATTCGGTAGAGACCGGAACAAATGATAATCGGAAGGTGTTAGATCTGGAACCGGCAGACCTGTATTTGCCGGAACATAAGACCGAGGCACTCCTTGTGAGTAGCCGGAAGAAAATGGAGACCATCACCATAAGAGTAGGTGATCACGACATCCGGTCGCTACCCTACATCCGGTATCTAGGAGTGGTCTTGGATGCCAGACTCAACTACAAGGAGCACATCTCCAGCGTCAGCAGGAAGGCATCAGCAGTACAGGGCGCACTTTCGCGGATAATGCTCAATACCGGAGGCCCCAGGCAAATCCGAAGGCGACTACTGGCAACTGTGGTTACCTCCGTCCTGCTATACGGAGCACCAGTGTGGGCGAAATCGCTAGAGCTAACAACATACCGCGAGACAATGACATCAGTCCAGCGGCTCTCAGCGATCAGAGTGGCGTCAGCATACCGAACGGTATCACACGATGCGGTCAACATCGTGGCATCATGCCCACCCATCGACATTCTGGCAGGAGAGCGTGAACGCCAACACCGTAGGAAGAAGGAAAAGCGGCGAAAGGTCCTCTGTGAAGAGGAGAGACCCGAGAGTCTTCGCCTCTGGCAAGAGAGATGGACAGCTCGACGAAGGGTCGGTGGACTCATCGGCTGATCCCAGATGTCACCAAATGGATCACTCGCGTGCACGGAGAAGTCGGGTATTACATCAGCCAACTCTTGACTGGGCATGGATGCTTTCGGGCATACTTGCACAGATTCAAGAGAACTGACTCCCCAAACTGTCATCATTGCCGCGATGTGATCGAAGACGCAGAACACGTGTTCTTCCAGTGCCCCCTCTACGAGGAGACGCGGGTGAAGCTGGAGAGAAATCTGGACCGTTCCATCAGTCCAGAAAATATAGTGGAGTGCATGCTGAAGAGCCAATCGGCTTGGAACATAATTGCAGAGTACGCGGAATCCATTATCAAGGATCTCCACACAACGTAAGAATAGGCCGCAAGGCGTCATAACTTTGGGACAGCAGTACCATCAAACAAGAACGCCCCGGCGATGTAGTATTTACAAAGAGTGCCGCCGGGGAACCATCGTTCCGGGAGCAAGATCAGAGGTGCAGGTTAGGTTTTAGCGAGGTAAAAATCCCGCATAACTGGCGTGGCAGGAAAAACTTCCAGGCGAGTACCTTTTGAAGGTTTCCCCCTGTACCTCATTAATCTAAACAGAAAAAAAGGTGTTAGATCTGGAGAGTATGGTGGGTGGGGCAGTCTATCCCATCCAAGCTCTAAAAGCTGTAACTGCCAAACCTTTATGATTTTAAAAATATTGCTCAACAATAAAAACGCGTTCTTCTTTTATGTAACGATCCATTTTTAATAACTCTGAACTGTCAGCTGTTACGCTATCTTTTTTTTCGTTGGCAACACTTCAGAGCACAAATGGCGGTGAATTCAATTCTGTTCTGTTTATACCGATTTCGATATTTTCATTTAATATTATTATTAGTCCTATAATTAATATGGTTATTAGTTAGATAACATTGAATTTTTTCTCTTTCCTTCATCAATTTAACGCATATTTCTTTCCTCTCGTCCGTTTGGTTTTTTTTTCGGCTGTCACGTCCCCTTATTTATTTAGTTGGCAACACTTTACCGTACAAATGGCGCATAAATTCAAATCTTGTGTATAGTTTGAGACACCCTATATAAATATACTTATAATATTAAGTTCCTTTTAAGTAAATTAAAGTATTTAAGTAATCAATAAATTTTTAGAGTTTTTAGTTAGTATTAAGAAATTTTGTACACATTTTTGTAAACATCAAAAATAAAAATTAACTTGGGGTCAGAATTTTGTAAGGGCTTCATGGCCCTGCCCAGATTAACTTGGGAAAAATCTGTTTTTATAAATAAATATCTCAAAAATTGATTAAAACTATGAGAAGGGTTGAATGTTCAAAAAAATATATCAAAGGATAATATTTTAAAAAAAAAAACCCTTTCAACTAATTTCTAAAAAATAATTTTTGACCGAACTTTTATATAAATAAGGACTCGATTTAAAGATTTAACTGTTAAAATTAAATTTATGATCACACTATTGATTTTTTCTATTAATATTTTTTTATAAGATGCGATCCTTAACAACCCAAAAAACTACATTTAATAATTGATCCTGTCTGAACAGTCGTATCTCATTAATATTTAAAATAAGGAAACAAATCCTTTTTTCATGTCGATATTCAATATCACAACCGTTTCCATTGTAGTCACTAATAATATGATAACTATCATGGTCAGTTGTATATTGTGACCATTCTGGGAATAATAAGTTCTGCCTGATTATTCGGGCTCACACGATAAGGGAACACAGACCAATATTGTGCGAGTTGAATTGCGTTCACAGTCGGCGAGTGAATAGAATTTTATGATTGAAAATTGCAATTTTGCATACGCGAATTGAAAAATTAATAATTAATCTATAGAAAAGGAAAATGTTCGAGTTTAATCTGGTGCCGGAATACCGAATGAATAATTGAAATGTGGACGATGGGACGGTCTTTGAACTGTTGTGCCTTCCAAAACCCGGAAAAATGCCTCGACGTGCAAACATTTTTCTCCTTGCTCTGGTGACACGTTTTCCATTTCCATTCACCTAAATATACATATGAGAATTTGCCTACACATACAAACACAAAATTTGATTAAAAATTTATTTTTCATAAATTTACCATTTTTAACAAATTATATATAATCTGAAATAAAATTAATTTTATGATTTTAATTAATTACGTTAGGCCATTTCCAGTTGAATAATAATAGCAATAGTTCAGTATAAAAACAAACACTACTTAAAAAATTTAAAAGGATCAAATTGAATACTGATTAAAATTTCTTCATCTTTTTTTTTATACACAAAATATTTATTTGGAACGGAAAAAAGTGTGTGATTATATTTTTTTGTTTATTTGTCCTAAAAATATTAAATGTGAAGGAAATTTTTTCATCATTGATGCGTTATCAAAATGCTGTGTATGGCAATCCTGGATTGCTTTGGAAGCTGCAACGAGTTTTGCCCTTTGGTTATTTTTATGTCCTAAAATCCTATGAAAATATGGAATATTCTAAAATTTATCTTATCTGAGCCGGTGTCTCTCAAGGTAGCATCCTACCTTCAATCCTTTATAACATTAATAGCAACGATTTTTTCTACCACAATAATATCCTTACCTACCACAATAATATATAGTTCGAAATCATTGAACGACAAAATTTGGGCCTTTAAACCACCTTACTTGGAAACGTTACTATATCCCTCCACGGAATCGCCATCAGGCATTACTCCGTGTGGCAGAGATTGATCGAAATCATTACTCTGGTGAATTATGTCTACCGTTTTCTTTCACGCTCAACCCGACGTAGTCATTTTAGTTGTCGCAAAGACTTCGACAGTCTCTCAAGTCCTCCTCGAGCCCTAATATTAGGATCACAACATTCTCCGGCGTCAGGGGCTTGTTTTGCATCATCACGCCATAAGAAGAGCACATTGGGCTAGAATCCAATTTAAAGTGGAATTGGTAAGCCTGAAAACATACGTGTCTCGTCAAAAATTGGATCTATCCACGAGCCGAGATGAGACGGTAAGTTCATCTGCCATTGCGGGCATTATGCCAACGGTTTTTTCACATCATGGACTCATATCGCCTTTGCCGCTCATCAGGTAGTATTTCGATTGGTATTATTTCGGTCACAACATAAATGGTCTCGTTCGGTATGTGTAGGCCACCCTCTAATATAAAGCGGAATGAGACAGTCCGTGCATCTGCCATCGGGGGCATTATCCCAACGATTTTGCTATCTCCTCTTGGACTCATTTCTTTTCTCCGTACGAGCCTCAGATTGTGCCACAGCGTCACACCGACCTCTCCGGCGATACAGCCTCTGTCGCTCATCTGGAAGTATTTCGAGCGGTATCATCCCGGCCTCTATACATATGGCCTCATATGACATTGTTCGGAATACACAGCCCATTCTTAATTGGCTCCTACGATATACTGAGACAACTCCACGTATGTAGGTTGCTCTAATCAACCCACCCGCCCAAATGGGCGCAGCATATAGTAGGATTGACCCGGCAACGATCGCCGAAAGGGTCCTCTTACTCTGCCTGGGTCACCCAAGGTTCGGTATTGGGCACGCCAGTACGTTCATTGTCCCCATAGCCTTTTCACCAACGTATAATAGATGTTCCTAAAACCGCAGTCTCGCGTCAATGATCTTTAGAGATGGTCCCGAGAGCACCTCATGTTTGCCAATTCTAATGGTGATATTGTCTCTGGTCTTCCTGTCGTGATAAGAACTGCGTCCGTCTTATGATCCGCAAGTCTAAGACCAGCTGAAGGAGCCAACTTTGGACTGAAGCAACACTCTCATTTCAGATCTGCTCAACCTCTTCGGGCTATGGACAGTTCACGGACAAAAGGAATATTTAGGTCATGGTGGATAACAACATTCCGCACATAATATGGGGCATTGACGATTTTACGTAGGATTCTAGATTGTAGAAATTGGATTCGGAGGGATTTGGAATGCTTCTTCGAACTCCAAAATTCAAGTCTATTCGTCCACATTGGCTTCAGTATTGTTTTGCAAAGCAGCACTTTACGGTCGATTGTTAGCTTTGATTTAGCGTCAAAAAATCGCAACAGTTGCTTGTATCGTCCCTTAAAATCAGTTCTTTTAGGTTCGGTATGTGCGTTCCATGTTGATTGTTTGTCAAACTTAAGATAACATATTTCATATTTTGGTTGTCAAACTTGAGATAACATATTTCATATTTTGGTGTAACATAACAAGGTTATGTTCGTTCACTTTCACTTCCCACTTTTTGAACAATTTTTTGAACGGAGTAAATATGGGTTCAAAGTATTGTAGATGCTGTGGTAGGGTTTTAGTGATGAGCTAGGATGTCAGTGTTATCAGCGTGTGTTGATATTAGGTTGTTATTGCTGGTTGGGATATCAAGACTATAGATGGTGTATAATAAAGGACCTTCAAGAACACCTGCTTGGATAGGTGATATATCAGAATGTTCGACATTCTGAAAATATCACTTCGAGAGGTAAGATATGATTATGAGGAAGTATGGGGATAGAAAGGATTCTCTTGAGCTTCTAGAGAAGCCAAAAATATGGCTAGACAGTACTCTTTGAGCTCAAACGAGGATGCTATGAAGTCAACCAATCGATGATGAGTACTCGATTACTTCGGAAGCCAATTTGATGATGGGGGATTATATTTTGGTCTTCCAGGAGGGGATATGGCCGTTTTAATTTGTCCACTATTTTGGCAAAAGTAAGAAGTAAGCTTATGGGTCTATAAAAGGAAGGACGTTGAGTTGATTTTTTGGTCGTATAGATCATTTTTATTATTGAGAATTTCCAAAGTTGGGGCAAATATGATGTTCGGGAAATGCCATTACATGTATTTTTTTAGATAGTTGCTTTAATATTTCAGAAGTTATAAGATCATTAAATATAAAAAAAAACTATAAAGACGTGTGCATACGAGGTCTGTTCAAAAAGTATCGGGAATTTTGAATTTCCGCGGGCTACGTATATTCAATTTCAGATTTTTAGTGGCGTTATGTTGATACTCATGTCTCTAACATATGCCGACAAGTTCGGCCATTTTGAATGTTCAGTTAATTTTTGACAGCTGCTTTGCTTGCACGTGTTATGGCTCGTCTTCGATTTTTGCCCATTCCAAAAAATGGACCGAAGAATGTGTTTCGGGAACAAGAAAAAGTCACAGGGGGCCAGATTTGGGGAAAACGGTGGCTGCGGCATTATAAGTGTATTGTTTTTGGCCAAAAATTCGAGGACAAGCATCGATGCGTGAGCAGGGGCGTTATCATGGTGTAAAAGTCAATTTTTATTCTTCCACAAATCCGGACGTTTCTAGCGGATTGCTTCGCTCAACTTGCACATAACTTGCAGGTAATATTTCTTATTGACCGTTCTACCCTGTGTCAAGAAATCACGATGCACCACGCCCTTGCAATCGAACAAAACTGTAAGCGAAACCTTCACATACGACCGAACTTGGCGCGCTTTTTTCAGTCTTGGCTGGTGCGGCAGCTTCAATTGGGATGATTGAGCTTTGGTTTCCACGTCATAACCAGTTATGACTCTCTGGAGAAAATTTGGGTCATCGCGGACAGAGTGTAACAGCTCCTTAGCAATGTTAATGCGATGCTGTTTTTGGTCGAAAATGGGCAAAAAACGAAGATGAGTCAAAACACGTGCAAGCAAAGCAGCTGTCAAAAATTAACTGAATATTCAAAATGGCCGAACTTGTCGGCATAAGTGAGAGACATGATTCTTTTTTAATAGACCTCATATAAGACCATAAACTGAAGAATGATTTTTGCACAAATAAAATACATCCCCGAAAGGTGCATAGTTGAACTTTCCCCAAATAAATTGAATTCAAAACTTTCGTCCCTCAAATTAAAGTTCAATCGAAAAAATTAATTTTTATTGTAAAAAAATTAATTTTTTCGATTGAACTTTAATTTACGGGATACTCAAAAAAATTATATTGTTCAAATACCTGTGAGATTTAGTGGACATGACCTTCTGAACGATACAGCAAAATGTTAATGGGCATTTTAACCCAGAAATGAAAACTAAAATGAATTGTGTCAGCTTAAAGAAATTAACAAAGTTTTTCGTATTTTTTTTTCCAAATACGACAAAAAAATCCCTTAATTATAATTTATATAAAATAGTTTTTATAATTAAAAATATTAAATTACAAAAAAAAAATAGAAAATTCTATGAAAAATTGTAGATGAAAATTTGTTTAATGTTGAAAAGATTTCTAAACATTGTGTCTCCGTAACGATCACTCACATTTGCCGATTCGATGAAGACTTACTTACAGGGGCAATGATCGGATGTTACTGTGTCTGAGGAATTCGACCTCAAACGTATATATTTACATGTGGTCATGTAATAATGAGATAATTGTGAAAAGCTAAAAATAGAATTGCAGAAAAGCTCAGCCTCGACCGATTTGCGGACATTTCTGATGTAACTGAACTGGAGCTATGGAATGTAGACTGGTACGGCCGAGATGGAGCATATTAGGCCAGATTCTGATGCTACAAAAGATGCCTAAATAGCCTAGATAAATAGATAGTCGAACAGATGGACAAGCAAAGAAGTGAAAGACTGCTGGAAAAGAATGGATAGATACTCGGCACTTGGACATTTTTGCAGCTATTTTCACTGTTGTATCTTGGAAAATGATCGTTGTATCTTGCTGCGATTTACCGTGTTCTTCACAAGAAATTGATTCTATATTTGGTAAAGAAATTTATGGTAGACAGATCAGGTATATGTAACTGTATGTGTGTACATTCACTGATAGAAACTTTCAGATAGCATCTTTCAAAAGAAATCGGAATTTTATTCCACAATTCCCGATTGACCTGAATAGTTTTTCTTTGTCGATA
Source organism: Atherix ibis (assembly GCA_958298945.1). NCBI lineage: Eukaryota > Metazoa > Arthropoda > Insecta > Diptera > Athericidae > Atherix > Atherix ibis. The sequence continues at coordinate 22,538,215 of OY282605.1, read as the reverse complement.
AACGTGATTAATAAAAAGTGTTAAACGATTTCATATTTTATAAATCTTTTAGCAAATTCTTATTAAATTGAATATATTATCATAAATAATTGGTTTTCCATTTGTATATTTATTTTGATATAAAATCTAATTTTGCAGTTAACAGAAAGTTTTTTCTAATAAATTTTTATGTGGAAAGGTGATCTTTTCGCAGATTGCTTTTTTTTTGCAAAATAATTTAATGATTTATTTTTGAGAATATTATTAAGTTTATAAAGTATCGTAATAATTATAATATATTAGTTTTCTATTAAGATTAAATATAAAAAATTATAAAAATTATTTTGGGAACATTTTTAATTGGAATTGAATTTATTTTCTTTACTATATATTTTCTGGAGGATATTACTTACGTGGTGTGGCAGATTTTTCTTTTGTTGCAAAAATTTTATTTTATTTTTATGCATCGATATTATATCTTTCAAAGAGGTTTCCTTGGGCAAATATACATCAGCGAAGAGGTTGTTCCCTTTCATTGTAGTATTGCTGTAAGGGTTCAACTCCTTTGGATGTTTTACGACAGTTCCAAAACGGCATCCTTTCAAATATGGTTTGATCTTGGAAAACAAAACAAAATTAACACAAACTGAGATCAGGGGTTGGGGAACAACACGAATCGAATTTTCTGACAAAAGAAATTAAACCCTTGTTTTGAGCATATAAGGTCGGACCTTACAAGAGCCATCACTCGTTCAACATTTTCATTAGATTTTCATGTTGAAGGCCTCCCTGAGCAAGATTCGTCTTACTTTGCTTCCAGACCCCACAAAAAGGCTTTATTACAATGAAAAACTTATGCTTTTAATAAAGAATGTTGCCCATAAGCTCGTTGCAAACTTTTCGTTGCTCAAACGTACGGATTCACTAAGATTTTCATTTTTCGTAACTCACTACAAAAACACAACTTGACTTATCAGACTATATAGTATCGCATAGCTATGTGGTGAGGTCTAAACTTGTACTACACATCTAGGTGAAACTGATGCACAAGCTGTACTCACTAAAATCCCTAACTTGAGCCGTCTGCTAATAAAATTGCACTTAACATCATTAGCCATGCGTGGACAAACATACTATATTAACGGTGGAAGATTTCTTTGCAAATATCATAAAGCCGATATTCTGAACAAGGAAACATCTCAAAATTCCGATCGAGCATAACGCACTTACTCATAATATTCTGCTCGAGCCCCAAGCTCATTTGTTATTACATTTCTGTGGCTTTTAATTGACTATCTCGCATATCCTAAGCAAATCCCACGTACTCTAGTACTTTGTTGTTGATTAGGACCCTTTTCTATTAGGGAGCTCCTGGGCCCAATTATTCCATTTCTAAGCCCTTTTTGATTACCTCCTTTAACATTTAAATATGTTCCACAAAATTTACTAGAGTCTAACATTTTCTTACCATACAATTAATTATCGATCAGTTTCCATAAGAAAACCCACAAAAAACATGGAGTTACCAAATGGCCTCGTTCGCATTGTTGCCAAATCGGTATTCATAGTATTTCTAATTGTAGATATAGAAGAAGAAGAAAAAAAGATCTATAAAAAAATATATTTTTATGAATTTTAAAAAGTGATTAATAAATAAAAAATCTTTTGAATTTTATTTATTGTTAAATCTATAAACGAAAAGCTTTTCCATTAAAAGCTCTTTAATTTTAAAATTTAATAAAAATACAATAGTTTTCTATCAGCTATGTTATATACATTTTTTGTAAGTTAAAAAACATTTAAAGCCATTATTATTTGAAAATAACACTGTTCAAATGACGTTCATGACTTTGTTGGCAGGAGGTAATCCGAGATGTCTAATTCCGGATAACTCTTCCGGATAAATCGGGCTGAATCTCACAGATGGCGTAAATGACATTGTTCTCAAGTTCAAAAAGTGTAATCTGTTTATTGGCATAGACCCTTAATTTAACATAGTCTAATAAAAAAAAGTCTGAGGGCGTTAAATCGCATGATCATAAGCATGTCTCGAAATAACGCAGTGTGGAAGATTCGTCTACAAAAAGTCCTTTTTTTTGCAATTACTGCGCGGAAAGTTGCACTGTCCTGTTAGAATCATATAATTTTTAAGTCCATATCATCCTATTGAGACCAAAAACGTGTATCATCGCTCAATACCTTCACTGACAGTTACGGTCGCCATTGACAGTTACGGTCGCGCTGATGCCACGTGATAAAAATAGGCACAAACTGGAAGTTTTTGTAGACAGTAAGTTTTTCTAGATGCAAAGAATGCTGCTAGAATTATTGGAGTTGTTTTTTATCTCAAATCTAAAAATAATGCTTGCTTACTTAGCCATTCAACCAAAAATACGGTTTCTGAAAATGATTTTTTCATCAAATTTCTGATCTGGTAAGATTTTGCTATTTCGAAGCATTTTTAAATCATATAGTTTTTTATAGTTAAATGGTGGGTATAGCAAAATATGAACCTGGAAGAATAAAAATATTATCATAGAAAACGTCAAAGTAATAGACTGTCGAAGATTGAGAGTTCCTATTGGGAAGCACCTTATATGAAGTCTGCACTGTTGCCAGATCGTTTTCAGTGATGATCAGCCTAATAAATTTTCTGCCATATTTTATATTGTGATATTTTTATTAAATAGTGGATTTGCATCGATACTAAATATTATATAAAATTGATAATATCCTTTAGTCTTTTCCTAAGGTATTCAGAAAACCATAAAAACTTACAAGGTTATTTGGAGTTGTAAATTTTCGTTATTGTTGAAAAGAAAAAATTACAAAAACTCTGTTGATTTGGTAAAAATAGTGTCGTATTTTAACTTATAAATTCTTTTAGAATCTATTTGGCTAGAGTTAAAACTTGTTCTGCATTGGAAGAAGCGACTAATGAATAAATTGTATAAAGGGGACGTACACATATGCACTGTTGTCAGATCGCTTTCAGTGATAGCAGCCTTATAACTTTTCTAACACATTTCATATTGTGATATTTTAAATAGTTATCAAATAGTGGATTTGGATCCACATAAACTTTTATATAAAATTGATAGTATCCTTCAGTCTTTTCCTAAGGTATTCAGAAAACCACAAGAAGTAAGATATATTTAGAGTTGGAAATTTTCAATATTTTTGAAAAGAAAAAAATTATAAAAACTTAGCATCGTATTTTATCTTATACATTTTTTAGAATCTATTTGGTTAAAATAGATTCTAAAAAGATTTATAAGATAAAATAGGGTTAAAACTTGTACTGCATGCAAAGAAGTGAGAAGCTCTATGAAGAGGAAGTATGCAATGTTGCCAGATTGCTTACAGTGATGTCAGCTTTATCACTTTCTGATACATTTCGTATTGTGATATTATTAAATAGTTATCAAATAGTGGATTTAGATAGATACCAGATATTACAATATATAAAATCGATAATATCTTTCAGTCTTTTCCTAAGGTATTCAGAAAAATATAAAAACTTACAGGTTTATTTGTAGTTGTAAATTTTCGTTATTGTTGAAAAGAAAAAATGATAAAAACTTTGTTGATTTGGTAAAAATAGTGTCGTATTTTATCTTATAAATTTTTTAGAATCTATTTGGATAGAGTTAAAATGTTTACTGCATGCGAAGAAGCGGCTAACGTACAAGCTGTGTGAAAAGAAATTATACAATGTTGCCAGATTGCTCTCAGTGATGTCAGCCTTTTAACTTTTCTATCACATTTCGTATTGTGATATTTTTAAATAGTTACAGAATAGTGGATTTTTATCGACATCAGATATTATATAAAATCGATCCTTCAGTCGTATCCTAAGGTATTCGATATTTTTGAAAAGAAAAATTATAAAAACTTTGTTGATTGCTAAATATAGTGTTTTATTTTATGCTATAATTTTTTTAGAATCTATTTGGTTAAAATAAATAGGATTAAAACTTGTACTGCACGTAAGGAAGAGACAAGCTCTATGAACGGGAAGTATGCAATGTTGCCAGATTGCTCTCAGTGAAAATTACTTTTCAGCCACACCTCACAATTTTTCTATAAAATAATTTTGTAAATTTTCTCCTCAATTAATTGTAAAGTATTATTAATTTTTTTTTTTTGAATATTTCTATAGAAAAACAATCTACCAATCATAGCTCAAACAGTAGCTGTACACTTAAATTTTGAGGACAATCTATAAGATATGCTGACATCATGGTCTAATTTCTTGAAATCTATAAATATTCACATATTCGTTTAAATATGCAAGTTAAAAAAAAAACCAATTCATTAAATGCGTTCCATTCTTGGAATCGTTTCCTGAAATCATCGAGTTTTTAGCTATAAAACGAGCCCGTACTACACGCAATAAAAACTAGTTCTAGATGATGTCCTATACACACAAATAAATTAATTAACTACTTTAATTTCGACTTAACAGACATATAGGCTACTACCAGACCACTACAGTCAATATTATTAAAACTATGAGCCAACTAGCATTCCAGTTAACTAGTCCATTAGACGGTTAGTCTATGAAGTAAAAACTACCAGTTTCTAGGTTTGTACGACTTAGAAAAGCAGATCTTCAAGAATGCTAACGAAACTGACCTTGATCGAAGCAATAATTTACCACTTTTATTTATAAGGGTGGATGGTAGCGGGGGTTACGGGGAGGTTAATAGGTACAACTACAAATATTTTTGTTCTTAGCTAGACAGAGAGTCCTCAGTTTTACGTTACATAACACCATGTTCCGGTGTGTTCTTATTCTAAGTATCTTAATTTTTGCTTTTTTAACTTTTTCGTTTTTTTTTTTCTTTCAAAGTTTTTTGTTTATTTTTTTAAAAAAAAATTTTTTTGTGTCATTAGTCAGCTGTTCATATTATTAATAAAATTAACACTTTTATGCTGTTTATATTTAAGAAGAAGAATTAATTTTCTGATCGACCTCGAAATTTGATGAATTTTTATTGTACTTTTGCGAAAATTTCAAAATGTCACCGAAATGAGGTGATTGTGTTATTTGGCTTTGTGAGAGAGTCTGGCTGGGGTGTTCATATTCTGGTGGTGGTCTTAAATCCGGATTCACTAGTGCAGATGGAATTTTTACCTTGATTTAGCAATGACATAAACCGGCTGTCCATCCGGCAGCTCCTCTTAGACGCGGCCATATATCAGGTATTTTGGTATTTGTTGACTTGTGCCGTCAAGTCGATGGGGCTGTAACGATGATATAAAAATTCGTTTTTCCCACGGTCTATTGAGGTTAGTCAAAACTGATTCCGACCGCATTGAACGCTTTTGTTTGCCGCCTACCATCTCTACACACAGGCACACACACACACACACATATTAATCTACTACAATGGATGTTTGGTGGGTTCGTATCCATCAGCTTCATTAGAATTCTATAAGTGTGTTTGTGTAACCGGGGCGCACCATACGAGCATACGTGTACTCGTACGAGTATAATTGGCTATGCACACTAGGTTGGGTTGTACGATTTTAGCTTTAATTAGTTAACTTCTTGCGAAAAGTTTTCAACTTTTGGCTGCTATTGCAAAACATACAAGAACTCATCATCCATTATCAAGCGATACCCATTTTCGAATGAGGCTCTGTGTAAATATCTCAAAACTGAAGTTTTGTTTGACTTTAAATGTTGTGCAAATTGATTCTTGCTTTCCTCCTTACTCCTTTTCTGTCAGCGCCAATTAGCCCACAAGTGTTAGTGTATTCGTACATTATTAGCGCGATAGTATACAGTCGGTTATCATTACTAAATTGGTTAATTTATTTTTAATTAAGAACACTCCTTCCTTATCAGAGCAAAAAAAAAAAATGTAATGTGTTAGTTTCAAAATAAAAAGGAAATTTTTTATTTGTATTTTTTTCTCCTGCTTGTACAGTCCTTATACGAGTGTCTAAAATGTGTACTCGCATCCATTAAGGCGCGTTCTGATTTAAGTAGAATTTTTTAAATTTTAAATTAGTTTGTAATAAGATGAAATTTCTAGTAAACAAAATATTTTATAAATTCAATTCTTTTGCTCTTTAAAAATGAAAAATTGTACTTTTTTTTGCACTTCGATTTGTTTAGCGATACTTTGGGTTTGTTGTTTCCTATATTTTGTGAAATTGTAGTGGTTGTCGAAAATTAAATAATTTATAAATATTTCAATTAAATCATATGTGAAAATAGTTCCAAATAAGAGCAAATTGAAGATTTTTCTCACAAGAAACACATACGAGTACACTGCCGGTCAAAAGTATATGCCCACTCAAACATTTTTATAAATATTTTTTTTAAGTTTTTAGATCAAAACCAAGATTTATTCAGTTTTTTAGTTATTTCATTTAATATATTTTTATCAAATAACCACTATTTTTTCAAATTTTTTTTCTTTATCAACAATTAAAAAGTAATCCATTTTCTAGTTTGGAAAATAGAATTCTGTTATTTATTATATTACTATTAAATATATAATTTAAGAATAAATTTATATATAATGAAGCTTGCCATTTATAATATAAAAAATTATCTATAAATTCGATAAATATTTTTTAAAAAAATTTTCTATACGCGACGATTTTAAGGTAGATACGTTTCTCGGTTTTTTCGAATAAAATTTTGAGGCTTATATATCGCTTGGTGAATATGTCGATAAGACTTTTAACCTGCAAATAACTATGAAAAAATTATTAAATCAAGTAACTGTCTAGTGTTCATTTTGCTCTGAAGGTATAATTGGCCAGTATTTATGACACCACAAGCTTATAAGACCACCAAAATTTTGATTTTATTATGCAAAAAATTCGCGAAACGCGTAATTGTGAGATTTGATGATGTCAATTGGCCTTTAAAATCATCCAATTAGATATTGGTAGACTTTTTGTTCCAAAGCTATATAAAATATTATGTTTATCAAAATAATTTTTAAACTTTAAAGCATTTAAATACTAACATCCATTAATTAATGGCGGAATTATAGACCTAACTGTGCTAGAAAGTCATTAAAAATGAACTCAAAAGGATTGAGTTCTGTTGGAAGTTTTATAGCAATTATTTTAAAATTTTTTATAAATTATACATAATGTTAAAATTAATTTAATATTATTGAATAAAAGTTGAACAAAAATTTGAATTTTAAAATTATTTTATTTAATGTTACTTTTATAAGCAAAAAAAAAACGTAACTAATACGTCAGGGGTCCACTGTCTCTTTAGGATGCGATGAGTGTTTTTGGTTCTGGACAAAGAAAATATTGAGATCACTATGAATGACATTATTATGAACAAAAAAAGAAGATAACACGAAGTTAGATCAGTTAAATAGGGAGGACTGGGGAACTACAGGAATTTCTTTGTTTAATGATAATTTGTTGAATGAGATAAACATGTGACAGGGGAGAGGGTCTGAAATGTCATATCTGATGGAAAGAACCCTTTTTCTAATCCTATCATTAGCTTCATTGATAACCGACATTATAAAGCCTTAACAACAGCCCTCACTCGTTGCACGTTGTCATCAAGCTTCGTCTTCTACAATCTCTCGGTCGTCCGAAAATTTGTAATGGCATCAAAAAAATATATTGCCCCTAGGCTCATTGCAACTTTTCATAAGTGAAATTTATGAATTTACCAAGCTTAGACAAAATTTGATGGCGCATCGCTGTTCCATTTTCCGTAACACACTTCAAAAACACAACTTCCCATATCACACTCTATAGAATCGTATAGTTACCAGAAGAGGTTGAAATCTGCACTTGAATGGCAAAGAAGGACTAACGTATAAGTTATGTGAAGGGGAAAGTCCTCATTGTTCAGAGTCACATTATTTTTCTAGTCACATTACCACAATTCATATAAATGGAATTAAATATTTCGATATTCTGAAAATTTCCGTTGCATTAACAAAACTAACATAAAATATTCGAATTTAATTATTTCACCCGAAATGTGTTAAAAGTGCATTATTTCATTAATAAATGCGAACGTATTTACAAACAGAAAAATCGTAATTAAAAAAATTTATTACAATAAAATAGAATAAAATTGCCAAAATATACCACAAATAAACATAAATTGGTATTTATTTATCAATAATTATAAAAATTGTAAATTTCAATAAAAGTTCTGTCCAAATAGTTGTACTATAAAATTATTGTAAATACTTACGAACAGCACTGCCAGCAAATAAGATAAAATTTCCAAGTCAACAAAATTATGGGACCATACGAAACGATAAATACTTATGATAAATAGTTTCAATAATGCATAAAAATTTTACATTAATAGCGATGAATACGCAGTGTTGGGTTGGGAATGGAAAAGGTTCTGAACAAACACCGAAACGTGAATTTTTATGGAGATTTCCGCCGCTATCAAAACATAATAGCTGCCCGGATTGGACACATCATTTTTCAATTAAAGTGAAAGTTCCCATATTCGTTTGACAGTCTGTGTGGAAAATGGCATTCTAAATGAATAATGTGCAATCCATTTATTTTTTATGCTTTCCGAAATGTTAAAATATTTTACTTTTTGTCCCTTCAATTCACATGGACACCAAAGCAGAACAAACGTTGCACTTTTATTCATTGTCGAACTCCGGTTTTAATTGCTCTTTTCCCCCGTTTTTAAGTTGTCAACTTTTCCTGGTATCTCAATTCACATTTGAAGCTTTCATTATTTATCAGGTGAAAGAATAATCATATTCAATGCGACAGGAACATGTCATTTCGAAGTTGATAATATTCTCTTTTGTCTTATTAAATTGAACAACAAATCCATATTTTAATTTTTTTTACAATTTTTGCTTATGTGTCTGCATGGATTTTTGGCTTTTACAGTAGGTTTATTCAGACGTTTGGGTCATAATTTTTCAGTAAAAGCTTTAAATAATAATTACCAGCAAAAACTGTTAGTAAAATTTTATAGCTGCAGTTTTTAGTAAGAGTTATTCAGTAAAAATTGTTCTAAATAAATTGTCAGTAAAAAAATTCTCAGTAACAAAATTTTCAGTCAAAACATTTTCAGTAAAATAATTTTTAGTAAAATTTTCAGTAAAAATTGTCAGCAAGGATTTTCTGTAAAAATTTGTAGTAAAAAAATGTGCAGTAAAAAAATTTCGATACAAAAATTTTCAGTAAAAAAATTTTCATTAAATAAATTTTCAGTAAAAAATTTTTATTTAGAAAAATTCAGTAAAAAATCTTCAGTAAAAAAATTTTCAAAAAAAAAATGTTCATTAAAAAAATGTTCAGTAAAAAATTTTCTGTGATAAAATTTTCAGTAAAAAAATTTTCAGTAAAAAAATTTCCAGTAAAAACATTTTTATTAAATAAATTTTCAGTAAAAAATTTTTATTTAGAAAAATTCAGTAAAAAAATGCAGTGAAAATTTTTTCAATAAAAAAATGTTCAGTAAAAAAATTTTCGGTACAAAAATGTTGAGTAAAAAAATTTTCAATAAAAAATTTCGAGTAAAAACATTTTTATTAAATAAATTTTGAGTAAGAAACTTTCAATAAGAAATTTTGAGTAACTTTCAGTGAGATTTTTCAATCAAAGATTTCCAGTATAAATTTTCAATAAAAAAATTTTCAGTACAAAAAGTTTCAGTAAAAAAAATGTCCAGGAAAGATTTTCTGTATAAATTATCATTAAAAATTTCGGTAAAAATTTCTGTAAAAATTTCAGTACAAATTTCAGTAAAAATTTTCAATTAATTTTCAGTAAAAAAATTTTCTGTAAAAAAATTGTCAGTAAAAATTGTCATTAAAAATTTTGTTAAAAATGGCGGTACAAATTTCGGTACAAATTTTCAGTAAAAATCTTCAGTAAAAAAATTTTCAGTAAAAAAATTTACATCAAAATATTTTCATTAAAAAATTTTCAGTAAAAATTTCGGTACAAATTTTCAGTAAAATATTTGTGAGTAAAAAAATTTTCGGTAAAAATGTTCAGCAAAAATTTTCAGTAAACAATTTTTAGTAAAAAAATGTTCAGTAAAAATTCTCATTAAAAATTTCGGTATAAATGTTGGTAAAAATTTAGGTACAACATTTTCAGTTAATTTTCAGTAAAAAATTATCATTTAGAAAAATTCAATAAAAATTTCGGTAAAAATGTTCGGTAAAAAAGTTCAGTAAAAAAATGTTCAGTAAAAAAATTTTCAGTAAAAAAATGTTTAGCCAAAAAATTCTCCATAAAATTATTTTCAGTAAAAAGATTTTCAGAAAATATTTTCAGTGAAAAAATTTTCAGTAAAAAAATTTTCAGTAAAAAAATTTTATTTAGAAAAATTCAGTAAAAAATCTTCAGTAAAAATTTTCAATTAATTTTCAGTAAAAAAATTTTCTGTAAAAAAATTGTCAGTAAAAATTGTCATTAAAAATTTTGTTAAAAATGGCGGTACAAATTTCGGTACAAATTTTCAGTAAAAATCTTCAGTAAAAAAATTTTCAGTAAAAAAATTTACATCAAAATATTTTCATTAAAAAATTTTCAGTAAAAATTTCGGTACAAATTTTCAGTAAAATATTTGTGAGTAAAAAAATTTTCGGTAAAAATGTTCAGCAAAAATTTTCAGTAAACAATTTTTAGTAAAAAAATGTTCAGTAAAAATTCTCATTAAAAATTTCGGTATAAATGTTGGTAAAAATTTAGGTACAACATTTTCAGTTAATTTTCAGTAAAAAATTTTCATTTAGAAAAATTCAATAAAAATTTCGGTAAAAATGTTCGGTAAAAAAGTTCAGTAAAAAAATGTTCAGTAAAAAAATTTTCAGTAAAAAAATTTTTAGCCAAAAAATTCTCCATAAAATTATTTTCAGTAAAAAGATTTTCAGAAAATATTTTCAGTGAAAAAATTTTCAGTAAAAAAATTTTCAGTAAAAAAATTTTATTTAGAAAAATTCAGTAAAAAATCTTCAGTAAAAATTTTCAATTAATTTTCAGTAAAAAAATTTTCTGTAAAAAAATTGTCAGTAAAAATTGTCATTAAAAATTTTGTTAAAAATGGCGGTACAAATTTCGGTACAAATTTTCAGTAAAAATCTTCAGTAAAAAAATTTTCAGTAAAAAAATTTACATCAAAATATTTTCATTAAAAAATTTTCAGTAAAAATTTCGGTACAAATTTTCAGTAAAATATTTGTGAGTAAAAAAATTTTCGGTAAAAATGTTCAGCAAAAATTTTCAGTAAACAATTTTTAGTAAAAAAATGTTCAGTAAAAATTCTCATTAAAAATTTCGGTATAAATGTTGGTAAAAATTTAGGTACAACATTTTCAGTTAATTTTCAGTAAAAAATTTTCATTTAGAAAAATTCAATAAAAATTTCGGTAAAAATGTTCGGTAAAAAAGTTCAGTAAAAAAATGTTCAGTAAAAAAATTTTCAGTAAAAAAATTTTTAGCCAAAAAATTCTCCATAAAATTATTTTCAGTAAAAAGATTTTCAGAAAATATTTTCAGTGAAAAAATTTTCAGTAAAAAAATTTTCAGTAAAAAAAATTTTAAGAACAAAGATTTTAGGTAAAAAAATTTTTAGTAAAAAAATGCTCAGTAAAAAAATTTTCAGTAAGAAACTTTCAGTAAAAAACAATCAGTAAGAAACTGGCAGTAAAAAATTTTCGGCAAGAATCTTTAAAAATTTGCCCGTGTAAAAATGTTTATAATTTTATTATTTATGGTCTTTACATATTTTCATAAAATTCGTTCTTTGAAAAATTGCTTTTAGCTCATCCGCTACTAGTAATGTTTTTTTTTTGTATTTTAGCTACATTCAAATGAGTTGAGTCTGTTACATGTTAAAAATGGGAAATGCTGAATTCCTTCCAAGAATAATAGCACAGTAAAAATCTTGGCCACAACTGTTTGGTCCTTTTGGAAGGGAACATCCTTCATGAAATATTCACACTATTCACGACTAATTAAGATACATGGGGTAGTAAAATTCGTACAGTTATTCTCCAAGTAAAAAACTTTGTTCAGGATCAACAGGCTTTAAGTTAATCTGATTCCAAAAATAAGTTAAGTAGAATTGCTTATTATGGGAATAATCGAAATGGACACAAGATACTCTTAAAGTTAATACTATCTAAACTATTGTACATTATTAAAACGACAAGAAGGAAGCCCATAAAATGATTCTTGTCATGCCAGAATATCCTTACTACTAAACTTTAGGTCTATATTTTCTGCTCTTATTTTCCTTCTCGCTGGTGGAAATATAAAATTTTTAAATATTCACATCAGCATAGTACACAGTTTATGTATAAATTTGATTTATGGCATTATTATCAAGGGTAGGACAAGAAGTAATTTATTTTCTCGTTTTGAGAACACTGAATATTTACGGTGACAGTAAATAATGAATGTTAATCGTTTTCAATAAAAAACTGCACTCGCAGAATACATAATTTTCAGTTTCGTTATTCAGTATCTTATACACTATTCATATTCATATGCAATTTATAGGGATTTTTTTTTTAATCTAAAATTATATTTTCATACAACTATTCTTAGAATTGTTAAAATAAAATTTTTTTAAAAGAATTCTATAGTAAATTTACTATAAAAAAATTATAATTAATATTTAAAGTGTTTTCTTGAAATAGATTATCCAAATGGTGCTTTGGAAAGTGAGATTGAAAACAAAATATATATAATTTATACTTTTATTTAATTTTTATTTTATTTTATTGATTAAATTTTACCATTTTATATAAAATTAAAAACAATTTAAATATCTGCCATAAAAATGATTGCAAGATTTTGGGCTGTAATTTGGCCAATACTTAACGAAAGTTTGTTTTTTAAATGCTCATTATTTACGTAAATATGATATTCTATATGGTATAATAAAAAAAGTCTATTGACAATTTCAAAACCCAGTTAAAATTACCAAAATTGCAAAATTACGAGTCCTGAGGAATTTATCGCACAATAAAACCATTTTGTTATGTGGCTTGTGGCACCGTTTTGTTAAAATCATATTAAAATCTTCAAGTTCATGCCAAAAAAAAAGTCGATTCCATCTTTAAAGAAATACAGTTTTTGAGAACTGCAAAGTTTCAAGATTTTTTTTGTGAGTATGATTTTTTATGTAATTTTAGAAGAATAAGTCAAACGGCATTAAATTGCACACAAGTTGCCAAATCTCAAAATTACATATCCCGGAAATTTTTCGCGTAATAAAACCAAAATTTGTCATGTTCTGTAGCTTGTGGTAGCGTTTTCCAAATAATCATACGGTAATAACGCTTAGAATTGAGGGTTTCTGCTTCCCCATTTTCAATAAAATAGAAGCAAATGACACCATCAGACCAAAATGTCTTTTTTCCTGGATAAAATAGCTTCCCAACAGTCAGTTGTGGATTTTTAGAGCCCCATATATGGCAATTTTGCTTATTGGCATATCCTCCGAGCGTCAAATAAGCCTCATTGCTAAAAAAAAATTTTTCTCCAAAAAAAAACAGCGTCCTTGGTTTAAATAAAATTTTAATAAAAATAATTATATTAAAGTTTGAAAATAAATGAACTTAGTATATATTCAAAAAGTTAATAAGCTTAAATAATTACGTAATAAAATTATCTAAAAATAAATCAAAAAAAAAAATAACCAACAACAACAGTACTAGTAGGTGGAACAAAAGCTAGAAAGGCAGCCTCTCCCATTAAGGCTTCAGTTTAGATTTATTGTCCACAAACAATTGCAAACGAACATGTTGGACTATCGCGTTAATTTATTGCTTGGCTACTAAATTATCAAGCAGCAGTCTTGTCACGCTTTCTCAAATACCGGAAGCAGGACGAGAATGATGGTAGGAATTCTTCTCAGGACATTTTCGGTCATTACTAGAATTCTTCGTTCAAACTACTATAACACACAGACAGCCATGCTTAAATAATTTTAATAGTTTCGAAATTATTTAAAACTTAGCAATCTATTAAAATGGTTTAGAAATACGAGTTTAACTGTCATTGTCCAAGCACCAACAACAACCACAATTACATAGTTTCAATTTATTCACATTTTACAAACAATTGGTCCTTGCGATGCTTCAATATAACTCAGAAAGCATTCTAGTTGATCCTTTTTTAAAAGCTATAAAATCTTCACAATGTCAAGATACAAATATTCACGTATTTATGCTCAAATCAAAACAGATTTATTTCGTATACAAAATGTTAATTTTTTTTTATAAAAAAAAAAATTGTTAAAAACAAAATAAAGTTTGTATGAGAAAATAGGTTAATTTTTAGCTTATCACCTTAAATTTTTTAGCAATTTTTAGATTTTACTATCATCGATGGATTAAAAAAGATGTTGCTATTACTAAATTTTTTAACTTGGATAAGTATTAGAAGAAGTCAAACATATTTTAATGGTGCTATTGAAAATAAGAGACACTAAATACGATAATCTCTCTCGAATAATGTTCTCGTATTTTTTTATCGCCAGTTATGGTTTTTTTTTCCAGAAATGGCTCGATTTTATTGCGCTTCAGCAGCGTATCACAGATTCGGTCTATTTTGTTTTTTTTTTACGCTCAATTCATGAGGCATGCAAATATCGAGTTTCCTTTTGAAACTAGCGTTTCGCAAATGAGAATTTCATCACTTTTTGAATTGGCCGACAAGAACGCGGCTCATCTTTGACATCAAAATTCCCAGAACAAAAGCAAACGATCAATTTGCATGCTGCCTTTGTCGAAATGATATTATAAAATTTTCTTTTTATTCTGACCTATTTTTGAACTTCAATAACTTTCCATACACTATAACGATTTCAAAAATATTTTGTTCTACACAAATCTTTAAGTGTCACCTTTGAAACGTGCGTCTTCTGACTTATTTGCTTTTAATTCCATCTGTCGGGAACTTTTTCGTATGACTAATATTCGAACGACTAAGATCTTTCTTACCTCCTTTAGAGTAGTACCCTTGGCCAGCTATACATTGATGAAGAATTTACTTCTACAGTTCGAAGCAGTGCTAAAAGACCTCAACTGGAATCGCCTTCAACCCTTAGATTACCATCCTTTGGATATTTCCGACAGTACCAAGAAAATTTAATTTAAAAATGTGACCAAAATCAAATGAATAGAGGAGTGGGGGGTGTTCTCTGGTGAGCTACTGAAATCCTTTCTTTCTGAATATAAAACTCGTTGATAGAGATCGTTTTTTGACAGGAAGCATTGTTATGATGAACAATTCAAGTGTCTGCATTATCTAATCTGACGCAAGCAGCCTCTTTCGTGAGCAATTCAAGGACTTCTTTATAAAAGAACTTCCAACTAGACGGTGTGATTTAACAAGAGCCTTCACTCGTCCCATATAACAAAATTCGTTGGTGTAGATGGCCGTGCAACATTAATTTTTCGCATATCCTAAATAACAGAATATCTCTTTTAATAGAACCCCTTCCATTGCGGAGTTCCTGGGCCCAACTTTACAATTTCCGAATCCTCTTTTAAATTTTCTTAAACATTTAAATATACGTCACAAAATTTTACTCCAATTAATTATCGACCAGTTTCCTTAAGGAAGCTACCTACGCCGATCCACACAAGACATGGAGTCGCCAAATGGCCTCATGGCCATGACTTTGCAATGCTGCCAAATCGCTCTTAGTGATATTTGGAATTTTGGATATAGAATCGAAACAAAAGTGATTAAAAAAATATATTTTCATGTATTTTAAAAAAGTGATCAATAAAAAAAATTATTTTTAAATTTATTGTATTTCCATTTAATAATACCGTTTTTATTTATAATAAATAACATTTTTCAAATGTCGTCCATAGCTTCGTTGTCAGGATGAAGATAACTCTTCCCCATAAATCGGGCTAAATCTCACAGATGGTTTGAATGATGTTGTTCCGGACCTCAAAAATTATTATAGTTTTATTGGTATAGACCACCGAATTAACACAGGCTCATAGAAAAAAGACTAAAAGCGTCAAATCGAATGATCTCATCGGCCAATTAACATCAGCATGTGTCGAAATAACGCAATGTGGAAGATTCGTCTACAACAAATCCCTTTTTTCAATTGCTGCGTGGTAAATCGTACTGTCCTGTTAAAATCATAAATTTGTTAAGTCCATATTGTCTAATTGAGACCAAAAAATCTATTATCATTTTTCAATACCCTTCGCCGTTGACAGTTACCATCGTGGCAGCCAAATTTCGGAAAAAGTACCGAAATGATGCTACCTGATAACAATCCACACAGACAGTAAGTTTTTCTAGATGCAAAGAAAGCTGCTAGAAATGTTGTAGTTATTTTTTATCTCAGATCTGATAATTTGGCTTGCTTACTTAGCCATTCAACCAAAAATATATTCTGAAGGTGAATTTTTTATCAAATTTCTGATCTGGTAAAATTTCGCTATTTCCAAGCATTTTTCAATCATATAGTTTTTTATGATTAAATGGTGGGTATAGAAAAATACGATCCAAGACGAATAACAGTCTTATCATGTGAAACGTTGAAGTAATAGACTGTCAAAGATTGAGAGTTCTTATTGACAAACCACTTATATGAAAGGTTGAAGTCTGCACTGTTGCCAGATTGCTCTCAGTGATGTCAGCCTTCTACCATATTTTGTATTGTGTTATTTTTAAATAGTTATCGAAAAGTAGATTTGAATCGATACCAGGTATTATATAAAATCGACAATATCCTTTAGTCTTTTCCTAAGGTATTCAGAAAACCATAAAAACTTACAGGTTTATTTGGGGTTGTAGGTTTTCGATATTTTGAAAAAGAAAAAAATGGTAAAAACTTTTATAAAATAATATTGACTTTGGTAAAACTATTTTCGTAAAAAAAAATTATTATTTTACAAAAGTATTTAGGCTCTATAAAGTCTCATAGGTATAAGACGGCGTTAAAACTTTCACTGCTTACGTAAAAGCTATTGTATATGGTGGAAGGAAGTCTGCAGTGTTGCCAAATCGTAGTCTAGTAGTCTGCCACATTATTACTTTTCTGCCACACCTTATACAATATTTAAACAGCATGTCAAAAGAATTATTTTCTAGAATTTAGTTTTGGTATTTTATTAAAAATAATTAACTTTTTATTAAATAAAATTTTAAATACTGTAACCGAAACCTTGCAATCCCTTCGATCGTGCTCACCAAAATTTGGGATTATACTTAAAAGCTCATGTTCTAATATCTCACCACTCGTGTCAATAAGCCAAGTATGCGTTTGTGAATATATTTAAATATTAGATTTTTTTCAATTTTCTTTTTGATCATATAGTAAAAGTGAATTTAATCTAAATTCATAGTGAAAATAATTCCTCTTCCTTGTAACGAAGTGACAAAAAACGATGGCATTTTATTAGTATTTGAATTAAGGGGAGAAGACCTTGTACAAAATAGTATAATGTCCTTGTAATAGTAATGTTTATCTATGGTCTAATATTATTTGTAAGAATACTCGTTGTGGTATGAATTTCTTTTCCAAGCATTTGTGTTGACTTACAATCTGAGAAGGTAGGTAGTATTTTTTCAATGAGATAGCATTTTGCTAAAGAAAAAAATGCATGTAAAGGAGAAATTTTTTGGATGCGGAGAAATTGCGGATTATCTACGCACACCTCTAAACATTCGCTGACAATGCCTTTAATCCTACTTACGTAAATGAGCACACCCACTCACGTAAACGGTTTTTTTGCGTAGACTTAAATGGGGAGATGAATATGCCATTTCTTGCCATTTTCTCACCGTGAATATTCTGCACACGCAAAAAGTTTATGATGAACACACATAAATATGAACAGAACAAGCGATGCTAGTTGACGACGGTAAGCTGCCCGGCGATGGCAGTGTGCGTAACTTCCGCATAAGCAAGCATGCTTGTGACTGGGCGTCGCGCTTTAGATATGATGTGTGGTGCACGCATACGGAAAGGCGGTAGAGCCGAAGCCATCGGGCAAATGGAAATGGAAGAACAAGAAGAATTTGAATAAGAAACCGATGATGGAAAGGGAAAAAAAACGAAACGCTTCGCAGCGGATTTACTTATGTGTGTTCAGACTCACATTAACGCAGGCCATGACCCAGTTAGCCAATTTCAAGGCCGATCATTGACACCATGTCCGCAAAATGTATACCGCTCGGCGCATGTTTCGCCGGCATGCGCTCTCTTTTTTATCTCGCTCTGTCGTCTTTATTTGGCTACCTTACTCCGATCGCCGAAACGTTTCCATACTCGATGTCATCTCCGGCGTTCGACCCGAGCACATCTCTTCCACACTTCACATTTCGCATTTCTCTTGCACGCGTTCTTTTGAGGGAGTTGTTCTTTGGCGATTTCTCTTGCGCACTTTTCAACTTTCGGTGTGCTCTTCCGTGTAGTCAAATCATCGTTAATGAACCGAGATGAGAAATTCTGTACAACACCACAAATTCCTTTTCACTTCCATTTGAAGGCTTTCATTTCCATTTCTAGACTTTCCTCCCCCGTTAATTCTGTACAGTTTGTTTCGTCAAACCAAGCCAAACCAACAAAATTAATATGTAAAATGCAAATCATAGTGTATGGGGTGGGGGGGGGGATGGCTGCATGGATATGAGTGGTCTGGGCATATAGAAGCGACTGTGTCTGATTCAAAAGCGCCGTTTTCGCAAATAATGATGTCGCTCGTGTCATACCGAGCAGCAGTTCAACGTATCGCGGAAACACAGCCACCACAGCTGCCGTATACAAAAAGGTTCCACTTATTATTAGTTTTGACTAACGATATAAATACCGAAAAATGTGTGAGTGGTCTTTAGTGGTAACACGTGCCATTTTCCTAACGGTTCCACCCTAATTTTTTTTTTATCTATTATAGCATCAATTTTATCAACAGCGAATAATATGAGAAATTTTGAAGTCGACTGCATATGTGAGATTGAACACACGCATTTTTCTTTGAAGCTGATTTTTTCATTCTTCTGTGAAAGCTTTCTCAAAAAAGCCACCTTCTAATACAGGAACAATATTGCATTTATGTACTAGTATTCAAATGAATTGTACAATATTTGTTTAGTTGATTTGTTGTGAGAGGGAGTTGGTTGTGCCGTACCCGTACACGATGGCGATGAGGTCATTGCGTGATCAGTGATATGACGCGCATCTAACTGAAGTGGGCGAATATACAGACACGTACGTGCATAACCGGAACTCAGGGAGAACGATAGCAAGTTATTATCCGTTTCTTTGGCTTTTCTTTATCGTCTACTACAAATCAGGTGCAGAGAAAATGCATGTGTATACAACATCAAAGAATAACCTAAATTTTCATCTATTAGATATGCATTATTTGCATACGAAAAATACTGTTTCTAAAGAAAATCTTTCGAAATAAATCAATATAAAAGGGTTATCCATTTTATAGTTCGGAAAGTAAAGTTATAGGAAATATATTTCTGTCATAAATTTTGATAATTCTTTTATTTTAAGCCTTACCATTATGTATAAAATATAATAAAAATTAAATAATGCCACGTAATTTCTTGCAGGCCTCGATTTATTTGAGTTAATTTCTTATGACTTTTTTGCACGTTTCAACCATTGTTTTAACACATATTAATTTTTAAACGGTCCAAGATTTCAAAATTCTCCGCGTAAGTATTATTTTTTTTCAATGGCGTCAAATTACACGATCTTGAAGGCCAATTGGCACCACAAAATCTCTAAATAACGCATTCTGGGAACTTTCCACACAATAAAGTCAAAATTTGTCGTTTTATGGTGCAGTTTTTTTTAAAAATCACATATCACGTGATTTCTTGCAGTTCTCGATATTTTTTCAGTTGATTTTTGATGACTTTTTTGCACGTTTCAACCATTGTTTTAACACATATTAATTTTCAAACGGTCCAATATTTCAAAATTCTCCGCGTAAATATAATTTTTTGTATATTCTAGTAAAAAAAATACACAACGTCGTCAAATTACACGATCTTGGAGATCAATTGGCATCACAAAATCTCTAAATAACGCATTCTGGGAACTTTCTCCACAATAAAGTCAACATTTGTGGTTTTATGGTGCTATTTTTTTTTTTAAAAATCACATCGTTCAAATTAAAATCTTTAAGTTTAAGCAAAAAATTAGTCATAACCGTTTCTGCTTCTTCATTTTCGAAGAAATACGAGTTAATGGGCACCTTCAGGCGCAAATGCACATTAGACAGTTACTTCTTCACAATCCCTTATGAGTTTTTAGAGCCTCATATACAGAAATTTTAGTAATTAACCAATCCACCGAGCGGGAAGCGTACTACATCACCAACGACCATAATCTACTATTATAGCGCAAGGTGAAGCCACGGCACTTTGAGTTGAAATTTTTTTAAATTATAACACATTAGTGTTTAAATGATATTTATAATAAATATAAAATGGCAAATTTCAATCTAAATAAATATTATTTTATATAATAAATTTATTAAATAATTCTTTATATTAAAGAGCTATACTTTCCAAATTACAAAATGGATAACTCATTAATGCATATTTACAAATAATTACACTATAAAATAGTCCCTACAAATTTCAATTTATTTATAATACCTACCATAGTAGTGTAGACTTTTTTATAAATATAAAAATGATCTAAGAGTAATTATTTCCTATACAATATTTACAGCTAAAGAATTTGTTTCTATCCTTAATAATTATTACAATATTTTCGTAAATACATTTTCGTATATTTTAATTTTACTGGAAAATTTTCCAAATATGATAAACTATATTTTACCATTATTTTATCGTCATTAAATACTATTATTGATTTTATCATAAAAAATATTGTAATTATTTTTTAAATATTTCCTGTAATTAACTTATTTATAAATGGAATTACAATTTAATAAATCTTATCGAATGGAATAGATCTTAACGCTGGATAATTGTTTTTTTTCAATTTCGTTCGAAAGCTTTTTTCCTTATCTCAAAATGTATAATAAAATACGTTCACTTATAAATGAAAATATCCTCTACGATTTAATAGTACAAGTTTGGATAATAATCTAGTTTTAAGCGTATTACTAGATATCAATGAGATCAACGTTAATATAATCATAGATGATCTCAGCGATGATACGAGTATGACTTGAAGCAAGGTCACAAGGTGAATTCTTCAGCTTTGTTCGAATATTTTGCGAAATTTTTTATTTCTCTTGTTTATGTATAATATTTTATGCAATTTATTTTTATATTATTAATTATAGTTTTTGAAATTTTTACTTAAACTAATATTTAACATACTCAATTTTCATAGCAACTTTATTTAACAGCCAAACAAAAAAAATTATCCTAAAAGCAGTGGCAGAAAAGTAACAAGACTGATTTTTTATTGTTGCTACAATTTTATTTTATTTTTATAAATTAATATTGTCCTCTTCAAAGTATGGGAAGACATCACTCCCTCTTGAGGCCCAAAAAAACTTACATGAACTAAGATCAGGTAAATAGGGGGCTTTGGGGAGCCACAGCAATTTATTTTCCCGACAAAACCCCGCTCATGGAGATAGGTGTGTGATAAAGGACGTTGTCATGTTGGGACATCCCTGATGTCTGATGTTTTCAATAATTTCTATATAAAAAAAGTACCTGCCTGACTCCTCAGAGCAGTATTCGATGTTTAATAACCCTCATGCAGAAGGTTTGCCTTTCATTGCTTGTCGGCTTTCGAAATATGCTGTTTTTCGGCCCTTCTTTTGGGTGTTTTTTTTATTAGGGCACAAGTAAAAGTTACATAGACGGTGATCTTATAAATAGCGGGGGGGGGGGGTGTTATTGCATGCGTCTGGAAAACTACTTTAATCTCCTTTTTCGAAAAATATAATATTTTATATATAAAAAATATATAATATTTTAATAAAACTACTTTAATCCAAGTACCTGCAATGCCAGATTTGCTGCAAAAAACCCATTTTTTGAGGCTTTCAAAGCCTCACTCAATAGCTCAATATAAATCAACCTCACAAGAGTCGCTATTTTGATGTTGGAAGCCTTTCTCAACGAGGTACTCCCCCACTACTTCTTGGCCCTATAAAAATATTTTATTATTCTCTTGATGAGGAATATTTCTCAATAAGCTCACATAGAGGGAGGTTGTGGAAAACTCTTACAATCTTCTTTTCAGCAATAAAGCCTTTGATGTAGATGGCGTTATGACAGGGAACGTTCTCATGCTGGAGCATCCAAGTACCTGCAATACCCGATTTGCTGTTAAGAACCCTATTTTTGAAGCTTTCAAAGACTCACTCAGCAGCTCAATATTAATTAACCTCACAAGATTCCCTATTTTGATGTGGGAAGCCTTCCTAGGTGAGGTACTCCTCTCCCGGCCCTCAAAAATATTTTATTATCGTCTTGATGAGGAATATTTCCCAATAGGCTCCCATAGTGGGGGTTTTGTGAAATTCCTGCAATCTCCTGTTCCAAAAAAAAACCGTTGCTGGAGATGACATTGTAACAGAGGACGTTTGGAGCATCTTTTTCAGTAGAAGTTTTCAGTAGAAATTTTCAGTAGGAATTTTCAGAAGAAATTTTCAGCCGAAATTTTCAGTAGGAATTTTTAGTAGGAACTTTCAGTAGAAATTTTCAGTAGAAATTTTCAGTAGAAATTTTTAGTAGGAATTTTCAGTAGGAAATTTCAGTGAACATTTTTAGTAGGAATTTTCAGTAGAAATTTTCAGTAGAAATTTTCAGTAGAAATTTTCAGTAGAAATTTTCAGTAGGGATTTCAGTACAAATTTTTAGTAGGAATTTTCAGTAGGAATTTTCAGTAGGAATTTTCAGTAGGAATTTTCAGTAGGAATTTTCAGTAGGAATTTTCAGTAGGAATTTGCAGTAGGTATTTTTAGTAGAAATTTTTAGCAGGAATTTTCAGTAGAAATTTCAGTAGGAATTTTCAGTAGAAATTTTCAGTAGAAATTTTTAGTAGAAATTTTCAGTAGAAATTTTTAGTAGAAATTTTCAATAGCAATTTTCAGTAGAAATTTCCAGAAGAAATTTTCAGTAGAAATTATCAGAAAAAATTTTCAATAGGAATTTTCAACAGAAATTTTCTGTAGAAATTTGCAGTAGAAATTTTCAGTAGGAAATTTCAGGCAGAAATTTTCAGTAGAAATTTTCAGTAGGAATTTTCAATAGAAATTTTCAATAGAAATTTTTGGTAGGAATTTTCAGTAGAAATTTTCATTAGAAATTTTCAGTAGGAATTTTCAGTAAAAATTTTGAGTAGGAATTTTCAGTGGAAATTTTCAGTAGGAATTTTCAGTAAAAATTTTCAGTAGAAATTTTCAGTAGAAATTTTCAGTAGAAATTTTCAGTAGAAATTTTCAGTAGAAATTTTCAGTAGAAATTTTCAGTAGAAATTTTCAGTAGAAATTTTCAGTAGAAATTTTCAGTAGAAATTTTCAGTAGAAATTTGCAGTAGAAATTTTCAGCAGGAATTTTCAGTAGACATTTTTGGTAGAAATTTTCAGTAGAAATTTTCATTAGAAATTTTCAGTAGAAATTTTCAGTAGAAATTTTCAGTAGAAATTTTCAGTAGAAATTTTCAGTAGAAATTTTCAGTAGAAATTTTCAGTAGAAATTTTCAGTAGAAATTTTCAGTAGAAATTTTCAGTAGAAATTTTCAGTAGAAATTTTCAGTAGAAATTTTCAGTAGAAATTTTCAGTAGGAATTTTCAGTAGGAATTTTCAATAGAAATTTTCAATAGAAATTTTTGGTAGGAATTTTCAGTAGAAATTTTCATTAGAAATTTTCAGTAGGAATTTTCAGTAAAAATTTTGAGTAGGAATTTTCAGTGGAAATTTTCAGTAGGAATTTTCAGTACAAATTTTCAGTAGAAATTTTCAGTAGAAATTTTCAGAAGAAATTTTCAGAAGAAATTTTCAATAGAAATTTTCAATAGGAGTTTTCATGAGGAATTTTTAGTAGGAATTTTCAATAGAAATTTTCAATAGAAATTTTTGGTAGGAATTTTCAGTAGAAATTTTCATTAGAAATTTTCAGTAGGAATTTTCAGTAAAAATTTTGTGTAGAAATTTTCAGGAGAAATTTTCAGTAGAAATTTTCAGTAGTAATTTTCAGTAGAAATTTTCAGTAGAAATTTTCAGTAGGAATTTTTAGTAGGAATTTTCAGTAGAAATTGTCAGAAAAAATTTTCAATAGGAATTTTCAGCAGAAATTTTCAGTACAAATTTCCAAAAGAAATTTTCAGTAGAAATTGTCAGAAAAAATTTTCAATAGGAATTTTCAGCAGAAATTTTCTGTAGAAATTTGCAGTAGAAATTTTCAGTAGAAATTTTCAGTAGAAATTTTCAGTAGAAATTTTCAGTAGAAATTTTCAGTAGAAATTTTCAGTAGAAATTTTCAGTAGAAATTTTCAGTAGGAATTTTCAATAGAAATTTTCAATAGAAATTTTTGGTAGGAATTTTCAGTAGAAATTTTCATTAGAAATTTTCAGTAGGAATTTTCAGTAAAAATTTTGAGTAGGAATTTTCAGAAGAAATTTTCAATAGAAATTTTCAATAGGAGTTTTCATGAGGAATTTTTAGTAGGAATTTTCAGTAAAAATTTTCAGTAGAAATTTTGAGTAGAAATTTTTGTAGAAATTTTCAGTAAAAATTTTGAGTAGGAATTTTAGTAGAAATTGTCAGTAGGAATTTTCAATATATAGAAATATGTAAAATCACTGCAATCAATCCCCGAAAGTCATTCAATTTTTTTATCTAGTAATTAATTTAAGATTTTGCATACATTCATTTATGGATAATTAAATAATTAAAAACGAAAATTAATGTGTAAATTTTATCCGCAATTATTTTAGAATTATTCTAGTAAAAATAATAATAAAAAAACATTCAGCCAATAATAATACACGAGTACTTATGCCAAGTGCAGTAATACTTTTAATATTTATAACAATCTGAATGCAAATGTGCTGGGAAACAATAGGCTTTACTGCATTTAAAATAATTTTCATTATTTTTTGTATGCATGTAAAATAATTTAATTAAAACAGAATATATGTGTGCATACTAGAGTAATAATTAATAATCAATTAATTAAAGAGATGCATTTTCCTATTAATTCGATATGTGAGCGGTAGAGCGTTATCGAATTGCAAAACGACCACAAAAACTGTAATCAAATTGTGAATAAGAAGAAAACTATGGAAACTGCTGGGCAGGGGAGAGAATGAGAAAGCGCAATTATGCATTTATGATAAAAATCACAAATTTACATTTAATGTTGGAGAAAAATTCAAATCATAAATCAAAAGTGAAAAACACAATTAAATTGCAGAGCTCATTAGCTAAACCAAATAATTCTGTGGTCGAAATTTCAGTCTAATAAAATATGTATGTATGTCGTGACCACATACATATAGGACGAGGGCAACCCGTTCTTTGGAATTAGTGCCACTTTCGTCGAGACACAGAAAAAAAAGCTTTTTCTTAATTTAGCTTACCCAACGAACGAACGGTGTTGTTTCGTGTCCTCGAACAGCGCCATTGCAAGCAATACTAAATCGCCTACTTGAAGGAAATATAATTGAATAATATGACATGCAAGCAATATTTTTGTACACATATCGCAAAAATGTGAAGTGTCCAATTTGGGGGATGGCATTAATATGTGGAGATCGTAAGGACCAAACAAACACGAAAAAAACCACTCCTTATTCCGTTGATGCAGTACATGCTCGTATGCAGTATACTTGATTCGTTTCGAATAGGACCTTTTCAGAGGTTGTCTAATTCGATTAAGGATGTCAACGGACGATGGGGAGACTGGCTTAGTACTTGATTTTTGATAATATAAATAAATAAACACTAAACAATATATCAAAACTTGAACGGTTTTTTTTTCTCTCTATTGATCGTAACTCAGTAGAGAACAGAAGGACAGACGGAGCTGAATAGAGGGGTAATGGGGTAGAAAAATAGAAGAATAGACATCAGCATCAAAGCCAAATGAATAGAACAGAAGATGTCATGAGAAATTTTTGCCATATAAGAAAAAGGACGAAATCAGATTAATCGTTTTGAATTTGCCGCAGTACAAAAGTTTTCCTTTTCGTTTTGTTCTTTTTATTTTGCTCTTTGTCCCGGTAACAAGTTCCAATTTAAATAAAAATATAAGAACAAGAACGAAACCAAATGCAAATTCATGAACTGAATGAGAGCAAAAGAAAAATTGTCCGCTTTTTGCCAAACGCAGAGCAAATGGAACGGAACGAAATCAAAGGACTCACGTTGAATGTGTCTACCAATAGAGATACGGAAATAATGTGCTGAGTATGGTTATTAATATTCCTAATTATGAGAGTTGTCAAGACTGAATAGGCGCGCGAGTTTCATTCCATATCGCATCCATACGATTCCATTTTGGGAGTATAGGATTTGCCATTTAGTTGGGCATATCGGGATTGGATAACATCTCTTTGGGATATGCCCAAATCCTGTTGGTATCAAATCGACCAAAGGAGTACTAATCGAACCAAAGAAACTAGCGACGGTTTCCATTCATTGAAATTTCCATCCATCCATTGTCCTGTCCAGCTAGCTAGCAATCCATCCATTCAGTTCTGCCTGGTAGCAGCGGCAAAAGTTGAGATGGCAACATTCATCGGGCCCCAGAGTACAGGCACACATTTAATCTAGTGACGTTTTTATTACTCAGTCACACACGAACAACGGTGCACTAGCTACACGGAATCACTAATAAAAATTAAATAGGCTTTCAAACTGCAGCAATGCGGATGTCGAGGACATTGCACTGCACTTTGACCCACATACGGCCCGAAATGGGAGCACCGCGCCACCTATTATAGCCTAACTGTGCATGAATGTCTCAGCGAACACCAATACAAATCGGATAAAGGAAAAGGATTTTCTACCTACCAACGGTCCGATATACAATTATAAATGTGACTAGTGCCTTGCGACCGGCCATGTGTGTGTGCTTGGTCGAGAATGTTTGGCAAATTGTGATACTGGAGCAACATCGTCGACTAGAAACAATGACGATGACGGGGGCTCGAAACAGGAATGAATCCCCCCCTAGCCCCCCGCATACATATTCAAAGTACAATGGCAACCAAAACCGATCTATTATCTCATCATCCATCGAAGAAGGTTTGGCTAAACTCCCACCTCCCCACGTATAGTATACACAATGTGGTGCACCTCAGTAGCATTGGTTATCCTGCCGCCCAACACTGTCGGTATTCGTTTTGATAGCATTAGTGCCAATGCTAATGTTTTTGCGGTGTTCGTGGCATAGACGACTATAGTCTGCGTGGTGTGTTCTTGCAGCTTTTCAATGTGCAGGTACGACTGTGTAGCTGATGATGACTGTTGTTAGGTGGTGGTGGTAAACGAACGCCTACCTAACTGAGATTCCAGATATACCGAAACTTCTCGTTCCATGGGGTTCAGTTAGTATGCGAAATCTTCCCATTCACAGTATTCGTGTGCATAAAAATGCACGATTTCAATGATTATGCAGCAAAGGTCGTGGCAAGAAGATAAATACCCGTTCTGATGGGTGGGGGGGGGGGGGTGGATGTTTGGGGTCGTAGGTGGTAGGAAGGTATGTTGGTTGAGTGGCGCGGAGAAAAAGATGACTGCACATATGAAAACGAGTATGTACGTTCGATGCTTGGGGGCTCGAAAAATGGATTACGATACAGAAATTCAGTATCGTGTATGCATAAACGGAATGGAACGGAGAGCACTGCAAATAAGTTGGGGCTGCGGCGAAATGCATTGAGTGTAATAGAATATCACAAACAAGATGGCAATAGTTAGGGCTGTGGTGTTATCAAATTCAATTCAAACGGCAAAAGCTAAAAGGCTAAAGCAACTATGACGCTTCCTACCACTACAATGGGCATCCTGATCATCTTCCATCCCCTACTTACCCAGTGCCACTTCAACCATATGGTTGAATTTTATAAAAAAAAGCCGAAAGCATGTTTAGTTCTATTTGCCAGCAACACACCATACCGACACTAATAAATATCCTTCATATTCTATCCCCCCACACTCTCCCCAAAAGAGAATTACGAAAGCAAATTGAACAATGCAGTCCATATGGTAGTAACATATATGCTGTTGTCATCATCTGTAAAAGTGCCGAAACCTACATCTGGGAAGGTGAAGGCGTCAACAGCGATTGGCGTCCTTAAAAGAATATAAAATTACATATTTGAATTTATGCTCTCAAAATTCTGCATGCTGTAATAATCCTTTTTTTTGTATTAGGGTCTATATTTTTTTGCCGGTTCCTTTATAGATTATCGGAATTTACATGCATTCACAAATGCTTATAATTATAATAGAATTCAGTACATTTTTTTCTATGACTATTTTTATACTCGTTTGCTTAAAAAGTATTTATAAAACACTTAATATTCAGGATATGAACGTACAGGTGTGTACATAAGTAGTAACGGAATGTGGAGAAGAAAATTACAAAAAGTTGCTAAGAATTGGTGAAATTTCTAATTTTTAATTAAGTTTTATGCACCTTTAAAGAGTTTCTCCTTCAAATTAGTTTTCTTAGGCAGCTATACTCTCCATCGATAGTGGGTCCTTGGTTACACTCCTTTAGATATAAAGATGACGTCCTTTTAAGTGATTTTTGATCTTCGGAACCAGAAAAAATGATATGGACTTAGATTAGGTGAAAAGTGATACGCTTAAAGAACTTCAGGAATCACAGTTTTTGACAAAAACTCGTTGATGGAGATTGCCATGTGACAGAGGTGAAAAATTAAATTCTCTACAATGTCTGATCCGATGCAAAGAAGTCTTTTTTTGACATTTCCAGGAGTTCTAAATAGAAAAAATACCTTTTATTAACAAATTCTGAAAAGATTATATATTTATCATTTTTTAATATTGAAGGATATCCTGAATGCCAAAAGGACTACAATAGGAGGGCTGAAAAATCACAACAATCGCTTTTTTTTCAACAAAAACTAATTGGTGAAGATCGCCTAGGGGTAGGAAAGTGAAGGTAAATCATTCAAGTATCTGCACTGTTTGACGTCACATTAAAAACCCTCTTCTGAGCCTTCCAAGGCCTTTTTAATATAAATAAGTTGTTTTTTAAAAGAAGATTTTTAAGGATTTTTTATATTGAAGGTCACTCTGAGCCAGTTTTGGCTTACAAAGATTCTTGAACAAATTTATATGGACTCAAATCAAGTGAAAACGTGATTGCGGAAGCACATGAAAACCTTTTCGAAAACAAAAACTCGTTGATGGACGAGGGTTTATGAACTTTTTTTTTATAAAAATGATTTTACGGCCTTTTTTTGGTTTTTGATATTTACTTTTTCAAAAGAACCAACCTCACTAAAGCTCTTACTTATTCCACATTTTCATCAGTTTCCGATGTTAAAGGCCGTTCCACTTAGTCTAGTCTCAGCCCTCCAAAAGGAATGTTCCCCGTAGGGTCGTTGTAACTTTTCATAAGTAAAACTTGCTAAATATCGCCGTTCCAATTTTCGTCCCACACTACAAACTTATGCTCTTTAGGGTAATATCGCCGTTCCAATTTTCGTCCCCAACTTAACTTATGCTCTTTAGGGTTGTAAAGATACCAGTCAAGGTCTCTGAGGGTCTAACATACAAGCTTTATGGAGGGGAACTCCTCGGTATTCGCAGATCGCATTTAGCATAAGTGGCAATGATAGTCTTAGAATCGGGTGGGATGTTATGGTTATAAATATTATATTAAATGGGACCAAAGATACTACTTTATGGAAATAGCATTGATAGAGATATGAATTTATAATAAGATATTACACGTATGTACAAAAAATGAAACTTTTGAGTGTTCAAAGAAGTCTAGTATGCCACGCAGGATCAAAAGCATGAGAATTATCTAAGAATACTCCTCGACCATAATCTTTCCTCTCAACAGAGGCTCTAATATTTAATTAAGTTCTGAGTTCTTTTAAAGCGTTTCAAAAGAAAAAAAAAACTTTTCATTCATAAATAATACAAAAAAATGTTATTTAATGTGGCATACCGGACGTTGCACATAATACAACGAGCCGGCTACGACCCTACAGATTGAGATGCACGCGATCAACGCTCAAAACAGATCTGTCCGTTATAGGTTTCATCACCTCAGCTGACTAGATCCAAGTAGTTTCACGCATCTCAACCGATAACCCAGTTCGCTCAAATCCAAAGTATTATTCTTTCATTTCTTCCTTGGGCCACTTCATACGTGGAACATTCTCTCAGGTTCCCCCGTTTTCTTCTTTCCTTTATCTTCTTCATCTTCTTCATCTCCTTCATCTTCTTCATCTTCTTCATCTTCTTCATCTTCTTCATCTTCTTCATCTTCTTCATCTTCTTCATCTTCTTCATCTTCTTCATCTTCTTCATCCTCTTTTTCTTCTTTATCTTCTTCATATTCTTTATCTTCTTCATCTTCTTTATCCTCTTTATCTTCTTCATCTTCTTCATCTTCTTTATCTTCTTCATTTTCTTCATCTTCTTCATCTTTTTCATCTTCTTCATCTTCTGCATCTTCTTCATCTTTCTCATCTTCTTCATCTTCTTCATCTTCTTCATCTTCTTCATCTTCTTCATCTTCTTCATCTTCTTCATCTTCTTCATCTTCTTCATCTTCTTCATCTTCTTCATCTTCTTCATCTTCTTCATCTTCTTCATCTTCTTCATCTTCTTCATCTTCTTCATCTTCTTCATCTTCTTCATCTTCTTCATCTTCTTCATCTTCTTCATCTTCTTCATCTTCTTCATCTTCTTCATCTTCTTCATCTTCTTCATCTTCGTCATCTTCTTCATCTTCTTCATCTTTTTCATCTTCTTCATCTTCTTCATCTTCTTCATCTTCTTCATCTTCTTCATCTTTTCCATCTTCTTCATCTTCTTCATCTTCTTTATCTTCTTCGTCTTCTTTATCTTCTTCATCCTCTTTTTCTTCTTCATTTTCTTTATCTCATTCGTCCTCTTCTTATTAACCATCTTTCGTGTTCTATGCATGAAGCAGGTAAACATTTAAACTTCCGTCAATTCAAGCGGTAAGCGGTCTCAACCAGCAGACCGCTCCCTCATTAATCTACGCACATGTGTTCTGCTATTTGGTCCTGCCTCTTAACCAGCTCAAAATAGTTGCACAAACGTACAACCTTATCTAAGGTAGGTCAATTTTCTAACAGTCAGTAACCAGTTACAAGCTAGTGACCCTAACTGTTGGTAGCAAGGCCTACATAAGGCCTGCAGGACAGCACCTGGGAGTCTGCCATCCCTTAGCTCCAGTTCTAGGGTTGTACCCGCGATGTAGGTGACAACAACAACCACCCACGTTTCACCAAAAGGCTCATCACCTTTACCGGGCACGGCGGGACGACCTACCTGGTGACTACTTTTTGACAAAGAGCTACAGTAAGGAAACATATAATTTCCTGGCACCGCTAGACCAGCTCAGTCCGCGGGCTCAGCAAAATCCTATACACTCACTCATTTACGAGAGTATGGAATATCAGCATAATTTTTGACTTTCTATAACAATTAAATTGGACAATTTAAAATATTGTCAACATTAAAATACGCCATAGTAAAAAACAACATTTTTAAAAAATCCTCTACTCAATTCTATTGATAAGCAAAGCCCAATGTCTGATAATAAATTATTGTTAGAAACTATTCGAGACTAGAATGGATAAGAATGTGATGGGGCGGTGGGACCAAAAAAATTAACAAATTTATCACAGGCTCGATAGGATTGATGATGGTTGAAATGGCAACAATTCAAACCAATGCTCACTTCGCATACTATATTTATTTGTTTCGATGTTCTAACACAATCACTTTTCAGTCAACCAACCATTCACACGAGTGTACGCAACCATTCAGCCATAAATGCAATCGCAAATCGTAAGAATAAAAGATAAAAAAATTCTATTGCAACGTGGTAAAAAAAAAGGTATAAACTCAAAGTACTGAAATCAATTTATGCAAATTTTGACTTGCAAAAATGCAATAAATTCTCGTCTAGTTGGCCTTATGTGTGTTGGCATCAAAGTAAATCATATCGAGTCGTTGTATGAAGTGAAATTGGAAAAGGTTGCAACGCAGAGACATACACTCGGAAATTAGTTGATGGTAGGTCTTGAATGCTTCAAACAAGATTTTATACCATCTCCTTACAATCTAGAAGGGGGTTAGGCGTTTCGGGACAAGCCAATATCCTCACGGTTAAGTATGCAACCACATCTATATGTGCCCATATTGATGTGCATATCCTTTTAAATATATCACATTAGTTGGATGGTTGATGGCAGCAGGCTACGGGTGAAGAGTATAGAAAGTGCACTCGATTTGGAACTGCAGTATTCGCTCAAAATGGCACATAATAGTTGAGCGACGAAAACAAAAGCTCCAATATTACTCTCAAACACGAACTGTCGAGGGTGCATCAAGGCAATTTAACAATTGCACGTGCTTTCAATCACAAACAATTTTTTTTCCCTTATATTCCTAGATTGTAGCCAGTTTTCATATTAACCCTAAGCCACCCCACCCCCTACCCTTGACAAGAGGATATATACGGTATTTTAGTAATTTTATGTGTTGTTCAATTTTTCAGTTTACCTTTTCGGACGATGAGATTTGATTCTTTTTTCTATTATTTTTACAATGCCAAAAAAAAACTAATTTTTTTATTTATATTTTATACTCGTAAAAGTTTAAGTTTATTTTGGAACAGATAAAATTGCTGGTCGTAATAGTCAGTTTAGCTTTGTTAAATTCTCTCAAAAATGTTCCTTTCTTTTTCTGAAGTTTTTTTTTTTATGACAATTAAGGATATGAGCAAATTGTTCATAGTTTAAAAATTAAATGATAAGCCAAGAGGGTAAAGTTACATTAACAACTCAGATCTGAAAATAAAATGAGAAAAAAATACAACATGAATAAAAATATTAAAAGTTGAATTACTAAAAAAAAAAACAGGACGAACATTCGAAAAGTATTTTTCCATTCAAAGTTCAGAGACAGAATCGATCATAAGACACATTACTGATGTATAGGTTTTAAGGGTCTTTTATACGCAAACAGTTATATTAGCGTTTGTATAGAGGCATATGGGCACATATGGGCCCCTTAGCCAGGGGTATTTATAGTTAGTTTATTGATCCACACTTTTTTGATAATTGTGAGACGCTCCCTCTACTCTGACGGTAATGCTATGCCATTGACCAAAAACTCGACAGTAGTAAAATTAATACCAATTTTGTATTTTCCTTAAACAACCCCCCCCCCCCCCCCGCCACCAATGTAGTCCTAAATATATCCTTTCGAATTTCTGACCGACTATGAATAAAATTTTTACGAATACATTTATAACGTGGTGAAAAGGAATAATATACCACCGCGACAATGTTCATATAAACTTTCAACCTCGAACAGAACGATTGCCATACGGTGAAGGATGTGGTAAGGATGACGAGCAAAAAAAAATTGTAGCTATTATCCACGAAGTGCACTCCGGCATCACATAAATATTTCTTAATATGACATGAAAGACAGTAAAACTTTTGAATGAACGAATGGAAAAGATATAAGATTCTTGTTCCTTTTTTGAGTCCTTATTTTTATTTTATACTTTTGGATAATTTTCGATTTTAATGTTATCTTTTCTAGTAAATTTTCATTTTTATATATAGTATTTTTATGTGTTTGTTTTTTATTTTTTTATTAATTTATTATCTTTTTCAGTTTTTCTTCTATTTTTACATTTATTATATCTTTTCATGACTGCAAAATCTGATTATGTTCAAATAGTTTACTTGAATATTCCTTTATACACATACATATCGAAACGTAACAAGGAGTATAACTCTTACCATATTGGGAAAGTGATATCCTTAATGCATTTGGCACTAATAAGTTTCGTTGAACAGAAAATCATTTGTCTGGCGCACTTGAGTATGAATGTTTTCTGGCTTGCATTTAGTGAATGGAAGAGGGGGAGGGTATCGTATCACCTAAATACGTGCTTGGAATTTTCATAGATAAATCTTACTTTCAAGAGGGTAAATGCTTTCGAAAGCACACGAAAGAAAAGTCACACAGACTTTAACATATTCAAAAGAAGAAGAAGAAGAAGAAGAAAAAACAAACAAATAATCTACACAATATCAGATAGAAAACTTTATTTGAAGGATTTTATAAAAATTTCAATGCTATTTTTTACTATATATTTTTACTTTTTTTTTTTTTGAACAAATCAACGAGTATCCATTTAGATAGAAAATTATTAATTTGGTTCAATTTGTGCTCCTTTGTATGTTATATGTTTTAAAAGGATAACAAAAAAAATTTTTTTTTGAATATACTCAATTTTTGAAACAAAATTTGATTGAAATTTTTCTATAGATACAAGAGAAAAAGGATTCAAAATGACTAATTATGATTTTTTGAGTACCATTAAAAGGGGTTCTTAATTAATTTATAAAAATTTCTAGCTAGAAAATAGGTTTTTAGCAATGATAATATGTTTTAAACACTGTGCGTTTGTTTGTGTCTAAGTCTCTGAGACAAGAGATAGAGGCCATTTTGTAGAGCCACAACCATAGGGGTTATTGGTCTATTTTATTACTCGTGAAGATTTGTGGTACCAGCTGCCCTAAGGAAACTGGTCGGTAGTTTGTTGGACAGAAAAGTCAGAGGTTGGTAAATATTTAAGCAGGTGAAAAGAAGGGCTTCGAAAAATATGATTGGGTCTTAAAATTCTACAATGAAAGGAGTCTAGCTTAAAAAGAAATTCCGAAAATTAATTTAACGAACGCGTTTTGCACCAAAATTTTGAAAGGTAGTAGTTTCTTCGAATTTTTAAATTTTTGTTTGTTTATTTGTTTATAAGTCTCTGACATAATAGCTAGAGGCCATTTTGTAGAGCCACGACCATAGGGCTCATTGAGCTATTTTATGGTTTGTGTGGATTTGTGGTGAAAGATTCTTAAAGGAAACTGGTCGATAGCTAATTGGACAGAAAATTCGGAGGTTATTATATATTTAATCAGCTGAAAAGTAGGTCTTACAAATGAATGTGTAGGTCTTAGAACTCTATAAGGAACGGAGTCCTGCTCAAAAAGAAATTCCGAAAATTAATTTAACGAATGCGTTTTGCACCAAAATTTTAAAAGGTAGTAATTTCTTCGAATTTTTAAATTGTTGTTTGTTTATTTGTTTATAAGTCTCTGACATAATAGCTAGAGGCCATTTTGTAGAGCCACGACCATAGGGCTCATTGAGCTATTTTATGGTTTGTGTGGATTTGTGGTGAAAGATTCTTAAAGGAAACTGGTCGATAGCTAATTGGACAGAAAATTCGGAGGTTATTATATATTTAATCAGCTGAAAAGTAGGTCTTACAAATGAATGTGTAGGTCTTAGAACTCTATAAGGAACGGAGTCCTGCTCAAAAAGAAATTCCGAAAATTAATTTAACGAATGCGTTTTGCACCAAAATTTTGAAAGGTAGTAATTTTTTCAAATTTTTAAATTGTTGTTTGTTTATTTGTTTATAAGTCTCTGACATAATAGCTAGAGGCCATTTTGTAGAGCCACGACCATAGGGCTCATTGAGCTATTTTATGGTTTGTGTGGATTTGTGGTGAAAGATTTTTAAAGGAAACTGGTCGATAGCTAATTGGACGGAAAATTCGGAGGTTATTATATATTTAATTAGCTGAAAAGTAGGTCTTACAAATGAATGTGTAGGTCTTAGAACTCTATAAGGAACGGAGTTCTGCTCAAAAAGGAATTCTGAAAATTAATTTAACGAATGCGTTTTGTACCAAAATTTTGAAAGGTAGTACTTTCTTCGAATTTTTAAATTTTTGTTTGTTTATTTGTTTATAAGTCTCTAATATAAAAGCAAGAGGCCATTTTGTAGAGCCACGACCATAGGGCTCATTGAGCTATTTTATGGTTTGTGTGGATTTGTGGTGAAAACTTACTTAAGGAAACTGGTCGATAGCTAATTGGACGGAAAATTCGGAGGTTATTATATATTTAATCAGCTGAAAAGTAGGTCTTACAAATGAATGTGTAGGTCTTAGAACTCTATAAGGAACGGAGTCCTGCTCAAAAAGGAATTCTGAAAATTAATTTAACGAATGCGTTTTGTACCAAAATTTTGAAAGGTAGTAATTTCTTCGAATTTTTAAATTTTTGTTTGTTTATTTGTTTATAAGTCTCTAATATAAAAGCAAGATGCCATTTTGTAGAGCCACGACCATAGGGCTCATTGAGCTATTTTATGGTTTGTGTGGATTTGTGGTGAAAACTTCCTTAAGGAAACTGGTCGATAGCTAATTGGACGGAAAATTCGGAGGTTGTTATATATTTAATCAGCTGAAAAGTAGGTCTTACAAATGAATGTGTAGGTCTTAGAACTCTATAACGAACGGAGTCCTGCTCAAAAGGGAATTCTGAAAATTCATTTAACGGATGCGTTTTGCACCAAAATTTTAAAAGGTAGTAATTTCTTCGAATTTTAAAATTTTTGTTTGTTTATTTGTTTATAAGTCTCTGACATAAAAGCTAGAGGATATTTTATAGAGCCACGGCCATAGGGCTCATTGAGCTATTTTATGGTTTGTGTGGATTTGTGGTGAAAACTTCCTTGAGGAAACTTGTCGATAGTTAGTTGGACGGAAAAGTCAGCGTTTGTTAAATATCTAAGCAGGTAAAAAGTAGGGCTTAGAAAATGAATTTTTGGGTCTTAAAACTCCACAATGGAAGGAGTCCTGCTCAATAAGAAATATCGAAAAATAATTTAACGAATGCGCCAAAATTTTGAAAATAAAAATTTCTTCGAATTTTTAGATTTTTCTATGTTTGTTTATATGGAAGATCTTTGACACAAGAGCTAAAGGCCATTTTGTGGAGTCACGACCACAGGGGTCATTGAGCTATTGTATATTTTGTGTGGGTTTATGGTGAAAGTTTCCTAAAGGAAACTGGTCGATATTTAGTTGGAGGGAAAACTTAGAGGTTGTTTAATATACAAGCAGGTGAAAAGTAGGTCTTAAAAAATATGGGGTCTTAGAACTCTATAATAGAAGTATTCCTGCTAAAACAATATTTCCGAAAAAACAATTAAAAATTGCACTTTGGGCCAAAATTTTGAAAGGTAGGAATTTCTTCGAATTTTTAAATTTCTGTTTGTTTGTTTATGTGGAAGATCTTTGAGATAAGAGGTGGAGGCCATTCTTGAGCGCTACGACCACAAGGGTCATTAGGCTACTTTATTTTTTTTTGTATAGGGTTCAGTGCCGATTTCCCCAATGAAACTGGTTGAAGTTACGTTGCTAGGGGCAATTAGAAATTTTTAAATGTTTTGGAGCAAATTCGATTGTCTTAGAAAATTAAATAAATAGAAACTTATTGGATGACTCGTAACTCGACAATTCTATTATTTAATAGATTATGTCGAATCTCATTGAATAACGGGTCATTGGATGACTCTCTAAGGCCGACAGTTTACCGATAAAAATGGTAATAGTTTAATTGACTGGAAAGTTGATCGCATTTTAAAATATCTTTCTAATTGTCCATACCTCATAATGGAAAAGGGACCTTTTACATAGAAAAATTCCACTTTATAGTTAATGATTCATTTTGTCAATGAGCTGGATGACAGCTAAAGATATTTTACGGTCATAAAGAGCTGAAGCCTTGAACATTAGAACTAAATTACCAAAAAATGTTTTGTAGCTAGAAGGATTGGTATTGGCGTGCCAAGTGACCGACCTACACACCATCAACTTTGCTCCCAACCTAGATTTCTAATCCGAGTATGAGAATTAAAGAAAAATGGATTGAGGAACAAATATATCTTTTTGTAACTCTAAGATCGATAAGAAAATGGACCAAGAATTTCTTTTGGATTTTAAGCGGGGCTTACTTAGATGGAGTTAGACAACTTTTCGACCAGTTTTAACAATGATAGAGTCCACCGGGGAAGTCCTTTGTGCTTCACTGGTTAGTCGAAATCGGCTCGGTAGGACTTAATCCTAAGGGGTCGTGGTTCCCAAAAATCACTTTACTTTCCATTTAAGTTTAATTTTCTCTTATTTCATTATCCTTTTTTTAATAAAAAGTACGGAAACAACGCTTGAAAATCCATCAGGCATCAGAAATACGGAAGTATCAATGCCAGCTTTCAGAAGAAAAAATCAATTGTGGATAAATATCTATATTACTCAAACACAACAACCCAAAATGGACATAATGGCCGCCTCTCCTACTTGACGAAGCATGGAACCGCACCAAAAAACTGAACGAAAAGCTAGCTGTCACAGATCGATCATCTGCTGAGCAAAGATAAGTGAACCGTCATCTCACTATCTCTTCTTATACTTTGTACACACTTGACATGAAAAACAGTATAAAAAATTTCTTTAGAGCAAGTGATTTATAAAAAAAAAAAACTTCTGTATTCTGACACATGAAATAAGAGAAAAGACCATTACCCTATTAAAAATGGAATTGATTTAGAATCTGTCCAACCAAGGGGAATGGGTCCACACGTGTATCTAACCTAGATCGCAGTTTTTTTAGGACGGTAGGGGTCATTTTTGCTGAGCAGTTGCTTATCTGACAAATAACTTCGCCAATTTGATCGAATGTTGCCTGCAGGAAAGTTTCAGCTACCAAAGAGAAAAGTTTTATTACGTAGAAGACATGTATCGCTACTGAGAGTGACATTAAAAAGGCTAGTGGACAAATGACATCCTTGAGGTATGCCATTTTCCATTAAATATTTCTGCGAAAAATGAACATTTCTCTTGACAGTTAAGGTCCTACCAGTTAGATAGAAACGGACCAGGTTTTGTGTCCCTGATTTAAGAAGTATTTTTACAAACATTGCTTAAGCAATTAAAGTGTCGCCTGCCATAACCTATAAAATATTATCTTTTAATATTGAAAAATACGAAAATTAATTTTCTCTTAAAGATTTTATCAAATTACACGATAGTTAAATTTACTTTTATAAAAAAAAATATCTTCAATAAAACAACAACAAAGTTTGAACAATTGTTTCAGATTAAATTCTAAAGTATCCAACATATTTCTGAAAAGAGACTTAAAAGCAAAGAAGAAAAAAACAAAGTAAATACTATAGAAAAAGAAATAGAAATTATTGCTACAATATAAGAGCCATTTTATTATTTGGCAAAAGATTGGTGGAAAAGATACTACAACAGAATATTTAATAAAAGAAAAGAAATTGAAAATTTGCAGAAAATACTGCTGTCGCAGGAAGATATAAGAATGGTCCTCAAATCATCTTGACAATGTGCTTGGTTCAACTATCACCGAAATGGCAAAATGTAAAATGCATTTTGAAACGAAACGAATAGACAAGGAGGACAGTTAACAGATGGTGAATATGGGCGTACAGCAGGAAGAGGGAGGATGTGATTCTTATAAAATGAGTTTTGTTTTGGCGGGAAAATGGAAAAGTTGAAAAGCGGCAGAGCCCATTAAATTTTAGA
Source organism: Atherix ibis (assembly GCA_958298945.1). NCBI lineage: Eukaryota > Metazoa > Arthropoda > Insecta > Diptera > Athericidae > Atherix > Atherix ibis. The sequence continues at coordinate 22,498,606 of OY282605.1, read as the reverse complement.
CTCGCCAAGTGTGATTTCCTTATCGGATCACCAACAGACCAAATGCCGTATCATCATAGAATCATAGAATTCCGTAAGAGCATAGCGCCCTAGACCAATAGAGCGATAGTGCAAAATGGTAGCGCCAGAATGTCCTGCGAGCACACCAGTATTTTTTGTTTGTTGTTGCAGTAATTGTAAATAAAAAAGTAGGTTGTCTGTTTGTTCAGCGAGCATTTCGAACTCATATTTCGCCTTCAGCCTGAGGAGCAGTATGTCCAAGGCATTAAGTTGTCTTTGACAAATTATCATAGCGATGGTGTCGGTTTAGTCCTTCATTCGGCAACTATGTGTTGTTATATTGGTGACGATGTTTGTGGCATTGTCGAAGCCATATTCACGATGGCCATTGGTGTTGGCATCACCTCTGGCATCACTTCGGTCATCACTTCTTCTCGCATTGGCACCACTCTTGCGACGGATGCTGCACTTTACCCAGATGATAGAGATGATACCAGAATCACCATCACTACTACAACTACTATTGGTACTTCTACTGCTACTATTATTGGCATTTGTGTTTATTGAAATAGAAAATCCATTCACGTTTCTATGCTGTCTTAGTGCACGCTTCTCAGAACCTCATCTACTCGTGCTGTGCATAAAGCACGTTTAAGTGCCAACTTTTTGTCTGATGAGCTGCGCCTCATTCCTTAGTATTTCAACTGGGATACCCATCCGTGTCACCCAATCCTTAAACAAAAGTTCAAGTGCTCATTCCCACTAGTAGTCTACCGGACCGAATTCAACCCTTTTTGTAAATCACCGAGCTTAATTGTACACAATGGATAGGATAGAACATAACTAAACCGAAACGAACAGTACTCGATGCACACCAAACAGAACACCATACATAACTACATGTTATCCTATTCTATACTCCTCTCTAACTCTAGCATTGAATCCTTTTTACCATATAGCATATAGAAAGTTGAAGAGAAAACTTTTGTTATCTTAACGTGGCCTATAAGAAATGCATCTTCGAAGCAGCAACTCCAGCAATTCGCACATATAACAAAATAAAGTGAATTTCCATCACCAAAGCGTATGTGTTCCTTAAGGATCACAATAAGAAAATTCTTTTATTTTCTCAGGACACTATCGTATTTTTTTGTTTTTTTGTTTTTTGTTTTTTTGCTCACACTGCTTTTTGCACAATTACCCTACGGATTTTTTTTTTACATTTTTCACTTATGCACTTCCTTTAGTCGGTCTTTTATAGTTTTTTTCGTCAACGAAATTAATTATTTTTTTCATAAACACACACATACATAAACACACAGCCACACATACATATATGATCCTAGAATATCCCCGTATGACTATGTTTTCTCAGTTCAACTTGGAAAGTTATTTGTTAGTTTGAAAAGGATTATCATCGACTGAATTGAAAAATAAAAGAAATGTCCTTTTTTTTTGTTTATGCTATAAACGCAATTTCTACTAAACTCTAGCTAAATGGTTATGGATGGTTTTATAGCAATTAGAAATTTTCCACCTGGATTAACTAGAAAATTTATTAAGGAAAGTAGAATCAAGAAAAATTTTCGAAATTTTTTGTCTTCTTTTTTTTTGCTCCTTTTTAGTTTGCAGCTTAAAAATGATATTATTTAACATGAAGTGAATGGAATATCTTCATTTACCCAACTGAGTTTGTGATTGCGAAATTGAATTGAATCTAATTTTGCAAGCGTTTCGAAGGATAATTAAATAAAAATTTCTCGAAAGCTGATTGAAAATTAGATTTTTTTTTTTATCTAATTTGTTTGTAATTTTTCAACATTTTAACAATATTTGTTTGTGAGGATTTATTTTTCTTGTATTTTTTATTTTTATTCTCTTTATTTTAAATAAATTTGTTATGCTAGCCTTAGTCCTTAGTTTGCGGAGATTTGTTCGTTGCCTCAAGTTAATTTGGTAACGCATAAGTCAACGAAACTTTTCTTACGGTTTGGATAAATTTGGCAACAATGCAAGTGGAAAATTTCAGATGTTTCGTTGAGTGATCGTAAAAGCTAATTGGGCGGTGGATTATAAACCGGAAATGCTGTTTTATAGGAATTTTTCTGTATGAGAAAATCAATGATTTCTATTTTTAGTTTATCCATTTTTTGATTCTGAAAGTATAGTATTACCATTTGTTAATTTTTATAAAAAAAGTATTTTTAAAGATAAATTTTTATTAGCATAATATTTTCCATTTTGTCAATGAAATAAATAATATAACAATATGTTAAAATTGTTCAAGTTTTCAACACGTTAGAATTATAAAATATAATATAAAATTATAAAATTATAAAAACGTAAAACGATATTTTCTTTCAAAATGTTTTTAATAAAACCAAAATTTGTCCTGCTTTGTTTCTTGCGATACTGTTTTTTTAAAAAAAATTACATAGGGTCCAGGTTGAAATCTTTAAGTCGATTTTTAATACCGGCTATAGCGATCAGAATTAATTTTTAAAGAAAGAATGACACATTCAAACCATAATTCGCCACTTTTCGCAGATATAATTGCTCCTCTATAGTTAGTTGTGGATTTTTAGAGCCGCATATATGGTAATTTTTGCTTATGAACTAAATCGAGTGAGAAATAAATATTATTATGATGACCATAATCTCCTCTTAAATCGTGAAATGTATATATTTAAATGAATTTTTAATTTAAATAAAAAAAATTTACAAATTTGTCAGAAAATCCATTTTTTTCTAATAAAATAAACACATTAGAGAATTATCCATTTTACAGTTTGGAAAGTATAGCCCTGTCATTGTATAATTTTTTTTTAAAATGTATTATTAAATATAAAATTTATTAAGAAACTAAATTTGCCATTTTGAATTAAATATAAGATCTATACAAAATTTACGAATTATGTGCTGAAACAATAGGTTTTGAATGCGGATTCTTCGAACAAATGTTCACCATAGAAAAGGGTTATTACTCAATCAGTGAATACGTAAACAATCAACATTTTTTTGTTGGTTATGAGACTTTAAAAATCCACAAGTAATTGGTAAAAAGTTACTGTATCCATAAAAAGTATCGGTTTGAAGATGGAGCGACCATTACTATCACTTGTGAGCCCCTGTAAGCGGGTTAATTATGAAATATGGTTAAACAATGATCAATGCCAGAAGTACCAACAATTAACAAGATTACTTACTGTAATTCTTGGAGTCAGATGCCTCACGGTGGGGTCGGGTGCCTCACGGTGGTTGGTTATACCGTGCTCGACTAAGCTGAGGTATTTTTTTCATATAATTATACAAAAAAAAACCTCACCTTGGTCGAGCACGGTATCATCGAAAAGAAATTTCCAGTGGAAATCATCAAAAGACAAAGTATAAAACTTTAACCAACTAAAACCATCTTCCTTGGCCATATTTCTTTATCTCCCCATGGAACCATCGTCAGGCATTAATTGATTGAAAGTGAATTATTTCGACCGTTTTCTTTCACGCTTACCCAGATGTAATCTTTTTAGGACTGTTGTCAAAAGGACTTCGATAGCCACCCAAGCAGTTCTTGAGCTTAATATTACAGCTACGACATTCTTCGGCGTCAGGAACCCAACAGCGCATTTCTGAACATCTTCTTTTTTAGCACTGAATCGGCTGCAGTAAAGGAACACGTGCTCCGTGCTCTCCAATATCCCATCATAAGAAGGGCGCATTGAGCTAGAATCCAATTTAGAGCGAAATTGGTAAGCCCGAAAACGTTCCTATCCAATTAAAAATTGGGAAAGTTAAGTAGACTTCGGTGAGTCCCAACGATTTTGCCACCTTAACCTGCTTTCGATTCTGAAACGATGTGAGTAAATTTCCTATCATAAAAATGTACGCCACAACAATATTAATAAATATGCAATTGCCCCCATCTGAAATCAGCGCCTTTGAGCAGTATCCATGTGTCAGTAGCTTTTAGATTATATTCCGTTTCAAATTTGGCGCTTCTTACACACTAGAATCTAAGATAGAAATTAAAAACTATGAAGCTTTACTTAGAATTTTTTTAAAAAAAAACCTTTTTACCAACTAAATAAACGACCATAAATTTAACAGAATATTTTTATTCACTATAAAAAAATGGAGAAAAAAAACCCACAAAATTAACCCAAAAAAAAAGAAGAAAAAATCCTCATTAAATATATTAAAATTAACCTAATCGAAATTAAATTCTATTTTGTTAGACAATTAATCAATTAGATTACAAAAAAAACTTCATATTCAAAATATTGCCTTTTTTATTTTAGCAAAAAATCTATAAAATATTAATTATAAAACAATTAAACACGAAACAAACCGTTTCTTTAGCGTTAGCGGGGTTGGTGGGGGCGGTGGGATGTGTTTGTATAAGGGTTACTATATTCTTAAGGATATACACTCGTGATGGCAGTCGTCAACCCGCACACACAGGGGCCATTTGTGTGAAATTACAGGCTGGCGCCATTTCGAGCCGTGCATTCATCCATCACTTCCACGACATAGAAATATGGCGGTAGCTGACGTATTCTAATACCTACCGGAAAGTAGACCGCTGTGAAAACGGAAGTGTCCACTCCTTAAAATTCGCTTTCACATGACGACAGGTGTAAATTGCAGTCGATATTCTTACCAATACTCTTCGTTCGATGTTTTTTCGTGTTCGATTTTGTGCCACTCATGTTCGTCTGTGTTAGTGTTAGAAAATTTTTTTTTTAAAAACATTTTAAAAATTGAAAAAAAAAATCCCTTTTCTTTTCAAAAAGGATAAATTCCAATTTCTTGAATGGGAATATTTCGAAATTGATGATTTTGCTAATCGATTATTTAAAATTTCTATTAATTATGATTTGATAGTGTGCGAAAATTGTTGGTGGGTGTTTTTTTTTTTTTATATTGAAAATAACCACCAACAGATGGTGTCCTAATCGCATGGAAACTTGAAATTCAACCGAAACGTGGGTTGATAATTTCTGTGATCAATGAAGTAGAACTTGTCGAACTGGTTTCGAATTTTTATTATACGATACAAATGCACACCATCCCAATATTCAAATCGATTTGACATTTTGCGATAGAAATCATCTTAGCCCCCATTATGTAATATTTCGTATACGCAATTCGTTCCGAATTTAACTTGGAGCAGACCTTCTTAAATACGATTCGATGAAATTTTCCATAGAATTAGCAATGATTAATGGCGTGTGTGTTGTGTTTGGTTTGGTTCGCAAGTTTCAGTTCGACTATATTGGTACCGATTTTGTTTGGATTTATTATTTTGTCTTCTATATCGACAGAATTGGTTTGTTTGCCTTTTTATTCTCTTCAGTTCTTCCGAACCAGTTAATTTATTTTTTAGTCTCCTCCAATTTATATCTTTTCCTGACCCATCTAGCATTTTATTCACAATGGATACGATACTCTGAGATTTATTCAATTTTTTGTTATTCGATTTGGTTTTATTTTGAATCATGGGGGATTGGAGGGTGGCACTTGACTTGTTCATGAATTACTGAGTATTTGGAGAGGTTTTTCTTCTTGTGCAATGATCTAAGCCCAGAATTCATAGAATACAATAGATGATGAAATAATAAAAAATCAATGATTCGTTGTTAATCGTATGAGAACATTTACTGTACTCGTAAAGATGGTGAACAGCTTTTCATTATTGCCAAATGAAATTTCCCCGAAAAGGGGATCGGGGACCATGGCGACAGCAGCACTGACGGGAATGACGGAAGCAATCGTTTACCATTCAGTTCGTAAGAGCACAACGATTTTGGTTACAAAAGTAATTGATTTTAGTATGAAATTTGACGTAAAAAATAAAGTTTATTAATATATGAAATTTTTCTTATTGTTGAAAATATTAAAATATAATTTTTTATACAATTGAATTAATTTATTGTTAAAAAAATTATAAATTTTTTTCAGAAAATCCATTTTTTTCCTAATGAATTAAACATTCAAAAAAAAATTAACTTTTAAAATAGAGAATTATTCATTTTGCAGTTTGGAAAGTATAGCACTGTCATTTAATAAAGTTTTATTAAAATATATTATTAAATATAAAATTTATAAAAAAATAAAATTTGCCATTTTATAATTAAATATAATATATAAAAAATTTATCAATTAAGTGCTAGAACAACAGACTTTGGGTGCGGATTCTTCGAACAAAATGTTCGCCATCGAAGAGTGGATCCGGAAATAACCAAAATTTTAGAGCCTCATATATCAAAAATTTTGGTTATTAACAGACTGATTCTCGATTGGTGGATCTGTAAATAACTTAAATTTTTTATCATATGAGGCTCTAAAAATTCACAAATTATTATTATTGTATCCATAAAAATATATCGGTCTGAAGATGGAGCGACCATTACTGTTAATGCAGAGCCCCTGTAAGTGGGTTACTTCTAAAAGAACATTAAATAATGGTTATTACTAAATTTACAAGATTACTTACTGCAACTCTCTGAGTCGGGTGCCTTACGGTGGGGTCCAGTGCCTCACTAAGGTGGAATTTATCTAAAGATAAAATGTGAAACTTGAAGCAACTAAAACTACCTTACTTGGCCACACTTTTATATATCCCCACGTAACGTCAGTCAGGCATTAATTCCTGGGGCAGGGAAAAGTGAATTATTTCTACTGTTTTCTTTCACGCTCATCCAGACGTAGTTTTTTTAGGTCTGTTGTCGCAATAACTTCAACAGCCTTCCAAAAAGTCCTCGAGTTCAATATTAGGGCCACAATATTCTCTGGCATCAGGGACCGCAACAGCGCATTTCTGAGCCTCTTCTCTTACCGTATTAAATCGGCTGTAATAAAAGAACACGTGCTCCGCGCTCTCTGCCATTCCATTAAAATCCGGGTTAAAACGGAATTGATAAGCTTTATAAACGGATCCACCACCGAGATGAGTCCATCTACCATCGGGGGCATTATCCCAACGATTTTTAAACCTCCTCATAGACTCATATCTTTTCTCCGGTAATAAGTCCATGAGGAGGTGGAAAAATCGTAGAGATCAGGCCATAGCGTTATACCGACCTCTCCGGTGATACATCCTCTGTAGCTTATCTGCCAGTATTTCGATTGGTATAATTTCGGTCACAACACAAATGGCCTGTTATGAAACTGTTCCGAATGTGCAGACCACCCTCAATGCGCTAATATGGTAGACAGAGACAACTCAACGTGTGTAGGCTGCTCTAATCAACCCATCCACCCAAATTGGTGCAGCAAACAGCAGGATTGACCCAACCACGGTCGCCAACAGAGCCCTTCTACTTCGGCTAGGTCTGCCAAGGTTCGGCATTAGGTGCGCCAACGCTATTATTGTCCCAACAGACTTTAGAGATGGTCGCGAGATCATCTTATGTTCGCCAATCCTAAGGGTGATACTCTCTCTACTCGTCCTGTCCGTGATAAGAACTGGGTCAGTCTTATGGTCCGTCAGCCTAAGACCAGCTCCCAGGAGCGTACTTCGAACAGAACCAACAGTCTCGTTACAGTTCTGTTCTAACTCTTCCACACATTTTCCACTACGACCACAGCAACATTGTCAGCGAATGTGATAATTTTCGCCTTCTCTGGGATATGGAGCCAGGGAATACCTATTCATCACATTCTATAATAGAATACTCATAACCGGGCCCCACTGAGACCCCCTCCCCAATGATCCTGTATGATCTGTCCCCACCACTGTACAAAAGAATTCTACTTCTCAGGTAGTCTTCTATTACCCTGGTAATGTACTCCGGCAACCAAGTTGAGGTGCCTTTGGGTGAAATGTGGTAGCAATGGTTGCGTGCGCAGTTTTAGGAGTGTGCTGAAGAATACCAGCTATCCCGGGAGCTATAATTGTAGATGATAATGGAGGCTGAGGTAGGCCTTGATACTCACAGTTAGAGTAACTGGCTTGTAAATGGTTAAGAATTTGATGGATGGACTCCTTGATTGGTTCATGAATGGAACAGGATGACTGGTTTTGTTATAGCACAGAATGTTAAAGTAGGTAGGTTGAGGCTACTTGCCATAAGAAGGTACCAAAATGGGGCTCATTAGAACGAGCGAAAGACGTATAAGGAAACCAAGAGGTTGAGAATTGAAGGTACGGAAGAAGGCTATGGTAGAGTTGAGTAGAGGCAACTTGCCACAGGACGGAAAGCAGTTTGAGGGTTCGACTGCATGAGGCAGTTTAAGCAATAAATCAAAGAAGAGGTGGAGGTTTAAAATGCGCATGCTGAATGCAGCTGTCTGGACCTAGTCAGCTGGGCTGGTTTTTTATATTGATTGGGCTGATAGGTATGCCACGCTAACTAAGAGAATAATTTGGACTCCCAGGATCTTGTTACTATGGCCTCTTCTATCCGTCAGCTTTTCTTCGTGTAATTAAGGATTACAAAAACCAATTAATCTATACCGAAAATTGCCTACTGGTCTTGACAAACTCGTGTACCAGAGATGTCCTAGCGGTACATAGGAATTTACAAGCTTCCTTACCGTAGCTTAATAAGTGAAATACAACCCAAAATACTATTTAAAATATTATAACCCAGGGAATCGGGTGCTCCATGGTCTTAAAACACACTTTGCCCGACAATGATGATAGTGTTATGATACGGTAATTTTTGGATTATGAAAATTATTCCCTGAGCGCAGAACTAGGATAAGTAAGGTAACAAAAATTTTAATTTGAAATAAACGTTAAGTTCAAAAGCGAACGGCTTCTTACGACCGTATTCAGAAAACACCTTTCTTTGCCTTGGAATGCTTGTAGCCAGCTTTTGCGAAAATTGTTGGGGTATTTTCGAAGGTTTTGACAATCTTCGGTACTGCCTCACTCACAATAATAAAAATAAATTAATACCGAATTACGCTTAAATGAATTGACGACGCCAAAAGTATGAGTCTCTCCATGGAACGGGAAAGAAACAAATTAAAAACAGTCCGTAAAAAATCGGTTAGTAAGAAAAATAATTTAATTTTTATAAATTTCAAATATAATAATTTAAAAAAAATAAGAACAAATCTGAAGCTAGGAGAAAAATGAACAAGAAATGATGGAAGGTGTAAAAATTGGTAGAGACAAAAATATCATTTGAATAAACGCTGAAGAAAAAACAAAATCTTAGATAAAAAAAGAAAATATTTCAAAAAGGAATTATACAGATTTTGGGGTATGGCCAGGGACAGTTTCCCTGGTCTTTTTGGGAGTGCCTTTTTAAACGGCGATGATAAGTATCTTCTCTACCCGTAATTTGAGGATTGAAGAACTTAAAAAAAATGGATTAAAAATTCACATTAGAAAATTTATTTTCTTGCATAACAAAAAAAAATTTAGACCTAAAAAAAAATTAGAAAAAAGAAGAAAAACAAAATTAATTAAGTCAAAATTGTCTTTAAATTGTCTATTTAAAAAACATATTCTCTTTTAAATTATTTCAAATTTAATTCAAAGTATTACAATTTCCTTATAAGTACTATGAACGTGTTCAGTTTTTATGTAATTTATTTTTAATTTATTTAATTTTTGTTTTATAGTCCAAAAAGTTCGGAGGATGGATAATTTTGGGATTTTCTTATGTCAATTTCATGCCCTTTTATTAATTTTTTTAAAAATATATAAAAACTCATATCTAAATAGATAATTATTAAATCTTGAAAGATTTAAAACCCAACATCCGTCAAGTAATGGCAGAATTATAGAACAAAACATGAGAAAAAGTCTTAAAAAGTTACCACCAAAAGATTGGGCCCTACCAATAATTTTGTTTGATATATTTTTAGAAATAATTAAAAATGGCAAAGTTTTTGCAATATGCAAAAATGAAAGTTAATAAAATTTTAAATCAAAAAAATTCTTTTAGTTATATAAAGTTTAAGAACTACAAATTGGATAACTCCTCAGTAGGAAAATTGTTTAAAAAAACTAAATTTATTTATGTAAAAAAAAAGAAAGTGTAAATAACTTTTAAATTATTTTGACATAAATTATAATAAAAAAAGGAGTCTTAGAATTTTCAATAGTAGTTATTTTATTACGAGTACATAGAGAATATGATCTAGTTTTCAGACGAACCTCATACTCGTAGACTAAAAAGAGCTCATTTTGCCAAAGGGACATCGTTTCAGATACTAAAATTACAGATACTGGAAAAAAATCCTTTTCTATCTCTTCTTATACACCACATACAAGTATGATATTTATTGATATCTTAGCGTTATCCTTATACAAGTTTCTCGTATCTTATCATAAAGCGTAGCCTGCCCCTTTTGGCCAAATCTCTACTGGCTGTTTGCTGCCTGCTGCCATTAACTATAAAATTTTCAGTTCGTCGCATGTAAACTTTTTCTACAGCAGTCATAAATAATAAAAGAAGTCGCTGCAGTTTCAATTTCGCGTACCCCCATTATATATGGATATACGAAAAAATATTGCACACACGCACATAAAAGATTCTAAAAACACACTTTGGAAGGCCGTTTATCTATAATAAATTTCACATTAAAATTGGACCGGAAATTTATCCAAATATACACGAACGACAACTTGTATAACATTCAATAATTTATTGCTTAGCTGTGAGTAAATAAATACACTTAAATATTGTTATGGAAGGCCTTGTCGATGAAGTATTGATGATTTGTTCGTTGCCTAAAATTTAAATAGATGGCGCACAAATCAGCATGGAGTTTTGGGTGTACTACTTTCAGTTTTGGGAGAACAAATTTTCTTTATTTATGAGCGTTTTATATAGGGTGTCCCAAACATCAGGAAAGCAGGAAACTACTCCGATGCTAATTCCCCAAAACCACTTTCTTTTCCATTCTAATTTAATTTCCTTATCCCGTTTATCCTTGGTCTCCAAATGGCCTTTAAGGTCGTTGCGGTTAGAATATACATTTCAGTACTAATGTTACTTGAAATTATAACAAACAAACAAACAAGCAAAATGACTCATGCAGTAATTTTATTGTTTCTCGGGCAACTTCCATGAAAGGTATGCGGTAGTGTGCGGGAACAATGGGAGGGAGGGTCGTTCGGCAGATGGTGCGTGGCTGACCACAGGGATCTCTGGCCGGGCCTACCATCTGGAATATGATGATGAACGGTCTTTTGGTGCAGTTAGAGGAGACCGATTGCGGTGTGATCGCATATGCGGATGATCTTTTACTTTTGAATGAGGGGGGGAATAGGTCTGCAGTAGAAAAAGCGGGAAGCCGCTATATGCAGATGGTGTCTGAATGGGGGAATAGAATAGGAGTAAATGTTTCCGAAAGGACAACTGTGTGTATGTTGTTGAAGCGTTTTTGGCGGACAGTAGGCCGCCCAATATTCGTTTAGAGGCGGTCGGGGTACGATACGCGCGGGAAGTAAGGTATCTTAGAATAAAGGTTGGAGAGAGGCTGAACTTTCGGCCTCACTTGCAACATCTAACGGGGCCCATAGCCGGTTTAGTTGGCAAGCTGGTGGGAGTATTTCGCAAAGAATGGGGACTTCGATCCAGAGCGGTGAAAGTCCTGTGCAAGGGTGTGTTTGTTCCGTGTGAAATATATGCGTCGTGTGTATGGGCTGACATTATACGCCACCAGTGTGCAAGGGTGGGCATAAATTCAGTTCAGCGTCTGGCTTTGTAGGCATGTTTGAATATATGTAGAACCGTGTCAACCGATGCGATGCAGGTTCTCATGGGAGAAATTACATGGGACCTGGAGGTGCTGCGTGCGAGCATTCACTACCGTCTACGGCGCGGCATCCCGCTTGCTGGTTGTCCAGTTTTTAATGAAGGGTTCAGAATCTTAGCCCACGCCAGCGGCGTGTACTGGTCCTGAATAGAATGTATGAAATTTGGCAGCGTCGATGGGATGAAAGTGTGAATGGCAGATGGACGCACATGTTCATTTCGGATGTGTGCTTTGCATCTGCGTATGAATTTGAATTTGGTCTGTACCTTGAGTATTCACTCACTGGACAAGGCAGTATGAATTGGTTCCTGTACAGACGTGGTCTGGCTGCGGAGGCTAGATGCCCTTGTGGGGCGGCGGTTAACAGTGCAAAGTACCATCTCATTGAGTGTGACCTGTACGGGGATTTGCGTGACTTAGGTGCATGTGGAATCGTGGTGTATGATGAGAGTGAAGTGAGTGGTGTGTTAGGTATGAGAGAACGGTATGAATGCCTTAATAGATTTGCCGTGGCACTTTTTGAGAAGAGAGCGAGAATAGCGCGTGAAAGGGAACGCAAGGTGGCTACAACCGGGTGAAAGACCAAGGTCGATTCCGGTTGTATTTTCGGGTCTTAGCAAACCCGCGTACCTGAACTGGCCTACCGGTACCTAGTAATTTACAAAATTCCTTACCGTAGTTCAATGCGCGGAGTACTCTTAAAACAAAAATTGGTACTACGGGAGTAGGGGTGCCCAACAGTGTTGGAACACACTGTGCCCGACAATGGTGAGGTGCCTTAGACAATAGTGAGGTGCCGTAGGCAGCAACGTAGTGGCTGTGGTTAATACCCATATCGCGGGTACGGTCTAGGGGTCACTGATGGGAGATGCTGGTAATTATCTTGGGCGCTGTCACTGCTTATGACAGTAGAGGTTTCGATAGGCCTTACCACGAACAGTTGAAGTAATCAGCTTGTAACTGGTTACTGACTGTAAACTGCCAGTAATGGTGGTGCATTGATTGAGCATAACTCAATCCCTATAGTCGTAGGCATCTCGTGATTTTATGTTTAACGAGAGATAAGTTACGTTAAATAATATAATATTACTGTTTTTAGGGCTGTACGGCACGTGGCACCGTTTTGTTAAAACCACGTATCGTTTACATTCATCGAAATTTATGCACAAAAAGCTGTATTATCATCTCGTGATAGCGAGCACCATTAACTGTTATTGCCTGACCAACTGCATTTTCAAAGAAGAATGGTCCGATGACAGAAATCATCTTCGCAACAAAAGGGGCACTCTACACTCTAAATTTATTTGGCTGAGTAATGCCAAAGGGAGGATTTGGGCAAAGGCCAGGAAAAGAGGTAACATCTAAGTCTCTCCCATCACCTTCGATGGTAGGCTTCACCGTTTTTCCATTTCAATTTTTATACCTCCCTTCTCAGTTTCTATTCCTTTCCCTTTACCAAGATGGTTTTGTTTCATTTCTAATTTATTTTTTTATTAAAGCAAATAAATTTTCTCTTACTTCTTTTTCCTTTTAACAACAACCAACCGACCTCCCTCCCCCCTTTTCCACACTAAGGAGAAGTTACCACTTTTAAGTGTCTCCATTTTCACTTAAATATTTTTGCCATGATAATCTTTCTGGTTATGGTGGGTAAAAGAGCATCACTTTGCACACACTTTGAACACCCCCTTTCTCTTTCTCTTTCTTTCTCTCTGAATATAGTCGCCACTGGCTATATTCCTGTAAAAGGTACGGTCATAATTTTACATCCCAAATTTAAATACCTTTCTCTTCCCATCCAACACTGAAAAATTTCTATTAATACCTTGCGAGTATATTTTGGGGGGGGGGGGATAGGGGAGAGGATTTTCAATAAAGATTTATGTACAAGCACATCCTGTAAAAACAAAAAAATCCTATCAATAGATTCGATTATTATTTTCATTTTCATAATCAATTTTTTTTTCTTCATGAATTTTTCTTATTTTTTCGTATGTTTCGAAAATTTCTTTATTATAAAATTTTTTTTCCGAATCATAAATAAAATCATTCCCCATTCAATTTTAATCAATAGAAAATACAGGAGTATAGATAAGTTGTTTGGAATAAGGATAAAAACAAAAATGCACAATGATAAAAGCTTTTTGGCTCATAACAGTCATTGACATCGACATCGACATAAGCAAAATCATCGTGGCTTCTTCTCATTTTTTACCCCCTATTTTGTGGTAGTAATGCTGCTGCTATAGTTCACATAGGATACGCTTAAACTATGTATCTCTATAGTCCTTGTAGAGTTTTTTTTGTTTAACTTTCTTTCTTCTTCTGGTGTTTTGGTGTTTTGGTTGTTGCTACCATCATCAATAGGACCACACTCACATAGATATTTTGTCGAAAATTCAACCTTTTACTAAAAATAAATACATTCGAAAAGTTCTTTCAACGACGTCATCGTCCTCATCAACATCAGCATAATTATGTGGTTCCTACTATAATACACACCGTTGAGCTTTATCCGCAGTCTAGGTTGAATGAATTCACGGTTCTATATGGAAAAAAAGGAAACAACAACCGGAGAGCATCGTTCTGTTGTGATGTACAAAAAATAATTAGCTTAAAATCCAGGTCAACGAAGGAACAACTATAGGCATAGGTTGTTCATAATCCTGCCAACATCAAAGTTGGTTGGTGCCTGTCTCTTTGAAAAATTCCGAGATTTTCATAAAATTATTTTCGATAATATTTTTTCACAGTCATATTATAATTTCTTATTATTATCCTGCAAGAAATGCCAATCCGTACTGTATCGGTTAAGTACCAAATAATATTCAACAACATGACTTTTATACGTCAAATAGAAATTAATATCCTTTTTTTAATTAGGCATTTTTAGTTTGTTTTATTGAAGAAAACCAATAACCCATGAAATCCATTGTCTTTCCTAAATAAATAACCGGAAAATATAATGTGGTAAAATCTATTTCACCAAGATTTGTATCTGAAAATACTTTTTTATATATAAAATCGCATCAAATAAAAACTTATCCAATTTATACTTCGTAAAGTAAAAATTATTAAAAAAAGATTTTCTATTTTATACTATTTTAATTATGACATCATATATTAAATATAATAATTATTGAAGTTATATTACAACACGTTTTTACAAAAAAAAAAGTCTAGCGCTCTAAAAAAGCACAATCTTAAAGAGCAATTGGTATTACAATATCTCAAAATTATGAACCCTGGTGAGTTTTTGTAAGAAAAAAAGTAAAAATATTGACGTTTATGGCTTTTGTGAAAATCAGATATGGACCAGATTGAAATCTTTAAGTTTGGGTCAAAAATAAGTCAGCTATCATGCGGCCATTGCGCTGAGAACAGACGGAAACAGTCTCTTCTTCTTTATGGTCATTATAAAATTTTCGGAAAAAATATTCTGTAAAAATTTCCAGTAACAATTGTCAGGAAAAATTGTCAGTAAAAATTTTCGGTTAAAATTGTTAGTAAAAATTTATGGTAAAAATAAAAAGTAAAAATTTTCGGTAAATATTTTCAGTAAAAGTTTTTGGTTTAAATTTTCAGTAAAAATTTTCGGTACAAATTTTCAGTAAAAATTTTCGGTAAGAATTTCCGGTTAAAATTTTCAGTAAAAATTTTCAACAAAAAAATTTCGGTAGAAATTGTCAGTAAAAATCTTCAGAAAAAATTTACAGTTAAAATATTCTGTAAAAATTTCCAGTAAAAATTGTCAATAAAAATTTTCAGTTAAAATTGTCAGTTAAAATTTTTGGTTAAAATTGTCAGTAAAAATTTTCGGTAAAAATAATCAGTAAAAATGTATAGTAAAAATTTTCGGTAAAAACTTTTGGTAAAAATTTTCGGTAAAAATTGTCAGTAACAATTTACAGTAAAAATGTATAGTAAAAATTTTCAGTAAAAATTTTCAGTAAAAATTTTCAGTAAAAATTTTCAGTAAAAATTTTCAGTAAAAATTTTCAGTAAAAATTTTCAGTAAAAATTTTCAGTAAAAATTTTCAGTAAAAATTTTCAGTAAAAATTTTCAGTAAAAATTTTCAGTAAAAATTTTCAGTAAAAATTTTCAGTAAAAATTTTCAGTAAAAATTTTCAGTAAAAATTTTCAGTAAAAATTTTCAGTAAAAATTTTCAGTAAAAATTTTCAGTAAAAATTTCCGGTAAAAATTTCCGGTAAAAATTTCCGGTAAAAATTTCCGGTAAAAATTTCCGGTAAAAATTTCCGGTAAAAATTTTCAGTAAAAATTTCCGGTAAAAATTTTCAGTAAAAATTTCCGGTAAAAATTTTCAGTAAAAATTTTCAGTAAAAATTTTAAGTAAAAATTTTAAGTAAAAATTTTCAGTAAAAATTTTCAGTAAAAATTTTCAGTAAAAATTTTCAGTAAAAATTTTCAGTAAAAATTTTCAGTAAAAATTTTCAGTAAAAATTTTCAGTAAAAATTTTCAGTAAAAATTTTCAGTAAAAATTTTCAGTAAAAATTTTCAGAAAAAATTTTCAGTAAAAATTTTCAGTAAAAATTTTCAGTAAAAATTTTCAGTAAAAATTTTCAGTAAAAATTTCCGGTAAAAATTTTCAGTAAAAATTTCCGGTAAAAATTTCCGGTAAAAATTTCCGGTAAAAATTTTCAGTAAAAATTTCCGGTAAAAATTTTCAGTAAAAATTTCCGGTAAAAATTTTCAGTAAAAATTTCCGGTAAAAATTTTCAGTAAAAATTTTCAGTAAAAATTTTCAGTAAAAATTTTCAGTAAAAATTTTCAGTAAAAATTTTCAGTAAAAATTTTCAGTAAAAATTTTCAGTAAAAATTTTCAGTAAAAATTTTCAGTAAAAATTTTCAGTAAAAATTTTCAGTAAAAATTTTCAGTAAAAATTTTCAGTAAAAATTTCCGGTAAAAATTTCCGGTAAAAATTTCCGGTAAAAATTTTCAGTAAAAATTTCCGGTAAAAATTTCCGGTAAAAATTTTCAGTAAAAATTTTCAGTAAAAATTTTCAGTAAAAATTTTCAGTAAAAATTTTCAGTAAAAATGTTCAGTAAAAATTTTCAGTAAAAATTTTCAGTAAAAATTTTCAGTAAAAATTTTCAGTAAAAATTTTCAGTAAAAATTTTCAGTAAAAATTTTCAGTAAAAATTTTCAGTAAAAATTTTCGGTAAAAATTTTCGGTTAAAATTTTCAGTAAAAATCTTCAGAAAAAATTTACAATAAAAATTTACAGTAAAAATTTTCGGTAAAAATTTTCGGTAAAAATTTTCGGTAAAAATTTTCATTAAAAATTTTCGGTAAAAATTTTCTGTAAAAATTTTCGGGTAAAAATATTCGGTAAAAATTGTCAGTAAAAATTTTCAGTAAAAATTGTCAGTAAAAATTTTCAGTAAAAATTTTCAGTAAAAATTTTCAGTAAAAATTTTCAGTAAAAATTTTCAGTAAAAATTTTCAGTAAAAATTTTCAGTAAAAATTTTCAGTAAAAATTAAGTTCGGCCCAAAAAAAAGTCTGGCATCATGCGGCCATAGCGCTCAGAATAGACGATAACGGCAGATAAAATAACTTATAGGTTTTTAGAGCCCCATCTAAATGGAAAATTTTGCTTATATCCCAAAATTCAAAAAATGAACCTCATCACTTAAAAAAATTTATCAAAATATCCTCTTAAAGCGGAAAATATAGAACTACACCAGATTTATTACTTTTATCGAAAAATGTTTGCTCTTAATTATTATTATTTAAATTTAATAATAATTATGGCAATAATTTCTCTAAATAAATTAATTTAGTTTTATTATAAATAGATTAAAATTATCAAAACAATAAGACTATAGTTTCCAAACTGTAAAATAAATAAGCCTTTAGAGATTTTATTAAAAAACATTTTAAAAAAAAATAATTTTCCTTAAAAAGAAATGTTTCTTTTTGATTTTATTGTAGAAAAAATCATATTAACTTCCTAAAAAAAACCATAAAAAGCTTATTCATTTGTTTTGAGATTTATTTTGAACAAATTGGAAATGTTTAAAAATAATTGAAAACTTGAATTTTATATAAAATGTTTTTGCACTAACATTTCACTTAGTGAAATATTAAATTGATATAAACTTAGATCTTTAAATATTCTATAATATAATAATTTTTTTCTATAGACCGATAGTATTACAGGAATTGATATTGTTTCCAGATAGACATGATATCCTATTTTTTAATTTGCGGTAAACCAAATTCACCTACAAAATAGTTTTGTAAATTTTCGTGATTAGTCTTGGAAGAAAATTTTACTTCCCTTAATTTATAAATAAATAAAGAAATTCTACTTTTGAAAAGCTGATCTGAATTTGTGATAAATTATGGCGAATGCACGCAAAACTGAAAGGAAAACGAACGGAATTGGTGTATACAATTTGGACTGCATTGGAAGCTGAATTAATTCAGGACACGTGGAATTGCAAGGAGTCCACAAGGAATTTTTTTTTTTTGCAATCCAAGATGGGAAGTACCTTTGTTGCTCAGTACCAAAGTTCGAATGAAATATTTACGAACGTAGAAGTTCAGATTTTCAGTTTTATTTGAGACAGAAACAAAAACGGAACTGAAGACATCCACCGAAAATAACAGATTCGATAAAAGTATCAAGGGAATGGACAATGGATACAGAATAGGATATTTCTGTAGCTCCACTTTCAATTACGTACGCGTCCGCTTTTAGTCTGGTATTTACGAGTAAGAATATAAAGCGTCGTCCTTGATGCAGCAACGAGCTCTACTAACGGGAATAGAATACAATAACCCGAAAGTTTATTTCTGTTTAGCTTTTTATAACTTTACAAGACTACTCAGAATAAAATGGACTACCAGAGCAAGAATCCAGTATACAGGACAACCAAGAATCCAGGATCCACAATGGAATGGATACGATTTGAAAAAATTCCATGAATTTTTTATGGGCCCATATTACTTGGAGCGTACGACCAACCGAGCAGATTTTCATGCATTACTGCAACGCTTAAGTGGTTTCGATGCACATTGTGTTCCAGGCTCTATGTACTACTACTATCCTACCTAAGTGGTATAGGACAGAAATATAGCATATCAGAGTTAGCCTACAGTGCCAGGTACAACGAGTTGAAGGACTTACATGTGTAACTATGAAGCCATAAGTTTTTTGCCTTTTCTTTCTTCCACTACATTTTTTTTATTATTCATTCCTGACGACGGTTTTTGCTCCTTGCACCCAGTAATTCACAAAAATATATTTTTTTTGTTGGACAAAATCGAATTGAATACAGTTGCTGAAAGACGAAAGAGTTGAAAAAGTAATAAACTATGCCAAGTACTCGACAGGTATGCGAAGTAAAATTACCCTGTTTTGGGGAATAGCGCATCGTTGAAAAAATCCAAAGAGAAAATTTTTATTACTCTCGGAAATAGTATGGTTCGGTCGGTGTTTTTCATTTTCCGCCATTGCTACAACTCTCCTGTAGTCCTTTTACACGAAAACTCAACGGTTAGTTTACCGCAATTTTCTACATAATCCCATTGCCCCTCAACGAGCACATAAGTACACGTGTTTACACTTTATGTTAACACTTTTTACATTTTGCAAAAATTCTGTGAATAAACTAAATAAATTGCGGTTAATGCTTTTAGGACAGAACAAAACTCATGTTTCGATAGTAAAACTTATAATTTTAATTGTTCATAAAAAAAAGAAAATGTATTCAAAAGTTTCAGGTATCAAAAAAGTAAATTCTCTCAAATAATGTTTATCGTTTAAAATTTGTTTGTTCGAAATAATTGAAACTAATAGTGTAGGAACTGTAGTAGAAAAGTAATGAGACCGCTTTTTTTTTATTTGCAATAATTTTTGTTTATTTTTGTTCATCAGATATACATCGTCGAAGGCATTGTTTTCACTCTCCATAATAGTACTTTAAGTCTTCCATTAAAATCGTTTGGATATTATCGGCAATAGGAAAGATTAAGCGTTTTTTTTATCTTGGGAAATAAAAAAAAATCTCAAAAGGACTACGATCAGGTGACTAGAAAAACTGTAAAACCACAGTGATCGCTTTTGCTAACAAAAACTTATTGGTGAGTGACTACCAGGAGTATTATCTTAAATCCGCTGTTTGGTCATAGATGGCGTGAGTGAGCGTATTAAGCTACCATAGGCACGCCATATTTTTTTCTTCTATGAGTTTAACATCTATCAACATTAATCAGTGCACATTGTCAGCAATTTTGTATAACAACATACATTTTTTCTTTGGTAATCATGTCTAGTTTTGTTCCAGAAAAAGAGCATATGCGGGATCTCTACTTTTCTGCTTTAATTTGAAGAAATCGGCTGCGGAATCGCATCGAATGCTTATGCAGGCCTATGGTGACAGTGCTTTATCGGAAACAACGTGCCAAGATTGGTTTCATCGGTTCAAAGACAGCAAATATAACTTGTGAGACAAGAAGAGTTAAAATCGGCGTAGGAAGGTTGAGGACAATCAATTGCAGGCTCTTTTGGACGAAGACGATACCCAATCGCAAAAAATGCTCGCGGAGCAATTGAGTGGTACTCAACTAGCCATTTCCATACAATTGCGTACCATGTGGAAGATTGAAAAGATCGGAAAATGGGTGCCACATGAATTGAACGATAGACAGATGGAGCGACGCCAAAACACATGCGAAATTTTGCTCGCCAGACAAAAAAGAAAGTCGTTCCTGCATCGGATTATGATGCGATGGAAAGTGGATATATTTCGAGAATCCTAAACGCAAGAAATTGTGGGTTGATCCCGGCCAAATCACTTCGGACGGAAGACGATGCTGCGCGTTTGGTGGGAGCAGCAGGGTATGGTCTACTATGAGATGTTGAAACATGGTGGAACTGTCAATGCCCACCGCTACCACCAACAACTGATCAAATTGCACCGTGCTCTGCGTGAAAAAAGGACGGATTATCAACAAAGACATGACAAGCTGATTTTCCTCCACGACAACGCACCATCGCACACCACAACGCACCATCGCACACGTCAATAATGGTTTTTTATTATCCCACACAATTGCGAGGTGCTACCCCACCCGGCTTATTCACCAGATCGGACCCCTTTCGACTACCACCTGTTTTCGTCGATGGGACACGCGCTCGCTGAGCAGCACTTCGATTCTTACGAAGACGTCCGAAAATGGCTTGATGAGTGGTTTGCCTCGAAAGAAATTGGAATTTTTTTGGCATGGTATCCACAAATTGCCCGAGAGATGGGAAAAATATGTAGCCAGCGAGGACAAGTACTTTGACTAATTTTTGTTTTTGCTTTCTATGAAAATACAATGTTTTTTTTACTAAAAAACAGCGAATTTAAGCTTATACACCTGGTAGAGGGTTCATATTGTTACGAACGCAGCACGCCTCTGACTTGTTCTAGAAGATTTCAGAAAACCAGTTTCAGAGAGTATGAGAATACTGGCGCTGCTCACAAGACAGTTTAGTTTAGTTTTAGTTTTTAGTTGAGTCTGAACTGTGATTGTGAGCGGTGACGCAGACGCTACGTCATTTGTGTAGCATTTATTTGTTGTTAAATAAACTATTGTGTAGACGTTTCACAATTTGTGTAGTATTTGAATTTTGTCTTTTACTCTATACATCGAACCTACATTGGATCGTAACCAGCAGATTCCAATGCTTCTCGATCATCCAAAAATGTTTTCTTTGGCACTTTTTTTTGCCTCTTTTTCCAAATCGGAAAATAAAAAAAATCGCACAGGAGTCTGGAAATAATATACCTTTTTAAATAAAAAACTACTTGACGGAGATGGTTATATGCTGTGAAGAACTGTTTTCTTGAGTCTTTCAAGGATCCTTTAAGAAAAAAGTCCTTTTTATTAAGAAATTCCTTGAATGGTCTTACATTTTTATCAATTTTCCATATTAAAAGACTTCTTTTTAGCTGATTCTTCTTATAAATAGAAAAAGAAAAAATTTTACATGGGCTCAGATCAAGTGCAATGGAGGTTGAAGAACCACAGAAATTGTTGATGGAGATGGCCACGTAATACAGGACGTTGTACTGGTGGATCATCTAAGTGTCTGCATTGTCTTATCTGACGCGAAGACCGAATATTCTGAAAAAATCATGTTTATAAAGAAGTCTTTACAAGGTCCTACATTTTCATCCGTCTTCCATTGGTTTTCAGCCCCATGTAAATGCTTTTTTAAGGCCTATCTTTTAAGGTTCATTTTAATATTGAGCTTGTCAACTCATTTCCCATCAGTTTCAATTTTATTCGACGGTCTGACCTACCTCATATAGAGCCCTCACTAATTTTACATTTCCACCAATTTTATATGTTGAATGCCTCCCTATATGAGGTTCGCCTTTCCCTCCTTCTCGGAGCCCAAAAAATGCTTAATTATACTAAAATATGGGTGCTTTTGATAAGTAATGCTTCCTTTAGTCTTGTTGCTACTTTTCTATCACTTTGGTTTGCTCAGAATATCAAAACGATCCTTGCCCTCCACCAATAATACAATCAAAAATACAATCCTAAAAGATCCTATTTTATGGGCAGATGTCCTCAGGGTAGTATTCTTGAGCCTATCCTCCATAATATCTTCCCCTACGTGTACTAATATTCTCACTACACCCTTTACAGTCTATACAATTATACCAGGCTTTTCAATAAGAGTGATATGATTTTTTTAATCAAATAAAATAAAACCGAAATAGGATACAACGGTGTAAAATTTATTATTTTCTTTTTGGAGCTTAATCGATGCAATTATTTAAATGCCCGCTTCTAATAACATCATTCAACCAAACACAATAGTGCCTAATTTCGATAGCCTTGTGCAATAAAACCGGCTTTATTTCAGGTGTTTGGCGGTCAATATTCAATTTTAATATATCATTGGTTACTGGTTTATTGGGTCAAATAACCCCATAAAGAGTTTGTCCAAAAGTGTTAAATTAAACTTTTTCCGTAATAAATCGATTGAGGCATGGGTTGTGTGGCACGTAACATCGTTTTTCGGAAACCGCATGTTCGTTAAATCAAAATCGACTAATTCAGGTCAAAAAAAAATCGTTCTCATTGATCTATACCGTTCACAATCCTTCTTCATTTTGACAAAACTTAAGACCGATAAACTACACCGAAAAGGTTCCCCGTGAATAATTTGTGGATTAGCTTTAGCCCAGTAATGACCATATTATTTATTCACCAATCTGGAGAGATGCAAATGCACCTCATCTGAGAAGATGATTTTCTTGGAATCAAGTTATTCCAGAGTGAAATCAGCAAATTTACGGCAACACCTTCAATTCTTATGTGACAAGAATTTTGTGAAGGATGTAAGCCCTTATGTTATTGTAGCAGACAGTCTTTAATGTTGAGAACGCCTTAAAATCAATAAATTTGCGCCTTCATCAATATTTGCCCGAATGGCAGCAATATTCTCGGTAGTTCGACCGGATCCTTTTCTTACTGCCACGTGGACATTTTGTAAAAAAATACTGTGTTCAAACCATAAATTGAAAGAAGTGCACGGATAAGCTGCAATAAAGGAACGATTATTTCGATGGGGAAAAAATCGATAATATCCAAGGATTGTTGAAGCGTGTGTCTTTCCATAAGTAAATTGCAAACCATAGCAAATAAAACTGATATGATCCATTAAAAAAATAGATCACTCTTATTGAAAAACTACATGTTAACAAGTGCCACAAAAATTCCCTGACTGCCACCAATATTTTACAAAACTTTATCCTCCAATTTTACAGCTAGTTCATAAAGTGGTGGGTAAAAGCAAATGAACAAAAAAGTGTTCATGTCACTTTTACTCTTCAAATAAACAATAACGGTAGAATTATTAATGGAAACAATGGGATAAACGGTTAATCTGGAGCAGGCTCTAAAAGTGAGCTACCAAATGGAGTTTAAACTTGTACTGTTCATCTAGGATCAGATAGTGTTGCCAGATTGGTTACTATTTAGCCAAATATTATTATAGTTTTTTGTTTTGTAAAAATAGATAAGTTTCTGAGAAAAAACGCTTTTGATAAGAAATAGATATCACAATCTTTTCATAAGACACTGTTACAGCTACTTACAAAAACGAAAAGAAAGTCAAAAATCTACATTTTCGTAATTTAAAAAAAAATCCCTTTTTTTTATAAGGAAATTTAAAAATACTCGTAAAACCCACTCAGAAGCTTTTTATCTTTTCAATAGTTTACTTAGTAATTGCCTGTGAGAGTAGACAGAATAAAGTAAGCTTTTTTGCCATAGTTTCGGTACTTGGCTCATTGTAAATAAGTAATTTCTACAAGAAAATTCATGTTATTAATAATTGTCAACTTTTATTCGTGTTTGTTCCGCTTTTGTTTGACTTCCTTAAGGACTGTAATGGATCGTGCATTTTACACTTTCTGAGAACAATTGACTCGTGTTGAAAAAACTCTTCTAATTTTATAAGTGCTCCGGGAGCTTGGCCCGGCTTAGCGTTTCCTACCAATAAGGACAACAACGGAAAAAAAAACGAAGGAAACATAAAGAGGAGGAAAAGATTAATTATATTGAATAGTCCCCCTTTCTTGTTTGATAAGTTCTTTTACTACATACAATATAGCATATCCTTTAATGCCGCCTTACTTTACTCTATCAAATTCTTCAAGAGGAAATTTCTTTATAAAAATTCCTTGTTGTAGTTGTAGAAATTTTATTCTACAGGAAAATACTCTATGATAGGTACTCGTACATAGAGAAGATGGAAAGATTACGCAACTGAATAAGGAAAAACTACGGAAAATGCGTGTGCAGGCAATTAAAAAAGTAAGTTTCAAGTGGCCATCATGATTTATACTGTTTGGCAACTTCTAGGGTCAGTTTTGTTCTAATTTTCTTTGCAGTGGTTCAGTAGTGCGTAATGCTTTTCCAGCAAAAATACAAATATAAGAAAAACTAGAACTTTGATTAATTTATAAGTGCGGAAAAGCTAACAAGGAATAGCAAGACAAATACGGGAACAAAACTACTGAAACAACAAAAAAAAAAAATGAACGTCAAATAAGTAGAGTTAGTCGTAAGTAGGCTCTTTAAAGTTTTGCATTTTTCTTCTCGTTGCAGAGCTATTGTTTTAACTATACTTGTTATTTATGCCATTCAGCATTAAATAAATTTTTTTGTAAAAATACATAAACACAGATCTATCCTTGGGGATGGTGTAAAGTTTAATAAATAATAAATACGAATTGGAAGAAATTTATCGATGCATTTTGTAATGCTTTCATAGCAATAAGTTTTGCATAGAAAAAAAGAAATTTTTTTTCTTAAGTTTTTCTCAGAGCAAATTTATAAAATTGAGGATGGATTGAAGAGATTCCGGAATGGTAGTTATAACAAATTATTTTTCTTTAATTACAACCAGTTCTTCAAAGTAGTTCTCACCGTAAGCTTAGCTTGGAAGGAGGTGGGGTCGTCACTCGAGGAAGGAGCTCTCGTCTTTAACACAAACGGTTCTAAATGGATGTGGGTATTGGGGCTGATTTAGTTGTCTATCCAGGGCCCTTGATAAATTTCCATTAATATTCAGGCAGAAATACATGCCATAAAGCTTTGTGCTAGAGGGGATGTCAGTGGCAACCTTCGTAATGCACAAATCTATATCATCTCAGGCAGCCACGTTGCATTGAAAGCTCTTGTCTCATCTGACCTTCAATCATGGTCCTAAGTCAACTGACTAAAGTCAACTAAATAACTTTGTTGTGGGTGTCAGGTCATGAGGGTATTAAGAGTAACGAATTAACCCCGTTCGTTGGACCAGAATCCATCTATGTCTATACTGGGGACCACCTGGGGTCCATTATAGAGTCCTAGGTTCGCGGGGTTAAAAGCCCACAGTGGGGTAATTACCCGGGCATGAATCACTCTAAAAAATTCAACGCCTTTTCTAAAAAAAAGGGCGGCACAGTTCCTTAACTCAACAAACCTAAGGCTACTTCTTATTCTGACTCAACAATCTGCCGTTTCTGCCCCGACGATACTAAAACGTCGGAGCATCTGCTCTGCGATTGCAATGCTATTGCCCGCCAGAGACTTGGCCATATTTTTTCGGGTTTTTTTGCTCCCTACAAGATTTACCGGCTACGCACAAATATGATATTGGGGTTCGCTGAAAGTCTCAATATTACTATTATTGGAGTTAGGATTATATACAATAACAGACCTCATTGATGGAGGTGGTGTTGAGACTATATGCCTCCACACTACCTCCCCCAATGAGGTCAATTTTCACACAGGAATACATGCCATATAGCTTTGTGCTAGACAGGGTATCAAAAGAAACCTACATAACGCAAAGATCTACATCATCTCAGACACCCACGCTGCATTTAAAGCATCTGAAGTCTTATCCAAGCTAGTTTGGGATATCCTCACTGTCCTAAATCAACTGAGTAGAGGCAAGAAAGTAACTTTGATGTGCTTGCTAGGTCATGAGGGTATTAAGGGTAACGAATTAGCAGACAAACTTACAAAAAGGAGGGAAAATACTCCTTTCATTGGTTCAGAACCCTTCTGGTGTCATAAATCACTGTAAAAAATGCAACTCCTTTTCTAAAAAAAAAGGCGGTAGAGGTCCTTAAACTCGACAAACCATACCTGAAGCTACTCCTTAGCCACTGTCTGTAAATATATCATTTTAATAAGATGGGCAAATATGACACAATAATCTGCCGTTTTTTCTCCGAAGCGGATGAAACGTCGGAGCATCGACTGTGAAATTTTAATGCCATTGCTCGCCAGAGACTTGGCCATCTTGGTTCGGGGTTCCCTGATCCCTACGAGATTTATCGGTTACCCACCAATATGATATTGGGATTCACTAAAAGCCTCAATATTACTATTATCTGAGTTAGGGTTATACACCACAATATACCTCATTGATGGAGATGGTTTTGTTGAAAAATTTGTCCAATATCTCTCAAGTTCTTCGATCTCTACCCGAAAGGATTTTTTCTACCAAGACCCTTAAAATGCCTGTTTACTACGTTTTTGGTATTGACATTCAACGGGAATCTCTTTTCGAACAGGAAAATTTTATTTGTTTTTATGTAAGGCCTCTTAATCAAGAGCCAGGTGCCACTTTACAGCACCACGACTATGTGGCCATTTGACGACTTCAAGTTTCATGTTTGTGTGTCAAATACACTATACCACACGGTCTAATAAATTTGCGCGGATTGATTGACAGCCGAAATTTTTTGCAGGAACCTAGACAAATGGTCGAACATTGCACAAATGGTGTGTTTAACATTGCACAAATCGTGATATACAT
Source organism: Atherix ibis (assembly GCA_958298945.1). Lineage (NCBI taxonomy): Eukaryota > Metazoa > Arthropoda > Insecta > Diptera > Athericidae > Atherix > Atherix ibis. The sequence continues at coordinate 22,471,526 of OY282605.1, read as the reverse complement.
TTATTTATTATATGTCCGATCAGCTTGAGAGTTACTGAGTCGCTAAATTAACATCATAAAAATATTTGAAAAATAAGCAGTGGCACATTCCATACATTTTTATCAATCCACCCTCATAATGTGCGAAAATTCTCAGTCAAAATTTAACTTTTTTTTTTTTTTTAAAACCGAAATCATTTCCAATTGACATGTAAAATTTTCTGATTTGCATTTTTTCACATTGGTTTTTTTTCTTGAAATATATAAACAACTTTTACCGATAATCAACAACTATTTGTTTAAGAGTATGACTTTCAAGAAAAATATTTTTCACAAAAAAATTACTTCTAGGTGGCCAAATGAATTAGCTCCTAAAAGAAACGTGTCATTTTTAAAACCAGAATAAAACTGTTACAAAATAAAAAAAACTATATAAATTGTGGGAGAAAAAAAGAAAGTACTATAATGAAAATGAATAAGGTGATTCTGGTGTAAGATGAAAATGGTCAAAACTAATTAGCGGGCAAGGTGTGTTGATTGCAGTTCTGATTAGCAGGTAAACTTGGAAATCATCACCGATTCTATTTAGTAAATTACGGGCGGTGAAACCACCTACACATTGCTACCAAACACCGATATTTGTGTTGGTTGCTATTTTCTCTACTATCGCAATATAGCCATCGTGAATTATGGACTTTCGCAGCATAGTCGCTGACATAATTGTTTCGAATTTTATTAGATTATTTAAACCATCCAACAACTAAGTATATACGCACACCCATTATCCCCACTTAATTTAATTTCTAAACTTTCATAAATTATATAGGTAAATTTTAACGAAAAAAACTCTTGGTATAATTTTTATTTAATTATTTTAGTCTTTACAGTAATGTGGTAATTATGTATGCGTATACTATCTAAGAACTTTTAAAAATAAAATATAATTTCGGTCAAATATATTTTGAAATTTAATTATTTCAACAACAAAAAAATAATAAAAAGCCAATTTCTTTTCTTCTAAATACTTGAAAATGGTTATTGTTTATCATATTTTGGAAAGTGTAAATCCTCTCATTTGACAGCTGTCAAATGTACATGCCTTTAGAGGTGAACTTTTGATAATTTATGATATTTTTATCGTAAAAATTTAATTTGTATTTTATTCTTTATAGTAAAATTAATTTAATTGAAAGCATTTTTTTTTCAATAAAAGAAAAGTATTTTTTTATTGTTTCGATTTGTCATTGAAATACTCAAAGAGAAAATTCTAGTCGATTATTGCACGTGGTATTGACATGGGAAGCCATTTTGTTTTGATTTAATAATTGAATGAAATCCAATATGGCATGTTTGTTTAATATTGTTTATGATTGTTTTTATTTTATTTTTCCAGTTGGGACAATGGGTAATTACTATTTTAACGTAGTAAATAAAAGTTAAATTTGTCTTCAAATAAATTTTTCACTTCTTATTTGCTTAGAAGGAGTTCCACCGTAATTAAATTAAGTATGATTAGAGCAATCTACCATAGAAGTTTAGACAAATAAGTGGGGAAAAGGTTCATTTTTTAATTTGAAAAATATAGCCCTGTAATTTAACACTTGTTAAACAGAAGAATTATACAAGATCACATTTATTTAGTTTATAGTTTGCCATTTTTTCTTAAGGATTTTTTAACAACCAAAAAATGCGTTGAAAATGTAAAAGCATTTTTCAAAAGTGATGATTATTTCTTCAGCGATAAGACTTAATTCATAATAAAAATTCCCGCATACGAGGTCTGTTCCAAAATATCGCGAATTTTGTGTTTTTTCAAAAATTATTTATATATTCAGGAATATCTATTATGCCCCCTTGAAAATAAACCCCACCAGATATTATACACTTGTGTCAACGTTTTTTTCAATCCTCGAAAAAATCATTTTTTGTGATCTTGTTCAGCTCCTTCTTCGATGCAGTCCTTATCTCCTCAATCGTAGCGTACCATCGTCCTTTCATGGGGCTCTTCAGTTTCGGGAATATGACAAAGTCGCAGGGGGCCTAATCCGGGGAATACGGTGGCTGCGGCATTATTAGTGTGTTATTTTTGGCCAAAAATGGCTAAAGCCAATTTTTGTTCTTCCACAAATCCGGACGTTTCTGGCGGATTGCTTCGCGTAACTTGCGCATTACTTGCAGGTCATATTCCTTATTGACCGTTCTACCCTGTGGCAAGAGCTCATGATGCATCACGCCCCTGCAATTGAAGAAAACTGTAAGCAAAACCTTCACATTCAACCGAACTTGGCGCGCTTTTTTCGATCTTGGCTCGTGCGGCAGCTTCCATTGGGATTGAGCTTTGGTTTCCACGTCATAACCATAATTCGCTCCAGAGGGTCATACCTGGTGACGAATTCTGGTTATGACGTGGTTTCCACGTCAAAACCATAATTCGTCACCAGTTACGACCCTCTGGAGCAAATTTGGGTCGTCGCGGACAGAGTCCAACAGCTTCTTAGTAATGTTAATGCGAAATTGAGCAAAAATCGAAGACGAGCCAAAGCATGTGCATGCAGAGAAACTGTCAAAAATTAACTTAACATTCAAAATCGCCGAAATTGTCTGCATAAGTGAGAGACATGAGTACCAACTTAACGCCACAAAAAATCGAAAATCGAATATACGTTACTCGCGGAAATTCAAAATTCGAAAATGCACAAGTGGCTGTGGAGATGCTTTTGTATCTGTTAAAAGTGACTGTCTGATATGAATTTTGCTCTCAAATTGTCATTGGCCCGTATTTGTTTGAAAATAATAAAAAAACAGACACTGTTACTGTCAATTCTGAGCGCTATAGCCACATGATAACCAACTTTTTTTTGGCCATAAATTGAAAATTTTAATCTACAATATAACATATGTGTTTTTAACAAAATGATACTAGAAGATACATAATACGACAAATATTTAAGTTAAGATACCAAAACGACTATCAATTATGGTCTTAGTGGAGAAAAACTTCCCCGAACCTGTAATTTCGAGATTTTGTCTTATCATTTTGACCTCCAAGATCGTGAGATTTGACACCGTTGAAATTTTATTTATAAAACTATAAGAGAAAGTAGATCATATTTACGCAAACAATTCTCAAACTTTAGAGCACTTCGAATTACAGACCGAAATGTGTAAAAATCTTATTACATTAAATTTATAGTTTTTTTGTTGTAAAAGTGGTAATTTAAAACAAAGTTTTATGTATACAATAAAATAAAAATATCATAAAAATTTATATTTAAAATATATTTGATTTTTCAATCCACAAATTGGATTATCTTTTATTTGTATAATTTTATCATAGTATTTACTGGGTTAATATTTTATTCGATATTAACTAAGTAAATATTGGGTTGGTGCAAAAGTAATAACGTTTTTTTACATATACAATTAAACATTTTTTTTTTAATTTGTATTATTTATTTAATCAATTATATAATTTCCACCCGTTCTTATAACCTCCTCCCATCTTTCTATCAACTTATTAATACCATTAGTGTAAAATTCCTTGGATTTTGATGCGAAATATGTAGAAAGGGATGTTTTTACCTGCTCTACTGTATCAAATTTGTTGTCATTTAAAAAATTTTGCAGTGATCGGAATAAATTAAAATCGGAAGGAGCAAGATCTGGAGAATACGGTGGATGCTTGATAACATCCCAATTCAGCTTGTGTTGGGTCATCATAGCCACATGTGGTCGCGCGTTGTCGTGATGAAACACTACTCCTATTCTGTTTACCAATTCTGGTCTATCCTTTTGAAGGACGATGTTCAATTTGGATAATTGCTGACAATATCGTTCTGCTGTAATTTTCTGATTGCATTCCAAGAGTTCAAAATACACAATACCCTTACAATCCCACCAAACACAAAGCATAACTTTTTTTTGATAGATTTCGGCTTTCGAAGTTGTTAATGGGGCTTGTCCAGGTATAGCCCAATGTCCATTTCTCATCTCCCGTTACCAAACGATGCAAAAAAGGTTCATATTTTTGTCTCGCACTCAAAGCAACGCACGTTGAAACACGATCTAATAAATTGGCAGCCTACAATTGATGAGGTATCCAAACGTCGTACCGCGAAACCATCCCCATACGCTTAAAATGCCTTAATACGGTTGTATGGTTGACTCCCATCATCGACGCGATCTCCCTGGTGGTAAGACGTGGATTGGTGTCAATTATGACTTTTAACTTGTCTTCATCAGACTTCAATGGCCGCCCGGTACGTGGTTGATCAATGAGTGAAAAATCCCCAGATCGGAATTTTGTAAACCATCTTCGTACCTGTCGAACTTTGATGACATCTGCTCCATACACTTCGCAAATGTTTTTGGTTGCCACACTCGCGGTATTGTCTTTACGGAATTCATAAAGTAAATAATGACGTAAATGCACTTTATCGACCGACATTTTGAAAAAATACAAGGGCTCTTCACTGTACTCTGGCCAGGCCAAAACTGAATAGAAAGTAGAGGGAAAGCATCCTTTATACAATAGAATCATTTAAAAGAAGATACTATTCATCATTTCTGAAGAAAAAAATTGTTTACCTAGGATCATAAAAAACGGACATAACTTTTGCACCAACCCAATATATAAAATACCAAAGCCATGAAAAGAAAATTCTAATAAAAACTATTTAAAAAATTAATTTTTTAGAAAATATTAAGAAAAATTACATAAAATAATTCTCTTTTCAAGTACAGTTTGTTCCGTCTCTTTTAATGCTCGAATTATTTCCATCGTAAATGTATTCTCACATTTTGAGAAAAACTGTTTTTCTTTTTAAACACCGTTAGAAACTTACTTCTATTTTTAATCGAAGGCTTATACAATTCTACACTGAAGGCCGTATATCATCATTCCATTTAACATGGAAATTTTCAAATCGTGCACAACAACTAACCTCTCTTCGCATTCCATCGTGCTCAGGTTCATTGTGCAGTTCAATATATGCCAATTAAAATATTATCTTAAGTTTTGATCAGTTGAACACGTTGCTCATTTCCGTAGACGGCAAATTCTAATATACTCTACATTAGATAGAGAGGGAACGAACCAAAAAAAAAAAAACAATAAATACATAAATTGGCCGACATAAATAGCCACTGTACCGTATATGTGTATATTCATCAAAAGAAGTTCTTCATGCTGAATGTTAGAGAAATATTTTTTATACTTATCATTTGTTTTATTAAAGATATTGCAAAATATGTTGAACTACTGTGAATTTTTGCCGTTTTATACCAAGAGAGAATGTTTGCACGCCAAAAAAAAAAGAACTAAAAAAATGCCAACTATGCATATTGTACTTATACACACAAACTCAAAGCAATTCCATCCACGAACGTAGAGATGATTAGAAATCAATATGCATAAATGGAAGAAAAGAATTTTTATACGAATACTTTTGCAAATTTACATACTTAGAGAGCACTAAGCTCGTTTCGTTTACGTACTTGTACATGCATATACAAATCGCCTTTCGAGGTGAATACGAATACGCGCGATACCGAATCCCCGACTGCGGTGGAATTCCTTCGATTCTTTTGACATTCTTCGTTCAGTAAATCGGTAAAGCGCTGAAGGCGAATTTTCCGCATACCAACCTTGATTTTTGACCGGTTTCATTAGTAAGATCCGCACGGCCCTTTACAGAAGATTTCATTCATGAATTCCGCACGGGTCTTCTCGCATTACTGTAAAAGTTCCACCGCCACCATATGTCGTGAATATGAATGCGACGACCATGCTGTTCGTGTGGTAGTGCCAAAGATGATTATCAACAGTCAATGCCTTGATGAGTATATATATGAGCAACATTTACACAAGAAAATCTGTATTAACCATCATCGGATCGTGTAGTTCTGCATTCATTCATATTCATATCAATTGTGATTAGTATGAGTTTTTCTGTAACCTTTTCATGCTTTCTTTCTCTATCATATCATTTCACAAATCGTATACGTGTAGTCTCACCAATCTTGATTTTTGCATTTCTCTATTCTCATTCACACTTCCATCCATGATCATAACTACGAGTACGAGTACCAATTATGTCCTATTATTTAAAAAAAAAATGCGTTTTCTTCTTCTTTCCTTTTGAAAGAAATTCAGGTGTGTTCGTATCAAAGATAAATTTTTTATTTGCTGAATTTTTGATTTTTATGTAAAAATTTTCTGTGAATACACACAAAAAAAATCACGTTTATATTATACCTCGGTGAAAATTTTTACTAAATAAATAATAAAAATTAAAATGATAAAAAATTTCACTTAAGAAGAAAATATTACAGTGAATAATACAGCTACCGCCCCCCTTCCCTCCAAAGTAACCAGAAACCCATTAAATGCATTTTGATCAAAACCGATTTCTAGGGTTTGTGATACGCGGAATACTAATTTCTATAAAGCTGAACTTAAAAATATTTTTTTTTTATAGACACAAAATAGTTGCGTCAAATCGCGCGATCTAGGCTCAATCAATAAACCTAAATAAAAAAAGCTGTATGTGAGTTATTTCCGATATCTTAATTGAAGATAAAATTATATTTGATAGATTTTTATGTACAAATAACTATTTTCAAATGGCCTAGATGGCTTTGTTTGCAGGAGATGATCCGAAATGTCCAATATTGGGTGACTCATCTACATAAATCGGGTTGAATTTCACTGATGGCTTGAATGATGTTTTTCGCCAGCTTGAAAACTTTTGTCGGATTGTTGGCATAGACCTCTGATGCGTCAAATCGCACGATCTTGGCGACCAGTTGACATCAGCAGCATGTCTCGAAATAACGCAATGTGGAAGAATTGTCTACAACAAATCCCTTCTTTCAACTTGCAGGCTATACAGTCAAATTGAAGCCAAAAATAAATTATGTTATCCTCATGCAAAAATAAAATATGAAGCTTTCAGATGATTAAATGGCGGCCAGATCAAAATCCAGACCAGGCAGTAAATTTTTCTGTAAAAAAAAAATGTCACAGGAACTCTTATTAAGCCGAAAATGCACTTCGTCACTGATATGAATTTTTCACTCAATCTGTGATTTGATGACATTTTACTATCTCGATACATTTTTTGAAAACTATCTCGATACATCAAATATTGAGTTTCAATTTTCCAATACAAAAAAAAAACCAAAGAAAAATTTCCAAAAATGTATGAAATCGATAAATTAATGGTTGTTCTTTTTTAAAGGTTATTTAATATAAATATTGGCCAAGTGATCCATGGGACAGATCCAATTTGAAACCACTTTTTCGGGCATTTTCGATGGTATCTGGCTAATAACACATGTAAAGTTGTCTTGCAAAGCTGCAGGTGATGCTGGTTTATCGGCATAGAAGAGTAACTTCATGTAGCCCTATTAAAAACAGGCTACAGGCGTCAAATCACATGACGATCTAGGCGGCCAACTCACTCGCCCCTTAACGTGAGACAAACTGCTCACCGAACTCATCTCTAAATATTTTCATTGTTTCACATGCTGTGTGGCATGTAGCGCCGTTTTGTCGGAACCACATGTCGGCCACTTGAAGTTCTTCTATTTTGGGTAAAAAAAATGTTCGAAATCATCGAGCCACATTGGACGTCATTGACAGTAGCGTTGCGGCCATCGTCATCTTTAAAGAAATGATTCCACCGGTCCATAAACAGCACCAAACAGTGAATTTTTCTTGGTGCAATGACAGTTCTTGTTTTGCCTATAGTTGTTCATCAGACCAAATGCGACAATTTAACCAGAAATTGGTTTTCAGACCAAGATCCTTGCGTAAGACAATCTCAATTGCTGTGAACGGCGATGGATAGACAAATCGCAGTCTTCACCAACACTGGACGCTACATCAGAGGACTCAATTTTCTCTTCTATACGCACTCCACGCACACGGTTTAGTGGTTTGATATCCAATAGCGTAAAATTGCTACGAAATTTTGTCACTATGGCTTGAATTGCTTCCTCAATAGGTCGATTATGACAACCATAAATATTTTTCACAGAGCACGAATTTTTCTAATAAAATTTAATAATTTGTAAGGCTTGCCACGATAAAATGGCTATGCTTATTGTAAACTTTTCATATTGACACATATCACGTGTTATCTGTCAAAAATAAAAATATAAAAACCCTAACAGTAAAAAAAACACCCCATGTAAGAATGACAGAGCTGTCATTTTAAAATGTCAAACTAATAGGCTGTTAGTGTTCCTATTGAAAAGCCCTTCATGTGTCGGAATTTGCTAAAGGTTATTTTGAAAGAAAGTGCAGTTTACATGAAAATTGCAAACAATTTTCAGTTTTATGAGGATAACAAGGTTCAATTGTGATTATTGCATAACTGTCGTCATTGGAAAATTATGGAGCATTTTAGACAGATAAATAAGACAAAGGAACAATCGAAGACAGTTCAATTAGAAAAACGAAATACCAAAAAAAAAGCAAAATTTCAATGTAAATAAATCTTAAATAAATAAAAGAATTTATAGTTTATAATACATATTTGCAAATTTATACTTTATTAAATTTTTTAAATTATATTTATTATAGTCCAATGCATTAGTAACAGAACGCTATAATTAGTTATTGCTGAAACTACGAGCATTATTTTGTTGTAGTATTAGTATTGACACATTGAAAAAAATTCTTAAGTGGTTTCTGAATACTTTTGCGCTTTTCTGTAAATAATAATTTCTTGCCAAAATATTACAAAAATATATTTTACCGCATAAAAATTCATTAATCCTTAACTTTTTGTGTTTGGTAGCCAACAATTCTCCATTCTCCACTCCTCCATGAGCACGTCTTTGAGAATAGTCCATCATAGCCTAAACTGGTCGTTTACTAAATCAAGAGCTACACACACGTTTCACCTCGTACATCGAAAAACCTACTTAAATGGCGTCATAGTGTCTGTTTCTTACTGTTTTGACACCGAACTCTTAACGAACTAGATTTATATGCAAACGAGTTACTCTACCAAAAAAAAATTCCTGAATTTATTCGAACACAAAATAAAATTACCTGAATTTGAAGCTTCAAATTTAACAAAAATAATATATCTATTATATTGAAATTATGCATAAAATTTAATATTATTTAAATAACTACAATTATACTTTTTGCAGGACTCGATCTTTTTGAGGTAATTTTTTTAAGGTATTTTCGCACATTGTTGGTTTTTAAATGCTTTGAACTTTATTATAAAAATTACTATTAGCTGTGATGAAAAAATTTCTATGAAAATATTAAACTGAAAGAAATGTTGAATATTCAATTTTCGATTTTTTTTGTGGCGTTATATTGGTACTCACTTATGCCAATAAGTTCGGCCATTTTGAATGTTCAGTTAATTTTTGACAGCTGCTTTGCTTTCATGTGTTTTGGCTCGTCTTCGGTTTTTGCCCATTCCAAAAAATCGATCAAAGAATCTGTTTCGGGAACAAGAAAAAGTCATAGGGGGCCAGATCTGGGGAATACGGTGGCTGCGGCATTATTAGTGTGTTGTTTTTGGCCAAAAATTCGCGCACAAGCAACGATGCGTGAACAGGGACGTTATCATGGTGCAAAAGCTAATTTTTGTTCTTCCACAAATCCGGGCGTTTCTGGAGGATTACTTCACGCAACTTGCGCATAACTTGCAGGTAATATTCCCTATTGACCGTTCTACCTTGTGGCAAAAACTCATGATGCATCACGCCCCTGCAATCGAAGAAAACTGTAAGCAAAACCTTCACATTCGACCGAACTTGGTGCACTTTTTTCTATCTTGGCTCGTGCGGCAGCTTCCATTGGGATGATTGAGCTTTGGTTTAACTATAAACCCGTGATTAGTCATCAGTTATGACCCTATGGAGCAAATTTGGGTTGTCGCGGATTTGGGTTGTCGCGGATAAAAAACTCCTTAGCAATGTTAATGCGATGCTGTTTTTGGTCGAAATTGAGCAAAAATCGAAAACGAGCCAAAACACGTGCAAGCAAAGCAGCTGTCAAAAATTATCTGAAGATTCAAAATGGCCGAACTTTTTGGCATAAGTGAGAGACATGAGTACTAACATAATCCCACAAAAAAATCGAATATCGAATAAACGTAACCCGCGCAAATTCAAAATTCGTGATACTCTTTGAAGAGACCTCGTATATTAGAAAAAGTACCAATAATGGATTGTTAGTGAAAATAAACATTTTAGAGCAGCTCAAAAGAAGCTTTCAAATCGTCAATTTTCATGGAAAGCTTTCAAATTGTAATTTTTGAATAATAAAGAATTATCCAATTTGCAATTCGGAAAGTAAAATTAAATAAAATATTTTAATAATTTAGATTTAATTATATTTCAAAAATATTGCCATTATATATAAAATATAATATTTATTAAAAAGTTGCTTTAAATTTTTTTGTAAATTTCGATATATTTAAGGGCTTTTTCGCAGCATTACTTGATGGTAAATACTCTGAACTTTTAAAATTCTTCAAGCGTGGTTATTAAACATTCTATAGTGTTTAATAGGTCTTTTAAATGTATTTTATCTTAAATAATATATTTATTAAATAACTTCTCAACAAAAAGATTTTATTTTTCAAATCTTAAAATGGATAATCCAATATTTCGTAGAAATAATCGAAATTTTTTAATTTTTCCATGTTACTTATAATTTAAAATAGATTCAAAATCAATAGCTCTAAGTAGGAAAAGTGGCAATTTTCATATGTGTGTAATATTTTATTTCCAAATCTTAAAAAAAAATTATAAAAAACTTAATCACACGACCAATTCAAAGAGGAATTTTGCAATAAAATTTTTTTTGTAAAATTTGAACTGATCAATAAAGCCATCCCAGAGTTCGTTCATTGACCGCTGGACTAGCTAAGATAATGTGATTGTGATTGTGTGGCAAAATCTAAATCTATTTCGGAGTCTCAATAAATTCCAATGCACTAAGTGAGGTCTAGCGGAACAAAGTTGTGAGAAAAAAAAGATAGATTTTGTCAATCGATTTACACGTTTATGCACTCGAACAAAACTGTTTCGTGTTCTTTTGTTTTGGTCGTGACTGTATTTTTATCAGCGACTCTATTTTATGTAGCTGAAGCGGTGATTGTAGTTGTGATTATATTTGCGGTTGGTGTAGTTGTGGTCGTAGTCGCGGTCGTGACCATGGCCGCAACTGTCGTCGTCGCACAATAATCGTCTTCGATTGGAATGCGGGGAAAGTAGGCCACTAATTCTCAGACATTGGCAGGCCGCTAACTTTTCCCGTCGAACTGCTTCGAATGCCCGTTTATAGAGTACACAAGCTCCAACAAAACCAAACAGCGGAAAAAGCAAAGGCGGAGACAGACCGCCACAAGGTGACGGACGATCAACCAAGATGGAAGACACTAGGCCGACGACAGCAATATCGAATTGGTAATTTGGTCGATGACGATTACGATGGTAATGGCAGAATGGTACTGTTGAGAAAGAGAAACTGTGTGAGCGGCATTCGAACCGGAAGTACAGCTACATTGCAGATCCGGATCGTACACCGTCGATAATGTGCTTGAACCTGACCGCAAACGCACAGTGTGATGACGTCGATCAAAAGTTGACGGACGCGTCACAATGTTGGTGACAAAATATTCCGCCTGCCAGCCCCGGCAGCCATAAGCATAGCTAAAACAGGTTAATTTGACACCGTCTGCACCTACGGAACATGTACTCATAAGTCCGTGAAGGTGTTCCGCAGTAATTATAGTTGATTCGTTGCACGTTGCAAATTGTGAATGTGAAAATTTTCATTTTTTCCACTCTATTTTCCTCATAACTCGTACTTTCTTCTCATTCCCCTCTACTCTAACCGATTAACCATACAATTTTCTTTTTCTCTTTCGCTCTTAAAATTTTACTGGCAACGTTTTTTCTTTTCGAACAAATTTCAAATCGACTCTATTAAAGTTGGTGGTTTTTTGTTGTTGTTGTGTGTGCGCACATTTTGATTTTGTCCATCTAGGCAACTATCTAATAGGCAATACGAGTTTGTTTTATATAAATAATTAAATATTTTCTCTAACTTGTATCCGGGATTATTGGCCACAATCAGCCGGAATAATGATGCTCTAGGACTGTGAGAAAATCTATTATGAAGCACCGGTACTAGAGAAAAATATCTACAATAATATAATAATAATAATAATAGAGATTATGCATAAATTTTCAATTGAGTTTTAAAATGTAATTAAATTATTTGTAAATTATTATGTAAATTTAACAATTTCAAATTGATATTGTATTATACAAACAAGATTTAATAATGGGTCCATATCCATTTTGTTGTTTTGGAAAATTTAGCCTTTTTTTGTTATTCTTCAAGTACTTGAATGCATTTTCTGTTTATTTCGAAGTTTGCCATTTAAAAATAATTTTTTTTTTAAAAAACTACTTAACCTAAACAACAGGTTTTGGATACTGATTTTAAGAACAAACAATTTTTGTCCATTTATCGCTTGATGGAGATGCCATTAACATACTCGTATAAGGCTGAAAAAATGTACTATTGACTATGCAAATGCCTTAATGACTTTCTAGGCTGCACTTTGGTCATTTGCCCATAATTCTTTGAAAATGAAGAGAAATAGGAAAGATTTTCGTCAATTCTGAGAGCTATGACGGTATGATTACCTACTATATTAAATATTCAAATCTGGACGGTACCAAAATTTACAGAACATGACAAATTTTTGCCATAAATGTGCGAAAAATTTCTAGGACGGGTAATTTCGACTTCAAATTGGCCTCAAAGGATATTTTTTTGTAAAATTACATAAACATAATGCTTATAAAGAAAATCCCATAAATTTGGAGTTTCTAAAAACAAATATACATCAAATAATGACCGAATTACAACCCGAAAACTGTGCAAAAAGTCATTAATAATTACCTCAAAAAAATCGAGTCCTGCAAGAAATTTTTTGGCATTTTTTTAAAAATAAACTTTTTTTTTCGAAATAATGACAGAATTTAGAAAATATAATTGCAAAAAATTTTAGTCAAAATTTGAATTAAAAATGTTCTTTTTTTTTAAATTTTTTTTCAAAATTACAAATTCTATAAGCTTTTTTATATAAGTTAATAGAAAAAAGTTCATAGAAAAAATGAGATTGTGTAAAAATTTAGATCTTAAAAGATATGAAAAAATTAATATTTTTAATTTCCTAAAATTTAAATATGACAAAAATAATAATTTAAATTTGTGAAATGTGCAAAAAAGTCATTAAATATAATTTCGAAAAAATTGAGTACTAAAAGAACTTTTCCAGCAATTATTTACTTTATATTATATTTTATAAATAATGGCAAGATATAATTAATATAATTCTAAAATAATATTTATCAAAATTTGAATTAAAAACGTATTTTTTTTAAATATTTTTTTCCAAACTACAAATTGGATAAGCTTTTATATGTAAGTTGATAGAATAAAGTTGATAGAAAAAAGTTGATAGAAAAAAATTGATAGAAAAAAATTGATAGAAAAAAATTAGATTGTATAAAAATTAAATCCTAAAAAGAATAAAAAAATTAATATTTTTGATTTTTTTAAATTCAAATATTTAAAAGCTTTTAATTAAAAATAATAATTTCGGGCTGAAAAAAAAGTCATCAAATATAACCTCAAAAAGCTTTTGATTAAAAATAATAATTTTGAGCTACACACAAAAAAGTCATCTAATATATTATATTTTTTAATATTAATGGCAAGATATAAGTAATATAATTTTTTTTAAAATTATATTAAAATTTAAATAAAAAAGATATTTTTTTTAATATTATTTTTCAAACTATAAATTGGATACCTCCTTTTTAACTTTGCCAATTTTTTAAAGGAATTTTTAATAAAAAATATTGAAATAAAACCCATTCCCTGTTAGTATGGGACTTAACCAAGTCCATAGTATTGGCAAGGTCGAGAAGGCAAATAAACTCAATTGAGGGACTTTATTTGTATTATTTCATATAATCGATCAGATCCAAATCCTTACTTGCACCTAAACAAACTTTAATATATCAGCTGTCTCCATCGTTACTATTATTATTATTATTATTATTATTATTCGCTGAAAATTGGTATAATTGAAAATATACTCTGAAATTTGTATTTCGATATTTATTTATTTATTTTTGATTATGATGATATTGAGAATATTTGAATTTATGATGATAATAGCCAATAGCAAATAGCATTCGTTCAGATTTCAATATGGCGGACAAAGGCCTAACCTGAAATGTTGCAATGACGCCGCAACCATCGCAAATTGCATTCGATGCCAATACGAGTATTTGTTCGTTTTTTTTTTTTCATTTTCGATATCAATGTCCATCACATTGATTAGATAATTCTATGGAAAAATTCTAAAATATCGAAATATATCGCTGAGTGAACGTTGAAGTTTTTTGGCAAACTACACAAGCTATAATAGTTCTGGCCGCACAACGTTTATTTATCGACTGAAACTAGTGAAAATTATTTGAAAGGATTTAGTTTGTGTTCATTTGTTACACTTTTGGGATTAGTAGTAAATAGTTACACTGTTCTTGGGCTTTTGAAATCCCATAGCCGCTCAGGTAATAATACAAGCCCAGGTATACCGGCCGTTACTGTTACCGCAAATCAAATTTGAAACGTCGCGGCCCGAACCTGACCTGGCCAGGTACAAATATTATCAAATGCCATAGAATAAAGAGTACAATATGCAATGCGGATGCTATTCATTTGTGTTTAACGCACATTTGGCCCATCACAGATCCAAACAATACGCAAATTGACTCTAAAATCTAATCTATGTACTCGGGAGGCTTTTTTCTTGTTTTTTTTTTTTTTTGTTTGTTTAATCTAGCCTCAACACTAACTGTCTTCTCATCTATGGTAATATGTACAGGTATCTATCTATATGGGGACATAGGAATATTGTATAATTCGTATTTTGTTATTTATTTAACACGGTATGCAGTATTTTCTCACCGTTGGGAATAAAAGATTACCTTTGATAAAGTTCATGTTACGTAAGCGACACTAAATATAATGGCATCTGATGGCAGTGCCAAAGCAAAGTGTATTAGAGATAGATGAGAAAGCCGAAGGTGAGTTGAGGTGCCAGTTGCTGCCTATTCAAAATGATAAATTATGCTTCTTTCAGGTGTGATGCCGTGCGATACTGACTGTGCGGTTCGAGAATTTTTTTTCTAAAAGCTTTATTTGCACACCATAAACAGCTAAACGGGCGCAAGTACTTATACATTCGGAAAGTGTAGTATGGCAGTTGTTAAGTGAAGGAGTCGTCATGGAATCACGGAATCACGGAATAAAGTTGTTAAGAAAGCAAAAGCAGCCAGTCAAGCGATCATGAAGTTCTTGAGTTGAGAATAAATCTGACGACGGAATTTCATCAAGGAGGCTTTGGGAGCAAAGTCGTTGACATTTCATGGCAGAGACTACTTTTTCTTGTTGTCCTTCGTCCTCGGAATCTTCGAAAGGTAAATCCATAAAGATTCTCTTCCATCTCAAAGACGGGCGAGCGGGCATACTTATCCATAATGCGAATGCAGTTGCTTCTATGATTTATTCATATACGTGCTTGACGCGATGATGCTAGTCGACAATTTAAAATTTGCAACCCGCTGCGCTATGCTTATTCTTGTGACAGTGATGTTAAATGGTGTTTCGAAGGATTTCTTTTATGTTCGTCTTGATTAATGGACATCATCATATAATAAGTTTTTCTTCAATGAAATCTCAACACTGACTCCCATTTACAAAATATTATCTACAAAGCACATGATTAAAGATCCGAATGAATGAATGGTTGTATGTGCTGGCGCGTGCGAAAATCACATACGAAATTAATTCTGTTTTATGGTGTGCATCGAACCAAAGATTTTCATTCAAGAAAATTCACCTTAATTTCGGTCAATTCAAATTCTAGGCGCAAATGTGAGCCAATTATTTACGCCAATCAAACCTGAAACATCAAATAATTCAACCAAACTGCCCAACCACACCGAAATACACTGCATGCCAAAAGTATGCGAGAACATTTCGGTTTTTGGGAAGGAAATTTTATAAATTAACAAGCGATAAAAAATTATTTATTTATTAATTATTATTTTTTATATAAATAAAAGTTAATTTCTTTTATTTAGCTTTATTTGTCACTAAAATGTTAAGATTTTACTTCTTTTTTAAGAATTCCTTCAATCCGCACTAAGAGAAGCAAACCCAAAACATAATAGAGTCACCGTTTTCCTCATAGATGGCACCACAGCTTCCGATAGCATTTTTTTCTGTAGTACTGCTACGCACGTTAATTCTTCTTCTTCTTTGACAGCATTTTTTTCTATAGACCCAAAAATCTGCAACATTCACTCAAAAATCTGCAAAGAACATTTTCCAAGTCCTGGATTATTGAGGGAATAAAGCCCAATTTTTTTTGTATTTTTTAAAAGAGAGTTCTCCATTGCCTTTTTACAGTTTTGGACACACTGGCTATAAGTCTCCGATTCCTTTTACTAGTAGTGCAGATTAAGCGATCCTTGCTTTTATTAGTAATTTTAGATGGATCAGATCCTCGTAAACTCCTACGGGTTCCGGTACGGTTCTATGAACACAACTTTATGAAATTTCTACCTTCATCATCATAGATGGTGCGACAAGCAGGCTTAGACAGGACTTCCGGTTGTCGCGTTTGGAGATCATTCAGTGTAGTCTAGGCTAGGACTCCAGACGTCCAGGCTTTGCGGTTCCGTCTCCTCCTACGTCGACATTAACAGCATATTTTTTGCGCCCGGGCTAACACTGTCGCTCTATCAAAGTAAAGACCTACCCCGTCTTCTGGAACCACAAATGGAGCCACTGCTGACTTTCTGGGTAGGATTTTCCATATCCATACGGATTAAGTATTCAGCTTACCGCAGCCTATTGAGCTTGATTTTATCCACAACTAGATGGCCTACTAGATTTTAATAGGTTCCGGCATCGTCCATTTTCATATATGTTAGAGGGGGATTGACGATGCTTTGATGGATCCTCGTCTTGAATACGGAGAAGTATTCGTAATGGTTTTTGCTGAGAATATTGATCTTCGAAGAATACATGAGGGCCGGCAAGACTAGTGTTGATGTTATTGTTAGAAATAATTTGAGGATTTTTGAAGTAGGCTCTTTTGGCTACCAGTAACCGTTCAAGGATATCTACCTCTATGTTGGTGTCGGCTGCACTCATTGATCCAAATAGGAATATGTTTTTTTTTTATAAGAGGTTTTTTCTTGTGGTGATATTTTAGATGGCAGCTGTAATGAAGTGTTTCCCAAAAATATACAGCTTTATAATCTCGGACTGTATGGCATGTGGCACCGTCTTGTTAAAAACACATCCATTAAGTAATAAATTAAAGCCGACATCAGGAAATTATTTTGCATTAAAATATTTTGCTTCAGCTAAATAAGGTTCTATTGCCGAGTATAATCCTTCGTTTTATCACCACACTGATTTCATTTTTAGAGTCAATTAAAGACCCTAAAAAAATAAACCCCCTACCAAAACCTTAACCTCAAAATATTATTTATAAATGTCATCACAAATTGACAGATGGTTAGTTGAAAGTCAGAATTTTACGAAATGGTAATCCATACGCTTGAAGAAAAATGGGAAATATTTAGAAGTGGTGAGTCTTCAACCCAAACTGTGAGAAATTTAAAAAAAAAAGTGAGCAAAGATCGAATGCCATCACGTTAACTTGTGGACAAATTCGTGAAGCGAGTTCGCGAAACTGGTTTGTTGGTTGCCAAAGCAGCTCGATAATATGCCGCCGTTGCTGAAAATGTCCGTGATCATCCATCAACATCAACTCGTCACCGTTCTCAGGAATGAAACATTTCCCGCACTTCTTTGTTGAGTATTTTGCACAAAGACCTCAGTATGAAAGCTTATAAAGTTCAATTAGTCCAACAACTAAAGCCACAGTGGAAATGGGACTCATCCGAAAAAGATGATTAAAAAAAATAACATCTTTTCGGGTGAGTCCCATTTCCACCTCGGTGGGTATGCAACAAACAAAATTGTCGCATCTGAGGCTCAGAAAATCCATACGTCAATATGGAAAAGCCGATGCATCTACGACGAGTCACGGTTTGGTGCGGATTTTGGACTAGAGACATCATTGGCCCGTTTTTCTTCGAAAACGATGAAGGATCCGACGTTACGGTCAATGGTGATCGCTATCGTGCCATGCTCAACGAATTTTTATTTCCAAAAGTTGAAAAGAATGGCATGGACGACATTTGGTTTCAACAGAACGGGGTCACTTGCCACACAGCCAACATAACAATCCAACTTTTGGGCACTGCTTTCGAAAACCGAATAATCAGCCGAAATTCTGATATCAATTGGCTGCCTCGGAGCTGTGATTTGAGCCCGTTGGATTATTTTCTGTGAGGAGCCGTTAAGGATAAATTTTACGCAAGCCATCCAGAGACAATTGAGGCCTTGAAACACGAAATCAAAGTTGCCATTGAAGAGATACAAGCTCAGACAATCGAAAATGTACTGAAAAATTGTGTCGAACGAATGGGGAACTGTAAGGCCAGCCGTGACAGTCATTCTTAAATTTCAAGTTTCAATCTTCCTAATAAAACCGGAAATTTAAAAAAATATACACCAGTTTTTTTTTATTTACTTTGTAAAATGCAACTGTTAAATGGTCCATCCTGTATAATAAATTATTTAAATTGTTATTTATACATAAAAAAAAATTTAAAAAAAAGTTTTCGTTTTTTAGAGAATATTTTCCTATCAAGGTGGTCACATACTTTTGGCCTGCAGTGTATCACATAAAAAAAAACTATCTTTAAAGCGTCTTTAGCTTTAATTAATACCTTTACAGAATGATTGCTTTTTTTTTCGTTATGAATTTTGTAAATTACCTTTTACATAATTTCATTTTATGTTTATTTCTGACGAAAAATTGCTCATTTCTTCTATTAAAAATACTGAAATTTTTTATTTTATAAGGTAAAAAAGAGTATACAAGAAAAAAAAAAAAAAAAAAAAAAACAAACCGTAACCGTAACTGTGAATATATTAACCTAAATGGAGGAAGAAAAAGAAACCATTTGTTGTGTTGTTGTGTGGTGATCTCGTCTTGTTAGTACATCATCACAAGTGCTAATGGGCGTCGGTAATAATAATTTTCTTCCAAAAAAAACTTTCCTGAAAAATGACTAAATACTTTTCATAAGCTTTTGGCTAGTCAATACTTTCCGTAAGAAAATTAATTTTAAATTTCCTAATTTCTGTTCTATTTTCAATTACAAATCAAATTTATGACCATTTTCGTTACTACTGTACAAAATCAAGTTCAGATTTAGTGGCTATTATAAGCTTTCTATATACCCACTTCAGATATTCAGATATAATTTTCTTATTAATAGTTAACCGTATTGAAGCTAAAAATAGTCATTCAATTATTTACGGAAAATTTATTTTTAGTTTTGATGAAACTGTTACCGCAATTGTGAATGTATCTGAACTACTCGTATTTGAATAGTTCTACGAGTACACATAAAATCAGAAATAGATTTTTGTATACGGAAGCTTCGGAAGTTTCGACAATTTTATTGCCTATGGTCTATAGAATTTTATATGATATGAGAGGCTCTTTTTAAATATTTGGCATATCGCTAAGGTTAATAGCCTCATGAAAGTATTTTTCATTTTTTTTTTATTTTGTATTCATTCAATTCGATAGCGGGAAAAATATATATTTTGTAAATTGATTCAGGTGTTGAACCCTAGCTACTACTCAAATTTTTTTAAGGTATTTATTTTTAATATAATTGCTAGAAAATTTCGAAAGTTTCTTCAAATTGAAACTCTTCTCATTAGAGCAAAGAAAATAGCCAACTTTTTTGATTATTTTTCATTTGAATTTCTTTTTTAAAAAATAGTATTTCTCAATTAACGCTCAGTAATTAATTTGTTTTAAATGCATTTATTTCATAAAAATTGA
The DNA here is from genome assembly GCA_958298945.1 of Atherix ibis. Lineage (NCBI taxonomy): Eukaryota > Metazoa > Arthropoda > Insecta > Diptera > Athericidae > Atherix > Atherix ibis. The sequence goes on along the minus strand of OY282605.1, from coordinate 22,451,466 downwards.
ATTTTTTCTTTATTGAACTATTAAAGCTTGTTAAATGATTATTGATTGTAGTTTTTTTTCTGTCTGAAAAAAACTACTTATTGAAAAAAATTTACATAATAATACAGCATTTTCCAGTTTTTTTATGTAGACATGACACTCACTGATATCTAGTTTTCTTAATAGTAATTTATTGAATTGCAAAAGCATTATTTATATTCATTTTAATTCACTTATTCCAAAGAAAAATATAATTTAATCTTCTGCAATTCCATTTAAATTTTAAATTTTTTATTTATTTCGTAAATATCAAGCGCCTCACTTTTGTAGACTTTTTTAACACGCCATTCTCTATGAAAGTGGTAGCATACCGAAATGCTTGCATACTTTTGTTGTTTTTTTTTTTCAAATTGTTATTTTGGTACTTAACTGTTATTTTGCATGTGTATGCATTCTACTACTAATGAATTGCCAACAAAATTCGGATAGAATTTTTGTGTAAAGGCCTATCCAGTTCTTCTATAATCTAAAATAAAAATCCACTTATTGAAAAAGATTTACATAATAATAAAGAATTATCCAAAATTGTACTTTGTAAAAAGATGAATTAAATAAAGTAATAATTATATTTAGATTTTGAATACATTTTTATTTTATAATATTTATAAAATCTTGCCATTTCATATTAAATACAAAGTCTGTTCAAAAAGTATCGCGAATTTTGAATTTCCGCGGGTTACGTATATTCGATTTTCGATTTTTTATTCCGTTATGTTGGTACTCATGGCTCACACTTATGCCGATAAGTTCGGCCATTTTGAATGTTCAGTTAATTTTTTGACAACTGCTTTGCTTGCATGTGTTTTGGCTGGTCTTCGATTTTTGCCCATTCCAAAAAATGGATCAAAGAATCTGTTTCGGGAACAAGAAAAAGTCACAGAAAGCCAGATCTAGGAAATACGGTGGCTGCGGCATTATTAGTGTGTTGTTTTTGGTTAAAAATTCGCGCACAAGCAACGATGCGTGAGCAGGGATGTTATCATGGTGCAAAGCCAATTTTTGTTCTTCCACAAATCCGGGAAGGATTCCCTTCCCGTTTCTTGAGGATTGCTTCGCGCAACTTCCTTATAACTTGCTGGTAATATTCCTTATTGACCGTTCTACCCTGTGGCATCACGCCCCTGCAATGGAAGAAAACTACAACCAACTTCCTTATAACTTGCTGGTAATATTCCTTATTGACCGTTCTAACTTATGATGCATCACGCCCCTGCAATGGAAGAAAACTACAACCAAAACCTTCACATTCGACCGAACTTGGCGCGGTTATTTCTGTCTTGGCTCGTGCGGCAGCTTCCATTGACATGATTGAGCTTTGGTTTTACGTCATAACCATAAAGCCATGATTCGTCATCAGTTATGACCCTCTGAAGCAAATTTGGGTCGTCGCGGAGAGAGTACAACAGCTCCTTAACAATGTTAATGCGATGCTATTTTTGGTCAAAAAATGGGCAAAAATCGAAGACGAGCCAAAACATGTGGAAGCTAAGCAGCGGTCAAAAATTAACTGAACATTGAAAATGGTACCAATATAACGCCACAAAAAATCGGAAATAGAATATACGTAACCCGTGGAAATTCAAAATTCGCGATACTTTTTGAACAGACCTCGTATACTATTATAAAATATATTTACAATAATTCCTTCAGAATTGAATCGTTTTGAGGTAATTTTTAATTATGTTTTCGCTCATTTCGATCTGTAATTCGATCACTTATCGACAGGAGGTGTTTTAATTTTTTTTCAATGCTATAAAATGCACACCACTTCTCTACTGAGCGTTCTATAACTCTACTCAAATCAATCCTTTCATCGATACCAACTATCCACGGCAATACCAATATCGTTGTCAATCATTCAACTTCAGGACCATCCTCGCTGACACTTGATATGAGTCCATTAACATCATCTCCTTTGTCAAAAGATCTGCTCTTAATTAAATTTTCATACCTTAATAATGAAACTGCTCAAAATCTAATGGCTATACGTACCCATTGAGACCACCTCAACTACCTGAACTAGGCCTCATATCGCCACGATTACCATTCATAATGAAAATAATATCCAGCAATAAAAAATTGTATGATGCTATAATTTTAATGGCATACAATATATATTTGTTAGTAGTAGTGATGACAAGAAGGAGATAGTGAAGTAACGGCAATAAATTCCGTACTAAATATAAAAAATGTTATAAATTTCACCAACTGACATGAGCAAATGTCTACAAATAGCCTCAAAGTGTGATATCGTCTGTAAATATTGTCAGACAATACTTTTAAATGGCCTGCCAATGGTTCATCTGACACTATTTCCAAATGTCGCCTGTAAATATTGTCAGACAATGCCGTCAAATGGCCTGAAAATGGTTCATCCGGCAACGTTTGAAAAAAAACTACTATTGCCACACTTTTGAGAAAACGTTCACATAAAAAATCTGCAAACTATGTCAGAGTCTGTCAATCGTCTAATCGTACCTTCAGTTTGGATAAAAATATTACAATTTTTAATTATTTTTCTGATAAAACTAATTTAAAAAAAAATATATAAAAAAATAATACAGGGTGTTTTTTTAAGTTCCAGGTGGATTTTGTTTGGCCGCCATCTTGGTTTGAATGACATTTGTCTGTTGGTATTTGACAGAAATTTTTTTTAATGCTATAAAATGCATAATATTTTTAAATTTTTTTTAAAATCACATATAATCTAGATTAAACTCTTTAAGTTCAGGTCAAAATGGAGCTAGCCCAAAAAAATACCGTCTAATGACACCTTCAGACCAAATTGCACAACAAACGGTCATTTTTTTCGAATACAATGATAACTTCAAAATTATTTGTGGATGTTCAGAGCCCCACATATGGTAATTTTGCTTATTGATATATCCAATGGTGATGAAATGAGCGTCATGGCTGATGAAATAAAAATGTGTTTTTTTGATTTTCATCGGGCATGAGGCTTTAAGAAATGAGCCTCATGGCAGACAGTTTTCACACTTTTGTACCTTATCGGTGATGAAATAAAAATATGGTTTTTTTAAGAAAAAAAAAATTTTTTTTTTTAATAAAATAAAAATGTGGTTTTTTGATGAAATAAAAATGTAGCCTCATCGCTAATGAAATAAAAATATAGTTTTTTGATGAAATAAAAATGTAGTTTTTTGATGAAATGAAAATGTAGCCTCATCGCTAATGAAATAAAAATGTGGTTTTTTGATGAAATAAAAATGTAGTAGAAATGAACCTCATCGCTAATGAAATAAAAATGTGGTTTTTTAATAAAATAAAAATGTGGTTTGTTTAATAAAATAAAAACATGGTTTTTTAAGAAAATAAAAATGTGTTTTTTTAATAAAATAAAAATATGTTTTTTTTATTTTCATCAGCCATGAGGCTCAAGAAATGAGCCTCAAAGCGGACAGTTTTCACACTTTTGTACCTTATCGCTGACAAAATAAAAATATGGTTTTTTGATAAAATAAAAATGTGGTTTTTTGATGAAATAAAAATGTAGGAGAAATGAGCCTCATCGCTAATGAAATAAAAATATGGGCAGTTTTCACATATTTTTACAAAGCTTTTATAATTATTTTGCATTATTTAATAATACATTTATAAAATGGCAAACTTTTATCTAAGTAATTTTTATCTTTATTAATATTTATAATTTTTCCGAACCATAAAATAAACAACTTCTTACTTATTTAACTAAACTTCATTTGCTCAAACCAGTCTTTTAGAAAATATATTGTACAATAAAAACAAATTTAAATCATAAAATAAATTTTTGTTTTATTAATTAATTTTTCGTGCATTTAAAATAAATTTAAACTGTCATATCTACTGGAAAAAGTCAAATAAACCAATCACAAATAATATGAAGTAAGCACGCCATATTGGATTTCATTTACAATAAATATCTGACATAAGCAAAATGGCGTCGCAAGTCATCCGTATCACGTGCAATAATAGATAATAATTTTCTCTTCGAATATTACGCTTACAAAGCCAAATCAAAAGATAATTTACTATCGTTTTATTGAAATAAGAATAGTATCACAACAAAATTATTTTGTCAAAATAGAAATAAGGACTTAATTTTTCACGATAAAGAAGAAAAAAAACAAAATGAAAAATGATCAAAACAATTTTTCAATTCATTTTCATCTCCAAAGAAAACACTATCAAAAATGTTGAATTATTTTGATAAAATATTTATTTTAGAAACAATACTTTATGTTTTGAAATTCACGAAACAGAAGAAGGAGGACAAGGAGACGGGCCAAAAGAAAAAATTTAAAGAAAATAACAAATGTTTCTTGAAATTTAAGAATCCCTTAAAGGAAATGTAATATTTTCTATTTTGTTTGATATATTTTCCCATTCTTATTCAATGTTTGTATAAAAATTCTGTCGAATTCGGTTTTGTAAAGAAAATTGTTTCTATTATACATAAAGAAGCAAAAAGAAGGAAAAAAAATCGACAGAATACATTTAATGATTTATGGTGAACTCTGGGAAATTTATTATTCCTTAAATATATATGCAGACACTTTAGTCGACTTGGGCCGAAAAATCAGAAATCAACAGAAAATAAATAAGTGAGAAGGAGTCGAAGGAGATTTCGATGATTCAAATACGAGTACGGACAGGATCGATTTGTTTTTGCCAAAATCGGTTAGTTTATAGAAAAACCCGGTCACGTTCTATACCAGATACTCGACACAAGTAATTGGACTTACAGAACAGAAGTTTCCGTTTCGATTTCGATTTCAATTCGATGCCATGTGAGATTCCTCCCTCGTCCTTTCCATAAAGTATCAGGAAATTTTTCAATTTCCTCTTTCCGCTTCTTCATCAATAAATACAGAAATCTTTCTGTTGGCTTTTTACAACTTGATTGACGATTAAAACATCAAGATTCGAATTTTCTATCATTTCATTTTCAGCTAAATTTTCAGTAAAATAACAAAAAATTTCAGGAATTTTTTTGTTTTTTTTTCTTAATAAGAAAGAATTGGCTTTTTTTTAGTATTCGGATTGAAAAAATACTTAAATTATATTTAGATAAATATTAGAGAATATTTTTAAAAAAAAAGGAATTATGAACAATAAGCGTTAAAGTGAAATTTATGCTTCTAGAAAGGAAAAAAAAATATAAAAATAATAAATGGTTTTAGAAACCGCTGTATTCGACTGGCCAGTGGGGTTCGCTCTTACGGTGGACTCCCCCAGTGGACTTTATTCTTATTCAAACTGATCCGAAACGTCTTTCACACTACTTTTCCAAATCCCCCATTGACTTCATTTATAAAAACCTTTGCTCTCGCGAATGTCCCCCTCCAAATTTTCTTTAATAAATAAGCGTTAAAGTGAAATTTATGCTTTTAGAATGGAAAATTTTAATTAAAAAAAAATAAAAATAATAAATGCTTTTAGAAACCGCTGTATTCGACTAACCAGTGGGGTTCGCTCCTACGGTGGACTCCCCTAGTGCACTTTATTCTTATTCAAACTGATTCCAAACCTCTTTCGCACTACTTTTCCAAATTCCCCATTGACTTCATTTATAAGAACCTTTGCTCTCGCGAATGTCCCCCTCCAAATTTTCTTTAATAAATAAGCGTTAAAGTGAAATTTATGCTTTTAGAATGGAAAATTTTAATTAAAAAAAAATAAAAATAATAAATGCTTTTAGAAACCGCTGTATTCGACTAACCAGTGGGGTTCGCTCCTACGGTGGACTCCCCTAGTGGACTTTATTCTTATTCAAACTGATTCCAAACCTCTTTCGCACTACTTTTCCAAATCTCCCATTGACTTCATTTATAAAAACTTTTGCTCTCGCGAATGTCCCCCTCCAAATCTTCTTTAATAAATAAGCGTTAAAGTGAAATTTATGCTTTTAGAATGGAAAATTTTAATTAAAAAAAAATAAAAATAATAAATGCTTTTAGAAACCGCTGTATTCGCTTACCAGTGGGGTACGCTCCTACGGTGGACTCCCCTAGTGGACTTTATTCTTATTCAAACTGATCCCAAACTTCTTTCGCACTACTTTTCCAAATTCCCCATTGACTTCATTTATAAAAACCTTTGCTCTCGCGAATGTCCCCCTCCAAATTTTCTTTAATAAATAAGCGTTAAAGTGAAATTTATGCTTTTAGAATGGAAAATTTTAATTAAAAAAAAATAAAAATAATAAATGCTTTTAGAAACCGCTGTATTCGACTAACCAGTGGGGTTCGCTCCTACGGTGGACTCCCCTAGTGGACTTTATTCTTATTCAAACTGATTCCAAACCTCTTTCGCACTACTTTTCCAAATCTCCCATTGACTTCATTTATAAAAACTTTTGCTCTCGCGAATGTCCCCCTCCAAATCTTCTTTAATAAATAAGCGTTAAAGTGAAATTTATGCTTTTAGAATGGAAAATTTTAATTAAAAAAATATAAAAATAATAAATGGTTTTAGAAACCGCTGTATTAGACTAGCCAGTGGGGTTCGCTCCTACGGTAGACTCCCCCAGTAAACATTATTCTTATTCAAACTGATCCGAAACGTCTTTCGCACTACTTTTACACATACCGCATGACGTCATTTATAAAAACCTTTGCTCTCGCGAATGTCCCCCTCCAAATCTTCTTTAATAAATAAGCGTTAAACTGAAATTTATGCTTTTAGAATGGAAAATTTTAATTAAAAAAATATAAAAATAATAAATGGTTTTAGAAACCGCTATATTAGACTAGCCAGTGGGGTTCGCTCCTACGGTAGACTCCCCCAGTAAACTTTATTCTTATTCAAACTGATCCGAAACGTCTTTCGCACTACTTTTACACATACCGCATGACGTCATTTATAAAAACCTTTGCTCTCGCGAATGTCCCCCTCCAAATCTTCTTTAATAAATAAGCGTTAAAGTGAAATTTATGCTTTTAGAATGGAAAATTTTAATTAAAAAACTATAAAAATAATAAATGGTTTTAGAAACCGCTGTATTAGACTAGTCAGTGGGTTTCGCCACATGACACACAGCTTGTGCTACGATGCATATTTTAAGAGAAATTTTGCCCGACCGAATAATGTCAAAAACTTGTGATATCGACTGGCCCCCATGATCCCCTGATTTATAAATACCCTCCCCTTCCCCATCTGCACCAATTTTTTCATATGTGGGTACACTAACAAACCAACCATAACCTCAATCCTTAAGGTCAAGATTCGAAACGAAATTGCTGATATGAGAAATGTGCTGAAAAACGCTAGCCTTTGCGTCGTAGCTAAAGGCGGGCGTTTGACCAACTTCATATTTCATACATAATATTAAAGATCATAAAATTAAACAATAAAATAGAAATTATAAATTATAGTTAGCTTAAAAGTTATTGCAAAAAAAATTCAACCTGACACATAAAACGCACTCTGCATCTGTGAATAATTGTTTTTCTTGGACTACAAAAAAATAATATTCGTAATTATTTTAGATTGAGAAATAAATCCACCTAAATTAAATATCAATATTAATATATAAATCTTCTTTAATTTATCTATGGCAATTATTTTTTTTATAGACAAAATCTCTTATAGACAAAATCTTGTTTGTCAAGAAAACTGACAATACACCAGTCCATACGTAGGCAACATGGTATTTTCAATCAATTTCATACAAACTACGAGGTCTGTTCAAAAAATATCGCGAATTTTGTGTTTTTTTTTTCAAAAATTATTTATTTATTCATTAATATCCATTTTGTCCCCTTCAAAGTAATCCCCACCAGATATTATACACATGTGCCAACGTTTTTTCCAATCCTCGAAGCACTTCGAAAAAATCATTTTTTGTGATCTTGTTCAGCTCCTCCTTCGATACCGTCTTTATCTCCTCAATCGTAGCGTAGCGTTGTCCGTTCATGGGGCTCTTCAGTTTCGGGAACATGAAAAAGTCACAAGGGGGCCAGATCTGGGGAATACGGTGGCTGCGGCATTATTAGTGTGTTGTTTTTGGCCAAAAATTCACGCACAAGTAACGATGCGTCAGCAGGGGCGTTATCATGGTGCAAAAGCCAATTTTTGTTCTTCCACAAATCCGGGCGTTTCTGGCGGATTGGTTCACGCAAGTTGCGCATAACTTGCAGGTAATATTCCTTATTGACCGTTCCACCCTGTGGCAAGAACTTATGATGTACCACGCCCCTGCAATTGAAGAAAACTGTAAGCAAAATCTTTACATTCGAACGAACTTGGTGCGCTTTTTTCGGTCTTGGCTCGTGCGGCAGCTTCGATTGGGATGATAGAGCTTTTGTTTCCACGTCATAACCATAAACCCATGATTCGCCACCAGTTATGACCCTGTGGACAGAGTCCAACAGCTCCTTAGCAATATTAATGCGATGCTGTTTTTGGTGGAAATTGAGCAAAAATCGAAGACCAGCTAAAACACGTGCAAGGAAAGCAGCTGTCAAAAATTAACTGAACATTCAAAATGTCCGAAATTGTCATCATAAGTGAGAGACATGAGTACCAACATAACGCCACAAAAAATCGAAAATCGAATATACGTAACCCGCGGAAATTCAAAATTCGCGATTCTTTTTGAACAGACCTCGTACATTTAAACTGTCTCTGAAGATACCATAACATAGAATTGATACCCAAAAACTTATTCCTATTCGAAAATATTTTCATTTATTTTACTAAAGGTTCAGTATCCTCTGACCACATAACAACCCCCTTCCCCCTATCCATCCCAAACACCATCAACGGTAAAAAAAAACAACATCTTTCATTATAAATAATTTATTTTACTACTTAATTTATCCCTATAAGTTTACATTTGTAAATTTATATGTAAAATAAACATTATTTAATGTTTGTTGAACATTTCGAAATGAAAGCTTTCGTCAATTTTCGCATGTCAAAAAAAAAAACTGAAAAAAGTGCTGTTCATATTACAACACCACCAGTCACATCCGGTTCCGGTTAGGTTTCATAAACATACCGATTAAATCATGTTAACTTATGTCATGTTTGCTGATATATATTTTTTTTTTAAATGAAAGAAAAATTTTTTGCATACACGCCTCCATAAGAAAAATGTTTGGTTTTTTTTTTAAATCTATGCTCTTGTTGAAAATATTTACCACTACTGCTGATTCTATGTATACGGTACACAATTAATACACACTCACAAATTGGGGATTGTTTGCCTTCGTCCATAGTTTAAACTGATTGTAATGTACAATTTTCTATAGTAGGTGTCAATTTTCATGTTTCTTGTATGCAAATTTCAAAAGCTTTTCAAATGTCAATTCGTATATAAATGTAATCGAAACTAAACTACTATGAAAGTGATTTTACAAAAGGACACTCTCCCATTCACAGAGTTATAAGCTTGAATAAAACAAATCACCTCAGTTACTAGTTATAACCTCAAATTGCATGACGATTTTCTTCGAAAGACATACGCATTGACAAAAAATTGACGTTAAATTTATCATTTTCAATATTCGATAAAGTTCGCTTAACCCTTTTCTATACTATCACGTCTGAATTTGAATAAAAAAAATGAAAAAGGACGAGAAAAAGAAGATTTCGTTTTGCATAACAACTTATGACAATTTACTACTTTTCATATAGTAAATATCAAAAAGGACATTTGCCATTACAAGACTGAACGCTACTATTTCGCAGTAAGATGGATTTGCCCTTACTTTCGTGTCACTTTTATCCTAAGTCCCTATTGCAGATGCACTTATACAAAAGTCCACCCCCTCATAAACTACCGGATACCTGTCCATAGAGGCACAGTGAAGTGCCCACCCAATTCGACGAAGAGTCCTGCAGTTCCGTTTTGGAATTACGAACCAGTCGAGTTTATTTGTATGATAGTCAATTGACTTTGTCGCCGCCACTTTGGATTGTACATAGCCTATCTCCACCGGTTATGTGTGTGTGCGTGTACGTACAGTCACTATAAAATTGTACAGTTTTATGGTCTCAAATCAAATCGGGACTAAAACAAACCATGTTGTACATAATATATTGTGTCTAATGGATTTTATGTTCCTGTTCTATGATTTCTTTATAGCATTTCGATAAATTTCAATAATACAAGTAGTATTATTTTCGTACAAGTTATTTTCATTCATTTACCTTTTTTTTGTTAATTATTTAAAATATGTTTGAATTTCGTAACAGAACATGTTTCCAAATATTAGACTTATTCGCATCTCTATTATTGTTATGTCATTTAATTGCTGATAGTTTAAGCTTTATTTTAAAAATAAAATTGAATCATTTTCTTTATATTTTATAGATTTTATAACAAGTTTAAAATGGAAGTCAAAAAATTTACTTGGACTTGGGAAGTTTTACAAACATGAAGTATGACAGCTGTCAGACAAAACCTGTCAAAATTATAGTGTTGCTTATAGGTCCATTCTTAGATTAAAGAATACCTGGATAGGATCTTTGGTCAGATTTTCGTGTATGTACATGCAATTTCCTGGCTGAATTATTGCAACAGCGGCGAGAAATCGTAACGCTTGCATACTTTTGTGTAGAATTTTTCATGTAGACATGACACCCACTGACATATAGTTTTCGTAATAGAAATTTATTGAATTCCAAAAGCATGTTTTTTATATTCATTTTAATTCACTTTTTGGAAAGAAAAATATAATTGAAAAATAGAGACAGGCAATTTTTTTTTTTTGTACAATCTTTTGTTATAAAATGAAATTGCATTTTAGGTTGATTATTTATTTTGTAAATATCCATCAAGTAGACTTTCGGAGAGTTTTTAAACACGCCATTCTCCATGAAAGTGGTAGCATACCGAAATGCCTGCATACTTTTGTTATTTTTAAAGTTGTTATTATGGCATTTATCCGGAAAGTGCAAGTGAAAGTATAGTTTTTATGTTTTTTGAAGTATTTACGAAAAAGTAAGTATTTATACAAATAGTTATATTTTTGATAATATTTAATAGGGACGTTTTGATTTCAGAAAATGAAGTATTTTATAAAGTTTTGCTGGTAATTCAACGGAATGTGGAAGCCGTGAATTTCTTTCTTTCGGTAAGTTGTTAACTCTCTATTTTTACTAGAGAAATTAACAAAAATAAAATGGCTTTTAATGATTTATTTTTGCCAAAATTTGGTTAAAATGTGAGAAGTTCGACATTCAATAAATGTAAACAAATGTGATGTTGACAGTTAAATGTTTACCAGAAAATAGTTCAGTTTTTCAGAAAATTTAAAGGAATGAATTTTTTTAAATAGTACAAGAAATACTTTAATTTATGTTAAATCTTAAATGAAAAACTTAATGTAACGATTCATTTGTTAACATTACAGTTTTCCACAAGATAAATGATTGAGGGAAAGTGGATTGTGGCTGCAGCATCGGGAATTCCCACGAATTACTCGTAATTAATCATTTGTATTTTTTGAATATATTTTAAGTTGTGCACATAATTGTTTTGACATCATCAAATAATTTGCAATTTATATTTTTCTATATGCTTTTCCACTTTATAATTTTGTTTTAAAAAAATAATATTTCAAAATAGAATACTGTGTTTTATTACAAATTTGCCAAAACTAATTCCATCAAACAACAAAATCCGCAATATTAAAAAATCTATTTGTTTACGTATAAATAACATCATATATCATAATTGTTTTAAACGAACCACTTCAATTTCATACTGAAGTTTATAATTGAACCCTACTGATTTACGCCGTTTCTGTTATTTTGTATGTGTGTGCGTTCTGCGAATGTATTGACAACAAAATTTTTGTGTAGAGGCCTATCCAGTTCTTCTATAATCTAACGGGTTATGAAAATAGACAATTTAATGGCCAAGTTTAAGATAAAGAACGCAATGCAACTTTAAAGCTAACTCCAAAACATGCATACTGCTCAAAAGCGTCGATTTCAGATAGGGGCATTTTTATATTTGTACATTTCGCTTTGGCGTATATTTTTTTTTTTACAATAATAGTCGAAATTATTTAAATTGTTTAAAGTTAATAAATTTAGAATTAGAAATATTACTTTTATGAATTCATTTATTTGCATATAAAAGTTTATATTTCAAAGCAAGCAACAAAACTTTTACTAAACTTATAATTTCTGATTAAAAATTCTGAAAATATATTATAACGCTTACCTCGATTTTTCCACCCGAAAACTAAATATACATTAAGATTTTGACATATTTGAGAATTATGTATTAATAAGAACACTTTTTTAATTATGTAAAAATAAAAAACCAATAAAATCCCCATCGGCAATTTTTCAGGCCACCGTCATTGACACATCAATCTGATCACAACTAATCGTCTGTTTACATTCAATGATTCACAAGAATTTTTTAGTTTTTAAGCACTTATAGCACTCGAAATCCAATTAAAATTAGTTGAATAATATGCAACTATAAACTTTATTCAAATATATTATCAGTTTTTATCGACAATTTACCTAAAATCAGTTTTTACCAACAGCATAACTAAACTACTTTTTAACTTAAAACAGTTTATTATCTGTAAATTTATTGACCCATTAAATTATTGAAATTTACTATTTAATTTTTTTTATAAAATAATTTTACTTTTACAAATGATATCAAAAAATTGAACCCGCATGAAATTCGATATTTGAAAAATACAAATTCAAGATTTTTAGTTCGTTATGTAAAAAATAGATGTCAGGCACAACAGCTGAAAAAAGATTTTTATAAAATTTTTGATTTGTGTTTTCATTTATTATTCTTTGTTTGTTTTTGTGATCCAAAGTGTTTTTATTGAATTTTAATAATTTTTTTAAGTTTTTAATATACATTTAATACCACGGCGTTCTTAGTTAAATTTTAAGTTAACAGATGGCTAAGCGGTGGCAGAGAAGGTTCTTTTTCCATTGCAATTCCATGGCATTTAATGGCTTTAATAACCTGTTTTAAAGGTCCCATATTAGATGGACCCTTAGATTATAGAGTATCAGAGGGCGACTGTTTATTCTAATACTATATAATCTAAGGGTCCATCTAATATGAGTCAGCTTGTATTTCAGCTGAAAAGAACAGTTTGAAAGTCAAATAATAGATATTGGTTGCCATTTGTAATAAGTTTGTTGACCTCTATAAATTCCTGCACAGGGAAACACTTTTGTCTGGTGATTCGTATGTCCTGAGCTGGTCTAGCAGTGCCAGAAAATTACAAGCTTTTATTTGCTGAAGCTTTTTAGGGGTCGGGAGCCTCACGATGGTTTGTCCGCCTTTCCCGGTCAAGATAAGGAACTTTTGGAATGCGGTTGGCACCTATATTGTAGGTTCAGTCTTAGAACTGGTGCTGAGGGATGTCGGACTCCCGAATAATACCAATGCAGATGATAGTAGAGGTTAAGGTTGGCGCTACTACAAACAGTTAGGGTAATTTGCTTGTAACTGTTAGCAAATGGACTCTGCCCCGGCGGCGGGATGTTAATAATAGACCAGCCTATCATCAAAATGATGGCCAATGGCTAACAAGGAGCAAAAGTAGATGCAATTCATTATGATACCTTTAACGAAGGGCGTGGTGCATATGACAAAAAGGCTAACAGTGCATTAGGGGTGCGAACCCTGAAATTCTGGCAATTGTTCCTACGGGAACTCAAAAAGATGATCGCTCCTAATTCAGAGTAATCCGTTTTAAAAGTAGGAATTGACGGAAAATTGGACGTAGGAATTGAAGGAAGATTGCATGTTTGCCTGCTTTATGCATGGGGTACGAAAGATGGGCGAGAAGAAGAAGATGAAGATGAAAAAGATGAAGAAGATTAAGAAGTTGAAGAAGATGAAAAAGTTTAAGAATATGAAGAAGATTAAAAAAATGAAGAAGATGACAAAGGTGAAAAAGGTGAAGAAGATGAGGAAGATGAAGAAGATTAAGAAGATTAAGAAGATTAAGAAGATTAAGAAGATTAAGAAGATTAAGAAGATGAAGAAGATGAAGAAGATTAAGAAGTTGAAGAAGATGAAAAAGTTTAAGAATATGAAGAAGATTAAAAAAATGAAGAAGATGACAAAGGTGAAAAAGGTGAAGAAGATGAGGAAGATGAAGAAGATTAAGAAGATTAAGAAGATTAAGAAGATTAAGAAGATTAAGAAGATTAAGAAGATGAAGAAGATGAAGAAGATTAAGAAGATGAAAAAAGATGAAGAAGATGAAGAAGAAGAAAATGGAGAATATGAAGAACATGAAGAATGAGAAGAAGAAGAAAATGGAGAAGATGCAGAAGATTAAGAAGTGAAGAAGGTGAAGAAAATGAAGAGGGTTAAGAAAATTGAGTAGATGAAAAAGATGAACAGGATGAAGAAGGTGAAGAAGGTGAAGAAGATGAAAAAGATGAAGAAGAGAATTTGAAAAATATGAAAAATATGAAGAAGAAGAAAATAAAGAATGTGAAGAAGATAAAGAATATGAAAAAGATGAAAAAGATGAAGAAGAGAAGAAGAAGAAGATGGTGAAGAAGAAGATGTAGAAGAAGATGAAGAAGAAGAAGAAGTGAACATGAAGAAGATGGTGAAGAAGATAAAGAAGACTAAGGAGATAAAGGAGATGAAGAAGATTAGGAAGATGAAGAAGAGAAGAAAAAGAAAATGGAGAAGATGAAGAAAATGAAGAAGATGAAAAATTGAAGAAGGTGAAGAATATAAAGAATACGAAGAAGAGGAAATCTGAGAAAATCTTCCATGCATGAAGTGGCCCAAGCAAGAAATTTAAGAAGAATGCGTTGAAATTGAGCAAGCTGGGTTATCGTTGGAGATGCGTACAACTACCTGTATCTAGTCAGCTAAGCTGAAGAAACCCATACCGGACAGGTCTGTTTTGCGCTTTGATTGGGCGTATCTCCATCCCTAGGGTCATAGGCAGCCCGTGGCATTATATCTAATGACCGATATGCCATATTAAATAACATTACACTAAAAAAAAAATTACCTCTACAAATGTGCTTGTACAAAATTTTTGAACGGCATGCCAAAAATATACTAAAATCGCATAAATTTTTTTAGATAATCAATTTTGACAGAATTTGTAAAATGTCAATTTACTGGTGCTCATAATCAAATGAAAAACTATTTATTTAATGATATTTTCATAATAAAACTATAATGCGATGAGATTGAATTCGATTATATTTCGCATAAGGATTAGAAATTTGATTATATTTCTAGGTAATCAAACGAGTAGTAGGAAAAGTTAAAACAAATTCGAAAATGTTAATGCGCCCCTACCGATTCATGGTCCTATCAATTTCCGATTACAATTCTTCACAACACTGGCTGACAGTAACTATGAATAGCAGCCCAGAGTATAATAGGAATAAAGGACTACACTTTACGAGTGGAAGAGTACGTTCATAATCGTATCGCATGCAATTCATCAAGTGAGCTTAGGTTATTACACTGAGCCTACTATCGATTATCGTTCTATGTTTATCGATGTTTCCGACATGGAAGAGGTCATCCAATTTTTTAGTACACCAAAAGTACGTCCCTTTACTGGTGGTGCCGGAATTGATTGTAGAAAAAAATCAGAAAAAAAAATAGAAAATATCCAAAAGCTTTTATTCCATTTTTTTAATACTTTTTATTAAAATAACACTCGTACGAGCAGTGAGCAATTCAAATTTGCATTCATGGTTGCGATACATACTCGTATCCTTATTGAAAGGTATTTTTTAAAACGTACAAAAAAGGATCTTTTATTTACAAAAAAAATACCTGACCACATAACCAGTTAACAATTAAAAATAAATTTTTTTTTTGCACCAATTCTTCTTAATTTGGTCATATTTAGGCGAAATTATAGTATTTTAGTTATAATTTGGCAGAATATTTTCTACATTAAATTTTTCTTGTTTTTTTTTTTTGGTAGAATACCATAAAAGTTCTAATAAGATTTGTAGATTATAATCGGGAATGTTGCAATTTTAGTAAAATTTTTATCGACTGTATTAAGTAGAAATAATGTTTCAATGAACTTTAATTTATGTATAGTCTCTACTGTGACCTATTCTATCATTTTGATAATAATGAACTTGTTACAAACGGAAACAACTCATTCTGAAGGTGTATTATTGTAACAATTTACACTTTATCATAGGAGGAGTTGTTATTTGCAATTACCTGAAGAGAAAAAAAATTATAAAAGCAAAAAAAACATTTTATTATATTAGATATTATCAAAAATAAATTCAGTATGGTACTTTGAAAATTTAAAAATTATTATCATAAAAAAGGATTAAAACATAAGTAAATTATGGGTTATAGATCTTGATTATAAATTGGTTCATTTAGCTTCTAATAATTTATAACCTCATGTCTACAATCTCTAATAGTGGATTATATGATGGAATATGAAGATAAATGGTTAGAAAAGTGCTTACAATACTTTTACTCGTTGTTGAAAGCCTAGCTACCACCATATTGGTTAGTCGAAAAAATTCGTGGCGTTTTTTTTCGAGCAAAATAGAGACACTGAAATTATTATCCATTATTATCGAAAATATTTTCTTATTTTTCGGGCGGAGGCAAGTCGCCATGAATATAGAACTTTTGTGGTTTCTGGTTGAAAAATTGAATCAAATGGTTTTTACAGGCCTTTCTTGGTTCCATTAACAGAGTTTTTGCACTCGAACTAAGTGATTGTTTAGGCGAGTTTTTTTTTTGTTATTGTAAAATGGATTATCGAAAGAAAAAATGTGTGGCTTTAATCCACTAAAACCACCTTACTTGGTCACGTTTCTATATCTCCCCATGAAATCGCCATCAGGCATTAATTGATCGAAAGTGAATTATTTCTACCGAAAAAGAGACGCATTCTTTTTGGGACTATTGCCGCAAGGACTTCGACAGCCTCTTAAGCCATCCTTGAGTCCAAATTCAAGGCCACGGTATTCTCCGGCATCAGGGGCTCGCTAGCTCTCCTTCTTGATAAGAAATTTTCCCCATTAACATGTTGTAACTTTTCGTAAGTCAAACTCTGTAATCGCCAAGCTAAACACAAAATTTATTGGCACATCATTACTCCAGCATAAATATCAAAGAGGTTTAAACTTGTGATTCACATCTAGGAGGGACGAACGTACAACCTTTTTTTTTGGTTATAGTAAGGTGAAATCACATTCAAAGACAAAGTATGGAACTTTAACCCACTAAAACTATCTTGCTTAAACACATTTCTATATCTCCCAGTGGAACCACCGTTAGGTATTACTTTGGAGGCATAACTTCGGGGTCATGAATTATTTTCTCATCCAGTTATGGTCTTTTTAGAACTGTTGTCGGAAGGACTTTGACACCCTCCAAAACCGTCCTCGAATCAGTGACCCGCTAGCTCACTTTTGTGCCCCTTCTCGTTCCTTATTAAATCGGGTTAAAAGTAAGAAAATTCGTGCTTCGCGCTCTCCATCATCCCGTCACATGGAGGGTACATTGGGCTAAAAAAACGTCCTTATGGCGTCAAAAATTGGGATAGGTAGTAGCCAACATCACCTTTTTGTTGATCTATCCACGGATCTATTGTCGAGATGAGACGGTGAGTTCATATGCCATCAGGGGCATTATCCCAACTATTTTACCACCTCCTCTTGGACTCATATCTTTCTCGTCCATACGAGCCACGAATCGCGCCGCAGCGTCCCACCGACCTCTCCGTTTGTACAACCTCTGCCGCTCTTCGGCGAGTATTCCGATCGGTATCATTCCGGCCACAACACAAATGACTTTATATGAACATGTTCGGAATGTGCAAACTACCCTCAATGCGCTCCTGCGGTAGATTGAGACATCTCCACGTATATAGGTTACTCTGATCAACCCATCCATCCAAATTGGCATAGTAAACAGCAGAATTGACCCGACCACGGTCGCAAACAGGGTATTTCTACTTTACCTGGATCCGCCAAAGTTCGGCATTAGCCACTTTAGTGCCATCATTCTCCCCTTAGCCTTCCCACCAACGTACAATAGGTGTTCCTGAAGTCGCAGCCCCACGTCAATTATCAACCCTAGGTACTTTAGAGATGATCCCAGAATATTCGCCCTACTCTTCCTATCCGTGATAAGGACTTCATCCGTCTTATGGCCCGCAAGCCTAAGACTAGCTCCCAGAAACCAACTTCGAGCTGAAACAAAAGTCTCATTACAGATCTGTTCTAACTCTTCCACATACTTTGCCACTACGACCACAGTAATATCGACAGCGAATGCGATAATTCTCGCCTCCTCTGGGATATGGAGCCTATGAATACTGTCATACCGAACTCTATGGGACCCTCTTGTGATCCTGTATGTTCTCTCTCCAGTCTTCTATTGTCCTGGTAATGTACTCCGAAATACCCCCTAAGCCCAGGGCGGCAAGGATATAATCCCACCGAAACGAGCTGAAGACGATCTTCACAACAAGGATTATGATAGCACACTTAGTCTGAGGGTTCCATGTATAGGCTACACGATGAATCCATCGAAATTCCCCAGACAAACTGTCTTCATTTTTGGCGAGTCATCAAAGATGTTTTTGGTCGATCATTATCGTGGTGGAAGACGAAACCTTTCCTATTGATCAGTTCTGGCCATTTTTTCACAATTGCTTGGCATAATTTCTCACAGGACCGCACCGAGTTAATAGTTTCAACAAACGATAGCACTTCATAATAAATGACTCCCGGCCAGTCCCACCATACAGACCTTATTGCCCATCAATCCCGGGTTTCAAATTCCCTGTGACCGTTCATCCCTTTATTTCTATGATCTCTTTTAAACGATATTCTCTAAAATTGAACATTTTCCATCGCCTGTTATTATTCGATTCATAAATGGCTAAATAAACTATAGTGAAGCCATTGTATCTGTAAAAAGTGAATTTTCGGTTCGCACTTTGGTCTAAAGGTGTCGTTTTTTTTTTATGTTTAGATTAATGAGGTACAGGGGGAAACCTTCCCCCCTGGTACTCGCCTGGAAATTTTTCCTGCCAGACGAGTTATGCGGGATTTTTACCTCGCTAAAACCTAACCTGCACCTCTAACCTTGCTCCCGGAACGATGGTTCCCCGGCGGCACTCTTTGTAAATACTACTTCGCCGGGGCGTTCTTATTTGATGCTACTGCTGTCCCGATGTTATGACGCCTCGCGGCCTATTCTTCGTACGTTGTGTGGAGATCCTTGATAACGGATTCCGCGTACTCTGCAATTCTGTTCCAAGCCAATTGGCTCTTCAGAATGCACTCCACTATGTGTTCTGAACTTAAGGAATGGTCCAGATTTTTCTCCAGTTCTGCCCGTGCACTGGAAGAACACGTGTTCTGCGTCTTCGATCACATCGCGGCAATGATGACAGTTTGGGGAGTCAGTTCTCTTGAATCTGTACAAGTATGCCCGAAAGCATCCATGCCCAATCAAGAGTTGGGTGATGTAATACCCGACTTCCCCGTGCGGGCGAGTGACCACCGACCCTTCGTCGAGTTGTCCCATCTCTCTTGCCAGAGGCGAAGACTCTCGGGTCTCTCCTCTTCACAGAGGACCCTTCTTCCTACGATGTTGGCGTTCCCGCTCTCCTGCCAGGGTGTCGATGGATGGGCATGATGCCACGACGTTGACCGCATCGTGTGATACCGTTCGGTATGCTGACGCCACTCTGATCGCTGAGAGCCGCTGGACTGATGACATTGTCTTGCGGTATGTTGTTAGCTCTAGCGATTTCGCCCACACTGGTGCTCCGTATAGCAAGACGGAGGTAATCACAGTTGCCAGTAGTCGCCTTCGGATTTGCCTGGGGCCTCCGATATTGGACATTATCCGCGTAAGTGCGCCCTGTACTGCTGATGCCTTCCTGCTGACGCTGGAGATGTGCTCTTTGTAGTTGAGTCTGGCATCCAAGACCACTCCTAGATACCGGATGTAGGGTAGCGACCGGATGTCGTGGTCGCCTACTCTTATGGTGATGGTCTCTAAAGGTGTCGTTTGCCCGTATATCTTTGATACCGTCAATTCTGCGCGCATTGTCCATATGATTTAATCTAAACTTGAACATTTTCATCTAAACCATATATGCTTTGAATAAAACGTTACTACAAGCTACACAACACAAGCAAATTTTATCTCTATTATAAGAAATGTTTCCACAATGCTTAATTTCGCTTGATTAGGTAATGTCAATTTTCCTACAAGATCGCCCGATTTGACGCCGTTCAACTTTTTTTTATATAATATATCTATGCAAAAATTTACATTTACACAAAAATTTCTCAAACTTTAAAGCATTTAAAAATCAAACATCGTTAATCAAATTGTACCTCAAAAATTCCATTAAAATTTACCTCGAAAAATTCGAGTGGTACAGGAATTGCTGCCATAGAAATTTTATAGCAACTATTTACATATTTTATTGTATAATGACATTATTTGTGTAATATAAAAAAATTAAAATCTATTCAAAATTAAAATATCAATTATTCTTTTTTCACTTCAATTTCCAATCTTGCATATGTGTATTGAATAATCTATTTTTTTTGGATTCATTTATTTTTACAATTCTGATGTAATTATTTAAAGATACATTAAATTAATATATAAATTTAAATATTAATTAATTGAATTAACCGATATAGGATAGAAAGAAATTTTTTCTACACTTTTTTGGAAAAAAATTTCCGCCCAAAACTAGAATCTTTAAAAAAATAAAAATATAAATCTGTAATATAAGTACTATAAATTTAATTAATTGGGTTATGGAATTATTTTTTTTATTTTTCAGGTACCTTTTATGAATTACTGATATGTCAAGATTCCCTCACCTCCTCCCCCCCACGCCCTTTTTTGCAAAAACAAAAATATCGAGAATGGTTTAGGAAAATTTTTAATAAACCAAATTTGACCTTGCATTCTGTTATCCATCAATCCATCTATCTATCTATCTATCTATCTATCTATCTATCTATCTCTCTATCTATCTATCCATCTATCTATCTATCTATCTATCTATCTATCTATCTATCTATCTATCTATCTATCTATCTATCTATCTATCTATCTATCTATCTATCTATCTATCTATCTATCTATCTATCTATCTATCTATCTATCTATCTATCTATCTATCTATCTATCTATCTATCTATCTATCTATCTATCTATCTATCTATCTATCTATCTATCTATCTATCTATCTATCTATCTATTTATCTATCTATCTATCTATCTATCTATCTATCTATCTATATATCTATCTATCTATCTATCTATCTATCTATCTATCTATCTATCTATCTATCTATCTATCTATCTATCTATCTATCTATCTATCTATCAATCTATCTATCTATCTATCTATCTATCTATCTATCTATCTATCTATCTATCTATCTATCTATCTATTTATCTATCTATCTATCTATCTATCTATCTATCTATCTATCTATCTATCTATCTATCTATCTATCTATCTATCTATCTATCTATCTATCTATCTATCTATCTATCTATCTATCTATCTATCTATCTATCTATCTATCTATCTATCTATCTATCTATCTATCTATCTATCTATCTATCTATCTATCTATCTATCTATCTATCTATCTATCTATCTATCTATCTATCTATCTATCTATCTATCTATCTATCTATCTATCTATCTATCTATCTATCTATCTATCTATCTATCTATCTATCTATCTATCTATCTATCTATCTATCTATCTATCTATCTATCTATCTATCTATCTATCTATCTATCTATCTATCTATCTATCTATCTATCTATCTATCTATCTATCTATCTATCTATCTATCTATCTATCTATCTATCTATCTATCTATCTATCTATCTATCTATCTATCTATCTATCTATCTATCTATCTATCTATCTATCTATCTATCTATCTATCTATCTATCTATCTATCTATCTATCTATCTATCTATCTATCTATCTATCTATCTATCTATCTATCTATCTATCTATCTATCTATCTATCTATCTATCTATCTATCTATCTATCTATCTATCTATCTATCTATCTATCTATCTATCTATCTATCTATCTATCTATCTATCTATCTATCTATCTATCTATCTATCTATCTATCTATCTATCTATCTATCTATCTATCTATCTATCTATCTATCTATCTATCTATCTATCTATCTATCTATCTATCTATCTATCTATCTATCTATCTATCTATCTATCTATCTATCTATCTATCTATCTATCTATCTATCTATCTATCTATCTATCTATCTATCTATCTATCTATCTATCTATCTATCTATCTATCTATCTATCTATCTATCTATCTATCTATCTATCTATCTATCTATCTATCTATCTATCTATCTATCTATCTATCTATCTATCTATCTATCTATCTATCTATCTATCTATCTATCTATCTATCTATCTATCTATCTATCTATCTATCTATCTATCTATCTATCTATCTATCTATCTATCTATCTATCTATCTATCTATCTATCTATCTATCTATCTATCTATCTATCTATCTATCTATCTATCTATCTATCTATCTATCTATCTATCTATCTATCTATCTATCTATCTATCTATCTATCTATCTATCTATCTATCTATCTATCTATCTATCTATCTATCTATCTATCTATCTATCTATCTATCTATCTATCTATCTATCTATCTATCTATCTATCTATCTATCTATCTATCTATCTATCTATCTATCTATCTATCTATCTATCTATCTATCTATCTATCTATCTATCTATCTATCTATCTATCTATCTATCTATCTATCTATCTATCTATCTATCTATCTATCTATCTATCTATCTATCTATCTATCTATCTATCTATCTATCTATCTATCTATCTATCTATCTATCTATCTATCTATCTATCTATCTATCTATCTATCTATCTATCTATCTATCTATCTATCTATCTATCTATCTATCTATCTATCTATCTATCTATCTATCTATCTATCTATCTATCTATCTATCTATCTATCTATCTATCTATCTATCTATCTATCTATCTATCTATCTATCTATCTATCTATCTATCTATCTATCTATCTATCTATCTATCTATCTATCTATCTATCTATCTATCTATCTATCTATCTATCTATCTATCTATCTATCTATCTATCTATCTATCTATCTATCT
The DNA here is from genome assembly GCA_958298945.1 of Atherix ibis. Lineage (NCBI taxonomy): Eukaryota > Metazoa > Arthropoda > Insecta > Diptera > Athericidae > Atherix > Atherix ibis. Next base: position 22,428,225 of record OY282605.1, on the reverse strand, counting down.
ATCTATCTATCTATCTATCTATCTATCTATCTATCTATCTATCTATCTATCTATCTATCTATCTATCTATCTATCTATCTATCTATCTATCTATCTATCTATCTATCTATCTATCTATCTATCTATCTATCTATCTATCTATCTATCTATCTATCTATCTATCTATCTATCTATCTATCTATCTATCTATCTATCTATCTATCTATCTATCTATCTATCTATCTATCTATCTATCTATCTATCTATCTATCTATCTATCTATCTATCTATCTATCTATCTATCTATCTATCTATCTATCTATCTATCTATCTATCTATCTATCTATCTATCTATCTATCTATCTATCTATCTATCTATCTATCTATCTATCTATCTATCTATCTATCTATCTATCTATCTATCTATCTATCTATCTATCTATCTATCTATCTATCTATCTATCTATCTATCTATCTATCTATCTATCTATCTATCTATCTATCTATCTATCTATCTATCTATCTATCTATCTATCTATCTATCTATCTATCTATCTATCTATCTATCTATCTATCTATCTATCTATCTATCTATCTATCTATCTATCTATCTATCTATCTATCTATCTATCTATCTATCTATCTATCTATCTATCTATCTATCTATCTATCTATCTATCTATCTATCTATCTATCTATCTATCTATCTATCTATCTATCTATCTATCTATCTATCTATCTATCTATCTATCTATTTAAATATCTAAAAATTTTACAGGATTAACAGAAGCCAAGCAGCTTCAATGATAATATTAGAGAAAAAAGTTCCAACCAAATTTAAATTCTAGCCCAAAGCGAAACATTCCAACATTGCCCCATAAATCATTAATTTGTATGATTAAAAATTTGGGTTGCCTAACAATAAATTAACTAAGTAAGTATAGAAATAGAAAATTCCGCATGCATTTGCACATACGAGTATATGCAACTGGAAGGGGGTAAACTCATAAACAGGAATTGCAGTCATAATTGTGTTCCTGTATTAAATAATATACATAATAAAACTAATGTTGTATTACCTAAACGAGTGCTCCAAAAAAAAAAAAATAATAATATTAATATGGATAAGAAATCGAAGTAAACGCATTGCGACAAAATAAGTACGAGTATGCTTACGATTGAGGAAAACTATAATCACGATATCTTCAAATAAAGGACCTAGATTCAGTTTGAATTGATAACTTGGACAAATTATCATTAATACTAGACGAAAGGAAACGGAACGTAAAAAATAATCGAGAGGAACTAAATTGCAGTAAAGTGAAAAATAAATCCAGCAAATGAGCAGAAAAGGACTAGTACGAGTATGGATGGATGGATAAGCCAGCCAGCAAACAACCCAATAAGCCAGCCATCCATCCACTACCCAAATAGTTCTAGAGAACCTCTATCATCATAATCAAGCAAATATACCGCCGCCCCTCCATCTCCCCGATTACCTTTGCAATTTTGGTAGTCAACGGGTTTTTTTTGGTGGGGTATTTTTTTTTTCTTTTTTCCATCGTTCTGTTGGTGGTAGAGACTCTACCACCCTTTTGGAATTGGTAGAGACTCTACCAACGAAACAAATCAAAAACACAAATTTCCTTCCGTTTTCATTTATTTATTTATTTATATTCATTTTTATTAGTATTTCTTTCTTGAACTTACTCGTATTTCTCGCACTCGTTTATTATATTTTTCGCTTAACTTTTCCAAGGATTATTTCGAAATTATTGTTGTTACGTGAAATGAAAATTAAACGACGTCACGTTTTCGGTTTATTTAAATAAAAATATGCTTATACCACTTTCGAGTAGGATTGCAGTTATTTTTTCCCTTCTTCTTCTTATTATTTTCCACGTTAGTGGCTTCTTTTTATATTAATATATTTTTTTTTATTTTTTTTTTGTCCATTGGTTCTTTCTACTCGAGAAAAAAAACCTATGAGCATATATGTTCTTCCGACCCAATTCAGATACAGTGCATGTCAAAAGTATGCGACCACCTTAACGTATTCTCTAGAAATTTTTTACTTAAAATCTTTTTATTTTATTTTTAAGTATAAAAAATGAGTTTTTATATATATTATTATTCCTTTTTTTTTTATCATAACCAACCAAGTACAATTATCAATTTACCAATCCTATTTGTAGAATGTAATAATGGACAAGTCCAATTTTACAATTATCCAATTTTAGTATTAAAAGTAAAATTAAATAAAATTTTGTATTTGTAATAAATTTTTATTTTTCTCATTTTACATAAACTTTGCCATTATATAATTCATAAATTTAATATTATAAAAATTGTTTTTATAAGACTTTTTTCAGGACTCGATCCTTTTGAGATAATTTTTGTTAACTTTTTCACTAAAATTCAGTTATTACTTGTGATGGATTTTAAGTAATTTAAATGTTCTTAAAATTAAAAATTCTTTCTTTTTTGTCCAATCTTTAGAGGTCAATTGACATAAGAAAATCTGGAAATTATGCGTCTTCTCGTGGTCTGGTGTTAATTATGGTACAATTTTATTAAAACCACATATGGTCCAAATGATAAATATTTAGACCCAAAAAAAAACCGATTACCATCTTTGAAAATGAAAAAGGAAAAACTGACCTTCCTTCATTTTTAAAGAAACACGGGCCATTGAAAATCTTCAGACCAAAATACACATTATCCAATCACTTTTTATGAATACAATTGATTTTTCATAAATAGTTCTAGATTTTTAATAACTTATATGTTATATATAAATTTAGTTTATTTCAGTATATGCCGACGAGCCTCATCGCTTAAAAAAGATTTGTTCGAAAAAATCGCATCCCAATCGGAGTTTTTTTTTTGGCCATTTTTTTTTAAATTGTTTAATAATTTTAAAATGGCAAATTATATACTTAATAAATACTACTTTAGAAAATATATTTATTTTATAATTGTATAAATAACAGTTATATTTACTCCAAACTGTAAAATGGACAAATACTATAGAACTAGAGACTGTTAAATTTCAGGCCTAAAAATACTAATTTTACGTTAGAATCGCTTAACTTGTACCATCAGCAAAAGGAATTGAAAACTTACAGTACCTCAAATTTGATCTGAACTATATAAAATCAGTGCCGTGTCAAACTTGTGTCTCTAGCGACTATTTGTATGGAAATTCCTACCGAAAATTTTTACTAAAAATTCATACTGAAAAATTTCTAATTAAAATTTCTAAGGAAAATGCCTACTGGAAATTTCTACAGAAAATTCCTCGTGAAAATTTAAACTGAAAATTGCCATAAAAAATTTCTACTGAAAATTTATAAAGAAAATTTCTACTGCAAATTCCTACTGAAAAATCCTACTCAAATTTTCTAAGGGAAATTTCTACTAAAAATTCCTACTAAAAATTTCTACTGAAAATTTCTACTGCAAATTCATACTGAAAAATCTTGGCTCAAAATTTCAAAGGAAAATTGAAAAAATGTCTACTATAAATTTCTAAGGAAAATTCCTCCTGAAAAATTAAACTGAAAATTTCTACTGAAAATTCCCCCTGAAAATTTCTACTGAAAATTCCTCCTGAAAATTTCTACCGAAAAAACCTACTCAAAATTTCTAAGGGAAATTTCTACTAAAAATTCCTACTCAAAATTCCTACTAAAAATTTCTACTGAAAATTTCTACTGAAAATTTCTACTGAAAATTCCTCCTGAAAATTTCTACCGAAAAAACCTACTCAAAATTTCTACTAAAAATTTCTACTGAAAATTTCTACTGCAAATTCCTACTGAAAATTTCTACCGAAAAAACCTACTCAAAATTTCTAAGGGAAATTTCTACTAAAAATTCCTACTCAAAATTCCTACTAAAAATTTCTACTGAAAATTTCTACTGAAAATTTCTACTGAAAATTCCTCCTGAAAATTTCTACCGAAAAAACCTACTCAAAATTTTTACTAAAAATTTCTACTGAAAATTTCTACTGAAAATTCCTCCTGAAAATTTCTACCGAAAAAACCTACTCAAAATTTCTAAGGGAAATTTCTACTAAAAATTCCTACTCAAAATTCCTACTAAAAATTTCTACTGAAAATTTCTACTGAAAATTTCTACTGAAAATTCCTCCTGAAAATTTCTACCGAAAAAACCTACTCAAAATTTCTACTAAAAATTTCTACTGAAAATTTCTACTGCAAATTCCTACTGAAAAGTCTTACTCAAAATTTCTACGGAAAATTTCTACTAAAAATTCCTACTCAAAATTCCTATTAAAAATTTCTACTGTAAATTTCTAAGAAAAATTCCTGCTGAAAAATTAAACTGAAAATTTCTACTGAAAATTCCTCCTGAAAATTTAAACTAAAAATTTCTACTGAAAATTTCTACCGAAAATTTCTACCGAAAATTTCTACTGAAAATTCCCCCTGAAAATATCTACTGAAATTCCTCCTGAAAATTTCTACCGAAAAAACCTACTCAAAATATCTACTAAAAATTTCTACTGAAAATTTCTACTGCAAATTCATACTGAAAAATCTTGGCTCAAAATTTCAAAGGAAAATTGAAAAAATTTCTACTATAAATTTCTAAGGAAAATTCCTCCTGAAAAATTAAACTGAACATTTCTACTGAAAATTCCTACTCAAAATTCCTACTAAAAATTTCAACTGTAAATTTCTAAGGAAAATTCCTACCGAAATTTTTTATTGTAAATTTCGGAGGAAAATTTCTAAGGAAAATTCGTACTGAAAATTTCTACTGTAAATTTCTAAGAAAAATTTCTACCGAAAATTCGTACTAAAAATTTCTAAGGTAAATTTCTACCTAAAATTTCTACTGAAAATTCGATTTGATTGGGCTTTTAACTATTAAAACTAGTCTACTGAGAACTTTGAAACTGTTTTTTGGAGGACAAAAAAAACTGCCGCCAAAAACCTGTGCTGCCATCTATGAATCAACTCGGCTGCTCGATAATTTTCTTTACGGAATAACTAGAAAACTTCATTGCGGATTGGAGTAAATTTAAAAAAAAAACTGTATCTAAATATTTTTCAGACCAATAAGAATATGTTAGTATATTTAGAACAGTATCGAAATAATTGGTAAAGGATTCATTATGCAGCAGTTCAAAATTAGTTAGAGATTTTCTACAAAAAAATTAAAAACAAACAATCACCCCTTTTCCAATGCTATAGAATTTACATGGTAGCGGCCACTGTCCATTCTCCAAAAGAAAAGACTTAAAAGATACAATAAAAAATACTGATCCACCCTTAAATGTCCAGAATCGTACAAACCATTAACCAAACGCAAATAAGGGTTTTTTTTTTTTAATGAACAAATTGGTTTTGAAGCATTTATTATTTATTATCAATTTTTAAAATAATAATTTATTTTCCCCACAAATTTCAGATCAAAATTAATTTAATTTAAATTCACCCCCCCTTCCCCCTCCATAAACCAAAATGGGTTGGATATTTTTGGCCAGCAGTGTATTAGATCGTTATACTCTCAGTCTACTGTACTCGTAGTTACTTTTCGTCTTCATTTTATTATAAGTACTTTTTACTATACGACCATTTTTCAGATATTATGCACCCTTTTCTGTACATGTTTTCGTTTTATAAATTTCATTTTATAATTTCCCTTAAAAGAAAAAAAAACACATTTTTGCATTTCTTGTTTATTTTTGTTACTTGTCGGTAGATACAAACAAAACTGAAATAAATTTATTATTATTATTATTATTATTATTATTATTATGCATTGTTGATGTTTCTCCTATTATTTTTTTTTGGGGCTGCTGATTATTAACTAAAATTCCCAACTTCAACATAGCATATTTCGCATTTAGGGGTTATTTCATATGAGAATTGAGTTTAGCCGCATTGCTTTTGAAAGGAGCCTCGTTCAATATTTTCTTTGGCAAAGTTCTTTTTTTTTTCTTTGTTGACTTTTTATCTTTTGAGTATTTCGTGTGCGGAACAACGTCAAAGTTCAAAGACCAAAGACTATGCCAGAAGGCGTTTTATATGACCTACCACTAATGTTTTCTGTTTGAGGGATGTTTTTCGTTCAAAATCGTTTTCTACTTTTTCATATGATTGTATTCGTTGGAACACATGAACATTCGTCTCCCCAACAACATATTATTGCGCATACAAACGAATGTACATAGTCGTCCATTATAATACGAAGGATACATCGGCGATTGTAAAAAAAGGGAATTTTTTTCAAACAAACTATTTTCATAATAAAATTCAATTTCTATTTTAAATTAATACTTTTATCATTTGAATTTTGCTTCATTTTTCTTCATTTTTCTTATTCTCTTCTTTGAAACATTGCAAAAAAAAAGAGTAATTTCAACATATCAGAACGACTAAATTTAATAGGGAATAAAAAAAAAACCAAAAAGTAAGAATTTTTTTTTCGTCTATTAGAAAACGGAATTTATTTTTTTATTTATCATCTGCATTAATAAATACTCATAATTTAATTTAATTTCAATATTTTCAATAAATACCTGCAGAAATGATAGACTTTTGGTATATTTTTCTAACATAAAAAGAGGAATTTTTTTCTGAAATAATATGAGGAGGGTAGCAAAAGGCATATAGTCTCAAAACCACTTCCACCAATTAGGATTTTTTTTTTGGTGAATACCCCTAACTCAGATAAAAGTAATAATGAGGCTTTTAGTGAACCTCAATACCACATTTGTTGGTAACGGAGTAATCTCGTAGGGATCAGGTGATGCCAAACCAAAATGCTGGTGTGGTCTCTGGCGGGTAATGGTATTGCAATCTCAGAGTAGGATTTAGGACCACCTCAGAAAGTGGCAGGTGTCATTAGATGCCTGCGGAGGGTATTGGGGAAGTAATGGGGCAGTGTTGTCGCTTGAATGGCTTATACGGTGTATGTTCTTAAGAGGATAAAATCAACAACATTTTGAGGTTATATCTTTGTAGGGTGGTCTCTACTGATGCAATGCAGGTCTTTTTGGTAGAATTTAGAGAGGAGTTGAGTCCTCTATTGGCTACATTGAGGTAGTGTATTGGAGAAAAGATGTCCAGTGGCGCATGAAAAAAATCTGGAATTTGGGTGGGCTCTAGTCCTGTACACAATGTATGAAATTTGGCAACAGCGATAGAATGGCAAATGGACTCACGAGTTTATCTCAAGCCTTAAGTTTACTGCGTAAAATACATTTGAATGTAGCCTGTGCCTATAGTATGTGATACTTAAGAAGATTATGAAATTATTCTTGTTGAGATAGGTTTGAGTGATGATAGCAGAGTGTCTATGTATTGCACCAGAAGATAATGTTTTTCATCTCTTAGTGGAGTGCCGTCTGTATGAGGATCTGAATGCATGGTACCTTCGGATGCACTGATTACGCCTGATAAGTATAGGACACCCTATGCTAGAATGCGGAATATTATGTCTACGTAGGCGATGCGGAATATTATGTCTAACGTGTGGTGAATAAGCCTAACTTAGATAATAGTAAAATTGAGGATTTTAGTGAACCTCAATATCATATTTGGTATTAGCCGGGAAATTTCGTAGGGATCAGGGAATCCTAAACCAAAATACTGCAGTCTCTGGAGTCCATTGTAATCACAGAATAGGTGATTCAACGTATCATCCTTCTCAGGGCAGAAGCGGCAGATTTTTGTGTCAGATTTTCCCTTCTTATAAAGATGATATTTTAACAGACAGTGGCTTTAGGTCAAGTTTGTTAAATTTAAGGTCCTGCCGCTCTCTATTTTAGAAAAAGCGATGCATTTTTTAGAGTGATGCGTGAACGCGGAATTACCCTTGGGGCTTTTAACCCTACGTTCCCAGGACTCTATAATAGAGCCAAGTGGCCCTTAGGTCTGGTTTGTTGAGTTGAAGGGCCTCTGCCGCCCTTTTTTTTAAAAACCGATGCACTTTTTAGGATGATTCATACTTAATGGGTTAAGTTTAGAGACCTCTGGCGCACTTTTTTTTTAGAAAAAACAATGCATTTTATAAAGTGAGTTTTGAACCCCGTATTCCCAGGACTTTATAATAGACCCAAGTGCCTTAGGTTTAGTTTGTTGAGTTTAAGGACCTCGGCCGCTTCCTTTTTTAAAAAAAAAGCGATGCATTTGTTAGAGTGAAGCTTTTAATCCCGCGATCCCAGGACTCTATAATAGACCCTCAGTACCCCTTTGGATGGCCACAGAAGGGTTCTGATCTAATAAACGCAAAATTTGCTACCCTCTTAGCAATCTGTCTGCTAGTGCATTACCCTAGATACAGCAAAGTTACTTTATTGACTTTGGTCAGTTGATTTAGGACCGTGAGGATATCCCAAACTAGCTTGGATTCGAGATGATATGAGACAAGAGCTATCAATGCAGCTCGGCTATCTGATATATGTTAATGATCTTTGCGTTATGTAGGTTCCTTTTGATATGCTCTCTAGCATAAAGCTCGATGGCATGTATTTCTGTGTGAAAAATCAATGGGGTTTTAGCTAGGGCTTTAGATAGACAGTAATAAGATCCGACTTTACCTTTCCCACCCCTAACTCCAACATACGTTTTAGGACCGTCTGTGTAACGGCCCTGTCAAGTGATTCGAGTGACGGCCCCTGTCAAGTTAAGCGAATCATGACAAATACTTTGACGGATTTGGTTAAATTAGGATTCCCTGGCATTGTCTCCGAGAGATAGTTCCTTGAATTCTTGTAGGTCCGATACAACCGTAAGAGTGTTTTTGGAATGTCCTAACCTAAAAGTCCCTTTAACTGCTTGCTTTTTAATATGCAAATGCAAAGGTAGCAGATATAAAAGAGCTTCAAGAGCTATCGCGGGGTAAGTCTTTGAACTTGACGAGAACAATTACTTTGACAGTAAGTTGTTCAGTCTTAGGCCACCAAACGAGAGCCGCGTTATTGATGATAGGTATAACTATTGCCAGATATGACCATTGTATCATTTTTGGTTGTAGACCCCAGGTTTTATCGAAGAGCCTGTGAAAAGCCCAAATAGCTTTAGTTTTGCTATCAGTAACAGTGGTAAGGTGTGAGTTCCAGAGTTGTGGAATGACCCCTACACATTTGACCTCAGTAGAGAACTCAAGTTCAGTTCCATTCATCTTGATCTTGATGAGATTAAACTTATGCTTCTTAGTGAATGGAACTTAGACCGTTTTGTTAGGGTTTACGTTGAGATCTGCCTCTTGGTACCAAGTGTGCACTAGGTTTAAGGCCCTCTGTATTCGGCCAAAAATTGTTACTTCCTTTTTTCTAAGCTTCATCATTTTGTATTTTGGAAAATTAGTAATTTTAACTTAAAAAATACAGTAATTGAATGCCGCACAATGGCGTTTTGGAAACTGATTAGGCATATATCTCGTTCAAGGAATGGGTCAATAAGGAAAAGTACTCTTAATGGAGCTCTAAAAAATTCCTAATGACTCTGGAAAAATTGTTTTATGTAAACAAAAGAGACTGCATGGTGTGAACAGTTGGTCTTAAGGTATCATTGACCCGTGTTTCTTTCAAAATGAAAAAGAAGAGTCGGTAACCGAGAATCGATTTTTATTTTTGTCGATTCAACAAAAAGGCATCTTAAGGCACACAATATGAGAGAAATTTTGGTTTTTTTTTACCAAAATTTCCCAGAACATAGAATTTCAAGATTTCGTAATATGAATTGGCGTCAATAAAAATAACCTCAAAAGGAAATCTCGTCCTGCAAAAAGTCTCTCGTCACTTTTTGAATTCGGTTTTATTTTATGCATAAAATAGCAAGGTTGAACCAATAACTTTAAAAACAATTATCTAAGTTTTTATTATGTTTTATTAAATATTTTACTTTTCAAAATCAAAATTGGATAATCCTTTATAAAATAGGATATTTTTTACAGCAAGGAGTAACTATTTGTTGTCTGGTATTCAAAGCAGTTTCTAACTTGCAAGAGCTTCTAATAACAATTTTACCCATCCGTAGACGCACAGACTGTGTCCAAATAGTCTACACGACAGCCTTATTAAAATTCAGGGCACGGAAACTGCTCAGAATTAGGATAGGACTCTCACCCGCTCTCCATGAAATTCAACTTCCAACGTATTGACACCTTAACCAAAATTTCTTTTGTAATGATATTCCCTCCATTGTAGAGCCTTTATATGTTTTTTTTAAATTCCTAAAACAAACAACTATTCTTTACAAAATATAACTAACCAAAAATTGATTTCAAGTGTAACCCACACACTTACAGATCATCAGAAATGGCCTCATAACCTTGGCGCTACATCAAGTTACTTTAGAGTCAAAAACGAACAGATATTTTTTTTTTAAAGTTTACCCACCCCCCTACCCACCCACCCCACCCAAGAAAAAAACCTTTTTATACCGATTTTTTTTTAAGAACTTTCAGAAGAAGAAAAAATCCACCCCAACAAATTGGGTTTTTTTTTTAAAAAATAATTTGTTTTTTTCGCAAATTTTTTGGGAACATTAAACTTTTAATAATAAAACTTTCAGGTTTACTATAGATTTTTTTGGGGTATTTTTGATATTAATTTCTAATATAAGATTTTATTTTATTGTATCTTAAAATATCAGTAAAATTATTTACTTATTCTCTTCAAAAATAAAGTATGGAATATTCTCAATTTTAACAAATCAATAAAATGTTAAATTCCTTATAAAAAAAAAACAAATTTATTCACCTCCAAAAAACAGAACAAAAAAAAAACTATATAAAAAAATAATAAAATTGCTCCTATTACGAGAATGCACACACAGGCAAGGTGTCATCGGCTTTTCTTCAATAATGCAAATAATTTATTACTTTCTTTTGAATATTTTGTCGTTTTCCAATACTTTTACAGAATGGTTTTTTCTTCTTCTTCTTCTTCTTTTCTATATAGTACATAATACATGGCCGGCATATGCATTAGCATCCAATACACGTGTCTTTGGTATGAAGCGAAAAAAAATGAAAAATTCAAAAAACAAATTAAAGCAAGCCCCATCATTAAACCAAAAGTTCATATATGCGCTCGTACACGTTTGGATGGAAGTGCGTTAATCGCACACCCGATGGTATCTCGAATAACATAAAATGTTAAAAGAGAAAGAGAAAAAACTAAAACTAAGATCGTAAAGCTACTAACAAAGTCATAGAGAGAATGCCTATTTACAATATATTTTTGTTCGGGCTTACTACGACGGAAAGTGTAAAAAAAGAGAACTTCGGCTAAATTGGAAAAGAGAAAGAACATCTTCATTTGGCCTCATCGTGTTTGTGGGTTGCGCCGGGTGGAAAAGCTCCCATTCGAACAATATCTATACACGTGTGTGTGTGCGTGTGTCTGTATGATGCATAAAGTTATGTAAACCTGTGAGCTGCCGCTATGCTTCATGAAAAGTTCATCGCGTTGCGTCAACTGAGCTAACAAAAATCACTATTTTACTGGTGGTACGAACACAATTCCGTTACAGCAGCAACTTCAAACTGTACTGCAAATGCTGTCAAAAACAAAACGAATTTCACCCAAATTAATCAATTAAATACAATTGCAATAAATTCTATTATTTTTCAATTTAATTTTTTTTTAAAATATAACTACAAATAAATTTAGTTTATTTAAAATGTACCAAACAACATTCCTGCCATATAATAAAACAATAAAATGTATTATGGCAGTACTTAAGTGCAAATATTAAAACTAGATCTGATTTGGCGATATAAAAGTAGACATTTTGTGCATTCCCCTATGATTAGGAAGGTTTTAAAACTTGTTGACAACTGTCATCGGAATTGTTTTCATGGGTGGATGATTGGTTTGGATTGCTTAGAGCAGGGATCGGAAACCTATAACCTGCAGGTCACCGAGTGCCCCATTTGATTATTTCAAGTAAACCCACTTAATAGCGTATAATACGAGGTCTGTTCGAAAAGTATCGTGAATTTTGAATTTCCGCGGGTTACGTATATTCGATTTTCGATTTTTTGTGGCGTTATGTTGGTACTTATGTCTCTCACTTATGCCGACAAATTCGGCCATTTCGAATGTTAATTTTTGACAGCTGCTTTGCTTGCACGTGTTTTGGTTCGTCTTCAATTTTTGCCCATTACAAAAATTGGATCAAAGAGTCTCTTTCGGTGGCTGCGACATTATTGGTGTGATGTTTTGGTTAAAAATTCGCGCACAAGTAACGATGCGTGAGCAGGGGCGTTATCATGGTGCAATAGCCAATTTTCGTTCTTCCACAAATCCGGGCGTTTCTGGTAGATTTCTTCGCGCAACTTGCGCATAACTTGCAGGTAATATTCCTTATTGACCGTTCTACAATGTGGCAAGAACTTATAATACACCACACCCCTGCAATCGAAGAAAACTGTAAGCAAAACCTTCACATTCGACCGAACTTGGCCCGCTTTTTTAGGTCTTGGCTCGAAAAAAAATCGAAGACGAGCCAAAATACGTGCAAGCAAAGCAGCTGTCAAAAATTAACTGAACATTCAAAATGGCCAAACTTTTCGGCATAAGTGAGAGACATGAGTACCAACATACTTTTTGAACATACCTCGTACATTCGTTTTTACGCTTGTTCTTAACTTTTTCCTTGGTTTTCGTTTCAGCTTGTGAATGTTTTCGCTGGTGTTGGAGAACTTTCTACTCCCACAGACACTGAATGTGGTCATGATATTCCTGGGTGACTCTGAAATATTTCCACCATTTCACTTAGGTATAAAAATTTCGGTTTTATAATAAAAATATAACCTCGTTATAGGTCCAATTTTTAGTCATTATGTAATATTTATCAAATTCAAAGGTTGTACGAAACACATTCACTTCACTTCACGTTGACAAGCTGAAAAAAACTTATTATTGTTGTTGATAACCTATTTTGAGGTTATATTTTACTTCTGCCAGTAAATTTTCCGTTCCATTGGGCATCTACTCCCAAGTACTTGTGAGTAGCAAAATTTTCCTATTGGAAGAAAGCAATTGGGTTGGGAACTAAGTGATTGTGGATTTTGTCAATAGATGGTATTAGTTCATTCTTTTGTTATAGCAACGTGTTCAAAGCACCTAACCTATATTGTTTTATTGTTGTTTGGACTTTCGCCTTTAATTTAGTAAAAAAAATTGTATCGTTTAGCTATTTAGTTTAGTTTTCATCCAAATTTAAAAATGGAAGGATAAGACGTTCATTTTAGACAGTGTCAAAATTGGTTTGCTAAATTTCGTTCTGGTGATTTTCAACTAAAAAATGCGCAACGATCTAGTTGAAATTTATGAGACCCATATCAAGCCCATTATCGATTCATATCGTAATAGCACACCACGTGAGATTGCAGAAAAGCTCAATGTAGCGCATACATGCAATGAAAAAAATATTAAAACAGCTTGGCTATGTTAAGAAACTTGATTTATGGATTTCTTATCAGCTTAAGGAAATTTATTTGACGTAACGTATTAGCAATGGCGATTCGCTTCTGAAACGCAACGAAACGGATCCATTTCTGAAACGACTGATAACTTGGCGACGAAAAGTGGATAGTTTACAACAACGTTAATCGGAAACGATCGTAGGTGATGCGAGATGAACCTCCTCAGATGACATCAAAAGCTGAAATGCACCAAAAGAAGTTTATGCTGTCAGTTTGGTGGGATTATAAAGAAATTCTGAACTTTGAACTTTTAACAAGAACCCAAACGATTAATTCCACCGTGTACGTTCAACAACTCGTCAAATTGAGCAATGCAGTTCAAGAAAAAGCGGCCAGAATTCGCAAATCGTAAAGGTGTGGTTTTCCAGCATAAGAAACTCGCCAAAAATTATTGAAATTAGGTCACATCCACCATATAGCCCTGACCTAGCGCCTTCAGATTAATATTTATTTTGTTCCATACAGAACTTCTTAAATGGTAAAATTTTTAATGTTACTGATGATGGTAAAATCACATTTAATTCAGTTTTTCTTTCTAGCAAAAGTAAGAAGTTTTACGAACACGGAATTATGACAGTTGCCTGAAAGATGGCAAAGGGTCAACGATAAAAACGGACAAATACCTAATTGAATAAAGTTATATTTTTAAAAGTAGAAAAATTTGAATTTTTCTTCTTATTTAAAATTCGCAATCACTTAGTTGCCAACCCTAATAATATTAAAATATCATCTCTGACCCAAAACGTCTTTTTAATTCTCACATTTTTGGTTGATTTTGATCCGCGGACAAAAAAAGGTTGTCCACCCCTGGGCTTAGAGCTTTGTTGCAACCTAATTTTTATGATTTAACGAAGTTTTTTTTTTTCTTCAATTTTTTTTTGGGGGGCTATTTTTATTTTTTTTATTTTTATTTCCTTTTTGACAAAAAAACAAATTGTTTTTTTTTCTTTTGCTTTAAAATAAAAAGAAAATCAACTAAAATTATAGTGGTTTGCGAAATTAAAGATTTAATAATTGAAGTGAAATAGTTCGAAGGTGGACTACCCTACCCCACCTAGTAGAAAGCAAATGAACTAATAAAACTATTGTATAAGCACAATTTGAATTTGAATAGTCATATTAGTTCTGATTCAATTTTCATACGAAAACTTAGCAATCTCAATTAAATTACAAGCATTTATTGTTTTTGTATAATTTACGATTCGAATAATAATGATAGAGTTGTTTGGATTTGTTAGAAACCAAAGCACTAGATCGAGATTATCTTCACTTTGTTTATAGTTAATCAAATAATAATAATACATCTGTGTACATATCGAACTGAATTTGTATTAGTAATTTATTTATGTTGATATTGTATATATATTTTATATTCTTTTTATGTAATACAATACATTTTATATAGTCCGGACTCTTACAAATGAATTTACCATCTGATATTATTTTTACTCAGTTGCGGTTTTTATTGTATTTTCCCGTTTTACCAACATTTTTTCGATAATCACAGCTTATTTGATTTGCTATTAATTAGCATAGAAAAAAAAACCAAAAACAACAAAAATATGTAGCAGTAGTAGTAGTGCTCGTCAATTTATTTTTGTATATTATTCTAGCTTATAAATCATTTATTGTATAATATTTTGCTTTGTCACATACTCAAACTCTATTACAACAAAATTTTCTTCTATGGTTTTTCTTTTAAATAAACTTCGAAATATTTTTTTTTTTTGGGTATTGCCTTATTTTTTTGCACGTATTTTCTATTAAATTTTTTATACCATTTTACTCTCCAAATGAGTTCGACTATATCATATACCACGCATACACCTACCTACCTTAAATAAAGTGAAAAATTTCTATTAGTTTTTTTTTTTAAATTCATAAAATAAAAATATTACAGGCGCCAAGAATAAAAATTTAATATACAATACAATTTTCCTACCTGTATGACGGGCAGCAGCTATTAAGGTACACTGTAGGACAAAAGTAAAGTTACTACTTTGTTTTTTTAAGGAGAAAAATTTAAATAAAAATTTTCAAAAATTCAAATTAACAAGCAAAATCTAAAATATTTCAAAAATTCAAATTAACAATTTTATCTGAAATATTGGAAAAAATTATTTTTGATTGCAGTTATTATGATTATTGAATTTATAATTATATACTTATAAAAATAAATGCTTTAATTGGTTTTTCATTAAGAAAAAAATCCTTTACCTTTGGATGATAGCTTGTACGATTTTATCGTTTTTTTTTTTTGCAAAGGATAAGGCAAAAAAAATTTGTTAAGCTGCATAACGATTCCTTTATCAATTAACCAATATCTTGAGTCAAGAACATTATTAGTTTCTAAAATATTTATATAATGACCTTTTTTAAAAAACTGCATCAATTTGTACCAAGTCTCCTATTTTATAGAGAAATAACCACAAACATAATCGAGCTGCCGAATTTGTTCATAGATGGCACCACCACTTCTGGCAACATGTTTTCTATAGCAAATTAAGCCCAAATATTTGTGCTTTTTTTTAAATACAAACATTTTTAAAGACCTTTACAATGCAATTGTTTTTTATTTTGTACCAAGTCTCCTATTTTATAGAGAAATAACCACAAACATAATCGAGCTGCCGAATTTGTTCATAGATGGCACCACCACATCTGGCAACATGTTTTCTATAGCAAATTAAGCCCAAATATGTGTGCTTTTTTTTAAATACAAACATTTTTAAAGACCTTAACAATCTGATTGTTTTTTATTAATTTTAAGGGCATAAAAATTAGTCGCCTTATCACCGTTGTAAGTGGTACTGGTTTCGCATAGGTTTTATTTTTTTATCGTATCCTTTGAAATACTGATCCAGAATTGCAAAAAGGATTCTGCACAAACCTTTACCATAAAACTTTTATGGGCTTTGAGGTTGGCCGGTTATTCATCACATCATACCAAGTCTCCTAGTTTATAGATTAATAACCGCAAAACATAATCGAGCTGCCGAATTTGTTCATAGATGGCACCACCACATCTGGCAATATGTTTTCTCTAGCAATTTTTCTTATCAGTGATGCGGCTCATTTTTTGGCTTAGTGGATATATTAGTTAACAAAATTATCATATATACGAGGTCTGCTCAAAATGTATCGAGAATTTTGAATTTCCGCGGGTTACGTATATTCGATTTTCGATATATGTTGTTACTCATGTCTCTCACTTATGCCGACAAGTTCGGCCATTTTGAATGTTCAATTAATTTTTGACATCTGCTTTGCTTGCACGTGTTTTGGCTTGTCTTCAATTTTTGCCCATTCCAAAAAATTGATCAAAAAACCTGTATCAAATTTTGTATGAAAAACAAAATTAATTGTGCAGACGCATTCTGAATGTTGACTGTGGCATATGGTGAAGCTACTTTGGACCGAAGCAACGTTTATCGGTGGTACAAAATGTTCTCAGAGGGCCGAGAAGATGTGAACGACGGAAAGGTCTAATGTAAAGGTTTTGCTTACAATTTTCTTCGACTGCAGGGGCATGGTGCATCATGAGTTCTTGCCACAGGGTAGAACGGTCAATAAGGAATATTACCCGCAAGTTATGCGCAAGTTGAGCGAAGCGATCCGCCAGAAACGCCCGGATTTGTGGAAGAAGAAAAAATGGCTTTTGTCATTTTTGGCCAAAAACAACACACTAATAATGCCACAGCCACAGATCTGGCTCCCTGTGACTTTTTCTTGTTCCCGAAACTGAAGAGCCCCATGAAAGAACGACGCTACGCTACGATTGAGGAGATAAAGACTGCACCGAAGGAGAAGCTGAACAAGATCACAAAAAATGATTTTTTTGAAGTGCTTCGAGGATTGGAAAAAAAGTTGGCACAAGTGTTTAGTATCTGGTGGGGATTACTTTGAAGGAGACAAAATAGATATTCCATTTTTGGAAAAAACACAAAATTCGCGATACTTTTTGAACAGACCTCGTAACGTTCCCCATAAAAGCGGTCGCATACTTTTGTCGTGCAATGTATACACAAGTATGATGATACAATATTTTTTTCTAAATATATAAATAACCAGTTGTATATGTATGCGTTTTTCTATGCGTAATTTCAGTTGATTAGAAGAGATGGTGTTTTGTATAGAAATTTTTAGGACTTTAACTGTCAACAGAATAATTTATAACATTTGCTTGGCAACAACAATTTTATACTCGCTTAATGATAATTATTTGAATATAATCCTTATTCGAACACTTTTACAATTTTAATTGTCCAGCAATAAACTATTTGGGAAATTTTATGTAAAACAACAGTAGTAGTAATTGTACTAGTGGAATATTTATTGATTTCGACTATAAATCGGAACTAAATTAGAGGTGGTACACAATGATTCGCACAGTGTTTTGGTAAACGATATGAAATTGTAGTAAAATAACAATAAATCTAAAGGATCCCTTCTCTCTCTATATACTTGTTCGGTACTTAAATATTTACGATTATATCTTTATAAGGCTGGTGGGTGGAGAGGAGAGTGGAGTTTGCATACTATCTTAATTATTGACCATTGAATGCAATTACAATGCATCCATTCAATCGAATTTAATTTGTCCGAAATATACTCGACTATAATCTAGTTGGTGTACATTTTCGATTTACATACAATTTGATCAAACGAACAAATAATTGTTCTTTATCGTTTTTGTTAAGAGAGACGGCTGAAGAGGACAAACGAACGTTAACTTCCGGTCACAATTTCTTCTATATAATAATTAAGAATTGAGAAATGTCCTATGTATATATAGCGAGCGTATTAATGTACATATTTTACCAATAAGATGAACACAACAGACAAATCAAATTGCAATTTTATATATGATTTTAATCAAATATTGACCCAATAATAATGTTGCACAATTGCTAATCACAAAATTTAATTAATATGGGGAATGGTTGGTATACACTACGCCACTGCTGTGTTTTACGTGGATTGGTGAAAAAGTTATTTATCGGTCGTCTCACTCTGACGTGTATTGATGATGATGCCGGAACTGGCAACGATACTATTGTGGCACATATGGAGAATTTTCTCTGCGGCATGGCATCTACACTAATAAAATATCGCCAATTACCATTAACTGTATGTATATAGAACGGACATACACACACAGGCACACACACACACACTTATCTAGAGCCCATAGTCAAAAAAGCCCCCATCTCCGGGTCCACTTCTTGCATATGAATGTGTATTTTCGACCTCTTTGTTGGGCAAAGTATCCATCACCGATCTCTACCAAGTCTGTGCACTTGTTCAAGTGTTGGTATTGGTGTGCGCACTTCGGAAAAGCCGGCAGTGCCTTAGGCATGAGGTCCGAATTGAGTTTCGTGGAGCCTACTAATCGAAGCAGGCGCGCACACGCACACACATCCCCATCTATTGGAACCATTCACACTGACAGCACACACCCAGTTTATAGCAAAAACTCTGCACCAGTTACCACCGGCTGATTAGGTCGTTCTGCATATAACAATGCATGTGTGCGTATCGGATCACACACTTTTCTTTGAATCTTATAGTAAAGTACACACATGTATGTAGAAATTTGCCGGCCTTCCTTCCCAATGCAAATTCCAATCTCACACAAAGTTGCGCTACTGCTGCTGCCGAATCCCCCCGAAAACAGAATGAGGCGACGACGACGATACCATTGACATCGGGACTACGGCTACTAACTTGCAGAGTTCACTTAAGCTGTCGCAAACGTCTTCAATTGAGTTCCGTTCACCTTTCGGTACGGTGCACTTCAGATTGGATTGAGTTGACTTAAGTTCCGGCCATACCATACATGCATCCATACCAACATAGTAACTTTAAGTTTTGCTATCATTTATATTTGGTAACGCTTTTCGTGACGTTTAACGCAACGACGTCTATCTGTCGCGCAAAACGGCAAAGCTCTCTCGCTCTCTCTCTCTCTCTCTCGTTTCTCTGCGCGAACATTGTTTCCAGGTCGTTTGAATGAATTCGGAAAAATTTTCGAGTTGGCAGATATTTTCTGTTCAGTATTTCAGTTGAAAAATGGTTGTCGAGATAAAAGGTGCTTTCTCTCGTCGTTCAGTAGTTAACTATTATTTAGTCATTTCAGTGTCATAGAAACCGGGAAAATGCACACATCTATAAACAGAAGTTTTTTTTTTTTTATAATGACACTTTAAAAAAAAAAATAGAGAAAAATTTACCGAATACTATTTAATAGAATATAAAAGAGAATTTTTTTTTTGTGAAAACAATTTTTTTTTTAATTGAACATTATTATTGTGTTAAGGAATTTATATTAAAAAAAAAAGAAGAAAAAACTTTTTTTTGGAAATGATTTTTTTTTTGTTTTTTTTTTTACAACTACACATATAAGACAGCAGAAATTATGATGATAATAATAAAAATTAATAGAACAAAATAGAAATAATAATAATAATAATAATAATAATAATACATTAATAATAAAAAATAAGTACTCAATAGTTGTTCTCATTGTTAAAAAGAATGTATTGACGACTTCTGGGTTGATTGGTTTTTTTGATAACCGAATCGAACTTTATGAAAATTTACTTATTTTTTTAATTTTTTTTTTGTTGTGTACATTGAAACGAATTTTTTTTTAATCGGCGAAGTCAAATAAATACAGTGCGCGATACGATATTCTTCTCTAAACGATATCAAAACCGAATGAACCGATTCTAATCCGAATGAACACTCTGGGGCTGTGCAAATACTAATGCATACATAGTTAAATAAGCCTACGTATGAGAGCACTTTGAAAAAACTATTTTAAAAAAAAGGAAATTATTTAAAAAAAAAAGAAAAATTCAATACATTTGCATATACATACTACACACACACACACATACACGTTCAGCTATAAGATTATATAATTTTAATTGGTAAAATTAATTCGAAATAATAAATAAATAAAAATAAAAACAAAAAAAATTAACTTTTCATATTGTAATTTTTGTTCCAAAATTGGTTCTTACCAATTAAACTTTTTTTTAAATATTGAATTTATGTGCTTTTTTTTTAATTTGCAAAAATTTCTACCCTTTTTGTGTGCGTTGTGTTATTTAATGGTAAAAAATTTCTTTGTTCGAAAAACACTTGCAAAAATTATTTAAAACAGGTACAAAAAATACGAAAACAATTAAAAGGTAAACTTATCTATTTGGAAATTTTTTTTTTTTTTTTTAGATATTTTTAACAAATTGAATTAAGTAAACTTTTATGTAGATTCTGAAATAAAATTTAATAAAAAAAAAATATAAAAAAAAGGTGCTAAAGCAGAGTCCGAGTTATGTACTCTCGTAAATGCAGGCAGAAAGACAAGAAGAACACATCCGCGAGCACATATGTACGTACATATGTGTACACACTTATGCATATTATGAATAATTTATGTACACGTTTTAGTTCTAATGTTATAAAAGCTCATTGAGAAAAAAGTTGAAATTTTTTTTATTCTGTATTTTAATAGTTTTTTTGTTTTTTATTATTGCTTTTAAGTGTGTTGTTAATTTGTTTTTTTTTTTTTTTAAATAATATTGAAAAATGTTTCCTAATAATTTTAAGGTACATTATTTATATTATTTATAATTATTCAATATTTATTGTTAAAAACTTTGGTTTTCATAAAAAATAACTTTATTGTTAGTTTTGGTTTTTTTTTGTTTTTATTTTTTTCAAATTAAAATTTTGCTTCAAATACACAACTGCGCATATTTTATCACGGCAAAATATTCTCCTCAAAAATGTACCAGTTAAAAAAATGTTCTAAGAAATAGAAAATAATTTATTTTTCGTTAAGTTTATGATTTTTAGTCTTTTTTTTAAAAAAAAAAAACTGAAGTTTTAGACTTTTTTTTATGTAGATAAAATTGATTATTGCAATTTTTCGGAACATTTGACATATAAGAATTTTTAAAAGTAACAAAATCAAAGCAAATCGGTATTAAACCATTTAAAAAAAAAAAAATACTGCATAGAAAAACCGAACAAAAACTCATTAAAAAAAATTAATTGGAAATTTAAGAAAAAAAAAACAATTAAATTTAAAACAATTTAACTGAAATGTTAAAAAGAAAAATGACCACAAAAAAATAATAATCAAATTAAAAAACAAAACAAAGATGACATAAATAATCTTTAACAAAACAAAAAGCTTCGTTTTTTTTTTCAAAGAAAAAAAATCCTTTTTTTAGTATTAATAATTCTAAAAGTACAAAAAATAAAATTCAAATTTTCATAAAAATAATCATTAAAAAAAATGGAGAAAATGATCACGATGGACCATATCTAACCTTAAAAACAATTAACCAAAAATTAATTATAAAATATTTTAATTACTTTTTTTTTTTACCAAAACAATTATAATAAATTTTAAAATTAAAATAATAGAAATTTGAATTTAATCGAATATTATATAAGACGACAAGATGGAGAAAAAGAAAAATTGGCAATTTTCGCGGCCATTTTTTTTTTTTTTTTGCTGAAATAATTATGCCCATATACATACTTATTAAATGGAAATGATTTAACCTAAAAAATTATTAGTTGTTCTAGAAAATGATTGTGTGTTTTTTTTGTTGTTGTGTTTAATTAAATTTGATATTTTTTTGCCCTTAAATTCTGCTGCTACTACATATACAAAGAAAGACTACGTGTATATAGTTTTATAATTATAATTATAATTATAGTTTATAGTTTATGCAAGTGTTGATATATTTTTTTTTATTATAATTTTAAAAAATGGATTATGAATTTTTTACATTCTTTTTTTTTTGTATTTATATGAAATTTTGCAATAATAAAAATGGGTAATGATAATTTTATGATAAAAAAGAAAAACAATGAATATATAATAATTTAAAGAAAAAGACAGTTAAAAAATGCATACAGTTATAAATCGCACAAATCTATTGGACGGAGGAGCAAAAAAAAAAGGCAACAACGCAACGCGCACAGCTGTGTTTGATGATAGACAAGAAAAATTTAACTAAACTATGTAGAATTTTTTTTTGTAAATAATATGAGTAAGTATAAAAAAGAATATAACCGAATATAAATAAAAAGCTTTTACTTTTAGCTTTATGATAATCTTGAATATTTTCTATTTTTGGTCAAATGACGTAAGTTTTTTTTTTTTTTTGCTATTTCCTCTGAACACCCGCGCCGCACAGATTTGTGTGTGTTTGTAATATTTCTTATAAAAAATAGAAGAATTAAAAAAAAACTATTTTTTTTCTGCCGTATCGCATTCTTTATACTATTAATATTATTAAATTTTGCTAGATTCTTTTATTTGGTTCAGTAGAAAATTTTATTTGATTAAACAACTTTACGAATATTATAGCAACAAAAAAAAACAAAAAAAATAACACAAAAAAGAGTTTGTATTTGTTAGAGATAAACTTGAATTACTCTCTTTATACAAAACTGATATTTCTTATTCAATTTAAGTACGAGTGGTCATATTTTTTCTTCTTATTATGAATTTTTTTTTCAAAATTTCGCTGAGCTTTTTTTAAAAAAAAAAATACTTCCAAATTGATATGAATTAATTTATAGCCAAAACGAACCAGAAATGAAAAATAGATTGTGTTGGTGTGGTAGGCGTTAGAAAGAAAATTCAAAATCTCACAATCCGGTAGTTGTGCGAATTATAAAATTACAGCTGAAAGCTTTTTGGATTGGTTAATGGTTTTCTTCTTCTTATTGGTTTTGTTGTTTTTTTCGGTTACCATAAATATATATGGTATATATAAATTTTCTATATAAGCCTAAGATATATCGAATAAAATTCTCAATGTTTAATGTATACTCTCTTAAATAGATAATTTTTTCGAATAGCAAATTTGCAACAAAAAAAACTCTTTTTTTTCTGTACAATAAATAAATATGGTCAAAATTTTCTTCATTCAATTACCACATACAGAATGTAATCGAAAGAGACGAAAAAGAGAAGCTCTAGCAAATTAGTAAAAGAGAAAGGAAGGAACACTTACCAAAAATTGATTTGGCAATGTGGAAAAATTGAGCACAACAAACAAAACAAAAAAACGAAGAAAAATGTCTGTTCCGCTTGCCTGTTTTTATCTTCCGCTCTTCTTTTTTTTGCGTAATTTCGTAATTTAAAGTTTTTATCTTTTGCACAAAAAAAACAACCTAAAATTAATAGAAATTTTGAAATAAGAAAAGAATGAATCGTCGTTTTTTTTCGATAAAAAAAAGCTACAAATAAAAAAAAACTATAAGAAAAAAGAAATTGCAAAAAGAAAATTAGACAAAAAAAAGTATTTGCAAAAAGAAAATTAAATAGAAAGAGAGAGAGAGAGAGAGACTGATCGAGAGAGTGGAGGGAGAGGGGAAGAGAGAGAGAGAGACAGTGAAAGAAAACCAGCTTAGCATAAACGCATACATATAAAAACGAATGAAAATTGAGAAATATTTTCAAATGATAGAAAGCACGAAAGCACGAAAAAGCTTAAACACCTCTTCGGGAGGAAACGGAGAGTAAAAAAAAAAAAATTGCCGAACTACTTAACAATATGTGGGCTAGCGATTCCATGCGGTCATTGACACTGGCGACAGGTATAAAAGAAACAACAAAAAAAAAAAAAATTTGCAAAAAAAAAAAATTATTTCATTTTTGCGCACACCGATAGATAGGTTTATGTGTATGCGCACGGAGTGAAATTTTTTTTTAACGAATCGTCAAGGGTGTGTTGTGGCAGAATAAAAATTAGCGGCTGTTTTTTTTTTGATTCGAAATTTAGTGACCAACAAAATAATTTGGAAGGGTTGGTTGGTTGGCTTTGCTCGAACTTCGTGTACAGTTTGACATAATGTTGCATAGTAACGGTTTCGTTTAGCATTAATTGCGAAAAATCCCCAAAATAGTTTGGAAAACAGAGAATTAGAATTTAAAAAACAAAGGTTTAAATTGGCAAATTTTTAATTTACTAATTTTCTTCCAAAAAAAATTGTTTTTTTTTCAAATTAACCTAATTAAAATTTTGGAATATTAGTGGAAAAATCTAGATTATTTATGTCATTTTTTTGTATAGTCTAATAAAAAGAATTATCCAATTAATGTCCTTTTTCTTAAATAAAAAATTCAAGAATACCAATAGTAAAATCAAATGCATTGTAAATTCTGATTTTGATAGAATTTTAATTTTTTTTATTTTGCCTGAATTCCTGCTTTTATGCATTAAATAAATAATTATTCGAATAGCCTCAATGAGCCTTTTTGAGAAACAACTCGATTGTTTTGAGGTTATTTATTTGAAGGATGTTGGTTTTTGAATGCTCTAAACACTAGAGAAATTATTCGCATAAACACGATCTTTCACGAAGCTTAACTAGAAAAAAATCGAATGGCGTCAAATTATTGGATTCAGGAGCCCAATTGACATTACCAAATCTTGAAATTAGGTGTCCTGGCAATAAAAGCAAAATTTCGCCTATTTTGTGGCTTATAGCGCCGTCTTCTTGAAACCACATGTGATCTTGATTAAAATCTTTAAGTTCGGGTAAATAAAAACTCAGACATCGTGTGGTCATAGTGGTAAGCAATTGACAGTAACGTTCTCTCTTTCTTTATGGTCAGTAAAAAAATTTTGTTAAAAATATTCTGTCAAAATTGTCAGTAAAAATTTTCGGTAAAAATTACCAGTAAAAATTTTCAGTAAAAATGTTCTGTGAAGTTTTTCAGTAAAAATTTTCGGCTAAAATTGTCAGTAAAAATTTACATTAAAAATTTTCGATTAAAATATTCAGTAAAAATTGCCAGTAAAAATGTTCAGTAAAAATTTTCGGCAAAAATGGTCAGTAAAATTTTTCAGTAAAAATTTTCGGTAAAAATTAGCAGCAAAAATTTTCGGTAAAAATGTTCTGTAAAAATTTTCAGTAAAAATTTTCGGCAAAAATTTGTCAGTAAAAATGTTTGGATAAAAATTAGCAGTAAAAATGTTTGGTAAAATATTCTGTCAAATATGTCAGTAAAAATTGCCAGAAAAAATTGTTGGTACAAATTTTCGTTAAAAATTTCCAATAAAAATTTCCAGTACAAATTTCCAGTAAAAATTGTCAGTAAAAATTTCCAGTAAAAATGTTCAGTAAAAATGTTCACTAAAAATTGACAGTAACAATTTTTTGTAAAAATTTCCCGTAAAAATTTCCAGTAAAAATTGGCAGTAAATAGTTTCGATAAAAATTTTCAGTAGAAATTTTCGGTAAAAATTAGCAGTAAAAATTTTTGGCGAAAATTTACAATAAAAATTGTCAGTAAAAATGTTCGGTAAAAATGAAGTTCGGACCAAAAAAAAAGTCGGACATCATGCGACCATAGTGTTTAGCAATTGATAGTAATTGTCTCTCCTAATAAATTATTTTGAGACCTAAATGTACACCAGACTCTTATCTTTCTCGGATACAATAGCTTTCAATGATTATCACAGTCAGTTGAAGGTTTTCAGAGCCACATATACGGTATTTTTAGCTTATTGACATATTCGCCGCGTAGGAAATGATCCTCATCTCTGAAGAAAGTTTTTACAAATTTAACGCACTTTTTGGTTATTTATACTAAATCTAAGAAAAATATACTATCTTGGAATAATATATACATTTGACACATGTCAAATAAAATGGGCAGTACTTTTTCTGAACCACAAATTGAATTTAATATTTTATCTAAATAATTAAAATCTTTATAGAGTATAAAAAAAGATCTTATTTTTGAACAATAATATCTTTTATCATAATAAATTTTTTTTTTTTTATTTAATTAAAAGTTTAATACCGTAGAAAAAATGAAAATTGAATAATTTCAATTTAAGGAGTCTAAAATTTGTATTGATACCAAAATCCTAATAAAATCTAAAGAAGAAAATCATATTTTTAAGGTTATAGAGATATTAGAAATATCTAATGGCTCCTCAGGGTGCCATAGGAAAAAAATCCAATTAATGTGAGGTTAGGAACAAACAAATATGTTTTATTGACAGAAATTTTTTTTTTTAAAAGCAACAAACAAAATTTTATTAGTATTATTTTTCATTGCAAAAAAAAAATCCTTTCAATTAGAAGTTTTTTTTAGAACACATTTAAAAAACTTAATTGCCATTAGATAAAAAACGTATTTTATACACAAAAAATGTGGTGAATTTTGTTTGGAAAAATCTCATCAATCTGAAAATTGTACAAACAAAAACCGAAACATCATGTTATATGATAGAATTTCGAAAGTTCACTTCTATCCAAAAAGTATGAAGTGTAAGAAGGACTCAGGAGATTTGCTAAAAAGGATATTATTTTGTTACAACTGATTTTCAAGTTTTGCACATAACAAAAAGCTTCCGTTCTTTTTCTTTCAAAACCAAACTATTCGTTACAAATTAAAACTTTTTACATACATTTAAAGTTTTAATAGAATGATCCCCAAAGAATTGTGCTGATTCACTGCAACGTATTAAAAAGGAACATTTTAATGGTTGAGAAAAAGGACTATAAAATGTAATTTGATTATTTTTTTTTGGGGTCTTATTGTTGCCAAGGATCATGTATACTTGTTTGTTGTATATTGATGAAAATTCTCCCATTATCTATACGATGAATAAGAAAAAGGATAAAAAAGGATAATAGAAGTAAACTGAATAATGTTTTTTTCCCTCTATATTTCAGTAGAGAGTGTAAGGATAATTATACTAAACCATCTTCAATAACATCGCGTGACATAAGAGTTTTGTTCCGAAAAATTACCAATCACCAATTGTCCTTATTTTCGAATTTTATACAATATCGATATCGAATTTTTTTTTACCTATTCAATATTCATTGTTTTATAATTAATTATTAATATTTAATTTATGTTTGCATGCTAAGCTGGAACTAAGTTCGATTAGCAATTATAGGCTAAATAGTGTGAAATTAAAATAAGCCCCCCAAAAGGATAATTGAGCTTCTAATAAGACCAACTATCCTCGAAATGCTCTATTTGAGTTTTTGTTGATTTTTGTTAATAAGATGGCGTGTGCTTATTATATTAAAAAAGAAAGTTATCTAATCATGCAAAAATAGTAAATAGATAAGCACTTTTAATTCGAATAAACTATTAGTTTTTTTAATCAATATTTTTTATACAATTTCAATCTGAGGAAATCAAAATATATCTAATTTTTTTCTATTAACTTACATCCCTATTATACATACATACATATGCTATGTGTATATTTGGAGGATTATTCAATTTGTAAAAGTATCATCTAAAACTCACTTGAAATTCCTGCATTTTAATGAAATTTTTATTTCATTATATTTTTTGCTATAATACATATATAAATTAGAAAATTATCTAAATATAACAGTCAAAAGGATTTTTGAAGGACTCGATCATTTTGAAATAATTTTCGATGGGTTTTTCGCATATTTCGAGCTGTAATTCAGTTATTACTTAAGGGATGTTAAGTTTTTAAACACTGTTAAGTTTCGGAATTATCTGCGCAAATACGATAACTTACAAGAAAAATTCCAATAGCGTCAAATCTAATAATATTTATTAAAAAAAAAATTCAGGAAAAATATTCAGTAAAATTTAAATTCGGTAAAATGTTCGATAAAAATTTTCGGTAATATTTTCTGTAAGAATTTGCAGTAAAAATTATTGGTACAAATTTTCGGCTAAAATTTTCCACTAAAAATTTCCAGTAAAAGTTTCCAGTAAAAATTTTCACTAAAAATTGACAGTAAAAATTTTCAATTTTTATCAGTAAAAATTTTCGGTACTAATTTTCGGTAATCATTTTCAATAAAACATTTCCATTAAAAATTTCCAGTAAAATCCAGTAAAAATTTCCAGTAAAAACTTTCAGTAAAAACTTTCACTAAAAACTGACAGTAAAAATGTTCAGTAAACATTTTCGGTAAAAATTTTCAGTAAAAATTTCCAATAAAAATTTCCAATAAAAATATGCGTCAAAATTTAGAGTAAATTTTTTAGTAAAATTTTCTGTGAACATTTTCAGTAAAAATTTTTGGTACAAATTTTCGGTAAACATTTTCAATAAAAAATTTCCATTAAAAATTTCCAGTAAAATCCTGTAAAAATTTCCAGTAAAATCCAGTAAAAATTTCCAGGACAAATTGTCAATAAAAATTTTCCGTAAAATTTTTAGTAAAATGTACAGTGAAAATTGTCGGTACAAATTTACAGTAAAATTTTCCATTAAGAGTTTTCGGTACAAATTTTCTACTTAAAATTTCTAGTGAAAGTTTACAGTAAACATTTCTAGTAAAAATTTTCAGTAAAAATTTCCAGTAAAACTTTTTAGAAAAATTGGCAGTTATAATTTCCGGTAACAATTTTGGATAAAATTGTCAGTAAAAATGTTCGGTAAAAATTTTGTCGGTAGAAATTTTCAGAAAAAATTGTCAATAAACATTGGCAGTAAAAATTGTCAGTAAAAATTTCCAGTAAAAAATTCTAGTGAAAATATTCTGTAAAAATCTGCAATAAAAACTTTCGGTAAAAATTTCTAGTAAAAATTTATAGTTAACATTTCCAGTAAAAATTGTTTAACCAAAATTTCCACTCAAAATTTTTGGTAAAATTTCATGTAAACATTTCCAGTAAAAATTTATATTCAAAATTACAGTAAAAATTTCCAGTTAAGATTTGCAGTAAAAATTGCCAGTAAAAATTTCGTGTAAACATTTCCTGTGTAAATTTCCAGTAGACATTTTCAGTCAAAATGTCCAGCAATTAAATTGCCAGCCAAAGTTTCCAGTCAAAATGTTCAGTACAAAATTACTAGTAAAAATTGTCGGTATAAATTGTCAGAAAAAATTATTCAGTAAAAATTATGTCAATATTTTCGGTAAAAATTGTCAGCAAGAAATTTGCGGCAAAATTTTCGTTTAAAATTTTCAATGAAAATTTTTTGTAAAAATTGGCAGTAAAAATGTTTTGTAAAAAAACCTGCAATATAATATTTAAAAAAATTATTCTGTGCATGAATCATATTGTATTTACAATATTTCATATTATGTGATTGGTGAAAAATTTAAATTTTTTTAAAAAAAGCTTTTATACATGAAAAATAATCTCAAGTTTGAATCCTATTATGTCGTTAAGCTTTTCAATAATTCATAATAATCAGGATAAAAATCAAGCAATAAATACAAATTATATACTATACGAGTACACAGAGGGAAATACCGATAGTATAGATAGAAAATTTATTCAATTCGATTTCAATAGTAATAAATTGATTAATTTTAGTATAAATGTTTTTATAGCATATTATGTTTAATGCTCTTAAAAAGGATACAATTTTATTTTTATTTATTATTCTTATTTTTATGATTCAATGCACTCAGAGGATACTCTTTTAGTAAAAAATTCTTTCACAATAGTCATCATTAAATAGGCGGAGTAAAAATATCGATTTACGAAACAATTTTTGGCATTTTGCCTACAAAAATTTTAAGGAACTTCTTATAGCAATACAAATGCAAAAAAAAACGAATGATTCTCATATCGATTCTGTCGAATTGTATTATTTTGAAATAAAAAACAAATATAAAAATATTGCATCAAGGATCCTTTCTACCTTTTAGGAAAATTTATAAAAGAAAAGAAAATTGGTATAACAATTGAGAAAATCATAATAGATAAAAAGGTAACACAATGAATAGGAGAAAAATATGAAATAAGGTGAATAAAAAAATAGGCAGTGGAGCAGGAGTAAAAAAATTGCATAAATGGAAAATGAATATTCTTACAGAATTTTAATATGAAAAATGCCTGCCTGGTTTCAGTCGCAAATAACCTATGATTTATGATAAACACTGTCTAAACATTAGTTAAGTAAACAGAAAAGGAAAAAAAATATTTTCTAACAGAGACGAATAAAATTGGTTTGCGTTGCAGATCCTTGTTTGCTGGCTGGTTGCAGTGCAGATCTACACACTACCATGGATTGGTTAGGTCACGTCACAAAGAACACCTAATCAAATTAGGCCAACAACAAGCAAATAATTCGTTGCTGCTGGCTGGGGAGTCTCCCATATTATCCACATAAATTCAATGGCTAAATGAAAATTGGAAACATCTATAAAAAAAAGAACGACACCTTTTTCTCTCAACAAAAAAAAAAAAACAAAAAAAAAGTGAAAAACAAAATTTTTTCGTAGTTGAAAAAGGAGCAAAACTAAAATTTCGCCAAATGCAAGGTGGAGAAATAAATACTGCAAGGGGTGGAAGGGGGGTAAGAAGAAAATAACTGTTGTGAAAAATTGCATAAAAATATAAATAGTTGAACAGCTGAACCACTACTACTAATGGCAATTTGGCTGATGACATTGCACCTTGCAACTTCTGGCCCCCGCTACCACTGAACAGTAGTAAAGTTCCAGATGGGCACAAAGTCATGGTCGGCAGTTTTTAAGTTAATTAAGTACAAGTTCCATACTGTTACCTTTTAGTAAACTGTTTGCCATTCGGATAGACGTGTTTGCCTCTGCCTTCCAATGTTTAGCCTTTAGTCCTTATGGCACCAAAAACATATGTACGGACAGACTTGGCCAAGTTTTTGTCTGTGCATTTTTTGTGTACCAGCCAAACAAACGGTCGTGGAATATTTAAGTTATCCTTTTCTTTGTTTACTTCATATTTTTTTAATTATTTTATTACTATTCCCTCCTCCTTTTTTTGTTATAAATTTTTTTTCCTATTCATATAAGAAAACAGGACCATATTTATAGTATTTTTATAGTATCTGATGTGGTTTGTTCATCATGGATAATATAACGAAATATATTGAAATGAGTTTTTTTTTTCACACAACGAAAGGCCAACGAACTGAATTTTTGGAAAATAACAAGCAAAATAAAATGCACCACCAGCTTTTCCCTCAAATAAACTTTCGGATCGTAAAAAGGGCGTGTGCATTAATGTGCAAATTTCAGCAAGGAAACGGGAAAACACCCTTTTCGAAATGAATTTCATTATTCCCCATGTCCTTTTATAAATAAATCGGAAATGGGGGAAGTGTGTTATGTCGAAAGAGACATTCTTCGATATGTTATAAAATAAATACCAAAAATATGGTCATTGACCTTAGCCAAATTAACCATTTTGCACTATGTACCTCAGCTTAAAAAACAACTGCAGCTTATCTAAGGAGTTCTTTTTTTCTATGGGAATAGAAGATCTGGATTAGTCAAGAAAGGAGGTCACTACAGCACCTATACTTTCATAAGAACATTTTTATATGCAAAAATATTGAAGCTTTTTTGTATGTTTGTTTTTGTTGTAAGGTCTCTGAGATAAGAGCTAGAAGCCATTCTATAGTGGCACGACCATGTGCTTTTCTCATGGCACTGATCGATAGTTAGATGGAAACAGAGCAATCAAAAATGATTAAATTTTATGGAGCATATTAGTTTCCTTAAGAAAATTAAAAGGGGGTGGGAGGGGAACTTCCGAAAGGAATTGCTGGATTTAAGCAGCTGCAAAATAGAAGAATTTCTATTAAAAAAGAAATTCTGGGTCTCGTGGCATTTATGGTGAGTTGAACGCCACAGGAATAGTTGTTTACCAAAGAGGATATTCCACATTTTAATTAGTTTTTGACGTTGAAGGCCTACCTGAGCGAGTATCATCTTCCACTGCTACTCGGTCGTCCGCCAATCCTTTTTTTTTTTGATTCGTTGATAATAATTACCATGGGACAAGGTGCGTTGTTATGGTGGAGCATCCAAACGTCTGCAATCTCCTATCTGACGAGAAGAACCATTTTTCTGAGCTTTTCTAAAGACTGCTTATCAACTTTTTTGAGTCTTACAAGCACTACTAATTTAACATTACAACAGTCTTCAATCGTACCTTGAGCGAGGTTCGTTTTCCACTACTTCTTGGTCCTATCACATTTTTTTTGCCACCGAAAAACTTTTGCGCTTAATAAGGATTTATACCCACAGGCTCATTACAACATTTAACATATAAGTGAAAGTTACGGATTCAGAAAGCTTAACACAAAATTTAGCTGGACATCGTTCCTCCAAATTTCACTGTTTCATTTTTCTTTTGAACGCACTGCAAAAACAAAACTTTACTTATACACGTAAACAAAGTATACGAGTACTTTTTAATTTAAAAAAAGTCCTTGTAAGGTTCAAACTTGCACTGTTCCGTCTACGAGTGACTAATATACAATCTATGTGATTGCAGTGTTGCCAAATCGCTCCAAATGATGCCTAGCTATACAAGACAAAAGCGAAAGTCTTATTATCAAAAAAATATATACACTAAATAACTTATTAGGATTTACTATAAAAAAGATACTATTCGGTAAAAATGTTCAGTAAAAATTTTCTGTAATAATTTTCGGTAACATTTTCTGTAAAAATTTTCGGGAAAATTTCCGGGACAAATTTTCTATACTAATTTTCAGTAAAAATGTTCGGTAAAAATCTGCAGTAAAAGCTTTTTTTTTGAAAATGTCGCTAATTTGAACATACATAACCTCACTAAATGTCAGCATTCTATTATGTGTATTAAACAATTTATTTTGTAAAAATTTTCTGTAAAAATCTGCAGTAAAAAATTTTTAGTAAAAATTTCCAGTAAAAAATTTCAGTAACAATTTTGTGTAAAAATTTTCTGTAATTATTTTCAGTAAAAATGTTCGGTAAAAATGTACAACAGCAAAAATTTTCGGTAAAAATTATCAATTTAAATCTGCAGTAAAAGCTTTTTTTTGAAAATGCCGCTAATTTGAACAAACACATAACCTCACTAAATGTTATGTGTATTAAGCAATTTATTTTGTCGTAAAAATCTGCAGTAAAAAATGTCGGTAAAAATTCTAATAAAAATTTCCAGTAAAAACTTCCAGTAAAAATTTTCGGTAAAAATTTTCTGTAATTATTTTCAGTAAAAATATTTGGTAAAAATGTACAGCAGCAAAAATTTTCGGTAAAAATTATCAATAAAATTTTCTGTAAAAATATGCAGTAAAAACTTTTTTGAAAATGTTACTAATTTGAACAAACATAACCTCACTAAATGTCAACTTATTCTATTATGTGTATTAAGCAATTTATTTTGTTGTTTTTTTTTCTTTCAGCTCCCGTTTTTTTTCGCTATTTTTTACATAAAACTTAAAACAACAACAACAACAAAAAAAACTGTTCACGTGAATTTTACATTAACAATTTAATACAATAATCTAATATATTCTGGTCTAGTCAATATTAAATAACTATAATATTTAGTTTTTTTTTTATGAAATAATTCGATTTAACCTAATCCGAAAAAAATAGAAAAATAAAAAATAGTCTGCAATTTATTATTTACGGGAACATGTAATAAACAAACTTATTGTACAATATATATTCGGTAATCATTTTAAGTTAGTTATAAGAATATTTTTTTATTGCCATGAATAATGGCGTTTGGAATTTTCAAAAATTACCTCATGAACAAACAATTTATAAGTCCGTACCTAACTACTAATTCTGAATTTGCCTAATCGAGTAAAGAATAAGGAATTTTTGTCGCTGGTCTTTTTTGTTACTGTTGATGATGGCACACACCTATTGCTATCTCTGTCTGTTAGCTGTCGATTTCCGATATTTTAACGTTTGAACGTTTTGCTGTCGCTAGTTCTGAAAAGTTGACTTTTTACTGCTCTTCTGCTGCATCCACACTCCCAAACTTCAGCGTCATCGTCGTCGATGGTATTTCCGCTGGTGATACCGGTATTGTTACCAACACTATTGTTACCCCGGATTCTATGCCATTCTTAATACTGCTACTGACCTCAGCTTTATTAGTGGTAATGTCGCCAAATCAATTTCACTCTTCACATTTTCGTATACCATTGCACAAAACATGTACGTACAAATCTCATTGTTAGATGCCTATGGGAATACCAAATTTATCTGACGTCCAGAAAGTTTCTTGGTCGCTTCTTTTTGGTCTGATTTCGCTGCTGTTGGCAATGATGTCATCCGTTACCTCAGCTTTTCGTTGATGCTTACATAATTCATTAAGATCGAACTTTACATACCATCATCACTGGATCAGTGTGCGGCCTGGGAAAAAATATACTCACCAACCAAACCATATATGCTCTTCTCTCTTAGTTTAGCTAAATTATTCTTCTATTCCTACTATTACAAAATTGGTTTTTTATGTGCATGCATGTATAAGTACGGATATAGTACTCGTATTTAATGGTAAAATAATGTCAACGTTATTACTTATCGTATAGTTTTTTTATATTAAATAATAGAAGAACTGGGGCGGATAGGCCTCTACACAAAAATTAACAGAAACGGCGTAAATCAGTAGGGGCCAATCTTAAACTTCAGTATGCAATTGAAGTGTAAAAAATAGATTTTTTAATATTACTGGTTTTTGTTGTTTTCTAATGTAATTAGTTTTGGCAAATTTGCAATTAAACAAAGTATTCTATTTTAAAATATTCTTTATTTATTTCATTACCAGGTGTATAAGCTTAAATCCTCTGTTTTTTAGTCAAAAAAACACATGTTTTTTTCATAGAAAGCAAAAATAAATTTATTCAAAGTACTTGCCCTCGCTAGCTACACATTTTTCCCATCTCTCGGGCAATTTGTGAATACCACACCAAAAAAATTCTTTCGAGGCAAACCACTCATCAAGCCATTTTCGAACGTCTTCGTAAGAATCGAAATGTTGCTCAGCGAGCGCGTGGCCCATCGACGAAAACAGGTGGTAGTCGGAAGGGGCCAGGTCTGGTGAATAAGCGGTGTGGGGTAACACCTCCCAGTTGAGTGTCTCCAAGTAGTTTCGGAGCATATTTGACGTGTGCGATGGTGCGTTGTCGTGGAGGAAAATCAGCTTGTCATGGCTTTGTTGATAATCCGTCCTTTTTTCACGCAGAGCACGGTGCAATTTGATTAGTTGTTGGTGGTAACGGTGGGCATTGACAGTTTCACCAGGTTTCAACATCTCAAAGTAGACGATATTCTGCTGATCCTACCAAACGCACAGCATCGCCTTCCGTCCGAAGCGCTTTGGTCTTGTGGAAGATGTTGATGGTTGGCCGGGATCAACCCACGATTCCTTGTGTTTAGGATTCTCGAAATATATCCACTTTTCATCGCCTGTCACAATCCGATTCAGGAACGCCTTTCTTTTTTGTCTGGCGAGCAAGATTTCTCATGTGTTTTGGCGTCGCTCAATCTGCCTATCGTTCAATTCATGCGGCACCCCTTTTCCGATCTTTTCAATCTTCCTCATGGCACGCAGACGCTCCGCGAGCATTTTTGTGCGATTGGGTATCGTCTTCGTCCAATAAAGCCTGCAATTGAGGGTCTTTAACCTTCCTAGGCCGATTTTCACGTTTCTTGTCCCACAAGTCAAAATTGCCTTCCTCGAACCGACGAAACCAATCTCGGCACATTGTTTCCGATAAAGCACTGTCACCATAGGCCTCCAAAACCATTCGATACGATTCAGCAGCCGATTTCTTCAAATTGAACCAGAAAAGCAGAGCTTCTCGCATATGCTCTCTTTCTGGCACAAAACTAGACATGATTACCAAAGGAAAAATGTATATTGTTGTACGAAATTGCTGACAATGTACACTGATTAATATTGACATATGTCAAACTCATAAAAAGGGGTCATAAGGCTAGCCTATGGTAGCTTAATACGCTCACTCACGCCATCTATAACCAAACAGCGGATTTAAGCTTATACATCTGGTATATATTATTTATTAAACCAGAAAACTATAAAGTGTAAAAGCATTTATAAAAATATTTGATTATATCAAAATAATTATGTGCACAACTTAGTAAATATAAATTTTAATGTTAAAAGCAATCATATGTAGATATTGAAAGCTTCTTTATAATATAAATATGTGTTTGTGAAATAGATAGGCATTGTGCATATAAATTTTAAGTAAAAAATAAAGCATTAATTACATAGAAAAATTATATTAAATTCTTAATAAAACTAAATTACAAGGTGGAAAATTTAATTTACTTAAATAATTAATATTATTTAGTAAAAGCATTACAAAATGGTCTAATAGAGTAAGCGGAAGCAAAAATGCAAATAAATTTATTTAAATAATAAGCCTATCGAATATACCTTATTTATTTTAACACAATAGAAATAGCAATGGAAAACAGACTGACAGAAATTCGTTCCCTTAAATTTTATTACACACACTTTATGTACACCGGCACTGATCTTTTTTCTGGTAAACATTGAACTGTCAATATGACATTTGTTTACATTTGTTGAATGACGAACTTTTCATTTTTTAAATAACTTTTTGATCATAATAAATCATTAAAAGCCATTTAGGCACATCATAAACAAAAAAATTAGTGAAAATGAAGAGTTGACAACTTACCGAAAGAAAGTAATTCTGGGCTTCCTCATTCCATTGAATTACCAGCAATTCTTTATAAAGCACACTTAATTTTCTGAAATAAAAACTTGCTATTAAATGTTAACAACAATATTACTATTTATCGTAAATACTTCAAAAAATATAAAAACTACATTTTTCAATAAGTGTCAAAATAACAACTTGAAAAACAACAAAAGTATGCAAGCATTTCGAAATGCTACCACTTTTATGGAGAATGGCGTGTTTAAAAACTCTCCGAAAGTCTACAAAATTAAGGCGCTTCCATATTTAATTGATAATTATAAAATAAATAAAAAAACCTAAAAAAAAATTATATTTCATATCAAAAGATTGTAAAAAAAATAACATTGTATCAAAGATTGTAAAAAAAATAACGTTGTGTTTAAATTGTATTTTTGTTTGCAATAAGCGAATTAAAATTAATATTCAATAAAATTCTATTACGAAAACTAGATGTCAGTGGGTGTCATGTGTACATAAAAAAATCTACACAAAAGTATGCTAGCATTACGATTTCTCGCCGCTTCTGCAATAATTTATTAAAAATTGTTTTTTTTTCTCATTTCAATTGGTATAAATGAATATTTCATAATCGAGACTAAATCAAGAGCACATTATCGTGTGTATGTGTGTGTATGTTAGCAATACCAAATTAAACCGGATTTGAGCAAAGGGAGTAGGCGACATATGATCGTCATCGAAATATTTAAAACATTTTGTAACATTTCACAATGACAAAAATCGTCAATCATCAACTGTCTGCCTTGTTGTCTGTTTATCTACGAATGTAAATGCGGTAACACAATGTACTTGTTCATTTTTATATTGGAATTTCGTTATTTAAAATAAGAAGAAGAAAAATTTTACTTAACGTGTGTGTAAATTATCCTATCGATGATTATTTGGTAAAACTTATATTTATGTCCTAGTTATTAAAATGTTACAGTAGAGGACAAAAAGTATGCGGCCATTTTGGTTTCGAAGAAGAATATCAAATAAAAAATGGACGATCAAAAAATAAATTTGATTTTCTTTTCAAAAAATTACATTAATTCTGATTTTCATGTTAAATAACCAATAAAGAATTATCTAATTTGTGCTTTGGCAAGTAAATTTTATTTGAATGTTGTCATTATGAAATTTTTTTTTATAAATTATGGGACTTTTTAGAGCATTTTTTTAATAATTTCTAAAGACTTTTTCACAAATTTCGGACTATAATTCCACTATTACCTAAGAGATGTTAATTTTTAAATGCTCTAAAGTTTGAGTATTATCTGCATGAACACGATTTTTTACATACTTTTACAAGAATTAGTTCAGAAGCGTTAAATCGCTTCTGAACTAATTCTTGTAAAAGTCAAAATTTGTTGTGTTTTGTAGTTTGTTTGCGAATTCTTTTTAAAACTATATACAATCCAGATTAAAATCTTTAAGTTTCGGTTAATAAAAAAAAGTCAGATACGAGGTCTGTTCAAAAAGTATCGCGAATTTTGTGTTTTTTTTTTTTTAAATTATTTATTTGTTCATGAATATCTATTTTGTCCACTTCAAAGTAATCCCCACCTCATATTATACCCTTGTGCCAACGTTTTTTCCAATCCTCGAAGCACTTCAAAAAATCATTTTTTGTGATCTCGTTCAGCTCCTCCTTCGATGCCGTCTTTATCTCCTCGATCGTAGCGTAGCGCCAAATTTTCATGAAGCTCTTCAGTTTCGTGAACAAGAAAAAGTCACAGGGCGCCATATCTGGGGAATACAGTAACTGCAGCATTATTAGTGTATTGTTTTTGGCCAAAAATTCGCGCACAAGCAACGATGCGTGAGCAGGGGCGTTATCATGGTGCAAAAGCCAATTTTTGTTCTTCCATAAATCCGGGCGTTTCTGGCGGATTGCTTCTCGCAACTTGCGCATAACTTGCAGGTAATATTTCTTATTGACCGTTTTACCCTGTGGCAAGAATTCATGATTCACCACGTCCCTGCAATCGAAGAAAACTGTAAGCGAAACCTTGACATTTGACCGAACTTGGCGCGGTTTTTTCGGTCTTGGCTCGTGCGGCAGCTTCTATTGGCATGATTGAGCTTTGGTTTCTACGTCATAACCAGAAAGCCATGATTCGTCACCAGTTATGACCGTCTGACAGCTCCTTAGCAATGTTAATTCGATGCTGTTTTTGGTCGAAATTGAGCAATTTTGGTACGAATTTCGCGGCGACCCGTCTCACGCTCAAATCATTGGAAAAATTAAATGGCACGAGCAAATCGATATGTTTAAGTCCTCAGCAAATCCTCTAACAGTAATTCGACGATTGGCCAATACTATTTTCTTCACTTTATTAATGTTTTCGTCTGTTATTGACGTGCTCGGGCGTCCGGCACTCTTTCGTCGTTCACATCTTCTCGGCCCTCTGAGAACATTTTGTATTACCGATAAACGTTGCTTCAGTCCAAGGTAGCTTCACCATATGCCACAGTCAACATTCGGAATTGCGTCCGCGCAGTTAATTTTGTTTTTTCACACAAAATTTGATACAGATTTTTTGAAGCAATTTTTTGGAATGGGCAAAAATTGAAGACGAGCCAAAACACATGCAAGCAAAGCAGCTGTCAAAAATTATCTGAATATTCAAAATGGCCGAACTTGTCGGCATAAGTGACAGACATGAGTAACAACATAACGCCATCGAAAATCGAGTATACGTATCCCGCGGAAATTCAAAATTCGCGATACATTTTGAGCAGACCTCGTATATACATATGATAATTTTGTTAACTAATATATCCACTAAGCCAAAAAATGATCCGCATCACTGAAAAAAAATTTCGTTTGAAAAATCTTCCCTTGAAGAATCACCAATTTTTTATGGAGTTTTTATAATTTTAACACACATTATTTGATAGATAAGCGATCCATACTTTAAAACTGTAAACCTTCAACTAGCTAAAATTTTTTTTTAAATGACAGATATTTTTTGATAGAGAAAATCTCTACTTAACTATACGAACTATGTTTCGTCATTAATTGAACGCAGTCCTGATGTTCTTTAAAATAATTACAGTTTGCACTTTTGTTTTTAAAATTTCTGCAATCCCCACTAAGTCTACTGCTCTACCAAGTCAAAAAACAACAGAATAAATTCTTATTTTAGACTCAAAGATGGCGAACTTTTTCACTCATCCGTTCCGGTGAAATTTTTAATATCCTCAGCAGTCTAGTGTTGCCCATTTCAATTTTGTGTTAAAAATATTTGCCTAACAACCACGTGTCCATGTAAACTAGCAGCACCATTATTAGAGTCACTAGTTTGGCATAGTTTTTATTTAATTCACACCGAATTTAAGTTCCTGTAAATTCGGTCTTCCATACCTTTTACTAGTCTAATTGTGTAAATTGAACGATTGTTCCACAAACTAATGACTTAAAGCCTACCAGACCGTAGTTAACTTTGTGGACTTCCGGTCTGATTATAATCTTTTATAGTTTTATGAACGAAACTCTTTGAAATTTTAAACTTAGACACCAATAAACGTTTCGATTTACCTTCATTAAAATGAAAAAAACACAATATCAGACCAAATTTCAATCGTCTTATATCTATACAGGGTAATTTTTAGGTATAGTAAAGATGGTAAAATATTTGAACTTTCCCAAAAAGTATAAAAAATTTAATTTTTTTTTAACCTGCTACAAACAAAATTTTACTTTGTAATTGTACTCGGCTAGTTATGGTAAAAGGAAAGAACATTAATAGAAATCAGAAGTTATCTTTTTAATACTTAAAAAAACAAAACAAAAATTTTAACTATCCGAACGAATAATATAAGTTTTCTATTTATTAAGATTTTAACGAAAGATTTTAACGAAAAATGTTTATAAAAATGTGGTGGTTTACTTTTGACCGAGAGTGTTTGATTTGAAAAAAAAAGGAATTTGATTCCGACAGCAACTGCAAACTAACTGATGCAGCTGGTACTGTCAAAATTTTTAAATCTTCACTAATCCTTATGGGAATGCATAAAACTTCAACTGTTTTACAGTTGAATCAGATTTTATTTTAATTTTGCAGTTGTTATTTAAGTACTGCCATACAAAAATTCAGTGTTTTAAAGCATTTTCACTTTTTCATAAATTTTAGTATTTAAGTAAATTTGTTTTTTATACATTTTATAATTTTTAGCTTTTTGTTAAAAGTGGTGCTGAGATTACGTGTCTGTTACTACTGGCAAAAAAGCCTCAAAATATTATTCTAAACTACCCAAAAATACAGGCAGATATGGTAATACCAATTTTTATAAATTATTTTTTCTTAAAAAATTCGATTTTATTATAATTTTTTTAATATTATCAGTTTTTTTGGGGGAATATACAGTCACACATATATTTATATAGTTTTTTTTTCATAAATTGAACAAAAATAATCTGCTATTATTAATAAAAATAGAAAAAGTTGTTTGATAGAAACATGAATGAAATGAAAACTTTTCAAGAAAACACCTTTAAATTATAGATTTTACTATAATAAATTGACTTTATTCAAACTCGATGATTAGGTAATTGTCTGAAAATATAATAATATTATTGAAAATCTCTTAAAAATATTCTATTTTTAGTGCTACAAAACGAAAGGTTTCTTTTATTAGATGGACGTGTGCTAGTTAAATTTGTTTGTATCTTTTGATAAACTCTTTTTATTCCTTATTAGATATTTTGCTACACAATTTTAAATATATATGCTCTTCAATTGAAATATTGAATAAGAAACAAATTCTTATAAAAAGATAAAAGATACACCATTTATTATAATTGTCAATATTGGTCAAATTTATATATAAGAAGGGTGTGCGCATACGAGTGTACACAGGTAAATTGGTCGAATGTATTTCAAAAGCTTATTGAAATTCATAATTTATGATGTGTGGTGTTGTAATAATTGTGAATGAAATTCATTCATACAGGAAATGGGCCATAATTTCCAGGTATTTCCAGGTAAATAAATAGGTAGGTGTTTTATTATTCGTGAAATATATCATCTATACAATAATTTCCAAATTATAATGTATTCATTGAAATTATTCTCTCATATATGCATTAATGTACTAATAATTTAAGCTTAAATAATTCAATTTTATATTTGCCGTTTGGTTTTTTGATAGATTTTAATCATCAAAAATATATTTCAGGTGATAAAAAGAAAATGTAGGCAAAATAACTAATGTTCTTTAATATATTCCGAAATATTAAGTTAAATATTGAGGGGAAAAACCCCCCATCTTTAATATAAATTTATTTTGGATAGAAAAATCATATAAAATTTGATAATAATAATAAATTTTTTTTTTTTTTTTTCAAAAATCACCAAAAAAAAAAAATTTAAAAAATTTACAAAAAAAAATTTTGTATTTAATTGGGAAAATAAACTGATCCCAAATCCTCATTTTAATTTAACCACTTCTGATTGCTCCCAGCCCAACTAACCTATTGAGCAGTTTCATGAGGGAAAGCTGGCAAGTTGTCAAAGGGCCTTACGTGGTCATGGCGCTATAAAATGGCCCCTGCCTCTTGCCTCAGAGACCTTACAA
The DNA here is from genome assembly GCA_958298945.1 of Atherix ibis. Lineage (NCBI taxonomy): Eukaryota > Metazoa > Arthropoda > Insecta > Diptera > Athericidae > Atherix > Atherix ibis. The sequence continues at coordinate 22,385,692 of OY282605.1, read as the reverse complement.
CAAACCAACAAACAAATTGAACTGCATTATCGACACAACGTTATAATACGAGATGTGACAGAGAAGTTATCAACCAATTTTAACCCCTTCAAAATAGTTCTCTGGGAAAGCTATACAATGGCAGAGGCGATGTTTTTACTCTTCGTAGCATTGCTGGATGGCGTTAACTGGAATCGCCTTCAGCTCCTAGGTTACACTCCTTTGAATATTATCGACTGTACCCAAAATGACATCTTTTCAATTGTTTTTTGATCTTGGGGACAGAAAAAACATGGACATATATCAGGTGAACAGGAAATTGGAAAACCACAGAAATCCCTTTTTTCGACAAAAAATTTTCGGTGAAGTGGCAGCATTGTTATAGGAGAGCCTTTTAAGGACAACTTTATGAAAGGAAGTACTTTTTATAACGAAATCGTTGAAAGGTACCACGTTTTTATTGCTTTCCGATGCTGAACGCCTCCCTAAGCCAGCTCGTAATACATTTTAAAAACAGATTTTGATAATATTTTTATATTGATACCATATATTGTTACCTTGTAAAAATAATTTTTGGTAAAATAATTCATACTATAAAAGCACAACTTCACTTATGCCCCAGTCTCATTACATTTCTGTCGCACATCGTATTTCAAGATTGTCCAATATCGAATGTATAGATATTCTAGAATTGTAGAAAAAGTGCTCAAAAACTACGTATTATAGCAAAAATTCCTCTATAAAATCAAATTTTATACTAAAATATTGGGTTGTCCGAAAAGTAATTTCGTTGTTTCCCAACAGAAGACTTAATTGTATTTTTTCATAACCAACTTCACATTTAAGCCATATAATCATATGTATTTTGACAGTTGACATAGCAAGGCCATGACATATAATCATATCTATTTGACAGCTGACATAGCAATTCGATTGATTCTGCACAAAGCTCGACATCTGAGTTCCTCATCTTCTTACGGAAAAAAAATTTGTGCCGTCGCATTGACATTTGTGATTTGCTTCTCAAACGCCAAGCAAATAATCCATTTTTGAAGTGTATCATCACTGGGTATGAGAAATGGGTTGTCTACAATAATGTTAAGCGTAAAAGATCTTGTAGTAGAAAAGATGAACTGGCTCAAAGCAGTTCGAAAGCCAATATTCATCGAAAAAAGGTGGGATTTCTAAGGAATCGTTTATTTTGAGCAACACAACGATCAATTCTGAAGTGTACTATCATCAGTTGGACAAATTGAATAGTTCACTTAAAGAAAATAGGCCAGAATTTGTCAATAGGAAAGGTATAGTGTTTCAAAAGCATAATGCGAAACCACATACAAGTTTGACCACTTGACAAAAGCTTTTAGAGCTTGGATGGGATATACTTCCACACCCACCATACTTTCAAGACCTAGCATCTTCCGATTATCATTTGTTCAGGGAATGTAAAAAAATTTTTAAACGGTAAAACGTTTAATTCAAATTAGGAGGTCAAAAATCACTTGGAACAGTTTTTTGCCAGCAAAGAACAAAAATTTTATGACCGTGGAATCATGATGCTACTGCCAGAAAGATGGCAAAGGATATTGGATCAGACTGGATAATATTTAATTGAATAAAATATTAATTCACTATAAAAAAATCGTCTTTCATTTTTATAAAAAAAAAAAAACGAAATTAATTCCCGGACAACCCAATACATCGACACGTCCACTTCAATTTACCTGTTCAAAAACGCCTCTAAATTAATAAATAAAAATTTCTTGTTCATTTCTAAAATTAAAATAAACAAAATGATACTTTTTTATAATGAGTATCATATTTATTTTTAAAACTATTTCTTTCGTATTGTCACAAAAACTAATCGTTCGTACAATTTTTGGAATGGAATTTTGATGGTAATTCTTTTCTTTCTTAATGACGTCAATTTTTGTCTAAAAATAAAATGAAATAATCATGAATGAATTTCAAGGAGATAGAAATAATAAAAAAAAAACTATTAACTTAAAAGCTCGTGTCACATTACAACCAGACTGGATGGATGATTTCATAATTAAAAAAATAAAATAAAAAAACCGACCACGAATGATGATCACATACTTGGTGGTAATATAATTTTCTTCATAGATAAATTAAAAATTTTACCAAAATGCCTCAAACCCACCCACATAAATATTTTTACTCATTCATTTTTCGATATTTTATAGATTGATTGTCTATTCAAATTGGTATTTTTTTTTCTCCAGTTATATGTGTAATTATGATAAAATAAAATTAGATTAAAATATCTACAAAAATATATGATACATTAAAAATATTAATAAACAATATTGTAGAATTAATAATAAATATTAAAAATTAATCAACAACGGAACTAAAAATATCAGATACTTTCGAATTAGCATAACTTTTAAAAAAAATCTACCCAAGCTTCTATAAAGTTAAGTTTATTGAGAAAATTTCCAATACCAAAAACCTGTCTTCTTCAACTATTTTTTTTTTATAAAAATAAAAAATAAATAATTTTTTTATTATTCCATTTTTATTTATAAATAAAAAAATAAATATTCTTTTAAGAATTTCTTAAAGTAAATAATTTACAGTATATGGCCTATAAATTTTAGTTTGTTGAATATTACAAATATATTCCTAAATGATGGGTGCGTGTGTGTTTGATTCCTATCGATAATATTTGTGATGACATTTTTTTTCTTCTTCTATTTTTTTTATACAATATTTATAAGATGACAATAAGACGCAATTCGATCTCAGAAGAATATTGTCATAATGCGCGAAGGTCAATTGCCAAAATTGTTGTGAGCTCACTTTTAGCTCAATGAATGAATCAAACACGATTGAGAGAGGAGAGAGAGAGAGAGTAAGAATATCAATTTCCATACATGGTATTGGAACGATGAGTTACGATTAGAAACACGAATACTGTCTATGGTCACATAACCTACACATATGTATGAGTGTTCACATCTGACTAGATTGAGTAATGCATGAAGTACGAACACAATTCCGACGCCAACTGCATCAGCTTTTTAAAAATCTTCATTAATCTTTATGGGAATGCACAAAACGCCAACTGTTTTATCGTCAAATTAGATTTTCTTTAAATTTTGCAGTTGCTGTTTAAGTACTGCCATATAAATTCAGTGGCTTTTTATATGGCAGAATTGTTGTTTGACGTTTGAAATTCAAATAGAAATAAAGTACTAGAATACATTATTTTTAGTTTTATTAAAAAAATTCCAAGAAAAATTATAATAGAATTTTATTGCAATTGGATTTAATTGGTTAATTCGGGTGGAACTCATCAATTTTGACAGTATTTATTCCAGTTCAGTTTGTATTGTAGTTGACGCATTGTAATTGTGCTTCCTTTTACCATAAGCTGGGTTAAACGTAAGAGTTTGGGTTGAGTTTTAAAGAAATTCCCACAGATGGTGACAGTAAAAAAAATCTCTTATTATATCTATATTCACCATTATTAGTATTAATATAGGGTTTTCCAAAAGGAGTCATATGATTTTTTTTTTTTTTTTAAAACACACTAATTGTTAAAGAAATTCAAATGTTTTTTATTTAATGTGAAGTACAATCGATGGCCTCCACGACTTCTGTTGCAGGAACGAATTCGATTAACCCAATTTTCGAGCACTTATTCCACTAAATCAAGTCGTATGTCATGAATAGCACGTTCAATATTGACTTCTAAAGCTTGAAGAGAGTCTGGTTTATTGCTAAAGACCAATAACTTCAAATAACCTTATAAGAAATAGTCTAATGGTGTTAAATCACAACTTCTTGGAGGCCATTCAATGTCATAATTTCTTGAAATAATCGAATCTCCAAACTTTTCTCGTAATAATTCGGTTATTGCACGTGCTGTGTGGCATGTAGCTCCGTCTTGTTGGAACCAGATATTGTCAAGATCAACTTCTTCCAATTTCGGCCATAAAAAGTTGGTTATCATCGGTCTATACCGCTCTCCATTTACAGTAACGGTGTTACCAGCTTCATTTCGAAAGAAGTACGGACCGATGATTCCACCAGACCAAAAACCACTCCAAACAGTCAATTTAGGCGAATGTAATGGGTGTTCATAAATAATTTGTGAATTTTCTTCGCACCAGAATCGACAGTTTTGTTTATTTACCGCACCACTTAGATGAAAGTGAGCCTCATCGGAGAAGATGATTTTCTTAAAAAAATCGTTATCGTTTTCAAGTTGTTCCAAGACAAAATCAGCAAATTCACGACGTTTACGGTGGTCCAATGGCTTCAGTTCTTGAGTGATAACAATTTTTTACGGATGCAAGCCCAAATCCTTTCTCAAAATCCGCCAGTTTGTGGTTTGAGACAGTCCCAATTCTTGAGAACGTCTTGGAATCGACAAATTGCGGTCTTCAGCAACACTTGCCTGAACGGCAGCAATATTTTCATTACTTCGAGCAGTTCTTTGTCTTATTGGCACTTGAACATTATGTAAAGAAAATGTACGCTCGAAATTTTTAACAATAGCGAGCACAGTTGGACAATTATTACGACCATAAACTGGCAAAACTCACGAAAAGTTGCAATTGGAGAACTATTATTTTGATAGTAAAATTGAATAATTTGTAAACGTTGTTTTTGCGTATGTCTCTCCATGATAAAATTGTAAACATTACTGAATACAATGGAAAAAATGACAGATCATGGCATATTACAAATGGCCGAAACGTCACTTTGAAATCATATCACTCTTATTGTAAAACCCTATACTAATACTCATAATAATAATAGTTGTAACTATAAATAGAGTAAAAAAAGTTAAAAAAAAACAAATTTAAAATGACTTGTACGATTGCTCATAAAAATTCACTATAATAAAATTTTATCCAATTTGTGCTATGAAAAATAAAAATAAACAAAATACATTTTAAATTTAGGGTTTTTAAAAAAATATTTTTATTTCATTATTTTACATCAGGTTTGCCATTATGTGTAAAATGATTTTTATGTGATTTTAATTTTTCAAAATCCCAACTCCTTTTGAGGTAGTTTTTGATAACATTTTTGTTCATTATATTACCTACTTGACGGATATTGATTTTAAAATGCTCTTAAATTTGAGAATTATTAGTTTAAATACAATTTTTTACATAACCTTAGAAAAAAATCAAACTGCGTCAAATTGTACGATCTTGGAGGCCAGCAAAAGAGACCATCACATTTTGTACAAAACTAGAGTTGGAGTTTTAGCCAATATTATTTTTTTCAAGATGATATTATGTTCTTTGGTAAAAATTATTTTTATTTTTATTTAGGATTTTTTTGCAGGACACTATCCTTTCGTGGTAGTTTTTGATTAAGTGTTCGCACATTTCGGTGGGCAATTCGGCCATTAATTGATAGGTGTTGATTTTCGAATATCCTAAAAATTTTCTTACGTTATTTATAAAATAATTTTTGTTGAGGTTATGCTTTTTTACGTAATTTTATATAAAAAAAACTCCAACGGTATCAAATCGTAGGTTTTTTGAGGTAAATTGACATCACCAAATCTCGAAATCTCGCTTCCTGGACTTAAAGCTAAAATTTTGAGGTAAATTGGCATCATCAAATCTCGAAAATTCACGTCCTGGAAATAAAGCTAAAATTTTGAGGTAAATTGACATCATCAAATTTTGAAATGTCGCTTCCTGGAAATAAAGCAAAGATTTTGAGGTAAATTGACATCATCTAATCTCAAAATGTCACGTCCTGGAAATAAAGCTAAAATTTTGAGATAAATTGACATCACCAAATCCGAAATTTTGCGTCCTCGAAATAAAGCTAAAATTTTGAGGTAAATTGACCTCACCAAATCTCGAATTTTCGCTTCCTGGAAATGAAGCTAAAATTTATCGTGTTGTGTGGCTTGTGGCACAGTTTTTTTGAAATCACAAATAGTCCAGATTAAAATCTTTAAGTTCTGACCAAGAAAAGTAAGTTATCATTCAGGTCAAAGTTGACAAAAGGCAATCAGTTTTTACAGATACAATGGCATTTTTACAATTACTTATGGGTTTTTTTGAGCCTCATGTATCAATGACATCTTTACGGTCTATTGTGGATTTTGAGTGCCCCATATTTTCTTTATTGGTATATTAAGCAAGCAAGAAAAGAGCCTCAACACGGAAAAATGAGCCTCATCGCCGAAAAAATGAGCCTCATCAAAATTAAGCTATGGAAAAATTACCAATATTGCAAATTTTAAATTAAATAAATATTATCTTAAATTATAACTGTCAAATAAAATGGCTGCAATTTCCAAATCAATTCGTCTGCTTCAAAGAAAAGCATTCTTTTATTTTCCTAAAATTAAGTTTTAATATTTTTTGAGTGTTATTCTTTTTAAAAATTGACCATTTAAAAATATGCATAAATAAAATATAATTTTTTTTAATAAGTTGCAGAGAATCAAATATGGAATCAATAATAATTGTAGTACTTAATAGATAAAAAAAAGTATTTCGAATTGTAGCAATTGATCTAAATATAATTGAATAAATATGAATTGTATGCTAAATGAACAAATAATCTATTAAAGTAGGTCAAAAACTTTCGATATTATGCGAAAAACTCTACCAGAAAGGAAGGATAAATATCAACTGGAAATTGCAATCGGAATATTAGCATTTTCAACTATTCTCTCTAACTAAGTGCTTTGAAATGAATAAAGATAAAAGCAAATGATTATCAGTTAAGTATAGATACACAGAGATCTAAATGAAATCTGAGAGCAGAAAGTTTATGCTGGACACCCACCTGCTTATTGAGGGTAATTTGCAACAGAAACAGTTCCAATGTCCACTTTGTGCACTGATAACTAATTTGAAAAGTTTTTGGGGCTAAACTTTTTCAATACTGCCGTTCTTTAACTCACAAAAAAAGTCATCATAATACCTATCTTAGATAGAATTCACAACTAGTTCTGGGCGGTAGATAATTTTCATAGTCTCCAGGATGTCTAGTATTAAAGTGGCTTTACGCTGCCGAGTCACCTGTTCAAGGAAAGTTTTCAACACTGAATACCTTTAAACAAATTGCTTTAGAAATGTACAAACTTTCTAATTTATATGCTAGTGAACTCATGATTTTATAATACACCAACACAATCGTTAGATGGGAGGAGTAGGTCGAATTTGTTATAAAAGCCAAATGGAAAAAAATGTTTTTTTAATTCTTTTTTGCTTAAACATTTAAGTTTATAAAGTTTTTAATTGGTTTGAAATTTGAAATTTAAGGTTTGGTTAATTTATTATATAAAATCTTCTAGAAAGTATCAACAGTCGTGAATACTTTTTGTACTACTTAAAATTAGATTTATGTTATTAGAGTTTGGTTCTGCACCACAAATATTCAATTAATTTCAAATAGAACGATACAACCGTATAAACAAATTAGTTTCCAGTCAGTATTTTAGACAACTTTATCCTTGAAGTCGCAAAGCTGGTTGACGCAGGCGAGCGTGAAAGTCAACGAACAAAAAAGTGTTCATGTAACTTTTACTTGGCTTTGTGAATCATGTCCCTCAATATGGTAAAATAATTCTTGGAAAAGGGTAAGTGTGTTCTTTTAAGCCTTTCAACCTCGTTTACAAAACTATATCCTCGAAGGCGAAAGCTGGTTGACATAGTCGGGCGTAAAAGCAAACGAACAAAAAAGTGTCCGTGTAACTTTTACTCTTCTTCATAAATCATGTCCCTCAATAAGTTTTAATGGTAAAAAAATTCTTGGAAAAGGGCAAGTGTGTTCCTCTAAGCCTTCCAACCTCGTTTACAAAACGTTATCCTCAAAGTCAAAAGTTGGTTGACGCAGTGGAGCGTAAAACAAAGGGACAAAAAAAGTATTCATGAAACTTTTAGTCCTCTTCGTGAATCATGTCCCTCAATAAGTTGTAATGGTAAAATAATTCTTAAAAAAGGGCAAGTGTGTTCTTCTAAGCCTTCCAACCTCGTTTACGAAACTTTATCCTCGAAGGCGAAAGCTGCTTGACATAGTCGGGCCTAAAAGCAGACAAACAAAAAAGTGTTCATGCAACTTTTACTCTTCTCCATAAATCATGTCCTGCAATTAGCCTTAATGGTAAAATAATTCTTGGGAAAGGGCAAGTGTGTTATTTAGGATAAAAGAGATTGACATATATTCTAGAAACAACTGATAGCAAATAACTTATTTACTAATAAAATACAGCACTTAAACCTCCTTTGACTTACGGACTAGACCTCGGGGGTTCCCCTCCTAAGCCTTCCAACTGTCGTCGTATCTAATCATTCAGTCAAAAATCATTCGAAATATTGTGAATGCAATCAAACTTTTCTTTGCATGTGATTTTTTTTTTTGCTCGTTATAAAAAATTTCAAGCTTGTTAATCCGAATTATTTCAATTTTCTAATATAAAGAATAACCTTCCGTTATCCTCCTCAGTACCTAAGAGTATTGATAGTTTATTGATGCCTTGTGACAATGACCTATGAGAACAGGTCGTGCTAATGAAATCATATCCTCGGTCACAACAGTTCTAAACTCTGGATGAGAATTTATTCAATTTTCTATAAAAAATAATAAGATTAGTTTTCTTGCAATAATTTTATTTTTAATTTTATACAGCTACAAGGGTAATCCCAGAAGTACCCAACCTAACAAAGAAAACCCCAAAAATTTTGGGAAAAAGATTTTTATTTCTCAAAAAAGCCTCCCCCCCCCCTCGCCGTTAATTGTTTTTTATTTTTGAAGATACTATAATGATAATTATCCCACGCGCATTCCAAGAAAACTTGTCAACAGATTGAACTGCCTTTGCCCTTCTTTTGAATCAATTATCCTCTTTCAGGCCATTGGTTTGATTATTCCTTCATCTCAGCTGTAAAATAATGGATCCAGGTTTCATCCATTTGTTATGAATTGTCGCATAAACTCACCTTTATTGCTGTGAAATATCGCCAAAGCACTTAATTAAAAGATTCTCGTGACGCTGTTTACGTGCCATTGTGAGCAAACGTGGCACACATTTTGCGCACAGCTATCTTATGTTCAAAATGCACTTTTTGAAATGCCTACCATCTCTGCTAGCACTTTCAGTTGACAGTTATCCAATGTTTTGTAGATTTTTCTTCACCATTTCTGGCGTCGTCCCCTCATTTGGATATGCGACCACTGAAATGTTCCACTTGGCAGCTCGTACGCCCTCGTTTGAACTCTTCCATCCCATATTTTATTGCTGTTAACGAAGGAACAGTCTCCGGCAGAGTAGCGTCTAAAGGACTGAGATCCTTCAATTGTATATCATAACGCTTACTATTAATGACTGTTAAACATATACTAAAAATAACGCAGCCTTATCAAACTTGAAACTTAAGCTTCATAAGGTTGGTACTTTCGATCATATTAATTTATTGTTAACAACAACGGTCATTTATAAGTTAGGTCGGGTACTTCTGGAACTACCCTCGTAGTTCTCTTGGGCAATTATAATCTTCGGCAATTATAGAAGATTTCAATTGGGATTCGTCTTCAGCTCCTCGTTCATACTCCTTTGGGCATTATCGATAATACTCATTTCGGATGTGTCCTTTACATCTGCGTATGGATTTGAATTTTGTCTGTACCTTTGGTATTTACTCATGGGACACGGTAGTATGAAAGAGTTCCTGTACAGGCGTGGTCTGGCTGCAGAGGCAAGATGTACTTGTGGACCTGTACGGGGATTTGCGTCACCTAGGTGCATGTGGAATCGTGGTGAATGATGAGAGTGGAGTGTTAGGTATGAGAAAACGGCATGAATGTGTTAGGTATGAGAAACGGCATGGAGAGCGAGAATGGTGCGTGGTATGAGTGTGGAAATGGCATGCAAGGTGGCTACAAACGGGTGAAAGACCAAGGTCGATTCCGGTTTACTTTCGCATCATGGCGAACCCTCGTACCTTAGTGGTGCGTAGGGATTTACAAGATTCCTTACCGTAGCTCAATGAGCGGAGTACAAACCGAAGTACTCTGAAAATAAAAATTGGTACTACCGGAATCGGGGTGTCCCATGGTGTTAAAACACACTGTGACTGTGGTTAATACCAATATCGCAGGTACAGTCTACAGATCGCTGTTGAGAGATACAGGGCGCTGTCACTGCTTATGACTGTAGAGGTTTAGATAGGCCTCGCCACTAATAGTTGGAGTAATCAGCTTGTAACTGGTTACTGACTGTAAACTGACAGTAATGGTGGTGCGTTGATTAAGCGTAACACAATCCCTATGATCGTAGGCGACTCATGGTTTTATGTTTAATGACAGATAAGTCACCGTCAACAATATAATATTATTATTATCGATAATACCAAGATGACGTATCGTTTAGGGTGTTTTTTTTTTATCTTGGGGGAACAAAAAGAGTCGCACTGACTGGGTCCAGATGAACCGGAGGGCTGGGGAATTACAAGACATTCCTTAATTGGCCACAATACTTATTAGGTTCGCTTTTTTCAAGTCACAACTAAGGGTGTTGGCTAATTCTCTAATCTTCTACGTGATTGTAATGAAAAAAAAATTATTTTTTAACTTGTAGTATTGTTATTGTAGATATTCAATTTGGTTTTTTTTTTAATTAAGTAGAATGTTATGAAATAAATAATTTTTTTTCTTGGCAATTTTATAGAAGAAGGAAATAATTATTACCTCTTATTTTAAATCAAAGCTTTAGGCCTAAAAAACTTTCAATGCTATTTTATTTTAGATAATTTCAAAACTATCATTATAAGAAATAATATCAAAATATCAACTAAAAAAAATATGTCAAAATCTTTAAATTTAAATAAAGAAAAAATCGCAAAAAAAAACATTTCTTTTGCGAAGAATTTGTTGCAATATTTACATGTGATATACTCACAAAACACCTGACAACTTTAAAACTTTTCTGAAAAACTTCCTAAAGTATTTAAATAATATTCAACATCCAAATAAATATGGAAAAAAAAGGATCCATCATTGTTATGTGCAAAATATGCTACTTGCGATATCTGTAAAAAATTTGCTCTTCAAGTTGATATATTATATGGAAATGACACAGGGGAGGGGGGATGAAAAAATATATATTAAGTCACCACGCGTCCTTTGGTTGGTATATCGACAAACTTTATGAAAATAGAGAAAGTTTCAATTGCAAATTTGTGCAAAAAAAAAGAAGAAATTTTTCTTCTCATCTCTCAGTTTAGTCCTTGTTTATGTCGAGAACAGGAAATCAGAAAGTTTTGATAGCTATAATAAATAAATTTAATGCCATAAGCAGATTTACCCAAATTCATTCATTATGGCATTAAAGGGATGCCCAGACTATGAATATTATAGAAGAATTGCGGTTATCGTTTATTCTTGTAATAACGTTTGGACAAATTGTTAATGTTACACGTCTTTGGCAAGGGTTAATTTGTGTAGTATTTCTTAATCTCTTTCTTTTGAGACAATTAAGAGAGATCTTCTTTTCATATTTCTGCCTTTAAATAAAAATTGTTCTAATTTCAAATAATATTTTAAATTTTTTGTATAAAAAAAACTTAAATTTAAACTTGTAAATTACAATATTATTTATGAATACTAAATAACACTGATTATTTGAGAAAAAATATTAAAAGACTTTTTAAAAATAAGAAAACCACAAAATAAAGATACTAAAAATAACTTTTTTATTGAAAAATCCGAACAAATTATAAAATTAATGAGACTTCCCCACTACATAGCTTGTACGTTAGTCCCTCCTAGACAGACAGTAAGTACTGTTGTTTTATATGGCATACCTATCGTTAGACCTAATACAACGGGCGCCGCCTATGACCATAGGGGTCGAGATACGCTGAATCGACGCACTGCCAAACCTGATTAGCGATTTACAATAAGCAACCAGTTACAAACTGATTACACAACTGTTTGTGGCGCTGCCTATCTCATTAGGAGTGATAGCACCTGAGATGAGAGCAGTCTCCAGATCTCCCACCACCAGCGGTGGTCCACAAACCGTGCCCGCGATGTGGGTATTAACCACAGTAATCACGTTACATGACGCTTCACTATTGCTGAACGTAGTGTGTTCTAACACCATGCGGCACCCGATTTCAGTGACACCAATTTTTGTTTTACGAGTACTGTATTTTTTTGATACAGGGTGGACATTGAAAGACTAACCGATATAAACAAAAATGGCGCACTGCAGCGGAATTTGAATATTTTAAAATTTACTCAAGTTGAGCAGAGCTAGATCCTAAAAGTACACTTTGCCGTACAACTGCCTCCGACGCATAAGAATGCACAGTGCGTTCTGGATCTCTCTCCGGAAAATTACCGGTTGATCTAGGAGATAATCTTACATCAAAATATTTACCGTGACACCAAATTTTTGTTTTACGAGTACTTCGCAAGGAACTTTGTCAATTTCTGGGAAATACTAAACCAGTTCTGATGTGCGGGTTCGCCAGCACCGAAAAAGGTACAACCGCAGTGAGTTTGGGTCTTTTATCGCGTCACTCACTCACACATTCACCAAAGGCCCATTTACCAAAGGTTTCTTTCTCTCAAATACTGCCATGGCATACCTATTCAAACATTCCTAACTCTGATCCACTCCATTCTCTTTTACACTAATTCCACATGCATCCAGATCTCTCGATCCTCTTACATACCACACTCCACAAGGAGGTCTTTTGTGGTGTACCGCACAGGAACTCTGCTCTTCCAGTCAATTCTCTCCTACACAGAATCTCATTCATACTACCGTATAGAAGAACCTCCTGACACATGAGATGAACCTATAGGTCCATCTACCATTCACACCATCATCCAACCACTGTTGCCAGACCATCATCCCACCACTGTTGCCATCAACGGCACACCAGCGTACCGTTGATGGTCTCAAAGCTCCTGAAATTCCTCAGTCAGAACAGGGACAACCCTCCGCCAATACAATGCCATAGCGCATCCGATAAAGAATACTTCTACGGAGTACCGCTAGATTCTATGGGATTTCTCCCATTAAGATCAGTATTGCATCGGTGCAGACTATCCTACACACATAAACAAACTCTTGTACAATAATTTCACTGCCCTCCCTCGAATACCCCATTCCTTCCTCAATAACCTCTTCAGACATTCACTGGCGCTAGCTACTTTCCGTCCGAGGTGGTCCAAATGGGGTCCGAAATTCAGGCGCTCACTCATATTGCACTTTTGGTGAATACCTCAGTGCGGCACTTCTCATTCTCACAAATCGGTTGTCTACAATAATCCTGCACTCCATTCTCTCAAACAATAATAGTCATCACTCCTAGACGGACAGTATAAGTTTGGACCACGCTCGTAGCATGATAACAAAGGTTGTGTTTTTAGGTGCGTCACAAAATATGGAACAGCAAAATTTGTAGCTATCAAAATTTGTGTCAAGCTTGATTAAATTACGAATTCAGTTAGTGACTTACGAAAAGTTGCAATGAGTCTATGGAAAATATCCCTTATCAAGAGTATACGTTTTTCGGTGGTAAAAAGCATTTTTCGTAGGTTGAGAAGCAGTGGAAGAGTAAAATTTAAACGTCGCTCAAGGAGCTATTTAACATGAAAAAACTGATGAAAAAGTAAAATTTTTCAAGGACTTCTTTTAATAAAAAAGAATGTTTTAAAAGGTTCCATTCGGACTCGGATGGTCCACCGTGACAACGACCCCTGTCACACGACCATCTCCATCAATAAGTTTTTTTTTGGAAGGCCGAGAAGCAGTGGAAAAGGAACCTCGCTTAGATAGGCCTTCAAAATTAGAAAACTGATTGAAAATGTGAGGAGCCTTGCTCAAAAATGTCTTGAACATCGAAAACAGATAAAAATATTGTACGATTGAGGGCTGCTGGATAGGCCCGAACGTCAGATTTTCGTATATGAATGCGTAATTTTCTATCTAAATTATTGCAAAAGTATGTTTGTCATCTAGTTTTCATAATAGAAATTAATTGCATATTTATTTCGACTCATTGATTTCAAAGAAAAATATAACACGACCGAAGAAGGCAGCGACCTTTATTTTTTTCAATCTTTTGATATTAAATGCAATTGTTTTTTAGGTTTTTCTAATTTACTTTGTAAATAACAATCAAATATCAAGCGCCTCAATTTTGTAGACTTTCGGACACGCCATTCTCCATGAAAGTGGTAACATATCGAAATGCTTGCATACTTTTGTTTACAATTACAAATTCTTATAAATAGGAAGTTTTTATTTTAGAATACGAAAAATTTCGTGATAGGTTATTTTGCAAGTGTGTGCGTTCTTACAAAAGAGTATTCTCGAAAGAATTTGGAGAGAAATTTTGTGTAGAGACCTTTTTCGTTCTTCTATAATCTACGGGCTCAAACTATCGATTAACATTGAAGATGATTAGAAGGAAGTGACTTGAAAAGGTAAATATCAAAAACACAAAAAAGGGACCGGAAAAATCAACACTGAACATCGAAAACTGATGGAAATGTGGAACCTTTCAAAGATTTGCTTATAAAAAGAATGCAGGAAGAGCTTGACTGATCATCGAAAACTGATGGAAATGTGGAACCTTTCAAAGATTTGCTTATAAAAAAGACTTTTTCTATATAAAAAGTTCCGGAAAGGATCAATTAGAGCTTTTTGCGTCAGATTGCACATTTTAGATACTTGGATGAAAGGGATTCCTATGGCTCCTTAGCCCGCCTATTAACCTGAGCTAAGTCCGTAACACTTGTTTTGCTCCCAAAAATTATGAAAAACTTGAAAGCATATCAACGTGGTATTATCGATAACATTCAAATAAGTTTTGGGTAGTAAGAAAAGTGTTAAAAGATCAATATCATTACTTTCTTGATCTTGGGAAGCAAAAAAAGACTAAGAAAATCAATTTCATTACTTTTCTGCTGCGTATGTTTAAAAAAAATCTTGCTCAAAGCTTACAAATAATTTTACACCAGTCAACTGAGACTGCAATGTGATACCAAAGGGGAAATTTTTATTTATTTAGTTTTTTCCCCCTCCATTTATTTATTGCCATAAATATTTCGTAAAAAGTAAGAATTTGCGTGAATATATCATATTAAGCCGAGGATATCTATCCACTTTTGAATTTATAGATTATTTTTATTATTCCATTAATACTTGAATATCTTCAATTTCGCTTTATTTTCAATATAAAAATTAATGTTATTTTTTTATTTATTCATATTATTTTTTTTTCCTTTTGGCGTCATCATCTTTATTTGAAAATTGAACTTTTCTTAAAGAAAATCCTTCTTTTTTTTTGTGTGTGATAATTTCACGATTGGATGACACGCATTTCTTAGAATTTTCACCAATCCATATCCATGCCGCGATATGCCGCCAACCACAAATTGAAGATGGCATTCTTAGTGGATGTACTTAGTTGGGAAGTTGTGGTCTAAAAAGAATGCCAATTTCAAAGCTGAATGACTTCGAACGGTTGTAATTCTCCACACACGATAATGCTATCAAAAAGGAAATTCATAGCAATTCGAATAATGACGTGAAAGTCTCCAGCTGAAAATCACGAGTTCCTATCATATTGGCGACGCACATACACAAATTGTAATCGGAAATTACTTACGTGCGTGAGTCGCCTTGATGCAAAATTTTATTACATTTTTATTTACACAAAAAATACTTTTTTTTATTAGCTAATTTTCTTTATTAAATATTTACTTTTTCTATCCATATACACAAACAAGTGTCGTAACGCATAGCGGAAAGGAATTTTTCTTTCTTTGTTCGAAAGAAAGTTCCTGAAAAATTATTATTTTTTTTTTCGTTTCTATTTTTGCAATGGAAATCTTTATTAATAACAATAATACATGTCATCGTATAATTCCAGCATACTTCAGAATGACCACAAATGTGACTATAAAATGAAGAAACAATAAAATTCTAATAATTATTTTTATTACCTTTTCACAAATAAGTCAGCCATTTTTTTCAGCAAAACAATTAAACATTAATATCTTAAATCGGTTGACATTTAAATATTTGAATTGGTTTGAAATAAGTTTAATAATTATGAAATTGCAATTAGAAAAATTTAAATAGACCGCCAAGTTTATAGTGAAAATTATTTACAAAAAAAAATACGGACCTAAAGCAAGTTTCATAATATTTTGTAGAATTATCCCGAAATGGATTAGGATCTGAAATTAGATTTTGTATTTATACAGGGTGGGCCCAGCTTAATGATCATAAATAAAGGAGATGATTTCGTGGTTCATATCATGAAACAAATTTTATGGCTCATAATTTCTACCTTTTCTCCTTTTTGTTATGCCATATTTCCCGTATTTTTTTGATACAGAGTGGACACCGAAAAACTAAATGATATAAACAAAGATGGCGTACTGCAGGGGAATTTGAAAATTTAGAAATTTACTCAAGTTCAAGTAGCGCGTCGACGAGTAGAGGCAGATACATTCAACTGCCACTGATGCATAAGCATGCACAGTGCGTTCTGGACCTCTTCCCGGAAAATTACCGGTTGAGCCAGGAGATAATCTGACATGAAAATGTTGCTGGTATTTATTCTGAATTTAAATAATATGTATTTTACTGGAATAAAAAGATTTATCATTGGAATAGAAGTTCTCAATGAGGGGGGATTCTCTATAACTCATATACAGGGTGATCCCGACTTAATAATCATAAATAAACGGGCTGATTCCGTGGTTCATATCATGCTTATAATTTCTACCTTTTTGTCTTCTTGTTACGTCATGTTTCTTGTATTTTTTTGATACAGGGTGGACATTAAAAGACTAACTGATATAAACAAAAATGGCGTACTGCAGGGGAATTTGAACTTTTTTAAAATTTACTCAAGTTGAGCAGAGCTAAATTCTCAAGTAAACACTCCGTCGTACAACTGCCACCGTGAAAATAAAAAATTTATAATCTTCAGTTTTTTAGTGCCCCCATCCTATAAAAACCTTTTACGTATCTCTCGCCATTTTTCTTAACATAGAAATTTATCCATTCGTCCAAACAGGTAACTCCTAATGACCCTTCTCTACAAAGAAAATAGTTTGTAGAAAGTACACAATTTTATGATAATTATAATATAAAAAAACCTTTTCCTTTAAAGAAAATTAAGATTTTCTTACTTCCAACAAAGTTTCCAGTAAATTACAATTGATGTTAAAATTTAAAATATAAAAATCGAAAATCTTTGTTTGAGCAGCAGGCGCAAAGAGGCGGACGACTTTTAATAAACGACTCTTGTAGATCGGAGAGGGTGCAAAATAAAACCTGGCCACATCAACCATAAGTTTTTTTAATATATATTTAAAGCATTTATAAGGTTAAAAATAGTAGCAAAATATTTATGACATTAAAAATAATTTTTAAATTTACAGGGGACCACCCTGTTAGTTTAAAAATTATTTTTAATCATAAATGTTTTGTGAAAATTTCAAACAACGAAATTACCTTAAATTATCACCTTAATAAAACCTCATTAAGGGCTTGCTCGATTGGCACTGATTCAATATAATGTGGTTTGCACGAAGCCTAAAAAAATGGACGTAAGAAAAAGGGTGCTGATTCAAAGACCATCACAAATGGCGGGGGGGGGGGGGGGGGGTTTGAGCGGTTGTTTTGTATTTCTTGGTGCCTTTGTGCCACAATACTTCTTTTAAATCCATTTTTGTTGGAGCCTTTGTTTCGATGCAGTAATACTAGACGATTTAAATAAACAGGATATTAAGGATTTATTGCAGATTTCTCTTAAGAGTCGTACCAACTACGAAAATAGTGATTCTAAAAACGAAGAACCCCTTTTAGAATTTAATACAGATTTTCTTAGTCTTAGGAAAAGAGATGCAGATTTCCTTAGTCCTTAACGAGAGAAAATGAAAACAGCAAATTACACTAGACGACTTCATCTCAATTTCAAACATTTTAACATAAAAATAAATTTGACTCTCTTTAGCCCCATTGTCATCTAGAAACGCATCCTAAGCACTTAATAAGGTCCTCATTTCAAAATTACGATTTTTTTTTTTTACAATTTTAAAACTGATGCATTAGCTGTATAACAAAAATCGTAGACTTCGTTTATTTTAAGTCAATAGAAATTTATAAATAGTAAACGTTATTATTGTCTAGGCTAGACACTGGTTAAGTGGTGTAAACCTTTTTAAACTGTACATAAAAACAAAATCTTATCGTTTATGCAATTTACAAGCAGACAAACATATTTCTGTGCGCCATTAATCTAATTAAATTTATTTGAAAATATCGCATTTGTGTACACCGATGGTGCGACGGGTGCCAACTGTGGCACTCCAGTACGGATTGTTCACAAAATGATTTCAATTGTGAGCGCACCATACCCTGTTTGGTATAATTCGATTACATAAAATGTAGACTGTCATTATAATTTTATTAAAATTATTACTGTTGCTGACCATTTCTGAATCAGTCCACACGATGGTTAGGAGGCCCCATTATATTTTTCTGGCTTGATTTTAGTTTCCAATATTGTATTTTAGTTTCAGATATAGTTTTGCCCTTTAAAAAATAATGCCATACACACAAAATTCACTTTTTCCCATATTAATAAAAAATTACCAACCTTATGTTATCTTCTTTCAACGACTGTCAAAACTAAACCAATGAATAGATATTTATAAAATTTTCTAGGACGTTTTTCTTAGAATACCAGATAATAAAACAAAATATTGTTTTGATAATATCAGCTGTATTTATTGCACTTATCACTGACTTATCAGACTGACATCGTATACTTGACTACGCGATGAATAAATGACTTTATTTTTATAGGAAAATATTTTCTTATTTAAAAAATCAATGATAAAATATTTTGAAAATACTATTTATTTAGTGAATACAAAAATTGCTTGATGGAGATCGCTTCGTAGCAGGAGCCATTGTATCCAAGCAAAGTCCGATATGATGCAAATAACCCTTTTTCTTAATCTTTCATAGACTTTTTATCGATAATTTATTCGTTGATGACCAAATTGGTCGTCCTAGGTGCTCAGCATCATTTCTGCTCGGAGGACCATAAAGAAAATCAGCACACAACTTCTGCATCAGTCCACACGATGGTTAGAAGTCCCAAATATAATTTTCAAGCTTGATTTTGTTTCCAGATATTGTGTTATAGTGTCAGATATAGTTTTTCCCTTTAAAAAATAGTGCCATACACACAAAATTCACATTGAAGAAGACAAGCTGTACATATTTTTATTAATTCACTATTAATAAAAATATGTAAAGCTTGTCTTTTTTCAACGACTGTCAAAACTAAACTAATTAATAGATAATTATAAAATTTTCTAGCACGTATTTTTGTGAATATCGGATAATTAAGAAAATATTGTTTTGCTAATATCAGCTATATTTATTGCATTTATCACTGACTTATCAGACTGATATCATATACTTGAGTACGCGATGAATAAATGAATTTATTTTGATAGAAAAATATTTTCTATTTTAAATAATCTATGATAAAATATTACTGATTTTATAACATAATTATTTCTACTGAATTTTTCCTTTAATTTAGAGATTTTAATAAAAAATTCATGAAATCTTTTACTGCGAATAATTTATAATATCTTCAAAATAGACATTGTAATCGTGCATTTTCGAATAAATAGATAAGTTTTTATATCTATGTAAATGTATAAAAAAAAATTCCCTCAAATCTACATATTATATTGTATTGTGGACATAATTTATTCATTTTCACTCTTTTACACCAAATTTTTTATCTTCACAGAATATTTTTTTTCTGCTCCATTTTGCATACGAATTGGAAATTGAAATTTTTTTTATTTGATATTAATTCGAAATCTACTTTAAAAACAAATTCGTAGACTACATATTCATTACTATGTTTATCATGCCGAACAGGTAAAATTTTACAACTTCATATCGAACGACAAGTAAACGACCGGCAATAAAAAGCTTTCATCAAAATTTTTATTTCGTGATCAAGGAAGAAAGCGTTTCGTTTTTGTTCCAGTTTTCAAATTGCCATAAGCCAGGTTAATCCAGTCGATGGACGATGAAAATTTTTGAGTATGGCAATTTGAACACCTTTTGACGTGTGCATGCAGATTAGAAACAACAAAAAGAAGATGAAGAAAATTTACTGAAAAATAAAGACAAGAATTAACGATGGCACTTTATGCTTTTGGTCAATATTGTATAATATATAAAGTCATTTTATGAATGGTTAGTGCTCTGTTCGTGTGCAATAAAATCCAGGAAAATCGTTCACCGTCTGTCCTGACTGGTATCGAATCCTTCCTTCTACGTACACATTTTGAATACTCTAGTACTTAATGCTATGTGCTCGTCGGTATGGTCATCCATATTGAGTATTGGTTCTTATGCTACTCTGCTGGTAATAGTCCTCGTTCTGATGCATATCGATTGCATAAATCAATTTTATTAGTCAGCCATATCGGTTCTTATCCTTTCAGAAAATGGTGATTTCTGTTTGTTCAAAACGACCGCCTAGACTATATGAAGTGTTTGCCATTTTCGTGTACAAATCGGTTCGCAGTTGTTTTGAAGTAGCTAAGTCAGTGTAGTTGGATTTGCAATTTTCCAATTTTCCTCAAACTAGGAATTAGAAAATTGTGGATCGCATTCTGTTCAGGATACAGCAATTCTTCCGAAATATTAAAGACAAGTTTGATAGCTGAATTTTTTTTTAAATACAGGGTGAGTTGAAGGACAACACTGGTTCCAGCATACTTTTTGAAAAATTTGATTCTAACTCACTTTCTGAATGGAGAACGGAAGTGATTTATTAATAATTCTAGGAGGTCTTTCTGTTGGTGCTTTACATGAGTTGTAAAGTTACAGTATCAGTAAATAGACGTGTAGGCCATTTACAGCTTACTTAAAACACCAGTACAGAGACCTTATAGAATTATTAATAAAGAACTTTTAGTAGTAGTATGACTATACAGGTTTTGGCTCACTTTTTGAAAAATTGTCCGAAACCGTCAAATTTGCTGCATGCGTTAAAGTGTTGCAAAAAGTCCGGATCCTTCAAATTTGATGCATGCGTTAGAGTGTTGCGGCAAATTCACTGCATTGGCGTGACTCTTTTACAGCACCAGTGAGCAGACGTGTGAGCCTATTACTGCAGCTTTACTGCTGCTTCATAGCACCAGTGAACACACCAGCAGTACGCCTTTTACTGTTTTTGTACAGCACCAGTGCAGCAAATTCGACGCAAGACTCTTTTCGCATGCATCAAATTTGATGGAGCCGGATTTAAGCTTTGATTACTTCGTGAGGCTAATAAATCGTGCGTCTAATACACGATATATGAGCGAGCACTCGCGCAATTTGCCCGTGAATGAGTTTGTGCAGATTTGATCGCCTAATGGTTTGTGCATTTTTTATTGGCGAATTCTCTATTTACTCGGTGCTGTTCTTATTTTATTTACTTTGTATAATTTAAATTCATTTATTTATTTCAGCATAACTTTTATATTTTTTTTTCAACATTAATATTTGATTTTTTTAATATCTATATTATTTACTTTTTATTTATAAATTAAATACGCGAATGATTTATTGCTATACTCTATACTATACGATAATAAATATTTAAGTAACAAATTAAATAAATTTTTTGATAAATAAAATAAATACGAATGAATGAACAAGCAGGCGTACACAGTACAATATGAGAACTGTCAAATGTCAAAAGAAACGACGTTCTGTGCAAATTTGACCGATCCCGGTTTAGAATAACATTTTAAAATGTAAGTTAGACCCGATGATTTCTACTACATTATCGTTCAAAAAGTAGGCTTACAACTTTAATTCGATGCCTTCTTGATTAGATGTCATTCTGTTAGCTAATTTTTGACCGTCATAAAAATTAGATAATATTAACAACGTGTAATTATTGTAAAAATATTTGATAAAAGTAATTCGTCTTTTAATGTGATGCTCAGAATATAATGTGAAAAATTTGGGTCTGAATACCGTGCCTTCAAATTGCATTATTCATCATATAGAAAATAATTTTAAGTAGATATGTTCAATAGACTGAAGCCTAGTCGTTTAAGATCCGAGACGCTCAACCGAGAATATTGCTGCGCTACTAACAAGTGTAGTTTAAGGTCCTAGAACCCTCATCAAGCATTCCATAGAAAACTTGAATATTTTTCAATTAGTTGTGTGAAATATTTTGACTTAACAGCTTCACTAATAAACGAAATAGTCACTTTGGGGATGTGAAAATACAGAGGCAATTGGATGAAAAGCTATTTGCATCCTCGTAGAGTGGCTGTGGGGTGCGGTGTTTGGTCTGAAGGTGTCATTGGTCCGTTTTTATTTAAGAAAGTTGTTGGAAATCCTTTTTTTGGTGGCTGGTGAGCAATATAGATAAATGCTCTATAACTTTTTCACTTGCGACTGAGACAAATTAGAATTGAACGGTATGTGGTACTAACCGAAAGGTGCCACGTGACACCTGTACGCGCTACAATGGAAATTGTTTAACCGCTGTTTCCTGACCGAATTATATTAAGAGTGTTATTGTTGCTTCTGATTCCTTCTTCTAGAAATACCTAAAAGACCAGAGGAAATTGAATAACTTCAAGTATGAAATCAATGAAATTAACCCGGAAATATTGTAAAAGCGTGTAAAAAAATTTCATCAAAAGGGCGGCCATTTTCTACAATTTTGAGAAGCCATTTTCTAAAAAAAAAATTGCCCATGCAGTCAATATTATTTTCCATACCATAATTCCCAAGTTTATATAAACGATTTTGTTCAATCATAAACAGTTGTTAATTTCAGTGCAAAACTAATTTTGTAAACTTATCTTTTTGAACACCCTGTATTTCTGAAATCTAAAGAAACACAAAAACGAATTGTTTGAACTGAAGAATTATCCAATTTGTGCTTTGGACAATAAATTTAAATAAAATACGAATTATTATTTTCTTATACAAAATACAAATGACCGCCAGGAGACTTTTTGCAGAATTCGATCCTTTCAAAGTAATTTTTTATCAGTTTGTTTTGCGCATTGCTTGACTTAAAAAGCTCCAAAGTTTGAAAATTGTTTACCTAAAAACGATCCTTTGCACAAGAACAAGTGAAACGGCGTCAAATTGCTCAAGCTTGGAGGCCAATCAACATCACTAAGTCTCAAAATTATTCGTCCTGGGAAATAATCCCTAAAAGGTTAGTGTTGTGGGGCTTGTGAGGCTAGTTTGTTGAAACTACGGCGTCAAATTGTCAAATTGCTCAAGCTTAAAGGCCAATCGACAAGTCAAACGGCGTCAAATCGCTCAAGCTTGGAGGCCAATCGATATCACCAAGTCTCAAAATTATTCGTCTTGGAATATAATGCCACAAAAATTTAGTGTTGTGTGACTTGTGACGCCAGCTTGTTGAAACCACATAAATTTCAGATTAAAATCTTCAAATTTACCGCAAAAACAGTCGGTAAATTGGCTAGTTGACGCATTAATAGAGCAATAAATAAGGCTCATCATGAATAAAACTGGTCAAAATTTTGCGAATTTTATGCTATTTCTTGGTAATTAAACGATCCACAATATAAAATGGCAACTTTTGAACTTAACACACTTGTACTTTGGTTGTCATACATCATTGACAGCTGCCAATTGACAGGACAATTTTTTCCAAAATACAAAATGGATTACTCCTTATTTATTTTTATAAATAAGCTAACTTCAATCAACAACCAAAAAAAAAATATTAAATCGAGTATTTTTTATTAATGACACTTTTTTTGTTTTGTTGACAAAACTTTAAGCACTTATTTCCAATTCTACACTTGATATTGTTGTTTATGAATAATTTCATTATACGCTCCGAAATAAGTGTTCAATCTTGTTAAAAATTAATGAAAACACTCTAAAAAGTCTTATCTGACAAAAAAAAAATAAACGATAATCCATTGTCACAAAGTTCAATTTGGAAATTCGATAAATTGTCTAAGGTCAAATAGAGGCCAATAAGTGGATGCCCTCTTATACCATATGACCGATTAACAGTAATATCAGTCTCCAACGTTGAAAAGAAAATTACAAAAAAAAAATATTCTTTCCGTTTTGTATTTAGAATAAATTGTATTGAAGGCAATAACATATTTTAATATAATCGAAATTTTAGTATTTCAGGTGCCACCAGAAGAACTTTTCTCCAAATAGGTTCAGACATCATGAATAAAAAAGTGGTTAAATTTCCATTCTCCTATTTTCTTCGGAAAGTTCTGATACCAAATTCTGTACTCCCATTTTTATTTATGAAAATTACCTGTAATGGCTTAACCGTAAAAAGTTTTTAACTTTTATTTAGAATTTTTTGTTTTCTTTTATTTTCAAGATTTTTTTAAAGTTTTATTCCAGTCTTTAAAACACATTGTGTGTGTCTTTAAATTTTTATATTTGCACAAATAAATTATAGTATAAATAATTAGAAGATTTATTTGCGCAACGACAAAAGTAATATTTCGTGACTAACGCTCATATGCGTGCTATACAAGAAAATTCAATATTCAAGGTAGCAGTTGGGGTCTTTCATATATTCGGACAGGTACATTAAAAGTTGTTTTCTTTTTTGTTTTGAAAAAAAAAAATTCAAATATATTCCATTTTACACTTGAATAAATGAATATGTTGTACTCACTCGTATTATTATTTATTTTAGATTCCACCTTTAATAAGATATTCGTGTTTATTTAAGAAAATAATTACAATTTCTCTTCTTCGCTCTTTTTTGGCCTAGCTTAGGAGTAAACAACTTTTATATTCGTGCCTGAAAAAATAAGACGACTGCATTTTTAAAGGGTCGTGAACATGCAAAAAATAATTAATAATATCTGCAAAGAAAAATAGGTATTTAAAACAATTTTTTTTCTTTATAAAAACATAAATTATTTTAATAAATTTAGAAGACATCTTTTTTTTCAACAGTTCTTTCTTATTATCCTTCACATAAAGGGGTAAATAATTTTTAAACTGCTTTCTTCAAAAACGCATTTATCACTGACTTATCAGACTGCCATCGTATACTTTTGATAGGAAAATAATTTCTATTTTAAAAAATCAATGATAAAATGTTTTGAAAATACTTTTTATTAAATGAATATGGAGACTGGAGAATGAAAAAGGGATTTCCTTCTGTCTGACAAAAACTGCTTGATGGAGATCGCTTCATAATAGTAGCCATTGTATCCAAACAAAGTCCGATCTGACACATAGTACCTTCTTTCGAAATCTTTCATGGTCTTTTTAATCGATAATATATTCGTTGTTGACCGAAATTGGTCGTCCGGGGCGCTCAGTGGCATTTCTGCTCCGATGACCATAAAGAAAATCAGTACACCACTTCTGAATCAGTCGACACGATGGTTAGGAGTCCCCATTATAATTTTCAAGCTTAATTTTAGTTTCGGATATTGTGTTTTAGTTTTTCCCTTTAAAAAATAGTGTTCCATCTATTAACATACAAAATTAACTTTTTTCCATATTAATAAAAAATTATAAAGCTTATCTTCTTTCAATGGCTGTCAAAACAAAACTAATGAATAGATATTTAAAAAAAATTCTAGCACGTCTTTCTAAGAATACCAGATAATAGAACAAAACATTGTGTTGCTAAGATCAGGTATATTTATTGCATTTATCACTAACTTATCAGGTTGACATCGTATACTTGACTACGCGATAAATAAATTAATTTATTTTGATAGGAAAATATCTTCTTATTTAAAAAATCAACGATAAAATATTTTGAAAATACTTTTTATTAAGTGAATATGGAAACTGGAGAATGACAGGAATCCCTTCGTTCTGACAAAAAACTTCTTGATGGAGATCGCTTTGTAACAGGACCCATTGTATGCAAGCAAAGTCCGATCTGACGCAAAGAACCCTTTTTCTAACAATTTTATGGATTTTTTTTATAACAAAAAGTCCTTTTTATACAAGAAAACCCTTGAAAAATTCCAAATTTTCATAATCTTTTTATCGTGAAGGCTCTCCTGAAAGAGGTTCATCTTCTACTGCTTCTTGTCATTCTAAAGTAATTTAAGCCACCGAAAAACTTGAGCTCTTCATGTGCCCTATATGCTCAAGTAACTGATCAAACTAACTCGCAGATTCACCAAGCTTAACACAAAATTTCTGGTTCGACCAAGGACTTTACATATCTATTAGAGGATAATTTGGTAGCGATAAATCATACGATCTTGGAGGACAATTCACAGTCAGGCACGTTATCTTAAATAAATAGACAGTTTCGTATGGTTTATAGGTACAAGGGTCATCTTGTACCTATAAACCATACGAAAGATGTCGTCTAGATCTATATCTTCCATGTTTTCAAAGAAATATCCGTTGATCATGTGCTTGATAAACGCTATTGATTGTGCGTAGCAAAACCTCCGATCATTTTTCAGTAGAAATTGGAACCGACAAAAGCGCCGGTGTGAAAGTCACACCAAACAAAGTGTGTTTTTGTGTGGATTTAATAGTGTCTCTAAAATACCAAAGGCGACAAATAATTTCGCTTATTAACAAAGCCATTGAGCCAATAATGAGCTTCATCACCAAAAAAAAAAAACTTTTCGTATACGAAAAAGTCTAGAAGCGTCAAATTACACGATTTTAAACGGCGATTGACATGATCAAATATCTAAATTACACCATCTGGGAACTTTTCGCACAATCTTACTTTGTGGCTTGCGGCGCCGTTTTGTTCAGACCACATATGGTCTAGATGAAAATCTTTATCTGAGGTAACGGTTTCTGCTTCTTCAGACAAAATTGCACACTAGACAGTCACTTTTTGCGAATACAATGGCTTCTCCATAGTCGACAGTTTAGAGCCCCAAAAAAGGGTAATTTTTCTTATTGAGCAAGAAATAAGTCTCATCTCTTAGGAAAATTTTGTTTGAAAAATCTAAATCCGAAAATCAATACTTTTGTGGAAAATTTTCATAAATTTTTATCTAAAGTAATTTTTAATGAAATTTTTTTGAAAAAATCTATGAAATGAGGGGACGACTGGACTTACTAAAATCCGAAATGGATAACCCGATAGCAGTTATTGAGCGCACCATTTTTTTTTTTTTTTTGAATAAACAAGTCCGCTCAGCTATTTACATTTACTTTTAATAGTTTTAATTTAAGTACATAAATTTATCTTTTTGCATGGTAAAAAAAAATACAAACAGAAAAACGAGAGAATCGACCCAAAAGCAGGGCAGTGTGTATTGAGAGAAATTATTTTTTTTTATTTCGTTTTCTTTTATATAAAAGAATTTTTTTTTATTTATGCATCAAATTTAATCTAGAACGACTAGAGTAGACCGGAAGAACCTGCCTGAACTGATTAATGTATTCCTTTCGTGATAGCACGAATAAGTACGACTCTAGAAAATACTATTGTTAGCCCATCTATCTAGGCACTTTATAGCTAAAACGAAACCAATGCATTCTTCTAGTCGACACTAATTAGGTTCTTAGACAATTAATATTTTCAAGAAAAGATGTATTCATGATATTCGGTCGTGTACGTACACACACTATTCTGCAATAGAATATCCTAAAGAATAGATGAAAGTCTCATTAAATTAACAATATTTCATATCTTAGCAGAGAACGTGCCTTTGCGGCTAAAGAACCAACCATTCACAAGTATCGCATAAGAAGCTGGGATATTCGGAATTTCAGCAAATTATGAATTTTCCCTTAATGTTAATTTATCAGATGTATGTGTATGTCTAGAATATGTTAGCATTATGCAATTCTAATCGTGAACTGCTTTCTTTGTTCCGTTTTGTGAATCTATTTAAAGTTTTCCCAATACTTTCTTTCTGTCAGAGCCGCATGCAAAACATAAATGGCTGGCGGCCTCCTTGCCAGTCTACTTTTCCCTACCCATGTTTAAGTACTCACATATCCTTTTCATTTCCGTTCACGCTCATATATTTATTATAACCGAAAACTTTTTTTAGTACTTTTATTTTTCAACATCAACTCAATTTGCAATTTTACCACCTTATTAAATTTGCAAGGAAAGCTTCTTATACTTTTGTCTTTTAAGCGTATTTCTTTACCGACATTTTAACTTCTTTGTAATAGTTTGGTTTTCTTAAACGAGGATTTTTTTTAATTAATTTTTTTTTGAATTTAGAGCTGAGCAGTGTTATCGGTGCTAGAGCGAAAGGAATACTGCCCAGACGTATTTGTTGATGCTTTCGACTGTGTATGGAATGCTGGATTATTTTGGAAGGCCTACCCTCTGGTTATTTCCACATCCTAAAACACTATCTCTTAGACTGATATTTTCAGGTAGCCGATGTACCTCAATGAAGTGTTCTAGGTCCAATCCTTTACAATATTTACACCCATGATATTCCTTGTCACAGTGGATATTCTTACCGGAACATATGCTGATGATACAGCCACAATCCTTACACACTGCAAAGATCCTTCCACAGCCATCAATATCGTACAGAGAAATCTGGTTAAAAAAATAGTCAATAAGGCTGAATGAGTAAAAATATGCTCATGCTACCTTTACACTCTGTCGAAAATAGATTTACTATAGAACCCTAAGCGAAAAAGTAAAAGAAATGAACTTAACGGACGATACAAACAATTACTACAACTTCTATTACTACCAAGTGTATAAGCTTAAATCCGCTGTTTGGTCATAGATGGCGTGAGTGAGCGTATTAAGCTACCATACGCACGCCATACTTTTTTTATGAGTTTGACATCTGTCAACATTAATCAGTGCACATTGTTAGTAATTTCGTACAACAACATACATTTTTCCTTTGGTAATCATGTCTAGTTTTGTGCCAGAAAAATAGTATATGCGGGAAGTTGTGCTTTTCTGCTTCAATTTGAAGAAATCGGCTGCCGAATCGCATCGAATGCTTATGGAGGCCTATCGTGACAGTGCTTTATCAGAAACAACGTGCCGAGATTGGTTTCGTCGGTTCGAAGACGGCAATTTTGACTTGTGGGACAAGAAGCGTGAAAATCGGCTTAGGAAGACGATACCCAATCGCAAAAAATGCTCGCGGAGCTATTGGGTATTATTCAACCAGCCATTGCCATGCGTCTGTGTGCCATGGGAAAGATTGAAAAGATCGGAAAATGGATGCCGCATAAATTGAACGATAGGCAGATGGAGCGACGCAAAACACATGGGAAATCTTGCCCGCCAGGCAAAAAAGAAAGTCGTTCCTGCATCGGATTATGACAGGCGATGAAAAGTGATTAATCCCGGCCAACCATCAACATTTTCCCCAAGACCAAATCGTTTCGGACGGAAGACGATGCTGTGCGTTTGGTGGGATCAGCAGGGTTTCTATGAGATGTTGAAACCTGGTGAAACTGTCAATGCCCACCGCTACCTCACCCCGCTTATTCACCAGACCTGGCCCCTTCCGACTACCACCTGCTTTCATTGATGGGCCACGCGCGCTCACTGAGCAGCACTTCGATTCTTACGAAGACGTCTGAAAATGGCTTGATGAGTGGTTTGCCTCGAAAGAGAAGGAATTTTTTTTGGCGTGGTATTACCAAATCGCCCGAGAGATGGGGAAAATGTGTAGCCAGTGAGGGCAAGTACTTTGCATAAATTTGTTTTTGCTTTCTATGAAAAAAACATGTGTTTTTACTAAAAACAGCGGATTTAAGCTTATACACCTGGTATATATAGTAATACCTAACTGAGGCTGAGATAGACATACGGACTCAAACTTTGGGGTTAGACTAAGCCTTCCATTCCAAATCCTACAATCTCGAATTCTTTGAAAAATTCTCAATGCTCCCTTTTATATACGAAACATTGTTATTCGTCGTTGTGACCTAAACATTCCCCTTTCATATACGAAACCCTATTATCCGTCGCCGTAACCTAAACATTCCATTTAATCGTAAAAATTTAAATTTGAAAAAAAAATTTGATATCATTTTTTTTGGTAGGGAATTTCTTTTAATTTTATTAATTATTTTAAAAAAAATTTTAATAATGATAATATTTTTTATTTTATTTACAGATTAAAAATAACTTATAATGAGGTTGGTTCCCCAGGATCAACTATCAACTATAACTGCTCATTTATATCCTCGTAAGTAAAATATATTCTATAAAAAATTATAATATTTAAAAAAAATGACTTAAATCCCATAAAACAATAAGAGTAAAGTTTAACTTAAAAACGTATTATAGGAAAAGTTAGCAAGAATAAAAAAAATTGGATGCTTATTAAATTGACACTTGATTTTTGGGGCTGGAAATGACAGATTATCTATCTTATTGGGACTTTCATTCTGTTAAATTGCTTTTATAGTAGATTCAACTATAAAAAAAATTAAAATTTTAATTCTAATCACAATATCGTTACTAAGCAATCTAAAATTGCAAAATTGCACTTCCAACTAAAAATTGCTTGTCTTCGATATTTTTTTCCTTCTCCAATGTAATCGTAGAAAAGAAGTTAGGAAAAATGTAGACTTACAATAATAAAAATGTAAAAACTACTTCTAATGAAAAATTAAAGTTCCCAACATTCACTATTTACACTTTACAATCTAAAAATCAGAATGTGCTGATTATAACAATGCCTTCAAAAAAAAAGCTTTTATTTCAAAATATTACCACAGGCGGTGTTCCTCAGGGTAGACTTCTAGTTCCAGTGTTTGCTAAGATTTATACAAAAAATATTCCTTGTCACAATCATATTCTTACGCAGCATAAAAATCTTTTGACAGCCATCATTATTTCACAAAACCCCTCCTTAGGAGTATGGTGCAAAAAGTTGAAAAGGGTGAGGGAAGGGGAGTTGGGCTTTGGGGTTATTATATCAATAGTGGATTTTAAAGCAATTTTATTATTCCTTTTAAGGATATTATCTTACAATTTGGTGTATTAACTGTTCGTAGCAATGCTGAAACGCTTCAACTGGAATCGCCTGAAGCTCCTCGGTTACACTTGAAAGAAGACAAGCTTTTGAGTTTTGACAGCCATTGAAAGAAGACAAGCTTTTGAATTTTTTATTAATATGGAAGAAAATGAATTTTGTATGTTAATAGATTGAACTCTTCGTAGCAATGCTGAAACGCTTCAACTGGAATCGCCTGAAGCTCCTCGGTTACACTCCTTTGGTTGCTATCGACAGTAACAAGTTGACATCCTTTTAGTTGTTTTTGATGCAGGAAATCAAAACAGTCACGTAAGAAAGCAGGTGAATAAGGGGGTTGTCATTGTGGATTATTCAAGTGTCTATAATATCCGATTTGACACGAAGGACCCATTTTATGAGTCTTTTAGGGAATAACTCCTTGAAATTTTTATAAAAAGGCCCTAGAATGGTCCGATATTTTTATCAGTTTTTTTATGTTGAGCCAGCTTTTTGTTCCACTATTTTTCAGCACTTTAAAAAGGGTTCCAATTGTTGTTGTTTTTATATTGGAGAGTTAAAAGAAATCACATGGACTGACTAAATCAGGTTAATTGAGGTTATCGGGGAGGGAGAGGCGTTGGCGAACCATAGAAATACCTTTTTTCGACAAGAACTTGTGAGAAAATGTCCAAGTAGGTGCAAAGTCACTTTTCATGTTTCTTTCAAGGACTTTTTTGCTAACGTAATCTTTGAATGGTTTCACATTCCTATCAGTTTTTGACTTCAAACTCCTTCTTTTTAGTTCTATTTTTTCGTAACTTTTTAGTTTCAAAATTGGTTTTTTTAGTCCAAATTTTTTGTAACGAACTACAAAAGCCCAACTCTGTAGGGTCCTTTACCCAACTTATACTGTACATTTAGTAGGAACTAAAAATCTGCAGTATTGTCAGATAGCTTCAACAGGAAAACTCGAAATTGCAATCACAAAATACAAATCAACGGGACCTTACTGTATTAGATTTATTTGGAAAAAATATCCTTAAAAATATTGTATTAAGCATATCCTTTAATTAAAAAAACGAAACATCCTTTATTTAAAAAAAAAAACAACAAATTAACATTTAAGATTTAATCATAATTTTATTTATTTACTTTGCATACATTTTACTATGCGATTTTATTTATTATTTTTTTTATAAATAAGTTTATAATAAAAACATTTATTTATAAGTAAATTTTTTCATTTACATTTAAGGAGATTTTTAGCTGTAAATGCAATCAATCATCATCATAATTTTTATTTTAGTTATTTTTTGTTACGAATCAGATTTTGCCTTCGCTTAATTTACAGCAACTTTTGTGGTTAATTACGTCATTCCTTAATTGTTTTTATAATATTTTTAAAAGGACTATTATTATATATATAAATATTCGGAACAAAAATAAATATACAATTGAGCGAATATTGGAATTATAAACAGTTTCTTTTCATTTTTTTCCCCAAAACTATTAGATTATAAAATATTCTTTGGATGGTAAATATTCTTAATTCAAATAAATAGTTTTAACAGAAAATAAATTTGTGGAAAATAGTAGCGACTTTAGGTCGCTATAATGTGGATAAGTGGGGTGTCTGTTCAGGTTCTAGTACATTTTTGAGAAAAAAAAACGTAAAAAACCCACACAAATTTTTACGTAATATTCGTAGCGTAACATTAAAGGATGAATTACTATGACTTTTGTTAAATATTTTTACAATAATTACACGTTGTTGAAAAATATAACATTTGCAATAATTTGGCACGTTTACTTTTTATGACTGTCAAAAATCAGCTAACAGAATGACAACTTCTCAAAATGGATTTAAAATAAAGTTTCAACGAGGTGCGTCGAATTTGCTGTACAAAACCAGTAAAAGGCGTACTGCTGGTGTGTTCGCTGGTGCTATGAAGCAGCAGTAATAGGCTTACAGGTCTGCTCACTGGACCTGTGAATGCAGTGAATTTGACAAAATACTCTGACGCATGCAGCAAATTTAACGGATGCGGACTTTTTTGCAACGCTTCGACGCATGCAGCAAATTTTAAAATATTTTATCATTGATTTTTTAAATAAGAAAATATTTTCCTATCAAAATAAATTCATTTATTCATCGCGTAGTCAAGTATACGATGTCATACTCGCAGCTGATATTAGCAAAACAATATTTTGTTTTATTATCTAGTATTCTTAGAAAGACGTGCTAGAAAATTTTATAAATATTTATTTATTAGTTTAGTTTTGACAGCCGTTGAAAGAAGATTAGGTTTTGAAATGGAAAAAAGTGAATTTTGTATGTTAATTGATAGAACACTATTTTTTAAAGGGAAGAACAATATCTGAAACTAAAACACAATATTTGAAACGAAAATCAAGCTTGCAATTTATAATTAGGACTCCTAACCATCGTGTGGACTGATTCAGAAGTGGTGCACTGATTTTCTTTATGGTCCTACTGAGCGTCCAGGATTATCAGTTTAGGTCATCAGCGAATAAATTATCGATAAAATCCATGATATAGTTTTAATAGACCGCGAAGTGAAAGTGTATGAGATAGATGACATGGTTAAATATATTTTTGATTATAAGAAAACTATCAGCGACATGGGTGCCATGTTTGCTAACACCTAACCTGTAACATGCTCGTGTGACGACTTCAAAAGAATGTTTGGATATTTTTAAGCGTAATCAAAATAAATTGTTTCGTCAACTCATAACTTTTAAAGAAACAAGAATTCACCATTACACACCAAAAACTAAAGTTCAGTCAAAAAAAACAGAACTGCTAGCCAACGTGCACCAAAGAAGGCAAAAACAGTTCTCTATTGCTTTGGAAGCTGCAGCGAATTTTATACATCCTAAAATCCTATATCTCAGACTGATATTTTTAAGTAATTGATAATATAGAGTCTTCTGACATTTATCCTTTTACCGCCCATGTTCCTCAGGGCAGCTTTCTAGATCCAGTTTTTATAACATTTGTACTGAATTTACCGCAATACTCTGACGCATGCAGCAAATTTTTACGGTTTCGGACAATTTATTAAAAAGTGAGCCAAAACCTGTATAGTCATACTACTGGAAGTTGTTAATTAATAATTCTATAAGGTCTCTGTACTGGTGTTTTAAGTAAGCTGTAAATGGCCTACACTTCTATTTACTTTCAGCTTATTTAAGGCACCAACAGAAAGACCTCCTAGAATTATTAATAAATCACTTCCAGTCCCCTTAAAAAAATTCAGTTAGAATCAAATTTTTCAAAAAGTGTCCGAGAACCTTTACTACTTAGCGAAAAAATCTGGACTTTCACCACTAAATATTAGGGCAGTTTTGTAACGTACTTTAGTTTAGGAAATAAAAAGATATTTAAGATTTTATTTTACGAAAAGGATTTAGATATTTGAGAATAATCTGAATGTCTATTATTTTCCCAAGAAGAACATTGTTCGTATGATAAAATTTTGAAATGCATGAAAATGCAAATTCCCAATGCATCAGTAAATCATCAAGTGCAATACGAAGTGCATATCCTCGTACTTGTGCATATTAACTATTTATGGTTGTTTGGATTTTCACTATAAACATGTTAATAGGTTTGATTAATATTCATAAGCATTTAATAATTGTGTTGATGGTAATGTCCTTACATTGTTCATGTTTACAAGGATATGCATCGGTGTATATTTCAATACTTTTGAATGGTATTAAAATGATTCATGAACGAATATAAATTGTTCAGAGATTCTGAATTTTCGAACAAAGCCAGGATTTTAGACATTTCATAATGGTTAGGTTTATTACATTTATACTCACTATTACACCATAGACATAGGATATTTATGACCATAGAACAACCTATAATAAACGAAATGATTAATCTTCTTAAATAAATAGATTATTTTATTATGTGAATTTGTACAAAATTTACTTCAATGAAATTAATTTTGTTGAGAAATATTTTGAATTTTCCCAACATTAACTAATTATACCGCCCCAAGACTTATATAAGCTTTTAATCACAAAGAATCCTTTTAATTGTTCATCATTAAACATTTGAAGTAGATTAATCGGCCACCGCCTTGCACCACAGCTTCCGGTAGTATTTTTTTAAATTCTCTTTTTAACATCCGAAGAACCTGGTGAACTTTGACTCGTCCGTCCAGGTAACATTTTTTAAGGTGCTAAGTAGTCTATTATTTAATGAAATAATCCTCAATCGAATGGTTTTTTTTATTTTGAAAGGGTAGGAATGATTTCCTCAAAAAAAACGATCAAACTAATCGTATTATATCGATACAGGATAATGGTTAGCCATAGCAAGAAAGCAAAATATTTGGACTTTCCGCAACTAGCCACAAACACCTCAGAGTACTTGCTAACTGAGCTTGTCTTGTTATATCAAAAAAGGATATGAATAAGAGCGTTCATTCGTTGCACATTTTCAACAGTTTTCGATGCTGAAGCCGTCCCTGATCATGGTCCGTCTTCCACCGCTTTTTGGACCTCTAAAATGATTTATGCTACTATAAAACTTAAGCTCTTGATAAGGATAATTCCCATGGCTCATATATAAGGATTTATAAATCATAAATCATATAAAAGGCTTTATAGGGTCGCATGGTTACTGGGCCACGTTAAAATTTGTACTGCATATCTCGAAAGGGTTAGCGTATAAGCTGTCAGTAATGTTTGCCATTTCTGGGACACCCTGTATCCTTGGTAAAATTGTTGCAATCTTGATGAAAAATTCACGTTTTATTCAGACAACGAGCTCAAGCACACGTGGAAGCTTATCTTCCTTTCCTGAGTTCATCTTTCCCTGCTTATCAGGCGTCTAAAAAACTTTGAGAAGAATCCAATTTCTGAGCCTTTTAGGAGTTTTGTATATAAAACTTAGTTTATACTAGATGCACAAGAGCATCCACTTGTTCCACATTTTCTTCAGTTTTCGATGTTGATGGCCTCCGTGAGTGAGTTTCATCTTCGTTGCACCTTTTTTTTGGTTAAACTTACGGATTCACCAAGCATAACACAAAATTTGAGGTCACATCGCTGGTCCAAATCTCGCTGTTAAAATGTTCGTAACGTGCTATAAAAACACAATTTCTCTTTATAGCGCTTTATACGGTCGCATAGTTACCGGGCGAAGTGAAAACTTGGACTGCACGTCTAGAACGGACTTACGTACAAGCTATGTAAGTCTGCAATATTGCCAGAATGCTTTCAGTAATCCCAAATAGCTCTCAGTAATCCTTAATTGCTCTCAGTCATTTCTGATCACTCTCCGTAATCCCAGAATATTCCCAGTGCTCCTAGATTATTCTTAGTACTTCCAGATTACTCTCAGTACTTCCAGATTACTCTTAGTACGTCCAGATTACTCTCAGTACTCCCAGATTACTCTCAGTACTTCCACTTCGCTTTCAGTGATCTCAGATCGCTCTCAGTGCTTCCAGTTTGCTTTCCGTGAACCTACAGGCTTTCAATAGTCGCAGATGGTTTTCCGTGATCCCAGATAGCTTTTACTAATTTCAGAGGATCCTCAATGATTCCAAATCACTCTCAGTGATCCCAGATCGCATTGAGTGATCCCAAATCGCTCTCAGTTATCCCAGATCTCTTTCAGTGATCCAAGATTGCTTTCAACAATCCCAGATTGTTCTCAATGATTCCAGATCGCTCTTAGTAATGCCGCATTGCTCTCAGTAATGCCACATTGCTCTCCGTAATGCCGCATTATTTTTAGTAACGCCTCATTGATCTCAATAATGCCGTTTTGCTCTCAGCAATGCCTCATTGCTCTTAATAATACCACATTGCTCGCAGTAATACCACATAGCTCGCAGTAATGCCACATTGCTCTCACTAATGCCGCATTCCTCGTAGTAATGCCTTATTACGCAGTAATGCCACATTACTCTCAGTAATGCCACATTACTCTTAATAATGCCTCATTGCTCTCAATAATGCCACATTACTCTCAGTAATGCCGCATTGCTCTCAGTAATACCGCATTTCTCTCAGTAATGCCGCATTGCTCTCAGTTATGCCACATTACTCTCAATAATGCCGCATTGTTCTCAGTAATACCACTTTACTCTCAGTGATGCCTTATTGCTCTCAATATTACTCTTAGACCGCCAGTCTCATTGTTGTCGCATACTTTTAAGCTGCAGTCTACGATTTATATTATTTTACTTCTACTTATCCATAATAATAATTAATTAAATTCGAGAAAAAATATACTAAAGTACCCTTTAAAAACATATATCATCTGAATAATTTCACCATATTATTATTTCAATAATAATCTTAAACAACTGACTTTAAATTTGGAATATTATGTAAAAGGAGAGAAAGGCAAAAATATAATTTCCGCTACAATTTACGTTTTAAATTTATTTAATCCTACAAGTATATGACTAGTTGTTTTACACAGTCTTTTGAAAATGTAATTTTGGCAATTTATACGAGAAAAAAAAGAAAGAAACGAAAACAAACAATATGCCAGTACGAAACAGGAAAGATGTATTTTATTTATTCACGATAGAGAGTAGAAGTACGAGTCTACTTGGTAACCAATTTGTACCCAAAACCGATTTGAGTTTGGGAACAATGTTGCTACATAACATCGGTTGTAGCATGACATGCTGGCTCTTGTTATTTGGGTTTCAGTTTCAGCTCACAAGTATTCCTGACTGGCTGGCTGTCGTAGCATCTTTTGGTGGCTGGTTGGCAGTAGTACTTCTCACAACAAGGGTAGTTTTAAGATTCATTCTATATACTACGAGTATATTGTATAAGTTTGGTTTGATTTTCTTCTTTTCGATGTACTGGATTGATCCTACAACTACTTGTGCTATTGTTGTTGATGATTTCATTTTTGTACTGTTTTATTCATGCAAACGGAAGGAATGAATATACTCAAAATACAGATAAACTTTTACCAAGAAACAACTTGAATATTTCTTCTTCTTCGATTACATAATTCATTGATTTTGTAAGTTTTGTATCATTTTGAATTCAATATGTAGTTTGATGTTATTCGATGTCATCGTGTATTTTGATATGGTATATCGTCTTATTGTCGGCCGTGCCCTATTGTCGACAAAAGTCTATTTCAAGTGTTCTGAATAAATTTAATGCTAACATAAAAGTCAGCATTTTGCAAATTACGAGAATACAGTTCAGATAGATACTCCCAACAAGTGCGAATATCTATTAATCGGGTGTGAATTTATCGGCATTTATATTCTACTTTTCATAATAAATTCCATTTTGACATACTTTTCTTTTCGGCTTTCATTTCTTTCTTTTTTTTCACAACTTAAGTTTGAATTTACTTAATAAGTTTTTTGAATTTTTTTTTATTTTTACAGAAATGAATTTTTATCAAATGTCATCATCAGATTTATTACAATAAATTATTTCTTATAAAACAGTCTTTATGTCTTATTTAAAAGAAGAACTTCGTAACTAAAAATACACAACATAAAATTCATTTCAAAAGTAAATTGAACTCAACCCAACATACATCAAATTATGTTAAAGAAGATTTTTACTTAAGATAATGAATATTCTTAATAAATATTTTAAAAGAAGCAGACTCATCAAAAAAGATTTAATAAGAATTCTCATTAAGTTCATTTTGAATTATGAAAGTAATATTAGAATGAACATTATTTCTCCATTTCAATTTGTGACAAGGTGACAAAAAATGAATGATTTATTCACTTTTTTATTAAAGACTGTTTTATTTATGAAAATAAAAAAAGAAATAGGACATCACAGAATCTTCTACTCTATTTATATTTTTTTTTTTATTATGATACATTTTTTCTTTTTTTTTAATATCCTTCTAAGGAAGTTATGATGTTGAGACGAAGAAATGAATTTGTTTACGTTTCTTTAAATCATAAAATGACATGGGAAAAATGTACACCACAAATGATTTAGCATAAAATGGAGAATATGGAATGGTTCAGTACTAGAAAAATATCTCAAATAAAAGTACAAAAAAAAGCTTTCTAAAAATCAACAATCTTTTTTATATGCATACGAATATACGTTATAGTATATTATAATAATAAAAAAAAATTTGCATTGCAAAAATTATTTCCGGAGCTTTCACATGTACAAATGTCTTAAGTACTTACGACAACAAATTTAATTAAACGAAAATTTCAACTTTTTTTTAAAACAAACACTCAAAATTAATTCAATTTCATTTTTAAATAATGGAGTATCCATTTTGTAGTACAAAAGATACGCCATTATACATTATAGATTGTTTATTTATCAAAAATAACTATAGAATGTGTAGAAGATATGCTGATTAGGTTCTGGAATAACAGGCCTTAAATGCTGATTTTTTTAATAAAATCTGACAATTAGCAAAATTTCCATACAATGAGGCTCTAAAAAGCCACAAGTAACTGTTGATAAGCCATTGTATCTATGATTTTCACGTCTGAGCGCTATGACCGCATAATAACAGACCAGTTTTTTGTATAAACTTGAGGATTTCAATCTGGAATATATGTGACAGAGAAAATTAAGAAAAAGAGACCGTCAAAACACAATACTAAAAAATTCGCAGGCATTCATAGTAGAGCAAACTACCATCAAGAATAGCGTTCATTCTGTCTGACCTTCAATTTAACTAATCCGTAATTTTTTTTTTGAATCCGCGGATGATGGAGACGCTCAAACGCTTATGATATCTGATCTACCAAGGGAAGGTGCCATTATATCAACGAAAAATGACTATGTGGTCTTCAATTTGGTCTTAAGGTGTAATTCGCACATATTGTTTTGAAAATATAACAGGAGAGACCTTTGCTATCAATTGTGAGCGCTATGACCATATAAGAACAGGCCAGTTTTTTATGTAAACTTGACGATTTCAATCTGGAATATATGTGACAGGGAAAATAAAAAAAGAGAGACCGTAATTCTCCGAAGAAAAGCGTTCATTCTATCTGACCTTGCACCTACTGCTGACAAAAAATTTAACTAATCCGTAAATTTTTTTTTTGGAATCCGCTGGTGATCGAGAAAACCAAACGCTTATGATATCTGATCTGCCAAGGCGGAAGGTATTTGTTCCCACCAAGTGATATCAAAGTGTTTTCTAGGACACACATCTAGACAGGGCGCTTTGTTAATATTATCATTAAAACTACTTTCCAGCTATCTGGTCCTCCCCCAGATCAGTTCCATCCATCAGAGGTGGGTAAATTTACTAACAGTAAGTAACCAGTGAAAAGCTTGTTACTCTAACTGTTGATAGCAAAGCCTCCCTAAACCTCTACTATCAGCCGCAGTGTTCCTGTCACCCCTCAACTCCAGTCCTAAGACTGCACCCGCAATAAAACTGTCAACAACAGCTCACCCGTTTTCGAATTGTTGGCAATCAGGACAGCAGTGGAGATGTCCAGTAACATACCCAACAGTAGATACATTGTGTTTTTTTAGTAATTTTTTTTAGACCTCGAAGCTATTCGTGGCTCATCAAATGACCCAGTTCTCAGCAACTTAGGGACCTTAGAAATAAACAAATAAGCCACCACGTTTCAGCCAAAGGCTCATATCTTAGGGACCTTAGAAACAAACAAATAAGCCACCACGTTTCAGCCAAAGGCTCCTCACCTCGACCGGGCACGGCAGACAAAGCACGCCGGGACTCCCGAACCCCGTGGTAACAGTCAGTCTAGGAAGGACTTACGTACAAGCTACGTGTATGTAAGTCTGCAATAATGTCAGATCGCTCCACCGTGGAATTCTCGAACCCCATGATATCAGTCAGTTCTGCTTTTAAGAGTATCTGCTGTGTACTCTTCGCTCAAAGAGCTACAGTAAGGGACCTTGTAAATTTCAGGCACTGCTAGGCCGCCACGTCCCATAGGCTCTTTCTGGTATAGACGCTCTAGCTGACTCATTTACCGAGAAGTGACCTTCTTATGGGGATCCTGATAGTCAAGCTTTGAGTTTATAAGTTTCTCAATGCAGACCAAATCATCAACTTTCCGTCTTTTTTCAATTGTACGCATCTTTAAGCAAAATAAGCCAATCTGGAGAGTTTTTCAATTCAAATCTCAAAAAAATGGCGTTGGACCGATTTAATATGCTTAATATGTATGCCATAATATGGCGAGAAAACTACAATACAAACGCATATTTTAAGAGTGGTCTAACTAAAAAGATAAGTAACAGAAAGCTGGATAAGACTGGGGGATTAAGTTGGATAAGAAACCTATCAAATGGACAATAAATTCAATTTTCTTATCCAGTTTAATCCCTCAGTCGATAACAGAATAAACGCGCTTTATATTACTTCTTGAAAAATTAACTAAAAAGTTTAAGTGTCTAGGTTCTAGAGGCCTCTAAAAAATGTCTAGGTTTAACATCAGAACATTCGATATAGACCA
The DNA here is from genome assembly GCA_958298945.1 of Atherix ibis. Classification (NCBI taxonomy): domain Eukaryota; kingdom Metazoa; phylum Arthropoda; class Insecta; order Diptera; family Athericidae; genus Atherix; species Atherix ibis. Next base: position 22,344,251 of record OY282605.1, on the reverse strand, counting down.
ATTATGAAAAATGTTTAAATGCTCTTGTATGAAACTAAACCGTTCATATTTTGAATGCTGGAAAACCCCCCACTCTTCTAACTAGACAAACACTCTCCAAATCTGTAACAGTCATGCTTACCGTAAAGAGTTTACGCTTGCACAGATAATATTGAGCTCATAACCAGTTCAATATTCTCAGACATTTACCACATCATATTCAAGACATCAACCATATGCCGTCGTTGACTCACACCACATAATTACCGTCATTATAATCAAGCCTTCCTCCCTTAAGCATATTCGTCTAAATTTTAGAAAAAATTCCTGAGACTATGTTAAAAATAAACGCATTTAAAATTTTAAATATTTGTTGAAAAAATTTTAAACTTTATAAAGTTTGTTTAATGTAGAAATATTGTTTTTTAAAAGTCCTCTTTTTTTTCTTTTAAATACAAAGTGTTTAAAATTTCTTTTTAATTTGAATATTTTTGTTTTGTTTTTTTTTTAAATCATTTTTATTAATATTTGCAAAATAGGATGTGTTTCTTTAATTAAGAGCTCAGTTATTGCAATAAAAAGCATTTTTATTCTGCTTTAAATGAGCAGACAATTGAGAAATGTATGCTGTTCCTCAGAAATTCTATTCATATTCAGAACATAACCTGAATATTGAGATTATCCTTAAGCAATGAGGAATAAACATTTTTATTTTTTTTGCAAATTTTTTCAGAAAACTAAATAAAAGTTTATAAAAGGACATGTAGAACGATCCGTCTCACCTACAGATATGTTAAGGAGATTATTTTCTTCTTATAATATCAGTCCACTGCATTTAAGAATAGTTTTTTTTTTCTTCTAAACAGAATTTATCTTTATTCAGCAAATTCACATTGTAGGAAAGTCTAAGCTTTTTTGATATTCTCTTTTATTAGAGGAAAACGAAAAATCTTCATTCGACTAAGGAATAGTTTTGAATCTGTGTCCTGAGATGTCTGAGTTTTCTGCTGTATCTAAACGCAAACACACAAGAAATGAAAAAGTATGTCCTGATTTTTCTACAAATCTGTTTGCAATCGCTCATGAATAGAAACCGGATTTTTTTTCTTAGTTTATTAAGAAATTATATACAAGAACCTACAAAGGACTTCTACACATAGAATATTTTCGTTTTTGCGTATTACAATATTTATAAGATATTTTTTGCTTAACTTCCTTCTATAAACTTTTTGACAACAAAATATACTTTTACGTATATCAGCTGTCATCTTATCTTCTAGATTCGTTTCATTGTTTACTTACAAATTCTGTTCAACATTAATATTTTAATATTCTCTCACTCATCGGCTCCACCAGAATGTCGTCTTTGTATCTTTTTCTCTACATCATAATTTAGCTTTATTCCTTTTTCTTCCGAAAATCTCCTGTTATTCACCTTCTAAACAAGTACGAGTATGTATATTCTTCTCTGTTATTTATTTGACATCATTAACTTTGTGAGGTAATATTTTTGTTGTTGGTTGTTTTTTTTTTGTGCTGTTAAAATTATTTTTCAGGAAATGACATCTTTTGAATGATGATATTTTTAATAACATAAACTTAACAACGATGTCCTTCCGGAAATCTTTTCTTTTTATGATATTCTTCCGGTGTTTGAAAATTTTCTTTTTTTTTTTGCTCTGACAAGAAAAGCGTGTTTTACATAATAAAAAAAATTATTAGTCGAGTGCAGTTTGTTTTCACTGGTTTTTTTTTTCATTTGAAAATACTATATGTGTATCTCTTTTAATGAAATGGTAGTGAACGAGACAGAATGATAATGGGATTTTCTATGCGAAAAATATAACAATTTTTAATATTTTTCCTTGATATTAAATGGGAATTTTGTTAATATTTTTTTGTGATAATTTTGTGTATATTTTTATAAAAAAATTCTGTAATTTTTTTATAGTATAATAATTTTGTTATGCTTTTTCTATATGAAATTGCCTGAAGCTATGGAAATAGTAAAAATTTGAATCCATTTCTACATGAAATTACCTTAAGCTTTGGAATTATGCCATTTTCAAAATGTTGAGATGAACTTACACAGTGTGTCCAAAAAATAACCGAACTTATTTTTAAATCATACAACATGCAGCGCCATCTATTTACAGCATTAAAAAGATACATTCATCCTCTTTCAAACGCACTTAAATTCATGTAAATCGGATGACAGATGTGAAAGTTACAGCCATTTCAATAAAAGAAAAATTGTATAAAACATCAATAGATGGCGCTGCATGTTGTATGATTTAAATATAAAGTTCGGTTATTTTTGGGACACACCGTGTAAGCTAATTTGCCATGAGAAAAAAAATATTATGTTGATTTTATTCTTTCTAAGTTTTTCTTTAACATTTCAACAATGAAATGAAAAAAAAACTTTCATAAAAATAAGATACTATTAAAATTTTTAGAAGTTAAAATTTATAGTCCTATTAGCCTCTTACTAATGCTTGGTAAGATTTTTGAAAAACTCCTATTAAAGGACTCATTTCCAAATAAAAAATGATAAATAAAAACGATCATATAAATATATACGATCGTTACATTTAGTTTTTCAATTAAGAATTAACAGAAATTAAAGTATTTCTTGTACTATTTAAAAAAATTCATTTCCTTAAAATTCTTTCACTTTATGTACGCCGGCACTGAACTATTTTCTTGTAAACATTGAACTGTCAACATCACATTTGTTTACATTTATTGAATGACGAACTTTCAATTTTTTGTAAGAACTTTTTGGACAAAATAAATCATTAGAAGCCAATTAAACACATTATAAAATAAATTGTTTATTAATTTCTCTAGTAAAAATGAATAGTTGACAACTTACCGAAAGAAAAAAATTCCCGGCTTCTTCATTCCGTTGATTGACCAGCAATTCTTTATAAAAATACTTCATTTTCTGTAATAAAAACTTCCTATTAAATGTTATCAAAAATATAATTACTTTTTCGTAAATACTTCAAAAAACATAAAAACTACACTTTCACTTGCACTTTCCGATAATTGTCAAAATAAAAAGCATTTCGATATGCTACCACTTTTATGGAGAATAGCGTGTTTTCAAACTCTCCGAAAGTCTACAAAATTGAGGCGCTTCATATTTACAAAATAAATTAAAATACCTAAAATAAAATTGAATTTAATACCAGAAGATTGGAAAAAAACTAAATGTTTCCTTCTGTAGTGTTTAAATTATATTTTTCTTTAGAATAAGTGAATTAAAATGAATATTCAATAAATTCAAAACTAGATGACAGTGGATGTCATGTCTACATAAAAAAATCTACACAAAAGTATGCAAGCGTTACCATTTTTCGCCGCTTTTGCAATAATTCGACGAGAAAATTGCGTATACATATACGAAAATCTGATCCAGGTATTCTTTTATCTAAAGTTCAATCACTCCCCCCTTTTCTAAATTGATTCAAATCCTTAAATATCTCAATATATTTTCAAAAAAAATGAACTTATACCATCTTCAAAAGCAGCGGCTCATTTGTTTATTGATAAATTGTATAATTTTTTTATCGAGTTAAGTTATTCAAAAAAAATTCTTCACAAACTACAGTTTCGACTAAAGCTTTTTAACATTCGATTTGCAAATTGTGTGTAAAAGCAATTATGGTAAAAAGTGTATGTCTATGAATTTTTTGAATAGAATTACATAAATTATCAGTCGAGATGGACTGATTTGTAAGTGAAATGAACAAATTGGAATGGGGTTTTTTTTTGTTTTTTTTTTGTAACGGCACCAATATATTTTTGGATCAGATTTATGTCTACGACTAACGCATAAGTGACATGGCAGATGAGAAAGATATTCTTCAGTTCTTAGTTTGTGCCATAAAAACTTTGAATCCCAAATGGTATGCTTGAGTATGCAATTACATTAAACGATAAGCTACTAAACACTGCCATCCCATTAAATGTACTCGCATGAATTACCTACTTTGAATAAAATGAATGCCGCCAATTTGATAGACGTCAGTCGTGACTAGATTAACGCACACCGTAGTACTAGTTGTCGCCATTCTTGTGATAAAATGTCGTCTCAAGAGGGATTACGTGTGCCACGAGTAATGCCCCCGACCATATGCCCATATCAACTGAAATACGTCAAAATTATATAATCAAATTAAAATTTATAATGAAACAAGAAACAAACAACTCCGATGATAAATTATATTCATGTGAGAGTTAATAATAGTAAACATTTTTTTTCTTTTTTAAATTAAATTATTTAAACTGATAATCGGTCGGTCGGTGGTCTTGTGGACTGCTCGTAATAAACGACTTTTTATCTTTTCCCTTTCACATATGAGTGTAAATAGTATGACACCCAAAAGCTTAATTTTGAATTATGATAAAAAAATTATGAACAAATCTGAATTTTCTATTTAATGTTTATTATTTCTCAGATAAATGAATTTGCAATTATTCTTATAAATGTAAAAATAAATATTATTTCTAATTTAATAGATAATATTGGAGTTTATGATAAGATCATGTAGTTATTATGAAATTTGTACTTTCCCACACGTTCAATGTTCGAAATGTTAATAAAACGTTTATTATGGATTTATTCATATTTTGGTAAATATTTGGAAATAATCAAAGAGAATAGACCGAATATAAGAGTAACTGGGATATAAGAGTAAATAGTATTACTGAGAGTGATCTGGCAATACAAAGCTTGTATGTGTAAGACCCTTTTAGACATGCAGCCCAAGTTTTAACCTCGCCTAGTAGCTACGTGACCCTATAGAGCTTTATTTGTGAAGTTTTTTTTTTGTGGTGCGTTACGAAAAATGGAACAGCAAAATTATGGGCAACGATGTGACATCAAATTTTGTACCAAGTTTTTCGGTGGCCGTTAACCATTTTTAAAGGGCCAAGAAACAGCTAAATATGAACCTCACTCTAGGACCTGTTTTCAAGCATCGAAAACTGTGATGGAAACGTAGAACCTTCCTAAAACTTCTTGTTTTGTTTATTTTTATAAAAAAATCCTTGAATGGTTCCGAAAAAGGGTTCTTGGCGTTAGATCTCACAATGCATACAGTTGGATGCTTTATCGAGTTTTGGTGGGAAAAAGGATCTTTTGGCCAATTTCTCTTTAAACGCCGAATAAGAAAGTTTTCTAACCAGGGGATTATTATAGTGGTAGGATGATCGGGAATGAAACTTTTTATAACGAGAAACAGATAAGTTAAGAAGAAAGGGAGGTCACGATGCATAACTTTGTTCCCAACATAGAATGAAGTATCAATGATTTTTCGGAGGACTTCAAAGATTGAAAAGATTAGCTTCGAGCGGAAGAACCGCAGAATTAAATTTCGGTTTGAAAATTGCCTTGTAGATTCAAAGTTTCTCTTTTAATGTCAGTTTTGATCAGTTGTCCTGTAATCTAAGTAGTAGTCGGGATGATATTGCCATTAAGGTATATTAAGGTATCGGTGGGATGATATTAAAGTATCTTTAAAGGGCATGGAGATAACATGAACACTCTTCTGCGCATTTACTTTTACTCTCCACCTCTTAAATCAGTCCTGGAGATTTTTTATATGGGATTTTATTTTTCTGGAACCTATCTGGTTATTGGAGTGGGATGTAAGAATAGCGGTATTGTCCGCATAGGTAGCAGTTACAGTTTTGGAATGACAAAAGTATAATTATTGTAAAGCAGTGGACCAAGGGCACTACCTTGAGGTACGCCAGCTGTGATAATGAACTGTTCAAAATCGTCAGTGATATGATTTTAAAATAAGGAATTTTGTGGAGGCACAGGTTGCCATACACGATCAAAGGCATGTGATATATGACCAGAATACACCTCCATTCGCTGACGAAAGGACGATGGCGCATTGTTGGATTGTTGGATTGTGTCACTAAATTTGTGACATCTTAAAAAATAGGGTAAAGGCTTTTGAAGAGTATTTTTTTAATAAAAAAAATTCTAGTTTTGGTAACAAGCTGACCAGGGGCTATACAAGAATGGGAGAAATTTACTGTTCTTTTTGTTCGGGTCTTGGCGAACCCGCGTACCTGAGCTGTCCTAGCGGTACCTAGGAATTTACAAGATTCCTGACCGTATCTCAATGAGCGGAGTACAAACCGAAGTACTCTTAAAACAAAAATTGGTACCACGGGAATCGGGGGCGCCATAGTGGAATACACTGTTCCCGATTGAGCTGAGGCGCCATTTGGCAACTACGTGGTAGTTGTGGTTAATGCCCATGTCGCGAATACAGTCTTCGGACCGCATATGGGAGGTAACTGGCAATAACAATTTTGCATTTATCTCGGGCACTGTCACTGCTAATGACAGCAGAGGTTTAGATAGTCCTCGCCACCAGCAAGTTGAGAGTCAGTTTGTAACTGATTCTATCTGTTAACTAGCAGTAATGGTAGTGCGTTGATTGAGCGTAACTCGATCCCTGTAGTCGTAGGCGACTCGTGGTCTTAGTTTACAGACAACTAGGTCACGTTAAATAGCAACATATAACTGTTCTTTTTGATGGGCGTGGTCTGGTTGCGGAGGCTAGATGCCCGTGTGGGGCGGCGGAGGACAGTGCAAAGCACCTTCTCATTAAGTGTGACCTGTACGGGGATTGGCATGACTTAGGTGCATGTAGAATCGTGGTGAATGATGATAGTGTAGATGTGAGTGGAGTGTCAGGTATGAGAGAACGGTATAAATGCGGAGTACAAACCGAAGTACTCTTAAAACAAAAATTGATACTACGGGAATTGGGGTGCCCTTCAGTGTTGGAACATACTATGCTCGACAATGGTGAGGCGCCTTAGGCGACAACGTACGAGTAGTGCCTGTGGTTAATACCCATATCGCGGGTACGGTCTCCGGATCGCTGGTGGAAGATACTGGTAATTATCTCGGGCGCTATCACTGCTTATACCAGTAGAGGTTTAGATAGGCCTCGCCACTAACAGTTGGTATAATCAGCTTAAGATATAACTGGTTACTGACTGTAAACTGCGAGTAATACTGGTGCGTTGATTGAGTTTAACTCAATCCCTATGGTCGTAGGTGACTTGTGGTTTTATGTTTAACGACAGATAAGTCACGTTAAATAATATAATATTGGGTTGTTCGGGAAGTAATTTCGTTTTTTTTTATAAAAATGAAAGACGATTTTCTTCTAGTGAATTAATATTTTATTAAATTGAATATTGTTCAGTCTGATCCAATATCCTTTGCCATCTTTCTGGTAGTAGCATGATTCCATGCTCATAAAATGTTCGTTCTTTGCTAGCAAAAAACTGATCCAAGTGATTTTTGACCTCCTCAATTAAATTAAACGTTTTACCGTCTTAAAAAATTTTGTAGAGACCGGAACAAATGATAATCGGAAGGTGCTAGCTCTGGAGAGTATGGTGGGTGTGGCAGTATATTCCATCCAAGCTTTAAAAGCTTTTGCCGAGTGGTCAAACTTGTATGTGGTTTCGCATTATTCTGTTGGAACACTATACCTTTCCTATTGACCAATTCTGGCCTTTTTTTTCTTTAAGTGAATCATTCAATTTGTCCAACTGATGATAATACACTTCAGAATTGATCGTTGTGTTGCTTTTTAGAAGCTCAAAATAAACGATTCCTTTGAAATTCCACTAAACAGATAACAAAACCTTTTTTTGATGAATATTGACTATCGAAGTGCTTTGAGCAGGTTCATCTTTTCTACTCCAGGATCTTTTGCGCTCAACATTGTTGTAGACAACCCATTTTTCGTCCCCAGTGATGATACACTTCAAAAATGAATAATTTTCTTGACGTTTGATAAGTAAATAACAAACGTCAATACGACAACACAAATTTTTTCCGTAAGAAGGTTAGGAACCCATATTTCGGGCTTTGAGATAAAACCTACCCATTTCAAATGATCGTGAACGGTCGAATTCGATAAATTTAATCTCTCAGCGATCTCACGAGTTGTCATTCACCGGTTTATATTAACTAATGCCTTTATTGTGTCTTCATCAGCTTCAACTGACCTTACAGAACGTACCGGATTGAAATTTTGCAAACCAGTTTTGGCACTGGCGCTCACTTAACACATTGGGTAATTGTTTTCTTGATTGAACAGCATTTTTATCTTTTCTATAGTAAAAAAGTAAAATACAGCAAGCCTTGATATGTCAGCTGTCAAAATACATATGATTATGCGGCTTAAGTGTGAAGTTGGTTGTCAAAAATTTCAATTAAGCCCTCTATTGGGAAACAACCCAATATTTTGGGAATCATTTTGATGATTGAAAATTTCCAACAAAAAAAAGTATATTTTTAATTAAAATTAAATCAAAAAGTTAAATTTAAATTTAAATTGATAATTCTCTTTTGGTATTTTAATATGGTTAAAAATTTTAATTAAATATTGATTATTATTTCAAATTCAATTAGTTCAAAGTATAATATTGATCTTGAAAAGTTAATAAAATTCAATTAATTTCTTAAAATAGTTCTGATATCAAATTAATGTTCGAATTATACAAGATACTCACTCGTAAGTAGTAATAGTTTAATACAAATAATAAGAAGAAGTTGAATGAACAATCACAGACAATTTGAATTGGCATTGTAATAATTGTTTAAATAAGAATCCTTTCTGTATAAAATGGACTTTAATTGATAATAAAAGGAATGAAAATTCAATTTAAGTTAAATTGGAAATATTTATAAGAATATTGGGGATGGTCGTTGTTCAACTTACAATTTGAGTGAGATTAAATATATTTAAAATTTTACTGAAATTCTAAAATGTAAAACTAGGAATTTTTTCTATTAAAAATATTTTTTTCTTAAGCAACTTTTTGAATATTTGACAAACCACATAAACCATGAAAACACCGTGCATATTTTGCGGTTAGACTTAAAATTATTGCCTGCTATTTAGTATAAATACGTAATTTTTTTTGTCGATAAGTTGCGTTAACCCATTTTCGATATTTTTCAAACTTACTCCAATACAAGTGCATGAAATAAAACTCATGCAAGATGAGTAAAATATTGTTTGAAAATTATAGCAAATAAACTAAAATGATATTAGGAACAAGAAAAAAAAAACACTCCATACACTATCGAGGTCGTAATATGTACAAGGATAAAAGGATATTGGCAAACAATATGGCGCACTGCGTCTTTTCAAATTTCATATAGAATTTATTATAATAAAATGCAATCTGTAAGCATAAATCAATGTTAGTGAATTTTTTTTTATGGGCATCCATAAGAAATTAATTATCATCCAAATTGCTCTTTGAAAAGTAATAATAAATAAACAAAACACTTAAAATTTAGATTTCAATAAAGTTTTTATTTTATTATATATTGCTCAAATTTGGCCAAATATAATTTTATTCAATCGGTTGCTACAAGACTACTTACAGGACTTGATTCTTTAATCAAATTATAAAATTTATGATTTATTATTTGTATATAATTAGAGTCTTTCAATTCAGTTTCCTTCTTGACGTTGTCAATACTAAGGGACAGCAAATGTGTTTTCTTTAAAAAAATTTAATAAAAGTCTTCTAATTATCTCCCGTCTGCTACCTCTAATCTAATCCACTGTGTCCCCAATAGCAGTACTGTCAGTTTTTGATTCATGTCCTTACTTTTCATGCTTGGAAACTCATTAAGACAATATACCACGGTCGTCCGAGAAGTAACCAGCCTAACTAAGAAAACACAAAAAATTTGGGAAAGAATATTTTTATTTCTCAATATAGTCTCCGTTTAGCTCGATACACTTTTTCCAATAGCTTCGATACCATGTTTATAGTAAGAACAGTCGACCTTCTCAAAATTAGCCATTAACCGCAGACTTGTAGTCTTTTTGAAGATAATCAATGAAAACTAACGCCTTAACCTTGTCAGCAGATGAAACTGTTTTCGCCTTCTTTGGAGCCAATTCTCCTCTTTTCAGTCTATTATTTTAACTGTTCCTTCATCTTAGGGACCCATTTTTCATTCATGATTATTAATCGATGCAAAAACTAGACTCTATTGCTGCGAAAATCCATAAAAACTTGATTGAAATATCCCCACGACGCTGTTTATGTTCCATTGTGAGCAAACGCGGCAGGCATCTTGCGCAGAGCTTTCTCATGTCCGAATTTTCAGTTAATATACGATATACAGCCCTTTTTGAAATGCTTACCATATCTGCTAGCTCACGCGCTTTTAGTCGACGGTTATCCAATACCATTTTTAGCCGTGGTCAGCTCGTATGGCCTCGTTTAAACTCTGCAATCCAATATTTTATTGTTGTAAACGAAGGAGCAGATTCCGTCAGAGCAGAAAAGAAAGTATTTTATCACATAACGATGATTAACTTTTTCCATGTTTACAAATTCATCACTATTAATGGCTGTCAAACCAATATTAAACAATGCAGCGTCATCAAACTTCAAACTTAAGCTTTTTAAGGTTGGTACTTTTGATCATAGTAATTTTTTTCAAACAACAGTGGCTATTTATACGTTAGGCTAGGTACTTCTGGAACTACCTTTGTTTTACTATGGTGATCGAAAGAAGAATGGAATTTTATACTTCCTAAACAAATAACTGTCTTCTGTCTCTAATGCATTATCCATTAGTGATGGCAGAAATATTCATCGATATAAGCGGACATTATAAAAATTGCTGGACATAAAAAAAAGTTTTCAAATATTTTAATTTCAATTGATTTTTGATTTTTAAATAAATACTTTTTTACCTGACGACACTTTTTATTTAAGAAAAACTCTATAATGTCTTGGTATTGATTCGATTAGTTGTTATCATTGATGGATGGAAATGGAAACCCATATTCTCGTTGAATCACCACCTCTCAGAATTCGGTTTTATTGAATATATTGTGTCTATTAACAATATTCTTCAATTGCATTTAAAAATTTTCTAAAAAATTCAGTCATGTCCGGAGAAGTAGAGAGAAAATGTCAACCAGCTTCAAATCTCATACTTTTTATGACGATTTGATATTATCAAATCATAAAATTACGCATACTGGGTGGGAACATCTAGAGCAATAAACCGAAAATTTGCTGTGCTGTGTGGCTTGTGGTGCAGAATTTTCTCCTCAATTTTCAAAGAAACACGATTCAATAACACCTTCAGACCAAAATGCAAACCATGGAATTAATTTTCAACTATTTTATAATCACTTGGGAGGTGGAGCAAGAAATAAGCCTCATCGCTAAACAAGAAATAAGCCTCAAATCTTGTTCAAAAAATCAGCACATAAAGCCTTATAATTCAGCACCCCCAATTTCTACGCAATTTTAATTAACTATTTACTAGTTAAATAATCTATTAATGTATTGTAAAACCAAACAAACGCCATTTTGAGTGTGATATTTGTGTGACAGTTGTCAAATGACAGGGCTGTACTTTCCGAACCACAAAATGGATAACCTTTTACAATAGTTTTTAATTTTATACAAGAAGAAAAAATAAATTAAATATAAATATTTAAATGATTTTTTTATTTTCATCAAAAGCATAGCAGCCGGCTGATTATAAACAAAGCAGCAGTTAAAAAAGGAACAATAATTGCTAGAAATTTACATAAATTTAACTAAAATGACCAGCATTAACATCAGCACAAAAGTAATAGAAGCGCAACATACCATAAACTGTGCAACATTTATTTCGCAACATGTCGCGCAATAATGCCTCAGCTACGCTACTGCACATACCAATTGCCGTTGCAGTGAACACGGAGAGCGGACAGCAAAAACTTGTTCAGCTAAGCCCGGCATAATGGAATGTTGTCAATGTCGCGAGGTCAATGAATTTCGCCACATACCGTCTGTAAGCACATGTGCGGAAGGGAAATAACTGCGATGATGCAAGAGGCCATCATCATCCATGCTCTCACGATCGCGTTCATGCTGCTGCCGAACATGTATTTTGTGTAGTTGAGTACCGTCGCGGCTAAATGATGAATTTCTCTCGTTGGAATTTCAAGAACGTACCACAAAAAAATTTAAATCTTTTTAATCCATTAACTGTGACTATTCAATCTAAATAAATGTTATTTATTCTACAACAAAATCTAACAACAACAAAAAATCTACAACAAAATCTAACATTTGGTAAGAAAATTTTAATAATTATTATTTACTAAATATTTTTAATAATTATTAAAATATTTTTTTTAAATATCTACTTAAATAAATTGAATTTTTTATTTTTTTATTATTATTAATTTTTCATAATAATAAATAGTAAATGTGCTTACTACAGGTGAGATGGGGTTGTTTTGGGAACAAAAAATTTTGTGTAAAATGTGTTAAATAGGAAATTGTATATTTTGAATAATATTTTTATTAAAACACTGGATTGGTACGACCGGACGAGTGTCCTCAGCGACCGTTTTATATAAAAAATTCCTAGTTTTACATTTTAGAATTTCAGTTAAATTTTAAATATTTAATCAACACAGAAAATCTCACTCAAATTGTAAGTTGAACAACGACCATCCCCAATATTCTTATAAATATTTCATAATAATAAATAGTAAATGTGCTTACTACAGGTGAGATGGGGTTGTTTTGGGAACAAAAAATTTTGTGTAAAATGTGTTAAATAGGAAAGTGTATATTTTGAACAATATTTTTATTAAAACACTGGATTGGTACGACCGGACGAGTGTCCTCAGCGACCGTTTTATATAACAAGGTCGGTGGGACTTTCGTCCGTTTGTAACACCAAAATACAACAGAGAAAAAAAAAGATTTTATCAAAAATTTTATATAGGACTATCCCTTATATTATTGAGAGTATAAGGATTGACGCGCCAAGTTAGAGCCAAACGAACGGAATACAACCTTAAAGCTACGCGCGTCTAGTGACTTTATGCAGAACCCTCTAAACAGACATTTTAAACGTTCGCAATTTAATAATTTCTTATGTGTTATGGCTTCATCTCAGATTAGTGCGATGTCATGAATTTCCGCGGGTTACGTATATTCGATTTTTGATTTTTTTTGTGGCGTTATGTTGGTACTCATATCTCTCACTTATGTCGACAAGTTCGGTCATTTTGAATGTTCAGTTAATTTTTGACAGTTGCTTTGCTTGCACATGTTTTGGCTCGTCTTCGATTTTTGCCCATTCCAAAAAATCGATCAAAGGATCTGTATCAAATTTTGTATGAAAAACAAAATTAATTGCGCAGACGCATTCTGAATGTTGATTGTGGCATATGGTGAAGCTACCTTGGGCCGAAGCAACGTGTATCAGTGGTACAAAATGTTCTCAGAGGGCCGAGAAGATGTGAACCACGAAAAGCCAAGTTCGGTCGAATGTGAAGATTTTTAGTTACAGTTTTCTTCGATTGCAGTGGCGTGGTGCATCATAAGTTCTTGCCACAGGGTAGAACGGTCAATAAGGAATATTACCTGCGAGTTATGCGACAGAAACGCCAAGATTTGTGGAAGAAGAAAAATTGACTTTTGGACCATGATAACGCCCCTGCTCACGCATCGTTGCTTGTGCGCGAATTTTTGGCCAAAAACAACACACTAATAATTTCGTATTTGTTTTAGAGAGTAAATTACATATACGAAAACTAGGGAGGATTATGGCTTTACAAAATAATTCTAACATAAATATGCACGTTGTTCGATTTATCGGCGCCAGGAGTAAATATGGCGATATAAAATTACGCGTAAATAAATGGGAAATATGACGAATGGGTCTATCCAGGACTTAGATTACTAGGAGTATAAGAATAGACAATTGAAGCGCTATATTAAAGCCAAAAAAAAACGGAGTACAACCTTAAAGCTAGGCGCATCTAGTGACTTTATGTAGAACCCTCTAGATAGACACTTGTCAATAGTTAATTTAACTAAATATTGTAAATTTTATTAATGAAATTCTCCCATTTTCCGGGTAGTAAAGAAATTTCGTCTTAAAAGAATTTTTTTCGAATTTGTCATTAATTGAATTTAATTTTACTCTAATAAAAAATATTTCGAATGATTTGATTTTACTCTAGATTTGGTGGATGCATCAAAATTTTCCCAGTCAAGGTTTCTGAAATTTTGGCGAATCGCATTGTCATGGACCAGTTCCTGTCAGTTTTTTTTATTTGTTCCTGTAACTTTGCAAGCTGCTAACAATAAATGGCAGTAATTAATTCTTTAACCAGGTGCCAGCATCTCATAATGAACGATTTCTTGCCATACCCACCAAATAGACACCATTGCCTTTTTTGAGTTCAAGGATCTTCTTTGTAAACTTTTATGCATTTGCATAGCTGCCATTGTGTCCCAAGGGGGTCACTTCTGGGTGTAGATCCGTACCATAGATGAGCTGGTCTAGTAGCGCAGGGAAATTATAAGTTTGCTTACTGCAGCTCTTTAGAGTGAAGTGTATATACCAAATATGCTTTATAATGTTAAAACTGATTCCACGGGAGTCGCGAGCCCCACGGTGGTTCGTAAGAAGCTTTTGGCCGTAACGTGGGTAGCTGAAGTTGTCACCTACATTGCAGGTACAGTCTTATGACTGGAGCTGAGGTATGGCAGGCTCCAGGGTGCTATCACTGCAGATGATTATAAAGGTTTAGATAGGTCTTGCTACCAACAGTTAGGTTAACTAGCTTTTAACTGGTTACTAATTGTTAGCAAATGGACCTACCTGTAATGGATGGAGCTGGTTTGGGGCAGGACCAGGTAGTTGCACAAATGTGCGTGGAATAATGAGGGTTGAAACATTTCACCGTAGGAATTGACGAAAGATTGATTGTTTGCCGGCCTCATGCACGAAAGATGGTTAAGAAGAAGGTGATGAAGAATATGGAGAAGATGAAGAAGAAGATGAAGGAAATGAAGAAGATGTACAAGAAGAAGAAAAAGAAAAAGAAGATGAACAAGATGGAGAAGATGAAGAAAAAGAAGCAGTGAACATGAAGAAGATAGTGAATAAGAAGCATAAGAAAATAAGGAAACAGGGAAGCTGATAATATATTCAGAAACGCCCGGATTTGTGGAAGAACAAAAATTGGCTTTTGCACCATGATAACGCCCCTGCTCACGCATAGTTGCTTGTGCCCGAACTTTTGGCCAAAAACAACACACTAATAATGCCGCAGCCACCGTATTCCCCAGATCTGGCCCCCTGTGACTTTTTCTTGTTCCCGAAACAGATTCTTTGATCCATTTTTTGGAATGGGAAAAAATCGAAGACGAGCCAAAACACATGCAAGTTAAGCAGCTGTCAAAAATTAACTGAACATTCAAAATGGCCGAACTTGTCGGCATAAGTGAGAGACATGAATACCAACATAACGCCACAAAAAAAATCGAAAATCGAATATACGTAACTTGCGGAAATTCAAAATTCGCGATACTTTTTGAACATACCTCGTAGAGGGCATTTTTCAGAAATTTTCAAATAAATCACCAATTTTATACAGTATTATGTAGTGGCTGTATCATGTGCATATCGGCCGGTTTTTGCCTCTTTTTATTGCAACTTCTTCACTATAACGTGAACATCAAAAGAAAATAAAACCTGCTATGATATAGCAAAGACCCTTCAATCAGCTATGATTGAGCACAACCACTTTTCGAAATTAATAAGTTTTTTTTCATTTCAAACATATTATTTTTATTAAATTTTTTGCACCCATTTTAATTAAAATTACCTTATTAAAATTAAAAACAACATTTTTTGTTAATAATTACAATAAATACAATGCGCGTATTATGCGTAATTTATTTCGAATACGTTGAAAATTTCGAATTTATTTGAGCATCTAGTGACTTTATGCAGAACTTTCTAGGCACTTTACACACGTTCGCAAATTAATAATTATTTATGTTTTTTTCCGCGCTTTCTCAGATGATTTCAGTGGCATCGATGAATCTGGGAGGATTATGGCTTCACAAAATAATTCTAACATAAATATGCACGTTGTTCGATTTATCACCGCCAGGAGTAAATATGGCGATATGAAATTACGTGTACATAAATAGGAAATATGACGAATGGGTCTATCCAGGACTTAGATTATTGGGAGTATAAGAATACAAGCAAACTTAAAGCTTACAAGGAAATACACATTCATACTGCTGAAAGGCGTCGATTTCATATGGGGGCAAATTTTATATTTGTACATATGGTATTTCTTTGATGTATATTTTTAAAATAATAGTCGAAGTTATTTAAATTAATTAAATAACAATGGTGATTTAGAATTAGAAACTAAATAAAACACTTTTTTTTTGGCTATGAATTCATTTATTTGCATATAAAAGTTTACATTTAAAAACAGGAAATTGAATTATTTTTATGATAAGAAATTTACGCACATCGTTTCCTAACAGAAGCAGCTTCAGATTTAAGTTGAAATAGTATATAATCATTAAGTTATACGATTAATATCATATATTTTTAATACTCACTGACATTAGTAGACAAATTCATAAATTTAAAATCATATTCTTATAAATGATTTTTAAGTACATCACTTACCTTAGATTTTTTCAATATATTGACAGTTTCAATTTTTGAAATAAAATCAATAAAACCCCCATCAGAAAGTAATCAAGCGACCGTCATTGTCACGTCAATCGGATCACAACTAATCGTCTGTTTGAATACAATTTTGCACAAGAATTCTTTAGTTTTTAAGCACTTACAGCACTAGAAATCCAATTAAAATTAGTTGAATGATAGGCGACTATGACCTTTATTGAAATATGTAATAAATTTTTACCGACAATTCATTTAAAATCAGTTTTTAACCGACCGCATAACTAAACCACTTTTTAAGTGAACACTTTATTTTCTGTAAATTTATTAACACATAAAATTATTGAAATTTACTAATTTTTTTATAAAATAATTTCACTTTTAAAACGACTTTCAAAATTATATCAAAAAATTTAACCCGCACGAAATACAATATGTAAAAAATATAAATTCAAGATTTTTAGTTCGTTAAGTAAAAAATAGGTGTCAGGCACAACAGCTGAAAAAAGATTTTTTATAAAAATTTTTGATTTGTATTTTTGTTCATTATACTTTGTTTTTTTTTTGTGATGCAAAGTGTTTGTATTGAATTTTAATAATTTTTTATTATAAAAAAATACATTTTTTTTCTTTTTAAAAGTTTTTAATATACAATTAATACTACGGGATTCGTAGTTAAATTTTAACTTAATAGATGGCTAAGCGGTGGCAGAGAACGTTCTTGTTGCATTGCAATTCCGTATGATTTAAAGGCTTCAAAAAATGCGTATGCATAGAGAGCTACTGTTTATCCTGATACTCTATAATCTAAGGGTCCATCTAATATGGGTCAGCTTGTACTCAGGTGAAAAGAACAGTTTAAAAGTCAAATAATAGATATTCGTTGCCACTTGTAATAACTTTGTTTACCTCTACAAATTCCCGCACAGGGGGACACATTTAACAGTTGATTCGTAGGTCCTGAGCTGGTCTAGGAACACTTCATTTTCTGTAAATTTATCACATCACTTTTTATAATAATTTCACTTTTAAAACGACATAAAACAAAATAATTTTAAAAAAAACCGCCCACACTATACGATTGCTTAAATTCGATGTCAAAAATACAATTTCAAGATTCAAATAAGCTCCGCATGCAAAAAAGATGGTTCTTAGTTCGATAAGTAAAAAAAAGATGTCAGGTTCAGTAGCTTAAAAAAGATTTTAGTTTTAATATTTTTTAGTTGTATTTTCGTTTATTATTCTTTGTTTTTTTTTGTGATCCAAAGTATTTGTATTAAATTTTAATAATTTTTAAAAGTAAAAAGAGGTTTTTTTTAAATTTAACAACTTTTAATATAAATTTAATATTTCGTGGTTTCGTAGCTCCATTTTAAGTTAGTTAATAGATGGGTAAAGGTGGGCAGAGAACCCAAAAATGGGTGTATATGGGGTTGTGTAGTGACCATGCGATATGCATTTTGGTCTGAAAGTGTCATTGACTCGTGTTTCTTTTAAAATGAATAAGAGACCGTTACCATCACTTCTGAGCGCTACGACCATATTTTTTTAACCGATGTTTTTTAATGCTTGAAAATTTTAATCTGAACCATATGTGGTTCCAACAAAACAGCGCCAAAAGCCTTGTGGTTCGTAAAGTAAATTTAAATTGGATAAATTTTTTGTGGTTCGGAAAGTTTTATTTTTATTAAATTAATAATAAAATAAACTCTGAGAGTTCTATTAACTTCCTCTTTTATTATTTTCAAGTAATTTAGAATTAATCTTGAACTGAATTTTCCTAACAAACAAACGGCAGATAATCCATTTTCAGAATTTACGCAACAAAATTAATCGTTCAACATCAAAAGGAATTTAAACAAATAGCTTATCACTTTATTACGAACTATGTTCAGCAGGTAATTAACTTATTTTAATTTTAACAAAACATTTTCAATTAAGAAGAATTTTTCTTTTAGTGCCTACTGATAAGAACAATAGCCTCAAAAAGGAAAAATGTCCTTTTTCTCGCAATCAACTTATAGAGATGTCTACAAACTAATTCACCAATTATACTCGTATTTAATGAATATATTTTTCTGTAATAATTTAAAATAAAATTTGATATTTTTCTGTAATAATTATAAATAAAATTTGATAATTATAAAAATTTTATCAAACAAAAAAATTTACTTTTTCAATATTTTTCAACAAAAGATGTTGTTTTCTTTTTTTAATTATTAAATAAAATCTATTTTATCAAATAAATATAGTGCATATTTTTTTTTTTAAATATTATTACTAATATACAGTTGTGTATCTGTTGTGTTAAAATAGAGGTATCTCATCATATGGTAGAGTAAAATGTTCAATGGGTTATCTTGAATTAAAAAAAGTTCTTAATAACCAACAATATGGTTTTCGTAGTAACAATAGATTCACTGGTATTTGATGGTTGGGATTTCTAGTCAAAAAGTATTTAAACCTATCTTCCGAGCCATTTAATCTAAGTTGTTTTGAATAGATACAAGTCTACAGTTTACCAAATAAATGGTGGTGTTCCCGAGGGTTCTATTTTCTTGCCAACACTTTTTCTTATTTCCATGTCTGTTACCTCTAATCTAATCCACTGTTTCCACAATGGCAGTGTACTGTCAGTTTTTCATTTTCGTTTCTTGATTCATGTCCTTGCTTTTCGAGTTTGGAAACTCATTATGTTTCAACATAGACAGTATACGACGGTCGTCCGAGAAGTAACCAGCCTAACTAAGAAAACACAAAAAATTTGGGAAAGAATATTTTTATTTCTCCATATAGTCTCCGTTCAGCTCGATACACTTTTCTCAGCAATGTTCACAGTCGAGCTCCTCAAAATTAGCTATTAACCACAGACTTCTACTCTTTATTGTTGGCAAATCTTTTAGCACCGAGCCATTTTTTCAAGTTTTGGTTTCATCACTCAAAACGCTGCATTAAGTTCGCCGTTGATTGGTTTTCCTTTTTGAAGATAATCAATGAAAACTGACACCATCGCCTTGCCAGAAGATGAAACTGTCTTCGTCTTTTTTGGAGTCAATTTTCCCTTTTCAGTCCATTATTTTAACTGTTCGTTTAAACTCTGCAACCCAATATTTTATTGTTGTAAACGAAGGAGCAGATTCCCTCAGAGCAGAAAAGAAAGTATTTTATTACATAACGATGACCAATTTTTTCCATGTTTACAAATTCACTGACCGTCTAACAAATACTAATATTAATGGCCGTCAAACAAATACTAAACAACGCAGCGTTATCAAACTTCAAATTTAAGCTTTATAAGATTGGTACTTTTGATCATAGTAATTTTTTTCAAACAACAACGGCTATTTATACGTCAGGCCAGGTACTTCTGGAACTACCTTTGTTTTACTATGGTGATCGAAAAAAGAATGGAAGTTTGCTATCAAAATGCTGCACTAAGTTCGAAGTTGATTATTTTTCCTTTTTGAAGATAATCAATCAAAACTGACGCCTTAACCTTGCCAGAAGATGAAACTATTTTCGCCTTCTTTGGAGCCAATTCTTCTCTTTTCAGTCCATTATTTTAACTGTTCCTTCATCTCAGGGGCCCATTTTTCATTCATGATTGTTAATCAATGCAAAAACTTGACTTTATTGTTGCGAAACATCGCTAAACACTTGATTGAAACATCCTCACGACGCTGTTTTTGTTTCATTATGAACAAACGCGGCATCCATCTTAGGCAGAGCTTTCTCAATTTTTTTTTCTTGAATAGTTTTTTATGCCATTTTTTTCTTTGGAGAACTTAAGAGATTCAGTTGTCTCCAATTAAATATTTATTAAACAGAAAAAAATGACGGAAAAGAAAATTCATTTTCTTTTGGCAGATTGCATATTAGCTAGCAGATTTGTGCCACATCACTTAGCAAAAAAAAGGCATGATTTTTTTGCTAAGTGATGTGGCACAAATCTGCTAGCTAATATGCAATCTGCCAAAAGAAAATGAATTTTCTTTTCCGTCATTTTTTTCTGTTCCTTTCTTCCTACTTCGTCAACTCCTTTATATTGGGTTGTCTAGTTTTTTTTTTATAAAAATGAAAGGCGATTTTCTTATAGTGAATTAATATTTTATTCAATTAAATATTGCCCAGTCTGATCCAATACCCTTTGCCATCATTCTGGCAGTAGCATGATTCCACGCTCATAAAATTGTTGTTCTTTGCTGGCCAAAAACTGATCCGTGATTTTTGACCTCCTCATTTGAATTAAACGTTTTACCGTCTAAAAAATTTTGTAGAGATCGGAACAAATGATAATCGGTGGGTGTGGTAGTATATTCCATCCAAGCTCTAAAAGCTTTTGC
The DNA here is from genome assembly GCA_958298945.1 of Atherix ibis. Classification (NCBI taxonomy): domain Eukaryota; kingdom Metazoa; phylum Arthropoda; class Insecta; order Diptera; family Athericidae; genus Atherix; species Atherix ibis. The sequence goes on along the minus strand of OY282605.1, from coordinate 22,323,368 downwards.
AGAGTGGGCAAACTTGTATGTGGTTTCGCATTATCCTGTTGGAACACTATAGGCGTTTTCCTTTGGGCCAATTTTGCTACTAGTCGGTAGTTCTAGCTATCATCATCTACTCTACCTCGAACAAACGAGCACATTGAACTCGGAGTTGCGCATACAATTTACGGTAGGTGGATTCTAGTTGCTAAAGTGAAAATAGATAGTTTTGCGGGTTCGTTGGTTATGTTGAAGAGTCATATTTTTATCAGTATTGCTTATGTGTGAATAAACTCAGTTTTTATTGTTTATGTGTGAGTAAACTCAATATTGTTGCTGACTATTTTGAGGTTATGTTTCTACTAGTGTTTCGAATTTGGCTTTCCTTTGGTATCTACTCGCAGCTACCGACTAGTAGCAAAATTTGTCCAAAGGAAAACGCCTTTTATCTCTCCTTTTGACTAATTCTGACCTTTTTTCTTTAAGTAAATCATTCAATTTGTTCAACTGATGACAATACACTTCAGAATTGATTGTTGTGTTGCTCGATAGAAGCTCAAAATAAACGATTCCTTTGAAATCTCACCAAACAGAAACCCATAACCTTTTTTTAATGAATATTGGCTTTCGAAGTGCTTTGGACCGGTTCATCTTTTTTACTTCAGGATCTTTTGCGCTTGACATTATTTTAGACAACCCATTTCTCGTCCCGTGATGATACGCTTCAAAAATGAATCATTTTATTGGCGTTTGAGAAGCAAATCAAACGTCAATACGACGGCACAAATTTTTTTCCGTAAGAAGATTAGAAACCCATATGCCGAGCTTTCAGATTAAACCTAGCCGTTTCAAATGATCATGAACGGTCGTATTCGATAAATTTTATCTCTCAGCGATCTCACGAGTTGTTATTCACCAGTTTGCATCAATAAATGCCTTTATTGTGTCTTCATCAGCTTCAACTGGCTTTACAGAACGTTGTGCATTTTCGAGATCAATATTGCCGGATCGAAATTTTACAAACCAAATTAGGTACTGGCGCTTACTTAACATCTTCTCCATATATTGTACATTGGATAATTTTTTTCTTGCTTGAACAGCATTTTTATCTTTTCTTTAGTAAAAAAGTAAAATATGCCGAAAATGCTGTTTTTCATTTCCATATTTAAAAGGGTATCAACCAAAAACTACTTTGCAGAATCAATCGAATTTTTTCACAAGCAAGCCTTGCTATGTCAGCTGTCAAAATACATATGAATTATATGAAATTTGTGTGCTTTTTTTTATATACGTGTATTAACTCAAATATAATGACGTATATATCTATGATCTAGCACAAATATTTATGTAGATTTATAAAGAAGCAATTATTTTGAAGGAACCTTTATTGGTATCTGATCTTATGTCTAGCAAAATTCCCTTGCTCTAATTTTACTTTGCAAACATTTTATTTAGTGTCAAATTTATTTAAAATGGGCGAATTAATACAAATGACTAATTATTAATTAAGAATATTTAAAATTACATATATTCTTGTGTAACGTAATAAGAGAAGAAAGTTTGCACAGCTGTTCAATACCACATTTCCTACTGACATTAATAAATTGCTAAAATTAAAATTAATTTTTTTTTATTGTATAAAATAAAGACATCCTAGATATAGAATCAAATAATTTATGAATATGGAATTTTTCTTTGTTAAATTTTTCTTAATATATTTGAATCTTCCCCAACTTAATAGTTTGACTTACGCAATCAGTATTATTGAAATTATGTCAATTCTACTCACTAAAACAAAATTGAAAAACAATAAAAATATATTAAGAGTAAGTAAAGTAAATTCACCAAATATAATAAGGCCTATTCAAAAGATTATTGAAAAAATACATATGACAGTAAAAATTTAATGCTGATACTAAGCATATTAGGAACGGTCCTTTTTGTTATGACCAAAAAAAAATGATTATAATTGATAACTTTAAATATATATTTTATGGTTTCTAATTATAATATTTTAAATTGAACACGAACACGATGTGTAATGAAAATTCCGATTTTTATGCTGGTCCACCACGGTTTATATATTCCATTTCGTACGGATCAATACCCTTCCTTCTATACCGAGCTGGTAGTTGCCAATCTTCGATTATAGGCCCTCGTTGTACAGAAGTAAATGGAGATGATGGCTTTATATTGAAGAAAAAATATATATTAGCGAATTTTTAATATCCATTTATCAAATACTAACCGGTGCAGAAATAGCTGCACTTGTCGCACTTTGAGGTTGTGGTTCAGATGCTGACATAACAGCTCCTCCTTTACGGAATTTTATTAATGGAACTCGCTTGGCAACTGCCAACAACGACCACGTTTTAAGCACCATTTCGATATATTAAGACATAGAACTTCCGCAACAACAAAAAAACTTCTCTCTATTCGTTATGTGTATTAAAGGAAATATCCGTCGTTTTAAAAAATTCGAGAATTACAAATGCCACTTTGACAGTTCACTAGCGAAAATCATATGGAGAATTTGATCTTTACGAAAAGCTTAGGAGAATGTTTATTGTAATTTGAAAACAAATTTATATACAGTAAATATATTTTTTCTTTCATATACAATACGTATTCTTTTTCTAGGGAAAAATAGTTTACTAAAAAAACAAGTTAATGGTAATTTTAATAAATGTAGATATCCTCTTTTTATATTTATAATCATTCATTCAATGGAGCACAAATTCTTGATGAAGTAATCAAAAATATTTCACCTCAAAAATGTTATCGCAAAAATTCTTTTTTTTGAAAGTAGAATAATTCTATTGCTAATAATTATATGGTAATTAAAAAAATTTCCAATTGCAATTATTATTGATTATTACAAGTTCAGTGTGTATATTACCAGATATTAACTAGTGCTTTAAAAACAACATTGTTGACAAGATATCGATGTTAATGTCCTGATAATGTGCTGAGAAACGGTTTGTTTGTTTTTAAGGCCCGTTAGAAATGTGCCAGGGGTCACTTCATAGCGTCATAGTACGTGTGGGAAGCTATCTGAAAGAGACTCGTCTTTGGTTAGTAGTATAGAATATTGATAATTTTACTATATTTTGTGGAGCATATTAGTAGTATATAGGGTTTTCGAATAAGAGTGATATGATTTCTTTTCAAAAAAAAAACACAGTAATTGTTAAGGAAATTCAAATGCTTTTGAAAGCCGAACTTTTCACTTTTTAACCACTTTTTGGACAAAATAAATCATTAAAAGCCATTTAGGCACTTCAGAAACTAAATTTTTGTTATTTTGTTTAATAAAAATGAGGCTGTCAACTTACCTAAAGAAAGAAATTCCCGGCTTCCTCATTTCATTGTATGAGAAACAATTCTTGACAAAACACTTCATTTTCTGAAATCGAAACTTCGTATTAAATTTTATTAATAATAGAACTATTTATAATAATATTTACTTTTTAAATTAGTACTTAAATACTTCTAAATAGATTTTTATATACTAACACTTTCCGAAGCGCAAAAACAACAACTTGAAAAATGACAATAATAGTTCATTATGTTCGGTATGTTACCACTTTCATGGAGAATAGCGCGTTTTAAAACTCTCCGAAAGTCTACAAAACTGAGGCGCTTTATATTTGATTGATATTTACGAAATGAATAATAAACCTAAAATAGAATTCCATTTCGTATCAAAAGATTGTACAAAAAATAAAAATTACCTGTCATTGTGTTTAAATTGTATTTTTGTTTCCAATAAGTGAATTAAAATGAATATAAATTATGCTTTTGCAATTCAATAAATTTCTATTACGAAACCTCTATGTCATGTCTACATAAAAAAATCTACACAAAAATAAGAGTGATATGATTTCTTTAAAAAACAAACACACTAATTGTTAAGGAAATTCAAATTTTTTTTATTTAATGTGAAGTAAAATCGTTCTGAATAAAACGTCATTTAAATGGCCTACACGACTTCTTTTGCAGGAACGAATTCGATGAACCCAATTTTCGAGCACTTTTTCCACTAAATCAAGTCCTATGTCATGAATAGCACGTTCAATATTGACTTCTAAAGTTTGAAGAGAGTCTGGTTTATTGCTAAAGACTAGTGACTTCAAATAACCCCATAAGAAATAGTCTAATGGTTTTAAATCACAACTTCTTGGAAGCCATTCAATGTCACAATTTATTGAAATAATCGAATCTCCAAACTTTTCTGGCAATAATTCGGCTGTTGCACATGCTGTGTGGCATGTAGCCCCGTCTTGTTGGAACCAGATATTGTCAAGATCAACTTCTTCCAATTTCGGCCATAAAAAGTTGGTTATCATCGATCTATACCGCTCTCCATTGGCAGTAACGGTGTTACCAGCTTCATTTCAAAAGAAGTACGGACCGATGATTCCAGCAGACCAAAAACCACACCGAACTGTCAATTTAGGTGAGTGTAATTGGTGTTCATGAATAATTTGTGGATTTTTTTCGCACCAGAATCGACAGTTTTGTTTATTTACCGCATCACTCAGATGAAACTGAGCCTCATCGGAGAAGATGATGCGGGCACGAAAAGTTGCAATTGGAGAACAATTATTTTGATAATAAAATTGAATAATTTGTAAACATTGTTCTAACGTATATCTCTCCATGATTAAATTATAAGCATTACTGAATACAATGAAAAAAAAAGACAGATCATGACATATTACAAATGGCCGAAACGTCACTTAGAAATCATATCACTCTTATTGGAAAACCCCTTTATATTGTAGAAGTTTAAATAGGGGACTAGGGAATGGAGTTGTTCGGTCCAGGAGAATCATAATGGCAGGAAGTAATTCTTAGTTATGTGACATTCATATAGAATATGGATGATAGTGAAATGGGTGCCACAGGATTGGCATAAGGAACAATTGGTGTTGTCAAAGAGGAAGCTATGAGTAAGAGTAGTATATTTAATCCAGATTCTGAGGAGGTTTCGCGCCCAGAATTTTTGTATGAATGTTGAATAGACTGGTTTATTGGTGGTTACCAATGGAGTCGATAAAAATTTGTCGTTATTGGTCCAGTCATTGTGTCTACGGATGACTAATGGTGTTAGTTACCACTCTGTTAGTATGCGAGGCAAATTGGGAATGACTGTGCTTACTAATCGATGGAGTGTTTCTACAGCCAGCTTGTCAACTCTTTCATTGCTTAAAATTCCCACATGCCCCGACACTAGTAGACTATGTCGAATTGCGCTAAGTACTGGGTCACTCGACAGGCCACAAATGACATTAAGAGGAAACGATGTCGTTAAAAATATTAGCGCTCCGTTCAATGGCTGTTTTGATAGTCCACAGCTCCCCGTAAAATGGAACTGCTCTACAAGGGAAGATTCCACAACATAGTGCGCGGATGCTGCAGCCGATAAAAAATGTATTGTAGTACCGCGGTGTTGGCGGCGGCATCCGTGGAGACAACAGTCGATAATCTTTTAATCCGTTCAATTGTTTAAGGAGAAGTTTCCTATATATGAACCTTCGATTAAAGAATACCTTGATTTTTCTTTCAATCCTTGATTATGAACCTTAGATTAAAGAATACCTTGATTATGAACATTAGGTACGTCAGATTTTCGTATATATATACGCCATTTTCTAGCCGAAATATTGCAAAAGCGGCGAGAAATCGTAACACTTGCTTACTTTTGTGTAGCTTTTTTATGTAGACATGACACCCACTGACATCTAGTTTTCGTTATAGAAATTTATTGAATATTCATTTTAACTCACTTATTCTAAAGAAAAATATAATGTAAACACGACAACATTTAGTTTTTTTCCAATCTTTTGGTATGAAATTCAATTGCTTTTAGGTTTTTTAATTTAATTCGTAAATATCAATTAAATACGCTATTCTCCATGAAAGTGCTTACATATTTTTGTAGTTCTTCAAGTTGTTATTTTGACACTTATCGGAAAGTGTAGTTTTTATGTTTCTTGAAGTATTTATGAAAAAGTAAGTATTAATATTGTATAAATAGTTATATTGTTAATAGCATTTAATAGGAAGTTTTGATTTCAGGAAATAAAGTGTTTTATAAAGAACTGCTGGTCATTCAACGGAATGAGAAAGCCGGGAATTTCTTTCTTTCGATAAGTTGACATCTTCATTTTTACTAGAGAAATTAACAAAAATTTAGTTTATGATGTGCCTAAATGACTTTTAATGATTTATTTTGTCCAAAAAGTTGTTAAAAAGTGAAAAGTTCGTCATTCAATAAATGTAAACAAATACGATGTTGACAGTTCAATGTTTACCAGAAAATAGTTCAGTGCCAGCGTACGCAAAGAAAATTTAACGGAACGTATTTTTTAGTCTGTTTTCCAATGCTGTTTTCATTGTGTTAAAATAAATAAATTATATTCGATAGGCTTATTATTTAAATCAATTTATTTGCATTTGTGCTTTCGCTTGCTCTATTAGACCATTTTGTAATGCATTTACTGAATAATAATGTTTTCAAATTTTTTTTTGAATATTAGTTGTTAATTATTTAAGTACATTAAATCTTCTACCTTATAATTTAATTTTAAAGCATTTGCTATAATGTTGTATTCCGTAATTAATCATAAGAACTTGATGTGATATTCTACGTAATTAATCCTTTAGTTTTTAATTTAATTTAAATGTACATGCCTATTTAAATTACCATTTCAATTCACAAACACACATTTATATTATAAAGAAGCTTTTAATATCTACAAATGATTGTTTTAACATTAAAATTTATATTTACTAAGTTGTAGTGAGGTTTTAATTTCAACATAATATCACAATTTCCTCTCATTTAATTTATATTGCATTTTTGGAATGGATTTTTTTATTGTTCACATAATTGTTTTATATGTTATATGCTTTTCCACTTTAAAATTCTGTTTTAATAAATAATATATAGTGAAATAAATAAAATGAAAATATATAATAAATAAATAACTAGAATACTGTGTTTTATTGCAAATTTGCCAAAACTAATTCTATCAAACAACGAAAATCCGCAATAATAAGAAATCTATTTGTTTACGCATAAATGACATCACATATGAAAAATGGTTTTAAGCGAACCATTTCAATCGCATACTGAAGTTTAAAATTGTCCCCCAATGATTTACGCCGTTCCTGTCATTTTGCATGTGTGTACGTTCTACGAATATAATTGTTATCAAAACAGAGAATCAAACTTTAAGATCTATAAAAAGGAATACCTTAATTTATAATTCCCTAACTCCCCATTTCCATCGTGGTTAGACGAAGTAACACAAAATTCCCAAAAATCTCAAACTTCTAATCAGGTCTTTCTGAACATTCCTTTCCCTAATTTTTTAAGTCTACAATTATATTAGCAAGTACAAATAATTATTAAACCATAGTTGTAAGCAATTCATGTACTTAGTCAATAAAAACTAATTTAATATGAAAGCAAAAGAGTAATAAATTTTCTCGCGAGAATATTTGAATTTTATTTATAATATAAATAACACCTATGAATATTAACGAAATAACACGTATTTCCGATTCAGATGATGATAGTAGTTTGAGCAATATTAATTCAAAATTCCTTCAAACTAAAAATCGGATTAGAATTTTGAAATTAACAGATTCAACGTCTGACGAAGACGACGCTACTAATTTTCGATCACATTATAAAAATTATGATTATAGGATAAGAAAAGTCAAAAGAAATAGAGGCAAAAACTATTATACAAAAATTAAAAATATTATTCCAGCAAAGAAATTCGAAAATAAGGATTGAAAATGTTACAAGAAAATTTATATTTTTCAATCAGAATTCATAGAAATTCTATACTGATGGAATCATGTCTCTGATGGAAAATAATGGAATTTTCCTCTTCAAAATACCTCATTTCCCACCAGCTATGGCAAGAAATAATGGAGGTATTTCATGCCATAGCTGGTGGGAAATGAGGTATTTTGAAGAGGACTATGAGAAGAGCTGATACACTACTTATAGGGAGGTACTCATACTGAGTGTTTCCTACATGACGCACTCCGTCAGCGAGCTGGGTTGCGATTGCGATGCGTATAACTACCTGGATCTAGTCGGCTGAGCTGTAATGATCTGTGATTGTGGCGTTTATATGGCGTACCTTAATCCCCCGGCCTTCGTGGACGATCGTAATATTATGTCTGATGACAGTATGCCAAGTTAAATAAAATTACATTAATGTCGGTAAGGTCTGTAGAGTTCAAGCGTTTATTTAGTTTCGTATCTGAAATTGAACTCATATTAAGATTAAGGAGGGGGCTTACTGACGGTGGTGAGTGAATGTGTCATGTACACTTTTCTGATCATTGTCTTCCAGGCTTTACTGGGTAAATCACTTTACGAGGATTATGATATGGTTTTATAGAGTTTCGCAAGTAAAGTTGCCGCAATAAAGATATTATTGAAAAATATTTTAAAATGTAGATATTGTAAAGAATAGGGACAAGAATAGTACCGTGGGGAATGTCGCCATTAATGAATAATATTGGAGATTTTCTATAACTTGGAGGTGATATTGTGTTACCTTCTCAAGGTTATTGAGCAATTCAGATACTTTAAAATGCCTACAAACACGCCTGTGCAAAGTAAAATTCAATTAAATTAATTATACGATAATACTGTATAATGATGGTGGAATGATGAGATCTGAAATAAAACTGATGATAAAAAAATAATATTAGTGGAATTGATGAGGATCTTAAAGTGCTTTTTGAGGAGTAGTTTTTCGAGGATTTTTGCCAATATTATTTAAAAGTAAGCTTATGGTTCTATTGTATAAAAGAAAGTTAAGAGGCTACGCTTACTCAATTTAGAGATTCATTTTTTTTTTTAAATTTCCAAATTAATGGAAAATACTACCGTAGATATTGGGACGTCCGGAAAGTAATTTCGTTGTTTCGCAATAGAGGACTTAATTGTATTTTTTCACAACCAACTTTACACTTAAGCCGTAGTGAAAATATTTATTTCTTTAAATATAGAAAGTGAAAAGCAGCATTTTCGGCATATTTTACTTTTTTACTATACAAGATAAAAATACTGTCCATACAAGAAAAAAATTATCCGATGTGTATGGAGAAGATGTGTTAAGTGAGCGCCAGTGTCAAAACTGGTTTGCAAAGTTTCGATTCGGCAATTTTAATCTCGAAGATGCACCACGTTCTGGGAGGCCAGTTGAAGCTGATGAAGACACAATAAAGGCATTAGTTGATGCAAACCGTCGAATAACAACTCGTGAGATCGCTGAGAGATTAAATTTATCGAATACGACCGTTCATGGTCATTTGAAACGGCTACGTTTAATCTCAAAGCTCGACATATGGGTTCCTCATCTGGTTACGGAAAAAACTTTGAGCCATCGCATTGACGTTTGTGATTTACTTCTCAAACTCCAATAAAATGATTCATTTCGAAGCGTATCATCACTGGGGATGATTGTCAACAACAATTTTAAGCGCAAAAGATCCTGGAGTAGAAAAGATGAACCTGCTCAAAGCACTTCGAAAGCTAATAGTCATCAAAAAAAGGTTGGGTGGGATTTCAAAGGAATCGTTTATTTTGTCCTTCTATTGAGCAACACTACGATCAATTCTGAAGTTTATTGTCATTAGTTGAACAAATTGAATGATTAACTTAAAAATATAGTGTTCCAACAGGGTAATGAGAAACCACATACAAGTTTGACCACTCGGCAAAAGCTTTAAGAGCTTTGATGGGATATACTGCCACATCCACCATACTCTCCAGACCTAGCACCTTCCGATTATCATTTTTTTCGATCTCTACAAAAATTTTTAGATGGTAAAACGTTTAATTTAAATGAGGAGGTCAAAAATGACTTGAATCAGTTTTTTGTCAGCAAAGAACAAACATTTTATCAGCGTGGAATCATACTACTGCCATAAAGATGGCAAAGGGTATTGGATGAGACTGTGCAATATTTAATTGAATGAAATATTAATTCACTATAAGAAAACCATCTTTTATTTTTATTAAAAAAAAAAACGAAATTACTTCTAGGACAACCCAATATAAAGAATTTCTGATGTTGGCGAAGTAGAAAGAAAGGAGGAACAGGAAAACAATGACGAAAAAGAAAATTCACTTTCTTTCGGCAGATTACATACTACTCGTAGCTAGCAGTTTTGTGCTCTCACAACCACATCACATAGAAAAAAAATCATGCCTGATATATAAAAATTTAATTGGAGACAACTGAATTTCTTAAGTTCCACAAAGAAAGAAAAAATATATATAAAAGAAACTATTCAAGAAAAAAAAATTAAAAATTTTATGCAGTTTAGAAGAGGAAGTAATGATCAATGGTTTCGGGAAGGTATAAAAATTTAGAACAAAATTAAATAAGGAAAAAAAATCAGAAAATTGTTTTTAAAATAAAAATAAAAATAATAAAAAAATACCAGGAACACTAAATAAACGATAGAACAAAATATGATGCAATGCGTTGTGGTATTCACGAGACTATAACATTTATGGAAAATATTGTCAATAACAATTGAGAATATATGGTTTGAATAAATTAATTTCAAAACTCTGATTTAAACGTTAGTATTTTACACAAAAAAACGCTATTAACTTTTTACACGAGTAGTATTCCTCTTAATTGTAAGAAAAATTATTTAGAAATTATTTTTTTAATATAACAATTTCACATGTTGGTTTTGTTGTTACAATTACTTATGCCAATAACATATGTTTTTTGTTATACCTACATTTGATCTTATATTCTCATAAATTTTCACTTACTCATCTCTTCCTTTCATAACCGGAAGTTCATAAATGCATTGCTATGTGCAACAGTTTTCCTTTCAGTTTCCCAATGAATAGGAAATGCTTCCTTTCAAATCGAAACTTTTCACACTTATACACATATGTTTGTGCAAATATTCAATTATTGCTATAATAAACACTCCTAACTTTGAGGGTGAATTCCATTTTTATTTATTTGTTTTTTTCTTTTTGTGGAATTCACACCATTTCCAATTGTAGAGTATGGGCTAACAGTTTGTAAAATAGCTTTATTTTCTTATAAGTTCCGTTTAGTAGTAACTAATTCATTAAGGGGTTAACATTCTTTTTAAGTTTTAAAGAAGTTATTATTAATCATAATTGGAAAAAGTCATCCAATTTATGCTTCGTTAAATAAAATTACTAAAAAACAACTTTTTAGCTTATTATACTATTGCTTTGATCCATGCAAAACGCCCTCACCGGAATACGCTTCACTTCAGAACAGGGCATCAAAAATTGGCTCGATTCATTCTTGGCCTCAAAACCGGAGCAGTTTTTTTGGCGCGGAATCCATATGTTGCCAGAAAGATGGGAAAAAGTAGTGGCTTCCGATGGACAATACTTTGAATAAAATATATTTTAACAATTTTTCAAAATAAACACTCAAAGTTTGCGGAAAAAAAGATATTATAAGAACCTTTTCCTTTTGGTATTTTTTCGAATCAATTACATCATTGCAACGTACCTTTTTTTATATTCTAAAATAATTTATCTTATATTTGAACTTTGCCTAAATGTTGCGCAACATTATTTTTTTAAACATTTTTCTAAACGCGCTAATCAGTTTTTAACAAAAATTTCTGATTATTGTTAATTTTCTATTACTTTCTAAATTATTACGAGTATCTAAATTTTATTGTAAGTTTAATAGGTAGTACAATGTGTTTGGAGGCTTCCAAATAATAGCAAAACTGCCACGTTGATAATTGATTGGATTTTTCAAAATGGCCGGTTTAATTTGTTGATTGTCAACATCATTTGTTGATATCAGATTTGCTGCAATTGTCATCGTCAGTGCATCAAATTTACCGCATCTGCCAACAGCACAGCGTCAAATTTACTGCTTCTAATAAAAAGACTGACATTCAGCTTTACTAGTTGACCGCATGTGGTTTAACGAGAACTCTTAGAATTGTTGCGTTAAATTTTACTGCATTCCATCTTAAATGCACTAAAATTGCTGCAACCGAAAAAATGTCTTTTAAAAATCTTTTACTGCCTAGGAATAAATAGTTTTATTTATTGTATATTGTTTAAAAAAGGAACTATCATATACACATATGAGCAGTTTTTTTTTAAAGTGATATAGTGCACCTTTGAAAAAAATAAAACAAGGGTAGTTTTAGTGAGATACAGATGTCCTTTTTTTATATTTAAAATCAAACAATCAATGGTGCATGATTTTATTATAAATTTAATCACAAGAATTTTACCTGTGAAATGTAATCGCAATATTGTTTTATTTTTATAGTTGAATATGTGATAATCATAATTATGTTAAAGAAAACTGTTGCATCTAGAGGTGCAAGGGAAGTAGTATCTTATTCTTGGAAGCATATTAAAAATATCACAACTCAAGACGATATTATGTATACCGTACAAAACCAAAATATAAAGTTTGCATTGATATGATTAAGGGTTGTTCAATCAGTTGACAATACATTTCTTTCAAACAACAGATATTTTGAAGTTGTACATAAATAATATTCTTGTATATAAATGGTGGTTTTTTCTTTCCTTTATGGAAAAACCACCATTTATATACAAGAATATTATAATAACTGTATTCCATTGGGCAAATTTTGCTACTCAAAAATACTTCTGGCTACTCGCAGCTACTCTTGCTCGTAAAATTAGTAGTTCGCATGAGTAATTACGCATACAATTTACGGTAGGGTATTTTAGTCCCCAAAATGAAAATAGATGGCTTAGCGAGTTCGTTGGTTATGTTGAAGAGTCAAATTTTTGTCAGTATTGTTTATGTGTGAATAAACTCAGTTTTTATTGTTCATGTGTGAGTAAACTCAGTATTGTTATTGAATGTTTTGAGGTTATATTTTACTTCTGTCAGTAAATTTTGCGTTCCATTGGGAATCTAATCACAAGTACTTGTGAGTAGCAAAATTTGCCCAATAAAATATAGCTAATGTATTGGGTTGTCAAGGAAGTAATTTCGTTGTTTTCCAACAGAGGACTTAATTGTATTTTTTCACAACTAACTTTACACTTAAGCCGCATAATCAAATGTATTTTGACAGCTGATATAGCATGGCTTGCTTGTGAATCGATTTATTCTGTAAAGTAGTTTTTGGTTGATACTCTTTTAAATATGGAATGTGAACGACAGCATTTTCGGCATATTTTACTTTTTTACTATAGAAAAGATAATAATGCTGTTCAAGCAAGAACAAATTTTATCCGATGCATATGGAAAAGATGTGTTAAGTGGGCGCCAGTGTCAAAACTGGTTTGCAAAATTTTGATCCGGCAATTTTGATCTCGAAGATGCACCACGTTCTGGAAGGTCAGTTGAAGCTGATGAAGACACAATAAAGGTATTAATGGATGCAAACCGGCGAATAACAACTCGTGAGATCGCTAAAAGGTTAAATTTATCGAATTCGAACGTTCATGATCATTTGAAACGGCTAGGTTTAATCTCAAAGCTCGACATATGGGTTTAATCTCAAAGCTCCTCATCTTGGTTTAATCTCAAAGCTCCTCATCTTCTTACGGTTGAGCCATCGCTTTGCTTCTCAAACGCCAAGAAAATGATCAATTTTTGAAGTGTATCATCACTGGGGACGAGAAATGGGTTGTCTACAACGATGTTAAGCGCAAAAGATCTTGGAGTAGAAAAGATGAACCGAAAGCCAATATTCATCGAAAAAAGGTGGGCTTTCTAAGAAATCTTCTATTTTGAGCTTCTACCGAGCAACACAACGATCAATTCTGAAGTGTACTGTCATCAGTTGGATAAATTGAATAATTCACTAAAAGAAAAAAAGCCAGAGTTGGTCAATAGGAAAGGTATAGTGTTCCAACAGGATAATGCGAAACCACATACAAGTTTGACCATTTAGAAAAAGCTTTTAGAGCTTGGATGGGATATACTACTACACCCACCATATTCTCCAGACCTAGCTCCTTCAGATTATCATTTGTTCCGATCTCTACAAAAATGTTTAGATAATAAAACGTTTAATTTAAATGAGGAGGTCAAAAATCACTTGGATCGGTTTTTTGCCAGCAAATAACAAAAATTTTAAGAGCTTGGAATCATGATGCTACTGCCAGAAAGATGGCAAACGATATTGTATTAGACTGGACAATATTTAATTGAATAAAATATTAATTCACTATAAGAAAATCGACTCCTATTTTTATAAAAAAAAACGAAATTACTTTATTGACAACCCAATAAGAAAGAATTGTCAGAAAAAATAACTTACTTAACCAAATCGCTAAAAATAAGCAATATTAAACATGAAAAAAATACGCACAGAGAAATTATAAATTGACTGAAAATTTGCTGGCTGAGATTTAAAAGGGATAAACCGCAAAAAATTACTAAAAACCTGTATGGAAGAAATTGTATCATATTTTTTTTTTTTTTGAAAATAATGTAGTCCTTAACATTTTAGCAAAATTACTATTTGGCCACTTTATAAAACTTAAAATCCTATAATAAGATAGAAATATAGTGATATGATGAGTTTACTGCCTTACATACCTCCGATAATAATGGAGAGTATATTTGGTTTTAATAAATTGATTTCAACACTCTGCTTTTAACGTCTGTAGTTTACTCAAAAAACGCCATGAACTTTTTCGATAGGTAGTATTCGTGTACTAACACGTTTTAATTGTAGTAATTATTTTTTACCTAAAAAAAAAAACCTTTAAGAAAAAGCAAATTTCTTAGAAAATATAGATTTAAATTCGGTTTTGTTTTCATTTTTTTATAATTTGTTATATTTGAAAGTAGTATAAGCCCATTTGTATGCAAAAAAAAAATCTTATATTCTCTTTCATAATTTTAATAATTATTTTTATCTAATTAAATTCTACAGGTTTATAGGATTTAACACTAGATTGCCGGATGTTGGGAATATAAGTTAATATATCTTTATTATCTTTTAACTTAAGACTATGAGCTTAAGACTATGAGCTTAAGACTATGAACTTAAGACTATGAACTACAACTAGTTTTTGAAGACTGCCTTTTATTAATTTTATAATGTTATGAAAGCTACCTGCACCATGCACCAGACGCAGCGTCAGCATGTGAACCGAGTAAATTCTAAGTTCTCTACGGTAATATGAGAATCGCAGGAATGTAGAGAATATCTTGGAGTAATTTTTGTGGAATATGATGACGTGAATTTTTGTGTGGGAACATAAATTAACTCTTCCACCTTTAAATGCAAATGTCCTCATTTGATCAAACCCCGTAGAATTTCGTCCTTTGTGGCTGTTGCTGTTTTTGCCCCACTGTAAGTTTAGGGGTTGCGCCGAGACTCAAATCCTCTGCACGAATTTCTTTTAATTCAACTTCGATGGGAGCTTCTAAAACCGTTTGGTTGACGATGGTCGGTCTCCCTGATCCACAACTTTTTATTATAGTTCTTGTAACGATAATCAATAGGCCAATTGTAATTAAGGTGACAAAGCTGTAATTAACCGCTAGATGGAGCACTCCTTCTGTTTGCATTTTATCGATACGATCGGTGTTATTGATATGGATTTCTTTCATCATCTCTAAAGATAGAAGTTCATGATATTGCTTTTCTTCCGTAGATGGCTGGAGAATAGCGGGTAGTATTTGATGCAATGATGCCTCTTTTGATTTGAAGGACATTTCTTCTATGGTAATGGTGGTGTTATGAAATTTGATGAGAAACGTTCCATTGAGGTAGCGAAGAACGTTGTCGATGCGTACGTTTCCATTAAACTGATTTAATAAAATGATTCCCTGCGATATTTCTTCTACTGATGGAATGTGCTGATTGTTCCCTATGTTGCATGATGAATTCAAACTTTTGATGAGGTTTGGGATGCAGGTAGCGTTTTTTAAGTTGATAATATTATTTTGATTACAAATTGATAATCCATTGAATGATTTACAGTCATTTTTAATACCATACATTTTTTTATTGTTTCTTAAAATCTCTTTATATGCAATTTTGTTTACAATATGTTTTCTTTTTACGGGTTTAATTAACAATTTTTCGAATGTTTCATTTGTTGTCATAGGAATGTAAATTATGTAAAAAAGACAGTAGTCATTAGTAATTACTTTAATTTCGGCAAAATCTAACGCTTCTTCAGGCGTTGCATATGGAAGTTTTTCTTTATCTAAAATATCGGTAGTAAATTTAATTTCTGAACTAGAAAGTATCATTGAATTGATTGTTCCTATTTTGGCCCAATGTATTTCATATCTTATATTAACTAATTCTTCCTTTAATAATTTTAATTTATATTGAATATTGAATGCTAAGTGATCTTTTAATCCCTTAGTGTCTTTAACTAGTTCTAAAAGATTATTTGTTATGCTTGTTAAATTATTTATTCTTTCATTGTGAAGCTGATTTATAATTACTTGTCTATTGTTATTTTCAAGGACATTATTTATTTTATCTTTGATAATTTCAAAATCGTCGTGATCAGGGCTACCTGCTATCCATTTCCAAGCAGTTCCGATTATGTTAACAGATCGTTTAGGTCTACGTTGTTTTAAATTTTGCAATAATTCTTTAATTTGAGAGGTTTCGTATTTAAGGTAGTTATAGAGAGGGTATGATCTGTTGAGTTGATTTTCTATAAGTGAATCTATCATTGACGTTAAATTTTGGTATTTGATTAGATCAATAATGTGAATGAGTTTGAAATTGCCGTCCTGTATTTTTGCTGTTCCCGTCCCTATCAGAATCACTTGTGAGTGACAATAATCAAGGATTTGTGCATCGCCCGATGTAGTACGAAGTGCGCACCTGGAACAAAAGAAGGTCTTTTTCAATTTCTGATATTACTTTTGTGGATTGTTTTCCCTGATTCAGTTACAACTACAGTATTCTGATTTAATTTTACTATTTCCTTTTTGTATCTGACAGTTAACTTAGAACCTAATCTTTTATTATGTTTAACATAAATTATCTCTCCTGGGTGATACATTTTTATTGCTTGTCTATTTTTGTTGTGAAATTCCATATCCTTTTTCTGTTTTTCTTTAATTTTTTCTATATTACTCAGGCGTGTTCTTTCAAAACCCTCGGGTGTGATATTAGGGGCTCTACCAAAAAATAGCTCGATTGGTTTTTTACCAGTGGTTGAGTGAATTGTAAAATTGTACTCGTTAACAGATCTTTCCAATAGTTCTTCAAAATTACGTGCCACGCCATCTGTTTTCAGGCATCTCATAATTTCGGTTAAGGTTGAATGAAACCGTTCGATCTGACCGTTAACCTCGCTTTTGTATGGAGGTACAGTGTAAATAGTGATTTTTAGTTCGTTTTCCATCATTGATTTGATTGATGCGGAGTTTAATGATTTTTCGTTATCAATAACCACAAATTTTGGAATTGCGAAGAAAAAAAGTAAATCCCTTAACGGCCGTCTAATATCTTCTATGGATCTTGAGTTGATAATTGCAGCTCTAGCAAGTTTTGTAAACTTATCAATTAGTGTTAAAACTAAATTACCCTCGGTAGAATAAATGTCTATGTGAACTGTGTGACCTGGATAACTTGGCATTGGGGTCGGAATAAGAACTTGATTGTTTGGGTGCCTATCATATTTGTTTTCTTTGCAAACCGTGCATTGTTTAATCAGTTGTTTGATTTTTTTATGCATTTTGGGGAAATAATACTTTTCACTAAGTTGGAGTTGATTTTCTTGCGCATTTCGGTGTGCTCTTT
Organism: Atherix ibis; assembly: GCA_958298945.1. Lineage (NCBI taxonomy): Eukaryota > Metazoa > Arthropoda > Insecta > Diptera > Athericidae > Atherix > Atherix ibis. The sequence goes on along the minus strand of OY282605.1, from coordinate 22,305,596 downwards.
GATGGCAGTTCAATATTTTTTCTTCTTGTTCGCTCTCATTTGGTATGTCTTGCACCATAGTTTGAGTGTAACGAATTCTATAACTTTTGAAATGGTTCGGGTAAAAATTTTGAATTGTCCCCATAATTGATTCATGAGTCAGTAAACCGTTGATAATATCTGGGTTGAGGTAGGTTTTAAAAATTCTAATCAAATCTGATTCTGAATACTGTGGTTGACTTATAATGTGTCTGGTATAGCTTGGGAAAGGATTTTCTAATTTGTAAGAATTTTCAGTAGTAACTTTAAGTATTAGTTGGTTTCGGAACGCATTAATTGGAGTTTCTATAGCGGGTATTAATTTTTGTGAAGAACTATCACTACTGTGTTGAGTTGAAGTCATTGAATTAATTTGTGTTTTTGGAGGCGGTCTTGACAATGAATCAGCCACGACGTTAGCTTTGCCAGGCTTGTATTTTAGCTCGTAATTATATTCTTCAAGGATGGCTTTCCAACGCTTCATCTTACTGTTGGTGTTTTTATTACTCAACGCGAAAGTTAAAGGTTGGTGGTCAGTGAATATGAGTACTTTACGAGATCCATAAAGGAAATTTCTTAGAGTGTTTAAAGCCCAAATTATGGCAAGCATTTCTTTTTCGTTGGTTGCGTATGATTCTTCGGTTTTACTGAGTGTCCTCGATAAGAATGTTATTGGTTTGTTATTCTGCGACAGCACAGCGCCTATGGCGTAATCGGAGGCATCTGTGGTAAGCTCGAATTGGTTCTCAAATTTTGGGTAAGACAAAAGTACATCCTCAGAAACTAAGGAATTTTTAATTTTATCAAAGGCTTCTAGAGCTTTCGCATTCATTTCAATGATTTTGTTTTTTGACGCGTTTTTTGACACATGGCCATCTTCCCCTCTTAAAAGGGATGTCAAGGGTTTTGCCAATTTAGCGTAATCGCGAATGAAGCGCCGGTAATAGCCTGACATTCCAAGAAAAGATCGAAGATCTTTAAGAGTATTGGGTGATGGTAGGTTGGATATTGCTTGAACTTTTGTTTTATTTGCTTTTACTCCTTCCCTAGAGACAACGAATCCTAAAAATTCAACTTCGGTTTTAAAAAATTCACTCTTATCAAGTTGGACCTTCATATTAGCGTTCTCTAACGTTTTAAATATTTTTTCTAGATTTTCTAAATGTTCTGACTCGCTTTTACCAAAGATAATGATATCGTCGATGTAGACGTAGCATCTTTTACCAATATGTTCGCGTAAAATATCGTCGAGTGTCCTTTGAAAAATTGAGGGCGCGTTTTTTAAACCGAATGGGAGACGCAAAAATTCGTATTTACCGTTGTTAACAGAAAAAGCAGTTTTTTCGATGTCTGATGGTTTTAATGGAATTTGGTGAAAACCGCTCTTAAGGTCAATTATTGTGAACCACTTGTTTTCCCCTAAATTTGCTAAAACTTCATTAATTTCGGGAATGGGATATCGATCGGGTATAGTAACCGCATTAAGTTTCCTATAGTCTATCACCATTCTAAATTTTTTTTCACCTGAAGCATCTGGTTTTTTTGGTACAACCCAAACAGGTGAATTGTATGGTGATTTTGACGGTCGGATGATATCATCACTTAATAACTCTTGAAGTTGTTTTTCGACTTCGTTTTTGAGACAAATAGGGTAAGGATATGATCTTGAATAAATTGGTTCGTTTGTTGTTGTTCTAATTTCCCCCTTTACTGTTGATGTGTAGGTTAGTTTTTCCTCGGGGTCCGCGAATAACTTAGGACACTTTTGGATTATGTTATTTAAATGTATTTTTTGAGTGTTACTCATGTGAATGTCTCTAATTTTAATTGTGTTTACTGAATTTGAGATTTGTTGTTTTAGTGGTACCATAAAATCTGAGAAAATGGTCATATAATTTTCGTCGGTGTGAATTACTGCTCCTAGTTCTTTCAAACTATCGTTACCAATAATTCCATCAAACGAGTTGAGTGTTGGCAAAATAAAAAATTTGAGTTTTTGTGGTACAAAGTTGAAGAGGTTTACTAAAGAATGATGGGTACGTGGGCTACTATATATATTTCTGGCCTAATAATGAAAATGCGAATATTTATCAACGAAAAAGGTTTTATTGTTTTTCAAAATATTCTCCATCAAGATTTATACACTTTTGCATGCGCTCAAACCAATTTTCGAAGCACTTTTTCCACTCCGATTGAGACACCTCCAAAACATGGTTTTTGAATGCTTCAACAGCATCTTCTGGCGACGAAAATCGTTGACCACGCATTTTTTTCTTGATGTGTGGGAATAAAAAGAAGTCATTGGGTGCCAAGTCAGGGCTGTACGGAGGATGACCCATCAATTCGACGTTTTGTCCGGTCAAAAAGGCGCTGGTTTGAGCCGATGTGTGAGAGCTCGCATTGTCATGGTGCACAATGATTCGACTTCTCTTGTTCGTTTTTCGAATTTCTCCGAAGACTTCAGGCAAACAAATGGTGGTGTACCACTCAGAATTGACCGTCCTACGTTGCACAAGCGGAACAGTCGCCACATGACCAGTTTTGCCAAAGAAACAAGCGACCATTTGCTTCGAAGTGCTTCTTCCACGAACAACTTTCGTTGGATTTGACTCGTCTTGGAAGACCCACACGGTCGATTGCTGTTTTGTTTCGGGCTCATACGCATAGATCCATGATTCGTCACCTGTGACGATCTTATAAACGTCTTTTGAAGCACCGCGATCGTATTTTTTCAGCATTTCTTTACACCAATCCACACGAGCCTTTTTTTGAGCGATTGTCAAATTGTGCGGGATCCAACGAGAACAAACCTTTTTTACGGCCAGGTGTTCATGCAATATCGAATGTATGCTGGTGGGAGAAATGCCTAGGCATGCCTCTATCTCACGGTATGTCACATGACGGTCTTGCATTATCAGTTCACGTACGGCATCGATGTTTTCTGGAACAACGGCTGTTTTTGGACGACCTTCACGGAATTCGTCTTTGAGCGAGCGTCGGCCACGATTGAATTCGTTGTACCAGTTTTTCACAGTGCTATAGGATGGTGCTTCATAGCCATACAAAGATTTAAGTTCATCGATGCACTCTTGTCGTGATAATCCACGTCGAAAGTTGTGAAAAATGATCGCACGAAAATGTTCACGAGTTAATTCCATTTTTTTGCCAAATTGATTTTTTCAAGTCACTGTAAACAACACAAATGATAGTCGTACGTCAAAACGTTCTGAGTACGTTTATGCTAAAAAATGTCAAACTTTCCAATGGAAATGTCAGATCGCACCTGGCAACACTTAGTGTTGCCTAGGCCAGAAATATATATAGTAGCCTACGTAATTAAAGTTTTACCGCCAACTGAAGTAGCGTAGAAAGGTTTGATATTTTTAATTGGATTTCTAATGTATCGTTTTTTAATATAATTTTTATTTGATCCTGTATCTATTAAAAATTTAAGTGTTTCGCCGCTCCTCGCCAAATATTCGATGTAGGGAAGCGAAGAGCAGTTTAGTCTAAAAAATGAATTTCATCAGAATTTTCAAAGGAATTTTCTATTGTTGGATCTTCTTCGACTTGGTTATTCTGAAAATCAAGTTCAGCGTGATCGTTAGATTGATCAAAGTTTTCTACGTATTCGTTGGTTTGCTGATCCTGATTCTCATTTTCGAGTCCTTCATTTACTTCGTTTTGTTCAGAAAAATATATTTTTTGGAATTTATTTGGTTGAGCGATTTGATGAGAGGGTTGTCTTTTATTTAGAAATTGTGGTCTATTTTGATAGTTAACATTTCGTGAGTGAATGGAACGATCGACGTCCATTGGCTCTGGTCTTGGATTAGACTGAAATCTGTTTTGATATTGGTTAAATTGTGGCTGAAAATTTCTATTTTGTTGTGCTTGGAATTGATTCCTAAAAACAAAATTTGGTCTCTGTGGTTGAGGATTGTGAAATAGACTAGGGTAAAAGTTTTGTCTAGGCATCCGATTTGCATAAGAAAAGTTTCTTTTCGGAGGAATTAAAGGAGCTACTGGCTGGTAATCACAAATATTCGGTGGTCTATTCTGTGGGTGAATTCCATGACTGTGCTGAATACGAAAATCGACATTCTGGAGTTTTAAGCACAAATGGAGAGCCTCAGGTAAATCGTGTGGCTCCCTAACGCTCAAAAGTCGAGGTAAATCCCCCCTCAGCCCTCTTATAAACGTGTCCAATGCTTTGTCGCGATAAGCTTGTGTCATGATATTCAACGAATCTTTTGACATATCCATTGAAGAAAGTTTATTTAATATTAAAGACAAATGTTGATAAACATTCTGGTAGAATTCTGGTATTGTTAAATTTTTTTGAACGATTGTGGTCATTTGATATTCAAGAGTACCTAGATCTCTCTTATCTGCATAATGCAAATTGAGGCACTTTGAAATTTTTTCCCAATTTAATGGAGTGTTATAAGATTCTAAAGCAATATCCGCGTTGCCAATAATTTTGTTTCTAATCACACTTAAAATACCGTAGTATTTTGTCGTTCCCTTCAAGTGCTCGTAAATTTTAAGAATTCTCTCGACACTCTTTTTCCAAGAACCATACTGACCAGGTTCTCCCAAAAAATCTCTTAAACTTTTTACAACATCTGGGAGTTTATCCATACCCACTAAATTTTGATCCTGATTAATATTTATTGCTTCGTCTGCATCATTTGCAGATGCACCAGTATTAGCGCTAGTCAACATAATTTCTGAAATTACTGTTTTTAATTCGAAAAGATCGAATTTATTATTTGTGGAACTTGTGCTTGGTCGAGCTTTAGTAGTATCATTTGAAAGTTTGCCTGGCTGAAGTAATCCAGTATTGGCTTCCATATTAACAAGTCAGATAAAATCACAATGAAAGATATCAAAAACAAAAAAATTCTAACTAGATTTCAATATTCGAAATTTCAAAATTTCAAAATTTTACCAAAAAAATTTTAGATTTAGTTAATATTGGTTAATTAACATAAAAATATTATTCTCAATATTGTGTCTTAACACACACAAACTTTGAATTTAAAATAAACCAAAAAATTTTATTCTTTTAGACTAATCTAGTATTATTATTATTGATAGGGAAATCTATTATTTATCTATTTATTTTTTTCAAAAGTATTTATTTTTATTTTACTCTACTTTATTAATTTATTTATTAAAGATAGTTTTAAATTTTTATTATATTATTTTCTATTTATTTCTAGTTTTAAAATTTTATTTTTCTTTATTTATTTATTTAATGCAAATAATTTTAAATTTTATTTGTTTTTATTTAAATCTCACAATACTTTAAAACTAATTAAATGACTTACAATAATAATAGAAAATGATAAAGAACCATTTTATTCCTTTTCTCGGGATGGGGCCACTTGTGGTATTTTCGACGACAAATCAGGCGGCTGTTGATGAACTATTCCCACTGGATTGATCTGCAACTCCGTTTTATCCTCCTGGTTAAGGTTTACTCCGGGGCCTCTTTTCCTGACTTTAACGTTGTACGAAGTTCAAAGGATTTTATCCCTTTTAATTGCCACACTTTAATTCGTGAACGCAAGTGATTGTGTTTTTTTTTCTTGATGATTGGTTACACCAAATTTTACACTTGAAATTGGTGTTTTGAACTCTTTATTATATTAGAGTTCGCGATGATAATTTTATGCTTGGTTACATAGAAATTATTCACACACACAAAAAAATTAATTTGATTATTAATTTTTTGTTTTTCAAAAGTCACTTTTTACTGGATTAATTTTTTTCACTAAATTAAATTTGAGTGGTCCCTGCTCGGGCGCCAGTTAATATATCTTTATTATCTTTTAACTTAAGACTATGATTTAAGACTATGAGCTTAAGACTATGAGCTTAAGACTATGAACTTAAGACTATGAACTACAACTAGTTTTTGAAGACTGCCTTTTAATAATTTTATAATGTTATGAAAGCTACCTGCACCATGCACCAGACGCAGCGTCAGCATGTGAACCGAGTAAATTCTAAGTTCTCTACGGTAATATGAGAATCGCAGGAATGTAGAGAATATCTTGGAGTAATTTTTGTGGAATATGATGACGTGAATTTTTGTGTGGGAACATAAATTAACTTATACTCGTACCTATCTTGCCTGAAATAAGTCAATTTGACTCAAACAAAAAATTGAAGTTTTTTAAAAAAAAATAATATGTTTTTTTGAAAGACATTTTATTCAAAACAGTTTTTGCATATACGAGTATATTATGTTTTTAAAATACAATACATTTTCTGTAGATTTTTTTTGATTACATTTAGCACAGACTTTTTTATTACTACCACCTTGATTAAAAAGGAATTTATTCAGAAAAATTAAAAATACAAGTTTATTCATCTAAATCTACAATATATTGTCCCCTTCAAAGTAATCCCCATCGACTTTAACACACTTATGCCAGCGCTTGATCCAATCCTCGAAACATTTTTTATATTCGGTTTTCGGTATGTCCATCAGTGCTTCCTGCGATTTTTCCATTACTTCCTCTCGGCTGTTGAAACGCGTTCCCCGTAATGGTTTTTTAACTCGATTGAACAGAAAGAAGTCACAGGGAGCCAAATCAGGTGAATTCGGTGGTTGTTGGATGGTATTTGTTGCATTTTTCTTCAAAAAATTATTGCATTTTTTCTTCAAAAAATTACTATGCGGCGGTGCGTTATCATGGTGCAAAATCTACGAGTTTTCTGCCCACATTTCTGGTCTCTTTCGGCGAATTGCTTCACGCAAACGTTTCATAACGACCAAATAATTCTCTTCGTTTACTGTCCGGTCTTCTGGCAAAAATTCATGATGCACTACACCGTTGTTATACATGAAAACCGTGAGCATTTCCTTCTTTTTTGACTGAAAACGACGTGGTTTTTTTGGTCTCGGCTCATTTGGTGAACGCTATTCACTTGCCTGATGTCTGGACTACGTGTCGTACTTATAAACCCACGTCTCGTCTCCAGTAATGATCCTTTTGATGAATGTGGAATCGGATTCAGCCTCGCAAATCATGTCTTTTGCGACGTCAACACGGTCTCTTTTTTGCATGAAATTGAGGTCTTTTGGCAGCATTGTGATTTATTTACTGTCCAGTCTTTTTTCAAAACTTTACGAGTTTCGAATTCAGTGCATGATTTTATATATTCCATTATACTTTCGTCGATTATCAAATTAAAAGTACTCTTTATAGTACTAAGTATAATATTTCTTTTGGCATAGGAAGTTGACCCTGAGACCTTAAAAATATTTAATGAGTCATTTTGACTTAAAACCGTCATTATAGGTATAGTATATATGGATTTTTGGAACTAAGGAGTGTGGAGGGGAAGAAATTAGTGTTTGTATACATTTTATAAATCTATTAAAAACCAACATATGTTTTTAAAAAAATTATTTAAATTTTTCTACCTATAGATATAGAAATAAAATCGTGAATGAGTCAAATTGACTCGGTCCGGCAATCTACTGTTAAAACATAACCCGAATCAGTTAACATTTGCCAATATTTTTATATGGATTGAAATGCAAACCCTTAAATATTTCAATATATGAAAAAGTCGACTTATTATACCCCTTTCAAAGCCAACGGCTCCTATAACAGTTCATGTACCATTTTATGATATGAGAAGATCTACGCTAGCAAAACATAGATGACGCTTAAATAGGAAAATTTCGAAATTTTAATTGGATACCAAGCTAGAAAATCAATTTTAATTTAATAATAAATTGCAGTACACCAAAAAATTGCCCACACATTTATTCGAGAAAATTGTAAATTACGTAAATCATCATTTATACGAGTATATAACGAATCGAGAACCGAAGTTCCTGTACGATTTCAATAAAAGCAGGCCATATGTAAACAAAATTTACTCTTCAAATATAAAACTGATTTCATATACGTATACGAGGTCTGTTCAAAAAGTATCACGAATTTTGAATTTCCGCAAGTTGCGTATATTCGATTTTCGATTTTTTTTGTGGCATTATGTTGGTACTCATATCTCTCACTTATGCCAACAAGTTCGGCCATTTTTAATGTTCAGTTAATTTTTGACAGCTGCTTTGCTTGCACGTGTTTTGGCTCGTCTTCGATTTTTGCCCATTTTTGACCAAAAACAGCATCTGTTGAACTCTGTCCGCGACGACCCAAATTTGCTCCGGAGGGTCATAACTGGTGACGAATCATGGGGATATGGTTATGACGTGGAAACCAAAGCTCAATTATCCCAATGGAAGCTTCCCAGCGCGCCAAATTCGGTCGAAAGTGAAGGTTTTGCTTACAGTTTTCTTCGATTGAAGGAGCGTGGTGTATCATGAGTTCTTGTCACAGGGTAGAACGGTCAATAAGGAATATTACCTGCAAGTTATGTGCAAGTTGAGCGAAGCAATCCGCCAAAAACGCCCGGATTTGTTAAAGAATAAAAATTTGCTTTTACCCCATGATAACGCCCCTGCTCACGCATCGTTGCTTGTGCGCGAATTTTTTGCCAAAACAACACACTAATAATGCCGCAGCCACCGTATTCCCCAGATCTGGCCCCCTGTCACTTTTTCTTGTTCCCGAAATAGATTCTTTCTTGGAATGGGCCAAACTCGAAGACGAGCCAAAACACGTGAAAGCAAAGCAGTTGTCAAAAAATAACTGAACATTCAAAATGGCCGAACTTGTTGGCATAAGTGGGAGATATGAGTACCAACATAATGCCACAAAAAAATCTAAAATCGAATGTACGTAACTTGCGGAAATTCAAAATTTGAATACTGTTTGAACAGACCTCGCATATACAGGGTGGACCATTTAGAAGTTACATTTTAAAAAGTAAATAAAAAAAAACTAGTTCGTTTTTTTCAAATTTCCGGTTTTATTAAGAAGATTGAACTTTGAAATTCAAGAATGAAACACAACATCACTTAAATGACTGCCACGGCTGGCCTTACAGTACCCCATTCGCTCGACCCAATTTTTCCGGGCCTGTATCTCTTCAATGGCAACTTTGATTTCGTGTTTCAAGGCCTCAATTGTCTCTGGATGGCTTGCGTAACATTTATTCTTAACGGCTCCTCACAGAAAATAATCCAACGGGCTCAAATCACAGCTCCGAGGCGGCCAATTGACATCAGAATTTCGGCTGATTATTCGGTTTTCGAAAGCAGTGCCCAAAAGTTGGATTGTTACGCTGGCTGTGTGGCAAGTGGCCTCATCCTGTTGAAACCAAATGTCGTCCATGCCATTCCCTTCAACTTTTGGAAACAAAAATTCGTTGAGCATGCCACGATAGCGCTCACCATTGACCGTAACGGCGGATCCTTCATAGTTTTCGAAGAAAAACGGGCCAATGATGCCTCCAGTCCAAAATCCGCACCAAACCGTGACATCGGCTTTTCCATAGTGACGTATGGATCTTCTGAGCCCCAGATGCGACAACTTTGTGTGTTGACATACCTATCGAGGTGGGAATGGGCCTCATCCGAAAAGCTGATTTTTCGGTAAAAATGCTCATGTTCGGCCAATTGATCTTGAGCCCATTGGCCAAACCGAAAACGTATCGGATAGTCATGCGGCTTTAGTTGTTGGACTAATTGAACTTTGTAAGCTTTCTCAACAGAAAAGTGCGAGAAATGTTCAATTACTGAGAACGGTGACGAGTTGATGTTGATGGATGATCACTGACATTTTCAGCAACGGCGGCAATATTCTTTGGCAACCAACAAACCAGTTTCGCAAACTCTCTTCACGAATTTGTCCACAAATTCACGTGATGGCATTCGATCTTTACTCATTTTTTTTTAAATTTCTCACAGTTTGGGTTGAAGACTCACCACTTTGGAAGTAAGTTCTCAATATTTCCCAGTTTTCTTCAAGCGTATGGATTACCATTTCGTAAAATTCAGACTTTCAACTAACAATCTGTCAATTCGTGATGACATTTAACACTCACAAGTTCTTCAAATAAATAGTGGTTCCAAATGCAACCGCCAGATGGACCACCCTATATAAGAAAAAATTAAAATTTCGAACAGATATCAATGATTAATAATTTTTAAATGAATATTTGATTCAAAAATCTCCTGGAATAAACAATATATTGGGAGAATTAACAAAATATCAAAAAATTGTAACACACTAATAAAAATAATTCCACAAAACAATCTAAATAAAATAAATTATTATTTTACATTTTTTTCTTTTTTTAAATAAGAACACAATATAATAATAGTCTCTTATATTAATTATTCTAATAACTGGTTATTGATAATGTTGTGTCTGAGAATTTTGACAATTTTGTTTATTATTTTTAGGGTAATTCCACTTAGAGTAGCCTCCAGAATTAACATTATTAAAACGATAAAAATTGTTGTCAGTATGCATTGGGGGCATATTAAAATTGTTAAAATTATGCGGTTGATTTATGTTCAGATTAGCTGCTACTGTTGGTAGTATTGGTGGAGTTGTTGGATTGAAGAAACGTGCATTATAATAATTAATGTTGCTATTGATAGATGCCTCTAGTTGCCATCTTCGTGGCGGCATTGGCAACGAACTTGGAGATATTGGTTGCTAAATTTAAAATCAAATTTATTTTAATAACTTATTATTTTATTGTAATAAAAGAGTTTTTTTCTACCATTGAAATATTAGTCTGCATCGTAGATAAATTCTGTGATGCATTTTGAGATCTACTGTCGTCAATACTTCCTAGTCCCAATAGAATTTTTAAATTATCCGTACAATATTGCAAATTATGATTCACCACCTTTTAATTGAATTAGAAAATATATTTAAATTAAATTAATAACAACATCAAACAATTATTATAATATACAATACCTTTTCGTTATTCGTGTTTACATTCTCTTGTTTTATATTACTCAGGGTCATTGCAATTTTAGGTACATTGGAAATTTTTTGCGTCTCCGCCGTCACTTTAATTTGTTTTTTTGGAGTTGTTCCAATTCCATTTACGCGTCTAAATGCCGACTGTGGACCTACTTATAAAGATTTCTCTAGAAAATTACCAATTCTTCATTTTATAAACTATTATTAATACTTTGCACTAAACGGCCACCTTCAGCAGATTGCATATAGGTTGATGATAATTCCTCTTGTAAAATAGATGAATTTGTAGCTGAATCCGGCTGTGATTGTATATGTAATAGCGACGTATTTAACACTTTGAAAATGCGATTCTTTGCAATACCATAAAGTTCACCATTTAATGCTGGTACAATTTCGTCAAGCAACATATCACAAACAATTTTTCCATTCGGTAATGCTGGATAAATATTGATTACAGTACCTCTTGTACCAGCATTTACCTATAAGTTATGAAAAGAAATAAAAATAAATATATATTCTACCAAAAATATTATATATAATATATTTTTACTTTAGCGTTTCCTATTTTAACAACAACACGATCGAAAATTGCCAATGGTCTCATACATAAATCTTCAGATGGTAAAGTTTCTTCAAATCGTAAAAGCTCATTTGACGGAACATCCACTTCAATTGTTTTCAAAGGTGCATCCTAAATTTCAAGTTTTTATTAAAGAAAATATTCAATTCATACTGACAATATATTTTTAAACAGTAGTAGTCATACTGAAAAAATATATTAATTTTACCTTTACTTCATCCACTGCCAGAATTAGTGATATTAAAGCACTTTTCGATATAGATATTGTCCCATTCTTTACTTTCATCGCATTACGATAGTCTCGAGCAGCCAGCCATGATGTTATATTACTCAGTCGATATTTATCCTAAAAAAAATCAAATAAATTTAAAAAATTAACCCCATTCAATAAATTTTTTTTTTTTGTTACATTATTTAATATCTCAAACTCGAAATAATATTGCCTATATGTTAATTTGGCAAGTGAATCGAACAAATACGGAAATGCTTCCTTGTATTGTTTTACTAAATCGATGGCTTGTTGAGAGAACAAATATCCATTGCCACTTTTTTGAGCATATCCACAAAGTTCAGAATCCTAAAAGCCAAAGAGAAAAATCAATTTATCTTTTTGATCAAATTGAAATTTTATACAACAAATATTAACCTGCTCGGGATAAACCATCGGAATAGCAATATTGATATGAGTCATTTGATTTAATCTTAAATATTGTTGTTCGGAGGGCACCACATGCAAGGCACTAGTTATACGACAGAATATGTCAGTGCTCAAACCACACAATAATGCTGCCTGATTAATTGGATAAAAAATACCAAGTTTATTTTGTACATTTTTTGCATCAATTAATTGTGGTTCTTCTTTGATGAAAATTCTCACTAAAAAATCAAATCTAAATTATTTACAATCTAGAAAAAAAAACACTTTTTTATATAAGTTCCGGACCTTTACAGAGTTGAGTTTCACTATTAGTAGGCACTAAACTGTTGACAATCTTTCCCTCACAACCCATGTATAATTTATTTAATAAAAGTACCCGGGTTTCTTTTGAAAAACTCTTCTCATCATTACTTGTTTTTGTAATTTTACTAATTTCCGAATTAGTAAATTGTTTTTGTACAATATTAATGGGAGTTGGCTAAAAATATTTTAATTCAAATTAAACAAAGATTTCACGAAAAAAAATTTTTTTTTGCATACTTGTTTTTTTATAGGAACTACTTCTTTGGGAAGTTTTTCCTTTCTGGTTACAGTTGACTGAGATTGATTTTCAGCCATTTTTGAAATTTGCATTCCTTTTTTTTCAGTTGTAATATTTTTCGAATTATTTACAAATTTTTCCCTTTCAGTAACGTCTTTATTTTCTAGATTTACTAAAAGAATTAATTTATTAGCTGTTTTTTTTTTTAAGAATTAAATTTTACAAAATTATTATGACAATTGTAAAAATTCATAATAAACTGAAATTCAAATTATATGTAAACTTAAATTTACTTTTATTTATTAAGTAGAAATTATAAAATATTTACAGTGAATTTTAAAATATTTATGCATACCTGATTTTTTCAATTGATTTTGATTGGAATTTGATATTGTCGATTTTCTAGAAGACACAACCAAAAATGATGCAGCAGATACACGGACTATGTGATTATTGGCAAGACCATACAGACTATTTCCCTCTAATAGCTGTTTATCCGTAAGAATATCATAGAGTATTTCTACTTTTTGTGCACATTCAATTCGTACAGGATTACTATCCATCGACGGATATATTCCAACAATTGTTCCACGTGTACCTAATGGTGCCTAATAACAATAAAAAAAACATATAATAATATATACAATATATGATATTGTTATTTCGCTTACATTATATTGATCACGAACAATAACAACACGATCAAATAATTCTAAATCGTCTTTCGTTTGAAATGCTTCCGGAATGTTTGAGTTAGCCGGCAATAGCAAATGTGGTTTTACATCAATTTTAACCGTATTATATTGTAATATATTCTATTTTATTGTATAAAGATATATAAATATAAATAAATATAATAAGATTTATTATAAAATAATTACTTTTACGCGTTCCAATTCAGTTAAAATTGCAATAAGCGTAGCTTTTTCAACAATTTTTGTTCCATTGTAAACTCTGGGTGTGTTGTTTAGATCTTTTGTTTTTAGCCATGCAGTAATATTTTTAATCAGAATTTGACTCTCCTATTTTTATGTAAATAAATATCAAAAAAAATTCAATATTTTTTTATTAGGTTTAAAATTATTTTAAAATCAATTTACTTTAATTAAATTTCAGTAAGCAATGTAATTTACAATGGCCACACAATTTATTTTATGTATATTAATTAAAACAAATATAAAATAATATTAATTACTTTTCTATTATTGATTAGATCTGTTTCGAAAAATTGTTCCCTTCTCCAGTTACTTGATAACATACGGTATACTTCTGGGAATTTTGTTCTATATTCATTGACTAGATCGATTGCTTTTGTTGAAAAATAATAGTTTCGATTGATTTTTTTCGTATATCCAATAAGTTCTTCATTCTGCATATAAAATAATAACATTTCCATTAAATATTTTATAATAATATCTATGAAATGCACTTTTTGATCTACCTGTTTTGGAAATTTCAATTGTAAACCAATATTAGTTTTAGAATAATTATCGGTATTATTGTGCGAAGGTTTGCTATCAGACGATATTAGTAGGGTTCCAGTTATTCGTGAAAGCACATTTGGTTCCATATTCAATTCATATGCCGCTTCATATGTTGAGAAATAGTTGTTCTGGTCTTTATCTTGAATTGTTCGTGCCATATCATAATTTGGTTCATCTTTTACACTAACCTGAACTAAATTATTGATTCGAATCAATAAATTTCTTCTTGTTAATAATAAATTATTTTAAATAACCTTTCAGTCGTTTAGATTGTTTAAAAACACGCAACACTTTTCCTTCCCTACCAAAAAGTGATTTTTCAAGAACAAATACTGTACTTTGTTCAGGAAATATATCTTCAAGCTCTTTTCTTTCCATACTACCTTCAGTTTCATGTACTGCAATATGTGATACTACCCCCTAAGATAAATCAATATAAATTACTAATAAAAATGTAAAACTGAGTAATTTTTCATTTTAAAATTACCTGAACGGGATAAGCAACACATGCCTGATCTAACAAATATTTTGGTCGCATATATCCGGACGAATCATATGTGTACGTTAAGCCTCGCACTGGAAGGCCATACACAAGAACATTTATTTCTTGAAAATCTATACCCATACGAACTGAACAACTGAAAAAAAGTATTTTTCTTAATATTTAAAAAAAAACTCGCAGCTATAATTTTCTTACTGTGTATTTACACTCGATACACGAACTATATGAGATCCAATTTCAAAATTTGAATAACCATCGGCATATAATTTATTTGATGGATCCGAAACTGCAATTATTTTTACTTTCATTAAATGTGGCCAACCAATCCATACAATTCTATTTAAATATTTCTTTGCAGCTACTTCAACATTTATTTGGGGTATTTTTAATTCTGGTAACAATATTAAACTCTCATTTCGACTATTTTGATCGAAAACTTTTACTTTATTTTTACGAAATTCAGCCTAAAATTATAAGAAAAAAATATTGCATATCAGCCATTAGGCATTATCTTCATTTACATATATTAATTATAGTCCATACAGTATGTTTTAAATATTTTAGCGATGGAAATCCAACGTGACACGGCATTTTTGGGTGAAGTTTCGTAGTTGCAGTGATCTTTCCTTCTGGATTGTCGCTAATTTTAACGATTATCTCGTCGCGCCAAATACCAATTTCATTGCAATATATTTCCTTTAAAACCGGAAAACTTTTTCCTATATTTACAGTAACTTTTTGTACATTTTTATTAAAATCATATTGTAACATAGGACCATGTTTGTTTCTTTCTACTTCTTCAGGCGTTAAATTAGCTAAACATGGTTTCATTGCAGCTAAAAGACGATCCTATTCAATTATATAAATAATATCAAAATAATTACAATAGAAATTATTTATTAAACAAATAAATTTAACCTAAAAAAAAAAATCGAAAAAAATACCTCATCAATAAATGGTATTAGAACAACTGCTTCCCATTCTTGTTTCTTCCCATTAAGATCTGTTTCAAAATCCAGTGGATAATAGTCAATAACCATACTCTCCTTACTAGTCATCAAATCTCTAAGCGCCTCAGGCAACAAATCTTTACTTGCTGCTGGCAAAACAGCCAAAAGCTTGAGTAAAAGTAAATTTTGACGAAAAAAAATTTATTATTTAACACACAAATAACATAATTAAGAAAAGAAAAAAAAACTTTAACTAACCTGTTCGAATGGATGAAATGGTGTTCCAAGATTAAAATTAATTTTATAATTTTTAAAATTCCTAACATCACTTATGTATGGTGCATAATGATGAGGATAAAACCATTCCCACGAACAAACTCCTCGATAATAATAAAATAATATCCATTGTAACGCCTCAATATAACATATTGTTTGCTCTTTTAAAGTGTCTCTGTGGAAATATTTTTCTTTTTAGCACCAAAAAAAACATAATTGAAATTGGAAAAAAAAAGAAATACAACAAATTTACTTACGAAGTGACTTTTTTATATTTCATTTTCTCCATATAATAATTTCTCTTATGCGCAGCAAATTCTAAATCTAATGAATCTATATCATTATTGTCACCATGCATGAAATCATAATATGAAACATCCTTGAATAAGAAAAAAAACAATAACTAATTTTAGTAACTATGAATAAATTTTGAACAGGTTTTTTTTTCTTCTTCAAAATACATTTTTACTATTTTGAATCAATTCGGCTAATTGGGAGTCCATTACTTCTGTGTCAAAAACTTCATCTTCCGATAAAAAATCAGCCTGTTTTAGAAGAAAATATAAAAATTAGTTATTTATTTAAAGAAATTGAAAGAAAATTTGTCAGCCAAATAGAAAAAAAATTTTACTTACATCAAAAGTTTGCGCATTCATATATTTCAAATCGGCATTAGTCTCATCAAACATTTGTTTATCAATTTGGCTTAACTCACGAAATAAAATTTCCAAACGTTTCAAATTCAATTTACCATTTTCATTTATATTTCCTAAAATATAACAATTAATAATATCCAATTTAATTATAAATTTTTAATTAATATACCTCCAAGTTCTGGATAAACATTCATATAAGTTTTATATAAAAGTGGGAATCCATTGGAATGTATATGGAAATGTGGTAAATGGGGTATAAAGTCATTTCCAAGAAAAAATCCCATAAGTACCCAATCGTCAATAATATTGTCAATATCGAATCTTTTTTTATGCTCCTCAACTTTTAGTAAATTATAAAAGTCTAATTCCAAATATTCGCGAAATAATCCCAAATGAAGTAAAAAAAATCTTGTATCAAGAAATTCGAATTTTTTCGCACTTCTACCAAATAATACCTATTATGTATAATGTTTATTAAGATAATTTTTTTTTTTTTTTGGTAATAAATTTTTACCTCTTCTCGTAACAATGAAAAATGAATTTCATGAGTACAAAGACCTAGAATCATAAGATCAGCATCAAGACCATACAAACAATGTCTGGTGTTTTTATCGTAATTCGGTTGAGCTTTCATATATCGTATATATTCCATAATTTTATGTTCACCTTCGCCAGGTGTCTATAATAATTTAAAAATATTAGAAGAGACTTAAAAAATTGAGTAAATATAAAATTTACCTCATGCCCACTGAGAATAACACGACAACGTTGCCAATATTTGTTGGTGCTGATTTTTGATTTAACATAATATTTTAATGCAGTTTGAAGCCTGCACATAAATTCAGTACCTGGCGTTATACAATTACTATCAAAACGTTTCTCGGTTGGAAGAACTTCTCCACGACTCTCTGCTCGTTTCTGTAATACTTCACCCTCTTTTGCACTACGGAATCTAAAATATTTATACAATATTATAACATATGTTAAATTTAGTATTAATCATTTTACCTTCGACCCCGTTGCTGATTCATTTTAGCTCTTGGTGCAACACCATCAACAGCCATAAAAAATAGTTTTTGTGGTTGAATTAAAAGGAACAATTTATCAATATACTTGAATATGTTAATAAATATTTGATCTTCAGATATACGAAAATGAACATCTGAATCATCAGGATGTGAACAATTGTGAATTATTCCATTCATATCTAAATAAAGATTGTCAAACTCTGGTATCTGTAATAAAAAGATCGTAGATTCAATGTATTTTTTTCTTACAATACTAAATAATTATAAAATTAAGTTACATAATTTTATATGTAAGTTACGAAATAAACAGCAGCATATGTTTATGCTAATAGAATTCTTATTAGTTTTTATAATAAAACAGATGAATTATGGGAATTTGAAAATAGATCATAAAAAGACTTCAGTTGATGTACTGTAAAATATGTCGTTTTTAGGAATAATAATTTAAAGAGCAAGGCAAAACAATTTGTTGACATAGCGTCAAATTGAATTCCATTCACCGCATAGCATATTAATGCTATTCGGATTATCATAATTTAAATACATTGAAAATGCAAATTACAACATTGCCTTCTTCAGACACTTATTTTTTTTAAAATAAAATATTTTATTACTCGTCAAAATTTGCCAGATGATGAAATTAATCTCTCGGTACAAATATAGTACAAACAATGACAAATGACAAATATCGGAATTTTTCGTTCATTTGCTATAAAGCATCACCCATCACCAATTGTATCGGTAAAATTTTTCCACATACCATATCTGCTCGTATCAATTCGCTTAGGCAAGGATATCTTTCACTCATATATCTAAAGAACTTTGGGACCCCCATTTTTAAAGAAATTCACTTATAATTCAACAATTAAATACACAATCAATCGAGATACAAATTTAATATAAGCCGTAATAGAAGCAAACGGGAACTTTTCGCTATATTTTCAGCAAGAGATTGTCATGCTGAATGAGAACGCATGGATGAATGTGAGTAGTTTTTATCACTCTATAACGAAGAGAGTTTATGTTTACAAACAAAGATGTGTGTACATTTAGATTCGTAAATAATGGCTGAAAAATATATAAATCAACAAGAAGTTTTTATTTATTTGAAATATTATAACTAATTATAGGTATTAATAATAAAAAAAAATAAAAAAGAATGCAAAATTTAAAGTTATAACTAACGGCAAAAATTTCATTATTTTATTAAAAACTATTTAATTATATATCATATTTAGGGTTATTTTATAATTAAATGTTATAATAATCATATTTTAAATAATATAATATAAATATAAATAAAGTGAAATTATTTTTTATATTTGTTGATTGTTATTATGTCATTTCAAGTATTCCATTACTCAATTTCAATGTGAATGCCTCTTTAAGTAAGCAGTGTAGCATATGTTTAGTATGAAAGACTAACTTCATAGCAGGTACTTTTTGTATACAGTTCACATACTGCTGTCATTGTACAATAAAAATTACGAGTAAAAATTGTGCTTAGTAAATTTTCAATAAAAATATTATGAATGACTAAAATGCCGGTAGACATTAACCGTTTGACCGAAGGATGGTTGGAATTAGAAAGTGATCCTGGTCTATTCACGTTGCTTTTGGAAGACTTTGGTGTAAAAGGGGTGCAAGTTGAGGAAATTTATGATTTACAAAAACCTTTAGAAGGTCCTGTTTATGGATTTATATTTTTGTTCCGATGGATTGAAGAACGTCGTGCAAGGAGAAAAATAGTTGAGACAACAGAAATATTTGTTAAAGATGAGGAAGCTGTTAATAGCATATTTTTTGCTCAGCAAGTTGTTCCGAATAGTTGTGCTACGCACGCTCTTCTATCGGTATTATTAAATTGTTCAGCGATACATCTTGGTGATACATTAAGTCGATTGAAATTACATACAAAAGGAATGTGCCCTGAAAATAAAGGCTGGGCCATTGGTAATACTCCAGAGTTGGCCTGTGCCCATAATTCTCATGCAATGCCCGAAGCGAGGCTACGACTAGACAAGAGCAGTGGTGTCAGTACTGGCCGATTCACTGGCGAAGCATTTCATTTTGTGAGTTTTGTGCCAATTAATGGGCACTTATTTGAATTAGATGGACTTAAGCCTTTTCCAATGGATCATGGTCCATGGGACGAAAACGAAGATTGGACGGACAAATTCCGAAGGGTAATGGCAGATCGATTAGGCATATCTACTGGCGAACAAGATATTAGGTATGATTCTTTATTAATTAATTTCTTTGTAATTATTGGTTAATATTTATAATAATTTTTAAATTTTAGATTTAATTTAATGGCAGTAGTACCAGATCGTCGAATTGCAATCACACATAAACTGAAAATGTTGCGTACAAATCAAGCTATCGTCTCGGATACTTTACAGAAATTGTTGAAATCAGATAAAATTCACGACGGAAAACATAAAGAAGTAAAACCGGTAAAATTTAAGAAAACTCTTACTATAAGCTATGCAACAACAAAAAATTCGATTTTTTTGCTTTCTTTTAGGAAGTCAAAACTAACACGGAAAATACACCAAATACAAATACAAATAGTGTACAAGAAAATCCGATTCCAGGACAAAACTCAAAAGATGTAAGTATTTTCATTAACTCTAATAATTGCGAAAATTGTGATCTAAAAATTTCTTTCCACATAATTATGTAGGTTAAAAATGAATCAAATGAAAATCTAGATAATAAAAGTAGCGAAACTGAAGAGAACAACACATCGCCCACAACTCTTTTGGAGCCTAATGCATTTACTGCAAGAGATCTGCAATCACTTCTTAAAAATTTAGAATCAGAAATAGCTGTGAATGAACAACATTTAAATGATGAAAACGATAAGCGTTATATGTTTAAGGTTAATTCAAGTTTAAAATTAAAAAAAAAAAACTTTAATAGCTATTATTAACCTTTAGGTGGATGATTGTCGGCGTACACATAACTATGACGAATTTATTTGTACATTCCTTTCAATGTTAGCCCATCAAGGAGTTTTAGGAGAATTAGTTTCACAGCATTTGTTGCCATCACGAAAACTTTCCGGCCAAAATTCGAACAGAATTGGTCGTCCTAGTAAAAAGAATGGAAAATCTCCAAAACCAGCTGGTCGAAGGCGAAAGGGTCGGAATAAATGTCGAAAAAGAAAATGAAATTCTATTGTAAAAGTAATAATTTTTAAATAAAAAATTGTATTATTAATTATAAATTCAAACAAAATATTCTTTAAGTTATTATCATTTTTAAAGGTATATTTGCTTGTTTATTTTCAATGAATTTATATACAATTTTTATTGAAAAAAAAAAAAAAGAAATTCTGATCTTCACTATCCCGTACACTATGTTTTTGTGCTCAATGAAAACCTAATTCTGTTCCTTCGAAATATTTTGATACAAACCAATTTATTAGATAATAATAGGTGGCAATATCGAGAGGAAAACTTTATTACAAACAAGAACAAGTTAAATAAACATTTTTTTTTCAAATAATTTTTATTGTGTAAATCCTATTCTCTTTTTCATTATTTCAATTCTAAAATTAAAAATCACTAACAAATAATACTTAACTTGTTTTTTTTTATCAAGTTTAGTATAATAACAAAAGCCTAAAATATGAACAGAGCCAATATATCATATATATATATATATATATATATATATAGTATCTTATAAATAGTACAGAACAATTTACGTGATGTTTGGTTTTAAACGTATTTAATGATTTGGTTTTTTACTATACTATATAGCGTTACATGTTTTTTTTTCATATTACTATGAGTTATTATTTCGTTTCTTTTTCTTCTTTTTTTTTGTTGTAATGGCACTTTCGTCATTATGATTATTATTATTATTACCAACTGCATAGCACGTTTTATTCAATTTATTATAATTCCTTTTTAACACTTTTAATTTTTTATTATGCATCTGGTTTAAATTATAGACAAAAAAAGAGCCTAATAGTGTATTATTTTCAAAAGCTCCCAAATTATATTTAATTTCCTTTTTTTTCTTCTGTTTATTTTCATACTCATTATTATTATTACTATGATTTGTAACTTTATTTATTAAATTGTTTTCATATTTGATTAATAATAATAATAATATTGACTTTGATATATATTAACGAATAAATATGTTTAAGTCTTTTATTTATTTATATCTATACTTAATTTTTGATTTCTTAGAATTAACAAAAAAAAAAGAAAAAAAATCTTTTATTTTCATTAAAAATTTCTCAATAAATTCGGTTACGTTTTCAATTTTAATCATTTTTTAATATGCATTTTTAGTTTTTAGTATTTTTGTTATTGTTGTATTTAACAATTTTTGGTTATTAAGAATATGGAAAAAAATTTGAATTTATTAGTTTTTTTACACAAGCGTTAACGTAAAGTCTTTCATTATATATTTTTCTCCCTTCTCTTTTATTACGAATTCATTAAACAAGCTTGTGCTATTATTTTAATGAAACGATTCAATATACAATATTTTATCCAAGATGCAAAATTCTTTAGTTAACAAAAGAAAAGTGTATGACAAAAAACTTTTCTTATAACTGTTTTTTTTTTTATAAATGACTCAAATAATAATAATAATAATAACAATAACAAATATTTTCATAAATATTTAACGCTTAAACTCAGTTCAAATTTGCACAATTTTGTTTTCTATATACTTACTACTATAAGTTTAGAAAAAAAAGAAATATTAACAAAAACTAATTGTTAACTACATTAAAATTATAGTGTTAATTTCAATATATTATAGCACTTGAATAGTTTAGGAAAATAAGACACTACCAATTATTGTATGTATAATTATTTTATACTAGAAAAATGTTCGTTATTGTTCTGATGTTTTTTACATTTGATTTTTTTTTCTTTTCTTAGATTTTAACTTTAAGGTAAACTAAGATATTATATTTAGAGAAAAAAAAATTATTCATATAAGAATAATAATAAAGAAAAAATAATTTTAATAAAAAAAATTCTAACAAACTAAATGACTGATAGATAAATGTATTGTAATTAAAGGATATTTATTCCGTTAAAAGATGAACGCTGCTTAAACTATACTACATGTGTATGAAAATTTTTTTTCCGTTGCGAACATAGGCCAACAGCGACTATTCAACTTGTTACAGTAACTATTTCATTTGAACTTTCAGCAGTTTGTTCAGCAGTTTTTAAGGAACTTGTTATTTCAACATTATTGCTACTACCATTAACTTCGGTGTTATTTGTTGTTTCTTTATTTCCGTCAATATGGCCATTTATATCTATTTCTTCAGTTTTTGATGAGACAAGAAAATGTTTCATTGTTTCTTCTGGATTCTCTTCTAGATTATCACTCTCTTTCTGGTGTTTAACAATTTCATTTCTCAGTTTAGCTATATCCGTAGGGCTTTAAAAAATTATAATAAAAATAAGCATTATTATAGGAAAAATTTTCTTAATCATGGAAAAATAATACTACAACTTTACCTAATTTGAACGAATAAAATTCCATTAATTACATTTAGCATATCAAGTACAGAACCCATTGTAGGTGGTTGGATGTGTATAGGTGGCAGGCTAGTTGTTAATTTTCCATTCGAATAGATATCGTTCATTTTCTTCTGTAAATAGACAGCTTGCTGTGTTAGCAAACGCAGGCATTGTGATGATTCCTGTGTTTTTTCATGTGTTTCTCCAAACTGAAAGTAATTAGAATATTTTTTTAAGCTTAAATAGGAATTTTTGTAATAAAAAAAATTACTAACCTGTTGTTTGTATATTGTATAAGTTTCCTTCTCATTATTTAACGCAGATCGGAAATCACCCATACAGCTTTGTGTTCGTGCTACTAAATGATAGCTAACCGCAACTTTTAATGATTTTTTACCGAAATATTTTATATTCAAAGCCAATGCATGTTCAAGGAAGCGTAACGATAACTCATATTCCCCAACAGCATGCAGTATTAAACTGATATTGCTCTAAAAAGAAACCAATTTCAAAATACGATAGTAAGAGATGAAAAATTGCAAATTATTCTTTTGTTTGATTAGAATATATTTACTCACATCTAAGAGTGCAATGTCTGGATGATTTTCTCCACAAATAAGCAATGCCAAATATCTTGCCCTATAAAGTAATTTCAACGATGTACTTATTTGGCCATTTGCAAAACAATATAATGCTAGATGTGACTGAAAATTAAAAATTTATAAAAATAATGCAAAATATTATATCGGTTATAACTTACATATTCTAAAATTGTATACGGATGATCGATACCATTGACACGTTCGCTCATTAGAACGGCACGTTGCTGTATCGCAAGAGCTTCTTGTGGATCACCCATGATATAGCTAAGACGTGCCAGCATTCGAAGACATTGTGCATTTTCTGGGTGCATAGCACCGAATACATTATTAAGCAAATTAAGAGCTTCGCTAATTAGCTCATAACCTTCCTTGAAACAGCCTTGTTGAATTTTCGTTTGGCCAGTTGTATAGAAATTATAGGCGTCTGATGCCCGTGGATTTATATGTTTTACAATAGGAAAGACATTAGCGATATCTTCGTCACTGAATGTTGATTTGTTTTTCGATTCGAAATTATATTCACGTAATAAAATTTGAATACCAACTTTAAGGCAGAAGGCACGTAGTATACTAAGTCTCTGCAATTTATAAGTTTCAATTACGGATTCGATACTATCACAACCCAAATCGTAGTCCCAATAACTTTTGATCTCCTTTTTAATATGTTGCCAGAGAGATTTCTGTGTGAGTAGTGTCCATTCATTATTGTCATTACCAAGAAGATTGTTTTTGCCCGGTTTCCGTTTGTTACGTCGTTTATTCGTTTTCTGAAGTTCATCGGAGCCTAAAGATGGTGTTGAAATCGGTCCCGATGTTAAGAAACAATTTAGAAAATGACTAATTGCAGCTGACAAGCTCATCATTTCTGTATTTTGCATATATGCATAGTAAATATGTTTGGTGGCACGTAAAATAAGCTCTTGAACTGCTATTTGGTATAAATATTCAAAAGATTTTACTTGGGCTAACAATTGAACAACTCTTCCCAAGTATCTATAAAAAAAAATTTCTTTAAAATAAATGACATTTAATTTATTATAAAATATATAAATATACCTCATATTGATGCCCTTGCTATGCAAAGCTTCTGTCAATGTAACACCGTCCATCGGCACAGACGAATGATCCAAATAGTCATGCACAAAACTGGGAATTTGCCGTGTTACAAGAAACTCAGCAGCATCTTTGACTAGTTTTTTCTGTTTCTTTAATGAGCACGGCGAATCAACCTTATCTACATGTCGGATGCCTGGTGAAAAGACGTCCGGATTAAAACGAAAATCAAATTCATACTCCTTTAGCGAACCAACTGCAGAACATGCCCGTTTTACAACATCGGCCGCTTGTTTCTCATCGTGTGCATTCTTTTCATTAATTGTCTCAGTTAGTTTTTTGGCTTCTTCTGTATTTACTTTATCGTCAGTAGATTCACAGATTTTCTCAATAGCTTCTGACTTTTCTATATTGTTGTTTTCGATTTCTGGCAGAGCTTTTTTGTCACCTTCTTTGATCTTGTCAGTTATCGATTCATCGTTTGAAGGTTTTTGTTTTTTAAGAATATTAAGTTGTTGAAGGTGATGTGCAGCATACTTTATGAACATAACGTAACGATCCTCAACGAATGCTTCGAGTAACTCTTGTCGCAAACAACTTAATTTATGTTTTTGTTCAATTGGGAAACCTAAATTCTTGACGTCCTGGCTAAGTTCCTCATCGGGTAATTTAAGAAAATTAACATCTGGCGGGAAAGTACGCAACAAATCTAAAATATAATGACGACCATCATTGCCTATGATTCCTTTACACTCGACTGATGAACACAATTCCACTTCTTCGTCCTTTTCATTTAGCACTGAATGTGAAAGAATTTTCAAATGTTGACCAGCTTGTGTCAACAATTCTAGATATTTGGGATGACTAAGAACGGTCTTTCCGAAATCTATTGATCCATAAACAACAGACTGTTCTTGTTCGCGTTCTAATATTCCGGGAATAATTGATTGTGCCGTAACGCGATATCCCCGATAATCTATAACAACTGTTCCTAGTGTATATAAACCTTCGACGTCCACAGCACTATAAACACGAACACCGTGCAGATCATTTCGAGGTGCCACGAATGCAGCAACATCACCTCCTAACCCCTTATAATGGTCCCGTACATCAAATCCCAATGAAAAAAATATGTTATTCCAGATAAACATTTGCATTTTCGCATCCTCGCCAGGATTGATGGCTAGAACATTGCCATCAATTACAGCCATAGCACCACGAGTAGCAGCAATTACGAAATCGCTGTGTACCTTGAAAATTGCACGCTCACGAAGCAGCCGCTCTGGAAGAGTTTTGCGTGGTAGTTCGCGTGTTGTCTGCAACTCTTCATTCCAGTCTCTTGTTTGTCCAGGAATGTGCTCTTCATATCCCAACTTTGAAGAGAAAGCATCTTCGGCACGGATTGCATCAAGTGTGTGTTCCAGTTGCGGAGCTGACCACGTATATATTTGATACGGTGTTGCAACTCTCTCAAATGCATGTCGCAATGTACGCTTCTTCTGCATTTGCGTAAAACACCGTTTGAATGTTGGCGAGATCTGTGACAACAAATCAATTAACGAATGACACAAATGACTAGGATTGTCCGGTTTTGGATTGAACACTTCGTCCGTCGATTGATTGATATAAAATCCTTTCGGACATGCCGAAATATGGAAGCGTTTATCTTCCATTGTTACCACATACAAGTACATGAGATCGCCATGTAATTTTCGTGGTCCTGGCGGTGGGTTCCAAGCAGATGTGGTCAACACTTTCAATGCCTGAGGACCCTTTGGATTTTTCGCGCCAGGCTGAAGTGGCAATAAGGGGCGATCTTTTGATCCCGGCATAATATAATCGGGTGGTGTACAGTCTACGCTATCGGGTCGGGCTTTCTTCTTTTCCAAAAGGTCTCCTTGTGTAATTGTATGCAAGAAAGTAAGCGAATTGCAATCGACGCCATTATAAGCGTCAGCTGGGTCCATCGATTTAAGGAGATCACGAACATGCCGGACGTGTATTCTGGCCTCTCGCATTGTGTATGGTTCCTCAACAACACGAATAACTGAACCATCCTTGAGGCCATCGATATTCTTCAATTCAGCAAAATTATCCAACGTAGACCCATCTAACTGCAATGAAAAGCATGTTCTATGGCAAGTGTCTTCACGATCCATCAGCAGCTGATGAATCTCCTGCACCAATTCCATACTAGACACTTGAATCGAAAGCAATTCTGTTCCAGGACTTTGGATGTGCACCGTTATTCCAGAATCCTGTATTATGTCTAACGATTCAGCGTCCGATTTATCTTTTTCATCTTTTTTGGAATTAGTTCCTGTATCGTCAGAATCTGCAGCGTTCTCTTTAATCGCCGTACGGTATTTAACATCATTCTCATTATCGTCCTGCTGCTTCTCGCTGGTTGTAGAATCACCATGACCGTTCATCATCTTCTCTGATGCATTTTCATTAGCATTTGCCTTCGAAGCCTCTCCTTTATCATTACCTAACACAAACAAAAAAAACGAAATAAACAATAAATTTCTACAAAGCATATTCATATCTAATCAAAATAAATATAATCATTTACAAGCGGAAAATGTACAAACTCTCATATTTTGAATAACGTCAGTTTGAGTAAATAGCAAACATAAAAAAACAAACTTGACAAAGGTTATCGCAAATCGATGGCAAACGAATTTTGAATTTGAACTCGGTCCCAAGCAAACAGCAACAGACGCTCAGCTCAGTACAGAATTCAGTGCAATTATCACAATTCACACTTACCGAGGAGTATTATGATAAGCCCCATGGAACGTTTGTACAACCGACATTTAGGCCTAATCATGTTCGGAGCATAGTTTTACTATTCTAGAAACGAGTTTTGATATTCGATATAGCTTCGAATAAAACACGAAAGACGACTACTTATTTTTTTCAAGTTATTTCTTATGAATTTAAAAAAAAATTTAGACAAGATTATTCAACAAAGATTTTCTGTATAAAATGTTACCTTTATTTTTATGAGTAAAATAAATATTTATTTATGAATTTACCATTTAAACATTTTTTTTTAAATTTTTAACTGATTCTTAAACTGGTGATAATAGCTGATAAAAACTGAAAAGGTAATTTTATTTTTAATTCAATTTTATAGGATTTTTAGTTAATGCTTATTCTGCACAATCAGATAATATTTAGGGTTTTCATGTAAATTAAAATAAAATTCAAATTATTTTTTATATTTTAATGACTTTATTCTAAAAATAAAAAATAGTATTTCGTAAAATAATTTTCAAAAAAATTTTTTTTTTTTAATTTCTGAAATGAAAATTTTAAAATAAAATCGAAATTCATGAATTTATGGGGACTAAAAATAATTAGACGTAAAAAACTGTTCAATCGAATTTTTTTTTAAAACCGAATTTTTTTTAGACTTCCTATGGATCTTCAGAGCCCCATATGTGAAAATTTTGCTTATTTTAATTTATCCGCCGACCCAGAAATGAACCTCGTCAATAAAAAAAACCTACTAGAAGCGCAAAAAGTAACTATTTAATGTGAAGAAAAATCTATTTTCTTGTAAAATAAAATAAAATTCAAATTATTTTTTATATTTTAATGATTTTATTCTAAAAATAAAAAATAGTATTTCGTAAAATTATTTTCAAAAAAAATATTTTTTTTAATTTCTGAAATGAAAATTTTAAAATAAAATCGAAATTCATGAATTTATGGGGACTAAAAATAATTAGACGTAAAAAACTGTTCAATCAAATTTTTTTTTAAAACCGAATTTTTTTAGACATCCACAAGAAAAAATCGAATGGCTTCAAATCGCACGATCATTTCGTTTTTTTTCGAGTAGAATTTGTTTTTTAATCGCAAAAACTGACTATCTGGGTATGAAGAAAAATCTATTTTCTTGTAAATTAAAATAAAATTCAAATTATTTTTCATATTTTAATGATTTTATTCTAAAAATAAAAAATAGTATTTCGTAAAATAATTTTCAAAAAAAATCATATCTATGAGGACTTAAAAAAAATTAGACGTAAAAAAACTGTTGAATCGGATTGTTTTTAAAAACACGAACGATCTTTTGTATAGCCCCCCAGAAGCAAAAATCGATCGGCGTCAAATCGCACGATCATAAAATGTCGAAATTACTTGATCTCGGAAATTTTCACACAATGAAGTCAATAAATACGAGTCAATGACAACAGATAGTCACTTTTTGCGAGTAACTTATGGATTTTCAGAGCCCCACATACGACATTTTGATTATTTTAATTTATCCGCCGTACCAGAAATGAACCTCATCGGTAAAAAAAAAATCTACTCGAAGCGCAAAAAGTAACTATTTAATGTGAAGAAAAATCTATTTTCTTGTAAAATAAAATAAAATTCAAATTATTTTTTATATTTTAATGATTTTATTCTAAAAATTAAAAATAGTATTTCGTAAAATAATTTTGAAAAAAAATATTTTTTTTTAATTTCTGAAATAAAAATTTTAAAATAAAATCGAAATTCATGAATTTATGGGGACTTAAAATAATTAGACGTAAAAAAACTGTTCAATCAAATTTTTTAAAAAAACCGAATTTTTTTTAGACCTCAATAAGAAAAAATCGAATGGGTTCAAATCACACGATCATAAAATGTCGAAATTACTTGATCTTGGAAATTTTCTCACAATAAAGTCAATAAATACGGGTCAATGACAACAGATAGTCACTTTTTGCGAGTAACTTATGGATTTTCAGAGCCCCACATACGACATTTTGATTATTTTAATTTATCCGCCGTACCAGAAATGAAACTCATCGGTAAAAAAAAAATCTACTCGAAGCGCAAAAAGTAACTATCTGGTGTGAAGAAAAATTTATTTTAATGTAAAATAAAATAAAATTCAAATTGTTTTTTATATTTTAATGATTTATTCTAAAAATTAAAAATAGTATTTGGTAAAATAATTTTCAAAAACAATATTTTTTTTTAATTTCTGAAATGAAAATATTAAAATAAAATTGAAATTCATGAATTTATGGGGACTTAAAATAATTAGACGTAAAAAACTGTTCAATCGAATTTTTTTTTAAAACCGAGTTTTTTTTAGACTTCCACAAGAAAAAATTGAATGGTGTCAAATCGCACGATCACAAAATTTGGAAATTACTTGATCTTGGAAATTTTCGCACAATAAAGTCCATGTCAGACAAAATTCACACCACATAGTCATTTTTTACGAATAACTTATGGATCTTCAGAGCCCCATATGCGAAAATTTTGATTATTTTAATTTATCCGCCGTACCAGAAATGAACCTCATCGGTAAAAAAAAAATCTACTCGAAGCGCAAAAAGTAACTATTTAATGTGAAGAAAAATCTATTTTCTTGTAAAATAAAATAAAATTCAAATTATTTTTTATATTTTAATGATTTTATTCTAAAAATAAAAAATAGTATTTCGTAAAATAATTTTCAAAAAAAATATTTTTTTTTAATTTCTGAAATGAAAATTTTAAAATAAAATCGAAATTCATGAATTTATGGGGACTAAAAATAATTAGACGTAAAAAAACTGTTCAATCAAATTTTTTTAAGAAACCGAATTTTTTTTAGACCTCCACAAGAAAAAATCGAATGGCGTCAAATCGCACGATCATAAAATGTCGAAATTACTTGATCTTGGAAATTTTCACACAATAAAGTCAATAAATACGGGTCAATGACAACAGATAGTCACTTTTTGCGAGTAACTTATGGATTTTCAGAGCCCCACATACGACATTTTGATTATTTTAATTTATCCGCCGTACCAGAAATGAAACTCATCGGTAAAAAAAAAATCTACTCGAAGCGCAAAAAGTAACTATCTGGTGTGAAAAAAAATTTATTTTAATGTAAAATAAAATAAAATTCAAATTGTTTTTTATATTTTAATGATTTATTCTAAAAATTAAAAATAGTATTTGGTAAAATAATTTTCAAAAACAATATTTTTTTTTAATTTCTGAAATGAAAATATTAAAATAAAATTGAAATTCATGAATTTATGGGGACTTAAAATAATTAGACGTAAAAAACTGTTCAATCGAATTTTTTTTTAAAACCGAGTTTTTTTTAGACTTCCACAAGAAAAAATTGAATGGTGTCAAATCGCACGATCACAAAATTTGGAAATTACTTGATCTTGGAAATTTTCGCACAATAAAGTCCATGTCAGACCAAAATTCACACCACATAGTCATTTTTTACGAATAACTTATGGATCTTCAGAGCCCCATATGCGAAAATTTTGATTATTTTAATTTATCCGCCGTACCAGAAATGAACCTCACCGGTAAAAAAAAAATCTACTCGAAGCGCAAAAAGTAACTATCTGGTGTGAAGAAAAATTTATTTTCTTGTAAAATAAAATAAAATTCAAATTATTTTTTATATTTTAATGATTTTATTCTAAAAATAAAAAATAGTATTTCGTAAAATAATTTTCAAAAAAAATATTTTTTTTTAATTTCTGAAATGAAAATTTTAAAATAAAATTGAAATTTATGAATTTATGGGGACTTAAAATAATTAGACGTAAAAAAACTGTTCAATCAAATTTTTTTAAAAAAACGAATTTTTTTTAGACCTCCACAAGAAAAAATCGAATGGCGTCAAATCGCACGATCATAAAATGTCGAAATTACTTGATCTTGGAAATTTTCACACAATAAAGTCAATAAATACGGGTCAATGACAACAGATAGTCACTTTTTGCGAGTAACTTATGGATTTTCAGAGCCCCACATACGACATTTCGATTATTTTAATTTATCCGCCGTACCAGAAATGAAACTCATCGGTAAAAAAAAAATCTACTCGAAGCGCAAAAAGTAACTATCTGGTGTGAAAAAAAATTTATTTTAATGTAAAATAAAATAAAATTCAAATTGTTTTTTATATTTTAATGATTTATTCTAAAAATTAAAAATAGTATTTGGTAAAATAATTTTCAAAAACAATATTTTTTTTTAATTTCTGAAATGAAAATATTAAAATAAAATTGAAATTCATGAATTTATGGGGACTTAAAATAATTAGACGTAAAAAACTGTTCAATCGAATTTTTTTTTAAAACCGAGTTTTTTTTAGACTTCCACAAGAAAAAATTGAATGGTGTCAAATCGCACGATCACAAAATTTGGAAATTACTTGATCTTGGAAATTTTCGCACAATAAAGTCCATGTCAGACCAAAATTCACACCACATAGTCATTTTTTACGAATAACTTATGGATCTTCAGAGCCCCATACGTGTATGCGAAAATTTTGATTATTTTAATTTATCCGCCGTACCAGAAATGAACCTCACCGGTAAAAAAAAAATCTACTCGAAGCGCAAAAAGTAACTATCTGGTGTGAAGAAAAATTTATTTTCTTGTAAAATAAAATAAAATTCAAATTATTTTTTATATTTTAATGATTTTATTCTAAAAATAAAAAATAGTATTTCGTAAAATAATTTTCAAAAAAAATATTTTTTTTTAATTTCTGAAATGAAAATTTTAAAATAAAATCGAAATTTATGAATTTATGGGGACTTAAAATAATTAGACGTAAAAAAACTGTTCACTCAAATTTTTTTAAAAAAACGAATTTTTTTTAGACCTCCACAAGAAAAAATCGAATGGCGTCAAATCGCACGATCATAAAATGTCGAAATTACTTGATCTTGGAAATTTTCACACAATAAAGTCAATAAATACGGGTCAATGACAACAGATAGTCACTTTTTGCGAGTAACTTATGGATTTTCAGAGCCCCACATACGACATTTTGATTATTTTAATTTATCCGCCGTACCAGAAATGAAACTCATCGGTAAAAAAAAAAATCTACTCGAAGCGCAAAAAGTAACTATCTGGTGTGAAGAAAAATCTATTTTCTTGTAAAATAAAATAAAATTCAAATTATTTTTTATATTTTAATGATTTATTCTAAAAATTAAAAATAGTATTTGGTAAAATAATTTTCAAAAACAATATTTTTTTTTAATTTCTGAAATGAAAATATTAAAATAAAATTGAAATTCATGAATTTATGGGGACTTAAAATAATTAGACGTAAAAAACTGTTCAATCGATTTTTTTTTAAAAACCGAGTTTTTTTTAGACTTCCACAAGAAAAAATTGAATGGTGTCAAATCGCACGATCACAAAATTTGGAAATTACTTGATCTTGGAAATTTTCGCACAATAAAGTCCATGTCAGACAAAATTCACACCACATAGTCATTTTTTACGAATAACTTATGGATCTTCAGAGCCCCATATGCGAAAATTTTGATTATTTTAATTTATCCGCCGTACCAGAAATGAACCTCACCGGTAAAAAAAAAATCTACTCGAAGCGCAAAAAGTAACTATTTAATGTGAAGAAAAATCTATTTTCTTGTAAAATAAAATAAAATTCAAATTATTTTTTATATTTTAATGATTTTATTCTAAAAATAAAAAATAGTATTTCGTAAAATAATTTTCAAAAAAAATATTTTTTTTTAATTTCTGAAATGAAAATTTTAAAATAAAATCGAAATTCATGAATTTATGGGGACTAAAAATAATTAGACGTAAAAAAACTGTTCAATCAAATTTTTTTAAGAAACCGAATTTTTTTTAGACCTCCACAAGAAAAAATCGAATGGCGTCAAATCGCACGATCATAAAATGTCGAAATTACTTGATCTTGGAAATTTTCACACAATAAAGTCAATAAATACGGGTCAATGACAACAGATAGTCACTTTTTGCGAGTAACTTATGGATTTTCAGAGCCCCACATACGACATTTTGATTATTTTAATTTATCCGCCGTACCAGAAATGAACCTCATCAATAAAAAAAATCTACTACAACCGCAAAAAGTGACTATCTGTGGTGTGAAGAAAAATCTATTTTCTTGTAAAATAAAATAAAATTCAAATTATTTTTTATATTTTAATGATTTTATTCTAAAAATAAAAAATAGTATTTCGTAAAATAATTTTCCAAAAAAAATATTTTTTTTTATTTCTGAAATAAAAATTTTAAAATAAAATCGAAATTCATGAATTTATGGGGACTTAAAATAATTAGACGTAAAAAAACTGTTCAATCAAATTTTTTAAAAAAACCGAATTTTTTTTAGACCTCAATAAGAAAAAATCGAATGGGTTCAAATCACACGATCATAAAATGTCGAAATTACTTGATCTTGGAAATTTTCTCACAATAAAGTCAATAAATACGGGTCAATGACAACAGATAGTCACTTTTTGCGAGTAACTTATGGATTTTCAGAGCCCCACATACGACATTTTGATTATTTTAATTTATCCGCCGTACCAGAAATGAAACTCATCGGTAAAAAAAAAAATCTACTCGAAGCGCAAAAAGTAACTATCTGGTGTGAAAAAAAATTTATTTTAATGTAAAATAAAATAAAATTCAAATTGTTTTTTATATTTTAATGATTTATTCTAAAAATTAAAAATAGTGTTTGGTAAAATAATTTTCAAAAACAATATTTTTTTTTAATTTCTGAAATGAAAATATTAAAATAAAATTGAGATTCATGAATTTATGGGGACTTAAAATAATTAGACGTAAAAAACTGTTCAATTGAATTTTTTTTTAAAACCGAGTTTTTTTTAGACTTCCACAAGAAAAAATTGAATGGTGTCAAATCGCACGATCACAAAATTTGGAAATTACTTGATCTTGGAAATTTTCGCACAATAAAGTCCATGTCAGACCAAAATTCACACCACATAGTCATTTTTTACGAATAACTTATGGATCTTCAGAGCCCCATATGCGAAAATTTTGATTATTTTAATTTATCCGCCGTACCAGAAATGAACCTCATCGGTAAAAAAAAAATCTACTCGAAGCGCAAAAAGTAACTATTTAATGTGAAGAAAAATCTATTTTCTTGTAAAATAAAATAAAATTCAAATTATTTTTTATATTTTAATGATTTTATTCTAAAATTAAAAAATAGTATTTCGTAAAATAATTTTCAAAAAAAATATTTTTTTTTAATTTCTGAAATGAAAATTTTAAAATAAAATCGAAATTTATGAATTTATGGGGACTTAAAATAATTAGACGTAAAAAAACTGTTCAATCAAATTTTTTTAAAAAAACGAATTTTTTTTAGACCTCCACAAGAAAAAATCGAATGGCGTCAAATCGCACGATCATAAAATGTCGAAATTACTTGATCTTGGAAATTTTCACACAATAAAGTCAATAAATACGGGTCAATGACAACAGATAGTCACTTTTTGCGAGTAACTTATGGATTTTCAGAGCCCCACATACGACATTTTGATTATTTTAATTTATCCGCCGTACCAGAAATGAAACTCATCGGTAAAAAAAAAAAATCTACTCGAAGCGCAAAAAGTAACTATCTGGTGTGAAGAAAAATCTATTTTCTTGTAAAATAAAATAAAATTCAAATTATTTTTTATATTTTAATGATTTATTCTAAAAATTAAAAATAGTATTTGGTAAAATAATTTTCAAAAACAATATTTTTTTTTAATTTCTGAAATGAAAATATTAAAATAAAATTGAAATTCATGAATTTATGGGGACTTAAAATAATTAGACGTAAAAAACTGTTTAATCGAATTTTTTTTAAAAACCGAGTTTTTTTTAGACTTCCACAAGAAAAAATTGAATGGTGTCAAATCGCACGATCACAAAATTTGGAAATTACTTGATCTTGGAAATTTTCGCACAATAAAGTCCATGTCAGACAAAATTCACACCACATAGTCATTTTTTACGAATAACTTATGGATCTTCAGAGCCCCATATGCGAAAATTTTGATTATTTTAATTTATCCGCCGTACCAGAAATGAACCTCACCGGTAAAAAAAAAATCTACTCGAAGCGCAAAAAGTAACTATCTGGTGTGAAGAAAAATTTATTTTAATGTAAAATAAAATAAAATTCAAATTGTTTTTTATATTTTAATGATTTATTCTAAAAATAAAAAATAGTATTTCGTAAAATAATTTTCAAAAACAATATTTTTTTTAATTTCTGAAATGAAAATATTAAAATAAAATTGAAATTCATGAATTTATGGGGACTTAAAATAATTAGACGTAAAAAAACTGTTCAATCAAATTTTTAAAAAAAACCGATTTTTTTTAGACCTCCACAAGAAAAAATCGAATGGCGTTAAATTGCACGATCACAAAATTTGGGAATTACTTGATCTTGGAAATTTTCGCACAATAAAGTCCATGTCAGACCAAAATTCACACCAGATGGTCATTTTTTACGAATAACTTATGGATTTTCAGAGCCCCATATGCGAAAATTTTGATTATTTTAATTTATCCGCCGAACAAGAAATGAACCTCATCAATAAAAACAATCTACTAGAACCGCAAAAAGTGACTATCTGTGGTGTGAAGAAAAATCTATTTTCTTGTAAAATAAAATAAAATTCAAATTATTTTTTATATTTTAATGATTTTATTCTAAAAATAAAAAATAGTATTTCGTAAAATAATTTTCAAAAAAAATATTTTTTTTTAATTTCTGAAATGAAAATTTTAAAATAAAATCGAAATTTATGAATTTATGGGGACTTAAAATAATTAGACGTAAAAAAACTGTTCAATCAAATTTTTTTTAAAAAACCGAATTTTTTTAGACCTCAACAAGAAAAAATCGAATGGCTTCAAATCACACGATCATAAAATGTCGAAATTACTTGATCTTGGAAATTTTCTCACAATAAAGTCAATAAATACGGGTCAATGACAACAGATAGTCACTTTTTGCGAGTAACTTATGGATTTTCAGAGCCCCACATACGACATTTTGATTATTTTAATTTATCCGCCGTACCAGAAATGAAACTCATCGGTAAAAAAAAAAATCTACTCGAAGCGCAAAAAGTAACTATCTGGTGTGAAGAAAAATCTATTTTCTTGTAAAATAAAATAAAATTCAAATTATTTTTTATATTTTAATGATTTATTCTAAAAATTAAAAATAGTATTTGGTAAAATAATTTTCAAAAACAATATTTTTTTTTAATTTCTGAAATGAAAATATTAAAATAAAATTGAAATTCATGAATTTATGGGGACTTAAAATAATTAGACGTAAAAAACTGTTCAATCGAATTTTTTTTAAAAACCGAGTTTTTTTTAGACTTCCACAAGAAAAAATTGAATGGTGTCAAATCGCACGATCACAAAATTTGGAAATTACTTGATCTTGGAAATTTTCACACAATAAAGTCAATAAATACGGGTCAATGACAACAGATAGTCACTTTTTGCGAGTAACTTATGGATTTTCAGAGCCCCACATACGACATTTTGATTATTTTAATTTATCCGCCGTACCAGAAATGAAACTCATCGGTAAAAAAAAAATCTACTCGAAGCGCAAAAAGTAACTATCTGGTGTGAAGAAAAATCTATTTTCTTGTAAAATAAAATAAAATTCAAATTATTTTTTATATTTTAATGATTTATTCTAAAAATTAAAAATAGTATTTGGTAAAATAATTTTCAAAAACAATATTTTTTTTTAATTTCTGAAATGAAAATATTAAAATAAAATTGAAATTCATGAATTTATGGGGACTTAAAATAATTAGACGTAAAAAACTGTTCAATCGAATTTTTTTTAAAAACCGAGTTTTTTAGACTTCCACAAGAAAAAATTGAATGGTGTCAAATCGCACGATCACAAAATTTGGAAATTACTTGATCTTGGAAATTTTCGCACAATAAAGTCCATGTCAGACAAAATTCACACCACATAGTCACTTTTTGCGAGTAACTTATGGATTTTCAGAGCCCCACATACGACATTTTGATTATTTTAATTTATCCGCCGTACCAGAAATGAACCTCATCGGTAAAAAAAAAATCTACTCGAAGCGCAAAAAGTAACTATTTAATGTGAAGAAAAATCTATTTTCTTGTAAAATAAAATAAAATTCAAATTATTTTTTATATTTTAATGATTTTATTCTAAAAATAAAAAATAGTATTTCGTAAAATAATTTTCAAAAAAAATATTTTTTTTTAATTTCTGAAATGAAAATTTTAAAATAAAATCGAAATTTATGAATTTATGGGGACTTAAAATAATTAGACGTAAAAAAACTGTTCAATCAAATTTTTTTTAAAAAACGAATTTTTTTTAGACCTCCACAAGAAAAAATCGAATGGCGTCAAATCGCACGATCATAAAATGTCGAAATTACTTGATCTTGGAAATTTTCACACAATAAAGTCAATAAATACGGGTCAATGACAACAGATAGTCACTTTTTGCGAGTAACTTATGGATTTTCAGAGCCCCACATACGACATTTTGATTATTTTAATTTATCCGCCGTACCAGAAATGAAACTCATCGGTAAAAAAAAAATCTACTCGAAGCGCAAAAAGTAACTATCTGGTGTGAAAAAAAATTTATTTTCTTGTAAAATAAAATAAAATTCAAATTGTTTTTTATATTTTAATGATTTATTCTAAAAATTAAAAATAGTATTTGGTAAAATAATTTTCAAAAACAATATTTTTTTTTAATTTCTGAAATGAAAATATTAAAATAAAATTGAAATTCATGAATTTATGGGGACTTAAAATAATTAGACGTAAAAAACTGTTCAATCGAATTTTTTTTTAAAACCGAGTTTTTTTTAGACTTCCACAAGAAAAAATTGAATGGTGTCAAATCGCACGATCACAAAATTTGGAAATTACTTGATCTTGGAAATTTTCGCACAATAAAGTCCATGTCAGACCAAAATTCACACCACATAGTCATTTTTTACGAATAACTTATGGATCTTCAGAGCCCCATATGCGAAAATTTTGATTATTTTAATTTATCCGCCGTACCAGAAATGAACCTCATCGGTAAAAAAAAAATCTACTCGAAGCGCAAAAAGTAACTATTTAATGTGAAGAAAAATCTATTTTCTTGTAAAATAAAATAAAATTCAAATTATTTTTTATATTTTAATGATTTTATTCTAAAATTAAAAAATAGTATTTCGTAAAATAATTTTCAAAAAAAATATTTTTTTTTAATTTCTGAAATGAAAATTTTAAAATAAAATCGAAATTTATGAATTTATGGGGACTTAAAATAATTAGACGTAAAAAAACTGTTCAATCAAATTTTTAAAAAAAACCGAATTTTTTTTAGACCTCCACAAGAAAAAATCGAATGGCGTTAAATTGCACGATCACAAAATTTGGGAATTACTTGATCTTGGAAATTTTCGCACAATAAAGTCCATGTCAGACCAAAATTCACACCAGATGGTCATTTTTTACGAATAACTTATGGATTTTCAGAGCCCCATATGCGAAAATTTTGATTATTTTAATTTATCCGCCGAACCAGAAATGAACCTCATCAATAAAAAAAATCTACTACAACTGCAAAAAGTGACTATCTGTGGTGTGAAGAAAAATCTATTTTCTTGTAAAATAAAATAAAATTCAAATTATTTTTTATATTTTAATGATTTATTCTAAAAATTAAAAATAGTATTTCGTAAAATAATTTTCAAAAAAAATATTTTTTTTTAATTTCTGAAATAAAAATTTTAAAATAAAATCGAAATTCATGAATTTATGGGGACTTAAAATAATTAGACGTAAAAAACTGTCAATCGAATTTTTTTTTAAAACCGAGTTTTTTTTAGACTTCCACAAGAAAAAATTGAATGGTGTCAAATCGCACGATCACAAAATTTGGAAATTACTTGATCTTGGAAATTTTCGCACAATAAAGTCCATGTCAGACCAAAATTCACACCACATAGTCATTTTTTACGAATAACTTATGAATCTTCAGAGCCCCATATGCGAAAATTTTGATTATTTTAATTTATCCGCCGTACCAGAAATGAACCTCATCGGTAAAAAAAAAATCTACTCGAAGCGCAAAAAGTAACTATTTAATGTGAAGAAAAATCTATTTTCTTGTAAAATAAAATAAAATTCAAATTATTTTTTATATTATAATGATTTTATTCTAAAAATAAAAAATAGTATTTCGTAAAATAATTTTCAAAAAAAATATTTTTTTTTAATTTCTGAAATGAAAATTTTAAAATAAAATCGAAATTTATGAATTTATGGGGACTTAAAATAATTAGACGTAAAAAAACTGTTCAATCAAATTTTTAAAAAAAACCGAATTTTTTTTAGACCTCCACAAGAAAAAATCGAATTGCACGATCACAAAATTTGGGAATTACTTGATCTTGGACATTTTCGCACAATAAAGTCCATGTCAGACCAAAATTCACACCAGATGGTCATTTTTTACGAATAACTTATGGATTTTCAGAGCCCCATATGCGAAAATTTTGATTATTTTAATTTATCCGCCGAACCAGAAATGAACCTCATCAATAAAAAAAATCTACTACAACCGCAAAAAGTGACTATCTGTGGTGTGAAGAAAAATCTATTTTCTTGTAAAATAAAATAAAATTCAAATTATTTTTTATATTTTAATGATTTTATTCTAAAAATAAAAAATAGTATTTCGTAAAATAATTTTCCAAAAAAAATATTTTTTTTTATTTCTGAAATAAAAATTTTAAAATAAAATCGAAATTCATGAATTTATGGGGACTTAAAATAATTAGACGTAAAAAAACTGTTCAATCAAATTTTTTAAAAAAACCGAATTTTTTTTAGACCTCAACAAGAAAAAATCGAATGGCTTCAAATCACACGATCATAAAATGTCGAAATTACTTGATCTTGGAAATTTTCTCACAATAAAGTCAATAAATACGGGTCAATGACAACAGATAGTCACTTTTTGCGAGTAACTTATGGATTTTCAGAGCCCCACATACGACATTTTGATTAT
Organism: Atherix ibis; assembly: GCA_958298945.1. Lineage (NCBI taxonomy): Eukaryota > Metazoa > Arthropoda > Insecta > Diptera > Athericidae > Atherix > Atherix ibis. The sequence goes on along the minus strand of OY282605.1, from coordinate 22,264,945 downwards.
TTTAATTTATCCGCCGTACCAGAAATGAAACTCATCGGTAAAAAAAAAAATCTACTCGAAGCGCAAAAAGTAACTATCTGGTGTGAAGAAAAATCTATTTTCTTGTAAAATAAAATAAAATTCAAATTATTTTTTATATTTTAATGATTTATTCTAAAAATTAAAAATAGTATTTGGTAAAATAATTTTCAAAAACAATATTTTTTTTTAATTTCTGAAATGAAAATATTAAAATAAAATTGAAATTCATGAATTTATGGGGACTTAAAATAATTAGACGTAAAAAACTGTTCAATCGAATTTTTTTTAAAAACCGAGTTTTTTTTAGACTTCCACAAGAAAAAATTGAATGGTGTCAAATCGCACGATCACAAAATTTGGAAATTACTTGATCTTGGAAATTTTCGCACAATAAAGTCCATGTCAGACAAAATTCACACCACATAGTCATTTTTTACGAATAACTTATGGATCTTCAGAGCCCCATATGCGAAAATTTTGATTATTTTAATTTATCCGCCGTACCAGAAATGAAACTCATCGGTAAAAAAAAATCTACTCGAAGCGCAAAAAGTAACTATTTAATGTGAAGAAAAATCTATTTTCTTGTAAAATAAAATAAAATTCAAATTATTTTTTATATTTTAATGATTTTATTCTAAAAATTAAAAATAGTATTCGTAAAATAATTTAAAAAAAAATATTTTTTTTTAATTTCTGAAATAAAAATTTTAAAATAAAATCGAAATTCATGAATTTATGGGGACTAAAAATAATTAGACGTAAAAAAACTGTTCAATCAAATTTTTTTTAAAAAACCGAATTTTTTTAGACCTCAACAAGAAAAAATCGAATGGCTTCAAATCACACGATCATAAAATGTCGAAATTACTTGATCTTGGAAATTTTCTCACAATAAAGTCAATAAATACGGGTCAATGACAACAGATAGTCACTTTTTGCGAGTAACTTATGGATTTTCAGAGCCCCACATACGACATTTTGATTATTTTAATTTATCCGCCGTACCAGAAATGAAACTCATCGGTAAAAAAAAAAATCTACTCGAAGCGCAAAAAGTAACTATCTGGTGTGAAGAAAAATCTATTTTCTTGTAAAATAAAATAAAATTCAAATTATTTTTTATATTTTAATGATTTATTCTAAAAATTAAAAATAGTATTTGGTAAAATAATTTTCAAAAACAATATTTTTTTTTAATTTCTGAAATGAAAATATTAAAATAAAATTGAAATTCATGAATTTATGGGGACTTAAAATAATTAGACGTAAAAAACTGTTCAATCGAATTTTTTTTAAAAACCGAGTTTTTTTTTAGACTTCCACAAGAAAAAATTGAATGGTGTCAAATCGCACGATCACAAAATTTGGAAATTACTTGATCTTGGACATTTTCGCACAATAAAGTCCATGTCAGACCAAAATTCACACCAGATGGTCATTTTTTACGAATAACTTATGGATTTTCAGAGCCCCATATGCGAAAATTTTGATTATTTTAATTTATCCGCCGAACCAGAAATGAACCTCATCAATAAAAAAAATCTACTACAACCGCAAAAAGTGACTATCTGTGGTGTGAAGAAAAATCTATTTTCTTGTAAAATAAAATAAAATTCAAATTATTTTTTATATTTTAATGATTTTATTCTAAAAATAAAAAATAGTATTTCGTAAAATAATTTTCCAAAAAAAATATTTTTTTTTATTTCTGAAATAAAAATTTTAAAATAAAATCGAAATTCATGAATTTATGGGGACTTAAAATAATTAGACGTAAAAAAACTGTTCAATCAAATTTTTTAAAAAAACCGAATTTTTTTTAGACCTCAACAAGAAAAAATCGAATGGCTTCAAATCACACGATCATAAAATGTCGAAATTACTTGATCTTGGAAATTTTCTCACAATAAAGTCAATAAATACGGGTCAATGACAACAGATAGTCACTTTTTGCGAGTAACTTATGGATTTTCAGAGCCCCACATACGACATTTTGATTATTTTAATTTATCCGCCGTACCAGAAATGAAACTCATCGGTAAAAAAAAAAATCTACTCGAAGCGCAAAAAGTAACTATCTGGTGTGAAGAAAAATCTATTTTCTTGTAAAATAAAATAAAATTCAAATTATTTTTTATATTTTAATGATTTATTCTAAAAATTAAAAATAGTATTTGGTAAAATAATTTTCAAAAACAATATTTTTTTTTAATTTCTGAAATGAAAATATTAAAATAAAATTGAAATTCATGAATTTATGGGGACTTAAAATAATTAGACGTAAAAAACTGTTCAATCGAATTTTTTTTAAAAACCGAGTTTTTTTTAGACTTCCACAAGAAAAAATTGAATGGTGTCAAATCGCACGATCACAAAATTTGGGAATTACTTGATCTTGGACATTTTCGCACAATAAAGTCCATGTCAGACCAAAATTCACACCAGATGGTCATTTTTTACGAATAACTTATGGATTTTCAGAGCCCCATATGCGAAAATTTTGATTATTTTAATTTATCCGCCGAACCAGAAATGAACCTCATCAATAAAAAAAATCTACTACAACCGCAAAAAGTGACTATCTGTGGTGTGAAGAAAAATCTATTTTCTTGTAAAATAAAATAAAATTCAAATTATTTTTTATATTTTAATGATTTTATTCTAAAAATAAAAAATAGTATTTCGTAAAATAATTTTCCAAAAAAAATATTTTTTTTTATTTCTGAAATAAAAATTTTAAAATAAAATCGAAATTCATGAATTTATGGGGACTTAAAATAATTAGACGTAAAAAAACTGTTCAATCAAATTTTTTAAAAAAACCGAATTTTTTTTAGACCTCAACAAGAAAAAATCGAATGGCTTCAAATCACACGATCATAAAATGTCGAAATTACTTGATCTTGGAAATTTTCTCACAATAAAGTCAATAAATACGGGTCAATGACAACAGATAGTCACTTTTTGCGAGTAACTTATGGATTTTCAGAGCCCCACATACGACATTTTGATTATTTTAATTTATCCGCCGTACCAGAAATGAAACTCATCGGTAAAAAAAAAAATCTACTCGAAGCGCAAAAAGTAACTATCTGGTGTGAAGAAAAATCTATTTTCTTGTAAAATAAAATAAAATTCAAATTATTTTTTATATTTTAATGATTTATTCTAAAAATTAAAAATAGTATTTGGTAAAATAATTTTCAAAAACAATATTTTTTTTTAATTTCTGAAATGAAAATATTAAAATAAAATTGAAATTCATGAATTTATGGGGACTTAAAATAATTAGACGTAAAAAACTGTTCAATCGAATTTTTTTTAAAAACCGAGTTTTTTTTAGACTTCCACAAGAAAAAATTGAATGGTGTCAAATCGCACGATCACAAAATTTGGAAATTACTTGATCTTGGAAATTTTCGCACAATAAAGTCCATGTCAGACAAAATTCACACCACATAGTCATTTTTTACGAATAACTTATGGATCTTCAGAGCCCCATATGCGAAAATTTTGATTATTTTAATTTATCCGCCGTACCAGAAATGAAACTCATCGGTAAAAAAAAATCTACTCGAAGCGCAAAAAGTAACTATTTAATGTGAAGAAAAATCTATTTTCTTGTAAAATAAAATAAAATTCAAATTATTTTTTATATTTTAATGATTTTATTCTAAAAATTAAAAATAGTATTCGTAAAATAATTTAAAAAAAAATATTTTTTTTTAATTTCTGAAATAAAAATTTTAAAATAAAATCGAAATTCATGAATTTATGGGGACTAAAAATAATTAGACGTAAAAAAACTGTTCAATCAAATTTTTTTTAAAAAACCGAATTTTTTTAGACCTCAACAAGAAAAAATCGAATGGCTTCAAATCACACGATCATAAAATGTCGAAATTACTTGATCTTGGAAATTTTCTCACAATAAAGTCAATAAATACGGGTCAATGACAACAGATAGTCACTTTTTGCGAGTAACTTATGGATTTTCAGAGCCCCACATACGACATTTTGATTATTTTAATTTATCCGCCGTACCAGAAATGAAACTCATCGGTAAAAAAAAAAATCTACTCGAAGCGCAAAAAGTAACTATCTGGTGTGAAGAAAAATCTATTTTCTTGTAAAATAAAATAAAATTCAAATTATTTTTTATATTTTAATGATTTATTCTAAAAATTAAAAATAGTATTTGGTAAAATAATTTTCAAAAACAATATTTTTTTTTAATTTCTGAAATGAAAATATTAAAATAAAATTGAAATTCATGAATTTATGGGGACTTAAAATAATTAGACGTAAAAAACTGTTCAATCGAATTTTTTTTAAAAACCGAGTTTTTTTTAGACTTCCACAAGAAAAAATTGAATGGTGTCAAATCGCACGATCACAAAATTTGGAAATTACTTGATCTTGGAAATTTTCGCACAATAAAGTACATGTCAGACAAAATTCACACCACATAGTCATTTTTTACGAATAACTTATGGATCTTCAGAGCCCCATATGCGAAAATTTTGATTATTTTAATTTATCCGCCGTACCAGAAATGAACCTCATCGGTAAAAAAAAATCTACTCGAAGCGCAAAAAGTAACTATTTAATGTGAAGAAAAATCTATTTTCTTGTAAAATAAAATAAAATTCAAATTATTTTTTATATTTTAATGATTTTATTCTAAAAATAAAAAATAGTATTTCGTAAAATAATTTTCAAAAAAAATATTTTTTTTTAATTTCTGAAATGAAAATTTTAAAATAAAATCGAAATTTATGAATTTATGGGGACTTAAAATAATTAGACGTAAAAAAACTGTTCAATCAAATTTTTAAAAAAAACCGAATTTTTTTTAGACCTCCACAAGAAAAAATCGAAATGAACCTCATCGGTAAAAAAAAATCTACTCGAAGCGCAAAAAGTAACTATTTAATGTGAAGAAAAATCTATTTTCTTGTAAAATAAAATAAAATTCAAATTATTTTTTATATTTTAATGATTTTATTCTAAAAATAAAAAATAGTATTTCGTAAAATAATTTTCAAAAAAAATATTTTTTTTTAATTTCTGAAATGAAAATTTTAAAATAAAATCGAAATTTATGAATTTATGGGGACTTAAAATAATTAGACGTAAAAAAACTGTTCAATCAAATTTTTAAAAAAAACCGAATTTTTTTTAGACCTCCACAAGAAAAAATCGAATTGCACGATCACAAAATTTGGGAATTACTTGATCTTGGAAATTTTCGCACAATAAAGTCCATGTCAGACCAAAATTCACACCAGATGGTCATTTTTTACGAATAACTTATGGATTTTCAGAGCCCCATATGCGAAAATTTTGATTATTTTAATTTATCCGCCGAACCAAAAATGAACCTCATCAATAAAAAAAATCTACTACAACCGCAAAAAGTGACTATCTGTGGTGTGAAGAAAAATCTATTTTCTTGTAAAATAAAATAAAATTCAAATTATTTTTTATATTTTAATGATTTTATTCTAAAAATAAAAAATAGTATTTCGTAAAATAATTTTCCAAAAAAAATATTTTTTTTTATTTCTGAAATAAAAATTTTAAAATAAAATCGAAATTCATGAATTTATGGGGACTTAAAATAATTAGACGTAAAAAAACTGTTCAATCAAATTTTTTTAAAAAAACGAATTTTTTTTAGACCTCCACAAGAAAAAATCGAATGGCGTCAAATCGCACGATCATAAAATGTCGAAATTACTTGATCTTGGAAATTTTCACACAATAAAGTCAATAAATACGGGTCAATGACAACAGATAGTCACTTTTTGCGAGTAACTTATGGATTTTCAGAGCCCCACATACGACATTTTGATTATTTTAATTTATCCGCCGTACCAGAAATGAAACTCATCGGTAAAAAAAAAAATCTACTCGAAGCGCAAAAAGTAACTATCTGGTGTGAAGAAAAATCTATTTTCTTGTAAAATAAAATAAAATTCAAATTATTTTTTATATTTTAATGATTTATTCTAAAAATTAAAAATAGTATTTGGTAAAATAATTTTCAAAAACAATATTTTTTTTTAATTTCTGAAATGAAAATATTAAAATAAAATTGAAATTCATGAATTTATGGGGACTTAAAATAATTAGACGTAAAAAACTGTTCAATCGAATTTTTTTTAAAAACCGAGTTTTTTTTAGACTTCCACAAGAAAAAATTGAATGGTGTCAAATCGCACGATCACAAAATTTGGAAATTACTTGATCTTGGAAATTTTCGCACAATAAAGTCCATGTCAGACAAAATTCACACCACATAGTCATTTTTTACGAATAACTTATGGATCTTCAGAGCCCCATATGCGAAAATTTTGATTATTTTAATTTATCCGCCGTACCAGAAATGAAACTCATCGGTAAAAAAAAATCTACTCGAAGCGCAAAAAGTAACTATTTAATGTGAAGAAAAATCTATTTTCTTGTAAAATAAAATAAAATTCAAATTATTTTTTATATTTTAATGATTTTATTCTAAAAATTAAAAATAGTATTCGTAAAATAATTTAAAAAAAAATATTTTTTTTTAATTTCTGAAATAAAAATTTTAAAATAAAATCGAAATTCATGAATTTATGGGGACTAAAAATAATTAGACGTAAAAAAACTGTTCAATCAAATTTTTTTTAAAAAACCGAATTTTTTTAGACCTCAACAAGAAAAAATCGAATGGCTTCAAATCACACGATCATAAAATGTCGAAATTACTTGATCTTGGAAATTTTCTCACAATAAAGTCAATAAATACGGGTCAATGACAACAGATAGTCACTTTTTGCGAGTAACTTATGGATTTTCAGAGCCCCACATACGACATTTTGATTATTTTAATTTATCCGCCGTACCAGAAATGAAACTCATCGGTAAAAAAAAAAATCTACTCGAAGCGCAAAAAGTAACTATCTGGTGTGAAGAAAAATCTATTTTCTTGTAAAATAAAATAAAATTCAAATTATTTTTTATATTTTAATGATTTATTCTAAAAATTAAAAATAGTATTTGGTAAAATAATTTTCAAAAACAATATTTTTTTTTAATTTCTGAAATGAAAATATTAAAATAAAATTGAAATTCATGAATTTATGGGGACTTAAAATAATTAGACGTAAAAAACTGTTCAATCGAATTTTTTTTAAAAACCGAGTTTTTTTTAGACTTCCACAAGAAAAAATTGAATGGTGTCAAATCGCACGATCACAAAATTTGGAAATTACTTGATCTTGGAAATTTTCGCACAATAAAGTACATGTCAGACAAAATTCACACCACATAGTCATTTTTTACGAATAACTTATGGATCTTCAGAGCCCCATATGCGAAAATTTTGATTATTTTAATTTATCCGCCGTACCAGAAATGAACCTCATCGGTAAAAAAAAATCTACTCGAAGCGCAAAAAGTAACTATTTAATGTGAAGAAAAATCTATTTTCTTGTAAAATAAAATAAAATTCAAATTATTTTTTATATTTTAATGATTTTATTCTAAAAATAAAAAATAGTATTTCGTAAAATAATTTTCAAAAAAAATATTTTTTTTTAATTTCTGAAATGAAAATTTTAAAATAAAATCGAAATTTATGAATTTATGGGGACTTAAAATAATTAGACGTAAAAAAACTGTTCAATCAAATTTTTAAAAAAAACCGAATTTTTTTTAGACCTCCACAAGAAAAAATCGAAATGAACCTCATCGGTAAAAAAAAATCTACTCGAAGCGCAAAAAGTAACTATTTAATGTGAAGAAAAATCTATTTTCTTGTAAAATAAAATAAAATTCAAATTATTTTTTATATTTTAATGATTTTATTCTAAAAATAAAAAATAGTATTTCGTAAAATAATTTTCAAAAAAAATATTTTTTTTTAATTTCTGAAATGAAAATTTTAAAATAAAATCGAAATTTATGAATTTATGGGGACTTAAAATAATTAGACGTAAAAAAACTGTTCAATCAAATTTTTAAAAAAAACCGAATTTTTTTTAGACCTCCACAAGAAAAAATCGAATGGCGTTAAATTGCACGATCACAAAATTTGGGAATTACTTGATCTTGGAAATTTTCGCACAATAAAGTCCATGTCAGACCAAAATTCACACCAGATGGTCATTTTTTACGAATAACTTATGGATTTTCAGAGCCCCATATGCGAAAATTTTGATTATTTTAATTTATCCGCCGAACCAAAAATGAACCTCATCAATAAAAAAAATCTACTACAACCGCAAAAAGTGACTATCTGTGGTGTGAAGAAAAATCTATTTTCTTGTAAAATAAAATAAAATTCAAATTATTTTTTATATTTTAATGATTTTATTCTAAAAATAAAAAATAGTATTTCGTAAAATAATTTTCCAAAAAAAATATTTTTTTTTATTTCTGAAATAAAAATTTTAAAATAAAATCGAAATTCATGAATTTATGGGGACTTAAAATAATTAGACGTAAAAAAACTGTTCAATCAAATTTTTTTAAAAAAACGAATTTTTTTTAGACCTCCACAAGAAAAAATCGAATGGCGTCAAATCGCACGATCATAAAATGTCGAAATTACTTGATCTTGGAAATTTTCACACAATAAAGTCAATAAATACGGGTCAATGACAACAGATAGTCACTTTTTGCGAGTAACTTATGGATTTTCAGAGCCCCACATACGACATTTTGATTATTTTAATTTATCCGCCGTACCAGAAATGAAACTCATCGGTAAAAAAAAAAATCTACTCGAAGCGCAAAAAGTAACTATCTGGTGTGAAGAAAAATCTATTTTCTTGTAAAATAAAATAAAATTCAAATTATTTTTTATATTTTAATGATTTATTCTAAAAATTAAAAATAGTATTTGGTAAAATAATTTTCAAAAACAATATTTTTTTTTAATTTCTGAAATGAAAATATTAAAATAAAATTGAAATTCATGAATTTATGGGGACTTAAAATAATTAGACGTAAAAAACTGTTCAATCGAATTTTTTTTAAAAACCGAGTTTTTTTTAGACTTCCACAAGAAAAAATTGAATGGTGTCAAATCGCACGATCACAAAATTTGGAAATTACTTGATCTTGGAAATTTTCGCACAATAAAGTCCATGTCAGACAAAATTCACACCACATAGTCATTTTTTACGAATAACTTATGGATCTTCAGAGCCCCATATGCGAAAATTTTGATTATTTTAATTTATCCGCCGTACCAGAAATGAAACTCATCGGTAAAAAAAAATCTACTCGAAGCGCAAAAAGTAACTATTTAATGTGAAGAAAAATCTATTTTCTTGTAAAATAAAATAAAATTCAAATTATTTTTTATATTTTAATGATTTTATTCTAAAAATTAAAAATAGTATTTCGTAAAATAATTTTCAAAAAAAATATTTTTTTTTAATTTCTGAAATAAAAATTTTAAAATAAAATCGAAATTCATGAATTTATGGGGACTAAAAATAATTAGACGTAAAAAAACTGTTCAATCAAATTTTTTTTAAAAAACCGAATTTTTTTAGACCTCAACAAGAAAAAATCGAATGGCTTCAAATCACACGATCATAAAATGTCGAAATTACTTGATCTTGGAAATTTTCTCACAATAAAGTCAATAAATACGGGTCAATGACAACAGATAGTCACTTTTTGCGAGTAACTTATGGATTTTCAGAGCCCCACATACGACATTTTGATTATTTTAATTTATCCGCCGTACCAGAAATGAAACTCATCGGTAAAAAAAAAAATCTACTCGAAGCGCAAAAAGTAACTATCTGGTGTGAAGAAAAATCTATTTTCTTGTAAAATAAAATAAAATTCAAATTATTTTTTATATTTTAATGATTTATTCTAAAAATTAAAAATAGTATTTGGTAAAATAATTTTCAAAAACAATATTTTTTTTTAATTTCTGAAATGAAAATATTAAAATAAAATTGAAATTCATGAATTTATGGGGACTTAAAATAATTAGACGTAAAAAACTGTTCAATCGAATTTTTTTTAAAAACCGAGTTTTTTTTAGACTTCCACAAGAAAAAATTGAATGGTGTCAAATCGCACGATCACAAAATTTGGAAATTACTTGATCTTGGAAATTTTCGCACAATAAAGTACATGTCAGACAAAATTCACACCACATAGTCATTTTTTACGAATAACTTATGGATCTTCAGAGCCCCATATGCGAAAATTTTGATTATTTTAATTTATCCGCCGTACCAGAAATGAAACTCATCGGTAAAAAAAAATCTACTCGAAGCGCAAAAAGTAACTATTTAATGTGAAGAAAAATCTATTTTCTTGTAAAATAAAATAAAATTCAAATTATTTTTTATATTTTAATGATTTTATTCTAAAAATTAAAAATAGTATTTCGTAAAATAATTTAAAAAAAAATATTTTTTTTTAATTTCTGAAATAAAAATTTTAAAATAAAATCGAAATTCATGAATTTATGGGGACTAAAAATAATTAGACGTAAAAAAACTGTTCAATCAAATTTTTTTTAAAAAACCGAATTTTTTTAGACCTCAACAAGAAAAAATCGAATGGCTTCAAATCACACGATCATAAAATGTCGAAATTACTTGATCTTGGAAATTTTCTCACAATAAAGTCAATAAATACGGGTCAATGACAACAGATAGTCACTTTTTGCGAGTAACTTATGGATTTTCAGAGCCCCACATACGACATTTTGATTATTTTAATTTATCCGCCGTACCAGAAATGAAACTCATCGGTAAAAAAAAAATCTACTCGAAGCGCAAAAAGTAACTATCTGGTGTGAAGAAAAATCTATTTTCTTGTAAAATAAAATAAAATTCAAATTATTTTTTATATTTTAATGATTTATTCTAAAAATTAAAAATAGTATTTGGTAAAATAATTTTCAAAAACAATATTTTTTTTTAATTTCTGAAATAAATATTTTAAAATAAAATCGAAATTCATGAATTTATGGGGACTTAAAATAATTAGACGTAAAAAAACTGTTCAATCGAATTTTTTTTAAAAACCGAGTTTTTTTTAGTTCTACAAGAAAAAATTGAATGGTGTCAAATCGCACGATCACAAAATTTGGAAATTACTTGATCTTGGAAATTTTCGCACAATAAAGTCCATGTCAGACAAAATTCACACCACATAGTCATTTTTTACGAATAACTTATGGATCTTCAGAGCCCCATATGCGAAAATTTCGATTATTTTAATTTATCCGCCGTACCAGAAATGAACCTCATCGGTAAAAAAAAAATCTACTCGAAGCGCAAAAAGTAACTATTTAATGTGAAGAAAAATCTATTTTCTTGTAAAATAAAATAAAATTCAAATTATTTTTTATATTTTAATGATTTTATTCTAAAAATAAAAAATAGTATTTCGTAAAATAATTTTCAAAAAAAATATTTTTTTTTAATTTCTGAAATGAAAATTTTAAAATAAAATCGAAATTTATGAATTTATGGGGACTTAAAATAATTAGACGTAAAAAAACTGTTCAATCAAATTTTTAAAAAAAACCGAATTTTTTTTTAGACCTCCACAAGAAAAAATCGAATTGCACGATCACAAAATTTGGGAATTACTTGATCTTGGAAATTTTCGCACAATAAAGTCCATGTCAGACCAAAATTCACACCAGATGGTCATTTTTTACGAATAACTTATGGATTTTCAGAGCCCCATATGCGAAAATTTTGATTATTTTAATTTATCCGCCGAACCAGAAATGAACCTCATCAATAAAAAAAATCTACTACAACCGCAAAAAGTGACTATCTGTGGTGTGAAGAAAAATCTATTTTCTTGTAAAATAAAATAAAATTCAAATTATTTTTTATATTTTAATGATTTATTCTAAAAATTAAAAATAGTATTTGGTAAAATAATTTTCAAAAACAATATTTTTTTTTAATTTCTGAAATAAATATTTTAAAATAAAATCGAAATTCATGAATTTATGGGGACTTAAAATAATTAGACGTAAAAAAACTGTTCAATCGAATTTTTTTTAAAAACCGAGTTTTTTTTAGTTCTACAAGAAAAAATTGAATGGTGTCAAATCGCACGATCACAAAATTTGGAAATTACTTGATCTTGGAAATTTTCGCACAATAAAGTCCATGTCAGACAAAATTCACACCACATAGTCATTTTTTACGAATAACTTATGGATCTTCAGAGCCCCATATGCGAAAATTTCGATTATTTTAATTTATCCGCCGTACCAGAAATGAACCTCATCGGTAAAAAAAAAATCTACTCGAAGCGCAAAAAGTAACTATTTAATGTGAAGAAAAATCTATTTTCTTGTAAAATAAAATAAAATTCAAATTATTTTTTATATTTTAATGATTTTATTCTAAAAATAAAAAATAGTATTTCGTAAAATAATTTTCAAAAATAAATATATTTTTTTAATTTCTGAAATGAAAATTTTAAAATAAAATCGAAATTTATGAATTTATGGGGACTAAAAATAATTATACGTAAAAAAACTGTTCAATCAAATTTTTTAAAAAAACCGAATTTTTTTAGACCTCCACAAGAAAAAATCGAATGGCGTCAAATCGCACGATTATAAAATGTCGAAATTACTTGATCTTGGAAATTTTCACACAATAAAGTCAATAAATACGAAACGTGACTAGGGCACAATCACAAATTTTAACAAAAGTTTTTACAAATTTAATGTAAAGTTTGTTTAAAAAAAACTTATTTTAATTGTAAAATGGCAAAATCTATTCTAAATAAATTTGACCATAGATGGCATATATATTTGAAAGCTGTTAAATGAAATAAGTAACATTTCTAAATCCGTCAGTAATTTTTCAAGCTAACAAAATGAATAATTGTCACATACAATTCTTATAGTGCACTATCGGGAAAAATATATTTATTTATTTAATTTTATAACCTATCATATAATAAATTTATCTTTTGTTGTCTTATCAAAATACAATAATTAATTTCATATAAAATAAAATAAAATCCATTTCGATTTTGATAATGCCAGGTATAAAACAAGATTAAATTGAAGGAAATATTTCAAGGAAATACATTCGCACACATTGAAATGGTATAATTTTTTAAATGTTTATTTTTTCTTTACGTCTAAATTGAAATTGAATAATTAATTTTTTCGCGCACATATATTAATAATTAAATATTTGAATATATAAAAAAATAACAAAAACATATTGAATTTCTTCTTTAGATGGATTTTAATTTCAAAATAATATTATGTCTTCCATCGTCGTTATTATAAATAAAGAATTAATGTTTCATTGAAAAAGTGCAGTTTTTTCCGCAATATTATTATCTATTCCATACGCATTTGGCAACTTGTCGTAACGAATTAGAATTATTTTTTTTATACATAATTCATTGACTATGATTGGAAACGATTATCGGATGTGACAGAAAAATTCTGTTTTGACAAAGAAATTTAACTTAACCCTTTAAGGAGATATATTTTTAAAGCACATATTATTTGAGTTTTGTGTCAAAAGGAGGATGTACAAGCATAAATAAAATTTTATATATATTTTAGTACGCAGATAAAATATTTGTGAAAGAATATAGTTGAAAAAAAAATTTAGTGGCAAATGAAATTTTCAAAACATTAAAACAATATAATGAGAAGACGTTAATTGAAATTTTCTTAGCAATTTTTTGTAGTTGTTTCAATTTTCATTGCAAAAAGAAAGATTTTAAATATAGGCAAAATTATTTAACTAATAGGAGATGACTTAAAATCCTTCGCCTGATCTTATGGCTTTTAGTTATTGAGTCAATTGAATCTTGTATAGATGTAGACGAAAATCTTTTCTTAATATTCACAAAGTTTAAGCCGCAGAAAGGTCAAATTCTTGTGAACAACGCGGAATTCATAATATTTTCATTTTATTGAGCATTTCACATTACCAGCTGAACCGGTTTCCTCGAATTTCCTGATTAGATGTTGAATTGTGCTCTCCGTTGACGTTTATTAAACCATAATGGGTAGGAACCTTAGATTAAAGAATACCTGGATAGGCCCGTACCGTATCTGTATACACAATTTTGTGGTATAATTATTGCGAAGCGGCGAGAAATGGCAATTATATATTATATATTTTTGTGTAGATTTTTTTTTGTGTAGACATAACACCCACTACCATCTAGTTTTCGTAATAGAAATTTATTGAATTGCAAAAGCATAATTTATATCATATTCATTTTAATTCAATTATTGGAAACAAAAATACAATTTAAACACAACAATAGGCAATTTTTATTTTTTGTACAATCTTTTGATACGAAATGGAATTCTATTTTACAAGTAGGTTTATTATTAAATTTTCGTAAATATTCACAGTGTTTCCCAAAAATAACCGAACTTTATATTTAAATCATACAACATTCAGCGCCATCTATTGAAAATTTGCAGCATTAAAAATATATTGTACATTCATCCTCTTTCAAACGCACCTAAATTCATGTAAATCGGATAACAGATGTGAAAGAAAAAGTGTGCTAATGTTACAAAACAAAAATGGAACAAAGAGCAACTATAAAATTTTGTGTTAAACTTGAAAAAAAATTCGCTGAGATATACGAATTGATGGAAAAAGTTTATGGTGAGATTGTATGAGTCGTACTCAAGTTTATACGTGGTTTACACGATTTAAAAATGGTCGTGAAGATTTTTTAAAATGACGACCTAAGGCCAGGTCGTCCACAAGCTAGTAATCGTGCTGAATTGGTGGAAAAAGTCCATGAAATCATTGGTATCGATGCAAACTTTACTACGATAATGTTGGATGAGGAATTAAATACGAGTTAAAAACACTATTTGGAGAATTTTAACTGAAGATTTGGGTAAAAGAAAGCTCTGTGCGCGTTTTGTTCCACATGAATTAAATGAAGACCAAAAAATCGCTCGTGTGGACCATTGCAAAGATATCGTTGAAACTGCTGAAAACGATCCAGATTTTCTTGATTCGATCATAACTGGTGATGAGTCATGGTGCTTTAAATATGACCCTGAAAACTAAGCGTCAATCTGCTGAATGGAAGTCCAAAGGCGAGCCAAAACCTCCAAAGGCGTAAAAGGAAGTCCAAAGGCGAGCCAAGACGAGCAAAAAAAAATACGTTTTCAGAAGTCTCGAATCAAGACAGAAGGTCAAACTGTTAATGGAGAATACTATTTAAGCGTTTTAGATCGTTTGTGGAAAAGAGTTGGTCGTGTTAGACCTGAATATCCAGCACCTCACGATAATGCACCACCTCACAAGCCCAAAAAAGTGAACGAATTTTTGATGAAAAAACGGATTTCTCTCATCAACCACCCTCCCCGTATTGGCCTGATCTATCACCATGTGACTACACATATTTTCTATTTCCAAAACTGAAAACCAAGATGAAAGGAGCATTTTATGATGATATCCCAGCCATTCAAGCAGCCGTAACCGAGGTGCTGAAGAACATTCCTATAAATGACATAAAAAAATCTATGCATGCGCTGGTTGGTCGTCCCAAACGTTGTATTGAGTCTAATGGAACCTATTTTGCATAAACAATAACTTTCAAAGATAATATGGTAATGTGTATTTTATTCTATATCCAAAAAGTTCGGTGTGTCAATCAAATATAAAGTGCCTCAATTTTGTAGACTTTCGGAGAGTTTAAAAACACGCCATTCTCCATGAAAGTGGTACCATACCGAAGTGCTTGCATACTTTTGTTGTTTTTAAAGTTGTTATTTTGACAATTATCAAAAAGTGCAATTAAAAGTGTTTTTTTTTCATCTATTTAGAAGTATTTACGAAAAAGTAAGTATTTATACAAATAGTTATATTATTAATAAAATATTTAATACGAAGTTTCGATTTCAGAAAAAGAAGTGTTTTTATGAAGAATTGTTTCTCATACAATAAAATGAGGAAGCCGGGAATATCTTTCTTTCGGTAAGTTGTACATCTTCATTTTTATTAAACAAAATAACAAAAATGTAGTTTCTGAACTGCCTAAATGGCTTTTAATGATTTATTTGATCCAAAAAGTGGTTAAAAAGTGAAAATTTCGGCATTCAATAAATGTAAACAAATGTGATGTTGACAGTTCAATGTTTACCAGAAAATAGTTCAGTGCCGGTGTACGTAAAGTGTGTGTAAGAAAGTTTAACGAAACGAAAATTTAAGGGAATATTAGTTATTAATTATTTAAGTACATTAAATTTTTCATCTTGTAATTTTGTTTTAAAGCATTTTGCTATAATGTTGTATACGATAAACTTCTATATTATAAAGAATTTGATGTAATGTTTTATGCAATTAATGCTTTCTTCTTTGATTTAATTTAAATGCACAATACCTATTTAAATTACCATTTCCATTCACAAACACACATTTATATTATAATGAAACTTTTTGGATCTACTTATGCTTGTTTAACATTAAAATTTATATTTATTAAGTTGCGTTGTGGTTTTATTTCAACATAAACATAATATCACATTCTCTGATTTAATTCATTTTGCATTTTTGGAATGGATTTTTATTTGTGCACATAATTGTTTTCATATAATCAAATAACTTGCAATTTATATTTTTATATACTCTTCTCCACATAAAAAATTCGGTTTTAATAAATAATATTTTAAAATAGAATACTGTGTTTTATTGCAAATTTGCCAAAACTAATTCTAGCAAACAATAAAATCAGCAATATTAAAAAATCTATTTGTTTTTCGTATAAATGACATCACATATGAAAAATGGTTTTAAAAGAACCGCTTCAATCGCATACTGAAGTTTAAAATTGGCCCCCCAATGATTTACGCCGTTTCTGTTATTTTGCATGTGCGTGCGTTCAACAAATGCATTGCCAACAAAATTGTGCCAAAATTTTTGTGTAGAGGCTTATCCAGGGTTTTCCAATAAGAGTGATATAATTTCTAAGTGACGTTTCGGCTATTTGTAATATGTCATGATCTGTCATTTTTTTCTTCATTGTATTCAGTAATGTTTACAATTTCATCATGGAGAGATATACGCAAGAACAACATTTACAAATTATTCAATTTTATGGTATTATCAAAATAATCGTCCTCCAATTGCAACTTTTCGTGCGCTTTTGCCATTTTATGTGTATGGTCGTAATAATCGTCCAACTGTGCTCGCTATTCATCGAATTGTTAAAAATGTCGAGCGTACATTTTCTTTACATAATGTTCAAGTGAGAATAAGACAAAGAACCGCTCGAAGTAATGAAAATATTGCTGCCGTTCAGGCAAGTGTTGCTGAAAACAGCAATTTGTCGATTCCAAGATATTCTCAAGAATTGGGACTGCCTCAAACTACAACCTGGCGGATTTTGAGAAAGGATTTGGGCTTGCATCCATATAAAATTGTTATCACTCAAGAACTGAAGTCATTGGACCACCGTAAACGTCGTGAATTTGCTGATTTTGCCTTGGAACAACTTGAAAACAATAACGATTTTTTTAAAGAAAATCATCTTCTCCGATTAGGCTCACTTTCATCTGAGTGGTGCGGTAAATAAACAAAACTGTCGATTCTGGTGCCAAGAAAATCCACAAATTATTCATGAACACCCATTAATATTCACCTAAATTGACAGTTTGGTGTGGTTTTTGGTCTGGTGGAATCATCGGTCCGTACTTATTTCGAAATGAAGCTGGCACCACCGTTACTGTCAGTGGAGAGCGGTATAGATCGATGATAACTAACTTTTTATGGCCGAAATTGGAAGAAGTTGTTTTTGACAACATCTGGTTCCAACAAGATGGGGCTACGTGCCACACAGCACGTGCAACAACCGAATTATTGCGAGAAAAGTTTGGATATTCGAATATTCCAAGAAATTTTGACATTGAATGGCCTCCAAGAAGTTGTGATTTAACACCATTAGACTATTTCTTGTGAGGTTATTTGAAGTCATTGGTCTTTAGCAATAAACCAAACTCTCTTCAAGTTTTATAATAGTCAATATTGAATGCGCTGTTTATGACATACGACTTGATTTAGTGGAAAAAGTGGTCGAAAATTGGGTTTATCGAATTCGTTCCTGCAAAAGAAGTTGTGGAGGCAATTTGAATGACGTTTTATTCAGAACTTAATTGTATCGATTGTACTTTACATTAAATAAAAGACATTTGAATTTCCTTAACAATTAGTGTGTTGTTTTTTTTAAAGAAATCATATCACTCTTTTTGAAAAACCCTTTAGTAAGGCTACACAGGTTTTGGCTCACAAAAATGGAAAAACCCCTTTAGTAAGACTCACAGGTTTTTATTTCCTTTATAATCTAAGGGGTAGGAACACATTTCCGACTGAAACTGAAAACTGCATGCAGTTTCCCTGCTGTCAAAATTTTAAAACCTTCACAATCTTATGGGAATGCAAAAAAAAAACTCCCTGCATGATTAAATGGTAATTATAGCAAAACACAAACGTATAAAAAAGTGACACCGCTGTCCAAAAGTAACAGGCTGTCATCAAAGATCGAGTCTCCCTATTAAAAAGCCCCACATTTTATTGTAATACATTTTTTTATCTTATTATCTATTTTATTATAACCTAATTACATTTTTGTACTTAAATTTTAGAAACAAATTATTCTGAACAGTGGAAAAATATTTTTAATGGGTGAGTAAGCAACAAATTAATTCCGTTATCTTAAGGTTCTAAATAAGATGAATTATTTAAAAAAATGCTAAAAGTTTCAATTTTTTCTTATAATAATTTCATTTTTAGTAGATAATGACTTTTCACAGCAATATTAATAAAAATAAATGAATATATTAATTTTTTTAATCATCAAATTTCTTGATTTTTTTATAGTATTAAATCACTTTAGTTTTTATCAAAATATTATTTTACACGGTGAATTGTTTTAATATTTTTTTATTGTAATAAAATTTAAAAAAATTATACAAAAATTAGTAGAACTCAAATTGTAAATTGTTGATAAGTTCCACATTTAATTGAAGAGAATTTTACTGGTTACATCAGCAATTAAGTGTGAAAATGAGCGTAAATTGAGATTATCCAATTAGATTGAGCGCATTTTCCTAGATTGAGCACATTTCTTAAAAGAGAATAACCGAATATTATATATTGAACTGAGCCGAATTAACATCACTTAAAATGGAACAATATAAAGAGTGCATGCAACAAAATGAATTTCGTAAAATGCATGGAATGTTTCCGCCGATATTGAAGCGGCAATACCACGAGGAAAATCCAAACCAATTGGATTCTATTCGGTCGGTCTGTTGGAAAATTGCCGGCCGACTTTAACCGAAGCCGATTAGTTCCGAATCGGGTTTTAGTCCGGATTCCGTGTGATCACATGGTTCGTTCACTGTGCACTTTTTGTTGTAACACAAGTTTTTTGTCTCTATCAGATCGAATTGCCGAGAGCCATGCGGGGGTCCAATCAGCCGAATATGTCAATCATAATACAATCTCTAAGCTCCTTGATGGCCCTCTAAGTCCTTTTTATGAATAATAGTTATTTATACACAAAATACCAATTCCAATTCAATAAGATTTACAAAAAAAAAAAAACTAACCCCCAACGTCAAATTAAAAGTCCAAATCGTTACGTAACATGTTATATGACTTTGCTCAGACAAATATATTCTATAGATTAAGTGATAATAATACGGCAATTTTTATGAACACACTCATCATTATGCACTAATATTATAAATAATTCTGACCTTTCTTTTTATCGGCTATTATATTAGCAACATCTGATATTAATTTTCCACCGGAGTCTTCTTTTTTTTCTGAAATTTCTACTGATAGTTGCACATTTTCCTCTAATTCTAATGCCATTTCATATAAAAAAAATTCCAGCAGCTCAAATTTATTGTTTCGTTTTTAAACTTCAATAACTAATGTTAAATATTCACAATTAATTTAGATATGATTAAATTTTATAGTAAATTATTATAATATTAAGAATTTACTATTTCCTATTCACACAATACAAATCAATTTAAAATCGAATCCTTAAAGCAATACCGTCCCGTTGAACACATTCGGATACTTCAATACTCGCACGAATAGATCTCTTCTATATTTTGTCGAGAACAGAACGATGACTGAACCATTCAATTCTGTCACCATGCACCCAAACACATTGAATCAGCCCAGCAACGTCGCAGTTTTAACAAATCCACCTAATCTGGCAATACTACATAACAGAATTGTCCGAAACTTTCATCATTCATTCGGATAAATACGGATGATTTTTAATTCGACCAAATATTCGACAAGACATTGAATATACATTAAAATATAGTAATTAATAAAATTTTTAATATGACAAAAATTTAATTAATTTTTATATAAAAATTTTCCATTTTGTTTGCATACTGTGTTTTTAAAATGATATTTTTAATTTAGCAAAAAAAAAAACTCATAAGTATTTTGTTACGTGATTAAATATTCAGAAAAGAAAATTGAAAAAAATTCAAAAAAAAGTTATTTGAATATTAAATAGTAAATTTCACCATACATTACGTCATTTATTTAAATATATAATTTCGAAAATTTATCCAAATAGAAAATATAAAATGTATATTATGCAAATTTGATATGCATTAAGAAATTTTTGAGCGCAAAATAATTCCTCAATGAAAATATAATTATTATTATAAATTTAACATGTGTTTATTTTGAATTTATATTAAAGAAAGAAAAAAAATCCATACTTTTAAATCAATACTTATAGGGCAGTACTTTTTTTTGCCAAAGTACAAAAATATTGTTTTGACATTTAAGCTTTGATCAGTAGAAAAGGCTATCGAAAAGGTTTTTGTGTGTTTAGGATTGTCATTTGATTATAAAACAATTATAGCCTAGAAAATAATCAATTTAACACATAAAAATGTCAAAAATGCGAATGGAAGATGTTGAAGAATTTATCGTTGAACCAAATACTGAGAAAGAAGGCGGCGGCAGTAAACATAAAGAGGAATATAAGAAAAAACCTGCAATTAAAACACCGCTAGATATGCAAAGATGGAAATTGGAGAAATTGATGAAAAATCCTGTAAATTCTATTTAAATGAAATCACAAAAAAAAATATTTAAAGAAAGAAAAAAAAATATAATATTAATTTATTTTTAAGGATAAACCAATAATAATACCACAACAGCATAAAGAAAAGGATTTTATGCAATCTGTCCCAACATTTGTAAGGAATGTAATGGGTTCAAGTGCTGGTGCTGGATCTGGAGAATTTCACGTATATCGTCATTTAAGACGAAAAGAATATGCTCGACAAAAATTCATACAAGCTAAAAGTATTCGTGAACAATTAAATGAAGATTATCAAAATAAAATAGAAAAAAATCGTCTACTAGCTGAATCAAAAACTGCCAAAAAACGAGCGAAACGATTAAAACGGAAACAAAAAATGAAACAGCTAGGTAAAAAACCTAAAATCGATAATTCAAAACAGGAATCTGAACCAGATAATAATAGCGAAAGTGATGATGGATCTGAAAATGAAAAAGATAAAGATTCGGAAACTGAAGATGGTAATGCAGATAAACAAGATGAAAAAGACTGTGAAATGAATACAGTAGAAGAACAACAATCTTCTAATCTCAAACAAGCAACCGATTTAGTCGAAGATATAAATTCAGATATTAATAATACAGAAATTCAATATAATAAGCAAGACGCTGAAACAGACAATATCCCTGAAAAAGAAACAAAACTAAACAATAAAGATGAAAATAGTGATTTAAATGAACTTTCACCATCTACAACCGAATCAAATTCTGAAGAGACCAAAAGTACAGAAATTGAAGCTACACAAGATCAAGATACCATCAATCAAGAGAAAGAACAAGATAGCTGAAGTGATTTGAAATTTTAAATAACGCTTAATTTGTTTTGTACTATTGTCACAACAAAAAAATTAACTAAATATATAGTTTAATTACCGAATAATTGTTTTTTTTTTTTTTATTTTATTTTACAAATGGATATTTTGTTTTCATTTAATGTGTTCGCTTCCAAAATTTGCAAGACCCAATATAATATGGTAAACATATGAGTAGAAGAAAATAAAAATTTTAAAAATATAAAAAATAATTAATAAAACAACACAATTCTTAAGATAGAATACATATTTATTTTAAATAAAATAAATGTAAAATATTTTATTATATTGTATGTAAAACAAAAGAAAATTAAGTTGAAGCTGCAATTCTATAATTAATTTAATATGTTTAATGTATAGTATAGTAGTAGCCTGCCTGAACTTTAAAGGCAATTTAATTATCAGATTTTGTTAATACTTATTTCGCTTTTGTTTTTTATTATCAATACTTATTTATTTTATTTCGGAATAAATTATTTGCTTAAATTTCAATAACATATTTAAGTTTATGAATAAATGATAGAATATTTAAAAAATATCGTTCATTTTTAAATATTTGATGATATTTATATGGTATGTATAATAATTATTTATTATTTAATTTTATAATGTATCGTTAAATAAAGTTCTTTTCAATGTTATTTATTATAATATTGTAGTATATATGGATACAATTTGAATTCAATTCGTTAATTAAATTTAATTGCAATTATTTTATGATTTATTATGCATTATTTCTTATTATAAAGTATGTTTATTTTCAAAGCTATTTAATATAATAATAATTATAATAATCAGTAATAATAATACAGACCATTTAAATATGTATGTATATTTATTTATTTATGTGCATTAATTAATAAAGCAACATCGAGCAAAATACCATATGTTATGTTATGATTTTACTTATTTTTTTATATTACATTTTACGTTAAAATGTTAGAATCTTCATTTACAAATAGTTTAGTTTATGGTATACACTAAATTTGTGTTACAATTACTCTTTTAAGATTCGTTTTTCATTCATTTTTGTTTTATAAAATTTTCCAATATAATTGCGCTCAGATTTACTATGTCATATTATTATTTTTACTATTAAGTTTTTTTTCCTTTCTCTAATTATAACTATATATAAGATAAGATTCTAACTAAAAACAAAATTATACACATAATATAAATAATTTATGCAATTTGAATATGTAATTTAATTGAACAAGAAATTTTTTTCAATATTTTTGAGGAATATCTTTAAATTTGTTGGTATTTTATATGGAAAAGATACACTTTTTTTTTGTTTGGTATTTGTATACAAAAATAATTTTTTTATTGTGTTAATTTCTTTTTAATAATATTATATTTTCAATGTATACGAATAAGCTTAGATAATTTTTTTGTCAACTATTGAGTTTGCAACAAATTCTACAATTTACAAGTTGTTGTTTTTGTTTTTGAAAAACATCCAAAATGTTTACAATTTTTTTAAGCTCCAATTTCATATGAGTAAATAATTAGGAAATTTTTTTTTTCAGATCAAAGTTATATGATGAAGGTATTTTAAAAATTTGATTTTAATCACGTTGAGGATATTTTCTCAACTTTAGGCAGTTTTAAAGATTTGATTTTAAATTGTTTCAAAATTAAATTTTAGTTTAAAAAAATATTTTTATAACTGGAAAAAGACTTCTTCCTCCATAAGGGTACAAAAAATTTATTATATATCAAATAAATTTACTTAATTGTAAAAGAAATTATTTAGTAAAACTATACATTTTGTTATTATCAATTAGATCAACGTGCTGTTCGAATAAGTTTCTTTCAGTTTATTTTCAATAAGTTTTGCTATATTTTATTGCATCAAATAATTTAGAGTTTACACACGAGTATTTTTCAAATATTTTCAATTAATATTATTCTATAAACTTCTGTTATTATTTATATTCAAAGAAGATTATTAACTAAATATATTATACATTTTTAAGTACTATAATTTTTATTTTTGTTTTTTATTTATTGTTATTTTCATTGCTATCAAATTATTATTAACTTTAAAGCAACGAACGTTAATAGAATATAAATAGATAGTTTTTATTTGTAAATTACTTCTAATCTACCTTTTAAATGAATTAATATTTAATAATTTTTTAATATCTGTATTAACTGGACGAACTAACAAACAATTAAATATTTTTTATAATTTATATTATTTTACTTTTTAATTTTCCTTTTTTTTCTCGAAATGATTCTACTTTGAATAAAGTTATGCATTATTTTTTTGGTGTATACAAATTAACTGCGTACAAGAATCAGTTTTAAGGAGTGTTGTGTTTTTTTTGTATAGAAAAAACGATATTTTTACAAAGTCAAAAATATTATTAAGCAAATAAAACAAAACTAAAAGAAAATATTTTTTTTTTTCATTTAATTAAAAGATTTTTTTTTTGGTATTATAAAACCCATAAAACAATATTAAACGGTTTAACGTTAAAGGAAAATATAAGAAAATTTGAAATTCTGTGCTGCATTAAACGCTATTTATTGAAAATAAAAAAGGACTTTAGAAATTCTCAGCAGTTTTAACTTTATAAAATTGGTAGACTTATTAAGTTGAGTCAGTGAATTTTCTTATTTCGAACAAAATGTACTTTCAGTTGTTCTTAATAAAGTTTTCTCTCTTTTATTATCGATTTCTTCTAATTTTGATTTAAAAATTCACCTTAACTTGTGTTTGAAATATTATAACTATTAATTTGTTTTAATTAAAACAAAATTATATTAGTAAAATCACAAATAAAAAATAAAAATTTAGTCTAAAAAAGCTTCCTGCAAAATAAAAATCTGAAAAATAAAACGAACAAAAAATCAGTTTTTTTTCTTTTATTTATTTCCAATTCATTTTCTTATTTCTGTTTGTTATCTGTTTGCTTGTTTCTCAAAAATTCTACTATTAAATTCTTATTGATTTTACAAAGCAATTACTAAATAAATTATTACGATATCTAATATTTGCAAATTTGAACTTTAAAATTTATTTCAATATAAATTTAATTAATGTATTTTTATGTGCAATTAACTCGTATAAATTTCTATTTAAAAAAAATTTTTTTTTTTTTTTTTTGAATATTGGAAAAATAATAAATTTATTTTCTTAACCAAAAGTTAAGAAATTTTATATTTTTCGTTGAAAACATTTTTTGATCGAGATTATTGCATAAAAAGTACTTATGAAATTATTTTATAAAATAACTCTCGAACTTTTTTCCATTTTGAACTGTTAGCAATTTCCTATTCAATTATATATAATGTTGTTGTTTGAAAGTAAAAACAATAATTATTTTGCACAAATAATAATTGTGAGAAATATATATGCGAATTAAAAATTTCTCCTAATAATAGTACTTTAGGCATAATACCGTCCAGTTAATAAATAAAAACAAACTAATATTAAATAGTTTTGTATATTTTTAAACAAACTGGAAACGGTATCCATTTTCTTTCGTTTTCTTGCTCTTCTTCTCTACTAAACATTTATAAAAGCGGACGTATTACTAAAGTATCATAAATAATAATACATAATTTAATTGAGTACAAATTACAATTCAAATTTGATTTAATCAAAAATGATGTGTTACTATATTATATATATATATATATTATATTATTATTTTTTTAAAACTATTTTTATAAATCAAAATTTTAAAAATATCCCGTAAAAGCAGGTAATGCATTCACAATTTGCTTTTGCTTATTCACTCCATTTTAGTATTTGTATATTAACTTGAACATGTTTTTACTGCACCTATATATGAGTGAGTAAAATTTTCTAGATTCAGAATTATAATACTATATTTATTTTCATTTTCTTTTTGTGAATAATTCACCACCAACAATGATGGTGATATTTGTAGAGATGATATTGATAATCTTAATAGCAGCAATGATGGTATTGGTGGATGTGTTTACCGTGATTGGTGTGATACACATTTACATTGCAATCATTTTATAATTATTTTTTTTCTTTTACATTAAATATATATATATATATCAAAAATTCAAATTAAGGGCTAAATTATATTAAAACTCAGATTTTATATATTCAATTGTTATTCAATAAAAATATGAACAACAAAAAATAAATTATAATATTTGTAATATAGATTTTCTTAAAAATATAATATAATAATTACGCTTTATAATAATAATAGTAATAATATTAAATTGAAAAAAAAAATAAATTACAAAATATATAAATATGTATATGCTTTTAAAGTTTATCATTTCTTATATTCTTTATTTTTTTTACAAAACGTTTTTTCTCTAAACACATTTTAATTCATTTCTCAAAATATTATAAACTATATGTTCAGAAGAGCATTTTTGGGGATTCTTTTTCTATTTGCAAACTCACGAAATTACCATTAATGACAATAATAATATTGAAAAATAAATTGTTTTCTCGTTGTCCGCTTACAAAACTTATGCTCTTGATGTCAGACTTGTTCATTTATTTATTATTTTTTTCAAAAAAGAAATATGACCAAAGGAATTATTTTTATATAGAAAAACAAATTTTTGCCATAGATGGTCTATTTATATTGTATTTAATTTGATTTGATCTTATTTAATAATTTTGTATTTATATTTTGTTTTTGTTTTTTGTTTCTTGGATTGTAATAAAATTGATTCTTTTCAAATATTTTCATAGGAATAAATTTTTGCGAAAAATTCTTTGCTTTAATTGAATAACCCTTTTAAAGAAGAAGAAAAACTGCTGATAATATTATATTGCCTTTTTTCATTGACTTTCGATAATTTTAATTTGAAATTTTAATTAGTTTCAAATGATAACTTTTATTAAAAGTTATAAACCAAAATTTATTTGACTTTTTCTTATAATTTTATATTATTATTATTATTATTTATCTAAAGTATTCTTCATAAAATTTTTCTTTCATTTTCGTGGTTTCTGCTTTGTCTTTTCACTTACAAAATATTTATTTAAATAAAATATAAATTGAGAGAAGGTGGCAAGGTTTTCTTTTAATTATAATTTTCCCTTGTTTAATAAAGCTTCATATTTAACGGCATTCCCATACTTTGACAGTTTGGTCTACGCTTCCAGAAATTACATATGGATGTGTTTTATGGAAATCTAAAGTAAACGTTTAATAATATCATTAAAAATATTATCGATTAAAAAGTAAAAATTATAGTTTGATTTTTCCAAATATAATATTTGCAAAACTACTTTATATTACTTACCGACAGAAGTGCAAAAGTGTTGATGAGCATATAATGTCTTCATGCATCGTTTATTGCGCAAATCCCATACACGAATTGTCTTATCATCACTAGCTGATACCATATATTTTCCGCCCGGATGGAATGATATTCCCCTCACCCAGTTGTCATGTCCAGTCAGCGTAAATAGACAAATGCCAGCACTGACATCCCATATCTAATTTGATGATTTTTTTTTTAGTTAGTTATTAAATTATTTTACGATAAAAACAAAGTAATGGTATCATTTCAAAATTTCACTTACACGAATTGTTTTATCCCTTGATCCAGAAGCAAGGAACGGTCCTTGATGTATTCCTTTTTTATTATCTGCGCCTGCAGCTTCGTTTATAGCAGATGATGCGGATTCAGGAGCCCAAGCGATGCACTCAACTGTATGATCATGTTCCCTTAATTCAACCTTATAAATAATAAATGATGTTAAAAAAATGTTAATAATAAAATAAGTTAAATTAAAAGTAATTATTGTCACCAATACTAGTTTTAATTACCTTGCAGTCTTTTGAATTTATCAGCCACACTCTTATAGAGTGGTCATTTGAGCACGACGCAAAGAAACCGCCGTCAATATTAACTCTTACCATTCTAACCCATTCTCTATGGCCTGTATAAGTTTTTACACAATAACTGTTGAACATTGAAAAAAACGATGATATTTTAGAAAGTTATCCAAAAAAAAAAAATCAATTCTTTTTTAACTTACCCCGTCGCAACTTCCCACATTTTGATTGTTTTATCACGTGACGCTGACAATACAAAATCACCAGCCGGTACGAATGCCACTGATGAGACGTTATGATCATGACCGTGCATTGTTTTGACACATTCGTATGTCTGTTGGAAGTCCCATAGCTTTATAGATAAGTCAGCGCTGCAGGATGCTTCATTATGATAAATTTTATAATTTAATCATTTGTTTTTGTTTAAAAAAAAACATAATTAATTAGATTTGAAGATTACCCAGTAGTTTGCCTTGAGTATCGAACGCAATATCTTGTACGGAATCTGTGTGACCTTTCAAGCTTCTTTCGTATTCTCCTGTTTCAAAATCCCAAATCTTTATTGTAGCATCCTCCGATGCAGATACCATTAAACTAAAAATAGGGTGAAATAGTACCTAAAATGAGAAATTAAAAAAAAATTTATTAAAATTATGTAAAAAATAGGAATTTTTTTAAATGTGATTTAAAAAAAAAAAAAAAAATTACTCTCGTAATGCTAGCTCGATGTCCTGATAGAGAAAATTTTTCTGGAGGTCGAGGTATCCATTCGCCGGGACTCCGCTTCGATTTGGTTGGGGCACCTTCGACAACTTCTTTCTCGGCCTCAGATAATTTTGTTTCCAATTCCATGACTTTCTTCTGCAATCTTATCACGGATGTCCATTTCTTTTCTAATAATCCACAAAACTTTCTTTCGATTTCTGTGGGAACGTCTGCTTCTTTGCGAAAGACATCAAGGGTGTCGGAATACCCATTGCTGCCCAGATAATCGGCAATCGCTTGGTTACTTTAAATGAAGAAAATGAAAAAATTGTTGTATTTTTTTTTTAAATATATTTGCGGAAGTTATTAATTAGATTATATAAAGAAAATTTTTTACTTACAGCTCCTCGCGCTGCCGTTGCGACAACACCATTTTCATGCTGTTTTAAATATCCGAGGTTTCAACGTATTCCGGTATTTTAAGTCAAAATAAAAATCTAAAAAAAGGAGAAGATAAAAATATATCGTTTTGAATATATTATAAGAGAATAACAATGGAACATGATTTGAAAATATAAAAACAAATGCATATTATTTTCAATTTGCAGGTATTTGAAAGAGAAAACGAAAAGGAAAAAAAATGGAGCTAAACCACATCCAAACATGGACATCTGAGAGATCAAAACAAATGCAAGTAACTTAAATTAAAAAAAAAGAAGAAAAAAAACCCTCGAGTATGTACGCTACACTCGTACGAGCACAAAGCGGATAGAATTTCAGTTGTTTTGAAACGAAAATCATTTTAAGATGACTACCACGAAATGAGCGCAACGATTTTCATATTTACGATCAAGAGAACTTATGTGTAATTCTGCTAGCCAACAACCAATCACTGATGCTCATACTGAAATTGAAAACTGAATTTATTTAAATTCATATCGTAACGCTATGGATTATTAATTTCTCAGTAGTAAACATTACCTAAAGAGAGCGAAAATAAAAACTAGAAGAGCAACAAGAGAATCTGTTTGTTACACAATGCAGTCATATGGAACATGGAGTAGTAGTGCTTATTTTTATTTTTATTTTTTGAATATTTATAACTATTTCTTTTTTAGCTCAATATTTGTTTACATAAGTTAAAACAAAATGCATTAAATAATATTTATATTATGAAGGTATTATTTCTGCTTCTATATATAATTATTTTTTTGTTTCATATTTCACTCGGACAACAGGCAATTGCTAACGCATGGAGATAATTTTAGACAAGCTTTTTTTGAGGAAAAACAAATTCAAAAATCATCGTTACACTCATCGGCAATCGATATCTTCCAAATTTTATCGTAGAATAAGCAAAATTGCTATATACGAGGTCTGTTCAAAAAGAATCGCGAATTTTGAATTTCCGCGGGCTACGTATATTCGATTTTCGACTTTTTGTGGCGTTACGTTGGTACTCATGTCTCTCACTTATGCCGACAAGTTCGGCCATTTTGAATGTTTAGTTAATTTTTGACAGCTGCTTTGCTTGCACGTGTTTTGGCTCGTCTTCGGTTTTTGCTCAATTTCGACCAAAAACAGCATCGCATTAACATTGCTAAGGAGCTATTGGACCCTGTCCGCGACGACCCAAAATTACTCCAGAGGGTTATAACTGGTGACGAATCATGGGTTTATGGTTATGACGTGGAAACCAAAGCTCAATCCAAGACCGAAAAAAGCGCGCCAAGTTCGGTCGAATGTGAAGATTTTGCTTAGTTTTCTTCGATTTCAGGGGCGTGGTGCATCATGAGTTCTTGCTACAGGGTATGTGTAGAACGGTCAATAAGGAATATTACCTGCAAGTTATGCGCAAGTTGCGCGAAGCAATCCGCTAGAAATGCCCGGATTTGTGGAAGAACAAAAATTGGCTTTTGCCATTTTTGGGCAAAACCAACATACTAACATAATAATGCCACAGCCACCGTATTCCCCAGATCTGGTCCCCTCTGTGGCTTTTTCTTGTTCCCGAAACTAAAGAGCCCCATGAACGGACGACGCTGCGCTACGATTAAGGAGATAAAGACGACATCGAAGGAGGAGCTGAACAAGATCACAAAAAATGATTATTTTGAATTGCTTCGAGGATTGGAAAAAACGTTGAGACAAGTGTATAATATCTGGTGGGCATTACTTTGAAGAGGACAAAATAGATATTCATGAATAAATAAATAATTTTTGAAAAAACACAAATTTCGCAATACTTTTTGAACAGACCTCGTATGGGGCTCTAAAAACCCCCAAGTGACACTATAGGTTCGCATTTTTTTTTTAAATTCAGGAGAGACTATTACCGTCAATTCTATGGCTGTAAGATGACTAATTTTTTTCGACCGAAGTTGAATATATTAATTTTGACACACAGCGCCACAAGTCACACAGTGGAAAAAATTCCCAGGATGTGTAATTTCAAGATTTGGTCCAGATTAAAACCTGATTGTGTATTTTCGAGAAAGATCATTTTTACTAAGACGATTTTCAAACTTGAGAGCATTCAAAAATTCAGTAACCGTTTCGTAGGATTTATGGCATGGTAGCATCACTGGCTTTTATTTTTTTTTTAAAATGAGGATGGAGTTGTCGTTACTGTCAATGGTGAGCGACACAAATCGATGATAATGAACTTTTTACGGTCTAAATTAGAAGATATTTATTTAACGAACATATAGTTTCAACAAGACGGTGTTACGTGCCACACAGCCAATGCCAAAATCGATTTATTGCGGCAAAATTTGACAAATCGATAATGCAGATGTAAAGTCATTGCAAAATGTTGCGATTTAGCACGATTGGATTTTTTCTTGTAGGGTTATTTAAACTAATTGGACTATGTCAATAAACCAGCAATCATTGATGAATAAATATTGAATATTGACCGACAAATACGTGCATTATTGAACAAGACTATCGAAAATTGAAACCATCGTATTTGGTTCTGTAAACGGAGCAAAGGCAGCCATTCGAATAATGATATTTTCAGAACATAGAATATACTTTAAAATAAAAGAATAAATTTGCTTCTGTCATATTTTTTACTTAGACAAGTTTTCGAACTTGAGAGGATACAAAAATTCAACCGGAAATATGCGAAAAAATCATTGGAAAACAATCAAATTAGCAAAAAAAAGAATCAAGTCCTGGCAAAAAGTGTCTGGAGCACTTATTTGAATAATGATATAGGTTCAAGTAATATCATTAAATAAAAACTTAATTAAAATCTAAATTTTAGTTGCGTTTTATTTAAATTTTCCTAAGCACAAATTGTATAAATCTTTTTTTTTATACAATTTGTGCTTAGGAAAATTTAAAAAAAACGCAACTAAAATTCCTCGACCCAACAACTTCATTCCCTGGTCCCCTATTTAAACTTCTACAACATACTATTTTGCTCCACAAAATATAACAAAATTCTCAACATTCTATACTACTAACCACAGACCGGTCTCTCTCAGATTTCCCACACGTACTACAAAGTCGCCAAATGGCCTCACGGTCGTGGCGCTATGAAGTGGCCCCTCGCAAACATATTGTTGTATAAACAAACAAACATATTTCAGCCTAAAAGTATTTATTGGTATTGCCAAAATTCATAGAATATTAATATTTTCATTTCAGGAGCAAAGGGAAAATATTTCCAATTGATACTCATCAAAAAGGATGTTAATCTCAAAAAATCTCAAAAAATGGATGTCAATATTAATCTCAAAAAATGAATGTACCAATATTAATACTCAGAGAATAATAGTTTGTTGTTTGCAATAATATTGAAATTTTTAATTCCTATTTCATTCTTTCACTATAAAGTACATATATTTAAAAACCAAATTTAACTCATAACAAAAAAAAATTGAGAAAAAAATCGTTTTTACTTAGACAATTTTCGAACTTGAGAGGATACAAAAATTCAACCGGAAATATGCGAAAAAATCATCCAAAAACAATCAAATTAGCGAAAAAAAGTATCAAGTCCTGGCAAAAAGACTCGTGGCACTTATTTGAATAATGATATAGGTTCAAGTAGTATCATTAAATAAAAACTTAATTAAAATCTAAATTTTAAGTTGCGTTTTATTTAAATTTATTTTCCGGAGCACAAATTGGATAAATCTTTTTTTATTTAAATCACAGGAAAATTACCAGTTTCATATAAATACATATTTCAGTCTAAATGGATGTATTGGTATTGCCAAGATTCACACAATATTAATATTTTCATTTTAAGAGCAAAGAGAAAATATTTCCAATCGATACTCATCAAAAAGGAAAATCTCTACAATATTAATCTCAAAAAATGAATGTACCAATATTAATACTCAGAGAATAATAGTTTGTTGTTTGCAATAATATTGAAATTTTTTATTCCTATTTCATTCTTTCACTATAAAGTACATCTATTTAAAAACTACATTTAACTAATAACAAACAAAAAAATTAAAAAATTTTTTTTATATCTAGAAATGACATTTCAGTGAGGCATTCTACTAAATGACTCATTCCACCTGCAACGATGATGTAAGCATACTAGTATATAGTGTTGATTACTAACATATATTTTGTTAATTATAATTATTTTTACTTCCCATTTTAATATAATTTAATTTTTATTTCTCACCTGATAAAAGTTTCAACACAAAAACTATTTACCATATTGCATAATTGTTTGTACATCTTTCTATGATAATATGAAATGCATACAAAACTTACTCTACACACGTTCTTATTATGTACTGTGACATATTCAATGTGAGTTTAAATAATGGCATGCGATATTATTTACATGGATGTCTGTCTACAAAATAAATATTGTTTTGATAATTTTAAATTTCCAGAACCTATTATGTTTGTAAAAAGAAATTTTTTTCTGGTTTTTAAGTAAAAAAGGAAATACTCTTTTTATACTTTTTAACCTATACTCCTACCAATTTTATTTGTTTGGCTTTATACGATAGCCCTTGTTGGTCTCTTAAAACTTGAGCGGATTTTTTGTAATTCGATCACTCAAGAGGGATAGTAAAATTGATCGATAAATTAGCATATACCAATTCTTATCGGTAAATATTTGTTAGCATTTGTATAAATACGGATATATCTAAACTACGGAGAAAATATTTATACATGTGGGAAGAAGCCATATAAATAAAAAATTTTATATGAGGAAATATAACAACCTTTACAACTGAGACTTAAATAATTTGTGTAAATGTTAGTACAATAAATTGAGGAAAAAATAAACAAACAACTTTTCACAAATTTCGCTAATTTTTAGAGTCCATTATTTTCGGAAACATTTACTGTTTCATTCAAAAAATTAATTTTTCTTTTAAATAAAATAGTAAAATTTGCCTCATTAGATAAAATTAGTTAGTTCGTCGACAATCAAAATGAGATCAATTTTAATTAAGTTAAAATTATCATCTAATGTTGTTGGATTTTTTTTGAAGTATACTTCATATATTGGAATAAAATAATTTAGAATTTCAAGTGAAATAAATTTTTTCGAAGAAAAATAAATTTTGATGTCTTCTTTGAAATACTAAATAAATTTTGTTAAACAGAATTTTTTTTTAATCAGGTGATAAAATGCATAAAACTTTTGGAATATTCAATTTTGTTTAAAAAAATTGTAATTTATTAAATTCCCTTATTTTTTGTTTAAAAAAAAGTGTAGAAAAATAACATCCCTTAAATCACTTCCATTTGTTTGTTGGCAGTTAATGTCTCTTTCTAAACGTTTTTGACTCTAAATTTGCAATTTCTGTTCGAATATTCTGCTTTAGTTCCCGAATGTTTTGTGGTTTGTTCACGTAAGACCGTTGCTTCAAGAAACAAAATTAGCGACCGTCAAATCTGGAGAACGAGTTGTTCAAGTGAAATTCGAATTTTTTTTTGGGAATTATTTGATCGTCAAGTTCTTGAAGAATGGCCATAGTCGCTCTCGCGGTATGAGCTGTAGGTACATCTTGCTGGAACCATATGCCAGGGTTATTCAGAACTCTGAATAACCACTCCAGAGACCGTCGTGGATGCTCACTCTCCCCTTCGAAAAAATATGGACCGATAACTCTATCGGCCATACTTCCACAACAAACAGTGCATCTAAGAGGTTGTAATTGACACTGGATTCTCGCATTCTCAATACACCAAATTCGGAAGTTCTGTTTATTGACATATCCATTTAAATGAAAATGTTCTTTATTAGTCATAAGATTATTCAAAAAGTTGGGATTATCTGTTGCAAGCTGAATAAATATAGTAGTAGCCGTTGTGAGGTATCCCTCGGCAATAATTCGTCGGCCATTTTGAATTTTGTATGGAAACATCCTCACATCAAGTTTCAAAATGCGTCGTTGCGATGTTAAGGAGATCATTACGAACATATCATCAAATACTGCGCCCCGCTCTTCAAAACGGAGAGTGTTTATTTTCAGCAACTACAAATTGTCATTTGGAAGTTGGTTTGTTTATGACTAAAAACCCGAATACAATTTTGAAGAGTGCCAATTTTGTCGCTTTAAATTTTTTTAAAAACTTCAGAATCTCATGGGTGAGCACACAATTTCGAAGAGCGGCGAGAACAAGCAATGTTGTTCTTTGTCGAATTAACTCTCGTTTCTATATGTTTTCAAATAGACCGTGTGGTCATATTTGAAATTTCAAAGTCTTCTGGTTACTGTCAGTTGCATTCAGCAAGGTTTGCAATTAATTCATGGAAAGATGCACGCCTCAACAACGCTTGGAAATTATCCAATAAACAAAATTGAGGCGCATTTTCATCTCTCTGGATTGGTGAATAAACAAAATTGTCGTTATTGGGCAGAAGTCAAACCACAAATTATTCACGAGAAATCTTTACATTCTGAAAAAGTAACTGTTTCGTTGGACCTTATTTTTTTTTTTTTTTAAACTAAGGAGTTGCGCATTACTGAACCCTATTTTAGGTCAAAAAAAAACAGTAA
Organism: Atherix ibis; assembly: GCA_958298945.1. Lineage (NCBI taxonomy): Eukaryota > Metazoa > Arthropoda > Insecta > Diptera > Athericidae > Atherix > Atherix ibis. The sequence continues at coordinate 22,229,468 of OY282605.1, read as the reverse complement.
GGAGTTGCCGTTACTGTCAACGGAAAGCGGTACAGATCGATGATAACGAAAATATTTATTTAACGAAAACATACAATAGTTTCGACAAAACGGTGTTACGTGCCACACAGCCCATGCCACAATCAATTTACTGATATACAGATGTGCAATGACCTCAAATTAAATGTTGTAATTTAACACCATTGGGTTGCTTCTTGTAGTGTTATTTAAAGTCATTGGACTATGTCAATAAACTAGTAATCATTGATGCGTGAAAATTGAATATTGCCCGCCAAATACGTGAATTATTGAACAAGGTTGTCGAAAACGAAGCAGAGGCAGCCATTTGAATAATGATATTTTCAGAACATAGAATCGCGAAAATGTATCGCGAATTTTGAATTTCCGCGAGTTAATTTTTGACAGCTGCTTTGCTTGCACGTGTTTTCGGCCAAAATATAGATCAAAGAATCTGGATCGGGAACAAGAAAAAGTCACAGGGGCCAGATCTGGGAAATACGGTGGTTGCGGCATTATTAGTGTGTTGTTTTGGCAAAAAATTTGCGCACAAGCAACGATGCTGAGCAGGGTCGTTATCATGGTGCAAAAGCCAATTTTTGTTCTTCCACAAATCCGGGCGTTTCTGGCAGATTGCTTCGCGCAACTTGCACATAACTTGCAGATAAAATTCCTTATTGACCGTTCTACTCTGTGGGACGAACTTATGATGCACCACGCCTCTGCAATCGAAGAAAACTGTAAGCAAAACCTTCACATTCGACCGAACTTTGCGCGCTTTTTTCGGTCTTGGCTCGTGCGGCAGCTTCCATTGGAATGATTGAGCTTTGGTTTCCACGTCATAACAATAAACCCATGATTCGTCACCACCTATGACCCTCTGGAGCAAATTTGTGTCATCGCGGACAGAGTCCAACAGCTTCTTAGCAATGTTAATGCAAGGTTGTTTTTGGTCGAAATTGAGCAAAAACCGAAGACGAGCCAAAACACGTGCGACCAAAACAGCTGTCAAAAATTAACTGAACATTCAAAATGGTCGAACTTGTCGGCATAAGAATCGAAAATCGAATATACGTAACCCGTGGAAATTCAAAATTCGGGATACTTTTTGAACAGACCTCGTATACTTTAATATAAAATAATAAATTTTATTCTGTCATATTTCTTTTTTGTTTTATTTGAGAAAAAAAAACATATCACTTCTATTGAAAAACACTATATTATTATTATACATTTAAATAAAAGTCCAAAAATTTTCATAGAAAATTTGTTTTGGCACGCGCAGTGAGAGAACACGAACATTTCAATTTTCTCAAAAACATGAATCATCTTATTAGATGACGTTTCTTTACTTGTTGCAATTGTGTTTAATTTGTTAAAGCTGAGTGAGATTCTTGGACGGTTTTACTTTAGTTATCATCGAAATTGTGTTCGGAGCTTAAAGTTTACTAACCAAAAGTGCGATACCTCCCATAATAGAAAAATAAACATAATAAACCTTGATTTATTTAATGTCCAGATTATTTATGGTATAAGTATACAAAAGTTTGTTAAAATTTTTTACTTACAGTATTAATTTTGATAAATAAAACCGGATTTGTGATGACATACGTTTATTTTTTGTAAAATAAAATTAAAACATAATTCATCATACATTAATAATTATTAGCATTTTATAATAACTTTGTTCTCTATCTATCTGCAGTGTTTTTATTTTATTACAATATATTTTTGTTTGTTATGAAATTATTTATTTTTGAATTAATAAGATATATTGTTAAAAACATTTACGTATGTCACCAGTAAATTTATACTTATTATTCTGCAAATTATACAAAATTCAGACAAATCTTTTCAGAATATATTAATTTTTGCTAATATATACGCCTATTTTTAAATATAAAAAAAAAAAAAAACTCAATCATAATAGGATATAATTTTTGCTATTTAGGGGTTAGCCATTTTGTATAGCTGTCAAATTGACTTGTAGGTTAAGATTTTGCAATTCACATTAGAAAATTTATAAATAAACCAAAAATGTTTTAAATTCGTAAAAACTTTCTACAGAAGTGTTGATTCTGCCGTAGTTATGTTTTGCGCATGTTTTGCGTGAGGCTCATTGCTCTTTTTGGCGGATGCGTTCAAAAGCAAAATATTTGCATATGGGGCTTTCAAAACTCACAAATACCTGTGGAGAAGCCATTGTGTTCGCAAAAAGTGACTTTCTGGTCTGAAGATGTCATTAGCCTGTATTTCTTTGAAAATTAAATACGAGACATTGTTGCCACCATTTTTGACAGATATAAGCCACACAACATGACACATTTTCGGTTTATTGCGCGAAAAGTTCCTAGGACATATAATTTCGATAGACCTCCAGTATCGTGCGAATAGACGCCGTTGGACTTTTTTTTTTGGAAAGATACGTTAAAGATCGTATTTACGTAGACAATCCTCAGAATTTTGAGCATTTCAAAACCCCGAATCTATCAAAAATTGGCTGGAATAATGTGCGAAAAAGTCTTAAAAAATTATCTACAAAAGGATCGCGTCCTTCAATAAGTTTTGTGGCATGTAAACTCAATATATTGTTATATAAAAATCTAGTAAATAGCTTAGATGTCAATCAAATGTACTATATTTTTTATAAAGTTATGAAAATTTCTTTTTTATTGAAATATTTTTGTATACAAACAACTAAATTTGATTAACCAGGTGTTTAAGCTTAAATCCGCTGTTTGTTCATAGACGGCGTGAGTGAACGTATTAAGCTACCATGGACACGCCATACTTTTTTTATATGAGTTTGACATATGCCAACATTAATCAGTGCACCTTGCCAGCAATTTCGTACAACAACATACATTTTTCCTTTGGTAATCATGTCGTTTTCTGGCAGAAAAAGAGCGTATGCGGAAAGCTCTGCTTTTCTGATTCAATTTTAAGAAATCGGCTGCCGAATCGCATCGATTGCTTATGGAGGCCTATGGTGACAGTGCTTTATCGGAAACAACCTGCCGAGATTGGTTTCGTCGGTTCAAGGACGGCAATTTTGACTTGTGGGACAAGAAGCATGAAAATTGGTCTAGGAAGGTTAAGGACCATCAATTGCAGGCTCTTTTGGACGAAGACGATACCCAATCGCAAAAAAAATGCTCGCGTAGCAATTGGGTGTTACTCAACCAGCCATTTCCTTACGTCTGTGTGCCATGGGGAAGATTGAAAAGATCGGAAAATGGGTGCTGCATGAATTGAACGATAGGCAGATGGAGCGACGCCAAAATACATGCGAAATCTTGCTCGCCAGACAAAAAAGAAAGTCGTTCCTGCATCGGATTGTGACAGGCGATGAAAAGTGGATATATTTCGAGAATCCTAAACGCAAGAAATCGTGGGTTGGTCCCGACCAACCACCAACATCTTCCCTAAGACCAAATCGCTTCGGACGGAAGACGACGCTGTGCGTTTGGTGGGATCAGCAGGGTATCGTCTACTATGAGATGTTGAAACTTGGTGAAACTGTCAATGCCTACCGCTACCACCACAACTGATCAAATTGCACCGTGCTCTGCGTGAAAACAGGACGGATTATCAACAAAGACATGACAAGCTGATTTTCCTCCACGACAACGCACCATCGCACACGTAAAAAATGGTGCGAAGCTACTTGGAGACACTCAACTGGGAGGTGCTACCCCACCCCGCTTATTCACCAGACCTGACCCCTTCCGACTACCACCCGTTTTCGTAGATATGCCACGCGCTCGCTGAGCAGCACTTCGATTCTTACGAAGACGTCCGAAAATTGCTTAATGAGTGGTTTGCCTCGAAAGAAAAGGAATTTTTTTGGTGTGGTATCCACAAATTGCCTGAGAGACGGGAAAAATGTGTAGGTAGCGAGGGCAACTACTTTGAATAAATTGGATTTTACTTTCTATGTAAAAACATGTGGTTTTTGACTGAAAAAACAGCGGATTTAAGCTTATACACCTGACTATGATCTTTCCAAAACAATTCGATACATATTCGCCAAATGAGCTCAAAATCGCGGTGGTATCTCAAATGGCTTCGCACACATGTCCAAAGGATCTTTCCTTATAATACCATAACTATATAATTTACTGCATGGACAAATTAAAACTGTGCATTGGATTATTTTTAAAAAATGTGATCAAATATTTTGTAGAAATAATCTAACAATTTATATTGTATAAAAATAAACTATCAATTAATAATAAAAAATATATTTAATAATATTTCCTAAATTTCGAATTAAAAAATCACAAAACTAGAACAATTTTTCAATTTTTATCCTAATTTGTAATGAACAAGAAAGAAAACAAGCATTTTAATTCACCAAAAAGATGAAAAATAAAAGTAAAATAATATTTTTTTCTTGTAAATATGCAAATATAGTACAATAAATTGAGTACTTGAATTTCACAAACAGACATTGAAATATTTTTCAAAACCAATTAAAAAAATTTGTTACTAATATATTTATTTAAATAATAAAAAAAAAAAATTTTCGATTAATATTGACACATTCAAAAACTTCTTAATTGTTGTCCGGATACTTTTGTGACTCACTGTACAGTGTAATCGAATCATCTGAATTTATTTTTGCAGAGCATATTAGAAGAGAAAAAATTACAATTTTGACGTAATATTATGGAAAAATTGCACAAACACACATACATACATGTATATAACTTGTAACATGACCAAATAATTATAAAATACATACAAAATTATTTATGTGTGTATAAAAAACTCAGTGCATACTTTAGTTGAGTGGCAAAAATCATTATAATTTTTCTTCTTTTTTGTATTTAAATTTGGAATTTTTCGGCGAGTGGGCGCTCACATCTCTAAGGCTCGATTTTCGCGATTATGGTATTTGGTCGTCAGTCAGACAAAACGTTTTCTGTATCGATTTTTACTTTCTGACTAATACACAATATAATACACAAGAGAGTATAGACTAACTATTGTATAATATCCACACTACGATACAATTCCTGACGACATCAATTTTAACGACATTGTTAACATTTCACTTTCAAAACCTTCAATCGGCTATCTAAAAAAGGAATTTCGTATCTATAATACGAGTATACACGAACGTGTATAATTATTATATATTTTGTGGGGGATGATATATTATATACGTGTATAATCCAATTGAATTTGAAATTAAAAACATTCAGATCATAAATAGTAATAATATTTTCTATTAAATTGACAAGAAAAGCTTTCGGATATTGGTTTTTTTTTCCCTATTACAAATGTCAAAAAAAAAATCAATTATTTTATATTCGAAGGGATATCTATGGTGTGTGGGCATACTCATACTAGAGCATTTTTTAGTACGTATCGTGTTACAAAATTTTACACAGCAGTAGCGGCGCCCCTAATGAAATTACTAAGTACATCGCTGAAACAAACAAAAAAACCAAGTAATTAATTTTTGTTCTTTTTCAGATGCTCCGACATATTCTTATAAGAATTGATTAAATAGAGTCGTCGGCAGTACAATAATATACAAAATAATGACTAAAAGTATGCGACCATCTTGATAATAACAAATTCTCTAAAAATCTTTAATTTTAATTATTTTTAAAAAAATCGAAAAGTTACGATATATTATTACTCAGTTTAAGTAATTGATTTTATTCTGGAATATTAAAAAATAAGGAGTCGTAATTTCCATTTATGTACCCTATTTTTTTTTTTACTATAGCAGACCAAGTGCAATTACCACATTTAAAAAAAAAGTTAAAATTTTTAAGAGGCTGTTTTGTCAAGTCCAAAAATTTTTTCTTCCTTAATAATATGCCTGAACGTTGTCCTTTTGTCGATACTAAAGGATTATTGTTTTGGTAGGATATTTTAATTTCGAAAACTATTTAAAACAATCGTAAACTAACAGTATCTCAAACTTGGTGCAAATTAAATAAAATCAGTAATAAACCAGTGTCTCTAAATCATTGCTACTCTCTCAAAATAACAAAAAAAAAGATTATTTTATTTTATTCTATCAAAACTGGACTGAAATTTGAGGATTCCTGGACGGATGAGTCAAAAATATTGTAAAAAGAATTTGCTTGCGTCGCAGTGCTGGAGAAAACATGCTGCCAGAAGTTGTGGTTCCATCTATCCGCTGGTTCGGTTATAGTTTGGGGTTCCTATTCTACGGATTAAATAGAAGACTGGTTAAGACTGATGGAATTTTTTAAAAAGAGAGCATTTTCTAAATATTTTACAGATCAATAATGCTTTTGATTAAGTGGTGAACAATTTGTTAAACATAGTTCGAAATGATGTAGACATTTTTTACAAACTAAAAAAATACGAGGTCTGTTCAAAAAGTATCGCGAATTTTGAATTTCCACGGGTTACGCATATTCGATTTTCAATTTTTGTGGCGTTATGTTGGTACTCATGTCTCTCACTTATGTCGACAAGTTCGGCCATTTTGAATGTTCAGTTAATTTTTAACAGCTGCTTTGCTTGCACGTGTTTTGGCTCGTCTTCGATTTCTACCCATTTTCGACCAAAAACAGCATCGCATTAACATTGCTAAGGAGCTGTTGGACTATCCGCGACGACCCAAATTTGCTCCATGACGATTCATGGGTTTATGGTTATGACGTGGAAACCAAAGCTCAATCATCCCAATTGAAGCTGCCGCATCAGTTCGGTCGAATGTGAAGGTTTTTCTTACAGTTTTCTTCGATTGCAGGGGCGTGGTGCATCGTGATTTCTTGCCACAGAGTAGAACGGTCAATAAGGAATATTACCTGCAAGTTATTCGAAGTAGTCCGCCAGAAACGCCCGAATTTGTGGAAGAACAAAAAATTTGGTTTTGCACCATAATAACGCCCCTGCTCACGCATCGTTGCTTGTGCGCGAATTTTTGGCCAAAAACAACACACTAATAATGCCGCAGCCATCGTATTCCCCAGATCTGACCCCCTCTGTGACTTTTTCTTGTTCCCGAAACGGAAGATCCCCATGAGAGGACGACGCTACGATACGATTGAGGAGATAAAAACGGCATCGGAGGAGGAAAAAATAGATATTTATGAATAAATAAATAATTTAAAAAAAAACACAAAATTCGCGATACTTTTTGAACAGACCTCGTATGGGGCTCTGAAAACCCCCAAGTGACTGTGCAGAAATCATTGTATCCACATAAAGTGACACTCTAGGCCCGCATATTTAAATTAAGGAGAGACTATTACCGTCAATTTTATGGCTATAAAATGACTAATTTTTTTCGACCGAAGTTGAATATTTTAATCTGGACACACAGCGCCTTAAATCAAACAGTGCAAAAAGTTCCCACGACGTGTTATATCGAGATTTGACCCATATTAAAACCTGTTTATGTAATTTCGAGAGAGATCGTTTTTACTAAGACAATTTTCAAACTTGAGCATTCAAAAATTCAGTAACCGTTTCGTAGGATTTATGGCATGGTAGCATCAATGGCCTTTATTTTTTTTTAATAAGGACGTAGTTGCCGTTACTGTCAATGGTGAGCGATACAAATCGATGATAATGAACTTTTTGAGGCCCAAATTAGAAGATATTTATTTAACGAACATATAGTTGCAACAAGACGGTGTTACGTGCCACACAGCAAATGCCAAAATCGATTTATTGCGCAAAAGTTTGACAAATCGATAATGCAGATGTAAGGCCATTGCAAAATGTTACGATTTAACACTATTGGATTTTTTCTTGTAAGGTTATTTAAACTCATTGTTTAAACCCTGTGACTTTTTCTTGTTCCCGAAACAGAATCTTTGATACATTTTTTGGAATGGGCAAAAATCGAAGACGAGCCAAAACACGTGCAAGCAAAGCAGCTGCCAAAAATTAACTGAATATTCAAAATGGCCGAACTTGTCGGCATAAGTGAGAGACATGAGTACCAACATAACGCTACAAAAAATCGAATATACGTAACCCGCAGAAATTCAAAATTCGCGATACTTTTTGAACAGACCCCGTAAAAGGTATTTTGGAAATTATCATATAACACAATGTCCCGATTTCAATCCCATAGAAGTTCTATGAGATGAGTCAGGCAGAAGTAAAATTTTATCAAAAATACTTTTGTAATGCTGGAACAACTTTACAAACTGTTATCAAATGCAAAGTAGGTATTTTTAATTTGATAATTATTGCATAAAACAATATTTTTCTTCTTCCATATTTAAGAAAATAATTTTTTTTTTTTTGCTTAAAATAATAAGCAAAATTTCCTCTCAAAACAATAGTGGTCGCATATTTTTGCCCTGCAGTGTTTATTCGAAGATATTTATTACAAAGGTCGAGGGATGGTGGTAAAGAGGGCCGCCAGTAAAGAGCTGAATTAATAGTATTTAGTTTTGAATAGAAATTTACAAATCAGTTTAGCTTTTCATTCACTGATTATAGATATGCACAGAACAATGGAATTACTTTTCCGTGAAATCGTAAAAATTACCAATAAAACAACAATAATACAAAAACCAACTTTATAAAAAAAAAAAGAAGAAGAAGGGGGAAAAAATAAGGTCTCTAAATTATGAATAGTATATACACTCACTATTGTTGTATTCGACTTTTCGAACATATTTTCACCCTGTGTGATGATATGAAATAGAAATTTTCGAAATTTTATGCAAATATAGAAGAAATTAACTGAATTCAGTTATGCACAAGCTACCAGATGTCGAATGCATTGTTATAACGTCATAGAACGCTTTTTTCACAGCAATACCAATTCGTATGGTTTGAAAACTTCTGTTAAAACATTTTCTTGACTGTCATTTTTGTCTACATTCTGGTATTAACTAACTTATACACCTGTCTCCAATACGGTATGACTATCATCAAATCCTAACACAATGAACAAATATTTACCCACATAAATACTCGTACATACGAGTATGCCTACAACTGATGATAATATTTAATGTATTAATGTAAATATTATAATATTCCGGTATACAAACAATTCAAACAAAACGTAAAAACTAATTATACGAGTATATTTCCGCATTCAGTATTTCTATTTTTCCACACCATTTGTACAGGTGTATGGTATATTTAATTTTACTAGTAGCATTTAAATCAATAAATAATATTTTTTTAAAGATGCACATGTTTGTACAAAAAAAAATTCACAAAACAAAAACGTGAATTTTTGAACTGCAAAACAAACAACAATTTGATTTTATTAATGAAATAAAAAAAATAATAATGGAATGTACAATGTGGACCATTTAAAAGTTGCATTTTTAAAACTAAATCAAAAAAAAAACTAGTGTATATTTTTTTTTAATTTCAGGCTTTATTAAAAAGATTGAACCTTTAAATTTAAGAATGAAACACAACATCATTTGAATGACTGCCACGGCTGGCCTTACAGTACCCCATTCGCTCGACCCAATTTTTCAGTACATTTTCGATTATCTGGGCCTGTACACATATCTCTTCAATGGCCACTTTGATTTCGTGTTTCAAGGCCTCCAATTGTATCTGAATGGCTTCCTTAACATTTATCCTTAACGGCTACCCACAGATAATAATCCAACGGGCTCAAATCACAGCTCCGAGGCGGCCAATTGACATCAGAATTTTGGCTGATTATTCGGTTTTCGAAAGCAGTGCCCAAAAGTTGGATTATTACGTTGACTGTGTGGCAAGTGGCCCCGTCCTGTTGAAACAAAATGTCGTCCATGCCATTCTATTTAACTTTTGGAAACAAAAATTCGTTGAGCATGCCACGATAGCGCTCACCATTGACCGTAACGGCGGCTCCTTCATAGTTTTCGAAGAAAAACGGGTCAATGATGCCTCCAGTCCAAAATCCGCACGAAACCGTGACATCGGCTTTTCCATAGTGTCGTATGGATTTTCTGAGCCCCAGATGCGACAATTTTGTTTGTTAACATACCCATCGAGGTGGAAATGGGCCTCATCCGAAAAGATGATTTTTCGGTAAAAATGCTCATCTTCGGCTAATTGATCTTGAGCCCATTGGGCAAACCGAAAACGCATCGGATGGTCATGCGGCTTTAGTTGTTGGACTAATTGAACTTTGTAAGCTTTCGTACCGAGGTCTTTGTACAAAATTCTCAACAGAGAAGTACGAGAAATGTTTCATTCTTGAGAACGGTGGCGAGTTTATGTCAGCAACGGCAGCAATTTTCTCGGTCGTACACACTGTATTAGAGCGGGAACGAGCTGCTTTGGCAACCAACAAACCAGTTTCGCGAACTCGCTTCACGAATTTGTTTACAAGTTAACATGATTCGATCTTTGCTCATTTTTTTTTTGTAATTTCTCACAGTTTGGATTGGCGATTCACCACTTTGGAAGTATAAGTTCTCAATATTTCCCAGTTTTCTTCAAGCGTATGGATAACCATTTCGTAAAATTCAGACTTTCAACTAACAATCTGTCAATTCGTGATGACATTTACTATTTAAGTATAGGGTTTTCCAATAAGAGTGATATGATGTCTAAGTGACGTTTCGGCCATTTGTAATATGTCATGATCTGTCATTTTTCTTTCATTGTATTCAGTAATGTTTACAATTTCATCATGGAGTGATATACGCAAGAACAACGTTTACAAATTATTCAATTTTATTATCAAAATAATCGTTCTTCAATTGCAACTTTTCGTGCGCTCACTTTCATTTGAGTGGTGCGGTAAATAAACAAAACTGTCGATTCTGGTGCGAAGAAAATCCATAAATTATACATGAACACCCATTACATTCACCTAAATTGACAGTTTGGCGTGGTTTTTGGTTTGGTGGAATCATCGGTCCGTACTTCTTACGAAATGAAGCTGGTAACACCGTTACTGTCAGTGGAGAGTGGTATAGATCGATGATTACAAACTTTTTATGGCCGAAATTGGAAGAAGTTGATCTTGACAATATCTGGTTCCAACAAGATGGGGCTACGTGCCACACAGCACGTGCAACAACCGAATTATTGCGAGAAAAGTTTGGAGATTCGATTATTTCAAGAAATTGTGACATTGAATGGCCTCCAAGAAGTTGTGATTTAACACCATTAGACTATTTCTTGTGGGGTTATTTGAAGTCATTGATCTTTAGCAATAAACCAGACTCTCTTCAAGCTTTAGAAGTCAATATTGAACGTGCTATTCATAACATACGACTTAATTTAGTGGAAAAAATTCTCGAAAATTGGGTTCATCGAATTCGTTCCTGCAAAAGAAGTCGTGGAGGCCATTTGAATTACGTTTTATTCAGAATTTAATTGTATCGATTATACTTCACATTAAATAAAAAAACATTTGAATTTCCTTAATAATTAGTGTTTTTTTTGTTGAAAAGAAATCATATCACTCCTTTTGGAAAACCCAAAATGCAACCGCTAGATGGACCACCCTATATAACTTTTATAATTTGCATTCTATTTTAACTCTTGTAAATTTACCTAAATTACATTAGTTCATATATAAATTTATATAGTTAATCTATAAGTTAGTTATTATATATTTTGCAAGTTTTTCGCAAACTATTCAATATGATTATTATCCAATAATCAACTTTTTATTATAAATTTATTTTCGATTCTGACGGAAATTTCGTCTTACACACACAATATATGACTAATAAAACAAGTATTTCTGCATTCATTAAGTTCACAGTGAATGATTAAATTTTTCTTTAATAATTTTAATAGTAAATTAAAGGTTATTTTTTTAGAACTATTAAAATTATACTTTAAATGCACATACAATAAATAAAAGTTATATTTAAAAATGGCTGAAAAATTTTCCTTTTCAAAATAAAAAAAAAATTTTCTCACTGTTTATACTTATTGTATAATTTCAGGTATATACACATATATTCACAGTTAATTTAGAAAAGAAAGTTATTTCTTCGAATTTTTCCTTCTACACTTTTCTTCCTGACCGTTTTTACGTCAGAGAAGACTTTTCTCGATATCGGACCGGTCCCAGTACCCCCACAGACAGTGTGCAACTGCGTGTATATGTGGAAATTATCGACCTCATCTGTTCGGGACCAGTGGGAAAAAATCAATATGCACAAAAGCATATAATATTCTTATTATGATAAAAACTATGAAATATCTTATTAACGCCTATTAAAAAGTACACATTTTTTTACAAGGAGAAAATTAAAAAAAAAACATATTTTATCGATATTCACATACATTAATTTTCTAAAATTGACCGACGACACACTTTCACAAGTGTTTACAGTTTCCATTCATAGACATTTTGTATTATACGTACAAGCCCTTTAATTAAATTAATGTCAGGTAGAATGAAAGTTAGCTTTCTTCCACCATATGCTGCTGCTGTGAGAATTTTCAAAAAAAAAAAAAAATGTTGGCCTTTTTGGTAATGAAAAATATCTGCAACTTTTCTTATATTAGTTATGAAAATATAAATAATATTTTATTTATGGGATAGTTGGATTAGTCGCTCTACTCGTAAGTGATGCGTATTAGTTAGTACCATTTATGTACTTTGATATATATAATTGTATAATATGGAATAAACAGTAGCAACAACTAACCAGAATCCAAAACTGGAAATTATCAGGAAACTTAATATTTATAAACGAATATGAAAAACTGATTTGCTTTAATTGTACTCGTTATGCAATTTTACCGTATTCAATCCGGTAAAATATGTTTGTTTAACAGTTTTCCTTTAAATTTGCCTTGTGAACACATTCAATTGCAACATTTAAAAAATGCATATTTTTTTGCGTTCCTTAATTCACATATAAAACTATTTGCAAAAATTACTTAAGTTGAAAGAAGCAGCACTTCTAAATTGAGAATTTATAAATTTAGGTAAAAATGATTCGACTTCGGCAATGAAAATGTAGCCAATCTAGGTCATAATAAAATTCTTTAGCAGTTCGTTCACAAGCAAATACGAAAAAAAGAACGCCTCGCGAAACTATACCAATTTGACCTTTACACTTGAAACATTCCCTTCATTCTTTAACTTCATTCAAGAAGGAAAGCTAATCGGGCGAGTGCACTTTTTTATTCTCACACAACACACTTGAAAATACCATACGAACACTACGATTACCAAACACCGATTGACGGAATTGTAGCTGACCGAATTGAGAGCTACGAGAGAAAACTTTTAAGAATTTTTCGCTTACTTCTTTCACCTGACAGTGGGATATCTATGTTGATAAGAAAAAAAAACAACACAAACAAACAAACATTGAATTAAGTTAAGATGAGTAAAAAAGAAAAGTTTCCCAACAAACACATGCATGTCTATAATTATTGTAAAAATGACAGTTATTCATATATATTATGTTATGTAGGCATTTTTATTTTCGTTTATACAATTTTTGTTGGTACTATATATTGGTATATTGATATAGAAAGAAAAATCATACAATATATGGATACAACGTAGATTGAATGAATGTGTGCGAAAATATCTAATGCAATAAATGCGAGTCGACTTTGTTCTTTGACCGTCACATCTGTTCGCATTGTTTTGTCGTTCCTATCGCAAATATACAAAGAAATTTTCTAATTTTGATGATTTCAGTTTTTCTAAAAATCTCACATGTCGCGAAAAGAAACACTCTCGCAACAAAAAAAAACACACACACACATATATTTTATACGAGTTCACCCGCGCTCATTAAACTATATAAGAATCCAATTAGACATATTTATATTTATATATATATTCATTTGATTGTGCTTTACTCAATTGATGACAATAAAATTTGATTTTTTTATATTACCTCTAATACATTTGTTTTAAATCTAAATAAGAAAAAAATTGGTCAGTTATTAGCACTAGTCATATTGCGAACGCCCAAACTGAAATTTTTTAATTCAAAACACTGACAGACGTAATTTTTGTTTTGAAAATTTTGGAATATTGGGAGAGGAGAGATGTGGGAATGTTTAAAAATGTATTGCGTCAAATATATATAAAATTCGCCGAAACGAAGGAAAACTTGAATCAAATTCAATAGAAATTGCGAAGAGCGCATGTGTTGGTGCGACAGAGGGAATAAACATGTAGCCTTACTCTCGCCAATGCTTCTACATAACATTTACTTGAATATTCTCAAACTCGATATTTTGCCAGGTAAAATTAATATGAAGATTCGGGAGAGAAAAAATCAATGCGCCTGCCTGCCTTCTAAACAGCTATAGTTTCTGCTGATGACCATAGTGATGAGGATTGCATTGGTGTGGTGGTTGTGGTGGTGGTGGTGGTGGTGCTATAGGGCAAACGAAGCGATGTGTCATACGAACAAAACTTTTTTTTCTATTTGATATAGTTCAATTTTTGATGCACTCCATTCATATCGATTATTGCAAGGCCAAGTCCAAAATTTTATAACCACTATATTTTTTGAAATTTAACTATATTGGACCACATTACGAACACTTGTCTTCAATGACGATAAATAAAATTGCGTAAACTGAATAAAAATTGTATGCCCGGCCATCTTGAATGAGACATTTCTAAGTTAAATCTCTTCATAACAATACCATTCCATATTTAACTTAATGAGATAATCATTTCAAAATAACTAATACGCACTTCAATTACTTTATTTATCTATAACTTACTTACGTATATAAAATAGCAATTCAATTTCCACCGAAACTTGGCAATTCACAAACAATTCAAAAAGTTTATAACGACGAGACGAAGATCTATTGCGAGAAACAACTGAATCAACGAAATGCCAAATTGGTGGAATGACTTTTTTCAATCTACAACAGCTGCCATCTGGTGGTAAACATTTTCATAAATCATTTTGAATACCGTTATGTTTGTAACAACAAAAAATTACTTGGAAAATATAAATTTTAACAACGAATTTTTATATAACTTGAAAATTTTTTCATACAAAATTTAAAATACAATAAAAAAATGTCATTGAATTTATTACCATATAATATATATTTAATTAGTCATTTATTAGTTTGAATGTGTTCATAACCTAACAATTGTATACGAAATTCAATATATTTTAAAATTATAAAAAAAATATATTAAAACTAATACAAAACCAGAACAATAAAATATTGATAATTTTAAATGGGTCTATATTAAATCTCCATGCCATGGTAGTGTGGTTTTACTACAAATGTGGATGGAGTAAAATGATATAAATTCCACAAAATCATATGATTTTGAAGTTTATGAGAATGTAAACAAATTACGATTATTTTGATGTGAAAATTTCGGGATGATTGAACAAATGCAGAAATATTTTCAATTCAATTTAAAAGTTCTACATAAATATAGTCAAAATTTTAATACATTTCAAAAATGCTTGATACCCTATGAAAAGTATCCTATTGGACTGATTCCTGGAAGTGCGGTCAAATGTACAACATCCTCAGGAGGACAATACATTTGTCGGCTATATGCTTTAGATAATAATTGTCCAAAAAATTATTGTGTCGTTGATAAATCAGTTAGATTATTTAAAACTAATTCTGAGGAAATAACCTGTTTTGATAATGAAGAAATTCTGTTACAAATAGAAATCTTAGATAAATGCAATGAGAGTTACGAGTCAATTTGTGTCGAAGTTGAAATTGATTCCTTTAATCAAACTCAAAATGTAAGCGAATTAGAAAAAATAACAAAAAATATTTTACACTCATATTATATGATAATACCAGGATGTAAGATAATTCTGAAGAGTTATTTAAAATATGGTATAAAAAGTATATTTGTACAAGAGGTAAAAAATAACGGCGACGTGATCAAATATTTTGATGATAATTGTTTAGTTACAATTGATAGTGTTCGATATTTGGATGGAAAATCATTTAAATATAAAAAATTAGCTGGAATGGACAGTATCATGCAGAAATTGAATAATTTGATAAACGACATCAAGTTTCGGCATTTATCTAATAGTTGTGAGGTAGCGCATTCTCTTAACACTTTATTGATAGGACCTCCTGGTTCCGGAAAAACTTCAATTTTACAGAATTTTATTGCTACAAATAAATGTAATATTTTTGAAATTAACTCAATTAATATAATAAAGCAATATCCAGGTGAAACAGAGGCAGTTCTACGGGATATATTTCAAAAAGTAAAATTCTTTATTAAAAAATTCAAACCACAAAGTAAATATATTATTTAAAAGTATTTTTTGTAATTGAGTTGTTAAAAAACATATTCTATTTTTGCAGATTTAACTGTTTTGTTAATTGAAAATTTAGATCTACTATGTCCGGAAGAAAAAATGTCCAACGATGATGGACAATCATCTCGAATTTCTTCACAGTTAATCTCCTTGTTGGATGACATTCACCGTGAATCTTTAAATTTATTAATATTTGGTACAACGTCAAATATTGAGTCAATCAATTTGGCTATAAGAAGACCTGGAAGATTTGCCAATGAAGTAAATTTTTTATTAATAAGACAATTTCAATGTCATAAAAATTTGAATTTCTATACTTTATTTAGATATATTTAAATATTCCTAATTTAGAGCAAAGAGAAAAAATTTTACAATTACTGTTAGAGTCTACTCCATTTCAAAACTCTAATATCGATTTAAAGCAACTTAAAGTTGAAATGGCGAAAAAAACACAAGGTTTTGTTGCAGCTGATTTGGTATCACTTATAAATAAAATAATGGAGAAATTTATAAAAAATTCTTCAATGTTAAATCAATTTACAACAAATGATATAATAGTCAGTTTTGAACAAATTTTAAAATATGTAAAGTACTTTGTTTATAAAACTATTTCTGAATAGTAAAATTAATAAATTATTTTAGTTAAAGTCAAGTTCTATTCGTGGAACAGAAGTAACAGTTGCGAAAAGTGAAGAGACATTTCAAAAGATTGGTGGAATGATGGAATTAAAGAAAACTTTAGAAATATCTATTTTAAGTGCATTTAAACATCCTGATGTATTTGAACGATTTGGTATCAAACCTCCAAAGGGTATTTTATTGTATGGTCCTCCAGGTTGTGCAAAAACAATGATCGCAAAATGTATTTCGAACGAAGCACATATGACCTTAATAGCTACTTCTGGAGCTGAAATTTACTCTCCTTATGTTGGTAATGCTGAAAAATTTATTGTAAAAATTTTTAACACAGCCAGAAAACATTTACCATGTTTAATATTTTTTGATGAAATTGGTAAGAATTTACTTAATTATATTTAAATAAATAGCAAACGTAAGAATGTTTAGTATTTTAGATGCATTAGTTGGAACAAGAGCTGGAAATTCTAAAAATGAAGTACGAAGTCGTGTTTTGTCAACATTACTTACTGAAATGGATGGAATTGGAATTAAAATGCAATCGAATATTTCTTCATTTGATATGAAAAGTAATATTTTGGTTGTTGGGGCAACAAACAGACCTGATATGATAGATGATGCATTACTGCGACCAGGACGATTCGATAAACTAATTCATGTGCCTGCACCCGATCGCAATTCTAGAATAGAAATAATTAATATTTGTAAAACAAAAATGCCATTTAGTGATGATGTTCGGATAGATAATATAGCTGATAAAACAAATGGATATTCAGGTGCTGATTTGTGCAATTTATGTAATGAAGCTGCAATAGAAGCTTTTACAAATAATCCAGAAACAAAAGAAATATCTTTAAAAAATATAGAAACAGTTTTTAATAAAATTAAACCATCATTGACTACAAAACAAATCGATTGGTACTATAAATTTGAAAGTATGCATAGTATTGTATGATGAAAATTTCATTAAAAAAAATAAAACAACCACAACTTAATTTTTTTTGTATGTCAAACTCAATTTGGTTCAATTGAAGCGTTAAAAAATTGATTAAAAAAAAATATTCTAAATAAATTAAAATTTGGGTTGTCCGTAAAGTAATTTCGTTTCGTTACGAAATTACTTTCCGAACAACCCAATAGTTTATTTATTGGCCTTCTTTCTTTAAGTAAATCTGTCAATTTGTCCAACTGATAACAGTAAACTTCAGAGTTGATCGTTGTGTTGCTCGGTAGAAGCTCAAAACAAACGATTCCTTAGAAATCCCACCAAACATAACCTTTTTCTACTCCAGGATCTTTTTCTCTTAACATTATTGTGACAACCCATTTCTCATCACCAGTGATGATACGCTTCAAAAATGGATAATTTTCTTGGCGTTTGGGATGATACGCTTCAAAAATTGATAATTTTCTTGGCGTTTGGCACAAATTTTTTCCGTAAGATGATGAGGAATCCATATGCCGAGCTTTGAGATTAAACCTAGCCGTTTCAAATAATCATGAACGTTCGAATTCGATAAATTTAATCTCTCAGCGATCTCACGAGTTGTTATTCGCCGGTTTGCAAAGTTTGTCTTTATTGTGTCTTAATTAGTTTCAACTGGTAACGAAATTACTTTCCGAGCATCCCAATGGATTAGCTGTATTGTATGTATATAGTCGTAAATATATTTTCATATTGAAAAGGGTATTAACCAAAAACTACTGTGCAGAATCAATCGAATTTATGCACAAGCAAGCCTTGCTATGTCAGCTGTCAAAATACATATGATTATGCGGCTTAAGTGTGAAGTTGGTTGTGAAAAAATAAAATTAAGTCCTCTGTTGGGAAATAACGAAATTACTTTCTGGACAACCCAATATAACGCTTATTGACACTTCAAATCATGCCAGATACATGGAAACCAAGATTATTGATTACTTGCTAATTCTAGGTACAAGAAAATCAAGGTGCTTAAAAAATTAAGGTAATTGGAACCAAATGAAATACTGACAACAAACAAACCAAGGTTATTGAAACTGCACTCCATAATAATATTGAGTTGTTCGGAAAGTAATTTCGTTGTTTCCCAACAGAGGACTTAATTGTATTTGTCCACAGGCAACTTTATAATTACGCCTCATAATCATATGTATTTTGACAGCTGACATAGGAAGGCTTGCTTATGAAAAAATTCAAGTTTTTGGTAGGCTTGCTTATGAAAAAAAGGGTAGTTTTTGGTTCATACCCTTTTAAATATGGAAAGTGAAAAACAGCATTTTCGGCATATTTTACTTTTTTACTATAGAAAAGATAAAAATGCTGTTCAAGGAAGAACAATTTTTTTCCGATGTATATGGAGATGTGTTAAGTGAGCGCCGGTGTCAAAACTGGTTTGCAAAATTTCGATCCGGCAATTTTGATCTCGAAAATGGGTCATGTTCTTGAAGGCCATTTGAAGCTGATGAAGACACAATAAAGGCACTAATTGATGGAAACTGGCGAATACAACTCGTGAGATCGCTGAAAGATTAAATTTTATCGAATACAACCGTTCATGATCATTTGAAACGGCTAGGTTTAATCTCAAAGCTCGACATATGGGTTCCTCATCTTCTTACGGAACAAAATTTGTGCCGTCGCATCGACGTTTGTGATTTGCTTCTCAAACGCCAAGAAAATGATCCATTCTTAAAGCGTATCATCACTGCGGACGAGAAATGGGTTGTCTACAATAATGTCATGCGCAAAAGATCCTGGAGTAAAAAAAGATGAACCGGCTCAAAGCACTTCGAAAGCCAATATTCATCAAAAAAAGGTTATGCTATCTGTTTGGTTGGATTAGAAAGGAATCGTTTATTTTGAGTAACACAACGATCAATTCTGAAGTGTACTGTCATCAGTTGGACAAATTGAAGGATTCACTTAAAGAAAAAAGGCCAATAATTAAACTATTGGGTTGTTCGGAAAGTAATTTCGTAATGAAACGAAATTACTTTCCAAACAACCCAATAGCTTAAAAATCAAGGTTTATAACCTCGTATATTAGTTTAGGTTTATATACAACTCGAGGTCACGTGAGGGAACCCTTAGTTCACATATAAGGCAAGATAATTGACCCGTCAGGCGAGGAAAGGTCATTGATCTTTATTCAAATGTAAACAAATGAGGTCAATAAAATTCGGTCACAAGTTGAAATTTGTTTCACAAGTTGAAATTTGATGGCTCACGGATATATGTATATTCCTGTGGGATTAGAGTAGAGATCACATGGATGGTTGATAAATATTAGATGACCTGAATACTTTTCACCTTCTTGTCCATGTCTTGTCTTGACTTTTGTCCTTAAAAGAGTTTCTAGGCAAGACTATCATCACACAGTAAATTTCATTTTAGAGCCGCATCAACATTATTCTTTAACAATTCTGATACAATTTATATCAGTTTTTGTCATATGGTATCCATCCGTTAGTTCTCTGAATGAATATTATTCTCATAAATTTCAATTAATAAATTTTTTGTTATATAATTTTTTTTTCTTTTAAATAAAAAGAAAAGCTAGTTATAAAATGTTGTTTACACTTAACGATATTTTAATGTTATTTTAAATTTTACGTTGCCATTCCAAACTATTTAAACAATTTGATGACTTTTGATTCATTCAGAAAAAAATCTTATCTATTAATATGCACATATCATAAAAGAAATTATATTTTTATTGATTGTTAATACACCAGAGCTATATTGTTTAAGATAATAACCAATATATAATCTATTAAAGGTATATTGGTATAGGGGAAAAAAAACAAACCAAAAAGGAACTTTTTATTATCGAAATTTCTGGTAGAAAATTATCTTGATAGTAATAATTTTTTGTATGGAAAAAAAATTGTCGTTTTTTCATTAAACTGATAGGCCATTTTAAAACAAAAACCCCGATTGTATGAGTTGGTCATTTATATACAATATAAAAAAAACAAAAGGCTCTATTTCGATAAACGTCTTATCAAATAAATTATCAGCCATAGTGCATATACATATGTACACATTGTATTCAAGTGTTCAAGTTTAATTTGGACTCTCAGGCTGATACGCCAGACGACTAATTACAACATTTTCAGTATCTAAAAGAACATTTAATATAGTAGGAGGTATTAATTCCATACCGGACGTTTTTCAATCTCGGAAAGTTTAAATTCAGTTCATTTATAGTGTATGTGCGCTAAGGTATATTATATCTCGCTTCTTCATTTGATACGCAACTATAATAATAACAATAATTATAAAAAAATATTAATCAAATTCGACTCTAAAATTACGCGAAATTATTTTTTTTTTTAAATAAAATATTTTTTTAGTGTGTTTATTTTTAAGTGAATAATATATAGTTGGAAGAATTTTTCAATTCAAATGTAATAAAAACAGTATCAAAATTCCTTTCTTTGTTCAATAAATTTAAATTTAGCAATAAAATATTTTTCAGAAGTAATCTTAATATTGAATTAGTGTGATATGAAAAACTCTTTCATAATAGTGATATATCATAAGTAAGAAGAAAAAAAAAACGGTGCACAAGGTGAATAATGTTCGCACTCTTGTACATACTATATGTACATATGGACATAAACGAACAATCAATAATGATAAAGAATTATCATATTGATACGGCTATTGTTTTAATTGATACGATAACAAATTTTTACTATTACCAGTATTGATTGTTGAGTGTTTCTACAGTGAAAACGTTCCAACTTAATAAAGTATTTAATTATTTCGTATCAAATAAAAATACAATATTTAAATCAGAATATTTACCAGTTCAACTAAGTAGAATATATAAAAATAAAATGCATGAAGACAAAAATGACCTCTTTAGTTTATATGTACGTGTACCAGTATTAAATTAATAAAATTTGTAAACGGATGTGCAATGAATCTTACTCAGTCTTTACTTCTTTTGATCTTAAATTGAAATATATAAATATAAAGAAATTTTTAATTGGATAGACAGAAGGATAAATTAAAAATTTTCTAACCATAATTTAATAAATTACTTTTTATAGTGATATTGAAAATTATATTCTAAATTTTCGTTATTAGTGGTACTATGTAAATTCAGTGTTGTTTTTGTTTTACCTTTTAAAATTATAAGAAAAAAAAAACATTTGATAATTATGTTCTATTTTTATTTAAGGATAGTTTTTTTTTAAAGAATTTTTATAGTAATAATTTTTGATTAGAAAAATAATATACAATAAAATAAAATGATAAATAAGTTTTCGAAATAATGTACAAAATGAAACTTTTAAAGTGACTCATATTATTCCAAGTCATATTATATACGCATATATCTGCTAACTGATAAATTTGAATTATTTATCTGAATTTTGTCGTTTATTTTGGGAAAAAAAAACTTATTGCAAATTTATTGATAGTAAGAGATTTGTATAATATTTGCCAACTCTAACAATATGAAGATTAATTAGCTAGTCTAAATAAACATTGATATTTTTTAATTAAGATTATCTTTTACTTTAAAAAGATTATACTACTTTTGTTTTATACATTCACATATATAATAGTTTCCATATTTAGGTGGAATATTCGAAACGGAAGCAATTATTTACAATAATATATATATTATATTGGGTTGTTCGGAAAGTTATTTCGTTTAAAAAAAAAAAATAAAAATGAAGGACGATTTTCTTATAGTGAATTTATATTTTATTCGTTTAAATATGTGTATTGTCCAGTCTGATCCAATACCCTTTACCATCTTTATGTCAGTAGCATGATTCTACGCTCATCAAATTTTTGTTCTTTGCTGGCAAAAAACTGATCCAAGTGATTTTTTACCTCCTCATTTGAATTAAACGTTTTACCGTCTAAAAAATTTTGTAGAGACCGGAGCAAATGATAAACGGAAGGTTCTAGTT
Organism: Atherix ibis; assembly: GCA_958298945.1. Classification (NCBI taxonomy): domain Eukaryota; kingdom Metazoa; phylum Arthropoda; class Insecta; order Diptera; family Athericidae; genus Atherix; species Atherix ibis. Next base: position 22,206,726 of record OY282605.1, on the reverse strand, counting down.
CTGGAGAGTATAGTGGGTGTGGCAGTATATCCCATCCAAGCTCTAAAAGCTTTTGGCCGAGTGGTCAAACTTGTATGTGGTTTCGCATTATCCTGTTGGTATGTATATACCTTTCCTATTGACAAATTTTGGCCTTTTTTCTTTAAGTGAGTCTGTCAATTTGTCCAACTGATGATAATACACTTCAGAATTGATCGTTGTGTTGCTCGGTAGAAGCTCAAAATAAACGACGCCTTAGAAATCCCACCAAACAGATAGCATAACTTTTTTTTGATGAATATTGGCTTTCGAAGTGCTTTGAGCCGGTTCATATTTTCTACTCCAGGATCTTTTGCTCTTAACATTGTTGTAGACAACCCATTTTTCGTCCCCAGTGATGATACGCTTCAAAAATAAATAATTTTCTTGTCGTTTGAGAAGCAAATCACAAACGTAAATGCGACGCACAAATTTTTTTCCGTAAGAAGATGAGGAACCCATATGTCGAGCTTTGAGATTAAACCTAGCCGTTCCAAATGATCATGAATGGTCGTATTTGATAAATTTAATCTGTCAGTGATCTCACGAGTTGTTATTCGCCGGTTTACATCAATGAATGCTTTTATTGCGTCTTCATCAGCTTCAACTGGTAACGAAACTACTTTCCGAACAACCCAATAGATTAGCTGTATTGTATGTACGAGGTCTGTTCAAAAAGTATCGTAAATTTTGAATTTCCGCGGGTTACGTATATTCGATTTTCTATTTTTGTGGCGTTATGTTGGTACTGATGTCTCTCACTTATGCCGACAAGTTCGGCCATTTTGAATATTCAGTTAATTTTTGACAGCTGCTTTGCTTGCACATGTTTTGGCTCGTCTTCGATTTTTGCCCATTCCAAAAAATGGATCAAAGAATCTGTTTCGGGAACAAGAAAAAGTCACAGGGCGTCAGATCTGGGGAATACGGTGGTTGCGGCATTATTAGTGAGGTGTTTTTGGCAAAAAATTTGCGCACAAGCAACGATGCGTGATCAGGGGCGTTATCATGGTGCAAAAGCCAATTTTTGTTCCTCTACAAATCCGGGCGTTTATGGCGGATTGATTCTCCCAACTTGCACATAACTTACAGATAATATTCCTTATTGACCGTTCGAACCTGTGGGAAGAACTTATGATGCACCACGCCCCTGCAATCGAAGAAAACTGTAAGCAAAATCTTCCCATTCGATCGTACTTGGCGCGCTTTTTTCGGTCTTGGTATGTGCGGCAGATTCTATTGGAATGGTTGAGCTTTGGTTTCCACGTCATGACCATAAACCCATAATTCGCCACCAGTTATGACCCTTTAAAGCAAATTTGGGTCGTCGCGGACAGAGTCCAACAGCTACTTAGCAATGTTAATGCGATGCTGTTTTTGGTCGAAAATGGGCAAAAATCGAAGACGAGCCAAAACACGTGCAAGCAAAGCAGCTGTCAAAAATTAACTGAACATTCAAAATGGCCAAACTTGTCGGCATAAGTGAGATACATGAGTACCAACATAACGCCACAAAGAATCGAAAATCGAATAAACGTAACCCGCGGAAATTCAAAATTCCAAAAACAAGTCGTAAATTTAATATCAAGAACTGCCAAGAATAAATTCAATTATTAATTTTATATACGTTATGCACTTCAAATTTAAAATGGTTGGAATGAGAATTCTTACAAGACTCGATCCTTTTTAAGGTAATTTTTGAACACATTTCATTCTGTAATTTGACTATTACTTGACAGATATTAGTTTTTAAATGCTCTACAGTTTGAGAATTGTCTCTGTGAAGATGATTTTTTGTGCGGCTTTATATAAAAAAAACTCCAACAGCGTCAAATCGGAGGATTTTTGCAGTCAATTGACATTGCCAAAACTCCGAATTACATGTGCTGGAAATTTTTCGACCAATAAAGAGAAAATTTATCGTATTGTGTAGATTGTGGCACCATTTTATTGAAACCACGTATGCTCCAGATTAAGATCTTCAAGTTTAGACAAAAAAAAAGTTGAGGTCGTAGTGCTCGGAATTGTCGCCAACCGTCTTTCCTGCTATATTTTCAAGCTATCAAAATCCACAATAGATAATTACTTTTCGCAGGTACAATGGCTTTTCCACAGCCACTTGCGGATTTTCAGGGCCTCATATATGACAATTTCTTTTAGTGAAGTTTTTCAACAAATCAATCAGCGTATTTTATTCGCATTCCATAGTCAGCAGGCTTTAATTCTTACGTGAGTTAAACTTTATATGGATGGTGCCGTAACAACATATGCCGTAACACAAGCCCAAAATTTGAACGCACCATGAAATCGAAATTTTACTATTTTTATCGAATAAGAAATTTTCTTTAATCCAGATATTTGGAAAAACTATTTGGATTTTCAGAGCCTTTTATATGGAAATTTTGCTTATTAACATATGCACCAACCAAAATAAAAGCCTCATCGCTAAAGAAAATTTACTCGGAAAATCAGCATCCAAAGCCCTTTGTTGTGAGCACTCAATCGGCATTACTTTTGCTCATTCGATTTATAATATAAAATGGCAAACCTTCAACTAAACACATATTATATTGAATGATGTATGTGTATAACAACTATTAAATAATAGGACTGTACTTTTCAAACCAAAAAATTAATAACCCTGCACTATCAGAAATTAATTCCTTAGAGGAACTTAATCAACCATACATTTAATTCCTGATTTACTGTTAATCTTTGTTTTTTTGTTGTTGTAATTAACAAATATAATATTTTTAATTGTATACTTATCAAGTGGATTATAATACGGCCATAGCGTCGATAACTGTATCTTCTATTTAATTTTCAAAGAAATACAGGCCAATCAAATTTTCAGAGCAAAATGATATGATGTATATTATGTGGATACAATGGCTTCTCTACAGTCAGTTATGGGTTTACAAAGTCCCCATATATGGCAATTTTGTCACATACCATACATACGTGTATCCACCTAGTGAGAAATGAGCCTTATCGCTAAAGAAAATAATTTCCTCTAAAAACACAAATAGAATCACAACTTTTGTAAAGTTTTTATAATAAATTTTTGTTATTTAAATAATCCACAAAAATACAAAATGGATAAAACTGTATTTTAAAAATGATTTATAACTTATGAAATAAAAATTGATTGTTTAAACTAAATTCCAAAAGTAATAATTTATATTTTTTACTAATTAATATTCTTAATACTTTCTAAAGTTTTGTGATTATAAATATCGATAAGGAGAATCTTTAATAGCTGTATTATTTTACAATTAGATTAATAATCAATAGATAAATTTTTTGAAATAATCTTGTTTACAAAATAAAATTTTATATTTCATTTTTTCTTTATATATTGTACCAAAATACATACTATAATATATGTTAAGTTATTAAAATTTATAGTTTTTATTTAGGACCAATAATTGTTCAAAAAAATTTCTCAAAAAGCTGAACTTATTTTTATTGAAAAATAATAGTTTTTTTTTTTGTATTTTTACAAGTACAATGATAAAATTTCTTATAATTTTCAATTTTTTCTCTTCAAATTTAATTCGTAAAACTAAAAACCTACGCTTTGATTTTAATCGTTATTATGTACAAACATTTATGAATATAAAAACTATTTACTGACAACTAAGCATTATTCATAGAAATTTCTTAAAAAAGGCGTTGAACAAGATTAACTGCTACCTACCTACTCCGTTTTATCAAGAACAAATTTTGATAAAATTGCAATGAAATGAAGAAAATTTTTATATTTTAATTCCATTTAAAATTACTCACTAAAATATGATATCGATGGCTTTGAATTTAATTAAGTTGATGTTCATATTTAAATTTACCAAAATAGATTCAACAATGTTACTTGAAAATAATTTTAAAAAAATTTATAAATTAGGTCAAGTTAAATAATTGAATTTGCATATATTGCCGTTTCCATATCGATGGATATATGTTAAAGTGGAAAGAGTGGGAGTCAACAGTTTTCTTGCTGACTAATTTTATAATGAGGAATGCACAGTTCACGAATGAATGGAACATTTAAATCACCATGAATAATACTGTTTCGTACATAAAAAGGAGCATTGAGAATTTTTCGAAAGATTCGGCACTGTAGGGTTTGTATTTGTTGGGAATTGGAATACTTAGTCGAACCTCAAAGTGCCGTGTCGTATAGCAATAATTTACTATTTATTATCAGTTTTGACCCTTTTGTCTACGAGTCAGATTACTGTCAGGAACTATTCACGGCAAAGTGTAAAAGTAACATGAGCACATTTTTGTTAATTTCTACTTACTCTCCCCCTTTTGAACTAGGCTGCTAAAGAATTGATGTGGTTTTATAAGATAGTGGTGGTTGTGGAAAGATTTTTATGCTATGTAAGGATTATTGTATTGTTACGGTTAGGATATTATTGTGACAAAAAATATTATGGGTTGTTCAGAAAGTACGCAATATAAATAAATATTGGGTAGTTCAGAAAGTAATTCCGTTTGTTTTTTATAAAAATGAAAGATGATTTTCTTAAAGTTAATAATTCGATTTGTCCAACTGATGACAGTACACTTCAGAATTGATCGTTGTGTTGCTCGGTAGAAGCTCAAAATAAACGATTCCTTTGAAATCCTATCAAACAGATAACATAACCTTTTTTTGATGAATATTGGCTTTCAAAGTGCTTTGAGCCGGTTCATCTTTTCTACTCTAGGATGTTTTGCTTTTAACATTATTGTAGACAACCTATTTCTTGTCCCCAGAGATGATACGCTTCAAAAATAAATAATTTTCTTGTCGTTTGAGAAGCAAATCACAAACGTACATGCGACGGCACAAATTTTTTTCCGTAAGAAGATGAGGAACCCCTATGTCGCGCCTTGAGATAAAACCTATCCGTTTCAAATGATCATGAATGGTCGTATTTGATAAATTTAATCTCTCAGTGATCTCACGAGTTGTTATTCGCCGGTTTACATCAATGAATGCTTTTATTGAGTCTTCATCAGTTTCAACTGGTAACGAAATTACTTTCCGAACAACCCAATAGATTAGCTGTATTATATGTACGAGGTCTGTTCAAAAAGTATCGCGAATTTTGAATTTCCGCGGGTTACGTATATTCGATTTTCGATTTTTGTGGCGTTATGTTGGTACTCATGTCTCTCACTTATGCCGGCAAGTTCGGCCATTTTGAATATTCAGTTAATTTTTGACAGCTGCTTTGCTTGCACATGTTTTGGCTCGTCTTGGATTTTTGCACATTCCAAAAAATGGATCAAAGAATCTGTTTCGGTAACAAGAAAAAGTCACAGGGGGCCAGATCTGGGGAATACGGTAATAGGATGAGGAACCCATATGTCGAGCATTGAGATTGAACCTAGCCGCTTCAAATAAATTTAATCTCTCAGCGATCTCACGAGTTTTTATTCGCCGGTTTGGATCAATTAATGCCTTTATTTTGTCTTCATCAGTTTTAACTAGCATTCCAGAACGTGGTGCATCTTCGAGATCAAAATTGCCGGATCGAAATTTTGGAAACCAGTTTTGACACTGGCGCTCACTTAACACATCTTCTCCATACACATCGGATAATTTTTTTCTTACTTGAACAGCATTTTTATCTTTTCTATATTAAAAAAGTAAAATATGCCGAAAATGATGGTTTTTCACTTGCCATATTTAAAAGGGTATTAACCAAAAACTACTATGCAGAATCAATCAATCAGAAGCAAGCCTTGCTATGTCAGCTGTCAAAATACATATGATTATGCGGTTTAAGTGTGAAGTGGGTTGTGAAAAAATACAATTAAGTCCTCTGTTGGAAAAAAACGAAATTACTTTCCGATTTTATATGGGATCTTCAGAGCTGACCTGAGAGATACCAGCGGTAATCGAAAAAATGTCAGAATACTCTATATTATGAGCTTATTAAACATATCGATTTGATAGGTAGGATTTAAGGATCTGCAACCGGCACGGTAGCGTAGTCGTTAGTATACTGGACTATCATCCAAGGGGTCATGGGTTTGAATTCCATTGAAGAATGGTCCTATCACCACTTACATTTTCGTATCCGTTATCCTCTCCTTGTGGTATTACAACAGACCTCAATTTGGTCAAAGCATGTGTGACTGGAACAGCAGACAGCCACTCTGAACAAACAAACAAGATTCACTGCAGCTTCCAAAGCAATCCAGAATGCAATTCACGGTCGCACGCATTTGAAATGTAAAGAAATTTATTCTGGGCAGTATTTTTTTCGCTCTATTGAGGACGCTTTGTAGTTGAGTACGCACGCGGTGACACTGCTGGGGAATAGTGGAATCCTCAGTTTGAAATTCAAACAGATTGAAATTCAAACAGATTTGAATAGTGGAATCCTCAGTTTGAAATTCAAACAGATGCTGAGGATTGACACCGACTATATGAGGTAGGAAGGTTTTTGAGTTTGTTTGGTTTTGGGATAATATTGATAATGGAAGACTTCTAAAGTAATGGAAAGAATTATTTGTGGGGGACACTATTTTAGATATATATTATCAGGAAAAATGTTATTTTTGGATATTTGTTTAAGTATTTCCGGGTCATATCTTTGGGCTCTTTTGTTTGTTAGGTGTGCTGATATATATCGGTGTATATTTTCATTACAATGATTGTCTTGGATGGCTTGGTGTGTTTCAAAAAGTTTTCCAAAGGTATCGGTTCTATTTTTTGTCTGTGTTTGCTCAGTTTCCATCGGTATTACATAGCGTATGCATAGTTTTTTTTGTATTGAAGAAATACTATTATCAATATTTTGATTTTAATGAAGTCACATTGGGTAAAATTAGAAAATAAATAAATAATTTTTATAATAGAAAAAGTAAAATTTAAAAAACCAAAAAATAATCCTTAAAAAAATTGATCTATTTTTGTTAGATGAACCTTTGACAAGGATAAAAAAAATTATTTTGATAATAAAAGTTGGCTTGAGGAGATCTATGGGTATAGGAGATTTTTTGAAAAAATTTTATTTTATTTTTATGCATCGATATTATTTCTTATATAAATAAGCTATAAATTTGAGAATAATATCGATGCATAAAAATAAAATAAAATTTTTTCAAAAAATCTCGTATACCCATAGACCTCCTCTTTGGGCAGCTATACATCGGTGGAAGCGTCGTTTACACTCATCGTAGCAGTGCTTTCCCTTAAGGCACCTCAATGACACTCCTTTTATCGACAGTATTACAATAATATAACGTTCTTTTAAGGAAGAAATAGCACACCAACTGTGATCAGCTGAATAGGGGACTGTTTTTATAGACAAAACTTGGTTGAAGACATCTGTTTTTATAGACAAAACTTGGTTGAAGACTGGAAAGTATTGGGTTGTTCGGAAAGTAATTTCGTTTTTTTTTGTTCTTTGATGGCAAAAAACTGATCAAAGCTATTTTTGACTTCCTTATTTGAATTAAACGTTTTACCATCTAAAAATTTTTGTAGAGCCCAGAACAAATGATAATCGGGAGATGCTAGGTCTAGAGAGTATGATGGGAGCAGCAGTATATCCCATCCAAGCTCTAAAAGCTTTTGTCGAGTGGTCAAACTTGTATGTGGTTTCGCATTATCCTGTTGGAACACTTTACCTTTCCTATTGACTAATTCTGGCCTTTTTTCTAAAAGTGAATCATTCAATTTGTCCAATTGATGATAGTACACTTCAGAATTGATAGTTGTGTTGCTCGGTAGAAGCTCAAAATAAATGATTCGTTTGTAATCCCACTAAACATAACCTTTTTTTTTTGATGGATATTGGCTTTTGAAGTGCTTTGAGCCAATTTCTCTTTACTACTCCAGTATCTTTTGCGCTTAACATTGTTGTAGACAACCCATTTCTCGTCCCCAGTGATGATACGCTTCAAAAATCGATAAGAAAATGAGGAACCCATATGTCGAGCTTTGAGAATAAACCTATCCGTTTCAAATGATCATGAACGGTCGAATTCAATAAATTTAATCCCTCAGTGATCTCACGAGTTGTTATTCACCGGTTTGCATCAATTAATGTCTTTATTGTGTCTTCATCAGCAAACGAAATTACTTTCCGAACAACCCAATACAATTAGGCGCGAAGAACCCTATTTCTAATACTTTCTCTATAATAAACTCATCAGCTTCATCGTAAATCGACGGTTTAAATTTCTTTCTTAATCCTCATAAACTTCTATATGCCGCCGAAAAAATTATGCTTATGATAAGGTATGTTGCCCATAGGCTCGTAAGTCAAACTCGCGGATTTACCAAGTTTAGTACAAAATTTGATAACACATCATTACTCCAAATTTTGTTGTCACATTTTTTATAACAAACGAGATTTATGTTTGTACTGCAAGTCTAGAAGGGCCTATGGCAGAAAATTTGCAGTATTGTCAGATCACTCTCAGTAGCACTTTTCAATCACACCTCGTACAGTACTGTGCAAAACAATTGCTAATGGTGATATCAATTTGTTCTACTATATTTTTACTATATTAAAAGTAATAAGAACAAAACAAGCTTTCAGATTAAAAAAAAAAATGTTTTTTTTGGCTGATGTATAATTTATGTAGTCTAGTATATAGAGTCCTCTGACGTATTAAAGATAAGTTAACGTTTAGTTTTAGATTAACCTTGAAAATTTCTAATTAATCGATTTTGAGTTTGGTCTTTAATCAAACCAATTCACTCTACACTAAATATTAGATAAATATTCATCTATGATAAATGAGTATCTTACCACAGTAATAAGGTACCTTTAAATAAATTAGCGTTAAACTATTCAACTAATCTAACATCACAAATGATGAATTTTTTGATTCATTTGTTCAATCAATTAAAAACAAATAAATATTATAGATTGTCAATCATAATTGTACAAATTTAATCTACAATATGTTATCGTTGTAATGGAATCTCAATTAAAGATACTTGAATTAGCTTATCTAAAATAATACTTGAATATTTAGTATCAACGTATTGATGGAAATCAATATTCATTTTAAGGCTAAAGATAATAAGTGATATTCATCAGCTAAAATAATTGATAAAAATATATATAATGGCATTAAATTAATTTTATTTTGTGTTATTTTTTGTGGTTTTTAACCAGGTTTTTATATAGATCATATTGATTTTTTAACATGATAATGATATTGGTTTGTAGTAAATGTACGATAAGACAAAGTAACTGATACCATCCTACTGAATGGATCATTGCTTTATTCCCTTAATTTATGTGTTAAAATGCTAGTAGCAAAGTGGTCTCACACTACCTTCACACATCTAGTAATAACGTCATTTATAAAATCCTTTGTTCTCCCAAATGTCCCCTTCACAATCTTCGAAAATAAATTTCTGTCACTACCTTTTCTAAAAAGAATTCATTCTCCATTTCGCTATACTAGGAAGAGATCCATACACTCTTTCTCTTGATGTTCAAGGCTGTCTTTTGCATCTGGATTGGAAACCGTACTTAGAAGGGGACTTTAGACTTATCTACGTCAGTTCCTCTGAACTAGGAAGAGATCCATACACTCTTCCTCTTGATTTCCAAACCTCTTTTGCATACCAAGATTAGAAACTGTGCTAAGAAGGGGACTTTAGGACATCTACGTCAGTTCCTCTGAACTAGGAAGAGATCCATATACTCTTTCTCTTGATTTTCAAGCTTCTCTTTCACACCAGCATTGGAAACCGTGCTTAGAAGGGGACTTTAGGACATGTACGTCACTGAGAAAATGCAAAGAGGCAAACACAAATTCACACCTTGGTATAAGAAACTTTTCCTAGAATTGGTAGATGGATTGGGTGATTCCTATACTTATATTCACAGACGCAGCTTTCGATAAGCACACATCTTATTCTGCAGTCATCCAGTTTATTGGAAATGAATACAGCGAACTGAAGTATGGAAACTTGTCAAATTAGTTGCATTGGGTTTCAGGTCATGCTGGTTTCTCGGTAATAAGCGAGCTGATCAGCTGGTGGGGAAGGTGCTTCATCGTCCTATCCTCACTATAATACCGAATTTGCTGAATCTACTGACCAAACGACATGTAACCTCTTTGACCACGAGTAGGTAAACAGCTTGAACCAAATATCGTGAAGCCAGTCTACTCAATAACCACTCCAAAATTCTGGGCAAGGAAACTTCACCGAATTCGGATTAGGCACGCACCAACCCTGTGGCGTTCAACAATATATCTCTCATATGTCGAGATTTTTATTAGTCAGTACAAAAAATCTCGGAAAACTTCAAGAATTGTCACTTTAAGATCTTTTGTAAAAAAATAAATTTACGAGATGTGGCAGAAAAAGTTTTTTTCTATATTTTATATTATTTTTCTACATCAATGTTATCCCCATAAAAAAAAAAAACAATAATATATATCAGCGAAGATGTTGTTTCTACTCTTCGAAGCAGTACTGAAAGGTTTCCAATGAAATCGCCTTAACCTCCTCCATTATACTCCTTTGGTTGCTATCGACAGTACCAAGATAACGTCTTTAAAGTATTTTCTTGGTGAACAAAAAAAGTCACATGAACTTCGATTAGGTGAATGTGTGGGGTGGGGAAGCATAGGAATACATTTTTCCGACAAAATGTCGTTGCAAAGCTGCGTCTTCAATGTACGATCTTCTGACGCAAAGATCAATATTTCTGAGCTTTTCAAGGATTTCTTCTTACAAAAAAAATGTTTGATTCCCCCACAAAGGCATTCGTTTCAGATTTTCATCAGTTTTGAAACAGAAATGTGGAAGGAATGATGGCTGTTGTGGTGTTTTGCACAGCCAACCTCACAAAGTTCCTCGCTCATCCCACATTTTCATCTTCCCTGAGATGAAGAAGAAGATATTCGCTCAGGGAAGATGAAAATATGGAACGAGTGAGTGTTCAAAAGCGCTTGTTCGTCCTACAGTTTCATCTTCCCTGTGCGAGGATCGTTTTCCACATCTTTTTGAACCTACTTAACCTCACAAAAGCCCTCATTCACTCCATATTTTCATACTCTATGAGTAAGAATCGTCTTCCACTGCATCTTGGTCATCTAAAGCCTTGCAAGAGCTTGAATGTTAGTCCCTCCTAAAGATGTAGAACAAGTTTTACCCTCGTGCGAAAACTACACGGCTCTAAAAAGCCTTATAAGCCATCCAGAACCTCACTTGTTTCACATTTTCATCATCTTTGGCCGAAAAGATGTGGAAGACGATTCACGCTCAGGGAAGATGAAAATGTGCTCGTCTCATATTTTTATCTTCCCTGAGCGAGGTACGTCTTTCACATATTTTCGACCCCACTAAACCTCACAGCAGCCCTCACTCATTCCATATTTTCATACTCTATGAGTGAGGGTCATCTATTACTGCATGTCTGTCATCTAAAGCCTCACAAGAGCCCTTATTCGTTCCACATTATTATCCACCCTAAGCAAGGATTGTCTTCCACTACTTTTCGAACCTTACGAAATTCTTTATGCCAACGATAAACTTGTGCTCTTGATAAGGAATGTTGCCCATAGGGTTGTTGCAACTGTTCATAAGTCACCAAATGAACTCAAGTATCCATCAAGCTTAACACAAAATTTGACGACATAACGTTGCTCCGAATATTCCTGTTCCCTTTTTTCGTAACGCACTACAAAATCGCAACTTCTCTTATGTGGAGGAGTAAGTCCGCAGTGCTGCCAGATCACTCTCAGTGATGCCTGTATCATTTATTTTGTGTTACAGCTCTTAAATTACACCAAAAAAAAGTTTAAATAATCTTTAAAAATATATTAAAGTATTGTTTTTTTTTTAAATCGTATAAGACTTTCTTAACAAAAATTTACTTAACTAATAACAATTATATAAATTATAAAATAATAAAAAAAGTAAATCGTTCATTAATAGTTCCAAAGATTTACATAAATAATATAAAACTTGTTATAAAATTATTATACTTTTTAAAACTATATCCAATAATACATTTAAATCAATTTTTTTAGTTACATAAATATGTGGTTATTATGACAAAAATTTCGTAAATATCGATATGAAAGTTGCCGCACTACTTATATTTTCAGTACTATTTTTCGTAGAAAACTGTTACGCTGGTAAGTTTGAAAATTATAAATATAATATTCTTTGTACAAATAATGACATTATGATTCATTATTTATTATTAGATGATTGTTTGTTAGAAAATAGCATTGAGGCTAATTATGTAGTATTTTACCAGCCAGACGAAGATTACGAGATACAAGTTATTTACATAGATGAGGAGCTAAAATGCATAAATAACAGAAATGTTTTTAATTGGTAAATAAATAAATATGAACAAAAAATTAATATTTAATAAATTTTTTTCTTCAAATTCTAGTACTCAGTTAGATGGGTGTACATTGTATACTTTCAAATATATCATAATTAATTCAACTGAATTAGAGGAAGGCGAATGCAATATTACCACAAAATATGCATGTAAATTTGTTTACTTTATAATTATTTGTTATTGTTGTAAATAATTAATTTTATGAACTTGCATATTTATAGTGCCAACTATTACTAATTTCAATGTAACGAGTGGTATTGAATATATAAATATAACATGGAAACCATTAAATATTAATTGCCAAGAAGTATCATACAAGGCAACTATAAAAGCTGACCAAACCTCAATAGAACGAGATTTAGGATCTGCCGATTTAATGACAAAATTCTCTGAACTTGATCCTTGTACTGATTTTACATTGAGTTTTCAAATTCTAGATTCGAATAAGACGGCAATTTTTGAAAAGAACACAACATTTTCTACTGAAGAAACAGGTAAATTTAAAATGTTATTTTTAACAATAGAAAAATATTAAATAAATTTTTACATATGTACGAGTATGTACACTGCAGGCCAAAAGTACATATGTTTCCATTTTGGTTTTGTTTATTGGTATGTAAGATATCCCCCATTAGCCATGAGCCAGGGGCCATTTTTATACCAGGTGTATAAGCTTAAATCCGCTGTTTTTTTATTAAAAAAGGCTTTCTTAGAAAGCAAAACCAATTTATTCAAAGTAGTTACCCACGCTAAGTACAACATTTTTCCCATCTCCTTGGTGATTTGTGGATACCACACCAAAAAAATTCCTTCTCTTTCGAGGCAAAATACTCATTAAGCAATTTTCGGACGTCTTCGTCGACTCGAAGTGCTGCTCAGTGAGCGCTTGGCCCATCGACGAAAACAGGTGGTAGTCGGAAGGGGCCAAGTCTTTTTTAACGTGTGCGATGGTGTGTTGTCGTGGAGGAGGAAAATCATGTAGAGCATGGTGCAATTTGATCACTTGTTGGTGGTAGCGGTGGGCATTGACAGTTTCACCAAGTTTCAATATCTCTAAGTAAACGATACCCTCCTGATCCCACCAAACGCACAGCATCGTCTTCCGTCCGAAGCGATTTGGTCTTAGGGAAGATATTGATGGATGGCCACGATTTCTTACTTTAGCATTCTCGAAATATATTTACTTTTCATCGCCTGTCACAATCCGATGCAGAAACGACTTTCTTTTTTGTTTGGCGAGCAAGATTTCGCATGTATTTTGGCGTCACTCCATCTGCCTATCGTTCAATTCATGCGGCACCCATTTTCCGATCTTTTCAATTTTCCCCATGGCTGGTTGAGTAACACCCAATTGCTCCGTGAGAATTTTTTGCGATTGGGTATTGTCTTCCTAGGCGGATTAGCACGCTTCTTGTCCCACAAGTCAAAATTGCCATCTTTGAACCGACGAAACCAATCTCGGCACGTTGTTTCCGATAAAGCACTGTCACCATAGACCTCCATAAGCATTCGATGCGATTTGGCAGCAGATTTCTTCAAATCGAAGCAGAAAAGCAGAGCCCCCCGCATATGCTCTATTTCTGGCACAAAACTAGACCCGATTACCAAAGGAAAAATGTATGTTGTTGTACGAAATTACTGACAATGTGCACTGATTAATGTTTAGAGATGTCAAACTCTTAAAAAAAAAAGTATGGCGTGCCCAAAATAGCTTAATACACTCACTCTCGCCATCTATGACTAAACAGCGGATTTAAGCTTATTTATTGATGAAATCAAGCAGCGCGCGCCTGGTCTTAGCTGGTATCTAATATTTGTAAATTGCCTTAGTAGTCTGATTTTAATGGAATAATGCTCAATCTAATTCTAATCGCCACGTGCTTAAATAGACAAGCAGCTCTTAATCCTTTTTCCATCGTGATTAGAAATACTAGGGACCTGATTTGAAGTGCTGTAAGTTTCCGATTCCTTTTACTTAAATTGAAGTAATTTCATAAGTTTTAGTCGAATTTTTATCATGTTTATTAATTTTAGAATAAACATAGAATAAATATGTATTAAATATATAAATAAATATATAGTATATATTTGGTATTTTATGGCAAAAAAAGATGGATATTTTGGGAGCAAAAATGGCTCGTATAAGTTTTCGATTCATTACGATCTAATGCACGGATTTCTAGAGAATTAAGAAGAAATTATTATTTTAGGTGGTCGAATATTTTTGGCGTGTAGTGTATACATTATTTTTTATTATATTTAATAACACATCTTATTTATTCTTATTATCACTTTGATGTAAAAAAAAACATTTGCATCATCGGTTTTTTTAAAATATGTGTATTTTAATGATAATATAAGTTGAAGTAAACAGAAATCCATTATTTTTGCATTAAATTGAAGGTTTTATTTGGCATAGATAGAATGATACGATTTAGGTCAAATATGCACCGTTTTGTTCGATAACTTGTTATCAAACAAAACGGTGCATATTTGGCCTAAATCGTATCATTTTGGGGGTAATTTCATAATGCCTCTCTCATAAAAACCCTCGACCCTATTGGCAAAAAACTGGGACAGTCGATTTTCACAATCTTCTCTTGAGGCGAATTTTTCACCTGCAAAATCATTCGTCATAGACAGGAAGAGGTGGTAATTACTTGGTGCCAGGTCCGGACTATAAGGTAGATGCATAAGAACATCCCAACCAAGGTCCCGGAACTTCTGGCGAGTCACTATCGATGTATGCGGCCTGGCGTTGTCCTGATGGAACACAATTCCTCTCCTATTGGCCAAAGCTGGCCGCTTCTGGGCGATTGCTTCTTTCAGACGGTCCAATTGTTGACAGTATAGGTCCGCATTAAGAGTTCGGTCATAGGGGAGCAGCTTATAGTAGATGATTCCCTGCCAGTCCCACCAAACACACAGCAAAACCTTCCTGGCTGTCAATCCTGGCTTCACCATCGTTTGCGCCGGGTGACCGCGATTTGACCACGACCGTTGTCGCTTGACGTTGTCGTAAGTGACCACTTTTCATCACCAGTAACCATCCGCTTCAGAAATGGATCGATATTGTTGCGATTCAGCAGCGATTCGCATATGGAAATTCGGTCCATGAGGTTTTTTTGCGATAACTCGTGTGGCACCCATACATCGAGCTTCTTTTTCTATCCAGCCTTATTTAAGTGGTTCCAAACGGTTTTTTGTGCAATGTTTAGCTCCTGGGCAATCGAAACAGTGCTTACGTGACGGTCGGACTCGACGATTTCCATTATTTTATCGACATTTTCGGCAATTGGCCTTCCAGAGCGTGGTGCATCTTTGACATCAAAATTACCGGAGCAGAATCGACGAAACCAAAATTGCGCGTGATTGGCTGTTACAGTATCAGGACCATAAATACTATTCACATTTTCAGCTGCTTGGCTTGCGTTTTCGCCTTTATCGAAGAAAAACTGTAAAATATGGCGTATTTTCTCTTCGTTGGTGTCCATCTTTGACGCGTACTAACAAAATACTGAGTCAAGTAATCACAAAACTGTATGAGAAGCTTTTTTAGTACGAAATCTTTCTAACGCCATCTAGTGCAACCCGATCGCACTTTTAAAACGGGAGATACAGACTCCTAAAGCCATCTATTGGCAAAATAATGGATTACTTACTTTTTACTACAGCTTATATACGCATAAGTAGAAAAAATTATAATGTGAAAAACTAATTTTTTTCTTTTTATTTTATTAACATTGATTCTAAAATATTAGATCCCGGTAAAGTGATCATATTAAATGCAACATCAGTTGAGGGTGAACCAAATTCTGTATTTGTATCATGGGAAGCACCAAAATATAGATCCTGTGTAAAAACATACAATTTCAGTTGGAAAAGAGAAGCATGTTATACAAATATATTAAATGAACGTATGTAGGCAATTTTCAAAAAATTTTATTTACAAAATACTTTTTATACTATTATAAGTAAATATTATTTTTAATTGAAGTTGATGCCTGTATTGCTGAACATCGAAATAAATCTGCTGAAGAAAGTCTTAGTTTTAAAATTGAGAATTTATTTGGTTGTACAGACTACATTCTTAGCATTCAAGTTAATGGTTTACCAAATATACAATCGGAATTACAATTTTCTACTATTACAAGAGGTTGAAAAAAATGAATTTATCAATTAAAAAATTCCAAAAATATTATAATTAAATTGGAAAAAAATATTTATATATATTTATGTGTATAATTTTAGAGCCAGGAGCTGTGAAAAAACTTGATATTGTACCGATTAACAATACAATAATCTCCTTGGAATGGGATGTTGAACGAAATGATATATTTTGTATTAAAGATTTTTATGTTCGAATTAGTGGACCAAATATCAATGTGTCTCGTATATTAAGTGCATCAATAAGGAAATTGACTGAGGATCAAATTGAGCCATGTGGTAAATATGAAGTGGACATATTTGCAAAAGGCTATAAAAATGTGGTTGGCAAAACGATTAATCGTACTTATGATCAACCGGATGCTAGTAAGTTTTTAAGTTCTTTTATTATTATTATTATTGTTATTATTTTTAATTTTAATTTTAAATATTATTATTAAATATTCTGATTTTTAGGGCCATCGAAAATAGAAAATGCAAGTGTTATTGGTAGTCCTTATAGTGTGGAAGCGACATGGCAACGACCGAAATTCGCATATTTATGTATAAAATATTATCGTATTGCTGTTTGGTTAGATCAAACTGTAAACGAGACTGGAAATGTTTTCGATGGCACAATAAATGATACTAAAGTACAAGTATTGAATTTAGGACCTTGTCAAAGTTATCGAGCACAAATAATATCAGTTTACACTTCGGATGGTATTAGTAAAGATGGAGAGCCAGCTTTATTTGATATGAAGACAACAAGTGCACCACTAAGTGTTCCATCTTATCCACAACCGATTAAGATTACAAGTACAAGCTTAAAATACTTTGCCATGCGAGAAGATAATATCAATAATTGTCCAGTAATGTTCTCACGTTTCATATGTGAAACAGCCGAACAAGTTAAATTTAAGGTAAATATATTATTAGTAATATAAAAATATATATTTTTTATATATAATATATGAGTATATAATAAAACTGAAAAAAGAATAATAACATTTAAATTCTGCTATAATTATTTGTGAAATAAAATCTGATTATCCATTTTATAGTTTAAAAAAGTATAGTTCTATTATTTGACAGTTATTAATTGTTATATACAATTTAGGAAAATAATTCGTTAGAATATAGTTTGCCATTTTATATTATAAAAAATAATATAAAATGGCAAACTATATTCTAACGAATTATTTTTCTTAGATAAAAATAATTATAAAATGATCAAAAGATACGCCGAGTGGATGCTGGGACAACAGGCTTTTGATGCTGATTTTTCTCGTTCATTTCTCGCTCGGTGAATACGTTACCATATACGAGGGTCATTCAACAAGTTCTCAGCCTACAAAAGAAAAACGAAATTTTTGGAAAGGTGGTAATTTATTTTTCCACATAATCTCCTTCAAGCTCGATACACTTGGCCCAGTGATGCTCTAACTTTTTTAACCCGTCCAAAAAATAGGTGTGAGCCGACGCGCTGTCGTGGTGGAACAGCACTTTTTTCTTCGTAAAGCGGGGCCGCTTTTTCTTCAATTCGACGTCAAATCGGCCCAATAAGTCAGCATAGTAGCGCCCCGTGATTGTTTTACCCTTCTCGAGGTAATCGATGTGGATCACACCTTGTGAATCCCAGAAAACGGTGGCCATCACCTTTCCGGCCGATCGAACAGTCTTCGCCTTATTCGGAGCACGTTCGCCGGGTGAAGTCCACTGTTTCGACTGTTCCTTGGTCTCTGGTGTGTACCAGTGAATCCATGTTTCGTCGACGGTCACGAAACGACGCAAGAACTCCGCTGGATTGCGCTGAAACAGTGCCAAACACGTCGCCGATGTGGTCTCACGGTTGCGCTTGTTTTCCGGTGTGAGCAAACGCGGCACCCATCGCGCCGCCAGCTTTCTCATGCCCAGTTCTTCGTGTAGAATATGATGCATCGTTCCTACTGCGATGCCCACAGTCTCAGCTATCTGTGAATCTTCAATCAACGGTCTGCCAATACGAGATCGTGGACTTTTTTAACGTTTTCCTCCTTAGCAGCCGTTTTCGGGGCACCTGGGCGTGGCTCATCAAAACCCGACGTGCGGCCACGAACAAACTCGTTGAACCAATTCTTGACGGTCGCCATCGAAGGAGAAGAGTCACCATACACAGCATCCAAGCGATCTTTGATTTCGCTGCGCGTTTTCCCTTCCAAAAACAAGAATCTAATCACCGAACGATATTGTTCTTTTTCCATTTTTGTGCAACCGGCCGACACGCTCGCTTTCAAAGGCTCTCAAAACAAAACTAATGAAGGGAATCGACTGAAACTTTGACAGTAGGCTATTAAAAAAATGTACTGCACAATGGTAAATTTCTTTTGTGACAGCAGTTCTATCGGGCGGTGAGGCTAAGTACTTGTTGAATGACCCTCGTAATCCTTCAATTTTAGAATATTTGAAAACTAACATCATTTAAGTAATAGTAAAATATATATAAAAAAGTTATTAAAAATGACCTTAAATGGTATTTCTGCAAACACCTCTAAATAATAAAAGATTATCCATTTTTCCATTTGGAAAATATTATTCTTTTATTTATTGTTTGCCATTAAATTATAATTATTGCGTTATTCGAAAAGTAATTTTTTTGTTCGAAAAGTAATTTGAAAGACGATTTTCTCATAGTGAGTTAATATTTTATTCAATTAAATATTATCCAGTCTGATCCAATACACTTTGTCATCTTTCTGGCAGTGGCATGATTCCACGCTCATAAAATTTTTGTTCTTTGCTGGCAAAATACTGATCCAAGTGATTTTTGACCTCCTCATTTGTATTAAACGTTTTACCGTCTAAAAAATTTTGTAGAGACCGGAACAAATAATAATCGGAGAGTATGGTGGGTGTGGCAGTATATCCCATCCAAGCTCTAAAAGCTTTTGCCGAGTGGTCACAGTAAACTTCAGAAATGATCGTTGTATTGCTCGGTCGAAGCTCAAAATAAACGATTCCTTTGAAATCCCACCAAACAGATAGCATAACCTTTTTTTGATGGATATTGGCTTTCAAAGTGCTTTGAGCCGGTTCATCTTTTCTACACCAGGATCTTTTGCGCTTAACATTGTTGTAGACAACTCATGTCTCGTCCCCAGTGATGATATGCTTCAAAAATGGATCATTTTCTTGGCGTTTGAGAAGCAAATCACAAACGTCAATACGACGGCACAAATGTAAGAAGATGAGGAACCCATATGTCGAGCTTTGAGATTAAACCTAGCCGTTCCAAATGATCATGAATGGTCGCAATTGATAAATTTAATCTTTCAGTGATCTCACGAGTTGTTATACGCCGGTTTACATCAATTAATGCTTTTATTGCGTCTTCATCAGCTTCAACTGGTAACGAAATTACTTTCCGAACAGCCCAATAGATTAGCTGTATTATATGTACGAGGTCTGTTTAAAAAGTATCGCGAATTTTGAATTTCCGTGGGTTACGTATATTCGATTTTCGATTTTTGTGGCGTTATGTTGATACTCATGTCTCTCACTTATGCCGACAAGTTCGGCCATTTTGAATGTTCAGTTAATTTTTGACAGCTGCTTTGCTTGCACTTATTTTGGATCGTCTTCGATTTTTGCCCATTCCAAAAAATGGATCAAAGAATCTGTTTCGGGAACAAGAAAAAGTCACAGGTGGCCAGATATGGGGAATACGGTAATAAGATGAGGAACCCATATGTCGAGCATTGAGATTAAACCTAGCCGCTTCAAATAAATTTAATCTCTCAGCGATCTCACGAGTTGTTATTCGCCGGTTTGGATCAATTAATGCCTTTATCAGCTTCAACTGGCCATCCAGAACGTAGTGCATCTTCGAGATCAAAATTGCCGGATCGAAATTTTGCTAACCAGTTTTGGCACTGGCGCATCTGCTCCATACACATCGGATAATTTTTTTCTTGCTTGATTAGCATTTTTATATTTTTTAGAGTAAAAAAGTAAAATATGCCGAAAATGATGGTTTTTCACTTTCCATATTTAAAAGAGTATCAACCAAAAACTATTGTGCAGAATCAATTGAACCAATTTTTCAGAAGCAAGCCTTGCTATGTCAGCTGTCAAAACACATATGATTATGCATCTTAAGTGTGAAGTTGGTTGTGAAAAAATACAATTAAGTCCTCTGTTGGAAAACAACAAAATTACTTTCCGAACAGCCCAATACAAAATGCAAAATCTAGTAAAAAATATGAATTTTGTCGTTTTTCTTTCTTCATAAGATTAAAATAAAGGGCTACTTTTTCTATAAAGTATAAATAAGCCGAATTAAAAAAATTAAAAAAAAGTGTCCCGGTTTTTATAAAACGAGTAATTATAAAAAAATTTTGAGTATCAAAAAGTGACGGCTTTGTATGCATTTTAGTCTGAAGGTGTCATTGACTCGAATTTTTTTAAAAATAAACAAGAAGAAACAGTCACTGTAAATGCTGAGTGCTATGGCCGTATGATATTCGACTTCTTCTTCGCTTTAATTTAAAGATTTTAATCTGAAGCCTATATGATTTTAATAAGACGCTGCCACAAGCTGCACAGAAAGGAGAATTTTGTCTTAATTGCGTGAAAAGTTCCCAGGACACGTAATTTTGAGATTTATGGAACAAATTAGTCTCCAAAATCATTAGATTTTACATTATTGGACGTTTATTTTTATAAAACTATGTAAAAAATTGTATTCACGCAGACAATCCTTAAATTTTAGAGTATTCAAAAACCAACTTTCGTTAAGGAAAATTAGAATTAAAGCCCAAAATGTGCAAAGAGGTCTTAACAAAATTACGCCATAGCAGATATTTAAAATTTTTTTAATATTTTAACATAATGGCAAAAGTTAAGTAATATAATTAAATTAATGAATACGACTTATACTCGCTCGGTAAATACGTCAATAAGCACAATTACCATATATGAGGTTCTAAAAATCCACGAGTAATTGTAGCAAAGATATTTGACTGACGAAAAGTGATCGTTTGATGTGCATTGGCCCAAATTTCTTTGTAAATAAATAAGGACAAACAGTTACCGTCAATTCTGGTCATCAAGAACCGACTTCTTTTTCGCTCAAAAAAGTGCAAAAAGGTTCTTGATGATGTGCAAAGAGGTTTTAAAAAAATTACCTCATCGCAGAAAAAATTTAAATAATTTTATTATTTTTACATAATGGCAAAAGTTAAGCAATATAATAAAATTAAATTTTATCAAAATCTAAATTTAAAATGTATTTTATTTAACTTTACTTTCCAAAACGCATATTGGATGTACTCGCAAGTATTTTTATAATCAAATTTGTCCTCATTTATTATTCTATTAAAATAATATAATCAATGTATTAATATTATGTTAATTTATATAAATTGTTTGTATAATAGTATTGTGAGGTGACTGTTCCTGTATTAGAAAATACTGGCAAATATGAAGCTACAGTAGAGCCACTTTCGCCAAATACTAAATACAAATGCAGCGTTAAAGTTTATAATACTGGTGGTTGGTCGGATAATGCAGTTGCAATTATGACTACTGGAAAATATTGTAAGTAAATAGTTTATAATTAAATTGAAATGTTATTATTTGATTTAATAGTTTTCCGATAATTATTTAAGATCCAAAACCACCAGAATTAATTGATATCGAAATCGATGGGAACAATTCAATTCATATTAAATGGTATGCTCAGAAGGATACTGTGGATGATGTGACAATGTACAAAGTTCATTTAAGAACTCTTACCGCTAAATATCGAATTCCATCTGATTGTAAGCCTTTGGAATTGAAGAGCGATACAATATCGAAACTATCTAGTGCTGCCTTAGAACATATATACAGTAATGCTGAACCGTACGTGGAATATAGCATTCAAATTGCTTCCATCAATAGTTTTGGAACGAGCGAGTTTTCATTACCAAAACTGATCGTGACGAATCCTAGTGGTAAGTATCCGCAATTATCTTTTATTATACGAAGTGTGACAGAAAAGAAATGACACTGTTTATGCATCGGTTTTGATCCCTTTTAAAGTAGTTCCCTTGGCCAGAAGTGCCTTTTTCCGATTAAATCTCGTTGATGAAAATGGTCATGTAACAGGTGGCATTATTAAAATGTCTGCAATGTGTGATCTGACAAAAAGAACCATTTTCCTAAGCCTTTCAGAAATTAGATTCTTCGAGTCAGACCAGGGAGACCTTCAATATCGATGTTGAAGGAGTGTCTGAGTGACATTTGTCAAAGTGTCTTTTCGATGCTGAAGGAGTGCCTAGACGAGATTGGTGTTCCACTGCTTCTTGGCCGTCAAAAAATCCCTTATACCGACGAAAAACTTATAGTCAGGATAATCAAGCTTAATACAAAATTTGATGGCGTCAAAGTGTCTTTTCGATGCTGAACGAGTGCCTAGGCGAGATTGGTCTTTCACTGCTTCTTGGTCGTCAAAAAATCCCTTATACCGACGAAAAACTTATAGTCAGGATAATCAAGCTTAATACAAAATTCGATGACGTATCATTAAATTTTGCGTAACGTACTACAAAAGTACAAGTTATCACGCTTTATAGGGTCCTAAAGTTATCTTTTTTCGATTAAATCTTGTCGATGAAGATGGCCATGTGATAGGGGACATTATTAAAATGTCTGCAATGTCTAATCTGACAAAAAGGAACATTTTTCTGGACTTTTCAGAAATAGAATTCTTCGCGACAGACCAGGGACGCCTTCAACACCGATGTTGAAGGAGTGCCTGAGCGTGATTCGTCTTCCACTGCTTCTTGGCCGTCAAAAAATCCATTATACCGACGAAAAACTTATAGTCAGGATAATCAAGCTTAATACAAAATTTGATGGCGTCAAAGTGTCTTTTCGATGCTGAACGAGTGCCTAGGCGAGATTGGTCTTTCACTGCTTCTTGGTCGTCAAAAAATCCCTTATACCGACGAAAAACTTATAGTCAGGATAATCAAGCTTAATACAAAATTTAATGGGGTATCATTAAATTTTGTGTAATGTACTACAAAAGTACAACTTATCACGATCTATAGGGTCCTGTAACTGGCGGACGATGTTTTCAATTTGTCATTCACGACTAGAACGGACTAGCATCCTCATTGATGTTAAACCGCTTTCAGTGGTGCCAAACCGCGCTCATTACTTTTCTGTCACACTCACCACATAACTATTTTGATTAAGAAAATAATACATCTAATATATTCACATAGAATCAAGTGAAGTGCAAAATTTCAATACTACACACATTGAAGGACCAAAAGTACCTGGATTATATTCAGCAACAGTGACAATACGATGGAGGCTTCCCTGTAATACACATGGTGAAATTACAAGTTTTGAAGGGACTTTTTATGGAATCAAAGAAGAAGCCGAACCTGAATTATTTAATTGGTCAATAACATTTAATGATAGTATTCAAAAAGATACTGACACTTTTGAATATAAAGAAAATAGATTAAAACCAGAGTATATCTATAATGTTAATATACATGCAATTATAAAAGATGTACCATCAGGAGGCAAATCAACATTATTGATATTCACTGCACCAGCTGGAAGTTTGTATATTATTAAATTATTAGAAAATAATATTTTTTATGAAATTAATGGAAATAGAATTTTTTAGTTCCTAGAGTCGAAAACTCATCTGAACATAGTAAAGCTGATGCATTTTTGTCATCGAATCCAACAACTTCTGCTGTAGTCCATTTCTCTAGAAATATCCTATCATCCAACATGGGAGAAATTATTTATGTCTCACTATTGATATCACAAAAAGTTCGTATTTCTATTTAATTAATTGACAATTGCAAAATATCCTCTTATTGTGTATAGGGTTGCCAACCAGATCCACGTCCTCAAAATGGTATACTAAATAGTAAATTAGAATGGCCGACAATTTTGAATTGGCAACAAGCAAATGCATTAGATTGTATTAAACAATATCAAACTACTCCTATGCGATGGTATCCACGGAAGAATAGCCGTAAAATATAAAAGTTTTATTTATTTTCCTATTTAAATATCTTTTTAAAATTATTTTTTAGTTAGACATCGTAAAGATGATAGTGACGATGATTTGACGGAGTTTGTTGTTGGCGAAGAGCGTTGCGAAAATTTACCAAGCTGCTGTTTAAATCCTAAATCGCGAAATTGTGATAAAAATAAATGCTTCTGTAATGGTCCTTTGAAACCAAGTAAGTAACATTAATTTTTTCTTTACTTTTATTATTGAATAAATAAAATATTTTTAATAAGTAGTAAAGTTAATTGCCGATCGATTCTGCTTAAAATTTCTGCAAAAGTATTCCGTCCTCGTTCCGTCAAATTTACTGCATGCGTCAGAGTGTAGCGTAAAATTTTCAGCATTGGTGTGAGCATTTGATAACATTGTATTAGGTGGGAGTATTGGGTTAGATGCATGAGTTGTGTAACATGCGGATGTTCGCGCGTTGTTGTTGTAGTTGTTTGTAAGGTCCCTTAGACATGTGCCAGGTACATGCCGACCGGATTAGTTTCGTACTAAAAATAAATATTATTATATGGCTTACTATTATTTTTCTTTTGTTTCGATTTAATAGGTTCAGTTAAACTTTGTGTCTGTTAAAGTTGCCCGCATCGCGGCTTCTCCTGGGAGAGTGATCTACAAGAACTACGCTAGAAGCACCTACGGTTGTTAAAACACCCACGGCCTGAGCTGGCCCTTTCTGGTGAGTGAACTATTACACTATGCCAGAAAGTGCCTTCGGGTATAGCGAACCCGCGGACCTTAACTGGCCTAGCAGTGCCAATGAAATTTATAATGTTCCTTACTGTAGCTCTTTAAGGGCAAAGCGCACATACCGGGTGTGTTTATATAATAAAATTCAGTAGCATTAGGGTCGGCACTTTCACAGTGATTCGTCCAACGTGCCCAGCTATTGGTGAGGATCATTTGGCTGAAACGTGGTGGCTGTGGTTTAATACCTACATCTCGGATACAGTCTTAGGGCTGGAGGTTAGGGACGCCAGCAACCCGGGTGCTATTACTGTAGATGATAGTAGAGACATAGATATATCTTGCTACCAACAGTTAGGATTAGTAGCTTGTAACTGGTTACTGACTGTGAGCAGATGGTCCTGTCTATAGATGTAGCTGGTCAGGTGGTGGGACCAGGTGGTCGCCTAATGTGTGTGTGTGTGGAGTGAATCGAATTAACAGAAGATTGAATATTTGCCTGCTTCATGTATGGAGCATAATAAATGTTGTTGTTGTTTGTAAGGTCCCTTCGACATGTGCCAGGAGCCACTAAATAGCGCCACGACCTTGAGGCCATTTGGCGACTTCATAGTACGTGTGAGAAATTATCTGAAAGAGGCTGATCTCTGGTTAGTAGTATAGAACATTGAGAATTTTGTTATATTTTGTGGAGCAGATTAGTATATTGTGGAAGTTTAAATAGGGGACTAGGGAATGGAGTTGTTGGGTCCAAGACCTCCATAATGGGAGGAATCCTGCTCGCAAAGTAATTCTAGGTTATGCGGCATTCATGTAAAATATGGATGATAGTGAAATCGGTGCCACAGATTTGGCATAAGGGACGATTGATTGGTGTGGCCAAAAAGGAAGTTATGAGTAAGAGCAGTATGCCCAATCTGGATTCTGAGGAGCTTCCGTGCCCAGAATTTCAGTATGGATGTTGAATAGACTGGTTTATTGTTGATTATCGAATGAGCTGACAAAAATATGTCGTTATTGACCCAGTCATCGTGTCTGCGGATGGCTAATGGTGTTAGCTGTCATTCTGTTAGTAGGCGAGGCAGATTGGGAATGACTGTGATCACTGGTCGACGGAGTGTTTCTCCAGCCAACTTGTCAGCACTTTCATTACCCACAATTCCTACATGCCCCGGCACCCATTGCAACTCGACACTCCTATTGCCAAGTAGGCTATGACAAATTGCGGTAAGTACTGGGTCACTCGACGGGCTACAAGTGGCTTCAAGGGTGGCTGAGCTGACGCTAAAAATAATAACGCTCTATTGGCTGGGAATATTGATCGTAATTTTAATTTGCTGTTTTGATGGCCCACAGCTCCCCGTAAAATGGAGCTGCCCACAGCTCTCCGTAAAATGGAGAAAATTCAACAATATAGTGCGCGGGTGTTGCAACCAAAAAGTTCAACGACCGAAAAAGATTGAGCATCGCTTTTGGCGGTGGCATCCGTGAACAACAGTCGATGATCTTTTAATCCGTCCAACTGTTCAAGGAAATGTTTCCTTTATGTGGGTGGATCAGTACGAGCCGCCTTCTTAAACCTGTAAACGTAAGCAGACACTTTCAAATTTGCTCCCAACCACGGCTTCCAATCTGGATGTGGAAGGAAAGTTTGGAAAACGAGGGGGAGGACAGTTGAATTGCTTTCAAGGTGTGGTATTAATAAGGATTCCTTTATTATCGCATTTCAAGGTGTGGTATTAATAAGGATTCCTTTATTCGACGAATTTCGAATGTTGACTGTGGCATATGGTAAAGCTACCTTAGACCAAAGCAATGTTTATCGGTGGTACAAAATGTTCTCAGAGGGCCGAGAAGATGTGAACGACGAAAAGCGTGCCGGGAACGACCGTTTTCTTCAATTGCAGAGGCGTGGTGCATCATAAGTTCTTGCCACAGAGTAGAACGGTCAATAAGGAATATTACCTGGAAGTTATGCGCAAGTTGCGAGAAGCAATCCGCCAGAAACGCCCGGATTTGTGGAAGAACAAAAATTGGGTTTTGCACCATGATAACGCCCCTGCTCACGTATCGTTGCTTGTGCGCTAATTTTTGGCCAAAAACAACACACTAATAATGCCGCAGCCACCGTATTTCCCAGATCTGGCCCCCTGTGACTTTTTCTTGTTCCCGAAACTGAAGAGCCCAATGAAAGGATGACGCTACGCCACGATTGAGGAGATAAAGACGGCATCGAAGGATGAAGTGCTTCGAGGATTTTGAAGTGCTTCGAGGATTGGAAAAAACGTTGGCACTAGTGTGTAATATCTGGTAGGTATTACTTTGAAGGGGACAAAATAGATATTTATGAATAAATAAACAATTTTTAAAAGAACACAAAATTCGCGATACTTTTTTAACAGACCTCGTATATATTGAATAGGATCGTAGATAGAAGGGATCCTTCTGGGATGCCGTTTTCCATTTCGCGTTTTGACGAAAACTAACCGTTGGCGCGTACCGTAAAGGTTCTACCAGTTTGATAGGGGAACGTAGAAGTTCCAATGTTGTAGAGTCTACACGTACTCCCCATTCTGCCAGCTGTAAGAGTACTATGTGTGGGTCATACGCCTTTTCTAAGTCAAAAGGCAACAGCAAACCACTGATGTCTACGTTTGTAGCAATTATGGATTGAATATTGGAGTTCAAGTAGCAAAGTCAGAGTTCCCCTGCCTGATCGGTAGGCATGTTGTTGGGGATTGAGTCTATTGTCAAGTGCCTAGGATGTGTGCATGTTTTACACCTTCTTTGCAGCATGCATCTAACTCAATACTTCCACCAATACTGTAAATTTGACGAATCCCAAACTTTTCAAAAGCTCTTTGGCATAACCTTACTTACTACTTTCATATATTTCATTTATTTTAAAAAATTTCTTATTTAAGGTACACCATATATTATACATATTAGATTATTTACTTCTTATGGCTACAGTGATGCTGTTTTAACAAATTTTGAAACTGGTAAATATCTGTTCATAGAAATATATTTTTAATTAACTCACTAATTATATTATTTCATTTAATAAGATTCTGTGATTCGTATCTATTTTGTTATCCTGTTACTTATAAGCTGTCTATTTATTGCATTTATATTTGGTTTCGTTTACTTATGGATTTCCAAAAATATGCCTTGGTATGAGACTTTATAATTTTTATAAATTTATTTAATTGTTATTTATTGATATTTGGGGTATTTATTAAAAAAATTAGGTATGAAGAACGATTGGAGGATGGTGTCGATTCTGCAGGAAATATATCAGCAAAAAATTTTCTTAATTATTTTTCAAAAATATCACAACATGATAAGATTCAACGAGAATTTAAAGATTTAAACACAATAACAACCGATTTGAGTTTATCAAACGATGCGGCAAGATCAAATCCAATGAAAAATCGTTATAGCAATATATATCCATGTAAGAAATGAAATTATTTTTTTTCGTTTCGTTTGTAAAAATAATTTATTTTTTTCTTAGACGATAAAAATAGAGTAATTCTAGATGATAACGATGGTGGAGGTGATTATATCAATGCGTCATTTATTAATGTAAGTTTGATTTTATCTCAAATAAGTTACAACGATTTACAATGAACTATTAGTTAATACACGATGATGATTTCATATTAATTGAACTATATTAAATAGAATAAATTATATATTTTATTTTATTTTAATTAAGGGCTACAAACACAAAAAAGAATATATAGCAACCCAAGGACCAACACCTCATTGTTATGTGGATTTTTGGAGAATGATATATCAGTACAACGTTCACATAATTGTTATGCTGACTAAATTAAGAGAAGGCACTGTGGTAAGTTTCTAAACTTTTTCTTTTAATTTTTTAAAGGTATTTACAATTACGGGGGTCGTATGATTAATACCTGACCTTGATAAGAGAAAAATATTATTTTGTATAAAATTTATTTTATTTGTTAATATAGGCTCCTTTTAGCTCGATACACGTAGTCTAGAAATTTTTCTATCTCTCCAACACTTCAAAATGGGTGCTTCTTTCCGCCGGTCATTTTTTTTTACTTTAAATTTTTTTTTTGGAAGACAATTTTTTTTAGCCCCCAACCCTGATGGCTAAATATGGCAAATATGGTATCCTAACTTATAGAATTTTGCCATAGTAATGACACAAATATTCATGCGAGCATTGTCTTGATGAAAGAGAATATTTTTCGCCAAAAGCAGTTATAATATATTATTTAACGAGACTTATTTGTCTTTAAACTTAAAACCACGAGTTGCCTACAACTATAGGGATTGAGTTACGCTCAATTAACGCACCATCATTACTGACAGTTTACAGTCAGTAACTAGTTACAAGCTGATTACTCCAACTATTAGTGGCGAGGACTATCTAAACCTCTACTGTCGTAAGCAGTGACAGTGCACGAAATAATTACTAGTATTTCCCACTAGTGATCCGTAGATCGTACCCGCGATATGGGTATTAACCACAACCACTACGTTGCTACCTAAGGCGAGTCACCATTGTCGGGCACAGTGTGTTTTAACACCATGGGACAACCCAATTCCCGTAGTACCAATTTTTGTTTTAAGAGTACTTTGGTTTGTACTCCGCTTATTGGGCTACGGTAAGGAATCTTGTAAATTCCTAGACATCGCTAAGCCAGCTCAGGTATGCGGGTTCGCCAAGATCCAAAAGTACAATCGAAATTGACCTTGGTCTTTTACCCGGTTGTAGCTACCTTGCGTGCAATTTACGAGGCCTGTTCAAAAAGTATCGCGAATTTTGTGTTTTTTCAAAAATTATTTATTTATTCATGAATATCTATTTTGTCCCCTTCAAAGTATTACCCACCAGATATTATACACTTGTGCCAACGTTTTTTCCAATCCTCAAAGCACTTCAAAAAATCATTTTTTGTGATCTTGTTCAGCTCCTCCTTCGATGCCGTTTTTATCTCATCAATCGTAGCGTAGCGTCGTCCTTTCATGGGGCTCTTCGGTTTCGGGATCAAGTAAAAGTCACAGGAGGCCAGATCTGGGGAATACGGTGGCTACGGCATTATGAGTGTGTTGTTTTTGGCCAAAAATGACAAAATCCAATTTTTGTTCTTCCACAAATCCGGGCGTTTCTGGCTGATTGCTTCTCGCAACTTGCGCATCACTTGCAGGTAATATTCCTTATTGACCGATCTACCCTGTGGCAAGATCTTATGATACACCACGCTCTTGCAATCGAAGAAAACTATAAGCAAAACCTTCATATTTTCAGTTATGTCATTTAATTTTTTGGCATATTCGCAGTAAAAGGATTATTATTTATTATAATATCTTCAATTTTAAATTGTATTAAAATAATTAAAATCCCTTATGAATATGGTCGATCTATGAATTTTTCAATCAACAGTTTTGTCTACTGGTCCAGTACAAAATATTCAGCTAATGAAAGTGTTGCAGAGGATCCAGTTTTATCGGTTTCACGACGGTCTCAACAATTGGGCCTAACTACCACATGGTCAAAATTTGCACAAAAATGTTTGTATCTTAAGCTTCATAAGGTCCAACTGATACAAGAATTAAAACCGCCACATCATTTTCAACTTCGAAATTTCGCTGGTGGATCATTGAACGTGTTGCTGGTTGTTCAGAAAAAATTATCATCTCCCACGAAGCTCATTTTCACTTCGACGGCTATGTTAATGAGCAAAATTATCACGTTTGGGCATATGAAAATCCAAGAGTAGTTGTTGAACAACCATTCCATGCCCTGACGACCTGTCACTCTATGCTGCGCTATATGGGCCATAGGCATCATTGGTCCATATTTTTTCTAAATTCGGTTCGCTCTCAATGGAGTGTGTTACAGAGACATCGATTTGGTTTCAACAGGACGGCGCTACGTGCTACACTGCACCAGAAATAATTGATTTAATAAAAATGAACTTCAATGGATGTCTACTTTCGCGAAGCGGTCATGTCAATTGGCCACCAAAATCATGTGATTTAATGCCGTTGAACTTTTTCTTGTGAGGCTATCCGAAAGATAATGGTCCCTATATAATTCAGCAGCTCAAAACCAATATCTGTAAACGTAGTCGTGGAAGACATTTCTTTAATATTCTTTTGTTTTCTTAAATGGTAAAGTCTCCGCAATATATTTCAATAAAAAATGGTAGAGTTTTCATACAAAATGTATGTTTCGTTAAACTTTTAAAAACAATTTTAATTGGTATATGATTTTTTTAATAATTTGAATTTTTTTCTATTTTTTACCTTTTTTTGTTTTTTAAATATTTAACTTCCCAAATTTTATGCACTCTCCATTTTCTAATTAAACTCTTCCGTCCGGCGGCCATTTAAAAAAAACTTTAATCTTTTTCTCTATTTTTCTTTTCTACTCCGTTAGAGTGGTTACCACTTTCGGTGTGTTCAACTTCCGAAACTCTACACACTCTCCATACCGCTTGCATGACACGGCAGTGTTTCGGTGTTTTCTTATTCCGATCATGATTCGTCGCAGTCCCTTGGAACTTAACCTTCAAAAATTTCCATATTTTATTACCTTCTCTCACCCTTATCCAACATCTAGGATATATGCAAAATTTTTCCAAATTTCTACAGAAACATAACAAGTACTTTGTAAGTTTTTGTCTAGAAGTCGAAATAGCTGGCGGAGCATTTGTCTAGAAGTCGAAGTAGCTGGTGCTATTGTCTGTTTAGTTCTAGTATTTTGTTTTGACTTAGTTCAATTCTAGATTCCGAACTTCAGTGTCTTATGGTATAGCACTGACATTAAGATATAGAAGAGGGAATGGTAAAATGTTTCGTGGACACATTTGCATTCGTTCATTTTTACCCTCCACCGTTTGGAGAGTTTCGGATGTATTGTTTATTGGAGATTTTTCATAGATAAAATTCAGGCCGTTTCCTTAGCATGTGTAGGAAAGTAAGTAGTGGGACAAATTGGAATATCGGATGTATAAATATTGTAGAAAAATGGGGTCAAGTATACTTCCCTGTGAAACACCAACAAATAACGGAAATATATTGGAGAGTTCATTGTATTAATTATTTGAAAATACCGGCTGAAAATAAATGAATTTAGTACTAGATAATTGATGGAAGGAAGGATCATCTTGAACTTTTAGAGTAAGCCTCAAAGATTTATGAAAAGATTGAAAGGAGATTTATTTATCTGTAGAAAATGGGACAGTTTTCTTGGTTCTGTATTTTATTTAGGAATCATTTTAATTCCCAGAGGATTGGATAATGTGTTGTTCGAAGAATGAATGGAGTTACCAGGTGTATAAGCTTAAATCTGCTGTTTTTTAGTCAAAAAAAAACACATGTTTTTTTAATAGAAAGTAAAAACAAATTTATTCAAAGTACTTGCCCTCGCTAGCTACACATTTTTCCCATCTTTCGGGCAATTTGTGGATACCACGCCAAAACAATTCCTTCTCTTTCGAGACAAACCACTTATCAAGCCATTTTCGGACGTCTTCGTAAGAATCGAAGTGCTGCTCAGCGAGCTCGTGGCCCATCCATGAAAACAG
This sequence comes from Atherix ibis, assembly GCA_958298945.1. NCBI lineage: Eukaryota > Metazoa > Arthropoda > Insecta > Diptera > Athericidae > Atherix > Atherix ibis. The sequence goes on along the minus strand of OY282605.1, from coordinate 22,173,883 downwards.
GTGGTAGTCAGAAGGGGTCAGGTCTGGTGAATAAGCGGCGTTTAGCACCTCCCAGTTTAGTGTCTCCAAGTAGTTTCGGAGCATTTTTGACGTGTGCGATGGCGCGTTGTCGTGGAGGAAAATAAGCTTGTCATGTCTTTGTTGATAATCCATTCTTTTTTTACGTAGAGCACGGTGCAATTTGCTCAGTTAATGGTGGTACCGGTGTGCATTGACAGTTTCAGCAGGTTTTAACATCTCATAGTAGACGATACCCTGCTGATCCCACCAAACGCACAGCATCGTCTTCCGTCCGAAGCGATTTGGTCTTGGGGAAGATGTTGATGGTTGGCCGAGATCAACCCACGATTTCTTGCATTTAGGATTCTCGAAATATATCCACTTTTCATCGCCTGTCACAATCCGATACAGGAACGACTTTCTTTTTTGTCTGGCGAGCAAGATTTCGCATGTGTTTTGGCATCGCTCCATCTACCTATCGTTCAATTCATGCGGCCCCCATTTTCCGATCTTTTCAATCTTCCTCATGGCACGCAGATAAATGGAAATTGCTGGTTGAGTAATACCCAATTGCTCCGCGAGCATTTTTTGCGATTGGGTATCGTCTATCCGATTTTCACGCTTCTTATCCCACAAGTCAAAATTGCCGTCTTTGAACCGACGAAACCAATATCGGCATGTAGTTTCCAATAGGCCTACACTGTCACCATAGGCATCCATAAGCATTCGATGCGATTCGGTAGCCGATTTCTTCAAATTGAAGCAGAAAAGTAGAGCTTCCCGCATATGCTCTTTTTCTGGCACAAAACTAGACCCGATTACCAAAGGAAAAATGTATGTTGTTGTACGATATTGCTGACAATGTGAACTGATTAATGTTGATAGATGTCAAACTCATAAAAAAAAAGTATGGCGTTCCCCTGGTAGCTTAATACGCTCACTCACGCTATCTATGACCAAACAGCGGATTTAAGATTATAACCCTGGTATATAATATAGCAAAAGTTTCTAATCTTATTTAATATATTTGAAAAGCTCTGGCTACTATTTATTGATGTAAATATTTTTTATGTGTTTTTTTTTAGCAAAAATGTCATCCATATTTCCCAGTGCTATATGAAGATAAAAGATTTGGTAATAATATCGATGTGGCTTGTGTTCAAGAAACGAATTTCGCAACCTATACAAAACGCGAATTGGTGGTGGAATATACGAATTTGGGAGAACGGCAAGTTGTTGTCCAATATCATTTTACCAAATGGGCAGATCATTCATGCCCTGAAGACCCATGGGATTTGATTAATTTTGTTCGTGTAATAAAGTCAGAGAAAATATCTAGTCATTCCCCAATCGTTGTACACTGCAGGTATACACAAAACTGATGCATCTGAATTTAACAAGTTGTATTTACAAAAAAATAATAATAATATTAATTTTAGTGCTGGTGTTGGACGAACGGGAACACTCATAGCTTTAGATATAATCATGCAACGGCTTAAAGTCGAGAAAAAAATTAACATTTTGGAAACGGTTAAAGACTTAAGATTTCAACGAATGAAAATGGTACAAACACCAGATCAATATCAATTTGTATATTTGTGTACACATGAGTTAGTCAAAAATAAACGTAATTCTGATACGAAAAAGCAACATTTACCAACGGAACCGAACACATCAAGCAGTAGTAGTCAAAGAACCTCACAAAATCCAAATTGTCACACTAATGGTGTTGGTGAGAGTATAATGTAATTTGTTATTTGGTTTTTTTTCATAAATTAAATAATTATTAAATGAATTGATGTTAAACATTAGAATTTTTTGTAAATTATATTGTATATTAAGATATATGTGTGTGTATATTCTTTACTTAGATTAATAACTTTTATAAAGAGTTTATTAATAGCAGATATTTTATGATACAGTTTATGGTGTAATAAAAAAATATATGCCAAAATATTTTATATTTTTTTTTTGAACATTTTATCTTTTAGAAAAAAAGTAAAAAGGTAAAGTAAACTAATGACAACTCAGTGTTAAACTCTTAATGCATTCTGAAAAGTTACAAGAGTACAGGTGCTGCTGTTCTTGGAAAAGATTTTTGAGAAATTACAGTTCTTCTTGAATTTTGCCAAGTGTTTAAGACTGCCAGATTTCTATCTACCAAAACCGGGACACTTGTTTTTAAAACAATTTAATTCGGATTATTTATACTTTACAGAAAAAGTAGCCCTTTATTTTAGTCTTATGAAGAAAAATTCGAAAAAATTCATATTTTTTACTAGAATTTGCATTTACATTGGGTTGTTCGTCGCCGGCTTATTGGCATATACCGTCAATTTAACGTAGCCCCACAGAAGAGATGTTAAATCACAAGATCTCGGCGGCCAATCGACAGAACCTTTTCTCGATATAACACGTTCACTGAACTTGGGCTTCAATAAGTCGATTGTTTCTCCCGCTGTGTGCGATGTGGCACCGTCTTATTGAAACCACATATCACTGATGTCCAGCCCATGCAATTGATCGAAGAAATAACGCTGCAACATTGGTCTGTAGCGTTCACCATTGACTGTAACGTGACGGTCATTTTCATCAACGAAGAAAAATGGCCCAATGACGCCACCGGCAGTCACTTTTTGTATAGGAAGTGGTTTTTCATGAAGCACATGAGGGTTTGCAGCCATTCAACCAAAAATGCGCTTCATCACTGAAGATGATTTTGCGATGAAAGCCGTCATTTTCGGCAAACTTAACATATCTAGAGCCTAATCTGAGACCGTGCGTCGCTTCATATGGTCAAGTGGCTTTAGTTCTTGAGTTAACTTGATCTTAAGTTAACTTAAGAACTTGAGATCAAGTTAACTCAAGAACTAAAGTAAGAAATCAAATGTGTCAGGTTGCTATTGAAAAAACCGATATTTTGACAGCTGACATGCTTGTAAAAAAATTCGCTTGATTCTGTATAGTAGTTTTTGGTTTATACCCTTTTAAATATGGAAAGTTAAAAACAGCATTTTCGGAATATTTTACTTTTTTACTAAAGAAAAGATAAAAATGCTGTTCAAGCAAGAAGAAATTATCCAATGTGTATGGAGAAGATGTGTTAAGTGGGCGCCAGTGCCAAAACTGTTTTGCAAAATTTCGATCCGGCAATTTTGATCTCGAAGATCCACCATGTTCTGGAAGGTCAGTTGAAGCTGATTAAGACACAATAAAGGTATTAATGGATGTAAACCGGCGTATAGTAACTCGTGAGATCGCTGAGAAATTAAATTTACTGAATTCGTTCATTTATGATCATTTGAAACGGCTAGGTTTTATCTCAAAGCTCGACATATCGGTTCCTCAAAAAGATTTTGTGTCGTCGCATTGACGTTTGTGATTTGCTTTTCAAACGCCAAGAAAATAATCAATTTTTGAAGCGTATCATCACTTGGGACGAGAAATAGGTTGTCTACAACAATGTTAAGCGCAAAAAATCCTGGAGTAGAAAAGATGAACCGGTTCAAAACACTTCGAAATCGTACATTTCGTTGCAGTTATAATAAAAATTCACACATGTAATAAGAATTTCTTCAATTAATTCCTTAACGGTGGTCAAGCCAGGATTGACAGCCAGAAAGGTTTTACTGTGTGTTTGGTGGGACTGGTAGGGAATCATCTACTATGAGCTGCTCCCCTACGGCCGAAGTCTTAATTCGGACCTATACTGTCAACAATTGGACCGTTTGAAAGAAGCAATCGCCCAGAAGCGACCAGCTTTGGCCAATAGGAGAGGAATTATGTTCCATCAGGAAAACGCTAGGCCGGGACCTTCGTTGGGATGTTCTTATGCATCCACCTTATAGTCCGGACCTGGCACCAAGTGATTACCACCTCTTCCTGTCTATGACGAATGATTTTGATTGTGAAAAAAAAATTTTATGAGAGAGGCATCATGAAATTACCTCCAAAATGGCAACAAGTTATCGAACAAAACGATGTATATTTGACCTAAATCGTATCATTCTATCTAAATAAAACCTTCAATTTAATGCAAAAATAATGGATTTCTTATACGAGGGTCGTTCAATAAGTCCTTAGAAAATCTGAGAAATTGCTCTCGTAGTGTCGTAAACGTTTTTTTTGTAAGTAGCATTATCGACAGAAAAACTGTCAAAATTTCAGCTCGATTCATATCGTAGGTCAATTTCTATCGTCGATTAAAGTTAACGACATTTATTTGTGCATAACAATGGAAAAAAGCGAGTTTAGGGCTGTCATCGAACATCTCCATTTGAAAGGCTTAAGCCCGAAAGAAATCAAAGCCGAGTTGGATGCAGTTCATGGCACATCTGCACCTGTGTTTGCGACGGTTTACAATTGGGTGAATGAATTTAAACGTGGCCGTTCATCCACAAAAGATGAACATCGTTCAGGACGCCCAGTTGAGGTGTCTACTCCTGAAATCATCGACAAAATCCACGATCTAATTTTGAACGATCGGCGAATTTAAGTGCGCGAATTAGTTGAGGCCACGGGCATATCACAAGGTACAGTCGCTTCAATTTTGCATGAAAAATTGTCTGTGAAAATTTTGCATGAAAAATTGTCTGTGCCGCGTTTGCTCTCAGAGGAGAATAAGCTCAATCGTGTAGTGGACTCTAAGGCTATGTTGGCACTCTTTCATCGCAATCCTGCCGAATTCTTTCGTCGATATGTCACTGTGGACGAAACCTGGATACACTACTACACTCCAGAAACGAAGAGATAGTCATCACAGTGGATTTTCAAGGGTGAACGAGCTCCGAAGAAGGCAAAAACTGTGCCATCGGCCGGCAAGGTGATGGCCACGGTCTTTTGGGATTCGCAGGGCATCATTTTTATCGACTACTTGGAAAAAGGAAAAACAATAACAGGAGCGTATTACGCGTCGTTATTGCAACGGTTGAGCGAGGGAATGAAAGAGAAACGCCCCCATCTGAAGAAGCAAAAAATCCTCTTGCATCAGGAGAATGCGCGTGTGCACACCTGCGCTGTTTCCATGGCCAAAATTGTGGAATTGAGAATGGAATTGTTGCAGCATCCCGCTTATTCACCAGATTTGGCCCCGAGTGACTATTTTCTTTTCCCCAATCTGAAGAAATGGCTTGGCGGACGACGGTTCACTTCCAACGAGGACGTCATTGCTCAAACGGATGATTATTTTGCAGAACTTCCGAAATCCTATTTTTTGGACGGGATAAAAATTTTGGAAAAACGGTTGGAAAAGTGTATAGAGCTTAAAGGGCATTATGTTGAAAAACAAAATTTTTTTTTTAAAAAACAGTTTTTTTCCGACTTTTTCTAAGGACTTATTGAACGACCCTCGTATCCATTAATGAATATATACTTTCAACATTTCCATTATGACCAGGAATTGAAAAAATAGATTCACATACTTTCAATATTTTTCAGAGTTTCGTTTTTTTTCACTGTGGTCATCTGGTTGAAAAAAAATGTTCCGTTAATAGGGGATACACATATATTATAACCTCTTCTATCTCTTTCTATTTAAACAATGGCTTATTTATTAAGCTTTTTCATAAAATTTATTTTACTGGTTCTATCCACATTTCCAGATATGTAGTCATCGTGTCATAGAAATTAGTCAACTCACTATAAAACGATTTAATTTTATTTTGTGGTTCTGCAGTGTCTAATTTATTAAGTATAGATTTTACACCAAATGGCTTCTTTGTTTTCTTTGGTTATATTTATAGTTTTCAGTTATTACTTTTAAGATCTCTATAATGGATTTCTTTCACCCTCCAATCTTTAATATTATTTCAAATTGGGATGCGCTAGCGAACACAATATTCGGCGGCATGTGCACGATACACCACACACACACACACACGTTCGCGACCTAAATATGTAGGTCCGAACGTATAAACAATATAGATATAATTTTTATTTTTTATTATTTTTGCAACTTAGTAACTCAGTATTTTTGAACAATGAGATTTATATAAAAATGGGATTTTTGGATATCCCGAAAGGTCTATTCAGGATGTCGGGACAAAAGGCTCAAAAACGGAACAATCCCAGAAAAACGGAACGTCTGGTAGCCAAGAATCATTATTTCTTCAAGTTGATTTTATATTGTAGCCTTCTATGGATTGCATTATCTTTCTGGTGTATTCAACTATAAGAAAAGTCCTAAGCACAATTTCCGAAGTGAACAACGATAACTAAAATTGTCTCCCGATTCAACCCATTAAACGCAATATTGCAATTAGTAATGAAATGTCTTCTGATTAATTAATTATCTATATTTTATGCTTAATTCAATTATGAAATTTACTTAACCTCCTAAATACGTATATTATGCCGTTGAATTCCATTCCAATAATACTGCCACATAAACAAATACTGAAAGATGTGGCAGCACCACAGCGACAACGAAAGAATTAGAAACCTTAGGTATTCTTTAATCTAAGTGCGTTAGATTTTCGCATATGTATACGGAATTTTCCTGCTCAATTATTGCAAAAGTGGCGAGAAATCTCAACGCTTGCATACTTTTGTGTAGATTTTTTTATGTAGACATGACACCCACTAATATCTAGTTTAAGTAATATAATTTTATCGCATTCCAAAAGCATAATTAATATTAATTTTAACTCATTTATTCCAATTAAAAATATAATTTAAACACGACAGAAGGAAATATTTATTTTTTTCCAATTTTGTGGTATTAAATTCAATTGTATTTTAGGTTTTTTAATTTATTTTGTAAATATCAATCGTCTCTTTTGTAGAGTATCGGAACCGTCTCAATTTTGTAGAGTTTCGGAGAGTTTTAAAACACGCCATTCTCCATGAAAGTGGTAGCATACCGAAATACTTGCATACTTTTGTTGTTTTTCAATATTGTTGAAGTACAAGTAAAAGTATAGTTTTTTTGTTTTTTGAAGTAAAAGGTTTTCGAATAAGACTGATATGATTTCTTTTTAAAAAAAACATACTAATTGTTAAGAAAATTCAAATGTTTTTTATTTAATGTGAAGTAAAATCGATATAATTAAGTTTTGAATAAAACGTCATTCAAATGGCCTTCACGACTTTTTTTGCAGGAACGAATTCGATGAACCCAACTTTCGAGCACTTTTTCCACTAAATCAAGTCGTATGTCATGAATAGCACGTTCAATATTGACTTCTAAAGCTTGAAGAGAGTCTGATTTATTACTAAAGACCAATGATTTCAAATAAACCCACAAGAATTAGTATAATGGTGTTAAATCACAACTTCTTGAAGGCCATTCAATGTCATAATTTCTTGAAATAATCGAATCTCCAAACTTTTCTCGCAATAATTCGGTTGTTGCATGTGCTGTGTGGCATGTAGCCCCGTCTTGTTGGAACCAGATATTGTCAAAATCAACTTCTTTCAATTTTGGCCATTAAAAGTTGGTTATCATCGATCTATACCGCTCTCCATCGACAGTAACGGTGCTACCAGCTTCATTTCGAAAGAAGTACGGACCGATGATTCCGCCAGACTAAAAACTACACCAAACGGTCAATTTAGGTGAATGTAATGGGTGTTCATGAATAATTTGTGGATTTTCTTCACACCAGAATCGACAGTTTTGTTTATTTACCGCACCACTCAGATGGCAAAAGCGCACGAAAAGTTGCAATTGGAGGACGATTATTTTGATAATAAAATTGAATAATTTGTAAACGTTGTTCTTGCGTATATCTGTCCATATTAATCTTATTGGAAAAGCATATTTTTACGAAAAAGTAAGGACTTATATAAATAGTTATATTATTGAGAACATTTAATAGGAAGTTTTGATTTCAGAAAATGAAGTGTTTTCAGAAAATTCAATGGAATGAGGAAGCTGGGAATTTGTTTCTTTCCTCATTTTTACTAAAGAAATTAACAAAAATTTAGTTTACTATGTGTTTAATTGGCTTTTAGTGATTTGTTTTGTCCAAAAAGTAGTTAAAAAGTGAAAAGCTCGACATTCAATAAATGTAAACAAATGTGATGTTGACAGTTCAATGTTTACAAGAAAATAGTTCAGTGCCGGCGTACGTAAAGTGTGTGTAAAAAAAATTTAAGGGAACGAATTTTACAGTCTATTTTCCATTACTGTTTTTATTGTGTTAAAATAAATAAAGTATATTCGGTAGGCTTATTATTTAAATAAATTTGTTAGCATTTGTGCTTTCGCTTGCTCTATTAGACAATTTTGTAATGCGTTTACTAAATAATAATGTTTTCAATTTTTTTAGCTTATTAGTTATTAATTATTTAAATACATTTACTTTTCCACATTGTGATTTGCCCCACAAATTTCTAAACATTGACCATAAAATAATCCTGGTCGATTAATGAAAAATGTAGTTTGATTTAGTCGATCAGGTGTGCCATCAACTTTTATACCTATGGCTGGAATAGTTCATGAATGAATTATATCTGCTGCTGTTACTAAAATACGTATTTGAGATTGTATAGGCAAAAAGTTTTGATATCATTCACTTGAAGAATTTAATTGAATTGGGTATAAAACTGATCGTTTAGTAATTATTCTTTCTCAGATACTATATAGAAAAAAAATTACAGCTACAAATGAAATTGTTGATCCATTAGTAGAAATAATATTTCATGCAGTATAAGCATCAGGATAATCAAAATATTGACGAGGCATTCCAGCTAATCCTAAGAAATCTTGAGGGAAAATTTTTTAATTTACTGATGAATTAGCAAGAACTACTACGTTAAACCACTAACTGTATATAGGAATACAAATCCTGGTGCTCATAAGATTGCAGATGAATAAGTAATTTGCGTTCCATGTAATGTTGCTAATCATCTAAAAATTTTAATTCCACTTGGTACACCAATAATTATTGTAGCTGATGTAAAGTTTGCTCGAGTATCAACATCTATACCTACTGTAAATATATAAGGTGTAGTAAAAAGAAATTCATTATTTTTGCATTAAATTGAAGGTTTTATTTAGCATAGATATTGTAGAATGATACGATTTAGGTCACATAACATATACACCGTTTTGTTCGATAACTTGTTGCCATTTTGGAGGTAATTTCATAATGCTTCTCTCATAGAAACCCTCGTCCCTATTGGCAAAAAACTGGGACAGTCGATTTTCACAATCTTTTCTTGAGGCGAATTTTTCACCTGCAAAATCATTCGTCATACACAGGAAGAGGTGGTAATCACTTGGTGCCAGGTCCAGACTATAAGGTGGATGCACAATTCCTCTCCTATTGGCCAAAGCTGGCCGCTTCTTGGCGATTGCTTCTTTCAGACGGTCCAATTGTTGACAGTATAGGTCCGAATTAAGAGTTCGGCCGTAGGGGAGCAGCTCATAGTAGATGATTCCCTGCCAGTCCCACCAAACACACAGCAAAACCTTCCTGGCTGTCAATCCTGGCTTCACCACCGTTTGCGCGGGGTGACCGAGATTTGACCACGACCGTTGTCGCTTGACGTTGTCGTAAGTGACCCACTTTTCGTCACCAGTAACCATCCGCTTCAGAAATGGATCGATATTGTTGCGATTCAGCAGCGATTCGCAGATGGAAATTCGGTCCATGAGGTTTTTTTGCGATAACTCGTGTGGCATACATCGAGCTTCTTTTTGTATCCAGCCTTATTTAAGTGGTTCCAAACGGTTTTTTGTGCAATGTTTAGCTCCTGGGCAATCGAAACAGTGCTTACGTGACGGTCGGACTCGACGATTTCCATTATTTTATCGACATTTTCGACAATTGGCCTTCCAGAGCGTGGTGCATCTTTGACATCAAAATTACCGGAACGGAATCGACGAAACCAAAATTGCTCATGATTGGCTGTTACAGTATCAGGACCATACTTTTCATATTTTCAGCTGTCTGGCTTACGTTTTCGCCTTTATCGAAGAAAAACTGTAAAATATTGCGTATTTTCTCTTTTTTGGTGTCCATCTTTGACGCGTGCTAAAAAATACTGAGTCAAGTAATCACAAAACTGTATGAAAATGTTTTTTAGTACGAAATCTTATCTTTCTAACGCCATCTAGTGCAACCCGATCGCTCTTTTAAAACGGGAGATACAGACTCCTAAAGCCATCTATTGGCAAAATAATGGATTACTTTTTACTACAACTTATATGATGGGCTCATACAATAAATCCTAATAATCCAATTGCTAACATACCCATAAATTATTGCTAATGATCCAAATGTTTCCTTTTTACTTCTTTCTTGACAAATAATATGTGAGATTATTCCAAATAGGGGTAAAATTAATATATAAACTTCTGGATGTTGGAAAAATCAAAATAAATGTTGATATAAAATTGGATCTCCAAATTTGCCAAAATTAACAACAAAACCCGCAATTTTAAAAAAATCTATTTGTTTACGTATAAATGACATCATTGTTATATTGCCAACAAAATTCGGTTAAAATTTTTGTGTAGCGGCCTATCCTTAGTTTCTTCTATAATCTAAGTTAGAAACAATGCCCCAGGTTCATACACTTTCTTCTTTGTGTTTTAATATCGGGTTTTTCAATAGCAACTTGACACTTTTGAGTACTATGTATAAATAAATTGCTATTAACAATTCTTATGAAAGTCTCTGATAGACAAGACCATCATGTTGGAAAAAATCTTGAACAAGACCTTAGATTTCATATTTTAACAAATACAAAATAGTATATGCATTATAAAAGAAAATGTTTCGTGAACAACACCTCATAAATGTTAACATCTAGTACTACAGTATTTTCAAAAAGTCGGACATTCTAAATAAAAAGTACGTATCCCAAAAATGGCGTAGAATGAAGAACGTCAATTTGACAATTTCACAATGACAGATTGCCAATAGAAATTAACTATTGTGTACGCATTAATTTTGTAGGGAAGAGTTTTTCTTGTTTCAATTTAACTGAATTGCATTTAATAATTAAAAATGTCTGAAAGAAAAGTTTTAAATGTAAGTGTTAAAATATCAATATTAATCAAATAGTTTTTTTTTTCATAATATTTTCGTATTTTTTAGAAATACTATCCACCAGATTTCGATCCTTCGAAAATTCCTCGTATGAAATTGGCGAAAAATCGTCAATATACAGTTCGTCTTATGGCTCCATTCAATATGCGATGCATTACATGCGGTGAATATATATACAAGGGGAAAAAATTCAATGCACGCAAAGAAGATGTTGAACATGAGACGTATTTGGGAATTCGGATTTATCGATTTTATATAAAATGTACTAGGTGTCTACAAGAGATTTCATTCAAAACAGATCCAAAGAATACAGACTATGAGATTGAAGCAGGGGCTACAAGAAATTTTATGGCCCTTAAACTTGCTGAAGAGCAAGCAAGAAAAGAGGAGGAAGAGCAAAAAGAAGAAGAGGCAAATAATCCAATGAAATTGTTAGAAAATCGCACGCAACAATCTAGAAATGAAATTGAATTATTAGAATCGTTAGAGGAATTGAAAGATTTAAATAGAAGACATCAAACAGTTGACTATGAGTCGATGTTGCAACAGTTCGATGATACAGAAACGGAAAAACAACGTCAGGAAAGATTGGAACGAATGGATGAAGATTATATTAAGTAAGTAAATTAATAACCAAGAATTTTATATGGAATAGTGGAAAGTTTTTGTAAAATTAGGTATTTGTTTTTATTTACAGAAATATTACCTTTAAAAATAAGGATAGTGGTATAAAACGTGTTATCGCTGAAGAAATAGTGGAGGAAATTGAAAACAATTTAGAACCTTCCGTAAAGAAAACTAAAGCAGATCATCAAACTAGTAGTACTATACCAAATGAACAGGCTAAATTGTTAAGTGTGGGCAGTTTCAAAGGTTTAAATGGACTAAGGAATATTGTTAAAAAGAAAGTCAATCAACCATTATCTGACGACATAAAAACTCAGGATATTAAGATGTCCGACAAAACAATATTTAAAGAAACATCGGCAGACGAAAAAAGCTCTAATGTAGTCACGAATAATAAAAATGGTTTATTATTGTTATCCAATTATTCTGGCAGTTCAGATGATTCCGATGAATAAACTTTCTTTTTATTTTAATAAACGAATTTTATTAATTTATTAAAAATCACGATAATAAATATTCTCACAAACAATATATTTATATAGTATTATGTAGAATTGGGGGATTTATAAAACTAATCATATATATATGAATTAACGTATGAGAACATCTTCACAAATAATATAATTATATATACGAGGTTTGTTCAAAAAGTATCGCAAATTTTGAATTTCCGCGAGCTACGTATATTCGATTTTAGATTTTTTGTGGCGTTATGTTGGTACTCATGTCTCTCACTTATGCTGACAAGTTCGGCCATTTTGAATGTTCAGTTAATTTTTGACATCTGCTTTGCTAGCACGTGTTTTGGCTCGTCTTCGATTTTTGCCTATTCCAAAAAAATTAATTGTATCAAAGAATCTGTTTGGGGAACAAGAAAAAGTCGCATGGGTCCAGATCTGGGGAATACGGTGGCTGCGGCATTATTAGTGTGTTGTTTTTGGCCAAAAATTCGCACGCAAGCAACGATGCGTGAGCAGGGGCCTTATCATGGTGCAAAAGCCAATTTTTGTTCTTCCACAAATCCGGGCGTCTCTGGCGGATTGCTTTGCGCAACTTGCGCATAACTTGCAGGTAATATTCCTTATTGACCGTTCTACCCTTTGGCAAGAACTCATGATGAACCACGCCTCTGCAATCGAAGAAAACTGTAAGCAAAACCTTTACATTCGACCGAACTTGGCGCGCTTTTTTCGGTCTTCTATTGCGATGATTAAGCTTTGGTTTCCACGTCATAACCATAAACCCATGATTCGTCACCAGTTATGACCCTCTGGAGCAAATTTGTGTCATCGCGGACAAAGTCTAACAGCTCCTTAGCTAATGCGATGCTGTTTTTGGTCGAAAATGGATAAAATTGAAGACGACCGAAAACACGTGCAAGCAAAGCAACTGTCAAAAATTAACTGAACATTCAAAATGGCCGAACTTGTCATTCAAAATGGCCGAACATGATTACCAACATAACGCCACAAAAAATCGAAAATCGAATATACGTAACCCGCAGAAATTCAAAATTCGCGGTTCTTTTGAACAGACCTCGTATATAGTCGTAAATTTAATATCAATAACTACCAAGAATAATTCATATATTAAATTTATATACGTTATGCACTTTAAATTTAAAATGGTTGCAATGGGAATTCTTAGAGGTCCCGATCCTTTTTAAGGTAATTTCTGAACACATTTCAGTCTGTAATTCGGCCATTACTTGACAGATGTTAGTTTTTAAATGCTCTACAGTTTGAGAATTGTCTCTGTGAAGAAGATTTTTTGTGCGGCTTCATAAAAAAAAACTCCAACAGCGTCAAATCGGAGGATTTTTGGAGTCAATTGACATCACCAAATCACAGAATTACATGTGCTGAAAATTTTTCGAGCAATAAAGCGAAAATTTATCATGTTGTGTAGGTTATGGCACTGCTTTATTGGAACCACATATGCTCCAGATTAAAATCTTCAGGTTCATACCAAAAAAAAAGTTGAGGTCGTAGTAGTCGGAATTGTCGTCAACTGTCTTTCCTGCTATATTTTCAAAGAAGTACAAGCCAAAATTCACAATAGATAATTAATTTTCGCAGATAAAATGGCTTTTCCACAGTCACTTGCGGGTTTTCAGAGCCCTATATATGGCAATTTTTTTTAGTGACGTACCCACCGAGCCTTATCGGAAAAAATCGAAAATCAAAATTCACGATACTTTTTGAACAGACCTCGTATATCTTTCTGAAAAATCTCAAGTCTATATGTTAATTTATTAAATTACAATATTGATTAAAAAAATTAGAATATTTGTAACGTTGATTGGGTTTTGTGAGGATTAGAAGAGGAGATTTTCAAATCAATTTTGATAACGGTGGAACAGAGCATGCCTTTCTGATTGTTTTCTTAAGAGCATATTAATTTCCGTTGGAGAGTTAAAAGAGAAATTGGGAGTAGATTTAGTTGAATAAAATTCTACTTGTTTATAGTGAGTGATAAAAATCTACATTTTGTTATATTGTAGTAATAAAAAATGTATTTAAAATTTAAAAAAAATATTGTTTATGTGCAATAAATTTATTATTATTATTCACGAAGATTAGTTTTACATAATATATCAATTTTATTTTGTATTTTAAATATAAATGCTATATTTAGCAGCATGCATATTAGGTAAATCCATTTCTTTGGTAGTTGGTGTTAATGCGAACGCCTGTTAAAAATCGAATAAGTTTACACAACTATTTTGATAAGGATATGCAAATGTATTGCAGGACTTGGGAGGAATACTTACAATTTATGTTTTAATTCTGAGTTCTCAATTTCAAGGAAAGCAATTCTTTCTTCTTTTTTAGCCCGCAAAAGCTGAGCTTTAACATTATTTTCTTCCAACATTTTGATTATTTGTTCCTGACGAAATAGCTCCATTTGTTTGCTGCTTAACGTCGAAAATATATTAGATAATTCTTCGGCTTTTTGACAGATTTCACGATTCATCTTAAAATTTATTTTTAAAACATTTAAAAAAAAAATAATTTCAATATCAAGTTTAGTGTTATTAGGCGTTTTCCTTTGGACCAATTTTGCTACTACGCGGCAGTTGTAGTTGTCATCATCTACTCTACCTCGAACAAACGAACACATCGAACTGGGAGTTACGCATACAATTTACGTTAGGTGGATTTTAGTTGCTAAAGTGAAAATAGATAGTTTTTCAGGTTCGTTGGTTATGTTGAAGAGTCATATTTTTTTCAGTATTGTTTATGTGTGAATAAACTCAGTTTTTATTGTTTATGTGTGAGTAAACAGTATTGTTGCTGACTGTTTTGAGGTTATGTTTCTACTAGTGTTTAGAATTTGGGTTTTCTTTGGTCATCTACCGCGTAGTAGCAAAATTAGTCCAAAGGAAAACGCCTATTATCATCGATAGATACTATACCGTTTCTAGAATATTTGTTTTATTAATTAGTTCCGAATGCAAATGTTCCATCTGACATTGGACAGATACTTCCTTTTCTTGAAGAGAATTTATCAGTTCACTGCGTACACGCAACAATCTTTGGTGCATGTTTATTGTCTCTTCCTGTTGTTTGATTACATAATTTTTTTTCATTAAATCTGCCTTTAATATTTCTATTTCGCGAATTTTCTCTGTTTCAGATCCTATGACACAATTAGTCTATAATAAAATTACAAGACTTAATAAGTTTAACAAATTGTTTTTATATATGTTATATAATTTTTTTTTAGGTTTTGATAAAGCTGCAATACTATTTCAAATTCATTGAGCTTATAGATAATCTGGAATTTTCAAATAATCGTCACTATTTTAGTATATACGAGGTCTGTTCAGAAAGTATCGCGAATTTTATGTTTTTAAAAAAAAATTATTTATTTATTCATGAATATCTATTTTGTCGCCTTCAAAGTAATCCCCATCAGATATTATACACTTGTGCCAACGTTTTTTTCCAATCCTCGAAGCACTTCAAAAAATCATTTTTTGTGATCTTGTCAGCTCCTCCTTCAAAGCCGTCTTTATCTCCTCAATCGTAGCGTAGCGTCGTCCTTTCATGGGGCTCTTCAGTTTCGGGAACAAGAAAAAGTCACAGGGGGCCAGATCTGGGGAATACGATGGCTGCGGCATTATTTGTGTGTTGCTTTTTACCAAAAATTCGCGCAAAAGCAACGATACGTGAGCAGAGGCGTTATCGAAGACTAGCCAAAACACTTGCAAGTGAAGCAGCTGTCAAAAATTAACTGAACATTCAAAATAGTTGAACTTGTCGGCATAAGTGAGAGACATGAGTACCAACATAACGCCGCAAAAAATCGAAAATCGAATATACCTAACCCGCGGAAATTCAAAATTCACGATATTTTTTTAACGACCTCGTATAAATATACAAATTTGGTTATTTCTATAAAAATTGTCTGTTTTTTTTTGTAAATTTTTATAATCACATTATTATTATTTGAATATAAAAAATTTTGATAGTAATTTCTATGGTAAAATACAACTAATTTTATATTAATTTTACCTCATCAATATCCATAGCATTTTCATAATTTTGAAGTTTCCCTTCCAAATTTTTAATAATTGCTAATTTTTCAACCAATATTTCCTGTCTAAAAAAAAAACAACAACAACAATAATAATATTTCTAAATAAGTCAGTCCATTTAAATATTACAAATTTTTATTTTTAGCAATCAATCGGTTGGGTTCGGAAATATCCTTGTTATTATTCGATTGTTGATGAGTACATTTTTCAGCATTAGTATTTATCTATGATAAATTCAATTGAAATGATTATTTATTTATTAATAAATTAAATATAAAAAGAATATAAATAAATACCAAAGATTTTTGTAGTTCGGCATTTTCACTCTCCAAATTTAATTTCTCCTCATTAAGAATGTTCTTTTGATTTGTTAAAAATTGAATTTCATCCTTTAATTGGGTTTCTTTTTCTAAATCATTAAAAAAAAAAAATTAATTACCTCCTTGAGTATAATCTATTATAATGTATAACTTTAATACCTAAACTTATAGTATTATTATATTGATTTTTTAAATTGTCAATTATTTGGGCTTGTTCTATTAATTTAGATTCCAGACTCAATCGTAATTCATGCTCCTTTTGATAAGTACTCGTCATCACTTTGTGATTTTTCTCTTTTGAATCATTAACAATATTACTAAATAAAATAAAAAGAATTAATTATTATTAAAAAAAACAAACAAAAATTAAAGATATTAATTACATTTGTTGAAGATTTTTAATTTCCTCCTCAAGCTTATTTATTGTAACCACATTTTTGGCAATATCTTTATTCTTAATATCAATCGATTTTTCCATCTTCTTTAATTTAAAATTCAACTAAATATAGGAGAATGTCCAAATGATATAATAAATATTTTATATTTAAATTATATTGTCAATATTCAACGAACCTGATCAGCTTTTTCATCTTTTACAATAATTTCATTCTGTTTATCTATTAATATATTTTCGAAACGTTTCAATTCAACTAATTCATTATTATGATTTCTTTCAACCTCTTTATACTTTTCTTCTAGTTTATTATATTTTCTCTTATATTCCTAAGATGTTTTTAAAATTGATTTTTTCATATAATTAATTTATTTATTATCATACAAACCTCTAGTTCTTTCGAAAGCTCATTAAATTGATCTTCAGTTACATGATTATTTGGAAAATTCATACATTCATTAGACATATTGCTTACCATATTTTTAACGTCTTGAACACAACTATCGATAAATGCTACCTTAAAGGAAGAAATTATAATATGTTAAATAAAATACTAAAAATTTCAAATTTATTAACCAATTTAATAATATATGTGTACATACTTGCTTTGTTTCGAGTGAAACAACCTTTTCTTCAAACCGTTTAAGTATATTGAGAAGATCTTCTCCAAAATCAGAACAATCTCCAGCCTTAAAATAAATTTCTTTTTAAATATAATCAATGTTAACAAAAATGTATAAAAGATTGTTCAGTTTGCATTTCAGAAAGTATAACTCGGTCATTTCGCGATTGGTAAATATTTTGGTTGTTTGGAAGGTAATTTCGTTTTTTTCTTTCTTATAAAAATGAACGGTAATTTTCTTATAGTGAATTAATATTTTTATTCAATTAAATATTTTCCAATCTGATCCAATAATACCCTTTTCCATCTTTCTGGCAGTAGCATCATGATTCCACGTTCATAAAATTTTTGTTCTTTGCTGGCAAAAAACTGATTTAAATGATTTTTGATTTCCTAATTTCTTTAAGTAAATCATTCAATTCGTCTAACTGATGACAGTACACTTCAGAATTGATCGTTATGTTCCTCGATAGAAGCTCAAAATAAAAGATTCCTTTGAAATCCTACAAAACATAGCCTTTTTTTGATGAATATTGGCTTTCGAAGTGCTTTGAGCCAATTCATCTTTACTACTCCACGATATTTTGCGCTTAACATTGTTGTAGACAACCCATTTCTCGTCCCCAGTGATGATACGCTCAAAAATTGGTGTTTGAGAAGCAAATCACAAACGTCAATGCGACGGCACAAATTTTTGTCCGTTAGAAGATGAGGAACCCATATGAGGTCTGTTTAAGAGTATCCCGAATTTTGAATTTCCGCGGGCTACGAATATTCGATTTTCGATTTTTTGTGGCGTTATATTGGTACTCATGTCTCTGACTTATACCGACAATTTCGGCCATTTTGAAATTTCAGTTATTTTTTGACAGTTGCTTTGCTTGCACGTGTTTTGGCTAGTCTTCGATTTTTGCCCATTCAAAAAAATGGATCAAAGAATCTGTATCAAATTTTGTGTGAAAAACAAAATTAATTGCGCGGACGCATTTCGAATGTTGACTTCTTGGCCCGAAGCAAGGTTTATCGCTGGTACAAAATGTTCTGAGAGGGCCGAGAAGATATGAACGGCGAAAAGCGTACTGGACGTCGAATGTGAAGGTTTTGCTTATAGTTTTCTTCGATTGCAGGGGCGTGGTGCAACATAAGTTCTTGCCACAAGGTAGAACGGTCAATAAGGAATATTACCTTATTCAGTTAATTTTTGACAGCTGCTTTGCTTGCACGTGTTTTGGCTCGTCTTTGATTTTTGCCCATTTTCGACTAAAAACAGCATCGCATTAACATTGCTAAGGAGCCGTTGGACTCTGTCCGCGACGACCCAAATTTGCTCCAAAGGGCGAGAACCATAAACCTATGATAACTGTTGACGAATTATGGGTTTATGGTTATGACGTGGAAACCAAAGCTCTTTCATCCCAATGGAAGCTGCCGCACGAGCCAAGACCGAAAAAAGCGCGCCAAGTTCGGTCGAATGTGAAGGTTTTGCTTATAGTTTTCTTCGATTGCAGGGGCGTGGTGCATCATAAGTTCTCGCCACAGGGTAGAACGGTCAAAAATGAATATTTCCTGCAACTTATGTGCAAGTTGCGCGAGCAATCCGCCAGAAACGCCCGGATTTGTGGAAGAACAAAAATTTGCTTTTGCATCATGATAACGCCCCTGCCCACTCATTGTTGCTTGTGCACTAATTTTTGGCTAAAAACAACATACTAATAATGCTGCAGCCACCGTATTCCCCAGATCTGGCCCGTTCTGACTTCTTCTTGTTCCCGCAACTAAAGAGTCCCATGAAAGGAAGACACTACACTATGATTGAGGAGATAAAGATGGCATCGAATGAGGAGCTGAACAATATCACAAAAAATGATTTTTTGAAGTGCTTCAAGGATTGGAGAAAACGTTGGCACAAGTGTATAATATCAGGTGAGGATTACTTTGAAGGCGACAAAATAGATGTTCATGAATAAATAAATAATTTAAAAAAAAAAACAAATTTCGCGATACTTTTTCAACAACAGCAAACGAAATTACTTTCCGAACAACCCAATATATAAGTTATATAAAGAAATAGTTCAATTTTGCTCAAACTTGAATTGAGTTAATTAAAATCTTAATTCTCAAGATTTTAATCTGGAATAACTGTGGTTTTAACAAAAATTGCGTCACAAGCCATCCATCCAACAAGTCAAATTCTGGCTTTATTGTCGTGGAAAATTCCAAACACACATACTAATTGGTCCCTAAGATTTTGCAATTTGACTGCGTTTGAGGACTTTTCCTTATGAGACTATACTCTAAGGTAGAAAATTATTAATTAAGGAATAATGGCTTTACTTCATGGATAATGACAAAGTTTGAGCAATATAATTAAATGCAATTTTTTGTTAATCAACTAAATTTTAGGTATTAAAAAATGTCCAAAGCACAAATTGGATAAACCTTTAATAAGATAAAGGAAAACACACTCACCTGTTTGCCTTCTTTAGTTGTTGCGAGTTTATCAAAACTATCAACTAATTCTTGATATAAATTAAAGCAATTGAAATAAATTGATTGTAATTTCATTCTGAAATTATAATATTCAGGAAGTTCGTTTCTGCAGTCTGAAAATTTTATAAAAATTTCCTCTCATATGAAGACATATTTTTTAAGAATATTTTGTCAAATATCACAAACCTGTTGGATTATAGATTATAAAATGATTCATAAATCCCTTAAGACTAGTGCTATTACTCTTAATTAAAAGTTCACCGTCATTATTGTCTATCATAGCAACAAGTTCCAATTCGGGAAGTTTTACACTTTTTCCTATATTATTTTTCGTTTGCATTTCTTGGAGATTTCTATGAAGCGACAATACATCAGACTATAAAAATTTATGACCTTTTAGATATATTTCTAGACTAAGAATGTTAAATTTACCTGCATTGTTGTTAGTAGTGTCTGTTGTCTAAGAAGTTCATTTTTATCTTTTGTAAATTTCTCTTCCATAAGTTTTTTGCTGTTTTTTTTTAAATAACTTGGAACTTCACCAGGACGATGTTTATTAAAATTTTTAAGTGGTTGAATATCATACGTTGATAAGCCTTTTTTTTAATAATATATTATAAAGAATATCATTAAATAAAAATTCAAATAGATAAATTTCTACCATAACTTCTACTTGATAGTTTTGTCTTTTTTTGATTATCATCCTCGGATAATATATCTAAACTGGTTTTAGACTTTCTGCTTATAGAGTATCTTTTAGCCGATAATGGTAAATTTTCATTAATTTTATTTGATGTATTAATTATCTATAAAGAATAAGCTATTAAAAAAAAACTGTTAACACAAAAAAAAGATTTTATTTAAATAAGAAATAAGAATGATTAACTTGTACCTCTTTCAATGGAATTTTGCTTCTTGAATTTGCAAACTGAATGTATGAACAAGAAAATAATTTTAAAAATATTATTAAAAAATTGATAATTTACTAAAAAATACCTTTTTATTAGAAACATTTCCTTTTATAATCGACTCGGCAACGGCAATAGGATTATCCGGTTTTATTTCGGAACTAATTGTCTGTAAATTATTTTCCATTATAAATTTTGTTGTATTTTCTTCGTTCATGTCTGTTTAATTGTACTTTAAATTTCATAAGACAAACAATATAAATATAAAAATATATTTCACTATTAAATATTTATGAATATACTATAATTAAATTTACAAAATATAAAAATAAACAAAAACTTGAAAAATTGTTTCTACATAAATGAAAGCATTTTGTTACAAATTGATTTATAGAAAATTCATTTCAAATTGATTTTTATTAAATGCCTACTTAAAAAAAAAATTATAATAAAAATATTTCAAAATTAAATATTTATTTTTATTTCTTGATTTTATAAAAATTAAGTTGTTTCAAAAATGTACTTTGTTTAATTTTTGGTGAGTTTTTAGATTAAATCACACAAAATGTTAAAAGAAGTATTTGAAATTTAAACCTTATAAATGTTCAGATTATGCGAGTTTATTCGTTTAAATTTGTGGAATTCTTAAAAATAATGGAAAGAGAAATATTTGTTAATATAAAAATTCATATTTTGAATACTAAAAAAAAGAGAAAAAAATTAAATTTTCATATTTCTATATATAAATTTCTAGTTTGAACGATCTTTTCTTAACAGATTATTCATTTTCCAGTTTGGAAAGTACAGTTCTATTATTTTACAATTGTAAAATATTTATTTTAATTATAATTTGTTTTAATTATAATTTGCCATTTTAATATTTTTTCTATAAAAATGGTAATTATGCCTTACTCAAATTTTGCGAAAGATATACGCTGATTGTTTGATGGAACAACAATCTTTGCAAGCCTGGTTATTCAAATAAAGTTTTACCTTTTTTTTATAAGAAAAAGTACCGGTATTGGGGAGCTTTAACTTGAGATAAGCCATTATATCAAAGAAAAGTGACTGTGGAGAAGCCATTGTATCCAAAATGAGTGACTATCTATTGGGTTGTCGGCCATAACGCATTTTCTCTGTTTTAAAGAGTTTATTTATTTATATAAAGTACAAAAGATCAATCAATGATGTATTGCCTATTTGGTTCATAATTCCTCGTTCATAGAAGGACCTGCCTTTATTGGCAAAGAACTGAACAAGGTGTTGAACAGTCACACCTTAATTGAAAGTTATACAACGCAAGGAGTTTAGAAGCAGCCGAAACACGTGGAAGTCTGATGACGCAAGGTCTGACGAGTATGGTAGGTATCACAACACATCCCATTCAAGTGCCAATATTTTTTATTAACGAGGTTCGAACGTTTCTGGATGATAAATTCGTTCAAAACGTGCAAATACTAACAGTAGTACACCTCTGAGTTGATTGTTTGGTTACTTGGTAGAAGCTCAAAAATAAAACAACACTTTTAAAATCCCACCATATTATGACCATAACCTCCTTTTGATATCGTTTGACGTTTATGCGTCTTCTTTGAGTACATAGGCAACCCAAATATCGAGCTTGCTTATACAATATATCCCGGGTTCTTCAGGTAGTCGTAAACGGTTGAATGAAGGATGTTCAATGTTTATGGAATCTCTCAAGTAATGTAATGCTGGTTTGACTTAATTAATGCCTTTATTTTTTCGTTATCAACCTTGGTTTTCCCTCCCGACCGAAGATCGTCGTTGAGATCACAGAATTTCGTAAACCATCATTGGTAAAACAATAAAATATGGCGAAAATGCAATGTTTTGTCTTTCGTGTTCAACTTGTCGTAAAATCTGTAGAAAATAAACAAAATGAATGCATTTTTAAAAAAAAGGAAGCCTAAACTATCATTTAAAATCAATAACAGAGATGCGAATAGCTATCTTCCATTGGGAAAATTTTGCTACTCACAAGTACTTCTCTCTACTCGCAGCTACTCTTGCTCATACGAATGAGTAGATCGCATAAAAAGTTACTCATACAATTTACGGTAGGGGGATTTTAGTTCCCAAAATTAAAATAGATAGCTTAGCGTGTTCATTGGTTATGTTGAAGTGTCATATTTTTCCTTTTATTGGTTATGTTTACATTATTCGTGCAGCAAAAGCAAAAAGAAATGGAATCAAATATTACTAGAGTATGTTTTTACATAAAAATAATAATTACACATTTATTGAGAAAATTTTCTCAATGGAAGACAGCTAATAACTCTAGTACTTCCAAAAATGAAGAAACGCCATCTGTTATAAAAATGCGTCATTAATCAAATGGGCGTTTTTTTTGTTGAAAAATCAACTCTGAGCACTATGGTCGTATGATAACCCACTTTACTTTGGTCTAACCTAAACGAGTACAATCTGGAACATAGGGGGTTTTAACAAGAAGGCACCACAAACCACATAATAAAGCAAATTTTTATATTATTGCATTCTGAAAAATTCCCAAGACGCGTAATTCGAGATCTGGTGATGTCAATTGGACACTAAAATAGCGCAATTTGACGCCATTAATCTTTTTCTTGCAAGGCTTTGCAACAAATCATACTCATGCAAAAAATCCTTAAACCTTGAAGTATTTAAAAACCAGATCCATCAAGTAATACCGAAGAATTACAGTCCGAAATGTGCAAAAATGTCATTAAAAAAAGAATCGAGTCCTGCAAAAAGTTTTTTCACAGCCTTATGACAAGGCTTAAGCAATATACGAGGTCTGTTCAAAAAGTATTGTGAATTTTGAATTTCCGCGGGTAACGTATATTCGAATTTTTGTGGCGTTATATTGGTACTCATGTCTCTCACTTATGCCGATAAGTTCGGCCATTTTGAATGTTCAGTTAATTTTTGACAGCTGCTTTGCTTGCACTTATTTTGGCTCGTCTTCGATTTTTGCCCATTCCAAAAAATGGATCAAAGAATCTGTATCAAATTTTGTGTGAAAAACAAAATTAATTGCGCGGACGCATTCCGAATGTTGACTGTGACATATGGTGAAGCTACCTTGGACCGAAGCAACGTTTATCGGTGGCACAAAATGTTCTCAGAGGGCCGAGAAGATGTGAAAGACGAAAAGCGTGCCGGACGCCTGAGCACGTCAACAACAAACGAAAACATTGATGAAGTGAAGAAAATAGTAATGGCCAATCGTCGAATCACCGTTTGAGAAGGTGCTGAGGGGTTAAACATATCGATTGGCTCGTGCCATTCGATTTTTACCAATGAATTTGGCGTGAGACGGGTCGCCGAGAAATTCGTACCAAAATTGCTCAATTTCGACCGAAAACAGCATCGCATTAACATTGCTAAGGAGCTGTTGGACTCTGTCCACGACGACCCAAATTTGCTCCAGAGGGTCATAACTGGTGACGAATCATGGGTTTATTGTTATGACGTGGAAACCAAAGCTCAATCATCCCAATAGAAGCTGCCGCACGAGCCAAGACCGAAAAAAGCGCGCAAAGTTCGGTCGAATGTGAAGGTTTTACTTACAGTTTTCTTCGATTGCAGGGTCGTGGTGCATCATGAGTTCTTGCCACAGGGTAGAACGGTCAATAAGAAATATTTTCTTACACTAATAATGTTTTTATTATTAAGGTTTTACTTACAGTTTTCTTCGATTGCAGGGTCGTGGTGCATCATGAGTTCTTGCCACAGGGTAGAACGGTCAATAAGAAATAAAATACACTAATAATGCCGCAGCCACAGTATTCCCCAGATCTGGCCGCCTGTGACTTTTTCTTGGTCCTGAAACTGAAGAGTCCCATGAAAGGACGACGCTACACTACGATAGAGGAGATAAACACGGCATCGAAGGAGGAGCTGAACAAGATCACAAAAAATGATTTTTGAAGTGCTTCGAGGATTGGAAAAAACGTTGGCACAAGTGTATAATATCTGATGGGGATTACTTTGAAGGAGACAAAATAGATGTTCATGAATAAATAAATAATTTAAAAAAAAAAACATAAAATTCGCGATACTTTTTGAACTGATCTCGTAACGTAATAATTTTTCTAAACAAATCTTTTATTCAACTTTAGTGTCAAAATGCAATTTCGTTGAGTAAACCAAAACAAAAAAAAAATGGACGTCTCTTTAGCACTATACATTTGAATTTCCTGTTCCACTGAAAAGTTTTAATATAAAACTGATGAAATTTCAAAACCATTGGAAATTGAAAATAAATCTTCTGAATAATTGTTTCTATGTTAATTTTAGAACTAAAATTATTGCATTCTAAAATATGAAAATACATGCATAAGTGTTTAGCTTTCTAACCGCACTTTTCTATTTCCTTTTATTTGCACTTCTGCATTTATCAATTCACTATTAATATTATTTACCATAAACCACAATTTTAATCATCAATCATGGCATTTGTTTATTATGCATTTGAAACAGGAAGCTTCTTGTTGTGTCATTTATTTGGGAGGTGAAATCTATCATATTTACATAATATTGAATATAGAATTTGATAATATTCAATTCTATAACAATTTTTCAATAATACCAAGTCCAGAAAAATAACAAATAAAATGAATTATTAATTTTTCTATATTAAAAAGGAGCAAACAAAATTATTCAATATTTACGATACGCCCTACATACATACATACATGAGTATTATATAATATATATGTTTTTATTATAGTCTAGAGAATATTAGATAGAGAAAAATCTGAAAAAAGTCAACAAAATAAATTCCATTATATTTCTAGATAAGCATTATAATAAGTCTAGAATAAATATTATTAATAAAGTCAAATATGTGTATATAAAAAAATAGAAGAATTGGCGAAAAGAAAGCGATCTAAAATCAATTTCCGTTATCGCTTAAGGATATCATGCATCAATTTTCTTTGAACAAAATAAAACAAATTTTTCCAACATTTAATTTAATTAATTTATTTTGGTGTGTATTTTTTAAACTTGTTTTAATTAAGTAAATTTTGTATGTAAAAAGATTATTTTGTTACCGATTATATACAGTATTAATACTGATTGTAATAACAGTGATGATGCCTTGGTAATAGACATTGGACGATGAAACATCTTCTACGATTCTCTTCATGTTTAACCCTTCGGTGATACATACTCCTCTGGTCTTTCGGGAATGTAGTCAGTCTTAGATTATAGAAGAACTGCATAGGACTCTACACAAAAATTCTCTCTAAATTTTGTTAGCCAATTAAAACCACACCGCAACTTAGTAAATATAAATTCTAATGTTAAATAAGCATTTGTATATATTGAAAGCTTCTTTATAAAATAAATGTGTGTTTATGAATTGAAGTGATAATTTAAATGCTCCACCTACTGTCAGATTTGTTTTTCAGCACTTCGGAACATTTTCACAACACTTTCAGAAGGGTAATTTAAGAAGCCAAAGGACTTGTATGCTATCAAACTGTTCGATGTGAATTTTCCTTCTAAAGCTGAAAAACAGTCTCCGCCTAGCTTAAAAACAATAAAGCCTTATATGCATTCGACCACTTTTTCACTATATTCCTTAAGTGCAGATTGGTTAAATAAATAATCATTGTCATTTAAAATATTTATTTAATCCATCTGCATTTAATTACCCTTAAATTTGCTTACACATATACTTTACGTATGACGGTACTGAACTATTTTCTGGCTAACATTGAACTGTCAACATCACATTTGTTTACATTTATTGAATGACGAACTTTGCACTTTTTAACCACTTTTTAGACCAAATAAATCATTAAAAGCCATTTAAACATATTAAAAAACTAAATTTTTTGTTAATTTCTCTAGTAAAAATGAAGATGTCAACTTACCGAAAGAAAGAAATTTCCGGCTTCCTCATTCCGTTGAATCACCAGCAACTCTTTATACAATACTTTATTTTCTAAAATCAAAACTTCCTATTAAATGTTATCAACAGTATAATTATTTATCGTAAATACTTTAAAAAAGATAAAAACCACACTTTCACTTACACTTTCCGATAAGTACCAAAATAACAACTTTAAAAATAACAAAAGTATGCAAGCATTTCGGTATGCTAACACCACTTTCATGGAGAATGGCGTGTATTAAAACTCCCTGAAAGTTTACAAAATTAAGGCACTTGATATTTAATTGTTTTTTTTTTTTACAAAATAAATAATAAACATAAAATACAATTCCATTTTCATATTAAAAGATTGTACAAAAAATAAAAATTGCTTGTCGTTATGTTTAAATTGTATTTTTGTTTGCAAAAAGTGAATTTAAATGAATATAAATTATGCTTTTGCAATTCAATAAATTTCTATTACGAAAACTAGATGTCAGTGAGTGTCATGTCTACATAAAAAAATCTACACAAAAGTCTGCAAGCGTTACGTTTTCTCGCCGCTTTTGGAATAATGAAGGAGTTGAAATAATGTTAATAGTGGTGCAGAATGGACTTCTATTTGGTCGTCGTGAAGGAATTTCATTTTTTGGACATATCTCAGGTATTTGCCGAGTACGGAAACTTCAAACAACCCCTTCTACCCCATACTTTCTTATAATTAAGGTTGGAGCAGGTACACCTCAAGGTAGTATTTGTTCATCTATTATATAACATTTGCACCTGTTCTATTCCAACCAAATTTAGGAAAAACTAATAGCAACATATGCCGATGACACTGCCATTCCAGCTCATCATAAATATCCTATAATAGCATCCAATATTCTCGTGCAAACCCATATTGGCTACTTTCAAAATTGGTGCAGAAAGTGGGGAGTGAAAGAAAACCAACAAAAATGTGTTCCTATCACTTTCACGCTTTTCCGAAAAAATGTATCTTCTTTCATACAATTTAACGGCAGTATTATTTCACAAACTTGAGCTTGAGATTCAATTACTTGAGCTTTGAGATTTCAAGTACGAACTTGAGCTTTGGGATTCAATAAAGCGTTCCAAATGCTTGTGAATTTATTCGCTACAATCTACGAGGTTTGGCACAGAACTAATAAGATTCGTATTTTAAAAACCTTTAAGATCATTAAGAGCAATCTGCGAATTTAGCTTATACGTTAATTTATCCTAGCCGCGCAGAACAAGTTTTAACCTTTTTTGGCAATTACGCGACTCTATAAAGCCTTTTAAGTAAAGTTGTACTTTTGTATTGCGTTCCAGAAATGGAAAATTTAAATTTGGAGCAATGATCTGCCATCGTATTTTGTGTTAAGCTTGGTGAAACCAACTAGTTTGATCTACGAAATGGGTAACGAGTCTATGGGGGATAGTCCTTATCAAAGGCATAAGTTTTTCGTTGACATGAAGGTTTTTTGGAGAATCCAACAAGAAGAAGAACACGGAGCACGCTGAAGGAGGTTTTCAAAATCGAAACTGATGAAAATATGGAACGAGTAATAGCTCTTATGGGGTCAGACCGTCGAATAAAACTGAAATTCCCCGAAAGGCTCAGAAAAGCGTTTTTCGCATATAAGCCAATTGGCCATATTCTTCTGGTTTTTCGGAAATATTGCAAGCACTTTTTCCATTACCAGTGGAATGAGAGATTAGCTAGTTATTTTGGAAACTCACTCCCACCACACATTAGAGCAAGAGCAAAAATACACTCTTGAGTGATGCCTCTTATGAGATGAGCCCTTCGATTAAAGTTGAAATTCCCTGAAAGGCTCAGAATAACCGGTTCCTTGCATCAAATCGGACACTACCAAACACTTGGATCCACCACCGTAACAGCGCTCTCTGACTATCTGTCGCTGTCATATTTTTCAAAGATTCACAATTTTATAAGAGTGCAAAAAATTCAGACTCTCATTAAATGTTCTCATTTTATCCAATGTCTCCCTTTTTCTCCATATATAAAATGAGAGAAAAACGGAGACATTACAGAAAACGAGAAAATTTTAAAGAGCATATGCGAAAACAAGCAATAATCACAAGTAGGCGTTGTCATAATTTTACAACGTTCACAAACTTATAGAGATGCACAGATATACGAGGTCTGCTCAAAAAATATCGCGAATTTTGTGTTTTTTTTTTCAAAAATTATTTATTTATTCATGAATATCTATTTTGTCCCCTTCAAAGTAATCCCCACCAGATATTATACACTTGTGCCAACGTTTTTTCCAATCCTCGAAGCACTTCAAAAAATCATTTTTTGTGATCTTGTTCAGCTCCTCCTTCGATGCCGTGTTTATCTCCTCTATCGTAGTGTAGCGTCGTCCTTTCATGGGACTCTTCAGTTTCAGGAACAAGAAAAAGTCACAGGTGGCCAGATATGGGGAATACGATGGCTGCGGCATTATTAGTGTGTTGTACTAATTATTAGTGTGTTGCGAAAAATTCGCGCACAAGAGACGATGCGTGAACAGGGGCGTTACCATGGTGCAAAAGCCAAATTTTTGTTCTTCCACAAATCCAGGTGTTTCTGGCGGATTGTTTCGCGCAATTTGCGCTTAACTTGCAGGTAATATTTTTTATTGACCGTTCTACCCTGTGGCAAGAACTCATGATAAACCACGCCCGTGCGTGAAAACTGTAAGCAAAACCTTCACATTCGATCGAACTTTGCGCGCTTTTTTCGGTCTTGGCTCGTGCGGCAGCTTCCATTGGGATGATTGAGCTTTGGTTTCCACGTCATAACAATAAACCCATGATTCGTCACCAGCTATAACCCTCTGGAGCAAATTTTTGTCGTCGTGGACAGAGTCTAACAGCTCCTTAGCAATGTTAATGCGATGCTGTTTTTGGTCGAAATTGGGTAACTTTGGTCCGAATTTCGCGGTGACCCGTGTCACGCCCAAATCATTGGTAAAAATCGAATGGCACAAGTTAATCGATATGTTTAAGTCCTCAGCAACTTCTCTAACGGCGATTCGACAATTAGCCAATACTATTTTCTCCACTTCATCGATGTTTTCGTCTGTTGTTGACGTGCTCGGAGGTCCGGCACACTTTTCGTCGTTCATATCTTCTCGGGCCTCTGAGAATATTTTGTACCACCGATTAACGTTGCTTCGGTCTAAGCTAGCTTCACCATATGCCACAGTCAACATTCGGAATGCGTCCGCGCAATTAATTTTGTTTTCCATACAACATTTGATACAGATTCTTTGGTTATATGGCAGCATTGTTGGAATTGAATTCAAAGATAAGATAAATGCATCAATGCGGTTAAGTAAACGTAAAAATTGAATTAAGCATAAAATATAAATATTTAATTGATCGGATGACATTTCTAGTTGGCGTTATCCTACCTGAAAACATTTTTTGTGATAATCAGCTCAGTTTATTTATTTTTTACTATCTTTATTATATTAAAAAAACTCAGTTAGTTATTGAAATTGATTATATTTTTAATAATATATCTTTTTCCAAGTAATTTCAATTGAATTTATTTAAAACAATTGTATAAATTTTTATTGATAAATTGACGTTGAAAAATCTTTTTACTATTTGTTTATTTTTACAACATAAATGAAATTCATACACGTAATATGATTGTACATAAGCATATACTGTATGTTTTTACATTTGATCAAAAGGAATAAAATATATTCACATATAAATCAAGAGTTAACTAAGGACGATTAGGCATTTAAAAATGTTCCCATAAAAGAATTTCTCATTCTGTTTAGCCTTGATTTTTTTTTCTTCATTTCGTCATATTTTAATTTTTTGTTGTTGTTTTAAATTATTATGAAGGTAATACATTTTTCAAACTTAATTGTGTATACTGAAAATATGCTATTTAACATACTCATACGTCTCTATGTACCTGTAAATAACCTATACGAGTATGTATCTATAAACATATTTACAAGAAACATGCCATTGTAAATTCCGTATGACTGGAATAAAAGTTATAAATTAAGCTCATTTATAATAATTTTATTTGTTCAAAATAAAACCGAGTAAATATTTTCTTATACTCGTACTTGTAGACGCATTCACTTCGGGTAATAAAGTTTATAAGATTTAAATGGAAAAATATTTATCAAAGAATATGGCTGGTATGATAAAATATCAAATTTTTTATTGTCACGTCCTTATTTGAATTATAAACTTTTCACAATAATGTTGTTAATATTTTCAAAATATTATATTTGATAAAAAAAATTATAATTTTCAAAAATAATTGTAATTTTTATTTAAAAAAAATTGATTAAAAATTTTATATTTATTAAAAAAAAAAAAAACTATTTTTAAAAAAAATATATTTACTACACAAAAAAATATTAAATTGTAAATAATTAATTTCATAGTTTTTAAAAAAAAAAAAAAATGTCCTTTTTAATATTAAAAAAAAATATTTCCAAATAGATAATAAGATAAGATTCTCCTTGTTCGGCATAATTTTGATTAAAGTTATTTTTTATATGAAAAATTTCGATTATTAAAGTTATTAACTGATCTGAGCACAATTGCGTTGAGCGACTCAAAAAGCATGCCAACATTTTTTTCAATTTTAATAATCTTATAGTTGTTTCTTTTCAATATTAACAATCTTAGAAATCCTGTTTACCTGACGATTTACGAGATATGCCAGAAAAGATGTGCAATGCAATTTTGTTATAAGCTTGGAACACGAGTGTTTTTGATGCTATTGAGCATTTTTAGAGGTCCGAGAAGCAGTAGAAGACGAACTTAGTTTAGAAAGATCATTGAAAACTAATGAATATGTGAAACCTTTAAAAAAGTGATTTATAAAAAGATATTTTCTTATAAAGAAGATCTTGAAAATATCAGAAAAAGGGTTCTTGGCGTTAGACTGGACTTAAATGCTTCACCCCCCCCCCCCCCCTAAAATTTTTGTGGTTTCTAAGCCCACCCAACTCCGTGTGACTACTGTTTTGTTTCTAAAGATCATCTTGTTGGAAAGCCAGTCTGATAAGTCAGTGATAAATGAAACAAATAATTAATTTATTCAACCAAAAATTGATTTATTTTTCAATATAGTCTTTTTATAGCTCGATACTATAATTTTTTATAAGTTTCGGCATAACTATAAGTTTCGGCATAACTTCAGAATCGGGCGCAATTTTCTTTCCATGAAGCGATTTCTATATGTTTTCAAACAGGAAAAAGTCCCAAGAAGCCTTATCTACATAATATGATGGGTGGAAAAGTAATTCATAACATTCTTTGCTAACTTCTGTTTTATCATGACAATGCACCTTGCACATTCATCGGCAATTGTTTTTCCCTTCCTTGGTGCACGATTGCTAATATATAAGTCCATTGTTATGGTATCTGGTGTGAGTCCATGTTTCATCAACAGTTATGAATAGATGAAAAAATTCATTTAGATTACGCTTAAAAATACCCTAACACTCCAGTGAAGTTGTTACAGGAACACCTTCTTGGTCAGGTGCTAACAAACGTGGCACCTATCTTGTCGAGAGCTTTTCCATACTTAAATTTTATACAAGATTTTATTTGCACGTTCTTTTAAAATGTATACAATATCAGCTATCTCGTAAACTTCCACTCTAGGGTCTTTTAAAACAATATCATGAATTTTATTAATAATTTCTTCTAAAGAAAAAATTATATTTTGGATTAATTTTTGAATAAAAAGTGAAAAAAAAATTAGTTTTTTCTGTTTCTAAAGAAAAAACTAATTTTTTTTTCACTTTTTATTCAAAAATTAGTCCAAAATATAATTTCCTTTATTATTTACAACTATCTGCCAGCGTTCTAGCAGCTTATCCAACCCCGAAGAATTGAAGTCCTCGTTTTGCAGCGCGACCTGAACAAATGATAGTCAGATGGTAAGCAATATCTGGAGAATATGCTGTATAATTTTTTTTCAGCAACTCATAGTGGACAATACCCCTCCGATCCCACCAATAAGACAACATAACTTTCTTTTAATGCACGCCAGCTTTGAATGTGGTCGGTGGTGTCTCCTCTTTGAAAATATGCCCTTTTTCTTACCACATGTTTATAAATTATCCACGTGTCATTACCAGTCACCAAGCGATCTAAAAACGCTTCCCTTTTGTGAAGAGCAAGATTTGAAGAACATATTGAAATTGGATCCATTAAATTTTTTTCGCTTAATTCGTGTGGCACCCAAACATAGAGTTTGGACACAAAACTAACCCTTTTAATATGATCTAAAGTAGTAGTCTGATGAATTCCAAGCTTGAAGGCCACTTAAGTAGAATTTAACATGGAATTTGTCCTGATCATACTGCGTAGCACTTTGTTATTTACATCTGATGGCCTTCCTGATCTGCGTTCGTGTTTCAAAGAAAAATCACCCGAACTAAATTTCGCAAACCATCTCTGGCATGTTCGAGTTGTTACTCCGTCTTCTCCAAACACGCCACACAATTTTTTCCCTCCATCACGTTATTCCTTTTTTGGAACTCTTACAACATACAATGTCTGAAGTGCACTTTTTCATCACACATGTTTACTGTTTTACAAGTTTAAAAAAACCGACAAAAATACAAAAAAAAGTGTGTATAAACCATCAGTCATACAGTAACCTAACGGTTTAAATCGATTTCAGTCAAATCAGAATTCTCGCTAAGAATCGATAACGCATACAAGTGCAAGTATTCAAAAATGACAGAACATTCCCTTACACCCAATAGTATTTTATTAAAACAGGAAATTCACTTTTCTCATACCAATAAAAAATATACACCACTTCTCCATTTAATGACTGTCAAAACTAAACCAATGAGCAGATGTTAATAAAACTTTTTTGAGCTGTCGGTTTATGATTGCCTGATAATAAAAGAATATAGTTTTACTGATATCAGCTTAATTTTTTGCATTTATCGTTGACTTATCAGACTAACTTCATATTGTTGATATTGATAAGATTCAAAGGACTGTAACCGAAGAGCTGAATGCCATTCAAGTTAAAGCCTTTCAGCACAGCTACGAATAATGAAAACAATGCCTTCAAAATAAAATAAAATAATAGAAAAAAATCAATCTCCTTACTTTACTGTCACATCTTGTTGCTTCAAGAAATAATGTTCTTAAATGTACTTTTTTCTTTTATATTTATCTTGCAAAATTTTCAACATCGACATTTTCAAAAACATTATTTAATTTAATTTTCCTTTTTAGTATTTTATTATTACTTGACATTTTCTTTTGGAAAAACTTCAATGTCGCAGATCATATAACACAAAGAAGAATTTAACGCGTACTATTACTTCGAAAATATTTTCTTTTATCTAAAATTGATACTCATTTCTATTGCCTTTTCTACACTTATATTGTATAATATAGATATAGATACTTTGTTGTAATTTTCGCACACATTTGTACTTAATTGTAAATGTGTTACTTTGTATAATAGTAAAGTAATTGTTAGTTTTTTTGTATATTTTCAAATGTTTTTCATTGAAAAACAAAGTAACAACAAGAAAAAAAAATTACCGACCTAAAAGCGCACTAATATAAGTTGATAAAAATCAATTATTCATTTTTGGTCCATTTTTGAAAATCTTCTAGATGTTTTTAAAAACTCTACGCTATTACCCCCCTTAAAGTCAGATAAAGCTTTATTGATAAAAGCTAAACATCTCATATTTCTGTTTGCGTAAGAAAAACAAAATATCCAAAATGACTTGCTTTTTATATTCCGATTAATAAAACGTAGTAATTTTTTTCTTTTTCATTCTTATTATTAGTCAGAAGGAATTCTCTACTACGTATTCAAAAGGAAAAACAAAAAAAAACTATTCATGATTTATTATGATATCATAGACAAAAGTACTATCCAAACTGATTGTATTATATTTATTTTAGCATGACTACTCGTATAAGCTTAACAGTATTCTCTAAAAGCTTTTTAGGAAATATTTTAATCGAATAATATTCTATAAATTCAAAACTTAAGAGTTATTATTTTCCTAAAATCAAATTTCTGGAAAAATTATTTGATAAAAATTGTAAAATTTTGATTTGATGGCGCGCTCAAAATTTGGGCTTGTGTTACGGCATATATTGCGCCCAAAATTTGGGCTTGTGTTACGGCATAT
The DNA here is from genome assembly GCA_958298945.1 of Atherix ibis. Classification (NCBI taxonomy): domain Eukaryota; kingdom Metazoa; phylum Arthropoda; class Insecta; order Diptera; family Athericidae; genus Atherix; species Atherix ibis. The sequence continues at coordinate 22,138,903 of OY282605.1, read as the reverse complement.
TTTGAGCCATTTGCATTTGAACTTACAGCTCCATCCATATAAAGTGCAACTCACATAAGATTGGAGTTCGAATAAGATACCCTGTTTGGGTGCACATTTTTCGGACAAGATTTTTCTCCGAAGATGACGCTCATTTCTCACTCGGTGCGTACATCAATAAGCCCATATATGAGGCTCGCAAAATTCGCAAGTGACTGTGGAGAAGCCCTGTATCCGAAAAAAGTGACCGTTTTTTTTATTTGAAAAGACTTTATTACACGAAAAGATTCTAGGGCAAATAATTTCCTTCCTAAGATGCTGCTACAATTTGACGCTGTTTGACATTTTATTGTGAGGTTACGCAAAATATCAAGCTTACGCGTAATTACAGCCTGCCGACTATGGAATCCGCATACACATAAGATACGCTGATTGGGTACACATTTTCCGGACAAGCTTTTTCTCCAAAGGTGAGGCTCATTTCTCACTAGGTGCGTACGCCAATAAGCTCAATTGTCATTAATGAGGCTCTCAAAACTCGCAAGTAACTGTGGAGATGCCATTGTATTCGAAAAGAGATGAATGTTTGTTGTGTATTTCGGGTTAAATGTATGATTGCCCACAATTCTTTGAAAATAAAGAAGAAGAGACCGTTATAGTCAATTCTAAGGACTATCCCCATCTAATGTCTCACTTTTGTTGATCTAAACTACAATAGAAAATTTTAATCTGAACATTGTGTGCTTTCAATAAAATAACACCACAAAATTACACAATACGAAAAATTTCGACTTTGTGGTACGAAAAGTTCGTAGGGTGTGTAATTTGACATTTTAAAAGTTCGTAGGGTGCTGTTTGACATTTTATTGTGGGGTTACGCATAAGATCATGCTTACGCGAAAAATCCTTAAAAAACAACATCCTTACTAATGGCCGAATTACATACAGAAAAGTATAAAAAAGTGATCAAAAATTGCGTCAAAAGAATCGAGTGCTTCAAGAAATCTCTTACAGGACTTGTTGGAAAAATCTTACAGGACTTGTAATCAATTAATTGATTAAATTTTAATCAATTTTTCAAACACTTTAGACTATAATTAGGCCATTAGTTGAAGGATGTTGTTTTTTAAATGCTCTAAAATTCAAAGTTTGTTCAAAGTTTTTTTCCACAGTCTCATAGGAAAAAGTTAAATAGCATCAAATCGCACGATCTTTTGACATTATCAAATTTTGAAATTACGTGTCCTGGAAACTTTTTGCGCAATATCAATACGGCCAAAATTTGTTGTGTTTTGTGGCTTTGTGTAATCGTTTTGTAAAAACCACATATAACCTAGATTGAAATCTTTCAGTTTAGACTAATGAAAGTCAGATATTAAATGGCCATAGGGATCAGATATAACTGTAACGGTCACTCTTTTATCCTTCAGATCAATATGTTCATCATCTGTTTTTGCAGATACAATGACTTCTTCACATCCACTTGTAAATTTTTAGTTCTCCAGGTATGACCACAATTTCATCTTAAATTGTGGATTATTTTTATAAATTACGCATACTATTTATAATAAAATAATAAATGGCAAATAATTATTTAAATAAATTTTATTATATTATATACAAATCATCTACAATTGTCAAATAATATTTCTATACTTTCCGTACTATAAAATGAATAATCTTGTACTTTGCGGAACATTTGCGAAAATTGAAATTGACCTGAACAAAAATATTTTTTTTTTATCTTATCAATATTTTTATTACTGCACGTTTTACTAATTTTTTAATATTTATTTTATTAAATGCAGTATTTTTATTTAAATACAATACAAAATCTACAATATTGTAAATAAATCCAAATTTTATATCATGCTCGTCTCTTCTAGAAAACATTTGCAAATTGCTTAAAAATATTATTCCATTAAATTTAAATATTATATAATTTCTGTTTTGTCATTTCATAGAAATTTGCAGAATTATAATTTGCATTATAACATTTGAGTTAAGAGTTTTTATGTACTCGTATAATGAATGGCCCAACAACTCAATGAAGAGTATTCCATTAAGCCAAAAAATACTGAAACACAATTTCTAGAAGGAGTATCTCTTCAAATAAAGAATATATTAACTTCTGAGAAATTATTAATAAATAAATGCTAAATAATTATGGGAAAAATTTGATACAAGAACGGAGAATGTACAATATGTGTACGTAAACTACAGATGAGACGATGTGGAGGAGGAAAGAAATACGCATTTTCTTCCAATATGAGTGTGGGAAATTCGGCCAACATCTGTTTAATGTGTTCGGGAATATTATAGATCAGAAGAGCAGTTTTATGTAAAAAAAACTCGACTACACACATATGTACATATATTAATAATTTATTTTTATGAAAAAAAATTTCTGAAAATTTTAAAATTCTACGAAAGAAAAAGTCAGAAAAAAGTAAATTCGAACACACATACGAGATACGAGTTTATTGCGCATATTTGCCTTTCAAAAAAAAAATTCTTTTCGAAATTCTTGAAATTTTTTTCTAATATTTATTATTCATAAACAATAGAAATTTAATTTTACCGAATAGTCTAGAATTAATATTTAAGAATTTTATTGCATATCAAAGAAATGGAACTATTGATGCCCACATACAGTGAGGGACAAAAGTATTAGGATAGCAATAAATTTTCGAATAAAACTTTTCATAAATCTTAAAAATTATATAAATAGACTTAATTATTTGTTGTTTATAATAAATATGTAAAATTAATATTAAAGTTTAACAGTAATAAAATAAATTAACAAAAAATAAAGATTGTAAATGATTCTCCCGCAGCAATTCAAATAGAATTGCCTTCAGCTCCTCGGTTATATTTTTTTTGGATGTTATCGATAGTACCAAGATGAGGTGGTTTAGAGTAGGAACAAAAATATGTAAGTCACATAGACTATGATCAGGTGCAAAGTCGACCAAAGAAATTCCTTTTTCCGATAGAATGGTAGAGCATCCAAGTGGCTACAATGTTCGATCTGATGCTAAGAACCCAATATCAGTATCAATAGAAAGATCCTAACTCATTCCTCATTTTCATTATATTTCGATGTTGAAGCGAGGATCGTCTTTCATTGGTTTTGTAGCCCTAAAAAATCTCACAAGAAACATCACTCGTTCCATATTTTCATCATTTTTTGCCGAAAAGATGTGGAAGACGATTGTCGCTCAGAGAAAATAAAAATGTAAAAGGAATGATGGCTGTTGTGGTGTTTTGGATAGCCAACCTTAAAAAAGCCCTCGTTCGTCCCACATTTTCAATCTTCCCTAAGCGAGAATCGTCTTCTAGATCTTTTCGCCCCTACTAAACCTCACAAAAGCCCTCACTCACTCCATATTTTCATACTCTATGAGTGAGGATCGTCTTCCACTCCATCTCGGCCATCTAAAATCTTGCAAGAGCTTGTACGTTAGTCCCTCCTAAAAATGTACTACAAGTTTTGCCCTTGTGCGACTCTACAAAGCCTTGTAACTTTTCCAAATCTCACTCGTTACACATTTTAATCATCTTTGGCCGAAAAGATGTGGAAGACGATTCTCGCTCAGGAAAGATGAAAATGTGGAACGAATAATGGCTGTTGTGGGGTTTTAGATGGTCGACTTCAAAAAAGTCCTCGCTCGTTACACATATTCATCATCTTTGGCCAAAAAATATTCCTCGCTCAGAGAATATGAAAACGTGGAACGAATGAGGTCTGTTGAGAGGTTTTGTATGGCTGACCTCACAAAATCCCTCACTCATTCCATATTTGCATACTCTATAAGTGAGGGTCGTCTTCTACTAAATCTCAGTCATCTAAAGCCTCACAAGAGCCCTTACTCGTCCCATATTATTATCCTCACTGAGCAAGGGTCGTCCTTGTTCCTCCTAAAATGCTTTATTCCAAAATTAGAACCTCCTTAAATGCTTTATTCAAACGATAAACTACAAAAATGCAGTATTGCGAAATCGCTCTCAGAATAGTAGGCTATTTTCTGATGCTTATAATTTTTTATGGCTCCATTATTTTGAGGAATTTTTTTCAGTCCTATTTGCTTCGAAAATAGTAAATTTTTGAACCTGCCCTTATAGCTCGTTCCAAAGGTATCCAATAGATTTAGATCGAGCACTTGTGGGGGCGTTATAAGCTTATGGGCTACGTTAACGATGATCCACAGACGAACAATATAGGGTCATGTGCTTCGTCATATCATAATCACATTTGAAATGTATGATCTCTTTGGATTCCCAGTTTTTCGATCTAACTAAAACAAAGTTCACCAACACCTGATCACGCATCCTCAGATCCTTACCTGCCCGCCTACATGCCTAATAGTTGATTGTACATATTTTGTTTTCTAATCCTGTATTGGGCTTTGAGCACACTAAAACTGGTCTATCATTTTGAAAAATATTAAATGTGCTTTCATCTCAGAACAAAATTTTGACCCAAACTCTATTATTCTTTTCCAAATACTCATTAGCTGTGCCAATATTTTTGTCGCTCACTGTACATGTGGTTTAGCGATAGTGAGTATATACTCGGATAATGAAAATGTCCAAGTTTTAAGGGGTTATCAGCTAATTGCATACTCGTACTTTTACTAGCAAAACAAAATGATAACTTATAATTTTCTGTGACATATAGTTGAGTTCAGTTGCATAAAGTACTAATCAGATTGCTTTTATTTGATATTATTAATAAATCAATAAATTCATTTTAACTACGAGTAGACAACAACGCATATCCATTATTTAGTTCGATTTATTTAAGGTTGGAAAGAAATTCCTGTTAAATTGTTCTAATTTGAAGCATGCTGAACTATGAAAATTATATGTGCACACATGAACGACCTACTCGGACGTATAAAGTGCAGAAAATATTTCTAATTAAAAATAATATACGATTAATTATATATTTCAGAAATCAGTTATTAGATCGTACAGACAAATTTAATGCTTTTAAGACAAAAGTTAATAACTAATTAAAAATTTAGACAGAATATCATTTAATATACAATCTTTTCAACCGAATTTTTATAAAAGCAATTTACTAGTTTCATATTTCGTATACCATAGAACAGATGATTTTTTATGTATTTGGTTTTTAAATTTCCAAAAAAATATAGAAAAATTACAAAAGTATACAAAGTTTGTATTCAAATTGATAAATCAATGCTTGCCATTTACTTTTTTAAAGATTTTTTATATATAAATTTTGGCCACGACTACGTTTTAAGTGATCCATGCGAGTGGTCTAGTTTTGAACCACTTTTTCGAGCATCTCGCCTGGTATCTCGCTAATAACACGTGTAATGTTGTCTTTCAAAGCCGCAACTGACGCTGGTTTATCAGCATAGACGAGTAACTTCACTTTGTTCAACACTCCTTGTTCAATACATTTTGTTCAACGCATTTTCTTTAGCACATTTTGTTCAACACGCTTTGTTCAACACATTTTCTTCAGCACACTTTGTTCAACACATTTTTTTCAACGCATCTTGCTTAACATATTTTGTTCAACACTTCTTGTTCAGCACATTTTGTTCAACACATTTTCTTTAACACATTTTCTTCAACATGCTTTGTTCAACACCTTTTCTTCAACACTTCCTGTTCAACACATCTTGTTCAACACTCCTTGTTCAATACATTTTCTTCAACACATTTTGTTCAACACACTTTGTTCAACACATTTTGTTCAACACTTCCTGTTCAATACATCTTGTTCAACACTCCTTGTTCAACACACTTTGTTCAAAACATTTTGTTCAACATATTTTCTTTAACATATTTTCTTCAACACATTTTCTTCAACTCATTTTGTTCAACACTTTTTATCCAGCTCATTCTCTTCACCACATTTTTTTCAACACTTGTTGTTGAACACATTTAGCCTATCGGGAACATTCCTTATCAAGAATAGAAGTTTTCCGATAGCGTAAAGAATCCTCAAAATATCGAAAGGCCTAGAAGTAGTGGTAAATGGACTTCAGAAAAAGGGTTCTTCACATTAGATAAGACATTGCGGGTATTTGAATGACAACGACACCATGCCATCGCTCCCTGGCACGTGGTCGTATCTTTATCTAAGAGGTTTTTTGTCCACTTCCTCAGCTTCTCCCATCTACGAGGTCTGTTAAAAAAGTATCGTGAATTTTGTGTTTAGTTTCGGAACAAGAAAAAGTCAAAGGTGGCTAGATCTGGGGAATACGGTGGCTGCGGCATTATTAGTGTGTTGTTTTTGGCGAAAAATTCGCGCACAAGCAACGATGCTTGAGCAGGGGCGTTATCATGGTGCAAAAGCCAATTTTTGCTCTTCCACAAATCCGGGCGTTTCTGGCGGATTGCTTCGCATAACTTGCGCATAACTTGCAGGTAATATTCCTTATTGACCGTTCTACCCTGTGGCAAGAATTCATGTTGCAGCACGCCCCCGCAATCGAAGAAAACTGTAAGCAAAACCTTCACATTCGACCGAACTTGGCGCGGTTTTTTCAGTCTTAACTCATGCGACAGCTTCCATTGGGATAACCATAAACCCATGATTCGTCACCAGTTATGACCCTCTGGAGCAAATTTGGGTCGTCGTGGACAGAGTCCAGCAGATCCTTAGCAATGCTAATGCGATGCTGTTTTTGGTCAAAATTAAGCAATTTTGCTACGAATTTCGCGGCGACACGTCTCACGCCAAAATCATTGGTAAAAATCGAATAGCACGAGCCAATCGATATGTTTAAGTTCTCAGCAACTTCTCTAACAGTGATTCGACGATTGGCCAATACTATTTTCTTCACTTCATCAATGTTTTCGTCTGTTGATGACGTGCTCGGGCGTCCGGCATGCTTTTCGTCGTTCACATCTTCTCAGCCCTCTGAGAACATTTTGTATCACCAATAAACGTTGCTTCAGTCCAAAGTAGCTTCACCATATGCCACAGTCAACATTCGGAATGCGTCCGCGCAATTAATTTTGTTTTTCACACAAAATTTGATAAGATTCTTTGATCCATTTTTTGGAATGGGCAAAAACGAAGACGAGGCAAAACACGTGCAAGCAAAGCAGCTGTCAAAAATTAACTGAATGAATTTTCAAAATGGCCGCATTTGTCGTCATAAGTGAGAGACATGAGTACCAACATAACGCCACAAAAAAACCGAAAATCGAGTATACGTAACCCGCGGAAATTCAAAATTCGCGATACTTTTTTAACAGAAAATTCTTCTTCCGTAAAATCCGAAAAACCCTTGAAAGGACTTGAACCAAAGGAAGGTAATTCTAGTTAAGAGTGAAAACAACGTGTCCACCAAAGTATGCCAACCTGCGAAAGAGAACTACTTAGAAAGGGGATAACATTGATGTCTACAAATAAAAGAAAATTGTACGATTGCCTAAAATCCAGACTTCAGAAAAATATGAATTTTTATTTAATTTTTTTTTTCTGTATAAATGCCAAAAAAACAATAATTTTTTTAAAATAATTTTGCTAATTATAATTAAGAATTTACTATCAATTGTTAGATTTTTTTACGAATACACATTCATTCTGTCGGTTTGAGTTTCAGCATACAATATTATATATTGTAGTAAATAAGAATTAGAAGAATAAAGTGTACTTTTTTAACCAAAAAAAAAAAGAAAAAACACACACTTTAAATATGAAATGACCTAAAAGTAATCAGTACGAAATAGTATTAAGAAAAATTATTTTTATTAAAAAAAAAAGTAAAATGCTACAAGAATAAAAGAGAAAATCCGAAAATGGGAAAAGAATAGAAATGAAAAATATCGACAGGAAAAGGAAGAGAATTGGAGACTTTATGCTGTAGTGGATATCATTGGTAAGAACGCCATTTCCTTGAGACGCAATAAGATCAAGTTAATTAGAAATTTCAAGAACAAAGACGCCAGTAAAATCATGATGGGAAAACTAAACAAACGCAAAAGTTAAATTGTTCCAAAGTCCACCTACCTTCTGATAGTAAATCTTCTGCCAGCGTATATGTATATACCAGAAATTTTGTCCTTGTTGTTACTAGGACGTATCCATTTTTCTTACACCTTTACCTACACATTTTCCAAACAAACAAAACGAAACAAAACAAAATTTCTATTCAATTGGATTTCTACAAATAAACGTTCGACATACAGACTATTATAATTAAGATCCATTCGAGTCCGATTACACACTTGACAGATTCTTAGAAAATGGATACTTATGAATAACAGTTCCATACTCTACTATAACTCTTTATATGCATAATATTCGATGAAAACGTCTTCTTATAATACATATTCATAAACGTACATATGGAAAAAAATAGAACAATTCCAACAACAACAACAAAAAATTACCCATCCAATGAGATATACTATTTTTCTTGTTGCTCTAATTAGATAGTCTAAAAATAAAGTGGGTAAATATCAAAGTATATTTTTCATAAATAGTATTTCTTTGTTTGTTGTATGAATGAATAAAGAAAATATAAAAACTTCTCGTATTATCAAAAAAAAATTATTCATATTAGGTGCAGACAATAACTCATATTTTGATATAAAATAGAAATTTAATTATATTTTTTTCTTAGAATATATTCCAAATGTACTCATGAAAAAATAATAAATTTCAAGATAATTAAATAGAAATTATCAAAATATGATTTTTCCTCCTCTTCTTCTAATATTGGTTAGTCGAAAAAGTTCGTGGCGTTTTCAAGTTATTCAAAGCAAATATTCTCCATTATGATCGAAAATCAGAATAAAACTTCGGTGGTTAACCAACGCGCTTTTGGACGGAACCTTACTCTATTTCTACACTATATGTGTCAGTGTGCCAACTGCAGGGAAAAAGTTACTCGAGGTAGCGGTAAATCGTTGCATTAGACTAGCTAGTGAAGCACATCGGACATCTCCGGTGGAATCTGTACTGATAGAAACTGGTCGAAAAACTTGATTTTTCTATCTTCAAAAAGCTCGCCTAAGCCTATGCCTTCTAAATTATCCCCTCCACATAATCAAAAACATTATCATCTCCCCCAGTTAAAAAAGTAAATTATCATCGCTATCCTTATTCATATCCCACCTTGAAAGGAATTTATCCATCCTCCCTTTCGTTTTATAAACATCCCTTCCACACCCAGATTGGAAACCGTGATTGGGAGTAAAGTGGAAAGTGACTGCTTCTCTTGAGAGGTTTAAGAAGGCTAGTACTGATCCGTCCACATATAGGAAACTTTTCCTTGAACAGTTGGACGAATTAAAAGGTCATCGACTGTTGCTCACGGATAATACATCTTTTTCGGTCGTCGAGCTTTTTAGCTTCAGCACTCGCTCACTATGTTGTGGCATCTTCCCTTATAGGGCAGCTCCATATTACGGGGAACTGTGGGCCATCAAAACGGCAATTGAAATTGCGAACAAAATTCCCAGCCAACAGAGCGTTATTATTTTTAGTGACAGCCTATTTGCCCTTAAAGATATTTGTGGCCCATCCAGTAACCCATTACTTAACGCAATTCATCATAGCCTACTTAGCAATAGAAGTGTCGAGTTGCATTGGGTACCGGGGCATGTAGGAATTGTGGGCAATGACAGTGCTGATAAATTGGCTGGAGAAACACTCCGTCGACCAGTGATCACAGTCATCCCCAATCTGCAGATACGATGACTGGACCAACAGCGACACATTTTTGTCGACTCATTGGATAACCACCTATAAAACCAGTTTATTCAACATCTATACCGAAATTCTGGGCGCGGAAGCTCCTCAGAATCCCGAATGGACCTGCTGCTCTTACTCATTACTTCCTTTTTGGCAATACCAATCGTCCCTTATGTCAATCCTGTGGCACCCATTGCAATATCATCCATATTCAACATGATTGCTACATAACCAAAAATTACTTCGTGAGTAGGGATCCTCCCATTATGGAACTCCTGGACCCAATAACTCCATTCCCTAGTCCCCTATTTAAACATTTCTAATATACTAATCTAATCCAAAAAATATAACAAAATTCTCAATATTCTATACTACTAACCACAGACCAGCATCTTTCAGAAAAAAGAATGTTTTTTCCCACACGCATTATAAAGTCGCCAAATGGCCTCACAGTCGTGGCGCTATGAAGTGGCCCCAGTCATATGTCTAAGGGACCTTACAAACAAACAAATAAACTTCTGTAGTTTCTGGTTCAAAACTTGCATCAAGTGGTTTTCATAGCCACCTGGGTTCTATTAAGAGAGCTCTGCAGATATCGAAATAAGTGGTAGTCTGAGGGTGGTATGTCTGGGCAATACGGTGGTGGCATCAAAACTTCCCAGACAAAGCTCGCTTAATTTTTGGCGACTCATCAAAGATGTGTGTGGTCAAGCGTTATCGTGGCAGAACACTATACCCATTCTATTGATCAACTCTAGCAGCTTTTTCTCCATTGCTTGGCGTAATCTCTCGAATTGCTCATAGTACAGTACCGAGTTGACAGTTTGGCTTAACGGTAGTAGTACATAATAAACGACTCCCTTTTAGTTCCACCATACACACATAGCATAACCTTATTGCAATTGTTTGTAATCGTTCATCTCTCTTTTTCCATGATATCTTCTGAACGATATTTTCTTATTTTACCCATTTTTCATTAGAAATAGCTCGATTTCATTGCGCTTCACCAGCGTACCAGCGTATGTTAAGTCTTTTCACATTCAATTTGTGAGGCACCCACACATCGAGTTGCTTTTAGAATGGTTTAAAACGGTTTGATGATGAATGTTTAATTGACTGCTGTTATACCGGTATCATTTTTTTTTTTTTGAGAATTCTATCACTTTTTTCGGTAACTGGCTGACTAGAACGTGACTCATATTTGACATCGAAATTTCCAAAACGAAAGTAAACGAACCATTTGCGTGCTGGTGATTTTTATATTAGAACCTCTACTGTAAACACCACACATTTTTTCACAAGCCTGCGATGCGTTGTCTCCAAATTTTCTCTTTATTCTGGTAACCGTTTTTGAACTTTAATTACTTTTGACATACTACACCGATTTTAGTCGGTAGTTACTGAGTTATTTACTTTTAACTACATCTTTTGGAAAACGCCACGAACTTTTTCGAATAACTAAATATTAATTGAAAAAGTAAGACTGGAGAGCTCGCCGGTTCGGTAGTACTGTCGTTAGAGTGCTGGACTACAATCCAAATCCGAGGGTTATGGGTTCGTTTCCCATTGGGGCATGGCCCTACAATGAGTATATATCAACATTTTCATTTAATTTTATTTTATTTCCTTATCGCTTATCATCTGCTTGTAGTATCACAATAGATCTAAATTAGGTTTAAGTGTGTCGGACTCTAAACAAACAAATAAATAAGCTTTGACAGCACCACTACTTTTAAGGATGATTTAAAAAAACAACTTTTTGATACAATTATTGAACTAAGTAGATTTTTTAATAATAATTTAATAATTACCAATCAGTGCTAATTTAAATGTTTAAAGAAATATCGAGGATATCATCTTTTCAAATACCGATGAATGGTGTAAAAGATGTTTATAAATGAAAGAAAGACGAGTTTGAAAATATGATATAGGGGATGTTTAGGAATATAAAAGGGGTTATCATTTATTTAACAAAGAATTTCTAGTTAAAGAAATTGTTGTTGGCAAGAATTAAAAGACTTAGTCGAACCGTAAAGTTCAAGTTCGTAAGTCCAAATGGGTTTCGTTAAAAACAGTTATTGTTTTTTTCCATAAAAATGTTTATTCCTATTTCTGTAAAAACCGTGCTTAAGTACGGTTTGATGGTGTCATAAGAATTGAATTTTCTTTCGTTTAAGAAATTTTGTAATGAGCTGAAGAATATGGCGGGTAGGTTACTAGATCTGACGTTGATCTGACGTGGTCTCGATTTAAGACGAATTCTTTACAATTAACCTATTCTCGAGGCTCATTTTCAATTTGTCAAGTTTTTAAGATTATATCTCCGAATTTATTGTTTGGTCACGTACCAGCAGTTTACAAAACTTTACATCCTTCTAATTCCCCCAGACAGATTGGTTAACCATTTTCTGATCAATATCAACCCTTTGGAGTGGTTTGTGGTGTCACCACATTTTTTTTTTCGTAATTAACCCACATTGTATTGCCAATCATAATTCGTTTAAATTTTTGGGGGTGGCCTTTCAAAGTCCTTTTTATAAAGAAGTCCCTGAGAAGTTTTATATTTTCGCCATGGAATCTTTTGGGTAGGGTTTTCATGGTAACTTTTGGGTGGCGAGGGAAGGAGCCCAGTGACGAATCAGACATGCTACAATTTTTTTTACTGCAAACATTGATGTACAGATTACGGCGCCGTTTATGCTTCTCCAAGTGTTGATGTTGCTTAATTAGTTTTTGAAGAGTAGTATCAGATAAAAGTACAAAAATATTGTCAGCATATATATAGTGGTGGAAAGATGATATAAGATGGTAAAAGGAGTGAATATATATATTGAATAGGATCGTAGATAGAGAGGATCCTTATGGGATTCTGTTTTCCATTTCGCGTTTTGACGAAAAATTAACGTTGGCGCGTACTGTCAAGGTTCTATCAGTTAGGTAGGGCAACGTAGAGTCTACTCCCCACTCTGCCAGCTGTAAGAGTACCCTGCATGGGCAAATTCGGGCATACGCCATTTCTAAGTCGAAAGACAACAGTAAACCACAATGTCTACGTTAGACATGTGCTAGGGGCCACTTTATAGCACCACGACCGTGAGGTCATTTGGCGACTTCATAGTACGTGTGGGAAGCTATCTGAGAGAGGCTGGTGTGTGATTAGTAGTCTAGAATATTGAGAATTTTCATATATTTTGCGGAGAAGGTTAGTATGTTGTAGAACTTTAAATAAGGCACTAAGGAATGGAGTTGTTGGGTCCAGGAGGTCCATAATGGGAGGAATCCTGCTCGCGAAGTAATTCTTGGTTATGTGGCATTCACATAGAATATGAATGATAGTGAAATGGGTGCCACAGGATTGGCATAAGGCATGATTGGTATTGCCAAAAAGGAAGTTATGAGTAAGAGCATATCTCCAATCCGAATTCTGAGGATCTCCCGCCCCAGAATTTCGGTATGGATGTGGAATAGACGGGTTTATTGGTGATTATCCAATGAGTCGACAAAAATGTGTCGCTATTGGTCCAGTTATCATGTGTGCGGATAGCTAATGGTGTTAGTTGCCATTTTGTTAGTAGGCGAGGCACATTCATTGGATAATCACCAGTAGGCAAGGAATGACTGGGATTACTGGTCGACGGAGTGTTTCTCCAGCCAACTTGTCAGCATGTTCATTGCCCACAATTCCCATATGCCCCGGCACCCATTGCAACTCGACACTAGTATTGCCAAGTAGGTTATGACAAATTGCGCTAAGTGGTGGGTCACTCGATGGGCCACAAATAGCTTTAAGGGCGGCAAGGCTGTCACTAAAAATTATAGCACTCCGTTGGCTGGGAATATTGGTCGCAATTTCAATTACTGTTTTGATAGCCCACAGCTCCCGGTAATATGGAGCTGCCCTATAAGGGAAAATTCCACAACTGCGTTTGTAGCAATTATGGATTGAATGTTGGAGTTCAAGTAGCATACACAGAGTTCCCCTGTCTGACCTGTAGGCATGTTGTTGGGGATTGAGTCTATTGTCAAGCGCCTGGTTAAGTCTTGTAGCTAACATCTTTTCCAGAATCTTGAAAGTACAAGGCAATAATGAAATTTATTTAGCCGCAAAATCGGAAAGATTTTTCTTGGGAACTGGAATGGTTGTTGCCAACCTTCCATCAATTTGGAAAAATAGATATTTCCAGAATTTTGTTAAAAAGGTTGACAATTCTAATATGAAATGTTGAAGGTGCTACTTTAATAATTTTAAAAGAAACCTTATCCCTACCAGGTGTGGTTCCCCTTGAAGAAATTCAACAAACATTTTGTATTAGAAGAAAAATTTCATTATAAGAATCTAAAATTTTTAAAATGATAAAATAAATCTTCTAAAACATTATTTTAATATTTTTTTAAAAATAAAAACCAAAAAAATTGCAAAATTGGTTTTTACAAAAAATTAATTCCTATTCGAAATTGAAAACAAAATTCAGAATAATTTCCATTATTTATATTCAGTTGCTTTGCCCTTTTCTATTTGTAAATGCAATGTAATCCAGTATTCTTTTTATAAAGAGGGAAATATCAATAGGGTCAATAGAATAGGCCGAGAACTTTATAAAAGTTTAAGCTCCAAAGCTCAACGATAAGTGACTAGTACTGACTGAATGAATGAATGGAATCGACAAGTGTACGTACGGTCGTGGTCGGTCGGGTTGTATGGCACGTAAAGTTTCTTTGCGCAACACGCGCACTTATCCACAGAATTTTCACCCATAATAGAAATTTACATTAACTCGGTACTATAGACTGGCTTATGTTGTCGTTGCGTTTGCTGGATCTGGTAGACAGAAGCGTCGTGCTTCCTTAACTGTGGTGTACACTTTATCGAAAATTCAGAGCATACTGTTCACAAACAAACGTCTCTATCGGTAGTGTAAGTTTTTGACTGCTGGAATTTCATTCCACTTCGGACTATCCTAAAGAGCAGAGTACTCTGTTCTGTTATTATCAAACTTAAAGGAGATTTCGTTACACAAAATATTCAAAGTTAGAATAATTTAAATTTATAAAATGTGTTAATTAAAAAAAAATAAACAATTTTAACTAAAAATCAATAAATTAGAAGAAACAAAAATATTAAATCAATAATTAAAAATTATTCTTCCTTTAAAATTCCAAATGTGCTTGCTATTCTCTCTAAAGATAAATGATGTACAAACTGAAGATAAATAATAAATTAAACTGAACATTTTCAATTATTATTGTTATTTACATTTATTTAAAAATTATTAATAAAAAGTAAAAAAAAAAAAGAAACTCAGTGTTTATTCGATTCAATTTAATTTGTAAATTTCTCTTTAAGCTTTTCTCGCTGTGTACTGTTCAAGTTTCGATATTCGTGCAAAAGATGATGATTCCTTAAAAGTGCAGATAATTAGAAACGTGAATTTCTTCGTTTTTATTTTAAATAATTTTCATTTGTTTTTCTTTAATTTTGTTACTAATTAAAATTCTTATAAATTAAAGAGATCTAACCAATAATATAATTATTTTTCGTAGTTTATTTTAATTAATTAGATTTTTTAAAATTTTTATTTTGCAGTAAAAAAGTTTGTTCCAAAAAAAAAAATAAAACTATTTTAATAATAAACGACTATTACCAAAAAAAAATCAAAGTTTTTAAGTTTTTTATATCAAATATTCTGGTATAAGTTTAAAAAGTGTGTACAGATTTAAGGTTAGTAATAGTTTTTAAGTAGAACGCTAGTAACAAATTTTTTAGTATAACTTTTCTTTATCGTAAATACTTGGCTGCTTATATTTAAAGTATAGTTACTAAATTTAAAAAAAAAAATAATAACAAAAAAACTATCTCGAAATGGGTTGAAAGAATCCCTTCCGGAGAAATAAGAACGCAACTATTTTATACGAATATAGTATCTTTTTAACTAGATACGTCGTATATGTTGGTACCAAGTTCATATTTAACGATACAAATTTTCCAAGTGATTTAAAATTGTATATTCAGGGTGGAAAAAAATTTCTTTGCCATAAATTTTTCTTTTATTTTTATTATTTTTGATAGAGCACAAAAACAACAACAAAAAAAAAACCATCTACAATATTTACGCTAAGCTTTTTTGTGATTAAATCTATTGAGATCATCTGGCGGAAGGTTTAATGATTTTAATATATCAAAGTTGAAATATTGAAATTGCTTTTAGTTTAGATAAAATTTTCTCTATAATATTTTTTTATAGAAAAGTTGCTAATTTAGTTCACTCTTTTTTTTAAAATTTTGTTTACTTATCTTTAAGATTTAGAGAGTAAAGTTTATTAAAATAAAATATATAATAATGTCACCTTTCGACTTTTAGAATAAATAAGAGGTTACTGTGATAAGAGAATAATGGATAAATTTCCATATAATCTTAATAATAAATTGTGTAATTTTTATGAAATAAAATTCAAAATATGAGATGTGGCAGAAAAGTAATGATTTTATTTTATTATTCTTATACATCAATCTTATAGATTTCTTTCTACTGATCGTCAGTCTTTTCAAGGGATTTTTCAGATTTCGGGGAACAAAAAAAATTATATTCACTTAGATCGAGTGGATAGGCCTAATTGTGGGGGGAGGGGGATTCTTCGCTGAAGACGAGGACAAAAACTCTCCGATGGAGATGATCGTGTGACAGTGGGTGTTGTTAGCATGGAGCATCCAAGTATCTACAATCTCCGATCTGACATTATAAACCACTTTTTCTGAGCCTTTCAATGATTTTTATATGAAAAACTTATCAATCTAAGCTCTGAGACCTTCTAAGGACCTCTCATTTATTAACATTTTCATTAGTTGTTGGTATTGAAAATGAGGCCCATCTTCGAATATTTCCTCAAATTTTGTGTTAAACGCGGATTCACCAACTTTAACACAAAATTTTAAGAAATGTTTTTGCTCGATATTTTCTGTTCCAATTTTTCCTATCCGAGTTTTTTTTTAAAATAAGTCCTTGAGAAGTTTTATATTTTCATCAGTTTTTGACATTGAAGGTCATTTTGAGCGTGCTTCGTCTTCCACTAGTTTTCGGCCCTCTAAAAACGCCTTGATGGAAGAACCCTTTTTTTGAGCCTTTCAAGGACTACTCATCAACTTGAATATTTATCGACGGTCTGACCACACAAGAGTTCCTACTCGTTCCACATTTGCATCAGTTTTTGATGATCAAGTCTTCTCTGACCAGGTTCGCCTTTCTCTGCTTCCGGCTCTCCAAAAAATCTCTATGCCATCGAATAACTTGTGGCTCTTGATATTGTTTTTGCAGCTGTTGCTCTTAATTTCGCTGTTCCATTTTTCGTAAAGGTTGAAACTTGTATTGCACATCTAGGAGCGACTAACTAACGTATATGCTATGTTGAGGAAAAGTCTGCAGTGTTGCCAGATCGCTCAAAACAATACCAGTCTTATTAGTTTTCCACCACACTAAGTATTAATAAATAATATTAATTTTTTTTTATTTTGAAAAAACAATAAATATTTTGTAAAATTTACTATGAAAATTATTTGAAAATATTTTTTTAAGCTGTACTAATAAATTATCTATTTTGTATTATAGAATGGAAAATTCTATACTATCATTTAGCAGATGTCAAATAAAAATACTATTTAAGATGACCTTTATTTAGAAAAAAAGCTTGCCATTTTTACATTATGAATTATTTATTTTCTATACAAAATAAACCTCAATTTTGCCAAATAGTCTTTTCAAAGTGGTAATTCTTTAAAAGAAGAATTTAGTTCAGTGATGAGGCTCATTTTTCTCTCGATGGATACGTTAATTAACAAAATAACCATAAATGAGGTTCTGAAAAAACTCAAAACTGGGAGTAGAGAAATCATTGTAAATGCCAAAAAGGGTATGCATTTAAGTCCGTATTTTTTTTTTGTTGAAAATGAACAAGGCGATACTGTTACTGTCAATGCTGATCGCTATAATCGCCTGATAACCGACATTTTTTTACCCTTAACTTAAATAATTTAGTTAAATTATATGTGGTTTTATTGACGGAAAATTTCCGAGGACGTATAATTTCGATATTTCATGATGACGGTTAGCCTCCAAGATCGTGGGATTTGACAAAAGTCTGCAGTGTTGCCAGATCGCTCAAACCAATGTCAGTCTTATTAGTTAAAAATTACTATGAAAATTAATATTTTGTTATATATTAAAATTACTAGTTAATATTTCGTTAAAAATTACTATGAAAGTTATTTGAAAATATTTTTTTAAGCTATAATAATGGATTAACTATTTTATAGTTTGGAAAATTTTATACTATCATTTATCAGATGTCAAATAAAAATACTATTTAAGATGACCTTTATTTAGAAAAAATCTTACCAATTTTACAATATGAATTATTTATTTTCTATAAAAAAATACCTCAATTTTGCCAAATAGTCTTTTCAAAGTGGTAATTCTTTAAAAGAAGAATTTAGTTCAGTGATGAGGCTCATTTTTCTCTCGATGGATACGTTAATTAACAAAATAACCATAAATGAGGTTCTGAAAAAACTCAAAACTGGGAGTAGAGAAATCATTGTAAATGCCAAAAAGGGTATGCATTTAAGTCCGTATTTTTTTTTTGTTGAAAATGAACAAGGCGATACTGTTACTGTCAATGCTGATCGCTATAATCGCCTGATAACCGACATTTTTTTACCCTTAACTTAAATAATTTAGTTAAATTATATGTGGTTTTATTGACGGAAAATTTCCGAGGACGTATAATTTCGATATTTCATGATGACGGTTAGCCTCCAAGATCGTGGGATTTGACAAAAGTCTGCAGTGTTGCCAGATCGCTCAAACCAATGTCAGTCTTATTAGTTAAAAATTACTATGAAAATTAATATTTTGTTATATATTAAAATTACTAGTTAATATTTCGTTAAAAATTACTATGAAAGTTATTTGAAAATATTTTTTTAAGCTATAATAATGGATTAACTATTTTATAGTTTGGAAAATTTTATTTCAGTGATATTTTTCTCTCCTTAATTAGAAAAACTACCATACTCGTATATAAGGTTCTGAAAAAAACCCATAAGTGGGAGTAGAGAAATTATTGTAAACGCCAAAAATCTGGTATGCCTTTTGTTCCTATTTTGTTGTTGAAAATGAACAAGTAGAGACTGTTTATGTCAATGCTGATCGCTATGGCCACCTGACCACCGACTTATTTTTTACCCTTAACTTAAACAATTTAATCTAAATTATATATGGTTTTAAAAAAGATCGAACCAAAGGTCATACAACACGATAAATTTTGATTTTATTAAGGGAAATTTTCCGAAGACCTATAATTTCGATATTTCATAATGACAGTTAGCCTCCAAGATCGTGCGATTTGACGTTTTTTGGTCTTTTTCTTATAAAACTATATAAAAAATTATTTTTACGCAAATAAACAATATCTTTTTTAGAGCATTTAAAAACCAACATCTGTTAAGTAATGACCAAATAACAGCTCGAAATGTGCAAAAAAGGCCTAAAATATTTTTTCAAAAGGATGGAGTCCTGGAAGACTTTTTGTGATATATTTTGAATAATATTATATTTTATACATAATGGTAAGATATGGTACTATAGTAAAATAAAAATATTATCAAAACCTTTAGTAAAAATATATTTGATTGTACTTTATTTTTCAAACTAAAAATTCGATAATCGTTTATTACCATAAAAAAAATATAATTTCACTATTCTACGAGTATTTAATTTATGATGTTTACTATGATTAATTTAATTTTTATTTCCTAATCAGAAATTAATTAATAACATTTTATGATCAAAAAGAAAATTACTTAATAATTTATTATATTGTATGGTCATAGTGTAGGTGTTTTTTTTTTTTGGTGAGAAGAAACATCATAAATATTCTATTATTTATATTTATTGTTTTTGATTTTATGGACTATTCCGACAATAAATGGTTAAATAAATCATATTCGATAGCATGGTAAATATTTTCTTAAGTTTTTTTTTTGTTTTTTTTTTTGAATATTAATATACATACAAAAATAAAGGCATACAAACATATCTAAAGAGAGTAATAATGTTTGGAATATTGGCAATTTACTGACCGATATTGTTTATTTGGTTTATGATATGCTCGTGCAAACACTTTCGACAAGGAATATTTAATTTGCTATTACGAACACTTTCATATATGCATACATAAATATATATGCTAAACATGTTGAAAATTTAGTAAATAAAAGGATTTTAATGTTAAATAATTGGAATCTTATCTTTGAAATGCACAAAAGCTTAAATGGTACATGAGGTAAAATTGAAAAATTAATATGAAATTTTCATAAAACAATACTTAATTTTTTAAATTTTTTTTTATTTGCATGGGAGCACTCTTCTGTTCATTAATCCTCACTCTTCATCTCTTAAACCAGGATTGAAGGTTGTGTATAAGGGATTGTAAATTGTTGGAAGCTATGTCAGGATTTGTATGAGTAGCAAGTATGGCCGTATCGTCTGCATAAGTAGCAACGATAGTATTAGGATCAAATGGGATGTCATGGGTATAAATATTATATAAAATGGGACCACCGATATTGCCTTGTGAGACTCCGTCTAGAATAGGATACATTTCTGAGGTTAATTTCAACTTGAAAATGACCTTGGGAGATATATGAATTTAAAAAGGTAGTATGTTGAAGGAAGAAAGAGAGCTCTTGAGTTTCTAGAGGAGTCCAGGATGCACTAAAACGATCGAAAGCTTGGGAGATATCTAAAAATACTCCTGGGTAATACTCTTTCCTTTCAAGAGAGGATGCAATGTGATCAACACAACACGATGGCATTGCTGGATAGTGGAGTGTTCAAATCGGAAACCAAATTGATGGTCAAGAATAATTTTTTCATTAACTAGAATTGAGTAGAATCGTTTTAATAGGATTTCTGTGTCCATAGGAAGTAAGGGTTTTTAAAACAAATTCATTTAGCTAGGTTTAGAACCTCATCAAGACATCCTTATATACACGAATGCGTTCGTGGGTTACTCGTAGGCATTGAATGTGAAACGCGGTAACGATGATGTGGGGGACATCGATTGCGACAACGACGACGGCAACGCCAACGTCAACACAGTTTCACTAAAGTTTGAATTGGTCGACTCTAAAGAAAGTGTTAAATGAGGTTGTGTTTTTCGGGTGTTAGTAAAATTGGAGCAGCGAAATTTGGATATGATTCGTTTTAATAGGAGTTTTTCAAAAATCTTACCAAAGATTGATACAAAGGCTGATAGGTCTATAGGAGGACAATTTGGTTTTCTAAATAGTAATTAAGTTTTGCTTATACGTTTACTTATGACTATGAATATATGAGAAGATCTTCAAAAACTTGGTACTGTAGCATTAACATAAATTTTTTTTATGAAATTTTGTTTTTACATTTGGTTGTTGAAATGTTTAAGAAAAATTTACAAAGAATAAAATCGATATCATATTTTTTTATCATGGAAAATTAGCTTAATTTCATCTCAACAATTTTAAAATGGCGTATTTCCAAAGCTTAAGGCAATTTCATGTAGAAATGGATTCAAATTTTTACTGCTTCCATAGCTTCAGGCAATTTCATGTAGAAACCATAACGAAATTACTAAAAGAAAAAAACTACTTCTCGTAACAAAAAAAGAATTTTTTTTTAAAAATATACACAAAATTATCACAAAAAAATATTGAAAAAATTCCTATTTCGCATCAAGGAAAAATATTGAAAACTGTTATATTTTTCGCACAGAAAATCCCATTTTCATTCTATCTCGTTCACTACCATATCATAAAAGGAGATGCACATATTTTCAAATTATAAAAAAAATAACGAAACTCTCCTGAAAACAAACTACGGTCGACTAAGAGACAGAGAGAGAAAAGAAAAATTTGTCGCTTGTGAAAAAGTAGTCAAATCTGGTTTTATTGTTCCAAAAAACGAGATGCAAATATTCCAACACCGCTCAATTTTGTAATAAACTCTTTTCTCTGTCTGATTTAGCTCAAAAACTCAATGATGCATATTTTCCATATTATTACATTTATTCCGATGTGAAAGAAAGAGAACTAGAATATTCTTGCAAATTTTTATCTTTTGTCGTTCCCATCAATACATCACACCGAAAGAGAAAGAAAGAATCTATACTAGAAACTAAACTGTCATTTCTAGCTAAATAACGGTTAATTCTTATAAATTTGGTTTACATAATTTAATTTTTTGTACCTGCAATTTCACTTGTATTGTAATAAGCAGATTTTATATAACATTTTAATTAACACTCTTATGCATCATGAAGTGGGAGTAAACACCAATCGGTGTTTCTTGAACTAATGGAAATTATTGTAGATTCCTCACACTTAAGCCGCATAATCATACGTGTATGTATTTTGACAGCTGACATAGCAAGGCTTGCTTGTAAAAAAATTTGATTGGTAGTTTTTGGTTGATACCCTTTTAAACATGGAAAGTAGAAAACATCATTTTTAGCATATTTTACAGCCAAAACTGGTTTGCAAAATTTTTATCCGGCAATTTTGATCTCGAAGATGCACCACGTTCTGTAAGGCCAGTTGAAGCTGATGAAGATACAATAAAGGCATTAATTGATGCAAACCGGCGAATAACAACTCGTGAGATCGCTGAGAGATTAAATTTATCGAAGTCGACTGTTCATGATCATTTGAAACGCCTATGTTTTATCTCAAAGCTCGAAATATAGGTTCCTCATCTTCTTACGGACACAAATTTGTGCTGTCGCATTGACGTTTGTGATTTGCTTCTCAAACACCAATTTTTGAAGCGTATCATCACTGGGGACGAGAAATGGGTTGTCTACAACAATGTTAAGGGCAAAAGATCCTGGAGTAGTAAAGATGAATTGGCTCAAAGCACTTCGAAAGCCAATTTTCATCAAAAAAAGTTATGCTATCTGTTTTGTGGAATTCCAAAGGAATCGATTATTTTGAGCTTCTGCCGAGCAACACAACCATCAATTCTGAAGTGAACTGTCATCAGTTGGACAAATTGATTGATTCACTTAAAGAAAAAAGGCCAGAATTAGTCAATAGGAAAAGTATAGTGTTCCAACAAGATAATGCGGAATCACATACAAGTTTAACCACTCGGCAAAATCTTTTAAAACTTGGATGGGATATACTGCCACATCCACCATACTCTCCAGACCTAGCACCTTTCTATTATCATTTGTTCTGGTCTCTACAAAAAATTTTAGACGGTAGAACGTTGAATTGAAATGAGGAGGCAAAAAATTACTTCGATCAGTTTTTTGCCAGCAAAGAAGAAATAACTTATGAGCGTGGAATCATGCTACTGCCAGAAAGTTAGCAAAGGGTCTTGGTTCAGACTGGACGCTATTTAATTGAATAAAATATTAATTCATTATAAGAAAAACGTCTTTCATAAAAGAGGGCATCAACAATTTTACGGAGTTTCGTTGAACTGTAAGATTAAATTCCTTATGTCCAAATTGGTTTGTATTGTATATGAGAAGTTTACTTTTGGTTGTTAGTTTCGAGCGTTTGTCCAGTAGTCTAAAAAGTTGGCGGTAACGTCTAGTGGTTTCAAGTTTTTTTTTAGCCTAGTATGAGGGGTCCATGTTAGTCTCTTGTCCAGGTAAAGTTTTTTATCATATTGTGGAAATATATTGGCATTAAGGTCGAAAGGGGTACGTTTTCCTTGACAAAGTGTGAAAGTAATGTGAGCACAGTTCTGTTCATTTACCCTCACTCTTTATCTCTTAAACTAGGATTGTAGATTGTTGTACGCTATGTCAGAATTTGTATGGGTAGCAAGTATGGCCGTATCATCTGCATTAGGGATATCATGGGTATAAATATTATATAAAATACGAAAACAATACTTATGTGTGATATTTGATATTTTTATAGTAATAAGAATTGATTTATAATTTTTATGTTTATTTCTATTTAAATAAGAATTTGTTTTTGATATTGAAGAAAATAATAGCAATAATAGTGAAATTCTATATTGTCAGTTTGGAAAAATCTAGAAAAAAAAGAAAAGAAAAATTTTTAATATTAGAAACGGCTGAGTTGAGCAATAAAATTGTCTCACGTATCCCTGATTCGGCTCTTTTATGCGCCTAAAGAAACCACTATAAATTTATGAGATCCTTACATTCCTTATAATAAATTCCAACTCAATAGAAATATTCAGATTTATTTGATTCCTTTTGTCATTTTACGTCTGAAAGTTCTCCAATTCCAACATTATAGTTCGAAATAATCTCTTCACTTTAGTCTCCATCTTCTCTAAGGTTGCTTATACTCGTATTTTCTATTCGTTTGGTGAATATTTTCTCAGTTATTCTAACAAGGAACAATATTTTTTTTTGGTTACTATTTTTTCCCCTTTCCTTGTTATACGTATAAAAGTGTAATAGTGCAGAGTTTTATCAAAATTGCATTTTGGCTTTTATATTTTAAACATAATTTCTTCAAAATTCTCTTCAGTAGTATTTCTTAAACTTATCGTATTCAAATTTATTCCACTTTCAAGTGTTTTACATTTTTTTTACGAGTGTCTTCCTGGTGATGTACCATTCGTTTCATGTGAATAAATTGGTCTAGAGTGCATTAAATTCGGTTTCCCCATTACCATTTTTCTATCATTTTGTATACATTTAAAATATGCTCACCGATACATAAGTGTCATTTATGTAGTACGAGTACTTTAATGGAAGATATTTAATACTGTATTTATTATATACTCTTGATAAGACTTTGTGGTTGCAGCATAATTTAGTATCAAGAGAATATAACCCTAACACAGAAAATCAGTCAATATTTTGTTATCTATTTTGTTATTAGTTTAAACATTGTCTAAGTAAAAGTTACCGATAATAATTAAATATGAAACGGCAGTGCTATAAATAGGAACTAGGAACATATGCAAATGATAGCATATCCTGATGCTCGTATACTCACTGAAATTTACTTTCAACCAAGCAAGGCTTTATCATTCTACAAACAGTCGGATTTTTCTTTGAGAACAATTTAGTATTTAAAATGTAGGTCATGAATTGTGTTCATATTCGATGTACGCACATAAATAAAATCAATAAAACAAAATGACTTTGACAATTAAAGCGGAAGAACTATTAATTTATTCAGAGATAATTATTTTAATTTGAACCAATTCCATTCACTAAGAAGCATAAGTTGAACCTCACCAAGGTCAAGATGAATGGAACTGAACTTGAGTTCTCTACTGAGGTCAAATATCTAGGGATCATTCCGGATCTAAAATTTACCTGGAACTCAGTGTTACTGATAGAGACACTAGGGCTTGCCATACTCATTTGTTTGGTGGCCTAACTACCCAAGTAACTCTTCGTAAAGTTCAAAGACTGGTATGCTTTGATATCACAGGTGTCCTAAGATTGCCTCATGACAGCTCTTGAAGCTCTTTTATACCTGCTATCTTTGTATTTGCATATTAAAAAAGAAGCAGTTGAAGAGGCTCTCAGATTAGGTTATTCTAAAACATTTAAACTAGGCGACCTGTTTGGATATTTTAAGATTGTGTCGGACCTAAAAGAATTCCAGGAAGCTCCCTAGCTTTTGGATGCAATGCCGAGGAAACCTAACTTAAACCAGTCCTTCAAGGAAGTTCTAATGGAGCGCTCAACTTGGTAGAAGATGGGGTCATTACTTGATGAAGGTACTCTTGTTTTTTACACAGACAGTTCTAAAACGGCTGTTGGCCTTGGGGTGCGTATAGTCGGACCCTATTACCGTCTATCTAGGGACCTTGGTAAATCCGCATTCATTTTTTACACAGAAATATACGCCATAGAGCTTTGTGCTACATTATCTCAGACGGTCAAGCTGTATTGAAAGCTCTTCTCTCATATGATGCCCAGGTTGGGTGGTCATTTGAAGTGGGGGTTGGTGTTGGGACAGGTGTATTCGGACCTTATTTCCGAATCTAAGGCCCATGGAAAATCGCCATTAATTTTCCGTATAGAAATATATCCCATAGAGCTTTGTGCTAGAGATGAGACCAGAAAAAACTTCCGTAACGCAAATATCTATATCATCTCAGACAGCCAAGATGGCTGCATTGAAAGTTCTTGTCTCATCTGATGGCCAATCTAAGCTAGTTGTGGATGTCTTCATGGTCCTGAATCTAATGGCTGGATATAAAAAAAACCTTGTTGTGGGTACCAGACCATAAAATTATTGAGGGTAACGAACTAGCGGACAAACTATCAAAATGGGAGCAAATACTGCATTCATTGGACCAGAACCCTTTTGTGGCTATCCAAAGGGCTACCTGGGGTTCATTAGAGGGTTCTGGGATTGCGGGTTTAAAAGACCGCACTGCAGTAATTTTCTAGGCATGAATTACTCGAAAAAAATCATCGCTTTTTCTAAAAAAAAGAACAGCAGAGGTCCTTTTTACTCAACAAATCAGTCCTAAGGCTACGATGAGTGAGAAAATACTCCTGGGGTCCTACGATGAGTGAGAGGAGAAAATACTCCTGGGGTCCATTATAGAGTCCTGGGAATGCGGGGTTAAAAGCTCATACTGGGGTAATTCCCCGGGAACGAATTACTTTAAAAATGCATAGCCTTTTCTAAAAAAAAGGGCGACAGAGATCATTAAATTCAACAAATCAGTCCTAAGGCTACTCACTGGCCATTGTCTGTTAAGATATCATCTTAATAGAGTGGATAAATCTGACACAACAATCTGTCATGTTTGCTCCGAAGATGATGAAACGTCGGAGAGCACCTACTCTGCGATTGAAATTTCATTGCCCGTCAGATACTTTGGCATCTTAGTTTGGGATTCCCCGATACCTACGAAATTTCCCAGCTACTAACTAATATGATATTGAGGTTCACTAAAAACCTCAATAATACTATTATCTGAGTTAGGGTTCACCACATGTTAAACATAATATCCCGCTTCGCCTATGACATAAGGATTGAGTTACGCTTAATCAGTACACCGGCAACCCTGACTGGCTATTTAGGCCTATCTAAACATCTGCACCTATAAGCAGTAAAAGCATCCGGTATAAGAACTGATATTCCCCTTTTATCCAAAGACACCTTACCACATTCGAGCATAGTGCACTCAAATACCGTAGGACACCCGATTCCCGTGATACCGATTTTTGTTTTAGGACTACTTTGGATTATACTCCGCTTATTGAGCTACCGTAAAGAAGCTTGTTAATACACACCGAAATACCCCTAAACCAAATCTGGCACGTGGATTCGCCAAAACCCGACGGTACCATCTGAATAATCTTGTGTGGCCCGTTCGCGTAACACACATTCATTAATCACACATTCACCATTCCTGCTCTTCTCTTAAACAGTTCTATAGCAAATCTATTTATGAATTCATATTTATTAGGCATAATCAGTTCACCGGAAGGTTCCATTCGTTCAGATCCTCATACTCCACTAAGAGATGAAAACCATTATCTTCTGATGCAATAGAAAACTTTCGTAATCTTCTGAAGTATCACATACTATAGGCACAAGCCACATTCAAACCTATTTTACGAAGTAAATTTAAGGCTTGAGATAAACTCGTGAGTCCATTTGCCATTCTATCGCTGTTGCCAAATTTCATACATTGTGTCCAGGACTAGAGCCCACCATTGGTGCACTCCCAAATTCCAGATTTGTTCATACAGAACAGGACACCTTTCCTTCAATACAGTGCCTAAATGTAGCCAATAGAGGACGCAACTCCTCTCCAAATTCTACTAACAAGACCTGCATCAGTAGAGACCACTCTACAAAGATATAACCTCGAAATGCTGTTGATCCTATCATCCTAAATACATACACCGTACAAGCCATTCAAGCCACAACAGAGACTTATACAGCATTCTTACTGCCTTACCTCTAATTCCCCACTGCTTCTACAATACCCTCCTCAGGCATCCAATGATACCTGTCACTTTCTGAGTTAGTCCAAATAGGGTCGGAAATTATGGCACACGTTCTACAAATTCTGGGATGGTCCACATGAGGTCCCACAAATACCTTAGTACCTTAATTATAACCAGTACCTTTAGAAATATGCCCTTAAGCAACATATATTCACTTTCCATGTCAGAGACCCCCACCCTTATAAGGTTACCTCAATCACATATATTCCAAAACTTTCAGCTCTAAACTCATTCGGTTTCTACCTTGAATCCATATAAGAAAGTCATCTGCATATACAATGGTGCATGGCTCTTCCATTTCTTCCATTTACCGTGGCTTAGCTTCCCTCAAAATAGCTCATCCTAAAATGAACTTTCATACATAATATTTGACACAATTTGTCAATCATTCGATCACATCTGAAACTGCTAAATGCCAATTAAAAATTGCCATTGACTTTTGGCAGTTTCTTTTTTGTTTCCAGACAATAAGGCAGAAGCAGACCTTATTACGGAGAGAAAGTGTACAGAGAGCATGGTGAGACCTCGGGACCATCGCTCAAGTACCTGAGGGTAAAATTGACGCTGCGGTTTCAGGACCTTTTATTTTGCACAGGTAAAAAGGCAGCTATATTAATGATGATGGCACTGTTGCATCTAATGCCGAATCTTTGGCGATCCAAGCGGAGTAAAAGGTGGTCATATGAGGCCGTGTGTTTGGTGGTCATACGAGCCCGT
Source organism: Atherix ibis (assembly GCA_958298945.1). NCBI lineage: Eukaryota > Metazoa > Arthropoda > Insecta > Diptera > Athericidae > Atherix > Atherix ibis. The sequence goes on along the minus strand of OY282605.1, from coordinate 22,110,498 downwards.
GTGTTTGGTGAACAAGTCGTAGCGACCAAAATTCTGGTGGATGAGAAATGAAATTGGAGAAACCCGGTGACGCGATGCGAGGCTGATACAGAGGAAAGAAAGATATCCAGGTGGCTGTGACAAAACCGTTGGGATGCTGCTTCCTATGGCAGATGGACTTACCGATGCTGCTTCCTATGACAGATGGATCCATAGATGGATCAAGGACATGCTGAGCTTGGTTACTACTTATCCCAGATCAAGGACATGCTGAGCTTGGTTACTTGTTATCCCAGTTGTTGTTCAGTTTTTTTTAATGTTTACACATGCGTTAAATATAAGTTAAAATGACAGCCCCCAAGAAGATTATATTTTTAATATCTTGTTTGTTTGTTTGTAAGGTCCCTTAGACATGTGCCAGGGGCCACTTCATAGCGCCACGACCGTGAGGCCATTTGGCGACTTCGTAGTACGTGTGGGAATTTTTCTGAGAGAAACTGGTCTCTGGTTAGTAGTATAGAAAGTTGAGAATTTTGTTATATTTTGTGGAGCAGATTAGTATGTTGTAGAAGATTAAATAGGGGACTAGGGAATGGAGTTGTTGGATCGAGGAGCTCCATAATGGGAGGAATCCTGCTCGCAAAGTAGTTCTTGGTTATGTGGCATTCCTGTAGAATATGGTAGACAGTGAAATGGGTGCCACAGGATTGGCAGAAGGGACGGTTGGTGTTGCCAAAAAGGAAGTTATGGGTAAGAGCAGTATGTCCAATCCGGATTCTGAGGAGCTTTCGCGCCCAGAATTTCGGTATGGATGTTGAATACACTGGTTTGTTAGTGGTTCTCCAATGAGTCGACAAAAAAGTGTCGCTATTGGTCCAGTCATCGTGTCTGCGGATGGCTAAAGGTGTTAGTTGCCATTCTGTTAGTAGGCGAGGCAGATTGGGAATGACTGTGATCACTGGCCGACGGAGTGTTTCTCCAGCCAACTTGTCAGCACTTTCATTACCCACAATTCCCACATGCCCTGGCACCCATTGCAACTCGACACTCCTATTACTAAGTAGGCTATGACGAATTGCGCTAAGTACTGGGTCACTCGATGGGCCACAAATGGCTTTAAGGGCGGCAAGGCTGTCGCTAAAAATAATAACGTTTTGTTGGCTGGGAATATTGGTCGCAATTTCAATTGCCGTTTTGATGGCCCACAGCTCCCCGTAATATGGAGCTGCCCTATAAGGGAAGATTCCACAACATAGTGTGCGGGTGCTGCAGCCAAAAAGTTCGACGACCGCAAAAGATGTAATATCGGTGTCAGCGGCGGCATCAGTGAACAACAGTCGATGATGTTTTAATCCGTCCAACTGTTCAAGGAACAATTTCCTATATGTGGATGGATCAGTTCTAGCCTTCTTAAACCTGTCAAGAGAAGCAGTCACTTTCAACTTTGCTCCTAACCATGGTTTCCAATCTGGGTGTGGAAGGGAAGTTTGGAAATCGACGGGGAGGATGGATGAATTTCTTTCAAGGTGGGATATTAATAAGGATAGCGATGATGAATTCCTTTTTGAGCTGGGGGAGATGATAATGTTTTTTATTAAAGTGTGGAGGGGATAATTTGGAAGGCATAGGTTTTTGTAAATTAAACTTAGGCGGGCTTTGTGAAGATAGAGAAAAATAGGTTTTCGACCAGTCTCTATCAGTATGGATTCCACCGGAGATGTCCGATGTGCTCCACTGGCTAGTCTAATACAACGGTTTACCGCTGCCTCGACTAGTTTTTTCCCTGCTATTGGCACACTGACACATATAGTGAGGAAATAGAGCAAGGTCCCGTCCAAAAGGGCGTTGGTTACTCTAATTGCCTCACTTTGTCTTACCTTACTTTTGCTGCTGACTAAAATTTTTACCATTCGGAGAATGATATTAATTTTGTCAACAGCATTTTTAATCTGAAGATTCCATTTTCCTCCACGGGCAATTGAGATACCCAGGATTTTCATGGAATCGTTTGGGCGGAGAGGGAAGGGGGTTAGTGACGAGTCCGATAAACTACAATTTTTTTTCCTGCAAACATGAAGGCAAGGTGGGTTCGATGTACAGATAACCGCACCGTTTATGCTGCTCCAAGTGTTGATGTTGCGGATGGCGTTATTTATTTGTTGCTGAAGATCAGCACCAGATACAAGTATAAAAATATTGTCGGCATATATGTAGTGGTTAAAGGATGATAGTTGGTGGGAAAGGGAGTGAATATATATATTGAATAGGATCGTTGATAAGGGGGATCCTTGTGGGATGCCGTTTTTCATTTCGCGTTTTGACGAAAAATGACCGTTGGCGCGTACCGTGAAGGTTCTACCAGTTAGGTAGGAACGTAGTAATGCCAATATTGCAGAGTCTACTCCCCACTCTGCCATCTGTAAGAGTACCCTATGTGGGCAAATTCGGTCATACGCCTTTTCTAGGTCGAAGGACAACAGTAAACCACAATGTCTACGTTTGTAGCAATTGTGGATTGAATGTTGGAGTTCAAGTAGCATACTCAGAGTTCCTCTGCCTGACCTGTAGGCATGTTGTTGGGGATTGAGTCTATTGTCAAGCGCCTGGTTAAGTCTTGTAGCTAAGATCTTTTCCAGGATCTTGGAAGTGCAAGGCAGTAATGAAATTGGTCTAAAATTGTTAGCCGAAGAATGGGAGAGATTTTTCTTGGGAACTGGAATGGCTGTTGCGACCTTCCAGGAATTTGGGAAAATAGATTTTTCCAGAATTTTGTTAAAGAGGTTGACAATTCTAATATGAAAGGTCGAAGATGCCTCTTTAATCATTTTAAAAGAAACCTTGTCCCTACCAGGTGTGGTACCCTTGAAAGAATTCAACGAAAAGTTGAACTCCGCAAGCGTTACTGGCTGGTTCAAGATTAGGGTGGAGGCTGACGGTATAGGCGAGAGATTTTCCGTGAAGTATTGTTTCTCTCTACGACATGAATCACTAAGGTGGTTGTTGGATGAAAACGAGGCCCAGGACTGTGCCAGTTCCTCAACGATAGCTGTCGAGTCGGATATAACTCCATTCTCAGACTCAATAGATGGGATAATCCCATTTTTTTGGCGACCAAGAATGCAGTTAATACCTCTCCATGCTTCTTTCGGTGAAGTTCGGGAATCAATTGAGGTGGTGAAGTTATTCCAAGCGGTTCGCTTGGCTTGTTTCACTGCTCTTTTAACTCGAGCAGTCCTGAGTCTCAATTCGATGAGATTAGTCGTACTGGAAAAACGAGAGTAGTCTTTCCAGGCCGTATTTCTTTCACGTCGTAATGTTGCGATTTCATGGGTATACCATTTAGGTTGTTTTTTAGACATGCCAGCTGAAGAGGGAATTGTCCCAGCAGCTGCACGTCTGAAGATTTTTATCACGTTTTCTGCCTCAAGGTTAGGAGATTGGGCAACGGGTAGGTCAGCAGAAGCTTTGAAAATCGCAGCTCTGTAATTTTCCCAATTTGCGCGCTCTTCTATGAACCGTGACAGTGGTTTTATTTTAACGTGCGCTACATTTGCCTCCACAAGTATGGGCAAGTGGTCACTTCCTTCGAGGAAGCCATGAACTTTCCATGAATATAAACCAAAGTTCCGTGTAGGAACGAAGGTGAGGTCGAGAACAGAGGTAGTACCTCTGGTTGAGAAAAAGGTTGGTGAACCATCGTTTAGTAGAGTGAAGCTCGAATCGGTAGAGTTGAGCCATTCCTCGAAGATTTTCCCGCGCCAACAGGTTCTTGGGGAACTCCAAGCATGACTGTGGGCATTGAAATCTCCAAGGATGATGGTATTTTCAGGTAATTGGCTAATTAGACCTTGCCAATCTGCTTGAGAAAAACGTAGGCTGTGTTCAATATATATATTGGCAATGTGGACTTTGGGAGAGGTATTTACAGAAATAAGGATTGTCAAAAAATTTGTTGAAATGTGAATTTGTGAGTAGGATATGGAGGGGTGTATGAGGAAACATACACCACCTCTTTTATTGTTGTTACTTTTGTTGTAAAACAAACATTGGTATTTTTGGTAAAATGGTTGGTTGTAGGAGTGAGGTAATTTGGTTTCTTGCAAAGCAACTATTTTTGGAGAGTACTGACTTAGCAGCAGGCTCAGACCTTCTAGGTTATTAAGGAACCCGTAGATGTTCCATTGCAAAATGGAACATCTGGCGTTGTTACTTATTCCATTTCTATGGAAAATTACCATAGTTGAAGGTTAGGCAAGCTAAAAACTAGAACAGTAATCTGCCCAGAAGTAGTGCTGCATGAAGGGAGAAAAATATGGTGGAGAAGAACTGGACTGTAAGTCTGTGAACCATTAGAGGTTTGCCGAAAGGCATACCACTTCTTGTTCACCAGATTGCAGGATCGTACTCTTAGAAAAAACATTAGCAATGTTATTTTTTGGAGCTTGTTCCTGGTTTACCAGACTTCATTTTTTGTGCTAAGGCAAGAACCGTGTTGCGATCTTCTGGATCGAGGTCTTTTAACGTGCTAATTAGTATAGCAACTTGTTCACTGGTGGATCGGGGGTGGGTTGACGGTGTTTGGGAATTTGAGAGTGGGGATTTTGATGGGGTGGTAATTGATTTATCAGAAGAGGTGTTGATTCCTGTATTTATACAAGGTTTTTTGACCATTGGCGTTAAAGAATTTAGCTTACGCTCAAAAGCTTTTCTGGAAGGAGAGGGTGAAATTTTTTTGGATGTGAGAGGGGATGGTGGCAGTGGTAAAGTGGACGCAGAAGGCGTTGGTGGCAATGATGAGGATGCTGATGTATTAACTGAATGAGATGACGCACGGACTGCTTGTGCAAAGGAGGTGTTCGATTTTAGTGTGGAGGCATCCATTTGAGATTTTTTGAATATTGTTGTTGCTGCAGCCATGGAACATTTGTTGTCCGTCATAACTTTAAGAATAGTTTTTCTCTCCGCGTACGAAGGGCAACAACGGTCTCCTGAGGTGTGTGAGTCTGTTTTGCAGTTAACGCAAAATACACGTGTACATGCCTTTTCAAGATGGGGCGCAAGTCCACAATTAGCACATACCGTCGAAGCCTTACAGTATTTAGCTGTATGGCCCAGTACTTGGCAGTTGCGACATCTCATGGGGTTCGGATAATATGTTTTCACATCAAATCTGTGGAAAAGGATGTTGAGGTTGGAAGGGAGTTCGTACGCGTCAAAGGTCAGAACAACAATACCCGTAAATGACTGGGTACCGTCGCGCGTAGAGATTATTTTTCTAGCCTCTACCACGTTGTAATCAATAAGGTTGCTGACGATTTCCTCTTCGGATGTATTTGCAAGCCACTTGCAAAAAATCGTGCCCTTTACTTGGTTGAGGGAGGGGTGAAGTGTGAAATTTAATTTGATATCATTGATAAAAACCGGTTTGGCGTGAATAAATTTTTCGGCCGAAAATCTTGTTTTGGTTGTTAGCAATAGATCACCGTTACGATAATCGTTTATTTTAAGAATATCATTGCTGATATTCTTGAGAGCCAGACTGGTTTTAAAAGGACAGAGTTGGTTCGCTCTGAATTTTGCCTCGGGTGAAGTGGAAATAACTAGAAAGCGCGGATGTTCGGAAATTTTAGTCGGAAGGGAGGGGAAGTTAACCAATTTGTTTAATACAGATAGGTTCGTGTTTGTTTGGTTGTGATTGTAGTGATTGTTATTTATATTTTTGGTGGTGGTATTGATGGATTGGTTTAGTCTGGCTATTTTTAATATCTTTTTTAGTAACATTTGCAATGAAATGTAAATTCTGAAACGCCACGACAACTCAGGCCTTTTGGCGATAACTGAAGTGCACAACGGCTATGTCACCAGATGGATTCGAGCTCAAAACTAATTTAAAGATTATTGTTTGCTAAAAACAAAAACAATTTGTATTTTGTAAACAAAAATTTTTAATTATATTATATTAAATTTTTATGAACCAACTGATGGAACGTAGCAATTTATGTAAGATTGATGGCTTTTGTCATAGTTTTCTGTTGATTCATAGCCGTCAGTTTGTTACTCGTTTTGCTAAGTAATATGCGCTATTGTACGTCTGCTATTAATTAAACATAATAATTATTAACACGCACATTGTCATACTTGTACGTTTCTTCATTTCCATTTATTTATATAATAAATATGTTCTGAGTACATCCATAAATATTGTACATGCATCAATTTTGTAGTTTATTCGCAACAGTTTGGATGGTTTCGAAGCCTAATCGACCGATGGGAATTTGAAAATCTATTTTGCACATGGCGCTAAACTTCCTTTTTAAGAGTTTTTTTCCCCAATTTCCCCCATTTTTGAACTAACCTTTGTATATATATATGTACATAAAATAGTTTTCTTAATAACTTTTGAGCGTAGTAATTTTGTGCAAATAATTTTATTAATCAAGAATAATAAATATGTTAAACTATTTCCAACTAATATATTGTAATTCTATAAAAACAATTCTATTAAAATTTTTAATATTATCTTATAATACAGGGTATATTCAGTTTATACTTTGGAAAGGGAAATTAAATAAAAATTTTTTATTTTATTATATTGCTTGGACCTTGCCATTATGTGCAGAGTGGGCCAACTTAGACTGACTGATTTATAATGCACAGAATTTTTTTATTTTTTAATGTTTTTATTTGTTTGGTTTTTTTTTAATGAAAGGGTAATTATTGAAAATATTTTTTTAATCCAATTGTGAAAAATAATATCCCTTAAATGACTCCCTTTTTCTTGTTAGCAGTTAATGGGGTCTCTCTAAGGTATTTTGCATAACGGTGCGCTACGTTTCTGCAATTTCTGTTCGAATATTCTGCTTTAGTTTTCTTTATGAAACCCCACACACAAAAATCAAGGGCCGTCAAATCTGGACTAAGCGAAATTTGAATTTTTTGAAATTATTTGGCTATTGAAAAGTTCTGGAAGAATCGCCATTGTCCTCTCTCTATGCCAGAGTTATTCAGAACTACCGGACGTAAAAATTTTTCTTACATGGTCCGGTAAACTGTTCCAGGGATAGCTTGTGGATGTTCACTTTAATCTTCGAGAAATTTTTGTACCGATATTTTTACAGTGCATCTAAGAGGTTGTAATTGATGCTAATGCAACGCCGTCGGATTCTCCGTACCCCCAATTTCAGTAGTTCTGTTTATCGACATATCCATTTAAATGAAGATATTCTTCACCAGATGTAATTTCGATTATTCAAAAAGTTGACATTATCTGTTGCAAGCTGAATGAATCTATTGGCATATTGTAGACGCTGTGTGGTATTCCTCGGCGATAATTCTTAATTTTGTATGAAAACATCCTCAGATCAAGTTTCAAAATGCATCGTAGCGATATTCTGTAGATGCCCAATTGAGGAGCACGTCGACGAGTAGACACAGATCTTAGATTATATAAGAACTGGATAGGTCTCTACACAAAAATGCTGTCAAAATTTTTTGGAACATATATTCTTAAGAACGCACACACTTGCAAAATAACCTTTCACGAAACACTTTTTATTCTAAAGTAGAAACTTCCTATTTGCTGTTGTGAAGAATAAAAATATTTATGCAAATGTATTTTTTTCGTAAACTATTTAAAATTTAATAAAATCGCACTTAAGCTTAAACTTTGCGATAAGAGTATCTATATAGAAAAGTATACGTGTACAAGCATTTCGATATGCTACCACTTTAATGAAAAATGGCGTATTGTAAAACTCTCCGAAAATCTACAAAATTGATGCGCTTGATATTTCATTGATTATTTGCAAAATAAATTAAAAAACCTAAAAAAAAACAATTGAATTTAATACCAAAAGATTGGAAAAAATATAATTTAGTTAAATTGCATATTAATTATGCTTTTGGAATTAAAAAAATTTCTATTACGAAAACTAGATGTCAGTGAGTGTCATTTCTACACAAAAGTATGCAAACATTATGATTTCTCGGCGCTTTTGCAATAATTTAGCCAGAATATTGAGAATAAATATACGAAAATCTGACGCTTGGGCCTATCCGGGTATTCTTTAATCTGTACACTTTCGTGTACAGCTTCGAAACAGGTCGATTAAAATTTGTTCGTGGCTCATCAAATACTGCACCATGCTCCTCAAAATGGGTTATTAAGTTTGTTATCATGTTGACAGTATTAAAATGCTGGCAGCTGTGCAAGTATTAAAATGCTGAAGATATTTTCTTTGTGTTGTAATAATAGATCGACCGGAAGAAAAATATAATTCAACAATTTATAAAATTTTTTATAATCTGCACATAAAAAAAAATAAAAATAAAGAATATAAAAAAATAAAAAAAGTCAGCCCACCCTGTATAAAATATAATACCATTCCAATGGTACAACGACGTCAAATCGTTCGATCTTGGAGGTCAATTGACATTAAAATATTGCGGAATTACGTGTCCTAGGAACTTTTCACGTAATAAAGTTGAGATTTATCACGTTGTGTGGCTTGAAGCATCATTTTGTTGATGGTTCAGATTAAAATTTTCAAGTTGAGGACGAAAAAAAATCGGTTATCATTAGTCTATGTTATTGCGATCAGAATTTTCAAAGAATTAATGACAAAATGTACACCACATAGTGACTTTTTGCGATTACAACGACTTCTTTACAAGTCGCTTGTGGGTTTTCAGAGCCCCATGTATGGCAATTTAAAATTGTACCTGATAGTTGATGATAATGGAAGCTTAGAAAGTTTTTTTTTCAATTTTAACGCATTCTATAATATAAAATATATTTTTATTATATAATGGCAAGTACAAATAAAAACTATTGTTTTAAATGATGCATATTTTTAACATATGTTTAATGACAGGAGGATAATTTCCGAATGGCAAAATAAACACCTCTGTATCATAGGTTATACAGGGTATATTCTATGTTCCAGATCGAAGTTATTTTTTTAATAACTTTTAAATTAAATACAATATTATAATTTATTCTTTATTGATTGATTATATAATCTTTAATATTATCAGGTATTGTAATTAATTCGTAGCGTTTTTTTTGCAAAGTTTTGTGGTTTATTATGACAGTATTATTACAGTATTGTCCTTCGTTATCCACTACTTTTTGCCATCTTTCTGGTAATGCTCGGATATCGCGTCGAAAAAATTCTTCTTCTTTAGATTCGATGAAAGAATCGATCCAATTTTTGGTCATTTCGTAGTTATCGAAGTGCTGCTCTGACAAGCCATGCGCCATGGATCGAAACAAATGATAATCAGATGGGGCAATGTCTGGTGAGGCAGAACTTCCCATTTCAGCGTATTTAAATAAGTTTTCATGGCTTTCGCAACATGGGGTCTTGCATTGTCGTGGAGTTCATAATAAATAACACCCAGCTGATCCCACCAAATACACAGTAAGATCTTCTTTCCATGAATATTCGACCTGGGGGACGATGCCGATTCATGACCGGGCAAACCCACGATTTTCTGCGTTTGGGATTATCGTAGAGTATCCACTTCTCGTCACCAGTGACGATTTGATGCAGAAATCCCTTCCTTACCTTCCGTTGGAGAAGAATCTCACACGTGACTAAACGCCGTTCGACGTCCCTTGGCTTCAACTCATGTGGAACCCACGTTCCCTGTTTTTGTACCATTTCTATGGCTTTCAGGCATTTTCCGACCGTCGAAAAGTCGACTCCAAGCGATGTGGACAACTCCCGGAGTGTTTGGCAAGGGCCTTAATCGAGCAACGTCACCAAATCTTCATCTTCGAACTTTTTCTGCTGTCCGGGACGTTCCATGTCTTCCAAATCAAAATTTTCATTTTTAAACCGAGCAAACCACTTTCTGCAAGTTTGCTCAGCAGGAGCATGTTCGCCGTAGACATCCACTAAAATACGAGTACGATAACTTTCCGCGGCACTTTTCTTCATGTTGAAGTAATGGAGTAACACTCCCCGCAAAAACGATTGTCCGTTTTATTTCGGTTTATTTGCACGAACTTCGACATGTTTGACACCGCGCAACAAGTAAAATGTCATATAGTGGAAAAGTTGCGTTATGTCAGTAGCTTCTAGGAAAATAGTTACTTTTGTATGTGTGACTATGGATAGTTGGCTAACGCCATCTTTTGTAAAACGCTACGAATTAATTCCAACACCTGGTATGTATCAAATATGATGTTGATCAAATGGGTGCGGCGCAAAGGCGAGCTCTTTAAAGCACATTTTTCATAACATTTTTGTAGACTTCCGGTGTTATTTCAGCAATTTCGTTTCGAATGTTGTTCTTAAGCATCGAGGTTGTAGTTGGTTTGTTAGTTTTTAATCAAGAATCCTCATATAAAAAAAATCAGGAACCCTCATATGAAAAATCCCCGCTTCACTTTTTGACATTATTCGGCCGGGAAAAATTTCGTTCAAAATTTGTATCGTAGCACGAGCTGTGTGTGATTTGGCACCGTCTTGTTGGAACCACATGTTCTGTAACTCTAATGGATCCAATTCGGGCAGAATAAAGTTTTCCAACATTTTGCCAAAGTGGTCACCAGTCATAGCATTGCCTCCAGCATCCTCAAAGAAATATGGTCCAATGATGCCGCACCATACAATTACTCTACGAGGGTGTAATCATCTTTGGTGTATCAGTTGAGGTTTTTCAGTACCCCAATAGCGGCTATTCTTTTAATTAACGAGGTCAACCAAGTCGAAGTGTGCTTCGTCGCTCATATTGATTTTTTGCAAAAAATGGTCGTCGTCTATACTGAGCTGTAAAACTTGAGCACTCCAGTCTCGTCACCATTTCATGGTCATTTGCCGGCAGCTGTTGTGTCAATTGAATTTTATACGCGTACAAAGGGAAATGTTGTTTGAGAATTTTTAACAAACATGATGGAGATATTCCCCATTCTTGTGCACACGATGTCTATGAGAGGTTTTAGCAATACTCTGCCTGACTGCATCAATCTTTTTAGGTGTATATTGGCTTAATTGTCACCCAGTCTTTGCTTTATCTCCCAGTATATGCATATTTTCAAAATTATTCATTACATACTGAATGGTTGACTTGCTTGGCATATGATTAACACTAAAAAAGTCACGTAATTTTCTCCGCGTATTTACAAGTGAACGATTATTTATATAAAATATTTTAATAATTTCAACACGTTATTGCGGTGTTAGATATTCCTTAATAAATTATCGACCATTCTCTAATACTGTCAAATGCCAGCAAAAAAATGTCATCCAAACGAAAATGGCGTCCAAAAAAAGTCGACCTGCAACATAAAAATTACCATGTGCTTGTCAAATTTTTTTTGTTGCAAGAAATGTCATTTTAGCAAAGCTACACACCAAAATGAAGAATTTATTTAATTGACACTTGGATAAGTTCGTTAAGTGACGTAAATAATTAGAGTTTTGCATTTCTTACGCCAATAATTCTTTTTTCCCTCTACAATACCTAAAAGTAATTACAAATTTAATTAGATGTTACTTAACAAATTATCGACCATTCTCTACGACTGTTAAATGTCATCCAAACGAAAATGGCGTCCAAACAAAATCGACCTGGAACATACAAATTACCATGTGCTAGTTAAACTTTTTTTTTGCAAGAAATGTCATTTTAGCAAAGCTACACACCAAAATGAAGAATTTATTTAATTGACACTTGGATAAGTTCGTTAAGTGACGTAAATAATTAGAGTTTTGCATTTCTTACGCCAATAATTCTTTTTTCCCTCTACAATACCTAAAAGTAATTACAAATTTAATTAGATGTTACTTAACAAATTATCGACCATTCTCTACGACTGTCAAATGTCATCCAAACGAAAATGGCGTCCAAACAAAATCGATCTGCAACATAAAAATTACCATGTGCTTGTCAAATTTTTTTTGTTGCAAGAAATGTCATTTAAGCAAAGATACACACCAAAATGAAGAATTTATTTAATTGACACTTCGATAAGTTCGTTAAGTGACGTAAATAATTAGAGTTTTGCATTTCTTACGCCAATAATTCTTTTTTCCCTCTACAATACCTAAAAGTAATTACAAATTTAATTAGATGTTACTTAACAAATTATCGACCATTCTCTACGACTGTCAAATGTCATCCAAACGAAAATGGCGTCCAAACAAAATCGACCTGCAACATAAAAATTACCATGTGCTTGTCAAATTTTTGTTGTTGCAAGAAATGTCATTTAAGCAAAGCTACACACCAAAATGAAGAATTTATTTAATTGACACTTGGATAAGTTCGTTAAGTGACGTAAATAATTAGAGTTTTGCATTTCTTACGCCAATAATTCTTTTTTCCCTCTACAATACCTAAAAGTAATTACAAATTTAATTAGATGTTACTTAACAAATTATCGACCATTCTCTACGACTGTCAAATATCATCCAAACGAAAATGGCGTCCAAACAAAATCGACCTGCAACATAAAAATTACCATGTGCTTGTCAAATTTTTTTTTTTTCAAGAAATGTCATTTAAGCAAAGATACACGCCAAAATGGAGAATTTATGTGATTGGCACTTGGATAAGTTCGCGTTAAGTAACGTAAATAATTAGAATATTGCATTTCTTACGTCAATAATCCTTTTTTCCCTCTACAATACCTAAAAGTAATTACAAATTTAATTAGATGTTACTTAACAAATTATCGACCATTCTCTACGACTGTCAAATGTCATCCAAACGAAAATGGCGTCCAAACAAAATCGACCTGCAACATAAAAATTACCATGTGCTTGTCAAATTTTTGTTGTTGCAAGAAATGTCATTTAAGCAAAGATACACACCAAAATGAAGAATTTATTTAATTGACACTTGGATAAGTTCGTTAAGTGACGTAAATAATTAGAGTTTTGCATTTCTTACGCCAATAATTCTTTTTTCCCTCTACAATACCTAAAAGTAATTACAAATTTAATTAGATGTTACTTAACAAATTATCGACCATTCTCTACGACTGTCAAATGTCATCCAAACGAAAATGGCGTCCAAACAAAATCGACCTGCAACATAAAAATTACCATGTGCTTGTCAAATTTTTTTTTTGCAAGAAATGTCATTTAAGCAAAGATACACACCAAAATGAAGAATTTATTTAATTGACACTTGGATAAGTTCGTTAAGTAACGTAAATAATTAGAATATTGCATTTCTTACGTCAATAATCCTTTTTTCCCTCTACAATACCTAAAAGTAATTAAAAATCATCCTTTTTTCCCCTTTATAATGCCTAAAAGTAATTTTTAATACAATATATTTGCATAGAATGAAAAAAAAACTAAAAACTAATAAATTTCGTATCAAATTAAAGACAAACGATATTCGACTATTGAATAAATATAGACAATATCAATATTAGATATTAAATTTATAGATTATATTTGAATTTATGCAATGTTTAGGCAATATTTCTATGAAAGTAGAAAGGAATTACCATCTTTGACAGCCGTCAGATTATATGAAAAGCTAGTAATCCAACTAGTTGGATTATATTGAAATTAAATAGTTGAATGTATATTTGGATAAAGGGACTGGTTGGTTAGAGGGGAATACTGGGATTATTGTGTGATGGTTAACGATCTGGTGTTTAGATGGCTGAGCCTCTGTAGATAAAATTTGATCAAACTTGACATTTAAATTAAATTCGAATAGATAGCGTAGGTAATAGTCCTAATCTCGAGGTGACAGAAATAAGTTTTCCTGTGTGAATATTACGAGAAAATTCAAAATATGAAGAAAAAAAAACTACATTGACTTGGTAGACTATGTAATATATGGAATTTGGAATAATATTTAAATTGATAATTTGCTCCAATGGGAATTGTTGCAGTCGAGACATCTCGAATGTTCTCGTATTCAAAATAGATTTATTTATGAATCAAACTGAATTATGTGTCCAGTAGTGAGCTTTTGTGTGAAATTATCATCCGATATGCCAACAACAAATAATGTACGAGAGTATGTGTAATAGAAATTATAAATATTATTTTTTCCAGTTCTCTCCCCAAAGTCGGATAGAAGTTTATAATCTTTTAAGCAATATAGAATAGTCCATATATGAACAGATATTTACTACGTATAAAAAATAATTTTGAAGAATATTTTTCATATACAAATGTAAATATTTTGATATTATCTAACTCTAAACTTTATATAAGAGACCATGTGTGCTACTTGTGATTAATGAGCATTTTGTTGTTTTGTAAGGAATAACAACCGAGAACAAGTGCACATGGTACCCATTCAATTTTTTGTCCGTTTTATTTCGGTTTATTTTTACATTTTTTTTTTCTGCATTTCCAAGTAATCTACTGTAAATTAATTGCTGTAAAAACAATATTTTCTACCCAGTATGTGACCTTTGATGAATAATAACATACAGGGGCAGTAAGTAGTCAGTCGCTCAGAAGCTGCTCACCATTCCATAGAAGAGTGTACACAGAATATTTATTCCAAATTGCGTCATTAAGAATAAATAATGATTTTCATATTTTTGTTTTTATTTTTTACTATTTTTTTTTTAGAAAACGTTATTGTACAAAATTATGCATTTTCATGCTTTAAGCATTTTTTTTTAACTCAACATAATGTTAATTTATCATATCTTTTTTTTTTAATTTTAATTTATCATATACGAGTATGTGTATTTCTTTTTACTTATACATATGTGAATGCCCTCCTCACTTACCAAATTGATTAACGCCATTTAAACAAATAGTAGAGAAAAGTGTACATTGTTTTTTTTAGAAAAAAACTCCTTTTAAATTATAAATTCAAATAAACATCGTAGACTGTATTACTGCAAATGAAGCATTTCTGTAACGTCATATAAAAAGTAAAAACGAGTGATTTTTTAAGTGTTTTCTTTTTCAAATTTCTAAAAAAATATAGAAAAATTACAAAAGTATATAAAATTTATATTTGAATCGATAAATCAATTCTTGCCTTTTGCTTTTTTTTAAGATTATTTCATGTACATTTTGGCCACGATTGTTCAACACATTTCTTTTAACACACTTTGTTCAAGACATTTTCTTCAACACTTCCTGATCAACACATTTTGTTCAATATATTTTGTTCAACATTCCTTGTTCAACAAATTTTGTTCACCACTTCTTGTTCAACACATTTTGTTCAACTTGCTTTGTTCAACACATTTTCTTCAACACTTCTTGTTTAACACATCTTGTTCAATACATTTTCTTCAACACACATTGTTCAATACAATTTGTGCAACACATTTTCTTCAACACATCTTGTTCAACACTTATTGTTCAATACATTTAGTTCAACACATTTACTTTAACACATTTTGTTCAACACTTCTTGTACAACACTTCTTGTTCAACACTTATTGTTCAACACTTCTTGTTCAACACTTCTTGTTCGAGAATTTTTTTTAACACCTCTTGTTCAACACACTCTGTTCAACACATTTTGTTCAACACATTTTCTTCAACTTATTTTGTTCAACACTTTTTGTCCATCTCATTCTCTTCACCACATTTTGTTCAACACTTTTTGTGTGTTAAAAGAACACTTTGTTCAAGACATTTTCTTCAACACTTCCTGATCAACACATTTTGTTCAATATATTTTGTTCAACATTCCTTGTTCAACAAATTTTGTTCACCACTTCTTGTTCAACACATTTTGTTCAACTTGCTTTGTTCAACACATTTTCTTCAACACTTCTTGTTCAACACTTATTGTTCAATACATTTTCTTCAACACACATTGTTCAACACAATTTGTGCAACACATTTTCTTCAACACATCTTGTTCAACACTTATTGTTCAATACATTTAGTTCAACACATTTACTTTGACACATTTTGTTCAACACTTCTTGTACAACACTTCTTGTTCAACACTTATTGTTCAACACTTCTTGTTCAACACTTCTTGTTCGAGACTTTTTTTTAACACCTCTTGTTCAACACACTCTGTTCAACACATTTTGTTCAACACATTTTCTTCAACTTATTTTGTTCAACACTTTTTGTCCATCTCATTCTCTTCACCACATTTTGTTCAACACTTTTTGTTCAAAACATTTTTTTTTTAAATATTTTTTTCAATACATTTTATTCACCACATTTTTTAACAGGGTTTTTTCAAAACATTTTGATTAATATTTTTTGAGCAACAATTTGTTGAACACAACTTATTGAATGCAATTTTTTTGTATTTATTTTGTTGAAGATATAATGTTAGATCTACGCAACTTGCCAAATAACTTGTCGAGCACAATTTGTTAGAGAATTTTTTGTAACGCGTGATTTAAATGTTTGGTTTTCAAATTTTCAAAAATACACAGAATAATTAAAAAAGTGTACGGCATTTTTATTTGAGTCGGTAAATTAATGCTTGCCATTTGTGTTTTTTAAGGTGATTTCTTGTAAATTTTAGCCACGATTACGTTTTAAGCGTTCCATACGAGAAGTCCAATTTTGAACCACTTTTTCGAGCTGGTATCTCGCTAATAACACGTGTAATGTTGTCTTTTAGCCTGATAAAGTGGGTTCCATGCATGGTATGGCCTAGGCAGGACATCAAGAGTAGTTGTTTGCAGTTGAGAAAGGTACAACCGCCCATATAGACAGGTCTCTGGTGCGCATTGATTGGGACCCATGTATTGGGGGTTGTAGGGGACCCATGTAATTTAGTTTTGTTTTTATAAAAATGAAAGACGATTTTATTATAGTGAATTAATATTCTATTCAATTAAATATTGTCTAGTCTGATCCAATATTCTTTGCCATCTTCCTGGCAGTAGCATGATTCCACGCTCATAAAATTTTTGTTTTTTGCTGTCAAAAAACTGATCCAAGTGATTTTTGACCACTTCATTTGAATTAAACGTTTTACCATCTAAACAATTTTGTAGAGACCGGAACAAATGATAATCGGAAGGTGCTAGGTCTGGAGAGTATGGTGCTAAAAGCATTTTCCGAATGGTCAAACTTGTATGTGGTTTCGCATTATCCTGTTGGAACACTATACCTTTCCTATTGCCCAATTCTCGCGTTTTTTCTTTAAGTGAATTATTCAATTTGTCCAACTGATGATAGTACACTTCAGAATTGATCGTTGTATCGCTCGGTAGATGCTCAAAATAAACGATTCCTTTGAAATCCCACCAAACATATAGCATAATTTTTTTTTGATGAAAATTGGCTTTTAAAGTGCTTTGAGCCGGTTCATTTTTTTTACTCTGGGATCTTTTACGCTTAACATTGTTGTAGACAACCCATTTCTCTTCCGTAGTGATTATACGCTTCAAAAATAGATTATTTGCTTGGCGTTTGAGAAACAAATCACAAACATCAATACGACGCCACAAATTTTTTACCGTAAGAAGATAAGGAACCCATATGTCGAGCTTTGAATTAAACCTAGCCGTTTCAAATGATCATGAATGATCTAATTCGATCGAAATTTAATCTTTCAGCGATCTCGCGAGATGTTATTCGCCGGTTTGCATCAATTAACTGGCCTTCCAGAATAACAAAATTACTTTCCAAACAACCCAAATATTATGTTCTACGATTGGTATGTCACGTAAAATAACAGTAATTTACTGTCTGTTAAAGTTAAAAAGTCAATTTTTCCAACAAAATAATTTATAAGAATTAAAAATGTGTTAATAAATTAGGAGCAGTTTAAAAATTTTATTAATTTATTTTAGTAACAAATTGTGTGACCCATTTTAGTGAATATTATGTATTTCAATCCCGAAAGTTTTTTTTTAGACCTGGCAATAATTCGTTCGGTGAGCTTGTGCTCCTATGATTATGTTCTGATTGAAGATACGTTAGATTTTTTCTAATAGAAAGCTATGTGAAAGATCATAGAAAATCTTCAAATTTTGTAGTACTTCAAATCGACTATTGAGTTTTAAATGATCAAATTTAAGAAGTATAAAATATGCGGAATAGTCATCAAAAACTACCTCAAAAGGATTGAGTACTCATGAAGTCATATGACAGCTATTTAGAATGCATTTTATATTTGATACATAATTACAAACTAAAAAAAAATATAATAAACTGAAAAAAAAAATTTTAAAGTTTACTTAGTGTTAATTTACAAAGTAACACTTTATGGCACTTATGTTCAAATCAAATAATTAATTAAAATATTGTATGTAACGAAAAATGAGGCTTTATTAAATAAAATAAAAAATATATTCTTTTTTGCTTACCATTTATTATATATAAAATCCAATTTCAATAAAAGTAGTAGGACCTCACAATAAAATTCGTATAATTTAAGTTCAAATCCATTTCATGATAAAATACTCTATTAATCTTCAAAAGAGGATCGTTATAAATTATAAAATCCTTCCAATTTACTCAAACTAGACTAAGCATTAGCTCATATTGTAATGTACTCTGTTGGAATGGTGAATGTACAATGAAAAGTTATACTCGCATTTGGAACGATGGCACTTTGTCAACCCGTACGTACTACTACTATTCATAAAGTACAATAACATTTAGTAAAATAGTGTGCATATTTTATAAAGTCCTTAAGTTTATCACTCTTTGCCTTTGTGTATACTTTGGAGCCTTGTCATCTTGTAATCTGTGTTTTTTGTAAGTAATTTGCTAAAAGCTGCAGCGTAGAATCTATCCATAATTTTTGTTGGTATCCTTTTTGTAAATTTTATTTTTTAAAAATTCCTTTCTTTTTTCTACATATTTCAAAGCTAAAAACACTTTTATTATATTAAACAAGATCGAAAAATATTGGCAAGAAAACTAAACTGCGATTTTGTTGTGCATAATAATTTTTGTGAGAGAAAATGCATTTTTCAATTCAATTTGAGTGCATCATAAGCTATTCAATAGCATTTTTATTCCAAAAGGCAATTCATTTTATTCTCTGGTTAATGGCGATTCATTGAGTCCTGTTGTATTGTTCGAATGTAAACGGATGCGAAATGGAGATAGTTTTTTGCAGTTCGAATAAACTCACATTGTAGAAAATTTTGGTTTTTTATTTTTATCACTACTATAACATTAACGCTAATGTCTTTTGTTCTAAAACTATGCTAATAATATATACATACAAGATAGTGTAAGCTCTGCAGCTAGGATCTGGAAAAAACGACAGTTAACTTTTATTATTATATTCTATGTAAATTTTATTCAAAATTATTATCAGATTTTATGACTACTGCGAGAAATAAAATTTTGCTATAGTTTAAAGATAAAAAAAAATATGGTAAAAAATCATATTTTTAGATTTTTAGTTGCAGAACTTTTGTTAAATTTTATGGAAAATTAATGCGTGCATTGAGATTTTTATTTTGAAAATATTGTACGAGTACAAGGTGGGGCAGAAAAGTAATGAGATTATTGAGAGCTGTCTGGAAGCACTCACACATAGCTGAGAGGTTAGTCCCTCGTAGACATGGTCGGGCCAATCATGCTGTATGCTGCACCAATTTGGGCGAATGGGTTGATTAGATCAACCCATTTATGTGGAGAGTGCCGAGTTGCAATGGATGCTGGAGCTTGTGGGAATTGGAGGTAATGAAAGTGCTGACAAGTTGGCTGGAGAAACACTTCGTAACAGAATGGCAACTAACACTATTAGTCATCCGCAGATACGATGAATGAACCAATAGTGACAAATTTTTGTCGACATTGAATAACCACCAATAAACCAGTTTATTCAACATCCATACCGAAATTCTTGGCGCGGAAGCTCCTCAGAATCCGGAGTGGATAAACCTGCTCTTACTCATAACTTTCTTTTTGGCAACACCAATCATCCCTTATGCCAATTCTGTGGCATCCATTTCACTATCATCCATATTCTACATATTACCAAAAATTACTTCGCGAGCAGGATTCCTCCCATTATGGACCTCCTGGACCCAACAACTCCATTTCCTAGTCCCCTAGTTAAACTTCTACAACATACTAATCTGCTCTGCAAAATACAATATAACAAAATTCTCAATATTCTATATTAATAATCACAGACGAGTCTTTTTCAGATAACTTCCCATACATACTATGAAGTCGCCAAGTGGCCCCACGGTCGCGGCGCTAGGAAGTGGCCCCAGGCACATGTCTAAGGGACCTTACAAATAACAAACAACTATATACGTGGAGTTTTCTTAGTCTATCGTAGGAGCTATCCAAACAGTGTCATACGAGTCTGTTCATTTTGGGGCCGGAATGATATTGATCAAAATACTGGCAGATGAGCAGCAGAGGCTGTATCGCCGGAGAGGTTAGTGTGATGCTGTTGCACGATTTAAGGCTCGTACAAAGTGAAGATATGAGTCCGTGAGGAGGTAGAAAAATCGTTGGGATAATACCCCCGATGTGAGATGGACTCACCGTCTCATCTCGGCGGTGGATCCGTGGATAAATCGATGACATGGTGATGTTGGTTACTACCTATTCTAATTTTCAACGGGACACGGATGTGTTTTTGGGCTTACCAATACCAATTTAAATTGGATTCTACCCCAATGCACCCTTCTTGCGATGGGATATTGGAGAGGACGGAGTACGTATTCTTTTACTGCATCTGATTCAGTGCCGAAGGAGAAGCTATTGTATTCTCCTTCGGCACTGAATCGGATGCAGTAACTCGAGAACTCGAGTTACCTCATGTTGTACTCGAGAACGTCTTGGGAAGCTGTCGAAGTCCTTGCGACAACAGTCCTCAAAAGACTACACTGGATGAGCCTGAAAGAAAACGGTATAAGTAATTCACCAGAAAAGAGATTTCGATCAATCCCTACCCCACGAAGTAATGCCTGACGGAGATTCCGTGAGAAGACTTAGAAATGTGACCATGTAAGGTGGTTTTAGTGGGTTAGGGTCCAACACTCATACACACTTTATAAGTACTTCGATATATATTCACAATAAAAAGGAATTTATAAATAACCATAAACGAATAATAACTACTTTTTTTTATACATAACTTAATTATGACAAGGATATGTGTATTTAAAAGTAGTTATTAACAAAGAAATTTAAAAAAAAAATTTACCTTCTTAGCTTAGCTGATCAATTAAATCGATTTTATTTTGGGAATTTTACTATTTCAAATATTTAAGCTTAAAGACAAATTCTTTTAGTAAAATTTATTATTCAAATTAAGAATGTTTTATTACAAAGTGATTCAACAGGCACGACCACTGTATTCGGCACACATACTTGTATATAATTTTCAGTAACTTATTATCCTTAGAATAACGTCCCTAAAATAGAACAATTTTCTTTAAATTCATTTAAGTCACGCCATAGTAATAATTTTCGTCTGAGCTTTTTAACCATTGCGCGGTCACAAGTCACCCAGATAATAGTCTCATAATAGTTTCGGTATTAAATCTTCTTTTAAACTGCAATGGCTTTAAGGAAAAGTACTTTAGAAATGTTATAAGAATAATTAACATTTTAAGTTTTCTATTTGCTCAGTCGATGTACTCGTATGTGTATGTCGTCTAGGAGCAGAAATTGTCGTACTGTGTCTAGGAAGGATAGAGGATATTCTCGAGTGTTTTGTATGCAGTTGGCAATCCTGGCACCAACTCATTTCAATTTTTAGTTGAAGAATGCATGGCTTTTATGGAAAATTTGTGGAACTCTTTAGTAAGGCTTTAGCATCCTTAAATATCGCTTAGAGCAAAGAATATTGATTCAAATGTGCAGCATTAAATGTTAATTAATCTGCTTACAAGAGAACGTGCCTAGCACTTAAGGGACCTACATAAGTAGGCATTGGGGCTGGCAGAAAGAGATGGTGCCATTGCTCTAAGTTTTGATTAATGATTCAACCCCAGAAGCTTTTACAAATTACGTATTTAAATCGAGTACGACTGACTGTATGTGTTTGTGTCCGCCCAACTGTTTATTCATCTGTCATTCAAGATTGCTCCTCAAGATTTTAGCAACACAACACACTTTTTTCTTATTTTTAATACTTTTTCTTATCTCCATTTTCTCGTAAGGATATACGAGTACACTTGAATAATTACATGGTAGCTTGTCAGTTTGCATTTCCGGTACAAATTTACTTTACACACGTATATGTCACTCATGAAATTAAGTATTAGAAGAAATTTTATTTGAAAACGGCTCAACCAGATACAATCTTATTAGAATTTTTTGAAATCCGGGATAACTTTCCTGTCGTTCTCTTTTATATATTAGATTAGGCTTGATATTATTGAAAAAATTGACATTATTGATAGAAATTCTATTCTAATCTTAATTTAATTTGGATATGTTTTCTTATATTCTTATCACACAAGTCAATGCCAATTAATTTTAAATTAATGTAAAATTTGTTTTGTAAAAATCCTGCAACTTTGACGAACCACACGTAATCAGGAGAATTTGAATTAAAAAGCTGGAAACTCTAAGCTACACGAAAAAAATATTATATTTTTCCTAATAAACTTTTTAAAGTTCTTTCTAAAACTGCTTTTGTTAAAATATTCGCTCAAAAAATTATTGAAAATTTTTACTGAAAATTTTAACTGGCAATTTTTAATTTTTTTACTGAAAGTTTTTTACTGAAAGTTTTTTTACTGACAATTTTTACAGATAATTTGTTTACTAAAAGTTTTTCTACTGATAATTTTTACTGGGAATTTTTTTGCTGGAAATTTTTTTACTGAACTTTTTTGACTGACCGTTTTTTTACTGACAATTTTTACAGGAAATTTGTTTGCTAAAAGTTTTTTTACCGATAATTTTTACTGGAAATTTATTTACTGACAATTTTTAATAGAAATTTTTACTGGAATTTTTTTTACTGGACATTTTTTTACTGAAAGTTTTTTTACTGACAATTTTTACAGATAATTTGTTTACTAAAAATTTTTTTACTGATAATTTTTACTGGGAATTTTTTTACTGGAAATTTTTTTACTGAACTTTTTTGACTGACCGTTTTTTTACTGACTATTTTTACAGGAAATTTGTTTGCTAAAAGTTTTTTTACCGAAAAGTTTTACTGGAAATTTATTTACTGACAATTTTTAATAGAAATTTTTACTGGAATTTTTTTTACTGGACATTTTTTTACTGAAAGTTTTTTTACTGACAATTTTTACAGATAATTTGTTTGCTAAAAGTTTTTTTACTGATAAATTTTACTGGGAATTTTTTTACTGGAAATTTTTTTACTGAACTTTTTTGACTGACCGTTTTTTTACTGACTATTTTTACAGGAAATTTGTTTGCTAAAAGTTTTTTTACCGATAAGTTTTAGTAGAAATTTATTTACTGACAATTTTTAATAGAAATTTTTACTGGAATTTTTTTTACTGGACATTTTTTTACTGAAAGTTTTTTTACTGACAATTTTTACAGATAATTTGTTTACTAAAAATTTTTTTACTGATAATTTTTACTGGGAATTTTTTTACTGGAAATTTTTTTACTGAACTTTTTTGACTGACCGTTTTTTTACTGACTATTTTTACAGGAAATTTGTTTGCTAAAAGTTTTTTTACCGAAAAGTTTTACTGGAAATTTATTTACTGACAATTTTGAATAGAAATTTTTACTGGAATTTTTTTTACTGGACATTTTTTTACTGAAAGTTTTTTTACTGACAATTTTTACAGATAATTTGTTTACTAAAAAATTTTTTACTGATAATTTTTACTGGGAATTTTTTTACTGGAAATTTTTTTACTGAACTTTTTTGACTGACCGTTTTTTTACTGACTATTTTTACAGGAAATTTGTTTGCTAAAAGTTTTTTTACCGAAAAGTTTTACTGGAAATTTATTTACTGACAATTTTTAATAGAAATTTTTACTGGAATTTTTTTTACTGGACATTTTTTTACTGAAAGTTTTTTTACTGACAATTTTTACAGATAATTTGTTTGCTAAAAGTTTTTTTACTGATAAATTTTACTGGGAATTTTTTTACTGGAAATTTTTTTACTGAACTTTTTTGACTGACCGTTTTTTTACTGACTATTTTTACAGGAAATTTGTTTGCTAAAAGTTTTTTTACCGATAAGTTTTAGTAGAAATTTATTTACTGACAATTTTTAATAGAAATTTTTACTGAAATTTTTTTTACTGGACATTTTTTTACTGAAAGTTTTTTTACTGACAATTTTTACAGATAATTTGTTTACTAAAAATTTTTTTACTGATAATTTTTACTGGGAATTTTTTTACTGGAAATTTTTTTACTGAACTTTTTTGACTGACCGTTTTTTTACTGACAATTTTACAGGAAATTTGTTTACTAAAAGTTTTTTTTACTGATAATTTTTACTGGCAGTTTTTTTACTGTAAATTTTTTTACTGAACTTTTTTGACTGACCGTTTTTCTACTGACAATTTTTACAGGAAATTGGTTTACTAAAAGTTTTTTTACCAATAAATTTTACTGGACATTTTTTTACTGACAATTTTTAATAGAAATTTTTACTGGACATTTTTCGCTGAAAATTTTTTTTCTGACAATTTTTACAGGAAATTTGTTTGCTAAAACTTTTTTAAAAGATAATTTTTACTAGAAATTTTTTTACTGTAGGTTTTTTTATTGCAATATTTACTGGAGATTTTTACTAGAAACTTTTACTGAAAATTTTGGCACAGAATATTTTTTACTTGCAATTTTTAATGGAAACTTTTACCGGAACTTTTTTACTGTAAATTTTTTACTAAAAATTTGTTTACTGAATAGTTTCTTTACTGGAAATATTTCTACTGACAATTTTTTTACTGAAAGTTTTTTTATTGGCAATTTTTAATGTACATTTTTATTGGAAACCTTTTTACAGAAAATATTTTTATTGACAATTTTTGCTGGCAATTTTTAATGAAAATTTTTACTAGCAACTTTTTTACAGGAAATTTTTTTACTGGAAGTTCTTTTATATGAAATTTTTACTAGAAAGCTTTTTACTGGAAATTTTTTTACAGGAAATTTTTTTACTGAAAGTTTTTTTTGCTGCAATTTTTAATGGACATTTTTACTAGAAACTTTTACAGGAAATTTTTACTGGAAATGTTTTTCCTGAACATTTTTGTACTGAACATTTTTTACTGAACATTTTTTTACTGAAAATTTTTTACTGAACATTTTTTTTATTGATAATTTTTACTGACAATTTTTAAAGGAAATTTTTACTAGAAACTTTTTTACAGGAAATTTTTTGAACTAGAAATTTATTTTACTGTAAGTTTTTTTAGTGGCAATTTTTACTGCAAATTTTTACTGTGAATTTTTTTACTGAACATTTTTTTACTGATATTTTTTACTGGCAATTTTTAACGGAAATTTTTACTGGAAACTTTTTTATTTGTAGCAGAAATTTTTTAACTGGAAATTTTTTTCATGAACATTATTGTACTGAACATTTTTTACTGAACATTTTTTTACTGAACATTTTTTTACTGATAATTTTTACTGAAAATTTTTAAAGAAAATTTTTACTAGAAATTTTTTTACAGGAAATTTTTTGAACTAGAAATTTATTTTACTGTAAATTTTTTAGTGGCAATTTTTACTACAAATTTTTACTGTGAATTTTTTTACTGAACAATTTTTTACTGTTAATTTTTACTGGCAATTTTTAATGGAAATTTTTACTGGAAACTTTTTTATTTGTAGCAGAAATTTTTTTACTAAAAAAATTTTAATTTTTTTACTGGAACCTTTTTTAACAGGAAATTTTTTTACTGGAAATTATTTTAACTGGAAATTTATTCGCTAGAAATTTTTTTAACTAGAAATTTTTTTACTGTACGTTTTTTAGTAGCAATTTTTACTGAAATTTTTTTACTAAAAGTTTTTTACTGAAAATTTTTTATAGGAAATTTTTTTACTGGACATTTTTTACTGATAATTTTTACTGGCAATTTAAATAGAAATTTTTACTGGAAATGTTTTCATTTGAAAAATTTAACTGCTACATTTAACTGCAGAAAAATATATTCAGTTTAAATAAAAAAAATGTATCAATATTTTTAAAAATATATTTTTATTGAAAAAATTTTGACTGAAAATAATGTTACTGAAAAAGTTTTATTGAAAAAATTTGACTAAAAAAATTTTAATTGAAAAAATTTCAACTGAAAGTTTTTACTCATAAAACTTTTAAACAAATTTTTAATTAAATATTTTCACTGAGTAGAATAGATTGTCAATAAAAAGCGTTTTCTATAAGATTAAATTTTGACCTCAATATTTTATCAATTAAAATTCTGAATCTCCTTACACCACATCAACCATGAAATATTATGAAATCTTTTCTTAAATTCAAGACCCAAGATCCTGTTTTACGTTCCAATTTATTGTATGAAAGGAATGTAAAAAACAAACACTTTATTTATATTTTATTTTATTGAAAATGAATACATCTACGATATAATTAATTTATGTTTTGCCAAAGTCAAGAGTGGCAATATTTGTATGTCAAGTGCTCGTCGTTAATAGAAATTGAGAGTCGAATCTTATATTTGTGAATACGACTAGTGTTGTAGATGGTACTTTTGCGGTAAAATTATCTTCCAACAATCGATCATAGGGTATCAGATGGCCCTGACAGCCTATGCCTTGCTATCAATCCGTTGATTTTATAGACTTTCGATGTCTGTAGTCGTCAAGGGAAGAAATCCGATAAGTTAGATAATCAAATGTGATAAAATAAATTTATCAATTGAAAATTGAGTTATGCTTCGTCTCATCGAAATCAATTTTGTGATATTGAATACGTTTTTATTTTGGAATAAAGTTTAATTTGAAATTAATATTGGCAAGTAAGCTAAGTACTGAGCGAGTCGCTTGTTATCTGCAGTAATATACTCGTAGTCTATCTGTAAGTTCTAAAGTAGTTGGAAAAAATTACGTTAACAAGCAATAACTATTTTAAAAACTAATTAATTATATATATTGTATATATAACTATGTAAATGTGTTCGAAGGAATATCAGCTAAAGAACAGAACACTAACGTGCAGTCTTCGTAGTGTCTCTAATTGAACTTTCCGAATCAATTAAAACTAACGAAAAACTCGTAAATGAGAATAGTTCGATGAAGTGTTTGAATCTAAAACAATAAGAAAATCTATAAAAACGCTTTCATTTAAAATACGCAAAAGTTTCTATATAGTGAATTTTCGAAAATTAGTAATTAGTATTAAACCAGCGATTGTAGTTAAATGAGAATTGCAATATTATTTATATCGTACAGATCCATTTATTCGAATTCCTTAATTAAGCTGTATTCATTCTGAATGTACAATTGCATATACACGTACATAAATAGAAATAAGCAAATATAATAAATAAATACCTCCAAATAGGTAAAAAGTACATACTATTGTAGTTAGTCCATGTGTAGTATCAAAATTTTCTAGCGGTATTAAAATTGAATATTTTTCGCGGGTAAGAATATAATTTTTGTTTCAACTGTTTTGTTACGTTCTGATAGCTCCTCTACAAATAAGTTTTTAATTAAATTTCATTGATTTGCTTATAATTTTTTTGCAGTTTTTTGTATTTATTCATTATCTATCTGGTTTTAATTAATTTCAATTTCAAAAACCTTTTTTAAATTCTGATTGAACTAACCGCTATGGAGAGTGGCATTCATTGTGATCTACTTTTAAAGTTTGTAGAAACTTTTCTGTTTAGGTTAAAATTTTATTAATAATTTGTAAATTCAATGGAATCGAAAATCATCTTCGTAAAGAAAAATAGACCAACAATGCCAAAAAAGACATGAAAATTACATCAAACACCGGCATTTTTTTTATAAAAATAGAAATGGTGGAATTCGTTATAAATTGAGGAACAGAAACACTAGATTCAAATTTGTTTCCTACACCTCAGATTCAAGAATTACTGGATAGACGTTTTTGTCATATTTTCCTATAATTACACAAAATTTCATGTCATCATATTTACACCTACCGGTGATAAATCGAACAACGTTCATATTTACAAGGGATATAAGCATAAATTCGCTGTTTGGTCATAGATGGCGTGAGTAAGCGTATTAAGCTATAATAGGCACACCATACTTTGTTTTTTATGAGTTTGACATCTGTCAACATTAATCAGTGCACATTGTCAGCAATTTTGTACAACAACATACATTTTTCTTTTGGTAATCATGTCTAGTTTTGTGCCAGAAAAAGAGCATATGCGGGAAGCTCTGCTTTTTTGCTTCAATTTGAAGAAATCGGCTGCCAAATCGCATCGAATGCCTATGGAGGCCTATGGTGACAGTGTTTTATCGGAAAAACGTGCCGAGATTGGTTTCGTCGGTTCAAAGACGGCAATTTTGACTTGTAGGACAAGAAGCGTGAAAATTGGCCTAGGAAGGTTGAGGACCATCAATTACAGGCTCTTTTGGACGAAGACCATACCCAATCGCAAAAAATGCTCGCGGAGCAATTGGGTGTTACTCAACCAGCCATTTTTATGCGTCTGCGTGCCATTGGGAAAATTGAAAAGATCGGAAAATGGGTGCCGCATGAATTGAATGATAGGCGGATGGAGCGACGCTTAAACACATGGGAAATCTTGCTCGCCAGACAAAAAAGAAAACCGTTCCTGCATCGGATTGTGACAGGTAATGAAAAGTGGATATATTTCGAGAATCCTATGCAGAAGAAATCGTGGGTTGATCCCGGCCAACCATCAACATCTTCCCCAAGACCAAATCGCTTCGGACGGAAGACGATGCTGTGTGTGTGGTGGGATCAGTAGTATATCGTCTACTATAAGATGTTGAAACCTGGTGAAACTGTCAATGCCCACTGCTACCAGTAATAACTGATCAAATTGCACTGTGCTCGCACCATCGCACACATCAAATCAGAGCTGATTTTCCTCCACGACAACGCACCATCGCACCCATCAAAAATGGTCCGAAACTACTTGGAGATACTCAACTGGGAGGTGCTACCCCACCCCGCTTATTTACCAGGCCTGGCCCCTTCCGACTATCACCTATTTTCGTCAATGGGCCACGCACTCGCTAAGCAGCACTTCGATTCTTACGAAGACGTCCGAAAATGGCTTGATGAGTGGTTTGCCTCGAAAGCGAAGCAATTTTTTGGGCGGGGTATCCACAAATTGCCCGAGAGATGGGAAAAATGTGTGGCAAGCGAGGGCAAGTACTTTGAATAATTTTTTTTTTGCTTTCTATGAAAAAACATGTGTTTTTTTGACTAAAAAACAGTGGATTTAAGCTTATACACCTGGTACATAAAAGCCTTTTTACCTTTATTATAAATTGTTGTAATTCTTTAGTTTTTCACTGCATTAAAAATATAATAGGAGAGAAGTGGCGTTAGCAGGAATTAATATAAGAGATTATCCAAATTTTTGCTTTGAAAAGTAAAATTTCATAAAATACACCTAAAGTTTAGATTTGGATGAAATATACTAGCAAAATTTTGCCATTATCTATAAATAGTAATATTATCAAATAACTGTTACGAGATTTCCTGAAGGATAGATCCTTTCAAAGTAATTTTTGATGACTTTTCAAACTTTTCGAGATGTAATTCAGCCATAACTGAGGGCATTTTGTTGTTAAAATGCTTTAAGACCTAACGCAATTTTTTGTAGAGTTTTATAAGAAAAACTTGAAGGGCATCAAATCGTACGATCTTGAAGGTCAATTGAAATCACCAAATCTCGAAATTTCCCGTTCTGGGAACGTTTTACCAAATAAAACCCAAATTTATAACGTTGTGTGCGTTGTAGTATTGTCTTATTGAAACCACATACAAACTAGATTAAAAAATTTCAAGGTCAGGCTAAAAAAAAGTCGGTTATCATACGGCCATAAGGATCAGAATTGACAATAGCAGCCTTTCCGTTTCATTTTCGGATAAATACGTACCTTTTCACAGATACAATGGCCTTTCCATGTTTACTTGTCGATTTTTAGAGCCTCATATATGGCAAATTTAGTTTATTGCTAAAGAAAATTTTGGTCGAAAAATCCGCATCCAAAGAGTTACCAATTTTGTAGAAAGTTTATATAAATTTAGCACGTTGGTTGGGAGTATATTGAAAATATAAAATATGCCATTTTATATTTTCATAATATAAAATGGCATATTTTTTGTTAAAAAAATGTTATCTTTAATAATAGATTTTTTTGACGATTATCAAATAATAAAGATATACTATCCATAATACAAAATGGATAACTCGGTATATGCTTCTATACAGAATAGAATATTTTTTATTATGACATTTCCTAATATGTACTTTATTCAATGCAAATTAATCAGTTTGATAAATATTTGAATATAGAAAAATGCTATTTACGATACCGAAAGTACGTAAGCTGACGACTGATGTTGGCTGATAAAAAGTCAATGTATTAGACGGTCAGCCATCTTGTCTGACTTGTCTGCCAAATCTTTTCCAACATTACCAGCTGTCGGTAGCAAATGTCATTAAATGTGATATAATAAAAAAAATTGGCTGATGACTGACGTTGGCTGATAAAAAGTTAATGTATTAGACGGTCAGCCACCTTGTCTGACTTGTCAGCCAAATCTTTCCCAATATTACCAGCTGTCGGTAGCAAATGTTAGCCAATGTGATATAATTAAAAAAATTGGCTGATAACTGATGTTGGCTGATAAAAAGTCAATGTATTAGACGGTCAGCCATTTTGTCTGACTTGTCAGCCAAATCTTTTCCAACATTACCAGCTGTCGGTAGCAGATATAAGCCAATGTGATATAATGAAAAAAATTGGCTGACGACTGACGTTGGATGGTGAAAAGTCAAGATTTGGCTGACGAGTCGGGCTAGTTACCAACTACCATCAGCCAATTTTGCCAAAGTGGCCGACGTAAAATTCAGGCTATAAGGCTATCAGAAATTTTATTTTCTTTAGCGCAGACAATTTTTTAAGTGTTGACTAACAGATCGTATGCTTATGAAATAGTCAGCCAGTAGTCATCCGTGAGCCGTCAGCCAGTCATCTAAACAGCCACAACCGATTTGGACACATTAAAACAGGGTATTTGCATTTCGCTAATTATTAAGCATATTTAAACCCAAATCCTCCAATATATTACGTTAAACCAAAGTACTTATAATAAATAGCTAGAAATCAAATAGCAAAAAAAAACTACCATATCTGTAATAAAAAAAAAGGATTTTATAAAATTGAACAGTTCAATGCAAAGTAATTTACAAATAAATGTAACCAAATAAAGTAATAAACAGTTAATTTTTATCAAATCATTTATTTGGTTTTAGAAAATTTAGTCACTAGAACAAAAAGATACAAATTCTTACCATGGCTGACGTGAGACAGTGGCTGACGGCTTGGCTGACGTACCAAAATGTGTCTGATGTCAGCCAAATGTCATAATCATGCTATTAGATGGTTAATAACCATTTCGTTTGCTAAGTCAGCCAATGTAATTATTAGACAATCAGGCAACTTTGGAACGGATTCTGGCGCCAATTTGGCCTCATAGTCTAACGACACCATAAAAAAACAATAACTGCCTAAAAATATTACCAATTAATTTATTGATAATTTATAAAAATTATTATTATAATAATCTGATAATTAAAGTAAAAATATCTTTTTACAATATAATTAATAATATTAATCAAATAAAAATAAAGAAAATTATGGTCAGCAACAGCAGACAATCAAATTGAAACTTTGATTTAGGAATAAAGTGATAGAAAAAAGTGAATTTCTCTAGAATATTGTAAATGGAATTTATTTAGTGGTGACAATAAAATATTGAAGTATATATTTATATTCATACATACATACGTAGAGAAGGGAAAAAAATAATCTACTCTGTAGTAAGTTGAAAGCGTAACAATCTGAGCATGATGAAAAGTTTCACAAGGACTTGTAGAAATTTCCTAAATAAATTAGATGCTCATATAGTCGCCTTTAACACTTGGTCTAATCCTCTGAACATGGTATTGTCATGTTTGTTCCTTGGAATGGTATTTTTCGCCTCTTTTTTCATATCCTTAGATATATTTTAACAGTTGTAAGTCAACACTTTTTTGACAAATGTGTGTTGTAGGGTCAAAGCCGGATTGTGACAGTAATCTTCTAGGAAATTCCAACAAGGATGGTTTTCGTATTTGAAGTTTTTCCTAATGTAATATATGTTTAAGAGCTTTACTCTTCAATTCAAGGACTTCGGTTTTAAATCAGATGAAAATGTGGTCAATAGTAAGAAGTTTTTTTTGGTTCAACAAGGCTGTAATAGATGTTCTGCGGTTGGTCGTGATGCTTTCAAATAGGAAAACTTTTCCTGTCCTTTTTAACATTATTTATTTAAGTACGTATACACAAAAAGAAAAGTATTTTAGAAGTTTTCAATTATTTGCAGTCAATAAAACTTTTATGACATATTTTTTTTATAAATACTTTTTAAATAGTTCTCAGCTATTGATGTTCTTGTAGTTAAAATTTACAAAAAGCATTACAAAAGTTGAAGAGAAAAAAATTACGAGCACTGTTTTTTGGGTGATAAAATAATTTTACCTAAGCAACAATTTTATAAGTTCAAATAGTAGAAGATCTTTTATTTTATGTGCAAATAATCTTAAATCTCTATAATTTTTATTTTGTTTTTTTTTTTTTGAATCAGATTTACTTCTTCGACCGTGTAATTATTTGATTAAAAAAAATTTTTTCAAAAATAAAATCAATATTTTTCAAATTATTACTACATCATTTTATATGAAATATTGTATCTATTTAGGAAAGAGAAAATTCATCCGACAATAAACCG
The DNA here is from genome assembly GCA_958298945.1 of Atherix ibis. Taxonomy (NCBI): domain Eukaryota; kingdom Metazoa; phylum Arthropoda; class Insecta; order Diptera; family Athericidae; genus Atherix; species Atherix ibis. The sequence goes on along the minus strand of OY282605.1, from coordinate 22,077,708 downwards.
AGGAATATTGTTCCCTGGAAGTTTTTTCATTATTGTTTATGTTGTCTATTTTTATAGCTAACAATAACACAAATCCATAAGAAAGCAACGTCTTCTTTTTGTTATTAAAAGATAAAAAAAACAAAATTATATATGACAACTTTAAATCTCCAAAATGGTATCTGAAAAAAAAGAGGCCACCCTTCAGAAAATTATTATTACCAACAAGTTTATTATGATAATTTCACCCTCGATTTTATGTGAAACTTTCTGTTAGTTTTATATTGTATGTTTAAGTATTTATGTTTTGTTCTCCAATACATACAATATTTACAGAAGGAAACTTTTCGAAATATGAAACAGAATTTATTATTGTAGGCGATGTTTTGATTACACTACGAACTATAGGTGGAAAAACAAAAACAATATTTTTTTTTATCATAAGCAATTTAAATATTTTTATGAATAAATTTTCCTGCAAAAACTTATCCACATAATTATATATATTTTATTTACATTTATTTGTATCTAAGATAATGTTTAAAATTAGTTTATTATATTTAAAAAAAATCAAAAATGATTATGATTTGTTAAAAATTTTTTTTTCTATATATAAAGAAAGCTTAAATCCGCTGTTTAGTTATAGATGGCGTAAGTGAGCGTATTGAGCTAACATGGGCACGTCATACTTTTTTTATGAGTTTGACATCTGTCAACATTAATAAGTGCTTATTGTCAGCAATTTCGTACAACCGCATACATTTTTCTTTTGGTAATCATGTCTAGTTTTGTGCCAGAAAAAGAGCATATGCGGGAAGCTCTGCTTTTCTGCTTCAATTTGAAGAAATCGGCTGCCGAATCGCATCGAATACTTATGGACCACTATGGTGACAGTGCTTTATCGGAAACAACGAGATTGGTTTCGTCGGTTCAAAGACGGCAATTTTGACTTCTGGAACAAGAAGCGTTAAAATCGGACTAGGAAAGTTGAGGACCATCAATTGCAGGCTCTTTTGGAAGAAGACGATACCAAATCACAAAAAATGCTCACCGAGAAATTGCGTGTTACTCAACCAACCATTTCCATATGTCTGCGTGCCATGGGCATGATTGAAAAGATCGGAAAATGGGTGCCGCATAAATTGAATGATAGGCAGATCGAGCGACGCCAAAACACATGGGAAATCTTGCTCGCCAGACAAAAAAGAAAGTCGTTCCTACATCGGATTGTGACAGGCGATGGAAAGTGGATATATTTCGAGAATCCTTAATAGAAGAAATCGTGGGTTGATCCCGGCCAACCATCAACATCTTCCCCAAGACCAAATCGGTTCCGACGGAAGACGATGCTTTGCGTTTGGTAGGATCAGCAGGGTATCGTTTACTATGAGATGTTGAAACCTGATGAAACTGTCAATGACCATTGCTACCACCAACAACTGATCAAATTGCACAGTGATCTGCGTGAAAAAATGACGGATTATCAATAAAGACATGACAAGCTGATTTTTCTCCACGAAAACGCACCATTGCACACGTCAAAAATGGTTCGAAACTACTTGGAGACACTCAACTAGGAGGTGCTACCCTACCCCGCTTAATCATCAGACCTCTCCCCTTCCGTCTACCACCTGTTTTCGTCGATGGGCCACGCGTTCGCTGAGCAGCACTTCGATTCTTACGAAGACGTCCGAAAATGGCTTGATGAGTGGTTTGCCTCGAAAGAGAAGGAATTTTTTTGGCGGGGTATCCACAAATTGTCCGAGAGATGGGAAAAAAATGAGGGCAAGTACTTTAAATAAATTTGTTTTTGCTTTTTATGAAAAAGACATGTTTTTTTTTAATAAAAAACAGCGGATTTAAGCTTATACACCTGGTACTTAAATATTTTTTTTCAATATTAAAAAAAAAAAAACCATTTATAATATTCTCTTCAAAATTTCAATGCATAAAAGAATTGATTAGTTTCTTTTGTGAAATTCCATTTAAAATATTTAAGCATAATTGAATAGTAAATTCGTAAGGTTCTTTCCATTTTCAGATTGAAAATAATGAAAAACTATCAACATTTTAGTACAATCACACTTAATACCTAATTCAGAATAGATTATAAAGTTTATTCGAAATAGAAAATTTATAAAGTGGAAAATTTACCATTAGATAATATGGTTTTTAATAAAATTCAAATCACGGATGACTACCGTCCTTTCAATTTATATGCAAATAATACAAAGGTGTTTGCCTCTAGTAATTTCGATATACTTTTCGGTGATAATACTCGACCACAAAATTGTTTGCATACATTCGTATCCACAAAAATAAAGTTGGTAAACAGTATATACTCGTAGTTGTATAATCATGAATGGATGGATACCTTTTTGTGATAAATTTCTTATTTGCCATCAATTTGTTCAAACACTTGCTTATTCCCATATTTGTTAGCGAATTAAGGGTCAAATTACGTATAGACGCTTTAGGGAAAACTATCCTCTAATGTGATAATTATCATAAGAAGCTTTACTTTATGAGTATCCAAAATGAAGTGAGTAAAAGAAATAAAACCAAGGTCGAAATGGATGTGGTTATTTTGTATAAGCTTATAGTTGTAAATTAACAAAATGAGGATTTCGTTTTTATTTTTACACACAAAAAAAGCAATAGGAAATAAAATAAAATTACCACAGAAAATAAAACAAAAAGTAGTTTTTCTTTCTTGTTTACCTTATTTACATTATATTGTAATAACAATCCCCTCTCCCCCAACATCGCTCTTAAAAAAAACCACATTAAATTTGGCAAATGATCGTAAAAATAAAAGTAAACACCAGGAAATAGTATTGTACAAGTATCTTAATGCTTAAATTATACAAATAAATAATTTCCGATGTAAATAGACTATTTCAATTATATTGTTCGTTGTCTCGAGAGTATTTAACATTAAAAAATACTAAAGAAAAAAATATGCTTATAAGGATAAAAACACTAAATAATAGTGAGTATAGTCACACCACCATAGAAATTTTTTTGGTAATTTTCTGAATAAATTTCATCTCTAAATCACTCGGCTATTCTTTTATATATTTATACATTATACTTAAGCTTCAAAATAATAGCTAAGCGTAGTTTATCTATTTAAAAGTTGAAGAATTAAGAGAATTACAATCTTAAAACTTATATTAATTGATATTAAACTGGCTACAAAACTTAATATCTCAAGTTTTGGGTAATTTTTTTGCTGTTTGGTTTTTCATATTTTTTTTATTTTTGACAGATTGCTCGTTACACGTGAGGTATGCCAAAGTCAAAAGTGCTCAGTTAGCATTGCTATTTTGTTATGAAAAGATTTACTTGCCGTCAAACAACGCTAACAAATTATTGAGTTTTATTATTGTCATAATCGACCTACTGAGCAAGCAATTCAAACTATAGTGATAAAATTTCGCAATAATTTTACACTATTGTACATCAAACGCAGACCGCCTACAGAGGAAAATATTGCTGCTGTAGCGTCCTGTATTAATGAAAATCGCGATTTGTCAATCCGTCGCCATTTACAGTAATTGGATGATTGTGTAACTTGACTATGTGGAAGAGTTTACGCAAGGATGTTGGTCTGAAAGCATATAAAATACAGGTCGAACAACCAAAGGCAAAACAAGAACTGCCATTGCATCTAGAAAAAATGGCCGGTTTGGTTCGGTTTATGGGCCGGTATAATCATCGGTCCGTATTTTTTTTAAAGATGACGCTGGCCGCAACGTTACCGTCAATAGCGTACGCTATCGTTCCAAAACTACATATATTGTAGTTCATAATAAAATATTTAAGTTCAAGCTAAAAAAAAAGTCAGTTAACATAGGGCCATAGCGTTCAGAAATCATGACACCTGTAAGTGACTATATACTTTTCGCGAATACAATGGCGGTTTGTTCACAGTGATTTGGGGCTTTTCAAAGTCTCTTGTACAGAAATTTGCTTATTGATATATCCACTAAGCAAGAAATGGGCCTCATCGTTGCAAAATATAATTTTTTCTTAAAGAAAGAAAACAATTTTTTTGTAGTTTATTATATGCGTTTTTTATAACCTAAAATGGCAAATTTTAATCTAAATAAATTTGATCTTAAATACTAAGACAAACTAACCGGTTCGAAAAATTAGATAACTGCATCTGTTCGACATGTGGTTTCAACAAGATGGTACTACATGCCACACAGCACATGAAACAATGGACATATTTAGAGATGAGTTCGGTGAGCAGATTATCTAATTTTTCGAACCGGTTAGTTTGTCGCCTAGATCGTGCAATTTCACGCATCTAGACTATTTTTTATGGGACTACGTGGTCACTTATCTATGCCAACAAACTAGCGTCACATGCAGACTTGGACGACAACATTACACGTGTTGTGTTATTAGCGAGATACCAGACGAGGTGTTCAAAATTGGAACTTTCGCATGGATCACTTAAAACGCAGTCGTGGTTAATTATTATATGAAAAAATCTTTAAAAAAAAATGGCAAGCATAAAATTGCATAAATTTTTTTTTGTTTGAAATCTGTTTTTTTTTGGAAATTTGAAAACCAAATACTTAAAAAAATCACCTGTTATTTAGTTGTGGTTATGTTTGGAATAGTTTTAATTGTGATTTTCTTAACTGGTATACCCTAATGTGACTGTACTTGTCAATATATTTTATTAATTTTTGAGGTATTTTCAAATTTGATATTAAAAAAATTACGAAATTAGTCTCGGTTTTTTATTAAGAGAATTATAACGTTAGGATTACTTAACAAAAACAACAACTCAATAACTTACACACCCGAATTGAGTTTAAAAACCATCCTAATCAAAGACACAAACCCATTGGCTCATTAGATCACGTTTCTGAATACACTTTACTGAATGTGCATAAACTCTGTTCGATTTAAATTATGTATAATAGTTCAATCGATGATTGAGGAACACTTATTCGATGACAATCTGCTATGGCCCCACTAAAACTCTATGATCAAAATTTGTTGGCATTTATCATCATCGATAAAAACCATTTTATTAAAGATTTTTACATTTTTTTTAACGTGGACACGTGTACATCAGAAGGCTGATGTTTAAATTATATAAAACCCTACCGGATAAGCCTCTGCACAAAAATTTGGTTTACTCTTTTCTAAAATACTTTCGCAAGAATTCACGCAATTGGAAAATTTAATAATTTTACCTCCCTTCATGAAAATATGGAGAAACTGCTGATTGTGTGGATGACAGAGAAGCAGCTTCAAGGAGATACCTTGACGCAGACCGTCATTTGCGAGAAGGCACGGTGAGGCAGCAAGTTCGGATGTGAAGGCAGCTGAGTATTACCTTAAAACGTTTTCCGATACTGATAAAAGCCAAAGGATATATCCCTTAGCAAGTCTTCAACTGTGACGAGATAGAGTTCTTCTGGAAAAGGATGCCGAATAGGACTTACATAACGGCAGAGGAGAAGACGATGCCAGGCCACAAACCCATGAAAGGTAGCTTAAATTTAGCACTCTGCGCCAATGCGAGTGAAGACTGCAAGATCAGGCCTCTGCTCGTATACCATTCGGAAAACCCCAGAACATTTAAGTCACATAAGATTTTATAAGAAAAACTGCAAGTTATGTGGTGGGCAAACCCGAAGGCATGGGCCACCAGGCAGTTCTTTGTGGAGTGGGTAAACCTAGTTTTCGGCCCTTCTGTTAAGAAATATCTACAGGAAAACAACCTACCTGGGCAAACCCTTCTCGTCCTCGACAATGCTCCTGCTCATCCACCGAACCTCGAAGATGATATCCTCGAAGAGTTCAAGTTTATAAAGGTTCTCTACCTACCACCCAACACCACTCCTATCCTGCAGCCCATGGATCGGCAGGTGATTTCTAATTTTAAGAAGCTATACATCAAGCACCTGTTTCGGCGCTGCTTTGAAGTGACGGAGAACACAAACCTCACCCTTCGAGAGTTCTGGAAGGACCACTTTAATATCGTGATTTGCCTCAGAATTATTGATCAGGCGAGGCTGGGTGTTACAACGAGGACTTTGACATCTGCATGGAAGAAGCTGTGGCCTGAAGGATGTAGTCGAAAGAACCTGCGAAGAATTCGAACCCGGTATGTCAGTAGACGTAAAGAAGCTCGTCGAGGAGCACACCCAGGAACTGATGACCGAGGAGATACAAGAGTTACAGTTACAGCAGCATACGGAGGTTCTGCAAGAAATTGGTTTCGAGGAGCCAGAGGAGGAGGAGGTTATTTCTACAAGTGAGATAAAGAAGATCTTGGGAATGTGGGAGTGAGTTTCACAGTTCGTGGAAAAGAAACACCCAGAACAAGTTGCAAATGGTCCGGATGAGTTAGGCAAATGTCATTAAATAGCTCCGATGCACGACCAGTAACTAACCTCCTTGGACATGTTTTTTTTTTAAACGGCCTACAGGTGAAAGTGAGAAAAGCGTGGCGAAAAAGGTAAAGACCAGTGAAGAGAAAAGCAGTGACAAAAATTAAGCGAAAGTAACACTTTATAAATCGAGTTTATTTTCTTACATTCTCTTTTATTATGTTTTTGTACAATATTTGTCATTTATAAATACATTTTTTCTTATTTAAAAACACGTAACAAAAATAACTGGGGTGACATTTTGGGGGCTGGAACGGATTAATGGCAGTTCAATTAATTTCAATAGGGAAATTTGATTTGAGATACGAGTAATTTGAAATACGAGCAAGGTTGCGGAACGAATTAAACTCGTATGGTAAAACGTTCCCAGAACGCGAAATTTGAAAAGTTGATTATGTCAGTTGATCTCCATGATCGTGCGATTTGACGGCGTTGAACTTTTTCTTATAAAACTTTTTAAAAAATTGCGTTAGGTTTTAGAGCATTTTAATTACAAAATCCCTTCAGTTATGGCCGAATTACATCCCGAAAAGTGTTAAAAATCATAGAAAATTATCTCAAAAAAAATCGTCTGTTCTGCAGGAAATCTCGTGATAGTTATTTGATGATATTAATATATTAAAATAAAATGTTTAATAAAATCTAAACTTTAAATATATTTTATGAAATTTTACTTTTCAAAGCACAAATTGAATAATCTCTTATATTAAAATCTGCTTACGCCACTTTGCTCCTATTGTATTTTTAATCGAGTGAAAAACTAAAGAATTACAAAAATTTATAATATAGGTAAAAAGGCTTTTATGTATTTATATGAAATATTATATTTTTTTCAAGTAGTTCAACTTTAAAAGGATAATAATCGTAGTTTATTGCAAGCTTTTTCTTACGTTTAAACTATTATCATTTTGAAGAGGAATATTTTTTTGACCACATTTTTCCACAAATCCCTTATATTCGCATATGGAATTCGAGTAAAAATTCTATTCACATTATTTGTAAGTGATTTTATTTATATTATATTTTATTAAAATAGTTCAAGGAATTCTTAGAAAATACACTGTATAGAAGATATTCCTTTTTAGCTATTTAATAGAGAATCTTATTCTAAATTAATTGTAAATTCAATTTTGTCATATCATGTTCTATGTTAGGCAAGTTCGTTTGAGAATTTACTTTGGAATGTTTAATATTTTTTTAAAAGCATTCTCCTTCTATAAAGAGACGTGAATTGCTAGAAAACTTTTACGAAGTTAGTTTCAAACTATTTTTTAATCAAACTACTACACATAAATAAATAAACAAGCAAATAACGAATAGAACTTCTTTTTATTCATATAAACATTTCCTTATTAACGTCAGGTATTACACGTATTTTTTATGATTTTGAAAAATTACTTTAATTTTTAAAAGTAATTTTTCACTTTTTATTTGTAAAACTTTGAATTGTTTTTTTTTTTAAATAAAATTGCATATATTTATTTATATTAAATTTATGGTAAATTAATAAAAATGTGATGTCCCAAAAACAAAACTCCCGGCTATGATTGCATCACCGTCAACAGACTTCAACAACTCCCTTAAAGAGCGATTATCTTCCTTGTTGAACAACATATTTTCTAATTCTCTTGAAATTTATATTTATCAAAATGTTCCCTAAGTCCACTAAACTAACAAATAAGTCTCATTTCAGACCTATAAAAATTCTTCGCAAAAATATTCCCCTGCTACTGGGAATCCTTGGGAATTAAACCAAACATCAATTCGGTCACCGCTTCAAATAATCCATTAACTACGATAGGAAGAAGAATACCATCAATTTCATTGCATATTCTTTAGAAAGATAATAGTATTATCAATGTAGATTTCTAGATATATGTAAAGCTTTTGATGGAGTCTGGTATCGGGGCCTAATCTGGAAACTCAAAACGATATTGTCTTCTAACTATTATCTATTACTAAAATAATTTCTTTATAACCAGCAATTCCACGTAAATTCATTCCATGAACTCTCCACAGGGAAATATACTTGACCCCATCCTCTCAACAACATTTAGACTCCATTATTCCGATCAGTCTTAACTCCAGATTTTGTTACACACACTGATAATATAGCCTACCCTGAATCTAGCAAAAAACCCCAATATGCTTCGGAAATTTTACAAATCCAAATCCAAACAATCCAGGACATGTTTACCAGGTGAAGAGTAAAAGTCAATGAACAGCACACCGAAATTTGGTACCTAAGACTGAACTTAGACAAACGCTTGACGTGGAAACCAATATGAACTTACGGACTAGTTGAAAGGCTTAACTCCCATCGCATCCAATCGTTTCAGTCAAATATACTTCATAAAATTATTTATTCTCTTACGAATGACAATTTCATGAAGAATATTTGCTGAAGAGATAGGATTCGACGAGGATAAAAAGCCTTAGTAGAGCCCCAGACTATTAGTCTTACGGATCCCAATTTTAAATTCTCTCTGGTTTAAGAATTATCTATGTAAACACGTGATTTTGCCTAGTTTTGCAAGACAAATACCTACGTGGTCAAATCGCTCAATTTTTGAGGCCAATTGTCATCACCAACTCTTTAAAGTACAAGTCCTGAAAAAATTTTACACAATAAAGCAAAAATTTGTTGTATTATAAAGCTTGTGATATTGTGTTGATAAAAAAAACATAAAGCCGAGATTAAAATCTTTAAGTTCAGGTTAAAAAAAGTCATTTAGAATACAGCAATAGAGCTTAGAATTGACAGAAATGGTTTCTTTTTCTTCATTTTTTAGGAAATACGGGACTAATGACATCTTTGGACCAAAATATACACTTTTTGTAGATTTTCAGAATTTAACATATAGAAATTTTGCTTACTGATGTATTCACCCATCCAGAAGTGAGCTTCATCGTTGAAAAAATTTTTTTTATTAACCTGGAACACACATCTTACGACTGTTACTGATAGAAAAACTAAACCCATTTGTTGGTAGGTAGAACCTGGGGTCTGCAACCAAAAATGATACAGTTAGACCCATCATTATGTCCGCGGCTCTCGTTTGGTGGACTTGGCTGAACAACGTACTGCCCAACGAACCCTTCGTTAAGTTCAAAGACTGGCGTGTTTTGATATTCCAGGTACCCTAAGAACCCTCTTAAAGCTCTTTTAGATCTGCTATTTTTTCCATTTGCATATTAAAAAAGAAGCAGTTAAAGAGGCTCTCAGATGAAGCCATTTTAAAACATTTAAACTGGGCGACCTGTTTGGACATTTTAAGGTTGTATCGGATCTAAAGGAGAAAGCTCCCTATCTCTTGGATGCAATGCCGAGGAAACCTAACTTAAACAAGTCCTTCAAAATAGTTCCTACGGAGCGCTTAATTTGCAAGAAGGAGGGGCCCTAACTCGAAGAAGGGGTCCTCGTCTGTTAAACAGATGCTTCTAAAGCGGATATTGGTGTTGGGGTGGGTGTAGTCGGACCCTATTACCGTCTATCTAAGGCCCTTGGTAAATCCGCATTCTTTTTTTACACAGAAATACATGCCATAGAGCTTTGTGCTAGAGAGGGTATCAGAAGGAACCTACATAACGCAAAGATCAACAATATCTTAGAGGGCGATGCTGCATATAAAGCTCTTGTCTTATCTGATGTCCAGAAGGAGGTGGTTCCGTCACTTAAAGAAGGGGCCCTCATTTTTTATACAAAAGGTTTTAAAATGGCTGTGGGTGTTTGGGCGGGTGTAGTAGGACCTTATTAACCGTTTATCTAAGGCGCTTGGCAAATCGCCATATATTTTTCAGGCAGAAATAAATGCCATACAGCTTTGTGCTATATCATCTCACATATTATGCTACATTGTCTCATCGGATGTCCAATCCAAGCTAGTTGGGAATATTCTCATGGTCCTAAATCAACTGGCTAGATACAACAAAGTAACTTTGTTGTGGGTTCTAGGCGATGAGGGTATTGAGAGTAACGAAGCAGCAGATAAACTCTCCAAAAAAGGAGCAAAACTCCGTTCATTGGACCAGAGCCATTGTGTGGATATCCAAATTCCCTTCTAGGGTCAATTATAGAGTCCCGGGAACGCGAGGTTAAAAGCCTACACTAAAATAATTTCCCGGGTATGAATCACTCTAAAAAATGCATGGCCTTTTCTAAAAAAGAAGGGCGACAGAGGTTCTTAAACTCAACAAACCATACCCAAAGCTACTCACTGACCATTGTCTGTTAAAATATCATCTTAATTAGATGGGCAAATCTGACACATACACGTACAATCTGTCATTTTTGCTCCAAAGAGGATGAAACATCAGACTATCTACTTAGCGATTGTAATGGTATTGCCCGCCTGAGACTTCGGCATCTTGGTTTGGGATTCTCTGATCCTTACAAAATTTCTTCGCTATCAACCAATGATGGTTGGTAGTGGTTTTGAAACTATGTGGCTCTTACTACTCTCCTTATATTAGTTTTACTATTATTATTAATAATTAAAAATGGCAAATTAAAAACTAAATAAAACATAAACTTTATTGATATTTATATTTAAAAAATATCAAATAATAGAGTTGAGTTTTCCAAACTATAAAATGAATAATCAGTTACTCTTATTATATTTTCTATTGGGTTTTTAATTTTTGTTTCTTTTCTTAATTATATATATGTGAAAATACTTATACACTATATTGCTAAAATTTTAATAAAATTAATTTTTCCCTTTTTATGATATTTAATTGAAAAAGTTATAGTTTTAATAAATACTTTTCACAAAAATTATCATAATATACTTTTTATGACTGATACTCCTATACTAAAACATCCTCCTCCGTTATATCTTTCTATAAATTTCTCTATGAAAGTTGATTTTTTATTATTATTCTTGTTTTTTTATTACAAAAATTTTTCATATACAATCAAATAAAAATAAATTGAAAAAAATTGCCATTTTTCGCAAATAGTCTTTTTTTTTAAAGCAAAAAAAAAAAACAATGTTTAAAATGTTCAAAGGTGTTTTCAAACATTTTCTTCATATATGCATGAGTACAAATATTAAAAACAAGAGCAAATACACCTCAGGCGATTATATCCCACATTTTGAGTTTATTTCTTTTTTTTTATATCCTTACGCGTATGTGACAGATATATAACCCGTGGGCTCATTGCTCTTAAATATGTGAAAATTTATGTTTTTTACTATACCATAATCATGAATACATACACATAGGTTAAAAGTTACCAGAGAATTTTAGAATAGAATATTAAGAAAAAAAATTTTTCTCAAGGAATCATCTTCAATTTATGTCCTCCATAATGCACAGGCTCAACGGTTATGTTTTGCCTAAAATTTTGTATTATATGTTTTGTGCGAAGAATATCTGCATTTCATTGGTATTCATTATTAAGTAAATGGGAGCATCGTTTTAACACTTAATTGTCCTGAAAAAGAAACTTCATCAAGACATTTTGCACACATAATTTTCGGTGATTATCATTTGAATATTATTCATGTGTGCCTTCTATGTGACACATTAAAATTATTTTCTACAATTTAACAGAAATACTATATACACTATATAAGTACACGTATATATTGTCTATACTCGTATATAAAGATTATATTGAAATGAATTAACTTGAGAAAATTCTGAAAATTTTTGAATACACAAACCTAGAAGAAATTAAATCTTTTATCATGATTAGCATTTACAATCTGAATAATTTATACAATTTTCTTTCATAATATTCTAAATGTTATTCATATTTCTATTAAATAAACGATAGTAGCTAAGATTTAAATTTATAGATATTTTTTTAAAATATTAATTTAAATATCGTACATTAAGAACAATTCACGTTTATTTGTGATTAGAGATAATTTTCTATTGCGCAAATATAAAGAGTTATCCATTTTGTAAATTAAAAAGTTTTTACTCTATTGTTTGATAGTTATTGAATAAAATTATTTATTATATTAATTATTTTTTAATATATAAGTTGTCATTTTATATAATAACTTTATAAATTATCAAATATTCATAAAAAATGATGATTCCTTGTTGCTGTTCCTAGGCGTTGGTGGTGGATGATGTCAATAAACAAAATTGACTATAAAAGAGCTCTGAAAACTCACAAGTTAATGTGAAGAAGCCATTATACGAGGTCTGTTCAAAAATAATCGGGAATTTTGAATTCCCGCGGGTTTGTGGCGTTCTGTTAGTAATTATGTCTCTCACTAATGCCGACAAAATCGGCGATTATGAGTGTTCAGTTAATTTTTGCTTACACGTGTTTTGACTCATCTTCGATTTTTGCTCAATTTCGACCAAAACAGCATCGCATTAACATTGCTAAGGAGCTGTCGGACTCTGTCCGCGACGAACCAAATTTGCTCCAGAGGGTCATAACTGTTGACGAATCATGGGTTTATAGTTATGACGTGAAAACGAAAGCTCAATCTTCCCAATGGAAGCTGCCGCATGAGCCAAAACCGAAAAAAGCGCCAAGTTCTTGCCACAAGGTAGAACGGTCAATAAGGAATATTACCTGCAAGTTATGCGCAACTTGCGCGAAGCAATCCGCCAAAAACACCCGGATTTGTGGAAGAACAAAAATTGGCTATTGCCATTTTTGGCCAAAAACAACACACTAATAATGCCGCAGCCACAGTATTCCCCAGATCTGGTCCCCTGCGACTTTTTCTTGTTCCCGAAACTGAAGAGCCCCATGAAAGAACGACGGTACGCTACGATTGAGGAGATAAAGACGGTATCGAAGAAGGAGCTGAACAAGATCACAAAAAATGATTTTTTGAAGTGCTTCGATGATTGAAAAAAACGTTGGCACAAGTGTATAATATCGCGTGGGGATTACTTTCAAGAGGACAAAAAAAGATATTCATAAATAAATAATTAATTTTTGAAAAAACACAAAATTCGCGATACTTTTTGAGCAGACATCGTATCTTCAAACGGTAACTGGCTGGTGTGAATTTTTAAATTTTCGATATTTTTAATGAGGTTTGTTTGATTAATACCTGATCTTAATAAGAAAAAAAATTCTATTTGTAATTTTTATTACCATTTTTCCTTATAGTTTTTTATACCTCTATACACTTAGTCTAATATATTTTTATCTTTCGTTTCCCATCTAAAAAACAATATCTCCAACTCTTCAAAATAGCGGTTTATTTCAGCAATTACATCATCGTTTGAGCTAAATATTCTTACGCCGAGCGTTTTTTTTCATATTCAGAAATTGTTGGGATTAGCTTTAACATCGCCAAATATTCTTTTGAAATTGACACATTTACGTATTTATGGTCAATATTGAGCATTAGCGGCATCCATCTTGCGAAAAGCTTTCTCATACCCAAAAGATCAATAACAAAGATGTGGAGTCGCCAAAAACTTCTCTGAGCTCCGCTTTAAGCTTATCGGTCATTTTTCTTTTTTAAATAAATATTTTATCATTGCTCGATTTTTTCCATTGTTGTAAAATCACAAAAGTTATATAATTTTAAATGGTTGTCACTCGCAAATTAAATAATGCATCTACTTAAAAATTTAACAGAATTATGGGTTATATTTACCTTAAAGATTTATTTAAATCTTACCTTAAATAATAACAGCACTATCTCTTACTGAGGCCAGGTATTAATCGTACAACCCCTCTAGTAAAAGTAACTTTCTAGTATGCATTTTACTCTTAGAGTCTCATTGGTCTGTATTTCTTTGAAAATGAAGAAGAAGATATTGTTACTGTCAATTCTAAGTGCTACAACTGTATGATAACCGACTATTTTTCATCTAAACTTGAAGATTTCAATTTTAGCTTTATTGCGTGAAAAATTCACAGAACGCTTGATTTAGAGATTTGGTGATGGGAGGATGAAGATCGTTCGATTATTAACTGTTTAATTTTTTCTTGTAAAAATACATAAAAAATTGCATTTACACAGATAATTTTCGAACTTTTGAGCAGTTAAAAATAAATATCCGTCAAAATACAGCCCGAAATGTGAAAAAGTCATTGAAAAAATAATCTCAAAAGAATCGTGTTCTCTAAGAAGTTTATGAGAATAAATTGAATATTTTATATTTTACACCAAATGGCAAAATGCAGATAATATAATTCAATAAAATTATAATAAAAATCTATATTTTAAGTATGTTTTATTTATTTTCACTTTCCAATGCGCAAATTGTATAACCTTTTACTCTTAAGTGTAAGAATTATTAGAAATAATAAATAAAAAAGAAATAATATTTTTGGATACATTTTTTTTGTTATTTTTTAAACTATGGCTAGAAGCAAAAAAATATTTAAACAATTCTTTTTATTAATTTATTATATGGTATTTGCAGAAACAGTGAGGGTCGTTCAATAAGTCCTTAGAAAAAGATGGAAAAAAACTGTTTTTTAAAAAAAAAAATTTATTTTTTTAGGATAATCTCCTTTTAACTCTATACACTTTTCCAACAGTTTTTCCAAAATTTTTATCCCGTCCAAAAAATAGGATTTCGGAAGTTCTGCAAAATACTCATCCGTTTGAGCAATGACGTCCGCGTTGGAAGTGAACCGTCGTCCGCCAAGCCATTTCTTCAGATTGGAGAAAAGAAAATAGTCACTCGGGGCCAAATCTGGTGAATAAGCGGGATGCTGCAACAATTCCATTCTGAATTCCACAATTTTGGCCATGGAAACAGCGCAGGTGTGCACACGCGCATTGTCCTGATGCAAGAGGATTTTTTTCTTCTTCAGATGGGGGTGTTTCTCTTTGATTTCCTCGCTCAACCGTTGCAATAACGACGCGTAATACGCTCCTGTTATTGTTTTTCCTTTTTCCAAGTAGTCGACAAAAATGATGCCCTGCGAGTCCCAAAAAAACCGTGGCCATCACCTTGCCGGCCGATGGCACAGTTTTTGCCTTCTTCGGAGCCCGTTCACCCTTGAAAATCCACTGTGATGACTGTCTCTTCGTTTCTGGAGTATCGACGAAGGAATTCGGCAGGATTGCGATGAAAGAGTGCCAACATAGCCTCAGAGTCCACTACACGATTGCGCTTATTCTCCTCTGAGAGCAAACGCGGCACCCATCTTGCCGAAATTTTTTTCACAGACAATTTTTCATGCAAAATTGAAGCCACTGTACCTTGTGATATGCCCGTGGCCTCAACTAATTCGCACACTTTAATTCGCCGATCGTTCAAAATCAGATCGTGGAGTTTGTCGATGATTTCAGGAGTAGACACCTCAACTGGGCGTCCTGAACGATGTTCATCTATTGTGGATGAACGGCCACATTTAAATTCATTCACCCAATTGAAAACCGTCGCAAACACAGGTGCAGATGTGCCATGAACTGCATCCAACTCGGCTTTGATTTCTTTCGGGCTTAAGGATTTCAAATGGAGATGTTTGATGACAGCCCTAAACTCACTTTTTTCCATTGTTATGCACAAATAAATGTCGTTAACTTTAATCGACGATAGAAATTGACCTACGCTATGGATCGAGCTGAAATTTTGACAGCTTTCCTGTGGATAATGCTACTTACAAAAAAAACTAGTCGGTATCTTTACCGACACTACGAGCGCAATCGGATTTTCTAAGGACTTATTGAACGACCCTCGTACCAAAATATTTACTCTTCCGCTCAAAGTAAGCTCCAATATCAAATGTATATACTATCTGTTATGACTTCCTAATTGATAGCTATCATTGGAATTCGATTAAATAAAAAATATTCGAAGTTTTTCAATAGTCATGTTAAAAATAAAAGTAAATAAAAGTCCTTTTTCGATAGTGCTTATTTGAATGCTATTCATTCCATTTCGAATCAGTTGAATTTTATTCATACTAAAATGTATCTCCCATGATTTAAATAACAAAAATAAACTATATAAAAGTCTATAGTGAATAAATATCTAAACGAATTGAAGTGTATTCTACGAATGCACATATTCATTCATATGAAGTTGGCTCTGTATATCTATCAATATTCATACAATTAGCGACATCTGTGTTGAGCAGTAGTTAATCTCATATTCGATGAGTTTTCAAAGTGCAAGTACTTGTACATCGACAGTATTATCTGTTTTTGAAAAGCCTTTGAACTTCATAAACAAACAATTTCAATCAAGGATTCATTACAAGTGCTTTTACTTACTTTGCTCGTATTTACGAGTTGTAACATTGCTACTCCTTACATCAATCATGAAAATTGAATATTTTTTTTATTTTATATTTAACAGCAGAAAATAGACAATTTATATTTTTGCCATATTTATATTATTGTATATTCATGATAATACTCGTAGTTTAAATAAATTGATTTAAATAAATAAAAATGAAAATTTATTCCATTTGATAATAATAACAATAATTATAATACAAGGTTTCGATTTAGTATGAATTGTAGTCAAGAGAAACTCATTGAAAATCGGAAGTTCATATCGGAAGTAGTATAAACGCAATTTCATTCTCGTTTTCAAGGACAGTTCGGATGTCTAGTTATGATGATAAGAAATCATTGAATGCCTTCATAATTATTAAAATATTATTTCAAATTCATAATTTTATGATTTTTACAAATTCGATATTTGGATCCAAATAACATTTCGTAAAAGTTATAACAGAAAAGGTTATCTCCAGTTAATGTTTTGGAAAGTAAAGTTAATTAAAATATATTTCATAATTTAATTTTTTTTTTATTACATTACTTAAGGTATGTCATTTTATATAAAATATAGGGTTTTCCAAAAGGAGTGATATGATTTCTTTTTTTAAAAAAACATACTAATTGTTAAGGAAATTTAAATGTTTTTTATTTAATGTGAAGCACAATCGATACAATTGAGTTCTGAATATAACGTAATTCAAATGGCATCCACGACTTCTTTAACAGGAACGAATTCGATGAACCCAATTTTCGACCACTTTTTCCACTAAATCAAGTCGTATGTTATGAATAGCACGTTCAATATTGACTTCTAAAGCTTGAAGAGAGTCTGGTTTATTGCTAAAGACCAATGACTTTAAATAACCTCACAAGAAATAGTCTAATGGTGTTAAATCACAACTTCTTGGAGGCCATTCAATGTCACAATTTCTTGAAATAATCGAATTTCCAAACTTTTCTGGCAATAATTCGGTTGTTGCACGTGCTGTGTGGCATGTAGCCCCGTCTTGTTGGAACCAGATGTTGTCAAGATCATCTTCTTTCAATTTCGGCCATAAAAAGTTGGTTATCATCGATCTATACTGCTCTCCATTGACAGTAACGGTGTTACCAGCTTCATTTCGAAAGAAGTACGGACCGATGATTCCACCAGACCAAAAACCACACCAAACTGTCAATTTAGGTGAATGTAATGGGTATTCATGAATAATTTGTGGATTTTCTTCGCACCAGAATCGACAGTTTTGTTTATTTACCGCACCACTCAGATGAAAGTGAGCGCACGAAAAGTTGCAATTGGAGAACGATTATTTCGATAATAAAATTGAATAATTTGTAAACGTTGTTCTTGCGTATATCTCTCCATGATAAAACTACAAATATTACTGAATACAATGAAAAAAAAGACAGATCGTGACATATTACAAATGGCCGAAACGTCACTTAGAAATCATATCTCTCTTTTTCAAAAACCCTATATAATATTATTCAAATAAAGGCGACAGAACTTCTTCCATGACGCAATTCTTTTGAGGTAATTAGTAATGACTTAACCGATGTTAGTATTATTTAAATGCTCTAAAATTTGCCTAAATACAATTTTTTATATTATCTTATAAGAAAAAGTCCAATAGTGTTAAATTGCTCAATTTTCAAAGCCAATTAACATCACCAAATTTATAAATCACACGTGATTTTCGGTGCTGTTTTGTTAAAAAAGAAAACGTATGGTCCAGATTAAAATCTTTAAAGTTTAATCCAAAAACAAAATTGGTCATAGCGCTCAGAATTGACGGTAACGGTCTGTCCTTATATTTTTTTAATGAAATTTCGGAGCCAAATAAAAACTAGATAGTATATTTTTTGTAGAAACAATGAATTTTTCACAATTACTTGTGGGTTTTTAGAGCCCCACATTTGGTAATTTTGCTTACTAAGTGAAAAATTATCCTAATCGCTAAAGAAAATTTGTTCCAACATTCAATTAACATAATTCTGCATATTGAATAGTTGACTTTTTGATAATTTAATTATATACAATTAAAAATGGCAAATATTACTGAATACAATGAAAAAAAAGACAGATCGTGACATATTACAAATGGCCGAAACGTCACTTAGAAATCATATCTCTCTTTTTCAAAAACCCTATATAATATTATTCAAATAAAGGCGACAGAACTTCTTCCATGACGCAATTCTTTTGAGGTAATTAGTAATGACTTAACCGATGTTAGTATTATTTAAATGCTCTAAAATTTGCCTAAATACAATTTTTTATATTATCTTATAAGAAAAAGTCCAATAGTGTTAAATTGCTCAATTTTCAAAGCCAATTAACATCACCAAATTTATAAATCACACGTGATTTTCGGTGCTGTTTTGTTAAAAAAGAAAACGTATGGTCCAGATTAAAATCTTTAAAGTTTAATCCAAAAACAAAATTGGTCATAGCGCTCAGAATTGACGGTAACGGTCTGTCCTTATATTTTTTTAATGAAATTTCGGAGCCAAATAAAAACTAGATAGTATATTTTTTGTAGAAACAATGAATTTTTCATAATTACTTGTGGGTTTTTAGAGCCCCACATTTGGTAATTTTGCTTACTAAGTGAAAAATTATCCTAATCGCTAAAGAAAATTTGTTCCAACATTCAATTAACATAATTCTGCATATTGAATAGTTGACTTTTTGATAATTTAATTATATACAATTAAAAATGGCAAACTTTTAGCTAATTAAATTTTTTTTTAAATAATATTTTTATTTGATAACTGTCAAATGTCAATATTGTACTTTTCAAACCACAAAATGGATAATCCATTAGTCTGACGCCATATTAATTAATAATACTTATATTAACACAATATTCTTATACAAAAGTGTATATACTATTTTAGTTAGAGTTACTAAGCTTAATCTGTTACATTTTAATTTATTTTAGTTTCCAGTAATTAAGATAGTACCGAAACCATAAGAACTTTTACTTTAAACTTAAAGACGTTCGGAATGTGAATATATTGTTTCAACACAAATGCTATCAAAATTTCAATTTAATTCTACTTTTGTATACTATTAAATTTGTAAACTATTGTAATATTCAACTTCCAATTAGGTATATACGATGAGGATTAGATGAAATAAATAATAAATTTTAAGAATTGAAAGCAATTTAACTTTCAATTCTTAAAATTTATTATTTATTTCATCAATTTAAATTGAAATAAATAAAAATTACGGGATTATCGGAAATGTAAATCAAATTTTTATAATGAATTTAAATTAACTTGATATTTTATTCGAGATTCCTCCTCCTTATAGGTACTTGGGTTGCTATCGAATGGGCTGAAAGAGAGAACCATCGTCGTTGGTACAAAAGGGGCACTGTGAATTCTTTTTTGGTCGAGTCATAGTGCGGTTGGAGCAGGCTAGGGAAAGCATTTCCATCTAAGGCTCTCCCAACTCGGTTAACGATCGGCTCGATCCATTTTTTTTTCCTCTTCTTTCTTTCTATTTGTTTTTAGCTTTCCTTTGAGACTTGTTTTTTTTTTTTATTCTTTTCCTCTTTTTATTTTTTTTTTCTTAAAAAAACAATTTTCTTTTGTTCTACACAATTTTTTTCTTAATTTTTTTACTTTTTACCTTCTCTCCCAATCCCTATTCCACTCCCTCTTTGAGTTTTTTTATAATTTCTTTTTCCTCTCATTTCTTTTGTTTATTATTATTTTTTTTTCTTGGGTGTCTCCATTGTCCCCTTTATCTTTTTCGTATGATTTTTACTGATTATAGTGAGTGTGAGAGCACATTTCAGCAATAATATCGAACAAACCTCCTCTCTCCCTCCCCCCCCCTCAACCATCAAAATTTTTCCATAAAGCAGCAAGCATGCCCAGCTAAAACAAGTGCACTCTGTGCATGGTCGTTATTGAGCATACTGCTGTGGAACTTAATTATTTTTTTAATCTTAATTATAATACCTTTTATATCCCTGTCCAACAACCAAGGAATTCTTCTCTAATTTTTGTCCATACCATAACAAGGAACATATCAAGGCATATATTCGCCCCAAGCTAGAATATAATGCCCATGTATCCCATTGCACTTACTAGTCAAACAGTGAAATTGATAGGTGTCATTAGACTCACTGGAACAACCTTAGATTTATAGAAGAACTGGATAGGTCACTACACAAAAATTCTGTCCAAATTTTTTCTAGAATACATTTGTAAGAACGCACACACTTTCAAAATAACCTTTCACGAAAATACTTCGTATTCTGAAATAAAAGCTTCCTATTTACTGCCGTGAAGAATAAAACTATTTATGCAAATATATTAATTTATACTGACTTGTTCGTAAACTATTTAAAATTGAATTAAACTGCACTTAAACTTTCACTTCACGATAAGAAACTAATTTGAAACAAAAGTATGCAAGCATTTCGGTATGCTACCACTTTCATGGACAATGGTTTATCTTAAAACTCTCCGAAAGTCTACAAAATTGAGACACTTGATATTTGATTGTTATTTACAAAATAAATTAAAAAACCTAAAATATAATTGAATTTAATACCAAAAGATTGAGAAAAAAATTGTTGATTTCTGTCATGTTCAAATTATATTTTTAATCGGAATAAGTAAATTAACTTTGAATATTAATTATGCTTTTGGAATTGAAAATATTTCTATTATGAAAACTATTGTAGATGTCAGTGGGTGTCATGTCTATATAAAATAATCTACACAAAAGTATGCAAGCATTACGATTTCTCGCCGCTTCTGCAATAATTTAGACAGAAAATTGTGTATATATGTTTATATACGAAAATCTGACGTTCGGGTCTATCTAGGTATTTTTCAACCTAAGGGAACACTGACGTAATGCTTCCTGTCTTTGTTTATTTTATCGTATTTTTCATAAACAGTATCCCAGTGAATTGGGCAGTTGCATTCCGCAACTGTAATTCACTGGTGCTGTAAGAACGCAGTAAAAGCCTCACACTAATGCAGCAAATTTGACGCAATACTCTGACTCTCGCAGCAAATTTGACGCATCTGAACTTTCTTCAAAAAGTGTTCCAGAACCCGCGCATAGTACTACTACTTATAAGTTTTTTTTTTTAATTTTAAGTTTATTTATATTTTCTGTTATAATATAACTGATATTAATTCTTATTAAATTCGATTATTCGTATACTTATAGAAGTGTTCATTTTAATTAATATTATACTTTTTATATTAAAAAATATATTTAAGAAAATGCAACTTCTACGAAAAAATATAGCTTTAAAATTTATTTTGTTTTTATTTCTCATAAGCTTTACTCAATAATTTTTAAAAATTATTACAGAATCGGCATAGTCTCACTATTACTTTTATACCCGTTTCGCAAAGAATGCACATTAGTTTATCCTGAATCCTCTTTTCGGATGTACTGTAAGATATAGAGATTCTTTTGTTAGCTGCTAAATCCGAATGCGGAATGCTCTGCCTTACTCGGTTTTCCAAAATCATTACAATCAACAGCAAAATACACTGACATATGTTTCGCGCACTTCTACCATTTGATGGTTGTCATAATTGGACCTACTGAGCAAGTAATTTAAGCCATAGTGACAAAATTTCGTAACCATTTTACGCTATTGGACATCAAACGCAGAGTGCGTACATAGGAATATATTGCTGCCGTAGCGTTCAGTGTTGGTGAAGACCGTCGCTCCGTCATTCCATCGCCAATCATACTAATTCGAAATTGTGCTAATTTTATATTCCTAATTCGGAATATAAAATACTGCTCGTGCAAGAACTGAAACCGAACAACCTGCCAAAGCGTCAAATTTTCAGTGATTGATTGACGGCCGCAACGTTACCGTCAATCATCGGTCTGTATTTTTGAAAGATGACGCTGACCGCAACGTTTAGTCAATGGCGTACGCTGTCGCTCCAAAACCACATATATTGTAGTTCATATTAAAATATTTAAGTTTGAGTTAAAAAAAAAATCGGTTAACATAAGGCCATAACGTTCAGATATCATATACTGTTCCCGAATATAATGACAGCTTTTTCACAGTGTTTTGGGGATTTTCAAAGTATCATGTACAGTAATTTGCTTATTGACGTATCCATCGAGCAAGAAATAAGCCTTGTCGCTGCAAAATATAATTTTTTCTTAAAGAAAGAAAAACAATTTTTTTTATAGATTATTTTACGCGTTCTTTTAATAATTAAAAGATTCATAACCTAAAATGGCAAATTTTTAGTTAAATAAATTTGATCTTAAATACTATATTTATCGAATTTTTTTTTACTCAAAATGGAAGAATTGTACGTGGTCGACATGTGGTTTCAACAAGATGGCGCTACATACCATACAGCACAAGAAACAATGAACATACGAGGTCTGTTCAAAAAGCATCGCGAATTTTGAATTTCCGCGGGTTTCGTATTCGATTTTCGATTTTTTGTGGCGTTATTTTGGTACTCATGTCTCTCACTTATGCCGACAAGTTCGGTCATTTTGAATTTTTAGTTAATTTTTGACAGCTGCTTTGCTTGCACGTGTTTTGGCTCGTCTTCGATTTTTGCTCAATTTCGACGAAAAACAGCATCGCATTAACATTGTTAAGGTGCTGTTGGACTCTGTCCGCGATGACCCTAATTTGCTCCAGAGGGTCCTAACTGGTGGCGAATCATGGGTTTATTGTTATGACGTGGAAACCAAAGCACAATCATCCCAGTGGAAGCTGCCGCATGAGCCAAGACCGAAAAAATCGCGCCAAGTTCGGTCGAATGTGAAGGTTTTGCTTACAGTTTTCTTCGATTGCAGGGGCGTGGTGCATCATGAGTTCTTGCCACAGGATAGAACGGTCAATAAGGAATATTACCTGCAAGTTATGCGTAAGTTGCGCGAAGCAATGCGCCAGAAATACCCGGATTTGTGGAAGAACAAAAATTGGCTTTTGCACCATGATAACGCCCCTGCTCATGCATCATTATTATTTCATAATATAAACACCCATTATATGTTATACAAATATCATAATTAACAGTTAATTGTTATTTAAGGTGTTTCTTTTCACAGGAATTTACACAAAAATAACCAAAAATACAAATTTACCCTTGAAACAGAATTATCTAATTTGTAGAATTTTTCATTAAAAAAAAAATGAATTCATGAACTCGTTGAAAATTTATTTATTTAGAATAATTTCTCAAGAGAAAGGACGAACAAATTTTGCAAAAGAAAATATTTAAAAGACGTTATAATTATTTGCGATTAAAAAGATTTTCTTTTGTATATAAATTTAGTTTCAAATAATTTTCGAAATTTTCAAAACATTAATAATAAAGTTTTTCGAAAGATTTCTTAAATAATTCAAAAGAAAAGTTCAAATTGCTTTTTATTTGAATTTCAAAAATTCTCACTCAATTGTACTCGTATCTACTTCTACTGGCCATAAAGGAATTGTTTTCTATTCAAATATTTATGTACCTATTTCCTAATTAATAGACTATATTGAGTAAGGGAACATTTTCAGTTCACCAATGTTTATTTATTTATTTTATAAGACGATAGACATTATTAAAAGTTGCATATTTAATATTTATTAATTGATTTATTTAAGATCATCGAGCGGTGAATAAAATTGTTTGTATTAAATTTTGTATTCAGGCAATAAAGAGTCAACTTTAAGAGTGAATAATTTAAAATGAATTTATCACAATAAAAAATATCGCTTAAAAGAAAAGTATTCGATGTAATATTTAAATTACTGGGTTGTTCGGAAAGTAATTTCGTTTTTTTTATAAAAATGAAAGACGATTTTCTTATAGTGAATTAATATTTTATTCTGATATTTTTTATTTAAGTGAATCATTCAATTTGTCCAACTAATGACTTCAGAATTGATTCGTTGTGTAGCTCGGTAGAAGCTCAAAATAAACGATTCCTTTGGAATTGCACCAAACAGATAGCATAACCTTTTTTTGACGACAATTGGCTTTCGAAGTGCTTTGAGCCAATTCATCTTTACTACTGCAGGATGTTTTGCCCTTAACATTGTTGTAGACAACCCATCTCTCGTCCCCAGTGATGATACGCTTCAAAAATTGATCATTTTCTTGGCGTTTGTGAAGTAAATCACAAACGTCAATGCGACGGCACAAATTTTTACCCAAAAGAAGATGAGGTTTGACATTAAACCTAGCAGTTTTAAATTATCATGAACGGTCGAATTTGATAAATTTAATCTCTCTGCGATCTCACGAGTAGTTATTCGCCAGTTTGGATCAATTAATGCCTTTATGGTGTATTCATCAGCTTCAACTGGCCTTCCAAAACGCGGTGCATCTTCGAGATCAAAATTGCCGGATTGAAATTTTGCAAACCAGTTTTGGCACTGGCGCTCACTTAACACATCTTCTCCATACTATTTTTCTACAGTAAAAAGGTAAAATATGCCGAAAATTCTGTTTTTCACTTTCCATATTTAAAAGGGTATCAACCAAAAACTACTGTGCAGAATCAATCGAATTTTTTCACAAGCAAGCCTTGCTAAGTCAGCTGTCAAAATACATATGATTATGTGGCTTAAGTACGAAGTTGGTTGTGAAAAAATACAATTAAGTCCTCTGTTGAGAAAAAGCAAAATTACTTTCCGAACAACCCAATATAATACAAAAAGCTACCAGGTGTATAAGTTTAAATCCGCTGTTTTTTAGTCAATAAAACAAATATTTTCACAGAAAGCAAAAACAAATTTATTCAAAGTATTTGCCCTCACTAGCTACACATTTTTCCATCTCTCGGGTAATTAGTGGATACCACGTCAAAAAAATTCCTTCTCTTTCGAGACAAATTCCTTCTGGTAGACGGAAGGGGCCAGGTCTGGTGAATAAGCGGGGTGGGGTAGCACCCCCCGTTGAGTGTCTCCAAGTAGTTTCGGGCTGTTTTTGACGTGTGCGATGGTGCGTTGTCGTGGAGGAAAATCAGCTTGTCATGTCTTTGTTGATAATCCGTTCTTTTTCCACGCAGAGCACGGTGCAATTTGATCAGTTGTTGGTGGTAGCGGTGGGAATTGACAGTTTCACCAGGTTTCAACATCTCATAATAGACGATACCCTGCTAATTCCATCAAACGCACAGCATTATCTTCCGTCCGAAGCGATTTGGTCTTGGGGAAGATGTTGATGGTTGACCGGGATCAACCCACGATATCTTCTGTTTAGGATGCTCGAAATATATCCACTTTTCATCACCTGTCACAATCCGATGCAGGAACGACTTTCTTTTTTATCTGGCGAGCAAGATTTCGCATGTGTTTTGGCGTTGCTCCATCTGCCTATCTTTCAATTCATGCGGCCCCCATTTTCCGATCTTTTCAATCTTCCCCATGGCACGCAGATGCATGGAAATTGCTGGTTGAGTAACACGCAATTGCTCCGCGAGCATTTTTTACGATTGGGTATCATCTTCGTCCAAAAGAACCTGCAATTGATGGTTCTCAACCTTCCTAGACCGATTTTCACGCTTCTTGTCCCAAAAATCAAAATTGCCGTCTTTGAACCGTCGAAACCAATCTCGGCACGTTGTTTCCGATAAATCACTGTCACCATAGGCCTCCATAAGCATACCATGCGATTCGGCAGCCGATTTCTTCAAATTGAAGCAGAAAAGGAGAGCTTCCCGCATATGCTCTATTTCTGGCACAAAACTAGACATGATTACCAAAGGAAAAATGTATATTGTTGGACGAATGTGCACTGAATAATGTTGACAGATGTGAAACTGATAAAATGAAAGTATGACATGCCCATGTTAGCTTAATACGCTCACTCACGCCATCTTTGACCAAACAGCGGATTTAAGATTATACCCCTGGTAAAAAGTTTTATTCTCGTAAAACTTTTAAAAATATTTCCTTAGGTACACTTTTTGCAAATCTTGGAAACTGTTATTATAGTATTCTGGTTATAAAAAAAATATTCGATGGTATTCCATCACTGATAATAGTAAGCAAACTCAAATGTATTTGTATGTGAATGTTAACTAAAATATTTGAAAAAAAATTAAATTTTAATTAGAAAACTTATTAAATTTTAAGATAAAAATCTAAAAATTTCCATATTTTGTTAAATTCTTTTTCTTGTAAATTAATTTTCAGATGGCATTTCGTAGAAGAGGAAATTTCGATGTGCTTTGGTGGTTAACATTGCTGGTCGTATTAGCACAAATTGCTTTCGGTTGTGATCGCACCCCTGACGGTAGTGGTGCCAACAAATCCCCAGCTGATGGTAGATTTCTCATCAGAATAGCTGGCAATCCGGAGAAGTATCTTCCTGGGGATACATACAAAAGTAAGTACGAGGATTATGCATAACAATAAACGCACTTTGTCCATACACCCCGTCTGGGAATACTGGTTTCCTTCACAAGCTCGATTCAATTCTTTTTCTACCAATCTTATTTGTACTCGCCACAATTTAGAAAAAAACTGAAATTTTCATCGAGCAGCATTTCATTTTGCACTGTTCTGCATATTGTTAAAAGTTTTTATTATCTTGAACAAAGAAAATATTCATTTAACAAACAAGACTGGAATAGAGTCAAAATAGCTACGAATACCCGGCACACATTTGATTATATCCTTTCTAATTGTTTTCGGTTTTTTTTTCTTCAAATTATTTAAAATATGCGCAGACTTTCTTTAGTTAATACTGAAAACCTTATATAAGAAAAAAATTTCAATTCTTTTAAAGTTGGAATATTATTTAAAACAATAGTTAATTAAAAAAAAAATTTATTCTATACGAGTACGAAGATGTTTGCTAAAGAAATTCATAGTTTTCTTATGATTATATTGTTATTATTATTTTAAAATAAAATTCAATTAAATGGAAATTTTCATAAAAACTCAAAAAGCAATACAAAAATATTTTTTTTTATATCCAGTTATCCATTTTTTAGTTTGAAAAGTATAGTATTATTATTTTAAAAAATTTCAAATATAAATATATTATTTAAGATAATATTTATTGATTATTAAATATGACATTTAATATTTTTATCCACTTCTTCAAAGCCAATTGTGAAAAAACCTATTATAAATACAGAAATCCACGCCTCTTCAGGTAAATCAATTACCACTCCCTCACAATTCCCAAAGACCTTCAACCCATCCCCGATCCACCAGTGAACAAGTTGACACACTAGAAAGATTAATGTAGTGAGGAAGAGTGTTGTGAAAGTTCGCGTACCTCTCATCGACGCCGTCTTTTCTTTCACGCTAACACTTCCACCACGTCCTTTATTTTCCCTTTATTTATGTACAGTCCAAGACTTTTCGCCGCTGGCTCAATTTCGATGCAGGCCACTCGTACACCTCTTTCTGATCGATACATAATAGCTGTCTACCATTGGGCCTATTTTGCTACTCGCAAGTACTTTGGAGTACTTGCCCAATGGAACGCAGAGCTTTCTGACAGAAGTAAAATATAACCTCAAAATACTGAGTTTATTCAGCTTGTCAACGTGAAGTGGAGTGGATGTGTTTCGGAGAATCTTTGAATTTGATAAATATTACAGAATATCTAATAATTGGACCTATAACGAGGGTAAAGGATTAATAAATGTTGTACGAAAACATTTAAGTTTAAATTAATTTAATAATCCATTATTATCCATATTTTCAAACATTTGCTGTCTCACACGTTCACCATTGTTGCTGTCAATTCCTTCAAATTCTGCGTAATTCTGTATATTGTTGACTTCATTATCTAAATATTCTATGTCACAGAAATCATTTTCAGTTAAGTTTCCAAAACCCTTAAACGGGAGAACTAAATATCTACTTACACCGTACGCTGAGTCTCCAAGTAACACTCCTCCTGGTATAATTATGGACTCATCCTCAGTAATACACCTGTAAAATGCCGATTTTCGTAGAAGCGGTGCATCGAGCAATCGCACCAGGTTCACCACAGTGCACATCTATAAACTTTTTCTCGGCGTTTAAAATTCGCTGTAAAAGCAGACTATAATATTTAGAACGATTGATTTTAATATGAGTTCCATCAATAGCCCCAACAACACCGGGTACACCTTTCATAGCTGTAAATTGTATCTGGTTATTTTGGATTTCGGATGCTGTTAGCTATTTTATGTAATTGGCACTCACTTCAACAATCCATTTTACGACGCGGTATAAAATTCGATGGACACTGCTTTCTGTGACATCAAATCTGTCTGCAATTTGTCGGTACACTTTCAGTATTTTCTAGAAACCACAACGTGATGTATATTTCAACATCAAAACCAACTGCAGTACGTCCTCCATGACTTGGATGGTGTAAAAACACACTCCAGTAATATTTGATTCCACTTCTTGTCGCTTTTGCTGCACGAATAAAGTAAACATAACAAAAATGTGACACTTCAACATAACCAACGAACCCGCTAAGCCATCTATTTTCATTTTGGGGACTAAAATCCCCCTAACATAAATTGTATGCGTAACTACTCATGCGATCTCTTCATTTGTATGAGCAAGAGTAGCTGCGAGTAGTTAAAAGCTTTTTTGAGTAGCAAAACTTTCCCAATTTTTGTCTTCGGCTAATGTCAACGTCTTCGGCGCTTGTTTAAAGCGTGTCAAACTTAATGAGGATGGGTACTCCTTATGCTTTCCCCTGACTAGCGAACTACTTTTACCAGCGCCTGATTAAAGTCAACTCACGATAGTGGGTCTTCTAGCCGGAGACCATTGTATTGGGTTGTCCGGGAAGTAATTTCGTAATGAAGCGTAATAGGATTTAAATGTATTTTTCACAACCAACTTCACACTTAAGCCGCATAGTCATATGTATTTTGACAGCTGACTGTATGGAGAAGATGTGTTAAGTGCCAAAACTGGTTTTCAAAATTTCGATCCGGCAATTTTGATCTCGAAGATGCACCACGATCTGCAAGGCCAGTTGAAGCTGATGAAGACACAATAAGGGTATTAATTGATGCAAACCGGCGAATAACAACTCGTGAGATCGCTGAGAGATTATATTTATTTGAAACGGCTAGGTTTAATCACAATGCTCGACATATGGGTTCTTCATCTTCTTATGGGAAAAAAATTGTGCCGTCACATTGACGTTTGTGATTTACTTCTCAAACGCTAAGAGAATGATCCATTTTTGTAGCGTATTATCACTGGGGGGGGGGGGGGGGACGAGAGATGGGTTTTGTACAACAATGGGGAGCGCAAAAGATCCTTGAGTAGAAAAGAAGAACCGGGTCAAAGCATATCGAAAGCCAATATTCATCAAAAAAATGTCATGCTATCTGTTTGGTGGGATTTCAAAGAAATCGTTTATTTTGAGCTTCTACTGATCAATACAGCGATTAATTCTGAAGTACACAGTCATCAGTTGGACAAATTGAATTTAAATAAAAAAGGCTAATAAATGTACTATTGGGTTGTCCGGAAAGTAATTTCGTAACAAAACGAAATTACTTTCTTGATAACCAAATATAATAAAATATTATTATGATAAATAATGGCAAAATATTGTCAATAGAATTAAATATTAGATTAATAAAAATTAAAATTAAAAGTATTTTATATTAAACGTTACTTTCCAAAGCATAAATTGGATAATACTTTATTATTATAATTCACGACACTTTAGTTTTAAGTATGGAAAATATTTTTTTTAAAAATCGTTCTTATACCAATTATAAAAAAATTTATATTAAAAACAGTGTAAAAATTCTCAAATTATTCGAAAAAGGTTTTTAAATAAATTTTACCAAGGCGAATCAGCACGAAAATTATTATTAATTTTCTTCTATTTCGAGATTTTACGTTCTTATGCTCATTATCAATTTATATTCATGGCTGAAAATCAATAAAATTAAAGTATTGTATTTTTACCAAAAAATAAGGTATAAAATTCATTCACTTTCCTTCCATATACTTTGGTTTTTGTACCTTTATTATTACGAGTAAATTGATTATAAATTGAGTATACTTCATCATGCCTTATTGATCCTATAACAAAGTAAAATTTCACAATAAAAATAAAATAAAAATTTATTTTCTTAACAAATCATATTTGATTTTTGTATTATAATTTCTTTCCATTTTCACAATTTCAGTTTTTTCACCATTTTTTCTGTTATTTATTTGTAGTGGTAATTTCTTTTCTATAAGTTCTGATCCTTACTAAGTTCCAATGTAATCTGTAGCATTTATTAAAATGAAGGAATTTTTGCATGTCTTTATATAATAGATAGTAAATTGACAATTTTTATAATATAATTTCATGTAGACTTCAATTTTGGTCGATTTTTATTGAATCTTAAAAAATAATTGAATAGGAAAAGACATTTTTATATATAAATGCGAGTACGTTTGGGAAATTTTATTGATGTTTTGTGATGAACAGAATATTTATTTTTTGCTTTCTTTTTCATATTAGAAGATTGATGTTAATTATTTTGGGCAATGAAAAATATTGAAAATATTCTTACACCCGTAAAAGAAGGTGTTATGTTCATCGATGTGAATATTTTGTAGTATATACATAAAGAGTAAAAAATGCTTTGTTGAGTTAGAGGATAGGTGGTGGGGTTTCGTTGAACCTCAAAGCATAATCAACTGTTTTTGTTTTTTTTTTTAAATTTTGAGAATGGATCACCCTTCTCTCATAGTCTTGTTCCTATGCCTGAAATGAAAGTGTGGGCCCGGCCAACTAGACCTGATTGATGTAAATTATTAATTTTATTTTTATTTCCGTTTACTTGTGTTGCTAAGTAACGGCCATTTCTAAGGTATTTTGCTTTATGGCTCCAATTTTTTGACTTCTCCATAAATAGTTGGCTTAAACTGCAAAATTGTTTATGGTTTTTTTTCATCTAAACCAGACCCTTTAAAAAACCTTACAAAAAGAAATCAATTTGGAGGCCTAGCGGAATCTGCATTATTCGAAATCATTTGGTCACCGAAAAGTTCTCGAAGAATCCGCTGTGGCGCCATTCTGCTGAAACTATATGTCAAAGTTGTTCGGAACTGCCAGCCATAATAAGTTCTCTATCGTGATCGGGTATATGCGACTTTGCCGCATCAATAAAACTGAATCTCACCGATGGCTTGAATAATGTTGTTGTATAGGTCACAAAATGTTTTTGATTTATTGGCATAGACCAAAAACTAGAGCACGTGTGTGCGAAACTAGAGAACGCGTGTCAAAGATAGCATATTCATCAATTTAACAATTTTTTTTTTATTTGTAGAACTCATGTATAAGATATCCGGACGTCATTTTAATTTAATTTTTTCGTACCAAAATATATTTTTATGCTGGCAACACTGTTATTGACTTTTGTAATCATTTGAGGTTATGTTTGTTTTCGGCTATCAAGCTCAGCTGACGTTACTGATGTTCGCCGTAAAAAATCCCAGACCATGTCGATAGTAAATTCTACTTTGACAATTAATTATACATGCTTAATTATGTGTAAAATAAATAGATTAAAAAAACTTGTTGGCATGTCATATATTGTTACGATCCAACGTAGATAGAATACTTAATTTATTTCGATTAAATCCTAAACAAATTACGCAGCGTCTATGCAACACCACTTACAATCGCTGTTCAGGCTCAACTAAAAACTAAACCGAAACTAAATCTCTCGCGTGAGCAGCGCTCGTATTCATACTCCCTGGACCCGGTTTTCTGTAAAGTTCTTGAACACGCCAGAGCCATGCCTCGTTTTAACAATATTATTTTGGGATTTTTGCCACACGCATGTAAAAAGGTTCGTCACCACTGGCATAGACCAATGATTTAACGTAGCTCTTAAATCTTCGTCTGCAATAAGTCCCTTGTTTTAACTGCTGTATGGCAACCTTCCTCTAGGAACCAGATATTCACCAAATCTATATCATACAATTGGGGTCAAGAAAAATCTGTTATCATTGCTCGATACCTCTGGCCATTGCCAGTTATCGTCTCGCAATGGACATTTCGAAAGCAATAATAATGCCGCCCGACCCAAATCCATACCAGTCAGTAAGTTTTTCTGGATCCAAAAAAAGGTCCTGGAAATGTTGTAACGACTTTTCGTTCCGGATCTGACAACTTTACTTGTTTACGTAACGCCAAAAATACGCTTCATCGCTGAAGATGATTTTTTCATCAAATCCTTTTTCAAGTACTTAAGGGTCCAGTTAGTGAACTACCGATGCTTCGCATGGTCTTATGACTTTAGTTCTTGATTCAATTGAATCTTGTATGGATGTAGACTCAAGTACACATATTTTCGCAATATTAGTCACGTTGAAGTCGTAGGAAAATTCAACTCTTTTGATTGACGTGAAATATCAAGGTTATGGTCGTCTCGCACTCTTTAAGCTACATATTTTCGTTCGATCGACCATTTCGCTGACGTGTACGCAATGGTAAATTTACTAGTTTTCTCGAATTTTTTTTTGGTAGGACGTCCATTTCTACCATAAATTCCGCGCAGATCACGGAACGTCTAGCGAACAGAGCACCAATTTTAATAACAAATTTCGATAATATCGACGCACTGTTGAATCATGTAGTTTTTTTATAATTAAATGGTGACTATAGCAGAAAACTTCCCGCAAGGGGGACATTTTTGGATGTAGATCCGTACCGAATCCACGGCCCTGAGCTGGTCAAGCAGTGCTAGGAACATAACAGTTTTCTTACTGTAGCTCTTTGAGTGAACAGATACTCTTAAAAGCAGAACCGACTGGTACCACGTGGATCGGGAGCCCCATGGGGATTTGTTTGCCATATCCTGCCAAGGTAAGGAGCATTGGGCTGAAACGTGGGTGGCTGTGGTTGTCAGATGTATCGCTCGTACGGTCTTAGGAGTGGAGCTGATAATAAGCTTGTAACAGAAGAAAGAAAGCTCTGATCAAAAGCATCAGAAATATCTAAGAGTACTCCTAGGCCTATAATAATCTTTCTACAATGGGACAAAAACGCTGAATTGTGGAGTGTGCAGATCAAAAGCCAAATTGGATAGAATCGTTTTCAAAAATTTTACCAAAGATCGCCTGGAATTAACCTTCGTATAAAGAATGAGTTCATACCAACATACACGGTGTGTCCCAACTGAACTTTATATTTAAATTATAGAACATGCCCCGTCATCTATTGAATGCATTAAATATCCTCTTTCAAACGCACCTAAATTCATGTAAATCGGATGACAGATGTGAGAGTTACAGCCATTTCAATAAAAGAAAAAGTCTGCGAATGTTACAAATTGTCAATAGATGGCGCTGCATGTTGTATGATTTAAAAATAAGTTCGTTTATTTTTATAACACACTGTATAGATAATACGTATTGGGTGTATGCAAAAGTTATGACCGTTTTTTATGATCCTAGGTAAACAAAATTTTTCTTCAGAAATGATTCTTTTAAATGATTCCATTGTATAAGGGATGCTTTCCCTCTACTTTCTATTCAGTTTTGGCCTGGCCAGAGTACAGTGAGAAGCCCTTGTATTTTTTCAAAATGTCGGTCGATTAAGTGCATTTCCGTTATTGTTTACTTTATGCATTCCGTAAAGACAATACCGCGAGTGTGGCAACCAAAAACATTTGCGAAGTGTATGGAGCAGATGTCATCAAAAGTTCGACAGGTACGAAGATGGCTTACAAAATTCCGATCTGGGAATGTTTCACTAATTGATAAACTACGTACCGGGCGGACATTGAAGTCTGACAAGTTAAAAGTCATAATTGACACCAATCCACGTCTAACCACCAGGGAGATCGCGTCGATGATGGGAGTCAACCAAACAACCGTATTAAGACATTTGAAGCGTATGGGGATGGTTTCGCGGTATCGTATTTCAACGTGCGTTGCTTTGAGTGAGAGACAAAAACATGAACCTTTTTTACATCGTTTGGTAACGGGAGATGAGAAATGGGTCATGTACAACAACGTGACAAAAAAAAGACATTCGGCTATACCTGGACAAGCCCCATTAACAACTTCGAAAGCCAAAATCCATCAAAGAAAAGTTATGCTTTGTGTTTGGTGGGATTGTAAGGGTATTGTGTATTTTGAACTCTTAGAACGCAATCAGACAATTACAGTATAACGATATTGTCAGAAATTATCCAAATTGAACATCGCCCTTCAAAAGGATAGACCAGAATTGGGTAAACAGAAAAGGGGTAGTGTTTCATCACGACAACGCGCGACCACATATGGCTATAATGACCCAACACAAGCTAAATGAGTTGAATTGGGATGTTATTAAGCATCCACCGTATGCTCCTTCCGATTTTCATTTATTCCGATCACTACAAAAAATTTTAAATGATAAAAAAAATTGATACAATAGATCAGGTAAAAACATCCCTTACTACATTTTTCGCATCAAAATCCACGGAATTTTACACTAATGATATTAATAAGTTGATAGAAAGATGGGAGAAGGTTATCAGAACGGATAGAAATTATATAATTGATTAAATAAATAATATAAATCTAAAAAAAAATGTTTAATTGTATATGTAAAAAACGGTCATAACTTTTGCATAGACCTAGATTTATTTGCTCTAGGAATTATTTTAATAAGTGGTAATTTCCAGAGTAAGGAAAATAGATTGTGCATACGATACCCTTTAAATATGTATATTTGTAATGAGAACTGAGTTTTTTTTTAAATTTACCTTGGGATAGGAGCTGTTTTTAGATCGTAACAAGGAGTAATTACAATCAAATTAAACTTTTTTATCATTTAAATACAATTAAAAAAATAGTTAACTAATTACAAACAAAATAAAAGTTAATTAACTCCAATTAAAAAATTAAAATACTCCTTTTTTCAAACTTTACTCAATTGAACGATAGTAAATCCTTGAAAAAAAAGGACGCAGGCATGGCCATATACACATGCACGTAAGATATGGTAATTCTATAGATTCCTTTTTTTTATCTTTTGAAAAAAAAAGTAAACTTTTCTAAAAGTTAGTTTACGAACAACTACAATGTAGGTAAATTTGCGATGTTAACACTTAAGAGTATGATGAGTGTATAAAATTCTAAAAGTATTACCAAAACAACACTTTTTAAGGTAAACTTTCACATTTAATAAAAGCAACAACAACAAAAACTACAAAAATTCAATATGGACATTTGTTTGAAAATATTTTTATTCGTCTGTATATTTTTGTTAAATACAATTTTTTAGTACAAAAAACTTTCATATATGTTTCTTAAATTTTTTACTGTTTTTTTTTTGCTAACTTTTGTATAAAAAAAGTTTAAATATTAAAATTAAACTTTACCCTTGATAGATAAAAAAGTTTGAGTATAAATTTTATGTAAAAATATTCAAAAGTATGGTTTTTTTTGTCTATGTAACTTTGAACCATTGATTGCTCTCATGTCTGAAGTTTTCTATTCATATTGTTGAGATTTTTTTTATTAGATAGTTTTATAACAATGAATATATATGAGGTGTAGCAGAAAAGAAATGAGACTTGAATCTCTGGAAGTTTCAAAACGTCTTCCAGTACCTATAGAGCGTTATAAATGAAGTTGTGTATTTGTAGTGCGTTACGAAAAATGGAACTGAAATTTGGGAGTAAAGATGTGCCTAATAAATTTTGTATTAGTTTTGGTGAATCTGTGAGTTTGACCTACGAAGAGTTGGGAAACATTCCTATTCAAAGCACAAGCTTTTCGGTGGCATAAAGAATTTTTGGATGGCCAAGAGGCAGTGGAAGACGAACTTCCTCCTTGAACATCGAAATTCTGATGAAAATGTAGAACGAGTGAGGACTCTTGTGAGGATTTGTGTATCCAGGATAAGATGTCAACCACGTTTTTTTTTATAAAGTAGTCTTCGAAAGGCTCAGAAAAAGGATTCCAAACTTGGTTGCTCCAACATAACAACGCCTCCTCGAGCATCATCATCCACGGTGTTTTGTCGGAAAAAGTGATTCCTATAGTTTTCTCTGTTCTTCTATTCTGCTGATCTAAGTCCATGTAACTTTTTTTTGTTCTCGAAGATTAAAAACCACTTCAAAGGACATTAGGTTGGTACTAACGAGCGTAACTGAGGAGCTGAAAACAATTCCAGTTGAAGCCTTCGTGCACGGCTACGAAGAGTAAAAATGATCCCGCCGCCATTATATAGCTACCCTAAGGACACCTCGTCTTTTGTTGCATTATTAAAATAGTAGAAATTTCTTATATTTTAGGATTTGTTTAAAATATTTTTCATATAAATAGTACTTAGCGGCTTAATGTTACACTGTATTAATTTTTTAAATATAATTTACGAGAGTAAAAAGCTCAATTTTTTTTTTAAATTTTTTTTTGAATAATTAGTTATTTTGGCTGGACGAGGCTCAATGCGGATACCAGATAAATTCATTGGTTTTATGTTGGCTGTAGAAAAAGAAAATCCAGATCCACGAGATCATGCACAACACGATGTTGGAACGTTCTCTTTGCTAGGCGATGCTCTAACAACGATTAGCCACAAATGCAATAACACAGTTACCCAGACCAGTACACTTCCGAAAACAGAGATTCAAGTACTGTGGTCAGCACCGCCACCCGGATCGGGATGTGTTGTATTCAGGGCTACTGTAATCGAACATCGTGACGTCTGGTACATGGATGATGGGCCACTTAGTAAAGTTCTGTGTGAAGATGAGCAGGAACCATCAGATGTACAGCCAACTATTGTTGAACCGTGCTGTGCATGCGATGAAGCTAAATATGAGGTGAGTTTATCCTATAACAATCTAAAGTCAATACTAATTAAGTAATTTCTTATAATTAAATCTAAATTTACTTTATATAATATGTAGGTAACTTTTGAGGGTATGTGGTCAAGGAATACGCATCCAAAAGACTTCCCAGAAAATAATTGGCTAACACGATTTAGCGATATTATTGGAGCCTCACATACTGTCGACTATAGGTATTAGTATTAATGATCCAAAGACTATCCTTCAAACAAAAAAATTTATTCAGCATAATATTAGGTTTTAACAATATTTCTATTATTTTTTAAATTATAGATTTTGGGAATATGGACATTTAGCCAGTGAAGGATTGCGACAAGTTGCCGAGCATGGATCTACTCGGACTTTAGAAAGTGAACTAAAAGCTCAGGTAATTCAAACAAAAAATTTTAATTGTTGAATGCTATCAAAATAATATTTATTCTTCTTAACAGAGCGATCAAATTCGAACAATAATTAAGGCACGTGGCATATCGTTCCCAAACGTGACTGGCAAAACGTTTGCCGTATTCCGTGTAGATTCGAAACATCATCTGGTCTCGCTGGTATCAATGATTGATCCTTCACCTGATTGGATAGTGGGAGTTTCTGGTCTGGAACTTTGTCTGCCAAATTGTTCATGGATAGAACATAAAGTGCAGAATCTGTATCCGTGGGATGCTGGAACTGATAGTGGTCCTACCTACATAGTAAAAACGAAGATCATCGTTTGATAAGAAATATTTTTATTAAAAGAATACATTTTTATAGTCACCTGATCAGCCGACACACCCACGAGATGTTATTCGACGTATAAAAACCAACTACCCAAATGATCCCAGATCACCATTCTATGACGAAACAGGAACAGAAATGAAACCACTTGCACGGATATATTTTTCCAGGCAACGTTTGTACGAGAAGAGTTGCGAGACTACTTCAAGTAGGAAAAAATTCCCATCAATTTCAAAGATTCACAAACAACATTTGTTTTTTTTTCATAATTTTATTTTTTCTAATATTAGATGAAGAGCCCGATGAAGAGAGTGCCTGTGAAACCGGCTCATGGAATGATTGGACAGACTGCAGCGTCAAATGTGGAAAAGGTAAACGATACCGTCAACGTCAGTACAAGGACTCAGTTTTGGCACACCGTATGGGATGCAAAAAGAAGTTAACACAGCGTGAAGTTTGCTATGGAAATGGACCAGCATGTAATAGTCCACAGAGTAGTAATGAAGATGAATCCTTCTCACGATATGAAGATGGGGCTGAGTGTGCTCTAACTGAGTGGTCACCGTGGTCAAGTTGTAGCAGCTCTTGTGGCAAAGGAACTCGTACACAAAAACGACGCTATAAGAATCGAAAGGCACGAAAGAAGTGTGAGGTATGTGGAGAAAAAAAGACAGAATCTTATAGTTGTCGCCAATGATGTGTAACATCGAAGCTAGGTAATCGTAAAAATATTCGTTTCTTTCGGGGTATTGATTGAAGTGATTTCACATATTTCGCACTAATTTTTTTATTTATACCTTCTTTACGCAATTAACATTCAGAAATGAATTCGCATAACGAAATATATTTCAACACAAAACGTAGTTTAATACACTACGCCTGGCAATAAAAAACAATAATTTTTAAAATCATCCACAAAATTATCAAAATAATATTGAAAAAATTCCCATTTAACGTCAAGGAAAAATATTGAAAATCTGTTATATTTTTCGCACAGAAAATCCCATTTTCATTCTGTCTCGTTCACTACCATATCATAAAAAGAGATGTGCATATTTTCAAATTAAAAAAAAAATAGCGAAAACTATCCTAAAAACAAACTATGGTCGACTCAGAGATAGAGAGAGAAGAGAAAAATTTGTCTCTTGTGAAAAAGGAGTCAAATTCGGTTTTATTGTACCAAAAAACGAGATGCAAATATTCCAACTCCGCTCAATTTTGTAATAAACTCTTTTTTCTATCTGTTTTAGGTCACAAACGCAAAAACCGCAATGATACATACTTTCATATTATTACATTTATTTCCATGTGAAAGAAAGAGAACTAGAATATTCTTGCAAATTTTTATCTTTAGTTGCTGCCAGAATGAATCTATACTATAAAGTAAACTCTCATTTTTTCCTAAATAACGGTTAAATCTTATGAATTTAGTTTACTTTTTTTTTATGTGTAGTTGCAGATAAAAAATTTATTTAATAGAAGTTAGATTACTAACTAATAGTTAGTAATCTAACTTCTATTAGTTGGAGAAACGCCGATGGGTGTTTACTCTCACTTCGTGATGCATAAGATTGTTAATTAAAATTTTATAGAAGTTAGAAACACCCATCGGCGTTTCTCCAACTAATAGAAGTTAGATTACTCTAGAAAATCTCTAGGCCATTGTCTCTTAAATCTCCGATGAATGTTTCCATGGAGGTCAGTACAGGACAATTATCCACATGTGGATTATGATGATAGGATAAACGGGAGTGAAAATTTTGGAAGCGAGAAATGCACAGGTCCTGACCAAAGATAACATTTAGATCACGATGTATTACGTTGTTACGAACATAAAAGGGGATATCAACAATTTTACTGAGGATCTTGGATTATAAGGCCTGGACACGATAGAAATTGGAACTTTTCGTGGAATCCCAAAATTCGATTCCATATGTCCAAATAGGTCTTTTAATTGTATTAGAAGTTTACTTTTGATTTTTAGTTTCGAGCGTTTGTCCAGTAGTCTAAGAAGTTGTAGGTAACGTTTAGTGGCTTCAAGTTTTTTTGTTAGTCTAGTATGAGGGTTCCATGTTAATCTCTTCTCCAGAGAAAAGTCCCAAATAACGTACTTTATCATATTGTGGAATCATATTGCTATTAAGGTATAAAGGGACAAAAAGTGTGAAAGTAATGTGAACACTCTTCTGTTCATTTACTGTCACTCACCATCTCTTAAATTAGGATTGAAGGTTGTGTATATGGGATTGTAAATTATTGGAAGCTATGTCAAGATTTGTATGGGTTGCAAGTATAGCAACTATCGTCTGCATAAGTAGCAATGATGGTATTATGATCAGATGGAATGGCATGGGTATAAATATTATATAAAATGGGACCAACGATATTGCCTTGTGAGACTCCAGCTATAATAGGATACGAGGTCTGTTCAAAAAGTATCACGAATTTTGAATTTTCGCGGGTGACGTATATTCGATTTTCGATTTTTTGTGGCGTTATGTTGGTACTCGTGTCACTCACTTATGCTGACAAGTTCGGCCATTTTGAATGTTCAGTTAATTTTTGACACCTGCTTTGCTTGCACGTGCTTTGGTTCGTTTCGATTTTTGCTCAATTGTTGGACTTTGTCCGCGACGACCCAAATTTGCTCCAGAGGGTTATAACTGGTGACAAATCATGGGTTTATGGCTATGACATGGAAAACAAAGCTCAATCATCCCAATGGAAGCTGCCGCACGAGCCAAGACCGAAAAGAGCGCACCAAGTTCGGTCGAACGTGAAGGTTTTCTTCGATTGCAGGGGCGTGGTGCATCATGAGTTCTTGCCACAGGGTAGAACGGTCAATAAGGAATATTACCTGTAAGTTATGCGCAAGTTGCGCCAAGGAATCCGCAAGGAACGCCCGGATTTGTGGAAGAACAAAAATTGGCTTTTGCACCATGATAACGCCCCTGCTCACGCATCGTTCCTTTTGCGCGAATTTTTGGCCAAAAACAACACACTAATAATGCCGCAGCCACCGTATTCTCCAGATCTGGCCTTCTGTGACTTTTTCTTGTTTCCGAAACAGATTCTTTGATGCATTTTTTGGAATGGGCAAAAATCGAAGACGATCCAAAACACGTGCAATCAAAGCAGCTGTCAAAAATTAACTGAACATTCAAAATGGCCGAACTTATCGGCATAAGTGAGATACATGAGTATAAACATAACGCCACAAAAAAATCGAAAATCGAATATACGTAACCCGCGGAAATTCAAAATTCGCGATACTTTTTGAATAGACCTCGTATATTTCCGCGAATTCTGAATTAATTGCAACTTGGAAATGACGTTGGGAGAGATATGAATTTATGATATGGTAGTTTGTTGAAGGAAGAAAGCTCTTGAGTTGCCAGAGGAGTCAAGGATACCACACATTGGGTAGAGTCATTTTAATAGGAGTTCTGTATCTATAGGAAGTAAGGGTTTTTAAAACAAATTCATTTGGCTAGACTTAGGACCTCATCAAGACATCCTTATATACTCGAATGCGTTCGTGGGGTCCCTCGTGGAACGCGGTAACGATGATGTTGTTGACGTCTATTGCGATGACGACGACGGCAACGGCAACGGCAACGTCAAGACAGTTTCACTAAAGTTTGAATTGGTCGACTCTAAAGAAAGTGTTAAATGAGGTTGTGTTTTTCGGGTGTTAGTAAAATTGGAGCAGCGAAATTTGCATATGAGTCGTTTTGGATTGGTAAAAGGCTAATAGGTCTATAGGAGGATAATTTGGTTTACCAATAGTAAAACAAATTTAATTTGGATAATTAAATAGTAATTAATTTTTGCTTATACGTTCACTTATGACTATAAATATATGCATTAAGTTAATGGAGGAATACCTACTACAAATTTCTATAAATTTTAACCTCTAAAATTTTAATAGTATCATCTTTTTATGAATTTTTTTTTTACATTTGGTTGTTGAAAAGTTAAAGAAAAATTTAGAAAGAATAAAATCGACATCAGATTTTTTTGTCATGGAAAATTAGCTTAATTTCATGTCAACATTTTTAAAATGGCGTACTTCCAAAGCTTAAGGCAAGTTCATGTAGAAAGAAAGCATTTGTTAAATACTACCTGTTACGCATTTCCGTCGCATAACAAAATTACTCCCACATACCGAGAGCTAAGATGTTACACGCCGACGTCAATAAAAAATAATTTACCTAAGGACAAATCTTTCCAATAATATAACATGACTTTTGTTTATGATTTTTAGGCTGGTGCTGGAATAAGACCCATTTTGGAAAGGAACGAAGAATGTTATGACATGAGCAACTGTGCTGGAGATATTGGAGGCGAGAATACGGTGGTACGAAAGCGCAGGCTTTAAATATTTCTGCTAATTCAGTAATAAGAGCGAACCATTCAAAAAGATTATCTGAACAATTTTCTTTCTATTTGAGATAATCCTGTTATATTAAACATATTTTTTTTTGTTTTTTTTTTTAATATATTATATACAATATAAATTATGTTTTTATTTCAAAATGTGATGTAGTAGTTTTAGTTGAGTATATAGCCGATTTTAAAGTGAATAATAATTTTTTAAATATTTTATTTGGTATTAATTTTAATTTAAGTGTGGTTTTTAATAAAAAAAAAAAGAACATTCTAAAATATTGTCCATTTAAAATGAAGATAAACAGCACACCAATATAGTAAATTTTCTTTTTGAATTTTAAAATTCTATAGTTTACCTGTTTTACTAGATAAATTTATATTTTTTAGTAATTTTTTAAATTTTCTTTTTGAATTTTAAAATTCTATAGTTTAT
Organism: Atherix ibis; assembly: GCA_958298945.1. Lineage (NCBI taxonomy): Eukaryota > Metazoa > Arthropoda > Insecta > Diptera > Athericidae > Atherix > Atherix ibis. Next base: position 22,034,769 of record OY282605.1, on the reverse strand, counting down.
CTTCCTCGCTATATTAAGTTAACATTTTTTTCTTGTCTATCGTGCGCTCCGTACATTTTTTAAAAATTTAACTCAAATATAAGATTTTGTCCACAGTTTCGATTTCAATGCAAAAGTCTTCAGAAAATTTCTGCGAACTTTTGCATGTAATTGCAATAAAGTAAACAATATTTTATTGGTGACAATTTTAAAATGGACATACTTTAATTATTTAAATCTTTCACTGATAATCCTTTCGGTTTAGCTACCTTGTGCTTATACTGTACTTTTGAATATGGCTAAGCACTGTCCACTATCCACTTACCCACTAAGGAATTTCTTTTAATTTTATCTTATACAGAATAAAAAGCATTCGTTTTTTTCTTATTACTTACATAAAATTTAGGATGAACATCCAGACTGTCGAATGACCGAATGGTCTGATTGGTCAGCATGCAGTGTTTCATGTGGAAACGGAACTAGAATACGGACACGTTTGAGAATGCCGAAACCATTTATATCGAACAACTATGATCAGAGCAGGGATGAGGGAAATTATGTAGAACCTGAAGATCCTTGTGAAAACGTGCGAACTGAAGAGGAAGTAACCTGCTATGAACCATCATGTGATTCACCGATTGCCCCTGACTATTGTTACTATGATCCAGAAGTGGGTCATTGCCGAACTACAACTAATCGCTGGTATTATGACTACAAAGTAAAGGATTGTGCTGTTTTCACATTTAGTTGTGGTGACAACAAGAACAATTTCATGTCCAGAGAAGATTGTTTGAAAACATGTCGAGGTTTATAAACTTTATTAGTTAATATATTTAAAGTAAAAGAATGATTTTTATAAAAATTTATTTTGATTATTTACAGTTGAGGATCCATTTTCGAATATACCGGTGAGTTCTTTGCGCCGTGAGATGCCACAGAAAAAAGTCGATTGTAAACTATCGCAATGGACTCGTGGTCCATGTAATGCAACTTGTGGGGATGGTTATCGTGTAAAAACTCGTAAAATTTTACGCTCTGCTAGAAGCGGTGGCACCCCATGTCCGAAAAAATTAGTCCACTTCGAAAGGTGCACAACATATTGCCATAATAGTGAACAACAACAGCAGACACTATCGCATTCGCACCGATCCCATAATCGGCCGCGTTACAACTCTACTATTCACAATGTCTATAAGTCCGATGACGACTACGCACATCTTTGCGAATACTCAGAATGGTCACCGTGGTCGCCGTGCACCGCAACATGTGGTGATAAAATAGTTGTACGCCAAAGAACTCGTACTCTTCTTAATCCTGAACTATCACACAAATGTATGGACCGTTTACAAGTTCAAGCATGCGATATAATGCCATGTTTACTTAACAATTAGTATCCCTAACTTTATATACATTTAAAAAAAAAAAACAAAAAAATTTAATTAGTAATCATAGTTCGTATACACATGCAAAAATAATATGTTGATGAATTTTTCTTATATCCAAAATTATAAGTATTTTAAGGTATTTTACAAAAAAATAACCAAAATGTCAATCATATATATATAAATCCATTAGTAATAAATTATAGTTAAGTGTACGACATATGGTATGTATTCAATAACGTTATTATTAACCAAATCAGTTTTATTTTTTATATTATTAATAGTATAATACTTACCATATATCGATCCATTAGTCATTGTTATGTATGTAAGTAAAAATAAAACAAAACATTTTCCGATTCAATAAAATTATGTATTGTATAATATATATATATACATATACAGGTGTATAAGCTTATATCCGCTGTTTTTTAGTCAAAAAAACACATGTTTTTTTTTCATAGAAAGCAAAAACAAGTTTATTTAAAGTACTTGCCCTCACTAGCTACAGATTTTTCCCATTTTTCGGGCAATTTGTGGATACTACACCAAAAAAATTCCTTCTCTTTCGAGACAAACCACTCATCAAGCCATTTTCGGACGTCTTCGTAAGAATCGAAGTGCTGCTCAGTGAGCACGTGGCCCATCGACGAAAATAGGTGGTAGCCGGAAGGGGCCAGGTCTGGTCAATAAGCGAGGTGGGGTAGCACCTCCCAGTTGAGTGTCTCCAAGTAGTTTCGTACCATTTTTGATGTGTGCGATGGTGCGTTGTCGTGGAGGAAAATCAGCTTGTCATGTCTTTGTTAATAATCCGTCCTTTTTTCACGCAGAGCACGGTGCAATTTGATCATTTGTTGGTGGTAGCGGTGGGCATTGACAGTTTCACCAGGTTTCAACATCTCATAGTAGACGATGATACCCTGCTGATCCCACCAAACGCACAGCATTGTCTTCCGTCCGAATCGATTTGGTGTTGGAGAAGATGTTGTTGGTTGGCCGGAATCAATCCGCGATTTCTTGCGTTTAGGATTCTCGAAATACTTTTCATCGCCTATCACAATCCGATGCAGGAACGACTTTCTTTTTTGTCTGGCAAGCAAGATTTCCTATGTGTTTTGGCGTTGCTCCATCTGCCTATCATTCAATTCATACGGTACCCGTTTTCCGATCTTTCCTAGGCAGATTTTCACGCTTCTTGTCTCACAAGTCAAAATTTCCGCCTTTGAACCGACGAAACCAATCTCGGCACGTTGTTTCCGATAAACTACTGTCACTATAGACCTCCATAAGCATTCGATGCGATTCGGCAGCCGATTTCTTCAAATTGAAGTAGAAAAGCAGAGCTTCCCGTATATGCTCTTTTTCTGGCACAGAACTAGACATGATTACCAAAGGAAAAATGTATGCTGTTGTACGAAATTGCTGACAATATGCACTTATTTATGTTGACAGACGTCAAAGTCATAAAAGAAAAGTATGGCGTGCCCATGTTAGCTTAATACGCTCACTCACGCCATCTTTGACCAAACAGGATTTAAGCTTATATGTATGTACAAGAGTGCGAGTAATTATTTCGAAATAAAAATATTTTCGATATTTAAATTTTATGGTTTATCGTTTTCTCTATAAATAATGTGTAATGGAAGTTTTAAGGGGGGTTGGAGGGGGGGGGGGAGAGGTTGGTGGTATTTGCTTATCAAATGATTGTATATAAACTCTGGTTAAGCTTTAAAGCTACAATGTCTATGCTAGGGAGTTTAAGTTAAATTATATATAATGTTTGGTTCAATATTAACATCATTTGTTCTTCGGGTATGTCTCCCTAAGCACGTTGATGGAGTGGGAGTGAACAGTTCATATAACGGGATACATATAGTTCACGAACAAATGGAACGTTTAGTTCACGACGGATAACAGTGTTTCGTACATAAAAGGAAGCATTGACAATTTTTCGAAGGATTCGGCTATATTGGAAGGGGAACTGCAATGCTTCGTTTGAATCACAAAGTTCGAGTCCGTATGCCCACATTGGTTTCAGTACCGTATTATATAGTAATAGTTTATTTTTTATTGCCAGTTTTGATCTATTGTCTAGGGAGTCGTAGTAATTGCTTGTATCTTCCATTAAGTTCACTTCTTTTAGTTTTTGTGTGAGAGTTCCAGGTTAACCGTTTGTCGAATATGAGTCCAAAACACTTTCGTTTTTTCTGTAGGATATTGGCGGTTGTGATGTGTAAAAATGACTGTATCGTCAGCATATTGTGCGGTAAGGATATACGAGGTCTGCTCAAGAAGTATTTTGAATTTCCGCGGGTTACGTATATTCGATTTTCGATTTTTTGTGGCGTTATGTTGGTACTCATGCCTCTCACTTATGCCGACAAGTTCGGCCATTTTGAATTTTCAGTTAATTTTTGACAGCTGCTTTCCTTGCACGTGTTTTGGCTCGTCTTCGATTTTTGCCCATTCCAAAAAATGGATCAAAGAATCTGTTTCGAGAACTAGAAAAAGTCACAGGGGGCCAGATCTGGGGAATTTTTGTGATGTGTAAGGATGACTGTATCGTCAGCATATCGTGCGATATGGATATAACTGTGACAATGAATATCAGAGGTGTAAATATTGTAAAGGATTGGAAATAGTACACGTCCCTGTGGGACACCGGCGCGGAGATAGAATAAATGTCAGAATACTCAATGTTTTCAGCTACCTGAAAATATAGGCCCAGCGAGATGGGATTTAAGGATGTGGAAATAATCGTATGATTCGCTACAACTCCCAAAGCAATCCAGCATGTTATACGCGGTCGAAAGCGTGCGAAATATCAAGTTATACGCCTGAATAGTGGTAATGCTCAGCTCTAAATCCAAACTGATGCTAAGGAATCACAACTGTCGATTTCAAAAATATTATATAGGCGTTTTAGGATTAATTTTCTAGGATTTTTTATCAAATGGGAAGGAGGCTTATATGTCTATACGAGGTAGGAAGGTTTTTGGGATCAATTTGATTATGGAAAAATTCCAAAATGAAGGAAAATATGATGGCACAGGATACTATTATAAATATATGTTATTAGTACGAGGGTTTAATTGGAAATTTGAATAAGTATTTCCAAATTTATGAAAACATATTCTGGAGATTTTTTATTGGATTGGCGTTGTATTATAGAATTAACTTCGGACGGAGTGAAAAACTTAGTAGGTGGACTTAAATTTCAAGCATGGACGTAGATCATTTATTTCTAATTATCTATATGTACTCATCTTGGTTCGCAAAACTTCTACTTTTTACTTAAGTAGACTATAAATAAATACAGATTCCCTCTTACGTCATCATATTAATTATAAAATCAACAATTTCCAAACAAAAAAATCATTCAAAAAAACTATAATGTATATTATTTTTTAAAAAAATCTACACAATAAACTATATTTAATTCTTTAATAATTAAATGAATTAAGTCCAATAGCAAGTTGCCTCCGTTATCATAAAAATAGTTTTTCAATAAAGAATACATACAACCTTTCCTTTATATAATAACAACTAATATTTTCGAATAAAAACAATCCAGACTATATATTTGATAGCAATTAATGATGCAATAATGACTATGGTTATTTCTTTTCGTCTCGACACTAGTCACGACTGTTGTTGATTAATCGGAACTACATTAAAATGTATATTGCCATTTTTCGAACGCTTTTGAAGTATACGGCCGGCTTCTTTTATGGTGCTTGACACTATAGAGAATATTTTCTCTGAGGAATTATCACTCGATGATCCTTGAATTAGAATTCTAGCTTCATGGCCCTTATCTAACCACTTTGTTATTTGTTTTATGCGCGATGATAAATCATGTTCACTAATTCGACTTCCAATTGTTAATAGTTTTTCTCCTTTCTTCGTTGTTGCGCTACTAAAATTAAAAGAAAATATATGCAGTATTTTTAATGATCATATTTTTTTCCTATATAGTTACTCTTTTTGTGTTTCATTATAATTAATGGCTGTGGATTTTAATTCTTCAGCAAAGTACTCAGCAGCCGTTACTAGCCTGATAAAAAATTCTACTTTTTAATAAAGTTGATTTATTATCTTTATTTTCGGTATTGTACTTGTAAACAGGACGCTGCGTTTTGTTATCAATATCTTGTACTTTAATGAGTTTCAAATCACGACGACGTGCTAACTTATGCGCCTCATCAAGAGTTGTTACGGTCATGTCATCATTTTTCGCAAGCAAAGTTATTCGGACAAGAGGTTTGGATTTTTTTTTGGGTTCATCTTTTCCAGGTTCGGCGGACTGCTGCTTTTGATTTAATATGCTATATAAGTTAACATATTTACACGTAATCAATGAAGGCACATATTGTATTGGACACTCATAATATTTATTTAATAAAAATAATGTTTGTCTCCGTCGTAGTAAATTTATAAACAAGCCACTCATTTTACCAGAATTTATCTAACAAACGTTTAACAAAATTTCACCGCATAAATTATTTATTTTGACAATCTCATATTTGACATTTATGAGTTCGCAGAACTGCCAATATATATTTACAATTAACTTATCCAAAATAGTTTTATTCAAATTAAATTAACTTTAATAATAATTATCAATGTTTATTTAGAAAATATTATATATGATTTAGTCATAAATTGAGTTAATTGCTGATATAATCGATGTACATCTGTCTATTGAAGTAACTTGCTAAACATAGAAAAACATTTGTAAGGCTATTAATACGAACTCTAGTACTACAATTTTTAATGAAATACTGATTGCGAAATTGTAAGCATAAATTTTTAATCTAATTGTTTTATTGTTTATAGATAAATAAAATAAAAATTATAAAATATTATTTTTAACACCTTTTATTTATTATGAAATTTATAAATTTTATTTATTACCTGTATATAAGCATCGAATGAAAACATGTATAATTTTCAAAATATCTCTCGTTTTTTATGCGAAAATTTCCAAACTCGTGTTCTAAAATAATTACTTTTATTATTCTTTTAGGTATAAATAAACCAAAATCAATAATAATTTTAATTTCATATATTAAATTACTTAAATTTTATCAGTTTGTTAATACTTTAAGTTAATAAAGGGTTTTTTAACGAGGTTGTAATATTTTGAAAGCGTATGAATATTAGAAAACCTAAATACAATATATTACCCACATACACGTACTATACCTGAATTTATCAAAATTTTCGCCTTCTTATTGTTAATAATCACAATGTAACATTGGCATTAATTTAAATACGGTTTAATTTTTCTATACGAAATTTAAGTGAAAAATAAAAGGACAATTTTTCTATACGAAAATGATTTTTTTATCTGTATTCGGTCACTACTTGACGGATGTTAATTTTTAAATGCTTTAAGATATGAGAATCTTTAAAAAAAAACTGTTATGTTGTTCTATGAAAAAAAAATTCTAACGGTGTTCAATCATTCGATCTTTTAATCAAATTTAACATCACCAAACTTTGATATTACGCGCCCTGGGAGCTTAACGCGCAATAGAGCCAAAATTTATCGTGTTGTGTGGCTAATGGCGCTGCCTTATTGAAATTTCAGCACAAAAAAAGTCGTCTACCTGTCAACACACAAATTTAAAGAATTCGTTAATTAGCCTTTTTTCGTGGCGCAACAGTATAACCCTTAGATTATATTGTAGAAGAACACAGGAGAAAAGTGTTTACTGATTAATCCGCGTTTAACTGTCATCTTCACAAAATTGAGGTTCGTTTGAAGCTATCATTTTGATATGTGATGTCATTTATGCTTAAGGAAATCCATTTTTTAATATTGCGGATTTTGTTGTTTGATGGAATTAATTTTGAAAATTTCCAATAAAACACAGAATTCTATTTTAAATTATTATTTATGTATTTATTATGTTTTCATTTTATTTATTTCACTATATATTATTTATTAGAACAGAATTATAAAGTGGAAGAGCGTATAAAAATATAAATTGCAAGTTATTTGATTATTTCAAAACAATTATGTGTACAAATAAAAGTATATTCCAAAAATGCATAAAATAAATTAAATGAGAGAATGTGATATTATGTTTGAAATTAAAACTATACCACAACTAAGTAAATATATAATTTTAATGTTAAAACAATCACTTGGTAGATATTGAAAGCTTCTTTATAATATAAATGTGTGTTTGTGAATTAAACTGATAATTTAAATATGCATTAAATTAAAAATTTGTCAGAAGAGTACTTTAAAAAGCCAAAGGACTTGTACGCTATCAAACTGTTAGATGTGAATTCTCCTTCTAAAGCTGAAAGACCTAGCTTAAAAACAATAAAGCCTGATATGCATTGGACCAATTTTTTAGTATATTCATTAAGTGCAGATGGGTTAAATAAATAAACATAGTCAATTAAAATATTTATTAAACACATCTGCACTTAATTTCCCTTAAAGTTTCTTACACACACTTTACGTACGCCGGCACTGAACTATTTTCTGTTAAATATTGAACTGTAAATATCACATTTGTTTACATTTATTTAATGACGAACTTTTCACTTTTTAACCACTTTTTGGACCAAATAAATCATTAAAAGCAATTTAGGCACATCATAAGCTAAATTTTTGTTAATTTCTTTAGTAAAAATGAAGATATCAACTTACCGAAAGAAAAAAATTCCCAGCTTTTCTGAAATAAAAATTTCCTATAAAATGTTATCAACAATATAACTATTTATCGTAAATACTTCAAAAAAGATAAAAACTACACTTTCACTTGCAACTTTCCGATAAGTGCCAAAATAACAACTTGAAAAACAACAAAACTATGCCAAGCATTTCGGTAAGCTACCACTTTAATGGAGAATGGCGTGTTGTAAAACTATCCGAAAGTCTACAAAATTGAGACGCTTGATATTTACGAAATAAATAATATAATTCCATTTCATATCAAAAGATTGTACAATATAAAAAATAAAAAATTGCCTGTCGTTGTGTCTAAATTGTATTTTTGTTAGCAAAAAAGTAAATTTAAATGAATATAAATTATGCTTTTGTAATTCAATAAATCTTGATTACAAAAACTATTGTAGATGACAGTGGGTATCATGTCTACATAAAAAAATCTACACAAAAGTATGCAAGCGTTACGATTTCTTGCCGCTTTTGCAATAATTTGGCCACAAAATCTTGTCTTATAGACTTCACATTTGACAGTAACGGTCTCTTCTTAATTTTCAAAGAATTACGGTCAATATGCACACCATACAGCCACTTTTCACAGACCACAGTTACTTGTGGTCTTTCAAAATCCTACATATTACAATTTTGCTTATTAACGTATCCATCAAGCAACAAATAAGCCTCATCGCCGAAGAAAATTTTGTTCGAAATATCAGCGAAATGTGGCTATTGCAGAAGTATCACTTTTGTAAAAAAATTTTACAATTTCAATATATTTATAAAATGGCAAAATTAAAATTAATTAAATGTTATGTTAAATAACAAATATAAATAACAATTATCAAATCACAGGTACTATACTTTCCGAATTATGAAATGGATTGCTCTTAAGTATGAAACTATTCTCACTGGTATTCGACGGAGAAACAGTTTAAGAAATACTGACTTATAGCTTATACAAAAGCTTAGTTCGCACATGTTCCCGGTTTTTTTTTTTTTAACTGAACTGATAAAATTGTGTAATATATTCATGGAAAATATTTAATTAGTATTGGTTGTGTAGATTTAAATGTGTCAAAATATTTTTATACGCAAACACACACTCTTTGTTAAAGTCTGATAAAGCCGGCAGCAGGTTGTCATATCAAGTTTTGCAGTTCTCTCTCTGTAGAGGGTATAAAATCAGAAACATAATCATCGGCTCCACTTTTCCTCTCTCAGATATTATGTATAGTATCTATAAAACTCAATTCTAAATGAAAATCTACATATATTATGTAAAATACTTTCGCAATTCTGTTCAATTAGAATTGTTAGTATTCGTATACTTTTGGTGCCGGATTGGGAGACTTGAGCTCGGGGCACTTGTTCCAAAGTATAAATTAAAAGCTCCACAATAATTTAGATGTTGACCGGCCGTCGGATGAAAAAGACGAGAATTTTTCTGTTAAATCCGTAGCGATTTTATTTTTGTGTTTTCTTTTTTTCATACTTAAAAAATTATTTAGTTATGTGCTAAAGATAAAATTCACTATTACGACATCATCGTAATAAAAGAAAATCAAAACGAAAGACTTCAAATAGTAAAAATTAACATAATACAAAGTGATATTAAATAGAATATTTATTAGATTTTTTTTTATTGTCAATATATATTTAAAATTATATATAGTTTTTTTTTCTTCAAATAAAGAATAGTCTAAAAAATTCATAAACTTGGCTAACGAGCAAGAAATTAATCATTTTATATAGGTTGGTTATTATATATAAATATTTTTATTTTTTTTTTTTGGTTTGTTTTTTATATAAATATAATAATCGTTATCAATTTATATGGTATTTGGCGTTTCTTTTATAAATTTGTGCATGGATACATGGACAGAGAGTGAAGTCGATCAAATGAATATTTTATATTGTTTTAATATATTTGTTGGAAGAAAATTATAAAATTTGTTCGTTTTCTTCACTGATTTATAGAGTTTTATTTTCGTAAATTAAATTTTATTACATAACTGAAAATATTTATAGTGGTGAGTTTTTTTTTTTTGTGTTAATAAAATAAAAAAGAGAAAATGTAATAGAAGAAACAAACGGGCCAATGCAAATTGAAAAAGGAATGCTATCGGCAAAATTGAATGCATTTTACGATAACTATCTATCATGAGATGCACCTGCTGAATAAAAGTTTTCTGCCAAATTAAACCCATTATTTATTAGACACAATTTTTATACTGAAATTATATAATTTAAATAATATCAAATATTGTCTTTTTTCCAATCAGAAATTTTTACTTTGCTAGTAATAACATTCAAATATAAATAAGTTTTTTTTTTAATTTTATTTTCTTATTAAACTAATAGAACTATTACGAGTTTATACTAAATATACATATATGTAAATACTCAGAACTATTTATAATTGTTGTAGCTATTAATATGTGATATGAATTTTTTATGAGTGTATTATTCATTAAAAAAAAAATATTTTTTTTTCTACACAATAGAAGCAATAAAATATTTCTACAGTTTAACTGCATCTACTTCGGTACATAATTTTAGTTATATTAAACAAAAAAAAAAAAAAATTTTATTTACTCGTACATTTGAGGTTATGTCATTTATCTTCAATATGCACATTTTTAATTGACTCCTTAAATAAGCACATGCATACACGTAACTACGTGTATGTGTCTATATATTTTGTATATTATATATATACTTATATATATTTGTTTACCTGCCTATCCATTTATGACTATAAATGGATAGGCAGAAAGCTTTTATTGATTTTATTTAAGTGTCAAACAGCCGGCAAGGTCGACTCTTATATGTTAATTTTTTTTTTTATTGTACAAGCCTCTAACTAAGCTCAGGCTTATTCTATATTATTAACATACTTTGAATACGCAGAAAAGCCTAGTAATAAATGTGTTCTCTGCTGTGAATTATTTATTTTAAAAGGAATATAATAAAAATTAATTTAAAAAAAATTTACATATTTATTCTATATACTCTATAGTGGATGGAGGATGGTGTATGATTAAAGTTAAAAAAAAATCTATATCAAATTTTCAGAACTGGTTTTATTTTATTTAATTTCATTGTAGTTGGATTTTTTCGAAAAAGAAGTTTTTTTCTTCTAAACACAACGTACATACAGTGAGTTACAAAAGTATCCGAACGTCGGTTAAGAAGTTCTTTAATGTGTCAATACCACCATAAAATTTTGTTTTATTTTAATATCGATTTAATGTTATTTATCTTAGTTATCTTAGAGTTTCCAAAATGCCCCATAAGTTTTTTATTGAGGCATTCTGAAAACATATTTTATCTTTTAGCAATTTCAAGCATATACGGGGTGATTGAACTTCAGTTTCTAAACTTTTATTTAAAAAAAAATACTCAAATTTAAGGAAATTGATTGATAACATTTGATATATTTGATTAATTATCATAAACAATTTGAAGTGGACTTTATGCAACAGCAAACCTTTTCGAGGTAATTTTTTATGAAATTTTCTTCGTACATTTCGGGAGGTATCTCCGCTGTGTGGTTTTTAGGTGCAACAATTTTGTGGTTTATTGGCGTAAATACGACTTTTAGTGTTACTATACAATAAAAATCCAATGGCGGCCAAACGATAGTCTCAAAACGTAAAATTAAAAAGCAACCTGGGAACTTTTCACGCAAAACATCCAACGTTACACCTGATGTGCGGCATGTTGCGCCGTCTTATTGGAACTGCATCTATTCCACATCAATAACTTTGATTTCGTGCCAAAAATAATCGGTTAGCGGGCGTGTATAGCGTTTACCAGTTATTATTACATCCTTAGATTATAGAAGAACTGGATAGGCCTCTACACAAAAATTTTGTCCAAATTTTGTTGACATGTATCTACATGGAAACAAAAGTATGCAAGCATTTTGGTATGCTACCACTTTCATGGAGAATGACGGGTTTTAAAACTCTCTGAAAGTCTACAAAATTGATGTGCTTGCTATTTAATTGATATTTACGAAATAAATTAAAAAACCTCAAATATAATTCCATTTTATATCAAAAGATTGTACAAAAATAAAAATTGCCTGTCGTTGTGTTTAAATTGTATTTTTTTTCCAATAAGTGAATTAAAATTAATATTAATTATGCTTTTGGAATTCGATAAATTTCTATTACGAAAACTAGATGTCAGTGGGTGTCATGTCAACATAAAAAAAATCTACACAAAAATATGCAGACATTACGATCTCTCGCTCTTTTGTAATAATTTAGACAGAAAATTGGGTACACCTATGACCTATCCAGGTATTCTTTAATCTAAGGTTACATCCCCACTTTAATCGTTTTCAAAAAACGAAAGCTGAATTTCGCCACCTGACCACAATTCGCACCAAACAGTCACTTTTTGGGTATGTAACGGTCTCTCGTGAACCACATGAGGATTTTTCTCGCCTCATATGCAGTAATTTTGCTTATTAAAATATCTAAAGAGGCGGAAACTTTTTCTTTAAAAAATCATTAAATTCCTGCTGCTCTAATATCCAGTTTACGTAAATTTTTCACTGTCCATGATTTCTGTGCTTCAGTTCTTATGTTATATGAATTTTATACGGATATAGGTGCAATTCTATATGGAAAATGTACCAACTGGAGCTATAAAGAAAGTTCAAAAGCTGCAAATATTTATGATTCTACAATTCCATTTTCACTTACAGCAGTAATATTCTCGGCTGAACAGGCGCCACAATGATGTAAAGACCTTACCCTATCTCCAACGCTTCTAGTATCATCAAATATTTTTTAGATCATAATCTTCCCTTAAAAATTATTTTGATACACAGTTCGTACAGAACTGTTGTTTCTTTAGGACAATTAAAAATTTTTAATCCTCTGATTTATTGACAGCTGTCTGATTTACAGTGCTGCAAATATTTTCTAGATTATAGAAGAACTGGATAGGCCTCTACACAAAAATTCTGTCCGAATTTTGTTGGAAATACATTCGTATAACGCACACACATGCAAAATAACAGAAACGGCGTAAATCAGTGGGAGTCAATTTTAAACTTCAGTATGCGATTGAAGCGGTTTGTTTAAAAGCACGTTTCATATGTGATGTCATTTATGCTTTCGGGTTCTGTTGTTTGATGGAATTAGTTTTGGAAAATTTTGCAATAAAACACAATATTCTATTTTAATATATTATTTATTTATTTATTTCACTATATATTATTTATTACAAAAAAATTATAAAGTGGAAGAGCATATAAAAATATAAATTGCAAGTTATTTGATTTTATCCAAATAATTATGTGTACAAATAAAAATCTATTTCAAAAATACAAACGAATCGTCTGATATGCTTTCGACGAATTTTATGAATAAAAACAATAAAGCCTGATATGCATCATTACGAAAACTAGATGTCAGTGAATGTCATAACTACATAAAAATATCTACACAAAAGTATGCAAGCGTTACGATTTCTCGCCGCTATTGCAATAATTCGGCCACAAAATTTCGTATATGTTACATATACGAAAATCTGACGAACGCATATTCTTTAATTTAAAATTGTAAACATAGCAAACTCGAATTGTATTTTGTTGATAATTTTGTCTATAAAAAAAACGGTAATTAATATACATAATTTTGTCTATAAAAATAATACTTCCAACTCCATCTTCAGAGAAGCATTCTGAAACCATCACCGAACCAATCTCCTGTTTTAATGTGGTATATTTTTAAAAAAGTAAATAAAAATAAAACCGAAAATTTTAAAAAATATACACTATTTTATTTTTATTTACTTTTTAAAATGGAACTTCTCAATTTGGAACCGCTACATGAACCACCCTGTACAATTTCTTTCATGAAACCCTATCATTATAGCCATATTTTCGAATGACCATGCGGATGATAGTTTTCTTACTCAATTTTTTTATAATCTCTCAAAAATAGATTTTTGAAGTTGCGACGAGCTTATTTTAGAATACTTTTTTATTTCAACGTAATAAATTTGAAAAACAAACGTTTTTTCTGGAATTGGGGTTCAAATTCTAGAAAAAAACATTTGTTTTTCAAATTTTCAGATTAATGTAAAATTTTTTTCTGTTTTTCATATTTTTAATAGGCCATAAACAATGTTTTTTTTAGTACATCTAACAATTCAAATATTTTTCGTATACATTTGTTTTGATTATGTTATTATGCAAAATAACGATTAGTTTGGTTCTAATATTGGACATCTTTTTGATGACATTATTATCCTGAATTATTAAACAAACTGTGTCAACTATCCTATATTTGCTTAAAAAATAAATTTATTCAACTATAGTCATATTTTCAGACAAGTTTAATATGCAAAAAAAAAAAAAAAAATGTGAACGAATCTCATTGTTACTGCTCGAATAATTTTGTGAGTTACTGTACGTGTATATGAGATCAAACTAATAAAATCTGTTCAAAAGAAACTTCCAAAATGGGAACTTGTTTGAAAATATTGTAATCAAATGGGAAGACTGTTGTGCTCATCAAAAGCCAAGTTCTGAGAATATTAACTTAATTGAGTATTCTTACTTCCCTTTCAGCACAACTAATTTTCCATTTCAATATTATTTCTCAGATTGTTATATACTCTTATATGCATAAATATTTGAACAGGTTTCTAATAGTAACTGAAAATAGTGGTTAATCTTGAAAAAAGTTTATTAAAAAGTATCAGAAAACTTTGGATGCGCTTTGGTATGGTCTATTGCGTATACAGTTTATCGACCCCAATTTATAGTGTTGCGCGCTGTAATTAAATTCAGTCATAATAGCTTTTTATGAGAACATTATCGTTTCTTTTCTTCTTATATATTTTTTATTTATTCGTTCACATATTAAGGTATATAATTTCAACGAATTTTCCATAAATTTAAAAAAAATTTCAACAGCTTAGGCTATTTTCGTATGATACAAGTTGTGTTGACATATTCTGAGAAAAATAAAATTCTTCTAATTAAAAATTCATAACTCAGAATTCTTCTAAAATATTTAAAAAAAATTAAAAATTCATACATTTCTACTTAATATTTTGAATTAGTTTCAATATTTGAATTTTTTCATTTTTAAATTCTTACGAGGTGTGACAGGAAAGTTATTGTGAGTGATTTTTTTTCGCAATGAATTTTTTTTTTTTACATCAATGTTATTGCTTTTAAAGATGTTCCTTTGGGCTGGAAGGCTTCAACTGAAATCACCTTCAGGTCCTCGGTTACACTCCTTTGAGTTTTATCGACTGTATGTGTACAAATAATGATGTCCTCTCAAGCGGTTTTCGATATTGGGGAACAGAAAAAATTCACATGGACTTAGGGGCTGGACAAACGCAGGGGTCTTTTTTTTAGAAGCAGAGGAACCGCAGGAACACTTTCACTGAAATTGCTTTCAGCTAATCGGTTAAACACCTTTAGATGTTATCGACAGTACCACGATGATGTCCTTTCAAGTAGTTTCGGACTTTTTGAAACAAAAAAAAGTCACATGGGTGGGCTGGGTGTAACAGGAGGTATTGTCGTAGCAGCAGGAGATGTTGTCTTTGTGGAGCATCCAAGTACGATCTAACGTCAAGAACCCTTTTGTTTGAGCATATGGAGGACTTTCGATATCAAGAACCCTTTTTCTAATAAGTAAAAGTCCTTTAAATAAAAAAAGTCCTTGAAAAATTCCACATATTTTCATCAGTTTTCGATGTTCATGGCCTACTGCTTCTTGGCTCTCGAAAAATACTCCAAAAATACCACCAAAAAACTTGTTGTCTTGATAAGGAATCTTCCCGATTGGCTCATTACAACTTTTCGTAAGATCAAGTGAACAGGTGGACTGATGGTGACAGGAGATGTTGTCTTAGTGGAGCATCCAAGTGCGATCTGACGTCAAGAATCCTTTTCAGAATTATCGAGAACTTTTAACACCAACAACCCTTTTTCTTAGCCTTTTTTGGACATTTTTATAAATAAAAGTATTTTATATTAAAAAAAAAGTCCTTGCAAAATTCCATATTTTTATCAGTTTTCAATGTTCTCGGCTCTCAAAAAATAGTCCAAAAATACTGCCGAAAAACTTGTTCTCTTGATGAGCAATCTTCCCGATTGGCTCATTACAACTTTTCGTAAGTCTAAATCGCGAATGCACATTATTCCTCAGTCGGTCGATTAATTTTTTTATCGTATACTTTAAAATATTGTTGTAGAATTGTAAAAGCATCCTCTATAAGTATTCCACATTCTGTCTAGCTCATCCCATATCATTTCTATAGGGTTTAGTTTAGATTGTGGTGGACATGTTTTATTTTCCATAAAAAGCCTTCTTGATTTTTTTTTACTTTGTAGCAAATTTCAACGTAATTTCTAACTATTTTTACAGCTTTTATGTTGCTTCATAATTAACCACAATCCTTATAAATCTCTTTTTTTTTCAAAATTACATCAATTCCCACCAAGTCTCAGATTCTATGAGTAGAAAAATAGCCCCAAACCATACAGGTTCCGGCAGAATTTTTTTTCCAGCACTGAAATTAACGTAAATTCTTCTTTTAGATCTGAAAATCTGAAACATTGTCTTATCTGTCCAAAGTTCATTTTTAAAGTCTTCAGGAGTCCAATTGAAGACTTAAAAATGAACTACGAGCTCAAAAAAAAACCACCAGTTCTGAATCGGCTTACCCCCTTTTTAGAGACCCAATTTAAGATGCTCTAAGTCTCCTATTCTTTTGACTTATTGTGCGATTCTTGTTTGAATTAATTAATTTAGGCCTTATCTGATGACTTCCAGTCTGATTAAAACATTTTTTTCCAAAGATTTCATCTTGAAAGGAAAACCACGAATTTTTTCCAAAGATTTCTAGAGAATATATTGTTTTCAAGGTGATCGCATACTTTTGGCCTGAAGTGTACATACAATTATAATATTTAATATTCACTTCGATCTGTTTTTATAAATAATATGTTAAAAGTTTTTAAATTTGGACAACTTTTTTGATAATCAGATCAAAACAATTATGTTGTTATTATTCAAATAATAAATACTTGTATATATAAAGTAATATAATATTATATATTTACATTAGAAAAACCCAACATACCATTTGATTTGCTCGGAAAATTTAAAGTATGCTTATATTTTGTAAAAACAATCAAATACGACGAAAACCAGTCAAGTAGGCGCTATTTTATAGTCTAAATATATATTGTACGAGTATAGATTTCTGAGTTGGAATTTAAAATTTTCTGTAATAACAGAAGAATCAATATTTACAATTGCCGTAATATTAACTGATAATAAAAGTAATTTGTAAAGTAGCTTTATAAATAAAAATCTATATTAATTGTAATTACTACAATAAATAGATGTTTAACATAAAATTTCGCTAATTTTCTAGATTTCGAAATATTATAAATCTAAAATAATATTAATACTTGCTAAAAAAAATACCATAAAAGTCAAAATGGATATTATCCGTTTTTGCTTATCTTCGTTATCCATTTAACGCAAAATGTTGAAAATTTCTTAAAATCATACAAAAATATAATATCTTTTACACTATCTAATATTTAATAAAAGCACTTTTACAATTATTCAAAACATTTGGATTTTACTTCTTTCCTTGACAATAACATACTTGAACTGAAATAAATATTTAGAAAAAGAAATTCATTTGATAATCATCGCTAATTAAACTATTCCAACAAAGTGGTTATTATTTATTAGATCATTTGAAGAAAAATAAAGCTAAAGTAAATTCAATATGCAAATATAAATTAGTTTTAATAGCAAATGAATTTAAAAGCATGCAAATATTTTGCCATCTAAAATTTATTTCTTATTATATGCAATTGATTAGGCAAATCTTGTTAAAAATTAATGCTAATTGATAAAATTGATAATATTTAGTAAAATTATAGATCATCCGTTCACTATCAATATGCTAATATAAAATTTTTATATTTATATATTTAATTAATACATTTTTGTATCTGAAAGTATATTATTATATGATTAGATAATCATGCGATTAACTTTAGACATTTGTAAGGTTTAACGATTTGATTATATATATACGAGGTCTGTTCAAAAAGTATCGCGAATTTCCGAGGGTTACGTATATTCGATTTTCGATTTATTTTGTGGCGTTATGTTGGTACTCATGTCTCTCACTTATGCCGATAAGTTCCGCCATTTTGAATGTTCAGTAAATTTTTGACAGCTGCTTTGCTTGCACGTGTTTTGGCTCGTCTACGATTTTTGCCCAGTCCAAAAAATGGATCAAAGAATCTGTATCAAATTTTCTGTGAAAAACAAAATTAATTGCGCGGACGCATTCCGAATGTTGACTATGGCATATGGTGAAGCTACCTTGCACTGAAGCAACGTTTATCGGTGGTACAAAATGTTCTCAGAGGGCTGAGAAGATGTGAACGACAAAAACTGAAATTTAAAGGTTTTGCTTACAGTTTTCTTCGATTGCATGGGCGTGATGCATCACGAGTACTTGCCACAGGGTAGAATTGTCAGTAAGGAATATAACCTGCAAGTTATGCGCAAGTTGCGTGAAGCAATTCTCCAGAAACGCCCGGATTTGTGGAAGAACAAAAATTGGCTTTTGCCATTTTTGGCCAAAAACAACATACTAATAATGCCGCAGCCACCGTATTCCCCAGATCTTGCCCCCAGTGACTTTTTCTTGTTCCCGAAACTGAAGAGCCCTATGAAAAGACGATGCTACTCTACGATTGAGGAGATAAAGACGGCATCGAAGGAGGAGCTGAACAAGATCACAAAAAATGATTTTTTGAATTGCTTCGAGGATTGGAGAAAACGTTGGCATAAGTGTATAATATCTGGTGGGGATATCTTTGAAGGGGACAAAATAGATTTTCATGAATAAATTTAAAAAAATTGAAAAAAACACAAAATTCGCGATATTTTTTGAGTAGACCTCGTATATTTTCCGATTAATTTTTCTTATTAAATTTATTTGAAAGATTTTTAACATTAATCTATTGATTCAAATATACTTAAATAGACAGAATATAAATATTTATAATTTTTAAAATTTAATTTATATGACATTTTCCAACAAAAAAAAATTTATATGCTCTTATATGCTAGATGTGACAGAGAAGTAATAAGACAATTTTTTTTATTGTACTTTTACGTATGAATGTTATAAGCTTCAAACTAGTTCCTTTGGTCAGCTATACATCGGCAGAGGCTTTGTTTCCTATCTTCGTAGCAGTACCAAGATAGCGTCCTTTCAAGTGTTTTTTTTTTTTTGATTTTGGGAAACAAAAAAATGTTACATTGGAAAGTATATTTTTTAAGAGCTTTTCAAGAATCTATAATATTTATCGATGGTCTGACCTCAAAAGAGCTGTCACGCGTTCTACATTTGCGTCACTTTTCGATGTTGAAGGCCTCTCCAAGCGAGGTTCGGTTTCCACTGTTTCTCCAAAAATGCCTTATGCCACCTACAACTTTGTGCTCTTGATAAGGAATATTGTTAAGGATTCTGCAATACAAATCGAGACAATAAGACCGGAACAGGAGGCACATCAGTTTTTTTGCAGGCTAGAGCGCAGGAAAAAACTCCCTAAAATAATGTCCTTATCCGAGAATAATTTTCTAAGTTAAAAAAAAATAAATAATATTAATAATTAAAGAACTATAACTTATCCGAGAATAATTTTCAAATTTTGCAAAAAAATAAATAATGTTAATACTAAAAGAACTAATAAAAAAAGAAAAAAACGGCGTTGTTACCCAAATTTAGTGAAGATGAAAAGATAAAAGTATAATTATAATAAAATTTAACTGCAAAAGAAATTCTTATTAAAAGTACTTAAAAATAAAATAAAAACCAAAAAACAAACTGTAAAAAAACAATAAAATAAATTCTTATTATCAAACTCGTAGATTAACTAAAGCTTAACACAAAATTTGATCGCACATCGTTGACTAAATTTCATTGTACCATTTTTCAAAATGCTCTCCAAAATCACAACTATACTTACCGAACTCTATAGGGTCGCGTAGTTACTACAGGATGTTAACTACCCGTTTAGAAGAGACCAACGTATAAACTATGTGGATGGAAATTCCTTTCTATTACGTCCCACATACCTTAATGGAAATATCATTCCACCAAACAACAAAGTATGTTATTTGGGGCTAGTGCTAGTGAATTGACTTACTTAGAACCCTACTGAACAGCCGATAAAAAAAACCCCATACTTAACCACACACTTTTAATCTATAACACAATTTTCATGGTTCAATTCCTGTCGAATCCAATTCTTTCGATTCAAAATCCTTCGAAAAATCGTAGATGCTCAGTTCTATATTCATAAAAAAAATGATTTGTTAGTTTCTCGTTATAAACAGTTTCATTCTTGATTGTCCTACTCCTACAATTCTCTCATTAAAAAACTCTCTTTTATTACCTTTCCAATAATATGAAGGGGAAGTTTGCACTGTTACCAGACCACTCCCATTAATCGCTCTCAATGATCTCTTTTCGAGCCAGATCGCTCTCAATGATCTAATTGAGAGCCAGATCGCTCTCAATAATCTCATTACTTCGTACAAAAAGATTTTTTGAAGATAAAAATTACTAGTTTAAATAATTATGTTCTTATAAGTTAGTAATAAAAAGAAGATATTTTCCTTGAATCCCAAAAAAACTTTTGTTTCTATATATAGACTGACTTTGTAGTCAGAGGTATTTGGAATATCCTTAATTATATTGTACATTCTGATCTAGCATTAGACTATATAATTTAAAAGTACTTTGTCTCAACAAAAAAGCTGGAAATAAATTCCAATTTTGCATAAAATCTGTATAACTCATATATGTGTAGGCCATTATAGATTAAGGAGAAAAAGAAATAGTGAAATATTTATCAATAAAAAAACTCATCATTTTAAATTATGCCGTACCAACTATAAAGATTAAATGCAATCTTTTGAAATTTTCTTATTCATTAAAAAATCAATATTTTTTTCACTTCAACTAAAATTAATTTGTAGCTAAGCAGATACTCTTCTTTTAAAGATCGTACTTATCTCGAATAAGAGAACACAGTAAATTTTCTGTTCTGTATTATTTGCACTTCTTCCCTATTATTACTAGCATACTGTAGATGTCCATATAAACAAGTATACATCATTATTTAATGGGGTCACATATATTGTCAGTTTCCATAAAATATTCATTTTTCCTGATATGAAAACTATAAATTTTTATATTGTTCTGTTTCTAGTGTTAAAGAGTTATCCAATTATTAAACAGTTAGACAAAATGTACTACAGGACTCGAAGCTTTTGAGATAATTTTTAATGACTTTTTCGCACATTTTAGGCTGTAATTCGGCAATTAAGTAACAAATTTTGTTTTTTAAATGATCGAAAAGTTTTAAAATTATTTGCATAAACACAATTATTAGCCAAGTTTTATAAGAAAAAGTATTGTACAATAGAGTCAAATCGTACGATCTTGAACGTCAATTGACATTATCAAATCTCGAAATAACCGTGTTCTAGGAACTTTCCAGGTTACAAAAAATTTTTTATAGTGTTCTGTGACTTGTGGATACTATTTTGTTAAACCAAAATATGGTCCAGATAAAAATCTTATCGGTTTTTATAAGACCACATGGCTCAGAATTGACGGTAATAGTTTCTCCTTCTTCATTTTCAAAGAAATACAAGCTCACTTTGTGCACATACAGTGTGGGTTTTTAGAGCTCCATATATGGCAATTTTATTTATTAACTTCTGCACCGATAGAGAAATGAGCCTCATCGGTGAAGAAAATTTTGTTCTAAAATGCTCAAAAAGTGTCTATTTTAGAACTAGGGTTCTTCGGCAGATGATGCGTAGCTGTCCACAGGGATCTGTTACCGCCCCCGCCATCTGGAATATAATAATGAACGGTCGCTCGGTGCAGTTGGAGGAGACCGGTTCCGGTGTGATTGAGGGTGGGAATAGGTATGCGGTTGAGGTAGCCGCTATGTGCAGATGGTGTCTGAATGGGAGAATAGAATGGGAGTGAATGTTTCAGAAACAAAGACTGTGTGTATGTTGTTAGGGGTATTTTTGCGACCAGTAAGCCGCTCAATATTCGTTTAGAGGCGGTCGGGGTCTGATACGCGCGGGCAGTACGTTACCTTGGAGTAAAGGTTGGAGAGAGGCTGAACTAAGAGGGCGCGTAGCCACTTTGGTTGGCAAGCTGGTGCGAGTATTTCGCAAAGAATGAGGACTTTGTTCCAGAGCGGTGAAAGTCCTGTACAAGGGTGTATTTTTTCCGTGTGCAATGTATGCGTCGTGTGTATGGGGTGACATTATGCGCCACCAGTGTGCAAGGGTGGGCATAAATTCAGTTCAGCGTTTGCATTTGTATGCATGTTTGAAAGGACCTGCTGGTGCTGCGTGGAAGGATTCACTACCCTCTACGGCGGGGCATCCCACTTGCTATTTGTACGTTTATGAATGAAGAGGTTCAGGATCTGGTCTGAATATATGAAATTTGGCAAAGTCATGGGATGAGAGTGAGAAGGTAGATAGACGCACATGTTCATTTCGGATGTGTGCTTTGCCTCTGCATATGGATTTGCATTTGTTATGTACCTTGGGTATTTACTCACGGGACATGGCATTATGAATAGGTTCCTGTACAGGCGTGGTTTGGCTGCGGAGGCTAGATATTTTTGCGGAGCGGCCGAGGAGAGTGCCAAGCACCTTTTTATTGATTGTGGCCTGTACGGGGATTTGCGTGACCTAGGTGCATGTGGGATCGTGGTGAATGATGGGAGTGTGGATGTGCGTGGAGTGTTAGGTATAAGAGAATAGTATGAATGTCATAATATTTGCCGTGGCGGGAATGGTGCGTGAATAAGTGTGTAAATGGCACGCAAGGTGGCTACAACCGGATAAAAGACCAAGGCCGTTCCGGTTGTACTTTCGGGTCTTGGCGAACCTGCGTACCTGAGCTGTAGTGGTGCCTAGGGATTTACAAGATTTCTTACCGTAGCTCCATGAGCAGAGTACAAACCGAAGTACACTTAAAACAAAAATTGGTACTAAGGGAATCGGCTTGCCCCATGGTGTTAAAACACACTGTGCCCGACAATGGTGAGGCTCCACAGGTAACAACGTGGTGGTTGTAGTTAATACTCATAGGGAGGGTACAGTCTCCGGATCGCTGGTGGGAGATATTGGTAATTGTCTCGGGCGCTGTCACTGCTTATGACAGTAGAGGTTTAGATAGACCTCGCCACTAACAGTTAATCAGCTTGTAATTGGTTACTGACTATAAACTGCCAGTATTGGTGGTGCATTGCTTGAGCGTTACTCAATCCCTTTGGTCGTAGGCGACTCGTGCTTTTATGTTTAATGACAGATAAGTCATGTTAAATAATATAATATTACTACCTCAGAATTAGCATTTTCGTACAAAGTTTTTAAAATTTTTTATATATTATTCAATAAACCATCTCTTATATACAATATAATAACGAATTTTTAATATAAATAAATACTACGTTAGATGATAATTTTTTATGTTAAAACTTATATTAAAAATATGTAATTTTTTTTAAGAAAACATTTTATATTAGATACAAAGAATTAAATAATATGAGTATATTTTTGCAAAGAATAACAGATTATATAAGAAAATGCCAAATTATTTTTAAGAGAAATAATCTGAATATTTTAATGCATAAAAAATATTTAATAAGTTTTAAACTATTTAATACAAGTAAATTCATTCTTCTATTATTAAAATAACATAAATAATAGAGATGAATAATGTAGAAAAATTTGTGATAAAAATATAGTAAATACTAAAGTGGAAACATATTTAAGTCTTCTGATAATGTTTACTAAATACATTTTCGTTAAGTATTAATAAACATGATAAAAAAAAAACCTCCGATGAGCGATATTGTTGGAAAAGTTTATCATTTTTAGAGGAAATAACTAAATAGCTTCAAAATATTCGATGAGATAAAAGTGTACAAAATAATCTCTGATTAATATCGCTCTAATCCGGACTGGTATTATTCGTTATCTAATATATTTTAGATATAATTTTCTAATATCACTTTTCTATAGGAAAACCATAGTGATTCCTGCAAATTAACCAAATTGTTCCCATCTTTGATGAAAATACATACAGTTTGATGATTTGCATGATACTAATTTTATTCTAGAATTTATTTTGTTCAATGATAAGCAAAACAAAATTTATTCAAAGTAATCATTATTTAATAAAAGTAAATTGTTGCAAATTTCTAAATTAAATAATATCAAATGATAATAAATTTAAATTTGATTATAAGCTTCAAAAGAAAATAATAACAACAACCAAAAAACGAATAAATAATAAATGTATGCAATTTATTCGAACTTTCGACTTTAAACATTGGACTTGTGATGATGGGATCCAATTAAAATTTTTTTTTTAAAAAAATCTAAATTTGGGCAGTTCAACATTCTGACAACTGTGAGATTAAAATTTGTCTCACCGAAAATTAATTGTTTTTTTGCCAACTTTTAATCATATTTAAAATTGTAAGATGAAAAAAACAAACATTTATTACAGTAAAATTAAGTATTTTTATTTAAATATCAATACAAATTAGTAAACATTCTAATCATCTTGTTTTTTATTTATAAATTAAAAAAAAACAATAATATTTTGTAAATATGAATGTTAAAATTTAATAAAAGTAAATGATTGCAAACTCACAAAAGCCCATGACACAGCACTCTTTGAGCAGGCAGAATCAATTTTATTTTATTTTTATAAATCTAATTTAAGACTTTGGAAATTGCGTCTTTACTTTAATATGTTTGCACATTATAATTTTTCTTTTCGAATACAGAAGAAACTAAGTTTATTTTGACATATAATTTGCCCATAAATGCATTTTTTAATTTGAATTTTTTTAAACACAAACGTTATTATTGGCAATATTTTTTAAAGTAACGAGTTAATAATTTTGTACTTCATATTTCAGAAAATAACTGCTCTGTGTCAATATATATAAAATTCAAGGTAACATTTTGTCTTAGACTAAAATTCTCCATTTTATTGGGAAAGTAATATCGTTTCTTCCCAACAGAGGACTTAATTGTATTTAATCACAACCAACTTCACACTTAAGCCATATAATCATATGTATTTTAACAGCTGACATAGCAAGGCTTGATTCTGCATAGTAGTTTTTGGTTGATACCCTTTAAAATATGGAAAGTGAAAAACAAAATTTTCAGCATATTTTACTTTTTTACTATAGAAAAGATAAAAATGATGTTCAGGCAAGAAAACAAATTATCTGAGAAGATGTGTTAAGTGAGCGCCAGTGCCAAAAATGGTTTGCAAAATTTCGATCCGGCAATTTTGATTTCGAAGATGTTGAAGCTAATAAAGACACAATAAAGGCATTAATTGATGCAAACTGGCGAATAAAATTGCAAAGGGTATTGAATCAGACTGAAAAATATTTAATTGAATAAAATATTAATTCAGTATAAGAAAATCTTCTTTCATTTTTATTTTTTTTTAAACGAAATTACTTTCCGGACAACGCAGTATACGAGGTCTGTTCAAAAAGTATTGCGAATTTTGAATTTCTGCAGGTTACGTACATTCGGTTTTAGTTTTTTTTGTGGCGTTATGTTGATACTCATGCCGACAAGTTCGGCCATTTTGAATGTTCAGTTAATTTTTGACAGCTGCTTTGCTTGCACGTGTTTTGGCTCGTCTTCGATTTTTGACAATTTTCGACCAAAAACAGCATCGCATTAACATTGTTAAAGAGCTGTTGGACTCTGTCTGCGACGACCCAAATTTGCTCTAGAGAGTCATAACTGGTGACGAATCATGGGTTTATGGTTATGACGTGGAAACCAAAGCTCAATCATTCCAATGGAAGCTGCCGAACGATCTAAGACCCAAAAAAGCGCGCCAAGTTCGCTCGAATATGAAGGCTTCGCTTACATTTTTCTTCGATTGCAGGGGCGTGGTAAATCATGAGATCTTGCCACAGGATATAACGGAATATTACCTGCAAGTTATGCGCCATTTGCGAGAAGCAATCCACCAGAAACGCCCGGATTTGTGGAAGAACAAAAATTGACTTTTGCACCATGTAAACGCACCTGCTCACGCATCGTTCCTTGTGCGTGAATTTTTGACCAAAAACAACACACTAATAATGCCGCAGCCACCGTATTCCCTAGATCTGGCCACCTCTGACTTTTTCTTGTTCCCGAAACAAATTCTTTGATCCATTTTTTGGAATGGGCAAAAATTGAAGACGAGCCAAAACACGTGCAAGCAAAGAATCGAGTCCTGGCAACACAAGTCTTGTCGTATCCATAATGTTTTTTGTTTTATTTTTGTTTTTGTTTTTGTATAAAAGCAAAGTTTTAAAAATTAAAACAAAAAAAATTAAAATTTTATCAAAATCTGAATTTCCATAAAACTTTACTTTTCAAAATACAAATTGGATTAAGTGGATTTATACGAGCACTTTTACGGAATATTTATCACGGATACACTATTGATTTGATAAAAATTACGATACGCAAAAAAATTACATAAAATTAATTTTCTTAGTTATGTAAATTGAAAACATGCGATAATATGTGTAGAGAGTACAACTTCATTTACAAGTATTGATGTCGGTATATGTAAATATTTGAACAAATGGGGAGACCTTATAAGAACGTAGAGACATTATAGTAGATAAAAATGATGGAGAACAAAAGAATATAAATGGAATTTTGTTAATTTAAGAAATTTTTTTTGTTGGCTTCGTAAAATCAACAAAAAATCAATATAAAAAATAAGAACGACGAAAATATTGAGAAAAATGTGTTGGCTATCATATTAATTGCATAAATTTTATTTGGTTTAAAAAAAAACTGTTTTAATTTCTAAAATTTTTTTTGATTACAAAAATGTTTTTAATTGTTACAAAATTATTTTTGAATGTTGCAACATAATTCCAATTCAGCAGGTGGGATTTGGAATTGAACATTTCCCAATTCAACAGTGTCATCATGTTGTAGACTTTATAGTATCTTCTCTTGAGCAGAGAAAATATTGTCTAGGCGTATTCATAGATATTTCTAATGCATTTGACTGATTATGGCAGGTTCTACCTCGCCAAAAGATATTTTCAAGTAGCCGAAAATGTCGAATTCTCCGAGATATTCCCTATCCTATCCTGTATAATATTTATACCCACAATAATTGTTCATCCTGTAACGTCATAAAAACTTAAATACAGTCCTCTACCATTTATAAAACTATAGCGATTCCCTTCAAAACTGGTTCAGAAAGTGGAAAAAAAGTGTTCATGATACTTTTACTCTTTATCGAGAGCCATCTTTTCCTATACGTATTAATAATAATATTATTCCACAAAAGAATCAGATGGGTAAATAAGAACTGTATGGATAAACGTTTGATATAAAATCCACAAACAAAACCGATAGCTTCAGACAACTATAAAAACTTTTAGATAAACAGTCAAAACTGACAATCGACAAAAAATTATTTACATACAAAACAGTAATAAGACCCATATGGATATATGACTTATAGCTCAGCTCATTTAAGACCAGCAAATTGCTTTTATTTGTAAAATTACCTGCGTTTACCCTAAGCTTATTGCCATATCCTCCTCCCGTAACCAGTTTCGTGTGGTCATAGAGATGGATACTTTATGACTTTCTTCTTTCAATCCACCCACCCTCATGGTTAAGCTAAGCATATGTATGGATTAAAATAGGAAAATCTATGGAACTGCGCCCTAAATCCCACACCCACCTCAAATCACACGCCAATAGTCAGTGCCCATTCTTGTCGGTCCTTAGAGTCTTGACAATGTCAAACCGGTCCGCCGAAGAATGCGAGGGAGGGCCTGACCAAGAGGTCGCATTTAAAGCAGCTTACTCTGGATTTAGAGCGATCTTCCTTTTGTACTCCTATAGGAACGCCTACCAAAATTTCAGGGTTCACACCCCTAAAGCATTGTTAGGTTTTTCGTACCATCAACCATTGGATAAATCGTCTGCATTGCATCAGCAAATCATTCGGTTGATGGTTCGGTATATCCACTATATCTACTTTTGCCCCTTGTTAGACACTTGCCATCATTAGGATGATAAGCTGGTATATACTGAACCCATTTGGACATACAGAAAATAATTTTGAATGCTAACCACGCGTTCCCAAAAAAATTGTCGATGTTTTACATTATGTGTTCTTTTTTTTATTGTCCTTGTCGTTCGTGAATTGAAACTAACAGCGTTAGTTTGAGAAATCTAGCTTAAGGTAGGAACAAAAATCCGACGACAATGAAAATTCACAACTACTTCAGTTACCAAAAATTAATAAATTCGCACGCCGCCACTGAACTATTTTCTGGTAAACATTGAACTGTCAACATCATATTTGTTTACATTTATTGAATGCCAAACTTTTCACTTTTTAATCACTTTTTGGACCAAATAAATTATTAACAGCCATTTAGGGACATCATAAACTAAATATTTATTGATTTCTGTAGTAAAACTGAAAATGACAACTTACCGAAAGAAAGAAATTCCCAGCTTACTCATTCCGTTGAATTACCAGCAACACTTTATAGAACACTTCATTTTCTGAAATAAAAACTTCCTATTAAATGTTATCAACAATATAACTATTTATATAAATACTTACTTTTTCGTAAATACGTGTACTTCAAAAAACATAAAAACTGCACTTTCATTTGCACTTTCCGAGAAATGACAAAATAACAAGTTGAAAAACAGCAAAAGTATGCAAGCATTTCAGTATGCTACCACTTTCATGTAGAATGGCGTTTTTTAAACCTCCAAAATTGAAGCGCTTCATATTTGATTGATATTTACAAAATAAATAATAAACCTAAAATACAATAATTCCATTTCATATCAAAAGATTGTACAAAAAATAAAAATTGCCTGTCTTTGTGTTTAAATTGCATTTTTATTTCCGGTAAGTGAATTAAAATAAATATAAATTTGATTTTGAAATTCAATAAATTCCTATTACGAATACTGGATGTCAGAGAGTATCCTGTTTACATAAAAAATCTACACAAAAGTATGTAAGCGTTACAATTTCTCGCCGCTTTTGTAATAATTCAGCTACAAAATTATAATATTTCTGACGATTTAAATTGCGTATAAATCCAGGTCTTCTTTAATCTAAGCAGAAAAGTGTGACAGTACTACAACGTCAATGAAAAAACGTTTGTCGTTTGCAGTAGTCGTCGGAATTTGTGCGTTCCTATAAGATGGTGAAGGTTTTAAAATTTTCAGACAACAACAATTACATGTCGTTTGCTATTGTCGTCCGAATTTAGAGTAAATCTCCTTACGCAGGGAAGCTCCTTGCTTATATGTCATTTAAGTAAAAAATCTGCTTATTATTTAAGAATAGTCATCGTACATCATAAAAAGAAAATATTTTATAAAATCCCTTTAATAAATTGTTAAAAATCTATTACAATGGAAGACTATATTCTTAGAGGTTCTGCATTAATATTATGAAAAGAAAAATTGAATATTTATTGGGTGTATGCCAATGAAGCACAATAGAATGAACAAGTAAACTAAAAAATGGCGCTCAAATTACACGCCCGAGTATTTCCGTCATGAATAATTGAATCCATGAACTCTTAATGCTCGTGAAAATATATTCAATACCTTAGCTCCCCAACTTCTCCTCACCCATCATAATTATGGTCAACATTGCTCCTGACCTATGTTAACGAAAATATTCTAAAGTCATTCT
The DNA here is from genome assembly GCA_958298945.1 of Atherix ibis. Lineage (NCBI taxonomy): Eukaryota > Metazoa > Arthropoda > Insecta > Diptera > Athericidae > Atherix > Atherix ibis. Next base: position 22,004,829 of record OY282605.1, on the reverse strand, counting down.
TGTCTTAATTGGACTGAGAATGCGATGATATTTTAATTATTAGAATAATCGTAAATATCGATGAGACCATACATACTCGTAACTTACGAGTATACAGAAAATATATACTTGTTCAGTTAAGCTATCTATTTTTATTTATAAATATTGTCAGCATATTAGGTTTGGTCAGGCACATTTCTTTAAATACTGTTTACTCTTAGGAATTGTATGTCTTCAAGTCGACTAAAGCTTGCGGACTGTAATTTAATATTGTTTAAATTGATTTTCGAAAACAAACAAATTGATTTAAGTTTATTGATTTTGATTTGATGGTATTGTCATATCTAAAAATAACGCTTTATATTTTGTAGGAATTCAATAATAACACATTCTTCCAGTTTGGAAAATAGATTTTATTACACAGGATAATGCAAAAAATTCGAATCAATTTTCTTTATTTCTTATCAAATAAAATTTACTGATTTTTTATTTTTTTTTTTTTTTTAAATAAATTTAATCTATTAATAATGCAGCGTATCCAGTTGCGCTGTCTAAATTTTAAAAAGCGTTGTCTAAATTTTTAAAAACCTTCACAATCTAATGGAAGTGCACACACGTCCATTTTGTTTTTATCATAAAGTTTTTAAAAATGTTCTGTTAATTTCAGCAATAAAAACATTATAGTGCACTTCAGATAAAAATCTTGTTGGTTTTTGGTAGCAAAATTCTACGAATCGAAATATAAAAAAAAAGATTTGCAGTTGGATTCGTAGTACTGCCAAAAGATATTGACATTTTTAATGTCTTAGATGTGGCAGCATTGTTGAAATTGGAATTCAAAATAAATGTTTATATAATGTTTGGTGAACTTAAATATTGAATTAAGCATTAAATATAAATAATAAATTGATGAAATCATAATAGAGTCGTTGTTTTTGAAAGTGTTATAAGACCCATTTTCATATATTTGAGATAGTTAAGAATTTGCATTTGAATAAATTTAAAAATATTGGCAAACGTCAGTTTTATTAAAATATTAAAAATATTGGCAATTTATTTAAAAAAAAAAAAATACTAATTAATTGGAATGGTATTTTTAAAATTATAAAACTGTTAAATTTTATTATTAACGGGTGATTTTTTAAGTATTTGAATTTCAAATTTCCAAAAAAAAACACAGAAAAATTGCAAAAATGTATAAAATTTTTTATTAAGTGCTCCATGCGAGAGGCCTAATTTTGAACCATTTTTTGGAGTATCTCGGCTGGTATCTTGCTAATAACACGTGTATCATTGTCCTCCAAGGCTGCAAGTGACGCTGTCTTATCGGCATAGACGAGTGACTTTTCGTAGCCCTATAAAAAATAGTTTAGAGGCGTCAAATCGCACGATCTTGGTGGCCAACTCACCGGTCGGAAACGTGAGATAAATTGCTCACCCAACTCATCTCTCAACATGTCCATTCTCAATGCTAACTGAGCACTTTTGACTTTGACCCAAGTCACGTTGCACGTGTGAACTGTCAAAAATAAAAACATGTAAAACCAAATAGTAAAAAATTACCCGATACAATAATAATGAATAAAATTGTTATAAAAAATAAACGATTTTTTTAAAATTACAAATATGTTTAGGTCATATACCACGTACTAATAATAATGAATTATAAAAACTAAAAATGAAAACAAGTTTTAAGCTAACTTTCTTAGTTGACTTTTCTTAAATATATTTTTTAATATAAAAAGTATTAATTCAAATGAACGCCACTATAAGTATACGAATAATCGAATTTAATAACAATTAATTTCAGTTATATTATAAAAGAAAATATAAATAAATTTAAAAATAAATAAAAACTCATTAGTAGTAGTAGTATGCGGGTTCTGGAATACTTTTTGAAAGAAGTCCGGATGCGTCAAATTTACTGCATTGATATTAGAATTGGATTGGATGGGATCAGTTGTGCGGGTTGCTGTGAGCATTTGATTAGGCATTGGTGTGAGCATTACAGTTTCTACAGCACAAGTGTACAGAATTGTGATGCATTTACAGGTTTTTATACACTCTGACTCGTGCAGCAAATTTAAAGGATCTAAACTTTTTTCAAAAACACTCTCAAAACTTGCATATTACTTACTACTCTTATTTATATTTTTAATTCATTTCTTATTTGCACTTGTCGTAGTAAAGTAATGTGCAAAATGGGGAAAATACCTCCTGTTCACCATGAATACTTCACGTAATATTGCTAAAATGCTTAGGTCTTCTTTGTTTTTCAAATGAACAAAAAACTTTAAATGGCATACTCTTTTCCAGAGATGTTTTGTAGGAAATTTAATGTCATTCACGTCCTTTAAATCTTAAGCAATTTCTAGGGAATAATTATCCAAAAATGGACATCTCGGATCACCTGCTGCCAATAAAGACGTGTAGGCTATTTGAATGATGTTATTTTTAAATAATAATGGTCTTAAATTTACTTTAATATGCAATAAAAATAACTTCCAAACAAGGGTAGTCCCAGTATTACCCGACCTAATAAAGAAAATACAAAAAATTTGGGAAAAAATATCTTTATTTCTCAACTCTCGATATTAGTAATTTTTACTGTTGCAATTAATGTTAATCCTTTTAGCTCGATACACTTTTCCGGGAGATGTTCAATAGTAAGACCTTTATACTATCCTGTTTATAGTAAAACCTTTTGAGCATCTGAAAATAGCCATTAACTACAGACTCTACCTCTTCATTCATTGCAAATCTTTTACCACTGATACATTATTTTTTCAAGTTTGGAAAGAGAACATTATTCGAGGGGGCTAAATCTGGGGAATAGAGTGCGTGAAGAAGCAATTCGAACTTTAACTCTTGATTTTGGTCATCACGATAACGAATGTGTGAACTGGTATATTGTCTTGATGAAATAACACAATAAGTTCGCATAATACTCTCCGTTGATTGTTTTTTTCTTTTTGAAAAGAAAATCAATAAAAATAATCCGAGGCACATCCAAAAAAACTGACGCCATGACCTTGCCAGCAGATGCAACTGTCTTCTTTGGAGCCGATTTTTTCTTTTCTGCCCATTGTTTTGACAATTCCTTCATCTCAGGTGTAACGTAATCTTAAATTAAAGAATACCTGAATAGGCCCAAACGTCAGATTTTCGTATATGCATACGCAATTTTCTGTCTAAATTATCTCAAAAGCGGTGAGAAATTGTAATGCTTGCATACTTTTGTTTAGATTTTTTATGTAGACATGACAGCCACTGACATCTTGTTTTCATAATAAAAATTTAAGGAATTCCAAAAGCATAATTAATATGCATTTTAACTCACTTATTCCAAAGAAAAATATATTAATATATTTATTTTTTTCGAATTTTCTGTTATTAAATACAATTTTTTTTTAGGTTTATTATTTATTTCGTAAATAACAATTAAATATCAAGTGACTCAATTTTGTAGACATTCGGAGAGTTTTAAAACACGTTATTCTCCATGAAATGTGAGCATACCGAAATGCTTGCATACTTTTCTTTCCATTTAGATATGCGTACTTATCGCAAAGTGAAAGTTTAAGTGCGGTTTTATTAAATTTTAAATATTTTACAAATAACTCAGTATAAATTATTACATTTGCATAAATAGTTTTACTTTCTATGACAGTAAATAGGAAGTTTTTATTTCAGAATATGAAGTATTTCGTTATAGGTTATTTTACAAGTGTGTGCGTTGTTACGAATGTATTCTCGAAAAAATTTGAACAGAATTTTTGTGTAGAGGCCTATCCAGTTCTTCTATAATCTAAGAACGTAATGGATCCATATGATTCATAACTCCTGGTTATGAATCCTCACGACGCTGTTTATGTTCCACTGCGAGCAAACGCGGCACCCATCTTGCGCACACTCTTCTCATGTTCAAATTTTCAGTCAATATGCGACGTATATTATCTGCTATATCTGCTAGCCTTTGTATTTTCAATCGATGTTCATCTTAGCAGCTGGTACGGTTTCGTTTAAACTCTGCCACCCAATATTTTATTATTGTAAATGAAGGACCAGTCTTCAAACCTTTCAAATGAAAGATTGGTACTCAAATAGTAATTTTTTACTATTTTAGTACCAATCTTTCATTTGAAAGGTTTGAAGCCTGGTTTGAAGCCTGGTAAAAGTCATCAAACTTCACAAGTAAACTTGATAAGATTGGTACTTTTGATAATAGTAATTTTTTTCAAATAACAACTGCCATTTATTCGTCAGGTCGGGTACTTCTGGAACTACCCCCGTGCAACTCTTTTTATCTAATTTTAAACATTGAGCAAACTTTTTAAAAAAAAAACCTATATTTTGAATATGTTCTAGTCAACACGATGCTACTACTTCTCTTCAACCTCTAGTGTTAAAAATATCATTAATAAAATGCTAAAAAAAATTTTTTTTTTGTATACTTTTATCTACTCAACTATAAGGGTGAGTAGACATTTAATGAATAAATATGAAATGCATAGTAACCTCGCAATTTAAATTTAAAAAAGAAATGCCACTCGCACTGTCCAACATAAATGATAATGGCAAGCTCCATACTTAATTATTTTTTTCTACAAATTCCTATAATTTATGTGCATTACAAAAAGTTTAGGTCATGGAATACTCAGTAAAAGTGTTGAATTTAATTGAAAAAGTCTCGTGCCACCGATTATTGGTTGTCTGGCTACTTACCGGAGGTAGTCAACCGAGACCTAGTATCTATCAGACCTACACGAGTGATATTGTTGTGGACTGGTGTGTGATAGTATGCCCGCGACGGGTGGAGGGAAGCACAACGTTTTAGCTCATTTATACTAAGTTATACATTAAGACACTACCTACAGGTGGATTCAAATACAAAAAAGAACATATGTATCTACATGAGTAAATAATGACCATTACTAATCAGGTGCATTTGTGAGGCAATGACATTCAAAAGCTTAAGTATTATATGCTTTACTCGTTGATTTGTATGCGTTTTAGTGCAATCTAATATAAAAATTGAATTGTAAATATTGTGTACAAACACACTCAATCACGAAAATTTTCTAAAAAGTTTCAAGCACCATGTAAATTAAAAATTAAAACAAACTTGAGATAAATATCGCAGACGTTAGATATTTGTAGTTTTGTGCTATAAATCATTGATATACGTATTACTTTATTGTTGGTCATTAAAAATGTTGCGCAATTTATTCCTATAAACTTGGAAGAGTTTTTCAAATTACGTACGAGTAACTTTAAGTTAATTTTATGTGCCTTCTTATTTAAGATTTAAATTATGTATTATATAAATTTTAGAATTGTTGTGAGAAAAAAGATTTTTACTTAAATTGCTGGTAAAAATTACTGCTTAAAAATTGTTTGATTAACAAAAAAAATAGTTTAGCCTTCACCAATGTACACTACCACTCATAAGTATTTTCCCACCCAAAAAAATTTTGTATTTTAGATATTTTTGTTTTTGGATATAAATTTAGTTTTTTTGATATACTAAATTTAGTATATTTTTTATCATCAAATAACATTATTATATTTAAATTTTTCATTTATCAACGTATCTACTATTATTAAAAATAATTGCTGTGCACAATTTAGACATTCTCATCAGTTATTTTTTTTAAATTTGTAGTAGCGCAGACTTTTCTTAATTCCTTTCAAGTCAGTGCATTTCCTTTAATTTCTTTCAAGTCAGTCAATTTCCCTCCTCCCATAACCAGTTTTGTGTGGTCATAGAATCCACCCACCCTCTGTGGCATATGGTGTGGCATATGGTGAAGCTACCTTGGACCGAAGCAACGTTTATCGGTAGTAGAAAATGTTCTCAGAGGGCCGAGAAGATGTGAACGACGAAAAGCGTGCTGGGGCGCGACGTTTATCGGTAGTAGAAAATGTTCTCAGAGGGCCGAGAAGATATGAACGACGAAAAACGACGAAAAGCGTGCTGGGGCGTGTGAACGACAGTTTTCTTCGATTGCAGGGTAGAACCGTCAATAAGGAATATTACCTGCAAGTTATGCGCAAGTTGCGCGAAGCAATCCGCCAGAAACGCCCGGATTTGTGGAAGAACAAAAATTGGCTTTTGCACCATGATAACGCCCCTGCTCACGCATCGTTGCTTGTGCGCGAATTTTTGGTCAAAAATAATACACTAATAATGCCGCAGTGACTTTTTTCTTGTTTCCTTCTGTGACGGCATCGAAGGAGGAGATAAAGACGGCATCGAAGGAGGAGCTTAACAAGATCACAAAAAATGATTTTTTGAAGTTCTTCGAGGATTGGAAAAAACGTTGGCACAAGTGCATAATAATTAGACTATAATTATAACAAGGAATATTATGGGATTAGATCTAGGATGCTACCCTGAGGAACACCGGCCGTATTAGGATAAATGTCAGAATGCTCCATACTTTCAGCTACGTGAAAATATCATTTTGAAAGATAGTATTTAAGGATGTGAATACAGGCTGTAAATTTTAAAAAAAAACCAATACCAACTTACGTTATTATTCCAAAAAAAAATTCTATTAATCAATTTTCAAATAATAAAATAATAAATACAATATCAAATAATTAATCTAATCTAAATTGAATAATCTATTAATACTTCCGGATTATTAAAAAAACTGTAATATTTAAAAAAAAAAAACCAAAATTATTTTACTATATCAAATATCTTATCGTTAAATTTTTAATCTAAATAATAAGTAATAAAAGACTTATGCTAAAAAAGTTTTATTATATTTAAAAAAAAAACAAAAAAAAATCTTTGAGAACATCTTCTGATAACACTAAAAATATTTAATGAATGGAATTTATTTGTATTTGTTCAACATGTATGCATGTTTGACTAAAGGTCGACCGACTAGCTGAACATTTTTATCTGAACCTACTCAATTTAATATATTTTAATAATACTAATAATAATAATAAAAGAAATGTTTAATTTAAACAATTTTTATACTTTATTATATTAACGAAATATGCTTTAAGTTTTTTTTCTTTCTTATAACAGAGGAAAAAATAAAATAAAATTTGTTTTTATTATTGGTGTTGACAAATATTTTATTCTCGTGTGGAGAATTGTTCTAAAATTTACACAATAAATGAAGGTTATCATTTGTTAATGAATTTTTATTACATTCGAAGTTGTTTTTATCAATAAAATTATAAAATTTTACGATCACTCAATTTCACAATTAAAGTTCATATGCCAGTGAATATTTTAAGGAGAGTCTAATTTTTGGAAATATTTCGAAATGATTTTATTTTTTTTATTATTAATGGCAACTGTTTACTTATCCGTATAATAAAATGTTATGAAAAAGGCAAAACGATAATTGAACCAAGTCAAATAAATAGTAAAAAATTAATAATTAATTGCTACAAAAAAGATGAATTTGCAATTACTAAAAGAAAGCGTGATGAAATGTTAAATAAGATTAGAAAAATAATAGAAGAAAATGCATGCATTACATTAAAACAACTCAAGACGAAGGTTTTTGAATACAAAAACGTTAGCCTATGCATGGCCAGTATTTTTAACTCATTGAAAACTATACGAATATCACTAAAAATTGCTACCATAAATATAGATTGTATGAATTCTATAAGCACAGAAAATTGACTTTTAAATTCATTTTCACAAAATTCTCCACAAACATGGGAGAAAAGTGTTTATTGATGAATCCGGATTTAACTGCCACCTTCACAGAATTTTGGATCGTTCAAAGCTTAGATTATAGAAAAACTTGATAGGCCTCTACACAAAAATTGTGAAACGGCGTAAATTACTGGGGGCCTCTACACAAAATAACAGAAAGAGTGTAAATTACTGGGGGCCAATTTTAAACGTCAGTATGCGATCGAAGCGGTTCATTTAAAACCATTTTGATATGTGATATCATTTATGCATAAACAAATAGATTTTTTAATATTTCGGATTTTGTTGTTTAATGGAATTAGTTTTGGTAATTTGCAATAAAACACAGTATTCTATTTTAAAATATTATTTATTTATTCATTTCACTATATATTATTTATTAAAACAGAATTATAAAGTGGAAGAGCGTATAAAAATATAAATTGTAAGTTATATGATTATATCAAAACAATTGTGTGCACAAATAAAAATCCATTCCAAAAATGCAAAACGAATTAAATTAGAAGATGTGATATTATGTTGAAATTAAAACCATACCACAACTAAGTAAATATAAATTTTAATGTTAAAAACAATCATTTGTAGATATTGAAAACTTCTTTATATTGTAATACAATATAAATGTGTGTTTGTGAATTCAAATGGTAATTTAAATAGGCATTGTACATTTAAATTATATTAAAAAGTAAAGCATAATAATATATAAGTTAATTTTAGACAATATTATAGTAAATGCTTTAAAAGTAAATTACAATGTGAAAAATTTAATGTATTTAAATAATTAATAACTAATAAGCTAAAAAAATTGAAAACATTATTATTTAGTAAATGCATAACAAAATTGTCTAATAGAGCAAGCGAAAGCACAAATGCTAACAATTTTATTTAAATAATAAGGCTATCGAATATACTTTATTTATTTTAACACAATGAAAACAGACTGAAAAATGCGTTCCCTTAAATTGGCTTACACACACTTTACGTACGCCGGCACTGAACTATTTTCTGGTAAACATTGAACTGTCAACATAACATTTGTTTACATTTATTGAATGACGAACTTTTCACTTTTTAACCACTTTTTGGACCAAATAATTTATTAAAAACAATTTAGGCACATCATAAGCTAAATGTTTGTTAATTTCTTTAGTAAAAATGAAGATATCAACTTACCGAAAGAAAGAAATTCTCGTCTTCCTCATTCCGTTGAATTACCAGCAACCCTTTATAAAACACTACATTTTCTGAAATAAAAATTTCCTATTATAAATAAATTTAAATACTTACTTTTTCGTAAATACTTCAAAGAAGATAAAAAACACAATTTTACATGCACTTTCCGATAAATACCAAAATAACAACTTTAAAAACAAGAAAAGAATCCATATCAAGAGAACATGTTTTTCGGCGGTATTTTTGAAATGTTTTTCGGGAGCCGAGGAACAGTGGGCCTGAAGAACTTTTCCAGAATAGTACAAAATGTCATTAAACGCAAATATTTTTTTTTATATGTAAATTTAACATCAATATAATTTTTAAAAAAACATTTGTTTTATTTTATTCATTTTAATATTCTAGTTTAATTTTCCTCTCAAAAACCAAAGTTGTCGCATACTTTTGACCTGCAATGTACGAGCATATTATCCTAATTAGTATTTAGAATGAAATATTGATTGTTTCTCTTGATCAAAGCAGTTTCTATTCATTAATTGTAGTTAATCAGAGCAAGGTTAGCCAGTATTTTAATTGTGAGCATTTCTTATTTAAATCTTGATATTGACTATATAAAAGCCAAGTATAAATTATGCACTGTTTACTAAAACTATTTTTTCTTAGTTATTTTGTTATTAGTAAAATTTGTGTGTGAAGAAAATATAAAAATCAGTCACTAACTTATCCACGATAGTTTTTTCTCATCAAATCAGTTAGATTGGTGATTTTTTACTAAAATTATTTTTATTCATGATTGTTGCTTTCCAAATAACAAACAGATACTATTCGTTTTTCTTTACTGAACAAAATAATCATAATTTATGACGAAATTGTGATCACAATATCATTAAAAATTTTCCATAAGCAACATTAACTTAGTTTCTTTATTTTCAAATGGGAACTATTTTGTGAGATTGTACGTTACCAGATATGCTTTTAGGAAATAATTGTTTACGGTTTTCTCTTTTATCGAACTCAGATTGAGTTTTCTCTGTGTTAGAATGAAATTTGTTATTTTCATGCCAATAAATCTATTTCTTAAAATTATTTGCATCTTTTTAATTTGATGTCTGTATAAAATCATACTAAGCGTTATTTTAAAAGAAATGAAATACGAACTGTATTACAATGTACAAAATTGCACGAAACATAATAACTGATAAATTGATGACAAAATTTTGAAATTTTCAAGGAATTATGCCTTTAGGTATCAAAAAGAACTTTATCTGAAGTACCAGCAATATTTTTTTGAATTAACCGGATATTATTATCATTTCTTAAAAGTACTTGTATATCAAATTAAATACAATAACTAAAGTCGAATTTATAAAAGCATTAGTAATGCCCAAATTTTTACAAACATGACTAGACATAAAATGAGTTAATAAAATTTTTTACTGAAATCTTTTTACTGAAAATTATTTACTAAAAATTTTTTAATGAAAATTTTTTTCTGACAAATTTTTAACAGAAAATTTTTTACTGAAAATTTTTTACTGAAAATTTTTTTACTGAAAATTTTTTTACTGAAAATTTTTTTAATGACAATTTTTTAGTAACAACTTTTTACTGAAATTTTTTACTGAAATTATTTTACTAACAATTTCTTGATAAAAATTTTTTTTACTGAAAATTTTTACTGAACATTTTTACTGAAAATTTTTACTGAAAATTTTTACTGAAAATTTTTACTGAAAATTTTTACTGAAAATTTTTACTGAAAATTTTTACTGAAAATTTTTACTGAAAATTTTTACTGAAAATTTTTACTGAAAATTTTTACTGAAAATTTTTACTGAAAATTTTTACTGAAAATTTTTACTGAAAATTTTTACTGAAAATTTTTACTGAAAATTTTTACTGAAAATTTTTACTGAAAATTTTTACTGAAAATTGTTACTGAAAATTTTTACTGAAAATTTTTACTGAAAATTTTTACTGAAAATTGTTACTGAAAATTTTTACTGAAAATTTTTACTGAAAATTGTTACTGAAAATTTTTACTGAAAATTTTACTGAAAATTTTTACTGAAAATTTTTACTGAAAATTTTTACTGAAAATTTTTACTGAAAATTTTTACTGAAAATTTTTACTGAAAATTGTTACTGAAAATTTTTACTGAAAATTTTTACTGAAAATTTTTACTGAAAATTGTTACTGAAAATTTTTACTGAAAATTTTTACTGAAAATTGTTACTGAAAATTTTTACTGAAAATTTTACTGAAAATTTTTACTGAAAATTTTTACTGAAAATTTTTACTGAAAATTTTTACTGAAAATTTTTACTGAAAATTTTTACTGAAAATTTTTACTGAAAACTTTTACTTAAAATTTTTACTGAAAACTTTTACTGAAAATTTTTACTGACAATTTTTTAACTGAAACGTTTTACTGACGTTATTTTACTGAAAATTTTCATGAAAAAAATTATAGTAAAAAATTTTACTGAAAAGTTGAACTGAAAATTTTTTGCTGATAATTTTTTCACTGACAACTTTCTTGATACAATTTTTTGTATGGAAATTTTTGCTTAAAGTTTGAACATTTTTGCTTAAAGTTTTTGCTGAAAATTTTTACTGAAAATTTTTACTGAAAATTATTTACTAAAAATTTTTAATGAAAATTTGTTACTGAAAATTTGTAATTAAAAATTTTTACTGAAAATTTTTTATGAAAATTTGTTTACCCAAAATTTTTACTAAAATTTTTTAAATGAAATTTTTTTATTGAAAATTTTTACTGACAATTTATTACTGACAATTTTGACCGAAAATGTTTGCTGAAAATTTGTTACTGAAAATTTGTTACTGAAAATTTGGTACCGAAAATTTTTACTGCAAATTTGTTTTAGATTTTACTAAAATCTTTTTTTGAAAATTTTTACTGGCAATTTGTTTTTAAAAATTTTTACTAACAATTTTTTATTGACAATTTGTTACTGAAAATTTGTTACTGAAAATTTGTTACTGAAAATTTTTTACTGTATAATTTTTTCACTGACAATTTTCTTGATAACATTTTTTTACTGACGATTTTTGCTGAAATTTTTGCTTAAAATTTTTACTGAAAATTTTTGCTGAAAATTTTTACTCCAAATTTTTACTAAATATTTTTACTAAAAATTTGTTACGGAAAATTTGTTACTGACAATTTTTACTGAATATATTTGTTTTTTACTAAAAATTTAAACTGTAAATTTTTTACTGAAAATTCTTTACTGAATATTAATTGATAATTTATTACTAACAATTTTTTACTGGCAATTCTCTTACTCAAAATTTTGACTGAATCTTTTTTACTTCATATTTTTTACTGAAAATTTTAGTAGACTTTTTTACTAAAAGAAGGATTTATTCAGTACACGATTTTTTAAAGTACATGTTAAAATATATAATTGTATTGAAATAAGTAAATAATAATTCTAATATAATTTATCATTTCTATAGTTTTTTTTTTTAAATTACTGTTTTAACATGTTGTGAGATAAACTTTGGAGTTTGATTGAAAGTAGTATGTTAGTCCAGACAGATTTTAATTTTCTAATCTTTTGTGCATTCTAGACTCCAGACGGAGAGGTCATCATCGTGACTAGTCTAATCATCTAAACAACACAAAATATACAGACAATCGAATCACAGTTTTCAGATTCGCTTAGAGTTTAGTTTTTGATAAACCATTCCTCTCCACTAGTACTAAGTACAATAAGTCCAAATAGAAAATAGTTTAATCGTAAGTATATATACAAAATGTTTTAAAAACAATTTTTATGAAATTTAATTTTAGTTTTAGCTTCCAAAATGTCAATGTGTGGGGCTCAAATCGGTCTAAATATGCTACGTCAAACATCTCGAATACGCATTTGGCTAATTAATAGAAATGCCTATTCTACAAAGGTAAGCTTATTCGACTTTTTTTTTCTTCTAAATAACTGAAAATTGGTTTTTCATAATTGAAAGGTCGAATACAAGCCAATACGTTCGGTACTGGTTGCAAATCGTGGTGAAATTGCAATACGTGTGTTCCGGGCATGTACAGAGCTTGGTATCAAATCTGTAGCCATCTATTCAGAACAAGATAAAATGCACATGCATCGTCAAAAGGCTGATGAGGCATATATCGTTGGAAAAGGTCTTCCACCTGTAGAAGCTTACCTCAACATTCCAGAAATAATTCGAGTGTGCAAGGAAAATGAAGTTGATGCAGTTCATCCCGGCTATGGCTTTCTCTCCGAACGAAGCGAGTTCGCACAGGCAGTCATAGACGCTGGAATGCGATTTATTGGTCCAACACCAAAAGTTGTCCAACAGATGGGTGACAAAGTAGCTGCCCGAGTGGCAGCCATTGAAGCTGGAGTGCCAATAGTTCCCGGCACTGATGGACCAGTCACCAATAAAGCTGAGGCACTAGAATTTTGCAAACAACATGGTCTTCCGGTTATATTTAAGGCTGCCTACGGTGGTGGTGGTCGTGGTATGCGAGTTGTGAGAAAGATGGATGAAGTTGAGGAAATGTTTGACAGAGCTAGCTCAGAAGCCAAGGCTGCTTTCGGTAATGGGGCTATGTTTATAGAGAAATTCATCGAACGACCACGACATATTGAAGTACAGTTGCTTGGTGATAAGGCTGGTAATGTTGTGCACCTATTTGAACGAGACTGTTCGGTACAACGGCGACATCAGAAGGTGGTCGAAATTGCGCCCGCACCTAGGCTTCCAACGGAAGTTAGGAACAACATGACTGAAGCAGCGGTTCGTCTGGCAAGACATGTGGGGTACGAAAATGCTGGCACTGTTGAATTTCTCTGTGATGAGACTGGAAACTTCTACTTTATCGAAGTCAATGCAAGGTAAAAATAGTTATCTTCTATGTTATATGAAATTTGATATGAAAATTTTTCATTTTAAGATTGCAAGTTGAACATACCGTAACGGAAGAAATTACTGGAATTGATTTGGTCCAATCGCAAATTCGTATTGCCGAAGGAATGACTCTACCAGAATTGGGCTATACACAGGATAAGATCCAACCTCGCGGCTATGCGATACAATGTCGTGTAACAACCGAAGATCCAGCCAATGACTTCCAGCCTAGTACAGGCCGTATCGAAGTATTCCGCTCTGGTGAGGGTATGGGTATCCGTTTGGACAGTGCTTCAGCGTTTGCAGGCGCGATCATTTCGCCTTATTACGATTCACTTCTAGTCAAAGTTATTTCATACGCTCAGGATCTGCAATCGTCTGCAGCAAAAATGGACCGTGCCCTACGCGAATTTCGTATTCGTGGTGTCAAAACGAATATACCATTTCTGTTAAATGTATTGGGAAATCAAAAATTCCTCCATGGTGTCTTAGACACATACTTCATCGATGAGCATCCACAACTGTTCAAATTTCGTGTATCACAAAATAGAGCCCAGAAATTATTAAATTATATTGGCGAAGTACTTGTGAATGGTCCACAAACTCCACTCGCAACCAAACTAAAACCAGCTGATGAGGTTCATCCTCATGTACCCGAAGTTCCTCTCGGTAAGTTCTTCATGATTTTCTATTTGTAACTAATTAGTATGATTATCTTCTGCTATATTCTTATTAATTGTAAATAAATCAAAAACACTATGCAAGAAAAAAAATTCGTATTTTTAAAAAAATTCACTACTTTTTTTAATAATTTTTTCATTGATTTTTTATAACATATTTATACATACTTAATTTTATTAATTTTGTTTTTATTTAATATATTATATGCACTTAGCTAAAGCTATTAGATTTAGTATTTTTCTTATTGTTTTTCTTCTATATATATTTTTTTTTGTGGTTAATATTGGGTTGGCAACTAAGTGATTGGAGATTTTAAATAAGAAGAAAAGTTCAAAATTATAACTTTATTCAAAATAGGTATTGTCCGTTTTTGTCGATGATCCTTTCCCATCTTTCAGGTAGTGTCATAATTCCGTGTTCGTAAAACTTATTACTTTTGCTAGCAAAAAAACCGAATTAAATGTGATTTTACATCATCAGCGCCATTAAAAATTTTACCAATTAAAGAGTTCTGCATGGAACGAAATAAATGGTAATCTGAAGGCGCTAGATCAGGGCCATATGGTGGATGTGACAACACATCCCAAACTAATTCCAATAATTTTTGGCGAGTAACTAAAGGTGTGTGCGTCTTTGCATTGTCATGCTGGAAAACAACACTCTTACGACTTGCCAATTCTAGACGCTTTTCTTGAACTGCATTGCTCAGTTTGATGAGTTGTTGAACGTACACGGTGGAATTAATCGTTTGGTTTCTTGGTAAAAGTTCAAAGTGCAGAATTCTTTAATAATCCCACCAAACTGACAGCAGAATCTTCTTTTTGGTGCATCTCAGCTTTTGATGTCTGAAGTGGTTCATCTCGCACCACCCACGATCGTTTCCGATTAACGTTGCTGTCAAATATCCACTTTTCGTCGCCAGTTACCAGTCGTTTCAGAAATGGATCCGTTTCGTTGCGTTTCAGAAGCGGTTTGCAGATACTAATGCGTTACGTGAAATAAATTTCCTTAAGCTGATAAGAAATCCATAAATCGAGTTTCTTAACATAGCCAAGCTGTTTTAATTTTTTTTCAATGCATGTATGCTATCTCTGCAATCTCACGTATTATGCTATGACGATCTGAATCGATAATGGCCTTGATATGGGTCTCATCAACTTCAACTGGACGCATTTTTTAGTGAAAAAAAACCAGAACGAAATTTAGCAAACCAATTTTGACACTGCCCTTCTTCTAAGGCTTCAGTCCCATATACGGTTCACATAACTTCTTGTGTACCTGCGATGCGTTCTTGCCTTTTCGGAAATAATACAATAAAATATGTCTAAAAAGCACGTCTTGTCCTTGTATTTTTAAATTTGGATGAAAACAAAACTAAATAGCTAAATGATACAATTTTCTACCTAAATTAAAGACGCAAGTCCAAACAACAAGAAAACAATATAGGTTAGGTGCTTTGAACACGTTGACATAATAAAAGAATGAGCTCATACCATCTATTGACAAAATCGGCAATCACTTAGTTGCCTACCCAACATATTTATTAATATTTTGGCATGGTATAAAGATTTGATTTTTGTTTTGATAATTTTTATTCATTATTTTTATTTGAATTAATTAAAAATCGTTTCTTTTGGGATATATTATTATTTTTTCTACAATCATAAATCTACAGATTTGTCTCCAGAAGCCCTCGAAAAAGAGGAAAGAGGTGAAAAGAAAGGTATGTTCATACTCTTACGCTTTCGTCATATATATTATACGTATTTATTGTTAGAGGACACTGGTTTGAAATTTTTGTATTCCTATTTTTTTATTTTTTTTTTGTTTAATTTCAAATAACTATGAATATAAATTTGTGAATTTTACCAAATGTGTTTGTCTGTTTTCATATTCAAAATATTTTATGAGACTACTCGTACTCGAACAAAGAAATTTCCCAAAAATTATTAACATCAAACTATAATTTTGTAGTTGCTCGCTCGTCTAGAAAAATACGAGCATAAATAAAGAGTTATCCAATTTTGTGCTTTGTAAAGTATTATTTTATTATATAACTTAATCTATGCCATTTCATATAGAAAATTATTCAACTTTTGAAGACTTTTTCGCATATTTCTGGCTATAATTTGGCTATTCCATGACGGATGTTAGTTTTAAATGCTCTAAAACTTTGCAGACTATCTACCTAAGCACGATCTTATAATGAAAAGTCCTATAATTTGTACGATAAAGTCAAAAATTTCTAGTGTTATGTGGCTTGCGGCACCGTTTTGTTGAAACCTCATATGATTCTTTAAATTCAGGCCAAAAATTTTATATACGGAAAATTGCTAATTGACCTATCCATCGACAGAGAAATGAACCTCATCACTGAATTACCTGAGAAATAAGCGACATCGCTAAAGAAAATTTCTCATTTTAAAGCACAAAACTTGGCTACAGCAGAATTACTAATTTTGCCGAAAAAATAATATTATTTAACTTTTAATTCGTATATTTCTGGCTGTGATACGGCCATTGCTTGACGGATGTTGATTTTTAAATGCTCTAAAACTTTGGAGATTATCTACCTAAGCACGATCTTATAATGAAAAGTCCTATAATTTGTGCGATAAAGTAAAATATTTCTAGTGTTATGTGGCTTGCGGCGCCGTTTTGTTGAAACCTCATATGATTCTTTAAATTCAGGCCAAAAATTTTATATACGGAAAATTGCTAATTGACCTATCCATCGACAGAGAAATGAACCTCATCACTGAATTACCTGAGAAATAAGCCACATCGCTAAAGAAAATTTCTCATTTTAAAGCACAAAACTTGGCTACAGCAGAATTACTAATTTTGCCGAAAAAATAATATTATTTAACTTTTAATTCGTATATTTCTGGCTGTGATACGGCCATTGCTTGACGGATGTTGATTTTTAAATGCTCTAAAACTTTGGAGATTATCTACCTAAGCACGATCTTATAATGAAAAGTCCTATAATTTGTGCGATAAAGTAAAAAATTTCTAGTGTTATGTGGCTTGCGGCGCCGTTTTGTTGAAACCTCATATGATTCTTTAAGTTCACGCCAAAAAATGTCAGTTAGGATGCGGCCTTTAGACCAAAAAATGTCAGTTAGCAGCTCTTTTTATTTATATCAACCAATCACAATTTCGCGGATAGAAAGGCTACTCCACAGTCACTTGTCGGTTTTCGGAGCTCCATATACGAAAAATTGCTTATTTTTTTCAGTGATGAGGCTCATTTCTTACGTATCCATCGATAGAGAAATGAACCTCATTACTGAAAAAAAATTTACGCGAAACGTGGCTACGGTAGAATAACTTGAGAAATAAGCCACATCGCTAAAGAAAGTTTCTTTTCTTAAAGCACAAAACTTGGCTTCGGCAGAATTACCAATTTTAACGGGAAACTTTCATCTAATCGTCTAATAAACAATTGCTTTATTCAGTTGCAGTGAGTGCCGGGCCATGTAGGCATTCCTTACTTGCAAACGAAGTTCTCCTTCGCCCAGTTGCCACAGTATTCGCGGCATTCACTAATCTACTCATTTCGTCGCAACTAACAGTATCAACGTCCGCCTAATACACAGAATGGGAAAACAGTTAGGCTTTCCTCCCTACACACTGGCAGACCTTCGCTAAGCCGATTTACTCGACGACCAATCCCAAATTCTGGGTAAGAAAATTGCTCAGAATTCGAATTGGTTATACTCGCCAATTGTGAACATCCTATCTGCCAATCCAGTGGCGTTCATCTGACCATATCACACATACTGACGGTTTGTCAGACAACTAGGAGTTTCTTTTCGAGTAGAATTCCCTCAATAACTACTAGATCCAGCTACACCTTTCGCTAGTTCACTCTCCAACCTAATTATACATACTAATCTACTCAATAAACAATAATTATTTCTTTTCCTCTACCCAAATTAAAAGGAAAAAAAAATTTTAAAAAAACTTTCCCTAATTTTGTCTTTTGAAAACTTAAACCGTCATAACTGAGACGCCAAATGACCCTACGGTCGTGGTGCTTAGATGTGACCCCTGGCATATGTCTTTTGGACCTTCATGAGAAAGGTCTCTATACAAAAATTGTGCCCGAATTTTGTTGACAATATATTCGTAGAACGCGCACACATGCAAAATAACAGAAACGGCGTAAATCATTGGGGGCCAATTTTAAACTTCAGTATGCGATTAAAACGGTTCGTTTAAAACCATTTTGATATGTGATGTCATTTATGCATAAGCAAATAGATTTTGTAATATTGCGAGTTTTCGTGTTTGATGGAATTAGTTTTGGAAAATTTGATGGAATTAGTTTTGGAAATATATTTTCATTTTATTTATTTTACTATATATTATTTATTAAAACAGAATTATAAAGTGGAAGAGCTTATAAAGTGGAATATACATTGCAAGTTATTTGATTATATCAAAACAATTATGCGCACAAATAAAAATCCATTCCAAAAATGAGAGAATCATTTTTCCCTTAAATTTTCTTACACATACTTTACGTACACCGGCACTGAAATATTTTTTGGTAAACATTGAACTGTCAACATCACATTTGCTTACATTTATTGAATGACAAACTTTTCACAAAGTTTAAAAACACTTTTTGGACCAAATAAATTATTAAAAGCCATTTAGAAATTCGAAACAAAGAAATTCGCAGCTAGAATTCATTTTCTAAAATAAAAACTATCTATTAAATGTTATCAACAATATAACTATTTGTATAATTACTTAATTTTTCGTAAATACTTCAAAAAAGATAAAATAACAACTTGAGACACAACAAAAGTATGCAAGCATTTCGGTATGCTACCACTTTCATTATGTTTAAATTGTATTTTTGTTTGTAATAAGTGAATTAAAATGAATATAAATTATGCTTTTGTAATTCAATAAATTTCTACTACGAAAACTAGATATCAATGAGTGTCATGTCTACATAAAAAAATCTATACAAAAGTATGCAAGCGTTACGATTTCTCGCCGTTTTTGCAATAATTAGGCCAGCAAATTGCGTATACATATACGAAAATCTGACATACGAGCCTTTCCAGGTCCTTAGACTTTTTAATCTAAGCTTTAATCTAAGCAAATGTTACCTTAAATTACATACTATATAATATATAATCTACAGCTGTCAAATGACCTGCGGCACTTTTCAAACCACAAAATGGATAATCCTCTTTATGCTACTCGTAATATGTTTATAATTGAGATAATTGTACGAGTAATAAACTCTGTAATCATTGTCTATTTAAGCGAATTGAAATTTATATTTTATTGTATTGTAATAAATTAAAATTTGTTACCTCGATTTACGGTTATAATAATAAAAACAAAAAAGTTAATAAACCAAGTACTAATAAGATTTCAAACCAGAAAACATTTGTAGGGTTTCATCTGTTCAATGCTTTCCGCCAACGTTACTTTTTTATTATTTTGTTTATTATTTAATTGAATTTGTAATATGTTATTTTTATTAAATACTATCGTTTGTTTATTGTTAAATATTATTAATAATTTGTTTCGTTTACGTTTTTTTCTTGTTTTGGATATTTAATTTTTATATGTGTTGTAAAAATTGGTTTAATTGGTCATTTTGAATTTGATATCACAAAACTTACACCCATAAGATATTCGAAATGTGTGTACGTGTTAATACGTAATTTTGTAAAACAAACAAACAAAAATTTGTAAAATAAAATTTTATAAATATAAATATGGTGAAATTTTAGTTATGGAACCACCAAAAGGACTTCGTGATATTATTAAGAATCAAGGACCTGAAGCATTCGCTAAAGAGGTGCGCGCGCAAAAAAATCTCTTATTAATGGATACGACTTTTCGCGATGCTCATCAGTCCTTATTAGCTACGCGTATTAGATCGTATGATCTGTTAAGAATTTCACCGTACGTTGCTCATAATTTTAGCAATTTGTATTCTTTGGAGAATTGGGGTGGTGCCACTTTTGATGTGGCATTACGATTCTTACATGAATGTCCTTGGGAGCGTCTGGAAGAAATGCGAAAGGCCATTCCGAACATTCCCTTCCAAATGCTGTTGCGTGGTGCTAACGCTGTTGGATATACCAATTATCCTGACAATGTGGTCTATAAATTCTGCGAACTCGCCGTAAGATTAGCAAATAAGACATTTTAATATTGTTGCGTTTTTAATCTGCCTTTTATATATTAAGGTTCAAACCGGAATGGACATATTTAGGGTTTTCGATTCATTAAATTATCTTCCAAATATTATTGTTGGAATGGATGCAGTCGGTAAGGCTGGTGGAGTTATCGAAGCTGCAATTTCCTATACAGGAGATGTTAGTGATCCGACCAAAACTAAATATGATCTGAAATATTATACAAATCTGGCCGATGAACTTATCAAAGCTGGAACGCATATATTATGTATTAAGGATATGGCCGGTCTACTAAAACCTCGAGCTGCCAAGTATGAACATTTATAAATTAATCTCTACCAGAGAAACATATTCTAATAACTAATGTTTGACTTTAGAATGCTAATTACTGCCATTCGTGATAAACATCCTGATATTCCGATTCATATTCATACACATGACACGTCTGGTGCTGGAGTTGCTTCTATGTTAGCTTGTGCCGAAGCAGGTGCTGATATTGTTGATGTTGCTGTTGATTCAATGTCAGGGATGACTTCACAGCCAAGTATGGGAGCAGTCGTTGCCTCACTACAGGGATCCGATTTGGATACAAACTTCAGTTTGAAAACAGTTTCTGAATATTCTGCGTACTGGGAACAGACAAGAACACTTTATGCACCATTCGAATGCACTACTACAATGAAATCTGGCAATGCCGATGTGTATCTGAATGAAATTCCCGGAGGCCAGTACACGAACTTACAATTCCAAGCGTATTCATTGGGATTAGGCGATTTCTTCGAAGATGTGAAAAAAGCATACCGAGAAGCAAACATTTTACTAGGCGATCTAATTAAAGTTACACCGTCATCTAAGGTTGTCGGAGATCTTGCACAATTTATGGTTCAGAACGGTTTGAATTCTGAGCAAGTCCTTGAAAGAGCTGAAGATCTTTCATTTCCTAAATCGGTTGTGGAATTCCTTCAGGGATCAATCGGTACACCATATGGTGGATTCCCAGAACCGCTTAGATCGAGAGTCCTCAAAGATATGCCACGAATTGAAGGACGACCAGGTGAACACCTTCCGCCACTTGATTTTGCAAAAATAAAAGAAGAATTGAAAGAATCTCATGCCCATGTCTCCGAAAGAGATGTGATGTCAGCTGCTCTCTATCCACAAGTGACAAATGATTATCTCTCCTTCCGGGAGAAGTTTGGACCTGTTGACAAACTTAATACGCGTGTATTTTTGACTGGCGCCAAAGTTGGAGAAGAATTTGAAGTGGATATTGAAAAGGGTAAAACTTTGAGCTTTAAAGCGCTCGCAATGGCTGAAGACTTAACTCCAACTGGTGAACGTGAAGTATTCTTCGAATTAAATGGACAGTTACGATCTGTGTTGATTCGAGACAAGGAAGCCGTTAAGGTAATTCTGTTTAATTATTTAGTAAACAATTTAATGATTATTATCGGTAATATTTTTTTTGTGCCCTCAGGAACTTCATATTCATCCCAAGGCTGTTAAAGGAAACAAAGATCAAGTAGGTGCTCCGATGCCAGGAACTGTAATCGATATTCGCGTTCAAGAAGGTGATCATGTAGAAAAGGGTCAACCATTAGTTGTACTATCTGCGATGAAAATGGAAATGGTAGTCCAAGCACCACGTGCCGGTATAGTTAAAAAACTGGAAATAGAGAATGGAATGAAACTCGAAGGCGAAGACTTAATTATGACTATCGAATAATAATAATCCTAAATTTATGCTATTGTAATTTTTGGATTATTACACAAAAATTAAGCCAATCAATCGACAACTCTGCTTAATACGATTTCATAAGAAAAAGAAAGATAATCACATCAATTTCTTCCTTCATTAATATTTTTTAAGTTTGGTCTACGCACAAGTCAATTGAAAATTGATTTTTTCTTACCCATGAAAATGGGAATTGTTTTTTTTTTGTTTTTTTTTTTTGTATCTAGATTTTAATATTGTTATATGAATGTATTGAAAACAAACCCGTTTACATGTCTGTTTATGTACTATATACGATAAAGTAAAAATGTATTTTGGAAATTATTATTGTAATTTATAAACGTTAGCTTTTTAATAAAATACAACATTATTACGATATAATACGTTTTTGTTTTGCGTTTGTGTTTATTTTATTGACATTGCTGCTAACTAAATTCCATATCTTCACTTATATTTAATTAAGTGATAATATTTAATTATGATGAGATGGGCAACCAACTGCTTATTATCAACTCTCACAAAATAAATATGTTTATTTTTGTTGTTGTTGATAATAATAATAAAAATATTCTCTTATCAATAATACAATTACGAGATAAATAACGTTGGTTATTTAATATATATTTCATTTAGTGAATAATTGCGTTCGAGTTCGTATCAAAGTTTCGGTTTTTAATTATAAACAAAAGTTCGGTTACGAAATGGCATTGGTTTGTGTTGCTGATTATGAACAGAAAGCTAAAGAAATTATTCCAAAAACTGCTTTAGACTATTATCGCAGTGGTGCCGGTGATGAATTTACTTTAAATTTGAATAAAACCGCATTTCAGAGGTATCCAAATTAAATAAAAAAAACCCATTTAATAAACACTTTTCGTCTAAATAATTTCCAAGATTAAGAATAAGACCACGATTCTTGAGAGATATTTCAAAACGTGACCAACGATGTAACGTTCTTGGATTAGATTTGGACATGCCAATAGGCATCTCACCTACAGCAATGCAAAAAATGGCACATATTGATGGTGAAGTGGCTAATGCTCGAGCAGCTGGGGAGGCAAATTGTCTTTTCATTTTGAGTACAATCGCTACAAGTTCAATTGAAGAGGTGGCTAAAGGTGCACCGAATACGAAAAAGTGGTTCCAACTTTATGTTTATAAAAACAGGTAGTTTATTGTGGAACTAACTGATTGGATGTGTTAGTAAAAAAATATATATCGCTTAAGAAAAATAACTGAAGCATTAGTAAGACGAGCTGAAAATGCCGGATTCAAAGGAATTGTTCTAACAATTGATGCGCAATTATTTGGTCAACGACGTGCTGATATGAGAAATAATTTCATGTTACCATCACATCTTGGGTATAATTTAATTATAAATTAGTTTGTGTGATGAAAAAATAACTTTTTTTTTTAGACTTGCGAATTTCAAGGAAGAATTATTTCACGTTGATGGAGAAGGTAAAATTGGATCGTCGGGAATAAATTATTACGTCACCTCTCAATTTGATCAATCTCTTACGTGGAAAGATATTGAATGGCTAGTAAATCTCACAAAACTACCAATAATTTTAAAAGGAGTACTAACTAAAGAAGATGCACTGCTTGCTGTAACGCATGGTTGTAAAGGAATTATCGTTTCTAATCATGGTGCAAGACAAGTTGATGGATTTCCGGCAACAATTGAGGTACTACCTGAAATTTCAAAAGCTGTTGGTGACCGAATTACAATCATGATGGATGGTGGAGCATATCAAGGACCTGATATTTTCAAAGCCCTTGCTCTAGGTGCTAAAATTGTATTCGTAGGTAGACCAGCTATTTGGGGTTTAGCTGTTGACGGCCAAAATGGAGTCAAAGCTGTTTTAGATATCCTTCGTAAGGATCTCGATTTGACGATGGCACTATCTGGTTGTACAACAATCAAAGATATAACTCCGGAATTTATAGTACATGAATCTTATTATGCAAAATTATAAAACTTAAAATTAAAATTTATTTGATAATTTAATAACAATAAAAAAAAAACACATTTTCTAAAATACAATCAAGAGGAGTACTGTGGAAAATTAAACATTTCGAGTCAATAATTTATACTTTATTTTTAAATAAATAAAAATTCATATAAGAAATCTTTAATTATAAATAAAACGAAGTATTTAAAACGAACTTCAAAAATTATAATGTACAAAAACAATTAAAACAAATACAATATATATTATGTCAAAACGCTGTTTTCCATCATAATAGCACGTCCGAGATTTTTTGCACATGCTTTTCGAATTGTTTTAACAAGATTATCCATTTTTTCAATATAAGACGGAAGTTCCTGTTAAAATAAAAGAAATTGTTAAAGACATTTTTACATTTCCATTTGAATTTGCTAAAGATTTTCTACATTTACATTTGAATTTGCTAAAGCTTTTTTATTTTTCTCAATATATGGTACCAGTTCAGCCTCCAAATGATGCAAAATTACATATGTATCCTTTGAAGGTATTATTACTGGAATGTCCGATTTCAAAAGTGGTAGCACAGAGCTAAGTAAACTTGGCCAAAAGCTATAAATAAAAGTCAATTATAACATTTATGATGATAGATCATTAAATATCAATCAACTTACTACTCTGGAGTAATTTTTGAATCAAGTAGATTGACAAGCAGATCCGCAGCATTTTTATCTTGGCCATCTTCATAGAATTGACAAAAATCGAAAAATTTCACGAGAAATACAAGACGTGGAGAAATAAACATTTTTGCACCAATATTCGATAATAGATCTGGACATAACATTACTTTTTCTTTAGAGTAATACTACAAAAAATATAAATTTTTTAACAAGTTAATTTTAAAAAAAACATTCAGTTTTTTTCATTATGATACTTACATTTAAAAAGAAATCTGCTATAAATGTAACCATTATATTGTCTTTCGAACGAATAGCCCATTCCAAAGCATTACCATAGCGTTTTTTTTCCATGGATCTTGTTGTTTGGACTTTACAAATTTCTGATTCTATAGAAAAAAAAATAACGTCAATTAATTTCGTCAATGGTCAACAAAAAATTATCAGATTTTCATACCAACAGATGGTAGATTTTTTCGTCTTGCAATTTCGATAACTTTCATAGCTTGTCTTTCGTTTTTTATATTAACTCTTGTTAATAGGGATTCCATTGAGCCAAAGCCTGAAAGTTAATTTAAATAGTTTATACTTAAGCAGAAATAGTTTATATGAAAATAGCTTACCATCTGGACAATATTCTAAATAATCTAATCCAACCATCCAAAGTGATTTTCTTGACATTAAAGTTGCTCCATATTCAAAAATTAGTGTATCACGAATAGATGCTGCAATGCTGTAAAAACAGAAAATACAAAAATTGTGGATTTGGTAAAACTTTTACATATGAAAATTATATTACTTGCTTTGGTTTTCATCTTTCAAACGGAGTTGTCCACAATTATACAACAAATCGATTAAATGTGTGACAAACCATTTGTTATCGTGCATATTTTGAATTGATCTCAAAAAATCGAACATATCATTTTCCATTAAATACAGAAGAATATTATCTAGAGGACGAAAATCTCCACCGCATTTTTCCCATCTATTTTTCCAATTATTGGCAAGCACTCCCAGATCATAATGCTTGCATCCAGGCTCAGTATAGAAAATGTAACCCGGGAAAAAGTCGTAACAACATTTTGATTTTTTAATCTGTTCATCCCAAACATTTTCATTTCCTGTAATTAGCTGAATACATATTTTAGTATAGTATACACAATTTAAAAAAAAAAGAAAATCTGAATTACTTCTACAATCTCTTCTAATTCTGGTTCTCCCGCCAATTCACCGGCATGAAGTTTAGATTGCGTCTCTGCTGACCAATAAGACCACTCTTGTTTAAATTTTGGAATTGATAAACCTGTTTGCGTCTGAAAAAATTGTAAAGCAATATTATAAAAATTTACAAGAATTGTTTTTCACAAAATATTTAACTCACGCTATAGACCGGCATAGTTTTTAGAATGTACTCAGCCATTCGGAATTGTGTTTTGTTAGCTCGTGAATGTAATTGGAGAAGCGTTCGTGCCACATGTATTTGCCCTTGTAATATAAGTCCCTTTACCACTGGCCAAAAATCTTCGCTCTTATGAGCATCTTCGGGACATAAGAGGAAGTCGGCTGCTTTAGATTCATTAACTGGAATGTGAAATCGATTCCAATCGAGCAACTGAGGTGCAATTATATTTGATGGTTGCAATTCAATCAAGAGAATCTCACACAGATGCCATACAAATTCGATTGAATATAAAAATTTTATGAAATATTCATACCTAAATTACAAATAAATAAAATCAAAAACTTCACAAATTTTACTCATATTTATACAATTTGATTTGATCTTGATTTTCATCATCAGTCTCAGATCTCGTTTCCTGTAATTTTTCCAAACATGCCCTAATAACACTTCGATAACTTCTTGATAAAGTCACGTAATCTACACGATTACCGTGTTTTTTCAAATCTTGAACTGCTAAGAAAATGCTATTTGTCTCTGCTACCAATCCCCGAAGAACTGGATCTTCAAAAATTACTTCTGGTTGTAAATGTAAAATTGTTTGACTTTCTTCATCACTAAGATGTAATTTTCAAAATAAACACCAATTATTAGTGACTATTATTTAAAAACAGTTACAATTTTATACTTTAATCCGAAGATTGACAATTGAGTTTCGTCGATGCACTTGACGGTTACTTTGCTACCCGTAGTCACAAATCCGGGAAGTCTCTTTAATTATAAAATATTGCATCGTTATTCAATAAATAAATAAATAATATAGATAGATTAAAATTTCTTACAAAAGTTAAATTTCTCTCAATATCCATTTCAGTCTTAGCGAATTCAACAAAATAAACTGTTCTAGTGAAACAAACAAAATACACGCACCGGCTCTGTTTAAAACAATCTAATTTTAAGGTTATATCTGTCTTTTATTGATATCTTATATGACATATGTAGAAACTAGTCTAAATTTGGTATAAAGTGGTGGAAACTTTTGAATTTTAATATTTCCTTGTAAAATATACTCTTAGAATATTTAAGTGATAATTCAATGGTACCCGGAAAAAATTATTTATTAATTTACCTCATAGAATAGTTTTTATATAATCTATGCTACAATCTATTCTATTATTGCAGTGTGTTGAAACATGACCAACATTTTGACAGCTTTTCCCAAAATATGTTCATGAAAAAGATGTTCAAGTCGAGCTTGCAACACCATAAACACTTTTTGACATTTCAGTGCATTTTGAAAGATATGTTGCAATTGATTGTTTTTCAAGTGGTAATATATATAACCAATAACAAGATTAAATTTTGCTTTTACTAATAAAACTGGATTGGTGTAAAGTGTGTTTCACAAATGTAAATATAAGAAGAAAAAATATGCCAAAAGGATAAATTTTGTATATTAAGTTTGAATTGAAATAATGTAGGATAGTAGAGGTAAAAATTAAACGTTCAGTACTAGCAACGAAAATCAAAAATGTCCAGTGGTTATGAAATCTCGTCACAGTACAATTCCCTTGGGGTTCAAACCACCAAACTATTCAATTGGCCCCGACAAATGAAAATATACAAATTATTTATAATAATATTAACTCTATTATTTTTACTACCGCTATTTGCACATTTCTATTTTCTGAATGTAAGTGGACAGTGTTATATTAAAATTACTGAAAATGAATAAAACGTTTACATGAAAATTTTTATTCCCTAGCCTGATGCAGATATACCCGCTGGTGATGTGCATCGCTCCAGATCACAACTGGATGCTTATGAAGACTTCAGTAGCATGAAAGCCAGTGATTTGAAACTAAGAATAGAAGAAATGATGCGAATTAAAGTGGGTTGTTTTTCGCTGAGATATATTATATTAAATGAAATTTTGTGATACTTACAGAGTACCGTATCGGTGGAACTTCGTGAATTAGAATCTCGGAGACAGAAATTACAGTCCGATATTGGAATATATAATCAGAAAATAGAGGATCTGAAGCAAGAACTTTCACGCGAACAAACTGAACTTGAACGATTGAAAATTTCTGTTGAACAAGCACAAGTTGCTCAACAAGAAGCTGTACAGCGAAACACTCCAGAGCTAGCACTTCCCAAAACTCTTGTATCCAATTCAATACTCGAGAAATATCCTCCATTGGACAAAAGTCTTGTGCCATATTGTGAAATGAATAATTGCTTTGATCATTCACGATGTAGTTTAACGTCTGGTTTTCCCGTTTACTTGTACGATCCAGATCAATTTAATATATTAAATCATGGATATGATATAGATGGATTTTTAAAAACTACAATTAAACAAACGCTTGGCTATAATGCTCATCTAGTCAATGATCCTAAAATGGCGTGTATTTATTTTGTTTTAGTTGGAGAAGCGCTTCCAGAACAAGAAATAGTCAAAAATAATCGTTATTCAATTGGAGACGATGATAAATCATCAACATCTTCGGTTATTGATATTAATAAAATAATAAAATTGCCATTTTGGGGTGGAGATGGTCGTAATCATATTCTTTTGAATTTATCACGGCGCGATTTAACTTCTGCATCAACGAATTTCTTAAAGGATTATAATACAATGCGAGCAATTCTTGTACAATCATCATTTTATAAATCACAATTTCGGAAGGGATATGATTTGGTTGTTCCTCCAGTACTGGGACCTCCTGGCGGTGATGTTTGGCAAGAATGTGCACCTATGGTACCAGCTCGTCGCACTTATCTCCTATCATTCCAAGGAGAATTGCAACCAGAGACGCAGATCACCAAAAATCCCAATGAGCATTCAAGCATTTTAGATGATTTTATAATTGATCACCTAAAAGACATGTCGTCAGGATCCACACAAGATCAGTTTTTATTGCAATTTAAATGTATACCAGCGACTGAGCAAAAGGCTGAAGTCTTTTTAAAGGATTGGATACTTTGTGGGACAGATTCATCGAGAAAGAGTATTTTAAAAGATTCAACATTTTCCCTTATCTTACCTCCAGCTGGTGGACTAGTTAGTTCCACTTTAATGCAAGCTAGATTGTACGAAGCGTTGCGATCGGGCGCAATTCCAGTCGTTTTAGGAGCTGATGAGTTAGAACTTCCATATTCAGAGACAATTGAATGGCGAAAGCTCGCAATATTACTGCCAAAAGCCAGAATAACGGAGCTACATTTCTTACTTCGAGCAGTACCAGATGCAGATTTACTGGCTATGCGACGTCAGGGTCGGCTAATATGGGAGCGTTATTTGAGTTCAGTGCAGGCAACTGTTGATACAATTGTTGCTAGTTTGAGGGATAGATTGGGCATACCACCTCGACCAATCCAACCGATTATAGCACAAAGTGTATTCAATTCAACGTTTATTCCATTAAAATCTGATCCTCCCATATTAGATGCTGAACCAGAAGAATCACTTGGTCCCATCGAACCACCATATTCGAGTCCACAGTACCGTAGAAACTATACAATACTGAGATTGCAATCACATGAAGCATGGAATGACTGGGGCGATCCATTTTATCTTTATCCTCAACTACCATTTGATCCAGTTTTGCCATCTGAAGCAAAATTTATTGGATCGCATATGGGATTCAGACCTATTGGTAAAGGTTTAGGAGGTGCTGGAAAAGAATTCAGCGAAGCCCTTGGAGGAAATTATCCACGCGAGCAGTTTACAATCGTAATTCTCACATATGAAAGGGAACAGGTCTTAATGGACTCTCTTGGTCGACTGTATGGTCTACCGTACCTGCACAAAGTAGTAGTGGTTTGGAACTCACCAAAGCCACCGTTAGAAGATTTACGATGGCCTGATATTGGCGTACCTGTAGCAGTTGTTAGGGCACCTAGAAATTCTCTAAACAATCGATTCCTGCCATTTGATGTGATAGAAACCGAAGCGATACTCTCTGTTGATGATGACGCACATCTCCGACACGATGAGATTTTGTTCGGATTTCGAGTATGGCGTGAGCATCGCGATCGTGTAGTTGGCTTTCCTGGTCGTTATCATGCATGGGATTTGAATAATAATCAAGCTTGGAATTACAATTCAAACTACAGTTGTGAACTTAGTATGGTGTTGACTGGCGCAGCTTTTATTCATAAATACTACACATATTTATACACCTACTGGTTGCCTCAGGCCATTCGTGACAAAGTTGATGAATACATGAACTGTGAAGATATTGCCATGAATTTTCTAGTATCGCATATCACCCGAAAACCACCTGTTAAAGTTACTTCTCGTTGGACATTCCGATGTCCTGGCTGTCCAGTATCACTTAGTGAAGATGATACACATTTTCAAGAACGTCACAAATGTATAAATTTTTTTACGCAGGTAAATGAGAAGAGATAAATTTAAAAGAATTAAATTTTTTTTATCAATTCATTCAATATCATTTTAGGTCTTTGCGTATACACCGCTTCTTAATACTCAATATCGTGCCGATTCAATTTTATTCAAAACTCGGATACCACACGACAAACAAAAGTGTTTCCGATATATTTAAGTTTTCTTTGAATTTAAGTAAAGAATTTTAATCATTTTAGGTATACAATATTTGTATATGTAATTAAGACAAAGAAAGTTGTTTTTTTTATAGTTTTTAATTTTAAGTTTTATAAATTAATTAACTATGGAAGATTTATGTGTTTTAAGTAAAATAACGATGGACTAAATAAATTTTGTTAAGCAACAAATTTATTTGCTCGTTTTTTTTTAAATGTTTTATTTATAGGCAAATTATTTTTTTTAAAAATAATTTAAATCTTTAATTCACGTAACTTTTTTTTTCAATAATAAAAGCTGGGATTCGTACTTAAATAATTCCTAAAAAATAATAAATCACAATAGTAAAACAATTTTTGATAAAATTTTGCATAGCTGTCTGTTGTTTTATTAATAGATTATAAAATACGCACATTTTGTTATTAAAATTAGCCAGTATAATTTTCTATTTC
This sequence comes from Atherix ibis, assembly GCA_958298945.1. Taxonomy (NCBI): domain Eukaryota; kingdom Metazoa; phylum Arthropoda; class Insecta; order Diptera; family Athericidae; genus Atherix; species Atherix ibis. Next base: position 21,973,436 of record OY282605.1, on the reverse strand, counting down.
AAAACAAAAATATATCATCTGAATATATTAGAGAATTTATATATAATGTTAATAAATTAATTTAAAAAAAATAACAAATATTCATTATCTTCTAATTTTTTCATTTTTGGTAAGCGATCGAGGTTTTTTTTTCAATAAAAAACAACTAATAACAAAAATTTATTATAAATAATAAATAGGTAATTTATACTGACTCATTGATTTTTGTTTCAAAATTTATTGTATAAATTTCGAGCACACAATTTTTTGTTTGTTTGTTTTTAAATGATATTTCGAACACACCGATTTTTTAAAAAAAATTTTTTTTTTTGGGAATCGAAAGAAAAAGTTTTCGATTATTTCTCTTCCATACTTAGTTTGAGTGCTTTCTCGATCATAGCTTGTTCTTCTTGTAATTCTAATTCTCGTTGTTTCTCCTCTTCTTCACTTATCCGTAATGCGATTGCCAAATCAGGATCAACATATACAGTTTCATCTGATGAAGTAGCACCCGGTGTATTAATTGAGCCTTTAAGTTGGGATAAGGATTCTTGCAGTACTCTAAAGCATAATAATAGAAGGGAGGAAAAACGGAAAATAGCAATAATGATAGATATCAACATAAGCAATTCTAGCTAAATCATTATATTTTCGATTGTTTATTCATTTCTTAATAGGCTTTTTTTTAAATTTGTTTTATAATTATGTGACTCATGCAATAAATTATATTTATACTTGAATATGCAATAATAAAATTATGAACTATTAATTTGTATCCAAATGAAGCACACAAAATTTATCATCGCTTTCATTCGTGTTCCATGCATAAAATATCAATAAAACAATAATTTCCTTTGATAAATATTAGTAAATGATACTTCTAACCAAAACTATAAATGAACTTTTTTTTTTAAGATATAATTTTGAACTTTTGAAATTTAATTTGCAAATTGACTTAAATTTGTCAGTGGATATTTTTTTTGTTCAATATGAAAGTATTCCACAATAAATAAACTTAAACTATCGTATTCTTATAATAAAATGCATAAAAATAAAATACTAAACATTGATAAACAATAATATGGAAAATTATAAAAGTTTATAGTTGGAAGAATTTTAGAATAATCTACTTAAATATGTTCTTCATGTAAGCATAGTTATTTCTATTAGGAGTTAAGGAATTTCTTGTGAATTGACTACAATCGCCAGGTTTAGAGGAGTTTCTACTGGAGCGTAATTAAATCAGTTTAATATACAAATTAATATTTAGATTAAAAAAGGGAATGCGACTATTGCAATAAAAAAACCACCATCATTTACCTTTGAAGTTGTGTTTCCTCTTCGGATACGGCATTCGGTGTAAGTGACCGTTGTCCTCTCAACGCTTCCCAAATATCTACTTTTTCACTTTCACTCCCAGATTCCATTAAACTCTGTTCAATTGCAAACTGTAATATATCATCTTCATCTTCCATTGTCATTTGACGACGAAATTCGTGTCCTATTTGTTTTTATTGTTCATAATAAAATATTTTTTAAAAATTAATAATCACTTTAGACGTAATAATAACTAAATAAAAAACCTTTATTAATATAGTGGCTAGGGATATCAAAGCATTGGTCATCAATTACACAAGTCAGTCTTTCTTCTTCTTGAATAGTGGAGACATGTTCGATAGTATTTTGTAGTCCAAACACATTTCCAAATGTGACACAAGCATTTAAAACATGAAACAATGGAATTTCAATTTTAACTGGAAATCCAGCTGGCAGTTGCATTGTTATGAAGTCTTTTAATTTTGAAACATGAGGACTAGCCACAGTGGACATCAAATCGAGAATTGGTAAAACCTGTTCCTGTAGGCGAATTGGATAATCTTCACTTAACCATAAATTCGCTTTAAATCTTTGAATCTAAAATTATTAACAGCTCCATTTGTATTAATTCACCCCAAAATTAATCAACTATTAAATATCATACTTTTGCGTTGGTTTTTTTAGGTCGACCAATATCTCGACCATTCAAATCCAGATCTGAAAAATATTCTTCTGGTGATAATGACGTTTTAGGTGTTGTAGCTCCCGAATTACTAGCTGATTCATCTTCTAAGCCATTTTCGAATCTCACTTCGATATGGGGTGATGGTGTCTATAAGTTTAATATTAAATTTTACAATAAATCAAAATGAGCTAAATACTTTTTCACGGATGGAAGCCATATCTGGATGGGAAGTGTACTCTTCTTCTGCAAGTCCCAAAAAATTGTGTAACGGTGATCTCGAATTTTTCATCTAAAAATCGATATTTATTATCTATTAAATTTACCAAATATCAAAGTGATTATCAAAAATTTACTCGTGATTGATGTTCTTCCTTTAAATGTTCCGTTCTTGTTTTAGTCACAAATTCTACATTACTGGCACCGTAGACTTTACAATCGTAGCCATTAATATCTTCGCATTTTTCACTTCTCCAGCCCCATATTCCCGATTTATTTCTTTCAAAACTTATTTTATCCATGTCAATATTATTAATGGTAACTGGTGCATTCATTCTTGTTCTTACTGCACCACTAGGAGGAGGTATTCCTACAATATCTGAGGCTACACTTTGAAGCTGCTCTATCATTACTTCATGAGTATCGTGATCGATTTCAATCATCGTTGCACAATCACCTTTAAAGAATCAAATAAAACCGATTAATAAGATATTGGTGCAAGCAAATATATTTTCAAAAAGTTTTTACTTTGTCCTTTAAAAATATAAGTTCGATTTCCACGTTGCCATGTAGCATTATCAAAGCCCAATAGCGTTGTATCAATTCGCACATTAGGACCTCTTTTATAGATTTTATACACATCACTTGGACAAAGTCGTGACATCAAAGGCACTAGATTTTCAAATAAAAACTTCTTGTTATTAATTGTAAATATATTTTTAAAAAAAAATTCATATTTCTTGTTTTAAAGATTCTCTTTTAATCTAAGAAAAAATTTTTCAATACGAATAGAAAAGAGATATTTCATTGGTTATCATCAATCAAAATAATCGATCAGTTATAACATTTTATGACAAAAAAAAAATTACTTTCACACGAAATAAAAAATTATTGCAAAAGGCCTCACAAAAATAATATTGTTTTCAATACTACCACCACATAAAGCGTGCCATAAGATTTGTTTAGAAACTTTAATGAGTCACTTATAAGCTTATCTCTTCGATCGAGTTAACAAAAACGGTAAACAAATTATCATGAAATTTTGCAATTTTTTTGATTCACCTGGACAAACACATACACACAGATAATATAATTTAACTATATTAAGTAGTTGTACAAATATTATACGATATATTAGTAGTATTAGTAGAGCATAATAAAAATTTTCTTTATTATTTATTTAACTATGGCATTTTTCTTGTTTCTTTTTGACTTTCCTATCGTGTCTTTCAAATAAAGATACATACGATTTGAAATTTTATAAATAAATAAATAATTATTTACCCCATGATGTAAATTCCCATTTCATTTCTACATAGAAATCAGGCGCGTCCAGGAGGTGTTGTAAAAGTTTAGGCACATGTGTTACCCTCTGGATATGTCGTTGCAAATCTCGGACCTCTAGAATAGCTGTCAAAATGGAAACATCTCCGGAGCAAACAGCCTCTTGGACAACTGAAATTTTTCCATAAATATAAAATGATTTTTGTTTTTAATTTACTAGAATAATATTTGTTATCATAATAAGAACGTTATTTACCAGACCAACCATCGTGTTCAAAATTGGCATTACATTTGGCAGCTAGCAGGCACTTAACAGACTGCAAATGGCATAGTTTAACCGCCAGCAATAGAGGTGTTCTTCCGCGTGGATCTAACTTCTCTTTGTCATGCTGAAATCATAAATAAAATATTCTTACTAATCAAATTAATACATATTAGTAGGCTTTCTCACACTGTATCGAACCTCTAATTCAATTAATAATATATGATAAAAAAAAATAAACACTTCGTCACCAACAACATAATATTTGATTCATATCGGGGATCATATTTTTTCAATTTATGCAAATATAATGACACTATTGATTTCAGATATTACTGGATTAATTAATTACCTTCTCAGTTTTCAAAACCTGTTGAAGTTCTTGGTAATCGTTATTCCATACTAGCCAATGCAGAGGGTAATCCTTTCGTATTTTCTCTATAGTTGTCATTTTGCCCGTCGATCACATCTAATTTTTTCACCACAATATAAAATCTAAAGAATTAACCGAAAATAAACTGTCGATTTTATTAATAATTTAATCTAAAGTGAGAATAAAATCAAAATAAAATTAGAATCACGAAACCAATAAACTACTAAGCGGGCGACGACACAACTGAATGTCAAATTCACACTTAATACAATGACTTTCTTACAACTCTTTTCTTTCAGTGTATGCACAATCTTAATATATACAGTCAAATCGAATCAGGAAAGAAGAATAACAATAAATACCATATTACCTTTTCTTATAATAACATTTTGCTTAAGTGTGAGAATATGTATTTGCATCGATGAACCTATCATAAACAAACACAACATTTATCTGTCAAATAGTTCGAAAATTTTCAACTACTATACTTTGGTAGTACCTTACAACAGAATTTTCGAAATTTATAAGAATGAACTTTTTGATTTATAAATGTTTTAACGTTCAATAATTTTAAAAGAAATGATTTAATTTGGTAAAATTTTTCTTCAAAATTTTCATAATGTTTTAAAAAATGTCATTTGCAATTATTACAAGATATTTTCATATAAACCGAGAATATTATGTGACGACATCTATGTTTAATTAGTGTTGTTTAAAAATTATTTAATATAAATTTAATATTATTGCGAAATTTTTAATAAAAATATATTAGAAATGAAAATTTTTTTTTAGTTTTTCGAAAATATTTTTTTTAAACCGTAAAAACTGCAACTTTAAAATTAGCGTATTTTTTTTTGTAGCGTTCATCGAATGTTTGTTTGATCAATATTTCATTGCCTACGGGATAATAAGATATTATTCATATTAATATTTTTAGAACATTACATAGTTACATATTTAAAATGGAGAATTTCGATATTCCTGGTAAATTTTTGTTTTATTATAATATGCAAAATAATAAACAAAATCTTTTCTTTTTAATTTTAGTACCGATAAATAACGAATTGGAAAAACGAATAGCCGATGCTTTTTTAATATTTGATCATCATAGCAATAAATCTGTTGATGTAAGAGAAGTGGGAACTATTTTAAGATTTCTTGGTTGTGCACCAACTGAAGCTGAAATTAATGAAATAATTTCGGCAACGGAATTTGAGGATTCAAGTGGAACTATACATTTATCGAAATTCTTACCTTATGTTAGTCAGCTTTTAATCGAACGAAAGTAAGTTTTATTCAATTCCGCGATATAATTTTAAAAAAAATTATTTTTTGAATTTGTTATTTAAATAAACATTCGTTTTTAAAAAAAAAAAAAAAAAAAAACCTATAAGAATGGAGCCGGCTACACCAGAAAAACTTTTGGAAGCATTTCAAGTACTTGACATTGAGGAGAAAGGTTTTCTAACAAAAGAATATATGAGCAAAGTTATGATGGAAGAGGGAGAACCTTTTACACAAGTTATATCAATTTGATTTATTATTTTAAATAAAAATTTAACTATTTATTATTTAGGAAGAATTGGATGAAATGTTGGCTATAGCTATTGAACCGCAAAGTGGAATTATTCCGTATGAATATTATTTAAACCAATTAATGGTAAGAAAACGACAAATTACATTTACCTAATTTTTTATTAAAATATAAAAGTTATATATTTAAAAAAAACCTGAAGCATGAACCCAAAAAATCAATATATGATCTTGCATCTGAAATTGAAGCTACCAAACCTTTATTCTCAAGTCCTAGAAGATTAACCGAAATGCGAAGAACCCTAAATTATTTCACATAAAATTATATATATTTTTGATATTCAATTTTATATTTATATATGTGTAGAAAATTAATAGTAGAAATTCAAATTCAAATTTAAAGGTATACCTGTAAGCAACATTTTATTAAATGGAATTTGGTAACAGCAGCTCTGCATAATGTCTCCTCAGATTATATGCTGAATAAAATTGGAAATTGTACAATGTTTAGATTGAATATGTAATTTAAAAGAAATAAAGAAATGAAAATAATTAATCTTTTTTTTTGTTTATCTGATAAAATTTTTTGAAATTAATTTAGTTAACCTAATATTTTCAGTTAAAAATCAAACTGAAACGCGTTGGTGCACGTTGTTATACGTTGACGGTATTCGATTACGTGTGATAAAATTTTTTAGTACATTTCTCATATCCAATCTAGTACTGCAAATAGCTTAGGCATTTAAATGTTTTGGACGCGTTTAGGATTGTTTGCATATTTTTGACTTGTTTTTTTTTATTAATTATTCTTTGTTATTAACAATTAAAAATAATTAATTTCAAAAATATTTGTGCCTTAAAAAGATTTTTTATAAAAATAAAACAACTATCTATAACGATCCATATAAGTTGAGTGTTGTGAATAATTTAATAGTGCCTATGCGAAGTAGCTAGCAGGTTTCTATTTATTTGGTTCAGTAGTGTAAGCCGCCGATCAGTTAAGAAACAGAAGTAACAAGTTCTGTAGAACATTTGTATGTGGGTTTTTATACAAACTTTCATGTTTTTAAATAAAATTGAAACATTTAAGTTTCGGTGAAAATAATGTATTTTATAAAATTTAATAGTCTTCAATTATTAAAGTGTTATTAATAAAAAAAGAAATATTATTTTAAGTAAATAACATATAATGAAAGGAAACCTGTTAAGTGAAGATTTTAATGTACTGACAAAACTTTCGCTTATATGTCGATAAATACATAATAGAAAAAAAAATCAGCAAAGAAATTATTCTCAATACCACTTTAAAAGAAACGTGTCAATGGAAATTGTTTTTGTTTATTTAAAATGCCCGAAAATTTGCTGTTCTCGCGTTTATACGAAACAAAAACATTAAAATGTCATTGAATTGACGCATAGAATGTGGATTTTATATCAGCGGTAGTGTGAGTATAGGATAATATGTGAGTAGAGCGGTAAGCTTAAATTTCAGTGTGTGCTCAGGCATACAAACTCCTGTTGCTAATGTGTGTCGTTGTTGCACAATAATTCAAGATATCGCGCTGAGCGTTGTGTGGTTGAAAAATAACCACTACGACGACAACAGGTGAGAAGAAAACAGGTGAAGAGGTTATTGAATTTTGCCTTTGATGCTGTTAATATTGAGCATATCGAACAGAAAAAGCACGAGCGATTTGCAGTCGAAAGAAATAAATGGAATCGCTCACCACCGTCGACTGGAAGAGAAGTTCGTGGCTGTAGAGTTTCTTACGAGTTGACAGTTCGTTTCAATTGTGTGAGCGAATAACTAGTGTGTGGATCTCGGTGTGCTCCCCCGGCTGGAGCTGAAAACTGTTCGTTGGATCTTCAACAGTTCAACGAATTCGATTTCGATTTGAATATCTTTTCTTTTCCGGTTTAGTGATTTTCTATAAAAAAAAAAAAATAAAAATAATTATAAATAAATAAATTTATTAAAAAAAAAAATACCTGAAAAAATGTTCCCGTCTTTATTAAATATATAAGATTGATTATTAATAAAATTAATTATTATTGTATATAAAAGTATTGCGTATTCTTCGAAATATTTGGTTTAGTAAAAAAAGACTATATATTTGTGCCTTTCCAATTGAAAATATATCAAACCAAAAGTGATTTTATCCTTGTAATTTTTTTTAGAAAATAATAATAAAATATAAAAACGTGTTTTTTTTAGTGCCTTGCTAGTTATTTAATAATTTTTTTTTTGCTTAAATTTTTAATCATTGAAAAAAAAACAAAAAAAAAAAGTATTAATTTAATTAATATTATTAAAAAATAAAGTAAGAGCAAGTAAGTGTAAGGGAGAAATATTTTTAATTATTATTAATAAGAGAAAAGAAATTATTTTAAAAAAAAGTAATTAAATAAATAATAATTAAAATGGCTGTTGAATTTGATGAAAAACCTAACAATATTAATGCTATTGCTCAGGCAAATATTGTTGCTGATGCAGTGTTGGCATTGTCGGGCAATGTTGCTGACACTACGAACGGAATCCCATCCATCGGTTCTGTCCATAATAATAATAATAGCAATACCAATACTAGCAATCATAATAATCTCAATAATATAAACAATATGAATATTAATAGTAGTAGCAATTCAATTATAAATAAATCGGAGACTTCTTCAAATGCCAGCGTTAACGGATCAATAAAAAAAGGTTCCGGTATTAATTTGTTGATGAATTCACGAGAGGATGTAACATCGGTCGGTGGAGCCTCATCAATTACAAGTCATTCAACAAGCAATAATAACAACATAAAACCCATCAAAGGTATGTTTGCGTACAAAGAATTAAGAATGAAAAGAACATTTTTCAAACGAAGCCCCAAGAAATACTGTTTGGCATTTGTGATTTTTTTTTATATTTATGCTATTAAATGACTCAGTCAAATATATACAATTGCACGTTAGATTGATTTTGCATTTTTTTTTTGCATATGTTCTCTTACAATCTGCACATTAATATGCTCAATTGTTCGAAGTGTTTGAATAAAAAGTTAAATTCATAACTAGGAGTTATGGTTAAATATATTTTAATAAAAGTTTGTTATTAAACAAATATTGTATATTATTGTTTTAATCGGAAAGTGAATATTATATTTTATCATTTAAAAATATGAAAGAAAATACTTATAATCAACCGAGACTTATGAATAATAAATTCTTATTTCTAAAGTATTGTCCAATTTATGCTACGGAAAGTAAACTAAAATAAAGCACATGTAAAATTCTGATTTTGATAAAAATTTTATTAAATTATGTTCCTTAGTTCCTGCCATTATTAAATTTAAGTGAAATAAATTTGCATATTTTATATATAATTTCTAATGACTTTTTCGCACATTTATGGTTATAATTCGGCCATTACTTGGCGGATATTAACTTTTAAATGCTCTTAAACTTTGGGGATTATCTACATAAGCACGATCTTATAGGAAAAAATCCTATAATTCGTCCGATAAAGTCAAAAATTTCAAGTGTTCTGAGACTTGTGGCACCTTTTCGTTGAAACCTCATATTTGTTGTTTGCCTAAAAATGATCTTCAGCGTGCCTCGACAAGAAAAAGTCAAACGGTGTCAAATCGCATGATCTTGAGCCGAATTGACATTAGCAAATCTTGAAATTACGCGTTCAACGAACTTTTCGCAAAACAAAGTAAATATTTCCCATTTTATGTGACTTGTGGCATATTATTCAGATTAAAATTTTTAGGCTCAGACCAAAAAGTGTTCAAAATTGACAGTAATTATCTTTCCTTTTTTTTATTTTCAATCAAATACGAATCAATAACACCTTCAAAATAAAAGTCACTTTTCGAGGATGCAATGGCTTGTCCACAGTCACTTGTGGGTTTTCAGAACCTTATATTAGGAAATTTTGTTCGAAACGAGGTTACGGCAGATAAATCATCAATTTTGTATTAAGTTTTCCTAATTGACATTACCTTGTCCGGTTATTTATCGAAAATGGCAAATCTTAACCTATACAACTGGCTACTTGGATGACAAATAATGTTGGAACTTTCCAATTCACAAAATGGATAACTCAGAAATCTTCCAAATCTTTCACCCCAAAAAAGTTCGATTTCTATTTCAATACATTCGGCGGGATTCATTTTCTATATTTAAATAACACAACAAATTTAAAGACATGCGAGACAAACAGTCACTTTTCGATGATACAATGGCTTGTCCACAGTCACTTGTGGGTTTTCAGAACCTTATATTAGGAAATTTTGTTCGAAACGAGGTTACGGCAGATAAATCATCAATTTTGTATTAAGTTTTCCTAATTGACATTACCTTGTCCGGTTATTTATCGAAAATGGCAAACCTTAACCTATACAACTGGGTACTTGGATGACAAATAATGTTGGAATTTTCCAATTCACAAAATGGATAACTCAGAAATCTTCCAAATCTTTCACCCCAAAAAAGTTCGATTTCTATTTCAATACATTCGGCGGGATTCATTTTCTATATTTAAATAACACAACAAATTTAAAGACATGCGAGGCTACATTTTTTTCTCATTAATTTCCATTCTCTAAGCTTAGCATGGCAATTCTAATATATTCCATCTAAATTTAATGACATTTTTCTTCCGGAAGTAAGGTAAAATATCAGTTGATTTTTGGGGAGAATCACCAAAAAAAAACACAATGCTTCTTTCCTATTCGAAAAAAAGTTATCCCCCCCATTTTAAAATTTATAAATATAGCTTAAACACTAAGTGTAAAAATACATTTGTAATAAAGTTGTGGGCATATTTACAAGACCAGAAATTTTTGAATGATTTTAAATAAACTTTTTGTTGATGAAAACTGTACTATTTCGTAACGATCTTCTTCCTAATCACATTGGGAATTCTGCTAGAAATAACTAGTTTTTTTTTGTTTTAAATGAACAAAATCTAAAAATGAAAAATAAAATAATTTTCTTTACTTATGATGCATGTGAGGACGAGATTTCGTGTTTGTTTTCATATTTTTTCTGTTGTTCGAGAAATGTTGCACTTCCGTTCCAGATGGTATTTTAAAAATTGAGAAAATTTATTCCGCTCGACTAATATTGAACAAAAAAATGTAAATTTTTAAATGCCATAAGTCATATTTATATTATTTTTAATAAATTTACAATTTTATAACTAAAATAATTAAGAAATAGTTTTGACAAAATTTTAAAGGTTTTTACCTTTAATCAATGTCTCTCCATGGTCGTACTATTCCCCATTTTCTGATTACCATATAAAAACAATGTTGTTGTTGTAAAAGTGACAAAACCCTTTATTTGTAAATAAAATCGAATGCGCCTACGAATCAACTTAAATATTCCTCCTTTTAGTTAAGAAAATACTACTCAAATTACATATGATTTCTAAGCATTTATGTTACAAAAGTTTCTTTTCCGAATGCTATTATCTACAATATAAATTTTAATGAATGTTGTTATGTATTCGATTATATTTGATTTTTTTTACTAATACCCTCTCCTATCCCTTCGCCCGGTTATTCATCTACGAGTATTGATTGAAAATATCGGTCAAGTTATAAAATTTTCTATTTAAAAAAAAAACCCAAAAGAAAAGAAAAAAATACAAAAAAAACTTACAAAAAAAGCCCAACACTCAACACATTAGCATACATTATTTGTAATACTATGGAATTATATGAATGAATCAATAAATTAGGCATGCTCGTGTACAGTGCAAGTAAAAAGTTGCTTTCAAATCTTCCAAAGTAAATTCGAAATTGCCAACATTTAATAGAACGGGGAGTTTTTTTTTTTTTAATAAAAACTTTCAATTCTAATGTTCGTTAATAACATAATTAAAATATTATATGGATTTTTGGAAAGGTTTTTATTATTATTCCAAAAAGGAAGTGTGTGTGTCATGCGCACTCAACTGTATTAAAAATAATCACCTTTGCAGAAATTGTCTTATTAACTATTAACTAGAAGAAGAGAAGCGATTAAATCAGAGTGTATGATTTTTACATAGTTTTGTTAAAAAACTGAAATTCAAAGCATTATAATTTAACATAAGTTTTATATCTCATCTAGTTTAGCTAACAGGAAAAATTCAGATTAAGGTGTTATTATCAATACTGCGTATACGTGGTCTGTTCAAAAATTATCGCGAATTTCCGCGGGTTACGTATATTCGATTTTCGATTTTTTTGTGGTATTATGTTGGTACTCACGTCTCTCACTTATGCCGACAAGTTCGGCCATTTTGAATGTTCAGTTAATTTATGACAGCTCCTTTGCTTACACGTGTTTTGGCTCGTGTTCGATTTTTGCCCGTTCCAAAAAATGGATCAAAGAATCTGTAACATCGTTACTTGTGCACGAATTTTTTGGTGTTGTTCTTGGTCAAAAATTCGCACACAAGCAACGATGCGTGAGCGGGGGCGTTATCATGGTGCAAAAGACAATTTTTGTTCTTCCACAAATCCGGGCGTTTTTAGCGGATTGCTTCGCGCAACTTGCCCATAACTTGCAGGTAATATTCCTTATTGACCGTTCTACCCTGTGGCAAGAACTCATGATGCACCACGCCCATGTAATCGAAGAAAACTGTAATCGAAACCTTCACATTCGACCGAACTTAACGCGCTTTTTCGGTTTTGGCACGTGCGGCAGCTTCCATTGAGATGATTGAGCTTTGGTTTGCACGTCATAACCATAAACCCATGATTTGTCACCAGTTATGACCCTTTAGAGCAAATTTGGGTAGTCGCAGACAGAGTCCCACAGCTCCTTGGCAATGTTAATGCGATGCTCTTTTTAGTCAAAAATGGGCAAAAATCGAAGACGAGCCAAAACATGTGCAAGCAAAGCAGCTGTCAAAAATTAACTGAACATTCAAAATGGCCGACTTTGTCGGCATAAGTGAGAGACATGAGTACCAACATAACGCCACAAAAAACCAAAAATCGAATATACGTAACCCGCGGAAATTCAAAATTCGCGATACTTTTTGAACAGACCTCGTATATACACAACAAATCATAAAAAAATCAGGTTGTCTTCAGACAAAAATAAATCTTTTTGATAAAAAATAAATTTTCTACGTTGTGAAAATTATACTCAAACGTTGGGATTAGACAGCGAGATCTTGGATGTGTTAACAATATTGACTGATCTTTTATTTCGACAATTGTGGTTGGTTTTTTTGTAGTAGGCAGTCTGTAGAGATAAGCCAGGGATCAACATTTTAGCATCACAGCTTTGTATACATCAGAAGTTAATCTGTAAATGAATGAACGTCTTTTGGAAAATGAAAATTTAAATTAGTTAAAAAATTTCAGAATGGATTCGGTTGTTAGTTAAAATTTTGTTTCTTAAACCATTAATAGTTGAAAAGTTTAAAGACAGCATCAAGTAGTTTTGGATCCAAGACAAGACGGTATTCTGCCAGAGAAGAAATATTTTATTCCTGTATTTTTAAGATTACATTTTTTTTGGCAGATGGAAGTTTTTGAAAAGAAAGTCATGTGTTAGGGCAGTAAGATCAATTCTTATTCTGGACAATTTTCTTGCCCAAAACTTCGCGTAGATTTCTGAATATGAGGATTGAAAAGTATGACTCCAGTGCGACGCAAGGAAGTCTTGATATTACAACACCGCTACCACAATCTGGCGCTGCTCTAAGACCAGGTTGTAACGTCTGCTTACCTCTTATTTCTGGGTCTGCTATTTGCAGATTAGTTGGAAAATGTTGGGTGTAGCCTTAAAAGTAAGACTGTAGATTTAAATATCAAAACTGCCCGCTCATATCCCCAAATATCCACACATGATCTGGAATCCACCGAATCTTTATCTATTTTATTTGTTGTTTGTTTTCATATTTTTTTAATAAAATAAAAATAACAAGAGAAATTTTCAAAGTAAATAAAGAAAAATACGATACCATATATTATATTCGCAGGTATAAACCACGTGGCATAAAAGTAATGAGGGAAATAAGATCCCTTTTTCTGATAATAAATTTACTGAAGATGACCAGTAAGTAATCTGGGAAAAAGATCCCTTTTTCTGATAATAAATTTACTGAAGATGACCATTGTTATGGTGAAGCACTCAAGTGTCTGCAATGTCCGATTTAATGCGAAAAGCCCATTTTCTGAGCCTTTCAACAATTTTTAACCACTACTCAACAGCTTAAATATTAAACGACCTTTTTCACCTCACAAGACCCCTCACTCGTTCTACTTTTTCATTAGTTTGCGACATTGAGGGTCATCTTCCACTGCTTCTTGTCTTTCCAAAAATGTTTTAGCATTGTTTCTACTATTCGTAGCAGTTCTGGATAATTTCCTTCATATCTCCGGTTACACTGCTTTGATGATATCGACAGTATCAAGATGATATCCTTTCAAGTGTTTGTTTGGTCTTTAGGAACAAAAAAAAAGTCGCATGGACTGAGTAACTACAGGAATCCCATTTTCCGAAAAAAAATCGTTGATGAAGATGTGACAGGTGACGTTGTCATAATGGAGCATACAAGGCTCTTCAATGGCCGATCTGATGCTAAGAACCATTTTTTTGAGCCTTTTTTTACGAACTTCTTTTTAAAAAAATATTTCACCCTGCACATATGCTTTATGAAAATACTCGTGTGACTGGCGACGTTGTCATGTTGGAGCATACAAGGGGCTTCAATGGTCGATCTGATGCTAAGAACCCTCTTCTAAGCCTTTTTTACGAAATTCTTCTTTAAAAAAATGTTTGACACTGAACATATGCTTTATGGGTCTTGATAAGGAATGTTCCCCATTGGCTTGTTACAAATTTTCGTAAGTCCAAATATCGTATTTACCAAGCTTAAATCCGAGAGTTTGACTTATTATTTCGGTTCCATTTTTGTAACGCACTAACAAAAACAGGTTGAAATTTGTAACGCACTAAAAAAAACACAGGTGGAAGTTTGTATTTACCGCGGACAAGGTTGAACTTTGTATTGCACGTTCGCGAGGGACTAACGTAAAAGCTATAAAATAGCAGTGTTGCCAGATCTCTTTCAGTAATGGCAGGTCTCCTAAAGTTTCTGCCGCACCTCATATAGACATAAATTCTGAAAAATTCAAAATTGCATCATTAGTAAAATTAATCACCCCATATTTTGTGGAAGTCTAAAAAAAATAAACAATTTTTATGTTTTCTTCCATTCCTTTGTTTATAGTTTTAACGTTCCGTTTAATATCATATAAACACTTTATTAGTACGTAGACGCATGTGTACATATCCATAGATACGTATTGTGAGTAGAACTTGTTTCAAAGGAGAAGTAATTTAACGCCTGATTCTCTTTATATTCGTACGTAATAAGAACCTCTACTAAACGCTTGCTATTAACGTTGTCCACGTGCTATTTACATCATAGGTTACGTAGACCGCAATTAAAACTTGGAAACTCTTTAAAATATTAAATTACAAATGATTTGTATGATCGATTTGGTTTGTTTGTATATAAATAACTTAATGTGACTTCTTAAATTTCGTCTTAATCGTGATGGGCGTAAGAGGAGTGTAAGACATCATATAAGAACCAGCAAAAAAAAATCAATAAATCAATAAAAAAAATAATTGTGAAACTATGAAAAAATATGACGACTATACGTACTACTGGCTCTATTTAGATAGAATAATTTAATACTGTATCTATTTTGATGTGAGCAATAGTTAAAATATTATTCAAATTAGTACGTGGGAATAATGGTATTGATTTAAGACAAGAAGAAACATTTCAACAACGACGTAATAATCCATCGAAATAAATCATAATATTTGCATAATAAAAATATTTTTTAATAGTTTGTTCGAAATAGTTTCTTTTTTGTTTAAAACAAAAAATATTTTGAAACAATTTTGATAAGCTTCATTTTTTAAAGAAAAAAAAAACACACTATCAATCAGTTTTTAGTATTCGATATTATCGTAATTGGTTTTGAAAGCTCCACATAAATAATTATAAAAATACTTATCTGAATTGTGAATAGAACACTGCCTTATCGAAAAGAAAAAAACAGAAAATCCATTAGTTGATAAATTTTTAACAAGAAAATCATTTATCGAAATGATAAGAATTGATGAAAAAAATTCAGTTTGTTATTTGGAAAAGTTGAATTTCTACAAGTTTATCCATTCCGTGATACGGAAAGTACAGCCCTGTCATTTGACAGCTGTCAAACATATATGTCATCCTTAATGGGATTTGTTTAGTTTAAAGTATAACATTTCGTTTTAACTATCAAAAAACAGTGATTAGAATTATAAAAAATGTTTAAAAAAGTAGTGATTTCACCTTAGCCACAATTCGCGCTTTAAGACGAGGCTCATTTTTCGCTCAGTGGATACGAGAAATGAGCCTCAAGAAATGAGGAGATTATTTTCTTCAACGATGAGGCTAATTTCTCGCTCAGTAGTTACGCAAGTAAGCAAAAATATCGTATATAGAGCTCTGAAAACCACAAGGTAACTATAGAGAAGCCATTGTATACGCGAAAAGTGGTGTTTAGTATCGGTTGAAAGTGTTATTAATCCATATATTTGTGAAAATGAGGTAGGAAGGCCAGTTACCGTTAATTCTGAGTGCTTTGACCGATTTTTTTGGCCTGAATTTGAATATTTTAGAGGAGATTATTTATTCTTCGGCGATGAGGCTCATTTCTCATTCAATGGATATGTTAATAAGCAAAATTGTCGTATATAGGGCTCTGATAACGCCAAGGTGACTGTGGAGAAGCCATTGTATCCGCGAAAAGTGGTGTGCATTTTCGGTTGAAGGTGTTCTTGGCTTATATTTTTATGAAAATGAGGTACGAGGGCCAATTACCCATAATTCTGAATGCTTTGACAGACTTTTTGGGTCTGAATTTGAAGATTTAAGAGGGGATTATTTCTTTTTCGGCGATGAGGCTCATTTCTCGCGTAGTGAATATGTTAATAAGCAAAAATGTCGCATATAGGGCTCTGAAAACCCCAATGTGACTGTGAAGAAGCCGCGAAAAGTGGTGTGCATTATCGGTTGAAGGTGTTATTGGCTCATATATCTGTAAAAATGAGGTAGGGGGACAGTTCATTTTACAGATAATTCTGCCATAGCCACGTTTCGCGCGATAACTTTCTTCAGTTTCGTGATGGGGCTCATTTTCCGCTTGGTGAATACATCAACAAGCAAATCTACCACATATGAGGCACTTAAAACCCACAAGTGATTATGGAGGAGGCTTTGTATTCGCGAAAAATGACTGTTTGGTGTGAATTTTTGTCTGAAGGTGCCATTGGCGACCAGTATTTTTGTAAAAATGAAGAAGAGACTGTTAACATCAATTGTAAGGCACTATATATCTATTTTTTTTTAACAATCCTTCTAATTACATTTGTATCGGTTTTAAGATCTTGTTTTGGTATTTGCTTAGCAGATGATCGTTTCGCTGCAGCTACCCTATTGCTTATTTTCGTGCAATTTGATGCGGTGCTGTGATTCGTCTAGTAGGAGGGGCGGACATTATACGATTATATACTTCGGATTGTTGTCCACGATTGGTTTTTCCTTCCGAAAGTTAGTATTGCTATTTGCATGTTCCTGCTGGCTGATGGTTTGCAGGTGTTCTTTTTTCACCCTTTTTTGTTTTTATTAAAGGAGATATAATGGATTAAGGAAATTAAAGTAGAATGGGAAGTAAATTGTTTTTTGGAAATTAGCGTAGAACTATGCCTTAGTTGATAGTAGTCGAGCTGGCTAAAGATTGTTATGATACCTGGGCCATATGACTTAATTTTTTTTACCTGAACATGAATATTTTAATCTGGACCATAGCATAAACAAAACGGCGCCAAAAGTCACACAACACGACAAAGCTCGGCTTTTTTATTGAGTAAAAAGTACTCAGATGGGCCTTTTTATTGGATTTACCACCAAGATCGTGCAATTTGATGCTGTTGGACTTTTCATTGTTGGCCTACGCAAAAAATTATGTTTTCATAGATAATGATCTAACTTTGGAGTATTTAAAAACCAAGTCAATATGGTAATAACCATATTACAACCAGAAATATACGAAAAGTCATCAGTCATTTGAATGATGTTCTTTTTCCATGCATATTGTGATAAGCTTCAAGCAGTATAATTAAATAAAAAATTCATCAAAAACTGAATTTTAAATTTGTTGTATTTAAGTTTATTTTCCGAAACACAAACTGGATAAGCGCCTCTTCATAAAAGACCGGATCAAAAAAATTGCCAATATTAATAACTTATTATATAATAGCAATACGATTAAACAACCATTTATTTATGTGGGTTTATATACCTACCTATATATTCGTATAAATACGCATCTATGCATTATGTTTCATGAAAGAGTTTGGTTAGATTCGATCAAAAAAAATATCTTTAAAATCATCTACGACCATATCTAAAATATTGTTATATAATAATACATCTAAAAATAAAACAAAATATAATTAACTATTATTATAATTTCTTTATTTTGTTAAATTTATTATAAAAATTCCAAACTGTTAATTATTATTATTGAAATGAGTAAAATCTTTGTCACCTATTTTTGATAGGGTACATATATTTCGAAACACATTGTTTTATAGTATGTTGTAGACAAAAAATAAAAACGTGTCTATTTCGAAACACATTGGTTTATAGTATAGACAAAAAATAAAAACGTTTTATTTGCAGTACAGTCTCTCTAAAAAGCCTAACTTCATTTAATAATTAATTATTGTTATTTAAAGCGATTGGTAAATATTTCATTTAAAATCTTTTTAAACAATACATATTTATGTTATATTTTTAATCGATGTTTTAATTTGCCACGTAAAGACATTCCAAATAGTTTGATTACTTTTTCTTTCTTTCTATTATCACTGATTGTTGTGAAAAAATAATTTATTTATAAATAAATATAAACTCTTCCGCCATCTAAAATTTACGAAATTCGAAAATGGTATTTTTTCCTTTCGAAATCAAATATGTTCAAAGCTTTGACCAGCTTGTTCTAGTTGCAAGATTACCTTTTTGGTTATAGATTATTAAAGTATTAAAAGAATATGAAAATGAAGACCTACATGAGCTTAAATATCTTTAGGTATTCAAAATGTTCAAAGGTAGATTGCTACTAAAAGAGAGATGGAAAGAGAAAGGAAAAAGATGAAATCGTCCAGAAGCTAAAGTGTTTGAATGAAAATTGCTCAGACTTGAAGATTATACGTGAGGGAAGATTGAAATGATCCAGAAATCTGGGTTCATGTAGTTTCAATGTTTATATTGTGGCCGACCTGGTTTCTTGCTTTCCGTCTTTTATCTATTAAAAAAATGGAAAATCAGAAAAAATGGGTAAAAACTCACCGTGTGCCCCATAGGTAAGAATCGAAAAGAAAAATGAAACCAACAATCATGAATTGATGGCATGAGAGATTGGTGCCACCACCAAATGGAAATTATAATGAACACTCTACTATCTTCCAGGAAGTAATGAATGCCCATTCATAGAGAATGTTTTCTAAAAAGTGGCAAAACATTTAAAATAGAAGAAAAATTATTCCCAAATAAGCTCCATACATACTGTTCGGCTAGTTCACGTTTGTGATACCATAATACTATATAATGTGAATCTTGTTTACGCACACCCAAACCACCCACATTCTGTATTTTTTATGCTGTTATCACTTTGAAAATAAACAAAAAGCACAAGAGAAAAAAAAAAAAAAACAGAAACTGAATCACACATGCCGCTGCTTCGTATACTACGGTTTATGCTCAGAAGTTCCCACAAAAAACACCTTTAAATTATTTGAAATAAAATTCGTTAGTTTCTGATTTATTTTGTAATTCATATAAACATTCGATCTCTATTTATCCAACAAATAAAAGTGTACGAAAAAAAACAACCACCAAATCACACTGAGTGGGTTCTAATTTCGCCCACATTTTCAATTTCGAAATTGATCGACGCCCAATATTTCACATTATTAAAAGATCCGTTGGAAATTGTAAGGTTTTTTTTTTTAAATTCAAAACTTTAGTTTAAAGAAACTCTACGAAAACGATAAGTTAACTAATGGCGAATTTATCATATTTTATTAAGTATAAAAAAATTATTAGACAAGTAATAATAATATATGTGCATAATTTAATCAGGTAATTACGAGTATAATCGATAGTAAAATTGTGCTATAATATCTTAAATAAGTTAACAGCTGTGTTAACAGTTAATAAAGAAAAAAAAATACTAATTTTTATTAAATTATAAATATTGTTAATGTTGTCTACTTATATAATAAAGTAAAAAAAATAAATCTTTTAATAATATGCATATTTTAAAATTTATGAAAATTATTAATATGAAAAAATTATTTTTAAAATATTCAAAAATGAAAGTCTTTTAAGATTTGTTTTTTTTTAGTGTAAAATTATATTATTATTTAATTGTATCAAAATACTATTTATTTGGTATTTAAGATTAATTATGAATAGCTGTTAAAGTTTTATGGAACAACTTCTAAAGTTATAAAAATAAAAAATTTATGATAAAATTGATTGAAGTGCATCTCTTATTAAAGTGTAATTTTTTTTCTACTAAAGAGTTATCCAATTTGTGCTTTAATAAATTAAGTTAAAATAAAACACGCTTCGAATTCAAATTTTATTGATTTTTTAATTTCATTGTACTGATTGAACATTGGCCATTATGTATTATTTAAATGGACCGCAGTTCTAAGTAACGAACTTCAGTGTATTTTTGGTATTTTATTGGAGGATATGCTTTATAGCGTAGAGTAAAAGTTACGCGGACACATTTGCGTTCGTTCAATTTTATTGTACATTTGATAAACCAGTTCTGGAAGATTTGAAAATATACGAGGTCTGTTCAATAAGTATCGCGTATTTTGTGTTGTTTTCTTCAAAAATTATTTATTTATTCATGAATATCTATTTTGTCCCCTTCAAAGTAATCCCCACCAGATATTATACACTTGTGCCAACGTTTTTTCCAATTCTCGAAGCACTTCAAAAAATCATATTTTTGTGATCTTGTTCAGCTCCTCCTTCAATGCCGTCTATATCTTCTCAATCGTAGCGTAGAGTCGTCCTTTCATGGGGATCTTCAGATTCGTGAACAAGAAAAAGTCACAAGGGGCCAGATCTGGGGAATACGGTGGCTGCGGCATTATTAGTGTGTTGTTTTTGGCCAAAAATTCGCGCACAAGCAACGATGCGTGAGCAGGGATGTTTTCATGGTGCAAAAGCCAATTTTTGTTCTTCCACAAATCCGGGCGTTTCTAGCGGATTGCTTCGCGCAACTTGCCCATAACTTGCAGGTAATATTCCTTATTGACCGTTCTACCCTGTGGCAAGAACTCATGATGCACCACGCTCCTGGAATCCAAGAAAACTGTAAGCAAAACCTTCATATTCGACCGAACTTGGCGCGATTTTTCCCGTCTTGGCTTGTGAGGCAGCTTCCATTGAGATGATTGAGCTTTGGTTTGCACGTCATAACCATAAACTCATGATCCGTCACCAGTTATGACTCTCTTGAGCAAATTTGGGTCGTCATGGACAGAGTCCGTTAATGTGACGCTATTTTTGGTCGAAAATGGGCAAAAATTGAAAAAATAACTGAACAATAAAAATGGACGAATTTGTTGGCATAAGTGAGAGAAATGAGTACCAACATAACGCCACAAAAATTCGAAAATCAAATATACGTAACCCGCGGAAATTCAAAATTCGCGATACTTTTTGAATAGACCTCGTATTTGGTAAATAAATTTTGATACGTCTTATGACACATGCAGAAACGCAGCGTCAAAGAGCTGAAAAGGATTGTGTATGGTTTGTATGCGAGCGGACTATGACAAAATACGATTACAATGCATTTTTAAGCAAATCATCCAAGTATAAAAAGGAAAATTCGTAACTGATAAAAAAAGAGGTATTTATCCACATCTTCAATATTTAAAATGGTAAAGTACTTATATGCTTGTGATTTGATAGGTGTCAAGTATCAAGGTGACATTTGTTTGGTTAAAAAAATATGCCTTTTTATAGTATGGCTTGTTTAATCACCGAGCAATGCGCTAAAATGGCATTGAAGCTACACTGTTTGGGTGCTGAAATAACAAGCTTTGAATGCTGATTTTTCCAACAAAATATTTATCAGCAATGATGTTCATTTTTCGATCGATAATTACGTCAATAAGCATAATAAATATATTTGGGGGTCTAAAAACCCTCAAGTGACTGGGGAGAAGATATTTTATTGGTGAAAACTGACTATGTGGTGCGATTTTTGATTTGAAGGTGTCATTGACCTACAGAACTTTGAGCATATAGAAGGAGAGACTGTTACAGTCAATTGTTGCTTGAAGATTTAAATTTGGACCATGTGGTTTTACGTTAAATAAAACGCACTTAAATTTTAAGTGCGTTTTATTTAACTTCACTTTCCGAAGTACAAATTGTATTACCCTGTATAATTTGATTGTATAAAGTAGCTTAGTATCGTTTTTCAGTTATAAAAGTCATATCAAAAGGATATAAAAAAGATTAAAGACACAGTTCTGAAAAGTTGACAGTTTCCATATAAAATGAAAAGTTTTCAATACTGTTGCCAGAAGGTCTCATGGTTGTGGCGCTGCATCATGGCTCCTGGCTCATGTCATAAAGTTCTTATATGCAAACAAATGAACCGTTCTCAATATATTTTTGAAACTCTTCATAAGCTGTTCAACATTTTCTGTTGGACTTGTATTTGGGGGGGTTTCGGTAATTAGAGATGTGGAAGAAAAGTAATAAGAAATGGTTGGCTGGCAGGCTTCAATTCCTCGGTTACATTTCTTTGGATGATATCAACATTACCAAAATGACGTTATTTCAAGTGTTTTTATTTTTATTTTGGGGAACAAATAAAAGTTGCATTAATTGAGATAAGGTGAACAGGGTGCCTGAATAACTACAGGAATCCTATTTTCCCGAAAAAAAACTCGTTGATGAAGATGGCCATGTAGCAGGAGGCATTATTGTGATGGAACATCCAAGTGTCTTCAATATCCCATCTAACGCAAAGAGACCTATTTCTGAGCCTTCGATAAATACTTTATAAGAAACTTAGTTGACAGTTTGTCCTGGAGGCACAAGAGCCTTTACTCCTTTCACATTTTTATCAGTTTTCGTTGTTGAACATAAACTTAAGTTGGTATTATTTTGGACAAAAACGAATAAATTTGATGTAGTAAATTTTAGAAAATTATAGCATAAATAATAAAAATTTCATTTTTTGTGTGCATATAGTCGTTTTTATTTGTAAACATAAATTTTCTTTTTCAATATCTACAATATACTATAATATATGCACAATATGAATGCAATTTACTATTGATTTTAATTTAAAGTAAAGTCTAAGGATGTTGTTTTGCCATCAATAAAGAAACGTGCACCTTAAGTTTTGTCAATTCATATTATGTATTTCTGTTTACAAAGCAACAATATGAAATATTCATCGAAGTAGCTATGTTAACATCGCCATTTTCCTATTAACGAAAAATAAATACTCCTTCCTTTCCTATCCTATTTCTATACTATAGTAACAATTTCGTTATCAATCATTCGAAATACGAGAATGAACATTTATTATAGTAAAAATGTCGCTTACATATAATAACAGTAAGAAATTGAATGGTGTTGAAGACCGCAGAAAATATTTAGAGCAAAGTAAAAGAGAAAATAATAATAATAATAATAAATATTGATAAAATTCGTTGACACAACCAAACAGAATAAGCGAGAAGCTTTTAAGAAAGTACACATTTTGTAGGTAAATACTCATCTTATAAACTGAAATGTACTAAATTCCTTACGTAACCAGCAATCGAATCTGTATCGATTTTTATGCTTTCGAATCAATAACTCGTTAAGTAAACTTAAGAAGTAGAATTCTCTGCACACGATTCTATTCTATCGGAAAGATATTGACCTTAAACAATCTTATCAGCACCAGATGGGAGAGAGTACCAGTGTAAGTTGACTTGTTACATCTAACATAAGATGATGTTAGAAGGACGATTTTCTTACAAAGCCAAGAAATTATATCAACAATAAACTTAAATAATGAATAGTAATCGGATGAGCATAAATGGTGATTGCAGAAAAATTCCTTATCATACCTGTACCACAATCTAAGATCCTTTTTGTTTGTTATCATATTTATTTCTGAGCTTCTCATTTTATTATTCTATTTTAATATTCAAAAATATATATTAAATTGGGTTGTCCGGGAAGTAATTTCGTTTTTTTTTTATAAAATTGAAAGACGATTTTCTTATAGTGAATTAATATTTTATTTAATTAAATATTGTTCAGTCTGATCCAATATCCTTTGCCATCTTTCTGGCAGTAGCATAATTCCACGTTCATAAAAATTTTGTTCTTTGCTGGCAAAAAACTGATTCAAGTGATTTTTGACCTCCTCATTTGAATTAAACGGTTTACCGTCTAAAAAATTTTGTAGAGACCGGAACAAATGATAATCGGAAGGTGCGAGGTCTGGAGAGTATGGTGGGTGTGGCAGTATATACCATCTAAGCTCTAAAAGCTTTTGCCGAGTGGTCAAACTTGTATGTGGTTTCGCATTATCCTGTTGGAATACTATACCTTTCCTATTGACCAATTCTGGCCTTTTTTCTTTAAGTGAATCATTCAATTTGTCCAACTGATGACATTACACTTCAGAATTGATCGTTGTGTTGCTCAGTAGAAGCTCAAAATAAACGATTCCTTTGAAATCCTACCAAACAGATAGCATAACATTTTTTTGATGAATATTGGGTTTCGAAGTGCTTGAGCCGGTTCATCTTTTCTACATCTTTTCTACTTTTGCGCTAAACATTGTTGTAGATAACGCATTTCTTGTCCCCAGTGATCATACGCTTCAAAAATGGATCATTGTTTTGCAAATCACAAAAGTCAATGCGACTGCACAAATATTTTTCCGTAAAAAGATGAGGAACCCATATGTCAAGTTTTGAGACTAAACATAGGCGTTTCAAATGATCATGGACGGTCGTATTCGATAAATTTAATCTTTCAACGATCTCACGAGTTGTTATTCGCCGGTTTGCATCAATTAATGCCTTTATTGTGTCTTCATCAGCTTCAACTGGCCTTCTAGAACGTGGTGCATCTTCGAGATCAAAATTGCCGGATCGAAATTTTGCAAACCATCTTTGACACTGGCGCTCACTTACCACATCTTCTCCATACACACCGGATAATTTTTTTCTTGTTTGAACAGCATTTTTATCTTTTCTATAGTAAAAAGGTACTATATGACGAAAATTTCCATATTTAAAATGGTTTCAACCAAAAACTAATGTGCAGAATCAATCGATTCATCACCACATTTTTTCTTTTATTGTAATGGCTGTAACTTTCACATCTGTCATCCGATTTACATGAATTTAATATGTTTGAAAGAGGATGAATGTATTTTTTAACACTGTAAATTTGCAATAGATGGCGCTACATGTTGCATAATTTAAATATAAATTCCTGTTATTTTTGCGACACACCGTGTATACACGTATAAGCTGAAAACAATAGTAAAACCATCCATCCATAAGAATTAAAGTGTCAAAATGGTAAGTGTTCGCTTAAATTATGTTTTGTACATAAGGAAAATATCGCACATGGCAAACTAAATTCATTTTTTTCTTTACTTAATTTTACGAGTATACAAATAATTGATAAGATCATTTTTTTCTTTACTTTATCAGTTATTTGTATACTCGTATTTACAATTTAGTATTATAAAAAATTATTTTTCCTGCTCAGCGAGCGCGTGGGCCATCGACGAAAATAGGTGGTAGTCGGAAGGGGCCACCATGGTCCGAAACTATTTGGAGATACTCAACTGGAATGATTTCTTGCGCTTAGGATTTTCGAAATATATCCTCTTTTCATCGCCTGTCACAATCCGATGCAGGAACGACTTTCTTTTTTGTCTGGCGAGCAAGATTTCGCATGTGTTTTGACGTCGCTCCATCTGCCTATCGTTCAATTCATGCGGCACCCATTTTCCGATCTTTTCAATATTCCCCATAGCACGCAGATGCATGGAAATGGCTGGTTGAGTAACACCCAATTGCTCCGCGAGCATTTTTTGCGATTGGGTATCTTCTTCCTAGACCGATTTTTACGCTTCTTGTCCCTCAAGTCAAAATTTCCGTCTTTGAACCGACGAAACCAATCTCGGCACGTTGTTTCCGATAAAGCACTGTCACCATAGGCCTCCATAAGCATTCGATGCGATTCGGCAGCCGATTTCTTCAAATTGAAGTAGAAAAGCAGAGCTTCCCTCATATACTCTTTTCCTGGCACAAAACTTGACATGATTACCAAAGGAAAAATGTATGTTCTTGTACAAAATTGCTGACAATGTGCACTGATTAATGCCCATGGTAGCTTAATACGCTCACTCACGCCATCTATGATTAAACAGTGGATTTAAGCTTATACACCTGGTATTTTTTTATATTCTTTTTTTTTTAAAGTCTTATTATGATTACCTTTGCGGATTTTTTTTTACAATATTTACTATATTTAGCAAAGGTGTCATCACATATAATACATTTATTTACTTTTACACGGTTCGATAATTGTAATAGTAGTAAAACACAACTGCTCTCTAGCACCCTCTTTAGGAGAGACGAGTTTGAAACACTCTATTTCCTTTTATAGAAGAGAATCCTGCAGTATTTCCCGATTTCTCTTAGTTATGTCAGTCTCATATTGGATAAATTATCGTAAGTTTACAATGCATTATAATTTAATGGAGTCTCCCGATTTTTATAAAGCACCTCATTGTTTTGGGGAGTTACTATAACTTTGTAAAAATAAACGTTCTCCTATTATTCACAAATATTCAAAGTAAAAAAGGATTCAAAAACAGAATCACCCTTTGAATAATAGCAAAAAGATTAAATTTGACGTACCATAGAATAAATAGAAAAATTATTTCATATTAAATTGGTGAGTTTTTTTGCCTTCATTAAGTCTAAAATTAAAAGAAGATTAGTTTTCTACTTCAAGTGTCCTAATAGACATAAGTTAATCAAACACTTGAGAATTTTTATAGCGTACGTACGAAATGAATTTTGTACATTTTACTACGAGTAGCGCAAATAAATAAGTTCATAATATTTTTTTTTATTCTACAAATATTTACATAGTTACGAATAACGAGTACAAGTACGTTAATCCAACAAAACAAGACCATCTGTTCAAATGATTAAATTTTTCATATAAACTTTTTTGGCCTCAATAAATTTGCACATGGCTAATTTCGTTGGAATCTATCAGCGCAATATTATTTATTATTTAAATATTGTAATACAAAAATGAAATGTCTGAATTATATCCGAATTGAATTATAGAATTTTGATATTTTCAATTTGTGTGCATTAAATAAACATGTGGTATAGTATCCAGTTAGTATCTTGGATAATTTGCTCTCCAATAAATTTTCCTACTTTGACTTATTTCATAAACATTTAAAGATGTTATTTGATCAAAAATTAAAATACCATTTGAATTTTTATCTGGTTATTATTAATGAAGATGTTATTTTTGAACATTTTCTAATGTAATTAATATGATCAATTTTGTTGGTGGAAAAATATTAAAAAAAAATTTGCGAAAATATTGCAGAAAATTAATTAGAATTTTTATTTAAAAAAAACATTAATTACACTGTACTCGTGTATATTAACCGAATGTGTAGATGCTATTTTTGGAAATTTTTCAAATGCCACAACAGCGATGATTATTCGGACTTAACATTATGCGCAATATCGACTTGAATTTTTTCCACTTCCAGTGTAGAGTCACGTTCAAGCTTCTTGGTGTGATTGCATGACTAACAAAGTCGATAGTTGCATCGCTAAATATACAATAATAAAAAAATTCCTACTTCATTATAATCATGACTTCCAAAATTAAGTCGTATTATGGTTAGTATGACTTCTAGAATTAAGTTGTATTATTCTCCTACTATTTTGTATTAATTTAATTTAAAAAAAAAATTATTTCGTATAGCAATAATATTAAATTTAAAATGTTATTACAACTAAAATCATTTTGGAAGTACACTACAGGCCAAAAGTATACGTCCAGCTTGATAAGAACATATTTTCTAGAAATCCTTTGTTAAAAATTATTAATAAATTGAAAACTTACATTATTTTTTTGATTTATAAAATAATTCAAATATAGGCTAAAAAAATTATAGTTTAAATATTTTATTATTTTATAAAATATTTAAAAAAAAGGAGTGGTAATTTTCAATCATGTCTCTTTTTTTTATCATAGCTGGCCAAGTACAAGAATAAATGTTTAATTTTCATGATGCCAAAAAGTCCAAATATTTAAATTCTTATTATGATTTAACATTATCCAGTACAGATACAATATAAAAGGATTAATTTACACCTATTTTCTTATATATTTATTTATAGTTGAAACTATCAAGTTCTTTTTAAGTAAAATTTAGAAAAAACGTGAAAAAAATATGTGAAATAAGTGTTGATGGTCGGTCTGCTATTTTTACTTTATTTTAAAAATAAGGTAAATTGGAAATTAAAAAATTAAAAAGTGGTGTTAATAACATTATAATCAGATAGGAAGTTAGCAGAGTTTACCATGGTCTGGTATGTGTATGTCTAAGATTACTAGTTGAAGTGGGAATCGCCTAATTTGCACAACTAAAGTACGCTCCAAATTGAATAAAAGCCGTGCCAAACCAACCAGTGTTTCTAAAACTGTGAGGCGTGGATTGAGAGGTGCTGTTCTATTTTTAAATAAAAAAAACATATTGAATTGGGTATAATTCTATTAAAATTGGACTGCTGAGGATATAATAAATGTACGCCAGATGAGTGAGTTAAAGTTCCAGATTTTTGAGTCTAAAAAGAGAATTTATATGCACCGCGCAGTGCTGGAGAAAAAATACTGCCAGAACGGATTAATTGAAGTTTTCAAAAAAGATCAGTATCCAAACAGTTTAGACACCAACGTTCTTTTATAGGAACTTCGATTAATTTCTGAAGCATTCGTTATGTACCGGAATACGAGGGTCATTCAACAAGTACTTAGCCTCACCGCCCGATGGAACTGCTGTCACAAATCTACCATCGTGCAGTACATTCTTTTAGAAGCCTACTGTCAAAGTTTCAGTCGATTCCCTTCATTAGTATTGTTTTGAGAGCCTTTGAAAGCGAGCGTGTCGGTCGGTCGCACAAAAATGGAAAAAGAACAATATCGTTCGGTGATTAGATTCTTGTTTTTGGAAGGGAAAACGCGCAGCGAAATCAAAGATCGCTTGGATGCTGTGTATGGTGACTCTTCTCCTTCGATGGCGACCGTCAAGAATTGGTTCAACGAGTTTGTTCGTGACCGCACGTCGGTTTTTGATGAGCCACGCCCAGGTGCCCCGAAAACGGCTGCTACGGAGGAAAACGTTAAAAAAGTCCACGATCTCGTGTTGGCAGACCGTCGATTGAAGGTTCACGAGATAGCTGAGACTGTGGGCATCGCAGTAGGAACGGTGCATCATATTCTACACGAAGAACTGGGCATGAGAAGGCTGTCGGCGCGATGGGTGCCGCGTTTGCTCACACCGGAAAACAAGCGCAACCGTGAGACCACATCGGCGACGTGTTTGGCGCTGTTTCAGCGCAATCCAGCGGAGTTCTTGCGTCGTTTCGTGACCGTCGACGAAACATGGATTCACTGGTACACACCAGAGACCAAGGAACAGTCGAAACAGTGGACTTCACCCGGCGAACGTGCTCCGAAGAAGGCGAAGACTGTTCGATCGGCCGGAAAGGTGATGGCCACCGTTTTCTGGGATTCACAAGGTGTGATCCACATCGATTACCTCGAGAAGGGTAAAACAATCACGGGGCGCTACTATGCTGACTTATTGGGCCGATTTGACGTCGAATTGAAGAAAAAGCGGCCCCACCTCCGCCGTCGCCATGGCCAAATTTGTCGAATTGCGCTACGAATTGCTGCCCCATTCACCGTACTCTCCAGATTTGGCCCCCTGTGACTACTTTTTGTTTCCAAACCTGAAAGAATCACTCGCCAGGAATAGATTTGGGTCGAATGACCACGTCATCATCGCCACGGAGGCCTATTTTGCTTCCCTCGAGAAAATGTATTTTTTGGACGGGTTAAAAAAGTTAGAGCATCCCTGGGCCAAGTGTATCGGGAAATTTAAAACATGATCACCACAATCAGGTGACCTCAAACAAATAGAAGCTTGATGTGATGCGCTAGACAGAAGAGTGTGAAATCCGAGTTTATCCTTAAAAAAAAACTTTTTGAGGATTCTTTTACAATTCTGGAACAGTATTTAAAAGTACATTAAATTTAAGATTAAAATAAATATTTTCATTTTTTATTATTTTTATTTCTAAATAGTTTTATTTAACTTTCATATTAAAACCAACTTTGAAAGATCTTGTCAATACGAAAAATTCAACACAATTGCACCGAGTAAAGAAACGTCATCTGATCAGCTAAATCGGAATTTTTTGAGAAAACCAAAATGTTCGTGTTCCGTTTTGGCTTTTATAAAAATTTTCCGTTAATAAAACTTAATAATTTATTATTTATAAATTATATTTTTTATTCAATTATTAAAATAACTCAAAATCATGTATTTTGATGTTTATTTCAACTGTCAACAAACAATGTTGCCATATAAACAAATTTTGACAATGTGTGGCAGTACTATGACGAGAGATTGTTATTCGTTTTCGCCGCTCTTCGCAATTGTGTGTACCTTATATTAAAGAAGAACTTGATAGGCCTCTACACAAATATTGTGGCCGAATTTTGTTGGCAATACATTTGCAGAACGAACACACATGCAAAATAACAGAAACGGCGTAAATCATTAGGGGTCTTTTTTAAACTTTAGTATGTGATTCTGTGCTGCTTTTAGTAACCTAAAAAATAAAAATAATTAAGCCAAAATTATATATCAACCGTTGTTTTTAAATTATTTATTCATTTTCCTCCTGAGCACTATTGAAGGTAACTTCAATGTTCAATGTGACGGCATCCTGCATGAACTTCTTTTTAAAATGAAACAAAATAAAATTAAATACAAATATATTCGAACAACTTACTGTTTTATTTTCAGCCTTTTCCTGTTTTGATGAATGTTGCCTGATTTTCTACAAAAATGATTTCAATGCGTTATAATTTTTCAATTAATAATTCTGCAGT
This sequence comes from Atherix ibis, assembly GCA_958298945.1. NCBI lineage: Eukaryota > Metazoa > Arthropoda > Insecta > Diptera > Athericidae > Atherix > Atherix ibis. The sequence goes on along the minus strand of OY282605.1, from coordinate 21,942,418 downwards.
ATTAAATCTGAGCATTTCTTTCCAATATGCTCCTGCTCCCTCCTACTTTACTGTCTGGTCTGCGAAAGTGGAGCGAGCACACAATGTCGTGGATCCTTGGAATTCCCGATACTGCTGCCGCAATCCACTTTTGCCTCAACCAATTGTCTTGTGGAAACCTGTAATGTTACATTTAGTTTTTCAATTAAGAATTAATAGAAATTAAAGTATTTTGTGCACTATTAAAAAAATTCGTTCCCTTAACTTTTCTTACACACACTTTACGTACGCCGGCACTGAACTTTTTTCTGGTAAACATTGAACTGTTCAACATCACATTTGTTTACATTTATTGAATGACGAACTTTTCACTTTTTAACCACTTTTTGGATAAAATAAATTATTATAATAAAATAAATTTTTATTAATTTCTCTAGTAAAAATTGAAAATGTCAACTTCCCCATTCCGTTGAATGACCAGCAACCCTTTATAAAACACTTCATTTTCTGAAATAAAAACTTCCTATTAAACGTTATCAACAATATAACAATTTATATAAAACTTACTTTTTTTGTAAAAAAACATAAAAATTACACTTTCCGATAAGTGCCAAAATAATCACTTGAAAAACAACAAAAGTATGCAAACATTTCGGTATGCTACCACTTTCATGGAAAATGGCGTTTTTCAAAACTCTCCGAATGTCTACAAAATTTAGGTGCTAGATATTTACAAAATAAATAATAAATCTAAAAGACCATTGCATTTAATAATAGAAAATTGGAAAAATAATAGGAAGTTTATATTACGACAACTAGATGTCAGTGGGTGTCATGTTTACATAAAAAAATCTACAAAAAAGTATGCAAGCGTTACGATTTCTCGCCGCTTCTGCAATAATTAAGCCAGAAAAGTGCATATGGTATACGAGTATCTATTAGAGATTTCTGGAATATTTGCTATAAATGCTACTAACATCAATCCCACGATATTTTCTTAAACAATTATTATTTAAGAATATATTAAACACTAAGCATATGTGTAGAGAGTGTCTTCTGTATATTCTTACAAAAATTTAAAAACATCTCAAGACATTCTTCCAATTTTTAATATTTACCAATTTTTACCAAAAAAAAAAAACAGACAATTTTTATTAAATGAAACCTTTTTTATGGACTATTTTTATTTTATTATGTTTATCTTATACATTTTCTGATATTTACTAAATGTATTCAAATATTTAATTTGAAACTTTTTCGCACAATAATCTAGTTTCAGTTTGTATGCAGATATATTAGCAGTTTCGTACGTCTGCTTTCTGATTGCATTTTTTCTCTATTTATTTATAAGAAAGCCAACAATAACAAAATGTTCACATGAACCAGTTAATCCTGTACTATACCAAAGATGAAAAGACTCCGATACTTTACTAGCAGAGAAAGTCAAAAGTGAAATTATTTTTCGAATTTTAGTGAATAATCAATGTAAAAATCGAAAATTTCACTCAATTTGTTTTTATTTACAATATTAAATATGGTGTCAATCATTGTAAGGGAATAATACTTGAGAAATTTTATTTAACGTATTATCTGTAGTACATGCTGAAAAGCTTAAATCAAAACATTAGTCACATATTGCACAAAAAACTGTATGGAATTTTTGCTTGCAAAAAGAGCATTAATTATCTACCTGTAAACCTGTTTCAATGTCCTTGAGTCGTCTAATTGGATTAAAACGATTCTTAAGCTGCCTGGCATTTATTTTTTGACTTTTTTTCCTTTAGAAATTATACTCATATAGTATAAATGCATCTACATACATACAAAGAGAAAGGTCTATTGCGTTTTAGTTGCTTTTTGAGAATACTCTGCGTTCCTACTTGCAGTATATACGACTGCGTAGTATGAGAACTATAAGTCATTGGCCGGTTATGCAAGCGATATTTCAATTTCCTAATGAATCACATAAATTTTCATGGTTTCTATTAGAGATTTATTATACGAATTAAAAAATAGAAAATATACAAGATCCGCTAAGCTGCCAATCTAACAATCAGAATAAATACGGAATACAACATAACAAAAATCAGTTGAAAATATTTTTCTTATTTATTTTCATTTATCATGGAGGTAAATAATACCGTTTTTAATTGCAATTATATACAAACGTTGAGTAGTACTATTTGCTGCTTAGCAAATTTGAAATATCTACAAAATATTATAATATAACATAAAATATACAAAATAAGAAGTAGAAAATATCTGAAAAAAAAAATTGCCACCGTTGTTTTGTGCGAAGTTGTTATTAGTTATTATTTGTACTGTAAATTATATTTTATAAAAAATTTTATTTTATTAAAAATAAATTTAATACTTTCTAATCAGTAAGAGAGTATAAATAACACTTAAGGTATAGTTCATGGAGACAAATTTTTCTATTTCTGTATTAAGAATTATCAAAAATACTAATTTTATAAAGAGCAATATTTAATAATTATAACGCCTTAGCCATTTCGTGATTTGGAAAGAACAGTTCTGTTATTTGACAGCTGTCAAACACAAATTTTATGCAAAATGGCATTTGAGTAGCCATTTACTATTGTAAATTGTTTAACCTTCAAATAAACGTGTTAAAATTTAAAAAAACTTTCTACAAACGCTTCATTATCCTCAGCAATGAGACTCACTTCTCGTTCGGAGGATACGTCAATTACCATAATTATGGGGCTTTGGAAAGTTCCATATAAGGCTCTGAAAACACATGTGGATCTCGGAAATCCACATATAGTGCACTGAAAACCCACATATTGGGCTCTAAAAGCCCACATATAAACCTCTGAGAACTCACATATAGACTCCTGAGAACCCACATATGGGGCTCTGAAAAACCACATAAAGGGCTCTGTAAACCCACATAATGGGGCTCTGAAACCCACATAAGGTGCTCTGGAAACCCATATAAGGAACTCTGAAAACCCACAAATGAGGCTTTGAAAATTCACATATGATATTAAAACCCACATAAGGGGTTCTGAAAACCCACATATGGGGCTCTGGAAACCCACATATAGACCTCTGAGAACCCACATACACGTTTACTCGTAGACTTCTGAATACGCCCATATGGATAAAAACCATATAAAGGGCTCTGAAAAACCATATAAAGGGTTCTGTAAACCCACATAAAGGGGACTATAAGCACACATAAGGGGCTCTGAAAACCTACATTAAAGGGCTCTAAAACCCACATAAGGGGCTTTGAAAACCCACATAACAGGCTCTGAAAATTCACATATGAGACTAAAAACCCACATAATGGGCTCTGAAAACCCACATAAGGGGCTCTAAAAACCCACAAGTGACTTTGGAAAAGCCAACATATCCGTGAAAAATGATTGTCTGATGTGCATTTTGGTTTCTATTTCTTTAAAAATGAACAAGAGACCATTACCACCAATTCTGAGCGCTATTGCCTTATGATAACCGACTTTTTTCTGTCCTAAACTCAAAAACTTCAATCTAGATCATATGTCATTTAAAAAAACTGCGCCACAAGCCACAAAACACAACAAATTTTAGCTTTATTGCTCGAAAAGTTCCCAAGAAATTTTATTTTTACGATTTGGTAATTTGGTGAATTATTGGATTTGGTTTTGGCTTCCAAGATCGTAGGATATGCCAATCATGTTTACGCATATAATGCCTAAGCTTTTGAGCACCTCCGAGAACCCACATATGGGGCTCTGAAAACCCACAAGAAACTGTGGAGAAGCCAATCTATCCCCGAAAATGAAGGGAGACCATTACCATCAATTCTGAGCGCTATCTCCTGATGATAACCGACTTTTTTTTCGGTCTAAAATAAAAAACTTCAATCTATAGATCATATGTCATTTCAAAAAAACTGCGCCACAAGCAACACAATACGCCAAATATTAGCTTTATTGCTCGAAAAGTTCCCAGGACGTGTAATTTAACGATTTGGTAATTTGGGGAATTATTAGATTTCGTCTTGTTTACGCATATAATCCTTAAACTTTGAAGCATTAAAAATGCACGTCCCTGAAGTAATGACCGAATACAGTACAAAATATGCGAAAAAATTTAATAATAATAACAATTATATTTAAAAATTAAAAAACCTAATATAAATCCAAATTTTAAGCGTGCTTTATTTAACTTTACTTTCCAATTTGGATAACTCCATTATATAAAAAATCCTAATTAAAAATTAACATATTTTCTGATCTTGAAGAATAATTTTGTAAATTTTCTTAGTTACAGATATAAAAAAAATAAATAAAAACTAATTTTGTTTTGTAAATTTATTAACTTTATTATTATTTATAAAAATATCCGAATTCCACGGTACCAATGATAAATATTTTATTCATGTTCGAATTTGCCAAAATTCCTTTCTCTATTTTCTTTGATTTTCTTGGTTTTTTTCTGTCCACTTGAGCTAAGAAATATTCCGAGTTAACCGAAAGATCAGACTCAGCCATTAAAAATTCAGACCGATTGAAAATGATTCGATGATGATTCACGGATTTTGCTTTAATGAAATTCTCTAGTAAATGATTCACGTGCCCCAAAACAGGATTTTCGACGTATTGTCCGTACAAGAAATTATTCAGTTCATCCACACAAGAGCAAAAAAAAAATTATATACTAAAGGGATAAAACTTGTACGGAAAAAAAACAAGATTAAAGAAGGAATCCCTTGCTGAGGATTTAGGTTAATTTTATAATTTCGTGACAAATTGTAATTGGCAGTGTAAAAAGATGGCGAGTATTTACGTGTGAATACATAGTAAACGGAGCTGGGGAGTTCTTGGTGGTGTCATGACTACGTCACAATGTACTTGTCCCACTTGGTGGAGCTTAAAAATAAACAAAACAATAAAAAAAGAACGCTGGCATGAGTTTCTTTGGATTGTTAATGATATCTCGATGAACATCGTCCGTCTTACGTGCGAGTTGGTGGTTTTCGTAACACGCGCTCTCACTACAAGTTAATTGTGTGAACGCAAATCGAAATAATACCTTTAAGTTGATTTTCATTTTATTTATCAAATAAAAATACTTGCATGAGTTCTGTAATTGTTTGATTAGTATTCGTATTGGAATTTTCTAAAGTGCAAGTGATTACAGTTGGCTACAAAATTGACCATGTTCAAATTCTTATGTTTCTGTCTATTTATGATATTTTTATATCTTAAGATACTCCTTTTTAGGTTAATGTGTGTCTGAAATTATTATAAATCTATTATAGTTCATAAACTATATTTTCTATTAAAAAATTATAATTCATTATAAAAATTTGCAATTTCTAAACAATTTTATTTGATATTTATTCATTAATGATATCTCATTCAAAGTAGTTTTCTTGGGCAGCTATACATCTGCAGAAGCGTTGTTTCCACTCTTCGTGGAAGTGCTAGACATCGTGTACTAAAATCACCTCCATCTCCTCGACTACACCCCTTTGGAAGTTATCGACCGTGTCAAGACCAAGTGTTTTCTAATCTTGGGAAAGAAAAAAAAGTTACACTGACTGATATTAAGTGAATAGGAGGGCTGGAGAACTACAGGAATCTCTTTCATTCAACGGTCTGCAATGTCCGATCTGTCGCGAAGAATCCTTTTTCAAAGTCTTTCAAAAACTGGGTTTACGCGAAGAACCATTTTTCAAAGTCTTTCAAAAACTGGGTTGACGCAAAAAACTATTTTTCAAAGTCTTTCAAAAACTGTGTTAATGGAAAGAACCTTTTGTCAAAGTTTTTCAAAAACTGGGTTGACGCAAAGAACCCCTTTTCAAAGTATTTCAAAAACTGGGTTGACACATAGAACCTTTTTCCAAAGTCTTTCAAAAATTGGGTTGACGCAAAGAACCATTTTTCAAAGTCTTTCAAAAACTGTGTTGATGCAAAGAACCTTTTTTCAAAGTCTTTCATAAACTGGGTTAACGCGAAGAATCTTTTTTCAAAGTTTTTCAAAAACTGTTTTAATGCAAAGAACCTTTTTTCAAAGTCTTTCAAAAACTGGGTTTACGCAAAGAACCATTTTTCAAAGTCTCAAAAACTGGGTTGACGCAAAGAACCTTTTTTCAAAGTCTTTCATAAACTGGGTTAACGCGAAGAATCTTTTTTCAAAGTCTTTCAAAAACTGTTTTGATGCAAAGAACCTTTTTTCAAAGTCTTTCAAAAACTGGGTTTACGCGAAGAACCATTTTTCAAAGTCTTTCAAAAACTGCGTTGATGCAAAGAACCTTTTGTTAAAGTTTTTCAAAACTGTGTTGATGCAAAGAACCTTTTTTCAAAGTCTTTCATAAACTGGGTTAACGCGAAGAATCATTTTTCAAAGTTTTTCAAAAACTGTATTTGACGCAAAGAACCATTTTTTTCAAAATCTTTCAAAAACTGGGTTGATGCAAAGAACCTTTTTTCGAAGTCTTTCAAAAACTGTTTTGATGCAAAGAACCTTTTTTCAAAGTCTTTCAAAAACTGGGTTTACGCGAAGAACCATTTTTCAAAGTCTTTCAAAAACTCGTTGATGGAGATGGTCATGGTGGAGCATCCAAATGTCTGCAATGACCGATCTGACGTGAAGAACCCTTTTTCTGAGTTTTTCGAGGACTTTTTTATAAAAAATTCGGTTGATGGGTTACATTGGATGGGCTAAGTCCTCACTCGCTCCACATTTTCATCAGTTTTCGATGTTGAACGCCCTTCCTGAATAACGACTGCCTTCCAATGCTTCTCAGCCTTTCAAAAATGCTTTATACCATCGCAAAACTTATACTCTTAATAAGGAAAGTTCCCCGCAGGCTCAATGCAACTTTTCAGAAGTAAAATTCGCAGTTGCATCGTACGTCGTGGTTTCAAATTTCGCTATTTAATTTTTCGGAACGCGCTACAAAACAGAGATACACTTATCATGTTCTATAAAATCATATAGTTACCGGATGAGGTTGAAATTTGTATTGTCCATCTAGGAAAAATTGATGTACAATCTATGTGGAGTAGAAGTTTATAGTGTAACCAGATACCTCCCAATAATGCCAGGCGCATCAATTTTTTGTAACACCTCGTCTAGCGACATGAATACTCGGACAAATAGACGTCTGGTAGAAAATGAAGATTTTATTCTTCATTTTCTACCATACGCCCATTTGCCCGTGTAATCATGTGGCTAGATGACTATATTAGTAGTTTGTAAATACTTCAAAAAAGATAAAACCACACTTTCCCTTGCAATTTCCGATAAATGTCAAAATAACAACTTTAAAAACAACAAAAGTATGCAAGCATTTTCATGGGGAATGGCGTGTTTAAAAACTCCCCGAGTCTACAAAATTGAGGCGCTTGAAATAAGTGAATTAAAATGAATATAAATTATGCTTTTGGAATTCAATAAATTTCTATTACGAAAACTAGATGTCAGTGGGTGTCATGTCTAAATAAAAAAATCTACACAAAAGTATGCAAGCGTTACGATTTCTCACCGCTTCTGCAATAAATAAGCCAGAAAATTGCATATACATATACGGAAATCTGACGTACGGGCCTATCCAGGTATTCTTTAATCTAAGGATTCAACTGACTTTATATGATATTAAAATAATTTGTAAAATATTATAAAAGAGTAAAAAATTTATTTTAGTCAATTTTGTATGCAAGTGTTTTTGTATTATTTTTATTCAAAACAATAGAGTAAAAAACATACAATTAGAAATTATTGTAGAATCAAAGAAATCACATCGCATTAATACAATTGAATCCGTAAGAGCTTGATTCATGGAGTCAATGTACGCTTAATCTTACTGTAGACTTTATGACATTCTTTCAGACATGCAAGCAACTTGGTAAATTTTTTTTTTTAGGCAGTGTACCCATATTCACTATTTCACAGTGTACCCACAAGCATTATTTACCTTATAAAGGGAATATATTGTTTTATGTTAATACGTATAATTGTGGCCCCCGACTACCCCTCATCCCCCTTCCAACTTACTACTAGTTTATAATACCTTATGCGAGATTATAGGCCGTTTTGTATTCTATGCATTTTCATCTAATCACAATCGTTTGGAGACATTTGAATAATCGATTTTTTTTTGTCTACCATAATAAGTTAAGTGTTTGTAAATGTTAATGTTTAGCAAATCATTTGACGTCATCAGCAAAGAATAGATAAATTAAAAATAATTCTTTGTATATAAGACATTAGGGCTCATAAGTACCTATCATAATTCACTGATGCGGTATGACTGACTATCATGTGAATTAGGAAATTTTTTTCGAGAAATATTCAAGGAAAGTGTATTTTCCTTTTATAATAAATTGTATTTACTTTAAATTTAATAAGTGTAATTATAGTAAGTAAATCTATTCCAGATAAAATAAATTGAAATACGCAATGTTGAAGATTATTAGCGAATGTGAAATATAATAAATGAAAGTTAAACCAACATCTTGACAAGACATTAATTAGCAGTTCTGTGTGAAATTGATGTTAGAAGAAATACTTACGACTGAATCCCATATTAAAGATATTATCCGCAAATAGCTCTGGCCACTGCAAAGAAAATGAAAGTTTCGTAAACTATTTATAATTATGGACTAGTCTGAATTTTTTTTATTCCCACCCTTATTGCAAAGTCACCATTTGATTCCCTCTAAAAATGTGTGTGTTTTTTTTAATTAAATTTAAATTTCTAAAAATATATTGTAAATATTCTATTTATTTTTGATTTGTAAATCTTTTATGTATTTTTGCATTAACTTGCAGTTATTTGTGCTCTATAAATTTTCTATTGAAGGACTGATTGTACTTTCCATTTAGTATTTCGGATAGGATCACCCTTTTTCATTTGACAGATGTTAAATACCATATATATATAATCAAGGAAATATTTGTCTAGTTTAAGGTTTGCCATTTTAAAATATAGATTGATTAATTACCAAAAAAGGCAATAATTTTTGTAAAAACTTTTTATAAAAGAAGTGTCTGGCACATAGCCACGTTTCAAGCTAAGATTTCTTTAGCTGCGAGGCTCATTTATCGCTGAGTGTATACGTCAATAACTAGATTATGGGGCTCTAAACATCTGGGAAAACCGATATATGGGACTCGAAACCCGATATATGAGTCTACGAAAACCCACATATTGAGCTCTGAAAACGCACACATGAGCTTCTGGAAAACCATATACGGGGTTCTGAAAACCCCTTACATGAGTTTCTGAAAATACACATCTGATGATCTAAAAAACCAGATACGGGGTTCTGAAAACCGACATACGAGGCTCTGAAAATCAAAATATAGTGCTTTGAAAATCGGCACATTAGGCTCTAAAAACGCACATATGGAAAACCTTATACGAGGTTCTGAAAAACCCTCGCATGAGTCTCGGAAAATACACACAAAGCTCAGAAAACGCACATATAGTCCTCTGAAAACCCACATCTGGTGATCTGAAAAACCACATATGAGGCTCTGAGAAGCCAAATCTGAGTTTATATTATAAAAATCACAAACGGAGTTCTGAAAACCCTCATATAGAATTCTTAAAATCCACATAGGGAATTCTGAAAGTTCACATATGGACCCTGGAAATTAACATATGGAGATTTAAAAACCCACGAATGAGGTTCTTAAAATCCACACATGAGGCTCTGAAAATACCCATATGGGCCTCTGAAAACCGACATCTGGTGATAAACAGATATGAGCCTCTGAGAACCCACACATGAGTTTATTACACCACACATGGAGTTCTGAAAACCCACACATGAGTTTATGAAAATTACGCGTGGAGTTCTGAAGACCCACACATAGGCCTCTGGAAACCCACATCTGGTGATCTGAAAACCCACATCTGGTGATCTGACACACTAGATATGGGATTCGGAAAACCGATATATAGGGCTCTGAGAACCCACACATGAGTTTATGAAAACCACACGTGGAGTTCTGAAAACCCACACATGAGCCTCTGAAAGCTCACATATGGGCCTCTGAAACCCGACATCTGGTGATCTGAAAAACCGGATATGGGGTTCTGAAAACCGATAAATGAGGCACTAAGAACCCACACATGAGTTTATAAAAGCCACACGTGGAGTTCTGAAAACCCACATATGGGCCTCTGAAAGCTCACATATGGGCTCACTTATAGTTATTATTAACTATAAGTGAAGTTTTTTGTATTATAGATAAAAAAAAATTACTTTCAACAATATCAAAGCCTAATCAATCTATCTAAAGAAATCCACTTTGGATTGGTACTTGGAAAAGAAATCTTTCGTTTGATACTCGAGTATATTATAAAACATGTTTCCGAATAGATACATTCTCAGTTTATTAAATACAAATTTCTTAATTAATCCATCTTGTCTTACAAAAACAATTTTTCATTCAAAAGTTTTCTCTTGTTCAAAAAGTCCATATTCACAGTATACATTTTTCAATAAAACCTTCAAACAATTGTTAAAATCTTACATGTATTCACTGATACTCAAAGATATACGATTCAAAGAGGAGGTATTAACAATAATTTTAATAATATGCTTGCTATGCTTCCAGTTTTACTCACGTTGTTTTGTAATTTTTATTGTTAATAATTTTTGTCTTAACTAAAGTAAAAAGCGAAGAACACAAACAAAATTTATTATTCACTTATTCTGCTATGATTTTTAATTTTGTTAATAACCAAAATCAAAAGAAGGGGTGGGAAATTCGTTAAAGAAAACAATCTTCGGTTAAGAGAAGGTGAGGAGAAAGAGGAAATAATAAGAGAAGTGTAAAAGACATAAAAAAGGAGAGTGTAGAGAAAATGCCAAAGGCTATAAACAATAATAAAAAAAATAGCTAATATGATGAAAAGCGGCTGATTCTCATTTGTTTATTGCAGAAAATTTATCTCATCATTATTACAATGGAAACTCGGTGAGGCACATCAGTTCCGGAAACGAGCCCGACGATGACGGTTTGGGTCCTCTGCCGCAAAAGTGGGAAAAAGCTTTTACAGAAAACGGCGAATTGTATTTTATAGAGTAAGTATAGATTTTGTGAATTTTTTTTTTACTTTGTGTCAAATACGTTGTGAGGTTAATCTATGCTGAACTATCGGTACAGTCATAATACGGGAACATCACATTGGCTAGATCCGCGATTGTCGAAATTCCAGAAAAAATCACTAGAAGACTGTATGGATGACGAATTGCCATACGGCTGGGAGAAAATTGATGATCCCCAGTACGGGACGTACTTTATTGACCATGTAAATAGACGAACACAATACGAGAATCCAGTACTGGAGGCGAAACGAAGATCTGAACGCATTCGAAATGATAACCCGAAGCAGACGTTGCCGTACATGTTTACGCGGAATCCAGCCGATATGTGCGGCGAGCGTATAACAACGACGCTTTTGAAGTCGTCACGAGGCCTGGGAATTACTATTGTCGGCGGAGACGATAATGTTGAGGAGTTTTTGCAGATCAAGTCTATAGTACCGAATGGGCCAGCATGGCTGGATGGAAAACTTCAAACTGGCGATATTCTAGTTTATGTCAATGACACCTGCGTGCTCGGATTTACTCACCATGAAATGGTAAATGTTTTCCAGTCGATATTGCCTGGTGAAACGGTCACACTGGAAGTTTGCCGTGGATATCCATTGCCTTTTGATCCGAATGACCCTAACACGGAAGTGGTAACAACGATCGCGGTGGACGGTATCAGTTCGGATCCGGAAAAGTCTAGAATACTGATGGATCTCAATATGGATGGAAATTATAATTTCTTAGATATGTCAGACTCTGCTGGTGCAGTTGGTGGCACAGTTCCACAGAAAAATCCATTAGCTAAGATTCAGTCGGGAGGCGTAGGGACTAGTGAGGGAGATGATAGTTTTCCCAATGACGATGGAATGATGTTCAAAAAGCCGGAAATTCTTAACATATCAATTGTTAAGGGTGTTATGGGTTTCGGATTCACGATAGCCGACAGTGCGTACGGACAGAAAGTGAAAAAAATTTTAGATCGAAATTGTTGCAAGAACTTACAAGAAGGTGACATACTATTGGCAATAAATAATACTAGCGTAAAACATATGTCGCACAGTGAAGTTGTTCAGGTATTGAAAGATTGTCCAAAAACTCAAGAGGCAGCATTAAAAGTTCAAAGAGGCCACTATTTTAACAGCGGTTCGGTGAATAGTCGTACGGCGAGCAAATTACGAAAGAACATTGCAAATATTAAGGAGGCTGGTACTACTGGTGGCAGTGGTTTATTCCGAAGCAAAACACCAACCGCCGATTTGTATAGCACTCAGCAAAAGGAAGTTTTACCAATCCGTCCAAAAACACCACTAGTCGATACGAGGCGAGCACGAGCCAAAACCCCATCAACCGATTTAAATGAGGAAGTGGCAATCGTCACTGGTACTATTGACAAAGAGGAGAATAAATCTGTAACGACCGATGCCAAATCAAATAACAGCCTACACGAACTTGACTCAATAAATAACGATATTCCGTTTATGGATCCATTCCCTAAACTGGTCACTAGCTTAACGGAACGTCTGGCTGAAGCGTCTATGATTCAGGATAACCAAAATAATATTTACCAACATTCTATGGAGCCACTGACTATCAATCGACCCAATTTCGAGACAACTTCCGTCCAAGAATGTTATTACACGCCTCCGTACACTAATGGAAATGGCAATTACAATGCGAACAATCTATATTCTCCACCACCTCCACTTCCTATTATGGCACCAGTTCCAACCTATCATCAGGACACATGCTATTGCTACGAATGTCAAGACTACAATCGCTACCAGTTAGACTACCAACACCAGCCCTCACCCAATCAACAAACATCGAATTCATACTTAAACTATCCGCCACCATCGTCACAAATGTGCCGCATTCAGAAGCGAGTTAACGAGTTCATGATCGATCATCGAAAGGCAAGTTTTAGTCCACTTGAAGGTCACAGTCCAGCATCGCAAACCTATTCTCAACAACCGTACTGGAAATATGGCACAACACCAACAAATGGCAATGCACCATCAATTATGCAACCAATCGGTCCGGTAAGTGTCCTTTTTGTAATGTTTTTATTAATTTTCTTATAATATAAAAAAATATCAATCATTAAATAGTAAGAATAGCAAATAATTGTTCATTTTTATTGGAAATTCACATCATTTGAAATGTGTTAGATTATAAACAAAAATATAACGGGTTATTTATTTTGTGGTTAGGTACCTCATTTAGCATCTGTCGAATATATATGTCCGTCCTTAATAGTATTTCTTTAGTTTATAGTATCACATTTCGTTTTAATTATCAAAAAACAGTGGTTAGAATTGTAAACAATTTCGCGCTTTAAGATGAGGCTCATTTTTAGTTCAGTGGATAAGAGAAATGAGCCTCAACAAATGACGGGGATTATTTTCTTCGGCGATGAGGCTCATTTCTCACGCAGTGAATACCTTAATAAGCAAAAATGTCCTATATAACGTTCTGAAAACCCCAAGGTGACTGTGGAGAAGCCATTGTATCCGCGAAAAGTAGTGTGCACTATCGGTTGAAGGTGTTATTGGCCCATATACGAGGTCTGGTCAAAAAGTATCGCGAATTTTGAATTTCCGCGGGTTACGTATATTCGCTTTTTGATTTTTTTTGTAGCGTTATGCTGGTACTCATATCTTTCACTTATGCCGACAAGTTCGGCCATTTTGAATGTTCAATTAATTTTTTAAAACTGCTTTGCTTGCACGTGTTTTGGCTCGTCTTCGATTTTTACTCAATTTCGACCAAAAACAGCATCGCATTAACATTGCTAAGCAGCTGTTGGATTCTATCCACGACGACCCAAATATGCTCCAGAGCGTCATAACTGGTGACGAATCATGGGTTTATGGTTGTGACGTGGATACCAAAGCTCAATCATCCCAATGGAAGCTGCCGCACGAGCCAAGATCAAAAAAAGCGCCAGGGTCGCTCGAATGTGAAGGTTTTGCTTACAGTTTTCTTCGATTACAGGGGCGTGGTGCATCATGCACCTCTTGCCACAGGCTAGAACGGTCAATAACGAATATTACCTGCAAGTTATGGGCAATTAATCCGCCAGAAACGCTCGGATTTGTGGAAGAACAAAAATTGGCTTTTGCCATTTTTGGCCAAAAACAACACACTAATAATACCGCAGCCACCGTATTCCCCAGATCTAGCCCACTGTGACTTTTTATTGTTCCCGAAACTGAAGAGCTCCATGAAAGGACGACGCTACGCTACGATTGAGGAGATAAAGACGGCATCGAAGGAGGAGCTGAACAAGATCACAAAAAATGATTTTTTTTAAAGTAGTTCGAGGATTGGAAAAAACATTGGCACAAGTGTATAATATCTGGTGGGGATTACTTTGAAGGGGAGAAAATAGATATTCATAAATAAATAAATATTTTTTGAAAAAACACAAAATTTGCGATACTTTTTGAACAGGCCTCGTGTATGTGAAAGTGAGGTAGGAGGGACAGTTATAAAATTTAGATGAGGTTCATTTTATAGGTAATTCTGGCATAACCACGTTTTGCGGAAAAGTCTCTTCAGTTTCGCAATTGGGCTCATTTCCCGCTTGGTGAATACATCAAAAAGCAAATCTATGACATATAAGGCTATTAAAACCCACAAGTGACTGTGGAAGAGCCATTGTATCCGTGAGAAGTGGTGTACATTTTCGGTTGAAGATGTTATTGACCCATATATCGGTGAAAATGAGGTAGGAGCGCCAGTTACCGTATATTCTGAGTGCTATAACCGACTTTTTTGGTCTTAATGCGAAGATTTTTTTCTGGATTATATATCGTTTCAACAACCAAGCCACACAACACTACAAATTTTGGCTTAATTGGGCGAAAAGTTCCCAAGTGTCAATTGACCTCGAAGATTGTATGATTTGACGCGAAGGATCGTGTTTACTCAGATAATCCCCAAACTTTAGAACATTTAAAAACCAACATAAGTCAAGTAAAATGGTCAAATAACACCCAAAAATATAAGAAAAACTCATCAAAAGTTATCTCAGAAAGATCAAGTCCTATTATAAGTCTTGTGTCTGCAATTTGAATAATTTTTTGCCAGTAATTTGGATGTGAATTAATGGCAAGATCCATTTAATATAATCTCTTAAAAATTTTCAACGAAATCTGTTTTTAAGATTTTTTTTATTTAGCTTGACTATTTAACGCACAAATTGGACAGTCCTTTTATAACAATAAAAGTATAAGAAAAACTTCCAAGTTTAATCTATTTTTGATTTTTTTTAAATAGTTTTAAAAATATTTTTTTTTTTTGGATAATATAAAATAATTTAAATGTGGAAAAAATAAAAATAGTATCTTATGCACAAATATCTTTTTTAATACGAAAGTGTTCATCTAAAGTGAAATTAAAAAATAATCAAACTTTCGGTTTCGATATCATTCAGATTTCGTTACATAACAGCCGTCCAGTAACATACTATTAAATTTTTTTTTGGGAAATAGAATTAACTAAATTCCAATGATATGCTCTGTTAATGAAAAAAAAATAGGTACCCTATAAATACTATAAGTACATATGCTCAGAAGATAGTCAGTCGTTTGTATGGTAAAATGTTGGCGGAAAATGGGAATTTGTTAATTACAATCTGGAAATAAGTACAATAAATAAAAATTCAAAATTTATTTGCTTTACATAATAAGATTTATTTGCTTTTCTTGGTTACTCGTATACGAATATAAAATATGTCTTTCCAAATGCGATAAATCGTAAACTGTAACGAAATAAATCAGTTTACAAATAGATTACTTGTTGGCTGCCATTTTTACATAAATTAATGCGCTACAATTTGGCCCACTTGCATGCATGGTAAACGACCCGCTTAATTATGCTAATGCAATGCGTCTGATACTCATTCTATTATATAATCGTGGTAAATTATTTTAATTATTTAAATTGTAATGTTCAAAATTGTTTAAATAATTTATTTTTGTTTGCGAAAATGAAAAAATCAAAAAGGTACTTTTTGTAAACGATGCTTTTCGATCCGAATTTAACCCAAAAAATCAGTTAAATTTGAAAATAAACTTTAGTAGAAGAATATTAAAATTATAAACTAAAGAATATTATAACTTTAAAATATCCTTTTTTCTTTCAATGAAATAAAACTATTGAAAAAAAACCAATTTTATTTTTAAAAAAGAAGTGAAATTCTAATCCTATTCAGACATTAATAATAGAATGCAGTGTAAAGTTGGTCAATAATATTGGATTGTCCGAAAAGTAATTTCGTTTTTTTTTTATAAAATTGAAAGACAATTTTCTTATAGTGAATTAATATTTTACTCAATTCAATATTGTCCAGTCTGCTCCAATACCCTTTGCAATCTTTCTGGCAGTAGCATGATTCCACGCTCATAAAATTTTTGTTCTTTGCTGGCAAAAAACTGATCCAAGTGATTTTTGACCTCCTCATTTGAATTAAACGTTTTACCGCCTGAATAATTTTGTAGAGACCAAAACAAATGATAATCGGAAGGTGCTAGATCTGGAGAGTATGATGGGTGTGGCAGTATATGCCATCCAAGCTCTAAAAGCTTTTCCAGTATATACCATCCAAGCCTTGCTATGTCAGCTTTCAAAATACATATTGTATGATTATGCGGCCCAAGTGTGAAGTTGGTTATGAAAATATATAATTAAGTCCTCTGTTGGAAAAAAACGAAATTACTTTCCGAACAACCCAATATTATCTTGAAAATTCGGGACATTTTTCATTAAATTTTTTTAAATGGTATTTTTATGATAGTTAATTTTATTTGATTATCTTTATTGTAGCATTCAAAAAATTTGGACTCGTCGAATAGGAAGCTTTTGTTTTAAACTTATAATATTCTATAAAATCAATATAATTTTATATAAATAAAAATAATAAATAAGAACACGCAGAATATCTCAATAAATTGGAATTCATACTAATCGAAATTGGTGGAAGATCTTTTGTGCTATTTTTTAGAAAGCTTGTCAAAAAGTAATTAATTGCAACCTTTACGCTTTAATCAAAAACATTATCATCTCCCGAAGCTCAAAAAGGAATTCATCATTTCTATACCTCTTAATTTCAAAGTAATTCTTCCAAATTTCTTGTAAGGCTATTAAAACTCACAAGTGACTGTGGAAGAGCCATTGTATCCGTGAAAAGTGGTATACATTTTCGGTTGAAGCTGTTATTGACTCATATATCGGTGAAAATGAGGTAGGAGGGACTAATTTCAAAGCAATTCTTCCAAATTTCTTCGCGATTTCCAAACTACCATCTCACACCTAAATTGGAAACCTTGGTTAAGAGCAGAGTTGAAAATGTCTGCATCTCTTCATAAATTTACGAGTAAGTATCATTTACATGGAATGAAACAAAATGTCTGCCTACGCCAATAGCACATCCTTTTCGTTGTCGCACTGTAGTGTGGACTCTTCCTTTTACGGCCGCTTCATATTATGGGAAACTGTATCCTATGGAAACGGCAATTGAGATTGCAATCAAGATCAATCTTAGCATAATTCGATATAGATTTTTTTATAATAGCAGTGGTTGCGTTGAGTTGCGTTGGATGGCGGGGCGTGTAGGAATTTTCAGCAATAAAAGTCAGATTCTTCGTCGCCCGGTGCTCATAGTTATCGAAAATCTCCCTCACCTACGAGCAAAGTGGTTATAATGGACTAATAACGTCACAGACACATATGCTGGACCAATAGCGTCACTTTTTTGCCGACCCATTGGATTAGGATTAATAAACTAGTTTAGTCAACATACATTCTGAAATTGTAGGAACGTAAGCTCTTCAGAATCCGGATTGATTTCTCAGTTCACTATCACACATGTATTATATGAATGCCATCTGAGCAATAAAATACTTTGCGAGCAATATATTTCCTAATATAACGGAGGTCCTGAAGCTGAAAACATACTAATCTGGTCTACAAAATTAAACAAATCGCTCACTATTCTCTCCTACTAATCACATTAACCACAGAACAGTCCCGCACAGATATCGTAGCTTTCCATGTGTAAAAAGAAGTCGAAAAATAGTCGCCTGGTCCTAAACACTATAAAGTGCTCCCTAGCACATGTTTAAGGGAACTTCCGCATTGCAACCACTTCCGTCAACAAATTTTGTCGCTTAGAAAATCTGATCAGTTTATTATTAACATATTATAATTTAATTCAATATTTAAGTTTGATAAAAATTATTGTATGTGCAAAAAATACCTTGTTTTTATTATCAATTTTAAGAATACTGTCCATAAAAATATAAAAATGTGAAAACCTGTTGTCGCAGCCGTTAAATTCCTACTGGAAAATCCTATGAACATTCCTACTAACAATTTCTACTGCAAAATCATATGAAAATTTCTACTGAAAATCCCTACTAAAAATTTCTACTGAAAATTTCTACTTAAAATTTCTACTGAAGATTCGTACCGAAAATTTCTAATAAAAATTTCTACTGAAAATTTCGAAGGAAAATTTCTACTGAAAATTTCTACTAATAATTCCTACCGAAATTTTCTACTGAAAATTTCTATTAAAAATTCCTACTAAAAATTTCTAAGGAAAATTTCTACTGAAAATTCGAGCTGAAAATTTCTATTTAAAATTTCTACTAAAATTTCAACCGAAAATCCTACTGAAAATTCGTATCGAAAATTCCTACTAAAAATTTCTTCTGAAAATTTCTACTGAAAATTTCTACTACAAATTTGTACTGAAATTTCAATTGAAAATTCCTACAAAAAATTTCTACTGAAAATTCGTAACGAAAATTTCTACTGAAAATTTCTTCTGAAAATTCCTACTGAAAATTTCTACTGAAAATTCCTACTAAAAATTTCTACTGAAAATTTCTTCTGAAAATTCCTACTGAACATTTCTACTGAAAATTCCTACTGAAAATTTCTACCGAAAATTCCTACTAAAAATTTCTACTTAAAATTCCTACTAAAAATTTCTACTGAAAATTCGTACCGAAAATTCCTACTGAAAATTTCGACTAAAAATTCCTATTAAAAATGTTTAATGAAAATTCCTACTGAAAATTTCTTCTGAGGTTTTCTACTGAAAATGCCTACCTAAAATTTATACTGAAAATTCCTACCGAAAAATTCTACTGAAATTTTCTACTAAAAATTTATCCTGAAAAATCCTACTGAAAATTCGTACCGAAAATTCGAGCTGAAAATTTCTATTTAAAATTTCTACTAAAATTTCAACCGAAAATCCTACTGAAAATTCGTATCGAAAATTCCTACTAAAAATTTCTTCTGAAAATTTCTACTGAAAATTTCTACTACAAATTTGTACTGAAATTTCAATTGAAAATTCCTACAAAAAATTTCTACTGAAAATTCGTAACGAAAATTTCTACTGAAAATTTCTTCTGAAAATTCCTACTGAAAATTTCTACTGAAAATTCCTACTAAAAATTTCTACTTAAAATTCCTTCTAAAAATTTCTACTGAAAATTTCAACTGAAAATTCGTAACGAAAATTTCCACTGAAAATTCCTACTTAAAATATGTACTGAAAATGCCATTGATAATTTCTACTTAACAATTTTACTGAAAATTTCGACTGACAATTTCTATTGAAAATTCGTACCGAAAATTTCTACTGACAATTTCTAAGGAAAATTCCTAGTGCTCTTGTGCAGTTACTCGTCAAAACTGTGTTCCTGGGAAAAACCACAAATATCGACTAAAGTAGATTATTTTTGAAAAGATTTATTTTCATCTGTTTTATAACTTAAAAATGCTATTTATAATAATTAATTATTTAGTGTTGAAGGGTTGATGATATTTTGTAAAAATGGCTTCATTGAAATTGATTTAATTGTATTTTTATATTATTTTTCCAGGACGAATATACTCTTTCTGAAGTAACTCTTGAACGACAAGCGTTAGGCTTTGGATTTCGTATAGTTGGCGGCACAGAAGAAGGATCCCAGGTAACTGTCGGTCACATAGTTCCAGGTGGATCTGCAGATGGCGATACAAGAATTGCTACGGGCGATGAAATACTTAGTATAGATGGCGTTAATGTTGTAAGTGAATTAATTTAAAAAAAATTAATTTGATTAATTGCTTGATGAAAATAAAATCAAAATGGCGATAAAATTGTTTAGCTAATTAATTTTTTGTTTCTTTAAATAATATCCTTTGAATAATTTTTTCCATTATTATATTCTGCTCTTCATAATTGATTATAATTTCTTTTAATGAACATGGTAATAATTACGTTTTATGTCGATATTAGGTAAATGCTTCACATCACAAAGTTGTATCGTTGATGGGTGAAGCGGCTATGCGGGGTCACGTCACAATGATTCTTCGGCGCCGTATTCGGCATACAGCCTCGGTAATGCCAAGCCGATATCCGTACGATATTATTGTAAGCAGAACTGAAACTGAAGGATTTGGTTTTGTAATTATTTCATCATCAAATCAATTTTATGGATCAACAATAGGTAAGCGTTAGTATTGAAAATCGAAAATAATTACTAAAAAATGTTTTTTTTTTATTTTATAGGAAAGTTAATTCCAGGAAGTCCAGCGGATCGTTGCGGTGAGTTAAAAGTCGGTGACCGAATAATAGCTGTAAATCGGATCGATATAGCCGGTATGAGTCACGGTGACGTTGTTAATCTAATAAAGGATTCTGGTTTACATGTACGCCTTACCATAGGATGTCCCAAAGAACCAATACCAGTGGTGCAATCTCAACCGTCACCGGTCATTGCCGGTACAAAACCTGAACAGCCTTACTTTGACCGATACCAATTAACTCATCCACAATTATGACTCTGAGATTTACGAATGCGTTTGTACAAGAGCTTCATATTCGATAGTGTATGGCGTCCAGGCGGGCATGATGCTCACCAAAATAAAAAGCTCGATATTTCCAAAGACTGATTTTTATAATCTAACAATTTACAAAAATTTAATGAAATTTTCTTTTTGCTCATTGAAACTTTTATGTTTCTAATCAACTCTAATTTACCTATTATCAATCTATTCCTATTCAATATGAACTCTAATAATAATATTAAGTAAAACCGATTTTTTTTATCTTCTCATTATTATTAATTATATTTATATATAAAAAAAAATCGTTTATGTAAATTTATTTGTTTTCCTTTTTATTTATACTATATGATAAGAGAAACTATAATTGAGAAAAATTATTTGATAAAAATTGTTAAATTTCTGCTCATCTTTTTGTTAGATTCTATATTGTATATAATATAAATGAAGCTCAACATATTCTACTGTTACTGAGAATAGATTTAAAAAGAATATTGTAAACTTATTGGAATATTAATTGTTCAATAGATAATAAATATAAAAGTAAAATACACAGAAACCTATACTATATATACATAAATATTATGCTCAACAATAAATCGAATATAATGTTTTCTTTTAAATTTTGGAGAAAAAAAATTTAATAAATAATATAATTTCAAAGATAGCAAATAGTTATGAATTAGTTTAGAGGAAAATAAATATAATATCTTTATTAATTAGTCATTAAATTTTAAGTGCTCAAATTATATACTTTGCCATACAAAATATATGAAATTCATATCAATATGTTTTATGGCCAATGTTAATTAATTTAAAAATAGTAGATAGTATGTGTGACGATATGAAAATGTTATAATTTCAAATAATTCGTTTTTTTTTTTACTCCAAATAATTATTATTATTACCTGAATATCAGCAAAGCAAATTGGCAATATTAACTGAATCGAAATAAAAATATTAGATGGTTATTTTGTTGTTATTTTTTTGTTGTAAACATTATGTAATTTTTTATGCTAGTGGTGTATATATGTTATCTGATTTTCACAATAGTCTAAACAAACATTTTTTTTATCCAAAATAAATATAAATAATTAAAGACTTGTATTTCAATTCGAACTGTTAATTATAATCAATAATATAGGGTTTTCCAATAAGAGTGATATGACTTCTAAGTGACGTTTCGGCCATTTGTAATATGTCATGATCCATCATTTTTTAATTGTATTCAGCAATGTTTACAATTTCATCATGGAGAGATATACGCAAGAATAACGTTTACAAATTATTCAATTTTATTATTAAAATAATCGTTCTCCAATTGCAACTTTTCGTGCGCTCACTTTCATCTGAGTGGTGCAGTAAATAAACAAAACTGTCGATTCTGGTGCGAAGAAAATCCACAAATTATTCATGAACACCCATTACATTCACCTAAATTGCCAGTTTGGTGTGGTTTTTGGTCTGGTGGAATCATCGGTCCGTACTTCTTTCGAAATGAAGCTGGTAACACCGTTACTGTCAATGGAGAGCGGTATAGATCGATGATAACCAACTTTTAATGGCCGAAATTGGAAGAAGTTGATCTTGACAACATCTGGTTCCAACAAAACGGGGCTACGTGCCACACAGCACATGCAACAACCGAATCATTGCGAGAAAAGTTTGGAGATTCGATTATTTCAAGAAATTGTGATTCAACACCATTCGACTATTTCTTGTGGGGTTATTTGAAGTCATTGATCTTTAGCAATAAACCAGACTCTCCTCAAGCTTTAGAAGTCAATATTGAACGTGCTATTCATGATATACGACTTGATTTAGTGGAAAAAGTGCTCGAAAATTGGGTTAATCGAATTCGTTCCTGCAAAATAAGTCGTGGAGGTCATTTGAATGACGTTTTATTCAGAACTTAATTGTATTGATTGTATTTCACATTAAATAAAAAACATTTGAATTTCCTTAACAATTAGTGTGTGTTTTTGAAAAGAAATCATATCACTCTTATTCGAAAACCCTATATACCATATAATAATTATTACTCCTACGGTGATCAATGAAAAATGATATTTTTTGAATTTTTTTAACATAAAATATGGTTGTTGTCGGTTGATGAGGGAAAGAGGGGCTAGTAAATAAAATATTTAATATATCGTAGTAACTCTATTAAAATATACTAGGTTGTTCGGAAAGTAATTTCGTTTTTTTTTTAATAAAAATGAAAGACAATTTTCTTATATTGAATCAATATTTTATTTAATTAAATATTGTCCAGTCTGATCCAATACCCTTTGCCATCTTTCTGACGGTAGTATGATTCCACGCTCATAAAGTTTTTGTTCTTTGCTGGCAAAAAACTGATCCAAATGATTTTTGACCTCCACTTTTGAATTAAACATTTTACCGTCTAAAAATTTTTGTAGAGACCGGAACAAATGATAATTGGAAGGTGCTAGGTCTGGACATTATGGTGGGTATGGCAGTATTTCCCATCCAAGCTCTAAAAACTTTTGGCGAGTGGTCAAACTTGTATGTGGTTTCCCATTATCCTGTTGGAAAACTATACCTTTTCTGTTGACCAATTGTGGCCTTTTTTTCTTGAAGTAAATCATTCAATTTGACCAACTGACGACAGTACACTTCAGAATTGATCGTTATGTTGCCCGGTAGATGCTCAAAATAAACTATTCCTTTGAAATTCCACCAAACATAACCTTTTTTTGATGAATATTGGCTTTCGAATTGCTTTGAGCCGGTTCATCTTTTCTACTCCAGGACCTTTTGCCCTTAACATTGTTGTAGACAACCCATTTCTCCTCCCCAGTGATGAAACGCTTCAAAAATGGATCCTTTTCTTGGCGTTTGAGAAGAAACTCATAAACGACAAAATTTTTTTTCGTAAGAAGATAAGGAACCCAAATGTCGAGCTTTGAGATTAAACCTAGCCATTTCAAATGATCATGAACGGTCGAAATTGATAAATTTAATCTCTCAGCGATCTCACGAGTTGTTATTCGCCGATTTTCATCAATTAATACCTTTATTGTGTCTTCGTCAGCTTCAACTGGCCTTCCAAAACGTGGTGCATCTTCGAGATCAAAATTACCGGATCGGAATTTTGCAGTTTTGGCACTGGCGCTCATTTAACACATCTTCTCCATAACATCGGATAATTTTTTTCTTCCTTAAACAGCATTTTCCATATTTAAAAGGATATCAACCAAAAACTACTGTGCAGAATCAATCGAACAAGCCTTGTTATGTCAGCTGTCAAAATACATATGATTAAAGTGTGAAGTTGGTTGTGAAAAAATACAATTAAGTCCTCTGTGTTGGGAAATAACGAAATTACTTTCAAGCCTTGTTATGTCAGCTGTCAAAATACATATGATTATGCGACATAACCCCCCCCCCCCCAAATATTTTTTTTTAAATGTTCATCAAATAACCTATTTATAAATTCATTGATTCGAAATGGTATGAATTTGCAAAATTTTTAACATGAAAGCTATTGTTCGAATTCCAAACTAAAAGATTTCCAATAAAATTTTCTAAACTGTACTAATTATGAGGTCTTATCGGTATCATATTATGGTTTTTGGTTTTATTGTTATTTTTGTAAAGCTAATTTAATTGGGAAATGAACCAAAAAGGATCCGTAAGTATAGTTAAAAATATACGGCTTTGTGCACTGACTTAGTAGCTCTTACCTATAAATTGACCCAAACAAATAGTTTTATATCTATAACTACAATTTATAAATTAATTATTATGAAGAAATCAAATTAAAGTAAACACCCATTGGCGTTTCCCCGACTTATGAGAGATAGAAGAATTTTGATTCCACAGTCCTTGTTGTCTCCGATAAAGATTCTTAGTAGGAAAAATGGGAACGATATTTTTGGTAATGGGGAAAAGATTATGATTAAATTTGTTATTACGAACATAAAAGGAGGCATCTATAATTTTTCGAAGGATCTTTGAGGACTGGACGCGATAGAAATGGAAACGTTTTGCTATAATATAAAATTTAAGTCCATAAGTCCATCGAGGTTTTCTGATTGAATTAAAAGCTTAGAACTTGAAGTTTAATTTATCGTTAATCGTCCATTATGTTTGTCAATTCCAAGTTCTCTTATTTTAGAATTGTGTTGCTATTAAGTAATAAAGGGTAAGGTGGCTTTTGGCAAAGAGTAAAAGTAATGTAAGTACTTTTCTATTCATTTGACAGAGTACAATTTTTGGTCTCTTTGTAAGATTGGAAGTGCTGCTCAGCGAGGCCATGTGTCGTCGATCGGAAGAGGTAGTATTAGGAAGGGGAGATATTTAAAAAATACGGCGGGAGAGGTAGGACGTCCCATTTTAGTGTTTCCAGGTAGGTTTTAACCACCGAGCGTTGTCGTGCTCCAAAATCACTTTATCGTATCGTTGCTCGTATTGTGGCCGTTTTTCCTTCAATGCTCGGCTCAAACGCATCAGTTGTGTTCGGTAGCGAGCTCCTGCGATAGTTTCACCCGGTTGCAACAGCTCGAGCTGGTTCCACCAAATATATAGCATAAGCTTCGAACTATGTTTGGCTTGGTCGTCGATTTTAACCACCCTCCATCGATTTTCTTCTCTTTAGATTATCGTAATGGATCCACTTTTCTTCACCAGTCATAATACGATACAGAAAACCCTTATTTTTTGCCATTGGGGCAGCTGTTCACATGTGTAAAAACGCTGTTCAATGTCTTTGATAGAAAATAGCTTGTTGGATCACGCTCAATGAATTTTTGGTGTATTTGACATGGATCTTCATCCAGTAATGCCTCCAATTATGTGTCTTCAAACTGGTTCAAGACGCTCCTTGTCTTCCATGTCAAAACGACCACTTTTGTAGCATTTGAATCATTCGCATCACGTCCTTTTTTAAGGAATATTAATAAAAAACACCTATTAATATTCTTCAAAAGAAGTTCATTTTTTACGTATTTACATAAAATTAGTAATAAAAAAAACTGTCTGAAATTATAATAATATAAATAAAGGGTAATCCAATTTGTGTTTCGGAAAATAAAATTAAATAAAACGCAATAAAATTCAGATTAATATTACTGAAATGACCCTCTCTCCCCTCTCTACCCGCGGAAGTTTTTGGGGGATTTCATCTTTTTAAGAATTTTTTTAGTAACTGTCTTTCATTTAATTTTCAAAGCAATACTAAAATACACGCCAGACAATCACTTTTCGCATATGCCAATGGCTTCTCCACAGTCACTTGTGGGTTTTCAGAGCCTCAATGTACAGTAATTTTGCTTAACGACGTAACTACTAAGCGAGAAGTGAGCCTCGTCTCTGAAGGAAATGTTCGTTCGAAACATCAGCATGAAAAGGCTGTTGTTTGTCGACTTAATCGACATAAAGTATTTATAATTTTTAACAAGTTTTAAGCGATTCTTAACTACCAATTGACAAAATTAAAACTTATAAAAACATTATTTCTTTAGAAATATAAAATTTTCGATAATCGTAATACCGATTTAAAAAGTCACGTGAAAAATATGAAAGTCACGAGACTAAAAATGTAAAGGATTTTATGCATTCTGTCCAAATTTTTTTGGCAAACATTCGTAGAACGCACAAACATGCAAAATAACAGAAACGGCGTAAATCATTGGGGGCCAATTTTAAATATTCAATATGCGATTGAAGCGGTTCGTTTAAAACCATTTTGATTGATATGTAATGTCATTTATGCGTAAGCAAATAGATTTTTTTTTTAATATTTCGGGTTTTGTTGTTTGATGAAATTAATTTTGGAAATTTGCAATAAAATACACTATTCTATTTTAAAATATTATTTAATTATTTATTATATTTAAATTTTATTTATTAAAACAGAATTATAAAGTCGAAGAGCATATAAAAATATAAATTTCGAGTTATTTGATTATATCAAAATAATTATGTGTACCAATAAAAATCCATAAAATGAATTAAATGAGAGATTGTGATATTATGTTCAAATTAAAACCAAACCACAACTTACACATAGTTAATACAAATTTTAATGTTAAAACAATCATTTGTAGATATTGAAAGCTTCTTTATAATAGAAATTTGTGTTTGTGAATTGAAATGGTAATTTAGCTGCACCATCTGCTGTCGGATTTGTTTTTGAGCACTTCGGCAAATTTTCACAATACTTTCAGAAGGGTACTTTAAGAAGCCAAAGGACTTGTACGCCATCAAACTGTTTGATGTGAATTCTCCTTCTAAAGCTGAAAGACAGTCTTCGCAATGCAAAGACTTGCCTAGCTTAAAAACAATAAAGCCTGATATGTATTCGACCACTTTTTCACTATATTCATTTAATGCAGATGGGTTCAATAATTCGCATCCACGTTCTTTATGAGCAATATTCGAAGTATTTTCTAACATTGCCAATCTACTCGAGGTAGCATTAATTGCTTTTACCAAATTTATACAACGGGGTTGATTTACTTACACGCGTTGGATTAAATTCTTCCTCTCCTTCAGTTGAGTCCATGTCCTCACATTAAAAATAAAAATTATTAAGCCAAAATGATATATCCCTTAAATTAATTTACACACACTTTACATACGCCAACACTGAACTATTTTGTGGCAAACATTAAACTGTCATCATCACATTTGCTTACAATTATTGAATGACGAACTTTTCCCTTTTTAATCACTTTTTGGACAAAATAAATCATTAAAAGCCATTTATGCACATCATAAACTAAATTTTTGTTAATTTCTGTAGTTAAAAATGAAAATGTCAACGTACCGAATGAAAGTAATTCCCGGCTTCCTGATTCCGTTGAATTACCAGCAATCCTTTATAAAACACCTCATTTTCTGAAACCAAAATTTCTTATTAAATGTTATCAACAATATAACTATTTCTATAAATACTTCCTTTTTCGTAAATACTTCAAAAAATATAAAAACTACACTTTCCGATAAGTGCCAAAATAATCACTTGAAAAACAACAAAACTTTCATGGAGAATGGCGTTTTTTTAAAACTCTCTGAACGTCTACAAAATTGAGGCGCTTGATATTTAATTGATATTTACGAAATAAATAATAAACGCAAAACACAATTCCATTTCATATCAAAAGATTGTATAAAAAATAAAAATTGCCTGTCCTTGGTATTAAATTGAATTTTTGTTTGCAATAAGTGAATTAAAATGAACATAAATAATGCTTTTACAATTCAATAAATCTGTATTACGAAAACTATTGTAGATGATAGTGGATATCATGTCTACATAAAAAATTTCTACTCAAAAGTATGCAAGCGTTACGATTTCTTGCCGCTTTTGCAATAGTTTGGCCAGAAAATTGTTGCGTATACATATACGAAAATCTGACGTACGGGCCTATCCAGGTATTCTTTAATCTAAGATACTGATGATAACTTGGCTGACATATTTATTTGAGAACTATAAAATAACAGAATTATATTTTCAAAACCATAAAATGGATAAGAGTTTATTATGAATAAATCAAAAAAAATATCAGAGATTCAAACAAAACGGAATCTTTTGACTACCTTAGACAAAAACCACCTAATTGAGAAGCATGCTTATTAGTCAAGAGTGCCATATTTGTTTCGTCAAAAAATCTCAAAAAAAAACTTTCCTTCAGAACTTAACTCATCGAACTCGTTGCTGTCATTTAGAATTCAGTTGTCAAAATTGTGTAGCCGCTTTTTGTTTGCAAAGATGCCAACGGAAGATTTCTATTTACGGTATTATGTAGGCCATAAGGGAAAGTTCGGCCATGAATTTCTGGAGTTTGAGTTTCGACCCGATGGTAAACTGCGTTACGCGAACAATTCTAATTATAAGAATGACACAATGATCCGGAAAGAAGCGTACGTACATCAATC
This sequence comes from Atherix ibis, assembly GCA_958298945.1. Classification (NCBI taxonomy): domain Eukaryota; kingdom Metazoa; phylum Arthropoda; class Insecta; order Diptera; family Athericidae; genus Atherix; species Atherix ibis. The sequence goes on along the minus strand of OY282605.1, from coordinate 21,913,607 downwards.
AGTTATGGAAGAACTGAAACGCATTATTTTAGATTCGGAAATTATGGCTGAAGATGATTCACCATGGCCACCACCAGATCGTGTTGGACGACAGGTAAGTGTTATATATTTCCCTATCAAAAACAATTTGAATACCAACATTTGTTCTTGCATTTTAATAGGAACTGGAAATTGTCATTGGTGATGAACACATTTCCTTCACAACCTCAAAAACCGGCTCCTTGGTTGATGTGAATCGTTCAAAAGATCCCGAAGGATTAAGATGCTTCTATTATTTGGTTCAAGATCTGAAATGTTTAGTATTCTCGTTGATAGGACTTCATTTCAAAATTAAACCTATATAAACACTTATTATGTGGGACATTAGCCAGCATCAATGCAAAGAGAATAATTATTAGCAAAAGAATATCGTATTTTTATCAAAACTGCGTTGAAATTTTCATTTTCTATTATCTATTAAATGTGTAATTAATATAATACGTATGAGATTGATCATATGATAAACAGTAATTATTTAAGAAAAGTAACAAAAAAAAAAATGTATTCATTCATTTTATACATAAACACAACTGGACTATTTAATAAAAGTACAATGAAAAGATGATTTTTATAATGAAAAATATTCGTGTTCTTATTTGATACTTAAATTAGAATAGGGGATTGGCATATATGTATTGTAGTATTTATGAGGCTTTTAATGTCTAATGGAATTTTACTTTTTAAGGTCTAATGCGTATCGATTATGAAAAGAAACAAATTTCAGTATATGATATGTTTATTATTATTGGTTTTTTTTCTTATAACCTGTTCTATGGAAACTGCCGGAAAATATTTAGAAAAATAGATAATCTAAATGAAATTTATGGATTATTCGTGATAGGAGGCAATTAGGTTATTTCACGGTATCGGGTCAATATTGGGTTCAGAATTTTCATTTCCACAAGTTATGCTTATTACTGGTTATTTAATATTAAAAATTAAAAGAAAAGATCTTATAAGCACGTATATGCACATAAACATAGATTATCTGTTGTAATTTTAAGTGATTATTTATTTCCACTAATATTAAATATTACTTTAGATCACATAAAATTTAGTAAATAAAAACATTCAAACTAAATTCAACTTTATTTCTATAAGAATATGAATAATTCAAGGAAAGGAATTTATAATTCGAAACTATTTAATTTATATTCATTTAATTATTTAAAATATTCAGATAAGAAGTATGTACGTACAGAGGGTTATTGACCAATAAAAACAATTAAGAAACTACTATTAGTAATTGTGTAAATTACGCGAAAATACAAAAATATTATTGGTATTTTCAAAACTATTGAAAAGAAATATTTTCGTAGCATAAAGCCAGCGTATCATAGAACCAGCGTATTATAGAGTCAGCGTATAATAGAGCCAGCGTACCATAGAACCAGCGTATTATAGAGCCAGCGTATAATAGAGCCAACGTACCATAGAGCCAGCGTATTAAAGAGCCCGCCTATTATAGAGTCAGCGTAACATAGAACCAGCGTATTATAGGGCCAGCGTATTATAAAGCCAGTGTATCATAGAACCAGCGTATAATAGAGCCAGCGCATTATAGAGCCAGCTTAGCATAGAGCCAGGGTAGTATAGGGCTAGATATGATATATATCATATCTAACCACTTTTTCCTTTTTTTTTCTTTTTGTAAGGTCCCTTAGACATGTGCCAGGGGCCACTTCATAGCGCCACGACAGTGAGGCCATTTGGCGACTTCATAGTACGTGTGGGAAATTATCTGAGAAGAGACTGGTCTGTGGTTAGTGATATGGAATATTAAGAATTTTGTTATATTTTGTGGAGCAGATTAGTATGTTGTAGAAGTTTAAATAGGGGACTAGGGAATGGAGTTGTTGGGTCTAGAAGCTCCACAATGAGAGAAATCCTGCTGGCGAAGTAATTCTTGGTTATGTGGCATTCCTGTAGAATATAGATGATAGTGAAATTGGTGCCACATGATTGGCATAAGGGACGATTGGTGTTGCCAAAAAGGATGTTATGAGTAAGAGCAGGTTTATCCAATCCGGATTCTAAGGAGCTTCCACGCACAGAATTTCGGTATGGATGTTGAATAAACTGGTTGATTGGTGGTTATCCAATAAGTCGACAAAAATGTGTCGCAATTGGTACAGTCATCGTGTCTGCGTATGGCTAATGGTGTTAGTTGGCATTCTGTTACTGTGATCACTAGCCGTTTCAAATGATCATAAACGGTCGAATTCGACAAATTTAATCTCTCAGTGATCTCACGAGTTGTTTTTCGCCGGTTTGCATTAATTAATGTCTTAATCAGCTTCAACTAGCCTCCAGAATTGCCGGATCGAAATTTTGCAAATCAGTTTTGGCACTGGCGCTCACTTAACACATCTTCTTCATACACATCGGATATTTTTTTCTTGCTTGAACAGCATTTTTATCTTTTCTATAGTAAAATAGTAAAATATGCCTAAAATGCTGTTTTTCACTTTCCATATTTAAAAGGGTATCAACCAAAAACTCTTGTGCAGAATCAATCGAATTTTTTCACAAGCAAACCTTGCTATGTCAGCTGTCAAAATACATATGATTATGCGGCTTAAGTGTGAAGTTGGTTGTGAAAAAATACTATAAAGTCCTCTGTCGGGAAATAACGAAATTACTTTTCCGACAACCCAATATAATAAATATAATAATTTAGATCCCAGAAACTAGTTGGATTACTTTAAAGGTCATCTAAAAATTGCCACCAAACCCTACAAATTCTAATATGAAATTATATATTATATACATATATAATTTCATATTAGAATTTGTAGGGTTCTATATTCAAGACATAAAGACCTTGCAATAAAACTAAAAGTACAGAGACTATTAAAAAAAAATTATGCAAAAAAATATTTTCCTTAAAAGTAAAATTTGTTTACTAAAATATTTAAATTTATTTAAGAAATGTTATGGGTTTCCAATTATTAATTGAATTAAAAATAAAAACAAATATTTAATATTACTTTTCGCACTCTTTTTATTAAATAATTTGTAAAATATTATTTATCACGTAAAAATTATTTAAAAAAATCATCTAATTTTTTATAAAATAATTATTAAAATATAGAAAAGTTTTTTTTTTTTAAGTTTAAATAAATAAAAAATACAATAATTTTTCATTTATTGTAGTTTTTTTTCTCGTTTAACGCATAATTTTTATAATAAGAGAAGTAATTTTTTTTCCTTGATAACTAAAACAATTACTAATTATTAATTATGCACGTACGTTAATTGGAGAGAAAAAATGGTAATCAAGACGAAATCGTAAGAGAATTAATAAAAAAGTAGCGCAACGTCTTTTCTACCGTGCGCCGAGAAGCGCATTCAACCAATAATCAATCAACCGCAACGATTTGCAAATTTTATGAGTGAACCTTGAAACACGCACGTGCTCTAGCTTACATTATTCACGGCACTTTGTCATAGTACGTGAAAAACGCCGCGACGTGACGGTTTGTTCTGTAATTACTTTCATGACAACCAATAATTGCTGTGATTTACTTGTGCATGTTAAGAATATCTGAGAAAAGAATTGATTTTAATTAAACAAATAAAATATTAAAACACAATCAATTTAGTTCGTTCACTGTGCATAAGTTCCATTATGCATTTGATTATTTACCAAAGAATTATTTTGTATAAAAAGGATGCATTTTTAGAAAAAAAATTTTGTGTATAAATATCGATCTTTCGTTTAATATTACTTTCGATGGGCTGAAAAAATATCCTTCATAGAGCCTAATCGTTTATTCCTGTAGACATTTGAGTGGCAAAAACCAAATTACCTTATAGGTCATCCTGAGACTGGCGGTAACGCTGTGAACCGAGCAATCTTATAGACTCCCTCAGTATAAAATGGCAAACTTTAAATTTAAAAAATGTCATCCTGGCTGACATATACGAGGTCTGTTTAAAAAGTATCGCGAATTTTGAATTTCCGCGGGTTACGTATATTCGATTTTCGATTTTTTGTGGTGTTATGTTGGTATTCATGTCTCTTACTTATGCCGACAAGTTCGGCCATTTTGAATGTTCAGTTAATTTTTGACAGCTGCTTTGCTTGCACGTAATTTGGCTTGTCTTCGATTTTTGCCCATTCCAAAATTGGATCAAAGAATCTGTTTCGGGAACAAGAAAAAGTCACAGGGGGCCAGATCTGGGGAATACTGTGGCAGCGGCATTTTTAGTATGTTGATTTTGGCCAAAAATTTGCCCACAAGCAACGATGCGTGAGCAGGGGCGTTATCATGGTGCAAAAGGCAATTTTTGTTCTTCCACAAATCCGGGCGTTTCTGGCGGATTGCTTCGCGCAACTTGCGCATAACTTGCAGGTAATATTCCTTATTGACCGTTCTACCATGTGACAAGAACGCATAATGCACCACGCCCCCTCCAATCGAAGAAAACTGTAAGCAAAACCTTCATATTCGACCGAACTTGGCACGCTTTTTTCGGTCTTGGCTCGTGCGGCAGCTTCCATTGGGATGATTGAGCTTTGGTTTCCACGTCTTTCGTCACCAATTATGAACCTCTGGAATAAATTCGGGTCGTCGCGGAAAGAGTACAACAGCTCATTCGCAATGTTAATGCGATGCTGTGTTTGGTCAAAATTGAGCAATTTTGGTACGATTTTCGCGGCGACCCGTCTCAAATTGTTGGTAAAAATCGACGAATTGAGACGGGTAAAAATCGCGTCCAAATCGTTGGTAAAAATCGAATGACACGAGCCAATCGATATGTTTAAGTCCTCAGCAACTTCTCTAACGGTGATTCGACGATTGGCCAATACTATTTTCTTCACTTCATCAATATTTTCGTCTGTTGTTGACGTGCTCGGGCGTCCGGCACACTTTTCGTCGTTCACATCTACTCTGCCCTCTGAGAACATTTTGTATCACCGATAAACGTTGCTTCGGTCCAAGGTAGCTTCACCATATGCCACAGTCAACATTCGGAATGCGTCCGCGCAATTAATTTTGTTTTTCACACAAAATTTGATACAGATTCTTTGATCCATTTTTTGGAATGGGCAAAAATCGAAAACGAGCCAAAACACGTGCAAGCAAAGTAGCTGCCATTCAAAATGACCGAACTTGTCGGCATAAGTGAGAGATATAAGTACCAACATAACGCCACAAAAAAAATCGAAAATCGAATATACGTAACCCGCGGAAATTAAAAATTTGCGATACCTTTTGAATAGACCTCGTATACATAATATTATTTCTGAATTATTGCAAAAGCGGCGAGAAATCGTACTACTTGCACACATTTAAGTAGATTATTTTACGTAGACATATAACTGGCAAAAACCTTATTTTCTTATACCTCATCCTGAGATTGGTGGTAACGCTGTGAACCGAGCAGCCTTATAGGCTGCCTCAGTGTAAAATGGTTAACTTTAAATTAAAAAAATGTCACCCTGGCTGACATATATGTTTGACTGAATTATTGCAAAAGCGGCGAGAAATCGTACTACTTGCATACATTTAAGTAGATGTTTTTTATGTAACCGCCAATCTCAGGATATAAATTTTTTTTTATATCCTGAGATTGGTGGTTACGTCATGAACCGAACAATCTTATAGATTCCCGCTCTCATTACACCTGCAGTTAAGGATCAGGAATTGTTTTTTTTTTGTTGAAAAAGGATATTTTTAACTAGTATAATTTTTTACTTCTTACAAAATTGTTTGTTGCTTCATTTTCTGTGTACTTATTTGTAATTGTCGCTTATCATCCATAAATGGTTAGATTTTCTTACTTGGATGTTTTTGGTGAAACAAGACATTCGTATTCCATTTCGGTTAATAGCAAAAAATCCACTTGATTTTGTCCTAAATTTTCTAATATAAATAAAAAAAACACACACAAAAAATTATATTTATTTTGGTAATTTTTACAAATTAATAAAACAAAATTAATTCTAACTGAGATCAATCAATATTCATTTATTTCCATTAAATTTATTTCGAACTTTATACAAATTAATTCTTCACAAATGATATTTTCATGTGAAAATTGAACACAGATACTCTTTTCGATTTTATTTTATTACAAATATTTGAGTTTAGAATTGTTTATTTTGCATTTATATCTTCACATCATATACTACTATTATTTTTCTATTTTATTTTTAAAAGCTGCAGTTTTTATTTCGTCTAATTATGCAATACATAATCTAAGTTTGTAATGACAAAAAAAAAAGGATAAACATTTGAACTCTGTTGTCTCTTGTACTTTTAGACGAGTATGCAATCCATTTACATATAATATTATAGTACAAAATACAAAAAAAATAATAATTGTACATGTCATCATCGATAGCTATTGTATTTTATTTTCAGTTTGGATGAAAATAATTTATTTAAATTAATTTATGCACATTTAATATAATTATGGGGAAAATAATTGAATTTTTTATAGTGCTCGTATCTTTTTTATATTTTTTATTCTAGTTTTCATTAATATCTACCTTCAATTTTTTGGAAAAAAAAAGAATAAAATGAAAATATTTAAGCAAAAATTATAATAATTTAAGACACTTTTTTTTATTTTATTCTATTATTAATTTTTTTTCTACAATTTTTAAGTCTTAAGCCGATTGATTAGAATCGTTTAGATTATCAAAATTTTGATTTTATTTGTAAAAGTCCTTTTTTTCAAAATATTCTATTTTTTCCCCCATTACTAAATGGGCTAATATTTTTTTTTTTGTGTCGTTATGACAAAAACAAATGCACACAAAAATACACACTTACACATTTCTATAAGGATGGAATTCATCACGTTCCTTTTTTGTTATATTTTTATTTTTTTTTCTTCTACATTTTGAGTAGTTATTAAATATAAAAATATTTTTTTATACAATATTTTATTTTTAAATAATAAATAAAATGTAGGGTGTACCAACATTCGAGCAAGATTTGAATTTAGCGGCAAAGTGTTGCCAATGAAAAGAAACATGGCGGCGTGACATCTGACAGTTCAGGATTATTAAAAATGAAGGGCTACACGAAAAAACAACACGTTTTCAATGTTGAGTAATATTTTAAAAATAAATGAATGTATGGCAGCTGAAGTGCACAATATTCGTACAAAATATGGTCGGAATAGTGATTTAACTTCATCAACTGTGAAGAGATTAATTAAAAAATTGCGGAGACTGGATCAATTAGTAGCAGTTCGCGAAAGTATTGTTGAGTATCCTGGAATATCAAGTCGGCATCGTGGTTATGCATTGGACATTTTGAGAAACTCTCTTCCAGCGTATTCTCACGAAAGATTTGCATCTTCATGATTACAAAGTTCAATTGACTCTAAAACTGAAGCCTACTAACCACGCACAGTAAATGGAGTTCGTTGAATGGATTATGCAACAAGAACAAGTGGATGCTGATTTTTCAAACCAAAATCATCTTCAGCGATGAGGCTCACATTTGGGGTTCAGAAAATCCACGAGTGATTGCTGAGAAACAAATGCATTCACAACGTGTTACTGTTTGGTGCGGATTTTTGACTGAAGGCATCATCGCGACATGAAAAACCAGTTTTTTGTGACTAAATTGGATGTGGACGACATGTGGCTTCAACAAGACGGTGCCACATGCCATACAGCCCAAGAAAACAATTCAATTACGGCATTAGTCATTTCCTTCTTGCATGAATTTTGGAACACCCTTTACATGGTAAATATGGCAATAATCAATATAATTTTATATCTTATCATTTTTAAATAATAATGTTTTTTTTAAATAATATTAATTTTTTACTTTTTATTAAAAATACTCTTTTTTTTTCCTTACGTATAAAACTCTTTATAGCACACTTAGTTAATTATAAAAAAATATAATTTCTTCCAATCGAAAACTCTCAAACTGGCTATTTTTTTTCTTCTTTACGATGGAATGAATTATAAATAAAATTTCCCCATTTTATGATTTTTTTTTGTTTTTTTTAAAGTTTTCCGCATTATTTTTAATATTTTTTTAAAACAACTAATTTTTTTTTTTTGTTGCTTCTACAAAAATATATTCGAATAATTAGTTAATATCTCCTATACTAACAAATATTCATCTTAAAATTAAATCTATTTAAGCCTTATATATACTAAAATAATAATAATAATAATAATTATGAATTATTAACTATAAATGACAATATTTTTGTACGAAATAAATTATTTTACTGTCTCCTATTCATCTTTTTTTTTAGTTTCTATTTAAATAAGTGACTAGAACAGCGCAAATTACTTTTAATTATAATATATAATATTTTTGAGCGAATGAATTGCTTAGTATTTGTCATAATTTTAAGAGCAGGTCTAAATTTATTTTATTGAGCTCTGTTATATTTTTTAAGTGTTGTTTTTAAGATTTTTATGTTTCAACTAAATGTGAGCAATTAAAAATTCTTAAAAAAAATTTTGTATTCCAAAACCGTAGAATATAAATTTTATTTTGTAAAAAAAAGCAACGCCACTAAAATTTTATGATTTTTTCTTCTTATAGCTAATTATTGTAGGTATTTGAACTTTTAATGATGAACGACACGATATTTTTGCTTAAAAAAGAAGAAACTATTTCTTTCGGAATCAATTTATTTAATTACCAGGTATACCATAGAATGGGTAGAAAAGAAATAAATGTCAGACAAAAAGAGTGGAATAAAAACGGTAAGAATTTTGACAAATTTCCTTTGTGAACATTTTAGAGTAGTGCTGAAGAAGATAAACTCATAAATTATGTACTATTGATGAGCGAAAAAGTGGTTAATATTTTTATGTTAATTAATTTAAAAGGAAATGAATATAAACGATTTTCTTCTTCTTTAATGTTTCAACAGACAAGTTTTATACATGAATTAGTCTCTTTTAAAAATATATGGCCATGAGAATATTTATGAAAATGCACTTAAATATAAATTTTCTCTTTTTTTTAAAAAAAATTTTCTACAAATAAAAAAATTATGTCTGGAAAAAGATCTTTGAAAATATTTTTTTTTCATCTTTAAATTTGTAAATTGATAATAATTTTGTTTTCGTAAAATTGAGCAAAACCATTTCCTAAACTAATAAAAATAACTGGAAATTTTCGAAATTAAGATAAAAATATTTATGCAATTTTATAATATTCATACGGTTATCCACCCTTGAAATTTAGATATTAATAAAAATTTTATCTCCGTATATGACTTGGATCTTGCCATTATAATTTAAATTGTATTGATGCCTTCAAGATCGTACTATTTGACCACAAGGCTTTTTCCCGAACTCATCGGTTTTGAGATATTTTTTGATTACTTATTCAGGCATTTTGGATATTTGTTTTTACATGCTCTTGAAATTCAGATATTAATGAAATTTTACTCTCTGTATATAACTTCCATCTTGCCATTATAATTTAAATTGTATTGATGCCTTCAAGATCGTACTATTTAACCACAAGGCTTTTTGCAAAACTCATCGGTTTTGAGATATTTTTTGATGACTTGTTCAAACATTTGGGATAAATGGTTTTTAAATGCTCTAAAATTTGAGAATTATCTGCAAAAATTCGATCTTCGGCATAGCCACACAAGAAAGAGTTTCACAGCGTCAAAAAGCACGATCTTGGAGGCCAAGCGTCCTGTAACGGTCTCAATTTATGTAAATGGGGCTCTAAAAAACCACAATAAAACAGTAATGGTCATTTCTTGTTTATTTTCAAAGAAATAAAGACAAAAAATCAGTCACTTTTCTCAGATACAATGTCTTCACCACAGTCACTTGTGGTTTTTTAGAGCCCCATATACGAGGGTCGTTTAATAAGTCCTTAGAAAATCCGAGAAATTGCGCTCGTAGTGTCGGTAAAGATTTTTTTTTGTAAGTAGCATTATCGACAGGAAAGCTCGATCCATAGCGTAGGTCAATTTCTATCGTCGATTAAAGTTAACGACATTTATTTGTGCATAACAATGGAAAAAAGCGAGTTTAGGGCTGTCATCAAACATCTCCATTTGAAAGGCTTAAGCCCGAAAGAAATCAAAGCCGAGTTGGATGCAGTTCATGGCACATCTGCACCTGTGTTTGCGACGGTTTACAATTGGGTGAATGAATTTAAACGTGGCCGTTCATCCACAAAAGATGAACATCGTTCAGGACGCCCAGTTGAGGTGTCTACTCCTGAAATCATCGACAAAATCCACGATCTGATTTTGAACGATCGGCGAATTAAAGTGCGCGAATCAGTTGAGGCCACGGGCATATCACAAGGTACAGTCGCTTCAATTTTGCATGAAAAATTGTCTGTGAAAAAAATTTCGGCAAGATGGGTGCCGCGTTTGCTCTCAGAGGAGAATAAGCGCAATCGTGTAGTGGACTCTGAGGCTATGTTGGCACTCTTTCATCGCAATCCTGTCGAATTGCTTCGTTGATATGTCACTGTGGACGAAACCTGGATACACTACTACACTTCAGAAACGAAGAGACAGTCATCACAGTGGATTTTCAAGGGTGAACGGGCTCCGAAGAAGGCAAAAACTGTGCCATCGGCCGGCAAGGTGATGGCCACGGTCTTTTGGGATTCGCAGGGCATCATTTTTATCGACTACTTGGAAAATGGAAAAACAATAACAGGAGCGTATTACGCGTTGATATCAAAGAGAAACGCCCCCATCTGAAGAAGAAAAAAAATCCTCTTGCATCAGGACAATGCGCGTGTGCACACCTGCGCTGTTTCCATGGCCAAAAATGTGGAATTGAGAATGGAATGGTTGCAGCATCCCGCTTATTCACCAGATTTGGCCCCGAGTGACTATTTTCTTTTCCCCAATCTGAAGAAATGGCTTGGCGGACGACGGTTCACTTCTAACGAGGACGTCATTGCTCAAACGGATGAGTATTTTGCAGAACTTCCGAAATCCTATTTTTTGGACGGGATAAAAATTTTGGAAAAACGGTTGGAAAAGTGTATAGAGTTTTTTTTCCTCTTTTTCCATCTTTTTCTAAGGACTTATTGAACGATAAGAAAAAGATTTTTTCCTCTTTTTCCTCGTACATCAATTTTCTTATTTGTCCAAAAGCCTCTTATTCCAGTACCCAATCGGAACATATTTACTGCGCATTAAATGTTCGGTTGAACAATCCTCAATGTGAAAGACAAACTTTAAACTAAAAAAAATGTCACCCTAACTGACATATGTATATGTTTGACAGCTGCCAAAATAACAGTACTTAACTCTTAGATTAAAGAATACCTGTATAGGCCCGTTTGTCAGTTTTTTTTATATGTATACGCAATTTACCGTCTAAAAACGGCGAGAAATCGTACTACTTGCATATATTTAGTAAATTTTTTTATGTAGATATGACACCCACTGACATCTAGTTTTCGTGATAGAAATTTATTGAATTCCAAAAGCATAATTAATATTCATTTTAATTCACTTATTCCAAACGAAAAATATAATTTAAACACGACAGAATGCAACATTTTGTTTTTTCCCCCGAATCTTCTGGTATTAAATGCAATTGTATTTTATGATTATTATTTATTGCGTAAATATCAATTAAATATCAAGTGGCTCGATTTTGTAAACTTTTGCAGAGTTTTAAAGCACGTCGTTCTCCATGAAAGTGGTAACATACCGAACAACTTGCATACTTTTGTTATGCTTAATGCTGACATTTAGATACTTATCGCGAAGTTAAAGTTTAAGTACGGTTTTATTAAATTTGATAGAGTTTACGAATAAGTAAGTACCATATAAATTAAGACATTTGCATAAATAGTTTTATTCTTCAGGACATTTATTAAATACGAAGTTAAAGGATGTTTTGAAGGTTCTTACGAAAGTATTCTCGAAAAAAATTTGTACAGAATTTTTATGTTAAGGCCTATACAGTTCTTCTATAATCCTTAGATTAACTTAACTTTGCATAATACGAAATGGATAAACCCGGTACCCCATTTTTTTTAATCTTATTTAGTCCTATTCCCAAATATTTCCATTAACATTATATATGAGAAGAAAATTAAAATCAATTGTCAATATTAAAAAGGCATTGTAAGCAAATCACTCATTATCTAAATTCTATGTAAATTTAAAAATCAATATTTATACAATATTCCTTTTTTTTTTATTATAATATAGTATTTGTTGTTTTTAAGCTTATATTAAATAATTGTCTTTTGGTTTGTTTATTTGCTATTCAATTTATATACAAAAAAATATGAAAATATGTGTATGATCCAAAAAAAATACACGCTTTAATTAAAAATGTTTTAGTTGTCTTCGCTAAAATCTTAGATAATTTTGATTACGTTTTTATTGTTTAAGTTTCGTCATTTTCATCTATACCATCATCGTATATAAAAGTTGATTTACTTAATTACTTACTTACTTTTTTGCTATCAAAATTGTTTTATTGAATTTTTAATCAGTACCATTTATTTAGTTAATATACATAATATCAATTTATTTGTTTTTTTTTTCGCTATCTTTTTTTGTTAAGAAAGTAAAAATATTCTAATAATTATGACATACCATGTGTACATACATATGTTGACGTATGCTTTTTTTTTAAATATTTATTATAATTATTATATAATATTATTTTTAAAACTATAGTCTTACTCACAAGCGATTTTACCATCAAAACTACTTAACGCAATGGCGAATGCTTGTAAAGCACATAATGGATAGCGATAGTCCATAGTGAAGACGTCCTCCGAAGTGCGGCCAAATTGCATTACAATATAATCTGGATCGGAGTCGTGGACGAGTTGGAAATTCTTCACAGATGCCTGAGTGACACGTCCATGGAAATTTAGCACGTACGATTGGGTATCATCATTCCACACCGGCGTTTTATTGTGCAATTCAACAATATTATCCATATTCTATTGGAAGATATTTCGATTTCAATTTAATATGTGAACTCGTTTGCTACTGAATAAATATTCTTTATAGAAATTAATAAAATTGTTTGTTATTAAAAAAAAGAATATATTTTATTTTATTGTTTTTATAATAAGAATAATGGCATTGGGTCACGAATTAATACTAGTGACGTACGTTTGATCGCACGCACGTACATAATCGTCATATCAGTTTATAATACGAACAATTCTGAACTGTTTGAAGGGAAAGTCAAGAGGAGGAAATTTTCGAAATAAATTCATTTGATTTGTTAAACTCAAAAGAGAACTCAAATACAACGTTGGAGATAATTGTTTAGTCGATTTTTAAATTTTGAGAAACGCTTGAATTGTTTGAGCCAAATTTAAAGGAAAAATAGTAACTTTTTACTACCGATAACACCATTCGAGCAATGGACGAATTATTGCCTCTGCTCGAACATTTTAGTTCGAGCTTTCCGAGTGTTTAGTGCGGTCAAACTCTCACGTGATTATACATCAGCTCGATCAAAAGTTTGTTCGTGCCACAATTTTTTCCCTTCATCCATTTGACATTTGTTTTGTTTTCATAATTTTAAAAAAAAACGAGTTTTTTGCGTTTTTGCATTTCCGATACATTAGATAATTAAAGAAAAGTTAAAAAAATATATTCGAACAAAATAAGTCTGATAATTTAAGAGATTGAACCAATATAAAAGAAGTACAGCGGCCATACTTAGAAAATAAGTCTGACAATTCAAGAGATTGAAGCAATGAAACGAAGTACAGCGACCATTAGATCATAGAGTATAAGGATAGACAATCGCCCTATATGCATATGAATTTTATTAAAGCCAAAAAACCAAAAACATTCTTGACCGACCCTTACCCCAACCAAAAAATCCTATCGAATTGAAATGTACCAAAAACCTCTTCTGCCGACCGTTACCCCACCAATTAACTTAAAATAAACCCCAACCAAAAAATCCTATTGAATTGAAATGAACCAAAAACCTCCTCTGCCGACCCTTACCCCACCAATTAACTTAAAATAAAGTTACGAACCACTTTGTTTTAAATATGTATTAAAAGCTTCTAAAATGAAAAAAGGATATCTAAAATGGCTTCTCCATAGTCATTTGTGGGTTTTCAGAGCCCCATATATGGTAATTTTTCTTATTGACTTACCCACCAAGCGAGAAATGATCCTCATCATTCTCTTTTTAATTCTAGGGACATACGTGTACATGTGGTATTGATATCATGAACGCAGAAATACCATGAAGAAAATATTACCCCCTGACACATAGCCACCGTTCATGGCACAATTCGACGTTCCGCCTTTTGTGTTTTGGCGGTTAAGAAAATTACAGATTTATTATCATTGTATTTGAGCGTTTTATCAGATTTTAAAATTGTGATTAATCAAAAGCCGTAGAACATAATAATATTAATAATTTTTACTTAATAAATCGCATTATGAACTGAAAAAAGCCCTTATATTTCTTTGCCTACAAGCAACCAAATAAATCGACGTCATTTTTTAAATCCTCCAATTTCCGTTGCAGTAATAGTATGGACATATGGCGCTGAAGGCAGTAAAAGTACCAGGTTTGTGTATAGAGTAAGACAGATACCAGGTTGGTGTATAGGGAAACCAGGAAAATATTCGTGGTATCGATACCAACTTTTTCAGCTGGCATTAGGTACACATAAATGATATTCAACCTAGTATCGATACCAGATGTATGCCCCTAGCAAAAAGCAAACAATGTAGCTACGGCGGAATCGCCGCTTTTACCTTGTTGTTCGGTGACTAAAAAAACCACAGAATAGATCCTAAGCTAAACAAATACTAACCTCCCACCCCCCACCTCTCCTCTTAAGACAGATATTTGTTTGTCAGCTATCAAATGACGTGTCTATACTTTCCGAATCAATAAATGGACCTCTTGGATTATAGCGTAAAAGGATAAGACAAATGGAAGCCAAAAAAATCACGTAAAACTGCAATGAACCTAAACCCTCCTGCGCCGACCCTTACTCATCTTTTAACTGAAAATACTTTGGATCAGAAACAAACAAAGAATAATTAACGAAAATACAAATCAAAAAGTTGACAAAAATCTTTTTTAGCTGCTCTGCCTGACATCTACTTTTCTACTTATCGAACTAAAAAGCACATTTTAATAAATTGTTGAATTTTTAGTTTTGACATATCCGAAGGTAAACAATCGAAACGTGTGGGTTCAATTTTTTGATATTATTTTTGATTGAAGTCATTTTAAAAGTGAAATTTTTATTAATAAAAGTGATTTAATATGAATAATAAATTATGAAAATTGAATGTGTTAATACTAAAGATTTGTGAATTTTGTTTTTTAGATGAGTTGTCGGTAAAATCTGATTATATATTTAAATAAAGATCATAGTTGTCTATCATTAAACTAATTTTTATTGGACTTTGAGTGATCTAAGTGCTTAAAAACTGAAGAATTCTTTTGCAACATTGAATGTAAACAGAAGATTAAATGGGATCGGATTGATGTGTCAATGACGGTCGCCTGATTACTTTTCGATGGGGGTTTTTGTATTTCCACATAGTCAAAAATTGTATATATTAATCAATGTTTATAGACTATTTCAACTTAAAGGTAAATCTGCTTCCATTAAGGAAACGATATCAGTAAATTTCTTATCATAAAAATGATTCAATGATCCTATTCAGTTTTTTGATATTTTTTTCAGAATTTAATCAGAAAAGTAAGAATTGAAGAAGATTTAAAATCTAAGTTTTTATATGCAAATAAATGATGTCGTAGGAAAATAAAATTATAATTCTAAATTAATTTAAATAGCTTCGACTATTATGTTAAAAATGTGCGCCAAAGCAATATGAACAAATAGAAAATTGCCCCCATCTGAAATCGACGCCTTTCACCAGTATGCATAAGTGAGTAGCTATAATGTTCTATTCCGTGATTTGGTTCCATAGTGGTGCTTCAATTGAACATCCTTATACTCCATAATCTAAGGATGTTTTGACGACAGCAGTGGAAGCGGTGACAACGAAGATCTGCCTACGTGACGTGACCTTCAGGCAAATTTTTTTCTTTTTTCCCAGGCTGAGATATATTTTCGACGAAATCGAACACTGTTTTAATTTTTCAGTTGCAATTCAAGTACTACCACACATTTCAGTGTTTTTTGTTATGTGGCACGATTGTTTTTTGGTGTTTGAAATTAAAATAGAGATAAGGTAAGTCAATAAATTATTTGTATTGGGAGTACAAATGGGAAACGACCGTTTTCCAATAGATGGATCAGAAACGTCAAATCGTAAGCTTAAGCATCTGTCAACAACTCGTGATCATTACATTTGTCACTTTTATCGGCGTTATATATTTTTTTGTGCGTGAAAATGTCAAAATTTGAGCCAAAAAAGCGCCATTTGCGGGAAGTTTTGCTTTTTGCCTTCAATTCGAAAAAATCTGCTGCTGAGGCGCGTCGAGTAATTGTAGAAACTGATGGTGAGGATTGTATTAGTGAATGATTCCAACGCTGCAAAAGTGGTGATTTCGACGTAGAAGACAGGGGTTATCCCGGACCGGTGGAAAAGGTTTGAAGACGCAGAATTGGCGGTATTACTAGATGAAGATCCATGTCAGACGTAACAAGAACTTGCAAATTCATTGGCTATTTCCAATCATTTGAAAGCATTGTTGAAGACGATAGACGTCAAACGGCGTTTTTCACGTGCAAAAAGCTGTTCCAACGGCAAAAAAGGAAGGGTTTTCTGCATCGTATTGTAACTGGCCATGTAAAGTGGAAGAAAATCGTGGGAGCACCGCGGCCATGCATCAACATCGACGGCCAAGCTATCCATGGCTCGAAACTGATTTGGTGGCACCAGATCGGGATGGCATATTATGAGCTGTTGCAACTGCGTGAAACCATGAACGCAACTCATTGCAGCACGACAACGCGCGGCCACATGTTGCTAAGGTAGAAACACTGAAATCGCATCTGAGCAGCACTTTCGATCTTACGAAGAGACCAAAAATTGGATCGATTCGCGTGGATCACCTCAAAAGACGCAATTTTATTGCAATTGTATTTAGTTGGGAGAAATTTTTCAATTTTTAACAATATTTGCCACTCAGTTTGAAGTTGCCGTCGGAATTGTGTTGCTGCCTTAATATGCACAGAACTCTTATTTTGTTGAGAGAATTTGCATCAACTGAGATAAATTCTGTATGAGAGAGATATGTATGGAGTGAAAATTAAGTGCAAGTACAAACCGTCTAGGAGCGAGTAAGATTCATAGGAGTGAGTGCATACACACTATGCTTCGAGCGATTGGCCTATTGCCGATGTGTTGTGAAATGAGTGGTCACGCAGTCATAAAGCCAGATCACAATTCCGAAGAGCGACGCTGTCAGCATTTTTTAAAATATACACAACCTAATGGGAGTGCACAAAATTAAGATTTTATCGTCGAATTAGAACTACAATAGTTTCAAATTTTGTTGTATTTGTTGTAGTACTGCCACACATTTGAGTGTTTGGTTATGTGGCAGCATTTAAAAATTTAATTAATAAAAATTAAAAATTTAATTAATAAAAAAACTGATCAATTAACGTTTCTTTACTCATTGCAGTTGTCTTTAATTCGTTGAATTGGGCAGGATTTTAGTTATCGTTACAAGTTCTCGCCGGAATTGTGTTCAACTGTGGCAATACTGTTTGTCGAAATAGTTCCCTCAATTTCTTATCTAAGTTTACGCAAAAAGACTATACTTTTGTGCCTTTGCTACAAAAATTACTATATATTCACCTAATTTTAATCTTTCAGTACCCACCCATCGGTAGTTATAATCTAGTTTATTGCCTTTTCTTCTTTTGTTGTAATTTATGCAATAATATCGTCGCCATAACGAATTTTGTCCGCATTTCCTTCGACTCTGGTTTTTTTTTGGAAATTTTTTTTATACTACCCATCGACGAAAACAGGTAGTAGTCAGAGGGGCCAGGTCTGGTGAATAAGCGGGGTGG
Organism: Atherix ibis; assembly: GCA_958298945.1. Lineage (NCBI taxonomy): Eukaryota > Metazoa > Arthropoda > Insecta > Diptera > Athericidae > Atherix > Atherix ibis. Next base: position 21,895,608 of record OY282605.1, on the reverse strand, counting down.
GGTAGCACCTCCCAGTTAAGTGTCTCCAAGTAGTTTCGGACCATTTTTGACGTGTGCAATGGGGCGTTGTCGTGGAGGAAAATCAGCTTGTCATGTCTTTGTTGATAATCCTTCCTTTTTTCAAGCAGAGCACGGTGAAATTTGATCAGTTGTTGGTGGTAGCGGCGGGCATTAACAGTGTCACCTGGTTTCAACATCTCATAGTAGACGATACCCTGCTGATCCCACCAAACGCACACCATCGTCTTCCGTCCGAAGCGATTTGGTCTTGGGGAAGATGTTGATGGTTGGCCGGGATCAACCTGCAATTTTTTGCGTTTAGGATTCTCGAAATATATCCACTTTTCATCGCCTGTCACAATCCGATGCAGGAACGACTTTCTTTTTTGTCTTCCGAGCAAGATTTCGCATGTGTTTTGGTGTCGCTTCATCTGCCTATCGTTCAATTCATGCGGCACCAATTTTCAATCTTCCCCATGTCACGCTGACGCATGGAAATGGCTAGTTGAGTAACACCCAATTGGTCCGCGAGCATTTTTTGCGATTGGGTATCGTCTTCGTCCAAAAGAGCCTTCAATTGATGGTCCTCAACCTTCCTAGACCGATTTTCACGCTTCTTGTCCCACAAGTCAAAATTGCCATTTTTTGAACCGACGAAACCAATCTCGGCACGTTGTTTCCGATAGAGCACTGTCACTATAACCCTCCATAAGTATTCGATGCGATTTGGCAGCCGATTTCTTCAAATTGAAGCAACTAACATAGATATGATTACTAAAGGAAAAATGAATGTTGTTGTACGAAATTACTGACAATGTGCACTGATTAACGTTGACAGATGTCAAACTCATAAAAAAAGTATGGCGTGTCCATGGTAGCTTAATACGCTCACTCACGCCATCTATGACCAAACAGCAAATTTAAGCTTATACACCTGGTAAATAGCATTAATTTTCTCGTTGCAGTTTGCTCATAAAAATGTAAAAGTTCATTCGGTGAACTGTTTGTCAATTACAGTTTTAATATGGTGAAATTTAACGAATTTCTAAAGATTGCCATTATCACCGATCACTCTACAAGCAACAATGGGTACCAGCAGATTTTGGAACTGAGATGCATAAACGAGGATAAGACCACATCAATAAAAGACTTGCTAAATTCAAATTTATCGTAATTATAAAAATTTACAGAGTGCTTTACTATTCAAACCGAGCAACTAAAAAAAAAATTTACTCATTATACTCCATCAAAGCCAGCAAAATTACGGAATGAAGGTTTGGTGGTTCTGTGACGTTGGCAACTAACATTGAATAGTGCAATTGAATAAAAGATAATAAATAAATAACTACTGTACCATCTATTTTCTTATTTCATATCTTATTTCTTATTACACGTTTTTTAACGTGAATATCGGGTTATCGAACAAGTGTTGACTTTGAATTGCATTTAATTAATTAAATATTTGAAAAAATAATTATATGAAAATTGTAGTTTACGAAATAAATATTGGACAAAGGAAATCAGTTGAGATATTTTTTTTAAGTTGTTTATTGACAGAAATATTAAATGTGTTAATAAGAAAAATGAAAAATTCTTACCTTTGATTTCCAGCTATCTAGTAGGCCTTGTTGTCGTGGATCAGCAGAACTAATTTTAACTCTTTGATCGTCTTCAGTCATTCCTGGTAGTATGACAGTCATGTTACGAGGTCCTTTAAATCCTAGAATATTAGTATCCTAGAATAGGAAATATAACAACAATAAATGAAGAAGAAAAAAACCGATTAATTTTTTGCTTAAATAGAAATATTATAATTTTTTTTTTAGCTCACATAAATCACAACCGCTAAATCCTGTCGAAGATTCTCCATTTTTTCTTTACTTCCACTATCGAACACTGTAAATGTTGTACCAAAAACATTTGATCTAAGTTTACCAACAAAACCGTCCGCCTGCCTTGATAGATCAGTTGGATCGCAACTTATTATATAATTTGAGGTTTTACTCTTTTTTCTTTTGCGTCCTTTAAGAAAAATATAGTTTTTTATTTTAAATTATCTTTTTTTCTAAACAGTATTTAAAATTAAAAACGAAAAGAAGAAAGGTAATTATTTACCTCCTAATAGGAAAATTTTCTTTCCATAATCACGTTCCAAATGTAAATAATAAATTGGAAAAAGGCCACGATCCATTCCTTTACGATCACGTGTTATTCGGCATTTATAGAGCAAACCCTGTTGTGCCGGTTGCATAACGAAATTTTCAATTTGACCAACAACATCGCCTTCCGGTTCATTTTGTTGTATCGAATTCTTATTACTGTCCGATGAAACCGGAGTTATAGGAATTGAACTATTTCTACCGCTCGCCGAACTATTTAAGGCGGAATCAGGTGGTTCATTTCGTATTGGAGACGGAATCGTTTCTATTGGTGTACTCTCCTCATCTTCAATATCGTTGCTTGTTGTTATTGCATCGATTGAATCTATAATATTTTCAAAAAAGAACGAAAGAAGAAAAAAAATCCATGAAATTAATCATTGCCAAGGTAAACATTTTTCTGTTCGTAATTAAAATTTTCCAATTCGGCTATGTTTACTTTTGTACAGAAACAATCTACTGCAAACATTTAGATACTTTTTTTTTTGTATTTACGAGCACAATCATCAATAAATAACTAGAAATCAACTTGCAAAATGTAAACTTACTGTCTACGTGCGATGATGAACGCATATTATTTGTTGTTATTTGATCGGGATTCTGTGGTGAGCTAATAAACTGCATTGGACCATCATAGGCATGAATCTCCCTTCCATTTCTCATTCCTGACATGGGACGCATTATTTGTAAATCACTAGCCTGGACCATTCCTGGTGATGCTCGTTTCTGTCGAATATATGCTTCCATCAATTGTCTCTGAAATGGAATAAATTTTTATCAAATTAAATTCATCGCAATTATTTGCTCAAATATTGATTTTATGATAAAATATATAAAAAGCTTTTTAGCGCAATGCCAATTCAAGAAAAATCGATCAAACAATATGTAAAAACAAATTTATTGGAAGTAATTAATTATTTCATCTGACACCTGATGACCATCGGCCGTGTACGTGTTGGATTAGTGAAATTCACTTTCATTTCCCATCTTATTTTCTATATGTACAAAACTATTTACTTTTCTCTTCTTTATTTTTATTTTAACATAAAACTAGATCTATCTTAACCTTTACACAATTTCTAATATTTTTTTCTTACTCGTAAATATATTTCAAAATGACCCCAATCTACAAAACTGGAGCAATCCTTAAACTTTGTGAATTACGAATGATTAATGGATTTAACAAATATACGAAAATAAACAAATATTTTTATACTACCATAAACTGATTATTTGTTATGTAAAAAATAATACCTTAATAGTAATTGTATTGCTCTAAATTGGAGCACAACTGTTTTATTTTTATAATAAAATACCTGTGACACTTGAGCCAAAACAGAAAAAGAAAAGAAAATTATTTATTATTATTAAGCTTTTCATTTATTTTTATCCAAGAACTCATCTTATATGTTAATTGTATTTTCTCTTAATTTTTTTTGGCAGTACTTTTAATGATTTTTTTATGGTATTTTCTTATGTAAAAGGTGAGCATAAAATGAACTGAAACAATTTATAAAAGATTAGCCAACATTATGCCATGCCGTCGTACACGCAAAAATAAAATTATCATTTCAAAGATTCATGAATATTTTTTTAAATAAGTAAATAGGGAAATTTCATGTAGAAAAATCGTTTTAATTAAAATGGAAAAATTATAATAATAATAATAATAATAATTCTAATTAAGAGCAATAAACGTTGAGGAAAATTGAGTCTTAAGACTTTGTTTACTGGTAAACGGATTTTGCCATCGACCATCACTAGTGAAGGCGTAAACAGATTTTAGATTAAAAAAGTTTTATTGAAAATTTACCCAACAAATTCCTTTTTTCAAATCCTTTTTTTTAAAAAAAAAATCTTCTTGAATATATTAATATGCTTTACAATATTTAGGAATTTCGGACTGTTCTGGTCTAACTTACTATCGACCAGTTTCTTTAAGGAAGCCAGCAAAGTGTGGCGGAAAAGTAACGAGACTGAGATAATTATGAGCTATCTGGTAACACTGAGGACTTTTCCTTTATAAAGCTTGCACGTTTGGAGTGCTCTTAAAAGTGCAGTATAAGTTTCAACCTCGTCTGGTAGCTAAAGCTAAGCAAAATTTAGGAGAAGCATCTGCCATCAATTTTTTTTTGTTAAACTTTGGTGAATCTGCTCGTTTGTCTTACGTAACGTTGCAACGAGCCCATGGGGAACATTCTATACGCGCAAGTTTTCGGCAGCAGTGCAAGACGGATCTGGTTAGAGAGGCCTTCAACATCGAAAACTGATGAAACGAGTGGAACAAGTGAGGGATTTTGTGAAGCCAGACTATCCTAACCTAACTCAGAAATCGAGTTCTTTGCGTCAGAGCGAACATTGGAAAAACTTGGATGTTGCATCATAACAACGTGTGCTATCACTCAACCAACTCCGTCAACAAGTTTTTGTCTTACAAATGAATTTCTGTGGTTCTTCAAACCTCCTCCCTTCCCCCTTATTCCATTGATCAAAATTCGCCTCCTGTCTCACCAAGCTCAAAAAACATTTAAAAAGTCGCTATTGTTGATAACAAAAAAAGGTCGCTATTGATCTTGCTACTATTGATAGCATGCAAAGGAATTGTAACCGAAGATGAGCATGCGATTCCAATTGAAGCCTTCCAATAATGCTACGAGGAGTAGAAACACCATTTCTGCCGGTGTACCAGGTGTGTAAGATTAAAACACATGTTTTTTTCATAGAAAGCAAAAACAAATTTATTCAAAGTACTTGCCCTCGCTAGCTACACATTTTTCCCATCTCTCGGGCAATTTGTAGATATCACGCCAAAAAATTTTTTTCTCTTTCGAGGCAAACCACTTATCAAGCCATTTTCGGACGTCTTCGTAAGAATCACAATGCTGCTCAGCGAGCACGTGGCCCATCGACGAAAACAGATGGGTCGCCAGGTCTGGTGAATAAGCGGGGTGGGGAAACACCCCCCAGTTGAATTTCTCCAAGTAGTTTCGGACCATTTTTGATGTGTGCGATGGTGCGTTGTCGTGGAGGAAAATCAGCTTGTCATGTCTTTGTTGATAATCCGTCCTTTCTTCACGCAGAGCACGGTGCAATTTTATCAGTTGATGATAGCAGTGGGCATTAACAGTTTCACCAGGTTTCAACGTATCACAGTAGACAATACCATACTGATCCCACCAAACGCACAGCATCGTCTTCCGTCCGGAGCGATTTGTTCTTGGGGAAGATGTTGATGGTTGGCCGGGATCAACCCACGATTTCTTGCGTTTATGATTCTTGAAATATATCCACTTTTCATCGCCTATCACAGTCCGATGCAGGAACGACTTTCTTTTTTGTCTGGCGAGCAAGATTTCCCATGTATTTTGGCGTCGCTCCATCCGCTTATCATTCAATTTATGCGGCACCCATTTTCCGATCTTTTCAATCATCCCCATAGCACGCAGACACATGGAAATGACTGGTTGAGTAACACACAATTGCTCCGCGAGCATTTTTTGCGATTGGGTATAGTCTTCGTCCAAACGGGTATAGTCTTCGTCCAAATAACCATTTACTTTGGAAAGAGTATGTTTTCGTAAAACTTTTAAAAAGATTGATTACACTGAAAATGTTACATGGCAAGAATAATTGTTATCATTATGGTGCAGATGGAGTAGAAAGTGTTTTTCCTGTTTAAGTTTTTCAAGTAATTTTATTTTCAAAAAAAAACAACGCAAAAGGGTTTTTTGTTTAGTTATACCCCCACCCCCCCTATAAGGGTAGAAATATTTTAAAAACAATAGAATAAACGACATAATGAGAGTATATTTAGTTTGGATAGTTTTGGTTGGTAATAAAGTTGAAAATTCTTGTGTAAATTTCTTAACCGAGATTGTGGAAATTCTTTTACTTTTATTATGTAAGAAAGGGTGGAGTAAACTTATTCAATTACCAACGAAAATGTTTTATTGGTTTTCTTCTTTGTTCAGAATGAAATTGTAGTTTTCAGTTTAGAAAAAATGATTCATGCACATCTGCTTCCCTAACTGAAGTTCTTATTCGTAAAAGGGCAATATTATATCGAAGGATTCAAAATGCTATATCTACCCTGTCTGATAGTAAAAATATGGGGTAAGTTATGTATCTATGTACTCGTATGTTAAAAGTATATTGTCTTATGTATCCAGTAGTTGTTCATTCCATTTGATTGCGTTCTTAAACTAATAAAAGTACATTTAGTTAAGTTGACGAAAGAGATTTTCAGTAAAAAAGCAACTTTTAATTAGTTATGTTGAAGCAATCGGTTTTGTTTTCATAATTCTGTATAGTTGAAATTGTTTTGAAAGTTTTTAATTATTTTTCTTCTCTTCTATACGAGTACATTCGTTTATTTAGGACTTTTATTTTTCCAAACTCGAATTAACTATTTATCATTATTTTAAATATTTTTGAAAAAATAAAAATGCCGATTTAATTAATGATAATATAAAATTACCTGTTATAAAAAAATAACAAATTTTACCTAAAGAATAATAGAGTATCTTTTAATTAAAAAGTGCATTTAATAAATTACTTATTATTTATTTTTTTTTTTTTTTAAACTTTTTTCAAAATCATAAATTTACTACAAATTGACAGGTTTCATTGAAATTTTTTACTTTTTTTGTGCAAACATCCTAGATAAGAAAGCTATAGGCAAAAAATAATTATAAGTATCGATGAACGAGTTCTGAAAATAAATAGAGGAGATTTTTTTTGAGTTTGTTATCGTAGAATAACAAATAGTATTGAAGATTTGTTCGTTGCCTAAACTTTAAGTAGGTGGCGCAAAAATCAGCAAGACTATGCATGGAATTTTCGATTAGTTTTGTTGCCTCTGGTAGCACTACTGCCAGAAGATCCCATGGTTCGATGACGCTTCGTCGAATCAACGCCGAAACCAATCTTTCGGTTTTTTCTCTCCATATATATTGTCCCAACATTCAACCAAGTTTAGAGAAGCTTACTAAGCGTATCATTACGCAATATTTGAATTTAGCGGTAAAGTGTTGCCAATGAGAAGAAAACGACGGCATGACAGATGACGAAATAACAACAAAATGATCAACGTTTGGCAGCTAAAGTTCACAATTTTCGTACAAAATATGGTCGGAATAGTGACTTTACTTCATTAACTGTGAAGAGATTAATTAAAAAATTAGGAAGACTGGATTAATAAGTAATCTTAAACACTGTGGCCATCCTTCCACAAGTAGTTCAACACAAAACATCGAAGCAGTTCGTGAGAGTCCAGGAACATCAAACTTGGACATTTCAAGTAGCTTTATACAGCGTATTCTAACGAAAGATTTGCATCTTCATGCTTACAAAGTTTAATTGATTCAAGAACTGAAGCCTAGTTACCACGCACAGCGAATGGAGTTCGTTAAATGGGTTATGAAACAACAACAAGTGGATGCTGATTTTTCAAACAAAATCATCTTCAGCGATGAGGCTCATTTTTATATTGATGGCTTGTCGCATTTGGGGTTCAGAAAATACTCGAGTTATTGTTGAGAAACAAATGAATGCACAACGTGTTACTGGTTGGTGCGTATTTTGGGCTAATAACAGCTAATGGTGGTTACAATCCCGCTAAATTGTGCCTAAATTACAAGATATGGATGTGGTCGACATGTGGTTTCAACAAAACGGTGCCACAAGCCATACAGCCCAAGAAATACTTCAATTACTGCATGAGTCATTCCCTGATCCCGTTTTGTTGATCACAATTGGTCGTTTGGATCAAACGATTTAATGCCGTTGAACTTTTTTTTTGCCATTTTTTGGAATCAAAGGCTTATGACAACAAGCCCATGACTACCCATGCCTTGAGCGCTGTATCAACGAAATTAAGCCACATTTATGCGTAATGGTTATGGAAAATTTCAACAACTGAGTGCGTATGTGCCAGTAAAGCCGTGTATGCCATTTAACCCGATATGTTATTCCATACACAACCCTACACAGTATACTTTATGAATTAATAAAAAATTTACAATTTCTAATTATAAATCTGTGTTTTCTATCAAAAGTACTTATTAACGTGCTTTTTGGGACAACTTTTGAAAAGAAAAAGATTGTTTTTTTTTTTAAATTGAATTAAAATTGCATTTAATAGCAGGAAATGAAATTTTTTATAATAAATCTTAACTAATTGATATTTTTCTTATTTAAGGTCCCTCCTGCTCGCATCTGAGGATGAGTTAGAAGAGATCATCGTCTCGATATTCAAGGGGCACTCCAAAAATATTTGGCCGAGGAGTGTTAAAGGGAATATTTGGGGAAGGCCAGGGAGACAGGTAACATCTAAGTCTTTACCATCAACGTAGGCGGTCGGCTTTACCCTTTTCTATGACAACACCTTTGAGTGTCTCTATTTTTTTCTATAAGTTTCGGCGCGAATTTTCTGGCCACCACTTTGCAAACACGTCGGAAACCCCCAAGCGCAAACGACCTAGCAGGGTAAGATGCTTTTTGGGTATGGTCGTCACTGGCCATACTCCTGTGGAACTTAACAAATTTTAATACCTTCCTTGTCTCTTGCAACATCCACCAATTTATAGGAATTTTAATTTTAATTTATATCATAACAATTTATATTACAGTGGCTTGTAGATTATATCTTGTATAATGGTTTCCCTGTAAAAGTTCTATTAACTATTCAGTATCTGACACGATCATTTAAACTTTTCAATAATTCCAATAGCTTAAGGCAAATAGATACGATTAGTTTTGGATAAACAAAAAGCAAAAGTAAAAGGAAAATTAATTTGAAAACAATTTTTGAACAATTAATTCGATATCTCATATGGGACAACCTGTTATGTTCCGTTCAGCAAAACATAGAATGTTGATGACAATGGAAAATTGATACTTCTGACTGAGTCAATTAGAACTTGTGTTAATGGTTTTAAATGTTTCCTTAAAAAATAATTTACCTAATTTACCTCAAAAGAAAAAAATATATTTACACATATTTTTTACTAGTGAAAATTTGTTTATTTGTTTGGATGTAAGGTAAGGTATCTGAGAAAGCTATCTTTACGATTCTAGGCATCAGTTTGGTCAGTTTTTTTTTGCCGTATCCATTCAAATTACTGTTTAGCTCATCCTATAAAGCTTGTTTGGATTGAGGTCGCCTGATTGTGGTGGCCATGTGGTCATTTACAATATATCTTTTTTGTTTTTGACGTTTTTCCTAAACGTAGTTCGAACATTCATTTCGAACTACGTTTAGGAAAAAATAACTATTGTAGTATTATATTATTTAACATGACTTATCTGTCATTAAACATAAAACCACGAGTCACCTATTACCATAGGGATTGAGTTACGTTCAATCAACGCACCACCATTACTGACAGTTTACAGTAAGTAACCAGTTGCAAGCTGATTACTTCAATTGTCTACCAGTATCTCTCAGCAGCGATCCGGTGACCGTACCGCGATATTGGTATTAAACACAGCTACCACGTTGCTGCCTAAGGCACCTCAACATTATCGGGCACAGTGTGTTTTAACACCATGGGGCACCACGATTCCTTTAGTACCAATTTTTGTTTTAAGAGTACTTCGGTTTGTACTCCTCTCATTGAGCTACGGTAAGGAATCTTGTAAATCCCTAGGCACCATTCACGCACCTATCTCGCTCTTCTCTCAAAAAATGCCACGGAAAATCTATTGAAGCACTCATACCTTTCTCTCATACCTAACACACCACTCACATCCACACTATCATCATTCACCACGATTCCGCATGCACCTAACTCACACAAATTCCCGTACAGGCCACACTCAATAAGAAGGTGCTTGGCACTCTCCTCCGCCGCCCCACAAGGGCATCTAGCCTCTGCAGCCAGACCACGCCAACACAGGAACCCATTCATACTGCCATGTCCCGTGAGTAAATACTCAACGAACAGGCTAAATTCAAATCCATACGTAGACGCAAAGCACACATCCGAAATGAACATGTGCGTCCATCTACCATTCACTCTCTCATCCCATCGACGTTGCCACATTTCATACATTTTATTCAGGACAATTCAGGTTAAGATCCTAAACCTCTTCATTCATAACCGGACAACCAGCAAGCGGGATACAAAGCCAGACGCTGAACTGAATTTATGCCTATCCTCGCATACTGGTAGCGCATAATGTCACCCCATACACACGACGCATACATTGCACACGGAACAAACACATCCTTGTACAGGACTTTCACCGCTCTGCATCGAAGTCCCCATTCTTTGCGAAATACTCGCACCAGCATGCCAAACAAACCGGCCACGCGCCCCCTTTAGATGTTGCAAGTACGGCCGAAAGTTTATCGGACTCGAGCGTATCAGACCTTCCCGCGCGTTTAGGACCCCAACCGGCTCTTAACGAATATTGGGCGCAAAAAAAATCCCTCAACAACATACACACAGTCTTCCTTTCTGAGACATTCACTCCCATTCTATTACCCCATTCACACACCATCTGCATATAGCGGCTTCCCGGTCGTGCTTTACGAGTCTTTGCTTTTTCTTCTTATAAAAGGCTTATGCTAGGAATTTTGAATATCCTCAAGGTTATGAAAGGAGATGGTTCTTAACAAAGAGTAAAAGTAACATGAACGCATTTTTATTTTTTCACTTTCAGTTTCCAGTTTTTGAACCATTTTTGAAGTGAGTAATTACAGGTTTCCAGGATAATGTATGCTCATGGATAGGGTTTTTGTGACGAGCTAAGAATGGCAGTGTCATCAGCGAATGTTACTATTAGGTAATGTTATTGTAGATTGGAACATCATGAGTATAAATATTGTATAATAAAGGACAAAGGATACTACTTTGAGGAACACATGCTCGCATAGGTGATATCTCGGAATGTTCGACATTCTCAACCACCTGAAAATATCGCTCCGGAGAGGTAAGATTTGATTAGAAGGAATAATGGGGTAGAAAGGATTGTCTTAAGTTTCCAGAGAAGTTCATAGCTTGAGCTATGTCCAAAAATATGACTAGGCAGTACTCTTTCTGCTCAAGAGAGAATGCTAAGAGTGTTCACTTCGAAAGTCAAATTGGTCTTCGACGATGAGATTAAAATCAATTTGTTAGCCTAATTAAATCCCATATGTCGCATGATATTTCTAATGACACCTTTAACAAACATATCTGCTTTATGTTGATATAAATTTCTTCGTTTTTTTTTTAATAAGTTATAGATATCCAACTTATTAAAAAAAAAACGAAGAAAATAAAAATTTCGTTATCAAAAATATAAAAACTTATAGAATTTTTTAATATTCGATATTATTTTCACTTCGAAGTTAAGAAATTAACATTCGAGAGTAGCAGAAGAACATGCCACGTACAAACGAACGTCAATGATTAAAGAAGAATCCCCTTTTTTTCCTTAAAATAAATTTTTATACCTAACATATGAGAATATATGAGATATTTAGCGCCATCAAAAGTATGTGAATGAATGTAATCTGCTGCTATGCCGACCGCCCACCTACAACATCATACATCAGGTTGGTTATAGAGTTCATAATTATCTCTTTAGCGATCGAAGATGCTTTTGTTAGTGGAATTTACTATTCAAGACACGTTCATACGCTCCAAGAAGTTTGCAATGATGCAGTTTGTAAAATTACCAATCATAATCCACCAGTTGAATCCAGTTTATCAAAAAGAATATTACAGCAGTATTAGATACTCAACACGATTTCCAATCATCCAACAATAGAATTTCGAATAGAATTTTTTATTAGGCGGTAAGGATATGATTCTATTGACTATGGCACAAAATCAATATCAAACAAAAAGCCTATAGAGTCTGCAGATAAAAAAAATCGATACATGAAAATAAACGAGAAGGAAAGCCTATCGAATATAAATGAAATATCGACGAAAATGATAAGTTCATTTATTATCGATAATACGAAGATTATGCATATAGGAGTGATTGCAAATATACTCCGTAGCAACAATTTCAACTCTTATATCGGAAATTTTGTTAGTTCCTGAAGGCATAATCCATTCATTGGCAAACATTCAATTGAGTTTGATTTAATATTTGGAATTTGTTGTTATTATAACAAATCTCATCTTATTTTTTCAATTAGTTCTGTAAACATATTTCCACAAACATATTTCAAGGATTTAACAAGATTTTTCTTTATTTAAAATAAAGATTATAATAATACCTAAGGGGATATTCAAGCAGTTTGTGTACTATTGGTAAATTATTATATCGCCTATTGAAAGAATATCCAAATTGTGTTTCGGAAAGTAAAGTTGAATAGAATACATTAAAAATTTGGATTTCTATTTTTTTATTTTTTATGTTGCTTGGACCTTTAACATTGTGCATAGAATATGATATGACCCAATGGCCTCCACAAAATTTCTTCCAAGATATAATTCTTTTGTGGTAATTTTGAGTTTGAATGCTCTACGGTCTTAGAACTGCTTAAAGCTCAATAGTTTAAGAGCTGTAAAAACAGTATTTTGTAGCCCCATACGAAAATATCCAACTGGTATCAAATCGGACGATCGTGGAGGCCAATTGGCATCAGCAAATCTCGAAATTACGCCGATCTTGAAGTTCTGGGAAGTTTTCGCGCAATAAAGCCAAAATTTGTTTTGTTGTGTGGCTTGTGGCACCGTTTTGTTAAAACTACGAGTACATGTGGTCCAGATGAGAATCTTCAGGTTCAGAACAAAAATAGTTGGTTATCATAATTGTCTGTTGCCGGTCCTCCTTCTTCATTATCAAAGAAATACGGGTGTACCAATAACATCATCAGATCAAAATAAAAATCACTTTTGGTGGATACAATAGTTTATATACTGTCACTTATCGGTTTTCAGAATCCCACGTGGATATTTATAGCCCCATATGTGAGTTTTTGGAGCCCACTCTATGGGTTCTCATGTGTGGATTTTCAGAACCTCATTGGTGGGCTTTTAGGTTTTTGTCAAAGAAATACGGACCAATAACATCTTAAGACCAAAATGTACATCACTTTTCACCGATACAATGGTTTTTTGACAGATACTTTTGGAATTTCGGAGCCCCATATATATATTCAGAGCTCCATATGTGGGTTTTCAGAGCCCCACATATGGATATTTATAGCCCCATATGTGAATTTTGGCGCCCACTATACGGGTTTTCAGACCCTATTGTGGGGATCTTCAGAAACTCATTGGTGGGTTTTCAGAGCCTCATGATAGGGCCATAGCCTCAAAATAGACAGTTGCGGTCTCTCCTTCTTCATTGTCAAAGAAATACGGGCCAATAATAACTTTAGACCAAAATGTACATCACTTTTCACGGATACAATGGTTCCTTTACAGACACTTGTGGGTTTTCCGAGTCCCATATATAAGTTTTTGGAGCCCACTATATGGGTTTTCGGAGCCTAATATGGAGATTTTCAGAAACTCATTATGGGGTTTTTAGAGCCTCATTATAGGGCCATAGCAGTCAGAATTGCCTGTTGCCGTCTCTCATTCTTCATTGAAAATGAAATACGGGCTAATAGCATTTTCAGACTAAACTGAACATCACTTTTCACGGATGAAATGGCTTCTTGACAGACACTTGTGGGTTTTCAGAGCCCCATATATTCTAATTTTGCTTATAGAAATAAGTTTTGCGCAAAACGTTTTATGTTTTTACAATTTTAACGCATTGTTGGTAGTAATCTATAAAGTAAAATGCCAAAGCCTTGTCTAACTAAATGCTACAAGATGATATATATATGTTTGATAGTTGTCAAATAATAGGGCTGTACTTTCCGTACTACAAAATGGATAAGCCGTTATAATTATGATTTACGATTAAGGACTTTTGATCCCAAATTTTTTAAAAATTTCATTCAATTAGCAAAAATCTGTATTAGATTGCAGATTATGTGGGAGACTCTAGCACTTACTAACCCAATGGCAAATAATATGCAGAAATATGAGCTGGGCAAGTAGCGAAATTTGTCTTTGACAACACTGGCCAACCAGTCTACTCGATAATCAGTCTACACGGAAATACTAACCAGAATTCGGCAAAGATATTCTGCTCTCACACATAAATTCCTTTTCAGAATCCACCCTCTTCCCATCTGCCTATCCTGTCACGTTCACAACTCACTATCTAACAGAATATTACTTTATCCAGCATAGTTTTCATAATGAGAGTCCTTTTATTGCGGAGCTTTTATACACAATCCCCCCCACCCCTTCAAAACCACTTTTTAATTTCTCTAAAAAAAAATTAACTTGCTCCACAAAACCAAATCACCGCTAACTGGTCCATTCAACTAACAAATAATCTATATCATTTAACCAAGACACTTATAGGTCGTCAAATGGCCTCATAATCGTGGCGCGGTATCAAAAAATTGGAAAAAAAAATATTTTTTACGAAATATTTTTTTTTCCCAATAAGTTATAATAAAAAGTTTATTTAATGATAAGAATTTGCTTTTTTTATGGTTAAAAAATATTTTATTAATAACAATTTTACTATTGAATATTTTCCACAACAAAGTTCAAATTAATAACAACAATTTTTGTTTTCCAAACTATTCGAAAATTGTTAATAAATAATTATTAGTGAAATATTTTATGAAAATATTCGTAATTAATGAAATATGTTTGTTAGCATTCTTGGATGCACGTTGTGCCAGTTAAATTGTTATTAACATGACAGAGCCTGTTGTAATACAATAGAAACAAATTGTTCCGTAGAAGCGAAACTTTTCTAAGCTTTCTTCAATTATTATTTATTAAAAATGTTAAAAATAATTAATTTCACAAGTGAATACTTCGAATTTTCTTGAATTAACTTTTTAATCATATCGTAGCATTTTCGTTTGAACTCAGATAATTTAACTCTTTCTTAAGTTACTTTTATTCCTTTTTTTTAATCAATTATCTGGAATAAATTGATTTTTTGACTAGGGGTTGAATTAAATAATTGATAAGCTCTTATGTGGAATGATTACTATTAAAGATGACAAAAGAAAACGAGTTATAAGAAGAGCATTCAGAATTTAATAAATTCCAATAAGAAAAATATTATACGACGTCTTATGAAATTATTAAAAAATGGTGTCCAATTTTTAGGGGTTTCCCTATTTTTTGAAGATAGTCTTAATTTTTGTCATTTCAAAAATCGTTTTTTTTGGGTCGAATAATCACATCTTCACAAAGTAACTTCCAAAACGAACCTAATAGTATATAAATTTTTTAAAAGGATTAGATTAAACAAAAAAAAAAAAAAACAAAAACAATTTGCAGACATTAGTTCTGTTCTTGACGAAGCTCATCCGATAGGGCCAATTTGAAGCGCTTTTCCGAGTACATCCAGTTCATGTACACTACGAGGTCTATCCAAAAAGTATCGCGAATTTTAAATTTTCGCGGGTTACGTATATTTCTTTTTGGATTTTTTGTGGCGTTATGTTGGTACTCATGTCTCTCACTTATGCCGACAAGTTCGGCCATTTTGAATGTTCAGTTAATTTTTGACAGCTGTTCAGTTACCAATTTTACGTGCGAAGCTGGTCTTTTGTTAGTAAGCTAGGTCAGTTAAAGCTGGTTAAATGAACATGTCAGTTTTTTTAATTAGGTTAGAAAGGCGACCTAGAAATAAAATTGTTGGATGTAGGATCTCCAGAATGGGACGAATCCTCATTGAAAAGAAATCCTAGATTTGTTTACCTTCAAAAGCGAAGGTAACAAAACCACTGAGCCAAAAAAGAGCCTCATGACTAAACACGAATTTCCGCTTCTCGGTACCACGGGGGTCGAGAGCCTCACGATGATTCTGTCGCCGTACTCGTCCAAAGGTGAGGAGCTTTTGGCTTAAACTACACCAACAGTACCTATGAGTATTAGCGAAGCCGCAGTCCTTACCTGGCGTAGCAGTGCTAAAGGAATTTACAAGGTTTCTTACTGTAGCTCTGTAAGGGCGAAGAGCAATTACCGGATGTCTTTAAATAAAAACTCCGGTACCACGGAGGTCGGAAGCCCCACGGTGGTTCTGTCGCCGTTACCGACCAACGACTGAAACGTGGTGGCTGTGGTTTACTACCTACATCGCGGGTACAGTCTTAGGGGCTGGAGGTGAGAGCTGTCAGGACTCCGGGTGCTATCACTGCAAATGATAGTAGAGGTTTAGGTAGGCCTTGCAACTAACAGTTAGGGTAACTAGCTTGTAAATGGTTACTGACTGTTAGTAAATGGACCTACGATTGATGCAGCTGCTCAGTTGGTGGGACCAGGTAGTTACACAAATGTGTATGGAATAATAAGGAAGCGGTCATATGGTTGAGAGCGCTTAAAGCAGGAATTGTAAGAATTAATAGTTTGAAAGTATAA
Organism: Atherix ibis; assembly: GCA_958298945.1. NCBI lineage: Eukaryota > Metazoa > Arthropoda > Insecta > Diptera > Athericidae > Atherix > Atherix ibis. Next base: position 21,879,050 of record OY282605.1, on the reverse strand, counting down.
ATCAAAAACGTTAAATTGTCTATACTAATTTTCCTTAATTTTAATCAACGTTAAAAATCAAGAATCTCTGAAGAGGCGCAAAATAGTAGAAAATGAATCTGGCTCAGACAGACACTCAACATTAAAAATCCTGTGACTCCAGCACACATTATCAACCAAATTTTATAAAAATAAAAATGCATTCTTTACGCCAGATCGGACATAGCATACACTTAAATGCTCCATCATAGTAACACCTACAGAAACAGGTCCATCTCCATCAATGTGTTTTTACCAAAAAAAAAGGATTCCCTCTGGTTTTGAAGCCCACTCATTCCTGTGATAAAAGTCCGTATGAATTTCTTTTATTCCTCAAGGATCGAAGAACACTTAAAAGGACGTCATCTTGGTACTGTCAATAACATCCAATCGAGTATAACCGAGGAGCTGAAGGCAATTCCAGTGGCGGAGGCGTGGTGTCTACTCTTCGTAAGCACTAATACGAAGAGTAGACACCACGCCTCCGCCACTGTATACAAGCTGCCCACGGTAGCCACTTTGAAGGGGATAACTGCGATTCATAAAAATAATGTAAAGTTGTTGAAAAAAACAACAGTTTCATTTCTTTTTTGCCAAACTTTGCATATAGCATAAAATTTATGGGGCATTTTGCAAGTGTGTCGCCGACTAAAATTTGCACATAAATTGCACAAAAACTGTTAATTTTTTTGCTTTTAAGCACTTATTTTTATCACCTAAAAGGTAATAATTATGCAAATTGAACTATTTTTGTGGTTTACCAAAATGACTATTGAAAAATTTTCATTTCCTTTAAAGGACTAAAAGCAGAGAATTTTCGATTTAAAGTGGAGATTTAATTTCATGATTATTTGGAAAATGTTATTTCCGAAAGGACCAAAAACAAAACAATTCCTAATGTTCTTATTCAGATCTATGTCTTCCATTGTCTTAAAGACAATAAATTATATAACCCATGTTTTGTAGACAAAAAAAAAGAAGATTTAAATAAGAACAAAAATTGAACTAAATAATGGTAATTAGATATGTACCTCTATTAAATGGAATGCGATAATTTAAGGACAATAGCCTTTTCTCAAAAATACGAACAAAATTCATTTCTTATATTATCTGCAATGTACTCGAGTACGAAGGGTTTTATTTTCGAATGGCACAAAAGGTTATAGTACCTTTCGTTATAACAAATTAAGCAGCAGAGGGGATACGGGGACAATTAAGAAGTGTATTTACTTCGGCCATTGAACTAGAAAACGTGATTCAAAATAGTTTCAAAGAACCACTTGGGAATTATTCAAATTTTCGTGATTACTAGGTGATTTTATCATCGTTACAACAATGAAACTGAGAGTGTACAATATGACGTGAGAGTGAAAGTATTAGTACGCGCCTATAAAAGGCCTTATTTAATATTCTCGTAAAATGTTTGAAGGATTTTGTTTTTTGTTGGAAATAGGCCAGATGGTAGGATACTCAATCTTAGGCAGTTTACTTATAAGTGAATAATTAATTTGATGACGTTAATCATAGTAATTATAATAAAAAAAAATTTATGACGTAAAGAAAATATTGAATCAAATCCAATTTACCTTCTGGAAAGTAAAATTAAATAAAGCATACTTAAAATTATTATAATACGAGGGTCGTTCAATAAGTCCTTAGAAAATCCGAGAAATTGGTAATGTCGGGAAAGATTTTTTTTTGTAAGTAGCATTATCGACAGGAAAGCTGTCAAAATTTCAGCTCGATCCATAGCGTAAGTCAATTTCTATCGTCGATTAAAGTTAACAACATTTATTTGTGTATAACAATGGAAAAAAGCGAGTGGCTGTCATCCAACATCTCCATTTGAAAGGCTTAAGCCCGAAAGAAATCAAAGCCGAGTTGGATGCAGTTCATGGCACATCTGCACCTGTGTTTGCAATGGTTTACAATTGGGTGAATGAATTTAAATCCACAAAAGACGAACATCGTTCAGGACGCCCAGTTGAGGTGTCTACTCCTGAAATCATCGACAAAATCCACGATCTGATTTTGAACGATCGGCGAATTAAAGTGCGCGAATAAGTTGATGCCACGGGCATATCAAAAGGTACAGTCGCTTCAATTTTGCATGAAAAATTGTCTGTGAATAAAATTTCGGCAAGATGGGTACCGCGTTTGCTCTCAGAAGAGAATAAGCGCAATCGTGTAGTGGACTCTGAGGCTATGTTGGCACTCTTTCATCGCAATCCTGCCGAATTCCTTCGTCGATATGTCACTGTGGACGAAACTTGGATACACTACTACACTCCAGAAACGAAGAGATAGTCATCACAGTGGATTTTCAAGGGTGAACGCGCTCCGAAGAAGGCAAAAACTGTGCCATCGGCCGGCAAGGTGATGGCCACGGTCTTTTGGGATTCGCAGGGCATCATTTTTATCGACAACTTGGAAAAATGGCTTGGCGGACGACGGTTGACTTCCAACGAGGACGTCATTGCTCAAAAGGATGAGTATTTTGCAGAACTTCCGAAATCCTATTTTTTGGACGGGATAAAAATTTTCGGAAAAACGGTTGGAAAAGCGTATAGAGCTAAAAGGAGATTATGCTGAAAAATAAATTTTTTTTTTTTTAAAAACATTTTTTTCCATCTTTTTCTAAGGACATATTGAACGACCCTCGTATATTGCTTGGACCTTGCCATTATGAATGAAGGTTTGCGTGGGCTCAATCGTTTTAAAGTAATTTTTTCAGATTTTTTTTTTGCACATTTCGAGCTGTAATTCGGCTATAACTTTACGGATGTTAGTTTTTAAATGTTAAAAAATTTGAGAATTATTTAAAAAAAAATGATATTTTGGCATAGCCTTACAATATTGGAGATCAATTGACATCATTAAATAAAGTCTAAATTTGTTGTTTCTTATAGCATTGTTTTGTTAAAAGCACACATAGCCCAGATTAAAATCTTTAAGTTTAGGCAAAAAAAAGGTCGATTATAAAGCAAACGAAACTTTTTGCAGTACTCTATTCTTTCGAAGTAATTTTTTAATGACAATCTCTCCTTCAAAATCCGGTTCGATTACACCTTTATACAAAAATGCATATCAATCAGTCACTTTTTGAGAGTAGAATGGTTTCTCTGCAATTACTTGCGGGTTTTCAAAGCCACATAAGCGACACTGTATTTCCACTTGACTTTACTTTCCAAACTACTAATTGGATAACACTATTTAATTTGATTCTTTTATGTAGTAACAAAAACATATTTCAATTATAAAAGTCAGACTAAAAGTATAGACAAAAGAAGATTAATCACAAATTAATGAGACTGACCCTTCCCCCTCCCCCATCTTATATAAGAGGTTGACATATTTTAAAAAAATATGTCTCTTTCTATAAAACCATAGTTTCTAGTTTACTTCCAAACTAATAGAAAAATGCGTAGGTTGATCTAATCAATCCATTTGCCCAATTTAGCGCAGCATACGTGTACATCAAGATTGAACCGACCACGGTCGCCAACAGGGCCCTTCTAGTCTGCCTGGGTCCCCTAAGGCTCGACATAAGGCGCGCCGGTGCCATTATTATCCTCGCAGCCTTCCCACGAACGTATAATAGGTGTTTCTAAAACCGTGACCACAAGTCAATCATCACTTCTAGGTACTTTTGAGATGGTCTCGAGATCACCGTATGTTCGCCAATCCTAATGGTGATACTTTCTCTACTCTTCCTGCCAATGGTAAGGTTAACCTTCGTCTTATGGTCCGCAAGTCTAACACCAGCTACCAGGAGTCAACTTCGAACGGAACCAACAGTCTCATTACAGATCTGTTCTAACTCTTTCACACATTTTCCCACTACGACCATAGCAACATCTTCAGCGAATGTGATGATTCTCGCCTCCTCTGGGATATGGACCCCTAGAATACCATCAAACATCACATTCAATAACAGAAGACTAATAACCGGACCGCATTAAAACACCCTTGTGATCCTGTATGATCTTAAACCCCCTCCCCCCCTACACCAGCTGCTCGACCGTAACACACATTGGGCCTAGGGCGTCAAGGATACAATCACATCTCGCAGAGCATTCTTTACATTAAGGATTATGATAGCACCGGACCTTATGGATCCTCTTCTGCACCGTTTGCCGTATCAAAGACCAAATCAATAGCATCCAAGGTAGAGCGTGCCCTCCTGAAGCCAAATTAGATTTCGGTGAACTCCACCAATCGATTGTATAGAATGCGTTCGAGGATTTTACCCGCCATGTCCAGTAGACAAATTGGGCGGTATGACAAAAGATTTCCAAGTGGTTCCTTCCCTTTGGTAGTAGCACCAGAACTTGCCTTTTCCAAAGTTGTGGAGAATTGACTCTGTGGTGTGCATTTTGGTCTAAGGAGAGATTCTTACCGTCGATTCTAAATGCTATGACCATTTGATATCCGCTTTTTTTTTTATCTAGACTTGAAGATTTTATTCCAAAGCATATGCTGTTTCAACAAAACAGCACCACAAGCCACAAAACCCAATAAATTTTACTTTCATTGTGCAAAAAATTCCCAGGACACGTTTTTCGGAAATTTTATAATGCCAATACACTGCCAAGACAACACCATTTTATGCCGCTATACTTTGTTTTATTTAACTATAGAGAAAACATGAATTAATGACCGGAATTACAGCCTGAACTGTGCGAACTAATCATCGGAAATTACCTCAAAAGCATCGGGTGCCGCGTGTAATCTCATAATAGCCATCTAAATATTGTTATATTGTATTTTATGTATATATAATAGCAAGGTTCAAACAACATAAATAAATAAAAAAATCTTTATCTAAAAAAAAATCATTTTTGCATTATTTAATATTTATTATCACAATTAATATATTAATCAATTAAAATATAAAGCTTTCTGTTAAAAAACAAAGATTTTTGGTATAATATTTATTTTTTTGTTATTTAATTAAATATCAGAACATAATTTTGCTATAATGAAAGATATTTAAATAGTCAATTATCTCATGATAATATGTGTATACTTAAAAATACAAATGTTATTATTTTAATATTTTTCCTTAGTATTTAAAAATTTAAAAAATCATATCAGGTATCACGATAGTCCTAATAAATGATTATCCAACTTTATAAAGTATAATAAAATAAAATAAATTCAACATTTATATTTTGTTATAATTTTTCTTTTATTATATTTTTTAAACTATGCCATTATGCATTAAGTATATTTTATTTAAATAATTGTTATAAGACATCCTGCGGAGCTCCATCGTTTTGAGGTAATTTTTACTGATTTTTTCACACATTCCGGGTTGTAATTCGTTCATTTATTGATGGGTATAGACTTTTAAATGCTCTTAAAAATATCTGTGTATATATAATATTTCACATGGTTTTATAAGAAATAGTGTAATGGAGTCATATCACACGATCTTGGAAACCAATTGATATCACACAATATCGTATTTATGCGTCCTAGAAACTTTTTTCATAATAAAGCCAAAATTTGATGGGTTGTGTGGCTTGTGTTAAATTTATTAGGATTAGATTAAAATTTTTAAGTTAAGGTCAAAAAATTTCTATTGTCATACGACCATAGACCTCAGAATCGATGGTAAAGGTGTGTTCTCTCTAATTTTCAAAAAAGAGCTAGTAATAATATTCAGACCAAAATTTACACCTGACTTTTACTTCTCGCTAATAGACTGGCTGTTCCACAGTTATGTACGGCCTTTAAAAGCCCTATATATGGTAATTTTGCTCATTGACATGTCCAACGAGCACGAAATGAGCCTCACCGCTGAAGAAAATATTGTCGAAACGTGGTTACGGTAGATTCCACACTTTTGTAAAAAAAAATTATAATACTGGTTAAACATTTCATAGTGTAAAATGGCACATGTCAAACTAAATAAATGCCGCCCTGATTGACAGATATATTTGACAGCTGTCAAATGACAGGGCTTGTTCTTTCCGAACTACAAAATATATAACCTTGCACATGAGAACCGATTAATTTTCATTCTCTCCATGACCAAGCAATATTCTTCGTTTAATTTTTTCTATACTATTACTGCCCACAAAACTTTTGTTAAATTAAAATTATCGATCGAAACAAAAATATTATATCGACATAAAAAAACATACATCGGATAAATAGAAACATAGTCATAGATGAACTTAATTTTTATATAAAAGTTGGCGACAACCTTGAAGTTATTCGATTAATTCGAACAAAATGTATTAGGACAGAGGAAAAAAAAAACAAAAAACAAAATATACAACAAAAATAGTAACATAAATAATAAAATTTCCTCTACGTCCATTGGACGATAATAATTTCAAGTCAATCAAATCCTTATAATATATCGAAACGATCGATATTTAATGCTGCTTCCCAAAAGGGGGATATGATAGAATAAAGTCCTTTTTAGAATGAAAACAAAGCAATTTTTTCTTTAATATAAAATTTTACATCTATTTTAAGTTTTTATTTCTTAAGTCAATAAGAACAAAATTATAGGAAAAAGCATTATTTGAAGAGAATCAATAATAAAAATATAAGGAAAAGCTTTTATTGAATGTTCTAAAAAGTTAGTAGCGCGTGAAAAACGCTGCCATTTTTAATGGCGATTCTTATAATATTTTCGACCCTAAAAATTTCAATCTTTTTACTAAATATCCTACTTAGATAAATATATATATTTTCTGAAATTTACTACTTACCGCATTATTATACATAATTGCTTATTTAATTAGTAAATATTATTAAACTTAAGCTCAAATACTATTGACGATGAGTGATGAAAAGTTTATTCTTTTGTGAAGGATTGAATTTGTTTTTATTTCATATTTCCAGACATACTAACGTGGTTAGTATTAGTTTCGAAGCTTTTCTTTTGGGAAAAATTTCACTTTCCTTTTACTTTTTCTCTTTTCTTTGCCCCAATTAGATGCACACTTGACATTTTACTATACACACAACATATGAAATATTAAAGAAAAATTTCCCTTTAGACAAATTTTCTTCATTCTCATGTGTAATGATAGCGTGATATACTGTACTTTAGTTGTCGTATATACTCGTTATATTTACATATCATATAGTAGTAATTATTTGTGTTAAATTTACAACAACTTGGGAACATTTGAAAATTTCAAAAATTTATTTTATATAATAAAATTTTATACTAACAACTTGGTATGAAATATTAGAAATGGGTAACTTTAAAAAGCCAACAAGGCAATCATAGCATGAATGTCATTGTTCTGAATTTAGTTGTTCCTATACTCTATAAAAAGGATAATTTTTACCTCTAGAAATGAGAGCATATAGTTACTCGTAACTAGATACATACACATATATACACTGTAGGCTAAAAGTATGCGACCATTTTATTTTTGAAGGGAGACAATTTCATAAAACTAGGAAATTTTTATGAATAAGCATTTTTGCTGAAAAAATCTACTTTGCATTAAATCGATCAGTTTTTCCTTTGAAAGGATTTTTCACAAGTTTTCCACAATTTTCTACAAGGACAATACCGTTGTACTCTTCTGTTGAGCTGATTCTATAAAACTATTATGAGTTTGAGATCGGGTGGGTGACGACAGATGCAGTTAAAAGCAAATAAGTCAGTAAATATTAAGCTACACGATTTTCTCCTTCCAATGGTTTGATGTCAAATCGTTTAATTCTACGAACATTTTGCCATTATACCATATTACACTGCTCGTGTGCGTGCACGATTTTTGTGCGTACACGTGCAAATTTTCCTCTTCACAAGAATGTAGCAGGTGAAATTTAACGAATTTATATTTTAACATTTGACAGTTCCCATATTTACTGGTGCATTCATTCGTATTTATTTTATTTGTGATAAAGTTTATTTAATTTATGACTTTAAGACTCTGCGCGCGCTGCTTAGCCCCTTTAATAAATAAAACAATGCAAGTGGGCATCAATATTTTTTGGTATTCCTACTCTAGACCAGGTAACGTATAGTTGACAATAGACAAGGTAAGAATTTTCTAAATTCAATCTGTAACAACCTTGGGCTATGTTGATTGTAATTACGAAATTAAGGCGTACTGGAAGAAACTGAAATCGCTTGAAATCAAGAGGGGCAAAATGGATGGAATCAGAACTTATTTTTTAATATTTCAAGAAATAATCCATTATTTTCCCGCTAGATGGCTGTAGTGATATATATCACTTAAAGTTTTGATGAAAAAAGTTCAGATTTGTGCTCGTTGAAAAAGTGACATTCTGTATTAAAAAAGAAAATCTTTTACAGTTTTTTGATTGTCGATTCAGTTATGAGTTATAGGGTATAAAAGATGGATGTTAACAAAAAGTAAATTTTGTATACTCGTATTTTACAATTTTGCTTTGATAAAGGAGAAAATGCAAGTCAGGCGATTGAAATTGTGAATGGTGCTTATGGTCCCGATACTGTCATAGCCATTTATGCGCAACTTTTGTTTCGTCGATTCTGTTTCAGTATTTTTGATGTTAAAGATCAGAAAATATCGATAAAATCATGCAAATGATCGAAGCAAACACGAATTGACGAAAAAAAATATGATGGTGCGAATTTCCATTTGTGGAGCCTTAGCCAAACGGAACGAAATTTATGCATTTCTTAAAAGGATGGTGACTGCGGATGATAAATTGATCACATACGACAATATTGTGCGAAAACAATCTTGGTCAAAGTGAGGTGAAGCGGATTAAGCTGTGGCCAAACCAGTGCTAATGGTCAAGAAGGTTTTGCTGTGCTAAACAGTAAATTCGGAGTTCTACTGTCAACTATTGGGCAGTTTAAAGCTGGCGATTGAGCAGAAGTGGCCAAAATTGGCCACACACACGTCTATAGTGACTCGGCAGTAACTCCGGCAGCTTGGTTGGGAAGTTTTGATGCATCCACCTTATAGTCGGGACTTGGCACCAAGCAATTCCCATCTTTTTGTATCATTGCAAAATTTCCTTAATAATAAGTAATTGGCATCGAGAGAAAATTGTGAAAATCGCTTAGTAGAAAAAAAAACAACAACAAAAAATTCGTCAAATTAATCAAATTGTTTTTTAACTGATCGAAAAGGGCTCTGACCTGAAAGTAAAAAAAAAACAAAATTTTCGATGAGTTTCAATTGAACAAATTACTTCTAAGAGTATAAAAATGGCATTAAGAAATTTCCCAGTGAAATTGAAAATGCCAGTATTCACAACAGGTGATTTACTACAAAAAATAGGTAATTGTAAATGAATTTGAAATTTTAACTAATTGTTCTAGGAGTAATTTTTTTAAGGGAGTTCCCCCCACAGACTTTAGAGAATATCGCTTGCTGTTTTTACTATGGAATATATTTTTTTATAATTAATTAGGAAATTTAAAAAAAAATTATTATTAATTATAATCGAAGTATATAGTGTTCAATTTACTTTTATCGTAAATATCCTGTTTCTATTTCGTTAAAGGACTTCCAGATTTTTATTAATATATTTCTACTACCACATACAAAATAATCCATTTTACAGTTTGAAAAGTATAATTCTGTAATTTAATAACTATTAAATATATTTATTATTTTAGGAAAAATTTATTTAGCCTTAAATTTGCCATTTTATATTATGGATTATTAATTTATAAAAAGTGGGCTAATTGGGTTCTGAAGATTTTCCGAACAAATTTTCCTTGGAACGAGATTTTCCAAACAAAATTTTCTTCAACCTGGTAAGGCTCATTTCTCACTTGATGGATGTAAAAAATAGGCAAAATTTTCATATATTAGGCTCTGAAAACCTAAAAATTACTGTTCAAAAATTATTGTGTTTGTAAAGAACGTGTAATGGGCCCTTATTTCCTTGAAAATGCAGAAGGAGAGATAGTTGAGTGAGTAGTTTAAAAATTTTCTATAAAAGCTGTAATTCTCCTGTAACCATGTTTTGTGCATAATGTTCTTTTAAGCGATATGAGGCTCAGTTCTTAATTGGTAGATACGTCAATAAACAAAAAAAATCCATAATTAATTTGTAAAAAAGCCATTATGTTGGGTTGATGCAATAGTTATGAGCGTTTTTTATGATCATAGGTAAAAAAAATTTTACTTCAGAAATGATGAATAGTATCTTCTTTTAAATGATTCCATTGTATAAAGGATGCTTTCCCTCTACTTTCTATTCAGTTTTGGCCTGGCCAGAGTACAGTGAAGAGCCCTTGTATTTTTTCAAAATGTCGGTCGATAAAGTGCATTTACGTCATTGTTTACTTTATGAATTCCGTAAAGACAATACCGCAAGTGTGGCAACCAAAATCATTTGCGAAGTGTATGGAGCAGATGTCATCAAAGTTCGACAGGTACGAAGATGGTTTCAAAATTCCGATCTGGGAATTGATAAGCTACGTACCGGGCGGTTATTGAAGTTTGATAACGACAAGTTAAAAGTCATAATTGACACCAATCCACGTCTAACCACCAGGGAGATCGCGTCATTGATGAGAGTCAACCAAACAACCGTATTAAGACATTTGAAGCGTATGGGGATGGTTTTGTGGTACGACGTTTGGATACCTCATCAATTTATTGGATCGTGTTTCAACGTGCGGTGCTTTGAGTGCGAGACAAAAACATGAACTTTTTTTGCATCGTTTGGTAACGGGAGATGAAAAATGGGTCGTGTACAACAACGTGACAAGAAATAGACATTGGGCTATACCTGGACAAGCTCCATTAATAACTTCGAAACCCGGAATCCATAAAAAAAAAGTTATGCTTTGTGTTTGGTGGGATTGTAAGGGTATTGTGTATTTTGAACTCTTGAAACGCAATCAGACAATTACAGCAGAATGATATTGTCAGCAGTTATCCAAATTGAACATCGCCCTTCAAAAGGATAGACCAGAATTGGTAAACAGAAAAGGGGTAGTGTTTCATCACGACAACGCCCGACCACATGTGGTTATGATGGCCCAACACAAGCTAAATGAGTTGAATTGGGATGTTATCAAGCATCCACCGTATTCTCCAGATCTTGCTCCTTCCGATTTTCATTTATTCCAATCACTGCAAAATTTTTTCAATGATAAAAAATTTGATACAATAGAGCAGGTAAAAACATCCTTTACTACATTTTTCGCATCAAAATCCACGGAATTTTACACTAATGGTATTAATAAGTTGATAGGAAGATGGGAGAAGGTTATAAGAACGGATGGAAATTATATAATTGATTAAATAAATAATACAAATCTAAAAAAAAAAATGTTTAATTGTATATGTCAAAAACGGCCATAACTTTTTCATCAACCCAATATTTACAAAAATTGATTGTTTACTGTGAATTCTAGTCTGAAGAAGTCATTGGCCTATATTCCTTTAAAACATGAAGAAAGAGAGACAGTAACCACTAATTCTATGGCCGTACTCGATAACCGAGCTTTTTTTGACCTATATTTATAATTTTAATCTAAAATATATGCGGTTTAAAAAAAAAACAGTGCCACAAGCTGCACAACACAATAAATTTTGGCTTTTTTTGCGCGAAAAGTTCCCAGAACGCATAATTTCGAGATTTGATAATTTTAATAAGATTTCAAATCGTTTGATTCGACACTCTTAAATTTTTAATTGTAAAACTACCATATACCACATAAAAAACATATTTGGTCAAATAATCTTAAAATTTTACAGCATTTAAGAAGAACATCCATCAAATAATGGCCGAATTGCAATTCGAATTGTGCGAAAAATCTTAAAAAATTATCTCCAAAAAATCGAATCCTGCAAGAAGTCTTGTGGCAATCATTAAACAAGTGTTACATTTTTTGCATAGTGTTAAGATTTAAATAATCAAAATTTCCATTTTCCATGTATGGTATTTTATTCAACTTTTTTTTTACAGACCATGAATTGGTTAAGCAAAATATTTTTAAGAAACTTAATAGGAAATATTAATTATTAAAATTTTCATAGTGTAAAATAAAAATTATACGTGTAATATTTTGAAGTTTTTTTTTTTAGTCTTAAAATAAATTATGAGAATTGAAAATCGTCCAATAGATGGCACTAAAGTCAGAGAGGCATTATGAAGTTACCTTTAAAATGGCAACAAATTATAAAACAAAATGCCGCATATTTGACCCCAAATCAGACAATCCGAACAATGTTAAATAATATTTTGAAATAATGGATTTATTTATCCTTAAATCAATATTTAAAAATTTATTTATTGTAGAGAATTTGTTGTTATCAAGGTGGTAGCATACTTTTGGCCAGTAGTGTATGTCATTGCAAGGAGTAAAATCGCATAAACGAATTAAGTAAATAAATATACGCGTACGTATTTGCACAAATTTCTACCTTATTCGAATTTTGTTCAAATATTTATGTTATATGCAGCTAAATAGTAATACGACATAAGAAATATAATTTTACTTTTATTTTCTCTGAGAATATATAACAAAATATATTTTCGAATACAAAACAAACTTTGGTGACTAAGCCCCTACACTATTGGGACGTTCAAAGGTTAAGTATTATTAATTTTTTTTTTGCTCCATATGTACGAGTATGTACGTAAGCAATAAATCTATTTTAGCCTACTTGAGTCAATGTAAATTATTTCGCTGGTAAAGTCTAAGCATAAATAAAATCGAAGCTACTGTTGTACAGGACATTGGTCTTTGGAAACTTGTGTTTTGAGCAAATACCAATGCGAAGTATTAGCCACGTTGGAGAGGAGAATTTTCCGAATAATCTTTGGCTTCCTATATGAGGATGGACGACTCCGCTTCGAAGACAGCTCGATTGTGGCTGAAATCGAGCTTAATAAGCTGCGGTAGTTGGGTTGAGGGAGATTTTGCCAGGAAAGTTATTTATGGTCCCAGAAGACGAGGCATGGAGCAGCGACATCAGCGAGCAGGAGCAGACTGGACTCCGATGATGATGAAATCTGTTATTTGATTACAATTGAATAATATAAAAATAAAAATATTTTAAAAAATCTTAAGTGTACAAAATGTAGTGAAAAACTGCTGGGATTTCGTTTCGTAAAGAAAACTTCTAGCATTTTGAAAGATAAATGATGTTTAGAAATGTGAAAAAGTTTTTGTACTTTTTTTATTTAAGAAATAGTAAGTGTTAATTTTTTTGTTGATAAACGACAACTTGTACATCACAATTTAGCCGGGAGCAGTTGAGAAATAATCGAAATTGCCCGGATTATACATACTTCATGATGACAGTGTAATCTCTTAAAATAAGTAATCGGTTATTTTGGGTAGTGAAGTGAACACATTGAATTAATGAATCATTTATCTATCTAGGATGGTCCTAATGTGTCATCAAATATGTAATTTTTTGTTGGTTGCTCCTAGTACTATGAATTAAGGATAAAATGAGTGGACATCGATTTTCATCTTCTCAAGACACATTTTGTATACATCAATTTTGGATAAGAACAAATAACATTATGGCTAATATTACTAATTGAAAAAAAAGTGCATCATAAATTAAAGGAATGTTTATTTTTCTTCATAAATTCAGGGAAAAACTCTTAAGTACATATAAAAATTGAATTTTGGTTCTATGGTAAACTGCAAAAGGATATTTTTTATAACCAAAAGTAAACTAAATATTATCATTTTAAATTTCTAGATTTTAATAGTAAAAAAATAATTTGGTAGGTCCTGAAATATTCTGTAAATAAAATTGCGAACTAAATTTAATAAATAATTTTATTATTTTTATAAATGGCCTTAAAATGTTCTATAATTTTTTAATAAATAATTTTTTTTAACATGAAAAAATTTTGAAAACCAAATTAAAAAAAATTTCTTGGGAAAAAATTAGTTGCCGACAGAGCGACAACTGTTTGAGTCCATCATTAGTTTTCCTTCGACGGTTATTGTGATTACTCATAGAAGGAATATTTTACTTTAACAGCAAGTAAAATAGGAATTTCAAAATGGGAACTAGGAAAAAATTAGCTGCTAACAGTACGACAACTGTTTGAGTCCATCATTAGTTTTCCTTCGACGGTTATTGTGATTACTCATAGAAGCAATATTTTACATTAACAGCAAGTAAAATCGGAATTTCAAAATGGGAAGTGGGAAAAAATTAGCTGCCAACAGTTCGACAACTGTTTGAGTCCATCATTAGTTTTTCTTCGACTGTTATTGTGATTGCTCGTAGAGGTAATATTTTTCTTTAACAGTAAGTAAAATAGGAATTTCAAAATGGGAACTAGGAAAAAATTAGCTGCTAACAGTACGACAACTGTTTGAGTTCATCATTAGTTTTTCTTCGACAGTTATTGTGATTACTCATAGAAGCAATATTTTACATTAACAGCAAGTAAAATAGGAATTTCAAAATGGGAAGTGGGAAAAAATTAGCTGCCAACAGTTCGACAACTGTTTGAGTTCATCATTAGTTTTTCTTCGACAGTTATTGTGATTACTACTAGAAGCAATATTTTACATTAGCAGCAAGTCAAATAGGAATTTCAAAATGGGAAGTGGGAAAAAATTAGCTGCCAACAGTTCGACAACTGTTCGGGTCCATTAGTTTTTCGTCGGTAGTTATAATGATTATTCGAAGCGCATTATTTTATTTAAACATCAACTAATATAGAAATTTAAAAATGGAAAAAAATTGAATAGGAAAAAAATTGTACAAATTAAAGTTTAAAAATGAAGATTTTTTATTTATCGAAATTGGGCGTCAAATAGGCAGAAATCACATAGTAGTTTTTTTTTAAGATATCCAAAAAATTATGGCAAACGACAAACTGGAAGTGTAAAATTAAATGGAGGAAAGGGAACTATTATAAGGAAGGCATTGAATTCTTCCTTGAGCATAAGACAGATTGCAGCAAAAGTTGGAGTGCCATCAAAACTATGGACTGGAGACTCAAGCGATTTTTTTAGGCTTCTCTGTCGAATGAAAATCAGTTTTGTCTGGATGGATTAGATAACTACTCTTATTATTTCCACGTTTTCAGGAAGGACCCAAAGTATTTGTCAATCCACCATAATAGGATCGGTTCAGTTATGGTATGGGGAGTTGGTAAAATAAACAGCAATAAAGTACAAACAGCTGCCGGAATATCAATGGAACAAAATAAATGATACAGGACAATAACGATGATGAATTTTTCAACAGGATAATGCACGAATTGTAAAGGAATGGTTTGACGAAAAAAGCATTTACTGTTTGGACTGACCAGCATAATCTCGTTATATGAAAATCATGAAAAATGTGCGTAAAATACTGACGCGAAAAATTTATAACGGAGAAATCAAGTACACCGGATACTACAGAATTAATAGATGACATTAAAATTAATTTTAATAATATTTCTAAAATAATTTCAACAACAAAAAAACTGCATGATTCAAATCTTTACTTTTATTTACTAACCTATCCTGTTTTACAATTGAGATTTTTTTAAATAGCGGATACAGTCCGACATCTGTTTGAGTCCATTAGAAAAATATTAGTATGATGTCAGTTATTTTTCAACAAATAAATTATTTTAAAAAAACCACAGAAATCCCCCCCATTTTGCTTAAAGAAGGCTTTTCCCGTACATCTGTTTGCACAAATACGACCTGTAACAACAAAAAATTTCCGTAATAATGTGGAATTGTTCCAAACAGTTGTCGGACAGTGTAAAAAATTCATCCCATAATATTATTTATATAGAAGTTCTGAGCGTCAAAATAATAAAATATCTTGATTTATTTAAAAAGAAAATAACAAAAACTCATCAAAATGATTTCTGAATAATAAAGAGACGATAATGGATTTTAGAGCTTGAAAATTCATAAAACAATGAATAAGAACATAAAATGTTAATAAATGCGATAGTACAACGTCGGCTATAAAATTAAACCAAGTACACAAAATACTGTATAAATACTGTCGCGTAGTTACATAGTTGATGATGGTTAAACTTGATTGATATTACGCAAGGGAATTATACGCCGTTAGCGAAATATTTACCGACAGATGTCACTTAGTAAAATTTTACCCACTGGTATATGGTCGGCGATAAAAAGCAATTAACTAAATTGTATTATCCTTCGAGGTATTATTAAAATAGACACTTTTCTTTTCGGTAAAAATGGCTTAGTTTTTTTAATAGTAGTTTTTTTTATTTTACTAAATGCAAATTATACAATAAAAAAGGATACAAATAAGAGCAAAATAAAATCATTAACAAAAAAAAACCATGCAATTGCAATATTTAAAAATATAAGATTTAATTCACCCTCATTATTAAATTGTCCTTTGATAGTGGTCTTTACTAAAAAAAAAATTTTAATTACAAACAATTATAATTAAAGTTATAAAAATTCGACTTTTGCCATTTAATTCACAATCAATTCCGTTTTAATTGTACTTTTATTAAAAACAAGGGTTATTCAAATTGCACTTCGGAAAGAATGGTTTTATAAAGTACATTTAAAATTTAGATTTTGATAAAATTTTTATTAAATTATATTGATTGAACCTTGGCCATGCATATTTAAAATGACTGCCACAAAACAGCTTGCAAGACTTGATCTTATTGGGGAAATTTTTTAAGATATTTTCACACATTTCAGGCTGTAATTTGGCCATTACTTGACGTATGTTGATTTTTACGTTTTTCCAAAATTGAACACAATTTTTTGTTTAGCTTTACAATAAAAAAGTCTAACAGAATCAAATCGCACGATCTTTGAGACCAATTGACAACACCAAATCTCAAAATTATGCGTTCTGTGAACTTTTCGCGCAATAAAGTCAAAATGTTGCGTTTTTTTTTACTTAAACCAGATTAAAATATTCAAGTTCAGGCCAAAAAAAATTTGGTTATCATACGACTCAGGAATGAAGGTAAAGATCTCTCCTGAAGATGGCGTCGGTTTGTATAGAATAAATACGAACCAACGCCATCTTCAGGCAAAAATTCACAACAGACAGTCGCTTTTTGCGAATACAATGACTTCTCCACAGTCTCTTGTAAGTTTTCAGACCTCTTCATATGAAAAATTTTGTTTATTGACGTATACACCCACATAGACATGATGCTTAGCGCTGAAGAAAATTTTATTCAAAATATCAGCATCCGGGTTGTTCGGTAATCTCTAATATCGTTTGGCCAACTTAAATGATATATAGCTTTGACAGCTGTTAAATGACAGGTCTGTACTTTCTGAACTACGAAATAGATAACCCATTATAATGACATTAGCTTGCTGGAATATCCAAAAAAAAATAATTAAAAAAACCACATCAGGACGAAATGATATATTTCCAATTTAATATGAAATAGTTTGTTTTCACTCATTTGGACATAAGTCGTCCATTATTATTGCAGAATGATTGGATTAATAGCCATTCGATGGGACAAGTTCAAATGACTGCACACACATTAGTGGTATTCAAAAGTGAACTGCTCCAATAAAATGGATTAAAGCCACTTTCGAAAGCATTGAAATTGGAGTGACCCTGCTCCCTATCAAATGATACTCGTTAATAATTCGTTGCTTTTTCCTACAAAAATAACATGTATAGAAAATGGTACTATCGAATGTGCTGGAGTGTATGCAATTACGAGTATGCTGGAGGATGTGTGGTTTAAAAACGAATTCGAATCGAAAAGAACGAAACTACAATAATCCGATTCCGATAAAATTTGAACATAAACACACTATCGATTCTGTACAAGCGAAACATTTTTATTTTAAAACTTCATTACAAGCTATTTGCTGTTTATCGGAATCGTAAGCTGATTTTTATGAAAAGGTACGTGCACAATTCAAAATTACGAGTATCAACAAATCTTTTAGGTAATTAGTAATGCAAATGATATGTTTTTCACTAATTTTTTCTCTTAACAATAATCGTAATTTATGCGTTGCGTTTTCCTTCGTTATTGTTGATAATTTATGTGACAATTTGGATAAAATTCAATTAATATGTGACAATTTGGTGTGTTTTTTTTTCTTCTGTTTTATTGTACTGGATTTTAAATATATTTAAAGTAGTAAAAAATATTTTTCGAGGATAAGAAAATTTTAGCGAAAGTTTTCACACGTAAAAACTACGATATACGCGGTGTTTCAGAAAAGTAATTACAGGCGACATTACAGATTTCCAATTTATATATAGTTGGTACAATAGGTTTCCTAGAATACCGTCCGATAACTTATCGACCCTATAAAGGTGGTATATGGAATAGTGAAATTTTGGAGCAAAGATGTGCCACCAAATTGTGTGTAACTCGCAAGCTTGAATTACGATGTAGCAAACGTTTTTCTTGTAAAATTTATGGAGAAGAATTTAACAACGAGTTTTTGTCATAAAAAATGACTCCTGTGATTGCCCAGTCCCCCTATACTGGACGACGAACCTCACTCAGGAAGTCCTTTAACATCGAAAACTGTTGCGAACAAGTGAGGGCACTTACTAATCGATTAATATTGAAACCGATGACAACTTTTTAGAAGACTCAGAAAAAGGAGTCTTCGCGTCAGATCGGATATTGCAGATTCTTGGATGCTCAACAATAAGAGGCCATCAACGATTTTTTGTCGGAGAAATGATTCCTGCGGTTCCGCAATTCTATATTCATCTGATATCAATCCATGTGACTTTTTCTTTAAAAAAAATGACGAAAAAAAATTTTCTTAAGAAAAAAACTTGAAAGTAGCTAAAGCTAATTTCAGTTGAAGCCTTCCAGCACTGCTAGGAAAAGTGAAAACAACGCCTTCACAGATGCAAAAGATTTGAATTTTGCGCCATTTTATTTGCGGTTAAGTGTTGCCAACGAAAACAAAAAGACAGTGTGACAGCTGACAGTTCATGGTTATTTAAAATGGAGCGCTACATGAGAGAACAACGCGTTTTCTTTTCATTGTTAAGCAATATTTTTAAAATAATGAAGATTTGGCAACTACAGTTAGCAATTTTTCGTATAAAATATGGTCGGAAAAGTGATTTAACTTCATCAACTGTGAAGAGATTAATTAAAAAATTACGGAGACTGGATTAATTAGTGATCTTAAGCAGTCTGGCTCTCTTTCAAGAAGTCGTTCAACACAAAATATCCAAGCAGTTCGTGAGAGTGTTGCTGAGAGTTCAGGAACAT
Source organism: Atherix ibis (assembly GCA_958298945.1). Lineage (NCBI taxonomy): Eukaryota > Metazoa > Arthropoda > Insecta > Diptera > Athericidae > Atherix > Atherix ibis. The sequence goes on along the minus strand of OY282605.1, from coordinate 21,859,877 downwards.
CAATTTGGAACTGAAGCCTATTGAATACATTATGGAACAACAAGTGGATGCTGATTTTTCGAACAAAATAATCTTCTGCGGTGAGGCTCGTTTTCATCTTGATGGCTTGTCGCATTTGAGGTTCAGAAAATCCACGAGTTGAGAAAGAAATGCATCTACAACGTGTTACCATTCTTCTTCGAAAATTCACCTGGTCAGGTAATAACAGTTAATGGTGCTCCTTATCGCGACATGATAATCCAGGTTTTTGTGCCTACACATAAATTGCAAGATAAAGATATAAACGACATGTGGTTTCAACAAGATGGTGCCAAATGCCCCCGAGAAACAATTTAATTACTGCTTCTTGCGTGAATTTGGGATACTCTATATAAACCTAAAACTATATCTTCTAACCAAATACCAATTTGATCAGTCGGGAAAAGAAAAAAATAAAAGCGGTACTATCATGTGTCTTCTAAGGAAAAAAATTCAAAACCCAAGAAGTATTTTTTTTTTAAACAAAATTTCCAGAAAGTATTTTCTTAATACAATTTCTCTAGAAGACATTTTTAAGGTCATTGTTGCAGTGAGAAAACATATTCGTCTAAGGAATTTCTAAACATCCTATAATGTTTATTTATTCTGTTCAAAACTTTTTTTTTGAAATAAACAAAAATAAATTAAAAAAATACTCTTTGAATGGTTATCGGATGTTTTTATTAATGCTTCACTCACTTTAGTTTTCATCAAAGCAAATGCAATTTAATGACGCTCAGTTCACTGCAGCACCATCCATTTTTACGTGTATAACGTGTATTTTGTTTATTTATAAAATTTTAAATTGTTCCAACATTTCCAAAACTTTAAGTTTATTTTTGGATATAATAACGTACATTTGTCCAAAGGTAGATTCTTTCGGATTGATTAATTTATTCAATCGATGGAAAATTTTCTTTATCCTATCAAAGATATACATTAAAAAATTCCATTTTCCAGTACATTTTAAGGATTTCATAGAACTTTAACCGTTTTGATTATTGTAATTCTTCGTTTGTACTAATAATAATAGTTTTTATTTTGCCACCTTCAAAATACGCTCCATTTCAAACGACAACGATTAAATCACTCTGCAAAATACTTTTTATAAGCACTTGTTGGTATAACCTTTAGTTCCTTCTGAGAATTCCTCGTTATGGGTTCATTGGATTCAAAACGTCTTCCACTAGATGGTAATTTCAGTTTGGGGTACAGCAAAAAGCCTCATAATCCTCAGAAAAAATTGTTCGTTAACGATTTATCGCTTCAGAAGATATTCCGAATCAACAACACCAGGACTTTGACGTGCTTTTTCGCTATTGCGTCATTATGGAAATGACATTCCGAAGCTAATTGACTGGTTTGCATATCAAACTCATAAGGCCACTTTCATCTGCCATTATATTATGGGTTTTATGAAAGCAGAATTTAAATTGACTCATTCAAGCAATTTTGCAGTAAATTCAGCAGCTTCGGGGCCAACCGTGCTACGACACGTCTCATGACCAAAACGTCAACTTAAATGGTTCGAACATATTCGTAAGACATGTTCAGATCCTGAATCATCTCTCTTAAGCTAGAATGACGACCTTCCATCACAACTGTCTTCACATTATCGATGTTTTCGACAGTCGAAAAGGTTTAAGGTCGACCGGAACGAGTCAAGTCTTCAAATACTTCTCGAACATCTTTGCATACTTTTTACAATTCTAATACTTGTGTCGATTTTCATAATTGACTCATCCTAAGACATGTTCAACATACCAACGATTGACTACAATAAATTTCGTTGCCAATATAAAATTTCAAGAAAATTCTATATTTAATATCGCAGAGCACACTTGACATCGACTAAAAAAACCAATAAGCTGTACACATGTTCATTGGCAGATCCCCGTGACAATTATGTCCATTAGTACCAACTTAACAGCAAAACGAAAAGAACAGACCTGTTATTTGAAAGCTGCTAAATACTCGTATATTTATGTCAACTTAGGTGGTTATTGTGTAGTTAAAAATCAAACATACGCCGATGTCGTACTGGAATAGCGAAATTTTCGTGTATGGGGCTCTGGAAAACCACAAGTGACTATCGAGAAGCCATTGTAATCGCGGAAAGCGACTGTCTGGTCTATATTTCTTAAAAAATTAAGAAGAAGATACCGTTATCGTCATTTCTGAAGAGCTTCTTTGGACTGAACTTGAAGATTTGTATCTGGAGCATATGTGGTTTCAACAAAACACGACAAATTTTCACATTATTATACTAAAAATTTCCACAAAGACACGTGACTTCGAAATTTGGTGATACCAATTATTCTCTGACTCAAAAAAGAAAAATTACCTCAAAAGGATCGATTCTTGCAAAAAGTCTCTGTTCTTCCAAAGAATGGAGTTCTGCAAAAAGTTTTGAATAGTAAATTTAGTCCGCGAAAAATAAACAAATTTCCGCAGCAGTAACAAATTTTCTAGTTAATATGCAGGAACGGTTTTAGAAACGATTAATTCGCTTTTGAAAGCACTCAAAACTCCAATATTTAGAGTGACAGAAGAATGCAAGAACGTCAATGTCATCTTAACATAAGACACCAAAAATTCACCGTCTTTAAACTTCATTCAGCGATATGCAGCTATGGTAGGATGGCTGTGGAATGGTAAAGAGCTAATAAAGTTGTAGCTATCGTTAAGAGTACCAATCCACCCAATTCCTCCAAAAATTTACCAAATAAACGATATTGAATTTAATAGTTTGAAACTTGCAGAAAATAGAAAAAGTTGTACAAAAATAAGTACAAGGAGGCATAAGCCGCCATTTTTTTTTGAGGTGATCTCAAAAAATATCCAACATTATTTTGGTAAGAAAATTTTTAGTTTACAATAAATATAATAATAGGTGTAAAAATAGCATTTATAAATTTATTAAAAAATATGTCAAGTATTTTATTTTTCTAATCAAAAATTGAAGGAGCGAACAAAATATTGAAGGGGGTTCTGGGACAATCCTTAAAATATAAAGACCAAAAGTAGTTAGGTTCTTTTGCAATATAACAAAATAAAAAATATTTTTAAAAAAATAATTAAATTTACATAAAAATTAAAATCAAAAATATAAATTTGTTAGAGTTGTGAAAAATTGTTTCTGATTACATAATACACATTTCTCAAAGTTAAATCACAAGTTATCAAAAATAATAACACTTAAAAACACACTAATTCTGAACCTGGAAAAAAATAATTAAAATATAAACTTTTATTAAAGGATATTTATTTTGTGTAAAACAAATACATTTTTAAATATTATTTTAACTTCTTCTTTTTTTCTATATAACTAATACTTAATTTAAATTATTACACGACTAAAAAAAATTATTAAATTAAGAAAAAGGAATTTTTAAGATTTAAAAAAATCGAGTCTATTCATCACTAATTTTATTTTTGTTGTTGCAATTATTGTATATAAAACAATATATTTTTTTAAAATATTAAATGTAAAAGCTTCTAGCTGTAGTCAGATTCTGAAATCTATTGGACAATTATCCGGTTCAGTACGAGTTCAGGATTTACACTGGAAATTCTTAATTCCAAAAATGAAAATACTTTCGTTGCCAAAGAATTTTGGCTTTGGATGGAGTCCAACAACTTCTTTTTTGCACAGTATGACAAATTTATTAATATTTTTAATATTATAACGAGTTGTAAATTCTGTACTTTGACTGAAGTTAGAACTTTTCGTTTCGGTATGAGGATACAGCAGGAACAACATAAGAGAACATACAAACCAAAATGGTTTCTTTTGCTTCAAAAAAAAATAGTGACTAACGAGTTGAAAATAACAATTTCAAAGAATGACGATGACAAGAAGGCTTTTAGCTGTTATTTAGGATTACAATGATATTATTTAAGGACCTATAGTGTAAAGGAAATAAAAACTCTGCTGGAATCAGGGAAAAAAATATGCTCTCAGTTTTTTTTTCACTTCCCCAGAAATGACATCGAAAATAATGGAAGAAAGCACATAATATCGATTATGAATCTCTTTATGCAATTGTTAATATGAGTTCGACATTTTTCAATAAGTCTATCGATTTATGCCTGGTCATATGGCACGATAACAAACTCGACTCCATCGGATCCTTTTTATATTATCGAACTTCCTGCAGTCGAAGCGAGTGAAGTGCAAGCGAAACATCTACCCGTACTGCAATTGAACCATAAATAAGAGAATCGAACAAGGAAATTATTGATTAAACTCAAGCCCCTTCAAGTTAGTTACGTTTTTGTTTACTTTTACGAAGAGCAGTCAGCATAAAATACGGATGGAAAAAAAAGAACGACCCCCACAAAAGACAACTAGCTGAAGCTGAAAATAGATTTTTTCCCCCGGGAAGTTTGTATTTGGACGACTCCGAAGTAATAGTAAGACGGAAATGAATGCAGTCGATAAGAATACATTTATTTTCCGAGTTTAGAAAAGTTTTTCTTTCGTAATAAAAGGATGATCATCGGTTGCCTGCCTATGATTTTCGATAAAACCTAATCAAACTAGGATTTACTTAAGCCAAATAAAAAAAAAAGAAGAAAAAAAGGATTACACAACTTTGTTCTATCAAAATAAATAACAAAATAGATTTTTACCAAATTAGCTACAGATATGGTCGTTTGGCATTTTATGTATCAAGGACTTTAATGATGACAGGCGGCTCGTCAGACGGAATTTCATTTTCAAAGGATAACTATGCATCAGTGAATATAAAGAGAATTTTCAAATTAATTATGTAAATTCCATAGCAAAAAAAAAAATAAAAAATAAAAATATAAACTGAAAAGGAAATTCAATTTCCCGCATGATGTACAATTGTCAGAATTTCAGTTCTATTGCAAAGGATCATATAGCAACTGCGATAGGATTTCCTGACATTATACCTTTACGCAATACCGAACAATGATGATTTTATTATTATTTTATAAATAAATTGTTTTAAAGAAAAGGTTTAATCTGATTAAAGTTTTAATTTATTTATTATATTCTATTATTATTACGTGTATATAAACATAAGAGTGTACATAAATCTATACGTTAACATAAGATTCAGTAAATTAAAATGGGTTATCAATTTCGTGATACGGAAAATGAAGCACTGTGTCATTTGACAGCTGTCAAATATATATGTCATCTAAGGTGGTGGAAATTGGCATTAAACTTTAATGGAAAATTTGTAGTTTTTTTTTTGGGCAAAAGTAATGCCACGTTTCGTACTTTAGGGGGAGATTATTTTTTTTAGCGATCGGTGCTCATTTCTCGGCCGGTGTTTATGACAATAAGCGAAATTTCTATGGAAAACTGACTGTTTGGTGTGTATTTTGGTCTGAACTTTTTTTTGGATAATGACAGTAAAATAGTCCTAAATGGAACTCTGTAAATCCACAAGTAACTGTGGAGAAGCCATTGTATCCGGGGAAAACTGACTGTTTGGTGAGCATTTTGGTCTGAAGGTGTCATTGAGCAGTATGTTTTGGGAAGTAGAAATACAGGTCAATGAAAGCAAAATAGTCGTAAATGGGACTCTGAAAATCCACAAGTAACTGTGGAGAAGCCATTGTATCCGGGGAAAACTGACTGTTTGGTGTGTATTTAGGTCTGAAGGTGTCATTGAGCAGTATGTTTTGTAAAGTAGAAATACAGATCAATGAAAGCAAAATAGTCTTAAATGGGGCTCTGAAAATCCACAAGTGATTGTGGAGAAGCCATTGTATCCGGGGAAAACTGACTGTTTGGTGTGTATTTTGGTCTGAAGGTGTCATTGAGCAGTATGTTTTGTAAAGTAGAAATACAGGTCAATGAAAGCAAAATAGTCGTAAATGGGACTCTGAAAATCCACAAGTAACTGTGGAGAAGCCATTGTATCCGGGGAAAACTGACTGTTTGGTGTGTATTTTGGTCTGAACGTGCCATTGAGCAGTATGTTTTGTAAAGTAGAAATACGGATCAATGAAAGCAAACTAGTCGTAAATGGGACTCTGTAAATCCACAAGTAACTGTGGAGAAGCCATTGTATCCGGGGAAAACTGACTGTTTGGTGTGTATTTTGGTCTGAAGGTGTCATTGAGCAGTATATTTTGTAAAGTAGAAATACAGGTCAATGAAAGCAAAATAGTCTTAAATGGGGCTCTGAAAATCCACAAGTGATTGTGGAGAAGCCATTGTATCCGGGGAAAACTGACTGTTTGGTGAGCATTTTTGTCTGAAGGTGTCATTGATCAGTATGTTTTGGGAAGTAGAAATACAGGTCAATGAAAGCAAAATAGTCTTAAATGGGGCTCTGAAAATCCACAAGTGACTATGGAGATGCCATTGTTCTCACAAAAAGTGACTGTGTGAAAAACCAAAAGTAACTGCTCTTTGAAAATGATGAAGGAGAGACCGTTGCCGTAAATTCTGAGCATTGTGGTCATTTTATTTTTGCCCAAAAATGTGAAAATTTGAATCTGGACAATATGTGGTTCCAAGAAAACAGCACCGCAAGCCACAAAAAATAAACAAATTTTGACTTTATTTCATGAAAAGTTCCTAGGATGCATGATTGCATCCCTGCAACAATTATAAATGTTGGCTTTCTTCCGTGAACAATTTTCAGAATGCGTAAGATAATCCTCAAACTTCAGAGCAAACTCCGTCAAGGAATGGCCAAATTATAATCCTTCAAAATTCATCAAACGTAAAATAGTCTCATGGTAGATATTTGAATAATTTTATATTACATGCATAATGGCAATGTCTGAGCAATATAATGAAATGGGAATTTCATCAAAACCTAAATAAATAAGTGTGTTCTATTTAACTTTACTTTCCGAAGTACAAATTGAATAATCCTGTATAAACACACTCTTATGAAAGTCTTTAAATTTAATCAAAGGTTTTTTCTTCTTAACGGACGTAAAAAAAATTTTTTTAAAAGAAAAAAAAATATAACTGAATAAATAATAAGAAATAAATTTTTAGAAAAGAATTAAATTTGGGTAAAAAAAAATACACAAACGTGTGTCCTTTCTGTTAAAAATAGCGGCATTTTTGTTAATAAAATGCTTCTTTGACTAAATTATGATAAAAAAAAATGCAGATACTTTTAATATATTTTTGTTGTTAGATTTTGATCTTATTATTTCTACGCTTATGATATCATTTCGGATATTAAATGTCGACGTTGTTATGACATCTAAAAAATATAATTTTACTTTTACTCAAAACAATATTTTATTTTTCGTTCAAATAAATGTGTACAGCTTAACAAACAACCCTCGTTAATATAAATTAGTTTTTATATTGTTGATTCTTAAGCCCTATAGCAGACAGATGAGATGCTCTTTTTTTCTTTTTTTTGAATAATAATTTTATACATTCGAACTCTCGTATAATTACTTATAATTATTTATGAAGAAAAAAAAGTATAATTTATATTTGTGATTAGTAAGTAATAAATATCAATCAATAAATTGTTATTCGATTCCAAATTATTTTTTAATGAAAAATATCTGAAGAAAATTTCATTTATATTCATGGTAATACGTTGATTGGAATTCAGATCCGGACCAAATTCGTTTAGATAATTATTAAGATATCTTATTTAATACAATTTTTATGGATATTATTAAAATAACGATATTTTGTTTTAGATAAAAATTAAAAATCTCCATTAGCCAATGTTAGACGCTTAAATACAACATAAAATGAGATAATATTAAATGTTTATTAAAATCTGCGTAAAATAAACATTTGTACGGTTTTGTAAAAATGAAAAATTAAAAAAAAAAACATTTTTCTCTGACGCATTTATATAAATTATTATTAAAATTAATTAGTTTACCTCTCATTAGATTAGTTTGATTATAAAAATAATAAATTTAATTTTATTAGGTAGAAGAAAATACTGAACATTTGTAAGGTTTTGCGGTATAGTTAAAAATTATGAGTTGCCAGATGTGGCAAAAAAGTGGTTGGTTTTTGGAACAATTTTGCTTTAATTGAAATCGCATTCTCCTCCTCGGTTGCACTTGTTTGAATGGTATCGACAACACCAAGTTGATGTCCTGGCAAGTGTTTTTAATGTTGGGGAACAAAAAAAAACTAACACAGACCTCTCGTGAGGTCAATAGGAAGTCTGGAAAACTACGGAGAATGTTTTTTTTTCTACAAAAAACTCGTTGTCATGGTGGAGCTATCTAAATGTCTGCAATGTCCCATTTTTAGCGCTGAAGCCTTTTTCGGAGCCTTTCAAGGACTCCCTAAATAGTTTCATTAGTAATTGACGTTCTGACCTCAAAGGAAATAAGAACAAAAATTCTTGGAAAACAAAAAAATTACATGGACTTTGATCAGGGTTTTAGGGGGGTTGGGCATTAATATAAATCGCTTTTTTCGATAAAAATTCAGTGATGATTATGTCCGTGTGACATGGGCATTGTCGTGGTGCAGTATCCCAGTATCTGCCATGTAACAAAGACCCTTTTTTATGAGCATATCGAGGACTTCTGACACCAAGATCCCTTTTTCTAATTTTTTCAAGGACCCGCTTAACAGTATTAATGTTAATCGAAGGTCTGACTTCAGAGTAGCAAAGAACAAGAATTCTTGGACAATAAAAAAAAGAAGGCTCACTGACTTTGATCAGGGTTATTGAAGGCGGGGGGGGGGAGTAGTGGAAGGGGGCTGGGTAGCCACAGGAATCTTTTTTTCCGATTAAAATTCGTTGATGCTGGTCTCCGTGGACAGGAGGCGCTGTCGTGATGGGGCATCCCAGTGTCTGCAATGTCACCAAGATTTCTTTTTCTGAGCCATTCAAGGACTTCTTGCTAGACAATTTGTCTTGGAGGTACAAGAGCCCTTACCCGTTCCACGTTTTCATCAGCTTTCGGTATTCAAGGTATCCCTGAGCGAGCTTCGTCTTTCAATGCTTCTCGCCCCTCTAAAAATAAATACTGTTCCCCATAAGCTGATTGCAACTTTTTATTAGTCAAATTCGCAGATTCATGAAGCGTCATGGGGCCAGATTTATAGAGTCGCGTAATTACCGGACAAAGTTGAAACTTATATTGCACGTTTAAAAGGGCCTAACGTGCAAGCTATGTGAAGGGGAAGTCCTCAGTATTGTCAGATGGCTCTAAATATATTAGAGAAAGAAATCAGTGTAATTTTTATATAAGCTTTTCAGTCACACTTTGCAAGTTGGCGTTGCTAATTTCGTTAATAAAACTGGCCGATAGCAAATTGTATCGAACAGTGAGAAATTTCTAAATTTTGAAGATATTCTCTTAAAAAATATATTGAAGGAAATTCCAAAAAGACGTCCAACCAAACTCTTTTAATGCAGAAACTGTTTAAGGCTTCATTAGTGGTCGATGGCAAAATACGTTTCCAGTAAACAAAGTCTTAAGAAAATTTACTCTATTTTTTTTTTTGGTATTAAAACCCTCACAGTTTATTGCTCTTTATTAAAATTATTATTATTATTTTTTTTTATTTTTTTTTAATTAAAACTATTTTTATACATGAACTTTGAAATGATAATTTTATTTTCACCTGTATGACTTCACTGCATGACATTATGCGGGCTAATCTTTTATAAATTGTTTCAATTCATTTTATTACTTTTTATAAAGTAATAAAAATAACTCATTAAAATATTACCAAAAATTTAACAGAAAATATAATTAATATCTATAAAAAAAAAATCCACAGTGTCGTCAGATCGATTAAAGTGATTCCAGTGGCATCAGTTCTTATATAAATAAACTTTTATCACCTTGACATTTGACTCTTAGATCTAATTGTTAATTATATTTATGTATCTCTATACTAACTAATAATTAGGTTTTGAAATTGTATATTTTCTCTAAATTATGTACAAATTATTATAATATTCTTGTTAGGCAAAAATTTATGAAGGTTCGGAATTTTCAAATTTACTACAATATTAAATTATTATCAAAATTAATATTCATTATTTTGATGTACTTGAAATAGATTTTCTAAGTAAAAATGTCTATCTATGGTAACTACAAGCAAATGTCAAGACAATTTATTGTTATTAGTATTAAAACGATAGAGCCTATATTCGTAGTATTAAATTTCATTAGCAGTAGTCAACGATAGTATCGCAACTGTAATCGTATTCACGATTTAAATTACAATATATTATAAAATATCTTATTTTAAAGTATTTTCCCTGTAAAAATGACAATGAAGCAAATTTTTATATTCTGTAAAAGTTTCAAAAACAGAATGAGTACATACAGTGGTGGCCAAAAAATTATGTTCACTTCAATATTATTACTTAATTGATAAATGAGTCATTTTCAAATGGGGTTTTCTAGCATTTATTGGGTTTTGAAAAAAATATTTCTTAATTGCTTAGTTAATATTTAACAGTGGTGAATAGTAAATCTTGTATTAAATTAGAGTGAAAATGGGAAAGTGTCGATTATGACTCCCATGCGAGAAAAATTATTTACAAAAGCTATTGCTGCTCGGTTGGGATGTGCACAAAGAACGATTACAGCAATTGTGAAGCGCTACAAGAAAACTGAAAGTTTGCAGCGGAAAAACGGATCAGGGACACCACGAAAAGCGACGATTCAGGAAGATCATTTCTTAAGACTACAAATCTCAAGAAATCATTTTTAAACCTTTGTAAAATCGCGTCTGACGGACCGGAATTTCGAGTTGAACCATAACAAGAATATAAGTGACGACTGGAACTCATGCACGGCGATAGGTCGTTAAGCCGTTCTTGATCCCATGTGCGCATAAGAATAGCTTGACTCTTGGGCTCATGAGCATATCAATTGGACTGATCAAATGTGGGATGATTGGACTGATCATTTACCTGTAATTTACTACCTAAAACAGAGGCTTTAATAATTTGGGGAATTTTTCTCAAGTCACTAAACATAGAATTTGTTGAGCAAAAAAATTTGGAGCAAAAATAATAAAATTAAAATTTACTAACAAAAACTTACCTAATCGTACACATTTTTTTGCCAGCAAATAAAGAGTTTGACAGGTTAAACTGGCCCTCGTATAGTCTTGATCTGAACCAAATTCTTTTGGTCATAATTGAAATTAAGAATAGCCTGGATACGCCCAGACACCATTCGATAATTAAAAATGGAAATAGAGAAGTCGCGGGAGACTATAATGACAGAATTTCTTCAACAATTAACAATATCAATGAAAAACCGCGGTCAAGTTGTCATTGATGCTAAAGGATGTGTAAACAAGTATTGAATTTAGATAAAAATAAAAGATTTTTTCCAAAAATAAATTGAAAAAATGTTGTAATTTTTTTTATTATGGCGTATTAGAAAAAATATTAGCTAGTCGAAAAAGTTCGTGGTCTTTTCCGACAGATGCAGTTAAATGGAAATAACTCAGTAACCACTAGTCGCATAGTAACAACACTAACGGCTTTGTGTGGCGTAATATTTTAAGGTTTAGTGTACCAAAAATTATTAAACCTCAAAAATAAACCAGCATAAAGAGATAATTCTACATGTCTTACAATACCACTTTGACAATTTTTCCACAATACCAGTTGATATAAAAACTATTAACACAAAAATTGATTTCGTTCTGGAAATTTCGCTGTCAAAGATGAATCCCGTTCTGATCGGCCAATTATAAAAAAAATAATGGAATTGTCGAAAATATTGAGCACGAACGACATATCAGCAGTCATAATATAACTTATGAAATAAACATTTATCATCAACCCGTTTTAAACCCTTTTGCAAAAGGCTGCTTTCAAAAACAAACACGATTTATGAATGCCTTATGAATTGAATGTGAAAACAAGATGGACTGACTAAACGCAGCTAAAGCGCAATGAAATTGGGCCATTTCTGAAGCAAATTATAACTGATTTTGGAAGTGGGTAAAATAAGAGAATATCATTCGAAAGATATCACGGAAAAAGAGAGATGAACGATCACAAATAATTTCAAAGCCAGGATTAACGGGTAATAAAGTTATGATGTATGTGTATGGTGGGACTGGAAGGAAATAGTTTATTATAAACTATTACTGTTCGGTCAAACTGTTAACTCGGTATTGTACTGTGAGTAACTCGAGAGATTACGGCAAGGGATTGACAGAAAATGACCAAAATTGATCATTAGTAAGGGTATTGTCTTCCATCATGATTACGCTCCACCACACGTTTTTGATGAGTCGCCAAAAAATAAGAGAGCCTACCTGGAAGTTCTGTTTTTTTCGATCTCTGCAGTACTCTCTTAATGGAATCAAGCTGGCTGGAAGAGATGCCTATGACAACCACTTGATTCATTTGATCAGCCAGAAACCACAGAAGTTCTATAGTGATGGAATCGTACCTCTTTGAGTAAATTGATTTTAACATTCTGATTTAAGCATATCTTTTTTACTCAAAAAACGCTGCAAACTTTTTCGACTAACCAATTTTATGAATATACCTTTTCGAAACTTTTATTTTATTTAAAAGATTATAAATAAAATGTTGCCCTTTTTTATAAAACAAACTATTAGCATTTTACGAACACAAACAAAAAGATTAAAAGTGAGCTAAATTTTTTGGCCAGCACTGTATAAAATTAAATTCACATTAAAAACGACTAATAATCGTATAAATTTATGGTACACCAACCGTGTGTATCTAAAACACAAGCTTAAAAGATTTAAATAACAAGTAGAAGACTTTTGATATATAATTTAGATAATTACACGCATTTGTCCTTTTGTGCATTTTCGTCGAACTAACAAGAAATACAGATGACGACGATCTTATCCTTAGAAAACCGCAAAATCTCATTCTCGTACTCTTAGTTTGTTAAGATAAATCCAATTTCGACACTTTCACAATTGTTTAGACGAACAAACTGTGTTTCACAACAAATTTCAAATCAAATCAAATCATACTAAATATATCCGCTTCATAACTTAACAACATTATTTCACATAAAATCATATATGACTGACTCACATGTAATACTAACACCTTAGCTTACCTGGAAAATCAGTTTTATTGAGCGCCCATTTTTTTTTATATATGGTAATCAAATCAACGAGGTCTGAATATGTCAAGATTTAGTAAAACGAAAGAAAATATAACAAGATGTTGTTGACATTGAAAACATGGCAAGGAAAACCAAACACTTGCGATAAGGACAACACTCATACTCGTAGCACTTAACTTGATAAAACTCAATAGGAAGGAGCCGACAGCGAAAAAATGTCTCTCACCGACTGAGTACTAAAATCAAACGACCATTGGAGCATACCGTAATGCAATTATTCCAGGCCTATTTCGAAATAAAAGAGTAAAATTTATATGTTGTACAAAAGAGGATAAAACTTCTTAAGGATTCGATCCAATCAATAACACTTAATGGAAGCGTTTCAGTACACTTTTGATCCTGTTAATTGAACAAGAAAAATTGTTTGCTTCTCTTCGAAAACAAATAATAACATATTGTTCAATAAGGATAGGAAATTTGAAGGTTATGGGAAACTAATTAAAATTTTATATTGTGTGTCATTCAATATTTGAAGGAGTTGGAAATCGAGTTGAACGTGTTCAAGCTTAAGTATTGCTGGAACAGGAGAAGTAGAGACAAAAATTCAAGCTTTTCTCTATGAGAAAATTCAAGCTTTTCTATATAGAAGAATTATGAAATCAGAAATAATAATAATGAAGGCAGAGAAAATAAAAGCATTTCATGAAAATTTGTTAGCGTCAATACGAATTTAGCGTAATTAATATGAATATCGATCGATTTATGAAAAATGTTTTTCTATGCTAAATTGAACGAGAACCAATCCTCATTAATATTGACTGGAACATTAATTTTATTTAATATAATTGTTATTTTTTTTATATCATTACTATTATTATTTTCTGGGATAATTTTAATGGTTTTATTGTAGTATTGTTTTCAACATAATTTTTTATTCTAATTAATTGATTTGTTGTATACACGTTTTTAGTTTAATAACCTTAAATTTATTCATTTAATATTCATATAAATTTGACGTGTTTAGAAAAAAAATATGAAGCAAAAGAAATACAGTCATAGAGACGTGTAATTATCTGAATAATACTACAAAAAGGTTTTGTCAATTACTGGGACGCTCAGAAAATTTAGTCGAAATATTAGGCAATATGATAAGTCAGTGATAAATGCAAGAGATGTAGCCGATATAAGCAAAACGATATTATTTTTTTATCAACTGGTATTCTTAAAAGGACATTATGCACCAATTTTATAAATATCTGTTCATAAATATACTTTTGACAGTCATTGAAAGTAGACAAGATTTGTGTTTTTTTCATTAATGTGGAAAAAAGTGAGGAAAAACAATATCTAAAACTAAAACCTAACTTGATATGTATAATGGGGTATGGAATGATTCAAAAGTGATTTATTGAATTTCGATGTGGGTGTACAAGCACAAGTGACGCTTAGCGCGCAGGACGTCTAATTTAGGTCACCACCGAAAAAAATCTATGATATTATATTAAAAGAACTTCATATGAAAGTGTGTGAGGTAGCTTCGTTTAGTAACCTTAAATTATTCATTTAATATTCATGTAATTTTGACGTGTTTAGAAAAAAAAATGAAGCAAAAGAAATATATTCATAGAGAGACGTGTAATTATCCGAATAATACTACAAAATTTTTTGTCGATTACAGCGACTATCCGAAAATTTAGTCGAAATACTAGACAATATGATAAGTCAGTGATAAATGCAACAGATATAGCCGATATCAACAAAACGATATTATTTTTTTATCATCTGGTATTCTTAAAAGCACATCATGCACTAATTTTATAAACATCTGTTCATAAGTTTAGTTTTAACAGTCATTGAAAGCAGACACGATGTGTTTTTTTTATTAATATGGAAAAGAGTGAGGGAAAAAACAATATCTAAAACTTAAACCTAACTTGATAAGTATAATGGAGTATGGAATGAAATCAAAAAAGATTTATTAAATTTCGTTGTAGTTGTACAAGTACAACTGACACTGAGCGTGCAGGACGTCCAATTTAGGCCACAACCGAATAAAATCCATGATATTGTTTTAAAAGACCTTCAAATGAAAGTGTACAAGGTGGCTGACATGGTAAACATTTCAAAAGAACGTATAGTCAATATCTTACGTGAAATTTTGGGTATGAGAAAGCTATCGGCCTAATGGCTGCCGCGTTTGCTAACTGTTGACCAAAAACGAGTTCGTGTAACAACTTCAACGGAATGATTGGATATTTTTAAGTGTAATCCAAATGAATTTTTGCCGAAACATATTCGTTCAGTCAAAACAGTGGGCTTCTACTAGTGAACTTGTACCAAAGAAGGTAAAAAAGGTTCTATCGGCAGAAAAGGTTATGGCTACTGGTTTCTGAGATGCACATGGTGCAATTTCTATCTGGAAAAAAGAAAAACGACCAGTTGAATAATGAAATCAAGACAAAACAACAATGCACCTGCATATTCATCATCAATTGCAACATCAAAACAAGGAGAAATCCCTTATGAATCTCTTTTCCACCCACCATATTCCCCAGATAAAGCTTCCCGCGATTTTTCCCTGTCTCTAAACATCAGTAAATGGCTTGGTTCTAGCCAAAATTGAGGTCTATTTTGCTGATTTTTATAAATCGTACTGCAATGATGGTATAGAAAAGTTGGAATATCGTTAAACGAAGTGTATCGAGCTAAAAGGAGACTATGTTGAACGATAAATTAATTTTTGTTGAATAAATTATTTTTTTATTTCATTTATCACTGACTTATCATACTACACTTGTAATATGTTTTCAAATTGCAATTTTTATCGTATGAGGAATAATTTTGAAAAGCTTACTACAGTGTTTGTTAGTCTAAGGGCTTAGTACTACATGATAACCCTTAAATATGTGAAAGTTTTGCTTAGGGTCCTGGAACCTCCATAATACGTGTACATCGTGTAATTAAATTGAATTTGTCTTAAACCATTTTGCAGAATATTTTACATAAAGATTTACATTCATATCTATCACAGATGATAAAGGAACTTCAGCCAAGAAATCATTTGCGCCACCAACAATAGAGCGAAAACGTGTTAGGGCTTCATAAATAAGACCTTGACTTTTACAAGAAATTGATGTTGAGTGATAAAACGAAATATCAGCTTTCAGGAATCTGAAAATTCAGAGACAATTCACAAAGTTACTAATATAGGTTTATATTCCTACGGTGAGCAATTAAAGGAGCTGTTACAGAACTTTTTCGTCTGTGAATTGGACAGTGCCACGTCACGTCCATAAAACAGGACATTGCCACGCCACACACTGCACGCGGTACAAAAATAATTGTGCGACCGATGTGTCCTGACCAAATTATGTCGAAAAGTGATAATTTCCCAATTTCTACCGAAGACAATCGAAACAACTTAAAAAAAATACTCAACGAAATCAATCAAAATTTACCCGATAAATGTCTGAAAAGCATTGTTGAAAAGTGCTATAAAAAAAAAGCAGACAAATTTCTACAAGGCCAGAAGCGGCCATTTTATTGATATTATATTTCATAAATAATTTCCTCAAGTCTATATAAATGATTCCAATCAACTAAATTACAGTTTTTTTTATTTTAATTCAAAAAATTATTTAAAATAGAAAGTTGTGAACTTATTTTGAGAACATTAAGAATTTCAAAAAAAAATATTTATGGGACTTAAATAATTGATTATTAAATTTAAAAAAAAAATTTATGGGTTCTTAAAGATGGAAAAAACATTGATTATTTTTAACTTTATTGGTAAAAATAAAATCCACGAATATTTAAAAAAAACTTATTTGGATAATCCGATCCTATTGCATTATTGTATAATCAAAAAATTTATTTCCTTAAATTTTGGTATAAAAATTACAATAGCATTAAAAATAATGAATAAATTTGTACAATAATCCAAATGAGTTCTAATAACATAATTCCAATAAATTCGTGGAATAATCTAAATCCACTTATGATGATGAAGTTATCACGTAGCTTCTGGCTCATATCCTAGGGGCTTTATTCGTACAAAGAACTAAGTATGCACACATATATGCACGTACTTAGACACAAAGTATAATTATTATTATGGGAAATGTTAGTTTGCTTAGTTGCTTAAACAGAATAAATTAGCACTTCGGTTTCATGAAATATTCAATAAAATTCTCTTTGAATTTGAACAGCTTCTATAAGTGTCATGGCATGAACTGTTCTTAGAATTTTGAGAGCTTTTGTTAAAAGTAATAATTTCCAAAGTAAATCAGATGTTATAGTATGTATAATAAATGGAAATTGTTCCTAGGAAAACAGTAAAGATAATCCAAAGAATTTCCTATTTCGATTCTTTGCCATATTTGAGAAGTAATAAGACCAAATAATAGTCGATGTCATACACAGGCATTCACTTATTCCTTAATGTACAATACATAATTATATTTGACAGGGTAAGGATGAAAATTTCAAGACAAAAAAAAATGTGTGAGCCTTCACTTCTCATTAAATGAGATGAAAAATCTTCATAACCAAATCGTAGGATTTGATAATAAATACTCGTTCAATAATATAAGCATAATCAGCGGGGGATGATGAATGTGTCATCAACAGATAAATCATTTTATAGAATATAATATCTTTGATCTAAGAAAGGAAACACACGTCAGACCGTAAAAACTAGGTCAAAGTCATTTTTAAGTAAATTCGTTTTGATCCTGGCATGTCCTTAATTGTCTGGAATACTTGTACATGCCTTATTATTGAAATATCCTCAAAAGTTAATAAACCTCAATTTTATTAAATGACTAACTTCAAGTTTTTATTATGGTAATTATTTCCAAATATTATCGTCATTATTATTTTTCTTTTTTAAAAAAAGTGCATATCTTAAGATCTTTTCAAAAATAAAGGAAGAGTTTTAGTAGAGCTTAAATATTATTTACATTTTATACACAACTTTTAGTATGACATAGAATTGGTAAACAAAAAAAAAAACATTAACGAAAATACGGAATATATTATTCTGCAAGTACACGTCATAATGACCCAATTAATTGTTCAGCTCCCCCTCCCCAATAATGTAATTAGTCACTTGTTATTCACATAATTTCTTTAAAATATTTTAACAATTTTTTGTCATACATTTTGACTGCAAACAAACAAAAAATCGACTGTTAAAAAACGTAATATTAACTAAAATTTGTGTTTCACATCAATTTTTGTACGGATTAGCTTCATTCAGAAGGATTTATACAATATTTTTGGAATTTGCAGGTACTTTTCGGTGTATAATTGTAGTATTATAATGTAAGATTTTTATTTTATTTTATTTGTGCGCTATCAAATTCAAGTAATATTAGTACTGAAATGAAGATTCTGAGTGCTGCGACAATAAAGGCAGGATGCTCGAGTACGTTTGTTTGGATGTACGAAGTCTTTTCATAAAGTATCGACAATTCTGTTTTTTTTTTCAAAAATTATTTATTTAGTCATGAATATCTATTTTGTCCCCTTCAAATTAATCCCCACCAGATATTATAAACTTGTGCCAATGTTTTTTCCAATCCTCGAAGCACTTCAAAAAATAATTTTTTGTGATCTTGTTCAGTTCCTCCTTCGATGCCATCTTTATCTCCTCAATCGTAGCGTAGCGTCGTCCTTTCATGGGGCTCTTCAGTTTCGGGAAGAAGAAAAAGTCACAGGAGGCCAGATCTGGGGAATAGGATGGCTACGGCATTATTAGTGTGTTCTTTTTGGCCAAAAATAGCAAAACTCAATTTTTATTCTTCCACAAATCCGGGCGTTTCTGGCGGATTGCTTCGCGCAACTTGCGCATAACTTGCAGGCAATATTCCTTTTTGATCGTTCTACCCTGTGGCAAGATCTCATGATGCACCAGCCCCTGCAATCGAAGATAACTGTAAGCAAAATCTTCACATTCGATCGAACTTGGCGCGCTTTTTTAGGTCTTAGCTCGTGCGGCAGCTTCCATTGGGATGATTGAGCTTTGGTTTCCACGTCATTCGTCACCAGTTATGACCCTCTGGAGTAAATTTGGGTCGTCGCAGACAGAATCCAACCGATCCTTAGAAATGTTAATGCGATGGTGTTTTTGGTCGAGAATGGGCAAAAATCGAAGACGAGCCAAAACAAGTGCAAGCAAAGCAGCTGTCAAAAATTAACTGAACATTCAAAATGGCCAAACTTGTCGGCATAAGTGAGAGACATGAGTCCCAACATAACGAAAATCGAAAATCGAATATACCTAACCCGCGGAAATTCAACATTCGCGATAGTTTTGGAACAGACCCCGTAGGTTGACGACCCCTTGTTGTAGCTTATTTGCAACAAAACCCTACAAATGCCAAGTGTATACAATTCAATTCTTAGTTCTTATAATTCAGGCGCCGCAGTTGTGCAAAATAACAAAATTCAGAAATTTGGAAATAATTTTGTATAGTACGAGAGGTTATTTGGTAGTACAAGAACCAGAGGTCATTTGGTAGTACCACAATCTATGTGTATGAACATTTTTGTTACCAGATAGAAGAGGAGGACCTGCTTTAATTTTTTTAGCTGAATATGCAAGAATTTTATTTATAAGAATATTATTTGTTGTTTTATTTTTTCCCAAATTGAACAGGCCGAACATAATTTCGACGAAGCAATTAGAATTTGTTAAATTTAGTGGCATCTTTTACCCCATCGGTGGCGTAAAAGATGAGGTTGGTTACCAAAAGAAAGAAAAATCATGGTAGAACCGATATGGCCAAACCGAATTCTGAGAAGTTTGCTTAGCCAGAAATTTTGGAATGGGTAATGATGTCTGGCCAATGTGTCAAAAGAAATATTTTGCCGTAGGTCCAGTCTTCTGTTATGGTACTCCAGAAATAAGGAGTGTTGACATTTTTACTTTTCCAATTTTGATACCTTTCCCTTATTTACTGTTCCATTCCGCCCTCCCCCCTTCCTTTGTTAAACATTCTTATTCCTACTTTTGAAACATATTTTTTTATTTATATAAATAATTTTGGGTATCTCCATTTTTCTCTAAATGTTCTGGAATTATTTTTTCAGAATTATTTGGTAGGTTTAAGAGCACCATTTTGCACTAAAATTCTCTATTCCCTTCTCCCACCACTCTCCTAACACACATACACACACAATATTCGCATAAAGTTAGGCATCAAGCATGCATAGCAAAGCAAGATCATACTTCTGCTAAACTTTGCGATCTTAAAATTCCCGATTTTTATACTTTATCTTCCCTATCCAACACCCACGGAGTAATCGTCATTGATTCTCCAAAATATGCCATTTTTGTGAGCATAGAACGATTGGAGAGTTTCCCATGCCAGTTCATCAACCGGCTCATTGCAAAGTTTCGATTGTTCAGTACTCAATACCGAATACAATAACGAACCGAGTCATCTGCAAAGTCCGGAATTGATAAAATGCGCACTATGAGGAGGTTGATTACGGTCTAAACCGCCGTTCTAATTGCACACAATTCGCCATGAGAAGGGGAACTTCTACTTGGTATGATTTCACACTTTCATTAGCGGAACTGTGTTTGCTTTTTTGTGGCCCGGTTTTTAATTGTCAGTTTAAACTACGTTTAACGAAATGTCAAGTTTAAACTAATGTTAAAGACCAATTGTGTTTGGACCAAGTTTAACTTAACCAGATATGCACGGTGTTTTATCTATTAGCACTGACGGTCGTTATGGTAACAAATAACATTGACATTTAGCTTTTTAATACTAAAAAGTGTGATCAACACTGTCGCTATCAAAAAATATCAGGAGACCAGTAGTCATTTTTTTTTGCTGGTACGGAACTTCCACCACCAGTTGCATATAATTGTCTTTCTTCAGGAGCGAATTTTTTGTTTGTTTGCTTTTTTTTATTGTTTATATTTATTATAAAGCGTTATCAATTTTTTCCTTATAGTTGAACTTTTCTTCACAATTACAATACTTCTTTGAATTTAAAAATATTGCATAATTTTTTTTATTCTTTTAAAAAGAATTTAAAAATATTACAACATAATAGTTTTTATATTTTTCCATTACTTATATTAGCTTCGCGGTCTCTCCACAAGTAAAATTTGCACTTATTTTCATTTTTTAACGTTAAAATTATTTTTTAGGCTCCGGTATGTTTTTTTTTAATCAGAAACATGGATTAGAGAAAGCCTGGATAGGCCCCAACGGCAGATTTTCTTATATGCATACATAATTTTATGTCTGGATTATTACGACAGCGGCAATAAATCGTACTTCTTGCCTACATTTGTGTAGAATTTTTTGTGTCGAAAAATATCCATTTTACCTCACTTATTCCGAAGAGAAATTAATTTTAAACACAACGGCGGGTATTATTTCCCTTCCCCCCAATTTTCTGGTATTAAATGGAATTGTATTTCAGATTTATCATGTATTTTGTAAATTTGAATAATATAAGAAGCACCTCAATTTTGTAGACTTTTGGAGAGTTTTAGAGCACGCTATTCTCCATGAATTTTAAATATTTTACTAACAAGTCAGTATAAATTAATACATTTGCATGAATAGTTTTATTCTTCACCACAGTAAATATGAAGTTTTTATATCAGCGCGTTTACGTTATTCCAACTGTGCGCGTTCTTACAAATGTATTGTCGAAAAAATTTGGACAGAATTTTTGTGTAGAGGTCTATCCAGTTTTTCTATAATCTAAGGTCTGGATAATTACGACAGTGGCGATAAATCGTACTGTTTGCTATATATTTGTGTAGAATTTTTTGTGTAGACACCCACTGACATCTATTTTTCGTAATGAAAACTTTTTGAATTCCAGAAACATAATTAATATGTTTAACTCACTTATTCTGAAGAGAAATCAATTTTAAAAACAACGGCGTGCATTATTTTTTGTTTCCCAATCTTCTAGTATTAAATGCAATTAAATTTCAGGTTTTTTTTAAATTTTGTAGACTTTCGGAGAGTTTTAAAACACGCCATTCTCCATAAAATGGTAGAATACCGAACAACTTGCATACTTTTTTTTTACATTTGTGATTTTGACAGATTGTTAAAGCTAAAGTTTAAGTGTGGTTTTATTGAAGTTTGATAAATAATTTTATTCTTCACAATACTCAATAGGTTTTTTTTAATTTCATATTATGGGAATTTATTTCTATCAATGCTCTTAAACACTTTTTAATTATTTTTCTATCATAAATGTTGTCTGAAACAAAATTGTGAACAATTGTGTTTTGACAATTCAGTGTTTATCGAAAAATAGTTCAGTGCCGGCGTACGGTAAAGTGTGTGTTCAAAAAATTAAGAGAAAACATATTTTATAAATTCGTTTCCGTTAATTAATTTAAAATGTAAATATTAACCGAATCATTAATTCATCTGTTTAAATTATAGGTTCTCTCATAATATGTGGTTACGGAAAAAGTAGATTGCAGAAATTGCCCGGAGCCACGATATAATGTGCTGTTGTGAAAGTGAAATTAAAATAAGTGTGAGCGGGAGTAGATTGCAAAGAAATACGATTCCTCAGGCAAAGTTTTGTGACTTAAGTATAGATTAACATCTGCTGAATAGAAGAAAATAAATGATGCCTTAGTTGTGAGTATTTCTAAAAAATATATGTACAATATATAATATTATGAATCTTTGTAAGAAGTTGATATCGATAAATTCAAATTATATGGTTTTATAAGAATGAAAAATTGCAATAAAATCTGAAGATAAAAATTTCCTTAAATCTGAAATGAATTTGCTGAAACTTAACTACTTAGACTCAAAAAATACTATCGAATCACCAAATATTAAGAAACAAAAAGGGGAGGAATAGAGAGAGCGGATTAAGTCTACAGATTATGAAAATTGGAATAATTTGAAAAGCAAAGATACTTTAGCAATTATGGATTACACTAAATCAATTCAACTTTTACCTTTGCCTGCAATATAAAATAATGAAATAAATTTTATTAAGTAATATCTGTTGAAATTAAACGTCTGTGAAATATGCTTAGAAAAATTTAACAGCGCTTTAACGGAAAGATGAAGGACTAAATGCAAATTATAAAGTAAATATATTATTTTGAGAACTACAAGTATATAAAAAGATTTACGACATTAATTCTGAAAATGCTGTAGCTTTCAGCATATAAAAAATTTAAAAAAATCTCCCACCAAATTGCATAGTTTTCTAAATTAAAAAAAAAAACATAATAAAAAAAATATTAATATTTTAAAAGAGTTTACTAAAATATTTCAAAAACTTATACCATCAAACAATAAAATTCGGAATATTAAAAATTATATTTGTTTACGCATAATGACGCCATTTATGAAAATGGTTTTAAAAGTACCGCGTCAATTCGCATATTGAATATTAAAATTGGCGCCCACTGATTTACGCCGTTTCTGTTCTTTTTTTTCTTACGTGTGTATTCTCTAAATAATTGGAGAGAATTTTTTTTGTAGAGGCCTAGCCAGTTTCGTCTATAATCTAAGAGCAAAAACCTAAGATTAAAGAATACATGGATTTTCGCATACGCAATTTTTTGGTTTAATTATTGCAGAAGCGGCGAGAAATCGTAACGCTTGCATACTGTAGATTTTTTCATGTAGACATGACACCTACTGACATCTAGTTTTCGCAGTATAGAAATTTATTGAATTGTAAAAGAATAACTTTTATTCCTTTTAATGCACTTATTGGAAACAAAAATACAATTTACCACAACGACAGGCAATTTTTATTTTTTGTATAATCTTTTGATATAAAATGGAATTGTATTTTAGGTTTTTTAATTTATTTCATAAATATCAAGCTCCTCAATTTCGTAGACTTTCGGAGAGTTTTTAAACACGCCATTCTCTATGAAAGTGGTAGCATACCAAAATGCTTGTATACTTTTGTTGTTTTTCAAGTTGTTATTTTGGCATTTATCGGAAACAACAAGTAAAAGTGTAGTTTTTAGATTTTTTGAAATATTTACGAAAAAGTCAGTGTTTATATAAATAATTATGTTTTGTTGATAAAATTTAAGTATTTTTTTAAGGGTTACTGATAATTCAACGGAATGAGGAAGCCCGGAATTTCTTTCTTTCGGTATGTTGATATCTTAATCTTTACTAGAGAAATTAACAAAAAATGTAGTTTATGATGTGTTTAATTGGCTTTTAGTGATTTGTTTTGTTCTAAAAGTGATTAAAAAGTGAAAAGTTCGTCATTCAATAAATGTAAGCAAATGTGATGTTGACAGTTCAATGTTTATCAGAAAATAGTGTGTCAGAAAATTTAAAATTAAATTTAGGCTAACTGAAAAAAACAGAGCCTTTATGTATCCAGTGACGTCGGATATCCTTAACTTATCTCCTAACCAAGGTATCTAAACCGTGAGCAAAAGGTAGAAATTGGGTGAATGGATTTCTTTCTACAATAGTTCAGAGATTGATAGCGAAATGGACGATGAATTTCTTTTTGTTGATAAAGTTTCCATGATCGTTTTTTAGAAATGTGGCTGAATTTCGTTCATACAGCGGTCAATTTCCTCTTTCAAGACGTGGTTGTTCGTTGACATTAACATTAGACGTCAAAAAAAAACCAAAGAGAAAAGTCCAACGGCGTCAAATCGCATAATCAGCGCGGCCAATTCTGATGACTAAATCAGGAAATTACACGATCAGGAAATGACTCATGCAGTAATTGAATTGTTTCTCGGGCTGTATGGCATGTGGCACCGTATTTTTGAAACCACATGTCATTAACTGTCTTGCGTATATTTTGGGACACCCCATATCGGGGGGTCAGCAACCTATAATCCGCGGGTCACCGAGTGACCCATTTGATAATTTCAAGTTACCCACTTTAGTTCCGAAAATAAATTCCAATATATAAAAATAAATTATAAAACAGAAAAGTATGGACTGTACTACATTATCGAAATTAGCATCGCGTAATTAAAACACATCGTATTGATTTCCATGCATTTAAATTTAGAGTCGTAATTGGTAGTAGTAGCCCAATTATAACTGGGCGATTATATAGATAAGTGTTTATGTATATATGATCCACATGTCGATTACAAGATTGCATTAATCGACATGGATTTTATATACATACATAAACACTTATTTGTATAATGGAGAGACATTGATATCGAAGAGAACGTTTATAAATAAAGTTCATTCAACTATTGTATGTTTGTAATTATTTTCTTAAGAATAAGATATGGTATATTAATAAAATATATCTTATTATTTACTAAAAGACTGTTTTAATACGAAAATATCTCTGACCCAAAACGTTTCTTTAATTGTCACATTTGGGTTAATTTTGACCCACCGCGGCCAAAAATGGTTGCCGACACCTGCCCTATATAAATGGGGTTAACGCGAGATAACTTAAAGATAAGGTGGAAATATTTTAAATAATTCTAATCTAAATAAGTTGCCTTTTAACATTATTTTTTATTAAAAAATGAAATATTTTTGTTTCAATAAACTTTACGTACAAAATTATTAAGTCTTTTGGTAAAAATAAATATAAAATAATTTTTAACTTCTTTTTATCAAAATTTTTTAGTTCACTCTATTTATTAATCATTTTCCAATAAATATTCGAAAACGCAAATAAAGTATTCCCATTTTTATCGATTTCATCAAGCAGGAATTTAATTAAAACTTTTAACTTTTTTCTTCTAATAAATTTTTTTTCAAATATTCCAAAAAAAAAACGAAGGAAAAAACATATTATCTTTATTTTATTTATGCACTTGTACGTGTTGGATTAATTTGAAAAGCCCCCCACAACCAATAATATTTACCAACGATCAAGTATCTATAATCCCTTTAAAATTTTATTCGAAATGAAAAAAGTCACAGTACACCATCCATCAATCATCAACAATTCTCTAAATTTCACGACTTAATTCATTCCTTTTAGCTTCTAAAAATTCAATTTATAAATTATTTTTATAGACTCAAAATGTTCTTGTGCGCTCGTATTTAGACGAAAAATATTCAATTTTATCATCATTTTTAAGAGCACATATTTCTATAGTAAAAGTTTTTATGATATGTTATTTAATAGGGAAAAACATAACAAACAACATACATTTTCATATCAGAAACAATTCAAAGATATTAAAGTTTACTCGTATTTAATCGAGACTGCAATTTCCAAGAAGCTCTAAGTAATCTGAAAGGATAATCCGTAAGTCCTTTTTGATAGACATTGATTCTCTTGAAAAGTGCTGAAACTTTTTATATCTTGGTTTTTTTTTAACTTTTCTTTTTCTTTTTTAAAGTTATAAAAAATCTTTATTTTTTGCTTTAAAAAAACAATGAAACTTTTTCTTAGTTTTTGTAGTTTTCTTAGTTAATGATGGTCAAGTTATACTATTTTACTAATACGATAAATTATTAGTTTATTTATGATTGATGGTGTGGTGGTCCAGATTTATTTTTAAAATTTTTGAATTTTGATTTCAATAAATTAATTGTTCGGAAAAATAATGTACTTATTTCTATTATCTCATTAGGCAAATAAAAATAAAAACCCTAAACCCAAAAAATATGTTATTTGGCACGATTTATTTTTGGATAATTTTCACTTCAACTACGAATCAAAGGAATTTTCATTCGTTGAGTTGATATAACCTTTTACATAGAAATTATTCCATTTCGATTAGCTTGATGTGCTTAAGACTGATTTTCATAATCAAATTTAATAAATAATTCCTTAGCGGTAATCTTATATCAATTGTTTTATAGTAAATTGGGAAAGTGTAAGAAAAAATAATGGCAAAAATAGCAAACAAGATGAAAAACCAAAACCTTAAAAATCTACCATTCCGAATGGATAATATTTAATTTTTTGGTAAATATTTCCACTATTTTAATTGAATTTTAGATTCCAGATAAAGCCGTACTCCCACAACAAAACCTGATAAATAATCACTGATTAATAAGAATTCAGATAAAATGATACCAAAAAAAAAAAATTCGTCATGCGGCAGAGTGAAAAAATCACCATTGCAAGAGCCTCACAGTCGATATTTCGAGTTAAAAAGTTGGTAAATAAAAGTTAAATCAGCAAACTTAGGTCATTTTTCTAATGAGGGCATAATAAGCAGGTTACCTGGAAGTCCAAAAGGATTGTTCAAATGACATTGCGCCGATTCAATTCGATAGAGCTTCGTGCTACATGCATTGAAAGCTCTTGTCTCATCTGATGTCCAATCCAAGCTAGTTTGGGATATCCTCACGGTTCTAAATCAATTGACTAGATACAACCAAGTAACTTTTTTGGGGGTGCCTGGTCATTAGGGTATTGAGGGTAACGAACTAGCAGGCAATCTTGCCAAAAAGGGAGCAAATAATCCGGTCATTGGACCAGAACCCTTCTACGGCTATCCAAAGAGCCAATTGGGGTTCATTATAAAGTCCTGGGAACACGGCGTTAATAGATCACACTTGGGTAATTCTCCGAGTTCGGATCACTCTAAAAAATTAATCGCCTTTTCTAAAAGAAGGGCAGCAAAGGTCCTTAAACTCAACAAATTAGATCTAAAGCTTCTTAATGACCTAAGGCTACTCACAAGATATTATCTTAATAAGATGAGCAAAAAAAAAAGCGTCGAAGCATCTACTCTGCTATTACAATGCCATTGCCCACCAGAAACGTCGACATCTTGGTTTGGGATTCCCTGATTCGTACGAAATTTCCCTGCTACTAACCAATACGATATTGAGGTTCGCTAAAAGCCTCAATATTACTATTATCTGATTTAGGGTTAGTCACCACAAGAGACCTCATTGGTGGAGGTGCTTTTGAGACTATGTGCCACTTGTTACACTCCGTATATTGTTATGTACAAAATGTGCCTCAAAAGGTCCTCATTTTTTTTAGTCCTCCTAGATTGCGAGTATAAATTTCAACTTCCAACTAAGCCACCCTCTAGGCCGTGATAAGTTAAGTTAAGTTTCTGTAGTGCGTTACGAAAAGTGGAACAGCTCAATTTGGAGCACCGATGCGTGAGCGCAGGGGCGTTATCATGGTGCAAAAGCCAATTTTTGTTCTTCCACAAATCCGGGCGTTCTGGCGTATTGCTTCGCGCAACTTACGCATAACTTGCAGGTAATATTCCTTATTGACCGTTCTACTCTGTGGCAAGAACTCATAATGCACCACGCCCCTGCAATCGATAAAAACCGTAAGCAAAACCTTCACATTCGACCTTTTCGTCGTTCACATCTTCTCGGCCCTCTGAGAACATTTTGCACCACCGATAAACGTTGCTTCGGTCCAAGGTACCTTCACCATATGCCACAGTCAACATTCGAAATGCGTCCGCGCAATTAATTTTGTTTTTCACACAAAATTTGATACAGATTCTTTGATCCATTTTTTGGAATGGGCAAAAATCGAAGACGAGCCAAAACACGTGCAAGATAAGCAGCTGTCAAAAATTAACTGAACATTCAAAATGGCCGAACTTGTCGGCATAAGTTAGAGACATGAGTACCAATATAACTCGCGATACTTTTCGAACAAACCTCGTATATGTACGTGTTTTAGGTTAAGATTTGTCATTTTACATCATGGATCGATCACTGCGTTAAAATAGTAAACATTTTTCTAAAAACGTGATAGTGTTGAGAAGCCATTGCATCCACGAAAAGTGACGTTTTAATATAAAATGTCATTGATCCTTAGTTTTTTTCTGACGTTACCGTCAATTCTGAGCGCTATGGCCGTATAACAACTGACCTTTTTTATATTGTGAATTTGTAGATTTTAATTTGAGTCGTAGAAAAACAATATTCTTTCGTAAAAATTTACATAAAACAAAAAATTTCGGATTTATTGAGCGAAAATTTCCTAGAACGCCTAATTTCTGAGATTTGTTTATGTGAATTGCCGTCCAAAATCGTGCCGTTGTACAATCCTCAATCTTTCGAGCATTTAAAAACACAATATTTGTCAAATAAGATTCTAACCCCAAATGTGTGAAAAAGTCTTCAAAAATTACCTCAAAAGAATCGAGAGTCCTTAAAAAAAAAGTCTTGTAACATCGTTGCATATGTTCAAGGCCCAAGCAATATAATTAAATAAAAAAAAAAAGTTCAAACTCTAAATTTAAAACGTGTTTTATTTAACTATACTTTTCGAAGCAGTACACAAATTGAATATAACCATTAATTGTGTTAATTTCTTTTGGATAGAAAATAATCGTTTAAAATTAAAGATTATACAAATTTCTACGATACTAAAGAATTCAACAACAACAAAAAAATTGTAAAAAAACATAACAAATTGCTTTTCAATGACATTTGTCTACTTTACTGGAAGATAATTCTTACTTATTTCTAGTAAATTGGCTAACAAATCAATCAACTGCTTAAAAATTGTTGTCGGAGAAAACACGAAAACAGGAAGAAAATTCTATTTTTAAAAGAAGAACATAGAAAATTTTGCTACAATTAATGTTCTAAACTACGTGTAATAATACTTTGTGTGAAAAAAAAACAACTAAAAAGATATTTAGTAACCATACTCGTACATGGATGTATCTAATCAAAAATCTTTATGGCATTTCAAGATTAATATCTTTTTCGTGGGAAAAGCAAAATTTCCCATAAATTTGAAGATTGTGATAGATACTCTTGAGATATTTCAAATTTTCATTTAAATAAATAAAATTTATGAAATTACGATGAAATGTCCTTCTTTTTTGCTCTTGCACTCTATCTATCCTTGTCTGTTAGAAAATTGAAGAAATTCCCAAATCCTCCAAGCAATTTTCATAAATTATCTCAATACGAAAATCGATACTAAATGAGATTTATTTACTTTTCCATAGCCACTTGAATAATAAAAAATAATAGATATAATATATTCAATCTGTGGATAATTTTTATTAATGTACACACAGAAAAAACCCCAAAAATTAAATTAGAATAAAATTATATTTATTTGCTTATGAAAAAGATTTTATTTTTGTTCTTAAATTTAATTTGGAAATTTTATATCCAACTATGGTGTATCTTCTTATTTGCTTTAGGATACAAGTTTGGATATTTTTAAGAAATATTTTAAGTATCTTCTCTAAAACGAGAACAGTTAACGGATAGTTTTCTCGATTTCATTGATTATTTATTCATTAGCATTTTTTATCGTATTCAATTAGAATATTTAAAATCAAACATGTTCCAAATACCATTTTTTCCAACCATTTTAAATTAATCGAACTAATCCGTTTTTATTTAAAACTGTACGACTACTAACCGATATAAGAAAGTAATTCCAAACAAATTCTTTTTTTTTCATGCTTTTCAAAAAATTATTGTACAAAACTATTCCATATGGATACCTGAACAGGTCATTTGAAACTTTTTATTTTCTTTTTCATTTTGATTTTGATATTATTTTGAGCTTTTTGTGGTCGCGTGAAACCGGTCAAATGACTATAAAATTATTCATAATTTTCGGATTTAACAACTGCAACTTAAGTGACTAGCTAAGTCCACTTTTATGGAAAATTAAAATTATGTGAAATATTTTAATTATGAAATAATATATCTGATCACAACGTAAAGTTGGTCATAGAAATGAGGATTGATTTTTATTGGGTTTCAATATTTTTTTTCTTGTAATTTAGATAAAATATATTAAATTGTTGAAAAAATATTTTTAGTTTTTTAATTATGGTAGAAATAAAAAAACGCAATAGTTTAGTAAGTTTAAAATTACACTGATTAGTATTTTTATTAATTCCCGACGTCGGGCAGACGTCGTAGGAGTGCTTATAAATCTCCGATTAATATTTTTTTAACAGCAATCTGGCAATAGCTAAATTTGAACACCCCCTCCCCGCCACCCCCTCTTCAGACCTGAATTAGTAATTTTATTAATCCGAGACTTATAATAAATCGTAAGAATGCGGCAGAAAAGTAATGATACTAAATCTCACATCAACGGCAATCTGGCAATAGTAAATTTGAACCCACCACCCCTTACCCCCCTTCAGAACGTGATGATGAAAGTTTTGCTTTTATAGTGGGTAACGAAAAATGAAGCCGAGAAACTTGGAGCCACGATGTTCTATCAAATGTTTGTGTTAAGGTGCAATTCGACGATTGCTAGACTCTGACAACGTTTGTAGATTTTAAACGTAAAGTTTAACGTTGTTAGACCATTTGAAGACATTTTTTTGATGAATCGGCGAATTTTACTTACGAAGTTGTAACATTTCTTATCAATAAAAGAAATTTTTTGGTGGCATTTTTTGAGAATTTAATAGGGGAGGCCAGAAGCAGTGGAAGATCAAACTAGCTCACAGATATCTTTAAACTTCAAAACTGTTGAAAATGCGGAACGAGTGAGGGCCTCCCAAACAAATTGTCAACCAAGAAGTTCTTGAAAGGCTCGGAAAAATTGGTTCTTGATGTTATAACGGACATTTCAGATCCTTGGATCGACGACCATATTGTCAACTAAGAAGTCCTTGAAAGGCTCGGAAAAATGGTTCTTGATGTCATAGCGGACAGTTTACCACGACAACGTTCCACGCCCGTCACCAAAAACGATTTTTTTATCATAAAAAAGAGATTTCTGCGGTTCCGATGCAAAACCTCACCCCTCCCCCCCTTCCCCCAACCCATGACAAAAGTCAGTAGGCTTTTTTGTTATTTTTCAAGAATTGTTGTTCTTGGCTCCTGTGAGTTCAAGTAACCTTAAAACTTTAAGTCAGTCCTAGAAAGGCTCAGAAAAGTCCTCGACATACTCAGAAACAAGGATCTTTCTCCACTACGACTACAACGCCTACTGTCCCACAGGCATCATCATAACTGATTTTTATCGAGGTTCGCTTGCTCCCTCCCCGCTCTCCTGAAATATTTGTGGTTCCTCTTGACCCCATAGATTTCTGTGGTTCCCCGTGAACCGACCCCCCCCCCCTCCAAAAAAAAAACCATGCACAAAGTCCGTAGGCTTTTTTTGTTGTTTTCCAAGAATTCTTGTTCTTGGTTCCTGTGAGATCAGACCGTCGAATAACCTTAAAAACTGTTAAGGGTGTCCTTGAAAGGCTCAGAAAAAGGGATATTGATGTTAGAAGTCGTCGATATGCTTAGAAACAGGGATCTTGGTGGCATTGCAGACACTTGGATTCTCCACAACGACGACAACGCCTCCTGTCCCACGGAGACAATTATCAATGAATTTTTATCGGAAAAATAGATTCCAAGAATTCTTGTTCAGAAAAAGGGTACTGCGCCACAGATGGGGCATTACAGATACTGGGATGCTGCACCATGACAATGCTCTCGGGTACAGTATCAAAAAAAAACGGATTCCTGTAGTTTCCCAGACCCCTTATTTTCTTAATCTGAGTCCGTTTAATCTTTTTTGTTCCCCAAGCTCAAAAAACACTACAAAGGACGTCATATTGGTGCTGTCAATAACAT
This sequence comes from Atherix ibis, assembly GCA_958298945.1. NCBI lineage: Eukaryota > Metazoa > Arthropoda > Insecta > Diptera > Athericidae > Atherix > Atherix ibis. Next base: position 21,827,319 of record OY282605.1, on the reverse strand, counting down.
TTAAAGGAATGTAGCCGAGCAGAAGAAGGCAATTCCAGTATATGAAGATCGGAAACAATACCTCCGCCAATGTATAGCTTCCCAAGGAAACTACTTTGAATGGAATAACATTGATGCATAAAAATAAATTAAAATTTTTGCAAAAAAAAAAATTCTATTTCTTGTATTAATTATTTTTACTATAGGCCAATTTAAATATGAACAACAAAAACACTCTACATTTTTTTATTAAGGTTTATATGAGTTCTTTGGTCGTTTATTGAACCTAATGGAGGCGATAGTTTACGGGTCACTGTTCCACCAAATGACATTAAACTCGTTAATGACCGGCGGCTTTTTTCTTTATGTGACCGGTTTTAAACGTAATTAAACTTAGTAGATAATACAACTTTTTCATATATAAATATTTTTTTTATAGTGTTAAGATTTTGGAAGTTTTTATATTAAATCATTTTTATATTTTTTTACGATCTACATTTTATGAGGGAAATTATATTTTTTTTAATGAATATTATATAGAATCTGAGCAAGTTATTTTTAGTTACCACATTAGTTATGTAATAGAGACAAAGGAGAAAGACTTACTATTAATGGAAATGCATTAGAAAATAATTTTTTTTGTAACATAATTTAAGAAGGAAAAAACTTATTTCTATAAATTAATCAAATTGTCGACATTTAAAATGGTTTTAAAACTATTTTATAGAAATAATTCCTGATAATAAAACTTTTTACTTTAAATTCCTTTAATTTAAAAAAGTAGGGAAAAACTTTCTTTCTTTTTTTTTACTTTTATTTTATATAAAATTCATTATTTTAATTTAACGAATTTTAATCGTTTAATTTAAATGAAAACAATTTTTAGAAGTAAATAATTCTTAGGAAATTTCCTAAATTTGTTTTTTGTCAAAATTTAATTACATTAAAAATGATTCAGAAAATTCATAGTAAAAAAAAAATTCCAAATAAATAAGAAAAATTTGAACTTGGAAATTTCCCAAGTGTTATTTCTTGTCTCTTTGAGAAAAAACTCATTTGATTTTCGTAATGAATTGGTTTTTTTTCGAAGAAGGTTGACGTGTTTAGAAAATAATTTTTGTCTTTGATTTTTTTTTCTCCATATAAAAGTCAATTTATTTTTATATAATCGAATTCGTAAAATAACAATGGTTCATGATATTTTTTGGCAAACTACGAGTATCTTTAATATTGCTAATGCGTAAATTTCTTAAGTACATTTTTATTATTTTTTTTTCACCCTTTCTAATAGTATCATTTCTCTAATAAAAGGTAATAAAATCCATTTAAATCACTTTCGATGGTTAAGTTTAAATTGGTTTTGAATTGTACATCATTTTCCGGTAACTAGCCAATTTCGAATGGAAGGAATTCCCTCGATAGAGTGGTGGTGTACTCTTGTGCGATGGCACTCACTTTCAAACCAAAAATCGATAATTTCGGTAGTTAAAAAAGCAAAAAACAGAAGAAGAAAAACAAATTAAATAAAAGCCGAAAAAAAATATATAAACCTTGTATTGAAAAACTAGGTGAGAATTAACCGAAACAATTGTTTTTTATTGGTTTCACTTTCTATTTTTGGTCGTGTAATAGTAACAATACGGTTTATGGGTTTTTACTATGGATTTTTAGTGTGTACGAAGGACAAGAGCAGACGAAATATTTAACTGACTACTCTGAGTGGACGACGGTAGCTGTTGTGTTGTTTATGTGCGGAGGTCGCTTAGGAAATATTAAAAATTGATGTGAATGAGAAATTCGGTGCCATTCATTCACAAACCTCTTCTAAATGGATCGATATGAATTGATTTTGGAACAAAAATAATTACTTTTTTTTTCAACTAAAATAACACACTAATAAACAATACACCTTTTCATATAAATATTGTATTTATTTTGTTTTGAACTTTTCGAAATCAGAAATAGCGCGAATTATGGATGCATGAATAAAATAATAATTTGCATTGTGCAACAATCACTTTTTGGTGCAGTCGCAACGAGAAATTGATGCAAATAATTTTCACCTATTAATCTCTCACCTGTTGTTCTAATTTTTGATGTCGACTGTTAACTGAAGTCATCTTTTATGAATCACTTTTACTACATGCACCGTAATCCACAATAAGAAATTGAAAATTTTATTTAATTTGTCGCGGAACGATTTGCTCTCGTTTGACGAGCTACTCCGTAACCAGTTATAACACGCACGGCTCACGTACAATTGACAGCACGAGTGCTAGCGTCCAATTTGTTTACACGCTTTTCCTCTCTTTCTTTTACACTCTCGTTCGCTTTGAAGTTAGCATCAAAACGATTTAGCAGCTGTCAAATGTTTCACAACCAATTTAGTATAGCCATATTTACAAAAATAAATTTTATTTTATTTTCTTAGATTCTAGAAGAACTGGAATATTGTGACCGAATTTTGTTGGTAATACATTTGTAGGACGCACAACTGATGCAAAATAACACAAACGGCGGAAATCAGTGGGGAGGTCAATTTTTAAGTTCATTATGCAATTGACTAGTTAATTTTAAAAGCATTTTTATTTATGATATTTTATTATTCATAAACAAATAGATTTTTCAATATTATGAATTTTGAGGGTGTAATTTTTAATAAAAAACACTATACTCCATAGAAATGATAATTTCTAAGTGGAAAGATTGCTAATAATTTCTTTAAATTTGTTATATACGGAAATGCTATAGCACTTTTAGTTAGAATCGCTGGGGTAAATCTTTTTATGCTTATGATGCCTAAATAATTTAATTAGTTTAAAATTTAATAAATATAAAAAAAGTATAAATTAAATAAAAATCTAAATTAAAAGTGGATTTTATTAATTTTAACTTTCCGAAGCATAAATTGAAAAGACTTTTGACTTATAATTTTTACTATTTAATAAAAGGTGGTAGGCACATTAAATATATCCATCAAACGCTATTATAAAAAATGCACTATCTATGATATTATTTATATAAAAATACAATATTTCTTTAGAAATATAAAAATTTCGATAATCGTAATACGTATTTAAAAAGTCGCATGAAAAATATGAAAGTCACGTGACTAAAAATTTAAAGAATTTTGCATTAGGCGTTAGATTCTAGAAGAACTGGATAGGCATCTACACAAAAATAACTGTCCAAATTTTTACCGACAATACATTCGTAGAAGGCACACACATACAAAATAACAGAAATAACGTAAATCATTGGATCAGATATCTTAATATTGCGGGTTTTCGTTGTTTGATGGAATTAGTTTTTGCAAATTTGCCATAAAACAAAGTATTCTATTTTAAAATATTATTTATTTATTTCAGTATGTTACCAATTTCATGGAGAATGGTGTTTTTTTTAAAACTCTCCGAAAGTCTATAAAATTGAGGCGCTTGATATTTACGAAATAAATAATAAACCTAAAATACAATTACATTTCATATCAAAAGATTGTACAAAAAATAAAGATTGCCTATCGTTATGTTTAAATTGTATTTTTTAATTCCAATAAGTGAATTAAAATGGATATTAATTATGCTTTTGGAATTCAATAAATTTCTCTTACGAAAACTAGATGTCAATGGGTTTCATGTATACATAAAAAAATCTACACAAAAGTATGCAAGCGTTACGATTTCTTGCCGCTTCTGCAATAATTAAGCCAGAAAATTCTGTATGCATATACGAAAAAGATGTTTTTCATAACCTGTTTGATAGTTTTCTGTCTTTTTTTTTTAAATAAGCATATTTATTTTCTTTATTAGAATATAAACGCTTTTGTTTATATTTTCTATGCATATAACATATATATTTTTGTCGATTCAAATAATTTACACGAAATGGACGCTGAATATTTTATTTCGTTTTTTTTTGTATATTATAGAATATTTCTTGTATGTTAAAATTAGTAAATATTTTGTCTTGCAAGGAGTAAAACTCATTGAAATTTTCTATTTCATATGAAAGATAAATTTCTATTCCATGTGTCAGAGTATCTCCTAGCAATAACATGATTCGCGACCTAATTTCCCAGTTGAAAAGAACTAGATTGTTCGATGATCTTCTTAAAATAGGTCGTAAGTGCATTGTGCGCACTTATGCAGTGGCCGAAGCTGTATGGCAAAGTGTCCTCGAGGATCTATTTGTATCTAGCCGTCTTCAAACATACTGAAACTGGATTTAAAAATGTTTCCATACAATATCGAAATAGTCCAAGCATTACTACCCCCCAAGATACTCAGTAGTACGCCATTCGATTTAAATACCTCACCAAAAATAACAACAATTTTTTTATCAACTTGCTAATGAGTGATTAGGCCTATTTTTATCTACGCAGATACAACAATAAACGAAACTGCAGATTTTGAGGTACTATAAATACCAGAAATGCACTCAAAAATACACTTTTTGGTGCGGTGTTTTGGCTGAACGAGTTATGGACCCCAATTTCTTTAAAAATGGGGAAGGTTAAACACAAAGAATCAACGGCGCTGGGCCCTGCTTAGGCCAATACTGGATAAAATTTCTATTTCCAGGTGCGAAGACAATCTGGGAAGGAATGACTCTAACGGAATTATAAAAAAATCATTTGTTTACTCTTTAAATTCAAATGTTACGAGTATCTACAAGTATAAGAGTGATATGATTTCTTTTTAAAAAAACACATTAATTGTTAAGGAAATTCAAATATTTTTTATTTATTGTAAAGTACAATCGATACAATTAAGTTCTGAATAAAATGTTATTCAAATGGCCTCCACGACTTCTTTTGCAGAAACGAATTCGATGAACCCAATTTTCGAGCACTTTTTCCACTAAATCAAGTCGTACACGTATGTCATGAATAGCACGTTCAATATTCACTTCTAAAGCTTGAAGAGAATCTGGTTTATTGCTAAAGACCAATGACTTCAAATAACCCTACAAAAAATAGTCGAATGGTGTTTAATCACAACTTCTTGGAGGCCATTCAATGTCACAATTTCTTGAAATAATCGAATCTTCAAACTTTTCTCGCAACAATTCGGTTGTTGCACATGCTGTGTGGCACAAAGCCCCGTCTTGTTGGAACCACATGTTGTCAAGATCAACTTCTTCCAATTTCGGCCATAAAAAGTTGGTTATCATCGATCTATACCGCTCTCCATTAACAGTAACAGTGTTACCAGCTTCATTTCGAAAGAAGTACGGACCGATGATTTCACCAGACCAAAAACAACACCAAACTGTCAATTTAGGTGAATGTAATGGGTGTTCATGAATAATTTGTGGATTTTTTTCGCACCATAATCGACAGTTTTGTTTATTTACCGCACCACTCAGATGAAAGTGATCCTCATCGGAGAAGATGATGAGCGCACGAAAAGTTGCAATTGGAGAACGATTATTTTGATGATAAAATTGAATAATTTGTAAACGTTGTTCTTGCGTATATCTCTCTATGATGAAATTGTAAACATTACTGAACACAATCAAAATGGGAGATTATGACATATTACAAATGGCCGAAACGTCACGTAGAAATCATATCACTCTTATTGTAAAGCCCTATATGTGTACATACATTTTGGAAACGGTAGACTTTTTAGGTGGAAAATACAAGGATATGAAGACAGGTACGGAAATCACCAATCGATGTCTCTCCAAGACTGGGAATGATTTATTTTATAGATTTAAAAAATTGTTCAAAAAGTCGATGGGTGTTTAATGGAATGGTGGGAGTGAACAGTTCTCTTGCTAAAGGATTAGAAAAATAAACTTTGAACAATTTAAGAACTTAAAGCGAATTCCAATGTTTAGGAGCAAAAATTCGAAGCGAATTCCAATGTTAAGAATCAGAAATCTTGCGTACGGTTATGATAAATATTGTGAAAAGAGCCTGTATCTATAAGCAGGAAAATATAGGTCATTTGTGGAATGTTGATTTTTACACACAATACTGAAAAAAAATCTACGAGGGTCATTCAACAAGTACTTAGCCTACAAAAGAAAAACGAAAATTTTGGAAAGGTGGCAATTTATTTTTCCACATAATCTCCTTCAAGCTCGATACACTTGGCCCAGCGATGCTCTAACTTTTTTAACCCGTCCAAAAAATACATTTTCTCGAGGGAAGCAAAATAGGCCTCCGTGGTGACGATGACCTCCTCATTCGACCCAAATCTATTCCCGGCGAGTGATTTTTTCAGGTTTGGAAACAAAAAGTAGTCACAGGGGGCCAAATCTGGAGAGTACGGTGGATGGGGCAGCAATTCGTAGCGCAATTCGACCAATTTGGCCATGGCGACGGCGGAGGTGTGAGCCGTCGCGTTGTCGTGGTGGAACAGCACTTTTTTCTTCGCAAAGCGGGGCCGCTTTTTCTTCAATTCGACGTCAAATCGGCCCAATAAGTCAGCATAGTAGCGCCCCGTGATTGTTTTACCCTTCTCGAGGTAATCGATGTGGATCACACCTTGTGAATCCCAGAAAACGGTGGCCATCACCTTTCCGGCCGATCGAACAGTCTTCGCCTTCTTCGGAGCACGTTCGCCGGGTGAAGTCCACTGTTTCGACTGTTCCTTGGTCTCGGAGAAGACTGTTCCTTGGTCGCCATCGAAGGAGAAGAGTCACCATACACAGCATCCAAGCGATCTTTGATTTCGCTGCACGCTTTTCCTTCCAAAAACAAGAATCTAATCACCGAACGATATTGTTCTTTTTCCATTTTTGTGCAACTGACCGACACGCTCGCTTTCAAAGGCTTTCAAAACAAAACTAATGAAGGGAATCGCCTGAAACTTTGACAGTAGGCTACTAAAAGAATGTTCTGCACGAGCTAAATTTCTTTTGTGACAGCAGTTTCATCGGGCGGTGAGGCTAAGTACTTGTTGAATGACCCTCGTATTATATTTCCTCCCAAAGAAAAACACGTGTTTGTATATTCTAGCCATTTTATGGCACTTCTTTCAGTGGCCATCTTGTATAAAATGATTAGAAATGCAAAAAAAAGTTTCTTAAACGCAAATTAAACTTCAATTTTTTTTTTTTTAATTTTGTAAAAATATGTATTTTTTTGTGATTGAAAAATTACAATTTCTCTACAGTATCTTTTTAATTACTTAAACTTATATAAATTAATCAAATAATCACTCTATTACAAAACTTTTAACATAATATTGTATGTTTTTTTTTTCTTCTTTTATTAAAAATTAATTAACAACTTTTTTTTAATTTTTTTTTTGCTTGTTTTTACAATAATTCATATAAATTATTTTCCATAATCATACAATATAATAAATATTCTAAATTTTAATATAATTATTTTTTTAAAAATATTTCTTTTTTTTTTTATTAAATAAATAATTACTTATACATATATAAAAAAAATAATGAATCATTATTTATTAGCAGCACAAAAATAATCTCTTTATAATTTTGAATTTGTTCTTTGGTAATAAATTTGATTTGATGAAAAGGCACATGAAAACCATCTGAAAGCATTTTTTTTTTTGGCAATATACTATAAGTTTTCTTTGCAATATACATTTATGGGTCCGAGTGTATTTTATGCAATATATAATTTTTTAATGCTAACTATTATTATAGATTTTCTTTTTTATAGATAATTATAAAGCAGTACGTACTTATTTTTTTTGTTATAAATTTTATTTGACAAATTTTTTTTTGGTTTTGTAAATTTTCAAAATTTTCTATATGAAAAAAGTTGATTTTGTTACTATTTTTCGCTTTTTTTTTTTTTTTTTTTTAAATATACTTAATAGTAATTTTACTCGTAAGTTTGAAAAATGTTTATGCAAGAAAAATAATTGTTTTAATAATTAATTGAAAATAATTTGAATAAAAATAACAAACCAATTTTTACTAATTAATCTACAACGAATGTCCTAAGGGCTCTGTTGATAATTTAATTTTTTATTTATAATTTCATTTAAAATATGATAATTTTGAGCATATTTTTTATATTGAGTCTATATTATAAATAGTAGTATATAATTTGAATATGGTTATTTATTATAATAACATAATAAAATTTGTGTTTAAATTGAATTATTCACTGTTAATCGTTACGTAAAAGCTGTTAACGAATTCATTTAAATTTTTACTTTATCAAATTATAATTATTCTAATTAGCTAATAGCAAAATATTCTTAAAAATAAGAAAAAAATCAATTTATCAGAATTTTTAATAAATATTAACATAAAAAAATATAAATCTGCCAACTGAAGATAAATAGATTTTGTGAAAATGTGTAAATACAATAATATGCATCAAGTTTAAGCCGGATTATATATCGTACATAAATAGAACTATATAAAATAATTGTTTTTTTTATTAAAAAACAAACTAATAACAATAATTTTTTGCATATATATATATATATAAATAAATTTTATAAATAATAGCCATTCAAATATTGTAGTTTCATTAACAAACGAATACAACTCAATAACACATTAGCATAGAATATAAGCCAAAAAATAGTGACAAGAAATAATAATTTTCTTTAAAGTTTGTGTCCAATTAATCAAAAAAAAAACAACAACAATTATTTGCACAAGCATAAATTATGCATATTTTATACATATAGAATATTAAGATTTTTGTCTTGAATTATTTCATAAGATTTTCAGGGCATATATCATGTTTGATATGTAAAATTTATTTATGTTAGATGACAAAATAAAATCGTACACAACTCATTTAAGCATACTATATAAATACATACATTTTTATTTATGTATGTGGGGGGAGGTGCATCTTATCTAATAAAAAAAAAAATAATTACAATCGAATGAAACATCTCAAAAAATTCCTTAAAAAAATTTACAATATATACATAGGCCGTAAATGGTCATAAATTTCTTTTTTTTTTAATGTTCTTTATACTACAATTATCTAAAGTATTCACTAATATAAATAATATATTATGTTTGCGTTTTTTTATTTAAATTATTATTACTGATAAGTCTATATTATTTATAGCATCTTTATTAATAGCAATCAAAATATAAAATTTGTTCCTTCGATTACATGCAATCAAAAATATTTGTTAGTTAAATTCCCCAAATGTAAAAATAAAGAACAAATTTTCTAAATTTAGCATTTTAGTAGTAGTTTTTTTTTTTTTATTTGTTAATTTAGTTTATTTTTTGTAATAGATTAATATCGAAGAAATTAGTGTCAAACCTTTGAAGTAAGAATAGATTATAAAAATTATCGAAATTTTATGTGCATTAAAATATTGTCTGTATAATCAAAGCAACGATGATGGTGGTAGTAGTTGGTATTTGGAGAAGAAAAAAATAAATATATTTTTGGATACATTGTTGTTCGTGTAGATCTTTGGGAGATCTTATAAATTTTAAGTCAAAAATTAGAGATTGAAAAATATTTGTAAATAATTTTTACTATCAAAACAACTTAAAATGAATTTTGTATAAACACTTCTTTTGGAATAAACAAATTATTCGATTGGTTTACTTAAAAAAAAACACAACCAATTTAAAAACTTAACCTTTTAATTTTTTCATATATAAAAAAAAAACAAAACTCATTAATTTTTCCAATAAAAAATTCATTTAATTTCTTGTTTGCATATTTATTTTTTTTTCAATTAACTAACGCCATTATTATTTATATCATATAATATTGTACATCATTATTTAAATATAAATAGTTCTTCTCGAATTTTAAATATTTAATCACAAAATTCTTTTATAGTAAATAAATAATATCATATCAAGTACAATAACAGATTATCCATTTCAAAAGTTGGAAAATATAGAATTGTAATTTAATAACTGTTAATTATATATATTATTAAAAATAATATTTGCTTAGGATAAAATTTGCCATTTATAGATTATTAATTATTAAATTAAGAAATGATAATTTTTTTAAAAAAGAAAAGCCCTTGTATCCACGAAAAATGACTGTCTGTTATGTATTTTGATCTGAAAGTGTAATTTGCCCATATTTATTTGTAAATGACGAAGGGGAGACCGTTATTGTCAATTCTGAGCACTAAGACATTATAATAACTAGCTGTTGATGTAGCGCCACTTTCAAACAGAATTTTTGCTCAGCGATGAGGCTTATTTCTCGCTTTTTCTGTCAGTGGATAAGTTAAAAGTTAATAAACAAAATTGCAAACAGACAATTTGACTGTAGAAAAGCCCTTGTATCCACGAAAAATTACTGTCTGTTATGTATTTTCGTCTGAAAGTGTCATTGGCCCGTATTTCCTTGTAAATAACGAAGGGGAGACCGTTATTGTCAATTCTGAGCGCTAAGACCTTATAATAACTAGCTGTTGATGTAGCGCCACTTTCAAACAGAATTTTTGCTCAGTAATGAGGCTTACTTATAGCTTTTTCTGTCAGTGGATAAGTTAAAAGGAAATAAGCAAAATTGCAAACAGACAATTTGACTATAGAAAAACCCTTGTATCCATGAAAAATGACTGTCTGTTATGTATTTTGGTCTGAAAGTGTCATTGACCCGTATTTCTTTGTAAATGACGAAGGGGAGATCATTATTGTCATATCTGAGCGCTAAGACCTTATAATAACTAGCTGTTGATGTAGCGCTATTTTCAAACAGAATTTTTGTTCAGCGATGAGGCTTATTTATAAATGTTTTGCATTTTGGTCTGAGGAAAGGGAAACCATTATCGTCAAATATGAGCACTATGACCGTATAATAACTGACTTTTTTTGGGCCTAACTTAAAGATTGACTATATGTGGTTTTAATAAAATAGTACCACTAGTCAAATAATATGGGACAAATGTTGGCCTTATTTGCACGAAAAATTCCGCAAGGGCGCGTACTATCGAGATTTGATGATGCCAATTAACCTCCAAGATTGTGCGATTTGACACAATTCGAATTTTTTTATCATAGAGCTTTTTGCAAAAAATCTTATTTTCACAGACAATTTTCTAAGTTTAGAGTATTTAAAAACCAGAGCATCCATCAAGTACACGTAATAACTGAATAATAGCCCAAAAATATGCGAAAAATTCATTAAAAAAAATTATCTCAACAGGATCGAGTCCTGACAGAAGTCTTGTTGTATAATATTTGAGTAATTTTATATTTTATACATAATGGCAAAATATAAAAAATATAATAATTTAAAAATTTAATAAAATTTTAAATTTTTAAATTTTTATTATTTAATTTTACTTTTTAAAGTGTAAATTGAACAATACTTTATAAAAATTAAAAAAACCTATTGTATATTTCAACTTTTTTGTTTTATTTATAAAACTTATAAAAAATATTACAGGATATTTGAATAAATAAAAATGAATTTAACAATAAGTACAGATTACTCTCGTATAACGTGGTACTTTCATAAGGCGATTTATAAATTTGAGAACATTTTTTATTAACGCGGTTTTTGTAAAACCACATTTCAATAATGTAATATTTTCTAATAAAAAATGTTTTTAAAATGAAATTTGATAAAATATTTACTAAAAAAAAAAATAATAAATACGAAAGGTGGACACATAATTAAGAAGAAAAATTTTCAACTAGTTTTTAAAGCATTTATTTAAAAACTTATTGACAGGTCAAAATAATAATTCAAAAGCGCAATAAAATCTGGACCTAAATTATCCCAATAAGGGGTGGTAGTGTAATAAGGGCATTTTCTGTGACAGAATTAAATAAGTGAACACCTTATTGGTATCGGGGGAAAATACAACCACTGGAGGTTTCGAAAGACAGTGTCGTGCCGTCATTAAATTTAGGGGCGGTGAGAGGGGGGTGGGTCAACCGCATATCTTACATATTTAATGCAGAAGGTTTTTAGGATACACCTTAAGGTGATATTGACGAATTTTTAATGAAGCACCACATTTAACTGATCGAAGTACCAAACTAGCAAAATACTATGTAAACTTAGGGAAGGATACCGAAAAGTCAACTAAGAACTTCGCTCGTAAAAGCTTACGAATAGGTATTAAACTTGGCTAAAAACTAACAATTAATCTTCACCCCTTAAGGATGAGATAGAAAATAAATTTCTGAGGGATTGGGCATTTTTTTTGCATATTATGAAATTTATTTAGAAAAATGTTCACAAGATCTCATAACTAACTTCTTAAGGTGTCCAATCGGCAGTCGGCAGAGTGGAGAGCGAGTGACGAACCGAATCCAAAGCGTGGAAAGACGCAACAGTCGGCTGGCTAGGTGATGGCGTCTGTATTTTGGGATGCGCATGGTATAATATTCATTGACTATCTCCAGAAGGGACAGACGATCAACAGCGACTATTATATAGCGTTATTGGATCGTTTGAAGAAAGAAATTGCTAAGAAACGGCCTCATTTGAAGAAGAAAAAAGTGTTGTTTCACCAAGACAATGCACCGTGTCACAATTCGATGAAAACGATGGTCAAACTCAATGAATTGGGCTACGAATTGCTTCCCCATCCACCGTATTCTCCAGATCTGGCCCCCAGCGACTTTTTCCTATTTGCAGACCGATGATGAAGTGATTGCCGAAACTGAGGCCTATTTTGAGGCACAACCGAAAGAGTACTATAAAAATGGTATCGAAAAGTTGGAAGATCGCTATAATCGCTGTATCGCCATCGAAGGCAACTATGTTGAATAATAAAAATGAATTTTGCAAAAAAAAATATTTTTACTGTGTTACCTTATAAACTTTTCAGCCGAACTGTTAGCTAAACCAGTGGGCGCTCTCGAAGCTCAATAACTAAGGTTAGATCGAAAGATAAAAGTTGTGGACTTAATTTAACAAAGTTATAAGTTTTATTTTAAAATTTGCCTTTTAATTATTTTCTAAATATTTAACACCATTATTGCTTTGATCATATTAGTTAATATTATGAAAAAATTATATTAAAAATAATGATCTAATTAAGGATGAAAATTTATGAGTAAATATACATCAATAAGTAATTTTTTTTAATGAAAAAAAAAGTTTTTTTTACATAAAATATGTGTTTTTCTCTTATGTGAAATTGTATGCATGAATGAATATGTATACGAGTATGTTAAAAGTTAAAAATAAACAAAAATATTAAAGAACTTATAAAGAAATAATTTAAACAAGAACGCATCTCTCTGGTTAACTTCCACACATAATAATAATAATAATAATTAATATTTAATTAGATTTAAAATATTCCATAAATATATATTTTTTTTTAACTTGGAAAAATATTAGAAAGGATATTAGAAATGGTGTATGTAAAACATACATAGTTTGGATGGCTAGCCCCATTGCCCTATTGTCCGATTGCCCAATTGCCCGATTGTACTGACTGACTTATGTTATTAGAGTGTATTCTAATTATTTATTATTTCGTTTGCTCGTTCATGTTCAGCATTTTCGTTTGGTTTATTTTCAGTAGAATTGTTGGACTTAATATGTACTTGAGGAATATCTAGCGTTGGTGGTGTGGGACTAAGCTCTGCTTTTATAGCCTCTTCTTCGGCCATAGTTAGACCAATGGTTGCACCGATTTTAGCGGATGCTGCCCTAAAATGATCGCTCAGTTTCAATTGGACAACATTAATACACATTGAGGTTAGTGCGAGACCGAAAACCAGATATATGATGCTGCACATCATGAAAATGGGATGATTCGGGACATAGTCGCCGAAGCCGATAGTCGACATCGAAATGAAAACAAAATAAATGGCCTGAAAATATGACCAGTCTTCCCAAATGTAGTAAACTGCAGCTCCCAAAAATATATAAAGCAGGAGAATTGCAGTTGCTAACGATATGGGCAGATTAAATTCATCATCTACTTCAAAGGTTTCGACAAATGGCGTCGACGGTGCTTCCGATAGCGGATGCGCTTGCGTCGACGTCGACAGCGGTGTCTCTGGCATTGCCAAAGTGGCTATATTTTCTGGCTGCAGATTCTTTGTACCACCGGGTCCGTGTTCGACATCTCGTAAAAATGCCGCGCTAGGTCGTCGTATAGCAATATCGTACACCATGTTGATTCCTCGCATCATCTCTTGGACTTGAGCCTGCTTCCGAACCTTACGACAGGAGCCCGTATAATAAACTCGCCGTACGAATGCCCACAGGAACTTGATCGATCTTGTAAAAACCTTACCAAAGTCTGCCAACAGGATCAAAAACAGCGGAATACCAAATACAGCATAGACTATAGTAATCGCCTGACCGAGTGTTGTCTTCGGTGTTATATGCCCATAACCTGGAAGTAGAATAAAATAAAAACTAATTAATGAGTGCAGACAGATCAGCGATCTTCTTTTAAAACGAAATATTAGCAATAAATATTTAAATAGATTACGATTATTCTAAATAGGATACAAAGAAGGACATTCGTACCGATCGTGGTAACAACTGTTAAACAATATAAGACACCATTGACAAAATTCCAAGACTTCATTCCACTGTACGAAGTTACTCCGGCCTCATGAGCTGTATGGAGTTCTTCTTCGAACATTCTCAGTTTATTACGAGCTGAGGACTTCCAGTCATCCTCCCTGAAAATGATCACATAATTCATGGACCATTCAGAATACGTTAACTATATTGTCTAAGCGGTTAGGTAAGCATATTTTTCGTTTGCTTTATAATAGGAACCTTAAATTATGACTAGTTAGCCAGAGATGGTCGATGAAATCCCGTTTTACTCTGCGCACTCCACACTTATACATATTCTCGAAAGATCCCTCAGTGAATCGGAAGAGAAGGCCTCCAAAACCACAATAGAGGATCAGTACAATCAAATTGGCAAGACACTTGTTCCGTTCGTGCCGGAAGTGTCTGACTTGTTCAGGATGATTTCGAATCAAAATAGACCACTCGCGACGGGCTTCTATAAACAAATTTTTTATTAAGGAGGCTGATAACTTCACAGGCTTGTCGATTTTCTTCTCGGGGACATTTGATTCTTTTTTCAGTTTAGCCTGCTTTCTTTCCTCTGCCCTTCTGACAAAATATTCAACCGTCCGATGAATAAAACCTTTCTTTTGTAACTGAACTGAGGATTGTTGGCTGGGTTTTGGTTTTGGTGGCTCTTCAGCTTCTTCATCTTCTTCAGCGACAATTTTACGTTTCGATGAGTGTGGCAAATGTTGTTTTGCCGAATGGTTTCGCTGAGGTGAAGGGGAATGTGACGGACGGCTTCGCGACGAGTCCCTTCGACCTTTAATTTGCGAAAGAATTAGTATCTCTTCATCGTCAATGTCGCTCCGCTCATCCGATTGTGTTACTGAAGCAGTGGACGACTCATAATCAGCTGTCTTTGGCATAGGGGATGTTCGCGTTTTCAGAATCGACTTTTCAGGTGTAAGAAATCGTTTCTGTAGAACAATTTCTTCACTTAGTCGCCTTTCGGTATGGTTGTTCTCTTCTGTAGGACGACTAATTTTGAGATTCGTTTTACGATATGCATCAAGGATGCGCCTTCTTTCACTGCTGTCCGCTAACCGTCGTGGAAGGCGGACTTCTCTCTTTTCACGTTCGAATTTCAACTTTTCAATTTCGAACAGACGACGTTCTTCTTCGAACTTTTGAAGATTCACTTCAAGCCTTGTTAATGGTCTACCATTTGGTGCAGCGATTTCTCTTTCCGGAGGAGACTTGATTCGGGTGGTTTCTGTGCTTTTGTGTGGCGATGAGCGATTGCTTTCGCTGGATTCCTCCTTATGTCTAGGAGTGGACAGGCTACGTCTGGCAGAACGCATCAAATTGAAAATTTCAGGGCTCTCAGCCTTGATCTCGTCACGTCGTGAAGTTGATGCGCTTCTAGCCACTGAGTTAGCGAACGTTTTGTTTCGCCGACTCAATATTTTGTCCCTGTGTGTTGATGTTGAAACTATTCCACCGGGGCGAATTTGCATTTTCGCAGTTTGAATATTATTATGCTCCGCTGCACTGCTACTCTCCTCATCCGAATATTTAACACCACCTTTTGCAGCCCGCTCCGGTGTTTTGTCACGCTGTTGTCGTGCCGCACGACGTCTTCGCCGAACTATTGTTGGAGCATCTTTATTTACGATATGCTCCATCCTTTTCGTTTTTGCACTCTAGTCGATTTCTTTTCACACAAAAAACTATGTGAGCACGTAATTTCTATAATTTAAGAAATTTCATCACAATAATCGCAAAACTATTCAAAAATTTTCGTTTTCGTTTTTTATTTGGTTTTATTTTTCGTTCAATCGAATCGGACAATTTTCCACCTATTGATCGGGCTAATAAATAAATCAGACACTATTATTTATTAATTGCAAAGAAACTATGGAAATTTTCCGAATTTTTCTTTTCACATTTTTACAAAACTTCTATTAACTTTTACCGAAACTAAACTATTCACTGAGCGAACACGGACTATTCTAGCATTATTACTGACACAGTTTTGTGCTTCTCAGTCGTCTTCGAGACCTGGTTTATTTTTAATATACAGTAGAAAATCGTCCATTGCCGTTGACTTTGTTCGGGTCGCACGGATCTCAAAATAGATTCGGAAAAATCTTTCTTCTCCATCGACGTATCGAATGCAGGTACACGAAATTAGTTGTCGGCGCATTTTCTTTTGCTATTTTCACTTTTTTCTTGTACACCAGCTAATTAGGCCCAGAACACAATTGCGACGAGCAACGAAATAACGCTGTCGAAAGGTTTAAAGATTCACAATCTAACGAGAGGGCACACAATTGCAAAACGGCAACGAATAATAAGTTATCCGTCAACTGTCGACTTCAACGACGTAATCAACGATAAAAGTCTTATTTGCCCATTAATTATTTGGTTGGAGACTTGGATAGAGTGTGGTGCGAATATAAACTTTTGGATGAGCTTTTTCAATAGAAAATATTTTTGTTCCTAAATTTTTCGATATTGACAACCTTTATTTCAACGATAATTTTTTTAAATTTTTTATAACTTTTTAACAAATTTAATAAATAATAAACTATAAAAATAATATTGTTAATTGAATTTATTATTTCTGAACAATAATAATAAAATGACTAATATTCATAAATAATTGAAACAATAATTGTAAAATCGGAAATATTCAGCAATATTTCCAATAAATAATACAGAATTATTCATGATTGAAAAGACAATTCTGCTATTATTAAATATTAAAACATTATTGTTATAACCAAAATATTTCGATAAAAGTAATCAAAAATATTTATGAAATATTCCAGAGAAAGATAAATATTATAGATAAAGTGAAAAATTTAAAATTCTATTCCCAACTTGATTTGTTGTTACCTTTTCTGTCAAACAAAATTATTATCAATTTCTCGAATAATATTATTTTTCCAGAAGCTACCCTTATAATAGAATTATTTTAATATTTTTCTTAATCAAAGAAAAATTCAATAACAATTCTAAACTTTAAAAAAACTTTTAATCGATTTAAAAGTAAATAATTTATGTGAATAAGAATACACATAAATATTCTTACTTGTCCTGAATTCAAAGTGACTGTTTATATTTGCATACCTGAATGTGCATGAAACCAAACAGGAAATATTTATTTTTACAGATATAAATTATTCTATTTAATTTCATTATTTATATATAATACGTATACACAAAAAGAATATGCATATATTGTAGATAGATAGATTTTTATAAGTATTTTATCGATTTGAATACAATCTATTAAAAAAATTCTCAATTGTGTTCAAATTTGTCCAAAATGTCTATTCGTAAAAAAGTTCCATTTAAATTTCGATGAAAATAAATTTTTAGCATTCTTAAAAATTTCAAATAAATAACTGATAAAAAACAATTAATTATTTTACGAACTCTGTTAATTAATCGATGATTATTTAAAGTTCTTTTGAAAAATGTTTACTTAAAAATTTCGACAAAAATAAAATTTCGTTTTCGAGTAGCAAACAAAATCGTTCCTAGAATATTCTCTGAAAATAAATAAATTTTATTTAGATTTTTATTTTGTATTTTGACAAAATATATATTTTTATATATCTATTATTTGTATTGTGATAGTTTTATATCTATTTTTTGGAATAACGTCGTGTTTCCGATTATAGTATCTTAATAAGTTCCGAATTCTTTTTGATTTTCCCAATTGACGTTGATTTTGTTTAAACCAAATTTTTTTTTTTAAATTTATTTAATACTTATTTCACAGCTGTTTTTAATAATATTCCTGCATAGTTTAAATATTATATAATTTTATATTTAATAATCGTAAATTTTTTTTAAAGATAAATTTTTGGTAAAAAAAAAATTGTTTTTTTTTTAAATTTTTGAAGAATTTTGTTTTTTAAAATAGCAAATATTAAGAAGTCAAGTTCAGAGATATGTTTATGTATGTATGGTTTTTAGATAACAGAATTTAAAAAAAAATTGTTTTTCTTTAACATTTACACCTACTGCTAAGGTTATACGTTCTATAAATAAGAGCAAAACATTCCGTAAGATCATAAAATAGATATATTTGCCTGAGCATATCAATATTTTTTCATGTAGCTTCTTATGTAAAAAGAAAATATTGTCATTAGTGACAAAAAAAAAATTAAGTTTTGTAAAAATAGAAATTTTTATGAAAATTATAAAAATAGAAATATAATTTAAAAAAGGGCTATCCAGTTTGGGTTTTGGAAAGATAATATAAATTAAATATATTTAACGTTTAGAATAAAAATAAAATTTTAAGTTAGTTGAATTTTTTAAATTTTGCCAATATGCAAAAAATATAAAATTATTCAAATAACTGCAACAAAAATTCCTGCAGGACTCAATCTGTTTTAAGATAATTTTTTAAGAATTTTTCATACATTTTTCGATCTGTAATTCAACTATTACTTAGCAGATATTTATTTTAGAATGTTTTTTTAATCGTTTAATTAAAACTATAATTATTTTAAATTAAAATTTTTAAGTTGGAATTTAAAAACTAAATTTAACCCTTAGAATTAACCGTTACCCTGTCTCCTTATTCATTTTCAAAGAATTGTTTTTTTTGGAAACAATGACTTTTCTGTAATGGTTATTTGTGGATTTTTAGAGCCTCGTATATGACAATTTTGCTTTTTGAAAAATAAACGTGAACCCTCTTAAAGTGCAAGACGTGGTTACGACCGAATCACCATTCTTTAAAAAGTTTGTACAATTTTAAAGTATTGTTTGATAATTAAAAATCTATAATATAATGGCATAGAATATTAATAAATAATTATTATTTTAAAATAATATTTATTTTTAAAAACTATCAAAAAGTAAAACTACACTTTCCAAACTATAAAATGGATAATTACGCTACGATTTCAAGTCAATACATCTAACATACCAGATCCTTTCTGCCCCCTCCATCCACCTTAGACTGTTTAAAACTATTGCACACTTATTCATATATATATATATATATATATATATATATATATATATAATTTTTTATAAACTATATTAATAATATTTAATAATTATTGGTAATAAATTATAATGAATTTCAATATTTCGCCTTTTATTTTTCTTATGAAATTGAAAACGTTTTTTTTTTTTTTTTTAAATATGATTTTAAATGCAATTTAATCTCATAAAAATGTAAATTAATTGCTAATTTTTGTTACATAGAGAGGATATTATTTTGTTTTATTACAAGTATCTAAAAAGGTATGTGATTAACGGAAATGGATTAGTTACTGGACCACCCGTTGAGTATAGAAAATAATAACACGTTGCCGGGCGTTGAAATATTTATATACGAACGAGAAATAGTTCATTAAATTTAGAAAATTAAAAAAAAACCATTTACTTTTACATTTAAAATATATTTTTTACACACCTTTTAAAAACAATTAAATTAAAAATTTTTTTATGAAAAATCTCAAAGGTTATTAAAAAAATTTCAAATATTTTTGTTTTTTTTTCCAAATGGAAATTTACTTTTAAAAAATATTAAATTTTGGAATATTTAGGAATATTTTTGGCAAATTAAATAAATATAATTTAACAGGTGAAACTGATTTATTTTTAACTACAGAAAAACTTAATTGCCATGTTAATATTTTAATTGCCATGTACTATTTTATATAAATAAAATTCGAAGCTAAACATTTTTAAAATTATTTGAAAAATACAAAATTTGATTTATTATTAAAATAAATTATTGGATTGTCAAGATAGTAATTTCGTTATTTTTCAACAGAGGACTTAATTGTATTTTGTCACAACTAACTTCACACTTAAGCTGCATAATCATATGTATTTTGACAGCTGACATAACAAGGCTTGCTCGATTGATTCTGCACAGTAGTTCTTGGTTGATACCCTTTTAAATATGGAATGTGAAAAACAGCATTTTCGGCATATTTTGCTTTTTTACTATAGAAAAGATAAAAATGCTGTTCAAGTAAGAAAAAAATTATCCGATGTGTATGGAGAAGATGTGTTAAGTGAGCGGCAGTGCCAAAAATGGTGTGCAAAATTTCGATTCGGCAATTTTGATCTCGAAGATGCACTACGTTCTGGAAGGCCAGTTGAAGCTGTTCTGGAAGGCCAGTTGAATAACAACTCGTGAGATCGGTGAAAGATTAAATTTATCGAATACGATCGTTCATGATCATTTAAAACGGCTAGGTTTTATCTCAAAGCTCGAATATGGGTCTCCATCTTCCTATGGAAAAAAATTTGTGCCGTCGCATTGACGTTTGTGATTTGCTTCTCAAACGGCAAGAAAATTATCCATTTTTGATGCGTATCATCACTGGGGATAAGAAATGGCTTGTCTACAACAATGTTAAGCGCGAAAGATTCTGGAGTAGAAAAGATGAACTGGCTCAAAACACATTGAAAGCCTATATTCATAAAAAAAGGTTATGTTTGGTGGGATTTTAAAGGAATCGTTCATTTTGAGCTTCTATCGAGCAATACAACGGTCAATTCTGAAGTTTACTGTCATCAGTTGGACAAATTGAATGATTCACTTAAAGAAAAACGGGCAAAATTGGTCAATAGGAAAGATATAGTGTTCCAACAGGATAATGCGAAACCACATACATGTTTGACATCTCGGCAAAAGCTTTTAGAGCTTGGATGGAATATACTGCCACACCCACCATACTCTCCAGACCTATATCTGGGACCCGTAGGGCAGACCATATAAGACGGTCATGCATAGGATTAACAGCCTACCCGCAACAACACCAACCTGTCCCGACATGCTGCACAGAATAGTAGAACATATGTTCCCGGAGAAACCAGATTTCCCCGACTACCACCCGGAGGATGAATAAGTGGAAATTCCTGGAGTGACCATGGAAGAGCTAACTAGATTGCAGAATGGCAAGGCACCAGGACCAAGCGGCATACCCAACATCGCACTGAAGAGTGCAATTGCCGCCAGACCAGATATGTTCATAAGCATGTACGACGCATGCCTGCGGCAAGGCGTATTTCCGACTCGATGGAAGCAACAAAGATTGGTTCTTCTCCCAAAAGGGAAGAAACCACCGGACGAGCCAGCAACCGACAGATTGCTGGATAGTGGCCGACAGATTGGAGCAATACATCAATCCTCAACTTTCCGAATTTCAATTCGGATTCAGAAAGGGGAGATCGACCATCGACGCGTTGGAACTCGTCACGAACATCGCAAATGAAGCCATCTCAGGAAAGAGATGGAAAGGCGGTTCTAAAAAGTATTGCCTCATTGTCACCCTGGACATGAAGAATGCGTTTAACTCGGCCCGCTGGGATCGAATCTTGGAGGCTCTTGAGAACATGGGGGTGCCCTACTACCTGCGGAGGATGGTCAGATCATACTTCAGTGATCGACTACTGCACTACGAGACCGAGGATGGACCAGCGGAGTATGGGGTCACGGGAGAGGTACCTCAGGGCTCTGTCCTGGAGCCACTCTTGTGGAACGTCATGTACGACGACCTACCCCATCTGGAATTACCGACAAACACAACACTCGTGGCTTTCGCGGACGACGTAGCGGTTGTCCTTGTAGCCAAACACCTGGAGGAACTGGAAGCCGCATTCTCCACCACCATACGGGGCATAAGACAGTGGTTGACATCGGCAGACCTGTCTTTGGCGAAAAATAAGACCGAGGCACTCCTTGTGAGTAGCCGGAAGAAAATGGAGACCATCACCATAAGAGTAGGCGACCACAACATCCGGTTGCTACCCTACATCCGGTATCTAGGAGTGGTCTTGAATGCCAGACTCAACTACAAAGAGCACATCTCCAGCGTCAGCAGGAAGGCATCAGCAGTACAGGGCGCACTTTCGCGGATAATGCCCAATATCGGAGGCCCCAGGCAAATCGGAAGGCAACTACTGACAACTGTGCTTATTTCCATCTTGCTATACGGAGCACCAGTGTGGGCGAAATCGCTAGATCTAATAACATACCGCAAGACAATGTCATCAGTCCAGCGGCTCTCAGCGATCAGAGTGGCGTCAGCATACCGAACGGTATCACACGATGCGGTTAACGTCGTGGCATCATGCCCACCCATCGACACCCTGGCAGGAGAGCAGGAACGCCAACATCGTATGAAGAAGGAAGAGCGGCGAAAGGTCCTCTGTGAAGAGGAGAGACCCGAGAGTCTTCGTCTCTGGCAAGAGAGATGGGACAACTCGACGAAGGGTCGGTGGACTCATCGGCTGATCCCAGATGTTACCAAATGAGTCACTCGCCTGCACGGGGAAGTCGGGTATTACATCACCCAACTCTTGACTGGGCATGGATGCTTTCGGGCATACTTGCACAGATTCAAGAGAACTGACTCCCCAAACTGTCATCATTGCCGCGACGTTATCGAAGACGCAGAACACGTGTTCTTCCAGTGCCCCCTCTACGAGGGGACACGGGCAGAACTGGAGAGAAATCTGGACCGTTCCATCAGTCCAGAAAACATAGTGGAGTGCATGCTGAAGAGCCAATCGGCTTGGAACAGAATTGCAGAGTACGCGGAATTCATTATCAAGGATCTCCGCACAACGTACGAAGAATAGACCGCGAGGCGTCATAACATCGGGACAGCAGTATTTACAAAGAGCATCAAATAAGAACGCCCCGTCGAAGTAGTATTTACAAAGAGTGCCGCCGGGGAACTATCGTTCCGGGAGCAAGTTAGAGGTGCAGGTTAGGTTTTAGCGAGGTAAAAATCCCGCATAACTCGTCTGGAAGGAAAAATTTCCAGGCGAGTACCTTTCGAAGGTTTCCCCCTGTACCTCATTAATCTAAACATAAAAAAAAGACCTAGCACCTTCCGAGTATCATTTGTTCCGGTCTCTAAAAAAATTTTCAGACGGTAAAACGTTTAATTCAAATGTGGAGGTCAAAAATCACTTGGATCAGTTTTTGCCAGCAAAGAACAAAAATTTTATGAGCGTGGAATCATGCTACAGTCAGAAAGATGGCTCAATATTTAATTGAATAAAATATTAATTCACTATAAGAAAATCGTTTTTCTTTTTTATAAAAAAGAAACGAAATTACTTTCTTGACAAGCCAATATACAAAAATAATATAAATTTTCTTGAATAATTTTATTAGTTTTAACAAAAACAATAATATTTTGGAAATAATGACAAACCAAAAGACCATATCCGAAACAATGATTAGATAGAATCTATTTCTTAAAATAACAGAATCACTACTCTAGGTGATATATACAATAATTAAGTTTTGTGAAAAGGCAGGCGCAAAAGGTATATTATCTATTTTAGTCAATTCCAAATAAATATTTTCAATAAATTCAACTCTCATCTTTATGTAAACAATAATAAATAAGCTAAAATTTCAGCAGCTGCATTTATGTTTTGTCCATTAAAATGAAGAAATTCGAAAACAATCCGAACGCATTCGAATTAAATAAGATTTCTTTGTGTTAATAACGATTTTGGTTATCTGTGAAAAACACTCCATAGCTTTTTGTTTTTTTTTTTTTTGGTATGATATCATACATAATAGATTGTATTCTTTTAATAGAATTTTCATGAATATTGTCATTCAAATTGGTGACGCGATGTTAATGATGAAATTTTACCATTGACGTCATTCAGTTAAATTTAAAACTAGTTACGAAAATATCTAATTAAGTATCGTCACAGTAATTCTATTTCTGACTCATTTGGATAGTTTAAAAATTTTCAATTTTAAACATAGGCAATTAAAGGGGTCGTATTAAAGGCGAATATATATATATTTTTTAAAATTTTTCCCATCAAGCAAAATTAGTATTAAAAAAATAAGTGAACAATGAAAAAAGAACCAAATCGACAAATTCAATTACTTCTAAATAAGGTCTAATGATTAAAAATAAATAAAGTGTATTATAAGGTGTACTGAAAATTGTTAAAAAAAAAAAGTTTAATTAATATATTATTAGGCACCACCAGCGCCACCATCAATCAGTTTGCTAAACCACAATTACGAGTATGTCAAAGTGACAGCTAAGTCTGTCACTGTTGACATATTCTAGTACATGCACTTTTCGAAAATAACAATGACTTTTTTCGAACATATTATTTTTCTTAAATATAAATAAATAAATTCAATGAAAAATTTATTTGAAAATATAAGGTCACTGAGACAAGACACAGAGGCCAATCTGTAGCGCCACTACCATAAGGCTATTTGGCGACTTGGTGACATTGCCAGCATCTTTAAATGAAACTAGTTGATGGATACTTGGAGTGAGCAAATTAAGATAATTAAGAAGGTAAAAAAGAGTGATTAGAAAAATAATTGTCGGATCTAGGAGCTTCACAATAGAAGGAGTCCTAATCACACAGAAATTTTAGGTTAAGTATCATTCCTTTAAAATATGGCGAATGGTGACTTGAATGCCGCAGGAATGGCATGGAGGACAATGTTGGTTAACAAAGAGGACATCATGGGTAAGTGTGGTATACTTAATTCGAATTCTGAGAAGTTTCTTTGACCACAACTTTGGAATGGTCGTTGAGTAGACTGATTTTGTAGTGTCATGCCAATTTGTGGCAAGAAATTTTCAACTTTTGGACCAGGGCAAGTTTGGAATCACTGTGAGCCCCGGACGGTGGAGAGCCTCCCCCACAAAACAATCAGGCTATTCATTACTCCAAATGATCACATGACCCGAACCCAATGCAACTCTACGTTTCTATTGTTTAATAAATTCCGACGGATCGCATTGGGCACCGGATCATTTGACGATTCATGAGTTTTCTTCTAAAGGCAGGTAGGCTATTCTGCTGTTGACTGGAAGGTTAATTCCATCTTAATCGCCAACAACTCGCAATGGAATAGAAAAATTCGCTTGTATTGTATATTTCACGGTGCGTATTGCCGACAAGCTGGATGACAGCAAAAGATGTTGTATAGTCATGAGCAGCTGCATCTGTGAACATTAGAACTGACTTACGGAATCTATCTGGCAGTTTTAGGAACAATTTCCCGTAGCTAGATAGATCGGCGTTTGCCTTACTATACCTGCTGAGGGACGTAGACAACCTCAACTTCGCTGTAAACCATGGTTTCCATTCCGGTGTAAGAGGAAGGTTGGAAAATCAGAAGAAAGCGTGGATGGATCTCTTTCTAGTTCAGAGATCAATAGGGAAATGGAGGACGAATTTCTGTTAAAATAGGCAGTGGAAGAGATGTGTTTCGAAAATTACGACGGCGATACTTGAAAGAGCAAAGGTTTTTATAAATTAGGTTAATGCGTGATTTACCAGGTGTATAAGCTTAAATCTGCTGTTTTCAGTCAAAAAAAATACATGTTTTTTTCATAGAAAGCAAAAACAAATTTATTCAAAGTACTTGCCCTCGCTAGCTACACATTTTTCCCACCTCTCGGGCAATTTGTGGATACCACACCAAAAAATTCCTTCTCTTTCGAGGCAAACTTGTCATCAAGCTATTATCAGACGTCTTCGCAAGAATCGACGTGCTGCTTAGCGAGCACGTGGCCCATCAACGAAAACAGGTGGTAGTTGGAAGGGGTCTGGTGAAACAGCGGGGTAAGGTAGCACCTTCCAGTTGAGTAGTTCTATATATTTAATGGTGCTATTACAAATTGTGAGATACCTACACATATAACACCAGTCGCCAACGATTGTAGGGATTGAGATTACGCTCAATCAGCGCATTCCATAACTGAGAATTAGCATACAGTAATCAGTTACTAGCTGATCACCTCAACTGCTGTTAATGAGGCCTTAAACCCGAGATAATTGCAAAGCATTTATTGCCAGTTATCTCCCTCCTGCGATCCAAAGATCGTACCCGCGATATAGGTGTCAACCACAACCACTACGTAAATGCCGAAGCACCTCACCAATAATCGAGCACAGAAGCCAGTTCATCATTTCTATAGAACACAAACAGGTACGACTCTCCTCACATTAGCATATACAAGCAAACACTATAAAAACATTATGCATGAAAGCTATTCAAAGCTTCAACGCCATAATCCAGAAAGATCCATTTTTATTTTGAATTTCGTTCTGTGGGGCGTCTCGGTTCCCGTGGTACCTAATTTATTTATTAGAGTACTTTGTGAGCTGTGGTCAGCAGCCTTGTAAATTCCTGACCTTTTTACTCTTCCTTTCCTTCACAACTTCCTTCTATTCTTTCCTCATTTAACTCTTCCTCTTTCTATTTCCATCATTTATTTTGTTCATGCACCACCTCCACGTAGGGTTTACTATGTGATTATTAATTTTTAATATCACATTTGAAAGCCATGGCATATCCACTGTAGGATTTCTACTTGTTAGCTATTTTACCTTTTTATACCATTATTGGGATGAGAAGCTGGAATATACTTAGCATCCCTCCGCCAGGCCGGAGGTTAATGCGGGATGTGTAAAGGTAGTGTAAGACGGGTTTTCGACCAGTTTTAGTAAGGATAGAGTCCAACGGGGACCGCTGCTTCAACTTACCTTTGCCTTGC
The DNA here is from genome assembly GCA_958298945.1 of Atherix ibis. Classification (NCBI taxonomy): domain Eukaryota; kingdom Metazoa; phylum Arthropoda; class Insecta; order Diptera; family Athericidae; genus Atherix; species Atherix ibis. The sequence goes on along the minus strand of OY282605.1, from coordinate 21,800,376 downwards.
TACTGGTATTCTGACGCATAAAGCGAGGGAATAGAGTAAGTTCCATTCAGTAGCATATTAGTTGCTTTGTCTAATCTTACATTTGGTAATACCCTGGATTTTCATGGAATCTGTCGGATGAAGGGGGTACGATAAATATTAAAATTAAAAACAACATTATTTTCTCATAACTAAATGAAACACATTTTATTCGAAATTGATTTCGAACGCATTCTAGAGTTCGAAGGTATGTCAGAATCTAGTGGTGGTATGCATAACTCTACTAATCCCTTTAAAGGAATTAGTCAATTATGACAAATATATTACCTACTAATTCTTCTTCAATCTATTGTATATTATAAGATGTCAATAATGTTGGGTGCCTATAACAGCGTGTGGTGCTCACAACAACATCCTCAGCCGAGACTTTTGTACCGTCTTAGTGGCTATCTATCACCAATTCAGTCTACTCAACATCTCTACCTAAGTTCTGGGCACGAAAACTGCTCAGAATCTGACCCCAAATATTTAGCATATATATGTGGCAGCGATCCCGGGATTTATTTTCAAGTACGTTTCCCCCATTGTGGACATTTTAGATTCCGAAATAGTTTTTCCAAGCCTTCTTTTCAACCTGATTAATCAAAATTATTTTTCTTCCAAGCCTACAAACATTAGATCAGCTTGGCTTAGGAAAATGGTACCGGCTACCTACTCGAAACTTGAAGTCGCCAAATAGCCTCACAATCATGGTACTGTAAAGTGATCCCTGGCTCATGACAAAGGAGCCTCAGATACAAATAAATAAACAAGATATAAATTATAGATTAACGAACTACTGGATTAGGCCTTTTGTCATATTTTCCTAAATGTACACGTAATTTTATGGTTTTTTACCAAAACTATTTTTGATTTAATCGTAGCGGTAATAAATCGAACAATGTGCATATTCATGCGTAGATATAATCCCCACTGATATCTAAGTTTCATAAATATAAACAAAATAACACTCCTTTCGGAGAGATTTCAAACGCTATTCTCCATGATGTGGTAGAATACCGAACACCGAGCATATTTTTGTTTTGTTTGCTTTTCTAATTTTGACAGATATCAGATAAGTTGAATTTCAAACTGGCTTAGTTATTTATCTGTTTTTATGTACAAGTTCCCAATGACATGAACGAGGGAGTAACATTCAGCGCCACGGCCATGAGGCCATTTGGTAACGTGTAATTGTTTGGATTTGATGACATTGGTCTTTGGTAAGTTGGAAGTGGTCCGATTTTGTAGAGCATGTCAGTTTGTTTCAAGAAATTAAAAATAGGTCTTTGAAAAGGTATCTAAAAGGTTGTAAATGAAGGGAATCTCATATAAGAAATGAAATGTTGGGTAAGGTGACATTTCATTAGAAGATTAGTGATAGTGAGTTGAATTTCACATGATGGGCAGATGGGAAGAGGGTAGTTTATGAATATCCTGTCCGTATTCTGAGCCATTTTTGTGACAAGAACTTTAATAAGGTTGTGCAGTAAACTGATTTCGAAAGAAACTGTTCGCTACTTGTCCAGTCCGTATATCTACGCATATATATACTTGTCCAGTCCGTATATCCCCAACGCAATTTAATACTCCTGTTGTTAAGCAGGTTGAAAGGCCATGAAAGGCTTTCAGGGCTGTATGACTCTCCTAAAATGGAAGATTCCCCAAATAAGTTCAGGGATGTGGAAGCCATTTTACTCAAAGATGGTTAAGAAGAAGAAGAAGAAAATGAAAATGAAAGAAGATGAAGCCTAAGTAAAAAGTCAAAAAAGAATGGGTTGGATTGAAGAAGAGTGGCCTAAGTAAAAAGTCAAAAAAGAATGGGTTGGATTGAAGCGAGCTAGGACGATAAAGTGTTGGTTATCGAGCTAGGATATCAATTGAGATGCGGACAACTACCTCGACCTAGTCAGCTGCAATGGCAAAATATAACACATGTATAGGTCTCTTTTCACGTTGATTGAGCATATCTCAATCCCAATTGTCGTTAGCAGCTCGTGGTATTATATCTACTAATAGGTAGGCCACGTTAAATAACATTCCACTAATGAGGATCATTCCGCAAGAGGCCATTTTCTAGGAGAACGATTAAACAATGATCTTGGTGAACTCGAGATCCTAAGCCGGCGTTACAGTGCCTAGGAGTTTACAATGTTCCTTAGTATTGCTCTTTGAGTAGAAGTCCCGACCAAGTACTCTTAAAAGAAAACTGGTACTATGGAGATCAGGTGCCTCACGTAATTGAAAGACACTACTGTGCCTAATCGAAAAGATGGGGTGCCTTTGGCTGAAACGTGGTGGCTGTGGTTTAATACCTACATCGCGGGTATAGTCTTCTAGATTGTAGGTGAGGGTTACCAGTTATCCCGAGTGCTATCACTGCAGATGATAGTAGGGGTTTAGGTAGAGTTACTGAATGTAAGCAACGGCCGGAACTAATGTGGTTGTGGCTGGTCAGGGGTGGGACCAGAAGGAAGCACAAGAGGTGTGAGTTGAAAACGAGGGAAATGGTCTACTAGATACTGAGGCCACTTGCCATAACGAGAATTGAGAGGTTCTAGTATAGGACGGAACAATGAAGATGGAACCGACTAGGTAAAACCGGTGGGTTAAAAGAGAAGGTGTGCTAAGGCAACGTTGCATATGGAGGAGACCGATCTGGATGTTTGATTACATAAAGTAATTTAGGAAATAAATTGAAGTTGTACTAGAGCGCTGAAACTTGGATTTGAGCGAGCTGGGTGAAAATATCTGGATCTAGTCAGCTAAGCTCATTAAATCCATTATATGTACAGATCTGTTATGCGCAGATTGGGCGTATCCCAATCCCAATGGTCATAGGCGATCCGTGATATTATGTCTAACGATAGGCATACTGTGTTAAATAACAGAATTATTCTGAGCATAGGATCACTGGATGGACCCCGAATGGCTTTTAGGGCTCTGTGGGTGTCACTGAATATAATGATATTAGGATGATTTCTGTAATATCTACCATCATCCACAGTAACTGCAGCTCACCATAATATTGACCTGCCCTAAAAGGAGAGATGCCACAATGAGGTTTACGGATGTGGGACCCATCAAATTTAAAAACTGCATAAAACGCAATGTTATCATAGATAGCCGCTTCCAAATTTGTTTTTATTTAATAATTAAAGTATTTTCGAACAAGTCTTTCAAAATTTACCCATTTTCATAAAAATATGTAATTTTTCTAAAGTTTTTTTTGTTGAATAAATTGGAAAAAATTTTATGTAGAAGCTTATTTACTAGTTTTCTAATCTAAACTAAATATATAAAGTCGAATTAATATATAACGAGAAGTCAAAAATGTCCGCCTTAAGAAGAAGTGCCAACGCCATCTTTTATATTTAACAATAAACTCATTCAATATTCCATGAAGCTGCTGTCAAATCAAAGGAATAAACATTTCTTCTGTCAACTTTTATATAGAAAAGTTTTAAAAAAATTTGAATAAACAATCAATAAATAATTAGTTGCTTGTTATTCAGATAATAATACGACTATAGAAAAAGAGTTCAATAAATTTAGTAAAATATAAGAAAAATGATAATGTTTATCCTATAAATTATGAGAAGAAAAAACAATTTATAAGATATTCGAAAATATTTTAAATTTTTTATTTTTTGTACAAACAAATTCTTTTAAATTTATTTTTTATTAATTCTGTCTGACATTTGTGTTTTCATTAATTTAAAAATATAAAAAATATTTTTTTACTAATGTCATAAATGTTTATTTTGGAATACTTTTCTTTATGTAAAAATATTATTTGATTTATTGAACAAATCCCATTAATATATTTTCTATCAATTTGGAATTCGATATAATTTTGTTAATTTTTTTTTTAATTTTTCTTAAATTTATTTTAAAATGTATTAATGGAACATTAACAGTAAAAAGAGGAGAGAAAGGGGAATTTTAAATTTTAGAAAAATTAAACTTTCATCGCTAATATTGAAAGGTGAAATTTTAATCTTATTTCTACATTTTATTGATGTTCTTAGTTATTTGAATGAAAAATTTATAGAGTCAATTTGAAAGAAATCCTAAATATTTTTAAATATTGGAAAATAAATAAATATTTTATTATACATATTTTCGAAAATAAGAGTAAACCAATTCCGAACAGATCAACACTTTAGGACAAAGTTATTATTAGTTGACTGAGTAATATGAGCATTCCACTCATGTTCATCCCAAAAATATTGAAAGACCTTCAACACATAAGAAATTCTGTAATTTTGCGATTTTTTTTCTTAAAATTTTTACATAACTAATATATTATGTTGTAGAATATATTAAGAAAACTTAAATATAATTTGTTTTCTTCCATTTTCACAATTAATTTTATATTTAAAAAGGAAAGGCTAAGAAAAAAAACCAAATTTGACTTTTTTTCTTTTTTGGTTAATTTGACAGTGAATGTGTCTTGGCTTAAAATTTACTCTTGTTAATTTATGTTATCACAATTAAATTGTATGCTTTTCGAAATTAAATCTTTGCATTTAAAACGTTTATTGTAAAATCCATTCTCATTATTTATTATTATTATCACTAGTTGTTGTATAACTAAACATATTCTAAAATGATAATACCGATGTCGCCACCACTTTAAAAAAAAAAATTATATTATTTTGGCACAATTTGTAAAAACAAAATGTGGGCTGGCTGGTGATCCGCATATTTTCGGAAACGTGAACCAAATGTTTGAATGTTTTTGATGTGTCCCAACATTCGGAAAATATGAAAATTTATTCTAGTTTTTCTTCTTCTTCTTTTTTTTGTTGAACAAAACCAAAATCACAAAAATTTGATATTATTTGCGTTTTTCTTCAACATATTTTTTTTTTAAAGGCGTAGTAAAAAAATAGAATGGGTTTTTCTCGTTTATGTGTTTATAAAATTGAAGGTGATGAAATATTTTACGGTCGATTGTACTTACCGATTGTTGTAAAAACCGTACCACAATAGAAGACGGCATTCGAAAAAGCCCATTCACTTTTCTTCTGTTCCAAATCGATATCGGCATTAGCGAAGACATCTTTAGCCTCTCTCATTAGCTGCAAAACAAGACCTTCCCATTCAATATCCGACTGTAAATATAAAACCAAACACAATAAGTCACTTAGGATATTATCAACGATAACAAGGAAAATATTTTTAAGGCTACAGAAAACTTTAGTGAATATTTCGTTTTTTAAAAAATATTTTTAATTTTTTTTTTAGAAATTGTATTTATACCAGATCAAAGTGTTTAACCCTTTAGAGTTTGCATGTTATGCCTTTGTCGTCTTGGGGTTTGATAGTCGAAGTTTTTGTTCGTGCCTTTCGGCTATTTGTTTTAGTATGTTCTGTACAGTACGAGGTCTGTTCAAAAAGTATCGGGAATTTTAAGTTTCCGCGGGTTACGTATATTCGATTTTCGATTTTTTTTTGTCGCGTTATGTTGGTACTCATGTCTCTCACTTATGCCGACAAGTTCAGCTCATGTCTCTCACTTATGCCGACAAGTTCATGGATCAAAGAATCTGTATCAAACTTTCTGTGAAAAACAAAATTAATTACGTGGACGCATTTCGAATATTGACTGTGGCATATGGTGAAACTACCTTGGACCGAAGCAACATTTATCGGTGGTACAAAATGTTCTCAGAGGGCCTAGAACGACAAAAAGCGCTAAGTTCGGTCGAATGTGAAGGTTATGCTTACAGTTTTCTTCGATTATAGGGGTATCATGAGTTCTTGCCACAGGGTAACACGGCCAATTAGGAATATTACCTGCATGTTATGCGCAAAATGCGCGAAGCCATTCGCCAGAAACGCCCGCATTTGTGGAAAAACAAAAATTGGCTTTTGCACCATGATAACACCCCTGCTCACACATCGTTGCTTGTGCGCGAATTTTTGGCCAAAAATAATACATTAATAATGCCGCAGCCACCGTATTCCCCATATCTGGCTCGCTCTGTGGCTTTTTCTTGTTCCCGAAACTGAAGAGCCCCATGAAACGACGACGCTACGCTACGATTGAGGAGATAAAGACGGCATCGAAGGAGGAGCTGAGCAAGATCACAAAAAAATGATTTTTTAAAGTGCTTCGAAGATTGGAAAAAACGTTGGGACAAGTGTATAATATCTAGTGGGGATTACTTTGAAGGGGACAAAATAAATATTCATGAACAAATTATTGATTTTTGAAAAAAACACAAAATTCGCGATATTTTTTGAACAGACCTCGTATCAATTTCTAGATCCCCATTAAAATTACTTTATTTGATACATCTCCAAAGTCGGATGCTGCATGCCCATACAATTCTAAGGACTTGCTTGTAAAGCAGAAATTTATTTTCTATTGACAAAGTAGAATTTCATCCTATTGGAATTTAGTATTTGTATATTATTGACAGATTGATGAAGTCTACATGAACTGATTTGGATTCATTTAATTTTATCCTTAATTTTTTGGAGCAGCTTTCTATTTGACCTATAGCTGATTATAATAACATTGTTTATTCTTCGTTGTTTTGTCCTGTGTAGCCACACAATTGTATTGCTTTCTAACAAAGAATAGAAACGTGAACAAGATTGGGCCAAGTACTCTACCTTCGGGTACTCCACCTTTGATATAAATTAATTCCGAGTAAGCTCCTTCTTGTTTTATTCTGAAGTATCTTTCTGAAATGTAAGATTTTAATGTATCCGAATAGTGAATTGGGAGATGCTTCTTCAGTTTATTGATTAATCCTTCATGGCAGACATTATCAGAAGCTTTTGCTACATCCAGAAATATAGCTAACTTTCCTCCCCCTCATAATTATCTGTCTTCCATTGGGAAAATTTTGCTTCTCACAAGTACTTCGGAGTAGATGCCCAATTGAACGCAAAATTTACTGACAGAAGTAAAATATAACCTCAAAATAGTCAACAACAATACTGAGTATATTCAGCTTGTCAACGTGAAGTGAAGTGAATGTGTTTCGTACAACCTTTGAACTTGATAATTATTACATAATGACTAAAAATTGGATCTATAACGAGGGTAAAGCATTAATAAATGTTTATGCCAACCGAAAAGAGGAATATTTTTACAATAAATTAAACATAAACAATAAAAACAAAAATATGACACTTCAACATAACCAACGAATCCGCTAAGCGATCTATTTTCATTTTGGGAACTAAAATCCCCTACCGTAAATTGTATGCGTAACTACTCATGGAATTTACTTATTTGTATGAGTAAGAGTAGCTGCGAGAAGCTAGAAGTACTTGTGAGTAGCAAAATTTTCCCAATGAAAGACAGCTATTATATCAAATATTCATAATTTTAATAATCATTTTTATCCTAACTGCTCATAATCATAAGTAATAACAGGTAATTTAAGAAATTGTTTTTAAAAATAGTTTTTACTTAGATTATTGCCACTTAACTTGATAAATATTTGGTTTTGTTCAGTACCCTTATAATTAAATAATATTGTTCTTGATCAAATACTATGAAAAGTAAAAATCGGATATCAGAAATTTTTCAACTTAGATAATATTGGGTTATCTTTTTCGAGGTTCGGACAGTACAGTCCTATGCAACTTAACATAGCATACGTGTTGAATTATGTGGATTTACTGGCTATGTAAAAATTTTGGTCATAAGCCCAAAAATTTGTGTGGATTTCCTGGAAAAACCGTGCCCAAAATCGTCTTCAATCTAACCCGCTTACTAACATAATGGCAACCCAACGATTACCTATTCACAGACACATAGACTGGTCCAATAGTGACTCATTTTTGTCAGCTCATTGAGCAACCACCAATAAACCAGTTTACACTATAAATCCATAATAAAATTCTGGTTTTGTAAGCATCTCAGAATCAGGAGTGGATATACTTCTCATATTTATGGTTTTCCTTTTCAAGAGCATATATCCTATATGTCCATCCTGTAGCACTCAGTTCACCCTCACTCACATAACGGATTATCCATTTTGAAATTTAAAGAACAGCCCCTTTTTCTGACAGCTGTCAAAAAAAGCTCCTTTTTTTGACAGCTGTCAAATTTAGTTATCATTTGAAGTAAAATATGTTTAGTAAAATGTCTGCCATTTTATATTATTTATCGTTTTATCAATTATAAATAGCACAACGTCAAGCCAATTGAGTCCTGGAACAACATGCTTTGAAACTGTCTTTAGCGATGAGGCTCATTACTTGCTCGATGGATACGTCAAAAAGCAAAGTTGTTATATATGAGGCTCTGAAAACCCAACAATGACTATAGAAAAGCGATTGTATCTGCGAAAAATGGTGGCTGTCTGGCGTGGAGTTTGAACCAAAGGTGTAATTGGCCCGTATTTGTTTTGAAATCGAGAAGGAGACACCGTTAACGTTAATTCTAAGCGCTATTGCCGTATGGTAACCTGACTTTTTTTCAGCCGGAACTTAAAAATCATATATGTGGCTTTATTTCGACAACTTGTGGCTTTATTTCGAGAAAAGTTCCCAGAAAGGGTAATTTGGGGATTTGGTTATGTTAATTGACCTCCAAGATCGTACGATTTAACGCCATTTGACTTATTTTTATATAAGGCATTTTTATGCTAAAAATCGTATTTATGCAGATTATCTTTCAAGTTTAGATCATTTAAAAGCCAACATTTGTGAAATTATAGTCCGAAATGAGCGAAAGAGTAATCAAAAACTATCTTAATAGGATTGAGTTCTGCAAGATGTCTTGTAATAGTTATTCGAATCTAATATTTAAACAATAAGAACTTCGATAAAATTTTACAAAAATCTGGATTTCAAATGCATTTTATTTAACTTTACTTTCCAAACTAAAGAATGAATAATCCTTCATTTGATAGTGAATATTACCTAATTACTTATTACATAAATGTCCATTCTTTAGTGTTCTTACATAAAAATTGTAGAAAAAACTAATTTTAATTGTAAAAAAAACAACATAAAATTGATGTTGACTTCTCGATTTACCTTATTTTTCATGTCTGGATGATCGACCAGCTCCCGGAATTTCCCCAAAAATTCATATCTTTCTCTTCTAACATCACGCATCCTATCCGCTTCAGCTGGACCTAAACAAATTAAAAATTGTATTGTATATAATAGACATTAATTCAGTTTTATTAACAAATTTTTCAGTAGAGAACAAATCAGATTTTTTTAAATTCAAATAAACAAATGAGTTCATGTGTACGAATCCATGCTTTTAAGAAATCGTTAAATCTTTTGCGAATCGTTCAGTTTATGCTATTTAGTATCTAATTTTTCTAAGAATTCTTTATGATGGAATTAGTTAATAAGTAGTAAATTTGAATGTTAGCATAACTTAACTATTTCTGAAAATTAGAAACTTTAAATGTTTTTAAAACAATATAAAACGTTTTATTACCAATTCTTTTCATAATAACAAAACTTTGAACATTTCCTAACAAAAAAAAATTTTACACATAAAAACAATATCAAATTGCATAAAGAAATTTTTTTATCAAGCTTCGTAAAAATTATGAAAAAATTTCTGGATGAACATGATACGAAAAATAATAACAATAAAAATAAGTACATTTTTCCAATTTTATGTACAAATTATTTTTATTATCTACCAGAATAAAATTAAAAATATTTCTTCAATAGGAATTATGAAAAATTTGATATAAAAAGTTTATTAAAAAAATTGAATTCGAAAACTTACTGTGTTTTGGTATTTTCTCAAAATTTTATAATCATTTCGCTAACTGATCTTATTTTAATATTAATTTTTTAACTGCATGAAAAAATTGATATTTTGGAATGAAAATTATTAAAATAATTATACTCATTCATAATTTTTTTAATATTAATATTATAAGCTGAAATAGAACTAATAATTAGTTTTAAAAAAAGCAAAAATAAGCGTAATCGTGTTCAGAATGCATGAACTATTAAAATTATCAAAAAAATCTATAATATTAAAGGCAATTTCAGGAAAAATTTCAGTAAACATAATTTCCAGCAAAACTAATTTTCAGAAAAAAAAAATTTTCAGTACAAATAATTTTCAGTCAAAATAATTTTCAGTAAAACTAATTTTAAGTAAAAAAAATTTTCGGTAAAAATTATTTCCATTTAATAAAAACTTCAGATAAAAGAAATTTTCAATAAAAATAATTTTCAATAAAAATAAATTTCAGTAAAAATATTTTAAGTGAACATAATTTTCAATAAAAATAATTTTCGGTAAAAATAATTTCCAATAAAAATATTTTCCAGTAAAAATAATTTTCAGTAAAAATAATTTTTAATAAAAATAATTTTTGGTAAAACTTATTTTCAATAAAAATAATTTTCGGTAAAAACAATTTCCAGTAAAAATAATTTCCACTAAAAATAATTTTCAGTAAAAATAATTTTCAATAAAAATTATTTTCAATAAATATAATTTTTTGTAAAAATAATTTTCAATAAAAATAATTTTCAATAGAAATAATTTCCAGTAAAACTAATTTTCAGTAAAAATAATTTACATTAATAATAATTTTCAGTAAAAATGTTTTCAGTAAAAATAATTTCCAGTAAAAATAATTTTCAGTTGAAATAGTTTTCAGTAAAAAAAATTTTCAGGTAAAATACAATAGTTTTCACTAACACTAAATTTTCAGTAAAAACAATTTCCAGTAAAAAAAATTTTCAGTAAAAATATTTTCAATAAAAATAATTTTCAGTAAAAATAATTTCCAGTTAAAAAAAATTTTCAGTAAAAATAAATTTCAGTAAAAATAGTTTTCAATAAAAATAATTTTCAGTAAACATAATTTTCAATAAAAATAATTTTCGGTAAAAATAATTTCCAATAAAAATATTTTCCAGTAAAAATAATTTTCAGTAAAAATAATTTTTAATAAAAATAATTTTTGGTAAAACTTATTTTCAATAAAAATAATTTTCGGTAAAAACAATTTCCAGTAAAAATAATTTCCACTAAAAATAATTTTCAGTAAAAATAATTTTCAATAAAAATAATTTTTGGTAAAACTTATTTTCAATAAAAATAATTTTCGGTAAAAACAATTTCCAGTAAAAATAATTTCCACTAAAAATAATTTTCAGTAAAAATAATTTTCAATAAAAATAATTTTCAATAAATATAATTTTTTGTAAAAATAATTTTCAATAAAAATAATTTTCAATAGAAATAATTTCCAGTAAAACTAATTTTCAGTAAAAATAATTTACATTAATAATAATTTTCAGTAAAAATGTTTTCAGTAAAAATAATTTCCAGTAAAAATAATTTTCAGTTGAAATAGTTTTCAGTAAAAAAAATTTTCAGGTAAAATACAATAGTTTTCACTAACACTAAATTTTCAGTAAAAACAATTTCCAGTAAAAACAATTTTCAGTAAAAATATTTTCAATAAAAATAATTTTCAGTAAAAATAATTTCCAGTTAAAAAAAATTTTCAGTAAAAATAAATTTCAGTAAAAATAGTTTTCAATAAAAATAATTTTCAGTAAACATAATTTTCAATAAAAATAATTTTCGGTAAAAATAATTTCCAATAAAAATATTTTCCAGTAAAAATAATTTTCAGTAAAAATAATTTTTAATAAAAATAATTTTTGGTAAAACTTATTTTCAATAAAAATAATTTTCGGTAAAAACAATTTCCAGTAAAAATAATTTCCACTAAAAATAATTTTCAGTAAAAATAATTTTCAATAAAAATAATTTTCAATAAATATAATTTTCAGTAAAAATAATTTACATTAATAATAATTTTCAGTAAAAATGTTTTCAGTAAAAATAATTTCCAGTAAAAATAATTTTCAGTTGAAATAGTTTTCAGTAAAAAAAATTTTCAGGTAAAATACAATAGTTTTCACTAACACTAAATTTTCAGTAAAAACAATTTCCAGTAAAAAAAATTTTCAGTAAAAATATTTTCAATAAAAATAATTTTCAGTAAAAATAATTTTCAGTTAAAAAAAATTTTCAGTAAAAATAAATTTCAGTAAAAATAGTTTTCAATAAAAATAATTTTCAGTAAACATAATTTTCAATAAAAATAATTTTCGGTAAAAATAATTTCCAATAAAAATATTTTCCAGTAAAAATAATTTTCAGTAAAAATAATTTTTAATAAAAATAATTTTTGGTAAAACTTATTTTCAATAAAAATAATTTTCGGTAAAAACAATTTCCAGTAAAAATAATTTCCACTAAAAATAATTTTCAGTAAAAATAATTTTCAATAAAAATAATTTTTGGTAAAACTTATTTTCAATAAAAATAATTTTCGGTAAAAACAATTTCCAGTAAAAATAATTTCCACTAAAAATAATTTTCAGTAAAAATAATTTTCAATAAAAATAATTTTCAATAAATATAATTTTTTGTAAAAATAATTTTCAATAAAAATAATTTTCAATAGAAATAATTTCCAGTAAAACTAATTTTCAGTAAAAATAATTTACATTAATAATAATTTTCAGTAAAAATGTTTTCAGTAAAAATAATTTCCAGTAAAAATAATTTTCAGTTGAAATAGTTTTCAGTAAAAAAAATTTTCAGGTAAAATACAATAGTTTTCACTAATACTAAATTTTCAGTAAAAACAATTTCCAGTAAAAACAATTTTCAGTAAAAATATTTTCAATAAAAATAATTTTCAGTAAAAATAATTTCCAGTTAAAAAAAATTTTCAGTAAAAATAAATTTCAGTAAAAATAGTTTTCAATAAAAATAATTTTCAGTAAAAATAATTTTTAATAAAAATAATTTTTGGTAAAACTTATTTTCAATAAAAATAATTTTCGGTAAAAACAATTTCCAGTAAAAATAATTTCCACTAAAAATAATTTTCAGTAAAAATAATTTTCAATAAAAATAATTTTCAGAAAAAAAAAATTTTCAGTACAAATAATTTTCAGTCAAAATAATTTTCAGTAAAACTAATTTTAAGTAAAAAAAATTTTCGGTAAAAGTTATTTCCATTTAATAAAAACTTCAGATAAAAGAAATTTTCAATAAAAATAATTTTCAATAAAAATAAATTTCAGTAAAAATATTTTAAGTGAACATAATTTTCAATAAAAATAATTTTCGGTAAAAATAATTTCCAATAAAAATATTTTCCAGTAAAAATAATTTTCAGTAAAAATAATTTTTAATAAAAATAATTTTTGGTAAAACTTATTTTCAATAAAAATAATTTTCGGTAAAAACAATTTCCAGTAAAAATAATTTCCACTAAAAATAATTTTCAGTAAAAATAATTTTCAATAAAAATAATTTTCAATAAATATAATTTTCAGTAAAAATAATTTACATTAATAATAATTTTCAGTAAAAATGTTTTCAGTAAAAATAATTTCCAGTAAAAATAATTTTCAGTTGAAATAGTTTTCAGTAAAAAAAATTTTCAGGTAAAATACAATAGTTTTCACTAACACTAAATTTTCAGTAAAAACAATTTCCAGTAAAAAAAATTTTCAGTAAAAATATTTTCAATAAAAATAATTTTCAGTAAAAATAATTTTCAGTTAAAAAAAATTTTCAGTAAAAATAAATTTCAGTAAAAATAGTTTTCAATAAAAATAATTTTCAGTAAACATAATTTTCAATAAAAATAATTTTCGGTAAAAATAATTTCCAATAAAAATATTTTCCAGTAAAAATAATTTTCAGTAAAAATAATTTTTAATAAAAATAATTTTTGGTAAAACTTATTTTCAATAAAAATAATTTTCGGTAAAAACAATTTCCAGTAAAAATAATTTCCACTAAAAATAATTTTCAGTAAAAATAATTTTCAATAAAAATAATTTTTGGTAAAACTTATTTTCAATAAAAATAATTTTCGGTAAAAACAATTTCCAGTAAAAATAATTTCCACTAAAAATAATTTTCAGTAAAAATAATTTTCAATAAAAATAATTTTCAATAAATATAATTTTTTGTAAAAATAATTTTCAATAAAAATAATTTTCAATAGAAATAATTTCCAGTAAAACTAATTTTCAGTAAAAATAATTTACATTAATAATAATTTTCAGTAAAAATGTTTTCAGTAAAAATAATTTCCAGTAAAAATAATTTTCAGTTGAAATAGTTTTCAGTAAAAAAAATTTTCAGGTAAAATACAATAGTTTTCACTAATACTAAATTTTCAGTAAAAACAATTTCCAGTAAAAACAATTTTCAGTAAAAATATTTTCAATAAAAATAATTTTCAGTAAAAATAATTTCCAGTTAAAAAAAATTTTCAGTAAAAATAAATTTCAGTAAAAATAGTTTTCAATAAAAATAATTTTCAGTAAAAATAATTTTTAATAAAAATAATTTTTGGTAAAACTTATTTTCAATAAAAATAATTTTCGGTAAAAACAATTTCCAGTAAAAATAATTTCCACTAAAAATAATTTTCAGTAAAAATAATTTTCAATAAAAATAATTTTTGGTAAAACTTATTTTCAATAAAAATAATTTTCGGTAAAAACAATTTGCAGTAAAAATAATTTCCACTAAAAATAATTTTCAGTAAAAATAATTTTCAATAAAAATAATTTTCAATAAATATAATTTTTTGTAAAAATAATTTTCAATAAAAATAATTTTCAATAGAAATAATTTCCAGTAAAACTAATTTTCAGTAAAAATAATTTACATTAATAATAATTTTCAGTAAAAATGTTTTCAGTAAAAATAATTTCCAGTAAAAATAATTTTCAGTTGAAATAGTTTTCAGTAAAAAAAATTTTCAGGTAAAATACAATAGTTTTCACTAACACTAAATTTTCAGTAAAAACAATTTCCAGTAAAAACAATTTTCAGTAAAAATATTTTCAATAAAAATAATTTTCAGTAAAAATAATTTCCAGTTAAAAAAAATTTTCAGTAAAAATAAATTTCAGTAAAAATAGTTTTCAATAAAAATAATTTTCAGTAAACATAATTTTCAATAAAAATAATTTTCGGTAAAAATAATTTCCAATAAAAATATTTTCCAGTAAAAATAATTTTCAGTAAAAATAATTTTTAATAAAAATAATTTTCAGTAAAAATAATTTTCAATAAAAATAATTTTCAGATAAAAAAAATGTTCTGTAAAAATAATTTTTAATAAATATAATTGTTTGTAAAAATAATTTTCAATAAAAATAATTTTCAATAGAAATAATTTCCAGTAAAACTAATTTTCAGTAAAAATAATTTACATTAATAATAATTTTCAGTAAAAATGTTTTCAGTAAAAATAATTTCCAGTAAAAATAATTTTCAGTTGAAATAGTTTTCAGTAAAAAAAATTTTCAGTTAAAATACAATAGTTTTCACTAACACTAAATTTTCAGTAAAAACAATTTCCAGTAAAAAAAATTTTCAGTAAAAATACTTTCAATAAAAATAATTTTCAGTAAAAATAATTTCCAGTAAAAAAAAATTTTCAGTAAAAATAATTTTCCGCAAAAATAATTTTCTGTAAAAATACTTTTTTAGTGAAAATAATTTTCAATAAAAAAATTTTTTAATAAAAATAATTTTCAGTAAAAATAATTTTCAATTAAAAAATTTTTTAATAAAAATAATTTTCAGTAAAAATAATTTTCATTAAAATTTTTTCTTAATAAAAATAGTTTCCATTAAAAATAGTTTCCAGCAAAAATAATTTACCAGTAAAAATAAACTCCATTAAAAATAATGTGAATTAAAAATAATTTTCCAGTAAAAATAGTTTTTAGTAAAAAAAAATTTCAATAAAAATAATTTTCAATAAAATTAATTTTCAGTAAAAATAATTTTCAGTAAAAATAAGTTCCAGTAAAAATTCCAAATAAAAATTTTCAGTAAAAATAAATTTGTATACAAATTTTTATTTTTTTTAGTAAAACAAAATTTTCAGTAGAAATAATTCTAAGTAAATATTTACATGCATTTTTTTCTGCGCTTGAAGGAAGTTTTTTCTTTTTAAATTTGCAATTTTGTGACGTATTTAAATGTTCAATTGTATTTTTACTATGCTACCACCCACAAAGTGATTTTAAGCCTTTTCGAACACATTGTGCAAAGTATTAACCTCATGCTGGTATGTTTGAACTGAAATATTAAATTGTTTAGATTCGAAAGTGCTACCAATTCAAAGTATGGTTCGGAATAATGGTTTCGGCCAATTTGTAGTCTTATTTCAATGGTTTCTAATATTGACATTTAAGTGGAAAATCTGAATTCGTTCTTGACTGAGAATTATGACGTAATAGTTGGTAGGTGGTTGTGATTGGAAAACATGCTTATTATCACCCAATGAGCAGATGGTGGGAAATATATCAATTCGAAGTCATTAAAATTTGGAGAGACCATTAATAAATATATTAGCAAACCCATCAGAAATTCGTTCGAAGTTATTTTGGTTTTGTAGTTATTTTTATAAAACACGTAAAAGTAGAATTTCTCTTTCAATATGATGCTAAAAATTGTTTATGTGTCCTTAAATCATTTATTAGTGCTTCTCTTCTACTGTTTTTTTTATAGTAAAAACATGTACAATTATAGAAAAAGTACCATAGTCCTTTTGAAATTTTGGAGACAAGTCGAAGTCAAATGAACAAACTCTTATAACTGATGGTGATTTCCAAAAAAAAAAAAAAAATCTCTCGAAATACTCATAAATACACAATTGGGCCATCAATCTTAATGCACGTTTATTACTTTCCGGATGTCAATGTACAGAAAAGTCCTACTTCTAAGGATCAGTTTTAATATCAGAAAAGATAATGGAAATTAGTTTTGACATTCGGATTGTACGAACAAATATAAAAACATGAGTAATAATTTCGGTTTTATTTCAAATATTTTTATGGATTTTGGTTAGTAAGAAATTCCGCTGCGTTCACTAAAATCATTTGACACCCACTGACATTTTGTTGTAAAAAAATACATCAACACAATTATTTGGACAATCCCAATACTTTTGTCATTTTAGAACGGAAGCGAAATTTTGGCATATTCATATAATATGTACTCTATTAGGAACTGCATAGTGTTTGTGTTGCAAGACTGCATTCAAAATGCATTGCATATTATAAATGCCACGCAGAGCATCGAATAGGAAAATGCCTTCTAGAAGCCAGGATTCTGTCAAGTTTTCTATTTTAAAATTTATATCAATTTGAGGCTGGTATGAATGACTCTGCTTTTATAGTCCAACTTAATATTAGAATTACAACAGCATACAATCAGATGCGTCATCAAGTCGTTCGATTCCACCTTTGTGCGCTCCAATAATTCACTTAATTTATTAGACATTCTGGATACAGCTCCATCTGCTGTGCTTGGTACTCGTCCTCATATTTGCGCGTATATACGCATCCACATACCTGCTAGTATCATGTAGAGTAGAATATTCTTCAATTTTCCTCCTGTTACATTTCCACCCATACAATATTCATTTTGCTAGCTATTTTTATCTTCAATATCTAGAGAATAAACATCTACTAAAAATATCCACACAAAAATTTCCAACCGATAATTATTTTTAATCTTAAAATCACATCTTCACTGAATCATACAATTTTGTCACCATTCCTTCGTGGCGCTTCAGAAACTATTTAAATTTAAGTGTCCAGCAATGCTACCCAAAATGTTTATTAAATAATATTTTCTCAGTTTGAATTAATCACATTTTAATATCTTTGCTATTTTTAACATTCTCGTCGTTTCATTTGCTAAAAGATAAAAGTGAAATTTGACTGGAAAATAACTACTCGTATTCCATCTTTGTGCAAACGTTTGCATCTGTAGGCTATATTTTATAAAGTAAATCCCTTTTTTTCTTTTTTTTTAAAAAAAAACAACAAAATTCAAATGGGAAGAAAACTTGTGAAACTACAATTTTTTTTTTGTCTTTTTGTAAATAAATCACTCGGAAATCTCGAATTAATATGAACATCTTTGTTTTGAAAAACTTCATCATAGAATTTATAAATTATATCTTAAAGAACATTCATTAATGTTGGCTCGTACGACGTATGTACCTAAGCTTATGTCTAGACATAAATTATTTGAAAATATTATATAACAAAGAAAAAATTGTTTAAAAAAAAAATTTTCAATTTAACCAACAAAACTAAAAAAGTTAAATAGAATAATTTTTTTTTTAAATTTTAATGATATCTTTTACTCTAGGGTGGGTACTGAAAAATTGAAGGGTTTGAAAATGTCATAATTCGTTTATAATCAATTTTTTTAAATTTAATTTTTTTGAGCAACAAATAATTCTTGAAATAGGTACGCAGTCGTCACCAAATGGTCAACATTTTACTACCTTGACATACTCAGCAGCACCTGCAGTAACCGTTCGATGTCAATACCTCCCACTCTATACATATAACATGTAAAAAGTTTTTTTTACCGAAAATACAAGGACATGAAGACATGTAGGGGAAAATGCCCATTAATGTTTCCTCAAAAAGAAGATGATCTACAAAATCTACTAATCTATCAAAGGATGAGAGAAAATAATTTTTCCGAGAACATTTTGTCCCAAAATATTTTTACAGAAAATTTTTACCGAAAGTTCCTACCGTAAAAATTTACAGCAAATTTTTTGAAAGTTTTTACTGAAAATTTTTACTAAAAATTTATAGCAAAAACTTTGACCGTAAATTTTTACTGAAAATTTTTGTGGAAAATTTTTATTAAATATTATTACTGAAAACTTTTGCTGAAAATTTTTAACGAAAATTTTTACAATAAATTTTGGCTGACAATTTTTGCCGAAAATTTTTAACGAACATTTTTACCAAAACTTTTAACAAAATTTTTTACCAAAAATGTTTACTAAAATGTTTTACCGAAAGCTCACCAAAAATGTTTACTGAAAATTTATTACCAAACTTTTTTCCGAAAATGTTTAACCATAAAAGTTTTACCGAATATTTTTACTGAAAATATTTACTGAACATATTTAATGGAAATTTTTACCGAAAATTTTAACTGAAGAGTTTTACCAAAAAATTTTGACAAAAATTTCTACCGAAATTATCTACCAAATTTTTAACAAAAATTTTTACCGAAAATCTTTACAGAAAATTTTTACCGAAAATTTTTACCAAAAGTTTTTACCAAAAATTTTTACTAAAGTGTTTTACCGAAAGCTCACCAAAAATGTTTAATGAAAATTTTTTACTAAACATTTTTCCGAAAATTTTTACATAAAAGTTTTACCGAATATTTTTACTGAAAATATTGGCTGAACATTTTTAATGGAAATTTTTACCGAAATTTTTTACTGAAGAGTTTTACCAAAAATTTTTGACAAAAATTTCTACCGAAATTATCTACCAAATTTTTAACAAAAATTTTTACCGAAAATCTTTACAGAAAATTCTTACCGAAAATTTTTCCAGGAAATGTTTACAGAAAATTTTTATAGAAAATGTTTATTGAAAATTTTTACATAACAGTTTTACCAAACATATTTATTGAAAATTTTTACCGGAAGTTTTTACTGGCAATTTTTACCGAAAGTTTTTTCTGATAATTTTTACCGAAAATTTTAACTGGAGTTTTACCGAAAATTTTTGGCAAAAATGTCTACCGAAATTATCTAGCAAATTTTTAATAACAATTTTTACTGAAAATCTTTACAGGAAATTTTTACCGAAAATTTTTACCGAACATTTTTACCGAACATTTTTACCGAACATTTTTATTGAAAATTTTTGCTGAAAAATTTTTACTGATAATTTTTATCGAAAATTTTTACCGAAAGCTTTTACCGAAAATTTTGACAACAAATTTTTACTGACAAATTTTATGAAAATTTTTACCAAAACTGACCGAAAACTTTTACTGAAAATTTTTTACCAAAAATGTTTAGCGAAAATTTTTACCGAAAATTTTTACCTAAAAGTTTTACCGAACATTTTGACTGAAAATTTTTACCGAAAATATTTACTGAACATTTTTACCGAAAGTTTTTCAAGTTCAAAAATGTCTTATTTTAAGCAATATATTAGATTCAAAAGCTATTTAACTTTACTTTTCACAGTACAAATTATCTAAACTTTTGCTATTATAAAAATGAAGTAGATCACTACTCGTACAGCATTTGTATAATCCTAGTTATAATTTCAAGTATACATTTTGTACACTTCTCCTCCCTTTCAAATAATTTATATATTTTCATTACAAAGTCCTTCCCTAAATGATATTTTATTACTTGGCAAATAAATCAATTTTGTAATATTATTTTTCAATTTTACTTCTTATTGACTATGACAATTACTTATAAATCTTCTGAGAGTGACACTTAAATGATCTGAAAATTAATTTGAAGCTTTAACGAGGAAAAATCATGACAAATGAAAATATTTTCAGAAAAGTTCGAATTTTTGTTTCTTGGAAAGATTTTTTTTTCAAATTTAATTTATTTATTTTTTGTTTTTGAGCATAAATAAAATTTATACAAATTGTAAATTGAGTAAAGAAAATTAATGGCGTCCATTTCAACAAGACTTAATGACTTCAATTTCTTTTTTTGTTGGAAAATCTGCAAAATTAGAAGTCAGAGAATAAAAGAATCTAAGAAAATATTGCTAATAGCAGATTATAAATGTAAATATATTATTTCTTTCTTGTTTGCAGTGAATAAAAAATCTTAGTCAGATGGTAATTTTTTTTTGAAGAGAATAATGTCCTGAAAACATGAACATGAACTTCTAAGAATATCTAACGACGACAAATTAAATTCTTACTATTTTTATTAATGAGCTTTTATATAGACATTGTCAAATATTCTAATCTTTCTCTAGAAACTTTTATTTTTGCAAAAAACAACAACAACAAAATTGTTGTCAACCATAAACACCACATCAAATAGTCATAAGTGGTGGTGAATATTGACGACCGACAAAAGGATGGTTTTTCTTCCAATTTTCCTTAAAAGCATTTTCCATGTGAAATATTTTGATGGAAATGAATTTTTTTCCATTCTATTTATATGCTGTACTGGTTCACCCTGAAATTATTGATCGCTATTTGTACATCTAAAAATTAATCAATTCTAGAATATTAATACGAAAATTTTATCGATAGGATAGTGCGGAAAAAATGTTTATCATAAAAAATGACGAATTAAATTTTTTTAGAAAAGTTCATCATCATTTTTCCGATATAATTTTTATAATATAAATAAAATTTATTACTATGCCTATACGCAACTGTGCTAGTTTTGAAATTATACTAGTAAACATTGGTTCAACACATGATCTTATTAGTATTCGAGAACCATTGAGGCTACTACACTTTCCATCAACATCCCTTTCCGACAGAATAATTTAATATATTAGCATCCATCTATTTATGGTATGTACTTCCGTTTGGTTAGCTTTATAGTATCTTTAGTAGAATTTTTTTTTAAAAGTTTTATTCCTAGTATGACCTATAAATACATAAATTTTGTTTCTATTTCAAATCGGCTTCTTTTACTACAAAGTAGACACCTTTCCGGTATGTACACTTATTTTTTATTATCAGTACTGATTTTGATTTAGGAAAAAAATATTTATGAATGTGGAAGTGTAATTATAGTTTTAGATCATTTTCGTGTATGATTTTTATACCAGATAAGATTAAAGAAAAATTCTCAAAATGGAACAAAAACCAAATTTTAATAAAAAAAAGGCGAGATTTTTTTTAAAAATTTATTATTCATCTATAATTATGGAAATATTGTAACAAATAGATAATAAGATAAAGATACTATTTTAACAGTAGAAAAACAATAAAGTGTGAGTAAATATCCATCGGTGCTTTTCTACATAACAAGCAAGGCATTTTAACGTTTCGAAAGATTTTTTATAACGAGCAAAGTACTTTTTATAATGAGCAACGCATAAGTCCTGACCGAAAGGAATAAATTTGCTATAAATGAAGCGATGGGACTCGATATGAATTGAATCACTTAGTAGCAGTCAAAATTTCAATATCGTAAGTCTAGATTGGTTTAAAAATTTTATTATGAATTTAAACTTGATACTTTAGCATCAGTTTTGATTAGTTGTCTAGTCTTTAAGTAGACTTTTAAATTTGCAAAATATACTCCTTAAGAAGTAATTTTAATTTAAAAAAGTTGAAATTACGAAAAAGAAGAAAATTAGGAAAAAAAGATAAATAGTAATAAAATACACGTAAGCATAAATGCTTGAGAACTTTTATTATAATTTGTAATTTTTTTGATCCGATTCTATATCTAAAACTATAAATATTTATATTTTAATGAGTAGATTTATATTAGAAATTAATTTATAATATTCTGAAGCAATTAGGTGGGAGTAAAAAGAAGATTTTAATAAATCTCGAGGCAACTGTCTTTTTATTCGCCCATGAGTATTTTTTGGGCAGCGTAAAAAAAGGAAGTTCGCTTGCAAGATGAGGACATTAAGTTAACGATGTATGACACTATTACGAATATACAAAATGGACATGAAAAATTTTGTAGAGGATTTTTAATTACAAGGACTGCATACGATATGACATAGAATGATTTGTTGCACCCAAAGTTCGATTTCATAAGTCCAAATAGGTTTTTTAATTCAATTGTTTATTAAAAGTTTATTATTTATTGTGAATTTCAAACGGTTGTCCAGTAATCTAAGTATATGTCGGTAAAGCCTGTTAGTTTTTATTTGTTTAGTATGTGGGTTCCAGACTAATTTATTGTTTAGCTAAAGTCCTCTAAGAACTTCACATTGGCAAACAAATAAGTAAATATGTTTTGTCATAATTTTTAGCATATTTTTTAATGAACTCAATATTTTTCAGCAGGAAAAGTACACTCCACGATTTTTCACGGAACTCTAGAGCATGTTTGAAGTGGTTAAATAATAATACTAGAATTTCGATACTGAGCATAGGATATCTAAAGTAATTAGTTAGACCGTGTCACTGAATTCTTAGAATAATTAATGAACCACATTGCACATCACTAAACTCTCTGAATTGTTAATCAACCATATTCCTTATTATATAAAAAATGAGCCCAGATTAGTTATACATACACACACGACAACACAAACACATACATAGAGTGTTTCGGAACTTTGGGGGACCGAGGTAGAGTAGGAGGACCCTGTTGACAACCGTGGTCGAGTCAATCCTGCTGTATGCTGCACCAATTTGGGTAATTGGGATGATTAGAGCAACCTACATATGTGAAGTAGTCTCAGTCTACGGTAGGAGGGCATTTGTATTGTAGGCGGAATGATACCGATCAAAATAGTGGTAGATAAGTGGCAGAGGCTGTACCAACAGAGAGGTCGGTGCGACGCTGTGGCATGATCTGAGGCTCGTACGCAGGAAAGATATACGTACAAAAGGGGGTGGCAAAATCGTTGGGATAATGCCCCCGATGGCAGATGGACTCACTGTCTTATCTCGGTGGTGGGACCGCGGATAGATCGAAGATATGGTTATATTGGTTACGACCTATCACAATTTATGATGGGTTACGGATGTTTTCATCCTCTTTAAATTGGATTCTAGCCCAATGTGCCCTTCTTGTGACAGAATAGTGGAAAGAGCGGAGCACCTGTTCCTTTACTGTGCCCGATTCATTGTGGAAAGAGAAGAGGAACATAAGTGCGCTCGCGGAGCTCCGATGCTGGAGAATGTCGTCTTGGGACGCTGGCGAAGTCCTTGAGACAACAGTCCTTAAAACCTACGTCTGGATAAGCGTGAAAGAAAATGGTAGAAATTGTTTCTTTACTGTGCCCGAATCGATGCGGCAAGGGAAGGCACAGAAGTACGCTGGTGGGACCTTGATGACGGCGAATGTCGTGGTCCTGATGTTGGACTTGAGGACGGCTTGGGAGGCTGCCAAAATCGTTGTAATAACAGTCCTAAAACACTACGTCTGGATGGGCGTGAAAGAAAACGGTAGAAATAATTCATCAGAGTAGTGATTTCGATCAATCTCTGCTCCACGAAGTAATGCCTGATGGTGTTTCCGTGGAGCAATATAGAAATTTAACCAAATAAGACCAATTGTCTTTCAATTATTTCCACCTTATTATAACAAAAAAAAAACAGACTAAGAGGTGGAAAAGAGATCACATAAAATACAGCGCGGTTATTACCCTTGAAGTAAGAATGCCTTCAATTCCGCGAGATGGCGCTGTACCCATGGTTATCAAAACTTAATGGATGTGTAACAATACGTCACCAGGATAATAGCAGATTATTGAGGATGTAGAACTCTTCTGTATAGGATGATAGGTTAAATAATAAAGGGTCAAGGCGGGGAGGTTCGACAGATGCCTTTTTGGACCCTCAATGAGCTACTGCTGCTTATCCCAACTGTTGACGAAATTACCAACAAAACTTTGGAGTGGACAATACCCCAATAAGTCCCTATTGTGACAGGATATAAGGGATTTCGTAACAATTTATTTTACTGTATTTGATTCCGCGCGGAGTGAGGGGAGCTCTAAAAAATAATATTTTTATGTAATTGTCACTGTTTAGAATTATAACAAATTAGATAAAAAAAATGCTTCTCTTAAAAAATTTTATTATTTCTTATCGAAAGTTTTTATATAGTTTATGTTTGGTTGTCTATAACTTCCTCCCGGTCTGACATCAAATTTTGTTAAATTTTCTTACTATATTTTTATAGTTCGAACCTGGTCTGATTTTCTGTTTTATGATCAGCAAAAAAAAAACACACAAAACAAACCTTTTTTTATATTGCTTCAGTTAAAATATTTTGCATAATTTTATCAAGTAAATTGGTTTCTATCCAGCCTTTATATTCAAAGCGAGAACATTCTCGTGACTCAACACTTTGAATGCCGCACACCAAATGCCGCTTTTAAACTCACTACCTTCATGATGCCGGCTCACTCGTGTTCTTCTCGTACATCTTCGTATCGTACGATTGGTTTCATTATCGAATCATAGAATTTTCTGGAACTAATGCTGCAAGAGGCATCAAAACTGACCGAAAACTACCTCTTTAAATTTTAGGTAACAAATAAAACATAAATACGAGTACTATAGTAACCAAGGATACTACCAGGTGTATAAGCTTAAAAAAAGCAAAAACAAATTTATTCAAAGTACTTGCCCTCGATAGCTACATATTTTTCCCATCTCTCAGGCAATTTGTAGATACCACACCAAAAAAAATCCTTCTCTTTCGAGACAAACCACTCATCAAGCCATTTTCGGTCGTCTTCATAAGAATCGAAGTGCTGCTAAGCAAGGTGAATAACCGGGGTATGCAGAGTATGGTGCAATTTGATCAGTTGTTGGTGGTAGCGGTGGGCATTGACAGTTTCACCAGGTTTCAACATTTCATAGTAGACGATACCCTGCTGATCCCACCAAACGCACAGCATCGTCTTCCGTCCGAAGCGATTTAATCTTGGGGAAGATGTTAATGGTTGGCCGGGATTAACCCACGATTTCTTGCGTTAAGGATTCTCGAAATATATCCATTTTTCATGGCCTGTCACAATCCAATGCAGGAACGACTTTCTTTTTTGTCTAGCGAGCAAGATTTCGCATGTGTTTTGGCGTCACTCCATCTGCCTATCGTTCAATTCATGCGGCACCCATTTTCCGATCTTTTAAATCTTCTCCATGGCACGTAGACACATGGAAATGGCTGGTTGAGTAACACCCAATTGCTCGTCCAAAAGAGCCTGCAACTGATGGTCCTCAACCTTCTTAGACCGATTTTCACGCTTCTTGTCCCACAAGTCAAAATTGCCGTCTTTGAACTGACGAAACCAATCTCGGCCCCTTGTTTCCGATAAAGTACTGTCACCATAGGCCTCCATATGCATTCGATGCGATTCGGCGGTCGATTTCTTCAAATTGAAGCAGAAAATCAGAACTTCCCGCATATGGCACAAAATTAGATATGATTTCCAAAAGAAAAATATATCTTGTTGTACGAAATTGCTTAATACGCTTAATACGCTCACTCAGGCCATCTATGACCAAACAGGGGATTTAAGCTTATACACCTGTTGGCCTGGTGTTGCTTCATGTAGGTCCTACAAAGAGTCCGTCTAGATGAGCATGAGCAAAAGACAGTAGTAGAAATCCACT
This sequence comes from Atherix ibis, assembly GCA_958298945.1. NCBI lineage: Eukaryota > Metazoa > Arthropoda > Insecta > Diptera > Athericidae > Atherix > Atherix ibis. The sequence goes on along the minus strand of OY282605.1, from coordinate 21,774,224 downwards.
ACAGTAGTGATTTCGAAGTATTGCTTGACGGCGTGGAGACACAGAAATGGGACCAAGTATTAGTAGGTTAAAGTCCCACACTTTGTCTGTCGAATTTAACCTCATTACTATATAAAATAAAGAGAGGCAAAAAGAACCCAAATACACACACCATTTATGACATACACCGAATTCTCTTTTTGCACGAATTTTTTTTACACGAATTTGATTTAACACGAGTTAAAACGACAAAAAATTCTCTTTTTACACGAATTGTTTTGTTTTAACACGATTTTCAAAATTTTATGAACTTTTTTATGAATTTTTCCGAGCATTTTTCTGATGAATTTGTTTCAGTCTCACTCCTCACAAATACGCATTGTAACTTTGCGTTAACTTTTTCACAATTCAGTTAGATTATGTCGATTATATGAGTGGGATTCCCCGAATTATGCGTAGGGTAAAGACGTAATGTATTTTTTACGCAATTTAGTTTGGTTTTGAGAGTTGAAAAGAAAAGACGTTTAGTTGATCTGGATATTTAAAAAGTGATAAGTAAAATAAAGTTAGTGCTCGTATAGATTTATTAATTCAATAACAGGTAAGTTTTAAATAATTTTCAAATCTTTGCATTATTAATATGAAAAATATTATTGGTAGCCTTAACACAATGTCAAATAATTTACCTGTAATAAAAACGAAGAGGGAGGCGATCAGTTTAGATACTAAAATTAAAATTTTGGATCAATTTGCAACAGGACAAGGTGCAACGGCTGTCGGAAAGCATTTTGGTATTCATGAAGCTACAATAAGAACGTCTTACATAAGAGATGTTGTCAAAGAGAAGATGGAAAAAGCTTTGATAATGTGGATTGAAGATAAATAACAAAAAAGAATACAAGTAGATGGAATTACTATCAAGCAAACAGCATTAAGAATCTATAAATGTATTAAAGAAGTTGAGCCAGGCACTTCATCCCAGTCAAAACAAACTGAATTTTCTGCAAGTACAGGTTGGATGACAAGTTTTCTTAAACGACATGCTCTCCATAATATAAAAATTAAGGGAGAAACTGCGTCTGCAGATAAATTGGCTGCCAAAGAATTTCCTCAAAAACTTAGAACAATTATTGAAGATGGAGGATAAATCCCAGATCAAGTCTGGAATGTAAATAAAAGTGGCTTTTTTTGGAAGAGAATGCCTAGGAGAACTTATGTTGCAAAATCGCAGAAAACTGCCGGTGGTTTTAAAGTAGCAAAGGATCGTGTAACATTGTTATTTAGTTCACAACAATGTTACACGATCCTTTTCTACTTTAAATGGCTTATTACAGGGATCTTTATAATGGTTTATCACAAAAACAAACACAATCTTTAATGACTGATTTCCTTCTAAAAACTATTGAATTATCAACACAGGAGAATAGAGATGATAATACAGAAATATTTTCACATAAACATATAGTCTTACACAAACGTATGCGTTTATTATCAGAAAGTGAAAGATAATATCTGAAATTTATATTAATAAATTTCAGATACTATCTTTTTTTTTTTTCAAAGTATAATTTATTTTTTATAATATATTATATTTAATGAATTAAAATGTGTAAGTACGAAATAAATTCTTAAGTGAACTCTATCAAGATGTTTTTAATATTGTTTATTGTACTTTTCAGTTGCTCTTTTAGGTCTGGAACCAATCTACTATTTTTCCATTTAGTTAATATCTTTTTTTAAACGAATTTTTTTTTGCACGCATTTTTTGGGAACGTATCTATAGTGTAAAAAGAGAACTAGGTGCATTGTTCTTATTTTGACGCAACTCTATGCCACATGCAGCAAATTTGACGCATTTGAACTGAATAATTTCTTATTCACTAAACGCACCAACCACGCGGTCGGTGATCAATTTGTATCAGAAATATAAAAATAATATCCTTATAATAAATATGTTATATACTTGTTTTTATATGTAGATGTATTATAAAAATATTTTATTTCTAAAGAATATCATTAAAAGTACAAAAACCGATAAGACTATTATGATTTTTTGTTCATTTGGTATCAGATTGTCCTGATATAGGCACAGATTGATTGATTACCTTGTACATAACATGAATAAAAATTTAGTATCAAATTACAATATGAATGAATAATCTAACATTTATGTAATTTGAGTTATCTTTTTACTCGCACATCGATTATTTGTATGTATGAGCATAAATTACTTTAATCATTTTGTTTCCGATAGTAAAAATTAAGTATTGAAAGACGCAAAAAATTTTATTCCAATACAACAGAATAAATATTGTATATAATAAATATTATAATTTTATTAAATTATTTTACACAACGTCCATATTACACAAAATATACTACACATAAACGGTCGAATAAACTTCGTTGCAACAAAGTTTTCCCATTAAAATTTTATGTACTCATTTTGATAAGAATTTATTTTTATAAATTGTGTATTAAGAAAGAAAAAAAAACAACATTTTATTTTGATTTCACTTTATCAAATAAAACAAAGATAATATTTATTTTTTTTGTTAGATTAAATAATTTATTAACTTTTTAATTTTTTAATGGTCAATTCGTGTAACATGTGTACTTATTTTTAAAGCTGAGTATTTTTAAAAAGCCGAGTAGAAAATAGGCTAATATTTTATAGTAGATTATTTAGTATAGTTATTATATATAAGTATTAAAAAAAAAGATAACAAAAAAAAATTGGCATTGAACCCTTATTCACATACCAAGGATGTACTAGAGAAATAATAGGTTAATTTCCCAAACAGCGCTTAAGGACTATTTATCTCAATAACTGACAAATAAGTTAGCTTTCGTTTTCATGTAAACATAATTATTACGATGATAATAACCACTAGTAATTATCTTTGGCAATTAGTAGTTCTATGAGTCACTAAGTACCTACTATAAATTATCCATTTGAAAAAATAGCAAATACTCGAAATAAGAGATATAAACAGAAAAATAAAAATAATAATTATCGGAAATAATTCGATAAAATAATAAAAAATATGAGCAGATAATTTATTAATTATATAATACCACTCGAATAGGTAAGAATATAATACCACTCGAATAGGTGCACTAAGATCCTCCAAAATATGCCCATAAATATCAATAGAGGATACGTAAAAATATTATTCAATTTAAAATTTATAGAAAATTTAATGTAAGAGCTCTGTTCAAAAAGTATCGCGAATTTTGTTGTTGGTATGTTGGTACTCATGTCTCTTACATTAATTGTATTCATTTCTTTTAGATTTCTACCCAAAAGAAATGATCACAATTAATGGTTATTCAATTTGTGTACTTCTTCGAAAAGTATAGTTAAATAAAGCACGCTTACGAGTCATTTTTTTTAGGACTCTCGATTCTTTTGAGGTAATTTTTGAAGACTTTCTCACACATTTGGGGTTGGGATTCGGCTATTATTTGACATATATTGGGTTTTTAAATGCTCAAAAGATTGAGGATTGTACAACGGCACGATTTTAGACGGCAATTCACATTAAAAAAAATCTCAAAAATTAGGCGTTCTAGAGAAATTTTCGCTCAATAAATACGAAATTTTTTGTTTTATGTTAATTTTTACGATACAATATTGTTTTTCTACGACTCAAATTAAAATCTCAAAATTCACAACATAAAAAAGGGCAGTTGTTATACGGCCATAGCGCTCAGAATTGACGGTAACGTCAGAAAAAAACTAAGGACCAATGACGTTTTATATTAAAACGTCACTTTTCGTGGATACAATGGCTTGTCAACACTAACTATCACGTTTTTAGAAAAATTTTTACTATTTTAACGCAGTGATCGATCCATGATATAAAATGACAATGTTGGTACTTATGTCTCTCACTTATGCCAACAAGTTCGGCCATTTTGAATGTTCAGTTAATTTTTGACAGTTGCTTTGCTTGCACATGTTTTGGCTCGTCTTTGATTTTTGCCCATTCCAAAGAATGGATCAAAGAATCTGTACCAAATTTTGTGTGAAAAAAAAAATTAATTGCGCGGACGCATTCAGAATATTGAGTGTGGCATATGGTGAAGCTACCTTGGACCGAAGCATCGTTTATCGGTAGTACAAAATATTCTCAGAGTGCCGAGAAGATGTAAACGAAGAAAAGTGAATGTGAAGGTTTTGTTTACAGTTTTCTTCGATTGCATTAGCGTGGTGCATCATGAGTTCTTGTCACAGGGTAGAACGGTCAATAAGGAATATTACCTACAAGTTATGCACAAGCTGCGCGAAGCAATCCGCCAGAAACGCCCAGATTTGTGGAAGAACAAAAATTGTCTTTTGCCATTTTTGGCCAAAAATAACACACTAATAATGCCGCAGCCAGCGTATTCCCCAGATCTGGCCCACTTTGACTTTTTATTGTTCCCGAAACTGAAGAGCCTCATGAAAGGACGACGCTACGCTACGATTGAGGAGATAAAGACGGCATCGAAGGAGGAGCTGAACAAGATCAGAACAAATTATTTTTTGAAGTTCTTCGAAGATTGGAAAAAACGTTGGGACAAGTGTATAATATCTGATGGGGATTACTTTGAAGGGGACAAAATAAATATTCATGATAAAATAAATAATTTTTGAGAAAAAAACACAAAATTTGCGATACTTTTTGAACAGACCGCGTATCTTTAATTTTTATATTGTATCTTTTAATATGCGGATTATCCAAATTTTTCATTTGACAGTTGTTAAATATTTTTAATAAATTTACCATTTATTTTATTGAAAATATATTTTCGTATGAGACTGGGGCAATTGATTCTTGAAAAAACCGACATTGGATGGTGATTTTTCGAACATTATTCTCTTCAGCGTTGAGGTTCATTTCTTGGCAATAATAAAAGTTGTCATATATGAGGCTTTGACAATTTATAAATTGCTATAAAAAGGCTATTATATTCGTAAAAATAACTTTCTTGTGTGCATTATTTAGTATAATTTATTGTTGGCACGTGTTTATTTGAAAATGAAGAAGGAGAAACTGTTACCTTAAATTCTGAGCTCGTTGGTCAAATGATACATGAATTTTTCTAAGCCTAAGCTTTAAGATTTTAATTTGAATTACATTAAATTTTAATAAAGCAACAGTACCAGCTATACAAAAAAAAACTAATTTGGGTTTTTTGAGCTGAAATTTCCCAGGATGCATAATTTCGACATTTATTGATGCCAATAGTCCTGCAAGATCGTGTAATTTGACGGCGTTAAAATTTATGTTTTTTAAAAAAAAATGTAAAAGACTCTACTTATATAGATAAACTTTAAATAGCTTTAAAGCCAACATCTGTCAAGTACTGACAGAATTATATACCAAAAATGTGCAAAAAAGCCATGAACAATTTGATATAAAAGAATCGATCATAACCAAAAATTGTGTAGCAATTATTTATATTAAATAATATTTAATGCATAATGACAGAATTTATAAAATATAATTAAATAATAATTTTATCTTGAAACAAATTAATTATATTTAATTTAATTTTACTTTTCGAAACGTAAATTGGATAAATCTTCAACTTTTTTATTATTATTTTAATTTTGAACAATAAAATTTTTACTTTATTGGATATTAGTTTTTTTTTTAAACTTATATAAGAAAAAACCCTTGGTACTATTGCAAAAAATAAATAATAAACAAAAAAAAGCTGACAAAATATGCAATTTGCTTAAAAAATATAAACTTTTAATCTAATAAATTTTTAAGTAAGTAGGAAAAAAAATCTATCCTTTAAGAATGAAAAATTTTGAATGTGTTTGCATAAAAAGCATTTATTTTTATGTGTGCATAATGCAGAAATGATTAAATGGATGATGGATGCGATGCTCTTTTATGAGTAAAAAGAAAAATTACATTATACGCTCTCAAAAACAGGAAGGTCATTATTGTGACAAGGTAGACTATGAAGAGAAATGACGATGGCAGTGAGAAAGGGGAGAAGGCAATTGAAAAATGTGCAATTTTTATTATGGGGAAAATTCTTTTGGGAACAATAAATTAGGAATTCTCTTGAGTTTCGTCCAAGAAGGTCATCGTGGTAAATTCGACAGCATTACACAATTAAAAGCTCAGCGAAGCATAAAACTGCAAAAGCTTTTTTTACTCCACCAAAGCTGAAGGAGTCGAATTGGCGCCAATGCCTTTAAAATCGTTTGCAAATAAGAAAGAAAAAAAACAACTGCCTACACGAAATCCGATTCCGTATATACTTGTAAGTAAGTGGGTTACTATCCTTCTTGTTATTGATTACAAAGCCAGTAACTGCTATAGCAAACATCGTTGGTTATATTCAAAAATTATTGACTCGGAAAAAGCCGTTTCGATATGGACTGAGGAGTATTGTTCGTACAAAAAATAATAGCCCAAAGACTAGTACGATTGGAGTGTTCACTAGCTTCTGTTTACCAAAGCTCTTTAGTAGACACACTTTTTTAACCAAACAGAAAAATCCATTAGTGAGTAAGCGTTTTAGTTGTTTCAGCTGTTTTGATACAATTTAACACAAATACACTGAAAAGGGGGAGACGTTTTTTTGTTGCTGCTAGAAAACGGGGTCAAAACAAGCATACACACATATTAAGCATGAATGTGAGGGGAAGGGCTGGGGGCTGTAAGATTTTATAAGCATTGTGAAAGAATTCAGGTAACTGGTAACTGGTAACTCACCTTCGATCGCTTGGAATATGGCAGCACCCATAACACTGTAGAGACAAACTAAAATTAAAAGAAAGAAGTGCGTAAACCATTTCTTCGATAAGTTGCCGATTTTTTCGTAGAGCCATAAGACAAACTTTTCACCAAAACTCAATCCTGATTTGGTAAAATCTCTGATTCCTTCGAATTTTTTCGACATAAATTCGCCAGCTTTCTGTGAGTACATGTAATTGAACGGATTGACATATGGTGGCCAACTGGGTGGGACAGCACCGTGAGCGGTTGATGCAGTCTGTGCAGTAAAATTACGCGGCATTCCAATAGATGGAGAGCTCATTCCCATTGGTCCCATTGGTCCCATTGGTCCCATTGGTCCCATTGGTCCCACTTGATATGGCATTCCCATTGAATTCGCTGGCAGGTTTATTGTTGGCATTTGTAAGTTCAGTGACATCCGCGATGGCCTTTGCATCATATTCCTACGCGGAGGTAACGGAGGTCCTACTCCATCCATTTTTATGTTTTTATTAATATGGTAATTTTATTTATGACACACTCTAAAAACACTTGAAATTTAAAGCAAAACAAAAAACACAACTAAAACTTATAAATTTAATATTAGACAACATCCTCTCCAATCACATTAAAATAATTTTTTTCTTTCGATTGGTTTCTGCTTTCTTTTTCTACGGAACTTATTGAACTCTTTTATTTGGTTAACATTACCGCAAAAGTTCTTGCCGGTTTGTGAGCAGAATTTTCGTAACATTTACAAGCGAAATTTTCGACACATTCTTGTTTATTATCTGATATCCTTTTTTTCTATTAAAAAAAAAAACTTATTTCTGTGCCACAATAAAAACAATATTAAAATAATTAATTATACACCATTGAATTTTAATTATTTAATTATTCAAAAAAAAAAAAAAACAACTGAAATTCCCGTTCACGAATGTCAATTAAATTACTAACTAGTTGATGTGTGTTGAGTGCATTTTTATTTATTATATTTATTTACATAGATTAGAAATTTATTAGCATTATTATTAAAAATTAATTTGTTTTCTTTTTTTAAGAGAATTTTATTAATTATCACAGTTCTTATGGATGGCAAGCGGGATGATTGCGAAACAAGACGGCGTTACCGACCATCAACTTCCAATCGGCGAAGCTGATAAAGCACTAAATTGGCTTGCAAGTGTTGAGCATAGAATTTTTCGACTACTACTGGCGTTGGTAGTTCTTTGGGGAAGGCCGGCCCCCAATACTACACCACAACCTACTACGTCAACTAATTATACTACAGTACCGAAAACACAGTTCAGAGCAGCACATTAACGTAAAGCACAGCAGCCGACATGTCGGGAGAAAATGTTCGATTTTTTCTTTTGAACGCTTTCTGTTCTTCTCTCTCTCTCCCGTACTCTACAGACACTTAGTTTCCTTTCTTTCTTTATTAATTTATGTTTATTTATTTTAACATCACGAAAATATAGACATTCAAAAAAGTATCTACTAAATACTAAAATATGGCCAGACTTGGGAGCGACTTTTGCTACGAATGCCGAAGTTACAATGACTGAAGTCGCGGAGAGTTCAAAGAAGACTTCGGTTAAGTTTCTTTTGGTTCTGTTGTTTGGGGCCCGTACACAGGTTTACGAGCCACTTCGATAGTGGAATGAGCGAATCTACTTTGGAATAGTTTCTGTAAAGCACATGATTCTGGCAGCAGATGTACATAAATAATCAGATGGACTTGTTGTCGTTGATGTCCCCACATGGCGCCCTTCTCGGATACATTTCGGATGTTGTTTGTCGTCTGAATTCTCGACTCCATGCGACGCTGCGACCATGCGTGCACGACGAACAATCGTACTTTTCCCAAATATCTCCGACATTTCCTTCTTCGTGAGATAAAATTGCTCTTCCACTTTTGCTTTCCAAAAAAAACCTGAAGATTAAGCTTTTTTTTGATTTTATAAAATGTCCACTAATTATGAAAATTGTCATTTCTTTGTTAGTAGGTGTTGTGGGAATAAATTTATTTTGAGTATTTTAATCATTTTCCAAGAATTTTAACTGTCACCAGACAGAAAAGACAACATGCAAAAATATATTTTTGGGGGTGAATAATTCTTACATCAAATCTCAGGAACATATCATTTCGAGAAAATGATTATGATGAGATTATTTATTGTAAATCTTCCGACAAAAAGTCTCTTTGGCTAAGAATACTTGTTAGCTAAAAACTTATAAATTCGGTGAGTTTATTTTGAAAATATTTTCTTTTGATGGTGTTTGTTCTAAGAAATTAAGAACTGAGCCAAACAAGTTATCTATATACAATAAATCAGGAAAGTAAACGATCAATGTCCTTTGACCACTTCATTTGATTAACGAGAAAACAAAAGTCATTTTGGAAAAATACATTAATTATTCTAATAGTCGGAAAAATTCTTATAGAACTTTATTAATAGAATTATAGAATTTAAAAAAAAAATTGATGAGAAATCATTAAAAAAAAATTTAAAGGATATTATAGTAACAGAAATTATTTCCAGTTAAAGTCAAAATATTTTTTCACAAAAATTTTTCTTTTTCAGTAAGAAATTTCAGTAAACATTGTCGGTAAAACTAAATTTTCAGTAAAACTCAATTTTCAAAATAAATAAATTTTCACTAAAAATAAATTTTAAGTAAAATAATCTTCAGAAAATAATAAATTTTAAGTAAAAATAAATTTTTAGTAAAACTATTTCCAGTAAAAATAATTTGCAGTCAAAATAATTTTCATTAATTAATAATTTTAAGTAAAAATAATTTTCAGTAAAAATATTCTCAATAAAAATTTTTTCCAGTAAAAATAATTTTCACTAATTAATAATTTTCAGTAAAAGTAATTTTTAGTAAAAATATTCGCTGTAAAACCATTTTCTATAAAAATATTTTCTGTAAAAATAAATTTTCAATAAAAACAAATTTTCAGTAAAAATAAATATTTCAGTAAAAATATTTTCAGTAAAAATAAAGTTTCTGTAAAAATGAATTTTCATTAAAAATAAATTTCCAGTCAGTAGAAATAATTTCCAATAAAACTAAATTTTCAATAAAAATATTTTCAGTAAAAATGCTTTCCAGTAAAAATAAATTTGCAGTAAAAATATTTTCAGTAAAAATTAATTTTCAGTAAAATAAGAACAAATTTTCAGTAAAAACATTTTTGGTAAAATTTTGAATTTAAATATTTATTTTTTTCAGCAAAAATAAATTTTCCTTAAAAATAATTTTTTTGTAAAAATAAATTTTTAGTAAAAAAAAAATTTTCAGTAAAAATAATTTAAATAAAAATTAATTTTCATTAAAAAATAATTTTCAGTAAAAATACTTTCCAGTAAAAATAATTTTCAGTAAAAGTAATTTTCAGTAAAATTATTTTCTATTAAAAATATTTTCAGTTAAAATAAATTTTCAATAAAAACAAATTTTCAGTAATAATAAATATTTCAGTAAAAATATTTTCAGTAGAAATAATTTCCAATAAAACTTAATTTTCAATAAAAATATTTTGAGTAAAAATAATTTCCATAAATATAAATTTCTAGTAAAAATAGTTCTAGTAAAAATAAATTTTCAGTAAAAATAAATTTTCAGTTAAAATAAATATTTCAGTAAAAATATTTTCAGTAAAAATAAAGTTTCTATAAAAATGAATTTTCATTAAAAATAAATTTTCTGTAAAAATATTTCCAGCAAAAATAAATTTGCAGTAAAAAAAAATTTTAGTAAAAATATTTTCAGTAAAAATAATTTTTGAGTAAAAATATTTTCAGTAAGAATAATTCAGTAAATAAAATTTCAGTAAAAATATTTTCAGTAAAAATAAATTTTCTGTAAAAATGATTTTTCAATCAAATAGATTTTCAGTAAAAATAATTTCCAGTAAAAACAATTTTCGTTAAAAAAGAATTTTCAGTAAAAATACTTTCCAGTAAAAATAATTTTCAGTAAAAATAAATTTTCATTAAAAATATTTGCAGTAAAAATCATTTTCAATAAAAATAAATTTTCAGTAAAAATAATTTTTCAGTAAAAATATTTGCAGTAAAAATTATTTTCGTTAAAAATAAATTTTCAGTAAAAATAAATCTGCAGTAAAAATATTTTCAGTAAAAATTAATTTTCAGTAAAATAAGAACAAATTTTCAGTAAAAACATTTTTAGTAAAAAATTTTGAAGATTACATGAATTTAAATATTTTTTAAATTTCAAATTTAAAAAAAATCAAATCTACAATATATTTTTGAATACTTTTGCATTTCGATCACAGAAATGGGGAACCTTTAAGTGTAGTTCTTTTATGACTAATTCTCTTAAACAGTAATTTTGTGGCTAATCAGTTTCAAAAGAAATTGCTTTCTGAGCCAAAATAAATTGTCGTCTCTTAAAATTTTCGAAATTTGATAATTGATATAATAAATACAACGTCCATTTTTATACAAAAATAACTTTTCAGTCTAAACAAATAATCAAAACAAACTCACCTTTTTATTGTTATGTTTTCTGTGTCACATTTAACTATTAACCTAACAGGAATGTGGCATTTAAAGTTAAACATTTCCCCTTTAATTATGCAGTAAAAATTCTGCATTCAAGTTTAATGCAAAAAGCTTTAATAGAATTTTTTTTATTTGATCAAGAAAACATGCAATTGGAAGTACTTATTTCGCATGGAATACAATATTTTGTAATGCGTGAACGGAATTTCATAAAACGAATAAACATTTTAAAGAGAAACTTACTTAAACAAACTATTTTTATGTAGATTTTTTCAAAATAAATATTTTCGTAAAGTTTTTCTATGGAAATTTTAATTGTTGTTCTCTTAAATGATTCACACGCTTTTCTCTAAGAAGATGGGGATAAGTACTGGCCTTCGATTATTTCAATAATTTTACCTTGTCAAATTTTAAGTACATGATTTTTATCTTACGCATTTATTTTCATGATATTTATTAAGTTTAGTATGAAATCTTTTATCAGAAATATTTGATAAAACAAAGAAATTGTTTCATATCAAAGCGCAAATCTTTTAAATGCTTATCAAAAGTATTTGCAAATTTATGTAATCAATATGAGGAGATAAGAGAAACTAGAAAATTACATTATTAAAAACAGGCATTTTTATTAATAGATAAACTTATAACGTACAATAATTTACAGCATAAAATAATAACAAGTATCTATTAAAATATTATCCATGATCGAATAGGAATGTTTTTGGAAACAGAATAAAAATACTTTAAAATTAGTCAAAATACTAATTTTCTATAATTGTCTCTGAAAGTCATCTGATAAAATTTTATTTAATTATTTATAGAATCTGCGTTATATTGCGTCCGTCTTAGAAAAACATTCTAAAGTGCGACTGTACAAGTATTTCACCTCTTAGTCATTAGATAGGATTATTTGGGATTAAAATATTGAATAATTGTGATTTCCTACAAATCGAATTGGAAATGGGCAAAATATCAGTCATCTGCGTTTATTGAAAGGATTAAAAATTTATTTGTAAATGTAAAACGTTGCAAATATTTTTGTGAGAAAATTTCGAACTTGTTTTTTTTCAAATTTCCTTCATAGCTAAGTGCAGAGTAAAAGTTAACGAACGAAAATGTGTCCATGTAACTTTTACTCTCCGCTGTGAGCATGCCTTACCATTTATGTTAATAGCAGACACTAAAGTTGGGAACCTTGGACTGAATTTAAACAAGTGCTTGTCATGGAAACCATATGCAAAAATGAAAAAGACTACAGATAAATAAACCAATATGGACTTACGGACTAGAACTCCTGAGCGCTACCAAGCTTTTTAGTCTAAGTCGAGTCCAATTTCTTCACTCAAAATTACTTTGAAAAAAATGTCGAAGGGCGACTTAAAAATCCAATCCCTTCAGTCAAAAATACTTCGCAAAATTGTCGTAATAGTGACCTTAACGTCCCTTGTGTTCGTGATAGGATGGGTTCTCGTTATAAAAAGTTTCGTTCTCGTCTTTCCAGTAATACTAATCCCCTTGTTCAAGAACGATCCTCTACATTGTTTCCTACAAAAACATCCATCAGCGAATTTAGTGTCACTTCGATGGATCTTTACACCCCATAACCCTATACATTAATTACTACTGTTATTTTAAATGTCTTGTTACGTTTTTAATATGTAAATTCGAAATTTTTTTTTCGCTGAAAAAAACTTTTGTTAGTAAAAAGCGACCCTTCCTAATATTAGATTATCCATTTTGAGGTTTGAGGTAGAATAGTCCTGTCATTTAAAATTTGTCAAATAAACCAGGTGTATAAGCTTAAATCCGCTGTTTGGTCATAGATGTCGTCAGTGAGCGTATTAAGCTACCATTGACACGCTATATTTTTTTTATGAGTTTGACATCTGTCAACATTAATCAGTGCACATTGTCAGCAATTTCGTACCACAACATACATTTTTCCTTTGGTAATCATGTCTAGTTTTGTGCCAAAAAAGACCATATGCGGGAAGCTCTGCTTTTCTGCTTCAATTTGAAGAAATCGGCTGCCGAATCGCATCAAATGCTTTATTGGTGACAGTACTTTATCGGAAACAATGTGCCGAGATTGGTTTTGTTGGTTCAAAGCCGGTAATTTTGACTTGTGGGACAAGAAGCGTGAAAATTGGCCTAGGAAAGTTGAGGACCAACAATTGCAGGCTCTTTTGGACGAAAACGATACCCAATCGCAAAAAATGCTCGGGGCAATTGGGTGTTACTCAACCAATCATTTCCATGCGTCTGCGTACCATGGGGATGATTGACAAGATCGGAAAATGGATGCCGCATAAATTGAATGATAGGAGGATGGAGCAACGCCAAAACACATGCGAAATCTTGCTCGCCAGACAAAAAAGAAAGTCGTTCCTGCATCGGACTGTGACCGGCGATGAAAATTGGATATATTTCGAGAATCCTTAACGTAAGAAATCGTGGGTTGATCCCGGCCAACCATCAACATCTTCCCCAAGACCAAATCGCTTCGGATGGAAGACGATACTGTGCGTTTGGTGGGATCAGCAGGGTATCGTCTACTATGAGATGTTGAAAGCTGGTGAAACTGTCAAGACCCACCGCTACCACCAACAACCGATCAAATTACACCGTGCTCTGCGTGAAAAATGGACGGATTATCAACAAAGACATGACAACCTGATTTTCCTCCACGACAACGCACCAACGCACATGTCAAAAATGTTCCGAAACTACTTGAAGAAACTCAACTGGGAGGTGCTACCCCACCCCACTTATTCACCAGACCTGGCCCCTTCCAACTACCACTTCGATTCTTACGCAGACGTCCGAAAAAAGGCTTGATGAGGGGTTTGTCTCGAAAGAGAAGGAATTTTTTGCCGTGGTATCCACAAATTGCCCGACATATGGGAAAAATGTGTTGCTAGCGAGGGCAAGTACTTTGAATAAATTTGTTTTAGCTTTCTATGAAAAAAACATGCGTTTTTTAACTAAAAACAGCGGATTTACGCTTATATACTTATATTTTTATTTTTTTTTTGGATAAAAATTGTTTATTTAAAAGGTTGGTTTTTTATATTGCATCATTTTATTGTACTATCAAACAAATATTTAAAATTGTAAAAAAACTTTTAACAAAATTGGTAATTCTACCATTGCCAATTTATTTGTTGTTTTCGCATAACCTCAGCGATGAGGCTCATTTCTCACTCAGTAATTTCATCTATAGTAAGATTGTCATATACGGGGCTCTAAAAACCCATAAACGACTGCGAAGAATTTTATTGACAATTATTCTTATCAAAAAACTTCTCCACAGTCATATGTGGCTGTTTAGAGCCTCACTAATTCTTTGTCATTTTATATTCTCAATTTTTTTAACCACTAAACTATGCGTTAAAATTGTAAAAAATTAAGAATACATAAGTGACTGGAGGGAAGCCATTCTATCCGCGAAAACTGTTTTCTGATGTGCATTTGGGTCTGAAGGTATTACTTTCAAAACGAAGAAGAGGAGACCGTTACCATCAATTCTAAGGATTATAACCCTATTATAACGGATTTCTTGAACTAAACTGGAAGATTGAAACCTGGGCCTTATATGTGGTTCGAACAAAATGGTGCCATAAGCCACACAGCAGTAAAATTTTGACTTTGTTGTATGAACAGTTCCCAGGTGATGTCCATAGACCTTCCAGATCCTGTGATTTGATGCCATTGGACTTTTACTTATAATTAAGTATTAGGGAAACCCAGAATTAATGTCGTATTTTGCAAATGCAATTTTTAAACAGTCCTCTCCAGACCGTATTTAGCATACTATACGAAAATCGCTTTAAGTTGATAAAAAAAATATTTTCTCAAGCTTAACGATAATGGCAGAAGTGGTGTCCGCCGGAGCAACATTTACGGAGTTGCATGCTGTTTCAGTTCCATATGAAGAAAAAAACACCAGTGAAACCACGAGAAATATTTGTGATATTTATGGTGACATATTGGATGTCAGAAAATGTCAACGTTGGTTTAAAAAATTTGAAACTGGAAATATTGATTTGGAAGACGAGGCCGGAAGAGTAGACGATGTAGCCCTAAAAGTCAAGTAGACGATGCAGCCGTAAAAGCTCAAATTGAAGTAGACGATGTAGCTCTAAAAGCTCAAAAACTGGAGATGAGAAATGGGTTCTGTACGCTAACATTAAAAAGAAGAAACAGTGCTTAACACCTAGACAGACGGCAATTCGAACTCCAAGATTGGGACTTCACCAAAAAAAAACATTTGTTGTGTGTATGGTGGGATTCGAAGGGTGTCGTGTATTCCGAGTTGTTGAAACGACCCGAAACGGTCACAGCTCAGTTGTATCGTCAACAACTCGTTCGTTTAAAAGCGGCATTATTGCAAAAGAGACCTGACCTGGGTAGAGACAAAAAAATTTTATCCTGCAACACGACAATGCCAGACCACATGTTGCCGATATGACCCGAAAAAAAATAAATGACATGGGTTGAGACACATTATTACACCTTCCATACTCGCGAGATTTGGCACCGTCGGATTATCACCTATTCCGATCGATGGAGCATTTCTTACGAGAAAAAAATTTCACATCAATGAATGATATGAAATCGGTCCTTTCCGATTTTTTTAATTCAAAATCACGAAAATTTTATTTAATTAATAGATGGAATATGGTAGTAGATAATCACGGAGATTACTTAGTAAAGGGTTTTCGAATAAGAGTGATATGATTTCTTTTTAAAAAAAAAACACACTAATTGTTAAGGAAATTCAAATGTTTTTTATTTAATGTGAAGTACAATCGATACAATTAAGTTCTGAATGGCCTCCATGACTTCTTTTGCAGGAACAAATACGATGAACCCAATTTTCGAGCACTTTTTCCACTAAATCAAGTCGTATGTCATGAATAGCACGTTCAGTATTGACTTCTACAGCTTGAAGAGAGTCTGGTTTATTGCTTAAGACCAATGACTTCAAATAACCCTAAAAGAAATAGTCTTATTGTATTAAATCACAACTTCTTGGAAGCCATTCAATGTCACAATTTCTTGAAATAATCGAATCTTCAAACTTTTGTTGAAACCAGCTGTTGTCAAGATCAACTTCTTCCAATTTCGGCCATAAAAAGTTGGTAATCATCGATCTATACCGCTCTCCATTGACAGTAACGGTGTTACCAGCTTCATTTCGAAAGAAGTACGGACCGATGATTCCACCAGACCAAAAACCACACTAAACTGTCAATTTAGGTGAATAAAATGGGTGTTCATGAATAATTTGTAGGTTTTCTTTGCACCAGAATCGACAGTTTTGTTTATTTACCGCCACCACTCAGATCAAAGTGAGCCTCATCGAAGAAGATGATTTTCTTAAAAAAATCATTATTGTTTTCAAGTTGTTCCAAGACAAAATCAGCAAATTCACGACGTTTACGGTGGTCCAATGGCTTCAGTTCTTGAGTGATATCAATTTTATACGGATGCAAGCGCAAATCCTTTCTCAAAATCCGCCAGGTTGTGGTTTGAGACAGTCCCAATTCTTGAGAACGTTTTGGATTCGTCAAATTGCGGTCTTCATCAACACTTGCTTGAACGGCAGCAATATACATATTTTCATAACTTTGAGCGGTTGAACATTATGTTAAAAAAAATGTACGCTCAAAATTTTTAACAATTCGACGAATAGCGAGCACAGTTGGACGATTATTACGACCATAAAATTGCAAAAGCGCACGAAAAGTTGCAATTTGAGAACGATTATTTTGATAATAAAATTGAATAATTTGTAAATGTTGTTCTTGCGTATATCTCTCTATGATGAAATTGTAAATATTATTAAATATAATTTTAAAAAAATGACAGATCATGACATATTAAAAATGGCCAAAACATCACTTAGAAATCATATCGCTCTTATTGGAAAACCCTATATAAAAATTTTTAAATAAAAAGTTTAAATTTTACGCTTTG
Organism: Atherix ibis; assembly: GCA_958298945.1. Lineage (NCBI taxonomy): Eukaryota > Metazoa > Arthropoda > Insecta > Diptera > Athericidae > Atherix > Atherix ibis. Next base: position 21,756,991 of record OY282605.1, on the reverse strand, counting down.
CGTTTTATTGATATAATACGACATTAATTCTTGGTTACCCTAATATAAAAGATCGTATTTATGCAGATAATTCTCAATCTTTAGAACATTTCAAAATCAGAATATCCGTGTGAAGTAATCTCCGAACTCCATTCATAAAAAATGTTCGAGTCCTGGAAGAATTCTCGTGGCGTCTATACGATTGATGCTTAATTTTATGCATAACAGAAATCAATATAATAAAATAAAAATCTTATGTTAATCTGAATTTTAAATGTATTTTATTAAACTTTACTTTCCGAAATAGAAATTGAATAACATTCACTACAGGAAGAAATTATTATCGTAAAGGAAGAGTGTTAAATCAATTCCTGTCAACATTTTGTATGATAATAGAATGAAGTGATTTATTATAATGCAAACTGTTGAATTTTCTCATCTTAATAGAAACGATAGAAAAACTTTAAGACTTAAGAAAATAAACAATCTTAGAAGTGGAATTTGTATAACTTTTTTTTTTTGAAGTTACATTACAATAACAGGAGAGGAACATGTGTTCAACTTAAACAACATTTATTTATTTGGTGACATATTTTTTCCGACTTTTTCCAAAAGGTACTGATTAACATTTTAAGCAAATAACAATATGCTTTCACATGCTCAAATATATTTTTTCTTATTTATATTTTCTATAACAATTTTATAGATAAAAAAATGATAATAGAAAAAAAATACAAATATATTCTCACGTAAATAACGTGACAATATATCATTTTCAATGAGGTCACACCCAAAATATTGAAATTAAGATTTTTCTCTTCGAAATTGGTTAAAAAATTCTATTCAGTATTTCCTGCTGTTAATAAGGTTAGGCCTATTTTTTTTTAAATATAAAAAGCCTCTTTTATGTTTATTGTTATTGTTATTATCACTTTTACCTATGCTTTTGTAATTGAAAGGGAAAAAATCAATTTATACTACAAAATTATCTGTGCGAATAGTAACAATTTCATTCGATACGATAAAATTACTCAATTATTTCGGAACTTGTGTCAAAGTAAAAATATCTATGAATAAAAAAAAAAATACATAGACTGTACGTTCAATTGGTAAATAGTTATCTAAATTTTTGCTTTGGAAAATGAAATTAAATGAACGGTATTTAAAATTCTGATTTCGGAAAAAAAACTTTATATTTATTATATTGGGTTGTCCGGAAAGTAATTTCGTTTTTTTTTTATAAAAATGAAAGACGATTTTTTTATAGTGAATTAGTATTTTATACAATTAAATATTATCCAGTTTGTCAATCAAATATGAAGCGCCTCAAGTTTGTAGACTTTTGGAGAGTTTTTAAATACGCCATTCTCCATGAAAGTGGTGGTAGCACACCGAAATGCTTGTATACTTTTGTTGTTTTTCAAGTTGTTATTTTGGCACTTATCGAAAAGTGCAAGTAAAAGTGTAATTTGTATGTTTTTTTTTGAAGTATTTATAAAAAACCAAGTATTTATATAAATAGTAATATTGTTGATAACATTTAATCGAAAGTTTTGATTTCAGAATTCAACGGGAATTTCTTTCTTTCGATAAGTTGACATCTTCATTTTTACTAGAGAAATTAACAAAAATTTAGTTTATGATGTGTTTAATTGGCTTTTAATAATTTATTTGGTCCAAAAAGTGATTAAAAAGTTAAAAGTTCATCATTCAATAAATGTAAGCAAATGTGATGTTGACAGTTCAATGTTTACTAGAAAATAGTTCAGTGCCGGCGAAAACTGTCTTTTAGCTTTAGGAGAATTCATAGTGAAATACAATATATAAAATGAAAATATAATAAATAAATAGATAATATTTTAAAATTTCCTAAAACTAATTCCATCAAACAGCAAAATCCACAATATTTAAAAATCGATTTGTTTATGCATAAATGACATCGCATATGGTATAAAAAAAAAGGTTTTAAACGAACCGCTTCAATCGCATACTGAAGTTTAAAATTGGCCCCCACTGATTTACGCCGTTTCTGTTATTTTGTATGTGTGTGCGTTCTATGAATGTTTGCCAACAAAATTTGGACAGAAATTTTGTATAGATACATATCCAGTTCTTCTATAATCTAAGGCCTAATGCAAAATCCTTTACATTTTTAATCTCGTGACTTTCATATTTTTCCCGTGACTTTAACTACCAAACAATAAAATTAAAACTTGTTAAAAATTATAAATACTTTATTTCGATTAAGCCAACAAACAACAATCTTTGGATGCGGATTTTTCGAACGAACATTTCCTTCAGAGACGAGACTCATTTCTAGCTTAGTGGTTACTTCGATAAGCAAAATTACTGTACATTGGGGCTCTGAATATCCACAACTGACTGTTGAGAAGCTTTTTGTTACTAAATTTAATTTTATGTAAATATTGGGTTGTCCGGGAAGTAATTTCGTTTTTTTAAAAACAAAAATGAAAGACGATTTTCTTATAGTGAATTAATATTCTATTCAATAAAAAAATTGTCCAGTCTGATCCAATAATACCCTTTGCCATCTTTCTGGCAGTAGCATAGTTTCACGTTCATAAAATTTTTGTTCTTTGCTGGCAAAAAACTGATTCAAGTGATTTTTGACCTCCTCATTTGAATTAAACATTTTACCGTCTTAAAAATTTTGAAGAGACCGGAACAAATCATAATCAGAACGTGCTAGGTTTGGAAAGTATGGTGGGTGTAGCAGTATATCCCATTCAAGCTCTAAAAGCTTTTGCCGAGTGGTCAAACTTGTATGTGGTTTCGCATTATCCTGTTGGAACACTATATCTTTCCTATTGATCAATTCTGGCCTTTTTTCTTTAAGTGAATCATTCAATTTGTCCAACTGATGACAGTACACTTTAGAATTGATCGTTGTGTTGCTCGGTAGAAGCTCAAAATGAACGATTCCTTTAAAATCCCATCAAACATAACCTTTTTTTAATGAATATTGGCTTTCGAAGTGCTTTGATCCGGTTCATCTTTTCTACTCCAGAATCTTTTGCACTTAACATTGTTTTGGATAACCCATTTCTCGTCCCCAGTGATGATACGCTTCAAAAATGGATCATTTTTTTGCCGTTTGAGAAGCAAATTACAAACGTCAATGTGACGGCACAAATTTTTTTCCGTAAGAAGATGAGGAACCAATATGTCGAGCTTTGAGATAAAACCTAGCCGTTTCAAATGATCATGAACAATCGAATTCGATAAATTTAATCTCTCAGCAATCTCACGAGTTGTTATTCGCTAGTTTGCATCAATTAATACCTTTATTGTGTCTTCATCAGCTTCAACTGGCCTTCCAGAACGTGGTGCATCTTCGAGATCAAAATTGCCGAATCGAAATTTTACACACCATTTTTGGCACTGACGCTCACTTAACACATCTTCTCCATACACATTGGATAATTTTTTTTTTTGTTAAACAGCATTTTTATCTTTTCTATAGCAAAAAGGTAAAATATGACGAAAATGCTGTTTTTCACTTTCCATATTTAAAAGGGTATCAACCAAAAACTACTGTGCAGAATCAACCGAGCAAGCCTTGTTATGTCAGCTGTCAAAATACATATGATTATGCGACTTAAGTGTGAAGTTGGTTGTGGAAAAATACAATTAAGTCCTCTGTTGTGAAACAACGTAATTACTTTCCTACGAAATTACTTTCCTAAAATTACTTTGGGATAACCCAATACATTACTGATAGGGCAACTATAGCCATTTGGGCTTGTCATAGGCTCTTCGATAAAACCTGAGGTCTGCAGGTTAGACTCATCATCACCTACGCGGCTCTATTTTGGTGGGCTACGAAGCTGAACAACTTTCTTTCCTACGAATCTGAACAAGCAACCCTTCGTAAACTTGGCCTACGAAGCTGAACAAGCAACCCTTCGTAAAGTTCAAAGACTAGCATGCTTGGATATTTAAGGGGGCCTTAAGAACATGCCCCACGATAGCTTTTTTAGACCGTTGTATTTGCATAATAAAAAAGAACCTTCAAACCAGGTTACCTGTTGGGCCAGCTTAGAGTTGTTTCGGACATTAAAGAATTCCAGAAAGCCAATTAGCTCTCGGACGAAATGCCGAAGAAACCTAATTTCAATTAGTTCTTACGAAGCGCTTAATTTGAACGATGGTAGAGCCATTACTGGAACGTGTTGTTGGGGTGGGTATATTCAGACCTCGTTATTGTTTATCTAAGGCCCTTGGTAAATTCCCATCCTTTTCTCATGTAGAACCTTTTGCTAGAGACGCTATTAGAAGAAACCTATATAACGCCAAAGATCTAAAAGCCAGTGTTTTAATTAGTTCATTTGCAACTGTTTAATTTTATCGATTAAATTTTAATTGCAGTAAATACAATATTAATAAATGGTAAATGTTTATTAAACAATAATTTAAAATTAATTTATTTTCTATATTAATCATCATTTATTATATATAATAAAGAAGAAATCCTGTTACTCAGTATTTATGTACATAATTTTTACTTTTTTTTAATTTTTTTTTTTGAATAAATCATATTTATTTTTCATACTACAATATAATTTATTTATTTCAATAAATATACCATACATATTTATTAAATTAGTTCTTTTTGAATAAAGTTGAATTTATGTAAAACTAAAATTCTGTCTGATTTTTTTTAAATATATTATTTAGATTTTCTTTTTTGTTGTCATACATAATTTTTTATCACATAAAAAATACAAGTTAGAATAATTCATAATTTATCTGCGTATTTAATACATTTATATGTAAATATTTAAATTTTTTTATTTTTATAATTATATAATTATAAATGAATAAATAATTAGCAAAAATATTATCGTATTTATGTATTGATAATCAATTAATTAATCATATAAAAAATTTTGATATATAATTAATTCGTTATTGATTAAAAATATTATTTATTAGTATATTTAATAGAAAGTATAAAGTTTTTTTTTTGTTTAAATATTGTTTTAGTAAATAGATTAACAAAGTGAACACATTTTCGATGAACAGTGGATTTTTAAATATATGAACACGAGCAAATCTTTTTTTTTCCGGGTTGATAAGTTTACGATGTGAAATAAATTTTACAATTAAACCTTACAAATGTTTGTGTTGCATTTTTATATAAAACATTCATTTTCTGTTGTATTTTTTATCATATAAGAAATATTCTGAAATGGAGAATTATTTTATTATTTACGAATAACATGCAATATTTAAAAAAATAACTACTTCTACAATAGTTAAAAAAATAAGGACAATTTTATAAAAAATAAAAACTGACATAACCTCCAAGAAAATACACAGTGTCACTTACTAATTAATTCATTTCTACTTTAAACTTTTTTTTTTAGAATTTTCACGAAATATTTACAATAAAAGAATAATTTTACTTTCTCACCTTTTCCATAAAGTGGTTTTAAATAAAATCTATTTGATCCTTAAAAAAAGTATTTGAAGAGATCGAAATGAATTCTAACAAAATAAATGTACGCATACAAACAAAAGAAAAGTCTTTGGTGATGTTTCCAAAACTCAATTCTCAATAAGACAAAATCTAAATTAAAGACATTTTCGACAATAAACCATCGAAGATTTTGATAACAATTGGGACACGACGAAATTCAGAGTACTTTTTTGAGTAAACAAGGGGGAATTTTATTTCATTTTTATAATATGGGTAATGAAAACTAATAAATCAGTTTATTAAATGAACATTTGGAAATTTCAGTTACCAGTAACAGTAGCTATCTGAGAATTTAAAATTAGAAATTTAAAATTAGGATTCTCATTAGTTTACTGAAATTTAAAAGTAATTTTTTTCTCGACATTTTAAGTATTGAAAAAAATTTTACGATCACGGATTTGGTTTGTTTACCTTTAAAGATTTGAATTAACAATATTCTAATTGGAGGAGGTGTAATAGGAGTCAACAAAAATTGCCCCTGGCCCGTCTAATTTAATCTGAACTGGAAGGACCAACCACGTGTTTTGTGTTGAGCAATATTTTCAAGATCACCGATTTGGTTTATTTACCTCTGAAAATTTGAATAAACAATTTTCTAATTGAAGGAGGTGTAATAGGAGTCAAAAAAATTCGCCCCTGGCCAGTCTTATCTAATCTGAACCGGAAGGACCAACCACGTGTTTTGTGTTTGGCAATTTTTTCACGATCACCGATTTGGTTTAATTTGGAAAATCTGAGTAGTCTGACCTAGCCTGCACCGGAATGACTGAGGACGTGTTTTGTTTTGAACAAATTTTTAAGATCACTTTTTTGGTTTGGTTAATTTTGAAAATTTGAATTCACAAATTTTTAATTGGAGAAGGTATAACAGAGGTCAAAAAAAAATCGCATCTGGATGGTGTGACCTTATCTGAACCAGATGGACTGAGCACGTGTTTTGTTTTGAACAAATTTTTAAGATCACTTTTTTGGTTTGGTTAATTTTGAAAATTTGAATTCACAAATCTTTAATTGGAGAAGGTATAAAGAGGTCAAAAAAATCGCATCTGGATGGTGTGACCTAATCTGAACCGGATGGTCTGAGCACGTGTTTTGTTTTGAACAAAATTTTAAGATCACTTTTTTGGTTTGTTTTAATTTTAAAAAATTCAATTAGCAAATTTTTAATTGGAGAAGGTATAATAGAGGTTAAAATAAATCGCATCTGGATGGTGTGACCTAATCTGAACCGGATGGACTGAGTACGTGTTTTGTTTTGAACAAATTTTTAAAATCAGTTTTTTGGTTTGGTTAATTTTGAAAATTTGAATTCACAAATTTTTAATTGGAGAATGTATAATAGAGGTCAAAAAAAAATCGCATCTAGATGGTGTGACCTAATCTGAACCGGATGGACTGAGCACGTGTTTTGTTTTGAACAAATTTTTAAGATCACTTTTTTGGTTTGTTTAATTTTGAAAAATTGAATTCACAATTTCCTAATTGGCGTAGGTATAATAGAGGTTAAAAAAAAATCGCATCTGGATGGTGTGACCTAATCTGAACCGGATGGACTGAGCACGTGTTTTGTTTGAACAAATTTTTAAGATCACTTTTTTGGTTTGGTTAGTTTTGAAAATTTGAATTCACAAATTTTTAATTGGAGAATGTATAATAGAGGTTAAAAAAAAATCGCATCTGGATGGTGTGACCTAATCTGAACCGGATGGACTGAGCACGTGTTTTGTTTTGAACAAATTTTTAAGATCACTTTTTTGGTTTGTTTAATTTTGAAAATTTTAATTCACAAATCTTTAATTGGAGAAGGTATAATAGAGGTCAAAAAAATCGCATCTGGATGGTGTGACCTAATCTGAACCGGATGGACTGAGCACGTGTTTTGTTTTGAACAAATTTTTAAAATCAGTTTTTTGGTTTGGTTAATTTTGAAAATTTGAATTCACAAATTTTTAATTGGAGAAGGTATAATAGAGGTTAAAAAAAATCGCATCTGGATGGTGTGACCTAATCTGAACCGGATGGTCTGAGCACGTGTTTTGTTTTGAACAAATTTTTAAAATCAGTTTTTTGGTTTGCTTAATTTTGAAAATTTGAATTCACAAATTTTTAATTGGAGAAGGTATAACATAGGTCAAAAAAAAATCGCATCTGGATCGTGTGACCTAATCTGAACCGGATGGACAAACCACGTGTTTTGTGTTAAACAATTTTTTCAAGATCACCGATTTGGTTTAATTTTGAAAAATTGAATTCACAATTTCCTAATTGGCGTAGGTATAATAGAGGTTAAAAAAAATCGCATCTGGGTAGTCTGACCTAGCCTGCACCGGAAGGACTGAGCACGTGTTTTGTTTTAAACAAATTTTTAAGATCACTTTTTTGGTTTGTTTAATTTTGAAAATTTGAATTCACAAATCTTTAATTGGAAAAGGTATAATAGAGGTCAAAAAAAAATCGCATTTGGGTAGTCTGACCTAGCCTGCACCGGAAGGACTGAGGACGTGTTTTGTTTTAAACAAATTTTTAAGATCACTTTTTTGGTTTGTTTTAATTTAAAAAAATTGAATTAACAAATTTTTAATTGGAGGTATAATAGAGGTAACCTAATCTGAACCGGATGGACTAAGCACGTGTTTTGTGTTTTAAAAATATTTCAAGATCATCGATTTGGTTTATTTACCTCTGAAGATTTGAATTCACAATATTCTAATTGGAGGTGTTATCTAGGGCAATAAAATTAGCATGTGGCCTTTCGAAGATTTCTCATTCATTGAAACTTTTATTTTTGGGAATTAAATTTCCTATAAAATAGTCTAAATGGGTTTCAGATGCAATGGAAATCTCTCTTCTACTTATTTAGCCACACCAGTACCAGTTATTGTACTATTTTAACTTGTACAATAAATGCACCAAAAAAAATACATTTTTTATTTTCTAAAGGCACATTTTACACATAAAAAAAAGAAGAAGAAAATTGCTTCAACAACTGATATTCAATATACGAAATACGGCAAAAACGATATAGCAGTTAAAGAAAAAATCCATTCGCACAATAAAAAAAAATAATACCATAATAAAAATAAAAACAGATTATTCTTAATAGTTGAATCAAATAGTAATAGTATATATATTTTTTTTTTATTAACAAATCCATTTTTAATTGTAAATTATTAATATTATTAAAAATAATCATTTCGCGTCAATATTATATTTTTATGTAAACAAATTTTGGAAATGATTTTTAAATAAAATTGAATAATTTCATAATAATTATTATTATTAATCCGTTTGTTGGTTTTTCACTTTCTACAAGGTACACCACACACATTTCATCTATAATTAAATTTTTTATTTTATTTTCATATATATATGTTATATGCATGCATGTGTGTGTTGATTTTCATTGTGTGTATGTTTTTTTTTTATAGATACGTGCTTGTAATATTTTAGTTTTTAATTTTTATTTTATCTATTTTATTTTCATTATTTTTTATTATTTATTTTTATATATTTATAATTTTTTATTTATATCATAAGTTTATATATAGTTTTTCTTTTCTCGAATCATTCACAAACAAATCAAAAATTATACAATTTATTTTAATATTAAAAAATATATATTGTATGTATCTATATTAATATTTATATATTTATTTATTTATTAGAAAATATATTGACATATATATATGTTTATATATATGTTTGTGTATGTTGGGAGATAAAATACAAACATTTTGGAAAAGATCAAAATTATGTAAACATTAAGTTTATTTTTCGTTTCATTTTAGTTTAAAGAATCTATCGTAAATTTTAACATCTAATCAGTACTTAGAATAGAGAGAAAATTTCATTTTTTTTTTCATTCATTTTTCTACCATTAATTCAAAATAAATCTCTTATTGTAATTATTATTATTATTATTAGCATCTTAATTTGTATATAATTTTTCTTCTTTCTAATTGAATTTTCAATTTTTATTCTTTGTTATTTTTTATCAGTTTTTTAAAAGAATTATTGAAGGAGAAAAAAATTAATAAAAATAATAATAAACACAAGAAAATATTTGATTTTTCATTTCCGAATATACGTCACACAGTCGATCAAAAATTTCTTTTATAGTACATCGAAAAGTGGTAGGGGAAAAAGTATACAACACCGTCCCTTATAAAAACTATGTCGTTTTCCCCTATTTTCGGTTCTATCGCATACATTTTCCATTAACCTAAAAAAAAAAGGTTCAAAAATACCAGAAAAGAAGACGACAAAGCGTAGCTGGCGAACGCTACAATTTTGGTGATAATCTGGCAACACTGTTGATCGGCGATCACTTCGATGCTTCTTTGGCGCGTTTCTCCCATTCCGCTCTTCGCTGTAGTATTCCCTTGAATTCGCCACTTCCGGTTACCGGTTGTTCATCGGTTTTGAGCTGTGATGGGGGGGCACTGACAATTGCGGAGCGCGCAATCGTTTTGATCGCATTATCGTTGACGTTGTTGTTGGCTGTAATGATGTTTATGTTGTTGTTCTGTTCGACGGTGGCATTTGACAGATTGGTCGTGGGTGTGGTTGTAGGTGTCGTCGTCACTTGAGTTTGGATTGTCTTTTTTGTGGCGTCTATGAACGGTGAAGAGTTTCGGAAGTTTACGGCACCAAATCTTGACGGTGGCACAAATGGCTTGGGTGTGGTAACACTCAACGGTAAAGTCGACTTTCGAAAGGGGGTATTCTTCTCGTCATTGCCTTTCAAGGATAGTCCATTTTGCATATTCACCTTGGTTTGTATCGTTATCTCCACCTTTGGCAGTTTGTCCAGTTTCTCTTCGCTCGAAGACTGATTCTCCTTATCGCTGTCCACATTTGCATTGCGTTTTAGTCCGCCGGAAGTCTTTTCAATATCGTCGAACACCAGCCCATCATCAGAGTCCTTTATTTTCGAAGAGCGCCGAGCGAAAACCTTCATTAGTTCAGGTGTGTCTTCCTTGTTCGATGACTGATTCGAAGTAAAAGATTTCTTTCTCATAATGACACCAGTCTCCTCGTCTACTGATGATTTTCTGGAGTCAATGCGGACATCGTCCGAGGCCGATTTCTTTCGCTCTGATTTCAGCTCTTCGACCTTCTTTTCGTACTTAAGCTTCTCCTCGGTGACTGACTTTCGCCTTTCGACTAGGATATTACCCAGCTGAGTGTTTTCTGTGTTCTTGAGGATATTATTTTCTATGTCGACTTTCTTGGCTGGACTCTTTGGAGGAGGCTCTTCGGTCAGTTTTCCCGTACCTATAAAGCTGTTGCGCTTGCCAGAAACTGCGTCTGGTGGAAGTGGCGGTTTATTGTCGGTAATTTCGACATTTTCGTTACTGAAGCGGCGTGTCAGTGGGCTATCGTCAACTTCTTTCATGTTCTTCGATAGAACAATGTGACTCTTTGGTCGTCCCGCTTCCACTCGGTTCAGTTGAATTTTCATAAATTCAGGAACATGTTCAGATGACTTTTCGAACACCGAAGAATTTCGTTTGTTCTTGTTCGGCGCATTCATCCTAGCGTCCTTATCCTTAATCTGGTCGACTTTATAATCGTTCGGCTCTGATAGTATGCGCCGATCCATCCCTGGTGGTCTTGCCTGAACTTCGACTGGACTCACTTTGACGCACTTCGAAGTAGTTTCATTGTCATTCGCATCAGTGAACGACTCGCCTGGTTTCTCAATGAAAGCTGTATTCTCGCCTATTCTTATCTCCAGAGGTATTGTTTCGCTGAGAGCCGGTTTTTCGACAATATTCTTCTCGGTTAGCTCCACATTCCTAATTGGCGTAATCGATATGTTTCCAGTATGCTTAGTGCCTTCGGGTTCGGGTGAATTGCTCGACTTCAACATAGTTACAAACGGTGACTTGACCAATTTGTCTATGTTCTCTTCAATTTCCGTGATATTTTGGCTACAGGGACTAGCCAAAGGATTTGGTGAAGCATTTGGTGTTGGCTTTGAAGTTGTTAGAATAATATTTTTCGTGTAAATACCTTGGCTGAGCGGCAGCGAATCTTCGTTTCGGCGCAACTTGATCAAATTGTTGTCGTTTATTTCGAAGTTTGTCGATACCTGGCTTGTTAGATCTGGCAAGCTTGGCATATTGTCCTTTCGGCGCAGATTCTTACGTTCGTGATCATCAGTACTGTCAGAATATCGGAAGCTCTTTGATTTCTCCACATTCTTTCGCGGCTTAGGTAGTTCCGATATTTCAATATCCAAATCCTCTGGTATTAGAGCGTCAGCTTTAGGTATTTTCTGCTGATATAAGCTCTGAGAGGCAGATCTGTGCTGCGGTCTATCCTTCTTTTCGTAACGTTCAGACCAAATCGATTTTGGTGGCGACATGGAGTGCGACTGGTGCTCAGTTGAGCGTTTTGGCGATTTCGGAATAGGAATTTCTCCACTAGAAGTTTTTGGCGATTCTCCTCCTCTGTTGGTATTCATTTCTGACATATCGTAGAAGACATTGTCGTCAAGATTATCAGGCGGAGATGTCGATAATGGAATCGTGTCTACTAGGGAAGGCAAGATTTTTGACGACTTTTCTGGCTTCGAATCATGTTCGTCAAATCGTTCCTGATCGTGGAACATTGGGCTAGCATGCTCCAAAGGCTTCACCTCATTCGGCAATGGCATGTCGGTTAGATCTTTCGGCATTACTCTCTGTCGTGCTGCTGGACCCGATTTCACTTTATGAGCTTTTGTTGCAAAACTCTGCGTGGTCTCAACTGTAGAGCACTCCATATCTGCTGTTCGAGCGAATGTATTGAGAATCGTCGTAAGTTCCGACTTGGTTTCGCTTACAATTTCTTTCTTCATCTCCACTACAGACTCTTCGATTTTATTTTCCGACTTTTGAACAACATGGCTAGTCTCAGTTTTTACAATCTTGACAGCAGTGGCTTCCATGTCCTTTCGTTGAGCATCTTCCTCAGTCGATTTCTTAGCTTTCTTATTTGAATTCCTATGCAGTAAACGCCTAAAGAAGCCCGAATCGTCCTCTTTACGTTCCAATGTTGAACCGGAACTACTGCATTCTTGCTGCTCTTTTTCAATATCGAAACTTTTTGCCAATTTCTTATTAGCATAAATCGACGATGACATCGTTTCAGTTTCCGTTTTCGAACGTTTGATATTTGTTGTTGTCATTTCCGTTATAGTCTTAGAACTGTGCTGGTCAATTATTTTAGCGTTTACACCCGGTGGGAGCGAAGAGGATTTCGTTTTATCATAGCTGATTTCTAAAAAAAATTATAAAAAATAATTAATCTTCAATAATTATTTCAAATTTGATTGGGAATACCTTTAATGTCTAAAGATGCCATTTTGAACACATCCTCATTAACTTCCGGAGTTGATGGTAGGATAGTGCTCTGTTAAATAAAGAATAGTTTTTTTTTTTTAAATATATTTTAATAACATTTTATATTTTTATAAATTCTTTTTAAAAATAAAAGAAAAATTATTCTTTGTTTCGAAGAGTAATAATAATGTGAGAAAAAACAAATTCGTGTAGCCTGATTGAATTAAACCCTACAACAGCATAACAATAACGACTGATTGAAAATTCTTTCTGCCAATTAAATTCTTTCTACACCATTTTTACACTTAATTTGGGGTATATTTTTATGAAGAATAATTTATGAAAAAGAAAAAAAAATCCAACCAACCTCAATTGGGCGTCTGTGACGTGTTGGTCCCTTCTTTTTTGGCCTCACTGCCATTTTGTGACGTGCAGCAGAATGCGAGAGACGTGATCCCACTGAGATGTCTAAATCGATTTCGTCCGATGTCTTCGAGACATCATGCGATAATTTACTGGATATACTTGAATAAGTTTTATCACCCATGCCGCCGTAATTTGATGAATCTTCATCCAAATCGGAACTGGCCATACTGAGCAGGCTTAGTGATCCTTCGCTTTGATTAATGATGTGCTCTTTGCGTTGTGGTGTAGTTGGACTACGTGGAAGTCCCAAGTCCTCATCAGAGGCATCTGGTCGATTGCGACGTTTTCTTAGTACGTCAAAAAGTTCAGCCTAAAAATAAAATTAAAAAACCGAAAATAAAGAAAATTTTTAATTTGAATTTGAAATTTTAAAAACGAAAAGAACAATAAAAAAAAGCTTTAATTTAAAAACAAATTTATAAGATATTATGGCGGGTAACTAGATTGATGTAGAATTATTGAAAAAAAATGGCATATTGATTTTTAAATACACTTTTGCATAAATATTTCTACCCAAATTTTCCGAGAAAATACACAACGATTGTGTAAACAGCTACCGCCAAATTTTCCTTCCGTCGATGTTTTCAGTTTCATTTTGTGCAAATATTTTGCGCAACCTAACATTAAAAAGTGTCGTTCAAACTATTTCGATTATTTGCTCAAGGAAATTATCCTTTTTTATTTTTTAAAAATATATTCACATAAAAATTATTTTTTTTATTGTTTTTTTATTTTATTTTTAAAATAATATTCACATTTCACTAATATTTAAAAAAATAAAATAAATTAAATTTCACTAATTTAATTTTAGATTTTTATATATTTTTTCCATTGTCACCATTAAAATTTAATTTGAAATAAATCATAAAATAAAATGACGAAAATTCTTATTGCAAAAGCATCGTTAGCTTGTGAAAATTCATGTCCAAACTGCAAAAAATCTTTTATAAAATTATGAATTTTCGTAAATTTGCCTAGAATTGAATTTCTTTAAAAAAAAACAATGGATTTTTTTTTTTATTAATTTTCTATAATGTTCGATAAACACGCGAAATAAAGGAGACAATCTAATAAAAGCTAATCTATTTGACTAATTTAAGGGATATCGGATATTTTGAGAGTAACGAGAAAATAGTATCGAAATAATGTCATACATAGTATGCTTAGATTTTTTGTGTCTTTAGGATATTTCTTTCCCAAGGACACAAAAGCAATAAGAAATTTGTTGTTTTTTTTTGTCGATAAACAAATATTTTGATTAATGTCCACACGTTTTTGATGAGAATAGATGTACGAGTATTTTATTGTAATTCATTTAGAGTGTTTTTCGTTCATTTTTTGTAACAAAAACAAGGTTGATGATGATTATTTAATATCGAACAGTTGGAGCACCTCCTTCTATAGAGTATTAAATATTATAGCTAAAACTATTTTAAGAAAATCTGTTTTCCGATAGATTATGAAATATTGATATAGGAAGCATTATATTTATTTTATTTTGAATAGTTTACAAGCGATTATTTAATGAAAATGTCGTTTGTTAATGGTTAAACCTGTCAAATGTTATCAAAAGTTATTCATTTTATGATTCGGAAAATATCGCCCCATAATTTGACAGCTGTTAAATATATCTGTCATCAAAGGTAAAATTTATTTAGGTTAGGGTGTGCCATTTTGCACTATAAATTAGTAATCATTACAGAAATTTTAAGAACATTCTTTTTTCTTCAATAGAAAAATTGCAGTATATGGGGCTTCAAAGACTAACAAGTAATAGTAAACAAGCCATTGTATCCGTGAAAAATGATATTTCGGTATAAAGGTCTTATTGGCCCGTATTTATTTAAAAATAAGGAAGAAGAAACCATTACCGTCAATTCTGAGCACTATGATAAGCTAATTTTTTTGGGCTGAACTTGAAGATTTTAATCCAGACCATTTATGGTTCCAACAAAACGGCACCACAAGCTTAGTACACAACAATACAAATTTTAGCTATATTGAGCAAAAAATTGCCAGAACGCATAATATCTAGATTTGGTAATATCAAATTGTCAGTTGGCCTCTAAGATCGTGCGATTTAACGCTGATAATAGGGCTGTATTTTCCCCCTGTAGATAGGGAAAATACAGCCCTATTATTTGACAGCTGTCAAATATATCTATTATATAAGATAATATTTATTTAGTTTAGGCTTCGGCATTTTACAATAAATACCGATCAATACGAATTTTTTTAAACGCTCGATATGATAACCTACGTTTTCTCGCCTAAAGTTAAAGATTTTAATCAAGAGTATAAGACGATGCCACAAGCCACAACAACAAGTAAAATTTTGGCTTAATTTGCTTAAAGCTCAACAAGTCAAATTTTGACTTATTGCGCTAAAATCTCAACAAGTGAAATTTTCTCTTAATGCGCTAAAAGCTCAACAAGTAAAATTTTGGCTTAATTCGCTTAAAGCTCGACAAGCAAAATTTTGGCTTATTGCGCTAAAAGCTTAACAAGTGAAATTTTCTCTTAATGCGCTAAAAGCTGAACAAGTAAAATTTTGGCTTAATTCGCTTAAAGCTCGACAAGCAAAATTTCTTATTGCGCTAAAAGCTTAACAAGTGAAATTTTCTCTTAATGCGGTAAAAGCTGAACAAGTAAAATTTTGGCTCAATGCGCTTGAAGCTCAACAAGTAAAATTTTGGCTTAAGGCGCTGAAAGCTCAACAAATAAAATTTTGGCCCAATGCGCTAAAAGCTCAACAAGTAAAATTTTGGCTTAATTCGCTTAAAGCTCAACAAGTACAATTTTGGCCTATTGTGCTAAAAGCTCAACAAGTGAAATGTTCTCTTAATGCTCTCAAAGCTCAACAAGTAAAATTTTGGCTCAATGCGCTTAAAGCTCAATAAGTAAAATTTTGGCTTAAGGCGCTAAAAGCTCAACAAGTAAAATTTTGGCATAGTGCGCTAAAAGCTCAACAAGTAAAATTTTGGCCCAATGCGCTAAAAGCTCAACAAGTAAAATTTTGGGCTAATTCGCTAAAAGCTCAACAAGTTTAATTTTGGCTTAAGGCGCTAAAAGCTCAACAAGTATAATTTTGGCGTAATGCGCTAAAAGCTCAACAAATAAAATGTTGGCTTAATGCGCTTAAAGCTCAACAAGTGAAATTTTGGCTTAAGGCGCTTAAAGCTCTCCAGGATGCGTAATTTCGAGATTTAGTAATGTAAATTGTGTTCTAAGATCTTGCGATTTGACAGCGTTGGCATTATCTTCTTATAAAGAAATGCAAAAGAAAGAATTCCCAAATCTTCGATCATTTCATATAAAAGAAAAAAATCCGTCAAGTAATGGCCGAATTTCATCATGAAAAGTCATCAAAAATTACCTTCAAATGATTGAGTCCTAAGTCTAGCAGATACCATATATAAATTATACATAATGGCAAGATTCAGGAAATATAATAAAATAAATATTTAATTCAAGTCTAAATTTTAACTATATTTTACTAAAATTGATTTTCCTTACCATAAATTTGATAACACTTTATTTTTAATAAAGATTTCCATTCAAAACAATAAATACAATTAAATAAAAGTAGATAGTCGATTTTAAAAAGAAAATTTAAATATACGCACAAAATACGATACGCTTTTCTTTACAATTTACTAATTACGGGCATTATTAGGAGCAATACAAAAAATCAAAATCAAAATCAACGAATAAGTGAGAAAAAATATTGTAAGAAATTGTATACTTTCACAAATCAATCTATTTCTTGGTGCAATGTAAGTATTTCATAATTCAGATGCATAACAAAAAATAAACTAAAGTAAATGCGAACGAATTCGTTCATTTCTATTAAAGCAAAGAAAAGTGAATCGCACGCC
This sequence comes from Atherix ibis, assembly GCA_958298945.1. Classification (NCBI taxonomy): domain Eukaryota; kingdom Metazoa; phylum Arthropoda; class Insecta; order Diptera; family Athericidae; genus Atherix; species Atherix ibis. Next base: position 21,739,874 of record OY282605.1, on the reverse strand, counting down.
AATTAGACACGTAATCGTAATCGTCTCAATTGATTGATGAGAAAATTACAAAATCTTGAGATATTCGAATGAAAGACCAACTTACATATTTGTATTACTACTATTATTATTATTATTGTTATTTTTTTTCTGTATCTTTCTTTGCGAAATAGTAGTAATTTTTTTTGCATACAATATCAATGAGGGGTCTTCTGGCAATTGTTCACCATTCACCACTTCTAAAGGAATGTCGACATGCTCCAACTCTTAATGGAGTCGAATTGAAGTGTGAAATATTTTGCATATCATAATCTACAATTGCCGTATCTATAGCTGGAATGGATAAAAAAAACATGCAATTGAATATGATGCAACTATTTCGCGGATATGAAATTTTTAGTTTTACAAAACGCATATGAGAGGACATTGACATATGCGTGGAAATCACGGAAGTCACTATCGAAAACAGGAAATTTGGACTGACCAATTTTACAATGGCCACTTTTAAACGCATCACAGATAAGCAACAATGGTCAAAAGTAAAGATTCGATTAAGTACAATATGGGCTTTATTGGGCAACGGACCAGTTTGTCTTGTAGTGGAGATAAGGAATTATTGTTTTTCAGCATTTTCCGTATCTTCACTTTTTTTTTTGAAGAATAAATCTTCTATGCTGTCGTTATTCATAGAACCAGAACGGTTTAAGAATTTTTTTTTAAATTTATATAAAAACGAATATTAACCGGAAACTAATTTTGCCCCCTTCTAACCCTCATAGTGAGAGTCTCTCTTTTTGACTTAATTTCAATCATAAAAATTTCGTTTAAAGCTATTTTTTTTTACATGAACTTAAAAAAACGAAATTTTTCTTTATTATTTCTTTTCAAAATCACTCTAAGCCTAATTATGAAAGAGGAACCGGAGCACTGGAAGTTATCCTTATACCTAAACCAGGCACATCATCAACATATATTAAATACGATCGTCCGATATCTTTACTAGCCATAATGTTAAAAATATTCTAAATAGATTGTTAGCTATTATGAAAGAAAGAAAACTCAACCCAATCCATCAATACTCTGCTCTAGATCAGATCCACCGATCCTCTTGCGAGGTTGAAGAACTATTTGAGGAGAAAAGAGTAGCCCCTGGTATGAAGGACTTAAATACAAGATCTCCTGCAAGGGAGCATACTTGGCCCTATTCTGTACTTGCTGTACAACAGAGACATTCCAAAGCAAGACAATTTATTATTGGCCACATTTGCAGATTATACTGCAATAGTAGAAACAGACACGTGCCTTGTAAGAGCTACAACAAAGCTCCAGACTGTATTAAACAACTTCAACGACTGGACTAAACTTGGGTGTACAAAGCTAAACGTAAAATAAATCAACGCACATCATTTCACATATAGAAAAAAAATGTGGTCTATCTACCATATCTGAACACAGTCAAGCACCTAGGGATGACTCTAGATGCGCTAAACTTAGGTGGAAAGAGCATATTAAATGTAGAAAATATTATTGACTATTGGGTGACACTGCGAATTAACAGTGAACTTCTCATATATAGGGTGTGCCAAAATTTAGGAAAGAAGCAAATGACTCATGCAGTAATTGAATTGTTTTCTAGGGTTGTATGGCATGTGGCACCGTTTTGTTGAAACCACATGTCGTCCACATCAATTTAGTCGCAAAAAACTGGATTATCATGTCCAATGATGCCTCCAGCCTAAAATCCGCACCAAACAGTAACACGTTGTGGATGTATTTATTTCTTAACAATCACTCGTAGATTTTCTGAACCCCAAATGCGCGAAGCCATCAAGCTGAAAATGAGCCTCATCGCTGAAGATGATTTTGTTCGAAAAATCAGCATCCACTTGCTGTTGTTTCATAATCCATTCAGTAGACTTTAGTTCTTAAATTGAACTTTGTAAGCATGAAGATGTAAATCTTTCTTGAGAATACGCTGAAGAGAGATTCTGGAAATGTCCCATTAATTGACTCTCAGTAACACACTCACGAACTGCTTCGATGTTTAAGATCATTTTTGAATTAATCTCTTCACAGTCGATGATTCCGACCATATTTTATACGAAAAATTGCGAATTGTAGCTGCGAAACCTTCAAGTATATTTAAAGTATTGGTCAAGAATGAAAACGTGTTGTGTTTTCGTATAGCACTCCATTTTGAATAATTCAGAACTGTCAGCTGTCACGCTATGGTTTTTTCCGTTGGCAATACTTTACCGCACAAATAGAGCAAAATTCAAATCTTTCCTACAATTTTGGGACACCTTAAACAAGCAAATATTAAAGCCGCTATGGACCTACATACAAGCAATTCGAATATTTCAATTATTCAAAACAAAGTTCTTCGTGGCATTGTCAATGACGACCCGTGGTACGTACGTAACAGTGACCTATAACAGGATTTGCATATTATTTCAGTACCTGAAGAAATAAAAAATAATGCGCAGGCAAACACAATCGGTTCTCGTGTACTCCTACACGAGAAGCCTGAGATGGAAACCGTCTAAGCCCCCACGAATCTAAGCACCTGAGATGGAAAAAAATGGACTAAGCCCCACGAGTTAGTAGGGTAACCATCGCTACTCGTAAGTCAATTATTTCCTCTAAATCCAAGTTCCAAATGCCATAAAATTGAAAAGTACAAGGGTAATTCAACAAGTACTTAGCCTACAAAAGAAAAACGAAAATTTTGGAAAGGTGGCTATTTATTTTTCCACATAATCTCCTTCAAGCTCGATACACTTGGCCCAGCGATGCTCTAACTTTTTTAACCCGTCCAAAAAATACATTTTCCCGAGGGAAGCAAAATAGGCCTCCGTGGCGACGATGACCTCCTCATTCTACCCAAATCTATTCCCGGCGAGTGATTTTTTCAGGTTTGGAAACAAAAAGTAGTCACAGGGGTCCAAATCTGGAGAGTACGGTGGATGGGGCAGCAATTCGTAGCGCAATTCGACCAATTTGGCCATGGCGACGGCGGAGGTGTGAGCCGGCACGTTGTCGTGGTGGAACAGCACTTTTTTCTTCGCAAAGCGGGGCCGCTTTTTCTTCAATTCGACGTCAAATCGGCCCAATAAGTCAGCATAGTAGCGCCCCGTGATTGTTTTACCCTTCTCGTGGTAATCGATGTGGATCACACCTTGTGAATCCCAGAAAACGGTGGCCATCACCTTTCCGGCCGATCGAACAGTCTTCACCTTCTTCGGAGCACGTTTGCCGGGTGAAGTCCACTGTTTGGACTGTTCCTTGGTCTCTGGTGTGTACCAGTGAATCCATGTTTCGTCGACGGTCACGAAACGGCTGGATTGCGCTGAAATAGCGCCAAACACGTTGCCGATGTGGTCTCACGGTTGCGCTTGTTTTCCGGTGTGAGCAAACGCGGCACCCATCGCGCCGACAGCCTTCTCATGCCCAGTTCTTCGTGTGGAATATGATGCACCGTTCCTACTGCGATGCCCACAGTCTCAGCTATCTCGTGAACCTTCAATCGACGGTCTGCCAATACGAGATCGTGGACTTTTTTAATGTTTTCCTCCGTAGCAGCCGTTTTCGGGGCATCTGGGCGTGGCTCATCAAAAACCGACGTGCGACCACGAACAAACTCGTTGAACCAATTCTTGACGGTCGCCATCGAAGAAGAAGAGTCACCATACACAGCATCCAAGCGACCTTCCAAAAACAAGAATCTAATCACCGAACGATATTGTTCTTTTTACATTTTTGTGCAACCGACCGACACGCTCGCTTTCAAAGGCTCTCAAAACAAAACTAATGAAGGGAATTGACTGTAACTTTGACAGTAGGCTACAAAAAAAATGTTCTGCACGATGGTAAATTTCTTTTGTGACAGCAGTTTCATCGGGCGGTGAGGCTAAGCACTTGTTGAATGACCGTCGTAACAGCGAAACTAAAGTCACTAGTCGATCTAATGAAGATTGGTCGTGATAATTTTAGAGGAGGTGTTTTTAGTGGGTTAGAGTCCTACACTGCTAGGAGTATCCCAGTGTCTTTTTGCACACTTGAAGATATTTCTGATACTCATAGTAGTGTGGGAGATTTTCACCTACCCGTTTTAAAAATAAAAAAAAAAACAGCCTAAAGGTAGGCGCACAATTCCGCTCTCAAAATTTTAAAACCTTCACAGTCTTATGGGACAGCACATAACTCCGACTGTTTTATTGCCGAATCAGATCTTCTTTTAATTTTGCAGTTGCAGTTCAAGTACTGTCGCACATTTCAGGTTTTTTTTATAAGGCGGGATTATTTTTTGACACTTGAAATTGAAATAAGATTGAGGTGAGTGAACACATTATTTGTAGTTTTATTAAAAAAATTGAAAAAAAAACATCATTTATAAAAAATTAATTATTATTGAAATTGTATTTAATTAGTTGATTCGGGCGAATATTCGTCAATTTTTAACAGCATTTGCAGTTGCCATCGGAATTCTGTTCCAATCATTTTCATATAAAATTATAAATTCGAATTTGTCAAATTTAAATTTTTTTTTTAAATTATGTTTAAAGATTTTTTTCTTCATTATTATTATTATTATTATTTTGAGGATTTTGTTTGAATTATTCTTTATTTTGATATTGTGCAAGAAAATATTTCCGGTTATTCACCTTTTTTCATGAATTTTAATTTTTATTGTAAATATTTCGATTCTGTCAAGCATGAAGTTTCCATATTATTTGTGTTCATCTTAAGAAAATTCACTAACTTAAAACGAAATGGGAAATATATTTTCTTTTGTATTATTTAAATAATTCCGACCAAAAAAAAGACTAAGTAAATTTTATGATATTTATTTTTGTTTACAAAAAAACGTTTTTAAATTTTATGGACGATTTTCATTTTTTTTGGAAATCTTTTATTAAAACAGTACATTTTGTAGATAAATTAAATAAATATTTTGTTGTTTTGCTGATAAACGATTTATATAGTTAAGAATATTATCCGAATTTACATGCATACACGTAGCTTCAGCACAGAAATTCGATCTGTTATCGATTTAAAATTATATGGTCAGGTTAGCATTTGTAAGGTTTTAGCTAAGCTAAATCTTAGTTGAAGTTCCATTTTTACTAAAAACTATTACCGAAATTTTGATTATTAATATTTTTCCTGTAATTAATGATTTTCTATTAAAAAATAAGTGTATAAAAAATATTTATCTATTTCATGGATTGTCTAATTGTTAATTGAAATTTTTTAAAAATATTTTTTCTTTCTTGTTGGCATAAGAATTTGTCTTAAAATTTTAATATTAATTTACTTTCAATATTGCATAATAATTAAGAAATGAATTTATTCACATTAAACATGATTATTTTAAGCATTATTATTTAGTCCATTTTAAAGTCAGAAAATTTATATTTGTTTGGTTGTTTGGTATGATGGCGTCTTCAATGGTCAAGTAAATAAAGTTGGGTTAAGTTAACTTCATCAATTTGGGTAAAGGTATTGATGATTGATAAGAGGACTAGGGGTAGAATGGTGTAGTTGGATCTAGAAATTTTGTTATTGAAGGCGTCTACCGTAAATGAATAAAAAGTTTGTTAATCTAATCTAGAACCGCGTCCCTCCTGGAGCCACGAATAGCATTTAAGTCTATTGCGGAACATAACACTACGTGGCCATTTTTAGGTTTATTGCTTGTAGTATGTTCTACTGCTGATCGTACTGCCCATAGTTCTGCCATTAAATAATAATATATAAAGGATTCAAACGTAGAACATAATTTCCTACGTTATATAAATGGCTCTAAAAAACCACAAGTGACAGCGAAGAAGCCATTGTATCTGCAAAAAGTGCATTTTGGTCAGAAGATGTCAAAATGAAGAAGGAGTGACCGTTACCGTTAATTTTGAGCGATATGGCCGTATCATATGCTTTTAAAAAGACGGCGCCACAACCAACATAACACGAATAGTTTGGTTTTATTGGCTATGAAAAAGATCGTGTATACACAGACAGTCCTTAAATTTTAAAGCTTTTAAAAACCTATATCCGAAGTGGCTATAAATGTGCAAAAAGTCATTACAAAATACCTCAAAAATTTAACCGATCTTTTCTTTAGCTTTAATCCTTCACTTATATATTATATTTTAACTGATCTTTTCTTAATTGTATAACTTTAATCCTTCACAAAAACTTAACTGATCTTTTCTTAATTGGATAATCCTTCATTTATATATTAGTAGAGTCGAATAAGTTCATGGCGTTTTCCGACAAATGAAGTTAAAAGCAAATAACTTAGTAACAATAATAATACAATTATATAACGAGCATAGCAAGAGGCACATAGTTTCAAAACCACTTCGACCAATGAGGTCTTTTGTGGTGACTAACCCTAACTCAGAAAATAGTAATATTGAGACTTTTAGCGGATAGATATTCCGACGTTTCATTTTCTTCAAGGCAAAATCGACAGATTGTTGTGCCAGATTTGCCCATCTTATTAAAATAATATTTTGTGAGTAGTCTTAGGTCAGTAAGTAGCTTCATATATGGTTTGTTAAGTTTAAGGATCTTTGCTACCATTTTTTTAGAACAGGCAATTAATTTTTTAGATTGATTCATGCCCGGGGAATTACTTCAGTATGAGATTGTAACTCCACGTTCCGAGGACTCTATAATGGAACCCAGGTGGCCATTTTAATAGCCATAGAAGTGTTCTAGTATAATCAATGGAGCATTTGCTCTCCTTTTGCAAGTTTGTGGGGATATTCCAAAGTAGCGTGAGGATATCCCAAAGTATATTTTTACTGAAATTATCAGCATTTTATGAGTGACTTTTGCGAGTGACTGTTGTGAGTGACTGAGATAATAAACCTTAGTGAGTAACTGTTAGAAGTGACTGATGAGAGTGACTATTCTGAACGAGCGTGTTCAGCGACCTTTGTGTGTGACCTTTGTAAGTTACCGTTACGAGGGACTGTTGTGAGTAACCGTTGTGATAATCTTTGTGAGGGACTGATACGAGTGACTATTGTGAGTGTCTTATGTGAGTGATGTTTGGAGTGACTCTTGTAAATGACTTTTGTGAACGACCGCATTGAGTGACCGATGTGAGTGACCATTTTAAGTGACCTTTTTGAGTGATCTTCGTGAGTTACTGTTGGAAGCGAGTAATGTGAGTGATCTTTGTATTTTACCATTGACTAATGTGAATGACAGTTGTGACTGACAGTTGTGACTGACAGTTGTGACTGACAGTTGTGAGTGACCTTTGTATGTGATTGTTGTGAATAATCTTCTTGAGTGACCGCTGTGACTGACTGTTAGGAGTGACTGTTAGTAGTGACTGTTAGTAGTGACTGTTAGGAGTGACTGTTAGGAGTGACATTTAGGAGTGACTGCTAGGAGTGACTGCTAGGAGTGACCGTTGGGAGTAAATGTTAGGAGTCACTGATGTGAGTTACCTTTGCATGTGACCATTTTGAATGATTTTCATGAGTGACCGCTATGGGTGACTTTTAGTAGTGAGTATTGTGAGTGACCATTGTACGTAGCCGTTGTGAATGTTCTACGTGAGAGACATTTCAGAGTGACTGTTAAAAGTGACTTATAGAGTGACTGTTGTGAATCGCTGTTGTAAGTAACCATTGTGAGTAACTATTTCGGACAGGATTAGTAAAGTAAGGAGGATTTATTTGGCAAAGAATGTAATGAATAGTCAGAAAGTAGAGTTAACTTTGATAAAAAGGTATAATAAAGGAGTTTGCCCAGTTTCAACCAGCAGAGAAGCAACCGATGAAGTGCAGTGAGCTCCACTGTTTTACAGCCGCCTTAAATTTGTTAACACCTCTATCTATCTCTATTAATGCGGTGTCAGCTGCAAATATAGCCATTTGTATTTTTTTAATATTTTGTAAGACCTCTCTTCTATATAATAAATACAGCATAGGGTCTAGCACGCTCCCCTTAAGGTATCTCTGCTTTTATTTTATTTGACGTCAGAAATAGTTTTTAACTCTAAACTATCTTACTGAAATATATGAAGCGAACAGTTCGAAAAATTACTGTGGGAGATCTGCTCCGATGAACTTTGTCTATAAGGGAGTGTTTTCCTCTGCAGATTCAATACACTAAGTCTATAGCTCTCTAAAGCTACCATTTGATTGTTTTTTTTTTTAAAGAGAAAAATAAAAGCGTTCCAGATCATTTTTTTTCTAGATAAAATAATTTTGCTTTATTAAATATTATAAAATTTTATATTTAAAGATTCTAAGTAAATATGAAATTATTGAAATGGTTTTCTTAATAGTATCAAAAAAACTTTCTTAGAAAATTCCCGTATTTCGTGAAACTGTTCAGACCCATTGAAAAAGGTAACAGAAAATAAAAATAGTAAGAAAGTAAAGTGAAATCAAATAAAATATAAATTTTTTCTTATTACACCTTACCGAATAACGATATTTTGCAAATTCGAAAAAACCAAAATTGCTCATTATATAATGTGTTGAGCGCTTTTAAACGATGCATCTTTTTTTTTAAAAAGTTTTGCGAATCTGTACTATTTTACATACTTAATATATAATAAAAAGTGTAAATTACATAACAAAAGAGAGCTATGGAAAAAAAACAAATTTTATTTTTACAATTATTTGAATATGTTTTTTATAGTAACGGTAAATTATGCAAGAAATTTCCAACATATAAAAATAGTTACTTAACAAGCGTAAGTGTTAATCAGAAATCTTCCAGGTTTTTATCGCTTTTTGTTCAAAAGTTATGTGTGTACATTGAAATAGATTTTATTTGCGATTTCTACTAATAACAAAAAAATATGAATTTAAAAGATTCTATCTATTCACAGTCGTTTTTGATTGGTTCCTTTTTTTTTTAAATTCTTACGAAAACAGTAACTGGTTTAAAGAAATCACAAAATATTCTTAAATGGAATAATACAAAAGAGATTGTTTTTTTTTTTGTAATAAGTAATATTTATCTATTTTTTTTGCAATAATATTTGCATTTACCTTCTATTTATTTTTTAAAATTTAATATCACCTCTAATCTTATAGGCTCATTTCAATAGTATCAATTTTTTTTCCTTAAAAAATTATTATTCGCTAGGCTATTACTTGAAAGGTTTTATTCCTAATCATCAACATCCTACGATAGATCGGATTCATCGTATTCTAGACGTTTAACCTCATTCCGTAACTATGCGATTGTACCCTGCAAGTTTTCACCCTCTCCAATAAATATGTGATCCTAAAGAAAGTGTTAAATGAGGTTGTGTTTTTCGGGTGTTACTAAAATTGGAACATTGCAGATGTGTGACATTAAATTTTGTATTAAGCTTGACTTACGAAAAGTTGTAACGATCCTATGGGCAACTGTACTTATTTTAGGAAGGCCGAGGAGCAGTGGAAGATGAACCTCACCTAAGGAGGCTTTCAACATCGCTAAATTATGAAAGTGTGGAACCTTTTTCAGGGCTTATTTATCAACATCGAAAATTGATAAAAATGTGCAATGATTGAGAGCTTCTGTTGATTAACATTGAAACTTCTTAAAAGGCGCAGAAAAAGGGTTTTTTGCATCAAATCCGACATGGCAGACACTTGAAAGCTCCACCATGACAACGGAACACTATCACACGACCATTTTCATCAATAAGTTTTAGTCGTAAAAATATATTTCTGTGCAAATTTTATTTTTATTCTCCAAGATTAAAAAAGACGAAAGCATTTTTTGAAAGGCCAAAAAGTAGTGGAAGAGGAACCTCACTTAAGGAGGCTTTCACAACCGCAAAGTGATGAAAATGGTAAACAAATGAGAGCTCTTGTGAGATCAGACCGTCCATTAAAATTACAGCTCCTCGAAAAGCTTTATAAAAAGGGTAGTTCGCATCAGATCGGACATTGGAGACATTTGGATGCTTTACGATGATAAGGACCCCTATCACAGGACCCCTATCACAATTTTTTTTGAAGAGAAGCAGTGGAAGATGAACCTCACTTAAGGAGACTTTTAAAATTAAAAACTGATGAAAATGTGGAACCTTTTAATTACTTATTTATCTTTTAAAAGATTTTTTACTATAAAGAAATTCTTGAAAAGCACAGAAAAAGAATTATTCTTATCAGATTGGACATTGGAGACACTTGTATAATAACGCCGCTGGTGTTATTCTTCCGACAAAAATTTGTTGATGGATATGGTCACACGGTGATCTCCATCAACTAGTTTTTTGCCGAAAAGATATTTCTGTGGTTCCCCAGTCCCCCTATTTATATGATTATAGACTTAGTAAAATTTTTTTTTCATCAAGTTCAAAAACCACTTAAAACGACATAATCTTGGTACTGTCGATTACATCCAACCGAGGGCAATCGAGGTGATGAAGGCGATTTCAGTTACGAAGAGTGTTAACATAGGCTCCCTGAGAAAACTACTTTGAAGGGGATAAAAGTTACGAAGAGTGATGTATGACTGCCTGAGAAAACTACTTTGAAGGGGATAAAATTGACGAATACAAAAATAAAATAAAATAAAATTGTTACAAGAAAAAACACAACATATTATTCCTTTGCTGTCACATTATAAACGAGCATGTAACTTTTTATAACGAGGAACAATTAATTCACCTACAAAAACATTGTAATAATTCCTATGATCTTCTCTTACTCAAGACCTCAAATATTCAGATTCAAAAGTAATTCAAGAATTATTTGTTTGCATAGTAAGTTTTACTATTTAAAAATGTAATTGGAAAAAAAATAGTGCCAATTAGACAATAATTCCATACAAAATTGAAAGCAATGTTAAAAAAATCAGTTTCATTACTTCTCTGTCGTGTCTCGGAAGTAATAGAAAAAACGCTAGAGAAATCAAAATATACGCTATAATTTTTTTGCGATTTGTTGCAAGCATTTGATAAATTTTGACATAATAAATTATTCATAGCAAAAGCGGTAATTGATTATTCTCAGCTAAGAGAAGTACAAGCAGGAATACCTCAAGGAACTATTTTGAGACCAATGCTATACGTTCTCTAACCAACAGAATGCAAATGGAAATGTATGCACGAGCAAATTGTATTGTATTTGTAAAATACTGTTGACAGGTTTTGTTTAGTTTGGACCATAAATTTTTCAAGTTTTTATTTTTAATTTGAATGTTAAAATATAATTTTTTCTGTTATTAAAAAATTTAACTTAACTATTAGCATAAGTTCGAAAGGTTAGAAAATTGAGCATAAAATTCATATTGCATAAACTTTATTTATTGTTATTATACCATATGTGCACCAATTTATGAAATCGGTTGTGTTATCTCCCTAGTCCGAGTACAATTTGTTAATATTGAACAGGTTGAATAAATTCAATTTAATCGAAATAAATACGACTAAACAAACTTATTTATGATATACAAAATATGTGCATTGTTGCAACTAATCTAAATAAATTTTAGTTACAATATAAATTTCGTTAACAAATATTATTTTGTAAGCAATTGAATTTTATTATCGGAAATTAAATATTTAGATTTATTGGAAATTATTTATTATCAATTTTAAATTGAATTTTAATAATGAAAACATGAGCGCTTAAATAAACAAACTACATTGTTTTAGTCTCTGAAACATTTGTAAGGTTTTGCTCGTTATCTGTTATCAAAGAGAATTTACTGCTTTCATATTTTATTCGTTTTGTAAGTCAAATTCCATTATTTATCTTAAAATATAACTGATAATTAATAAATATTGATAAATCGACTATTTAATCAGTATTTGAGAAATAATCTAAAGAGCATTTATTCAGTAAATGAGAAAAAAAACATAATTTTTCTTACTTTCTTTGTTAATTTTCAATTAATTTTTAGTTTAACTAAAAACTTCAAACCGATTTTATGTAATAAAATTAAAAAGAAAAATACTTATTAAATTAACGTAGTTAAATATTAAATAAAAGTCATGACCGAAATGCACAATTTTTATACTTTTATGCTTATACAAAACTTTAATTGAAATTACCCCAATTTATCGTGAAGATTAGCGTTGCAACTAATCAATTTGAGCACGAATATACTTAAAAAAATGATTGCTCGTAAACTAATTTTGATACGATGTTATTCCGTAATTTATATATTGTGAATAAATGAGTAACTTTTGCAAATGAACGTCTTTGTGTTGGTGGTTACATATTGCCGTAATCTTTAGTAAATAATATCGCTAATACGAAATAGTGAAAAAATCTTACAGAAACTTAAAGCTGTAATGCATCAAAAGTGCATTTATATCATGCACTTTTGGTGCATTACACCAAAAAAAAAAATTAATCTATCGTCTTTTCTGTAAAAAAAAACAACTAATCCATTGTTTAAAATGCTAAAGCTCTTATGGCACTTTACCCATTTTTTCCTACTTCTTAAAAACATTGAAGTTAACGTTGTCATCAGTTTCTAATAGGGGCTTACCCATTTCGTGGTTCGGAAAACACAGCGTTGTCATTTGACGGCTATTATATTCCATTTAAGTAAGCACTTATTTTGTACTAGATTTGGCATTTTATATTATGGATCAATTAACCATTAGAATTTGCCAGATGCGGGTCTGTTTTCGGAACAACCTATTTTGGATACTCAATTTTTTGAACACATTTTCTTCAGCGATCAGACTCATTTCTTGTTAGGTGGACGCATCAACATGCAAAATTTCCGAATATGGGGGCTCTGAAAACCTACAAGTAACTGTTACGAAGCCATTGTGTTCTCGAAAAGTGCCTGTCTAATATGAATTTTGTAGTTTCAACAAAACGGCCCCTTAAGCCACATAACATGGTAAATTTTGGTTTTATTGCTCGAAAAGTTTGCCCAGAACACATAATTTCGAAAATTTCTCTCTAATTTAATGCCATGGGACATTTTCTCCTCTGATTTTGTTAATAATGCTTAAAATTTAGGGCGTTTAGAAACAAAAATCCATCAAATAATGACCGGATTGCGGCCTGAAATGTACGAAAAAGTTTTCAAAAATAATCTTAAAAAGGATTGAGTCTTGCAAGCAGTTTACAGTAGACATTTTAAAAATGTTATATTCCTTGTCTAATGGCATTATTTAGTCAATATAATGAAATAAAAATTTCATTAAAATCGGAATTGAAAAAGTTTTTTTTATGTAATTTTACTCTGCGAACCATAAATTGGATACTAAAGCTTGCAAAAGAACTTTTTACTAATTAAAAATATTTAAAATAAGAAATTTAAAATTTACTGCTCAGAATTTTTTCCTAAATTTTTGGTTTTTTTCCAATTTAAAAAAAAAATATTGTAACAACCCCAATCCTTCTTGAATATCAAAAATAGACATTATCGCCATTTTTAATAATCAAAAGCATGGTCCGTTAGCTTTCTTTAAATATTTCTCTTGCCTAAAATCGCTTTTTTAAAAAAAAAATTCGCATATTATAAGAATTTTCTTTTAAAGCAAATAATTGCTGAAAGGAGCGTTTCATTTATATTCAGGCAGAAAAGTAAAGGAAGGAAATTGTTCAAATAGCGCCAATTTTATTGAACTAAAACTCGATCTAAAGTTAGCAAAGTTCAGTACCAATTCGAAAACAATTTACAACGACTCAAAATTGCAGTTTATTAAAAATCAAAATAAAATTGCAGTTTATTAAAAATCAAATACATTATTTTAAAAAAATTTAATAATAGTAGATAATTAAATTGAATTGAAAACAATGCGGAACACATTTCGCAATTCAAAACTGTCTGCAAAGAGCGACAACTATTTGTACTTTGCAGAACTAAAGCAAAATTCTGTCAAAATTCCAAATGACAGCAAATGGTTATGTTCGCAATGACATTAAAATGCAGTGCCGTCGTTATAAAAATTTCATGAAAAACGGAATTTAAAAAGTTTTTTTTTATATAATTTTACTCTGCGAACCATAAATTGGATATTAACGCTTGCAAAAGAAAAATTAAAAACTTAATGGAAAAGTGAACAGACCAACAAAAAGATGGAAAGGGGTAAGGGGAAAGGGGAAAAAAGTCACCATTAAATGTCGCCTCCTCCAACATTGGAGATAGGCTTTAGTTCTAGTCTTTTTGGCGTCTTGTTGACTAAATTAATCACCGTAACTCCGGAGACATGAATTATGTAAGAAACAGCCTCTTAAGCAACTTTGAACAGGTTTGATGATCACTATCGGCGATGTTTGCACGTAACACATTTTTCTTGTCGTCTCCAAAGCTAGCATCCTCATCTCCATATGGGATTTGGTACATTATCGCTAACAATAAGAGTAAAAATAACCTTAACACTTAGAAGATTTACGACAGTGTTAAGAAAAGGGAGCAGTTAATACTGATTAGCTTTTCCAGCAATAACAGTAAACAGGCTCGATGAGTATGTCAGCCCCAATACACCACCATCATCCAATCGACTCCAGTCCATACAATGACACTATAACTGGCCTCCAATTGCCGTACGGTTCAGTCATTATGGCGAAAGGTGCATGAAATTCGAGGTGTCTGCACTTGTTAACGGTGGGGTCCGAGAATTCTTAGCCGAAGTGCATACGAGATTCGCACAAGTCGGACAGAGCCGAAGACCAAGATCAGATCAGAAATATGCTCACAGATACAATCGAGTTGAAATCATTTCGAAAAACTAATACCACCAAATATATTTAACTGACTTTTTATAGAATCGTAGAAAGATGGCGATCGATAATACAAAACGACGAAAGACACCACAACATAACGTCTTAGCTCCAAGGTAAAAAAAAATCTGGTTTTTGTGTTATGCACTTTGAGTGCCGTTATTTTACTATCAACTCTACAAAAGTACTTGTGACCTGCTGTAAAGAATTTTATTGTTAAATGCACCAACCGATTTCCTAGTTCCCCTTCTAGACCTTATGGATGGAATAAATTGACTATCATGGAGAAGATCGGGGGAGCCTACATTCGTTTATGGATGTGTGCGCGCACATCAATATTTTTACCATTATTATTCGATCATTTCGAAGACGATTTCTTTTATTTATTTAGGTTTTTTGTTGTTGTTTTTGTTTTTTTTTCTTCAATTATTGTTTTATTGTATAAAAGTATTTTTCTATATTTTAGTGTATTTTTCTTTTTAAATAAATAAATAATAAAATTAACAAAGGAAAATTTAAAAGTAATAATTACTCTGCATTCGTTAATGTTGTAAAAGTTTTTCTCTTTTATAGACACCGGTAGTCGTAACTATGGCATTTAAGTTTATTACGTTTTAGTTTAGATGTGCTTTGTCTTAAATCTCCCCCATCCCCCCTTTTAACAATATACAAACGACTGCATATTGTATATACAAAACTGAAATAACAATAATACGAAATATGTACACACTTCCATGTTTCGGTCAGAGTGCAAGATGTACCATATAAAAAGCTAATTTTAAAAAGAAATTTAATTACGAAATTACACACCATTTTTGGTAGCAAAAATAATTTATTTGTTAAAAGAAAAAAATTTTGTGAAAACTATACTCCAAATTCATACTTATTTCTCCTACTGACTTAGTAAATCTTTTTGAATGTTGATTAATAACAATTGAAACGATTTATTTTATTGCAAAAAAAAAAGAATAACCAAAACTAAAAAATCATAGAGGAAAAGGAAATAACAACATTCGTCTTGTACGATTTGATTCCATGAAAGCGTAACGAAGTATTCGTTTGTTGAGTTATTATATGGTGCCGGTAGTTTTCAAAAATATGTTCGAAAAATTGGTCAGATGTCAATAAACAATAGTCACCTATGGGGCGATTATAGGAAGTTTATTGTTTTGTAGAGGCTTATTCAATTTGTGATTCGGAAAGTATTTAAAAAAGAAAATATATTTAATTAGACATTTTCATAAAATTTTTACTTCATTGTATTGCTTGGATCTTGCCATTATGTATTTTATATAAATATTATTCAAATGAATATCGATATTTTTAAGATGATTTTCAATGACAATTTTGTACATTTTGAACTGTAGTTCGACCATTACATGATAGGTGTCGCTTTTTAAATGCACTAATGTTTGCAAATGATTTGTATAAAAGCTACCTTTCGCTTATCCCTACAAGAAATAGAGTCCAAATGCTTCAATTTGCACTATCTTGAAGACCTATTGACATCACCAAATCTCGAAGTTACACGCCTTGAAATTTTAGAGACAAATAAAGCCAAAATTTGCCGTCTTTGGTGGCGGCTTATGGTGCTGTTTTGTTTAAAAGTCTTTTGGGCCAGTTTTTAATTAAATAAATGCACTATTCTTGTCGTATTATAATTTTTATATATAGGGTTTTCCAAAAGGAGTAAAATTCATATGTTTTTGCAATTAAGTTCTGAATAAAACGTCATTCAAATGGCCTCCACCACTTCTTTTGCAGGCGCGAATTCGATGAACCCAATTTTCGAGCACTTTTTCCACTAAATCAAGTCGTATGTCATGAATAGCACTTTCAATATTGACTTCTAAAGCTTGAAGAGAGTCTGGTTTATTGCTAAAGATCAATGACTTCAAATAACCCCACAAGAAATAGTCGAATGGTGTTAAATCACAATTTCTTGAAATAATCGAATCTCCAAACTTTTCGCGCAATAATTCGGTTGTTGCACGTGCTGTGTGGCACGTAGCCCCGTCTTGTTGGAACTAGATGTTGTCAAAATCAACTTCTTCCAATTTCGGCCATAAAAAGTTGGTTATCATCGATCTATACCGCTATCCATTGACAGTAACGGTGTTATCAGCTTCATTTCGAAATAAGTACAGACCGATAATTCCACCAGACCAAAAACCACACCAAACTGTCAATTTAGGTGAATGTAATGGGTGTTCATGAATAATTTGATTGAAAGTGAGCCTCATCGGAGAAGATGATTTTCTTAATAAAATCGTTATCGTTTTTGATAATAAAATTGAATAATTTGTAAACGTTTTTCTTGCGTATATCTCTCCATGATAAAATTGTAAATATTACTGAATACAATGTAAAAAAAAAGACAGATTATGACATATTACAAATGGCCGAAACGTCACTTAGAAATCATATCACTCTTATTGTAAAATTCCTATACTTCAATTTTACGTAATAATTTCGGTTTTATATTTTCAATTTAATCCCTAGAACACATATATCATCGCCGACTCTGTCATAAACCAAAATGGAAAATCAAAATATACAAGAAATTAGGAAATTGAGAATGCCTGTAAAATGATTCGAAAGGTTTCTACATAATGACACTAGATGCCGTTGTTACTTTCGAATTTTAAAACGTTTTCGAAATAAATTGCTAAATTATTAGTTTACAAAATATTGTCGATTCAAATAGGTTATATAATGTATAAAGAATTTTTTCTGAATAACAGATTAATTAAATTTAATTTAAAAAAAAAGAATGTGTTCGAAAAAAGGATTATTATTTTCGAAAAGTGCATGTGCTAGAGCCACTACAGGGATCTTCGCCTACATTTTATCTGATTTTTTTTTGACGCTTTATAGTTCAACAAAATGACTGTGGTGGCGTTGTTATAAAAGGAGTTAAATACCGGCCAATATTTAGCGAGTAAAACCCACTTTATACCGCTCGGGGTCGCTGGCGTACCAGTCGTTAAGGGGTCGTGGGTTCGAATCCCACTGAGGCATAAGTGTACGCTAATTCCCAGAAACCACTCTTTTTTCCATGCTATTTTAATTTTCTTATCCCGTCATTCTTTCCTTATAAAAAAAAGTGCGGAAAAACCCCTAAAATTTGTGTTTCTTTCAAGGGCACGGAAATATCAATACCAGCTTTCGGAAGAAAAAAAACAATCGTAGATAAACACCCCTAATGGTCAAAAACAACATGAATATAATATTATTTAATTAACGTGGTATACGTATCGTTAAAAACGCCCGATAAACGCATAAAATAGACTCGTCCAGTGAAGGATTTAGTCAGCTCAGCTGACTAGATCCAGGTAGTTGCACGAATCTCAGCAATTCAGTTCGCTACAGTCCAACGCTCTATTCGATTTCCTACTTGGGATCCTAAAAATCAGTACTCTTCATGGCAAGATCATGTAATTACCATATCTGCCATTTACCGTCATTAAACATCTTTCGTGTTCCATGCATGAAGCAGTCAAAAATTCCATCTTTACCATCTGTAAAATGTCTGCAGTAAGCGGTCTCAACCTGTAGATTGCTCCCCTAAATTACTCCACACACATTTGTGTAACCACCTCGTTCTGCCTCTAAACCAGCTCTACTATCATCTGCAGTGATAGCTCCCGGGATTCTGACATTCCTCAACTTCAGTCCTAAGACTATAGCTGCAATGTAGCTGACAACCAGTTACCACGTTTCAGCTAAAGACTTCTCACGTAGGCTAGACATGACGGACGAACTACCCTGGGGCTCCCGACCGCCGTGCTCAAAGAGCTACATTAAGGAAACTTGTAATTTCCTGGCACCGCCAGGTCAACTCAGGTGCCGTGGGTTCGCCAACACCCGTAGGCCACTTCTGGTATAGATCTTATAGCTTCATCATTCACCCAACCCGAGTTGTAGGTCAAAGACAACAACCCGAAATGGACAAAATGGCCACCTCTTCTACTAGACGAAAAATAGTACTACACCAAACTGCATAAAAATAAAAAGTAAGTTAGTTGAAGCGGATCGATTACCTGCTAGGCGAAAAAAAACATTATCTTAAAAATCGATACAAATGTAATAAAGGTCACCGTGTTCTGAAAGAAATGTTAAAGGAAAATAGATAAAAACTGCTCAATACTTTCTACCAATTTCATTACTTTTTTACGAATTAAAAAAATATTTAAAAAAAGAAATTTAAAATTAACTGCTCAAAATTTGTCCCTAAATTATTGGTTTTTTCCAATTTGAGAAAAAATATTGTCAACCCCAATCCTTCTTGAACATCAAAAATAGATATCAGCGCCATTTTTAATAACCAAAAACATGGTCCGTTAGCTTTCTTTAAATATTTCTCTTGCCTAAAGTCGCTTTTTTTTTTAAAAAAATTCAACATATTCTAAGAATTTTCTTTTAAAATAAATAATTGCTGAAAGGAGCGTTTCATCAATATTCAGGCAGAAAAGTAAAGGAAGGAAATTGTTCAAATAGCGCCAGTTTTATTGAACTAAAAATCGATCTAAAGTTAACAAAGTTCAGTACCAATTCGAAAACAATTTACAACATTCTCGAAATTACAGTTTATTGAAAATCAAAATACATTATTTCCAGGGATTTATTTTTAAAAAAATTTAATAATAGTAGATAATTAAATTGAATTGAAAACAATGCGGAACACATTTTGCAATTCAAAACTGCCTGCAAAGAGCGACAACTAGTTGTACTTTGCAGAACTAAAGCAAAATTCTGTCGAAATTCCAAATGACAGCAAATGGTTATGTTCGCAATGACATTAAAATGCAGTGCCGTCGTTATTTTATTCTTGCTTAATTAATAAGTAAATTCAGGCCCAAAGTAAAATTAATAAATTTTACAATTTTAGTAAAATTCTTAAACGTTAAATAGACTTTAGATTAATATTATATATTTCATATTAAATGTATTTACTGCTGTAATGATTTGTGTTGGTATCTCTAAGTCACTTTAAGCTAAGGCTACCATTTTTTATGCGATAATATCTGGAACATTTTATGTAACAATAAAAATATATTTAAATTAAGAACATTTAGCATAGGTATGCATATTCTTAAGAAGTATCAATTCGACAACTTTTGTGAGATGAACACAAGGAATATAATTTTCATTAAAATGATTACAAATTTCAATTTTTTTCAATTATGAAATTTTTTAAAGTTATTTAAATATGAAATTTCGTCAAAAAATTCATTTTCCAGTACTAGATTTTCATTTTCAGTTAAATATTTCTTTATGAAAACTATTGTTTCTTCTACGTTGTTCCAATATACTCAACGTTTTAAATTAATCCATTTAAAACTAGTAATTTTCCTAAATTGTTTTCTTCATAATTCTAGATAAAACAATTATTTATATTAAACCATTTTTTTCCTTCTATTTTGCCATTTTCAATTAGATTGATTCTAAATATTCTGTAAACATGGTGGCATAAATGTAGAATTTGACTTAATCTTTAAATTTAAAAAAATGAGATCATCAATTTCTCTTGTTCCATTCTTTTTATCGATGCTTATGTTTGAAGGAATTGACGCCAGAGGTCGGCCTGTTCATTTGAAAAGAAATTTCTTAAAACTATCGGAGACTTATTAATCAACTTCGAAGAATTCAATTATTGTAACACTCTTCCAATTGTGATTAGATATCCCCAATAATCGCTTATATTCTACGTCTCTGCGTCACTACAATATAAGCGATTATTGGGGATATCTAATCACAATTGTGTGCTGCGCTACCTACTTCAATTGCCAATGCAAGCCTAGAATAATACTATCAAAATAAAATGATCCGTACGTGATTAAATTTATTTTCAAAAATTAACAAATCCGGTACAATTTGCATTAAAAAGTCGCATTTAGTTTAGTACCCTCAATTGTTATACGCGATCCGTACTTTTTTCTAGTATTTCCTTTATAATTTTTCCATCAATATTTTGACGGGTTTTTTACATATTGTTTTTTTCCTTATAATCTAAGGTGTAAATTAGTAACAAATAAAATATATATTTTTAGGTTATGTTTTTTTTTCCCCTCAATGACAATTAAAATAATAGTTTTTTTTAGGTTATGATTTTTGAAAAATAACAGTTCAAGAATAAAAATTAATTGCGTATTTATTTTCATACGTCCAGTTTAGACTGGTCAATGTGATATTACATCACTTAGACCCCCCCCCCCCTTCAGTAGAGTTTTGCTGGATCCTCCCACGTAAAAACTCCTACTCTAAAATGCGTTTTTTTTTTGCAAGATGATATAGTAAAAGTAAGATCACTAGCACATAAAATGGCGTTTTATTCAATTTCCTTGGGGTAATATTTTTATGTAAGGCTGGCTGGCTTTTCTAAATGGCTTTTCGTGTCAGGTCCTAGAGTATTGATTTCTGGTACTTGGTCAGACACACAACAAAAGTAATAAAAGCTAAAATTATTTGTTGTAAAATATTAATATCTAGTAGATATTATTTGAAATTAAAGTGTATATGAAATTTAATACTTTTTTAAGAGGAGAATGGTCACATTTGTTGAGTTTAAAACTGTTTATGTAACTTATTAAAATGGAATTTATTTCTTAAACATAAACAAGAAGTAAGCTTGATAAGAGAATGAGTATGTATGATATCTGTTTTTAATTAATCTACGCTTAAAAATGTAACATTTTTTCTTTTTTTTGGCAAATAGTATCCACCAGATTATTATGTATTTGTGAAATTTAATTCCAAGGCGAACATTAAATTTTAAAACTTAATTTTAGAGTGAATGCTCAATAAATTAATAATCTTTAAATAATATCATTATTAAAAAAAAAATAAAAGAATTATTTAGAAAGAAAAATACACAAAAATAGGTTCAAAAAGAAAGGAACTTCTTTTTTGAAAATGATTTTGAACATAGTTTTAGATAGAAAAATAGTCACGAATCTTTGCTATAAAAGTATTGACCTTAAGTGGGTCTTAAAACAAAACACTGACGATTATTTAAGTAACTTATCTGTAAGCATCGTTATAAAAAGAATATTTAGAAAAATTTAGGCCAAACATTAATCTAAAGATGAGCGCACTTCATCTGCTTGGTAATATTGTAGTTGGTAGTGGTAAAAGCGTCTTAATTTATCATTTTGGTTATAGTTAACAAATCGATATGTACAAAAAGTGAACAATATTACGAGGGGAAATTTGTCTAAGACTATCTGAGTATTTTTTTTTTCATTTAAAGATTTCACATTAATTATGAAAAGAAAAATATTTCAACAGACAATTACAAATTGCACGGCCATAGAAGCGTTTCGTCAAAATATTTTGCAATTAACCGTGGCAGTGGCACAAATTCGTTCATACTATTTCACCGGTACTTCTTCAAGGAAACGATCCAATGCCATCTGGTGAATGCAGGCAGAACTTACAAAAAAAAAATGTTTTTCGCGCTACAATCGTACTCGCCTTAATCAACCCAAAATGTGTATCGTCTCGTCTTAGTTTAAATGGAATTTCTTTTTTCTATTTTTTTTTGATGATAAACGATATTGAGAATAAATTCTGAATTTTATAAATGAACAAAGATTTTTCAGGGTGAAATTTAATAATTAATTATGGCATATAATTTCACTTTTTCTCTCAATTCTTTTTGTTACTAGTTTCAAAATTAATAAATTGAATCAATCTAAATATTTTAAGTAGATCTAAAAAAAAAACGAACTGATTAACATTATTAATGAAGAATATAATTCTGTGAAAAATCGATCACATTTGAAAGTTTCATTGAAGGCTCCTCTTTAAAAAATAAAAAAAAGAAACTGCATATTTTTGCCGAAAGCAATTTCAACTCATTAAATTCAATTAAATATTTTCAATATAGCCTAAAGGCTTAAAATTTTTATTGAATTTTTATTTTAAGATATTTTAAAGGGAACATTTAATCTACCAAAGGCTATAATTAGAGTATAAATGGGCTTTTATAATTTTTTAGTAGACGATCTTTTTTACTATATTACAAATGTTGTTAAAAGTTTATTTTCGATTATTTCTTTTAAATTAGCTGGTTTTTTTATTTAGCCAAAAAAGTATATCAAGGCTTTAGGATTATTATTGATATGGAGTTATATAAAAATTTATTTGATCGAAAATTATTGGGAGCTTTTATAACTAATTTTATTAATACTAAGATATCAGTTAATCATTTTATTAAATAGAAAGTAGATAATAAACTTACTGAGGATCATATTAGATAATCAAATTATATATAGTTTAAAGAATAATTAAACCTCACTCCGTACGTTATGTTTTTCGAGAGAGTTAAGAAAAATAGAGCAGCGAAACTTGGAGAAATTATGTGTCAACAAATTTTGTTCCAAGTTTGACTTACAAAAAATTGCAAAGACCCTATTGGGGATCACTATTTATTTTTGATGGGCCGAGGAGAAGTGGAAGACTAACCTTACCTAAGGAGGCCATCAACATCGATAAATTATGAAAATGTGGAACTATTTATCAAAACCACAGAGTGATGGAAATGTGGAACGAATAAGGCCAGACCGTCGATTAACATTAAAGATCCTTGAAACACTCAGAAACGAGGATTCTTCGCATCAGATCTGATATTGCAAATACCATGACAAAATCCCCTGTCACACGTCCATCCCCACGAACGAGTTTTTGTTATAAAAATGGATTTCTGTGGTTTCTCAGTCTCCCTATTCATCTAGTCTATTTACGGCAACCATTTTTTTTTATTGCCCAATACCCAAAAAGAGCCGAGAAGCAGTAGAAGAGGAACCCGAACCTTACGTAATGAGGCTTTTAAAGCCACAAAGTGATGAAAATGTGAAACGAATGAGGGCTCTTGTGAGTCCGTTAATATTAAAGCTCCTTGAAAAGCTAAGACAATGCAGACAATACCCCACAACCCTCCCTGTTCATTTGATCACATGTAATAGCATTTTTGAAGAGCCGAGAAGCAGTGGAAAATGAACCTCACTCAAGGAGGACTCTAAAATCTAAAACTGATGAAAATTTGGTACCATTAAAGGACTTATTTATCGTTGAACATTTTTTTACTATAAAAAAAGTCCTTGAAAAGCACAGAAAAAGAATTATTCATGTCAGATTGGTAATTGAGATACTTGTATAACAACGCACCCCCCCCCCCCTCCCCGCTGGTGTTATTTGTCTGACGAAAACTCACTGGATGGAGATGGTTACATGAATATCTTCATCAACTAGTTTTTACCAGAAAGATATTCCTGTTGTCCCCCAACCCCTCTTTTTACCTGATTATAGACTTTGTGACTTTTTCTGATCCTCAAGATCTTAAAAGGAAGTCATCTTAGTACTCGTACTACGAGCACTGCTACGAAGAGTGGTAATAACGCCTCCGCCGATGTATGGCTGCCTAAAAGAACTACTTTGAAGGGAATAACATTGATGTATAAAAATAAAATAAAATAAAATAAAATTGTTACAAGAAAAAAAAATCATAATTATTCCTATGATGTCACATTATAAACGAGCATTTAACTTTTTATAACGAGAAACAAATAATTCACCTACGAACACATCGTGATGATTTTTTTTTTATTCATGATCTCAAATATTCACATTGAAAGATATTCAAGAATTTCTTTTGGATAATAAGTTTTACTGTTTAATAATATAAAGAAAAATCATAGCTACTAATTGGAAAAAAAGAGTGCCTTTCAGACAAAATGTTAAAAATTCTGCTGATACCAAAAATAGGTCATCAAACTTTTCATATCAATCCTAATCGAAATGATTGAAAAGATACGTACTAACGCAAAAATATCTTAATATTTATCTATATTTTTAATTCGTTGTGTACGTTCGTTCATCAGTTGGTCAGCAGAAGAAAATACGATAACAAAAAGAAGAAAAAAAATGAAAGAAAACCCAGATTATAATTGGTCAGTTGAGACTGTTGCCATACCGTCGATGGTATAGAAAATTCATATAAGAAAGGTACGTACGCCGTTCTTGAAGATAATTGAAAAACCAGAAAACTTCATTTTACAGTTAGCCGAGATAGACCAGAATTCTAATCCTAAACTGTCCGATTAAGTAAGATTCCAAACGTGAACGAACACAGCATGAATTCACGAGAAATGCTTCCACTCATACTTTGTACGATTTAAGGCCAGATAGAATCTGTTACAGTGCATATTACAGTTGATAAAAATACGAGTAGCATAAATCTCGTAGAACCATCATCGCCTATTATAATTAATCCCTTGGGATAATCTGTACTACATACTTCCGGAAAATAGGGTGGAAAAACTACAAGAAAATAATAAGCAAAAAAAAACATAAAATGTCGAATGTGGATCAGATTTTTGATATGAACAGGTATTTGTGCAAGAATGTCAACCTTTTTTCCGCAATAATTAATTTAAGAAAAAATGGAACGATCATAAAAATATTAATTACTGAACAAATTTCTCCAATTTAATATCAAATAAATTATCATACCCGGCATTTTAAAAACCGGTATCTATCAGGTAACGGCGTAATTATAGTTGTAATGTACAAAAATATCATGAAAAATTACTTTAAAAAGGGCGAAATTCATTTGAATAGTTTTTTTTAATAAAATTTATAATGGCAAGATCCAAGTAATGTAAAGAAATAAGAATTTTATAATTTTATCTATTTTTAAATATGTTTTATTTAACTTTACTTTTCGAACCACAAATTGAATAACTCTCTACAAACAACAAAATTCCTATAATCGCCCATAGTGACTATTGTTTATTAACATCTGACCAATTTTTCGAACATATTTTCGAAAAATACCGTCTGTGCTACCAGATTATGATGAGTGCTCTCACACTCAACATAACCAAAAAATCATTATGCCGAAATATTCAGGGGAATATGGAGACACCCATAGAAAAAGAATGCTTTAAAAAATTTAAAAAAAAACTATTCAGGCAAAGAAGGGGGAATTGGAAATGATGAGGGAGGTATAAAAATTGGGAAGGAAGAAACAAATTATTGTCAGACTATTTGAAAGCATTCATTGCCTGACAATATTTACTGGCGACATCTGACAATCTTGTGATCTCCTTTTGGGATTATTGTCAGACCATTTGTAGATATTTGCACATTGTCAGATGCTGAAATTTATAACACCTTGCAACGCAAAACTAATCTAACAATAGTTATGACCTTTAAGTGTACTGCGTTTTGTCCGCTTCCTCCTTGTCATCACTGCTGCTTTCAAAAATACCTGCCATTGCAAATTTCACTATTTCACGACAATAAATAAAATTAATGAACTGTCAAGTAAAAACAATATGACGCTTTTGTCTGACAATGAGTGCATAATATTTTTATTTGCAGTTATATGACAATTGGCGATTGGAAAAGTTTAACTAGCAAACACATTGGCAGACTAGATAATTGTCGGACTATTTGACAGCTATAAAAATTTTATAGAATTTTGGCAACAGTGTGATCACTTGTCAAATCGTGTCAAATCAAAAGAGGTCGGTTCAAAAAGTATCGCGAATTTTGAATTTCCGCGGGTTACGTATATTCGACTTTCGATTTTTTTTTGCGGTGTTACGTATATTAAGTTGGTACTCATGCCTTTCACTTATGCCGACAAGTTCTGTCATTTTGAATGTTCTGTTAATTTTTGACAGCTGCTTAGCTTGCACGTGTTCTGGCTCGTCTTTGATTTTTGCCAATTTTCGACCAAAAACAGCATCACATTAACATTGCTAAGGAAATGTTGGACTGTATCCACAACGACCCAAATTTGCCCCAGGGGGTCTTAACTGGTGACGAATCATGGGTTTATGGTTATGACGTGGAAACCAAAGCTCAATCATCACAATGGAAGCTGCCGCATGAGCCAATACCGAAAAAAGCGCACCAATTCTTCGATTGCAGGGGCGTGGTACATCATGAGTTCTTGCCACAGAGTAGAACGGTTAATTAGGAATATTACCTGCACGTTATGCGCAAGTTGCGCGAAGCAATCCGCCAGAAACACCCGCATTTTTGGAAGAACAAAAATTGACTTTTGCATTATGACAACGCCCCTGCTCCCGCATCGTTGCTTTTGCGCGAATTTTTACCCAAAAACAACACATTAATAAAGCCGCAGCCACCGTATTCCCCATATCTGGCCCCCTGTGACTTTTTCTTGTTCCCGAAACAGATTCTTTGACGCATTTGTTGGAATGGGCAAAAATCGAAGACGAGCCAAAACACGTGCAAGCAAAGCAGCTGTCAAAAATTAACTGAACCGAACTTGTCGGCATAAGTGAGAGACATGAGTACCAACATAACGCCACAAAAAAACCGAAAATCGAATATACGTAACACGCGGAAATTCAAAATTCGCGATACTTTATGAACAGACTTCCTATATATGCGAACATTGCCAGATTCTGACAATAGTCTACTCGTACCTTAAGTCGTAATAGCCAATAAGCCAAAAGGACATCTGGACAACAACTTTCTGAAAGTTGGAATGAAATTACTTTGCAAATTTTGGAAAAATTACTTGACCAAGTGCTAAGCGTTTGCAAAATAGTTAGTCTGGCCAAAGACGATTATATTGATGAATATTTAAAAAAAAATATGCTCTAGAGAATATTAAAAAAATAATTTTTAACCTAATTTGTAAAATTAGTAAAAATTACTTACTCAACTAAAAAAAAAATAAAAACACAATTGGCTAAATATAAATAACTCGAAACTGAAAATAAAATTGTCAGAAATTATCTTCTTGACCATCGAAGGTTAAAAGGAATGATTTTTTGGAAAGGAAAATATTTTAGAAGGAGTTAATTTTTAGTAGTATTCGTAGTAAGTATAAATTTATAAGTGCAATAATAATTCAGGACATTTGGTAGTCTCAGTATGGCTAAATGAGGCTCATGAATACATCAATTAGTAAAATCACTGTAGATAAGGCTCTGAGAATCCTAAAATGATTATGCTGAAGCCATTGTATTCGTAAAAAGTGACTGTTGGCTGTCTGTGTATTTTGGTCTGACGTTATCATTTAAAAATATAAAACAAAGATAGATTTTTGTGGTCAATTTTGGGGATTATATATGGTTTCAACAAAATATATAATAATTTTGTTTTATTGATCTATCAACCAAGCAATAAATGAGCCTCATCGCTGCAAAAATTTTGTTCCAAAAGTGGTTATTCTTTAAAACTGAAAAAACCTGGCAGTATCGTAGCCACCTTTTTTGACCAGAATTTGAAGATTTTTTTTCTACACAATCAAAAAAAAAATTCAGGCCAAAATCTGCACATTTAGTCCGCCTTTTATTGGCCTTAATTTGACGATTTTCAACTACACAAATTTTGGCTTTATTATCTGTAAAGTTTCCTGGACGCATAATTTCGAGATTCGATTATGTCAATTGGCCTCTACCAAGATCGTGCGATTTGACGCCGACACCGTTGGATTTTTTCTTGTAGGGCTACGTAAGAGATAAAAATCCTCAAAATTTAAAAGAATAATTAAATTTTCAAAGCATTTAAAACCCAACATCTCACAAGTAATTTATTAATTATAGTTAGAAGTATGCAAAAAGATCAACCAAAAAAAAAATACCTCAAACAGATTTTATACTGCAAGGTGTCTTTTGGCAACCATTTAAATAATGACAACGTCCAAGCAATATAATGAAATAAAAACCTCATCGAAATCTGAATTTTAATTACATTTTATTTAACTTTACTTTCCGAAGAACAAATTGGAAATTGTTTTAGTATCATTTCTAATTAAAAATTTTAAATTACTAAAACCCTTTAGAATTTTTTTTAAAAAATCTTTCATAAAATATAAAAGGCAGTTTATATTTCTAAAAAAGAAATATTGTAAATAGTAAAATTTTGCCTACATTTAAGAGGGCATTAAAATAAATAAAAATAAAAAAAAATGCAACAAAAACATAAAAAAGGCCATAAAAAAATTTATTTTCAAATAAGGACAATGATTAGAGGTGCATTTATCAAGGACCCCCAGATAGCCTACCCCCTTCCCCTCTCCTTTCTAATTTGACTTGATTCAAAATAATTTAAAATAATAAATATGAGAAAAATACTTTTTATTAGTAAAAATTTTCTTTCGAAAAATAATACTTTATAAATCAAATAACTTTCGATGGAAAATCTGTACAAATTTATTTAATATGTGTATGTTATATATATATATATTTTTTTAATGAACGTTAAGAAAGGTAAAAAAAAATCACTTTTTCCTATCATATTAATGAATGAAGTGGATTTTTTTATTCACCACTCAAACGCTTATAATAAATTAATATTATCACATTTCCACCGCAAATTTGCATAAATAATATTGAAATTGTTTTTAATTTTCATGTTTTTTTTTTGCTTCTATGTTATTCAAAACGTTATCATCACGTATTTTTCATAATTTAATTTCACAAACAAACCGAAATACATCTGGTTGATCTTGGGGGCCTTCAAAGCCACACGACGACTTCTATAACCACAGAGAATTATAACCAATATGCGGTTTTAGTTTCCGATTTCTTAGGCATAGTTTTTATCACAGATAATATTGTAATTTTCGTTTTCATAAAATTTTTATTCTTTTTTTCTTGTCATCTCAAATACTTAAGAAGTAGTGAAATCTCTTAAAAGATACCACAAATGGACAAGTGAGAAACGAAGACTTTTGGGGCCACTGACAAGGGCAGACGACGATACTTGCAAAAAAAATGCAAATACAATCAAAGAAGAAGGAAAAAAAAACTAAAAGACAAAAATTCCTAACGAGTAAATATGATATTTTTCATAATTTTTTATTATTATTATTATTAACATGAAAATAAAGAGAGCGAAAGAGAAAAGGGTAAAAAAGAAGAACACCCGACGACGAACATCTTTGCTTTTACAAACGTTCTAAACACTGCAAATGTTATCGCAATATGTACTCGTAAATAAGTGCGCTCGTACGTTCATAAAAATATAGGGCAGTATGGAAATTCGACACTATTTTCATATGATACGCGTGTGGAGGAGAGCTAGTTTTAATGGGCGGCATCAAAAAAAAAAAAACCTAAACTCATCAACGCGATACGATGCGGTCTGTCTAGCTACAATAGAATACGACACGATACGTTACGATGCGATGTGTTCATGTTAATGCCGAGATTATTTGGTATGCAAACCGACCATCGAAACACCGAAAAAGACCGAAATGACATCACTTTTTACACTTTTTTCGTAATTTTTGTCTTCAAAAAAAAAAAAAAAACCAGCCAAGTTGTTGTGCTTGGATCCATTTTAGTAAAAAAAACAATAAAATTTTATTTTTAAAGTTCACCAAAAGTGGACCACTAAACGTACACGAGCCCAAACTATATACTAAATTTGTTCGAGGAGTATTATGAGCCCCCGCACTGTTAATAGTGCCAACTCAGAAATCACCGTTCGATCAAAAAATTTGCACTTTTATAAATTTTATTCAAGAACCAAAAAAAAAAAACCAACAAATTTTCGTTTTTTTTTTATGTAAAACCACCGCAGAAAACGAAAAACCACCGCCATTCATTGAAGTCTTCTGTAAGTTGGATCTGCGCCGCGCACACTTTAAATCGAAAGAACATCGCGACAAGAATTACGAGTTGGAGGAACTTTCTTTACACTTGTTTTTTTTTTTTTTTTTTAAATATTTTCATTTATTAAAAAAGTGTTTTATTTTTATTTTTTGGTAATTTATTTTTGCAACAAATTTTCTGTTGTTTTTTTCTTCTTTTTTTTTTTGGTTAATCTACGAGAATAAAGTGAGACGACCGACTTAAAAGTTGAGTGTGAGTGTTTGTGATATTTTTTGATGTGCTTAATGGGCACGTCGATCTATGAGCGCGCACCTGGATTAATAGTGTCCATCGGCACTGGTACTGGTCGGTAGAGTTTGACTTTCGGATTACGACTGCTACCTGTTCGAATGACAGACGATAGGCATACCGCACTCCTCGACAAAGACTAACCCAACTGAAGCTTTCAGCTGCTTTTGTGACTCCACCAGCACACATACGAGAGATCCACTCCAATTCGAGTGGGGAAGGGGGGGGGGGCTCTTATGCTTTGGACGGCAATTCTGCTGGGTTTGTCTTTAAAGTATCGGATCGCGGATGGCATCGACTTTGACTCGAACTCTGTCTTGGGATTTGTGAAAATTTGCCGCTTGAAAAAAAAAAATTTTAGTGTTTGTGTGAACACATTTCCCACTGTAGGCTGCGTATTTATAATCACTCGACCCAACTTAACATGTTTTCGGTTGTTCCAGTTTATATATTTTTGTTTTTAGATTATTTTTTATGGACTCTTTGGGTCTTTACAGATGGCAATTGTCGCCTTGTACTTACTGTTCGCATCTAGAAAAAATTCTGGCGTCTTCCTCTATTCGAAAATATACCAGAATATTGTGATTAGTAACAATTTCATACATGACCATGAAGATTTTATGGGAAAATACAATTATTTGCAGATTGACTAGTAAATATAAGATTTATTTGAGCTAAAGCCAAAGGTCAGGTCAGTTTTTAATTTTTTCTATTACTTATTTTTTTTAAATTTTGTTTATTTTTTTTTTTGATAAAATGAGACTTTGGTAATAAAAAAGGGTTTTATCCAGTTTATGGTTTAGAAAGTAAAATTAAATAGAGCACATTTTAAATTCAGATTTTTATAAATTTTTGTAATAATTATATTAATTGGACATTGCCATTATTTGTAATAATAAAACGTAATTCACGTAATTGGCGAAAGAGACTTTTTGTAAAACTCGATATTTTTGGGAAAAGTTTTGATGATTTTTTTTGCATATTCTGGACTATGATTTGGCCGTTATAGTAACGGATGTTGGTTATTAAATGCTCTAAAGTTTGAGGATTGTTTTTGTAAATATAAGAGTTCATGTAGCTTCGTAAGAGAAAATCCAACGGCGTCAAATCGCACGATCTTGTAGATCGATTGACATCACCAACCCTCGAAGGAATTACGTGTTCTGAGAACTTTTTATGCAATAAAGCAAAAATTTGTGGTGTTTGTGTGATTGAAAATTTTCAAAATTTCTAAATGTGAAGATTTTGATCCGAATTTTTATTTGTTTGTGTAGTAAAAAGTATTTAAATTAAGAGCAGAAAAGGTAGCTATCATACTGCCAGGTTTTTTAATTTCAAAGAACAACCGTTTTTGGAATAAATTTGTTTGCAGCTTTGAGGCTTATTTTTCTCTCTGTGGATATGCCAATAAAATAAAATTCCCATATAGTGGGCTCTAAAAACCCCACAGGTAATTGTGCATTCGCGAAAAGTGTGCACTTTGCTCAATTCTAAGCACTATGGCCGTCTGATAAGTATTGTTTTCGTGAATATAATTTTTCACGTAGCTCGGTAAGAAAAAATCCAACAGCGTCAAATCGCACGATCTTGTAGGTCGATTGACATCACCAACCCTCGAAAAAAAAACTTTTCGTTATAAAATAAAGCAAAAATTTGTGGTATTTGTGTGGTTGAATATCTTCAAATTCAAGCAAATAAAATGTGTCCTAAATGTGAAGAATTTGGCCTAAATTTTTGTTTGTTTGTGTAGTAAAAAATCTTTAAATTCTGATCCAAAAAAGGTGGCTATCATACTAACCGTCAGTATTAAATTTTTGCAGTGATGAGGCTTATTTATTGGTCGGTGGATACGTCAATTAAATAAAATTAATAAAAAAAATACACAATTACTTGTGTGGCTCTAAAAAAACCACAAGTAACTGTGCATTCGCAAAAAGCAACTTTTGTGCATTCGCAAAAAAGCAACTGCCTAGGGTGCATTTTGCTCAATTTTAAGCACTATAACTTGAAGTTTTTTCCCTAAAAGTATCAAGTCCTATAAAAAATCTCATAGCGGTAATTAGAATAATATTGGCAATGAATAATATTGAAATTATTATAAGCATTATAATAATTATAAAATTTTAACCAAATCTGAATTTAAAAGTTGCTTTATTGAGCTTTACTTTCCGATGCATAAATTGAATAATCCCATTTTAATTAACGTTTTAATCAAATTACTTCGAATTTTTCGATTTAATAATCAGCGGTATTTAAAAAAAATACCAGCTGGGGGATCTTCTAGGATGGATCCTTCCTAGTTTTTAGCTTCTTTCCAATCTTTGTTATTTAAAATTGGCTTTTCACTTAATTATAGCTGTATAGGGTGTCCCACATAACATGCAAAATTTGAATTTTGCGTCGCTGATAATTCAGTTTTTTGTGCCTAAATTGCAAGATATGAGTATGTACGACATGTGTTTTTAAAAAGACGGTGCCAAATGTCATACAGTCCAAAAAACAATTCAATTACTGGATGAAACATTTCTTGTTTGTGTAATTTTCCGTTTTAGTGATCAGAATTGGCAGCTCAGATCATGCGATTTAACGCCATTCGACTCTTTTTTTTGGGATTTTTTTAAGTGTCAGGCTTATGCCAATAAGTTCACGACCACCGACGCCTTAAAGGAGATAATTAAGCACTGTATCAACAAAATTCAGCCACATTTATTATGCAAACCGGTCGTGGAAAATTTCAACAAAAGAGTGAGTATAAGCCAGCAAAGCCGTGGAGGCTTTTCATACATAAGCATGTTTTATGAATTACCAAGTGTATAAGCTTATATCCGCTGTTTGGTCATAGATGGCGTGAGTGAGCGTATTAAGCTATCATGGGCACGCCACACTTTTTTTTTATGAGTTTGACATCTGTCAACATTAATCAGTACACATTGTCAGAAATTTCGTACCACAACATACATTTTTCCTTTGGTAATCATGTCTAGTTTTGTGCCAGAAAAACAGAATATGCGGGAAGCTCTGCTTTTCTTCTTGCCAAATCGCATCGAATGCTTATGGAGGCCTATGGTGGCAGTGCTTTATCGGAAACAACGTGCCGAGATTGGTTTCGTCGGTTCAAAAACGGCAATTTTGACTTGTGGGACAAAAAACGTGAAAATCGGCTTAGGAAGGTTGAGGAACATCAATTGCAGGATCTTTTGGACGAAGACGATACTCAATCGCAAAAAATGCTCGCGGAGCAATTGGGTATTACTCAATCAGCCATTACCATGCGTCTACGTGCCATGGGGAAGATTGAAAAGATCGGGAAATGGGTGCCGCATGAATTGAACTATAGGCAGATGGAGCGACGCCAAAACACATACGAAATCTTGCTCGCTAGACAAAAAAGAAAGTCGTTCCTGCATCGGATTGTGACAGGCGATGAAAAGTGGATATATTTCGAGAATCCTAAACACAAGAAATCGTGGGTTGATCCCGGCCAACAATCAACATTTTCCTTAAGACCAAATCGCTTCGGACGGAAGACGATGCTGTGCGTTTGGTGGGATCAACAGAGTATCGTCTACTATGAGATGTTGAAACCTGGTGAAACTGTCAATGCCCACCGCTACCACCAACAACTGATCAAATTGCACCGTGCTCTGCGTGAAACAAGGACGGATTATCAACAAACCCATGACAAGCTGATTTTACTCCACGACAATGCACCATCGCACACGTCAAAAATGGTCAGAAACTACTTGGAGACACTCAACTGGGAGGTGCTACCTCACCCCGCTTATTCACTAGACCTGGCCCCCACCACCTGTTTTCATCGATATCGATGGGCCACGCGCTCGCTGAGCATTACTTCGATTCTTACGAAGACGTCCGAAAATGGCTTGATGAGTGTTTTGTCTCGAAAGAGAAGGAACTTTTTTGGCGTGGTATCCACAAATTGCCCGAGAGATGGAAAAAATGTGTAGCTAGCGACGGCAAGTACTTTGAATAAATTTATTTTTGCTTTTAATAAAAAAAAATATGTGTTTTTTTTTGACTAAAAAACAGCGGATTTAAGTTTTAATTATAAATCTCTTTATTCTATCGAACAAAATTACTTCTTGCGTTCAATTTGGAACACCCTTCAGATGAAAAAAAAAAACACCAAAGAAAAAGAATAAAATAAACTAAATTTCCATACTTTAATTTAAACTTCATCCAAATTATATGACAAAAATTAAGTAAATTCTTTTTAAATACAAGCAATTCCTAAGAAAAGAAAAAAATATCGAATTTTTTAATGCAATAAATCCACAAAAAAAAAGGTCGACGAACAGCCCAAATGTGATTTTTAACTAACAACAACAATAAGATTATAAAATATCATATATAATAAATGAAATGTAATTTTGCCCAGATGGTTTTTAATAAACTTTATTTGAAAAAGGAAAAAATGTCAAACCAACTGAAAGTTTGCTTCTACAAATAAGAATTTTCAAGACCAACTCATAATAATCAAGCAGGAGGCGAATTACGAGAAAATCTTCAAGTTTTTTTTTATTTTTTTTTTTTTGCTTTCGTAAAAGATGCCTCTATTTATGGTGTATAAAGAAACAAATTCAAAGATGGAAAAGGCCTAAAACATCATTAAGAGAACAGCTGCCAAGCATATGAGTACTTGACATGAAAAATCGACATCATCTCCCGAACATCTCCATTTATGAATGTGAGCGGCCATATTGAGGAGTCAAAACGTTTCTTTCCAAATTTATCAATGATGCGATTTTTTGAAGAAGAAAAAAAATTCCATATATTCTACTGTGCCATGATGAAAGGGTAATTTTATCAATAGCACTGAAGAATTGGCATTTTTCTTGTACCAAAACAAAAAAAAAATATTAAAAATAAACCCTCTCATGGGAATTTTACGATGTGAAGAATTCTGTCGGTTCCGTTTTATTATTCGTTGCTCTTTCTTTCAATAGGTTCGCTTTACACCTGATAGCTATAAAATTTTGGTTTTTTTCTTTTCTTTTGGAATCATTTATTTACTAATGATTTGTCAAAAGTAAATTACTGAAGGAAAAAAAAACAAAATGTTTACAATTTCGTTAAAATGGCAACTGATTTTCTTGATCAGGAAATGGAAACGAGCTCACCATTCATAAACAAACTCGCGTAAGAACTGGATTTGCTGAATCAATATTGAAAATTTTAAAATTTTTTTTTTCTCGAATCTTTGGAAAAAAAGATTTTCAAGAAAGATCAGCACCGTTCAGAAAATAAGATTGTTTCTTTCTCAGTCAACAAGATTCCAATATTTTAGCATCGGATTAGCATTGAGAAAACTCAAAAATTATTGACATTTGATTCCAAAAAAAAAAAACCAAAAAAAGAAAAAAAACAGACAAAAAACTATTAAATTTGCATAAATTTTTTTTAACTACCAGTTTTCCTTCATTATTAAATGTCGAAAAATAAAATTTTATAAAAATTTTACCTTACCAACAACTGCATTTGAACTGTTTGCTAGACGGTAAACTGCATATATTTTTTGTATGTATTTTCTTACACCAGATTTTCAAGGTAATTTTTTCTAAAAATTTCCCCTCAAATTTTTCTAAATGCCAGATTATTTATATAAACATTAAAAAAAAACAAATAATATTAATATTTAGAGTATATTTTAAGAAGAAGTAAGAAAAAAATACTATACAAAATGAATTAATAATAAATATTGGAGTTAAGTTGAGTCAAAATGCAAAAATATGTACTACCCTTTACTAAAAATTAAATAAATAAATTTAAAAAAAAACAACATCAATTGAGATAACCTTAGTTTTTACAAAAAAGAAATATACAATCTATATTTAACGGAATTGGAAATGTTAAATCGAAATAAAATTTATAACTTCCGTATAAATATGAAAGGTAAAAATATTTAAAAAAAAAATTTAGAGCTATAGAAGAAAAAAACACACAATAATAAATTGACAAGAGAATTTTTTTTAAGAGCTTTTTTTAAAATAAGAAAACAAAAATAAATAAAATAATTTATTTTATTAAGCAATTAAAAATTATTTAAAAATGTACTACGAGGGTCGTTCAATAAGTCCTTAAGATGGAAAAACAACTGTTTGTTCGTTCAATAAGTCCTTAAGATGGAAAAACAACTTTTCCAACCGTTTTTTCCAAAATTTTTATCCCGTCCAAAAAATAGGATTTCGGAAGTTCTGCAAAATACTCATCCGTTTGAGCAATGACGTCCTCATTGGAAGTGAACCGTCGTCCGCCAAGCCATTTCTTCAGATTGGGGAAAAGAAAATAGTCACTCGGGGCCAAATCTGGTGAATAAGCGGGATGCTACAACAATTCCATTCTCAATTCCACACTTTTGGCCATGGAAACAGCGCAGGTGTGCACACGCGCATTGTCCTGATGCAAGAGGATTTTTTTCTTCTTCAGATGGGGGCGTTTCTCTTTCATTTCCTCGCTCAACCGTTGCAATAACGACGCGTAATACGCTCCTGTTATTGTTTTTCCTTTTTCCAAGTAGTCGATAAAAATGATGCCCTGCGAATCCCAAAACACCGTGGCCATCACCTTGCCGGCCGATGGCACAGTTTTTGCCTTCCTTGGAGCCCGTTCACCCTTGAGAATCCACTCTTCGTTTCTGGAGTGTAGTAGTGTATCCAGGTTTCGTCCACGGTGACATATCGACGAAGGAATTCGGCAGGATTGCGATGAAAGAGTGCCAACATAGCCTCAGAGTCCACTGCACGATTGCGCTTATTCTCCTCTGAGAGCAAACGCGGCACCCATCTTGCCGAAATTTTTTTCACAGACAATTTTTCATGCAAAATTGAAGCGACTGTACCTTGTGATATGCCCGTGGCCTCAACTAATTCGCGCACTTTAATTCGCCGATCGTTCAAAATCAGATCGTGGATTTTGTCGATGATATCAGGAGTAGACACCCCAACTGGGCGTCCTGAACGATGTTCATCTTTTGTGGATGAACGGCCACGTTTAAATTCATTCACCCAATTGTAAACCGTCGCAAACACAGGTGCAGATGTGCCATGAACTGCATCCAACTCGGCTTTGATTTCTTTCGGGCTTAAGCATTTCAAATGGAGATGTTTGATGACAGCCATGAACTCGCTTTTTTCCATTGTTATGCAGAAATAAATGTCGTTAATTTTAATCGACGATAGAAATTCACCTACGCTATGGATCGAGCTATGTTTTTTGACAGCTTTGCTGCTTACAAAAAAAAAATCTATACCGACACTACGAGTGCAATTTCTCGGATTTTCTAAGGACTTATTGAACGACCCTCGTATTATCGAGTTATAAAGATCTGTCAAAATAATTCTTTGAATTGCTCATGAAGAGCAATATTTTCAGAATCTAGCAGCGATAATATAATCCCCAAAGAAATTCCTCCGCGGTTAACTAGTAGAAAGGTAAAAAGCTCAGACAATACCTTAACCTAACCTATAAGCCCCACTTGAAACAAGAGAGCAAATTGACGGTGAAGTTGAGTAATTTATGGTTGACATACAGAAAGCAGCTTTTGAGATCACACCAAATGGAATTACAAGAAATAATTTTAGAATAAGTTATCCCACCGAACTAATAAAAGCGCAAAGGAGAACCCGGAGAAAATGGCAGCACTCCAGATACCCAGAACATAACGTGGTTTTCATTCGTCTTTCCTCTTTAAGAAATTTATTTAGACGAATTCAAAAATGGTTGAATCAATAGATATCTGACAAAATTTAACAGCGGTTATCACAAGGTTATAACATAAATTTCAGATATGACGGTAAAAGGTCTCAATGAGAAATATGGCCCAATGAGACCTTCAGACTAAAATGCATACTTTTTGTGGATACAATGGGTTATCTATAAGCACTTCTGAGTTTTCAGAGCCCCATATATGAAAATTTTGTGTATTGATGTATCCAAAGAGCGAGAAATTAGCTTTATTGCTGAAGAAAATTATCTCCTCAAATGTTGGCTTACGAGGGTGGGTGGCATGATAAGTTTCCGGCCTGATAAAGATATCAACATTTTTTTGGGGGTTTTTCCGGTTTGTCTAATTTAATTATACCATTTTTACAATATTATTCGTCGAGCTCTTCAAAATACACATTTACAGCACCAACAACTGCCTAGTTGCTGTCAAAGCATTGTCCACCAAAATATTTTTTGAGGTTAGAAAATAGGTGATAGTCGTTGAGTGCTACGTCAGGTGAATAAGGCGGATGAGCAAGTAATTCTAACCTCAGTTTGTTGACTTCAATCATTGACTTTAGCGACGACTAATGAATGTGATTTTTGGGCTAGATGTTTTTGATTATCCTTTTGTATCCTAGCAAATAATCGCCATAAAGATTATCCCTTTAGCATCCTAGCAAATAATCGCCATAATATTGTTGGCCTACAAAATTGTCTTTTCCTTCTTCGGGGTTCGTTCACCTGTCCTTTTCCACTGTTTTGACTGTTGTTTACTTTCAGGCGTATAGTGGTGTATGCATATCTCATCTCCAGTTATAAATTGACGCAAGAATTGACATTCCACTTGTAGTAGCAAAGGAGGTAAAAGCTGAGGTATTCGGTAAATATTTAGGTAATACTTTTGCTCCACATGATGACACAAATCACTAATTTATAAAATAAACAACGTGTTTTTTTGTCAAAAATTTTAGACCCGCCAAAATTATGAAAGTGACCTGATAAACTATTGGCCTGATAAAGAAATCAACATTTTTTTTGAGGTTCTTCCGGTTTTATTTTTCAGTATAATCTCCACAAAGACTAATACATTTTTCGTATCGTTGGTTTAATTTAGTTATACTATTTTTATAATGTAATTCGTCGAACTCCTCAAAATACCCATTTATAGCACCGATAACTGCCTTGTTGCTCTCAAATCGTTGTTGACCAAGACATTTTTTGAGGTTAGGAAATAGGTGATAGTCGCTAAGTGAGCAATTCGAATGTGAAGATTTTTTTACGCTAGATGTTTTCATAGTTTTACCCTTTTTAAGGTAATCAATAAATATTATCCGTTTTGCATTCCAGAAAATAGGCGCCATAATCTTGTTGGCCGTTAAAGTTGTCTTTGAAATTGGTGCACCTGTACTTGTGCACTGTTTTGACTGCTGTATTCAAGTCTCTTCATAAGTCGACTCAAAAATTCACTGAGATTCCGCTTTTAGAGCGTTAAATTCTCAGTGAAAACGGTTTTCCGTTGCAACTTCTGGTTGGGCGTGACACCCATCTTGAGCAAAGCCTCTTCATTCCATAAAATATTATGCAAAATATTATTTTGACATTCTAACAGTCTCAGCTATTGGAAGCACTTTTAATCTGCGGTCTTCCAATACGATTTTATTGATTTTTTTCAATTATTTCGGGAGTTTTTACCCCAGTTAGTGCTCTTACGACCTTTTTTAAATGCACAAAACCACTGTTTTATCTTTGATTATGATGGAGAAGAATCTTTTAGTGTTGAGTCCATTTTTTGTTTGTTTTGAAATGGCATTAAACCTTTCAAATTCAAGTATTTTATAACTGCGGGTTTTTTTTCAATTTTTCCATTTTTTGTTAA
Organism: Atherix ibis; assembly: GCA_958298945.1. Lineage (NCBI taxonomy): Eukaryota > Metazoa > Arthropoda > Insecta > Diptera > Athericidae > Atherix > Atherix ibis. Next base: position 21,699,723 of record OY282605.1, on the reverse strand, counting down.
ATAAACAAATGCGTCTTGTTCCAAAAGCTGTCTCAAACATATAATAACGTAGCTATACCCCTGCAATTTTGTATATAAACTACTAAAGGATAGTGCTATAGAATTCCGCTAGGAAATTTGAACAGCTGGCGCCATCTATGCATCGAGCCGGAAACTTATCAGACCTCCCTCGTATATGATACAAATTTGTAATTTGTTGTAATTATTACAGATAATTACAGATAAGCCAATTTTGGTTAGTAAAAAATCCCCAAATTGGCTTATCTGTAATTAATACATTTGGTTTTAAATTCAACTAAAGAAATTGCTTAAATATTTCTTGGAAGTAATTAATAATAGAAAATGAAGAATATCTCAGGAATTTTTTTTATAATAAATAATATTGACGCAAAAATTGTATATTTTTAAATTATTACCAAAAAACAACACAAATTAATCCGATAGATTTATAATCCATACTTTAAATGATTTGAATAAAATTAATAAAACCAAATTAAAACTTTAGTAAAATAATTTAAAAAATTAGTAATTTTTTTTAAAATAAAATTCTGATAAATAAAAGTAGAAAATACGAATTTCTCGTATTGTTGGCTTGTAAGACAATACGAAAATTAAGGATTTCCGCTAATAAATTAAGATAAAATACAAATTCTGCCATACATATAATAACGTAGCTATACCCCTGCAATTTTGTATATAAACTACTAAAGGATAGTGCTATAGAATTCCGCTAGGAAATTTGAACAGCTGGCGCCATCTATGCATCGAGCCGGAAACTTATCAGACCTCCCTCGTATATGATACAAATTTGTAATTTGTTGTAATTATTACAGATAATTACAGATAAGCCAATTTTGGTTAGTAAAAAATCCCCAAATTGGCTTATCTGTAATTAATACATTTGGTTTTATACGTAAATTCAACTAAAGAAATTGCTTAAATATTTCTTGGAAGTAATTAATAATAGAAAATGAAGAATATCTCAGGAATTTTTTTTATAATAAATAATATTGACGCAAAAATTGTATATTTTTAAATTATTACCAAAAAACAACACAAATTAATCCGATAGATTTATAATCCATACTTTAAATGATTTGAATAAAATTAATAAAACCAAATTAAAACTTTAGTAAAATAATTTAAAAAATTAGTAATTTTTTTTAAAATAAAATTCTGATAAATAAAAGTAGAAAATACGAATTTCTCGTATTGTTGGCTTGTAAGACAATACGAAAATTAAGGATTTCCGCTAATAAATTAAGATAAAATACAAATTCTGCCATACAAATGTATTATTGCGAGTTTACATAATTACACTATTAACTATTGGAAGTGAAAGTACTGAGAATGGAAGAAAATTTATACGAAAAATGCCAACCGACAATTTCATGAACTTATTTAAGTAATTTACAAGTAAATACCAGAACAATGAACTCACAATATTTAAAGTTTTCTGGACTAAAATTTAATTGATTTTATTTACGAAAATTGTCTTCACTTTCGTTGACAATTTTCTATGCCGTATACTTCGGGTTCACATTTTCATGGAGTGTACTCGTAAGTGTTATGTTCACATTTGGAACTATTCACAAAAATTGGAAAACAAATTGTCCATGAGAGGAAATGAATACATCAGAGTAAAGGAAAAATGCCTAACTATTATTTTAAATAGACATTGGAAAAATTATCTACTATTATTAAGTGTGGTTTATTTTCATAGATGAACGCACACATTTTGTGTTAGTTTTGTTCACAAACCGAAAAGAAAACCATTTGACTTTCTATATTTTATAATTAAAACCATTAAACTAAAAGATTGCCATTTGACAGCTGTCAAACCTATATGCAATCGAAGGAAGATCTTTTAAAAAAAAATAATTTCACTAATTCGGTTTTTAATGTTTACATTTTTTTTTCAATTAGATTTAACCATTAAAATTTAATTGGAAATAAATCATTAAATAAAAGGACGAAAATTCTTATTGCAAAAGCATCGTTAGCTTGTGAAAATTCATATCCAAACTGGAAAAAAATCTTTTAGGTATAAAAATATGAATTTTCGTAAATTTGCCTAGAATTGAATTTCTTATTAAAAAAATGATGGATTTTTCTTTATTAATTTTCTATAATGTTCGATAAACACGCGAAATAAAGGAGACAATCTAATAAAAGCTAATCTATTTGACTAATTTAAAGGATATCGGATATTTTGAGAGTAATGAGAAAATTGTATCGAAATAATGTCATAGTATGCTTAGATTTTTTGTGTCTTTAGGATATTTCTTTCCCAAGGACACAAAAGCAATAAGAAATTTTTTTTTATTTTGACGATAAACAAATATTTTTTGGTTGTAAATTAATTCCATTTGATTAATGTTAACACGTTTTTGATGAGTATTTTATTAAGATTCGTTTGGAGTGTTTTTCGTTCTTTTTTGTAGCAAAAACAAGGTTGATGATGATTATTTAATATCGAACATTTGGAGCACCTTTTTCTATAGAGTATTAAAAATTATAGCTAAATCTATTTTAAGAAAATGTGTTTTACGATAGATTATGAAATATTGTAGTTATATAGGAAATTTTATATTATTTTATTTTGAATATTTTACAAGCGATTACTTAATGAAAATGTCGTTTCTTAATGATTAAAACTGTCAAAACTTTTATCAAAAGTTATTCATTTTATGGTTCGGAAAATACAGCCCTATAATTTTACATCTGTCAAATATATCTGTCAGCTAAGGTAAAATTTATTTAGGTTAGGGTTTGCCATTTTACAATAATTACCGATTAATACGATTTTTTTTTTAAAACTTTCTATAAAAATTGGGATTTTGCCGGTGTCACGTTTTGCACTTTAAGGGGAAAATTTATCGCTAAGTGAATACGTCAATAAGCAAAATCTCTGAATAAGGGACACTGAAAACCCCCCATAAGTGACTGTGGCAAAGCCATTGTATCCGTGAAAAATGACTGTTTGGTGTGCATTCTCGTCTAAAATTGTTATTGGCCCCCATTTATTTGAAAATGAAGAAGGAGAGACTGTTACCATCAACTTCAATATGAGAACCTACGTTTTCTCGCCTAAAGTTAAAGATTTTAATCAAGAGCATATACAATTCGTACAATACGATGCCACAAGCCACAACAACAAGTAAAATGTTGGCTTAATTCGCTTAAAGCTCAACAAATAAAATTTTGGCTCAATACGCTAAAAGCTCAACAAGTAAAATGTTGGCTAAATGCGCTTAAAGCTCAACAAATAAAATTTTGCCCCAATGCGATAAAAGCTCAACAAGTAAAATTTTGGCTCAATGCGATAAAAGCTCAACAAGCAAAATTTTGCCTTAAGGCGCTTAAAGCTCTTCAGGATGCGTAATTTCGAAATTTAGTGATGTAAATTGTCTTCTAACATCGTACAATTTGACGCCGTTCGACTTCCGTTCATAGCAAAACACAAGAGATGGTGTTTAAACAGATAATCCTCAAACTTTAGAGAACTTACCATCCAACATCTGTCAAGTAATGGCCAAATTACCTAATGAAATGTGCAAGAAAAGTCATCGAAAATTACAACAAGAGGATCTCATTTCAATCATTTGAATAATATTTCAATTGCATAAATAATAACAAGGTCCAAATAATATAATAAAATAAAAGCTTCATAAAAACCAATTTTTTTTAATATGTTTGATTTAACTTTACTTTCCGAAGGATAAATTGAACAACCCCCTATTTAGGAAAATTTATCAGACTTTTCAAATAAAAATCCATAAACCATAAAATAAACCGGAAGAATTTTTTTTTATTTGTTTTTTCCCCCCAAATTTTTTTTCTTACACAATTTCTATTATTTATTTGCATATTTATTATAAATGATTTTGCATAGAATTTACATTTCTAAAATAGTGATTAATGATAGTCAATATAACTTGACTATGTATTTATTATCAATTTTACTAAATTATTGAAAATAATAGCCATTGCCATTTTGTGTTTTTTATTATTATATAATATAAGATTAATATTGTGGCTATATACACAAATAAGATGGCATCATTATTAAATATATATTTATGACATAATATTTATTAATGATGGAAAAGTATACCGAAAATAAATAAAATCGCAGATGAATGCACTTTTTTTTTTAATCATAAAAATAAGAAATGGCATCAGTAAAAAAGAAAGAAAAGAAATAAAGTAAAAAAAATTAAATTTTTAAAGACTATTTTAGATTGAGTTTATTTTAAAACAGAGAAATTCCTTTAAAAAGAGAAACGATTCGAAGAAAAGCCATTTTAACACTTATCTTTAGCACAGAACATTTGAAGTGTTTAATTCTTGTTAATAGCAACCTTCAACGTAGCGTTGACTTTTCTTGACAATTTGACTAAATTGATGATAAGTTCGCGACAAGTTCTTTTTACAAAAGTTGATATAAATATACGAAAAGATTTTTATTTTGTAGTACAAATATAAATTATGTTAAATGGACTACTTAAAGAAAATTAAGTCAAAATAAAAACTTAAAATAATCGTAAATTTGTTGTGTTGCGCTCCCCAAACCAATGTGACCCAATTTCTTATGATTTTAAATTCAGAGAACGTTTCGATTTTGTGCACATTTACTTAAATATAAAGTTCTTGAAGATTGTACAATAATTTAACATATATTTATTGATTTTATTTTTTATTCTTTTTAAATAAGAGCATAAACAAATTTTGTAGGTTAAATATTTTTTCATATGTTTTGGTATTTATAAATTTTGTTAGTTCAAATATTTTTACTGATAAAGAAGCATGCAGTAATTGAATTGTTTCTTGGACTTTAATGTATGTAGAACCGTATCAACCGGTGCGATAGAGGTATTCATGGGAGAAATTCCATGGGACCTGGAGGTGCTACGTGGAAGCATTCACTACCGACTAGATCGAGGCATCCCGCTAGCTGGTTATTCGGTTATGAATGAAGAGGTTCAGGACTGATCCTAAATAAAATGTATAAAATTTGGCAACGTCGATGGGATGAGAGTGTGAATGGGAGATGGACGCACATGTTGATTTTGGATGTGGACTTTGCATCTGCGTATGAATTTTAATTTGGTATGTACCTTGGGTATTTGCTCACGGGACATAGCAGTATGAATGGGTTCCTGTTCAGACGTGGTCCGACTGCGAAGGCTAGAGGCGCTTGTGGGGCGGCGAAGGAGAGTGCCAAGCACCTTCTCATTGAGTGTGGCCTGTACGGGGATTTGCATGACCTAGGTGCATGTGGAATCGTCGTGATTGATGAGAGTGTGGATGTGAGTTGGAGTGTTACCAGGTGTATAAGCTTAAATTCGCTGTTTGGTCATAAGTGGCGTGAGTGAGCGTATTAAGCTATCATGGGCACGCCATAATTTTTTTTGTGGAAGCACTCAACTGGGACGTGCTATCCCGCCCCGCTTATTCACCAGACCAGGGCCTTTCCGACTACCACCTGTTTTCGTTGATGGACCACGTGCTCGCTGAGCAGCACTTTGATTCTTACGAAGAGGTCCGAAAATGGCTTGATGATTGGTTTGCCTCGAAAGAGAAGGAATTTTTTTGGCGTGGTATCCACAAATTGCCCGAGAGATGGAAAAAATGTGTAGCTAGCGAGAGCAAGTACTTTGAATAAATTTGTTTTTGCTTTCTATGATAAAAACATGTGTTTTTTGACTAAAAAACAGCGGATTTAAGCTTATACACTTGGTAGGTATGAGAGAACGGTATTGAATGTCTTAACAGATTTGCCGTGGCACTTTTTGAGAGGAGAGCGAGAATGATGCGTGAATGAAGCTACAACCGGGTGAAAGACCAAGGTCGATTCGGGTTGTACTTTCGGGTCTTGGCGAACCCGCGTACCTGAGCTGGCTTAGCGGTGTTTAGGGATTTACAAGATTTCTTACCGTAGCTCAATGAGCGGAGTACAAACCGAAGTACTCTTAAAACAAAAATTAGTACTACGCGAATTGGGGAGACCCATGGTGTTGGAACACACTGTGCCCGACAATGGTGAGACGCCTTAGGTAGCAACGTGGTGGCTGTGGTTAATACCCATATCGCGGGTACGATCTCCGGATCGCTGGTGATAGACACTGGTACTTATCTCGGGCGCTGCTACTGCTTATGACAGTAGAGATTTAGATAGGCATCGCCACTAACAGTTGGAGTAATCAGATTGTAACTGGTTACTGACTGTAAACTGCCAGTATTGGTGGTGCGTTGATTGAGGGTAACTCAATCCCTGTAGTCGTAGGCGACTCGCGGTTTCATGTGTAACGACAGATAAGTCACGTTAAATAATTTATTATTACTGTTTCACGGACTGTATAATATATGGCACCGTCTTGGTGCTGACTCTCAGCAACATTCTCACGAACTGCTTCGATGTTTTGCGTTAAACGACTTGTTGAACGACGGCCACAGTATTTACGATAACTAATTGATCCAGTCTCGTTAAATTTGTTAATTAATCCCTTCACAATCGATGATATATTTTTGTACGAAAATTGCAAACTGTTGGCAGCTGCAGTTGCCAACTGCAGTTGAAAAATAACCATCATTATTTTTAAAATAATAACCTTCATTATTTTAAAAATATTACTCAACAATGAAAACGTGTTGTTCTCTTTGCGTAGAGCTCCATTTTGAATAACCCTGAACTGTCAGCTGTCACTCTCTCTTTTTTTTCGTTGGCAACACTTTACCGCATAAATGACGTAAAATTCAAATCTTTTGTATGAAGTTTGGAATACCCTATATTGATAAAAAGTTATATTTTTATAGAAAATAAACAGAACAAAATTAATTTTATTATGTTTTTTTCTTCTTTTTATTATAAATTAATTTTTAAATTCATCCTAAGATTAATTTATGTCAAAATAGGTACCAGAATCCTAGAAGGAGTTGGATCACTGAGAGCGATCTAGAAAAACTGTGAACTTACTTCCACATCCTGATGCATAAGTTGCATAGAATAATTACTGTATTTTGAGGTATTGAAAAAAATTTTTTAAATAATATTACGGTATTTTTCTTTTTATAGTAAGAGGTAAGATAATATTCACAGCTCTTTCATCAGATTTAGAACCTTTCGTAAATTTCTAATTTTAAATCTAAATTAATTAGTTTTCGTTATTGATTCATTACAATTTCCAAAAATGATACTGGCATAACTAAGAGCAATCTGGTAGCATTGTTGATTATCCTTCCTCAAAACTGGCACGTTAGTCCCACTTAGATGTGCAGTATAAGTTTCAATCTCGTATGATAACTACCCGACCCTATAAAGCATGATGAGTTAGGATGTGTTTTTGGCGCCATCAAATTATGTGTTGAGGCTGGTGAATCCGAGGGTTTACTTGGAGACTTACAGAAAGCTACAACGAGTCGTTGGGGAACAGTTTTTATCAAGGGCACAAGTTTTTTGATGGCATGAAACATTTTTAGATGGTTGAGAAGTGATGAATGACGGATACTGAAAACTGGTAAGAATGTGGCACGAATAAGGGCTCTTGTCAGATTAAATAAGAGCTGATAAAGAAGTCCTTTAAAGGGATCCACCATAAAAAAAACCCTTGTCACACGGTCACATCCATCAATAAAACTTATTTCTAAGGAAAAGGAATCCTAAAGCTCCCCAGCCTCCCTATTCACCAGAACTGAGTCCGTATGACTTTTTTTTTAATCCTTAAAAACAAAAAACATTTGCAAGGATGTCATCTTGGTACTGTCGATAACATCCAAAACAGTGTTACCAGTTCAAGCCATCCAGCATTGGAAACAAAGAATGGAAATTACCCGTTCGCTGATGTAGAGCTTCTGAAGGAAAATACATTTACTTTAAAAGAGATAAAACTAATGAATCCAAAAAAATAAATTGCTATAAAAATTATTTTCAAACATTTTTTTTCTATTATAAAATTAGTTTTTTTTTTTAAATTTATAAAAAATTAAACGAATTTCTTTTTGTAAATTTATAAAATTGTTAAAATATTCAATTTTTCTGTGTTTTTTCTCATTTTTTTTTTTACTATTTTTAACTATAAAAAAAAAACTAAATACCGAATTTTGACTTTGACATTTCTAATCAGGTAACAACCATAAAAATTTCTTTTGCTCCAATACACATAAAAATCATCTGAAATCGAAAACAGTCGATTATAAAATTATGTGCAAAAAAAAATTTCGGATATTCCATAACTCAAGAGATATTTTCTCACGGCGATTTAGAGAAGAAGAAGAAGAAAAAAACTTTTTAATATTGAGCAATAATAAATAATTTCGGAAATTTACATAACCGTGCCCATCAATTAAGTGCTGGAGCAAAGGATCATTAGAAGGTAATTTGACAAATATGAAAGGTAGCAGCGTAGATACATACTCATTCGTACATCGAAGTTAATAGATCATTTTTGTCTATTATTATCTATAAATTTCCCCTTCACATTTCCGTCTGTAGATTATCCGGTGTTGAAATAATCTCTAAATTTTTCTTATTATACTTTTTCTATCATAACATAAAAAAAAATTTGAAATAAAGATGCTGCCAAATAACAAAAACAATAGAGATTTTACCATTAAATGAAGACTCGAGATAATATTTATTAAAGTTACCTTCTCTTAATCATATCTAAGAAATCATCATCATTAAGGAAAAAGAAAAGAAAAATCCATCATTTCCAACATATTTGACATAAATGGAGAAAAAAATGAAAACATGAAAAATCGGTAAAAAAAAAAATATTGTAAAAAATTTTCAACTTCATCTAAAATAAGTGGAGTTAATAATTATCTAAATTAAGTGCAATATAATATTGTGTGTTTTTAATTTAAATATTACTCTGTGAAGTAGAGATAAAAAAAAAACCCCAATTTATTATTATGTTTATGATAAGATATTAATTATGTAGATTTGAATATTTAAATAAGTGCATTTTTTTTTGTAATTAATATAATGGCGAAATATTTTAGACAGTTTTTATTCTCTTTTAAACAAATTTTCCATATTAAAGGTAATTTTATATTTAATAAAAATGACTTAAAAAAGACTTAAAATATATTATCAAAAAATTATCAAAAGCAGATAAATGTTAATCCATACCAGCTATAGGCTTTCATTTAATTAAGGAAAGTGATTTATTTTTGTGTTATCCTGGCGAGGAGTTAAATTAATCCAAGGAGAATACTCTTGATATATAGACTAGATTCATAAGCAAATAGTATCTAATAAAAATATTGTGAGTTTAACTAATATTAAAAAATAAGCATAATTTCACCCAACAACAAAAAAAATATATAAAACTCTGTCTAACGATGAGAAAAAAGTAGTCGAAAATAAATCATATTAAATTAAGATATAAATAATTTTTGATATATTGCCTAGTCGTCATTTTCAAATTTTTGCATAAAACAAATTTACTGAAGATAATAGAGACATAATAGATACATCATAGAATTTATTATCTTTTTACGAACAGTGAATAAATTTTTGTATTATGATACTTTGTTTAATGTACACAAATTATATCTTATTCAAATGCGATCATTTTTTTTTGGTATTTCGCAAATATTCCATTAATGTGGCAAGTTTATTTTTTTAATTAAAAGAAATTTTTCATATAAAAAAAAAATTACAGGTGGTCATCTTAAAAATCAAGGATAATTTATATTTTACACTTTATATACTGACTATCATTAGTTTTATGCTAACCAAAAAAAAAATTAAATAGTTCCAGTCAAAGTCCTCCAAAAAAAAACTATTTTCAAACTCATTTAAATATTGTATTTATATTAATTCTAATATAAAATATGGAAGCCAATAAGGAAAAAGTATTTATTTTTTTCTTTGAAAGTATTATAAGTTTTCTATTGATTTTAGACAGTGATAGTATTTATTATAAATAATATTAGCACGTATTTATTTGAACATGACGAAGAAATTGTTACGGTCAATTCTAAGCACTATAAAAGCTATTTTTTGTTGGAATGAGCTTGAAGATTTGAATCCGGATCATATCCAACAAAATGGCACCACAAGTTTAGCATACAATAACACAACAAAATTTTAGCTTTATCGAGCAAAAAATTGTCAGAACGCATAATGTCATTTGTCAATTGGTCTCTAAGATCGTGCAATTTGACGTCGTTGAAATTTCTCTCACAGAGAAATGCAAGAGATGGGGGAAAATACAGCCCTATTATTTGACAGCTGTCAAATATATCTGTCAGTTAAGGTAATATTTATTTAGGTGAGGGTTTGCCATTTTACAATAACTACCGATCAATACGAATTTTTTAAAAAAACTTTCTAGAAAAGTTGGCATTTTGTCGTTGTCACGTTTTGCACTTTAAGAGGAGAATTTCTCGCTCAGTGAATATGTCAATAAGCAAAATTTCTGAATAAGGGACACTGAAAACGCCCCGTAAGTGACTGTGGCAAAGCCATTGTATCCGTGAAAAATGACTGTTTGGTGTGCATTGTGGTCTGAAATTGTTATTTCCGCTTTCATGAGGCTCTTCAGTTTAGGGAACAAGAAAGAGTCACTAGGGAATACGATGGCTGCGTCATTATTAGTGTATTGTTTTTGGCCAAAAATGGCAAAAGCCAATTTTTGTTCTTCCACAAAGCCAGGCGTTTCTAGCGGATTGCTTCGCGCAACTTGCGCATAACTTGCAGGTTATTCCTTATTGACCGTTCGACTCTGTGGCAAGAACTCATGATGCACCACGCCCCTGTAATCAAAGAAAACTGTAAGCAAAACCTTCACATTCGACCAAACTTGGCGCTTTTTTCGATCTTGGCTCGTGCGGCAACTTCTATTGAAATGATTGAGCTTTGGTTTCCAAAGTTATGACCCTCTGCGGCAAATTTAGGTCGTCGTGGACAGAGTCCAACAGCTCCTTAGCAATGTTAATTCGATGCTGTTTTTGGTCAAAATTGTACAAAAATCTAAGACGAGCCAAAACACGTGCTAGCAAAGCAGCTGTCAAAAATTAACTGAACATTCAAAATGGCCGAAATTTTTAGCATTAGTGAGAGACACGAGTACCAACATAACGCCACAAAAAATTTAAAATCGAATATACGTAACTCGCGGAAATTCAAAATTCTCGATAGTTTTTGAATAGACCTCGTACAAGAGATACTGTTTAAACTGATAATCATCAAACTTTAGAGCACTTACAACGCAACATCCGTCAAGTAATGGCCAAATTACATAATGAAATATGCAAAAAATCATTGAAAAATACATCGAAAGTTTCAAGTCCTGCACAAAGGATCTCGTTGCAATCATTTGAATAATGTTTAAATTGCATTAATAATAGCAAGAAGCCAATAACGAAAATGGTTTTTTTTGCTTTGAAAGTATTATAAGTATCTGCAAATAATGCTGCAAAAAGAAGTAATTTTATTAAAATTACTTAACTAAATTGTGAGCAAATTTTCAAGTGTTGAAAAAAGTTTTGGGAGAAATTGCAGTCGTGTGTCTAAGATAGCATGGTTTTAAGGTAATGGGTTTGTGCCTGCGATAATATTGTGTTGTGTTCTTAGATGTTCAGTGGGTGCGTCTGCTACTATTCCGTACGATTCAGTATAGAGTTTTGATAGTACAATTCCATGGTAAATAATTAAATAAATTATTAACAATTATTATATAATAAATAAATAGTTTTATTTCAAAATAAAATTTATTTCCCTCAAAACAGATTGATTTTTTTTCTTTTTGAACTGTCAATACTTAAAAATATTATTTCAACAATTTCTTAATGCTTATAAAATTTTCGAACAATTTTCAATTCGAAACAATAACGATCAGTTTAAATTCGTGCATTATTTTAAAGCTAAATATTTTTTTTTTTTTGTATAATTAAGTCTAGTTGATTTTGGAGAACATGCAATAACCTTTTGCCTTCTGGCATTAATTAAGATAAAAATTCTCTCAAAATTGGTATTGACTTTCACTTTTTTTTCGCAAATGAAGCTGTAAAACCTGATGTGATGTTTATTATTGTTAGTAATAGTAAATTGCACAACCAAAACTATGACCGCAACGCAAAATCGTGACAAGTCGATGAGGTTCAATTTTGTTTTTTTCTTTTTATCTTTCTTTTAAAATTAGCGGAAAATTTGGTATTAGTTGTTTTCGAAGCTTTTTATTAAAGAATGCCCAAAGGAATTTAAAGATTACGGTAATTTTAAGAGTTTTTCTTTTGATTTTCAAATTTTATTAAAATTGTTCTTAAAATTTACTGTTGTAAAATGTATTTTTCAGCATTTGTCATAGCTTCTATCGGGAGAAAAACTAAAAATACAAACTTTTCGAAGATATTATTTGGTTATCCATTTCGTTATTTGGTTATCCATTGGCAGCTGCTGCCAAATATATATGTCATTTAAGGTAGCAGTTATTTAGTTTAAAGTCTGCCATTTTGTATTATAGATCGTTTAATATGGACAAGATACTTTTTGGAGAAGCAACTCGTGGAAAAAGACTGTCTGTTGTGTATTTTCGTCTGAACGTGTCATTGGTACGTATCTCTTTGAAAATGAAGAATTAGATAGATCCTTACCGTCAATTTTGAGTACTATGAAGCTATATTATAATCGGTTTTTCTTAGACTAAATTTCGGAACTAGAACATTGTAATCTGAAGCATATATCCTCACACTTTCCATCATTTAATAACCAACATCTGTCAAGTATTAGGCAGAAATCTTCAAAAAAGTCATCAAAAATTATTTTAAAAAAATAAAGTTTTGCAAAAATTGTAGTGAGCATTTAACTGATGGCAAAATCTAATCAATATAATAAAATAAAAATTTCATCGGAATCATAGTTTTAAGTGCATTTATAGTAGCTTTACTTTCCAAAACACAAATTGGATAATCCTTCATTCGAATAAATCTTTTCTGCTACTGACTATGTATGTATGGATTATGGCCATCTTTTTAGTGGGTGGGCAAATTTACTCTACAATCTCAGTCGAGTTGGATTAATATTTGTGCAAACAATAACAAAAATCGTGGGTGGTTCGATAATGATTGCTTTTTTACCTTGCACACCTGAACATATGGAAATAAAATATCTGCATTGAAATTATCTGCAAACTTTTTAGGTCATATACGTAATCCTAGTTTAAAAATTATTTCATAATTTTTATTCCATTTTAAGCATTATTTATTCAATATTTTTTTCTTTTAACGCCCAACCATTTAAATGCATCTTTATTAATTAATTCGAGAAAAAAATCACAAAGACTTTTGTCTATTTTTTGTTTTGTTTTTAAATAAAATTTATTTTTATATACAATAATTCATAAAGAAAATACTTTTAGTATCGGAATTTCCATATTACTACGCCTTGTAGTGGTTATAAAACTAATTTTTTTCTTTTAAAAAGTTGCTATTTTATGGGAAGAAGTTACTCATCGCTACTTTGACAAAATAATTATTTCGTTATGTGGTCATAAAAACTTATTTCATTTTATATTGTGAATGATCCATGTTGGAATATTAGAACTGTGAATGGTCACCCCGAACAAATTACACTATTAATCTTGTCTACGTGGCCCTTCCCATTTGTACGTCACTGTACAATTGATCTGACAGAGATGGGCTATTGAAATGTCATCCGGAACAATCAGACTTAATTCGAAGCAATTTTCATCAATTGAGTTTGAATTTAGTTGGGAAACCTTCATTCTGTCCTGCTCTATACCGTCGCTGATAATTCACTACCAACTATTGCAAACCATTGCATTGGTGTAAGGTGGCCAGCAGAATAATAGCGGAACTATTTACAATAGTTGTACTCCAGTGTCCGCCACTACGTTTTCGGTTAATTTTTTTAATGCTTGTTCCAATAAACAATCCCATCGTTATTACTAAACAATATCAGATTTGCAACATTAACAACACACCCCCTACAAATAATAAAGAACCCATTCGTACTGTGATAAACCCAAAAATCCCACGGTATCAGCAGAGCTTTTTGTGAAATCGACAGTCAACATCAACACAAAAATAAGCCATATATATACAGTCACGGCTATGAAAATCAGAAATGGGAGTATTATAATTTACCATCTCTCAAAAATATTAGCTGTCTTCCTTTGGACCGATTTAGCTACTCCCGAGTGTGCTAGCTGTCATCATCTACTTTACTTCGAACAAATGAGTACATTGCAATAGGAGTTGCGCCTACTATTTATGGTAGGGGATTTTAGTTCCCGGACAGGAAATAGATGGCTTAGAGGGTTCGTTGGTTATGTTGAAGAGTGATATATTTGTCAGTATTTTCAATGTGTGAATAAACTCAGTTCTAATTGTTTATGTGTGAGTAAACTCAGTAGTGCTGTTGACTATTTTGAGGTTTTATTTCTACTGCTGTCATTAAATTTTGCCTTACTTTGGCCATCTACTCGCAACTAGTCGGGAGTAGCAAAATTCGTCCAAAGGAAGACAGCTATTATAAATCAAAAAAAGAACAGTATCGGCCATAAAATGAACGACCCCAAATATAAATTTGCCTTTTCTCAAAATATTTTGTACACAGTCTCCAAATAAAAATTTGCCTTTTCTCAAAACACTTTGTACACAGTCTCAGCCAGAAAATTTATAATGTCAAACATACAGTCTTGGCCATCAAAATGAATTTGCAATATCTCGAAAAATAGTACAATTAGAAAAAAAAACAATTTCAGCCAAAAAATTTACAATGCGACGAAATATACCGTCTTGGTAATTAAAATTAGAATATCTCATTCTGTAGTCTCTCAAAAAAGTACAACACCTAACATACAGTCTCAGGCATAAGATTTACAATACCAAATATACAGTGTCGGACATAAAAATTAATTTACAGTCTCTCAAAAAATAGGATAAAATATGCAGTTTTTGCCATAAAAAATTGGAATATGCAAGTTTTCAGTCTCTCGAAAATAGTATTGGCCATAAAATTTGTGATGCCACTTATACAGTCTTGGACAAAAAAATTGAGACATATAAGCTCACTTGCTCTGAAAAATAGTATAAACTCAAAAAAAAATACAGTTTCGGCCATAAAAACGATGACACTAAAAATACAGTTTTGGATCTAATGTTAGAATAACCGCCTTATATACAGTCTTGGTTATTAAAATTAGAATATCTCATTCTGTAGTCTCTCAAAATAGTACAATACCTGACATACAGTCTCAGGCATAAGATTTACAATACCAAATATACAGTCTCTCAAAAAATAGGATAAAAATATGGGAGTTTACAGTCTCTCAAAAATATAAAATAGATAAAAAATATGCAAGTTTACAGTCTCTCGAAAATGTTGTAGTATCGGCCATAAAATTTGCGATACCGCTTATATAGTCCAAAAAACTTGAGACATATAAGCTCACTTGCTCTGAAAAATAGTATAAACTCAAAAAAAAGTATAGTTTCGGCCATAAAATGTACGACACTAAAAATACAGTTTTGGATCTAATGTTTAAATATCTAAATTTAAAGTGTTCGTCCAACAGTATGAAACCATATAGTCTACTTCATAAAACAAGTATATAAGCTTATATTTACAATACCAAATATACAGTATCGGACATATAAATGAATTTACAGTCTCTCAAAAAATACGTTAAAATTATATAGGGTTTCGGCCATTTGTAATATGTCATGATCTGTCTTTTTTTTTTCATTGTAATCAGTAATGTTTATAATTTCATCATGGAGAGATATACGTAAGAACAACGTTTACAAATTATGAAATTTTATTAACAAAATAATCGTTCTTCAATTGCAACTTTTCGTGCGCTCATTTTCATCTGAGTGGTGGGGTAAATAAACAAAAATGTCGATTCTGGTGCGAAGAAAATCTACAAATTATTCATGAAAACCATTACATTCACCTAAATTGACAGTTTGGTGTGGTTTTTGGTTTGGTGGAATCATAGGTCAGTACTTCTTTCAAAATAAAGCTGGTAATACCGTTACTGTCAATGGAGAGCGGTATAGATCGATGATAACCAATTATTTATGGCCGAAATTGGAAGAAGTTAATCTTGACAACATCTGGTTCCAACAAGACGGGGCTACGTGCCACACAGCACGTGCAACAACCGAATTATTGCGAGAAATGTTTGGAGATTCGATTATTTCAAGAAATTGTGACATTGAATGGCCTCAAAGAAGTTGTGATTTAACACCATTAGACTATTTCTTGTGGGGTTATTTGAAGTTGTTGGTCTTTAGCAATAATCCAGACTCTCTTCAAGCTTCAGAAGTCAATATTGAACGTGCTATTCATGACATACGACTTGATTTAGTGGAAAAAGTGCTCGAAAATTGGGTTCATCGAATTCGTTCCTGCAAAAGAAGTCGTGGAGGCCATTTGAATGCCGTTTTATTCAGAACTTAATTGTATCGATTGTACTTCACATTAAATAAAAATCATTTGAATTTCCTTAACAATTAGTGTGCTTTTTTTGAAAAGAAATCATATCACTCTTATTCGAAAACCCTTTATATACAGTCTGAGCGATGAAATATACGAGACCAAATACACAGTCTTTGCTATAAAAAATTGGAATGTGTACAATAAGTTTACAGTGTCTCAAAAATTGTATCAGCCGTAAAATTTACAACGCTGCATACACAGTTTAGGACATAAAAATTGGTTCTAATAAATAACAATTCTCTGAAAAATACTATAAACTCAAAAAAAAAAAGTATGGGCCATAAAATGTAGGACAGTAAAAATACAGTTTTGGATGTAATTTTAGAATATCTAAAATTATAGTCTCCTTAAAAAAATGTTTAAAACCTTATAAATTTATAATGTACATTATCAAATATACAATCTTGATCATAAAAAAAATAATATAATATCATATATATAGTTTTGGCCATAAAATATACGATAACAATTATACAGCCTTGACCACAAAAAGACTGCTACTATGGTAAATGAACAATTTTTGCCATAAAATGGAGGACTTTATTACACTTTGGCTGAGAAAGCCTATTATATCAACAATAATAGATAAAAATTTGGCAACAATAAATAATTATAGCATGCACAAGTCTGTATATTGAGGTATACAGTCACATCCAAAAATAGTAGAACAAAACAACATTTAGAGATTAACTTTGTAAAAAAAAGGGCATAAAAATATTGATAAATTATATTAAGCAATAATAATTATAATAAACAGAATTTAAATTGTTTTCACGAATAGGAAAACAATTATTTTTTACCAAAAAAGAACAGATTTCTTTTTATGAATTTTTTAATATGTTTTTTATTTAAAATAATTATCATAGTTGCAAAAAAAAAGATAATTTTATAATAATATTATGGATTATGAACTTACCTTGAGTACAATTGATAAGCTACTTGCAGTTGCAGACTCAGAGAAGACACTATCATGAGATTGTGAAAGTGCATCACGATTGAAATCGCTATAAAAAAGGAAAAAATATTTTATAAAAAAAAAAAAACAATATATTAAAAATCTATATTTAATGTCATGTAAATGAAAGTAAAATTAAAATCAATATGTAAGATGGTATCAAACGCATAACCATTCAAACAGTAAGTATTTTGGAGGTGAAAATAAACTTAAAACGGAAAAAATTACATATGCCGCTACAAAATATTCGTCTTCATTATGAGTACATTTTGCCATTTGTACTGATAATGAGTATCTATTTACCGATAAGATAATATTTATTCTAGTGGGTGTTGATGTTTTATTGTATTTTCGTAATATTCCTCCTATATTCGTATCTTTATGATACCATAGTATCTATCTGCCCTTAGGAATACTCAAATATTCATATAGGAAACAGGCAAAAACTAAGTGAGCATAAAATTTTCTTTACCTTATATGGCTTCTGGGACATTTTCACATGAAATTTGATATAAAAAAAAGTATTCCCCGAGATGATAAAGAAAATAAAAATTCTTTAAATATGATATTTTCAACAAAAAAACGTTTTAACTCAGGGAATAATTTAATTTGTTAAATTTTCACTGGCAATATTTCAATAATATAAACTAAAATATAAAAATTTTAAATTATTATTTTCCAAGAAGATAAATAAAATTAAACTAATTTAATGGTACTTAAGATTTAGCCAATTTGCGCTTCAGATAGTAAAGTTAAATAAAACTTACTTGAAATTCAGATTTCAATAAAACTTTTATTTTAATTTAATAATTAGGCTTTGCCATTAAGCAAAAAATATTTTCTACGACAAGATTTTTTGCAAATTTCGACCCTTTTGATAATTTGTTTGCAGACTTGGCCATTATTTGACGGATGTTGATTTTTAAATGCTCTAAACCTTAATCAAATATGAAAAACACAAATAGCATCAAATCGCACGATCTTAGAAGCAAATTGGTATCATCTCAAATTCGTATCACTGATCTCGACATTACGCGTCCTAATAACTTTTAGTTTTGTCAATATTTACCATATTGTGTGGCTTGTGGCGACATTTTTTTAGAACCACATACAGTTTAGGTTGAAATCTTTAAGTTTGGACCAAAAGAAAAGTCGGTTATTACAAGACCATAGCACTCAGAATTGATAGTTAAGGGCTTCTTTACTTAATATTCATAGAAAGATGGGCTTATTGCACCTTCAGACAGACAGTTTTTGCAGATACAATGGCTTATCCATAGTCAATTGTAAGATACAGCAATTTTTTGAGCGAAAAATGAGTCTCAGCGCTGAAGAAAAATCTATTTAGACAAAAAAGCGACTTCGTGGCTACGGCGGAAACGCGATTTTTGTACAAAGTTTTTTTTTATCTATAATGTAAAATGGCGAACCTTTCTAACTAATCCTCTTACATGAAATATATGAAAATTAGAGTTCTGTACTTTCCGAATCACGAAATGGGTTAACTTTTCATTAATTTTGATTATAAATATTCCTAAAAATTATATACAATTTTTTTAATATGTACCAGGTGTATAAGCTTAAATTCGCTTTTTGGTTATAGATGGCGTGAGTGAGCGTATTAAGCTATTATGGGCACGCACAACTTTTTTTTATGATTTTGACATCTGTCAACATTTATCAGTGCAAATTGTCAGCAATTTCGTACAAAAACATACATTTTTACTTTGGTAATCATGTGTAGTTTTGTGCCAGAAAAAGAGCATATGCGGGAAGCTCTGCTTTTCTGGTCCAATTTAAAGAAATCGGATGCCGAATCGTATCGAATGCTTATGGACGCCTATGGTGACAGTGCTTCATCGGAAACAACGTGCCAAGATTGGTTTCGTTGGTTTAAAGACGGCAATTTTGACTTGTGGGACCCAATCGCAAAAAATGCTCGCGGAGCAATTGGGTGTTACTCAACCAGTTTTATTTCCATGCGTCTGCGTGCCATGGGGAAAATTTTAAAAATCGAAAAATGGGTGCCGCATGAATTGAATGATAGGCAGATGGAGCGACGCAAAAATACATTCGAAATCTTGCTCGCCAGACAAAAAAGAAAGTCGTTCCTGCATCGGATTGTGACATGCGATGAAAAGTGGATATATTTCGAAAATATTAAACGTAAGAAATCGTGGGTTGATCCCGGCCAACCATCAACATCTTCCCCAAGATCAAATCGCTTCGGACGGAAGACGATGCTGTGCGTTTGGTGGGATCAGCAGGGTATCGTCTACTTTGAGATGTTGAAACCTGGTGAAACTGTCAATGCCCACCGCTACCACCAACAACTGATCAAATTGCACCGTGCTCTGCGACATGAAAAGCTGATTTTCCTCCACGACAACGCACCATCGCACACGTCAAAAATGGTCCGAAACTACTTGCAGACACTCAACTGGGAGGTGCTACCTCACCCCGCTTATTCACCAGACCTGGCCCCTTCCGACTACTATCTGTTTTCGTCGATGGGCCAAGCGCTCGCTGAGCAGCACTTCGATTCTTACGAAGATGTCCGAAAATGGCTTGATGATTGGTTTGCTTCGAAAGAGATGGAATTTTTTTGGCGTGGTATCCACAAATTACCCGATAGATAGGAAAAATGTGTAGCTAGCGAGGGTTTATACTTTGAATAAATTTGTTTTTGCTTTCTATGAAAAACCCATGTTTTTTGACTAAAAAACAGCGGATTTAAGCTTATACACCTGGTAGGTATAAGAGACCGGTATTAAATGCCTAAACAGATTTACCGTGACACTTTTTGGGAGGAGAGTGAGAATGATGCGTGAATGAGGCTACAAACGGGTGAAAGACGAAGGTCGGTTCTGGTTGTACTTTCGGGTCTTGGCGAACCCGCGTACCTAAACTGGCTTAGCGGTGTCTAGGGATTTACAAGATACCTTACCGTAGCTCAATGAGCGGAGTACAAACAGAAGTACTCTTAAAACAAAAATTAGTACTACGCGAATTGGAGAGCTCCATGGTGTTGGAATACACTGTGCCCGACAATGGTGAGACGCCTTAGGTAGCAACGTGGTGGCTGTGGTTAATACCCATATCGCGGGTACGGTCTCCGGATCGCTGGTGGGAGATACTTGTAATTATCTCGGGCGCTGTCACTACTTATGACAGTAGAGGTTTAGATAGGCCTCGCCGCTAACAGTTGGAGTAATCAGATTATAACTGGTTACTGTACGTAAACTGCCAGTAATGATTATGCGTTAATCGAGTGTAACTCAATCCCTATGGTCGCAGGAGACTCGTGGTTTTATGTTTAACGACAGATAAATCACGTTAAATAATTTATTATTACTGTTCACGGACTGTATAACATATGGCACCGTCTTGGTGCTGACTCTCAGCAACATTCTGACGTACTGCTTCGATGTGTTGTGTTAAACGACTTTTTGAAAGACAGCCACAGTATTTACGATTACTAATTGATCCAGTCTCGTTAAATTTTGATAATTAATCCCTTCACAATCGATGATATATTTTTGTACGAAAATTCCAAACTGCAGCTGCCAAACCATCATTATTTTTAAAATATTACTCAACAATGAAAACATGTTGTTCTTTTTGCGTAAAGCTCCATTTTGAATAACCCTGAACTGTCAGCTGTCACGCTCTCTTTTTATTTCGTTGGCAACACTTTACCGCATAACTGACGCAAAATTCAAATCTTTTGCATGAAGTTTGGAATATCCTATATTGATAAAAAGTTCTTTGAATAAATTTGTTTTTGCTTTCTATGATAAAAAATGTTGTTTTTGTTGACTAAAAAACAGCGGATTTAAGCTTTTACACCTGGTAAAAGAAGTTTTTTAAAAAATTAAATTAAAATATGTTTTCGAGATTAAAATTATTTTTAAAAAAAACTCCATTTTTTGTACCATTTTTCTTTCGAAAGAGGAAAATAGAAGAAAACTACATTATTTATTAAGAGACTTACATTTATATAAGATTTAAAAATGTAGCATATAATATTTAATAACAGCCATTTTAATCAAAACTCGATAATAAAAACTGACTGGACTCTGTCCATATCCGCTAACAATAGCGATAAATATTAATTTCGACATTTTTATATTGTAAAAGAAAATATTATTTTAAGAGTTGATAAGTTTTTATTAACCCCTCCAAAAGTGTCTGTAGTTGAAATTTTCAATTTTTTATTACATTCTAGATAATCTGCGATGGTAACTTTCATTTTCGAAGCTTTTGGAAAACCAACAAACATAGCACAATAGGAGAAGGTGTTGATTATTATCATTATTATTGATACATTACTGTACTACTAAATGAAATATTTTTCCTGTACCGTCAATCTTTTCACCTATTATAGTCAGATAAAAAAAACGGCAAAACTTTTAGACTCATTCCTCTAATGCGATTAGAATTATTTATGTCTTAATACCGGGAATAGATAAAATATGAACCACCAACATACCGGAAACCGTCCATCCACTGGGGTGTGTCGGAATAAATTAAAAACGGAACAAAATGTCCGCCAAAAAAAAAAACCAAAAACAAAAAAAACTCTTCTTAAAAGTTAGTAAATTTTATATTCAGGTTCGGTATGCCCTTTAAATATAGTGAATATAAATACTATATTTAGTAAAATGTACGTTAAAATTTATTAACTTTAACCAAAAATAAAAACTATTTTCGATATAAAAAATTATAGTTTTTTTTTCACAAAATAAAAGCACTGAAATTAATAACAATTTTTAAGATTTTAATTTCTTCTATTCGATTTCTTATAATTTTATGAATAATTATATTTTTTTTATTATAATAATAAAAAGGAAATTTACCAGTTTTTTTTTTTAAATTTAAAATTTTTTTAAAAAAATTGTTCTTTAGCTTATATAGAATTTACCGGTTTTTTTTTTAAAAATCCAACCAACTATCAATAGTTTTGAAATACGAGTAATTATTCACAATTAACTTCCGTACAACGATGATAATTCACTTAATTAAGTTAGGCTCCTTTTGCTATAATACCTTACAACCACTGAAAGAATACGTATAAGCCATTTTGGTTATACGAGTACACCTGCCATATTGGGCACGTGTTTCTAACGGAAATGTCGTCGTTAAATAAATTCTATAAATTCAATCAAGAAAGTTTTTTAGAAGAATAAAAACAAACGTGATTTATGATTAACTGAGAACTAACTATAAAAGAATTAATATTATTTGCGTTATTTTTTTTTTTTTTAAAGAAATTTATTTAAATCATAATAAAATAAATGGTGAAGTTTTTATTGATTTAAGTTAAGACACGTTTCAAAATTTTCTAATGAAAAAGTTTTTAAATTAGAATTTTTTTTAGTGAAATTACATTGGTAATCTTTACATATTTAATTTTTCTTCTAATATTTTATAAATTATAAAAATTTTTAAAAGATTTTTAAAACAAAAAAAAGTTATAATCCATCAAAATGCAAAATTTCTCGTCGTCATCTTTTTTCTTAGACAACTACCATAACTAATTGCATAGTATCAGGCGCACCTTTAATTGCTTCAAATTCAAAATGATATCACTCCGGTAATAATTGATTTTTTATAATTTTTATTCAAATTTCATAATTTTTAAACAGTTTTTTTTTACTCTTCCTATAGAATAATAACACAAACACGTTTCGGTTAGTAAGTTTCTCTTAAAAATTGAAAAAAATTTGTAAATAATCCAATATAAATAAAATTTAAACACAAAAAAAAACAGAAAAAAAGTATGGTTATAATATTATAGATTACGTACGATTTCATTTACGCGTAAATGTAAACTGAAATGAATTATTTCTGACACAATAATTTCCATTGTAAATACATTATTATCAAAATAATGAAATGACGAAAACACAACAAAGAAAGAAAGAAGAAAACAGTGCATTTTCCTTTTCGTTCATTTCGTTTACTTAAATTAAACTCATATCAATTTTGAAGTACATATCGATAAGAAGTCATTATTTTTAGTGGTTTACTTATTAAAACATAGCATTTCAATTAAATGTAAAAAGAAACAAAAACAAAAAATTGTGTGTGCTTGCTTAAAAACAGTTTCAATAATCTTTATTATTATTATGTACTCGTAAAATTCATTATTGTAATAGAAATAAATTTTTTTATGTTTTAAGTTAGAAACTTTTATATAATTCGAATGATTTTACAACCAATAATATTGCATACAACAATTTCTGTTTTCACAAAACGCGAACGAAACGAATTCTGTAACATTTAACGTCCTCAATAATTAACATACATACACATATATGAAAATGTTTGATAAATTTTTATATTTTCCTATAAAAGGCGATATAAAATTTATTGTAAAAAAAAAATTATGATTAAAAACTGATTAAATAGAGGAACGTATAATTTTCAAGTAAGAAACGACATGAAAAGTTTTATGGAAAAAATCTATTACAATATATATAATGAAGTTATTATTCAATAACTTAAACATTACATGAGTTAAAGATTGTCTAGATTTAAATATATGAAAATATTAGGGGAAAAAAGTCGATTCAAACTTGATAAAATTGCAATCAGATTACAATTATTAAAGGCCAAAAAATCACAATCCCCTAACAAGATAAATTACAGCTTCAACTTGTAGCTAATATTAGAACCAACGCAAAAAAAACTTATTGAATTGCAAAATTTTTTTTCACTTTTAAATTTTACAATTATTTAAATACTAGTATTGATAAAAGTATATACAAATTCTTAAAAATATATACAAGAACCTGAAAGCGAAAATAAGAATACAGAAAGAGTTAGTGTATAATTCCCTATAAAAAGAGGGGTCCGACAGGGAGACCCACTGTCACCCAAACTTTTCTCGGTGGTGCTTGAATACATACCATATTTAGACGTCTCGAATGGAGTCAATATGGACTAAACATCAACGGAATGCAACTAAACCATTTAAGATTTGCAGACGATCTAATTCTAATCTCTGAAGACCCGAGAAGCCTGCAAGAAATGCTTGAACAGTTGGTGTACGAAAGTGATAAAGTCGGACTCTCCATGAATAATACAAAAACCAAAGTAATGACTAATTCCGACAAAATCACCATTATAGTCAACGGCAACAAAATAGAATACGTCGATGAATATATGTGTACATACCTAGGACAGATAATATCGCCAAAAGACCTTACAACCAAAGAAATAAACAACAGAGTACAATTAGCATAGAAAAGATACTGGTCTCTTAAAGAAATTGTCAAAAACCCGCAGCTACCACTTAAAGCTAAGAAAAAAATATTTGATTCCTGTATTCTACCTATTATGACATTCGGTCGTCAAACTTGGAGTCTAAGAAAACAAAATTTACACAAACTAAAAACCTGTCAACACAGTATGGAGCGAAGTATGCTCAAAGTCAAGCTAAGAGACAAAGTAAAACTAGGAACATTACGAAACGAAACTAAAATTAACGATGTGACATACATCGTTGGGTGTGTCCCAAAAATAACAGGTATTTATATTTAAATCATACAACATGCAGCGCCATCTATTGTAAATTTGTAGCATAAAAAAGATACATTCATCCTCTTTCAAACGCACCTAAATTCATGTAATCGGATGACAGATGGGAGAGTTACAGCCATTTCAATAAAAAAAAGTGTGGTAATGTTACAAAACAAAAAAGAGCAAATATAAAATTTTGTGTTAAACTTGAAAAAAAATTCTCTGAGACATACGAATTGATGAAAAAAGTTTATGTTGATGATTGTATGAGTCGTACTCAAATTACACGATTTAAAAATAGTCGTGAGGATTTAAAGGACGACCTAAGGCCAGGTCGTCCAGAAGATAAGGAATAAATAAGGAAAATGAGCTAAGGATGCAACCGAATGGTGTCCAAGACAAAATAAAAGAAAGAAAGGCAGGCAGCATCTGAGATGGCAGGACGATATTTGGAAAGTAGCCGGTGTTACTTGGAAGAGGACGACTCACAACCGGAAAGTGTGGCAAGTTCTAGAGGAGGCCTTTGCGGAAACGCAAGACAATCTCAAAACCGGTGTCAATTAACATAACTTTATTTATGTATTACTTATCAATAATTTAGATTGTTAAATAAAGGCTATTATTATTATTATTATTATTATTGATAAACGTAATTACTCGTAAAAGTTTTAATTAATGTAAATTAAGAGAGCATTATTGATTAACGTAAAGGGTTATGGGGCTTAAATACCCAATAAAGTTTCTTCTGTAATAAAACAATAAAGTTTTCTTTTTAAAAAAAACACACTAATTGTTAAGGAAATTCAAATGTTTTTTATTTAATGTAAGTAAAATCGATACAATTAAGTTCTAAATAAAACGTTATTCAAATGGCCTCCAAGACTTCTTTTGCAGGAACGAATTCAATAAACCCAATTTTCGAGCACATTTTTTACGAAATCAAGTCGTATGTCATGAATAGCACGTTCAATATTGACTTCTACACATAAAGCTTGAAGAGAGTCTGGTTTATTGCTAAATGACCAATGACTTCAAATAACCCCACAAGAAATAGTCTAATGGTGTTAAATCACAACTTCTTGGAGGCCATTCAATGTCACAATTTCTTGAAATAATCGAATCTCCAAACTTTTCTCGTAATAATTCGGTTGTTGCACGTGCTGTGTGGCACGTAGCCCCGTCTTGTTGGAACCAGATGTTATTCCAACAAGACGGGGCTACTTCTTCCAATTTCAGTCATAAAAAGTTGGTTATCATCGATCTATACCGCTCTCCATTGACAGTAACGGTGTTACCAGCTTCATTTCGAAAGAAGTACAGACCGATGATTACACCATACCAAAAACCACACCAAACTGTCAATTTAGGTGAATGTAATGGGTGTTCATGAATAATTTGTGGATTTTCTTCGCACCAGAATCGACAGTTTTGTTTATTTACCGCACCACTCAGATGAAAATGAGCCTCATCGGAGAAGATGATGAGCGCACGAAAAGTTGCAATTGGAGAACGAATATTTTGATAATAAAATTGAATAATTTGGAAACGTTGTTCTTGCGTATATCTCTCCATGATGAAATTGTAAACATTACGGAATACAATGAAAAAAAAAACAGAACATGACATATTACAAATGGCCGAAACGTCACTTTGAAATCATATCACTCTTATTGGAAAACCCTATACCATAACGGATTATCCATTTCGTAGTTCGCAAAATACGACCATGCTATTAGACAGTTGTCTAATACATGTTCTATCGAAGATAGCATTTGTTTGGTTTAAAAGGTTTGCCATTTTATATTATACCATATATCGTTTAGCTATCTAACAATGCGTTACTTTTTACAAAACTACTGATTCTGTCGTTGCAACATTTCACGCTTTTTCGAACAAGACTTTCTTTAGCGATGAGGCCTTATTTCATACATGGAGGCAACGTTAATATAGAGTGATCCATCTAGCGGTTGCATTTTGAACCACTATTTATTTGAAGTACTTGTGAGTGTTAAATGTCATTACGAATTGACAGATTGTTAGTTGAAAGTCGGAATTTTACGAAATGGTAATCCATATGCTTGAAGAAAACTGGGAAATATTGAGAACTTACTTCCAAAGTGGTGAGTCTTCAACCCAAACAGTGGGAAATTAAAAAAAAAATGAGCAAAGATCGTATTCCATCACGTCAACTTGAGTTCGCGAAACTGGTTTGTTAGTTGCCAAAGCAACACGTTCCCGCTCTAATACAGTGCGTACGACCGAGAATATTGCCGACGTTGCTGAAAATGTCCGTGATCATCCATCAACATCAACTCGGCACCGTTCTCAGGAATTGAACATTTCTCGGACTTCTCTGTTGAGAATTTTGCACAAAGACCTCGGTATGAAAGCTTACAAAGTTCAATTAGTCCAACAGTTAAAGATCAATTGTTGGAAGATGATCATTTTTACTCAAAAATCATCTTTTCGGATGAGGCCCATTTCCACCTTGGTGGGTATGTCAACAAACAAAATGGTGGCATCTGGGGCTCAGAAAATCCATACGTCACCATGGAAAAGCCGATGCATCCACAACGAGTCACGGTTTGGTGCGGATTTTGGACTGGAGGCAGCATTAGCCCGTTTTTCTTCGAAAACGATGAAGGAGTCGCCGTTACGGTCAATGGTGAGCGCTATCGTGGCATGCTCAACGAATTTTTGTTTCCAAAAGTTGAAGAGAATGGCATGGACGACATTTGGTTTCAACAGGACGGGGCCACTTGCCACACAACCAACGTAACAATCCAACTTTTGGGTACTGCTTTCGAAAACCGAATAATCAGTCGAAAATTGGCCACCTCGGGGCTGTGATTTGAGCCCGTTGGATTATTTTCTGTAGGGAGCCGTTAAGAATAAATGTTACGCAAGCCATCCAGAGACAATTGAGGCCTTGAAACACGAATCAAAGTTGCCATTAAAGAGATACAGGCCCATACAAACTGAGAAATTGGGTCGAGCGAATGGGGTACTGTAACGCCAGACGTGGCAGTCATTTAAATGATGTTGTGTTTCATTCTTAAATTTCAAGGTTCAATCTTTCTAATATGAAACTTTTAAATGGTCCACCCTGTATGTCAAATTACCATATATGGGGCTCTGAAAATCCACAAGTGACAAGCCACCGCATTTATTCTCTGATGAGTACTTAGGTCTGAAGGTAAAACAATAAAGTAAGATGGACTGTTGCAGTCAATTCTGAGCGCTATGACCGTATGTAAATCGACTTTTTTTTTGGTCTGAACTTGAAGATTTTAATCTGGACCCATTAAAAAAGAAAAAAAAATTCTTCTTAGTTCCTATAGGTAAATTTTGGCTTTATTACACGAAAAGTTTTGAGGTAATTTCTGGACTTGGTAAAAATAAATTAAGCTTAAATTAAGCCGTTCGATATTTTCTTACTGGCCTATGCAAAAGATCGTGTTTATGTAGATACTTCCAAAATTTTGGAGCAATTATTGTAAAAACCAACATCCCTCAAGTTAAACGCTTATCCAAAATTATCTCAATACAATCTGACCATGTACAAAGCCTCATAACGCACTTCAAGCATAATGGCAAAACCCGAGTAATATAAAAAAATAATTTTTTTTCTTTCAAAAACTGTATTTTAAGTATTTTTTAGTTAACGTTACTTTCCGAAGGGCGAATTCGGTAACTTTTCATGCTTGAGTCGTTGAGGGGTGTCGATTTGGAACAAGAGTATTGATATGAATTTTTATAATGAGACACAGGAATTTTAAGATCAATATTACGAAAATAAAAGTTAGCATCAACTAAAGTTGGGAAGTATTTTTGACTGGAGGGATTGAATTCGACGGGAGTTGGAAGGGCCCCAAAGTTCTAGTTCATAAGTCCATATTTATATTAGAGCACTTTGTTGAATAATATATCGGGTAAATGGGCTCCACGGCTTTACTGGCACGTACGCAATCTTTTGTTGATTGTTTTGCATAAATATGACTGAATTTCATTAATACGGCGATCAATTTCCTCTTTCAAGGTGGTAGTGGGCTTATTGGCATAAACCTTAGACTTAAAAAAAACCCCAAAAAAAAGCTGACAAACGGCGTTAAATCGCATGATCTAGCGGCCAGTTCTAAGAAAAAAAAGGGAAATTACACGCCCATGAAAAATCACTAATGCAGTAATTGAATTGTTTTTCTGGATATATGGCATGTGGCACCGTCTTGTTGAAACCACATCCATATCTTACAATTAAGTCACAAAAACTGGATTATCATATCGAGATATCGACGCAAAATTCAAATCTTGCATATCATTTAGAAAACCCTATAAAAGTCTAAGTAGTTGACGGTATTGTCTGCTGAGATCTAGTCTTTTAAGGCTTTTGTGTTGTGTCAGCTTTAATAACCAAGCATAAGCAAAGTCCTAAGTACTGAATTTAGTTTTAGGTTCTGATACTTGTAATATTTTTCTGACAATAAGATATATGTTATGGGAGGGACATCGTTCACGGCTGAGAGTAAAACTTACATGGACACATTTACGTCCGTTAACTTTTGGTTCTTCATCTGGTAAACCAGTTTTGTAACCTAACAATTTATTCGAATGCTAATTAAAAATATAATTAATTATTATATGAAAAATTTCTAGGCCAAAAATAAGTTTAACGACAAAAGATATTTTCCAAATAAAATAATTCATATAAATGTCTCCACAGATAATAAAAAAGCAAAAACCTTACGTTTTATAGAAAAACTATTTGAGCTTTCGCAGTTAATTAATAGAAAGTAGAAGTGAAATTTGAAATAATACATAAAAAAAAGAAAAAGTCTTTAGCGAATAAAGTTCTCCAAATACGATTTTATTAGACAATCAATTTCTTATTTGGGAATGATGGTCGCGTGTCCTAGCTTATCTATAAAAATATATTCAAAAAAGAAACCTTGCAATTTTATTGTATACATAGTTTAATGAAATATCATGAAAATAGAGAAAATGTGCGCAAATTCAAGGGCCCTATTACCAAAGAACATTTGTCTGTCAATTAAGAGGTCAAGGACGCAAATTTGATTCTATGACGTGTCTTTTGTCATTTTCTTAGCTAATTTCCCATTTTCAAAAGTAGCCTAAATTTTCAATGCCGCCAGACACCGTCTATTCTTATAGTATTTAATAAAATTCCGGTATTAATTGTATCTACACACGGTAGAGCATAGAATACATCTGAATGAGTCAGGGTGGGTTTATGCTGATAAATTTGCGAAAATCGTTAATAAATATTTCCATTTTCGAAAATGTTACCGGGAAACAAGGCTCAAAAAAAAATTCCCATAATTGTCGAAATAATCTTTTGTGTAGTGGCGTGTCCAATATGATTTAAAAAAATAAAAATACTTTTTAAAAATACACTGCAGTAGACGATCATTTCCATCAAAATTTATGAATAGATAATTTTCTAAATGCCATTAGATAAAAGGATACTTAGCCATTCGCATTACAGAAAATTCTAACGAAATAACTTTTATCAGACCAGAATTCACTAACAGACACTAAATGCGAATGCACCAGTCAACATAATCCGATTATTTAAGGGCTTGTCAACGGCATATCCTCTAATATTCATAATCTTTTTTGAAATTATTCTATTTAATCTGATTTGCATTTTTATCTTTTCCCAAATATGGTCAGTAATTTCTACAATATTATTTTTTTATTATTAAAAATGCATTTAAAAAAAAAAACCTAAAAACTGGAATTAACAAAAGAACATAAAATTTTCCTCACAAATTAATTAAGAATATAATTTATTAATTAATCCTGTTGCATGTTCATAAACTACTAATTTTCAATTTATTCACAAAAATAAGTAAAAGTAAATAACATAAAAATGGAAAAATTGCAATAATTTCGACTAAATGGGGAGACTGCGTGTTAATTGGTTAGGAAAATTTTATATAAAAAATATTGTACTATTTTTGATAAATTTTTTTTTTTTGGAATTCGGGGGTTTCGAATTTTTAAAAATTAAAACTTTTGAATGACCACATTTATTTTGTAGGAAATATAGTAAAAATTACTAAGAAGAAAATAATTATTTTTTTTGATTTTTTGTGAGGATATTTAATAAAAATATTTCAATTTAATAATATAAGTTGAAGAAAAGAGATAGACTGCAATACTGGAAATTAAAAAAATGTCCCAATTACAAACTGGAAATATTCTCTCATATAAGGGATTATCCAGATTTGTGTTGCAGAAAGGAAAATTTAATCAAAAATACTTTAGAGTAAGATTTTGATATAATATTTTTTCTATTATATACAGTCATACCCCGCACTTACGTACACTTTGGGACCGGAGCGTGTACGTAAAACGAAAATGTACGTAAAGCGAAACTACTGCTTTTATTGATGAATATGTATGTTTGAAACAAACTAAAACAATAAGTATATAAATAAAAAGAAAAAGAGCGATATATGTATGTAGTTTTACACTTTTATTTCGTACGTTTATATTTTTTTATGCTATATTTAACGTGTATTTAAAAAAAAAAAAACAAAAAACAAATTCTTATACATATTAAACAAAACTTAAAAAATAAACATAAACTTCAAAATTCAATAATATGTACTACATATTTAAATATAGAATTCAATTGGTAATATTGTAATTCAAATTTAATTGCTCGATGACGTAGAGAATGATGTATCATCTTCATAAGTGGTGTAATCAACCGCTAAACGCTTTTTTGCTGGTGAGTCAGGAGATGTAACATAGATGAACTTATTGAAAAAGTCTTGCGACTTCCTGAAGTGGATGCCAAATTACGATTTTCTTTTGATTTTGAGCTAGGTAATATAGTTTTTGTAGCAAAAAAATCTTTTTAAAAGAGCTTTGTTTACTATGTTTTTTTCATTTCCCTGTTAAATTCTGAATAACAGGAATATGCGTCCATAATTTCTTTGTTAACCTTTAAACTCCTCTCAAAATCTGGATTGTATTTTTCAAAAAGAGCCATTCCATTTTGAAAACATTGGAAAGTATCTGATAAAATTTTGGATGTTAGTCCTTCAGATTGAGTGGATTTTTCTGCGACATTGACATTGCCTACTAAATTTTCAGGTTGTATCTGTTCATTTAATTCTAAAAGATCTTCATTGTTGAGAGGTTCATCGTAAGTTTGAACTACATCATTTGAATCTACTTCTAACTCTAGATGATGCGCCATATCTATAATATTGCAAATGATTTCAGCGTTATTATATTTGTAATCTTCCCTATCTTTTGTCTCCTGCGGAAATAATTTATTCCAGGCCTCTTTCATTGTAGAAACTGAAATATCATTCCAGGTGTCTCGAATTGTTTTTATGCAATCTAAAATATTGTATTCCACCCAAACTTTTTTTGAAACTTTCCTACCTGAACCTTCTTTACTTCCCTACCTGTCAATTGCAGCAATTATTTTACTGAATGTTTTTTTTTAAATAGTTCAGTTTAAATAACGCGATAACACACTGATCCATGGGTTAAAGGATAGATGTGGTGTTTGGAGGTAAAAATTCAACTCGAATACGAGTATTATCGTTGCCTAAATTTTGCGGATGACCGGGAGCATTAACGATAACTAATAAAATTTTATTATTCCTTAACTTCAGCCGTAAAAAGGGGACTTTCCGTTTTTATACGATAACAAAATTTAAGTTTCATAAAAATAATGTACACACATACAAAAACACGTTGCTACAAGTGTACATTCATAATTTGTTATTCTGGTACAAAATTTTTTTTTCTATAAATTGCAAAACCAACAAAAAAATGTAAGTAAAAAAATGTTCTTGTACGTTAGTGTGAATCATTGTACGTATAATGGGCAAATGGGGACAAAAATGAGATGAACGTAAGTGCGAGTGTACGTAAAACGAGTGTACGTAACACGGGGTATGACTGCAGTTTGGACCCTGCCATTATTCATAAATATCACATTTTTTTAAAGGCCGTTATAATACAAGACGATATTTTTCAGGGCTCAATCCTTTTCAGGTAATTTTTAATGACTTGTTCTCACATTTCGGATCATTATTTAGCCATTGCATGAAGGATGTTGGTTTAAATATGTTCCAAAAATTTGAGAATTATCTATGTTAACACAGTTTTTTAAGCACTTTTATAAGAAACATTCCAACTGCGTTAAATTGCACGATTTTGGACGCCAAATGACATTATTAAGTTTTGAAATTACGCATCCTGAGAACTTTTTGCGCAATTAAGCAAAATTTGTCGTGTCGTGTGGCTTAAAGCGTCATTGTGTTGATACTTGGTTTAGATTATTAAATCTTAAATTTAAGTCTAATAAGCAAAATTGTATAAATTGAGTTCTAAAAAATCAGTTATAGCGCTCAGAATTGACGGTAACTGTCTCTTCTTCTTTATTTCTATAGAAAAAAACGGGCCAATGATATATTCAGACCAAAATACTCACCAAACAGTCACTTATCGCGAATACAAGGGCACCTTTATGATCGCTTGTGGATTTTTAGAGCCCCTTATATGCAATTTTGCTTATTGACGGCTCCACAAATCAAGAAATGAGCCTTATCGCAGAAGAAGCGTGAAACATGGCTAGAGCAAAATTAATCACTTTTGCAAAACACTTTTAAAATATTTAATGCGTTATTCGCGATTTAAGCTATCTATAATAAAAAAATGGTATACCTCAAACAAACCAAAAATTGTAATATATATTTATTTTCAATAGGAATTTTTTAAAGGAATTTTCTAAGGAAAATTTCTACTGAAAATGTCTACTGAAATTTCCTACTTTAAATGTTTACTGAAAATTTCTACTTAAAATTCCTACCGAAAACCCTACAGAACATTTCCACTGACAATTTCTACTGAAAATTTCTTCTGAAAAGTTCTGCTGAAAATTTGTACCCAAAATTTCTACTGAAAATTTCTACCAAATATTTTTACTGAAAATTCCTACTGAAAATTCTTACCAAAAATTTCTATTAAAAATTTCTATTAAAAATTTCTACAGAAAATTCCGTCCGAAAATTTCTACTGAAAATTCCTATCGACAATTTCTACTGAAATTTCTACTGTCAATTTCTACTGAAAATTCCTACTGAAAATTTCTACTGAAAAATCTTACTAAAAATTCCTATTAAAAATTTCTACAGAAAATTCCGTCCGAAAATTTCTACAGAAAATTCCTGTCGAAAATTCCTACTGAAAAATCTTACCAAAAATTCCTATTAAAAATTTCTACAGAAAATTCCGTCCGAAAATTTCTACAGAAAATTCCTGTCGAAAATTTCTACTGAAAATTCCTACTGATAATTTCTACTGAAAATTCCTACTGAAAATTTCTACTGAAAAATCTTACCTAAAATTCCTATTAAAAATTCCTACAGAAAATTCCGTCCGAAAATTTCTACAGAAAATTCCTGTTGAAAATTTCTACTGAAATTCCTACTGAAAATTTTTACTGACAATTTCTACTGAAAATTCTCACCAAAAATTCCTATTAGAAATTTCTATTGAAAATTCCTACTGGAAATTCTTTCCAAAAATTCCTATTAAAAATTTCTACAGAAAATTCCGTCCGAAAATTTCTACTGAAAATTCGTACTAAAAATTTCTACTGAAAATTCCTACTAAAAATTCCTATTAAAAATTTCTACCGAAAATTCCTACTGAAAATTCCCACTAAAAATTTCTACAGAAAATTCCTGTCGAAAATTTCTACTGAAAATTCCTACTGATAATTTCTACTGAAAATTCCTACTGAAAATTTCTACTGAAAAATCTTACCTAAAATTCCTATTAAAAATTCCTACAGAAAATTCCGTCCGAAAATTTCTACAGAAAATTCCTGTTGAAAATTTCTACTGAAATTCCTACTGAAAATTTTTACTGACAATTTCTACTGA
This sequence comes from Atherix ibis, assembly GCA_958298945.1. NCBI lineage: Eukaryota > Metazoa > Arthropoda > Insecta > Diptera > Athericidae > Atherix > Atherix ibis. The sequence goes on along the minus strand of OY282605.1, from coordinate 21,664,823 downwards.
AAATTCTCACCAAAAATTCCTATTAGAAATTTCTATTGAAAATTCCTACTGGAAATTCTTTCCAAAAATTCCTATTAAAAATTTCTACAGAAAATTCCGTCCGAAAATTTCTACTGAAAATTCGTACTAAAAATTTCTACTGAAAATTCCTACTAAAAATTCCTATTAAAAATTTCTACCGAAAATTCCTACTGAAAATTCCCACTAAAAATTTCTACAGAAAATTCCGTCCGAAAATTTCTACAGAAAATTCCTGTCGAAAATTCCTACTGAAAATTCCTACTGAAAATTTCTACTGAAAAATCTTACCTAAAATTCCTATTAAAAATTCCTACAGAAAATTCCGTCCGAAAATTTCTACAGAAAATTCCTGTTGAAAATTTCTACTGAAATTCCTACTGAAAATTTTTACTGACAATTTCTACTGAAAATTCTCACCAAAAATTCCTATTAGAAATTTCTATTGAAAATTCCTACTGGAAATTCTTTCCAAAAATTCCTATTAAAAATTTCTACAGAAAATTCCGTCCGAAAATTTCTACTGAAAATTCGTACTAAAAATTTCTACAGAAAATTCCTACCGAAAATTTGTACAGAAAATTCCTAGCGAAAATTTCTACTGAAAATTCCTACTGAAATTTCTACTGAAAATTTGTACCGAAAATTTCGACTGAAAATTTCTACCGAAAATTTTTACTGAAAATTCCTACTAAAAATTTCTACTAAAAATTCCTATTGAACATTTCTACTGAAATTTTTATCAAAAATTCCTATTAAAAATTTCTACAGAAAATTTCTACTGACAATTTCTACAGAAAATTCCTAGCGAAAATTTCTACTGAAAAATCTTACCAAAAATTCCTACTAAAAATTTCTACAGAAAATTCCGTCCGAAAATTTCTGCTGAAAATTCCTACTAAAAATTTCTACTGAAAATTCCTACCAAAAATTCCTATTAAAAATTTCTACCGAAAATTCCTACTGAAATTCCCATTAAAAATTTCTACAGAAAATTCCGTCCGAAAATTTCAACTGAAAATTCCTACTGAAAATTCTTACCAAAAGTTCCTGTTAAAAATTTCTACAGAAAATTCCGTCAGAAAATTTCTACTGAAAATTCCTACTAAAAATTTTTACAGAAAATTCCTGCCGAAAATTTCTACTGAAAATTCCTACTGACAAATTTGCACTGAAAATTTCTAATCAAAATTCCTTCTAAAAATTTCTACCGAAAATTCCTATACTGAAAAATCAACTACGTGATATATATATTTGACAGCTGTCAAATGACGTTACTGTACTTTCCTTATTACGAAATGGATAAAATGTAAAGAATAATTTTTATAAAATTTTAAGCAGGAATTATTTGAAAACAAAGCTTTAATTTTTCTTTTCTCAACTAATTAAATTGATAATTATAACTTTGTAATTTTATAAAAAAATAAAAAATTTCTGGAACTTTTTATCAACAAATAAAATTTTTTTTTGATTTGCAGAAAGGAATTTGAATTAGGCAAGTTGGCGGGAGGCTATTTGAGCAAGGAAAAATTTATCTATGCTAAACCAATAAAATAATTGCTTTAAAGTATGAAGTTGGGTTCACATGCCACATGTCAATAGATACAAAGAGACTACAGTATTTGCTGGTCGTTATTATTCCCCAATTATTCTCTACCTTCGGGTTATTCGAATATGGAGATTGTGTACATCATTCCGAGAAGGTGCAAACTAGGTCATTTGAAATTGGGAACGAAACTGGGTTTGATAAATATTCGAGCAAGCAGATTTCTGGGATTCGCTCGCCAGTGCAGCATTTGTCAAGGACATCACATAACAACCACTCACTCAATACGAACATGGAATTCTCCTTGCACTCACCTTTCGACTAGACGTCCCTCGCTCAAACTCCTTTGGTAATCAGTCATTTCTCTGCTCTCGGATTCGTCTTTGGGTTTCAGCACGTCTGCACTGTAGTCGCGGCTTTCTTTTCCGTAAAAGCCGCCTGAGGCTGACGTACTACCATGGAAGGGTTGCATTATATCAACCCCATAGTTACTGACGTTGTGTCGGCCAATCAGGTGGGCTGGATATGCAGCCGAGGACGACATTCCGGCTGTCGTGACGTCAACAGGTGAACTTGTTGTCTTGTAGTAGCCCGTCGAGTGCGCAGGACCAGCTGCAATCACGGTCGACGATGATGACATCTGTGACGTAGACGACGACGGCGACGATGCTGCTGTATTGGCGTCAGCATTCGCCAGCGTACGACGTCGAAATAATCGGCGAAGATTCCGTAAAGGATGAAACCGACGCCGTCTATTCTGATCTGTAATCGAACAAAGAAAAACAAAATTCGTTAAAATTGCATATTTTTATCAAGTTTTTCATTATAATTTTCCATCAAATTATTAATAATTAACCAAAAAATAATAAAAATTTAAAAGATATTTTTTTCAAGCAGTTATTGTTAATTTCTTTTGTTGTTTATTTTCAAAAAAGCACATAATATATTATCTCGTTGGTAGTTATTTAAGGGTTTTTTTTTTTGTTTTTAACAAAGGATCACCAATAATCAACGATAAATATTCTTTTTGCTCATCCAAAAGAAAAAGGTTTACTTAAACTTGTATTAACGAAGGAGGCAAGAGCTGAGGTATTCACTAAATATTTAGGCAATACTTATGCTCCACATGATGATATAAAAGACAAATAATAAACTTATAAAATAAACAACGAACGCATGTTCTCAATTTCGAAGGAATTTCCCCGCCAAAAATTTTAAACCCGATAAAGTTACAAAGGTGGTTTGATAAGTTTCCGGCCTAAAAAAAAAATCAACATTTTTTTGAGGTTTTTCTGGTTTTATATTTTAATATTATCTCCACAAAGACTAACACACTTTTCGTATTGATCGTCTAATTTATTTATATCATTTTTATAATGTGATTCATCGAGCTGCTCAAAATATCCATTTACAGCATCACCAACAGCAGTGTTGCTCTCAATTCGTTGTCTACCAAAATATTTTTTGAGGTTAGAAAATATGTAATAGTCTCAGAGTGCTAAGTCAAGTGAATAAGGCGGATGAACAAGCAATTAAAACTTTAGTTTGTCGCCATTACCTTGTTGGTCGACAAAATTGTCTTTGCCTTCTTTGGGGTTGGTTCACCTGTCCTTGTCCACAGTTTTGATTGTTTTTTACTTTCAGGACTGTAGTGATATACTCAAGTCTCTTCCACAGTTAAAAATCGACACAAAAATTCACTGGGATACCGCTTTTAGACCGCTAACTTATCAGTTAAAACTGTTTTCCGTTGCAACTTCTGGTCGGGCGTGACACCCACCTTGTGCAAAACTTCTACATACCAAAAAAATTAAGTTATATATTATTTACACGTTCTTTTGACTCAACTAGCTCAAACATTTTGAATCTGAAATCTTCCAGTACGATTTTTTTGATTTTTTTCAATTATTTCAGGAGTTGTTACCTCATTCAGTGCTCTTACATCCTTTTTTAAATGCACAAACCCACAGTTTTATTGTTGAATATGATGGAGAGCATTCTTTTAGTATTGAGTCCATTTCTTGTTTGACTTGAAACTGCGTTAAACCTTTAAAATTGAAATATTTTATAACTGCGAGTTTTTCCAATTTTTCAATTTTTTGTTAAATGAATAAATGCGTCTTGATACAAAGGCTGTCAAACGTTTAATAACAAAGCTATTGACCTGCAATCTTGTATGTGACTTAGTAAAGGATTGTGCTATCAAATTTCATTAGGAAATTAGATCTGCTAGCGCCATCTATGTGTTCAGCCAGAAACTTATCAGCCCACCCTCCTAGATCTGTTATTCTAATAGAAATACTCCTGGTTACCACCCTGAAGCAAATTTCCAAAAAAACACTTTAGCCATTCTGGACTCACCTGCAAACTCAACTATCTTTTCCAATATCATTTTCAAATGGCCGTTAAGTCGAAATTCTCAAAAATATATCATATTTCAGCTGGAGTCTCACAAGGTAGTATCTTTGGTCCCATTTTATCCTGACCTAAATTCTAATAATTTACAATCCCATATAGACAATCTCCAAGACCAATAACGCGATGAACGGTGAAGTTAAATGAGCAAAAAAGTGTTTACATTACTTTTACTCTTTGGCGATTGTCAGTTACCTTTTACACCTTAATGACTACGTGACCTCACAATGCACTAAAATGTGATAATTTTTTGGATAAGGTCCCACACACTAGACTTTAAATATTTAAAATAATCAGACTATATTAACAACTATTTATTGTAGATCACTGGACAACCATTCAAAATTAACAATAAATAGTAAACGTTTAATACATAATACCAGGTGTATAAGCTTAAATCCGCTGTTTTTTTAAAAAAACACAAATTTTTTTCATAGAAAGCAAAAAAAATTCGGTCGGGTTCGTAAGAATCGAAGTGTTACTCAGCGAGCACGTGACCCTTCGACAAAAACAGGTGGTAGTTGGAAGGGGCCAGATCTGGTGAATAAGTGGGGTGGGGTAGCACCTCCCAGTTGAGTGTCTCCAAGTAGTTTCGGACCATTTTTCACATGTGCGTTGGTGCTTTGTCGTGGAGTAAAATCAGCTTGTCATGTCTTTGTTGATAATCTGTCCTTTTTTCACGCAGAGCACGGTGCAATTTGATCAGTTGTTGGTGGTAGCGTTGGGCTTTGCTGATCCCACCAAACGCACACCATCGTCTTCCGTCCGAAGCGATTTGGTGTTGGGGAAGATGTTGATAGTTGGCCGGGATCAACCCACGATTTCTTGCGTTAAGGATTCTCGAAATATGTCCACTTTTTATATTGCCTGTCACAATCCGATGCAGAAACGACTTTCTTTTTTGTCTGGCGAGCACGATTTCGCATGTGTTTTGGCGTCGCTCCATATGCCTATCATCCGAGAGCATTTTTTTGCGATTGGGTATCGTCTTTGTCCAAAAGAGCCTGCAATTGATGGTTCTCAACCTTCCTAGGCCGATTTTCACGCTTCTTGTCGCACAAGTCAAAATTGCCGTCTTTGAACCGACGAAACCAATCTCGGCACGTTGTTTCTGATAAAGCACTCACCATAGGCGTCCATAAGCATTCGATACGATTCGGCAGCCGATTTCTTCAAATTGAAGCAGAAAAGCAGAGCTTCCCGAATATGCTCTTTTTCCTGCACAAAACTAGACATGATTACCGAAAGAAAAATGTATGTTGTTGTACGAAATTGCTAACAATGTGCACTGATTAATGTTGACAGATGTCAAACTCATAAAAAAAAGTATGTCGTGTCCATGATAGCTTAATACGCTCACTCACGCCATCTATGACCAAATAACGGATTTAAGCTTATATACCTGGTACAATTTCTTAAACCTATTTGGAATTACGGAATTTAATGTTGCGGTTCAACGAACCGCAAATCCTTTCATGATTTTAATGTTCCCTTTATTTATTTCCCGTTAACCTTACTCCTATCATCAAAAACTACTCATAAGAGAACTAAAATGACTGAGGTCTCAAGATTTATTAGAATCCTCTAACCCCACCGTTGAGTGATGTAAAACTGCTTGTTAAAATATATTTAAACGAAAATAAAAATTAGTAAACACTTTCTTATTAATCTAAAAGAAAAATTAATAAAAATTTAAAAGTATTTCGTATTATAAATAAATTATAATAATTCAACAAACAAAAACAAAACATATTTACGGGTATGCTAAGTTGAGCTTTCCTTTAGACCTTTTTAAAAATTGTTTTTTTTTTAGTATTGAAATAAATTAACAAATTCATAAACGATCAATTTATTAAAATAAACAAATAGTATCTTTTCGAAGTATTTTATGTTAAAAAACTTTCTCCAAAACAGTTTGCAAATTTTTAGAATAATTTAGCACAAAATAACATTATCACCAAATATTTGGCCATTTTCTGTTTATTATTTGTGATTTCGCTGATTTGTTCTTCTTCCCATGTACACTATCATGAATGGCTTTGATGGAGATAAAAAGATTCTTCACAGATTATTTTTTATGTATTTTTATTTTGTTATTCAGCATGTTTTTTTTTCTGTTGGTGTTGTTGACACAAATTCTGATGAGGATTAATTTACTAAAAACCTGAATTCATCAATGCCGCAGATTATCATCTGCACTATCGTCTTCTCATCATCATCAATATTACTTATAATCGATAACATCGACAATAATTTTATTCCCTCAAACAACACAAGAATGAATGCCCTTGTTTTCATCTAGACCAGAAATAAATATTTTCATTTTCAAAAGTTCCCAATTATTATTATTATTTTTCTTCTTCATCCGTTTTGACCAGTCTCTAAAGTCTCCATTCTTAATATTCGTAAAATTTCATATTGAAAACCTACACCGTCCGTTGTGGGGCAATGGAGACGACCAAATTTCCATTTCAATCAATGCTCATCAAGGTACATTTGCATCAACCGAAATAATGTTAGTTGATTTTTTGGGGCCTACAATAATTTTTTATAGTTTAACGGCCTCATTTTTAAAATTCTTTTCTATTAAATAAACAGACTGGAAAAACAATATTTTTCGTTGTTATAGAAAAAGTTCATAAATTTTATTTTTAAGACAACAATCTTTATTCCATTGTTATTGGAAGAAATGTGTAAGAAAACTTTTTCCATAATTTCTCGTCTTTAAAGCATCAAAGCATATTGAACACTGAAATAGGTATTTTTATATTCTTAGGGCAAAGAGTTTATGTATTTAATTATAGCGTTTTTATTTTAAGATTATTATTCTTATAAATGGGCTTTGTGAATATTTTATAAAATATTAATAAAGAGAAAAATACACAAACAAAAAGTGTTATAAAATTAAGATTCCTTTCATCTTATAAGAAAACAGGGCATCACTTATGAAAAAACTGATCAAGACCGATCAGAACTGACTATTTTCTTATCAAGGTAATGACTCCTATCGAAGTTGGCAATTTCATCCAATATATTTCCTTATTTTATGGAAAACTATCAAACCAATTAAACGAATAAATAATAAGCCTCCTTTCAATCTTGTTAAAAATATTTTGCCAAAACCCTCTACTATTATCCCCAACTCGTATCCCCAAATTTCGTTTAGATGGTTATCTATTCACTTTCTACTCCAAACACTCTACTATTCAGCATTATCACCGAATCGTCGATTTCTCTGCATCCTCTTTAGAAAGAAATTTATATGTTCCAAGGTGTATTTCCACACCAAAGTCAAACTTTGGATCGAGTTTGGCACCCATGCCTTCTCTGGAAGCTCCAGTAAATCCTTACCTCCACATATTGCATAATATCAGAATCATTGCTTACAGACCGGTATTTTCAAGTATATAAATCCAATCAATTCTCGAATATCTCTCCGTTATTCCATAATAACTGTGGTGTTCCACAGGGAAATATATTCAGACCCATGCTTTACGAAATTTATATTTATGGTCATCCAAAAAAAAAAGGTTTACTTAAACGCGAAAATATTTTTTTTTTTTAATAAATAAAAACACAAAACATGTTCCCAATCTCAGAAGAATTTTCTTTTCAAAAATTTTAAACCTGATAAAATTACAAGGGTGGCCTGATAAGTTTCCGGCCTGATAAAGAAATCAACATTTTTTTTGGCGGTTTTCCGATTTTATTTGTCAATATCACCTCCACAAACGACTAATACATTTTAGTTATACCATTTTTATAATGTGATTCGTCAAGATGCTATAAATATTCATTTACAGCATCAATAACTGCATCGTTTCTCTCACATCGTTGTCCACCGCGACATTTTTTGAGGTTAGAAAATAGGTGATAGTCGCTGAGTGCTAAATCAGATGAATAAAGCGGATGAGGAAGTAATAACTTTAGTTTTTTGACTTTAGAGCCATTGACTTTAGCGACGACTAACGAATGAGACTATTTTTCTTATGATGTGGTCGTATTTCAAATGCTGCAATAAATTTGCATGGATAGTTTTACCCTTTTTAAGGTAATGAATAAAGATTATTTCTTTTGCATCCAAGAAAACAGTTGCCATAACCTTGTTGGTCGACAAAATGTCTTTGACTTGTTTGGGATTGGTACACCAGTCCTTGTCCAATGTTTAGACTATTGTTTACTTTCAGGAGTGTAGTCGTCTACTCAAGTCTCTTCCACAGTTATAAATCGTCGAAAAAATTCACTTGAATTCCGCTTTAGAGTGGACCCATCCTCTACGAAATTTATATTTTACTGATTTTGCCAAATATCCTTTAAAAATTTCAATAATAATTTGATTATACAACAAAAAATATTGAGTATGATTTTCAAATTTTTTTATTATGTGTTTCTTTTTTTAAATTGAAATTTTTAATTTGTCCTTTCATCATTATTAGGAACGCTTTTACTTTGAATATTCAACGACAGGTGCCAATATGAGTAATTTATTATTGGTATAGGTTTTTTCCATTAGATCGTTACCTATTAAATATTGATAAATTGCACTGTATGAAATTTTATGGAAGCAGCTAGTTTTGATACTTGGAGTTTTTGGAAAGAAATAACAACGCGCAACCATTTTCACCGAGCACATTTCAAATTTAATTGGAAAAATTTAAGGAAAACTTAAAAATAATTGCTGGTAGTACTATTTTTAAGGAAACTGCTAGTAATTTAATTTTTTTTAACGATGATCATCTTCAATGAGAATAGCTTATTCTAAACTAAAGTCAAAGTTGTGAAAGATTTTAATAATAACGATCGACCTAATCTACTAAAGATCTAGTTAGCAAATGTTCCAACCACTGCTTTGTAGTAATAATTGTCAAGAAGTAAACAGCAACCAGCATTAGTGGCCTTATTAATTAAAAAATGAAAAAATAAACATTTATAGATAAATAGATTTAAGATACAATGAATCAATTCTGATGTATTTATCCTTTATAAATTAGAGAAAATTGTTTTAACAAAATTATGCTATTCTGCACTGAGAAAATATGTTTTCGCTTATTCAATATCACAACCATTTTTATTTTAAGAATTTCTTTGATGTAGAAAGGGTGGATTTGCTTTAACTTTTTTACCTGAATCTGCTAGAATTTTATTTATACGATTTTTCATTTGTTGTTTTATTTTTAGGATGAGATATTTTTTCAAGTTAGTATTTTTATCATTTTGTTATTTGTGGGTTGGTGGGACTTTACCATAGTTTCGTTATGATAAATTAATATATAATAGCTTGAAAACAAGTTTTTTACCTTTTTAATTAAATATTAAATAATATAAAAAAATATAGAAAACTGTTAAAATTTCTCCTGTTAAAATATAGACCAGTCTTCTACTGGTCGAGCTCCAATTCAAGTTAATCAAATTACAATAATTACTATTAATCAAAATTTAATTATCAAAAAATTTTTTAAATAGTAAAATGGTAAAAGTATTAAAATTGCAATGGATATAATTACAGGAACTACTTCACCTTATTTATTTGGAATTGATCGTAGAATAGCATAAGCTAATAGAAAATATCATTCTGGTTGAATATGAACTGGTGTTACTAAAGGATTTGCAGGGAAATAAAATTATCTGGGTCTTCTAGTATGAGTATGGATTAATTAGAGTTAATAATGTTAAAAGAAGTTCATCATAAAAATAATAAAAATTATATAATTCCTAAATTATTTTTAATAATAATAATAAAAATAATGTAGGACCTAAATTTCTTTCAAAAAATAAATAAAATATTGGGTCTTTAACTTAAAAATGCGGGATTGACAACAGATGGCATAACTTTTACACATGGTTTGTGTTAATAATAACTCATATGGCATTTTGGAGGTTAAACATCTGTCATTCATTCTCGATTAGTCATTGAACGAAATAGTGTAAACAATAAAGTTTTTTTTTTGCTTCAAAAATGTCGAATTTCGTACCAAAAAAGTCCCATTTGCGGGAAGTGTTGATTTACTTCTTCAATTTGAAAAAAAGTGCAGCTGAAGCACATCGATTGCTCACCGAAGCTTATCCTGAATATGTTCCATCGATTTCAACGTGCAAGAGATGGTTTGTGTGGTTCAGAAGTGGTGATTTTGACACGGAAGACAAAGAACGACCAGGTCAGCCAAAAAAAGTTTGAAGATGAAGATTTGGAGGCATTACTCGACGAAGACTGTTGTCGAACTCAAGAAAAAATTGCAAAATCATTGGGAGTCACTCAAGCAGCCATTTCAAAACGTTTGAAAGCAGCAGGATTCATCCAAAAGCAAGGAAATTGGGTCCCATATGAATTGAAGCCGAGAGACGTTGAAAGGCGATTTTGCATGTCCGAAATGCTGCTTGAACGGCAGAAAAAGAAGTTGTTTTTGAATCGAATCATTACTGGCGACGAAAAATGGATTCATTACGACAACCCAAAGCGCAAAAAATCATATGTGAAGCCCGGCCAACCAGCCAAATCAACGCCAAAGCCAAATATCCATGGCGCCAAGGTAATGCTCTGTATTTGGTGGGATCAGAAGGGTGTGATCTATTATGAGCTATTGAAATCGGGCCAGACGATCACAGGCGACCTCTACCGAACACAATTAATCCGTTTGAAGCGAGCATTGGCCGAAAACCGCCCGGAATATGCGACCAGACACGAAGCCATAATTTTCCATCATGACAACGCTCGGCCTCATGTTGCAAGACCGATTAAAAATTATTTAGAAAACAGTGGCTGGGAAGATTTTGCCTCACCCGCCTTATAGCCCAGACCTTGGCCCGTCCGACTACCATTTGTTTAGATCCATGCAAAACGCCCTCACCGGAATACACTTCACTTCAGAACAGGGCATCAAAAATTGGCTCGATTCATTCTTGGCCTCAAAACCGGAGCAGTTTTTTTTGGCGCGCAATCCATATGTTGCCAGAAAGATGGGAAAAAGTAGTGGCTTCCGATGGACAATACTTTGAATAAAATATATTTTACAAATTTTCAAAATAAACACTCAAAGTTTGCCAAAAATCCCGCATTTTTAAGTTAAAAGTTTTTTATTTTTATTTTTTTTTAATTATTTTTTTATTTTATCTACAATTACAATTTTATTGTAACAAGCAGATTTACATAAAATTTTAATTTACGATCTTGTGAATCATGAAGTAAGAGTAAACACCCATCGGCGTTTCTCCAACTAACGGAAGTTAGATTCCTCTAGAAAATATCTAGGCCATTATAACTTAAGTCTCTGATGAATGTTTCCGGTGAGGTCAGTATAGGACAATTCTCTCACAAATGTATTATGATGATAGGATAAATGGGAGTGAAATTTTTTAAGAGCGGTAAATGCACAGGTCCTGGACAAAGGGAACATTTAGATCACGATCTATTACGTTGTTACGTACATAACATAAAAGGGGACATCAACAATTTTACGGAGTACCTTGGATTGTAAGGCGTGGACGCGATAAGAATTGGAACATTTCGTTAAACTTCAAAGTTAAATTTAATAAGTCCAAATAGGCTTTGTAATTTTATTGTAGATTGGAAGTTTACTTTTGATTGTTAGTTTCCAGCGTTTGTCAAGTAGTGGCGTCAAGTTGTTTTAGTCTAGTATGAGGGTTTCATGTTAATCTCTTGTCCAGGTAAAGTCTCAAATAACGCACTTAATCATATTGTGGAATAATGTTGCTATTAAGGTATAAAGGGGTAGGTTTTCCTTGACTAAGTGTGAAAGTAATGTGAGCACTTTTCTGTTCATTTACCTTCACTCTCCATCTCTTAAACCAGGACTGAAGGTTGTGGATATGGAATTTTTAATTGTTTCAAGTTATGTCAAGATTTGTATGGGTAGCAGGTACGGCCGTATCACCTGCATAAGTAGCAATAATAGTATTAGGATCAGATGGGATGTGATGGGTATAAATATTATATAAGATGGGACCAAGGATATTGCCTTGTGAGACTCCGGCTAGAATAGGATATATTTACGAGGATTCTGAGTTAGGAGAGATATGAATTTATGATAAGGTAGTATGTTGAAGGAAGAAAGCTCTTGAGTTTCCAGAAGAGTTCAGGATGCACTAAAACGATTCTAAAATCGTATATCTAAAAATACCTTAGGAGATATCTAAAAATACTCCTGGGCAATACTCTTTCCTCTCAAGAGAGGATGCAATATGATCGACACAACGCGATGGCTTTGCTCGATAGTGGAGTGTTCAGAGCGGAAACCAGGACTGGGTAGAGTCATTTTAATAGGAGTTTTTCAAATATCTTACCAAGAATTAGTAAGAGGCTGATAGGTCTATAGGAGGAAAGAGAATTAATGAGTTCATTTGGTTTAGGAATAATTTTAATGATAGAAAATTCCAGAGTAATGGAAAATATGTTGTGCGCACAGGATATCATTGAAAATGTATATAATTAAAACTAAAGCTTTTCGGGAAATTTGCTTAAGAACCGGAGCTGTTATTAGATCATAACCAGGAGCTTTTTTATTAGGAAGGCGCAGAATAGTAGATTTAATTTCTGAGGGCTTAAAATTTTTGTGGAGGAAGACTCATAGGTGGACTGTGAATAATAGTTTTTCGATAATATGCGATTTGTCTTCTATATCATCATGTGGATTAATACGAGGGTCGTTCAATAAGTCCTTAGAAAATCCAAGAAATTGCACTCGTAGTGTCGGTAAAGATTTTTTTTTGTAATTAGCTGTCAAAATTTCATCTCGATCCATAGCGTAGGTCAATTTGTATCGTCGATTAAAGTTAACGACATTTATTTGTGCATAACAATGGAAAAAAGCGAACTGTCATCAAACATCTCCATTTGAAAGGCTTAAGCACGAAAGAAATCAAAGCCGAGTTGGATGCAGTTCATGGCACATCTGCACCTGTGTTTGCGACAGTTTACAATTGGGTGAATGAATTTAAACGTGGCCGTTCATCCACAAAAGATGAACATCGTTCAGGACGCCCAGTTGAGGTGTCTACTCCTGAAATCATCGACAAAATCCACGATCTGATTTTGAACGATCGGCGAATTAAAGTGCGCGAATTAGTTGAGGCCACGGGCATATCACAAGGTACAGTCGCGTCGATTTTGCATGAAAAATTGTCTGTGAAAAAAATTTCGGCAAGATGGGTCTCAGAGGAGAATAAGCGCAATCGTGTAGTGACTCTGAGGCTATGTTGGCACTCTTTCCATCGCAATCCTGCCAAATTCCTTCGTCGATATGTCACTGTGGACGAAACCTGGATACACTACTACACTCCAGAAACGAAGAGACAGTCATCACAGTGGATTTTCAAGGGTGAACGGACTCCGAAGAAGGCAAAAACTGTGCCATTGGTCGGCAAGGTGATGGCCACGGTCTTTTGGGATTCGCAGGGCATTATTTTTATCGACTACTTGGAAAAAGGAAAAACAATAACAGGAGCGTATTACGCGTCGTTATTGCAACGGTCTTGCATCAGGAGCGTATTACGCGTCGTTATTGCATCTGAAAAAAATCCTCTTGCATCAGGACAATGCGCGTGTGCACACCTGCGCTGTTTCCATGGCCAAAATTGTGGAATTGAGAATGGAATTGTTGCAGCATCCCACTTATTCACCAGATTTGGCCCCGAGTGACTATTTTCTTTTCCCCAATCTGAAGAAATGGCTTGGCGGACGACGGTTCACTTCCAACGAGGACGTCATTGCTCAAACGGATGAGTATTTTGCAGAACTTCCGAAATCCTATTTTTTGGACGGGATAAAAATTTTGGAAAAACGATTGGAAAAGTTTATAAAGCTAAAAAGAGCTTATGTTGCAAAATAAAATTTTTTTTTTTTTAAAAACAGTTTTTTTCCATCTTTTTCTAAAGACTTATTGAACGACCCTCGTAGTATTCACCAGTTATCGTTATTTTGTTTCAGTGGGTGTAATGTTCATTTGTACGAGAGTATTCGTCTAGTGGCTTCCCATAAAGAAATATTGTCACTAAGCGATCTTATATAAATTTCATGCCGTTTATTATAGTATTTTATAATTTCCATTTTTAGTTCAGGTTGTAGTTGGTTAAGTTTCTGTTTGAAGTTAGGCATTTGTAAGCGTTGTCACTGCGGTCTCATTTTTATTTTTTCGTTAATTAATGTACGTATTTTAGTTGGTAAATTTTTTTATTGCGCATATTGTATATATATAAGGTGTTGTAAGTATTCTGCCATTATTTTGACAATAGATGGCTTTAGGAGTCTGTATCTCCCATTGTAAAAGTGCGATCGGGTTGTATCAGAAGCTTTTTTAGTACGAAAATCTTATATTTCTAAGATGGCGCTAGAAAGATAAGATTTCGTACTAAAAAAGCTTCTGATACAGTTTTGTGATTACTTGACTCAGTATTTTTTTTAGCACGCGTCAAAGATGGACACCCACAAAGAGAAAATATGCCATATTTTACAGTTTTTCTTCGATAAAGGCGAAAACGCAAGCCAGGTAGCTGAAAATGTGAAAAGTGTTTATAGTCCTGATACTGTAACAGCCAATCACGCGCAATTTTGGTTTCGTCGATTCCGTTCCGGTAATTTTGATGTCAAAGATGCATCACGCTCTGGAAGGCCAATTGTCGAAAATGTCGATAAAATAATGGAAATCGTCGAGTCCGACCGTCACGTAAGCACTGTTTCGATTGCCCAGGAGCTAAACATTGCACAAAAAACCGTTTGGATGTATGGGTGCCACACGAGTTATCGCAAAAAAACCTCATGGACCGAATTTCCATCTGCGAATCGCTGCTGAATCGCAACAATATCGATCCATTTCTGAAGCGGATGGTTACTGGTGATGAAAAGTGGTCACTTACGACAACGGTCGTGGTCAAATCGCGGTCACCCGGCGCAAACGGTAGTCAAGCCAGGATTGACAGCCAGGAAGGTTTTGCTGTGTGTTTGGTGGGACTGGCAGGGAATCATTTACTATGAGCTGCTCCCCTACAGCCGACTCTTAATTCGGACATATACTGTCAACAATTGGACCGTCTGAAAGAAGCAATCGCCCAGAAGCGGCCAGCTTTGGCCAATAGGAGAGGAATTGTATTCCATCAGGACAACGTCAGGCCGCATACATCGATAGTGACTCGTCAGAAGTTCCGGGACCTTGGTTGGGATGTTCTTATACCTGGCACCAAGTGATTACCACCTCTTCCTGTCTATGACGAATGATTTTGCAGGTGAAAAATTCGCCTCAAGAGAAGATTGTGAAAATCGACTGTCCCAGTTTTTTGCCAATAGGGACGAGGGTTTCTATGAGAGAGGCATTATGAAATTACCTCCAAAATGGCAACAAGTCACCGTTGAACAAAACGGTGCATATTTTACCTAAATCGTATCATTCTATCTATGCTAAATAAAATTTGCAATTTAATGCAAAAATAATGGATTTCTTTTTACGACAACTAATATATAGTGAAGTCATTTAAAACATCATTAATGTTGTTTGCTGATTTTAACGTTCGTTTCAAGTTAATCTGTTGGTCTAATTTGTTTCTTAATATGTTACAGTCTATTTTGCCATTAAGATTGTCTTAGAATTAAGGGTAAGAAGAATAAGACTATGATCAGAGTTTAAATCGGAAAGAGTTTCAATACTAAAATTTATGGTAATTGCAGGAGTGCTAATGAAGTAATCGAGGATATTAGGTTGTTTTGAACCAGAAGTTGGCCAGTATGTAGGGGAAGTAATTTGATATGATGTATGGGATAGAGCTTCTTGAAGAATCGTTCCTCGACGATTAGCAATACAGCAACCCCATTCAGGGTGTTTAGCACTGTAATCAACACCCGCAAGGAACGAGGCTCCAAGTGAGTGTAAAAAAGATAAAAAGCTACATTAAGATTAAACTTCTAAAAGTTATATATGAAAATATTAATAAAAAAAACACATTAACTATAAATAAAAAAAAAATAGAATAATTTCAATTTTTAACCTTTCTGCAAAATTATACTTAAATTTCGTTTGTAAAATAAAAAATTTAGCAATATATAAAAATATAATTTTATAAGAAAAAAAGAACAACCTATGAACTTTGTGAAGAAAGAAATTATATTAAAATCAAGATCTACCCTTGATGGATTAGCGTGAAAATTGTGCATTAAAAATCTTTTTCCAATTGAAGAGAAAAATATTACAAAATCGAAAGAGAAAAAGTTTTATAAATCTTAGAAAAAACAAATAAGCAGAAAATAATTTTCAAATTGGATATTGTACAGAAAGAAATCAATCACAATTCAATAAGATTGGCAGGCAATTTATCGTTCATTTTTATTTAGTAATTTTAGGCTAGTGAGGATTAAATCCTAAAGGAAATTGAAGAAGATATATTTGCGAAAGTTAACTGAAGATGATAAGATGCTACTACTCGTACTATTAGTTAGTTGCAGTAAGAAAAGGCACGATTACAGAACAAAATTTTAATTTTGTAGGTTCTGCCTTCTCCAAGATTCACTTGGCGATATTAGCAACAAAATGCTATTGAACATAATCGATTGTTGAACGGAAAATACCTTTGATCAACAGGTGCTGTATCAGCACATGATCACTATGATCATAAAAATAAATTATTTAAAATTTACACAATAACCATGCAGGAAATATTTGCCATTTTGGCATATGGTATGCTGTACATTAGCGAATACCACAAAACCCAAAACTTTCAACTTTTAATGCGCATAGATTAAAAATTATGTCCCAACATAGATGGATGGATGGACGTGTTGACTTTTAACTCTATTATAGTTTTTCACATTAAGATCATTTTAGTTATTGTCATTAATTTTAGCAGGTGTATTAAATGTTGTCAGGTTGGTATTAATTCCGTCTGTACAATAATTGCGGTTGCCTGTTTAGATGAAAGCGAAACTGGTTGGTTACCTCCACCATCGGGTGGTAGCTTTCATACATAATTACTCTTATTTTGAAAGAAGGCACCATTAAGCAATATGTGCTTAAATTTTATTGCATGCAATCTTATATTTTTAACATTTACACTTATCATAAACAACTTCAGTTCCTCTTACAAAACAATAGGTTCAGTTGCAAATTATTATTAATAATGAAAAACCATTTTTACCAGATGTATTTTTATGTACGAATAATAGAAATTAATTGCAAATAAAAATTACAAAATTACTAAAAAAAATCTGGAAAATTACTTTTTGGCTTTTTTTTTATTTTAATAGTTTTAAGTTATTCTCACTTAATCATAATAGCAAAAAAGTTTAGTTTTTTTATCAAATTAAGTAGAACAAAATTTTATCGAACGTTTTCATAAAAGAACAGAGCCGCCTTAAAATGTGTTTTTTTTTTTAAATTTACTTAATTCCTTATCAACAACTAAAAATATTAATTATATTTTAACAAAGCAGATTTACACATCAGAAATTAATTTTTACATTAGTTAAAAAAATTCTATTTATTCTCGAAGCGGCTGCCATTTTAGACTTCGACGAGTGTTTTTGTGGAACGGTAAAAGAAGAAAGTTCTCTTACGAGGGGATTGTTATGCTAAGGTATACAGGTCATAAATAAAGGCAACATTAAAATGGCGATGTATAAGAGTACTACGAATACACAAATGAGGCATCAATAATCTTCCAGAGGGTTTTGATATGTAAGAACTGGATTCGATACGAGTTAGAAGGCTTTTTGGAACCTCAAAATTTCAATTCCATAAGTCCAAATAGGTTTTATAATTGCGTTTAGTATTAAAAGTATACTATTTATTGTTCATTTCGAACGGCTGTTCAGAAGTCTAAGTATGAGGTGTCTCAGAAAAATAATGACAGCGATCTGGCAACACTGCTGACTACCTCTCCACGTACCTTCTTCCTAAATGTGCAGTACAAGTAGTACGGTCACAAAGCTTACCTATAGAAGGTGATAAGTGAAGTTGTGTTTCTGAACATTGACTTATCAACAGCACAAGCTTTACAGTGGCGCACATCTTATTTGGTGGGCCGAGTAGCATTGAAAGACTGATGAAAATTTGGAAAAAATGTCAGACCGTTGATTAATATTGAAGCTGAGAAGTCAATTTATATTGAAGGGCTCAGAAAAATGGTTTTTTTGATTCAGATTGGACATTGCAGACAATGTCATGGTTCCACCATAACAACGTGCCCTGTCACCTGGCCATGACCATCAACGAGTTTTTATCCAAAAAAATGTATTGTTGGGGCTCCTTAGACCCCCTTTCCCTCCAATTAACTTGATCAATGTCCGCGTGGCTTTTTTTTGAGCCCCATAATAACAGGACATGATTTTGTTATTGTCCATAATGTCCTCCCGCACAGGAGGCCTCTCTTGGGGGAACGAGCAAACTATGATTAATACCCGAAGTGATCTTGGCGAATCCGTAGTCCTGAGCTGGTTTAGCAGTGCCAGAAAATTACAAGTTTCGTTACTGTAGCTCTTTGACTGAAGAATACTCACCAGCTACTCTTAAAAGTAGAATTGGTTAATGCCACTTGTCCGACCTAGGTGACGAGTCTTTGGCTTAAATGTGTGTGGCTATGGTTGTCTTATATATCGGAGGTACAGTCTTAGGATTGGAGCTGAGGAATGGCGGTATCCCGGATGCTATCAATGGAGATCAGGTTATATCCAGGACCATGTAGTTTTACAAATGTGCGAGGAGTAGTTCACGAGAGCGGTCTATAGGTTGAGACCGCTCACCGCATGAATTCACGGAAGATTAAATATTTGCCTGCTTCATCCATAGAACACGAAAGATGATTAAGATGAAGTAGAATAAGAAGACGAAGAAGAGGAAATTATGGCATTGAAGAACATTCTTTCAGGCTCCGAAAATTAGGGAGCCTGAAATTATGTTCCATGCATAAAGAATCCCAAGCAAGAAATCACAGAAGAATGCGTTGGATTTGAGCGAGCTGGGTTGTCAATTCAGATGCGTGCAACTACCTAGATCTAGTCAACTTAGCTGGCGAAATCCAGCACTGGACTGTTTTGGGTTAATGTCTAACGTTAGTACTTACTGCCGATAAAATCGAAAAGACTGTAACGGAGTGCCTTGTAGCACTGAAGAGTAAAAACAACGACTTCGCCGATGTATGGAAGCCAAGGAAACTACTTTGAAGAGAATAATATTGATGTAAAAAAAATAATTGGAAAAAGAAATCGTCGAATTAGTTTCCTGCCAGTTCTCGTAGTTCTCGACAATCTCTGTTAGTTTCTAGTCTTTTTAGTCTAGTATGTGTGCTCCAGGTTAATTTTTTATCTAGGTTAAGGACCTTTCTAAACTAAGGCATAAGATTAGCGAATTTTAGTACGCTGTGCTACCATGTTGCCATTAAGATATAAAGAGGTAAGTGCCTTCCAACAAAGAGTAAAAGTAATGTGAACACTTTTCTCTTCATTTGTCTTTACTCCCCATCTCGTAAACTGGGTAAATATGTGGTAAAGATATTCTTAGAATCAGATGTGATGTTGTATAGAAATATTATATAAAATGGGACCAAGAAAATATCCTTGTGGAACTCCATAAATAGCATATATAGGATTTTTTATAAGAGTGAACCAATGCAATTATTTTCCGAAAATAGCATTATTTAAATGGCCGCATCCACTCCGTTTACGGAACCGAAAATGATATCAAGTAATCCCATAAGGGGAAGTCCAAAGGAGTTAAATCACAACTTTTTAGAGGCCATTGCATATCTTCATTTCTTGAAATTATCGACTCATCAAACTTATTCCGCAATAAATCGATTAAAAACTTCATGTTCGTCTTGTTAAAACCACATGTTTATTAAATAAATATTTTCCAATTTCAAAGTTTGTTATCATCGATCTGTACCGGTCACCCTTCCTTATTATGAAAAAAATAAGGGCCGATAATGCCACTGTACGATAAACTACACCAAACAGTCACTTTTTCGGAAAGTACGGATTTCTCATGAATAATTTGTTGATGGGCTTCAGCTCAGTCATTTTCATCTCTCTAGATCGGTTTGTTCACTAATCCAGAGAGATGAAAATGCTTCTCATCTGAGAAGATAATTTTCTTGAAATAATCAACATCATTTTCGAATTCTTTCCGAGCAAAATCAGCAAATTCACGGTATTTGCGATGGTCCAGCAGCTTCAATTCTTGTCATGCCATGTTGTTATGGCAGACAGTCACAATTGTTGATAAATTTCGGTCTTTATCAACACTTGCCTAAGCGGTAGCAATATTTTTGGCATTTCCACATTTCGACGAATAGCAAGCACACTAGCCTGATTATGACCACCATAAGTTGGAAAAAGTGCTCGATAAGTTGCAATAAATAACTTAAATCGTGCTTTTATTACAACTTATCGATCGCTGTTTCCAACATATGGTGGTAATAATAAGAACGATTATTTAAATAATTTCCAAGCGTTTTTCCGTGTGTATCTTTCCATGAATAAAATGCAAACTTTACCGAATACAATAGACTTTTGCCGATGAAAAGTGCTCATAAGTTACAATAAAAAAATGCTTGGAAATTATCTACCATAAATAATCTCATAAAAAAATAAGGGCCGATGAAAAGTGCTCGACAAGTTGCAATAAAAGAACGATTATTTAGATAATTTCCAAGCGTTGTTGAGGCGTCTATCTTTCCATGAGTAAAATGCAAACTATACCGAATGCAACTGACAGTGGCAGACGATTTTTCCAAATATGGCCACATGGTCCCTATTGAAAAAGCTTTTATTTGTGAGGATCCTGTATTAACTGTTACTTGGAAATTATCTTGGGAGAGAAATAATTTTATAACAAGATAGTAAGCACTATCCCAGAAAAGCCTGAAATTCCAGATGATTTATTTCAATTAAAAATCAGCAGTAAGGCTATACAGATTCCAGTGAACAGCCTCGTAAGCCTTTCACTGTTGCTTTACTGGTGCTGTAAAAAGCTTACATAAATGCAGCAAACTTAACGCAAAACTCTGACGCATGCAGCAGTTTTAACAAATCCGGACTTTTTTTTGAATAATTTTGCAAAAAAAATCACTCAATTAACTAAATTTACTATTAAAGTTCAGAAAAAAAATTCTTTTTTTTTTAAATAATATTCTAACTGAAAGTATAAAAAAAAGTAGGCGCCACAAAAATTTGGATGATTTGGCTACAAATAATGGCATCTCATTTAATTTGTTACAAATCATTAAAAAAATCAAATAATTTCGAGGACATGAACTTATTAAAATTTTGCTACAATTTCACTAACATTTCGGAAGGTCACATAGAAAGGAGAATTAATTAATTTGACATAATAATATGCATAAACAACATATGTCAGGTATCGTAGAGATTTGAGTGAAAAAAATTCATTCATTAAATTATAAATTATTGATTAGATAAAAAAAACAAAAAAATAATATTTTCTATAATTAACCTAATTTTTTTATTAAGAGGAAAACAATAATTTATTTAATAATATATTTAGTGAAACTAATTCGAAAATGTTTGAATTTTTTTTTTTTTGTCCAAATTGATTGATTCTAAGAAATTTTTTAAACTAAAGTTTCTCTTATATATTTAATTTATAATTTATACGAATTTTTTATCTATCAAGTTTTTATTATTAGTTATTTCTATTAATGCAAGTACACGATCGTAATTGTTATCATTCGTGTTTAATTAATTTTATCAAATAATAATTTCATAATATATACACTTTTTTTGTATTTGTTAAATTTAATTTTCGGTAGCAAAACGAATTAAATTTATTTAATTTTTTTTTGTTCTGATACGAGTAACATTAGTGGCTGATTCGAAATTTATCAAAAAATTGTTTTTATCTATTGCAATATTTATTAGAAAGTCAATTAAAAATAGCAACTTGATTAGATAAAAATAAACGTTTTTTTTTGGTTAGTTGCATAACATGGTTTTTATTTAATTGCAATTAATTATTAGAAATATATATTTTTTTAATAAATAAATAAAACGATTATTGATAATGAAAAAATTGACAATTAATTGATAAAAAAAAACTTTTATTATTAATAAAATCAAAACTTGTAATTAATTAGGTTAGGATAAGAACTGTGACCATGCATATAATCTTAAAAATATATTTTTCAAATTAATTAATTAATTAAATTTTCGTTTTTATTTGAATTTCAAATAATTTTTTTTTTTGTAAATTGAACTAATATTAGTAGTTTTTTTTCCTTTTTTTATTGGAAATGTGGTATTTTTTTCTCCATAGACCCACAAATCGGATTTTGCACACATCATTTCCATAAACTTGAAATTTAGAATACGAAATACTTTTCTTTTTTAAGATACCCGTAATATTAGCATATCGCTTTCATAACTTTCTACATTAATAATATCATCGTTTTTCTATATTGTGAATTTTCGATTTCTTAAAGAAAATTTGAATTTTGACCTTAAATATATTTATTTTAAAAAAATATTATAATTAATTTCCCAAAGGAGACGACAACAACAACAACAAAAAAACTAACCATCAATAAAAGTTAATTTATTTATATCGAAAGGAAATGTTTTTTATTTAGTTTTTCTTTTGCCTTGCTTTTAGTTTATAGAAATTAATATTATATTAAATGAGAAGTTTTGAAAATATTTTATTTCCTATTTACGAGTATTAACATTTTTCATCGATTAATCTTTCATTTTTTAAATTGAACTAATATTAGCAAGAATTTTAGATTTTAATAAGTTTAATAACAATAATTTAAGATTTTTATAAGCTTTTATAATCGCTTTTAAATTAAATTATGTACATTTATTTAGTTTTTATCAGTGCACAAATTTCATAAATCTCTAATTACAATGCAACTTATTAATTGACATTGAACCGGGAGGAATTTGCTTTAATGACTAAATTGCATAGATTCAGGCGTAGTAAATATAATTCGAAATTGTTGTCATTTGAACAAATCAGCTGATTGCGTGCTTACCAATTCAAATGACTAAAAGCTTATCCAAGTTGCCTTGCGGACAGTTAAATTCAATTAAGTACACTTAACTTTCTAGATTACGAACTGTTTTTAATTAATTATTTAGTCGTTTCTCATTAAGAATTTTTCTATTTTCATATTTTAAAAGAAGTTTTCCCTTTTTATTTTTTGTCCACTTTGCCAAAGGCTTATCGAATTTGTGCTTTAAAAAATTAGGTTAAGTCTACCAAATTTGAACTTTTTTTTAAAATTTTAAATGAAAAGCACATTTTCTATGAAACGGAATGTTATTCTTTATTGAAATATGTTTTAGAGACTTTACCATTTATAAATAAAAAACAATATCGGGCAAATATTGCCAACATGACTAAGTTGGCAGACATCAATCCTTTCGATCACATTTTTGCATAATTGTGACCCTATTTCAAGGATGACGCCCCATAAAAATAAACCAGTCCAACGGTGAGCAATTGACATCAACTCTTTGCGAAGAAATTCGTGCATTAATTATGGTTTTCAATATATCGACTATTTGTTGGGCATTAGGTGGCACGTAGCCTATTAAAAATAGGCTATAAAAATTCTTTATAGCGCACTCTATTGTTCGAAAAAAATACGTAACAACAAAGGCTTCGGTCTATAAAGCTCGCCATACAGAGTGATAAGTGATGTGATGCAATGGTTGTTCAATAACTGCTCTTGAATTTTCAGATGCTCAAATATAAATATAGCCGTTTGAGTGAATATGTGTATGAGCTTCGTTTGAGATTTTTATAAAAAAAATAAAGCGATGAGGCTCTTTTCCAGCGATGAGGCTCATTTCTCTTTTGGTGTATATGTCAATTAAACAAAACTTCCCATATATTGGGCTCTAAAAAACCCACAAGCGATGAGACTCATTTATCGTTCGGTGGATACGTCAAAAAAATAAAATTTAAAAAAAAATGCACAATTACTTGTCTCTAAAAACCGCACAAAAGTAACTGTGCATTGGCGAATGGTAACTGTCTGGTGTGCATTTTGGCAAATTCTAAGCACTGTAAAATATAACATAATTCACGTGATTGATGAAAAAGAGACTTTTTGCAGAACTCGATTTTTTTGATGCAATTTTTGATGAATTTTTCGCATATTCTGGACTATTTTCGGCCGTTATACTGACGGATGTTGTTTATTAAATGCTCCAAACTTGGAAGAAGAATATAATTTTTCACAGAGCTGCGTAAGAAAAAATCCAACGGCGTCAAATCGCACGATCTTGTAAGTCAACTGATATCACCAACTCTCGTGCAATAAAACTAAAATTTGTAGTGTTTGTGTGGTTGAAAATCTTCAAATTCAAGCAAATAAAATGAGATCTAAATGTGAGGATTTTGGCCTGAATTTTTTTTGTTTGTGTAAAAAAGAATCTTCAAATTCAGGTCAAAAAAAGGTGGCTATCATACTAACCGTTTTTGGAACAAAATTTTTGCAGCGATGAAGCTCATTTATCGCTCGGTAAATACGTCAATAAAATGAAATTAAAAAAAAAAAATTACTTTTGTGGCTCTAAAAAAAACCCACAAGTAACTGTGCATTCGCGAAAAGTAACTGTCTACGATGCATTTTGCTCAATTCTAAGCACTATGACCGTTTGATAAGCGAATTTGAAGAATTTTTCTTAGGACTATCAAGTCCTACAAAAAATCGCATAGCATTGATTTGAATAATATTGGCAATGTCTAGTCAATATAATATTTTCAACCAAATCTGATTTTAAAGTATGTTTTATCGAGTTTAACTTTCCGATGAATAAATTGGATTAACCTTTATAATTCACGTTTTAAGCTAATTTCTTCAAAGTCAGCGGTACTTACAAAATTATGAGCGGTACTTAAAAAATACTAGTTGAGGAATCTTCTAGGATGGTCCTTCCTAATTTTCAGGTTATTTTAATTCTTTGTTATTTAAATTTGGCTTCTTACTTATATATAGTTTTATTGGGTGTCTCAAATAACATGCAAAATTTGAATTTTGCTCTCCCTATCGTGATATGATAATCCAGTTTTTTATACCTAAATTGTAAAATATAGATGTGGTCAACATGTGGTTTCAACAAAACGGTACCACAAGCCATACAGCCCAAGA
This sequence comes from Atherix ibis, assembly GCA_958298945.1. Lineage (NCBI taxonomy): Eukaryota > Metazoa > Arthropoda > Insecta > Diptera > Athericidae > Atherix > Atherix ibis. Next base: position 21,639,736 of record OY282605.1, on the reverse strand, counting down.
AACAACTCAATTACCTGCATGAATAATTTCCTGGTCGTGTAATTTCCCGTTTTGGTGAACAGAATTGCCCGCTCAGATCATTTGATTTAATGCCGTTGGATCCTATTCTTTGGAGTTTTTTGAAGTCTCAGGTTTATAGAGTATTAGGTATTCGCTTCTCCTTCCTAGTTTTCAGCTTATTTCAAATTTTTATTATTAAAAATTGGCCTTTCACTTATTTATAGCTGTATAGGCTGTCCCAAAGGACATGATAATGCATTTTTTTTGTGCCTAAATTGCAAGATATGCATATGGAGTATATGTGGTTTCAAGAAAACGGTGCCACATGCCACATAGCCCGAGAAACAATTCAATTACTACGTGAGTCAATATTGCTTGCGTGAATTCTTTTGGACACTCTTTATAAATTAGGAAAAGTAACACCTAAAATTAACCTCAATTATATAAAAAAAAACAATCCTATTCCAAATAAATATGATTTAAACCACACTAGTTCTGTTCCCGCAATACCTTTTTTTTAAACTTCTGAAGTAAAATTTACCGATCGATAGTTTCAAATGTTTTTTTCAATAGTTTTCTTTCTAAATCTAGGCTGATATTTAAAAATAAAAAGTTATTTTTTAATGAATTAATTTTCCTTTCATACAAAAATTTACTGATGCATTTACTAATGTTTGCTAATTATTTGAATTGCGAATTTGCCAATTGTTTTTGATTGCAAAAATGTGCATAAATAATGATAACAAATAAAATGAAAATTATCTTCTTTATGTTAAGCATATTGAATAATATGTTACCATCAAATTAGGTTGAATAAAATAAAATATGAAGAAATACGTACGCCTACACACTATGCAATAATCTAAAGCAAAGCACAGCACAGCCGAGCCAGCAGCCATAATAGTAATTACCTCATAAACTGTGTGTGAAAAATTGTTTGTTTTTTTTGTATTTTAAGATATTTTTTTAAATAATAGTATTATTCTTATAGTTAAGCCTAGCAGCAGCAGCCACCTTTCAAAACCCGTTTCTACCATTAGTGGATATTTTTGCATTGTATTTATTCTCTTTGGTATTATTTTGTTGCGATGTTATATTTATTTTTAGTATGATTCGTAACGCAATCTTTAGCGAATAATAGCAACTTCTAGCAGAACACCTTGAATTATTAAATACCCAAAGAGAATTCACTTTTAACACCATTTTTTCTCCTCACATGCAATATAAATATTTCACTTATTTGTTAACTAATGTAATTAGATACGAAAATACTAACTATCATAATATTAAATGCGAAAGAAAATACTTGAATTATCAACACCCACCACGTCCACCTTGTCCTCATAAGAGGATTTACGAGCTTATATTATGACACATACGCACCTAATTCGATAAAAATTTGTTTCCTATTTTATAAATGCTATTTTTTTTATCACCAATTTAACGTGGTATTTATAATTTTAAATTTAAAATAATTGTAAGGGTTCAGAATAACAATTTGACATGAATGTGATATAAAATAGAATTTCAATAGGTCTGCAAATTACTGAACCAGACGGGATATGCTAAGGGAAATTTACCCACAAAACCACCATTTTTTTTTCTTCAAATGTACCTCTTCAAGGAATACCCATCAGTCTATTATCCTGACTAGAATGAAAACTGATTCCTTCTTGCTTTTTCATAATGACGGAGCTTCTTGATCCAACATGCCTTTGATGCTGTAATTTTAGGAATGATGACCTTCTGAGAAGATAAGGTGCGGTCAATAGAAAGAGGCATGGTCCGCGTATTCATGTTTTGTCAGAAATTAGGCATTAAGATCCGCGACTACTTTCATTTCACATAGAATGTGGTGATGCATCCAAAGTCTTTCAGTTGATGATCCCCAATGTCGTCGCCATCTCTCCACTATCTCATTTCTTCCCTCCTTGCTGACGGTGCGCCTATAATTTTTCCCCACTCGACAATCCTCGATAAAAGTACATCCTAGATCCTAATCCACGAAAAGCTTGAAGTTCGCTCCGACGATATACCGCCATCGCCCGACGCTATTACAATTCGGTCGTTATAGTTTTTAACCAAATACGGGCTGCGTAAGGATCATAGACTGGTAATGGTGGCCAGAAGCCTGCGTCGAGTCGGTCTGAGTCCCTCATTATTAATCTTAAAACGTGAGAATTTTACCCACCAACCTCCATTTTTTTTCTTCAAATGTACCTGTTCAAGGAACACCCATCAGTCTATTATCCTGACTAGAATGTAAACTGATTCCTTCTTGCTTTTTCATAATGACGGAGCTTCTTGATCCAACATGCCTTTGATGCTGTAATTTTAGGAATGATGACCTTCTGAGAAGATGAAGCGCGGTCAATAGAAAGAGGCATGGTCCGCGTATTCATGTTTTTCAGAAATGAGGCTTCAAGATCCGCGACTTCTTTCATTTCACATAGAATGTGGTTATGCATCCAAATTCTTTCAGTTGATGATCCCCAATGTCGTCGCCATCTCTCCACTATCTCATTTCTTCCCTCCTTGCTGACGGTGCGCCTATAATTTTTCCCCACTCGACAATCCTCGATAAAAGTACATCCTAGATCCTTATCCACGAAAAGCTTGAAGTTCGCTCCGACGATATACCGCCATCGCCCGACGCTATTACAATTCGGTCGTTATAGTTTTTAACCAAATACGGGCTGCGTAAGGATCATAGACTGGTAATGGTGGCCAGAAGCCTGCGTCGAGTCGGTCTGAGTCCCTCATTATTAATCTTAAAACGTGAGAATTTTACCCACCAACCTCCATTTTTTTTCTTCAAATGTACTTCTTCAAGGAACACCCATTAGGCATTACCTCTCGAGAAGCAGACTGGTTTCAAGCCTATTATCCTGACTATACTGCAAACTGACTCCTTCTTGCTCTTCCATAATGACGGAGCTTCTTGATGCAACATGCTTTCGATTCTATAATTTTAGCAATGATGTCCTTTTGGGAAAGGCGTTCATCGATGGTTTTTTGCAGTTATTCGTTTCCTCGGTAAATAGGCATGGCCCACGTCTTCAATTGTGGGATAACAAGTGGGCCACGTCGCATGATCATTCAACTCAAAGCTTTATAAGTACCCATGAAATTGGGCAGCAAGATAGTCAATTTATCTACGACTTTTTTCATTTCACATTTAATGTGGTTATGCATCCAAATTCTTTCAGTTGACGATCCCCAATGTCGCCGCCATCTCTCCACTGTCTTGTTTCTTCTCCCTTGCTGACGGTGCACCTATAATTTTTCCACACCCGACATTCCTCGATAAAAGTACCTCCTGGCGCCTAATCCACCTAAAGCTTGAAGGCCGCCCAAGATGTCGTCATCATTTTTGATCAAATACGGGCTGCGTAAGCATCATACAACTGGTAATGGTGGCCAGAAGTCTGCGTCGAGTCTGTCTGCCAAACACCCCCTCCCCCCCACTAATTATTAGGAATATTCCTTGCAAATCTTTTTAAAACCCGACTTGCCTTTTTAGCAGCAACTTTCAGATGTTCGCCGTAGTTCAACGTGACACTTTTCTAGAATCCCAAATATTGCAGTGATGGCTATGGAATAGTATCACAGTCGCCGATGGTAAGGCATAGTTTTCTTGACTTTTTAGTCCAGCTTGTTCTAGGCCCGCTGAAAAGAGCCAATACCGTTTTAAATGGATCTCCTCTAATCGTAAGTGATCTCCTCTAGAAGTTAACTGGCGGTAATCGCCGCATTATTGATCTTCACTAATCTTCATCAATCGAACACTGCGCAACTCACCCACTGATGTTGTATGTTCTTAGTCCCAGTTCGGTATTACATAGCAGCGATTTTCAGATGTTCACCGTAGTTCAACGTGGCAGCTCCCTAGACTACCAGATATAGAAGCGATGGCTGTGAAATAGTATCATAGGTGCCGATGATGAGACTGATAGTTTTCTTAACATTTCAGTCCAGTTTGTTCCAGGCCCACTGAGAAAAGCCAATTCCGTTTTAAATGGATCTCCCCTAATCGTAAGTGATCTCCTCTAGAAGTTAAATGGCACTAATCACCTCATTAGTGATCTCCACTAATCTTCACGACATTCCACATCAATGACCCGTCAATCGAGCCATACGGGACTCACCTACTGATCTTGTATATTGTTAGTCCCATTGTTAGTCTACAATTATATTTCTAATATGATCCATGATTTGCAGAACACTGCAACATCACGCCGAGTGAAACGTATTTTTGATATCAAGTGCGACAATGGTGCGGTATTGCTCAGGACCCTTCTTCCATTCGGTTTTAACAATAATATGCCACGTAGACATTTTGATGAAACTGATAAAACTGGATCATCTGCAACGTATTCACTCACCGGGTCACATCAACGACCATTGATCTAATCGATTGCATCCATCGTTGAGCTAGTGTTTCTAATTTTATATTGAGTTCTTAAGAGACTCTTGGTCCCCTTCAGACTATTGTAAATTATCCTTTCAACCACTCTACCGGTACTAATATCATATAAGCAAATAAGGCTGTAGGACTAAGAGGCGTCGGGCAAAACCTCTTGGTAGAAGGATAAACAATAGTTGCTTCAACCTAAAGTATTCCGCGAAGAAAGATTATCTTCTAAACTCTTCTGGCCGTGTTCTAATTCCAATTTGAAGTACAGATTTGGTACTGAATCCAAGCAGGCTTTTAGTAGTTCGTCCTTTGTAATCTTGATGTATTTAGTGTGCATTTATTTTAGTGCAATTTTAAGCATCTTCCATTAAAAATCATCGATAATTAGGGATTATTAATTTGTACACGGATAAATAATAAAGTTGCGTGACCGAATCAACGGAAGCAATATTCTAAGGACTTCTGATGTTATGGAAGACGAAATATTAGATAATCAAAATTCGCATGAAGTTGAAGGTTTCTTAAATAGCACACCTTGAGAAATAAAAAATATTTGAAAGTTAAAGACCAACTGATAAGACGACTCTTTTGAAAGTTAAGAATCAACTAATAATAGTATCTCTCAAGAATCGAAAATACGATGCATTTTCTTACACAAAGAACTCGATGATCGTAAGCCCTCTAAGTTCTTCGGTCAACTTTTTTTCTCTTAAGCGATCTATCGTCTCAGATTGTGCCTTCAGAATAATGTGGATGGAAATTTTTTGATTACAAAAAAAAAATCCTTCAAATCATTTTAAAAGCTGCACAATGTTTACCAAATGAATTGCTTTTCATAAATTATATTTCCTATCAGCAATTACTCTTTAAAAATTATTCATACTTTCAAATAATATCGAGAATCTCATTAACCAAAATTATATTCAAAAATTTCGCAAGTACTTTCTTAGCATAAATAATTAAAAACTGAAAATGGGCCAATAAATAAAGAAATTCATGAATAATTATGAAAATTAGGTTTAAATTATTTTGATAAAAGTTACCTTAAGTTTTGTTTTTCTTTTGTCAAATTGAATTTATTGAATTTATGTAAAAAAAAATTATCGAATATGCAAGGCCAATTTGATTTTAGAAAAAAAAATCTATTGAAATTTGCATAAATAAAATTCATACGCGTACCCAGATTGATTGCATAACGCAAAACTGAGTACAACGCGTGTCAATATGAAATATTTCGACTTTCGGATGAGCGCAGTCACAATATTGACATTGAGCCAAATGAGCTGTTGTATTGGTCAATTTAGCGCCTTTTATTTTACCGATATTATTATTATTATTATTATTATTATTATTACTATTGATATTGTTATGATAAATTTGATCACAGCATATTTGGTAACGAATGCAAATAGAGCTTGACCATCAATTCAGTGCGCATTTAACATTGAATACTTCAACAAATGTTTAGACACATGTTGCTGACATCTACTATGCACTCGATTCGAGATGCTCTTAATTATAATAATTACAATGGAAATTTTATATTCACCCTATTCACACCCAAAAAAAAAAATAAATTGAGGCTATTCTCATTTTGAAAATAATAATTTTGTTTTCATTTCAGTTTTTTGTTGTTATATAATTTTTACTCTATTGGCTTTTTGTCATTGCCATTAATAAAATTAATTAAACAAATTTTTTATGTGTGTATTTATTAAAAAAAAAATAATGCTTTGAAAAGTGATGAAATTGGATCATTTCATTTTTAACAATATTTTTGTAATAAATTTAAAACGAAAATGAGGAGTACTAATCTACTTTGCGAGGCTCATTTCAATATTTCAAAAAATCTCGAGGTTATTCGACCAACATTTTTTAGAGCATATAAAAATATCGCAAAGTACTAAACAAAAGGAGTCAAAAAGAAACCGGTCGAGGATGGCTACCAAAGAGGAAATCATGTGTAAGTGGAGTAAGACTAATTCGAATTCTAAGAAGTTTACTTACCCAGAATTTCGGAATGGTTTTGCAGTAAATTAGTTTATCGATTTTTGGTCAATGCATCGAAGATAATCTTCCACCATTATTCTAGGCTGTTTTTCTACGCATGGGATTTTGTTAGCAGTTGAGACGGATTAGGGATTTCAGTGAGCCTCTCCCGCCGAATTTATCAAGAAAAGGTATTTTAATTTTTCACGTACTCGTAATTAAACAAAACTTTCATAATTTCTCAATACGTGCGCAAATTTAAACAATTTTCCTTTTTTAAGTATTTTCTCAATCTAGTTAACGTTGGAAAATTCCCCTTTTTGTCTATTTTGAAAAATTTTTATTTATTCTATTTTGAAAATTTAGTCTTTTTTTCTATTTTGGATTTTTTTTTCTTTTTGTCTATTTTGAAAAAAAAAATTTTTTTGGAAATTTTTTTCTATTTTTCTATTTTTCTTCTTTTTTTTGGGAAATTTCCCTTTTTGTCTATTTTGAAATTTTTTTATTTATTCTGTTTTGAAAATTTTGTCTTTTTTTCTGTTGAAAAATTTTTCTTTTTGTCTAGTTTGAAATTTTTTTCTTTTTTCCTATTTTGGAAAATTTCTTTTTTTGTCTATTTTGAAAATTTTTTAATTTTTTCTATTTTGAAAAAAATTTTCTATTTTTCTATTTTGGAAATTTTCCTTTTTTGTCTATTTTGAAAATTTTTGCTTTTTTTTTATTTTGGAAAATTTCTCTTTTTGTGTATGTTGAAAAATCTTTATTTTTTCTATTTTGGAAAATTTTTCTTTTTGTCTATTTTGAAAAATTGTTCTTCTTTTCTAGTTTGGAAAATTTATATTTTTGTCTATTTTGAAAAAAATTTATTCTATTTTGGAATATTTCCCTTTTTATTATATCTATTTTGAAAAAAAAATATTTTTTCTATTTTGGAAAATTTCGTTTTTACCTAAGCGAATTTCAAAAAAAAGTTTATTATTAAATAAATAAAAAAAATTTTTCTATTTGAATTAAAAAATATTACGCCTGCTAATTTTATGTTTGTCATCGTATAAAAGAAAATTATTTTTGGAATATTTTTAGGAGTTGTTTTTATGAATATTAAGAACAACGTTTTAAGTAGACTTTTTTTGTGAAATAATTTTTTTAAAACTGAGTACGGATTACAACAAATAATATGGAAAATTAAAAATAAACTAGCCAAAGGAATTTTCAGAAATGAATTTTGTTGAGTGACGTTTAGAAGAAATGTTCAACTTTCCTTCGATTGGTTTCATTTTCTGGGAAATTCATTTTTAACGATTTAATAAATCAAAATTGAAATTATGTAATAAAAATTTCATTTACATTTATTGATGTACGGCATTGTACGTAAGCATAGGCCTATTTAAAATTAATCTAAACACTATTTCTCGAGATGTATACAAGTGCGGCTTCACTAAGGAGAGTGCCATAAAACGCAGCGTCGATGCCAACTAAAGTGTTTTTTTTCACAATTTTTATTATTTATTAAATAAAACGTGCTAGACTATGATGCCATCTAGTAAATTTTTCTCTAATTCAATTTCAACATAATCGTCTTCTGTCAATAAGGTTCCACTATAGGCACTGCTGTGACTTATGCATGACTTCTAGTATGTCCCCTTCCTTTCCCCTTCCCCTCTTTTACAATAGAGTGATTATGAATTGGTTTTAATTTTTTTTAAACCATTTTTCCATTTTCCCAAACAGCCAGAAATAGATTCACATTCAAATTTTTCAAGATTTTTATCGAAAACATAAAAGTAAGTATGATCTAGACTTAGGAAAAAATTCGTGATATAACAACAGTTGCTTTCGTTAATTTACTCAAATTCATAACGATTTGTATCAGTGCATAATATTTACAAGTACAACTAGAATTAAAAGCTTCAGTTTGCTTTTTTTACCGATAATTATCGTAACCATTTACCGATTTCTATCTTTGCGCTTGAATTGTGAATTTTATAAGAAACTTTTTTCAACTACAATAAATTCATTCACAGAAGAATTATTATTATTATTATTTCATTTTTTTTTTTTTTGAATTGTGGGAAAGCGAAAAATTCACAAAAATTATATTTAATTTTTTTCGACATAATTGTTTCTATGTCGTTTTTTTCTGTTGTTGTTGTTGCAAATGTTATGTAAGTCATGATATTTACTTTGTTACGATTTGGCAATAAAAAAAAATTGTTTCAAGCAATCAAAATAGCATAAGAAATTGTAAGAAAATTTTGATTTCTCTATATTATTTTATTGTTTTTTTTTTTAGTTTTATTTTCTCTCATTAATATTTACTAATATCAATTGGGAAAAAGCTCAACTAATTTACTTAATCGGCAGAGAGATTAATTTTTGCATAATTTTTCATGATGATATATATAGTAATACTTTTTTTCCTCATATTATTAATGGTCATCCTTAAAAAAAAATTGGAATTTTTAAAACTCCTATTTTTTGTTAACAAGGAAATGAATAATATTCAAATCAAGCTAAAAGTGATCATATTAACAGGTACTCTAAGCTTTAAGTTGATCTTTTTTCACTACTAAAAGTGCTGTGCAACATTCCGTCGTAAATAGTTAATGTGCTGATAAATTTTTTTAATAAATTTTGTTTGGAAAAAATTAAAAATTTAAGTGGAATATTTACAAAATATTGTTACTGAAAAAAATTATTTTTTTATACTTTATTTTATTTTTTGTTATTTCAAAATATGTAAATATATTAAAAACTACCTAGTAACCTATGAAATGTAAACTCAAAGACCCCTAAAAAAATAGTCTTAAATGACAATTTAAAAAAATTAAAGTGTATTATTTTTTGCAAGTTAAATTAGTATAAATATCTAAAATGTGTTTTGATTCATTTTGTTAATTATTATTTAGTTTAAAAATCAATTACGCAGTTGAAATTATTAAGTAGTGACTTCTCAACAACAAAAAAAGTACAAAAAAATTATGATTTCATAAAAAGTAGTTAAAAAATTTCTTTGAAATTAATCAGCAATTATAAGAGAATTTTCGAAAATATTCTGAATTTTCGTAAACATTTCTGAAAACTTGAAGGACTTTTAATATATTTTTATGAAATTATCTTTCTGCGATTTTAAATTCAAAACATTAGAGATTATCAAAAAAAATGTATGACTTAAAATTTACGCGTAACCACACTTGCTGACCTCTAAAAAAAATTTATACAATATTATTTTTTCAATTTTTAGCCCAAAACTTTTCAGTTTTAAAAAATTGATCAACATTTTTAGGACCTCTAAAATACTTAATTTGAAATTTTTTTTTACGATTTTTAATATAAAACTTTACAATTAAAAAAATTATCAAAACTTTAATGACCTCTTCAATAATTTTTTATTCTTTTTCCGATTTTTAATATAAAACTTCAAAAATTGTTTGAAATAAAAATTTGTAAGAACTTTTAGGACCTCTAAAATATTAGTTTGAAATTTTCTTCTTTCAATTTTTAATATAAAACTTTACAATTAAAAGAATTATTTAAACTTTAATGGCCTCTTGATTAATTATTTATTCTTTTTTCAATTTTTAATACAAAACTTAGAAAAAAACTTTTCAAAAATCGTTAGATGTAAAAATTTGTAAAAACTCTTAGGACCTCTAAAATATTTTTTTTGAAGTTTTCTTCTTCAGATTTTCAATATAAAGCTTTACAGTTAAAAGTAGTTTTTTTTTCTTTTTTCGATTTTTAATACAAAACCTTTCAAAAATTGTTAAAACTAAAAACTTGTGAAAACTCTTTTGACCTCTAAAATATTTTTTTGAAATTGACTTCGATTTTCAATTTAAAACTTTTATGACCTCTTAAATTTTTTAAATTTTTTTTTCGTTTTTATTTCAAAATTTCAAAAATGGTTTGAAGTAAAAATTTGGAGAAACTTCTAGGACCTCTAAAATATTTGTTTGAAATTTTTTTACAGTTTAAAGAATTATCAAACCTGTTATTTATAGCCACTTAAAAAGTTTTAAGTCGATTTTTTATCCAAAATTTCAAAAATTGTTGGAAGTACAATCAAAAATTTGTAAAAACTCTTTTGACCTCTACAATAATTATTTGAAATTTGTTTTCGATTTTCATTTTAAAACTTTGCCGTTAAAATAATTATCAAACCGTTTATATCCCCTTAAATATATTTTTGTTTTTTCGATTTTTAATCCAAAACTTAAAAAAAAAACTTTTCAGAAATTGTTGGTAAAAAAATTTTTTTTAAAATTTTAGGACCTCTAGAATATTTTTTTGAAATTTTGTTTCGACTTTCCATTTAAAACTTTTATATTTTTTTATAATTTTTTTTTCGTTTTTATTTTAAAATTTCAAAACTTGTTGGAAGTAAAAATTTGTACAAAACTCTTAGGACCTCTAAAATATTTTTTGACATTTTCTTATGATTTTCACTATAAAACTTTACAATTAAAAGAATTATAAAACTTTTAAGGCTTCTTAAATAATTTTTTTTTCTATTTTTAATTTCAAAAATTCTTGGAATTAAAAATTTTTTAAAACTTTTATGACCTCTAAAATATATTTTTGAAAATTTCTTCTTTCGATTTTCAATTTAAAACTTTAAAAGAATTATCAAAACTTACATTTCGTGATCTGTAAAATAATTCTCAAAACAAATTTTCTTTTTATTGATTTCTAATCCAAAACTTTAGAGACTTTCAAAAAATTTTAAAGATTAAAATTAAAAAAAAAAAAAACTTTAATGACCTCTAAAATATTTATTTAATAATTTTCTTTTTTCGATTTGAAATCCAAAACTGTAAGAGAAATTATCGGGAAAAAAAATGTTGATTAAAAATTTACTAACATTTTTATGACCACTAAAATAATTTTTTTTTTCTTGAAAGAAATTTTTATCAACGTAATTTTTTTAAATTTTCCCCTTGTTTTGATTTTTAAAGGAAAATGTTAAAAAAACTTTTCCAAAAAATGTTTGATTTAAAATTTATCAGAACTTTTATTATCTATCAAAGTGTTTTTTTTAAAATAACATTAAGTTTAAAAACAACTTTTTAAAAAAATTCAAAACTATTAAAAATTTTCTGAGCTCTTATAGATAGAATAATACTTACCTAAAACTGAATATTTACAGGCAAAAAAAATAGTATTCTACAATATAAGTTTCCAAGGTCTCGAGAAATAGTTATATTTTCATAATTCACATTCTATAGTTAACAATATCATAAAAATATTTCAACTCATCCTACAATATTTACTTTCAAATAATAGAAAATGTTTGATCAATACGCTTAGCTAAATGGGTAAATATGGAAAAAATATAGTAAAATAAGAAGTTTATTATTCATAAATAAAATATACAAAATATGAAAATAAGTTTGAACCAACATTCTATATGACAACAATCAAATTACAAATAGTAAAATTTTGGTTGGAATAAAAATTTTTGCCACCAAAGAAAAAATAATCGAATTTTAATAAAATCAAGAATAATGCATACAAAATATAGAATAGAGTATTATTCAATTTGCGCTTCGGAAAACAAAGTTAAAAAAATATATTAAAAAATTAGATTTTAATGATTTTTTTTAATTCACGGTATTACTTGAACTTTGCCATTAAGCAAAAAATATAACATCAGTCAGATAACTTCGTAATGATTGTTACGAGAATTTTAGCAGGACTCGGTCTTTTTGAGGTTATTTTCATTTAATTCAAACATTTTTTTGGATTTATTAGATTTAAAATATTTCGAAATTTAAACATTTTCTGGGTATTTAGAATATTTTACATAGTCCTACAGAAAAAAGTCCAACTGCGTCAAATCGCACGATCTTGGGAGCCAAATGACATTACCAATTCTCGAAATTACGTATCCTATGTTAGGAACTGTCATCTTCTGTATTTTTAAAGAAATACGAGCCAATGACACAATCAGACGTAAATGCAGACCAACCAGTCAGTTTTTAAGGATACAATGGCTTTCCAATAGTCGCTTGAGGGTTTCCAAAGCCCCATATATGATAATTTTGTTTACGAAAAATCAACATCCAAATACTGTTGTATTCTGCTAATTTTATGATTGTTTAAATGATGGCAAACCAAAAACTGGACAAATTCCACCTTGAATGACAAATACGTTTGACAGCTGTCAAATTACAAAAATCAAAATGGATAACCAAAAACTATGCGGTCCAATTCAATCAATCCATAAATAAATATTTTCGGTAAATTACTCCCCGTTTCCCTAGAAAAACCCCCAATTAGAACAGCCGAAAAAAATTAAGAAAACTCTGTTTTTTCTTCACAGACAATAAAAAAAAAAACCAATAAAAATTTTCCGATCATTACAAAAAAGAAAAGAAAAAATCTAGTACAATTTATTAAATATTTTACATAGAATCGATTCGATGAAGCAGAAAATTGTCCCCATTTTTCCGCCATAACAAAAGTCGTTCCTTCTTCCTTCTTCTGGAAGTCTCCGATCTTCCCCCAAAACCAACATTTTTCTTTCTTAAAAAAAAACTAGGTTTTTTTTATTTTTTAAATTTCTGTACTTTTTACGAAAATGTTTTTCTTTTTTTCATTATTTCTCTATTATTGCAATAAATAAATTCTCTCACGTTATATAGAGTGGAATATGCATTAAAGACTTTTTGTTATTATTGTTTTTTTCTTCTTCTTTTTGCTTCTTTAGTCAAATTTAATCGCTGCGATGTTTTTATTCTTCTAGTTCTTCTTCTTCTTTATTTCTTCAAGTTTTCCTATTTCAAAAAGTCTCAACTGAGCTCTATGGACAAAAGTTTCTAGCAGCTTGACTGAGTTTGTTTCTTTTATTTTCGATAGTTTTTTTTTTTTTTTTGTACAGTACTTATTTATTTCTATTTTGTTTAAAAAAATTTCCCATTAGATAAAGAACAAATCTACACAATATTTAGCGAAACTTGCCATTAAATAGCAGTTTTATATTAATGATCGAAGAGACATCATAACAACATCGCAAACAGTTTTCATAGATGAATAACGATAGTAAGTAACCGATGATCATAACGGTTGCAAGAAAGCTAAAGATCGCTTTAAGAAAAATTTGTTTTTATTTTGAAAACGTTTTTATTTCAGTATTTTTTTTTCTTCTTATTTATTTATTTGCCTTTACATATTTTAAAATAATTATTTGACTTAATTTGGAACAGAATATTTTGTTTATTTTTTTTTTACCAAATCAAATTAACAACAAATTTCTTAAGATAGAATTTGAAAATTTTTTCGTATTTTTTTTTCTCAGCACAGTTGACACAATTGAAACTTATATGCTGTCTTACTCTTTTTCCGTATATTTTGATTAATTTTAGAGTCGATCTAAATTACAATTTAAAAACAAATTTTTGGTTTTTTTTTCTTAAGAAAAATACTTTTTTTTTTAAATTATCCATTTAGTGGTTCAGAAATTACAACCCTGTCATTTGACATCTGTCAGATATGTATGTTATCTTAGAAGGGGTTTTTTTTTAGTTCTAAGTTTGCCATTTTATATTATGGATCGTTTAAGCGAGCATAAAATGCACAAAAATTAAATTTTATTATGTGCTGGAAAAACAGTTTAAAATATTTTTTGGCAATGATGAGGCTCATTTTTCATTCAGTGGATGCGTCAACAAACAAATTTATCATATATGGGGCACTGAAAAGTGATTGTGAAGAAACCATTGTATCGATAAAAAGTGACTTGTGTGGTGTAGATTTTGCTCTGAAGGTGTAGATATCCCGTGTTTTTGTTTGAAAATGAAGAAGGGGAGACCTTTACCACCAATTCTGACCGCTTTGATCGTACAATTACCGATTTTCTTTTGTTGTAAAGTGTAATATTTTCATTTTAATTATATGTGATTTTAATAAAACAGCACCGCAAGCCACACACAAAAGGATAAATTTTTGGCCTTTTTTTTTAAGAAAATTTTTTTTTTTTAAATAACGAATTATCCACTTTGTATAACCCCGTCTTTTCATATACGTTTTGCTTAGTTTTATATGCGCCATTTAATATTATAGATCGTTTAGGCAACCAAAAAATGCAAAAAAAATATTTTTATGATATCAATGCTTGATCAACAACAAAAATTCAAGAACATTGCTCATTTCTGGTTCGGTGGATGCATCAACAAACAAATTTATCACATGTGAGGCTCTAAATACCCACAAGTGATAGTGAAGAAGCCATTATATCGATGAAAAGTAACGGTTTTGGTGTACATTTTGATCTGAATATGTAGATACCCCGTGTTTCTTTGAAAATGAAGAAGGGGGACCTTTACCGACAATTCTGAGCCCTATTATTCTGTGTTGTGGCTTGCGGTGTTATTTTTTTAAAAATCGCAACTATATGTAATTTAAAAAAATAGCATTGCAAGCCACACAACACAGGATAAATTTTTGGATTTTTTTCTTAAGAAGAATTATTTTTTTAAATAATAAATTATCCATTTTTCGGTTCGGAAAGTACACCCTGTCTTTTGACATATGTAAAATAAACATATTATCGAAGATTCCGGTTTGCTTCATTTTAAATTATGCCATTTTATATTATGAATTGTTTAAGCCACCATAAAATGCACAAAAAAAAACTAATTTTATTGTGTCCTAAATGCTCGATCAACAGTAAAAAAAATTTCCCCAAGAATGAGGCCCATTTCTTGTTCGGTTGAGGCGGCAACAAACAAATTTGTCACATCTGAGGCTCTGAAAACCCACAAGTGATTGTGGAGAAGCCATTGTATCGGTGAAAAGTGACTGTGTTTATTTGAAAATGAATTCTGAGCGCTATGACCGCATGACAACCGATTTTTTTTGCATAAAGTAGAAGTTTTTAATCTGGATCATATGTAGTTCCAGTAAAAACTAGATAAATTTTGGGTTTATTATGTAAAAAGTTCCCAGGATGGGTAATTTGGAGATTTGGTGTTGTTAGTTAGCCTCGAAAATCGGGCGATTCTGGTAAAATTATGCAAAAGATCGTATTTTCACAGACAACAATCCTCAAACTTTAAAGCATTTAAAAACCATTATTCATCAAATTACGGCCAAATTACATACCGACAGATGCGCAAAGGTATTCGAAAATTACCTTCAAAAGATTGAGTCTTGCCAGAGATCTAGTGGCTCTCTAAAAATATTTTTTTTTAATTTTTTTCTTATGATTTTCAATAAAAAAAACTGATTTTCAATTTAAAACTATTATGGCCTCTTTATTATTTTTTTCTATTTTTGTTTTGTTTTTATTTCAAAATTTCAAAAATGATTGGAAGCAAAAATTGGTAAAAACTTTAAGGACCTCTAAAATATTTCTTCAGTAATTTTCTATTTTCGATTTTAAATTCAAAACTGTAAGAGAAATCATCGAAGAAAAAAAATGACGGCCAAATTACATACAGACAGGTGCGAAAAAGTAGTCGAAAATTACCTTAAAAGGATTGAGTCCTGCCAGAGATCTGGCGGCAAACCATTTAAATGACGTTATACTTTACGTCCAAGCAATATAACAAAATAAAAGAATTTTATTGAAATTTAAATTTTAAGTATGCCTTATTTAAGTTTATTTTCTTTACCCAAATTGAATACTGCTTTATTAGTAAATAGAAACTTCTCTCATACTTTTTTCAAATAACACACTTTATTTTATTTGTAAATAAATAAAGGTGGAAATTATAAACACTGTCGTTCCGAAAGGATAACCATTAACTGCAATCGACGAAATATATTTTTTTTTTTGCAGCCGAACCTATTCGATATTCACAATATTTTAATACATTTTACTATGTTCAACACTTGTAATTTTGAATATTTTATAAACTACGAATATTCAACATTAAATATGGATAAGAAAAAGCTTATATTTATTCAAGTATGTATGTGCATGGGTACTAACTTGGCGAAGGAATATGGTAAATATATTTTGTGGAGAAAATGAATATTTTAAGAGGGATTCAAAAGTTACGAGAGCCTACAAAAATAAATATAATATATAATAGTGTAGATGTAAGTACAATAAAAATGAGCTCAAGGATATACTTGCCTTTTAAGGTTTAAAGAGACGCAGGCAAAAAGAAGAAGAAGAAAAAAACAATTTGCTTGATGAATTTTTTAGTATGTTGGTTTTTGGAAATTTTCGTTTCTTTTTTTTACCAAAATGTTCTTAAATTTATTGTACGAAGTTTAGATAATTTTCAATTGATACTAATTTATTTATTCACTAGCGAACAACAACAAATTTTTCTTCTTCTTTATTTAATCATAACTAACTATTATTTTTTCATTCTTCACTTGAACAGCAGAATTTATTGCGCAATTTCTTGTCAACTTTTTGCCTCTTTCTTACCGAAAGTACAATTGATATTGAATTAAAATTAAAGGTAATTTCCCAATAATACAAATTGGATATATTTTTTTTTGTTGTACAAATCACTGAACTGAACGAAACGATGCGTACACTTAAATTAAATAAAAACAAAAGCACAATAGTTTGGTAACTTTGATGAACTATCACGAACGTAATTTGTAAACTTTTGTTTTTCACCGATTATTTTGAGTACTTTTTTGTTGTTGTTTACCTTGAAAATCAAAAGTTATAATCCAAAGGTTTTTGGTTGCAGAAAAAAAAAATTAATAAAACTTATTTAAAGATCCGGAAAAAAAAGTCCCGAAAATCTTAGCAAATCCGGCACTGATTTTAATTAGAAAAATTCATAGTTCAGATCGGTTCGAGCGCGTAATAGAAAATGAAAGAAAATCCGAAAAAATCATACTAGGTCGGTTGGTTTGGCTACCGAATGCCACCAGCCCCATTCCATTAGACTTGATAAATGTGGAGCTCTGGCCTACAGAACTGAACTGTCCAAGCTCCAGCTAGGTGAGCAAAGGTGAGGTGGTGTGTGTGTGTACACTCCGTTTGTAGATAGCAGCGTGCGAACTCCGAATCTAAATCTTAATAGTCAAGAGCGCTTAGCTTGGCTGTTCGTGTGCAATCAAGAAAATTTTCTTCTCGACTGTAGTATGGCCGGCCAGACCTCAGCCAATCAACTTGAAGGCTTTTCACTACCTTTCACAGACTGGCACAATACATAAACTTGGCTAATATGGAAATAAGTAGAAGAACTTTTTTTTCATCTAAAATACACCTGAACGGTTAGAAATGCGAACACCTGAAAAACAGCTGAACTTTGTGCGACGGCAATTTACGGAATGTACATACATTGTTCGACGATAGTCAAGCCATGGTAAACAATGAACTGATTTTGAGAACAGGTGTTGCTGGTACACCAAACCCACATACACTATTGGCCAGACACTACTATGGAAAAAAAAATTTCGTTCCGTAACCAATACCGATCGATAATTTAACGAAAATATGTAAATCCGAAACACTAACTACGAGTAACTCTAAATTCGGCAATGCACAGGTAACTGCAAAATAAAAGTAAATACGAAGCCAAGTGACTGAGTTATTAGGTGTTCGTTTGTACGTGTATGCAGACTACCTGGGTACCTGGTGTACTCTGAATTCGAAACGGGCTAAAATAAAACTGAAATGATTGCGACTGGTAAGAGTGTCCGCTGCCTAAGACGTACGTACGGTGAAGAAAATCATATCGACTCGTAATATTTTTATAGGTGCGCAGCTCAGAAGCCAAACATAGTCAGCCCCAGTATTTATGCTTTTGTAATAATGCTTAGAAAGAAAAGTCATCGAATTGTTTTAACGATCAGCACACATGCTTATAGATAAGAAGAGTTGGAAGGAAATATTATATGATAAAAACCGAAAACCCTTAAATGCTAAAGGTATGCCCATCTTACAGGTCATAACACTACCTTAAAGATACTCTATCGAAAAGCTCGCCTAATTGCAGAACACCAAACAGAATACAAAGATTGTACTGCCGTTAATTCGATTATGTGCTATTACGTTACTGCTATGCTGTCATAGGTGTACATATTCATGACTACAGGTAATATTAGCCATACACGAGCCTCCACACACATACACACACAAATGCAAATAGATTCAAATAAAAAAAATCCAATTGAACATTTTCTATTCGTACACATTTTATTCAATAGTACACACGAACTATTTTCTTATTTCGTTTTTGGTTTTCAGTATCCACGTTTGATTTTATGTTTCGATATTGTTTTTAAGCACTTGTCGAGTGATTGGTGGTCGGGAAAGGGATAAGAGGAAGGGGGGCGAAACTAAAGTCTACATTTTTTACCAGACCGGTGTGACATATATGCACTGGCTTGGCAAGTACATATTATCAAAATACAACCGCGGAAGAGTTTCGAACTCTGTTCGTCTTTTGGCCAATCAATCGATTTCATATCAATTACTCTACGAAAAGGTTACTCACATGCGTCTTTAATTATTGCAAAGGTTAACAATAAATAAAGGGTACTTTGGCATTTCGTTCGTGGCTGATAGGGTCTATTAATAACTTTATGTAAAATAATTGCTTGTAAATGTAAAACTGTTAAGCAAAAAAAAAATGAATAACTGAAAAGGTAAAATAATTGATAAAAAACCAGATAGCAAATAAAAGTTTATCCAAATTTATATGAGCGCAGTATGATAAGTCATTGGCTCATGTAAAAATTTAGCTGCTATCAGTAAAACTGAATTTTTTTATCATTCCAGCCTTCTTAAAAAGACGCCATATGAAATTTTATAAACATCTGTTCTCTCGGAAGAGAGTGTAGACAATTTTGAGTATAGATCCGTACCATATGACCGATACTAGCAGTGGCGTGCGGGTCTTGGCGAACACGTGGTTATGAGCTGGTCTAGCTAGGAAATTACAAGTTTCCTTACTGAAGCTTTTTGAGTGTAGCTCTTTGAGTGAAGAGTACTGACCAGGTACTCTTAAAAGCAGATCGGACCAGTACCACGTGCCCGGCCGAGGTGAGAAGACTTTGGCTGAAATGTGGGTGGCCGTAGTTGTTTTCTTCATCGCAGGAATTGACGGAAGATTAAATCTTTGCCTGCTTCATGCATGGAGCATGAAATTTGGTGAAGGAGAAGAAGATGAAGTAGATGACAAAGATGATGAAAAGGAAAAGAGGAAGAAGATGAAGAAGATGAAGACGATGAAGACAATGAAGACGATGAAGAAGATAAAGAAGAGAAAGAAGATGAAGAATATGCAAAAGATGGAGAAGACGAAGAAGTTAAAAAAGATTAAGAATCTCTTCATGAAGAAGATGAAGGAGATGCAAAATCGTTTCATGAAGAAGATGATGAAGAAGACTAAGAAGATGAAGAAGATGAAGACGATGAAATTGATGAAGAGGATGAAGAAGATGAAAATTTTCTTCATGAAGAAGATGAAGAACAAGAAGAAGTTGAAGAAGTTAAAGAAGTAGAAGAAGAAGAAGACGAAAAGAAGATGAAGATGAAGAAAAGATGAAGAAGAAAAAAATTAAGATGAAAAAGTTGAAGAAGATGAAGAATCTGTTCATGAAGAAAATGATAAAAAAAGATGACGTCGATGAAGATGAAGAAAATAAGATGAAGAAAATGAAGCAGATGATGAAAATATGAAAAAGATGAAGAAGATGAAGAAGTTGAAGAAATTAAAGAAGAATAATAAGAAGAAAAGAAGAAAAAGAGGGAAACCTGAGAGAATGTTCCATGCATGAAATAGCCCAAGCAAGGAATCGAAGAAGAATGCGTTGGATTTAAGCGAGCTGCGTCGATATAGCGTTGATATGTAACGTATTTCAATGCATGGTATTATGTCCAACGGAGACAAGTATTCTGTTATTGTATTAATATGCAAAAATATGAATTTCGTGTGTTAATGAAGCAACATTTTTTGAGGATAACAATAAAATCTGAAATGAAAACCAAGTTCGAAAAGTATAGTGGGAATTTCTCACCATCATTAAATTTATTTTAAATACCGTTATGGTCGTATGAGCATAAATGATGCTGACATCCCAGAACGCCGAATTTAGATCACCACCAAAGGAATGATTAGGAAAATCCATGATATTCTGACCATTTGAATAATAGCTGACATCGTGAGCATCTCAAAAGAACGTGCAGTCAAGATCTTATATGACGTTTTGGATATGAGAAGACTAAAATTTTGCTAATACCTGACCAAAAAGCTGTTCGTGTAACAACTTCAATGGAATGTTTGGACATTTTTAAGCATAATCCAAATGAATTTTTGCATCGATTCATAACTATTGATCAAACATGGATTCAGAATTCCTTTTCTGCGATGCACATGGTATAATTCTCATCTATTATCTTTAAAAAAGAAAAACGATAACAGAACAGTAAAATACGGCATTGTTAAACCAGTTAAATAATTAAATCAAGACAAAATGACCGCTTTCACCAAAGAAAAAAAAATCCCCATTCATTATTTTAAATGCACGCGTGCACACACGCTTGTGTCATTGCCATGGCAAAATTCCATGTGTCCAGGAAAAGATTTGCTTCTGCATCCACCACATTTGTCCATATTTAGCCCTCAGCAATTATTTTCTATTTGCAAATATGAAAAACTGGCTCAGCGGGAAAAGATTTGGTTTAAACGTTAAGAGGTGATTGCCTTTTTTGAAGGGTTGGAGAGATCATATTTTTTAGATGGAATACAAAACATAGAAAAACTTTAAACAAAGTGTATCGAGCTAAAAGAATATAGTGTTGAAAAATATAATGAATTTTATATATAAAAATGTTTTTTTCTAGTCAAGGCCAAGTATTTATCATATAACCCTCGTACTTCGGAAAGTGAAATTATATAAAATACACTTGAAATTCAAATTTCGACGGCAAACAATACTGTTATGGACATTAAAATCAGAAATTAATTATTTTTAATTAGGGGAATTATATTCTATGGGAATTGGAAGGCTTGATAGAGTCTCAGAGTTCTAGTCCGTAAGTTCATATTGGTAGAAAAAAGCTTTTATGCTGTCTAAATAATGAATTTAGAACATTTGTTTTGAACTCAAAGTAGTTGGCTGTTTTGTCGGTTTGGTTCTAGTCTTATAGAGATTCCATGCTTATCTGAGCAGAGTCCTAGACTACGAACTTGAATGTCATGTGGTATTTCACAGCTATGAGAGGAAATTATTTGCCGCATAAAATTTAAAAATAAACGATAATCATCAATAATTATTATTATTGATCCGATTTAATTTCGAACTTTCTTTTTGTTCTTTTTTATATAATTTATTCGATATTAAAGAATAAAATTCAATTATCGGAATATGGCACCGCATCCATTTTCTTTACGTTTTTCTATTATTTTAGTGCAACTCATTAAATGCTATAAATTATAATTAAAAATATACCTTTTTTCTTCTAAAAGCATGTTTTTTTTGATAAAAATTATTTTCCAGAAGAAGAAAAAAAACTTTTCTAAAATTTTCTACCAAAATTTTGTAAGTCACTGTAACTGTTAAGGTTTTCCGTGTATGTGTCCTGTTCAAAGTTGAAATTTGCTTATATGCAGAAGATTTTGTTATTTTGGATTTATTACCGAAAAAGGACGTTTCTTTAGTTTTACTAAAATCCAAGAATTTCGTTTCTTAGAAGTTATCGCCAACTTTTTTTTTGTATTTATTTTTTTTTATAATCCTTCAATGTTTGTACCTGTTTTACAGTTTGCTGATGATAGTTTTGTAATTACCTATCCTAAAATATCTTAGTCAAAGAAAGCATGTTTTTCGTTCTTAAATTTCGATATTTTATTGTTTTATTGTCCTAAGCCATATTTTGGAAAAACCCTAAGAAGATACTCGATAATAATTCATTCAGAAATTTTATGACAATCCACCACGAAAATAAATACTTTGTTATGGACGATTTTTACTATTGCTGTTTGCCCAATCAATCATAAATACACAATTTTTATTATTTCTTATCGAATTAGATATTGAATATTTATAACATAACTAATCATTTATTCAAACATAATGTGTGTGATGAAGAATTTACTTATATCGGAAAGGTTTTAGATGAAATTGGGGTATTTTTTTTTTTTTTGATAAAGAAAGGTTCATCAAAATGGATTTTTTGATTTATATTTTAATGACCACCACTGTATATAATTTTCTTTTTAAAATATTATACGAGGTCTGTTCAAAAAGTATCGCGAATTTTGTGTTTTTTTTTTTAAATTATTTATTTAGTCATGAATATCTATTTTGTCCCCTTCAAAGTAATCCCCACCAGATATTATATGCTTGTGCCAACGTTTTTTTCCAATCCTCGAAGCACTTTATTTTTTGTGATCTTGTTCAGCTCCTCCTTGGATGTCGTCTTTATCTCTTCAATCGTAGCGTAGCGTTGTCCTTTCCAGGGGCTCTTCAGTTTCGGAAAAAAGTCGCACGGGGCCAGATCTGGCGGATACGGTGGCTGCGGCCTTATTAGAAAAAATACGGTGACTGCGGCATTATTTCTAGAAAAGTTGGCAATTTGTCGTTGTTTTGCACTTTAAGAGGAGAATTTCTCGCTCAGTGAATATGTCAATAAGCAAAATTTCTGAATAAGGGACACTGAAAAACCCCCATAAGTAACTGTGGCAAAGCCATTGTATCCGTGAAAAATGACTGTTTGGTGTGCATTCTGATCTGAAATTATTATTTCTCTTTTAATGGGGCTCTTCAGTTTCGGGAACAAGATAAAAGTTACAGGGGGCCAGATTATTAGTGTAATAACTTGCAGATAATATTCCTTATTGACCGTTCTACCCTGTGGCAAGAACTTGTGATGCACCACGCCTTGTAATCGAAGAAAACTGTAAGCAAAACCTTCACATTTGACCGAACCTGGCACGCTTTTTTTGGTCTTGGCTCGTGCGGCAGCTTCCATTGGGATGATAGGTTTCCACGTCATAACCATAAACTCATGATGCGTCACCAGTTATGATCCTCTGGAGCAAATTTGGGTCGTCGCGGACACAGTCCAACAGCTCCTTAGCGATGCTGTTTGTGGTCAAAATTGAGCAAAAAAATCGAAGACGAACCAAAACAAGTGCAAGCAAAGCAGCTGTCAAAAATTAACTGAACATTCAACATAGCCGAAC
The DNA here is from genome assembly GCA_958298945.1 of Atherix ibis. Classification (NCBI taxonomy): domain Eukaryota; kingdom Metazoa; phylum Arthropoda; class Insecta; order Diptera; family Athericidae; genus Atherix; species Atherix ibis. Next base: position 21,616,216 of record OY282605.1, on the reverse strand, counting down.
TTGTCGGCATAAGTGAGAGACATGAGTACCAACATAACGCCATAAAAAATCGAAAAAAATTCGCGATACTTTTTGAACAGACCTCGTATACAGTGATGGTCATTAAAATAGGAACAAATCCTAACAATATTGTTCATTTGAAATTTGCGCGGGAAATTATGCCATTAATTAAAGGATTATCCAATTTTTAATTAACAAAGTAAAGTTAAATCAAATTAAATTTACTTTTAATTAAGATTTTAATAAAAAAATTTACGATTATAATCCTTGAAACCTGCCATTATGTATAAAATATAACATTATTCAAAATGGCTGCCACGAGATACCTGCACGAGTTGATCTTTTTTAAGGTAATTATTGATAACTTTTTTTTGGAAATTTTGGGCTATTATTAACTGATGGATGTTAGTTCTTGAATGCTCTAAAAATTTAAAATTAAGATGCGTTAATACGTTCTTTTGCGTAGTTCCATAAAAAAAAAGTGCAACGGTGTCAGGTCGCAGGATTTTGGAGGCCAACGGCCATCATCCAATCAAAAATTAGGTGTCGTGGGGACTTTTCATGCAATGAAGACCAAATTTGTTATTCTGTATGACTTTTAAAACTATTTTGGTGAAACCACATATGGTCTGAATTAATATCTTCAAGTGAAGTCAAAAAAAAACTAAATGGGTTATCCGGGAAGTAATTTCGTTTTTTTTTTATAAAAATGAAAGAAGATTTTTTTATAGTGAATAATTATTTTATTCAATTAAATATTATCCATTCTGATCCAATAATACCCTTTACCATCTTTCTGTAGCATGATTAACATTGTTGTAGACAACCCATTTCTCGTCCCCCAGTGATGATACGCTTCAAAAATGGATAATTTTCTTGGCGTTTGAGAAGCAAAGCACACACGTCAATGCGACGGCACAAATTCTTTTCCGTAAGAAGATGAGGAACCCATATGTCGAGCTTTGATATTTCAAAGGATCATGAACGGTCGAATTCGATAAATTTAATCTCTCAGCGATCTCACGAGTTGTTATTCGCCGGTTTGGAATAATTAATACCTTTATTGTGTCTTAATCAGCTTCAACTAGCCTTACAGAACGTGATGGTGCATCTTCGAGATCAAAATTGCCGGATCGTAATTTTGCAAACCAGTTTTGGCACTGCCGCTCACTTAACACATCTTCCCCATACACATCGGATCATTTTTTTCTTGCTTGAACAGCATTTTTATCTTTTCTATAGTAAAAAAGTAAAATATGCCGAAAATGCTGTTTTCCACTTATCCATATTTAAAAGGGTATCAACCAAAAACTACTAAGCAGAATCAATCGATTTTTTTCACAAGCAAGCCTTGCTATGTCAGCTGTCAAAATACATATGATTATGTGTGAATTTGGTTGTGAAAGAATACAATTAAATCCTCTGTTTCGAAAACAACGAAATTACTTTCCGGACAATCTAATAGTTACATACGACCACTGCGCTCAGAACTGACGGTCGGTAACGGTCTCTCGTTCTTTATTTTTGAAGAAATATGAGCCAATGACACCATTAGACCAAAACGGATTCAATTACTTGTTCACAGTCACTTGTGGATTTTCAGAGCCCCATATACGTCAATTTTGCTTATTGACATCTTCTCCTAGCAAGAAATAAACCTCATCACTGTAGAAAACTTTGTTCGCAACGTGGCTACTGTAGAATTACCACTTTTTTTTTGAAATTTTACAATTTAAACGCATTCGTCAATGGATATAAAATAATCTCTAATATAAAATGGCAAAACATAAACTAAACAAATACCATCTTAGATGATGTAAAAAATGTTTGACAGCTGTCAAATAAAAAGTCTGCACATTCCGAACCACGAAATGGATAATCCGTTATTATTACATTTTAATATTTAAAGTTAAATTATATCATATTGAATATTTTACGCTGTCATATGATGTGGGTCTATTTGAATGGCTACTACTGTATACTCGTAGTATAAATTTAGAAAAAAAAAATACAAATAAATAGAAAATTCCAAATTGTACAATAATTGCTAACAGTAGAAATGAACAATTTCGAATGCCGATATAATTAAAATTCGCCGATAATAAATTAATTGCATGTGTATCTCTACAAAATTAAATATTAAAAGTATTCAAAGAGAACTTATCACGACTATAGGCAAAAGGAAATTAATATTATTGAGTACTTTTTCATCAGATCAAAATTATTTAGACTTCAACAAACGAAATTACACACATAATCCCACCATCTCGACTTCTGTACGACGAGTGTACGATTATCATCAACAGCTCGTGTTGGCAAAAAAAAAAAGGTGTGGCATTTCCAAAAAATTGCACTGTGTTGGATTTTAATTAAATTTTGACATGTTGTCTGCCCATGCAGTCAACACTGACAATAGATAAACCTGGACATGAAGTGGTAGGAAAAATTTTACTATATCGTAATTTCGACTTTGAAGATAGTGAAAACTTTCTGCTGTCTTCGACCGTTGATAATCAGTTTTCCCTTAAAATTTCTACATTGAAAGTAAGCATGTTTAAAGAAAAAATTGAAGAAAAAAAAAACCTACTAATTGCTAATAGAAAAATAGAAAAATACTACTCGTATAAGAAATAAATAGTTTTTAGAAAGATTATTTAGAAATAAATAGTTTTTAGAAATTCAGTTCCGGTCACTTGAGCGTTTCACGTGGTTTCACTGATCAGAGTTTTTGTATAGAATTTTTTTTTACCTAAAACACATGTTGTTAAAAAAAATACAACAAAATAAAATTCTTCAACTTTCTGGCCTTAGGGTATTATTATTTCGGATATGAAGCAAATATTGCAAATTTTTAATTAACTACACTTGTAATTATTTGTTAATTTCACTTATTTATAATAGTTAAAGTTAATCGGTTTCTTATTTTTTTTTAAATAAATAAATTTCTAGCTTTTCTTAAATATATTCTTTCGTAAACTTATTAAACTAATATGAAAATTAGAAAACTCATTATTTTTAAAAACCTAAAAAGCAAATAATATTATCTGTGCAACATTTATTTTTTAACTAATAATCCATCTTTTCTTATTAAAACTTATATTAAAAAAATTGTTTAATTTATAATATAAAAACTCAGAATTCACATTAGTAATTCCGCTATTTATAAAAAAATTAGTAATTATATAATATTTTTAAAAGAAAAAAACGTTGTTTGCTGTGCTGCATATCAACATTTCGAAAATGACTATCAACAATTTTGATAGTTCCTGTCAACATCTGAGATTGCCTGCCAACGCCAACACAGTTTTCCTTTGATGGACAGTAAATGCTTACGGCTTCGACGTCAACCGTCATTTCAATACACTGCAGCAAGTGTCAAAAAAATACATTGCGCTCGTTGAAACCTTACAAATGCAAAGTTACGTGCGAATATGTCAAGACGAATATGTAAACTCAAATAATTATTGAATTTTCTAAATAAATATAATTTATATTATTTACATTTAATAGTAGATGAAAAAATAATATTTTTTTTTTGATTAAACATGAATTTTTACCAACCAAAAAATTAAAAAAATTAAAAATAAAACCATTTTATTTTAAAAAGTATAATACTACCAAGTACAGAGGTTAAAAAAAAATATTTTTTTTTGTACTTTGCACAGATTATAACTTAATTAGATGTTGTATTAGTTAATATAAAATAATTTGAAAGGATATTCGGAGTAAACGTCCATTGATGTCTCTTCCTACACGTCTGTTTTGAACTTAGAAATTTTTTAGTAGATCGTGTAACCAAAACCATCTAAGTCGGTTGTAGAATGTTTATAGGGATGGAAGTTGAGCATTAAGAGCTAAAGTCCTTTAGCTCTTAAAGGACTTTAGGAACATGATGAATAAGGCTATTGCAAACATAAAAGGAAGCACCGACAATTTTGCAAAGTATTTTGACAGGGCATGAATTCGACTTAGTACAGAGAGCCCCGAAGTTCTAGTTCATAAGTCCATATTGGTCTTAAAAGTATTTTGATGTATATAGTTAATTTTTATCGTTTGCCTGAAAGTCCTAATAAATGTGGTATCATCCTTTTATACTTATTTTTTATGGTTTGTGTCTTTATTCCATGTCAGACATTTGTGGTGTTCCAGATCCGAAGGAATTACCTTTGGATTTTGAGAATTTTAAAAGTCTATTGAAAATTTTTGCTAGATGCAAGGCAGACCGTATCATTTGCATATTAAGCGAAGATTATATAAGATTAGATAAGAATATCTGAAATTTATACGTTGTAGAGAATGGGCCAAAGTTTAGTTCCTTGTGGAACACCATCCAATATCGGAGTTATATTCGAGGGTTTATTGAATTTATTTACTTGAAAATGCTAATTTAAAATACGGAAAAAATTATTTTCGCAGAACTTATTCTTTTAAAAAACCGAATATTTTTATTTTATCCATTTTAATTATATTGAGCGCATGACATAATTCAGATTTTGCTTATTTTCTTTATTTCATTATATTATTAGGATCTTGCCAAAATGCATGGATACTAACATCTTTTAGGACACGATCCTTGTAAGGTAATTTTTTAATGACCTTTTTCACATATTTCAAACTGTAATTTGGACAATTCTTGATGGATGGTTATTTTTAACTGCTCTAAAGTTTGGGAATTATCTGTTTACAAAAAAAAATCTACAAAAAAAAATTCAACGGCATCAAATCGCAGAAGGAGGCCAATTGAAATAATCAAATATTTAAAATACGCTTTCTGAAAATTTTCCCGCACAAATGAAAACAAAATTTGTTGTATTGTGTGGCTTGTGGCACCGTTTTATTCAAATCACACAAATCAAGTTCATAACAAAAAAAAGTCGATTATCTATCGGTCATAGCGTTCAGAGTTGACTTAAATAAGGGTAAATTATACCTTCAGACCGAAATTGCGTATCCTACAGCCTCTTTTCGCGGATACAGTAGCCTCTTGATCACAAGATTATGGACCCTAATCGCTTCTTAAAGCCCGAAAGAATAACAATTTTTGTAAAAAGTTATTGCATTTTTAACGCATATTGTTTAGTAGTTAAATATTACATAATTAAAAATGGTAAACCTTAACTAAACAAGTGCCAGTTAGAATGGCATCTATGTGACAGAGTTATCCAGGATAAAATAAATGCTTAACAGCTATCAAATGACAAGGTGATTCATACCGAACTATAAAATTGATAATCCGTTATTATTCCTTCATAAAAATAATATAAGAAATATTATTAAAAATTTTCTAAAAAAAAAATCTTTTTAAAACATTTGAAAAAAGAAAACTTTATTTACAAAATTTAATTTTATTATAAAAACAGCTCCCAACAATTTTTGTATGTGCTTTTTCTTAATATTTCACTATTTTTGTACTTAAATAAAAACGTGATAATTTGACCTTCAATTATACTATTCTGTCTAGATTATGTCTGAGAGTGTCTAGAATTCACATTAATCTAATCAAAAGAATTTTGTTGAACAAGATATTTTTACATAAAAAAAATTGCCTAACATGAAAATACCATTAGTGAGCTATGCTCAGGGGAAAAGTTAACCTTATTAATATGGCTAAGCTTATGAAAGAAATGGTAGAGAATATTATTAAAAGGACATAGTAAATTTAGAAGATTCTTTTCTGTTTGTATATACATATCTACTCATACCTGTGAGTTTAGAATTTATTAAAATTACCTAACAAAATTATTTGTAGTTGAATTTCTTAAAGGAAAATATTCTGTTATGTTCGGTTGAATAAAAAGTTTCAAATTTCAATGTCTATTCAAGATGATACATAAAATCATGATAAGAAACATTGCCATTTAACAATATCATAAAAATGTTAAAGTAAAAAAATCCCCTAAAAGATTGATAACAAAAATTGCCAAATTTAGTACAAGAAATAATAATAGTCTACAAATTCGTGTATTAGTTTGGCATTATCCTTATCAGTATGATAAACTGTTCTGTTACAGAAGAAAATTTCCCTAACTGATGGACGTCATCGGTTGATTCCATATCGTATAGTGACCCCAAAAAGGTAACCTGTGTAATCACTTCTTTTGTGCCAAAAATACAAAAAAAAAACAAAAACAATTTACCGACCACAGAACACCTGTTGTCATTTCTTTATTACTGCAGTTAAAAAAAAGGTCCCCTATTGGGCGGCTGTTAATTGTTGCGAAAGTTTGAATTTGTCCTTATTTGTCGAAAAACAAAAAAAAACATTTTAATTCCCACAAATAACAACCGTTTTAATCGTTTTCATTATCTATAATTAACGGAAGCTAAACATAAAGATTTAATTTCATAAAATTCCATAGTAAAAAGTAGTTTTTCCAATTTTTCTATTTTCCAAGTTTCTTTTTTTGTATGTCTTTTGGATCAAAATTGTTCAGGTAACCAACTACCCATAAAGAGTAATATAAAAATTTAACGAAAAAAACAGAAATGATAATTACCCTCCTCCAAATTAGCCCAAATTCTATTCTACAATAGTACAGAATAATCAGGTCTGGAACTTTTCTTTTCTACTCGGTATTATGTCATCTAAAAACATCATTAAAAGACTCTTCTTCCTTCTACTTTCATTGTGCGCTTATAAAACAAATAATTAATTTGTTCCAAACAAACAAACCATTCGGTTGGAAAATTACCAAAATAATAGCAAAACATTGGTCGGCACCCACCCAATTAATTAATTAACCATACTCCTCCCTACTATAAAGACATTTTTTCCAAGGTGAGAAATGAAATTATTTTCATGCTAAATAAACAGAAAAGGATAAAATAATCCCTTTTAATAAGTTTATGAAATAATTAGTTATGGAAAATTAACTTATCTCTAAGTTGATATTAAATTTTATCTAAAATAAAGAGAAAAAAGATTTCCGATTCTTTATTTTTATTTATTCATGAAATTTGTCGTATAAATTTTATAATAAACAAAACTTTGTAGGTTTGTGCTATTGGAAATGATTTACAAAAAAAAAAATAATAAAAAATGTTAAAAGTGAATGTAAAAACAACAGGTGAATTAATAATAAATGCCAGTTGGTATAATTTGCAAGCACTTAAATTTTTGAATAACGACTAACAAGTGCTCATGGTCGTATAATCTACAAAAGAATGCGTCCATAGTGCTGGGCGTTCATTAATAGGAAAAGTTAGGGTGCTACGCCCAAACGGTGACTCCTAAAATGGTAATGCCACTTATAATTAATACTACTTACAGGTATTTTGTTTTCTCTCTCTCTTTAGTATTTAAAGATTATTTTATTCAACAACAAAAAACCAAACAATTTCAATCAATATGAAGTTCGCATTTAAAAAAAAAAAAAAATTTGATCTATTTTCAATTTTTCGCGTTATCTCCAACGATTCTCAAACCCTCTTCATCTATCATACTCTCTCTCTCTCTCTCTCACGCACTCTTTATCTCTCTTTCTCTTTCTCTCTCTCTTTCATTCTTTTTTTTTCTCTCTCTCTTTCCCTCTCTTTCTTTCTCTTTCTCTCTTTCTCTCTCCTTCTCTCTCACTCTCTCTTTTTCTCTCCCTCTCTTTATCTCTCTTTATCTCTCTTTATCTCTCTTCCTCTCCCTTTCTCTCTTTCCTTCTCTCTTTCTTTCTCTCTCTTTCTCTCTCTTTATCTCTCTTTCTCTCTCTTTCTCTCTCTTTCTCACTCTTTCTCTCTCTTTCTCTATCTTTCTCTCTCTCTCAGTTTCTTTCTCTCTTTTTCTCTCCCTTTCCCTCTCTTTCTTTCTCTTTCTCTCTTTCTCTCTTTTTCTCTCTTTTCTCTCTCCCTCTCTCTTTTTCTCTCCCTCTCTTTCTCTCTCTCTCTCTCTCTCTCTTTATCTCTCTTTATCTCTCTTTCTCTCTCTTCCTCTCTCTTTCTCTCTTTCCTTCTCTCTCTGTTTCTCTCTCTCTTTATCTCTCTTTATCTCTCTTTCTCACTCTTTCTCTCTCTTTCTCTATCTTTCACTCTCTCTCAGTTTCTTTCTCTCTTTTTCTCTCCCTTTCTCTCTCCCTTTCTCTCTCCCTTTCTCTCTCTTTCTCTCTCTCTCTCTCTCTTTCTCCCTCTTTCTTTATGCGTCATTATTACAAATATTTTAATTTGAAGAAAAAAGATTATCGAATATTTCCGAAATAAATTAATTAAAAAATATTTATAAGATTTTATCTTTTTCTGAACAATATTAAAATATTTGCTCATACTTTTCCAAGCTTAGCCAAAAACAAAACTCTTTAAAATACATTTGGACGTAAAAATAAAAAAAGGCTTAGTTGAAAAATTCTTTTTAATTAGAAAAAAAAAATGAAAAATATTATTTTAATGGGAATAAGAAACTTTCAAAAAGTCTAGCCTTTTGTCTAAAAAATATTAAAAATTTGATTCCGAAAAGTTAAAAATTAACCAGAAATAATAAAAAAGTTTAGCCCAACACTGCTGTTGAGTTAAAAAAACCAAAATATTTTGTTAACAACACTTCAGACATTATCAATACTTTGAAAACAAAAACTTTTCTAATATGTAAAATTACTCCACTCAAAAATTTTACCCTATGCAAAAAAAAATATTTAATTAAAAAAAACCTTCTAGCTATGATTCTTCGTATACTTTTGGAATTTTCCCATACTTTGGAAATTTTCAGTTATAAAAATGATTTCCAAACGTGAAAAAAAAAACGGTAAATTCCTCATCCTCGTATATGTCTACAATCAGCTTATTACCAATCCTTGGCAAAATTTTTGAAAAACTCCTCTTAAAACGCCTTTGAAGATGCCAACATTGTCCCTGATTTTCAATTTCAGAGTGATTGATTTCATTTCGTCCTCTCTTAAGCGAAAAGAGTACTATCCAGGTGTGTTCCCAGATATATCACATACCCTTGACCAAGTGTGGCACCCTGGAATGCTCTAGAAACTCGAAAGCTTCCTTCTCGCCATATACTTCCTTATTTTAAAATTATATCTCCTGCAAGTCCTGAAATATCCCGTATTATAGCTGGTGTGCCTCAAGGCAGTATCTTTGGTCCACTCTTATTCAATATTTATACCTTTGACATCCCAACTAATTCCAAAACTATAACTGCCACCGCTATTTTTGCATTCCACCCCAATATACAAATATTCTGAAAATACCCACAATCCAATATTAAAAAGTTCCAATACCGGTTTATGTGGTGGAGACTACTTTTACCATCTGCAAAGATCGACACATTAGTATATTCCTTAATGGCAATATCATTCCACCAAAAACAAAGATTTGTTAGTTGTTGAAAATCGTTGACACTCCAATCTATATTCGGAACAAAATTATTCATCTTTGTTCATAACTTATCTGTTGCTCAAAAAGTTTCATTTCCGATTAGCGTGTTACTATAATTCTCTTCTTAGAAAACTCGTTTTCGTTATTTTCCCCATAAACACTCATCGGCGTTTAAGGAGAAATTGGCCAAAAGATCTCTTACGGCATTAACATGACTCGTTAGGTACAGAAACACCGATGGGTGTTTACTCTCACGTGTTCCTCTTCTGCCATTGTAATGTCTTTGTCATAAAATGTGCTTCTTATGGAGTGAGAAACTAGCATCACTAAAAGCTTGCCAGTTAGTTCCTCCTAGACATGCACTACAAGTTTCAACCTCGTCCAATAACTACACCAGCGTTTAGAGCACGAGTGGGCAATTATGAGATCAATAAGAGCCGCATTCAACCAGAGACCCATTATCAAAACGAATTCGTACGACTTGAACGGTTTACTTACTTAGTCAATTTAAAAAGATTCATGCAAAAAGTTCTGAAATTATTAAAAGAAAAACGCTTTAAATTTTCCATGAGAGCCACACTTAACTCAACTAATAGCTGCATGCGGCTCTGAGAGCCGCAGTGAACCGAATACGTATCCTTAAAGCGACTACGGACGAATGGAACGCTTCAATTGCTTAGTCAATTTAAAAATATTCATAAAAAAATTTCTGGAATAATTCCAAAAAAAAACTGCACGTGGCTCTGAAATCCTCATTTGCTCGCTCCTGATATAGAGCGTGATGAATGAAAATGTTTTTAATTCTATTGCATAACGAAAAATGGTACAGCGAAATTAGGCGCATCGATTTGCCACCGAGAGTTCGTTTGGTGACTGGACGAGTCGCAAGGAGATTTTGGGGAATATTTTTATAGGACCAAGAAACAGTAGAAAACGAACCTTACTCAGGAAGAAATTCAATATTGATAAATAATATAAAAATTAAGAAAGACGAATCTCCAGGACAAAATGTCAGTTAAGTCTTTGAAAGGATAAAAAAAGGGTTCTTTGCGTTCAACCATTGGATGCACTACCATAACAACGCCCCCAGTCATACGGCCATCTACATCTCCACCTGAGGTCTTTTACTTACCTGATCTACTCAACACCACCACCCCCCCCCCCCCCCGCTCATTATATCTGAAAAAGATTCAAAATAAATTGAAAGAACGTCATCTTGGTACTATCGCTAACATCAACTATTCTAGATGAAGCCTTCCAACACCCCAACGAAGAAGAGTGGAAACAATACCTCCACTGCCCAAGCGAACCACTTTGAAGAGCATAACATTGATGTATAAAAAACAAATAAATATGTTGCCACAAAATAAAACTTTTCTGACACACCTCATATGGCGAAGGATCATAAAACTTTTTATAACGAGCAACAATTAACTTGCGTACGAAATGAACTTTGAGATCACAATGTATGATTTTGTTACGAAAAAAATAAGACCAATCTTTCGAAGCATTTTTGACTAAACGGATTTGATACGAAAAGGGTTGGAAGGCTCGGTAGAACCGCATTATTCTAGTTTTTATGTTCAAATAGTGGAAAATTCAGTCTCATTCTAAGGGCGCTTTTATATCGAGCCAAAACCCAAAAAAAACACACTAAAGTCGGTCGAAAATTAAAGTTATGTTGACTATTTTCTATGATTATTGTGGTGGTGCTCACCAGAAATTTTTTCCAAAGGGACAAATCATCAATAAACAATATTTTCTTATGGTTATGCGACCTTTGAGGAAGAGGGAGTGTTCCTAAGAAATGATGAGATTTGTGGCAATACCGTTCCATTGTATATCAGAAATATTTGATGAAAAACTCGTACATGCGGATATATGCTTAAATAAACAATAAAAATCGAATCCAATTTGATTGCCATAAATTGGAAACCATCTAAACTGATAAAGATTTGAACACCCACCACACGAGGTATAATCTCACTTCCATCACTTGTCAAATCGAAATCGATATTCGATAATAATCTGTGCTTATTCCTGTGAGATTTGCTGAAATTCAATTTAATCGTTTCCCTATTCGTTTGTCCTTTTCTTTATTTTTCTGATAGTATTTTTATTAAAAGGATAATTTTTAAATGCACAATTTTCCATTTCTTATGTAATAGCAACCAACAAAAAGGCGCAAAATTCACATCATTATGAGTTAACTAATTTTTCACTCAGCCCATAGATAGGCAATCGAGTAGTAAAATGTTAATTGCTAGTGCAGTGAGAATCGCGTTTAGCATTATTTATTTTTAATGTGCAAATAATGTTTTGAATTTTTTTTTAAATTATTTTGTAGTAATTAAAACAAAAAGTCATATTTTTTTTAAATTAAAAATATTAGTAAGAAATTTATAAAGTTTAAAAAATTCACACGATCGGCTGTTTTATCGAAAAATTATGTACCCCAACAGGGTAAATCTGCCTCGAATGGATAAAGATATTGGAAACGTGGTTTAGGGAGTAAAATAATCAGATTTTGAAATAATTGAATTTAAAAGTAATTGAACATTTTTGAGGCTATTTACACCGAAAAGTCAATTAAGGAGAAAATTGCTTGAACATGCAAAAATTCTTTATGCAAAGTTATCCAATTAGCGCTTCGGAAAGCAAAGTTAAATAATACAGACTTAAAAATTCATATTTTCTAAAAAAGTTGCTATTCCTTCTTACAGGACTCTATTCTTTTGCTTTCCGGTAATTTTTTAATGAATTTTTCCTACATGTTGAGGCCTGTAATTACTTAATTACGCGTGAAGAAGATCTGCACAAAAGTCCAACAAAAAAGTTTAGACATAGACACGATCTTAGAAACAAATTGACTGAAAATTAAGCGTCCAAAAAATTTTGCGGACAATAAAGCCGAAATTTTTCGTGTCGTGTAACTTGTAGCGTCATCTTTTTGAAACCGCATATTGTCCAGATTGAAATTTTCGAGTTCAGGTTAGAAAGCATTGGTTATCTTATACGTCCATAGTGCTCAGAATTATCGGTGATGGTCTCTCATACTTCACTTTAAAAAAAAATACGGTTCGATGACAATTTCAGAGCAAAATGCACAACAAGAGTCGTTTTTTGGGGATTTTAAGAACTTCATTTATGACAATTGCAGCATTGCTAAAGAAAAAAAATTGTGGAACAAACCTGCGGCAGAATCATTACATTTGGGAAAATTTTAGCACGTCGTTTGGTGGTTTAACGATTTATAATATAAAATGGTAAATCTTAAACTAAGTAAATGCCTTTTAAAACGATATTTGTTTGACAGCTATCATATAACAGGGTTGTTCTTTTAAAACTACAAAATTGACGACCCTTTAGTATGTTTATCTATAAGTAAAATATGAAAAATTTCGGAAATTCCGTCATTAAATCGAATTTGACTTTTCGACAACACAAAAAAACCAATTTTTCAAAATCATGTTTAATGATGAGGTTTATTAATGATTTTTTTAAAAAGCAAAATTGTTATTTTTGGATTGAGACAAATCCCAAAGAGATATTAGAGAAAAATTCACTGTTTGGAATGGCTTATACGCCAGCGGGATCGTCGGTTCTTATTTCGTCCAACATGAGACTGGGGCTCATGTCATGGTCAATAGCCGGCATTACTGGGCTATGATTACCAATTATTTTCTTGAAAACATGGAAGAAATTGAACCGAAAGACATGTTGTTTCATGGGCTTCTTATTAAAGAGTCGATTTGGCAATAACGTGATTTGACCCAAACGACCTCGAAAAAAGGGCAATTTGACGACGCTTAATTATTCCCTGTGGCGATATGTGAAGTCACTGGTATATACTGACAAATCAGCAACAATTAATACCTTCATTGAGCGAGTTATAGTCTAGATATAGCCGGATTGATTTAAAACAGCGGTAAAAAATTGGGTCGGGCCGATCAGCATAATTTTTATATATTAAATGGCAAAAAATTACCTTTCAAATAAAATTTTTTGCAAAAAGTTCCAATACTTACAGAGGTTGTCCTATTAAATCACGCAAGATTTGAATTTTGCGTCATTTGTGCGGTAAAGAGTATTGCCAACGGAAAAAAGATAACGTGACAGCTGACAGTTCAGGGTTGTTCAAAATGGAGCGCTTCACGAAAAAACAACGCGTTTTCATTGTTGAGCAATATTTTAAAAATAAAAAACATTAAATGGTAAAAAATACCTTTAAAATAAATTTTTTTGCAAAAAGTTCTAATACTTTGTTATCCCATTAAATCAATCTTACGTGATTTAATGGGATAACAGAGGTTATCCCATTAAATCACGTAAGATTTGAATTTGGCGCCATTTGTGCGGTAAAGAGTATTGCCAACGGCAAAAAAGACAGCGTGACAGCTATTCAAAATGGAGCGCTTCACGAAAGAACAACGCGTTTTCATTGTTGGGCAATATTTTAAAAATATTTGAAGGTTTGCCAGCTACAATTCGCAATTTTTCGTACAAAATATGATCGGAATAGTGATTTAACTTTATCGACTGTGAACAGATTAACTAAAAAATTTAGGGACTAACAACAAGTGGATACTGATTTTTCGAACAAAACCATCTTCAGCGATGATGCTCATTTTCATCTTGATGGCTTGGTTAATCGACAAAATATTGTTTGTTTAGACTTGACCTTTTTAGCCTGGACTTGAAGATTTGTTAAAAAAAAGCCACACAACATGACAAATTTGACGCAATAAATTGCGCGAAAAGTTCCCAGAACGCGTATTTTCGACAATTTGGTGATGTCAATTCGAAGCCATTGTCGCATTTGGGGTTCAGAAAATCCACGGGTGATTGTTGAGAAATAAATGCATCCACAACGTGTTACTGTTTGGTAGGGATTTTTCGCTGGACGCATCATCTTCTTCGAAGTAGTGCTGACTATCGTGCCTATTAATGCCTAAATTGCAAGATATGAATGAGAACGACATGTGGTTTCAACAAGACGGTGCCACATGCCGTATAGCCCGAGAAAAAATTATCAATTAAATTATAAATCTGTGTTTTCTATCAAAATTGCGTGTTTTTTGGGACATCTTTTTAAAAAATGCACTCGATTAATGATTATTGGAATTTCTCACCTGCTCCAATTTGATCAGATAAGTTTATCTATTATTTTCGCAAGTGTTCATTTTTCATATGCAAACGTACAACAATTTTTGACCTTTTACACCATTTAATAAAGTAATTTCAATAATAAAATCGAAATCGTCTCTTTTTTCTTCTTGGACGACAACAAAAAGTCTCATCTTTTTGCAATACCATATTTTCGTAGAAAATAAAACTCTAATTAACGATCGTATATTGTGCATAGAAATTTGTTGTTCCAATAGAGAAGCTTTTAATACCATTAAAAAAAATTGTTTACGTAAATGACATTGTAAAGTAGCTGCTTTCCTCCAAACACAACAATTCCCACTCAAACGTGAAACGAAAACTTTGAAAAAAACGATGATGGAAAATAAAGCGTGTACCGCCCATCCATTCGAGCAGAATCCTAAATTTATTGAAATTTCCTGTCAATTTCAACTAATCCTTCGAAAATGTTTTTTTTCCACCTTCAATCGATTCGTTATTTTCTCATCTAAAGTTACCAACAAAAACTAAATAGGTTCGTACTTTTCAAGTGACATATTTACGGCGATACCTTTTTTCATAGAAGCATCTATTCGAGGATATTTTCAACTGAGGTGAATGTTCGATTAAAAATTCAAAAAGTCACTTTCTTCCTCATTTTCCGCAATAAATTTACATGTTTAAATATTATCTTGAAGAGCAAACTTTATAGTAATTTTCATGAATGTGGACATGTTCGGAGCGATAGCAGATAAAAGAGGCATTTTCAGTATGACTAGTAGAAATAAAACTGCTTATCGTAAAATAAAATAAAATGTGTACTTATGAGAGTACGTAATATGCACCTGAGTGTACATAGAAATGGAGTTAGCTTACCTGAAACATTCGGTGGTAAGGATAGAGCACCTGAATCACTCCCGGCCGTCTCCAGCGGCGGAGAGTTCTCCCTCACACATGACATCAATCCTGTTGACATACTGAAAAGAGAGAAAAACGAAATAAAAAACGTTAAAAATTTCATATCACAAAAACTACCGCACTCACTTAAAAATAGGTTAGTTTTCTTTTAGTAAAATAATTTAAGATGATCCTTAGCAGTTTTGTATAAAATCGACTAAAGTGAAAGGATTTTAAATAGAACACAAAAAAGTCTTTAAAGAAAAATCCTTTTCTCTAAAGATGACAGGAAAATTGTTATTTTTATTTTTATTTAAACGAAAAACTTCATGTCGAAACTTACATTTTGTAAAAGTTTCAGGGAACTCATGTTCACAACTCTTAGTGGAAGACTCTTACAAAATACCAAAGTTTTATTATTATTTCTTTAAATTTTTTTTAATTTAAAATTACATTTATATAAACACTTAAAAACCGTTTTACTGAAAATTGTTTTTACTGTAAATATTTTTACTCAAAATTGGTTTTTCTGAAGTTTTTTCAGTAACAATTTTTTACTGAACATTTCTTTTACTGCAAATTGTTTTTACTGAAATTTTTGTTTTTATTTTTTGCCGAAACTGAAAATAGTTTTTGCTGAAAGCTTTTATTACTAAAAATTATTTTTGACTAAAATTATTTTTTGTTAAATTATTTTTGGTGAAATTTTTATTTTTACGGAAAATTAGTTTTGGTTCAATTATTTTAACTGAAAATAAATTATTTTTATAGAAAATTGTTCTCAGTGAAATTTATTTTTTAAATATTTTTACTGGAAATTGTGTTTACGGAAAAGTAATTTTACTGTCAATTATTTTAAACTTTTTTTTTATTGGAATTTTTTTTTGTCCTAAAATAGTTATAAGTTTATAACTGGAAATTATTTTGACTAAATACAATTTTACTGCAAATTGTTTTTACAGAAAATTATTTTTACTGAACACGATTTTGATTGAACATTATTTTTAATAAAAATGGTTTATACGGAAAACTATTTTTAGTAAACACTGTTTTTATTGAAAATTATTTTTACTATCAATTATTTTTACCAAAATTTGTTTCTACCGAAAATTTTTTTTACCGAATTTTTTAAAAAATGGTTTTTACGGAAAACTACTTTAAGTAAACGCGGGTTTTATTATATAGCAAATTATATTTACTGAAAAGAAATTACTTTTACTGAAAAATTATTTTTCTACGAATTTTCTTTTTGAAATTGTTTTAAATTAAAATTATTTTTACTATAATTATTTTTACTAAAAATATTTATAATTGAAAATTATAATTACTGAAAATTGTTTTGTTACAAATTATTTTTACTAATTTTTTTTTTAATGAAAACTTTTTTGTTCAAAATAATTTTTTTACTGAAATTAGATTTGCTGAAAATTTTTTAAGTGAAAATTATTTTTACCTAAACACGATTTTTACTGAAATTTTTTTTTTTTTTAAAGAAAATAATTATTTTTACTATAAGTTGTGCTTACGTAAAATTAATTTTAGTGTTAATTATTGTTAATGAATTTTTTTTTGTTGGAAATTATTTTTACTGAAAATGGTTTTTTATAGACAACAATTTTTTTTTAAATATTTTTTTTCTTTTCTTTTTATTAAAAATTATTTTTATTCAATTATTTTTTGAGATATTTTTACAAAAAATTGTTTTTGCTAAAAAATTATTTAGTAAAAATTTTTTTACTGAAAACTTTTTTACCATATTTTTTTTTTTTTAATTATATTCACTGAAAATTATTTTTACTGAAAATTATTTTTACGGAAAATTATTTTTACTGAAATTTGTTTTACTGAAAATAATTTTTAATGGAAATAATTTTTACTGAAAATTTTTATTACTGACAATTTTTTTACTGAAAACTATTTTTACTGGAATTTATTTTTGTTAGAAATTATTTTTAGTGAAAATTATTTTTACTGAAATTTTTATGGAAAATTACTTTTACGCAAAATTATTTTTACTAGAAATTATTTTTACTGGAAATAATTTTTACTGGAAATCATTTTTATTGAAAATTATTTTTACTGAAAATTTTTTACTGGAAATTATTTTTAACTGAAAATAATTTTTACCGAAACTTATTTTTACTGGAAATTATTTTTACTGAAAATTATTTTTATTAAAAGTGTTTTTACTGAAAACTTTTTTACTGATTATTATTTTTTTAAATTATTTTTATTAATAATTATTTTTATTGAAAATTGTTTTTATTGAAAATTGTTTTTATTGAAAATTGTTTTTATTGAAAATTATCTTTAGTAAAAACGATTTTTATTGAAAATTCTTTTTGAAAGAAAATTATTTTTTAAGAAAATTTTTTTTGCACAAAAGTTTTTAACTGAAAATTATATCCTCCTGAAAGTTTTTGCTGAACATATTTTTGAAGAAAATTTTCTTTAATCGAAATTGTTTTCACTGAGCACAATTTTTGGCTGAACATTGATTTTCAATGCAAAATTTATTCACTAAAAATATTGCAACTGCCAATTTTTTTTGCTGAAAATTAACTAATAACGTTTACTTAACACTTTTAAAGCATATTTGTGTATCCTTTTTAATTGCATATTTTTCTTTTAACATACAATACTGATTTTTAAAACAAAACATGTACAACACTGCTTACACTCTGACATAATACCATATCAACATTCTTGACCTACTGTAAGTATACATTCTATAATACACACTTTTCTAAGCAGTTTTTCTTCAATGTTATAATTTTCATGCCCTGATTATTATTTCACAATTTGATATTATTTCGTCTCATTTATTAGAAGCAAATAGTTCCATGGGGTAACAAATCACATAGGTCATAATTCTTCGAGATCTGAAAACTAGTAGCTATTCAATTAACGTCATACTCTCTTCTTACAAATTAAAATTTTTTTAATACCTCGAACATAAAAAAAAAATGACGAATATATCGTTGGTATTTCACAGTTTTTAAGACAAAAAATAATTTAATGTGCGACATTCGTGACAATCAATTTATTGAACTTTTACCAGAATTTCAAAAAATCTCGATTCAACAATAAAAAATTTTTGAGAAAACTTAAATTATTTAAAAAAAAAAGCTTTTTACATTTTTAAATAAAAAATTCCCAAAAACGAGTATTTAAAAATTTTCGTATAAACTCCCTCCATATTTTTATTATTAAAAAATTAATTATATTACAGAATAAAAAATGAATAAGGACGTATGCGAAATTTTTTAATTTTCTAGAAATCCTTACAGTCAGAATAAAGAGTTAATTAGGCTCTGCGAATGCAGCGGAACTTAAAAGAACGCAACAGAAACGCAAAGAGTGACTGCAAAAGCGCTCTCAAATTTTGTGACACCTTCGCTATCTTATGGGAGTGCACACAATTGCAAACGGCAACGAAGATAAGTCGATCTTAAAACGTCTACTGCTATCTAATCACTGATTTTCGCAGCCCTGCCAAACGATTTTGCCATTTTTAAATTATTTTTGTATGTCAACATGGTTGTAATTGCCATTAAAGGCAAGGTAAATGCATACGTAATCTTTAGTGAAATTGAACATTTTAATTAAGCATAATAAATTAGTAATTAACTGATGGGAGAACACTGATCACATTGTGCTTAATTTCTCGAGACGGCGAAGTTCTTCAACGATTCTAGTTGCAACTACTGCTCTGCAAGCCGCAATTGTATTCAGGCTTGAAGCAGAGAAAACTAATTTTGAGGTATGGAAAGACGATGAATTTAATGAAAAAGCATACCTACAGGCGCCGTATAAATTCGAGTTTAACAAAGTTTATTTACTCAAGTAAGTTTTGAAAGTTTATTTTCTGTTTTTAATTATTTTCTTTTCTAACAAAAACTACTTAACAATTCCACTTGTAATTTTTTTTTTATTCATTATATTTTTCCTTCTATCAGATATATAATTACAGTGTGCTTAAAAAAATAAACTAAACATATTTTAATTATAAACAAAAAAAATGATAACATTACCAAAAGTTATTTCGAATAAAAACGAATTTAACCAAATTTAAGAAGTTTTTTTTTAAGATAAAAGTAAAAATTGAGTTTGAAAAATTTGTTTTAGTATAAATTTTGCTCTTTAATATTTAAATCTAAGGGTTCTTTTATAAATAAAGGGATTATCCAATTTGTACTTCCGAAAATAGAATTTAAAAAAAGAACCAACTTTAAATCCATATTTTATGTCTTATATTTTTTGAACCCTGCCATTATCTATAAAAAATAATACTGAACTGCATATTGTTTTTACTGAATTTTTTGCGGAAACTGAAAATAGTTTTTACTGAAAATTATTATTACTAAAAATTATTTTTAACTAAAATTATTTGGTTCTTAAATTATTTTTTAATGAAATTTTTATTTTGACGTAAAATTTATATTGGTTCAATTATTTTTACTGAAAATTATGTTTACGGAAAATTAATTTTATTATCAATTATTTTTAATGAAATTTTTGCATTGGACATTTTTTTGTCCTAAAATCGTTTATTAAAAAATTTATAACTGAAAATAATTTTGACTAAATACTATTTTTACAGATTTTTATTATTGAAAATTTTTTTACTGTAAAATGTTTTTACAGAAAATTATCTTGACTGAAAATTTTTATGTAAAAATCGTGTTTAGTCAAAATTATTTTCAGTAAATAATTTTTTTTTACTAAAAATAGATTTGCTGAAAAATTTTTTAATTTTTTTTTTCTGAAAAAAATTTTTCTTTTATTTTTACTGAAAACAAAATGTTTTTGCTGAATATTATTCTTTTTAATTCTTTTTAATGAAAATTATTTTTACTGAAAATTCTTTATACTGAAATATTTTTTAATTTTTTGCCGAAACTGAAAATAGTTTTTGTTGAAAATTATTATTACTAAAAAATATTTTTTGACTAAAATTGTTTCTTAAATTATTTTTGGTGAAATTTTTATTTTTACGGAAAATTGGTTTTGGTTAAATTGTTTTTACTGAAAATAAATTATTTTTATAGAAAATTGTTCTCACTGAAATTAATTTTTTTAATAATATTTTTGCTGTTAATTGTGTTAACGGAAAATTAATTTTACTGTCAATTATTTTAAATGCATTTTTTTTCTGGACATTTTTTCTACCTAAAATAGTGTTTACTAAAAAATGTATAACGAAAAATTATTTTGACTAAACACGATTTTTACTTAAAATTTGTTTTTTTTACAGATAATTGTTTTTATTGGAAATTTTTTATAATTATTTTTTACTCTAAATAAAAAGTTTTTACAGAAAATTGTTTTTACAGAAAATAATATTTATTGAAAATTGTTTTTTAGTGAAAGTTGTTTTTATTGGAAATTTTTTTTACTATAAATTGTTTTTACCGAAAATTATTTTAACCAAACACGATTTTTATTGAAAAAATTTTTTTTTTAAATAGTTTTTAGAGCCGAAAATTTTTTTGACTAAACACGATTTTTACTCAAAATTGTTTTTTTTTACAGAAAATTGGAAATTTTTTCTGAAATTTTTTTACTATAAATTATTTTGACTAAAAATTGTTTTTTTTACAGAAAATTGTTTTTATTGGAAATTTTTTTACTATAATTTTTTTTTACAAAAAATCGTTTTTACAGAAAATTATTTTTACTGAAAATTGTTTTTTACTGAAAGTTGTTTTTATTGGAAATTTTTTTTAAAGAAAATGATTTTCACCAAATACGATTTTAATTAAATTTTTTTGTTTTTTTATTAAAATATGTTTTTAGAGAAAATTATTTTGGCAAAAAATTTGTCTGTCGAATTATTTTGCTGAAAATATGAATTTTGCTCTTTAATATTTAAACTTTTAAGGATTCTTTTATAATTAAAAGATTATCCAATTTGTGCTTCGGAAAATAAAATTAAATAAAACAAATTTTAAATCCATATTTTATTGAAATTTTAGATCCTGCCATTATGTATAAAAAAAAACCCTTTTGAGGTAATTTTGTATGACCTTTTCTTTCTGTGCATATTTTGGACTGTAATTCGGCTATTACGTAGGCTACTATATATATTTCTGGCCTAGGCAACACTAAGTGTTGCCAGGTGCGATCTGACATTTCCATTGGAAAGTTTGACATTTTTTAGCATAAACGTACTCAGAACGTTTTGACGTACGACTATCATTTGTGTTGTTTACAGTGACTTGAAAAAATCAATTTGGCAAAAAAATGGAATTAACTCGTGAACATTTTCGTGCGATCATTTTTCACAACTTTCGACGTGGATTATCACGACAAGAGTGCATCGATGAACTTAAATCTTTGTATGGCTATGAAGCACCATCCTATAGCACTGTGAAAAACTGGTACAACGAATTCAATCGTGGCCGACGCTCGCTCAAAGACGAATTCCGTGAAGGTCGTCCAAAAACAGCCGTTGTTCCAGAAAACATCGATGCCGTACGTGAACTGATAATGCAAGACCGTCATGTGACATACCGTGAGATAGAGGCATGCCTAGGCATTTCTCCCACCAGCATACATTCGATATTGCATGAACACCTGGCCGTAAAAAAGGTTTGTTCTCGTTGGATCCCGCACAATTTGACAATCGCTCAAAAAAAGGCTCGTGTGGATTGGTGTAAAGAAATGCTGAAAAAATACGATCGCGGTGCTTCAAAAGACGTTTATAAGATCGTCACAGGTGACGAATCATGGATCTATGCGTATGAGCCCGAAACAAAACAGCAATCGACCGTGTGGGTCTTCCAAGACGAGTCAAATCCAACGAAAGTTGTTCGTGGAAGAAGCACTTCGAAGCAAATGGTCGCTTGTTTCTTTGGCAAAACTGGTCATGTGGCGACTGTTCCGCTTGTGTAACGTAGGACGGTCAATTCTGAGTGGTACACCACCATTTGTTTGCCTGAAGTCTTCGGAGAAATTCGAAAAACGAACAAGAGAAGTCGAATCATTGTGCACCATGACAATGCGAGCTCTCACACATCGGCTCAAACCAGCGCCTTTTTGACCGGACAAAACGTCGAATTGATGGGTCATCCTCCGTACAGCCCTGACTTGGCACCCAATGACTTCTTTTTATTCCCACACATCAAGAAAAAAATGCGTGGTCAACGATTTTCGTCGCCAGAAGATGCTGTTGAAGCATTCAAAAACCATGTTTTGGAGGTGTCTCAATCGGAGTGGAAAAAGTGCTTCGAAAATTGGTTTGAGCGCATGCAAAAGTGTATAAATCTTGATGGAGAATATTTTGAAAAACAATAAAACCTTTTTCGTTGATAAATATTCGCATTTTCATTATTAGGCCAGAAATATATATAGTAGCCCACGTACTGCTGTAATATTCTTTTTGATAAACTGGATTCAACTGGTGGATTATGATTGGTAATTTTACAAACTGCATCATTGCAAACTTCTTGGAGCGTATGAACGTGTCTTGAATAGTAAATTCCACTAACAAAAGCATCTTCGATCGCTAAAGAGATAATTATGAACTCTATAACCAACCTGATGTGTGATGTTGTAGGTGGGCGGTCGGCATAACAGCAGAGTACATTCATTCACATACTTTTGACGGCGCTAAATATCTCATATATTCTCATATGTTCGGTATAAAAATTTATTTTAAGGAAAAAAAGGGGATTCTTCTTTAATCATTGATGTTCGTCTGTACGTGGCATGTTCTTCTGCAACTCTCGAATGTTAATTTCTTAACTTCGAAGTGAAAATAATATCGAATATTAAAAAATTCTATAAGTTTTTATATTTTTGATAATGAAATTTTTATTTTCTTCGTTTTTTTTTTAAATAAGTTTGATATCTATAACTACTACAGGTAACAAGCATATATGTTGTTAAAGGTGTCATTAGAAATATCATGCGACATATTGGACTTAATTAGGCTAACAAATTGATTTTAATCTCATCGTCGAAGACCAATTTGACTTTCGAAGTGAACACTCTTAGCATCCTCTCTTGAGCAGAAAGAGTACTGCCTAGTCATATTTTTGGACATAGCTCAAGCTATGAACTTCTCTGGAAACTTAAGACAATCCTTTCTACCCCATTATTCCTTCTAATCAAATCTTACCTCTCCGGAGCGATATTTTCAGGTGGTTGAGAATGTCGAACATTCCGAGATATCACCTATGCGAGCATGTGTTCCTCAAAGTAGTATCCTTTGTCCTTTATTATACAACATTTATACTCATGATATTCCAATCTACAATAACAACACCTCATAGTAACATATGCTGATGATACTGTCATTCTTAGCTCGTCACAAAAACCCTATCCACGAACATCCATTATTCTGGAAACCCATAATTACTCACTTCAAAAATGGTTCAAAAACTGGAAACTGAAAGTGAACAAATAAAAATGCTTTCATGTTACTTTTACTATTCGTTAAGAACCATCTCCTTTCATAACCTTGAGGATATTCAAAATTCCTCTAGCATAAGCGTTTTATAAGAAGAAAAAGCAAAGAATCGTTGTAAAGCACGACCGGGAAGCCGCTATATGCAGATGGTGTGTGAATGGGGTAATAGAATGGGAGTGAATGTCTCAGAAAGGAAGACTGTGTGTATGTTGTTGAGGGATTTTTTTTTGCGCCCAATATTCGTTAAGAGGCGGTTGAGGTCCTAAACGCGCGGGAAGGTCTGATACGCGCGAGTCCGATAAACTTTCGGCCGTACTTGCGACATCTTAACGGGGGCGCGTGGCCGGTTTGTTTGGCATGCTGGTGCGAGTATTTCGCAAAGAATGGGGACTTCGATGCAGAGCGGTGAAAGTCCTGTACAAGGATGTGTTTGTTCCGTGTGCAATGTATGCGTCGTGTGTATGGGGTGACATTATGCGCTACCAGTATGGGAGGATAGGCATAAATTCAGTTCAGCGTCTGGCTTTGTATGGATGTTTGAATGTATATACAACCGTGTCAACCGATGGAATGCAGGTTCTCATGGGAGATACTCCATGGGACCTGGAGGTACTGCGTGGAAGCATTCACTACCGTCTACGGCGGGGCATCCCGCTTGCTGGTTGTCCGGTTATGAATGAAGAGGTTTAGGATCTTAACCTGAATTGCCCTGAATATAATGTATGAAATGTGGCAACGTCGATGGGATGAGAGAGTGAATGGCAGATGGACGCACATGTTCATTTCGGATGTGTGCTTTGCGTCTACGTATAGATTTGAATTTAGCCTGTACGTTGGGTATTTACTCACGGGACATGGCAGTATGAATGGGTTCCTGTACGAGCGTGGTCTGGCTGCGGAGGCTAGATGCCCTTGTAAGGCGGCAGAGGAGAGTGCCAAACACTTTCTTATTAAGTGTGGCCTGTACGGGAATTTGCGCGACTTAGGTTCATATGGAATCGTGGTGAATGATGATAGTGTGGATGTGAGTGGTGTTTTAGGTATGAGAGAACGCAAGGTGGCTACAACCGGGTGAAAGACCAAGGTCGATTCTGGTTGTAGTTTCGGGTCTTGGCGGACCCGCGTACCAGAGCTGGCTAAGCGGTGCCTAGGGATTTACAAGATTTCTTACCGTAGCTCAATGAGAGGAGTACTTAAAACAAAAATTGGTACTAAAGGAATCGTGGTGCCCCATGGTGTTAAAACACACTGTGCCCGATAATGTTGAGGTGCCTTAGGCAGCAACGTAGTAGCTGTGGTTAATACCAATATCGCGGTACGGTCACCGGATCGCTGTTGAGAGATACTGGTAGACAATTGAAGTAATCAGCTTGCAACTGGTTACTGACTGTAAACTGCCAGTAATGGTGGTGCGTTGATTGAGCGTAACTCAATCCCTATGGTCGTAGGTGACTCGTGGTTTTATGTTTAATGACAGATAAGTCATGTTAAATAATATAATACTACAATAGTTATTTTTTCCTAAACGTGGTTCGAAATGATGTAGAGATTTTCTACAAAGTCAAAAACAAGAAGATATATTGTAAATGACCACATGGCCACCACAATCAGGCGACCTCAATCCAAACAACCTTTATAGGATGAGCTAGACAGTAATACAGCATTTCAATGGATACGGCAAAAAAAAACTGACCGAACTGATGCCTAGAATCGTACAGATAGCTTTCTCAGATACCTTACCTTACATCCAAACAAATAAACAAATTTTCACTAGTAAAAAATATGTGTAAATATATTTTTTTCTTTTGAGGTAAATAAGGTAAATTATTTTTTAAGGAAACATTTAAAACCATTAACACAAGTTCTAATTGACTCAGTCAGAAGTATCAATTTTCCATTGTCATCAACATTCTATGTTTTGCTGAACGGAACATAACAGATGGCCCCATATGAGATATCGAATTAATTGTTCAAAAATTGTTTTCAAATTATTTTTCCTTTTACTTTTGCTTTTTGTTTATCCAAAACTATTCGTATCTATTTGCCTTAAGCTATTGGAATTATTGAAAAGGTTAAATAATCGTGTCAGATACTGAATAGTTAATAGAACTTTTGCAGGGAAACCATTATACAAGATATAATCTACAAGCCACTGTAAAATAAATTGTTATGATATAAATTAAAATTAAAATTCCTATAAATTGGTGGATGTTGCAAGAGACAAGGAAGGTATTAAAATTTGTTAAGTTCCACAGGAGTATGGCCAGTGACGACCATACCCAAAAAGCATCTTACCCTGCTAGGTCGTTTGCGCTTGAGGATTTCCAACGTGTTTGCAAAGTGGTGGCCAGAAAATTCGCGCCGAAACTTATAGGAAAAAATAGAGACACTCAAAGGTGTTGTTAATTTTTCCATGAAATTTTTTAAAAAAAATTTAAACTGTCAAAGAAAAGGGTAAAGCCGACCGCCTACGTTGATGGTAAAGACTTAGATGCGAGCAGGAGGGACCTTAAATAAGAAAAATATCAATTAGTTAAGATTTATTATAAAAAAATTTCATTTCCTTCTATTAAATGCAATTTTAATTCAATTTAAAAAAAAAACCAATCTTTTTCTTTTAAAAGGTTGTCCCAAACAGCACGTTAATAAGTACTTTTGATAGAAAACACAGATTTATAATTAGAAATTGTAATTTTTTTATTAATTCATAAAATATACTGTGTAGGGTTGTGTATGGAACAACATATCGGGTTAAATGGCATACACGGCTTTACTGGCACATACGCACTCAGTTGTTGAAATTTTCCATAACCATTACGCATAAATGTGGCTAAATTTCGTTGATACAGCGCTCGAGGCATGGGTAGTCATGGGCTTGTTGTCATAAGCCTTTGATTCCAAAAAATGGCAAAAAAAAAGTTCAACGGCATTAAATCGTTTGATCCAAACGACCAATTGTGATCAACAAAACGGGATCAGGGAATGACTCATGCAGTAATTGAAGTATTTCTTGGGCTGTATGGCTTGTGGCACCGTTTTGTTGAAACCACATGTCGACCACATCCATATCTTGTAATTTAGGCACAATTTAGCGGGATTGTAACCACCATTAGCTGTTATTAGCCCAAAATACGCACCAACCAGTAACACGTTGTGCATTCATTTGTTTCTCAACAATAACTCGAGTATTTTCTGAACCCCAAATGCGACAAGCCATCAATATAAAAATGAGCCTCATCGCTGAAGATGATTTTGTTTGAAAAATCAGCATCCACTTGTTGTTGTTTCATAACCCATTTAACGAACTCCATTCGCTGTGCGTGGTAACTAGGCTTCAGTTCTTGAATCAATTAAACTTTGTAAGCATGAAGATGCAAATCTTTCTTTAGAATACGCTGTATAAAGCTACTTGAAATGTCCAAGTTTGATGTTCCTGGACTCTCACGAACTGCTTCGATGTTTTGTGTTGAACTACTTGTGGAAGGATGGCCACAGTGTTTAAGATTACTTATTAATCCAGTCTTCCTAATTTTTTAATTAATCTCTTCACAGTTAATGAAGTAAAGTCACTATTCCGACCATATTTTGTACGAAAATTGTGAACTTTAGCTGCCAAACTTTGATCATTTTGTTGTTATTTCGTCATCTGTCATGCCGTCGTTTTCTTCTCATTGGCAACACTTTACCGCTAAATTCAAATATTGCGTAATGATACGCTTAGTAAGCTTCTCTAAACTTGGTTGAATGTTGGGACAATATATATGGAGAGAAAAAACCGAAAGATTGGTTTCGCCGTTGATTCGACGAAGCGTCATCGAACCATGGGATCTTCTGGCAGTAGTGCTACCAGAGGCAACAAAACTAATCGAAAATTCCATGCATAGTCTTGCTGATTTTTGCGCCACCTACTTAAAGTTTAGGCAACGAACAAATCTTCAATACTATTTGTTATTCTACGATAACAAACTCAAAAAAAATCTCCTCTATTTATTTTCAGAACTCGTTCATCGATACTTATAATTATTTTTTGCCTATAGCTTTCTTATCTAGGATGTTTGCACAAAAAAAGTAAAAAATTTCAATGAAACCTGTCAATTTGTAGTAAATTTATGATTTTGAAAAAAGTTTAAAAAAAAAAAAAATAAATAATAAGTAATTTATTAAATGCACTTTTTAATTAAAAGATACTCTATTATTCTTTAGGTAAAATTTGTTATTTTTTTATAACAGGTAATTTTATATTATCATTAATTAAATCGGCATTTTTATTTTTTCAAAAATATTTAAAATAATGATAAATAGTTAATTCGAGTTTGGAAAAATAAAAGTCCTAAATAAACGAATGTACTCGTATAGAAGAGAAGAAAAATAATTAAAAACTTTCAAAACAATTTCAACTATACAGAATTATGAAAACAAAACCGATTGCTTCAACATAACTAATTAAAAGTTGCTTTTTTACTGAAAATCTCTTTCGTCAACTTAACTAAATAGCACGAAACAGCAACAACTACAATTTTATTATTGCATAAATTTACGATTACTAAATGTCAGTTTTGGAATAGAAAATCTGATTGGATTTAATTGAATGTTCGCGTATGAATGGTATTTGCATAAAGAAAGTATTTGCACATCACATCAAGTGACTTAATGTGAAAAGAAAATTGCCATAATACTTAAAACAGATGTTCCAACAGATCCGTCATGATTTCGATGCTACTTCAATTAGGAGATTTGCCCGTTCATGATGGGCTCTTCGGATATCCATTTCCATTTTAAAGATGTGATCCACCAAACAGAAACTGACATTGGTTTTGCAAAATAAATCGTTTCTCTTTACGAACGTGATGATGTTCTTTGATAGCATAACAAATCAGCGCAGTGCATCTTATAATATGCATAACAGTGCATCTATCTGAACTGATTCTTCTCCTCCTCCTTGACTTAACATATCACGAAGACTAAAGAAAAATTTCTGTTAACGACACATTGGGGAGGTGCATCCGTTCAAACAATAAAATGCATCGTTTTTCCAAAAGCGCAACATGTGGTTTCCCTTCTTCAAATTTTTCTCTACTTACCCCCCAGCTCCCCTTGCTACACCATTTTAGCTTTATGACTAAGCAACATTTTTGTGCCTTTTTCAATAAGCACATCTTTACCATTTCACATCAAATGCAATGACATTCGAAATGCATGCAATTTTCTGTGCATGTTCAACAAGTGTTTCCTATGCAACAACAACAAAAAAAATAATGCTCATCTTCTTATGAGCAGAGCCATTGCCAACAAGGGGGGAATATTCAGAATCGTTTCCCATGCATTTTGAAAATTGTTTCTTTGCCAAAAGTATTCATAAATTCTAAACTTTGTTTTTATAGTCATCAAGAAAAATTCAAAGAAAATGTTGGAAATTTTAATAAAAAAAAATTCGGAAATTTTGTTTTGTTGTTTTTAAGCATTTAATTATTGGTGAAAAAATTAAAAATTTAGTTTGAATTTTCATCGGACACCGCCCATAAATAACAATGAAATTTGTGAAACGATTAACGCACTCTTCGTAACAATTTTTTATAAGTACTTATTGGTTTTTAATGGACTCAATACAATTCCCACCAAGTGGTAACTTTAGCTTAGGGATCAGAAAAACGGCGGTTGGAGCCTTACGAGGTCTGTTCAAAAAGTATCGCGAATTTTGAATTTCCGCGGGGTACGTATATTCGATTTTTGATTTTTTTATGGCGTTATGTTGGTACTCATATCTCTCACTTATGCCAACAAGTTCGGCCATTTTGAATATTCAGTTAATTTTTGACAGTTGATTTGCTTGCGCGTATACGTATTTCGACTTGTCTTCGATTTTCGCCCATTCCCAAAAATTAATCAAAGAATCTGTATCAAATTTTGTGTGAAAAACAAAATTAATTACGCGGACGCATTCCGAATGTTGACTGTGGTATATGGTGAAGCTACCTTGAACCGAATCTACGTTTATCGGTGGTACAAAATGTTCTCAGAGGGCCGAGAAGATGTAAACGATGAAAAGCGTGCCGGACGCCCGAGCACGTCAACAACAGACGAAAACATTGATGAAGTGAAGAAAATAGTATTGGCCAATCGTCGAATCAGCGTTAGAGAAGTTGCTGAGGACTTAAACATATCGATTGGCTCGTGCCATTCGATTTTTACCAATGAATTTGGCGTGAGACAGGTCGCCGCGAAATACGTACCAATATTGCTCAATTTCGACCAAAAACAGCATCGCATTAACATTGCTAAGGAGCTGATGGACTCTGTCCGCGACGACCCAAATTTTCTCCAGAGGGTCATAACTAGTGACGTATCATGGGTTTATGGTTATGACGTGGAAACCAAAGCTCAATCATCGCAATGGAAGCTACCGCAGGAGCCAAGACCGAAAAAAGTGTGCCAAGTTCGGTAGAATGTGAAGGTTTTGCTTACAGTTTTCTTCGATTGCAGGGGTGTGGTGCATCATGAGTTCTCGCCACAGGGTAGAATAGTGAATAAGGAATATTACCTGCAAGTTATCCGCAAGTTGCGTGAAGCAATCCGCCAGAAACGCCCGGATTTGTGGAAGAACAAAAATTGGCTTTTGCACCATGATAACGCCCCTGCTCACGCATCGTTGCTTGAGCGCGAATTTTCGGCCAAAAACAAGACACTAATAATGCCGCAGCCACCGTATTCCCCAGATCTGGCCCCCTGTGACTTTTTCTTGTTCCCGAAACTGAAGAGCCCATTAAGTTTTTTGCTTAAATCCAAATTGACTAACTCAAGCATGCTTTAAGCAACATGGTTATTTTACTTAAAGCATATTTTTTGCTTAAACCCACATTTTATCATCCGTTATTATGCGTTTCATAAAAGTAGAGATGAAATTGAGTAGTTCGAGCATGCTTTCAGTAACTTTGTCTTTTTGCTTAAAGCATGTTTTTTGCTTAAACCCACGTTTTATCATCCGTTATTATGCGTTTCATGAAAGTAGAGCTGAAATAGACTAGTTCGAGCATGTTTTAAGCAACTTAGTATTTTTGCTTAAACCCACGTTTTATCATCCGTTATTATGCGTTTCATGAAAGTAGAGCTGAAATAGACTAGTTCGAGCATGTTTTAAGCAACTTAGTATTTTTGCTTAAAGCTTGTTTTTTGCTTAAACCCACATTTCATCATCTGTTTTTATGTGTTTTATGAAACTGGAGCTGATATTAACTATTGTAGTTCGAGCATGCTTTAAACAACTTGATTTTTTTGCTTAAAGCATTTTTTTGCTTCAACCCACGTTTTATCATCCGTTATTATGCGTTTCATGAAAGTAGAGCTGAAATTGAGTAGTTCGAGTATGTCTCACAAGACCAAGTAGCTTAGGTCTTCTGAGACATATCCAGATTCTGAGCCAATTCTCTTTATAAGAAGAGATTCTGTGCCAATTTGAATATTACACCAGCAGGACTTCAACTCAACACATTATTAAGCTTTATAAAAAATTATATTAATTAAATAATGTGAATAATTTTAAATTAACTTTTATCACAATCTAAAATTCAATTTTTACGAAAATTTATTCAGTAAACAAAATCCATTTCAAATACAAAAAAAAAAAACATTTTTTCAAAGCTATTATTTAAAATCACTAAACTTTCGAAGGCTAAAAATTATTGCAAAAATTTTTCGATTTTTTTCACCAAACACAAAAGCTTCATTATTTCTGCTTCAATCCACAGTACTTAAGAAGGTAAGCGATTATTTTTTGGTTTAATTTAAAAATCAGCTAACAACAATGGCCGATGATACAATTTCGAATTAAAGGTCACTAAAATAATGAACTCAGTATTTTCGTTTTCTATTCTTAAGAAAGTCATGCATTACAATTTTAATTTCCATTAACAATATTAACAAAGATCTTTTTTACAATTACAATTTTTGCTATTATTATTATTATTATTATTGTTATAATAAATATTTTTCCAATTGTAAAGGTTATTATTACAGGTAACCTTCCTCTTATTTTTTAAACTCTGCCCAGATAAATTTGGAAAGCCTTCAAAACTTTCAATAAAACAATTTTTTTTATAATATATTTTTAATTATTTTTTATATTTTTTAAACTTAACCTTTTTGTATTAGAAAGAAAAATCGAAATTTGATTTATATTTATTAGTCTTCTGAAATAAGTTTACTCCTCAGAACAGATTTTCTTCTGTACAATAAACAATTGGTAAAAGCAGTCCACTCCACCGAGCAAGAGAATCACTTCTCGAAGAAAATCGGTATGCTTCTAACGCTGGACATAGGAAACGCGTTTAATTCGGCAAAATGGAGCGACATGATGGATGCTCTCAAATAAGGGCGCCAGACTATCCGCTGCGAATAATAAGGATTTATCTTAGTGACCGGGAGCTTTTGTATAACACGGCGGATGGAACTTTTCGAGATACAGTCATCTGGGGAGCAGCACAGGGTTCTATGCTAGGACCGGACCTATGGATTATATTGTATAAACATTTCGAGCAGCTATGACCATCAAGGAAGTTATTGTCCGGCATACCCATCATTCTAAGGATGGGTATGCCGGACAATAACTTCCTTGATGGTCATAGCTGCTCGAAATGTTTAGGAGGCCCAAACAAAGCTCAATCAAGTCATGCTGCAGACCACCACGTGGCTAAGAACGCATGGATTAAGTCTAGCAGCTGCGAAAACCGAGATTGTTTTGCTTACCAGTGATGGAGTTTCTAGTGGGAGACGAGATTGATCCAACTCAGCCAGCAATCAAATACCTTGAAGTGCGACTGGCCACGAAGCTGACATACTGGACGCAAATCCAAGTCGAAAACTGCCAAGCCAATGACCGCTGGACGCATGGGGACGTGAATTATTACCTCGCACTTCCATAAGTACTTATTCAGGATGTGTAAAACTGGGAGCCCAGAATGTCCCTATGGTGTAAGCACTGAAGACAACGCGTTTCATACGTTCTTTTAGTGTAATAGATCGACAATGGAAAGGCAGATGCTGGAGGCCCCAATTACACCAAAAAACATTAATGGAGTTATGCTGACCAATAGGACCAACTGGGAAACGGTTAAGGCTTTTCTACAAAGAGTGCTACAAAAAACCACTAGAGTTGGGAATATAAAAAGAACTAAAACTAGAAAGAGCCAATAAATAGCAAATAAAGATTTCGGCTATTTGTAATATGTCATGATCTGTCTTTTTTTTCCATTGTATTCAGTAATGTTTACAATTTCATCATGGAGAGATATACGCAAGAACAACGTTCACAAATTATTCGATTTTATTATCAAAATATTCGTTCTCCAATTGCAACTTTTCGTGCGCTTTTGCCATCTGAGTAGTGCGGTAAATAAACAAAACTGTCGATTCTGGTGCGAAGAAAATCCACAAATTATTCATGAACACCCATTACATTCACCTAAATTGACAGTTTGGTGTGGTTTTTGGTATGGTGTAATCATCGGTCTGTACTTCTTTCAAAATGAAGCTGGTAACACCGTTACTGTCAATGGAGAGCGGTATAGATCGATGATAACCAACTTTTTATGGCCGAAATTTGAAGAAATTGATCTTGACAACATCTGGTTCCAACAAAACGGGGCTCAGTGCCACACAGCACGTGCAACAACCGAATTATTGCGAGAAAAGTTTGGAGATTCGATTATTTCAAGAAATTGTGACATTGAATGGCCTCCAAGAAGTTGTGATTTAACACCATTAGACTATTTCTTGTGGGGTTATTTGAAGTCATTGATCTTTAGCAATAAACCAGACTCTCTTCAAGCTTTAGAACGTGCTATTCATGACATACGAATTGATTTAGTGGCAAAAGTGCTCGAAAATTGGGTTCATCGAATTCGTTCCTGCAAAAGAAGTCGTAGAGGCCATTTGAATGACATTTTTTTCGGAACTTAATTGTATCGATTGTACTTCGATAAAAAAGTACATAAATAAAAAACATTTGAATTTCAAAAAATCATACCACTCTTATTCGAAAACCCTTTATAAAGCAATTTTTCTTCTTTACGTATTCAGTGAGCAAGAAATGATCGTCATCTCTGAAAATATGTTTTTCGAAAAATCACCATCCAAAGCCTGTTATTTACCCATCAAAAGTCTATTGTACATGTTCTGTCAGACTATGCTAAATTCAAAATGGCAGACCATAACCTAACCTAATGGATGATTTATATGTTTGACAGCTGCCAAATGAGAGGTCTCTACTTTCCGTATCACCAAATGGATAGCTCGGTAGTTTATTTTTGTGAAAAAATTAAAGTAATTTTGAATAACATTTATACTGAAATGTTAGTTAGTTTTTATCGTAAAGACAAATCGGACCATTTTGCAACAACTAAAGAGCATCCCGACTGCGTAATAGACTCAAAGTTTCCGAGTTCCACTAAATCGCTGGTGGTGGAATATTTTCTCCAAATAATCAACATTCTTAAGATATAATATTTTTATTTAAATTCTATTAAATTAACATAATTGTTACCCATTCCCAAATGATAATAAAATATTCTTTCAGTTTGTTAGCTTTCAATATTAACCATAATATTAGAAAGTTGATTAATTTGCTCTCAATTAAAAAAATGCATCCATTCAATTTTCTATCTGGAACAATTTTGTGAATGTGTCATTGAGAAATTGTGATTAGATTAAGAATCTTCAATAAGACAAGAATGTGTTCTCCAGCATAAATGAGAATATTTTCATAATATTAGACGAAATTCCAACAAAATGGAAGAAGCCAGTCAAGCACAATTATTAATTCTAATTAAATGCCATCTTAATTGACCCTAATCAAGAAATTATTGTCTTCAATTAATGAATTCCGTTCGATTATTTCGTTGCGTTTCTCTACAAGAAATTACCACGAATAATCGAAAACTATCATTAATCATTCAATTTTGAAAATTTATTTTTAATTTAATTCAATAAAAAAAAATGTCCATACTTTTCTGACTAATAATAACTTTTATAGTTGGAGGATTTCAAAATGTTGTCCATTTCATTTATAATGTAACATAAATTTTATAAGAACTTGATTAATAAAAATTTCAAAGAATAAATTTAAAAAATTACAAAAAAAAATTTGTAATTTTTTAAATTTAACAAAAAATTTGTTCATATGCAAAATTGGATACTTGGCAAAATAAAAATTAAATTTTCGCCTGCAGGTATGCAATCTGTTGTTTGATTAAAACTGTCATTCCCCCAAATTCTGGGCAAAAAAAATTGCTCTTTGAAAATATTTCACTTCCGATATTTGTCAATCTTGTGATGTCTGTTTAACCAACTTAACTTGCACATCCTTCTGCACTGCCAAACCACCCCACAGGATCTAACATTCTTGCCCAGTCCTCGTTTTAATCTGTTCAGGGTATAATAATTTTCTTTATGCAATCTAACTGAAATTTCTACTTCCAACTCATTAACACTGCGAACATTCTCAAATAGGAACCGCCAAATGACCTGAAGGTCCTACATTGACGTATTAGGGACTATTTTTCTACAATAAAATACAAAATTACATAAAAGAAGAAGATAATAGTTTTCATTGGCACGCAATATTATTTTGCTCACAATAAAATTTTAATAAAATTCATAAATAATATTAAAAATAAATAATAATAAGAAAAAAAATATTTTTAACACTTCGAGTTATAAGGATTATAAGTAAAGTAAATGTTTATAGAAAAGGATGAAAATATCAATGTTTTTTTCTATTGAAATAATTGTCATGACGAGCTAGCTATTCACCGTCAAATTGAGTACTAATTCGGTATGACATTGTCTCGAACGGAAACTCAGTGTCCTGTCCTAGACTAAAGGAAACTCATTGTCCCTGGATACAGTATTGCTGATTGAGTGACTTGCAATAAAGACCAACAGATTGGGTATTAGTTGAGTGTAAGTGGAGCAACAGGTTAGAATTTTCTATTAATTCGTGAATAAATATTACTGAGTGATTTGCTTTTGTTTCTAGATATTAAAAGTCATTAAGTGAAATTTTTCGCAGAAAATATTTCCTCTCGATGGTCTCACAGACTTTCGGCTTATTGCGGGAGCTTATTTTATGTTCAAAAAAAGTGAATAAATAAATAATTTCACTGAACGGTTCCATTTCTATTTGAAAATGTTGACCTAATTTTATACCGTAGAAAATAATAGTTCCTAAAGATCTGACACGGGTTGAATCGTGTTTTATGTCAAAAAGAAACTTTTTCATGCTTTTAGTTAGTTTAAATTTAGCCCAATTTTATGGAAAAAGTTTTATTTTGAAAATATTGACCTAATTTTGCTGACCTAATCTTCTGCGTATATGAATTTCTACCTGAAAGCTAACATTTTTACAATTTGAGGGTCCCAACTTATGCGGAACTTTTATTATATTAAAAGGAATGGTTTTGTTTACATTTGAAGGTGTTGACCAAATTTTGTTGACACAATTTTGTACGAAGTAGAACATTTTGCCTGAAGGTCTGACACAATTCCTATTTGAAGGTCAAATCTTTTATGGTAGGAAAACAATTTTTCGTGCTTTTAGTTGGCTTTGTTTAAATTTAGCCCAATTTTATAGAAAAAGTTTTATTTTGAAAATATTGACCTAATTTTGCTGACCTAATCTTCTGCGAACATGAATTTCTACTTGAAAGCTAACGTTTTTACAATTTAAGGGTCCCAACTTATGCGGGACTTGTATTATATTAAAAGGAATGGTTTTGTTTACATTTGAAGGTATTGACCCAATTTTGTTGACCTAATTTTGTACGAAGTAGAACAAGGTCTGACACAATTCCAATTTGAAGGTCAAATCTTTTATGATAGGAAAACAATTTTTCGTGCTTTTAGTTGGCTTTGTTTAAATTTAGCCCAATTTTATAGAAAAAGTTTTATTTTGAAAATATTGACCTAATTTTGCTGACCTAATCTTCTGCGAATATGAATTTCTACTTGAAGGCTAACGTTTTCATAATTTAAGGGTCCCAACTTATGCGGGACTTGTATTATATTAAAAGGAATGGTTTTGTTTACATTTGAAGGTATTGACCTAATTTTGTGTGAAGTAGAACATTTTGTCTGAAGGTCTGACACAATTCCAATTTGAAGATCAAATCTTTTATGGTAGGAAAAAAATTGTTCGTGCTTTTAGTTGGCTTTGTTTAAATTTAGCCCAATTTTATAGAAAAAGTTTTATTTTGAAAATATTGACCTAATTTTGCTGACCTAATCTTCTGCGAATATGAATTTTCCCCCGACGGATAACATTTTTACAATTTGAGGGTCCCAACTTATGCGGGACTTGTATTATATTAAAAGGAATGGTTTTGTTTACATTTGAAGGTATTGACCTAATTTTATACAAAGTAGAAAATTTTGCGTGAAGGTCTGACACAATTAATGAATTTATTTTACGTATTTTACGTTTCGATATAAAGATATTGAGCCAATTTTGTAGTAAAAAATTTGATCTAATTTTGTACGAACATGCATTTTTGGCAGATGATCTGACACATTTCCAATTTGAGGGTCCCAAAGTATGCCGTAGTAGTTTTACGTCAAAAAGAAAATTGTTCGTGCAATTTTAACATTTAATTTTATTTACATTTGATTTTTTGTGGAAGGCTTTGAACCAATTTTGTACGAAATAAAAATGTTTGCTAGTTGATCTGACATATTTTTCATTTGGGGTCCAAACACATATCGGACTCGTTTTATATCAAAAATAAAATTGTTCGTACCTTTAAATGGTTTTGATCATATTTGAAAATATTGACTTAATTTTTTTTGCAGAACAGAACTTTTTCCACATGATGGATAGACTTCCCATTTTAAGGTCTAAGCCCTTAGACCTTAAAAGTGTTTTCTTTACTTTTAAATTAATTGAGGGAACTTTTTGCCAAAAAATAAAAACAATTACAATATTTTATAATGATCGGACATAATTCCAACTTGAAAGATCTAAACTCATGCCGGACTTATTTCATTTGAAGCAGAAAATTTTTCTGGCTCCTAAATACGAGTAGTTTTGTTCACGTTTGAAGATAGTCAACCAATTATGACCCCAAAAAACCTTCTTGTTCACTGAATGATTTTATTTACGTTAAAAAATAATGACCTAATTTTATAGAACTATTTTATTGAAGATACTAACCCAGTAATTCTCTACGTCTAAGAATTTCCTACCGAGGGTCTGACGCAATTCCAACTTAAAGGTGACCTCGTCATCGTTTTGCACTTTAGGCAGTTTCAATAAGACAATTTAGACTTACTGATATTATGATTTTTGTGGGATAGCATATTTTGTTATAATTATAATTTTCAAATAGTTTATAGCAAATCGAGTAAGAAGTACAAAATATTGTAAAAAAAAAAAAATAATTCAATTTCCATCCCAAATAACCCAAAAGGAGAATATTTGCTCTTAAATCTTTAGTGAAAAATTTGTTGCTTTCATCTGTCATCGTATTAGTTCCACCTTTTTATGGGAAATTAAATTTTGTATTGAATTTTTTTTCCGGTGATTTTATAATTTTCGCAAAGATTTAACATTTTCTCTTCTATATAAAATTCCAGTAGCTAACCGAAGAAATGAGTTTTTTCAATTTTCTTGTAAATGTTCTTTTTACTGGGCGGTTTGGTAATCACTTCCAGGTTCAAACACTTTTACTTGTGGTCACGATTGCGCGAGCGAATAATTTTCAAGCTTTTCGAAAACGAAACGATTTGTTCTGCTGTATGGCAAGACGTATTCTTTTCTGTTGCGAAATGTACAACAAGATCCAATGGAATGGCATGGAATGGTTGCCATGTCAATTCTCGTAGTAATGCGATCTTATTGCGCAATTTACCACATCGTTTTCGACCCATGCTCTTATGCCCTAGACAATCTAACCCGGACCAGCTAGACAGCTACATGAACATTATTGCATCGATAGTTGGCAAGTTGGATGGTTCATAAGCCTTAACGTAATCAACAAGTCTTTACCACTTTCTGGGGATCAACTCGTGCGCAACCAATTCTAGGAAATTCTCCACCAAGTAATAGAAATCTTTAAAAATCGACCAAAAATTAGTTTCTTTAATTTCTGAGTTCGAAATTTTATTAAAGAAAGTGCATTTTTTGTATTAATTATTTACAAAATTAAATAACAGGAGGGGAAAGGGGGTATGTCAAATATGTATGTACATGCAGGTAAAAAAGTGAGACAAAAACTTATGCCAATTTCGTTGAACTAAAGCACGATCTAAATAAAGAATGTTCGAAAATGTTAGCAAAGTTAAACACCAATTCGAAATAGATTCGAAATTAATTTACACAAATTCGAAATTGATATTTATCGAGCATTGCGATATTTAGCAAAACTTAAACAAATCGAATAAACAAATCTCGAAAGAACGTGTCCTGAGAACTTTTTGCGCAATTAAACTAAAATTTGTAGTATTTAATGTGGCTTGTGGCATCGTTTTGCTGAAACCACAAATTAAACTCAGTCCAAAAGAATTCGGTTATCGTACAATCTTCGTTTTCAAAGAAATACAGACCAATAACTCTGCCAGATTAAAATGCACACCACATAATTTCTTTTCGCAGATACAATGGCTTCTCAACGATCACTTGTGAGTTTTCAGAGCCCCATATATGGCAATTTTAATTATTGACATATCCACTCAGCAATCTACAACAGATTAACAATTTTGAATTGTCCATTTAAACACGTTCTTCGGTGGTTAAATGATCGATATTGTAAAATGGCAAACTTTAAACTGGATAATTGCTATCTTTGGCCTCCTTTGTTTTTAGCCAAAGCTTCGATACCTAAAAATGAGTTCATGCCTCAAAATAGACCCTCACAATCTTTTCAAAAATTACTTACAAAGAGTTATCCCATTTGTGCATCGGAAAGTAAAGTTAAATGAAATTTACTTAATATTAAATATTTGATGAAAATTATTAAAATGGCCATGAAAAGACTCTTTGCAGGGTTCGATCCTTTAAGGTTATTTTTTTAATGACTTGTTCACACATTTCAAGACTGTAATTTGACCATTATTTGGCGGATGTCGGTTTTTAAGTGCTGTAAAATTTGAGGAATATTTTCGTTAAGATGAGTTTTCATGTAGTTTCTAAAAGAAAAATAACAACGGCGTCAAATGGAACGATTATGGGGGATGATTCACATCACCAAATCTCGAAATTACGCCGCCTGGGTAATTTTCGAGCCATTAAGCCAAAGCTTTGTCAAAAACAGACACTTTTCACAATACAATGGCTTCGTCATAGGTACTTGTGGGTTTTAAAACCCTCATATTCGATTATTTTGTTTATTGAAGTATTGACCGAGTGTAAATTGAGCCTCATCTGTGAAGAGAATTATGTGCCAAATTGTGTAAAGTTTATAGGATTTTAACTCTTTGTTCAGTAGTGAAATAATCAACATTGTAAAATGGCAAACCTTTAATTAAATAAATGCCAACTTGGATGATATGTATGTTTGATAGCTGTCAAATGACAAGGTTGTTCTTTCCGAACTACGGATGGGATAACTTTGTGTAGTTACTGCTACTGTCCCGACACTACCGCATGTTTTGACGCACTTATAACGCACATTTCACTCAGCGC
Source organism: Atherix ibis (assembly GCA_958298945.1). Lineage (NCBI taxonomy): Eukaryota > Metazoa > Arthropoda > Insecta > Diptera > Athericidae > Atherix > Atherix ibis. The sequence goes on along the minus strand of OY282605.1, from coordinate 21,575,807 downwards.
TGATGCATGCAGCAACAACTAATGCTCAAATTTGAATAGCGACTGACTGACGTCATTTTTAGATTTTTCTCTGAATTCTTACATTTTATTGTATAAAATTTAAATTTGCAACAAAAACATTCCTCATAAAATTCCAAATAAAATATATTATATAAAGTTTTTACGTTAAAATAACCGTTTTTATGCAATTCAATTTTAAAGTTTTACACAGAATTTTAAAGTCTTACTTAGCAAAGCGACACCCTAAACTGCAATGCAATTATTTCGGTTTGTGTCTTTGCTACATGTTATCAATTATAATAACTTTGACGGTTTATTGCTGGGAAATGGTGTGGTTTACAAAAAAAATATGCAGAATATTTTTTATTTAGAATTTCATGAGGAATATTTTTATCTCATATGGTTTTTTAATAGGACAAATAGTTTTACTGGTAAATTAACATATTTTTTATGTTGAAAATTTTAAGTAGAATTTTTAAAAAAAAACCGTTTAAATTCTAAATCAGTGGTTAAGCATAAGTAGAAGGAAGGGTTATGCCGGTTCTGTGATACTTTTCACTTTTTTAGTAAAAAAAAAATCCCACTCTGTTCTTCTTAAAAATTGTTCAAAGAGAAAAATTCGAAATTAATAGTAAATCTAAATTTTAAGTTTTTATTCTTTTAGATAATATTTTTGAAAAGGAAATTCGGAAAAATTTTATAAATATTTCCATTTTATCTTTACCAAGTATTGTTCATTTAACCACAAGTAAATGGAAGCTAATAATTTTGAGGTTATTTAAGACTTTACGATTATTGGTCTCGTTAATGTTCTTTTACTCCACAAGACTAATGTTCGTTTACACATCTTGCATGATAATTTTATTGTCATAACATATTATACTAAAAAAAAAATATATATTTTATGATTTTTTCTGTAGAATTTTTTATGTTTATTTTTTGAATTAACTTAGAATGGAATTTTTTTTACGAGTATATATCTTTTATTAAAAATGACTACTGATGATAGTAAATAAACTGTATTGAAAATAAAATTTATAAATTCAAATATGGATAATATGGCAAAAGTTTCAATTTTTGGTAAATCTCAAATTGCAAAATACCAAAAACTTAATTGAACAATATTTCTTAATATGCAACAGATGATGTAATGGGCATATGGTTATCACTTATTCGATGAGTAATATTGTAGTAAGAAATAAATCAAAATACAATAAATAGCATAATTTTTTTGATGTACACTTTAACCGACAATGTTTCTTACATCATTTTATGTTCGAAAACCTTAACACTATTCCTTTATCTTATTTTATTTAACTTTTAATATACTCGTAACTTTATTTAAATATGAAACAAGTTAATTTTTTTCAATTTGTAGTTTTGTTTCTATTTCGAAACTGCATAAAGAGGCGATTAGAAAATTATGCTTGCCTAATCATTACGATCGCAATTACAAAAAATTTGATTATATAAACAAACAATCATCAAAATGTGCACTTCTGATTTATTTGTCGATTTAACTTGTTAATAGAATGCAATTTATTCGGTAATCAAACACAATGGAAACTGTTCAGAAATTTTATTCACAAAAAAAAGTAACTATCAACGTGTGTAGGCTGGCCATAAATGAGATAATCGCATTTAAAATCTTTTACGTAACAAAATATACTCTCACATTAGTAGGTATATTTTTTAGGTTTACTTGTGATTCGTGCTCATTTTAAATTATTTCAATTAATTAAGATTGTAGATTTAAATAAATAATATTCACTGGGAGCAATCTGGCAATGCTGCGTACACAAAGCTTGCAGTAAAAGTTTCAATCTCATCCGGTAACTACGCGACCCTATAGTAGGGAACAAGTGAAATGGTGTTTTTATAATAGGTTACGAAAAATGGAGCCACGCAATTTGGATCAAATTTTGTGGTAAAGTTTGCGTATCCGCGAATTTGACTTACGAAAAGTTGTAACGAGCCTGTGGGGAGTGTGCCTTACCCAACGGTTACTCATATCGGTCAGTCATAACAGTTACTCAAAACTGTCACACCCAACAGTCACTAAAAACTGTCACTTACAATGGTCCCTCAGCGATTAGTTACAACGGCCACTCACTACTGTCACTGAAAACTGTGACTCACAACGGTCACTCACTACTGTCACTCACAACGGTCACTCCTACTGCCACTCACAACAGTCATTCACAGCTGTCACGCACAACGGCTACTCACGAAGGTCACTCCCAATTGTCTCTCACAATGGTCACGCACAAAAGTCACTCAAAAATATCCCTGATAACGGTCACTAATAATTGTCAGGCACAACGATCACTCACAACAGTCACTCACAACGGCTACTCACAACGGTCAATCAAAATAGTCACGCACAACAGTCACTTATAACGATCACTTACAACGGCCCTTCACTATTGTCACTCAAAACAGTCATTCATAAATGTTATTTGGAATAATCACACACAATGGTCACTCGCGAAGTTCCCTTAAAATGGTCACTCACAACTGTCACTTATAACGGTCTCTAACAACTGTCACTTATAGCGAAACGGTCACGTATAGCAATCACTCTCAATGGTCACTCATAACCGTCACTCACAATATTCACTCATAATTGTCACTCTCAACTGTCACTCACAACGGTCACTCATAACGGTCACCCAAAATGTTTACTCACAGCAGTCACCCACAAAAATCACCCACAATGATCACTCATAACAGCCACTCACAAAGATCACTCACAACAATAACTCACAATGGTCACTCACAAAAACCACTCACAACACTTACTCACAACAGTCACTCACAACAGTCACTCACAACGGTTCGATCAAATCAAATCGGGGTTGTCAATGTTTAAATGGGCAATATTTTCATTTACAAAAATTTTGGTTCTACGTTGGAACTCTTTATATATTATGATTCACTGTTAAGAGCAGCAGTTTTTCGGTGGCATAAAGCCGAGAAGCGGTGGAAGACGAACCTCGCTTAACAAGGTTTGCAACATAGAAAACTGATGAAATTCAGAAACGAGTGATGGCGCTTTTAAGGTCTGATTGTGAACTAATATTGAAGGTCAGCGAGTCCAAAAGTCCTGGACAGACACTTGGATGCTGTCATACGGTCTTCTCTTCCAAAAATTTACGACCCTTACCCCCCCCCCCCATATTCTCTTATCAAAATTTTATTTTATTCTTCAACATGCATGTTGCGATAAAAAATTAATGGGACCTGGCATCAGGGAATATTTTTTATCAAGAGCACAACTTTTTCAGTGGCATTAGGCATTTTTGGAGTGCTGAAATGCACTTCTCAAAATATACTAAATGCCACCGAAAAATCAGTTTTCGATGTTGGAAGGAGGTCAACTGATGCCAGGTCTTATTAATTTTCTATCGTGATCCCTTCAAGATTGACAACTGATCACAATATATAGGTTAGACCGTCGAATGAAGCTTCTAGAAAGGCTCAAAAAAAGGTGTCTTGGTGTCAGATCGGATATTGAAGACACTTGGATGCTTCTAGTCACACAATGAGTCTATGTCGACAAGAGGGCTTCCTGTGATTCCCAAGTGCCCCTATTAGCATAACTTTCATCTCCATCAAACAGTTTTGGACAGAAAAAGGGATTCCTGTAGTTCCCTAGCAGAGTATGTGTGAGTTTTTGTCCTCCTTAAGATGAAAAAACACTTAGAAGAACGTCATCTTAGTACTCTCAATACCATTTAAAAGAGTGTAGCTGAAGTCGATTCCAGTTGAAACCACCCAGCACTAATATAAAGAGTGGACGCCAATGTATAGTTGCTTATGGCAACTATTTTAATTGATGTATTAAAAATATACTTTTTCTGCCATTCTTCGTATAATGCTGTATTGTGTCCATAACTTTGTCAATATTCTATCCATTACATTAAGGATTAACAATTCACTTCTATGCAAAATAATAAAAATTATTCATTAAAAAATTATACAAAAAAGAAAAATTACAAAAGAAAATCTTTTTTTTTATAACTCAAATATTACTTATTAATTATTTTTACAAAATCAAATCGTCTTTTTTTTTGTTATAATTATTTTCTTTTTTTTTTAGTTTACAAAAAAATTAAAACCATTAAAATGATCAAATTTACAAAAATAAATTAAAAAATGCGGAAAAAACTGAAAAATATCATGCTATGGCAACACCTGATTACAGTGTATAACACTTTTCAAATTGGTATGAAAATTTCTAAGAGAAATGGAACAAACGCTCTTGTTTTAAAAGAGAACGGCACGAGTTGTACTCTTGAAGAGTTGGGAGACACGTCAACACCAAAGCTGCCTACACTGTTATTTTTCTCTACTTTCGGCATTTCTTTGGACTGCGCGGTTCTGCTCGCACACAAAGAAAATTTTCACTGAAAAATGAAAAGAGAGTCAAGGTCATGAACACGGATGGGATGCTGTACGTTATAGCTGACTGGGTCCCCGCTCTTCCCTTCTAAAACAGATTCTGATTCCAAATGAACCATTATTATAACAAGGAAGTTGGATTGCTGGATCGTTAGGGATGGAAAATCGATAGCACAAGTTCAGTTCTGTACACCACCCACCCACATACCAACCTATTTACCCGTCGACCGACCTACCGAAAGAATCTGTTTCGAGTGCTGCTTCCGATGGAAAAAGGGATGAGAATGTTTTCGGCGGTCAATGGTTGTGGTAGGTCGGCGCGATAAAATCCTTTTTTTCCCTTGTTGAGCGTGTGTTCGTTTAGGGCTTGTTTCCTTCTGTTATTATTGTTGTGGTTTTTTATTTAACAGAAGAAATTATTGAGCGTATTTTTAGTGAACACAATTTTATTCCCGCCACAATTTTCAATAGCAATTTCCCCATCAACCACCGAGGGTTAATTTTAATTTCAGAACCGAATTGTATCAATTCTTGTGGTGAAAATTGAAAATCTCGAATTTACAAAAAATAAGAATGATGGAAGACATTAAATGAAAAATCTCCAAGAGAAGATTTACCCTAAAAAGATATTGTCATTTGGACACAGTTTTTGTTTGAATTATTCATTTCGGTAAATCGAGCTACAAATTATTTTCAACCCTTTTCATGGTTCAATTACATACCAACTTTTTTTTTTGCAATCGTTTACTTTACTTTCGCAATTTTTATAAATATTTGTTTACAGTTTATTTAATTTGGAATCTGTTTCGTTTTTGTTTTTTTCATTTAATACAATAATGTAAATTGTTCAAAATGAGGATTTCAGCTTTATAAAGGCATTACCATTAGTCAAGCATAATCGTTGATCCTTTGTCAAGGATACTATTGCATCTAACAGATGGGCACACATACATATAACAACAGTCGGTACCTTTAATGGATTTGGGTCACCTCTCACGCGCAAATACTCACCCAAAAACACACCTACTACTTCACACAATACACAACTGACGACAATTATTGCTTGTTGTAGTCTGCAAAAGATTACCGAGTAAAGTTAATAAAATACTCTCTATTGGGGATAAAGTGTCAGAATATTGATAAGTTATGTTAGGTTCTCATAGGTTTGGGAAGAATAAGGGATGAAAAAATTGAATTGAATTCTATTAAGTGCGCTTAGTTGAGTTCAGTAGCAACGGTTTGCTTGTTTTTGGTTCAAATAAAAACAGAAGAAAATGACGAAAGGGAAAACTATCCATTAAGTGGGTAAGAATTTATTGGTAGTTTTGCAATAATCAATTTAAATTCATATCAAATATTCAGACGCTTTAGCAAAATTTTGTTAAATATAAAAACGTTTACAATTTTCGAATTAAATTTAGATTTTACAAAAAAAATTTCGTAAAAACTATTATTCAATAAAAACGATTTTCAATGCAAAAATTTTTTGGTAGCATAAATTCCAGTGAAAATATTTACGTTAAAAAAAAATTCATAAAAAGATTTCAATTAGAAAAATTTCCATTAAACAAATGGTTAGTAAAAATTTGTTAGTAAAAATTATTTCCAGTAAAAATTTTCAGTTAAAAACTTTCTGTGAAAAAAAGCTCAGTTAAAAATTTTCAGTAAATTTAATTTTCAGTTAAAAATGTTAAGTAAAAATTATTTCAATAAAAATATATCTAGTAAAAATTTCCGTCAAAAATAATTTCCAGCAAAAATAATCAACTAAAAAGTTTTCGGTAAAAAATTTTCAACACAAAAAATTTTTGTTAAAACAATTTCAGTAAAAATTTTCAGTAAAAAAATTATCAGTAAAACTATTGCCAGTAAAAATAGTTTTCAGTCAAAAAATTTCAGTCAAAAAAATTTCAGGAAAAATAATTTTGAGTTAAAAATGTTCAGTAAAAAAAGTGTCAATAAAAAATTTTAGTAAAAAAATTATCAGTAAAACTATTGCCAGTAAAAATAATTTTCAATCAAAAAAATTCAGTCAAAAAAATTTCAGAAAAAATAATTTTGAGTTAAAAATTATCAGTAAAAATAATTACAGTTATTATTTTCAGTAAAAATAATTTCCAGTAAAAATAATTTTCAGCAAAAATAATTTTGAGTTAAAAATTTTTCAGTGAAAATATTTCTAGTAAAAATAATTTTCAGTTAAAAATTTTCAGTAAAAATAATTGTCAGTTAAAAAAATTTCCGTTAAAAATGTTTAGCAAAAAAATTCAGTAAAAAATTCTTAGTAAAAAAATTTTGCTAAAAATTTATTAATGAAAATATTTCCAGTAAAAATAATTTCCAGTTAAAAATTGTCAGTAAAAATTATTTTCAGTAAAAAAATTTTCCGTAAAAGTTTCCGTTCAAAATAATTTCCGTTAAAAATTTTCAGTTCAAAAGTTTTCGGTAAAAACAATTATCAGTAAAAAAAATATCTGTCGAAGGAAATTTCAGTAAAAAAGTTCTCAGTAAAAAATAACGTTCATTAAAAATTTTCAGTAAAATAATATTCAGAAAAAATGTTTAGTTCAAAAATTTTCAGTAAATTTAATTTTCAGTTAAAAATATTCAGTAAAAAAATGTTCAGTTAAAATAATTTTCAGTTAAAGATTTTCAGTAAAAATAATTTTCAATTAAAAATTGTTAGTAAAAATAATTTTTAGCTAAAATTTTTTCGCAAAAATAATATTCAGCAAAAAAATTCTCAGTTAAAATAATTTTCAGTTAAAAATATTCAGTAAAAAAAATTTACAGTAAAAATTATTTTCAGTAAAAATAATCTTTTGTTAACAAAATTTTCATAAAAAATAATTTTCAGCAAAATTTTCCAGTAATTATGATTTGCAATAAAAAATTGTTTAGTCAAAATAATTCTCAGTAAAAAAATTTGTTAGTGAAAATAATTTTCAGTAAAAATAATTGTTAGTGAAAATAATTTTCATTAAAAAATGTCCAGTAAAAAAAATATATTAAAAATAATTGATATTGAACATATTTTCGGTAAAAATAATTTTCAGCTAAAAATTATCAGTAAAAATTGTTTTCAGTAAAAAAAAATTGTCCGTAAAAATTTCCGTTAAAAATATTTTCAGTAAAAACAAATCCAGTAATTATAGTTTGCACTAAAAATTTGTTTAGTCAAAATAATTCTCAGTAAGAAAATTTGTTAGTGAAAATAATTTTCAGTAAAAATATTTCCAATAAAAATTGTCTGTAAAAATTTCCATGATTTTTTCAGCATAAATTAGTTTTCCGTAAGCATGTTGAGTGGAGTCTTTTTTTTGTAGTTTCAATTTTATAAAGTAATAATCAGCAAATCCGAACAATTGTACGAAAAGATTATTTGCAGCTGTTCCCTAATTAAAAAATAATAAAATATTTTTTAAACAAAAATAACAGATAAAATGAGCTATGAAAAGGATGTAATCTCAAGAAAAAGGATGCGCTTGTAAAGCAAGGCAAATAACAAACAGTAATTCCGTCAATTGGTAGATTTTAATCCTATTTTGCCAAGTAAAGTCTGCCTTTTGTTTACCCTCGTTTAACTACACAAAATTTCGTTGAAGGAATATTTCGAAGTGTGGATGGTTGGAGAAAGCTACCCTTTTTTACTCGAGAAAGAAAATTTTCTGTTGACGAAATTAGTTCTAGAATTTCCCTGCCATTGCACATGTTTCAAGAGTGAACATTTTAGAATCCTTTAGCTTGAATGAGCACACTTCCGGCAAGCCGATTTAAATAAACAGAACCCATTTCATATTGTGATAGGACAAATAATATTTTTTATTAGCATAAGTGGGACGAAATTGGAGACTTAAGAAGGATTGCTGCTTTTTGGCATTGCGGAATTGAGTTCCCCTATTTTCTTAAGTCTTAACAACAATTCCGCTTATTGATTTTCTGTCCAAACTAATGAGTACAATAGCCTTGAACGGTACTAATCCACAGTAAGAAAGCAGAAAATCAGAAATTTTCGTAGATGGTTCACCTTGAAGACTCGTCTGCTGGCAACTTTATTTCTCAACCCAACAGCACACATTTACTGGGCCAATTTTTATCGACTCTGTTAATAAATTTTTTCTTTATAAAAAAAAAACAATACTTCCATTCAAATAGTACAAGTATAAAAATCATCTTGTCCAAGAATGTGGAATAATTTTTGCAATGAACTTCCAAGGTTCCTTTGTCCACACGGCTGCGTCTTATAGTTTAGTTAAACGGCTCACAATCACAAGTGAATGAATATTGGTTTTTGTTCGCCAGCAACGCATATAAAAAAGACGCATTCAACCGAACAAAGTTCATTAAATTTTTGAAAGGAAATTTTTCCACTAAAATAATGTAAAATCATTCGTCATTGAATGTGGTTGCGCAAAATCAATGAGGAATTATCATTAATCGAAGCTCAGGTAATTTTATCCCAACAGCCAGCACAGCAAAGCCAGTCACCAAGTAACGTGTAACGTGATGTGATGACTTACACCGATTTGCCGATAATATGCGGTTTTATATTTGATTACTAATATTGATGTGGAGGACAGCTACTTAGTTGAGGTCTTATTATTTTACTATTCTCAGATGAAGATGAGCAAATATTTATTAATAAATTTAGTCTTCTTTCTCAATAATAAAGGGTTATCGATGGCGTGGTTTGGAGAGTATAGCCCTGTCATTTGACAGCTGTCAAACATATATACAACTTGAGGCGGTATTTGTTTAGTTTCAAGTTTGCCATTTTGATCACAGAGAAAATGTATTTTTTTTCAAAAATTATTTATTTATTCATTAATATCTATTTTGTCCCCTTCAAAGTAATCCCCACCAGATATTATACACTTGTGCCAACGTTTTTTTCAATCCTTGAAGCACTTCAAAAAATCATTTTTTGTGATCTTGTTCAGCTCCTCCTTCGATGCCGTCTTTATCTACTCAATCGTAGCGTAGCATCGTCCTTTCATGGGGCTCTTCAGTTTCGGGAACAAGAAAAAGTCACAAGGGGCCAGTTCTGGGGAATACGGTGCCAGCGGCATTATTAGTGTGTTGTTTTTGGCCAAAAATGGTAAAAGCCAATTTTTGTGCTTCCACAAATCCGGGCGTTTCTGGCGGATTGCTTCACGCAACTTGCGCATAACTTGCAGGTTATATTCCTTATTGAACGTTCTACCCTGTGGAAAGAACTCATGATGCACCACGCCCCTGTAATCGAAGAAAACTGTAAGCAAAATTTTCACATTCGACCGAACTTGGCGCTTTTTTTGGTCTTGGCTCGGGCGGCAGCTTCCATTGGGATAATTGAGCTTCGGTTTCCACGTCATAACCATAAACCCATGATTCGTTACCAGTTATGACCCTCTGGAGCAAATTTGGGTCGTCGCGGACACGCTCCTTAGCAATGTTAATGCGATACTGTTTTTGGTCGAAATTAAGCAAAAATCGAAGACGTGCAAGCAAAGCAGCTGTCAAAAATTAACTGAACATTCAAAATGGCCGAACCTGTCGGCATAATGGCGAGACATGAGTACCAACATAACGCCACAAAAAATCGAAAATCGAATATACGTAACCCGCGGAAATTCAAAATTCGCGATACTTTTTGAACAGACCTCGTATTTATCACCCAATGAAGCGGTACTTTCCGTAAAAAGGGGAGATGGAAAAATGGAGCAAAAACCCTAATAGTTATGTCAGAAATTTCGGTAAAAAGTTGAAGATAAAACAGAAGAAAATTCCTTTTTTCACCACAAAAAGTTACACAACAAAATTCCAAACTCACAAAAAGGTGTCAAGACAAATCATTTTAATTGATGATAATTGCAATGTTACATAAAATACTGGTTTATGGAGATTTGCCCATAGTTAAATGGTAAATATTGACAGATATAAGCAGGTAAACTTTTGTTGACTTGAGAAAAAAAAATGATATCGCCACAAGCAAAAACCAAGACGATGTGTTAAAGAAAAGGAAATACTTTCCAATTTGGGCTTACGGCAATGACATCCGATTCGACTAGAAGAAGAAGCAGGTTTGATGGCGTCGTCTATATTGCTAATCGGAAAGGCCCACATTTGCGGAACTGATCGATCACATTAGTACTCTCGTATCTTGGCGCCTGATAAAAACGTCAACATTTCGAGATGGACAAGATCGATTCGTTGAAAAAACTGGAAATCCTTCGGCTTGACTTTGGTTGGTCTTCGTAACTACTGGTAATTATTACGCACGAATGCGATACTGTTCAACATGCACTCGGTCGATTTGTTGGGAACTGGACACTCGATAGTATCGCCACGAAAGGAAAGTGAATGTGGGTCTTTGTCGTATCGTTTTTATGCGATCACTGATCGACCAATTGAAGACCGGCCATAAACTTGAGTGCATGTCCAGCAGTTTGCGATAACCGCAAAAATTGATGAAACTTCTTACCGACCAATTGCAATTAATACAAGCACAAGCCTAGTCGACCATCATTGACGAGGTCTGTTGCAATTGACCGCCAGAAAGTAAAAGTTTTCATTTAATCGAGGCTGCTGAGGTGTTCAATTCATCGAATATTGAGTGGAAAATACCGTCGCCATTACGAAAGAAAGTAATACGGAAGTAGTATTATTAATTTTCTATTAATGAGATTCTAATTTTCTTATATGAGGATTAAATTGGTTTCGTTTGGAAGAAGAAACTGCACTCAACAATGACAACGATGATGGTTGTTAATTGTCCACAATCGAAAGGGGAGCACGCTGAAGATCGTGAAAAATTTGTTTTTACACAGTCGAAAGTTTTACGGCCGCATTATTTTGCTATTGAAGACGTGCTAACGGTAATTATCGGCTTTAAGTACTACTAACGACTACACTTAATTAAGTAAATTTTCTACGCATCGCTACTAGGTGAACAGAGAATAGAGTTTTTCTTCCCAAAATGGCTAAGATTTTTGTTGCTGTTAATTTTATTCGAAGATGAGTTTAGTCTTGCGAATGAAGAAATTAAAAGAAAACTGAACAGTGGCAGTTGGTTGCCGTTTTGCGTGGGGAATTTTAATTGGACGGATTTTGGTAATTGAGCAGGTAATGAAATTTGGCATACTTGGAAAATGTTATCCAATTGGTGGTTTCGGAAAATATAAAAATTAATAACGTGAGCCAAAAATTCAGATTTCCATTAAAAAAAATTTATTTCACTATATTGCACATGGTCTATACCATCATTCAAATAGCTGCCAAAAAACTATTTGCAGAACTCGATCCTTTTGAGGTACTAAAAAAGATTGACATAACTTAACGGATGTTGGTTTTTAATTGCTCTAAAATTTGAGAAATTTTTACATAGTCACACATTAAAAAGTTAAGTTAACTTGGAGGAAATTACACATCCTAGGAACTTTTCGTACAATAAAACCAAAACTTTCCGTATTGTGTGGCTTGTGGCGCCGTTTTGCTAAAACCACATATGGTTCAGATTAAAATATTCAAGTTCAAGTCTAAAAAAGCCAATAACTTTCTTACCTTTTTCGTTTTTAAAGCAATGCGTTCCAATGACACCTTCAGACCACAACAGTTAAATTTCGCAGATAAAATGGCTTTCCCATAGTCATTTGTGGGTTTTCAGAGCCCCATATTGGGAAATTTTTCTTATTAACTTACCCACCAACCGAAAAATGATCCTCATCACTCTCTATTTAATGCTAGACACACATAACTGTTATCAATACCATGAACGCAGAAATACCATGTAGAGAATATTATCCCCTGACAGATAGCCGCCGTTCATAGCATAATTTGACATTTCGGCTTTTGTGTTTTGGCGGGTACGAAAATTAGAGATTTGTTATCATCATATTTGAGCTATTTATTAGATAAAACTAGGCTAGAAAGTGAACATAATACAATATTTTAAAATTGCTAGCAGGAATAGTACAGACGTATGGCGCTGAAGGCAGTAAAAGTACCAGGTTTGTGCATAGAGTAAGACAGATACCAGGTTGGTGTATAGGGAAACTAGGAAAACATTCGTGGTATCGATACCAGAAATATTCATCGAATATCAGCTTTTTCAGCTGGCATTTAGCTGGTATTAGGTTACACAGACATGGTATTTAACCTAGTGTCGATACCAAAAGTGTGCCATTAGCAAAAAGCAAACAATGTGGCTACGGCGAAATCGTCTCTTTTGTATAAAGATCGTCTCTTTTGCCTTGTTGTTCGGATGCTATAAAATTCATAAAATAGATTCTAAGCTAAACAAATGCCACCCCCCCCCCCCATCCTCTTAAGACATATATATATTTGACAGCTGTCAAATTACGTGGCTGTACTTTCCGAACCAACAAATGGACCTCTTGGATTTTAGGGTAAAAGGATAAGGACAAATGGAAGCCACAAAATCGTGTGAAACTGCAATGAATCAAAATCCTCCTGTGCTGACCCTTACTCATCTGTTAACTTAAAATTAACCCATGGACACCATTCTTTTAAATGAATATTAAATGATTTTAAAAAAATCTCATTTTACTTTAAAAAAATTATTAAAATTTATACCAAATACTTTGGATTACAAAAAACAAATTTATTAAAAATATTTTTTCGCTGCTGTGCCTGCCATCTATTTTTTTATTTATCGAACTAAAAACCAAACTTTTGGTGGGCAGAGCTTATTTTTTCCGTCAATTTGTACAATAGTTTTGACATATCGTTTCGTACGGGTTCAATTTTTTTTGATATTGTATTTTAAGTCATTTTAAAAGTGAAATTATTATAAAAAATGAGGTAAATATTAGTATGAGTAAAAAACTTTTAATAATTTAATGTGTTAAAAAATTTACAAAAAATGAATTGTTCAGTTAAAAAGTGATTTAGTTATGCGGAAACTATAGATTTGTTCAGGTGAGTTATCGGTAAAAACTAATTATATATTTGAATAAAACGCACAGTTGTCTATCATTCAACTAATTTTAAGTGCTCTAAGTGCAAAAAAACTAAAAAATTCTTGTGCAACATTGAATGTAAACAGACGATTAGTTGTGATCAGATTGACGTGTCAATGACGGCGCTTTTCAATGGGGGTCTTATTGGTTTTATTTTTTCACATAGTAATTAGAGCTTGTACCAATTAATGTGCAATTTTCATTTATGTAAAAATATGAATCTATATATGGTGTCTGGGAAAAAAAATTATTTATAAGAATATAATTTTGAATTTATGAATTTTTATACTAATGTCAGTGAGTATTAATATATGATATTCTACTCGAACTTAAAGCTAAAGTTGCTTCCATTGGAAAACATGACAATGTGAGTAAATTTATTATCATAAAAATACAATTTAATGTTTTTATTATATAAATCCAAATAAAAGAATTCATATCAAAACAAAAGTGTTTTTTTTTCAAGTTTCTAATGCTAAATTTATTAAATTAAATAACCATCGCATTTTTTTTAATTAATTTAAATAACCACGAATATTATTTTCAAAAAGTGTGCTAAAGCAGTATGTACAAATATAAAAATGCCCCCATCTGAAAGTGATACCTTTGAGCAGTATGCATGTGTGAGTACTCCGTCAACTGTCTATCCTTAAGCTTAGTTTACACTGTGCGTCTAAGAGACGATCTAAATGTCAACTTTGCCTTTTTTCGCGTCAGACATTGTAATTTATACGCGAGCACTTTGCGCGTGCATGGAATTGTGCAGAGTGGCCGCAAACAAAGTTTTTGTTTTTGCCAATCAGTCTAATTATAGTGTAAATTGCTTGAATGAACATCTTTAAGAATAAAGCAAAGCGGAATTTTTTTATGCTTATTTTATATACTTTGTATTATAAATGACATTTTCACATTCATTTATTTATTTTATATTAATATTTCTATATTAATTTGAATATTAATATTTCATATTGAAAATCTTCCGCGCTGCCACAATCATTTTATTAAGCATATTTATAAATTTATACTCGAACAATTTTTCGCTATACTCGTACATTACACTTGACTACACTAGTTTTTGGTACTTTTTTTCAAGTTTTCATCAAGTAATCTTCATTTTGCATATGTTTAAATAACTTTACATTTTAAACAATAAAAATTAAAGTGATAAATTAAATAAAATTTATCACAAAAAAATGTGCGCGTCTACGCGCAAAAATCGTGCACTAACACGATCAGTGCAATATACAGATGAACTTTTTGTAGAGTTAAACAATTTGAGAACGAACCATTAGTAAGAGAAAATCATCTATTAGACGCATTTCATAATTTAAGTATATGGTACAAGCATTACCGTCAATGACTAATATATTTGACAGCTGTCAAATGACAGTGCTGTACTTTCCGCACCAAGCAATTTATCTAATTCAAATTAATGAACGTATATTTAAGAGATTTTATATTTAATGGTATCAGTTACTGATACTAGTCAAAAGTAATATTTTTCTTACAAAGCCTCTAGACTATTCATCCCATGTAGTACAAATTATATATGATAATGCTTAGTCGATTAGTATTATACTCACAAATAATATCACCAATTTGTCTATAGGAAATAATATTGAAATTAATTACCAGATAAATTGGCATATTTCAACAAATGTTTCTGAAAATTTCATTGTACATATGGTATTCGCACAAATTTTATTGTATCCGATCAATAATGACACTCAGCACTAGCGATGACCAATTTGTTATCCACTTACGTGTTCATATTCTCTAGTGAAGGCTATTCCGCCCAATGTCCAGACCGATTTTTTCTTTTAAAGATGACGACTATCGACTGACTAAATGACTCAAAAATGTACAGAATATTCCGAAATGGTCTACAAACCAAATCGTTTCATTCGAATTTCGTTTATAGCGAAATTGAAACAAAACCAAAACTCTCAATTGACTGTGGTTTATTTCCTCTTGGTTTTTTGTTTGTTTTTGTTTTTTTTTTTTTTAATTTTTGATTACAGTTTAAGATTTTGTTTGAGAAATTTTTTGGCACAGATCCAAATGGTATCCAAACTATGCAAATAAGAATAATTACATCATGGTGAGTCCACCATTATAAGACTCCTCCTCATTGGATGAATCTAATAGTACGAATAATGGTGGCCCAGTCGTCTATCGCGTTGGCGCTATAATTGAGCTCATCACATTCCATACAAATAATTCGTTCAAGATGATGCAAGTGTTTTTTTAGAATTTATTCGGTTTTCGTATTATTATTGGCAATTCAATTTTATTCAGTATTTTTTTTTTATTCTTAATCTTTTTCTTTTTAATCTTAATTGAAAATTTCGAAATGGAAATTTTGCAAAATTGAAAACGAATCAGAAACGAATATTAGAAAATTTCTCCTTTTTCTATTGACCTTAGAATGGGTGTATTTAATAAAATTTTTGATCGATGAACTTTTTAATCAAATTAAAAAGCTATTCTAGATAAAATATTTTATTTGATTAGAAATTCAAATTGAATATTTATTAAAGAGATTAATTTGAAAGCAATTATTTTTATTTATTAGTTTTTTTGTTAATAAACAATTGAAATTAAATGAAATTCGATTAAATAGAGAAGAGAGTCATTGTGGAGTCATATTTGGGTGGCTGCTACTGATGAGTATTGACTACGTTATTTAGGAACATAAAGCAAGCAAAAAGTTATGGGGTAAAATATGCGCTAAACTGCATGCAGATCGCGATATTTGGTTTTTACAAAGTTATGCTAGTTGGAAGGGATATGCTGGTTCCGCGACACTGTTTCAAAAATTATTCATCCGTCAGAGTATAGCGTCAAATTTGCTGGATTGGTGAGCTTTTTAAAGCACCAGTGAACTACAATGCAGAAAATTAGACGCAACCCTTACGCATGCAGTAAATTTGGCGGATCCTGACTTTTTATCCGGATAATTTTAAAAGATTCATTTTTCAAAAAGTATCACAGAACCGGCATAGTCCTTCCTTCTACTTATGCTTAACCACTGATTTAGAATTTAAACAATTTTTTGTTTAAATTCTACTTAAATTTATGATCTTTTATGAGTTCATAAGTTACTTAAACTTATGTTTTTTTCTAATTTATCAGTAAAACTATTTTATTATTAAAAAATCATATAAAATAAAAATATTCCTCATGAAATTCTAAATAAAAAATATTTTAAATATTTTTTTCGTTAATCTCACCGTTTCCTAGCAATAAACCCTCAAAGTTATTATAATTGATAACATGTAGCAAAGACACAACCCGAAATAATTGCATTGCAGTTTAGGTGTGTCGATAGGTGGAGTTCTTTGCTACGTAAAACTTTAAAATTCTGCGTAAAACTTTAAAATTTAATTGCAAAAAAAACGGTTATTTTAACGTAAAAACTTTATATAATAATTTTTATTTGGAATTTTATAAGGAATTTTTTTGTTGCAGAGTTTTTTTCAATAAAATTTAAGAATTCAGAGAAAAATTCAAAATTTGAGTTTTGCAAATTGCTGCATGCATTGATGCTGTGTAAACGGTGCGTTAGAAGTGCGTTAGAACATGCGGTAGCGTCAAGACAGAAGCTGTAACTATACAAAGTTATCCATTTTGTGGTTTGCAAAGTAATGCTCTGTTATTTGACAGCTATTAAACATACATATCATCCAAGTTGATATTTGTTTAATACGAGGATTGCCATTTTATAATATGGATTATTTAACTACCGAGCAAAGCGATAAAATCCTATAACCGTTCCACAGGTTCGCACAATATTTTCTTCACAAATGAGGATCAATTCTCCCTCAGTCAATACGCCAATAAGCCAAATTGCTATATATGAGGCTTTTAAGAGCCACCATACGTAACTATGGAGAAGCCTTTGTATCGTGGAAAAGGACTGTTTTTTGATAAATTTTCTCTTTATTTCCCGAAAAGCTACCATGCGGCGTAATTTCGTTATTTGGTGATGACAATCATCCCCCATAAACGTTCGATTTGTCGCTGTTGGAATTTTTTTCTAGGGTCTACGTGAAAAATCGTATTTACGAAAAAATATTTCTCAAACTTTATAGCATTTAAAAACCGACATCTGCCAAGTAATAGCTGAATTACAGTCGTGAAATATGCGGAAAAGTCATCAAACATAACCTTAAAAGGACTGAGTCTGGAAAGCAGTCTTTTCACTACCAATTTTAATTATATTAAATTTTTCACATAATGGCAAAGTTCAAGCTATATAATTAGATAAAATTTTATTCAAATATTTAATTTTTAATATATTTCATATAACTTTTCTTTCCGATGCAGAAACGGGATAATTATGTATAAGTAATTTTTGAAGAGATTATGAGGGCTTATTTTGAGGCATGAACTAACCTTGAGGTATAGGAGCTTTGGCAAAGATAGCAATTAGGTATGGGAGCTTTGGCATACTAACTTTGAGGTATGGGAGCTTTGGCAAAGATATCAAAGGAGACAAAGATAGCAATTATTCAATTTAAATTTTGCAAATTTACAATATCGATCGTTTAACCATCGAAGAACGTGTTTAAATTGTAAAAACTTTTTGCAAAATTGCTAATCTGTTATAACCACGTATTTGCTTCAGCGATGAGGCTCATTTTCTTGCTGAGTGGATATGTCAATAATCAAAATTGCCATATATGGGGCTCTGAAAACTTACAAGTGATCATGGAGAAGCCATTGTATCTGCGAAAAGTAATTGTGTGGTGTGCATTTTGATCTGGCGGAGTCTTTGGTTCGAATTTCTTTGAAAACGAAGATCGTACGATAACCGACTTCTTTTGGCCTGAGTTTGAGGACAAACAGATTGTGAAGACCTAAATTTTTTCGAACTTTGGATAAAAACGAAGGAGACTTAAAAAAGGTTTTTCTAATCTTTTTACCATTTAATCACAATTAAATGCTATAAAAAAAAAAAACATAATAAAAAAATTATTTTATTTATGAGAAAGTTCACCCGAAATTATTGTGGATCAAGCAAAAATTGTTCTAGTTTTCCTCGAAAATACGGGCGGGTATACACCCAAAAATTGCATATATAAAAAAACCCTAAAAACAATTCTACAAATACCGTTGACGGATTTCGAAATATCATACATTAGAAAATTTATACAAATTTTCATTAAAATTAATGGCTACCACATAAAATCATGCTTTTTATTATTTAATATTATTAAAAAAATATATCTTAAATTATGTAATTAAATGTGAAAAGAAAGAAGAAAAAAACAACTAAACACAAAAAGGCATTGCATAATTTTCCAAACTCGAATTCTGTGTGAATTTTTTCATTTGTGGTTTTTTTATAAACAAGGGCTTTTAAAAAAATAATAATTTCAGACAATTCGGTTAGAACGGAACTAGAAATAATTAACGTACCATTGCTTAATGGTGGAAGCTTATAATTTAGGTCATTCTGTTTTTTTAAGATTCATTGGAAAAGAATCAACAAAAAAAAAGAAAATTTTTGTCGTAGGTGAGGTGGTGGGATTTATTCATTTGATAAAAGTTCTTATAGGCGCTGAAGACTTTAAATAAATCGAGACTTTTATACACTTGAGAAGGCCGGGCCAGATGTTGTGCAAGAGTAAGTTTCCCATTGAAACCGCTTTTATGAAACTGCCGTTAGTGTGGTTTATAATTTTGTCTGTGCAATGCCTAGAATATGAAATGAATTACAGGTAAAAGATGCACACCGTCCTTGTCCGTCCCGCCAAGTAAAACAAGCACCTGAGATATGGGGACAAGTACCCCAGATGCGGGCGGATAGATTCCGTCGTACGGAAATGATTTACACCAGATTGTTAACGAATCTTGCACTCTTTCTGACACCATAATGAAGCTCTTTCAATAAATTATCATCTTTTTATGGCCATACTCAAGAGGATCCATACATTCTCCACCATTATTATGCTAAATTTGTTGATATTTTTCTTTTCTTAAAAGAAAATCTCTTCGTTCTTTTCAACTTAATTATTATCTGAGCACACACCAAACTCCAATTGTTATGTTGATTTAAGGGATTTGTTGACTATAAATTACTAACGCTAACAAACAATAATTTTTTTCTCATGTACACGTTTTGTTCGGTTTTTTTCTTATTTTATTTTAATATCAATTCACCTGGGAAATTTCTTTATATATAAAAAAAAACGAAGGAATTCCAAACGCACCATATGATCTTATATAATTAAAAAATTTCATAAAATATAGTGAGTAGGTGGGATGATAAAAAACTAATTAATTTAGTTCGATTAAAATATGAATGCTTATCTACAATAAAAGTTATTTAATTTCTATCTGATAATGTGTAAAAAAATATTATCTGAAAATAATCAGTTTTTTATGGAAATTTTCTATTGAATATTTTTGTTGAGTCTCCTTCAAAGAATTAATATAAAATTTAAATTTTTCTTATTCCTTTTGAATTTGATTAACTGAGAAATCATTTTTAAAACACCCTGTATCGTCAGAAAAACCGCCAGAAATTTGCATTAACGTTATAAGATCAGAAATCTTTCCCAGATTAATTTTTAGGCCAAGAAAACTTATATCAATAAAAATACGAAAATAAATTTATTACATGCTATAATAAATTTAAAACTAATTTATTAAAATTATAATATTTTATAGATAGAAAAAAAAAACCCTGTTTTTTTTTTTGTTGAGAAAAAATATTGCCAATCCCGACTAGAATTATTACACGTTCCATCCAAGAAGTAAACCAAATCAAGAAATGTACGCAATTTTTTCGTAAGCAATAAATCCCATTTTATTGGCATTTATTTAAAAATCTTTAACTAATACGAAAAAAAAGATATATCAAGGCTTAAATTTAGTGATTTATTGATTTTCTGATACGATAAATTTTTTTTTCTTTTAATTTTCCTTATAAATTAGTTTATTAAATATTTTTAGGGGATTTCTTTTATTTTCGAATATATTTTTTTTTACAACTGAACAAATTTGTGCTATTCACGAAAAATTTTATTTACTTTTTATCTAATGAAATTTATTTATTAGCTTGAAGATTTATACTAAAATTTATAGTACTTCAGGTATTTTCGTAAAAATAGTTTAGTTAGTTTTTCTTACAATAATATTGATAATTAAATACGTTTACAGCTAATAAAATTGTAAAACGATGGACTAGAATAGCTTTTGGAGAAAATTTTAGTAGCAAAAAATATTTATTGGTCAGGTGATAATAAAAAAAAATTTACTGATTAGGAGGTATATTATTGGAAGGTAATAAATCATAGAAATAATTTTCCTTTTGATAATAAATAGTGACGTATTAATTTTTTCATAAATAATAATATTTAAGGTTATCGATTTGGTGGTTCGGAAAGTATAGTTCTGCAATTTTGACAGCTATCAAGAACAAGTGTCATCCAAGCTGACATTTTTATTATTTAAGACCTGCCATTTAACGATTCTAGATCATTTAACTACCAAGTAATTCTATAATAGTCACGTTTTACTCTTGAACAGGAAAATTATGGTCGCCAACGATTAGAGCTCCGGAGCCCCATATACGGCATTTTTGCTGCTTGACGTATCTAGTTGGTGGATACGTCAAGCAGCAAAAATGCCATATATGGGGCTCTAGAAACTCACATGCAATTCTTAAGAAGCCACTGTATCTACGAAAAGTAATTGTCGAGTGCGCATTTTGGTCTGAAAGTGTAATTTTTCTTTGAAAATGAAGAAGGAGAGATTATTACCCTGAATTTTGAGCGCTATGACCTGGTGATAAGTGACTTTTTTCCCGGATAAAATTGAAAATTTTAATCAAGACCATATGTGGTTAGAACCACACAATGTCAAAAGCCACACAATGCTATATACCAGATGTGTGTGCCTAGAATTAAAAAGAGAGCGATGAGGATCATTTCTCGCTTAGTGGGTAAGTCAATAAGAAAAATTGCCATATATGAGGCTCCGAAAACCCACAAACGACCGTGGAGAAGCCATTTTATTTGCAAAAATTAACTGTTTTGGTCTGAAGGTGGCATTGGGACGTATTTCTTTAAAAATGAAGAAGGTAAGAAAGTTATCGGCTTTTTTAGACTTGAACTTGAAGATTTTAATCTGAACTACATGTGGTTTTAGCAAAATGGCACCACAAGCCACACAACACTGAAAGTCTTGGCTTTATTAAAAGAATAGTTTTTTGTACGCGTAATTTCGAGATTTGATGATGTTAGTTACCCTCTAAGATCCTGAAATTTGACACTATTGGATTTTTTCTTAAAGGCACATGTGAAAGATCACATTTACATTGATAATATTCAAAGCTTTGAGCATTTAAAAATCAATATCCGTCAAGAAATGGCCGAATTATAGAACAAAACATGCGTGAAAAAAGCAATAAAAATTACCTTAAAAAAGAGTGCGATCTGCACGAATTGTCCAGTTCACCCTTGGAATGATGTATCATTAATGCAAAATGGATGGGTCCAAACAATATAATTGAATAAAAATTATAGAGATAGCTAAATTTTAAGTATAATCAATTTAACTATACTTTCCGAAGCTCAAATTGGATAATAATCGAACTGCATTATCGACCGCCAATTTTTTTAATGCTTTTTGATCGAACAAAACGAATTTGATGTTAAAAATTCTGTTTTTTTTGTGGGAAATCTTGATTTAAAATGTTTTTTTTATTAAAAACCCAGTCCTTAAAGGAGTTTTTTTTATAATCGACCATTTGAATAATGGCAAGATCCAAGCAATATTATGAAATATTGTATTTTATCGAAATCTGAATAAAAAGTGTGTTTTATTTAACATGATTTTCCGAAACAAAAATTGTATAACTCTTTATATTGAATATAAGAGCCAAATCAGGATAGATGGAAATATTCTAGACCATCTTTTCTAGTTATTTCTGCTAATAAAACCTTGATCGATTCGATGGGAATAAATATTTAGAGTAAAAAGTAAAAATAAATATGAATTTATAAACAAGATAAATATATTTTTTTTAAATCTTATACTAAAAATAATTTAAATTAATAAAAAAAAATATATTTAGAAAAAGGTGCAAATACTCACTAAGTCAATTCATCATCGATTTTTCGATGTCAAAACAAAAATTCAATTTTCTTGATTTATTTTTAATTTCAATTTTTACTATAAAAAGGACCAATCTGAGCAAATATTCACAGTATTCGATTATAAGTTATTGAGGTAGATAGTAGTCTATGGCAAAAGAGTTTTAAAATTTAGTTTATTTAATTTAAAAAAAAGAGATAATTTTTATTTATGGAAATGTTGCATGCAGTTCTTAGGCCAACACCAAAAGTATGTGAAAAATTGACACTAATTTTATTTAAAAATAAGGCCAATTTTTTTTTAAATTAAACAAAATGTATTAATTTTAGAAAAGGAAAAAGTCCTTAAGGAAAAGAAAGGAAAACGGCGATGAAGAAATTGAGCAAGACGAGATAGGTGAAGAGACTGCCGAGACTAAAGAAATGCCACGTAAACCTACAGCGATGGAAGTGATTGGTGAGATACTCCATCCGACCCTTAAGATCCCGACTACAAAAGGTCCTTATAGGGTGCCAAAGGCTGTGCATGCTGGCGATGTGAATGCCCTCAAGCAGTTGGACGAACACAAGTTGATGGAATTAAAAGAGGTGCGCATTAAGAATGTGCTTGACAAAAAAAAAAACAGGAAAAATCTTTGATGTGGCACATCGACTTTTAACAATAAAATAACAATTTCTTCAGGTATTCACACTATTCGATGTTGATGGTGATGGATTTATCTCAGAAAATGATTTAAGAGCAACTTTTATAGCATTGGGAAGTCAGCCTTCTACAGTTACCATTAAAAAAATGCTCAAAGAGGTACAGATTCCAGTGTGTAAACTTTTCAATAATAACTTAAGATACGATTACTATTTGCCAGGCAATAGATCCACTCGATTTGGATTCATTCGTTATCCTGATGGGATATAAAACACTTGAACTCGATCCAGAAGATGTCCTCCTTGAGGCATGGAGCAAATGGGATTTAAACCGAACAGGATTCGTTAGTGAAGAAAGGTTTTTTTTCTTTTAAATTAAGTGTATTTTTTTTAAATTTTTCGTTTAATATATAATTTTCAAGAATACTCTACGATTTAACAACATTTGGCGATAGATTCACTGAGAACGAAGCTGAAATAGCACTCGAGGCAGCACCATTAGTTAAACGTAAACCACCGAATAGTCATCAGTTTATGATTGACTATCAAGCGTTTAGTAAAATTTTGGCTGGTCTAAGAAAAAGGATCGAATAAATGCAGTGTGGAAAAATGTTACAAAAAAAAAATTGGAAAAAAGAACTTACAAAAAATGATTAAAAACGAAATTATTTTGTGTGCAGGTGAAAATTGTTTTGTTTCAAAGTGAGTTATTTAAAAAAAGAACAATTTTGTGCTGCGTAAAATTCAGATGGCAAATATAATAATCTTATTCTTTTTATAAGAAAAAATAATTTATATTCGATAATGCAGTTCATCAACATAGCGGTCGATAATGCAGTTCGAAAATTATTCAATTTGCATTTCGGAAAATTAGATAAAATAGAACACTTTAAATATTAGTTTTTCGATTTAATTTTATTTTATTATATAGTGTGCACTTTGCCATTATGCATGAGATATAAAGTCATTTTTAGGACTGCCATTAAACTTTGTGCAGGACTCAATTTCTAAAAAGTAATTTTTGATGAATTTTTCGCACATTTCCATCTATTCGTTGATGGATGTTGTGTTTAAAATGCTTTAAAATGAGATGTTTGTCTGTGTAAACACGCTTTGCTGCTTTGCTCTACAATAAAAAGCCCAAAGACTTCAAATCTCACGTCCTTGAAAGCCAATCGGAATCATCATACCCCAAAATTACAAGAACTGCGAACTTTTTACACAATCAAGGCAATATTTTATCATGTTATGGCAATTGTGGCACCGTTTTATGAAAACCATATTTAGATTTAGATTAAAATCTTTAAGTTAAGACCAAAAAAAGTCGGTTATCATACGTCCATAGCACTCTTAGAAATGACGGTAACGGTGTCTCCTTTTTCATTTTGAAAGAAATACTGGTCAATAACCAGAATACACTCGTACATTAAATAGTTACTTTTTCCAGATAAAATTGCTTCTCTACAGTCATTTTCGAGTTTTGCATTATATATGGTAATTTTTCTTATTGACGTATTTACCGAGCAAGACTTATTGCTCAGGAAAATGTGTTTTCTTAAAGCACGAAACGTGGCTACGGCAGAATCAGCCACTTATTTAGAAAGTTTTTACTCCGATCTATAATGTCAAATGGCAAACTATAAACTAAACAAATCCCATCGTAAAAGACATATATTTTAGATATCTGTTAAATGATACGACTGTACTCTCCAAACTACCAAATGGATAATCTGTTATTTTCAAAAACAAAAAATTTTTCTAGCCAATCAAAACCGATATTTTTTTCGGGTTCTTGAAAACAATCCTTTTCATTGAATAAATTTGTCTACAAAATAATAGAAATTCTTTTTAAGAAAATTTTAATCATTAAACAAAATTCAATTAATTTAAACTTTAGCAAATTTGCATTAAAAAAAAAAGGACTTTTTCTATTAAATTTATTATTATCATAAGTTGTTGGGTGGTTTTTACACATTATAAATAAAAATAATTTTCCATTTAAAAATATCCACAAGCATTTAAGAGAGAATTTTCATAGCTACCAATCTTCTAAGAGGATCTGAGTTTCTAAAAGATATTATCTTTTAAATAAAACTTAACATAAATTATGTTATAATAAAAAAAAAAAATATTGTATAAGAAAAACTGAATGCCTGAAAATACAAGAAATCTTCATAAACTGAGAGTAAAGAAAAAAAATCTGGTCTTAATTCTGGGTAAGAGGACGCCGCTGCTGCATGACAGCATCACTCCTTATCGCATTATATTCGTTTCGTTGATTATGCCATGTTTTATGTTGTTTTAAAATTAATACAAATAAAAAAAGAATCTCAAAGAAAACATTCGTGGAAAAAAAATAGTTTAAATAAATGAGAAAATAGTGAAAAATTGATGTAAATAAATTTATCTAAAGTGGAAAAGAAAGTCGACAAAGGTAAATGGATCCGTCAAGAAGTACTTGCAGAGTCCCTCAATAGTCGGTGAATCACGACCCAAAGCCAATGGCCCCAAAGAGACCTTTCCAAAAAATATGTAAGCGTGCATTTTTGAAGGAAAAAAAATTACACTTGATTGGATAAACTATTCGTTTTATGGAGCAGACGCTTCAGTATTGGGAGCTCATGATTAGTCCAATTTTAACAGGCTTTCCTAATTCAGACTTCTTAATAAGATGTTATGTACTCTCGACAGTCGTGTTTGTATTAAGACAGATTCAGTCCGATTTCTTCATATTCTATTCGACTGGAAGATCTTTGGCAGAGTTGTCACGTCGTCAACAAGAAGAAGAACTCGTTATTCAGAGCGCATAAGTTTACATAACAAGTCAAGCGGCGACATAATCGTCATGGCAGTGAGTTGGAGTTTGTCGTGCACACTGTCGCCACAGAACCTCCCTTCTTAGCCCGAGATACTAATGAACGTCAATGCACTTTATGCAACTCAGGCTAATTCAGTATTTGCTGGGCTCACTGGAATCAGAGTGCAACTTACGTGCACACATAGATGCATAAATATTTACGGCTATAGCAAAGGACTGGCTTGGCTGAAGTATGGATGCAGTCGTGTTATCAGCCCCAGACAGTTTAAACGGCCTAAGATTATGTACTGAGGACATTAGAGTTTTCGAACACCACGCCGACGATTCCATGTCGGACAAGGAACCACTTCCGACCCAACTTGTTTATCTTCTGTTTTGTTCACTGCTGCTATCAAACAGTGTCTCTGCGCACCTCCACACCAAACACTTAATATCGTGTATCAATGTTTACGTGTCGAATTACTCTTGGTGTACTCGAATTTCTCACACTCGCCTCAACTTCTATGGATTTCAGGATATGCCAACCTCATTTCAATTACGTTTTAACACGCCCATCGTCCTGTACTTTAAACTTATAGTTTTGAATTTATTTTTAGTTTTAGTTTTCGTTCTTCCCTTTACCAAGAGTAGATTTAAGTAAACAGAAAATCACGTAACGGTGTCATAATCGACTCAGTATCAAGATCAGATCTAAAAATATTTCCTTTTCTGTCTGATTTGGTATCGTCGATGGCCTACTTCTTATTCATTAAGGACGAACAACTTACTTATTTGAATATTTTTATACTATTTACAATTCTAACGCTACAGGTTGATGTCTTCTTCATTTTTTGTTTGTTTATAAAGTTTTTTTCGTTTAAAAATTCATGTACATAAAATATTTACTAAAAATTCACTCTAAAGTATATTTTACAGAAAATCAGGCATTTGCTAGCTTGAATTTATCAGTAGAAGATGATTAGATTTTGTAGAGCATGTTTAAAAATACGTCCCCCTTTTTAGTTGATAAAAGCTCTAAACTGGTATAATAAAATAAATTTTATTATTAGAAGATGAGCTACCGAAGAGATGAACCATAGACAAGAAATAACTACATATCGCTGCTAGAACAATATTGTGACGCCAAAAAATTTGAACGAAAGCCACGTCGAGGACCAGGTAATATGTCAACGCCAGAGCAGATTTTTTTTTCGGCCATTGGGTTACTCATTTAATAAGAAAACTGTAGGTTAAAGACTTCAAAAATATACAAACACACTTGGTGACCTTGGAAATTTTTTTGAACACACAAAACAATTTTCCGAATATATTGAAAAAGTTTATTAAAAAAATTATTAGTTATTTTACGGAGAATTCCAGAATGAAGAAATGGAATTCGAAGGGAATTGAAAGCTTAGTTGAGCCTCATAGTTAAGGCCATTCGTCCAAATCGGTATTCAAATTTGATTTATTGTCGAATGAAAGTTAAGTTCCAGTCCTTGAAGTCTTTCAAGTTAATCTATTGTCAATAAAAAATTTATTACAAATGAGAACAGAAAACGGGACATCTGGAGCTCTTTGGTTCAGCAGGCATAGACCACTCTCCCAGTTATCGCGTCGTTGATGATTTTGATGAGAACCGTTCTGACACTGAGCAAAATGTGGACATTTTAGTAAAAATTAGTTAGTCGAAAAAGTTCGTGGCGTTTTCTGACAGATAGAGTTAATAGCAAATAACTCAATATACACTAGTTCGTCGCGCTACAAGGGTGACAACCCAAGCTTGTTTTTAAAATTGAAAATTGGACTAGAATAAAGAGAAAATTCACTATATTTTACAATACCACTTCGGCAAAGTCAACAACGCATCGCAGGCTTGTGAAAAAATTTGTGGTGTTCACGATGAATGTGCTGTATTTTGAGAACCAAAATTTGTGGTGTTCACGATGAATGTGCTCTATTTCATTCACTTTCGTTCTGAAAATTTCGGTGTCAAAAATGAGTCCCGTTCTGGTCGGCTAATTTTCGACAAAGGTAAGGAAATTCTCGAAAAAATTGGGCAAGCCTTGCTATCAGGCTGGGTTCAGAAAAAAAAATTGGTATAGGAGTGGCTTATGAATTGACCGGTACGCTGCAAAAGCGCAATGAAATCGAGCCATTTCTGAAGTAAATCATAACTGGCGGTAAAAAATGGGTAAAATACAAGAATATCGTTCAAAAAAGATAGATTATGGAAAAAGTAAGATGAGCTATGATAAACTATTTGAAAGCCGGGATTGACGCCTAGTACGGTTATGCTATATGTGTGTGGTGGGACTGGAAGGGAATCGTTCATTATGAACTGCTATGGTTTAGCCAAACTGTTGATTCGGTATTGTACTGTGAGCAACTCAAGAGATTACCCTAAGCGATTGAGAGTAAATATCTCAAATTAATCAATAAGAAGGTTGCCGACATCCACCACCATAACGCTTAACCACACATATAGTTGACGACTCGCCAAAAATTAAGAGAGGTCGCCTGGGAAGTTTTGATACATCCATCGTATAGCCCAGATAAAGCACCCTCAAACTACCATTTATTGTGATCTATACAGAACTCTCTTAATGGACCTAAGCTGACTTCAAGAGAGGCCTGTGTAAACCACTTGATTCAATTTTTCTCTTTGATTTAAGCGTCTCTATTTTACTCAAAAATGCCACGAACTTTTTTGCCTAATAAATTTTCTACGAAAAAGGGAACAATTTTTTATTGTAGTGTTAGTACTGCGGTGTCATTCTCATAAGTATGTATGGAAAAATGAATTAGTAGAGGTATAGGACTATCAGAGCTACTCTGAGGAACACCATCATTTAAAGGAAGCGAATTAGAATAATTACGATTTTGAATCATTTGGAAATAACTTTGATTTGAAAAAAAAAATTATTTAAGGATTAAGAAATAGGAAAGGAGAAGTAAATGTCTTCGGTTGTGTACCAGACATAATCAAATACCTGTGAGATGTCAAGAAAAAAAAAAGTCTATGAAGAATATTTACAAAATAATTTTAGCTTTAAAATTTTTTTTTTTAAAAATGACTTTAGTTTTAGTTTGTTTTTTTGATTATTATCAGTTTTTTATAGTAAACCGTAGTTAATAACATTCTGAAAAATGCTGTTTGAGGGTAGGTAATTTTTTAACTAGACATTCTCTAAACGACGATTATTAACAATTCTTGACTTGCATTCATTTTCACCCAAGAAATAGAAATTTGTTTTTGCAAATTTTCTCGTACTTTTTTTTTTAAAGAAAATTTTCATAGTGACTTTATTTTTAATTATATATGAGAAAGTACACTTTTCCATTCATTATACAATTAACAGAGCATGTCAAACTTGTCAGGTCTGTGTGTCTGGTCTGTGTATGACGTGACTGGAACCAGTACGAGAATTTTAAAGACGCCGGCCATCAATAATACGAGAGTACATCCTGTCTGCTAGAGCTAAGAAGATAGTGCTGGTATGGAATTTTTATAGGCGAACACTTTTTTTTTTTGCCAATATTTGTTAAATAAATTATTGTGAGTATTTTTCAATATGCGCATGTAACAAGGTTAAAAAAATTCCTTTAATGTTAAGCGGGAAAAATAGAAAAAACTCCTTTAAAAAGTTGCCGATTGCTTTCTGATCTTCGGTCATGTTTAATTCCATACAACACAGCACAGAATTGCGTTGGAATTATTTTAATGACTTTGTACACAAGTTGGAGCCTATTTTCGCATTCCGTAATGACATAAACCAGATTTTTTTGGATAGATTGATAACAACAACAAAAATACCAACAAAAAAAATCTATAAAAAAAACCTTAACACTCTTCAGACTTTCATACTTGAATATTTACGGAATTATTCATACATCATCTGATCATAATAAATTCTTTGATCGAAATTCGTCTTTTATTTCATGTTAAGTTTACTCATCTGTCAATAATCAAAAGTTTCAATAATCAAAAGCTTTTTATCAATCCCCCCCTAATGCTTTTTTTTTTATTTATTTAAAGAAAAAAAAATGTGGATTTTGCATTTGGATTACGTGTACAAGAAAATTGCGTACTCATACAGATAAATGTCAATTATCGCAAATAAACTCAATATTTTTTTTATGAACTAAATTTTGTCAGCTTTGATGTAAGATAACATAAAGAAAATATTCTTTGATTATTTTCACAATTCTCTTTAAAAAACGGGGAAAAAAACGTTTACGATTTTGAGCTTTTTTTTTGGAAAATAAAGGCAAATCCAATTTTCGCATCGGAAAGCAAAGTCAAATGGAACATACTTAATGGCCAGATTTTGATGGAACTTTTAGTTAATTATATTGCTTGGACTTTGCCATTATGCACAAAATATAATATTCATCATATAATATTATACCTACGAAATATATTATAGGACTCGATCTTTTTTACTTTTGTAGGACTCGATCTCAAATTTTACTAAAAACTCCACAATTTAATGCGAACTGATTATTCGCATGTGTATAGAAATTTTTTCTAAAAAAATGAACACAAAACTCTGATATAAATTTTAAATTAAATCCATCAATTTGATTAACAACAGTTTTGAAATAATTTTCACATTTTATAAAGTTTGAATGGAATTTGTGTTCGGATGAATAAATTCCATTTTATAGACGATTTATTATAAGATTGATAAAATTTACTGGAACTCATTCGCAAAAAATAAAACTACCCTTTTCCGTTGTGTTAAAAATGTATTTTATTGAATATGAAGTGCCTACTTGAGACTGTGTGCTGTACACTCAATAAAATTTACTGCAATTAACCTCAATATTCCGGTTGCAATGATTCTCAGGCAATAATTTATACTAAACTCCATTAAAATCAGCAAATACGATCATAATATTCATTTGTGAAAATTAGTTACAAATTATTTGAATGGCGAATGGCTTTTCAAAGCAGTTTTCAAAATGGTTAATGGGGAAAAAAATTTCCTGAAAAATGTCCTTTTTTGTAATGATTTATTCTACGTTATGTAAATTCGAAAGTTGATGAAAATGTTTACGATATATTTTTACAGAAGTAATATTTTTACTGAAAATATTTTTATTGAAGAAAATATTTTTACTGAAAATACTTTTACCGAAGGAAATAATTTAACTGAAAATAATTTTACTGAAAATTTTTACTAAACATTTTTACTCAAAAATTTTTACTGAAGAAAATATTTTTACTGAAAATTTTTAGAGAAGAAAATATTTTTACTGGAAAAACTATTTTTATTGAAGAAAATATTTTTATTGAAAATATTTTGACTGAAAATATTTTTACTGAAATTTTTATGGAAGAAAATATTTTTACTGAAGAACATATTTTAACTGCAAATATTTTTACTGAAATTTTTATTGAAGAAAATATTTTTACTGAAATTTTTTACTGAAATTTTGATTGAAGAAAATATTTTTACTGAAATTTTTATTGAAGAAAATATTTTTACTGAAGACAATATTTTCACTGAAAATATTTTTACTGAAATTTTGATTGAAGAAAATATTTTTACTGGAGAAAATATTTTAACTGCAAATATTTTACTGAAATTTTTATTGAATAAAATAATTTTACTGAAATTTTTATTGACGAAAATATTTTACTGAAATTTTGATTGAAGAAAATATTCGTACTGAAAAGATTTTTACTGAAATTTTTTATTGAACATTTTTACTGAGGAAAATATTTTTACTGCAGTTTTTATTGAAGAAAAAAAGAAAAATTTTTTACTGAAAATATTTTTACAGAAGAAAATAATTTTATTGAAAATATTTTTATTGAGGAAAATATTTTTACTGAAATTGTTATTGAGGAAAATATTTTTACTGAAATTGTTATTGAAGAAAATATTTTTACTGAAATTTTTATTGAAGAAAATATTTTTACTGAAATTTTTATTGAAGAAAATATTTTTACTGAAATTTTTATTGAAGAAAATATTTTAGCTGAAAATAGTTTTAATTATTTAAAAATATTTTTACTCAAAAATTTTTTCTGAACATTTTTACGGAAACTTTTTAACTGAAAATTTTAACTAAAATATTTTAACTGAAAATATTTTTACAGAAATTTTTTCCTCAAAATTTTTACTGAAGTTTTTTACTGAAACTTTTTACTGAAAATGTTTAATTTTTCACTGTTTGAAAACATTTTTTCAGGAAATTTTTACTCAAACATTTTTATTGAAAATTTTTATTGAACATTTTTTTTTTAAATTGTTCAAAAACATTTTATTTTTAAATATTTATAAATTTTTAATAAATATTTTATTTATAAATTTAAAAACATTTTTTTTCAGTGAAAAGTTTTTTACAGAATTTTTTTTTTACTGAATATTTTTTGTTTACTTCCCAACATTCATAAACTAATTAAAGTTAGTAATTTAGAAATCATAAACTAATTAAATTAAGTTAGCAGTTATTACATCTACGATAAATTTCTTGAAAGTAGCAAAAAATATCTAAAAAATTACACTTGAAAATCTTGAAATTCATCGTAAAATACAGTTTGAACACTTTTCTTATTTGAATATATTTTTCCGTAAGTAACATTTTCGGAAATAATTTATATATATTAATAGAAAAAAAAGAGGAGAGAAACCGAGGTAATCATAATATTTTAACAGGTAATTAAAAATAATTTAAGTGAAGCATTTCTCGCTGAAATTCTCCTCTCTAGACTTATGAGAAGCGCTTAGTCATCTCCATCTTAACAACAGACGACAAGACTTCAGTTTATAAGTTTGCATTTATTTTCATATAATACTGACTGAAACGAGAAGGAAATTACCTTCATAACCTCTTAAGTTGCAACCTGGTTTTTGTTGGAAACAAACATTTAAAAATGAGAGAAAAACAACATTAAAAAATTATAGCAAGTACGTAACAAGTATGCTAGTATTATATTACACAAATAAAAGTAGTCAAACAAACAAACAAACAATTTTTTCATACATTTGGAGAACGTACTATAAGTAATTAGCACTCTTCACACCTGCACACGCATTGCATTTACTCGTTCACATTACACCATTAAGCTTTAGTGAACACTCAAGTTCTACGAGTCGTTTTGAAGTTGGACGTGTTGAACACAAAAACAGTGGCGTCTAAAATTATGAATATTTGTGCTTACCTTCAAAATTCCAACTGATC
This sequence comes from Atherix ibis, assembly GCA_958298945.1. NCBI lineage: Eukaryota > Metazoa > Arthropoda > Insecta > Diptera > Athericidae > Atherix > Atherix ibis. Next base: position 21,542,700 of record OY282605.1, on the reverse strand, counting down.
TGTGTCATTAAGCGGACGACTACGAACATCAATCTGAAAAGGTAAATAAATAAAAAAATTAATTATTTTTGCTGTGAAAACTTGTAATAAGATAATGTGGCGAAGGTCGAAGACGGTTCTTGAGTACGAGTATGTGTCATGCGAGTACAAGCGGGCCCACTTGAATGGATATTCAATTACCATTCGTGGTGTAGTCAACAGTAATTAACAGTCGTCCACAGTCTTTTTTAATTTTATTAAATACGAATCCAATTTGGAGCAGTTTGGATATTTTTGGTTTTTTTTGCCATAATTGTAGTTTATGATTTATTCTGAAAATGTGGTGTTATGCTTGTGACAGTCACGAATCGGTCGTTTCTCTTTCACCTTAGAGGTGAATTTAGAATAGTTTAAAAAAATGCGATTATTGGTAAAAATTTGAAATTCTCTAGTCACTTTTTATTCAAATTTCACGATTGTTGATTGGGAGAGTACCTAAATATCATTAAGCATATTTTTTTAATTTTTAACAGGAAAATTTTTAAAAAAATGCAAACAGAAAAAATAGAAAAAAAACACCTTTTTTGGTAGTTTGTATGTTTACCGTAAGATGGCGTTTGAGTTTCTTCTACAATCTTCTATAATCACGCAAAAAGTCGGCACGCTTTAGGTGATTATGAACTTATGCTCGAAAAAATTGTTTGTTTTTTTTTGTTATAGAGAAATTCGAAAAACAGGGTTTTTGCTCTGAAAACCCACAAATTACTGTGAAGGAGCCATTGTATTCGTGGACAGAGACTGTATATGATGTGCATTTTGGTCTGAAGGTTCGTATTTCTTAAAAAATGATAAAGGAGAGACCGTTACCTGTAAATCTAACCAATTTTTTTTTTACTTAAACATGAACCATAAATGGTTTAACAAAATAGCTCCACAAAACACATTAAACGACAATTAGTGGCTTTATTGCGTGATAAGTTCTCAGAACGTGTAATTTTAAAGATCGCCGTTGCCAATTGGCCTCCAAAAACATGCAATTCGACGACATTCGATTTTTTATTGTGGAGCCTGCATAAAAGACCGTGTTTACGGAAACGGTTCTCTATCTTTAGTGCACTCTAAAACCAAGATTTATCAAGTAATGGCCAAATTGCAGCCTGAAATGTTCAAAACAGTCAGCAAAAAAATTACCTCGAAAGAATCGAGTTATGCAAGAAGATTCGTGGCAGTAATTTAAATTATATAATATTCAATAAATAATGGCAAGGTCATAGCAATATAATTGAATTAAAAATTTCATTAAATTCCGAGAATTGAATCCTGAATTTCTTTTTGACTCAACCCATCTTTTTCCTAGGCAGACCTCTTTTTAGCATTCTTAAACATTGAAATATGCTGTAAAAAATTTAAGAACTTCTGACGTTTCCCCGAATTTACTTTCGGCCAGTTTTTCTTAAGTTTATATTACACGGTTCGTGCAATGCACGATTTTCTACCACAAAAGGTTTGCTGTCAAATCTGTAAATTCTACGAATAGCAAAAGGTTTACTGTCAAATCGTTCAATTCTACGAATAATCGTTCAATTCTACAAATAAATTGATGCGTTTGTGCACAAAAATCGTGTAAGTGCACGATTTTTGCGCGTAGACGCGTAAATTTTCTTTGTGACAAGAATGTAGAAGGCGATTTTTGACGAATCTATACATAATTTTATCGTTCGTGCTCGTACACATATTACATAAGACATCGTTAATGTTGCTCGCTGCGCATCGTTTAGTTTGACATTTGACATTTGACAGTTTACCTGTATGTTAATTTAATCGTATTTATTTTATTTTTAATGAATTTTATTTAATTTATTACTTTATTATTTATCATTTATATTTTAAAGCTATTTTGATTGATCAACAAAAAAAACTAGTGTAGTGTAGTGTATAGTAAAAAATCGTTCGCATATGTTTAATTCCTATAAAATTCCTGTAAAATCTCGTGTCAACTATTTGACGGATGTTGTTCTATGTTATGCATAATGACGAGTGAAATAGAAATTTTATTAAAATCTTGATGCTTTATTTATATTTACTTTCCGAAGCGTAAATTGAAAAACCCCATAAAAATTATTTATTTTTATTTACAAATCGATTAGAAATATCCGAAAATGATCACCTGATGCCGACTGTAAACTACACATTATGATTAATTTTTATTCATTTTTAAACGGACAAGTTTCAGTGAAAAGTCACAAGATCCAATCGAAATGAAGGTGAGTTTATTATGCTAATAATTAGAGTTTCAATGGAAATGAATTGTAATCATTTAAAAAATAAAAAAAACCTTATTGGGAATGAATGTGATTTATTAGCAATTAGTTTTGGTAGTAAAACTGTTTGAGATTGTATGAAGAGTACAAAAAAAACGATTTCTATTTTACTCGCTTTATTGTCAACAAATAATATGGATGATTATGTACAAAAGAGGCGAAAAGGGATGACTGAATTCAATGCAGAATTAATTAACTACGAGTATACCAACAATTACACAATAAACCAATAAAATTCATTGCAGAAACTGAAATGAATAAGAAGAAAAAAAAACGTCCAAAGTTGTTCGTTTCGATTAAATCTCGTCCATTCATCCATCTGTCGTCGTTGATTCATGTTGAATTGAATAAATTCCAATTACGAGTTAATTTGCCGCGCGGAATGAGGAAATTACAGCAAAACACCACGGGGGAGGGACGTGGAACACCGTTCGGACATCAATGACATTTGGGGTGGCGGCGGGGCAATATTCTGATGTGATTCTTTACGTGACATGTACACTCTCGCGGTGTACTCGTCCAATTGAATGTCAGCAAGTTTTCGCTGATAGTGAATAAATTGGATTTTTTTTGCTGCTCTAATTCCTTAATTGTGCTGGAAAATTGTTGTCGTTTTACGATTTGAACATCTTTTCCAAATTCGGTATAAATCCAGTCAGACTTATCGTACAACGTTTCACTGCGCCGCCGCAAACAACGAACAACAAAATTACTCATTTGCCGCTGCGTGTCATTTTCATACTCGATCATAGCTCGTTAGTTGCAATCGAATGAACTGCGTGCAATATGAGAATGCGTACAGAACGTTCAACGCACACGCAAACGATCATCAACGATGTCGTATGCAGTGCGTTCGCGGCAGCATATCCGTTGAGATGCGTCGATTTCCGTGGCATGCAGCAGCGCTGTTAACGCATCGTTGAATATGGCGGATGTTGGCCCGCTATCGTGTTGGCCTTTGTTTATTGATTTCCTGTTCGAGGTCGCCACCGTTGGACGATGGCATACACGCTCAGAACCGTATCGCCAGTTATCAACAAATGCGATCAAGAATTTATTAAATGTTTTTCCAAATTTGGTATTTTTAAAGGTCCGAACACAATTCTGACGGATATTAAAATTTTTTAAATCCTCACAAATGTTATGGGAATGCACATAATTGCGAAGAGCGACGAAATCGACCGTTTATGGTAGTTGTCAGTCAGTGTTAAAACTTTAAAATCCTCACAGTCTCATGGGAATGCACAAAACTTCTACTGTTTTATTGCAGAATCATACCACGTTTTAATTTTGCAGTTACAGTTCTCAAGTATTGCCCTACATTTTAGTGTTTTTTTTATGCGGCAGCATTGTTTTCTTGACAGTTAAAATTGAAATCGAAATAATGTAAGTGAATACATATTAAAAATTGAATGAAGTATAATTGAGAAATAATAAATAATCAATTTTTTTAAATAAAGGTGGAAAACCCATTTTAAAGCAGTGAGGCCACACGAAAACTTGTATTTTCTCAAAAACTATGATTCAGCCTATCACCTGTTTGGATGACGTTTCTTTACTTTTCACAACTGTGTTAAATTTTTTTTTTAAATCGACCAGATTCCTAAATGATTAATTGTGTAAATTGTATTCGACACAAAACTACTGGATTTTTTTAAATAGAGAAATTGTTTTTTTTTCTTCTATTTTAAAAAAAAGTATATAATTGGTTTTTTTTATACTATTAGATTATTAAAATGGTACTCTTAGTGTCCTATAAATAAAAGCTCCAATTTATGCTGCGGAAAATAAATTTAAATAAAAGAAAATTGAAATTCAGACTACATATTATCGTAACAAGCAAATTTTTTTAAGGGAAGAAAGAAGGACATGAAAGCATGTAGGAGAAAACACCCATTGATGTCTGCCCAAAAGCGAGATAATATATTTTCTAAGTTCAAAAAATCGCGCGGACATTGCCATTTCAAATGTCGATAGGTGTATAATGGAAGGATGAGAGTGGACAGTTCTTTTGCTAAGGCATTAGGATGGTAGGATAAATGCGAATGGAATTCTTTATAACGGGAGATAGATGCACAGTTCACGAACAAATGGAACAATTAGGTCCCGATGGATAACAGTGTTTCGTACATAAAATGGGAGTATTGAAAATTTTTCGAAGGATTCCCCACAGTTTGAGTCCGTAAGTCCATATCGGTTAAGTCGAACCTCGTAAGTCCATATCGGCTTAGTCGAACCCCAAAGGTCGAGTCTGTAAGTCCATATCAGTTTCAGTACCGTTGTATATAGTAAAAGTTTGCTTGTTATTGTCAGTTTTGACCTACTGCCTAGAAGTTGTAGTAATTATTTATATCGTCCGTTGAGTTCACTTCTTTTAGTTTTCGTATGAGGATTCCAGGTTAACCGTTTATCGAATGTGAGTCTTAGGTAACGCACCCTCGTTTTTTATAGAATATTACTATTTTGTGGTTTAGGGTTATATCGGGAATCTGTTCTGGGCAGAGTTTGAAACTAACATGAGCAGATTTTTGCTCATTCACCTCTCCACCTTATGAACCGGGATTAACAGGAGCGGATGTGGTTCTGTAGGATATTGATGACTGTGGAAGGATCTTTGAAATGTGTAAGGATGGCTACATCGTCAGCGTATTTTGAGGTGAGGATATCACTGTGACAAGGAATAATATGGGTGTAAATATTGTAAAGTGTTGGACTTAGGATACTTCCCTGAGGGACACCAGATAAATGTTCAGAATATTCAATATCGGTCTGAGAGATAGGATTTTAAGATGTCCAAATAAGCAGAGAGTAGGACTCGGTGCAACTTCCAAGGCAATCTAGCACGCCATACACGGTGAAATGTCAAGCATTACGCCTGGGCACGCTATGTAATCGACTACGCTACTGGATAGTGGAATAGTCAGCTCTAAATCCAAACTGATGCTGAGGAATCACATCCTCGGTATCAAAGATAGGATAAATGCGTTTTAGAATTAATTTTTGGAGAATTTTAGACAAATAAAAACAATTTTTTTTCATTTTATTGCGTGGATCATTTAATCGATAGTATTCACGTGGCTACCACGAACTCGATCCCTTAAGGGTAATTTTTGATAACATTTTCGAACATTTCAGACTGTAATTCTACCAGTACTTAATGGATGTTGGTTTTTAAATGTTCTAAAATTTGAGGATTTTCTGTGTAACAAAGAATTTTTTCCGTCAATTAAAATGACACCAGAACCGCATATTTTGCTAATTAATGCTTCCACTAATTGAGAAATAAGCCTCATCGCCAAAGCAAATGTGGCTACATCATAGTTAAGAATTTTGTAGAAAGTTTTTAAAAAATTAAACGCATTGTTTCGTGTATAAACTATTCAAAATGTAAAATGGCAAAACTTTTCATAAGATACCACGTATATAAGCTTAAATCCGCTGTTTTTAGCCAAAAAAAACGGTTTTTTTTTCATAGAAAGCAAAACCAAATTTATTCAAAGTAATTGCCCTCGCTAGCTACACATTTTTCCCATCTCTCGTGTAACTTGTGGATACCGCGCCAAAAAAATTCCTTCTCTTCCGAGGCAAACCACTCATCAAGCCATTTTCGGACGTCTTCGTAAGAATCGAAGTGCTGCTCAGCGAGCGCGTGGCCCATCAACGAAAACAGGTGGTAGTCGGAAGGGGCCAGGTCTGGTGAATAAGCGGGGTGGGGTAGCACTTCCAAGTTGAGTGTCTCCAAGTAGTTTCGGATCATTTTTGACGTGTGCGATGGTGCGTTGTCGTGGAGGAAAATCAGCTTGTCATGTCTTTGTTGATAATCCGTCCTTTTTTCACGCAGAGCACGGTGCAATTTGATCAGTTATTGGTGGTAGCGGTGGGCATTGACAGTTTCACCAGGTTTCAACATCTCATGGTAGACGATACCCTGCTAATTCCACCAAACGCACAGCATCGTCTTCTGTCCGAAACGATTTGGTCTTGGGGAAGATGGGATCAACCCACGATTTGTTGCGTTTAGGATACAGGAACGACTTTCTTTACAGGAACGACTTTCTTTTCTGTCTGGGGAGCAAGATTTCGCATGTGTTTTGGCGTCGCTCCATCTGCCTGTCGTTCAATTGATGCGGCACCCATTTTCTGATCTTTTAATCTTCCCCATGACACGCAGACGTATGGAAATGGCTGGTTGAGTAACACGAAATAGCTCCGTGGGCATTTTTTGTGATTGGGTATCGTCTTCGTCCGAAAGAGCCCGCAATTGATGGTCCTCAACCTTTCTAAGCCGATTTTCACGCTTCTTGTCCCACAAGTCAAAATTGTTGTCTTTGAACTGACGGAACCAATCTCGGTACGTTGTTTCCGATAAAGCACTGTCACCATAGGCCTCCATAAGAATTCGATGCGATTCGGCAGCCGATTTCTTCAAATTGAAGCAGAAAATCAGAGCTTTCCGCATATGCTCTTTTTCTGGCACAAAACTAGACATGATTACCAAAGGAAAAATGTATGTTGTTGTACGAAATTGCTGACAATGTGAACTGATTAATGTTGACAGCTGTCAAACTCATAAAAAAAGTATGGCGTGCCCATAGTAGCTTACTACGCTCCGTCAAGCCATCTATTACCAAACAGCGGATTTAAGCTGATACCCCTGGTAAATTCCAGCTTATTTGTTTGGCAGCTTGCACTTTCCGAATTTTGAAATGGATAATCTTGTGTACCTTATAACATATTGAATTTCTTTGATTTCTGAACTTTTTATGAAAATGATTTACAATGCTGCCAACTGTACTCAATTATAACCATTTTATTTATTTATTATATTGTCATAAATATGTGTTATACTGTAAGCCCAGAAATGTCTAGAAATTATTTATCTTTTTTCTCATATTTCTCTAGCAAATATAAAAACTTATTGCGAAAACTAATTTATAAATTACTGAAATAATAAGTGTTAATGATAAGTCCCACTTGAAGAAGGTCAGTGGCCGCCATGTGGTTGAGCTTAAATTACGCTTGACTACTATTAGCAATTATCATCGTTACGATCGTTATTCTAGCAGCAATTAAAGAGAAGGACTAATGCTCGACTACTTCTTGTGTAATATTCGTTCTTGTACTTGTTCAGAAACGATAAATTCCCAACGTGTATGTACACTTCGTTTTTCCTGGAGATACAAGTATCTCAACCGACAAAGGTCTTAGACGTGCTCATAAATCTGCATATGTACTCCGAATGGTTATGTTCGCAAATGCGTGCAATATTTCCAAACAAAAGTTGCCATTCAAACTCTTTTCGAAACAAAGAAAAAAAAAAAAAAATAATTACATCCATGAGGACACAGGTACACCACCAATACAGGTGCTAAAAAATACAGGTTGTGTAAGCAATTTCCTTGATTATTCCATTTTTTTCCTAGTTTAATTTGTAAGAATTTATATTTTTGCTCCTGGTTTTATTTTGTTGAATTTTTCTTATTGTCTTCTGGTAAGTTCATGTTCAGTTCTCTTTTTCGAATGACTCAGTAGTGGTCGTTTGTTGTTGTTTTTTGCACAAATGAATTGAAACCATAAAAGAAAATATCGAAAACGAGCAGCTCAGCACATTATTTACCTTAATTTGAGTGGCTAATTGTCTTTCTACCTCATTTCTTGAAAGGCTAATGCCAGTTTGTTAAGTAAATACTAAGTTTTGTAAAGTTTTCGATGTACTTCCCATAAGTGCCTTTCCGCGTTCATATGCTCTTTTAACTCTGACTGGAAAATTATCAATTTTTGTAAAATTTAAAGAAGCAAAGTGCAAACTAACCCCAACAACATCTTATGTATACGAACGTCTTAGGTATTTCGTATTAGAGTATTAGAAAAAATCAAAGTAAAAGTGATCAAGTCAGAAAGGCTAGACTATCCAATGTGTATAATGGCCACTCGTACTGTACTCGCACTATTCATGACTATCTAATCCAATTGGTAGTGAGTAGATTATTGCTTATCCAGCATATAATGGCAACAAGTGAAAAAAGCTTTTTGTTATTGTTTTTCAAATATTTTCCTTTCTTTTCTTTCAGTAATTTTATAAACAAAATAACATTGAATAATTTTGTGCAATAAGAGAAAGGTCTTGGAAGTAAGCTTACAATCATCATTACGATTATTTATTCAAGTTTTATGTGACTTTTTTTCTCAAATTTTATTTCAAATGAAATTAAGAGCATATTTTTTATAGCCATACATTCCAAAAAGATATAAATTTTCTGTTTTCCATTAAAAAAATACAACAATTTTTCATACTATTTTTGAGTCATTCATGATGGCATGCCGCCGCATTTTTGCTTTGATAGAAACTGAATCCGTTCTTTCGGGTTATCCAATTGTGTTTCGGAAAGTTAAGTTAAATAAAATCATTTTTAAATTTAGATTAAGATGATATTCTTTATTTTATATATTTCTTGGAGCCTGCCATTATGCAGAAAGTATAAAATTATTCAAATGGTTTTCAAGAGATACGAGTATTTTGCAGTAATCTATATTTTTGAGGTAATTTTTCATCACATTTTGCGCATTTCGGACTGTAACTCGGCCCTTTCTTGATGGATATTGGTTTTTAAATGCTCTACAGTTTAAGGATTATCTACGTAAGCACAATTTTTTCTACGTAAGCACGACATAAGAAAAAGTCCAATGGTATCAAATCGCACGATCTTAGGGGCCAATCGACATCACCAAATTCGAAATTACGCGTACATGGAATTTTTCGTTTATAAAAGCCAAAATTTTTAGCATTATGTGGCTTTTGATATCGTGTGGTTCATATCACATATGGTCTAGAATAAAATCTTTAATTAGCCGGTCATAGCTCTCAGAATTTAGGGTAACGATCTCTCCTTCATTTTCAAAGAAAAATGACACTTTGAGACCAAAACGCACACTCGACAGTTAATTTCGTAGATACAATGGCTTGCCCACAATCTCCAGTGAGTTTCCAGAGCCTCATAAGCGGGATTTGTACCTAATTACACGAACGCAGAGACCAATTGATATCGCCAAATCTCGAAATTAAGCATGCAAGGAATTTTTCGTTTAATAAAGCTAAAATTTTTAGCGTTGTGTGGCTTTTGGCATCGTTTGGTTCAAATCACATATTGTCTAAATTAAAATTTTCAATTTCATACGGAAAAAAAGTCAGCTATCACCCGGTCATTGTGCTCAGAATTCAGGGTAATGATTGCACCTTCTTCATTTCCAAAGAAAAATGACACTTTCAGACCAAAACTCATACTCGACAGTTACTTTTCGTAGATACAATGGCTTCCCCACAATCTCTTGTGAATTGCTAGAGCCTCATACACGGGATTTGTATCTAATTACACGATCGTAGAGACCAACTGATATCACCAAATCTCGAAATTACACATCCTGGAAACTTTTCGCAAAATAAAGCCAAAATTTATCGTGTTGTGTGGCTTTTGATATCGTGTGGTTCATATCACATATGGTCTAGTTTTCGTAGATACAATGGCTTCTCTATAATATTTTGTGTATTTCCAGAGCCTAATATACGGGAATTGTCTGCTTAAACACAATTTTTCCTGAAAACTTTTCGCAAAATAAAGCCAAAATTTGTCGTATTGTGTTGCTTGAGGGCGATGTGTTGTTTAAACCACATATGGTCCATATTAAAATCTGTAAGTTCAAGCCAAAAAAAGGAGACCATACGTAAAATAACGCTCAGAATTGATGGTAGCGGTTTCTATTTCTTATTTTTTCAAAGAAATACTGCCCATTGATAACTTCAGTTCGCAAAATGTTTACAGGCAGTAACTTTTCAAGCATAAAATTGCTGCTCCACAGTTACTTGAGGGTTTTCAGAGCCACATTTATGGTAATTTTATTTGTTAACGTATCTACTGAGCGAAAAATTATCATAAAATATTTATTTCGATCCATAACGTAAAATGGCAAACTCAAAACTAAACCAATGACAACTTAGATAACATATCTTTTAGACATCTGTTAAATGACAGGGTTGTACTTTCTGAATCACGATCTGGATTAACCCTTAAATGAATGGTTCGTGTATTTGCTAAAACCCAGTTCGTGTAAGGAATAAAAGCTCACTAAAGAGTTGCTATCCATTCTTTCTTGTCCTTTAAAGAATAAATTTTATATCAATTTTATGTAAAGATTTTGAAGATTTTTCTTCATAAAAAAAATGACAGACATTTTATAAATTGAAGAACAATTAAAATAAATTCAGCAGAATATGTTAAATAAATTTTAAATTTATGTACAAGAAAAAAATTGTTTAAAGCCGAAGAATCCTTAGTAATTCTTGCTAATATTTTTGAACTTTTTTTTTAATACTAAAAAGTACAAGGTGATTTTTATGTTTCATGTCGATTTGGTTTGGCCGCCATTTTGGTTTGGATGACATTTGTCTGTTAGCATTTGACTGACAGTCGCAGCGAGTGGTCGATATTTTATTATGAAGTATTTAACGCCGTGTTGAAATTATTAAAATATTTTATTTAAATAATTTTTCAATTGAGAATACACGGAGAAAATAACGTGACTTTTTTGGTGTTAATCATATGTCGAGCCAATCAACCATTCGGCGTGTAATGAAAAATTTTGAAAATATGCCTACACTGGGAGATATAGCGAAGTGTTTAGGACGTGTAATGAAAAAAATCATTATGAGCAAGGAAACATACTCATAGACTCAGCCAAGTCGAACATTGTTAACAAATAGAATAGCCGCTATTGGGGCACTGAAAACCCTCAACTGATACATCAAAGCTCATTACAACCTCGTAGAGTAACTGTTGGGCCATATTTCTTTGAGGATACCGGAGGCAATCCTGTAACAGTTGCTGTTGACCGCTATCGGGACATGTTAGAAGACTTTCTTCTGCCCGAATTGGATCAATTAGGTCTACAGAATATATGGTTCCAACAATACGGTGCCATATCACACACAGCTCGCGCTACGATGCAAATTTTGAGAGAAATTTTTCCTGGCCGAATAATTTCAACAAGTGGAAATACCGACTGAGACCCTGATTTTAACCCTCCCGATTTCTTTGTATGAGGATACTTGAAGGAAAACCAATCACAACCTCAATGCTTAAGGACAACATTCGAAAGGAAATTGCTGAAATAACACCGGAAGTCTGCGAAGATATTATGAAAAATGTGCTTAACAAAGCTAGCCTTTGCACCGCGGTCAGAGGCGGGCATTTGACCGCCATTATATTCTATTAATAATGCTAAAGACCATATAATTACATATTATATGAACATAAAAAGCACCCTGTATATACTGATTTTTTTAAATTTTTAATATCAGTATTTACAAATAAGATTACCCCTTTTTGGCAATAAACTGCAATGAAGAAAGGATAAACAAAAAATGAATAAAAACTTTCAGTCCCCATCGAAAGGCTCTCTAATTTTAGTCAATAATGTGTGTTTGTATTTACGTTCGTTTGATTTCAAAATAATTAATGTATGTAATCGATTTTTAAGCATTTCTTTTTTTCTGTTTTTTTTTCTGTTGTTGTTGTTAGACTCAATACCAAAATTAATTTCTTTCATATCAAAATTAGAATCAAAGAAAATACGAGAAAAAAAACATAACCTTTACAAAAATCAAAAAGGGCTGAAACCAATATCCAAAACTAATCCCCTATTTATAAGTCTACCCCTAATGAAGCTTCTATATTCAATCAGGGCTAATTGGAAAAATCCTAACATGTGCCATTAAAAAATACTCGCAATTTCTTTGTTGTTGTCGTCATTAAAGTGTATTTATTCAAAAACACGTTAAATGTGTATTTATAAAATACAACAACAACAAAAAAACACTGGATATATTAAAATATTTTCTGCCCCAAGTTACACGCATGTTGTGTCAGGATTATTTCACATTTTTGGTTGATTATAAATAATTTTCTGAGCCATGTTAACTCCCCGAATTAGTAATAATCTCCGTTTTATTATAAATCAAAAATTTTCAATCTTATTCAATTTTGAAGATAAATATTCGGTTTTTAATTAATTGGAAATGAAGCACAATTTTTTTGTTTTTTTGTTATTATTCTGATAATTTTTTTAATAAAATTAATAGTAAGAAAATCTAGAAGAAACTCTTTTTTTTTCTAGAAGAATACAGGACCTCTGCTTTTTACCAAATTTTTTTTGTTAAAAAACTAGATTGATTTGATGGACTTTTACTGGCTAACAGAGGGTGTTTTTTTAAAAGTTGATAGCTTTTCTGCAAAAATACAAAAATTAATGTAAAAATTAAAAAAAAAAATTATTAGCATTAAAAATCTACCCTTATAAACAAATATAATATTCTCATTAAATAGATAATCGTTAGAGATCTTTTCTTGTACCAAATTTGTTGCCTAAAAAATTTCTATTTAAGAGCAACAACACCTTTTTGACTATTTTGTTTCTTAAAAATTTCGACTTTTATTGAAATTTCTTTTGGTTTTTTTTTAAATTTTTTAAATTTTTTAAGATTTTTCAAATTTGTACCTACATTTTTACTATACATTTTTTTTACCTATATCTCTGATCGTTTCAATAAAATTACTTTATGATATATCGTAGTTCTCACAGACTCACAACGACCGACTTATTTTTCTACTTTTAAAATAACCACGTCTAAATATGCATTTTAAAAGAAATGATTTTTCGTTAACGATTCAATAGAAATTATAAATGAAAGATTTACTATAAAAAAAAGACATCAACCTAGAATCCACATACGAGATTATAAAAGCTTTGAAGTTAAAAGGTATTTCAAACAACTACTTAGAGTCTTGGACTCACCTTCAAATTTTTCAAACTGACAGAAAATTACTTATTTATGGTAACATTACGTAAAGCTATTTTGTATTTCGGGTCAGGTTCCGAATCCAGTCAGTTAAAAACCTTTTCATAGATTGTGAATACGCTTTATTATGTTGATAACAGGGTTCACTTTGTAAGTGAATTAACTAATTCTCGTTATAAAAAGTTACATGCCCGTTGAAACTTTTTATAACGAGAAACGGACCAAAAAAGGGAAAAATGTTTTTTCTTTTTTTTAGGAATTCTAGTTTTCTTTTTATACATTAATGTTATTCTCTTCAAAGTATGTAATTTCCTTGGGGAGCTTTATATCAGCAGAGGTATTGTTTCCATTCTTCGCAGCTGTAAGGCTTTAACTGGTATCGCCTTTAGCTCCTCGGTTACATTGTTTTGGATATTATCAACAGTATCAAAATATTGCTCTTTTATCTAGAGAAACAAATAAAAATCACATGGTCTGCGATCACAGGGAATAGGAGGGCTGAGGAACCACAGGAATCAGTTTTTTTTCGATAAAATTTCGTTGATGGAGATGGCCATGTGAGAAGTGTCTATAATGCCTGATCTGATACAAAGAACCTTTCTGCTGAGTCATCAGTTTTCGATGCTGTAGCCCTTCCTGAGCGAGATTCTTCTTCCGTTACTTCTCGACGCTAAAAAATTGCCTTTTGCTATCCAAAAACTTGCGCTCTTAATAAGCAATGTTCCCTATAGGCTCGTTACAACTTTTGATAAGTTAAACTAAATCTGAAATGGTCCAAATTTCGATGTTCAATTTTTCGTTTTACCAACACTCCAGATACCCAGAACATAAAGTAGTTCTTAATTGCCTAAATAAATTTCTAAAAACTTACAAATTTAACAGCGAATAAAAATACTGATTACTCTCTATGGAAAGCTGGCAAAAGAATTAAACAACTCTTTGCTGAACATCTAGTAGAGGTTTTATGCCCATTTCCAAAAACGCAAGAAATGCGAATACAAGCATTATTAACAAAACTAACAAAGTATATAGCAAGGCTTACACATAATTTAATTGCAAAAAAAGCTTCTAGATTTGATCTGATAGCTGGCCAGATCATGAAAGAACTCCTACAAGTGGCCTACCTAAAGCTTCAGTTTATTGTTAGTTAATGCTTGCTTAAAATAAAATAGTACCCAAACTTTGGAAAATCGTCGAAGTAATCCTTTAACCAAACCCAGGAATGCTACCCAAAAATGTTAAATCTTAGCGACCGATTTTTCTACTACTCACAATGGCAAAATTTTTAGTGAAGTTGTTCCTGAAAAGGATATTACCTATCATTAAAGAAGTGTGTCACAGAAAAACACTGCACCATAGATTAAGTACATAGAATTACAAATAAAGTGCAAAAAGCTCTAGAAGAGGAAAAGGTGTGTCCAGCAATCTTCCTATATGTTGCGCAAGCATTTGACAAGCTGTGGCACAAAAGGCTTATGTGCAAACAGCATAGAGATCACCCAAAACAATTCTTTCAATTTCTCTCTTCATATATTTCAGGGAGGTAGTTCAGAATCAGATCTGCTACGTAGGCTACTATATATATTTCTGGCCTAGGCAACACTAAGTGTTGCCAGGTGCGATCTGACATTTCCATTGGAAAGTTTGACATTTTTTAGCATAAACGTACTCAGAACGTTTTGACGTACGACTATCATTTGTGTTGTTTACAGTGACTTGAAAAAATCAATTTGGCAAAAAAATGGAATTAACTCGTGAACATTTTCGTGCGATCATTTTTCACAACTTTCGACGTGGATTATCACGACAAGAGTGCATCGATGAACTTAAATCTTTGTATGGCTATGAAGCACCATCCTATAGCACTGTGAAAAACTGGTACAACGAATTCAATCGTGGCCGACGCTCGCTCAAAGACGAATTCCGTGAAGGTCGTCCAAAAACAGCCGTTGTTCCAGAAAACATCGATGCCGTACGTGAACTGATAATGCAAGACCGTCATGTGACATACCGTGAGATAGAGGCATGCCTAGGCATTTCTCCCACCAGCATACATTCGATATTGCATGAACACCTGGCCGTAAAAAAGGTTTGTTCTCGTTGGATCCCGCACAATTTGACAATCGCTCAAAAAAAGGCTCGTGTGGATTGGTGTAAAGAAATGCTGAAAAAATACGATCGCGGTGCTTCAAAAGACGTTTATAAGATCGTCACAGGTGACGAATCATGGATCTATGCGTATGAGCCCGAAACAAAACAGCAATCGACCGTGTGGGTCTTCCAAGACGAGTCAAATCCAACGAAAGTTGTTCGTGGAAGAAGCACTTCGAAGCAAATGGTCGCTTGTTTCTTTGGCAAAACTGGTCATGTGGCGACTGTTCCGCTTGTGCAACGTAGGACGGTCAATTCTGAGTGGTACACCACCATTTGTTTGCCTGAAGTCTTCGGAGAAATTCGAAAAACGAACAAGAGAAGTCGAATCATTGTGCACCATGACAATGCGAGCTCTCACACATCGGCTCAAACCAGCGCCTTTTTGACCGGACAAAACGTCGAATTGATGGGTCATCCTCCGTACAGCCCTGACTTGGCACCCAATGACTTCTTTTTAATTTTCGTCGCCAGAAGATGCTGTTGAAGCATTCAAAAACCATGTTTTGGAGGTGTCTCAATCGGAGTGGAAAAAGTGCTTCGAAAATTGGTTTGAGCGCATGCAAAAGTGTATAAATCTTGATGGAGAATATTTTGAAAAACAATAAAACCTTTTTCGTTGATAAATATTCGCATTTTCATTATTAGGCCAGAAATATATATAGTAGCCCACGTACAAGCATATTCTGACCTTGAAGACATAAAATCGGCAATACCTCAAGGAAGCGTACTAGGTTCCCTCCTATATTTATTATAAACAAAACACATCTTACAAAATGATGATATATTAATGGCTACATTTGCAGATGACACGCAATAATGGCGGTAGATTCATCTATTAAAAGAGCAACTAAAAAACTGCAGAGTGCATTAAATAAGGTCAACAACTGGAAGAACCTATTTAGGATTAAGCTAAATCAAGCAAATTACCTACGGAGAAGTTGATCCTGCACATATTACCATTAATGGACAAATTGTACCTTATGCCAATACAGCTAAGTATTAAGGTATGAGCCTTAAGTGGAAGGAGTATGTAAAAAAGAAAAAATAAAGAACTCAACAATAAATATAGATAATTGTATTGGCTGCTGGGGAGAATCTCTGAGTTTTCAATGCAGAATAAAATTCTTATTTACGAACAAATATTTGTAGTTCAAAATTAAATTTTAAATTTTTTCAATCGACGATTTTTGCTCTAGCCAAAGTAAAACTAGTCAAGATACGAAAGTTATTGTATTAAAAACCACATCAATTTGGATGAAAATTTGTGGAAAAATAATATTGAAAAAACGCGGATAAAAACATAAAATTCGAAGGGAGAGATTAAATTTTTGCAATCAATGATTTTTGCTCCAATCAAAGCAAAACTAGTTAAGATACGAAAATTATTAAAAACCGCATCAATTTTGATGAAAATTTGTGGAAAAGAAACCTTTAAAAAACGCGGATAAAAATATAAAATTCAAAAGGAAAAATTTACAAGTTGTAGACCAAAATTAAATTTTCCCAATCGACGATTTTTGCTCCAGCCGAAGCAAAACTAGTCAAAATACGGAAATTTAAAAAAACCGCATCGATTTGGATGAAAATTTGTGGAAAAGAAATCTTTAAAAAACGCGGATAAAAACATAGAATTCGAAGGAAAAGATATACGAGTTGTAGACCAAAATTAAATTTTTGCAATCGACGAATTTTGCTCCAGCCGAAGCAAAACTAGTCAAAATACGGAAATTTAAAAAAACCGCATCGATTTGGATGAAAATTTGTGGAAAAGAAATCTTTAAAAAACGCGGATAAAAACATAGAATTCGAAGGAAAAGATATACGAGTTGTAGACCAAAATTAAATTTTTGCAATCGACGAATTTTGCTCCAGCCAAAGCAAAACTATTCAAGATATGAAAATTATTAAAAATCTTTAAGAAAAAAAATTTTAAAAAACGCGGATAAAAACATAAAATTCAAAAGGAAACATTTACGAGTTTTAGCTCAAAATTAAATTTTTGCAATCGACGAATTTTGCTCCAGCCATAGCAAAACTATTCAAGATATGAAAATTATTAAAAACCGCATCAATTTTGATGAAAATTTGTGGAAAAGAAACCTTTAAAAAACGCGGATAAAAATATAAAATTCAAAAGGAAAAATTTACAAGTTGTAGACCAAAATTAAATTTTCCCAATCGACGATTTTTGCTCCAGCCGAAGCAAAACTAGTCAAAATACGGAAATTTAAAAAAACCGCATCGATTTGGATGAAAATTTGTGGAAAAGAAATCTTTAAAAAACGCGGATAAAAACATAGAATTCGAAGGAAAAGATATACGAGTTGTAGACCAAAATTAAATTTTTGCAATCGACGAATTTTGCTCCAGCCAAAGAAAAACTATTCAAGATATGAAAATTATTAAAAATCTTTAAGAAAAAAAATTTTAAAAAACGCGGATAAAAACATAAAATTCAAAAGGAAACATTTACGAGTTTTAGCTCAAAATTAAATTTTTGCAATCGACGAATTTTGCTCCAGCCAAAGCAAAACTATTCAAGATATGAAAATTATTAAAAACCGCATCGATTTGGATGAAAATTTGTGAAAAAGAAATCTTTAAAAGAACGCGGATAAAAATATAAAATTCAAAGAAAAAGGTTTACGAGTTGTAGACCAAAATTAACTTTTTGCAATCAACGATTTTTGCTCCAACCAAACAAAGGAAAACTAGTCAAAAATTATTAAAAACCGTATTTATTTTGATGAAACTTTGTATTTAGAAAATAAATTCTTTTAAAGAAAATGCGGGGGGAAAAATAAAATTCAAAAATTTAATTTTTTCAATTGAACTGCACTATCGACTACAACAATTGGCAAACTATTTTAAGATTTTTTTACAGAATCTTACTTTTTGAAATGGACTTGAATCATTTCATTTGAGAAAGCAATAATGTTAGAATGGATTTTGTCTAATGTTAGAACCGAAAATTCTAAAAAAAAAAACATTTCAAATTATCAAACAAAACTTCCAATTACCCCCCGTTTCGCCTAACGATGACCAACCATCTGTTTCGAACTTTAGAGAATTTTATATGCCAGTAATCACATTTCAATTTTTTGTACACTTTTAGGGTGACCACAAATTAACAATGCATTTTGTACATCGACAGACACAAAACGGGGTATGGCCGTAACCGGGAGTCCATGGAATTCTTATCGAAATCAGTTTTGTTTAGGAAATTCATTCACTCACTTTTGTATAGAAAACAAATCAACTTCCTGCTCATTGAGTTTGTTGCCATTAATTGAAAATTCACTTTTAATTAAAAAAATAATAAAAACGAGGTCATAACATGTGTACTCTGCTAAATTGGTAAAGTTTATGTAAATAGAAAAAATCACTTTAATTTAGTTGTTTAATTTTGATTAAGACCCCAAAATTCAATTGATTCATAAATGTTTAAGTGTCGTTTATCAGAGAACATTTAAGATAAATTTTATTATCGGTGATTTTTGTACGTGTACATGATGAGTCAGAGTCAATCCTGTTCAATTAGTTTTATCTAATAATATGATAATCTTATCACTTCTAGCGGAAAGAGTGCAGAAAACCTTTTTAACCAAGATAACATAAAATAGATCAATTTCACTAATGGAATTATCGAAATAGCTACTTAGAACTTTTTTCCACTTCAAATAAATTCAAAGTTTTCACTCAAATCCGTTTTTTTTTCTTTTTTTTTTTACTATAATAAAGTCATTAATTATCTGTTTTTCCAAAGTCAATATTATTAAAAGTTTACCAAAGTTATTTGAGTGTAAATATAAAGCAAACGAAAAATGAAAAAAAAAATTTTAAAATAAAAAGAATTTAACAAAATTATGTCCTTGTTTACTGTTTGACTGTAAGACTGACTACCGAAATTGACCGACGTGAGTATGAACAGAAATCCAATATGAACACCCCCCCCCCCCCCCCCCCAACAATTCGGTTCCTTCGAAAAGGTAATATTTTGTGTGTGTGGATTCATTTTCTTGTTCAATAAACAAATTTTTCGATTAATTTGTAAACGTCTGGATTTTAGATGAAAAAACATTAATCAAAATTATTAATTTTAAGAGAATATTTGGAATATTTCGGGGAATTTGTTTAGTTTAAGATTTACCATCGAACAATGTGATGATAAAAATTGTGAAAACTTTCTACAAAAGTGCTTTAATATTAGTGCTTTAAGATAAGATCGATGACCGGTGAATATGTCAATAAATAAAATTTTTGAATATGGAGCTCTAAAAAACCACAAGTGATGGTGAAGAAGCCATTGTATCTGTGCATTTTGGTCAGTATTTCTTTGAAAATGAACAAGAAGATACCGTTACCGTAAATTTTGAGCGATGTGTCCGTATGATAACTGTATGATAACTACAAGCCACACAATACGAATAAAGTCAGTTTTATTGGCTACGAAAAAGATCGCGTTTACGCAAAATAATTTTAGAGCATTTAAAAATCAATATTCGTCAAGTAGTGGCCGAATTATGACCAGAAATGTTCGAAAATGTACTTCACAAGAATCGAGTCCTGTAAGAAGTCCCGTGTTGGCTATTTAACGGTTTTATATATGTCAAGGTCAAAACAATATAGTGAAATAAAAATTTCACCGATCTTTTCTTTAATTGCACTTTCCAAAATACAAATTGGATAGTCGAATAAGTTCATGACGTTTTCCGACAGATGGAATTAAAAGCAAACAACTTAGTAAGATTAACAATAATATTATAAGGAGGATAACAAAAGGTACATAGTCGCAAAATGAGGTCTTTTGTAGTGAATAACCACAACTCAGATAATATTAATATTGAGGCTTTTAGCCTAAGGTCTGGTTTGTTGAGTTTAAGGACCTCTACGGCACGTTTTTAGAAAAGGCGATGATTTCTTTAAAGTGATTCATGTCCGGTAACTTATTTTAGTGCGAGCTTTTAACCCCGCTTTATCAGGACTCTATAATGGAGGCCATGTGGCCCTTTGGATAGCCACATAAGGGTTCTGATCCAATAAACGTAGTATTAACATCCCCTTTTGGCATGTACTTGTGCCTAAAAAATTGATATGGATTTACCAAAAACATTAAATAGACTATATCCGTCCCAAGTCCCACATCCGTTTTAGAACAGTCTGTGTAAAAGACGAGAGCCCCTTCTTCGAGTGACGACCCTCTGTTCCTTCCAAATTACGCGCTACCGATTTCCTCAGTATTGCGTCCGAGAGATAGTCGGCTTACTGAAATTTTTTTAGGTCCGACAAAACTCTAACTGGGCCAAACAGGTCGACCTTTTAGCTGCAGAAACTTTCATTCTAGAAACTTCGATGTCAAAAAGTGCTCCGTTCTGGTTGGCGAATTACCGACAAAAGTGATGGAATTCTCGAAAAATTGAGCATATCAGCAACATTTATCATCAAATAGTTTTAAGGCATTTGCGAAAAGGTGGGTTCAAAAAGAAACTCGATTGAGAATGAAAAAAAAGTGCGACCACCTTGACATCTGCGGCAGGCTGTTGAAGCGCAATGAAATCGAGCCATTTTTGAAGCGAATCATAATTGGCGATGAAAAATCGGTAAAATATGAGAACATCGTTCGAAAGAGGTTATGGAAAAAGACAGATGAGCGATCATAAGCAATTTCAAACCCAGGATTGACGGCCAACAGTGTTATACTGTCTGTGTAAGATGGGTTGAGAGTAAACGTCCAAAATTGATCAATAGGAAGGATGTCAACTTCCATTACGATAACGCTGGACCACACACATCATTGATGACTCGTCAAAAATTAACAGTGCTCATCTGGGAAGTTTTGATTTTTCGATCTCTCCAGAACTCTCTTAATGGAACCAAGCTGACTTCAAGAGAGCCCTGTATAAACCACTTGATTCAGTTTTTCAACCAGAAACACAGAAAAATGGCGATATATTTTTGATAATATTGGTGAATATTTGGTTTGAATAAATTGATTCTAACACTCTGATTTAAGCATCTCTATTGTACTCTCAAAAAACGCCATGAACTTTTTCTACTAACCAATTAATAACATTTTGTGTTTATTCATTTTCTTGTTCAATGAATAAAATTTGTCAAATAATTTGTATTCGTCTTGAATTTGGATAAAATTCATTAATCAAAATTATTAAACTGGAGATTCTCAGTTAATCCTTATTTAGAAAATGAAAATACTTAATTATGAACAAAATCTTCTTTTTTTATAAAACAAAACAAAAATTCAAGTTATTTGAATATCATCGATTTTGTTTTTAATCTCAGGAGACTTTGTATTTGTTTTTTTTTCTTTTTTTTACAATGAAGTCTATTTAAATAAAAAAACTTTTTCGTAATTTCTTTTATAATTTTTTCAGATTACTTTTTTTTTGATTCGTTTCGAAAATAAGAACGTTTGGAAAAAAGTTCGCAGAAAATTCCACAAATAATAATAAATATTTTGATTTTTTCCATTGATGCAAGTAAAAATTATTCGAATGTGAATTTTACAAATAATATAAATGAGAAAAGTTTAATAAAAAAAAAATTGTTTTCAGTTAACCAAAATTATTGAAAATTATCTAAGAAGATAATTTTGAAGATGAATATGGAAAGATGCCATCCATTTTACTACAAAAATCCTGTTTGTTGTAAATGTTGTCAGCAGTTCCCAAGAAATGGGCTTAAAAATGATATTAAAGGAACTCGCAGGACCGTTTATGGAACTGTAAGTGATTGTGTTGTTTTACAGAACACCCTTAAAAATATATATAAAGCGATTAGTTTTTTTTTTTTGTTGTTTTAAAAATTATGAATTTTTTTGAAACTATTTCTATTTGGTTAAAGAAATTTTTATCATCTCAGTTATTAAAATTTCAATTCTGTACACATAAAAAAAATCACAATTTGATAAGCTGTTTTTAAAAAAATATTCAATAATAATATCCATTTTATATTTATAATAAATTTTATTTAATTTTTTTTTTTTGAAAATTTTCAGTTTAATAAAAAAGCTTCCAACACGCCATCATCATCACGTGCATATTTTTCTCCAAGGTATCTACGTAATTTGAATGAACTACAAAATCGTATTCATCCAGATTATTTAGATATTATTAATAAATTCGTAATGGATAAAATTTATCAATTATCAAATAATGAAAATTTAAATATTGACGATAAACTATCAGCAATGACGGATTTGATACGAAAATCGAAAATTTCAGGTTTGGTCAATTATAGTCATTTGAGTGAAGTCAAAAACCAAATATCAAATCAGGCAAAAGCGGTATTTTCAATATTTTATTATATTGGCAAAAATTATAATTACTCATTTTATTTTTATTTTTAAAGGACACCTTACCAACGTCTACAAAATCAGGACAAAATACTGTAAAAGGAGTATCTCTGCCGCAGTCAAAACAGAAATCGAAAAATCTTCAGAAAACCCCCCATACCAATAAATCCAGTCGAACAAAACCACTATCGGGTGATTCTGCGAAAAAAGATAATAAATTGTTAAAAAAACAAGATAAATCCGAACAGAATTCTAATAAAATGGAAAAATGGAAATACGAATTAGAAAAAAAGAAACTAAAACCTGAAAAGGACGAGAATAAATCGAAAATGCAATTATCTGAAAAAATATTAAGTAAAAGAGCTCATGAGTTAGGCTTAATGGAGGCACATGAAGTGTGTCCATACAACGGAAAAATTGATATTCGATATCCTTACACAGAATGCTCTCATGATAATCCATATTTTGATGGTCGTGCATTACGAAAGCCTGCAAGATTTTTGAATACCCAGCCAATTTGTCCATCCTCTGATAAAAGATACTATTCAGATAGCCAATGTGCTCATATTGAAAAGTGTAATGCTCCTACATTCATGACCAAATCACATCCTCAGTGCCAGCAGCAAATCAACTACCCGCCAAAAAATCTTCAGAGGCCTCAATCGAACTGTCGTAAAACAGGACCTGTTGCCAAATTATAGGTTGCTATAGAAAACCATTTTTTTAATATATTTTAAATGAAAAAATTTGGAAAAATTACTTTCCATAATAATAACTAAACTTAGGCATTTTTTAGAAAAAAACCCAATCTTCACAAAAACACACCATAAAAATTTTTATAAAAAATTATTCTAGATGTTTTTTTTTTCAAATTAAAATAAAAACGTTTATTATTTTTAATAAAAATTTTTATCATTTCTTATTTTTGCTCCAATAATTTTCAACCAAATGCAAAAGTTTTATTTTGTTAGAATTTTTTACAAAAACAAAATTTTAAAAGTATTGTAAATAATAAAAATTTCGAAAATAATCTATTTACTACGATAGGCTATAAATAATTATGATTAATTTTTATGATTTCCCTCAAAAAGGAAATAAAATTCATTGCAAAAATTATTTTTGAAAAAAAAACCCCGATTTTCGTAATTAACTTTCGATAACGATCTAATGTTTGTGGTCGACAGCTATAATTAGTCAAGTTTAACAAAAAAAAAAATTATGGCTAAGATAATTATTACCTAAAATGGTAGTAAATTATTCTATTTTGATTATTTTTCATTCATATTTATAGAATATTATACACATTAAAACCACAATTTATTTGGTTGATTTCCTTATTTTTTTCCCAATTTTAGTTACTTAAAAATAAAAGTCAAATTTAAAAACAATTCATAAGAAATATTAAATATTGTACAATTAAAATCTATGCAATATTTAGAATTTGTACTTTGATTGTTTTTGAACGGAACTGCATCATCGATATGAATGTGAACTGCAATACCATAGTGCACAGTCGAATCGTGTTCGTAATAATTTCGAGCCGAACCCATCATTGGCTGCTATAAAAAAGCCAGCGTCGACGCGTACTGCAACTTTTGCTTCGGTTTTTATTAACGCGACGAGTTTGGAGTCAACTTGTTCGGCGGTCAATTTAGCTGCCGTTGCGTTAAATTTTACTGCAAAATAATCCATTTAATGGTTTGGAAAGCACAAGTCTGTTATTTGCTAGCTGTCAAATAAAATCTGTCATCTTAGGTGGTATTTGTTTAGTACAGTGGTAGCCATTTGACATGAGGATTCGCCATCTATAGATGGCATTTTATAATTACAAATGTGGTAATTTAGTAAAATTTTCCTCGACGACAAGGCTCATATCTCGACAATAAGCAAAATTGCCACATATGAGGCTCTGAAAACCCACAAGTGATTCTTGAAAAGCCCGTGTACGAGGAATTTTGAATTTCCGCGGGTTACGTATATTCGTTATATTGGTACTCATGTCTCTCACTTATGCCGACAAGTTCGACCATATTGAATGTTCAGTTAATTTTTGACAGCTGCTTTGCTTGCACGTGTTTTGGCTCGTCTTCGATTTTTGCTCAATTTTGACCAAAAACAGCATAGCATTAACATTGTTAAAGAGCTGTTGGACTCTGTCCGCGACGTCCCAAATTTGCTCCAGAAGGTCATAACTGGTAACGAATCATGGGTTTATGGTTATGACGTGGAAACCAAAGCTCAATCATCCCAATGGAAGCTGCCGCATGAACCAAGAACGAAAAAAGCGCGCCAAGTTCGGTCGAATGTGAAGGTTTTGTTTACAATTTTCTTCGATTGCAGGTGCGTGGTGCATCATGAGTTCTTGCCACAGGGTAGAACGGTCAATAAGGAATATTACCTGCAAATTATGCGCAAGTTGCGCGAAGCAATGCGCCAGAAACGCCCGGATTTGTGGAAGAACAAAAATTGGCTTTTGCCATTTTTGGCCAAAAACAACACACTAGTGTCCCAGTGTTAGGGACAACACACTAATCCCCACACTAATCCCCAGCGAAGTGCTTCGAGGATTGGAAACAAAGTTGGCACAAGTGTATATTATCTGGTGGGGATTACTTTGAAGGGGACAAAATAGATATTCATGAATAAATAAATAATTTTTGAAAAAAAACACAAAATTCGCGATACCTTTTGAACAGACCTCGTATTTGAGAAAACTTACTGTCTGATGTGCATTCTGTGTTTGAAGATCTGTATTTCTCTAAAATTAAAGGAGAGGCGGTTACCATCAATTCTTAGTACAGTGGCCATATGACAGCCAATTTTTTTTGGTCTCAACCTAAAAAATTTTAATCTGGATCATATATGATTTTCATAAAACAGTGCTGAAATCTATATAAATGTTCTATAATTATGTAAAATATAGAACATTTTAAAATACCAACATCTATCGAGTAATTGCCGAATTACAGCCTGAAATATACATAAAAAAAGTGTAACAAAAATTACCTCAAGAGGATCGAGTCCTTAATAAGTATCGTGATAGCCATTTGAATAATCATATTTTTCATGTCTAATGGCAAGGTTACAAAATGCATATACGAGTAATAAAATAAAAATCTTATTTAAATCAGAATTTTGCATTTCTTTTAAAATATTTACTTTCCGAAGCACAAATTGGTTAATTTTAATTTGTGGTTTGGAAAATAATCATTTCATATACTAAAGATGTGTAGTGTCAATAAAACGGCGCCACAAGCCACACAACACTAAATTTTGGCGTTATTGCTTGAAAAGTTCCTAGGTCGCAAAATTTTGGGATTTGGTGATGTCATTTGGCCTCTTTGATCGTGCGATTTTCTGTCGTTGGGTTGCGCAGAAGTGGGGCTTACTGAGGGTTTTTTGTAAGGTTGCTTAAAAGTGGTACTTACTGAGATAATCCTCTCAAACTTTAGAGCATTTAAAAGCTAAGCATCTGTCAAGCAATTACTGATATACAACCCGAAATATTCAAAAAAGTCATCGAAAATTTCTATAAAATTATGGGGTTCTGCAAAAAGTCATTGACTTTTTATATTATATTTTATGAATCTAAGCAATATAATTAAATAATTGTTATATAGAAAGCTAAATTTGAAGTATAATTATTGTAATTTAACTCTAAATTTCCGAAACTCAAATTGGATAACCCGAAAACTGCATTATCGACTGCGCTCAAACGATCCAAACGAGTTAGAAAGTTAAAAAAAAAACTCTTTTTTTTAAGAAAAGAAAATTTTTGAATATTAAAATTTACAATTTTATTAATAATTTTTTTGTTCTTTTTTTATAAAAATAAGTTCTTATCAAATGATAGAAGATAATTTTTCAAAGTTCTTATCAATAACAGATCTTACCAATTAGATATCAAGGTAGAATTTAGTTAACAGTTGTTATGGCAATATAAAAATGTAAATTTCTTAACTTTTCTTAGAAAATTTATTTACAAAATTGATAGAAAATAAGCAATAAAATAAAATTGAGATACCATAAAATGTTAATAATATTACATAATTAGTACTTGTAACAAATGCCATTCGATTGTAAATATTGGCAAAAGAGTGCTGGAACGGTAGGGGGCAGGGAATGGACGTACAAAAATTTCCATTTTCTATATTGTCGAAATTCCAAAAACAACAACAACAACAACCATCATCATTCCAAATAGGAAGACAAATGAAAATGTCACGATAGCTTATAAAATTTCAATCGGAAAAATATCAACATCAACATTTTGTAATAGCGCGATTAGAAGTGGTTTATTTTTATTACATTCCTTCATCTTGTTCTAATGCACTGATGGTAATATTTCTTTCTCATTCTACATGTTGGTTAAAAATTCCATTTTAGATTATGTAATCCATCAGGTGTTTGAAACATTAATCCAGAGTCTATATTTATCACAACCAATAAACTCAAAATGAAGTTGAAAGTTGCGCTCTTTCGTGTTTTCCATTTCCTGCTTGGATAATCACATTTTTCGATTATTTCTTTTTCTGTTCCTTAAAATGTTCAATGAATTCTTGACAAAATTTTATCCAAACTAAAACCCCCCCTCCTCTGCCCTTCACCCTCTCTTTTAATGACTAACATAATCAAGATTGTTTCAAAACGACAATGATAATATTTATTTACTCGTTTTTTTTTTGTCAATAAAAATCTATAAAATATTCACGTTACGAAAATCAACATCTGCCATTTCGAAATTGGATATAAAAATAAGCTAATCTAGCTAACCAATCGACCAAAAAGATATCAAATTAATTCTATCGAGAAGCTCCAGAATTATTAAAAAAAAATTCTATTACGACAGAAAATGGCAAAATCAATTTAAAAATGAAAAATTATTACTTTTCCATTAGTGTTGAAATAGATTTTATTATTTATTTCTTTTTAACTTCAATTTTATGTGAAAATCTTATGAAATTCTTCAATGATAATGAAAATTCCAAATCTAAATAAATATTATTAAGAGATTTTATTAAACAATTCGATTTCGGGTTTTCTTTTTTGTTTTAATAAAAACGAATAAATTCGAAATATTTTGTAACCTACATTTTTTTGGGTTAATTACAATATAATTTCTTCATCGTTTTCATATTTACACTTAGTCAACTAATATTAAAGAGTGTGTTTATTATAAAAATGGAAATATAAAAAAAAAACAAATTCAAATTTCCTAAGCGTTTAACTTGATAAAATTTAACAAATTTGGTAAATAACAAAAAAAAAAGTACTTGTACACATTTTGTTCTTAAAAATATATAATTTTTTTGTAAGCTCATAAAAGTATTTTTTATTAAATTTTTTTTTATGAAACTATTCAAAATATTAACAAATTTCTTGATTAAAATTTTTCAAAAGTCCCATAAGCCATGTATTCTTGGGTCCACTTTTACATAATATTTATTAGCATTATATGAATGATACGGTCATACTAACTACTTATAAAAATCCTAACATGATTTCTAATAATTTACAATCCCAAATCCACAATCCCTAAAAGACCAGTTCACATAATGGAGCGTGAAGGTTAGTTAACAAAAAAGGGTTCACATAACTTTTACTCTTTGCCAAAATCCACTTACCCCTTTATAGAGGTTTATCCAATTTGTGCTTTGGAAAGTAAAGTTAATTTAAAATATATTTCAAATTCATATAATAATTAAAATTTTATTGCATTATATTTTTTAGATTCCTGCCATATTGTATGAAATATAAAAAAACAACTCATAAGTAACTGTTAAGAAGCCGTTGTTTCTTCGAAAAGTGACTTTTTGGTGTGTATTTTGGTCTGAAGGTGTCAGTAGCTTGTATTACTTTGAATTATCAATTCTGAGCACTATTTCCATATGATAGCCGAGATTTTTTTTGCCCAAAACTTAAAGATTTTAATCTGGGTGATATTTGATTTTAATAAAACGGTGCCATATAACACAGAACACGATACATTTGTGATTTGTTGCACGAAAAGAGCCAAGAACACGTAATTTCAAGACTTGGTGAAGTTAATTCGTCTCCAAAATTGTGTGATATGACGCCGTTGGACCTTTTCTTATGGAACTATGTGTAAGATCGTATTAGAGCAGTTAATTTTTAAAATTTAGAGCAATTAAAAACCAACATCCGTCAAGTAATAGCAAAATGTAAATTTTAAATTTCGAAATATGCGACAAAGTCCTGCAAGAAGTTTCTTGGTGACCACTTGGCTAAGTCTCATGGTAACAAAAATTTCATCTAAATCTAAATTTCAAGTATATTTTATCTAACTTAATTTTATGAATCATAAATTGGAAAATCCTTTTAATATACCAAATAATCCCAAAATTTTTCAATTTGAAATACAATTTTAAAACCAATTTGGACGTACAGAATTGAATTTTGTGGTTCTACTACTTAGCGTTCCAATTCTTATCGAATCCAATTCCTTTAATTAAAAATTCTCCAAAAAGACGCTCTGCCCCTTGCTATGTTTGTAACAAAGCCATTCATCATGACTTAAATATTCCCTCTGCTCGTTACAAAAAATTTCATTAGAGAATCCTCCTCTGTTACCTTTCCCATGAACACTGCTCAGCATTTAAAGAGATATTATTGCCTTATATTTTTAGATTCCCGCTATGTTGTATGAAATATAACATCATCCAAATGACTGCCACGTGCTTTTTTTGCAGGGCTCAATCATTTTAAGGTAATTTTAGATGGTCTTTTCACACATTTTAGGGTATATATCGTCCATTACTTGTGAGATGTTGATTTTTAAATGTTTTCAATGTTGACAATTATCTGCATAAATATGATCTATCTTAAAGGCCAACAAAGAAAAAATCCAATGGCGTCAAATCATACGATCTTGAATGCAAATTCACATTATCAAAGCCCAAAATTACATGTCCGCGAAATAAAGCCAAAATTTGTCGTGTTTTGCGGCTTGTGGTGCCGTTTTGATTAATCCACATATGGTCCAGATCAAGTTCAAGGTCAAAAAGCCGGTTATTATACGGTCAAACCTCTCAGAATTGACGTAACAGTCGCTCCTTCTTTATTTTGAGAGAAATATGAACCCAATGACACCTTCAGGCCAATTTGCGCACCCAGATACAATGGCTTCTACACAGTTACTTGTGGGTTTTTAGTACCTCATATATAACGTTTTCACAATTTTATCACAATGGTGCATCGTAAAACTATCTATAATAAATAATGACAAATCTTAAGCTAAACACAATGTTACCTTGGATGAAAAATATGTTGAAAAGCTATCAGACGATAGGATTGTACTTTCAGAACTACGAAATGGATAACCAAACTAAGGTGCATCAATATCTTAGCAAATTACAGAGATACATCTCTGCGGTCATACTTCTTTTAATGTTATTTTTAAGAATGACAGTACAAAGTGTTTTTTTTTGTATTACATTGAAAAATTCTTATTCTTAGTCTTCTACGGAATATCAATCGACGATCCGTTATCACATGAGCCATCACTGTGGTGTACGAGGTCTGTTCAAAAAGTATCGCCAATTTTGAATTTCCGAGGGTTAAGTATATTCGATTTTCAATTTTTTGTGGCGTTATGTTGGTACTCATGTCTCTCACTTATGCCGACAAGTTCGGTCATTTTGAATGTTCTGTTAATTTTTGACAGCTGCTTTGCTTGCACGTGTTTTGGCTCGTCTTCGATTTTTGCATCGTGTTTTGGCTCCTCTTTGCTTGCACGTGTCTTGGCTTGCACGTGTTTTGCATTCCAAAAAATCGATCAAAGAATCTGTATCAAATTTTGTATGAAAAACAAAATTAATTGCGCGGACGCATTTCGAATGTTGACTGTGGCATATGGTGAAGCTACTTTCGACCGAAGCAACGTTTATCGGTGGTACATAATGTTCTTTGTGGGCCGAGAAGATGTGAACGACGAAAAGCGTGCCGGACGACCGAGTACGTCAACAACAGACGAAAACATTGATGAAGTGAAGAAAATAGCATTGACCAATCGTCGAATCACCGTCAGAGAAGTTGCTTAGGACTTAAACATATCGATTGGCTCGTGCCATTCGATTTTTACCAATGATTTGGGTGTGAGACGGGTCGCCGCGAAATTCGTACCAAAATTGCTCAATTTCGACCAAAAACCGCATCGCATTAACATTTCTAAGGAGCTGTTGGACTCTGTCCGTGACGACCCAAATTTGCTCCAGAGAGTCATAACTGGTGACGAATCATGAGTTTATGGTTATGATGTGGAAACCAAAGCTCAATCATCCCAATGGAAGCTGCCGCACGAGCCAAGACCGAAAAAAGCGCGCCAAGTTCGGTTGAATGTGAAGGATTTGCTTACAGTTTTCTTCGATTGCAGGTGCTGAGCTCTTGCCACAGGGTAGAACGGTCAATAAGGAATATTACCTGCAAGTTATGCGCAAGTTGCGCGAAGCAATCCGCCAGAAACGCTCGGATTTGTGGAAGAACAAAAATTGGCTTTTTTCCATTTTTGGCCAAAATCAACACACTAATCTCCAGATCTGACCCTCTGTGACTTTTTCTTGTTCCCGAAACTGAAGAGCCCCATGAAAGGACAATGCTACACTACGATTGAGGAGATAAATACGGCATCGAAGGAAGAGCTGAACAAGATCACAAAAAATGATATTTTGAAGTGCTTCGAGGATTGGAAAAAAACGTTGGCACAAGTGTATAATATCTGGTGGGGATTACTTTAAAGGGGACAAAATAGATATTTATGAACAAATAAATAATTTTTAAAAAAAACACAAAATTCGATTATTTACTCCCACTTAATCGCTTCACAATATTCTAAGCTCATTTGCGATATAAGTGTTCTTTTACAATAAATATATTTGTGGTACTATAAATAAGCTATCAAATTAAAAATGTAATTCAGAGTCTCATAAAGAATTACTAATAACAAAACACACCCCCCCCCCCTCCACCCTAAAAATATAAGAAAATTACTTCAATAATAATACGAGCAATATCAACAAGCACAACTGGAAATAAAAACCGAATATTATTAAATTCAAAATTACCAATTAAAAAAAAAACTACCATTTCACATTTAATTAAAATTCACTTTGAGTAGAGATCATCATACCGCAGTTTACTAGAGCCATAAAATAACAACTTAACTTAACTGGCCATTCAGCAAATTTTTAACATTTTTCGTTATCCTTTAACAAACCAAGGAGTCTCCGCATTTCGTTTGAATAGAGCAAAAAAAAAACCATCAGGATTTTAAGAATTTTTCGAATATGATAATAACATCAAATTATGTAGTAAAAATTTAATAAAACCAACCGGAAATGGGTAAGAAAAACTTTATTATTTAAGGAAGAGCCCCACTTCCTGTTGAGTTTTTTGTTGTTGATTAGATTGCGTTTAAATGCCATGAGTTCTTATGACTTGTTTATTAAAGATATGTGTATATAATGAATTTTTCAATTTTCTATTTGGAAGAGGAAGAAGTGTGTTCAGAAGCCTGGAATTCATTAAATACCCCAAATGACTAGAGCATATTTTCACACAATTCCACATTCCGTATTGCTTGCGTAATTGCACGAGTGAGTCTTTGAGGGATCAATAAATTCCGTTTGGCTTGAGAAATTTGGTGTGACAGTTCAACTGAGAGTGATGGTATTAGGAATTTTTCAAAGGAGCTATGTACAAACTGTATTACAATAAAAAAAAACTATCTATCTGATTTGCACCTGTTGCGATTGTACTATTTTAAAAAAAAAAAATTCCATTGCGCAATTCACAGGTTATTTTCAGCTCGTAATCAAGTTGAATGCTTCCTTCGATGATGATATAAGAATCCTTGCCGTCATTGTTTTTTGATTTGTTTTCCTTTCTTTATCGAATCGAACAGTCCTGATGGCGTTATCTTAATGGAGTCTGATACATAAATGAGATATTTTCAAAAGAATCTTTGAGGTTTAGTCACGAAATACACGGTCACGAACATGTCGTCATCGACGAAAAACATATGACGTCAACGCTTTTCCGTACGGAAGGAATCGATGGTGTCTATCGGTAAAAATTTACTGCCAACACGTGTCTAGCTTAAGGGTGCTGCTTCGACAATACGGCGTTTGATGAAAACTGATAGTCCATATACACACACACACACACACACAAAGGTTTTGGGTAGGCCCTTGCTGGTCTTTATATATAAATTGTTGACTAACTCAAGCGAGTACAAGTTTCTTACCATTCCTTTGTGTCCGAACGTGATGATTCTTGGGAAAGTCACCAGTGACTGTTTGGTTGGCTTAATCATGAAAATGGAGATTCTTCTACGAGTATTAGACTAAAAAAGAGCAAAACCAAAATGCATATGGTATTTTTAATAACGATTCATTTAAATGTTCTAAGAAAATTGTTTACAGGATAAGGGAAAAATGTTGTAAGTCTATTTTTAGGATAACATAAGGGCATGAGAATACCACTACGAAATAGACTACAAAAGTTTGTGTTTTTTTTTTTTTATATTCTGACAATTATGATATTATCCAAAGATAAAATAATGGGAGCGTTTTAGTGATGAAATAAGAGAAATTCTTATTATTGTTTATTTTAAATGGCATTTTTAGCGACATGAAATGTAAATTTTTCGGTTCGGAGAATTCCGGCTATGTGACTAGCTGGATTCGAACTCATGACCTCTCTATGCGTACTAGAAGAAGACTCATACCACTTACACTTTTTGTTCTGATTATTTCTAGTTAAATTTCACCGATAGCCGGGGAGGGAATAATCATCTAGATTCACCCATTATAAGATCGAGGTACTGTGAAGCAGTGTCGTAGATCTCTAAATGAGATTGCCAATCATTGCAATGTTTATATTGGGTTTTTCAATAGCAACTTGACACTTTTGATTTCTCAATCTTTAAGATCACGTTAACTCAAGAACTAAAGCCACTTGACCATATGGTATGAAGCGACGCACCTTCTCAGATTGGCATCTAGAGAAGTTTGCCGAAAATAACGACTTTCATCGCAAAATCATCTTCAGTGATGAAGCGCATTTTTGGTTGAATGGCTTCGTCAACAAACAAAACATGCGTTATTGGAGTATGATGCGGTTTTCATGACGGTGGCATCATTGGGCCATTTTTTTTCGTTGATGAAAATGACCGTCTGTGGGGCTACGTTAAATCGATGGTCTATGTCAACAAGCCGGCGACGTGAGATAACCTAAAAGCCAACATCGAACGAGAAATAGCGACCATTCCCGTCGAATTGTGTGGCCGAGTCATCGAAAATTGACTTTAACGAATCGACCGCTGCAAGCGTGCCCGTTGTGGACATATGACCGAATTCGAGTTCAATTCATAATTGCATTGATTGTACTTTAAGCTAATAATAAAAGTTTTGATATATTGTATCTTAAATGGTTCGCGAGATATTTAAAAAAAAAGCTGCCAAGTTCTTATTCAAAAACCTCTTATATGTTGGGTTCCCGAACATAGCGACATTCCAGGCCTTTGAAGGCGGCTACACACCTCATTTCGATTTGGTCGTTGGCACGGCGCTCAAAGCTATCGAGGGCAAAAAGTGGAGTAGAGACTCCATAAACTACTGGGCTATCATAACCGATATGATTACTGTCATTATTCGGCAAGGTCCTCTAGTGGATGATGGTACACCGGCTGTATGTGAAGTTGGTAAACTTTAATGTATCCGGCTCTCAGTATGGATTTACGAAAGGTAAATCAACTGAGGACGCATATGGTGTGTTTGTAGATTTTTGTAGTGCCTTCAATTGCCTGCGATGGGATCGCATCATTGAGCGGCTTGAGGAGGTTTCATGTGAAGAAACTTCTCTATGGCGACGTTACTTCCATGAAAAGGTATGCGGCCGTGTGCGGGAACAATTCGAGGGTTGTTCGCCAGATGGCGCGTAGCTGCCCACAGGGATCTGTCGCCTGGCCCGCCATCTGGAATATGATGATGAACGATCTCTTGGTGCAGTTGGACGAGACCGGTTGCGGTGTGATCGCACATGCGGATGATCTTGTGGTTTTGATTGAGGAGGGGAGTAGGTGTGCGGTACTACACCGCTATATGCAGATGGGGTAATAGAATGAGAGTGAATGTTTCCGAAAGGAAGACTGTATGTATGTTGTTGAAGGGTTTTTTGGATGCCAGTAGGCCGCCCAATATTCGTATAGAGGCGGTTGGGGTCCTAAACGCGCGGGAAGTACGTTACCTTGGAGTAAAGGTTGGAGAAAGGGTGAACTTTCAACTTCACTTGCAACATCTAAGGGGGCGCGTGGTCGGTTTGGTTGACATGCTGGAGCGAGTATTTCGCAAAGAATGAGAACTTCGATGTAGAACCGTGTCAACCGATGCGATGT
Source organism: Atherix ibis (assembly GCA_958298945.1). Taxonomy (NCBI): domain Eukaryota; kingdom Metazoa; phylum Arthropoda; class Insecta; order Diptera; family Athericidae; genus Atherix; species Atherix ibis. The sequence continues at coordinate 21,507,673 of OY282605.1, read as the reverse complement.
AGATTCTCATGGGAGAAATTCCATGGGACCTGGAGGTGCTGCGTAGAAGTATTCACTACCGTCTACGGCGGGGCATCCCACTTGCTGGTTGTCCGGTATGAATGAAGAGGTTCAGAATCTTAGTCCACGCCAGCGGCGTGTATTGGTCGTGAATAGAATGTGTGAAATTTGGCAACGTCGATGGGATGAGAGTGTGAATGGCAGATGGGCGCACATGTTCATTTCGGATGTGTACTTTGCGTCTGCGTTTGGATTTGGTTTGTACCTTGGGTATTTACTCACGGCACATGGCAGTATGAATGGGTTCCTGTACGGGCGTGGTCTGGCTGCCGAGCCTAGATGCCCTTGTAGGGCGGCGGAGAAGTGCCAAGCCCTTCTCATTGAGTGTGGCCTGTACGGGGATTTGCGTGACCTAGGTGCATATGGAATTGTGGTGAATGATGAGAGTGTGGATGTGAGTGGAGTGTTAAATATGAGAGGAACGGTATGAATGCCTTAATAGATTTGCCGTAACGAGAATGGTGCGTGAATGAGTGTGTAAATGGCATGCAACGTGGCTACAACCGGGTGAAAGACCAAAGCCGATTCCGGTTGTACTTTCGGGTCTTGGCGAACACGCGTGCCTGAGCTGGCTTAGCGGTGCCTAGGGATTTACAAGATTCATTACCATAGCTCAATAGGCGGAGTACAAACCGAAGTACTCTTAAAACAAAAATTGGTACCACCGGAATCGAGGTGCCCCATGGTGTTAAAACACACTGTGCCCGACAATGGTGAGGTGCCTTAGGTAGCAACGTGGTGACTGTATCGCGGGTAAGGTCTACGGATTGCTGTTGAGAGATACTGGTAACTATCTCGGGCGCTGTCACTGCTTATGACAGTAGAGGTTTAGATAGGCCTCGCCGCAAACAGTTGGAGTAATCAGCTTGTAACTGGTTATTGACTCCAAACTGCCAGTAATGTTGCTGCGTTGATTGAGCGTAACTCAATCCCTATGGTCGTAGGCGACTCGTGGTTTTATGTTTAATGACAGATAAGTCACGTTAAATAATATAATACTACTGGGCTATCATAACCCTTGATGTGAAGAACGCCTTCAACTCGGTGAGATGGGATTGTATTCTTATCGCCCTGGACTCAATCGGTGTTCCGGAGTACATTACCAGGATAATAGAAGACTTCCTGAGTAGTAGAATTCTTTTGAGATCATACAGGATGGGTCCGGTTTTTGGCCCTCTGTTGTAGTATATGATGTATGATCCGGTACTTAGGTTCCATATCCCATACAAAACATTTTTAAAAACTTTATAAAAAAAAACTCAATCTAAATAAGTAAAACCTTATAAATGTCCTATCGAAAATTATCTTCTCAGAAAAATAAAACTTTTATTTCTAATTAATGGCAATAAAAAAAATTACCGCGAATAATACAATATTTAGTAATAAAATCATACCAATTTTTATTAAGTTAAAATTCTGCAAATAAATATGATTGACATAATTTTTCTATGAAAAGGGTATGTGCTCATTTGTTGATATTTATTTTTTAAGATAATAACCAACCACACTCTTGATTATTTAAACGATATCGCAAATTACGTTTAGTCGTTTTCTTTTCAAAACAATAAATTTTACTTAAAACATATTTAAAATTAAAAATAATAATAAAAACAGTAGTAATAAAATTTTTGATAAATAAAAGTTCGAGATAAGTTCTAGAAAACCTAAAATATTAGTCATATTAAAAAAAAATATTACGATAAAATTTATAATTGTCATAAAAGTTTTAATTGCCATAAATTTTAGTAATTACACTAAACAACAATGAATTATGAAGGCCGAAAAATATGCAATTTCAAGTTTATTAGTTCAAGCAAATAGTTTTTTTTTTAAACAGAAATGTTTCCTGTTAAAGCTGGAGTTCCACAAGGTAGAGTTCTTGAACCACTTCTGTGAAAGGTTTATTCATTTTTTAGTTCGGATAGTAAAGCAGTTTTATTTGACAGCTGTTAAAAATAAACATAATCTAAGATAACATTTATTTTATGCGAGGTTTGCAATTTTATTATTTTGATCAATTAACTAAATCATGAACAAATTCTGGAAACTTGTGCAAACTTGATGGAGAAGTCTTTTGGTGTTGATTTTCGAAAAAAAATGTTTTTCGCCGTTGAGGCCCATTTCTCGCATGGTAGATATCTCTATATTCAAAATTGCCAAATATGGGGTACTAACAACACACAATTAATTGTAAAGGAGCCGTTGTATCTTCGAAAAATGACTTTTTGGTGTGCATTTTGGTTTGAAGGTGTCAGTAGCCTGTATTAATTTGAATGGTCAATTCTGAGCGCTATTTCCGTATGATAGCCGAAATTTTCTTGGCCTAAACTTCATGATTTTAAGCTGGATCATATATGATTTCAATAAAACGGTGTCATATGCCACATAACACGATAAATTTTGGATTTGTTGGGTGAAGAGAGCCAAGGACACGTAATTTCGAGACTTGGTGAAGTTAATTGGTCTCCAAAATAGTGTGCTATGATACCGTTGGAGCTTTTCTTGTGGTACTACGTGTAAGATCGTATTAACAGCAGATAATTTATAAAATTTAAAGCATTTAAAAACCAACATTCGTCAAGTAATAGTCAAATGTGCGGAAAAATTAAAATTTCGAAATGTGCAACAAAAGTCATCAAAAATTACCTCAAAAAGATTGAGTCCTGCAAGGAGTCTCCTAGATACCACTTGGCTAAGCCAATGGCAATGTTCAAACAATATAATGTAATAAAAATTTGATCTAAATCTAAATTTTAAGTATATTTTTTCTAACTTAATTTGACGAGTCATAAATTGGATAATCCTTTTAATATACCAAATAATCGTAAAATTGTCAGCTTTTAGTATATTACAATTCCATATTCAAAATCTCGAAGACTGGTTAACGAAGTGGATTTTGAAGTTATAGGAACAGAAGAGAACATATTTTACCTTCACCGTCTGCCGGCAATACCATTTCACCAAAAGACTATATTTAGACAAACGACTAATTTAGAACCTTCACGGAACATCAACAAAATTTGATGCCCACGACAACTGCTTGAACAAAATTTAAAAAAAAGGATCAAACTCACACTAAAAAACAACCTTTTAATTTAAAATAAAAATTTACAACCAATTTGGGCATACAGAATTAAATTTTGTGGTTCCAATTCTTATCAAATCCAATTCCTTTAATTCAAATTTGCACCAAAAAAATCTTAACTAAGCTGTTCATCATGACTTAAATATACCCTCTGCTCGTTATAAAAAGTTTCATTAGTGAATTCTCCTCTGTTACTTTTCGCATAAACACTGATCATCGTTCAAAGACATATAAGCCACGAGTTCTCTTGAAATGTTAAAATGACTCGTTAGATAGAGAAACACCGATGGGTGTTTAATCTCATTTCATTACTTTGCCATAAAATTGAATTGTTACAATTTTTATATACTATAGTTTTAAATAATTATTAAAATTCAAAAAAAAAACTTTACTTAAAGGACCAAGAAACTTAAATTCGAGACAAATTTAAACACTTCTTACACTTGAACATGAAAAATTCTAATAAAAATGAATGAAAAAATTCTCCTAGTTCTTTAGCGAACGGTAGGCAAAACTAGTGAAGTATTTTTAGATGTACACAAATGCATTCCACACCCATTTTATTCTAAAAATAAATTAAAAACCATCTCAAATAGTGAACATGTGTCAAAGCAGATGGAAATAATTAGAAAAATAGTTTTTAGATTTTTGGTAAATTTTCAATTTTATGAGAATAAAAAAATTGTACTTTTGGTAAATTTTGTCTAAATTTTTGCATTTTATTTGAATTATTTCGCATTTTTCTTTGAAACTTTGATTTTTTGAATTTATAACAAAATACAAGGGTTGGCAGAAAATTTATGATAGAGAATGATCTGGTATAACTGTGGCATTTCCCCTAGACATGCAATACAAGTTAAATGATTCTAATAAGTCTCGAGGCCATTGCCTCCTAATTCTCCGATGATTTTCATTGAGCAGAGTAATACGATAAAGTTGATTATGATGATAGAATATACAGGAAATAATCAGTGTGTAATGTTATTTAACGTGGCATACCTATCGTTAGACATAATACCACGGGCCGCCTACGACCATAAGGATTGAGATACGCCCAATCAACGCGCAAGCAGATCTGTCAGGTAATGGATTTTGCCAGCTCAGCAGACTAAACGCAGGTAGCTGCACACATGTCATTTACTTAACAACACCCTAGATTGCTTTAATCCAACGCATTCTTCTTTTATCTCTTCCTTGGGCGACTTTGTGCATGGTCAATTCTATCAGGTTCCCCCTTTTTCTTCTTATTTTCTTCATCCCCTTCATCTTCTTCATGCTCTTCATCATCTTCATCATCTTTTCTTCTTCATATTCTTCATCTTCTTCAAGTTCTTCATCTTCTTTTCATCATCTTCATCGACGTCATCTTCTTTATCTTTTTTATCATCTTCTTCATCTTCTTCATCTTTTTCATATGCTTCATCTTCTTCATCTTCCTCATCTTCTTCAACTAATTCTTTTTCTTCTTTTACTTTCTCTTAACCATCTTGTGTGCCCCATGCATGAAGCAGATAAACATTCAATATTTCGTCAACTCCAATAGTGAGCGGTCTCAACCTGTAGATCGCTCCCTCCTTACTCCCCGCACATTTGTGCAACTACCTGGTCCTTCCTCTAACCAGCTCCATCCATCACAGGTAGGTCGATTTGCTAACAGTCAATAACAAGTTGCAAGCTAGTTACCCTAACTGTTGGTAACAAGACGTACCTAAACCTATACTATCATCTGAAGTGATAGCACCTGAGATTCCGCTATCCCTCAGCTTCAGTCCTAAGGCTGTATATGCGAAGTAGGTGACAACCACAGCCACCTATGTTTTAGCCAAAGGCTACTCACCTCGACCGAGCACGTGGTACTGCTCATTCTGCTTTTAAGTGTACTTGGTAAGTACCCTTCACTCAATGAGCTACACTCAAAGAGCTACAGTAAGGAAACTTCTTGGCACTGGTAAACCAGCTCAGGATCGTGGGTTCGCTAAGACCCGTAGGCCACTTCTGGTATCGATTCTATGGTACGGAGAGCAAAGCGAACATTAAGATCACGATGCATTACCATTTTGCCGAGAATTTTGGATTGTAAAGATTGAATCCTATAAGAATTGAAACGTTTTGTTTATTGCCATAGTTCGATTCTATAAGTCCAAATTGGTTTTAAAATTGTGCAGTAGATTAAATACGAGCTTGACAAATGAAGTGTGGTTTTTAATGCAGTATGAAAAATGGAACACCAAAATTTGGAGCCACGAAAAAAACTTCAAATTTTATGTTAAGCTTTTTGTATTCCTTTTTGATTTATTAATAATTGTAACGAGCCAATGGGAAACATTCCTTATCAAGAGAACAAGTTTTTCGGCGGAAGACTGACAAACAGTTGGAACACAAGGCTTGCTCATAAGGGTCTTGAACAACAGAAACTGATATAAAAAGATGGTCACAAGGCCATCTTCACCAACGAGTTCTTATCGGAAAAAGTGATTCCTGTGGTTGCACTTCCTTTCCCATCCTTCTTCCCCCTATTCAACTGATCTAAGTCCATGCATTTTTTTCGTTTTTGTCGGAAAGAGCGGTTGCTGTGGTTCCATTCACCTACCCCCCCAACCCCCCCACATTATCAACTGATATAAGTCCATGTGAGATTTTTTTATTATACAAAATCAAAGCCCACTTGAAAGCATTTTTGGAGGGTCGAGAAACAGTGGAAAATAAACCTCACTTAAGGAGGCTTTCAAAACCGCAAAGTAATGGAAACATGGAAACGTGAAAGGAATGAGGCCACACCGTTGATTATCATTAAAGTTCCTTAAAACTCTCAGAAAAAAGGCTCTTCGCATCAGATCAAAAACTGGAGATACTTGAATGCTCAAGCATAATAATGGTCCCTGCCACAAGGTCATCTTCACCGACGAGTTATTTTCGGAAAAAGTGATTCATGTGGTTCCATATAACCCCCCCCTCCCAACTCTTCAGCTAACCAACTGTTAGGCCCATGTGACTTTTTTTTATTCTTCAATATCAAAAAAAATATGTAAAAGCATTTTTGAAGGCCGAGAGGCAGTGGAACATGATCTTCGCTCAGGGAGGCCTTTTCAATATCAAAAACTTATTTATCCTTAAAAAAAGCTTCTTACTAAAAAAAAATACTTGACAAGCCCAGAAAAAGAATTATTCAGATTGGACATTGGAGATACTTAGGTGGGTCTTTTTCTGACAAAAACGCGGTGATGGAGATGGAAAAAGAGATCCCTGTACTATATTATCGATTTTTCAATTAATTTTCTTAATTGTATAAGAAAATTAATTGAAAAATCGATAATATTATAAGTTCTTGGAGCCGCCGATTAAAGACGCAAATACCCAAGGTATGATCGTACAATGCCCCAATGGATTCATGTGTCCAAATATTTGCCCAAATAATTGGAATTCGGATACAAACAAAAATATTGAATAATCTTTTGACAAGGCGATCGTATTGTGCTCATTAGCGTATTAGTAAGAAGTCGTTATTGTTTTTATTGATTATTTACTAGAGAATTTATTTCAAAATTTCTTTCTTATCACAAATGATTTCTTCCAATATGAATTGATTAATTGATTTTTCTTCTTCTTATCAGTAATCGCCGACTTTAATGGCAATTATTAATTATTTATTATTTTCAATTCAATAATTTTAATCAATTTCAAATTATTTAGTTTCAGTTTGTTCTATTCGATTTATTACAATTAAGAATTACTGAATTTATTTATTTAGTAAATATTATGTAATATTTGTTTGATAAAAAGTGTTAATTTATTGCTTGTTAATTTGAAAGAAAAAAAATATATTTTTATTTTCCAATTTTGACGGCATATTATCAAAAAGATACGATGTTTATTTATTAAGTTATCACAACAGTACATGTGAGTAAGTATTTTATGATATTTATGTAATTTTAGCGTAAATAGATTTTTTTTTAAATTCTTAAATAAACACTATTTTTAGGTGTGGGGTAGATATGATTAAAACTGTTGTCAGAAGTGCACTGATTCAGTAATACTGAGACCCTGGATATGTCTTTAGTTGCCGTTCAATAACGCTTAGAATTAACATTTCGATACAATTTGTTAATAAAACTGATATTGAAATAATAATAAAAAAACACTGATTCGGTGATGTTGGGACAGTTGGGTCTAGAATGCAGTGGTCTTGATTTGAAACAAACCCAGGTAAACACATAACCGCTAAATCTCCTGAATTGTCGGTAGCGCTAATAATTTGCATTTTAGTCCAAATGTTACTAAAAATGATCTTAAAAAGTGGTAGCTGAGTTCGATTAAAATTGCTCATAGAATTTAAATGTCTGTCTACCCATTATTAGAACGTTATTTTTAATATAGTTGAAATTGGCTATGTTGACAATTCTGCCATTTTGTTTTTCAACATGTTGACAGTAGATGGTTTACCATTTGTTATAGTATCTACAATTTTGCTAGAAAATCATAATCAAATAATTCACATTCAAACCTGATTTTTTTAGGAACTTCTCGAACGAAACTCATTTTCACTTAGACGGCTGTGTTTGTAAATGCAAAATTATCGCATTTGAACATCTGAAAATCCAATAACAGTTATTGCACAGCAATTACCAGGGGTATAAGCTTAAATTCGCTGTTTGGTCATAGATGGCGTGAGTGAGCGTATTAATCTACCATGGGAACGCCATACTTTTTTTTATGAGTTTGACATCTGTCAATATTAATTAATACACATTGCCAGTAATTTCGTACAATAACATACATTTTTCCTTTGGTAATCATGTCTAGTTGTGTGCCAGAAAAAAAGTATATGCGCGAAGCTCTGGTTTTCTGCTTCAATTTGAAGAAATCGGCTGCCGAATCGCATCGAATGCTTATGGAGGCCTATGGTGACAGTATTTTATCGGAAATAACGTGCCGAGATTGATTTCGTCGGTTCAAAGACAGCAATTTTGACTTGTGGGAGAAGAAGCGTGAAAATCGGCCTAGGAAGGTTGAGGACCATTAATTGCAGGATCTTTTGAACGAAGACGATACCCAATCGAAAAAAATGCTCGCGGAGAAATTGGGTGTTACTCAACCAGCCATTTCCATGCGTCTGCGTGCCATGGGGAAGATAGAAAAGTTGGGAAATTGTGTGCCGCATGAATTCAACGATAGGCAGATGGAGCGACGCCAAAACGCATGCGATATCTTGCTCGCCAGACAAAAAATAAAGTCGTTTCTGCATCGAATTGTGACAGGCGATGAAAAGTGGCTATATTTCGAGAATATTAAACGCAAGAAATCGTGGGTTAATCCCATCTTCCCCGAGACCAAATCGCTTCGGACGGAAGACGATGCTGTGCGTTTAGTGGGATCAGGAGGGTATCGTCTACTATGAGATGTTGAAACCTGGTGAAAATGTCAATACCCACCGCTACCACCAACAACTGATCAAATTGCACCGTGCTCTGCGTGAAAAATGGACGGATTATTAACAAAGATATGACAAGCTGATTTTCCTCCACGACAACGCACCATCGCACATGTCAAAAATGGTCCGAAACTACTTAGAGACACTCAACTGGGAGGTGCTACCTCATCCCGCTTATTCACCAGACCTGACCCTTTCCGACTACCATCTGTTTTCGTCTGTTTTCGTCGATGGGCCACGCGCTCGCAGAGCAGCACTTCGATTCTTACGAAGACTTTCGAAAATGGCTTGATGAGTGGTTTGCCTCGAAAGAGTAGGCATTTTTTTAGCGTGGCATCCACAAGTTGCCCGAGAGATGGGAAAAATGTGTAACTAGCGAGGGCAAGTACTTTGAATAAATTTGTTTTTTGCTTTCTTTGAAAGAAAACATGTTTTTGACCAAAAACAGCGGATTTAAGCTTATACACCTGGTACATTTGCCACGTGTCACTGTATTATCAGCGCTTTATGGGCCGGTACCGTCATTTGTCCGTATTTTTTCGAAAATAAGACTGGTGCTACTGTTACTATCAATGGATTGTGCTAAACAGACAAGGTGACAAATTTTTGATGGCATGAATCATGCTGATGACTTGTGGTTTCAACCGGATGACGCTACGTGCCACACTGATTTTCCACCATACATTTCTGCGAAAAATTAACATTTGCCTTAGCCGTTAAGGTCCTAACCAGTATGATACGATTGCTGTCTGTAAATATTTTAAGTAAATTTTTGCCAAATACAAAATTTTAATCAATAAAACCAATAAAACAACCACAAAAAATATGCCTAATAAATGCAAAAATATTGTAGTTTCCAAAAAAAAAATTTTTATCAATACAAACACATTATTTTATCAATAAATAAATTAAACCATTTTAAAAACAATTTAAAAAACCGCATAAAGAAATAAAACTGAACAGTGAGCACCATACTTATAGCATGAAAATAAATGATAGTAATTTGTACACCGACCACTCTATGAGCTTTTCTTAAAACTCATATTAAAAACTAGTAAAAATATCTCTTTTATTTAATAATAAATAAACTTTAAAGAAAATATCTTTTATAGTTAATAATAAAATAATATCACTTTCACAATTTCTCAACAATTCACTCATTAATATTGAATTCAATCTTTTATTTATTTACCAGCTTTTTAATTATAATTTTTAAAAACTTTACAAAAATCTATTAAGCTGTGCTTTTGTATCTTCAGTAAATTATTTATACTTTAAATAAATGTTAAAATTACTATGAAATTAAAATTGACAATGATTCGTTAATATGTACGTAGTTAAAAGAATTATTAAATTGAACAAAATTTACAAATCTCCCCAAAAGTGTACGATTTAAATTATTGGGTTACCATAGCCGGGTGGGTTCATCGATTAATCTTTTGTCTAGATTTAGGAGCTTACCTCAACCCAGATAAGAGATTAACGCACTTTGCTCTATTGTGGAATCATGTTGCCATTAAAGTATCTGGTTATACATTTTATAATTCGGAAAGTACAGCTCTATCATTTGACAGCTGTCAAACATATATGGTACGTCATCCAAGGTGGCATTTTAAACAAAATTCCTCGCTCATTAGAAACGTCAAAAAACAAAATTACCGTGTATGGGGCTCTGAAAACCCACTAGTGGGTGAGAAAAGATCTCTGCGAAAAGTTACTCTTCAACTATAGAGAAAAGATCAATGCGAAAAGTGACTCTCTGGTCTGCTTTTTATGGTCTGCGCATGTCATTGTGGGACCTTTTCTTAAGGGTCAACGCCAAAGACCGTGTTTACGCAAATATTTGTTAAAATTCAAAAAAAAATTTAAAACCCAAGAAAAAAGTCACCAAAGTTTTTTGCATAATTTGGGATGTAATTTTTCTATTTCTACATCCGTCAAGAAATGGACAAATTACAGCCGGAAATATGCAAAAAAATCATCAAAAGTTACCTCAAAAGGATCGAGTCCTGCAAGTGATCTTATATTCCATATATTGTTACCAAAGCCCATGTAATATGAATGAAACTTTTTATAACGAGACACTGTAACATCATGAACAAAAGTGACTTTGAGATCATGGTGGATAACAGTATTGGGAACCTAAAAGGGAGCGTCGACAATTGTATGGAGTATTTTTGATTGAAGGCATTGGATTCGACGAGAATTTGAAGGACCCCAGAGTTCTAGTCCGTAAGTCCATATTGGTCCATGTCAAGCGTTTATCTAAGTTCAGTGTATCATACCCTGATCACCTCCAATACACTCTGTTTTTGGGAAGGAATTTTGCTTTGTTTTTGGGAAGGAGTTTTGATTAAATTGGAAACTTCGGAAGAAGTAATTGTTTTTTTTGTAAGATATAATTTTTCTTATAAGCGGTCCATTGAGTTATATTTTTCGTGGCTGATTAAGTGAAGTTTCTGAAATGTTCTGTCTGCTTTGCGTTTTTCTCTAATAAATCGTCAAAAAAATTTAAGAATATAAATTAAACTAAAAAATCCTGTGAATAAAACCAAAAAAATCACAATATTTTCGAAAAGACTACAAATTTTCTAAAAGACAGAACTTGAATTTGTAAAATTTCGAAAGGTGATAAATTAGCATTAAAATCAAAATAGAAAAACAAACCAAAAGTATCTGTGTTCTATACCCATTTTAAGAATTCAACGAAGAGATTCGATTGCTAAAAATAATTTTTTTTAATTCTACAATGAATTACGTAAGCAAAATAAATTATCAACTTTTCGAAGATGATCAATTTTATACAATATTTAATAAAATAACCTTTACAGGTAAAATGAAGATAAAGAAGAAAAAAAAGATTTTCAAAAACTTGGTCTTTGCTGTTAGATGAAATTCCATTTTTGGAAAGTTTTGCTGATTCAATCTTAAATGAAAAATTATTATTCAAACTCAGCCAACACGATTCTATGAATAATATTTACTATTTGGTATTCTGTGTTTTCAAAACAAAGCAAATTTCGAACAATATCAAATACGATCTGATAAATATCTGCTCATACAGCAATCGAAATTTTGTTAATAATTTTTTTTGTTTTCAAATTGCGATTATTATGAAAATGGAAAAATTGTCTTTTGTAAAAATTTATAATTTGCATTTCCAATTCGAAGAAGGCCTAATAATGCAGTGAAGATGAAATACAAAAAATTGTAACGTTTTCATCATCTTCAAAAATGCTGTCCTAACAATCCACATCGAAAATTTTACTCCAAAAAAAAATTACTCTAAAAATAAAAAAGAACCTTCGAAAAGTTTTTTTCAGTAGACTCACTGAAAAAAAGGTTATTAGTGAGTCTAGCTGTCAATATGAGCATATTCTTGAAAAGCAATTTTATTTTTTGTACGTCTACAGTGCATTTAACACTGTAGAGTTACCGAATCCTATAAGATTCACTAAGATCCAACTCCTCATTCAACAAACCTGAGTCCCCATTCGACCACCGTCAGGCATTACTTTATCTTTAGTCATGAGGAAGTTTCTTGATTAATAGGAATTTTCTTCATTACTAGAGCGAAGGCGTTATCCAGGATGCTCAAGCGAAGTCGCAAAACTGCGACGTCTGACACTATTCAAAAAAAAAAATAATTAAAAACCATTATGAACTTACGAACTTCAATTGTTTTTATTTTACGAATCCGACCATCTTGATTTCATTGTGAAAAAATTTATTTCAATCAAAAATACTTTGAAATATTTCCACTTATTTTTAAAATAAATAAATTTCCAACAAAACAACCTCTTATTTATATAGGGTACCCTATTCAAGTGGCATTTGTATTTAAATGTAAATTTTAAGGGCCATGACACAGAACGTCCTAAACTATATTCGAACTCGAGTGTAAGCCCACTCGTATACGCCAACAACTTTTTATGCTATTAAAATTTAAGTAAAAATATAAATTTGATTTTTAGAATTTATAAAAAAAAAAATCTTTTCAGTTTCTTTTTTTGTTGTTGCAAATTTTACAAATCTAGCTGCTAGAAGAAAAAATTTCAGTAGAACAATTTTCAGTACAAAAATGTTCAGTGTAAAAATGTTCAGTAAAAAAATGTTCAATAAAAAAATTTTCAGTACAAATGCTATCAATAAAAATTACCAGTCAAAATTTCCAGTAAAAATATTCAGCAAAAATGTTCATTAAAAAAATTTTAGTTAAAATTTTCAGTTGAATAATTTTCAGTAGAAACATTTTTAGTAGAAAAATGTTTACTAGAATTTCCAGAAAAAAAAAGTTCACTACAAAAACTTTTAGTAAAAAAATTTGCAGCAGAAAAATTTTCAGTACAGAAATTTCCAGAAGAAAAATTTTCAGTACAAAAAGTTTCAGTAGAAATTTTCAGTGAAAAAATTTTTAGCAGAAAATAATTTGGAGTAGAAAAATTTTCAGAAGAACAATTTTCAGTACAAAAATTTTCAGTAGAAAAACTTTCAGTAAAAATTATCATTAAAAATTTTCAGGCAAAATATTAGGTAAAAATTTTCAGTAAAAAAATTTTTAGTAGAAAATTTTACACCGCGAAAATTTTTAGTAGAAAAATTGTCAGTAGAAAAATTTTCAATAGAAAATAATTTCCAGTAGAAAAGTTTTCAGAAGAAAAATTTGCAGGAGAAAAATTTTTGGTAGAAAATAATTTCCAGTAGAAAAATTTGCAGTAGTAAAACTTTCAGTACAAAAATTTTTAGTAGAAAAACTTTCAGTAGAAATTATTATTCAAAAATTTTAAAGCAAAATGTTGAGTAAAAATTTTCAGTAGAATAATTTCCAATAGAAAATAATTTCCAGTAGAAAAGTTTGCAGAAGAAAAATTTGCAGGTGAAAAATTTTTAGTAGAAAATAATTTCCAGTAGAAAAATTTTTAGTAGAAAAACTTTCAGTAAAAATTATTATTAAAAATTTTCAGGCAAAATGTTGAGTAAAAATTTTCAGTACAAAAATTTTCAATAGAAAATAATGTCAAGTAGAAAAATTTTCAGTACAAAAATGTTCAGTAGAATAATTTCCAATAGAAAATAATTTCCAGTAGAAAAGTTTGCAGAAGAAAAATTTGCAGGAGAAAAATTTTTAGTAGAAAACAATTTCCAGTAGAAAAATTTTTAGTAGAAAAACTTTCAGTAAAAATTCTTATTAAAAATTTTCAGGCAAAATGTTGATTAAAATTTTCAATAGAAAATAATTTCAAGTAAAAAATTTTCAGTAGAAAATAATTTCAAGTAGAAAAATTTTCAGTACAAAAATGTTCAGTAGAATAATTTCCAATAGAAAATAATTTCCAGCAGAAAAATTTTCAGAAGAAAAATTTTTAATAGAAAATAATTTTCAGTAGAAAAGTTTTCAGTAGTAAAATTTCCAGTTGAAAAATAATAATAAGTAGACAAATTTTCAGTAAATGAGCTTAAAAATTTTAAAAGAAAAAATTGTAAAAAGATTGAAAATTTTTCTTTTATTATTTTATAAAAAATTTTAAGCGCATTTTATGAAAAAAATTTGAGACCTAAACGAGTTATAAGCAACACAATATTCGGGCCATAATACACTGATCTGCTAATAGCATATATTAAAAAGAAGGTCATTAGTTTATGAGGTAGTTAAAAAGTTACAAATTTTTCGAAACTTGAAATTATTCCCGTCCATAGAAATATGGTATTATAGAAGATCAACTTTGAAAAGTTCACTTTGTAACAAGTCGAACTTGATTCGCTTTTTACAAAAACCGCCCATTTATCGTTTCGCTATAAATTAATTTCCCTTTTATACAAAAAATATAACACATCATTTTGTATAAAAACTCAATAACTACAATATTATTTCATCAAAATTTGTAGCAAGAACTGACTCTACACATAAATGGAATATTCTCCAATAGTGTGTATGCTCTCAAAATAAGATTAAGACTGAAGTGAAAAATCAACTGAGATAAATGGAATTGGGCAGCTACACTTTTTAACATAAAGCATAGACTCTAAAAAACTCTCTGCCCATAAAAAAATCTATATTTTCATAGTTCAAGGCAATTTTTTCGATTTTTCGATTTTCGCCAACAATTTTATTAGCCGAAGAAGCATCAACATGTTCCCCATTCAGGGTAGCATCCCTTCTTCAATAATATTTTTAAGTTAACCACAATATCAGTCCAGATAGTGGCAGTAGATAACAACAATTCTGCAAAAATTTATCTACTCATCGTTTATCGGTTGTAATCACTTTTAAAGTATCTTAAATGAAAATTTATCTAAAGAATTCTAGCTGCTGGTGAAATTTGTATAATAAAACGAGTATAAAAGCTTTTACCAACCAACACATTTGGTGCACTTAAAATAGATTGAAAATTCAACAAAAAAAATTTAATATATTTTGTACTTTCTTTTTGCTAATTTACATAAAATTTATGAATGTACTTATTTTTTTTGTAAATTATTTGCTATTTTAAAAATTTCAACACCTTTTTTTTACTGAAAAAAAATCATTTTTTTTATTCACAAAAATACGTTTGCTTATAATCGGCTTAGTATGTTTATGAGAGTGAATTTTATTAAAATAGAATTTCTTAAAGGTTTGTTGTTTTTACTTTTATAGTTATTAAACTTGTAGTTTTGTTAATAAAAGTAAAAGCTTTTAAAGAAGACGATTTTAATAGGTTGAAATTGGACGGAATTGCGGCAAACTTTTTTAAAACTATATAAATTTATGTTCCTCAAAATTTAATAAAATTTAAAATTCACAAAAAGTTGGACATTTTTTTAGAAGTAAAAAATATAACTCAAAATTTTTATACTGCAAATTCTTTCTACAGGAAAGTTTTCTACTGAAAATTTTTACTAAACATTTTTCTACTGAACATTTTTCTACAGAAAATTTTCCTACTAGAAATTATTTTCTACTAAAAAGTTTTCTACTGAAAATTTATGCTGAGAATTTTTATTGAACATTTTTCTACTGAACATTTTTCTACAGAAAATTTTCCTACTAGAAATTATTTTCTACTAAAAAGTTTTCTACTGAAAATTTATGCTGAGAATTTTTATTGAACATTTTTCTACTGTAAATTTTTCTACTGAACAATTTTCTTGCTGGAAATTATTTTCGACTGAAAAATTTTGTACTGAAAATTTTTCTACTGGAAATTTTTACTGACAGTTTTGTTACTGAAAATTGTTCTACTGAAAAATTTTCTACTGAAAATTGGTCTACTGAAAATTTTTACTGAGAATTTTTACTGAAAATTTTTTTATTGATAATTTGTGTACTGAACATTTTCCTTTTCAAAATTTTTAGTTAATATTTTTTTACTGATAATTTTTACTGAAATTTTTTACTGATAATTTTTACTGACAGTTTTTCTACTGAAAATTGTTTTACTGAAAATTTTTACTGAGAATTTTTACTGAACATTTTTGTACTGAAAATTTTTGTATTGAAAATTTTTACTGAAAATTTTTTTAATTATAATTTTTACTGAAAATTTTTACTGATAATTTTTACTGAAAATTGTTCTACTGACTTACATAAAAACCATTTTCGAAATTTTATTTATTTGATTTTAGCTTACATAAAAACAAATAATTAAATTTTCAATAAGCCATTTTTCATTTTTAACAACCGAAGTAAATAAGAAGAATAACACCTGATTTAGTAGCGTCCAAAAGAAGCCGATGAAACATTAGAAATATATTCACAAACGTGTAGTCGGTCATTTCGTAGTCGATACATGTAAAAAATAATTGTGATTTTTCGATTATGTTTTTATGCTAACAAGTTCGTAAACTAATAATTAATCGCGACAATCATCAGCCAATCGGCAATAATATTGTATCTTGAGGTCATTTAAGAAAAAACAATACAACAGGTAATAATGATCATAATTAAAAGAAAAAACAATCACAAAATTATCATAAAATGTCTTACGAGCGTGGCTGCATCGGATCACATCGCATTGCATCGCATCGTATCGTACCGTATCGAATGCAGATGGAATAATAAAAATCCGGTGAGCGAATGTTCTGAATGCAAATTACCTCAGCATTTACCGATCGCATAAATTGACGGTGATTATGAACGTGAAATGCTAACTGTTTGTTTTCAGTTACGTAACCACTAATTAATAATTTTAATTTATATGAAGTCTTGTTTATACCTTAAGACTAATTAGAACTGCATCCATCGTTCTTGAAGTGATGGTCTCTGCTTTAAGAGAGCGTAAACTGAACAACGGACGTTTTAATACTCACTTCTGATTGCAACTGCACTTTCATATTTTGCAATTCGATGCACAAACTTTAATAATAAAAATTTTAATGGTTTGTCGAAATTGTTTTTATTCTTTTTTAAAAGGGTTCTGCTCTTTTGCTTTAAGGTATTCGCCGTGCAAAGTTTATGCTCACTGAGCACTGAACTCCGTTGCTTTCGATTGCAATTCAAATTTCCCCCTTTTGAATTTTTAAGATTTTATTATATTCCCCCCAAACAAAACTTGTGCATATCTTAGAACTTTTTAAGGACATTACCACGAAACAGTACGCAATTCAACTCGAAGAGGTTATGCCAATTTCAGGTGATTTTCCACCGCTACCCCAAGGGTTACCCGATGCCATTGCTCTCCATCGATCGCATCTGCATATTTGGGTATGGAACATGCAATTTGAATCGCAATAAACTGCAATAATTTATATTTACTTCTCTTGATTGGAACCATTTAAATAATTGCACCGCTCCATCATCAACATTCCGTCCATCAAGTCGGGTCAATGACAATTGACTGGAAATTGGCTCGTAGCCAATACGAACCTACAATTTTGGTGATTATGCACTTCTGGTTAAACGTATTATTAACAATTCCAATGGCGTGCTTTCAATTCACTTTGAAATTAGCTTGAATTGATGCTGCCACACCTCCGCATACAACGGACAAAGCTATCCATCCATATGGTTTCGATATTACGGGTATGAGGACAGATAAATGTTCACATTGCGCTGTGATGATTGAGACTTTCACAATGCCACAGCGACTTTGGGTTTCAGATCTCAACGGCATGGCGTTAGATAAGTGCACACGCTGCAAGCGGATTATTTATTGTCAAAATGGACAATTTCGTAATATTTCGAATAATTTGTGTAAAATAATTATTTGTAATTTAGTTACCCACATTTTTTTCTACCTTTCAGCTAGATTCACAATGAATATAGAAAAAAATATAATCCATCGAAATATTAACCATTATTTTTATGTCGTGTAGACTTCACGTTTACTTATTTAACGATCAGAATTACTTAATCACAGAAAATTTCGTCTATTTCTATTCTCTTTTGATGGGTTAATGACATTATTTAATTGCGTTTATTTTCCGAACATTAGCGGAATTAAATGGAGACATCGAATTAAATCTGGAATTATCAGGTGGAATTCGAAAGTTACACGACAATTGATTAAAATGTGTTTTTTTTATATTTTCTGAACTAAAAATTATTAGTAAAAATTTTCCAAAAAACTATTGCTCAATATTTTTACTTTTTTCCTAAAAATATTTAAACGAAAATATTTATACTACAATTATTTGTACTGAAATTTTTTTCAATGGAAATTTTTACTGAAAATTTGTTTACGGAAAATTTTTACCTGATAATGTTTACCTGAACTTATTTTACCGACAGAAAATATTTTGACTGAAATTTTACAATTTTTTTGCTAAACATTTTTTTACTGACATTTTTTTACTGAACATTTTTTACTAAAAAATTTTTACTGAAAATATTTTTAGTGACAATTTTTTGAATGGAATTTTTGACTGACAATTTTATACTTAAATTTGTTTAACTAAAATTTTACCGAAAATATTTACCAAACTTTTTACCGAAAATTTGAATCAGACTTTTTTTTTCTAAAAATTTTTCTTAAATTTTTATTTACTAAAAATTTCTATATTGAATTTCTTTTACAGAAAATTTTTACCGAACATTTTTACCATACCATTTTGTCGGAAATAATTACACAAAATTTTTACTGAAAATTTTTTTACAAAAAAGTTTTTTACCAAACTTTTTTTGCAGAAAATATTTTTATTGAAAATATTTTTTACTGGAAATATTTTTATTAAAAATTGTTTTTACTGAACATGATTTTTACCGAAAATTTTTGCTTAAAAGTATTTTTACTGAATATTATTTTTACTAAAAATGATTTTTACTCAAAATTTCTATATTGAATTTCTTTTACGGAAAATTTTTACCAAAAACTTTTACTGAACACATTTTTACTGAATATTTTTTAATGAAATTTTTGACTAAAAATTTCTGACTGAAATTTTACCGAAAATATTTAACGAAAATTTTTATGAAAACTTTTTTTTCTAAAAATTTTACTGAAACTTTAATTACTGAAAATATTTTTAGTGAAAATTGTTTTTACTGAAAATGATATTTACTGAAAATTATTGTTCCTGAAAATATTTTTTTCTGATATTTTTTTACTAAAAATGTTCGTACTGAATTTTTTTACTAAAAATATTTTTGCCTAAAAGTATTTTTATTGAACATTAATTTTACTGAAAAATATTTTTACTAAAAATTTCATATTAAAATTATTTTACAGCAAATTTTTACCGAACATTTTTACTGTAAAATTTTTAGTGAAATTGTTTTTAAGCAATTTTGCTAACTGAAAATATTATTTTTATTGAAAATATTTTTGCTGATATTTTTTACTGGAATAGTTTTTACTGAAAATTTTTTTACTGAATTTTTTTTACTGAAAAGTTTCTTACTGAATTTTTTTTTACAGAAAATATTTTTAATTAAAAACTAATTAACAGAAATTATTTTAATTGAAACTATTTTTATTGAAAATTTTTACTGTAAATTTTGACCAAAAATTTTTACCGAACATTTTTTTTTCTAAAAATTTTCTTAGCGAATTTTTACTAACTGAAAACATTTTTATTGAAAAAATTTTTACTTAAAAGTATTTTTACTGAAATTTTTTGTCTAAAATATTTTTACTAAAAACAAATTAACAGAAAATATTTTAATTGAAACAATTTGTACTGAAAATTTTTAATGAGAATTTTTACTGAAATTTCTTTACTAAAACTTTTTTACTGAAAATCTTTGGAGACCGTTTTTATTTCAAATTTTTACTAACCATTTTTACTGAATAGAAATTTTCATATTAAATACTTAAATTTAGCATAAAAAATTCGCCGAATACAATATTTTTATTTAGATAAATTCTTATCAGTGTTTTCGAATTTTCATACCTTTCAGTAATAATTAAGTGTGAATGTGATGAATACCGAAAGTAGAAAACAAATATTAAATGAACAAATTGCTTGTATTTATTTAATGATGGTTTTTAAACAATGTGTAATAAGAAAATTTTAATGGGGAGAAATTGTAAATAGATACCGCATTAAAAGACGGATTTTTTCAGCTTCTGTGTTATCTAATTAGGGCCTTATCATCTCAGTAAGTGATTGCAACATGCACTCAGCATTTACCGTCTGTGTACGTTAGAGTAAAATTTATTCCTTAGCAAATTTTACGCGATTCATTCAGTTTTTGCTTTAATTCCGGCTGAATAGAAAACAAAATAATTTATTATGGCTTATTCTCAGATACAAATCAAATGAAATGAACAATTGTCACTCATCTGATAATGAGAAAAAAATTTCACATCACACCTGATACTCCATAATCAGCAAGTAAAAATCATTTTAAACCGACCAGATTCCATTTGCAACATGATCTTCGCAGACCTGTCCGCATTTATGAAAACAATGACAAGATTTGAAAAGAACACTCCAAAGACGTACGGGTAATTGTCCAAAAGAAGAATTGCTGAAAATTCATCACTCGAATGACAACATTCACCATTCGCGTCGAGACTAGTCCTCATTCCCAAGCGCATTGAACCGAACTTTTTATCCGTCTCAGTTTAACATTCGTCAAAAAAAAAAAATACCCGCGATTGTTAGTATGGAATATAATTGTCTAAAGAAAAAATTGTTTTTCCTCTAAAATCGGTATACACCTGTAAACGATTTACAGGTATTTGCAGAAAAATCCCACGACTGTGTCTGATCGGCTCATTTGAAAGCGTGGCACGCGCCACAACGAACGCTGAACGTATGTTCGCCTTGTTCTCATATATTCTATCACGTACAAGTTTCGAAACTGTTACTATTACTAAATTAGAAAAGTAGGAAAAACGAGAAAAATATAATAGAAAAAAGTTAACTCCAAAATAGGATCGTACCATCCCCAAGCGATTGGTTCTCGTCTATCCCTTTTCTGATTCTCTTCATTATTATTATTTTTTCCTCAGATGGTTTTTGTATAATTTGAACAAATAATATCCTTATTTTGAATACGTAAATACTCTCTTTATTTATTTATTTCGGCTAGTCACGTTCAGGTTGAATATCGTCTTGGTTATATTTTGAATTAAGAAAACTTTTCTGTAATATGAAATACGGAATTTGGCAAACGTTGTGCAAATATCATCCATGAACGAGGAAATTGTCTTGATTAGCAGCAAAAGGAAATACGTTAACTGCAACAGGAAGCAATCTTGGAGGCTATACAACAACCGGGATGTTAGCTTATCATGGCTGATGTCGGAGTATATGAGAATTTTCATATCCTGGATGGGTTTTTGTAGAATGCATTTTTCAGTAGAGATAAATTTTGATAAGAAAAATTTGCAGAAATGACGACGCAAAATATTCTTCAGCGTCTTTGTAACAACTGCAATGAGATGCGATATTCTTGTTGGATGCATTCAATGACCGCACACATTACAATGACACCTCCTCCGCTATTGGACTTTTTGGTCTCTTTTGTAGCTGTCGTTCACGGTGTAAATTTCATTTTTAATTGCACTCAATATCATGTATTTCGTTCCGCTGCGTTAACTTACGTTACAATTGATATTCAGTGCACGACTGCCTATCACTAATTGCCCCCCAATAACGGAAAACGAATACGAATGCACCCAAAGTGGGTTGGTTTCGCTGCAAAGGTGAGTGTGCATTATGACGTGTTGGATCGTGAATCATTTAGACGCCACGGAACCGCAGTATGCGCTATGCGATATTATTCACTGGCGCTGTCATAACAATATCGCAATATCCCCTTGACCAGTCGCAATACTTATCACCAATTATGAATACCTAAGCATTTTGTAGAATATCACACCTTAAACATAAAGTTTGTATACAAATGAAAATGCAATTTTTTTACACATTTCAATTTTAGAGGTCATCATCAATGACTCAATCGTTTTAGTGCCTCCTCAGTAAAACAATATTCACATCAGTTTTTTTTTATGCTTATTAGCATAAATTTAAACGAACTATTTTGCTATGTACGCGCATAATTTGAGTCTTAGTACTTGGGATAAATTGTTTTCGATCAACAATGGAACTTTGACATTACTTAAATTGCTCGAAACACTTTTATAGAAATTTTCCGAAGAAAACTTATTATAAAAATTCACTCTTACTTTTAGGAACAAGTTTTATTAACAAATTACAGTAAAAGCAAATGTTTTGTAGTGGACCAATGCCTACAGTGTAGAAAAATAAAAATAAAATGCAGAGAAAAATGAGTAGATAAAAAAATGTTTGTATTTAAAAGATTTATTCA
Organism: Atherix ibis; assembly: GCA_958298945.1. NCBI lineage: Eukaryota > Metazoa > Arthropoda > Insecta > Diptera > Athericidae > Atherix > Atherix ibis. The sequence goes on along the minus strand of OY282605.1, from coordinate 21,485,401 downwards.
ATCTTTACATCAATTATGAAGATATTTTCTGTCGTTTGCATATTTTTGAAAAATTTCATGGTGCCAATTGTGAAAGAGTTAAGAAGGCACGTTGCGAATTAAATTTCAGAAAAACGTTAAAACTCATGATAAACAATTATCGATCCAGCAATCGATAAAATCAATTAATGTCGATTTATTATTTTGTGAGTTTTTTTAAATAATAATAATCAAAATATTGACTTATCAAAATACTACTGACGAGGGGCATATGCCGCCACAGACAAGCATCCTCATAGACACGGCGGACCTTACAATCGGAAGGTCTTTTTCAACTACTTCGCTGCATTGGATTTCGTTTTTTCAGAATTTTTTTGCAATTTTCAAATTACAATTCAATCAAATAAGTTAAATGAAATTTTTTTGTTTTGTTTAATAATTGGCTGATTAATTAAATATAGATTAAAAATCGAATTTAATATAAAGCAAAATAACGAACGTCATTCTGTGAGATTAAGAAATGCAACTGCATGCATTGAACGATGAGCAATACAACAAAGTAAATCGTCCTCAAGAAGACATCAAGTTAATGACAGATATTGTCAAAACTTTTTGAATAATTCATTTCCTGAACCTTACATTAAATATTACATGGATAGGCCATGTATACGACAGATTTTCGTATATGTATACGCAATTTTCTGGGCGAATTATTACAGAAGCGGCGAGAAATTGTAACACTTGCATACTTTTATGTAGATTTTTTTATATAGACATGACACCCACTGACATCTAGTTTTCGTAATAGAAATTTATTGAGTTCCAAAACCATCTACAAAAATTAAACTTTTTTGGGGCAATTAAGTTAAATGCATTTTAATTCATGTTCTTGTGTTTATGGGGAAATAATGAGATTCCCCATAAACATCTCAGTTATTGGAAAGAAAAATATAATTTAATAACAACGACAGGCAGTTTTATTTTTTGTACAATCTTTTGATATAAAAAAAATTTATATTTTAGGTTTATTATTTATTTCGTAAATATCAATCAAATATCAAGGGTCTCAATTTTGTATACTTTCGGAGAGTTTTAAAACACGGCATTCTCCATGAAAGTGGTGGTAGCCCACCGAAATGCTTGCATACTTTTGTTGTTTTTCAAGTTGTTATTTTGGCACTTATCGGAAATTGCAAGTGAATGTGTAGTTTTTATGTTTTTTTTTCAAGTATTTACGAAAAAGTAAGTATTTATACAAATAGTTATATTGTTGACAACATTTAATAGGAATTTTTGATTTCATAAAATGAAGTGTTTTATATAAAATTTCGGTCATTCAATGAAATGTTGATATCGTCATTTTTACTACAGAAAATAACAAATATTTAGTTTATGATGTGTCTACATGGTTTTTAATGATTTATTTGGTCCAAAAAGCTATTAAAAAGTGAAAAGTTCGGCATTCAATAAATATAAACAAATGTGATGTTGACCGTTCAATGTTTACCAGAAAATAGTTCAGTAAAGTGTGTGTAAGAAAATTTAAGAGAATAAATTTTTCAGTCTGTTTTCCATTGCGGTTTTCATTGTGTATAAAAATAAAATATATTCGGTAGGCTTATTATTTAAATAAATTTGCTTTCACTTGCTTTATTAGATAATTTTGTAATGCATTCACTAAATAATATTGTTTTCAATTTTTTTTTAGAATATTAGTTGTTCATTATTTAAGCACATTAAATTTTCCACCTTGTAATTTAGTCTTAAAGCATTTGCTATAATGTTGTATACGATTAACTTCTACACATATATTATTAAGAATTTGATGTAATATTCTACGTAATTAATGCTTTATTCTTTAATTTAATTTAAAAGCAAATTCCTAATTAAATTACCATTTCAATTCACAAACGCACATTTATTGTATAATAAAGCTTTCAATATCTACAAATGATTGTTTTTAACATTAAAATTTATATTTACGAATTGTGGTGTGGTTTTAATTTCAATATAATATCACATTCTCTCATTTAATTCATTTTGCATTTTTGGAATTTTTATAATTCTGTTTTAATTAATAAAATGAAAATATAATAAATAAATAAATAATATTTTAAAATAGAATACTGTGTTTTATTGCAAATTTGCCAAAACTAATTCCATTAGAAAATAGACCAAAACCCGCAATAATAAAAAATCGATTTGTTAACGCAGAAATGACATCACATCTAACAAATAGTTATAAACGAACCGCTTCAATCGCATATTGAAGTTTAAAATTGACACCCACTGATTTACGCCGCTTCTGTTATTTTGCATTTGTAGGTGCGTTCTACGAATGTATTGCCAACAAAATTCGGCCAATATTTGTGTGGAGGCCTATCCAGTTCTTCTATATTCCAAGTCCTGAACAGATTTAATGAGACAGCTCAACAAGCAACAGTTAAACGTCGTAGTGACCGAATTGCTCATGTGAGAACCACAAAGATTAGAGAATGAAAATCAATTGCAGCCAAGAAGAGAGCAAAAAGTTGATCGTTACAGGAGAAAGAGAAGAAACGAAAATTTGGAAAATGAACGTTCTCAATTACAAATACATGCATGATTAAATTGTTCAAGTTGATTCTCATTATTGTGGCGAAATGAATGTTGGTTGTCCATTATGTCTGTTCCTAACGTTTTATTTGTAACTAATGTTGATAGATGGCGCTGTTAGCAAACTGCAGAGTTAGATAATCATAATACGTGTAGATGGCGATGTTAGTATTTTTTTTCAATAAACTTTTTAGTACAGAACTGTAATTTGTTTAAAAATATATATTAAACAGTGAGTTTCGTTTATTAAAATATAAATGCTGCTGTATAAATTTCGGCGAAAGCACAACTAATTAAAAATTCATATTTGAGATTATTTAAATTTGTTTGTTTGTTAAGTAAGTTAATTAGTTCACATTGCATTTTAAGTCAAATGGTTTGATTGAAAAATTAAATAGAATTTGAAAAGAATTTTATTGCATATTCCAAAGTATGGATGAAAAGCGCAAGTTGCTGATGAATCGTGCGCGACACAAAAGATGGATGGCGCGCCAAAGTCAAGTTATTCTTCAGCGTTTAACGCCGTCATTTTTGACAGGCTATCGCTAGTTTTATTAAAATTTAATTGAGTTCTTGTATTGATGATTCCCATAAACGAATTTCGTCGTATATTTTAAGATAATCCGACGAGCTCAACCGTTAAATCAAAACAACATCAATTGCAACAATGTCAACCATTATCGTAAAAACAGCTGCCTCTATCAACACATTTACTACAATCGCACAAGGGCTTCAGAATCTGTTCAATTGCAACAACAGCAACAGCAATCACAGCAGCAGCAACACCAACAAAAACAACAAAAATTAAGAAAAATCAACAAAACAAAACAGCAGCAAACCAAGTGCAAATTAACAGCGCGCATGGAGCTTGGTTTTTACAGGTCGAACAGTTATTTACGCTTAATAATTTGACTAGGGATGACAGTAAATTCCGTCATGTAATATGTACCCTATCTCAGGAAATGTTCGGTAGTATTCTAGATATTATCAAACATCCAGATTCGCAGAACAAGTTACAATAATCTGAAGGCAACACTGATCACACGTCACTCAGTCAGTGAAGATAAAAGGTTGGAAAGGCTCATATGACAGCTGCCTAAAAAAACACATTTTTTGCCATTTTGCAACGCATTAAAATTGTAAAAACTATCTACAAAGGGAAGGAGACGTTTTGCTCTTTGAGAGGAGATTTTTTTATTTATTTCTGGGTTAGTGGATACGGCAATAAGAAAAATTATCGTATATGCGGCTCTGAAAACCCACAAATAATTGTGGAAGACCATTGTTTGGTGTGCATTTTAGTTTGAAAGTGTTATAGACCCGCATTTCATTGAAATTTTGTTTACCTATTTGTGTGTAGTTTATATTAACCTGGTACCATTAAAAAATTTACTAAACTAATTTCTTTCGAAGAGAAATTTAGTAAAATTAAAATCTTGGGAAAGAAATTCTAGAAAAATGGTTTTTTTGGGAGCCATTTTTTGGAATTTTTTTCCCAACATTTATATTTTAATAACGTTCTTTTTTTGAAAATTTTTATCATAAATTTTAAGTTAATTTTTTTTTTTTTTGAAGTTTTGAATAGCAAAATTTTTTTGTTTCTTTTATAGAAATTCTTTATTAAAATTTTTACTATTAAGATTTCTTTAATTAAAATTTTTACTGCCAAAATTTTATTTTATTGAAATTTTTCCTTTTTAGTTTTTTTTTAGTTAAAACTTTTTTATTTGAACTTTTTTTTCGGGGTAGTAATAATAATTAAAAAACATTTTTTCCGAAATTTGCTATTCTAAAATTGTTGTGTAGTATTTTTTAATTTGTTTACGACAATTTTTTTACTAAAGCTCTTTTGTAAAAATATTCAATTTTAATTTTCCACTGAAAAATTGATAAATAAATTTTGATAGAAAAATTACCAGAACACTTTTGTGAACATTTTCTGTATCAAAATTTTATTTTATTCAAAATTATTGTACTTTTTTTCTCTTATTTCTTACTTTAAAATTTTCTGTTTAAATTGACAAGTAAATTTTAACAGAAAAATTGCCAAAACATTTTTTTACTTTTAATATTTTACTGACAATTAAAAAAAAATTTTTTACATAAAAAAAGATATTTTTTTGTGAACATTTTTTCTATAAAAATATTAATTTAATCAAAATTTCTTATTTTCATAATATATTCTGTTTAAAAAATTTTTTGTCGGTGTAATAAAACTTTTTATGCTAATTTTTTATATATTTTTGGAAACTTTCAATGACAATTTTTTCACTAAAACAATTGAAAAATAAATTTTGACCGAAAAATTGCCAGAAAATTTTTTACTTCTAATGTTTTACTGACAATTAAAAAAAAAATTTTTTGTGAACATTTTTTCTACAAACATTTTATTTTATTAAAAATTAATTTTTTTTCTAATATCTTCTGTGCAAAAAAATTTTTTCTCCAAACTTTTTTTTCTCCAAACTTTTTGTGCAATTTTTTTTAAAATTTTTGTAAGCTTTAATAACAATTTTTTCACTAAAGCTTTTCGGTAAAAGTAAATGAAAAATAAATTTTAATAAAAAAATTGCCAGACAATTTGTATTACTAAAAATTAAAAGAGTTTTAAGATATTTTTTTAAGAACATGTAGTTTACTATAAAAAAATAATTATAACAATTTTGCCACTAAAGTGGTTTCATGTAGCGATATTCTTAAAATTTCAATTTATTGGTAATATCAGGAAAAATTAAGGAATTCATGATGATAATAATGAATATGGTCGATGCACAAATAATTGACCCAAATTTTGAATTCAATTTAGGTCAATTTTTTTGTTGATTCGAAATGATATATTTTTTGTTCTATTATATTTTCTATTTGCTATTGGAAACAATTTTAAATTGGAATCGATTTCGACCGGAATGCAATCAAATCAATCGAACATTTGAGCCGGTGTGTGCAATTGAATGCAAATTCTCTAAAGCCCCAAATACTCTCTCTAACCTTGAAGTACAACAAAAAAATCTGACTTTTCTTTTTTTATTGAGAATAAATTCATTGCAAATTTAAAATGCATTTCAATGATATTATGGATATTCAATCGTTTACATAATTTTCTTCAATTAAAAGCAAATTCAAGCAAATAAACGAGATTGCATGATTTATTTTTTGGCATACAATCAGAATTTTCATTAGCAATATTTTTTTTAATTTTATTTTTTGAATAAAAACGTTGTTTTTTTTTAGTAAAATTATATGTATTATCTCCAAAAAGCTGATGACTGCATTTATTGATTACGTAATGTAATCGGTAAATAATTTTATTGATATTATTCAATATGGATGGTCAGTGGTAAAAGAGCAGGAAAAATTATTATTAAATAACCAATTGAACAAATATCATTTTTATACATTATTTTATGAACAAAAATAAAATTACTTTCATTTATAATTTTTAAGAAATATTTGAAAAAATTATATCAAAAAATGAAATCTAAAATAAAAAAAAAAACACTGTCTTAGAAATAAGTAAAAGAAATTATTTTCACTATTTTTTATGCAGTTTAAAAGTATAAAAATTATATTGGAAAAAAAATCCAATGAATAATCAATAATTATAACTAGTGGTAATATCGAGTTATCCATTTTGTGGTTCAGAAAGTACAGAGCTCCTTTCATTTGACAGCTGTCAAACATATATATCATCCAAAGTGGCATTTGTTTAGTTTAAGGTATGCCATTTTATAATATGGATACGCTAAATCGCAGAAGATACGCCGATTGGGTGCTGGAAGAACATGTTTTGGATACTGATTTTTCTCACTCAGTATATAGATCAATAATAAAGGGTTATCCATGTCGTGGTTCTGAAACTATAGCCCTTTCATTTGACTGCTGTTAAATATATAAATCATCCAATGAAACATTTGTTTAGAATAATATTTGCCATTAATTAGCGAAAAAGATTGTTTACAAAAGTGATAGTCATATTTTGTACTAAATTTTCTTCTGCGATTGAAGGCCAAATTACAATCCGAAATTTGCAAAGCAGTTATTAAAAATTACCTCTAAAGAATCGAATCTTTGAAGAATTATTATAGAAGAATTTTATTACAAATACTTAATGGCAAAGTCCGAGCAAGATAATATTATAAAAAGTTTATTGAAAACTAAATTTAAAGAATGCTTTATTTAACTTTAGTTTCCGAAACACAAATTAGATCACCTTCTATTTAGAACACTTGCCACTCTATATTAGATCATATAAGAGAACTCGTAATACTAAAAATTTCCAAATTATTTTTTGCAATAACATAAAAAAATTCATCTACTTTGAATATAACTAATTTTTTTAGGTACATTTCCAAAACTTCACCTTCATTTCCTTTGATCTGATACAAAGTTTAATTTTGTTTGCCTTGAATTTTCCTCCTACATCTAAATTCAGATTTTCAATATTCTATCTACTATTGCTAGTATATGAAAAAAAAGAGAAAACTAAAGGAAAAACTAAAACAAAAAAAAGGGAATTTTATGTAAAATAAAAAAAAAATGGAAAACATCAAAGATATTGTGTCAATAAACACACCAAAACACTAAATTGGAAATCTTCGATTAGCCCGAAGCCAAGGATACAAAAATTCAATAAGGCCTTATGAATAAAACCGAATAAGGAAGGCTATTCCGAAGAATTTTTGCAAACTTATTATGTGTCCTCATTTTCGATGGAATAATCTAAAAGGAGAAATGCATATACAAAGAGAAAATCATGATTTAAATTGAAAATTGGTTGGGAAAAAATTTTCCATTTACTAAAGGCAAAATTTTTTTTTGCAATCTTTTTTTTCTTAGTTCAAATAAATTTTTTTCCCTTAAATAATGTATTTTTTATAGTAGTTTTTAGCGTTGAGCAATTATTCTTAAATAAATAATTTGTTTTTGGTAACGAAAATATTCAGTTTTATGCACCACGTTAAGAAGATACTTTTGATGATTTTGGCTTTAAATAAATGTCGTTCTGGTAAAATACCTTCTTGGCGTGTACAATGAAATTTTACACCAAGAATATACACAGAAATAATATAAATACATACAATATATAAAGTCAATAGGTACACACACACACACACACACACAAAACATATCCTATTTCTTTTGAAAACATCCTTCAAAGGACATTCATAAATAAATGCATTCCCTTCAAAAGTAATTACTCAGTTCCTGTACAAACGGATGCGATCATATATCGTTTTTTTTTCATAAATCACAAGCCCATGCACACAGAAAAAAAATATGACCCAAAACTAACAGGTGTTGTCGGTATGTTTCGTTTTCTTTAAAAATGTCAGATCCTTTCTCAAGAAATTCAACATTGAACAAAACGGTCGTCTTTCATTGCCTTTAATATCCTTACTCAAAGGTATTATTATGAAATAAATAATTTCTGCTACAGATAACATTCCTATGTCCTTGTGATTTATGGAAATCCTTAAAAATAAAAATATTCATGAATTATTATACACAGGAAAAAAAAACGTCAGTACTTTAAATAAAATCCACTAGCCTTCTGTCCCCCAACCCCCGCAAACAAAAAAATTGTTAAACTTCAATTTCAAACGAACCCCATCTACCGTCAGCCAAACGACAATGCTGCATAATATAATATGATAAATTTATGGTTGGAATTTAAATGAATTTCCATGAATGAACAGGAGTAATGATAATAATTCAAAAAAGCCTATTTGAGTTATTTTTTTTCGAAATGGAGCAGAAATAATTTTGGAAAAGTCTCCACAAAAATTTACCAACAATCGAAGAGATTCAATTGTTTTTCTTTTTTGTTTATGGTTTTTGTTGGTGTTGTTGTTGTTAATAATAATTGAATTATATCAACATTAACTAAAGGTCCTTATTTAGGATTCAGCATTATTATTATTATTATTATTATTTTTGTTTATTAAGAATTTTTTCCTTCACATCGGATTACGGATTTTATTAATGCCAGTCAAGTTTTGGTGCTTCTTGAATCACAGTCAACAAATCTGGATAAACCAAATTGGGATTTTTACAATCCCTTCGGATGGTTGAAAAAAAAGGATACAAAATAGGTAGGGAAAAAAATTATAAAATATACAAAATTAACGTATACGTTTCAGGTCCTTTTTGTAATCTAGTTCTTGTTAAATTGAAAGAAAAACGTGATAAAATGTTAACTACGAAAATAAACACTTTGAAAAATATCCTTTTACGAAGAGAATATGATTTTTAAAAAAATGATATTTTAGAAAGTGTTTTTTTTAACAGAAAAGTATCAATAATTACACTTAAATATACTTAATTTATTGTTGTTATGGTAGCCGTGGTCTCAGTTGCGGAAATTTTGTCGTTAGTTGAAGGTCAACGAAATTACAGCAGGATTTCTTCTCTAGTGAAAAGTTCTATAATTAGACCGATCCTTCGAACATGCGAGGGTACTTTCTGACGATATCGGATTCTTTTACTAGTGTTATGCAGTGAAGAAAAAAATCATCGTCGCTGTTACCGGAATAATAGGGGCATTCCAAACTATTGGTCTGGGAGTGCCTGAGTATACTGCTTATGACAGTAGAGGTTTAGATAGGCCTCGCCACTGACAGTTGGAGTAATCAGCTTGTAACTGGTTACTGAGCGTAAACTGCCAGTAATGGTGGTGCGTTGATTGAGCGTAATTCAATCCCTATGGTCGTAGGCGACTCGTGGTTTTATATTTACTGGCCGATAAGTCACGTTAAATAACATAATACTGCTACTGGTCAAGGAGTGCCATGGGCAGTTCTGGGGAAATGGTCAGCGAGAGAGAGATATACAGCACCTCAGCTGCTTCACTCCATAATCCCCCCCCCCCCAAATTGTTGTAAGAGTACCATTAGAGGTTCTGGGGAACTAATCATCTGTTCACTGCACCATTTTCTTTTCTCTCGCTTGTCCCTATTAACGAAAAATAGCTAGGGAGAGCAAGACGCAACACCTCAGCTTCTTTTCAAAACAGTCAGCAATCCACTCCGCCTTATTTTAGAGGAAATTTTTTCTCTCTCTCATTTGTCCCTTATTTTAGAGGAAATGGCAAGGGCGGGCGAGACGTAAAACCACAGCTCCTTCCGAAAATAGTCAGCGGTTCACTCCACCATTTTTTTCTCTCTCACTGGTCCCTAATTTTAGAGCAAATGGCCTGGGCGAGCGAGCAGCAACACCTCAGCTACCTCTCAAAACAATCAGCAGCCCTCTCCACCATTTTTGATTGGTCTAGGAGTCCCAAAAGAAAGGTTTTGCACCGCAGCTCCTTCTCAAATTAGTAAGCGGTCCAGTCCACCATTTTTTTTCTATCACTGGTCCCTTATTGTAGGAAAATGGACAAGGTGACCGAGCAGCAAAATCTCAGCTACCTCTCAAAACAGTCAGCTCTCGTCTCCACCATTTTTGATTGGTCCCAAGAGAAAGGTTTTGCACTTCAGATGTCTCCTACAAGTCAGCGGTCCAGTCCACCATTTTTTTTTTATCACTGGTCCCTTATTTAAGGAAAATTAACAAAACGTGGGAGCAGCAACACCTCAGCTACCTCTCAAAACAGTCAGCTCTCCTCTTCATCATTTTTGATTGGCCTAGGAGTCCAAAGAGAAAGGTTTTGCACCTCAGATGTCTCCTACAAGTCAGTGGTCCACTCCACAATTTTTTTTCTTCGCTAGTCCCTTATTTTAGGAGAAATGGCCAAGGCGAGCGAACAGCACCATTTCAGCTACCTCCCAAAACAATCAGCTTTCTTCTCCACCATTTTTGATTGGTCTAGGAGTCCCAAGAGAAAGGTTTTGCACCTCAGCTCTCTCCTACAAGTCAGGGTTGACTCCACCAAATATTTTTTTCTGTCGTTGCTTCTCTTTACTTTGAGATTCCGGCATTTTTATTTTTCTATTTCAAATGAATTTCTTTTTTGCTACTGAATTTTATCCTATCGCCAATTTTGATACTCTCCAAAACCATTTCCTCCCTCTTCCTCCAGCTTGCCAAAAAAAATTAATTCTTTTTGAATAATTTTTTTTGTTTATATTATTTCCTCCCTTGAAGAATTTAACAATTTCAGGTGTTTCCAATTAAAATTTTCCATCATCTGATTTTTTTCTTTTATGTTAAATTCTTCAAGTATAGCCCTTCCTTCCCCCTTTCCCCTTCACTTACGAGTACTAGTAAGCAAACATGCCCAGCCCAAAGTATTGAAAAAGTGGTCTCTGACTACAGTCTACAGAACTTAACGTTTGTTAACTTCCTTTTCCTAACTCTTTACTCTGTTCGTCCTTTATCCATACTTTACCTACGCCCAAAATATATTTCTATACATATATTATCTTGTTTATAACAATAAGAATATATGTGATTGAGAAGGAAAAATTTATTTAAAAAAATATTGTTATGCGAAAAAAAACCTTATCTACAATAAGGACCCACGATTGATAGTTACAAATTGTTAAATTTTTTAATATAAAAAATGTTTTTATCAATTTTCCTAATGGTTTCTTAGAAATCCTTTTTGTCCTAGGAAATTATTTATGTAAAAATTCAATATTATTAAAGTATAAGCAAACAATTCCTTCATTGTTGATAAACATAAGCACACGTGCGTGAACAGGTAATTTTTTTTTCTTTATTATACTCTTCAGTTGACTTAGATAAATACGAGTACAATCAATAAAGGGGGGACATGTACCGTAAAAATTTTATAAATTCTGAGACATGATTGATTTGATATCAAAACTAAAGTTCTACAAAATATTGTTATCTGTGCAAATACAAGTATTATCGGTTAGTAAATAAACCATTTAATAAATTTATGTACTGTACATAAGAGTACATGTTTGTATATAAATCGAATTTGTTTACGTAAAAGCCTTGTAGAATTCTCTTATTTTCATAAATTCCGATTATTTTTCGCCTTTCATATTTCATATTATTTATTATTGTGTGGATGATATTCTTCAGGCTCATTGCAAATGCATATCACGAAATTGTGCAAATTTGTTTATAAACACGATACATTGAGATGATTATGGAAGAAACGGTAAGATTCCATAAAGAAAACAGCACGTAACCAGTTGTTAGCAGTCGTGACAATAAGTCATGTTGCACTTACGACCAGAACCAGCACAGTTAAAAAAGTGACACTGCTTCTCATAGCGTTCGTTCGTAATCACATCTGCTCGTTGGGCGATGCAAAGACGTTCATACTCCCTCTCGTAGCAAAAATACAAATCACATAAAAGAGGGATGGTGAGAGATGAGCGTGTAGAGAGAGCAGAAAATTTTTGCAATCAACTCTTTTTGAACAATTTTATAAGAATTCAAATTATTTCACTTGCTTTTAACGTACACACACAGTAGGGGCCGTAAAAATTAGATTTTCTGATGATGCGGAAGGAGAGAATATGATTTGTTTAACACGAACTACTTGTACTTGTTGCTTGTTGAACGAGTTTACAATATTTTCATAATTTTCAATTTTCAATTTCATTACAACAAAAAAAGAACTGAGTCTTACAGTAGTCACCAATGATCGGTAATCGTGAAAATATTAGAGTCCCGAGTATTGATTGAAGGGATTTCACATATTTACTACTAATTTTTTTAATAATACTTATTTTACCCAACTAACTTTGAGAAATTAATTTTGAGAATGTTCCAAATATCACGCAAGAAGTAATTTTGATAGAAAATACAGGTTCATGATTAAAAATTCTAAATTTATTACGAATTCATAAAGTATACAATATAGGTTTTTATTGCTGACATATACGCACTCTTCTGTTTATATTTTCCACGACCAAATTCGCATAAATGTGACTGAAATTCGTTGATACAGCGTTCAATTTCCTCCTTTTTGCAACAATTTAACACTTAATTTTGATTTGTTAGGTCTCGTTAGTGTTTTTACTCCTTAAGATTCTTTAAAAAAAATTGGAGTTAATCTAGTTTACTTTATAGATTTAAGACTTTTTTTTCTTAAAAAACTTAGAATATTGTTGTTATGACCATAAAAAGGATCAGAAAATAAATGGTTTTTCTCTACGAAAATATGATCTTCCGTGTAGCTCTCGAAGAAAAAGTCCAATACCATCAAATTACACGATTTTGAAAAAAGTCAATTAAAAATACAAAATCTCCAAATTACGTGTCCCGGAAACTTTAAGGGCAATAAAACAAAATTTTGTCCTGTTGTGTGGCTTGTAACGCCATCTTGTTTAGATTAAAAATATCGGCAATCATATTGCCATAGCGCTCAGAATTAGCGGTAATGTTTTTTCTCTCTTATTTTTTAAGCAACACACCAGCCAGTATCTTTTCTTGAATACGAGTACAATAGCCTCTCCACAGTTACTTGAGGGTTTTTAGAGCCCCATAAACGACTATTTTTGGTATTGTCGTATTCAACAAGCGAGAAATGACCTTCTTTATTAAAAAATATTCTGCTCATTACATAATAGGTTAAAAGAAAAGAAAATGTTTGAAATAAACACAAAACAGGCAAAAATGCACACCAGAGAGTCACTTTTTGTGGATACAATGGTCTCTCCACAGCCACTTGTGGGTTTTTAGAGCCCCACAAACGACTATTTTGGGTATTATCGTATCCAACGAGCGAGAAATGACCTTCTTCATAAGAAAATCTTCTGATCATTCCATGATCGCTGTCAAATGATAGGGCTGCACTTTACAAATTACGAAATGGATAAGATTTGGGTGAGGCAACATTTTCAATGACCCCTTATATATGGGTTGCCCCAAATTTCAGACTATCGCGACATATTAATCCAATTTCTTGTGCCTAATTTTGCAAGATACAAATATGAACGAGATGTGGTTTCAACAATACGGTGCCACATACCGCACAGCCCGGGAAACAATTGAATTATTGCATGAGTTATTTTCTGGCCGTGCAATTTCCCGTTCTGGTGATCAGAATTCGCCGCCCAAATCATGCGATTTAACGCCGCTGGACTTTTTTCTTTGGGGTTTTTTGAAGTCTAAAGTTTATGCCAATAAATGACATCTTGGGTTTTTGAAGTCCTTTGAAGGAGCAAATTGAGGGCTGTATCAACGAAATTCAGCTACCTGTATTTTCTATCAAAATTACTTCTTGCCTGATATTTGGGACACCCTATAGATAATATTATCATCATCCATTGAGGGCTACTACTACCATCTGTTGAGAATTATGTGCACTGTAAAATTTATTTTATTAATTAAAAATATATGACAATTTTTATAGAATTTTAAGAAGAAATTATTTGGAATATTTTAAGGGATAAGAAAATGAGATGTTTGCTTTTCTTATCTTTAGGATCCTGACCGATATCATTACTCCATAATCTCCTCCTACCATTAATACTACCAACTTCTTAACTAAAGAATTAAAATGTAAACAAAATTATGATGAATCAATTTTGCCACAACATAATGGAATATTTTTTAAGTTTGCTTTCTTTTTTAATAACATTTTTAATGGATTTTTTTTTACAGGATATATTTTCATACATTATTGTTACTATAAAATGGAAATAAAATAAAAAAATGAACACAATCAACATGGATTTGCACTTTTCGTAATAATGTGTCCGTCTTACTACGGTAGCGTGAAAATCGTATTGGCTTATGAAAATTATGCTCGTAAATGTTTCTGTTAATTAAAATGGAAATTGCTGAATTCTTGTATATGAAATCTAAAAGTTTGTAAAATTAACTCATAAAACGCGGTTAATTTTGAATAAAAGTTAATTTAATAACTCATAAATTAACTCTTATTCAACAAGTGTAATTTTTCAAATTGTCTTATTCTGTAGTTTTATGGTCGCTTATTTTATGACAAAAGACCAAAACAGTCAGCGGTTCACTCAACCACTTTTTTTTCTCAAAAAATAGAGGCATTTTTTTCATCTCAGCTTAAATAAATGTCGAATAATGAAAAATTTTTAATTATTATTTTTTATTATTTAAATAACGCCATCTATTGTAGATTTTATTGAAGAAGCTTTTTTTTAAAAAAAATTATTTTTATTATAAATTTAGAAGATTTTTAATTTATTTTCGTCGCGGAGGAAAACCCCATCAAGAAAATAGAGGCTTATCCATTTTATAAAGTCGGAAAGTACAACCCAGTCATTTGACAGCTGTCAAACGTATTCGTTTTCCAAAGTGACATTCGTTTAGTTCATAGTTTGACACATATGCGAATATATAGGAAATATAGTTTAACGCAGGAGGTATGCCGGTCGGATTCTGGAACAACTAGTTTTGAATGGTGATTTTCCAGAACTCCATATAAGGTAAGATTTTCGCATAAAATTTGCTTTTGTGATGAAGCTCATTTCTGACTCGGTGAATACGTCAACAAGCAATCTTACCGCATATGGGGCTCTGAAAACCCACAGCTTTCTGGAGAGAATTCATTGTATCCGTAAAAAATTACAGTGTGGTGTGCATTTTGGTCTAAAGGTGTCATTGGTTGGAATTTTTTTTTAAATGAAGACGCAGAGATCAGCACTTCAATTTTGAGCAAAATGAAAAAAAAATAATCAAAAATTTACTTCAAAAGAATCGAGTCCTGCCAGAAATCTGAGTGAAGTTATATTTCGTACTCAATGGCAAGGTCTAATCTATATAATTTAAATAATTTTTATCAAAATCTGAATTTAAATGTGTTTTTAAGTAAATTTTACTTTCTAAAGCACAAATTGGATAATCCTAATTATAATACGCAATGGTTATATGGGAACTGTACACAAGCTCGGACCTTAGAGAACTTCACAACCTCGATGGTCCCTTATTTTAAGAGAAATGGGCAAGGATAGCAAGATACAATACCTCAGCTCCTTCCCAAGATAGTTAGCGGTCTATTCCACCATTTTTTTCTCGATGGTCTCTTATTTTAGACGAAATGGCCAGGGAGAACGAGACGCAAAAGCTCAGCTTCTTCATAAAATAGTTAGCGGTCCACTCCACCATTTTTTTCTCGATGGGCTCTTATTTTAGAGGAAATGGCCCAGGAGAGCGAGACGCAGCAGCTCAGCTACCACCTAAAACTCTGAGCGATCCACTCCACGATTTTTTTGCTCGATGGTCTCTTATTTTAAAGGAAATAGCCAGGGAGAGTGAGACGCAACATCTCAGCTACCTCCCAAAACAGTCAGCTGTCCTCTCCACCATTTTTGATTGGTCTAGGAATCCCAAAGCTCTCTCCTACAAGTCAGAGTTGACCCCACCAATTTTTTTCTCTCTTATTGATCCTCTTTTTTTGTGATTCTGGCGTTATTATTTTTCTATTTCGAATTAATTTCCTTTTTTGCTTCTGAATTTTATTCCTAAATATATATGCAATGGTCTTTTCCATTCGTTATATCGGAACTGCATACAACCTCGGACCTTAGAGAAGTGCATAACGTCGGACCTTAGAGAATTGCACAACCTCGGCTTTAGTAAATGCACAACGAAACGCGGTCCAGCTTCTTTAATTCGGCAGGCCTAGACAGGACTAAAGATTGTTACGTATTTAATGATAATAAATTAATAATATCTTTTTTTTTTTACTTTTCATCTAAGCAACATTAAAAGAAAAAACCTAACAAAAATATTTAAAAATTAGAATTATAATTTAAAAATTTGTTCAAAATTTTTAAATTTAGTGTTACCAATTAAACTTTATATTATTTATGAACAAATATAAAATGGTTATTAATGATTAAAAATTCAATAAAACAACTAAGGGGAAAAAATAAAGACAAAAAAAAATATATTCAAAAGAGTTTTGATTAATTTTAGTTACCATAAACAGACAAAAAAAAATTTGACATTTTTTATGATTTTTGGCTTAAAATAAAAAATGCCCCCAAAAACAAACAACGCCACTGTATGCACTCCTAATGAATTGCTTACATTTAAAAAGTAGAGAAACATTTAATTTAAGATGGAAAATTTGATTTCCTGTAATTCCTCGAACTTTTGATTGTAAGTTTTAGAGGACAATGCTGATCTTAGGACCCTTTCTGATAATCGTTACCAGGGTGCGAGGCAAGGGAAAACCGAGAAATTCACTGAGAAATACAAACAAAAATCAAAACACAATTGACTTGTTGTGTTCTTCTTCGTTTATTTTGTATAAAATCATTTCCGTTTTAAGTCGACTTGAAGAAAAACCATCAGAAAAAATGCCAAGTCAGCTGGCCAAAGATTGTCGGTAGTGTAGACTGACCTTTAAGTGAATCATGAAAATGACTAATGCTTCAGAAGGAGACTTACACGGCCCCCGACAGCTCCACAACCGCGGCTATTATTGATTGGGATACGTTCAACTGTGCTGTTATCGTATCGCATGGTAAAGGAGCGTCCAAAGAAGGAGAACAACTGAAAAGGTCTTAATACCAATCTAGAAACCAGTTTTTATAACCATTAGTGTATGTGGGTGGGGGCAGGGGGGCGGTTAGTACAATATACATAAGTTAAATTTGTGGTTGGAGTTTGTGCAAAAGTGAACAGAAACTTGAAACTTACGAAAGATTAACCCGCGTTTCGTCTGCGCTTCAAACGCTACCCGAATGGGTAAGGTCTGAGTGAGTGCAGACGAAATGTACTCGAAAGAGTTCTGCAAAATGTAGTCTGTCGGAATGACTGCCACTGTTTAATTCGCTACAGAACAGACACACGAGTATCTTTCATGCCTAGGATGGTGGTGGTATTGTATCGAAAGATCTGTGGACCTCTCTACCTGTACTCTGCTCTAAACCGGTTTTTTCTCGTGTACATTTGGTGCTCACTAATCTGATGAATCAATGGACATCAACTTTGGGTAAATATACGAGTACTACCTGGAATTGTGCTCAGAATATTTTGGGAGGAGACGTCATTTATCTGCTCGACTGATGTGATCCAAAACTGTCGGGCACAGCTGCAAATGAAAAATCCAATAAACTCCATTGACTAATTTGCATATTTTCATTTTATTCGAACAGTTGCCATCAACCCTTTTCGTGCCGGAGTCTATCCAGAACAGAATAAAATTCATTTCAATGTCGGCAAAGAGTACTGCGCACTCGAATAGACGGAATAATTCACCTGCAATGTTGTGTGCATTCTACTTCCTCACACCTCCTGTACCCTTATATGAAATCTTAGACTTCTTGTGATCATTCATGTCATCTGCTTTGCATATACGACCAACCCGATGGAAATAATGTTCGCTGACATGTTGTGTCACATACTCTAAAGTGGATATTATTTCTTGTAGTTTTGCCTTCTCACAAAAGGGGTAAATGCCCTTCGAACTGACCCAAATTGTTACAATCATCAGCCTGGAATTTCCGCTCCTTACAATAAAAGCTTTGAACATTTTACACGCACCCAACTTCTTTCTTAATGATATTAATTATTTGATTGCATTTCCTCTTATTATCAAATTTTTTTATCAGAAATTTTTCCGTTTTTAATGCTTCATTTTATCAATAAAAAAAGATAAGCAGCTTCATTTGTTTGTTTAGTTATTATTTAATTTAATCAAACTTGATTGTTGACTGTTTATTTAATGGAAAGGAAATTTTCATCAGTTGATAAGGATTTTTTTTCTTCGATAAATACTCATACATGAACAGGTGGTGGTGGTGGTGTGAAAAATACATTTTTTTAAGTGATATTATTGCAGAGGAGCCTGAGAAGAACCACGGGGTCCCGTCCTGTCATAGTAAATTATTTGTTGTTTTTTTTATTAACAACAATATTAAAATTATATTAAATTAAATATTTCTTTTACGAAAGTTTACGAACAGATATCTACAATGAGTTGCATTAAAAAAAACTGACCGGCAAGTCCCCCACCCCCCACAAACACAAAACGGTTTGAAAACCTTGCACATTTTTATGAATATTTTTTTTAAATTTAGGTCTTCATTTTAGCATAATTGAGGGAAATTCAAATTAAGCATTTTTTTTAAATTTACTGGTTAAAATTTTTTTTTTGAAATTTACTTGTGCGACAACAGTTTGGGCCCATTAGTTACTCATCAACAGGTATATTCATTAGAAGGATTTTAAGAATTTGAAATGGAAAAAATTAAGCAATCATTAAATTAAATGTACTTTTTCAAGGACTGTTTCTAGAAGAGGAAGTGGAGGATAGTTTTCGAATGAGGGGATAAGTATGATTGGAGATAAAAAACAAATGGGAGATCACGATGAACAAGAGTATTGCGCATATAAAAAGGAGCTTCGACCATTGTACGGAGTATTTTTGATTGAATAGATTGGATTTGACCGGATTTCTAGTCCGTAAGTCCATATTGGTTTTAGTAAGTTTTAGAGTATTTTTCTAGAAGTCCAAGTATTTTTAGTTTTGTATGTGGATTCTATGTCAAGCATATTTCTAAATTCAGTTCTAGGTAGCAAAGTACAGTGTGTTGTGGTATAGCACTGACATTAAGGTATATGGGAGGATATGGGTCAGTTCTGGAAGAACTTTTATTTACTAGCTCATAAACCAGTTTTGAAGGACTTGGATTTGGATAATTTCGGAAGCATGTTGGAAACTTTCGCTTGCTGTAAGGCAGACCGTTTGGATGTGTAAAAGTTGTAGAGGATGGGTGAAAGTAAACTTCCCTGTGGAACACCAGTAAATATCGTAGAGATATTGGAGAGTTCATTGGATTCCTTTATTTGAAAGTGTCGGTTGGAGAGGAATAATTTTAAGACTCTGAAAAAGGCTAAAAGAAAGGTAAACGTAAAGAAAAATTATGAACTCCAATTCTTCTTGCATATCACAATTATGCATTAGCACGAGTTTTAATAACCAAAAATATGATTGGAACTATTCACGCATTATTCGTTGAGTTCCATTAAATAAATGATTATCCAATTTTTTAGGTTCTCAAAACCTCATATATGACAACTTTATTTATTGACGTCTTCAACGAGTGAGAAATGAGTCTCATCGCTGGAGTAAATATTCTCCGAAACGGGGCTAAAGCTTAGATTAAATCATCTGTGCAATGCACGATTTTCTCCTGCAAATTGTTCGCTGTTAAATCGTTTAATTCTATGAACAGTTCGCCGTTATATTGCATTGATCGTGTACTTTAACGATTTTTTCTCGGGGACAAGTAGCTTTTGCACGTGGCAAGCATAGAGAAAGGGGCATGTTCGTACATATATTAAATCTAACGTCATTCATATTGCCTCTTGCAAAGTCGTCATTTGTGCGTTGTTTATTTTGACATTTGACAGTATATTTATTAATTCGTATTTATTTTTTATATGATAAATTTTTTGATAATTTATGATTAAATTAAATTAAATTTATCATATAAAGTGAAGATTAAATTTAAATATATACTGAAACATGGTGGACGTACATCTTCTCTTCTGTCAAACATGTACGAAACGAACAAAATATGGATATTTGCTAGATACTCGTAAAAAATCGGTCATTTTAGGCAACGAGCTCAAACATGCAGTTCGGATGAAAATTTTTATTATTTCGCAGTGAGAATTGTATGAAGAACGTTTGTCTATTCGCGGAACAATTGTGTGTTACTCAACCAGCTATTTCCATGCGTCTGCGTGCCATGGGGAAGATTGAAAAGATCGGAAAATGGGTGGCGCATGAAATGAACGATAGGTAGATGGAGCGACGCCAAAACACAAGCGAAATCTTGCTCGCCAGACAAAAAGGAAAGTCGTTCTTCCATCGGATGTTAACATACCTTTTTTTAACTAATGGTTATATGAATCATCGAACAAACTTGGCTTTATTGCTGCGAAACGTTGCCAAAGACTTTATTGAAAGGTCCTCACGACACTGTTTATGTTCCATCGTGAGCAAACGCGGTACCCATTTTGCACACAACTTTCTCCTGTACAAATAGCTTTCAGTCAATATACTATGTACAGCACTTTTTTAAATGCCAATAGTATGTCTGCTAGCTCGCGTACTTAATTCACCATTTCTAGCGTTGTCACCCTATTTGGGTGCCCACTGCAATGTTCATTTTAGCAGCACGTACGATCCCATGCAATATTTTATAATCGTAAACGAAGGATCACACTACTCCAGAGTAGAGTCTAGCTCGGCTTTGATATTGGTTGGACTGAGACCTTTACAAATTCACTGAGACCATTCACTATTAATGGGTCAAACAACGCAGGGTCAATAAACTTCAAACTTAATTTTTTTTTAAAAAAAAAAACGTCAGATCGGGTACTTCTGGGACTACTCTTATATCTTTGACAGCTGTCAAATGACAATGCTGCACTTCCCGAATCACGAAATGGATATTTAAAAAACAAATTGCCATTTTTTAAGCATACAATTATGTCATTGCAATATGAAAAAATATTTTTTTACGTCTGCCAAAGAAAAATCAGTCCATATAAAATTTTAACGGATCTTAAAGTTAATAAATAATTTAGTCAACAAAAAAAAAATCTACTGTATTTTTTAAAGTAAAGAAGTTATTTTTAAATAAAATAATCAAAAAAACAACGGAATACTTTGAGAGTTCATCATCTTTTCTGGTCTATTTAGAATTAAAGATTCATATTCGCCTACGCTTTTTAAAATTCTATATTTCGCTTCCTGTCAATTTAATTTCGATAAATATCTTATTTATATAGTCATCTTCCGTTTTTATGTAGCGACAAAGTATATTCAGGTAAAAGAAATTTATCCTACCGGTAACTAGAGTATCAAAAAAATATCACCAATTTAGTGACTTCGTTCTTAAATAAATGTTGCTATAAAATTTTTTGAATAGAGCACCTTTACCAGGTGAATATGTATAGATACATTTTCGATCGATCGTCTGCTTCTAAGACGTCTAATCGCACACGTCTCTAACGTGCAATATTTTCCATACAATTTATTGAGATTCTGTTCATTTTGAGTATATTTCCGTATAAGTTTATCTATTCGGTTTCTGGTATGATTAAATATTGAATACGATATAATAAACAGCCACCCACATCCTCCATTTATGCTTAGGCATGATGAGAATCGATGAGAATTGAAAATGCGGGTATCGTCCTTCAAATAAGTTCTATGTGCACACACACTACGAATTTATATGTTCACAATCCATGAAAGAACTGATCTGCGTGGGCTGAGAGTTTTCTTCATTCATTGGAGAACATTCAACATGAAAGATGCTGCTGCATTCGGAAGTGCATGTTGAATGTGAATGCAAGTGCATGGGCGGCGGCATAGCCGTATTCTTGCTTTAACAAATACGATTCCTCATCAAACAAGGCAGAATAAATTCAATAATAAAGTAAACGTGATTTCGACGAAATTTCTGTATTCCGGAAAGTTACTGTGTTTCAATGGGAAAATGTTCGCTACTAAAGAGAAGTTATTGAAAATAAAAAACAAAAACTAAGATATGCATTCGTATTCCTACGATAATATTGCATATTGTGCAATAAAGGATACTCAGAAACAGCACAAAAATATCATTATTCGAAAGGTTACAAGAAACCAAAGGACTGTTGTTGGTGTTAAAGGTAGTCACACTCACGGGTATGTTTTTGAAAAAGTTTTGTATTTTTAAATTAGTTTTTTTTTCTTTAAAGCGTTATCCTGTAAAAGTTAAAACGTAAATGGGTAAATAAAAATGAAAGTACATAATTATCCATTTTGTAGTTCTGTCATATGACGTCTTTTAAATGTATTTATCATCTATGGTATTACTTGTATAGGTTAGGGTTTGCCATTTTACATTTTACATTACGACACGTCCTTGTGAAAATTTTTACAAAATTGATAATTTAGACTCGATGGAATATGAGGCTCTGTTAACCCACAACAAGCCATTGTATCCCCAAAAATTAACTGTGTGGTGTACATTTTTTTAAAGTGTCATTTCTTGGCTATATTTCTAACTCCAGGGAATATGAGGCTCTGTTAACCCACAACAAGCCATTGTATTCCTCAAAAATTGACTGTGTGGTGTACGTTTTTTTAAAGGTGTCAAGGACGAATAATTTCTCGGTTTTGGTAAAGTCAAGCGATTGTACAACGTTCAACTTTTTTTTAATAGGCTGTATTTCCGATCTTTACATACCCCAAACTTTATAAAACCCTCAAATAATAGCTGAATTACAACCCGAACTATGCGAAAAAGTCATTAAAATTGTTAAAACACCGAGCGCCGCATCCGCGTAAAAACTTTTCACAAAATTGGCGACTTTGCCGTAGCCGCGTTGCGCACTTTAAGAGGATTGCAACATTTCTCACTTGATATGAGGCACTGTTAACCCACAACAAGATTCTGGATAAGCCATTGTATCCCCGAAAATTGACTGTGTAGTGTGAATTTTTGAAAGGTGTCATTTCTCGGCGATATTTCTAACTCGAGGGAATATGAGGCTCTATTAACGCACAACAAGCCATTGTATTCCCCAAAAATTGACTGTGTGGTGTGCTTTTTTTTTAAAGTTGTCATTTGAAAATTAAGGAGGAGAAACCATTACCATCTCTTCTGAGCGCTTTTCTCGTATGATTAGTGACATTTTTTTTAGTCTGAACTTGAAGATTTTTATCTGCCTTATATGTGATTTTTACGAAACGACGCCTCAAATCATACAACACGATAAATTTTGGCTTTTTTGTTCCAAAAATTTTCAAGGACGAATAATTTCTAGGTTTTGGGTGATGTCAACTGGCCTTCAAAATCATGCTATTTTACTACAGGCCGTGTTTACAACCTATGCAGACAACCCCCAAACTTTATAGCATTTAAAAACCATCAAATAATGGCTAAATTACAACCTGAAATGTGCGAAAATGTCATTAAAAATTACCTCGAAAGAATCAAGACCTGTAAAAGGACGTTTCGTGGCGGCCATTTAAATAACAGTAAAATTTTTGGTTGCATAATGGCAAGTACCATATAATATAAAAAAAATAAAAAATTTATTAAATTTCTAAATTTTAAGTATAATTTATTTAACGTGACTTTCCAAACAACAAAATGGATAATCGTTAATTAAAGACATTTCATTCGTTAAGTTTTCGATCATCTTTAAGAGTAAAAAGATCATCTTTTAAGACATTTCAATCTTAGTATCTAAAAACTTATTTTTTTTATTTTTTTAGTAAACTAGACAAAAAGTTGAATGACTTACAAAGAGCGTAAAATTGTTTTCGATGCGAAATTTAACCAAATCGAATAGAATTAAATTAATGATTGTATGGAATTCAGGTATCGACAGTATAGAAATTAAACTAATTAGTAATGGCAATCATATTAAATCGTATATAAACGCTTAGAAATGTTGTGTGTCCGCAAAAAAATTTTACTTTATTTAAAAAAAAACTTCAATTTTTCAAACACTTTTACTTTCAATAATGATCGTGTCCATTTCCCAATAATATTGTGTACGAATCAAGTTAAATATTAAATGTGCAATTGAGACTGTTGACAATATATATAGAAAATAATATTACTTACCTACTGGTGCGTTTTTAGAGCTCAACAATGGACTCATTAATTCTTGTAATCCAATATTATCTGCACAAAAACTGATACTTGAATATATAACAAAAACGAACCCAACAACTAAAAATGCATAAAATGCAACAAAAAACAGAAAACGCATACACATATACTTATTGCAGTTATTATATAAAAGTGTGGGTGGCTTTACGTTACATGAAACATCATCGACAATAACGAAAAGAAAATTTATTCACTTAAATTATGTTCTTACGATAATCCTCCGAACTCAATATTTAAAACAAAAACTTTTTTCACAAGACAAGCAATTTTATTTCCTTTTTTCTTTACATCCTTTTTATTTTTTTGGATGAATTCTTTATAAATCTCATTGAATATTTGTAGAAAAGAACAAGGAAACAACTACTTCTTCCTTGAAGGACATTACAAAATGCTACATACTTTATGAAAAATTAAATAAAAATTAATTAAATTACGAATAAACAAAAAATGGATCGTAGTACAAAAATATGGTAAATTATTGTAGGTATTTAGGGGAGGATGGGGTGAAAAAAGGTGATGAAAAAAAACCAGAAGCCATACCGGAAGTTGGTAATAAGCAACCAATTACTTACTAACTCCTCTTCCAGGTAAACCAATTGTTTTCTTTCGCTCTTTTTTTCCATTCAATTTTTTTTTATTAAATACTTATTATCCTTTTTAATATTTTAATTTAGAAATTTTTTTTTTTGATATTAAATCATTTAACTTTAAATTAATTTATTTAAAAAAAAAAAAAAATCCCCATTTAAATCACTAAAAAAAAGTTTCGTTAATTTTTTTGTTTGTTTTTCTATTTTATTTTTATTGTTCTTGTAATATAATGATATTAAATATAAAAAATTATTTTTATTAGAATCGAGTTTGACATTTACTTTTAAATTTTTTTTTATTTATTTATTAAATATTATTAAAAAGAGTTATACAATTTTGTGGTTCGGAAAGTAAAGTTAAATAAAATATACGTAAAATTATGTTTTGGATGAAATCTTTATTTTACTATATTTTTTGGATCTTGCCATTATGTAAAGAATTAAAATCTTGAAGATCTTAGACATCTTCCGGAACGCGATCCATTTGAATAATTTTCAATACATTTCGGATTACCAATTACCAAAAATTTGGTCATTACCTAACGGATGCTGATTATTCTTGAGTTTTTATGAAAATTTCAGTATTCTTGAGATTTTACGTAGCTTCATAGGAAAAAAGGGCAAATTGCGTCAAATCTCACGATCTTAAAGGCAAATTGACAAAGCCAAATCTGGAAATTACACGTCCGGGGAATACTAAGCATAAACAAGCAAAAAAATTTCATATTGATTGGGTTGTAAAATCATTTTTTTTTTAAAATCACACGTGGTCCAAATTAAAATCTTTAAGTTAAGACCAAAAAAAGTCGGTTATCATTCGGTCATAGCGTTTAGAAGTTACGGTAATGTTATCTTCTTATTTATTTTTAAAGAAATACCAGCCAATAACACCTTCAGATCAAAATGCATTTTGTACAGCTACAGTTTGCGAATATAATAGTGTCTACAGAATAACTTGTGGATTTTCAGAGCCCTATTTACGGCAATTTTGCTGATTAACAAAACCACCGACCAAGAAATGAACCTCATTACTGAAACAAATAATCTCCTCGTTAAGTGTTAAACTGTAATATTTAACGCTTAAAAAAGAGATTTTGTAGAAAGTTTTTCAAATATTAACGTATTGTTTAGTTTAAAATGGCAGATCTGTACTTTCTGAACCACAAAATCCACACATACACACAACCCTTGTATTTCAATTAATTAAAATTTCACTTTAAATATTTTAATTTTTTATTTTTCTCTACTTTTATTCCAAAAAAAAAAAAAAACTTAAAATTTTACTTTAAATATTTGTTTTTATTTAATTAAAAAAAAAAAAAACAAGTCGGAAAAATCCTCTTTAATTTTCAATGATTAACGCACGCAGCACGCAAATTAACGTACGTCAAAACGAACGCATAAACTGATTCTCTACTCCCGCACGCACAAGATACTGCGCTACGACGACTTTTCTGAATTGATTCTCAATCAATTTATGACGGATGTGATTTGTTGATGATGATGATGATCATCATTATTTATTATTATATGAAATTATTGTATTTAATAAATTTGGTTGTATTGTCATTTTATTTATTTCTCTTTTTTTCTACCTGCCTAATCTTTTTTTGTCACTACTCTTGATCACCGCCGTGATTTTTCAGTAAATTAATAACTTCAAAAAATAATAAACAAATCAGATCGGAATTATGAAAAAGATTAAATTCCACAGGAAATAAATAAAAAACCAAAAATAAAAATATCTCAAAAAAAAACCCTCTTCCGTCCCGATCAACCGACAACATAGCAAAAATAAAAATCTTTAATGCATTGTTGTTGTTGTTGAATCATCCACATCGTTTGTGTTTGCTCTAAATTTGCTACATCGTTTGATGATGTTGATCACTTTTTTTGCCACTAATTTTTAAGGAAAATTATTCTCCAAATTATTTTTGTAAATAAAATAAAAATCAAACACAACACATTATCATTTTTATTCTATTTTAATTATTTTCAGAATTTTATTTTTTTTCCTAATTGTTTGATAATATTTTAGAAAAATTAATCTCAATTTCATTTTTGCAATGATATCCGGAATATTTCCTATACATTGGCACGATCATAACAAAATGCACTATATTATTTATAAGAGTTTTGCGAATATTAACATATTATTTACTAGTTATTTGCGTAAACAATTTACTTTTAGTAATAGTGTAGGGCATTTTTTTTTCTGTTTCCCTCGCAAATAACGATAGTACAGATTATATTTTTTTTGCAGTTTTCACTATTATTTCTTTCTTTTATGGTGTTGTTAAAAATGTTTTTTTAAGGAAATTTTTCTTTTTAAAATAGTTGAAAAATTCAAAAAAAAATCAAATAAAATTCAACTAAAAAAAATTTCAAATACTCACTAAATAGAAAACACGTAAAAATTTAGTCGTAAAAAAAACACGGACGTGACACTACACCATAAGATGAACACCGAACAGTGAATCAATCAAGCCCATGGAATCGGCGGCCAGCAATTCAACATTCTACGAAATTCAACACCACCACACCACTTTCAACTCTTGTACATTTCCACTCAAACCAATTCTCTCTCAGTTACCAAATATCTATGTTTGTGTTCACCCAAATTGTTATTGCTACACTCCCTCGCTCGAACATTGCTTTAGCAAAGTTTACACAATTTTTCATACACATTTGCGCATTTTCTCAACTTTGCAATTGCTGAGATTGTTGACAGCATCGTTTTGCTTAGAACTCTCTTTCAAATTTTCTACATTCGTTCTGAATATGCACTCACTCTTTCTCTTTAACCATATTTTCTCTTCCAATTGAAACTGGCATACACTTTGTCCATACGTATTTTTAATTCTCTCCCTCTCCCTCTCCCAAGCGAATGAGAATTTAAAATCTGTTTTTCTCACTTTAATTTGCCTCTTGCCCGTGTTGAATTCTAAAAAATGCTCTATATGCATTTACAGTCAACGCAATAATTAATCATACTCAGTATTTATATTTCTAGTTCTGTTTAATAAAATATAATCTTCTTCAACATAATAATAAGAAATCTTTTCATGTAAATGTTTAAAATTTTTCTAAATAATTCAAAAAATAACATAAATTGACATGAGCTTTTATTTAATATATTTTTTAAATTACGAAATAAAACGAAGCTATTGGTTTGTTCCACAAAACAAAAACCATAATTGTTTTATTTTTTATAAACTCATTAATACTATCTTAAATTGAATAAAATCGCTTCCAGCATAGATAATGCATAAAAACGCATTCGTATATAGCCGTGAACCAACAAGTCTCTTTTCTTATCGATAAATTATATCAACAACATTATTAGCCCGTCTCTTTTACACTCTCGCCAGAATATTGAATATTTCTCATTCCAAACCATATAAAATATGTACAAAATATTCTCTTAAATAGCATAAATTTGGATCGCTTGTTGTAACCAAAATTGAAGAGAGAGAGAGAGTGTGTTTTTCACTCAAATTCGGGCTGCCAAATGTAAAACTGACGAAATTGTTTTGAGTAAAATAAATTAAACGAAACCGAAAACTATTCGAATTTTCACTTTCATTATTTTTGGTAGTCAGTCCAGTCCAAGTCCAGTGGTAGTTAAATGTTCGCAATGACTGACTGCATTTCCATAAATGATTCATTAAACTAAAATTTTATATTTTTAATATTATTTGTTTCTTTTGAAACCACTTTCCTCCCCCCATTTTCAACTAAATAAAAGAAATTAAGTTAGGCATTTTTTTTAAAATTAAACTGAAATAATCATTTATTAGATGATTTTCTTATTGTTATACAAGATAAAAATAATGTGAGGAAAATTTTAATTATTTTATTTATTTTGTCCAAATTTCTACACAGAAATAAATTTTCACTTTTTAAATTTTATCAGTAAATTATCAGGTTGTACTGTGCATTTTAGTGTGAAAACTAAGTGAACCATTTCTTCCACGAGTAAAATTTATGGCACACTTTTTCGGTAGTTTTTAAGAAAAATAACAAATTTATTATTATTGTATAGTTTTGATATTACAGATAAATCTGGTTGGAAATTTAATTATTATTATAGAAAAATTTTAAAATAAATTTACTATAATTATATCGAAGCTAACCTTTATTAATATATAATAATAATGTAAAACATAATAAATTATTATGCTTCGTAATTGCACAGCGTTTTCTTGTATTATTCAATTTTTTTTGTAGCAATTTCTATATTGGAATCATAAAAATTAATTTTTATTGGTTTTTGTGAAAATTTGTGCCGAAATTTACTGAAATTATTTTTACCGAAAATGATTTTACCGAAAATATTTTAACCTAAATTATTTTTACCGAAAACTTTTTTACCGAAACTATTTTTACCGAAAATATTTTTACCGAAAAAATTGTTTACTGAAAAAATTGTTTACCGAAAATATTTCTACCGCAAATATTTTTACCGAAATATTTTTACCGAAATTATTTTTACCGAAATTATTTTGACCGAAAATATTTTTACCGAAATTATTTTTGCCGAAAATATTTTTGCCGAAAATATTTTTACAGAAAAAATTGTTGACTAAAAATATTTTTACCGCAAATATTTTTACCGAAAATATTTTTATTGAAAATATTTTTACCGAAAAATAAAATAATTTTAATGAAAATTTTTTTACCGAAAACATTTTTACCGAAATTGTTTTTACCGAAAATATTTTTACCGAGAAAATTGTGTACCGAAAATATTTTTATTTTTACCGAAATTATTTTCACGGAAAATATTTCTGCTGAAATTATTTTTACCGAACATGTTTTTACTGAAAATATTTTTACGAAAACATTTTTACCGAACATGTTTTTACCGAAAATGTTTTTGCCGAAATTATTTTTAGCGAAATTATTTTTACCGAAAATATTTTTACCGAAATAATTTTTATTGAAAATAATTCACCGAAAATATTTTTACCGAAATTATTTTACTGAAATTACTTTTACCGAAATTATTTTTACCGAAAATGATTTTACCGAAAATATTTTAACCTTAATTATTTTTAACGAAATAATTTTTACCGAATATAATTTGACGAAAATATTTTTACTAAAAATACTTTTACCGACAATTTTTTTACCGAAATTATTTTCACGGAAAATATTTCTGCTGAAATTATTTTAACCGAACATGTTTTTACTGAAAATATTTTTAGCGAACATGTTTTTACCGAACATATTTTTACCGAAAATATTTTTACGAACATATTTTTTTTTACCGAAATAATTTTTATTGAAAATAATTCACCGAAAATATTTTTACCGAAATTATTCTACTGAAATTACTTTTACCGAAATTATTTTTACCGAACATTTTTTTACCGTAAATGAATTTACCGAAAATATTTTAACCTAAATTATTTTTACCGCAATAATTTTTACCGAATATAATTTGACGAAAATATTTTTACCGACAATTTTTTTACCGAAAATATTTTTACCGAAAATATTTACCGAAATTTTTTTACTGAAATAAATTACAATTTTCTGTTTTGGTTTCTCAAAAAAATTTATTTAACTACTTGAGAAATTTTTTTAAATTATAATTGTTAATATAAACAAATCTATTAAATTTTAAATTTAAAATAAAATGTATTTAAAGAAGCTGAGAAATATGACAGCTGGAATTTAGGAATTTTCTTTTAGCATTCGCGGATGTTGCATCGTCGTCTGCGAATAAGTGCTGGGCAAGCAGCGCCACCATCCTGAGAGTGTTGTACAATCCGACGACGTCTTTCAGTAATTCCATCACCGCAAGTTGTGCTGCATGGTGACCAACGTGACCAATTAGAGACGACACAGTCAACGGGACCGATAGGTCTTGTCTGCGGAATATCGGTAACTGGTCTGGTTGACTGCTGAGGTTGGTTGCGTCGAGGTGTTTGTTCTGACACCACAAAGAATAATAATAAATTTTACAAGAATTAATTGCCAACTTTAAGATTATGTACCAATCAATATGCTGCATGTTCTCATACAGTCGTCGATTGATAAAAAGTTATTCCGGTTGCCACGACATCCTCCATACATGAATGGAGTACAAGTTCCAGTTCGTTGGTCGAAAGCGAAACGTTCGTACGATCCACGGCATGGTCCATATTCCGGCGTTTCAATGCAGACCTCTGAACACAATAAAACCAATTTCGCTTATATAAAATTTGCTTCAATTTACTGGCATTACTGCTAATTCCAAAGTATTAAAAACAGAGTCAGGGCTCACAAAGTACTGTGTATTACTTACCCCTGGCTAAGGTAGGATCCAGAGTGCAGTCTTCGCGAACTGTACAGGGTTTTTGTTGATTAAGTTCCTTATGACGAGCACAATCCTCGCGCAACTGTGGTTCAACGAGAAGAAGTCTAGTACGAATAGTAACGCCTCGACCACACGTTGCCGTGCACGGACTCCAATCGCTCCAAGCACTAACGGGACAGTGTGGGTCCGGTAATTCCTCGTCAACGAAAGTGCAGTCTGGCTTCATACATTTCTGCTTCTCGACAACAGAGACATGCGGACACTTTTTGCGACCAGCATGCTCCACGAAAGTTCGAGTTCGCATTGTGATCCCAATACCACATGAAGCTGAGCACTCGGACCAATCCGACCACGGCCTAGTTCTACAAACTCCTATACCCTCTCCGGCCTCGTTTACAAGAGCTTGGCTTTTAGCCAAATTTTCTCCCTCATCATCGTCCGGTTGTTCACTGCGCAAATCAACAAAATTATGAATAATCCGAGAACACTCAGTATTTGAATTCGGTGAATCTCACCCGCATTCCGGAATGGC
Source organism: Atherix ibis (assembly GCA_958298945.1). Classification (NCBI taxonomy): domain Eukaryota; kingdom Metazoa; phylum Arthropoda; class Insecta; order Diptera; family Athericidae; genus Atherix; species Atherix ibis. The sequence continues at coordinate 21,453,859 of OY282605.1, read as the reverse complement.
AGCGGCGCACATCTCTTTCGACACTAATTGGCGATTGCATTTAGCCTCTGCAGCTACATTTGGTCTCGAATATTGTCGCGATCGCATTCGCAATCCTTTTCCACAAGTCACCGAACAAGGACTCCACTCTGTGAATTGCGTCACCTGGCATTCAGCTGCAATTAAAATTTTAAATAAGAAAAGAAGAAGAAAAAACCCATATTTCCATACGTCTAGCATCTTGATCCTCTGTGTTTTCGGATACGTCTAGGGTCAAAGCCTGTAAGAATTCATCATCGCAGTTCCGCGGCATTAACTTCTCTCGACGAATATAAAGTCGTGCAAGTGGGGTCATCGTTGTGGTCCCTGGATTGTAGAAGGGTGCTCTAGGATCTTCCGGATACATCGTCGTAATAGGATGCATTTTCTCACGCGGTTGCGTTTCCGAATTCGGAGACTGATTCGATTTTATGTGAAATTTAAATTATTGCTTATGAACTAATATCAACTATTTACCATGTACGTGATGCCATTGTCAGTGCCAGCGTCCCATGGATATAGATCGATATCCAAAGATTCTTTCCAGGAGCAGTCTTCTGTGCAGAGATTGAGTCCATTTACACCCACAACCCAATCTGGCGAGGGACCAAACATGGAGGCTACCGACAACTTGTGGTGTTTTCGATCCACGCGGAAATTCGAAGAAGTATTCGTATTTACGTGGGGATACCATAGACCGGCTGCCTTAATTAACGTACGAAGACGTGGCCCTTGTACACGAAGTTCCGCTTCCAAACCAGTTGCAGAACCAAATTCAGCTAACAGTTTAAATCCCTCACTGGATATGTGATTTTCTCCCCAGAATGAGAAGTTTGTGTCGTGCGAGGCGCCAATAACATCCGAGAAGTGAGTCAACCAAATCGCAAACGGAAAATCTTTCGGGTGGGTTTCGTTCGACCAAATGCCTTCGAAAACTAACTAAAAATTCAAAAATCAAGAGTTAATCACAGCAGAACGAAAATAGTCCTCAAACCCACATTATATTTAGCTTCATCACAAGCGCAGCATTCCTTTTTTGCAATCGTTGCGTCAATTTTTTGCTCGCACATAACCTTCGTCAGTTGACCATCATCGGCGAACCATGTGCGCGGCCCTTCAAGTATCATCGCGGCTAGCGAAACACATCCAGACCCAGCTTCTGGTGCCACCCACATTACCTGCACTTCGGTTTTCGGTAAATCGTTTGCTTCCGAAACCGTATTCACACAATTCTCATTAAATTTGGTCAATGAATCCCCGAAGAGTTGGAAGCGTCCAACACGTCTGGGACTTGCGACCTGTGATCGACTCCCCGCGACACCATTTGACGCCTCAGCCGTTAAAGTGAAATGCGTAAAATGTTGAACCTTTTCATGTGTACGGGATCCAACTAGGAATACTAAGAAATTTATTTTATTAATAAAACTACAATTTTCAAATAATTTATTATAGACTGAAAAGTCCAAAAAAAAACAGCATTTTCGTTAAAATCCTTTGTTTGCTTCCAAACTTGTACATTTTATCAATTTCCGTTTAAATGCCAATTACACTAATACATTAATGGAAAAAAAAAACTTAATCTCAACGCTTATCGGGTGGTCTTTCGAAAAATTACTGAACATTTTCTATTTCGTTCTCAACAAATGACATTTATTGATGAAATGTACTAAAAGTGGAAGTGTCGCAAAGATTCTCAAACGTTGGAAACGTAATCAGTTGCGTTAGTTAAAAGACCAAAACTATTTCTTATCTCAAAACAATGACAATTAATAATAGATTGTACTATAACTAATAGGATTATTTTGAAATTATTTAAACTAAAAAATCGCAGAAAAACTTTTTTTTTTTACTTACAATTATAAATTTTTCCAGGCTCATAACCGGATGGATTGTTCCCAATTATTAGTTTGTATCCATTGTCGCCGCGTGTTTTACGACCTTGACGAATATTCCTCGGTGGAACCCGTGTGCAGGCGAACAACGGTTCGGCCAATAGGAGCACAAAAATTAAATAAACTGCGGCCTTAATTAAACCCATTTTTTTTTGGTGGGAAATGTGTAAATTCCAGCGTGAATTAATTCGAATGACACGCACCTCAACTCAGCCTATACTAACAAAAAACTTCCTATGGAAACGTTCAAAAGCCCAGATTTTTCTCTTTTCTTTTTGAATTATTCTAAAAATTTTCAAAGATTTTTCTTTAAATTAATTTCAAACTGACGGACCAACTGTTTGAACTTCGAACAATCTTCCGATAACACCAAAACGCAACTGAAGCCCCGTTGCAATGACCAACAAAGTGATTGACACAAAGTTGGTCCGAAATGAAATGAATTCCGATACTGAGTTTTTTTTAAATTCTCAATTTCCCTAATACCACCGCACCACCCCCTTAACAGTTAGTAATTCAATATTATTCTAGAATCGAGGAGATTTTTTTTTTTCAAAATTCTTTTTTTTTACCATTTTTCCACATGAACCCTAACCTATTTGGTGCTGTGATGAGGCAAGCCTGTCTGATAAGAAAGAAACGATTCTTTTGAGACTCTATCTGATTTGCCGTTTTCGTCATCACCCGCTTCGTTCACTTTTCTATATTCTTAGCGGGACAGAGAACATTATTTGCTTCTGTACAATTTAGCATGCATTTATTATGATTAATTAAGACATTTTACAGTCCAAATAAGTAAACAGCGACTTCAGTGTCTGGCGACTTCCCGACCGACTAACTCCCTCATAAAACGTTCAATTCACTCAACATTCGACTAATAAAAAATTCATTTTTATTCCTTCTCATCTGACTTCTGTTCAGTCATTTCATCATTCCCAACATATTGTAATTAATACGTTTCCCAGCAATTCCATTTCCCCATTTTCAAATTCTATTGCGGAGATATTTAATAATTTACTAATTACGTGCGTTAGCATAGAAGACATCGCGTTATTACCCTGAACCGATGGCCATATTTTAGTTGGTTTTTATTGATATTGGTTCGAACTCATTTATTTCTAATTATTATTTAGTATTAAGTGATTGTGCTGTTCAAGTGCCTGTAATTTATTGAAACATTTCAATTAGGATAAAAAGCTTTTATTGATAGATAGTGCCCATCAGGCAAGACTACTGTTATTTGGTGAGGTTAGTTTTAAGTCAGTAAAAATTCGCAAGATCAATTAAATTTAGAAATTTCCAATTTAAATATTATTTCTTAGTTTTCTTTTTTTAAATTTACAAATTTTAATTGAAAATTTAAATTTTTTTTAATTTATAAAAAAAATATGGAAATTTTAGGAAGGAATACGCAAATATGAAAATTTTAACGAAAAGCGTCTATTGATTGTGCCCATCAGGCAAGACTACTGTCGTTTGGTGAGGTTAGTTTTAAGTCAGTAAAAATTCTCAAGACCAACTAACTTTAGAAATTTCCAATTTAAATATTATTTCTTTGGTTTTTTTTTTTTGATTTATAAAATTTATAAAAAAAATTCGAAATTTTAGGAAGGAATACGCAAATATGAAAATTTTGACGAAAAGCTTCTATCGATAGTGCCCATCAGGCAAGCCTATTGTCGTTTGGTGAGGTTAGTTTTAAGTGTCTTAAAAGACCAACTAAATTTAGAAATTTCCAATTTAAATATTATTTCTTTGGTTTTTTTTTTTTGATTTATAAATTTTAATTGAATTGTAAATTTTTTTTAATTTATAAAAAAAAAATTTTGAAATTTTGTAAATTTTCAAATTAAATATTTTTAAATTTGCACTCATAACAGATACGCCATCTGTTCTTCATTTTTGGGACTACTAGAGTTATTCACATCCTCAGATTATGGAGTATAAAGATACATAATTAAAGCGGCAAGTTGAAGCCACGAAATACAATCTTAAAGCTACTCACACATGCGTACTTCCCAAATCCATCTCTTTCCGTTTTGAGAGGGGAGGCGGGTGGTGGTTTTTTTATATATTCTTACATACTGCTTTGGCGCTCATTTTAAAAATCAATTTCTTCATCTACATATTCAACAGTATACTTCGTACCACCTATTTTCCCATGCTATGAAAATATGCAGTCATAAAAATGATTTCCAAACCCAAAAAACGAGTAAATAAACTCCTTATCCTCATATGAACCTATCAGGTAATAACCAATCCTTGGGAAAATTGTTGAAAAATTCCCCTTAAGACGTTTTCCAACATAATCCCCGAGGAGTTTTCCAACATAATCCCCGATTTCCAATTTGGTCTCCCCAATCCAACAATGCCATCGTGTAGTTGATTTCATTGCGTCCTCTCTGGAGCGAAAAGTGTACTGTACAGACGTGTTCCTAGATAGGAGTATATCACATGCTTTTCATTGGGTGTGGCTCTGGAAACTCAGGAGCTTCCTTCCTTCTATGTACTATCTTATTTCAAAATCAAACGTCATCCAATAATAGCTCCAAACAGTTATTAACACAGAAAATTCTGAAATATATCCTTTCACAGCTGGTGTCCCTCAAGGAGGTCCACTCCTATACAGTATTTTAACCTTCGATTTCCCAACTAATTCTAAAACTTTGACCTATGCAGATATTATGCTCGTAACAAAGTTATTCATCGTAACCTAACTTATGTGTTTCTCGTTATAAAAAGTTTCTTTCCCGATTATCCTACCACAATAATCCTCTTGTTAGAATAATCACCTCAGTTATTTTTTCCATAAACACTCATCGGTGTTTAAAGAGAAATAGGCCATGAGATATCTTGAGACGTTAACATGTCTTGTTAGGTAGAGAAACGCTAATTGGTGTTTACTGTGACATGTCCCTCTCCCTTTATTGAAGTATCACGTCATAAAATCTACTTGTTACAATGTTGATGTAGTCGTAAATATGAAGAAAAAAATAGATATAAAACATCTTAGCTCACGGCATGTAGGATTAATTATGTGAATGCGACGGAAATGTGTAACAGTAAGTAGAGAGAAGCGCACCCGCTATTCAATTTATTAAATTTTCCTATAATATGATTTTTCGGTACAGCCTACAGTTGGCGCTTTCATAGCTTTTCAAAAGAGAGAGTGATAGATAGAAAAGGGAGAAAGAGAAAGATTGCGCAGCTGTCAACCGTTCTTTCTGCTAACCTCAGTCTTGAACAGCACCTCACATTGCCGTGCAGCTTTTCTAAATACATTGTGAAATAATTATTTATAAATAATATAAATAAAATAATTTTATAGTATTGTATTAAAATAAAAAATAAAATTAATTTCCGAAAGTCACTTGGATAAAATAAGTATTAATGAATAATTTCTGTATTCTTACAAAATTTGAGGTTAATTCATTTCAATCTTTAAAAATTGCTTTTGTGCATAAAATATTAGAAAATTAATTATTGTATAAAGCAGATAATTTTCGAAATAATAATCATTTCTTGATTCTATAGAGTTTTGTTAATTTACAAAGATAGGTAAATCAAAGCAGATTATATGCTAGAATACAGGGCAGCGTAAACGAGAGGCAAAATTTAAAACTGAACTCAGCGTAACCGCAATTTCAGAGCACGCGCAGCTTAACTTCATCGATACCATCGAGTGCGATACCAAAAATCGTTGTCAATCATGCAACTTTAAGACCGACCTCGCTGACATTTAATGTGGGTCCATCCTTATATTGAAGAATACCTGGATAGGCCGAATTATTTCAAAAGCGGTGAGAAATCGTAACGCTTGCATACTTTTGTGTAGATTTTTTTATGAAGACATGACAACCATTGACATCTAGTTTTCGTAATAGAAATTTATTGAATTCCAAAAGCATAATTTATATTCACTTATTCCAAACCAAAATACAATTTAAACACAACGTCAGGCAATATTTTTTTTTTTATAATCTTTTGATATGAAATGGAATTTTTATTTTAAGCGCCTCAATTTTGTAGAGTTTCGGAGAGTTTTAAAATACGCCATTCCCCATGAAAGTGGTGGTAGCACACCGAAATGCTTGCATACTTTTGTTGTTTTTCAAGTGGTTATTTTGGGCATGCATCGGAAAGTGCAAGTTAAAGTGTGGTTTTTATTCTTTTTTGAAGTATTAACGAAAAAAGTAAGTATTTATATAAATAGTTATACACATATTGTTGATAACATTTAATAGGAAGCTTTGATTTTAGAATTCAACGGGAATTTCTTTCTTTCAGTAAGTTGACATCTTCATTTTTACTAGAGAAATTCATAAAAATTTAGTTTATGATGTGTTTAATTGGCTTTTAATGATTTATTTTGTCCAAAAAGTTGTTACGTATAGAAAGTGAAAAATTCGTCATTCAATAAATGTAAACAAATGTGATTTTGACAGGTCAATGTTTACCAGAAAATAGTTCAGTGTGTGTAAGAAAATTTAAGGTTACAATTTTTTTTAATAGTGTAAAAAATACTTTAATTTCTGTTAATTCTTGGATGCCGTCACATTGAACATTAAAGTTCCCTTCAATAGTCCTCAGGAGAAAAATGACTAAGTAATTTAAAAACAACACAGAATGTGAGGGCATGGATTCAGCTTTAATCCAACTCATGTAAGTAAAATAACCCCGTTTAAATTCTTACATCGTAACACTCTTCCTTGAAAGTAAGTAAGCTTTTGCTATAATGTTGTATACAATTAACTTCTATAGTATTAATAATTTGATGTAATGTTCTATGTAATTAATGCTATATTTTCAATTTAATTTAAATGCACATGTCTATTTAAATTACCATTTCAATTCTCAAATACACATTTACATTATAAAGAAGTTTTCAATATCTACAAATGATAGTTTTTAACATTAAAAGTTATAATTACTAATTTGCGGTGTAATTTTAATTTCAACATAATATCACATTCTCTCAGTTAATTCATTTTGAATTTTTCGAATGGATTTTTATTTGTGCACATAATTGTTTTGATATAATCAAAATAACTTGCAATTTAAATTTTTTATTTATTTATTATATTTATGAAAATATAATAAATAAATAATATTTCAAAATAGAATACTGTGTTTTATTGCAAATATTAAAAAATCGATTTGTTTACGCATAAATGACATCACATATTAAAATGGTTTTAAACGAACTTCTTCAATCACATATTGAAGTTTCAAATTGGTCCCCACTGATTTACGCCGTTTCTGTTATTTTGCATGTGTAGGTGCGTTCTACGAATTTATTGTTGAAAAAATTTGATACAGCATTTTTGTGTAGAGGCCTATCCAGTTCTTCTATAATCTAAGGCCATAACGTCAGATTTTCGTATATATATATACAATTTTCTATCTGCATAATTGCCAAAGCGGTGAGAAATCGTACTTCTTGCATACATTTGTAGGGAGTTTTTTTATGTAGAAATCTATTTTTCGTAATAGAAACTTCTTTATTATTTTATCTTATCTTCTATTATTAAATGCAATTGGATTTTAGGTTTATTATTTATTTTGTAAATATAGAGCGCCTCAATTTTGTAGACTTTCGGAGAGTTTTAAAACACGCCATTCTCCATAAAGTGGTAACATACCGAAATGCTTGCATACTTTCCTTACGCTTAATGCTGACATTTAGATACTTATCGCGAAGTTAAAGTTTAAGTGCGATTTTTATAAAATATTAAATAGTTTACGAATTAGTAAGTATAAATTAATAAATTTTCATAAATAGTTTTATTCTTTACAACAGCAAATAGGAAGTTTTCATTTTAGAATACGAAGTGTTTCGTGAGAGGTGGTTATTTTGCAAGTAAGTAAGTTCTTACAAAAGAAAGAGAACACTTTCTTTAGTTTTTCTATAATCTAAGGGTCCATCAATATGACCCGCGTCTGTATCGAATATACGGGGTGGGCTAACATGGACTTACTGATTTAAAATGCATATAACTTTTTCTTTTTTTTAATGTTTTTATTTATTTTTTTTGGTGCAAATTATAAAAAAATTTTCAGTGTAAGAACATGTGAAAATTGTTGAATTTTATTTTTCTTCCGGATGATCTGCTTTGATACAACACAAAGTAAATTTCATCAGCAATTTAATACTGTCACAACTGGCAAACATGATAAGAAACTTAATAATCCATTTTGAGAAGTGAGGTGCAATATTTGATGAGCCACGAACATAAATTGTAATCGACCAGTTTCGAGGCTGTACGCGAATGTGTCAACGATTGGGCATCTCCAGAACACATCGCTACGATGCATTTTGACACTTGATCTGAAGATGTTCGGCCATTTTGAATGTTCAGTTAATTTTTGACAGCTGCTTTGCTTGCACGTGTTTTGGCTTGTCTTCGATTTTTGCCCATTCCAAAAAATTAATCAAAGAATCTGAATCAAATTTTGTGTGAAAAACAAAATTAATTGCGTGGACGCATTCCGAATGTTGACTGTGGCATATGGTGATGCTACCTTGGACCGAAGCAACGTTTATCTTTGGTACAAAATGCTATCAGAGGGTTGAGAAGATGTGAACGACGAAAAGCGTACCGGAAGTCCGAGCACGACAACAACAGATGAAAACATTGATGAAGTGTAGAAAATAGTATTGGCTAATCGTCGAATCACAGTTAGAGAAGTTGCTGAGGACTTAAACATATCGATTGGCTCGTGCCATTTGATTTTTACCAATGATTTGGCGTGAGAAGGGTCGCCGAGAAATTCGCTCCAAAATTGCTCAATTTCGACCAAAAACAGCATCGCAATAACATTGCTAAGGAGCTGTTGGACTCTCTCCGCGACGACTCAAATTTGCTCCAGAGGGTCATAACTGGTGACGAATCATGGGTTATAACGTGGAAACAAATGCTCAATCATCCCAATGGAAGCTGCCGCACGAGCCAAGACTGAAAAAAGTGCGCCAAGTTCGGCGAATGTGAAGGTTTTGCTTACAGTTTTCTTCGATTGCAGGGGTGTGGTGCATCATGAGTTCTTGCCACATGGTATAACGGTCAATAAGGAATATTACCTGCAAGAAAAAAAATTGGCTTTTGCACCATGATAACGCCCCTGCTCACGCATCGTTTCTTGTGCGCGAATTTTTGGCCAAAAACAACACACTAATAATGCCGCAGCCACCGTATTCCTCAGATCTGCCCCCCTGTGACTTTTTCTTGTTCACGAAACTGAAGAGCCCCATGAAAGGACGACGCTACGCTACGATTGATGAGATGAACACGGCATCGAAGGAGGAGCTGAACAAGATCACAAAAAATGATTTTTTGAAGTGCTTCGAAGGTTGGAAAAAACGTTGGCACAAGTATATAATATCTGGTGGGTATTACTTTGAAGTGGACAAAATAGATATTCATGAATAAATAAATAATTTTTGAAAAAACACAAAATTCGCGATACCTTTTGAAAAGACCTCGTACATCAACGCTCATGATGATTTGAAAGCGAAATTGTTTGATAATAATTTTGATGTCATATGCAGGGTTTTTTGATCGTCTGTGGTAGGAAAAGGACGTGAAAAGCCCATCCCTCCTTGTTCAATAGATCTTCTCTGTGTCATTTATCACTCAATACGTACCTCATTTACCTGAACTCAACTTGATTACTGAGCGTCTCATCTCGCCACGATTACCATTCATGACCGTCAGAAGACTTCGGCATGGGAACGGTCAATATGGAATTTTGGGTCAAGTGATTAACATGCCGGTATTTGTTAATAATATGGTTAGATCTCTCGCCAGAAGTTAGAAAAAATCCACAAATCAAACTCTTTAATGGGATATGCAAAATATAAAATTCAATAAAATCTTCATAAAAAAATTAATACTTAATATGTAAAATCACTTCAATCAATAATCCGAACTCAAATATTTTTACAAAACTTTTATCATTTATTCACCATATTAATTTATAATTAACAATATAAAAATTGAAATTATATATTTTTGACTCAAAATGAGATAAGTGCAAAAAGAAGGAAATCTTTTAAAATGCACAAATGCTTTTTAACCTTTCTTAATTTTTGTAGGCGACCTAATCATACCCAGCACACACAATACCGCAACAATAGCTAATGTCAAACCTGGAATAGATAAAAATTAAATTTCGTAAATTATTTAAAACTTTATTTAAAACAAAATTAAAGATACTTACGCATTTTGATAGTTTTTGGATTAAACTCTTTTAAGCACGTTAGTTTAATAATTGTCTTCTCCATCAAGTGGAGCGCATTTTTATAGCAAAATTTTAGCGAAAATTTTCGATATTTTCGTATTTGAGCAACTGTGACAATATTTTATATTTATTTTATAACATGGAATTTTCTACTTTATACGGACACGTGTATTTACATACTACAAGAAGTTACAATAGCTGTAATTAAGTAGTAATTATTGTAGGTGAAGAATAATAAAAGCAAACAAATTTCTTGTAAAATTTGTTTTTAATTTCTGTGTGTTTTTATTAATTTTTTTTGTGTTTCTCTAACAAATAAAAACTTTTTAATTTGCTACCAAAATAACTTGTTTGATGTGCTAATAAAATTCAAGAAAAAATTTCGAATAATTTTTTCAACCATAAATTTGTTGGTTCAGTTTGAAAGGAAATGCATTTTTTTGATAATTTTTTTTTTATTTCAAGTTAAAACAAAAAAAAACAAATTATTTTATTGAATATTTTTTTAAGAACATAATTTTTAGATCTATAAAAAAAAGATTTTTTTTTATAAATTTAAATTGCACGTTGACCAACCGTTTGGAATTAAAAATTATACCCCAAAAAATAGTATAGCTATGCCGGCTTTGGTCTAATTTTTTTTTTTTCTTTTTGACCTTACTGAGACAAGAGCCAGAAACTAGTCTGTTGCACCACGACCATAAGGCCATTTAAAGACTGTTTTCGCTAATGAAATTCGACGATGGTTATTTGGAGGGAAAAGTTAGACATTGTTAAATTTTGTAGAGCAAATTAAAATGATAAAAAAGGTCAAAAAGACGGCTTGGAAAAATAATTGTTAGATCTAGGAGCTCCACAATGGAAGGAGTTCTATTCAAAAAGAAGTTCTGGGTTAAGTGGTATTCATTTTAAATGTGGTGAATGGTGAGTTGAACGCCACAGGAATGGTATGAAGAAAGTATTGTAGTTTGAGGGGTTTTTTGTTGTTGCATAGTATCAGGCGCATGGATATTTTCGAGGTCTGTTAAAAAAATACCGCGAATTTTGAATTTCCGCCGGTTACGTATATTCTATGATAGATTTTTTTTTTTAAATTTAAATTGCACGTTGACCAACCGCTTGGAATTAAAAATTATACACCAAAAATTAGTATAGCTATGCCGGCTTTGGTCTAATTTTTTTTCTTTTTCTTTTTGACCTTACTGAGACAAGAGCCAGAAACTAGTCTGTTGCACCACGACCATAAGGCCATTTAAAGACTGTTTTCGCTAATGAAATTCGACGATGGTTATTTGGAGGGAAAAGTTAGACATTGTTAAATTTTGTAGAGCAAATTAAGATGATAAAAAAGGTCAAAAAGACGGCTTGGAAAATAATTGTTGGATCTAGGAGCTCCACAATGGAAGGAGTTCTATTCAAAGAGAAGTTCTGGGTTAAGTGGTATTCATTTCAAATATGGGGAATGGTGAGTTGAACGCCACAGGAATGGTATGAAGGATACGGTTAGATACCGAAAAGGAAATCATGGGTAAGTGCGATATGCCCAATTCGAATTCTGAGAAGTTTCCTTGTCCAGAATTTCGGAATAATTGTTTTGAGTAGACTGGTTTTATCGTGTCAGGCCAATGTGTTGAAGGAAATCTTCCACCATTGGTCCAGTCTGTTGGCGACCATAAGGCCATTTAAAGACTGTTTTCGCTAATGAAATTCGACGATGGTTATTTGGAGGGAAAAGTTAGACATTGTTAAATTTTGTAGAGCAAATTAAGATGATAAAAAAGGTACAGATTCGTGTTTAGTTTTAATAAGGATACAGTCCACTGCCGAAGTTCGCTGCTTCAACTTGCCTTTGCCTTTGCTACTGGTATTCTGACGCATAAAGTGAGGTAATAGAACTGCGTTCTGTCCTGTAGGGCGTTAGCTACTCTGATTCCTTCACTGTGTCTAATCTTAAGCTGTCTGCAAACGACGCTATTTTTCCTGATTCTTTTCTTGCTGGATTCACTTCCATTTTTCAGGCTGGCTGTAGCGTTTGATTTGGTGATGGTTTTTATGCGTGTTGGCTTCACACGTTGCTTTTTTTCAAAGTTAGATTTCTAGCTGTAAACAAACGTATTTAGTAGCATTTTCACACATAGTCCACGAGACAAGATAATGTTTTCTCATTGGTTCTCGTTAAAATAGTAGCAAAAGTAGCAAGAAAAATAGAAAAGGTTCTATTTCTGAAATCTTCCTTCGAAAGTAATAGCGGTGCAAGCAGTGACGTAATTTCTAGCATGGCAGCCAGCATTATAACCAGTACGATAGCAAGCAAGGAAAGAATCAGGAAAAAAGTGTCTACTTTCGCAGGAAACACTCAACCAAATTGGATTGTGTTTTCGTTTCTGACATACGTGGAAGTATTACGGAATTCCTGTCGGGATGACGGCTCCATTATTTAATGACCAGTTTCTTTTCATAGAAATAGCTTCGCCAATTTGGTTGAGTGTTTCCTGCGGGGAAAGTTCAGCTACAGAGAGGAATATGGACAGGCAATGGTTTTAGGTATTGAAAGTGGTTGTGGACAAAGGAGATCCTTACTGGTAAGACCTTAAAAATAAAGGTAAAAAAATTACCATTTACCCTAATTGTTAAGGTCTTACCAGTAAAGTAGGATATCTGTTGACTCGGTTGATAGTGTTACTAAACTGCAGTTAAATTTGCTGCATCCGTCAAAGTTAAATTCGCTACATCCATCAGAGGTAAATTTGCTGCATGCGTCGAAGTCAAAGTTGATGCACGTGCCAAAGTCAAATTTGCTGCATGCTTTAGAGTCGAATTTGCTGCATGCGTCGAAGTCAAAGTTGATGCATGCGCCAAAGTCAAATTTGCTGCATGCGTCGAAGTCAAAGTTGATACATATGTCAAAGTCAAATTTGCTGCACGCGTCAGAGTCAAATTTACTGTATACGCGTTGGTGTGATACTGCGAAAATTAATTTGATATTTGTAAATAAAAATTTATTTACATCGACTTTACAAAAAAAAAGATTTTTATATAAGCTATAGCAGATATATTTGTTGCAGATTAAAGTATATTTTTTGAAAACCTGATCCCTTCCGACTACCACCGGTTTTCGTCGATGGACCATGCGCTCGGTGAGCAGCACTTCGATTCTTACGAAGACGTCCGAAAATGGCTTGATGAGGGGTTTGCCTCGAAAGAGAAGGAATTTTTTTGCCGTGGTATTCACAAATTGCCCAAGAAATGGGAAAAATGTGTAGCTAGCGAGGGTAAGTACTTTGAATAAATTAGTTGTTGCTTTCTATGAAACAAAACGTGTGTTTTTTTTGACTAAAAGACAGCGGATCTAAGCTTATAGACCTCGTATTCTCCATGATTAAATGGTGGCTATAAGAGAAGTTAAAAGCTGCCAAAGATCGAGTGTGGCTACGAAGATGGTTCAATGAGTACTTACAAAAGTATAGACAAATGTGGACGTCTTTTCTTGACTTTTTCGCTCACCCGGTCCAATAACAACGTATAGCAACACTCCATTTATTGTTCGTCCTTTTTCCAAGTAGTCCCAAAAAATCGCGCCGATAATTTTTTTATAGTAAATTTTTCGTATAAAATTGTATCCACTGCTGAGTCAAGTGATATAAGCTGTTTTCGATTGGGAAAATTTTGCTACTCACAAACAAGTACTTCTAGCTACTCGCAGCTATTCTTGCTCATACAAATAAGTAGTTCGCATGAGTAGTTACGCATAAAATTTACGGTAGGGGGATTTTAGTTCCCAAAATGAAAATAGATGGCTTAGCGAGTTCGTTGGTTATGTTGAAGCGTCATATTTTTGTTTTTATTGTTTATGTTTACTTTATTCGTGCAGCAAAAGCAAAAAGAAATGGAATTAAATATTACTGGATTATGTTTTTACATAAAAAATAATTACACATTTATTAACTGACTCCTTTACAGGTTGTTATGGAATTGCTGGGCGAGCTGGACGATGGTAGTGACCTAAGTTTACTTGATTCTTCACACTCAGGCGACACATTGCTTTCATTGGTTGGCATAAACATTTATAAATGCTTATGTCAACCGATGAAAGCAATGTGCTTTACCTTCGTTATAGGTCCAATTTTTAGTCATTTATCAAATTCAAAGGTTGTACGAAACACATTCACTTCACTTCACGTTGACAAAATGAATAAACTCAGTATTGTTGTTGACTATTTTGAGGTTATATTTTACTTCTATCAGTAAATTTTGCGTTCCATTGGGCATCTACTCCCAAGTACTTGTGAATAGCAAAATTTTCCCAATGGAAGACAGCTATTGATAGCAGTCTACTAAGACCTTACATCTCTGAGATTTTGTAAGTACTTATTGACTTGCTCTCGATATAACTGATACTTAGACCGCCATCTCTGTGATTTTTTGTAACTAACCTCGTATTGGAAAGCCTCTTTTTATTGCATAAAATAAAACACTAATACTTGAATTATTACTGAGAACCCTACACGTACAACTGAAAAGAAGAAAACAGCCTTACCGATTTTATTTTTTGCAAACCGCTACATATAAAAATTGCTAATACAATTCTCATCGTAAAAATACCCACATTTTAAGAAATTTAAAAATTTTTCTACATCACTAAAAATCTGTAAAAACAAAAACGCATTTATTAAAAAAGACGAAAATTTATTCATTTTCATTTTAAGGATAAATACAAGATTTTTCGTCAATAGTTTTTATCATTTATTTTGTATATATTTTTTTTGGTAGCTTAATTAATTAATCGTTTATAAATTTCCCAGACAATAAATACGATAATAATTTTTTTTTCTTTTATTTCTTAAAAAAAAATAATGAAATAATTTTAAAAAAAAAAACATATTTTTTGCTGTTTGGTTTTCTATGAGGTTTTTTATAAGATTTTTTTTTTATATACGCACATATAAGTAGTACTTAATAGTTCTCTTCTTTTGTGTACACTCGTCCTCTTTTCTGCATAATTTTTGAAATTTTGATAATGTGTCATTTACAAGTATTTTTTTTTTTAATTTATTTAATAAGTTTATATTTTTTTTCTTGATTTTTTTTTTTGCAAAAATAATTTCTTGTGAACTTAGTTATAATTAAAAAAATACAAAAGAAAATTCGAATATCTTTGAAGGTAGAAAAAAAAAACTATCACAGAATTAAAAATCCAAAATACTATTCGTTATCTTATCATAAAGTTCAATAATTCAAAATAATGGCTTGTTTTGTTTCTATTTTTAAGAAATATTAATAGAATTAAATTAAAAGTAAATTTAATACTAATACCACAAAAAAGAATGACTAATAATAATAATAATAAATTGAACTGATTAGAAATTAATTAATCGAAATCATATTAAAAGAAAGGAAACATTTTCAATATTGATTTTTCATTTTTTTTCTTTTTCTTTCATATTAACACTTTATTTTTCTGATTTTATTTAAGTTTATTTTTCTTCAATTATTTCCATGTAATTTTTTTCTTCTTCTTTTTACTTTTGTTGAATTAAATCGAAATAATTATAAATACAAACAAAATTAAATACTAAAATGTTAATATTGGTGTTTCTCGATGATCCAATAAATCTGAAAGAGAGAAGAAATGTAAAAAAAAAAATTATTTTTATAAAATTTCTAAAAGTTTTATTAAAATATCTTAAATAATAGTTGGGGTTTTTTTTGGTAGTGCTGAAAGAATTTATACTTTTAGTAAATTCAAATTTTTCTTAAAACAAAAGGGCCCCAAGTTGGTCTTAACGATAACCGAAAGTATTGTAGTTTGAGGGGTTTTTTGTTGTTGCATAGTATCAGGCGCATGGATATTTACGAGGTCTGTTAAAAAAATACCGCGAATTTTGAATTTCCGCCGGTTACGTATATTCGATTTTCGATTTTTTGTGGTGTTATGTTGGTACTCATGTCTCTCACTTATGCCGACAAAGCCGGCCATTTTGAATGTTCAGTTAATTTTTGACAGCTGCTTTGCTTGCACGTGTTTTGGCTCGTCTTCGATTTTTGCCCATTCCAAAAAATGGATCAAAGAATTTGTTTCGGGAACAATAAAAAGTCACAGGGGGCCAGCTCTGGGGAATACGGTGGCTGCGGCATTATTAGTGTGTTGTTTTTGGTCAAAAATTCGCACACAAGCAACGATGTGTGAGCAGGGGCGTTATCATGGTGCAAAAGCCAATTTTTGTTCTTCCACAAATCCGGGCGTTTCTGGTGGATTGCTTCGCGCAACTTGCGCATAACTTGGACATAATATTCCTTATTGACCGTTCTACCCTGTGGCAAGAGCTCATGATGCATCACGCCCCTGCAATCGAAGAAAACTGTAAGCAAAACCTTCACATTCGACCGAACTTGGTACGCTTTTTTCGGTATTGGCTTGTGCGGCAGCTTTCATTGGGATGATTGAGCTTTGATTTTCACGTCATAACCATAAACCCATGATTCGTGACCAGTTATGATCCTCTGGAGCAAATTTGGGTCGTCGCGGACAGAGTCCAACAGCTCCTTAGTAATGTTATTGCGATGCTGTTTTTGGTCGAAATTGAGCAAAAATCGAAGACGAGCCAAAATACGTACAAGCAAAGCAGAAAAAATCGATAATCGAATATATGAAACCTGCCGAACTTGGCGCACTTTTTTCAGTCTTGGCTCGTGCGGCAGCTTCCATTGGGATGATTGAGCATTTGTTTCCACGTTATGACCCATGATTCGTCACCAGTTATGACCGTCTGGAGCAAATTTGAGTCGTCGCGGAGAGAGTCCAACAGCTCTTTAGCAATGTTATTGCGATGCTGTTTTTGGTCAAAATTGAGCAATTTTGGTACGAATTTCGCGGCGACCCTTCTCACGCCCAAATCATTGGTAAAAATCGAATGGCACGAGCCAATCGATATGTTTAGGTCCTCAGCAACTTCTCTAACGGTGATTCGACGATTGATCAATACTATTTTCTTCTCTTCATCAATGTTTTCGTCTGTGGTTGATGTGGTCGGGCGTCCGGCACGCTTTTCATCGTTCACATCTACTCGGCCCTCTGAGAACATTTTGTACCTTCGATAAATGTTACTTCGGTCCAAAGTAGCTTCACCATATGCCACAGTCAATATTTGGAATGCGTCCGCGCAATTAATTTTGTTTTTCACACAAAATTTGATACAGATTCTTTGATCCATTTTTTGGAATGGTCAAAAATCGAAGACAAGTCAAAATACGTATACGTGCAAGCAAAGCAACTGTCAAAAATTAACTGAACATTCAAAATGGCCGAACTTGTTGGCTTAAGTGAGAGACATGAGTAGCAACATAACGCCACAAAAAATCGATAATATTGTAGAATATACGTAACCCGCAGAAATTCAAAATTCGCGATACTTTTTGAACAGACCTCGTATCTCTGCAATCTCACGTGTTGTGCAATGACGATCTGAATCGATAATGGCCTTGATATGGGCCTCCTCAACTTCAACTGATCATTGCGCATTTTTTAGTGAAAAATCACCAGAACGAAATTTAGCAAACCAATGTTGACAATGCCTTTCTTTCAAGGCTTCATTCCTATATACGGCTCACATAACTTCTTGTATACCTGCGGTGCGTTTTTGCCTTTTCGGAAATAATACAATAAAATATGTCTAAAATGCACGTCTTGTCCTTCCATTTTTAAATTTGGATGAAAACAAAACTAAATAGCAAAACGATACAATTTTTTGTACTAAATTGAAGGCGGAAGTCCAAACAACAAGAAAACAATATAAAGGTAGGTGCTTTGAACACGTTGACATAACAAAAGTATGAGCTAATACCATCTATTGACAAAATCCGCAATCACTTATTTACCAACCCAATATTATCATAATTCACTTATAAGAGAACTTCCTCCTGTAACCATCCACACAAAAACTCCTCAAAGAAACAATGGCTACGAGATTTATTAGAATCTTCTTATTTCCAAACCTCCACTTTAAAAATGTAAAAATTTAATTTATAGTTATAACTTACCAGGTGTTGGAATTAATTCGTAGCGTTTTACAAAAGATGGCGTTAGCCAACTATCCATAGTCATACATACAAAAGTAAATATTCTCCCAGAAGCTACTGACATAACGCAACTTTTCCACTATATGACATTTTGTTATAGTGTCAGTAGCACTTGTTGCGCAGTGTCAAACATGTCGAAGTTCGTGCCTAAAAAATCGTTTTTGCGAGGAGTGTTACTCCATTACTTCAACATGAAGAAAAGTGCCGCCGAAAGTCATCGTATTTTAGTGTCTACGGCGAACATGCTCGTGCTGAGCAAACTTGCAGAAAGTGGTTTGCGCGGTTTAAAAATGGAAATTTTGATTTGGAAGACATGGAACGTCCCGGACAGCCAAAAAAGTTCGAAGATGAAGATTTAGGGACGTTGCTCGATGAAGACCCGTGCCAAACACTCCGGGAGTTGTCCACATCGCTTGGAATCGACTTTTCGACGGTCGGAAAACGCCTGAAAGCCATAGGAATGGTACAAAAACAGGGAACGTGGGTTCCACATGAGTTGAAGCCAAGGGACGTTGAACGGCGTTTGGTCACCTGTGAGATTCTTCTCCAACGGCAGGCAAGGAAGGGATTTCTGCATCGAATCGTCACTGGTGACAAGAAGTGGGTACTCTAAGAACAATCCCAAGCGCAGAAAATCGTGGGGCTTGCCCGGTCATGAATCGACATC
Source organism: Atherix ibis (assembly GCA_958298945.1). Lineage (NCBI taxonomy): Eukaryota > Metazoa > Arthropoda > Insecta > Diptera > Athericidae > Atherix > Atherix ibis. The sequence goes on along the minus strand of OY282605.1, from coordinate 21,434,968 downwards.
GTCCCCCAGGTCGAATATTCATGGAAAGAAGATCTTACTGTGTATTTGGTGCGATCAGCTGGGTGTTATTTATTATGAGCTCCTCCAACCGGGTGAAACCATCACTGGGGACGTATACAGACGACAATTGATGCGTTTGAAGAGAGCATTACAAGAAAAGCGGCCGCAATATAAAAATCGACACGACAAAGTAATTTTGCTCCACGACAATGCAAGACCCCATGTTGCCAAAGTCGTAAAAACTTATTTAAATATGCTGAAATGGGAAGTTCTGCCTCACCCGCCATATTCACCAGACATTGCCCCATCTGATTATATACTCTGCTTGTCAGAGCAGCACTTCGATAACTACGAAATGACCAAAAATTGGAACGATTCTTTCATCGAATCTAAAAAAGAAGAATTTTTTCGACGCGGTATCCGAGCATTACCAGAAAGATGGCAAAGAGTAGTGGATAACGAAGGACAATACTTTAATTAACGCTTCTGTAATGATACTGTCACAATAAACCACGAAAAAAGGCTACGAATTAATTACTACACCTGATAAATCCGCTTGTTACAATAAAATTTGACGATAAACAAAATTTTTTTCTTAAATTAATGTACTTCCTAAAAATTAAAAAAATAAAAAGTGAAATTTTGCTAACAAACCTTTGGCGATACTCCACCATGGCAGTGTGACATAAGTTAAGAACGCATTTAATGGTGTCGACTGTTGTCGTCGATTCTCCTTCCAAAAGTGGAACGTTTGTGTAAAACCACGTGTTGCCCACAATGGATTGTACGCACCATCGTCCAATTCTGTAGGATAGAATTTATTTTAATAATAAAAAAAAAAATATTATTCTAATCTCAATTGATTTAGTAACAACTGAACTCAAAAAGAGGATGCACAGTTTGGGGATAGTTTAAAAATGTCACAGGGGGGAGGAGCTTACTTAAAACAATAGGAAATTACTAACTTGCCGGATAATAATAAGAAGAAAATGAAAAAGAAAAAGAATTCATGAAAAAAAAACACATTTGCAATTATTACACGTACACAGATAAAAAAAAAGAAAAAAAGACGAACAAAGAAAAATAACACAAAAATACTAGTTTGAGAACAAGAAAAAAGGACAAAAACAAAACTGAAACAGTTTAATTGTTTCGTATCTGCCTTTGGTGGTTGTTGTTGCTTTTGGTATTTTCTTCTTAATATTGTTTAGTTTTTTTTTACTTTCTTTTTGTTGCTATTGTAAACATTTGCATATTTATATGAGTATTTATGGGTGAGTGTGTATACATGCATATTTGGATTTTGGATAGATGAAATGTGTTATATTATTGTGATTGTGATTTTGAGTCTGATTGAAAAGTCACAGAACCTTTGAGCGCTCTCTTTGGCAAGTCACACCAGTAGTAAATGTTGGTGCCGTCCGGTGTTGTCCGCTTCGGCACCATTCGCAATGCTTTATTGTAGCAGTTCTGATGCAGCGACGTCGACCGTTTCGTCTTCGGCAATGTGGCCGAGCATGTTCTTGTTGTTGTTCTTGTTGTTGTTGTGTTTGTGATTGAGGCTGTCGTCTCCGATCCAGTTGTAGTTGGTGTCACCGCCGTTGTAGCTGTTACGGCTGTGGATGTTGCTGATGTTACAGTCGGCGTCACCGTTGGCTGTGCAGCAGTTGTTGTATTTGATAGAATGTTCTGAGCAGGACAGTTTGTACTCAACGTGGTGGGGGCACTAGTCAGCTTGCCATCGTTGCCGTTGTAATCCTCTTCTACGGAATTCCTATTGCTTTTGAAATTCTTATTGTTCACCAAATCATCATCGCCCCCGTTTTGTTGGGTGGCAGTGTTGTTGGTGTCGGAACTGATACTCTTGCTAGTTTCTAGTGGAGGGCATTTATTTGAGGTCTCTGTAAGTACACATTTTTCAATGTGAATATGTTGGTCATCGTTATTGGTCTGTTCGGCAGGCAACTCCTCCTTGCCATGCACCCTGATCATCATCTTCGAGTCTTGCTCACTAAGGATGCCGACCTTGACCACATTATTTGCCGATATGTCATCATTCAGTGATGTTGCATCATCTGCCAGTTCGTACTCTTCAAGCTTTTCATTATTATTACGACCGTTCAATGATTTCCGCTTAGACATGTCCTTTTTCTTACCATCGACACTGTCCCTTTTATCCAATCGTTTTCCGCCATTCTTCTCCATATTCTTTTTATCCTTTTTCGAATTTGACTTTAGATTCGATGCTTTTTTCCCACTTGGCAACACCAATTCACTCTCGATACTAAGCAAATTTCGATGTTTCGGTTTGTTACGCCGCACTGATACATTATTTAGACAAGCCGGCGAGTCTGAATAAGTCTCGTCACAGCTGCGACAATAAACATCCGACATACGAGCCGACCCGGTGTCGCTCCAACGTTTACAATTCGGAGTAAAGCAGTTACAGCACGTCGGCGTGGTTGCATTCAATTTCGTCTCCGATGCTGAGGAAGCAGGACGATCTATAATAGATCACAATGCAAGATTTTTATGAAAAAAAGCCCAAATTATTTTTGTCTTTTTTCAATTTTCTAATATTTTTTTCTCTTCTTCTTTTAAGTATTCAAAATTTTCTTTTACTCTGTTACAAATAGTTTTTTTTTTATTCTTCTTCTTTACTTTATCTCAAGAAAATGTTAAAAAAAAAAAATTTCGAATTTAAATTTTTAAAAAATTTATAAATTTTGTTTTGTTTTGTCTTTGGTTTTTTTTTACTTTTTTGCATATTTTTGTATTAGAAAAAAATAAGTTTTTTTTTCTCAATAATTTCACAATTACAAATTTTATTATTGATTTTATAATGAAAAGATAGAAGATGTACTAATGTTTTATAAAATAAATGAAAAACAGTAGTTTGAATTGATATTGCGTGTGTCTCTTTATTTTTTTTAGAAATTATTTTTAATTGCATTCAATGAGCATTCATTCATTAATAATAATTTAATTAATTTAATAAATTTTTGGCTTCAAAAAAAATTGCCTCTTCTACGTTATTATTTTAATTTTTATTTATTTTTTATTTGAAAAAATAATCACCTCCTTTTAAAAGGAGATAACAAATTTACTAATTTTCTATTATCATTTATATATAAATGTATGGTCCTGCTTCCCGCGCATTATTATTTAATATAGTTTTTTAAGCCGATCAACAATTTAATTATTGGTGTTTCAATAAAAAAAAAAATAATACAAAAAAAAAAAACAAATAATAATCAAAATACGATAATAATAAAAGGTGTAAAAAATTTTAAAAGGCAAATTATAGAAAAACACAATAAATTTCTTTGTGATTTTCAATTAAACTTGGCTGTTAAGTAAGCAAAATAATTAAAAAATTCAATTTAATTAATAAAAAATAGAATTTTATTGGAATTATTTAATTTTAACAAAAATATAGTAATTTATATTGAAAATATATAAAACAACAAGAATTCATGCAAATTATAAAAAAAAAAAATATTAATAAATGCAATTCAAAAATTTAAAAAAAAAACAACAACATGAGAACATTATAATAATTATTAGAAGAAAAATTTCATTAAAAAAAAAGCATACGTTTCCCTATTTTAATATAATAATTTAATTAAAATATTATGGGAAATTTTCTTTTTAAAAAAACAAGATGTGGTAATAATTGTGTGTGTGACATGAAATCTGTGAGTACGATTAAATTTATATAATAATAATCAAGTTGCAATTGAAATAATTTAATTGTGAGCTTTTTTTGTTTAACTTTAGCTTTTTTAACTTTTCCATTTTTATTATTGATTTCTTTTTTTGTTTTTGTTTTTGTATATCAATCAATAAAAATTGAATAAAACTAGGATAAGACGAAACAAAACAAAAAAAAAAACAAAATCACTAAATTTATATGAAAATATTGTTATAATTACCATCTCGTAAATCTCCAGCTTCAATTTCGGACACTTCACTAGCCAATGAATCTAAACCTTCATTTTCGGAACGTGCCTTGCCGCCAGATTCAGCATTTTTTGCACGCCAACCAATTCGGCTAAAATTGTTTAAATTTGCACTTGGATCACTTAACCGACGTTGATGGCGATAATTATAAAAGTCATCTGGATCCTCATCCCATTCATCCCACATATCAGTTGCGCAAAATCTATTCAATAAAAAAATATTTAAAGAAAAAAAATTCGCAGAGAATATTTTATTTTAAATACATCTGAAAGCCTAATTAATTGATTAAAAAAATTTACAAAAAAAAAACTAAGGAAAAAATTAAAATATTTCCTAGAACAAAAAAATATCATTTTTTAATAATATTTGCGAAAAGTTGACCTATTTTGAAAATTGTTTGAGTACAATTCATTAACAAAAAAGATGGCACTACTGTCGATAATAATGTGACACTGGTTAGATTAAAGAATATCTGGATGGACTCTCACGTCAGATTTTTGTATATAGTATGTATATACGAGTATAGGCCTTAGATTAAAGAATACATCAGATTTCCGTATTTTGTGGCACAATTATCGCAGAAGCGGCGAGAAATCGTACTTCTTATATACTTTTGTGTAAATTTTTTTATGTAGACATGACAACCACTGCCATCTAGTTTTCGTAATAGAAATTTATTGAATTGCAAAAACATAATTCATATTCATTTTAATTCACTTATTGGAAACAAAAATACAATTTAAAAACAACGACAGACAATGTTTATTTTATTTTTACAATCTTTTGATACGAAATGGAATTCTATTTTAGGTTTATTATTCATTTCGTATAAAGTGCCTTAATTTTGTAGACTGTCGGAGAGTTTTAAAACACGCCATTCTCCATGAACGTGGTGGTAGCACACCGAAATGCTTGCATAGTTTTGTTGTTTTTAAAGTTGTTATTTTTACACTTATCGGAAAGTGTAGTTTTTATATTTTTGAAGTACTTACGAAAAAGTAAGTATTTATATAAATAGTTATATTGTTGATAACATTTAATAGATAGTTTTTATTTTAGAAAATAATGTGTTTTATAAAGGGTTGGTGGTAATGCAACGGAATGAGGAAGACGGAAGTTTCTTTCTTTCGGTAAGTTGACTAGAGAAGTTAAAAAAAATTTAGTTTATGATGTGTCCAAATGGCTTTTAATGATTTATTTGGTCCAAAAAGTGATAAAAAAAGTGAAAAGTTCGTTATTAACTAAATGTAAACAAATGTGATGTTGACAGTTCAATGTTTACCAGGAAATAGTTCAGTGACGGTGTACGTAAAGTGTGTATAAGAAAATTTTAGAGAAGCTGAAAATCTAATCCGACAACAGGTAGTGCATTTAAATTAAATTAAAAAAAAAGTTATTGCTTTTTTTTAAAATATAATTTAAATGCACATGCCTTTTTAAATTACGATTTTATTTTTCATTTTTGGAATGGATTTTTATTTCTGCACATAATTGTTTTCATATAATTAAATAATTTGCAATTTATATTTTTATATGCTCTTCCACTTTATAATTCTGTTTTAATAAATAATATATAGTGAAATAAACAAAATGAAAATATAATAAATAAATAAATAATATTTTAAAATAGACTACTGTGTTTTATTGCAAATTTCAAAAATTAATTCCATCAAACGACAAAGCCCCAAAATATTAAAAAATCGATTTGTTTACACATAAATGACATCACATATGAAAATAGTTTTAAACGAACCGCTTCAATCGCATACTGAAGTTTAAAATTGGCCCCCAATGATTTACGCCGTTTCTGTTATATTGCATGTGTGTGCGTTCTACGAATGTATTGCCAACAAAATTGTTTTTTGTGTAGAGGCCTATCCAGTTCTTCTATAATCTAAGGTCTACATAATTGCCAAAGCGGCGAGAAATTGTACTTCTTGCATCCATTTGTGTAGAAATGACACCCACCGACATCTAGTTTTCGTAATAGAAACTTCCTGCATTTATTATAGTGTTGTATCGATGGCATTAGCTGTATTCCATTGGACCAATTTTGCTACTCATAAGTACTTGCGAGTAGATGGCCAATGGAACGCAAAATTTACTGACAGAAGTAAAATATAACCTCAAAATAGTCAACATCAAAATCTATAATCTAAGATCAAAACCAACTGCATTACGTCCTCCATGACTTGGTCGGTGTAAAATATACTGTATTCGGTATTTACAACACTTATTCGTTAAATTATTGTTTAAAATGAAAATCACATATCGATAATCCTTTCTGCGACAACTCTTGTTAATCTAAAGTGTTTCTTAAATTGCAAATCTGTTTAATTTCCAATTACATGAACATAATTTTCAACTCTAGCTTTCTTAATATATGGAGGCACAACAAAAATATGATAACTTCAACATAACCAACGAACTCTCTAAGCCGTCTATTTTCATTTTGGGAACTAAAATCCCCCTACCGTAAATTGTATGCGTAACTACTCATGCGAACTACTCATTTGTACGAGCAAGAGTAGCTGCGAGTATCTAGAAGTACTGTGAGTAGCAAAACTGGTCCAATGGAATACAGCTATTGATGACTTGTGCGTTACCCAACTTGGCGCACAAGTCAGCAATTAATTAAACTTGTATGGACTGAAAGCAAGATTAATTAAACTTGTAATGGACTGAAAGCAAGATCATCGCCGATGATGACACAAAAAAGGGGAACTTTAACTACATTGTGGCCGTGGAGTGTTATAGGGCGATTGCGGCAGGACAGGGAGAGCATTTACATCTAAGGTTCTGCCAGCCAGGTTGTCAAGAGGCTTTATCCATTTCTTTCTTTCATTTTTTTTTTAGGTTTCCTTTGCAACTCTTTCGTTTTTTACTCTTTTCCTTTCTTTTTATTATTTTTTTCTTTAAAAAATATAATTTTTTTGTTTTGTAGATTTTTTTTTTTGCCTATCCATTTTTATCTTTGAAACTTTTTTACCTTCCCTATCGTTGCCTGTTCCTCCCACTGTTTGAGTTTTTTCTTTCTGTTTCTTTTAATTTTTTTTATATTTTTCTTTTTCCTTTTTATTATTTTTCTCTCCTTTACCCTCGGATGTCTCTATTATCCCGTTTATTTTTTGGCATGATTTATTTTCTGTTTATGATGGATGTGAGAGCACATCTCAGTACTAATTTAGAACCCACCCAAAATCTGCCAATAAAGCTACTAGCATCAAGCACGCCCAGCTGAAACATGTGCTCTCTGAGTATGGTCGTCATTGAACTTAACGTTCAGAAAATTATTTTCATTTTTATTTTCTAATTTATATTAATTTTTATGGTCTACCATTTTATAATTAATGTTTTAAAAAATAATATGTAATAAAATTAAAAAATATAAAAAAAAGTAATTCCATCAAACAATCAAATCTGCAGTATTTAAAAATCGAATTTGTTTACGTATAATGATATAATTTATGAAAAGGGTTTTAAATGTAACGCGTCAATTACATACGAAACTTTAAAATTGTCCCCATTGGTTTATGCCGTTTCTGTTCTTCCTTACGAATGTTCCAATACAGTTTCTTCTATAATCTAAACTGCTACCGATAATGAGATGTATCGGTAAATAGCATCAGTTTATTCCGTACGCATACAAATCAACAGTATTTAATAATGATTTCCCCTGAATATTTGAATTATGCTAATTGACACTATATTATCAATTTAAATAAAGTAAAACAAAGATTAACCTAAAAATAATCGGAGAAAAATTAGTCATTAATTGAACTAGAAAGGATGTTATTCATATTAACTCGTTAAAAAGTTAATCTTTAATTAAAAAAAAAACAAACAAAAAAACATAATAACAACAATTTTACTTTAAAAAAAAAATGGTATTTTATACGACATTATAAAAATAATTATTCATAAAATAAGTCCATACATTTTAGGTTAGATTCCCCGGAACGCCATTCAAAATTAATTAATATGCAATCGCAGAACACGTTTAAATATATAATATACAATACGAAGATTACGAAAAAAGTGGAAACATGTTAAAATAGTCCTTTTACTTAGCCAAATTTCATTAAAAAAAATTAATTAAAATCATTTTCGAATGTCATATGAAAATATGTTGGTTTTTCTCGAACAATTTCGTAGGTTTCGGTTTAATGAAAATTTAATGTAGCAAAATCAATACCAGAAAACAATTCGTAGTTTGAATGTTTTCTTATATTATTTGGTAAATAACATCGATTGAAGATTTGTGTGTACACTATACTTCTGGAAAATCGCACTTATGATAACTTGACATCTATGCAAGCACAAGCCGTGTAGCCGTGATCGTCTAGTGGTTAGGACCCCACGTTGTGGCCGTGGTAACCCAGGTTCGAATCCTGGTCACGGCAATGTCTCATACACATTGTCACGGGCGGCTTAATTTTTTTTATTTTTTATTTTTTTCTTTTAATATTTTTTTATTATTTAATATTGTTTTTAATTCTTTTAATACTATATAGAGTAAAAAGTTAATTATCAACTATTTTCCTAAGAGAAGTCATGAAGAGATGCCCTTTGGAAATGTGCTCACAAGTCAGACGTGTGAACGTGAACGTGTACGTACGTACTTTGTCGTTTTTGATAGTAAGAAAATGTTTGTAGTATTTTTTTTTTAGTTTTTTTTTTAAATATATATTTTTTTATTTAAATAGAAATGTTTTTATGATTTTTAAAATAGAGTTTTGGATTATTTTTAAAAACAAAATTTTATTTTTAGTTTTTTAAATAGATTTTTTGGTAATAATTTTTTTTTTATTAATTTGCTTAATATTTTTTTAATTGTTTTGAAATTTTTGGTTTTTTTTTAAATTTAAAGAAAATTTATTTTTTTTAATTTTTTTGAAAGTTTCTATAAAATAACGTTTTTAATAGATTTTTTAATTTTTTTTTTTGAGTAATTTTTTGTTCTCTGGTAATTTTTAGTTTTTTTGGTAATTTTTTTGTAAATAGTTTGACTAAAAATGTTTTTTTATGATTTTGATAATTTTTTTTAAATATTTTTTTTTTCACAAAAATTATTTTTGTTTTTTTTTCTTGTTTTTTTAATAGTTTTTTAAATAGATTTTTTAATAATTTTGTTATGTAAATTTGTTTGTATAATAATTTGGTCAAGGTTTCGAAGTGTTTTTTTTTTTGAAGTTTCTCCAAAATAATGTTTTTAATAGATTTTTTTAAAATTATTTATTTTTAGTAGATTTTTTTTAAAGAAATTTCCAGTGTTTTTGGTTATTTTTAGTTTTTTTTGGTAATTTTTTTTTAAATAATTATTTTTTAATAGTTTGACTAAAATGTTTTTTATGATTTTGATAATTTTTTTTAAATATTTTTTTTATCACAAAAATTATTTTTGTTTTTTTTTCTTATTTTTTTAATAGTTTTTTAAATAGATTTTTTGATAATTTTGTTGTAAAATTTTTTTTATAATAATTTATTCACGTTTTTTTTAATTGTTTTGAAATTGTAAGAGTTTTTTTTTAAATATAATTTTTTAAAGAAAATTTTGTTTTTTTTAAAAACTGTTTTTGAGTTTTTTCAAAATAATGTTTTTAATAGGTTTTTTTAAATTATTTATTTTTAGTAGATTTTTAAATAATTATTTTTGATGAGTTTGACTACAAATGTTTTTTTGTGATTTTTTTTTTATTTTTCATAATTTTTTTTTTCATAAAAATATTTTTTTTAATTTTTTTGTTTTTTTAAAAAAGTTTTTGATAATTTTGTTAAATAAATATTTTTGTATAATAATTTGTTAAAGTTTTTTAAATGTTTTCAAAATTTAAAGTTTGTTTTTTTTTAAATTTTTTTTTGTAAATTGCTTTTTTTGTAAAACAGATTTTTGGCTTTTTTGTTCTGTTTTTTAAATAGCTTCTTGTAAAAGTTCTTGTTTGTGTGTTTGTTTATTTGTTTGTAGGGTCTCTAAAACATGGGGCCACTTTTATTTTTGGTAAAAAGTGTTTTTGGATATTTAGTGAAGAGAATTATTCGAGTTTCTAGTGTAGTTTTTTTAATTGAATTTCTATAATAATGCTGTGAAAAAGATTTTTTAATAATTTTTTAATAGATTTTATAAATTGTTTTTTTTATTAGTACATTTTTTAAGTGTTGTCAGTAATTTTTTTTAAATATTTTGTTTTAATTGTTTTTTTTAATACTTGTAGTTGTTTTAAAGAATTTTTTTATATTTTTCTTCTTTTTTTGTGGTTTTTTTAAGTTTTTTTCTGAAAATCTTTTTTTGAAAATTTATTCGAATGGTTTTTAAATGTGTTGATTTAATAGTTTTTTGCCAGTTGATTTTTTATCTACAAATTTTTACAGGTTTGTTTTTAACCAATATTTGCAACTGTTTTTTTTTAATTTTTTTGGGTTTTTCTGTTTTTAAATTCATTTTTTTTTATTTTTCTAAAATATTTTCTTAAAAGAAATTTTTTTTTTGTAAACCAATATTTTTAAAATTTTTTTGTGATCATCTTTTTTTTTCTAAATATTTTTTTTTTTTAAATTTTGTTAAAAATTTTTTTTACTATTTCGAAAATTATATAGAAGCTTTGAAAAAAACATAATTTTTCTAAAAAAAACTATTTTTAATATAATTTTAGAATTTTTTTTTATTTTTAAATTGTGGGATCATTTTTAATATTTAATTTAAAAAGAAAAAAAACCATTTACAAAAGAAAAACCCTGATTATTATTCTATAAATGTTGCAGTATACATAAGAATGTTGCTAGACACATTTAATCGGCGAAAGAAAACATTTGTAGTGTTTTTTTCTTTCTACTTGGATTTATTTTGTCAACAAGAAATCAAAATCCAGAAAATAATATAAAATAAAATTTTGAACAATAATCATTGTGCCGATACTATAAAATTTCGTTGTTCTATCTGATAATTTAAAGTCTAAAAATACAAATCTAAGCAATAAAAGAGAGGAAAATCTGCGAAAAGATAATAAATAGCACATCAAACAGCGCGTATTTCATGGTGTTTGTGACAATTTATTTTTCTAGCTTTCTTTATTTTTTGAAATTTTTTTTATCATCTGCTGGAGTTGCTTACGTTATTTAAAATAAGTAAAAAATTTTTTTTTAAAATAAAGATGGGAAATAATACAGCCACGTCTCATCTACGAATTTATAATAAAGAATTGGCATTTCCGGTTTTCATCATTGATTATTGATATAAATTTTCTTTTAAAAAAATAATTATTTCATTGCGATTATATGTCTCCATGAGTAGTTATTATTTAATTTCTTTACAACTGGTTTTAAGATAAGCCAACGAAACGAAAAATGTGATGCTTATCTTATCACTTTTGCTTTTGTTATTGTTATTTTTAGTATTATGTGTATTTTACAGAGTAGTGAATATTTACAATTATCAGACTTTGCTTACAGAAGAAAAAGAAGAAAAAAACAACGATAATATTTATTATAATCAGAGAAAGAAATGTTAACGATAAAATGAATAAGATAAAATCATCGTACTTACCCCGGTTCACTTGTAGGCGTTTCAACTCCGGAACCTTTTGGTTTAGTAACAGCCATTTCTGCATGCCCTTTACCCTGAGGGCCTTTCATACGTACAAATTCACAACGGGTTTGAGGACCAGCACCACTATTGAACAGTCCGAATGTCATTCTTTGAGCAACTTTTGAGCTCAAACTAGATTGCTGCACAGCAAAAAGTGTAAATATTTAAAAAAAAAACGGTAAGAAAACTGGTAAATTTCTTACCCTGGCATCGTAGACTTTCTTCAGAGCATCATAGCGTATTGAGCCAAGAAATATTACTCCTTGTACAGATCCGTCTTTATCGCTAGCTACCAATTCAACGCATACCATTTCCCCATCACGAACCAAAATATCACTGAACACCTAAAGCGATAAATGATAGGAAAGTTTGTCAATTTCCCCTTGTTGCAATTGGTTAACTAGGGGGGCCAAACGTACCTCATCGAAATTATCTACCATAAAACAGATATGAGGATAAGTCATTTCCTCACCCTCGCCCTTTGTGTCCATCTTTCTGCGGCTCGGTGATGCGTACACTCGCTGCGAATGTCGACGCAACACCTGCAATTCTTTCGGTGATGTCCTTGTGCAAATGGCCAGAGTCAATGTATAATCGAACTGGTGAATAACCATGTTCAAGTAAACGGTCTCTTCCCAATCGACATCAGGATCTCCGATGGGTAATTTTCTCGAATCCTTTCGGTACACGTCGACTTCAGTCTGCCAAAAAAAAACCGGTCACGTTTCCAATTTCCATTCGTTTATTGTTCTCTCTCTATTCACACAAAACGCCTTACCTCATATTTTGGCATATGCCGGGAAGATCCTTTCACGTGTTTTTTCCGAACAAAAAATAATAAATCATCTGAATCGATACTATGAACCGGCTCCGTTTGGAATAGGAAATGTCGCACGAATAGATCAGTCCAGTATGTGGTACCTTGCAATACTACAAATCCGCCATCTAATAAATCCAACAACAACAACCAAAAAAAGAATAAAAAACCATTCTGTTTTTTACTTTATCCAAAATTCATTTTTATTATGCAAAATTTCCACAGAAAAAAACAAAAAAAATTCCTCTTTACTTTAGGAGTAATTTTGCAAAGATTTTGGGGTTGGGTTGGTAGTGCCTATCAGTCACTGAAATATGGACAGGTGACACAACACCTTTTCCTATCGAATAATTATCTAATGTTATTTGGATGAACAGGTAGTTTTTTTTCTTTTCTTATTGTAAATATTCCCAAATTTACGATCAAATGAATTTTAATTAAAACTATTTCAGAACTTTTAGACACAGTTTGTGGTAGTGGTGAGTGGGTGGGGATGATAGTAATATTCAAACAATGTTTACTTCCCCATCCTTTTTTATTTAAGGAATTCTTTTATTTTTCTTCTTAATATAAACGTATGTTTATGGAGGACTGACATTAATGAACAATAAATATTACTGGGAATTCCCCCCAGACGGAAATGGAGAATAGACAACGTACGGTATGACGCATTTTATACAAAACAAATTTTTCTTGACTAGAATTTTTTTCGCTGTTTCTATTGTTGTTGTTTTTTTTTTGCTAATTTAATTAGATTTTTTTCCACTTTTACTTAAAAGCAGAGAAATATTTTTTTTTCATTCGCTTGAATTGGATTTTTATGTAATTTCGCAAAAAATCTGTTAAAATAAAACCCAAAAACCGCAAGCAATTTTTGCTCTCTTTTTAAAGTATACCCAAAAAAAAAATTACCATTAAAATTTATTAATTTATCTCACCATCGGGGTTTTTTATGATTGAAGGGGCAGCGGGGGGGTAAGAAAAACACAGATTTTTTGCTCATTTTAATGTCATTTCACAAAACCCCCATTTAAGAATTCAACCATAAAAAAAAATGTTTTTATTGTACTTGAAAAATTACGCATTAAATTTTTGTTTTTTGTTTTTTTCTTTTATAAAAAATTAATAATATTTTTTTTAAAACTAGTTTTTATGAAATCAAAATTTTTTTTTGGCGATTGATGAATTAATAACATTACGCCATCATTATGGGTGCCGTCGAGTGGAATCAGGGGGGCGAAGAGAATAAATCAATCAATTTGTGGAGGGAGGCTCACCATCCTTGAGAAGTTGTCGCATTTCTTTCGTCCTCTGAAAATTTATCTCCTCGAGAAGCTGTTGAAGTTGTGTCTGTGATTTTAGCAAAGAACAATTGGGCAACGCCATTATTTCAAATGGTGGTACAGTTACTAAATGGTTTTTGATTGCAAATTTCTTATTAGCCAATTCAATAATTGGGGACCGGCGGTGCACTCTTAGCAGCTGCTACTTATTGAATCGCGACCGACTCTTTTTACGAGGCAGATATCAAAAAACAAAACCCCCACGGAACGATCGAAACTATTCGCAAAACACACACAACACCGCAGCACACAAACTAAGATAATAAAGAAAATTTCACGATAATTTTTGCTCTCTTAATATTAATTTTTCTATAAATTATGCTCGATTATCGTATCCATTGCAAAATATTGATTAGTTCACGTCCAGCTAACATGTCCACACATAGTTTTACGCACTCTATTCTTGCACCTCCCCGAAGGTGTACTGATCGGCTTATTTCCACAAAAGACTCGTATCCAAAAAAACACACAAACACTTTCATATCGTGTACACACTCCACTTCACATATTCGCTATTCGTATTAATTGTCAAATGATTGCTAGAAGTTCTGCGCATGGCAAACAATAGTTTTTGACATTTCTTCTTTCACATCTAACAATACAATTCAAGGCAAAGTTGCGCAAACGTCTACACTGTTAAAAAATTAACATTTTTACAAACAAAAAATAATTTTCTTACAAATTTGTTATGCCATTTTTTTATATAAATGCAATTCAATTAAACGCAGATTTTTTTAAATTATTAAATTTTATTATTCACCTTTTATTTTAGGGAAAAATTTATATAAAAAATAAGACGATTTCGATTTTATTTATTATTAAATAATAAATACTTGAAAAGTTGAGTATAAAAACTTAAATTCAGAATCTTTTAACACGTTCATTATAACAGTGCTTCTCAAAGATTATTTTCGTGGGTTTTTTGGTTAATTATTAAAAATCTTGTTAATTTTTCTAAAGAAGGCAGAAAAAATGCGATAAAATTATAGAAAAACACCAAATTTAACTAAAAAGAATATGTTATGCGTTTTTTTAAATTAATTTCGTAAGCGAAACAAGAAATTATCAATTGCAATAATGAATAATTTATTGAATATACGAGGTCTATTCAAAAAGTATCGCGAATTTTGAATTTCCGCAGGTTTCATATATTCGATTATCGATTTTTTCTGCTTTGCTTGTACGTATTTTGGCTCGTCTTCGATTTTTGCTCAATTTCGACCAAAAACAGCATCGCATTAACATTGCTAAGGAGCTGTTGGACTCTGTTCGCAACGACCCAAATTTGCTCCAGAGGGTCATAATTGGTGACGAATAATGGGTTTATGGTTATGACGTGGAAACCAAAGCTCAATCATCCCAATGGAAGCTGCCGCACGAGCCAAGACCGAAAAAAGCGCACCAAGTTCGGTCGAATGTTAAGGTTTTGCTTTCAGTTTTCTTCGATTGTAGGGGCGTGGTGCATCATGAGTTCTTGCCACAGGGTAGAAGGGTCAATAAGGAATATTACCTACAATTTATGCGCAAGTTGCGTGAAGCAATCAGCCAGAAACGCCCTGTGACTTTTTCTTGTTCCTGAAACTGAAGAGCCCCGTGAAGGACGACGCTACGCTACAATTGAGGATATAAAGACGGCATCGAAGGAGGAGCTGAACAAGATCACAAAAAAAGATTTTTTAAAGTGCTTCGAGGATTGGAAAAAACGTTGGTACAAGTGTATAATATCTGGTGGGGGACAAAATAGATATTCACAAATAAATAAATAATTCTGACCCTTTTTTGAATTTTTGTAAAACTGATAACGTATTTTCCATACGCGTTTGCTGCTTCACGTCAATACTCTTTGTCTATGGAGATGGAACGACAACGTATTAAATTCCAATATAGACAGTATATTACTATGGGACTCGAAGGAACAGCGTGGAATTTAATACTTCCAAAACACAGAAATTACCAGCCATTATTCATGAATGGAACGTGCATAACTGAAACTGAAAAACTCACCATTTTTGGTATGTGCGTTAATGACAGCCTCCGTCGGAATGGATCACATATTAAATATTACCAAAAACTGTTTAGGTTTACTTAGGCGATGCAAGAAATTTTTCACCTACCATCTGATCTAGCCAATAATAGATCTCGGACAAGCTCCGAAGCTGGAATATAATTCCCATGTATGGGCAGGCGCTCCCAAAACGTTATTGCACTAATTAGATAGAGTACAAAATCAACCGATTAGACTCACTGGAACACCGACACAATGTCTCCTGTATTTCCTATTTTCCATAAACAGGATTCCAGTAAATTGGCTACAGTTGCATTCCGCCCCTCAATTTTCTCACGGTAGTATCCGCTTCACCAAGAATGCACATCAGTTTATGCTGGAATATCTTTTCGGCCATACTATTCGGACGTACTATAAGATTTAGAAATGCCTTTTCTAACCAAAGTGCTCCGACATCTTTCCCTTTTCCCTTCTACCACATTCCACACGTGTGATGTACCCCAAAAAATTGTGAGGATTTTGATAATTTCTTCACCGTATGTGATTTATAAAAAAAAAGTGTCCTGCGCACTTCATTCTTTTATTCACTTAAGAAGTTTTCTATCATGAAAATTATCCCAAAAACCATAAATCTTCGTAATTTATAAGTCTCTGTTGCATTCTATCAAAAATTCTTGATAAATTGATCCGAAAACCTTCAGCTTCTATCAAAAAATTCAGCATTCCACTATCTTTCAACAATGCCATCGCGTAATCGGCCGTTTATGTCACCATGGATTACTTTGGAAGCTGCAGCGGAATTTTACCTTCAGGTTATTTCCAGATCTTCAAATTGTATCTCTCAAACTGATATCTACAGGCAGATGAATATATTTGGTGTTCTGAAATTGATCCTATCACCCCCGGTGTCCATCAGGGTAGCACACTAGGTCCAAGCCTTTCAACATTAGGCCTATAATATTGTTTGTCACAATGTTATCCTCATATACGGACCAGGCGTATACGCTTAACTCCGATGTTTTTTAGTCAAAAAAAAAACATGTTTTTTTTTCATAGAAAGCAAAAACAAATTTATTCAAAGTACTTGCCGTCGTTAGCTACACATTTTTCTTATCTCTCGGGCAATTTGTGAATACCACGCCAAAAAATTCCTTCTCTTTGGAGGCAAACCACTCATCAAGCCATTTTCGGACATCTTCGTAAGAATCGTAGTGCTGCTCAGCGAGCGCGTGGCCCATCGACAAAAACAGGTCTGATGAATAAGCGGGGTGGGGTAGCACCTCCCAGTTGAGTGTCTCCAAGTAGTTTCGGACCATTTTTGACATGTGCGATGGTGATGTCTTCGTTGATAATCCGTCCTTTTTTCACGCAGTGCACGGTGCAATTTGATCAGTTGTTGGTGGTAGCGGTGGGCATTGACAGCTTCACCAGGTTTCAACATCTCATAGTAGACGATACCCGGTTGATCTCACCGAACGCACAGCAAAGTCTTCCGTCCGAAGAGATTTGCTCTTGGGGAAGATGTTGATGGTTGGCCGGGATCAACCCACGATTTCTTGCGTTTAAGATTCTCGAAATATATCCACTTTCCATCGCCTGTCACAATCCGATGTAGGCGACTTTCTTTTTTGTCTGGCGAGCAAGATTTCGCATGTGTTTTACCGTCGCTCCATCTGCCTATCATTAAATTCATGCGGCACACATTTTCCAATCTTTTCAATCTTCCTCATGGCACGCAGACGCATGTAAATGGCTGGTTGAGTAACAACCAATTGCTCTGCGAGCATTTTTTGCGATTGGGTATCGTCTTCGTCCAAAAGAGGACTTAGGCCGATTCCTAGGCCGATTTTCACGCTTCTTGTCCCACAAGTCAAAATTGTCGTCTTTGAACCGACGAAACCAATCTCGGCACATTATTTCCGATAAAGCACTGTCACCATAGCATAAGCATTCGATGCGATTCGGCAGCCGATTTCTTCAAATTGAAGCAGAAAAGCACAGCTTCCCACATATGCTCTTTTTCTGGCATAAAACTAGACATGATTACCAAAGGAAAAATGTATGTTGTAGTATGAAATTGCTGACAATGTGCACTGATTAATGTTGGCAGATGTCAAACTCATCTCACTCACGCCATCTATGACCAAACAGCGGATTTAAGCTTATACACCTGGTATTTTTAACCAGCCAAAGAGATCTTTCCACAGCCCCTAATATTTTACAGAACAACATAACTCCCCTAACATGGCTTGATATCCTCCCTTAAAAAATTGTATGTAATTGTTCTAATCATTTAAATAATAAAAAATGATTCCGAGTTGCATCGTTTCGATATGCGTCACTCTCGAAGTTGTCGTTCATAAATTTCGTAAATTCGAATTTACATCGTTAAAAGCGGGTCCCACCAAATAACATTTCAAACCGAAATTAAAGGCATTTTAAATATAACAATTAATATCTATGCATTTTTATAGATAATTTTACAAATTGTTATTGTTATTATTATTTTCATCAATTTGTCTTTGTTCAATTTCCAATAATATGGAAAGATTCTTATTTTTTTTTTTAAATAAAATATTTTTTTTTTACCAAAAACTTTGTTCCAAATAATATGACTTAAATTTATCAACAACTCAATTAGTAGGAAAACATTTTTCGAGGGGAAAGGGAGGAGGGGTGTTATAGGTTACATTTATATCCGTTTTTGTCTTTCAATTTCGAGTGCTTTAGCTTTTTCCCATGACTCTTTGTCGAGTGAATTTTTACCCATCGAAATAGCCAATAATCGCGATAATATTAAAAGTGAATGTAAATCACTAGCACCGACTTTGTTGTCGTTTTTACGCATTTCCACAAAATCTCTTTCAATCATAGACGACTCTTCTGGATTCATAGAGAATTCTCTCATCTTCGATAATGTTAGATATTTTCGAATTGCATTCAATTTCGGGTGAAGATAGTGTTTGGCTGCTTTAAGAGTTTCCGTAATTAATTTGATAGCATCCGGATCGGGATTCAATGGAACATGACAATCAGTCTAAAAGGAAAGAATACTCAAATTATAAATTTCTAAGAAATAAAAAAATCATCATTTACCGGTAACATACTCTTTCCTTCACTTAAAATGAGTACTGGAATGTTTGCATGAAAATCAATTTCATAATATTGAAAATTACACTTTATTAGTTGGCTTTTAATAAGATACGATAAATTTCGAACACCCTCAATACCGTTGGCTTCTAGTTTTCCTGGTTGTAATCGAGTTTCGTCCAAAACAAGATGTGTGTGTGATGCCAATTGCAAAATTCCACTGACCAACTTATTGGTTGTGTAATCTTTTCTATAAAAAAAAAAAAAAAAGATTCAAATTAGAAAAATCTTTTGGAAAGTGTTTCTTTTATTTTCAATAACACGACTTACTTTGGGATAAACTGTTGTGTATTCATATTATCCAAAGTCATAGGAAAGTAATGGCTAACCGGTATAAGTGATTCGATGATTTCATAAAGGGTCGAAGTATAATCGGGTAAAACCTCACCAGGAATATTGCACAAATTCAAACCGAATTGGCCAAGGGTCTCCATTTGTGTCCGAACATAACTAATTGTATTGTATGATAATAAATGTTAATTTGTTTAGTTTCATAAAAGTTATAAAATAATAAAAATGAAGCTGTCTTCTTACACAGTTGATATTAGATGCGATAGTAGATAGGATGCTGCCAGATCATCTCCGAACAGACACTGTGTAAGCGTAATGTGCAAATCCTTATGAACAGCCTCAATATTCATATCGTTACAAGGTTCTAAACGGAAAAAAAATTTAATGAAACAATAATGATTAAGTATCTTTGAAATGTGAATAAATTTACCAATTAATGAAGCGTCCAAAAGGGGATTTGCATGGTTCAGTTTCCGAATTTTCACTGCATGCAGTCGTGGGATCAATGAAGGCGGAGGATTTGCTGCCTGGATTTCAGAAGCATCTTGGAATTCGGTTGGTTCGTCGTGTGATCCATCCAGAGCAGGATTAACTGATAAGAAGCCAACAACATCCACAATGGAATTGAGAACATTACCTTCAAGGTCGGAGTAAATTTTTACCATGCACGCTTTTCCGGGTCTCTCCGCAATCGGTGAATTAAGAAGATATTCAGTCGAAAGCACTGGTGCATTAGATGGTGTTGATTTTCTAGAACCACATTCGGTTCGTAGTTGTTTACCATTCTCAACAATATCGTCCACTTCCATTTCCATCTTGTCGAAGATTCGCTTCTTTCCGTGAACTCTATTTTGTTTTAATATCACCGATGTAGATTTGGCCACTTCATTCTCGATTTCCTGTGCCCATTTATTAATCCCCGGCAAGGAAACAACAAACAGAGTTCTCCGTTCACCGTGCTTATTCGATGTGGAATCGAAATCGACATTTTCATTAGCACTAATAGCCAAGCAATCACGATATTTTCCATTCTGGATTCGTCGGCCATCTGCGGTCAGGACATCGTAACGTTCTAAATACATTTCCGGATCGGACATATCCTGAATCATTCCACGAAAACGAACCAAACCCAAATCGCTCAATTCATTTAGCGGAATATGATTTATGAACGGAATTTCTTTCCAGTTTTGTAAATCTTCCAAAATCTCCATACATCCCGTTTCGTTACTATTACAATATTCCGGTGTCCATTCGATAAAGTTCATTTTAAATACACTGTTTTTTTTTTAAATATTTAAATGAATTTTACAAAACTAATTCGAATAACAACAAACTCGTTGGTTGACATATGAGGTAAAGTATTTCCCGCCAAAATAACAAGTAACATGGCAACCGGCAGTACCGTACAAATGTTCGATAAAGAATAAAGTCGATTTGAAAAACATTCGAATATAATTGGTTTAAACAACTAAAAAAAACACAGTGTATTATTAATTAAATGAGAGTAATTATTTTTTTAAAATTATGATTATTAATTTAAACTTTGAATTAAAAAGAATTAAATATTTTGCTTTAAAACGTTTTAAAATACAATAAAAAATGTCTTGTCTTTTATTTTGAAAAAACCATACAAATGTTAAACAAAATTTGAATTTTACTATTTTCATTATAATTTTTATAATAATAATTGATTAAATACAAATATTCTTAATTTATTAATTATATCAAAATTTTTTAAAAAATATTAATTATATTTAAAAAAAAGCTATTTAATGCAGTTTGTTTTTTGTTTTCAAAAGATAACCACAATTTTGTAAATGGAAATTTCTTATTTTTTCACCAATTATTGTCTTTTATTAAAATTTTTTCTTTAAATATATAAAATTTTGTTATAAAAACTCTTATAACAATAAATATATAATTTATTTAATGGCAATAAATTGGTGGTTGTTCCAAGAGAGTGATTTTGTTACAACTAATTAAAAAAAACCTTACAAATGTCTGAGTTTACTTGCTTCCATGTTTGTTTTCTTAATAAGTTCTTGCTCATTTTATTAAGTAGGGAATAAGTTCTTGCTTCCTGCTTTTAGCATGATGTCGCTACTAGTACTAGATTCGTATTCGATAAAAAAAAAGTTGTTCTTGTGTGAATGTGTAAACTTTACGCAGTAACTGACATAAAAGTTACGCAGTAACTGACATTCGTTCTTGTCGATAAGGACGATTTTCATTTTGGCTTTTGAGAATGTCAACTTTTGTCCCAACAAAACATCATTTGCGGGAGGTTCTACTTCATTATTATATTCTTAGTCAAAGGGCTGCCGAAACGTATCGTTTACTAAATGAAATTTACGGTGATCAGGCTCCTTCGAGTGGGACATGTAAAAACTGGTTTCGGCTATTTAAAGAGGGTGATTTCGATGTGAGTGACAAAGAACGTGAAGGGGCACCGAAAAAATTCGAAGACACAGAACTGTTAGAATTACTTGATGAAGATCCAAGTCAGACGCTCGAGGATTTGTCAACAGCGTTAAATGTTGATAGTTCTACGGTTGGGAAGCGTTTGCATGCAATGGGAATGGTCCAAAAAGTAGGAAATTGGGTTCCATATCAATTGAAGCTGAGAAACATCGAGAGACGGTTGGTAATGTGTGAGATGCTACTAGGGCGACAGAAAAGAAAGGATTTTTTACATCGGATTTTCACAAGCGATGAAAAATATATTTACTACAGCAACTATAAGCGATCTAAAGCATGTACAAAACCAGGAGATCCGGGTCCATCAACCACAAAACGCAATATCCACGGTTTGAAGGTCATGCTGTGTATCTGGTGGGATCAGAGAGGTGTCATCTTTTATGAACTCCTGAAACCGTCCGAAACTCCTGAATCCACTATTACTGGTGATCGTTATCGACTGCAGCTAATAAGATTGGGCCAAGCTTTGAAGGAAAAACGGCCGGAATGGGACGATCGACCTGAAAAGTTGATTCTGTTACTTGGAAACACCACGCGGCACATAACAAAACCGATCGAGAAATACTTGGAAGGAGTGAAATGGGAAATTTTGCCCCATCCGCCATATTCGCCCGATATTGCTCCTTCAGATTTCCATTTGTTCCGGTCCATGCAGTCAGCCCTTTCCGAAGAGCAGTTCACTTCTCATGAAAGTATCCAAAAATGGCTTGATGAATGGATCGAATCAAAAGAACCAGAATTTTTCCTTCAAGGTATCCGTTCATTACCTGAAAGATGGGAGAAAGTTATCGCTTCCGACGGCGGATACTTTGAATAAAACCATTTTGTATGCTATTTCATATAAATAAACGATAAAATTTGTTCAAAAAAAAGGGCAATGCAAATTTATTCTTAATATTAACAAAACAAATTAAATTTAATAAAACATTCGAGATTGCAATGAAACTTTCGTGGTGAGTTGTTGTGCGCACGCCAGGGAAGGTTTCTAAAAAAGTTTGCAATAATATTTTTAGTGCAGTTAGTGCACTAGTAATTAAAATAAAGAAGAAGAAATATTTTGAGAATTTGAAAATTAATGACAGCGTCCCTTTTTGTTTATTATTATAAAAGCAAAATCAATAGTTCATCCGATTGAACTTTTTACAGTTGCTGTTGCTTTCTTCGTAAAAATAAGCATGGCTCTTAATTGTAAGGTTTTCCAGCGGAGCACTAAAGAAAAAGGAATTATGAGCTATTCAAACAAGCGAGGAATTATGAGCTTCTCAATCAAGAGTTGGCCAACGAACAATAAAAGTCGAAACAGAACGCTTACAAGCTACACGATCTCGACGAACACTGCATGTTGACTTGAATCTTGATGCATTCTAGTACAATGTCAATTACGACTACAGTCTGCATCCAAGTGTAGGCTTCGCAGAATGGATAAGGTGTGGGGGTGTTGCGGTGTTCGAAAGTTCAACATTGAAACACCAGCGAATGTGCTGCGCAAATGGCGAAGTTCAACTTCCGACGTTGTATCCACCACCCGAACAAAAATGGCGGCCAAACAAAATCAGTACGTTCCAGATTGATTTAGTTTGGCCGCCATTTTGGTTTGGATAACAACTGTCTGTTGGCATTTGACAGTTGTAGAGAGTGGCCGATAACAATTTATTATAGAGCATCTAACACCGCAACAACATGTTGAAATTATTAAAACATTTTATTTAAATAATTGTTCAATTGTGAATACGTTGACTTTGTTGATGTTAATCATATGCCAAGCAAGGCAACCATTCAGTTTGCAATAAATAATTTTGAAAATATGCTGGAATGTAAAGCGACAACTAAGCCAACGCACTCCTGAAAATATTGTTGCTGAACGATACCTCTCATCGGCGCAGTGCACAAGAATTGGGAATATCGCGATCATGTTTGTTAAAAATTCTCAAAAAGGATTTGTTTTTTACCCGTAAAAAATTCAATTAACACATGAATTGCGACGAGGCTGGAGTGCTCAAGTCTTACAGCTCGGTATAGACGACCACAATTTTTGACAAAAACTCATTATGAGCGGTGAAGTATACTTCGACTTGGCTGGCTTTGTTAATAAACAGCATTAACTGATACACCAAAGACCACTACACCCTCGTAGAATAACTGTATGTGTATGGTACGGTATTTGGGTCAATTAGGCTACAGAATATGTGGTTCCAACAAGACGGCGGCATCATTGGTCCATATTTTTTTGAGGATGCTAGAGGCAATGTTGTAACAGTTACTGTTGACCGCTATCGGAACATTTTGGGAAACTTTCTTCTGTCCAAATTGGATCAATTAGACCTACAGAACATGTGGTTCCAACAAAACCGTGCCACATCAGACACAGTCCCGGTCGAATAATGTCAAAAAGTGGTGACACGGACTGGCCCCAACGATCCCCTGATTTAAACCCTCTCGATTTCTTCGTATGGAGCTTGAAGCACACCTTTTCCTTACTAACAAACCAACCATAACCTCGATACTAATGGACAACATTCAAAACAAAATTGCTGAAATAACACCAGAAGTCTGCGAAAATATAATGAAAAATGTGCTTTGCGGTCATTTGACCAACATCATATTCCATAAATAATGCTAAAGACCATATAATCAATCAATAAAATACAAATTTTATTAAATATATTATCGCGTAGGATCACTTCTACCCAGTTCCAGACGCTGAACATAAATTTTTACAACTCTACTTCATGGGCGACGTTCATGTGGAAGTTGTTCAGCGATGCGATGTAATTCCAGGCACCAAACGTAACTTTGCAAAAAAAATTTCCACCAACACAACGGCCTGATAAAATTGTTCAAAATATCAATTGATAATTTCAAAGCACCAATGATTCTTTTGCGTAACATCAATCCACCCCGATTGTGCAATGGAACCAGGCTCGCTGTCAAAAAACTGATGCCAAGCGTCATCGACCAGAGAATTCTGAATGAAAAGTCACAAGGAGAAGATGTGCTAATTCCACAGTAGTTCCCCGTTCGCTTGGCATTCTCAATAACCATCAACAAGACACAAGGTCTCCAAGTCTGTGAATTAAATCTGAAAAATTCATGCTTTTCACATGGTCAATTATACAATATGCTGCATGCTCACGACTGGGACAGCCAAAAAATTTATTTGTTTTTGTAAAAGACGGAAAGATACCTAAAGCACTTGTTAAACATTTTCAAATTTAATTTAATAAACAAAAAATTATTGTCTTCTATTTATTTTGTATATGCAAATGTGTCTACTTTAAATATGTGCATTTATTTTTGTGCTGATTGGTTTTTCATATTTTAATTTTTGACAGATCACACGTGACACGTGACGTGTGTCAAAGTCAAAAGTGCTCAGTTAACATTGTAATTTCATCATGGAAATGCTTACACCCGAACAATGCTTACAAATTATTGAATTTTATTATCAAAATTCGTGGCTCTGTAAAAAATGTGTTTCGCGCATTTCGAGCATTTTATGGTCGCTATAATCGCTGAGCAAGCAATTCAAGCCATAGTAATAAAATTTCGCTGCAATTTGATGCTATTTGACATCAAACCACCAGTCCGTGTGCGTACAGAGGAAAATATTACTGCCGTAGCGTCCAGTGTTGGTGAAGACCAACAGCGATCGTAAAAAATAGAGCTCGTACAAGAAATGATGTCGAACGACCTGTCAATGCGTCGAATTTTCGGTGAGTGAGCCTTAAAAAAAGTTGACGAAAATAGTTTTTTTTCCAAAAAATTGCGTTTAGCGACGAAGCTCATTTCTGGTTGAATGGGTATGTGAATAAGCAAAATTGTCGCATTTAGTCTGATGAACAACTACAGGTGGCCATTGCACTTAAAACAATGTACTGTTTGGTGCGGTTTATGGACCGGTGGAATCCTTATTTCTGTAAAGATGACGCTGACCGCAACGTGACCGTCAATGGCGCTCGTTATCGCTGAATGATTACAACCGTTTTTTGCACAAAATGCAAGAACTGCATCAGTTCGGCATGCGGTTTCAACAAGACGGCTCTACATGCCACAGAGCACGTGAAACAATGGACATATTGAAAGATGCGTTTGGTGAGTATTAATCTCGCGTTTCGGACCGGTGAGTTGGCCTGTCTATATCGTGCAATTTGAAGCCCCTAGACTATTTTTTATGGAGCTACATGAAGCCACTCGTCTACGCCGATAAACCAGCGTCACTTGCAGTCTTGTAAGATAACATTAAACGTGTTACTAGCGAGATACCAGCCGAGATGCTCGGAAAAGTAGTTCAAAAGTGGACCGCTCGAACATCTCACTTAAAACATATTCGTGGTCAACATTTACATGAAATAATCTTTAAAAACATAATGGCAACCATTGATTTATCAATTCAAATAAAAATTTCAGACACTTTTGCAATTAAATTCTGTATTTATTTTTAAAATTTAAAAAAAACCAAACAATTAAAAAATCACCTATCAAAAAAAGATTACAAAAAAAATCCCGTCTAACTTAAGAGAATATTCATATTTTATGAGTTTTTTTCTTAATAAATTATTTTAATATTTTGTAGACATAAATTTTTTCCATAATGGCGATTTGTTTTTATTTGTGCAAAAATTTTTTTATGTTTGGCTTTTATTTATTTTTCAATATTGCTGCTGCCCGAGAAAGAAGAGTTCATAAATTTGAGAATTTGTGAATGAATAAATTCTCATGAATTCAAAATGAAAACACCAAATTCTATACATTTTCGTAATTTTCTTATAGTATTTTTTTTTTGGTTGTTATTGTGCTAATGTTAACGTGTTGATCGTATTTGTTATAATGTGTAAAAGATACTAAATTAATTCAGAATTTTCATTAAAATCTCTACCTTGTTGTGTTTTGTTAGTATTAACAGAGGTGGTTATTTATTGACTAACTTTAACTATCCAACTTTGGTTGCTGCCCCCCCACGACAAATAACCATATCTGGGGTCTGCCGGAGCTCAAGTTCACTAAAGTTGACTGAAGTCATTACAAGCCAAGTTTAACTATCATCATCATCATCAGTTGACAATAGTTCGAATTGTTTTAAGAATGCTAACGACCTACATAAATGCACACATACTTAACAAGAAAATTAAAGAAAATCCATGCTTACAATTATTATTGGCAACAGAAGCTTTTTAGTTGAATAGAAATTGCTTCATGCAGATGAGGAAACTTTTCAAGTAAAGTCGACCAATTGATAAGTTTCAGTTGTGGAAGGGGAAGGGGGAATTAAAAGGGAGAACACAATAACGACAGGTACACATGCAGATGAACCGATGCACCAGGTTGTCAGCGACAGACGCCACCACTGGCTATAGTACTCGACGATCTGGAAGCGAAACATTGTCAGTTGGATGGGCGCAACAGATACAATTCGTCCGCAAGTATCTTCGAGTTAGTTTCGCGCTCGCTCTTCACAGTTCTAGAGCCACAACATATACAATAGAAGAACGATCGATCGACCGTCAGTTTGATAAATAACTTCTGGCAGCGAATCTTTTTATATATTTTCATCGTTTCGTTAAAATTTTTAATCGAATAAACTTTTACCTTTCGGACACGGTTGCGTTGTTATTTGCCAAAATCGTAAATTGTTTAATTGATGATGATCGCCGTGACATCACCGTGTTTCGTGTCAAATTCCTGTCGATTGCAGTGAAATTGCTGTCCATCGTGCGAGAGAAAAGTGATATCGTGTTGGCAAAACGCATATTTGGTGATCATGGTCAGATCGCTCTCTTTCTCTCTCTCTCTGTGCCACCGAATCGGAATATTGTTCGATGTGTTCCGGTATTTGTGTTGACCTGGTAGCGTGCTATTGTTAACCACTACCAGTCCGTGTCAGGTGATTCTCAATCTCCAACTCTCAGCTCTGCACACAGCGATACGACACACACCGAAAACGATCAGCTACGCACAAACACTATCGTAATTATTGAGTACAATTTCGTTTGCATTCAGATTTGTGTGGTGATGAGTATCTAATTTGGGGTAGATCCTGTTCGCATTCGCTCTGCTATTTTGATAGAGCATGCGATGAGATGCGATTGATTGCGTGTGTTTGGTGAAGTTTGTGCTATGTTCTCCGTGAGAAGAAGTTGTCCGCGCTTAGAATGAGAGCCAATCAACAACGATTGAGAGTAAACGTCACCTTTCTACTTTTCATTTAGCGAGAAAACCTGACACACATAACTCAGTATACAAAAAAATTCTTCTCTGAATACTAATCGAACAAGAGACACTAAGTAAGACAGAGACCACCGCCGACTAATAAATTCAAGAGCAATATTTCTGTTGTGTCAGTGTACGTGAATAGGTACGTAAACACGTATCCGCTCAAAAATGAAAATAGAAATTCAATTTGGAATTGCGGAAGATCATAATACATAAAACATTCCATCTTTTTCTTATTCATAACCAATGTACATTATCACCATCTCATTTTTCAATTGTTTAACAATGCGAACATAAAATTAGATTTTTTTTCTTTCTGTTTCTCTCTCAACTAGTAAACCAATAAGAATAAATTTTTTTTCTTCCATATTTTCTTTTAGTTTTACAGGTTTTAATAAAGATATTTTACCAAAATTTCCATCAATAATTTGTTAAAGTTTATGTTTTTTTAATTTATAACAGAATTATAATTTATTTCCTGTGAAAAATTATCACATTTGCCAAAAAAATATAATTAATAAAAAGATTTTTATTAATGAAAGAGTGAGAATTAACTGTTATTTTATTAGTTATAATAATAAATAAAAGTGAAGGAAAAAAAAATGAAGTGTATTTAAAGAAAAATTTACGACGGTTTATTTTATGCTAAAGCAAGTGTTTCTGTAAAATTCGATTATTTGCAAATTTATAAAAAAAAAAAAAAAATATTCATAACTATTGCCAAAATTTATAATAATTTATAAAAATACATTCAAAAGTTATTTTTGAATCGAACATAAAATAAAAAAAAAAGAGAAAGAAAAATATTTAGTGTTGCCCCATTCTTTTATTTGTGAATAAATTCTACTATTATTAGTTCAGTAAAAAAGTTTGTGAATTTTTTCTTCTTTTTAAAAAAAAAAAAAAAAATAATATCAACTCTTTTATAAATAAAACAATAACAAGAAAATTTTTTTATAAAAAAAAAAAATTTTAACTTTTTGTGCTGTTAAGTTGGTAGTTTTTATGTTGAAAATATCTTTTTTCGATTTCTTCATATTTTTTACATTAAATATTTCATCAATATTCTATTATTAAATTAATTTTAAATTTAAAAAAAAAACACCACCTATAAGAAAATGTGAACTATTGTATTTAATTGGTACCATGTTAATTAATATGATTTTCTAAAGGAATCCAAAGAAAAAGAGGACAATTAAAAATGGTTTTTTTTTAATGTTATAACCTGTCAGCATATAAGAAAAAAATTTTATCTAATCACGATTTAATTAGTTCAATTAGCATCTTTGGTAGTTGTTATTAATAATTATTTGTATATTAAAAAAAGAATAAAAAAAAAAGAAGAACATATTTTTTTCTCCAATGTCATCATCAGTGGTGTGCTGCTCTCTTTGGACAATGTATACTCGTCGTGTGTGTTAAATAATAATGCAATTACATGTGATTATTTATATTCTAATTGATAATAGATAGATTTGATTAAATTGATTATTAATTATACATAAAATGCGGTTTTCATGTGAACAAATATTCTGGATACAAAAGTATTGGTCAATGGACGTCGTCTCAAAATGTGATTTAGCTGATAATTCTGTATGGAATAATGACCGAAAATGTTGCTGAAAGTTTGGTACGTTATATCATTTCCATTTTGTTTACTTTTTATTAAAAATTATTTTTATTATTAATATTATATTTAAAGAAAAAACAATTTTTTTTTTATTATTGCATAATAAATTTTTGTTTTTATTCAAAATATTTTATAAAAATTGTCTGTGTACGAGCACTTTTGCACAAAAAAGAGAAAATGATTGGAATTTTTTGAATTTTGCGCCATTTGTGCGGTAAAGTGCTGCCAACGAAAAATAATGACAGCGTGAGAGCTAACAGTTCAGTGTTATTAAAAATGGATCGCTATACGAAAGAACAGCATGTTTTCATTGTTGGGCAATATTTTAAAAATATTTGAAGGTCTGGCAGCTAAAGTTCACAAAAATTTCCTATAAAACATGGTTGCAAGCGTCATTTAACTTCATCGACTGTGAAGAAATTTAGAAAGACTGGATCAATTATTGATCTTAAGCACTCTGGCTTTTTTTCGGTAGTTATTTGTGGTTTTTTAAAGCCTTTGTATAGCAACATTGTTTATTGACATATCCACCGATCCTCATAGCTGAAAAAAATTTGCACGAAAAATCAGTATCCAAAGCATGTTTTTTTTGTATTTATTAGTAGTAAACGATCCATAATTAATAAGTGACTGTGGAGAAGCCATTGTGTCCCTGAAAATTGACTGTCGGATATGAATTTTGGTCTGAAATTGGCTCGTATTTCTTAGAAAATAAAGAAGGAGAGACCGTCACCACATGAATTCGGAGCACTTTGACCGGATGATATATTATGATATATTAATATGCTCTACAATATTTAAGAATTTCGGACTGTTCTGTCCAACTTACTGAGATAATTGTGAGCAATCTGGTAACACTGAGGACCTTTCCTGACAGTTTAGTGTGCATTTTGGTTTGAAGATGTCATTGAACAGTAGAAATACGGTTTAATGACAGCAAAATAGTCATAAATGGTGCTCTGAAAATCCGCAAGTGACTGTGGAGAAGCCATTGTATCCGGGGAAAACTGACTGTTTGGTGTGCATTGTGGTCTGAAGGTGTCGTTGAGCTGTATGTGTTGGAAAATAGAAATATGGTTTAATGACAGCAAAATAGTCGTAAATGGGACTCTGAAAATCCATAAGTGAATGTGGAGAAGCCATTGTATCCGGGGAAAATTGACTGTTTGGTGTGCATTTTGGTCTGAAGATGTCATTGAACAGTATGTGTTGGAAAGTAGAAATACGGTTTAATGACAGCAAAATAGTCGTAAATGGGACTCTGAAAATCCATAAGTGAATGTGGAGAAGCCATTGTATCCTCGGAAAACTGACTGTTTGGTGTGCATTGTGGTCTGAAGGTGTCGTTGAGCTGTATGTGTTGGAAAATAGAAATACGGTTTAATGACAGCAAAATAGTCGTAAATGGGACTCTGAAAATCCATAAGTGACTGTAGAGAAGCCATTGTATCCGGGGAAAACTGACTGTTTGGTGTGCATTTTGGTCTGAAGATGTCATTGAACAGTATGTGTTGGAAAGTAGAAATACGGTTTAATGCCAACAAAATAGTCATAAATAGGGCTCTGAAAATCCATAAGTAAATGTGGAGAAGCCATTGTATCCGGGAAAAACTGACTGTTTGTGTTCATTTTGGTCTGAAGATGTCATTGAACAGTATGTGTTGGAAAGTAGAAATACGGTTTAATGACAGCAAAATAGTCGTAAATGGGACTCTGAAAATCCATAAGTGAATGTGGAGAAGCCATTGTATCCGGGGAGAACTGACTGTTTGGTGTGTATTTTGGTCTAAAGATGTCATTGGCCTATATTTCTATGGAAATAAAGAAGAAGGGACAGTTACCGTCAATTACGAGCGCTATTACCGATTTTTTTTTATCCTTAAATTAAAGATTTACCATAATAGTCTAAACCATGTATCAATAAAATGACGCCTGAAACCAGACAATACAACAAATTTTTGCTTTATTGGGTGAAAAGTTTCCAGTACGCTTTTTTCCATTAGTTTTTGTACTGTTCGACTTTTTCTTATGGGTTTTTTTTTTTAATCCTTTAGAGTATATAAAAATCAAAATCCATTGAAATAATAACCGAATTACAACCCGAAATGTGAGAAAAACTCATCATCTCAAAATGGACGTGTCCTGCAATAAGTCACACGGTGGTAGCCCGTTTTAATGATATTTTATTTTATGCATAATTACAATATTAATTGTGCATAAAATAAAATATCACTTAATTAAATATAATTAACTTAAACTTTCACCTAAAATCTGAATTAAACGTTTATTCTAAGTCACAAATTGGATAACCCTTTATGTTTTCTAAACCAAATTAAAAACTTAAAGAAAAAATCAAAAAAATATTTTTCAAAAAAAATCTCTCCGTTCTCATTATTTTTAAATTGTTTTTTTCCCTCCTTTTAAATTGTTTTTTCTCCTCCATTCATTACTCACACACAGGTACGAATAATGAATGCAAATTTTCAATGGGAAATTATTCAGTACGAAACATGGAATGGTGAACGTTTGTTTATTAATTGTTAGTTAGCAGAAAAAAACCTTACAACAGCACACCGAATTGTGGCGAATAGAGAAAATTCACTCAATTGTATTGTTTCTCTCATGCTTTTCCCCATATTTCATATGCATGTGTTTCGTTTACTATTTATGTGTGCCTGTGTATGTTTGTA
Source organism: Atherix ibis (assembly GCA_958298945.1). NCBI lineage: Eukaryota > Metazoa > Arthropoda > Insecta > Diptera > Athericidae > Atherix > Atherix ibis. The sequence goes on along the minus strand of OY282605.1, from coordinate 21,402,809 downwards.
TACGCACATTAACGACGAATGTTGAATTTTTAATTGTTTTTCTTCAGTTATTTTCGCATACATTGCGTTGGCTAAACAAGCATGTGCACACCACACTGCATTACCATATACTAGTATACAATATATGCGAGTATATATAAAGAATTTCATGTTATTATTAATATTACAACTATTTTTGAAATTGTGTTTTTTTCTTGCTCTTCTAAGTAATTTTTTTTGTTGGTCTTCTTTTATTTCCATTGCCATTTTTTTTTTAAATTTTACTTCAATGAACAGAAATAGTTGCGGTGACAGTGAGAGAGAGACTTTTATGTCTGTGATCGTCGTTTGTATCTTGTCTGTGGTATGCACTCGTTAGCTGTAAACACGATGGCAAACTGAATTGTGATGGCACAATTATTTATTTCACATTAGAATTTCTAAGAGGTAAAAGTTTTCGTTTAACAGAAAGTTTTTCTTTTAATGGAATTGACTGATATGAAATTGAAAAGAGAAACAAAATATACATACTAAAGAGAGAAAAAAAACACAAAATATCTATTTTGATCTACAGTAAGATAACCAACTAGGTAGAGGTATGCAATCATCTTTTGACTAGAATATCCTTCGACTATACAATAGGTCTCTACACAAAAATTCTGTCGACATTTTTTCGAGAACACTCTTTTGTAAGAACGCACACACTTGCAAAATAACCACCTTTCACGAAACATTTCATATTTTAAAATAAAAACTTTCAATTTACTGTTGTGAAGAATAAAACTATTTAAATAAAATATTTAAAATTTAATAAAATCGCACTTAAACTTTCATTTCGCGATAATTATCTACATGTCAACATTAAGAGTAAGATCAGTATGCAACTCTAAAACTCTGCAAACCTCTACAAAATTGAGGAACTAGGATATTTAGAAAATAAATAATAAACCTAAAATACAATTGCATTTAATAACAGAAGATTGGAGGACAAAATGAGGAAGTTTCTATTACGAAAATTACATGTAAGGGGGTGTCATTTCTGCACAAAAAACTCTACACAAATGTATGCAAGAAAACGATTTCTCACCGCTTTGGCAATTAGGGCTTATCTAAGTATTCTTTAATCTATTGATGGACCCTCCGATTATAGAAGAACTGGATAGGTCTCTACACAAAAATTCTCTCCAAATTTTGTTGCCTATACGTTGTTGTAAGAACGCACACACAAGCAAAATAACAGAAACGGCGTAAATCAGTAGGGGCCAATTTTAAACTTCAGTATGCGATTGAAGCGGTTCTTTTAAAAACCTTTTGTCAGATGTGATGTCATTTATGCATAAAGAAATCATACTTTTCACTTTTTAATCACTTTTTTGAAAAACAAATCACTAAAAGCCATTTAGGCACTTCATAAACTAAATTTTTGTTAATTTCTCTGGTAAAAATTAAGTTGTCAACTTACCGAAAGATAGAAATTCTCATCTTCCTTATTCCATTGAATTCTGAAATAAAAAGTACCTATTAAATGTTATCAACAATATAGATTACTTTTTAGTAAATACTTCAAAAAACATAAAAACTTCACCTTCACTTGCACTTTCCGATAATTGTCAAAATAACAACTGGAAAAACTACAAAAGTATGCAAGCATTTCGGTATGCTACCACCACTTTCATGGAGAATGGCGTGTTTAAAAACTCTACGAAAGTCTACAAAATTGATATTTACGAAATAAATAATAAATCTAAAATATAAATTCCATTTCATATCAAAAGATATGAAATGGAATTTATTTCATATCTTTTGATATGAAATGGAATTTATATTTTAGATTTATTATTTATTTCGTAATATATAATAAATCTAAAATATAAATTCCATTTCATATCAAAAGATATGAAATAAATTCCATCAAAAGATATGAAATAAAGTACAAAAAATAAAAATTGGTTGTTTTTATGTTTAAATTGTATTTTTGTTGCAATAAGTGAATTAAATTTTCTATTACGAAAACTAGATGTCAATGAGTGTCATGTCTCATTAAAAAAATCTACACAAAAGTATGCAAGCGTTTCGATTTCTCGCCGCTTCTGCAATAATTAAGTCAGAAAATTGCGTATACATATACGAAAATCTGACGTCCATGTATTGTTTAATCAAAGAGAATATCAATAAAATTAAAGACAACATATTGCAAAATGTCATCTCTCACATTCCATGTATAATATACAAGTTTTCATATAGAGTGGAATGTAAACGGATCAGTGTGCGTACACACACAGCGCATGCGCGCTTAAGAGTACGTACGATCTGTTGCGGGTGGAATTCCTATAATGCCAAGGAGAACGGGTAATTTTTTTGATGTTGATCGTCGGCTTTGAAATTTACTCCAAGCATATCAGTGGCTTCGGAAACTAATGTAAAATCAAATAAAATACGCCGAATATTTAAATTTCGATGAAATTTTTATTTCATTGTATTGCTTGGACCTTAAATATAATATTATTAGTGAGATCCCAACGAGACTTTTTAAGGAAATCTATTATTTTGACGTAACTTTTGACATAAAGTTTTTCGCATATTTCTGACGAATATTGATTTTTAAACTTGACGAATATTGATTTTTAAATATTTAAAAGTTTGAGGTCTGTACGCGTAGAAAAGATCTTTTGCGTAGTCCTGACAAGGAAAAGCCAAAAATGCACGGATCAAAAATGCACGGATCGATAAAGCATTAGAGTCCTGTCAACACTTTCGTGTAATAAAATTGAAATTTGTTATGTTGTGAGACTCTTGGGAACTCTTGGAATTGATCGTATTGGGTGACTTGTGGCTCCGTTTTGTTGAAGCCACATATGCTACAGGCCAAAATCTTTAATTTCAGATTTATCATACTGTCAAAACACAACTCTTTAATGTCCTAAATCGAGATTTTCTTCATAAATTTAAAAAAAAAATTATTCTCTGCTTATTTATGTACAAAAATAAATTCAAATTTCCTTCTTATATTCAATAAAATTTATAATAAACACAGCAATAAAATTATTAACTAACAAAAATACAAAATTTTATATCCAAAAGAAAAATTCTAATAAAAAAATTAACAAACAAGGAACTTTTTTGTAATATACTACGCGTATGTACACTATAGAGAAAAAGTGGTAGAGCTCTACCGAAAAGAAATCTTCTCCACCAAACTCGTTTACACTGCCAGCGTCTCTACAATAGAATTTATTTCCGTAAACTTAGATTTACGAACACGACTTTCTCTTGCCAATGGTTCGCTGTCAAATCGTTTAATTTTACGAACAAATCGCTGGCATTTTACACTAATCGTGTGATTTCACGATCTTTGTGCGTACATGCCCAAATTTCCTTTGTGGCGACAATGTAAAAAGGAAAATTTAACGAACCTACAGATGATTTAATCGTGCTTGCTTGCTTGTATATAACATATGACGTTGCTCGTTGCGCACTCATCATTTGCGCGTCGTTTATTTTGACAGTTCCCATATTTACTGTGCCGTTGCACGTTCATTTATTCGTATTTTTTTTTTAAGTTTGTGATAAATTTTATTTTATTTATTACTTTAATATTTATTATTTATAATTTGAAACTGTTTTGACTGATGCGAACAATGGAGCTGGTGTAGTGTAGTGTATAGTGAAAAATCGTTCGCATATAAATTTATAAATATGTTTAATAAAACGACAGTGTCAATGCAATATGAAATATCAATGTTGAAATTAATATTGAAATGTTAAAATAAAATATAAAATGCTGACTGCAATTAATAAACAAATTGAAAAATAAATAAATGTGAATATGTTGAAATTCCTTTTTGCTCGCCTAAATTGTGTGTGCGTCGCAATTGTGATTACACTATGATAAGACAATTCTGGCATTCAAGCGATTACACTATGATAAGACTGATCGTCAAATACACAAACTTTGTTTGCGGCGAACCTGCATAATCCCATATATGAGCATAATTCGTACATGCTCGCGTATATATGACACTGTCAGACGAGCAAAAAATTGAAAATTTCCCTAAAATAAACACGGTTGGCTGGGTAGGTTGCAATGAGGATGTAGAAAATATCTGTGGTCGGCGGTCGGGGGTAAGGATCATTTGCGATTTAGACGCACGATGTAAGCAAAGCTGTGTGAGGGCTTGTGGAGAAATTTCTTGTAGATCTCTACCAAACGCTCTACCGGCCGTCTACACTGACTACTCCGATTACTCTCGAGTACAGATAAACGGTAGAGCGCACTTCATAAGACTGATCGTTAAATACACACATTTTTTTTTTTCGGCGAACCTGCACAATCAAATGTACGCGCAAAATGCGTAAGTGCTTGCGCATATACTGTCAGACGCGCAAAAAAAGAGGTAATTTCATCTTTAGATCTTTTTATCAACTTTTTAAAATCTACTAAAAATAAATACCGGGTATTGTGCTAAAAAAGAATAAAAATCTAGTAAATAATTAAAATTTATACACTTCTTTCCATTTTATGCTTCCCATTTTAGGGGTTTTTACGTCTCAAATTCCCCAAAGGTGATTTTTTTTTATATATTTTTCATGATTTATAATTAATAATATTTCTGACGTTATTTTCCAAAAAAAATAATTTCACATCATTTATGTGAAATGTAAATTATTTGAGTTGTTAACAATCTCAATTTATCTATACTGCACATTTCTCCTCATCTATCTCTTTTATATTTCAAAGGTGCTTTAAAAAAAATACAAAAATAATAAACATATTTGAGTATAATTTACAGGAAAAATAAAAAAAATTTTGTAAATACAATAAAACTGGTTATGGTTCGTATATTAAAATAAAGCACTTTTCAACTTGTTTGTTTTAGTTTTATTTTATTTTTACCAAATAAAAATGACAAAGCTTTGAAAGTCAAAATGAAATAAATTAAAAGTAATTTTTTGTTAGTTATTTGCTGAGGAATACTAAAAATTTTTATATGTATTAAGATGGAATTGTTGCTTTGCATTTGTAGAAAAAATTATTCTTGTTTTAAATGGAATATTAGGAAAAAAATATGGCACATGAGCAAACTGCCATAAATCATGCAAAAGAAATTGTAAAAAATTGTTTTGTGACTGAAAATGATATTTTTTGGTTTTTTGACTCTAAAATTTATTGTTTGTAGTGTATTTCTTTTGATTGCATAAGAAATAATCTGGCAAAAAGTGCCATTCTACAGTCTGAGATAAAAGTTTCTAATTACCAACAATTAATATAAAATATAAAAAAAAATATTATATTGATTTTTAAATGAACTTTATAAAAATGCAAAAATGCCCAAGGGTTTCTTAGCAGTTTTTTTTATTTTAATTATTTTTTCACAACAATTCATGATTTGGAAAATATAGCACTTTGTAATTTGACAGCTGTCAAACAAATATGTCATCCAAGGTGGCATTTGTTAAGATTGAGAATTGCCATTTTACATTGAGGGTCGTTTAAACCTTGGATTACAGAAGAACTGGATAGGCCTCTACACAAATATTGTGGCCGAATTTTGTTAGCAACACATTCGTAGAACGCACACGCATTCAAAATAACAGAAACGGCGTAAATCAGTAGGGGCAATTTAAACTTCAGTATGCGATTGAAGAGGTTCGTTTAAAACCATATGAAATATTTTTAAACAAATCGATTTTGGAGTATTGCTGATTTTGTTGTTTGATGGAATTAGTTTTGGAAATTTCCAATAAATCAGAGATTTCTATTTTAAAATATTATTTATTTATTTCAGTATGATGCTACCACTTTCATGGAGAATGGCATGTTTAAAAATACTCCGAAATTCTATAAATGTCGGACGCTCGATATTTAATTGATATTTACGAAATAAATTTCATATATAAAGCTCTGAAAACCCTCAAGTGACTGTGTAGATATGCATTGTATTTGCGAAAAGTGACTGTCTGGTATGCGTTTTGGTCTGAACGTCTATAGTTCTTTGAAGGAGAGGCTATTACCGTCAATAAACGGCGCCACAAGCTACACAACTGGAAAATTTTTGCCTTATTGCGCGAAAAGCTCTTAAAATGCGTCATATCTAGTTTTTATATTGTCAATTGACCTCCAAGAATGAGCAATTTGACACCGTCGGATTTTTTATTATGAGGCTACACACCATCTCGTAATAACGTAGATAATCCTCAAATGTTAGAGCATCGGGAATTACATTATCTTGCCAATGGTTTACTGTCAAATTGTTCAATTCTATAAAACAATTCGCCGTAATATTATACTGACCGTGTAAGTACACGATCTTTGCGCGTACACGTGCAAATTTTTCGTCGCGGAGAGAATGTAGAAGGGGAAATTTAGCGAACCCACAGATGATTTAATTGTGCTTGCTGGTACATATATTACATATGGTATTGTCTTTGTTGCTCGACAACGTCCATGCAATTTGATACCGTTGGATCTTTTATTATGAGACTACACAAAACATCTCGTAATAACGTAGATAATCCTCAAATTTTAGAGCATCGGGAATTACATTCCCAAAATTCATTTAATATCACCTCAAAAGAATGGAGTCCTCCAATGAGTCTAGAGCAAAATATTTGATTTTACACTTTTTTTTTATAATAGCAAATAAAAATTTAAATTTTAAATACATTTTAAATAAAATATTTCTTTCCGAAGGACAAATTTGATAGGCTATTTTCTGAACGGAACTTTGTTATCGATATAAATATTTTATAGTCGCGGGCACTTTAAATCCTATGAATTTTTTTATTTGAATACTTTTTGCTGGGGAGTGCTCTTCAGTTGTCGCCAAAAATGGCGTTGAGTTGTCGTTGTGCAAAAAATGTTACTAAAAATTATTTTACAGAGAAAATTTCAAATCTTTAATATTGTAAAAGCTTAAATGCGATTAAATTAGTAATTTTTTTTTTGGTTTGTTGTTATAGTAAAATAGTTTGTTTTTTTCTTCGCTCTTTTTTAATTTTCTGATTTTATTCTTAAATAAAAAAAAGCAAATAAAAAATTATTTATTTGTAAAAAAATATTGATAATTTGCATGTAACAAAATAAAAACGCAAACTACGGTCGAGTATGTAGGTAGGCTTTTGGTAAAATATTTAAACCATTGTAAATGCTTGAGATTTCTGTCTGGGTGGGTACTTTGAATCTTATCTTGTTGTTGTTGTTTTTTTTTGTTGGAATTTTTCCATTTTGCACACTTATTGTTAGATAGTCTTAGGAAAATATTCGAAGAAATGGAAAGGAAAAATTACCAAAATACTCAATCAAGAAGGTGTCCAATCGAAACAAGATTTTTGTTTTTTTCTTGCTGCTGTACGAATACCTTTCCCATTATCCGCCCCATTTTACTACTTTCACCAAATAAATAAATGAATGTGTAAAAAATGCAGGAAAAAAAACATAAATAAATTAAATTTACAACATTTTTAATGTTTTTTTTTATATGTATTTTCATTTGTAAACTTTTCCCATCGTGAATATTGATTTGAAACTTCGATTGATTGACGTGAAATCGTCAACATTTGAAATGTAATTTTTCGTGAAACCATTGGTTTTTTCTGTTGTAATTTTTCAAATATTTATTTTTAACTTTTTATTAGAAATTTTACTTTTAACGGAATAACCAATAAAAATCCAAAATTCTGCGAAAAATCGAAATTTTACTTTTTTTTTTATTTATCTACAAAAAAAAAGGTTCGACGACTATATCAGCCACAAATACCACACTATTTCGACAAAACGACGGTACCTGGGCAAATTCGGTCATACACATATAAAAAGGTTGAGGTATTTGCCAAGCACTTGGTAAATACTTTCACTCCACACAAGGACCTACAAGATAAGACGCACTCACAGAAAATTCATGACGAACTCACAATTCTAACTTTCTGTTACTCCTTGTCCCAAAAATTTTATCCCATCCGTAATTGATAACTTCCCAATAAAAATGCCCCTGGTTTTGATTTACCTCAAAAAAAGATCTCCAAGAAAACTCTCGTAATTATCATTAACATATTCAACAGTATTCTTCGTATATACTGTTGAATATGTTAATTAATTATTAAAATAATACTCAAACCCAAAAGAAACCAGTAAATTCCTCCAAACCTTGGGAAAATCTTTGAAAAACTCTTCTTAAAATGTTGAAGATGGTAAAATTATTCCCGACCACCAAATTGGTTTCCGATCAGAACAATCCACAACCCAACAATGTCATCATGTGGTTGATTACATTGCGTCCTCTCTTGACCGAAAAGATATCGTATCACTTTGTTCGAGTATGCACCCAGGGCTACTCTGAAAACTCCAGAGATTCCTTCTCTTCACATACTTCCTTATTTTAAAGTCATATCTCTTCCAATGCCATTTCCAAGTAACATTTAATACTGACCATTCCGAAATATATCCCCTACCACAGATGGTGTTCCTCAAGGTAGTATTTTTAGTCTAATCCTATTAAATATTTGTTGTACCTTTGACATACCAACAAATCCCAAAGCTATACCCGCTACCTTTGCTGACGACACAGCTATTCTTGCATTCCACTCCCAATATCAAAACCGTTTCCAGAAACCTACAATTCAATATTAAAAATATTCAAGACTGATTTACAAGGTGGAGAGTAAAAGTAAATGAGCAGAAGAGATCACCCTCTGCAAAGACCCTCCCCCCCCCATCCCAATTAATATCTTAATGGCGACATTATTCCATCAAAAAACAAAATACGCTACTTGGGACTAAACCTAGACAAACGACTTACTTTAAACGCTCATACGACGTCATAAAGACTTAAACTTAACAGACACGTTACCGACTACTTCTAAGACAACTGGATAACCGATTGAAACTGACACTAAAGAACAAATGTTTTATTTACAACACGATTTTAAAACCGATCTGGAAGTACAGTATTGAACTATTGGGTTCTATCAAGGCAACCAATTTTGGAGAATTCAAAATCCTCCGAAAAATTGTTGAGTTATTCCACGTGACGTAAATGTTCCCTTCAATCATAATTTATGCGTCTCTCGTTATAAAAAGTTGCATTCTTCGACTATGCTATCACTATAATCCTCTCATTAAAGAGCTTTCCTCTCTTACTTTCTCTACTTACACTCGTCGGCGTTTAAAATGAAATTCTCTACGAGATTTTTTTTAATGTTAAAATCTCGTTAGGTAGAGAAACACCGATGGGTTGTAGATAGCTGAACAAACAAATAAATAAAAGAAAAAAAAGTAATTGCAAGAACAAGTCGATGCTATTGTGGACCATTAAGCTTTTCACAGCATGCCAAAAGAGCTTTTGTTCAAAAAAAGCTTTTGCTGCAATTTTATCTACAACTACTTACAACTACACGTAGTAACAAGCAGATTTCGATAACCGTAAATACAAAAGCATGAGGATATGTAAAGGAAAACACCCATCGATGTTACCTCAAAAACAGGATAATTTTATTATTATAAATTTAAAAAATCTCTTTAAGTGAATAGTTCTCTCTTCCTAAAGGATTAGAATGGTCGGAAAGACGCGAAAGGAATTTTTTATAACGAGATATGCACAGTTCACGAATAAATGGAACATTTAGGTGCGAATGGAAAACCGCGTTTCGCACATAAAAGAAGGCATTGAAATTTTTTCGAAAGATTCGGAATTTCAGGATTTGGATTGGAAGGGAAATGCTTAGTCGAACCTCAAAGTTCGAGTCCGTAAGTCCATATCGATTTCAGTACCGTATTGTATAGTAAAAATCTGGTTTTTATTGTTAGTTTTGATCTACTGTCTAGGAGTCGTTATTTATTGTCCATTTTTTCGTGTGAGGGTTCCAGGTTAACCGTTTGTCTAATGTAACGCCATTTCTTTTTTTGTAGATCAGGTATATGTTCTTGGCAAGGTGTGAAAGTAATATGAGCAGATTTTTGCTCATCTACCCCTACTCTCTATTTTTTTTTGTGAATTAAATCTTAATTAAATGCTAAATAAATTGTTCACCAAAAAATTTAGTTTGTGAGGTTTTTGTAAGTAATTTTACTGAAAAATATCCAAAAGACAAAAAAACAAGTTGAAATAAAAATTTTTGTTTAATAAAAATAAAATACAAAATTCTTCAAACTGTTCGAAAGGAAATTTTGTTCATAAAATCTGAATAATAGTATTTTTTTTTTGGGGACAAAAAATTCTATTTTTCCGAAAAAAAATATTTACATTAAAAAAAGATTAAGAGCTCTTCTTCTTTATATTTTTAGCTTTAAGCAAATTTTTTTTTAATTGGATTTTACTAACGTTTTTTTTTAAAGCCTCAACTTTAACTGTTCGAAAGTAAACTTTTGCTCATAAAACCTGAAGAAAGGTAATTTTTTCCTCGAAAAATGTGATATTTTTTGTTTTAATTAAAATTTTGATTATTAATAAAATTTATTGCATTATTTTTAATCCAAATTTTTTTTTTTGAACTGTTCGAAAGGGAATTTTATTTATAAAACCTGAAAAAAAGTAATTTTTTCCTCAAAAAATGGTTTTTTTTGGTATAAAATGTTTATATTAAAAATTGATAAATGGATTTTTATGGATTAAAAAGGGGTTCTTAATATTTTTAACCTAAAAAAACACAATTTTTCTTTATAAATGGGCTTTTACTTGTTTTGAGTAGTTTAGAATTTTTTTTAAGGTCTCAACGTAAACTATTCAAAATGAAATGATTTTTTTAGTATTTTATTAAACTGTTCGTAAGGGAATTTTATTATAAACTTGAGGAAATGTAATTTTTTTCGTATTAAATAAAATTTTCATTATTCGAAAAAAAATATTTTCCTAAAAAAGAACTAACGATTTTTGCACAATTTAATTTTTAATTGATTTTGACTTAAGTTTCGAACAGTTTCGAATTTTTTTTTAAAGCCTCAAAGTCAACGGTTCGAAAAGAAGTGCTCTTTTTAGTATTTTAGCCTTAAAATGCATTTTTTTTTTGAATTACAAAAAAAAATGTCAAACTATTCGAAAGGAAATTTTGTTTCTAAAACCTTGAGAAAAGTTTTTTTTTATACTAAAACCGTTCAGGGTTATATCAGGAATCTGTTCTCGGCTGATTGTGAAAGTAACATGAGGCGGATTTTTGCTTATCTACCCCGATTGTCCACCTTTTGAACCAGGTTTCTAAGGAGTGGACGTGGTTCTTTATGATGGGTAAGGATATCCGTATGACAAGAAATATCATGGGTCTAAATATTGTAAAAGATTGGACTTAGGAGCCTTCCCTGAGGCACACCGGCAGAGATAGGGTAAATGTCAGAATACTCAATATTTTCAGCTACCTGAAAATATCGGTCTGAGAGATAGAATTTTTAGATGTGGAAACAACCATAGAGTAGAACTCGCTGCAACTTCCAAGCAACGGTCGAAAGCGTGCGAAACGTCAAGAAATACGCCTGGGCAGTATTCCTTTCGTTCTAAATCCAAACTGATGCTGAGGAATCACACCCTCGATATAAAGGCTTTTAAGGACTAATTTTTCTAGGATTTTTTGATAAAATGAGAAGAAGGCTTATAGGGTTTTTGGGTTTGTTTGGTTTCGGGATAATTTTGATTATGGAAAACTACCAAAGGGAAGGAAAAAATGATGTGCGGAGGGTACTATTATAAATATAGGTTATTAGGACGAGGGGTTTTTTTGGTTTTTTTGGTATATTTGCTTAAGTATTTCAGAAGTTGTCAGGTCATATTCTGGGGCTTTTTTTTATAGGTTAGGTGTTGTATTATGGATTTAACTTCGGAAGGAGTGAAGAACTGAGGAGGTAGACTGCGTTATTATTTGTTCGTCCTGCTGAATCGCTTGGATGGATGCCTTTGTGTGGTTTAAAGTTGTTTGCTAGATATTTCCCGAAGCTTGCACAGGTACCGTCGGTATTAGCTATCGGATGTGTAGCTGTTTTGTAGGCTTGTTCTCGTATATTTCTTGTTCGTTCTTAAGGCTGCGTTCTAGATAAGTAATAATAACTTTATTCCATTTATGAGTCTAGCAGGAAAGGATTTTAAAGAAGGAGAGGTGTCCGGAGATCGGGGGAATTGTCAGAATTCTCAGGTCAATGAGTGTATTTATAGAAGTATTAATTGAATTGATAGGTGTGTTAATTAAATAGTCCAGGATATCAGGAAGTTTTCTAGGACTTCAAAAGTGGTATAGGAAAGGACTTCTTGGAGAATCTTTTCTTGGGAATTCGAAAAACGACGAGGATTTGGGGTGCATGGCGATACAATATCCTCCTGCGATGAAGGATTTTCCAAGGACTCAAATTCTATGGAAGTTAATTTTTTATTCGGTGGACAGTAAACGAATGCAACATTAAAAGTAAAGGATTTATATTGAAGGATAATAACTACTGACTATAAAGATTCTGTGGCAGTTTGTGACTGGAAGAAATGATTTAAGGAGTTTTTAATAAGGATGTCTATTCCATAGTGCGCTGTGTTGTCTGGATGGTCAGTTCGGACGTAAAGTGAATTTATTTTAAAGTATCCTTAATTTTCCGTTCGATGTAGGGAACCGTACTTACAGAGAATATGCTATTTTTTTAATCTTCCATATAAAATTTAAAAAGAAACATTAACTAAATAGTAATATTACTGATAATTTATTTTTTTTAAATTTAAGAACTTACCACCAGTTAGTTGGTGCTCTTTAATAAATTCTGAAGAATTTTCTTTTATAAAAGCTCAATTTTATTTTTTTTTAAAAAAAAGGTGGATTTTTGATAATTAATTAGAATATTTTATTTAAATTATAAAATGTTAGCCGGGGAAAAAAAAAGTTTTTCCCCCAGAATGCCTTAGAGAAACTTTTTCAGAGTAATTAAACTTGAAGGTTAAGCATTTCTATGGTATTTACAAAATATCAAAGTTCAAATGTGATGGAAAATAATTTGTTTATTTTTTGTAAAATAAAATTAATCATAATCAAAGAATTCAGTTAATTTCTATTAAGAAAAATATTTTTATGTTTACTAGAAAAAGAATAAGAAATTAATATTAAAATTGATTAGGGCTTCTTTTTACTAAAAAGTTCTTCTTAATATATTTTTAGCATTAAAAAACCGTCTATTTTTTTTTTTTGGAAATGGGCTTAAGGTTGTTTGTAACAAAAAATTTTAAAAGCAATTATATTTCATTTTTATTTGATCTTTTCTCGAATATCACTAAATTTGGAAACTGAAAATTAAGGACAATTGCGAGTATCAAAAATCTTTTAACTTTTCATAGTGAAATGAATTCTAAAAGAGAAACCTTAAATTCAGGACGACATTTATTACGAAATCGAAATAAAAATTAATTGAAAATTTTGTTACTTAAGAAAATGTCCTTTTTTCACTTAAAGGGCTCATAAACAGTTCACACTCTAGCAAATTATAATAATAAAAAATGGCGATTTATAACTTTTAAAATTACCTTAGCTCAGAGATAGCCCTACAATAGTAAGTCCAGCAACGTCAAATCTTATGTCATCTAAGGTAGCAATTATTTGGTTTGAGGTTTACCATTTTTATATTATCCAAGATCTAAAAACTATCTAAAGAAAAAAAATAATTTAATTGTCTTATCAAAAACTCTTTTCTTGATATTTAACGAATAAATTAAAGAAAAACTCCTTAAAATTTTTTTTTATTTTTATTGATTTTATAATACGAGGTCTGTTCAAAAAGTATCGCAAATTTTGTGTTTTTTTTTTCAAAAATTATTTATTTATTCATGAATATCTATTTTCTCCCCTTCAAAGTGATACCCACCAGATATTATACACTTGTGCCAACGTTTTTTCCAATCCTCGAAGCACTTCAAAAAATTATTTTTTGTGATTTAGTTCAGCTCCTCGTTCGATGCCGTCTTTAACTCCTCAATCGTAGCGTAACGTCGTTCTTTGATGGGGCTCTTCAATTTTGGGAACAAGAAAAAGTCACAGGGGGTCAGATCTGGGGAATACGGTGGCTGCGGCATTATTAGTGTGTTGTTTTTGGCCAAAAATTCGCGCACAAGCAACGATGCGTGAGCAGGGGCGTTATCATGGTGCAAAAGCCAATTTTTGTTCTTTCACAAATCCGGGCGTTTCTGGCAGATTGCTTCACGCAACTTACGCATAACTTGCAGGTAATATTCCTTATTGACCGTTCTATCCTGTGGCAAGAACTCATGATGCACCACGCCCCTGCAATCGAAGAAAACTGTAAGCAAAACCTTCACATTCGATCGAACTTGGTGCGCTTTTTTCGGTCTTGGCTCATGCGGCAGCTTTCATTGAGATGATTGGGCTTTAGTTTCCACGTCATAACCATAAACCCATGATTCGTTACCAGTTATGATCCTCTGGAGCAAATTTGGGTCGTCGTGGACAGAGTCCAACAGCGCCTTATCAATGTAAATGCAATTTTTGGTACGAATTTCGCGGCGACCCGTCTCACGCCCAAATCATTGGTAAAAATCGAATGGCACGAGCCAATCGATATGTTTAAGTCCTAAGCAACTTCTCTGACGGTGATTCGACGATTGGTCAATGCTATTTTCTTCACTTCATCAATGTTTTCGTCTGTTGTTGACGTGCTCGGGCTTCCGGTACGCTTTTCGTCGTTCACATCTTCTCGGCCCTCTGAGAACATTTTCTACCACCGACAAACGTTGCTTCGGTTCAAGTTAATTTTACCATATGCCACAGTCAACATTCGGAATGCGTCCGCGCAATTAATTTTGTTTTTCACACAAAATTTGATACAGATTCTTTGATCTATTTTTTGGAATGGGCAAAAATCGAACACGAGCCAAAACACGTGCAAGCAAAGCAGCTGTCAAAAATTAACTGAACATTCAAAATGGCCGAACTTGTCGGCATTAGTGAGAGACATGAGTACCAACATAACGCCACAAAAAAAAAATCGGAAATCGAATATACGTAACCCAAGGAAATTCAAAATTCGCGATATTTTTTGAACTGACCTCGTATTACAGAAGTTCTCAAATAAGAAAAAAACCATTTTTTTCTTGATATTTAACGGGTAAATTTAAGAAAAACTCGTTAAACAAATTATATTTTTATTGATTTTATAAAAAATCAAAATTTAATTAACACGCCCAATTTTTTTAAAATTATCCATTTATATATTTTATAAAATTATTTACAAAAAATTAACAGAAACAATTTATAAAAAAAAAATTATATATTAAATTAAAAAAATGTAATTTATTTTACTTGATCATAAAAAAACAAGATTTTTTTCTGTTAATAGTCATTGAAAAAAATTACGGAAGTTAAATAAACGAAATCAAAATTTTTTTATTTTATAAAAAATGATTTAAAAAATTTCTTCAAAAAAAAAACAATTTGAAAGTATTTTACGACGTACATCTGGCAATTCATTTTGACGCGAATGTACAGTCTGGCGCGTATACCACTTGTCCATTTGCACAATAGTAAACAAACCATTGAGCGACCAGCAGCAACAATACTAACAACGGTCGCTGTTTCGACTTTGGCGCTACTGCAACCTCATAGGCTGCGCTCTCCACTACGCAGCGTGAACGGCACAGCACAATTTGAAAACAGTTGAGTACCGGCAGCGGAAGAGAAAACTTCATTTTTATCGTAGCGTTTGCGTTGTTATTCGAATTACGAATTTTCCGAATTTTCATATCACTTCGAATTGTTTTTTTTTGTTCGCAAAGTTTTGTTTCCGCGCTAAAGAAAAATAAATAAATTGAAAATTATTTATTGTCTTTTTTTATTTTTTTTTGTTGCGATATTCTAAAATTTCATAAAAAAAAAATTCTATTTTTTTAAAGAAAAATAATTAGTTTTGGTGAAAATAGTCCGTTTAGTTTTTGTGTATTATTTTTCTTTCATTTTTAAATGAATACATTTTGTGAATGGTAATTAATCAAATAGTAAATAAAATTTAATATATATAAAAAAAATTTCGAAATGCATATATACTCTGTTGTTAAGTGCAGTTTTAATTATAATATAAAAAAAACCGTACAATTCCAAATAAAAGTGAAGCGAAATTTTTTATTAATATTAAAAGAAAAAGGAAATTTCTTGTTAGAAAAGTGTAAAGGCGGAAATTTTTTTGAATTAAAGTTAATTACGGCAAATTCATATGACAAGTAGTCATTTTTGTTTGTGTGCGTCCAACAAGGAGAATGGTGGAGTGCATCTACCTACCGACTGACACACACACACACGTTCAATTGATTTATTTACGAAATTTTATCGATTTTTCGCACGAGATGTGACGCGTCAAACACTGCCGCCACCAAATATCCGAATACGAGTTACTGCGTTGCGTTGCAAGTTGGCTGGCTGGTGTGTAGACGGTAGCCACTGTTGTTAGAAGTCGATGCCATCGACTGCCGCAGGGTGTGAGTAACGTACGTACCAGTGTGAGTTCCCGAAGGGCATCGACTGCAAAGCCAACCACCACTGAATCTCCTTTCGCAGCCGTAAATTCTCGCGGGATTTTTTCCTTCAAATACTTTTTTCCCCATTCCTTTTTGTTGTTGTCTCACAACCAATCGCTCTTATTTATTTTTTCTTCTGTATTTTGGTTGTTTATGTGTGCAATACCAAAAAACCCGTTTTACACTTCTATTTACAACTGAAAAAAAATAAAACCAGTTTTGTAGCGTAAAATGGAAAAATAAAAAAAATCAACAATATTCAAGAATTTATGAGCTACAAGAGACAAAAAAAGGACAAAACTTATCCCAAGTGAACTGAAAGTGTTTGGAGCGTGGGAGAAAGTGTTGCCGCATCTATGTATGTATGTAGTTCAGTGTGACCAACATGCAACATAACAGTGTACACCGTCGTACCACACACCGCCGACATTGCAACTTGCGATGAGATAATTTCATTAAAAATTAATAAGAAAAAACACAACTGAGAATGAGAGTTTTTTAATTTTTTAATAGAGTCCATCGATAAAAGGTTCATTTTTTTTTTTTTGTGTTTTTGTATTGAGGAAATGTGCAGAAGAACATTGCGGTTTTTTCCGCTCTTTTTACTGAGAATATTTTATATTTGCACCTGTACAACTGTAAGAACAAGGGTACCACCACCACCTGTTCAAATACTCTTATAAGTTTAGTTTTACATCCTCTGAGCACAGGTCATTGTGTTTCTGGGGGACTAGAAAATATGTATTTCCGGAATGAACAAGTGCTGACAATCGTACAACCGTTTATTTTTATCTTCGGCTAAGAGATTTGTTATTTTTGTTGCTCGAATTTTTTGCGTTTTTTTTTTTGTAAATTTCTTAAATTCTTACTAAGAAATTTTTGAAAGAGAAGCGACTAAGAGAGAAATAATTATTCAATAGTTTTTTTCGATAATATTTTAGTTATTTTTTTCGTAAAATTAAAATTTTTTCGGTTTAGTTGAATTTTTTTTTTTTTTTTTTGAAAATTTTTGTTTTATTAAATGCCAAATAAATTTTTTACCTCAAATTTTAGTTCGTGAAAAACTGAAAAATTTTACTGAAAAATATTTCAAAGATAAACAAAAAAAAACAAGTTGAAATAAAAATTTTTCTTTCAAAAAAAAAATAAAATACAAAATTCTTCAACTGTTCCAAATGAAATTTTTTTTATAAAATCTGAATAAAAGTATTTTTTTTTATTTGGTAACAAAATAAAATTATTTTTTTTTGAAAAAAAAATTATTTTTTTTAAAAAAAAATTAGTTCTTTTTCTTTATATTTTTACCGTAAAGAAATCAATTTTTTTTAACAATAATAAATTTTTTTTTGTAAGCCCCAACTTTGACTGTTCGAGAGTAAATTTTTCCTCAACTTTTCTCAAAAAATATGATTTTTTTGTGTTAAATAAAATTCTGATTATTTACATTAAAAATTGCGAAAAAAAATTTTTGGATTTAAAAGGGGTCCTTAATATTTTTAGTCTAAAAAAAACACAATTTTTCTTTAAAAGGGCTTTTATTTGTTTCGAACCGTTTAGAATTTCTTCTTAAAGCCTTAACGTGAACCTTCGAAAGGAAGTGGTATTTTTAGTATTTTAGCCTAAAATGCATTTTTTTAAATCTAAATTTTTTTTTAAACTGTTCGAAAGGAAATTTTGTTCAGAAAACCTGAAGAAAAGTAATTTTCTTTTAAAAAAATGTGATTTTTTTTGGAATAAATAAAATTTTTATTATTAGAAAAATTTATTTACATTAAAAATTGATAAAAGAATTTTTTCGAATAACAAGGGGTTCTTAATATATTTAGTCTACAAAAAAAACATTTTTAATTGTTAATTGGATTTTACTTCAATTTCGAACAGTTTAAAATTTATTTAAAGTTTATTTATCAACTGTTCGAAAAGAGGTGCCCTTTTTAGTATTTTAGCCTAAAAAGCATTTTCTTTTTAATCTAAAAAATTTTTTTTAAACTGTTCGAAAGGAAATTTTGTTCATAAAACCTGAAGAAAAGTAATTTTCTTCTCAAAAAATGTGATTTTTTTTGTATTAAATAAAATTTTCATTATTCGAAAAAAAATATTTACATTAAAAATGAACTAAGGATTTTTGCACTTAACAGCTAAAAATTGATTTTTCCTTAAGTTTTGAACAGTTTAGAAATTTTTCTTGTAAAGCCTCAACTTTAACTGTTTAAAAGGAAATTTTGTTAATAAAACCTGAAGAAATTTACTTTAAAAATTGATAAATGGATTTTTGGAATTTAAAGGAGTCCTTAATATTTTTAGCCTAAAAAAACACAATTTTTCTTTGATTGGGCTTTTACTTGTTTAGAATTTTTCTTAATGCCTCAACTTTAACTGTTCGAAAGAAAATTTTTCCTCAAATTTTCTCAAAAAATGTGTTTTTTTTTGTATCAAATAAAATTTTGATTATTAGAAAAATTTGTTTACATTAACAATTGAGAAAAGGACTTTTTGGATTAAGAACGATTCTTAAAATTTATAGCCTAAATAACACAATTTTTCTTTAAGTGGGCTTTTACTGGTTTCGAAAAGTTTAGAGTTTTTTAAAACCCTAATCTGAACTGTTCGAAAAGAAGTGTTCTTCTCAATATTCAAGCCTAAAATACATGTTTTTCTGGAATACAAAAAAAAATTTCAAACTGTTCGAAAGGAAATTTTGTTTATAAAACATTGAGAAAAGTATTATTTTTTTCTTGGATAAAAGAAAATTAATTCAAATTTACTTTGAAAATGATTTAATAAACGTTTTCGGTCGCTGGTGTTTATATAAAATAATTTTTCCCTCCTAAATTATTTGCCAAGAAAATACAGATTTTATATCTAAAATGACATAAAATAAACATAACATAAGGTCCATCGTAGCCCTAAAAGTGTGCACAATCGCTCCATCCTGTTGGTACCATATACCACCTGATTATCTTCGATGGACCCTGTTGAGTCTTTGTGACTATCTTTTCCTCATTTTCATAGAAATAGGGATCGATTACTCTCTTAGCCATAACATTTTTGGGAATGCAATTGAAGCTGATGTAATTCTCCGGGGTTCTCAGTATCCCAAAATCTGCACTCTTGTTTGAAATATTAAAAACTTTTCAAAAAAATGTTGTTATCCTCTGGTTAGGTATTTAACGCTGTTGAGCCTATTAATGGGGGAGTAAAACCTGAACACTTTGGATCTTGTAGGGAAAATATTTTTTATGTCCAGTTTCAGAAAAGAAAAGAAAAAATACTTTTTAATATCTTTTCCAGTTTTTCAGTGTACACACCCTGTACAATAAATTTTTTATATTTTTTTATTATTTATGTCTGGAATAAATTTATAATAAGAAAAGAAAAAAAACCTTCAACTAATATTGCAAAGATAATTTTCTTAGACTTTGTTGTTTTGAATTTCAATGCTCTCAAATAACATCAATAATAAAAACAGTATCTCTTATGGATGACATGGTAACAATATTCATACGTACGCGAACATGTGTCTGCCATGTGGCAGAATAGTATTATGTCTTCTACTAGTTAGAATTGAACACTGTTGCTTAATATAGTTCCGAAAATAATTCATCATAATTATTATTATAAATAAATGCTATTCTATGACAGGATCTATTCTTATTATTATCCTAAACGTGTTCGAAATTATTTGTTGACATTTTCTTTGCCAAAAATAAAAAACAACAAAACATAAAAGATTCTTTTTCCATAGACTCTACAAGGGTCTATAAATTTATGTAATCGAATATGGAAAGATCAAATTTCTATTCTTCGAATAAATATACGACAAATTATCATATTTTTAGCATACACACAAATTTAGATACAGAAAAGAAAGGGAAAAAAAATAAAAACAAAACAAAAAACTAAAAATATTAAATGTCATCATTTCTCCCTCAACATTGAAAAAAATAAATTGATGTCTTCAAATTGATGGCTTATAAAAAAAAATAATGTCAATATTTTACGGTCATCCTCATCCCACACAAATTATATCGACACAAAATCGATAAAATTTCTATAAATTCATCAATATTGAACCTGAACGTTTTTCCATCAATATTGAACCTGAACGAGTACATAAAACTCCCCTTCCCCCACTCCACACACAAGAAATGCGTTCTTTTATCATATTTTATATTATTTCCTCTCTTCGAAATATTATTTATTCTATAAAATTAGATATAAACTGAAAATGTTTAGTTTTTTATTTTTAAAATTTTATTTATAATTATTAAACGTTTAAAATTAAAAAAAAAATTGCATTCATTTTGTTACCCACTGTCCACTTTAGATATTCTCAATTATTTTATTTAATCCACTGTAATTGATTCTATTTTGAAATTCGTTGCTTTCGGTGACGGACGCGTCACGGAAAGATGGTTGCGGTCAAGGTCGCGGCTGTTATCATCGTTGAAGGCAATTTGTCAGCACATTTTTATTATATCGATTTTGTGGTTCGTAAAGTACCGTTGTGTCATTTGACAGCTGCCAAACACTTGTGTCTTTTGTTTAGTTAAAGGGTTGCTATTTTACATTATGATTTTTTTACACAACTAAAAAATGCGACAAAATTGTAAAAACTTTCTTAAAATGTGGTGAAATTCTACCGAACCAAAATTATCATATGCATGGGGCACCCAAAACCCACAAGTGACTGGTGAGAAGCCATTACATCTGTGAAAAGAGTGTATTTTTTTGAAAATTAAGAAAGAGAAACCGTTACAGTCAGTTCTGAGCAGTATGGCCGTTAAAAAAATAAACTGTTTTTGACATGAACTTAAAGATTTTAATATTTGGACCATATGTGACTTCAACAAGTTGCCGCCAAAAGTCACACAGCAAGACAAATTTTAAATTTATTGTGCGAAAATTTCCCAGAACGCATAATTTCGAGATTTGTTTTGATATCAATTGGCCACCAAATGACACCGGAGAATTTTTTTTCTATCATAGTTACATTTCGGGCTTCAAGCGGAGGTTATGGGCTCTGAAAACCCTGAATCATATTTAAAATTTGTTTTTTTTTATTGTTTTTTAATAAATGTTCTATTTGAACTGCATTATCGACATTGAAATCGAACTCCAATTCTTACCATGTAAGAACAACAGACTTTGAATAATGATTTTTTGCAAAAAATTCTGATGGGGCTCATTTCTTGCGTGGTGAATACATGTGAGTGGCTCTGAAAACCCACAAGTGACTGGTGAAAATGAATAACAAGGGACCATTACCAATAATTCCGAACGCTATGACCGTATGATAACGAACTTTTTTGACCTGTTTAGTCTTAATAAAATAGCGCCACAAGCCTCACAACTCAACAAATTGACCATTAATCAGACTATGATTGAAGGTTTAAGTTTTCTTCATCAGAACTATGGAAAAGATCGTCCATAGGCAGACAATTTTTGAAGTTTCGAGCATTTTAAAAAACAACCCAAATGACAGCCCGAAAACTACAAAAAATTATTAAAGATTACCTCAAAAAAATCGCGCCGTGTAAAGGGTGGCCATTTTTTTTTTCATCGAAATTGTAATTTTAAGAGTGTTTGTATTTAATTTTACTTCCCAAAAGCACAAATTGGATAACACTTTATTTATTTTAATTTTATATCACTTCTAATAATATTTGTACTACTGATGTTACTTGGCGACATCTAAAACGACACCTCGGCCATGTCGCGCAATCTACATTTAAACTTAAGATCGCTGTAGACACTGACGTTCTACTATCGTCTAATAAGAGCACTTCGTTTATTTGTTTATCTCTCAATATGCACTTTTTTAAAAAAAAATTATAATAAAATACTTTAATTTCTATTTGAGCGTTTTTTTAAAAGTAAAAACTTTAAAAGTTCCCATGAACATATGCGTTTTTAATGGAGTTAAAAAAAATAAAATTTATAAAAAAATTTCAACTAAAAATTAGGAAAATTTATTATTAAAAATTAAAAAAAAAACGATTTCTCTCTGCTTTTTAATTATAAAACTTTGTTTTTTTTTAAATTTTAATCATGATTTGTTCATTATTCTCATAATTTCCCTGAAAAGCTTTAAATCCTCAAATGGTTTATATTCAATGATTTTTTTTGGTTTACTCAATCAAATACTCACGGTTTTTTTTACCTAATATAGGTTTCCAATCAGTGTATTAGGGGAATCATCATCAGAAGAAAACCCTATTAAAGAGAACGTCGCAGAATTTGCGATGTTTTTTTTTATGCTTTATTTTTGTTCGATTTTTCCTTTTTAAAAAATAATTTTGCCAATCAGTGTATTTGGAGAATAGTCAAGAGAAGAAAACCCTTTTAAAGAGAACGTCGCAAAATTTGCGATGTTTTTTTATGCTTTATTATTGTTCGATTTTTCCATTTTAAAAAATAATTTTATCAATCAGTGTATTTGGAGAATAATCATAAGAAGAAAGCCCTATCAAATAAACAATCGCAGAATTTTCGATGTTTTTTTTTATTTTTATGCTTTATTTTTGTTCGATTTTTCCTTTTTAAAAAATAATTTTACCAAACAGTGTATTTGGAAAATAATCAAGAGAAGAAAACCCTATCAAAGAGAACATCGCAGAATTTGCGATGTTTTTATTTTTATTTTTTTTATGCTTTTATTTTAAGGAAAATTTTTTTAATAAAGGAAAAAAAAACTATTTCTCTATGATTTTTAATTATATTAAATTGTTGACAATATAAAAACTTTGAAAAAAGCGAATCCACAAATTATTCAACAAAAACGATCTTAAAGAAGTCCTTCTCGTATTTTCCTATTTTTTTTGTTTTTTTTTTCTGAGAACACATTTTTGTGGAGAAAAAAACAAAATTCAACTTTTATGAAATCGATTTTTTTATTAACGAGAAAAAGAATAATTTTTTAAAAAGTAGAAAGGAAATCTATAAAAAATTTTGAAAATCATAACAGGTGTTATGGTCCTGAAGATTTTGAAGTAACAAGAAAGTATCGAATATATGGCAAAATACCTTCTTTTTTTTACTAGTGTCTGCATTATAGTTTCTTCGCACATAATCAACTATTCCCAATCCTGAAGGAAGTCACATATGGACACCATTTTAACCGGAGATTGATCACAAGGCTAACGTTAATAAATCACAAAAAATAATTTTCGAAGATAAAATCCCAGCTTCGGAGAGGTAGATAAAAGGTAGAGCTGTAAAGTGAAAACCTACAAAAGTAATATCCAATAAATAGCAATAAGTAAAAAAAACCCAAATTTCAGAGGAGAGTTTTTTTTTTTGTAAGAAAGTTGGGGGGAAAAAAACTCATCAAAAATGTTAAATACTAACAAACATTGTTGACCTGTTTTTTAAGCATACTTTTTTTAAATTAAAAAAAAAAAAAAACTTATCCTCTAAGGTGTACCTAAATGAGGAAAAAATCTATTTAAAAATACGAGAAAAAGAAATACGAAAGGTATTAGAAGGAGAAGGAAGGGGGGTGTGGGGATGTCAAAGATGCTGTGGCTGATAAAACCGGTCTTCTCAAGACTTTTATTTATTGCTGAGAATTCCATAGTGGATTATGGAATGTTTCTCCACACATTGTTTTTAATAATTCCATCAAGTTAGCTTATTTTCCATATTGTAGTCAGTCCACTAAATAAGTTGAAATTTTTATGCTATGAAAATAACAGAATTTTGAGAATATACTTTTTAGACTAAAAGCTTTGGGGGGGGGGGGTGGCTTGTGGGGGGTTATATCATAAATATTTATATCAATGAATAGTCAGAGTTCTCAGGTGTAAAAAAAATAAAAAAATTTCTTTGTAAACTTACAAATTTGTTGAATTAAAATTTTGGCTAATTTTTCATTTTAAAAATTAATTATTTCCATCTTAAATTTGAAAGGTTTTCTTCTTTTTTTTAAAAAAAGTAAATTAGAAGAAAAAACCACTTTATCCAAGTTGCGATTTGGAAAGTACTTTAAACTCAGATTTTGCTTAAATTTTTGTGACTCTGCCATTAATTTTCCATAGTAAATTTTAATAGTTTTGTTTTGGTTGCATATTTTGGACTGTCATTTTGACAAATATTGGGTTTTAAAAATGCTCTTAAGTTTGAAGATTATATGCGTTAAGTTCTACAAGAAAAAGTCTAATGGCATCAAATCGCCACTCTTTTGGGGGCGAATTGACATCACCAAATCTCTAAATTCTGCGTTTTGGAAAAAATTTCCGCATTATAAAGCCCAAATTTGTGACTTGTGGTACATTTCTGTTAAACCACATTAAGTCCAGATTAAAATTCTCAAGTTCAGACCAAAAAAAAATCTGAGAGTCTGTATTTTTTTGAAAAGTTTTGTTTTGTAAATAATTTAATTCCATCACAAAATAATTGAGGTAATCCAACTTTATTTGGACTTTTATACGAATTTGAATATTATCTAATACCTTACGTTCTAATGATGTTAAAAAAAGCAACGCAAATTTGTTTACACAAACAACAAATAATAAACTTCCAATTAAATTCTAAATTTATTGCACTAATCTGCCAAAATACTATAAACAAATTAATAAAATTCAATCCCTTTCGTAGGTCCTTTCGTACTAAAATATTTTATTATTTATAAACATCGAAACCAACCTGGTTCGAACTCAAATCATTTAAGAATTCAAAAGTTGCACAGAACTTTAATATTTTAAACTTTTACACCTAACTTATTTCTTACTGGACTCCTCTGGAAACTCCAAAACTTTCTTCCTTCAACAAACTACCTTATCATAAATTCATATACGAGGTATGTATGTTCAAAAAGTATCGCGAATTTTGTAGGTTTTTTTTCAAAAATTATTTATTTATTCATGAATATCTGTTTCGTCCCCTTCAAAGTAATCCCCACCAGATAAACTTGTGCCAACGTTTTTTTTAATCCTCGAAGCACCTCAAAAAATCATGTTTTATGCTCTTGTTCAGCTCCTCCTTCGATGCCGTCTTTATCTCCTCAATCGTAGCGTAGCGTCGTCCTTTCATGGGTCTCTTCAGTTTCGGGAACAAGAAAAAGTCACAGGGGGCCAGATCTGGGGAATATGGTGGCTGCGGCATTATTAGTGTGTTGTTTTTGGCCAAAAATGGCAAAAGCCAATTTTTGTTCTTCCACAAATCCGGACGTTTCTGGCGGATTGTTTGCGCAAAACTTGCAAGTAATATTCATTATTGAACGTTCTACCCTGTGCGAACTTGGCGCGCTTTTTTCGGTCTTGGCTCGTGCGGCAGCTTCCATTGGGATAATTGAGCTTTGGTTTCCACGTCATAACCAATTACCCATGATTCGTCACCAGTTATGACCCTCTGGCGCAAATTTGGGTCATCGCGGACAGAGTCCAACAGCTCCTTAGCAATATTAATGCGATTATAAAACCAATTTGGACTTATGAAATTGAACTTTGGGGTTCAACGGAACGTTCCAATTCCTATCGCGTTCAGGCCAAAATCCTCCGTAAAATTGTTGATACTCCCTTTTATGTTCGTAACAACGTAATACATCGTAATCTACATGTTCCCTTTGTTCAGGACCTGTGAATTTCCCGCTCTTAAAAAATTTCTTTTCAGTTGTTGATGGTAGCAGTGTGCATTGACAGTTTCACCAGGTTTCAACATCTCATATAAGACGATACCCTGGTGATCCCACCAAACGCACAGCATCGTCTTCCGTCCGAAGCGATTTGGTCTGGGGGAAGATGTTGATGGTTGGCCGGGATCAACCCACGATTTCTTGCGTTTAGGATTCTCGAAATATATCCACTTTTCATCGCCTGTCACAATCCGATACAGGAACGGCTTTTTTTTTTATCTGGCGAGCTAGATTTCGCATGTGTTTTGGCGTCGCTCCATCTGCCTATCGTTCAATTCATTCGGCACCCATTTTCCGATCTTTTCAATCTTCCCCATCGCACGCAGACGCATGGAAATGGCTGGTTGATTAACACCCAATTGCTCCCCGACCATTTTTTGCGATTGGGTATCGTCTTCGTCCAAAAGAGCCTGTAATTGATTGTCCTCAACCTTCCTAGGCCGATTTTCATGCTTCTTGTCCCACAAGTCAAAATTGCCGTCTTTGAACCGACGAAACCAATCTCGGCACATTGTTTCCGATAAAGCACTATCACCATAGGCCTCCATAAGCATTCTATGCGATTCGGCAGCCAATTTCTTCAAATGCTCTTTTTCTGGCACAAAACTAAACATGATTACCAAAGGAAAAATCTATGTTTTTGTACGAAATTGCTGACAATGTGCACTGATTAATGTTGACAGATGTCAAAGTCATAAAAAAAAAGTATGGCGTGCACGTGGTAGCTTAATACGCTCACTCATGCCATCTATGACCAAACAGCGGATTTAAGCTTATACACCTGGTTTATTATCCAATTATTCATGTTAGCCTCCAATTAAAAGACTAATAATGATTATGCTACCTTTGCACAGTTCAAATACTGCGGCCATTCAATTTGAATTGAAGAAATACCGACCTTCAGACCGTAAATTTTCAGAACACCATTTTTACTTATTGAACGTATTCACTGAGAGAAAAGCGTAAGAAAATTTTCTGCACGTGCCATATTAAAAGCTCCATAATGTAAAATAAAAGACCCTAAATGATATTTAGGGTCTTTTATTTTACATTATGGAGCTTTTAAGTTCAACAGCTACCATATGAGAGGGCTCTACTTTCCGAAAACACAAAATGGTTGTCAATTATGTCAATTGACATGCGCTCCTATTTTTCTAAAACGAATTAAATTATCCCAAAAAACCGTAAACGTTCCAAATTGAAATGTTTGGAATTTGAATCAATTTTTGACCTTATGAATAAAAATCAGCAGCGGAGCTTTTTTTTACGATGGATTTTTTTTTGCTTCCAAATTTTTTCTTATATATTTTGTAAGTTTTATTTTCTATTTTTTTTTAAATAATTATAATCATCCAATCGTTTGGTCAATCCAATTCCAAGAATATTTTTTTTCCATCACAAATCCAATTTTAAGATCCCCAACCACATGGTTTTGATATTGAATAAGTTTTTTTTTAATGAATTTAATTTTTAATAAGTTGGAAATGGTTTTTTTTCGCTTAATTTTATTTGTTTTTTTTTTGTTTATTACAAACTTCAATTGTTTCTTACTCTTCCTTTTCTAGAATGATATACAACATTGTCTATCTCTGTTTAACATAAGGAAAATAAATACCCGCTCTTATTTGTTCGACGAATATCTTCCAATAATACTAAGGAAAAAGAGCTAAATCATCGTGAAGAGAAATAAAAATTATATGAGATTGAATAAAACGAGTTAGAAAGAGATTTGACATTGTTGATAGGTAGTTAGAGAAAAAGAGAGAGAGAGTTAGTGAGAAAAACTAATATTCATTCGGCCATTGAGGGAGGAATTCTTTATGAACACGTGAGCGGAAAGCTTTATTTTTTGTTGAGCTTCAAATTCCATATTAAAAAACTTTGTTATTCGTTATTTTAAGTTTTTTTTTCTTAAATAATCCTTTTTTTATTGGTTTTTCTTTTATTTTGTTTAATAAATGATCGATGATGGAAAATATAAATTTATCAGTGTATGTGGAGATTACTAATCAGGAGAAGAAAACCCTATTAAAGAGAACATCGCAGAATTTTGCGATGCTATTTTTTATAATGTTTTCTGTTTGTTGATTTTTTATACAATAACTTTTTTTTAAATTTTTCCTTTCCTTTAAAAAAAACAATTTTACTATTGATTCATGATTTGTTCATTATTCTCATAATTTATCCTTGAAGATTTTTAAAATTCAACTAGTATTTATTCAATGATTTTTTTTGGTTTAATCAATCAAATATGCACGTTTTCAATTATTTGTGTTTCAATTTTTCATATGAACGTCGTTACTAATAAATGTCTGGTATTGGCTTCCAAACAGAGTATTTGGAGAATAATGTGGAGAAAAACACCTATCAAAGAGAACATCGCAGAATTTGCGATGTTTTTATTTTTATTTTTTTATGCTTTCTTTTTGTTCAATTTTTTCTTTTTAAAAAATAATTTTACTATTAATTCATGATGTGTTCATTATTTTCATGATTTATTCTTGAAGCTTTTTAAAATTCAAAAAGTATTTATTCAATAATTTTGTTTGTTTAATTATTCATACGAACATCTTTACTAATAAATATTTTGTATTGGTTTCCAATCAGTGTTGAATGATCAGGAGAAGAAAACCTTATCAAAGAGAACATCGTAGAATTTGCGATGTTTTTTTTTCTTGTATTTTTACAATTTTTTTATTATCCATTTTCCTTTTTAAAAAATAATTTTACCAATCAGCATATTTGGAGAACAATCAGAAGAAGAAACCCCTATCAGACAGAACATTGTAGAATTTGCAATGTTTTTTTTTGTTAGATTTTTACAATTTTTTTTATTATCCATTTTCCTTTTTAAAAAATAATTTTACCAATCAGTGTATTTGAATAATAATCAGGAGAAGAAATTTCTATAAAAGAGAACATCGCAAATTTTGCGATGTCTTTATTCTCATTTTTTGATGCTTTATTTTTGTTCGATTTTTCTTTTAAAAAAAATAATTTTACTATATTTTCATAATTTGTTCATTATTGTCATAATTTATCCGAAAAGCTTTTAATCCTCAAATAGTTTATATTCAATGATTTTTTGGTTTAATCAATCGAATACTCACGTTTGTTTTTGGTTCAACTAATCATACATGCACGGGGTGAACATCTTTACTAATAAATACCGAATATTGGCTTCCAATGAGTGTATTTGGGGAATCATCAGGAGAAGAAACCCCTAGCAAAGAGAACATTGCAGAATTTGCGATGTTTTTTTTTGTTCGATTTTTACAATAACTTATTTTAATATTTTTTTTCATTTAAAAAAATAATTTTACTATATTTTCATGATTTGTTCATTATCCTCGTTATTTACCCTTGAAGCTTCTAATCCACAAATAGTATTTATTCGATAATTTTTCGCCTTAATCAATCAAATACTCACGGTTTTTCTTTTGGTTTAATTAATCATTTACGCACGGTGTGAAAACCTTTACCAATAAATACCTGGTATTACTTATAGTTCGAATTCCCACACTTACTCATCATTGTAATTTTGTTACGTAATTAGAAGTGTTGTTTTATATTTTTCGTACAAACAGCATTTTAGCGTATTAGATGGTATATTCTGTATTCTACTTTTCGTATTATTATTATTCATATTTTTTACTCATAATACGTGAGCTAAATTTGTTTTTTGTTGTTGTTTTTTTGATACCTAATATGTTACCACCTAGAATTCGAAGAAATTTTCAATTATTTAGAAACGTACAAAAATAACTTTTAGAATATAACATATAATTTTGTAATTTTCTAAGCCGTTTTCGATATATTATTTTTACTTACTCAAAAGTATTAAAACACAATTTTTTTGGCGCATCTGGAAATTGATATAAAAAAGTTTTAGCAACCAGAATCAAAAGGGTTTTTTAAGGTAAAATCCAAGTTAAAAGATAAAATAAATAAAAAAATTTAAAATATTTAACATGACATATAACATCTTTGAAATGGACGGCACGCAATTATTTGCAGGACTCGATCTTTTTGATGATTTTTTCGCACATTTGAAATTGTAATTCAGTCATTATTTAAAGGATGTTGGTTTTTAAATGCTCTTAAATTTGATGATTGTCTGTCTAAGGACGATCCTTTGGATAGTTCTGATGAGAAAAAATCAAACCATCAATCATAGTCGGATTAAAGGTCCATTTGTTGAGTTGTGCGGCTTGTGGCGCTATTTTATTAAGACCACACAGGTCAAAAAAGTTCATTATCATATGGCCATAGCGTTTGGGATTATTGGTAATGGTCCCTCGTTATTCATTTTCAATGAAATATAAACCGATGACACCTTCAGACCAAAATGCACCCCAGATAGTCACTTTTCGGGGTGGCAACGACCTCTCACCGGTCACTTGTGGCTTTTCAGAGCCACGTACATTTGCTTAGCCCCATAAGAAAAAATTCTGTGGTGTCAAATCCTACAAACTTAAAGACCAATTTATATTAATACAAATCTCGACATTATACGTTCTGGGAATTTTGTGGCGCCAACTTTTTGAAGTCACATAGGATCCAAATATTAAAATCCTCAAGTTTGGGTCCAAAACAGGTTCTTTTTATGCGGCCATAGTGCTCAGAATTGACTGTGACATAGTCTCTTAATTTTCAAAAAAATACAGGTCATTGATACTCTTTTTTCAGATGTAATGACTTGTCAAAAGTCACTTGTGGCTTTTCAGAGCCACTCGGTAATACAGTTCAGATAGAGTACTTATTGGAAAACAATAAAAAAAAACAAAATTTTTTAGAGCCTATAATCTCCTCTGTGGCTTCGATCAAATAATCACTTTTTAAAGAAGTTTATTAAACAAATTTACTATATTCTTCGATGGTTAAGTTTAAAATGAATGGCCAACCTTATCCTAAACAAATCGCTCCTTCAGTGACACATATGATTGACAGCTGTCAAATAGGTAGGGCTCAACTCTTCGAATTATGAAAATGGAGAATTGAGTTGCATTGGAGCAGCAGAATATATGATTTCGCCTTGAAAAACTATAAAACTGAAAAAAAAACTCCAAATATTTTTGATTCTAAAACAAAATTGTGATAAAATGAAATTCTTTTTTTTTATATAAATTTCTGAGGCATAAACTGATTAAAAGTTTATTTTTCTATAAAGAATTTCCTCATAAATATTTTTTGTATATTTTTGATTAGCTCATTCATAATACGTCTTTCAATTAAATAATATCATGCAAGGGAAGTAAATTGTTTTCTTTATTTCGAAATGTGGTATTTTATCTTGAATTTAAAAAGAAGAACAACGGCTATGGGAACTATGAGATACGCAATAAGGTCTTAAAAAATTCTTGAGTCTTAAAGGGAGTAAAAATGCTTATAGAATTTTTTTATTTCCTATCCAAAGTAAATATAAACATTTCCAATTTGATATGAGTAATGCTGATTAATCCGAAAATTTTATATAAACAACAATAGCAAAAGAAAAAAAGGAAAAAAAAACAAACTGATTAAAAAAAGCTTATCAGGTTGCATTTAACGATGGTCAACAAAACGGCTTATATTGATAATAAATTGAATTAAATTATTTCGAATTGATTGAAAATATTTTCATTTCCAGTCGTTAATTAGACAAAATATTTCGAAATAATCATAATTTGAGTTCAGGCTGACCTTAGGGAGATAACATATAAGCTTGACCGTATTTTTGTTTTGAAAAAAAAAAAAAAAAATAATAAAAAACAACTTTTCATATTCTAAGTACGAGCTTTTATGAAGGTAAAGGTCAGCTACCATATGTGGTATAGTAAGTATTAGAATTGTCGCGGTGATGATAATTTGCAATGCAATTGAAATTGGCCCAGTGTAATACTTGTTGTGCAATTTCACTTAATACTGAGTCTTAGTTAAGCACACAACATTCTAATAGGTAATTTTTTTACTTGAAAGCTTTTCAAAAACGTATTTCGCACTCAACGAATTCAATTGTGCTTCATCCCCGAATTAAAAACCACCACAAATTGTTATTGTCATCATCACTGCCCACCTCCAATTAAACGAGATCCAAATACTTAAATTATTTCCGTTCGTAGTCATAGATGACAATTTTAATCAAAAGTTGGGCATTTTGGCAATGAACTCAATTCTAAATTCGATGATAATAACAAACAGAAACACGACGACACCTTTACGTTCACGTGCACTACAGAAAAACTACCAAACATCAATTTTCGATACAAACCTAATCAACCATTCGAAGGTGATTGATTAATTGTTGTTCTATTTTTTTATTTAAATTTTTTCAATTCAATTTAATTAAATTTAATTCAAATCATTTTATTTATTTTTTTTTTGTCGCAGATTTCTAGACAAATCAACTTTTAATTAAGAATCGTAATAAACAAAATTGGCATTGCCCGTGAACTTACAAATTTAGTACAAATTCACAGATTTTCTTATTTGAATGCAGTGGCAGAGCTTTTAGAACGGGCAGTGAATCTCCGCGGCATAAATAGAACACGAATTGGCGATCTCAAAAGTGGAATTACTGTCAATAAAATGATTTCATTGATTTGGTCGAATAATTGCCGGTGGCTGACGTCCTTATATCGGCGTTGCGGTTTGACGTCTTCACTCTACAAAATTCTTCTTTTTCGTTGTTTCCATTTTATCGTAATTTTATTTCTGTGCTTCTGCTCAGACACACTTTTTGTGAGGGGAGGTACCCGTACAAGTGTGTACGTCTTTGAATAATATTAACGAATGAGAATATTTATTAATTGCTAGTAAATCGTTTTGGCATTCAAATTGTTTCTAAAAAAAGATCTATGCGACGTACTCTATTCCTCTTAGTAAGAATGTAATCACTTCAATTATAATTGAATAGCTTTTATTCAATTAATTTTCTTTTCGTTGATTTTTATATAAAAGTTACCTTCGGCGAATAGGTAGGAATTTTTCATTGATGCTAAAATAAGAAATAGCAAAAATTCATAAATTCTTATGAAAAATTCGTTTAAAATACCATTTTTTACTAAGAATTTTTATTGGAAAACGTTTGATAGAAAATTTTTACGAAAATATTTTTACCGAAAAGTGTTCATGGGCAAATTTTAACTAAAAATATTTTTACCAACAAATTATTACCTCAAAATTTTTATCTGAATATTTTTTACTGACACAATTTTTATTGAAAAATATTTGCTGAGAAATGCTTGCGGAAAATTTTTAAATAAAATGTTTCGGATGGCAAATTTTAAGTCAAACGTTGTTACTGAAAAAATGTTTATTAAAAAAATTTCTTCAACAAATATGAGAGGAAAATGTTTATTAAACAATTTATTGCAAATTCCTTGAAAAAAATTTTACTGGAAAATGTTACCGCAAAATTTTTATTGGAACATTTTACCGCAAAATTTCTACTGAAATATTTTACCGCAAAATTTCTTCTTAAAATTTTACAGCAAAATTTCTAATTAAAACTTCCGTGCAAAGCTTTTACTACAAAATGTTTACTGGAAATTTTACAGCAAAGCTTGTTTTTACTAGAAAATTTTTACTGACGATTTTACCGCTAAATTTTTACTGAAAATTTTAACGTAAAATTTCTACTAAAAAATTTTACCGCAAAGATTTTACTAGAAAATTTTTCCGCAAAATTCCTACTGAAAATTTTACTGCAAAATTTCTACTAAAAATTTTACAGCAAAATTTTTCCTTTAATATTTTATTGCAAATCATTTACTAAAAAATTTTTACTATAAAATTTTATCGCAAAGCTTTTACTGGAAAATTTTACTGTAACATTTCTACTAAACATTTTTAATGACAATTTTACCCTCAATTTTTACTGAAAATTTCAACCCAAAATTTCGACTGAAAATTTTACTGCAATATTTTTGAAAATTTCACTGCAAACTTGTACGAAAATTTTAACGGAACATTTTTATTGCTAAATTTTACAGACCATTTTATCGCTCAATATTTACTGGAAAATTTTACCGCAAAATTTCTGAAAATCTTACTGCAAAGTTTTACTAAACATTTTCTCGCTAAATATTTCCTGGAAAATTTTACTGCTAAATTTTTACTGTAAAATTTTACCGCCAAATTTGTTCCGCAAAATTCTACCGGAAATTTTCTACTGAAATTTTTACCGCAAAATTTCTCCTGAACATTTTACCGCAAAATTTCTAAAAATTTTACTGCAAAATTTCTACTAGAAATTACTGCTAAAAATTTTACTGCAAAATTTCTACTGAAAATTTTACTGCAAGATTTCTGAAATTTTTACTGCAAAATGTTTACTTAAAAAATGTTTACAGGAAAATTTGACCGCAAAGCTTTTACTGGAAAATTTCTATTAAACATTTTTACTGACAATTTCACCGCTTAATTTTTACTGAAAATTTTAATCCAAAATTGCTACAGGAAAATTTTACCGCAAAATGAAATGACAAATATTTCCCTTTTTTGTTGACCTTAGAACAAACTGAATGCTTTCTACTGGAGAATTTTGCCGCAAATTTTTTACCATAAAATTTTTATTGAAAATAAATTAAAAGTTATTTTTCCAATGGAAATAACAAAAGTTTTTCACATTCGGAAAATCTGATAAAAATGTACTCTTAAAGTGCATTTAAATTTTTAGAAAATGTGATTATTTCACTGTTAACGAGATTCTATTGTGAATATTTAAATGACAGTGAAGGTGTTTCTTCGTGAGTGTTGACCTTTTCACTTAAGTCAGTTTGATGCCCTCAGACAGTTAACCGTTTTTGTCAGATCCATGACCTGCGGTATGTTTGAATGAATATGAATTTTTTCATCATTTTGCAAAGATACCAAATATGTGATAATTTTTTCTTGGATGCAAATAACAAAATATGCTGAAGGCAGTCGCTGGATGAACAGTGAAATACGAGTGGGATGAGGCTAGAGATTAAATGGAGCTTTGCAATCAAGATAAAAATGTCAGTTTTGTTGTTCGCAAATTTCCAAAGATAAGCAAGTTCATTAGTGTCTTATCCTTCCATTTATCAAAATTTGTCTATTAGGAATTATGCTCTCTGTAAAAAAAAAAAATTATTCATGATAACAAACAACAGCGTACTACGTTTGCGATTATATCGGAAAGCTCGGAGGCTTCCGGTTCAGGCTCTTCGCCTACGAAAGATGTTTTGTTGATGTTAAATGAAGTGTGGGTGGTGGTAGTGGGTTGTATATTTGCTAATAGAGAACAATTTCTAATAAAAAAATAAGTTCACAGCTTTAAAAAGTTAAAATCCAACAAAAAAGTGAAGGAAAATTGTTGATTTTATTTACTTGGCAACATTTTTGTAAAACCTGAAGGGAAATTTTACCATCTGTCTTTGTAGATGTTGAGTTCATCGATATTATTCGACCATCAAAGTGCCTTGCCCCTTTCCCTAAGATAACATTTTGAATTTTTCTTATCAGTATACAAATAATGTGTACTTTTCGTTATGCAAACACAAACGAAAATAGAAAAAATCACACCTGACACCTTGTTTGTCCTTTTTTTAAGGTAAATATTAACAAAGTAAACAATGATTATTATTTAAAGCTGTCAAATTGCGCTAATCAGTATGAACAATAATTTTTTTAATAAAAAAATAATAATTCAAGTCAAATTTTAATCGTGAATCATTCAGAACGAGTGCCTCAAAAAGTTTTCTATTTTGACACTTCGAAGCTACAGTCGAAGTTAGCTGTTCAAAGCCGAAGTCAAAGTTGTTGCTTTGAAGTTGTGCTCTTAGACGCACAACTTCGCTGTAAGCTTTCAGTTTGCTCCAACGTCAGCAGAAAGGCAAATATTTGTCACTTCATAAAAGCACAAACGTTTGCAGGCATTTGAAGGTCCTTTTGAATTTTTAAGAATTTTTATTTAAAAACTTTTTAATTTGTAGCGTTTTTAACTGTCGGTTAATAAATTTCTTTTATAGTCAAAAATATTTTTCATGCGCGCATTTCCTTTTTATGACCTTTAAGGTAGGAAAACAATTCCGAAGACAACCACAATCGACATGTAGTTAACACTGTCGAAATTTTTAAAACCTTCACAATCTTATGGGAATGCACAAAGTGCCGATGACGGGCAACAACGTCAAACGATTGTATCGTACGAATTAGACCTTGTTTCAAATTATGTCATCGCCGTTGTAGTATTGCCACACATTTTAGTGTTTTACAATGTGGCAGCATTGTTGAAATTGAAATCAAAGGCAAGATAAATGGGTCTATATGAGGTTAAGTGGATTTAAAACTTGAATTAAGCATTAAATATCAATAATAAATTGATCAGATGAGGTTGGATTTGTATTTAATTTATTGAATGTGGCGAAATTCGTTAATAGCAATTGTAGTTGCAGTCGCAATTGTGTTCGTACTTAACAGGCTTTGTTTTGTTCTCATCAAATTTGTACACTTGAACAGTGACGATACGTCACCTCTTATGAGTAAATTGTTTCTCAGGTGTACTTACCGTAATTGGACACTAAGGCAAGAGTTTCTGTATTTGTTTCTCTTTGTGGTTTTTTTTCTGTAGTTTTCACGATAACAAAAGGAAATATTCAAAGGTTTGATTCATTAATGTTTTTCCTAAGAATTATTATCAAAACAAATTGTTCACTTAATTCAGTTATTGCTGCAACTATTGTTTTTAGTATGAATGTGTAATCGGCAGGTGCTGTTTTTGTATTTTGTTTTACCATATTTGAGATAACATAATTGACTTATGTTAACTTCATTACTTCATGCCAAATAAATCAACAAGGAAGTTAGCTTTAATCGATTTTCTATTCAACAAATGCAATCGCTTATAAAAAGTGGCTTTGAAACTGCAAATTTCCTTTTTATTTGGAAGACCTTTCGGTAAATTTTTACCGTAAAGTTTTTATTAGAAAATTTTATCGCAAAATTTTACCAGAAAATTTTTACTAGAAAATTTTACCACTAAATTTTTACTGGAAAATTTTACCGCAATGTTTTTAATAGAAAATTTTACTTCAAAATTTTTACTGCAAAATTTTACCGCAAAACTTCTACTGAAACAATTTACCGCAAAATTTTTACTAAAAATTTTACTGAAAAATTTTAACGCAAAATTTCTACTGAAAAATTTTAACGCAAAATTTCTACTGAAAAATTTTAACGCAAAATTTCTACTGAAAATTTTCGTGGAAAGCTGTTACTAAAAAAAATTTACTGAAAAATTTTACTGACGATTTTCTTTTACTAGAAAATTTTACCGCAAAAATTTTATTGGAAAATTTTACCGCAATGTTTTTATTAAAAAATTATACTTAAAAATATCTACTAAAAATGATTACTGACAATTTTACCGGTAAATTTTAACTGGTAAATTTTACTGCAAAATTTCTACCGAAAATTTAACTATGAATTTTTTCATCATTTTGCAAAGATACCAAATATGTGATAATTTTTTCTTGGATGCAAATAACAAAATATGCTGAAGGCAGTCGCTGGATGAACAGTGAAATACGAGTGGGATGAGGCTAGAGATTAAATGGAGCTTTGCAATCAAGATAAAAATGTCAGTTTTGTTGTTCGCAAATTTCCAAAGATAAGCAAGTTCATTAGTGTCTTATCCTTCCATTTATCAAAATTTGTCTATTAGGAATTATGCTCTCTGTAAAAAAAAAAAATTATTCATGATAACAAACAACAGCGTACTACGTTTGCGATTATATCGGAAAGCTCGGAGGCTTCCGGTTCAGGCTCTTCGCCTACGAAAGATGTTTTGTTGATGTTAAATGAAGTGTGGGTGGTGGTAGTGGGTTGTATATTTGCTAATAGAGAACAATTTCTAATAAAAAAATAAGTTCACAGCTTTAAAAAGTTAAAATCCAACAAAAAAGTGAAGGAAAATTGTTGATTTTATTTACTTGGCAACATTTTTGTAAAACCTGAAGGGAAATTTTACCATCTGTCTTTGTAGATGTTGAGTTCATCGATATTATTCGACCATCAAAGTGCCTTGCCCCTTTCCCTAAGATAACATTTTGAATTTTTCTTATCAGTATACAAATAATGTGTACTTTTCGTTATGCAAACACAAACGAAAATAGAAAAAATCACACCTGACACCTTGTTTGTCCTTTTTTTAAGGTAAATATTAACAAAGTAAACAATGATTATTATTTAAAGCTGTCAAATTGCGCTAATCAGTATGAACAATAATTTTTTTAATAAAAAAATAATAATTCAAGTCAAATTTTAATCGTGAATCATTCAGAACGAGTGCCTCAAAAAGTTTTCTATTTTGACACTTCGAAGCTACAGTCGAAGTTAGCTGTTCAAAGCCGAAGTCAAAGTTGTTGCTTTGAAGTTGTGCTCTTAGACGCACAACTTCGCTGTAAGCTTTCAGTTTGCTCCAACGTCAGCAGAAAGGCAAATATTTGTCACTTCATAAAAGCACAAACGTTTGCAGGCATTTGAAGGTCCTTTTGAATTTTTAAGAATTTTTATTTAAAAACTTTTTAATTTGTAGCGTTTTTAACTGTCGGTTAATAAATTTCTTTTATAGTCAAAAATATTTTTCATGCGCGCATTTCCTTTTTATGACCTTTAAGGTAGGAAAACAATTCCGAAGACAACCACAATCGACATGTAGTTAACACTGTCGAAATTTTTAAAACCTTCACAATCTTATGGGAATGCACAAAGTGCCGATGACGGGCAACAACGTCAAACGATTGTATCGTACGAATTAGACCTTGTTTCAAATTATGTCATCGCCGTTGTAGTATTGCCACACATTTTAGTGTTTTACAATGTGGCAGCATTGTTGAAATTGAAATCAAAGGCAAGATAAATGGGTCTATATGAGGTTAAGTGGATTTAAAACTTGAATTAAGCATTAAATATCAATAATAAATTGATCAGATGAGGTTGGATTTGTATTTAATTTATTGAATGTGGCGAAATTCGTTAATAGCAATTGTAGTTGCAGTCGCAATTGTGTTCGTACTTAACAGGCTTTGTTTTGTTCTCATCAAATTTGTACACTTGAACAGTGACGATACGTCACCTCTTATGAGTAAATTGTTTCTCAGGTGTACTTACCGTAATTGGACACTAAGGCAAGAGTTTCTGTATTTGTTTCTCTTTGTGGTTTTTTTTCTGTAGTTTTCACGATAACAAAAGGAAATATTCAAAGGTTTGATTCATTAATGTTTTTCCTAAGAATTATTATCAAAACAAATTGTTCACTTAATTCAGTTATTGCTGCAACTATTGTTTTTAGTATGAATGTGTAATCGGCAGGTGCTGTTTTTGTATTTTGTTTTACCATATTTGAGATAACATAATTGACTTATGTTAACTTCATTACTTCATGCCAAATAAATCAACAAGGAAGTTAGCTTTAATCGATTTTCTATTCAACAAATGCAATCGCTTATAAAAAGTGGCTTTGAAACTGCAAATTTCCTTTTTATTTGGAAGACCTTTCGGTAAATTTTTACCGTAAAGTTTTTATTAGAAAATTTTATCGCAAAATTTTACCAGAAAATTTTTACTAGAAAATTTTACCACTAAATTTTTACTGGAAAATTTTACCGCAATGTTTTTAATAGAAAATTTTACTTCAAAATTTTTACTGCAAAATTTTACCGCAAAACTTCTACTGAAACAATTTACCGCAAAATTTTTACTAAAAATTTTACTGAAAAATTTTAACGCAAAATTTCTACTGAAAAATTTTAACGCAAAATTTCTACTGAAAAATTTTAACGCAAAATTTCTACTGAAAATTTTCGTGGAAAGCTGTTACTAAAAAAAATTTACTGAAAAATTTTACTGACGATTTTCTTTTACTAGAAAATTTTACCGCAAAAATTTTATTGGAAAATTTTACCGCAATGTTTTTATTAAAAAATTATACTTAAAAATATCTACTAAAAATGATTACTGACAATTTTACCGGTAAATTTTAACTGGTAAATTTTACTGCAAAATTTCTACCGAAAATTTAACTGTAAAATTGCTCCTAAAAAATTTTACAGCAAAATTTTTACTAGAAATTTTACAGCAAAACTTTAAATAGAAAATTGTACCGAAAAAATTTTATTGGAAAATTTTACCGCAATGTTTTTTTAGTAGAAAATTTATTGCAAAATTTTTACTGGAAAATTTTGCCGCAAAACTTTTACTAAAAAATTTTACCGCAAAAATTTTATTGGAAAATTTTACCGTAATGTTTTTATTAGAAAATTTTACTGCAAAATATTTACTGGCAGTTTTACCGGAACATTTCTACTGGAAAATTTTACTGAAAAATTGTACCGCAAAATTTCTACTGAAAATTTCCGTGCAAAGCTTTTGCTAAAAAATTGTTACTGGAAAATTTTTAGTGATGAGTTTACCGCTAAATTTTTACTAAAAAATTTTACCGCAAAATTTCTACTAAAAAGGTATACTGAAAATTTTACCGGTAAATTTTTACTGAAAATTTTACTGCAAAATCGCTTGAAAAAGTTTATTTGAAACTGCAAATTACCTTTTTATTTGGAAGGCCTTTCGGTAAATTTAAATCCTGTAGAAATATTATAAGAGAATTTTTGTTAGAAAAACAAAAATATAAGAAAAACCCATTGAGGAGACTTTAAAAAGAAATTTTCCAATAAATAATTTTCAGTGAAAATTTTCCATCAAAAACTATTCACTAAAACCTTTTTAGCAAACTCTTTTCAGAAAACATTTTATGGCATTTTTATCAGTAAAATCTTTGTTTCAGCAAAAGTTTTCCAGTAAAAATTGTTTCAGTAAAAGTTTTTGCAGTAAAAATTTTGTCAGTTAAAATTTTTTTACTAAAAATTATTTCAGTAAAAGTTTTTCCAGAAAAAATTATTTCAGTAAAAGTATTTTCAGTAAAAATTTATGTACAGTAAAAGTTTTTCCAGTAAAAATTTTTTCAGTAGAAGTATTTTCAGTAAAAATTTGCTCAGTAAAAGTTTTTCCAGTAAAAATTGTTTCAGTAAAAGTTTTGTCAGGAAAAATTTGTTCAGTAAAAGTTTTGTCAGGAAAAATATTTTCAGTAAAAGTTTTTTTAGTAAAAAATATTTCTTAGTAAATATTGTTCGTTCAGTAAAAATATTTTCAATAAAAATTTTTTGCAAAAATTTAAGTTGTAGTCTAAGTTTTTTGATTAGAAAATTTTTTAGTTAACATATTTTGGTAAATATTTTTTAAGAGGAAATTTTTTTTTAGCAGCAACATTTTTTTCATTTAGAATTTGTCAGAAAATTTTCTTTTACCATTGTTTTTTTATAGCAAAATTTACTGAAAGAAACAAAGAAAGTTTTACTAGCCAGACTTTTATGGACTTTTCCAATTCCAGTTTACTTTGAGTAGAGAGGAAAGTCTTATTCAATAGGGACTACCCCAAACATGTCCTTATTAACCACACACACTTGCTATTGATTCGCATAATTTTCGGTTCAATTTCGTAAATATTTCTTCTTGTGCTCTTCTATCCGCTGATTGTAGAATATTCTTCGTGCCAGTAAAAGGAAAATCAAAATAAATCAAGAGGAGATAAAGGACAAAACGAATCCAATGAAAACTTTTTATAACTTTGTTTATCTGTGATAAAGGCGATTATCGAGAAAATTCCACCAACCCGACGTTGGTTTGAGTTCGGCCTGCTTCACGTCATGGAAATGGAAAAGCAAAGCCGAAACGAGTGGCATGAAAACACGGCAACGACCTCGTTAGTCTTCTACTGTCACGTCCCGACTCTAAATTTGTTAGTAGTTTCCATGACACATCAAGTGGTCCTTTATCGTTCGCGTATTCAACACCAAACCTTGCTGAAGATGTGATTGCGTCTTGAAGCGTTCTTTCACCGCAAACAATAACTTCTTCGGCTGTCCTGACTGTAGCTATTCGGATTTGGTATCTTCACCGTGACTCCTCTGCTCACTTCCAATTTAGAAATTGCGATAAATCACGTTCACGTTCATGTTTTTATCCTTTCTCGGCTGGATTTAACTTTCTTCCATAATTTATTTATCCCCTTCGGATAGAACGATTTCTAAAAAGGATTTTATTAAATGCGGTAGTTTTCAGCTGAGGTAGTTTTCTGATTCCCTTTTCCAGCTTGAATTTTCGATCGATTCAATTTAATGGCAAAACTGAATTTTTCACTTTTTATATTTTCACATATCCATCAATAAGGATACCTTGGAGCTACTTAGGAGAATTGATTCCCTCTTCATTATGAGTTACTAAAAAATTCAGTTCACAAGTACGGTTACTCAGTTCCATCTACCGCAAGGGGTGCATATTAAATGTGAGCTCGTATTTATCGATCCATTAGTGACCTTGCCAGAAACGTGGACTATCGAATTGCTTTTAACAAAATGTCCCATAATGAGGTGCTCCGCTGATGTCTGTTATTAATGGTTCGAGTTGAGTGCTTAAGAGCATAGCCAAGAAAATTGTTCTCCTTCAATAACAGTAATTTTTGGTGCTTATGTAAACTTTGAACGCTTCGATTAGCAGCACGTTTTCTCGAGGAATTTTTATATTTATTATTATTCGTGGGAAAAGGAAATTTTATATTTAACAAAACGTTCGCAAAAGGAACTTTTATAAAAAGTTCTGTTCAAACATTTTTGTTTTTTTTTGTCATGGGAAATTTAAAAATATAAAAAATTTCATGTAAAATTCGGAAAAATATAAATTTTTTTTATGCTAAATTCAAAAAATTTTATGGAAAATTTCAAAAAACTAATTTTTTATAGAAAATTTAAAAAAATATAAAAAAAATTATGGAAACTTCGGAAAAAAATAATTTTTTTTAGAAAATTTAAAAAATATAAAAAACTTGGAAAATTCAGAAAAAAGATAAATTTTTTATGGCAAATTCAGGAAACATTAAATATTTTATGAAAAAAATAAGAAAATAAAATTTTTTATGGAAAATTTAAAAAGCAAAATTTTATGGCAAATTCAGAAAGCGACATTTTTTTTGTGAAAAATTTTGAAAAAAAACTATGAAAAATTCAAAATATATAAAAAATTTATGGAGAATTCGGGAAACATGAAATTTTTTATGAAAAATTCAGAAAACATAAAATTTTTAATAGCAAATTCAAAAAAAAAAATTATAGAAAATTCGGAAAAAAATTTGTTAATGAAAATTCTGACAACAAATTTTTTATGGATAAACTCGGGAAGATTTGATAGGAAATTTAAAAAACATGAAATTTTTTGTGGAAATTTAAAAATAAAATATTTTGAAAAATTTATAAAAAATTTTATGGAAAATTTTAAAAATATAAAAGAAATTTTGGGAAATGCAAAAAAAATAATTTTTTTATGGATTTAATTATCCTTAATTGAATACAGCAATTTTTTAAAAAAAAATTATGGAAACTTCGGAAAAAAATAGTTTTTTTTAGAAAATTTAAAAAATATAAAAAAACATGGAAAATTCAGAAAAGACAAAATTTTGTTATGGAAAATTGAGAAAACATGTTTTTTGTTATAGAAACAATTTTTTTTTTATGG
This sequence comes from Atherix ibis, assembly GCA_958298945.1. Taxonomy (NCBI): domain Eukaryota; kingdom Metazoa; phylum Arthropoda; class Insecta; order Diptera; family Athericidae; genus Atherix; species Atherix ibis. Next base: position 21,359,159 of record OY282605.1, on the reverse strand, counting down.
AAAATTAAAAAATATAAACTTTTTATGAAAAATTTTGAAAATATAAACATTTTTGTGGAATAAATTTATAAAACAAAATTTTGTCTTTTGGAAAATTCAGAAAACGTTATTTTTTATGGCAAATTTTAAAAAAAAAATTTTATGGAAAAATTAAAAAATATAAAATAATTTATGGGAAATTGAAAAAAATAATTTTTTTATGGATAATTAAGAATACAGAATTTTTTATGGAAAATTCAGAAAATTATAAATTGTTTGTGGAAAATCTAGAAAACACAAAATTTTGTTATGGAGAATTTGGAAAGCGTAATTTTTGATTATTAAATAATTCTTTTTTAAAGAATTTCAGGAGTAGTTTTTGTAGAAAATCTCACCGAAATTTAATTTTATTTAATTTTGTCAGACTTTATCGATTATAAATTGTCAATTATCTGCAAAATTCAATTATTATCATGTCACTGTCATTGGTGTAGATAAAACAATCTTTTAAAATCGTTGCCAAAAGAAGTATTTTTAGAGTAAAATCTACGACGACAAAAGTTATTATTTTGTTTTCTGTTTTTGCATAGTTTGATCAATAATATGACGTTAGACAATTGCAATTTTTTATGTAGCAGTAATAAAAGAAGGGCAGAGCAAGTAGAAACGTTCTTACGCAGCATGTGGTTTAGTACAATAGTTTCGTCAAACTTTATTAGTTGAGAAAAATACACCCACAACATAGCAGATAACCTTCAATACTTCTTAGAGATTTTCATAAAAGTGACTTTTTTCTTATGTAATTTAATAAAAGTGGAAAATTATTCAAAACATTTCCACTAAAATTCTATAATTTTTTTGTTTGTTGCTTTTATTTGCCAAAAGAAATTAACTTTTCGATAAATGTTCATAAATCAACCCGCCATGAAAATGACTAAACCTAAGCCGAATTTCGTCCTTTTTCCTTCTGAATTTCCTCTGACACGCAAAATAGTATTTATTAAGTGGAAGAAAATCACTAGAATTCCTAATTCTTTTGTTTGTGATTCTATTGGAAATAGGAAAATTTTATTAGCAATTCAAAATTATCGGAAAATATGTTTCCGAACAACTTCAAATAACCTGAGTGAGTGGCCATTTATCTAAAAAGAAAAATTACCTTTTAATTGTGTCCGAATTTTTGATTTAGTTCTTATTAATTTACAAGCACTAATATTTCACTATTTTGGTTCTCAATTGTGGGTGATATCAGATCTACTGTAAAATTAGGTTTTCTATTGAAATGCGGTCCTGAACGTGTCTTAAATTAAAAACCCATTAGACAACTAAACTGATTAATAAGTAGGATATTTTTTGATTGTAGGCTAGTATTGATTTTTTTGTAAGTAACATTCATATTTCGATTAAATTGCTTAGACCTTGCTAATATTTATAAAATATATTATTATTCAAATTACCGTTAATTATTCCATATCAGATAATTTTTAATGATTTTTTTCGGTTAATTAACTGATGGATTTTGGTTTTTGAATAATCTGGGTTTTAGGACTGTCTGCGTAAATACGAAAAAAAAGTCTCTTGTTTACGCAAACGGTCTTAGAGGGCAATTGACACCATTAAATGGCGTCAAATCAATCCCATATTCTTGGAGACCAATAGAGGCCAAAAAATTGCCGTATTGTATGGATTGTGATTCCGTTTTGTTGAAACCACGTGTAAGGCAGGGAAAAGTATTCAAGTTTAGGTCCGGTTATAAGACGGCCACAGCACTCAGAATTGACAATAACGGTCTCGCGTTCGTCATTTTCAAAGAAATAAAGACCTCCCGACCAAAATGCATACCAGACATTAATTTTTTGCGGATGCAGCGGCGTCACCATAGTCGATTGTGGGTTTTTAAAGCCCACAATCGGCTATGGTGACGCCGTAGTCGATTGTGGGCTTTAAAAACCCACAATTGACTATGGTGACGCCGCTGCATCCGCAAAAAATTATGTCAATTTTTTTCTATTATCAAATAATGACGCCGCTGCATCCGTAAAAAATTCTATTTTTTTCTATTATAAAAAAGACATTTTGCATATTTACGAGGTCTGTTCAAAAAGTATCGCGAATTTTGAATTTCCGTGGGTTACGTATATTTGATTTTAGATTTTTTTTTTGTGGCGTTATGTTGGTACTCATGTATCTCACGTATGCCGACAAGTTCGAATGTTCAGTTAATTTTTGACAGCTGCTTTGCTTGCACGTGTTTTAACTCGTCTCCGATTTTTGCCCATTCCAAAAAATGGATCAAAGAATCTGTTTTGGGAACAAGAAAAAGTCACAGGGGGCCAGATATGGGGAATACAGTAGCTGCGGCATTATAAGTGGGTTGGTTTTGGCCAAAAATTCGCGCACAAGCAACAATGCGTGAGCAGGGGCGTTATCATGGTGCAAAAGCCAATTTTTGATCTTCCACAAATCCGGACGTTTCTGGCGGATTGCTTCTCGCAACTTGCGCATAACTTGCAGGTAATATTCCTTATTGACCGTTCTCCCATGTGGCAAGAACTCATGATGCACCACGCTACTGCAATCGAAGAAAACTGTAAGCAAAACCTCAACATTCGACCGAACTTGGCGCACTGTTTTCGGTCTTGGCTCGTGCAGCAGCTTCCATTGGGATGATTGAGTTTTGGTTTCCACGTCATAACTATAAACCAATGATTCGTCACCAGCTATGACCCTCTGGAGCAAATTTGGGTCGTTGCGGACAGAATTGGGTCGTCGCGGACAGAATGGGCAAAAATCGAAGACGAGCAAAACAGGTGCAAGCAAAGCAGCTGTCAAAAATTAATTGAACATTCAAAAATCGAATATACACGTACGTAACTGTTTTTGAACAGACCTCGTACATATTCGCCTAGGAAGAAATGATAATTTTATTCGACAAATTAGCATCTAAAGTCTGATGTTACAGCACCTAATGGGCATATGTTCTATGGTTAAATAGTTCACAATATAAAATAACAGACCTTAATCTAAAAAAAAGCACAAACAGAATCGATATTCGTGCAATTAAGACTTGAATTGCACAAATATCGATTCTAAGCTAAAAAGTGTTCAGTATTCAAGAGAGCTTTTGAGATATTTTTGTTTCGTTTTATAAATTTAATTTCACGTTAAAATTCTCAGTTTTATTAATTAATTATAATTCGTAGAATTTTAAAGGAGTTTTTTTTTCTGCTTTGCCAAATGTACGAGTACACAAACAAGTCTCTGAATTACAAAATTATGGCTTCTTCACAAATATTCAACTTTAAAGTGTTAATTTTTTTTATGACTAATAGAACACATTCGTCGTAATCAATAATTTTGTTCACGATCTAATATGAATCATCATTTCAAACTTGAACTCATCCAAAAAAAAGTCCAACAACATAAATACTTCCATTCTTCTTAATTTATGTTCAAAATAATAAGTAAACATACGCAAATAAAAGTTTTAATATCGTACAAGAAATAAAATTGCGTAAATAAACAAAATTATAGTATTTTCACATCTTTAGTTACATTATGTAAATAGTCATAAAAAAACAACAACTGAATTATTGTTTGTTACAACAAAAAAAAAACAACACAAAAAAGCTTCTGTAAATTACATAAAAAGGGAAGTGCGTCGTGCCATAATTTAAATTACTCAAAAAAGGGAAGTGCGTCGTACCGTACTCGTAATTCGAAAATGTTTTATTGGCCAAAAATTCTTTCTCCTTCAGAAAAACGTAAATATTATTGCTGTCGATTCAATTTGACGAACCTTCAGGGCATCTATTGATCTTTTTTAATGATTTTATTTATGGTTAAATTTATTCTCCTTGAAAAAAAATAGTAGAAAAAAAATTATTTAAAAGAAAATTTCAACAAAAAGCTCTGATTTTTGTTTGAAATAAACAATTTCTAAAACTGTAATTGACTGACAGGTTATTTATTTTTAATGTTCGAACATTTTTTAAATTATTTATCTGCATTAATATGCATTCACATTAATTATTGTTTACTAAACTAAAAATAAAATAAAAACAAGATCAAACGTTTGGCAACTCGACAGACGGATAAACGAACACGTACGCTTTTCAATTGACGATGAACGTACGACATTAAAGTTTATCAAATTCAAATCGCATCCATCCTCAACGCTACCGTCGGTGCTCAAAACAACGCATCTTCAACTTTTTTCTATATAATTTCATGCAGAAGCAAATTATTAATAAATTAAATCGAATTTTCCAATTTTAATTTTAACAATTATTTTTAATTAATAAGATCTTAAAAATCACGGATTAATTTACATTTCTTTGGTAAACATTTTTTTTTTAAATTATTTGTAATAAAATTTTGTTTTAGTAAATATTTTTGGTTAAAATATTTTTTTTAAAAAATGTTTTCGGTTAAATAATTTTTTTTTAAATATTTTTTTTGCTTAGTAATTATTTTAAAATGCTTATTGGTGATAATAAAATTTTTTATAAATGTTTTTTTTGGACAAATAATTTTTTTAAAATTTGCTTCGTTAAATATTTTTTGGTAAATTTTTTTAAGCTTTTCAAACCATTTTTTTTTATAAAACCTTCGAATAAAAATATTTTTATAAAAGTTTTTAATTGCTTTTGAAGATAATAATTTTTTTTTGTAAAATTTTTTGGATAAAATAATTTTTTTTAAATATGTTTCGTTAAATAATTTTGTTTAACCTTTTTTGGTAGATTTTTTTTCATAAAAATATTTTTGTAAAAGTTTTTAGTGGATATTTTTTTGCATAATATGCTTTGTGGACTTTTATTATTAAAAGAATTGTTAATCAATAGTTTTTCTTAAAAAATTTTAGAAAATTTTCTTTTTACAAACATTTTTGAAGTTTTTTTTTCTTAAATAGAAATTTTTAATAGATATTTTTACTTAATAATTATTTTAAATTGCTTTTGAAGATAATAATTTTTTTTTTGATCAAATAATTTTTTTTAAAATGTTTCGTTAAATAATTTTTGTCAACATTTTTTGGTATGTTATTTAATAATAAAAATATTTTTATGAAAGTTTTTAGTGGATATTTTTTGTGCATTAATATTTTGTGGAGTGTATTTATTAAAAGAATTGTTAATCAATAGTTTTTCTTAAAAAATTTTAAGTAAATTGTTTTTAACAAACATTTTTGAAGTTTTTTTTTTCTTAAATACAAATTTTTAAGTAAACATTTTTAGTAAGTAATTTTCCATTTAAAGTAGTTTTTGTGATTTTCTTGTTAAATATTCTTTGTAAATTTCCTCTGCACTTTATTTTAACGGTCAATAAAAATTAAAACAATAAAACTTTATTCAGTCAAATTAGTTCAAACATTTTTAGCACAAAATTTTTTTGCAAAAAGTTTTGATTAAAAGAATAGTCTTAAAATAATTTCTTGTTTAAAATATTTTTATAAATTTTCTGTTGTGATTTTTTTTTTTTTAAACGCCACAATTTCTAGGATATTATTAGACAATCTAGAATAAAATATTTTATTTATAATAATTCAATTCGATTGGAATGCAAAATGACCATGAATAAAAAAATAGGAGATATTTTATTGAATTACGAGTTAATACATAAATTAGATGAAGCCTTAGGTATTATTACACTACTTTTTGAAGGTAAATAATTTGTACTTTTTTGATTAGGAAAAAATTTCAATTCAGTTAGCAGAAGATTTTTTTAAAAAAATTTCTTGCTAATATCATCTCAACAAAACGGATTAATTTGCATAATAATCAGACACATTTTTTTTTGGCATTTCACGAACAGGTAATTTGGTTATTCCAAATCGAGCTATTCTCCCGTACACGAATTATCTTTTCATTCTCTCGTTTTGATGCGGAAATACCTCAACTAATATAAAGAACTCAATTTTTATTGGAGAGACGAATCCTAATTTAATGGAAATTATAATTTTAGAAATATTCCTGACACGTCGTTCTGAAATATGTGTGACATTTCCAATGAGTCAGAACCATTTTCGAGAGCTTTCCATGGAATTAATCCCTGCTTCAAAGTCGAATTATTCGAATCGGATTTTTGTCTGATTATTTTATTATTTATGAGTACATGCACCTTCAACAAACCACCGCACCAGGGTCGTTTCCATCTTGATTTAAAATACTGAGATCTATTTGTGTCCACACCCTGAGTAGAAGATCGCGTGCACAATGTTTGTTATTAACTGGGAAGCACGAAACATGACCGCGAACATAAACATTGCGCGGTCCATTATCACGCTACCAATCGCATCGATAGGACCGGATCGATGGGGTTGATCGGTGCGCGGTGCAGTAACGCCACACAAAAAACAACAACAACAAAAACGGAAAGTGTTACTAGCAGCCTTCCGGCGATACCTCGTTATTTTTTATTATTTACACAAAAAAATTTACAAAATTTCTAACCAGTTTATGAGTGGAGAAAGAACTACGACTCCCCCCGTCCTCCGGGCAAAAATAAATAGAAAATTTAGAATCGGTTGAGCGCTGGACTTGTCTGCACTCACATGTGTTCCTCAAGAAAAAAAAGTCATCTGTGACGCGGGGCACGTGCAGCTATTTTTACTGGCGTGGTTGTGCATTCCGGGCAGTCAGTATTATCGGCACACCTTGCAACTCGCACAACAGGCTTTCCCGGCCTCCACTGTGGTGTGGCGGCTATCCTATAAACAAAATACTGAAAATACCAGAGCCAAAGTGCATTTCTGTGTGAATGCAGTTTAAGGTTCAGACGCCAAATTGTAGTGCAAAAAGTCTACACGCTAAAAATGCATGCGCGCAATTTCATCGTTTCGGATGCACTTTGTCGCATGGCATGCCCAATGAGAGGAATTACTTTTTGTGTATTCCCGGACTCGATTTAGGGATAATTTTTCTTTTAGTATCGATTTTTTTTCCATCTTTTCTTTCTTTGTAAACTCGTATTTGAAATTGTTACCATAATTCTTGTAATACAATGGCATGTCTAGACGGTTTTTGCAGCTTTGACTGTCAGAACGCCTCCATTCTTTCGTACTGGAAATGTTGTCTTGTAAAATGTGCTACAGGAATGACTCTGCCATCATTAATTAGACTTCTTTCCAATCGGAACATTTGCATACAATATTTAGAATTTATATTATTTTTTTTTACTTTTAAAATTTAAAGTTTGATTAGTAAAAAAAAATACTATTTTGGCAATGAGAAGTTCGTTAAGATCAAGTAGAAATTTTTAACCAAAATTGTTTTTGGTTAAAAAAAGAAATATTTTATTTATTTTTATAAATTGGTAATTATTGTTATTAAAAGTTTTTATTAGTAGAGTTAAAAACAATAATAAAATAAATGTACAGTCTGCGACGGAAGAAATTAATTGAAAATTTTTTGCAGCCACTGAAGCAGCCAGTAAGACACGTTGAGAGTGGCTGCGGTTGAGAAAATCGTTCGCGCACGGCATCGTTCTCTCAACGCTGTCCAAGTTGCGTGTTACTGCACCAATTGCTGCTTTGGTATTGTCAGTGTGGCGCCGCAGCAAAAACTCTAATTTAGAACAGACAACGTACGTGCACAAATTTATTTTACTGACAATTTTTACTCAAAATTATTTATGCTGATAATTATTTTTACTGATAATTTTTACTGAAAATTTTCGCTTACAATTATTACTGACAATTATTCTTACATAAAAAATCATTCACTGCTGTTTTATGGCACAAGTCAGTAGTGCGGTAGAAAAACGCGTTGTGGCGCTGCGTTTGAGAAAATCGTTCGCTGAACGCTGTTGAAGTTGCGTGTTACTGCACCAATTGCTGCTTTGCTATTGCCAGTGTGGCGCCGTAACAAAAACTCGAATTTAGTACAGACAACGTACGTGTACAAATTTTAATTCCCAATTAAAGAAAAAACAGCGTGTTTGAGAGAAGCGTTCACTAATTTGCGTCGTAGTACTGCATCCAATACTGCAGTGTTACTGCAGCAAAATCCCAAATTCAAAATACATAACGTGCGTGCAAAATAGACGTATACCCATTAATTATTATCATTTTTAGTGTATTTTATAATGATTTTTATACACAGTATTTTAAAAAATATTTCTCATATTAAATCGTTTTAAAAAAAATCCCTTTTTGATTATCAGGTGTATAAGCTTAAATCCACTGTTTTTTTAAGTCAAAAATTACATGTTTTTTTTTCATAGAAAGCAAAAACAAATTTATTCAAAATACTTGCCGTCGCTAGCTACACATTTTCCCATCTCTCGGGCAATTTGTGGATACCAAGCCAAAAAAAATCCTTCTCTTTCGAGGCAAACCACTCATCAATCCATTTTCGGACGTCTTCGTAAGAATCGAAGTGCTGCTCAGCGAGCGCGTGGCCCATTGACGAAAACAGATGGTAGTCGGAAGGGTACAGGTCTGGAGAATAAGCGGGCTGGGGTAGCACCTCCCAGTTGAGTGTCTCCAAGTAGTTTCGGACCATTTTTGACGTGTGCGATGGTGCGTTGTCGTGGAGAAAAATCAGCTTGTCATGTCACGCCATCTATGACCAAACAGCGGATTTAACCTTATACACCTTTCATAAATGACTGAATTAGCGATAATAATACTTAAAATATAAAGTAATAAAAAACATAATTCTAAAATTATTCTTATATAAAGTATTTAAATTGTTAACGATTCTGATAAACTTCTTTTAAGATGATAGAAATTTAATTAAATCAATTTAGAATGAGCAACCAAAGAAACAAAACGAACATTTCAACCTTTTCTATTGCAATTATTTGCTAAATTCTAAATTCAATATAAAAAATTTAAATCCTCTTCTCTTGATGTTGACAAATCATTCGTAAAGTTTAAATACATCCCAAAATCCGCAAATGGTATAAGGACTCTTGAAAAAAAGAACCATAAAAAAGTGTAATCAATACAAATCCTTGAAAATCAATTTAATTTCCAATATAAAAAAATACATTGAAGACGTTTTCTACTAGTAATCCTCATTTATTGATCGTCTTATTTAAATGAGCAAAACTTCCTTTTCATTTACCTTCTTCTCCTTGTTTTTTTTGTTTTTTTGTTTGGCTAAAGTTATTTTTCCCGAAAACTTCAACAAAAGTTCCGAACATTGTCCCGAAAAAATCTTTTGGCAACATTGTGTAATAAATTAAAATAATAGCATTTTTTGTTGTTGTATTAGTTTAAAAGTTTTGATAACACATTTGATGAACTAATTAAAGAAAAATATCAAATTTGAATAAAATTCTCATTATGAACAAGAAGGAAGAAATTCTGAATGCCTCAAAAAGCTACAAGAAAAATAATGAAAACTTTTCCAATTACGAGTATAACTTTTTCGTTCAGTTTGGATTTTCGTTTACTGATTTTATAAAATATGATGAATCCGAACCGAAAGTCTTACGTAAGCTAATGAAATGATTGCAATTTTTGTATAATAAAACAAAAATAAAAGGTTTGTTTTTTTTGGCAATAATAAACCAATTAATTGTAAACAATTTCGAAATGCAAATAATCGTAATCATCACAGCAGCAGCGACTTTGTTTTCGAATGCAAAATGGCTACTTAGGCGTGGCCATTAAGAAAAGATTATCATTTCTTATAGAAATATTTCGATGATCAAAAAAAATACTGAAAAATTATTGTGGAAAAACTTAATGAATAGAAAAACAACAATCGTATCGTCGTTTGTTTTTGTTTTTGTCTTACAATTTTCTTAAAATTCATCTAATCAATTCCAGCGAATATTTCCAATCGGAAAATTGAATGCGAGATGGTTTTTCTTATTGAATATTTAAAGAAATTTCCCTAATGGGGTTAGTCAAATAAGTTTTTTCTTTATTTTGTGCTTGATTTGCGTAAAATATTTTCATTGACTATTCAGACAAATTGGAACACGATCAATTTAAAAATAAAGGGTTTCTCGATATAATAAACTATTCCATTTCGAAACTAGCTTAAAATTAATGAACAAATTTTAACAAAGAATTTGTACTGAAAATTTTTACTAAAAATAGTTACTAAAAAATTCTAAAAATGCTTACCGGGAATTTTTTACTGAAATCGAATTTTTATTAAACCTTTTTATGAGAATATTTATTGAAAAATATTTTTACTAACAATTTTTGCTTTAATGTTTACTGACAATTTTTACTGATAATTATTACGGAAAATATTTTTACTGACAATTTTTACTGAAAATTTTTATTTTTTACTGAACGTTATTTTTACTGACAATTTTTATTGCCAATTGTTTTTACTGAGAAATTTTACTGACAATTTCCGCTTACAATTTTTACTGATAATTATTTTGACTGAAAACTTTTACTGAAAATTATTTTTACTGATAATTTTTACGGAAAATATTGAAATTTTTACTGACATTTTTCGCATAAAATTATATTTATTGACAATTTTTACGTACAATTTTTACTGACTGTTATTTTTACTGACAATTTTTTCTTACAATTTTTACTGGCAACTATTTTTTTGAGAATGTTTATTGAAAAATATTTTTACTGACAATTTTTGCTTCAATGTTTACTGACAATTTTGGCTGGAAATTTGTACGGAAAATATATTTACTAACAATAATTTTTACTCACAATTTTTACTCAAAATTATTTTTACTGACAATTTTTGCTTACAATTTTTACTGACTATTATTTTTACTGACAATTTTCGCTTACAATTTTTACTGACAATTATTTTTACTGTGAATTTTTACTGAAAATTATTTTTACTGAACATTTTTACGGAATATAGTTTTACTGACAATAATTTTTACTGACAATTTTTACTCAAAATTATTTTTACTAACAATTTCTGCTTACAATTTTTACTCACTAATATTTTTACTGACAATAATTTTTAATGAATGGTATTTTTACTGACAATTTTCGCTTACAAATTTTACTGAATAATATTTTTACTGACAATTTTTACTGACAATTTTTGCTGATAATTTTGACGGAAAATATTATAGCTGACAATAATTTTTACTGAACATTATTTTTACTGAAAATAATTAATAAATAATTTGCACAAGGAATTTTTACTAAAATTTTTTACTGAGGCTTTTTACCGAATCTGTCTTGAGGACTTTCTCACTGAAATTGTTGATACTGGAACATGTGTTGAGAATGAAATGTTAACTGATGAATATTTTTTAAAACATTTTTGAGGTAGAAAATTTTTATTAAAATTAATTTTTATAATATTTGTACCGAAATGATTCCGTCTCTTTCTTTCTGTTACAAAAAAAATATATAAATAGAAAAAAAGGGAAAAAAATTCGAGCAAGCAAAACAAAGTTGAATATTTAACAAAATTATTTTCATCGATTTTTAGTGATACTTGTGCTACTTGCATTATGATAAAAGCATCAAATGAAATGTTAAATATAATTCCAAAAGTGTAATTGCAAAAAAAATATATAATTCTACAAAAAAAAGAAACTCACAAACAAGAAAATATAACAACAAAAAAAAGAAGAAGTGTAAAAATAATAATAAATCTTAAAAAAAAATATATGAAAAGCGGAGAAGAATTTTTTTTTTTTTGATATATTAAATGTTAGTTAAAAATTGTTACAAGTGCTATTTTTGATAAAAGTGCTGAATAAAGAAACTTAAAAGCATAAATGTTTTGTCCGTCCAATGACACTTTACAAAATTTGACTGAGAAAACAAAATTGCTGGCGCAAAAGTGTACCCAGCAGATCCGCGTTGCTGCGCATCAACATTTGCAACAGCAGAATCAGCAGCAACAACAGCAGCACAATTTGACGCAAACACCACATTCACTGCAGGACCAACAGCAGCTGCAACATCAACCGCAGCAGGTGTACAATAATTTTACGTTAAGTAAAAAAAAGGAGACGACTCCGTCGAATGGGGACCACCACCACCACAATGACCACCGAAAATCAAGTCTGAAATATTTTTGCCCTTGTACGGGGTCATCTTTTAAGAGCTTAACACGAAAACGCAAAGACGGCCAGTCCACTGTTAAGTGGTATGTGAAGGTAACTATCTAAGCTGTGCCCCCAAAGTGTATATGTTTTTCGTTTTTTTTTTTTGCATTAATCCCCCACACTCAAGGGGGTTAGTAGGCATTTTAATTCTCTGTGATTATATTTAAAGTTGAGTTTAATCAAAAATATATATTTTTTTTTTGTCATTTCAATAATAAAATTTACAATCAACAAAATGAAAATGCTCAAATGGCGATGATTTTTTTTGTTGTGGATTTTGAACTTTGGAAAAAGTGGTCATCCCCGGTTTTTGACTAGTAAAATTTGAAATTGGAATCTTTCCATTTTTATGTGTTCACTTATTTATTTTGGAGATTTTTGCAACAATTACTTTGAGGGGCTGTGTTAGTTGGTTGGAAATTGGTTTTTTTCTTCTGCGAATCAAAAAAAAATAGTATTTTTGAATAATGTATTTACTGCTCTGCATAATTGACCACTTCTTCTTCATTGTTGCATCAAAATTTTGGTCCTTATTAAACGTAATTATTAACAGAGAGTTTTTCTCCTTCAATCATAAATGAAGTAATACTAAAACCTTAATTTTTCCCGTATTTTTTTTAATAATAGTTCACAAAATTTCTCCAGAAATTTTATTATTATTCCAGAAATTTTATTATTATTTTAATAAAAATAAAAATCCCGCCTAAAATTTAAAAAAAAATTTAAAACTTTGAATTTCGCTTAAAATTAAAAAACGAAGACAATTAACTAATATTTAATCCAAATTTTATCGGCCTAAAAAAGGAATTAATTATTATTAAAATTAAAATTGTCTTTTTATAAAATATCATCAATATTTTTACTGAACATTATTTTTACTGACAATTAATTTTACTGAAAATTTTTACTGGGAATATTTTTACTGAAAATTATTTTACCGACAATTTTTACTCAAATTTTCATATCATTGACACCACAAATCAATATTTTATTTAAACTACTTAAATATTATTATAATCACAATAAAAAATATTCACTTTTTATAATTAATAAATTTAAAGGTAATCAATGTAAAAATATTAATAAATATTCACGAATATTATTACTTAAATTAGAAAATATTCATTTTTACTGACAATTTTCTCTTAGAATTTTTTCTGACAATTATTTTTACTGAAAATTTTTACTGACAATATTTTTACTGAAAATTTGTACGGTAAAATATTTTTAACTGACAATTTTTAACTGACAATTTTTACTGAAAATTATTTTTTATTGAACATTGTTTTTCATGTTATTATTACTTACAGTAATTTTTACTGAGTATTATAGTCCCAAAACTTTTTCTACTGAGATCATATCAAGTCCCCCCCTACTCCCCAGAGAAAATCCAATAAACAACAGTTGTTATACCAACGAAATAGAATACGACAAAAATTTATTATTTTCAACTTTGAAAAAAAAAAGTTTTTTGACATTTTCGTCCTTAAACGGTTATTGACCGACAAGCACATAAATCACAAAAAAGGTAAGCTAAACAGAAAAATTTCAAAAAGAAAATAATACAAATCGATTCTTATATCCCTTGTTTAAACACCCCCTTTCTCCAACAACCCACAATTTTGTTTGTTTACAGTTCTGTTGAACTTTTTGCCAAAAATCTTCCACACGAATTTCAGCCACTTCAGGTAGCTCTTTCTAATATGGGCTGGTTAACAAACCCCCCCCCCCCTTTCCTTCTTGTATAGATACTCGCATAGATTTTCTATTCTTAGTTATTCATTCAAAGGTGAAAACCCTTAAAGTTCTTTTGTTTAATTGAAAAATTTTTAAAATTAACAAAAAAGTGTTTTTTTTTTGGTTAATTTTTTTTTTCTTGTCAATATTTATTTACTACCGCTTAATTCTATTCAAATTTAGATTATTCCCCCAAATTTTTTCCTGTTATTTAAAATCCAATTCCCCCATTTTGTCTATGATTAAAAATTTTCATATGTAATTTAAATAGTAAAAAAAAAATTCGAAAACTAGTAAAATGGGCGCTTAGGTTAAAGAGCGTAGACCAGCGAAGAGAGGATAACTAATTTATATACAAATGCTTATTGTTGGTGGTTTTTCTTTTTTTAAAATTAAAACTTATATTTTCTTTGGTTTATAATCAACAACAACTGTCTTTGAAGAAAATCAAGAACGTCGAGTTCATTAAGGTGATCAGCGAACCGATGCAATACGTTCCGATGCGTTACGGTAACCTATGGTGGAGTTTCGATGGTGGCAGTACTGACAATACTCATACGAGTCCGGTAATGTCATTCACTGTGTGTCAGAAGCTAGTCAAATGGACATCTAAGATCCCCCGATCCGTGGAATAATACAAGTCTTGGTCATGGTCAGTTGTTTTTTCTTTATGTCCAGTCCATCATCTTGAAGCTATTCGTACATGATTTTTACATTTAATATTTTCTTCGTTTCAAATTTAAAACTTCTAACCTGAACTATAGTACAAAACCAAACCACCCCCCCCCCCCCCCTTACATCTCCAGCAAATTGTAATGATGACAATTATTTAAAAAGTTACTCAACCGATAATACGTATTCTATTTTTGAATTATTTTTTTTTACTTATTTACACAAAATTTAAATTGTATTTAATAGACGATCAAAGAGAGTCAATCACTTCCCAAATGGTATTGTAGCAACAAAATTCTGACCGAAACTGAAAACTGAACTGCAAATTGTGCCTAAAAGTAACGAATTTCGTCTAAATTAACCAACTAAATACAATTGCCTTTTATATTTAATGTATTTTTGATTGAATTTTTTTAATATAACTACAAATAATATATTGACTTACCTTAGTTCGATTTCAATTTCAACTGTCCAAACAACAATCCTGCCATATAACAAAATACTAAAATGTATGTCAGTACTTGTACTACAACTGCAAAAGATTCGACGACAAATAGTCGGAAAATTGGGCATTCCCATAAAACTGTCAAAATTTTACCAATTTTGATCGCTAAAAATTAACAGGAATTTTGTTCCTACCAAAAGATAGTTTTTATGAGACAACAAATAACATAAATTATGCGAAAATGTGCGTTTATGCAAAAATCATTCAGTTAAGGCTGGATTTCTAAAAAAAAATTAGAAGTTTGTTGCCAACAAATATTAAATAAACTTTTATCCCAAAAAAAAACACAGTATCCCCACTCTTGGTCGTTTTATGAGCTCGTCGATACAAAGTCTCTGAATTTGGATGTCAATCCTCCAAATCATGGGAAAAAGTCTACAGTATGTTTTTGAAAGGCTTCAGTTCTCCCCATGTTCCACATAACTGTAATTCCATTGGCATTTATCTACCTCCAAAATCATTACATAACGTAGAGAAGAGTATTGAATATATTTTTAATGAACTCCTGGAATTGAAACTTAAAAATATTTGAAACGGTGGAGACTAAGACTGTGACAATTATGCGAAATTAATTGAGGAAAAGGAATAATTTTACTAGTGTTTAAGAAAAAAACCTTTAGTGAAGAGGTGGAGGGGGGAGGTGAAGGGGAATTATTTGCAGTTGACCTAGGCAAAAACTCAAAAAATCCAAATGAAAAATGGGAGAAGAATAGGATCAAGAAAACTCAAAAGGGTGAAGTTAGAAGTCCGGTTACAAAATCCATCGGTTAATGTATTATCTAGATTAACGCAAAAAAAAACTGCATGGATCGAATTTCCATCTGCGAGGCCTTGACCAAACAGAACGAAATCGACCCATTTCTTAAACTGATGGTGATTGGGGATGAGAAATGGGTCAAAAACGACAATATTGTGCGAAAACGATCGTGGTCAAAGTGTGGTGAAACGACTCAAACGGTGGCCAAACTAGGACTAACTGTCAGGAAGGTTTTGCTGTGCCAAACAGTAAATTCGGACCTCTACTGTCAACTATTGGGCCGTTTGAAGCTAGCGATTGACCAAAAATGGCCAACTGAAGAGGTGTTGTGCTCCATCAAGGACTACGCCAGGTAGTATATTTAAAAAAAAATTGAGCTACATAACTTTCGTCATGCGAAGTGAGCCACAAAAAGCTCTGGGTCTTGGCAAAAGATGAAATTCCAACGTTTCGGCTTTTTTAACCACAAAATTACGAACAGATCCGCTATAAATAAGCTCATGGTTCCAGACAAAAAGTTTGAATCGGTATTTTGGGGAAATCCTAACGACACAGACTTTGTCGTTTCAGTTTGGCAAATTATTTTGTTGGATTTCCATAGTCTAAGGGCCGGGAGAATGTTGGAGAATTTGTTCAGAAATTACTTAGCAAATTTAAATTCCCTTTTCTGAGTACGAAGGAATAAGGTCGAGGGCTGTCAGAAAAGGGTGTCCCAAAATCCACACAAGAAGTTATTTTGATATGCAGTAATTGAATTGTTTCTCGGGCTGTATGGCATGTGGTACCGTCTTGTTGAAACCACATGTCGTCTACATCCATATCTTGTAATGTAGGCACAATTAGGCGCAATAGCGAGCACCATTAACTGGTATTGGCTGTCCTGCCCAAAATCCGTACCAAACAGTCACACGTTGTCGATGCATTTTTCTCTTAACAATCACTCGTGGATTTTCTGAAGCCCAAATTCAACAATTTTGCCGATTAACCAAGCCATCAAGGTGAAAATGAGCCTCATCGCTGAATATGATTTTGCTTGTAAAATCAGCATCCACTTGTTGTGGTTCCATAATCTATTCAACGAACTCCATGCGCTATGCGTTATTAGTAGTAGGCTTTTCCACTGTTGAGTCAATTGAACTTTGTAAGCATGAAGATGCAAATCTTTCGTGAGAATACGCTGTAGACCAAAGGTCCAATTCATGACCACGGTACCAATTTTGATGTTCCTAAAATCTAAGTTGAAGGACGGCCACATCGTTTAAGATCACTAATTCTTCCAGTCTTTCTAAATTTCTTAATTAATCTCTTCACAGTCGATGAAGTTAAATCACTCTTCCAATCATATTTTATACAAAAAATTGTAAACTGTAGCTGCCAAACCTTCAAATATTTTTAAACTATTGCTCAACAATGAAAACGCGCTGTTCTTTTCGTGTAGCGGTCCATTTTCAATAACCCTGAACTGTCAGCTGTCACGCTGTCGTGTTTTTTTTACGTTGGCAACATTTTATCGCACAAAAAGGTGCAAAAAATTTAAACCTTTCGTGAATTAATAAGTTTTTTTTTTTGCTTTCTAAGTTGTTTAGTAAGTTTATAAATTGCTTGTTCAAATTTTTATTATTAAAAGTTTTTTTCAAATGTGATTAGGTTTTTTTTCATTATTCAACAATCTTTTTATTAATTATTTGTGCGTATGCAATTTTGACTGTTATTTGCATGCAAAAAAGTAATATTTATGATTTTGATAGCAAACACGAATGCCGGTAAATTTTTGTCATCCGAAAGCGACAAGTACTCTCACACAGGTGAGAAAAATAAAGCACTCCTCATTATTGTACAAGAAATAATGTCTGATAAGGAAACATGATAAATATTAACAAAAAATAATAATAATAATAATAAGAAAAAACTCTAAATAAATAATAAAATTGTCAAGATTTATTGTACAAAAGCGTGTATTTTTGTTTGCAGTCAAATGCGTTGGTAGCGACTGTAATTTTTTGTTTTTTTTTGTACACAATTTTTATTCGGTTTAAAATTCCGCTGTGATGTGCACTGATTACGTTCATAAATATTGAAATGAGTGCGCCAGATTGCGGAGAGAGGTAGAGCCACAACGACAAGAGTTCATAAATTAGAGTCTTTTTCTCTCTTTTCAGCACTACACACACGCATCCATCCACTCATTAATAACAGAAAATGTCAAATATGAGAATGTCGCTAACGACTAACGATAACTAAAATTGCTGTCGTGAAAATTTTAAAACCCTTACAATCTTATGGGAGTGCCTTCAATTAAGACAGCCGACATAAACAATAAACGATTTTATGATCGAATTAGATCGAGTCTCTAATTTTGCCGTTTGTTATGTGGCGGCAGCATTGTTGAAATTGAACTCAAAGACAATATTAACGTGTATACGAGGTCTGTTCAAAAAGTATCGCGAATTTTGTGTTTTTTTTTCAAAAATTATTTATTTATGAATATTTATTTTGTCCCCCGTCAAAGTAATCCTCACCAGATATTATACACTTGTGCCAAAGTTTTTTCCAATCCTCGAAGCACTTCAAAAAATCATTTTTTGTGATCTTGTTCAGCTCCTTCTTCGATGTCGTCATTATCTCCTCAATCGTAGCCTAGCGTCGTCCTTTCATGGGTCTCTTCAGTTTCGGGAACAAGAAAAAGTCACAGGGGTGCAGATTTATGTAGTAAAAGTAACAGGGGGGCTGCGGCATTATTGGTAGTGTGTTGTTTTTGGCCAGTAAAGGCACAAGCCAATTTTTGTTCTTCCACAAATCCGGGCGTTTCTGGCGGATTGCTTCGCACAACTTGCGCATAACTTGCAGGTAATATTCCTTATTGACCGTTCTACCCTGTGGCAAGAACTCATGATGCACCACACCCTTACAATCGAAGAAAACAGTAAGCAAAACTTTCGCATTCGAACGAAGTTGGCGCGCTTTTTTCGGTGTTGGCGCATGCGGCAGCTTCCATTGGGATGATTGAGCTATGGTTTCCACGTCATAACCAGTTATAACCCTCTGGAGCAAATTTGGGTCGTCGCGGAGAGAGTCCAACAGCTCCTTAGCAATGTTAATGCGATGCTGTTTTTGGTCGAAAAGAGGCAAAAATCGAAGACGAGCCAAAACACGTGCAAGCAAAGCAGCTGTCAAAAATTAACTGAATATTCAAAATGGTCGAAGTTGTCGGCATAAGTGAGCGACATGAGTACCAACATAACGCCACACAAAAAAAATCGAATATCGAATATACGTAACCCGCGGAAATTCGAAAATTCGCGATACTTTTGGAACAGACCTCGTGCATGAGGTTAGATGTATTCTTAGATTATAGAAGAACTGGATAGGCCTCTACACAAAAATTCTGTCCAAATTTTTTCGAGAACACTCTTTTATAAGAACGCACACACTTGTAAAATAACCTTTCACGAAACACTTCGTATTTTAAAATGAAAACTTCCTATTTGCTGTTGTGAAGAATTTTATGCAAATGTATTGACTTATACTTACTAGTTTGTAAACTAAATTTAAAATTTAATAAAATTTGCACTTAACTTTCACTTTGCGATAATTATCTAAATGTCAGCATTAAGCGTAAGGAAAGCATGCAAGCATTTCGGTATGCTACCATTTCATGGAGAATGGCGTGTTTTAAAACTCTCCAAAAGTCTACAAAATTGAGGTGCTGGATATTTATAAAATAAATAATTAACCTAAAATATAACTGCACTTAATAACAGAAGATTGGAAAAAATAATAATGAAGTTTCTATTACGAAAAATAGATGTCAATAGGTGTCATTTCTAGACAAAAAATTCTACACAAATGTATGCAAGAAGTACGATTTCTCACCGCTTTGGCAATAATTCATACATAAAATTGCGTATACGTATAATACTTTATTCTTAATTAGATTAAAACTGATCAGATGACATTTCCTTGCTCGTTGCAATTGCGTTTGATTTCGTTTATTTTTTGACAGTGATTGTAGTTGTTATTCATTGTTATTGTCGACTTGTTTTTAAAAAGTTATCCAATTTGTAACTTTGAAAAGTAAAGTTAAAATAAAACACACTTTAAATTCAGAATTCATTGACATTTTTATTTTATAATATTTCTTGGACCTTGCCATTATGCATATAATGTGATATTGTTTAAATAACGTTCACATGACTTCTTGCAGGACTCGCAACTTTTGTGGTAATTTTGGATGACTTTTTTGTCATTCGATCATTTGGTGATGTTTACTTAGTTTTTAAATGGTTCATTTGGTCATGTTTAATGACCATAAAATTTGAACAGCATCCAAATCTTATGATTTTGGAGTTCAATGAACATCATCTCATCTCGAAATTACGCGCCCTTTGAACCTATCAAGTATAAAAACCAAAATTTGTCATGTTTTGCCATTTTTTTTGTGCCAAAACCACATATGGTTCAGATTAAAATCTTCAAGTCTAGACGAAAAAAAACTTTGCTATCATACGGCTTTAGTGGTCAAAATTGACGTTAACAGTCATCGCTTTTTTCATTTTTAAAGAAATTCGACCCAATAACAACTTCAGACAGTCACTTTTTGAGTATACAATGGCTTCTTCACAGTAATTTGTGGGGTTTTCAGAGTCTCAAATGTGGTAGAAGATAATTTTGTTCAAAAATCAGCATCCATCTTTTACACGTTCCATGGTCGGCTAAATATGGCAAACTTCAAACTAAACAAATGTCATCATGGACAACAAATATACCGGATTTTCGAATAAGGGTGATATGATTTCTTTTTAAAAGAAACACACACACTAATTGTTAAGATAATTCAAATGTTTTTTATTTAATGTGAAGTACAATCGATACAATTAAGTTCTGAATAAAACGTCATTCAAATGGCCTAAACGACTTCTTTTGCAGGAACGAATTTGATGAACCCAATTTTCGAGCATTTTTTCCACTAAATCAAGTCGTATGTCATGAATAGCACGTTCAATATTGACTTCTAAAGCTTGATGAGAGTATGGTTTATTGCTAAAAACCAATGACTTCAAATAAACCCACAACAAATAGTCTAATGGTGTTAAATCACAACTTCTTGGAGGCCATTCAATGTCACAATTTCTTGAAATAATCGAATCTCCAAACTTTTCTTGCAATGATTCGGTTGCTGCACGTGTTGTGTGGCACGTAGCCCCTCTTGTTGGAACCAAATGTTGTCAAGATCAACTTCTTCCAATTTCGGCCATAAAAAGTTGGTTATCATCGATCTATACCGCTCTCCATTGACAATAACGATGTTACCAGCTTCATTTCGAAAGAAGTACGGACCGATGATTCCACCAGACCAAAAATCACACCAAACTGCCAATTTAGGTGAATGTAATGGGTGTTCATGAATAATTTGATTGAAAGTGAGCCTCATCGGAGAAGATGATTTCCTTAAAAAAATCGTTATCGTTTTCAAGTTGTTCCAATACAAAATAAGCAAATTCACGACGTTTACGGTGGTCCAATGGCTTCAGTTCTTGAGTGATAACAATTTTATACGGATGCAAGCCCAAATCCTTTCTCAAAATCCACCACGTTGTGGTTTGAGAAAATCCTAATTCTTGAGAACGTCTTAGAATCGACAAATTGTGGTCTTCACGAATACTTGCCTGAACGGCAGCAATATTTTCATTACTTCGAGTGGTTCTTTTTCTTATTGGCACTTGAACATTATGTAAAGAAAATGTACGGTCGAAATTTTTAACAATTCGACGAAAAAACGAGCACAGTTAGACGATTATTACGACCATAAAATGGCAAAAGCCGATTATTTTGATAATAAAATTGAACAATTTGCAAATGTTATTCTTGCGTATATCTCTCCATGATGAAATTGTAAACATTACTGAATACAATGAAAGAAAAAAACAGATCATGACATATTACAAATGGCCGAAACGTTACTTAGAAATCATATCACTCTTATTGGCAAACCCTATATTTGACAGCTGTCAGTTAATCGAGCTGTACTTTCCCTGTATGATCGATTCCTTCAATCGCTTGAACTAATTAATTTTTGGATTCGCTTCTGCATTACCAAGAATTTATTATATAATCGATGATATGTCATCAATATTAAAATGTATGAAAAGTCAGCGATTATAGTTTTTTATTGACAAAAAAAAGAAGTGAAATTTATAAATCTTAGCTAATATTTATTTTCTGAATTTGAGACGAAAAAATTCACACATTACATCCTCAATCGCACATCCGATTTTAAGAACCAATTTGATTTATAAAATAAGCAGTTCTGTGACAATCAATGCCAAAACATTTTTTTTTAAACTGAGATCATATAGCAACCCCCCCCCCCCCCCAACCAACACACACACATACTTTTATACATGCCGCTCCAGAGAAAATCCATCAAACAACAGATGTTATACCAACGAAAATAGAATACAACAAAAATTTATTATTTCCAATTTTGGAAAAAAAATAGGTTTTTGACATTTTCGTCCTTAAACGGTTATTGACCTGCAAGCATATAAATCACAAAAAAGGAAAGCCTTACAAAAAAATTTCGAAAAGAAAATAAAACAAATCGATTCTTACATCTTTGGTTTTAGAAAAACAAAAATAAAACCACACTACCTGCCTCCCCCCTCTTCCCCCCGCCCCGTGGGTAGCCTATTTTCGACTATTTCCAATCCATTTGGAAAATGTTTGTTCATTTTTTTCAAATACTCTAATCTTTTTTTAATCGAAATAAATTATAATAAGGACGAAAATCATCCAAACTCTGAATTGAAAAAAGGACGTAGACCAGAGGTGAACGGGTGTGGAAAATTTAGTTTACACATAATCAATCCGATTATTTATGGTATTTATTATTGGCTGGAGACTGTTGTGCCTATTTTCAACAGAATGGAAGGTTATTGTATCCTTTTTCGACTGAATAAATAAACTTTAGGGATTCGCTTATGAAATCCGAAAATATTAATATAAAATATGTAATAGGAGTAAATGGAATTTTTTATTATTTATTATTATTATTATTATTATTAGTATGATTATGGTAATAAGGATACAATTTTCATGATTGTGGTTGTACTCGTAATTTTGGTTAGCAAACAATTTTGCAGACAATATCGATCGAATTAAATTAATAATAAGAATCGAAATGAGTTCTGAATCCTCGACGGATTTATGCAGATCCTTGCACAATCAATCATGGAAGCAAGGAAAAATTTCTTATAGAACATTTTGCTATTTTTAAAAGGAAAGACATTTTATATTTTTTTTTTTTATTAAAACTTGATGTACAAATTTTTTTTATGGTAACTTTGGAAAATTTTTGTACAGAAAATCAACAGAAAGTCTTGAATGTCCACCTCAACTTGGGCGTTTATATTTAGTTAGCCTCTTTTAGCAACTGGAATTGAACTGCAGACTTATTTTTTTTAGATATTTACAACTACAACATAGTAATAAGCAAATTTGATTAATAGTATTAATTAACTTGAAAGGTTGTGGGAAGTAAACATCCAATGAAGTTCCTCCTGCTAGCGTGTGTTTCAGTTAGGCCTCAGTATTTTAGTAAATCACGCGACCAGTGACGCTTAAATCTTCGATGGGTATTTCTAGGGAAGGAAATGGAGGATAGTTCTTGAACAAGAGGATTATTATGATTGAGGACACGGGAACGGAACTTTTTATAGCGAGATACTGCCACATCAAAAACAAATGGGACTTTAAGATCACGAACATAAAAGGGGGGCATCGACAATTGTACGGAGTATTTTTGATTGAAGGGATTGGATTGGATTGCGAACATAAAAGGGGGCAATCGACAATTGTACGGAGTATTTTTGATTGAAGGGATTGGATTGGACGGGAATTAGAAGGCTTAGTAGATCCCCAGAGTTCTAGTCCGTATGTCCATATGGGTTTCAGTAAGGTATTGTATAACAGTACTTTGCTGTCTATAGTAAGTTTGTAACGTTTGTCTAGAAGTCGAAGTACGAGTACCATAGTTTTAGGTATCGTCTTTTAAGTTCTTGTCTTTTAAGTCTTGTATGTGGGTTCCATGTCAGGCGTTTGTCTAAGTTCAGTCCTAGGTACCGAGCTTCGGTGTGTTGTGGTATGGCATTACCATTAAGGCTCACGACGGAGAGTGAAAGTTACCTGGATAGATTTACGTTCATTGACTTTTATTCTCCACTTAGTAAACCAGTTCTGGGGGTTTGAATTTGGATTTGGAGGTTTCGGAAACATGTTGGGGATTTTCGCTAGATGCAAGGCAGGCCGTATCATCGGCGTATGTAGCAAAGAAGGTATTAGGGCAGATTGGGATATCGGATGTGTAAATGTTGTAGAGGATGGATTCAAGTATGCTACCCTGAGGAACCCCAGCCAATATCGGAGAGATATTGAAGTATTCGGTGGATTCATTTACTTGGAAGTGTCGGTTGGAAAGGAATGATCTTAGGATTAGGAAATACGAGTAGGTGGAAGGAACCTCTTGAGTTTCCAGAGTAGACCCGGGTGCCAAACTCTATCAAAAGCTTGACTTATATCAAGAAACACACCGGGACAGTACTCTTTTCTTTCTAAAGAGGATGCAATGAAATCGAAAAGACACTAGTGGATAGTGGAGTGTTCGGCGCAGAAACCAAACTGGTGATTAGGAATTAAATTTGAAGATTCGAGTAGAGGATGTAAGCGGCGAAGGAGGATTTTTTTCAAAGATTTTTGAGAGTACTGGAATTTTGATGAGTAAACTTATTTTGAAACATTTTTTACAATTATATAATTGTAAAAATTTTTTTAAAAATAGAAAAAATATTTTCATTTTTAAAAATTTTTTTTTGCACTCAATTTTTTTTAATTGAAAAATTATTTTTCTTTGGTAATTTTCTTTTTGGGAAATTTCTGTAAAAAATTTTGAAATGTTTTTTGTTAAAAATCCTTGTTGGGATTTTTTGTTTTGGAAAGAAAAACTGCTTCTATTTCTGCAAATTTCTTTAAAAAAAATTAATTTGAAAATTATTCATTAATTAAGTTAAATAACTTTTTTTCGTAAATTCGAGCCCTACTTTTTTTCGTAAATTTATTAAATTTTTAAATAATATTTTCTTCTTTCAATTTTATAAGTTTTCTTTTGGATTATTTCGAATTTTGGGTACCAAAAAAAATGGTGTTATTAAATAATCTTCCCCCCTTACCCCTGTCGGTAAAATTTTTTTTAAAAAATTTCAATCAATAAAATTCGGTCAACTTCAAAAAAATTTATATAAAAATTCTAAGAGACTTAACGATTTTTACTATTAAAACGTAATAAAAAATAAATATTATATAAATTTTGCTTTTCTTAAGTTAAATTTAAAAATAAAAACCGATATTTTTTTTTGTAGATAACTCTCACACAATACGGTAAAGGATTAGACAATTTGAACGTCAGAAGGTAAAGTTAAATACCGTTAAATCTTCCATGGAAAATAGCCCAAAAATGTCTTGAGTTACTCACGTTCAATCAAAAGTAAAACTGAAGGCGTAGTTGGTCTCCCTGTGGTAGTCATTGTTGTCGTTGCAATCTCTTCTGCCGAAGCTCTGACATAATCCCACCGAAATTTACAATCGGTTTGGTTTCACTCAACCTAGTCCTGCTAACCCCTTCTGACAATCTACACTCCAACCAACACCTCCCCCCCACCCCACCCTTCCACACTTAAAAATTAAAGAAAATTTTAAATTATTGCCGAAATTGTTAATAAAATTTTTAAAGTTTTGATATGTGAAGCTGCGGGGCCATTGATGATGGCAAAGCTGTGAATACGCTCTTTTCTTACGATTCTAAATTTTTTACAAAATTCCAAAGATTATGACGAGCAAAGGAAAATATTGTAAATATTTTAGGCCTTTTTCTTTTTATTTGTTGTTTATTAACAAATGTGTGTAAAACACATTTTAAATTTAGATTTCGATGAAAAAAGAAATCGGCCATTACTTGACGCATGTTAGTTTTTAAGTGCTCTAAAGTTTAAGGATTGTCTGTGTAAATACGATCTTTTGTATAGATCTGACAAGAAATGTTCAATGGCATCAAATCACCAAAATTAGAGATTATGTGTGTCCTAGGAAATTTTTGTCTTTTTGTTGAAAACACATTTGTTCCAGATTAAAATCTTCAAGATCAGGTCAAACAAAATCGGTAATCATCGTCGGTCCATCATGGTCAGTCCAAATTGCACATCAGACAGTTACTTTACGCGAAGACAATGGCATCTGTAAGTTTAGTTGTGGGTTTCTAGAGCCTCATATATGATAATTTTACTTATTTATGTATCCACCGACTGATAAATAAGTCTGATCAGAATTTTTTTCAATAAATCCGCATAAAAAAACATATTATTCCAAAAAAAGGTCCATATTGTAATTTGGCAAACGTCAAAATTAACAAATTCTACGAAGGATGACATGTATGTTTGACAGCTGTCAAATTACAGTCCGCAGTACTTTCTGAACCACAAAATGGATAACCTTTTCAAGTACCTACCGACTAAAAAATAAACCTCAGCGGGGAAAAAAATTGGCAAACCTTGTGCTAAACAAATACCATCATACATAACATATAGATTTGACAGCTGTCAAATGACAAAACTATATCTTCCGAACCCAATTTACCATTTTTTTTAAAGATTTTATAATAAAATTAAAAAAAATATAAAAAAAATTTGATCATTTTAAAAATAGACAAAGAATTATATAAAAAATAAAAAAAAAGAATCTCAAAAAAATTTCTATACGATTTGTTTGATTAGAAAATTGGTAAAATTTACATTTTATGTTGTCATGAAAATTGTGCAAATGAATGGACTACAAGAAAACGATTCGATTACGTGGAAGCTTTCAATTTAGTGAAAGGGTTAAAAATAGAATGGAAAAAAGGGTCAAATCTGACATAAATTTGGATGAAAGATTCAAATTCCGGAAAACGAAAACGCATTTTCCGGATAGTCTTTTTGTATGAGCCGAATTATTGGATACATTCTATCGAATCTGATGGAGGCAGTATTCTCGGACATATTTGATTTGAAAAAGAAAAAAAATGCTTCCAGACAATAATTCAGAGAAAATCCACACAAAAGTGGTAAATTTCGGAAAGAAATTCCTCAGCCACCTAATAAGATCGATTGTGTTTGAACTAAAATCCGAGTCGTCTCCATTAGTCAAATTGGGGTTATCTCGGACATGATTTCTTATATGAAAGAATTCGTAACAATCCATTTTTATAATACATGGAACAGCAGTAAATTATCTTCTGGTGCTTTTATGAGACGGGAATCTATTCCAGTTTGTGGGGTCAAGAGCTGCTTTTCAAATTCAAATAGCAGCCAATTATTGTGGTCATCACTCTCTGACCATTATTATCGTTATTGTTATTAGCATATTCTCTTCTTCCACTTTTATTATTATTATTATTATGATTATGATTATTATGAGAATAAGAGTTCTCCAAGATTGACGACAAAATACAAATGGATAAGAATCAAAGAATCCTACACGAATGGAAATCTTTTTTTTATTGCTACTAAAATCATTCGTAGATTGTGTCCGCGATTGAACAAGCCACAATTGTGACAACAAACGGAAGACATCAATTTAGTGATAATAAAAAAAAAACTTGGCTTTAATGATGCACCTCATCTCATATTCAAATGCAATTTATTTCGATTTAGTTAGACTCTTCTAAAAATGTTTTTTTTTTACTCCAGTCTTATTTTGTTCAATTACAATTTATTTAGTGAATTTAAAAGGCAATCTTGTGTGGGTTTATATAAAAAATGGAAAAAATAATATTCCAGGAAGCACTCTGATAATGACATTCTTCTAGAAGTTGATAGTAGAAGAACAAATTATGTAAGCTTAATTTATTTCCATCGAAATCCGAATATTTCGTAATATCCTTAAAGAAAATATTCCATATTACGTCAGGATTATTCACAGATAATATTAACAAAAATTTCCGAAAGTGTGTCGATTCAAAGAAATTCAATTATTCCGGAAAGTGTCCTTTTACCATATTTGCTTACGTAATCAATTCTTATTAATTATCCAATAAAATTGCTGTGGAAAAATATATAATATATTTCACCTTCACCCCCTCTCCTCGCACTCATAATATTTTACGGTATGTATGGTAAGGTCTCCCAGACAAGAGCCCCAGGGTTACCAGGTGTATAAGCTTCAAAAAAAAAACACTCCAAAAAAAGCTTAAACAAATTTTTTTGCCCATTACGAGATTTCTTGCAGGACTCGATTCTTTCCAGCAAATTTTTGATGATTTTTTCGAACAATTCAGGATGGAATTTGGTTATTACTACTTGATGGACATTGGTTTTTAAGTGCGCTAAAGTTTGAAAATTGTCTGCGTAAAAATTATCTTTCGTGTAGACCCACAAGAAAAAAATTGATATCACCAAATGCCAAAATTAAGCCTAAAGCTTGTTTCGTCGTTTTTTTTTTTTTTTGAAACCACAAATGTTCCAGATTAGAATATGCAACTTCAGGTCAAAAAAAGTCAGCAATCACAAAATTGATGGTAACTTTCTCTCCTTCAGACCAAAATGAACACCAGACAATCACTTTTATCAGAGACAATAACTTCTTCACAGTCGATTGTGGATTTGCAGATCCTCATATACGAGATATTTGTTTATTGACGTGTGCAATAAGCGAGAAATGAGCCTCATCGTCGAGGAAAATTTTTTTTATGACCAAATTACTTTATTTGTAGTAATTTTTAGAATTTCAATGCATTCTTCTAAATGTTGAACACTTCTTAATGTAAAATGGCTAACCTTATACTAAACAAATACCACATCGGATGACATATATGTTTAACAGCTGTCAAATGACAGGAATTTGCTTTCCAAACCACAGAATGGATAATTCTATAGTAAATTTAACGTACCGGCAAAGTCGTTGCGTGCAGCAAACTTAAGAACAATCTGCAGTGCATGCTTTGACGCTGGCTTTTTTATAGCAGCCGATAATACGGTCGGCTCGATCT
Organism: Atherix ibis; assembly: GCA_958298945.1. Classification (NCBI taxonomy): domain Eukaryota; kingdom Metazoa; phylum Arthropoda; class Insecta; order Diptera; family Athericidae; genus Atherix; species Atherix ibis. Next base: position 21,330,419 of record OY282605.1, on the reverse strand, counting down.
GAGAAGGCGTTATTCAAAACGATTACGACTTTGGGCGGTATGGGAGTTCGGCTTCAACGTCGATAATGCAGTTCAGATAAAAATTGCAAAACATTAAAAAAAAAATTTAAATATGGTGGATTTTCAGAGCCCCAAAACAGAAATAAGTCTCATTATGACTGCCATAATCTCCTCTTAAAGGGCGAAATGTGGCTACGGTAGAGGTTTCACTTTTTATTGTACTGCGTTCTTCGATGGTTAATCGATCCGGAGTGTGAAATGGCAAGCATTCAACTAAACAAATCATACTCTCAATAATATATATGTTCGACAGCTATTAAATGACAGAGCTATAGTTTGCGAACTACGAGATGGATAATTCGAAATAACGAGGAACTGTATACCCTCTATCGAGAAGCTGATGAAATATCAAGGCTGGGATAGATACGATATATGCCGCGATTGAATAAAGAGGCGCCAGTAAAAATAGTCAGTTAGCAGATGTAACATATAAATCCACAAATAATAATAATAGTAATAATAGTAAATAATAATAAATCATTCTCATAAGCATCGATTGAACATTTACAAAGTGAAAAGTTAAAAGTTTCTAGTAACAAAATAGCTTTATAATTTTTTTTAAAATTATATTTTCTATAATTTTTTAAAAAATTAAAATAATGATTTGCAAAATTAAACCTTAACAGTACGAGTATGTTGAAGTTTGTAAATATTTATAAATATTTTTATTTATTTTTTAATAAATATTTTTTAACTTTCAGTAAAAATATTTTCATTAAAATATTGTTTATGAAAATTTTTAGTAAAAATATTTTCTATGCAAATATTTTCTATGAAAATATTTGCTATAAAAATATTTACTATAAAAATATTTACTATAAAAATATTTATTATAAAAATATTTGCTATAAAAATATTTGCTATAAAAATATTTTCTATAAAAATTTTCAGTAAAAATATTTTTATTTATTTTTTAAATCAGTGTAATCTATTAAATGGCCTTTAGAAAAAAAACCACTATAATAGGGCCAAATTACAAGGATTCCTCCTCTATTGTATCCTTGTGGATTAAAAAAAAAGGTTTTTTTTTTAAATTAATATTTAAGCACGTTTGCTAAAAGAAAAAATAATAAAATTTCGAAAAACGCAAGAAAAAAAAAACCTTGTGCATTTTGATGTCTAAGAATGTGTCCTCAAAAAATGAAAAAAATTTAAAGCTTCCCTTAGAAAAAAAAGCTCAGTTGCAAAAAAAATTTGTTCAATTTTGTTTTTCAATCAATAAAACTGATTTGTTTGTAAAAACTAAAAAAAAATAAGGAATCCTTGAAAAAAGAATACAAGAATTCTAGCTCTAATTTGGGAAGACATGGCCAGCCACCCATCAAATTTATAAAAAAATTAAAAAAACTTTAAAAAATTTCTTGTTTTTCTTTTTCAACAAAGAAAATTTTTTTTTGTTGATAATGAAAATTTTGTTGATCGCAAAATTCTGTGCATGTGGAAATTTATTTAAGAAAACTTGTAAAAAATAACACATTGGAATTAATAAACAATCTCACATTATCCACATCCATCCCCAAGTATACACACAATTGCAGTTGGAAATTTTTCACTTTCATTCTTTGGACTGTCAAGATTGAAATGTTATTTACGCTAGTGTTGGTCGGAATGGATTTTATTTTCGTTAAAAATAGCACAAAATTGTTTTCAGTTACCCACATTTAATCAAAAGTAGAACTGAAGGCATAGTCGGTCTCCCTGTGGTAGTCATTGTTGTCGTTGCAATCTCTTCTGCTGAAACTCTGACATAATCCCACTCGAAATTTACAATCTGTTTGGTTTCACTCAACCTAATCCTGCTCACCCCTTCTGATAATCTCCACTCCAACCCCCCTTCCCCTTCGCACTTAAAAATTAAAGAAAATTTCAAATGATTGCCGAAATTGTTAATAAAATTTTCAAAGTCTTGAAATGTGACGCTGCGGGTCCATTGATGATGTGAATACGTTCTTTTCTTACGATTGTAAGTTTTTACAAAATTCCAAAGCTTATGACGAGCAAAGGAAAATATTGTAAATATTTTAGGCCTTTTTCTTTTTATTTGATGTTTATTTTCAAAATACAAGGTAAACATTAAAATTTAGATAAAAATAAAATTTATGTGAGAACAGCGGACTAAATAGTTTAAAATCGAACAAAACGAAAATGTTTACGTCCGTCGAGTAATGGGGGATAATGGTGGGGTTAGTAGTGCTGCTGCATTTGAATCGATTTGCCGGAAATTATATTTTCAAAATGGAGCATTTTTTTATTTATTGAATTGCTTTTACAAGCTCTGAAGATGGAGTATCTTTTTGGGTATCATAAGAAGGAGATGACTTCCTATTCAGTCCAGACGAATCTTTCGCTTTTACCAGGGATGACTTCAAGATCCGCCCAAGAAATATATAGTCAAATGTTGCCCAAAAAATCCGATGCCAATAATTCATAGCGGAATAACTTAAAAAGACGTTTTTATTGCTGTTCATTGTCGGGCGCTTCATTAAATCGCATCACATTCTGAGACTGGGTTTGTCAGACGGGCCCATCTTCTATGGCGCAATTCAAGACAGAAATCGAAAAAGAATTTGTTTGGGAGAAAAGGGAGGTAGTGGGGTAAGCATTAGAAGAATTGCCGCCACCAATCATCACCAGCCAAATTAGATGGAATATAAAGCAGTGATGCCAAAATAAATAAAGAAAAAATTGATTTTTATCGTTTATTTTGTTAGCCTCGTGGCAGTAGTTATTTAGTGACAGTAACGAATATCGAACAGAAGTTAATCCTCCTTAACCTAGATTTGGATCAGAACCAAATAATTGGCTGCTCGACAGTGTTCGCCTTCCCAATAAATATTCCTCTGATTTGCTTCAATTACAAAAATTACGGCATCCACCGATTTAGTGATGGACACGCTACTGCTCCGTTCGTAAAGCATTTTTTGGAAAGCGTCTGGCAACTAATTCTCGTACATCTCAGTTTAAATCTTCTCACATCTCTTAACAGTATTCTATAAAATATATTTACTCCACACCCCCTCCTTTAAAAAAATAAAAAGTATTTTAATTAAAAATATCAAAATGTGAAATGAAAAAAAAGCGAATTTCGTTATGCCCGGAAATTTGATTAGGATTCGTTTCGAATATCAAACAAGGAACTTTTCCGATTTATGCTCGATTTTATGACTCCACTAACATGTTTATTGGATGACATTTTCATCCAAGAGTAAAATTTATTATCTTTTTCATTTTGTATTTATTTTGGAGGGGTGGGGGGGGGGGGGGTGGGTATTTGTTTTCGATAAATCAACTTTGATGTTTTGATGAAAAACCAAATATTGATGTACATAGTCTGGAAGAGAGCGAACAAAATCCTACCCGCACATAATGGGCTGGATTGTAGATAAAAAGTGAAGGGAATTTTAGGGGGACTAGGATGTGCCACTTATACATCATTCGTCTAACATTATTGATGCACAGATTTATAATTTTCAGAACATTAGAATTTTTACGATAATTTTTTTTTAACAATTTCCAAACGTAACTACTCCTCTGATATTTTTTGTATAATTTATGCTCCCGGAAAAGATGTTTTCAATTCGGCAATTTTTTGATGACTTTTAATACTGTCAGTAGTATTCTAAGTTCTCAGTAAAAAAAATGTATTTTCAGTAAACAAAATTTCAGTGAAAATATTTTCTATAAAAATTTTTAGTAAAAATAAATTCTATAATATTTTATAAAAAATATAAAAATATTTTCTATAAAAACGTTCAATAAAAATATTTGCTATAAAAATTTCCTTTAAAAATATTTGCTGTAAAAATATTCAATAAAAATATTTTCTATGAAAATTTGCAATAAAAATATTTTCTATAAAAATATTTTCTATAAATATATTTGCTTTAAAAATTTTCTATAAGAAATTTCAGTTAAAAAATGTTCTTTAAATAATGTTGAGTAAAAAATTTTTTTCAAAAAATTTCAGTTAAAATTTGCTATAAAAAGTTTTAGTGAATATTTCATATAAAAACTTCCAGTAAAAATTGTCTATAAAAATGTTCAGTCAAAATTGTCTATAAAAATGTCCATTAAAAATTTTCTATAAAAATGTCCAGTAAAAATTTTCTATAAAATTTTCCAGTAAAAATTTTCTTTAAGAAATTTCAGTTCAAAAATGTTCTTTAAAAAATGTTTAATAAAAGTTTTCTTTAAAAAATGTTCAGGAAATTTTTTTCTATAAAAATTTCCAGTAAAATAATTTCTAAAAAAATTTACAATAAAATATTTTCTATAAATTTTTTTTAAATGTCAGAAAAAAATTTTCTTTACAAATGTTCAGTAAAATTATTAGAAATTAAAAAATATTTGGACGAAAATCTGTTGGTAATAAATTACGAAAAATTTTCTCAAATCTGTTGAATTTTATTAATTTTTAAAATTATTTGCAATAATTTATAAAAATATCCAGTAAAATATTAACAAAATTTACAATGAATAACTTTGGAAGAAAGTCGCCTGCATTTTTGCTTTTGGCGCTTGGAAACCATAAATTACAGTGAAAAGCTTACAAAAATCTAATGGAATAAAAAGCAGAAAAATATAATTTCTAGTCCTTTTTTTATTTTTATTTTTGAACAAATAAATTTTCAACTTTTCTGTTCAAGCGAAATGTGTGGACTTTTGCCAAAAACACTCTCCATTGATACAGGAACTCATATCCGTAAAGTGTCTCGCATATTCGTATCTATGCCAGTTCCAACTAAATTCCAACATTCCCATGACGCCATTCTCTAAGCGATAGTATCTATTTTCCAAAAAGTACTCTTGGAATTGCAGATCTGAGCATTGCAGTAAAACTAAATGCTTTTGTTTATTGAGTTTTGACTTTATTAAATTTATTCGATTTGATTGTGTTTGTCTATTCGAATAGAATTTATTACTTCCTCTTCTTATTTTTCTGAATTTAGTTTCTTATTTAAAACAAAATGTTTAGTTTTTTCTACTTCAAGAATATTTTGTTAAAAACACTGAAATTATTTTTTTTAAAGAATAATACAACAATTTATGGTTATAGGAAAAAATTCGCGCGCTTCAAGTTTACTGCAAAGTACACGCATGATAGATTAGAAACACGTACGTGAATCTACAAGTATGCACGTTGAATAATGAACACGCACGTGAAAGCGAAGACTTTTGAGGAAATAGTAAACCGGTCAGTTAAGGGAAAATACGAGTACTCCACAAGAGTCCAAATTACCTTTGCAAAACGAATTACTTTGGAAGGCTCTAAAAGCTCCCAATATTTTTTGTGTATTTTCTTTATTCTCGACTGTAAAAATTTGTAAATTTTATAAAAAAAAGGTAATTCAGTTTGTGAAAGGTTTTTTAACGTTTCTAGTTTTTAAATTTTTAAAAGAATAAAAATTTTCTTATTTTGTCCTCTGAAGTGGCGACACACCGAATCCAAATATGGCTTAGGACATCCTGTAACCTTTAGTGTCGTGGTACTTAGAATTTGCATTCCCATTAAAATAGTAACAATATACCAAAAAAAAAAATACTTCAATTTTTGAAGCTCGTTCTTTTATTTGGAAAAACAAATTCCGAACAAAACTAATTTGGAGAAATTTGTGAAAATGTTAAAGGTTGAAGAAGAAATTGCCAAAAAGCAACTTTTAAATATTTAAAAAAAATTGAATTTGAAATTTAAAAAATTGTAAAGTTTCGAAAAAATCAAGTTTATTTAAAGAAAAATTCAAAATTAAGGAAAACGTAATTTTTTTAAAAAAATTTCCAATGGAAATTTTTGGCAGCGTCGTGTGTTAATCGTGATATAAAAAAAGACTTACAAATGTTTTCCGTTCATTTTTGTTTACATAAAAATACTGAACTGCGACAACGTTTCAGTCTGATTCATCACGAAAATAGTGCAAACAACAAAAATTCGATATCGCAAGCAGAAAAAATATTGCATTTACACCAGTTTTTTGGCGGTTAACTTTTTATCATATCACAATTTTATGATTATTTCCGGTGAAATAATACGAATAGTTTTGTTTTTGTTTATCATTCAGTTTACCTTTTTTTTTTTCAAGGGAATTAATTGACATTTTTTGATGTTATAATTAATTCTGATTCAGGTAATAACATCATAGACGGTTCGCATGTTCACCAGCAATTTTTGTACTTTGTTTGTTTCCAGTGGAACTGCCTTTTTACCCATCGTCCTTTACGGTATTATAGTCTGTACTGCTCATCGTTTGTTTTTCTTTCGGTGACATTTTGGACTATTTTCAACAGTCACCAAAATACCCACGTAATCTTGTGTATTTATTCCGTGTAGGCGGAAGATAATTCTAGAACACTCACCCCGCAATCCTGAACCATGCTTACGTGTAGGTGCGTCCCTTTTTAGTTGGTGGGTGCACCTAAAGTCAATGGGCGCATTGCAATTGCATTTAATTGAGGATGGGGCTACTCTCAAGCTGTTACGTATAAAATTATGTATCGAATGTATGTGCTCGTAACTCATAAATTCTCGCATGCATAACATTGAGTAAAAGTTTGGGCGATGCACTTTATTTTAATTAATAATCTCTGCCCTTCGCCAACTCTTGCCCAGTCACTTTAAGGGCGCAGTTCAAATGTATTCCTTGATATTCTCATAAATAAGAAGGACTTTACTTATTTTTATTGTCGTTAGTATTTTGTGGATTTGGCCAGGTAGAAAATGTACACAATAAATTTCACAACAAAAAGAATTCACTTTGCGGAGAATTCAATTGATTTAATTTCAAATCGGAAAATAGGAAAAAGGTAATTGCGAATTATTTTGGTGGCTTCTTTAATGGGATTAGTTTTGGATCAGAAGATATGCTGATTTAACCCTTTACATAAAAGTGATTTGGTTTTTTAATCGCACTTGGAAAGATACAAAATCGCAACTAAAGTGGGAATTTGCCACGTAAAATTTTTCAACGAGAATTTCTTTAGTAAATATTTTGTCATTATAAGTTTTTTTCCAATACAAATTATTTTATTTAGTAAACATTTTTTGTAATTAAAATGTTTCAGTTAGTATTCTTTCCATCAAAATTTTCTTAGCTGAAATATTTCTACCTAAAAATTTCTTTGGACAAAAATTCTTCTAGTAAAATTTTTGCAGTAGAAATTTTTTAGTTAAAATAATTTCCAATTCAGTTAAAGGTTTTTCCAGTAAAATTTCTTTCAGAAAAATTTGTTCAGTACAAATTGTTGTAAAATATTTTCAATAAAATTTTTATCAGTAAAAATTGTTTCCAGTAAAATTTTCTTTTAGTAAAAATTCTTTTAAGTAACAATTTTCCTTTTAATAAAAGTTCTTTCCAGGAAAACTTTTTTTTGACTCAAAAGCGCTTCCAGTAAATTTTTCTTTGGTTAAAAATATTTTCCACGAACATTTTTCTTTAAGTCAAAATTTTTCTTTCCGGTAACATTTTTTGAGTCAAAATTTTTTTGAGTGCAAATTCTTTCTAGTAAAATTTTTTTTGAGTTAAAATTGTTTTCAGTAAAACTTTTTTGAGTATAAATTCCTTCCAGTTAAATTTTTTTATGGGTAAAAAATAATTTCCAGAAATATTTTTTGAAAATTCTTTCTAGTAAAATTTTTTTTGACTTAAAATTCCTACCAGTTAAATTTTTTTTCGGTTGAATATAATTTCCAGTTAATTTTTTTTTTTGAGTCAAAATTCTTTCCAGTAAAATTTTGTTTTTGACTCAAAATTGCTTCTAGTTAAAAATTTTCCAGGAACATTTTTTTTCGATATTTTTAAGCACAAATTCTTCCTAGTAAAATTTTTTTTGAGTCAAAATTCTTTCCAGTGAAATTTTGTTTTGGATTCAAGGTTTTTTCCAGTAAAATATTTTTTTAGTCAAAATTCTTTCCATTAAAATTTTTACAAATTCTTTGTAGTAAAATTTTTTAATGAGTCAAAATTTGAGTAAAAATTCTTTCCATTAAAATTTTGTTGAGTACAAATTCCTTCCAGTTGAATTTTTCTTTGGTTAAAAATATTTTCTAGGAACATTTGTTTTTGTAACAATTTTTGTTTGAGTAAAAATTCTTTCCAGTAAAAATTTTGGAGTCAACATTTTTTCCAATAAAAATTTTTTGAGTAAACATTTTTTTTAAGGAAAAATTCTTTCTAGTAAAACTTTTTTTTGACTCAAAATTGCTTCCAGTAATTTTTTTTTTCAATAAAAATTCTGTCTACCAAAGTAATTTATTGCAGTTGAACTTTTTTTAGTTATATGGTAAAATTTTTTGACTTTAATATTGTATATTTCCAGTAAAATTTATTAATTAAATATTTTTCCAGTAGAACATTTTTCAGTAAAAATTGGGCCTGTACATTTTTTCTAGTAGAACTTTTTTTAGTAACAAAATTTCCTATTAAATTGTTTTTAATTAAAAATTCTTTCCATCATAATTTTTCCAGTAGAACTTTTTTTAGTGAATATTTCTCGAATAAACAATCTTTCCAGTAAAATCTGTTCAATAAAAAATCATTTCAAATTTCCATCGAAAGTGCAATGCTTGCACAAAATTACATCAGCTTCGGCGCTTGGAATCGGAACAAAGTGCACTTAAGGCTGATTGCAGATGTTTTGAAAAGCTCATTCTACGTTTTTTTTCATTCTCATTGCTTGGGGGTGGGGAGCGGTTTCACATTTAATTGAAAAAATAATTCTTGGAAAATCATAAACAGCACAATTTACGAAGTACGAAAATGCGTAAAACCGGCGATTAATACTATTCCATTTTTTAGTGGCGATTATCATCACTAATTACGAACGCCCTACGCCTACTCCAGATGAACCTGGGGCCTAGCCCCGTCATAATCGCAGCGTCGACACCATTCACAGTCTGTCACCGAATTTCGAAATAAAAACAGAAAAGCTCGAGGAACCGCATCACTTTCCAGCGTATTGCCTTCTGTTATCAAAAACTAATCACTTCGACGTGGAGAGAAAAAAACCCGAGACAAAAGTTGATTTTTTGGAAATTATTATCTGCGTCCAAATCCCAAAGATTGTTTCGCTTTCCATTTTTGTCGATTCAGTTTTGTTGTTTGTTTTTGTTGATGGTGGACGGACCTGAAGAGCCATCCGCACTTGAAATTTTATTGATTGTTCAGCGATTCGCGGCTTAGAGAATCACACGTCGTCGTGCCGCTTTTCAGTCGTTTTCGAACGTTTATTCGTGATCGTATCGTGAAAATGCATTTCACACTTTATCAAATAAAAACGCCTAACAAGAAATTCGATTTAGCATTTTTACCAGACTCTATTGTAATTATTTTCGATTCCAAAATAAAAACGTTACTTAATAATAATAATAATAAAAAATAAAAATTTTTCCCAGCAGCCCACGTGGCGACTTTGGGGCGAGGAACGCGAAAAGGATGCCATTTTTACAGTCTACCTCAAAAAGGTGCGATACCATCGGCCTACGCCAAGTGCTAATTGTGTAAGTTTTTATTATTTATATTTTTTTATATTTAACATTAAAAAAAAACTAACTAAAAATATACGAGAACGGACGGGAGTTTTTTCAAAAGTGAACGCGTTCTAATTTGACGTCCGTTGTCGTTTTGTGCGTGTTTTTTTTAATATTTCACGTCAGTCACCGCTAAAAGTGTTCAAAATTCACAGTCGTAAATATCTGAAAAAGAACATTTTTCAGATAGCAAACAAATATTAGTCACATTTCAACTTCAATTTTTCATATAGAAGAGCCTTAAGCGTATGAAAATATTTAAAATTAATAAGTGTCCTTAAATGAACATGTGGAGCCGTGAAAGTTAATAATTATTAATTGAACAAAAGCGAATGGTGAACTGTTCTTCATATTCTAATTAAAATTGACGTTTTCTAATGAATAAATAAATTGTTCGGGAATATTTAAACTAGAAATTCTTTAAGTACAAAAACAGTCAACAAAGGTTTTTTCCAGTAAAATATTTTTTCAGTCAAAATTCTTCCCAGAAAAACTTTTTTTTGAGTTAAACTTCTTTCCGGTAAAAAATTTTATTTCTGAGTTAAAATTCTTTCCATTAAAATTTTTTTGAGTACAAATTGTTTCCAGTTAAAATTCTTTCCAGTAAATTTTTTTTTGAGTTAAAATTCTTTCCAGTAAAATTTTCTTTTTGACTCAAAATTATTTCTACTAAAAGTTTTTTCCAGTAAAATTTTACTTTGAGTCAAAATTCTTTCCAGTAAAAGTTTTTTGAGTACAAATTATTTCCAGTGAAACTTTTATTTTTGAGTAAAAATTTTTTTCCGCAATCATTTTTTTTAGTCGACATTCTTTTCAGTACAATTTTTTTTGAGTACAAATTCTTTCCAGTAACATTTTTTGAATCAAATTGGTTCCAGTTAAAGTTCTTTCCAGTAAAATTTTGCTTTGAGTTAAATTTCTTTGCAGTAAAATTTTCTTTTTGACTCAAAATTATTTCCACTAAAAGTTTTTTTCAGTAAAATTTTACTTTGAGTCAAAACTCTTTCCAGTTAAATTTTTTTTTGAGTTCAAATTCTTTCCAGTAAAAGTTTTTTGAGTAAAAATTCTTTCCAGTTAAATTTTTTTTGATTTAAAATTCTTTGCAGTAAAATTTTTCTTAGAGTTCAAATTTTTTCCAGTAAAAATTTCTTTTTGAGTTAAAATTCTTTCCAGTAAAATTTTTTCCAGTAAAAGTTGTTTGAGTAAAAATTCTTTCCAGTAAAATTTTTTCCAGTAAAATTTTTTTAAGTAAAAATTGTTTCGAGTAAATTTTTGTTGAGCACAAATTCTGTTTTCCCAGAAATTTTTTTTTTGAGTTAAAGTTATTTCCATTAACATTTGTGTGAGTAAAAATTCTTTCCAGTAAATTTTTCTTTTAGTATTTAAAATAAAAAAAATTGTTCGGGAGCTTTTAAAATGAAAAATCTTTAAGGATGGAAACAGAAAGATTTTATGTAAATTACTTACAGTTCGCCACTGAAAGTATTAAATTCTTGAAATGCAAATAAAAAATGCTTTTTCGATGTTGTTTCTTGAAGCCAATGTCGTGCTCCTTTTTTAAGTACAGACAATCTCTTTTGAAGGACGTGAAAATCCAGTAAATAAAAGTGCGCACACATTTCTTCATAGCAAAAAATATACAAAATAAAGTGTGCCATTATTTCGAAGGACTTTTTAAAAGAATCTTTTATGAAGAGTAATTTCCAGAGAATCGTTCGTTTCTCGTCGGGCCATTTTATCACATTTCCGGATTGCTAAAAACTCGGTCATATGAAGTGGTCGCTTTCCACTTTTAATCGATTCCGATCCTACTTACCTAATTTTTCTAATGGATTTTTCTTTTCTCCTTTTTTTATGTGTATGTGTCTAGGACTCGGATGACGAAATTTCACATCTCGAATGGGAAACGGTGAGGGTGCGTTTTGTGAAGGCGGCAACACTTGCCAGGCTGGTGGAAGCGTTAGCAACAGATGATGGCGAACTCGAGAGCACATTCATTAACGTTTTCCTGTCAACATATCGAACGTTCTCCCACCCGCGCGAAGTGCTCGACCTTTTGGTGCAGCGATATGAAACCCTCAACACCATGTCGATATGCCAGGTGCCACGGGAGAATGGCGAACATGACTCGATGCCAGAACAGCACAAGAAAATTCTAGTCACCGCACTACACGTCTGGCTGGACGGCTTTCCGGAGGACTGGACTGAGGAGAACCTTCGGCACATACTCCAGTTCACATCGAAACGGCTGCCCAACTCGGAGCTGCACCTAAAAGTCCTGCACCGACTCGATAGACTCGCACGACTCGGCTCCACCCAAGGTCACAACGATTCCACAACGTCGGCATGGCCCCACAGCTACTCAGAATTCGCCGATCAGTTTAGCGGTCTGTGCTTGGCGCCAGCGCTGCGTGGTCCGCCTTCGCATCTGTTGCAGGCGTACCGATTCCCTCACATTCCCGTCAAGCACTTTGCCGAGCAGCTCACCCGCATGGACATGGAGCTCTTCAAAAGACTGATTCCACACCAATGCTTAGGTGCGACGTGGGCGAAACGAGACAAAAACGAAGCCGGAACCGTTGTCGCCACCGTGACACAATTCAACGCGGTCTCGTTCCGCGTCATCTCGAGTGTTCTCATCGAACCACGTCTGAAACCACAGGTAACTATTCCCAAAGCACACCTGACACGTCATCATCTAGAAAGCGACAATAACTCAAATAATCACCCTCCGTTATTTTTCTCTCATATTTTATCGATTCTTTTCTATCCCATCCCCAATACAGGAAAGGGCCATAATCATAGCCACTTGGATTGATATAGCCCAGGAGCTGCGGATACTGAAGAACTTCTCATCCCTAAAAGCCATAATATCAGGCCTACAATCGAATGCGGTCTATCGGTTGACTAAAACATGGGCAGCTCTATTACGGGAAAAGGTTTGTTTTTGTTTTTATTATTTTGAATGGAATTTTTTTTTTTGGGGGTTGTTTCTTGGCTAAGGGATGAGTCCTTATTTTAAGGCAGAAGTAAAAATGGATTTTTATTTAAACAATTTATCATATTAAATGTGAGAACGTATCATCAAATTGACTTTTTCGTTTTCTATCGCAGCTGGAAATTTTCAACGAACTTGCCAGAATATTCTCGGAAGATAATAATGCGTGGGCGCAACGGGAGGTCCTCATGAAGGAAGGCACAGCCAAGTTTGCGGACACAGCCGGTGAAAATGACAGGCATTTGCAGAAAGTCTTTCAAAAACAGGTGAGTTCATAGAAAATTGGGCTTTTATCTTTTGGGGTTGTCTATTGAAGAAAATCAGAAATAAATCCGAACCCAGGGAGGTGAGGAAAGACTGTCATAATTAATGGGCTGATTTTCTTTCCTCTTTGATGGTTGATATTGTTTCACCAATGAAAAAGTCATGAACAAGAATAGAAATTTCTGAAAAACTAAAATAAGTTCAGTCAAAATAATTTAATTTACAAAATGTGTTTTTTTTTTAAAGAAGTTATTTTTTATCAGCGCAGTTTAAGTTTGGTTTCCGATTTGGAAGTAGAGAAAATTTATTTCGAAAATATTTGTTTCTGTATTAAAAGTTTTAGTCCGAAAAAATTAATTATGCTAAAAAGACAAGATCATAAAAAGTTTATTTTTTTTTGGAATTTTTAGAATACACAAACATCACACGGAACCATCCCGTATTTGGGGACGTTCTTGACAGATTTGACGATGATCCATGCCGCGATACCGGACATGATCGGTGATGTACTCATCAATTTCGATAAGAAACGGAAAGAGTTCGAAGTGTTGGCGCAGATAAAGCTGCTGCAGGGAGCGGCAAATGCGTACAGTTTGCGGGAAGATCATTTGTTCGATCGGTGGTTCGCTTCGGTGCTAGTCCTTGATGAACGGGAGGCTCACGCTCTTTCGTGTCAGTTGGAAGCGCCGACAGAGCCGCGACGTTCGAACGTTTCCGGGCACAAAAAAACCGATTCGATCGCATCGAATTCTAGCAGTGGCGCCGGGTCACAATTCTACTGCGAGATCAACAGCAGCAACACGTCGCGGCACAGTTCGCGGCATAACTCGCTCGATCGCGACGCAACACCACCAAACGCCTCTATCATGTCTGCATCCAGCAGCATATCGAATTTGTCACTAGACTCAAGCACGTCCAGCGGCCCGAAGGCGAACGCCGCTAAACTGATCGGCAACGGCAAGACTGCCAACAATACAGCACCTCACATTAACGCTCAACTGGTGCAGAATTCGCCGCTCAAGAACAGCAATCCCGATTTTTATATTATTCGCGTCACCTACGAAACGGATAACGCCGAGCTGGACGGCGTCGTCCTGTACAAGAGCATAATGCTGGGCAACAACGAGCGGACACCGCAGGTAATTCGCAACGCCATCATGAAACTCGGCATAGAAGCCGATCCCGATAGGTACACTCTCGCCCAAGTCCTGCCCGACAAAGAGTTGGTGATGCCACCAAATGCGAACGTCTATTATGCCGTCAACACTGCCTACAATCTGAACTTTATTTTGCGACTCAAAAGAGACAATGGCGGACAATAAAGACAGTGTGCTATATGGGTGACCAACCAATTTTATAAGTAGTCAATATCAAAAGTTTTCACAAACGAAAGAAGAAGAAACTAAAAAAAACACAAAATTAATTCAATTCAAACAACAAATAATAATTAATTAATTTGGTTTTTTTTTTTTTTAATTATTAATAATTGTAATTATTGCAAAATTTACGATGAGATATTTATTCTCTAAACAGGGAGCCCCCGCATGCTCATTCTAGTAACTAGTAAACTGATCGCAATTTTTTGTACTTAATTTTTAATTTAAGTAAAAATTAAAATAAGCAAAATACTTTATGAGAGGTAAAAAAAAATTTTATATAACACGAAATACTCAATTATGGTTAAAAGAAGAAATATTAATTAAAGCTAAAAACGTAGAAAAGGTAAATACGATATTTACAGCTAAAATGGTGGATAAAATTGGTTTTTAACAAACTAAAATGGTCGCCTAGAAATCAACGAAATTACAGATAAAACGGCGAAAGAAATTGGATTAATAAAGGCCCGGCGAGTAATAAACAAAAATATTTCCATCTAAAATGGAAAGTGAAATGGAATTTGAAAATATTTGCAATCAAAATGGCGATGAGATGGGATTCAAAGAAAATAAAATGGCCGCCTACCAATTAACGAAAATAGTTTCAGCTAAAATGGCCGGTGAGATGGGATTTGAAACAATTAAAATGACCACCCAGAAATTAACGCAAATATTTCAAATCAAAATGGCGGGTGAAATGGATTTTTAACAAACTAAAATGGCTGCCCAAAAATCAACGAAATTACAGATTAAATTTATAATCTGTAATTTGAAGTAAAAAAAACAAAATGCCCGCCGAGTAATGAGCAAAAATATTTCCACCTAAAATGGGGGACGAAATTGGATTTGAAAAAATCAAAATGGCCGCCTATTAGTTAATAAAAACATTTCCAGATAAAATGGCGGCTGAAATGGGATTTGAAAAAAATCAAAATAACCGCCGACTAATGAACAAAAACATTTCCATCTAAAATTGCGAAAGAAATGGGATTTGAAAAAATCAAAATGGTCGCCGAGTAATGAACAAAAGCATTTCCATCTAAAATGGGGGAAGAAATGGGATTTTAAAAATCAAAATGGTCGCCTATTAATTAATAAAAATATTTCCAGATAAAATGGAAGAATTGGGACTAATAAAAAATTAAAATTCCCGCCGACTAATGAACAAAAACATTTCCATCTAAAATTGCGGAAGAAATGGGATTTTAAAAATCAAAATGGTCGCCTATTAATTAATAAAAATATTTCCAGATAAAATGGCGGCTGAAATGGGATTTGAAAAAATCAAAATAACCGCCGACTAATGAGCAAAAACATTTCCATCTAAAATTGCGAAAGAAATGGGATTTGAAAAAATCAAAATGGTCGCCGAGTAATGAACAAAAGCATTTCCATCTAAAATGGGGGAAGAAATGGGATTTTAAAAATCAAAATGGCCGCCTATTAATTAATAAAAACATTTCCAGATAAAATGGCGGGTGAAATGGGATTCGAAAAAATCAAAATGGCCGCCGACTAATAAACAAAAACATTTCCATCTAAAATTGCGGAAGAAATGGGATTTGAAAAAATCAAAATGTCCGCCTATTAATTAATAAAAACATTTCCAGATAAAATGGCGGAAGAAATGGGATTTGAACAAATCAAAATGGCCGCCGACTAATGAACAAAATCATTTCCAGATAAAATGGCCGAAGAAATGTGATTTGAAAAAGTCAAAATGGTCGCCAACTAATAAACGAAAATATTTCCAGATAAAATGGCGGAAGAAATGGGATTTAAAAAAATAAAAATGGTCAGCGAGTAATAAAAAGAACATTTTCAGATAAAGTGGCGGGTGAAATGGGATTTGAAAAAATCAAAATGGCCGCCGACTAATGAACAAAAACATTTCCATCTAAAATTGCGGAAGAAATGGGATTTGAAAAAGTCAAAATGGTCGCCGAGTAATGAACAAAACCATTTCCAGATAAAATGGCCGAAGAAATAGGATTTGAAAAAATCAAAATGGTCGCCTATTAATTATTAAAAATATATCCAGATAAAATGGAAGAATTGGGACTAATAAAAAATTAAAATTCCCGCCAAGTTATGAAAAAAAACATCTCCAATCAAAATGGCGGAAGAAATGAAATTTGAACAAACCCATAATGGCCGCCTACTACTAATTAACGAAAATAGGGCCTCTCATTGCACCATTTTAGTTTGTTTTGCAATTTTTTGACTTTATTTTTTTTACTATTGTTATAATTTTGTACATATTTAAACTTGACTAAATGACAATATCAGTTATTAAGTAGCTTGTGAGCGTGCGTGTGCGCATCTAAAATAACTAAAAGAAAAGAAGAAAATGAATCTCGAAACAAAAGAAAAAAATGAAAGAACATTTTTACTAATAATAACAAAAAAATATATACTCGAATTTATTTATAATTGAACGTAATTTAAAATGGTAGTTTTTAAGTATTAATAGAAAAAATTTTAGTAGCAAATTGACAACTTTTCTTTTTGTAAGAAAGTGAAACAAAACAAAATCCCTCAAAATTGAAATTAGTAGATTTGTAATTTATTTATTATTATTTATAGAGTTTTAGTTTTTTGTTGTATTGTATTTACAATAAAATTAAGTTAGTTAATATTTATTGATAAGAAAATAATATTCTAAGTAAAAGCATTTTGACTAAAAGAATTAAAAAACAACTAAAAGAATTAAAAAACCATATGTTTTTATGGATTATCGAATATTGATAAATATAAAAACAATAACAACAACAAAAAATTGTACTTATAGTAGAAAAATAATTAAAAACCTTGTAAACAAATTCAGCAATAACAATAAATGATATTAACAATAATCGAATACTGAATATAATGGAATTGATAAATAGAAGATAAATAAATTATTATTTAAATATTAAAAATATTTATTACATATACCATATTCCGTAGTTGAGATTACATTGTATAAAAGTTGAGCAAAAAAGAAGAAATTTTTTTTATAAAAACAATAACAAGAAAATACAAAATAAAATTTGATAAATATTAAAGGGAAATTTATTTAAAGAGAAATTCGAATTACAATAATTAGTAATTTTTAATAAATAATTTAAAAAAAAAAAAAACAAGTTAGTATTTGTTCATTTTTATGGTGTCCATTTTTATGATTTCAAATAATTGACAACAATGCGATAGCAACGCCATCTACTATAATTGATAAACAGATAGCAACGCCATCTATTTAGTAGAAATTAGTTCGGTTTTTTCAATAGAGCAGCGCGTGGAGTGGCTGTGTTATTGGCTGCCATTTTAGGCGTTTTCCTTTAAAGGAAAGCCAAATTCTAAACTCTAGTAAAACATAACCTCAAAACAGTCAGCAACAATCTGACAATACTTATTGTACTTGTCAACATGAAGTGGCGTGGGTGTGTTCCGGACAACGTTTAAATTATTTAATTTAAACTTTGTACAGAAATTATTTAATTTAAACGTTGAATAAATTGCCTTAACATATTTATTATATATAATAAAAAAAATACTTTTATTTTTGTAAGCCGAGGAGGCGTTTATTATAATAATAAATATGAATTCACACAAAAGCATTAGTTCTGATGAACCAGGTTCACCACAGTACACATCTATAAATTTTTTCTCGGCGTTTACAATTCCCTGGAAAAGCACACTACAAAATTTTTTCTATTGTAGTATGCTTGTTTGACACGTTTAGGAGGATTGACCTTAATATGGGAACCATGAATAGCCCCAAGAACATCTGGCACACCTTTCATAGCTGCGAATTCAATCTGGTTATTTTGCATTTCGGATGCTGTTGGCTACCCCATGTACTTGGGACTCACTTCGACAAGCCATTTCACGACGCGGTATAAAATTCGATGGACAAAGCTTTCTGTTACATTAAATCTGTTCCAATTTGTCGGTACGTTTCAGTATTTGCCAGAAACCACGACGTGAAGGATATTTCAACAGCAGCACCAACTGCAGCACGTCCTCCACGCCTTGGACGGTGTAAACACATACTGTATTCAGCTAAAAGAGTGCGATATTTACAACACTTATTCATTAAATTAGTGTTTATAATGAAAACTACATACCCATAATCCTTTCGGCGACAACTCTGCTTAATCTGAAGTATTTTTTGAATACCGAATCCGTGTAATTTTCAATTACATCCAAATAATTTTCAACTGTACCTTTTTTAGTACCTAGAGGCACATCATCATCAGAATCTGATGTCTCGCTTGACTCTGAAGAATCCAATAAAATTAAATCTGCTCTGACTGCTTTACAGGTTGCTATGGAAACGTGAAACAATTCCATAGCAACCTGTAAAGCAGTCAGTTTATAAATTTGCAATTATTTTTTATGTAAAAACTCACTCGATTAATACTTGACTCCATTTCTCTTCGCTTTTTCTGCACGAATAAAGTAAACATAACAAAAATATTACACTTCAACATAACCAACAAACCCGCAAAAATCGGGTTTTTTCACTTTAGCAACTAGAATCCACCTAACGTAAATTGTATGCGTAACTCACCGTTCGAAGTGGTCGTTCGTTCGAGGTGGACTAGATGATGACAGCTACAACTACTCCGGACTAGCAAAATTGGTCCAAAGGAAAACGCCTTTTATGTTATAGTTGCTGAACTATAATAGGCGTATTCCAATGGGCCTATTTTGCCACTCGCGAGTACTCCCGAGTAAGTGAACAATGGAACGCAGAGCTTTCAGACAGAAGTAAAATATACTACTCATCTGGATGATCTAAGCTTTCCCAATGGAATTCGGCTAATATAACGCGAACGTTGGAGATCCCCACACTTTTCGTGAAAATAATCTTCTTTTTTTGAACATATCAAAATTTCTTTGCAAAAAAATACCTCAGACAAATTTTAACCTCCTTTTTATGAAAAATATTTAATAATTCATTTTATTCGCAATTTATCTCGATTATAATTTATGCAGAAATTTATTTAAAAATACTTTACCGATAAGCGTTTTAACAATTTCATAATGGCTTATGTATTTTTTTTGTTTTTTCTATCTTGGATTATAATATTAAAAAAATTATCCAATCTGGCTTCGGACAGTAAACATAAATAAAATACACTTAGAATTAATTTGCAAACTATTTTATAAATAGGAGAGCAATTTGTAAATTAAAAATTAAATAGAAAAAAACAATATGTACTTTAGAAAATTCTGCTGTCGGAAGGGAAAATATACGAGGTCTGTTCAAAAAGTATCGTGAATTTTGAATTTCCGCGGGTTACGTGTATTCGATTTTTTGTGGCGTTATTTTTAAATGTTCAGTTAATTTTTGACAGCTGCTATGCTTGCACGTGTTTTGGATCGTCTTCGATTTTTGGCCATTCCAAAAAATGGATCAAAGAATCTGTATCAAATTTTGTGTGAAAAACAAAATTAATTGCGCGGACGCATTCCGAATGTTAACTGTGGCATATAGTAAAGCTACCTTGGACTGAAGCAACTTTTATCGGTGGTACAAAATGTTCTCAGAGGTCCGAGAAGATATGAACGACGAAAAGCGTCAACAACAGACGAAAACATTGATGTAGTGAAGAAAATAGTATTGGCCAATCGTCGAATCACCGTTAGAGAAATTGCTGAGGACTTAAACATATCGATTGGCTCGTGCCATTCGATTTTTACCAATAATTTGTTGTGAGACGGGTCGCCACGAAATTCGTACCAAAATTGCTCAATTTGAAGAAAAAAAACAGCATCGCATTAACATTGCTAAGAAGCTGTTCGACTCTGTCCGCGACGACCCAAATTTGCTCCAAAGGGTCATAACTGGTGACGAATCATGAGTTTATGGTTAGGATGTGGAAACCAAAGCTCAATCATCCCAATGGAAGTTGCCGCACGAGCCAAGACCGAAAAAAGCGCTCCAAGTTCGGTCGAATGTGAAGGTTTTGCTTACAGTTTTAGTTTTTTTCTTTTTGTTGTTCCAAAAACTGAAAAGGAAGGTTTAAGTCTTTAGTAAACATGATGTCTGTGCTCGTAATATATTCGAACGCATGAACCATTTTATAGCTTGGGCACAAACCGATGTGGTGAATCTTCCTATGTGGGAAATTATTACCTCGAATTTTCATTTGTCTTTTAAGAGAGAAGATAAATACTTCGAAAACCAACTTTTTCTGAGTCTACTTTTTAATTGCAATAAAAATTTAAAAAAATACAAATACGCATCCATAGTTGTTAAAGGAATTCTGTTTTTCTTTTTGATTTACAATAGATTAATGGGATAAACATTTTTATGTGAATTGTAACAAAATCAATCAACAATTTGGTTTTTAAAGGGCAGCAAATTAATTGTTTACTTTCAAGCACTTCTTTCTAAAAACGTTTAATACAATTTATATTAATTAGATTTTTTTTTGTTGCATAATTGACTTTATTGCCATTTATTACGAACATACGTCGTGCGGTTTTCTTATAAACGGAAGCGTTTCTGAAATGTTTTTTGTTTCAAATTTTTTTTTATGTTATTTCTACTTGCATTTGGACTGAAATGTAAATTTTTAGTGCCATAATTTAGGCCCTTTTGTAACAACAAATAGTACCTTCTTCTAGCTATGTCACTAAATTGATTCAAGATCGAGACCGCTTGCGTGTACGAAAATTTTCAATTTAAAAATGTACGTTTTTAGTTAATTTTTTGTAAATTTTTAGACAAATTTAAAAAAGAATCAAATTCAAAAACAATGCGTTTTAGACCAAAATTTTTACAAACGGTGCTTGTATTTTAACCAAAATTAAAAAACGTCAGTTTTTATTCAAAATTCAAAACGGTGCATTTTAAGGAATTTTAAAAACGTGCGCTTTTTACAAAATTCACAAACGCGCATTTTTGAACCAAATTCAAACATGTGCGTTTTTAGCCAACTTCCAAATCGTGCGGTTTTAACTAAAATCCAATGGCGTCCATTATAAACCAGCTTAAAAAACTTGCGTTTTTACGAAATTTGCAAAAAATCCGCATTTTTAAATCGAATTCAAATACGTGCGTTTTAAACCAAAATTTGAAAACGTTAGTTTTTATATAAAATTCAAAACGGTAAGTTTTAGGGATTTTTTTTACAAAATTCACGAACGCGCATTTTTAAACCAAATTCAAACACGTGCGTTTTTTTGGCCAAATTTCAAACTGTGCCAAAATTCATTGGCATCTCTTATAAATCAGCTTAAAATAAAAGGCGTTTCTACAAAATTGAAAAACGTGCATTTTTATAAAATTTACAAAAAATCCGCATTTTTAAATCGAATTCAATTAACTGCGTTTTGAACCTAAACTCACAAACTTGCGTCGGCAGCCATATTCCAAACCGTGCTGTTTTTAACCGAAATACAAAATCAAACGTTTCCAAAACGGGGAAATTCCCAAAAACGCCAATTTTTAAACCGAATTCAAACACGTGCGCTTTTAGCTAAATTCTAAAACGCAAATACGTGCGTTTTTTACTAAATTCGAAGCTGTGCGTTTTTAACCAAAATTCAATGGCGTCCGTTATAAGCCACATTAAAAGATTACGTTTCTACCAAATTAAAATATATGGTTTTTTTTTACAATATCACCAAAAACTCACATTAATAAACCGAATTTTAAAAAAAAAAACATTTCTAACCAAATTCCAAACCATGCATTTTTAACCAAAATTCGAAAATGTCTATTTTAATTTCAAAATTCAAAACGGTGCGTTATAAGCCAAATTAAAAAAATGGCTTTATTATCAAATTAAAAGACGTCCATTTTTTTTAACTAAAGTCACGAACATGCGAATTCGGATTTTTAAACCGAATTCAAACGTGCGCTTTTAACCAAAATTTGCGTCGTAAGGCAAATTACAAACTGTGCGGTTTTTACCAAATTAAAAAAAAAGCGTTTCTAACCAAATTCCAAACCATGCGTTTTTAATCAAAATTTACAAACGGTGAATACACAAATTCTTTCGAAAAAGAAACAAATTCGAAAACGCGCATTTTTAAGCCGAATTCAAATACGAGCGTTTTTAGCCAAAGTCCAAACTGTATTTTTAACAAAATAAAAAAACGTACATTTTTAAACCTTATTCAAAAACATGCGTTTTAAACAAAAATTCACAAACTGTGTGTTTTTAACAAAAAATTAAAAACGCGCATTTTTAAACCTTATTCGAAAACGTGCGTTTTAAACAGAAATTCACAAACGTGCGTTTTTTACAAAGTCCACGAACGCGCATTTTTAAACTGAATTCAAACGTGCGTTTGCAAGCAAAATTCGAAAAGCAGTGCGTTTTCAACCAAACTAAAAGACGTCCGCTTTAACCAAATTCAAACACGTGCGCTTTTAGGCTAAACTCAATGACTTGCGTCGGCGGACAAATTACAAATCGTGCGTTTTTACCAAATTTAAAAAAAGCGTTTTTAACCAAATTAAAAAACCGGCGTTTTTAACGAAATTTCCAAAAACGCGCATTTTTAAACTGAATTCAAACGTGCGCTTTTAGCCAAAATTTGAAAACGTCAATTTTTTTTCAAAATTTAAAAACGGTGCGTTTAAGGGAAATTAAAAACCGTGCATTTCATACAAAATTTACGAACGCGCATTTTTAAACAAAAATTCACAAACGTGCGTTTTTTAGAAAATTTATGAATGAACATTTTTAAACTGAATTCAAACGTGCGTTTTTAACGAAAATTCAAAAAACGGTGCATTTTTAACCAAACTAAAAGACGTGCGCTTTAATCGAATTCTAACACGTGCGCTTTTAGCCAAATTCCAAATCGTGCGTTTTTAACCAAAATTCAATAGCGTCCGTTCTGAGCCAAATTAAAAAACGTGCGTTTTCAACCAAAATTCGAAAACGTCAGTTTTTATTCAAAATTCAAAATAAGCTAAATTAAAAATTTTTTTTTTACAAGTCACAAACGCGCATTTTTAAACCAAATTCTAACACGTGCGTTTTTAGCCTAAATTCAATGACTTGCGTCGTAAGCCAAATTACAAAACGTGCGTTTTTCAACATAATTCACGGACGCGCATTTTTAAACTGAATTCAAACGTGCGTTTTTAACGAAAATTCGAAAAACGGTGCGTTTTGAACCAATTTTTATAAAAAAGTGTTTCTAACCAAATTCTAAACCGTGCATTATTAACCGAAATTCAAAATCGTTCGTTTTTACCAAAATGGTATAGCGTCCGTTATAAGGCAAATTAAAAAACATGCCATTTCAACGCAATTAAAAAATGGTGTTTTTACCATATTTAAAAATGTGAGTTTTCGATCAATTTAACAAACGTGACACTTTCAAATCCAATGCAAACACGTGCGTTTTGAAACAAATTAAAAAACGTGCGTTCTCAATCACATAAAAACACTTACGTTTTCGTACAAATTCAAACAACGTGCGTTTTTTTTTTTTGTTATAATTCTGGCTGTTAAAATTAATTTTGAATAAAGCTTAATTTTTTTCATTCTCTTTTCGACCGTTTACAGGGTGACACTATGTCCACTCTTCTTTACCCAAAAAAAAAACAAAAGTTCACAACGAATTAATTTAAGAGCTCGGGAAGGAGGGATTGCGGAAAAGAAGAATTATTTTTTAAGTGGTTTTAAAGAGTAAATAGAAAAAAAGACTTCCTTATAATTTTTTTAAAATAAATCAGTCTTTATTTATTTATATTCATATTCATATTCATATTATAATTATTATTAATCTCTTACTACTAATAAAATTATTATTACTTATTATTAATACAAACATTTTTTTTTATACTTTTCCACATAAATTCTTTTTTTGTTATAGCATATTTTTATGTATTTTTTCTCATTTAGCAAAGCTTTCTTTTTTCTCTCATTTTAATCATTTTATATTAAATTGAAAATTAAAATTCTATAATACAATTAATAATAATACACTGCCATATAATAGATACACTATTTCCTATTTATTGTAGTTTAATTTATTTATTTTTATTTATTCATTAACTGATATTTATGCCTTCAAGTGTCCAGCAAATTTATTTATAATTTTTCTGTTCGTGTATTTATAAACATTTTTTTTTAGCTCTATTATATTAGTTGACTATTCTCCCCTTTTTTTTATCATTATTAATTAATATAAATTTACGATTAATTATTTTTATTATTTAAATTCGTAACAATTTATTTTACAACAATTAATATTCGTATGTGAAAATATTATACTACAATTAAGCAGAGCCTAACACAATTAATAATTAATTATTTAATGAATAAGTTTTTATTTTTAATTGAATCCCG
Organism: Atherix ibis; assembly: GCA_958298945.1. Classification (NCBI taxonomy): domain Eukaryota; kingdom Metazoa; phylum Arthropoda; class Insecta; order Diptera; family Athericidae; genus Atherix; species Atherix ibis. The sequence continues at coordinate 21,305,891 of OY282605.1, read as the reverse complement.
TTTTTTTTTTTAAATGTTTCCTTATTATTAATTCTTTTCGATTTATTTCTTATCAATGACTTAATTTAATTGAGTTTTTATTCAATTCTTTTCGGTCTTTTTTAAAAATTAAAAATATTTACTCAATTTTATTGTATTTTTCACTAATTTTGTTTTTAATTTTTTGCACCTCAAAATCAATAATTTATTAAAGAAAAATGATTTTTTTCGATGTTTTTATAATTATTTTTTTTTTTGTTTTTCCCCATAAAAATTTCTTTTTTGTTTATTTTTTTCCATAAAAACTTTTTGTTTTTATTATTTTTTTTCCCATAAAAACTTTTTGTTTTCATTATTTTGTTTCCTTTTTTCCCATAAAAACTTATTTTTTTCATTTTTGTTTTTTTCCATAAAAACTTTTGGTTTTTATTGTTTTTTTTTGCTATAAAAAACTTCTTTTTTCGTAATTTTTTTTCCATAAAAACTTTTTACTTTCATTATTTTTTTACCATAAAAACTCCTTTGTTCATTATTTTTCCCATAAAAACTTTTTGTTTTCATTAATTTTTCCCATAAAATTTTTTTTTCAATATTTTTCTTCCATAAAAACTTCATGTTTTCATTAATTTTTCCCATAAAAACGTCTTTTTTTATTATTTTGCTTTTATTTTTTGTATTTTAAGAACATTTTTTTTCAATAAAACATTCAATTTTTCAGTTAACAATCAACCACCACCAAAAAAAACATACAAAATAGTAAAAATTCAAGTCAAACCGTTTTGATAAAATATCTTTTTAAGAAATGAGATATTTTTTTTCTTTCAATAAATAATAATAAATGTTTTTATTTCTAAAAAATACCATAGATAGTAATTGATTTTAGGGTTCGGAAAGGACAACTCTGCCATTTGTGAGATGTTAAGCACTATAACATCGAAGGTTGGGCAATTTTTTGAGGTGAAAATGTTGCCATTTTCCATTATGGATCGTTAAATCACTGAACAGAGCGCAAAAATTGTAAAAACTTTCTCCAAATGTGGTGATTCTGCCGTAGTCACGTTTTACGCTTTAAGAGAAAAGTGTCATGAGGCTTATTTGCCAAAAAGAAAAATTCTCATATATAAGGCTCTGAAAACCCACAAGTGACTGTGAAGAGGGTTTTTTTTTTGCAAAAAGTGACTGTCTGCTGTGAATTTCTGTCTGAAGGTCTGTATTTATTTGAAAATAGATTTTTTTGACCTAAGCTTAAAGATTTTAATCTGAAGCATATGCGATTTAAAAAAAAACCGGCACCACAAGCCACATATTAAAATTTTTTATAAAAAATTGACTCCAAATCGAATTTAATTGTGATTTTGTTGATTAACAGATGACCAAGAATTTGTTATTGCAACAAACCATTTCCTCGAAACTATAAAATTATTTACCATTTTCAGTTTGTATTCCAACAAAAAAAAAAGAAGAACGAAAAGTCATCCGACTAAAAATAATTTTCTTTTCTTTTTTTAATTCTAAAAAGCTTAACTAACCCAAATTTCTCGTATACATTCAGAAAAAAAAATATTCTACAAAAAAAAATCCATTTTATCCACAAAAAAAACCATACATTTTTAAATTTATGACTCTTTGCAATTTGTTTTTTTTTTCTTTGCTTTCTAAAAGAGTTTTTATCGACGAATTTGTTTTTTTTATTAAAAATTTTATTGATTTTTTATATTTATAAAAAAAAATTATTTATAATTATATTTTTAAAATGGTGTTTTTTTTTGATAATAAAAAATATGAAAGAAGGAAAAAAAAATATCGAAAGTGCGTAAAAATTTGGACTTTCTTGTTACCGGAATTAATTGCGTTATCATAAAAACACGCAACGCAAATATGAAGCGCACATGTTAATGAGCAGACTCGAGGGAGAAAAAACGCAACTTTAAGAGTGCACCTATAAAATTGCATCTCTGAAGGGAGGGAGGGGGCGTAAAATCGCATGCAGTTTAAAATTTCATCTTGAAAACGCACATTGAAGAACGCATTTTGAAGAATGCATAGTAAAAAAACGCAATTTAAAAAGCGTACGTCTACGAAACGGACTGTAAATAATGCACGTCAATGAACGCATATCCCAAAGTACACGCAAAATTTGAATTTTGTGTCGCTATCGCAACATTATAATCCAGTTTTTTTGTACCTAAATTTCAAGATGTGGATGTGGACGATATGTGGTTTTAACAAAACGGTGCCACATGCCATACAGCCCGAGGAACACTTCAATTACTGCATGAAATTAAAAAAAAAAAACGGAACAAAATTTTCAATGGGACCCGCATTTAACGCAACTAAGTGCTGCATGCGGTTCTGTAAGCCGCATTTACCCGCCCCTGCTATAGAGCGTAATAAGTGGAGTTGTGTTCACAAGCGAAGATGAGCCATAAAATTTTGTGTTAAGCTTGGTAAATCCGAGAGTTCGCTTAGTGACTTTGGAAGAGTTGTAAGTAATTTTTAGGGAACATTACTTATCGAGAATTTTTGGAGGCCTAGGAAGCAGTAACAGACAAACTTCCGCTTAAGGATACCTTGAACATCGAAAATTAATGAAAATGACGGAAAACGCACCTACATCCAGGATAAACTGTGTATCAAGTTTTTCTAAACAAAGTTTAAAGACTTCTGTACAAGTCTTTGAAAGCTTCAAAAAAAGGGTTCTTATCGGACACTGCAGACATTTGGATTCTCCATCATAATAACGCCAATGGCCATCTCCGTCAAAAAAATTTTGTATTGTAGAAAAAAAGGGGTTTCTTTGGTTCCCAGTATCACTCTACCCCCCCCCCCCCCTCCCTTCCAAATCGACTATTCTCCTGATCATAGTCCGTGTGACTATTTTTTGTTCCCCAAAATAAAATAAAAACACTAAAAAGATGGTAATGTCAATAAAATCCACCGAAGAGTTATGGGTGATCTTAGGTGAATCCTTGCAGCACTGCTACGAGGAGTGGAAACAGCGCCTACACTGACGTATAGCTGACAAAGCGAACTACTATTAAGGGGATAATATTCGTGAAAATGAAATTGTTGAAAAAATAAACCAAAAATTATTATTACTTGTTTGCCACACCTCGTATGATAATCGAGCATGAAACTTTTTATAACGAGAAACAATCAATTTACATACGAAGAGGGAATTTTGACATTACAGCCTGAAGAACCATTTAATTACTGCATGAGTCATTTAGTGGTCGTGTAATTACCCCTTTTGGCGATGAGTAATGTCCGCCCAGATTATGCGATTTAACGTCGTTGGACTTTTTTGTTTGGGGTATTTAGAAGTCTAAGGTTTATGCCAATAAGCCCACGTCTTGAAGGAGGAAATTTAGCGATGTATCAACGAAATTCAGCAAAATTTATGCAAAATGATGGTAAATTTCCACGAACGAGTGCCTATGTGAAAGCAAAGCCGTGAAGGCAATTTACCCGATATGCTATTAATAAAAAAAAAATATTTAACGGACGCCATTGAATTTTGGTTAAAAACGAACGATTTGGAATTTGGATGAAAGCACACGTGTTTGAATTTGGTTAAAGCGCACGTCTTTTATTTTGGTTAAAAACGCACCGTTTTTTTCGAATTTTGGTTACAAACGCACATTTGAATTCAGTTTAAAAATTCACGCACCTGAATTTTGTTTAAAAAAAACGCACTTTTGTGAATTTCCTTAAAATGCACCGTTTGTGAATTTTCGTTGAAAACGCACGTTTTTGAATAAGGTTTAAACATTGGCGTTTTTTTTATTTTGTTAAAAATACACAGTTTGGAATTTGTCCAAGAACGCACGTATTTGAATTTGGTTTAAAAATGCGCGTTTTTAAAATTGTTTCTTTTTCGAAAGAATTTGTGAATTCACCGTTTGTGAATTTTGATTAAAAACGCATGGTTTGGAATTTGGTTAGAAACGCTTTTTTTTTAATTTGGCTAAAACCGCACAGTTTGTAATTTGCCTTACGACGCAAATTTTGGTTAAAAGCCCACGTTTGAATTCGGTTTAAAAATCCGAATTCGCATGTTCGTGACTTTAGTTTAAAAAAATGCACGTCTTTTAATTTGATATTTTTTTTTTTTTTAAAAAAAGTTCGGTATTTTGGTTTAAAACGTTTTTTTTTAATGTTTTTAAAAATGCGCATTTTTAGCAATTTTGTTAAAATTGCAGGTTTTTTAATTTCGTAAAAATGCCATTTTTTATTTTGGTTTACAGCGGACGCTATTGAACTTTGGTTAAAAACGCACAGCTTCGAATTTGGCTAAAAACGTACGTGTTTGGATTTGGTTTAAAAATGGTCGTTCGTAAATTTTCTAAAAAACTCACGTTTGTGAATTTTCGTTTAAAACGTACATTATTGAATAAGGTTTAAAAATGCGTCTTTTTGAATTTTATTAAAAACACACGGTTTGGAATTTAAAGAATTTGTGAATTTTGGTAAAAACGCACGTATTTGAAGTCGGCTTAAAAATGCGCGTTTTCGAAAGAATTTGTGAATTTTGGTGAATAGCGCACGGTTTGGAATTTGGTTAGAAACACTTTTTTTTTAATTTTGTTAAAAACGCACCGTTTTGAGTTTTGAATAAAAACTGACGTTTTTGAATTTTGTCTAAAAACGCATGATTTAGAATTTGGCTAGAAGCGCACGTATTTGAATTCGGTATAAAAATGAGCGTTTTTGGGAATTTCGTTAAAAACGCTCGTTTTTTCAATTTGGTTTTAAATGTTTGATTTTGAATTTCGGTTAAAAATGCACGATTTGTAATTTGGCTGCCGACGCAAGGCTAAAAACGCATGTATTTAAATTCGTTTAAAAAATGCGCATTTTTTGCAAATTTTGTAAAAATGCACGTTTTTGAATTTTGTATGGTAGAAACGCCTTTTATTTTAAGCTGGTTTATAACGGACGCCATTGAATTTTGGTAAAAAACGCACAGTTTGTAATTTGGTCAAAAAAATCGCACGTGTTTGAAGTCGTTTTAAAAATGAACGTTCGTGAATTTTGTAAAAAAACGCACGTTTTTTAATTTCCTTAAAACGCATCGTTTTGAGTTTTGAATAAAAACTGACGTTTTTGAATTTTGTCTAAAAACACACAGTTTGCAATTTGGCTAAAAACGCAGGTATTTGAATTTGGTTTAAAATTGTGCGTTTTTGGGAATTTTGTAAAAAAAAACGAACGCACATTTTTTAATTGGATTGAAAAGACAGGTTTTTCAATTTGGCTTTTAACGGACGCCATTGAATTTCGAATAAAAACTGACATTTTCTAATATTGGTTAAAAACGCATCGTTTTTTTTTTAATTTTGGCTGAAAGCCCACATGTTTGAATTCGGTTAAAAAATGCGCATTTTTGGGAATTTGGTTAGTAACGTTTTTTTTTTTATTTGTTTAAAAACACACGATTTGTAATTTGGCTACCGACGTAAGTTGTTAAATTTAGGCTAAAAACGCACGTATTTGAATTCGAGTTAAAAATCCGAATTCGCATGTTCGTGAGTTTAGTAAAAAAAATGCCATTTTTTAAATTGGCTGAAACGCACTTTAAACAAACGCACATAAGGGAACGACACGTAAAAGAACGCATTTTAGAGAACGAACATTGAAGAGAAAACGCACAGTAAAGAATACATGTTTAAGAACGCACATTGAAAAATGTACGTTTAAAAAAAAAATCCGTAAATAACGGATGGTAAGGAAAGTACGTTAAAGGAAGCCCTGTCAATAACACTCATCTGAGAATGCACGTTAAAGAACGCACGTTAAGGAACAACGCACTTTAAAGAACGCACGTCACAAAGTCTGTAAAAAGATGTTGCATATTTTTTTGTTATTATAATAATTACCTGAACACCCTTTTTAATAATAATCTTCCCTTAATGCTTTGTGAAAAAGAATTAATTCCAGTTTTACTCTTTTTTTGTTTCCATAGCCTATGCCTACCTTCCAAATGATGGAAGGCAGTGTAAATATTCGACACTTTTTACTGCACTCATTTTTTTTTTAAAATTAATTCTTAAAACTATTTTAGAGAAAAAAATTTACAAGACATCAAAAGATTTTACTTAAAAAATGAAAAAATTTAATTGAATTTCTTTTCTTAAACTTATTCATCATTAAATTTTTACTATTATTAGCGATTAATTCAATTCTACAATTTATTTAAGAAAACTATTATTTTTATCAAATTTTTCTATTATTATTTATACGTATGTATACGTGTATGTGCATTATTTGTTCTCTTTATAATAATTATTTTTTATTATTTCTTTTCTTTCTTTATATTAAAATTTTTTATTACAATATTAAAAATCAATTAAGACTAGCCTCTCTCTCTCTCTGTCTTATAAAATAATATGAAATTATTACTATCAGATTTGTTGAGCAAATTTTTAAATAGAATTCTTATTATTTAGGAATATTATTCATCATCAGTAATAATACAATAATTGAAATGGAGAAAAAAGAACAGACCAACAACAACAACAAAAAATTGAAAATAAAAATTGAATACAGCGTAGTGTGTTGACAATGAATCCCAATCAACATGATTTGTTGAACGGCGGCATCAATGGATGAGAAAGAACCGATGCACGAACGTGGAGAAAAATGAACGCTCACTCTTCTTTGTTGTTCTCGAAATGGTGATAATGATGGTGAATGTGTTCGTGCACGTAGCGATGGATCATCGACGAGCCGGAAGTATTCCCATTGGCGGCGGTGCTCGCGTTACTGCATGCATCAGCGATGTGCGTCGTATTGCTACGTCGGTCACCACCGCTGCCGCTGCCGATTATATTGTTCGACGTTAGCGACAAATTCTCCTCGTCCGATGTGGGATGCAGCAAAGTTTCGCACTCAGTCGGATCACCGTTGATCGGTATCAGCGTCACGAATTTGTTACTGTTCACCTTATCGGTAGGCGCCAGATTCTCAGCCGGCGTCTGTCCAGTCGTCGTGTTTTTTGGACTTTTCTGTTGACTTGCAACTGCTGCCATTTGTTGCTTTTGCTGTTGACTATTATTCGTTTTTGTGCAATGAGCTCGTCGGGAGTTCTCACGGTTTATGTTGTTGACTGCATTTTTGTTGGTCAATTTTTTTGGCGTACTACTACTGCTGATCTGCTTCTCATTCAGCTTGGCGTTTAGGAGATTGTCGAAGTTCTTCTCGTCCTTTTTCAACTTCCCCTCATCGGCATATTTGAGCAGCTTTAAATCGTTCACTTTCACCATCGTATATTCCCGCTCATTCAACCACTTTTCAACGTGATCAATGGTTCGGGTTAGTTTCTCTTCTGCGCTCAACTGCGGATTCAGCGTATTCAAAAGTGTCGTATTCAATTTTGGATGACATTGTGCTGAACTGAGTCGCTGATAGCCATGAAATTGCGGCGAATTCTGCTGACTAAGGTAACCGCCGTTCCGTGATTGTTTGCTGCTAATTTTCAGAGCCGACGACAAATTGTTACTATTTACAGGAGTTTTTGGCGCGTTGCCGAGTCCCGGCTGACTGGTACTGTTCGGTGAAAGGCCCGCCGCCACTCCCGTATTATTCGATATGCTATTACTGGGCGTACAAATAGTTGCATGCAAAAATGAATCGTAACCGCACAGATTCGTTTTTGGATGCGCCGATGCCGCCGCAACTGCAGCTGATACCGATGCTGTAGCCGATACTGAAGTCACATTATTTTGGGTAATCATTGCCGGATTTAGTAATAATTGCTGATGGTGCACAGCCAAATTGTTCGTTGTTAGATTTTCATTGATAATTTTCGATATTGTATGCGAACGTTGTCTATGCCGAACTGGTACGTCATTTGTTGGGGATTTTCTGAAAAAATTTCATAAACATTTTCTATTTTTATTTAAATTCAATCCATTAAAATTAATTGTTTTATAAACAAAAAAAAACATAAATATAAATTGTTGAAGTGCATTTAATTGATGCAATTTGTTGAGAATAAAATGCATAAATTAATAAACATTGAATAATAAAATTTAAATAATAATAATAATAATAATAATAATAATAATAATAATAATAAAATTAATTGAAAACAACAAAAAAAAAAAAACAAGAATAAATTTTCAATTTTTCATAATCTGAGGAGGTAAACAAAAATACGGGGGGCAAGGGGGGGGGGCTAATATAATGAAACCAATTTATGAGGGAGTTCAGATAAATTCGATAAAAGAAAAGAAAAATTACAAAAATTTAAGTTTTTCTTTTTTTTTTAAAGGAAATAATTTTTAAAAACTTCAAAAATTTTACTTTGAAAACTTCAAAATTTTACTTTGACATTTAAGTGACAGAACATGGCTACAAATTTTTTTATATTTGTTCATGCTTAAATTTTGTTTTTTTTTTATATTTCTTTAGATTAAAATTATTTTCATTCAACATTGATTACTTAAAAACTGTGTTACCAAAAAATTTTTAACATATTTTTTTTTGTGATTGGATCATGCGGAGGAGATGCGGATTAAATACATGTTTTGATCATGCTTTTCAGAATAATTACAATCATTTTTGAATAGAAAAAAAACACCAATTAAATCACATATTTTCAATACTGATACAAATCAGAACCAATATTAACCCACCCTTTTCCCTACAGATACGTATACAAAAAAACAAAATTGTAAAGTTTAAAAAATCAAATATATTTTTACCAAAATATTAATGAATTTATTTTTATTCGTTTTTTCATAATTTTAACCCCATTCCTAAGAGACAAGAGCCAAAGGCTTCGTTTTAGTAGGTACGACCATAAGGTCAATTTTCGACTCCATGTCTTGTGTGGATTTACTTTGCCGATATTCGACGTTTAGCACCTCAAACTTTAAGTAGTTTTTTGGTAATGGTATAAAAAGAGCCTGTATTTGTAAGCAGCAAAATATGGTAATTTGTGGAATGACAAATAATACGAAAAAAAAGTCCATTGATCAAAATTACAAATTAAAATACTAAAATTTGTTTTTAAAAAAAACACGTTCTGTACAAGTACTTTTTTCTATCAATGGCCATCCTGTGTATTTGCACATTTTTTATGCAATTTTTTAAAATTTCAAAATAGTCAAACTTATGCATTTACAATGAAAATAAACTAAAATTAAAATAATTTTCAAAAACAATTTAAAACACAAACTATTCTCTAATGTCCTAAAATGTAAGATTTAAAATAATAATTATTTTCTGCTTGTTTATGTACAAAAATAAATTTACAATGTCCATTTTATATTCAATAAAATATATAATAAACACGGCCATAAAATTATTAATTAAAAACAATATAAAATTTTGCTTAGACGATAAAAATTCGAATAAAAAATGCTTTGGTAAAAAAATTAACAAACAAGACTCTTTGTACACTGTAGAGAAAAAAGTGGTAGAACTCTACCGAAAAAGAATCTTCTCTACCAAACCCGTTTCCACGGCGTGCGTCTCTACAATAAAATTTATCTACGTAATCTTAGATTGCACCGTGTGTCTTATATACGATTTAATCTCCTGCCAATGGTTCGATGTCAAATCGTTTAATTCTACGAACAATTCACCAGTATACTACAATGATCGTGTGAGTGCACGATGTTTGCATATAGACGCGCAACTTTTAATCGTGGATTTTTGGCGAACCTACACATGTAACGTCGTGCATGTTGCTCGTTGCGAACTCATAAGCGCGTCGTTTATTTTTTGACAGTTTTTCATATTTAATTCATTCGTATTTATTTTGTTTGTGATAAATTTAATTTAATTTATTACTTTAATATTTGTTATTTATAATTAAAAACTAATTCGAAATATGCAAAATCAAGAGTACTTGATGAAAAATTTAAAAAAAATTATCAAAAACTAGTGTAGTGTAGAGTGTGTAGCAAAAAAATCGTTCGCATATAAATTTAAAAATGTTGAAATTAATATTGAATGAAATGTTTATAAAAATATAAAAAATTTATACTACAATAAAATAAATAAACGAATATGGAAAAGTCATTCATAATACAATATAAATAAACTAAGAAAAGAAGCGACCAACCAGAGAATTTCATCAATAAAAAAATGCACGAACTATCATGTAATCAAAAATATATTTCAAATTATTCTCGTTAAATACACAAGTTTTGTTTGCTACCAACCTGCAAAATCTTATGCACGAGCAAAATTCGTAGAAAATTGCACGAGCAAATTCATTTTTGTCAATTGGCGATTTTTTTTTAGCGAAAAACGATGCGGTAACATTTTAAATCCGGAAATTATGACAAAAACTACATCAAATCGGATGACAATTTGTTAAAGAAAATTTTTTTATAAAATGCGATAAATTCAGAAAAAGTGTGTGGTCGGGGGTTGGGGGTAAGGAACATTTGCGATTTAGACGCACGATGTAAGCAAAGCTGTGGAATGCTTGTAGAGAAATTTTTGGTAGACACTGACTACTCCGATTACTCTCGAGTAGAGATAAACGGTAGAGCGCGTAATGACATTTCGTTTCGATGCATTCATATTCCAAATAAAAATGAGTTTTCGACGAAAATTAAATCGAGCACGAACAAAAAATTTGAAATTAAAATGTCACAATTGACAGAAAAAGAGAAATTCCATCAGTGCTTGGAACGCAATTCCGATTGAAACTGAAAACTGCATGCAATCGCGCCGGTCAAAAGTTTAAGAGTCTCACAGTCATATGGGAATGCACAACTCTCCGATAGTTTTATTGTCGAAATAGATCTTATTTTAATATTGCAATTGTAGGCCAAGTACTGTCATATAAGTATTTTGTTATGTGGCAGGATTGTTGTGTTTGACAGATGAAATTGAAATAAAAATAAGATAAGGCAGAATTCGTTTATTTTTGACACAATTTTCAGTTTTCAGTTATCGTCGAAATGGTCTTACTACCAAGGCGTAGAAATCTAGGCTCTATTTGTTTAGAAACGATGTAGAGAAGTGGAGATGCTCTACCGAACAGCATTTACACTACAGAAAAATCTCCCCTAAAAACTCTCACGTAGAATGGCTGTAGAGCTCTACACTCTCGCTCTACATTGTGTTTACACTTCTCCAACGATATTTTTCTCTAGCTCTACCACTTTTTCTCTACAGTAGACACAATTCTTTAAAAAAAAAACAGGTAGACAAATAGGTAAAAATATTAGAAATTTTCTGTTAAATTCAACATTATTAATAGTACAAACAAAATTCATATTTTAAAAGAGAATAGTAAAAGAGAATAAATAACAACCAACAGTAATGAGACTAAATTGTATATTTTTACATAATAAATTTAAATAACCCAATTTTAACCTAATTGACCACCACAACGAAAAAAAACTCTTGTGACAAGAAGAATAGTAAGAAAAAATTTTAATAAAAAGTTTATAATATTTGCAATGTGTTTACTAAGTGAAGTAAAAAATATATGCAAAACTAATAAATGAAGCCACCATCAACTTTAAGGGTTTTATTATGGTCTAAATAAGTTTGTATAATGAGTAAAAGCCGCGTTTATTTTAAAGGAAAAAATTGTTTTATTAAATAAAAATGAGGACAAAATTACAAGAGTAAGTATCCTTTGGGTTTGAAAATTTTTCAGAGTTTTTTAGTTTATCAAATAAAGGTTTATAGTTTATTTTATGGAATATTATGAAGACTTTTTCAAAGATTAAAAATACTTAACAGCTTGAAATAATAATAAAAATGGGTAAATTATTGTACTTGAACTGAGTTTTATTTAAAAAAGAAAAGATAACAACTGCCATGCTTTAGGGAATTGTGAATAGTAAAAAGGACCTAATTTTTCTTACCGTATTTTTTTTATGATACTCTAAGTAGTAACATTTTTATAGAATTCTAATTTTTTAATTATGAAAATTTTTAACGCCTTTTAGAAATAAGTTAATTTAGTTTTAAGAATCTGAATTATTGTAAAGATGAGTTTTTGTAAAAAAAAAAAATGTCATTGTAAAGATGAGTTTTTGAGAGATGAGCGTAGCACCTCTCCCATATTTTTAAAGGGAATAAGAAATAAAATTTTTCGCTTCTAAAATTGTTATGAGATATTTTTTTTTTGGGAAAAGGACCTTTTTTTTCTTAAGAAATTCGATTCTCCAATACATGAACTCCGTTTTACTTTAAATAACAATCATACATTATTCATGCCTAAATATTTATGTAAATTTTTCTAATTTAATTTCAAAATTAAAAATACACTTTATATTATTATTATTATTATTATTATTTTGATAATTATAGTTTTTTTTTTTATAAATCCTTTTTTTTACGAATGCAATAAGTTCTGATCTTTGAATTAATTTAATGCACAAATCCTCGAACACAATTCCGACGGTAACGATTTTGGCGCTGTCAAAATTCTAAAAACCTTCTCAAATTTATGGGAGTGCACACAAATGAGCCGTGTGATGAGGACGTAACCGATTTGATCGTCGAATTAAATTTTGATACAACATTTCAGTGTTTGGTTATGTGGAAGCATTGTTTAAAATTTCAAAAAGTATCACGAATTTTGAATTTCCGCGGGTTACGTATGTTCGATTTTCGATTTTTTGTGGCGTTATGTTGGTAATCATGTCTAGCACTTGTGCCGACAAGTTCGGCCATTTTGAATGTTCAGCTAATTTTTGAGAGCTGCTTTGCTTGCACGTGTTTTGGCTCGTCTTTGATTTTTGCCCATGCCAAAAAAAGGATCAAAGAATCTGTTTCGGGAACAAGAAATAGTTACAGGGGGCCAAGTTCTGGGAAATACGGTGGCTGCGGCATTATTAGTGTGTTGTTTTTGGCCGAAAATTCGCGCACAAGCAACGATGCGTAAGCAGGGGCGTTATTATGGTGCAAAAGCCAATTTTTGTTCTTCTACAAATCCGGGCGTTTCTGGCGGATTGCTTCGCGCAACAACTTGCTACCCTGTGGCAAGAACTCATGATGCACCAGGCCCCTGCAATCGAGCAAAACTGTAAGCAAAACCTTCATATTCGACCGAACTTAACGCGCTTTTTTCGGTCTCGGCTCGTGCGGCAGCTTCCATTGGATGATTGAGCTTTGGTTTCTACGTCATAACCGTAAACCCATGATTCGTCACCAGTTATGACCCTCTGGAGCAAATTTGGGTCATCGCGGACAGAGTCCAATAGCTTCTTAGCAATGTTAATGCAAGGTTGTTTTTGGTCGAAATTGAGCAAAAATCGAAGACGAGCCAAAACACGTGCACGCAAAGCAGCTGGCAAAAATTAACTGAACATTCAAAATGTCCGAACTTGTCGGCATAAGTGAGAGACATGAGTACCAACATAACGCCACAAAAAAAAATCGAAAATCGAATATACGTAACCCGCGGAAATTCAAAATTCGCGATACTTTTTGAACAGACCTCGTAACATATATATCAGGATAGGTGAACTTAAAAATTCAATTAAACTGATCAGATGACGTTTCTTCACTCGTTGCAGAAAATGTGTTTTATTTTTTGAATCGATGAATTTATTAAACGATTCTAGTTACAGTCACTGGTGGTGTTCGCTTGTCGGAATTGTGTTCGAGACTAACTACTGAATCCAAAAATACATAAAGTACGTACGATTTTTTTCTTTTAATTTTTTTTTTTTTTGTTCAAATTTTGTTTGCATTTAAGTGAAAAAAAAGAGAGTGCGCAACTCTTCCCTCTTCTTACCCATTTGTTTGAAAACACAATCGGTTCTTTTCCATGCTCTCGCGTATTATGTCAATTAGATCGTTCCGTTTGAGAGTATTATTCCAGCATTCAGCTGTTGGGCTTTTTTGAGTGACACCGCCGCCGACGCCGACGCCAACGTTGACGCCGCCGCCGCCGCCGCCAACTCCAACACCTCCAACACCAACACTATCATCTTGACCTAGTCTTTCAGCACCTAATTTCCAGCAGCTTTCATTTCCCACCGAAAGGCTGCGCTGTCGCGACTCATAGCACTGTTCCTGATACTATCCGAAAAAAAAAATACAATAACGAGACATCGAGAAGAAGAGAGTTTCCATCAAAAAATAATCATAAAAAAATCATAATTTTCAACAAAAAACTTATTTTTAATAAAAGAAAATATTTCTTAAAAATTCTGATTTATGAAAACTAAAAAAAAAATTCAAAAAATTAATTTTTTTGTTTTTTTGTTAAAAAGCCAAATTAACAATTAATAAATAAAAAAAAAAAAAAAGCAATTAAAAAATAAAAGAAACTTTTTATCACATTTTCTATTTATATTCAAACAAGCACGCTTTTAGCTTACCTTTGATTTTCGCGCTCTCCGAAGAACTTTTGCTCTCACCGAACTGTGTTTAATATGCGTCTGTTGTTGCTGTTGCTGCTGCTGCTGGGACTGTTGCGAATTACTTTGCAAACTCGGCGACAGATTTTGAACAAATTCCTTACAATCGGCAATCTCATTTTTGCGGCTGCTGTCTTTTGGGCAACATTTAAAGTTGATCATGCTTTCGTATATGTTGTTCTCGGCCGCTTGAAATTTGCAATTTGCTGACGTTGACTGCGACTGCGACTGCGATGGCGACTGAGTGTGCGTATGCGAATGTGAATGGGTGTGCGAATGAGAATGCGAGTGCGAATGCGAATGAGTGTGATGAGGCTGCACTTGCGATTGCGATTGCGATTGTGGTGACTGGACGACCGCAGTCGCCATCGACACATTATTCGATGTCGGGTTACTACTGCTATTAATACTGGTGCCGCGCAGGTCTGCGCAACAGGTTTTGTGATTAAGATTCGTTGTGTCGATGAGTGGTGAGCCGTGGCACTTGCTGGTTGTCGGCGCGACATTCTTATGGGGCTCTTTGTCGCTGCCGCCGCTGTCCGGTTCGTCCTCTTCATCGTCGGACTTCATTAGTTTCCGTGGCCTATAGCGGTGTTGGCGGCGGTTCATTTGCGCCGTCACACCTGGCGTCGTTACTGTCTTCTTATTAGCCTTCCGCGACGATTTACCTTTGCCTTCCGGCGATACAGTCAGACGGACGTTAATGGTTTTGCTGCCACAATGCGGCACCACAACCGATTTACCAATAGACTCGTAGATTGTATAAACGATGCCGGCGATATCGTCTTTTGTTATTTTACCGTGATGGCCATCCAGATCGTAGAATGTAAAAGAAAATTGAAGCGGCTGCGATGATTTTCCACCTTCCACAGAGACATCACAAGTAAATTCCTTTTAAAAAAAAAAAGGAAATTATCAAAATTGATTTTAATCCACAAAATTGGAGTATCTTTTATATGAAAAATAGGTTTTTTTTATTAATCCCAGTAACATTAATATTTTTTAGCGGCGATTCTTTGCTTTGGAGTCTAGATTAATTTTTTTTTTAAAATAGTCACGGGTTAGTGTTGTATCTTAGATCCATTTTAAAATAGTAATCAAAATGGTATACCTGTTAGGTGTGATATTATTAAAGCAAAAAAAAAAAGATTTGGAAAAAAACCTATCGTAAATTTCTTGAAATCCATTTTGTACTTTGGAAAGTAAATTTAGATAAAACACACATTTCTTTTTTTTATATTGGTTAAATATGGCCTTTTATGCATGGATTATAACATAATTCAAATGACACCATTACGAGACCTCTTACAGGACTCGATCAGTTTGAGATAATTTTTAATCTTTTTTGTTTTTCGCATATTTCGAACTGTAATTTGGCCATTATTTAATGGATGTCGATTTTTTAATGCTCCAAATTGTCTGCCTAAAAACGATATTCCGCATAGTAACACACCCCCCCCCTCTCCCAAGAAAGACTCAGTCAGCGTTAAATCTCATAATTTTGGAGACTAATTAACATTTCCAACAAAAAACATTTCGTGCAACAAAAGCAAAATTTATCGAGTTGTGTGGCTTATGGCGCCTTTTTGTCTAAACCACATATGGTCCAGATTAAAAAGAGACATTTCTGAATTGATTCTCTTTCTCAATTTCCAAATAAATACGGACCAATGACACCTTCAGACCCAAATGTACATTCGTCAATTACTTCTCGCAGATAAAATAGCCTTTTGACAGTCACTTGTGGGTTTTTAAAGCCGCATATACGGTAATTTTGCTTATTGACATAAACACTGAGCGATAAATGATCCTCAGTGCTGAGGAAAATCGGCACTCTAATATCTATTTTTCTACCAGCCAACCTTGAGCTAAACAAGTGATACCTTGGGTGACATATGGTTTTGACATTTATCAAATGACTGCGCTGTACTTTCAGAATCACAAAATGGATATCTTCATACTAATTTTTATAAGAAAGTTTTTTTCTTTTATTGTTACGAAAAAAACTATATAATTTTTATATGAACTTTTTTTTGTTTAAACAAGATCTCGTTTAGCAGAAACGAGAAAAAAAAGCACATTTCTCACGTTCAAAAAATTGTCCAAAAAAAATCAGACAACAAGTAAAAACAAATAATACATTTCCGGGATGATATTTTTACCTGTTAATGAACAAAAAAAAATATTTTCGATTCCCCCAATCCTGTGAATCTTTCAAAATAGGACTTGGAAAAAGTTGTTCCATTTCGTTGTCTGCTCTCGTAAATTTCACAGATCATAACGAAGTGACTGTAATTCACTAGAAATTGTACTTGTAAATTGAAGTGATTATCTAAAAATAGGAAATTGATTTGAATTGTTTTTTTTTTGTTTGTTTTTCCTCCTTTTTATAAATTCCCATCATTTCAACCAGTTTTTTTGTTATCTTTAAGAACCGTGAACAAGAGGAAACATTCCATCATGCACATGGTAATGCAGAAATGTAATAAGAAGAAAAAATAAAACTCTGGAAAGGATATTTTCCCAGCAGTCTATTTCCTGTTGAAAATCGTGAATTTCTGGTAATTGAGCCAAGGCAGCACTGTGCAATTTAAAGAAAATAATCATTTCCAATGCTTTCTATTTTCAGCAGGTCTTTCGACTTACAGACTCACTCACAGTACTCGTTGTCATAATTCTACATCGTCAATGTTAGCGCTACCGTCCGTCGCTACTATCGCGCACGTTCGTCTTCTTTTTGTACCATTTTTAAATAAAAGTTCTTTTGGACTTTTTTTTCGAGGTATTTTTTTTTTTTTTGGTTTTTTTTTTTTTATAGAATATTTTTAGTCAAATTCCACCTACTACCACCGCCATCAACAAAACTCCAAACGAAATCACGCACAGAGGGCGCCACAATAATGCTCAGTTCTGATTCGATAACAACACGTGCAAGAAGAATATTCACAGCAGGACCTTTTTGCTTACAACTACTGGTTTTCGCTCAAGTTTTCTACAGTTCTTAGCGACCTCTTGCCACGCTAACATTTTATTGTTATTATTTTGGTATTTTTATTATTTATTATTGATATAAAAAATTATTTATTTGTAAACAGGCAAACAGTAGCGAATGGGTTTTAAGAGTAGTAATCGTATTTTAGTGGGTTTTTTTTTGAAAGAAGAAATTTTTGAATAGTTGATTACGTGCTTGATGGACATTCGTTTGGATAGGAATAAAAATGAATGAAAATACAATTAAAAGTTTATCCGATTTGTTCTTCGGAAAGTAAAGTCAAATAAAACCAGATAAGAATTTAGATTTTTAATGAAATAGTTATGTAATAATATTGCTTACTTTGTGGTACTAAAAGAGGTGCACCTAATCGTACCGCCAATTACTCCTCCTAATTTATTAGGAAATGATCGAAGAATTGTTGAAGCAAATAAAATACGAAGTATGTTCAAAAAGTATCGTGAATTACGTATATTCGATTTCGACTTTTTTGTGGCGTTATGTTGGTACTCATATCTCTCACTTATGCCGACAAGTTCGGACATTTTGAATGTTCAGTTAATTTTTGACAGCTGCTTTGCTTGCACGTGTTTTGACTTGTCTTCGCTTTTTGCCCATTACCAAAAAACGGATCAAAGAATCTGTATCAAATTTTGTGTGAAAAACAAAATTAATTGTGCGGATGCATTACGAATGTTGACTGTGGCATATGGAGAAGCTACCTTAGACCGGTGGTACAAAACGTTTATCGGTGGTATAAAATGTTCTCAGAGGGTCGAGAAGATGTGAACGACGAAAAGCGTGCCGGACGCCCAAGCACGTCAATAACAGGCGAAAACATTGATGAAGTGAAGAAAATAGTATTGGCCAATCGTCGAATCACCGTTAGAGAAGTTGCTGAGGCCTTAAACATACCGATTGGTTCGTGCCATTCGATTTTTATCAATGATTTGGTCGTGAGAAATTCGTACCAAAATTGCTCAATTTCGAGCAAAAACAGCATCGCATTAACATTGCTAAGGAGCTGTTGCACTCTGTCCGCGACGACCCAAATTTGCTACAAAGGGTCATAACTAGTGACGAATCATGGGTTTATGGTTATGATGTGGAAACCAAAGCTCAATCATCCCAATGGAAGCTGCCGCACGAGCCAAGACCGAAAAAAGCGCGCCAAGTTCGGTCGAATGTGAAGGTTTTGGTTACAGTTTTCTTCGATTGCAGGGGCGTGGTGCATCATGAGTTCTTGCCACGGTCAATAAGGAATATTACCTGCAAGTTATGCGCAAGTTTCGCGAAGCAATCCGCCAGAAACGCCCGGATTTGTGGAAGAACAAAAATTGGCTTTTGCACTATTATAACGCACCTGCTCACGTATCGTTGATTGTGCGCGAATTTTTGGCCAAAAACAACATACTAATAATGCCGCAGCCACCGTATTCCCCAGCTCTGGCCCACTGTGACTTTTTCTTGTTCCTGAAACAGATTCTTTGATCCATTTTTTTGGAATGGGCAAAAATCGAAGACGAGCCAAAACACGTGCAAGCAAAGCAGCTGTCATAAATTAACTGAACATTCATGAGCGCCAACATAACGCCACAAAAAAATCGAAAAGCGAATATACGTATCCCACAAATTCAAAATTCGCGATACATTTTAAACAGACCTCGTATACTACAGTTTTGCTCATTCCATCAGATTTGGCTCATTTCTCAAACGATAGAACAATCATCGTTGAAGAAATGTTGGTCCAAAATAGTTACACTTTTGTAAAAAAAAAACTTAAATTTTAACTTTATGTTCAAAAACTGTAAAATGGCAAGTCTCAATCTAAACAAATATTACTTTAGATGACATATCTGTTTGACAGCTGTCAAATGACTGGACTGTAATTTCTGAACTACAAAATGGATAAGCCATTAAAAGTGGTATCGAAGTTCAATAAGAAACATGGAAAAGTTCTTAAATAATTTTTACCGTAACACAACCTATTCTGAACGCATCCTTAATCCACCCACAACCCAACTACCAGTCAATCAAAATTTTTATTGAATAAAATGTCATTTATTTATTTAAAAAAAATTTATTTAGAAGAAAAAAAAGATGGAAACGTTACGACCATCAAAAACAAAAAAATTAACTGTAAATTAATTCTGCTCTCAATTTTGCATTTTTTTTCCCTTTATATACTCACTTCTAGATGCATTCTTTCTGCATTCTCGTTCTTCTTCGATTTACTATCACCGTTTGATATCTGCACCGATTCAGTATTATTATTACATCCGGCAGAGTTTTCTGTTGGCAAATTTGTTGTTGCTGTTGCTGTTGTTGTTGCTACTGTTGGTCCTATTACAGTCGGTGGTGTTGGAATTGTTGTTGGGACCGTCGTCATCTGATTATGACCACCGCCACCGCTATGCTGATGGTGACTATGACTGTGACTATGATTGTGGTTGTGATTGTGATGATGGTTTTTGCCACTCTTCTGATTGCCACCATTTGACGATGGAATTATATTGGATGAGTGCTGTTGCTGTTGATGGTGGTGGTGATGATGGTTGTGTTGTTTTTGTTGAACAGACTCCCGATCGCTAACTAACAGCAAATCTGGCGGTGCACTGCATGACGACGGTGCCCGAACGGGATAGATTAACTCTTCCGAATCAGTAGTACATTCGTGAAGTACTGTAAAATGTAAGAAAAAACCAATAGAAAAATTAATAAATAAATAAATAATTTTTTCAAAAATAAGAATAAAACAGTTAATAATTATCAATTAATATTATATTGAAATTTTTTCATAATTTCTAGTTTCTCTTTCTTTCACATGCAAATAAATGTAATGATATGAAAATTTTTGTAAGAGAGAAGAGTTGTTTTTTCAAAAATTATTGTTTGTTGTTTGTTTGTAAGGTCCTTTAGACATATGCCAGGGGCCACTTAATAGCGCCACGACGTGTGGGAATTTATCTGAGAGAGACTGGTCTGTGGTTAGTAGTATAGAAAGTTGAGAATTTTGTTTTATTTTGTGGAGCAGATTAGTATGTTATAGAAGTTAAAATAGGGGACTAGGGATCGCAGGAGCTCACAAAGTAGTTCTTGGTTATGTGGCATTCCTATAGAATATAGTGAAATGGGTGCCACAGGATTGGCAGAAGGGACGATTGGTGTTGCCAAAAAGGAAGTTATGAGTAAGAGCAGTATGCCCAATCTGGATTCTGAGGAGCTTCCGCGCCCAGAATTTCGGTATGGATGTTGAATATACTGGTTTATTAGTGGTTATCCAATGAGTCGACAAAAAAGTGTCGCTATTGATCTGCGGATGGCTAATGGTGTTAGTTGCCATTCTGTTAGTAGGCGAGGCAGATTGGGAATGACTGTAATCACTGGTCGACGGAGTGTTTCTCCAGCCAACTTGTCAGCTCTTTCATTACCCATAATTCCCACATGCCCTGGCACCCATTGCAACTCGTCACTCCTATTGCTAAGTAGGCTTCAAAAATTATTTATTTATTCATGAATATCTATTTTATCACCTTCAAAGTAATCCCCACCAGATATTATGCACTTGTGCCAACGTTGTTTCCAATCCTCGAAGCATTTCAAAAAAATCAGTTTTTGTGATCTTGTTCAGCTCCTCCTTCGATGCCGCCTTTATCTCCTCAATCGTAGCGTACCGTTGGTCCTTTCTTTCATGGGGCTCTTCAGTTTCGGGAACAAGAAAAAGTCACAGGGGGCCAGATTTAGGGAATACGGTGTGTTGTTTTTGGCCAAAAATTCGTGCACAAGCACCGATGCGTGAGCAGGTGCGTTATCGTAGTGTAAAAACCAATTTTTGTTCTTCCACAAATCCGGGCGTTTCTGGCAGATTGCTTCGCGCAATTTGCGCATAACTAGCAAGTAATATTCCTTATTGACCGTTCTATCCTGTGGCAAGAACTCATGATGCACCACGCCCCTACAAGCGAAGAAAACTGTAAGCAAAACCTTCACATTCGAGCGAACTTGGCGCGCATCTTCTCGGCCCTCTGAGAACATTTGGTACTACCAATACAGTCAATATTCGGAATACGTCCGCGCAATTAATTTGGTTTTTCACACAAAATTTCATACAGATTCTTTGATCCATTTTTTGGAATGGGCAAAAATCGAAGACGAGCCAAAACACGTGCATGCAAAGCAGCTGTCAAAAATTAACTGAACATTCAAAATGGCTGAACTTGTCGGCATAAGCGAGAGACATGAGTACCAACATAACGCCACAAAAATCGAAAATCGAATATACGTAACCCGCGGAAATTCAAAATTCGCGATACTTTTTAACATACCTTGTATAATGATGTGTAAATCAAAAGCAGATTACATGTGAAAATACAGGTAGCGTAATGGCGAGGAAAATATAATTAATTTAAAAATTAAAATTAAATAATAAAAAAATGGGAGAAGTAGAGCCAAAAATAAAATTAATACTAAATATTCTAATATTTTGAAGTTTACCGAGGGTAGAAGTTAACATCATTGGCGACTACTGTATGACTCGCTTAACTATTTTTCTTCGTATCTACAACTATATAAAAATTGTAACAAGCAGACTTCAATAACAGGAGAGGGACATGTCATAGTAAACAACCATTGGTGTTTCTCTACCAAACGACGAACGAGTAATGTTAACGCCTGAAGAAATCTCTTTAAACACCAATGATAAGTAGATTATTGTGGTAAGATAATCGAGCATAAAACTTCTTATAACGAGAAACACAAGTTATGAACAAGGGGAACATTTAGGTCACGATAGATAACTTTGTTATGAACTCAGAATAAGGAGCATTAACGTTTTTTCGGAGGATTTTGGATTGAAGGTGTAAGTTAAAAGTTTGTTTTTTAATATCAGTTTTGATCTATTATCTAGTAGTGTAAGTAGTAGTCGAATAACGTCTGTTAAGTTCAAGTATTTTTAATTTCGTGTGAAAAATCCCTAGTAGCGTTATTTTTCCGCATAGATGGCAGTCAAAGTTTTGAAATTAGTTGGGATATCAAAGGTATAAATTTTGTATAGGAGTGGTCTAAGGAGTGAACTGCCTTGAGTAACACCAGCTCTGATAGGGTATATTTTAGAATTTTCTGTATTTATAGCCAATTTAGCAGTGACGTTACAAGAGATATGATTTTTAAAAAAAAGATAGTATGTAGAAGGAAGGAAGCTCTTAACTTTCCCGAACAGTCCATAATGCCACATCTCATTAAGAGCTTGGGATATATCTAGCAACCCAATTATTTAGGTGAATAGAAAATTTATATTATAAAATCAAAAAGTATATTCAAGACAATTTATAAATTTTGTAATTTTTTTTTTAATTTTTCATTTACTATACAGAATTTTTACCCCCCCCCCTTCCCCTTCGTTTAAATCTACTAAAAAATATAAAATCAATTTTAGATCGAAAAAGGAAAAAAAACCAATAACAATAAATTACATTTAATTTAATCGAAATTTCCAACAAAATTAACAGCAGACAAATAAATTTTCCATTTAAATACAGCGCCTGACGTTATGCAATCCAAAAATACCCAACCCCAACGTATCGACTATACGAGCATTTTTGACTAAAACATTTTATTAATGGCGCCGAATAGTTGACAATTAATTACAAATTGAATTCTCCAATTAAAATTATTGCGACAGTTTCCATGGAATTTAATTAATTCTCACCTTTTTCATGGGCATTTTTGAAAATAATTTCAAAACAATAAAAATCGAAATGCATATTTAAATACGGTTTATGTACAAAAGAAAATTCACTAATTGTATTATTAGGAAAAAAATTTAAAAAAAAACAATTGAATTTTACGCAAAATTTCTGTTCTTGTTTTGTTATCATTTCAACCAATTTTAGTACTGAAAATGTAAATTGCAAGTGTCATAACGGATAGAAAAACCCGCTTAAGACATTTTTGAAATTTGTAGAGGAATATTTTTGCCAGTTTTCAATTTGTTTTAGGCAGTTCAGGGTTATTCAAGTCATGGTTCGGATACTATAGTCGTGTTATTTGACAGCTGTCGCACATACACATATATGTCATCTAGGGCAAGATTTGGTTAGTTTTAGGTTTAACATTGTGGATTATTTAATCATTAAAAAAATTGTGAAAACTGTTTTAGTTGTTATGTAATGATATCGTATGAGTGTTGGATGGGAAGAGAAGGGCATTCAAATGTGTAGTGTCAAATGAACGCTAAGTTCCACAGGAGTATGGCCAGTGACGTCCTAATCCTGCTAGGCATGCTTCCCGCTAGCATTATGTGGTGATCAACGTGTGTGCACACCCAGCATAACCAGAAAAAGGTGTTAACTAGTGCTGAAAATATTTAGGGGAAAATGGAGATACCATAAGGGTGGAGGGAGGGTGGGAGAAGGATAAAGAATAAAGAAAGGAGATGCCGAATATAAAAAAATTATTTAATTTAAGAAAGAAATTAGAAGAAAAAGGAAGGGAATCAGAAATGAGGAGGGACGTATAAAAATTGGGATGGATTAAAAAAATGTTTTAAATACAAAAAATGCAAAAAAAACAATCAAAACAAAAAAGAAATGGAAAAAGGGTGAAGGCTCTCACAGGTCTCTCCCCAAATCCTCCCTTCGGCACTCCTTGGCCCTTTCTAATTAGACGATGATCTCTCACTTCTTACAAAACTTTCCACAGCCTTTATTCGACCGTAGCTATATTTCGCGTTTTAAGATGAGGAGCATTTCTTGATTGGTGAATATTTCAATAAACGAAATTGGGGGCTCTGAAAACCTTTTATTGACTATGGAGGAGCTTTTGTCTTTACGAAAAGTGACTTTCTGGTATGAACCAACCAAAAACATAAGTACTGAGTTAGTAACATTTTTATTCTGGAGGCTTTTTGATTATCGGTTATATAAAATATTTTTGAGATCTTTCAATACCATCATATTATTTCGATTTACTTGAAATTTAAATTACTACACACAAAAATCGTCTATGATTTGTGAGTGCGGAAAAAGACAAGTGAGTGCGGAAAATTCCTTCTTACTTTGAAAAGTTACTGTCGGGTTTGTACTTTGGTTCGGAGATGGTATTAACATGTATTTTTTTTTAAATTGATCAAAGAGAGACCGACAGTTCCGAGCTAATGATAACCGACTTTTTTTGGCGTCACAAGCCACATAACAACACAAATTTTGGCTTTATTCTCTAGAAACTTTGGCCTTATTGCGTAAGGAAAATCTTGTACATAATTACGAGATTTGGTTATGTTATTTTGGCCTCCTATTTTTGGATTTGACATTATTAGACTTAATCTTGTGGAAGACACACAAAAAAAATCAAAATTTTCGTATATGGGGCTCTAAAAACCCACAACTGGCTGTGGAAAAGCCCTTCTAATATTGAAAAGTCACTGTCTCATATGCATTTAGGTCTGAAAGTGTTATTGTTCCGTATTTCTTTGAAATTGAAGAAGGAGAGACTATTACCTTTAATTCTGAGCTCTATAGTCTCATGATAAGCCAATTTTTTTGGTCCTAACTAAAAGATTTTAATCTAGATCATATGCGGTTTTTACAAGAGAAGACAAATTTTGGCTCTATTTTGCGAAAAGTTCATAGAATTACAAGATTTGATGATGTCAATTGACCTAAAAGATCCATGATCGTTTGATTTGATGCTGTTGGGCTTTTTATTATGGAGTTAAACAAAATATCGTATTTACGCAAATAATTTTTAAAAAAATTAGAGAATAAAAAATAATATTCGTTAAGTAATGGGCACTAACGAAATGTGCGAAAAAGTCATCAAGAACTACCTCAAAAGAGGTCTCGTGACGTCCATTTGAATAATTTAATCAAAATCTAAATTCTAATTGTAATTTATTTAACTTTACTTTACGAAATCTAAAATGGATAAAAATATAAATTTATTTACCAATATTCCAAGTATCATAAAATTTGATTATTCATTTAAGTAAAGAAAATTATTAATAAATTCCATTGTATTTGATGGAATTTATTAATAATTGTGCTTTTATTATTTATTTGGAAAAAAATTCCAAATAAATAATAATATTCACAATCGATCCCCTTTACTCCCCCCACTCAAAACCAAAAAAAAAAACCCTGACTCAACTCAAGCATACAAAAAACTATCGTGACAATTTGTTCATCGATTTTTCTAAATCGCTATGGTAACCATAAATTTTTCTGTAAATTACTATGTAAACTTACACTGAGTGGCCCCAATGGTAGTTTACTTCTTTTATCATGTGGAAAAATGTATGAAGTAAATTTACACTAAATCCATTTTCATGTTAAAATATTTCTGTTTTAATCCGAAAAACTATTTTTCTATAACCAACCAAAAACCAGAAATGGGAATATTTATATGCAAAGCTGGTGGTAAAATCTTAAAGCCTACCTACCTACCATCTACAATACTATCGAAACAGCCTCAACGCCGAAATAAAAATGGAAAAGGCAAAAATAATAACAAAAAATTCGTGTTCATTTATGTTTAAAAAAAATTGATGAATGGTTTAATGGAGTGAGTAAAAGAGCACTCAAACGAAATGGAATGACAAAAATGTTAATTTTATTTTGTACAAATTCGCTTGAAAATTGTTTTTTATTTAAACAAGGGGGTGGAGGGAAAGGGGGGTAAGAGATAGTGTTACAAACAGATACGATATGGTAAAGAAAAGTAGTACAGATAAATCTAAACAAAATTAAGAAAATCTCAGATTGGAATCGATGGGAACAATAATGTTGAATCAAAGAAAATACGGAAAAATTCTTCTAAAATATATTTAGTAAATGTTAAATAAAATAAAATAAAACCAGATTAGAGAAAATCTTATAAGATAAAGAAGTATCTACAAAGGGGGGGGTCCGCACTCGTAAGTATGTGCGCACAAATAAGTTTTTTGAAAATGTATTCAAAAATAAACAAATTGCAGCAATTTAAATGGATTTTGGTATAAGAGACTTTTTGTTGTTGTTGTTGTTGGTACAATGAAGGCGATGACATAAGGAATGTGCTCCGAAGAAGTGAATTTTCCCCATTTTCCAGCGCAGTTTAAATTTTCCCATTTTCCCATTTTCCATTTTCCATCTTCCATTTTCCTACTAAGATGAACCAAAGAATAATTGTTTATTTACTCTATCACTTCGGAAAAGATTAGCTTCGTTCGCGATAAAGTGCATCTTATATACTCATTCCGTAGTAGCTTCTTAAAGATTATTTCTGGAGTCACCATAAAGTCTATCTCAAAAAAATTCTTCCATCATTTAAAAAAAAAAAAAAAACAACAACAAAAACCATACAGTCATTAATGATACAGCAACCATGGATGGATGGATGAATATAGGCATTAAAAAACACTCCCCAAAATATTTTTATGATTATTTTCTTTATTTATGTTTTTTTGTTGTTTTTTTTTTATCAAATTAAATGCACAGTTAAGTGTAGTGATAAAATGTGATTTGAGGGGTTTTTTCTCGTATTTTTCTTGTCTCTAAAAGACTTCTTCCAAGATTCAGTTTGGCCTCTCTTTGAATATCAAATCGAATAAATAAGACTTTAGTCAATGGACTTGTGGAGCTTATACAAATGTATGTAAAAAAAGAGCTTATCGGCTTATTAGAGAGAAGAGATCTTGAAGAAAATTTTCTATTCTGTTTTTATTTTTAAGATGAAGAAAAAATATCTCCTCTCAAACGCAGATCACGTATTGAAGATGATCGTCGAAGGGAATTTCCTTCTTGAAAAATTTCATATTTCAAATTTGTTCAATTTTCAACTTTTACGTTAGCCCTTAACAGCCAAGAGTTAAGCTGTACATAATTTATCATTTTCATAGTATCGTCGGCGACTATCAGTTCCCAAACGAGATGGAAAAGTTCCCCATTTTAAGATAGTCGCTGTACTTCAATAAAATATTCCAAGTACCCATCGTAAACCCCTCTCCTATTCGAGAAGAAACTAGTGAAATATCCAAAATTAAAGTGCATTTTTCCAGCCATTATCATTCATAGAGGAAATAGGAATAGTATCAACTGTAAAGAGACCGTTTAAATGACAGAATTTCGGATATAAAAAAAATCTCTCATCTTGTCCATTAGTGCCTCATTCGTTTTGTTTTGTTTTTTTTTTGCTTTCTTTATAATAGTTTCGATATTGTCGGGAATGATTAAAAGAAGTAAACGCCTTTTTTAAATTCTATTATGTGAACAATGGTTCGAAAAGTATCTACCACTAAAAGTTATTCAATTTTAAACAAAAGTCAATATCCGTATACGAGTGTCTGACTGCACTCTTTGCTCTTATCTTTATCACGTACGACGATACGCGGAATATGCTTTTAGCTCTTCTAACTTTAAATATTTTGTGAGTAGTTGGTGTTTTGAGTAACGAGTAAAAAATAGCAAAGTTATCTGATTAGTTTATTATTAATATTTTATGTTTAATTGAATTTTTAAGTTCACCTAACCTCACATACATAAATTTAGCTTGCTTTTGATTTCAATTTCAACAATGGTGTCACATAACCAAACAATGAAATGTTGTGCGTGACAGGACTACGACGTGAACGACGAAATTTGAAACTAGCGTTAATTCGATAACGACTCGTTCTCGTCAATTGTAGCAATTCTGCGCACTCTCATAAGATTAAGAATGTTTTAAAAATTTCGACAGCGATATCAGTTTATAGGCGTTTTCCTTTGGACCAATTTTGCTACTAGTCGGTAGTTCTACGAGTAGCTGTCATCATCTACTCTACCTCGAACAAACGAGCACATTGAACTGGGCGTTGCGCATACAATTTACGTTAGGTGCATTCTATGTTAGTTGCTAAAGTGAAAATAGATAGTTTTGCGGGTTCGTTGGTTATGTTGAAGAGTCATATTTTTGTCAGTATTGTTTATGTGTGAATAAACTCAGTTTTTATTGTTTATGTATGAGTAAACTCAGTATTGTTGTTGACTATATTGAGGTTATGTTTCTACTAGTGTTTAGATTTTGGCTTTCCTTTGGTCATCTACTCGCAGGTTTAAAAGGAAACAAAGGAAAACGCCTTATGTTGTGTTAGAAACACAATTCCAACTGAAATTGAAAACTGCATGCAATTACGCCACTGTCAAAATTTTAAAACTCTCACAGTCTTATGAGAATTTTGTAGTTTAGTTTTTTGTTTCAGTCCGAATTGTGTTTCCACCATGATTGCTGGTATTTTAGGTATGATATACGAGGTCTGTTCAAAAAGTATCGCGAATTTTGAATTTCCGCGGGTTACGTATATTCGATTTTCGATTTTGTGGCGTTATGTTGGTATTCTTGTCTCTCACTTATGCCGACAATTTCGGCCATTTTAAATGTTCAGTTAATTTTTGACAGCTGCTTTGCTTGCACGTGTTTTGGCTCGTCTTCGATTTTTGCCCATTCCAAAAAATGGATCAAAGAATCTTTATCAAATTTTGTGTGAAACACAAAATTAATTGCGCAGACGCATTCCGAATGTTGACTGTGGCATATGGTGAAGCTACCTTGGACCGAAGCAAGTTTGCTCTTTGTTCCATTTTTGTT
Organism: Atherix ibis; assembly: GCA_958298945.1. Lineage (NCBI taxonomy): Eukaryota > Metazoa > Arthropoda > Insecta > Diptera > Athericidae > Atherix > Atherix ibis. Next base: position 21,276,971 of record OY282605.1, on the reverse strand, counting down.
TTGTAACATTAGCACACTTTTTCTTTTATTGAAATGGCTGTAACTTTCACATCTGTCATCCGATTTACATGAATTTAGGTGCGTTTGAAAGTGAATGAATGATCTTTTTAATACTGCAAATAGATGCAGCAATAAATGGCGCTGCATGTTGTATGATTTAAATATAAAGTTTTGGGACACACTGTGTATTATGACTGGCGATCCATAATGCGAAAAAAAATCGTGGAAGCGTCGGGGCCATGCATCAACATCGACGGCAAAGCCAAACATCTGTGACTCGAAGCTCATTTGGTGGAATCAGCTCGGCGTGGTATATTATGAGCTGTTGCAACCGGGTGAAACCATCGCAGGAGCTCGCTACCGAACACAACCGAGCATTGAAGAACACAACTGATGCGTTTCAACCGAGCATTGAAAGAAAAACGCCCACAATACGAGCAAAGACACGACAAAGCATGATTTTGCAGCATGACATGTTGCTAAGGTGGTTAAAATCTACCGGGAATGTCCCAATCCACCCGCTGTATTCTCCAGACATAACCTCTTCCAAATACTACCTCTTCTGATCGATGACACGCGGCCTGCCTGAGCGGTACTTTCGATCTTACGCAGAGACCAAAAATTGGATCGATTCGTAGATCGCCTCAAAAGACGAGCAGTTTTTTCGACATGGAATCCGTATGCTGCCGGAAAGATGGAAAAAATTATGGCTAGCAATAAACAATACTTTGAAGCATGAATATGTGATCATGTTTCTACAATAAAGCATCAAATTTTGAAGAAAAAAAAACGCCGGTTTCTGATTTGAAATATTTCAATTGTTTTTTAATCTTTTTCACCATTAATTTTAGCAACGATTTCTATCAAATATGTTGTCTCACGAAAATAGTCCTATAATTTTGAATATGATTCGAAGAAATTAAATATCGAATTGGATACGCTTTCATAGCCGTGTGGATAAGACAGCAGACAAACGGAAACTTTGAAAGCGTCAATTTTCTTTACTAAAATGACAAACGATACTTTTACGATTCAAGAAAGATAGGCAAAAATAAAAATAAAAATAACATAAAGATACGTTGACTTGATGACTATTCGACAGTCTGGGGATAGTTATCTAGAAATTCCATGACTTCTGTACTCTCCAATCTCCAGCGGATATTATTACTTTTAAAAAAGTTTCCATCCATTTCGAGAACATTTGGAAGATGTTAATTTGAGACATTCGATTCGGTCGATTCGATTCATTTGGAAATTCTTCTAGATCGTATTTCGTTCCTCATCTCCCTACCCCCCATCCCCTCCACCTGACGGTATATTTAATTCAAAATAATCATTAACAATATAACGAAAGATAGCCCCAAAAGTGTGTAGTCTTATAATATCTATAGTTATCGATGGGGTAGCCGAAAGCAGGCGAAACAAGTGGGGAAGGGGGGTTTAATGTTAAATCCCCACATAAGCCAGCTGCGATGATATAATATGACAGGAAAAATCTCATAAGACATCATGAAAGTTGGTCGAACATCAAACAGATTTTCGGATCAAGGGAAAATTGTGTTGTGTCTTCTTTTTAATTTTATGCGTTCAGTTCGCTTTCATCTTCTCTTTTGCGGTGTACACAGTTATAATGGCTTTAAAAAAAAATCTGTTTTTCATTCTAATTTAACATTAGTTTTTTTTGTTTGTAAATTATTTCTTTTCACAAAACTTCACTTTTCCTCGTCTCTCTTGATGTCGTCTGCTCAATAGAAAATCTTGAAAAACTCTTAAAATCGACAGAATTCTATTTTTCTATTATTCACTTTTAACAGGTGATCACAGTGGTTTTACTCTTTCTAATCTATTCAAAAATTCTACAAACTACACCGGCAACAAAATCATTCTATTCGAAGCGGTGCAGTAACGCAATCCAGACTCACCAATACAACAACAAAAAACTACTTCAAATAAAATCCTTTTAATGATTTCTTCTTTTTTTTTCAAAGCTCAAAATATGCTTCAGCAAAAGTTTTTTTTCCAACAACAAAAAAAAAAGCACAAACAACTTAAAATTAAATGAAAAATTCTCTGTAAATTATTTTTTATCTAAAAAAATTTTTTTTTTCTTTTTATTTTGCAATTCAAAAAAAATTAATAGTATTACTAATTTTATGAAATTTCTTGTCAAAAATAAATCTCTCCGGTCTGATATGTTCTTATCAACTTCCTTGCGAGACTATAAAACTCTATCCTTCGACTTTGCACATGTCCACAGAATCATTTGAAAATTGACATTTATTAAAATGTTTTCTAAGCCCAAACAAACCAATCAACGGTCATAGTTTCTACAGACAAATAAGTCTCCATTCAATCAATGTCAAAAATCTTAGGTAGAAAAAAATTTTCTACCAACACTTACATTCCCTACTACTAAATTGCATCCTGAAATTCAATTCCCTACCATTAATTCGGTTCAAACATTTCACTACCCCAGCAGTGTTAGCGATTAGTCCTTTTTAGAAAGGACAGAATATCGTCCCGCCATGTTTCCTGATATTAGTAAAGATTTTAATTTTAGTCAGGCATCCGGGCTTACTCTGGAAGCTAAAAATTACCGTATATGTGGCTCTAAAAACCCACAAGTGATTTAGGAGGCGCTATCGTCTCTCTACGAAAAGTGACTTTTTGGTATGCATTTTCGTCTTAAGATGATATTGGTGGTCTATATTTTTTTTATTTCCGTAAATTCTAAGCGCTATGACCATATGATAACCGATATTTTTTTGGCTTAATCTTGAAGCTTTTAATCTCAATCCTACGCTAATTGTTTCCAGGAGGCGTAAATTAAAAATTAGGCTATGTCAATTGTCCTCCAAGATCGCGTGATTTGACACAGTAACCGATATTTTTTGACTTAAATTTAAAGCTTTTAATCTCAATCATACGCCAACTGTTTTGAGGAAGCGTAAATTAAAGATTAGGCTATGTCAATTGTCCGCCAAGAGAAAATTACGCTTACGCAAATAATTCTCAAACTTAAAATCATTTAAAAACTAGCATCCGCCAAGTAATAACCATATTACAGCCCTAAATGTGAAAAAAAAACTCATTAAAACTTACCTCAAAGGGGTCAAAAATACTGCTTAAGGTCTCGTAGCCACCTTTTCGAATGAAATTATATTAAATGCATAACGGCAAGGTTCAAACAATAAAATAAAAATCAAGAGGATCCTTCATTCTAACTATTTCCTGAAAATAAGTATTTTCCTGAGTTTCCAGGGCAAAATTTTCATAATGAGGCTCTGAAAACCCACAAGTGGCCGATAAGAAGCCATTGTATCCTTGGAAGTGTTCCGGTGTGGATATGGATCTATATTTCTTTAAAAATTAATAATTTCAATTTAGAGCAATATGGCTTATGATAACGGACTTATTTTTAGCTTGAACTTGAAGATTTTATAATCGGCATCACGTAAGCTATTAACAAAACGGCACCATAAGCAATACTACACGACAAATTTTGGTTTTATTGCAGGGAAGAATCCCAGAACGCGTTAGTTTCAAGATTTAATGATTCCAAGTGGCCTCCAAGATCGTATGATTTGACGCCGATAGACTTTCTCTTATGGGGCTGCATAAATATTGTGCTAACGCAGTATGTGTCTGAATTCTCCCTTCCATCTATTTCCTTGTAATAAAATCATTCTTTTCAAATCCACACTCCAAATTAAATAAATCCAACGACCTCTCAAATATCTCTTTGATATAATCATTGGTATTTCACAGGGAAGTATATTTTGTCCTATCCACTACACCATTTATTTGCTAAATATTCTGATGATAACGCCTTGTCTTGCATCTATCAAAAATCTTCTTTATGCTAAATCAAAGTCCTCCAGAACTATGGTACTTTATCAAGTGCAGATTAAATGTGAACAACAAACGCAAATGTGAACATATATTTTTCTCCCTTCAACTAAGATTATTTTTCTTTCATTTTTTTTTATAATGGAAAATATTTATACAAAAACCCATTAACCAAAAACCCAAATCTAAAAAGTAACAATTTTAGTTCAAAAAGTGCAAAATACTATCCTTCCATATAATACGGAGTAGATACATTAACATAAAACAAAGATCAAAGTAAATTTTCTTTTGATAATTATTATTTGTTTTTTTTTCACATAAAATAAAAAAAAACATAAAAGAAAATATTTTTATTAAATAATTCTTCAAATCACACCCACTTTAATTGAGGGAAATATCTTCTTTTTTCTTTTTAATGAAAAAATATACAATTTGTTAAAAGCCGAGAGAAAATGTTCTACCAAATTTATGGAGAACGTTTCATATTTAAAAATCTATAAAACAAAAACATGTGTAGACATTTTCAACAAAATATAAAAACAATTTTTAATATATATTTACACAAAATATTTTTTGTTGGAAAAATTTTTTCTCTTTCTTCTTCTTGTATTTTCTTTAGAACTTTGACAGCTACTTTAATGGTAATTTGTCATTTGCAGATCGTTTTGACTGGTTGCACACAAATTGTACAAATCTTTTGAACTTTGAAAAATTTTCATATTTCTTCCTTAATTTCTTCCATCTTAATTTGTTGTGTAGGTTAGCCAAAAAAAAAACCGACGACAACCTGTGCGTGCTCTCACCTAATTTTATCTGCTTTTAAAAAGTGTATCTTATTTTTTCCTTGCATTTTTTTTTGTAGACAAATAGAAAATTAAACACTTTTCTTTTTTTTGAGAAAATTGATTTTTTTTTTTAGAAAATAAATAACATCTAAAGGAATGTTAATGACAAGTAATTTGTTAGTAGATGCATTGGGGTTTTTTTTGTCAATATTTTGAGTATCGTTAAAATTTGGTCTCATATTTTGAAGGGTACTAAAAGTAATTATCTTTTTTTTTACTCATAAAAAATGACTACTTTTTTTTATTAAAAATAAAAATTGATTGAAAAAATTTTTTAGTAAATTATTTTATAAAAAAAATTCCCTTTTTTTTAAATTCTATCAGAATTTAATTTTAATCAATATTAAATCAAAATTTTAATAGCAAAGCCTTAACTTAAGTTGTAAAAACTTAAGGACTGAACTTATTGAAACAACAAAAAAAACTAAATGACAGTATAAATTATGTCTACATAAAAAAATCTAAACAAATGTATGCTAATAGTACGATTTTTTGCCGCTTTTGAGATAATTTCGACAGAAAATTGCGTATACATATACGAAAATCTGACGTTCGGGATCAGATAAGATGTAATTTTTGAATTGTTAAAACTTTAGGGCTGAAGCTGTTGAAACAACAACAAAAAAAATTCATTTGAAAATGGAATGTTTCGAATCGCAAAAATTTTCAATTCTCCAAAAACAAAATCTGTTTTAAACGAAATTTAAAAAAAAAATCGCTGATTAAGTTTGAGCATTCTGCGCATCCCTGGAAACTCAAGAGCTTCCCTCTTTCTGCATACCAACTTGTTATCAATCAAAATCTCTCCCAACATCATTACCAAGTAACAGAGACTATTTTAACCGGAGTACCACAAGGTAGATTCTTTGGTCCCATTTTATATACAATAATATCCATTATTTTTTTATTTCAACATTTTATTTAACATGGTTCGGATTGTCCGATTTGGATCAAATATGTGACGTTTTTTTACTATTTTTTTGTCATTTTAAAGATAACTTCAGAGTACCTCTATCATAGAAGCCCTGGTCTCTATTGGCGACAAACTCGACTAAGCGATTTTTTAAATCTTCTCTCGATGTCAATTTCTCATCACTAAAGAAGTTTTACAATATAAAAAAAAAAAAACATGGTAATCGCTAGCTGCCAGGTCCGAACTATAAAGGTGGGTGCATCAAAACTTTCCAACCAAGCTGTCGGAGTTTCTGGCGAGTCACTATAGATGTTAAATGATTCCTTAATTAGATGATTTCTATCCAGCCCCATTAAATGCACAGTAAAACCTTCCTGGTCGTTAATCCTGGTTTGGACACCGTAATTGACTGGGACAGCATTGGGACCATATACACCATTCATAATTTCAGTCGTCTGCCTTGCATTTTAGACTTTATCAAAGCAAAATTGTAAAATATACAAAAAATTTCCCTTTGGTAACTTCTATCTTTTACACCCTACAACTGACAACTGAATCGACAATCAAAAAAACTGTAAAAGAATTTTTTTATTGTATTACGAAATGTCACTTTTCCAATGAGCACAAATCTGTACTGGTTTGATCAAAAAAATATGTTCACATTACTTTCACTCTTTGCCAGGGGCAATCTACCCCTTCATATCTTAACGGCAACATGGTGGGTTACTAAGGATTTCACACAGACATGAGATTAATAACAATAAATAGTAAACTTTTATTAAACAACTCGATTAGAAAACCCATTTGGACTTATAGAAGGGAACCTTGTATTTGCAATTCCTATCGTATGCAGTACTAGTAATCCGGTTTATCCTACCAGCACAATCAACTTATAAAGGGAATTTTTCTTATATTACTTTTCGCATAAAAACTCATCGGAAACTTAAGAGGCAGTAGCTTTGAGATTCATTAGAATCTACCAAATCTCGTTAGTTATAGAAATGCCAATGGATTTTTAGTTCCACTTCATTGCTCCACAATATGCTAAATTAATTTGTAACGTAAATCTACTTGTTACACAATATATTTCCAGTTGTAGATATCGATAGAGCTACTAACACAAACCGGAATCAAATTGCAATTCTAAGCTAAATCAGTTAAGGACGAAGCAATCAAAATGCAATCAAAACACATTGGCAATTCTAGGCAGACGAATTATGATCGAAGATGATTGTACTACTACTACTACTACTGCTACTGCTATTCATAAGAAGAGAATTGAGAAGTAAAATTTAATAGAACATGTCTAGACAGCTTGAGTATATGAATGCGGATGATTCTATTCGATTCGAAGAAGGATCTATGTGACCATTCATATGAATATACCTCTTGGGACGTCGAGAAATGAATAGTCAGCAAAAAGCATGGACTTCACATCCCCAAAGACTATTCACTATACAATCACCATCCCTTTCCATCCATCCATTAATCCATTCACTCTCGATATCTTAAATCGACTAGACTAGGAATCTCTGTCTAAACATCAGCCCACTTCCACCTCTACCCAACCCAACTAGTAGTAAATTTGTAAATAGTACAATTTCCTATGCGTTGCGATACATTCCCAGATGATAACTAGACTGGCCACCAAAAAAAATGAATCAAGAAATTTACTTATAAAATCGGAAATCCGCTCCGACTAACTATTGTGTCCATTTACATATTATTTTGTCCAATTTTGGATATGGAATATCTCAGCACTCCTCCCTCCTAATATGGTTATGATTTTCTTAGGTCAAAACTTTTTTTCTCAGTTCTTTACTAACGATTATTACCAACAAATCATATCACCTTTTGTTGTAGATTCGGCAAACTTATCTTATATTTCTAAAGTGTAGCTTTCAACTTGAACAGTTAAAATATAATAAGGACAATTTTTATTTTTTCAGAATACGATTATGAAAAATAAAAATATTCACCAACGAAATTTTACTTTTGAAAGAAATTTTTTCAAATCAAAGGTTATCAATTTAGTGATTCAGAAAGTATAGTCCTGTCATTTAACCGCTGACAAACATATATCTGTATAGGTTTTGGTAGTAATTATTAAGCTTGAACTTTGCCATTTCCGATTAAATACAGAAAAAGGCTGTGAAATTGTAAATTACTTATCACAAAAATATTCTCTGCCATAGTTATTTTTTGAATCTTCATGTTTAGGTCAAGGTAAAAGCCTGAAGCTTTATGATCAGGGCGATTCTCGAATGTGGGGCTCTGAAAAGCCACAAGTTACTGTCGAGAAGCCACTATATCCATCGAAAATTCACTATATGGTGTGTATTTTGATCTGAATGTGACCGTATTTATGATCAGGCCGATTCTCGAATAAGCTTTATTATCCGGCCGATTCTCGAATATGAGGTTCTGAAAAGCCACAAGTAACCACTGTCAAGAAGCCACTGTATCCTCAAAAATTCACTATATGGTGTGTATGTTCATCTGAGCGCTAGAATTGAACATTTTTTCCTGTCTAAACTTGAAGATTTTAATCTAGATCATTAAAATGGAACCATAATCGACAAAACATCATAAATATTGGCTTTATTGCACACAAAAATTTCCTAGAATGCGTAATTTCGAGTTTTGATTATAATAGTTTGCCTTAATAATCGTACGATTTGACGCTGTCGGACTTTTTATTAGTCCTCAAACTTTAAAGCATTTAAAAACCAACATCTCTCGACGAATGTCCGAATTCCAGCCCGAATTATGAGCAAAAGTCATTTTAAAATTACCTCAAATGAATTGACTTCCTAAGGGGTGATTTTATATTTCCTGTATAATGGCAGTATATAAGCAATATTTTCAAATATAAATTTTATCAAAATCTAAATTTTAAACATGTTCAATTTAACATTTACTTTCCGAACCACAAATCGGATAACCCTTTATATTAAGTACACGTCGAAGTATATGCGAAACCGGATGTGCGCTTGCCGTGGCCACCAACCAACCAAGTTGGTCAAAGCCAATTAGTACTGAGATATGAGCACAAAATCGGATTTGCTATTTTTGCCTCTGCGCTCACCAAAGTATGAATGAAAATTTTTCTCATTTTCTCCAAGTAATAAAAAAGCTTTCTCAAAAAAAACTAGTTTTGCTGACAGCAGAATTAATACTAAAAAAAAAAAGAAGAGAAAATAGTTTTTTTTTACTCTTCCTTTTACTAAAGCTATTTCGTGTTTGATTGACTATTTTCTCAAATTTATTTCTTGAAATTTTCTTTTCTTAACGGATGTTTTTAATATAAAATGTTATAGCTTTTTGACGTAATTTGAATTTGTGCGCGAAAAAGCGGCGTAAATATTTTAAAAACAAAAAAAAATTGGAAATATTTGGAAAATGAAAGAAGGGCAATTAAAAAAAATTACTTAACATTTACAAAAAAATTAATAGGAAATATTTTCTATAATGAATTTGCTGTAAATTTATTTTTGAGGGTTGAAAAAACCGACCACCTAATGCGGAAACGGATGAATTTGTTAAATATTTTTTCTATTGTTTTTAAAATAATTTTTTTTAGAAATAATTTTCCAAAAAAAAAATTTCTCTTTTGAAAGGAGGTATTTTTAATGTAAATTTTTTTTTAACAAACTCGTAAATCTAAAATATTTGAAAGCCTTCACTATAAGGTCAATATTTATTGTACTTTTATTATAATTTATGAATTTTAACAGAACATAAAAGAAAATATTTCTAGTTTTATCTACACTTTTCGATCTAAGTTTTTATGGTTTTTATTAGTTATTTTTTCACTATTAAGTGTTGCTTTTTGATATAATAAAAAATTTATTTACTTAAACTAACTTAAATAATAGCATTAGATTTTTTTTTTCTTCGGTAAAATAAAATAAACATAAAAGAATAATAGCCAAAGCTTATTAGAAGAATGTTTTTAAAAAGACAAAGAAAAAAACATTTTTTTAAAAGAATTTTTTTATAATGTTTGTTTGGATTTTAAACAAAATTATTTATGGAGCTTTCAAATGTTCTAAGAAATTTTTTTAATTCTTTGAAGATTGGCACAATTGTTATTCTTCTATTTCATACTCTATGACACATCAAAGGCTCGCTGACACATTATTGTGCTTACGATGACACGCTTAAATATTTACCATCGTCAACCGTTCATATTTACAATAATTTACGTGCGAAAAGTATGCGAATTAAATAAAAATAAAAAACTGATGACATAAAAAAAGTAAATGTTTATTTACGCATACATAAAATGTTATTTGTGGACTTTCTCTACGTGTTTATGTAAATTGTCATTAAAATGAGTTGTGTGCGAATGAAATGTGTTCTAATGGAAAACCTGCTAATAATAATAACAGAGAGACTAAGAGAAAGAGAGAGAAAGTTGCGGTCTTAGATTAAAGAATACCTGCATAGGCGGGTACATCAGATTTTTGTTATACGCAACTTTCTGGCTGAATTATTTGCAAAAGCGGCGAGAAATCGTACTGCTAGCATACATTTGTGTAGATTTTTTTATGTAGACATAACCTCCACTGACATCTAGTTTTCGTAATAGGAATTTTTTTTTATGTAGAAAAATTTTTTTCTAACACCCACCGATTTTTTTTTTAATTTAATTTTTTTTAGTTTAGATTAAGTGAGTGAAAATGAATTTTAATTATGCTTTTGGAATCAAATAAATTTCCATTACGAAAACTAGATGTCAGCAGTGCATATTATGTCTACATAAAAAAAATATACACAAATGTATGCTAGCAGTACGGTTTCTCGCCGCTATTCAGACAATTTAAACAGAAAATTGCGTATACTCGTACATATATAGGGTTTTCCAATAAGAGTGATATGATTTCTAAGTAACGTTTCGGCCATTTGTAATATGTCATGATCTGTCATTTTTTACAATTTCATCATGGAGAGACATACGCAAGAACAACGTTTACAAATTATTCAATTTTATTATCAAAATAATCGTTCTCCAATTGCAACTTTTCGTGCGCTCTTGCATCAGTATAAAATTGTTATCACTCAAGAACTGAAACCATTGGACCACCGTAAACGTTGTGAATTTGCTGATTTTGTCTTGGAACAACTTGAAAACGATAAGGATTTTTTTAAGAATATCATCTTCTCCGATGAGGCTCACTTTCATGACCGGTAAATAAACAAAACTGTCGATTCTGGTGCGAAGAAAATCCACAAATTATTCATGAACAGCCATTACATTCACCTAAATTGACAGTTTGGTCCGTACTTCTTTCGAAATGAAGCTGGTAACACCGTTACTGCCAATGGAGAGCGGTATAGATCGATGATAACCAACTTTTTATGGCCGAAATTGGAAGAAGTTGATCTTGACAATATCTGGTTCCAACAAGATGGGGCTACGTGCCACACAGCACGTGCAACAACCGAATTATTGCGAGAAAAGTTTGAAGATTCGATTATTTCAAGAAGTTGTGATTTAACACCATTAGACTATTTCTTGTGGGGTTATTTGAAGTCATTGGTCTTTAGCATACTCTCTTCAAGCTTTATGTGTAGAAGTCAATATTGAACGTGCTATTCATGACATACGACTTGATTTAGTGGAAAAAGTGCTCAAAAATTTGGTTCATCGAATTCGTTCCTGCAAAAGAAGGCATGGAGGCCATTTGAATGACGTTTTATTCAGAACTTAATTGTATCGATTGTACTTCACGTTAAATAAAAAACATTTGAATTTCCTTAACAATTAGTGTATTTTTTTTTTAAAGAAATCATATCACTCTTATTCGAAAACCCTATACTAAAATCTGACGTTAATCCAAGTTATTAGCTAAATGCATCCATCCCATAAGATGTAAATTAATTTTATGATTCAGAATATAAAAAAAAATGCCAAAAAAAATCGAATTATTGCAAAATTCATTAACTAGAAATAAATTCAAATTAACAAAATTTGATAAATGTGTTAACAAAAAATCAGAAAATTATTTTTTTAGTTTGGAATAAATGAGTTAAAATGAATATTAATTATGCTTTCGGAATTCAATAAATTTCCATTACGAAAACTAGATGTCAGTTGTGGGTGTTATGTCTATATAAAAAAATCTACACAAATATATGCTAGCAGTACGATTTCTCGCCGCTTTTGCAAATAATTTAGCTATAAAATTGCGTATACATAAACGAAAATCTGACGTATGGGCATATCCAGATTTTCTTTAATCCAGGATCTTAGCTAAGTGCATCCATCAGATAAAATGTAATTTAATTTTATGATACAGAATCTAAAAAAAAATTCAAATAAATGTCAAAAAATTCAAAGTATTGCAAAATTCATTAAATAAAAATAAATTTTGACAAATGTGTTAACAAAAAATCAAATGCAATTTATCACATTCTGTTTATTTATTTAATTTGCAAAAAAAATATATAATTTATGAAAATTTTTAAATTTCATTAAAAACAACGTTTTTTTTTTGTTTTTTACAAAATAAAATTTAATGATAATAAAATATAAAAACAAATTTAAATTATTTATTACTATTTAAAAGATTACGAATATTTTGACTATCTTCTTTTACAATAAGATAAGTTATATTGTATATTTGAATCAACAGAAAAAAAAACTAAATAAAATGTAAATATTTTTCTGCCTATAAATTCATTTATTGGATTATAGGGGATTTACCATTACGGACAGATGGAATGTGCTCTATACTATAAAAGCGGTGGGTGTATATTTAAATTAATTTTTTTTTTAAGAACACTTTAGTAAATATTTAAATTTTATTAACTTTCAGAGTTTGTTTTTAATATAAAACTTTGTTTTATTTTCCTTGTCACTATTCTTGCCAACAGGCTTTAAAAAAATCATCAAATTCTTGTCGCGTTTTATTTAAAAAAAAAATAATACATATTCAAAAAAAAATTCCGAAAATCTTTCAAGAAATTAACAATCTCCGAGACAGTGTGGAGATTTTCAATTAAAAGTGAATCAAATGAAATGTCAAGTTTTTAATAGAATAAATTTAAAAAAATTAATACATTTTCCTACTATTATTCACTTGTCATTTGATTGTATTTAAAAAAAAAAATTTTCCTTCTGGAAATAATTTATATTTACGCCTAAAGAGAATCTTTTGATTTCTCAAGTGGAAAAGTTTCAACGTGAATTTGAAAAAAACCCAAGTTAATAATCTCCCAATTAAAAGAGCGAAGAAAAAAGAAATTGAGAAAAGGACATTTTTTCTCTTTAAAGTTTTTTTTTCTATTTTATTTGAAGAAAAAAAAAGTCCGACTATATAGAATTTCCTAAACATTAATCCGTGTTAATCCTATTGACTTATACAAGTCTTTGACAAAAAAAAAATTTCTTTTCCCAATTTCCTTCTTTCCTATTATTATTTAGGGTACGTGATTTTTTTCCCTTATTTTTGGTTTTGTGTATTAAAGGAAATCTCTTTTATTTACTGTTGATATCAACGCCAACCAAAAAGCCCCAATAGTGTTTGGGGAAAAACTTCCTCAAGTTGTCGGCAATGGATCAAATCCAATTTTAAGTTTGCAAATCCCACTGAGTGTTCTGTAAACGAATACCAAATCATTTTGAATATCCTTTCTTTCAAGTATACCGTTGAGGGTGTAAATTCAATTGAATTCTAGACGCTGACTGACTGGGGCAGTTATTTCACTTTTCAAAGATTTCGTCAAAACCAGAGATTTTGACTTCGTTTAGTTCATCAGTTTGTTATTGGTGGTTTTCACATTTTTCGTAAATTTCCTTACTGCCTTTTGCTTTTGTAAATAAATTTTTTTGTATATAAAGAATCCCTAAAAAACCGTAATTTTTTTTTCTACAATAAGAATGAGTTTTTTTTCTTTTTCCTTTCTGAAATTGATTTTTCTTTTCTATTTTCTTAAGCATCTATCAACTTAGATTTGAGTCAATATTATCGATTAGCCAATTAAAAACTATTGTTTAGGAAAATTAACACAAATCGGCTTTAGAAGAAAAGACAGAAAAAAACATTTTTTTTTATTATATTGTTTTTTTTTGTTTAATTTTAATAATATCTAAAACTAAAGATACCGTGCATCTAAATCACAATTTTCGAATGCCATTGGTTCGCTGTCAAATCGAAGAGTTCGCCAGTATAAAAACAATAATCGTGTAAGTGCATGATTTTTGCGCGTAGACATGCAAATTTTAAAAGTGATAAGAATGTAAAAGTTATTTTGCGCATCGTTTTTTTTTTGACCTTTGACAGTTTCCATGTTTACTGTACGCCTGAAAGTTCATTCATTGGTATTTATTTTAAAAATTTTATCTAATTTCTTTTACTTCAACATTTATAATATAAAATTTAGAACTATTTTCTTATATGCTAAGTGAGAGATTACTTGATGAAAATTTAAAAGAAAAAATAGCAAAAACTAGTGTGGAAAAATCGTTTGCATATAAATTTTTTAAATATGTTAAAATTAATATTGAATTAAATGTTAAAATAAAATACAAAATGTTTACGAAAAAAAAATGTTTTTGAAATTCTCTTTTTGCTCGCCAAAATTGTGCGCGCATCGCAATTAATTACACTTGCAGATGATCATACAAGTGATTACACTATGATTCGACTGATCGTTAAATACACAAGTTTTATTTGCCACGAACCTCCATTATCCCATGCACGAGCAAAATACGTACATGCTCGCGTATATGTGACACTGTCAGACGAGCAAAAAATTGAAAATTCCCCCAAAAAAATAACGTTTGTCTGAGTAAGTTGTAATGAGGATATTATAACATGAAGAGGATATCGAAACTGTAAATATTGTACAGAATAGATGGTCAAGGACACAAACAATTATTTTTTGTCAATTAATGATTTTTTGAGCCCAAGCGATTCGGTAGCATTTTGAATCTGGAAATTATGACAAAAACTGCGTCAAATCGGATGAAAGTTAATAGAAAAAATGTTTTTTATAATATGAGAAAATGTTCTAAGGTCCAGAGGTAAAGAAGATTTGCGATTTAGATGCGCGGTCTAGTGCTTGTAGAGAAATTTGTGGTTGTACAATGCCGATTCCATCAATAAAAAAAGCATAAACCGTTTAGACAATCAAAAAAAAAATGGGAATTCCTTTTTGATCGCCTAAATTACACATGCATCGCAATTAATTACTGTTTATTAAGAAAATAAATTCAAGCGATTGCACTATGATTAAATAGATAATCAAATACACAAGATTTGTTTGCTGTGAACGTGCACAGTCCAATGCACGTGCAAAGTTCGTACATGCTCGCGCATTTATTGTTTTACACTGTCACAGGCGCAAAAAAGGGGCAATTTCACCTTTAGATCGTACACGGTGTAGTTTAAGCTTAAATGGTTACCAATTTGGTGCTTTGGAAAGTACAGCCCTGTCATTTGACAGTTTCTAGATAATAATGTCATTCAAGGTTAAAGGTTTGCAATTTAATTTTATCTACACAAAAAAAGTCGTTAAAATTGTAAAAACTTTCTATAAAAGTGCTGATCGTATCGTAGACATGCTTTTTTTTGAATCGTCAACATTTAGCGCTATGACCTTGTTAATCACGACCATATGTGGTTTTGACAATTTAATTAAAATCTGAATATGAAGTGTATGTTATTTAAATTTACTTTTTTAAATTAGAGAAAAATTAGATAACCATTTGCATATAATTTATAATGGGCAGATTTTTTTTTAACACCACAAGAATGGAAGCATGGTAGTGAATAGTTGGTTTTTCTTTAAAAAAAAAAGTGTCAGAAGGTATTTTTTATTATCGCGATTATGAGGCTATTTGGTGACCTCATATTACGTCAGCTTACTTAGTAAAACTGGCCGATAGTTTTTTGGAGGAAGCAATCGGAAGTGGTAACATTCTATGGGACATATTAGATATTTTAAGGAAATGAAAAAGAGGACTTGCAAATCAAGGAAAAGGATTCATATTAATTTGAAATATGAAAAATGCGGAGTTGAACACAACAGAAAAAATGGCATAAAGGACGGGGACTTAGCTATCGAAATCAAATTCTAAAAAGTTTCCTTGTAATTAAAAAAGATTATTTACCATACATCACAAAATGAGTACATAAAACTAACTCAATCTTCTGGAAATAAAAATAACAACAAAAAAACTAAATAGCAGAACTAGTGTTTTATAATATATTGTACATACATCGACAAATACTAATACGATGATAAAAATTCCTCTATCCCTCCTTTTATTATAAGCTACAGTTAGTATTTTTTTATATCCCTCTTAAGGACCTACTTCTTATAGATTCCTTTTTTAATCCAATTCCCCAAACTCTACATTCTTTTTTTTTTATGTTAAACACAAAACTTTACAACAAAATAAAACGAAAAAAAAAAACAATCAAAATCCGTATTTTGATTAAAATGTAAAAACGTTACCATCACTGAATACAAAACATATCCTTCTAAATACACACACACACACACACGTTATATAAAAAACACACATTTCCTGTTATTTGTTCTTGTACCCAATAAGCTCCCTCATTGACCCAATTAAACTATGTACAGGATTTTCTATAAAGTTTCAATGAGTTTTTGGGAATGCACACACTCCTCTCATACACATACGTGCGCACATACGTTTCGTGTTATTACCTTTCATATCCTGTGCTCCAGAATTGGTGGGGCTCCGTAACATTAAAATGAAAGACATGAAATTCCCTACGAAGGATGAAATTTTGCACATATTTTTTTTTGTTGAAATCTCTTCAAAAATACCATTCTATAAATTCCCTTGAAATTTAAATTAAGCACGATGTTTTTTTTTTTTGGGGAGTCCTGCCTTTCTTCTTTTACTGTAACGCTACTACTTGATTTTGATATTATTTATTCATAAACAAATTGGATCTCATACCTGTGCCATATGTGAATACTATGAGCGTGATCTAAATTTGGTATTCATTAATCGAATACGAATATTCGTACAATATTTTCAGTTTTAGATGAGTACTAGAAATAATAATAATGCTTTGTCGAAAGGTGTTGATTTGAATTTTGATAAAAGAAAATTTCACAAGCCATGCAGAAAATATGTTCTTATTTCCATTCTTCGTCAAATTGAAAATCTTAAAAAAGAAGGAAAATTCTCAAAATATTAAATTTGGATTATTATTATCGAAAAAAAATAGATTGAGCTACTAAAAGTATAGAAAAAAAAAGGAAATAATTTTAATATGAATTGGAATAAAATGCATGAGTAAGAAGGTAACGTTTAGTGAACGACGAGACTTCAAATGGCATGTAATTGGAATAAAAATTCTTATCAATTGACTGGCACTGGCGCCAAACATTTTAAACTTTTCAACACGATTGAGATTTTTTTCACTTTCCTTCGTTCAACAAAAAGTTAATGATCCACAAAGTTGATAATTCTCTTCGTAAGTAAAGGCTCAAACACGATTTCGACGTCAAAATTTTTTTTAAATCCATCACAATCTCATGGGAGCGCACACACAATTGCGACAAGTGACGGTGATGTGACTTAAATTGTCGATTCAAGTTTAGTTTCTAATTGTTCCGTTCTCTTCGTGGTACTGCCATTTCAGCGCTGGTTTATATGGCAGTATTTTTTATTCAAAAATTTGATTGAAATTAAATTATATTATTAATTTTTTTAAAAATAAATGTGCAATATTTTTAATTGAAAATCTTAAAATACTTTGATCTTATCTCTATTCAAATTCATTTCCCGCACCCACCACTTCTGTTTTCATCATTTTAGATAGAATAAACAGAACCCATGTATTAAACATAATAATTTTTAAAATTTTCAAAATTCGATTTAAATATACAATATTTTTGTGTGTCAATTTTCTTAAAAAAATTATGATTCAGCTGAAAAGTTAAATGATGTTTCTTTACTCGTGTTTAATTTGTTGAAGCGGATGAGATTCTTGAACGATTTTAATCATCTTTGAATTGTGTTTGGGGATAAAGGTCTATCTTTCTCGCTATATATTCTTCAGGTTTTTTTTGTGCCGTACATTTATATACCAAATTAAATCAAACAAAATCGCATATTATCAATGAATATGCAACAAATTCTTCAATAGCGAGAAGAAAACTTCCATTTATTGTTCTTCCAATTTTTTTCCAACTATTTCAATCGATATTGTTGAAAACATTCTTAAGCCCCCTTCACATGACGCTTTTTTTCCCTTTTCCGATGCTAGAAATTACGTAACCAATTCGAAATTAGTGTTTATTAAAGAAAATGGAATATTTAAAAAAATTATGGCAAATAATATCAATAATATTAAATTCGCAATTAATTTTACGTAACGAGTTCAAAAATAAAAGGTGTGTTTAGTTTTGCTATTATTTTAACGGGAACCAATGAGAAAACATTATCTTGTCACGTGGGCTACATGAGTAAATGACACAATTCGTTCCGTTCATATATGTGTCATTTGTACACAGCTAGAAATCCAACCTTAAAAAAAAAACATCGTGTGAAGCCAACTCGAACAAACACTATTACAAAATTAAGCCAGCCTGAAAACCAGTATCGAATCTAGCAAGAAAAGATGCAGGAAAAATAGCATCGTGTGCAGACGGCCTTATTCAACTCAATCGGCTAGTTTATACTAGTCAGCATGATGTGACATCACCAATGCACATCATGCTCACAAAAAAGATCCAAATCGCGATATCTAATCTACATTTTACGTTTGTAAGAAAATCCACATCCAAGAGGTGCTTCTGGTGCTGTTGGTTTGGAGTTTTCTTTTATCCTGTGGAGTTGTGATCATACATAAAAAGACAATACTAATTGGTGTGCATTGAAAGGAGGAAATTTTTTTTTGAAGAGGGTAAAAAAGAGACTGCACTCAAAAATATATCGTCCTTAAAGAGATTGTTTGTGTAAAAATCAATCTAGTCGCAAGGAAAGTCTGAATTTTTAATATTTTAATAGAGCAAAAGTTAAATAGTTAATTATTTAATGGCATTTCAAACATACTGATCCTCCTGTATACATGTTAGTGAGTAAATCTTCAGTTTCATCTGAATTTTTGAAATGAAAACAATTTGGGAGATTTTAAATGGAACATTTAGAACAGAAACACACAGGATTTATTACATGAATTTTAACTTTTTTTTAATGGTTACAAGAATTTCCATTTTATTTTAGCAGCAATAAAAAAAACTGAAAAGCACTTAGTGCCGAAAACAAGCATTGAAATTTTTTGAGTCTAGAAATATTTTTATATGCACTTTATTGGTGTTAGTGTGTTAGTGCCCAGTTGCAGTAAAATTATAAATTGAAAAACAGTGTTGACTGTCAACTTGAAAATTCCATTTCCTAAAATGAGTTATTACGCGAAAGGGTATTGCCTAGCATAAACTAGCACAACAAGTATTGTTGAACTTTCTTTTTTTTTTAAATCAATCAACATTGTCGATACTATAACTTTTTTGGTTAAATCAGCATTATTGAAAATCTTCCTTTAATTCAGTCAACATTGTTGATAATATATTTTTTTTGCCTCAACCGACATTATTAAAAAAATATTTTTTTTATAATTTTAATGTAATCAATATTGTTGAAAATGTTTATTTTTTAATCAATCAACTTTTGTCGAAAATTGTTTTTATATTCACTCAATCAGCATACTCGATAAACATTGTTGAATATTCTCTTATAATTCAATAAATATTGTCGATAACTCATTTTATTTGACAAAATTAACATTGTTGAAAATATTTTTTTGTAACTCAATCAACAACATTGTTGAAAATATTTTTTTTTATAAATTCAATCAACATTGTTGAACATGGTTTTTTATTGACTCAATTAATATTTTATTTTACTCAATGAATATGCTTGAAAGTGTCCTCATTTCACTCAATCACCATTATTGACAGCGTTCTTTTTTCTGAATCAATTTTAAGATATTCCTTTTTAACTCAATTAATCAACACCGTTAAAAATGCTCCCTTCTAAATCCAATCAACGTTCTTGACAATGTCCTTATTTCACTTACTCACAAGTAGTTCTAGTTGTCATAATCTACACCACCTCGAACAAATGAGTAGTTCGCATGCGTAGTTAAGCCATAAAATTTACGGTAGGGTATTTTAGTTCCCGAACTGGAAATAGATGGCTTAGCGGGTTCATTGGTTATGTTGAAGAGTCATATTTTTGTTAGTATTATTTATGTGTGAATAAACTCAGTTTTTATTGTTTATGTGTGAGTGAACTCAGTATTGTTGTTGACTATTTTGAGGTTATATTTTACTGCTGTCAGTATATTTTGCATTTCTATGGGCATCTACTCGCAAGTACTTGTGAGTAGCAAAATTGGTCCAATGGAATACAACTATTGTCGATAACACATTTTTTTTGACTCAACCGACATTGTTGAAAATGTTTTTTGATTCAATCAACATTGTTGAAAATATTTTTTTGTAACTCAATCAACAATATTGTTGAAAATAGTTTTTTAAATAAATTCAATCAACATTGCTGAACATGTTTTTTTTTTCAACCCAACCAACACTGTTGAACATATTTTTTTTAACTCAATCAATATGCTTAAAAATCTTTTTTTTAATTAATCAACAATATTGACAACGTACTTGTTTTCCCAATCAACTTTGTTAAAATATTCCCTCTCAACTCAAACAATGAACATCGTTGAAAATCCTCCATTTAAAGTCAATCAACATTATTGACAAGGTCCTTATTACACTTATTCAATATTGTCGATAACCAATTTTTTTAACTCAATCAACATTATTAAAAATATTTTCTTTTATAAATTCAATCAACATTGTTGAAAATATTTTATTTAACTCAATCATTATTCTCGAAAATGTCCTCATTTCACTCAATCAACATAATTGACAATGTCCTTTTTTCTCCCAATTAACTTTGTTAAAATATTCCCTGTCGACTCAATTAATCAACATCGTTGAACATTCTCCCTTTAAATTCAATCAACATTACTGACACCGTCCTTATTTCACACAATCAACATAGCCATCAACATATCACAAAATGTTCAACACCGCCAAATAATTGAGTCGAAAAAGAGCAGAAAAACTAAAGAGAAAACTAAAATTAATTATTGAAAATAGACTAATGAGAGTAAAAGAAGAAAAATCACATATACTCATATGTTAATATATATTATAGATAAATAGAAAATGGGCAAAAATAATAAATAAGAGCTGGTCCGTCGTAAATAATATTAAATAGCACATGCTCCTTTCGAAATGTTAACATCTGTAGAATGCTTGTTTCGATTTGAAAACCTCATTTAGTTTTGGTGATGAAAAATTATCTCAATGAGTTTATTTTTCGTGTATTCCGCTCAGTCCCCTCCCACTATCGCTCACCCGCTTTCCTCTCACACATTCATAACAATTCTTCGGGTGGGCACAAATTTCATTTCAATTTAAATTGTTCACAATTTATCAACATCAATATCAACATTTAATGAAAAGACAAAAAAAAAACAAATAAAAACAAAATACATTTTTTAAAAAAATGCGTGACTATCTATGTGTGTGTGTGTGCGTGGGTAATTTGCGTGCGTTCGGTTGATGAGTGTGTAGATATTGTGAATTATGGAATACGTGTGACATTTGGTTTTTGTTTGTTTCGTTTCCAAAATGTTCTCAAAACCAATTGATTTGTGTTGGGAAATCGTTCTGCGAATACGCATCATCACCACAATCGAAAATAAACAGGAAATATTACTGAGCAAATTGATAAAAAGAATTTTGATGCGAGCGTCTTTGTGAATTTTATCAAATAAATCAAATTCAATGAAATTATTTCCAGTCTTTTTTGCCTCTGCTGATTCCCGTACAGAAAAGAATTTTCTTTTTCTGTTTAAAAGAATTCGCCTCAATTAGACAGATAGAATTGACGCAATCTCGTATAGTCATTCTAATAAATATTTAAATACGTTCCAAAATTGGCATGAACTGTTTTTTTTAAAACCTCAAATCTTAAATTACCAAAAAAAAAAAAAAATTGACGGGCAAAATTTTTATAAAATATAATAGATATAAATTTTTAGCGATAGCCTTGTTGCCTAAGTTTGTGGCTCTTCAAATGACTCGGTTCCCGATTGCACAGGGTTTCAAAATCATGTTGGTATCCTCAGCGGCTATGGGCGAGATGATCAACTGGCAAGGGAGGCCGTCCATCGTCATATGCTCACTGTAATACCAAAATTGCATATTTTAAACATCTTTGACCATGCATGCGTAGACAAAAAGACTGGAACAACAAAGGTTGGAAGATTATTTTTCACACATTGGCAAATTATAGTAAAGCCAGTCTTCTAGTCTGATCAACAACCACTCCGAAATTTTAGGCAAGAGACTTCTCAGAATTTGGATTGAGCCATGATTAACTCTTCTGGCCGCTCCCAATGTAATATTTAAGTTACGAAAGGGTTATTTTTTTTCAATTTGTGGTTCGGAAAGAAAATTTAAAAACACAATTAAAATTCAGATTCAAATAATCGCAACGAAAGTTCTTGTATTGTAAAACTAGATTTTTTTTTCTGGTAATTTTTGTTGATTTTTTTGCATATTTAGAGCTGAAATTAGGCCATAACTTGATGGATGTTTTAAGCTTTTAAATGTTCTTTAGTTTGAAAATATTCAAATTTCAATACAAGAAAATAGTCAACGTTATTAAATCAAACGAATTTGAAGACCAAATCGTGAAATAACATGTCCTAAAAACTTTTGGTCCAATAATGTCAAAATTTGTCTTCTTTTGGGACCTGTTTAAACCTTATATAGTCCAGATTAAAATTTTCAAGAGTCATGTGACCTAGCGCTCAGTATTTATGATGACAGCTTCTCTCCTTCGTTATTTTCAAAGAAATACGCGCCAATAATCCCAGTTAGATCAAAATACAAACTGAGGTCAGTTACTGGTCGCTGATAAAATGGCTTCTGCTCTGTCACTTGTGGGTTTTCAAAGCCTCATATGCCAGAATTTTGTCTATTGATGTACTCACTGAGCTAGAAATTAGCCTCGTAATTTACCCTTAAAGCGAGACACGTGACAATGGCAAGATCAGTAGAATTAAATGGCAAACATTAAACTAAAGAAATGCTGTCTTGGATGACATATACGAGGTCTGTTCAAAAAGTATCGTGAATTTTGAATTTCCGCGGGTTACGTATATTCGATTTTCGATTTTTTGTGGCATTATGTTGGTACTAATGTTTCTCATTTATGCTGACAAGTTCGACCATTTTGAATGTTCAGTTAATTTTTGATAGCTGCTTTGCTTGCACGCTCGTCTTCGATTTTTGCCCATTTTCGACCAAAAACAGCATCGCATTAACATTGCTAAGGAGCTGTTGGACCCAAATTTGCTCCAGAGGGTCATAACTGGTGACGAGTCATGGGTTTACAGTTATGACGTGGAAAGCAAAGCTCAATCATCTCAATGAAAGCTGCCGCACGAGCAAAAACCGAAAAAAAAGTCAAGTTCGGTCGAATGTGAAGGTTTTGCTTACAGTTTTCTTCGATTGCATGGGCGTGGTGCCACAGGGTAGAACGGTCAATAAGGAATATTACCTGCAAGTTATGCGCAAGTCTGCCAGAAACGCTCGGATTTTTGGCCAAAAACAACACACTAATAATGCCGCAGCCACCGTATACCCCAGATCTGCCCCCTCTGTGACTTTTTCTTGTTCCAGAAACTGAAGAGCCCCATGAAAAGACGACGCTACGCTACGATTGAGGAGATAAAGACGGCATCGAAGGAGGAGCTGAACAAGAACACAAAAAATGATTTTTTGAAGTGCTTCGAGGATTGGAAAAAACGTTGGCACAAGTGTATAATATCTGGTGGGGATTATTTTGAAGGGGACAAAATAGATATTCATGAATAAATAAAAAAAACAAAATTCGCGATACTTTTTAAACAGACCTCGTATATATCATAGCCTGAACGGATGTCACTTAATGCAGAATTTCTTCTTTTAAAATAAGGAATATGACTTCTTCCATTATGGAGGTCCTTAACCTACCATTCATTTTTCTACTCCCCTAACTTTAATAACATCTAATTTGTTTTCGCCTGTTTGAAAATATTCCAACCGACATGAAATTAAAAAATTCGATAATTTGAAAAAATTGTAAGAAAACATTTTTTTCAGAAACTCGAACAACCAGCCTCCTAGTTAATAGGAAAAACAATCAGAATTAAAAAATTACCATCGTACTCAAAACCCCCCCGTAGCGAATAGATAAATTTGTCTATCCATTTGCCAACGGACATCCAGTCTCTTCCTCCCACATAAAAATTTATTTTATACGAGAAAAAAAAACTACCAAAAATTAATTGCCAACGAAAATCTTATATCAGTTCATGTTACAATATGGAGGAATGCCAGAATGTGGAGGAATTATGCACACATAATCAGAGCATATACAACACTTTGCCCCTCATATCTATTGAACATATGCCAAAATCAACAAAAATTTTATAGCGATTAATGTTATTTTCCTGTTGAGCACGAAATAATTCGATCGTTATGTACTCGTGTCTAGCTATCTATCTATCTATCTATCTACGAGTATCTATCTAAAGAGTACGATCAAAATGGGAAATTTCAACAATCAGAAAATTAAGGGGGTACGCAAAATAAATCCTCCAAATTGCCAAGACTTTGCTAATTTGTTCATGGCTTTGCTTTAATACACAATCTTTTCCATTTGCACAAAAAAAAAGACAGAAAAGAAAATTGATTTTACGATAATTTTCTTGTTTTTCAAAATAGTTTTCCACGTACACAATTTCAAACGGAATAGAAAATTATTAATTGGCGAAAAATTATATAGGGTACGAAATATGGTGGAAAATGTTTTCTTTGATCATTTTTCCGCAAAATTTTATTCCCATTAAAGAAAAGAAGAAAGAAAGAAAGAATGTCTTGTTAGAAAGGTTTTTTTTTAAATTATTTTAAATAAGTCGAAATCTTGAGAAACTAAAAAATTGATCATTCACTGACCAAACCACCACACTTTATTCACCACAGCATGCCGGCAGCACCATGCGTACCATCATCATTTCAACACGTTCCCGTCTAAAACAAAAATGTTGACTTTAACAGACCAATAATTTTGACATTGGCTTCAACCTCGAGTTGACCCGTTCTTGATGATCAGTTTGGAAGTTTTTTTTTGGTTTATTTTTGAATAAATAAAAATATTTTTCTTCTGTTTTTTTTTTGTTTGTTCATAGATCAGATTTGTAAAAATCTTTTAAAACAGCTGAAAAATTTTTAATACAGAAAAAACAAATCGAAACCAATCAATGTGTACGTACTATTTCCATTATATTTACCGATCATGGTCCGTTCCACTACTATCACTTTCTCTATATTCTCTAATTGCTCTCCATTTCCAATCGAATGGAATGTCAACAAATACACGCAGTCATAACCGTCCGTCTGAATCTGAACTCATGAATGTATACACATAAGCTCAACAACAAGCTATAATTTATGATTCTCTCTGCGGAAAATAAATCAACTTAATTCCCAATGCCACATTTTGTAGCGCAATTGATTACCGCGCTAGCCAACATTTTCATTCATTTTTTATAAAATTATTTTCATTTCCATAACTTTTTTTTATATATTCATAAAATTTTTTTTCTGTTTTTTTTTTAATATATTCATAAAATAGTAGGTTAAGTATTTATGTATTTTTTTTCTTTAACTTCTAAAAATATAAAGAAAAATAATTTATTTAAAGAAATACCAATTAAAAAGTTGCGTAATCAAAAAACAAAAAAAACTATTCTTAAAACATTTCCATTTAATATTTTCATAATATTCTGTTAATAATTTTTTATAATTTCAAAATTCCGAAAAGATAATTTTAGTTTAGAATATTTTTTTTTCATTAAAAAAATAAACTATTTCAATTTATTATATTTTTGTTTTTATAATTTGATAAGAGAAAATTCCAAAATCAATTTTTATATTTTAATTCGAAAATTAGAATTATATAAAAAAAATGCTTATTGTTATATTGGGTTGGCAACTAAGTGATTGCGTATTTCAAATAAGAAGAAAAATTCAAAATTTTTACCTTAAAAATATAATTTTATTCAATTAGGTATTGTCCGTTTTTGTCGATGACCCTTTGCCATCTTTCAGGAAGTGTCATAATTCCGTGTTCGTAAAACTTATTACTTTTGCTAGCAAAAAACTGAATTAAATGTGATTTTACATCATCAGCGTCATTAAAAATTTTAACATTTAAGAACTTGATGGATGTTTTAAGCTTTTAAATGTTCTTAAGTTTGAAAATATTCATATTTCAATACAAGAAAATAGTCAACGTTCTTAAATCAAACGAATTTGAAGGTAAAATCGTGAAATTACACATCCTGGAAACGTTTGGTCCAATAATGCCAAAATTTGTCTTGTTTTGAGGCCTTCCATTTTTGTCATGTTTAAACCTTATATAGTCCAGATTAAAATCTTCAAGAGTCGGTTATCAATTGACGATAGCGCTCAGAATTTATTTCCAAAGAAATATGGGCCAATAATCTCAGTCAGTTACTTTTCGCTGATAAAATGGCTTCTGCTCTGTCACTTGTGGCTTTTCAAAGCCCCATATGCCAGAATTTTGTATATTTTTTTTTACATTTTAATTATAATTTAATCTCCCCGAATATCGAATTATATAGTCCAGATTAAAATCTTCAAGATTAAGCCAAAAAAAACTGTTATCATGTGATCATAGCGCTCAGAATTTATGGTGACAGTCTCTCTCTTTCGTCATTTTCAAAGAAATACGCGCCAATAATTCCAGTCAAGTGGTGCATGGAACGAAATAAATAGTAATCTGAAGGCACTAGGTCATGGCTATATGGTGGATGTGACAACACATCCCAACTTAATTCCAATAATTTTTGGCGAGTGACCAACAAGATGTGTGAGTCTTTGCATTGTCATGCTGGAAAACAGCACCCTTATGATTTGCCAATTCGGGCCGCTTTTCTTGAGCTCCTCTGCAATCTCACGTGGCCTTGATATGGGTCTCATCAACTTCAACTGGATCAGAACGAAATTTAGCAAACCAATTTTGACACTGCCTTTCTTTCAACACTTCATTCCCATATACGGCTCACATAACTTCTTGTGTACCTGCGCTGCGTTCTTGCCTTTTCGGAAATAATACAATAAAATATGTCTAAAATGCACATCTTGTCTTTCCATTTTTAAATTTGGATGAAAACTAAACAAAATAGCAAAACGATACAATTTTTTTACTAAATTAAAGGTGGAAGTACAAAGAACAAGAAAACAATATAGGTTAGGTGCTTTGAACACATTGATATAACAAAAAAAATGAGCTAATACAGGGTGGACCATTTAGAAGTTCCATTTTAAAAAGTAAATAAAATAAAAACTAGTGTGTTTTTTCAAATTTCCGGTTTTATTAAAAAGATTGAACCTTGAAATTTAAGAATGAATCACAACATTATTCAAATGACTGCCACGGCTGGCGTTACAGTACCCCATTCGCTCGACCCAATTTTTCAGTACATTTTCGATTGTCTGGGCCTGTATCTCTTCAATGGCAACTTTGATTTCGTGTTTCAAGGCCTCAATTGTCTCTGGATGACTTGCGTAACATTTATCCTTAACGGCTCCCCACAGAAAATAATCCAACGGGCTCAAATTACAGCTCCGAGGCGGCCAATTGACATCAGAATTTCGGCTGATTATTCGGTTTTTGAAAGCAGTGCCCTAAAGTTGGATTGTTACGTTGGCTGTGTGGCAAGTGACCCCGTCCTGCAGAAACCAAATGTCGTCCATGCCATTCTCTTCAACTTTTGGAAAGAAAAATTCGTTGAGCATGCCACGATAGCGCTCACCATTGACCGTAACGGCGGCTCCTTCATCGTTTTCAAAGAAAACGGGCCAATGATGCCTCCACTCCAAAATCCGCACCAAACCGTGACTCGTTGTGGATGCATCGGGTTTTCCATGGTGACGTATGGATTTTCTGAGCCCCAGATGCGACAATTTTGTTTGTTGACATACCCACCGAGGTGGAAATGGGCCTCATCCGAAAAGATGATTTTTCGGTAAAAATGCTCATCTTCGGCAAATTGCTCTTGAGCCCATCGGGCAAACCGAAAACGCATCGGATGGTCATGCGGCTTTAGCTGTTGGACTAATTGAACTTTGTAAGCTTTCATACCGAGGTCTTTGTGCAAAATTCTCAACAGAAAAGTGCGATGAATGTTCAATTCCTGAGAACGGTGACGAGTTGATGTTGATGGATGATCACTGACATTTTCAGCAGCGGCGGCAATATTCTCGGTCGTACGCACTGTATTAGAGCGGGAACGAGTTGCTTTGGCAACCAACTAACCAGTTTCGCGAACTCGCTTCACGAATTTGCCCATAAATTTACGTGATGGCATTCGATCTTTACCCATTTTTTTTTTAAATTTCTCACAGTTTGGGTTGAAGACTCACCAATTTGGAAGTAAGTTCTCAATATTTCCCATTTTTCTTCAAGCGTATGGATTACCATTTCGTAAAATTCTGACTTTCAACTAACAGTCTGACATTTACCACTCTAGTACTTCAAACAAATAGTAGTTCAAAATGGAACCGCTAGATGGACCACCCTATACCATCTATTGACAAAATTCGCAATCACATAGTTACTAACCCAATAGTTTTTTTACATAAATTTTTTTAATATAGTTTTTTTTTTGGGGTGAAGTATGAGGTCTCAAATATGACTAAAAAAAAGCTCAGAACATTATTATCGCCCTAAATTTATTAATGCAATCTCTTCAAAAAAAAAATCAGAAATTTCCCATTCAATCATTTTCAAAATTTCATAAATAAAATAAATTTTCTCCCATTTTTCCCTTTTCTTGAAATTAAATTATGCGAACAGCTGATTATCAATCAAGAAGCTAAAAATTCTCAATTAAATTACACAAAAATATGTGTAATTATTTGAAGAAGAAAAAACAAAAATCGAACATTTAATTTTATTAACGTTACTTCCTCTGTCTTATCAAAATCGTCGAGAGTCAATTGATTTCTCGTGTATTAAAAAAAAATTGTTTTTATTGCATACGCAACAACGTCTTAGAGGCGGCGTCGATGACGAAATCCCAAATGAAAACTTCAAAACAACACAGAGAGAGAGAGAGAGAGAAAAATTAATGAACAATAAAAACAAACAACTTAAAACGGAAAAAACCAACTGAATTAAATGAGTATCAGAGAGAAAAAACAGGAGAGACGATGATGAGACGATGATTAAAAGAGTAACAAAACAAAAATAAGAAAAGACGAAAGAAATTATCAAAACATAATGAAAGTCAAATAAAAAAAACGGGAATATTCAAGAAAAAAAAAAAATTGATAAGTTCCGCGAAGAAATTTCCCAATTTAAAAAAGAAAAACAAAAAAAAGAGTCGAATTCTAAAAACGTGTATGGTGGCATGGCGCAAAACTCCTATCAAAATTGAACAGTGCCGATTGTTTATTGTTTCCGTTTGTTTGCGCATTGAGAATCCTCATTTGTATGTGTACGCAATGAAATGATTGACCGACCTACCGCGACCGACAGATCGATCGCACCGGTATAGCACCGCACCGTATCGAATGGCCTTGCTGCACCGCATCATGCCGCGGCGAAAAACTATTATGGGACAGCCAACAAAATATGAATGAATGGCAATTGATAACAAGCGCAGAGACAGTTTGATCCGCCAGGAATGCAAAGTGACATATCAATTTTTGTCGCGCGAACTGATGACTGATGACTAGCAACACGGTTCATCCGTGTACAAATGTACATATAAGCATACAAACACACTGGCGCGATTATCACACGTCTATTCGAGACACAATTATGTGATTTGGTGGCGACGACGACGCCGGTGGCAGCGAATGTACAGCGGCGCAAAACTTTTCAATTGAACATATTTATGTTGTTTATTTAAATATATATTTTTTATATATGTGTGCAGACTAAAATTTATATCTAAATTATAAAATATAAATTATTCCGTGAAGGTAAAAATTTATAATAAAACCAATCCGGGTTTCAGGTAAATAACAGGGAGCAGTAATTGTGAGCTGATCAAACCGATCCACTATTATTGATACTAGTATATTGACGATAAAAAATTTAATAGTATTAAAAAAAAAACCTAAAAATTATAGTGATTGATTCATCGATAAATTCAGTTTAAAAAAAAAAAACAATTCCGTCAACGGGGGTAATATTTGACCTTGAGTATATACACTTGACTCTTTTTTCAACAAAACAAAAGAAAATCCTCTCTTTAATGTTAATGATACCAAAAAAAAAAAAAAAAGTATTCCAATCGATTTTAAAATTCATTCTTTTCTTTATAAAATTTTATTACAAATCCTTTTTTTCTTTTAGATAAAATCTCCCGATAACAATAAATTGAATGAAAAGAAACGGATTTTAATTTGAAAAGGAAAAAAAATATTATACCCCTTTGGTATGTGGTTCTTTGGATATTTACAGATATTCATTAAAAATATGCTGAATGCCGACATCTTTAACTGCTCGTAGCTGATTTTAACTGTACGGGCTGCGATAACAGCTAAATGCCA
Source organism: Atherix ibis (assembly GCA_958298945.1). NCBI lineage: Eukaryota > Metazoa > Arthropoda > Insecta > Diptera > Athericidae > Atherix > Atherix ibis. Next base: position 21,246,641 of record OY282605.1, on the reverse strand, counting down.
AACAGCTGCACAACTAATCTCCCTGGGAGAATTGCAGATAAGATCAGAACTGTCTCTATCTCTCTCTCTTTCTCTCTCTCTCTGTCTGTCTGCGGTAGACTTGCTTCTGTCAATTTGGCAATTCAGTATTCGATCTCTGCTTAATCTCGTTTCCCTCTTCATTTTCCAGTGTCTGCACAAAATTGCAAAAGAATATTTAAATCACAATAAAAAAAAAACAGATATGTATGGAAAATGGAACTGAATTGCTTCGCATAGAACAAGAGCTACACTACACGTACGTATAAGTAGTACTTGTGTAGTATGACAGCGTTAGTAAAGAGCAATGTATCCCAGTCGTATCATATCGAAAGTCTGCATCTAATATAATCAATGAATTGCAGTGAAGAACAGTTAATTATGTGGTTCTCGGATGGCTGCCACTGAAACTGAAAGCGGCAAACAACACTGAAAATTTAGCGTCAGCAGCATCAAAAATCAAGCATCACCAATCAAATGGACTCGCATGTTTCCTCTAATTACATTAGGGCGCAATTGTGAATTGAGCCTTAATCACACAAAAGTGCCGACACGTATTGCTTTAGTGGCGGTTTTTTGTGACCAGCTGTGACTCTATCAGAGCCTCAGACCACTATGGATTGTTTTGTTTTCCACTCAGAGGCTACCCCGCTCAGTTTCAATGAATTCTTCTTAATGTTGCCGCATTCTTTCTATTTAGCAGCCTGCATACTGAATCGCGACGCTAACCAGCAGCAGCAATGCTCATTTCTGATCCGCACTGAACGTATTGATGATGATGCCATGATGTCGACGAAATACGTAAGTTCATCCAGTGAAGCACTCGTACGTGTGCACTCGCAACGCTTGGACATACACGATTTTCAATTACAATGAGTCGCCGCCGAGAAAAGAAAAGCACCGCGCGCACTGCCAATGAATTTAAATGAACCCAACAGACCGCAATTGCTGATGAACGAAAGCGGCGAGTGCACCGCATGCCAGTGAACGAAAACATATTTAAAAATTCATTCTTATTCCTCTTTCTCTATCATGCTAGTATGGAAATGGCGATAGCATATACCAAAAAACAATCGGTCATGTGCACAAACACGCATACTCGTATGTAAACATTTGTAATGATCGACAAAAACTAAACTAAATTTTAATATATTAATTTAAAAAAAAAAAAAAAATCTCATCAATTAAAAACTAAACTAAATTTTAATATATTAATTTAAAAAAAAAAATAAGTGCGTCTAGAAATAAATTTTACAAATTAGAAATATCTTAAAATACTAAAGAGTGTTCTCGAAGTCTTATTCTTTTCAAGAGAATATCTCCAATTACGCTCCAGCTGCATAATTTTTGTTAGTATTCCAAATGAATTTCTCTTAAAAATACTTTATAAAAAATGTATATACAAAATATGGAGAAATATCCTTAAAGGTAATAACCGTGTAACCCAATTAAATAAAATGTTTATGTTGAAAGGATAACACATAGGGCAACATATTTCCTTTTTTTTATGGCAGACTCTTGAAAAGAGAAACATCCTGTTAAGTACGTACTTCAGTATATAAAATTAACTGTTATCTTTTAAGTATAATATGGTATGTTTTACACGTTCGAAGAAAATGGATTCGTAATACACAAAATCGAATAGAACGAAAGATAGACCAACCAGACCTTACTTAACCGTAAATATACCATCGAGAAGATGTTTCTACTTACACGTAACATATGTACATGCTGTGGATTAAAGTACAATTTTTAGTGCTTTCCAGCTCTCAGTTCAATATTGAACGGTAAATAAGATTGCCATTAAATGGTTCCAATAAGCTCTGGAGGAAAATTTTCTTGATAGAAGGGAAGAAAAAAAAAACCATTTAAGTTATTTTACGATGGATTCGTGCATGTGAATCCGTATAAGGATTTAGAACAAGTAGTTCGTTTAATTCAAAACTACCCTCTCCCTTCTCCCCTTAACATTTATTCGTTTTCACGGTAGATTTGAACTTTTAATATTATTACATAAAAAGATATTTAAGTCAGTTTTTTACTGAACATATTTTTATATAAAAATTACTTTTTTTTAAAGAAAAATTTCAACATTGTCATTGTAGACTTTTTTTTTGTTTTTCAATTACTATATTCGATTTTTGATTTTTTGTGTGGCGTTATGTTGGTACTAATGTCTCTCATTTATGCCGACAAATTCGGCCATTTTGAATGTTCAGTTAAATTTTGATAGTTGATTTGCTTGCACGTGTTTTGGTTCGTCTTTGATTTTTGCCCATTTTTTGACCGAAAACAGTATCGCATTAACATTGCTAAGAAGCTGTTGGACTCTGTCCGCGACGACCCAAATTTGCTCCAGAGGGTCATAACTGGTGACGAATCATGGGTTTATGGTTATGACATGGAAACCAAAGCTCAATCATCCCAATGGAAGCTGCCGCACGAGCCAAGACCGAAAAAAGCGCCAAATTCGGTCGAATGGCAAGGTTTTGCTTACAGTTTTATTCGATTGCAGGGGTGTTGGTGCATCATGAGTTCTTGCCACAGGGTAGAACGGACAATAAGGAATATTACCTGCAAGTTATGCGCAAGTTGCGTGAAGCAATCTGCCAGAAACGCACGGATTTGGCCAAAAACAACCCACTAATAACGCCGCAGCCACCGTATTCCCAAGATCTGGCCCCCCTGTGATTTTTTCTTGTTCCCAAAACTGAAGAGCCCCATGAAAGGACGACACTACGCTACAATTGTGGAGATAAAGACGGCATCGAAGGAGGAGCTGAACAAGATCACAAAAAATGATTTTTTGAAGTGGTTCGACGATTGGAATAAACGTTGGCACAAGTGTACAATATCTGATGGGGATTACTTTGAAGGGGACAAAATAGATATTCATGAATAAAAAAATTATTTTTGAAAAAAACACAAAATTCGCGATACTTTTTGAACAGACCTTGTATCATATGTATATGCGGCTGGGAATTTTAGGATAACTTAATCATGCTTAAAAGCATCCATCCTCGACTGACTAGCTTCGATGTTGTTTTTTTTACAATTCCGGCAAGTGCTTGTCTATTAGCACCCAAAAAAAAATACAATCCATAAAAGCTGTTAGATCTTAAAAGCACTTAAATGGAGAGAACTGGGAAAAAAATTGTAAAATTGTTAAAATGACCTTTAATCTTCTACTGAGCGCTATCAAGAATAAGTCTCGGCCAGAATTTCAATCGATCGAATGAAAATGAAATCAATCAGCACAAAGGGTTACCAACATCGGCATTGGGCAAAATCGATTCGATCAATCAACCGTCGAAAAATGTAACCTTTGCACGTCAATTAATTACGGATTACAAAAATACGGTGAAAAAAATAAAATCCATCCAATCTCACCCCCCTAACCCCCTAAAACGGAATCCTTTCAAACTCTAAAGGCTTCCGCCAAAAAGGTTTTTCCGAAAATGGTAAGATGAAAAAAAAAAGAATTTTGTATGGGAAAGGTGACTCCATTGCATTCGTCCCGACCATGCGTACGAGCAAATAATGACCTCGTATGTCATTTTCACTTTTCGAATATTATTCGTTCTGTCTTTTGCTAACGCATTACTTTGCCCCCCGCACTTGCTATTCCTTTTTATCTTGCATTACAGCATAGGCATATTAGGCATTTTTAATGTCCAAGCGTATCCGACAAAGTACTAATTGATTCGATCTCTTTAAACTATATCTACGTACCATTCATACATATGTTAATATAAACAAACACACACGCATCGCACCATCGCTTTTCGATACCTATGATATATACATCTATAGCTATATGACATTTATATATAATACTTTTATGAGAACTTTTCAACCAGTTGTTCGCGTTCAGTTTTGGTCTTTTTTTCTCACTTTTTCAGTTTTTCTTTTTTATACATGTTTTTTTTTATTGCGCTCATAGTTCTTTTTGCTCAAACATGTCAAAAAAGATTTTTTTTTCTCCAGTTATTTGTCGGCGCGGCACATTTCAATCGAATCGAAATGCTTTTTACTCATCGTGTTGTTATTCATTTCTCTCAGTGGTTTTTTCTCTTTTAATCTGTTTCTTTTTTTCTTTTCTTTTTTTGCTTCATTTCATTTTATTATGTTTTCCGTCAATTTTTTGCTTGCTTTTTTTTGTTGTTCTCGTTCACTGTACATACAATTCTCTTTGATTATTTTACGCGAGAGATGTTTTTTTTTTTGCGCGCGGACTATCGACCAAAGAAGCCGACAGCTTTTTTAAGTGTGCGGGACAACAGAGGGAGTTTTTTTTTTATAGCTTTTAGCCAAATGCAAATAGACTCTTACAAGGCGAGTGTTGTGGCCGGCCGGCCACCTTGTATCACGGAGTATTTTTGCTTTGCAGCCTATTTGGCAAGCGTAGTTTTTCCATCGATGCATGACGCGGCGGCGGGATTCAGTAGCGATCACAGATGCTGATGTAGCCCGCAGTCACAGTTGTAGCCACCATGCATACGCCAGCAGCTGTAGTCTCTAGTACAGTCCCAACCGCAACCCTCGGATATTCTCACCAGCTTCATCCACATCTTACATAACTGCAAACAGACTCTCAGCCGCTGCGCTGCTGTGGGCATCACAATCGGTTTTAGGTTTTTTTTTTAATTTTTGCTTGCTCACTTTTTGTGACTTTTTATTTTTGTGTTTTTTTTTTCTTCTTCTTCTTCAATCGACCACATTGTATTGTGTATTTTTTTTTTATGCCGTACACCTCAATCGATTGTGAGCCGACAAAAACCTTGCCGACTCTATACTTTGTTGAATGGATTGCCCCCCAATGACGGGGAGTGTTTAGCTGCTGCCTTGGTAATGGAATGTTCAGCTGCCTGGTGGTAACCTGCCTTTTTGGTAAAAATTTTTTTGAAGTTGCCTTTATGGTGAACTGGTCTAGTGGTAGTTATAGCCATCCGATAAACTATATTCCATTGGACAGGTTCGGAACTAATGATTAGATCAGACTTATCCAACCTACACAGCTGGCTATTTTCTATACGAAAAGGTTACGGCGAATTCACCAGAATTAATCTTAGTTCGCCGCCGTGTGTGGTTGGTTGGTTGGTTGATTTTTTTTTATTTTTGATTAATCTTTTGCTTCCGCAACTACAATCAATAATTGATGCTTAAGCGAATTTTAATATTAAAGAAATCCCAAAAATGGTACCGCCACACAAAAATTATAATTTAATAGCGAACAATGAACTGCTATTGAAGATACAGGAACTTTAATAATAGCACAGCAGACTGATCTGACAAATATAAACTTTAATAGGAAAATTTCATAGTATTTTTTTGTTGTTGGTTTTTTATGTCATCTAATCACCATCAAATGATAACATATCTTATCTGATAACTCTTTTTTATGTGCCTTTGTCACTTTGTCATCTTCTTTCCATTGAATTGAACGGTTTTCTAGTTTTGGATAGGAGAAACTATTAAGCACAAAAATAAAACAATTAATTTTCAAATATAAAAAAACTTGTGTCTATATCCATTTTTTTTTATATCCATTTCCTTTCCTTACCCTTTAATATGCCCGGCTAAATTTACGAAAAGCCCCACAATTTATAAAAATAAAAGTTGATCCAATTTATGGCGTCCCCAAATAAAGTTGAAAAAAATACATTTAAAATTAAGATTTTTTTATAAAAATTTTAGTTTATTAAATTGCCTAAGATTTTGTCATTATGTATGAAATTTTTTGTTTATTATCTTTTTAGGTCATTTTTATAGACTTTTTCACACCTTTCGGTCTATAAATTGATTTGAGGATTGTCTGCAATAAACACGATCTTGGAGGTCAATTCACATCACTAAATCGCGGAATTACGCATTCTGGGAACTTTCAGCGCAATGAAACCAAAATTTGTGATGTTGTGTGGCTTGTGGTGCCATCTTAATAAAACCACTTATGATCTAGGTTAAAAGTTCAGATAAAAAAAGTCGATTTTGATAGACGGTAACGGTCTCTCCACTTCTTCATTGTTGTTGTTGTTATTTGTAAGATCTCTTAGACATGTATAGCGCCACGATCGTGAGGCCATTTGGCGGCTTCATAGAACGTTTGTGGAAAGTTATCTGAGAGATCTGTGTGGTTAGTAGTAGTATAGAATATTGAGAATTTTGTTATATTCTGTGGAGCAGATTAGTATGTTGTAGAAGTTTAAGTAGGGCATTAGGGAATGGAGTTGTTAGGTCCAGGAGCTCCACACAATGGGAGGAATCCTGTTCGCGAAGTAATTCTAAGTTATGTGGTTTTCATGTAGAATATGAATGATAGTGAAATGGGTGCCACAGGATTGGCATAAAGGACGATTGGCGTTACCAAAAAGGAAGTTATGAGTAAGATCAGGTATGTCCAATTCGGATTCTGCGGAGCTCAGAATTTTGGATATGGATGTTGAATATACTGGCTTATTAGTGTTTATCAAATGAGTTGACTAAAATTTGTCGCTATTGGTCCAGTCATCGAGTCTCCGGGTGGCTAACGGTATTAGTAGCCATTCTGTTAGTAGGCGAGGCAGATTGGGAATGCCTATGATCGCTGGTCGACGGAGTGTTTCTCCTGCAAACTTGGCAGCACTTTCATTGCCCACAATTCCCACATGACCCAGCACCCATTGCAACACGACACTCCTGTTGCTAAGTAGCCTATGACGAATTAAGCTAAGTACTGAGTCACTCGATGAACCACCAATGGCTTTAAGAGCGGCAAGACTGTCTCTAAAAATAATAAAGCTCCGTTGGTTGGGAATACAAGGTGTATAATCTTAAATCCGCTGTTTTTTAGTAAAAAAAAACATGTTTTTTTTTCATAGAAAGCAAAAACAAATTTTTTGAAAGTATTTGCCCTTGCTAGCTACACATTTTTCCCATCTCTCGGGCAATTTGTGGATACCACGCCAAAAAAAATCCTTCTCTTTCGAGGCAAACCACTCATCAAGCCATTTTCGGACGTCTTCGTGAGTAACACCCAATTGCTCCGCGAGCATTTTTTGCAATTGGATATCGTCTTCGCCCAAAAGAGCCTGCAATTGATGGTTCTCAACCTTCATAGGCCGATTTTAATGGGTGGGTAATTTGGAAGGAATAAATTTTTGTAAATTAAATTTAGGCGAGCTTTTTTAAGATAGAAATGGATAGGTTTTCAACCAGTTTCTATTAGTATGGATTCCAACAAAGCCCCTTCTTGATTTTCAAAAAAGTACAAACCAATGACATCCTTAGATCAAAAATGAAATGAGCCTCCTCGCTGAAGCAATTTTTGTTCCTGTTATTCCAGCATCCAATCGGCAAAAGTTCGGTAGTTAAACGATTCTTAATATAAAAACAAAATGGCAAATCTTAATCTGGGATGACACACATGTTTTTGACAACTGTCCAATGACAGTACTCAACTTTTCGAACTACAAAATAGATAACCCTGCATTACTTGAGCATACCTCTGTGTAGATACGAAAATATATGTTCAGCTACTGTTTATGTACAATATTGCCCAGCACTATTTATAATAATATAATCGTAATAATTGTATTTGGATTTTTTATGGGGCCACTCAACTTTATCGTACTTGGATAATAGTTATTTTACGAACATTTCATATTATCTTTATTTATTTATTAATTTTTTTTTGCTTGTTCGCTTTTTTTTGCCTCTTTCTAATCATTTTAGTACATAAATTACATGTGTAGGCAAATAATATCTAACCAAAAAAAAAAAGTCTACTTAAAAGAGGTATTAAAGAGTAAAAAAAAACGCAATAAAGAAGGCGGAAAGCGGACCCACTTGACATAATGTAATAAAATATTTGTGTAGGCGCCACACATTCGTCGGAAAAAACAGATACTCCAACTGTGTATGTATATACCCACTTGTATATATATATATGTATGTGTGTACTACTATAGAAGTTATTAAAAGAATTGCCGAATTGTTCATATTTCAAAGGTGATTTTGATGTCATTGAATGGAATTCGTCGTGCTTATCGAAATTCGTTTAAAATGTAAGGTATGCGATCGTACATTGTACGTAAAAGTACATTTATTTATGCGTGTACAAATTTTTAAAGTGAATTTTTGGGGCATACCCGCATGTAAAATAAACCTTAAAAAAATGTCAAGGATTCAGAAAGAGCAACAAGGTTAGATAGATTTGTATTTAGATTTTTATTGTTTTATTTTTTTTTATTTAAAAGATATATAAAAGATGTTTGTTTTCTCACACTTTCCGGATGGTCATTATTACTATCGATAAGAAATTATTTTTTAGGAGTAAACTAACCTAAAACCAAATAGAAAATTTTATAACGTAAGAAAAAAAGTACATTTTTGAATTATTCAATTAATTTTCATCTTCGATTAAAATATTGTAAGAATGATTTCTAAACCCAATAAACTTGTGGACTTACCCCTCTTCATATCGACCAAAAGCTCACCAGTCTTATTATCGACCAACCAAAAAAAATTGTTAATTGGCAAAAATTATTTTTTTAATTCTAAATAAGTGCCATCTTGAATGACATTATTATCTAGAAACTGTCAAATGACAGGGCTATGCTTTTCAAAGCACCAAATTGATAGCCCTTTAAGCTTAGAGTACAACGTGCGTCTAATACACGATCTAAGGCTGAATTTTCCTTTTTTCGCGCCTGTAACAGTGTAAAACAATAAAAAATGCGCGAGCATGTACGAACTTTGCGCGTGCATTGGATTGTTCAGGTTCACCGCAAACAAATTTTGTATATTTGATGATCAGTCGAACCATAGTGTAATCGCTTGAATATATTTTCTTAATAAACAGTAATTAATCAATTGCGATGCGCGCGAAATTTCAAATATATTTTTGATCGTCTAAACGGTTTTTGCATTTTTTATTGATGGAATCGGAGTAGTCAGTGTACTACCAGAAATTTCTCTACAAGCACTCCACAGCTTTGATTACACCATGCATCTAAATCGCAAATCTTGTTTACCGGGGACCTTAGAATATTTTCGCATTTTATAAAAAACTTTTTTTTCAATAAACTTTCATTCGATTAGACGCAGTTTTTGTCATAATTTACGGATTTAAAATATTACCGCATCGTTTGGGCTCAAAAAATCGTCAATTGGCAAAAATTATTATTTTTTTTATGTCATTGACCCTATTCTGCATAATATTTACAATTCCGATTTTTCCTTCATGTTCTAACATTCTCATTGCAACTTACTCAGACACCAGATTTTTTTTTGGGGAAATTTTCAATTTTTTTGCTCGTCTAACAATGTAAGTTATGCACGAATTTTGCTCGTGCATAGAATTGTGTAGGTGCGCCGCAAACAAAGTTCGTACATTGTACCAACAGTTGAATCATAGTTTAATCGCTTGAATGAACATCTGCTAGAATAATTAAACGCGATACATGAGCAATTTACTCCAGCAAAAAGGAATTTCAACATAATAATATTCTTGATCGTGTGAACTCCAGTCGTATCCAATCCATTCAATCAAAAATTCTTCGAAATGCTCCTTATCATATTCATAACAGTTCCATACATCAAAGTTTTCAGGCGAACTTCATTCTTGCCCAAATAGGGAAAACCATTTAGAAGATATTTGCTTATAACATTCGCAGCTAACCAGAATTTGATGCCAAATTTATCTGGTTTATATGGCATATATTGAGTAAATGGGCACCTGGCTTTAGTTGAGAACAATTGCTCAGCGACTGTAATGCTATCCCCAGGTTTATAACAAGCCTGGCTATTCTTAATAAATTTTTCCCATACTCTTGAAATCAAGGCAAATTTGTCTGTTTTCAATCGTTCACGTCGTTCATTTTTCTTATTAAAACGTATAAATCGAAGTATTTCTCTGAACTTATCTCTACACATTGTTCGGGAACATTTCTACAAAGTCCCATAATTGTGATTTTGTTACTGTCCAGTCTTTTTTCAAAACTTTACGAGTTTCGAGTTCAGTACATGATTATATGTTACTTTCGTCGATTATCAAATTAAAAGCACTCTTTACAGTCCGAAGTATAATATTTCTTTTGGCATAGGAAGTTGGCCCTGAGACTAAAAAAATATTTAATGAGTCAATTTGACTCAAATCCGTCAAAATAGGTATAGTACATATGGATTTTTGGTACTAAGCTGTGTGGAGGGAAAGGAATCTATTAAAAACCAACATATGTTTTTAAAAAAATTATTAAAATTTTTCTATATATGTGTATATAGCAAAAAAATCGTGAATGAGTCAAATTGACTCGGTCCGGCAATCTAGTGTTAATTAAGTCCCAATAGTTAAAGTCGCATCGATGGTTGTAAACTCCTACTTCGCGTTACACGGTATTATAATGCCATTTTTAACAATAAATTAATATATTCCTTGTAGTAGTTTTAAATATATTATATTTAATTTTCTTCTATATCAACTGGAAAATGCTGCAAACTTGAAATGCACAGAAAACTAATAACTTTCAATATTTTAATAATAAAACAATGAAACTTCATCACGGCGCTTAAAGAAAAATAACTGCGTGATGCGCTCTTTTGCACGTACGTCAACTATTGTTTGCGAACGGGTATTCGTGCTCGATTATGCAAAACAATGAATATAAACGTACGTGTTTGCGCAAAAACCAAAAAAAAAAAAATCATTTCGTTTCATTCAGTATCTAAACTGTACATTTTTTTTTAAATTCTAAATGTACCCATTGAAAATGGTCTTCAGTTAAAAAAATGCGATTACAATGGTCTAAGCAGCAGTCCGCCTTTGAATAATTAATGCCAAATACGATTAATGTCACATACGCTGAAGATTATTGTACAGTATGTGAATACGCTATATTAGGATGTATGTATGTGTATGTGGAATTTCAGCTTAACATGTACACTGGCTTATATTGTCCTATTATTATTATTCGTACGTGAATTGTATGAATGAGTACTTTCTCTCTCTTGTTCAATTGCAAAAACAAAACAAAATCCTGACAATAATAGAATAGTAAAGGCAATAAAAATAAAAGTGGCTAAAGAAAAATGAGAGGCTAAAAAAAAGTATGATAGTAAAATCTCTGTTTGCATAAATGAGTGGAGTCATAAAAATGTATTTTGGTCGTCGTCGTCCATCACAAAATAATGATTATGTATTGTCACAGATTTTTTTATTTACGTTCTTATGCGAAATATAAAAGGGGATGGGCGGTAGGGGTGGAGATGAAGAAAGCGTCGGAGTTATGATAAATATTGAATTTTATCTAAACGTGACAGAAGAAAAATATTTTTGAACCAAAAATCATCAAAAATTATAATAGCAAAATGTTAAAACAATACGAGCATAAATAAGCCGCGCTAAAACCTGAGCGCGGCCTATTTATGCTTGTGTTATTGCACTAGCGAATATGAATGAATGGGCCGGTCCGTGCGACAAACGGACGCAATAGAGGCAGTAAACTTAGTCGTAACTAAAACAACTTTCGGCGGCATTACTTTTTTCCCCCAATTGACGATCGCTTGCTTACATAAACAAGTGAATTCGTACGAGATAAGTGTTGTGACCACCGCGCCGGCGACTAATCGTTTGTACATATTTGCGTTTGGACAAAAATATTTTCAACAAAGTGTATCCGACGCAATGATGGTGGATCTAGGTACGGTTTTCGTTGGAGGATTGTGATTGCGCCTGTACGCTTGTGAACACAGATTAGAGGCGATGGCGATAGCGAACACTACTGCACCAAGGTGACACACTGATAGTAACACCTACCAAAAACGAAGAAAAAAACGGCTACGAAGGCGACTTTGATAGTAGCAGCTATTAACGTATCACAGCAACAGCAACGACGTCAGAATCGCCGGGACTCTTTTTTATTGTTCAATTAATCACAGAGAATATGAAGAGTGGATTTTTTTTTATGTGGGAAAATTTTGATCGCTCAATCAAACATCATCTGTACTGTTTGCATTGTGTACTCAAATCATGTGTGAAGTGCGGCGCCTAATCGAAGTGTTGCGTTCTCCTCCTCCTCCTCGGTAAGACTGAACCAACTTAGCACATGTTATTATTCGTGACCAAGTCGAAACGGAACGCTTTCCATAATTGAATTGCACAAAACTTAGTCATGCCTCCCATTAAAATCGATAATTAGGACTATGTGGGACTATTTTTTGCTACATCTCTCGATACGCATGTGTGTGTGTGCATAAATTGGATACTATAATTAACTAGTTTTCTCTTTGAAATACTATTTTTTTGTTGTTGAATTCTTACAATTATTTTTATTAGACAAAATCATAATACTCAAAAAAACGAAACTTAAATTTTTGTATAAATTACCAATAGCCATGGCTGCTGCGTTCTTCAAAGATTAAGGAAGTATGGCTCTTATCAATAAGTAAGCTGTGTGAGCGAGATATTCGACAAGATAGGAGAAGGCGTGCGTGTTTCTATTTATATGGGATTGAGTGGAAATTTCACATTCGCATAAGTAAAAATGGTAATAATTCGCTGATAATTATTTGCACTATAATACGTTTCTTAAGGAAAAATATAAAATATACGAGGTCTGTTCAAAAAGTATCGCGAATTTTGTGTTTTTTCATAATTATTTATTTATTCATGAATATCTATTTTGTCCCTTTCAAAGTAATCCCCACCAGATATTATACACTTGTGCCAACATTTTTTCCAATCCTCGAAGCATTTCAAAAAATCATATTTTGTGATCTTATTCAGCTCCTCTTTTGATGTTGTCTTTATCTCCTCAATCGTAGCGTAGCGTTGTCCTTTCATGGGGCTCTTCAGTTTCGAGAACAAGAAAAAGTGACAGGGGGCCAGATCTGGGGAATACGGTGGCTGCGGCATTATTAGTGTGTTGTTTTTAACCAAACATTTGCGCACAAGCAACGATGTGTGAGCAGGGGCATTATCATGGTGCAAAAGCCAATTTTTGTTTTTCCACAAATCCGGGCGTTTCTGGAGGATTGTTTTGCGCAACTTGCGCATAACTTGCAGGTAATATTCCTTAATACTACTGATCTTGCCATTGTCACGTGTCCCGCTTTAAGGGAAGATTATGAGACTAATTTCTAGCTCAGTGAGTACATCAATAGAACAGATTGTATAAATGACGATCACATTGGTTACGCTCAAATTTTTTTAATGCCTTACTCACCCTGTAGTTTTCTTCAAATAAAAAGTGTCACAGAAAGTACAGTACTGTCATTTGAAAGTGATAATTGTCTAGCTTTAAGCTTGGCCATTTCCCATTTGAAAGGTAAAGAAAAAAACGAATTCTTTTGATTGGCTAATGGATTGTGTGCTTACCAAACAATGCTTTTCAAATTGCAAAAGTACTGATTTTCGGCAAAAGTTTTGATTCTGCCGTAGCCACGTTTTGCACTTTAAAAAGAGCTGATCATGGTCGGCCGGCCCATTTCTTGCTCTGCGAAAAAACTTTAATACAAGAAATTGTTGATGTTTATGGCGCTCTAAAAACCAATAAGTAACTATGGAGAAGCCATTTCATTTCATACACTGTCAACAGTAAATAAATTAATCGGAAATGAAATTTATTTTCATTCGTTATATTTGATTTTTTCGCTAGTATGTCAACACACTACTTACTCTATTCAAAATGGAATATCACTTCCGGTTCTTTTATAAAAGCAAATATAAGTAAAATGCGCTCGTATGTATGTTAATAAAAATATATGGTAACAATAGAAATGATGCCTGAAAACACACATTTTATCGAGAAACTTTTGACGTTTACAATATTAGAATTCGAAACGTGTCCGTACATAAGATATTTTTGCATTAAATTTTTTATGCTTTAGATTCTCTTTTACATTTATGCATAAATCTTTTTTTTTGAAATAAAAGCTTTTATTAAATGTAATAATATTTGCAAAGGAATATAAATGATGGACTTGTTTACTCTTGAATATAATGGACAGACGAGCAGAGGATAAGACAAAAAAGAGAACGTACTGCCAGCCCAGCATAAAGTACTTGAAGAGTGTTGTCGTGTCCTTAAACATTAGTGAAAGTGTTGACGATTTTTTAATGTACATATACACATTTCTGTAAAAGAGCTTTGCATAATTTGGTATCAAATTGAATTTTTCATCCAAAGACAAACTTTGTGCTTTTACGTTCGTTCCGTTCACCATTCATTCAGTAAACCTAATTGTGCCAGCACGTAGTACGATTAGTGACTGAGTGTGTCTTTATTACTGGTATTGTGGGAGATAGTGCATTTCATAAAGAGACTGTGTGCATGTACATAATTTTAAATCCCATCGTGTGTAATACAATTTGGAACGTTCCTATACTGCCAGCTAAAGTGATTGTTTTCTCTATTAAACTCCACTTTTATATACACCGTTTATGGTATATTCTAAGAGTGAGTACTGAGACGAAAACGAAAAATTATAAATAAGACTTATCGTTACTCATCCTTGGTAGTCGTTGGAATTTTGTGCACTCCCATTAGATTCTGATGGTATTAAAAATTTGTTTACACTGATTTTAGTTATCGTTAGTCGTTATCATTGGAATTGTGTTCGGATCTTAAATTAGAATATTAAAACGACATGGATTTTTCACTGTCAAAATTTTTGAAACCTTCATAATCTTATGGGAATTCACAAAATGACAACTGCAAACTGTTTTATCTGTTGCTTATAATTTTGTCGTTGTTGTAGTAGTACTGCCATATATTTAAGAGTTTTCGATTATGGTAGTATTGTTAAAATTGATATCAAAAGTAAGATTGAATTAAGCTTAAAATTATGATTAGTCGAAAAAGTTCGTGGTGTTTTCTGACAGATGGAGTTAAAAGCAAATAACTCAGTAACCACTAGTCGCATTGTAACAAGAGTAGACACGTGTTTGAAAGGTGACACTTAAAGCTTTTTGTAGGGCTGAAATTTTTCTTTGATTGAAATTGGTTATTCAAATTTAAAAATGGACCAGAAAAAAAAAAGAAAATTTGTTATATTTTACAATACCACTTCGACAAAAACGACAACGTATCGCAAGCTTGTGAAAATTTTGTGGTGAAGGTGCGCTATATCAAAATCAGTAGCACGCAAATGGTTCGTTCTGAAAATTTCGATGTTCAAGATGGGCCCCGTTCTGGTCAGCCAATTACTGAAAAAAATAATGAAATTGTCGTAAAAATTGAGCAAGACTGTCATATCAGCAGTCATGGCATAACTTTTCACCATCAAACCGTTTTAAAGCATTTACAAAAGGCTGGGGGATTGAAATAGGAATTTCATGAATTGAGTGCGCCAAAAAAAAGGTGGACGCTGCTAAAGCGCAATGAAATCGAGCTCTTTCTGTAGCATATCATAACTGGTGATGAAAACTAGATAAAATACGAGAACATCGTTTGAAAGCGATTCAAGTAGAACGGGGACCTTTCATAAAATAAAAAAAATCACCGACAACACACCGCAGGCTTACGGGGAAATTTGTTGTGTTTTTGGTGAAGGTGCACTGCATCAAAAAATGGTTCGTTCTAGAAATTTCGATGTCCAAGATGAACCCCGTTCTGGTTAGTCAATTACCTAAAAAAAAGTGATTCAATCCTGGACAAAATTTATCAAGACCGGCATATCAGGAGTTATTACGTAGCTGATGAATTAAAGATTCATCCTAAAAGCTGGGTTGAAAAAGGAATTTCATGTGCAAAAAAATAGGTGGGCGCTGCTGAAGCGCAATTAAATCGTGCCTTTTCTGTAGCAAATCATAACTGACGTTGAACTGTGGATGAAATACGAGAATATCGTTCGTGAAAGATCATGGGAAAAAGAGAGATGAACGATCACAAATAATTTCAAAGCCAGGATATACTGTGTATTGACTCGTTACTGTACTGTGAGCAACTGGAGAGATTACACCAAATGATTGAGAGAAAACGGCCAGAATTGATCAATAGAAAGCGTGTCGATTTCCACCACGATAAAGCCCGACTACACACATCTTTGTTGACTTGCAAAAAATTAAGAGAATTTTTTGGGAAGTTTTGATGTATATACTAAATAGCCCAGATATAACACCTTCAAACTACCACTTGTTTCGAGCTCTGCAGAACTCCCCAATTGAAACCAATCTGGTTTCAAGAGAGACCTGTGAAAACCACTTGATGCAGTTATTCAACCAGAACGGACAGAAGTTTCAAACTCATGAAATCATGGCTCTGCCTAAAAATAGTGAAATACTGTCGATAATAATTGAGAATATTTGGTTTGAATAAATTGATTTCAATACTTTGATTTAGACGTCTCTATTTTAATCAAAAATGCCACGAACTTTTTCGACTAACCAATATTAAATGAAAACAATTCATGGAGAACGGCCATTAAAAATTGACCGAAAATAAATTACTTACAAAAAATACGATTTCATTTAATATCAACAAAAGATAATAAATAAAAAAAATTAATAACTGTCATTGTGTTGAAAATGTATTTCTCACTTCGGAAATTCGTTAAATTTCCATTACGAAAACTAGAGGTCAGTGGGTGTCATATCTACACAAAAAGTCTACACTCAAGTTTGAACATTGTTCGATTTATCGCCGCTAGGTGAAAATATGACGATATCAAATTACGAGTACGTGAATGAAAATATCCCGAAAGAGCCCATTCAGCTAGCAGTCCCTTAATCTAATACCTTCGATTCAAACAATTTCAAATCATATTTGCGTATCTATTTAGTTTATCGATCTTGAATTATGGCAGTGCCAGGGATGATATATATTTTTTAAAGGAGTAAATTGAAATAGTAAAACTAGAATTATAGAAACAAAACTCTTTGATGAAAATGGTCTTATGACAGGACACAAGTTGTCATGGCGGAAAATCCGAGTATCTACAATGATGTCTGACGTGAATAAATTAGTTTTAACGTATCTTTTTTACTCAAAAATGCCACGAACTTATTCAACCAGTCAATATGAGGTTAAGTGAACGCAAAAATTGAATTAAATTAAAAATATATAAATAATAAACTGTTTCTTTACTTGTTTCGATTGTATTTAATTTATTAAATCAGATGAAATTCGTTAATTTTTGACAGCAATTGTATTTGTCGTTTGTTGAAAAATTATGGTATGTTCTTAAACCTATTGTGTCTGGAAAAATAATTTGAAATGTGAAGATATTTTCGTATAATTTCTTTTTTGTCACATCCACTTTTCAAGCCATTCCTGTGTAATACGAGTGTCTATCCTGTCTAATACAGTGTCATTTGGTAACGACAGATTTAACGTATCGATTTTAATGTCAACCCAACACATCCTACCATGGCAAAAGGCTCACCGTTCTCTATTATTCGCTTTATTTACTATTGATTATGTCAACTAACACGTTTCTTCTGCTCTTATCCACTTACTTCCCGATTGTCTACTTTCTGTAGCCAGTAAATCTCTACACCATCTGCCCTAAAATACGAACGCGTATACACACACATTTCTAAAGAATAAATTTTCAATATCGTTGACTCGATATATAAAGTTTTTAAATATATGTAGAGGAGGAGGTATAAAAGGATATCTGTAATAATATCCACACGAATCCCACCACCATTCTCATTCGCACATCATCATTTTAATTTCTTTAATATTACGAATATTGTCGACATCTGGCTTTGACACTAACATGACTTGTTGATACTATATTATTTGAATAACATTTGCTCTATTAATATTTTTGGTAAAAAAAAAATTTTCAACAAAAAAGGAAAACAAAGACAAAATAAATAAATACGATAACAATGGAAAAAGAGTCTTTTGTGCTATTAAAATAAAGTTTCTGTATTCGATCATCTCTTGTAGTTTATATAGCTACGGACTACTCTTAAAATAAACAAGGATAACGAATTATTTCTATTGAAGTGTGATTAAATTTGAAATGTTCTTATTAAGAGAGTACAGTCTGCTTTCTGTAAATGTCAATAACACAACATCGTTTCGTATCGAAATATGAGAGTAATGGGGCTTTTTGAAAAATGACTCTCTCCGGATCCGTTAAATTTGCTGCATGCATCAGAGTATTGTGCCAAATTTGCTGCATTGGTGTGAGCATTGGGAGTTCACTGTAACAGTAAGTCTTACTGGTCAGTAAAAGCCGGTCCATAATCCTACAACTTAAGAGAATTCACCAGATGGCCAATAAAGCTTAAAGGCGAAAAAATCCTCTTTTCAGATCCTCACTTTTAAAAGTATTTATTTTAAATAAAATAAATATTTTTGTTATTAAAAAATTCACAAATACACTATTTGATTCTTATACAAAATTACTTAGTTAAATTGATAAATAATATTTTTAATTTTTTTCTGGAAATATTAACTTCCAAAATAGATTATGGACAAATTTTGCTTTTATTTCAATATCAAAATATAGTTTGTCATAAAAAAATTTAATATTTTATTCTCTTATTCTAAGAAAGTATACTTCTCTTGCTAAAATAATATGGCCTTTTATTAATTGTTATCCAATTTATTGATGAAATTTACCTGTAAATAATCAAAAATAAAATTTGTTAAGACTTTCTAATTTTTCTGTTTAAAAATTTTAAAAAAAAATCAATTTGAAATTGATTAAATAAATTCTAAAAATAATTTGAAAAACTCCAAAAAATTTCAAAGTTGTCAATTTTTTTTTTTATTTAAATGCTGTTTTTTTTAAATAAATTTTTATTTCGAAAAAAACGGGTATTACAAATAAGTGTTTATGTATATAAGAGCCATGTACCGCTTACAAAGTTGCAGTAATGATAGTAGGCGGAATATGGCGAAATTGTCAGAACAAATTTTACCGTTATTGGACGAACAAATTTATTTTTCCTAAAAAAAATTATCTTATTAATTACTAAAAAAACTGTTTTAATACGAAAAAAAAGCTCTGATCCAAATGTCTCTTTAATTCTCATATTTTGGTTGATTTTAACCCGCGGCCAAAAAAGGTTTCCCACCCATGGTCTAGGTACTTCTATGAGAAAAAGTCCAACTGAGTCAGATCGCATAATTTTGGAGGTTAATTAACATCACCAAATTTCGAAATGTTAATAAATTTCGAAAATACGAGATCTGTTCAAAAAGTATCGCGAATTTTGAATTTCCGCGGGTTACGTATATTCGATTTTCGATTTTTTGCGGCGTTATATTGGTACTCATGTCTCTCACTTATGCCGACAAGTTCGGCCATTTTGAATGTTCAGTTAATTTTTGACAGCTGCTTTGCTTGCACGTGTTTTGGCTCGTCTTCGATTTTTTTTCCAGAGGGTCATAACTGGTGACGAATCATGGGTTTATGGTTATTACGTGAAAACGAAAGCTTAATCATCCCAATGAAAGCTGCCGCACGAGCCAAGACGGAAAAAAGCACCAAGTTCGGTCGAATGTGAAGGTTTTGCTTACAGTTTTCCTCGATTGCAGGGGCGTCGGTGCATCATAAGTTGTTGGCACATGGTAGAACGGTCAATAAGGAATATTACCTGTAAGTTATGCGAAAGTTGCGTGAAGCAATCCTCCAGAAACGCCCGAAATTGTGGAAGAACAAAAATTGGCTTTTGCCATTTTTGGCCAAAAACAACACACTAATAATGCCGCAGCCACGGTATTCCCCAGATCTGGCCCCCTGTGACTTTTTCTTGTTCCCAAAACTGAAGAGCCCCATGAAAGGACGACGCGCCGCGCCATCTATGTGCAAGTAGAGGCGGTAGATATTCAGCAAATACGTCAATCTCTCCTTCTTCATTTTCAAAGAAATTCTGCCCAACGAAACCTTAAGACCCAAATATACACCAGATGACTTCTCCACAGTTAGGTGTGGATGCAATAATTTTGTTTATTGCCGTATTCACCGAGTGAGAAATGAGCCTGATCGCTGAAGAAAATGTTGTTAAAAAAATTGCAGAAAATTTTCTGGCTATGGCAGAATCCCTATTTTTATACAAAATTTGCTGTTTAGTAGTTTAACACTCCATAACATAATATGGCAAGCCGTAAACCTAACAAATGTCTTTCAAACGATATGATTTGCTTCAAAAATGGCTCGTTTTCATTGCGCTTCAGCAGCGTCCATCTTTTTTTTGCACATAAAACTCAGCTTTTTGCAAATGTTTTAAAACTATTTGATGATGAATGTTTAATCCATAAGCTATATCATGACTCCTAATATGTCGGTCTTGTCCAGAATTTCATCACTTTTTTCGGTAATTGGCCGACCATAACGGCCTAGAAATGTGCAGAACGAACCATTTTTGATACAGTTCACCTTCACCATAAACACTGTTTAGTAATTTAACGATCCATAAACTAAGATGGCAAGCCATAAACTTAACAATTGTCATTATTGTGGATGACATATATGTTTGACAGATGTCAAATGATACGGCTCTATTTTCCGTATAATGAAAAATGAACATTCCCATATTTATAAAATATCCAGAAATTCGGTTCTTATCCGAAAAAAATTTCCCTCAGACCCCTTTGGAAAAATACAAAATAAATAAAAAGACTTTTGTAAAAGGACATTTATATTTTTATATTCTTAAAGATAACGATTTTTTCCTTGCACCCCTAAAAAAATTTAGAAAATAAAAAAACTTAACTTTTTCTAAAAGTTCTGCAAGAAAAAAAAATTGTAAGAATTTTCTTTAAAAGCCTACAAACAAGAACAAGAAGAAGTAAGTTTTTAGTCTAAAAAAAAAGAAAACATTTTCAAAGGAAGACTACTTTTATTTTTGTAGAAAGGACTTTTCCCGTCCACACACACATTTCTTTTTGGTTTTTTTCTTTTACTTCTTTAAAACTTTGTTTTCTTTCAAGCCAAAACACACAGAAAAAAACTTTTTCCTTAAATAAAATTTCAAGCACTTATATTAGCCTTAAGGCTTCCACCAAGTGCAGTAAAGGATAACGTGGCAAGACGTTATTATTACCCCAAACGAAAATAACTATCCTTTCAACTTGGAAAACTTTTCCAGTACGTACTTTTCCTTAATTCTATAAAAATATATATTATATTCTAGGAATAGCTTCCAACTCTACTTTATTTTTATTGTAATTTACTTTTAAAAAAATTATAATCTTTATGCGGAACAAGCTCACTCGTATCTTATAAGTTTAAAGTTTAAAAAGAAATCCAAAGCACAGTGAATTGGGGGAAGTGAATTCTTCATGATGACAATAACGTGGACACAAAAAACGACCTACTTTTCCATCTATTTATGGATAAAAATAAAAGGTATAAAAAATAAGAATTCTGAAAATTTACCAACAATAAATTTAGTAAAAAAAATGAAGTTTTACTATTTTTGATGCAAAAATACCATGTTTTAAAAGTTCTTCTTCACTGAATAAAAGTTTTATAGTAAAAACAAATTTTAAAAGAGAATAAAAATATTAAAAAAAATTTATAAATGACATAAATCCTTAATTTAATGCAATTCGTATGTATGCATGCAACCACAGATTGGTTTTAGGGATGAAAGTGTAATTAAATACGGAAATTAAAATGATCCCTTTTACTGTACTGCAAATTCAATGATCCTCGCTTGAAATAGTAATTTTAGGCCTACCACAGACCGTGATGACGTCCGAACTGATTATAACGTTCGATAGTTTCTATAGACTCTTAATCTAAGTCGCCATAAAACTCTCCGATTCACTCATATTTTCCATGTTATTAAATTCTTAGATAAAAATAATAGTAATACTTTCAATTTTCGACAAATATTAAGAAAGAAGAATAAAATTTTAATCTTTTTTGATCTGTACAGAATAATTTTTTTTCTTCTTTTTTTAGGCATACTAATTAAGTATAAATACTTGGACTTCCCTAAATAGTATCGTAAAAAATTTACATTTTATTTTACCTGCCACAAAACAGAGGCGGGAACTTTGGTAAATGCACTTGGCCTATTATTATATGGCAAAAAAAGCAGACGTAAATAGGAATTGGAACTCAATATTATAGAAAAAAATAAAATAATAAATTGTAATTTATTCTGATTTACGCTATAATATACGAGGTCTGTTGAAAAAGTATCGCAAATTTTGAATTTCCACTGGTTACGTATATTCGATTTTCAATTTTTTGTGGCGTTATGTTGATACTCATGTGTCTCACCTATGCTGACAAGTTCGGTGATTTTGAATGTTCAGTTAAATTTTGACAGCTGGTTTGCTTGCACGTGTTTTGGCTCGTCTTCGATCATCCCAATGGAAGCTGCCGCACAAGACAAGACCGACAAAAGCGCCAAGTTCGGTCGAATGTGAAGGTTTTGTTTAGTTTTCTTCGATTGCATGGGCGTGGTGCATCATGAGTTCTTGCCACAGGGTAGAAAGGTCAATAAGGAATATTACCTGGAAGTTATGCGGAAGTTGCGCAAAGCAATCCACCAGAAACGCCCGGATTTGTGGAAGAACAAAAATTGGCTTTTACCATTTTTGGCCAAAAACAACACACTCATAATGCCGCAGCTACCGTATTCCCCAGATCTGGCCCCCTGTGACTTTTTCTTATTCCCGAAAGGACGACGCTACGCTACGATTGAAATGATTTTTTGAAGTGCTTCGAGAATTGGAAAAAACGTTGGCAGAAATGTATAATATCTGGTGGGGATTAATTTGAAGGGGACAAAGTAGATATTCATGAATAAATAATGATTTTTGAAAAAAAAACACAAAATTCGCGGTACTTTTTGAACAGACCTTGTGTAATACAAATAAAATAAATAATATAAATTGTCGATTTATTAAAATTTTAACCAAAGATTTCAAGAGAATATTTTATTATCAAGGTGGTCGCATACTTTTGGCCTACAGTGTGCGTATATGGGAATAATAGTATTTGATAAAAATATTCGAAGAATGTTCTTTTGTAATCAGACACTTACAAAGGAGTGAGTATCCCCGCATATCCATAACATCGGCTATTCATGCTGAGCGATTCAAAAGCGATTCGTTCCATTTCCTTTTGTTTCTATATATGATAAACAACATTGGCAAAAAAATAATAAGTGCCTGTGAATATAATATCGAACCGTTTCGATTAGTAGTGCCAACATTACAAAATTCAATGTTATTTCTTTAATTCGACAAGTAAATACAGCATAAAAGATGGCTATTTTTTCTATTCAATAGCGTAAAAATTCATTTCGAAAAATTTTCAACGGTGTCTACACACAATTGTAAGCACAACGAGTCGTCAGTGAATTTACATACATACTCGTACATATGTACAATATATACTCGTACCTAGTATGTATAATAATACATTTTTCCAAAAGCACTCGTACGTACTTCCATCCGCATAATGTATAAACATGAGATGTTGTTATATATATATATGTATATATGTGTATATATACAATACATTTTTATAGATTATTTCGTATATTTATATAATTATATCGGTTTCTTTAACGAACCGCTCACGTCAAGCCATGTGAAGTATTACATGAATAGATCTTAAGAAAACCGAGGAAATGCCTTTGAACTTGATCAAATGAACCGTAAGGTAGATGAGATCGCATCGTTACAGCCAAGCGCATAGAGTAATAGTCCAACCCATACTCCATTCGACTTACCTCAACCTCATCTTATCAAATAACATTTCAATTCATCCATCTTTGACAAATACACACATTTTCGTACACAACCATATGTATATCGAAATAAATAATTACGTCTATTGAATTTGTGTCCATACTTATTACATTGCGTTCAAAATCACTTCTTACAACACCAAAGAGGAAAAAAAACGGCTTTTATTTCTTTTCTTATTCTTTCTTACAAAAACTAAGCACATACACACACACACACACAAATATGTACATACAAAATCTATGGAAAGGTGCATCCGTAAATATTTCAATAGAAGTAAAAATAATATAATAAATGCTTATGAGGAGGAAGAAGAAGAAACAACAACAACCAAATGCAACAAGTACCGATGGCAAAAGAGAGGATTGTTTAATTGTGTAATCCTGATCTGTCTATTTGCAAATATGTAATAAAGGAGAGAAAAAAAACTGAACAAAACAAAACAGAACTGAAACCGGCAAGCAAAAGAAATAGAGTAATAATGATGAGATGATGGAAAAAAAACCAAACAAATCGACTCAGTCGTGATTAATAATAGTTAAGAAAGAAAGAGAGTGAGCAGAATAAGAGAAAATATAATAAAAACTCCGACAAGTGCTAGCTTGCTTGGATCTCCTCTTTTCCTCTTTCTCTATGCGATTATGAGATGACCAATACAATAAAATGTATGCAAAAAAGAAACAAAAACAAAAACTATTTTTCCGTTCCATCTTCAAAAGCAATAACCTAAAGGCGGATTAAAATATAAATACGAAGCGGAAGAGATCAAAACAAATTGGGGCGCTTCTTTAGTTAAAGAGGAAAAAAATAAAAAAAATAAAAAAATCGTGAGAATAATATGTAAAAGAGGAACACAACCAAAGAAGAGGAGCCGACAGAATCACTAGGTATAAAAAAGTAATTATTTTTTTTTTGCTTTTATTTTTTTGATGTTTTTTTTTCTTCTTCTTTTTGCAAATAAATAGAATAATCAAAACTTTATTTTTTCTTCCATACTTTTAGCATACTTGTTTTGTTTTTTTTGATTATCGATAAAAGCTTGGTTTATTTGTATGTGTTACAGATGTTGCTGCTGCTGTCGATGAGCACAAAACATTCTTTACAGCAGTTATTCAGTTAATTTCGGTGGTGAATATCGTGTGCAATTTTACTTTATAAAAAATTACTCTTCTCATGGCAATCTTACTCAATAAAGGTTACTCTTCGCTGTTAGAAATTAGGGTTGCAATCAATCTCTCTAAAAACATTGCAGTCTAACAAATTTTGGTTGACTCGGTTCTCAACTGGATTTGATATTGTATGTTATTGTCGGCAATGAACGAACTGAACAACTAGCGGGAGAGGCTCTCCCAATTAACATATTTGGTAAATTTTTTTTCGTGAGAAACTACAGTGACCTGAAGGTATGGAGCGCACTTCGAAATTCGAGATCTCGTGTGACGCTGGCTCTATGTTATCACTAATACCATATGTCGCTAATCGAGCTTTTGGCGAATGAGAGAGCCAGAATCTATTATCGATGATGAAAGGAAAATGAAATGTAAAACGCACCGTGATGAGCAAGGTGGACAGAAACGATGAGACGGCAACGACACTGGGATGTATCAATAAAAGGATGATAAAATCGCCAAAAAAAAAATACCTACGTGGAACGGAAGAGGTTAGAGAGAAGTGAAATACTATATGACCCAATTTCTGACAGGACATGCCTGCTTCAAGACATACGAAGTCTGTTTAAAAAGTATCGCGAATTTTGAATTTCCACTTTTATTCGCGGGTTACTTTTATTCGATTTTCGATTTTTTTTTGTGGCGTTATGTTGGTACTCATGTCTCTCACTTATGCCGGCAAGTTAAGCCATTTTGAATGTTCAGTTAATTTTTGACAGCTGCTTTGCATGCACGTGTATTGGCTCGTCCTCGATTTTTGGCCATTCCAAAAAATTGATCAAAGAATCGGTTTCGGGAATAAGAAAAAGTCACAGGGGGCCAGATCTGGGGAATGCGGTGCCTGCGGCATTATGAGTGTGTTATTTTTGGCCAAAAATGGCAAAAGCCAATTTTTGTTCTTCCACAAATCCGGGCGTTTCTAGCAGATTGCTTCACGCAACTTGCGCATAACTTGCAGGTAATATTCCTTATTGACGCCCCTGCAATCGAAGAAAACTGTAAGCAAAACTTTCACATTCGACCGAACTTGGCGCGCTTTTTTCGATCTTGGCTCGTGCGGCAGCTTCCATTGGGATCATTGAGCTTTGATTTCCACATCATAACCATAAACCCATGATTCGTCACCAGTTATGACCCTCTGGGGCAAATTTGGGTAGTCGCGGAAAGAGTCCAACAGCTCCTTAGCAATGTTAATGCGATGCTGTTTTTGGTCGAAAATGGGCAAAAATCGAAGACGAGCCAAAACACGTGCAAGCAAAGTAACTGTCAAAAATTAACTGAACATTCAAAATGGTCGAACTTGTCGGCATAAGTGAGAGACATGATTACCAACATAACGATATGCGCTACTTGTACGCCCACAATCGAGGATGTTGGTTCATTTCTTCTTCAACTGTTCAAGTTTTAATGAAGAAAGCAAGAAAATAAGGACATCATTGCGGTAACTGAAAAAAGGCCATGAGAATTGTGTGAAAAAAGGCCAGCCAGCAGCCTGAATATGATACTGCTCGTGAAGTAATACCCAACCATCTGTCCCATAGGAAGTCATATTTGAAGAACAGGGTTTTAGTGGGCAAAATCGCACACACTGTAGGGATTGGTATCTTTACAGCCTCCTTTTACCGATGACAACAAAAAAACAGTGGAAGCAAAGCCAGTCTACCCAAATTAAAACATAATTTTCTCTTCGCTAACCAACCTCGGCCTTTCCTTTGGCGTTCAACTCACCATTTACCATATTTCTTTTTAAAAAAATGCCCAATAATTAAAAAAAACGCTCCTAGACCTAATAACTCTTTTTCCAAATTGTCTTTTTAATTTTCTAAACCAATCTAATATGATCCGTGCTCTTCTAAATTGCTCCCGCTCCACTAAACAAACGACCAGTTTCATTAAGTAAACTAGCAACACCACCACACCACGTAACATAAAGCCTCATGGTCGTGGCGCTATAAATTGGCCCCTGGGCACATGTTTTTATGAATCTTATTCAGTTTTGTTTCACACTTCAAGCTTATTTTAGTTATTAAATTTATTATTTTATTTTTTCTTTATATTTACTCTTATTTAAGATGACGAATATTGTGTATACTCGTACACCTTTAATGTTAAAAAGTTAAGAGCAACTTTCGAGAGAGAGAGATGAAAAAAAGTAAAAGGGAAAAAAAGGTAAATTACGAACCAAAGCGCCAATAGCCATTTTGTATCGTATAATAATAATAATAATAATAGTATTAATGAGGAGTCAAATAATGGCGAGCACAGGAATACTTGTAGTTTCGGCATGAAAAATATTGATGGGTCATCGCAAAATCCGACTGGAATAGGGAATTCTGATGTCTACCACACCTCGATCGGCAATGACCGTTCCTTAATGATTTTGAACTTTTTTTTTTGTGTTTCCCTAATCACAGTCCGCTTTACACTTATTCTTCTCCCTTCATTCCTCCTTGATGGCTATAATTTTACTGAATATGTAGTTATCTATCCACCTACCACCACCAACAGATATTAAAATACTCTTCGATATTCTCTACATAATTTCAGGTTACGGAAAACTTTTCACCTTTATTTTTTATCTTATATCATCGTACACGACTGAGTACCTATAATTAAGTATAAATGGCCTATTTTTTTTACTTTCTTAGAAGTTAAAGTTTCTTTCATAAAAATGTAATTTTCTATTCTTTCCTTTTTAATAATAAATAATTTTTATCTAATTTTAGATAATAAAAATGGATAATTGTTTTTTGGTGTGATTATTTTCTATTTTAATAAATATTATAATAACCCCTCTCTTCTGGCGCACGGTTGAATATTTTTGATTATTCGTTTCTTAAAAACAATTTCGATTTGCAACTGATTTTATTTGGGGTTTTTTCCTTTTTTAAATAGGCTTAAATCCGGTGTTTGTGTATAAGCTTAAATCCGGTGTTTGTCATAGATGGCGTAAGTGAGCGTATTAAGCTACCATGGCACGCCATACTTTCTTTTTTATGAGTTTGACATCTGTCAACATTAATCAGTGCACATTGTCAACAATTTCGTACAGCAACATACATTTTTCCTTTGGTTATCATGTCTAGTTTTGTGCTAGAAAAAGAGCATATGCGGGAAGCTCTTCTTTTCTGCTTCAATTTGAAGAAATTGGCTGCCGAATCGCATCGAATGCTTATGGAGGCCTATGGTGATAGTGCCGAGATTGGTTCCGTTGGTTCGAAGACGGCAATTTTGACTTGTGGGGCAAGAAGCGTGAAAAACGGCCTAGGAAGGTTGAGGACCATCAATTGCAGGCTTTTTTGGACGAAGACCAAATGCTCCGCGAGCATTTTTTGCGATACCCAAAAGCAAAAAATGCTCGCGGAGCAATTGGGTGTTACTCAGCCAGCCATTTCCATGCGTCTGCGTGCCATGGGAAAGATTGAAAAGATCGGACAATGGGTGCCGCATGAATTGAACGGTAGGCAAATGGAGCGACGCCAAAACACATCCGAAATCTTGCTCGCCAGACAAAAAAGAAAGTCGTTCCTGCATCGGATTGTGACAGGCGATGAAAAGTGAATATATTTCGCGAATCCTAAACGCAACAAATCGTGGGTTGATTCCGGCCAACCATCAACATCGCTTCGGACGGAAGACGATGCTGTGCGTTTGGTGGGATCAGCAGCGTATCCTCTACTATGAGATGTTGAAAATTGGTGAAACTGTCAATGTCCACCGCTACCACCAACAACTGATCAAATTGCACCGTGCTCTGCGTGAAAAAATGACGTATTATCAACAAAGACATAACAAGCTGATTTTCCTCCACGACAACGCACCATCGCACACGTCAAAAATGGTCCGAAACTACTTGGAGACACTCAACTGGGAAGTGCTACCCCACCCCGCTTGTTCACCAGACCTGGCCTCCTTCCGACTACTACCTGTTTTCATCGATGGGCCACACGCTCGCTGAGCAGCACTTCGATTCTTACGAAGACTTTCGAAAATGGCTTGATGAGTGGTTTGCCTCGAAAGAGAAGGATTTTTTTTGGCGTGGTATCCATAAATTGCCCGAGAGATGGAAAAGTACTTTGAATTAATTTGTTTTTGTTTTCTATGAAAAAAACATGTTTTTTTGACTAAAAAAACAGCAGATTTAAGCTTATAGACCTGGTAAATTTATTCTCAAAATTCTTGTAAAATTATCTTTTTTTTTTAAACAAAATTACTTTGTCAAAAATTCAATAATAAAAAAAAAAATAATCGACAAATTGTGCACTGTCCAAAGAAAAAAGTAAAAATATTAATAAAAATTTCCTATTAAATTCCACGCACAAAAAAAAGCTGCAGTGTTTTTGTGCTTGCTAATATTGGATTGTGACGTCAATAAATTTTGTATAATCTTTTCGAATTTAAGTCTTTACGATTTTTAAGGGAAAATATCTAGGGTTTAATAGTATTAATATCTGAAGGTACTGAAATTTCGCTCGAATTGTGTCTATTGGATTACCCTGTACTAAACTCCATATATTCGAACGTGTGCATGCTCAAACTCCTAGTGTGTGGGGAGGGAGTGAGAGTAGATAAACATCAAATCCAGCAGCGAATATGTACTCGTCCATAAACAAATGCATGTGTGTGTTTATAGAAATTTCGTTTAGTCACCACCAAGCATAGATTCTGAGCATAATTCAATTATGTGATGATTTTTCCTCCCTTCATTTATGCCAACCAACAATTTGAGTGGTGACACAGAAATTTTAACTTCTCAAAATCTACAACCCAATACAGCCCATGAACTCCAATAGAAGGGAACTTAAAAAGCAACCACCCCCCATATACACATACACACACACACACACCCATAGTGGTATAATCCTAAATTTCTTAAATTGCGTAGACATTTATTGCAGTATAGGGTTTTATGTGTTAGCACTTCGAGAGGGTGACTTAAATGGATTTTCTAAATCTACCCTCACTGCACGAATGCTTAACCGTTCCTCATTGCCGCGTTCCATAATTACTTCTGCACTTGTCCTTGTATCTGGAACGGTTCTCATTTCCCTGTTCTTCTTCTATTCGTCATCGGATTTTCAACATTGAATTTTTTTTTCTGTTGATAAAATGCTCACCACCATTCCATTGCGTTCTTGGCATTGTCATACACCGAATGCATAAGGGTTGTTTTATTTAAGCAAAATCTATTCATAAAAATGAGTTTACCCAAACAAGAAGAATCCCATCCCTTTCATCGGTAACGACACAGTTTATGTTAAAGTTACAGTTACCAACATTGCCTCTAGCTTCTAGCCTCTAATTCTAATGCCCCACACACACACACATAAACTTGGCAACTTTTCCGAAAATTTTCCATCTAGCTCGGATTTATTCAATTCCCCTTTTCCTGGCGACATTTAACTTCAGTTTCAACTTCAACTTTTACTCACAAATTAGAAATACAATCAGTACATTAGGGGTGCACGTGTGTATATACTGGCTGGAGGAGAGTCCTTGAAAATATCCCCGAATTATGGTTTCAATGGAAAATATCGAAACCTAAAAACGGGTAGCGATGACAAAACGGTTTTCATAATGAAAGGCGCAGTTGATTACTTCAAGGGTGCGGCCATAACACAACCGATACAAGACAACAATCCTATCGGAACACGGTTATTGTGTCTCATTACATTCAAGAATACCAGATATGATGTTGGTTGGATGCTCCTGCTCTCCCATTCATACAAAATCTTTTGTCCAGTAAAATTCTCATTGAATCATTTTTGTATAAAATCCTTTGTCACGTCTAACACCCTAAAAACGATTTTATACAAAAATTATTCAATGCGAATTTGTACAAACATTTTTTTTGTTCATTCACTAATTTTAAAAAATAATGTGTAATTAAAAAAAAAAATAATGTGTTTTTCTATCAGTACCAGTGGACAGGAGAAGAACTAAAGTTTATATTTTAGATTAAGGCCCAGTGTCGTTTTCGTACTTCTTTTCTTGATTGTTACCGAACACTACTTGCTGCGTTACTATTTTTTAAGCAATATTTCACAAATAGAACCGGTTCTATTATTGCTACTATTTTTTAAGGAGAACCAATGAGAAAATATTATCTTGTCACGTGAGCTACAAGAGTAAATGACATACATAATATGTGTCATTTCAAAACTAGCATTTTGTGACGCCAACACGCATAAAAACCATCACCAAATCAAGTGTCGTAGCCAGCCTGAAAAGTAGTAGCGAATGTAGGAAGAAAAGAATTACGAAAAATAGCAGCGTGTGCAGACGGCTTTAAACAACAATGTGTAGCAGAAAAGTAATGACAGTAGTACGTTATTACCTCATAGACTTCGTGCGATAATTTTACACGACCTCTTTACAGCTTGATAAGTGAAGTTGTATTTGTACGAGGTCTGTTCAAAAGGTATCGCGAATTTCGAATTTCTGCGGGTTATGTATATTCGATTTTCGATTTTTTGTGACGTTATGTTGGTACTCATGTCTCTTACTTATGCCGACATGTTCGGTCAATTTGAATGCTCAGTTAATTTTTGACAGGTGCTTTGCTTGCACGTATTTTAGTTTTTCGACCAAAAACAGCATCGCATTAACATTGCTAAGGAGCCGTTGGACCCAAATTTGCTCCAGAGGGTCATAACTGGTGACGAATCATGGGTTTATGGTTATGACGTGGAAACCAAAGCTCAATTATCCCAAACTGCCGCATGTGCCTAGACCGAAAAAAGCGCGCCAAGTTCAGTCGAATGTGAAGGTTTTGCTTACAGTTTTCTTCGATTGCAAGGGCGTGGTGCATCATGAGTTCTTGCCACAGGTTAGAATGGTCAATAAGGAATATTACCTGCAAGTTATGCACAAGTTGCGCGAAACAATCCGCCAGAAACGCCCGGACTTGTGGAAGAACAAAAATTGGATTTTGCCATTTTTGACCAAAAACAACACAATAATAATGCCGCAGCCACCGTATTTTCCAGATCTGGCCCCCTGTGACTTTTTCTTGTTCCCGAAAATGAAAAATTTATAATCTTTTGTTGATATTAAATAATATTTTTTGTTAGTAATTTATTTTCGGTCAATTTTTAATAGCCGTTCTCAATGAATTGTTTTCATTTAATATTGATTAGTCGAATAAGTTCATGGCGTTTTTTTGAGTAAAATGAAGACGCCTAAATCAGAGTGTTACAATCAATTTATTTAAACCAAATATTCTTCATTATTATAGATAGTATTTCACATTTTTTTGGGTAGAGCCATGGAACTTTTGTGGGTTCTGGTTGAATAACTGAAACAAGTGGTTTTAACAGGTCTCTTTTCAAACCAGCTTATCGTCAATTAGGAAGTTTTGCAGCGATCGAAACAAATGGTAGTTTGAAGGTGTTATATCTAAGCTATTCGGTAGATGCATCAAAACTTCCTTGGAAAGCGGTCTCAATTTTTGGCGAGTCAACAAAGATGTGTGTCCACACGCTTCATATTAAAAAGAAGACCACACGCTTCCAATTACTCAATTCTGGTCGTTTTCTCTCAATTATTTGGCATAAATGTTGCTCACAGTATCGGTAGCTTACCGACGGGAATTGGTCATTATGAGTTGCTCACAGTATCGGTAGCTGTTCATAATGACCAATTCCCGTCCAGTTCCACCATACACACAGTATAACCTTATTAGCAGTCAATCCTGGATTTCAAATTGTTTGTGATCGTTCATCTCTCTTTGTCCTATGATCTTTTACGAACAATATTGTCGTATTTTACCCATTTTTCATCGTCAGTTATGATTTGCTCAAGAAAGAGTTCGATTTAATTGCGCTTCAGCAGCGTCCACATTTTTTTTTGCACATGAAATTCCTTTTTCAACCCAGCTTTTGGGATGAATGTTAAATTCATAAGCTTTGTGATGATTTCTGTTATGCCAGTCTTGCTCAATTTGGTCAAGGATTTCATCACTTTTTTCGGTAATTGGCTGACCATAGCTTAGCTCATCTTTTGCATAGAAATTTCCAGAACGAACCATTTTTTGATCCAGTGCACCTTTTATGAAAGGTCCCCATTTAGTTATTCTAATCTTTAAACGGTTTCACAACAATAAGTACGCCCTATTCTATTAGAATGATATATTATTAACAATTTTCTAGCAATTTTAGTAATTATAACAAACTCTCTGCAAAGGAAATAGACGTAATTATTTTTGAAGAGAACTATTTACAACACATTCGATAAACTTTAAAAGAGTTAAAAATAAACCTAAACTATTGTGAAAATATTATGTATTCAAATTAAATGAAAAGAAACTAATTTAACTTAATTACATAGAAAACTTCCGATTAAATATTATTAAAGTTAAATCGCTTCCGTTTAAACTAAAATAATTACAATGAACGAGTAGAAGCGCCCGCCAGTCCACCACCATATTCCTAAGATCTAAAAGGATCCTGTGTATTAGAGGAGCTTACAGTTTGTACTCGTAGTTGCCAAGTATGTGAACTATTTATAATGTACCTGTATGAGTATTTGGCGTACCAGCTAGCAGCTCCTGTTGCATTCAAGCTAGCAAACGTGCAATAGAAATTTGCAATTGCGAGCATAATTGCACTTGAATACACTTTTGTGCTTGAAACAAGGACGTGCAGCATTTATGAGCCTTTCCATAATGTTCAACATTGTTTTTTTTGCGTACAGCTGAATATTCTATTAACCCTGTATTATTTTTAATGGAGCTCTCCTCGAATAATTTGCTACTATTTATATTCGAAAATGCTCCAGAAATAGGGAAGTCTGTGTGTGGCGCCTTTAAAATTACAACTAACGAATATGAATAGGGTTTTTTTAGGCATTGCATTAGAATAATTACCGCTATTTACACTACTTTGGTAGGTTTTTCTTTTTTTGAATTAAAAAACAAGATGAGTAAACTTCTCCAGCTCCAAACGAAGTTGGTTTATATAATAGAATAAATAATTTATCATTAAATTATCCAATAACACGTAATAGTGCTATAATTGCAGGAGTAGTAAAATGGTTAACTTCCGGCTTTTATATCTCAGACAATTAATCTTAATATCACCGACAAAATGTACTTTTTTTCGGTATTTCTGCACATAATCAGAAGAGAACCAACACACCTGAACTGGATTGGAGAAAACTGAGGTTTTTAGTAACATTTACGAAGCATTAAAAACTTGTGTGTTGGCAGACGATTTTCGTATTCGACAGGATTTCCAACTATTTTATTAAGTTTGAATGTTCAGTTGGTAGCCTTCCAAAAATGAATAAAATCTACTCCAGTTCCTGTACTTGGAAGAACACGAGCTGCTATCGGTAAACCTACCCACCTCCACCCTCCTGCAATCGATAATGCAAAAATGTAACTGAGGAAATTATGTACTTGGAATGTGCCTGGAAAAAGTACATTTTCGTGTTCTCTGCCAATTTGTTGCAAGCAAATGACTTTAAACAGTTCAGTAGCACGCAACAAATTCACTCAAACAAAACACGGACTATAACTAATAACGGACAGTGCCAACATGTTCTCGTATAAAATGTGGGTTTTTTTATTGACTTTTTGGGGGGAGAGTATGTAAGTTATTACAAAAATCGCTTTATACTCGTAAAATATGAACGGAGACTATATGAAATTGTGTCCAGGTTGCTATTTTATTACGATAAGCTAACCTAAGAAATGTTCTTTATTTTTTTGAAAAAATATTAAATTCAATAGGTTTTTCGGAGTGAGTCATTTGAGAAAAAATTTATACAAATTATTCGAAATGCTTAAAAAGGAATGGTTTTTGTTTTTTTTTAGAAAAAAAAATCTTGTAAGAACTAAATTGAAAGAAAACTTGCTGATCTAGACAATTTTTAATGAAAATATTGTCCATTTCGAGGTTCGGAAATACAGCTCTTATATTAAAGAATGCTTGCGTTAAATTTTCGTATATGTGTATGGATACAGAATTTTCTGGCTGAATTATTGCAAAAGCGGCGAGAAATCGTACTGCTAGCATACATTTGCGTAGATTTTTTTTATATGAGGTTTGTTCAAAAAGTATCGCGAATTTTGAATTTTCTCGGGTACGTAAATTCGATTTACGATTTTTTGGTGGCTCTATGTTGGTACTCATGTCTCTCACTTATGCTGACAACTTCGGCCATTTTGAATGTTCAGTTAATTTTTGACAGTTGCTTTGCTTGGACGTGTTTTGGCTCGTCTTCGATTTTTTGCTCCAGAGGATCATAACTGGTGACGAATTATGGGTTTATGGTTATGACGTGGAAACCAAAGCTCAATCATCCTAATGGAAGCTGCCGCACGAGCCAAGACCGAAAAAAGCGCCAAGTTCGGTCGAATGTGAAGGTTTTGCTTACAGTTTTCTTCGATTGCAGGGCCGTTGTGCATCATGAGTTCTTGCCACAGGGGAGAACTGTCAATAAGGAATATTACCTGAAAGTTATGCGAAATTTGCACAAAGCAATCCGCCAGAAACGCCCGGATTTATTGAAGAATAAAAATTGGCTTTTGCCATTTTTGGCCAAAAACAACACACGCAGCCACTGTATTCCCCAGATTTGGCCCAAAACTGAAGAGCCCCATGAAAGGACGACGCTACGCTACGATTGAGGAGATAAAGGCGGCATCGAAGGATGAGCTCAACAAGATTACGAAAAATGATTTTTTGAAGTGCTCGTGGATTGGAGAAAAACCGTTGGCACAAGTGTATAATATCTGGTGAGGCTTACTTTGAAGAGGAAAAATAGATATTCATGAACAAATAAATAATTTTTGAAAAAAAACACAAAATTCGGGATACTTTTTGAACAGACGTCGTATATATACGGAATTTTCTGTCTTAATTATCTCAAAAGCGGCGAGAAATCATTTGTGTAGATTTTTTTTTGTAGACACAACACCTACTACTGACATCTAGTTTTCGTAATAGAAACTTTATTGAATTCCACCAAAAGCATAATTTATATTCATTTTAACTCACTTATTGCAAACAAAATTACTACGACAGGCATTTTTATTTTTTGTACAATATTTTGATATTAAATGGAATTATTGTATTATAGAGTTTTTTATGTATTTCGTAAATATCAAGCGCCTCAATTTTGTTGACTTTCGGAGAGCTTTAAAAAAACGCCATTCTCCATGAACGTGGTGGTAGCATACTGAAATGCTTGCATACTTTTGTTGTTTTTCAAGTGGTTATTTTGACATTTATCGGAAAGTGAAAGTTAAAGTGTGGTTTTTATTCTTTTTTGAAGAATTTACGAAAAAAAGTAAGTATTTATACAAATGGTTATATTGTTGATAACATTTAATAGGAAGTTTACATTTAGAATTCAATGGAATAAGGAAGCCAGGAATTTCTTTCTTTTTGTAAGTTGACATCTTTATTTTTACTACAAAAATTAACAAAAATTTAGTTTATGATGTGCCAAAAATGAGTTATAATGATTTATTTGGTCTAAAATGTTATTACAAAGTGAAAAGTTCGTCATTGAATAAACGTAAATAAATGTGATTTTGACAGTTCAATGTTTACCAGAAAATAGTTCAGTGGCGGCGTACGTAAAGTGTGTGTAAGAAAATTTAAAGTAAATTAAGTCCAAATGGATTAAATAAGTATTTTAAGTGAGCATGATTATTTTATTTAACCGATCTGCACTTAATGAATATAGTGAACAAGTGGTCGAATTGCATATCAGGCTTTAATTAAAAAATAATTTAATTCATTTTGCATTTTTCGAATGGATTTTATTTGTGCACATAATTCATTTGATATAATCAAAATAACTTGCAATTTATATTTTTATATACTCTTCCACTTTATATTTACATAAATAATATATGGTGATATAAATAAATAATATTTTTAAATATATAACTTTGTTTTATCACAAATTTCCAAAACTAATTCTATCAAACAATAAAATCCGCAATATTAAAAAATCGATTTGTTTACACATAAATGACACATCTGACAAATGATTTGTAAACGAACCGCTTCAATCGCATACAGAAGTTTAAAATTGGCGCCCAATAATTAACGCCGTTTCTGTTAATTTTTTATGTGTGTACGAATGTATTGCCATCAACATTTAAACAGAATTTTTGTGTACAGGGCTATCCCAATTCTTCTAAAATCTAAGAGTGCAGCCCTCTAATTTGACAGCTGTCAAATATATATATTCTCCAAAGTATTATTAGTTTAGTTAATGGTTTGGCCACTTTAGGCTTGCTGGAACAACAGAGCTTTCGAATGAAATTTTCTTCAGCAATGAGGCTCATTTCTTGTCAAAAAGGGGTTTTGAAAAACCACATATGACTGTGGAAAAGCTATTGTTGCCGCGAAAAGTCATTTTAGTCTGACGAGAAATTGTTACCGTCAATTCTGAGCGACAATTAACTTTTTTTTTAGGAATGAACGTAAAGATTTTAATGTTGATCATAAGTAGTTTTGATACTCGTAAGATAAAACTAAAATCCCTACAACACGAGAAATTTTGACTTTATTGCACAAAAACTTCCCAGGATGCGTAAATGTTCGAAGTTTGTAGGTTCAATTTGACGCCTTTTACAATTTCTCTTGAATTCTGTAAAGTTTCCTTGCCCAAAATTTTGCCATGGCATTATTTTGATTTTACTGTTCCAACAACAAGTTGGACTCAAAGTTGTTCAATTTACTACTTAATCAACAAAATCAGAATTCATCTTCTTATATTTGGATAACATAAAATGAAGAAATGCATTTTTAATTTGAATTATTAGTTCCCATAATAAAATATTTGTGCGTATGGATGGGACTCTATGGTCCCACTTTCTCCATAGCAACTGTTAACAATTAAGGCAAATTTAATTAATTATACTAATGGTAAGATTATACTCCCTCATCAAATTAACATTAGCACATCATCAATTATATTAGCTTTTCAATGTTTAAGAAAGAGAATGCAGATATGCACTGATGACATGAATACTATTAGAATTAATGAATATCACATGCGATTATTAGGCAGTGAAAATTTTTTTTACAAGAATTTATGTTTTATTCTCAAAACGAAATTTTTCCCACTCAATTCGAGTTTTTAAGAAAATTTTCTAGTCCCCCCACTTGTATGGACAACAGGATAAGTAAGAGAAAAGAAAATTAATCGCTGATTCAATGTGATGGTGTACAGCCATTACTAGCGGGCGACGAGTAATACAAGAAGTCCACAATCTTGTTGAAGATTGCTGGAAATGATCGGCGATCTGTAATGTATCCATCAATCCATCCGTCTGACTGCTGCTCACCCTCAATCAATTTCTTTCCATCTTCACTCGACTGTTCATCAACCTTGCTTCGCCTTGCATAAGAGGGTTTTGTAAATGCCCCTCCCGTCAAACTCTGAATAACTCATTCTTTCAATTCAGCTCAAGAATTAGGAGTGCTGGACAATGAACGTCAAAGCACGGACACGACGTCGTTCACCTTTGTTGACTACGAAGAAGACGAGGGCGAAGATGGCTCCAACGCGATGATTGTGATCACGGCAATGATTAAGATGATGATGATGATGATGATGACGATGGACAAGTCTGAGTGCAATTAACCGAGAGGTGATCCATAGCGAAAGCACAAATTTATGTTCGCTTACTTCTGTACGTAACGGTTCACAGATCTAAGTATGCCGCCTCTTAATAATCTTAGACAAAAGTAGCCGTTCGACGAATAATCGTGCAGAGTTGGATGTACCTGTGACGGGGAGAGTAACGAACGATAAATGGAGCCCGAATCCAAGCAAATGCTCTAATCATCGTCATCTGGTATAATTACTTGGGCGGCAATCTCTTAGTATGCATCTCTACACAGACACATCAAAAAAATACACAAACGAATCTTGTCTACGGAGTTAGAGAAATTATAATAATTTCCATCTTTTCAAACGTTTTGATTTCATCTTAGATTTTGTAAGAACTTATAATCAAGATCCAATGTGAATACATCCAACAGGAAATTTACAAGACTGATGGCTTCCAGCAAGAAGAGACTCTGAAGGGAAATTATAAAGAAGCAAAACAATAAAAAAAAAAAAGGTTTAACTACAGGTATATAGGTGGAGTTGTCCGGATGAGATTCATCCATCCATCGCCTTTAAAAATTTGCTAACAAAAAATAAGAAAATGCCAAGAAATAATTACGGCAGTACCCCACTGACGACGGCACTGAATGAAAACAATGACGGTAAACTGTCAGGAGAAGAGGATTTTTTTTTTCTTTAAATTTCGAAACAAAAATTACTTTTATACCAGGTTGCGGAAAGAATAAGACGATCAGAAAAGGAACGGAGCAGAACAGGTAGATAAGGACAGCGAAATTACAATCAACCTCCTCAACTCACCGATTGCATGCATCACATTGGCAGGCAGAATTTTTTCCCAATCGCGGACCGTTCGTGTTTCTTCACCTTAAATGCAACTGAATGGTGCGGCCATATGGTGGCGGCGACGGATCCAATGATGATGATGCGATGGCGCGGCGATGTTACCGCTTTTGTCGCTGCGATGGCAGTCAGTCGCCGCTGCGCTAGTCCATTGCCATGACCATTAACAACGACGTCGGACCGTGACAATTTCAAAGACAATACCGCTCAGATAGATAATCGAATGCCTTCTTTTATTTTGTCTGCCATTTACGACGTTCTATGTTTATTTTTCTTTCTTTTTCTTCAATTTATTCTCAAATAAGGCTATCCTATTCACATTCGTTTTCTCTATTCGCGCTTCGCTCTTCTATATTTTGTCTCTATTGGCATATGTGTTTGTCAGCCGCGCAGTCACAATGCATTGAATGGCAACTTGGACTAACCTTTTGTCTCTGCCAGCTGCTTATGCTAACTGATCTTTTCTGTTGGTCTTCTCTCTCCTTGGCCATACCATCCATAAAATCTCTTCACAATTACTCGTTATTATTGTCTGTTTTCTTCTTCTTCTTTTAGTTGCTTATTTCGTTATTTAATTGAGCTTTTTTATCTTCTGAGCTTACCTTTAGGTACAATTCGGGAGATTCGGACAAATAGCACTAACGCACACACATACACATACACTTCCTTATGTTTCAGGTGATTGATCGCAAATAGTGTACATGCATGCATATGTGTATTCGACTAATTAAATTGAATGCATTTAACCAATGCAGATAACAGGAAGAGAATAATTCTGTACTTAACATCCGCTTTACGGTAGTTAATTTACTTTAATTCAAAAGTCTTACGGTAGTTTGTCGACAAGCCTCATTCCCTCATGTATTTTTAGTAATATTCATAATTTTTGTACTATTTATATTATTCACAAGAGAGAGAGCTATGCATAACGGATCTATTCGAAAGTGTTACCTATTAGTATGCACCTTTAGTTTAAAATCAAATAAAAATCATGGCAGACTATTTTTTTTTGTGTGTGTAGAATTTCATATAAAAACAAAACGTTACATAAAATTCAAAAACTATTTACTCAAAAAAATGGTTTTTTTTACTATAAAAAAAAACCTCATTTCCGGTTTAACCTACAACCGTTATAATGATTTTGAATGCACTTACTTACTTATATTCACTCTATACTGTTTACTTTTGCATAAATTACAAAAACTGTATTGAGCACTAGCAAAGGTAAGCAAGCTTTGGACCTAGGTATGGCATAATAATACTGAGTGTAATTAATAAAAAAAACAAAATAAAAAAAAAACCTTTGAGCAGAGGCGGTGATAGAAACAACAAAATCAAATCTTAACAAATGAGACAACCAAAAGAGTAGAAAAGCAAAAAATGTAAGTTAATCCATTCAACCAAACCAGCCAGCCAGCCAACCAGCCAACCTACACTACCGATAATGATGTAGGCCTCATTTCCTACTCAGATTGGGATGTTATAGAGAGGCCTTTGGAAACTATGAAAGGTCTACTGCATAATACAAGAAGAGTCAATCATCTGGCTTTCTTGGAAATCCATTTTGATTCCAACAGTCAGTTATAGCTCATTTACTCGTGCGAGTTATCTATCCATCCTTTTTTGTCTTCTTTTACTTTTCTCCTTCGTTTTCAGTGATTTTTTTTTCTTTTGTAAGGAAATTCTTTTCCAATCCCTCTTGTTGAATGACCATAAATATACACGGTACACAGTGGCTAACACCGTTTTTTTTGTCTCTCTTTTTTTTTTGGGAACGACTATGTATCTACACTGATTTCTGACACTGTATTAGACTTGGGTTTAGTGTTCACAGCTTTGTGGATTCCTTTTTAGATTTCCGCCATATTCTCAACAGATCGAACGCAAACGTCAGAATAGTCTACTGATTTATAGAAAACTAAAAATCTGTAATTGTGGTATGGGTGTGTCTTACACTAAAAATTACACTTAATATTTTGAGGGCGAGGTCTCGGTCTTTTCTAACGTTTTTGTAATATGGTACGTACTATTCCACATTGAACGCCTTCCCTTTGGCTTTTGACTGATTATATCACGTAGCCTTTTTTTCTCTGAACAATTTAGTTGAAAGAAAATACTCTAAAGGTTAACTGAATTCTAATATTCTAATGTCATTTTCCTTCACGCTTATATGCCTATATTCATTTTAAATCAAAAAGTAACAAAGTGGATCTTTTCGCACTCATACTGAGGCAGAGTCTTGAATCTTTTTCAAATCTTACAACCTATTCCGAGCGTCTACTTTGAATTTACAGAATACTAACTAGATTTATGCTACAATGGGTCTCTGGAAACTTACTCGTACTTGCAACTAATATGCATAAATCCAAAATCAGTATTCTTTTGATTAGACATATACGAGGTCTGTTCAAAGAGTATTGCGAATTTTGAATTTACGCGGGTCAAAAAGTATCGCGAGTTTTGAATTTCAAAAAGTATCGCGAATTTTTAATTTACGTATATACGATTTTCGATTTTTGTGGCGTTATGTTGGTACTCATGTCTCTCACTTATGCCGACAAGTTCGGCCATTTTGAATGTTCAGTTAATTTTTGACAGCTGCTTTGCAGTTCAGTTAATTTTCGACAAAAAACAGCATCGCATTAACATTGCTAAGGAGCTGTTCGACTCTTTCCGCGACGACCCAAATTTTGCTCCAGAGGGTCATAACTGGTGACGAATCATGGTTTTATGATTATAACGTGGAAACCAAAGCTCAATCATCCTAATGGAAGCTGCCGCACGAGCCAAGACCGAAAAAAGCGCGCCAAATTCGATCGAATGTGAAGTTTTTGCTTACAGTTTTCTTCGATTGGTGCATCATGAGTTCTTGCCACAGGGTAGGACGGTCAATAAGGAATATTACCTGCGAGTTATGCGAAAATTGCGCGAAGCAATCAGCCAGAAACGCCCGGATTTGTGGAAGAACAAAAATTGGCTTTTGCACCATGATAACGCCCCTGCTCATGCATCGTTGCTTGTGCGCAAATTTTTGGCCATAAACAATACACTAATAATGCCGCAGTCACCGTATTCCCCAGATCTGTCCGACTGTGACTTTTTCTTGTTCCCGAAACAGATTCTTTGATCCATTTTTTTGTCAAAAATTAACTGAACATTCCAAATGGCCGAACTTGTCAGATTAAGTGAGAGACATGAGTACCAACATAACACCACAAAAAATCTAAAATCGAATATACGTAACCCGCGGAAATTCAAAATTCGCGATACTTTTTGAGCAGACCTCGTATACTCCCAAAATCCTTTTTTTTCAAATTTTATTTGTCCTATAATTTTATATTGCCTTATTTTCTTCACGCTTCACTCTCTTTTTTAACTGTTAAATTTTAAATATTTTTTCTTTTTATCTCATCTTTGTTTTTTTTTTTTGATAAAACTTCAGTCAATTTTCACCAAAAAAAAAAAGAAAACTAATCAATGTCCAAAGCACGGATCATCATGCCTTTAGATTTTATTTCTTTTCAAATTTTACCTTAACAAATTTTGAATTAAGTATGAACGAACACCCTGCATGCATCTCTGCATAGAAGTATTGTAGTATGTACACGTATGCATTTGTGTGTATTTCCACATAATTTTTCAGTATGCATACAATATTCTTTTTTATGAAATCAAAATACAAACATTTTGGAAGATAAAAGAAGATAGAAAAATCGTGAATAATAAGACTAATAATAGCATCGCAGCAAGGGACGCACAAGGTGCACAAACTGGAGAAGAGATTTACGCACTTTTGAACTTACGTGTACTCGATCGGAGGCAAAATACAACACCAACAACATGGCGGCAACTACAAAAAGCAGGAGAGCCCATAACGATACTGATGCCGATGCCGATGCCGAGATGCCGATGCCAATGCCGATGATGATGATCGGTTAGAAGAGAAAATAGATGAAAATTTTATGTTTTTTTTTATCTTTTCTTTTCTTTGTATTGTCTATTCAAGATATGAAAATAAAAAAAAAATTATATTCCAAGTAAACCAAGTTCGTTTACGGTCTTTTCTTAGTTAAATAGTTATTATTTTTTTTTTGGTGAATTGAGATTTTGAAATTTCACAGTCTTACGTACCGAAACGAAACGAATTGTGCCGAAATGAGCCCATAGACGATAGACAGACAAACAGACAGACAGACAGCAAGAGCAGACCGATGGACAGATGGACAGACGATCTTACCGACCAGCATAATGACTGACATTAACTTACAACCATTTGTGAACAATACATAACCCTTACACACACAACCATATAGTAATATATCAATGGAAAAAAAATACTCAATAAGATATTGTGTGTATGCAATGACGTACACATATCGAAGTGTTAGTTAAATTTGAGCGGACATCACCTTTCATCTCTAACGTAGCATACAGTCAGCCGCATGCATACGTGTATGTATGTTTTTTTCCTTTTTTTTGTTATAATCCGTACAATGTATTTAGTTTCGGACTGAGATTTTGATTTTAAGGCTTAGGAATTTTCGGAAAAGACGAAAAATCCAACAAAAGTCCCGCTCTAAGAATGCTATTGTGTATACCCGCTTAGTGTTATATATTATATATAGCATCGGCTCTACCTACCTACGTGTACGAGTATATCTAGCTAACTACTTTGAGCCTCTCTCTAGCTTTTACGGTGCATTAAATTCACCTCAACGAATCGAATCGAAGGAAAATTCGAATCAACTTCGTTTTGTTAGGTTAACTATAGTTGGACTTAACAAAATGTGTGCATTTTCTTAGTTTTTTTTTTGTCTCAGGTACGCAATGGATAGGAACGCTGTATTTATGTGAAGTTCAATTAGAGTCGAGTTTGCATTTATAGATCTGTCTATCTCACTCTATGGTCATTTACTTCAGTCAAGAACCGCATCGAA
This sequence comes from Atherix ibis, assembly GCA_958298945.1. Taxonomy (NCBI): domain Eukaryota; kingdom Metazoa; phylum Arthropoda; class Insecta; order Diptera; family Athericidae; genus Atherix; species Atherix ibis. Next base: position 21,202,424 of record OY282605.1, on the reverse strand, counting down.
TTAGGTTCAAAATTTTCTCTTTTTCCTTAGAGGAGGCTTTCGGCACGCTCTTTTTTATCTTTCGGTGCGGCCGATCTCGTCAGTTTCTATTACGAAACCAATGCAACTATTCTCACATCATATTGTATAACAATAGCACGCACACATGAACACATACGTGTAGCAATTGTTTAATTATGGATTTTCTTCTTTTTTTAACTCTACAACAAAATAATTCCCTTCAAAAATTTTTAAGAATTTTCAATATTTTCACTATTCGAAATAAATTTATATATACGTTGGCTATATTACGACATGTATCACTATTAAAAGTGATCAATTTTGACAGGTGTTTAGCCAGCTTGAAGCTGGAATAGAATTGCTGTCAAACGACTGAAAACTGGTGTCAAAATTTTTTAAATCTTCACAATCGAATGGGAATGCACCGAATCAGGCTTTATTTTTAAATTTTCAGTTCTGTTCGTAGTGTTGCCAAAAAATGTACACATTTTTTTAATATGTTTGTGTCAGTGACAGCTTTTTTTAAATTTATATCAAAGGCAAGGTTCAGTGAATTTAAAATTTAAATTAAGCTTCATATTGGATTGGCAACTAAGTGATTGCGGATTTTAAATAAGAAGAAAAATTCAAAATTTTTACTGAAAAATATAATTTTCTTCAATTAGATCACGTTTTGCCATTTTTAAGGCAGTGTCATAATTTCGTGTTCGTAAAACTTATTACTTATGCTAGCAAGTAAACACTGTATTAAATGTGATTTTATATCATCAGCGTCATTAAAAATTTTACGAATTAAAGAGTTCTGCATGGAACGAAATAAATGGTAATTTGAAGGTACTAGGTCAGGGCTATATGGTGGATGTGACAACACATCCCAACCTAATTCCAATAAATTTTGGCGAGTGACCAACAAGATGTGTTCGGCTTTGTATTATCATGCTGGAAAACAACACTCTTACGATTTGCCAATTCTAGGCGCTTTTCTTGAACTGCATTGCTCAGTTTGATGAGTTGTTGAACATACACGGTAAAAAAAATCGTTTGGTTTCTTGGTAAAAGTTCAAAGTGCAGAATTCCTTTATAATCCCATCAAACTGACACCATAATCTTCTTTTGGTGCATCTCAGCTTTTGATGTCGTCTCAGGTAGTTCATCTCGCATCACCCACGATCGTTTACGATTAACGTTGTTGTAAACGTTTCAGAAATGGATCCGTTTCGTTGCGTTTTAGAAGCGAATCGCAGATGCTAATGCGTTGCGTCAAATGAACTTACCTTAAGCTGATAAGGAATCCATAAAACGAGTTTCTTAACTTAGCCAAGCTGTTTTAATTTTTTTTCAATGGTCTGTTCAAAAAGTATCACGAATTTTGAATTTCCGCGGGTTACGTAAATTCGATTTTCGATTTTTTGTGGCGTTATGTTGGTACTCAAGTCTCTCACTTATGCCGACAAGTTCGGTCATTTTGAATGTTCAGTTAATTTTTGACAGGTGCTTTGCTTGCACGTGTTTTGGCTCGTCTTCGATTTTTGCCCATTTTCGACCAAAAACAGCATCGCATTAAAATTGCTAAGGAGCTGTTGAACTCCGTCCGCGACTACCCAAATTTGCTCGAAAGGGTCATAACTGGTGACGAATCATGGATTTATGGTCATGACGTGTAAACTAAAGCTCAATCATCCCAATGGAAGCTACCGCACGAGCCAAGACCGAAAAAACCGCACCAACTTCGGTCGAATGTGAAGGTTTTGCTTAGCGTTTTATTTGATTGCAGGAGCGTGGTGCATCATAAGTTCTTACTACAGGGTAGAACGGTCAATAAGGAATATTATCTGCAAGTTATACGCAAGTTGAGCGAAGCAATCCTCCAGAAACGCCCGGACTTGTGGAAGAACAAGAATTGGATTTTGCACCATGATAACGCCCCTGCTCACACTTCGTTGCTTGTGCGCACACACTAATACCAAAAACAACACACTAATAATGCCGCAGCCACCTTATTCCCCAGATCTAGCCCCTTGTGACTTTTTCTTGATACCGAAACAAATTCTTTGATCCATTTTTTGGAACGGGCAAAAATCGAAGACGAGCCAAAACACGTGCAAGCAAAGCAACTGTCAAAAATTAACTGAACATTCAAAATGGCCGAACTTGTCGGCATAAGTGAGAGACATGAGTACCAACATAATGCCACAAAAAAAATCGAAAATCGAATATACGTAACCCGCGGAAATTCAAAGTTCACGATACTTTTTGAACAGACCTCGTATATCGAAAATGTATGCCTGCTCACGTGTTAGCATAATCCCTAAATTACAATACAAAAAAAAAACCTTCCCAAACAAACAGAATTAACACATTTTATAAAGTACGTAAGTGCTTTCTAAAAATATGCCAATTAATGTTTATTTATGAAACAATTTTTAATTGTCAACAAACTAACTTGAAAAAATTGGTTACAATTTATTTTAAGAATTAAGTGAATGTGATTTATCGTAATTAACTATTTCTATTTAAATTATGATCGTACACAAAAATAAAGTTAATTTATTTTATTCATTTCAATTTATCATATTATGTCTGATAATTATTATCAGACACGAAAGAAAGACCATCTAATTGCATGATGGTTAGTTTACTTGAAGCAAATATTAATATTTAGTCTTTACAAAAATAGATTTATTATTCAGAATAGAATCTATTTGGAAGAGAAATAAGTAATAAATCTAAAAACCTATATCTAGCTTGAAAATGGATTTTAGTTAAATAAAATTATTACCAAATCTGGGCGTAGTGGGTGTTAGAAGATCTTTTAAATTAGGTAAAATTAAAAAAACAAAAATAATATAATTATCGGAAACGACAAATTTTCTCTATACTGGCAAAATATTCTCCACTTAAATTAGATGGAGTTATATAAAAAGGATAATATATTTAATATATTAAACAGGAGCATAAATCAGAATCGTATAAAGGCGGTAATTAACTTCAGTACATTAAACTGGTTCAGTTTAATCCCCCCTCCTCTTGGACTCCCCATCTTCACCGATGACTATGCAATAAATCATCATTTCGGTTTTGTGTAATTCTCTCGATTCAGTGAAATATTACAAATAATTGTCATTCTATTCGGATGCATTCATATTTCATAAAGTAGTCGACACACCAAAAAGCAGCAGAAAATTTCTTTACAAATATGAATGGTTGAAATGAAAAAAAAAATTAAAAAAAAAACACACACACACAACAACAAATAAATGCATTCCTTCTCCCCATATCCTTGTATAGAAATAAACGTTATATTTTACAGGATAACAAAACAACTAAAGCATGAAAAATTATCACGAAAGAGTGAACAAAAATCTTTTGCCATTTTTTATTGTGTACTCCACCCTGCACATAAAAACGGAAACGTAATATGGCAAGGATACTTATTGACAAAGTGATAAAATGCATACACAAAAAAATGAACATTAAATATTCACAATTAACAGTAAATCTCGCTTACGAATATAAAATAATCTAAAAGTGAATTTTAAATAATCCAAAAATAAAGAAACCACATTAAAAGGTGAATAATACGAAACAAGCGACTTTGGTACTCGAGAGAATCATGAATTATAGTCAAGAATATATCTTAATATCCTTAATAGAGAAATACGTATACTTGATATCAATTTAAAAAAAAATTATTGCGATATATTTCGTTATGTATGGAATAAATTGAATATAAAAATTTCCTTTTTTGTATTGTTCGAAAATAAAACTGTTTCTAAATTGGGAAAAAAATTTAGCATATTAATCCTATCTTACTGGTAAGACCTTAACGATTAGGGGTAAATTTTTTATCTTTATTTTTAAGGGCCTACCAGTATAGGATCTCCTTTGTCCACAACCATTTTCAATATCTATAACCACTCCGTGTCCATTTTCCTCTCTGTAGCTGAACTTTCCCGGCAGGAAACACTCAACCAAATTTGCAAAGTTATTTCTAGGATAAGAAACTGGTCATTAAATAATGAAGCCATCATTCAGACAGAAATCCCGTCATGCCTCCACGTTGTCGGAAGGGAAAATGCAATCCAATTTGGTTGAACGACGCTTTTTTTCCTGCTTCTTTTCTTGCTTGTTACTGTGCTAGTTGCAATGCTGGCTGCCATGCTAGAAATTACATAACTGGTTACTCTGCTACTACTTTCTAAGCAAGATTTCAGAAATAGAAACGGTTCAATTTTTCTTGCTATTTTTGCTACTATTTTTAACGAGAACCAATGAGAAAAAACCTTATCTTGTCACGTGTGCTATACCATATGAGAAAATGATACATAAATTTACGTAAGTACATATAAACGTCATTTGTTAACAGCTAGAAATCGAACTTTTTGTTCACAGCTAGAAATCCAACTTTAAATAAGCAGCATTTGAAGCCTACACGCATAAAAACCATCACCAAAAATCAAGCGCCACAGCCAGCTTGAAAACAAGTAGCGAATCTAGCAAGAAAAGAAGCAGAAAAAATAGTGTCGTGAGGTAATCAGATAGCTAAAGTCTACTGGACGTAACGCTGCTGTTTTTCCTCCAAGTACATTATTTGGGACTTTTCCTGGACAAGAGATTAACATAGAACACTCATACTAGACTAAAAGAAATCTTATCTTATCACGTGGGCTGCATGAGAAAATGACACATACGTTTTTTCACAGCTAGAAATCCAACTTTTTGCTCACACCTAGAAATCCAACTTTAAATGAGCATTGTGTGAAGCCTACACGCATAAAAAGCATCACCAAAATCAAGCGCCACAGCCAGCTTGAAAACAAGTAGCGAATCTAGCAAGAAAAAAGCAAAAAAAAATAGTGTCGTAAAGCAAGTTACTGGACGGAACGCTGCTCTTTTTCCTGACGATTTGCTAACATAGTAAATCGTTGTGCTCGACTAGCCAGTGGGGCACACAGGACTTTCTCGATGGACTCTATTCTTATTAAAACTGGTCGAAAACCTATCTTCCTATTTCTTTATAAATCCCGATTAACCTTAATCTATAAAAACGTTTGTTTCTGAAATTATCCTCTTCATAATCTTTCAAAAAAAAAAAAGGCAAAAATCAATCCACCTACATATAGGAAACTCTTACTTGAAGTATTGGATGGATTGGTAGATTCCACACAACATTTTTTGCTGAACATCCCGATTTAAAGTGTGGAATCTTACATAATAGAAGTTCCTGTATCCATGACGAACTGTATGCAATTAGGACGGCAGTTGAGACTGAAATTAATCTTCCCATACATAGTCCGGCAGCCTTGGAAGCCATTTGTGGACCATCAAATGATCCGATGCTAAACCCTATTCGTCGTAGTCTATTAAGCTATAGAAGCGTCGATGTGCGTTGGATTCCCGGTCACGTGGGTCCACCGTCCTGCTCTCAATGAAATGCCAAATTTTCCGTAGCTTTTTACGCCATAAAACCAGTCTCTGGGCAAGGAAACTTCTCAGAATTCGAATTGGGCACACTCCACTTATCCATGATATCCTCTTCAGTAACCGAGCTCTTCCTTCACGCCATTTCTGGGGTGTTCAACTCACCTTCCTCATATTTTAAATGAAGTTCACTTAACCCAGAATTTCTTCTAAATCCTTCCAGTGTGGAGCACCTAGATTCCAACAACTCCTGTCCCAAGTTCTCTCTGTAATTTTCTAAAGGAACCTATTAATGCTCCATAAAAGCTAACCACTTCTGTGATTGCTCCTTCCAACTAACTATCGACCGATTTCAATAGACAATCTAGCAATAATAAAGTCGCTAAATGGCCTCATGGTCGTGGCGCCACCTATAGGCCTCTGACTCTTGCCTCAGAGATCTTACAACAAACAAATTCACTTTTTATGATCGTCCCCATGTCAACATTGCTAATATGTCAGGAATAAAATTTACAATGTATACAGCAACATTTGCGAAAAGTTTATAAACTTATATTGCCATCCTGCCTCGCCGCATTTACAAGCAAAATCAATGCAAAGGCGCCTGTTACGCAACAAGAATTTGCATTAAAATGAACAAATGACGTCATCCCTTGTAATATTAACAGTATGCTCGGTAATTTATATGCTTTTAAAAGTATAAAACTTAAAAATACAAGAAGGAAAAAAAATATGCAATAAAAGAAAAATATTCAAAGACAAAAAATTATTCTATGTAAAACGTTGTATACAGAAGAAAAGTAAAGTTTTTTGTTCTCATTTCTATGCTCGTATTTGCATATTAGCATATAAATTTTCATATAGATTTGGAGAAGGCAACAAGGATATCAACAATAATATAATAAAAAAAAAACTCCTTAAAAGTAAGCGCAATCGAATAAAATACGTCAAAACGGATGCTGTTCGATGATTTGATCCCGAATTTTGTCGGTTCTATTTCTCCATTATTTTGGGCGTTTTTCGTATGGTTTTTTTCTTGTGTGGATCTTTACGAGTTTGTCAATTTATTAAAGTTTGGTTTAAGAAGTTAAATTTTTATGGTAATCTAGCTACATCGGTATTAGTAATATGGTTTTGACTGTATTCATGTGCCTTGCCTGCCTAATAATTTTTTAATTTCCTTTTACTTCTCTGAGTCGATTGCTTCGTTAAACATTTCCAAGAGTCAGTCACATCCTTTTATGTTGCTCTAGTTGCATTTTTTTTAATATTTTTCAAATGGCAGATCCTTGAACAAACGTAATAGATTTCGGGTTTTTGCGGATTTGATTTGAAAAAATACCAATTTTTATCCATATTCGTATTCTTTAGGAAGTACAATCTTGTCTCAAATGTATTTGTTATCCAACGTGGTATGAGTTTAGATTCAGTTTTGCCATTTTATATTATGGGTCGTTTAGCCGCTAAAACAATGCGTCCCGAGTTATCAACTTCGTGGTTCGGAAAGAACAGATCTGTCGTTTAATAGTTAAAAATTATATATATGCCATTTGAGGTGGTATTTGTTTAGTTTAGGGTTTGCCATTTTAGATTATAGTTTCGTTGACCATTAGAAAAAATAAAGGTGCAGTCTGTTACTGACTTGTTCAAAATGTCGAGGTACATCGATTGGGTGCTTTTAAGCAATGAAGCATATTGAAGGGTACATCGATTAGGCGCTTAAATTATTTTGAAGATGGCACTTATTTAGTTTGAAGTTTGCCATATATTTCTAACTACTGAAAGAAGGCATTAGAATTGTAAAAACTTTCTATAAAAGTGCTGATCGTGTTATAGTCACGCTTCGATCTTTAAGAGGAGATTTTGAGGTTAATTTCGTTAAGAGGAGATTTTGAGGTTAATTTCTTTAAGAGGAGTTTTTGAGGCTCATTTATTTAAGAGGAGTTGTTGAGGCTTAATTTCTTTAAGAGGAGATTTTGAGGTTAATTTCTTTAAGAAGTTTTTTGAGACTAATTCCTTTAAGAGGAGATTTTGAGACTCATTTCTTGCTCGTTGATTATGTCAATAATCAAAATTTCTATAAATGGGGTTCTGAAAACCCACAAGTAACTGTACAGAAGCCATTGTATGCTCGAAAAATGACTGTCTGGTGTGGATTTTGATCTGTAGTTGTCATTTGCCAGTTAATTTGGAGTTTATCTCATCATTTACTGTGTTTATATTGGGTTATGAAAAGTATTTTTTCTGCTTTAAAAATTGTATCTATTTATATAAAAGGAACAAAGATCAATCAATGATATGTAGACCATTTTGCTCTATAAACTTTTTACCATATTTCAGCGAGTTTCATAATTCCTCGTTTATAGAAGGACCTGTCTTGTCTTTATTGGCAAAGAACTGAACAAGATGCTGATTTACAGACTCATACGAATTGAAGGTCATACCACGCAAGGAGTTTTGAAGGGACCCGAACACAACTCCTTTACAATTAACGAGCTTCGAACATTTCTGAATGATGTACACTTCAATTTCCGACAGTATACTTCTGAATTGATTGTTTGGTTCCTTGGTAAATATTAGCTGAAAAAACACAACCCCTTCACCTTCCTTTGATAAATGACCGCTTTCGATGTCGTTTGAGGCGGATCACCACACCGATACTAAGACTACATTGTTGTAAACGACCCACTTCTCATCACCAGTTCAAAAAAAAAGATCGTTTTCCTCACTTTAATAAGAATGTCGCAGATGTTTAGACGTTCCGGCAAATGATCTTCTTTGAGTTCGTATGAGGGATCCAAATATCAAACTTGCTTATGTATCCGAACTTCTTCAGGTGTTCACGGTTGAATGATGGATGTCCAATGTTTCTGTAATCTCTCCTGTCCTGTAACGCTGGTTTGACTCAATGAATATGCCTTTATTTTGTTCTCATCAACTTTGGTCTTATTTCCTTCCTTTATTTTGTTCTCATCAAAGCCACCAGCACGGAATTTCATGAATCATCGTTGGCACTGACGCTTTTGTAGAGCATTGTCATTATAAACTTAACGCAACTTTTCACAAGCTAGGCGCGTATTCTTCCATTTACGGAAGTAAAACAATAAAATATTGCAAAAATGCAATGTTTAATGTTCCAACTTTAATTTGTAAAATCCGTAGAAAATAAAAAAAATGAATGAAGCTTAAACTACACATATCAGCTGTTAAACGAGGTAGATGCAAATAGTACTTCCAAAATTGAAAGAAACGCCATCTGTCATGACAACCCCAATATTTATTTTTTCAAATTCAACAACCAAAGCGTACCCCGACTATGTTACTAACTAGATTTGAACCCAATGCGTCACTGGGCTAAATATATTTTTTGTTTTATAAATGAAGATGGTTACATATAATGTTAACAAGCATTATTATTATTTCAGATAATAATTCGGTAATCTTCTTAACATATTATAATTGTACGTTGCGTGTGGTCATCCCGTTGTGACAATATCTAAACATCTAAGAAAAATAAAATTACATATTTTCGAGAATCCGTATTACAGAATATGATCTCTCTCGATCTAGGCGGTCTTTCCATATCAGCGATATTCAATTAGGACACACTTCAAAAAAAAACCCACAAGTCTAAAAATATTTCAATTCTATTAATAATTTCAGGGATTTCAGGGTATTTACGGTACTCTTCTCGTCGCACTAACGATTCTCTCTTCATCCGCTAAAATATTATCTCATTTTCGGCTCTTTTTCATATAAACTCATTACATGTTCGGCTCTTTTTAATATAGAACATTTTGGACTTTAGGCATATACGGCGGCGACTACCACTATTCATTCTATCTCATTTGCATACATATTAATTTGAATGAATGTACACACAAATTATTTGTTACGAATCGAAATTAATTGCAATGAGTTTACACGTTCAATTAAATGCGAATAACTAGTTTCAAACGTACACACAGAATGCCGCATTTTATTCGAGATGTGAACACATTAAGTCAAAGATGAGCGCTGCTGTTTAATATCATATCGGAGCCTATTAAGAAATCAAAGAGAACTCATAACTAGTACGACGAATAACAGATCAGATGAGAATCACATGCAAGTATTGAAAAGAGATAAAAACACAATATTCATTGAATAAATAAAAAAAAGGCGAATGAAGAAAAAACATTGTTTAACCTACTCTTATACTAAAAGGAAAATTTAAAGAGAAATGACCAACAAAAAAAAAATCCGAAAATAATAATAAAATAATATTAAAAAGTACTTAAGAAAAGTTAATCACTCCTCCTGTTCGGCTGCATAAACAGTCATACACATACATGCATATGCGACGAGTGCGGCTCTCGCTGCTCCTAAGAAAACTGGAAAACGAAATACTAAATTCGTCGTCGCAGGTTTCTTTATTGACCAGATCTACCGCATTCCAAACGAATCAACGCATCTCGATCTCTCCTTGGCCGTCTTTTGGCAGCCGACTTGATTGTTTGTGGTTTTGCTGTCGTACATAAACGGCCAATACTCGTACGTACGAATCGTTAATTGGAATTTGCCTTGCGCGACTGGACTTTTGCTGTTGTTATCGCGTATGCAAGTAGCAGTCACTTTTAATTGTCGATTGTCGCGTGAGAATTAGCGATGCGATACGAGTTGTCTGTGTTTTACTGACAAGACGGCCATCATAAGTATAATTAAGGGATGAACTGAAAAGGGTATATTGGAGATATTTTTTTAAAGTGTGCAAAGTTAGATTCGACAAGCTGTTAGAAACTCTTTTGGTTGTACACCTTCTGGCAGGGTCATTAGTGATACCTACATGCATACTTATGTATCTACCTACATACTTCCGTTATCATTTTCAACTTTGGGTGCTCGGACAGCAGCTGTATGGGTCGACGTAAATTAACAGTAAAATCTAAGTCACAACGGTAGACGTAATTTACATTTAACCTGTGCATATACACAAGTATGTACATACATTTAAATATAATATTACATTAGTTATTGTGGTCAATGGAATGGAAATTACGGACAAGAAATTTTACTTATTGAGGAAGTAATGAATAGTTGAGAAGAATTTTCTTACTATTTGCAATGTACGAGGTCTGTTCAAAAAGTATCGCGAATTTTGAATTTCCATGGGTAACATATATTCGATTTTCGATTTTTTGTGGCGTTATGTTGGTACTCATGTGTCTCACTTATTCTGACAAGTTCGGTCATTTTGAATGTTTAGTTAATTTTTGACAGCTGCTTTGCTTGCACGTGTTTTGGCTCGTCTTCGATTTTTGCTCAATTTCGACCAAAAACAGCATTGCATTAACAATGCTAAGGAGCTGTTCAACTCTGGTAATAACTGTTGACGAATCATGGGTTTATGGTTATGACGTTGAATCATCCCAAGCTCAATCATCCCAATGGAAGCTGCCGCACGAGCCAAGACCGAATAAAGTGCGCCAAGTTCGGTCGCATGTGAACGTTTTGCTTACGGTTTTATTCGATTGCAGGGGCGTGGTGCATCATGAGTTCTTGCCACAGGGTAGAAAGGTCAATTAGGAATATTACCTGCATGTTATGCGTGAAGCAATCCGCCAGAAACGCCCGGATTTGTGGAAGAACAAAAATTGGCTTTTGCCATTTTTGGCCAAAAACAACACAATAATAATGCCGCAGCCACCGTATTTTCCAGATCTGGCCTCCTGTGACTTTTTCTTGTTCCCGAAACTGAAGAGCCCCATGAAAGGACGACGCTACTCTACGATTGAGGAGATAAAGACGGCATCGAAGGAGGAGTTGAACAAGATCACAAAAAATGATTTTTTGAAGTGCTCAAGGATTGGATAAAAAACGTTGGCATAAGTGTATAATATCTGGTGGGGATTACTTTGAAGGGGACAAAATAGATATTCATGAATAAATAAATAATTTTTGAAAAAAAAAACCACAAAATTCGCGATACTTTTTGAACAGACCTCGTATTCGATAAAACGCACAAATAAGATTGAAGAGAATAAGTTTTATCTGTTTTACGATAGTCGTTTTTTTTTTTAAATCTAAAAAAATATGTTTAAAGAAAAAAAATCAATTAGAATAGACATTTTTATCTGTAACTCTATTGCTGCCATCTGTTGGGATAGCGACGAATATAGTTAAAATATTGATTTTTCTTAAATTTGTCATTTTATTAATGGTTACTTAGAAAATGCTAGTGATGACCTTTTAGTATTATTGGCACCATACTTTTTACTGTTTAAGAGTGGATATTTTATACAATTTTTGTTGTGTACATATATATATAATCAGATATCACATATGGAAGCAATAGATATCGATATTCATCCATCGATGCCAACCGGTGGAGCGATACTATACTTTTTAGTTTATTCAATTATTTATTTACTCATTCATTCATTCATTCATTCATGCACATTTATTCAGTTCAAATTTATTCAAATACGAAAACGCCTAAGAGAATTCCTGAAAGATCATCGGAAAATGATCAATTTACCTGAATCGATCGATGGCGCACACAATATCCGACGACAGTATAGATTGTATAGAATCTAACGTTATGGTGTGTGCTACGGAAATAAATAATCCTATTGCTGTCACAATACATACACACAATGAAATTCTATATCCAAATGACTCGAAAGGCATGCATAGAGATGGTGATGGTTGTTTAGGTTTCCCATTAAAACAATTCAGGAATTTATTTCCTTCTTTACCAATTCAGTATCTCATAGATTCCATTCCGGTATTTTTTCCACATTTTCTATGACTAACTTCCTCTTTCAATCCATTATCGTATTCAGTCCCAATTTACATCGTTGCTTTCAGTTTCCTCTTACATATTTCGTAGAAGTTTTTTCGTGTCTTTCTATTCCCCGAACCTTTAATGCCTCTTACCTCTTGGATTAAAAGAGAAGACCTACCGACTATTGTTGTAGACTATAAAATATTGACGACTGCACTAGTTAGCATAGAATTCATCCAGTTCGGCTTTCCTGTTTTTGTTCGTATTTCGAAGAATTTTCAAATCATCGCGCAATAAGGGAACAAAATAATAGACACCAATAATGGGAGGAAAAAAATCCCAAAATACACTAGTAACTAAAGGAAAAATGACAGAAAATTCTTAGAATTTTTAGCTATTATCAACATTCAGACACATTCTAATTCCAGTGAAATGGAATAGTTTGTTTTGGGGGAAGTGAAGGGAATTGACGATCACACGGAGATGTGTGACAGCAAATGATGGATGGAGAAAGATTAAAGGGAAAAGATACTGAAAGGATTAAAAATTGCAGTGCTCTATTTTCGATCCCGGGGACACGATTTTCATCTGTGAGAGTTTACGTAATTTGTCCTTTTATTTTGCAATGCAGCAGTTGTAGTTAACGAATTTTAAATAAAAGAATTTCTCTCATTAAAATTATTCCTAAATTAAATAAACCCGTTAATTCTCTTTCTTCCTATCAGCTTCTTACCAATCCTTGGAAAGATTTTCCAAAAACTCCTATTAAAACGACTCTATCCAGTCCTAGGTAATGAAAAAATTATTCCTGATCACCAATTTGGCTTCCGATCTGAACACTCCACTATCCTCTTGACAGAAGAGTATTGCCCAGGAGTATTTTTAGAGATCTCCCAATATCCTGGACTCCTCTGGAAACTCAAAAGCTTTCTTCCTTCAATATACTACCTTATCATAAATTTAGCAGGTGTATAAGCTTAAACCCGCTGTTTGATCATAGATGGCGTGAGTGAGCGTATTAAGCTACCATGGGCCACCAAACTTTATTTTGCTATGAGTTTGACATCTGTCAACATTAATCAGTGCACATTATCAGCAATTTCGTGCAACAACATACATTTTTCCTTTGGTAATCATATCTAGTTTTGTGCCAGAAAAAGAGCATATTCGGGAAGTTCTGCTTTTCTGCTTCAATTTGAAGAAATCGGCTGCCGAATCGCATCGAGTGCTTATGGAGACCTATGGTGACATTGCTTTATCGGAAATAACGTGCCGAGATTGGTTTCGTGGGTTCAAAGACGGCAATTTTGACTTGTGGGACAAGAAGCGTGAAAATCGGCCTAGAAAGGTTGAGGACCATCAATTGAAGGGCTCTTTTGGACGAAGACGATACCCAATCGCAAAAAATGCTCGCGAAGCAATTGGGTCTTACTCAACCAGCCATTTCCAAGTGTCTGCGTGCAATGGGGGAAGATTGAAAAGATCGGAAAATGAGTGCCGCATGAATTGAACGATAGGCAGATGGAGCGACGCCAAAACACATGCGAAATTTTGCTCAACAGACAAAAAGAAAGTCGTTCCTGCATCGGATTCTGACAGGCGATGAAAAGTTGATATATTTCGAGAATCCTAAACGCAACAAATCGTGGGTTGATTCCGGCCAACCATCAACATCTTCCCCAAGACCAAATCGCTTCGGACGGAAGACGATGCTGTGCGTTTGGTGGGATCAGCAGGGTATCGTCTACTATGAGATGTTGAAACCTGGTGAAACTGTCAATGCCCACCGCTACCACCAACAACTGATCAAATTACACCGTGCTCTGCGTGAAAAAAGGACGAATTATCAACAACGACATGATAAGCTGATTTTCCTCCACGACAACGCATAATCGCACACGTCAAAAATGGTTCGAAACTACTTGAAGACACCCAACTGGGAGGTGCTACCCCACCCCGCTTATTCACCAGACCTGGCCCATTCCGACTACCATCTGTTTTGGTCAATGGGCCACGCGCTCGCTGAGCAGCACTTCAATTCTTACGAAGACTTCCGAAAATGGCTTGATGAGTTGTTTGCCTTGAAAGAGAAGGAATTTTTTTGGCGTGGTATCCACAAATTGCCCGAGAAAATGTGTAGCTAGCGAGGGCAAGTACTTCGAATAAATTTGTTTTTGTTTTCTATGAAAAAAAAACATGTGTTTTTTAGAATAAAAAACAGCGTATTTAAGCTTATACACCTGCTATATCTCTTCCAACATCATTTCCAAGTTGCAATTAACGCAGAATCCTCGGAAATATATCCCATTCTAGTCGGAGTCCTACAAGACAGTATCCTTGGTCCCATTTTATATAATATTTATACCCATGACAACCATCTGATCCTAATACTATCATTGCTACCAGGCCTTATAATCCAAGATCCTCCATAAAATTGTTCATTTCCCCTTTTATATTCATAACAACGTAATTACATTCTGATCTAAATGTTCCCTTTGTTCAGGACCTATGCATTTCCCGCTCTTAAAAAATTTCAGTCCCGTTCATCCTATCATCATAATACACTTGTATGAGAATTGTCCTGTACTACCCTCCCCGAAAACACTCATCGGATGACTTAAGGGACAATGGCCTAGAGATTTTGTGTAGAAGAGTCAAACTTTCATTAGTTGGAAAAACGCCAATGGGTGTCATGATGCGTAACATTATTAAATAAATTGCAGATACAAAAAAAATAAAAGAAAAAATACTTGAAAGATAATATGAAGGAGGATATGTATGTGCGAATGCATGGGAAATTCAAAGAACGTACTCCACTGCACATAAAGGGCTATCCAATTTGTGTTCTAGAAAGTAAAATTAAATAAAAAACCTTTAAAAGTCAATTTTTGAGAATTTCATTTTATCGATTGGACCTTGCCATTGTTTTGGATATAACATCATTCGAATAGTCACCATCTCGATCCTTTTCAGGTAATTTTTGGTGACTTTCTCGAACATTTCGAACTGTAATTTGGCAGTTTCTCATGGTTAGCTTTTAAATGCTCTAAAATATCAAATTGTATATTTTTAGAGGCCAATTGACATCATTAAATCTAGAAATTACACGTCCTTCTCGTAGAAATTGCATATGATTCAGGTTAAAATCTTCAAGTTCAGACCAGAAAATTTCGGGTATCATACGCTCATAATTAATGTTAATGTCTTCTTCTTTTTCACAGAAATACCAGCAAATGACGACTTCAGACGAAAATGCACACCAGATGTCGTTTATCTAGGATACAATGTCATCTTCATACTCCTTTGTGGGTTTTCAGAGCCTCATTTATTGACATGTCTATTGACCAAAAAATGAGTCTCAAAATCTCTTCTTAAAGCTCAAAGCATTGTTGCAGAATTCGATATCATTTTTTAATGACTTTTTTACATATTTCGGACTTTAATTCGGCCATTACTTGATAAATGTCCGTTGTTAAATGGTCTTAAGTTTGAGGATTAAAGTCCTACAAGATATTGGAGGCCAATTGACATCACCAAATCTAGAAACTGCACGTCCCTGAGAACTTTTCGATCAATAAAGCAAAAATTTATCGTGTCATGTGGCTGGTAGTGCTGTTTTGTCGAAACCACATATACTCCAGATTCAAACTATGATGTTAAGATAAAAAAAAATCGGATATCATATGGTCAAAATCAAAGAAATACCAGCAAATAACACGTTCAGACCAAAATGCACACCAGATAGTCGTTTTTCGAGGACACAATCACTTCTGCACAGTTAATTGTGGTTTTTCAGAGCCCCATTTACAGACATTTTTATTATTGACATAATCAATGAGCAAGAAATTAGTTTCAAAATATCCTCTTAAAGAAATTAGCCTCAAAATCTCCTTTTAAAGAAATTAGCATCAAAAACTCCTCTTAAATAAATCAGCCTCCAAAACTCCTCTTAAAGAAATTAACCTCAAAATCTCCTCTTAAAGAAATTAGCATCAAAAAATCCTCTTAAAGAAATTATCCTCAGAATATCCTCTTAAAGGTCAAAGCGTGACTATGACACAATCAGCACTTTTATAGAAAGGTTTTACAATTCTAATGCCTTCTTTTAGTAGTAAGAAATAAATGACAAGCCTCAAATTAAATAAGTGCCACCTTTAAGAAAATTTAAGCGCCTAATCGATGTACCCCGACATTTTGAACAAGTCAGTAACAGACTGCACCTTTATTTTTACTAATGGTCAACCAAACTGTAGTCTCAAATGGCAAACCTTAAACTAAACAAATACCAACTCAAATGGCATATATATAATTTTTAGTTATCAAACGACGCAGCCGTAGTTTCCGAACCACGAAATTGATAGCTCGGTATTTATTTAATGGTTACTCAAAAGTTTTTTAATTAAACTTTTTTTTTCTTCTAATGTACTTTAAGTTTTTAATCAACAACAACTTATTACCCAGAAAAAATAAGGTAAATTCCTTTACAATTACTTACCGTATTTCTTCAAGAAAATATTGTAAAATAAAATTTAAAAATTACTAACAATTTTCTATTGTAAAAGTATTAATAAATTTATGGGAATAGAAGAATGACCACCAAATCAATAATCCGAATTTATCAAAAGAAAAGGAAAAAAAAACCAAAGGAAAAGAAGAAAATCAATATTGAAGAAGATTTATCGAAAAGCTTAAAAGCATCTACCGCAGAGACATTCGACTGCTACCACTAATCTCTCCTCCACTCTACACACTCTACAGATTTTGGATAGCACAAGACCTGAGATCGCCGACTAGATGGACCACCGCCAATTGATAATTCATCATTCGAAGCTCGTGTAGCCAGCCTAAAGTTGATGGTTCGATTTCGTTAATAGTTTTGCACAATTAAGCGATTCGGCTTTTAACTTTAATAGACAAAAATTTTGAAGCTGGGCAACTGCTCACTAAATGGCCAGACCAGGAGACAAAAGGTGTAGTGGTTTTTCTTGTTTCTTTAATGGGTAACCGGGTGGATAGTGAGTGAGTGAGTGCTCCTACAGATTTTTTTTCTTCTATATTTTATTTTTTTAAAGATAAAAACCAAGATGAAAATATAATAATAAATTTGTGAAAAAACTTTTGCTATGATATAATGAGAACAAGTCTTTTGCTCTATCCTCTCGCTCTTGTAATAATTGTAATAAAAATTTGATATAAAAACTGGTCGAACGGAATGGGGGACATGAAGGGGTACCAGTTGGGCGGCATCTAAACTAACTAAGCTACTCCGAACTTGTATATAGATTGTGGAAACTAAGAAAAAGTTATATTAATTTCTTAAAATAGTTTTTTTTCTGTTGTTTTGTATTTTTTTTTTTTTGCTCATAAAGATTTTATCGTTTTTATTCATAATTTTTTTTTCTTTCTTAATGATTAGCTTTTGATGTTTTCCGAAAAATGTTGCCGAAAGAGTTGAAATTCTTTTGGAATGATTTCGACTTTCGGAAGATTCGTAGATTGTGTAGGTAGGTAGGTAGGTATAGTCGTATGTACATATAAGATACGTTTATTTAGTAGGTAGAGATTTTAGGCATGGCAAGGTTTGAGATTATGGAATTTTTTGAATACTACAAGTGGCATTAAATTAATCGTTAGGCGCGTGGTATTGTGAGATGGCGTAGCCTTTTAGAGTAAGTAGAATTGCGGTTATTTATTGTATGCTAGCGGCGATTCTTATACTACGCACAAATGCGTAGAACAATGTGATTTAGTATACGAGGTCTGTTCAGAAAGTATCGCGAATTTTGTATTTTTTCAAAAATTATTTATTTATTCATGAATATCTATTTTGTCCCCTTCAAAGTTATCCCCACCAGATATTATACACTTGTGCCAACGTTTTCCCCAATCCTCGAAGCATTTCAAAAAGTGATTTTTTGTGATTTTGTTCAGCTCCTCCTTCGATGCCATTTTTATCTCCTCAATCATAGCGTAGCGTCGTCCTTTCATGGGGCTCTTCAGTTTCGGGAACAAGAAAAAGTCACAGGGGTCCAGATCTGGGGAATATGGTAGATGCGGTATTATTAGTGTGTTTGGCCAAAAATGGCAAAAGCCAATTTTTGTTCTTCCACAAATCCGGGCGTTTCTGGCAGATTGCTTTGCGCAACTTCCGCATAACTTGCAGGTAATATTCCTTATTGATCGTTCTACCCTATGGCAAGAACTCATGATGCACCACGGCCCTGTAATCGAAGAAAACTGTAAGCAAAACCTTCACATTCAACCGAACTCGGTGCTTTTTGTCGATCACATCTTCTCGGCCCCCTGAGAACATTTTTTACCACCGATAAACGTTGCTTCAGTCCAAGGTAGCTTCACCATATGCCACAGTCAACATTCGGAATGCGTCTGCGCAATTAATTTTGTTTTTCACACAAAATTTGATACAGATTCTTTGATCCATTTTTTGGTATTGGCAAAAATCGAAGACGAGCCAAAACATGTGCAAGCAAAGCAACTGTCAAAAATTAACTGAACATTCAAAATGGCCGAACTTGTCGGCATAGGTGAGAGACATGAGTACCAACATAACGCCACAAAAAATCAAAAATCGAATATACGTAACCCGCGGAAATTCAAAATTCGCGTTACTTTTTGAACAGACGTCGTATAATACAGAGGATTTTTTTCAGGAGGGGCGACAAGAATAAATCCAAAGGTGTGTTAAATCACAATTTCTTGAAGGCCATTGCACATCTGCATTTCTGAAAATTATAGACTCGCTAAACTTTTCCCGCAATAAATTGATTGTGGCATGAGCTGTGCGGCTCGTACCGCTGTCTTGTTGAAACCACATATGGCCTTAAATTATTTCAGGCCTCAAAAAGTTCCTTATCATCAACAATAACGACAACTACTTCCTCATTTTGAAAAAAAAATTGCACATCTGCATTTCTGGAATTTATCCAAAGGCAAAAATCGATTGTAACATGGATTGTGTGGCACGTACCGTAGTTTTGTTGAAACCACATATTTCTTAAATCAACTGCTTCCAATTCAGGCTACAATAACTTCCTTATCATCGACAATAAAGGCAACTCCTTTCCAGTTTTGAGGGAAAAAAGGACTTTCTCGGGAACAACGATTGTGACATCGACTGTGTGGCTCGTGCCGCATTCTTGTCGGAACCACATATTCCTTAAATCAACTGCTTCCAATTCAGGCCACAAAAAGTTCCTTATCATCGACAATAAGGAGAACTCCTTTCCCATTTTGAAAAGAAAAAATAAGGACCTTCTCGGGAACCACGATTGTGGCATGGACTGTGTGGCTCGTACCGCATTCTTGTCGGAACCACATATTCCTTAAATCAACTGCTTCCAATTCAGGTAAGGGCAATTCCTTCCTCATTTTGAGAAAAAAAATAAGGACCTTCCCGGGAACCACGATTGTGGCATGGACTGTGTGGCTCGTACCGCATTCTTGTCGGAACCACATATTCCTTAAATCAACTGCTTCCAATTCAGGCTACGAAAAGTTCCTTATCATCGACAATAAAGGCAACTCCTTCCTCATTTTGACAAGAAAAAAATAAGGACCTTCCCGGGAACCACACCAAACCGTCAATTTTTCGGAATGTAAAGGTTTTTCATGAATAATTTGTGAATTGAATTTAGCTCAGTAACGAACATTTTTGGTTATTAACCGATCCAGAGAAGATGAAAATGCGCCTCATTTTTTTGGAAAAATCCGCATTATTTTCAAGTTGTTCCACAAAAAAATTGAGCAAATTTATCAGCGTTTGTGATAGTCCAAAGGCTTCAATTCTTGTGTTTTAAAATTTTTTTAATGATGTTAGCCCCAAATCCAACTGTAAAATACGTCATGTTTCTTGTGGCAGACAGTCCCAACGCCTTGAAATCCATAAATTTGGGTCTTCATCGAAACTTGCCTGACCGACAACTTCTACGTTCGGGCTGTCCTTTTAGAGATGCCTAATCCTATTGGCCATACTCTCCGCACCTTTGACCAGTTGGTCGTAGAATTGCACATTTTTACTGTTCTCCGATTTCAGAACCAATGGAGATTATTGGGTTAGAGTGCGGTCCAACCCAATACCCTTACCTAGGCTGCGACTCTACCTAGTCGATTTTGTGGGGTTTGTAACCACATTCACCTCGAATCCGACGACGATTGTTGAGGCCTAACCACGTTATGGGAGGGGGAGGTGGTCTCCTCAACACCCGAGGTATGCGTTCGACTTCAATCTCTTGATTTGAAGGGTTTCTCTATCAGATTTAGATATCGCACTCTCAAGCACTGATGGGCAATGCTCATAGAATTACTTGTTTTGTAGTCTTTTTTTTTGTTCCGGTTTTTCATTTTTGGCTAAGTTTCCTTATACAACTAACCCAACCCCCCACCACTCTCCCCTGAATGCTTGACCGGCAGCAATATTATCGACATTTCCTTCAAAACATTTTACACAGTTCTACGAATAGCGAGCACACTACTCCGATTATTACGGCCATAAATTGGTAGAAGTGCTCGATAAGTTGCAATAAAAGAACGATTATTTTTGGATAATTTCCAAGCGTTGTTAAGGCGGGTATTTTTTTATGAATAAATTGCAAACCTTACCGAATACAACTGACAAGTGACAAAAGATTTTTTTTTTTTACATATATCACCCCCTATTGAAAATCCTTTTATAAGAATACAAATTTATGTACCTGTATAAACTGTGAAAATATACTTTTAACCAGAATTTCTTATTGTTTTTTTTTTTCTACTTTTAAACTGAGCTGTTTTTAAAAAGGATTTTTCATTTATAATTAAAGTAAAAGAGCAAATTAAAGACCGGGAATACGAAAAATATCTACCGAATATCGAGCGACTGGCTGCCAACTATTTTCGTAGCGGAACACACCTTTTATTTCTGGACACCAACATAGATCACACGGTGTGATTTTCATTTTAATATGTGCTGTTACGCTCTCCTACTGATACCAATGCCGATTATGTGTAAAGGACTGGGATTGGGACTGGAACTGACTTACGTACCGTATCGACCACCCACGTGGTTGGCTGCCTTCTTATACGGAAATTCTCAGTGAATACCAACCGTATCGGACCTTTTTTTTACCTTTTTGACCCTGAGAGGTCCGATAATTATTATTACAACCGCTTTTGTATGATTGTAGTTTACACTTCTTTTGTAGAATTTCTTGCGAAATGCCATCTTTTAAAGATTCTCTCATCTACTTCTGCTGCCAATGGATGAATAATGCTGAAGATGAATTTTGGTTAGTTAGTGATGAAGTGTTTGGTTGTACATAAATTCTTTACTAACTGTGAATAATATTTTTTAGTTATTCTCAACTTAACATTATTGCACGGTGGTAGACCGATTTTAAATGGAATTTCAATAAAGGACGAAACATTACCAAACAAAGGGAGGAGCATGACATTTACGCGCGTACAACTTATAAAGATTTGCTTTTTTTTCCTTTTCATTTTGGATTCCTTGAATTCTTAAATATTTTTTTTCTTCTTCTCTTCAAAACTATTACTACAAATGTAATATGATCAAATAAAAGGAAGAGAATATGGTCAAATCAATAAAAAAAACTAAGGTTAAATTTTTATGTGCATCTATTGCAATGGTAGAATAATTATTAAGACCCTATACATATAGCCAACCTGAAGAAAGGTGGCAATTGTTTAAAATAAAGGATTGAATAAAAATTCTTCTTACCTGAAAATTGTTTGTATCCTCCGAGAAATTTGTGTTTCCACCATTTCACTATATTTCCCGCCATTTTCAAGGAAATTCTCTTAATCCTTCACACCTTTCCCCTCGATTATGCTCCTGTTACCTATTGATTTTTCCACCCTTTTTCAAACGATCTTGTTAATAATTGTATTTTTCCTTTTGCCTTTATTTATTTCCTTTTTCTTTTTATTTATTACTTGTTTTTCAAAACAAATACATTTAATTTATTGTATTAAAGGAAACATTTTTTTTTTTTTTGTTAAACTTTCTGTTTTATATAATAAATAATTGTTGTTCACTAAAATAATTATTTAACTAATTTTTTTTGGATTCATTTTTGTGCAGGGTTTTTTTTTATTTTTTTTAAATCAAAACGTTTTCGATTGGTTGTATTTTTTTCACCTTTTTTTTGAAAATTAAACTATATTAACCAAAGAAACAAAAAAATATATTTTTATTATTTAAATAGAAATTATCATTAATTTTTTTTTGAAAATATAAACAAATCAGTTTTGTATAAATTTTCCAAAATTAACCTTGTAAACAAATCAAAGTCTAAAAAAAAAAAAATTTCATTCAAAAGTTTACTGGAGCAGGTGTTGTTAGTACAATATTCACCAAGTTTCTTATTATTTCGTTCTCTTTCGTCTTCACAAGTCAACTAACTATTCCCTCCCTGTATTCTGTTCTAAATCAATTTCAATTCTTATTCCTCTATTTTTTGTCTCTTTCACACCGCGTGTCAGTTTACTTCACTTACAAAAACCCGAACAGAAGAGAGAGAAAGAAAAAAAAAATTTAACCAAAAATTTTTTGCTTTTTTAAAGAGAATAAAAAAAATACCGCTCTAACAGAGGAAAGAAAAAAATGAAAACAAAAAAGAAATGAGCAGCGGCGGCAGTCAAGGAAATTCTTTTCAATCAAAAAAGAGTATATTATGAACAGAGAGAGATGGTGATAGCACGTAAGAAAAAAAGAAAAAAACTACAACGAATCGTATTTGTAAACAATATCGACTTTATGCGATGAGAAATGACAATAAAAAGATATGCGCGCTTTTATATATTTACTTTTTTTGTTGTTAGTGTATTTTTTTTGTTTTTTACTTCCCTTCTTTTCGGATTTTTATTTTATTTTTTGCTTATTTTTTAATGTACACTGATGGTTGTTTTTTTACCCCAGATTGTTTAAAAACACCTCTCTCTCTAGAAGCAAAAAACACGATTTACTACTCGGATAAACTTGCACCCAAAAAAACCTCTAACTTTTAAATGTCTTATTAAAAATAAATATAAAAACAGAACGACAAAAACAAACAAAACAGAACGCAAATAATATTTTTTATTTTTTATATATTTATAATTTATATTTTTATGTTCATTATCACCGCGAAATGCATTCTATACGTAGTGTCCGGTTTTCTTTTTTATAATCAATCAGAACTTGAATTTTATTCTATTGCAATTTGATTACTAAAAAAATTTTTCGTTTTAATGTTAAATTCTATGAAAAATCATTTACACAAACAAAAATCATAATACTTTTCGAATGCAATTCATCTGTATTTTTTTCTTTTATTTATATTATTATTATTATTATTATTAAAAACACTTTTCTTAAACAATTTTAAAGTTTTTAAAATTAAAAATTATATTTTTTTTCCAAAATATTATTGAAATTTATTACTATAGGATATTATTAGAAAAATATTTGATAGTGTTTGTTTATACATATTAACAGTATAAAATTGATTTTAATTGGGGAAAATGAATAACACTAACTAACCAGAATTTAACAATTATCGGACATCTCAAATCAACTGCCACGAAATCAGACATATGTTAATACGCTCGCGCCCTTTTGTTGACTGACCACAATTTCACAAATTCAGAGATTTCATCGTTCACACAGAATTTCTCGTATTTTACCACAAGGCAAGTCAGTCGGTCGGCTGGCTGGCTGCCTGCCTATGCACTTGCTTGCTCTCTGCACAATTCCAGAGAGCAATCTGTCATAAAATAAGAGAGAGAAAAACAATCTTGTTACCTTTTGCCAGAAAAGAGATATATGTTTTCAGTGTAAATAGTACGTACTGCCATATAGTAGTTTAGATTTTTGTGTGTGCAGATAATCAATGAAACTTAGAATATGTTTGAAATTCACATAATTTGATTCTGATAAACATTTTTATAAAAAAAAACCCCAAAAAAATTTATCTAAAAATTTATTAAAAACAAATTTTGCAATATATAAGAAAAACTTTTTTTCTATCATATCGAGATTATATATTTCTGAAAATTCGGTTATAATAATTCTTAAAAGTCTTTATTTTTAAACAAATCATATTAATTATATTGCAAAATAATTTCTTTAATCAGATTAAAGTATAGCTATTTTTGTTGCTAAGTTAATTTAAATCAAAAATTCATTTTATTTGATATTAAAAATAAATATAAAAATCTTATCTGGTAGTACTACAATTTATATTTAATTCAATACAAAGAGAATTTGTTGTTTTTGGAAGCAAATGTTCAACGATTTAAGAGAAAATTGAAAGCAAATCGTTATTTTGTAGAGACAGATTGTGAGAGAATGTTAAAAATGTTGTTCTTCTTGTAATTCGGATTTTCTATTTCCTTTCTCATCATGGTTTAGTAATGGTATCCTTTTCTATCTTTACAGAATACTTATCGGTTGGTAAAGGAGAGGTAACATTACAGTCGATAACAAAATTAAGTATCACCGGTAAAAGAAAAGAATTTTTTTTTGCATTTCAATTATTATTACCAAAAACAGTTGTTTCTATTTAATTTCATATGTTTTTAATAGTATATTTAAATTTTATTTAATTTGCTGAAATTTTTTAATCATATTTTTTTCAAAAGTTTAAGGAAAATTGATAAAAATAAACAATTTATAAAATATTATACGAGGTCTGTTCAAAAAGTATCGAGAATTTTGTGTTTTTTTTCAAAAATTATTTATTTATTCATAAATATCTATTTTGTCCCCAACAGATATTATACACTTGTGCCAACGTTTTTTCCAATCCTCGAACCACTTCAAGAAATCATTTTTTGTGATCTTGTTCAGCTCCTCCTTCGATGCCGTCTTTATCTCCTCAATCGTAGCGTAGCGTCGTCCTTTCATGGGGCTCTTCAGTTTCGGGAACAAGAAAAAGTCACAGGGGGCCAGATCTGGGGAATACGGTGGCTGCGGCATTATTAGTGTGTTGTTTTTGGCCAAAAATAGCAAAAGCCAATTTTTGTTCTTCCTTAAATCCGGGCATTTCTGGGGGATTGCTTCACGCAACTTGCGCATAATTTTCAGGTAATATCCCTTATTGACCATTCTACCCTGTGACAGGAACTCATGATGCACCATGCCCCTGCAATCGAAGAAAACTGTAAGCAAAACAGTTTTTTTTGCTGCTGCACAAGTCAAGACGGAATAAAGCACCGAACTTGGTGCTTTTTTACGTCTTGACTCGTGCTGCAGCTTCCATTGGGATGATTTAGCTTTGGTTTCCACGTCATAACCATAAACACATGATTCGTCATCAGTTATGACCCTTTGGAGCAAATTTGGGTAGTCGCGGATAGAGTCCATCAGCTCCTTAGCAATGTTAATGCGATGCGGTTTTTGGTCGAAATTGAGAAATTTTGGTACGAATCTCTAACGGTGATTCGACGATTGGCTAATACTATTTTCTTCACTTCATCAATGTTTTCGTCTGTTGTTGACGTGCTCGGGCGTCCGGCACGCTTTTCGTCGTTCACATCTTCTCGGCGCTCTTAGAACATTTTGTACCACCGGTAAACGTTTCTTCGGTCCAAGGTAGCATCACCATATGCCACAGTCAACATTCGGAATGCGTCCGCGCAATTAATTTTGTTTTTCACACAAAATTTGATACAGATTCTTGGATCCATTTTTTGGAATGGGCAAAAATGGCAGACAAGCAAAAAAACGTGCAAGCAAAGCAGATGTCAAAAATTAACTGAACATTCAAAATGGCCAAACTGATCGGCATAGGTGAGAGACATGAGTACCAACATAACGCCACAACAAAATCGAAAATCGAATATACGTAACCGGCGGAAATTTTAAATTCGCGATACTTTTTGAACAGACGTCGTATATAATAAATAATTTGTGAAAATATATATTATTTTCAAAATGTTTTTAAATATAAAAACGTATATTGATATTTTGTGTGCGTTAATCAAGGTCAGTTCATTCTCGATGTGCAGCATCTGTTTCCCATTAAAAATGGCAATTCGTTTGCTTCCATTTTATATATTCTACGTGTCTATTTACATATTTAATTTCTGGTAACAATTTTATGAGAAATGCACTTTATTTTCTCTTAGTATTTTTTTTTTTTTTTAGTTATTTGATCATCCCAATTTCTAAGCACCAAAAGAAGGCGCAACTCTTTCAAACTTGTTGTATTGTTTTCGAATTTTATTAATTCCAATCAAAGGATAATTTTTTTGCTATAATTATCTTCACTCAATCCTTCACAGTCGGTAAGTTTTTGTTTTTAATACTAAAAATAGATTTGACCGCAATCTTCAATATAAAGATGCAATTTTTTGAGATCAATCAAATTTACCGCCATTACTTGATTTTGGGAGCATCTTATGCTCATGCACATGTGCTGCTGATGATGAGGGACAAGACGGCAGCAACAGCACACGACCACCGACCGCCGATCGAAGACAATGTAAGATGACAACGTTGTCGATGTGCATGTTCTCAATTCCCCTTCAAACCCTTCTGTAGTTATCCTATAAAAATTGCACTAAGTCTAGAAGTGTATATAAGACATAAGAATTTTTTGTTGTCAATTTAAATCCTTTCAGTCCGATTTAAAAAAAGAGCGCTAAAATAAAAAAAAAATATCTGCAATAAAACAGTAGAATGAAAAGAAAAAGAAGATAAAAAAAAGAGCAAAAAACTGTTCGCACAGAAAAGGGATAGTATCAGATCAGCAGAGTCGGTCAACTGGCAAAAGCCTGCAGATTCTATGCAGAAATAACAGAACATTCGGTGAGGTTTCCATAAAAGAAAACCGCAAAATACCCAAGGATGAAAAAAAATTGAACTTGAACTGGTGAATAAGTAAAGGCAAAGTGGAAAAAATAGGAAGAAAAAATGCACTCAAAAATAAAATTGCGGCTTGCTTGAAAAATCATCCAGTTTCGAGCAATAGCGAAGGAGCGCAGCAAACAAGATGAGAAGAAAAGAAAAAACAAAAGAGAACTGAACCGTCAAAAAGTAACATGAACAGAGAAGTGCAGAAAAACCGAACAGCATCACATCAAAATGAACCGCATTCGACAGAAGCAATCGGATGCAAACGAAGAGAAATGTACGAGGGGGAGAAACCAGAACATCGGTTGTATGCGGCTCTGCATTGATAGAATAGTGAAGGTAATGCAGTGTTTTAAAATGGAAAATTACTCGAAAATATTTTAAGTGTGGTGAGTTTCTGGTGGAAATGATCTCAAGCGAAAAGACTTTTCCTCAAAGGTAGGGAGAGGGATTTTGTTTTAACTCTGAGAAAAGCTGCGTTCCATTGCATCGGTCCATAACTAGGCTAAGAAGAGTGTCGTCAGTGCAAAAAAATTATTTTCCATTCTCCCCAATTTGATTTTTTTTAAATTTTTTTTGTTTGAATCTATTGAAGAAGAGAAAACGTGATGTTATGTTGCGGGATCATCGCAATGAACAGTGGTTTTTTTACTGTTGGATAATTGTTTCTTTTTGGCGGGGGGTGGGGAGAGGAATTTTGTTTTTAGCGGATTCGCGGTGGAGGTCAGAAAGGAACAGTTGCCATGTTGAGTTGAAATGTGGCTAGTGCGCAATCTCCAACAATACAACATAAAAGCGTACCGCACGCGGCAAGTGCTCATCATCAGGTCGTTTGGCAGCAAGCGCGGGCATGTTCTTATCTTCTTCGGTTTTCCTTTTTTTTTTTAGATCTTCCCCCCATTCGAATCTGGAGAGTTGCTCCTGCCTTCGTACCATCAACTTTTATTTCACTTATTTTAAAATTATATTTTCTGCTTTTCGTTTTGTTCTTTTTCTTTTTCTATTTTCTGATTGCAGCGTCGTTTTGCCTTTTATGTGGTCGACGGACGTTCAATTTGGTTTTTCTTTATTTTTCTTTTCATATATTCTTTGAAGTTTTTTTCTGTTATTATTTTCCATTTTATATACACAACAGGGCTTGAGGTCGTTTATGACGCTATCGTCTCTCATCGGTTTCTGCTGCATCATGTTCCGTTGTTGAACTTTCTTCAATTTTTCTCTTCGTTCTCCTCCTTCACACATTATTATTATTATTATTATTGCTATTTTCTACTTAAATTTTTTTTAAGTTACTTTTGTTTAGCGTGATTGAGCTAATGTCCGATAGTCAACCGCATAATCAAGAATCATACAATAATACTATAGAAATACGATTATATATATGTATACCTAGGTTAATGCTCATTTATGCAATTCATATTTCCCGAACAAATCTGTGCATTTCCTTTACTTCATTCTTGTTTTTTCCTTCATTTTATTTATTTGCTTCTATTTTGGATGGCGATGATGTACGATTTTTTTTTCGTCCATCAGAAATCATCGAACTGATTGTGACCGCTTTTCTTAATTGAAAATATACCTGCTGTTTTCAAAGTACCTACGGGGTCTGTTCAAAAAGTATCGAGACGTTTGAATTTCCGTGGGTTATGTATATTCGATTTTCGATCTTTTTCTGGCTTTATGTTGGTACTCATGTCTATCAATTATGCCGAAAAGTTCGGTCATTTTGAATATTCAGTTAATTTTTGAATGTTCAATTTCGACCCAAAACAGTATCGCATTAACATTGCTAAGGACCGGTACGACTCTGTTCGCGACGCCCCAAATTTTGCTTCAGAGGGTCATAACTGGTGACGAATCATGGGTTTATGGTTATGACGTGGAAACCAAAGCTCAATCATCCCAATGGAGGGTGCCGCACGAGCCAAGACCGAAAAAAAGAACCAAGTTCGGTCGAATGTGAAGGTTTTGCTTACAGTTTTCTTTGATTGCAGGTGCGTGGTGCATCATGAGTTCTTGTCACAGGCTAGAATGGTCAATAAGGAATATTACCTGCAAGCAATCTGCCAGAAACGCCCGGATTTGTGGAAGAACAAAAATTGGCTTTTGCCATTTTTGGCCAAAAACAAAACAGTAATAATGCCGCTACCACCGTATTCCCCAGATTTGACCCCCTGTGACTTTTTCTTGTTCCCGAAACTGAAGAGCCCCATGAAAGGACGACGCTACTCTACGATTGAGGAGATAAAGACGGTATCGAAGGAGGAGCTGAACAAGATCACAAAAAATGATTTTTTGAAGTGCTTCGAGGATTGGAAAAAACGTTGGCATAAGTCTATAATATCTGTTGGGGATTACTTTGAAGGGGACAAAATAGATATTTACGTGTATGTATAAATAAATAATTTTTGAAAAAAACACAAAATCGCGATACTTTTTGATCAGACTTCTTATAGCATCTATGCACATTTGGATAAATATATGCATACTTTCACATGCACACACACACATGATATGTATAAAATACAGTCCGGTTAAAAAGTGCCCGGTCTATTTTGCAATTAAAAAATTTTCGCCTAAAATTGTCAAATTTTTTTTTCTATTATATTAATATTTAATTACTTTTAATGCTTAAGCGATTAGATAAAAATAATTTTTATTTTCATGCTGAAAAGAATTTTTTTTTTTTTGGGCTTTTCATTTTGCTCAATAGTGTATGACGGACGGTCGACTTGATGACGTTTACAAATACTGCGAAAGTAGCCATGCCGCACTAAGTTTCGCATATGTCAACTTCGCGATTAATTGCGGTGACTGTGCGCTGCGAGGATAAAAACAATCGACGACAATCAGCCAGCCACACAAAACAATGTACACACACGAGCTGATGACGACCGTGACTATGCACGTACGGTACGCATGTAACGTTTGGTAGCCAGTCACTGCACCTGCAGTCGTCAGATTGACGTTAACGTCAACTAATCAAATGGCAATAATTTTTCGTAAGCAAAAACCCAATTTTACATTTATCCATTTATGTATGTGTATGCATTGATGCATTTTAACTTTGCCGCAAACGGAAAGGTAAAACTGAAAAATCATCTGGGCGAAAATGGAGAGACAAAAAAATGATGAATGGGAAAAAATGTTGAAAAAAAAAATGCAATCAAGCTTATTTATTCCAATTTGCTACCTGTTTGATTACGATTGACTTCAAAGATTTTTTCGCGCTCTGCGGATGCGGGTCTCTTCTATTTTGATCCAGAATAGCATGGTGTTAATGGATGGAGCTTAGGTTGTTGGGGAAGGGGGTTGTGTGACAAACAGAAACAAATTTGTTTATTTTATTTTTTTTGCGCATTTTTTTTTATTTTTACACGTATATTTCCTTAATAGTGTCCGTTTGCGCTCTTTCGTTTCTAATTTGTCTGATTTTCTTTTGAGTATTTTTTTTTATTTGAATTTCTTTTCAGTTTTTGCTTAACTTTTTCTTCTTTTGCTTTTTGAATTCGAACAACTTAAATGCGCGGCATAATTGCTTTTTGAATTTCAGGTGAAAATTACTCTTTGGCATTTATTACGAAATACATCATTTTCCCATTCAGCATAATGAATGGATTCTTTTTGAAACGTCCGTGTACTCCGCTAACGGCATGACCTTTTGGCTAGTAACGATAAATAAAAAAGTTTTCTTTATTACAAAGGCCCACTGACAGATGGCGTTAGCATAGTGGTAGTACTGTCGTTAATAGTAGTACTTATAGTTGTGGTAGTAGTAATAGTCATGATGACGATTGCGAAAAACGTTCGGAGTTGATGGAAAAATTTGATTTAAAACCTTTCTAGGGCATTCCATCTTTTTTTTTTTTTTAAATCTTTTACATAAAAATTTGTGTCAATTTTATTTATTATGAAATTATTTATAATTTAGTTACTTTCAACAATAACAAGAAAAGAAATAAAAAATTGCAATTATTCATTCATCGAAAAAGTACAATTTTCATTGGTAAAAAAAATTATTTCCGCTATTGATATTATAATTAAAATATACTAATATAATAGCAAATCGATAATAGTCTGTAATTAATAGAAATTATAATTATTTTTTATTTGTTTTGAAAATCTGGTAGACTTGAAGTAAAAATCTGTACGAAATTCAGTCATATGAGTTTCTTCAAGGGTTGTTTATGTAATAATAAGTTTGTTTATATTACGTTTGTCAGGATTTAATATTTTTATTTAAAAAAATGTTTTTTTCCATTTTGATTTTTTTTTTGTCAAACCGTACTTAAGCTATTATCGCATGTTCGAGACGTTTCTCTAAAATAGCCTTGCAACTATGTGAAGGAAACAACCATATTGGGTGAGGCAGTCAATAAATCAATCCCTAAATATATTAATAAAACAAAATTATTAAATAAATATTTAATGTATATAATTTTAAAAATATTATATCACAAAAATTTAAAAAAAAAATGTTATTCTTTTATCCAAAAAAAATTATTTAAAACAAACGATTAATAAAGGATTATTCATTTTGTGGTTTGGAAAATACAGCCATGTAATTTGACTGTTTTTAATATATATTTTATGTAAGATTTAAAAATTTCTTTTGTATAATATTTGCCATTTTAGAAAATAAATTTTTTAACTATCAAACAATCCGTTAAATTTGTGTAGAAATACACCAATTGGATGCTGGAAAAACAAGCTTTCGATGGTGATTTTTCGTACAAAAATTAATTTTTCAGTGACGAGGTTTATTTTTTTTTTGGTGGATACATCAATGAGCAAAATTGCTGTGTCCTGTACAAGGGTGTTTTTATGCGTTACCAGTATGCAAGGGTAGGCACAATTTCTGTGCAGCGTCTGGCTTTGTACACATATGCATTTTTGAATGTATATAAAACCGTATCAACCGATGCGATGCAGGATCTCATGGGAGAATTTCCATGGGACCTGGAGATACTGCGTGGAAGCATTCACTAGCATCTACGGCGGGGCATCCTGCTTGCTGGTTGTCCGGTTATAGCATGAAGAGGTTCAGGATCTTAGTCCACGACAGCGGTGTGTACTGCTCCTGAATAGAATGTATGAAATTTGGCAACGTCGATGGGATGAGAGTGTGAATGACAGATGGACGCACAAGTTCATATTGGATGTGGTGCTTTGTATCTGCGTCTAGATTTTAATTTGGTCTGTTTCTTGGGTACACATATTTACTCACGGGACATGGCAGTATGAATGGGTTAATGTACGGGCGTGGATTGGCTGCGGAGGCTAGATACCCTTGTGGAGCAGCAGAGGAGAGTGCCAAGCACCTTGTCATCGATTTGGGTGGCCTAGGTGCATGTGGAATTGTAGTGAATGGTAATAGTGTGGATTTGAGTAGTGTGTTAGGTATGAGAGAACGATATGAAATGTTTTAATAGATTTGCCGTGGGACTTTTTGAGAGGAGAGCGAGAATGGTGCGTGAATGAGTGTGTAAATAGAACGCAAGGTAGCTACGACCAAGTGAAAGACCAAGATCGATTCCGGTTGTACTTTCGGGTCTTGGCGAACCCGCGTACCTGAGCTGGCTTAGCAGTGCCTAGGGATTTACAAGATTCCTTACCGTAGCTCAATGAGCGGAGTACAAACAAAAGTACGCTTAATAAAAAAATTGGTACCACAGAAATCGGGGTGCCCCATGGTGTTAAAACACACTATCCCAGATAATGGTGAGACGCCTTAGGCAGCAACGTGGTGGCTGTGGTTAATACGCATATTGCGGCTACGGTCTCCGGATCGCTGGTGAGAGATACTGGTAACTATCTTGGGCGCTGTCACTGCTTATGACAGTAGCGGTTAAGATAGTCCTCGCCACTTACAGTTGGAGTAATCAGCTTGTAACTGGTTATTGACTGTAAACTGCCAGTAATGGTGGTGCGTTGATTGAGCGTAACTCAATCTCTATGGTCGTAGGCGACTCGTGGTTTTATGACCGTTTGGTGTGGTTTCCGGGAAGGTCCTTTTTTTGTAAGGACGATGATAAGGGACTTTTTGTGGCCTGAATTGAAAGCAGTTAATTTAAGGGCATATCTGGTTTCAACAAAACACCGGTACGAGCCACACAGCTTAGTAATGGTGGTGCGTTGATTGCGCGTAGCTCAATCCCTATGGTCGTTAGCGACTCGTGGTTTTATGTTTAATGACAGATAAATCACGTTAAATAACATAATACTACTGTATAGGGGGCTCTGAAAAACCACAAGTAACTGTAAATAAGCTATTGCATATGCGAAAAGTAACTGTCTGAAGTGAATTTTGGTCATAAGTGATGTTATGGATACGTACTTCTTTAAAAATGAAGAAGGATATTTGCATTTTTTTTGCCTGAAGTTGAAGATTTGAATCTGGAACTTATGTGATCTTAATAACATAGTGCCACCTACATGGGACACATTTTGGCTTGATTATGTGAAAAGTTTCCAGGACCCGTAATTTAAAGATTTTGTAATGTAAAATGACCACCAATATTGTACGATTTGACGCCGCTGGACAAAGAGTTTTATGGAATTTTTTATTTTATCCATAATGGCAAATTTCAATCATTATTTATTTATCTTTACATTCTGAATCACCAATAAAGGATAAACATTTTATGTACATACAAATTTGTAACAAAAATATTTAAATTAAGAAACATAGACAAAATACGAGGTCTGTTCAAAAAGTATCGCGAATTTTGAATTTCCGTGGGTAACGTATATTCGATATTCGTTTTTTTTGTGGCGTTATGTTGACACTCATGTCTCTCACTTATGCCGACAATTTCGGCCATTTTGAATGTTCAATTAATTTTTGACAGCTGCTTTGTTTGCACGTGTTTTGGCTCGTCTTCGATTTTTGCCCATTTTTTTGAGTTTTGCTTACAGTTTTCTTTGATTGCAGGTGCGTGGTGCATCATGAGTTCTTGCCACAGGCTAGAATGGTCAATAAGGAATATTACCTGCAAGCAATCTGCCAGAAACGCCCGGATTTGTGGAAGAACAAAAATTGGCTTTTGCCATTTTTGGCCAAAAACAACACACTAATAATGCCGCAGCCACCGTATTCCCTAGATCTGGCCCCCTGTGACTTTTTCTTATTCCCGAAACTGAAGAGCCCCATGAAAGGACGACGCTACACTACGATTGAGGAGATAAAGACGGCATCGAAGGACGAGCTGAACAAAATCACAAAAAATGTTTTTTTGAAGTGCTTCGAGGATTGGAAAATACGTTGGCACAAGT
Source organism: Atherix ibis (assembly GCA_958298945.1). Classification (NCBI taxonomy): domain Eukaryota; kingdom Metazoa; phylum Arthropoda; class Insecta; order Diptera; family Athericidae; genus Atherix; species Atherix ibis. The sequence goes on along the minus strand of OY282605.1, from coordinate 21,168,108 downwards.
GTATAATATCTGGTGGGGATTACTTTGAAGACGACAAAATAGATATTCATGATATGTTAAAGTAAATAATTTTTGAAAAAACACAAAATTCTCGATACTTTTTGAACAGACCTCGTACATTTGTATCTGCAATAATTAACTTTTTCGCATTAATAATTACAATTGCTCAAAGAAAAACTAATTAATTTGCATTAAAAAAAATATTGTTTTTACTGTTTTATAATTTAAAAATTATTTTAATATCAATTAAACTTTTTTTTTTTAGTTAATAATTTGGTTTATGGAAGAAAAAATTTATTTTGTTCCATAAACCAAATTTAATTGATATTAAAATAATTTTCAATAAAATATTTGGAAAAACCAATTTTTTAATAAGATATTTTCTAATATTATTTTTAAAAAATTATCAAATTAAAAAAGCAATTTTTAACAAAACATTTTTGGAGGATAAAAAAAAATTTAAGTATTAATAATGACAAATATTTTTGATAAAAATAATTTTTTTAATTTTATTACTTTTTCCCATTTATTTATTTTTATTTACACAAATTGTAACTAACTCAATAATAATAAAAACAATCCTTGTTTAACTTAAAAATAAGCAAAAAATTTTATCATAAACATTATTCTTTTATCAAAAAAAAAAAAAAAAAATTGCATAATCTCCAGTTGATTGTTGAAAAAATCACAATAAATACAAATTGATTAATTATTTGCCCTTTTTCAATAACCGCACAAAAAAGGTAGAAAAACGAAATAATTAAATAAATTATATACTCTCATCTAAGTTACCTTTTACCATAATAGACTATATTTAACGCAGTTTTTTAATTTTTCATCTTCAAGTTTTTTGCTACCAATTTCGTATAATTTGTATTCATTTTGAGTATTAAAGAAATACTAACAGCAAAAAAAAACTAAAAACAAAAATCAAATAATGCAATTCAACTGCATCATCAGGCGGAAAATTTAAAACCTTATTAATCCATTTGAATGTACCGCATCGTCAAATGTATTGTACATTACAGTGTCAAATAAATTATATCTTTTAGATAAAAGATATTAACGAAAAAAAAAATAATAATAATAATAATAATAAAAGAAAGTATAAAACAATCTATAAAGAAACGAAAGAAACGACTTTGATTGAGAGCAGGTAGTGGCGAGAGTTGCGGAAAAAAAATTACAGAATCATTTACGAAATTATCCTTTTAGTTAGATCCGCCTCATAACTTGAATGATTTCGTTAATGCACAGGGGGGGGGGGGGGGGGGGGGGTGTATTGAACCAGCTCAGTGTACAATGTCTATACGTACACTCATATTAGCGAGAAAAACAACGGGCAAACAGAAGCAAGTGGAGGTGCATTTAGTTCGAAAATTACACTCTCGGGTCGGGATGCTCTGACATTTAGGCGGCTTTTATCAAAGAATCGAAAGAAATACCAAAAACCATGTATGTACGGTAGGTGAGCGAGAGGAGGACGGAGCAAAGAAAATTGTGCCCTGCAACGACGAGCTCTTGAAATGCGAGATAAAGAATGTGGTCAGTTGCGCACTCAGTAGAGTGGCTGGCTGCATTTATCAGCTGTATTATAAGTGTGCACTCGTACATACGTGTATGCACGTACGTAGCACGTAGCCACGGAAACAAAAGCTGCTCTGCTCTATGCAGTATTGAGTGGATAATATTTTTTTTGATAGGCTATTTCGTGCTAATAACACAGCAAGATATTTATCCAAAAAAAGATCCAGTCAAGTTGAAGTTGAAAAAAGCGACGTGTCCAAGATCCGAGAATCGTTATGGCTGAAGAGTGGTGGTGGTTAGCAGTGGCATTTGAGTTGCGTGTTGAGCACATAGGCATCATCAGAACAGATAGCCTTAGCTAGATTGGCATTTTCTCTTAGCTAATAGAAAGACTGACACATGTACGGTTGGACGGACAGACTCTTGAGTGGATAGACCAGAAGGCAGGCAGGCTGGCATGTTAACGTTGAGGCACTCCCGTACGTCGGAATATAGTGGCCTGTAATTATTAATACCGGGCCGCTGAAGCCTTCCGAAAACCATTTTTCGATGATGGTGTGCAATGGAGAGCACGCACCTTTTCTGCATGATCTGCTGTGAACCTTTTTCCAAACCTGTAATTTTCATCGCGTCTGGCTTTGATAAGCGATGGCGGCAATTTTCACAAAAGGTGCGACGGTTGCGGTGGAAGCGGCAGTCTTATCGGCGGTGGTCGCGTTCACGAGAGTTGGACTGGAATGATTTCCCCGTCCGTGGTACTGGGCATCGGTATTGATGTCGATTTCCGTGCAACTTTCCGTCTTCATGCCTCCTCCCGTCTGTCTGCTTAGATGGCGGCACTTCTGGCCATAGGCTTACGGCAACAAATAATTCCGTGCGTTTTTCTTTCGATTTTTTTACAATCGCGGTCAATGTGTTTTTCTATATTTTCTCTTTGCTTTAATGATAGCCACTACTGCATTTTGGATGTGTGGATTCTGTCAATACGGCGAGAAGCCTTATAGACGGACGTAGGCAGGTAAATATGCTAGATTCATCGCAATGGCAGCGTAGGTTGAGCGCGTACTCACACCACCACCTCCTCCTACTCAGTCAGATACGGTGCATTTGGTGGTAGATTGCCGTCGTGCAAAAGCATCGGATTGAAAATCATCATCTGTGACCGACTGACGACTACCTTCGTAGACGATAGATAGTCAGTCCGTTGTTCATGGATCGATGCAGAGGACGATTAATCTTTTAATAGCCTCACCTGGGTGGCTGTTCCGCCGCGCACAGTTGTCGCTATGAATTCGATGTTCGAACTAATCAACTGATGGGTGTCGAATTAACAAAAGAGAGACGCGACTGTGCCGGCAGATATCAATAAAATTTTATTATGAAAAATCCTTCCGAGAATCATGCGTGCATTCACTAAATCGTGTCCGACTTTTTCTATCCCCAATCCCAATCTCAATACGGCAACCGAAAGTATTTGTAATAAATGCGTGAATCGGAGGCGGTATAATTAGGTGTTTGGATAGATTCATCTTTAAAGGTAAAGGTTTTTTACCTCAAGCGACTCAACTTTATTGATTGACTACAAAATTTATTCATGTACCATTTTTTTATTAGTTCGTAAAATATGAATTTTCTATTCGGATAGATTTTTCTTTATCAATTTCTCTCCAAATATACAAAAGAAAAAAAATTCCCATCTTGATAGAATCGGTAAAATCTGAATTATGATAGAGAATTAAAATAATTGACAAATTCTATTAAAACAATTAAGCAAACGCCATTCCAATTCCCAAGAAAAATCTCTCCCATTCTTCGGCTAACACCTCTAGACCAATTTCATTATTGCCTTGTACTTCCAAGATCCTGGAAAATATCTTAGCTACAAGACTTAACCAGGCGCTTGACAATAGACTCAATCCCATACAACATGCCTACAGGTCGGACAGGGGAACTCTGAGTATACTACTTGAACTCCAACATTCAATCCATAATTGCTACAAACGTAGACATTGTGGTTTGCTGTTGTCTTTCGACTTAGAAAAGGCGTATGACCGAATTTGGGTACTTTTACAGCTGACAGAGTGGGGAGTAGACTCTGCAACATTGGCACTTCTACGTTCCTACCAAAACGCGAAATGGACAACGGCATCCAACAAAGATCCCCTCTATCTACGATCCTATTCAATACGAGATCTATTCAAAAAGTATTGAATTTCCGCGGGTTACGTATATTCGATTTTTTGTGGCGTTATGTTGGTACTTATGCCGACAATTTCGCCCATTTTGAATGTTCAGTTAATTTTTGACAGCTGCTTTGCTTGCACGTGTTTAGGCTCGTCTTCGATTTTTGCCCATTCCAAAAAATGGATCAAAGAAGCTGTTTCGGGAACAAAAAACAGTCGCAGGGGGCCAGATCTGGGGAATACGGTGGCTGCGGCATTATTAGTGTGTTGTTTTTGGCCAAAAATTCGCGCACAAGCAACGATGCGTGAGCAGGGGCGTTATCATGGTGCAAAAGGCAATTTTTGTTCTTCCACAAATCCGGGCGTTTCTGGCGGATTGCTTACAGGTAATATTCTTTTTTGACCATTCTACCCTGCGGCAAGAATTCATGATGCACCACGCCCCTGCAATCGAAGAAAACTGTAAGCAAAACCTTCACATTCGACCGAACTTGGCGCGCTTTTTTCGGTCTTGGCTCGTGCGGCAGCTTCCATTGGGATGATTGAGCTTTGGTTTACACGTCATAACCATAAACCCATGATTCGTCACCAATTATGGCCCTCTGGAGCAAATTTGGGTCGTCACGGACAGAGTCCATCAGCTCCTTAGAAATGTTAATGCGATGCTGTTTTTGGACGAAATTGAGCAATTTTGGTTCAAATGTCGCGGCGACCCGTCTCACGACAAAATTATTGGTAAAAATCGAATGGCACGAGCCAATCGATATGTTTAAGTCCTTAGCAACTTCTCTAACGGTGATTCGACGATTGGCCAATACTATTTTCTTCACTTCATCAATGTTTTCGTCTGTTGTTGACGCTTTTCGTCGTTCACATCTTCTCGGCCCTCTGAGAACATTTTGTACCACCGATAAACGTTGCTTCGGTCCAAGGTAGCTTCACCATATGCCACAGTCAATATTCGGAATGCGTCCGCGCCATTAATTTTGTTTTTCACACAAAATTTGATACAGATTCTTTGATCCATTTTTTGGAATGGGCAAAAATCGAAGACGAGCCAAAACACGTGCAAGCAAAAATTAACTGAACATTCAAAATGGCCGAATTTGTCGGCATAAGTGAGAGACATGAGTACCAACATAATGTCACAAAAAAATCGAAAATCAAATATACGTAACCCGCGTAAATTCAAAATTTGCGATACTTTTTGAACAGACCTCGTATATTATTTGGGATAACATTTATTTAGTTTATAGTGTGCCATTTTATATTTTTAAAAATATGCAGATTATGTACTGATTTCTATTGCAAAATTTCTATCAGCGATGAGGCTCATTTCTCATCTGGTGGATATGTTAATAAGCAAAATTGCCATATATGAAGCTCTAAAATTTCATAAGTGCCTATGAAAATATTATTGTATGTTCAAAAATTGAAGATAAAAAAAAACAATTTGTTACGGAAAAATTTCCAAGACTCGTAATTTCGTGATTTAGTAATAAGAATTGGCCTCTTAGATAGTGCAATTTGACTCCTTTTGGAAAAATTTTGTAAGACCAAAATTTTTCTCGAGCTTAAAAGTAACATATTTACACATCCCGAAATATGCGAAAAAGTCAATAAAAAAAATGGTCTTCAAAGAACTGAGTCCTGCAAAAAGACTGTTTTTTTTTAAATTATATTAAACAAGATAAATAATGGCAAAATTAAAAAAATATATAAAAATAAAAATACTATGAAAATCTAATTTTTAGAAGCATTTTCTTTTATGCTACTTTTTGATGAACAAAATTGGATAATAGAAAAAGAGTAATTCTTTAAAAGAGAAAAAAAAAGTATTTAAATTTCAATAAATCTGACCCAATAGGTCAGTTGTACGTACTTGGAAAACACTTTTTATACGCAAACAGCTAAACACTCTGAAGAACGGTAGTTTTTTTATTATGCTTTTCACAATAGTACGATAAAAGGATAATAATTATTTGTTCTTAGACTATCTACAAAAACAAGCAACAGATTCATTCTTCATGTCATCAGTTCAACGCTCCACGTGAAGGCATAGAGCAGAGAAATATTATAACAGATTTACCCTAGGCTAAATATGAAAAAAAAACACACTAGAAACATCTCTTCAAATGGAGAGAACATCTCTTCAAACTCTTTGAATTCCTACCCCAACCGAGATTCTTCCGTAATTAACAAAAAACAACAAAGGCGATGAATGAACAAAATCCTTTACCTCGACAAGGGCTACCGAATACAAGTGCTCAAGAGATAAACAAAACAAAATTTCAAAAAGCTAATTTTGGGCGAGATTTAGCAAAGGAAAAATCTGCAACAGTTTTGATAAATGAGAATAATACATGAGAAAAGAAATAAAAGAGAATATATCGCAAAAGATCTACCAAATTGTAGTGAGTGCATTTTCATCCAAAAAAGTGCTTGTATCAAAGCAAAAGTTCCAAAAACTTTTTCCTCAACAATACAACAAGAAAAAATGAGCAATGAAAATATTGTATACAAAAATTTATACAAAATTGTACAAAAAGTAGAGCAAAGGTTATGTTATTGTTAAAATGAGTGATTTTCACGAATACAAACGTGCTTAACATCAAAGGTATTGCAGGAGAATTATTTTTTAACTTTGAGAATAGGCAGAGTTATCGGAAATGTTAATAGCCTAGCAGCGTAGGTCAGCAATAAAAAAATGGCAGTTTTTTCGGAAGATTGATTTTCATAAAAGTTCTAAGATGAAAGTCACCAGGAAGTTTATAATTGTTGAAATGGCAAATTTTATTAAAAAAAAAAATTACGCAACTGGAAACAGTTTTTTGGGTACAAAAAAAAAACAAGATCAAATAACTCTTACACGGTGTGTCCCAAAAATAACCGAACTTTATATTGAAATCATACAACATGCAGCGCCATCTATTCAAAATTTACAGCATTTAAAATACACTTTTTTTTTTATTGAAATGGCTGTAGCTTTCACATCTGTCATCCGATTTACATGAATTTAGGTGCGTTTGAAAGAAGATGAATGTATCTTTTTAATGCTTTCAATAGATGGCGCTGCATGTTGTATGATTTAAAAATAAGTTCGGTTATTTTTGAAGCACACTGTGTATGTTAAACTTTGAACATGGAAACTAATGTTAATGAACTGTTAAGGTAATGCTAGGTATAAGCGATTGAATGACCTTGACCCGTGTGAGAAACCAATGACCTTAACTCGTGTAAGAGCCTTTTTTTTTTTTTTTTTTTTCTGTTTAGATTAATGAGGTACAGGAGGAAACCTTCAAAAGGTACTCGCCTGGAAGTTTTTCCTGCCAGGCGAGATATGCGGGATTTTTACCTCGCTAAAACCTAACCTGCAGCTCTGATCTTGCTCCCAGAACGATGGTTCCCCGGCGGCACTCTTTGTAAATACTACTTCGCCGGGGCGTTCTTGTTTGATGCTACTGCTGTCCCGATGTTATGACGCCTCGCGGCCTATTCTTCGTACGTTGTGTGGGGATCCTTGATAATGGATTCCGCGTACTCTGCAATTCTATTCCAAGCCAATTGGCTCTTCAGCATGTACTCCACTATATTTTCTGGACTGATGGAACGGTCCAGATTTCTCTCCAGCTCCACCCGCGTCTCCTCGTAGAGGGAGCACTGGAAGAACACGTATTCTGCGTCTTCGATCACATCGCGGCAATGATGACAGTTTGGGGAGTCAGTTCTCTTGAATCTGTGCAAGTATGCCCGAAAGCATCCATGCCCAGTTAAGAGTTGGGTGATGTAATACCCGACTTCCCCGTGCAGGCGAGTGACCCATTTGGTAACATGTGGGATCAGCCGATGAGTTCACCGACCCTTCGTCGAGTTGTCCCATCTCTCTTGCCAGAGGCGAAGACTCTCGGGTCTCTCCTCTTCACAGAGGACCTTTCGCCGCTCTTACTTCCTACTACGATGTTGGCGTTCCCGCTCTCCTGCCAGGATGTCGGTGGGCGGGCATGATGCCACGATGTTGACCGAATCGTGTGATACCGTTCGGTATGCTGACGCCACTCTGATCGCTGAGAGCCGCTGGACTGATGTCATTGTCTTGCGGTATGTTGTTAGCTCTAGCGATTTCGCTCACACTGGTGCTCCGTATAGCAGAACGGGGGTAACCACAGTTGCCAGTAGTCGCCTTCGGATTTTTCTGGGGCCTCCGATATTGGGCATTATCCGCGAAAGTGCACCCTGTACTGCTGATGCCTTACTGCTGACGCTGGAGATGTGCTCCTTGTAGTTGAGTCTGGCATCCAAGACCACTCCTAGATACCGGCTGTAGGGTAGCGACCGGATGTCGTGATCGCCTACTCTTATGGTGATGGTCTCCATTTTCTTCCGGCTACTCACAAGGACTGCCTCGGTCTTATGTTCCGCCAAAGACAGGTCTGCCGATGTCATCCACTGTCTTATGCTCCGGATGGTGGTGGAGAATGCGGCTTCCAGTTCCTCTAGGTGTTTGGCTACCAGGACAACCGCTACGTCGTCCACGAAAGCCACGAGTGTTGTGTTCGTCGGTAATTGGAGAGCCTCCAAGATTCGATCCCAGCGGGCCGAGTTAAACGCGTTCTTGATGTCCAGGGTGACAATGAGGCAATACTTTTTAGAACCGCCTTTCCATCTCTTTCCTGAGATGGCTTCCTTTGCAATGTTCGTGACGAGTTCCAACGCGTCGATGGTAAATCTCCCCTTCCTGAATCCGAATTGAAATTCGGAAAGTTGAGGATCGATGTATTGCTCCAATCTGTCGGCCACTATCCGCTCCAAGTTCTTCCCGCCCAAATCCAGCATGCAGAGTGTACGATAGGAAGCTGGCTCGTCCAGCTCGTCCAAAAGGGAAGACCCTTTTGGGATAAGAACCAATCTTTGTTGCTTCCATCGGGTCGGAAATACGCCTTGTCGCAGGCATGCGTCGTACATGCTTATGAACAAGTCTGGTCTGGCACCCGTATGATGGGTCGATGACGTTGACACGTGCGAGGAGTGAATGATCTTGAACCGTGTGAGAAGTTATTAACCTTGACTTGCGTGAAGAGTCAATAATCTTAACTTGTGCGAGGGGTCAATGACCTTCAGTCGTATGATGGGTCGATGGCCTTGAAACGTCTTAGGAGTCAATGACCTTGACTCGTGTAAGCTGCTAATGACCTTGACTTGTATTGGGTCAATGACCTGGACCCGTATGATGGGTCGATGACCTTGACTCGTGTGAGGAACCAATGACCTTGACTCGTGAGAGGAGTCAGTGACTTTGACTTATGTGAGGAGTCAATGACCTTGACCCGTGTGAAGTGTAGATGACCTTGGATCATATGAGGGGTCAATGACATTGCGTTGCGAATGCTCTGATTTGTTTACATTTGAAAATAGATAACTGATCTTGGTTTGCAGACACCTCAGATGACGTGGTTGGTCATTGTGCTTGGTTGGTATGCACGTAATATTGGGTGGCGGTTCAGTTAACTCAGTTTCTGTATATCTTTTCTACAAGGGACATGAGCGTGTTTTTTGTTTATGAATGCTTGGAGTTCGATGGGAACGAGATAAATTCTATTTTCTAATAGCTGGCGTTACATATGGTTTGAATGATGTTGATTTGTGAACGTGAACTGAGGTGAGTATTTAATTAATTTGATTTCATTACTCGTAGATTTATAAGAGAGATCAACTGATTTGGTTTTAAATAGAGCTTTTTCTTAGTTTTCTCTCATAAACTATGTTATGCCGTATTTTATTATTGAGACGGAATTTCGTTGCTTCTTTTCTATAACGTTGCCTAATTTTCTACAATATAATAACAAACTACCAAAAAAAACCTTATTTTGTATTATCGTAGATTCTATAATAAAAGAGAAAAATATCAATTGATGAGGAAAAATGAAAATCTAAAAGTAAAAGAGAAAATTTCAATTGTACTTCACTTATTAGTGGAAAATCGAAAAAGGGAAAATTAAAAAGAAACCGAGCATAAATATCGGTGATAGGAACAAATTTTCATATTACAATATGACCGAGCGCAAGTATGCAATGATAACGGTCTGATTGTGAGTGCACATGCAATTCTACATTTTTTCCTGCTAAAAGGTTTTTTAACTGTTATCCTTCAGAGTCTTTTATGACTTTGAGCTTTGTTTATTTTACTTTTGATTTAAAGGATAACATAAACGCAATACCAGATAAACTCTAAGGGTATGAGTAAAAACAAGGTCTTCTGTGATGGATAGGGAAGGTATACAACTCGTATTGGAATAATTGCTATTAAAAAAGAGTAGAACACATAACAAGCAGGACGAGTACTTGAATGTTTTTCTCTACTCAAAATTACTCCTTTTATCGTCTAACAAAGCTGAAGCGACTATGAATACATTTGTGAACATCATCAGATGCGTAGTATTCTGCCTGTTTGAATGGATGGATGGATAATGATCAACAGTTGGTAATTATGCGGGTGATATGCTTTCTTTTGGTTTTGTTCCCCCCTTTTTTTTAATTCCTGCAGACTTTTGTTGTTAAAACTGAAATGGCACACAAATGTTCATTTTTAACCAATTATTAATGGATCTGCTTTTCAAGAAGTATTTTCTCTTTTTTATTGCGCATTTTAATATATAATACATATAATGGGAATTTATATAAATTCGATATAAATGAATTGTGCCATTTTTTTCTTATAATTAATAGTCCATAGGGAATATTATACTCGGCGAAGTATTCTCAGTTTTCCATGTTCTCTAGTGGATATTGGTTAATTTTTGTTCCCTTGTTTCTAATTAAGTGGATATTTTTTTTTTCATTAAATACACTTAAAATTATTAAATTAATGGTGGACTTTGTTGCAACGTTAATTAATAACTTTGGTAAATTCTTAAGAAAATTTCAAAGTGTTTACAATCCACAATTCCGTATATTTCAACTGAAATTTATTTAATTTTTTTGCTTAGATGCCTTTTATTAACAAATCACCATTAAAGATTTAAGTTTAAAAATAAAACAATATAAATAAATTTTAATTAAAATGATTTATTTTTACTCGCAATATTTTATATGTTATGTACATGTATAATATTTTATCAAAAATAAAAACAAAAGCAATTGAACAATTTTTCTATTTAATAGAAATAAAATCCTGCAACTAAAAAAAAAAATATCACAAAAAGCCCTTATAGCATATTTGTTATATTTTGCATATAAATTAATCTTCTACAACAATTTCTATTAAAACCTTAAACAAACAATATGAATTAAATTTAAATAATTTAAAAATATTTCTTAAAAAAAAAATCACCACGCACAACAATCAACAATTAATATTTATAAACACAAAAATTTAAAATAAAATGTACACCATCTACAATAAAATAATAACATTGGACATAGTTTGTTCTAACAATTCGAAATTATATAAGAAAACTAGATTTTTTTTTTCATTTAGTTCTAATTTATGATAAAATTTCAAATTAAGTATGAACACATCCAAATATGATTAATCAATAAACATCTAAGTACAAGCGCTCGATGGGGATAAAGAGGACAAGGTTAGAAGCTCAACCGAAAGCTTAATGCTCACCCCAAAAACACATTAAAGTATTGCACGCAAACAGAGGTGAATAGCAGCTATCAATATTAATAAAAATATTTATATTTGCGAAATTATTCGTTTTTATCTTTTGTACTTTTCGAGTTGCGATCGTTTTTTTCATTCTTTTTATGCGTTTTCCTTAAAATTACGCAAATAATTATTGAAGGCACTGCAATTATAATACTTATACCGGTAAGAATTATCAATGAGACATCGATCAACTCAGTTTCAAAAAATCCTAAACGTGTCGCATGCGATTGCAAATGACGCGCTCCATTATGCCGAATAATATACTCAATATGGTAAATTGCCTTTTCCATTGGCGATTCAAATCGATCATTGAATATTTTCGAAGCGCGTTGCATATTTTCCAAATAACTAGTATTTGTTGTAAGTTCCTCTATAGCTGCTAATAAATTCGCTGTTGTAATATTTTCATAGCTTAGGCTAAGTCCACAGCCCATTCGTTCAATTCTCTTCATGTTCAACTCTTGCTCGGGTAAAATTGGTATCCCCAATATCGGTGTACTTGTGTCGATTGCTTCCATAACACTCATTAATCCAGCATTTGAAATAAACAATTTTACATTGGGATGTGCTACAAACAAAAAATAGTGTTTATTTTAATGCAACCTATTTATTTTTTTAAATTTAACTTGCAAAAATCTTCCATCAAAATACCTAAAATCTCAAATTGAGGTAGCCAATTTCCTTTAAGAACATCTGGTGGCAGATTATTTTCTTCTTGATTTTCCCATTTAATTACCACACGTTTTTTGCCCATCCACGGTTTTATTGCTTCCAATAGTGCATTCAGTTTATCTCTTGGCAAGTCTATAGTACGAAATGTAGCACCGAAACTTACGTAAATTATACCATCGGTAGCTGTATCGAAATATTTCCTCACATCCTATTACAAAATGAATTTTCAATATTATATTGATGGAAATATAAATGAGAAATAAATTTACCTCATTCATTATAAACGGTTGTTTATATAAATGAGCGCCACCAATTTCTATAACATTTGGCAAGAATGGTCGTGGATATTGGATTAACGGATTTGAATTCACCAATACTAAGCTAACATTATGGACAAGATCGATTAGAGCCGGTAATTGTTGATCACCATTTTTATTTAATTTCGTAAAATGTCGTTGATAAATTGCTTCCTGATAAGGCAAGTACAAAAAACTGGCAAAAAAAAAATAAATAAAATGAAAATATATATAAAAAATAATAATTTGAATATTTTTACTTATAAGTTAGTTTCTCAAAAATTGACATTAATGTATTCGCAATCCTCTCTGAAATATTCATTGTCTCAAGCAGTGGTAAAAAACTATTCGGATCCAGGGCCGATCGATGTGGATTACCGACCACTTCATTTAACCATTTGTTGATTCCTGTCGGGCATATGCTTACTATCGGCGCATTGTAAAATGTTGACAAACTAAAAAGAAATTTTTTCTAATAAAATTTTCATTTTTACACGAAAATGAAATTTGCATAAAGTGTATAAGATCTCATGAATAATAATCAATCAAAATGAAACCTTCAAACTATTGCATTTAGAAGCCATATTACTTATATTTTGTTATTTTTATGAATAAGTGCGAATTATTTCTTACCCTAAAAGTGCATCACTCATCGAAGTTTCTAATAACAATAAGTCAAAGTGTTTCTCTGTTTGGAGAACCCTTTGCACCTCTTCACTTCCAAGTAAAAGGTCTACATTCGATGTTGATGCGTATATCAGTCTAGTGAATGCTTCCAGAATGGATTTATCGCGAATTTCATCGTAACTGAAACTCAATCCCATTTCGAGCCAGTTCTGTTTATGAACCTCCCACTTGGTGTCGATCTCATCCGATTCGGTGTCCATTCCGAAGGCACTTATTAACGTCACATTGTGTCCACGGGCAGTTAACTCTGTGATAATAGCGTTTCCAAATAAATAATGCGATCGCCATATGCTAGGGATTACGGCCAAAATTTTCGCCGCGTCCACTCTGGCATTGGCCAGCATGAGCAAGACGTACCACAGCCTCATTTTGCAAATCAAACCAACAAACACACATCAACACTGTTCAAATTCCGTGCGAACTGGTCGTATGATGGATGAACTGCAAAACGTTTACATTCGCCAAATTATTTTATTATCAAGTTCTATTTTGCAAAAAAAAAAAAAAAAAACAGAATACAATCTAGTAACTGGTAATGGCTTTTATCAAAAATCTACTTACATACACAATAATGAATCTTATCTCCTTGGTTTTTGGGCAATTCCTTTCTACATAATTATGAAATAAATTTACACCGTTTAGAATTAATTTTTACACAATAATCAAAAGAAAGATATCTTACTAGTAAACAAATTGAATTAAACAAATTAAATAAACGGAAAATAGGATCGAAAAAATAGTAGAAAAAATAATAGCGAAAAGACCGCTGCACTTTGATAAGCAACTGGAATTTTGACAGTTCATATTCTGTTTTTGTTACTGTTGCTGTTGCTGTGGGGAATGTTGTTTCAGAAGCCGACAAAAATGTCAAAATATAAAATGGCATATTTTTCTGCTATATAGAATAAAAATTATTCTTTGGCATATTTTTCTGAAATATGGAATAAAAAAAAACTATTAGAATGGTTTTTTATTAATTCAATATTAAATTGGTACACTTACAATTGCATTCAGAGCGTTGTTTTATTATATATTTATGTAAATAAATTTATATATTATTTGTGAATTTCAAGAAAAATTAATGTTGATAAATTATATTCACTTTTTCTTTAATAACCTCTTATTTCCCTCTTTGAATTAGAAATTTTTTTAACAAAATTATTAAATAATTATAATAGACTAGAATACCACAACTATGTGACGTAATTTATATTGACATTTTCCCACGTGCTACTGTACTACACAGAATTGTTCTCTTGTTGCTTTTAAGCAAATTCAAAAGTTTTGTTTACAGCGGTCTTATGAATTTTTACTGAAAAATGGTGTAATTCTTTTCTGATTTATATTTTTTAAAAGTAGTTATATGAAAAAATGAAATTATTTAATTGATTTTCATTGAATTATTATTAATAAATAATAGAAAAATTAGTTGCAGACTTAATTTTAATGGAGATTATATAGTCAAAAGTCTATAATTCCAAATTCAAATTAGCGTCAAAGATAAGATTGCTAAAAAGATTGATATAATGACACGGCTTCTTATTAATTTATTAAAAAAAACACCCAAATTTATATAGATATTTAATAATTGAGTATATGTACCCATGAAAAATTATTTCTTAGCTTATAATATAAACTTTATAGGTTTTTTTTTATAATAAATTTTTTATTTAACAATATAAATTGATATAAAATTTATCATAAATTAAATAACTGATAAACTCTAACAATACTCTTAAGAATGTAGGATTGATATTATGGAAGTGTTTCATGAGTGCAATTTCGGTGATAAATCATAATATCGACGATTAATTTATTGAGTTTAACAGAATTATTTTCTAAATTCTAATTCAAAATTTATTTGAAAAAAAAACCATTTGAATAATGGTAAATGCTATATTTAAAATGACATGTGCACAAATAATTTTTGACCTATTTAAATATTAATATCCTAATGATTATTCATTTTTTTTTGTTAATTAGTCTAGTTATTTGGCATTTAAAGCATGCTTAGTAAAAAAATATTTACTCTTCGCTTAAGTATTCAATAACAAATGTTTATAAAAAGGTCGTTCCTAATAGTTTTATTGTGAAAATTATTTGTTACAATCATCGTTTGTCCATTTTAATTGAATTTAGTTGAAAGAAAATATTCACTTTGTCCAAATAAAACGTTTGTTAATTATAAGATTTGTTTTTGTAGTATTTACTTTTGTTTCGAAAATTATTATTTTTTTTTGTTGTAGTTTCAGTCTTTGGAATATTTTCAATATTGATATCGATGTGATCAAGTTTAAAGTTTTACAGAAATTTTCCAATAAATTCGAAATTAATTAAAAAAAAAATCAATAAATTCAATAATATTAAATGAATTTTATTATAATAATAAGTACAATATTTAAGTAAACATGTTATAAAATATGATATTGTACGATTAAATTAATTTTCACCATTAAATAGGTGTTAACAAATGTTGCATATGGATGTACGAATGTATGGATATATGTATGAATGTTATTATTATGAGATTAAATATTAATATAAATAAAATACTTTTATTTTTATTTGTTTGTTTGTTTCATAAAATATCACTAGTCAAAGATTCAAAAAAAAAAATAATAATATTTTTGGGTAAATATATGTATGCAAGCAATAAATATTTATAAATACTTACATAAATCTCTATAAAATATTGTATAAATAAATATAGTTTCTTTCATATAATTATTAGTTAAAATTATACAATTTTCTTTTCTTTATAAACTGAGAAGTTAATTTGAACTCAGCTCTTTAAGTACACATTATTATATTTTTCGAATTTTAAGTACGGAAGAGACAAATATATAATTATATTTGATAAGTTTTTGATAAATGCCAAATATTTTAATTATCGACTTTTTGTGATTTTTGCATAACTTGTCGCAATTGTGGAAATGCACTTTTTGTTTGTGGCGGATGTAGTCGAATTGATAAATTGATAAATGGTTCGTATAGTGAGGCACGTTCCATAGCATTAACAGTGTAGTGTTTTATTCGTTCTCTAGCACACCAATTATTTGCCCTGCTTAAGATCGCTTCGATAGGATTTATTTGATTACTTTTGGTAGGAGATGTAGCAGGAGATTCAATTCTCTTTGTATTTGATTTGGCACGAATATTTGCCAGCACAATAATGCTGACTTCTTTTTTATCTTTATTTTTATCAATATCGGCCTTTATATCAGCTAGCATATCGAGGCTGGATGAATCTGTCGGATCATAAACAAGAACATAGCCATCGGGAAAATATAAATATTGCCGTGGCAATTGTGCTTTGCCCTTTTGTACATAAAATTAATAAAAATACAAAAATATGACTTCTAGCAATTGACATTGAATAAAAATTTCTTATGATTACTTGTAAGCCAGCTGTATCGTAGATTCGTAAAGTTTCTCTTGGGCCACGTCCAGTGTCTATACTCGCAACATAAGTATCTTCAATTGTTGAGTGCATTTCCTATAATTTTAGAAATTTTTTATTAAACCTTAAAAATTATTATTTCAAAAATAAATCTAACAGATTCTAAGGTAATATTCCCGTAAATAAGTTGTTCCAAAAGTGCCGTTTTTCCAACACCTTTCATACCACACATCACAACTTTACCAACTTTGCCCACTTTTGATGTTAACATTATTAACTATATTATAAGTAAAATTTACTTTTATTTTTATTATTTATATTTAATGTATTATGAATACTGCAATTTAAATATGTGCAAAATAATTTTTTAATTGCAAATAAATGCATTTGATTGCTTTTCTTTTGATATTTCCCTACTGGCTGCAGTATACATGATCTGACAGATTATCAAACGTCAAAGCATTGTTTTCTTTAATGACGACACGGAAGATGATCAGGTGCTGTACACATTTTTTCCCGAATGACTGAAGTATGCACCTTTTGTTATTGTTTTTCATAAGAGGATTTTTTTTTAATAGAAATTTATACTTTGTGACATAAAATCATAGTTTTTATGAAAATTGAAAACATTAATATTGTAACATTTTTAATCTAAAATTAAAATAGTTATATTAAAATAGTATTAAAATTCAACGAAAATCTTCAAAATTATCAATAAATATCGTATATTTAAGGAAAATCTATATTGATTAATTATTTTTGAAATTTCAATTATATAAATTGGTTTTATTTTTAATAGATATAATTGGTTTTTAACTAAAGTAAACATACAATAATATAGAGCACACAATTTTTCTTAAAATATTTTAAAAAGAAAAGAATATTTTTAGGTAAATTTTTTTATCATATTTTTTAATTATATTCTTCATTGATCTTTATTTGTTTACTATGACTAAGTGCAAGAAAAGAAGAATTTAATTGTGACCTTGAACTTCAACCAGTAAATACATTTTCTACACACAAAATAATATGCCAAACAAAAATATCCCTACTTTTGAATATTGTTATTATGCAATTGCGAATTGTAGTTTTCCTTATCATGCCATGTGCTCATTCGTAAAATATCGGAAAATTTCGTGTGCAGGCGTTCAAAAATAAACTGATAACATGGTTTACATTCTAAGTCGATATTTCCACAGTAGCAATTATAAATTTCCTTAAGGCATATTTAGTTGTGGGAGTAGGTGTAAATAATGATTTTTCTAAATATTTCGCTAACAATTAAATTTGGATTTATATATATTGCAAAATTATTTAAATACTTTTCAAAAATCAAATGAAATTTCACTTTGCTTGATGAATCAATGACAATGAACCCAGTTCAGTTTCGCGTTTATAATGCCGGTTAGAATTAGGAGCGCCGGTGTGAACGTGCATTTATTTGACACATTTCCCATGGAAAATTCGTTTGCATATTCGTATTTATTTTTGAGAGCATTTTAAGAGAAAAGAGCATTTTTGATATTTATGCTCATAATTGAAAATCATCCGGTTACACAATCATTTCAAAAAAGTTTACAAAAAAGTGTTTGTTAAAAATTGTCAATTATTTAAATTTACAGTAGCTGGTTGTTGGTTGTTTGTAAAATCATCTGATAAAGAAACAAAATGAAAAACGAAGGTTGTATATTATATTTTTTCAATTTTGCAATTTGTCTTGTAATTTTTTGTTTGATTAATCAAAGGTCGTCTGGATGTTACAAAGCCCCTATGGGATTTGAGTACATTTATGGGTAGATTTAAGCACTATGCTTGGATGACGGATCCTAGAACAGTATTGACATCAAATTCTGATTTGGATAATGCAAAAGTTTTAGTTGAACAATATCGTCTGGGGATAGAACCGCCCGGCACAACTACTGAGCAGGTTATTTATGCTAAAAAGCTCTATGAATCGGCATTTCATCCTGATAGTTCCGAGAGGCAAAATGTTTTCGGAAGAATGAGTTTTCAGGTTCGTCTTTTTGGAATTGTTGACAACTTTTACGGTTATAATTATAGTCACATAAAGAACAAAAATAAAATTAAATAGGTTCCTGGCGGTATGATTATAACTGGAGCAATGCTGCAATTTTATCGTACTATTCCAGCAATTGTATTTTGGCAGTGGGTGAACCAGTCGTTTAATGCTTTAGTCAATTATACAAATCGTAATGCTAATTCGCCAACAACTGTAACTCAATTGGGTGTAGCGTATGCGTCTGCTACCACAAGTGCTCTTATAACTGCAATAGGCTGTAAAAACTTCTGGCAAAAACGAGCCACTCCATTGATGCAGGTATCAGTTGCTGTCGTAAAACGTTTATCCGGAAGTATTTTTTTTTTATAAAAGCGCTGAATTTTTTTCCCCAGAGGTTTGTTCCTTTTGTTGCTGTAGCTGCTGCTAATTGTGCTAATATTCCGCTGATGCGACAGAACGAAATTGCAAAAGGAATCGAGGTTCTAGATTCGAATGGTAATGTGGTAGGAGGAAGCCGTTTGGCAGCTATAAAGGGAATCTCACAGGTGGTCATTTCCCGTATTGTAATGGCAGCACCAGGAATGCTGCTTTTACCTGTAATCATGGAACGTTTGGAGAAAAATTCATCTTTCCGTCGAATGACTGTCCTCCATGCTCCATTCCAGACAATACTGGTGGGATGTTTGTAAGTGAAAATATTTATATCGAAAATCTTACCAAAAAAAAAAAACAAAAAATTCTAATAATTTTTTATTAAATTTATAGCCTCATTTTTATGGTACCAACTGCTTGTTCATTGTTTCCTCAAACTTGGTAATTGCTTTGAAATCATAATACTTATGATATTTTAAATTTTGTGTTTATCTTTAAATTAATTATAGTACATTAAAAACGAGTACAATGAAAAGATTCGAACCAGAATTTTATCAACAGCTAGTCGAGAACACTAAAGGTAAAGTACCGGAAAAAGTATTTTTCAACAAAGGACTTTAAATAAGTAAAATTTGAAGAAAAAAAATTACTATACTCGTAAATATGATATCAGATGAAAGAAAGCATTTTGATATTTAGTTGCCCAAATTAGATGATAAATAGTTTAGTAATATTTATATTAGATATGCATTTATTTGAAGCAAGAAAAATAGAGTGATTTTGTTTAGGAACCACTCACTCCAGATAATGAGATTAAACCAACTGTATTTTTACATATTTGTTTTGACGTGCAAAGCTAGAAATTTATTTTTTTATTTCTTTTTAATTGAAAAATTTATATATATATTTTTTTACATTATAATTTTTGTTTCTCTTTAATTATGTTAATTTTTTTTTTTTTTTTGAATACGAACAAGAGTATTTGTGATAGACTATATTATTGAGCATGGTTGATTAGAAATTATTCGTTTTTTTTAAGTTTTTTTTTTATTGTTAAATTTAGAATATTTCAGTTGATATTCTTTAAAATAATATCTTACAGCTAGATTTGAAGTATTTGGAATCAAAAAAGACATTTAATTTTTTATCCAGAATCAAAATAATACTTTTTCAGTATTATTATTAGTTATATATAATACATCATTTGATGTAGTATGTAAGTAATAACGTAAAAAGTACTACAATTTCTATAAAAGACAATAAAGTGGGCTAATTAAGATTTAAAATTAAAAACAAAACATATTTTATTCGCGTAAGAAATACACGGACCACTTTATCTATATATTTTTTTTCTATCAAAAATATCAATGCATAACAGAAAAAGGTATTATTTTGTCTTAACTATCATACTAATTTCATTCCATATCACTATAAAAATTGCACCGAAATAACCAGTTTATTTGTTACGCGAATAAAATATTATATTTATTTTTGATTTTTTTCTTTATGTATGTCTAATACAGAAAACATTTACAATATTTGTGTATTTATGTAATGTTTGAGAGCAACTATATAATTACATGAAAATCAATAAAGTTAATTTAATCAATTATTTGTATAGATCTTTTTTATGTATTGTATTAAAATATTTTAATGTTCTATAAAGCCATCGAAAAATTCGTTAGTACATTTGGAGAGCAAGTTTATGTCGACAAAAAAAAAAGATTTAACTTGAAATTCATGCCTCAACGATGAACTAACCTGAATATTTTTTTTTTTTTTTTGGTCTTTAATTATAAAATTTGTACATTTAAGTTTAAAAATGGTGAATAACGTTATTCTGTTTAAATTTTATTAAAAAAAACTGAGAATAGATCTACTTCGTATACCCAGCAGATAATAACTTTAAAAATTTATCATTTAAGAAAATCTATACAAACTCAACAGAGTTCATATCGAAAAAAAGAACAAGAGGAAAAACACTTTCATGACAATAAAATTATCTTTTATTTTTCTTATGTTTTTTTGATTTTTTTTTCTCTTTTTTATCTTTACTTTTGTTTTTCTTCTTTTTCTTCTTACTACTAGTCGACATATTGTCCTTTTCAACCCACTCCTCGACGACTTCTTTATTCTTATTAGATTTGCTAAGTAGTTTCAACAGCTTCTCATCCACTGTTACGTCATCTGTGGAAGTATTATTTTCAGATGGCCGGCTAAACTGTGCAGGAACGGCTGGTCCATATATTTGCGCTGTGGGTTTTTCAGATACTTGCTCACTTAGTCTGGCTTGTCGATTTCGAAACAATATACGCTCGCGTAACATAGATTCTATTTCTGTATTGGTGTACTGTACGGATTGTGGTATTGGTTTTACTATTTCTTGTACGGGTGGGTTTTCGGAGTTTGGTTTTG
The DNA here is from genome assembly GCA_958298945.1 of Atherix ibis. Taxonomy (NCBI): domain Eukaryota; kingdom Metazoa; phylum Arthropoda; class Insecta; order Diptera; family Athericidae; genus Atherix; species Atherix ibis. The sequence goes on along the minus strand of OY282605.1, from coordinate 21,146,885 downwards.
GACTACATGGTATTTCTTCTTCTTTTTCTTTATTAAATTCGACAAGATGCTGTATTGTACAGTCCTCTAGAGGATCAGATTTTTTGGCGAAAATTCCATGTGTTGTTGATGTGGCAATCAGGACATCAGTATCGGATATTTTCGTGCTTGAAACTAAAGGTTTTGAATTTGAAGGTTCCATGATTGACTCAGATTTATTATTCGACTTTTCATCTTCTTTATCATTTTCATCCTCGCTAGAACTTTCGAAAATCGCTTTGAATAAATCCTTTTTCTCTGATGGATGTTTAGTTTTTGACTCGGCCACCTTTTTCTCTAGTTCATTTTGAATTTTTCTCGAAATTTCTCTACTTCTGTCGATATTAATCGGTGGTGGCTTTGTAGTTGTGTTAATGGTTGGGGCCTGAAGATTTTCAAGTGCCGTGATTATATCTACATCCTTTTCCGTTGCAGTCAAAAATGTTGTCGTTAATTCTTTAGTGAAAAATTGACTGGAGTTCTGCCTTGTGTCGGAATTAATCATGCTTATGATAGGTTTTGGTCGTTCAGTTTTAGTTGGTAGAATTACTGGTGTTACAAAATTATACTTAGTGTTAACTGACGCTTCAATATAATCAAAAACGGAAAAGCGGGGCTTTCTTAGAAAATCCTCATCGGGAATATCACTACCATGTGGCTGAGCAATATCGAATGCTTTACACAAACGCGAACAGGGCTTCCACATTTTCTTAGTTTGCTTAATAATTATCTTTTTTGGTTCATCTGAAGGTTTCTCATCTTCTATTTTAGTAGGCAATGCTGCTTCAGACACAAATCTATCAATATAAATATATTTTATAGATGCTCTCATAACTATAAGTCGTAGATAAATATTTACCGATTCGACATAGATCCCTGTAAAGGTTTGTAAATTTTCTGTGCCTGTTGGAATTCTTTTTTTTCCATTTCTCGATCCCAGTCCGTCATTGATAGTGGCTGTAATTTATTTAGGAATACTGTCATATCATTATCGGTTTTAAGATTTGCTTTCACAAATTTCTCATAGCGTTCCTGTTTAGCCTCATTATTGATAAACGGTTTAAAAAAGGTTGGCTTTTTATCTAATTAATTTAAAAGAATTAAAAACTATTGTCTTCAACAATTGTAAGTTTAATTACTCACCCAACGATTTTGTTATAGCTACCGCTTTGGATTGAATCTCTTCGTTTTCCTTACGAGCACTTTCTTGGATTTCGATGGTATCATTTGCATTTTCCACTGTCGGAATTTCTTTACTAGATGATTCTGTAGATTTCTCTTTTTCTTTGTATTTGGTGTCAACTTTCTTGAGATAATCCACGTTTTTCTGATCTTCGATTTTATCTTTTGAGTTTTTATTGCTGTTTGATTCACTCGGAATTTTAGTGCAACCTTCCAAAATATTTTTTCTCTCCTCTGGATTAAGATCATGCCGTCCCAAACCTTTCACTTTGTGAGAGTCGTCTTTTTTTAGCTTGTTCATACGCTCTTCGTCTAACGGTTCGAATCGACTTCGTCGAAATGCCCAATTTCGGGCCTTGAAATTATCTGGAACAAAGACTGAAAAGATTTTCTTTTTGTATTTGGCATCATTTATTGCCGCATCAAACCCATCGACAATTGCATTATCTTTCAAAGACGATTCTTTATGTTTCTTTTTTGATTTAGCCAAAGATTCAAGAGAGAAATCGTATTTGGACATATCATCTCGGGCATAAATATCTTCGTCCTCTTCTTCGAGAGCACCAACACCAAATGCTTGTCCTCTAATTGATAGTTTCTTATTGTTTTTGCCAACAACATCAACATGTTCAAACAAATTTACATGCTGCGTTAAAACTGGATCTCGATTTAAGCCGCTGTATCCAAGACCAAAGGTGTTATCTTTAATCGCGCACATAAACGGTTCATAGTCATCTGGTGCAAAAGTTATGTCTTCACCATCTGAGAAATCAGACTCCGAGTTTTCCGAATCACTAGCGATTTTTATATCTGGTTGCTTATCGGAAATTGGGCCAATCTCACATCCGTACACTTTCATCACGTAAAGTTCTCTTTTATTGCGCTCAGCAGCCACTTTTTTCTCTTTTCGCGTTTGCCTTGCCCCTACACCTTGACCTTCTTTCCAGCCCATCATTCTAAGCAAACGTCGTGCAACATTTTCTTTTGCCGGTTGCAGTAATTGACGTAGAACTGGTACACCAGGGATCGGCCCTTCAGAAACTTGAAACTTCCTTTTACGTGCATCACCACTGAGCTTCTCTTGCGTGCTGAAATCGTCTGTAGTTTGAACTCGTTGCGGAGCGATGCCAAATTCACCAAGATCTTCTTCATCCATAAAATCCATGGGATTTCTTAACTAGAATATATATTCCGTCATAAATATTTCTAGCAATTAGTATTTTTGGGAAAACATTTTACCTGCAAATTGGCTTTCTCCGAACGAGAACTTTTGAAATTTTGTGGTTTCCATCCTTCAAGTGATCCCACCGTATTCCAAAATCCAGCACTGAAACCACCAGTAAACGCTCCATGAAATCTCCGGCGTCCGTTAACATCTTTTACTATCTGGTCTTCGATCTGAACTGGCTTCTTACTCGGAACCTCCTCTATTTTCAAAATTCGATTAAATAGAGAAATATAAGTAATTTTCCAAATTAAAATATGTTGTTAATGTATGAGAAAATTTTACCTTCTTCAAGGGGCTCCAAAGGAGTACCAAAACGACAAAACGTCTCCTCTTCTTCCATTATTTATTTTGTTTAATCCTCAGAAATTAACAAAAATTCTTCGCATTCGAACTGTCATGATGACTTTTCCTCAGCATTGAATAAATCTACGCAGCACTCAACTCTCCACATAAGAAGGCTTTCAGATACAAAAAAAAACTATATTGATTACTTTTTGTCACGCTCAAAAACTACTATAAAATTTACGTATAACTAATAAATTATTAATGATTATGAAATTTGAATTAATTGAAATATTAAAAATGTTTTTATACCGTTTTGTTTTAAATGAGAGATTTTGGAGAGCTAAAATATTTGGAATATGTGGAGAGAAAACATTTTAGGGAATAATATTGCATAAAGCTGTTGATCAGCTGATATTGACATTATTCAGATTTGTTATGATACATAAATCCCGGATAAAAGAAATGAAAAATTAATGTTTTTGCTTATCGGTTAATTAATATTCGATGGATTTTAATATTTCATTTAATTTCAAGACAAGATATGAATAAGTTTAGTAATTTTATGATATTTATTAATAATTTATCAGATGTTTATGTACTCTCTTTAGTAACGTTATTATTTGCGGTTGGTGTTACGATTTATTTCACAAAATTAGCTACAAAAACAGTTCAAGTTAGATAATTGTTTATTCTCAAAAACAAAATGATTTTAATATTTCGATATTTATTATTATTTAGGATTTTCACGTCAAAAAAAAGTCTGGCAAAGATGAAGAAACCGATAATGAATCTGAAGACGATGAAATTAGTCAGGGATTGGTTGCAAAGATGAAGTCTGCAAGATTGCGCAAACTTGAGGAATCTCTTACCGATGATCAAATCGAAGAGGAGAGAAGGTATATTATAAATGGTGATTAAATTTTCAATAAATTGTTGAAAAGAAAAATATTTTTATATTCTTAATTTAATATTTTAGAGTTGAACGGGAGCAATTAGCTGCTATATTTGATCTATTGAAAAAACAAGAAGCAGAGTTGAACACAGCAGAAATAGATGAAAGAGAACTTCAGGAACAATTGAATTTATATCGCTAAGATCTTAGTCAAATTTTACCACTAGTCTTAATATATAATTACATTAGTTATTTACTATAATTAATAATAAAACGCATGTGTTTTCATTGCTAATTATGTTAGTGTAAATGTGAAATTGAATTTGAAAAAGAAAGAGTCTTTAAGTACACTGTAGTGATAACTCATCTACTCAAACATGAGGTCAGCGAATTAAATATGAATGATTTATCCCTACGTCCAAGCGAAAAGTTTGAATACCTAAAAGGGGGATTCATTTATTGTTTATTTTCGCATAGTGTTAGTGGTGAACACATGCTATGCAATGATTTATGGATAACTTCGGTCTAAGTGCTACAATGGAAATTTTGTTACATATATATATATATAGGAATATTTTAAGAATAAAAATTCAGAATTAAAACTAACTCAAGCATTCAAGTCTTTAATTTCTCAAAGCAAAAAGGGCTACTTAAACGTGCTCTATAGATTAAAAAAATGGTAACCTAATGGTCCTCTAGTAATACTTCACTTAATATTAACTGACAAAGAGTAATTGCCTTGAAAATCAATTTGTGTTTGGGTTGAATGATGGTGAATGGTAAAAACAATAATTCCTAATCAACCAAGATTCAACATTACTACAACACAGTACCGTTGAAAATAAAACAAATAGTAAGATGAAAATAAGTTTTCTATTTATCTTTGCATTAATTTTATTAAATTCGATTAAAAAAAATATTCTGCAAATTTCATATTTGAATTGAAATATCGATAAAGATTTGTAAGGTATCATTCGAATATAGGAGAAAAAATGAGTTAACAATTTTTAGGAAATGATTTTATTCAAAATATTTTTATTAGACATTTTTATTTTGAGCCCACTTATAGTTTCGGTTTAGGTTAATTCATTTATCTGGTCGACATTCCAATGTCTCTGCCTGAGATAAACTTATTTAATTTGTTTATTTGTCATTAATATAAGATCTTTTACTTTTAGAATTTTTAATTTAACCACAATTTTTGTATAACCACAATTTTGCTCTCCCATCAAGCATACAATCGATATCTGCCAAAAAGACTTTCAAATTTTTTTTTAAGGATGTACTTCCCCTAATAAAGTGAATTTTTGCACCGTTGTTTTTGTTGTAAAGTGCAAAAATACTTCTGTCAGTTGTCAACTTCGTGAGCGTGAGCTGTTAGAGTGATCAAAGTCCCAGGACCAGATGGGTGACTCGAACCTCTTGTCAAGGACTTTGAGCACTCTCACTTTCTATTAAAGTGCCCAAAGTCCTTGCCAAAGGATCTGAACCTGTTGTGGAATTTATTTATGAAAGATTCTCAACAATTCTTTTATTTAAATTCATCTAAAGATAAAAATATTGTTTTTCATTATTAACAAAAGTTTTTTTTGCTTTTATTTCGAAAATTGTTTTCCCTTTTTCATTTTAAATATGAATTTTTGAGCATAATATTTTATTTATTTGATTTTCTTCATTAAGATTATTCAACCAGATTGATTTATGCAGTGTAAAATTTGCTTTTATTAATTATTGATTCAAAAAATAGATACAAAAAAGTCTTAAAACTCTAGTTTTTATTGGAAAAGAAATAAAAATTTTCTAAATTATAATTAAAAAGTTGCATAAACTTTCGGTTAATTAAATTAACTAAAATCTTTTCTTATTTGTCTCAATATTCTGTTCTTTTTAAAATACAAACTTTATTGATAAAATTATTATTTAGACTTGTTACAGTATTTTATCATGGGTGACACTATATTTTATAAGGTTAACATGTCAACAAGGCAAAAGGGTCAAAATTGGCCTACGTTTTTCTAAAAACATTTCCCGACAACCCTAATCCATACCTAAAAGTATATGGCTTAAGCATGATTAAATATGTATGGAAATTTAATTTATTGGATGCATTTACAAGGATTTTCAGTTATAAATAGATAAAAAATTGGGGGGACCGTTTAGAAATATATAAGTACGCGTATATGTGCATATTTATAATGCATAAACTAAAACTGAACGAATACTCGTAAAAGATTCAAATGAAATATTGTAAAATTTTTATGGAAAAATGTTTGAAATAAAAATATTTTCTGTCTTTAAGACAACTTTATGAAGATTCTGAATTATCAATTTATGCGTATACTCTTATGTTTGTGTATAGATTTTATATTTAAATGAATATTTTACTACACTTGTAGTTGGGATATAAATTAAGGAGACTTCAAAAACGACGCCGGCTCAATATAAAAAAAAACAGATTTTTATCGTTTTCAAAGTGTTTTATGTATTTGAAATTTTTACTTTGATATAATCAGAAGTTTTACAAAAATAATATCAATAATAATAAAATGACATTCAAATTGTTATTGTTATATATTTTTACGATTAAATTTTACAAGAAATTGGCTTTTTTTTGACAAGACAAAAATTCAAAAAGAACTTATTTTTTTCAAGAATTTTTTTATTTAATTTCGATTTATTATTGTATAAAATAAGTCTTTTTATGTGATTATAAAAGATATTCATATAATCATAATAATAACAATAAATTAAAATATTTTTTAAAACTTTCGCCTTTCATTTATTGGATCATGTTTTTTTTTTAAGAAAAGTAATTTACAATTTTTATTTTTGAAATTGCTTTTAAACAAATAAAATTTAAATTTGTTAACTATATTTTTTTTCGCAGTTTGCTAATAAGTTATTATAAGTTTTAATAGAATATTGCAAACGATTTTTTTATAACTTCTTATAAGTTTTTTTTAAAATTAAAGAATGAGAGAAAAAAAAATTAAATTCAATTTGTACTTTGGAGAGTAAAGTTAAATAAAATACATTTTGAATTTAGACTTTAATAAAAAATTTACCACCATTACTTAACGGATGTTGGCTTTTTAAATGCTCTAAAATTTAAAAATTGTCTATGTAAACACAATCTTTGGCATAGTTTTATAATAGAAAGTTCAATGGTGTGAAATCGCACGATCTCGGACGCCAATTGACATTACCAAATCTAGAAATAAAGTGTCCTGGGAACTTTTTGGGCAATAGAGTCAAAATTTGTCACGTTCTAAGGATTGTGGTGCTATTTTGTTAAAACCACATATAGTTCAGATTGAAATTTCCAAGTTCATTAAAAAAAAAATTGGTTATCAAACTGCCACAGCGCTTAGTACTGACAGTAACAGTCACTCCTTCTTCATTTTCAAAGAAATACCGGTCAATGCCACCTTCAAACCAAAATGCGCACTAAATAATCACTTTTCATGGATACAATGGCTTCTTCACAGTCATTTGTAGGTTTTTTCTTGTTGCCGTATCTATCGAGCAAGAAAAGTTTCACGATTTGGTGATGTCAATTGCCCTTGAAGATCGTCCAATTTGACGCCGTTGGACTGTTTCTTGTCAGACTACACAATAGATCCTTTTTACACAGACAATCCAAAAAGTTTAGAACTTTTGAATACCAATGAAAAATTTGGCAAAATTTATGCGAACAATTTTAAAACGTAATGTGTGAAATAGTCATCAAAAATTACTTTAAAGAATAGAGTCCTGCTAGAAGTCTTATAGCAATTATTAGAATATTATTATATTTTATTCATAATGGGAAAATTTAAGCAATATAATAAAATATAAATTTTATTAGAACTCGAATTTTAAATATATTTTATTTAATATTATTTTCCAAAGCACAAATTGGATAATTTGAAATTATAACTTCGTATTGAAATTATTACTTTAATCGAATAAATTTCAATTTTCCTTTTTTTTTTAAATATATCTTTATAGTATTTATTTACATGTATTATAAAATAAAATTAATTTCATTAGTCAATTATATGAATAATCTTATTTTTTATTAACAGAAATCATATGAAAATCTGATATTAAATTGAATTTTCAATGTTTTTAAACTACTTTGAAATATTTATTAGAAAATTATGGGGTGAATATATTTATGTACAGTGAATTTAAAAGATCATGAATTATACATAAAATTTAAATGGAACAAAAAAAAAAATTAATAATAAGCTGACCCACGTTGCCATTGCATCACCACACCTCATTGGAATGTAAAATGGCTGTCAGATTGTGTAGAAAAAATTATTTGCGATAAAAAGTCATGATACTCAGTAATCTACTCGTAAATTGAATGAAGAGTTTTTTGTTTTTATTTTTTAGTAAATTAATTTATTTAAAATATGTTCTTATTCTAAATTCCATTTATTTGTGCAGTTTTTCAGTTCAAATTGATAAAGAACCGACCATTGAGCGTGCACATACATACTCGTTTATTAAAATGAAAGAAATTTTTTTTTTGCAATTTTCGAATAAAATTTTTCTGATCATTTTATTTTTGCACCTATTTTCGAATTGAGTAAAAAGGCAGAGGGGCTATCAAATGATATTAATCTAATTTCAATTGGAAAATAAATATGATTTCAATAATAACGTTAGAAATGTTCAGCTTTTCGACTTCAATTTTCAAATGGATCGGGGAATTTAAATTTAGCCACGTTTTATAGGTTGGCCGCTATCCAAACACATATGGGCAGTAACCAATAGTGTAAAAAACATGAAACACTCCTCAGATTTTTAATAAATAAAAAAGTTGCCAGCAACACTATCGACAGCCCCATATACACTTTGTACTTCTAAGCAAATCAAAATAGATCCTAATCGTTAACGTAGTTTTAGGTAATTTTATACTCAAATGAGATGGTATTTAATTTTAATGTTTTTATTCTAAGAACGGATTCGATTAAATCCAGAGAACAGAAACAGAATAAAATATAAATGTTTATCTAAATAAAAACGGTTTCAGTACACCATTCAGCATTGACGACACCTTCTAAGAAGGTGTGGCCGAACTACGCAAAACATTGTCCAGAAAATGCAGTGATTTCTAGGAAAAAATATCGCCCGTTGTAAATTCCAGATATTTTTTTTTGTAAATAATACTTACTTTTATGAATTATCCCCGATAGCAATGTAAGCAATAAAATCAAATGTGAATGGGGGGTTATTATTGTGAACAGTTCGTGATCTTATTAACACTTTGTTTATTTCAGCGAATTATACCATATTTTTTAATTCAACGTTGCAGAAATAGAAAATTGAATTTTGTGGAATTTTCTAAGTTATTCGATATGATAGAATTTCAGAAATATGCAAATTATTAAAATTATTATTTTTGGATCAGAACTGCTCTAAATTCCAATCGCCAACTATCTAAATTCATTGGTTGCAATCATAAAACTGAAAGGTAATGTCGTAAAGAAACTGAATCGTTTTACGGCCATTTCTCATTCAAGCAGATAAATTGACTTTCAGTTTGTTTAGGTTTAAAAATTTATAATGTTTCCTCTTTAAAATTGATGGCTTTTTCGACGGAGATTTCTCTTCAACAATGATTAACAAATTTATATCATTCAATCTAAGTCTGGTATCTCATCGATATTTATCTGATCTCAGCCATATTATACAAGATTGTTTAAGGAAATTAATTTATTTTTAGAATAATGTTGAAGCAAATACCTCTCCTATTCTCGAAAAATTGTAATGAATTTTAAATAATCGAAATTGAAATAATTTTGTTGTAGATATTTTAGACAAGCCTTAACACTATGTTCGCCCGATTAAAGTAAAAATTCCTTTTTTGCTAAAAGTGTTTACTTTAAAAGTATTTTCAGTTGGAAATTTAATAAAATCATTTTGCTTTTACAAAACTTGCAATTAACATTTTTACTGTAAATCTACAGAAAATGCATGCAAATAATTTTTAAAGAAAATATGTTATAGAAAATAATTTATGAAAATGTTTGCGGAAAATTGAAGAAACATTTTTACTGAAATTTTTTTTACTGTAAATGTTTTTACTGAACATTTTTGTAACTGCGATTTTTTTTACTGCAGGTTTTTTTTACTACAAATTTTTTAAACTCAAAATTTTAACTACTAATTTTTTTACTGAAGTTTTGTTACTGAGTATTTTTGTGAAAATTTTTACTGAACATTTTTTTACTACAAACTTTTTAACAGCAAATTTTTTTACTGATTATTTTTTTACTGCAAATTTTTTTACTGCAAATTTTTCTCCTGGAAATTTTTTTACTTAAACTTTTTTCTGAACATTTTTTACTGCAAATTTATTTCACTGATCATTTTTTTACTGAACATTTTTTAATGATTTTTTTTTCACTGCTATTTTTTTTACTGCAAATTTTTCTCCTGGAAATTTTTTTACTTAAACTTTTTTTACTGGAAATTTTTTTACTAAAACTGTTTTACTGGAAATTTTTCGACTGAAAATTTTTTCTGCAAATTTTTTTACTGAAATTTTTGTATTGAAATTTTTTACTGAAAATTTTTTTACTGCAAATTTTTTTTCCGCAATTTTTTTTACTGATAATTTTTTTATTTGTAAATTTTTTACTAAAAATTTTTTTACTGATAATTTTTATACTGAACATTTTTTTACTGATTATTGTTTACTGAAAATTTATTTTACTAAAAAATATTTGAATGAACTTTTTTTTACTGCAAATTTGTTTACTGAATTTTTTTTACTAAAAATTATTTGAATGAACTTTGTTTTACTGCAAATTTGTTTACTGAATTTTTTTTACTGAAAATTTTTTGACTGAAAATTCTTTCACTGCAAGTTTTTTACTGCAAATTTTATTACAGAAAATTATTCTACTGTTAATTTTTTTACTGCAAATTTTTTTACTGATAATTTTTTTACTGAACATTTTTTTACTGATTATTGTTTACTGAAAATTTATTTTACTAAAAATTATTTGAAAGAACTTTTTTTTACAGCAAATTTGTTTACTGAATTTTTTTTACTGAAAATTTATTTTACTAAAAATTATTTGAATGAACTTTTTTTTACTGCAAATTTGTTTACTGAATTTTTTTTACTGAAAATTTTTTTATTGAAAATTTTTTGACTGAAAATTCTTTCACTGCAAATTTTTTACTGCAAATTTTATTACAGAAAATTATTCTACTGCAAATTTTTCTACTGCAAATTTTTTTACTGAAAATTTTTTTAATGAAAAATTTTTTACTGACAGTTTATTTACTGAAAATATTCTTAACCTAACATTTTATTATCAAAAACTGAAAATGGTTACTTTCACTGAAAGGATATTTACTACATTAAAAACTCACCAAATAGTGATTTAGATATTCTTTATGTTACAATAAATCAATACGTAAATTCCATTCTAAAAAAAAACTTTTGATCATCATTAGATAACTCCCACTTAAAATAAATACATTTTATGCCATTTTTAGTTTTTGAAATTGACCCACTTCATCTTCTCACTTAATACATTGTAATAAAATCTAATATTATTACCGGTATTTCTTAGCTAGTTAGTAAAAATTTCTTCGATTTAATTGATTGTTTCGTTTCAAAGAAACAGGATTTTTCGAACATGAAAAAATTATTTTCCTGAATTTAACAAATAATAAGAATTAAAGATGTAAAAAATACGAAAAATGAAAACATAAAAGCAAAATAAATGAACTAAGTGAAAAATTAGTCAACTCAATCAACTGGTTGTGATTTTGGTTTAAATTTTTTTTATGTCATCACAATTTTAATTTTAACTTATAGAAAAATTGAATGAAAAAATGTGGAAATTTATTGCTTAGAATCTATTTATTTGAGAAAGTGACAATTTTCAAATGATTTTGCTGTCTTTTCCGGACATTAAATGGATTAAATCTAATGCGTGTGAAGTCATTATATGCTACATAAAAAAAAACCAATTTAAATCGGTGACTAAGAAAATTCCGCAGACATTATAAATATCTTCAATAATTGACTCTGATGAGATGGATATAAAAAAATAACAAAAATCCTAGAATATAGACGGAAAATTAATTTTTAGTGGGTTCTTTTTTAAAGTTTCCAACAGTTTTGAAATACACATATGTATATCGAAAAAAACTTATGCTACGATTTGATTAATGCTACTATCCACGGTGATGTCTGACAAATATTATTGAATAAATGGATGGATGGACGATTGAACGAATGACATGTTCAGCAACGGAAACGAATCCATCTCGCCATGAAGTAATTATTACTTTTCGAAGAACTCTGACGAAATTCCGTTGCGCATAAATAGAATCTTGATTTATCATATTTTCCTTCCACTTATCTTAGTTTAGATTTTATTATTAATATTATTATTATTATTATTTTTATTATAGCATATTTTTTTCTGTATTATTGAAAAATTTATTCAGCGTTCCATGAGCATGATTGAAAATAGATCTTTCATCGGCAGCCTTTTTACGACTATAATCAGCAATAGTCGTTATGTTAATATACTTACACAAATGTAAATAGTATATAAATATTATTTTTATACATCCCTACGTATAAATACGTCTATATAGTGCGACTAGGGTGGCGGTAGGCTTTTAAAATAAAATTGAGCAAGTTCACATCATCACTGTCAATTTGGAAAGTTTTTGTTTAAATAAATAGTTTATGCAGCAGTATTTCACAAGAATTCTATTTAAAAGATTTATTTCACAGATCAATTTAATGGAAATAGGAAATTAATTGCTGTCAATATTTCAGGTGTTATAATATTTTTCACGCTCACAAGATATTTTTCCTTTACACGTATTAAAACATTTATGAAAAAAAATAAATTCGAAAATGTTTCAAAAAATCAATTTTTTATTAAAAATCATTATTTTTATACGATTAAATCTTTTTTTTTTATTTAAAGGCATTTCAGTTAATTTATAATTTAATAATATTTTGTTAATACTTAAATTTCAAAATCATCCTGTTTCCATTTTATCAATCAAAGTAGAACCAATGTAAGAGTAATTATACAAATTTTAAGGTGCAATTTTCACATCAGTAAATGGTGAGGGTACAATACAAAAGTTCTCCTATATTTGGAAAATTTCCTTGATTTGTATTTATTGGATATTAGTATTAAAGTAAGAAAATCTATTGGAAGACAAAAGACGGTGTCATGCAATGCATTGATGTTAATTAGTTGTCAATTAAATTAAGTTCAGCTACTGGATGATTGATGGTCGTCATCACATTACAAGTGAAATTACTCATCGCCAATGTCGGCATTTTTTGAAAAAATTCATCTCATTTTGGAAAAAATATATTTTTTTATGTTGACTTCGTGATATTTAGAAAAAATGTAATATGTTAATATGAATTTTAGTAATCAGTTAATTAGTTTAACTTAGTTTTCAATGAACAATCGAAAACTGAAGAAAAAGAAATTTCGATATTTTGCCCAAAAAAATGAGGTGATGGCAGGAGAAGCTTCAGTTATTTTACGGAGCATTTCACACTGATTGGATTGATTGTGATAGGAATTGAAAGGCTTCCTCGTTCATACGTTCAAATTGGTTTAAAAATTGAAATTTTTATAATTAATTTATTGTTCATTCAGTGAAAGTTAAGTTCCATTTTTTTCAGTCTCAAATTAATCTTCTATTAATGTAATTTTATTGTAAATGAGAACTTTTGGAGGTACATATGATTTACGATGAAGAGTGATACAGTATATGTGGGCACTTTTTTGCTCATTGACATAACCTCTCCACGAAAGTAATGAGCCTGAAAACAATTTGGCAACACTGCGAACCAGAAGAGAGCGGCGTGGCAACAGTGCAAATAAGAGATTGCGCGGGTTTGATTTACGAAAAGTTTCTTATCAAAAGCTCAAATTTTTTTCGGTACCATAAAGTATTTTCGGAGGCTTTGCTAAGAGAGGCCTTCAACATCAAAAACTTAAAAAAAATATATAGAACGAGTGAGGTCTCTTGTGAGGTTGGACCATTGATTAACATTGAAGCTGATGAGTGAGTCTATGAAAAGCTTACAAAAAGGGTTCTTCGCACCCATTTTTGCTGCTTAAGATAAAAAAATATTTGAAAGGATATCATCTTGGGACTCTCGAAAGCATCCAAACGGGTGTGATTCCAGTTAAAGAATTTGTGCCTTAATAACAATTTACTAGGGTTTTTATAAATAAGTCCTTGAAAGGTTTAGGAAATGGGTTCGGATGTTTCAGACGCTTAGATGCTCCACCATGATAACGCGCCCTATTGCGCGGACATCTCAATCAACGATGTTTTTGGTGAAAAAGGGGGTTAATGTGATTTCACAGCCCCATATTAATCTTGTCGCAGTCTGTGTGACTTTTTTTGTTCCCCAATATCAAAAATACTTGAAAGAACGCCATTTTAGTGCTGTCGATAATGTCCATACGAGTGTAACTGAGAAGTAGAAGGCGATTCCAATTAAAGTTTTCCAGCATTTCTACGAAGAGTGGAAGTAACGCATCCGCCGACATAAAGCTGTCCAATCAACCAATTGAACTAACGGGTGATTTTTTAAGTGTTTGGTTTTCGAATTTCCAAAAAAAAAAACAGAAAAATGTTCGATAAATCAATGCTTCCCATTTACTTTTTATAGATTTTTTCATTTACTTTTTATAGATTATTTCATATAAATGTTGGCCACGACTGCGTTTTAAGTGATCCGTGCGAGAGGTCTGATTTTGAATCACTTTTTCGACCGTCTCGGCTAGTTTATCGGTATAGACGGGTGACTTCACGTAGCCCCATAAAAGATCGCACAATCTAGGCGTCCAGATCACCGATCCGAAACGTGAGATAAATTGCTCACCGCACTCATCTCTCAATATGCCCATTCCTCCACGTGCTGTGTGGCATATAGCGCCGTATTGTTGAAACAACATGTCGACCAGATGTAGTTCTACCATTTTTGGCAAAAAAAAGTTTGAAATCATCGAGCGATAGAGGGCGCTTTAAAGAAATACGGACCGATGATACCAAACAGTGCATTTTTCTGGGTACAATGGCAGTTCTGGTTTTGCCTGTGGTTGTTCATCAGACCAAATGCGATAATTTTGTCATACCCATTGCACCATCGCTGAACGCAATTTTTTGTTAAAAAGTGGATTTTCCTCAAGTTGTTCTAAGAAAATTCGCCGCTTTGGCAGATTGCTGGGCTTTAGTTCTTAGACGAGCTCTATTTTATGCATTTTTAGACCAAGATCCTCGCGTAAAATCTTCCATTTAGTTGAGTAACACAATCGTAATTGCTGTAAACGGCAACGGGTGGACAACACTTGACGTTACGGCATCAATATTTTCCTCTCTCTGCACTCTACGCACACGGGTTTGTTGGTTTGATGTCCAATAGCGTAAAATTGCTGCGAACTTTTGTCACTATGGTTTGAGTTGCTTGCTCAATAGGTTGATTATGACGACCATAAACATTTTTAACAGAGCACGAAATTTGATAATAAAATCCAATACTTTGTAAGCCTTGTTCGGGTGTAAGCCTTTTCATGATAAAATGAGCACAATTGACTTTGACGCACGTCATGTGTTATGCGCAATCTATCAAAAATAAAAACCAAACAGGAAAAAAATCACCCTTTGATTGTGATAATATTAACGTATAATAATAAAATAAAATTCTTTAAAAAAAAATAATTATAATTATTTTCATTTAGAAAAACAATTAAATTTACTATAATTTATTTTTGCAAATGGAAATCGTATTTATTTATTACAATTTATATACATATTAGTACAAATTTAAGATAAATATATTTTAGAGATTTTTAATATTTAATTAATTTAAAACAATTTGATTATTTTGCAAATTAATTGATTTAAAATTAAAATTTTCAAAACCAATTTCTTCCGTTATGTATAATAACAATAAAAACTGAGTAAAAATACTTTTCTTGATGTATTTTGTAATAAAACAAAAAAATAAAATATTATTTAACATTTATTTATATCAATTTTTTCATATTTCATTATTAAATTGCTAATAATAACTAATTTATTGGATAGTAGCACATTTAATTTAAAAACCCCTACAAATGCTTTGAATCTAAAGTAAAATTTTTGTTCATTCACTACTAAGTACACTTACAGGGTTTACGTTCATTAAATTTTCCCAATTCCTTATTTTTATATATTCAATTTGAATTATATAATTTATAATATTTAAAATAGGCTTACATATATATAAATATATTTTTAAAAATATGCTAACTTTTCTTTATTTATACTTACCAAATTCGAATTAAATAAATTGTTTTGTGTTGTGTTCAAATCTAATTAATGCGCCTTTTTCTCTTTCCTGCCGTCTTAAATAAAACGCGGCAGTAAGCGGAAAAAGACAGATCAACCAGAAGTTCATATTCTAATATAAATAATATAATATAAAAATTAATGTCCAAAAATAATAAATGTAAATTTAAATATTAAACATAGAAAAAGTAATACAATATAACATATAATAATCATTATATTTTATAAAAATAATTAATCATTTTCTAATTTCCTTAATTAACACCAAACTAATAAAAAAATAATAATATATTTGTATATATTTTCAATAATTCAAAAGCAACATAATTCATTAAATTTTGATTTAAATTTGGGAGTTTTTGGCCTCTGTTGATCCCATGTCTAAATGAGTAAATGTCGACTTAATCAACGCCATCTTGCCATTATGTTGATATGTCTAAACGTCACTTCAATTATTTTAATATCTTTTCTTAGCTTTTGCAAATAAAATTAAACTCCCTTTTAAAGAAATTTAATTTTATTTATAAACAAAAAACAGATCTAATAGGATATTAATATTTAAAAAAAAAAAACGCAAATTACCGTAGTTTTCATTTAAAATTACGATTGTTCCTTTATTTGAGTGAATTTTTTAAAAAAAAATGTCTATTTTATGCTCGTACACACACATTATGTATAAATTTCCAATTTTGTACTGAAAATACAAAAGAAAAATTAAAATAATATTTTTTGACGGTATATTTTAATTACAAACTTTGAGTGACGATTTTATAAAAAAATATTACCTCATAAAATTACGAAAGAATATTCCTCGCTAAATATTTAATTTTGGTTTTCTTCTTCTCTTTCCCCCAAGTCGTCCATAATTATCCATATCGAAGTGTAATATATTTTTAATTATATTAAATATATGTTTAAAAATTTAATAACATGACTGAAATATGAAATTTAAACAGAAACAGATATTTTTAAATTTGATCATAATTTAAAAATATTATGAGATATTCAAAAAAAAAAAAAAAATAATATACATATTTAAATTTGAGTTTGTGTATGCAGAGAAATGTTGATGAAAATAGAAAAATATGAAATATAAAAATGCGCATAAATAAAATCGAATTTTGAATAAATTTTCTTTCGAAAATATTGGAAACTTTTCGTTAAGAATTGTATTACCGTGTTGACACGCACGCACGCACTCCATCGAAATGACGACATTCAAAGCAGCCGGTAACTTACTCATACGACTAGGCCACGAGCGTATAAGCATTTCTGCATATCAACAGAAAATTGTTAATCAATTCGATTTTGTTACGACTTCTTTTGCTGTCAACTTCATGACCATAATATTAACCGCCAATTACAAAATATACAATATAATATCAACAAACTCTTTTTTCCACAATTTAAATCAATTTGAGACCATTTAATAGTTAAGCCGTTTAGTTTTTAAATAAAACGTCTATAAAAGCAGTCCAATATATTTTTCTTCAGTTTAAAAATTTCAGAAAAAAAATTAAAAATTTAGTGTTTCTTTTTTAGGGATTAACGTTTGTCGCTTTTTTTTATAGTTGTTCCGTGGGAATGTTATCGGTGGACCTAATTTAATGATATATTTGTTCATTATGTAGTTGAATCGATGAGTTTGAATAATTATGTGCATATGTTTGTATATGTATCATTTCATATGGGTTAGTGGAATATTTTTTCCCGTATAGTTTTTTTTTCTTGGCTATGATTTATATTTTTAGCTTTTTTCGAATTTATTTTTGGCTAACAACGCGCGTATATTAAAAGTAGCTCCCCCGTTTTAATTTAATTTTCCTTATTTTTTTTTTACTTTCAACAAACTTACGTGAGGATTTTTTCGTTTTTTCGTTTTTTTTTCATGTCGACCAAAAAGACGGATGTATACATACTGATTTAGTTAGAGTTATGTTCCTTATTTACTGACGCAAATCAAAATCACATTTTATAAGTAAAATGAATCAATATATTTAAATGTGTGTGTGTGCATATTTTTAGGCTGAAATACAAACTTATACGAAAAATTTTGTTTTTATTAATAATTCAAGCTAAGAATTTTTGAAAATTTGTGATATTTTACATAGTTATAAAATGAATTTTTAATAATTCTCGCTATTTTTAACTTGCCTAAATTCCGACAGACATAAGGGGAAACTTTTTACAAAAATATTTAAGAAGAAATAATCATTTTCTGTTAAATGAAACATTTTTCAGATTTTGACTGCATTAAAAAGAACATAAAAATATCCCATGTCCATATGGAGTGTTTTTTTTTTTTTTTTTGGTTAAATAAATATATACGTTTCTCTCTTTTTTTTTTAATATATTGTATATGGAATGGAATTTATTTGAATTTTTATTTATTTCATATTAGTGATTATGAGTGATTTGAAAAGATTATTGTTAAAAAATAGATTGTTTTTGAAATATTTTTTTTTCTTTGTTGATTAATTGTATAGTCTTAAAATAGTATCGAATAGAAATGGGACTAAATTCATATTCATAGGAATGCATAGAATGGTTCCAATAAGAATGTAGAGTAGGATAAAAATTTTAAAGCAACCAAAATCTTAATGAACTTTTTACTGAGGCAATTATTTATGATACAAATTTGGAAATTTTGTTTGATGCGGAAATATAATTCTTCGTCTGTCAGAAGTTTATGAGTGTAAACATTTCGAAATTAAAAATATTCAATTTTATATTAAAAATAGTACATATATAAGTTGCTATAAAAAAATTAATTAATAATGACGATAATAAATTTGTGTAACTTTTTAAGGTTTTAATTTTTTTTGGCCTATATTTCTTAGGGGTTCTTAGGCATATATTGTTAATTGAAAATTTTTTTAGTTATATGTAAAATATATTGTGTTTTAACTATATATATATAGGATTTTCCAATAAGAGTGATATGATTTCTAAGTGACGTTTCGGCCATTTGTAAAATATGTCATGATCTGTCATTTTTTCATTGTATTCAGTAATGTTTATAATTTCATCATGGAGAGATATACGCAAGAACAACGTTTACAAATTATTCATTTTTATTATCAAAATGATCGTTCTCCAATTGCAACTTTTCGTGCGCTTTTGCCATTTTATGGTCGTAATAATCGTCCAACTGTGCTCGCTATTCGTCGAATTGTTAAAAATTTCGAGCGTTAATTTTCTTTACATTATGTTCAAGTGCCAATAAGACAAAGAACTGCTCGAAGTACACATAATGAAAATATTGCTGCCGTTCAGGCAACTGTTGCTGAAGACCGAAATTTGTCGATTCCAAGACGTTCTCAAGAATTGGGACTGTCTCAAACCACAACCTGGCGGATTTTGAGAAAGGATTTGGGCTTGCATCCATATAAAATTGTTATTACTCAAGAACTGAAGCCATTGGACCACCGTAAACGTCGTGAATTTGCTAAGTTTGTCTTGGAACAACTTGAAAACGATAAAGATTTTTCCGATGAGGCTCACTTTCATGTGCGGTAAATAAACAAAACTGTCGGTTCTGGTGCGAAGAAAATTCACAACTTATTCATGAAGACCCATTATATTCACCTAAATTGACAGTTTGGTGTGATTTTTTGTCTGGTTGAATCATCGGTCCGTACTTCTTTCGAAATGAAGCTGGTAACACCGTTACTGTCAATGGAGAGCGGTATAGATCGATGATAACCAACTTTTTATGGCCGAAATTGGAAGAAGTTGATCTTGACAACATCTGGTTCCAACAAGACGGGACTACGTGCCACACAGCACGTGCAACAGCCGAATTATTTCGAGAAAATTTTGGAGATTCGATTATTTCAAGAAATTGTGACATTGAATGGCCTCCAAGAAGTTGTGATTTAACACCATAAGACTATTTCTTGTGGAGTTATTTGACGTCATTAGTCTTAAACCAGACTCTCTTCAAGCTTTAAAAGTCAATATGGAACATGCTATTCATGACATACGACTTGATTTAGTGGAAAAAGTCCTCGAAAATTGAGTTCATCGAATACGTTCCTGCGTATCGTGGAGGCTATTTGAATGACGTTTTTTTCAGAACTTAATTGTATCGATTGTACTTTACATTAAATAAAAAACATTTGAATTTCCTTAACAATTAGTGTTTTTTTTTTTTGAAAAGAAATCATATCACTCTTATTCGAAAATCCTTTAGTATGATTGATAAGAAAATAATATTAAATTCTATATAAATATGTCGAAAAATGACACCCTAAATTCAGATATTTCATTATATTCCTCAGACTTGTTATTATGCATAAAATATAGCATCGTTCAAATAGCTGTTATAAAGATTTCTAACAAAACTGGAGTAATATGAGATAATTTTTGATGACTTTTTTGCATAATTTGGTATTTTTAAATGCTGTAAAATTCAAGGATTGTCTGCGTAAATAAGATTTTTCACGTAATCTTCTAATAAAAAAAGTCTAAACGGATTCAAAACGCACGATCTTGGAGATCAATTAACATTACTAAAATTTCGAAATTACACGTTCTGGGAACTTTCTGCACAATAAAGCTAACATTTTGCGTGTTATATGGTTTGTGGTGCCGTTTTGTTGAAACCACCTTATGGTTCCGATTAAAATTTTCAAGTTAAAGCTAAAAATAATTGGTTGTCATTTATTTGCAAAGAAATACAGAATAATGACACCTTCAGACCAAAATGCACTCCAGACTTTTCGCTAATACAATGGCTTCTTCATAGTCCTTTATGGGTTTTCAGAGCCGTATAAATGGCCATTTTGATGTACCGAAAGTGTTGAAGATGTTCACTGAGTGCAAAATGAATCTCCTCCCAAAGCACGTAACGTGCCTGCACCACATTCGTAGAAAGTTTTAACAATTTTAACGCATTTTTTGGTACTAATACGATTCATAAAATAAACTGACAAATTTTAGAATAAACAAATATTATTTTAATAGATAGACTTATTTAACAACTGTCAAATTCTAGGAAAAAATGGATTACCTATTACTTATTGGTTGGTTATTATCCTTTTTAATTTACAGCAATTAAAATGACCAGTTTGGTTGTTTCATTTCAATGATGCACATTCGAATTGAATAAAAGCAATTACTCTTTTGATTCACTTTAATTTTAATGTTTCTATAAGGAAAATTATGGTGAAATTTCTATTAGAGCGAAAATTGGCAGACATTAGTTAAACCAATTGAAACTTGACAATGAACAGATCTGACAAGATGGACTTTTTGTTTTATAGAATGTATGAAAATATTCTTTTCTAATGCGAGTAACAAGTATATTTTGAAATTAAGTGGACGACATGTATGCAATTTGTTTTCAATTCAGTAAGTGACGTGGTGGTTTTATCGTCTAACAAATCTTATGAATGTAAAATAAACAAAAAGTGGAGAAAATATCGGGTTGTAGAATGGCAGAGGATAAGACAAATGAATGAAGTAATCAACTCATAAATGGGGTCGATAATTTCAACTGCAATTTGCCGGAAAACATTGCAAAATGTCAGCAGAAATAACATTAAACTGCACCCGTTCAAAATAGTTCTTAGATTGTCGTTCTATTTTGCAGTTATAGTAGGCACTTGTAATAAATATTTCTGCATTACAAGAACATGCATTCATAAAGGACGCCTTATGAGCGGAACGAAAATTCATAAAACGGAAACTTATTTCTGGATACCGTCATGAAATTATTACTAGTTTAACTAAATCAGCTGAGAAGATTTTAGATTAAAAATGTGTCAACGAAATCACCGTTCAGAAAACATGACATGAAAATTTCACCTCATTTTTCTTATGCTTTTCATATTTTATCTAATTGCGAATATGTATTTTCAAATATGTGAATCTTTATATAAAATAACAATTAAAAAATGTATTTTTTATATTTTGATTTAATCTCAGAGTTTATAATATTTTTTAATTTTATTTAATAATAAATTTACTTTTTTAAATATTTTCTTTAGTAGAAGAAATTACATCTAAACATTTATAAGACTATTTTGTATACACATCCATAATATAGGTTTGTACAATTTACGCTTTGAAAAATTTAAATTTAATAAAATATATTTATGGTTCAGATTTTGATAATTTTTTAAATTAATTATATTGCATATATTTTGCCATTATGGTAATTATATCAAAATATTATAATATTAGTGAATTTATATTATAATAATTTAATCGAAATCTGAATTTTAAATGTGTTTACACAAAACATCACTCGAAAATGGCCGCCACAAGACTTCTTGCAGGTAAAAATTCTGTTGAGGTAATTTTAATACCGTTATCTCAAATTTTAGTCTGCAGTTTAGTCATTATTTTACGGATATTAGTTTTTAAATGCTCTAAAGTTTGAGGATTGTCTTCCTAAGGACTAGCATTCCACAACGAAAAGTCCAACTGATATATTGTATCCCTTATAGCGCCATTTTGTTAAAATCACATCTGGTCTAAATTGAAATCTTCAAGTTTAGGACAAAAAACATCAGTTATCATAGCACTCATAATTGGCTATAACGGTATCTGCTTCTTCATTTTCAAGAGATAACATCTTTAGACCAAAATGCATCGCTTGAAAAAATTTAGTTCGCAAAATAAATTTGCACATTCCATGGTCGCCTGATGGATCCATTTTACAATATAAAATGACAAAGCTCAAACTTATGACTAATGTTTTGACAGATGTCAAATCACAAAACTGTACTTTCCAATTTACAAAATGGCCAAACTCTTCGCTTTTATATTTTTAATTTTTTCTTAAATTTTATGATTATTATTATAAAATAAAAATAATTATGAAAACTATTTCAATAATTGTAAATCACTTTTCCCCCCAATAAATAACTATTCAAAAAAATTTTCTCAATTACACGTTAGACAATTACTCTGAGTTTGTTTACAGTGGTTCGATATTGTTCTAATGACATTTATAAGATCGCAAATTTTTTTTATTTCCTATTTAGTTTTTATAATTATTTAAACGCACAGAGAAGTGCATTTTTTCTTTGAAGGAACTAAGACAAATTATTTATAATTATTTAAAACAAAGAATATTAAATAAACTAAGTCGAATATAATATATTTTTTTGAGAAAAATGTACACAACTAATTTTCGTTTTTCTGATTTTGCTTACAGCGGTATTGATTGTTATTCCTCGTTTTGTTACATCAAATTTAAACCGGGTTTAAACTAGTAATTTTGCAAATTATATTTAAATAAAAAACTTTTTTTTTTAAATAGTGAAGTGGCCCATTTTCTGAAGGCACTAAAATGATATAATAAATAAGCATACAGAATATTGAATCGAAATATAATTAAATGAAATTTTAAACAAATATCTCCTTATGACAATAAACAGTCCACATAGAGACGGATTAAATAAATTTCAAAAATAGAAAATGCTAAAAAATAATACTTTCAAAAATATTTAATTCTTAGTGCGTATGCATAACATCTTACCAAAAGAACATTTCGTAAATCTTCCGACTTTAAGTGATTTCGAATTGAACTGGAGTCGTAATACTCGTAGTATTTTTTTTTGGCCTTTGAGAAATGCTTTTCTACTCGTATAATATAGCACATTATATAAATTGATGGAAAAATCATCCATGCAGAAAAGCAAATAGATTTTTCTTTTTTAAATTTCCATGAATTTTATTAGACATTTTCAAAAAAATTTTCAACTTAAGCAAATAAAAGGAAAAACAAAAATAATTAAAATTTTATTACAGCATCTTGGCGAAAGATTTTTGCATTGAGTTTTTTTTTGCGGAATTTTTCGCTTTTTTTTTGGCAGTCTGTTTTTCATTAGTAAAAATGATGTCATGACGTCAAAATCAATTAAATTAACGACTATCTTGTATTATATTGTTGCTATGCAAATCAAATATGAACAGAAACCAATGTATAGAAATTGGAGGATAGCCTCCTATATTCCCAATTTTAACCAAATAGCTGAGAGTAGATCAGTCCATGAAAAATGTATGTGAACATTCGAGTTGAATAACTTTTGTTTATACAATCTTTTCGAAAACGTGGAAATTTTCAAATCGGCACAATTTCTGTTTATGTAAAAAACTTCATAATTTTATTTTTACCTAAATCCTACACCACTACTGATCGTTTCTATTTCAGCACTCATAGAACATCCGCGTATGATTTTCTTCATTTGAAAATATTGATTCAATTTCTAATGTGATTAATAAAATGCAAAAAAATATATCCTTTTGCTTATCATAATAAAAATTTGAAATTTTGTTCGAATTAAATTAATTTAAAAAAAAATTTCCACCATTTTTTCTCCTAATCTATTTTGGATAGCTCGTATTTTTTTTTTAGATATTACTTTAAAAATTATTAACAGATTTTAAGAGAAATATATTTTTAAATAAATAAATCAAATTTTAGTCATCATAATATGATGAAATATGTATTTTATCTTAAAATATCTATTAACAGAGTAAAGAAAAAGAAAACAGGAAAGTAAAATGATGTATACGTTTGATCGAGTTACACAGATGCGGAATGTTAACAGAAACACAAAATAGAAAAAACAAAAAAAAATAATCCAAACTAAAAAATCTGAAAGAATATTGAATATTTTCACTCAGTTTTCCGTTGTTTATTTTCGAAAATTAGAATTTTTCTTTGAATTTTTTACTTTGAAGTAAAGCTTAGTTGAAAGCTTCACTTAACTGCTTTGGCAATTCTCATGGGGGCAATGGTTCACGAAATTTCCGTGGTGATTTATTCATAATTTACAAGCGATTGAAATTCAAAACCACCAAAACTATTATCAATGGTAAAATATCCATATCTTAATGTACATATAACTAACTGAACTACTAAAACTAATTTCAAAACTATTTTCTGAATATAATCAAATGTTGACAGACATTTTCATCATGAACATTTCTACCTATTCAGCATAGGCTTTGAGAAAAATCTTGGATGTCCATTGTAAAATTTTTTTGCTTGTCACCATGTTGAAAATTGTAGTCTTTGAAATTAATTGAAATATTTTATATATCAAAAGAAAACAATGAAATAATTTTATGTTAGATATAAATTTAGTAAGAAACCACTTAAATATTATATTAATATTTATTCGTGACTTACACATATGGAATTCTTTAGCTCGAGGTAAGTTAATTATTAAAAATATCTTTAAGTGAAAGAAATTTATTCGATTTTTTTCCTATTTGTAATTGCAATAAATTTTATTAGATTTTTCTGATAGTACAGTGAATCTATCCAGAATTAGTCAGGTGGTTTATTATTGTATAAATATTTTTTTTGTAACAAAAATTTTAAAATTTAAAAAAATATAAATTCTTAAAAAAAATGATAATTTTTTTTGGTTTGTATTTGTTCGGTTATTTGAAAATTATTGATGAAAAAATTATTGTATTGAAGAAAGATACTTATTGAAAAATAATTGTGTCAAAATTGATTGGAAGTCTGTATTTTTTCAAAAAGAATTTTCTTCTTCTAGTGGATCTACCATATTTACAATAATATAATTTTTTTTCCGCCAATAAAATGAATGAATAAATTTTTGTGAATTTTCATAAAATTAAATTTAGACCCTAAAAAATGTTTGATTTAGTATTTATTGAGCAATGTGTTTTTCATCAATGATTTGTTTATTTATATAAAATTGAGAAGATCTCGAATGGTTATTTTTGTCGTAGAAAAGGGGAATTCATAAATCTGTACAATATATTGTAGTTCTATCTTTTGTTTTCAATTTATATTATTTGGGATTATTTTTTTGTCTAATAATTTATATTGTATACCCTCGTAATTTCTCTTCTAATTCCTAATTATATAAATTTAATTTTATGACAATTTTTAAAAGTTTAGATTTTTTCTCATTTTTTATTTTCTAAAACATTAAAATAAGCTAAAGTGAAATTTGTTAAATTATATTCTAAAAATTAGAAAAACATTTGAAATATTTATTTTTGTTTAAAAAATATGAAGGAAAAACCCCTTTTAAAATCGAACAAAAATTTTTTAGAATAAAATAAAATAAATTCTTGCTAATAACTTAAAATTATTTATTGGAAGAATATTTATCAGTTTTTTATTGCATATTATTAAATTGAGATAAGAGCTTGTTCTAAATACTGTATGAAATATTATAAAATCATGCAAATTATTACACTTTTCCGAATTAAACTTTCTAATTAAAAACAAAAATATACTCATTTAAATAAAGAAAATATATTTATATTTTTACTTTTATTGGTATTTTAAAAAAAAAAATACATTTTTATCATTGTCAAATTATTACAATAAAATAAACAAATGAAAAAAATATACGAGTATTTGTATTAATAAATCATAGGTAGACAACACACAGTTTCTTTAAACAAAATTGAATGTAAGGTGATCTTTGTAATATTAAATTAAGATCTGCATATTTTACAAAAAAGACGAAAATATATCCATCGTGAAGATGTAAACATAGATATTTTCTTTATTTGAAATATTAAAGACTTAAAAATTCTTTTCTTCCAATTATTTATGACTACGTAGAAAGAATTATATCCAAGATAGTAGTAGACCTGTGTACAGAGAATCAAAGTTTTGATTTAATTTTTTTTTCTACCCAAATATAAATTCTGTTTGCTTTCAATAAATTATCTAGAAACATTTTGAAAATGTTTTGGGAATCATTGTAAAGATAAATATTTTTTTTATACATATTATTCAGTTATATACAAAATTCGATGTAAATAAGTCAATTTGATATTATAAAGTAAAATCACATTTGAATGTGTCCGATTTTGGCTAAAGAAAAATTCGAAAAATTGTAAAATGGCACCATACAAAATGGCGGCAAAAGTTTTCTTTATTTTGTTGGTGCGGTTTTTATCCTCTATGGTTTTAATAGAATGGCAACAGTATAATTTTCACAAATAAAATATAATATTAATAAATAATCAGAAATTTTGAATTAAATAAATTTAATATTTGTTGTACTCATAATAAATTTTGTTTTGTCTTAGACTTAAAGAGCTATCCAATTTGTGTTTTGTTATGTAAAGTTTAATAAAATGCATTTAAAATTCAGATTTTGATAAAATTTTTAGTTAATTATATTGCTTGAACTGTATTTCTATTTAATAAATGTTAAATTATTAAAGTACTCGATCTTTTTGAGGTAACATTTTCCATATTTCAGGCTGTAATTCGGCCATTACTTTAGGGATTTTAGTTTTTAAATGCTTTAAATGCTTAGGAATTATTTTTATGAATGCAATTTTTGCTCATAAAAACCCATTCTGACAACTTTTCTGGTAAAAGAGTCAACATATGTCATACTCTAAGGCTTAAAAAACCACATATTATCCATTTTAAAATATTTAAATTTAGGTGGGAAAACAAATCGGTTCGCAAATGGTCATAACCCTCAGAATTGATGCTAACGATCTCTACTTCTTCATTTTCAAAGAAATACGGGCAAATGACAACTTCAGACCAAACTGTACACCAGACACTATCACTTTTTGCAAATACAATATCTTCTTCACAGTTATTTACAGGTTTTTAGAGACCTACACATATGTGTAGAAATTTGATTCAGTGAGGTACCCTTCAAATTTTTTTGCTAAAAATCAGCATCCAAAGAAGCACCATAATTTGTAGAAAGTTTTTATAATTTTCGCATATTTTCTCAACAATCCAAAATATAAAATGGCAAGCTTTAATTTGTAAAATAGTACAAAATTATATATAGCAAATAAAATTCGTTTAAAAATTTACTATGAATATATTTATTGGGCGTAGAATTGGGAAACCGCCGTTTTCAAATAGATGGCGCCAGCGGTAAATGCTGGTGCAAAATATCAGATTAGAAATGTCAAATCGTAAGCTTAGGCATCTGTCTACAACTTCTCATCTTTACATTTTTTTTATCAGCGTTACATAATTTTTTGTACTCATCATTACAGAATATCGAAATTTGAGCCAAATAAGCGTTATTTACGGAAAGTTTTTTCTTTTTGCCTTCAATTCGAAAAAAATCAGCGGCTAAGGTGCTCGAATAATTGTAGAAACTTATGGTGAGGCTTGTTTTAGTGAGAGAATGTGTCGCGAATGGTTTCAACGCTACAAAATGGTGATTTCGACGTGGAAGACAAGATGGTCCCGAAACGACGCAGAATTGGAGGCATTACTGGATAAAGATCCATGTCAAACGCAGATTAATTGGGCGTGACTCAACAAGCTATTTCCTATCGTTTGAAAGCCTTGGGAATAATCCAAAAAAAAGAAGGAAATTGGGTGCCATACGAGTTGAAGTCGAGAGACGTTATCACGTGCAAACGTGCTCCAACGGCAAAAAAGTAAGGGTTTTCGTTATTAGATTGTGACTGGCGATGAAAAGTAGATCCATTACGATAATCCATGATTCGAAGCTCATGCTACGTTTTTGTTGGGACCAACTCGTCGTGGTGTATTATGAGCTGTTGCAACTGAATGAAACCATTACAGGATCTCGCTACCGAATGTTTTAAGCCAAGCATTTTTCCAGCAGGACAACGCTCTGCCACATGTTGCTAAGGTGGTTAAAATCTACCTGGAAACACTAGAGCGGGAAGGCCTATCCCACCCGCTGTATTCTCCAGACATCGCCCCTTCCAACTACTACCTCTTCCGATCGATGACACGTGGCCTGGCTGAGCAGCACTTCCGATCTTACGAAGAAACAAAAAATTGCGTGGATTCGTGGAAAGCCTCAAACGACGAGCAGTTTTTTCGCCATGGAATCCGTGTGCTGCCAGAAAGATGGGAAAAACTTATGGCTAGCAATGGACAATAATTTTAAGCATGAATATTTGAGCATTTTTCCACAATAAAATCTCAAATATTTTACAAAAAAACCATCGATTTTCCATAATAATAGAAACAATTTAGTTTTGAATAGACTTAACTGCAATTATTTGTTTATTTTTTCTTCGAAAAAACCGTTATTTAAAATTTAGTAAAAGTATTTTTATATATTTTTATACTCAATTAGTATAAACAATCTTTTCTCGTAAAAATAGACGTCTAATGTCTGCACTTTTCGAATTAAATTAATACTGCTAAAAATAAACAAAAATTAAAATTTATTTCAAACAACTGAAAAAATGAAGATAATAAATTGGAAAAAAAAATATAATTTAATTTGCTATATTAAAAAATAAATATATGAAATTTTTTTAAACGAAAAAAAAATAAATTTAAAATTTATAAGAATTTCAAGCAATGAATGAAAATGAAAATTTGTGCAATATTCGCATGCATGTATTGAGTCAGATTTTTTTGTGTGTGCAAAAAGATCAAAGTAATAGTGGGTAGTATAATTTGTTAAGGATGGTGGATAAGGAATTCCGACTTGGTCACTAATTAAAAATGTTTGTTGAGAAAACAAAGTTATAAATTGATATTTAAATAGCTGACAAATGATTC
Organism: Atherix ibis; assembly: GCA_958298945.1. Classification (NCBI taxonomy): domain Eukaryota; kingdom Metazoa; phylum Arthropoda; class Insecta; order Diptera; family Athericidae; genus Atherix; species Atherix ibis. The sequence goes on along the minus strand of OY282605.1, from coordinate 21,117,437 downwards.
AAAGTAGGTTAATATTACAGTGAATGCCTTCCAGCGCATAGTACTTGTAAGAGGGTTTAGAAGAGGCGGTAATGTGAATACTTTCCAAACGATTACAACAAAGTAAAATTATTATTAAATTTTTTGTTCCTTTCGGATTTTGAGTAAAAAAAAATTGGAGATGAGTAGACGACAGATGAAATAGGTTTATTTTAAAGCATCATAAAGTTTTATTGGTACAGTCAAATTGCCATTACGACTAGTGTTGATTGAATGGATAAATGTAAATTTTAATCTATAATAAAACATCAAATGAAAATTTGGATTCTAAATTGTACAATGTGGTACAATTAACATTAGCGAAGATGTACATACTTAGTTGTAAAGTGAAATCACGAAAGATAGAAGAAATCCATTCAGGTGCTTTCTCAATTTAACTGAATTAGTATATTCTGGAAGTTATCCAAATATTTCCCAGCTAATAAGAAAAAAAAATTACTTCTAAACGTCACAAGTATGCGTTTTAATATTGAAAAGTTGCAGATAAGCAAGAAGCCAAGCCAAAATTTTTTAAATAAAAATAGCAATTTGATATTTTTAATTTACTTGTCGAAAAAAAGACAACAAAAAACAAAAAAAACAGTGAAAATGAAAAGAGATAAGATTGAAAAATATAATTATTGCAAGACATTTAACATTTGAAACAATTTTAAATAAGTTCTGTCAAAACAAGAGAATTTTTTTTGGCACAAAATGGGATGGCGCACATGTCAGACTGTTATTTAAGCATTTGCAATATGACCGACTGACCGCTGATAATGCAGTTCTGGCGGTTTGGTGGGATTGTGATTGGTTGCAATTGTAGCGGTTTGTGATTTTTTTAATTTTTGGTGTAGAACGACTTTAACTGAATTGTGGATGACTTTTTTTTATATACAATGGAATTTTTGTTACTTGTACAGGGTGCGCTAACTTTTTTTTTTATTTGTTTTTTTTTTTTTGTGTGTGCAGATTATAATGAATTTTATAATATCTTCAAAGTCAATGCAAGAACGTGTAGAAATTGTTGAATTTTATTTTTCTTCCGGACGATCTATTGTTACAACATAAAGAAAATAGCATTAGCATTTTAATACTATCACAGCTCCCAGTGCAAACATGATAAGAAACCTAACAATCCGTTTTGAGGAGCCATGGTGCAGTATTTGATGGGCCACGATAAACGAATGTTAATCGACCTGTTCGCAATGAGCAAGCGAAAGTGTCAACGATAATCCTACTCAATTGGGCTGCCGATGATTTTTTGTTGTGGGATTTTTTAAAGGAACGGGCTTACGTGAATAATGCACAAAATATTCAGGAACTTTAGCAGAATATTCGAAGACAAATTAAAAATTTCGAGCTAGAAACGTTGCTTAGAAAGAGCCATTAACCGCCAACAAGAAAATGCAAGTCATTTTAAGGGATGGATGGTATTTTTCACATTAGGATTTTTTAAAAAAAAAAACTTTAATAAATTACACTTATAAAGAAAAATTTAAAAATACAAAAGTTTAATGCACTTTAAATCAGTTAGTTCAAGTTGGCATACCCTGTTTATAGTTTTTACTAAAATAAGAGTTTATATCCGTAATATTTGCGCAAAAGGCCATGAATGCTTCATTTGAAACTTTGTTTAATATTTCATTGCATATGCAAAGGAGGGATCCAGAGTATCCGTTTCTTGTACAAAAGTTTGAGTAATCATGCATTTGCTATCTTCTTCCGTAGTCCGAAGAAGGGTGAAGATGAAGAATTCGATGTGCATTTGGTGGTGGCTGCACCCACACCAGATGCAGTAGCAGTGTTTATGGCACGAGATGCAAGGCATTTCTAAAGGAAGGTATTTTTCTTTAAGTAACAATTTATATATAGACGTGTGGCATAATTCAAGCGGGAAGACCATTTTTGAATCTAAATTTAGCTATTTTATTAGTCTGTTGGTACTTGGAGAGGGAGGATATGATCGCATCGTTATTCCACCATACGAGTATAGTCAAATAAACCGAAGGCAATGCCGACGGAAAAGAACATTTACTATAAGCTTTATGTTATAAAATACTCTTTATATTCTGTTGGTTGGTTATAGTCGTTGTTCTTTTCAATGTTTACTCTGTTTACCAGTTAATGGACATATTTACATACGAGTATGTAAGTAAGTACAGTAGCACATGTCCTCTGGGTTTTGGTGCATTCCTCTATGGTCATGATTATTCGTAAACTATGTTGAAAACAGTATCAACTTTGGTATGATTATAAAATAGAAAATTAGTAATTATCAGCCTAGAAAACATTATGTACTTCTATTATTACACATGTACTTTAAACATAAATACATAGTTGCCATCTGAATTTATACAATCGTATATCCTTAAGTCAGATGCTAGCTGCACTAAATTATTTCCGGATAGAAATATTTACATTTAAATACCTCTCATACTTGTTGTCTGCTTTTCAATTTAATTTATATATGCTACGAATATATGTGTACGAACCATAAATTGAAAAATTCCAAATAATATTTTACAATTTTTTTTCTTCTATTACGAAAGTATTGAAATGAATTTATGAATTTGGTAAATTTTCTTTAATTTCAATTTTACTTAGTGTATTTGAGAAAAAAAATATTTATTTTTAAAATTAAAATTTAAATTTAAATCGAAAGTTTATTAATTGAAATTATGGGCATTGTTTGAGTTGTTTTCTTGATATTCCAATTAATTTTTTAGTACTTAAAAATAAGTAAAAATATTGTCAAATTAACCATTTTTTCCACAACAATTAAAAGAACCACTTTAATTTTTTTGAACAGCTTAAGAACTTTTATTTAAAATTTTGGTTTTTATAATAGAAAAAGAAGTTTTTTCATTAATAAAGTTTGAAAAACAAGCACCTCTTATATTAAAAAATTTTTAATACATGTATCATTTAAAAAATTGTTAATTTAGTTTAAAGTCTTTGCCCCTTTTATATTATGGATTATTTTGGTGGAAAATCTTTTAAATAATGCATTAAAATTGTAAAAACTTTTAGATTCTGCACTGAAATCATGATGAGCTTCATTTCTTGCTCGATGGATAAGTTAATAAGCCAAATTGCCATATATGGGGATCTGTATGCCGACAAGTGACTGTTGGTAAGCCATTGTATTTGCAAAAGGTGACTGTTTAGTTTGAATTTGAGCCGAAAGGTGTCATTGATGCGTTCAAGTCAATTGTGAGTCCTACAATAACTAATATTTTTTGGACCAAACTAAAAAGATTTTAATCTAGATCATATCTAATTTTAATAAGAAGATACCACGATATATATTACTCATAAAGTCTTTGCGTTATAGTGCCAAAAAATTACCAAAAATACGTAATTTGGAGATTTTGTGATATTAATTGGCCTCCATGATTATGCGATTTGACGCCGTTTAATCGTTTTTCATATAAAACTACATAAAATACCATATTAAAATAGACAATAGTTCAACTTTAAACCATTAAAAAAAACCAATTCCATTAAATTATGGCTGAAGTACATCCTTAAATGAGCACAAAAGCTAATTAAAAATTACCTCAAAATAAAATTGTAATTATTCTATAATGGGGTAAGATTTAAAATAGGTAGTAAAAAAATTTTTTTTATCAAAATCTTAATTTAAAATGTAGTTTATGAAACTGAAGCACAAAGTTTGGATAACCATTAAACATAAGCTACTAATATTATTTGGCTAATAATTCCTTAAGGAAGAAGAATATTTAAGAAAGATTGGATAACATTTCTAATCAAAAAATATTTACATCCACATAATAATTTTTGTGAAATTATTTTATTACGTTTTTTTCTCTCAATAAATCTCAAAATTTACGAGTACTCTTTGCAATTATCGATCGAATAGGGTTGGTTGTCTTTGATGGTAATAGATGTATACGGACGGTTTAGATCTAGTACATTTTTGTATTGAACTTTTGATATCTGTCAATTTTTACCTAATTTATTATAGAAATAAAATGAAAATAAACCAATTTTTATTTGTTTTAAAATTTTAAAATATTATGAAAATTTTTTATGCACTATTATAATTATTTATGTAATTAAAATAGTGGTTTTGCTTTGGCAGTTTTTTAAATGTTATTTTATCATCGTCTGGTTTGTGTCTGTGCTTTTGGTTAAATTTAAATTACAAAAAAAAGAAGTTAAAAGCGATCACATTTTTTTCTGATAAATTTCCTCGTTATTTTTTCTCATTCAATGAGCATAAATTAAATTGAATAAAATTAATAATTTTTTTATTTTAAGTAAAAATACCTTTTTCGTGTATATTTAGAAAATTAAAAGTTTCGTTTACTATTCTTATTTCTAAACCATATAAAGTCAATGAATAAATTGAATATTAAATAAAAGTCGTTCATATTGTTATATGATGAAATTTAAAAAAATTTAAAATATTTTTAAAGTTTTCCTTACAAATACTACTATTGCTAGTGTATTTAAGTAAAAACCTTTTACACTATATATTATAGTATACAATAAAATGGATATAAATTTGAAACCGATAATAATCATTGGCGCAGTTAGATCGATTTACAATCTATTCTCAAATAGTTTATGTTTTGTTTAAATGGAACATTCGACTCCCTGTGTAGATTGGCTGATTGGCGGGCAGATGTAAATCAACACATTCGAAGAGTTTCCAATAATTATCCGGTGTAGAGGCATGTTGTGTGTTTAGTGAATAGAAAAACGATCCCCTAGGAAATCCTTTTGTAAACTGTTTACATTAGAAAAGTGTTATTGTACTATGATCTATTCCAGGAATAGATTGAATTTATATTTTTTAGTTCTTTCTCTTTCTTTGTATAAAGATCTTTTAAATCAAAACTAAAAAAACAAAAAAAAAATTTTTTAATGATTTTGAAATTATGCAAAATTCCAAGTAGTATCATATTAATTTTTTTATTTATAATATTTATTCTATTTATAATAATTTCAATAAAAAAAAATATATTGAAGTTAATATAAATCGCCAAACAGTTTATTTTATAATAATTTTCAGTAATACCCATGTGAGATTATAATAAAAAAAAAAAACAGATTATAAAATAATGAAAAAAAATTAAAATAACTGATGTTTACTAAATAGATGATATATTTTTTCTTCTGTGTAGTATTTTTTGTCTGAAAATTCTCTTTGTAAGAAGTCTAAACAAAGAATATTTAACATTTTTTATGTCAAAACAATGTTGTCAGTTTGAAGATGTTTTTTTTTTTGTCGAAATTGTAATGCACAGAATGGCTCCAAATAAATGTCATGTATTTGTTAAAAAAAAACATTCCCATAAAAAAACATTATTTAAAAAGAATTAATTCATTACAAATAAAAATTCAATTTCAATTTTTTCTTTATCAATAAAATTAAATATATTATTTTTTTTAAAGATTTTTATATTAATAATAAGAAAGAAAAAATATATTTAATATATAGTATTGGAAAAATGCCATTTCAATTCGATATAATCGATAAATTTAATTATTCCATAAACACTAATCGCGCATTTTATAGAACATCAAAGTCTTTTTTTTGATTGAGCAAAGTTTATCGAAAATACGAGTATACTAATTTTGGAGTGGGGGGATTTTATCTAAAAATGGGTGTGGCCGAAAATTAATATAACCAATTAGATTCAATATCTATAAAAATTTCATAGCAAATATATTTTTTCATCGAATAATGCTTTCTACTTTTTATAGTTTCTTTTTTATAATCACCGTCAAATAATTATAGTGGAAAATTATTTTCTCTTTATTTTTTTTTTCATTTTTACGTAGAACAATAAATTAGATATATTTGACGTAGAAAATATTGTTTATAAAATAATTGAATAATACTAGAGAAAATATTGAATTAATAAGAAAAAAAAGGAATAAAAAATGTTCATACTTACTATGAGAGCTTTTAAAGATTCTTCTAAAGTTTATAAAGTTTTTTAATCAAATGTACTTTTTTCGGTATTTTAGATAAATTTTTTCTTTACCAAATTTCCACAACAAAATTTTAGTTTAGAAAAATTTTTAATTAATAAAATTTAAAAAAAAAGAAGATATAGTTAAGGATACGGTTTTATTTTTCTGTAATTATTGAAATTGTTGATGAGAATATCCTTCGTGTATTATTGAAATTGTTCACTACACTTTTCACACAGGCTTCCTAATCACAAGAAACAAATTTGAATTCAACGCTATGAATGGGAACACGCGCCGCGACGGACTGCACCCACTCTCTGTTCGTTCGATTCTTGCCTGGCGTCTGTGATTCTTTATTCCGAGTGCCTGGATTCACGTAACAACGATCTATAATCGACGATCTATAACCGATGTTGTCAGAAATATCCCACCCATCTGTTTGAAAATTCTAGACGTCTTAGCACGCTTCTACCCCTTGGACGTGGTAACCAATTGGCTGGTGTATATCTTCTTATGGATTCGAAAATATCTACAGAAGCGTTTCTCCCCACAACTACTGTATACCAAAGAAATGGAGACATAGGCAGGCAGTAGAGTATAAGGCACTGTAGTATAGTGAGTGAGTGGTATCTTTCCGTGTTGGCGTTTTCCGTTTGTAAAATTGAGTCAGAAACGGAACGGAAGGAACGCGATTCCTCCTCTGATGGTAGATATAGTAATTCTACCCTTGGATTTGCTGCGTCAATTGACGTGGACATGGTGACTTCGACGCCGACGTCACATTCGTTTTTGCGTCCGATTTTTCAAAGGATGGGGAAACTATTTTCTTTTAGAATAAATCATCTGGAAGCTGTAAAATTTTTCGCTGTACACACACTAATTCTTTTCATACTTGACATGGACAATTTTTCTAAATGCATTGGCGTAGTTTTATGAATGTTTCGTATAATAATTCATTTTATTAAATAAATATTATGAAATTGATACAAAAAAATAATGAGTTATTATCCAATTTGTGCTAGAAAAAGTAAAGTTAAATAAAACATAGTTAATATTCAGAAATAAGCCTAATTGATATGTATGGGGCTCTGAAAAACCACAAGTTACTGAAAAGAGGCAATTGTATACGCATAAAGTGACTGTCTGATCGGGATTTTACTCTGTATTTCTTTGAAAATCAAGAAGAAGAGAGTGTTGGCGCCAATAATCCAGTTCTTTTGACCCTATCTTAAAGATTTTTAATCTGGTTCATATAAGGGGTGTCCCAAAAATCGGGCAAGATTTGAATTTTGCGCCATTTGTGCAATAAAATGTTGACAATGAAAAAAAAAACGACAGAGTGATAGCTGACAGTTCAGGATTATTAAAAATAGGCTACTATACGAAAAAACAATTCGGTTTTATTTTTAAGCAATATTTTAAAAATAATGAAGGTATGGCAGATACAGTTCGCAATTTTCGTCCAAAATATGGTCGAAATATTAATTTAACTTCATCAACTGTCAAAAGATTAATTAAAAAATTTATGTAGACTGAATCAATTAGTGATCAATAACATCCTGGCCAATTTTCAATAAGTCGTTCCTGAGAGTCCAGGAATATCAATTTGGCACTATGGTTCTAACTTGGACCTTTGGAGAAGCTCTGTACAGAGTATTCTTACGAAAGATTTGCATCTTCATGCTTACAAAGTTCACTGATGCCTATTGACCACGATGAGTGACTGGAGCTCAGAACAACAACAAGTGGATGCTGATTTTTCGAACAAAATCATTTTAAGCTGCGAGGCTCATTTTCATCTTGATGGCTTGGTTAATAGACTTAATAATTGACCTTTTTAGCCTGGACTTGAAGATTTATTAGTTTCAACAAAATGCTGCAAAAAGCCATACAACATGACAAATTTGACGCAATAAATTGCTTGAAAAGTTTCCAGAACGCGTATTTTCGAGATTTGGTGATGTCAATTCGAAGCTTTTGTTGCATTTGGGGTTCAGAAAATTCACAAGTGATTAATGAGAAACAAATGCATCCACAACGTGTAACTGTTTAGTGCCAATTTCGGGCTGGAAGCATCATCGGACCACCATTTTTCCTCGAAAATGCGGCTGATCAGGCAATAACAGTTAATCGGGACAAGATAATCCAATTGTTTGCGCCTAAATTGCAAGATATGGATGTAGACGACAAGATGGTGCCACATGTCATGCAGCCCGTGAAACAATTTAATTACTTCATGAAACAATTAATTTTTGCGTTAAGTTTGGGACACCATTTATATTGTTTGAACAAAATGGCACCACAAGATACAAAACATAACAAGTTTTGGCTTTAATGCGAAAAAAAGTTACCAGAAACTGGTAATATCCATTGGTATCCAGATCGTACGATTTGACGCCACTAGTCTCTTTCCTACAGACTGACGTACTAGATTGTTATTTACGTAGATATTTATCCAACTTTACAGCATTTAAAAACCAACATCAATCAAATAATGGATAAATTATCTAAAATTATCTTCTGGGAATCATTTGAATAATGTTATATAAAATATATAATGGCAATGTTTTGAAAATATAATAAAATAAAATTTTTATTTAAAACTAGTTTTAACATGTACTTAATTGAACTTGAGTATCCAAAGCTTGAATTGAATAGTCCTTTAGTTTAGGGATTCTATTATTAAATAAAAATAATATTTACTATTTGTTTTTTATTCATTTCTTTAATAATAAATAAGACAAAATCAAAACTACAATGTTTATAAAAAAAAATCAAACCAAATTTCAAATAATTTTCCAACAAAAATTCTTTATGAGAAAACTTTCTTCTACTGCATATCAATTTCATCTTCTAATGTTTGAAGTCTAGTTTCAAGTGCCTCCTTCATTCCTGGTTCAATACTTAAAATTTGTACTGCCTCTTGAAGCATTCCTAAACATTCCATAAGTTGCTCCTTTAAGAATAAACAAATAAATATTTTTATATTAATCAAATTGTAAAAATCAATATTAACCTGTGCATCATCTTTATCAATTGCTTGATCCTCAAAGGCTCTTTTAATTTGCACGACCATCACTTCTTGCAGATCAAGTAGTAGCATACCGCGAAAACGACTCCAACCAGGCTCGAAAATATCTGCCAACTCTAATAGTTCTTTGCAAAGATCGATTTTCCTTTTTATTGCGGCATTATTCATTTCTAAATAAATAAAAAACATTATTAATATTCAAATAGGAATTTTTTTTAGCGAATTTCAGTTTGAAGAGTTTACCAGTCAAATAGAAACCGCTCACGTTTCCGTACAATTGTGTTAGAGCATATTTAACTTGAAGAACGTGCGTATTCTTCTCGTGCAATATATCTCGGTATCTGTACAGGAACTCCTCAAAATCTCTTATCGATGTCTTTTCTATGGAATCGATCTCTTTTTCTATTGTTCTATTTCCAGACGCAATAAGTTTTCCTGTAATTTGATGAGGACACAAATGGCATTTCCAAACTGATTCATGATCCAATGGTTCTAGTGACAGTATCTGAGGAGGTAATTGTATTCTTTTTACCAAAAAAAACTCATATATCAGTAAGAATAAAATATTTTTAGATCAAAGTTTACCATTTTATATATAAAATAATTAATTATATGAAAAGTAAGTAATAATTATAAGAACTCTCTAAAAACATGGTGGTTTTGTCGTAGCCACGTTTCGCAGTTTCAAAGAAGAAGATGAGGTACATTTCTCACTCGGTGGATAAGTTACTAAGTAAAATTAATGAAAATATAAAAATAACTATAGAAAAGCCATTGTATCCGCGAAAAGTGACTATCTGAAAATGGGCATTTTGGTCTGAGAATGTCATTGATTCGTATTTCTTTGAAAATAAAGAAAGAAGGAAAGTTATTATTAATTTTGAGCGAACTATTTTTAACCTAGACGAGATGTTAGTTTTTAACAAAATGGGGCGAAAAGCCACACAGCATGTCAAATTTGACGCAATAAATTGCGCAAAAAGTTCCCAGAACGGGTATTTTCGAAATTTGATGATGTTAATTCGAAGTTTTTAGACTGTTTCTTATAAAATTATATAAAAAATATTATTTATGTAGATAACGTTTAAATTTTACAGTTTTAAAAGCCAACATCAGTCAATCAATGGTCGAATTACTGTCCGAAATGTGCGAAAAATTCATCAAAAATTACCTCAAAAAGATCAAGTTTTGCAAGAAGTTGTGTAATAATTATTTTTAATAATATTATACTTATTACATAATGGCAAGGTTAAAGTATTTTAATTAATTTTACTTTCTAAAGCTTAAATTGGATAAGACTTTATTCCATTCAGTTGTGACTGACTGCGTTCTGGATTCTGAAAAGGCTCATTTCAACCGAGTTAGATTAACCCCCCTAGAATAGAATAATTAATTTTGAATAACTCACCTTTCCAATTTTACATTTGGAGCAACTAATGGAACCGACGTAGGTATCAAACTCCGATGGATCATTGCATCTGTCGCATGTGCACTCAAAACATTTGCTCAGTTTCAGGTGTTCGCGACGTTGGAGAGTACCCTTTAGGGGTTGAGTATATGTGGCTGAGATTATGGACCCTTTTGGTATAATAGTTGTGGCAACAAGGATCAGTTGCATATTATTGTCGAAAATGTGTCTGGTATTTGGTACACAATTGTGCGAAATCATAGCTGCCTGAGGATAAAGTCCACGAATTTTCGTATCTTTCCCCGACAATCTTACTTCAAAGGCATTTGTATCAAGAATTGCTGCCGCTGTAAGTATTTCATTTTCATCCAATTCTTTAATGGCCAAGATTGTTTTTACAAAAATGACTAGATTAGCTTTTAACACATTATATAGTGGAGTATTTATGCGCTGTTCCAAATGACTTTGCAATTCAAGAATTCTTTTATATTGTTCCGGATTATTTTTCTTCATTAATAGAATTCTTAAAGGTGCAATCACACAGTATGCAGCTTCTTTTTTTAATGTGCCATCATATCGAAGACTGCATATAAATTTACGATCAGCCATCACATTACATTCTTCCACATGATGTTTGGAGTTTTCACACTGTACCCCACACAATGGCCATGTACATTTCGAACATCTATAATAGTCCTTTTTTATAGATTCTGGTTGTGGCAGCTTTTTATGACATCCTAAACATATTGGCAAACTGGCTACTTTAGGACCAATTAAAATTGGAATTTCTCTCAAAATCACTTCGCCCTTTTTAATGTCTCTGGTTGAACGTAAATATCGACCAAGATTTTCATTTGAAGCGACCTAAAAATTAAATATTTTTTTATGTAAATTAATGATTTTTTTAACAGTTTTTTCATATAAATTTTAATAAATTTTGAACTACAATTATTTATAATAATGTATCCTTAAGCGGCTTGTATGCAGTAGTTTTGTTTCCTATTGGTTTATTTTTCTTTGAAAAGTTTTCGGCCTGTTGAGATTTTTTGGAAAACAAATTTTTTAATAGTAAAACAATATTAATTAATTATTTTGTTATAAACAAAATTACTTTAATTTGTACATAATTTAATTAAAATTCTGCATTCGAATAATTCGAAATATAGCAGTACTAATCATATAATTAGCAGTGATAGCATGTGATAGATGTAAGTATGGCAACCCCATGCAGTCTGCTCGTGCCTCGGCTCCTGTCGGTCATTAATCGTCGCCATTATTAGCGCTGTCTGCTCAGCTTTGAGAATTTTGTGTTTCATTTGTATTTAATTAATAATTCATATAGTCCTAATAAATCAGTTGAAGATGAATATCGTAATTTTCAAAAGATATGGAAACTACAACTTAGACTTATAACGAAGGTAAATTATTGATAAATGTTTATGCCAACCGATAAGAGGAATAATTCAAAACGAGAAATAAGAAACTTTTTTGGGAAGACATATTAAAAAATGCGAAAAACAGAGGTGCAGGGATGAGTGCTTCGAAATTTTTATACCTAAGTGAAATGGAGAAAATATTTCAGAGTGACCCAGGAATATCATCACCACATTCAGTGTCTGTGGGAGTAGAAACTTCTCCAACACCAGCACCTATGTTTTAATAAAAACAAAAATATGATACTTCAACATAACCAACGAACATGCTAAGCCATCTATTTTCATTTTGGGAACTTAAATCCCCCTACCGGAAATAGTATGCGTAACTACTTATGCGATCTACTCATTTGTATAAGCTGCGAGTAGCCAGAAGTACTTGTGAGTAGCAAAATTTTCCCAGTGGAAGACAGCTATTATAATAATAATTATTTTTCATTATTTTATCGCTAGATAGTTGTAGGAATACATATCTCATAAAGTATTGATCAAACAAGTCCGATTTATGCTGGTTAGAAAAGTGATATTCAGTACTAAAAAAAATTGTTTTGCAGTTTTTTAATTGTAGAGTCAGTTGTGAGTTATGGGGAAGTTAACAAAAAGAAAAGTTGGTATATTTTTTACAATTTTGCTTTGACAAAGTCGGAAATGTAAACCAGGCGGCTGAAATAGTGAGTGGTGTTAATGGTCCCCGGATGTGGTCATAGCCAATTCCTCTACTTTTTCTAGCACATGCCCTTTTCGAAAATAATCGTCTTTTTTTTAAAAGTATTATTTTTACCTTAAGTAAATTTATATATGAAAAAATTTAATGTATTTTTACCTTCATCATTTTTAAATCTATTTTAATTAAAATAAAAATTAAAAACATATCTGATCAAAAATGATTTATTTTTTATCAAATACACACTATATTTTTGAGGTTTAAAGGTATTTAAGCATCTAGTGGCGTTCTGCAGAACCCTTCTAAACGCATAACAGGCATAGACACCTGTTTGCAATTTTATAATTGTTTAGAAAATATGTAATAGTTTGGGGAAAAAGAAATACATTATTTTTTCACCAGATGGCTTTAGAGATAAAAAGCGACATTCCGTACTAACCTCGTACGGAATGTGAATTTTTTCACCTCGTTGGAAAAGCGACATTCCGTACTAAAAACAATTCTTTTACAAGTTTTTGATTGTCGATTCAGCTGTGAGTTATATGTAAGTTAACAAAGAGAAAATTTGGTATATTTTTTACAATTTTTCTTTGATAAAAGCGAAAATGCAAGCCAGGGGGCTGAAATTGTGAATGGTGTTTCTGGTCTCGATACTGTCACAGCCAATTACGCGCAATTTTGGTTTTGTAGAATCAGTGCGGTATTTTCAATGTTAAAAGTCCACCTCGTAAAGGTAGGCCCTTCATAGAAAATATCGATAAAATCATGCAAATGTTATTAGTCGTAGCATCGCCCAGGAGCTAAAGATGGACCACAAAAAGCAACTGCATAAAGCTAGACTCATAGAGAAGCTCGATGTTTCCGTGCCACACGAATTAATGCAAAAAAAAACGATTTAAAATAAATGTGAAATATTTATCATTGAAACAAAGTCGTTGTTGGGTCAATTTTTTCATATTGAATACATACGGCCCTCCACCTAATGTAAATTAGCTTATATGGTCCACGCTGTAAACCATGTTTGACGTGCCTTCGCTAAAGGAATGTTGAATATCCTCGTGCTGTTATGGTACATCTCGCGTGCCTAAAGTATTAGGAGGGATAAAGAGAGAAATGTCGGTGCACTTTGCAATCATTTGGGAAAACCGAGTTAGGCAAAGCATTCCACATTCGGATTAAACGATTAGAAAAAGAATTTCTATATCCTATGGTACGTTCGGAAAGGGGTATTTTTCCCAAAACGGGTATTACAGTTAAATAATTGTAGGGGCGGAATGGAACTAGCCAATTCCATGGAATACTGTTTTTGGAAAATACTATAAAATAAGGAAAGACAGGAGACATTAAGTCGGTGTTCAAATGAGTCAGATGACGTCGTCATATTTTTGTCTCCTATTAATTTTATCGCACGATTTTGAATCCCATTTAGTAAGTGTAATGACATTTTACGAGAGCCTGTCCATACATGGAAATTATATTCCATCTTGGAGCTTTATACGAGTATACGAGTATATTAGCTAGATCAGATGGTAGATGAAAATATTTCTTGCGTCGTCTAAGGAAACTTAAATATTTTGTAGCATTTTTGGTAAAATTAAATATATATGATCATTCCAACGGACGTAGTCACTTACGCACATACCAAGAATGGAAGATTTTTCGGTTCCAGTTATGCAAGTGCCATTCATGGATAATGGCTGGTAATTTGGGTTTCGTTTTAGAAACAGGAGACAGCTTTGTGTTTTGGAAGTATTAAATTCCACTCTGTTCTTTGAGCCACATAGTAATATACTGTCTATATCGGAATTTAATGAGCTTAACATACGTTATCGTTCCATCTTCATAGCCGAAAAGCATTGACGTGATTAATAGTAGCAGATAAGAGATCATTTATGAAAATTACCAGGGGTATAAGCTTAAATCCGCTGTTTGGTTATAAATAGCGTGAGGAAGCGTATTATGCTACAATGGGCTCGCCATCCTTTTTCTTATGAGTTTGACATCTGTTAACATTAATCAGTTCACATTGTCAGCAATTTCGTACAACAACATACATTTTTCCTTTGCTAATCATGCCTAGTTTTGTGCCAGAAAAAGAGCATATGCGGGAAGCTCTGCTTTTCTGCTTCAATTTGAAGAAATCGGCTGCCGAATCGCATCGAATGCTTATGGAGGTTTCGTCAGTTCAAAGACCGCAATTTTGGCTTGTGGTACAACAAGTGTGAAAATTGGCCTAGGAAGGTTGAGGACCATCAATTGCAGGCTCTTTTGGACGAAGACCTAGGAAGGTTTTGGACCCAATCGCAAAAAATGCTCGCGGAGCAACTAGCCATTTCCATGCATCTGCGTGCCATGGGGAATATTGAAAAGATCGGAAAATGGGTGCCGCATGAATTGAACGATAGGCAGATGGAGCGACGCCAAAACACATGCGAAATTTTGCTCGACAGACAAAAAGAAAGTCGTTCTTGCATCTTATTGTGACAGGTAATGAAAAGTGGATATATTTCGAGAATCCTAAATGTAAAAAATCGTAGGTTGATCCTGGCCAACCATAAATGCAAACGAGAATCCTAAATGCAAGAAATCGTGGGTTGATCCTGGCCAACTTCGGACGGAAGACGATGCTGTGCGTTTCGTGGGATCAGCAGGGTATCGTCTACTATGAGATGTTAAAACTTGGTGAAACTGTCAATGCCCACCGCTACCACCAACAATTTATCAAATTACAACCGTGATCTGCGTAAAAAAAGGATGCATTATCAACAAAGACATGACAAGCTGTTTTTCCTCCACGACTACGCACATGTCAAAAATGATCCGAAACTACTTGGAGACACCCAACTGGGAGATGCTACCCCACCCCGATTATTCACCAGACCTGGACCCTTCCGACTACCACCTGTTTCGTCGATGGGTCAAGCGCTCGTTGAGCAGCACTTCGATTCTTACGAAGATGTCCGAAAAAATCAGTTCTCTTTCAAGACAAACCACTCACTTGATGAGTGGTTTGTCTTGAAAGAGAACTGATTTTTTGGCGTGGTAACCAAAAATGTATAGCTAGCAAAGGCAAGTACTTTGGATAAACTTCTTTTTGCTTTCTATTTAAAATAAAGTGTTTTTTTGACTAAAAAACAGCGGATTTAAGATTATACACCTGGTACAAAAAGGTTGGAGATAGAACCGAACCCTGGGAAATACCAACATTTATTTGGTGGACTGCAGACTTAAAGCCAACCAAAACAACTTGTATTAAACAGTTCGAAAGGTAGCTTCTAATGCATTCGAGGTGGCAATCGTCTCCTAATGCATTCGAGGATACAATCATATGCACGCTTTTTCGACAAAACAAACTTGGTCAGAAACCAATTTGATAGTCACTGAGGAGTTTCCTTGATTCAAGATATTTCATTAGTAGTGTTTCCATGACTGAGTAAAATCGGTTGGTAATTGGAGGGGGGACAGGGCTCGCCTTTTCTGGCAATTGGTTGAACAAATGCTGTTTCCCATCTATGCGGACAAATTCCAGAAGCAAAGGATATGTGAAAAAGCTTACGCAGTGGTTTTGCCAGCGTGGAAAAACACCTCTTCAGAATTATGTGGGATACACCATCTGGACTAGCCGATTTGTGTATATCAAGATCTCTAAGGACTCTTTCAACAGTACGAGTGCAATTCATTTTGAAGTACAGAGAAGGTTTCAACAAGATGATTCGACTAAACACACCGCCAGAGCAATCCATAACTTTGCATTGCGGGCATTTTCCCAATTGAATAAAAAAGGTGGTGACTTAGATGGCAGCCAAAATTACCCGATCTGACGGATCTTTTTCCTATGGATTTGTTTTTTTAAAGCAATTTGTATCTCAATGATATCAATGACAAAATTGAAGCAATACCGCTAAACCACCCTCCTATCAAGATAGGAAAATTTCTTAAAGTGTCAATATTTACTAATTGCATTGGTAGTTGCATTGGTCCAATAAAGGCACAATCTGGAAAAGACATTTATTATGAAATAGCTTAAAAATTTGTACTTCAGTACAAATGTTACTAGAAATGGCCATAAACCAAGTTATTGACAATAGCTGGGCGTTAGTGTCGACCGTTATTTAAATTTATTTATTTAAAAAAAATTATTTTTTAATAACAGTATTCAGTTTTTTTAACTAAAACTTTTATTTGAACTAAAAAAAAATAAATTTAATTTTTTATCATTTAAAAAATAAAACAAAAAAACCGTGTTTAATAGAATTTTGAAAATTGCATAAATTTTTCGAAAAAGTGCCATCTATTAATTTTATGCAAAAACAAAATATTCTACATACAAAATGTCGATAAGGCAGTGTTTCCTCTTAAGATATGTGTTCGGTTTTGTTCGTACAAAAATTGATCCCCCGAAATGAAAAGATTTCTTGTTAAACGATTACGTTTCTATGGGTTTTATCAAATTTGCAATTTTAAAGAGAATACATTTCTTTTCAAACTTAGTAATATTGAATTTGGATTATTTTCTTTTGAATTTATACGATATATTTTCATAGTTTTCTGTATATTATACGAAATATGAGTTTAGAGTACAGATCATAAAACATTTTTCACCATTTGCTGCTTAGTATTTTTCGGCCTGGTTCCAAAAACAAAAATATTCCGCTTATTTCCGAACATGCTATAAACTTTAACATATTCCCCCTTTAAATTTGGCTTTTGTAAATGTCAACTATTTTTATCTCCTATCCGGCTGTGGCAGTCGGTACGTACACTTTAATTAAAACAAATTTCCTTTTTGAAAAACATTCACATTATTTTGTTCGAAGATTTTAATTTTGTATGATATGAAAAATGATATAATTACTGTAAGAAGTTAATGATATTTTCCCGAAAACACTTTATTGTCAATGAGATTCTTTTAAAAAATTAACTTTACACCAACCTCATAACACTTGCACTGCTGTTTGTGACCCTTTCGCCAATGATCTTTTTGATGATCTTTGCCACAATATACAACATTTTTACATCCGCTACATTTCAGGGTGGCTGGTGTATTACAAATTGGGCAATAAAGTGGTGTTATATTAGTAAAATGCCCAAAATCTAATCCACTTTTATCTGACATTATTTAGCACAGAAAATATATATAAAAAAGTTATAATATTGTTAAAAAAAAAACCCGCACGTGTTCAATAGTATGAGAATAGCGAATGATTCTGGCGGAGTTCAAAACACTGTCGGCCAGAAACCAAACGCAAAATTCGTATGGTAAAAACTAAAAGTAAAATTTTCTTCGTGCACATCGTACTGCATTTCACGAGATAAATTTAGATTCAGATTTTCACCGATTAGTTAAATTGGATTATTTTCTCTATTTGATCTTGGCGACAATTAAATAAATACTATTCATTGATTGGCATTGATAATAATCAATTGTTAACTTTTTACGAATAAAGTTTTATTTTTATAAATAAAATCGAAAAAAAAATTTTTTTTTTTAATAAAATAAAAACAAACTAAACAAAATATACATTTACTCAGAGATTATTTAAATATTTTGTAATTCATTTCCACTATGTTTTGGCTTTTAAAAAATCATTTGTGTTCATTTAGAAGAAAAATTTCCAATCGAATTAATAGTTTTTATTATAATTTACAAAATATTCAACATTTTTAAAATACGTTATTCGATTATTCAGAATATTCACTTCTTCGCGCGTAAAAACTAATTTTTGTTCTTCTTAAGGCAGAGACATCTATATGCAAACAGGTCAACATGATTTTTGGTTTTATATGTAAAATTTACTTTAAATAGTGGAACCTGATTAACTAAAAAAAACCTTCGCAAGGGTTGTTCAAAAATATTCCCCTTGTGATTGTCCTCTCATTAAAAACGGAAATTTTAACCATAATCGAAAAATATAATTTTTTAACAAAATCAAACCCCCCAAATCACGGGTTAAGGTGACACTAACGTTGCAGTGTAAAGCTGAATTTGAGATAAAAATACAAAAAATATTAATTTAATCATATTTTAAACAAACACAATATGTAATTTTATTAGGATTTATTTTACACTTAATTCTATTCAAACAAACTTAAATGTATTTTTCAGTTTTACGTTGGAATGGACAATTCCTTTACAACGGCAGCAAGTAATTCTGGAGTTTTAAAACACCAATTAGCAATATTTTTGCTTATTTTACACCATTCTTCACC
This sequence comes from Atherix ibis, assembly GCA_958298945.1. NCBI lineage: Eukaryota > Metazoa > Arthropoda > Insecta > Diptera > Athericidae > Atherix > Atherix ibis. The sequence goes on along the minus strand of OY282605.1, from coordinate 21,098,721 downwards.
ATGTTTGGGTTCAGCTGTGTTGCATCGTTCCACCACTTCATTTAATTGATCTTCAGTGCCATGGATTCGTTCAAATTTGTAAAAATATGCCCATGCATCACCTAAATCAGGATCGATTTTAACCTGAAATGAAAATTAGCTTTAGAATTGAATTGAATAACTTTTACTTTAATATATTTACCGTTCGATTAAACCATTCGCGACATTTTTGTATTTTATGTTCGGACCAAAACAATTTCGATACAGCCAAAAGCACATGTGGATCATGTTCGCACTTTTTCAATGCGTCTACTGATTTTGTTTTTCGTTGTGGTTTAGCTTCCATAAAAATAGCTTCTGCCCATAATTCACCAGAAGTTGGGCATGCTTGAAGGGCACGTGCCATCAACGTATTTGCAATCTCTTTATAGCCAACTCGTAGCTCAAAACGTACCGCCTCTAACCATAATTTTGAAGATTTCGGATTTTTCAAACGAGCCCGTTCAAGAATCGAACGTGCCTTTGTAAGCGTTCCTTTCCGTTCTTCAAGTGAGGCTGATAATATCCAAATTGAAATTGAGGTCGGACATTTTTTCAAACCTGTCGCGTACGTGTTGGCAGCTTCTTCAATCCTATTTTTTTGTTCTTCGATTTGACCTTTCATCATCCACAATTTAGGAAAATCAGGAAATACTTTAACCGCTTCTTCGAGTAGATTGAGTGCTTCGGCTAGATTGCAAAGTGCCCATTCTAATTTGGCTGACTTCATAAGAACTCTGGGTGTAGGAGCTGAAGCACGGGCTTTTGATAGTAGTCGCCGAGCTCGTTCGTATTCGGCGTTTTCACTTTCTAATTTTACGGCAGCCAACCAAATATCCTCCGAATTGGGATTTGCCTGGAAAGCCAGTGATAAAATACCTCTAGCAGCCGGTACGTCACCAGCTAACCATTTAGATTTTGCACCCATTAACCAAAGAATTTCGGACTTAGGGCAATGAGCGACGGCGCGTTGTAAAAGTAATTCGAGGCTCTCCCGATTACCGTGATTCTTTTCAAAGTATGCAGCACGGAGCCAAATGCTTTTTTTTGAAGGAAATTCCTGAAGAGCATGAGAGTAGACAGCTCTGGCACACTCGAATGCATTCTCTTTTGCGCACTATATGAAAAGAAAGATTGAAAATATTATAACACAATCAATTTTATCACAAATGACTTACGAATTCGGCATCATCGATCCATGTTTGTTTACGATCCTCTTCCTCGATTCCAATAGCGATTACAGCTTTTATGATAGATTGACAGCAGAAAACAGCACCTGCTCGTTCTGCCTCAATGGCCTCCTGGAACCACTGTTCCCGATTGATTTCGACACCATTTACACTTAACGATGTCAGTGCACGATCGATGATCCTTTCAACCATGTGAATATTTCCATTTGCTTCCTCGAGCTTGGCTGCGGTTGTCCAAATTTGCTTGTCTGTTGGGATATTTTCACGTGCTTTGTTCAGTACTTTACGAGCATTTTCATAGGTTTCTAAGCGAGCTAATGCTAGCCACAGTTCAACACTCGTATTACAACATTCAACAGCACGTGATAATAGAATTCTGGCATCGTCTGGATTCTCAAGTTCTACGGCTGCTTTCCAAAGACGCACAGAATTTGGGATGTGCTCCAATGCTTTACGATATACCCTACGCTTTGCCTGTGAAACAAATGTAAGAATTAATATCAACAGTTTTAACAAATACAAAATTTACTTTTAATTCAGTTTCCAAGTCGGCAGCTTTTATCCAAATTCGAACTGATGTTGGAATATGTCGTGCTGCTTGTGCAATAACTGCTTTTGCCGTGTCAGGGGGTTGTAGACGTGCAGCTTCCAACCAAAGATCTTCGCTTTGTGGATTTATTTCACAACCGCGCATTATTAAATTGCGCGCCATTTGAACTTTGCCAGTAACTTCTTCGAGACGAGCACTGGCAATCCAAGCGGGCGGGTGATTGGGATTTGTTTCTCGGACACTTTTTAGAAGTAAACGTGCTTTTTTTATGTCATTTATATCACCACCATAGGTGGGTATCATACTTTGTAGGTCGGTGAGATAACCTTTTGGATCCACTACCGTTTGGCCTGTCACTGAATCAGATACTTGCGATAGCTTCACATTCATTAAAGTGTTCCTAGCTTGTCCTATTTTTCTTAAATCTAGGTCACCGGTTGGGGTTAACATTCCCGATGTCGCAACTCCAGGCACCATCGATGCAAGACCCGACCGGGGATCTAAATTTGACGTCGTTTCACTACCCAAATTTCTTGATAGAACACTATCTGGGAGTGGTGTAAATTTTTCAGCACGCGGATTCCGTTGTTTGCGGTTTCGGCTGTCACCAACTTCAGGTATAGTCGCCCATTCCTCGGAGGTTACGTTTGCCAGATTTCGTTTTAGATCAGAAAATTGTTGCTGGATCTTTGGTCTAAAAAATAAAGTAGAAATTATTCGTCTTTTCAATTTGCAAAAAAAATTTTCTCATGTACCTTTCTTGACGGTATCTTTCTAAATCTTCTTTCATACGCTTTTCACGATACTCCTTTCTCTTCTCGTCCATTCGCTTATCGATAGACTCATAAATAGCGTCTGCCTCTTCGTCATCTTTATCGTACGGATCTTTGGAGAAGAGTGAACCACTGTAACCACTGAACTCGTCATAGTTGGAATCATTAAGATCCTCATCGTCTTCTTCCTCCTCCTCTTTCTTTTTACGTTTAGCCGCTGGAGGTGCATGTCTGTCATCAGATACGTCATTTGCATCTCTCGCTGGACCAATATCCGAACGCGTTGTGAAGCCAGTAGCTCTAAAATCATGCAATTATGAAAAATGAATTCATAAAAACTTTACCACAAATTACCCTCGACCAACACCGGCTACATATCCAAGTGGTGCTGGTACTCCTAGAAAATGTTTTTTATTCCGATTTGCTATAGCGGCAGCTGTAATATTTGCCATTTTCACTTTCAAAAAATATTCTTGTTTACAAACTATCGAAAACACGTTAACATCAATTTAGCAGCTGATTAACTGACAATCCGGCTCTACGATTCTTAGATTATAGAGAAATGTCAAAATAGACGCGATTGGAAAGCAGCATGATTTAGAAAATGTTTTTAAGCAGCGACAATTTAATAGCCCAGATCTAAACCTTATCATTAATCTTTTATTAAAGACAACACCCTCCCAGTTGCATATTATATGCATTTTGTAAACATTTCTAAATAAAACATGTTGCTTTCCAGTTTCAAATAAAATACTGAAATATTGAAGTTATTTGTATTTTATAGTCCACTCTACTCATTTAAGAAACCCAAACTCTTAACACATTTTTTATGTTATATCGTAAATACAATATCTAATAATTAAGTGTATTCTCTAATTTTTTTAAAAATATTTTTAATTATTGTCCTTTTTTAGTCGTAAATCACGAGCGTATTCGTAAATTATACTATTTCCTGAAAAAATGTTCTGTAAGAAAACGAAAACTACAGATAACTGCTTACAGAATCGATATAACTAATTCGTTTTCCTTACAAAATAATAAACATGAATGACTAAAAAATAATCAATAAAACATTATGGGACCGTCTTTTTTTTAACACACAAAACAAAACAATTTTGAAATTAATAAAATTAACTTTTGCAATAAATTTACATTAATAATAGAAATTTATTTTATTATATCAGAATAGATATTTTCAATAAACGTAAATTTCATAAGAAATGGTACTAAAATAATATTAATTTACAACAATATTCTTCGAATAGTATTTTCTGACCACAAAATTCATAATTTATGAATAGTTTAATGGGCAGAAAAGAGTCCAATAATAAAAATTAAAGTATTGTTTTTACTGAAAATTTTTACAGAAAATTATTATTGAAAATTTGTGTAAAAATTTTTACTGAAAATTTTAACAGAAAATGTTTACTGAAAATTTTTACTGAAAATTTTCACAAAAAATTTTTACTGAAATTCTTTACAGAAAATTATTATTGAAAATTTTTACAGAAAACTATTATTGAAATTTGTAAAGAAAATTCTTACCAAAAAATTGTACAGAAATTTTTTACAGAAAATTTTAACTGAAAATTTAAACCAAACATTTTTTGACTGAAAATTTTTATATTGAAAATTTTTGTGCTGAAAATTTTCCACTAAAAATTGTTCTACTGAAAATTTTCGTACTGAAACTTTGTCTACTGCAAATTTTTCTACTGAAAATTTGTTTACTAAAAATTTTTCTGCCGAAATTTTTTCCACTGAAAATTTTTGTACTGAAAATTTTTGTATTGAAAATTTTTCTGCCGAAAATTAGTCTACTGAAAATTTTGTCTACTGAAAATTTTTCTACTGAACATTTTTTTACTGAATATTTTTGTATCGAAAATATTTCTACTGAAAATTTTACTACCGAAAATATTTCTACTGAAAATTTTTCTACTGAAAATTTTTGTATTGAAAATTTTTCTACCGAAAATTTGTCTACTGAAAATTTGTCTACTGCAAATTTTTCTACTGAACATTTTTCTACTGAAAATTTTTGTATTGAACATTTTTTTACTGAATATTTTTCTACCGAAAATATTTCTATTGAAAATTTTTGTATTGAAAATTTTTCTACCGAAAATTTGTCTACTGAAAATTTTGTCTACTGCAAATTTTTCTACTGAACATTTTTTTACTGAATATTTTTGTATCGAAAATATTTCTACTAAAAATTTTTCTACCAAAAATATTTCTACTGAAAATTTGTCTACTGAAAATTTATCTACTGAAAATTTTACTACCGAAAATATTTCTACTGAAAATTTTTCTACTGAAAATTTTTGTATTGAAAATTTTTCTACCGAAAATTAGTCTACTGAAAATTTGTGTACTGCAAATTTTTCTACTGAACATTTTTTTACTGAATATTTTTGTATCGAAAATATTTCTGCTAAAAATTTTTCTACCAAAAATATTTCTACCGAAAATTTGTCTACTGAAAATTTGTCTACTGCAAATTTTTCTACTGAACATTTTTCTCATAAAAATTTTTGTATTGAACATTTTTTTACTGAATATTTTTCTACCGAAAATATTTCTATTGAAAATTTTTGTATTGAAAATTTTTCTACCGAAAATTAGTCTACTGAAAATTTGTGTACTGCAAATTTTTCTACTGAACATTTTTCTACTAAAAATTTGTCTGCCGAAATTTTTTCCACTGAAAATTTTTCTACTGAAAATTTTTGTATCGAAAATATTTCTGCTAAAAATTTTTCTACCAAAAATATTTCTACTGAAAATTTGTCTACTGAAAATTTTTCTACCGAAAATATTTCTACTGAAAATTTTTCCACTGAAAATTTTTGTATTGAAAATTTTTCTACCGAAAATTAGTCTACTGAAAATTTGTGTACTGCAAATTTTTCTACTGAACATTTTTCTACTGAAAATTTTTGTATTGAACATTTTTTTACTGAATATTTTTCTATCGAAAATATTTCTACTGAAAATTTTTGTATTGAAAATTTTTCTACCGAAAATTAGTCTACTGAAAATTTGTGTACTGCAAATATTTCTACTGAACATTTTTCTACTGAAAATTTTTGTATTGAACATTTTTTTACCGAAAATTTGTCTAATGAAAATTTGTCTACTGCAAATTTTTCTACTAAACATTTTTTTTTGGAATATTTTTGTACCGAAAATATTTCTACTAAATATTGTTCTACTGAAAATTTTTCCAATGAAAATTTTTCTACTGAAAAATTTCTACTGGAAATTTGTCTACTGAAAATTTATCTACCGAAAATTTATCTACTGAAAATTTTTTTACTGAATATTTTTTACTGAACATTATTTTACTGAAAATTTTCTACTGAATATTTTGGCAAGACAGTAAGGATAAATTATTTACAGTGTATTACTACGGAGTCGTAAAAGGAAGCTCATCGTCAAACGTTTGAGTTGTCACGCAGAGCGAGATAGGTGTACCAACACCAGCGTGTGGTTCACATGGCTGTGCTTTTCCAAAAACGGTTGTGCCTCCTTTAAGTACACGACTGGAAAGTCAGCCTATGTCCCTTATTTGATACCAAAGCTTTTCTTTATGTACACGTACACATACTGCCTCCTTTACCCGCGCATATGTCCGTTTCAACGATTTGACATTCAATTTTCACGGTTGTAAGTACAAGCACACGTTACTCCAGCTCCACCAGCGCCGCCGCCAGCGCCATCGACCATGAATATTAAAATCGACTATATGGTGTGGGTGCGTATGTGATAGGTCTTCGGAGGGCTTCGTAAATTGGATTCAATCGGATTCGGGTTTTCCCATGCAAATAGGCTAAGCTTTCGCCGTGAATTGTCGGTCTGACTGTGTATTATGACATTTTCCCAACGTACTTCGCATACTTCGATGTATTCTACTATTATTATTTAAAAGTGTGGTTGCACTGGGGTGTATGCTTTAACCGTCATACTCCCTTTCCCCGTATCAATATTAGATGTCGACGAAACCAACCCATGTTCTGTTCTCTTTTGCTCGTTCGCAATTTCATCATGATTTTCTCCTTTTCGTAACCTTTCTCTTTTCTGCACTTTCGATGAAAATATCCTTAGTGCCATCGAAGAAAAGTCCGCCATGTTTTTCGTTTGGCTAAAAATTCTTTCCGATTAGTTTGAGCTGAAAAATGGTCTGACGTGGGCGTGTGTGAGTGTTTTAAATTACTGAAAACTAAGAGCTTTTAATATATATATTTTTTTTTGCAAATTTGACTAACAATTCTAACAAATTATTGTTATTCAATTGTATATTCGCGAAGTTTTATTGAAACAATCATGGATTTGTGACCAGAAGAGATACTATTCACAATTTTTGAATTATAACAAAAACTAACTCAGACTTTTTATCGTGTTGCCTGCTACAGGTTCTTAATTTTGATCATGATTAGAATTTTGTTCTTCTTATTTTTTTATATTTAGAAAATTAAAATTAAAAAAACAAAAAAAAAAAACAGTTCAAAGTGATTTTTTTTTTTTGTTATTGTTAATATTTTATATTCAACAGTTAATTTTTTCTCTCGCAATAAAAATAAAATTAATTTTCAAGTTAATTATAGAGAAATTAGAGAACTTTTAAACTTTTCGGAAGAATATACAAAAAAAACAAACAAAAAAATAGAAAATTGTGATTGTGTTGGTTGGAATTTTTTAAAACTAATAAAAATTCAGAAGTAAATATGACGTTCGTTCAATATTTGTGAGAACGGTTTTTGTTCGAGTTTGAATTCTATCGTCGTGACAATCGTATAGAAATTTCGTAGGTGTAGTGTGTGTGTGTGTCTGTGTGAGTGTGTGTGTGTGTGTGTGACTTTCCTGGAGAATAAATACAATATTCACATTTAAAATAAATATTAAAACGCATATTTATAGGCAAAAATAATTCATTTTTTTTCCCTTCAAAAATATATCTACATAAGTGTAGATACTCGTACATAAAACCAATTAATTTTGTCATGGTGTCGCTCTTTGATATTACAATAATTGTAAGAGTTTTGATTTTGAACATTTAATCCAAAGAATTTGCTTAAATTTTTGTATCTCTCTTATTATTAAAAAAAAATTAATTATTTAGGAGTCTAAAATGCTTACATATAAATATGTACAAGAATATAAGAAAACTGAAGGCAGTGAAGAAATTTTAATGAAAAATTCTTTTAATGTCGAATACCCTGAAATTCAGTATAGTCCTTAAATGTGCATATATACATCCATAGATACATTAATACAAACAACTAAAATTGTACAAATATACTTATACGATTGCTGGGCATTATCGGATGGGTAGTCACTGTAGATACTCGTAGATACACTACTAACCTCGTCCAAATATCCACTTGTTCTTGGTCTATCTATGGTCATGGCTAGCAGGGTATATATATATATTCATTATAGTATACCATTTAAGTAAGAGGCCACTATTCGCTAGTACACGTTTCGCTATCAGTTCATAACACTAGAATTTCGAGCAGAACAGGGTTAAGTCGTGAAATTGAAAGGGCAACTTATCTCAGATACATTTTAAATCATTGGATTAACAGCATACCATCATATTTCTATATGTATCTATAAAGTTATATCTATTTTGTATATTTTATCTGTATACTAATTGCATATATATGTATTGGTGCAATATTTTTATTATTATTATTATTTTTTTTTTTTGATTCTTATTTGCTTTCCTAGACACTGTTATGCAAAATTATTTTCCAAACAAAAATAAAACACCAAAAAAAAAAAAAATAGAATTTTTGTGTAATTAATAATATTTACATTGGTGATGGATAATTTTCATATTGATTTTAAAAGAAGACTGGATATCGAGATAAAAAGGACATTAAAAACACATGAACTAGCTGAAAAGATCACTAACCAAGAGTAACTAATATAATAACTAGAAAAAATAAGTGCATACTATTTGTATTAGTAATGTTGTGCTCGTTAAGATTAAATAGAAAATGAAGAGCTTTTTGAGCTTTCGGGCGGTGAAAGAAAAGGGCACAGATTATGTTAAGGAAAACATAAAAATGAAATGAACTTTTTCCAATGATATTTTTCGTTTTCGTTGTCGTTGCCGTTGTCGTTGTCGTTGTTGCTGCTGCTGGTTGCTACCGTTGCGGCTGTCATTGTCACTACCCAAAAAAATTCACCCTTGTCGATATCATTACCATCAGGATTTGCCCTTCGTGATCCTCATACCACTCTTACAGACAGCCCCTTTACCAAGCTAGTGTTTGACGTTGTTTTAGTCTTTATCCGTTTTTGTTGTCTGTATATTGTGGTTGTGGTTGTGGTTAAAGTTTTTTTGTCTTTATTTATATTTTTTTAGTTTTGATCCTTTTTACTATATTCATTTTTTTCTTTTGTTTTTCCTTCTTCGTTTCTTTTCAAATTATCTTCAATATCATATCGCTCGCATACCATTGTAGTTGTCGAGTTTCGGTCGTCATCAGGATATATTTGATATGATATTTCAATAATTTGTACATTTCGTGTTGAGAAAATCAATAAAAAAAGCACTAAATGTATTTTATATGCTACAAAAAAAAAAAAAAATAACCAAACAACAAAACGAAAATTCCTTTCACTTTTTCCAGATCTAAATACTATAAAGTTCATATCTTTCCCCATATTTTCTGTGCACTTTCTTTTTTGTTTTTTGTTTTTCTTCTTTTCTATTCTATTTTTAATTAATTACAAATTAAATTACAACAGATTTGGTATAGTTTTAATTAAAAAAGAAAACAAATTTTTATATAATATTTATTTTTCAACAATATTAAAAAAAATAACAATAATTAATGATTTATATAAGTCAAAAGAGCCCCCTTCTGTAGAATTTTTTTTAAAAATGGGGTTGCTTTTTTTACTTAGAAATTGAATTTTTCATGAGTTTTTTAGTATTTTATAAATACACAATATTAAAATGAAAATTACGTTTTTTAGGAAATAATTTCTATAATATTTGGCAGTAACATTTTCGTATTATTTCAAATGAATTTAGTGCGATTAGTTATGATAATAGTTTTTAAAAGGATTCATTTTTATGTGAAAACAAGTACAAACAGAAGAAAAAAAATTCAATTCGATTTATTAAATACTTATCCTAAAAGTGTGTAGAAAATTTTATTCTGAATAAATTATAAAATAAAAATGCAAGTGAATGCAACAACAAAAACAAAACAAATACAAAATAAAGACGTGTGCATATACGATGGAATTGAAATGATTGTTCCTCGTTATCATATTCAAATGTTGTTTATGGTTTTTGAGGTTATGCTCGAAAATGGATGGTTAGAAAGGGCTGAGGGATTCGTTCAATGGATTTACGATGTGTGTGCGTGCATACACACACGCACACACACACACACACACACACAAATGAATAGATGGATGACGGTATTGTTATTGAAATATTTAATTTCGATGGGTCGTCATACTAAATGTAGAAGTGTTCGTTTTACATGTTGTTCAAGTATGCGAAAGATTTCCCATCATATTGAATAGTGTGAGTGTGTCGCCTGTTTGCTTTTCCATATTTTCAAATGTACTCTCTTCTCGAATTGAATTCATTAATTTACAATCAACACTACACTGTGCTTTATATTCTAGCTTTTACCTCTTATAATAATATTATTTTGTCCTAGTTAATTTTTTTCTCTAATATAAATATGCACATAATTTTAATCGTAAACTCATATTTAGCCTATATTTCATAGGGAAAGGAAAAAATTCGAATTACATTAAATACGATCGCAATACTATCGCAGGTGTGCCTAACGTAATATTGACAATTTGATGTGTACTTGTATTGTTGAGGTATCTGATAATAAAAGGTAAAAATAAAGAATTTAAGATGATATTTCTTCCAGCAGCTTCTAAGTGGTATAATCATAATAACATAATGGTTGTTGGTGAACACAGACTGTATTGGCTTGTATTTTTGCTCTTCCAATATTTTGGAATATTTAGCTATTGCGCAAATTGTCAGGTTTCGTGTGTGCAAGTTTAGGTGTGCTTATAATATAATATAAACTTCAAAATTTCTATGTAGTATATTTTATATAAACATATTTATAAACGACTACATGTAAATGTTCTTTCATAATAAATTCTTTACGTTCTTCAAATTACTTCTAATGAAGAATGCGTTCACATGTCGCCGAACTGTACAGAATTATCGTTTTTTTTTTTTACAATACTTGGCGAGAGTATCCCTTTCAAACAAAACCATTTTCTTCTCTTTCATTTATTTTTGTTATTGTTTTAAATGAAATACTATTATTTGGCTATTTGTCAAATTTTCAAGACAGACACACAAAATAAAAATCTATAAATTAGTCGTACATTAATTTCATATGATTTATTAGTAATTTTCTCTTTTATTATGAGATTATTAATAGTATTTTTGGCAAAACCCTACACTTTTGTTTTCTTTTAACTTTGTTGCATATAAAATAGAAATTTATATAAGATTTTTCTGTACTTTTAAATGGTATTAAATTTCAAATCATAGAAAATTTGCAAATTTAATTATAATCAAAAGAGGAAAATATCCATACAAAATTAGGAAATCATTGTTACAAATTTTTTATAAATAAAATAATTAATTATATTATAAATAAAAGGACTATTAAAAATATATACTCTATGGTAGGAAAATTCATATAAAATTCTGGATACATTTTTTTTTCACAACAAAAATTGTGGAAAATATATTTCAGTAAAAATATTTTCGTCAAAATTGTTTTTGTTTTCACCAAAAATTTTTGATTAAAATTTTTGTATTGTGATTTTTTCGGTAAAAATTTTTTAGTACAAATATTCAATAACATTTTTTCTGGAAAAATTGTTTAGGACAGCATTTTCCAATAGCAAAAATTTTTTAGTACAAATATTCAATAACATTTTTTCAGGAAAAATTGTTTAGGACAGCATTTTCCAGTAGCAAAAATTTTTCAACAAAAAACTTTTCCAGCAAACATTTTTTTTAAATTTTGCATTAAATGGTTTTTATTAAAATTTTAGTAAAAATATGCGTTAAAATTTGCAGTAAAATTTATTCAGTAAAAATGTTTTCGTAAAAATGTTTGAATTTGTATTTTCTAGTAAAAATTTTTCAGTAAATTGATTTCGGTAAAAATTGTTTAGGCAAAATTTTCAGTAACATTTTTCAGTAAAAAATTTTCAGTAAACGATTTTCCGTACAAATTATGGAGTAAAAATTTTCACTAAAAATTGCTAATAAAACTTTTCAATAAAAATTTCAAATAAAAATTTTCAGTAAAAATTTTCAGTGAAAATTTTCAGTAAACAATTTTCAGTAAACGAATTTCAGTAAAATTTTCAGTAAAAATTTTCAGTAAAAATTTTCAGTAAAAATTTTCAGTAAAAATTTTCAGTAAAAATTTTCAGTAAAAATTTTCAGTAAAAATTTTCAGTAAAAATTTTCAGTAAAAATTTTCAGTAAAAATTTTCAGTAAAAATTTTCAGTAAAAATTTTCAGTAAAAATTTTCAGTAAAAATTTTCAGTAAAAATTTTCAGTAAAAATTTTCAGTAAAAATTTTCAGTAAAAATTTTCAGTAAAAATTTTCAGTAAAAATTTTCAGTAAAAATTTTCAGTAAAAATTTTCAGTAAAAATTTTCAGTAAAAATTTTCAGTAAAAATTTTCAGTAAAAATTTTCAGTAAAAATTTTCAGTAAAAATTTTCAGTAAAAATTTTCAGTAAAAATTTTCAGTAAAAATTTTCAGTAAAAATTTTCAGTAAAAATTTTCAGTAAAAATTTTCAGTAAAAATTTTCAGTAAAAATTTTCAGTAAAAATTTTCAGTAAAAATTTTCAGTAAAAATTTTCAGTAAAAATTTTCAGTAAAAATTTTCAGTAAAAATTTTCAGTAAAAATTTTCAGTAAAAATTTTCAGTAAAAATTTTCAGTAAAAATTTTCAGTAAAAATTTTCAGTAAAAATTTTCAGTAAAAATTTTCAGTAAAAATATTCAGTAAAAATTTTCAGTAAAAATTTTCAGTAAAAATTTTCAGTAAAAATTTTCAATACAAAAATTTTCAGTAAAAATTCTCAGTATAGAAATTTTCAGTAAAAATTTTCAATATAAAAATTTTTAGTAAAAATTTTAAAATAAAAATTTTCAGTAAAAAATTTTCAGTAAAAATTTCAGTAAAAAAATTTGTGGTAAAAAAATCTTACGTAAAAAAATTTTCTGCAAAAAACTTCAACTAAAATTTTCTGTAAATATTTTCCAGTAAAAATGTCTTAACGTATAAAAATTAATTGTTTATACTATCATTAAACTTTTAATCAAATATTTTATAATTATGTTTATGCACTTCAGAAAATATCTTATTTGGTGTTTCTTTATACAATATTAAATTTATAAGTAGGATAATTGGTAATATTTTGCTTTATTTGTAAATTAATCTAGAAATTTTGCCTTCAAGTAATAGCGTTGACCTCATCGAAATTCAAGATGAAAAGCTGTTTATTTTCAATCTTGTAGTAATATTTAATAACCACAACAGGTAGAAAAGAGCATCAGATAAAATTTCCACTGAATCCAGAAAATCTGTAATAAAAGTCTTTGTGGAATTGTAATTTAAATATTCTTCCCGAAAATTGTGTACGACAAAGAGGAGAGATCCTAGTGCCAATGAGGCAAGAAATTTTATCTATTATCCTTCGCCATGGAGCAATAAATAATTGGAGCAACTGAAATATTAGCTTCGAGATGTCCTTGTATATGCGTGGGGATGATGCTGAGATGAAGATAAGCAGAATTAACGTGGGTAGCAGAAAATATAACTGATTTTGGGTCAGTTCACCCACTCGCAGCCTATGTTTACAATATTGATTCAATGAGCAAATAATTCTTCAGATACAATTATTCATCAGAAATTTGCCCAATACTCTTTTCATTATTCGTATTTATAGTATCCATTAAGCTATTTTGTTGAAAGTTCCATTTTGATCGGAAATAAATAACAATAGTATTTCGGTTGTGAATAATAACCTAACTTTTTATGTAAATGTATTTTTACAGATGGAAAATTTAGTATCAATTTCAGTTTTATCTTTAACTTGAACACTTTTACACACTATTACATATGAGCATATATTGAGATGGAAATTTCTTATGGTAGTATTCGCTTAATAGATTAAAATGAAATTTTTAAAAAGCAAAGGAAAAAGGTGGCATATATTAACATAATCGGGAACGTTTTCGCCTTGTGAAAAGGTCAAAATGAATTTTATTTTCCATTCGTTATAATAAAATATTCATGAAGGAATGAATTTAAATGCTCGACGAAAGGACAAGCATCGTCGATGTATTTGTAAGTAGTGCGATTTATTGAAATAAAATCTATTACCGACTATTGTTAGCCAATATTTTAAAGAAAAAATTAATCAGGAAGTTTTTGATTTTTATTTGAATATGAATTAATTTTGCTTATTTTCATACTTTTTGTTCAGTGTTCTCTAGTTTATTGAAAGAAGATACGTCATAGTGCATTTCTTTAAAAAACCTTTTTTAAAAATAAAAATTTTTAAATTTAAACTCTGTTTTATTAATTTATTATAAAATTATACAAAATTTATCAAATTATAAATTTTATTCCAAAACTTCTTTAAATTCAAAAGTGCAATAGATGGTTATCAAATTTGTGCTTTGGAAAGTAAAATTAAATTAAACTAACTTAAAATTTAAATTTTGATAAAACTTTTATTTTATTATATTGTTAAAATTTTGCCATTTTGTATAAAATTTAACATTATTTAAATAAATGTAAAGACACCTCCTCCACTACTCGATCTGTTTTAGCTAATTTTCTTACAATTCGAGTTGTAATTCGGCCTTTATTGGATGAATGTCTGTTTTTAAATACAATAAAATTTTCAGAATTATATATATTTATCGTATTATCTATTGACAACCAAATATATATATGGATAGTTAAATAGTTAAATTATAATTTAATTTTGTAAGTTACGAAAGTCTTGTAGTCTGATTTTGATGTCACTTAACAAATACTATAATAGACTTAACATAAAAATTTGAAGGGCTTCATCCAATTAATTTTTCATTTAAACTAGTTGTAGAGGGTGTATTATATTGTAACTTAAAATAAATTATATAACAAATGTAAAAATTTTTTGTATTTGCTTTGATTTAAATGCATTTACATATAAACGGTGCATCAAGTGTTCACATTCACGTTTATTTATAAATTTTATAAATATTATACAATAGGTTTAAGCACATCAAAATTTATAAAAAAAAATTCGTTTAACTAGAATTAAATTTATGTCTTTTATTCATCAAAGATGGAAACTTTAAAAGTGCTTAGAGAAAATAGCTTGTAATTCGTTATTATAATGGATTATCCATTTTGTAGTTTAAAAAGTATAGCCACATTATTTGATAGATGTTTAATAAATATATTAATTAAAGTAACATTTTTATTAGTTCAAACCATCTGAAAATGTGTTGATTTAACTGTAGCCACGTTCCGAGATTTAAAAGGATATGAGGTGAATGCAAAAAAAAATTTCCTTTCGGTGGATGCATCAATAGGTAAAATTATCATATACGAGGTCTGTTTAAAAAGTATCGCGAATTTTGTGTTTTTTCAAAAATTATTTATTCATTCATGAATATCTATTTTGTCCCCTTCAAAGTCATCCCCACCAGATATTATACACTTGTGCCAAAGTTTTTTCCAATCCTCGAAGAACTTTAAAAAAATCATTTTTTATGATCTTGTTCAGCTCCTCCTTCGATGCCGTCTTTATCTCCTCAATCGTAGCGTAGCGTCGTCCTTTCATGTGACTCTTCAGTTTCGGCAAAAAAAAAGTCACAGGGGGCCAAATCTGGGGAATACGGTGGCTGCGACATTATTAATGTGTTGTTTTTGGCCAAAAATGGCAAAAGCCAATTTTTGTTCTTCCTTAAATCCGGGCATTTCTGGTTGATTGCTTCGGGTCGTTTCTGGCAAAAGCCAATTTTTGTTCTTCCTTAAATTCGGGCATTTCTGGCGGATTGCTTTGCGCAACTTGCGCATAACTTGCAGGTAATATCCCTTATTGACCATTCTACCCTTTGAATGCACGCCTCTGCAATCGAAGAAAATTGTAAGCAAAACCTTCACATTCGACCGAACTTGGCGCTTTTTTTGGTCTTGGTTCGTATGGCAGCTTCCATTGGGATGATTGAGCTTTGGTTTTCACGTCATAACCATAAACCCATGATTCGTCACCAGTTATAACCCTCTGGAGCAAATTTGGGTCGTCGCGGACAGAGTCCAACACATCCTTAGCAATGTTAATGTGGTGGTGTTTTTGGTCAAAATTGAGCAAAAATCGAAGACGAGCCAAAACACGTGTAAGCAAAGCAGCTGTCAAAAATTAACTGAACATTCAAAATGGCCGAACTTGTCGGAATAACTGAGAGACATGAGTACCAACATAACGACAAAAAAATTGGAAATCAAATATACGTAACGCGCGGAAATTTAAAATTCTGAACATACTTTTTGAACATACCTCGTATGAGGCTCTAAAAACCCTCAAGTAACTGTTAAGAAACCATTGTTTTCTGTAAAATTGACCACCTGATATGCATTTTGGTCTGAAGTTATAATTGGGCTTGTATTTATTTGAAAATAAAGAAGAAGAGACTCAATTCTGAGCATTGATATATTACTATCAATTCTTTTAGCATTTAAAAATTAATATCCGTCAAGTAATGGACAAATTACAGCTCGAAATGTGCGAAGAAATTATCAAAAATTATATAAAAATAATTTATTACATAATAGCAAAGTTTTAGTTAATATAAAAATATAAAAATTTAATAAAAATCTAAATTAAAAATATATTTTCTTTAATTCTACGTTCCAAAACGAAACTTGGATAATTTCTTATGGGGATTTTTTTTTGGTTGTATTAAATATAATAAACAGGATCTACCTAGATCTACGTCATCAAAAATAAGCCATAAAAAAATTGGCTCTCTATAGAGCACTCCATTAACAGTAACTGTAAGTGCTATTGGATTTTTAGATGCCCAAATGCGACAATTTTGCGTCATCCAACATTTAATTGGAAATGATCGTCATTCGAGAAGATGCTTTTTTCTCAAGAAAACCAGCTTTCACAAGATCGACCATTTTCATAATAGATTTTTTGAATTATTTTAATATAAAAATTAGTATTAAAATAATTCAAATTCAGCTAAATTAAAGATAAAATAACAAATGGTAAACTGTCAAAAAACTAAATGACAGAACTGTCAATATAGCAAATTTTAACTTTATTTTTTAAAAAAAGTTCCTAATTGGTAGACTCTGTGTATTTTAGATGCATTTTTTCGAATGCATTTTAAGTAATAAATGAATAAAAAATGAATATAGTAATGAATTTGCTAATCAAATTTATTTCAAATTAAAGTAATAAGAAGAAAATCGCATTTCAAATGTGATCTAATTAAATTTTCTAATATGCGGTTAAATTATAGTTTATATCCAACGCCAAGAGATGGCGGGGTATTGAATGAAAGTTCAAAACAGAATCGATTGTGATTGGTTTGAATGTAGACTAATCAACTGCTTCTATATGTGTCAAAGTATAGAAGCCCATTTAAGTACTTTTCCGTGTTTAAAAGACTCTGAGAAGTACATTAAGATTATACATTTATGATAATACCATCTCTCAGGAAGTAAAATAGATCATCAATTAATGTACTCTCATTTATATACAAGTTTTTCTATAACCTTACATATAAGATAAAGACGATAAGATTACTTAAAAAAAAAACGACAAAAAAACTGCACATGTTGTGTAGGCTAGCATATTGAAGTATTGATGGGGATTTTTGTAAAGTATTCTGGGATGTGTGTGTGTGTGTGTGCAGTTGTTTTTGTAGTGGCTTAATCCTGTGTAAGAAAAGACGTGTGTTGGCCTTAATATTTATGTGTGAATATGCAAGTAATTCAATTGAAAATGTCCTATAAAAAGTTCAAGGAGCATCGAAACCCACACCATTGATTTTCGTGAAAATTGGATTGCATTATTCATTTTTTTTCTCACCTCAGGTACGATTGTGCCTATTTGTGAATGTTTGATGAATGTTTTTGTTTTTTTGTTTTAAGAATTAGATTTGAATTGGTTATATTCATAAATTTTTATTTTTAGTTAGTAATGCTTTCGTTCGTGGTAGAGCAAGGATTAATTTAGGATTTTTCATTTTTTTTGTTGTTGTTGCCATCTAATATCTATTAAAAATGTATTCGTATAGATTATTATTATATTTTCCTGTTTGATCGATATTTCATTAGCGAGAGTATATTTTAAGCATTAGGTGTATTCAAAAATATGCAGGTAACTTAGTCAAGGACTTATGAGGATATGCAGCAGCATTTATGGAGCTTTTTTGCAAACTGGTAGGATGATTTCGGTGGTGGTATCGCAAATAATGATAGTGCAATAGATGAAAAAAAAAAACATTCACAATATCTATATATGTATATATATATCTATGTACAAACAGATACACAGGCAGATGGCAATTTTTATATATTGTACATACACATATGAACAAGGATGTGTACAAGGCCAATAAAGTAGAACTGATGTTAAGTGTTAGTAATGAAGAAGGTAGGACAATATGGTTTCGATTTATAAACTGCACTTTATTAAGGAGTATGTATATCTATGCTATTAGATTGTAAATATGTCAAAGTAAAATCTCCCCTAAGATTTACTCTAGAATTTAAAAAGAACAAACCAAATTGAAGTATATTATCGATGATAGTAATCTGTGACACTCTCATAGATTTAGTGTATCTGACACTCTCCTAGAGCAGTTTACTACTTCGACATATTTAAGATGTTCAATATACTCAAAGCTGAGTTAGTTTTTTTTTCTTCTTTCCCGATGCCATAAAAAAAAAAATAAAAAAAAAAATTCCCATTTGAATTTTTGATAACATAAAAGACCATACAAGAGAAACATGTGTGCGACCTAGATTGTTATAGTAAAAGATAATTCAATTTAAGTTTTGCAAAGTCAAGTTTAATAAAGCATATTAAAAATTTATTTTATTATATCTGGGAAAGTCAAGTGTAGTAAAGCATATTTTATTTTATTACATTGTTTTAATTTCGCCATTTGATAAATAAAAAACAAACAATATTATTCATATAAATGTAAAAAAAAAAATTTTGCAGGACTCAATCCTTTTTGACATAGTTTTTTTAATTATTTGTTTGCACATTTCGAGCTGTAATTCGGTCATTAATTGACGGATAATAGTTTTAAAATACTCTAAAAACGAAAAACTATTTGTGTACTAAGCTTAAATCTGCAGTTTTTTAGTCAAAAAAATACATTTCATAGAAACCAAAAACAAATTTATTCAAAATACTTGCTTTCGCTAGCTACACATTTTCCCAATCTCTCGGGCAATTTGTGGATACCACACCAAAAAAATTCCTTCTCTTTTGAGGCAAACCACTCATCAAGCAATTTTCGGACGTCTTCGTAAGAATCGAAGTGGTGCTCAGCGAGCGCGTGGCCCATCGACGAAAACAGGTGGTGGTCAGAAGGGGCCAGGTCTGGTGAATAAGTGAGCTGAGGTAGCACCTCCTAGTTGAGTGTCTCCAAGTGGTTTCGGACAATTTTTGACGTGTGCGATGGTGCATTGTCATGGAGGAAAATCAGCTTGTCATGTCTTTGTTGATAACCCGTCCTTTTTTCACGCAGAGCACGGTGCAATTTGATCAGTTGTTGGTGGTAGCGGTGGGCATTGACAGTTTCACCAGGTTTCAACATCTCACAGTAGACGATACCCTACTGATCCCACCAAACGCACAGCATCTTTTTCCGTCCGAAGCGATTTGGTCTTGGGGAAGATGTTGATGGTTGGCCGGGATCAACCCACGATTTCTTGCGTGTAGGATTCTCGAAATATATCCAATTTTCATTGCCTGTCGCAATCCAATGCAGGAACGACTTTCTTTTTTGTCTAGCGAGCAAGATTTCGCATGTGTTTTGGCGTCACTCCATCTGCCTATCGTTCAATTCATGCGGCACCCATTTTCCGATCTTTTAAATCTTCTCCATGGCACGTAGACACATGGAAATGGCTGGTAGAGTAACACCCAATTGCTCGTCCAAAAGAGCCTGCAACTGATGGTCCTCAACCTTCCTAGACCGATTTTCACGCTTCTTGTCCCACAAGTCAAAATTGCCGTCTTTGAACTGACGAAACCAATCTCGGCCCCTTGTTTCCGATAAAGCACTGTCACCATAGGCCTCCATAAGCATTCGATGCGATTTGGCAGCCGATTTCTTCAAATTGAAGCAGAAAAGCAGAGTTCCCAGCATATGCTGTTTTTCTGGCACAAAACCAGACATGATTACCAAAGGAAAAATGTATTTTGTTGTATGAAATTGAAGACAATATGCACTGATTAATGTTGACAGATGTCAAACTCATAACAAAAAAAAGTATGGCGTATCCATGGTAGCTTAATACGCTCATTCATGCCATCTATGACCAAACAGCGGATTTAAGTGTTTACCCTTGGTAAATAAAATTTTTTATATTTTTTTATTTAGAAAAAGTATAATAGCGTCAGAGCTTAATGACATTGCAGGCTAATAGATATTGCTAAATTTCCAAAATGACAGAACCTGGGAACTTTTCGTGCAATAAAGTTAAAATTTGTCATGTCATATGGCTTGTGGTGCCGTTTTATTAAAACCAGATTAAAATATTTAAGTTTAGGCTGAGAAAAAGTTAGATATCATGCGAATATAGCGGTTGAATATGATTTATTAATTAAAGGGTTTTAGATCCTTGTATACGAGGTCTGTTCAAAAAGTATCGCGAATTTTGTGTTTTTTCAAAAATTATTAATTTTTTCATAAATATCTATTTTGTCCCCTTCAAAGTAATCCCCACCAGATATTATACACTTGTGCCAACGTTTTTTCCAATCCTCGAAGAACTTCAAAAAATCATTTTTTGTGATCTTGTTCAGCTCCTCCTTCGATGCCGTCTTTATCTCTTCAATCGTAGCGTAGTGCCGTCCTTTCATGAGGCTCTTCAGTTTCGTGAACAAGAAAAAGTCACAGGGGGCCAGATATGGGAAATACGGTGGATGCGGCATTATAAGTGTGTTGTTTTTGGCCAAAAATGGCAAAAGCCTGGCGGATTGCTTCTGGTCGTTTCTGGCAAAAGCCAATTTTTATTCTTCCATAAATCTGGGACTTGCGCTTAATTTGCAGGTAATATTCCTTATTGACCATTCTACCCTGTGGCAAGAACTCATGATGCAACACGCCTCTGCAATCGAAGAAAACTGTACGCTTTTTTTGGTCTTGGCTCGTGCGGCAGCTTCCATTGGGATGATTGAGCTTCGGCTTCCACGTCATAACCATAAACCCATGATTCGTCAACAGTTATGATTCTCTGGAGCAAATTTGGGTCGTCACGGACAGAGTCCAACAGCTCCTTGGCAATCTTAATGCGATTCTGTTTTTGGTCGAAATTGAGCAAAAATCGAAGACGAGCCAAAACCAGTGCAAGCAAAATAGCTGTCAAAACTGAACTAAATATTCAAAATGGCCGAACTTGTCGGCATAAATGAGAGATATGAGTACAAATATAACGCCACAAAAAATCGAAAATCGAATTTACGTAACCCGCGGAAATTCAAAATTTGTGATACTTTTGGAACAGACCTCGTATATGGTACTTTTACTTATTTACGTCTCCACCGTGTGAAAAATGAGCATTACCGTTAAAGAAAATTTTCATTTAAAGCCGATTGTCCCACCACCCGATCGATGTATTTTTTGGGCAATTTTAATAAGATATTCAATAATTTAATTTATAATACTAAATGGCAAACTTTTATTTAAACAAAATTTATTCTTAATAATAAAGATTTTTTAAAAAATTATCATATTATAGCACTATACTTTTCAAACTATAAAATGGATAATCTTTTATTTACAAATTCTTTGTAAAAACACTGTTAATTCTCAAAGATTATCATTCGAAATTTTACAAATTTCCCCACACATCCGTTTTAGTATTTTTATTTTTTCTTCTTCTATTTTTTTTTGTATTTAAAGTCTTCTCAATCATCATGTAAATATATATTTTTTTGTGAGCAAAAAAAAAAAAGAAAAGAAAAAGGATTTCATTGTTGATTATTAAAAGGATTTATACAATTTTTGCGCAATATCCATTTTCGCTTCTTCTTTCAGGTGAATCAATATCTAATATTCTGATTATAAGTTAGGATAAAGAAATGTATTCTAAGGTGTGTCATATCAATACTATTGCTGTTCATTTTCTATAAGATTGTACCACCATATGTATATTGGAGTAAAAAGGAAACCAAAATAAATAAGCACGTAAAAAAAATACGCATTTCGGTTATAAAAATGTTATGGGTCTTGAACGTGACTAATGTTTGCATTTAGTTCTAACATTTTGAACTTTGTCAAGGAGAGAAGGAATGGGTGTGTTCCACGTTCACTCGTTTCCATATTTATTTCCTATTTGATATTCACTATAAAAATACGCCAAAAAAAAAAAAAAATTATTCACTCCTTTTTATTATTATCATTATTATTTTGCCACATTTTCTCCGCCCCATCAAATACGAGTATTTTAATATAAAAAATATTAGATTTTAATATCTAACTAAAGAAAAAGTTTTTTCTTCTTCAATGCGTATATATGTGTATGTGAATACAAAAATATAGCAAATAAATATTTTTTTTTTCAAGGGGAAAGGTAGTAGTTTGCAAAAGTACATTATACTATCCACTCAGAAATAAGTAATCGATCCTTCACGTATACATATAATATTTTAATTTTTTTTTTCGTTGCTAAAGGTGCTCTTAAGTTTTTCTATTAAACTCATTGAATGCGAGAAGACCATTTCCTTTTCGGAAAGAAGATATTCAGATATGAAATTAATTTTTTATTTCATCATATTTTCGTTTATAGTCACAGTCGATTCGCATATTTTATTTCTGTTGAATTTCTCTTTTTTATTACATTTCGGTAGTATATCTTAATATTATTTCAAAGATGATAAAATTTTTTTTTTATTTACTTGCTACAAATGAAATAATAAACTGGAAAGTCAATTGCTACACATAAACAAAAAAAAAAAGGTGTAACGATATACGCATGTATGTGTACATTAATAATAATAAAAAAAAATCCTTTATTTTTTCTTTTACTAGAAATTTAATAACTATAAATATATATTGACAAAGAACCCCCCCCCCCAAAAAAAAGGACTCTTAATATAATTTATAAATAATAGTAAGAGATGGGAAGGAAAAAATTTCTATAAAAATAGTTTTAATCAAAGTTTTGTTATAGTGAATATAGTAGTGGCTTTTGTGAGCAATAAATTAAAAGTTAACAACTGTGCGCTCATGTTCTAAAATAAAAATAATTATATTATATTAAGGAAAAAGAAGAATATATTAATAATAAAATTGTTATTTATTTGTTATAAAAAAAAAATTAATGCTTAAATTGATGAAAAATTAATACAAAAATTATTATATATAGTATAAATTTGATGTGTATCATAGTAGTGTAAATAATGTATAAATTAGTTGATATTGTTAATAAATGAAAATAGTCCCTTAAAAAAAAAGGGGGAGTTAAGATAATATTAAACTATGTGCTTTCAGTGTATTAGTGTCAAAAATCATTTATTATTTGTATCAATCTCATCGAAACTAGAATCGTTAATACGAAATTGTTATTCAATATTTAAGTGTAATTATAATTTAGCGTAATGGACAAATCTGAGGACGTAACGCAAAAATTTGGATAACCTTTAGAGAGAAGGTGAGTTGCAAAATTATCATAAAAAAATTTGTTTTTGTTTTTACTATTGTTAAAAATATAATAAAATTAAAAACTTTCAATAATAAAAATTAATATTTTACTGTTTTTTAAAATTTTATTTTAATGATATTTTACCAATAACCTGACTTAACCAATACAGAGGGAGTCTTTATCATATTTTTTATTTAAGTGATAATTAGTTTTTATATATTTTATGAAAAATAATATCTCGCAAGTGGTAGCCATTTTCTGCGTAATGTTTCTAAAGCATTTTACCATAACTTTTCGCTAAATTTCAGGTGTTATGGTCTCGATTTCATTGCGAAAGTTGTTTTTTTAATTGGAGGATGATTCTTGGCTAATTAATGTAGACTTTTTTTTAAAAAAATATTCCTTAAGCAAATAGTCAGGAGCGTTTACATCAGGAGATTGTGGAGGCCAATTGAAATCGCTTCTGCGAGATTGGAACCATAGGGTTGAATGGTTTTCCACAGCTGGCCTTAAAAATTTTTCCAACATCGTCCGATATTGAGCACTATTGATGGAAACTCCGACACCATCTTTGTTTTCAAAGAAATATGAGCTAACTGTCCTTTCGGATCACACGCCGCATTAAATAGTACGCTTACGAGGGTAGTTCTAGAAGTAACCGACCTAACATATAAATGGCAGTTGTTGTTTGAAAAAAATTACTATTATCGAAAGTACCAATCAAATTAAGCTTAAGTTTGAAGTTTAATGATGCTGTGTTGTTTAGTATTCGTTTGATAGCCATTAATAGTGAACGCTCCCAGTGAATTTGGGAAAAAAATTATATAAAAATTTATAAATATCAAAGCCGAGCTGGACTCTACTCTGGGGTAGTCTGTTCCTTCGTTTATGATAGTAACATATTGCGTGGCAATATGTTACTAAAGAGGCTGTACGAGCTGCCAAGACAAACATTGCAATAGTCGCCCAAATGAGGAGACAACGCCGGAAATGATGAAGAAAATTCAAAAAATCGTGTTGGATGACCTTCGACTGAAAGCGCGTGAGCTAGCAGATATGGTAGGTATTTCATAAGCTACTGTACATTGCATATTGACTGAAAATTTGGACATGAGAAAGCTTTACGTAATATGGGTGCTGCGTTTGCTCACAATCGAACATAAACAGCGTCGCGGGAATTTTCCAATCAAATTTTTGGCGATCTTTCGCAGCAATAAAGCCGAATTTTTGCGTCGATTCATAACCATGGATGTAACATGGATCCATTACAAAACAATGGACTGAAGAGGAGAATCGGTTTAAAAAAATATTTGCCGACAGTGAAGAGGTTAATGACTATTTTAAGCAGCTCAACCGTTCTTATTATAAACAGGATATGGAAACTATTGAACATCGCTGAGAAAGTGTATCTAGTTAAAAGGAGATTTTGTTGAGAAATAAAGATATTTTTCCCCAATTTTTTGTATTTTCCTTGTTAGGTCGGGTACTTTTGGGACTTCCACGGTAAGATGATAAATTGATCTTGGATTCAACTGGAATTGCGCTTTATCGCTCATTATCAAATTATGAATAATTCTTGCACAAGCCAAACTTTATATGAGAAGATGCGTAATGTATCGAAAATTCTCTGCAGCGACCTTTGTGATAGCCCAAGTTGTGTCGTCTCCCTAAGTTTTCTTTACAAAATAATGAAATTTTTTTGCCGTCTCAGAAAACCTGGTTGGACTGACTAGGCTGACCATGATAAGCGTGAGAGGAAGAGTAAAATTAGTCGAATCAGATTTAGAGCCATTTAACATCTATAATGGTCTGCGGCAGGAAAATGTACTTTAATGCGTTCTCTTTAACCTGACGTTAGGAAAAGTTATCCGTAACTCAGGGGTAAGCATGAGGGTAGCCATTTTCATTAAATCTGTCCAGCTTTTGGCATATGGCGACAACATAGACTTTATGTGTTGATCAGAAAGAGCAGTCGGAGAGGCTTCCACCTAGATTGAGCTGGCCGCGAAAAATGTTGGGCTATACATAAATGAAGGCAAAACAAAGTACATGTTAGCACCGCCAGCGTCGAAGACAAGATCAACCAGCACTGGTCGCATACTCTACAGATAGGAGATAATAGTTTTGAAAGAGTTAAAGAATTTTTCACTTGGGGTCAAGGATCGCAGCCGACAACATGGAGGAAAAAATGAGCAACGGCTATTGGCAACCACCAGAGCCTATTTCGGTCAGTATAAATTATGTTGCTTGAAAATTCTGGCCTTAAGGTCTTGCCTTCGGTAACTTGGGTTCTCAGCAAAAACTATTGCGCACTCTTGTCCGCGTTAGATACCTTTGTCAAGAGTCCCAATGTTGCAAAAGTAATTTTTTTTTTGGGACCTTTGACAAATGTTCTTATTACATTTGTATCGGTTTTAAGATCATGTTTTTTTATGTTTACTTGGTAGATGATCGGTTCGCTGCAGCAATTTGGTGCGGTGCTATACTTTCGTTCAGTAGGAGGAGCAGCCATTTTGTCCATTTCGGGTTGTTATCTTTGACCGATACGGGTGTTAATCTACGATTAGTTTTTCTTTCCGAAAACTGGTATTGATATTTCGGTGTTTCTGAGGGATGATGACTTTTTTAAAATAAATTTTCAAAGAATGAAAAGTAATTTGGTTTTTGGTAATTATCTATATCTCGGTGGGATTCGCACCCATGACTCCTTGGATGGTAATGCAGCTCGTTAACGACTGTGCTACCAGAAGGAGGTTCATTCAAAGAATTTTTGGCCCTCTACATGCAGTTAGCCAGGATCCGAAAAACTTACTCGGAGTAAGCTAGGACCCGAAAAACTTGCTCGGAGTGTCAAACTGGAAGACCGAGACGTCTGGAGGCCGAGACGCCTGGAGCTTCCCGCCGTTGCTGGTGATGAATTACTGCAAATTCACCACGCAATCTATTGGCCGTCTCATAAATATAAAGGACAATCGATTTTGTAATTTGTATTGTAGAATACAGTCATGTTTTTGGGTGTATGAAAATTGAACATGAATGTTATATTCTGAGCCGTATATAATTTTAATAAAATTGTGGCCGAAAAATTATGAATTTATTGCTCAAAAAGTTACCAGAATGCGTAATTTAGAAATTTTGTCGATGTCAATTGAACTCGAAGATCGTGCAATTTGATGTCGTTAAACTTATTCTTATAAAATTACATAAAAGGATCATATTCACATAAATAATCTTTAAAATTTAAAGGATTTTAAAATTAACATCTGCCAAGTAATGGTAATTAATGGTAAATCAGCTTAAAATAGTTATTCAAAATTAATTTCAAAGGATTGTGTCCTGCAAGAAGTTTTGTAGCAAATATTCAAATAATATTATATTTTATATATAATGGCAAAGTTTAGACAATATAATATTATAAAATTTAATCATACTTTGAAATTTTTTATATCTTTTATTCAACTTTATTTTATAAAACGTAAATTGGCTAATCTCTAATAATAATAAATAATGCAAGAAAGTATCTTAAATTTCAATTTTTTTTTCAAATTCAACTAAAAAATTCACTATAATTTACTTCATTATTAATATTATTTATTTTTTTCGAAAATTTCCTTAATTTTTATTTAACTTTTATTTTTAATTATTTATTTATTTTTTGTTGGGAATAGAAAGCTATATGAAAACTTGTAAATTTTATGGGCGAACACGATAAGTGAGATATTTTGAATGGTTGAAAATCTTTGTGGTAATGCCTTTTTAACACTTTGAGAAATGAGACTTTCACATGAATAACGTATGCTTTATTTTTACGAAATTCCATTCTAATAGAGTCTCATTTGTCTGTAAGAAAATCCACTACTTAAGGTAAAATTTTAACACATTAACTTGAAGTTTTCCAAAAATTTGTTCGTTCATTTTTAATATATACACGTATTTGTATATTGTAGTTTTTAGAATTTTTATTACACAACCAGTTAAATGTCTATTTTTTTTTTATAGAATTAACATAAATAAATTTTTTTTTATAGATAAACTGACAACGTTAATGTAATTTATTTTTAATCCGATTATACAGCATTTACTAGCACAATAATAAAGGGAAACCTACTCATATTACACTCATATACCCATACTCGTATCTCAACTTATAAGTTTTCATAATACAACTTAATGTAATTTTCGTACTATTTATTAAATATAAAAAAAAAATCAATAGAAAACATTCGAAAAAATTTCCTCTAATCACATGCAGAGTGAATAAAATATTTAAAAATATTTTTAAATAAAAAGCTTTTGGAAAACTTTTAATATACTTTTTTAAGTAAAGATTCTAATAGAAATTTATTTGGTATAAAAGTTTCGTCTTCAAAAACAGTTCAAATTTGTTATTATTATTTTTTTTTTTTTTTAATTCATCCTCATTACGGTTCTTGTCTCTTCTGTTCGAATATAGTTGGTTAGTCATAGAATACAGAACAGCCTTCACCTATATTTAATATAGGCCAATGGGTTCAAGGACTTTTTAAATACATACTCCTACTTTTAACATCAGTACTCGTATTTGTTATATGAGTTTGCGTCAGAATTTCATCGAAATTTCAATACAAACATGCTGTCATTATTTAAATTGACAAAATTTCATTTGATTTTTTATTTTGAAATTATCTATTAACTAATTTTCTTTTATAATTTATCAGTTGGTAATTAATTGGAACTTTTTTTTTATTCATATTGTATGATATTATTTTATATATTTGAGTTCGATAACTGAATGATATTTGTTATATATTGTATAATAATAAACATAAATGAAAGAAGATAATTTTTTGTCTCATATTATGACCAAAATCCTATGGGTAAGGTGTTAATATTGGTTAGTCGTGGCGTTTTTGAGAAACTTAAAAAGTTCATGGCGTATTTTGAGTTTTTACCATATTTTTGGGAGAAGCTTATATTAGAGTGTAAAAATCCACTTTTTTAAATATTCTCCATTATTATCGACAATGTATCGTAATTTTTTGGGGAGAGCCATAATTCCATTAGAATAGGACTGCTGTGGTTTCTGGTTGAAAAACTGAATTAATTAGTTTTCACAGTCCTCTCTTGAAGCCAGCTTGGTTCTATTAAGAGAGTTCTGCAGGGATCAAAAGAATTGGTAGTTTGAGGGTGCTATATCTGGGCTATATGCTTGATCCATCAAAACTTCCTAGTTAAGCTCTCTTAATTTTTGGCGAGTCATCAAAGATGGTGGAAAAAGACACTCTTTTGATCAATTTTCTCTCAATCGCTTAGTGTAATCTCTTGCGTTGGTCATAGTACAGTATCGAGTCAACTTGGCTTTGAAAATGGTTTCTGATCGTTCATCTCCCTTTCTCCCATGATTTGTTTCAAATGATATTCTCACATTTTACCCATTTTTAATGGACAATTATAATTCGCTTCAGAAATAGCTTGATTTTATTGCGCTGCAGCTGCGTTAAGTCGGTAATTAGTTTTTATATATTTTATGAAAAAGAATATCTCGCAAGTGGTAGCCATTTTCTGCGTACTGTTTCTAAAACATTTTACCACAACTTTTTGCTAAATTTCAGGTGTTATGGTCTCGATTTCATTGCGAATGTTGTTTTTTTAATTGGAGGATGATTCTTGGCTAATTAATATACACTAAAATATTCCTAAAGCAAATAGGAAGGAGCGTTTACATCAGGAGATTGTGGAGACCAATTGAAAATGCTTCTGCGAGATTGGAACCATAGGGTTGAATGGTTTTCCACAGCTGGCCTTAAAATTTTTTCGAACATCGTCCGATATTGAGCACTATTGATGGAAACTCCGACACCATCTTTGTTTTCAAAGAAATATGAGCTAACTATCCTTTCGGACGACACGCCGCATTAAATAGTACGCTTACGAGGGTAGTTCCAGAAGTAACCGACCTAACATATAAATGGTCGGTTCCATGGTCTGTTTCAAATGATATTCTCACATTTTACCCATTTTTAATGGACAATTATAATTCGCTTCAGAAATAGCTCGGTTCATCTTGTTTTCACATTCATTTCATTAGACACCCAAACATCGAGTTTCTTTTTTAACCCAGACTTTTGTAAGTGGTTTAAAATGATTTGATAATGAATATTTAATTCATAAGCTATATCATGACTACTGTATGTTGGTCTTACTGATTTTGACACAGCGCACCTACTTCATAAATACCATAATTTTTTCACAATTTCCAGAACAAAAGCGAGCAAACACTTTGTGTGCTGCTGATTTTGATACAGCACACCTTTTTCATAAATACTATACTACTGAGCTTGAAAAACCAATTCCAAAAAAAAAAAAAAAATTGTCTGCGCCACACAAAGCTTGAAGTAGTATTTTTCAAACACGCATCTAATGTTATTCCAATTACTGAGGTATATGCCTTTAACTCCATCTATCGGAAAACGCCATGAACTTTTCTACACTTCCGATCGAGTACAAGGATTTTTTTAAACCTACGATGAATATTTAAAAAAAACAACAATATTTTTACTTATAATATATCACCAAATAATAAGTAAAAATATTGTTTTTTTTTTAAATATTCATTGTACGTTAAAAAGCTAACATAGAATTATTTTTTAAACTTGATTATAATTATAATAGTTTCCAAATTTTTTTTTAATTTTATTAATTATCTAAAACTACAAAAACATTGTTATAAGCAGATTTTATGTCAAAAAGCTTACAATAAGAGGGGTTAGAAACAATGAATTGGGAGTAAACACCCATCAGTGATGCTGTACCTAACAGGTAATTTTAATACTCTAAGTGATCTCGTAACTAATTTATGTCGTTGAGAGTCAACGAGTGCTTATGGGAAGAGTAACGGGTAGACTTTTTATAGAGAAGATTAATTGTGTTAACTCACGATAAATAATTTTGTCACAAACAAAGACCGTGGAATTTTTTGGAGAGGGTTGGATTTGACAGGACTTAGAGATCGTAAGTTCTGTTCAGTTTTAAAATTATGTTGGAAATTTACTGTTTCTTCTTAAGTCAGAGTTTTTATAGGTTGTTCCTTTGTTAAGTAGAATTTTGTTAATTTCGTGTGAGGGTTCCTAGTAAATCCTTTGTCCAGGTATAGTCTCAGGTAGCTTGATAGAATGGTTATATAGGAATGGTTCGTTTTTTTAGGAGAGGGCGAATTCAACATGAATTAACCTCTACTTTCTACCTCGTAAACCAGTCCTAACGACTTTGGATATGCGATTGAAAATGACTAAAAGCTATTTGGATATTTGAATGGGATGCAAAAATAGCGATGTCACAGCTGGTATTCCTCAAGGGAGTTTTCTTGGTCCACTTGTGTTTATACTAACGATATTCTAGCTAATACTAAAACTATAATTGTCATAGGTACTAATTAATATATGAAAGTGGACCAAAAGTACTCCCTTGAGGAACATTACCTGTTATAGGGAGTATTTTAAATGTAATAAGTTCCATTTAGAGAAGACGTTGGTAAGGCAACAATTTTCAAAATAAAGAAGTATTATTCGTAAGTTTCCAGAGCAGTCCACGATGCTACCATATACACAATCATTTGGTATGTCCAGAGACACTCCAGGACAATATGGTTTTTGCTCAAAAGAGAACACAATTTAATCAACTATATGTTGACAGAAATTCAATTATGATCAAGGGTAATTTTTGTATCTGCAAAATTACAATAGTTTTCAATGATAAATTTTTTTTATCTAAAAACTGATAGGATTTTGAAGAGTTCACTGGTTTTTTTGGCATGAAAACAATTTTACAGCTGGAAAATTTCCACAGTAGTGTCGAATAGATTGTATAAAAAAATTGCTTAAAATTACTATTTTATACCAACAAATTAGAAAAAAAGAATTCATAAAATATCTATTTAAAATGCGTAAATTTATATAAGAGAAAATTTTTTCCACATAAAATTTCATTTAACAATTTTCGTATTTGTGGAATTTTTTCAAATGCCAAGAACACGTCATCAACCACATTCCTTGGAATGTCCTAGAATTTTTCCATGCCCAATTTCAACAACAAAATTCGAAATTGGAATAATATTAATTCTACTATTATAGTCGAACTAAATTTTGGAGCAGTAATTAAAGGTAGGGTTATCAAATTAATAAAAAAAAACGTGTTTTTATTATTGCAACTAAAAAAGAAAAGGTAAATTGACGGGCGTACTTTTAATTAAATTTTTTTTCTAAGACATGAAATGACATATAAAAAAAAGCAAAAAAAAATTTATTTAACTACATGCTCGTACTATTATGATATTCAATAGTTTTACTTTTAATTTATTACAAGGTATTAAAAAGTTTCCTTTTCATAATATTCCAATGCAAATTTACTTTTTCTTGATCTGTGAGAAAATTTATTTTGTACGTAAAAAAAAGAAAACAATTTTTTTTTCAACAATTAACGAAAAGTAAAAATCCTAAAAAGCTTTTCTAACAAATCAGTTTTATTTGCTTTTCAATTTGGAGTATTTTTTATTATTATTATTATTTGTTCTTTTTTTGTGTGCATGCAGCATTTACTTATTTTGGCTTTGGGTTGTGGCTTATTGTTTGATAAAATGACATTTCTTGTTGATGATGTCCTTCTAAATTTTCTTTATGATACTTTTGAGGTTGCTATAGTTGTTGACCGGATACCATAAGTTTTGAAAATGTTTAACTTTATCCTTAAACGACTGGCAATCTTATCTGGCTATAGTCATATACGTATATTTATATATATTTAAATGATAAAACCATTGGAAGGCTGACCATTTTGTACTTATTGTTAAGTTTCGAGTATTATTTTAGGCGATATCATAAAAAGACCCTGTCAAAAGTACGGTTTCATAATGCTGGATAAAATAAATAAGGCTGATCCTTTTTTATTTTTAGGAACCTTCTCATTTTACATTTGTATTATCTTGGATCTTGGTAAAAAGTGAGTGTACTTTATATACTATTGTACTTAACCACAGGACTTCAGGACTTCTTTGGTCAATGGTGGTGTTTAGATACAGTTAAAGACTACCAATACGAAATGTTTTACCATTGTATAGTGTATATGCATTTTTTTCCTCTAAAATGAATGTTAAATTAACTCCTAGTTCATTTTAGGTTCAAATAAAACAAATGCAAATAAATAATGGAAATTAAAAAAAAATCAACTTCTGAATCTGAAACGGGTCTTAACATGATTTATGAATTAATTCGTTCCCGGTGTTTGATATATCCTTTATTTTTCTAAATAACTTTTGATAGAAAATAATGTTTAGTATAGTTTTTAATATTTGTTTATTGCTAGAAAAATTCAAAAACTCTTTATTAAAAGTAATTTATTTTTGATATCTACAAAAAATTTCCTTTTGGATGAAGGAGTTAATCAACTACATTCAAACTAAAATTTTTTTACCTAAAAGTTTGTAATTTTTTATTATAAATTTTTTAATCATCAAGTAATACGTTAAATATTTAAAAACTTTATAGTAAAATGGTGATATTAGGCCGTAGAGCTTTCAGAGGAGATTTTGGCCGTCTTAATAGTCTTACTGTGCGAACAATTGCCGTAGAGCTTTCAAAACTGGATGTGTTAAGTCCTCTGCACATGACGCTTGTTTTCGTGCTTGTTTGCACACTGGATTCGCTGCTAGTTTTTAAGCAGGCTTGATTGTATGCTAGTTTTTATGTGCTTCACACGATGCTTAGAAAGTTGAATTTCACGGCGCCTTAAGGTACGATGCTTATTTTCATGCTTGTTTGCACGCTGGATTTTCTGCTACTTTTCAAGTTGGATGTGTTGCTTGATTTTATGCTGAATTTTCTGTGCTTTACAGGATGCTTATTTTAAAGTTGAATATCTACCTGGTTTTCCACTGTCACAAAACAAACCTCTCACATAACAGAATACTAAACAATATAACAATACTTAAACTATAACCGGAAAGTTATAATAAAATATAATGCGGTGACAAAACAGTCAAATCCTTGTGCATTATCATAAGACTATCGAGTTTTTAAAATTTTGACAGGACGACTGCAGACAGTTTTCAGTTTCAATCCGAACCACCATTATGCGCAGTTTCAAAACAAGAACAAACATTTCACGTTGATTCTCTTAAAAATAAGCAGTAAAACAAGCACAAAAAATAGAACACCATAAAAACAGGTAACGGAGCAAGCAAAAACGTTCATTCTAGCACCGCAGCCAGCACGGTAGAAAGCAAGAAAACAAGCAGGAAAACAAGCATCTTGTGAAGCGGGCCTAACGGATGTGTTAAAAAATGTGTATTGTCGTAATGCACGGTCTACTGAAAATATTGGTAATATTAGTTTCACGGTGCGCTCAATATACTTCTTCTCCGAGTAGATAAGTCGGCGGTGAAATCATAGTCGGCGGTGAAATATTGTTCTGAGAAGTATAAAAGTGCTCTATAAAGAAAAATAGTACTCGGTCAAATAGTACTCAGTAAAATACGACTCGATAAAATAACACAAATCTACGTGGCACATTATGGAGCATTTTGCGTTTGAACTTACATCTGCATCCATGAAAAGTTTTTGAATTTAAGTCTGTTCCACACAAGAATATATGTTATTATTTCCTGGATAATGAATAGGAAAGAAAAGGTATAAAAATCTGGAAATTAACAAACGTGTAGTTTAACAGGATTATGGCGCGTTAAGACTTTGGTATGCTTGATGCCTAGCTTTGTGGGAGGGGGCTTCGCAGATTGCAAAGTGGTAGGGGCTTCGCGGATAATGGGGGGGGGGCTTTGCAGATTGCAAAGTGGTGCTCTCACAGCTACAATAATAAAAAAAAACAATCATTCCTATCCATATAAGGGGAAAATGAAAACACCCAAAGGCGTTCAGTTCATTTTTGGAGGGGAAAAGGCAGAAGAGAAAAAACGAAAGAAAAAATTAAAGAAAAGTAGGCAAAAATTTTGAAAAAAATTTAATATAAAAAAAATTATGCATAAAAAAATGTAAGATTAATAAAAAAAGGTGGAACTGACCAACAACTGAGATGGGAGAGACTTAAAATTATGTCTCTGCCTAGGTGTGCCACAAGGACACCCATCGGCACTCCTCGAACAAATATTTTTGGAGTGCCCCTATAAACGGCGACAATGATATCTCTTCTATAAACCACTAATTCAAAGAAAAGAAAGTTCTCAGACTGGGACCTACAGGACGAGGGACCTTACATAAAATATAATTTATTAAGTTTATTCTTACATTTCCGTTGTAATTTAATTTATTCTAAAAAAAATATTTTTACATGGGTAATATAATTTTATAGTTATTAATTATTTTAGTTTTATTTGTAGGTTATTTCAATTTTTTTTTGATTAGGCTTTATTGTTTCATGCATTCCGAAAAGAAATTATTTGTAGATTTTCTAATTGTAGAATAATTTGGTAAATTTTTGAATCTGTTGCACTAAAGTTTTTTTTTTATTTAAATAAGCAGTCGAAACTTTTAACTAAAATATTCTTTCTGCCATTTTTTACATTTGAACTTAAATATTTTAATTTAGACCATACGTGTATGTGGTTTTAACAAAACACAACATATTTTACCTTTTTTGCACATAAAGTTCCCGGGACGAGGAATTATGCGATATGATTATATCAATTGACCTCTAAGATTATCCGATTTGAAACCGTTGAACTTTTTTTTGTAAAAATATTATTGATTTATATAATTTTAAAACTTGGCAGCATTTCTAAGTAATATACGTAGTCGAATTACAGCCGGAAATGGTCTAAAAATTCTAAAAAAACTTATATCAAAAGGCAAAAGTTTTGTGTGTGATAGTTTTTAAATAATGTTACACTAGGACTTAATGGCAAAATATTGCCAATATAATAAAAAAAAGAGCAAGTCTTACAGTACTCATCAATGATGTGTAACATTTAAGCTCGGTAATCGTGAAAATATTAGAGTCCCGTTATTGATTGACGTCATTTCGCATATTAAGTACCAATTTTTGTAATTCGGCCATACATATTTAGTACCACCTCCTCCGATTTGACATATTTAATACCAAATTTATTTTTAAGTCAGCTCTACTCCTCCAATTTTTGAATTGTAAAATTTCAAAAAAATTAGTATCAATTTTTGTAATTAAGCTCTACATTTTTAGTACCAACTCCTCCGATTTTACATATTTAGTAGCAATTTTTTTTGAGTCGGCTCTACTCTTCCAATTTTTGAATTATAAAATTTCAAAAAATTTAGTACCAATTTTTGTAATTAAGCTCTACATTTTTAGTACCAACTCCTCCGATTTCACATATTTAGTAGCAATTTTTTTTGAGTCAGCTCTACTCCTCCAATTTTTGAATTGTAAAATTTCAAAAAATTTAGTACCAATTTTTGTAATTCGGCTCAATTTTTTTAGTACCAACTCCTCCGATTTCAGATATTAAGGAGCAATTTTTTTTGAGTGGGCTCTATTCCTCCAATTTTTTAATTTTTGGTCGCGTTTTCGCTGCTTGTTTTCTCGCATGTAATCTGCTTTTCATTTACAAAACTTTACAAATTAAAAAATGAAAATTTGTTTATAGATTCAAGAAATAATTATTATTTAGGAAATTATCTGTTCTGTAATTAATTTGTTAAAATTTTATATATCAATTTTAAAAGGAAAAGATTGACACGGCATTAAAAGGGAATTAAATTCAAATTTTGAAAGTATACAAAAATTATTTATTAATATTTACTTTACCCAATTAACTTTCATAAATGAATTCGCATGACGAAACTATTCGTATACAACACTTATAAAATTATTTAAATTATATTTTGAAAAAAACCCTCTCCTCAAAATTGAAAAAAAACCAACATTTGGAAAAGAAAAAAAGAACTCTTCCAAAAAACGAAATGGCAAATATTCGAACTCTGCTCAATTTTGTAATAAGCTTTATTCTCTGTCTGCAATGATGTGTCATTACATTTATTTTCATGCGAAAGAAAGCGACATAGAACTTAAAATTAAGTTTTGGCTTATACGTCCACTTATGACTATAAACATATGAAGACCTTCAAAAATTTGGTACTGTAGAATTATTAAGTTCATGGAGTACCACCTACTACAAAATTCCATAAATTTTAATTTCTAAATTTTAATACTATCTTCTTTTTCTTTTTTTTTGCATTTGGTTATTGAAATTTTAAAGGAAAATTAAATGAATAAAATCGACATCAAATTTTTTCACGGCAAATTAGCATAATTTCATCTCAACATTTTTAAAATGGCGTACTTTCAAGGCTTAAAGGCGATTCCATGTAGAAAAGGATTCAAATTATTTAATACTTCCATAGTTCATAGCTTAAGGCAATTTCATGTAGAAATCATTTGATAAATACTTTCTGTTTTGCATATCTGTGGAATTTATGAAATTACTCCCACATACCGAGAGCCTAAAAAGTTACACATGAATAAAATATTTATCAAAATCCAAATTTAAAATTTATTTTATTCAGCATTACTTTCTAACGCCCCAATTGAATAACCCTTTTGATTTATTGTTTTTTTTTTGTTAAAAAAAAATACCTTAGTTTTATTAATGAAATTCGACTAATTAATTATGTGAAACTTTTTATAAAAACAAACAAAAAAAACAACACATTTTTCATTATTGATTAAGTTAGCTGTCCACGAAACAAAAATAGAGAAATTGCAAAAATTTTCGTGATAAATTGACAAATGGATTTGAAATTTTTTATATTGATTTCGATCAGCATTTCTTAAAGGTACTCGTATTAATCAAACAATCTATGATTCTATCTATACCATATATAATAAATGGTACTACTAGTAAATAAAATACCAGTTATTCTCAAAATGACTAGTAAAATCTTAAAATTATTTTATGTTTTGATTTTACAGCTAGCTGACCCATTTATGTATAAGCTACTGTTTGCCAAATCGTATTAAAGTGAATTGTGACGTATAAAATGAGTACTAAAAGCCAATTATAATCATTCTCATCCAATTAGAATTTTATGCTCCTAATTAATTTTAATTGGCTACCTTATATATATTAATACACATATACACATATATTATTAGCGTTAAATGTGAGAAATGTGTTATGAATTGGAGTAATTTTTGTGTTATTTAATTCTTAGAATTTTCCTCTTTTCGCTTTAGAAAGTAATTTCCTTATGCTTTTGTTTTTTCAATTTTAAATTAAGTTCTTATAAATAATACATACAATTATTTCTTAATATTGACTTCAACGTTGGTAAAAAAATGTTTAATTCCACTATGGAACTGGTTAACCTACTGAAAATTTTTCAAAAACATTAAAGTTGCATAGCAAATAATTAGTGGACAAAATAAATATGATTAATTATATTTGAGCTTTTCTATACCTATCTGAAAATATTATTAGAAAATTGATTTATTTTAAACTGAAAAAAATATATTATTACATGGAAAAAATTAAGTGACAAATAAAATTATGGTTGATGATGATAATTATGCTAGGGCATTGTAATGACGCACATGTTCGAACTGAATTGTATCCCAAAATAATAAAGTAAATTGCAATTACGCCACTTATAAAAATTTTTTTTTATTAATAGGAAAGTGTGTTCAAAAAAAATTGTGTTGTCCAATTTGCACTTATGAAAATAACTCTGATTTTGACTATTATTTTTTGTTGTTGATTATATTGCTTCAACTTTGCCATTATGGATAAAATGAAATATTATTCAAATGTTTGTCAAAAGATTTCTGGCAGGACTGGATCCATTGGAAGTAGTTTTGCATATTTCTACCTATAATAGACAATTACTTGATGAATGTTGATTGCATCAAATGACACGATCTTGGAGATCAATTCACATCACAAAATTTTCAAATTTCGCATTTTTAGAACTCCTTGAGCAATAAAGCCATTATTCATTTGAAAATAAGGCAAAGTTAAGATAAAAAAAAATCTGTTATTATACGGCCATAGCGCTCAGAATTATCGTTAATTTCATTTTCAAAAAAAAAATACGGCTCAATGACACATTCCGATCAAACTGCACACCATAAATAAAACACCTTTTACACAATTGTTTGTGGATTTTTAGAGCCCTATATATGAAAATTTTGCTTATTGACATATCGATTGTGTGAGAAGTGAGCGTACGCCATTTTAAATAAAGTACGCCATTTTAAATTATGGATCGTTTACCCAACCTTTTAACGTAAAAGTTTGGGTAAACGATCCATAATTTAAAATGGCGTACTTGATTATAAAAAGACTTTCTTGGTTGACATACATGTTTGACAGCTCTCAAATGATAGGGCTGTACTTTTCAAACTAAAAAACGATACGCATTAGAAATGAGGGCGTATTTGTCTTGTAGTTGTGCAAATTTTCAAATGACGCAGTTCAAAACAACGTTAGTTAGAATATTTTTTTAAATGAAAGTATTCCTAATTTTTTATCAGAGTTTCTAATATAAAAGTTGCAAAATTGATATGTTTTTCCATTAAAAAATTAAGTATTTGAATCTTCAAAGGAGATTTTTCTTAACAAAAAAATACAGTCAAATTCAGACGACGCAATTCTAAACAACACTTTTTAATATAAAAGTTGCTGAATTAATATATTTTTATAATAAAAAATTAAATATTTGAATTTTCAGTGGAGAGTTGTCTTGAACAAAAAAATATGGTCAACAAGATGGCGTTCAACAAAACATAGACGCTCAAATTTTCAAACGTTTAAAAAAAAATGACAATTTGTTCAACAAAAAAAAATGGCGCTTTCTTTGTCTCGATGAAAATGTCAAAAGACGCAATTCAAAACTACGTAATTCAAAATAACACTTTTTAATATAAAAGTTGCTGAATTAATATATTTTTGTAATCAAAAATTAAATATTCGAAACTTCAATGGAGAGTTTTCTTCAACAAAAAAATTTGTTTACCAAATTAGCGATCAGCAAAACATTGTGGCTCAAATTCGTAAACGTTTTAAAAAAATGACAATTTGTTCAACAAAATGGCGGTCAACAAAAAAATAGCGTTTTTCCCGTATTGACGCATATTTCAAACGACACAATTCGAAATAACCCATATCGATGCCTTAAAAATAATAGTTTTTATTACAATATTTTTCACCTTTTTTTGGAATTTTTCCAATTGAACATTTTATTAGCATCCACTCTATTTGAATGAAGTGATTTCGGATGTTATGCTAATTAAAAGCAGTTCAATTCCACTTGAAATGCAAAACTAGTGCCATCTGGGTTGCACCGCATAATTACACACTAACTCGTCAGCCATTCATAATTTTTTCCCTATTAAAATAATATTTTTTCTCATCTCTTCCTTCATTTTCTTTTAAATAAAAAAAAAAATATTATTCACTCTTCAAAGTATACGAGTATAAACATTATTTATTCCATAAAAAAATGATATTTCTTTCATCATTGAATCAATTATTTATGCATATTGTGGAATCGTTGAGTTGCATAATTAAAATTTATGCATAATTTTACTTTTAGTAGTACAACATTTGTG
Source organism: Atherix ibis (assembly GCA_958298945.1). NCBI lineage: Eukaryota > Metazoa > Arthropoda > Insecta > Diptera > Athericidae > Atherix > Atherix ibis. The sequence continues at coordinate 21,058,675 of OY282605.1, read as the reverse complement.
TTAGTGTAGCGAATAAAATTAGTCACTCATTAGGCGTAATGTATTCTTAAATGCTTTTCACAATCCCAAAAGCTAACTAGACCGGAGTTATAATAGTCAAACTATCTGTACTTGTCGATTATACAATATTGTAGAATGACTATAAAATATCTAATTTGAATTTTATTTAGCTAGAAAATTTAATGCATTTATTTATTTTTTTAATTTTTTTTCTTAGAATTTTTATTACTATTCAGTATTTGACCTTATTATGATGATATAAAAACATCAAGGATAATTTGATTATTCTTGAAGGAATGGGTTTATTTTGTTTTTCTTTGCCGTTGGAGCGTATCTTGAATACTATTTTTATGGAATTTTTTTTTATTATTAAACAAAAATTATATCTTTAGTTTTCATTTAAAATTTATCATATGTGAAGGAATTCTATGTACATCTTCTGCTATCAAAAGTATGAGCCCTGGGAATTTTCGAAACAGCATCAACAAAGTCCACAAGAACTTTATATCCTGTTGCTGCTTATTTATGGCAACTGTAGCTTCTAATAATTTTCTTATATTATATACTCCAAAATCATCCCTTTGGTAAATTTGGTAGTTATTTAGATGATGTTATGTTCTTCGATGTGAATATTACTATGGATAACCTCTTAGCGCCTTTTGAGCAAAAATTCCGTTCAAAAGTAAGTTTGCTTTAGAGCGGAGGGGGGGGGGGAGGGGGGTTGTTAAAGAGTGATTTTATTTTTAAAATAAGGTTCCATGCATCGAATAGTTTTGAAAATAAATAAAACGTATATAGGATTTTTCTGGTAGTTTTACAATGACAGGACCAAATCTCAAAATTATGAGTTTTTCTCAAAATAAAGCCAAAATTTGTTATGTTCAAATCAAGAAATAAGCTCCATTTAAAGTGCAAAATGACAAATTTACTAATTTTTGTAAAATTTTTATAATTTATCGAATTTTTTTGGTAGTTAAATTACTCATAATTATAAAATAAATAAATTCATTCTTAAAATATCCTTTTTCTTATAAAAATTATTAAATGATAATGCTATATTTTCTGAACCATTAAATAAATAATGAACCCTTTACTATTGAGAATTACCAAAAAAATACGAGGGCGGGTGAGCAAAATCATACAGATAGCGATTTTAGTATCAAAGTAAGTATATTTATGATGAGTATCATCTCTTTGTAAACTGGTGTCAAAATTTCAACCATGTTTATGAAAGATTAAAGCAAAAATATTTTGTTTATTGCAAGTAATGAAAAAAACGAGTTCCGTGCGGTCATTAAACCACGTTCATTTAGTGCGGTCATTAAACCATTTTCATTTAGTGCACAGCTACCGATAGAAATTAAAGCCGAGTTGGATGAACTTCATGGTACATCTGTCCCTTTATTTAAGACTGCTTACAATTGGATGAATGATTTTAAACGGGGTCGTACATCCACAAGTGACGAACATCGTTCGCGACGTCCTTGAGCATAAACCAAAATATCGGCAAGGTGGGTGCCGCGTTTACTCACAATGAACCACATATGCAATCGTGCTATCGATTCAACAGCTTTTTTGACGCTTTTCCGTCGCAATCTTGACAAATTTCTGCATTGATATATCGAAATCCTATATTTTGGATGGGTGGAAATAGTTGCTGAAACGCTGGAAGTATATCCAACTGAAAGGGGACTATGTTAAAAAAATAAAAAATGGATCAACAACAAAAAAAATTTGTTTTCTGGCATGGGCAGAATATCTTTTAAAATGATTAGAGAGACTGTTTTGTAATTTCACAGTAGAATTTTCAACCTCTTTAATCATATACTGGAAATATCAATATTTCCAAGTATTTGAAAAGTTGCTGTTGCGGTTCCTATACCAAAATGACAACCTTCTCGGGTTTCAGCAAACAATTATAGATCAATTTCTTTTTTGCCTTGTGTTTCCAAGATTCTGGAAAAATTCTATTCTTTAGATTGAATCAGATTCCCAACAAGAAGTTCACCTCCGATTAATATGCCAATAGGTCAAGCAGGGTGACTCTGACTATGGTTTTGAAATCGTAGCATGCGATCCACGGTTACTACAAATGTAGACACTGTGGTTTGCTGTCGTCATTTGATTTAGAAAAGGCATAACCTTTTTGTGTTGGTCACTGAATCCAATGTCCAAGAAACACTCCACCAAATTAATGAAATTACTTCCAGAGTGAATGCAAAAAAATGGTCCCATCATCGCAACAACAAATCCTTCCTGCCCACATGCTTGTATGAAAAAGGGCTGCGATCCAGAAAGATATACGTCTAAATCCAGTCTCCTGTGTCCGACAGATTTCATGAAATTCCTTGGTTTTCCATTATCTGAGCAATGAGATGGAATCTGCAGATTAACAATACTATCAGCCAAATTAACTGCATTTTTAATATGGTGACGATTCTGGTTGATACGAAATTATCATCTCCATATTCCTTTAAATCAAATTGTATCCACCACCCACTCAAAAAGAAATTCGCCATCCATTTGATTAACGATCTCTTAGTTGGAAAAGGATCAATCCACTCTTTCTTTTAGTCTCCAAACCTCCCTACCACATCTGGATTGGGAACCGTGGTTGGGAGCGGAGTTGAGGGTATCTATGACTTAAGTAGTACTAAAAATGCAAATACCAGTCCTTCCACATATAGGTTATTCCATACAACATCCTTTACTATTATCCAGCTTATTGGCGGTGAATATCACGATATCAAATTGTGGAATCTTTTCTAATAAAATAGAAGTTCACCTATTCATGATGGCAGTTGAGACTGCAATTAATCTCCCAAAACATCACAGCTTGAAAATTTTTGCCGACGGTCTTGCATCCTTGGAGGCCATTTATGGACCGTCAAATAATCCGGTGCTCAACGGGAGTCGTCGTAGTCTATTAAACCACGGTTTCCCAAACTTTTTCTGCAATGGAACACTTCGCAAACCCGGAAATTTTAACTGGACACTTAGCTTGATCATGTTGAGTATCCTCGGCAATGATCGTCCTAGTCCCACTGAAATTTCAAACTTGCCGTAGCTGCTTACCAAATGACATTTAACATGCTAAGCCATGCGTAGACAAACAGACTAGTCCGAAAGTAGAAGATTTCTTTCCACACATTGGCCAATAAAAACTATAAAACCAGTCTACTCAATGACCATTCCAAACCAATTCTGGGCAAGGAAACTTCTCAAAATTAGATTAGGTATACCGCACTTATCCATGATTTCCACTTCGTTAACACACCACGTGCTTCATGCAATTCCAGTGGCGTTCCACTCATCATTTCCCATATCTTTTAATGCAGAATTTCTTTTTGAATTGGACTCGTTCTTTTATGGAGCTTTTAGATGCAACAGCCTATTTTCCAAGTCCGCTATTTAATTTTCTAAAGAAAACTAACTCGCTAACAATGTCTAATTGCTGTCTCCAACTATTATTCGACAAGTTCTATTAGAGAAGCTGGCAATGCTAGCCCGCATCTAACATGATGTCACCAAAAGACCTTATGGTTGTGGCGCTACAAAATTGGCATCTGGCGCTTGTATCAGTGACCTTACAATAAAAAAAATATATATAAAATAATATTTTTTGTTGTTGTTATTGGATTATGTCAACACTTTGGCTTCCATTTTAAATACAATCTTTTATTAAATTAATGTTGACTAATAATAAGGAGCAATTACAAACAGAAAATTTCCAAGAATTGTGAAACCAGTAGTAATAATAGTGTACGCTGAAGATGGGGGCGAATATAGATTTTTGCGTTGTTGGGAATTGTTTGGAAAAATGCCAAAAGGAGATTTTCTTTATGGTTAGTTAACGGTTATATAAAGAAGAAGAGCTCTTCAGAAATGGTTTGTTCATTTACCATCTTATAATATCGCCCATTATCGTTTTTGGTTGGCCTGCATTTTTGCTATTATTGTTGGCTCTTTAGACAAAACTATTACTAATGAATACGAGAATAATAACGAAAGAAAAATGGCACGTAGGTTGGACTGAACGAGGACACTGTTGTTGACATTATCATAGTTTATGCCAACATGAACTGCAAGCGTGTCAGACTGATACGAAACTTACTTTTGGGCTTGATTAGTTTCGACATAGTGGGTGAAATTTGCAAAGTCATTTAATCTCATTCCCTTTTTGTAGGAAAATACAACTCCTCCAACGGACATGAAGATATGTCGATATACTGACCAGTGAACCTATGAACTTGTGAGCAAAGTAACCCTTTGCCTAATTTAAGTAAAATTTTTGGTATTACGGTAACATTTGCCCATTGGTTACTGAATGGCCGGCCGATTTGTGGTAGTATACGCTCGGCCTTCATGTCTAACAAATGTTTCTAACCCAAGACCTTTAATTAAGGGAATTATTTGCTTTCATGTTCGACATGGACATATGTCCTTTTCTTGGCCCCATATTTATTAAGATACTCGAGATATTCTTTACCACCCTATTGAGCATTAAATTGCGTACAACTTTTGACAAAATTGTAAATTACAGCAATATGTATATAACTAACCCGTATATATTGGGTCGTCCTTAAGGTATTTATATATGAATAAGTGAATAAAATCCTTAAATGACCCCCAGTGAAGAGTAACTTTCATCTGCATATTCGTAATGTGGCAAAATTGTTCAATTCACTCTACACAATATTCTTAAATTGAACATATATAAATATTCATAGGAATATTTTAAAAGCTTAACAGAAAACTTTTATTTTTACCAATTTAGATTTTTGTATATTTTATTAGAATTTTTCGAGTAGTAAGAGAGCACAGACGTCGCGACATTTTCTTTTAGTTATTCTTGCCAAATTTAAGTAGACATTTTTCTTTTGTCTAATATGGCCCTATTTTTTATAGGGCAAAAGTTAATTTTTTTTTATAGATTTATATTATTACCATTACATTACTTTTAAATACATTATTTTATAAATATAATTTTATATTATAATAGATTCTGGTTCGATAACCGTATGTCCTTCAATAGTAAATGGTAGAAGAATTTATTGAATATGATAAAAATTTTATTTGATTATAAAACGTTAATTTTACTATTATATAAAAAATATAACTTTATGGAAATGGTTGCCGCAAGACTTCTTACAGGAGTCGATTCATTTTAAGGTCATTTTTAATGATTTTATTCCTTATTTCAGGATGTAATTCGGTCATTACTTAAAATGTTATAATTTTTGAATAGTCTCTATATAAATACAATATTTAATGAAATTTTACAATACAAGAAAAAGTCCAACGGCGTCAAATCGAACGATCTTGGACGATAGTTCACATCATCAAATCTCGAAATTACGCATTTCTGAAACTTTTCGTGTAATAAAGACAAAATTTATCGTATTGTATGGCTTTAATAAAATAAGATATAATTTTGATTGAAAGCTTGAAGGTTAGGATAAAAAAAATCGGTTATCATATGGCCATAGCGCTGCTCAGAATAGACGGTAACGGCCTCTGCTGCTGCATTTGTAAATGAATGTGGGGCCAATAACGCCTTTAGACCAAAATGCAAAAATAAATTGGCTTCTTTACACTCATTTGTGGATTTGTAGAGCCCCATACTTAGTAATTGTGCTTTTTGACCACCAATCAAGAAATAAGTCGTGCGGTTGATAAAAATTTTGCTGTAATTACACTTTTAACAGATGTTTTATTATTAAATTATTTATAATATAAAAATGGCAAAGTTTGATTTAAATAAATAATGACTTAAATTATATAAACATTAAAGAACTGTGGAATAATAAGCCTATAACTCTAGAACTATATAATGGATAATTAGATACAATAAATACGCATGCAAGTAGTACGAGTACGAAAGGTTCAATTGTAAAGTTAATTTATAATAGTTTTTTTTTTCTTGGCATAAGTAATATTTTGAGTTATTAATTTTTTTTAATTATAATTTTTATTAAACAAATACGAAATAGTTTTATAAAAAGTTATTGGAGAAATTTAAGTGCATTTTTTAAACGAATATATTGAGTGTAAGCGAAAGTTCTGTCGTTTTTGAACACTTGCACTTGTATGCGTTGTCGATTCTTAGCGAGAATTCTGATTTGACTAAAATTGATTTAAACCGTTAGATTACTGTATGATTGATAAATAGTTTATACACATTTTTTTCGTATTTTTGTCAGTTTTTTTTAAACTTGTAAAACAGTTAAGATATTGTATGTTGTATGAGTTCCAAAAAGTGAATAACGCGATGAAGGCAAAAAAACTTGTGTGGCGTGTTTGGAGAAGACGCAGTAACAGCTCGAACAGTCCAATGATGGTTTGCAAAATTTTATTCGGGTGATTTTTCTTTGAAAAATAAACCCAGATCAGTAAGGCCATCAGATGTCAATGACGAAGTGCTACGCAGTGTGATCAGACAAATTTCACAGAAGTGGCCTGCAAGCTTGGAGTTCATCAGACTACATTTAAAGGCTTAGTTTTGTGTCCAAACTGTCTGTTTGGGTGCCACACGAATTAAGCGAGAAAAATTTAATGGGTCGAATTTCAATATGTTCTTCAAATCTTGCTCGTCACAAAAGGGAACCGTTTTTGGACCGCTTGGTGACTGGTGATGAAAAGTGGATAGTTTATAAACATGTGGTAAGGTAAAGGGCGTATGTTTACAAAGGGGAGACATCCAAAGCTGGCGTGCATCAAAAGAAAGTTATGTTGTGTTGTTGGTGGGATTAGAGGGGTATTGTCCATTATGAGTTGCTGAAAGAAAGTTATACGGTCCATGCTGATCGTTACTGTTCGCAACTTGATATTTTGAATAAAGAAATTTAACGTAAACAGCCATATTTGGCCAACAGAAAGGGTGTAATTCTTCACCATGACATTGCTAGACCGCACGTGGCTAAAAAAAACGTACAAAAAATTGCAGAGTTGGATTGGGAAACAGGTCGCGGCAAAACTTTCTTGATGGAAATGATTTTATAAATTATGAGGGTGTCCAAATGGCAGTGGAAGAATACTTTTCATCCAAAAACGAGGACTTCTTTTCCAGGGGGTTGGATAAGCTACCAGAACGCTGGCAGACAGTTGTAACTAATAAAGGCAATTATATTTTGGATTAATTTTTGAATAAAAAGTGAAAAAAAATTTAGTTTTTTCTTTAGAAAAAAAAACGACAGAACTTTCCCTTACACCCAATAATTTAAAATATATTTCAATCAACTTGTTAAATAAATTTGAGCTATTCAAAAGTTAAATGATTTATTGAAAATGATTATAATGTTCATTATATGAAAATACTTTCTAATTTATCTAAAAGCTTTAGAATTGAAAGCAACTGTGAATGCTAAAGGTATTGTTGAGTTGAAGGTCCTTGTCAAGGTATTGTTGGGTTGAAAGTCCTTGCGCATAGTTGTCAATTTAAAAAAAAAATGAACGAACAAATATCCATCTAATGTGTAGAGTTGAAATCCTAAAAAATTAATTTATTTGCTAAGTTTATGTAATTTATTATTATTATGGAAAATGATTCGTTTTATTTACTACCAAAATAATTATAAAATTTTTTTAATTAAATTTGGTAAATTTTTAGAAATTTTATTTGTACTTTTATAATCAACATGAAATTGGATGACTGAAAAGTTGTTGAATTTATAAATTGTTTATTTATTTTTCGAAAGAGTTTTTGACATTTTATAGTTTATTACGACTTTGAGAAAAATTTGAGATAACATAATAATTTAATAAAGCTCTATTATGTGAAAGTACAGAAATATATTTAAATTATAAATAATACTTAACAAATAAAATAAGCATCGATGTTGTTATGATTCAACGTACACATAGATCCGATGGATCTTTAAATCGAATTTATAAATATACACCAGCAGTCACTAAATTTCGATGTTGATAAATAATTAATTGTAGTCACAACACGACTATTCACTTAAATTATTTTTATTATTTTTGAAATAACAACAAAACATCAACATCGAAATTAAAAAGAAAATCAACATCGAAATTTTTGTGTAGAAAATTTATCTCTACACAAAAAGTTTTCACTCTCGTTTAGCGGCGCTAAATGGGAGAGTAGTGGAGATCGCGTTAAAATTTATCTTAGCTCGAGCTGCATACCGGCCTATACGGTAAAACACAAAATTAAAATGCAACACTTTATTTAACAACAACAAAAAAAATGCCATGTGCTTCGTCGCGGTCTACACAAATTACGTAACGCCTACTCCAACCGCCGTTCCCACTCGACTTAAAACTCAAACTAAATTTAAACTCTCTCCCGCCAGCAACGCTCATATTCACACTGCTCTGAAACCCGTGTGCTGGAATATTCTAGAACACGTTAGCGCCATTCTAAGTCGTAAAAATATTTCTGCCTCAATGGTAAAGGATTATCCATTTTGTAATTTGGAAAGTATAGTCCTATAATTTAATAGTTAATTAATATATATATTCTTAAAGATATTATTTCTTTAGTTTATAGTTTGCCAATTTTTTTGGCAACCAGTGCGTAAAATTGGAGATAAAATTTCTACTAAAATTTTCTCCACGCTTTGAAAGAAGATTCTTGTTGTTAATTTCTCTCTTGGTAGATATTGTACATTATTAAGCAAACTTGTCATACATGAGGCTTTAAAAATTCACAAATAACTATAAAAAAGCCATTGTATTTATGATAAAAGTGGCTGGCTGGTGTGTTTTTTGGTCTGAAGTGTATTTCTTTCAAAATGAAGAAGAAGAAACCATTATGGCTGTACGATAAGCGATTTTTTTAAATTTCAATTTGAAAATTTCCAAAAGCTACAAAACACTACAAATTTTCGTTTGATTGTGGAAGAAGTTCTAAGGACGCATCAATCTGAGATTTGTTGATATCTTTTGGCCTCCAGGATCGGGAAATTTGACGCTGTTGCACTTTTTGTTGCCGGACTATACAAGAAATCTTGTTTACACTGATAAATTTTAAACTTAACAGCATTTAAAATGCAACATGCCTTAATTAATAGCTGCCTGATATGTGCGAAAATATCATCAAAAATCACCTCAAAATGATCGAGTCATGCAAAAATGTAGCGCGGCGATCATTTTTTAATATTTATTTTTAAAAAATGTTTTTTTTTTGACTTATTTTAAAAGGTTTTCTTTAATGATATTTCTATCAAGTGCAATATAACTAAGGTCGTATTTGGCAGCTAAACGGTAAACCGGCTATTTCATCTGCTTGGTTCTAGACGCAGACGTTCCGAGTATCACTAATTCAGCGCACGTCTTGAGAGTAATTATAAAAAAGTTGACTGTTAAAGTTGGATCAGGAGAGGCATTTATTGATAAGATATAATATTAGTCAAAAGCTTATTGGCACAGACCTTACTTATTACATAGCCCCAGAGAAAGAAGTTCCCACTGGTGTCCAAAATTGTAAGATTTCGGCGGTCATTTAACATCCTTGTTTCGTGGGATAATTGCGTTCTGGGAATTTCGTTCACAAAAAAGACATTATTTTACGTACTGTATGATGAATAGCACTGTTCTGTTAACACCACATATTGTACCAGTCTATGTCATCCAATTTAGGACATAAAAAATATATTATCATGGCATGACAATGTCCATCGTTCCCCGTAACAGTCAAAGAAGTACGGCCTACACACGCGCTCCAAAAAACTGTAGGTGTATAGGCTGTTCTTGAATGCCATATGCATTTTCAGTACGATCAATTGTTAACGTTATTTTTCCTCATCGCCCATGGTGATATTTTATTTTTTAATTCGTAGGTCTGTAACGAAGGGCTTTTTAGTAAATTCGTAGGTCTGTAACAAAGGGCGACGATTATAAGAGTTGTTGGGTCTGGGCCCCATATTCTTCCATACCAGCAATATTTTCGGCCAAAAAACCCGTTCTCACGATTTTTAAATTTCTCTACAGAACGGCACATTATTATCTCAGATAACTGGTTAGGTGGAACAAAAAAATCACGCAGTGCATAAAATATTATACATATCTTATAGGAAAACTACTTTTATAAAACGTTCGGATCACTTTTATGCACTGTTCAACTGTAGATCACTCTAAAAATAACTTTACAAAAAGGCTGTCTTATGTGAAAACAAAAATAGAAAAAACTATTAACGAATCAGAAATAATTCCTGGCAAAGATCTGCATTACCATTTCTATCAAACCCATGCACTACCATTTTTGTCATACCACTGCATTACCATTGCTGTCAAAGATCTACGTTACCATTATCTAATCTGAGAATTGTTTAGCATAAATAATTATTTTGTTTAAAGCCTAAATGAATATTTCCCATAATAATAATAATAATAATAAAAATAAAATTTGCTTGCAAATTTATAATTAAAAAGGGAATAATTTTGTTGACGTTATTGGATTTTTATTAAAATTTTAATGAATATTAATTACCAGCACAATTTCCAGTTAAGTTAAATATTTAAAAAAATCAACGTTGAAATTCTTTCTGAGGTGATTTAATTTAAAATTTAACTAATATTAAATAAAATATTCCATATTAAATAAACTATGTTAAAGACTATAACACATGAGAAAAAATTTCATCAAAATGATAAGAATTTAATTAAAATTTTCCATAATACCTAACCACTAATATTAAATGTTTAAAAATGAAATTATAAAATTCTTGTTGATTATCTATTTGCAGTTTTATTGTGTTTGTTTCTGTATTTTGTAGATAGTTTTTTTTTTGTTGAAATAAATTAAAATAATCAGTTTATTGTGAATAATCAAAAATTGCATTATAAAATTTTTATTTAGTTATGCGAGTAGTTAGAATTATTCAATAGATGGCGTTGATCTTTTAATTGATATTAAATGCATAAAAAATATTTGTGGTGACGAAAAGGCTAACTATTTAGAGACTTGCCATGTATTTAGTTCCATTTTTTTTACTAATAAAGTTTTCGTATATAATCCGCATTTGGTAGGCAAGTCATTTAGATAAAATTTTACTATTAAAACTGTGGGAAAAAATAAAATAAATAAGTAAATAAAAATCTGATTTAAAGAGGAAATGGTCTGCGTAATAATCCATATAAGAACCACATTTAAAAATATCCTGTGGCTTCGATAGTTTTAAAAGAAATTTCTTATACGTCTTAGAATGAGAAAAATGAACCTAATACAATTTTTGCATTTAATTACATAAATTTGACTAATGGAAAAAATATAAATTTAAATAATGGTAAATAATTAAAAAACGAAAATGATAGTTAAATTGGTTGGAAAAGTAGTAAAGATGCTTTTCAATTCCAACAATTATATCCTCATTTGTAGTAGCTATTTTTAAATATTTTTATTTAAAAACACTTGTAAATAAATTTAAAAAAAATATAAAAAATAAAATGGAATTATCTTTAAAAAAATTAAAAAAATTGTCTTATAAAAAAAATTATAGAAATTTTATTAACTTTTCTTAATTTTTTTAGGGAGAACATTTTATTAACTTTTATTATTTGGAGGCTGTTCATTTATTTTCAAATTATTATATTAAATGGTTTTTGTTCTGAAAATACAAATAGTATATTATAAAATTAAAGAGATCCTTTCTAAAAAAATAACGTGTTTTATGCTATGTCGACATGGTTTTATACTAATTTCAAAACGGATTTTTTTTGCAATAATTTTCTTTCGCAAATGACAGCAATTTCATCCTCTTTAAAATAGTTGCTTTGGGTACCTATACAGCATCGGTTTTTATATTAGAAAACAAAAAATAGTCAGATTTATTTAGATCAGTTGAATAGAAGAGCTGAAGAAGCACAGAAATTTCTTCTTTCAACAAATACCAATTGATGAAGATAGTCGTATGACTGGTACCATTTATGCAAGTGTCCGAGATACCTAATCTAATGCGAGGAACCTATTTTTTGTGCCTTTCAATGACTAATTTATAAGAAAAAGTCCTTCTTATAAGCAGGTCTTTGAAAGGTTGCAGATTTTCATAAGTTTTCACTGTCGAAGGTCTCCTTTCCAAAAATGCTTAATGGCACCGAAATGTGATCTTGATTAGCAATGTTATTCCCCAAGGATTCATGATATTTAACTCAAAACGTAATGTCCTCAAATTTCGTTGTTCCATTTTCTGTAATGCTCTTCAAAAACCCACCTTCACTTATCACGGTCAATAGGATCACGTAATTACCCGATGAGGTACTGCACATCTAAATGAGACTAAATAAGTCCACTGTGTTACCAGAATGCTTTCAGTGAGGTCAGTCTCATTACTTTTATGGCATATTCCATACTTCTTATTAAAAAAAATCAATATTTCTTATTCTTCCAAAATTTATCAATAAGAATGACCACTACATAATTTATGTTAATAGATTTATATTAGTCTAAAACTCAAACAGAGTTTACAGGGAACCTTCCCAAAATAAATATTAAATTATCTAAAAATTTTATATATTTTATTAAAAAAAATCTTCTACTCGTATATGAGAGAAGCCTTTTTTTTAAAAAAAAAATATTTTTTACGAAAACTAGCAAATTAAACAAAATAAATTTTGAAATTCTTTTGAAAGTTTATTAATCGAACTTCAAGTTTGCTGAGTAAATTTTATACCATATCACATACTGATAAGGAAGAAGTTGGTCCAGAAAATATTTGTACTCCTTCATTTGGAATGCAGGCATTGCCAAATACGTGAAGTAAAGTTTTCGGTACTCATTTCTCTTTCGCCTGGAGATAAAATGAAGTTATTGGCTTTATAAGAAACCAACTGTATCGATAAAGTTTTCCTAATATAACTACTTCTACACATACATATATACTGACTTCAATTATAGATAATCTTTATATACTCGTACCTACTTATGGGAAAATTAAAATTGTAGGAAACGTTCATGCATATACTCATGGGAGTTAAGTTTGCGCTAAGAGAAACGCATTTAAGTGTAAAGGAACTTTTCAAATTGTAGAATATAAAAAAGTTAACATTTGAGCAATAAAATAATACAAATATTGAAAAGAATCCTATTTATTCTCTAATACTTTTGAATTTTATTTTAAAATTCTATTGCCAAAGTGCAACGATGCCTTTTCATAAAACTTTAATAGGAAAAACGTTTGATCGGAAAAATTATCTATTTTCTAATTAAATTCGAGCCCTTCAAATATTATAGTTCTAAAAAATAAAAATACCTTCGAATTAGTGATATACACATATAAATATATATACTTTTCTACGCAGTGTGTATCACTGAGGACTTCGCCTCCACAAAATTTCTACGTTAGATCCTCTAAAACGTGCAGTACAAGTTTCAACCATCAAATTTTGCGTTAAGCTTGGTGAATCCGCAAGTTTGACGTAAAAAAAATTGCAACACTATGGGGAGAATTTTTTTTAATAGTACAAATTTTTCGGTGGTATAAAGAATTTTTGGAGGACCGAAAAATAGTGGAAAGCGATCCTCGCTCAGGGAGATAATGAGCATCAAAAGGTGATGAAAATTAAAATTTTTTTAAAATTAACATTGCTATCCAAAGGAGTTTAGTAAAAATTATTTATGAACAAGTCCTTGAAAAAACTAAACTATCAGTCAAATTTATTTAATACCAAGTTCTTGAAAGGATCGCGTCAAATTTTCGATAATGTTAATGTTTTCTGTCCCACGACCATTTCCACCAATAAGTTTTTGTGGGAAAAATGGATTTTTGTGCTTTCCCGGCTCTCCTATTCATCTGATCATAGTCCATGTATCTTTTTATGGTTCCCAAGATAAAAAAATCAGTTGAAAGAACGCCATCTTGGTACTGTTGATTACTTCAAAAGAAGAATCATTTGTGCTTCCAGGATAAACTGTCAGTCAAATTTTTTCATGAAGAAATCCTTGATTTTCGCTTTAGATTGAATATTGCACATATTTGGATTTTCCACTATGACAGCGCCTGTTGATTTGATCGGAAAAAGAAATTCTAGGGGTTTCCCAGCTCTTCCAAGAAATTATTTGAAAGGATATCATCTTGATACCATCAATAACATTTAAAGGAGGGTCACCATTCTAGGACTGCTATGAAGAGTGGAAATAAAGCCTGCGATGATGTACAGCTGCGTAAAGGAACTACTTTGAAGAAAATAACAATAATATATAAAAATAAAATAAAATTGTCCTTAAAAAAAATTATTACTTTACTGCCAGACCTCTCATGTAAGAGTTCTAAGACCAGAACCAGGGGCTATGTTGCAGCGCCACGACCATGAAAACTTCCCTGTTCACACTGGTCGAGCGTAAGTCGCTGGAAACAAGTAGAAGTTGTTAAATTTCGTGCAGCATATTTATTTGTTTGAGCAAATTTTATGGAGAATTTGGAAAAGAATTTTGTGGGTCAAAGAGCTTCACAATAGAAGGGATTATGTTCAAAAAGAAATTCTAGTTTAGGCAGCATTTGCTTAGGACATGAGTGATAGTAAGTTGAAAGCCACAGGAAAGGGTAGAATGGTTCTTGTGTATAATTTTTGGGTTTTAAGTTTTGTGTGTAAGTAACATGTCAAGTGTTTGTCTAAGTTCAGTCCTAGGTACCGAACTTCGGTGTATTGGGGTATTTCGCTACCATTAGGGTATATGGGAGGACCGGGTGTAGAGTTAAAGTTACCGCTTATTACCTTTAACTTCCCACCTGGTAAACCAGTTCTATAGAGATTGGATTTGAGTATAAATGTTGTAGAGGATGGGCTTAAGTAACTTCCCTGTGGAACACCAGCCAATATCGGAGAGATATTTGAGAGTTCGCTGAATTCGTTTAGTTGGAGGTGTCGCGTGAAAAAGAATGGTGTTAGGACTATAAAGGATTCTTTTGAGTTTTCAGTGTAAACCCGCTTACCGAACTCTATCAAAAGCTTGACATATATCAAGAAACACACCGCGCCAGTACTCTTTTCTGTCTAAAGACAATTCGATGAAATCGACAACTCGATGACACTGCTGGGTAGTGGAGTGTTGAGAATGGAAACTAAATTGATAGTTGGGAATTAAATTTGAAATATTTTTCAAAGAATTTCGAGAGGACTAGAAAAAGACTTATTGGTCTTGTTTGAACATATTAATAAATTTTCATGTATTCAAAATTATCATTGGAAAAAAAAGTAATTTTTTTATTGAATAAAATCTGAAAGTTTTCCTTTTATTTAAAAAAAAATTAAAATTCTTTCTTTTTTTAATAATAAAAATATTTACAATATAATAATAGAAAAACTGTTTATATACTCTAAATTGTGGTAACATAAAATCTATAATAATATTTATACTTTTCACCTAAATAAAAACGAAAATAATACTATAAAAATACAATGTTATAAAAAGTGTGTAGTGAAATGTATGCGGGTAAAATATGTGTATAATAAAATTTTAAGATGCGCTAATACATAAAAGTTTTACCTGCAAGGTACGAAAATAGTAGCAAGTTATTGGAAAAAGCTTCTTCTGTACTTAGCATGTAATGCTTTTACTGTCAGTTGGCATAAAAATTTCCATTTTAAGAAATCTTCAACAAATGTACGAGATAATTTCCTAGGAAGAACCTGAACATAATCCCCAAAAGTCAGCCGATATACTCGTACTAATACTAAGGTAAATGTAAAGTGAAAATTCTTCTATTGGCAGCAGTGGAAAAGTCAGCTCATAATTATGGCTTCATTCGATGCAACTGAAAGCGATTTAATTTTCAATGTACAATATATTATTGCCATTAATCAAATTTACTGAGAAAAGTCGGAACAAAAAATTATATAATCTACCAAATTAAAATATCATTGAATTTTTAAAATTGCCATACCAGCTTAAGGTCTCAGGATGAGCTATCTCAGCTGGAATATCCTGTTCTGCCCACCTAACTACGCGAAGGCAATTGGTAAATGGCAAATGGCAGACAGCAGAGCAATATTATTCCCAGAGGTAGACAGAAATAAAATTGTTGCTACAAGTAGCTGTGTATGTGTATGTGTGTGTATTGAATTTAATTTCTTTTGGCAATATTTCAAAAGAGTCCAAAAAAAGGACTTCAACCATAGTATTCCGCTACAAAGTGATTTCGATGGCATTTAGTCCTCGGGCTTTTTTCGTCTATCCGTTCTTTAGACATTAAATCTTTTGCTCTGCCATTTCTTGATAGTAAACTTTGAGATTTTAGTAAACGAAATACTACCAGCCAAAATAATATTGTAATAATAAAGAACAGCTTCCAGCTGAGACACTCTTGTTGTTTGTGGTTATTTTTTAAAGGGAATTGGGGACGAGTGTGTGCAGTTAGGACATGTATACATGCTATAAAAATAATGGTATAATATATGAATATGTAATTACTTCATAAAAACTTATTTAGTGGAGCACAAAAAAGGATATATTACTAAAAACATGTGCAACTGTTACAGTGGAAAGGAGATAAATAGATGAGGTGTAAAAGAGAAAGAGAGAGAGAGAAAAAGAGAAAGGGGGAGAAAGAGAGGTAGGGTGATGAAAGAGAGAAAAAAGCGCCTGAATTAATTACGAGTAGTCCGGAAATGAAATTAACGACCAGAGAGATGGGAGTATAAATTCGCTGGTGGAGCACACTCACTGACTGTAGTAATTATTCAGAACATATTTGCTGATAATCTTTCAGTACCAACGATCCGGACATGGCGCGGCATGGAGTTTCCTTTTCGAACCGAATAGAATGTCACCGGGAAGCAATTTCGTCTGTCATTTATCAACAAATTACCTTCCAACACACGTATGCGCACCCAAACATATCGGAAATACATGTGCGAGTAAATATTTAGTAGACAAAGAGTACTGCCAGGAACTTGGGGACCGCGTGCACGTACGCACTCTTGTATACACAGGACTGTAAGTTTAACAAAGTTTGACAAAGTAATTTACGAAATTTTCTTGACATAATTTACGAAATCCAAGAATACGAAAGAGTTTCATATTGGAAATTAAATTGTCTATTACTCTCGTACTGTAGGAGTAAACCTAGGATCAGATACATCCGAAATAGTCTATTTACGTTACCATCTGTCTTATGGGAATGTAGTCATTTCCAATTGAATGTCACGGAGTAAATGGAACAGGCTAAACTAGTATTAAGGATATTATGAAATTGTGTCAAACAACATTATTACGATCAATTAATTTTCGATCATTTGACAATTTTCGATTAACCAACAGGAACACGTTTTCTCCAAGTTAATGAGATTTTTAAGCAATTATTCATTCCTCCCTCATTCGATGGTGGTCGTAAAAAAAGGTTAAATTTGAATTTTTGAACATTATTAAAAACTTAAATTGAAATAAATAAATCGTTTACTTAGTTATTTGTTATTATTTTGTCATCATGCAAATTATAGGAAAATGATTCAGCTTTTATATGGTAAATTGTTCTATTATTAAAAAATTTTGCATGTTATTTAGTAATTTAAAAAATATTTAATGGAAAATATTTTTGATCATATTGTATTTTTATCAAAATATTTTAGATTATTTTTGAATTATTGTGAATGAAAATAATTAACATATAATATTAGAGATGGTTTACTTTTTTTTTTTTTTGATTTATTGATAGTATTTTTAAAAGATTGTCACAAAACCGATAAAGAGTTAAGTTTATTAATTTATTTCTGAACCATTTTTTTAGCACCGTCATTATTTGAAAATTATAAAATTATCTTATTTAAAGTTGGTCTATTTTTATAGCCTCTTTTAATGTTTGAATAAGTTGCAAATTGTTGGAAATCGGGCATAACATACGTGATATGTTCAAAAAGTATCGCGAATTTTGAATTTCCGCGGGTTACGTTTATTCTATTTTTGACTCATGTCTCTCACTTATGCCGATAAGTTCGGCCATTTTGAATGTTCAGTTCATTTTTGACAGCTGCTTTGCTTGCACGTGTTTTGGCTTGTTTTCGATTTTGCCCATTCCAAAAAATGGATCAAAGAATCTGTATCAAATTTTGTTGACTGTGGCATATGGTGAAGCTACTTTGGACCGAAGCAACGTTTATCGGTGGTCAAAATGTTCTCAGACGTCCGATCACGTCAACAGCAAACGAAAACATTGATGAAGTGAAGAAAATAGTACTGGGCAATCGTCGAATCACCGTAAGAGAAGTTGCTGAGACCTTAAACATTTCGATTGGCTCATGCCATTCGATTTTTACTAATGATTTTGGCGTGAGATGGGTCGCCGCGAAATTCCTACCAAAATTGCTCAATTTCGACCACAAACAGCATCGCATTAACATTGCTAAGGAGCTGTTGGACTCTGTCCGCGACAACCCAAATTTCCTCCAAAGGGTCATAAGTGGCGACGAATCATGGGCTTATGGTTATGACATGGAAACCAAAGCTCAATCATCCCAATGGAAGCAGCCGTACGAGCGAAGACCGAAAAAAGCGTGTCGGACGGTCGAATGTGAAGGTTTTGCTTACAGTTTTCTTCGTTTTCAGAGGCGTGGTGCATCATAAGTTCTTCCCACAGGGTAGAACGATCAATAAACAATATTACCTGCAAGTTATGCACAAGTTGCGTGAAGCAATCCGACAGAAACACCCGGATGCGTGGAAGAACAAAAATAGGCTTTTGCACCATGATGACGCCCCTGCGTTTTTCGAATCTGTTTTCGAGAACAAGAATTTTTGACCAAAAACAACACACTAATAATGCCGCAGCCACCGTATTCCCCAGATCTGGCCCTCTATGACTTTTTCTTGTTCTCGAAACAGATTCTTTGATCCTTAACTTTTTTTTAGCCTAGAATATAGGTTTTTATTTTTAACAATACAGCTAGAAATTCTCAGAACGCGTCATGTTAATTTTATTAAGTTTATACAAATAATTTTTAAGTTTTAAGCCATTTAAAAATTAACATCCAACAATTAATGACCGAATTACAGTCCGAAATGTACAGAAAAGTTATCAAAATTACCTTAAACGGATAGAAACCTCAAAAAGATAGAAAGCCATAATATTATATGTAAACTTAATATTATATTTTATATATAATGGCAAAGATTATGCAATATTATAAAATAAAATATTTATCAAAAACAAAATTATTAATATATTTTATTAAATTTTCTTTTCCAAAGCTCAAACTGGATAATCCCTTATATTTTGCCATTTGTACATAAGATTACTTTTGCGTTTTTAAAATAATTTAGTTTGCTAATTTTAGGGATCATATTTATTTTCTTTTATAGTTGTCTATATTTTTTGGTATATTTAATATTGTCTTAAATAAAAAATTGCATTAGTTATGCTAAAATATTACAAAAATATTGGAAATTTGACAAAATATTTACTAAAAAACGAACAAAATATCGAATTGAATTTTTATAAATTAACATAAATTTTCATTATCTGGCAATATTTATTGTCCATTTCAAAATAATGTTTACATCTATGCCATCCCAACTAATTCTAAGGCTATAACAGGCACCTACCTCCCCTATACAGATGGTACTGCCATTCTCTAACATCTTATGGAAATATCTCCAAGACTAGCTCACATAGTGGAAAAAGAACATAAATGAGCAGAAAAGTGTTCATGTTGCGTTTACTTTTTGCCAAAAATCACCGTAATGGCAATATTATTTCATCAAGTAAGACAGTCCGCTACCTGGAACTATACTTGGAAAAACGACTTATGTGAACTCCTCACATGAAATTAAAAAAAAAATCTTGAACTTAACAAATGTTATTGATAACTACTAAGCCTACTGCAGAAGCTATCAAAAGTGACCCAGATTGGTTTTAAAATACAATATAACATTTTAAAACTAATCTGGACATACGGTTGTGAACTTTAAGGATCTCCTAAGCATTTCAATACTATGGAATCATATTCCTTCAATTCAAAATCCTTCCAAAAACCGTTGATACTTTGTTCTATAGTTGTAAACAAATTTTTTCAACATGATTTATGTGTTGCTCGTTATAAAAAGTTTCATTCTCGATTAATTCTCCTGTAAAAACCCCGCTTTGTTATGTTCCCTATAAACACTCATCAATGCTCAAAGCTAAAATTGGCCAAATGATCTCTTAAAATGTTAAAATATCTTGATTGGTAGAGAAGCACCGCTAAGTTAGAGCCTCAAAGTTCTAGTCCGTAAGTCCATAGTGGTTCCAGTAGAACGTATCACCATAGTCTTTCTAGTCTCGTATATGAGTTTTATATCAAGAGCTTATTTATGTTTAGGAGCTAAACTTCACTATCTTATTGTAATCCACCTATATCCTCCAAAATCTGCTCACAAAGTGAAGAATATAAATAAACTACTGCAAAACCCTCCGGTCAGTAAATGTCACTTAGTGAATCGATTTTGGAGGGTATTCATTTGAATTTAAAAATTCTTTTACAGCCGAATAAGGATATTTTCCCAAAATACATATTTTACATATCGTATTTAGTAGGTTTTTTTTATCAAATTTAAGTTCATAAAGTAAAATAAATTTCTTTGCAATTTTGAGAAATTTTTACAGTTTTATAAATTATTGTACGATACAAAAGAAAATTTCTCATAAGTGGATAACTTTCTTAACAGTACGACGGGTGTTCAAAAATTTCTCAGTTCGGTAGTTAAAAATTGTTACTATCCTTTTCAAAATATTTTTATTTTTTGGCTTATTTAAATGAAAAATTGCGTTTATTATAGCAATTTTCTAAGGACATTATTTATTCTTATGAAGTCCTTTAAAACACCTGTTTACAGTAGCTATAACCTCCATATTTGTAGAAAATTAATTTCTTAGAGATAATTTTTTTAGCTTTGTTGGGGTTCCACATGGAAGTACATTTGGCCCTATTCTCTACAACATTTATACTTCGTACATTCCCGCATTCCTACCAACATTCAAATTTTTTTTTGTTATATTTTATTTATATTTGAGTTTTTTATTTTCTATTTAAATTAAAATGAAAAGTTCAATGTCCTTAAAAATAATTAGTGTAAAATTACCAGGTGTATAAGCTTAAATCCGCTGTTTTTTATTCAAAAAAAACGCATGTTTTTTTCATAGAAAGCAAAAAGAAATTTATTCAAAGTACTTGCCCTCGCTAGCTACACATTTTTCCTATCTCTCAGGCAATTTGCGGATACCACGCCAAAAAATTTCCTTCTCTTTCGAGGCAAACCACTCATCAAGCCATTTTCGGACGTTTTCGTAAGAATCGAAGTGCTGCTCAGCGAGCGCGTGGCCCATCGACAAAAACAGGTGGTAGTCGGAAGGCGCCAGGTCTGATGAATAAGCGGGGTGGGGTAGCACCTCCCAGTTGAGTGTCTCGAAGTAGTTTCGGACCATTTTTGACGTGTGCGATGGTGCGTTGTCGTGGAGGAAAATCAGCTTGCCATGTCTTTGTTGATAATTCCGACCTTTTTTCACGCAGAGCACGGTGCAATTTGATCAGTTGTTGGTGGTAGCGGTGGGCATTGACAGTTTCACCAGGTTTCAACATCTCATAGTAGACGATACCCTGCTGATCCCACCAAATGCACAGCATCGTCTTCCGTCCCAAGCGATTTGGTCTTGGGGAATATGTTGATAGTTGGCCAGGATCAACCCACGATTTCTTGCGTTTAGGATTCTCGAAAACTATCCACTTTTCATCGCCTATCACAATCCGATGCAGGAACGACTTTCTTTTTTTTCTGGCGAGCAAGATTTTGCATGTGTTTTGACATCGCTCCATCTGCCTATCGTTCAATTCATGCGGCACCCATTTTCCGATCTTCTCAATCCTCCCCATGGCACGCAGATGCATGGAAACGGCTGGTTGAATAATACCCAATTGCTCCGCGAGCATTTTTTGCGATTGGGTATCGTCTTCGTCTAAAAGAGCCTGCAATTGATGGTCCTCAACCTTCCTAGGCCGATTTGCAGTCCCAAAAGTCAAAATTGCCGATGCGATTCGGCAGCCGATTTCTTCAAATTGAAGCAGAAAAGCAGAGCTTCCCGCATATGCTCTTTTTCTGGCAAAAAACTAGACATGATTACCAAAGGAAAAATGTATGTTGTCGTACGAAATTGCTGACAATGTGCACTGATTAATGTTGACAGATGTCAAACTTATAAAAAAAATTATGGCGTACGCATGGTAGCTTAATCCGCTCACTCACGCCATCTATGACCAAACAGAGGATTTAAGCTTATACACCTGGTAAACTGATTTATTAATTAATTGAAAATAATTACATTGAGATGCACTTTAATTATAATTAATTTTTACCTTTTATATTATGATTGATTTTTGTTGGATCGAATTTCAATATAACGAAAGAAAATATTTACAATAAAATAAAAAATGGTATTGAATTCCCCTTTTCTTTTAAGGTCTGAATTCATTTAGGAAGGATTTTTCTGTTGAAGGTAGAAATTCTATCCTCCTTTAAAGAAATCAACAATATCCTATTAAATAGATATGAAACAAGATAGGATTATGTTGGTTTTTAAAAAAAAAATATATATTAAAGAATTGCCTTCTATTTGCACGGGTAAGTGGAAAATCGATTCCAACTTGTTCTGTTTCTTTCCCGACACATCTCTAACCATACCCACATACACATACATACAACTTTGGATGAGTGCATGTATAAAAATGCCACCATAAATACTCATAATATATATTTATATATTTATATACATTAGGAGGATATTCTCGTATAACATTATATGAGAATGAATGTAGGTTTAAAGCATGAAATGCCGGATGAATTTTGCTCCTGCGTTTCAAGTAGAACATGTCAAGGACTATAAGAGGATATGTGGCCATGTCTATGCCCCTGACAGGATCTCTGTTTATAAAAAGCTTAATGTGCATTCTCTCTTGTCTATAACAAAAACCCAATTTATGCTAGTAATATGTGGTTTAAAGAATTCCCTTAAAATATTTGCAACTAACATTCAATGTTGCTATATTTTCTCATATACGAGTAATGTTCATTTTCCATCAGTCATCCTTGTTTTTATTATTTTCTAACATGTAAAATTTTTCAAATAGATTTACAGTTTTTCTTTTTTTTTTTGTTAAATTATATTATTAAAAACGCAAAGTATTATAAGGCATCAAGAAGTTTTTTTGTTTTTTTTATTTTTTATTATTACATTTGACTTTTATATAAATCCAACTTAAAGAAAGAATTTTATTAAGGCTTTTAGGCTGAGAAAATTCTATTTTATGAACTTCTACATTAGGGAGAATACTATCATAACTTTTCAAAGGATTGAGTAGAAAAATGATGATCACATTTTGTTGAATTTCACAAACAGATAACTGGATCTGACACTATAGGGCAGAATGACCAAAAGCTTCCAATTCAATACTTTCGTTTTGAATTTGATGTTTTTTCTAGCTTTACTTTTATTTGAATAAAATCTAGAACTCTAGTACTCGTAGTTTATAACTAAATCTACACTATTTTTATTTATTAGTTTTTTTTCTATTCTCATATTATAAAAACCATTGGAATATTTAGAATGGAATTTTTGCTATGATAAATATATGCAGGAATTTTTCTAAGCTTTTATTGGATTTTCCTGAATGTAATCGAATGCTACGTAATGATAGACTCGCAAATATGAGTAGTGTAAGGTCATCGGAAATCGGTTCAGTAAGAGAATGAGTACATTTCGATTGAATGGAACGTGACGGACACATCTTCAATGGGTTGACATACAAATTAAGTGATATAATGTCTTCTTAATTGATGCATTCGACCATGTCATCATCGTTAAGCTTCAAGTTTCTTTGAACGTACAGCAAACTCTAAACAGTTCTAATTCCTTATAGTTCTAGTGAGTTACATACAATAAGCTTACCATATACACATATGCCTAAGCTTATATTTTGATGCCTTTCTAATGTCATTATATGGCTTCTATAAGTATGTATATATAGTTGGGTATTTTTATTAAGTAGAAATAATAATTTTCATATAATAGAAAATTCTACTTCGAATACTAGAAGGTCATACGTGTATGTATATTGTAGTTCTTCTTTTCTGTTTTCTTGTATACCTAATCTAATCTAGATAATATTTATGTGGTACTATAAAAATTGGTTTTTTGCCTATAAGAATCGTTTCATTATTTACTCAATAGGTTCAAATGTTAAATTGAATTTTTTATACAAGATTTCTATTTCAACCATCACAAATTGTTTTTAAGACATTTCCTTTTTAATAATATAGACTTATGTATTTTGTAGAGTTTGGCAAGAACAGTTCTATTATTTAAAAAAATGTATAAAATTTGGTATAAATTTGTTCAGAATTTTAATATTATATCCATAACAATGGATATAAATTATAAAAACATTCTACAAAAGTGGTAATTCTGCCGTAGAATCATTTCAAACCAAAATTTTTTCTTTGATAAGCGATCATATTTTTCTAATTTTAGAGTATTTAAAATTAGCTGAAATTAAAACACCAAATATGTGAAAGAATCATCAAAAATTCCCTCAAAAAGATCAAGTCTTGAAAGAAGTTTTGTGGTAACAATTTGAAAAATATCATAATTAGTAATAACTAAATAAAAAGGTTGTTAATATCTTAATAAAAAAATATATTAAAATCAATTTTACTTTTCAAAGCGCAAAATTAATAACTCTTTATCAATTATCTAAAGTTTGCTTATAAAACAATTCTGCAAAAATGGCAATATTTTCTTTATGAAAATTCAATTTTCTTTCTTAAACTCTATGATTAAAATTCTTCAGAAATCGTTTAACTCAATTTATTAAAATAATATTATTTTTGAAAAGTTTTCGTAAAAAATGCCTAAATATTTGTAAGCAATATTCCTAATAATAATAATAAACGTAAATTACTGCAAATTTATATAGAAATTATTTTTTATTATTTTTCAATCATTAATAACGGGTTATTAGTAAGAATTTCTTCGAAAACCCTATCGGATTGAATAATAAATAAACACATTATGGTAGAATTATAATTATGAGTTAGGCTTCAGTTTATGATATTATTTGTGACGCACTTAAAACCAATAATCTCACATAAGACATTTATTTATGGAGTGCAAATATTAGTACAAATCCTGTTTAAATACTGAGAAACCGAAATGGTTTATAGTCGAATATACTTTATCGCATAATCGATTGCTCAGTTATTTCAGCAGAGAAAATAGAAATTATTATAGTACACAGAAAACAAACAAAACTAATTGCTTTCCGTTATCCAGAAACAAATATGAACGATTATTTTCTCAATGAAAAGTTCTACTGAAAATTTCAATTAAAAATTTTTCGACTGAAATTCTTCGACTTTTTACACAAAATTTTTCCTGACAAGTTTTTTACTGAAAATATTTACTGAAAGTTTTTACTGAACATTTTTCTGAAAAAATTGTTACCGAAAGTTTTTATTGAAAATTTCTCTTACAAATTTCTGCTGAAAATTTTTACTGAACATTTTACCGAAAATGTTTACCGAAAATTTTACCGAAAATATTGCACCGAAAATTTTCAACGAAAGTTTTACCGAAAATTGGACCGAGAATATTGCACCGAAAATTTTTAACGAAAATTGGACCGAAAATTTTGCACCGAAAATTTTACCGAAAATTTGACCGAAAATATTGCACCGAACATTTGACCGAAAATTTTTACCGAAAATTTTTACCGAAAATTTTTACCGAAAATTTTTACCGAAAATTTTTACCGAAAATTTTTACAGAAAATTTTTACCGAAAATTTTTATTGAAAATTTCTCTTAAAAATTTCTGCTGAAAATTTTTACTGAAAATTTTTACCGAAAATTTTACCCAAAAATTTTTACCGAAATGTTTACCGAAAATTTGACCGAAAATATTGCACCGAAAATTTTTAACGAAAATTGGACCGAAAATTGGACCAAAAATTTTGCACCGAAAATTTTTACCGAAAATTTTTACCGAAAATTTTTACCGAAAATTTTTACCGAAAATGTTTACCGAAAATTTTTACCGAAAATTTTTACCGAAAATTTTTACCGAAAATTTTTACCGAAAATTTTTACCGAACATTTTTACCAAACATTTTTACCGACAATTTTTACCAACACTTTACTGAACATTTTTCTGAAAATTTTTACCGAAAATTTTTATTGAAAATTTCTCTTAAAAATTTCTGCTGAAAATTTTTACTGAAAATTTGACCGGAAATGTTTACCGAAAATGTTTACCGAAAATTTAACCGAAAATTTTGCAGCGAAAATTTTCAACGAAAGTTTTAACGAAAATTGGACCGAAAATTTTGGCCAAAAATTTGACCGGAAATTTTCAGCAAAAATTTTACCGGAAATTTTTACCAACAATTTCTACTGAAAATTCTACTGAAAATTCTACTGAAAATTCTACTTAAAATTTTTACTGAAAATTTTTACTGAAACTTTTACTGAGAAAATTTATACTGAAAATTTTCACTGAAATTTTTAATGAAAATTTTCACTGAAATTTTTAATGAAAATTTTTACTGAAAATTTTTACTGAAAATTTTTACTGAAAATTTTTACTGAAAATTTTTACTGAAAATTTTTACTGAAAATTTTTACTGAAAATTTTTACTGAATATTTTTACTGAACATTTTTTACTGAATTTTTTCCAAAGTTTTTTATTTTTTCTATACACTACTGTACAATTATGTATCCATAAATAAAATTTATTAACTTATACATGCATATTTCATTCATTCTATTTTTATTTATTTAATTTGTCCTCTAATTTTAACATTATTCTGGCTTCAACTAAGCCCGATACTGTAGAAATATTAATTTTCTCTCGTGTTTCTTTAATACTACCCTTAAGTTTAATGGAATCACGCAAAATGTCGTGTCAGTAACCTTAATTTTTTCTATATTATTTTTTTTTAAAATCATATTACACCGACTATTATTAAATATATTTTGTTTTTGTTTTGTCCATTTTGACAGCTATTTTTTTTTTACAGCTTCGTAAATGTTACGATAATTTTCATTTTTTATTCCATTTTCCTTAGTGTTCTTTTGAAAGCATCAAAAATTATGTGCTATTGACGGGAAAGTTATTTAAATTCATTTTATTATTATTATTTCTTTTTTTTTAGCATCGATTATGGAAAATAATCAATTTAGTTGAATAGCTTTCATTTAAGAATTTTCTATTCAAACTTTTATGATGGAAAATGTTAGAGCTGTAATGAAAGTTATCTCAATAAAAGTGATATGAAAGAAAATTTCTTATGCATCCCTTTATCGTCTGTAATAACACACCAGCATGGCAGTCACCATGCTATAAATAGGATAATACCAAAGTTCATCTTCAAATATTTTCAATATAAAAAATTTGTATAGTACAGCAAAAAAAATGCAATTTTTTTTCCTGCCTACAAAATCCTTAATACCTGAAATCTCACGGATAAGCTGCTGATTATTCAATCTTCTGATCTTTTCATGTATTTTCGTTTATAATAAAAAAAATCTTCGATTTTTTTTTTTCTAAGAAACTACGTTATTGTTTCGCTATTGAATACCGTTTTTACATAATATCCATGTATGCTGGAAATAATATTTTCTTATTCCTTTTTCTTATACTGTTCAATTGAGAATATCCTATCGTTATCATATAAGGATTCACATTGAAAGTATTTACAATTTGAATTTTTATACAAATATCTTTCTAGGCAATATAGCAAAATTTCCAATACTATCACCACCAGATGCACCAATTCGGTTTTATTTCGTATCGTTACGAGTATTGTCCCTTTTTTAGAACGACTAAGATTGAGCCCAGACCAAATGTTGTGTAATAAATGCTCGGCAGAAATACGAGTAACACAGTTGTTACCGGTATTGATTTTTTTTTCCACCTCCCAGATATGTGTTTTGTATAATATTTAAGTATTTGGGAAAAGTGTACATACGTACGAGTCATGAATAAGCTAGACTTTGCTTATAGAATCGAACGGCAACAAATGGGAACAATTTTTGCCTTGAAATTTGATTAGAAAAACACAAAGCAGAAAATTTATTTGCAAGTTGAAACCGAAATTTACTAATATTTATGCGTGAAAAATTTATGTTTCTCATATTTTGCTGCATTAGAAATGATATTTTGCAGTAGGGCAGCATTTATAGTTGGGAATTTACTAATTTCTATAGTAACAAATACCACTGAACAACTGTACAACCATTTAAGGAAATACTATCCATTGCAGAAGTACGAAAAGTCTCCATGTTTAGAGTTTGTGAGAAGCGGTGGGGAACCAGTTGAACTACGTGTATATACAAGGAAGACAAATTTCTGGCTACTTTGGTGGTTTCTTTTCCTTTACGTTACCATTGCCGTTTCAATGGCGAATACCACAATTTCCCACAGTATAGCATAGAATATCCTAACCATAACTGCAAATCTTTCTTTAAGTGGGCTCCTTCAGTTGCGGCGGAAGTACAAAGGATTGTGTATTCGGGAGGATAAAACACGAACTGTCGTCATACTATGCGGCCAACTGACATTCATTGTTCGCTTAATAAAATGATTGCCGTTGTTGTTATTCACTCGTAATTTAGTTATTCATATTAAACTAGAAATGAATAAATACGTGCACATGCATACACATACATACACATATACTTAAAACTAACTGCCATTCGAAAACGTTAGGGAAAATTTTAGTTCGGTTTCATATTCTTCTTGTTTTTCTTATTTAACCTGCAGCATAATATGCATAAATTGTATTTGTATGTGGGGAAAAAAAGTGGATCCTTATAATTGTATTATATTACTTGCTATGTTAAAAAACTATGCTACGGACAAAGTTTTTATGGTAAAAGTGAAAAGTAAATAAACATTTTACACCAAATACGAATAAGTTGGTTGACCATACCATTAAAATGCAATTTATCGTTTAACAAAGGAAGTTGCCTGCAGTCCAATGGAAATATTCTGATTTCGATTATCGATATACATAAATACATGCATAAGAGTATGAAAATAAGTAAAACAAATTTTTTTTTTTGGTTTAACAAGCAATTGTACGGAAGTGTTCTTTATCATTTGAATATTTTCTCAATAAATCTTTTCGTTGTTTTCTAAATTGCTATAAAACGTAAACTTTTAATAATATACTATGGGAAAATTTTAATATATAAAAGAGAAAATAGTATTAAATATTAGTATTGTATTTGTAACAGAAATTATTAGGAAAAAATTAGAAAATTTAGAGTATTTTTGTTAAAAAAATCTCTTTATTTCAGTAAAGAGTTATTCAATTTATTATTTGGAAAGTAAAGTTAAATCAAATACAATGTATCTAACATTTAGATTTTTATAAAAATTTTATTTAATAATATTACATAAATTTTGCCACTATAAAAAATATCTCTTTGAAGTAGTTTTTAATGACTAATTCGCAAATTTTTGGCTGTAATTTGACCATTACTTGGCGCATAATGATTTTGAAATACGAGGTCTGTTCAAAAACTATCGCGAATTTTGAATTTCCGCGGGTTACGTATATTCGATTTTCGATTTTTTGTGGCGTTATATTGGTACTCATGTCTCTCACTTATGCCGATAAGTTCGGCCATTTTGAATGTTCAGTTAATTTTTGACAGCTGCTTTGCTTGCACGTGTTTTGGCTCGTCTTCGATTTTTGCCCATTTTCGACCAAAAACAGTATCGCATTAACATTGCTAAGGAGCTTTTGGACTCTGTCCGCGACGACCCAAATTTGCTCTAGAGGGTCATAACTGGTAACGAATCATGGGTTTATGGTTATGACATGGAAACCAAAGCTCAATCATCCCAATGGAAGCTGGCGCACGAGCCAAGACCGAAAAAGTGCCAAGTTCGGTCGAATGTTAAGGTTTCGCGTACAGTTTTGTTTGATTGCAGGGCGTGCTGCATCATGAGTTCTTGTCACAAAAAAAAATGATTTTTTTAAGTGCTTCGAGGATTGGAAAAAACGTTGGCACAAGTGTATAATATCTGGTGGGGATTACTTTGAAGGAGACAAAATAGATAATCATGATAAAATAAATAACTTTTGAAAAAACACAAAATTCGCGATACTTTTTGAACAGACCTCGTATACTAAAATTTGAGGATTAATACGATTTGTGAATAGTTTTATAAGAAAAAGTCGAATAGTCCCCAAGTTGCATAGTATTGGAGGTCAATTGACATCATCAAATCTTTAAATTTTGCATGCTAAGAACGCTTTGAGCAACAAAAACTAATTTTTTCATGTTGTGGGGCTTGTGGTGCCATTTTTGTTAAACCACATATGGTCGTGTAAAAAAAAATTGTCTATCATACAAATTCTCTTCTTTTTTATTTTCAAATAAATGCGGGGCAGTGACACCTTCAACCCAAAATGCACACCAAACAGTCAGTTTTAGCGAATAAAATTACTTCCTCTTAATCACTTGTAGGTTTTTAGAGCCCCATGTATGTTAATTTTTTTTTTATTGACATATTTTGTAAGCTAGAAATGAGCCTCATCGCTGATGAAAATTTTGTTCATAAAATCAGCATTCAAGGTTGATTGTTCCAGTATCCAAACGGTGTATCTTCTGATCATTGACAAGCTCCAATTCTTACATAAATTGAACTTTGTATGGATGAAGATGTAATCCTAAATGCAAAATGCTCCATAATGTGCGCTGTAAGATAAGCCCAACGCCATGAATTCGATAAATTTTTCTTTTTGGCCACACTTTCATTAACAGCACCAGTATTTTCAGTAGACTTAACACATTAAGTTTCTTCAATTTTTTTCAGATGATAATCCTGGATGACATGGATAACCCCTTATAAAGAAACCGCCTATGAGTAATTTCTTTATTTAATCCAAGAATTTTTTTTATATAATAACATGGAAATCATCAAAAGAAAAAGTGTGAGACTCTAACCCACTAAAAACACTTTAACTGGTCACATTTCTACATCTCCTAATGGAAGGATCATCGGGCGTTACTTCGTAAGGTAGGTATTGCCTGATCTCACTACCATGCTGGATTATCCCTACCGACTTATTTCGATAGCCTCCTACGGCGTAGACATCGACAGTCTCTTAAGCCGTCCCCGAGCCCAATTTCATGGCCACCATATTCTCCACCGTTAGGGGTTAACAACACACTTCTGTGCCTCCTCTCTTTCCACTAAGAATCAGGTGCAGTAAAATAATATGCGCTCCGCTCCTGCCATCACACTATCACAAAAAGTGTAAATTGGGATAAACAGAAGCCAACATCACCATGCCGTCGATATATCCACGGATCCACCAATGGGATGAGACGATGACTTCATAGTTCACCATTAAGAGCAGTATCCCAACGACTTTGCAACCGCCACCTGGATTCTCTTCTTTCCGTCTTGCATCGCAGCACTGCATTACTTCGGCCTCTCCGGTGACACAATCTCTGTCGCTCATCTGCCAGAATTTCGATCGGTATCATTCCAGCCACAACACAAATGGTCCCGTATGATACCGTTTGGAATTCACAGGCCACGATGCAGCATCACGATCATGAGGCCAGGGGCCACGATGCAGCAGGTCACGATGCAGTGCCACGACCATGAGGCAATTTGACGTCTTGTAAGTGTGTGGGTTAGATGTAATCGGTCTTTGATTAGTTGGTTGGACCTTTCATAGGTGGTTAGGTTTTAGAGAGCATGTTAGTTTATTTTGAGAAATTATTGTATAAAAAGGACTTGGAAAATGTATCGAGAGATCTAAAATCTCCACAATGGAACGAATATTATTAGAAAAGAAATACTTGCTAAGTTGACATTCCGTTAGAAGATAAGGAATATTGGGTTGAACGTCACAGAAAAGGCACATGTTAAGACGATGGTTCCGAAAAAAGGGAAGAGATTTATATTAAACAATAGAAGTGTTAAACTACGTTGGGTTCCCGATCACGTTAGTATCCTCGGCACATAGCGGGCTGCTCAGCTGTTGGGGGAGACGCTCTTCCGCCCTGTTCCTACTGAAATTCCAAACTTGCCGCATCTACCAACCAAATGGCACTTAACACATTTAGCCATGCGTAGCCAGACTATCCCAATGGCGGAAGGCTTCTTTCCACACATTGGCCAAACACCATAAAACCGGTACATTCAACGACCATTCCAAAATTCTGAGCTAGGAAACTTCTGCTTTCCTCTTCTTACAGATGATTTCGTCTTCGATAACCAACCTTGTCCTTTATGCCATTCCTGTAATGATAGTTAATCCAGAATTTCTTTTTGAATAGGACTCCATCTATTGTATAGCTCATACATTCAACAACTCCTTTCACAAGTCCTTTCTTTAATTTTCTAAAGGAAACTTTTGATTACTCCTTTCAACAAACGATCGAACAGTTTCTTTAGACAAGCTTGGAATGCTAACCCATACGTAACATGAAGTCGCCAAAGGGCCTCATGGTCGTGGCGCTACATAATTGCCTCAAGCTCTTGTCTCAAAGACCTTACAACAAAAACACAAAATATTGATTCTGCTGGTAATCGATTACCATAGACATAGTTCTTATTGTTGTGGGTCAGTGTCATTTATAGATACGAAATTCCCAAATAATGATAGTTCCCGAAAAGGAGAGCTTTAATTTTTATTCATATCACCTTGTGTGTGCGTTCCAACGCCAAAATCAAAAAACTAAATTTACGAAAGTTACGTTTTTAAATTTTTCATAGAGTCCTTTAAACTTTGCTCATCCACCATGCGTACTACGAGTACCTTCACTGATTAAACTGTTGACAATTCATTTTAGCATAGTTTAAATGTATACTCTTATAATTTCATTAACTTTTATCAATTCATTTTGAGCCGATGATAATCAAATTCTCTTTTTAATGGATAGTGAGGAAATTATATAAAAAAAAGATTTGTTCAATTTATTTACCGAAAAAACAAAACAAGCGGAAAATTGCACATAAAATTAAATTATAAATGGCCGAAGAACTGGTATGTGGGTAGAATGGGTGCAGTGCCCAATCATGCAAATGTCTGCCATTCTGAATAAAAGTATACAATGGACAGTCAGCGTCAACATTTACTCATAAATACGGTTCGCTCGCCCATCGACTATTTGCTCTTTTTGAATATGCAAAAACCTGATTTCATATTTTGTGTATTTAAATAATTACTCACAATTATTTATAAAAACCTATATGCAATTATAAAGAAAAATACAATAAATTATTTTTAATCCGAAATTTTCTGTATGATATTTTTTTTGTTGAATGGCTGATAAATTAAATTATCTTATAGCATATGTCAATTTAATTGTTTCAATGATTTAATTTGGATTTTCGTATTTAATTTGATTAAAATGATTTTATTTCAATGATTTTACTTTAAATAATTTTATTTTTAAATTTTACGCTTATAATTTTATTGAAAAAACTTTTGACAGATAATTTTTTTAACCTTACAAATGTTTAAATCGGAATTAAATTTATACTAAATACAGGGTGGCGAAAAATGAACATTGTGGTTTGAATTTCTTATAACAACATTTAATGAAGCGATAATTAATATTTGGATGTTTTCAATAAGTATAGTTTAATAATGGGAATTATTTTTGGTGTAATTATGAAAAATGATATTTCGTAAGTGGTGGCCATTTTCTGCTGCGCACATTCGTGCTCTTTGCAAAATATTTTCCATAACCTTTTACAAAATTTCAGCTGTTATGCTCAAGATTTCATTGCGAATGTTAAATTTACCAACCTCAATATCTTATTTATAATATAATTTTTAAAATAATAATAAAAAACAATTAAAATAAAATTTTCATAAGGATTTTGAAGCACAACGTTGATTTTGCGCCACCCTGTGGTTTCTATTGTATATTCGAATAGCAAAGGTTAAAATTGTTTTTTTTTTGTAGAAAAATTTATTATTGTTCATATTATTTTATAGAACGAAATTTTTAAAGAAATCTTTTATTTTAGACGTTATTTTTTAAAGTGATATTATTGAAAATTCCTTAACATCAACCAGGTCCGATGTTGCCTTCAGCCCAAAATCAACATCAAATACGAGGTCTATTCAAAAAGTATCGCGAATTTTGAATTCCCGCGGGTTACGTATATTCGATTTTCGTTTTTTTGTGGCGTTATGTTGGTACTCATTTTGAATGTTCAGTTAATTTTTGACAGCTACTTTGCTTGCACGTATTTTGGCTCGTCTTCCAGTTTTGCCCATTCCAAAAAATGGATCAAAGAATTTGTTTTGGGAACAAGAAAAAGTCACAGGGGGCAAGATCTGGGGAATAGGGTTACTGTGTGTTGTTTTGGTAAGAAATTCGGGCACAAGCAAGGATGCGTGAGCAGGGGCGTTATCATTGTGCAAAAGCCTATTTTTGTTCTTTCACAAATCCGGGCGTTTCTATCGGATTGCTTCCTGCAACTTGCACGTAACTTGCAGGTAATATTCCTTATTGACCGTTCTACCCTGTGGCAAGAACTCATGATGCCCCACACCCCTGCAATCGAAGAAAACTGTAAGCAAAACCTTCACATTCGACCGAACTTGGCGCCCTTTTTTCGGTCTTGGCTCGTGTGACAGCTTCCATTGGGATGATTGAGCTTTGGTTTCCACGTCATAACCATACCCCTATGATTTGTTACCAGTTATGACCCTCTGGAGCAAATTTGGGTCGTCACGGACAAACCCCAACAGCTCCTTAGCAATGTTAATGCGATGGTGTTTTTGGTCGAAAATGGGCAAAAATCCATGACGAGCCAAAACACGCGCAAGCAAAGCAGCCGTCAAAACTTAACTGAACACTCAAAATGGCCGAATTTGTCGGCATAAGTGAGAGACATGAGTACCAACATAACGCCACAAAAAATCGAAAATCGAATATACGTTACCCGCGGGAATTCAAAATTCGCGATACTTTTTTCGAGATCACTAATTGATCCAGTCCCCCTAAATTTTTTAATTAATCTCTTCACAGTTGATGATGTTAAATCACTATTCCGACTATATTTTGTACTAAGTGAACTGTAACTGTCAAACCTTAATTATTTTTAAAAAATATTGCTCAACAATAAAAACGCATTGTTCTTTCGTATAGCGATCCATTTTTAAAAACCTTGAACTGTCAGCTGTCACGCTATCTTTTTTTTCGTTGGCAACACTTTACCGTACAAATGGCGCAAAATTCAAATCTTGCGTAAAATGTTGGAATTTAAGTGAATTGTTAAATTGTTTTTTTTAAACTAATTTTTTAATTAATTTATATATTTTGGTTAAAACTAAAAGCTTATTATTGTGTATGCGATTATTACTCACCAAAACTTATGTCTCTCTTTTTCAAATATGTCTCTCCATGGAACCATCGGTAGGTATTACTTCACAGGGACCAGACTTGCTTCAAGCCTATTATCCTATCTAGGGCTGCAGGCTGGTTTTTCTTTCATTTTTTCCTTATAATCGAGGTTCTTACCTAAAATATAATATATATAACCTGAAATATAACGACGCTCTTCTGGGACATGTGTTATACAAAGATTTTCTAAAAAAGCATAACTCGCATTCTCAATTATGGGAGGATAAGTTGGATATATCTCATCATCCTTTAGCGATATGGGTATACTTGCAAGTATATTAGGAATTAGGTGACGTGCCCATTTTCCTTTAGTCGATAAATCCCAGTGTCGTTGCTATCTCAACACTGTCTCGTTTCTTTCTTACTTGCTGACGGTGAGCCGATAGACTTCATTTCGCTTCTGTAGTTAATGATAGATCCTGGCTATCTTATTATACAAAGGCTTGATGACAGCATCATACAAAATAGTACGAATGATCTCGACACTGAAGTGCGATCCGTAGATATACCAAAATCACCTGACGCTTCCACGATTCGATAACCATAGCTTCTAACCAAATAAGGCCTGCGTAGAATAGTATTCTCGTAATAACAATGAGCAGAAGAGCCTTGTCAGGAATGATCCCTGCTAAGGTATTCACAACCCAATTTGCCTTGCTCCTTATAAGACTTGTAGATCGATATGTGTTTGATAGATTTTTTCTAAAGTGGTAGTTTTGTTCCTTCTCTCCTCTGAGCCGTATTTATTGATGTTTGTTGTATACGTGTGCGCTAAAAATTAAAACTTTAATCTTAAACAAAAAACACAAAAAACATACTCAAAGCAAATGTTTATGCTTAAAAATATTTTCACTTAATTTATGAAAAAAACAAACAAAAAGGAATCTTTTATCAAAAAATATTTTACTCAAATCACTTTAAAAATAATTGAAGAAAATAATGCAATTAAAAATTTTTTCTTAAAAAAAATGAAAGTTTTAAAGATAAAATTAAAAACTGAGTTTTAAGATATATTTTTATTATGTAAATATTTAATTAGTTGGTGAATTGTAAATTGATAATAATGATTTGTTTTTTTATTATATTTTTAGGTGTGTGGTAATGCGCTTGGGGGGCGCCCCCACCAGTGGAGACCCCCTAACAATGAGCGCAGCGGGCAACGATTATGCAGAACTATGCGATTTGGGTCCATCACGTTGGAGTTCGCGTGGCTATCATCCACCGCACAGTTCAATTCATCATCATTCGTCATCATCGTCTGGTGTAGCTGGTGCACCATCGATACCAACCGGAAGTCATATACGTTCGAACAGTTTCGAGGCGGAAGATATCGTTGGTCCCGGCAGTGTTGTTGGCCCGTCTGGTGTTTCAACGGGAAGCGGCCCATATGGTATAAGTACTCGTATTGGCAACAGTACAAGTTCATTACGTGGCCGTTCAGGTCTCTACTATTCTCCACCAGGAACATCGTATACGATAGTCGAAAGGCCACACTCTCCACATTATTATTACAATACGGCTGGGGCACCGTCAAAAGGTGGTTCGCTACCCGGTCGAGGCAGTTATTTAAGTTCGTCATCATCCAGCCATATACCAGGCTCATTAGGTGCCAGCTCAGGCTCAGGTGTTGGCGTTGGAGTTGGCGTTGGCGTTGGAGGTGGCAGCGGTGCCAGCGGTTCGGGAACTGTTCCCAACTCAACGCGACACAATGGCAAGAAAAGACCGATCTCTCCCGAACAGGTTATACGAATGTTCGGGACGACAACCTCATCTTCAGTTCCTACAAGCTATCATTATAGCAATGGCACAAGGGATAGGGGGCGGCGAAGTCCTGCTAGTAGCCCACCATCGACAACCCATCAGGTTCGTAAAAATCAAATCGATTTATTAACAATAATAATACCAAAATTTTCTTCGATAATCTTTAATAATTAAAATGAAAATTTTCGAAATTGATTGAAATTTTTTTTATTGATGAATAAGAATTGAAAAAAAAAAGTATTATAAAAGAATCTAATTTTGAGAAGATAAACCAAAAAAGATGGCATTGCTGTTATGAAAGAATTCAAATTTAATAGAAGAGGATGGTCAAGGATCAGTTGAGAATTATTTAAACTGAAAATGCAATGCCATAAAAATGTTATGAGCAAAAAAAAAAAAGAAAATCTATAAAAATGAAATGAAAATTTTCAAGGTTGGTCAGATGGGTCAGGTGGGTTAAGCCAGATATAGAAATCGTACGCTCTCATTTCTTTATGCCATTCCTTGAAGATTTCTTAAATCCGCCAGCCCCTTAAAAAATATTGCATTCTATTTTCTAGTTGCATGACTAAATACTTAACCAAATATATATATACCTACACACATATACAATACATATTCACACACACACACGTTTATCGAAAATATATCAATAGAAATCATTAATTTTTTCATGCTTACCCTTCTTTCCGTTTTAATTGGAGTTTTTTTCTTTCTTAATCGGATTTTATTTAAATTTGCATATATAATCATATAGAAAAACTAACGCAAACATTACCAATAATTAATTAGGATATTTTAGCGAAATACTATAACATATAACACATAATCAAACTTATAACACATAATATAAAATGCGACTTTTTTTAAAGGATTCTATTTTTTTTTTGTCAAAAAAATAATTCCGTTTTTTCTAGTGTGATTTTGGGTTTATTATATTTTTATTGATAAAACTTTAGATAGTTTTAGTAATAGTTAATTTTTTTTTATTAAAATAATTACTCGTAAACTAATTAATTTTTTTGTTTTATTTTTCTGTTGCGTATCCTCCAATTTGGATATGGTTTTTGGTAAATTGTGATCGATAACATTAGGTGTACCGTGATCGTGACCGGGATCGGGATCGAGATCGGGATCGGGATCGTAGCATACCAAATATCCATGAACTATCAACAAGAACGGTGACAATGTCGCGTGATCAGCAACCCGATGGTAGCCATGGTTTTGGTATATGTGTTAAAGGTGGCAAAGACTCAGGTCAGTATTGATTTTTATGTTATTGTATATATGAATAATCAATAATATAAACTAGAAAATATCCAATAATTATTTTGAGGTATTTTTATTAAAAAAACAACAACAAAAAAAGTGGTGAACATTGTAATAAATTGAATTATCCAATTTGTTCTTTGGAAAGTAAAGTCAAATAAAATATATTTTTAATTAAAAACTATAATTCAAAATAATTTTTTTTATATTTTATTATGATTATTTAAGATTATAAAAATTTTCTAAT
Organism: Atherix ibis; assembly: GCA_958298945.1. Lineage (NCBI taxonomy): Eukaryota > Metazoa > Arthropoda > Insecta > Diptera > Athericidae > Atherix > Atherix ibis. The sequence goes on along the minus strand of OY282605.1, from coordinate 21,020,023 downwards.
GAAATTGAACAAAACTTCTTGCAGGACTTAATCTTTTCGAGGTGATTTTTTTTTTGCATATTTCAGTCTCTAATTCAGCCATTACTTGATGGATAATGATTTTTAAATAATCTTAAATTTTAAAAATGTCTGCAAAAATACGATTTATTAGAAAAAACTGATCATTTTAGATGCAAACTACTATCACCATATTACTCGCCCTAAAATTGTTTTACTCAAAAAAAACCAAAAAAAAAACCAAAAATCTTTAAGTTTAAATAACAAAAAAAAAAATGGTTATTGAGCTCCAAATTGATGGAAACGGTCAAGGAAATAACACCTTCAGATCAAAATACACATCAAACAGTAACTTTTTGCGGATTAAATGACTTTTTCACAGTTGCTTGTGGGTTTTTCGAGCCTCATAAACGGCAATTTTATTTATTAACATGTCCACCAAAGTAAAAAAATGAGTCTTATTACCGAAGAAAATTGATCCTTCGACAGCTCAAAATTTTCTGCACTGCACAATCACAATAATTATAATAAATGAATTATTATAAAATGCCATTTTGTCATATCTTTTGTTGATACGAGGGTCGTTCAATAAGTCCTTAGAAAAAGATGAAAAAAAATTGTTTTTTAAAAAAAAAAATTTATTTTTCAACATAATGTCCTTTTAGCTCTATACACTTTTCCAACCGTTTTTCCAAAATTTTTATCCCGTCCAAAAAATAGGATTTCGGAAGTTCTGCAAAATACTCATCCGTTTGAGCAATGACGTCCTCGTTGGAAGTGAACCGTCGTCCGCCAAGCCATTTCTTCAGATTGGGGAAAAGAAAATAGTCACTCGGGGCCAAATCTGGTGAATAAGCGGGATGCTGCAACAATTCCATTCTCAATTCCACAATTTTGGCCATGGAAACAGCGCAGGTGTGCACACGCGCATTGTCCTGATGCAAGAGGATTTTTTTCTTCTTCAGATGGGGCCGTTTCTCTTTGATTTCCTCGCTCAACCGTTGCAATAACGACGCGTAATACGCTCCTGTTATTGTTTTTCCTTTTTCCAAGTAGTCGATAAAAATGATGTCCAGCGAATCCCAAAAGACCGTGGCCATCACCTTGCCGGCCGATGGCACAGTTTTTGCCTTCTTCGGAGCCCGTTCACCCTTGAAAATCCACTGTGATGACCGTCTCTTCGTTTCTGGAGTGTAGTAGTGTATCCGGGTTTCGTCCACAGTGACATATCGACGAAGGAATTCGGTAGGATTGCGATGAAAGAGTGCCAATATAGCCTCAGAGTCCACTAGACGATTGCGCTTATTCTCCTCTGAGAGCAAACGCGGCACCCATCTTGCCGACATTTTTTTCACAGACAATTTTTCATGCAAAATTGAAGCGACTGTACCTTGTGATATGCCCGTGGCCTCAACTAATTCGCGCACTTTAATTCGCCGATCGTTCAAAATCAGATCGTGGATTTTGTCGATGATTTCAGGAGTAGACACCTCAACTGGGCGTCCTGAACGATGTTCACCTTTCGTGGATGAACGGGCACGTTTAAATTCATTCACCCAATTGTAAACCATCGCAAACACATATGTGCCATGAACTGCATCCAACTCGGCTTTGATTTCTTTCGGGCTTAAGCCTTTCGAATAGAGATGTTTGATGACAGCCCTAAACTCGCTTTTTTCCATTGTTATGCACAAATAAATGTCGTTAACTTTAATCGACGATAGAAATTGACCTACGCTATGGATCGAGATGAAATTTTGACAGCTACTTACAAAAAAAAATCTTTACCGACACTACGAGCGCAATTTTTCGGATCTTCTAAGGACTTATTGAACGACCCTCGTAATCCGTCCTTTTTTCAAGCAGAGCACGGTGCAATTTGATCAGTTGTTGGTGGTAGCGGTGGGCATTGACAGTTTCACTAAGTTTTGACATCTCATAGTAGACGATACCCTGCTGATCCCACCAAACGCACAGCAACGTCTTCCGTCCGAAGCGATTTGGTCTTGGCGAAGATGTTAATGGTTGGCCGGGATCAACCCACGATTTCTTGCGTTTAGGATTCTCAAAATATATCCACTTTTCATTGCCTGTCACAATCCGATGTAGGGACGACTTTTTTTTGTCTGGCGAGTAAGATTTCGCATGTGTTTTGGCGTCGCTCCACCTGCCTATCGTTAAATTCATGCGGCACCCATTTTCCGCTCTTTTCAATCTTCCCTATGGCACGCAGATGCATGGAAATTACTAGTCACGTTCCATCTATTTAGAAGAACATTTACGCCTTATTCATAATAACAGTATCGAAAGTGTTCAAAGAGGAATAATTCTTATATTTTGGATATATTTTTCTGATAAATTGGAAATATTATTTTTTATGGTTAAAACGCTTTTTTACATGTAACATAGTGATAAATTATTTATTTCATAATAAATCCATTTATCTCTTGTTGCTGTTTATTTTGATGTTGATATTAAATGCGCTACTATTTTGGATTTTGTTTTTTTTTTCGTTTTTCGTCCTTTCCATTTTCTATAAATTATCTTTTGTATTCGTCTTCACGGGATAATATTTGGATTCTGGCGTTTTGTAATGTTGATGGCTCATTGACGTGGAAAAATAGGTGTCGGTGTATATATTTCAAGGATCGAAGAAGGCTCTGTTGCTGAACGTGCTGGTCTTCGTCCTGGTGATACAATCCTAGAAGTTAATGGTACACCATTTACTTCGATTAGTCATGATGAAGCATTAAAGGTAATTTTCTAAAATATTTACTTTACAATTTTGAATGTTTTATTGTAAAATATCGCATGTTTGTTTGTTGATGTAGATTTTTTTTTTTAAAATTAACTGAAATTACTTATAGAAAAAATTTACTTTATTGTAATTTTTGTAGTTGTTGAATGTTTGTGAATGAATATTACTATTATGAAAGTGTATTTTTTTAAAACAATTTTATTAAATTTAATAATAAAAATTATTAATTAAATTGATGTAGGCAATAAAAAAAAGATAAAAAAGATTTTTCTTAATTAAATTTGCTTACTTTTAGCAAAAAAAAAATTCGTCCGTAAACATTTTCACAAAAGTTAATATCATTAAATAAGAGCAAATATTGTAATTGATTGATCACATATCAAAATATAAACGATTCCTTTCTGAGTGGTTTTATTATATATTGCAACTAAAAAAAAAATTGATTTGTGACAAAATTTAAATATTTTTTATTTACTCTTATTTGATTATATATTCTCAAAATTAAAACTATTGCAAATTTTAATTTATTTAAAAATTAATTAGATGGAATTTTTTTTTAATCCACAAATATTATATTTACACATATACATATATGTATGTATATATTAATTATTTTTAAAAAATAGGTTTTGTAGTTATGAAAACTATTTTTTCTCTCGATTTTCTTATGAGCACAATTTTAATATAATGCAAAATTCATTTAATAATGCTTTATGAGAACGCAAGTTTTTATTCTTTATTTAAAGAACAGTGATTATTATAAAAGAAAACTGATAAAAAATTTCAAAAAGAATATTTTCATTCTTATTTAATTTTATTTATAATAATTCGACTGTGTAGATGTAAATATGATTTGTAATATATTACAAAAAATGGAATTTATAATCTGCCCCAAAATAGAAATTGGAATATATTTGTAGCTTTATTGCGTTGGTTTGCAAATTATCTATTTAAAAAAAACACTATAACGAATATATTAAAAACTAATAAAATTAAAAATAATACTAAAAAATTGTATGAACTGCCAATATTTTTAAAAAATTATTGCTATTGTATTTTTGATAAAAGTTGAATTTATTTATATTTTATTAAGATATATTTTGTATAAGAAAAACACAAAATTGCAAGTAGTCAGCCTTAATTTATTTTTACATACGAGGTCTGTTCAAAAAGTATCGCGAATATTGAATTTCCGCGGGTTGCGTATATTTGATTTTCGATTTTGTGTGGCGTTATGTTGGTACTCATGTCTCTTACTTATGCCGACAAGTTCGGTCAGTTAATTTTTGATAGCTGCTTTGCTTTCATGTGTTTTGGCTCGTCTGAACATTCAAAGTGGCCGAATTTATCGACATAAGTGAGAGACATGAGTACCAATATTACGCCACAAAAAAATCGAAAATCGTAGATGAATTCAAAATTCACGATACTTTTTGAACAGACCTCAAAAAGAGATGTGAATGAATATAACACAAAAAATGGAATTTAAAATCTGTCTCAAAATAGAAATTAGAATATTTTTATGACTTTATTGCGTAGGTTTGCAAATTATCGATTTTAAAAAAAAACCACTATAACGAATAAATTTCTTAAAAAAAAAATAGAAATTAATTACTATGAAAATTAAAAATAATTGTACAAAATTATTAAATCTGAAAATATTTTAAACAAATTTTTGCTATTAATTTTTTCGATAAAAGTTGAATTTTCTTAAATTTTATCAAGAATAATTCTATTTTCTTTTTTGTAAGAAAAAAAAACAAAATTGCAAGCAGTAGGGCCTTAATTTATCTTTACATACACTTAACAGATTGAAAAGTTACTAATTCTGCCACAATTTTTATGCAACAATTACACGCACGTGCATTTTGACGCACGCTCGCATATAAAACAGCGTTACATTCAGTTTACGTACTTTAACTTGGTACGCTGTCATTTTTTTGAAGCAGTGCGTTGGCTTTTGAAGCAGTGCGTTGTTTTGAAAAAGTTACTGTGACTCATGCTTTGCCGCAGATGACTTCAAATTCTTGCGCACTTCAAAGTGCGGTGCGTCGGAATTTCGCTGTACAAAAAGACTATCTTACGTGCAGCTTTTTATGGTTGACTATCTAAATTTTTTAATAAAATCAATTTTAAATGAAAGACGCCAAATTCGCATAAATTTAGGAATTTCAATACATTATAATAGGAAAAAAAGCAATAAAGTCCCCGCCGTCTGCAGTTTCTTTTTATCACTCAGAAGGGAATTAAATTTAGGAACTTTTTTTTTTGTTAATTTAGTGTTCAAAAATTATTAAAATTTATGTCTTATTAAAATAACCAAAAACCCAAATTTATTTATATAATTTCTCAATTTACTATTTTCATTTGCTGGTGTTAGTTTTTTATTTGCAAAAAAAAATTATCCCTTCTAAAAGCAGTGTGGTGAATTGTGTGCATGATCAAAAAAGCTTAAGATAAAAGTGACTAAACTTTCAATTCAACTAATAAATCATTCCAATTCAACTATTAATAATAATTTAAAGTAAAAATATTTATTAAAATGTAGAGTTTTTGGAAAAATTATTATAAATAAATTTCTTAAGTAATTCCCATTCAGAAAAGTCAACAACATTTGAGAATAAATTTTTAAACTTGTAGAATTTAAAAGAAAAAACTCATAACCTAAGAAGAAAAAAATTTATTTTTTCCAAAATTCTAATTTCAATATAAATTTCCATAAAAATAAGCTAGAGGAAAGAACAGATTGAATTATTCTAAAATATTAATAAATTCAAGAATTTTTTCCCTCCCCCATTTGATCAGATACGAGTATTCTCCTTTGAATAACAAATTACTTTGGGTAAAATTCTTTTTGTTATCCCCCGTTTAAATTTATGGTTATTTGGGAAAAAGGTATATTCACCACAAAGAAAGGATTTGATAAAAAGTTACAAAATGTAAACAAATCGATAATATAAATGCTTATTTTTCTATTTGGAAACTTTTATTTTTGCTGAATATTAAGTTGAGTTATTTTCTTATTGCTGAATACTGAAATTTATTGTTGCCAATTTGATTGATTAATCGGAAATAGTGTAATTAAATGCAAAGAAGAGAAAGAAGGTTCTAACAGAACTAATTTAGTAATATTTTATTTATTATTTTTAACTAATTCTATAATAGATATTATTTGAACGCATGCAAATTACTAATAGTAGACAGTCTATACTAAAAGTAATTAGCTTTTTGAATAAATGGTAATAAAATATTGGTTTAAGTGATTAATTTTAGATTTTCGCAGTTTAGATTTTGTACCAAATTAGTACTATTTGAATTTAAAAAAAAATACAAAATAAAAGTGCAGTGTGTGGCAGAAAAGTTATGGGACTGATTTTGTTGCAACCATTTTATTTAGTTAATTTTATACAGCAATGCTATATCCTTCAAAATAATATCCTTGGAGGCAGCTATACATTTTCACTGTCCGTAGCAGTACTGGAAGGCTTCAAAGTACTCCTTTGGATATTATTGACAGAAACTTTTAAGTGTTTTTTATCTTAGGGGAAAAAAACTCAGACGGTCTAAGATAATATGAATAGGGAGGCTAGGGAACGAGTATAAAAACTATTTTTTCCAACAATAACTCATTGACTGAGGTGACTGCGTGTCAGTAAGCACTGTCAGGCTATTGTATCCAATTTTTTGCAATCACCGATTTGATACGAATAACCCTTATTCTAGAGTCTCCCAATGATTTTTTTATAAATTATTTGGTTGCTAGCTTATCCTAGAGGCACAAATGCCTCAGCTCAGAGCACCTTCAACTCCTCAAATAGAATTATTCAAAGTTATCGACACACAGCTCTCAGTTAGTCTGTGACATCTTTATCTTTTGCTCCTTTGCCATCTTCTTGGCAAGGGGACTTAGATACCTTCTCTATCAATAAAAAAAACCTTCCTTCATTTTATTACCATCTATGGCAAGTGGCTTTTGCATGCCTAATCTACCATACCATCTTTATTAATCTTCCTTCGTGTTCTATGCATGAAGCTATCAAATTTAAGTCCTTCTAATCTGTCTCTACAACCTGTAAACCACCCCTTGCATCTGGTCCTACTCCTGTACCAGCTATATCCATCATAGGTTCAGCTGTTGCTAACAATCATTTCAATATCCTCGTGGTACCCGTTTTGTCTAAAGAGTATTTGGTTGGTACTCCCACTCAAAAAGCTATAGTAAGGAACCTTGTAAATTTTGCGGTAGTACTAGGAGGGCTCAGAACTGCAGGTTCGTAGGACACATCTGGTATTGATTACTGTTTGATCATTCTGCCAAAAGAGACCCCTTTGCGGAATGAGGAACAAAAACTGTTCCAGTAATTTAAACCATCCGAATAGTGGGGGGACGGGGGTGAGGAACAAAAACAGTTACAACTAACTTAAACCAGCCGACGGAATTCCATTTTTCCGAAGATAGAAAACTCGTTGAAAGAGATGTGGTAGGAGGTGGTGTCATAATGGATCATCCAAATGATCAGATGCGAAGAATCCTTATTCTTAGTCTTTCAAGGACTCTCTCTTCAGTTGCATGATGCAGCATCCAAATGATCTGATGCGAACAATCCTTATTCTGAGTTTGTTAAGGACTCTCTCTCTTTATTCAGTTGCAATATTAGTCAATAGTTTGGCCTCACAAGAGCCTCACTGGTATCACATTTTCATCAGTCTTTAATATGGAAGGTCTCCCTGAGTAAGGTTTGCCTTACACCGTCAAATTTCGCTGTTCTATTTATTTTTAACGCACTACAAAAACACAACTGCACTTATCAAGCTCTATAGGTTACTGTAGTTACTGAAGGAATTAATGTATGTCTAGTACGGACTGGCCTACTAGCTACGTGGAGGAGAATTTTGCAATGTTGCCAGATCGCTCTCAGGGATGCCGGTGCCATTACTTTTCGGTCACACTTAGTACATATTTTTGTGTGCTTTCTCAGCACATATTTAGGCTTTTCTTTATGTAAAATTGCTTAAAATTATGCAAACAACAGCTTATTATATCCTGATAAAAAAAAAACACTACAACCATTTTGATTTATATCATTTTCATAACCACGAATATTATAACCATTATTATTATATGTAATAAAAAATATTCATTCAGCATTTAATCATATGTAAAAATATACATTACTTATTTGCTTGTAACAATTGTTCAAAAGAAATTAATTATTTTTTTTATGTACATAAATATAAAAATACTTTAAAATAGTATTAATAATTTTTTTTAAAAATAAATAGAATACAAAGAAAAAATATATATTTTTACTAAGCAATAACAATTTTCAAAGATGAAAAAAAATTACCAAAATTTTATGAAGACAAAAAAAAAACGATAGATTGAAAATAATTTAATTTAAAAATATTTTAAAACGATGTAAAGAAAAAATTGGCAATAGAAAAAATAACTATATATTTTATTTTCAATAAGTTCTAACACTTTATTCATCCTTTTTACTTAAAATATTTCTTTCAATTTCAATTTCAATTTCAAATTTAAATCAAATTTTCAGTTTTCTTTTTTACAAAAAAAAAAAAATAAAAAATAAAAAACAAATTCATTCAAATTTTTCTCAATATTATGTTGGAATTATTTGCAAAAAAAAACCCCCGATATTTTCTTTAAGTTTAATTTTTTCTTATAGTCCGAAAATATGTATATAGTATTTATTAGGAAAATTAAATTTTCTATAAGAAAAAAAAAGGAATTTTCTGTAGATCCCCTGAAATAGTCTAACTTTTCTAATACTTATAAACAATTCAGTAAATGAATATCCTTTTTCCGAGAATTACATCTTATTTACAACTCAACGCTTTAAGGCAACTTTCCAAAATAATATTCAATTGAATCGATTTGAAAATCAGTTCTCCAAGAAGCACGAAAATATGATATTTTTTAATCATACTAATAATATTTTCTTTCAATAATGCATGAAAATTTTTTTCCAATTTTCTAACAAAAAAAATAACAAAAATATTTTTTTTTTGTCCAACTATTTTCCAATAATTTTAAATCAATTTGTATGTACCAGAGTGAATTTTGTATTTTATTTCAATAATAAAATTTCATAAATAAATGAATCTTTTCCAAAAAAAACAACTCGTTTTCTTTATTGAATGAACTTTTTCTTTATACTTAATCATAGAATGACATATAAAAATTCAAGAATGAAAAATAAAAGTATGGAACGATTTTAAAAGATTTTCTATTTTATTTAAAATTTATTACAACAAAAATTGAATGCGCTGCACTGCAACTAAACTTATTATTATTCGTACATAATTATTATAACTAGAATGTATAGAAAAAACTTTTTCAAAAAAAAAAAAAAAAAACTATGGTTTATGCTAAATTTTTATTAGATTTTCTTTTTTTTTCTGAAAAAAAACTATAATTGGTTATTATTTATACAAAAAAATTTTAATATTATGTAACAATATTTAGTACAGAAGAATATGATAAGAACAATAATTTATATTATGCACCTGAGAATTAAAAATAAAAAAAATTCTATTATATTTAAAATACTTTCGAAAGCACTCTGAATACATTCATTAAATTAAAAAAGGAAATGATTTAAAACACATTCACAAATAGTTTTGCTTGTTTAAAGAAAACTTCTAAATTTTATTTATTCACATGCACATACACACAATTGAAATAAAAATAATTAAAAAAACACACAAAATCCATTATTTTCCTAATAATAATAAGGGAAAAAGTCAATTTTAATTAGTCAAATTTTTAAAAATAATCGAAATTTTGAATCTGTAAACTTTCTTTTGGTTTTTTCTTGAACCCGTATTTTCTTCTTCGATTTTATAATTTCTGTTAATTTTTTTTTTAAATATAATTTCCTTTTAAATTTTATTTATTTTCCCCATCCTGTTTCTATCTTTTCTTGTTTCTTCTATTGCCACATTTTTTTCTTACACAGAGATGTGTGCAGATATTGAAATCATCACGTCAAATCAGTATGACGGTACGAGCGCCTCCAACATTGAATTCTGCTGCGCCACTGCATGGATTTGGGCCACCTTCGAGAGATCCTACGTATGCGTCAACAGCGCCTATAATACCACCAACGCAATCATCATCATTGTCCTCATCTCAGGCGCCGCCGGGTAGTGTAGTGGGCGGGCCAGGATCACCTCCATTTCGGCAAACATGTTCCTGGATGGATCGGCAAGGACGACCAGCCTCTCCGCCAATGGAGTATGGTGGTCGACGAAACGATCGACGAGATAGGTTAGTTTCGGATAGGTTAGTTTTGTGTCAAATATGAGCTTTTATTTTTTGATTTAATTTAATTTAAAACTTATAAAATGGAAGTTAATATAAATTTTCACTGATTTATTAAAATTTAATACTTCAAAAAAAAAAAAAAAATTCCGAAAAACAAAAGTTATCCAATTTACGTTTTGGAAAATAAAATGAAATAAAATATACGAAAAAGTTTAGTTATAATAAATTTTAAATTTATTATTTTTCATAAATATTGCCATTTAACATAAAATATATTAAAACTTAAATATTTATTGTGGAACTTTTCACAGAATTCGATCCTTACGTTATAATTTTTAGTGACTTATTCGCACTTATTCAGGCTGTAATTCGGCCATTACTCAAAGGATGTTCGTTTTTTATTGCTGTCAATTTTGAAAATTATTTGCGTAAATATAATTTTTTCGTTCAATAAGTCCTTGGAAAATCCCAGAAATTGCGCTCGTAGTGTCGGTAAAGATTTTTTTTTAGAAGTAGCATTATCAACAGGAAAGCTATCAAAATTTCAGCTCGATCCATAGCGTAGGTCAATTTCTATCGTCGATTAAAGTTAACGACATTTATTTGTGCATAACAATGGAAAAAAGCGAGTTTAGGGCTGTCATCAAACATCTCCATTTGAAAGGCTTAAGCCCGAAAGAAATCAAAGCCGAGTTGGATGCAGTTCATGGCACATCTGCACATGCACCTCTGTTTGCGACGGTTTGCACACAAAAGATGAACATCGTTCAGGACGCCCAGTTGAGGTGTCTACTCCTGAAATCATCGACAAAATCCACGATCTGATTTTGAACGATCGGCGAATTAAAGTGCGCGAATTAGTTGAGGCCACGGGCATATCACAAGGTACAGTCGCTTCAATTTTGCATGAAAAATTGTCTGTGAAAAAAATGTCGGCAAGATGGGTGCCGCGTTTGCTCTCAGAGGAGAATAAGCGCAATCGTGTAGTGGACTCTGAGGCTATGTTGGCACTCTTTCATCGCAATCCTGCCGAATTCCTTCGTCGATATGTCACTGTGGACGAAACCTGGATACAGAAACGAGGAGACAGTCACCACAGTGGATTTTCAAGGGTGAACGGGCTCCGAAGAACGCAAAAACTGTGCCATCGGCCGGCAAGGTGATGGCCACGGTCTTTTGGGATTCGCAGGGCATCATTTTTATCGACTACTTGGAAAAAGGAAAAACAATAACAGGAGCGTATTACGCGTCGTTATTGCAACGGTTGAGTGAGGAAATCAAAGAGAAACGCCCCCATCTGAAGAAGAAAAAAATCCTCTTGCATCAGGATAATGCGCGTGTGCACACCTGCGCTGTTTCCATGGCCAAAATTGTGGAATTGAGAATGGAATTGTTGCAGCATCCCGCTTATTCACCAGATTTGGCCCCGAGTGACTATTTTCTTTTCCCCAATCTGAAGAAATGGCTTGGCGGACGACGGTTCACTTCCAACGACTTATTGAACGACCCTCGTAACAGCATCAAATCGCATGATCTCGCAGCAGTATTGATTTAACCAACTCTCGAAATTACGTGTTCTGGAAGCTTTTCTAGGGCAATAAGGCCAAAATTTGCCATGTTGTGTGGCTTGTGGTGACATTTTGTTAAAAATACACATAGTCCGATATAAAATCTACAAGTTCAGACAAAAAAAAATTCCGTTATCATTCGGTCAAAGCGCTCAGAATTGACCATTTCTCTTTTCTCATTTTCAAAGAAATATGAGCCGGGTCAGTAAAAACTTCCTACCAGAATGCATCCCAGACAGTTACTGTTTATTAAAAAAATTACTTTTCTACATTTATTTATAGGTTTTTAGAGCTCTATACATAGTCATTTTGCTTATTGACGTACCATATTTCACCGAGCGAGTCATGAGCCTCATTGCTAAAGTATATAATATCCTGTTAAAGCATGAAATGTGGCTATACCAAAAAATTATCTAATTTGTATAATTTCAATAAATTTTTTAAAAGTATTTCTACCAAATAATCTATTATATAAAATGGCAAACTTTATTCTAAAGAAATTTTAAATAAATATATTTATGAAAAAAAAATTTTCAATAACATTGCTTTATTTTCCGAAATTTAAAATGGATAATCTTATATAAAAAAAATTTTTTTTTTTCTACAATATTTTAAAAGTTTTGAACTATTTAAATTTAATTTAATTAAATTAAATATTTTTTGTATATTTTATTTTATTCTTTTTGGGAAATATTTATTTTTTCAGAATACGTCGAGTAGAACTTTTAATCGAACCGGGTCAATCCCTTGGCCTGATGATACGCGGTGGTGTTGAGTACGGTTTAGGAATATTTATAACTGGTGTCGATAAGGATAGTGTCGCCGATCGTGCTGGATTAATGATCGGCGATCAAATTCTAGAAGTAAATGGTCAATCATTTTTGGACGTGACCCATGACGAAGCTGTTAGCCAATTGAAATATCATAAAAGGATGTCGTTAGTGGTACGTGATGTTGGAAAAGTTCCCCATTCATGCACATCGATAGAATTAGAGCCTTGGGATGCGTACAGTCCAACAGGGACTAGGTAAGAAAAAAAACAGAACCTCTACCACTCGTATTAACTTTCTAAACTCATTGTTAATATATAAATATTCAATATTTATATTATTTATTTGGATTTTGTCCTCTTTTCTCAATACCACATTTTGTTCATGTGAAATAAAATAAAAATAACCACAGAAAAACATCTAATAAAATTCAATGGCCATTATTGGAATTGTTGTTAAAAAGTTTTTATCCATTATTTTCGTCTGTTCAAATATTTAATATTTTTACTTTTACAAATAAATACCCAATAATAATATGGCAAATTTAATAGAGATTTTTTTTTTTTTGTTAACACTTATTATTTTTTATTTTTGGGGATTTTTTTTCCCCTTAATTCGATTGTTCTTGGAAATTTTTGAAAACATTTGAAAAATTCATTTTTACAGAACACGAAGAAAATGTCCAATATCAGCAATGGTTGAGGAGAAAGCACGTTCCTTATTGCCTAGACATCAGTTTGCAAGTCTTTCGTATTATATAGCCGAATATGGTGCGAAAGCAATGACCATAGATGCCTTTGTTGCCGTCTTATTAGAGATGCTAGATACATCAGAAAAAGTAATCATCTTGCACATAATAAATTTTAAACGATTTTTGTTTTTTTTTCTTCAATTTCTTTAAATTTATACGTTTTTAATAATCAAATTTCAATTTTACGTAATTTAAAAAAATAATAATAATAATTTATATTGGTAATATAATTACAGCATTCGCTAGTTACTGAAATACGTGAATTAGTTTTTCCTGAAGATCGAACAAGATATGATGAGTTAGTGTATAGAAGAGATAGAGATGCGTACAGTGTCGATAGACATAGGGTAAGTGTGAACATTTTAATCATTTTACAAAAAAGATAATTATTTTTATTTGAAATTTTTTACATCTTAATTAATACAATTATTAATCGTTCTGAAAATAAAAGAAAATGCGGAACAAAAAGAGCGAGTCTTATAGTAGTCGCCAATGATGTGTAACATCTAAGGTCGGTAGTGGTCAGAATTTTTGTATTGATTGAAGTGATTTCATACAATTAGTACCTATTTTTTTTTTTAGAAAACTTTATTGAATCTGAGTTGATCACAGGTGCAATATAATTTGTTTCTGAGTAGCCGGTAGCGTACTAGACTATTATGCAAAGGTCTTGGATTCGAAACGCACTGAGGCATGGTTCCTACGCTGTCCAAAAATCTAGTTTTCCTTTCCATTTTCTACTTTAATTTTTCTAATCTCGTATCTCGTAATAAAAAAAATTGGTTTCAGAGCCAATTGATTTATGGTAACTGAAGTATGGTATGTATAATTTTGATTGTAATATATTGTATTTAAGAATCGTTGGGGAATACTGCGTTAATAACGGTGCCACTTTGAGTCGTCGACACATTTCGATATGTGTTCATTTCTAGCTTGAGCCAAGTTATAACAGGTGGTAGTCGGAAGGGGCCAGGTCTGGTGAATAAGCGGGGTGGGGTAGCACCTCCCAGTTGAGTGTCTTCAAGTAGTTTCGGACCATTTTTGACGAGTGCGATGGTGCGTTGCCGTGTAGGAAAATCAGCTTTGTTGATAATCCGTCTTTTTTTCACGCAGAGCATGGTGCAATTATGATCAGTTGATGGTGATAGCGGTAGGCATTGACAGTTTCACCAGGTTTCAACATTTCATAGTAGACTATACCCTGCTGATCCCACCAAACGCACAGCATCGTCTTCCGTCCGAAGCGATTTGGTCTTGGAGAAGATGTGGATGTTTGGCCGGGATCAACCCACGATTTCTTACGTTTAGGATTCTCGAAATATATCCACTTTTCATTGCCTGTCACAATCCGATGCGGGAAGGACTTTTTTTTTTGTCTGGCGAGCAAGATTTCGCATGTGTTTTGGCGTCGGTACATCTGCCTATCGTTCAATTCATGCGGCACTCATTTTCCGATCTTTTCAATCTTCCCCATGGCACGCAGACGCATGGAAATGGCTGGTTGAGTAACACCCAATTGCTCCGCGAGCATTATTTGCGATTGGGTATCGTATTCGTCCAAAAGAGCCTGCAATTAATGGTCCTCAGCTTTTCTAGGCCGATTTTCACGCTTCTTGTCCCACAAGTCAAAATTGCCGTCTTTGAACCGACGAAACCAATCTCGGCACGTTGTTTCTGATAAAGTACTGTCACCATAAGCCTTCATAAGTATTCGATGCGATTCGGCAGCCGATTTCTTCAAATTCAAGCAGAAAAGCGGAGCTTTTTTATGACTTTTAAGGAGAATGGCGTGTTTTAAAACTCTCCGAAAGTTGATATTTAGGAAATGAATAATAAATCTTAAATAGAATCCCATTTCATATCAAAAGAGTGTACAAAAAATATAAATTGCCTATCGTTGTGTTTAAATCATATTTTTGTTTCCAATAAGTGAATTAAAATGAATATAAATTATGCTTTTGCAATACAATAAATTTCTATTACGAAAACTAGATGGCAGCGGGCTTCATGTCTACATAAAAAAATCAACACAAAAATATACAATAATTGTCATGTCTGTTCAAAAAGTATCGCGAATTTTGAATTTTACGTATATTCGATTTTCGTGGCGTTATGTTGGTACTCATGTCTCCCACTTAAGCTGACAAGTTCGGCCATTTTGAATGTTCAGTTAATTTTTGACAGCTGCTTTGCTTGCACGTGTTTTGGCTCGTCTTCGATTTTTACTCAATTTCGACCAAAAATAACAACGCATTATCATTGCTAAGGAGCTGTTGGACTCTGTCCGCGACGACCCAAATTTGCTGCAGAGGGTCATAATTGGTGACGAATCATGGGTTTATGGTTATGACGTGGAAACCAAAGCTCAATCATCCCAATGGAAGCTGCCGCACGAGGCAAGACCGAAAAAAGCGTGCCAAGTTTGGTCGAATGTAAAGGTTTTTCTTACAGTTTTCTTCGATTACAAGGGCCTGGTGCATCATGAGTTCTTGCCATAGGATAGAACGGTCAATAAGGAATATTACCTGCAAGTTATGCACAAGTTCCGTGAAGCAATTCGCCAGAAACGTCCGGATTTGTGGAAGAACAAAAATTGGTTTTTGCCATTTTTGGCCAAAAACAACACACTAATAAAACCGTAGCCATCGCATTCCCCACATCTAGCCCCCTGTGACTTTTTCTTATTCCCGAAACTGAAGTGTCCCATGGAAGGACGACGCTACGCTAAGATTGAGGAGATAAAGACGGCATTGAAGGAGGAGCTGAGCAAGATCTGCAAAAAAGATTTTTTGAAGTGCTTCGAGAATTGGAAAAAACGTTGGCACAAGTGTATAATATTTGGTGGGGATTACTTTGAAGGGGACAAAATAGATATTCATGAATAAATAAATAATTTTTGAAAAAACACGAAATTCGCGATACTTTTTGAACAGACCTCGTATTTTATTTTATACATGATAAAACGGTTTAAAAAATATAATAAAGTACAAAACTTATCAAAATTATGAATTTAACTTTTTTTTCTAAAGCAATTTTACGCTAATTTTAGGCTCAGTTACATAGTAAAATTACCATAACAGGAACGTCTATAAAAATATTATTTGTTAATGATTTTCGTTTGGAAGAAAAAATACACATATTCAGAAATACTTTTCCAATTAGTACGAGTATTAAAAGTTTTTAAATGAAATTCATATAAAATTAATCATGGCACATTTGTAAAAAAATGTTGTCACGAAATAATTCTGGAAAAAATGATTAAAAAAATTATTAAAATTTCTAGCGTTTTTTTAAATAGATTAATTTTTTAATATAAAATTAAATAAAAATAAATAGATATCATAGTTTTCTATAATAATACGTATTTTTACGATAATAATAAAATGCATTTGCTTACTTTTACTACTGGTTAAAAAATTAAATGAATTTTTGTTTAAGTTAATTAAATCAATTTAACATATTCATAATTTATGAGCATTTCATTATTCATTAACAAATCATTTATTTTTTATATGATTTTTCGTAATTTACAAAGATATTCAGTACTTGTCGGCTATTACTTATATTTGCTCGTACTATCATGAAAATTATCCTGGGCCATTTCACCATCGCATTTATTTTCTTTTGTCATAATCACAATTATTACTGCAGCATTTTATGTCTCCTGGCTTTTGTACTCTCTGTTTCGGTTTTTTTTTTGTTGGCTTTGTCAACTAATTTTTCAAATTTATAAAATGTACATCCTCGTTATGGATACTAAACATATAACTCAACCGTACAGGAGGATTGCGTGCAAACTTTCAGTTGCTTTGCAAAATACTTAATCACTACTTGTCACGTTCTTTAATTTCAATTTTTGTTGTTGTTGTTGTATGTAATTTTCTCCTTTTTACCTTTTATCATTTTGACTTATTTCGACAATCCGAACAGACCGCACATATCAAACAAGGTCATATACAGTAAAAATTGTGAATATTTCAGAGACAAAATAGTCTCTAAGTCTCTCCTCTGTTCGTGCATATAACATAGAAATGTCCTTACTTACTTACTTTCAGTGGAGAATGTTAGTATTTTATTTTCATTTTCACTCAAAACCATAAATGAAAACATATTATTTTATTTTTGTTTTTTTTTTCACCAGTATTATTTACTTTCATTTAACAAATCCATTTTCTACGTTTAATTTATAAACATTTTCGAATTTCTTCATATTCATGCACGCATTATAAAACTAACATTCGAATTAGCCATAAATCTAATCAATTTTTTTTGCGAAACCATAAGTTTTCCTTCTGAAAATATTTATGACTCTATAAGCCATAATATAGAAAATTTATGATCGCAAATATATTTGATTATTTAGTAAAAAATAAAAATTTTAAAATGGTTTTAAATGGTTATTCAATTTATGCTTTGGAAAGTAAAATTTATTAAAACATAATTCTAGTTTTAAATCTGATTATATTTTTTATTTATTATATTATTTTATACCTGCCATTATAGGTAAATTATAATTTTATTTAAATACAATAGATACCACATGACTTCTTGTAGGACTCAATTCGTTGGAGGCAATTTTTTATCTATTATTCATAGATTTCGAGCTTTAAATCGGTCATTACTTAACGGCCGTTGATTTCTTAAAGCTCTAAAGTTTAAAAATTGTCTGCCTGAAAAAGATATACGAGGTCTGTTCAAAAAGTATAGCGAATATTGAATTTCCGCGTGTTACGTATATTCGATTTTCGATTTTTTGTGGCGTTATGTTGGTACTCATGTCTCTCACTTATGCTGACAAGTTGGGCATTTTTCAATATTCAGTTAATTTTTGACAGCTGCTTTGCTTGCAGGTGTTTTGGCTTATCTTCTATTTTTGCCCATTCCAACAAATGGATCAAAGAATTTGTATGAAATTTTGTGTGAAAAACAAAATTAAAAGCGTGCCGGACGCCCGAACACGTCAACAACAGACGAAAACATTGATGAAGTGAAGAAAATAGTATTGGTCAATCGTCGAATCACTATTAGAGAAGTTGCTGAGGACTTAAACATATCGATTGGCAAGTGCCATTCGATTTTTACCAATGATTTGGTCGTGAGACGGGTCGCCGCGAAATTCGTACAAAAATTGCTCAATTTCGACCAAAAATAGCATCGCATTAACATTGCTAAGGAGCTGCTGGACTCTGTCCGCGACGACCCAAATTTGCTCCAGAGGATCATAACTGGTGACGAATCATAGATTTATTGTTAAAACGTGGAAACCAAAGCTCAATCATCCTAATGGAAGCTGTCGCACGAGCCAAGACCGAGAAAAGTTGGCCAAGTTCGGTCGAATGTGAAGGTTTTGCTTACAGTTTTCTTCGATTGCAGGGGCGTGGTATATCAGGAGTTCTTGCCACAGGGTAGAACGGTCAATAAGGAATATTATCTACAAGTTACGCGAAGCAATCTACCAGAAACGCCCGGATTTGTGGAAGAACAAAAATTGGCTTTTGTACCATGATAACGCTCCCGCTCACGCATCGTTGCTTGTGTGCGAATTCTTGGCCAAAAACAATACACTAATAATGCCGCAGCCACTGTATTCCCCAAATCTGGCCACCTGTGACTTTTTCTTGTTCCCGACGAAAGTACGACGCTACGCTACGATTGAGGACAATTGAGGAGATAAAGACGGCATTTTTGAAGTACTTCGGGGATTGGGAAAAACGTTGGCATAAGTGTATAATAACTGGTGGGGATTACTTTGAAGGGGACAAAATAGATATTCATGAATAAATAAATAATTTTTGAAAAAACACACTATTCGCGATACTTTTTGAACAGACCTCATATTATATAGCATGGCAAAAAAAATCTGCTGGCATCAAATCGAACGATATTGTACGCGTATTAGCATCATCAAATCTTGAAACCGCGTGTCTTGAAAATTGTTTGCGCAAAAAAGTCAAAATTTTTCATGTTGTGAGTCACGCTTTGATTACACCACGCTTGTAATGCACGATTTAAAGGTGAAATTTCCTCGTTTTAACGCGTCTGAGACACGAGTTTTGCTCATACCAGTGTTTTCATAGTCGCGAACAAAAATCTTGCATTGCATGGGCAATTCACGCGAGCAAACATAAATTTCAATATTTTCAGTCGTGCAAACTGTTTGTGCATTTTTTATTGATAGAATTTTCTCTTGTTGGTCGCCGCAGTTCTTTTTTTTATATACTTTGTATTATAAATGACGTTTTCACATTCATTTATTGTTTTTTTTTTGATTATTTCAACTTGGTTATTTATTTTAGTAAAGATTTTGTATTTCATTTTAATATTTAATTTAATGTTAATTTCAATATTCGTATTTTATTTTTACTGACACTGTCATCTCAGTAAACTTATTTATAAATTTATTAGTAAACAATTTTCTGCTGTACACAATATTACAATAGTTTTTTTTGAATTTTTTTATAAAATTTCATTAGGTAGCCTTCATTTGGCATAACTCAAAAATATGAAATAAATATGCAATAATGAATTATTGTCAAATATTGAAATAAACGACCTCGAAGCACAATTTTCTCTTTTACATGCTTACCACAAGCTAAAATTGCTCGTGCTCGAGAACAAAATCGTTCTGTCACACGATCATTTGTAATATGTCGACAAACTGTTCGTTGAATTAAACGATTTGGCGGCGAACTACAATATTTGCAGGAGAAAATCGTGCATTACACGCACGATGTAATCTAAACTTAAGATGAAAAACCTTCATTTTTAGGCTAAAAAAAGTAGGTTATCATACGGCCAAAGCGCTTTGAATAGACGGTAAGGGTCTCTCCTCCTTCATTTTCAAATAAATAACTTTACAAATGGTCAGTTTTCACAGATAAAATGGCTTTTCTATAATAACTTGTCTATTAACGTATTTACTGATCGAAAAATCAGCCTCATGTCGACGACCATAATTTTCTTTTTAAGTATGAAACGTAGCTATGCCAGAGTTACCAATATGTAGATAATTTTTATAATTTTACATATTGTGTTGTAATTAAATAATCTATTATGAAGAAATGGCAGACCTTAAAATTAACTAATGTTAACTTAAATAACACATTTGATTGATAACTGTCAAAAACCAGTACTATCATTTTAGAATAACAAAATGGATAATTCTGCCTTATCCAAAAGAAGCCAAAAGATCTATAAAAAATATATTTTAATATGAAGATATGATTTATTTAAATAAAAATATAAATATCTAGTCTACAAAATAAATATTTTATAACAATTGTTCAACTGAATCCTTAACAGAACTTTTTACAAAATCACATTAAAAATTCAAAGGATATTTTTCTTTTCTTTTTAAATTTTATTAAATTTACAATTTTATTTAACATAATTACAAATATTTTCCATTAAAACATATTTTATTATAGCATTCTTTATTTGATTGAATTTTAATGTTTTATAATTTAAAAAAAAAAACATGTAATTTTTAATGTTGTATTTTTTATAATTACAGCGAAAAGGAGATGTACTGCATGGGCATGAATTGCCGGTAAGTGAAATTAATTTTTGTTATTCACCAGAGTTTGTTGCAATATTTTTAATGTATATAAATATGAGTAGTTTCGTGTTTTGTTAATATTATTTCTGAGGCTTTCTTTTGCAAAAAAAAAAATATAAATCTATATCTGCGAGGTGTGGTAGAAAAGTAATGAAACTGAATTTTTTTTCGACAATTTTAGTTTATTTTTATGTATTAAATTTATGCCCTTTAAAATAGTTCTTTTTGGGGAGCTACACATCGGCAGAAGCGTTATTTCCACTTTTTCTAGCAGCACTGAATTTATGCCCTTTAAAATAGTTCTTTTCGGGTTATACTCCGTTGGATGCTCTTGACAGTACCACGATTAAAAAAAATACTTTGATCTTGGGGAACAAAAAAACCATCACACGGACAGCTAACTAGGGAGTCCGGGAAACTAGATGGATACCTTTTTGTGGTGCATACAACTGGCTACAATGTCCGATACTATAGGAAGAGCCCTTTTTCTGAGTCTTGAACGGACTTCTTCATAATAAAAACGTTGACAGTTTGTTCTGGAGGTGCAAAAGCTTCAACTGAATAGCCTTTAGCTACTCGATCACACTCTTTGGAATGCTATCGACAGTAACAAGATTAAAAAAAATACTTTGATTTTGGAGAACAAAAAAAAGTTGCACGAACTATAATCAACTGAATAGGGGGTTCGGAAAACTACATAAACTCTTTTAATTATAAATCCAAGTGGCTGCAATATCTAATTTTATACGAACAACCTTTTTCCTGAAATTTTTAAGGACTCACTCTTCAGTTCAAACGTGAACCTAATAAGAAACCCCATTCGTTCCCCATTTTCATCACTTTTCTATGTTGAAGGTCTCAACCTTTTCTATTGCTGCTCTGCTCTACAAATATGCTTAATGCCACCGAAAAAAATTGTGCTCTTAAAAAGGAATATTCACCATAGGCTTGCAGATTCATCATGCTCAACACAAAAGCAGATCTTTGCTCCAAATTTCGACTGATGGCAGATCTTTGCTCCAAATTTCGTAATCCCCTATAAAAATACAACTTCACTTATCCCCTTTTACAGGTTTACGTAGCTGCCGGACAGGGTTGAAATGCATAGTGCACATAAACATGCATGCAAGAGGTTATTGTTGTATGGCATGCGGTACCGTCTTGTTGAAACCACATATCGTCCACATCCACCATATCGAGCACCATTAACTGTTATTGCCTGACCAGCCGGATTTTTGGAAAAAGAATGGTTCGATGATGCCTTCAGCCCGAAATTCGTACCAAATAGTAACACGTTGTGGATGCATTTGTTTCTCATCAATTACTCGTAAATTTTCTGAACCCCAAATGCGATAATTTTTTTCATTCCACGAACGTGGTCAGTAGACGTCAGTTCTTGAGTCAATTGTACTTTGTAATCATGAAGATGCAAAACATCTTTTAAAAATATTGCTTTTTTCGTGTAACATACCACTCCATTTTTATAGCCCTGAGCTGTCAGTTGTCACGCCATCTTTTTTTTTCGTTGGCAACACTTTACCGCACAAATGGCGCAAAAATTCAAATCTTGCGTGAACTAATGGGAAATTCTATAAAAGGGACTAACCTTATTTGAACGGAAGGCCGCAGTATTTTCAGATCGTCCTCATTACTTTTCTGCCACAACTCTTATCTTAAAATATACTCATTACTTTTTATATAAAAACTTTTTGAATGTTAATGTTATATTGCATGAAATTATTTGAATTCTTTTAAATTATTGCTGTTAAAATAATTTACTTGTTATATTTTAAAAAAAAAATATCTTCCATTGCCTTGGGTTTATTTCTATTAATAAAATTATACGAAATGCAATCATTATTATTAGGCATATTTATTTACTTATAAAAAAAGAATATTAATTTGCATACATAAAAATAAATTCTAATTTATATAAAAATATTCGAATGTCAATTTTTTTCATTTCAAATTCATATATCGAATTGGAAATAGTAAAAAAAAACATGAAAATTGGATTAAATTTGATTTATGGAAATTTTGTATAAAATAATTTTTTTTTGTATAAATTGAATTTTTCGTTTGGTCTTTCCTCTGCTGAAATTTTTGCATTTTCTCTTCTACAGCATCCGAATTTTAATTTTACTCAATAATATATAAAATAATAAATAATAATAATAATAAAAAATTAAATGCTAAAATAATAAAAACTATAGCAGAAATTTATTTATTCCGATTTGGGTAGATTTTTATAATATTATTAATAAAACTATCGCTTCTGTTTGAATCGTAAACTGATGAGAATCATTACTTCCCAGCCATATTATAGTCCACGAATGCATTGCTTATTCTTATACCCACTACAGTATCTACTCGTAATTTCTAGTTAGTTTTTTTTAAAAATATTTTTCTTCTATGCTTTTTTTCCTTATAATCTAAATCTTGTAGAATTTCAATACTATAAAGTTCACCAAAGATAAATATTTAAATAATATAACAAATACACTATCAAAAATCCTTATAGCACACGATTCCTATTTAATTTTTTTTTTTTTGAGGCCACAATATAAATATACGATTTGGACAATTTTATACATAGAAATTTTCCTATATTATTCATAATAATAATCATGTTCAGAAAACTACAAATCGGAGAGATTATTTACACTAAAAAGTCATACTTTATTGGATAAAACGCAAAAAATAATTCCAGTAAAACTCATCTTGATTATATATAAATTATTTCCAAGATTATATATTTGATTAATATTATTTATAGAAAAAATTATTAAATTTTTATTATATCAAATAAAATAATTTGCAAGAATTTTCAAAAATTTCCCATTTGTTGGGAATACGGAAATTTTATATTCATAATAAAAGGAGCTATCTAATTTGTGGTTTGGAAAGAAAAAAATTACAAATTATACTAACAATTAACTATTAAAAGAATAATTTTAATATTTATATTAATTAAACTATGCCATTATTTACAAAGTTTAATATTTTGCAAATACTTACCATAAAAACTCTTGCCAGACTGGATCCTTTTAAAGAAATGTTTACAAACCTTTTCGTAAGTTTTGGGCATTAATTAGGCCATTATTTGACGAAGGATAATTTTTAAATGCTCTAAAATTGGGGGATTGATTGGGTCTCTTATATTGTTGAACTTTAAGAACAAGTTGAACCGAATCAAATCACAAAATTTTGGAGGCCAAATCTTGATATTATGCATCCTGGAAACTTTTCGTACAATAAAGTCAAAATTTGTCGTGCCAATTGTTAAAACCATATACTACCTTGATCAAAAAGTTACCGGAATTTATTCAGAAAATTAAAAATACAACTTTATTCATCTAAATCTATATTGTCGCTTTCAAAGTAATCCCCATCGACTTTAACACACTTATGCCAGCGCTTGATCCAATCCTCGAAACATTTTTTATATTCGGTTTTCGGTATGTCCATCAGTGCTTCCTGCGATTTATCCATTACTTCATCTCGGTTGTTGAAACGCGTTCCCCGTAATGGTTTATTAACTCCCCGTAATGGTGCGACATGGTGCAAAATCCACGAGTTTTCTGCCCACAATTCTGGTCTCTTTCGGCGAATTGCTTGACGCAAACATCTTATAACGCCCAAATAATACTCCTTGTTTACTGTCTGGCCTTCTGGCAAAAATTCATGATGCACTACGCCGTTGTAATCCATGAAAACCGTAAGCAATGTCTTCTTTTTTGACTGAAAACGACGTGTTTTTTTGGTCTCGACTCATTTGGTGAACGCCATTCACTTGCCTGATGTCTGCATTGCGTGTCGTACTCATAAACCCACGTCTCGTCTCCAGTAATTATCCTTTTGATGAATGTGGTATTGGATTCTGCCTCGCAAATCATGTCTTTTGCATGAAATTGAGGTCTTTTGGCACCAACTTTGCTGCTACATGAGGGAAACCCAAATCATTAACCAAAATGTCTTGGACGGATCCATAGGCAATGTTAAAGTCCTCCGCTATTCCCTATGATGGTTAATTTGCGGTTATTGACCAACAATGTTTTCATCGGTTTTCGTTCATCATCGGTCTACCACAGCGTTCATCATCTTCGATTGACTCACGACCAATTTTGAACCGCTCGTGCCACTGGTAAACGACCGTTTTCTTTAGAGAATCGTTGCCAAAACACTTTTCCAACATTGCCAACGTTTGCGCACCATTAAATCCGTTTTTAAGCAGAATTTAATGCAATTTTAAATCCATTTCTAAAATTGTAAAAAATCGTCAATACACACAGAGATAGATGTACTTTTGGCTACGGAACTTTTGCAAATGTTAAGCTATGATGCTAATATTAAGAAGGAATATAAACAACAGATGTACCAACTTAACAAAAAAAACAGAACTCAAATCGGAACGATGGGAGCGGCACACTTTCAAGGTGGAATGGTTCAAGCCCGCTTTCAACGATACTTGTTTTCTTCATTGTTACCGTGCTGGCTAAGGTGCTGGCTGCGGTGCTAGAAATGACGTCACTGATTGCTCCGCTGCTTGTTTTCAAAATAGATTTCAGAAATAGAACTGGTTCTATTTTTCGTGCTTATTTTGCTGCTTGCTTTAATGAGAAACAATGAGAAAAGTCTAGTCACGTGGGCTCTATGAGAAAATAACACAAACGTTTATATACATTTTGGAAATATATATAATGGTAGGAACACAACTCCGACTGAAACTGAAAACTACATTTAGTCGTCCATGTCAAATTTTTAATTTCAGAGAATAAAGTTTTTTCGACTGTTTTTATCGCTGAAATAAATCTCTGGTGTCAGTTTTGCAGTGGTAGTTTAAATTTTGAACTTTATTGCTCAGTGTTTCGTTATGTTTGGGGATTACTATTGAAAATTAACTCGAAATCCCAGTTTAAAACAAGCATCGTGTGAAGGTAATATGCATAAAAACCATCACAAAATCAAGCGGCACATCCAGCTTGAAAACAAGCAGCGAATCCAGCAGGAAAATAAGAAAGAATTCAAGCGGCACGTTCTTTAAAACAAGCAGCGAATCCAGCAGTAAAATAAGAAAGAATTCAAACGCACGTTTGCAGATGGCGTTATATAAACCGTCAAGTTTAAGCTAAGAAAAGTTGATGATCAAATGGCCAAAGAGAAATAAGAGCAAAAGATAACTTCATAGTTACTGGTGGGTTTTTGTAGCGCCATTTATGTCAATTTTGCTTATTGACGTATCCACTGCAAAAGAAACAAGCTTCATCGTCGAAAAAAATTTTGTACGAAAAATCTACTTCCAATTTCCGGTTGCTAGAGCACCAAATCGGTGTATCTTCCGCTCTTTTTATAATTAGTTAATCTATTTTAAATGTGAAATAGCTAATTTAAAGCTGAATAAAAAATATTTTAAATGATATTTCCTAAATAATATAACTGTACTTTTCGTACTCCAAACTGAATGAATGACTCGGTTTAAAAAATTAAACTGACTAATTTAAAATACTTTAAAGATTACAAAAATTTTATAAGAACAATTAAATACATCTTAATAAATTACTATCTTAAAAAAGAAGACAAATTTACTCATTTCTTAATTTTCTAATATGGATTAATGGATAAAAATAAATTTAATTTTACTTGTTATAAAGAAGGAAACGAAACGAAAAAATTATCTGGGCTGACCGCCAAAACCTAAAAATGTAGCCTGTTGCTTTTGAAGACCTTTTAACAATCTATTTTCTATAAATATTTTTTTTTAGTGACAAAAATAAGTTTTTAACAATATTTGTTTTTATAAAACTTTAACTATGCCACAGACCATATTAGAGTTTTTCTTTTTAACTCAAAATTACAATTATAAAGCAATAAAAAAAATTTTTAACAAATAATATCGAGTATTTTTTTTAAACAGTATTAAAAAAAATTACTTTTGGCAAAACAATATTTTTTAAAGGATATGTTTTTAAGAGGGACTTGAGCGAATTATAGGTATATGGACACCTCAGTTGTTATTGACGATTCTCATCAGATCTGCCAAGTTTTAGACCGCTTTTCTAAGTAAATCCAGGTTTATCTTCACTATAACTCGTTCAATGTTCGCTTCCAAGGCATCAATTATTGGTCATTTATCTACATATACTAATGAATTTATATATTCTTACAAAAAATAACTGAGAAGTTTCAATAAATCGATGATTTCGCGATATTTTCTATTGGAATTACATGGCGCCATTCTGCAGGAACCACATGTTATTGGCGATCCATACTTTTAAAGACATAATAATAAATCAATAATGTCCCAATAATGCTGTCTATTTACCGAAATATGAGCTCAGGTCCATTAACCGAAACCTGAGCTCCGTTGCAAACCACACCAAACAGTGCTTTTTTGTGATTATGAAGGTGTCTTTAATACCTTTTGTGGATTTGTCTCTCTGCAAAAGCGACTCCATTACTAAATACATTTTATTCTATTAGATGACAGCTGGTTTGACAGCTAATAAATTCTAATAAAAAATCAGAATATTTTTTTTTGAATATATTAGCAGTTCTTTTAAAAGGAAAGTGTATTAACCAGAAAGATATTTTCAATGCTTTTGACCGTGTGTGATATCAGGAGAGCCACCCGGAAACTCAAAATCGTTCTTCCTTCTGCACAGTATTTTAATCCAAATTTATAATTCACCGAAAATTATTTCCAAGTTCAGAGTTCTAAAAAATATATCTTATCTCAGATGGAGTTCCTCAGGGCACTATACTTAGTCCTAGTAAATATGATATTTTTTACCCACAACACTTCACACTATCAAATGGGAATTGTTGACTTGAATAAAATTTATTGAAAATAGCTATTACCCCACACTACCTCTGTGATAAAAAAAACTATTTTGATGTTATTTTGTTATCTTCTTTCCAGTTTTCAAAATAAGTGAATTTAATTTTTAAAAAATTTTTTTTCATCAACATTTTTAACACATTTTCCTTGTTTATATATTTTTAAAAAAATGTTCTCCCCTATTACTCTCTTACCTTTTATACATACTCCTTGGAGAAATTCCGTACATTACGTGGCATGAATAAATACTTTTGTTATGTATGGAACATTTAGGGAGACACCACCCGTCTTAGTGCAACATTAGGGAGACACCATCAGCCTATACTTTCACTGTCTGGATAGTCTGATTTTAGTTACAAGAAAAGTTGCCTAAAACTTTTTATTCTATTTAAAAAAAAAAATAAAGCAAAAATAAAACAAATCTCCATAATTTGCGTATGAGTCAAAAAAGTGCTCATATTACTTTTACTCTTTGTGAGAAGCAATCAACCCCTTTCTACCTTAATGCCAATACAATTTCACAATGCACCGAAGTGCGTTACTTAAAATTATACTTAGGCAAAAGTTTACAGACATTATCGATCACTACTTAGCGTATTAAAAAAGCATTCAAAATTAACAATAACTGGTAAGCTCTTCATATAAACCGAAATTATCGAACCTGTTTGGACTTATGGAGTTGATCTTTAAAGTTTTTTCAAACATTCCAATTCCAATCATTTTTACTCCTTACAATATTGATTCGAACGTTTTTTGATACTTCATTTATTGTGATTTAAATATTCTTTTTATTCATGGCCAATAATATTTCATTATGAGAGAATTTTCTTCCATTACCGTCTGTAAAAAATACTTTTGTAAGGCTAAAAAGTCAGGGCATCGAGATTTATTAAAATATTCTAACTGTCGTTAGGTGGGCACCTACTTCATTCCTCCAAAATATTATTATTTATTTTGTGATAAAAATAAATCTACTACTTTTAATATACACGTATTTATAGTTATAGGTTAAAAATAAATTGAAAAACAAACAAAAATATGTTTTTCAACGTACGTTATAAAATCATAAATTTAATTAATTCAATAAATGTGCAAATATTTATATTTTCCTAATTTTATTATATTGGAATATATTTTTAAGAAATATTCTATAAAATAATATAACGGATATTTATGAGTACAAATATTTGAGAACTTAAAAAAATTATGCTTCCCGCTAATAAAGAAAAATTCTGGATTTTCTTGATATTTAAATGTTTAAGAAAGAAGTTTTTTTTTATTTATATCATTTTTCATTTCCTTTAAAGGAGGAACATGATATAAACTGAACATGGAAAATTCAAAAAGGAAACTATTTTTCCACTCAATCAATACAAGAGAAAAACTAATCGAATTTGCAAACACAATTTTCCCATTAACGAATCCAATCAGTAAACTTTTCGATACTTTGAATAACATAACAATTACAAGTGTCTATAGTATAAAAACAATTTAAAATTTTTTGTATTAGTTTTTCTATATAAAAAAAAAAATAGTTCAAAAGAAAAAAATCGAGAATAAATTGGAAAATGTCAAGAAAATTATTGATTTAATCGTTTTCATTTTTCTAATAAATGAGAATTTAAAACTTCTCTTATAGGAAATGAGTTAGTCTGTTTGTCGCCAAAAGAGAGAAGCTCAAATAATAATAAATCGATTTTTGTTACAAAATACAACAAATGATGATGATTATTTCTAGAATAAATTGATAAAAGTTATTTTTGTGTTATTAATATTTTATTGACATCTACAACTACTTATAACTAGTAACAAGTAGATTTTTATTCATGTAAATACTAGGACATGAAGACATATAAAGGAAATACCTATCGATGTTACCTAAAAAACAGGATAATTTTAAAATGTTTTTCTTCCATCGCCGTTTTAAACGTTGATGGGTGTATAATTGAAGGGTGGAAGTCAATAGTTCTCTTCCTAATGGATTAGGATGGTAGGATAGACGAGAGTGGAATTTATTATATCGGGAGATGCACAGTTCATGAATGAATGGAACATTTAGGTTCCGATGGATGACAATTTTTCATTAAAAAAAAAAGGACATTGAACATTTTTCGGAGAGTTCTGGATTGTATGATTTAGATTGAAAGGGAACTGGAATGCTTGGTCGAACCTCAAATTTCGAGTCCGTATGTCCATATTGGTTTCAGTACCGTATTGTGTAGTAAAAGTTTGCTTTTTATTGTCAGTTTTGGTCTATTGCCTAGGAATTGCTATGTATCGTCCGTTAAGTGCCTTCCTTTTAGTTATGGTGTGAGTGTTACAGGTAAAACGTTTGTCGAATAGGGTTTCAAGGTAACGCAAATACACTTTTTGTGTGAAATATAACTACCGTTTAGGATTATATCAGGTATACGATGTCTGTTCAAAACGTATCGCGAATTTTGAATTTCCATGGGTTACGTATATTCGATTTTCGATTTTTTGTGGCGTTATATTGGTACTCATATCTCCCACTTATGTCGACAAGTTCGGCCATTTTCAATGTTCAGTTAATTTTTGACAGCTGCTTTGCTTGCACGTGTTTTGACTTGTCTTCGATTTTTGCCCATTACAAAAAATGGATAATAGAATCTTTATCAAATTTGGTGTGAAAAACAAAATTAATTGCGCGGAGGCATTCCGAATGTTGAATGTGGCATATGGTGAAGCTACCTTGGACCGATGCAACTTTTATCGGTGGTACAAAATGTTCTCAGAGGGCCGAGAAGATGTGAACAATGAAAAGCATGCCGGACGCCCGAGTACGTCAACAGCAGACAAAAACATTGATGAAGTGAAGAAAATAGTATTGGGCAATCGACGGACTTAAACATATCGATTGGCTCGTGCCATTCGATTTTTACCAATGATTTGGCGTGAGACGGGTCGCCGCGAAATTCGTACCAAAATTGCTCAATTTCGACCAAAAACAGAATCGCATGTTAGACTCTGTGCGCGACAACCTCAATTTGCTCCAGATGGTCATAACTGGTGACGAATTATGGGTTTATAGTTATGACGTGGAAACTAAAGCTCAATGGCTTGACCGAAAAAAGATCGAAAAAAGCGCCAAGTTCGGTCGAATGTGAAAGTTTTTAAAACGGTCAATAAGGAATGTTCCATGCAAGTTATACGCAAGTTACGCAAAGCAATCCGCCAGAAACGCCCGGATTTGTGGAAGAACAAAAATTGGCTTTTGCGCCATGATAACGCCTCCGCTCACGCATCGTTGCTTGTGCGCCAATTTTTGGCCAAAAACAAGATACTTATAATGCAGCAGCCACCGTATTCTCCAGATCTGGTGACTTTCTCTTGTTACCAAAACTCAAGAGCCCCATCAAAGGACGACGCTACGTTACGATTGAGGAGATAAAAACAGCATCGAAGGAGGTGGTGTACAAGATCACAAAAAATGATTTTTTGAAGTGCTCCGAGGATTGGAAAAAACGTTGGAAAAAGTGTATAATATCTGGTGTGGATTACTTTGAAGGGGACAAAGTAGTTATTCATGATTAAATAAATAATTTTGAAAAAAACACAAAATTCGCGATACTTTTTGAACAGACCTCGTATGTGCTCGGCGGAGTGCGAAGATGTCTGCTTATTTACTCCCACTCTCCACATTTTGAACCAGGTTTCTAAAGGAGTGGATGTGGTTCTTTGTGATGTGTAAGAATGGCTGTATTGTTAGTATATGTTGCGGTAAGGATATCACTGTGACAACGGTGTTAATATTGCAAAGGATTAGAGTTACGATACTTCCCTGAGTGACACCGGCCGGAATAGGATAAATGTCAGCTACCTGAAAATATCAGCCTGAGAGGTAGGATTTCAGGATATGGAAACAATTAATGGGGAAAAGGGTCGTTGCAGCTTCCAAAGCAATCCAGGATGCCATACACGGTCGAAAGCGTGCCAAATTTTCTGAAATACGTCTAGGCAGTATTCCCGTCGCTCTAGTGGGCTGGATAGTGGAATACTCAGCTCTAAATCCAAACTGATGCAGATGAATCATACCCTCGGATTTTAAAATAGGATAAATGCGTTTATTAAAAATTTATTTTTGAAGAATTTTTTGTTAAAATGGAAAGGAAACTTATGTAATTTTGAAAAAGGAAAAAAAATATTTTAAAATATGTACTTGCCTACTTCATGGTATTTTTGGTCAAAACATTTGAGCCGTTTAATTTCTTTCTTTGAAATTTTGATGGTTTTTTTCAGAAATCTTTTAATAATTTTTATTTTTATGTTATTAAAATCAATTTTTTTCTCAGAAAGTAATTTAAAATCTATTTTTTTATTTATATCTTCAAATTTTTTTATATTTTTTATTCATTTTGACTTTAGATTTTTAAAATTTAAACATTCTAATAAAAGTAAAAAAAAAAAAAATTAAATTAAATAATTTTTATTTACTTAGGTTTTATTGAAATTGAAGCATTTGAATAAAAATAAAAGAGAACAGCACATTTATATATGTGAAGTGATTGTTCTAATCATAAGCCATTTTCTAGTTCTCAAAATTTTGTACACTAAACATTTGAGCGGTCTTACACGTTCTATTGAAAATATTTAAAACATTAAGTAGAAATTAAATTACTTTTAAAAATTATTAAATTTTACTAAAATATTTTATTTAATAATAAATTAATCAATTAATTGTTCACCAATATTGTCATAATTGCAAATTTCAGATTAATTTTCTGTCCACATCACATTTTGTAAACAAAACATTTGAGGGGTCTTATATTTTCTCCCTAAGCACTTAAGCACATTATGTGAAAATACTTACACAATTAACAGTTTTTAATTTATTATTATGACAAATTGCAAGTTCAGCTTTTACATAAAATTAAATTTTTATTTTTAAATTGTTGAATTTTATGAATATATGTTACAACATAAATTTTGTCGATGTATTTTCATAATTGAAACCAAACTTTTTACCATCCACTTTGGATTTTTTCATTTTATACAAATCGTTTTTATATTTTTAAATAATTTTTTAAGTATATTTTGTACATAACAGAACATTATATATAATTTGATAAAAGATTGTACTAAATAAAAACTTCAAAAAAACCCATTTTCGTATGACTAAAAATTTTGTAACTTAACATTTGAGAGGTTTTATTACTTGTTGGTTGCTTGTGAGAACGGCGCTAAAACCAATTGTACGGCATGGGCCATATCCGTGATAGGGCATTTGGCGTCTCAGGTATGACGGTTTAAATGGTCAAATACGTAAAGTTGGGAAATGTTTTTTAAATAATTTGGATAGAGGAAGAGTATTGACTATATTTTTTTGTGTGGAGTAGATTAGTATGTGTAATTAGTTTGAAGAGAGGACTAGGGAATGGTTTTGTTAGATCTAGTAATTCAGTTATTGGTGGGAATCCCACTCGGAAAAAAGCTCTTTGTTGTGTGACATTTCGCCAGTATGTGTGGTATGGGCAGGCGAAAGCCCCAGGATTGGCATATAGGAGGAAGTTCACGATTGCCGAGTTTTGGAAGTCGTGGGTGACGGTGGAATGACCAATTAGAATTCTGAGCTATTTTCTTGCCCAGAATTTCGGATTGGTTTTAGAGTAGATCGGTTTGGCGATGGTCTTCCAGTGTATAGCAAGCAAAGTCTCACTATTTTTCCATTCTGTGCATCTGGCGGATATTGAAGCTGTTAATTGCTTCTTTTGCAAGCCGATCAGGATATTCGCCGCCACGAATGCCTACATGACCCGGCACCCACCACAACTGAATAAAGCAATTATTCTTTTAGTAGACCATGTCAGATTTTATTTAGTACCGGATCCCTGCTAGAGCCACAAATGGTGTTTGAAGCAGCGAGCCTATCGTTGAAAATAACCACCTCGTGGCAATTTTGAGTTTATTTCTTACCTGTCCTTAGTTCTGTAAAATTAGCTGCTATCCTGTATTACAATATAATAAATTCCGGTATTGGCTAGGTTTTATAATCAAATTAAAATTTGAAAATTTATTAGAGAAAATGTCCAATTTGTGCTTTGGAAAGTGAAAATAAATCAAAAATATTTTTAATGTCAAATTTTAATAAAACTTTTATTTTTTTATATTGTTCAAACTTTGCCATTATTAACAAAATATAACACTATTCAAATAGCAATAAAAAAAATTCCTTGCTGCAATCAATCCTTTTAAGATAATTTTTGATGAAATATTTTGAATATTTCGTTCTTTAATTCGGCCTTACTTGGCGAATGTTGGTTTTTCAATACTCAAAAATTTGAGGATTATCTGTTTAAAGTTCATATTTTTATATTTAAACAAAAAACAGTTCAATGTCATCAAATCGCATTTTTTTGGAGGCGAATTGACATCACGAAATTTGGAAATTATACGTTCTGGGAACATTTCGCGCTAAAATTTTTTGTGTTTTGATTAAAATATTGGGTCATTACGAAATTACTTTCCGAACAACCCAATAGTTTATATATTGACATTTTTTCTTTAAGTGAATTATTCAATTTGTCCAACTGATGATAATACGTTTCAGAATTGATCGTTTCTTTGAAATCTCACCAAACAGATAACATAACCTGTTTTAAATGAATATTGGGTTTCGAAGTGCTTTGAGCCGGTCCATCTTTTCTGCTCCAGAGTCTTTTGCGAATATCATTGTTGTAGACAACCCATTTCTAGTCACCAGTGATTATATGCTTCAAAAATGGATCATTTTCTTGGCGTTTGAGAAGCAAATCACAAACGTCAATGCGACGGCACAAATTTGTTTCCGTAAGAAGATGAGGAACCCATATGTCGAGCTTTGAGATAAAACCTAGCCGTTCAGCCGTTTCAAATGATCATAAACGGTCGTATTCAATAAAATTAATCTCTGAGCGATCTCATGAGTTGTTATTCACCAGTTTGCATCAATTAATGCCTTTATTGTGTCTTGATCAGCTTCCAGAACGTGGTCCATCTTCGATATCAAAATTGCCGGATCGAAATTTTGCAAACCAGTTTTTGCACTGGCGCTCAATTAACACACCTTCTCCATATACACCGGATAATTTTTTTCTTGCTTGAACAGCACTTTTATCTTTTCTATAGTAAAAAAGTAAAATATGCCAAAAATGCTGTTTTTCACTTTCTATATTTAAAAGGGTATCAACCAAAAACTATTATTGCAGAATCAAGCCTTGCTATGCTCACTGTCAAAATACATATGATTATGCGGCTTAAGTGTGAAGTTGGTTGTGAAAAAATACAATTAAGTTCTCTGTCGGGAAACAACGAAATTACTTTCTTGACAACCTAATATTTAAGTCTAGTCCAAAAAAAAAATAACGGTCTCTTTTTCTTTCTTTTGAAACAAATACGAGACAATGACGGTTTCAGGCCAAAATGCACACCAAACACTTACTTTTCATAAATAAAACTGCTTCATCAAAGTCAAGTATTGGGTATTCAGAGCCTCATATATAAACATTTTACTTATTAACGTATCCTTCGAGCGAGAAATGAACCTAATCTATGAAGAAAATTTCTCCACATTAAGCACATAACATGGCTATAATTAGAGAAAGTTTTTGCTGTTTAATCATTATTATATTTTTATTATAAATGGCAAATTATAAACTACTTAAATATTATTTTATGTAATTTTTACTTTTAAAAAAAAAACAGAGTTTTATTTTCCAAACCAAAAAATGAATAACCTTATATGTTGAAATAATAGTTCTTTGTCAAATTGAAAAAAAAATACAAATTGGCTCTTTAAAGAGTATTTTAATCAAACCTATAAAAGCCATTATTTAATTAGAATAGACTTATATTGTGATTAAAAGTAATTTAATTTACTTCAAAACTTCCTTTCATATATAAAAAAAATCTCCTTCTACGACCATACACACCCCTCCCCCACCAAAAATATGAAAGAAAAATAAGTGAAAAATTTAATTCGTTTCCTTTTTAAAATGTTGCTTTTGTATTATATGCTCTGATATTTCGTGAATACTATAAACTTCCTAGCAGAGAGAATACAATTCCTTTCAAATTTAATAGCGAATTAATGACTGAATTTAGAAAACGTTCCTTTATGTTATATAAGATAAAGTTCTAAGTCTTATTGCCTCATAATAATAATAATGGCAATACGACTAATACATGTGCGTACATTTTTGTATAAAATATATACGAATATAAAGGAACATAAAGGAATCATAAAAGGGAAAATTTTCTTTCAACAAATATACGAGTATGACATACGAGTATATGTGTGAATATTTACAGAAGAGCGAATTTGTGTATGCATTTAATAAGTACGAGTACAATGCTTCCTGATGAAGGCCATTTTTCAACGAAAATGGGGCTTGTGTCTTTTGGTAGTCATTTGCCTTTTGTTGAAGGTGTACGAAATAATTGGACTTATTTTTGTTAGTATTATTTATATTTGTACAGAGAAATGTGTATCTTTCTAAATACGGTAAATAGGAAGATATTCGTATTGTGTAGGAAGAAAGCTCAGTTTTAGAATTCGGTATTACCAGCAGTGTTTCAACAGGGGAAGAAGTAATTTCTATTTTTATATATATTTTAGGTATTAAAAAATTTAGTAAAATAATAAGATAGAGTTATGTTCTTTTTGGGTAATTAGAAATGTATAAAGCAAAATTGAAATTTGTTTATTTTTTTTTTTTGCTTCACATTCCTAAAGTTTTATTAAAAAAATAATCTCACTTTATTATGGCATTTGGGTTGAAGAAATTTACCACACAATTGCATATTTATGTATAAATCACGACCGAAAAATTATTTATTTTTAACAAAATATTATTGTTTTAATTAGAAAATATTTGCGAAATATCTATTAGTGTCGTCTGATCACTTGAAGTTACTTTATAAAATAAAAAAATTCGACCAAAAAGGGAATAACCTCGTCAGGAATCTTCTATTATAAGTCTGCACTTAATCTTTTGCAATCATACACATATAAGTACATACTTCTTGAAAAAGAAACTTTTTGCACACTAATAGCACATTTTCTTCAAATTTCTCACAATTTCACATAATAAACAAGCTTCTTCTATCACGTTTTGAGCTCTAAATCGTGTTATAGAAGTTAAAAAATATATAAACAAATCAAAACAAAACACTAAATATTATCAACAAAATAAAAAATTTAATTGGTCAAGCTTTTTAACAATTACGATTTGTGTGATTAAAAATTATAAAATGCACTATTTCAATATGAAAACATGATATTCACGAGTACAATCGATCAATTCTAAAACAACAGGACACAAAATTGATGGAAAACTTAATTAAATTAAATGTATTTAAAAAAAAAATGAAGCTTTCAAATTTGAGCACACAACAGCAGAACATGCAAAATTTTCAAATACTCGTACAAGACAGCCACATAAAAACATAAGAAATTTTGTGTTATTTTCATTCGATCATCAAATATCGTATCCATGCTGCCCTCCTTATAGGTATCCGACGTCGATTTGGAAATAATTGAAGCTACAGGACGTAGTCCATCATCAGATTCGGGTCTTCAAAAAAATGCTCCGGACATTAGAAATCGGTAGAATGAATTTTTTACGTTTCAAATTGGTTATTTTATGTTTCTTTCTGTTATTTTATTAGCTGGTAAAAAATAGATTTTTAATGATTAATACATTAACAGTGAAACACTTCATTTATTTTTATTTCTATTTTCAAATTTTTCCGGGAAGAAATCTTCATTAAAAAATTTTTGGTAAAAATTTTCTTTTAAAAAATTTTCAGTAAAAATTTCAATCAAATAATTTTCAGTAAAAATTTAAGGGTCAGTAAAAAAAGTTTTGTTAAAAAAAATTTTAGTAAAAAATTTTTGGTTAAAATCTTTTTTTACTAAAACATATTCAGTAAAAAGATGTTCAGTAAAACAATTTTCAGTAAAAATTTCAGTAAAAAAATTTTCAGTAAAACTTATTAGAAAATTTTCTGTAAAAAATTTCAGTAAATAAATTTTCAGCAGAAAAATTGCAAGAATAAAATTTCCAGCAAAAATATTCTCAGTTAAATTTTCAGTAAAAAAATTTTGGTAAAAATTTTTTGTAAAAATTTTTGTTAAAATAATTTTCAGCCCACTAAAAATTTTTGGTTTAGTAAAAAAGTTTTGAAAAAAAAAATTTCAATTAAAAGTTTTTGGTAAAATGTTTTTTTAAGTAAAAATATATATCAGTCAAAAATCTTCAATAAAAAAATGATCAATAAAAAATTTTCAGTAAAACATTTTAAATAAAAATTTTCAGTAAAAAAGTTTTCAGTTAAAAAATATTCAGTAAAAAAATTCTCAGTTAAAACTTCAGTATACAAATTTTTAGTAAATGAATTTTCAGCAAAAAAAATTGCAAGAAAAACATTTTCAGTAAAATATTTTCAGTAAAAAAATTTCAATTAAAAATTTTCAGCAAAAACATTTTCTACAGAAAAAATTTCAGTAAAAAAAATTTTAATAAACAATTTCAATAAAAAAAATTTTAAGCAAAAAATTATTTCAGTAAAATAATTTTCAGTAACAAATATTTTAAAATTTTCCGTAAAAAATTTCAGTAAAAAAATTTTCAGTAAAAAAAATTTCAGTCAAAATATTTTCGGTAAAAAAAATTGTCAGTAAAAAAATTGCAGCAAAAAATTTTTCAGTAGAAATATATTCAATAAAAATTACAGTAAAATAATTTTCAATAAAAATTATTATAAAATTTTCCTTAAAAATTTCAGTAAAAAAATTTTCAGTAAAGAAATTGCAGAAAAAAAATTTCAGTAAAAATATTTTCAATATAAATTTTTTAGTATATAAATTTTCAGTAAAACAAATTGTAAGAAAATAATTTTCAGTAGAAACTTTTCAATATAAAATTTTCGGCAAAAAAAATTTCAGTAAAAAAATTTTCAGTAAAAAATTTTTCAGTAAAAAAATTTTAGGTAAAAACCTATTCAGTAAAAATTTCAGTAAAATAATTTTCAATAAAAATTATTATAAAATTTCAGTAAAAAAATATTCAGTAAAGAAATTGCAGAAAAAAAATTTCAGTCAAAATATTTTCAATATAAATTTTCTAACAAAAATATTTTCAACAAAAAAGTTTTCAGTAAAAAAATATTTTGGTAAAAAAAAGTTTTACCAAAATATTTTCAGTAAAAAATTCTCAAAAAAAAAAGGAAAAAAATGCTCAGTTAAAATTTCAGTATAAAAATTTTTAGTATATAAATTTTCAATAAAAAAAATTGTAAGAAAATAATTTTCAGTAGAAACTTTTCAATATAAAATTTTCAGCAAAAAAAATTTCATTAAAAAAATTTTCAGTAAAAAATTTTTCAGTAAAAAAATTTTAGGTAAAAAACTATTCAGTAAAAATTTCAGTAAAATAATTTTCAGAAAAAATTATTATAAAATTTTCCGTAAAAATTTTCAGTAGATAAATATTCAGTAAAAAAGTTGCAGTAAAGAAATATTCAGTAAAAAAATTTTCAGTAGATAAAGTTTTACCAAAATATTTTCAATGAAAAATTCTCAGATAAGAAAATATTCAGTAAAAAATTTCAAGAAGAAAATTTTCAGTGAAACAATTTTTAGTGTTAAAATTTTATTAAATTCGATTTTGAATAATTTTTTCAATTATAGAAGATTTTCCGTAACCTTCGTTAATGTATTAATTTTTGTTAATTTTCCTTTTGCCATTTGATTTTGTTTCATTTTGTTTTATTTTTCGTTTATAATTTCAAAATGAAAAGAATGATGGAATTCTTTATATATTTTGTACTATTACTTTTTAAACGAATTATAAAAATTAATTAAACCGACCAAACGCTAATCATCAAATTAATTAACTACCCAATCACCCACTCAACACCCAATCTTTTACGCGGTAAAATAGTCCTGCGTGCCCATTACCATATCGACCGTTATCAGCTGGCCCCGTACTGCATCGTCACTATCATCATCATTCATCCTTGCGTCATTTAGGAGGATCGCAGAGTCGATTAACGCCAACAAAGACATTGTCAACAAGCACCCCGACACGAGGTGGCACCGGTACTAGTGGAACTGCTGCCGCCGGTGCTGTTGGCGGAGGTGCTGGTAGTAGTAATGTTGGCATTGGTAATGGCGGAGGAGGTAATAATTACGGTGATCCGAATGGGAAAAAGGTTCGTTGCTAAAAATTGACATTCGAAAAATTTCTAAATTTAATCCTTTTTTTCTGTTTGTTTTGTTGTTTGATCGTTTGAACGTTTATTTGTTGGTTCGGTTGTATTCGCTAATTTATAAATTCTTTTTTTTTCTTAATTCTATTTCGATCTCACCCTCACCTTTGACATGTTCCTTCCTATTTAAATTAATTTTATTTTATATCCCCTTCTTCTCCTACTTAATTATTGTTGTTTTTATTTTCTCGAATATTAAATAATATTTTTAATTATTCCCTATTCTCTCATTTAAAAAGTATTTTCATTTATAAATTAACGAATTTATATGAGATTGTATGTATTTTTAAATGTGATTTATTATAGAATTAATATTTTTAAAGGAAAAATTATATACCATAGATTTAAGGTTATTTTTTTCTTTCATAATATATATTTTTCTTTCTATTCTTCTATCAAAAGTGTTTATATTAAATTCAGAATTATTTTAATTGTATATATATAAGTGCCTAAATTCTTCTTAATGGATATTGTTTTAAAATTTACTTTAAAAGAAAAATAAATAAATAAAATTATATGACAATATTTTCTTTAATGCAAATAATTAATTTTTAAATGGATTCTTTTTAATCGGGTACATTTACAATATTAGGAATATAACTGTGATGAGCCAAGATCGAGGAGAGGTAGTGAAACCCAACTTTCTAGAACAGAATATGATCAGGATTCGGTAAGTGAACTGATGTTATTTTTTCTACTCATTTATCTTATAATATTTTTAATTAAAAAACCAAAATCACTCAATATATGTTATCTTGTCAACACGTATGACAGTCCATAATATGAAATCTTTTAATGATTTCATTAGAAAATATTGTATCTAAATTTAATGGATACTCCCATTTGAAAACTTCATTATTATATAAAAATCTTTGAAAAGTATTCGATTTGCTGTTCGGAAAGTATAGCTTCGTCATCAAATATTTATCAAATTAAATATGCAATTTAAGATAACAATTTTTTAGATAAAAATATGCCATTTAATAATATTAATTAATATGCTTATCCATGAAATGCGTAAAAAATACTTCGATTGGGTGTTAGAATAACTAGCTTTGCATACCAATTTTTCGTACAAAATTTTCTTCAGCGATGAGGACAATTTTTCACTCTCTGGAAACGTTAATAAGTAAAATTGGCATATATGAGGCTCTGTAAAATCACAAGTAACTGTGGAAAAGCTATTTTATCTACTAAATATTACTGTGTTGTGTAACTTAAAATTTTTAATTTAGAGTATATATGATTTGATCAATATGGTACCACAAGCCACACAGCCCAACAAATTTAGGGTTTATTTCACGAACAGTTCCTAAGATGAGTCATTTTGAGATTTGGTAATGTCAATTGACCTCGACGATTATGCAATAAAACGGCGTTGAAATTGTTCTCAACTCGTAAATAAAAGTACTCGTAAATAATCCTTAAACTGTAGAGTATTTAAAGGCCAACATCTTTCGAGTAATGATCTCATTAACGACTGAAATACTCAAAAATGCATCATTTAAACTTATCTCATAAAGATCAAATTCTGCACAAAGTTTTGATGAGTTTTTCAATAGGAATGAAATATTTTTAAATAGACCGTGTGGCCATATTTAAAATGACAAAATCTTCTGTTACTGTCAGTTGTATTCAGTTAGGTTTTCGAATTATTCATAAAAAGATACACACCTCAAAAATGCTTAAAAATTAACCAATTTTTATATCAAAATAATCGTTTTTTTTCATTGCAACTTATCGTGCACTTCTATCAATTTATGGTCGTTATAATCGGCCTAGTGTGATCGCTATCCGTCGAAATATGCGAAGTTTTGAAGGCAATCTTACTTTACATAATGTTTGCGTGCCATTAAAATAAAGATTCGGTGGGAGTGACGAGAATATTCCTGCCCTTACCAAAGTCGTAAATTTGCTGATTTTGCTCTGGAACATCTTGAAAACGATACCGATTATTCCAGGAAAACCATCCTCTCAGATGAGGCGACTTTTCATCTCTCCTTATCGGTGAATAAACAAAATTGTCTTTACTGGGCTGAAGCCAATATACAAATTATTCACAAAGAACCTTTACATTTCAAAAGAGCGACCGTTTGGTGTGGTTCACGGCACTTTTCGTGGCCTATTGAAAGATATTGATTTAAGGAATATGTGGATCCGTAAAGGATAACGAACTTTTCGTGGCCTGAATTGAAAGATATTGATTTAAGGAATATGTGGATTCAAAAAAAAACAGTACTACGTACCACACAGTCCATTATTTGCGGGAAAAGTTTGGCGTCAAGAAACGCAAATGTGCAAAAGAAGTTGTGATTTAACACCATTGGACTTCTTCTTGTGGGATGATTTGAAGTTATTGGTCTACACATATGTCAATAAACCAGCCACCATTGATGCATTAAAATTGAATATTGAACGTCAAATACATGAAATAAGGTTGGATTTATTACACAAGGTGGTCGAAAATTGGAACTATCGTATTCGGTGCTATAAATGGAACCGACCCCATTTGCTCGACCGGCCCCTTCAAAATAAAATAATAAATTTTGCTATACCATATTTCTTTCATGTTTCATTTGAACAAAAAAAACAACATATCACTCTTATTGCAAATGAAGCATAATTTGTAAAAAATTAATTTATTTATATTTTCTCATACACTAAGAAACCACCAAACGAAAAAAAAATTACGCACGTTCATAACAGATGGCGTTTGTTTATTTTGGGCTTTCCGTCATTTTTGGCATTTGTTCAAGAGGCACTTTCATAACAGATGGCATTTGTTTATTTTTGGAAGTACTAGAGTTATTCTTATCCATATTATTAATAGCTGTCTTCCATTGGGAAAATTTTGCTACTCGCAAGTACTTGGGAGTACATGCCCAATGGAACGCAGAGCTTACTGACAGAAGTAAAATATAACCTCAAAATAGTCAACAACAATAGTGAGTTTATTCAGCTTGTAAAAATCTGATGAAAGCGATGTGTCGCCTGAGTCTGAAGAATCTGACTTTTTATTAACTGACTGCTTTACAGATTCCATAACAACCTGTAAAGCAGTCAGTTAATAAATGTGTAGTTATTTTTTATGTAAAAACCTACTCCAGTAACATTTGATTCCATTTCTTTTTGCTTTTGCTGCACGAATAAAGTAAACATAAGCAATAAAAACAAAAATATGACACTTCAACATAACCAAAGAACCCGCTAAGCCATCTATTTTCATTTTGGGAACTAAAATCCCCTTACCGTAAATTGTA
Organism: Atherix ibis; assembly: GCA_958298945.1. NCBI lineage: Eukaryota > Metazoa > Arthropoda > Insecta > Diptera > Athericidae > Atherix > Atherix ibis. The sequence goes on along the minus strand of OY282605.1, from coordinate 20,976,965 downwards.
TGCGTAACTACTCATGCGATCTACTCATTGGTATGAGTAAGAGTAGCTGTGAGTAGCTAGAAGTACTTGTGAGTAGCAAAAATTTCCCAATAGCAGACAGCTAATATGTTATTTAACAGCTGATAGTTTAAGATTCATTTTTAAAATAAAATTGATCCATTTTGTTTATCTTTTATGAAAGATTACAACAAATTTATGATGGAAGATCAAACTTTGCATTTTCGCCATATTTTATTATTTTACTTTTGAAAAAATGCACCAGTGCCAATGATTTTTCCCGAAATTGCTTGCTGGTGATTTTGATCTCAACGATTGTCCTTGGTCAGGAAGGCCAACCGAGGTTAATAAGGACAAAATAAAGGCATGAATTTAGTTAAACCAGCGTTACACGATGTAGGAGAATGCAGAAAAATTGCACATCGATCATTAAACCATTCAAGACCACTTGAAGAAGCTGGTATACATAAGCAAGCTCGATATTTGGGTTCCTCATGAACTCAAAGAAGTTCATTTGATAGCACGCATTAACATCTGCGACATGCTCATTAAACGTGAGAAAAACGAGCCATTTTGAAGCGATTGATAGCTGGTGATGAGAAGTTGATCATTTACAATAATGTGGTCGTGGTCCCGATGTGCTGGTCCGTTTCAAACGACATCGAAAGCGGAAAGGTTATGCTGTCAGTGTACTGGGATTTTGAAGATGTTGTGTTTGTTGAGCTTCTACCAAGGAACCAAACAATTAATTTAGAAGTGTACTGTCGGTAGTTGCACAGTTTGAACGATTCCATCATCCAAAAACATCCGGAGCTCGTAAAGAAGTTGTTTATTCCAACAAATCGTAAAGAAGTTGTTTATTCCATCCCAACACATGTGTTGCGCCAGCCACCATACTCGCCGGACCTTACGCCGTCAGACCCACTTCTTTCGTTCTCTTTAAAACTCCTTGCGTGGTATAATTGTTAATTCAGATAATGCGCTATAAATCAGCACCTTGTTCAGTTCTTCAGGGCTAAAGGCAGATATTTCTATGAACGAGGAATTATAAAGCTTTCTGAAAGATGGCAAAAGATGTTTTTGTTTGTAAGGTCCCTTAGACATGTGCTAGGAGCCACTTTATAGCGCCACGACCGTGAGGCCATTTGGTGACTTCATAGTACATGTGGAAAGTTATCTGAGAGAGACTGGTTAGTGGTTAGTAGTATAGAATATTAAGAATTTTGTTATATTTTGTGGAGCAGATTATTATGTTGTAGAAGTTTAAATAGGAGACTAGACAATGAAGTTGTTGGGTCCAGAAGCTCTATAATGGGAGGAATCCTGGTCGCGAAGTAATTCTTGGTTATATGGCATTCCTGTAGAATATGGATGATAGTGAAATGGGTACCACAGGATTGGCATAAGGGACGATTGGTATTGCCAAAAAGGAAGTTATGAGTAAGAGCAGGTATGTCCAATCCGGATTCTGAGGAGCTTCCGCGCCCAGAATTTCGTTTTGGATGTTGAATAGACTGGTTTATTAGTGGTTATCCAATGAGTGTCGCTATTGGTTCAAAAATGTGTCACTATTGGTCCAGTCATCGTGTATGGGGATGGCTAATGGTGTTAGTTGACATTCTGTTAGTAGGTGATGCAGATTGTGAATAACTGTGATCACTACTCGACGGAGTGTTTCTTCAGCCAACTTGTCACCACTTTCATTACCCACAATTCCTACATGCCCCGGCATCCATTGCAACTCGACACTCCTATTGCTAAGTATGCTATAACGAATTGCGTTAACTACTGGGTCACACAATGGGCCAGAAATGGCTTTAAGGGCAGCAAAGCTGTCTCTAAAAATATTAACGCGCCGTTGGCTGGGAATCTTGATCGCAATTTCAATTGCTGTTTTGATGTCCCACAGCTCCTCGTAATATGGAGCTGCCCTATAAGGGAAGATTGCACAATGTATAGTAGTGCGTGGGTGTTGCAGCCAAAAAATCCGACGACCGAAAAAGATGTAGTATCGGTATCAGCGGCGGCAACAGTAAACCACAGTCGATGATCTTTTAATCTGTCCAACTGTTGGCGGCATATGTGGACGCAACAATGCTAGCCTTCTTTAACTTGTCAAGAGAAGCAGTCACTTTCAACTTTGCTCCTAATAATGGTTTCCAATCTGGGTTTGGAAGGGAAGTTTGGATAACGAGGGGTAGGATGGATAAATTACTTTCAAGACGGGATATTAATAAGGATAACGATGATAAATTCCTTTTTGAACTGGGGATGATGATAATAATTTTGATTAAAGTGTGGAGGGGGTAATTTGGAACGCATAGGTTTTTCTAAATTAAATTTAGGCGAACTTTTTGAAGATAGAAAGATAGACTTTGTTTTCCCTGCAAACATGAAGGCAAGGCGGGATCGATGTACAGATCACCGCACCGGTTATGCTGCTCGAAGTGTTGATGTTGCGGATGGCGTTATTAGTTTAATGTTGAAGATTAGCACCAGATACAAGCATAAAGATATTGTCAGCATATATATAATGGTTAAAGGATGATAAATGCTGGGAAAGGAAATAAATATATATATTGAATAGGATCGTTAATAAAGGGGATCCTTGTGGGATGTCTTTTCTCATTTCGCGTTTTGACGAAAAATGACCGTTGGCGCGTATCGTGAAGGTTCTACCAGTTAGTGCCAATGTGGCATAGTCTACGCCCCACTCTGCCAGCTGTAAGAGTACCCTGTGTGGGCAAATTCGGTCATACAAAAATGTGGAACGTTTCACGATCCTTGCGCAGGGGCCACGCTACTCTTCTCTGTATCGTTAAAATTTTAGTATATGTTCTGTCGAAGCAAGAAAAGATGGCAAAATGGACTATATGGTACATCATCGATTGATCTTTGTTCTTTTTATATATTGATAAATAAATGCACTTCTTAACACACAGACTACACATACATGCGTCATGACTTCTCCGACATACCAATTTCTATCAAAGTTGAATTTTGTTTTTTTGTTTGTTTTTGGAAATTTTTCAACTCACATTTAAATAATTCGTTCCAAATTATACCAAAAGAGAATATAATATATTTCCGACCATTAAGTGTAATAGGAGTAAATTTTTATAAATACTCAAAGGATATGTAAAGTTTGTTCTACACAAGTTAACTATAATCAAATTACAGACAGAAAATTGTGTAGTTATCAAAGAGCCTAAATACCATGAAGGCAAACAGAATCCACAGTGGATTTGCTTTGGAATATGCTAGTGGAATAAGTAATGTGGCGACGACATTTCGATTTTGTGAGCGCCGGAATGTATGCAAATACGACGAGCATGGCAAATGTTCCAACCAGAAGAGTTCATATGATTTTTGATAAGAAACTTGTTGAAATGTTTAGTGTGCGGGGTGGCGGGAAAGGGGAATATATCCATTCATGGAGAACACCATAATTCAAATGCCCTGTTAAGTAGACTATTCTTCAGATTTTAGAATATATATATTTTAATGGTCACATTGTCCCACAGAATAGATAAATGATAAGAGTTTCCGTATTTTAGATTTAATGGATTTTTCAGAACTGAAAGCAAATTTGTTTTTTATTTATCATACAAAATTTCTCATCCATTTTGTTTTCCTATTCACACACATAGTTTTGTGCATTCTAATAATGCATTCTAAAACCATTCAGAAAGGAAGGAAGCCAAAAACAAAAACATTAAATAAAAATGCAGATTTTTTTTTTGTTCTTACATAAAACTAATGATTTATTTTACATATTGTTGAAAATTAATTAGACACTCACTACGATTATGTGTGCACCAGAATTTTTTCAATGCCTATATGCAAAAGTGAGGTTATGTATTAACATTAAATAACGATAATATATTTATTATATTTTTTAAATAAAATCCATAATAATATAAAGTAATACAAAATTAAATTTACTCTCTCTCTCTATATATATATATATATATTTATATTTATATTTCTAATTATATTATATAATAAAAAAGTAAAATAAAATTAAAAACAAAAACTTACAAACTAAATTATTTGATATACCGTGTTTTAGTGTGGATAAATCAAATAATATTCAACTTAATGTAATTAATTTAAAAGAAAAAATAAATACAAATTAAAAGCGTTTCTCTAAAACTTAGACAGGTAAACAGGATGATTGTAGAATAGATTATAGCAAGGATCATAGTTTCTCGTGTAGCGCTTGCCGTAATTCTTCGGCGGCCGCATCCAATTTCATAGATCTGGATGTGGGTGAGGAGCCTGATCCAAAATCATCGCCGGTTGCCATATTGTAATCGCGTGGCGGTTCAAAAGGGCGTCTCATATGACGTGAACTTGGCGGACTACTACCCATTGAACCGAATTTAGGGCGTGGTATTCTCAATTGTTTTACATCAGTCAACCAGCTCTCCATTTTTATTATTGCTTTTTGAAATTACTTCCTCTGAAATATATACAAAAAAAAATAAGAAAAATTAGTAAAATTTTTAAAAAAAGTTCCTCTTTAAAGCTAGTATTTTTTTTTCTCTCAAATATCCTACGTAGGAGTATGTAAAGTCCATAAAAAAAACCATTTAAACATTAGAAAATTTGTTGTTTTTTTTTCGTCTTTCGTTTTAATAAAGAAACAATTAAGAAAATAACTAAAAACTTTTCAAGGTGAGATTATTTCTATTTGAATGAATATTTTCAAGGTGTTAAGTTTAGTTTTAACTACAATATAATTTTAGTCAATAATAGATTCATAACAGATGCTTTTAGTTTCATTATTATGTGTTTTTTAAAAAAAATCCTAAATCTTTATAATTAACTATTGTTTACGTATTTTTTAAGTGGTTTTTCATGTATCAGATTGCTGTTGGTTAGGACTGTTTTGCTAATAGAAATTTTTTTAAATTTAATTAGAACAGAATATCGTATTTCCTTTTTTTTTGTGATGTACTCTTCTGTTATGAGTCAGTCTTATTGAAGGATAGCATTTTTTAATGTGATACTATCGAATTTAATATGGTTTTTATGACAATCAATACACAAAATACTTTGGGAACATGAAACTAACGTTCTGTTTTAAAAATTTCAGTTTTTCATCAGTTTTCGATGGTAAAAACCTTCCAGTCACCGATAAACTTCTGCTCTTGAAAAGAAATGTTCCTCATATGCATATAACTTTTTGTAAGTGAAACTCGCGGATTCACCAATTTTCACCAAAAATTTGATGATACATCGTCGCCCCAAATTTTCTTGTTCCATTTTCCATAGCGCGTAGAAAGGACTAACGTTCATCCGGAGTATTTTCAGTCTCATATCTTTTCTGTCACAACACGTATAAATGAAACTTCACTATTTTCTATGATTTTAAGTCAGTCTGAATTTAGCTTATTTACTTGGAAAGTCTGTGATAACTCAAAAAATTGCAATAAAAACAACTAGTATCAGAAATAAAAATTTCATTTTAAAAAAAAATGTTTACTTCTTCAAGATGATCTTGCCAAAAAAAAAAAAAAAATCCACTTCAAATTCTATGTGACTACTTATGAATAACAAAACTCAGAATTTTTCTTAACAAATGTTGTTGTTGTTGTAATTATAGCAAATTGTATTTTTTAATTAAAAGTATTTATTTTCTTTATTTATTTTAATTTTTTTTACGGTGATTTATTTTTCCCATAAAAATTTATGCGTTTTGAAAACAAAATGATTAGGGAGTTATCCATTTTATGGTTTGGAAAGAACTGCTATTTTCTTTATAAGTTATTTTATAAATATATGCTAACTAATATAAAATTTATTTAAACATAAGTTTGCCATTTTATGATAAAAATTATTTAGCTACAAAAAGATTCGTTAATATTTTTTAAAAAATTTCAATAAAAATGGTGATTTTGTTGTAGCCACTTTTCACGCGCTTAAAGAGGAGATTATTTGCCTCGGCGTTGACGCTCATTTATCGCTCGGTGGATACGTTGATAAAAAAAATTATAGTATTTAGAGCTCTGAAAGGCTCCTTTAAGAGGGGCTATAGAGAATCAATTGTATCTGCGAAAATTGACTCTTTGGTGTGCGTTTTGGTCTGAAGATGTTATTTGCCTCCAAAATAAAGATGGATAGACCGTTAACGACAGTTAAAACCGACTTTTTTTTGTTTTTCGTTTGAAAATCAAATGTGATTTTATCAACACAGTGCTATAAGCTATATAACAAGACAAATTTAGACTTTATTGTGCAATAAGTATTCTCAGAAAATGTAATTTCGAGATTTGATGATATCAATTTGCCTACAAAAGCTTCTGGTTGAATATTTTATTATAAAACTATATAAAAAGTTATATTAACATATGTAACCAGATTTAATAATCAATATCCTTCAGGTAATGGTCGAATTTCATCTCAAAATATGGAAAAGGGTCTCCTAAAAAATTAACTTAAAAACGATCGTGTCCTGTTAAAAGTTCTGCAGCAAATATTTAAATATTATTATATTTTATATATAATGGCATATTTTAGATAATATAGAAAAATAAAAGTTTTTACAAAATTTGAAATAAAAATATATTTTACTAAATTTTACTTTCCAAACTATAAATTACAAAATAAAAGAAAGGCTGATTAATTTTATCAGCTACTGTACAAATTCTTTTTTAACTTTATCTATCCTATATTACTAAAATTTATCCAAAAAAAAACATAAATAAAAACAAATTGAAGACAGAACTCTACCTCAAAATAATCTAAACCAAATTCAACTCATACAAAAGACTTAAAAGATCTTATAAGAAACCTAACGAAAAAAAGAAGGAAAAAATTACTAAATAAATAAATTGAAAATTCCAAAAGGAATTTCTTTTGATAGTTTTATGAAGCAATATAGTTTGAACAGAACAGAAAATCTTAAATAAAAGATAAGAATTCACAAATATTTAGGGCCAACCAATCCATTCAAAGTGTAGAAAATCGGCTAATTTCAATGCAGAAAAGATTTTTCATTTATCTGCATTTAGTATCTTTGAATAGAGAAGAAAAAGCAGTTCCTCGTCAGACAAATCTTCTCAATTTTATTATGAATAAAGACCAGCGTTACATTTTTAAATCCGTCTTCATGACTGACCCAGAAACCTTGACATCACGACGAGCACCACAGAAATCGGGTCGCCTTTACAGCGTATCCCACACAACCACCGAAGATGATTCGTATTTTTTGTAGCCAAAACGCTGAAAACCGTGCACCGAAAAATACAGGTCATCATCAGCAATGAAAGGTATTTGGTGGATAGGGCAGAGCCATACTAAATGGAAGTTTAATAAACATAGAATACAGTACAATGATGGGGGTGTTCGGGTTCACAGAGAGAAATGGAAGAAAGAATAATGGAAGAAGTTAAGTCGAAATGTAGCAGTATTCATGAAGGTACTACGAGTACCTAACAAAGAAGTCAGAGTTTTTCTCCAAATCGGTCGCAAATAGTTCTGACAGTTAGTTGTTGTGTTATGGATTTTCTTCTTTCGTACTTGTAGAGGTGTACCTTCCGTTTGAATAAAGACGGAAGAATTACCATCAACTTGGGTAAAGAAAATTGGACTAGAAATTTGAACGGACAAAAAGTTTAGGTCGAAAAGAAGAAATAAGACTTGACAGTAAGTAGAAAATAAACAACTAAATTGAGAGTTGTGTCCACCGCACCAACAACTTCTGTTGTACTCTGGGCCCTTTTGGTGGCCATCTGAGAAATCATGAAGAAATGGAGAAAAGTTGCAGATTGGGAAATGTTGGCCATCAGGTGGAGGAGGGTCCCCATATTCATAGCAACTTGATTTACCTGCGAAACATATTGTATGAACCTAAGAGTGTCATACATACAAGTCTGCAGAGCCACTTATACGAATATCTTTTTCTTTCGGTAGAGACCTACTCAAATGGGGAGAGAAAATTTTCTCTATACTCGAAACTATACCACCAAACAGTAAGGCTACACACGGTTGGCTTTTTATAAATACCTGTCGATAAAATCAAACTATTCGCCGTATCCAAACAGAGCTTTGTACTCCACCTTGAGTACTACTTATGATGTTTACTCAGCACAAACGTTTACACCGCAGCCTTCCTGGTCCGCCCCCTTCCCCTTTCCCAACCAAAAAGCATAGCGGCAATATGCAATGTGAGTTCGAGTATAGAAAGATTGCCAAAGATTATGTAGGAAAATATAACAAGGCACTGATGGCCACTCAGGCGGATACATAAAAGTCGTGAGCCACGGTTAAATTACGGAAGTCGCGCGATTAGATAGATGGCTACGTCGTTGTCTGCCGGTGTTTTTACCAGGTAAAATAGAACTTCGAGTGCTTTTCTTTTGAGTTTCGAACAAGTAGAAACGTTTGATTTAAGATGACTTAAAGAGACGGCTTTCCCGAATGCAAGCAGACTATTGTGTTTATGGTTTCTGATCCACACATGGGGCTCATGTCAGGTTTCCGTATTTACGATATGCGACAATACGATAAGTGTTCACCTTACCGGTGCCATCCAAGTCGAAATGCAAACACACATACATGGATAGGTGGATTACATTAGTAGTTATTGACACTCATACTCGTATTGACTCCAAAGTTTTTCCTTCTAATCTTTACGGACAACGATATTCAGACAGAGCAGTCTACCTGTTCCTCTGTACTCTATCTTTGTTCCAATTTAGATTGTTAAATGCAGAAATTTTGTACTTGAAGTGTTGGCTATTAAATGGATGTGGTTATAATAAAGGGAAGAGAGGGTTCCAAATTGTATTGTGCGTGGCATCGTTTGGTTCTTAGGCGATTTAAATTTTCTCTGTTGAATTTTTCTTATGCACTATCGGCTTTTTTCTTTTGTTTTCGTTTATTTTTCTTCTGCCGATTATACACAATCATATTCTTTTGCAAAAAAAAAAAAAAAAAAATAAACAAATTGCACTCGTACATATAAATACTGACGGAAGAAAATCCCAAAGAAAATTGAGGAAGAGTGGCAGTTTCGATAAAAGCGCACGTTTAATTTATTGGTGAAAGCCTCAAAGTGAAATGGAAGACATTTCAGCGGTTTTGTTTGTTTGTTTTATTGTATATAAGGTCTCTGAGATAATGCAGTTGAAATTGCCAGTTTACCTATTGAAACTGATCGAACGTACGTTGGAGGGATCAATTAGAAGTGGTTAAATCTTATGGAGTATAGTAGGTTTTTTTTGTTGGACAATTAAAAAGTGGAGTTGGGAAAGAAAATGTTGAATCTAGAAACTTTAATTGGTATTCTTTTTCGTTATGACAGATATAGGGTATTTTTTTTTATAGAGGTATCGGACTTTAAAATTAAATAAAACACATACAAATCTTGATTTCTGGTAACTTTTACGAGCAGCTGTGTACGTATATTGGCAATAACACGGCAAATATTGCCTTTCAAGTCGCCTTTCTTCGTTGGTTTATCGGCATAGACAGCGATTTTACATATCCCCATAGAAAATAATCTGAAGTTGTTAAATCGAACGATTTTGGAAAATGAAATAAAACACATAAAAATTTTGATTTCTGGTAACTTTTTCGTATATTGGCAATAACGCGGCAAATGATCGTTTTCAAGTCGCCTTTCTTCGTTGGTTTATCGGCATAGTCTAGCGTTTTTACAAACCCCCACAGAAAATAATCCGAAGTTGTTAAATCGAACGATCTTGAAAAATAAAATAAAAATCTTGATTTCTGGTAACTTTTTCGTATATTGGCAATAGCCCGGCGAATGTTGTTATTGGCATTATATGGTACGAAAAAGTCAAGTCTTCCTTCTTCTCTGGTTTATTGGCATAGACCACCGATTTTTCAAATCTTCTTTCTTCTCTGGTTTATTGGCATAGACCACCGATTTTACAAACCCCCACAGAAAAAAAATCCGAAGTTGTTAAATCGAACGATCTTGGAGACCAATTTACAAAAAATTTATACGCTCATCGTGTGTTTTATTCAATAAATTGATTGAGGCACGAGCTGTGTGGCATGTTGTACCGTATTGTTGGAACCATAGCTCTTTCATATTAATTGCATTCTATTGAGGAATGAAATACTCAATAATCATTTATCTATGGCGCTCTTCTGGTGGGCATCATTTTTGAAGAAATATGGACCAATGATTCCACCAGCCCATAAAGCACACCAAACAGTAACTCTTTGTGAATGTAATGGCGTTGCAAATAATAACTTGTTGATTTTCTTTACTCTAAATGCGGTAATTTTGCCTTTTTATGTAGCCATTCAACCAAAATTGGTTTCATCGCTCAAGAAAATTTTGTGGTGAAAATGAGGATCAACAGCAATCTTGTTTTTGGTCCATTCACCGAACGATGGTCAGGCGGTTTTAATTGTTGCACGAACTGCATCTTGTAAGCTCCCAAACCAAGATATTTCCGTAAAATCTTCCATAAAGTGGATGGACACTGAGCCTTCCATAAAGTGGATGGACACGGGCGAATCGATTAATTTGGGTCCTGAAGATGCGTATTTATCAATTAGAGTATACGTGGTGCAAAAACGGTCCATGCTTAGTCGACCGTAAAATAGACGTAACGCATGGTAAGGTTAGTGAGCTCAACCACGATATTCGAAATAAATTTGCACAATTTGAGAGCGCTTTTATGGTGTTTGTCTACTCATGGTCAAATGGCAAACCAAACTGAATGCAAATCAGCTGTTACCTGTCAAATAGGCTGTTGCTATAAAAAAGTGTTGCCAATTCAAAAAACAAACCTCTAAACAAAACGCCATTTAGTTATTTGAACATCACAAAAATGGCCACTTTCCTGGATGAGGTTCGTCTTTCACTACTTCTCGGCTCTTCAAAACTTCTTTATGCCATAAAAAAAAAAATACGCTGGAACCCAGGATTACTTAGGAAGCTGCAGCGAATCCTATTTTCTGGATGGGCCTATATCCTAAAATCCTATCTATTAGACCGATATGATCTGGTAGCTGAAAATAGAGCATATTCTGCTATTTATCCTTATCACAATTATAATATTATGGTAACATATGCCGATGTTATAACTATTCCTTCCCAGCATAAATTTTTTTACACATCAAGCATTATTTTATATAAATCCCATCAAGCCTTAGAAGATTTGTTCGAAAGATGAAGAGTAAGAGTGAAGACAAAAATGTGCTCATTTCACATTTCCGAGAATAGACTTTTGATATAACCCTAAATGGCACTAATATTTCACAAACAAAGAATGAGCGTTATTTGAGACTTTTTAATCGGCAAGCAGTTAATCTGAAATCCTCCCACGATAACAAAAAAAAGTATACTTGAAGGACTACTACGACTCGAAGACAACAAATCAAAATAACAATAAAACCAATATGGACATACGGACTCGAACGTATGTGTATTCTCTCTAACATGTTTTCATGTTTTTATAAAGGGTTACCCAATTTGTGCTTCAGAAAGTAAAGTTAACTAAAGCTTTCGTTGAAATTTTAAATTTATTTTATTGCTTGGACCTTGTCATAATGCACGAAATATGACATCATTTAAATGGCCGCCACAAGACTTCCTACAGCACTCGCACTTTTTGAGGTAATTTTCCGAATCGCCTTTTTTTTGCAGAAGAGTTTTACAATTTTACGAATTTGTTTGATAATAAAATTCTCCGTAATTTTATTCTACATACACGTTACCTGAAATGACATATATTATTAACAACTGTCAACTACAGAATTTTAGGGAAAGTCGTCCATTTTTTCAGCTTGAGCGTTGTAATATATGATCGAGAATGTTCGAGACGTACAAAATATAAAGATTTGCTTTAATAATGGTGAAATCGCCTCTAATTGTAGCCGCTCCATCATTTAAGGCAAAAAGCTCGAACAGGCAACTGTAATGATAACTTTCATTCGAGCAGCGTGTTCGAGCACGAATATTATTGCAATTTTGACATTTCGCAGTATGATTTGAGTGAAAAAGGTTTGTCTATTAAAAATGATTTGTTTTATGTTGTTTGTACAAGAAAAAATGTCGTTCAACAATGTCAGTGACGTTGAATTGCCCATTTTAGACATTGGCGTATCTTCTTTGGTGGCCAGTTTCAAACTGTCATCAAAATTACCATTGCCAAGACGGTGAAAATTGCTGACAGTATTTATTTTTACTCGCAGTGATCACTGCCGCGATGTTATGACAATAACTTTCCGTATACAACATCCTTAGAGCGCTTTCCCCAACCATCGGTTTCGTGATCGTCTAACATCAGCACATCGCTGCAACTATCCTATTTGTCATTTTTTAATGTATTTATTATTTTCTTTTATGTTTCTTATATCAAATGTCAAATGGATGAAAAAAAAATCGTAGGTCGAACAAATACTGACTGAACGAACATTGATCGAGCCCATGTGTAATTACTGCTCGAAAATTGCTCGAGCGTTCGAGCCCGTGATCGAAGCATTTTTATTTTACAACTTCTCATTTCCTCAAAGAATTAAACAAAAATATTCTGTACTTTGCAAACTACAAAATGGATAGCCTTGTATTTTCGGTAAAAAAAACTGCTTGTTACAAGTTTTATGTCGCTGAAAATATCATTAAAATTAATAAAAATATCTAAAGATTTACTACTAGAGCTAACGATAAAACAAAAAGTCACTGTTAATTTGTACCCTTAATAAAATACCCTCAATCAGTATTTAACTTTGTCCATTTTTCTTATGCGGACATAATTGAAAAATTGCTAATATATCAGATCATTATTTAGCAACCATTTAAATACAAACAATTATCGAGTTTTTGTTTTAATTATTTCTACCTGTGCTCTACATTGTCCGCTATAGATTCCGGATACAGTCGTACTCGTTAATGTGTTTACACCAAAAAAAAGGGGTCAGAATGGATGGTGTGAATTGGAAAGAATTACTGTTTTCTAAAGAGGCCATTTTATCGTAACAATTCTATTACAAAATGTCACCTCCTCGTACTCCCTTTAAATGCTCCCCTCTTGCGATTCAGTAAAAACATTTAAACTAAAGGATTGAAAATTGATGGCTTCTTTTTACATTTTCTAGATATTATCAGAGAATAACAAATTAAATACTGATAACGATAGTATGGCTACGGAGCAACCGTACGACCAAATATCACATTTGTTTTCTGCTAATTTATATACAATTTGCAAAAATTACCTTTAATATAAATGGCAAACGATTCTCTAGGTGGAAAATATCATTAGAACTTTTTTTTGTTCTTTTTTCAAATGTTTTCCATGAACAAATTCTATCGTTGATAAAGAAAAATGTCAGTTCTACGATAATTAAATTTTAAGATTTAGTGGGGAATTTTTCCATTACATAAGAAATCATAGTTTTAAAGATTAAATAATCAAAGAACAAAATCTCGTTTTTTCTCAAAGTGGAAAAGGATTTTTTATTTTATCATAGATAAAAATTATAAATGGTTTTTGAATTTACGCTACGGAAAGTAAAGTCAAATAAATCATATTTAAAATTTAGATTTTGATGAAATTTTTATTTTATTCTATTTACTTAGAATAAGTAAGCCATTTTTTTTGTAAAATATTTATTTATTTAAACAACTGGCATGAAACTTATGGCAGAACTCGATCCTTTTGAAGTAATTTTTGATGGTTTTTTTTTTGCATATTTCGTACTATAATTCGGCCATTTCTTGACGGATATTGGATTTTAAAAGCGTTTAAATTTATTTATTGTTTGCGTAAATATGATATTTTACGTTATTTTATGCCGTCTAATTTCAGGATCTTAAAGGTCAAAATTGACATCACCAAATTTCAAAATGACACGTCCTGGGAACTTTTCCGCTATAAAGTAAAAATATGTCGTATTGTATGGCTTGTGGCGCTATACGAGGTCTGTTCAAAAAGTATCGCGAATTTTGAATTTCCGCGCGTTACGTACGAGGTCTATTGAAAAATTATCGCGAATTTTGAATTTCCGCGGGTTACGTATATTCGTTTTTCGATTTTTTGTGGCATTATGTTGGTAACTCATGTCTCTCACTTATCCCGACAAGTTCGGCCATTTTGAATTTTCAGTTAATTTTTGACAGCTGCTTTGCTTGCACGTGTTTTGGTTTGTCTTCTATTTTTGCTCAATTTTGACCAAAAACCAAATTTCAAAATGACATGTCCTGGGAATATTTCGCGCAATAAAGCAAAAATATGTCGTATTGTATAGTTTGTGGCGCTATACGAGGTCTGTTCAAAAAGTCTCGCGAATTTGGAATTTCCGGGCGTTACGTACGAGGTCTATTGAAAAATTATCGCGAATTAGAATTTCCGCGGGTTACGTATATTCGATTTTCGCTTTTTTGTGGCGTTATGTTGGTTACTCATGTCTCTCACTTATCCCGACAAGTTCGGCCATTTTGAATGTTCCGTTAATTTTTGACAGCTGCTTTGCTTGCACGTGTTTTGGTTTGTCTTCGATTTTTGCTCAATTTTGACCAAAAACCAAATTTCAAAATGACACGTCCTTGGAATATTTCGCGCAATAAAGTAAAAATATGCCGTATTATATGGCTTGTGGCGCTATACGAGGTCTGTTCAAAAAGTATCACGCATTTGGAATTTCCGCGCGTTACGTACGAGGTCTATTGAAAAATTATTGCGAATTTTGAATTTCCGCGGGTTACGTATATTCGATTTTCGATTTTTTGTGGTGTTATGTTGGTTGCTAATGTCTCTCACTTATGGCACATATAGTTGGTGTGGTTTGTGGCGCTATATTGTTAAAACCACATATAGTTCCAATTAAACTCTTTAAAGTGACGCTAAAAAAAAATCGGTAATCTGACAGTTATAGCGCTCAGAATTTAATAGTAACGGTATCTTCTTCTTCATACTCAAGACATTTAAGGGGCACTCACACCTTTCGACCAAAATATACACCAGACAGTTACTTTTCGCAGATATAATTATATTTTTATAGTAATTTCTGTTTTTTTTTTAGAAACTTTATATACGGAAATTTTTCTTTCGCGGAATATGATGACCATAATTTTCTCTAGAAAATAGTCCCAAAATTACCATTTCTACAAAAAGAAAAATGCTTATTTATTTAAACTTATATTTGTAATGTTCATAGTAAAAAAATGGCATATTTAAATGTAGAATACTTAATTAGAACTATAGTTTTGTTATATTTTTGTACTATATAATTAGCGGAATAAAAATTAATGGAGAATCGAATAAAATCAAAAATAACAAAAACACAGTATATGTGGGGTTGGCAATGTGCTAAATGGAAAAGAGAAAATTTTTATGGTACAAATTAGCATACACATAATAGTAACGTGGGTGGATGGTTATTAAAAGATTTTTTTTTCAATTTGTATTTTTTTGTTGTTGGTTAATTTCATTTAATTTTAACATTAAAAACGCTTTCAAAATAATCAGCATTTGTAGTATAAGCAGACATAGGAAAACTGATCAAGATACCATAAATTTTTATAGATCTACTTTGTGTGGATAGTTATTATTATTTCAGGTTTTGTGAATGCTTCAAATTTCACATAAAGGCCATAAATTAAAAAGTTAACTTTTAAATAAGATTATTGCTTTGACAATAGTGTGGGGATTTTAATTATTATTATTATTTTTGGGGGGAGGAGGGAGTGGAGCTTTATTTTTTATTAAAATTTTATGGGTTTTGACAATATTTCACTAAAAGGAAGTGGTTAGAAATAACAATTGTTGTGTGGTTTTCGTCTGAAGTGACTATATTGTTTTGTTTTTCATATTTTTCACGACAATTTCTTATAATAGTTTACCTATCAAAATTATTGTACAGATACACATACCAATAATGGATTTAAAAAAAAAACAACAACACATAAATGAGTAATATTACTTAAGGTTTATTTGAGGAAAAAAAAAATCATTGTTAGTCGATCTATATTAGGAAATTCAACAAATTCTCTATTATTCATCAGATTTTTTTATAATAATCTGCGAAGGTGGAGTGGGTTGTAATCCGCTAGAATTAGTTATTTATTTACCGTTTATTTGCTATAATATAACAGCACAAAAATTGTATAAATTTCTTGGGAATGGAATTTATTGGATATTTATTTAAAATAGTTTTTCGATAAAACTTATAAAATGTGGATTTTTTTTGTTTCTTTGCAAATTAAATTTAGGTAGTCCTTTTTTACAATTGAAAATTTTGAGGGAATGATTTCAGTTCAATTTTGATTGTGAATTTTTATTGGTAATATCTTCGTATTTATAAAAAAATTTATTTCAAAGTCCATAATAAAAATGGTAGCATTATTGATGGCATTGATGATTTGGTCGTTACCAAAGAGGTGGCGCACAAATCAGCAAGGCCTTGTATGGAATTTACAGGAGCAGTTTGTTACCTCGGGTAGTACTACTGCCAGAAGACGCCATGATCCGATGACGTTTCGTTGAACCAACGCCAAAAATCGTCCGTACGAACGAATCCGAGTGATCGGGATAATGACGATTGAGATTGATAGTGTATGGCCTCGGTAAACGAGCGCAGAGGTTTGTGCAGTATCTCTATTAGAGCAGAGAGCGATCTCTGAAAAAAAGCAAGTTGGTGAATGTTCAAAGGCGATCTAATATAATTTAACATACAAACAAAAATCAAATATTAATTAAATAAAAATAATATTTCCATATTATTAACAAAAATGGATGAAAATGTCTACCAGTTAGGTGTCTCGTACCAACGTTGACAGTCGACTTCACCTTTTCTTTTTTCTTTTCTTAGGTTTTTGGGCTTTACTTTTTTTTAAAAATAATTTGATTTTATTTTTTTCAAAAAAAAAATTTTCACTCTATTTTTTCCTTCCGAATTTTAATACCTTCTCTCACAAATCCTATTATTTTCCCTTCTGGCCTGGTTAAACGTTCTTAAGTCTTTTTTTGTAATTTTTCTTTAGTTTCCAGCATTTTTTTGTCTCTTTGTCTTTCTCTTCCAATAGAGAACTTAATACCTTCGGATATCTCCATTATCCCCTATGATTTTTCGGCATGATTTTTCTTCTGTCTATGGAGCACATCTCTGCAAACAATTTTGAACCCCTCCGCAATCTTTCAATAAAGCTAAGGACAAGCATGCCCAGTTGAAAATATAACCCTCCCATTTTTTCCAACACCCAAAGAATTCTTAAAAAATAATTTCATACTATTATAACATAAAAAAAATTGCCATGAAAGTGAAAGAAAATCAATTAATTAGTAACATATGGGCCGTCACTAATTTTTATTAATAGTTGCAGAATATTCTTGAAATTGGCATCCCTTAGTTTAAGTACACCTAGGACAAAGTCATTCATATTGCATAGTATGTGTGCACCATATACCACGTAAAAATAAACAATAAATAAATGACTTCTTGGGGTATTAAAATTTCTCACTTGGGGGTGTAGTGATAACTCATTTTGTTCATTTCTTTGACCCCATGTTTGGATAAGTCTTTTATTACTATAATATTATTATTTTATTATTTTTCAAAAGTAATTAATAAATTTTTTATCTATTTTGTTTGGTTATACTTTTTAAAAAGTCGAGTAGTTTAGATCAGCAGACTATTGACAAAATCAGGGTCTATCTCGCAGATCAGCAAGACTATTGACAAAATCAGGATCTATCTCGTCTTTTAGGATCTTCAATAAAACCACTTAAGACTTTCTGGGCAGGATCTTCTTCATCCATATGGACTGAAGCTTAAATTACAGTGTGCATCTAATACATAATCTAAAGGTTAACTTTCCCCTTTTTTACGCGTTTTACAGTATAAACGAATTTTGTGCGTATACGAGATTGTGCAGATTCGCTGCAAACAAAAATCGAGCACTCGACGATCAGTCTAATCATAGTGTATTACCTTGAATGAAAATCTGCAAAAACAATAAAGAATAATCAATCGCAATTTAGGCGAGCAAAAAAGAATTTCCACATTTTGAATAATATTTTTGATCGTCTAAATGGTTTGTGTATTTATTATTGCTGGGATTCTCTAGTTGTTCTTATTTTATCTACTTTATATTATGATTGACGTTTTCACATTTGTTTATTTATTGTGATTATTTATTTTAGCGAGCATTTTATACTTTATTTTTTGATATTTAATTTAATATTCATTTCATTATTAATTTTTCTTCATTTTGCTAATGTTAAAATAAAACTTTATATTATAAATAATAAATATTAAAGTAATAAATTAAACAATATTTATTACATTTTAAATAAATACGAATGAACGAATATGCAGCCGCATATTAAATATGTGAACTGTCAAATAATAACCGTTAAGCCTGATGATATGTCTTTATTAAATAATGATCGTTAAGACCAAAATAATGATATAAATAAGCCAGATGAAATCATGTATACGTTCGCCAAATTTCCCTTTCAACATTCTTGCCACGTGGTAAATTTGCGCGTGTACGCGCAAATATCGTGCAATCACACGATCAATGTAATATACCGGCGAACTGATAGTAGAATTAAACAATTTGATTCTGAACCATATGCAGAAGAAGTACGTGTATTAGACGCACGATATAATCTAAGCTTTAGTGTCCAGCCCACCGCAGCCTATTGAGTTTAATTTTATCCACAATCTGGCATTCAATAGGCATTGTTCATCTTTATATAGGCGGCCAAAAATTACAACAGCAGCTTCGATGTTATTGTCAGAATTTTTCAGAGTGGAATTATTGAGTGCCCCTCCTAGACATGCAGTAAAAGTTTCGAACCCGTCCGGTTACCATGCGACTCTAAGTTATGTTTTTGTGGTGCGTTATGAAAAATGGGGCAGAGATATTTGGAGTAACGATCTGCAATCAAATTTAATTTTAAACTTGATGACTCCGTAAGTTTAGTTTAATGCATTTCCGAAGGGTCGAGAAGCAATAAATGACATACTTCACTCAGGGAGGCTTTTAACATAAAAACTGATGATAATATGGAACGAACGAGGTCTGCTGTGAGGTCAGACCATCGAAAAATATTGAAACACCTTGAAAAGCTTCCCCTTTAAGGTTGTTCCCCTCCTCCTCTTCCCCTTGATTCAGTTAATCTAAGTTCAAGTGTTTTTTTGTTCTCTAAATTCGTAAAACACTCGAAAGGTCATTTTCGTGGTACTATCATAAGCCCAAATTGGCTTCGAAACTGCTATGAATATTAATGGCACGTCATCTAACTATTAAATTTTGCAGTTTTTGTGGAGAATTCGGCTTAAATTATTTTATATCTACTTGTAGGGTATTTTGAGATACAAATAAACTGGTTGTAAATAATTTGTCTGACCAATTTGGTTCGAAATTTAACTTAGACTGACTTTAACAGTCATTTTATAAGAAATACAATTTTTTATAGGTTATTTACTCAGATGGCATCAAGATAATTTTGCTCTAGGCTTCGTGAAAATATAACAAAATCGATAGAGATGAGTAAATAGGTTACTTGAATAATTTATAATAATACGAAAACGGGCTTATGACAATATTTATAAAATATTGAATTTATTAAAACAACGGAGTATATATTGAATATATACTTAAACTCGACAAATAAGTAAAATCTTGAAAATTCTTTCGAAATAAGCTTTGAAATGTACAATTTTCTCTTTTCTTACAGTTAACAAAGAAATTGTGTTATAACTTTTGTTGGCTCATACCTGAAGCTAATAAAATTTATTAAATACCAATCAATTTCTCTGCAAATAATCTAAATAGAAAGTGATAATAGAATTTTTCATATTTCAAAATGAATACTATGAAATTGTGAAAGTTGTATTTTTAAGACGAGAAAGAAAAGCTCAACAATTTCATATTCCAATCGAACAAAAATAATCGAAGTAATCGTATTTTTATGAATTGATTGCACTTGGTGACAATATTCAGATAATAGTGAGTATGATGGATTGATGAAGATGACAAAATGAAAAAATAAGTCACACCTTTGAATACAATGATTTAAGAATATCGGACGGTGTAAAAACTAGAAGAGTGACTCGAAATCGATTTTTGAACGTGACACTCTAGTTTTGGAAAAAGGTTTACCTTTCTTGGATATGATTTGTTTTTTTTTTTTTGCTTTTGTTGTTGAGAGTATATATTTGGAAGAAAGTAGATCAATCTAGACTACGAGATTATGAATCGTTTTAAGTATTATGAAAATAAAATTTTCAACGCAACTGTTGAATATGACAACAACAAAAATTAGAGCGTTCAAAAATAATGATAAATTTCAAAATGATTCTCAAAAATTCATGCAAAATAAACTGCTTGAAAAACTTTTGTGGAAAATTTTTGCTGGTTTTAAATTTCTAATAGCATTTTTCAAATAAAATTGAAGAAGATTTGATAAATGCAAAAAACTTTTTAATAATAACTATTATCTTTAATGTTAAATATTATAATTAAAAAATACTAATCGCAGAACAAATTTTCTTATAAGCGAGAGAATTTCTTCAATATAACCTCACATAAAGGAATATCCAAATTGTGCTTTAGAAAGTAAAGTTAAATAAGATATGGTATATTTTGTATTTAGATTTTAATAAAAATTTTATATATTTATTTACTTTAATTTTACCATTATTTAAAATAGTAATATTTTACTATTTTATATTTAACAAGACTTTCTGCAGAACTCGATTCTTTTGAGGCTGTAATTTTTGAAAACTTTTTTGCACATTTGGGGTTGTAATTCGGACATTACTTGAAGGATATTGGTTTTGAAATGTTTCAAAGTTAAAAAATTATCTATATAAACTGTATATGAAAACTTTCAATGCCAACCAATTCTAAGATCTTGGAGGTTAATTGACATTACCAAATCTCGAAATTATGTGCCCTGGGATTTTTTCGTGCAAAAATCCAAAATTTTTTCGTGAATTTTGAATTTCCGCGGGTTACGTATATTCGATTTTCGATTTTTTGTGGCGTTATATTGGTACTCATGTCTCTCACTTATGCTGACAAGTTCGGCCATTTTGAATATTCAGTTAATTTTTGACAGCTGATTTGCTTGCACGTGTTTTGGCTCGTCTTCGATTTTTAGAAATGATTTGGTCGTGAGACGGGACGCCGCGAAATTCGTACCAAAATTGCTCAATTTCATTGAGCGTTAACATTGCTAAGGAGCTGTTAGACTCTTTCCGCGACGACCCAAACTTGCTCCAGAGGATCATTACTGGTGACGAATCATGGGTTTATGGTTATGACGTAGAAACCAAATCTCAATCATCCTATTGGAAGCTGCCGCACGAGCCAAGATAAAAAAAGCGCCCCAAGTACGGTCAAATGTGAAGGTTTCGCTTACAGTTTTCTTCGATTGCAGGGGCGTGGTACATCATGAGTTCTTGCCACAGGGTAGAACGGTAAATAAGGAATATTACCTGCAAGTTATGCGCAAGTTGCGTGAAGCAACCACCGTATTTCCCAGATCTGACCCCCTGTGACTTTTTCATATTACCGAAACTAAAGAGCCCCATGAAAGGATGACGCTACGCTACAATTGAGGAGATAAAGACGGCATCGAAGGAGGAGCTGAACAAGATCACAAAAAATAATTTTTTGAAGTGCTTCAAGGATTGGAAAAAACGTTGGCACAAGTGTAATAATATCTGGTGGGGATTACTTTGAAGGGGACAAAATAGATATTCATGAATAAATAAATAATTTTTGAAAAACAGACCTCGTATATACATAGTTAGGATTGAAAAATTCAAATTCCAACCTAAAAAATTGGTTATTGTATAGCTATAGTACTTAGAATTGACGGTAACATTTTATACTTCTTTATTTTTAAAGACCAAAATGCCCACCCAGCCCAACAGTTAGTTTTCGGGGATACAAGGGCTTCTTTATAGTTACTTGTAAGTTATTAGAAGGAAATTTTGCGCAAAACGTTTATGAGATCCAGAAAAATAACTTCTTTTTTATTAAAAAATAAAATATTAAATTTTTTTAATATATTTATTAAAGAACTATTAAAAACAAGGCAATACTTTTTAAACTATAGAATTGATAGCTATTTTGGTTCGATTCTTTTATGCATCAAAATAAATTCCGTATATTTAACCTTATTCATAATGAAAATGATGGGATTTTGATTAAATTGAAAATAAAAATACTTCTAAATAAATCGACTGAATAGATAATTATTTATTTCCCGGTCGTATAAATATAATCGTGTTCAAATATGTTACGGAGTCCAATTGTTCTACTATTCACAAATCAACTTGAGCATATTTTATGCAAATTTGTTGCCAAAGAAATGTTTCTAAAAAGAAATTTATTTATTGCGTCTTTTGCTGATTTAGTAGAATTGTTAGAGGAAGAAGAAGATGAAGACGACCAAAAAAAAGAAGTCTTTTCATTGAATATCCACTATTATCGTTATCGAGGCCATAATGCGGCTCTTCTTGAATAGTTTTCCCAATGCAATATGTGTAATTCGCAAAGAGGAGACAGCATACTTCAAAAGTACTTGATGTTCTAAGTACGTCTGTTATTATCTACTATCTAAATTGAATTATTGTTCTTTTAAAGATTTAGATTTCCATATTCATATTAATAAAAGCCAATTGAAGTCGATACCATCAAGACGCACTTGTAGTCTGATTTGCAGAAACTTCATTAAAAGCAATGCGGTTAAGCGACAATTTTTTTAATTTTTTATATATTTTTTTTTTAAATTTTATGCGTACGCATATTAAAGGTCAAGTATTTGTAGTTGTTCCTTTTTGGTATTTTTTCATATATTTTCTGATTGTTTTTTCATTTCTAATCATTGAAAGTGTTCAGTTTTTTTCTTTCCATTTTATTTTCTTAACAATTCGAAAAAAAATATCATGAATATTTTCATGATATTGCAGAGGATTTTCCTGTTCATTGAATATGAAACTTTTTTTACTCAATAACTTAAATCGGAAAAAATATTAAATTGTAAATGAAATGAAATCACCGGAAATGAATCCTGAAAAAATAGGAAGTTTTTATAGGTTTTCCATAATGAGAAAGTGGATTTTTTTCAAGTCACTTAAGAAGAGTGCAAAAAATTGTTTTCATTTTAAAACGTTACAAAATTTAAGCTGTGGTCCCCTAAAAAATATATTATGAGGTTATAAGTTATTATAGCTCCCTCATATATGCTGTTTGTCCTAAATAAATTCGTTCTTTGTAGAATATTACTACCATTTAGGGTTTTATCAGTAATCAGTTCACGGCAAAGCGTAAAAGTGACGTGAGCACATTTTTGGTCATCACTGGTACACTCCGCTTTTTGAGCCACTCCAATAAGAGTTGATGGGGAGTTTTGTAAAAAAGTGGTGGCTGTGGAACGATTTTATGAAACGTAGGAATGACTGTATCATCGGTATTTGTTGCAGTTAGTATACCATTGGGATAAATAATATCATGGCTGTAAATGTTTAAAGGGATTGGAGCTAGGATGCTACCCTGCGGCATACTGGCAATGACAGGAAATAATTTCAGAATACTGAATATTTTCAGCTGCCCAAAAATACTGGGCTAAGGAATAGGATTTTAGGAGTGAAAACATCTAGAGAATGAGATTCGCTGCAGCTTTCAAAGAAATTTAGGCTGCTATACGCCTAGGTAGCATACCTTTTGCTCTAGAGATCACGATTATACTGCTGGATATTAAAATACTCTACGAGGTATGAAAAGTAGCGAGAGTGGAATCACTAAGCAAAAACTACTACCAGGTGTATAAGCTTAAATCCGCTGTTTTTTAGTTAAAAACCGCATGTTTTTTTTCATAGAAAGCAAAAACAAATTTATTCAAAGAACTTGCTCTCACTAGCTACCTATTTTTCCGATATCTCGAGCAATTTGTGGATACCACGCCAAAAAACTTCCTTCTCTTTCGAGGCAAACCACTCATCAAGCCATTTTCGGACGTCTTCGTAAGCATAGAAGTGCTGCTCAGCGAGCGCGTGGCCCATCAACGAAAATAGGTGGTAGTCGGAAGGGGCCAGGTCTGGTGAATAAGCGGGGTGGGGTAGCACCTCCCAGTTGAGTGTCTCCAAGTAGTTTCGGACCATTTTTGACGTGTGCGATGGTGCGTTGTCGTGGAGGAAAATCACCTTGTCATGTCTTTGTTGATAATCCGTCCTTTTTTCACGCAGAGCATGGTGCAATTTGATCAGTAGTTCGTGGTAGCGGTAAGCATTGACAGTTTCACCAGGTTTCAACAGCTCATAGTAGACGATGACGCACAGCATCTTCTTCCGTCCGAAGCGATTTGGTCTTGGGGAAAATATTGATAGTTGGCCGGGATCAACCCACGATTTCTTGCGTTTGGAGTTCTCGAAATATATCCAATTTTCATCGCATGTCTTAATCCGATGCAGGAACGACCTTCTTTTTTGTCTGGTGGGTAAGATTTCGTATGTGTTTTGGTGTCGCTCCATCTGCCTATCGTTCAATTCAAGCGGCACCCATTTCCGATCTTTTCAATCTTCCCCATGGCACGCACACCCATGACAATGGCTGGTTGAGTAACACCCAATTGCTCCGCGAGCATTTTTTGCAATTGGGTAACGTATTCGTCCAAAAGAGCCTGAAATTGATGGTCCTCAACCTTCCTAGGCCGATTTTTACGCTTCTTGTCCCACAAGTCAAAATTGCCGTCTTTGAACCGACGAAACCAATCTCGGCACGTTGTTTTCGATAAAGCACTGTCACCATAGGCCTCCATAAGTATTCGATGTGATTCGGCAGCCGATTTCTTCAAATTCAAGTAGAAAAGCAGAACTTCCAGCAAATGATCTTTTTCTGGCACAAAACTAGACATGATTACGAAAGGAAAAATGTATGTTGTTGTACAAAATTGCTGACTGATTAATATTGACAAATGTCAAACTCATAAAAAAGAAAGTGTGGCGTGCCCAAGGTAGCTTAATACGCTCACTTACGCCATTTATGACAAACAGCGAATTTAAGCTTATACACCTTACTGCCACTTCTATACGTGCAGTACAAGTTTCGAACCCGTCCGATAAGTACGCGACATTTGGAGAAACAATGTGCAGTCAAAATTAATGTGAGGCTTCTCCAAGATAAATTTGGAGAAACAATGTGCAGTCAAAATTAATGTGAGGCTTGGTGAATCGACGGGTTTACCTTAATGCATTGTCAGAGAGTCCAGAAGAAATAAAAGACATACTTCACTCAGGGAAGCTTTCAACATAAATAAGACCGTCGAATAATATTGAAACTACTTGAAAAGCTCAGAAAAAGTGTTCTTTGCAAAAATAATCGTCCATTATAGATACTTGAATGCTCCACTATGGCAACGTCATTCGTCATATGGTCATCGCCATCAACAACAAATTTTTATCATAAAAGGAATTTTTTGTACTTCCCCAACCAGATCTCTCCCCCTTCCCCTCTTCCCTTGATTCAGTTGATCTAATAACATGTGACTTTGTTTTTTTCTCTAAATTTTAAAAAAAACACTCGAAAAGTCATCGTATTGCTACTGATGATAATATTCAAAGGAGTATAATCGAGGAACCAAAGTCATTTCCAGTAAACGCCTTCTAGCACTGCGCTACAAAGAATGGAACCCACGCCTTCCATAATCTATAGCTTGTTAAAGGGGATAACATTTCAGTATTTTCTTTTAAAGGTAATTTATGAGAACACTCAAAATCTCAAATTCATAAGCCCAAATTGGCTTCAAAAGAACTTTGAATATCAATGGCGGGTCATTTAACTATCAAATTTAGCTTAGAATTGGGCTTAAATTATTTTATATCCATTTGTGGGGTATTTTGGAACAAATAAATTATCTGATTGTAAATGATTTTTTGGACCAATCTGGATAGAAATTTAAAATTAAATCATTTTTACCAACTTTTAAGTACTTTGAACTCAATTTGAGAAGATCCTAAACTTCCAAAAAAATCAAAAATAGAGTCTAGAAATTCTTTTTAAAGTAGCAAGTTAAATAGTAAGTGTAGTCCTTTCAACTTTAATTTCCATCTTAAATTAACTAGAAATAGTTAAGACGATATTTTGAAAGAAAACACAATATTTTCGATTTAAATCAACTTCATTAATTTATCTTAAATATCTTTTGTTATTAATAAATTAATAAGGAAATTAAAATAAAATGGGGTCGAAGTTAAGGAAATATTAAAATTCGTAAATTATTATCAAAACTTTCCTTGTGCATTCGTTGTCAGTTAAATTGAAAACCTTGAAAATTGTTAAAAGCCATCCTCGATAGTTCACTCTGGCATTTGCGTGTATCGAATCTGAGATGATTCAACATTGAATAGTGAAAGTGGCTATTCCACAATGGAGTTCCTGCCATTATGCGTTAATATCGCTAATATTTCGATTAATTATACCAGAAATATGAGTTGCGTTAGCCGAAATTGAATTGCTGGCGCCGATTGAATCATTTCAATTAAATCAAGAGAAAATTACAAAAGCTAAGATTTTGACAATACTAAGAAAAGCGAAATACTCGATTTTCCGAACTGATTTGCGGTTTGCTTGTACAATGTTTGCATCTGGCCACCAAACGTAATTTGCATAATAAATCAGAAGACTATGGGGCTGATTGGAAAGAATGGAGATCGTGTGCGATCTTCGCAGTAATAAATTTTCTTTTGTAATTTGAATGAAAGCAGAAGCAAACAATTCGTGTAAGACAATAACCATCGTCGGTCAGAAAGAAAACTGACGTGATAGTTGCGTGGAAGTGAAAAGTAAAAGTGGAAAGGTTGAATAATTACCTTCAGAAATTAACAAACAGAAAATGCAATGACAGAAAGGGAAATTCATCCTTAACGCT
The DNA here is from genome assembly GCA_958298945.1 of Atherix ibis. Lineage (NCBI taxonomy): Eukaryota > Metazoa > Arthropoda > Insecta > Diptera > Athericidae > Atherix > Atherix ibis. Next base: position 20,950,089 of record OY282605.1, on the reverse strand, counting down.
GTGCGGGCAAAAGTGCAGTTCGCAGTATTTTGATTTTACTGTGGTTGTGAAGATTTATTCAGCGTAATTTACTTTTGTGCTTATTTTTCGTACATATAGTCAATGCCGTAATGTATAACAAATTTTTGGGAAGGAATTCTTCACGAATTTTAAACAAATTTTATTCATTTATTCCAAAGTTTCACTATTATTTAATGCTTGCTTTATGGTGAAAACTAGCCATAATATTGAATAATTAAAGTTATTAAATGAAATTACTTCATGAAATTGTACGAGAGATCTTCTTAATAATAAATTAAATTATTCATACAATATTATTATTATCATTTTAATCGTTATTGTGCTATAAGTTTTCTCAGTGAGAATTTTGAATAAAAATATTAAGTAAAAAGGAATTTTCAATACAAAAATTATCTAGCAAAATCCAATTTTCGTAATGGTTTTATTTTAAAAAATTTATCCAAAGAAATTTCAGGAAAAAAAATTTCTCCTTCAGTAAGAAAATTTTCTATAAAAAATTGTCAGCAAAAATTGTTATAAAAAATTGTCAGCAAACATTTTCTATAAAAAATTGTTAATAAAAATTTTCTATAAAAAATTGTTAATAAAACTTTTCCATAAAAAATTGTCAGTAAAAATTTTTCATAAAAAATTGTCAGTTAAAATTTCCTAAAAAAATGTCAGTAAAAGTTTTCTATAAAAAATCGTCAGTAAAAGTTTTCTATAAAAAATCGTCAGTAAAAGTTTTCTATAAAAAGTTGTCAGTAAAAATTTCCTAAAAAAAAAATTTCCAGCAAAAATTTTTAATGAAAAATTTTCCATAAAAATTTGTCAGTAAAAATTTTGTTTAAAAAATTGCCAGTAAAAATTTTCCATAAAAAATTGTCAGTTACAATTTTCTATAAAATATTATCAGTAAACATTTGCTATGAGAAATTGTCTATAAAAAATTATCAGTAAAAATTTTCTATTAAAAATTGTCAGTTAAAAAATGTTCAGTAAAAAGGGTTTATAAAAAATTATTAGTAAACATTTTCTATAAAAAAGGCTTCAGTTAAAATTTTTTATAAAAAAGGTTTCAGCAAAAATTTTCTATAAAAAATTGTCAGTAAAAATTGTCAATAAAAATTTTCTTTAAAAAATTTTATATAAAAAATTATGTATTAGTAAAAATTTTCTATAAAAAATTATCAGTAAAAATTGTCTATAAAAAATTATTAGTAAAAATTTTCTATAAAAATTTCTCAGTAAAAGTTTTCTAGAAGAAATTTATCTATAAAAAATTGCCAGTAAAAATGTTCTTTAAAATATTGTTAGTAAAAATTTTCTATAAAAAATTGTTATTCAAAATGTTCTATAAAAAATTATCAGTAAAAATTTCTAATAAATAAGTTTTTAGTTAAAATTTTCTATAAAAAAATTGCCAGTAAAAATTTTCTGTAAAAAATTGTCAGTAAAAATTCTCAATAAAAATATTATATACAAAATTTCCAGTAAAAAATTTTCAGTTAAAACTTTCCATAAAAATTTGTCAGTAAATATTTTCTATAAAAAATTAATAGTAAAAATTATCTATAGAAAAAAATCAGTAAATATTTTCTATAAAAAATTATCAATAAAAATTTTCTATAAAAAATTGAATGCCCAGTAAACATTTTTATAAAAAAATTTCCATAAAAAATTTCTAGTGATAATTTTCTATGAAACATTTTCAGTAATATTTTTTGTTAATATTTTAGTACACTAAACGTAACTATTTATTGTGAAAATATGTCAATGAAAAATATCAGTTAAAATTTTCTCTGAAGAAAAACTATTTTCTTTGTGAGGTGCGCTATAAAAAAAATTAGTGGGACAAGCTATTCTCCGTAAATTTTTTCCGACCTGCGATTACAATAAAAGTGAACATAGATCAGTCTCTATTATGTATTCAAGGTGCATCTTTCGCAATTCGATTTTAGTCTTTTTTATTTTGATTATTAAATTTTCTTATATTGTATTCATAGCACGTTGGAAAAGGTGTTTTACTATGCATTTGACTGCAATGGCAAATAATATTTAGCCTACAATATTGTGGACAAATAAGCAGAAGAAGAGAAAAACCAGACAAATAAACACTTTTAACCTCGAATAAGGTCAATTTTAATATTTTTTTAACAGCAACCACAGCTGCAAGAGTATTAGTATAAAGCCGTCCTAAGATGTATTTAGTGAAAATACTCATAAAATGTGCAGTTGCCGTGAGAAGAGAAAAGAAATTTCCACAAGAGAAGAATGGCTTGAGAAACCGACGTGTATGGAGTGATGACATTGCTGTGCTCTTGACGCAATACGAGTACTGTACCAGGTGGAAATATACAATAAGAAGCCATGAAAATATACATTTTCAACTTGCTTTAATACAAGAAGATATGCATAGGACTGAATAGTATGCCACTTAGCAGGTGGTGTATTCATATTCGAATTGTTCTTATTAAAAATTCACTAACTTTATAGATACTCGTACATGTGACACATGAATGCCAAAAAAATAATTATTATTTCACCTGATCCCTTTTATAATATTTTTCATTTTATTATTTATAACGGGGTGCATATTTTGTTGTTTGGAAAGGACTGCGCTCAGCCCTTCGACATTCGCAGAATAAAATAACAATAAAATAGTAAAAACACGTTTCACACTTTAAGGAACAAAAGTTTCTTTAATGCTGGGGCTCATTTGTTGCTTGGTGGAGGATATGTGTATAAGAAAAATTGGTATTTATGGAGTTCTGAAAGTACACAAATAACTGTGGAGCAGCTATTATATTCAAAGAAAATGATTATTTGGTGGCACTTTGTTTCGAAGGTGTTACTGTACCTGTAACATTTCTTTGAAAATGGCGATGGAGAGAACGTTACCATCAATTCTGAGCAATATAGAAATGGCACCACCACAAGTAAAAAAAAATACGACAAATTTTTGATTTTATTGCGTGAAAAATTCCGAGGATGCATAATTTGTTGAGATTTGGTGATGTCATTTGGCGTTCAAGATCGTGCGATTTGACGCCGTTAGATTTTTTATTGTAAGTGTGTTCGAACCATTATATTTATGTAGATCGGTTTTAAATTTTAAAGCCTTTTAAAAACTGCCATCCCTTAAGTAATGACCGAATCATATCTTGAAATATATTAAAAAGTCATCGAAAATTATCTAAAAAAAAATCGATTCCTGAAAAAAGACTTGTAGTAAATATTTAAATTATATTATATTAAATACATAATGGCAACGTTTAGTCCATATAAAAAAATATAAATTTTATCAAAATCTGAATTTAAAATTTATGTTATTTTACTATACTTTCCAAATTACAAACTGGATAAACCTCTACAAACATATTTTGCTTGGTTTATTTTTTTTAATGACTTTCGTATCTAACAAATTTTTAAAATAGCTTTTATTTTTGTGTCAATTCATATTTAAAAATAATTAAGAATTTATTTAAAGTAGTATTATTTATAAACTGATTTTTAACAGCCTGTACAATACTTTCTTATGAGTGCTTGTTATGTACTTTATTGATGTCTTAGCAGACGGACATCAATTATCGAATGTTGGTCATAAAACGCAAGCATATTACGATTTTGAATAGTTCAGAATGATCCAATTAGTATGATTTTTATCATTTCACACCTATCGCGTATGAAATGAATTTCAGCATTACACTTTCATAGAAATTTCGATTATTCAGACATCGATTGGCCTAATCGTAATATCATACGTATTTGCTAATCAGTAAATTAAATCCAATCTAAGCCGACAGCATGCATTTTATGGCCATACAATGCAGTATAACAATTGCAAATTGCCCGTATTCGTTAATGTGTGATTCTGTTTCCACAGAGCAATTTACGTTATAATTGAAAGTTCCGAAATGACACAAGTTTTCTATGCCGACTATGCCGAGTGAATGGGTTTTGTACTGAAGATAAAAGTTACCATTTTTTCTTATATTCGATTGTATAATAAAAATGATTTTGTTTGAATAAATAGTGCAAAAATACGCATTCATTTTGAAACAAAATCATTTAAAATTGTCTTTTATAATATTTTTAAGCAGAAATTTCCTGAACCAAATCAAAACGTTTGTGAAATAATCGCTAAATGAAACGAGTGACAATATTTCTCGTACACGAACAATTACGATAATAGCCGTAATAATAGCACTCGTAATAATGAAGAAAACTTTACGACTTTGTAATATCGTTTAAATATCAAATATCGAAAGTATTTTATAATTTATAATTTTCTTTAAATTATTTCATAAGTATCGTATACAAATACAAGTGGAACATTGAATGCACTTTAAATTGCAGTACTTCAGTTAATATTATATCATTAAATTTTAAGTGAATGAGGTGCTTTTCCTTCTGTCGAGTACTTATAGTTAATAAAAATTATCAAAATAATGGAACCTTTCAAATTTTATCTTCTGTTTTTATCAAATTGAAATTACCTTAAAATAATACGAAATTACGTTTTCTTTATTTAATTAAAAATATATTCAAATTTTTTCAAGGCTCTTAGTCAGATAAGAGTATGGTAAGTGGGTATGCTGTAGTTTTTCTATAAACTGATTTATTTTTCATAGAGTAAAATAGTAGTAAAAACGAACTAATTAGTTTTCAAAATGTAATTAGCATAGTGTGTCAAGTTCATAGTTATAATATTAACTTTGTGTAATTTGAACTTATGTGAAAAAGTAAATAAAGTTTAATTTTAGAAAATTACAAAAAAGTACGCATTGCATACAACTTATAAGAGCCAAAAGAAGTTTCCGTTTTAAGTGTTCAAATTAAACTCCTTCAGTAAAAATATTTCAGGTACAATTTTCAGTATAAAAACTTTCCAGTAAAATATTCAGTAAAACAGTTTGAGTTCAAAAATATCGTGTTATAAAAAATTTTCATTAAAAAAGTTTCTGTTAAAAACTTTTTGTAAAAATTTTCAGTAAACATTTCTAAGTCAAAATTTTGATTAAACAATTTTTTATAAACATTTTGTAGATAGAATTGAAAATTTTAGATAAAAAATGTTCTGTTAAAAATTTTCAATATAAATTCTTCTGGAAAACTTTTCGAGTAATAATTTTAAGAGTAAATTTTCTATTAACCATTTTTCAATAAGAAATTTTCTTTAAACATTTTCAATCAAAAGTTTTTACTTAAATAATTTTTTTTTTTTAAAATGTCCAATAAACAATATTTAATCAAAAATGTTGTATCTAAAATTTTTTGATGTTAAAAATTATTTTGTAAAATTATTCAATAAAAATTTTTAGTCAAGATTTCTCAGTAAACATTTTTTGGTTCACTTAAACCGCTGTACCCAAAAAATTCAAGAGAATTTTTCAGTAAAAAGAAATTTGTAAATTAAAACTTCTTAGTATAAAATAAAAAATTTTCAAAAAAAAAAGTTTCAATTAAAAAACTTTTCAGTAAAAATTCTTTGATAAAACTTTTCGAGAAACAATTTAATCAGAAAATTTTCTATTAAACATTTTTTAATAAGACTCTTTCTGTAAACATATTCAGTCAAAAGTTCTTACATAATTATTGTAAATAAATATTTGTAAAAAATTGTCATTAAAAGAATTTTATTGTAATAAAAATGTTGGATACAAAATTTTTAGTTAAAAATATTTTCTGTAAAACTGTTTCTTTGAAAACCTATCAGTTAAAATGTTCAATTAAGATTTTCCAGTAAAAACTTTTCGATTAACAATGTTTACTCAATAATTTGTACCAAAAAAATGCTAGAGTATTTTTCAGTAAAAACATTTTTTGTAATTTAAAACTTTTTAGTAAAAAGTAAAAAAAAATCAACAAAAAAAATTTCATTTAAAAACTTTAAAGTTAAAAATTTTTATTCAAAATTTTCACTAAGTAAAAATTTTGAGTAAACAATATTTTGTAAACAATTTTTTGTAAAAAATTGTGAAAATGAAAAATTTTCAAAAAAAAAATTTCAATTCAAAGAATTTGCAGTAAAAATTTTCACTGAGCATTTTTCAGTAAAAATTTTGATTAAACAATTTTTTGTAAATATTTCGGAGATGAAATTTTCCAAGTATAAAATTTTTAGTTTAGTTTAGTTAAAAAGTTTCAATAAAAAAGTTTCAGTTTCTTCGATAAAACTTTTAAAGTTATAATTATATCAAAAGAATTTTGATTAAACATTTTTCAGTTACCATTTTTCGGTAAATATTTCTGTAAAAATGTTAAGGTAACAATTCACTTAAAAAAATTGAATTCATTTTCCAGTAAAATTTTAGTAAAAACTTTTTGATAAAAACTTTTCGGTACTAAATTTATTAATTTTCTAATAAAATATTTTTAGAAAACAATTTTCAATAAAAAATTTGAACAAAAAAAATATGATTGCATTTTTCCGTAAGAAAAAATTTGGGCATAAATTTTTTAGAAGAGATTTTCAGTAAAAAAATTTTAGTAAAAGACTTTTCAGTTTAAAGTTTTTAGTTAAATATTTTCTGTTAATAATTTTTAAATAAAAGCTTTTCAGTTTAAAATTTTTATTAAAAACTATTGTATTTTCTATAAACGTTTTGGAATAAAAATTTTCAGTCATTATTTTTCTATTAAAATTTTCAAATAAAATTTTTCAATAAAAATTTTTAAATGAAAAATTTTTCTGTATAACATTTTAAGTAAAATATTTTTATTAATAAAATTTCAATGCATTTTTTAATTAAAAAAATTATTTAAAAAATTTGTGTACAAGCTTTTCAGTTAAAAATTTTTCAATTTAACACCTTTCAGTAAAAAATTTTCAGTAACCATTCTTCAGTAAACATTTACTGTTTAAACTTCGAGTTATACATTTTTTTGGAAAAAACTTTGCGGTAAAAACTCTTCATTAATAAATTTATTAAAAAAATGATCAGCATAAAATGTTTACAAAAAAATATAATTGCATTTTCCAGTAAAAAAATTTAGTGATTAAATTTCAGTATATTTTCAGTAAAAATAAATTAGGAAACAAATTTGAGTTAACTATTTTCAATAAAATGCGTTCAATAAGAAAATTAAAATATTTACCATTGAATTTTCAGTTAAATATTTTCAGTACAATGTTTTTTGTCGTAAAATATATTCTATAAAAAAATTTCTGTGAAAAAGTTTTTGTCAAAAATTTTTATCAGTGCTATTTTTAGTTAAAAAAACTAGTAAACATTTTTATTAAAAATATTAAAGGTAAAAAATTTCCATGTAAAAACTTTCGAGCATGATATTTGTAATAAAATTTGTTTAGTAATTTTTTGTGATATAATAATTTTTAATAAAAATTTTTCAATAAACATTTGTCAGTAAACATTTTTACTAGAAGATTAACCACAGAAAAAGGGTCACTCAAAATTATGCAGACAATTTTATGGAATATAAACGAACAACATTTCTCTTCTGTTTAGAAATAGTCTTAAAATTAGTAGTAAAATGTTTCTCATAAAATTAAAAATAATAAACTAATTTTATATGCTTCACTATATTTTTCAAGAAAAATATTATTGTTGCGATGAAAATAGTTACGAAAAGTTTGTATTTATTTTTCGGACAGCATTTTTTTTTTGCACATCAATTTATTGATTCGTTTTACGATCTTTGTGAATTTTGTAATTATTTACAGATCAAAAATGTCTGAAGATTTTTTCGGATACTCACTCCTTGTCTATCTGCAAACTTATTGATGGAAATTTTCAAATCAAACAAACAAACTGAGGGCAATGAGCTATGAATCGTGTTTTGGCGGATAATAAATTGAATAAAAATAATTACCCATCGTACTGAAGTACGGTAAATCGGATGGTAATTACCTGTCGAACATCACTTCTATCAACTACATCTGAAATGTTTGGTCCTTCAGTATTCGATTTCGATTTGATTCTGATACGAGCATGGATAGATAGATGGGCCCGTAAATAAGAGTTTTCCATCCCAAAATTAATTCCGTACTTCAACAGAAATTCGATGTCGATTTCGATTCCCAGCATTTTTTGATCAATTGACCATCGATTGTGGGATTGTGGGACTGTCGGTTGGGTCATTTATTGTTCGTTCGATTAGTCGTTCGGTCTTTGGTTAAACGTAGGCATCACGTTTAGGTCATTAATTCTCGCCATTCGGCATTTGGTAAAAATGTTTTTTGCGGTTTATGTCAGATGATCAGCACCTGCCTCCCCCTAAGACCTTTTGCTAGTGGACCAATCTATCTTCCACTTAAACACTACATTTGACGTTACACGATATTCCACTCGACTGTCAATTCAAGATATGTCCATAGTGTCCAGTAGAGTGATCATGCTCCACCAACTACAAAATGTTTACGATGTGTGGGGTCTGTCGGCCCGGTGCCCTTTCCCGAAACCATAATATCGAGATTTTTGTTGTGTTTGCGGTCAAAGTCGCGGTAACCACTTTTACCATGGATGCGCTGCTCTTTTGGTCGTTCGTGGTTGTGGTCATGATCTCAACTTGACCTTTTTAAGATCTGCTCAGAATTATCTTTTGTTGTTTTCAACAACTAATAACAATTTCTCTTTGCAGCGTGCAATAAGTTCAAGTAATTTTAATTAAAAATACTCCATTCTTAAAGGTAAGAAAGTTCTTATAATTTCTCCTGTCCGGTGTACATGGCGGATACACAAGATAATCGCGAACATTTATCAAAAAGTTAACGGTCCAACCGACGTTATGAAAGTTTGCGCAATCAATTCTGTACTCTGTCGCTTATCTGAACGTCCGTTTATCTGCTGTTGTATTTTTTCATAAAGATTAATTTTAATTTTGTTTAGTTCCCAAGCGAAAAGATATTGTACAAGAATTTTTTGCTTCGTTATTATGAGTATAAAAAATTGTAGGCTGATATTAACCATTAGCCAGTACAGATCTGCACTTGGAAAATATCAACCTCCAAGAATGACTATACAGAAGAAGATTTTCACTACGCTTTCTCGTAAACATTCAAAAATTGCGCTTTTATATAAGAATAAGCATCCTAAAAACAAAAAAAAATCTTTTCATAATTAGCCATATTCATTTTTATGTTTTTCATTCGTTTTATTTGGTATTTTTTTTTATTATTATTATTTTCAGTAAAAGATACAGAAACACAGTTAGTAGTTAGTTCCGGGATAATAATTCGTCTTGATGGCCAGAGTAATTTTCTAAAGAAATAAACAAAAATATAGTATCGGTTCTGATATAATGGATTTCCTCTACAACAATTTGAAGAAGAAAATATTTATTTACATATACAGAAAAATAACGATGATTTGCTTAGTTTGTATGTTGATAAAACGGAAACAAATCTAACTGCACAATTTTGCATAAAAAACTCTTCAAAATTACACCAAAAAACACAGAACTGCGTCTTCAACAATTTACCAACATGAAAATTCTAATAATTTAATTTTAAAACAAAAAAAATGAAAAACTTTAGGAAAAATTCCGATTAAATATTATATTTATGGCAGATGATTGGTGTAGTATTATTTACAGATTTACACCAATTTTTTGTATATTATTTATTTCCTGTGCTATTATTTCGGGAATTATTTCAACATTCACGAAACAAACGGAAGATTTATTTCTCATACTATTATTATTATTATTATTATTATTTTTAAATCGCTTCTACTTAATAATTTCTTTCTTTAAAATTTTCGAATAAATTTCACTGATTAGCAGTATATTTGGAAAATGGCTATTCTTTTTAGATCTCAAAAACTGCTGATTTCCAATTGTTTAAAATCTCGGCAGCTCCGCAAATTTTCACTCAATAAATTGTCTTTTATACAAATCTGAGTATTTATGAATGTAAAATAAATTGTTTAGATCTCGTGCAGTTAAATTTAGGTGACATCAAATTTAATTGTTGGAAAGATTTACTACTTTCAATTGTTCAAAAGTGAAGACTTACTTTTTTTCATTATTTTTTTTTTTTTTGCGTAAGAAAAGAAAAGAAAAGACCAAAAATTTAGACGGAAAGAAAATTTCATGCCCTAAAAATCTAACAAAGATAAATAGTACGAAATTATCTTTAAAGAGCCAGTAAATTTGATGTTTAAACAAAACGTGATCATAGAGTAGAAAAATTATGGCTAGAAAAGTTTCTCTTCTTGTTACCAAATTGTTGGTAATTATCTAAAAGCTCTAGAAAAAAATCGATAATTTTTGTTTTTCAATAGTACTTTTTAATATCTTTTCTTTTAGTTTTTTTTTTCTTCTTTTTTTTTTTTTTGCTTTGATAGATGTTGGGAGTAATTATTTATTATTTTTTGAGTTGTTTATGGAAGAAAATTTTTGTTGTTGAAAAGCTTACTTTTAAAGTAGATCAATAATTATAGTTGCTGTTGATAGATTTGTTCTAATTAAATGTTAGAGTTTTCTCTTTTCTTTATAGTTTTCAATAGAAATACATCTAATGTTTGCTCATAAAATAGCCGATTTTATGATATTTTATCTACCATTGCGATTTTTAATTTTACTGAAGGTTTATTATTTCATTTCATAGAGTTAACATACAAATAAATACAACTTTTTATTGTATATTCATTATTATTTTACATGATCGGATAGAAAAAGAAAAAAATATTTTATCGATATTCATTAATTTTGTTTAAAAAAGTAATTTTCCAAATTTTGGTTAAATTAATCAAAACGGCTAAATTTCATTTCTTAGTTGTTAAAGAATAGCTCTGCAATTTGACAAATATTAAATATTTGAAGTATGTTCTAAGAGTATCAGGAATTTTGAATTTCCGCGGGTTCCGTATATTCGGTTTTCGATTTTTTTGTGGCGTTAAGTTCGGCCATTTTGAATGTTCAGTTAATTTTTGACAGCTGCTTTGCTTGCACGTATTTTGGCTCGTTTTCGATTTTTGCCCATTACCCAAAAAATTGATCAAAGAATCTGTTTCGGGAACAAGAAAAAGTCATAGGGGGGCAGCTCTGGGGAATATGGTGGCTGCGACATTATTAGTGTGTTGTTTTTGGCCAAAAATTTGCGGACAAGCAACGATGCGTGAGCATGGGCGATATCATGGTGCAAAAGCCAATTTTTGTTCTTCCACAAATCTGGGCGTTTCTGGCGGATTGCTTGCAGGTAATATTCCTTATTGACCGTTCTACCCTGTGGCAAGAACTCATGATGCACCACACTCCTGTAATCGAAGAAAACTGTTCGGTCTTCGCTCGTGCGGCAGCTTCCATTTGGATGATTGAGCTTTGGTTTCTGAGCGGAAATTCAAAATTTCGGGATACTTTTTTAACAGACCTCGTATATATTAAAGTAATCTTTGTTTTGGTTTTAATTTGCCAAAAAAAAAAGTTCTGATTCTATCGTAGTCACGTTTTTGTACTTTAAGTGGAGATCTTTCATTAGCAATGAGGCTCATTTTAATTTCGGTGGAAAAGTCAATATATATTTAGTTGCACCATATCCTATTATATAAAAGTTATATTTAAAAGCAAAATAAATATAACTTTTATATAATAGGATATGGTGCAACTATTTGCCTCTTGTAAAAACGGGTAAGCAAAATTGCAGTGAAAAGCCAGAACTGACTGTGGAGAAGCCATAAGATAATAAAATAACACCTTGTAGCATATATTGTACGAAATGTTCCCAAAATGTTTAATTTCATAATTAGCCTTGAGGATCATGCAATTTGCCTATAAAATTATGCAAATAGATCATGTTTGCGTACACAATTTTAAAACTTGAGAGCATTTAAAAATCACCCTAAAGTAATGGTCGAATTACAAACAAAAATATGCAAAAATTGTTATCAAAAATTACGAGTACTTTAAAAGAATCAAATACTGCATAAATTATATGGTAAAATATGAAAAATGGTAACGTATAAAAAATGTAATTAAATAAAAATTTTATCAATATCAGTATTTTCGGGTTTTTCAATAGCAACTTGACACTTTTGATTTCTTACTTTAGTTCTTGAGTTAACTTGATATTAAGTTCTTGAGTTAACTTAAGATCAAGTTAACTCAAGAACTAAAGCCACTTGACCATATGAAGCGACGCACGTTCTTAGATTGGGCTCTAGAGAAGTTGGCCGAAAATGACGACTTTCATCGCAAAATCATCTTCAGTGATGAAGCGCATTTTTGGTTGAATGGCTTCGTCAACAAACAAAAAATGCGTTATTGGAGTACTGCAAACCCTCTTGTGGTTCATGAAACATCACTTCATCCACAAAAAGTGACTGTAGGGTGCGGTTTTCATGCCTGTGGCGCCAATGGGCCATTTTTCTTCGTTGATAAAAATGACCGTCACGTTACAGTCAATGGTGAACGCTACAGAGACATGTTGCAGCGTTATTTCTTCGATCAATTGCTTGGGCTGGACATCAGTAATATGTGGTTTTAACAACACGATGCCACATCCCACACAGCGGGAGAAACATTCGACTTATTGAAGTCTAAGTTCGGTGTACGTGTTATATCGAGAAAAGGTCCTGTCGATTGGCCGCCGATATCTTGTGATTTAACACCTCTAGACTTTTTTCTGTGGGGCTACGTTAAATTGATGGTCTATGCCAATAATCCGGCGACGTTAGGGGACCTAAAAGCCAACATCGAACGAGAAATAGCGGCCATTCCCGTCGAATTGTGTGGCCGAGTCATCGAAAATTAACTTCAAGGAATCGACCGCTGCAAGCGTGCCCGTGATAGACATATAACCGAAGTCGAGTTGCATTCATAATTGCATTGCATGTACTTTAAGCCAATAATAAAAGTTTTGATATATCTCAAATGGTTTGCGAGATATTTAAAAAAAAGTTGTCAAGTTCTTATTCAAAAACCATTTATTTTATTTAACTTTATGTTGCGAATTCCAAATTGAAAAACCCTTAATTTATTTATTAAAGTGACAAACCAGAATAAACTAGCGAAGAAATGTACCCTTAATTCGATAAATCCAATTAGTCGAAATTGTTTTCAACCAAAATTGTGGGTTGCTCACTTTACTAAGTGGAACGGAACTTCTTTGTAGCAATTTAAACTCCAATATTAATATTTAAACTAATTTAAATTCTAACTTTAATATTATCAACAATTATTAATTTTTTTTTTAGTATGTTAAAAATATTAAAAGTGTATATGTGTAAATTTAGTATTAAGAAATTGTGGATGTGGTGAATATTACTAGTAGACAAGATCCCAACCCACAACATCCACTTTGAGAATACTGAGACGGTTATTATCACTTTTTTTTTGGAGTGGTTACTTACTGATTTTCCTTGAATTAACACAAAACAACACCGCGACCAGTAAGCACACTTTTTATTTTTTTTTTTAGAAAATATACTATTATTAAATAATTTTATCCATATCAAAACCTAATAACTTCTTTTGGTATGTGTATGTAGTTTTTTTTTAATTTAATGATATGTTGTCTTTTATTTGGATGCAATTTGTTAGTGTGAAAAATTTATACAAAATTAAAAATTGTGATTGCCTAAAATTAATTTAAACACAAAAAAAATTTATCAAATTTATTGTATAAAAAAAACCACTCAAAAATTAGGAAAAAAATTATTTTTGGTACAGTTTCACTATTAATTATAAATTTATCAAGGTTACATATGGATTAATTGTTACTCAAAAATGTTGATTATAAATTAATTAAATAACACTACGATTCGGTATGCAAAATAGAAAATCAAATAAAATAAAAAAAGATGAATAAAAAATTTATTAAAGGTTAGTTCATATTTTGCCATCATTTCGTATACTTATGTCCAAAAACTAATAGTAAAAATTATGTATTTGGATCTTTAAAATGTGTAGTATTTGGAAAAAATTAATTAATTCTTTATTTTTGCATTGCATTTTTTTTTTTTATTTATATCAATAATTTTAATGATGAAAATTTTAATAAATCTTAAAAAGAAATTAAATCCATTTTTTTTTACTTTTAAAATAAGAGATTTATAATAAAATATTTGATATTAAAAATTATTTAAATAAGAAATATAACATTTACAACTTATTATAATAAAAAATGTATTTTTAAGTTTTTTTTATTGAACACTAATTGCCGTTAAATAATGTACAAATTTCAGTTAATAACTATTCTTTTGAAAAAAATTCCTATTAATTATGATTCAGATTTCTTTTTTATTTATTTATAGTAAAAAATTGTTTATGTAAAAAAAACTTATGATGCAAGAACAAAGGTAAAATATTTTTGATTGAAGTCAACATAACTCCAAAACGCAAATATGGTAAAAAGATTATAACTTCCTTGACGAGTTAGTTCATTTTTAACAATATAATAAACTAACAAGAATTCATAAAATAGTTTTCCTATAAAATTCATGATATTTAGTTTTGAATGGGATTTTTTATCCTCTTTAATCGATAATAGGCTTTATATAGAAGAAGAAAATTTTAGTTATTACTAATAAAACTACCTACGAGTACATATAATCTATACCATAATAGATGTTAAATATAAACAAACAAACAAAAAAGATTGAGCAAAAATAAAAATTGATTTCTTTAATAATAATAACAATTTCTATACCCATTATGGTAGGTAATTTGTTAATATTCGTGTTTATGTTCATGTTAAGACTATAAGATTTTAGCAAAATAGCTAAGAAATAAAGAGAAAAAAACTGAGTAATTTAATAATATGCCTTGTAATCGACATGTTGCCATCGATACAATATTTATTTGAATGTAATTTTTTCTTGTTTTATTATTATTTAAATATTATAATTTTTTATAGTTTTTTTTTGCTATATAACTTTGAATCCTGATGGCACTGATTAATCACTGATATAGACTCGTACAGTTTTTCTAGAAAAATGATCTCATCGAGGTCTCTTAGGAAAAAATCACTCTCAACATAAAAGTTGCCATAAATGACAGAGACCTAATAACAAACATTAGTCCGACACACATTGACTCTTTTATAACAAATTGTGCAATTTTATGATTGAAATTCAAATAATAATATTTTAATTTATCTGACTCAATAGTTAATAGTGACGACCAGTTTTTGTTTTCTTTGAATTAAAAAAAAAACTGCTCGTGACTATTTTTAATCATTTCGATGTCAACTAACTGGCTAATACGTAATATTTTAGATAGTCTACTACCATTCCGGCTAAGATTGTGATTTGATAAAATTTTGTAACAAGACGATTTGCCATCTTACAGGATGACAGATAGATACACAACAATTAATGTTGAGTCAGCAACTTAAGATAAAGTGTCGCGGCAACAGACACCACCGCACCACCACCTCACATGTTGCAATTATGACGATGAGATTTCGATAAATTTTCAAAGTTTCTACTTTCGGATAGTACGCAATATTGTATTCGACAGATTGACACTGACTACTAGTCTGCTGCCCATTCGTTCATGTGCTGGATATCATGGGAAAAGTTTCCAAAATAATAATATTTTGACTTGTTTTGGTTTTTACTTAATTTTTTTCTGTCGATATTTCCAACATGAAACTTTCACTTGTATATTTATCGGCGAAAATTATACAAATTATAATTTTCAGTATGATTTTTTTTCTGTTACTTCCAATGGAAAAAAAACTATGAAAAAACTAAAGTTTCTACTGTCATTTTCTTTCTGTTTCAGAATATCTAATGTAATATTTCATAGCAAAAATATTTATTATTATTTCAGTTTCTATCATTTATTATTCAACCAAATTTAATATTCAATAATTTTTTTATCTTATGATTTTACATAAAAATATTTTCAATAAAAATATCAACAAAAAAAAACAATTACACCACAAAAACTATTTCTAAAATATATATTATGGCAGAAAAACTTTTGAAGTGCAGACATATCAATATGAAAATAAAAGTTTTTCAACTGCGATATTTATTTTTTGTTTATTTATTATCACAAAAGCTTACTAAGTGTGACTTGTACAAAAAAGATAAATTTGCTTTTAATTTCAATCAAAACTTGTACTATTTTATTATGATTTTTTGACCTTTTTTTTTTGGCGGGCAGGAGTTGCTTCGATTATATTGAGAAAGAAAAATTATGATTGAAGAGCTTTTTTCTGTCTCTAGCATAATCAGGAAATTGAAAATCTATCTATCTGACTATAGGTCGAATTGTATGATAATTAATCATCATATCTGGGTAAACAAGATAATTTTTTTTTTTATTATTTTATTTAGCTTCCTTTAAAAGAAGAAATATCAATTTTTTTCGACTATAAACCTTTGAATAAAGAGATAAAAACAAGATTTGTTTTTAAAAGCCCAAAAAAACTATTGCAAAGCAAAATTTAAAAAAAAGGAGTTTTATGAAATCATCTAATATTTTTTTGTAATTTTTTTTTTCATATTTTGCACATACGACTAGAGGTATTTTCTACACATATTAGGTAATGATCGAGTTTATTTCATGTGCAAAAAAAATATGATTTTCAATTAAAGATAGTATAGGGAAAAATATTTTTTATTAAAAATTCTCTAACATAATTATTCGAGGTCTATGGGGGAAGAAGATAAAATATTACTAGTTCCGTGTAGAAATTTTTAAAGTATAATTTTATTATACCATACAATATTTACAGTATATCAAATCAAGGTAAAATTTGTTGTAAATTGTATTTATTTTAAAGCTATTTTTTAAGATTTAAAATGTATTTGCATTTAAATAGTTTGTTAAATAAAAAGGTAAATTTCTAATTAAATAATTGAATTGATTTAAGTCGAAATATTGTAAAAAACTTATTTATCTACAAAAAATAAATTTTTTTTTTTAAGATTAGGTCTGAATTCTTATTAAAGTCAAAAATTAATTTCTATTATAAAAGATGCATATATTTAGTATTTTTTTATGAATAGAAAACATCTTTTAATTGTTCAAAATGATCATAAATTATTCTAAAAATTTAGAATAAAAATTGGATTTTTTTTATATTTAAAAATAAATTCTTTTTTTTTCAATTTACAATAAAAATTTATAAAAGTTATATTGTAGAATATAATTTAAAGAAGAATATCAAACAATATACTTTATTTATCTGTAAGATGAGATAAATAAAAAATGGATAAAAAATTGTTTACAATGTTTTCTAAAGGAATTTTGATTATTAAATCCAATATGGACTTATGAACTGAAGAAATTTTAAGTAAGGTTTTTTTTCTCGATAATGTACAAAAATTCATCTTATTTATATTAGAATATATATTTTTTTTTAAATAAATTTCATCTATATGTAAATAATTTTTTTTTTGAACAAATTTACTAATTTCTTTAGAAAAGAGTCTTTTCTGAGTGAAAAATAACTTTTATTTGAATGCAAAATAAAAAAATTATAAAAATAAAATCTTGTAATATTTTAATAATAGAATATGAAGAAATATATTATATTTATCTATAAGAATAAATAAATAAAAGTTACCAACAAAAATTTTTGGAGCATTTTTACAAAAATTTTAAGTGGATTTTGATTATTGAACCCAATATAGACTTAGGAACTGAAGAAATTTTAACCTAAATTATCATCTTAGTTACATTGAAATATTTATTTAAAAATAAATTCTTCTTATATGTTAATAGATTTTTTTTACAAATTTTATCAATTTTAGATAAAATTGATTAAACATTTTTTTTCCTAATAAAAAAATATGTTTAGATGTCAAACTATTTTCATGAGTCTTTTCTAAGTAGATCCTTTTGGAAGTCAAATAAAAACATTATAAAAACTTAATTTGATAATATTTCTATACAAGATTATAAAAAAAGATACTGTATTTATCTATGACATTTGATAAATAAAAATAGTCAAAAACAATTTTCTGAGCATTTTTGCAAGAATTTTTAGTGGATTTTGATTATCAAAACCAATATAGACTTAGGAACTGAACAAATTTTAACCTAAATTTTTTTCGAAAATGGACAAAACTTTATCTTGTTTACATTAGAATATATATTTTTTTAAATAAATTAAAATCCTTAAAAATTGTAGACGATTTTCTTAAAAAAAGTTTCTTAATTAAAAAATATGTTGTAGAGGTTAAAATGGATCTTAAATTAATCTAATCAGTTTTTTACTAATTTGAGATTTTCAAATAAATTTGTTTACTTAAATTACAAAAGAATATTAAAAAATAAATTATATTTATCTATGACATTTGATAAATAATAATTATCTAGGAAAATTTTATGAGAATTTTTATAAGCATTTTTAAGGGGATTTTTAATAATAAAACCCAATATGGCCTTACGAACTGAAGAAGTAAAAACAATATTTTTTTTTGGAAATGAACAAAAATTAATTTTATTTAATTTGAAAATTAAATAAAATTAATTTTTCTTTGAAAGAAAAATTCAAAAGTGAATAAATTCATTTATTTTAAATCCTCTTTTTTTTATTAAAATTACTTCAAAAAAAATTTAGGAAAATAAGAGTATCTAAACAAGTGGAAATAATTATTAACTATACTATTTATATTAATTTTTAAAAATATATTTCTAACTAGTTCTGTACTAGTCCTTATTGGATATTTTTATGCTTATATAAGATTTTCTTGTGCAAGGCAAATATTTTATAGAAATTGAAAGAGAGTTAGTTGGTTATCGATTTTAGGGTTTGGGAAAATACAGCTCTGTTATTTTTATAACTCTAATAATATAGTGAGTTAGGTACAGTCTGTTACTGACTTCCTTAAATAACAAGCTTGGAATACAAATTTTTGCTTCCTCGAAATGTCAATAAGCAAATTTGCCGTATATGGGGGCTCTAAAATACCTCAAGTAACTGTAAAAAAGTCTTAAAAAATAAAAAAGGAGAAGCCATTATCGGTAATTTGGAGCGGTATGGACATACATGTGTAATTATTAACTTTTTTCAGCCTGAACTTGAACATTTTACTCTGGACTATATGTGTTTTCATTAAAACGGTACCACAAGCCACATAACACGTACATTTATTGTAAAAAAAGATTCCAGAACGTTTAATTTATAGATTTCGTATTTACGCAGAAAATCTAATAACTTTAGAGCATTTAAAAACTAACATCCGAATTAAAGCCAGAAATATACGTAAAATCCATTAAAAAATTACCTCAAAAGACTTGTGTCCTATACAAAATTTTCTAACAATTATCTTAATAAACTATATGGCATAACTTATAAAATATAATAAATCAAAAATTATATTAAAATCTAAGCTTAAAGTATGTTTTTTATAAATCTACTTCACAAACTGCTACAAATTGAATTTGATAAAAAAATTATCGTGTATGAATTACAATTATTTTATAAATCGCTCCAATTACGTTGATTTCGTAATCGATGATGGCACAATTATTCCTCCTCGATTCGAATACAAATAAAAACAAAAATACTTTTTCAAATATTTTTCTCTTAATTTTCTTTCAAATTGCAGTTAGTAACTGCATGCACTTTCTAATAGATATACATAAATGCATATAAAACTGTAATAATTAGAAGAGAAGATGACTCTACAAGTACAAGAAACTAGTACGTTTTTATAAGCAAAAATACTTAGCACAATAATTACGAAAACTCCTCTTCCCCGCCCCCTCTCATTAAGTTAGATTTATGTTAGTTTGACAATAAGAGACATTTTGTATTTTTCTACTTTTGTAAATATCTTTCAAAAGCTTAAAAAATAAAGGAATGATAATTATAAGGATTTTCGAACAACTCGAAGTGATGACAAAGACGAGATGTTGTTGGAGAAAAGAATCATAAAAATGTGTATACACTTTGAATACGAACGAGTTGGGGTTGAAACTAGGTTGAAAAGTGGTGAAAAATATCTTAAAAATGTCTTCTTCAATTATTGATTCTTATGAGTATTGTTTACGGAAGTGTCAGAGGATTTCAATGGTTTGGAAATAATCAATCATAATGGAAGAAATCGGTTGACGGAAGTGTTTTGCCCTCCATTAAAACGAGTAACAACTCTGGTACGAATATGTGCACTCAAGTGGATGCGCTTTCGACGATAGGTGTGTAGGTGTGTGTGCTTTAGCTAACGTGCATTTTATTTCCTTGGACGAAATTTCACGGTTAATTTTATGAATTATTTCAGCCTACATTGTTATGGCGAACAGAATAACAATATTTTACCATAAATAATAATGGATAATTTGGATGTGCTGTCTCAGATACTCTTAGTTACATAGTTCTGGTTTCGGGAATATGCCCGTTTAATAGGAAATCCTTGAGGCAATTGAAGGAAATCGATTCTAATCACATTTTATTAGTATATGGTAAGGCTTTTTCCTTGACTTTTATAAGTTATGATTACCGAACGACTGGAATATGTTCAACTAGTTTCATCTACTCTGATTAGTAATATTATTCGTTTTACGAGTATAAAAAGGATTTGCCCAAATATAATAGTAAAATTTTTTTGTAAGCATTTATTCAGTTTGAACAATAGAAAATAAACTTACAATAAACATACTTTAAGTAGAGTTTTTGATAAAATATTTAATTTATTATATTTTATAAGTTATGCCATTATATATAAAATATTCAAATTTATTTAGTCGGAAAAAATTGAGTTTTTAAAATTATCAGTACAAATTTACGAATTTTTATATACTCGTAGTTTTACTAGAGAAATTCTAACACAGCTAAATCGCATAATCTTGGATATAATTCTACAATAAATCAACAAATTTCAAAATTACGAGTTCTGGAAACTTTTCTTATTAATTTGATATTTTTTTTGGCTTGTGGTGCTGTTATTTTAAAACCACATATAGCCTATATTAAAATCTTTAATTTTAGACTAAAAAAAGTGTTCATCATACATTCAAAGCAATCAGAAATTGACGATAACTTCCAATTTTTCTTCATTTTCAAAGAAATAAGGGCAAATGACATCTTCAAAATAAAATGCACTCAAGATAGTCACCTTTCATAAATACAATGGCTTCTAAATATTAATTTGTGGATTTTCAAAGCCTCATAAATGGTAATTTTGCTTATTGATGTATCCACTAAAAATGAGAAATTAGCCACATTGCTGAGGAAAGTTTTGTTTCAAAAATCAGCATCCAAAGATTCTTGTTCTATTAATAAATTGGTATATTTTCAATGCATTTTATAATATACTTAATTAATATATAATATAAAATGGCAAATTTTATATAAAATAAATTACATATACCAGGTTTTTTAAAAAAGTACCGCGAATTTTGAATTTCCGCGGGTTCCGTATATTCGATTTTCGATTTTTTTATGGCGTTATATTGGTACTTATGTCTCTCACTTATACCGAGAAGTTCGGCCATTTTGAATATTCAGTTAATTTTTGACAGCTGCTTTGCTTGCACGTGTTTTGGCGCGTCTTCGATTTTTGCCCATTCTAAAAAAATGGATCAAAGAATCTGTATCAAATTTTGTTAGAGAAGTTGCTGAGGACTCAAAGAATCTGTATCAAATTTTGTTCTCTATTAGAGAAGTTGCTGAGGACTTAAACATATCGATTGGTTCATGCCATTCGATTTTTACCAATGATTTGGTCGTGAGACGGGTCGCCGCGAAATTCGTACCAAAATTGTTCAATTTCAACCAAAAACAGCATCGCATTAACATTGCTCAGGAGCTGTTGGACTGTCCGCGACAACCCAAAATTGCTCCAGAGGGTCATAACTTATGACGAATCATGGGTTATGACGTGGAAACCAAACCTCAATCATCCCAATGAAAGCTTCCGCACGAGCCAAGACCGAAAAAAGTGCGCCAAGTTCGGTCGATTGTGAAGGTTTTGCTTACAGTTTTCTTCGATTGCAGGGGCGTGGTGCATAATGAGTTCTTCCGACAGGGTAGAACGGTCAATAAGGTCTGTTCAAAAAGTATCGCGAAAACACAAAATTCGCGATACTTTTTGAACAGACCTCGTATATAATTAATATTTATCAATTGACAGGATTGTGCTTTCATCCATAAACAGAAATATTTTTTTCAATTTTTAAAATTTTAAAAAAAAACCCTATTTTCTTATAATTATTATTAAAAGAAAATTATTTTTATCTATTTAATAAAAAATGTGATTTTAGAATATAACAAATATGAACATTTTTTATTGTACTCGTAACTCACTTCTTTGGAACTTATTCAATACCCAATTTTTTCTTGGATATTATTTTAGTCTAAAGACATTAAATATTTTATTTAAAAAAATTAAAATAAAATATGTACAATATCTTAAAGTAAAAATAATAATCCATTTTTCGTTCAAAAAATTATAATAAAATATGAAAAAATAGACTGAAGTAATTTGGAAGATTTTAATTATATTATTCGATAAAATAATATTGTTTGCACAATTATTTAATGAAAAATATTACCAATTTTTGAATATTTTTTGAAAAGGAATGACAATTTTTTTTAATGAAGTCTCAGCCCAAAATCCAAAATGGAAAAAAACAGATTTTTCTTATTACAAAATGAAATCGATTTGATCCTCTTTAAAAGTTTCAACAATTTACGTACTATTTTTAAATTGCTCTTATTAAAAATAATTTTTTTTTCCGTAATGCAAATAAATTATAAGATTAATCATATTAACTTGGTATTGTGAATAAATTTTCCAATTGAATTATTACATATTTATAAGAATTACAATTGCTTTGATTGGATTGTTAGTATAAGAACTATTACGATTGCTACTATAAGGTATCCACAAAAGAGTACATACTTACTGGTATATTTTTTTTTTATTATTTGGATAAAAAGCAATTCCTTTCAAGCAGATTTCATCTCAATTTTGGTTATTGTTATTGAACACAATGTGAAAAGGACATAAGAGCAGTACTTCAATCATGTTGAATCTGCTTTGAAAAGAGTAATTCTATTGAATCAAGCCCAGGGTAGACTGTTAGTGTAACCATAGTGGATATAAAATAAATCACAATCTCATACTCTTATACGTGTATATGTACATACAATCCTATAAGCTGAATGAGTATATTCGGTGACAGAATAAGAAAATTCACTTTCTATTACAAACGCTAAAGATGCGGAATAGGACCGAATTCGGTCTCTATTCCGATTGGATTTCTGTTCGTAAATGTACAGATTCGTATCCGTGTACAAATCCAGAATCGTCGTGCAAATGGAAGTGAAACAGAATCCTCTATTGAAATTATTCCTTTTTTTGTTGTTGTTGCTATTATTGTTCCTGTTTAATGGAATATGCACACGAATATAATAACAGGGATCGACTTAATTCCATTCAACAACACAGTTTTGTTATACAATAATTCATATCTGTTTATGATTATTATTTGCAATAAATTGGAATATTATTAAAATATTGGAAATTTGTTTAGGCTTTAGGTTAAAATTAAAGAAAAAATCTACTTCTAAAGTGACTAAGTAGAAATTAGTTAAAAAAATTTTTAATATAACTTAAATATTTTCTCATTATATAATTTTTTTTAATATTTGAAAAATATTTCTGTAAAAACCTCTATTGGCAAAATACAAAATAACTTATTAAAATTACTTTGAAGCCCAGCGCACTATTCCACTTTTACCAATTTTTTATTCTTATTCATTCAAATTCATTCAGTTAACGTGGACATTTATTCATAAAACATAATACGAACGCTGCGTTCACACAAACTGATTCCATTATGCACAAAATCGTAAAGTACAAATTAAACAAAATTACCAAAAAAATAAAAGTGAAAAAAAAAACAGAACACGGTAAGAAAACACCCTAAACGCACTCGACACAAAATATATAAGATATAAAATGTAAAGAAAAATAAAAGAGAAGAAAAGACCATGTGGCGATCATGTTTACCTTATCGACTTTGTGAATGAATCCAACGAGATTACCTTCGAAAGGTAGTTTAGTGATCGAAAATCGGTATTTATGCAGCGATATTTACACCACTTCACTGACCATCAACTTTAATCGTAATATGGTAAAATTTGCACAAAAAACTTCAAAAAAAAAAAAAAAAACAATACGAACACACAAAATGAAGACGATTTTAATTGATGACAAAAAAATAACACGGAACAGCGTTCAAGCGTAAATAATTTCACCAGACGAGGTTATGGTAAGCCGAATAATCTAGAGCCGCACACTCGAAAACTCGAATTAACGTGCGAATGAAACGAGTGCCACAGGTAAACTGAATATATCCAACGATTCAGACGGTTGTGTTTACCTGATCCAACGATCAGGTTGTGTTTACCTGATCGGACTAGTGATCAAAATCCAGGTAATCGCATGTGGCAGTAGCGTCATGGACTGTGATTCATCGTAGCGGGCTGTGTCTAGGGTGGGGATTCTGCTCTGCCAATGCACAGAACAGAACCACCACAGGCAACACTACACAATGAAGTACAGACAAGAACCGCGCACGATCATCGAATCTCAGATAACCACCTCCTCGCAGCTTCGACCAGCGCACGACTGCGCGTTTGGTCCATTATGACAACAACAACGTGAAATTTTGTCGACTTTTGAAGACAAATTTTTAATAAAAATGTGATTATACGAACATTTTAGATTATAACTCACTTTTTTAAACTTATTCTTTACCTAATTTTTCTTGAATAACTCATTTTATTTCATAAAATTTTTTGTTTACAATTGCCGTGAAATTATGTCCACTTTTGAAGAACAACTTTTAGTTATGATGAGTTTCTTATGAGTTTTTTTTTCTTCTCGGCAATTGTGGTCACCAATCGGAGTGGCCCTTTTTTAGATGTGCGTCTGCAATTTCTAACTAGTTTCTGTCTACACTTTTTCGCTTTCAACAATTTACCACCAGACTTTACTAACGCAATCACCAGAATTCTCACTTCCATGAACGGTGGCACACCGATTCAATCGATTCATTATTATTATTCTATTATGAGCATAGTTAACATTAATGGGGAATATCAATAAAATGAATAGTTAATTAGGAGAAGAGAAATTTTCCCTTTTGAAAATTAGAATTATCATCTGACATGATAAAGCAGAGAAACTTTACGAACAAGAAAATTATGTGATGTGGCGTTAATCAAAAAATCGATGATTATCAACGATGTCGATTCGATTATTACGGAACTTGGTTGACTGACTGTTTTTAATGGATGTAAAGTTAAATCCTTTTGAAGCTATCATTAGTTGACAATAATCACTGAACCATACCAAACCGAATCCACATAAACAAACCTGCGAATCCAAATCAAAACAAACTTAAAACTTCTCAAAGATGTTCTCCATCCGTTGTAAAGAGTATGTACCTCACCCCTTTTTCTTACCCGCTTCTTTGAGTTGTATTCACATTTGTTGAAATCGAAAAATGTTCATTATCATATATTCGTATTTATTTATTTTTCACTTTTACATAAGTTTACAAACTCCAAAGATTGTGCAGAATTTAACATTTATTGATTCTGAAAACAGGTAATTTTTCTTTAGCTATTCGAGCTTTCAAGATACACTATCGTTGCGGCGTATTTCGTTCTGGGTTTTTGAACTTTTGGATTGTATATCGCCAGTCAGCCATAGGTTAATGTGAAAATGCAAATTTCTATTAAAAAAAAAAAACATAAATAAATTAGCTTATTCACCATAAGATTGGATAATTTGTGTTATTTATTATTTAAAATTATTAATATTTCTTGATAATTTTTTCTCCCCTCCCTTAAATTTGTAAACTACATTATGGATTCGCGGTAGTTTCCGGAAATAATAATTTTTTGTTTGTTTGTTGAGGTTGGAAAATCGTGATTAAGTAAATTATAAGCTTTTCAGTTAATTATATAATGTTTTTTTTTGTTGTTGGTATAATTACAGTCATATGAAATTAGAATTACTGAAAAGCTCTTAATCAAAAATGTTTGCGTATTATTAATAAGCTGAAGAACGTGCTTTTCAGAAATTCTTTATTTGGCAAATATAATATTATTGCTAAAATTATTCAAATCAACCTTTTATTCTTCAAAATTTCAAAACAAAACAATAGCTGTAATTGTTTTTTTTTTAATTATGTTATATGTTATTAGTAAAATTGCCCAGACATTTCGCTGATGTTAAGAACGTAGAGATTACGTAGAATAATAAGGCAAGTGAAGAGTTATCCATTTGGTAGTTTGGAAAGTAAAGCCCTAATTTTTGATAGTTTTCTAAAATAGATGTTGTTAAAGATAGCATTGGCTATTTTTATATAAATTTGCCATTTTATATTATGGATTGCATATGTGTAACTACTAAGTTATGACCATAAAATGCGTAAATATTGAGTTGTTTGGAAAGTAATTTCGTTTTTGAAAAAAAAAATAAAAATGAAAGACGATTTTCTTATAGTGAATTAATATTTTATTCAATTAAATATTTTCCAGTCTGATCCAATATCGTTTGTCATATTTCTGGCAGTAGCATGATTCCACGCTCATAAAATTTTTGTTCTTTGCTGGCAATAAACTGATCCAAGTAAATTTTGACCTTCTCATTTTTACGTTTTACCGTCTAAAAAATTTTGAAGAGACCGAAGCAAATAATAATTGGAAGATGTTAGGTCTGGAGAGTATGATGGGTATGGTAGTATATCCTATCCAAGCTCTAAAAGGTTTTGCCGAGTGGTCAAACTTGTATGTAGTTTCGCATTATCCTTTTGGAACACTATACCTTTTGTAATGACCAATTCTGGACTTTTTTCTTTAAGTGAATTATTCAATTTGTCCAATTTTACACTTCAGAATTGATCGTTGTATTGCTCGGTAGAAGCTCAAAATAAACTATTCCTTTGAAATCCCACCAAACAGATAGCATAACCTTTTTTTTTGATGAATATTGGCTTTCGAAGTGCTTTGAGCCTGTTCATCTTTTCTACTCCAGGATCATTTGCGCTTAACATTGTTGCAGACAATTCATTTCTCGTCCCCAGTGATGGTACGCTTAAAAATGGATTATTTTTTTGGCGTCATGAGTTGTTATTCGCCGGGTTGCATCAATTATTGCCTTTATTGTGTCTGCATCAGCAAACGAAATTATTTTCCGAACAACCCAATATATGACAATAGAATGCGTAGCTGTAAAAACTTACAAATGATTATGGAAAACCCATTGTTTTTGCGAAAATTAATATCTGGTGGGTATTTAAATCTGAATATATCATTGGCTTGGCTTTCTTTGAAAATGAAGAATAAGAGACTAATACTGTCAATTTTGAGCGATAAGTCCATATGATAACTGACTTTTGTTTGAAGAAATTAATCTGGACTATATGTTGCTCCAACAAGACAGCTCCACATAAGGTTATTTTGAGTTTCGAGTACTATGGATATTTGGTGATATTAATTGGCCTTAAAGATTGTGCAATTTAACGCTACTAGACTATTTTTTATAGAACTATAATAAATATTGTATTTAAACGAACTTTAGAAATATTGTCCAAAAGTCATTGAAAATCTCCTCTAAAAGGATCAAGTTTTCTATGAAGTTTGGTGGTAGTTCTTTTAAAATATTTTTAAATAATGGCAAAATTTCAGCAATGCAATTATTAGGCATAATTTGAGTTTTAAATGTATTTTTTTGAATTGTTTTTTCTGTAGCAAACTTTTAATTTTTTTTTATAAGAATCGGAATTTTAAATTTTATTTCAATGCCAAGAATAGCCATACTTCGAATGCATTCAAATAAAAATCGCTCAAAATGACAAATTTATTCAGTCATCAAATATATTACATTTTTTACCACTATTGTTGAACACATTTTTTTTCAAAATTCATTTTTTTTAGTTATAAACTTTGTTTTTATAACTATTGATCTTATAAGGAGTTAGCTGCATTGAAAATTTTGCTATTTTCAAAATTTCCTATGCAATAAACTGTTTATAGGTATTTATTTTATCAAATGAATTGATAACGTTTGCACTAAAAATACGAAATTAGATTGACATCGAAGCACTTGTATTTCAAAAATGATAAGATAATAGTTTGTGAACAGAAAATTTGGCTTCTTTTTGTTATAAAAGAAACTCACTTAAATTAATAAATTTTTCCATTAAAAAATTTTAATTATTTGTCTTTAAACAATGTATCTTGATAAAAATTCTGATATTACATGTAATAATCGGAAAAAGTATGACTTGATATTTTTACTGACGTTATTGATGTCAGTTTTTTTTACAATTCTAATTAATTTTTGTTCACATTTGAATTATTTGGGAAAAAAATTTAAAAAGAATTTCTGTTCATCTATATTAATTAAATTGAGTTGCCTTTGTCGTTTTTTTAACTCATATTTGAAAATTTCTTTACAATCTTATATCTAAAAAAAAACAGAACAAATTATTTAGAAATACTGAAATTTCTTTTCAAATAAAACGGTTAGATATTTTTCTTAAATATCTTAAAAATTCTGAAGGCAATCTTCTGCATACTAGCAAAACTAAATAAAAAAATAATATTTTTTATTTTAATATCAAACTTTTTATTTATTCGTGATTCAAATTTAACTTTTTCAATCAATCTTTTATCCACATCTGTCAGAAAAAGAGTCCCTCTTTTCTCTCTTTTCTATTCAACGAAAAAAGAAAACAATGGCGGACCGAACATAACTGATTAATAAACGGCTGCTTCACGGTCAAAAAACTATTTATTTTTGTTTTGCTCCTAAAAATAATATTCATATTTAAAAAAAAATATTTGATCTGATATTTTTTGAATTATTTTCTTAAAAACATTCCTATTAAAAAAAATAAAATGAAAATATTGTAGTCACTACTTTGGAATTTTTTTACTGAAACTTCTTGAAGTTCTCTTAAATGGTAACTTCCTTTAAAAATTCTGCCTTATATATTGGGTATTTTTTAATATTTGAGAATAGATAAAATAATATCTGCTCTACTATCACCTAAAAAAACATAATCCCTTGAACGAGCATATGTAAGAGTACTATTTTAGGACGTACTAACCGGTATAACTTGAATTACTTGCTCAGTTTGTAACGACCATGAAATAGTCGAAGTGTGCAAATAAATATTTTTGACAGAACACGAATTTTTGATAATAAAATTTAATAGTTTGTAAGCGTTGTTCGGGTGTAAGTCTTTTCATGATGAAATGGCAATGGTAAACTGAGCACTTTAGACTTTGACACACGTCACGTGTCACGCGTGATCTGTCAAAAATAAAAACATGAAAAATCAAACATTAAGAAAAATATTAAATCCGATAGAAGTATTAATTTTTTTTTATCCAAAGGTTTTGTAATTTTTAAAAGAAATGAATTTCAATAAAACAAAAACACGAAAATAGTTCCTAAAAAAACGCGTCTGCTTTATGGGATTCATTCCTTTTCGAAGAAAATTTCCATTTATTTAATTCTAATAAATATTTTAAAAATGAATTCTGCTTTTTCAATAAATAAACTATTTTTTAAATATAAATAAATAAAAAATTGTATATTGATTCATCTTTATTTTAATATGGTTAGCATATGGAAAAAGGGTCTTTGAAGACAATTTATTTAAAATCATTTTTGTAACATACTGCAAATTTAGAAAATTTATTGAAAATTATTTTTTCTATAAAAACTGACTATATTTAAAGTATACGAGAAAATTTGTAATAATACCTAGTTAATGTTGCGAGGACATACAAATAGATTTAAATATCTCAAGATCATTTTTTCACCATTTATCTACTACTAAAATAATTTATTTAATATCTTTCACTTGCCAATAAAATGAATCCAATCATATAATTATAGAGGATGGGACCAAGTATAGTTCCCTGTGGAACAATAAAGAATATCTCCAATAATACCAACTTTGCTGATGATACGACATAATTTGTAGATATATGTGTTCTGTTCAAAAAGTATCGCGAATTTTGTGTTTTTTTTCAAAAATTATTTTTTTATTAAATGAATATCTATTTTGTCCCCTTCAAAGTAATCCCCACCAGATATTATACACTTATGCCTCGAAGCACTTCAAAAATAATTTTTTGTGAACTTGTTCAGCTCCTCCTTCGATGCCGTCTTTATCTCCTCAATCGAAGCAAAGCGTCGTCCTTTTATGGGGCTCTTCAGTTTCGGGAACCTTCACATTCGACCGAACTTGGCGCGCTTTTTTCGGGCTTGGCTCGTGCGGAAGCTCCCATTGGGATGATTGAACTTTGGTTTCCACGTCATAACCATAAACCCATGATTCATCACCCTCTGGAACAAATTTGGGTCGTCGCGGACAGAGTCCAACAGCTCCTTAGCAATGTTAATGCGATGTTGTTTTTGGTCGAAATTGAGCAAAAATCGAAGACGAGCCAAAACACGTGCAAGCAAAGGAGCTGTCAAAAATTAACTGAAAATTCAAAATGGCCGAACTTGTCGGCATAAATAAGAGACATGAGTACTAAAATAACGACACAAATAAAAATTGAAAATCAAATATATACGTAACCCGCGGAAATTCAAAATTCGCGATACTTTTTGAACAGACCTCGTATCTATATCCGAGAGATATGACAAAAAGCTAATGAGATTGATTTTTTTTTTTGCAACAATTTTATTTAATAAAAGAACTAAAAATAGTTCATTTAGGCAGACATATATCGGTGCAGTCGTTGTTTTTACTCTTCGCAGCAATACTAGAAGGCTTCTAGCTTCACCTCTTTGGTAATACTTTCTTGGATGTTATTGACAGTACCAATATGACATTCCATCAAGTGAATTTTGATCTTTACGAGCAAAAACGAAGTTACACGAACCACATAAATCCCATTTCCAGACAAACACTCATTGTGTGACCAGGAGCATTGTGATGGTGGCGCATTCAAGAACCCTTTTTGCTAGTCCTTCTAAGGAGCTTCGATGTTGAGGACTCGCTTAAATATTTTTATCAGTTTTTGCTGTTGAGTGGCATTAGATATTTTTGGAGGGGTGAATTTTAGTGCTCCAAAAATGTTTAATTCCCCGGATAAACTTGTGCTCTCGATAAAAAATGTTCCGCAGGGAGATCTCATTACTTTTCTATCGCAACTCACATATTCAAGAATAAACTAAATTTTTTGATCAGGTGATTAGGTGGGTGGAGGGAACTCGTGGAGATAGATGGCCACGTGATAGGTGACTTTGCGTCCAAGTGTCTTCAATTTCCGATCAGATACAAAGAACCGTTTTTCTGAGTATTTTACTAAATTTTCATTAGCTTTAATGTTAATCCTCACCCATTCCACATTTTTATTAGTTTTCGATGAAGACCTCTGTGAGCGAGGCTTCCTCTGAAAATACGTCTGGCCATATAATAAATGCTATTTTTCCATCTGAACTTGAAGATGTTAATCCAAACTATGTGCGGTTTTAATAATCAGATGCTAAATATTAACCAAAAAAAAAAGCACGACTTTCTTGGGCCTTATTTTTCGAATAAGGCACGACTTTCATCAAAAAAATTTCCAGATTTGATGATATCAATTGTCCTCAAGATCGTGTGATTTAATTCTAATATACGTTTTTTTTTTATAAAACTATATAAAAATTGTAAATTTGTAAACTTTAACAACCAATATCCATTAAATGACTTACAGTCGGCAATATTTACAAAAGTCATTAAAAACTTATCTCAAAAGATCGAGTTCTGCAAGAAATTTTATGTTAGTTATTAAATTAATGGCAAAATTTAACTAATATAATATAGTTAAAAGTTAATGAAAATCCAAATAATAAATATATTTTTTATAACTTTTAGTTTTTAAAGTATAAATTGGATAATCCTTCAGTTTTATCATAGCTACCTGTAATAGGATCCAATAAGTCTCCCTTATTTGAAGTCTGAGAAAATTTATAATTTTTTTTAATTGTTTTATTTTTTAACTATAAATAATAATTAAAAAGTACATATATGATGTCATGAAAAAAACCTTTTTCATTTGGCTTTGAGAACATCTCATAAAATAATCAATCGATTTACCATCAAAAAGAACATATTTTTTTTTTTAATTTACAAAACCGCAACAGATTTTGAAATATTTTTTTTGTTTTCTTTTCACATTTGATGAGAACTAAATTTTCTTTGATTTTTCTTGTTGTTTTTTATTTAATTTATTTTACAACATCGAATAGACGTACATACTCGTAGATAAGTTTAACCACCTCAAGTTCAATATCCGAAATTTTGTTGTCAGACTATTAAAAAAGTTTCTATTTCGAGAACGTGTTATGTTTTTATATTGTACAATATTATTGCAAAAAGTTGATGTTTTCTTTTCAAGTTCTCCCATTTCGGTTTTAATTACAATTGCTTCCAGTTCAATTCAGTTTTAAGTTAAACGAACTGTTTCTCTTACAGTTTGTAGTTTTTTTTTAATTTTTCTTTTCCATCAATTACGATGGCGATTTGTTGTACAATCTTGACCTCATTTCCAATGATGACCGCATAAATACGATTATAGTCAAAATACAAATATCCTCGGTTCAAAAAAAAAAAATCGATTTATAAAATATTCATACTTATTAGATAGATACCAAATAAGCAGAGATTAAAGTCCGATTTCACTATATGAGATAATAGGGGGGAAAAGAAAACATAAAATTAATTGGTGAAGCCTCATATTAGTGACCCACCTCTCTATTAAAATTTTCAATTTCTTTAATATCGATTACGAAAAATTATTTTAGCCTAATTCGAATGATATCTCCTCACCTTTTTCTATTTATAGCAGATCGAATTAAGGTAATTGAATGAATTTTTTATTTATAAGTTTAGGAAAAAATAAAAGCTTAAAGTGAAATGCTCAGCTTATTTGGTCCATACAATTTTCTTTTATTTATTTTACTTAACGTATTAGTTTTTATTCACCAAAAATTTTATTTTTCTTTGGCACATAAAGATACAAAAGGAAAACAAAATATTACGAGTATATCGTAATAGATTTTCTGTCATTTATTAATAATACAATAACTCGTAAGTGATTTTTTTTCTCTATATTTATTTAGTTTAATTTACACGGTTGAAAATCTCCTATTTTATTAAAGTAGGTGGACATATGATAATGTAAATAGACGAAGAAAAAGAAAATATCGTGGTTTTTTGTTTTGCCCAACCAAATACGATTATGCGATTATTTTGAAATTTCTTTTCCGTTTGAAAAATTGACCAAAGCTTACTGATTAATCGTAATCGCAAAAAAAAAACACTGCGTTTTATATAACATACCATATTACGCTACGCACCCTATATTTTCATTTTCTTTTTGCCAATTTATCTACAATAATAAAGTTTGATATAATATATATTATATTATGAAAATTGTTTATTTCTTTTTCTTCTATTATTATTATTTAATATGATTTTAATATTATAATTGAGGTGGAAAAAAATAAGCCTTCCTGAGTAAAATGTAAAAAAAAAAAAAAAAGTTGATTAATAAAAAATGCCCACATAATTCGTTCATATCTATTTAGTTAATATTAATCGGTTAGATATTTATTCATATAATATGACAGCGCGGAAAAGGCTTATCCAATTAGTGCTTTAAAAAATGAAATTAAATAAAATGCGATTTAAATGTACACTTTAATGCAATTTTTCTTTTGATTAGATTGCTTAAACTTTTCCATTATATATTAAATAAAACATTATTTAAATACTAAGTGTATAAGCTTAAATCCGCTGTTTGGTCATAGATGGCGTGAGTGCGCGTATTAAGCTACCATGGATACGCCATACTTTTTTTTATGAGTTTGACATCTGTCAACATTAATCAGTCTCAGCAATTTCGTACAACAGCATACATGTTTCCTTTGCTAATCATGTCTAGTTTTGTGCCAGAAAAAGAGCATATGCGGGAAGCTCTGCTTTTCTGCTTCAATTTAAAGTAATCGGCTGCCAAATCGCATCGAATGCTTATGGAGGCATTTGGTGACAGTGCTTTATCGGAAGCAACTTGCCGAGATTGGTTTCGTCAGTTCAAAGACAACAATTTTGGCTTGTGGGACAAGAAGTGTGAAAATCTGCCTAGGAAGGTCGAGGACCATCAATTGCAGGTTCTTTTGGACGAAGACGTTATCCAATAGCAAAAAATGCTCGCGGAGTAAATGGGTGTTACTCAACCATTCATTTCCATGCGTCTGTGTGCCATGGGGAAGATTAAAAAGATCGGAAAATGGGTGCCGCATGAATTGAACGATAGGCAGATGGAGCGACGCCAAAACAGATGCGAAATCTTGCTCGCCAGAAAAAAAAAGTCGTTCCTGCATCGGATTGTGACAGGCGATGGAAAGTGTGTTTATTTCGAGAATCCTAAACATAAGAAATCGTGGGTTGATCCCGGCCAACCATCAACATCTTCCCCAAGACCAAATTGCTTCGGACGGAAGACGATGCTGTGCGTTTGGTGGGATCAGCAGGGTATCGTCTACTATGAGATGTTGAAACGTGGTGAAACTGTCAATGCCCACCGCTACTACCAATAACTGATCAAATTTCAACTGTGATCTGCGTGGAAAAAGGACGGATTATCAACAAAGACATGATAAGCTGATTTTCCTCCACGACAACACACCATCGCACACGTTAAAAATGGCCCCTTCCGACTACCACCGGTTTTTGTCGATGGGCCACGCGCTCGCTGAGCAGCAATTCGATTCTTACGAAGACGTCCGAAAATGGCTTGATGAGTGGTTTGCCTCGAAAGAGAAGGAATTTTTTTGGCGTGGTATCCACAAATTCCCCGAGAAATGGTAAAAATGTGTAGCTAGCGAAGGCAAGTACTTTGAATAAATTTGTTTTTACTTTCTATGAAAAAAAACAAGTGTTTTTTTTTTGACTAAGAAACAGCGCACTTAAGCTTATACACCTGGTAGCTACCATAAGAATTCTTTCAGG
Source organism: Atherix ibis (assembly GCA_958298945.1). Classification (NCBI taxonomy): domain Eukaryota; kingdom Metazoa; phylum Arthropoda; class Insecta; order Diptera; family Athericidae; genus Atherix; species Atherix ibis. Next base: position 20,915,175 of record OY282605.1, on the reverse strand, counting down.
TCTTGATCCTTTTTAGATAATAGTTGGTGACTTTATCGCATATTTTGGACTGTAATTTGATTATTATTTGATGAATGTTAGTTTTTAAATGGTGTTAAGTTTAAAAATTATTACCGTAAATACGATTTTTTGTGTACACTAGTCCTACAACAAAAAGTGCAACGGCGTCAAATCGCACCATCTTGTAGGTCAATTGACATCACCAAATCTGGGTCCTAGTTACTTTTCTCACAATTAGACACAAGAAAGTCGTGTTTTTTTTACTTTTGGCACTTGTTAATTAAAACCACAAATGATTTAGATTAAAATCTTCAAGTTCAGATAGAAAAAAAGTCAGTTATAAAGAAGATATTTTCTGGAGGGCCTTTTTAACATTGAATACTAATGAAAATCTGCAACTAGTGACGGTACTTTTAAGGTCAAACTATTAAGAATAAATAAAGTTTTTTTTAAAGAAGCCCTTAAGAGGCTCAGAAACAAGCTTTTTCGTGTCAGATCGGACATTTTAGATACCTCGAGGCTCCATTTTGACAATGTCCCCTGTTACACGATCATCAGCATTTATGAATTTTTGTTGGAAAAATAGGTTTTTCTGTGCCCGTGTAGTATTTTTATATTGAAAATAAATTTTTAAAGGGTTTTTACATTGGTACTGCCGATAACATGCAATATTGGAATTAGGGAACAAGGAGGAACGAGGAAACGGGAAAATAAAAGGAAGTTAAAGATCGTGAAGTCTTAGAGGAGTCCGGCCTATTACGATCGTACACTTCTGCTGCAGAAGGCATGCTTGTATGCTACCATTGCGAAAGCATTAGAGGGGGAGGTGGGGAAGGGGGTGTTTAGAAATTTGCAACAAGAACGTGGTAACAATAAAAGCATGCCTGATACAGAAATTTGTACTTGGAGACACCTGAACGTGTTAACTTCTCCTAGAGCGCGAATAATACAAGAAAAAGACCATTTATCAAAATAAAATTTTAAAACTTTGAGGAGGGTATACAATTTTGAAACAAAAGAGAAAATTATAATATAATAAAATAATTTTTATTTTTATTGAAAACAACAGAAACCTAAGGGAGAAAAAAAATTTGGTGAAGTGTACCTCTAAGTGTAGGAGAGTGTCCGTATTGATAACGATGGTGATTACGATTAATCACTAAGCTTAGAACAATTTTTCGAGAGCTCGGTCATTAACGAATCTTATATACAATAACTGATTGTTCTATTGCTGACGTATCTCTCGCCCTGGCGATGGGATGTTAAGTATAGACCAGCTTGTCATCCCAATGATGGGAAAAATATAGCTAACAAGAGGCAAAATTAGATCCTTGATGGTTCATGTGATATTGTAAATGGTAGTAAACAAGGTTAGGATTTTACAAGGTTCCTGACCATTGCTCACTGAGCGGGGTATAAACCTAAAGTACTCTAATATAAAAAATATGTACCACGGGAATCGAGATGCCGCATAGAAACAGCAGATTCTTTTCTCAGCATTCACGTGGTGGTTGTGGTTGATACCTATATCGCGGGTACGATCTTCGGATCGCTGGTGGGAGATACTAACAATTATCTCAGGCGCTGCCACTGCTTATGATAGCAGAGGTTTAAGATGGGTCTTAGAAGGGTCTCATTACCAGCAGTTTAGGTAATCAGCTTGTAACTGATTACTGACTGCTAACTATCAGTTATGTACGTGCGTTGATTGGGCGTACTCTCAATTCCTATAGTCATAGGCGACTGGTGCTATTATGTCTAATGACCGGCATAGCACCATTTAATATAGATAATATAATGCTGACGTATCTTTTATCTTCACAAAAGGAGGGTAGCCGAGAAGCTGAAGGCGACTCCAGTTGACGTCTTCCAACACTGCTAAGAAGTATAAATTTAACATTTCCATTAAGGGAACTCCTTTGAAGAGAATAATATTGATATATAAAAATTAAATAAAAATTGGAAAAAAATATTAATCTCATAACTTATCTATGACAAACTATCTAGACGAAACTTTTATTAACCTCATGCATAATTTGCAGTCCCCTCAATTTGATCTACTAATTGACACGTTTGCCTGTAGTCGTTTGAATTTTTTATTTAAATTTAAACTAGGTTTACAGTTATGTAAAAATTCATATAAAAATTGTGGGAAATTTTTTGAAAGAGGTCGTTTTTTTTATACAAAACCAAATTTAATTAAATAGTCCCTACAAAATCTTGAAATTTAAATTTAGACTAAGATTAGCTATTTGGGGAAGAGTTTTTGGAAAATAAACAGGATCGGCCACTTATGAAATCTGTCAACTTTATATATAAATAAGGTCTGTTGTCACTTAAATTTTTCTATTTAAGCTATCGTCTAGTAAAGATATTAAACCCCTCACTTTTAAAATTATACTATACCAAATTTTCTTGACGGGATTTTCCTTTTTTTCCATTTATTTTTTTAAGTTCTAGGTTTGATCATATTTTTTTCAGAGCAATTTATCGAAAATATCTAATTTTTAGTTTTTTTTCTAAATACATTTTTTAAAATTTCTTATGTAGGAAATTAAATTAATTAAATTTTTCATCTTTATTTTTTTATGTCTACACTTAAGGATCAGGTAAGACTTTTCAACTTTTTCTTCTAATTTAAGAAAACAAGATTTTTTTTTTTTTTTGGTTATAAATTTTATACAAATATAAACAAGGAAATTTGCAAAGAAAACAAAAAATAATGAAAATATAAAATAAAAACTAAAATTTTTGTATAATCTCAATATATGTAAAGAAAATGATATTGTGTACATCATAAATTTAAGAGAAAAAAAAATATTTTTGAAAAAAAGAAATCTTCCTTAATAAGAGAGCAAATGTTTAGCGAAGGATAAATGTCTTCGGTAGTCTTTTTAAATGAAACGAATAAAAGGCAATTAATCAAACTACGGTTTGACATAAGGTACAATTGAAGACTGTCTATCCAAGCATTAAAAAAAACCAAATAAAATATAAACTTTGACTAATATAAGAAAAAAGGTATTACAAGAATTTTTATTTTCTATTTTTTTTTTGCCTCATAAAATAATAAGTATTCAATGCTACTTTCAAGGGAGTACAAAAAACTTAATTGAAATCGAGAGAATAGCATTTTGAGTATGGTAAAAAATTAAATAAAATGGATAAAAAAAATTTAATATTGAGATTATAAACTCGTCTATTATGAGAATACGTCGAGGCATTATTCTGACATCAATTTTATGAAATTAGATTATATTAAAGAATATTTGATAACATTATTGTACAAAGATTTTCTGTTTTATCCAGCGTCGTTGTTATTTATTACATTTCTGAGGAACTATGTATCTACATGAATAAACAGGATGAATATACCACAATCAATCAATTTAAATTAAAGCAGAACCTTTAAAATCCGGATAAATAAGGATATCAATCATAGTCGTTTGTTTCTCTTGGCCATATCGAAATGTTAGGTTAGAGTTTTATTAAAAACAAAAAGCTAAATCGCATTACATCCAAAAAAAAAAAATAAAAATTGAAACATTTTACCTACTAACACATATGACAAAATAAATGCAGTCGAAACTCATACCAAAAATCCATTCAGTGACTGATATACGAGTACAGTCACAACCAAAAAATATACTTCCATGCCCAACTAGCTTAATATGCGACTGCATTCGAGTCAGACTAGTTCATGTGTACGCTAAAAGGATAACTATTTATTTTCTTTTTGTTTTTTCTTTTTTAATTTTAAGTTTATTTGCTTAGTTATATTTTAATAATTTATTAATTTAAAAAAAAACTTAGAGGTTTTGTTATTTATAAAAATTATGATATTAATTTTTAGTCAAACTAGGCTATTTTTACAAATTATTTAAATGCTAGTGAAAAATATTGAATAAAAATACAATAACTAAAATTATACATATATAATATATAATATATCTTAGATTTTTAAGGATTTTAGATTTTCAAACATTTATTTAAGTAAACAAATCAATTTTCTTAACATTTTGTTTATTTATAATAATTCAAACAAATATATCGAGTTTGGTAATTTTTGGAAGACAGCTAAAATTATTTCTGTCCGCAAAAAAATTAGAAGTTTTCATAAGAAAAAATATACAAATTTTTATATAAAAAAATTTGCAAAAAAAATTTTCTAGTAAAGAAATTTAAAAAAAAATTTAATAAACTATAAAAAGTATTTACTGAAAAGTATTTGCTGTCTTCTGTAGCGTCCTCGAAAGCCAAGTGCCTAAGACATTCGAAATTAATTCGAGATGATCTATGTTTCGATTGCCGATTGGGGTAGGTCACAAAATAATTTATCCTTAACTTAACTACCAGAAATCAGATCATGCATTAACGCAGCTAAATTTATTATGACCGTGAAATTGTCTATGAACATTTTCAGTAAACCAATTTTCAATAAAAAGTTTTCAGTGAAAAATTTTGAGTAGGAATATTTTCAGTACAAAAATTTTCAGTAAAAATCTTCAGTAAAATTATCAGTAAAATTTTGCGTCAAAAGTAAAATTTTTTAGTAAAAGTTTGAGTAAAAATATTTTCAGTACAAAAATTTTCAGTAAAAATTTTCAGTACAAAAATTTTCAGTAAAAATTTTCAGTACAAAAATTTTCAGTAAAAATTTTCAGTACAAAAATTTTCTGTAAAAATGTTCAGTAAAAATTTTCAGTAAAACTTTGAGTAAAAATATTTTCAGTACAAAAATTTTCCGTAAAAATTTTCAGTAAACATTTTCAGTAAACATTTTCAGTAAACATTTTCAGTAAAACTTTGAGTAAAAATATTTTCAGTACAAAAATTTTCCGTACAAATTTTCAGTAAACATTTTTAGTAAACATTTTTAGTAAACATTTTCAGTAAACATTTTTAGTAAACATTTTTAGTAAAAATTTTCAGTAAACATTTTCAGTAAACATTTGCAGTAAAAATTGTCAGTAAAACTTTGAGTAAAAATATTGTCAGTACAAAAATTTTCCGTAAACATTTTCAGTAAACATTTTCAGTAAAACTTTGAGTAAAAATATTTTCAGTACAAAAATTTTCCGTAAAAATTTTCAGTACACATTTTCAGTAATTATTTTCAGTAAACATTTTCACTGTTTACACAAGTCAAAATATTTTCAATTAAAAAGGTTTCAGTCAAAAAATTTTTAGAAAATAATTTTCAGTGTGCTAAACGTTTTTGCTAGAAACTTTAATGTGTTTAGGAAATTCCAAAACGAAATTGAAAAAAAAACTTATATAATAACAGCAATTTTTCGAAGGATATTAACATTTTCCAAAGTTGCTTAATAATCTAAAGGATATAATGTTGTTCTATCAAATGATTATGTACATATGTGTATGTCATTCGAGAGCTTTTGCGGATTCGTTGCACGTCTTAAGACCATTAAATAAATGCAGCTCGTTAGAATTCATGGCATCATCATCAGAGGAATACACGTGTTTTTATTTTCAGGTAGTGAATGGGTGAGCGAAATAATCGATTTATATTACAATGTTTCGATGAAAGGAACTTTTCAGAAAAATAATCGAATAGAAGTCGTCGAAAACGAAACAAATTTTTATGTTATCAAAAAGAATATTTGATTTATTAGGAAAATAATGAACAGAAGAAACAGACTCAGAAGGATATTAATGGAAAAGTGTAAATACTTGAGACTCGTACATATATATAATAACACACATCCTTGATTATAAGCAACAACTTTTTTTTATTGATTTAATATTAAATAATTGAAGTGGAAATTGTCTAATGATTTCGTTGTCTTCCAAATATTGTCATCATAATCATAAATTGCTAAACAGTTTTTTTTTTTAATTTCTTAAATCATTTTTATCATTTGTAGAATATAATATATTTAAACTAGTGTTTCTGAGTAATCATATTTAAATATAATATTTCGATTTACAATATATATTAGGCAATAGATAAGTAATTGTAATAATAAGAAATAAAAATAGTTATTCTTATCTTAAAGTTCATTCAAGTTAGATGAGTGAGTGATTAGCATTATTAAAATGGTAGACAATAATCGATTTAATATAAATTAGTTTATTTTAGTGTATCAACATTCATATAAATTAGTATTGAAATCCCATATAATTTATATGGGCCAATTTTTTGGTTTCCTTTTTTTTGCATTTTGTATTACAGGGTGGCTATCTAGATGGATTGCGTTCACATTTGGGCGGTTTAACGCAGCGCGTCAAATCGTGGTATTGGGGACGACCTCTTGTAAGTGCAATTGTATTTGTTTTTGAGAAAAAGAAAAACAAACAAACAAACATACAAACAAATCAAAACTCTGATTCTTTTTCTTAAAAAAAAAAAAAAACAAACAAACAAAAAAAAACAATAACAAACTATTGTAATTAAAAATGTTATATTTGAAAATTATTTGTTTGGATTTCATTTCAATTTATTCTCAAAAACGAAATTTTTTCTTTTAATGTATTATTTTTAGTAAATAATATCCTTCTTCTTAAAATGATATTAAAATTTAGTTTGTGATTTTTAATGGAGAACTTTTTTTTTATCTCAATACTATTACGAATACTATAATTCGTGTATGTAGATATGTAATTTTTTTCTTTGTAAGAATAGTTTTTCTATAAAAAATTTTAAAACATTTTTAATTTTTCTTAATCATATAGTTTATTATGCTACTATACGTATTATTACTATTATTATTATTATTATTATTATTATTATTATAGCTTTCTTATAATGATTATTATAAATATTCTTATTATTATTACTGCCTTTACTATTACTTTAAAAAATAGATAGAAAAAAAACTATTATAATTTGTAGATTGCATTGTTATTTTTAATATTCAAAAGCTATCGTAATTTCAATTAAGCTCTTTATTCTTATCTTGTTATAATTAAATAGAAATTTTATTTTTGTAAAAAAAATGCTAAAATTTATTTTTAATTTTAGGCCAAGTCTTTTTGTAGATGATTTGTTTTTTTTTTTAGTTTTTTTTTCTTTTTTCAATTTTTTTTTTTGCAAATAATTGAAATATTTTTCTTATAAACAAAAACCCACATTAAAATAATACCAAAATAAATCTATTTAAAGAAGAAATAAGATAAATACAGGAATGGAAAATTGTTAAGTAATAGGTTTTTTTTCACTTATCAAAATCTATTTAAATTTTAGCTAAAAGTATTTTATATACTTGTCCTCGTTCAAATAACTAAATTGTACATTTGCTAAAGTTATTACTTCAGGAATTATATTTAATTTTTTTTGGATTAATTTTATTTAACACTTAAAATTCACTATCCATTATTTCATTATATAAATAAACACTACTAAGCAATTTTAATAGGAAACAAAAGTTAAAACGAAATATAAAAATCATTTGACTTAATTGCAAAAAAAAAAAAGAGAATTACACTTAACATAATCCTTGATTATTAATTTTACAAATTCCTACATGTCTTCATTCCGAAATAGAAGTAAGCTATTAATTAAAGCAAAATTATTTATTATTATAATTAATTATTATTAATTATTTCTGAGAAAATTGTTTATAAAAATAAATCTCATTGAATTATATGATATTTTGTTGAAATATTTTTTTTTCTAACAGATGGCGTTAGTTATGGTTTGAAGAAAATAATTACAATTATTGCTATTTTCTTTTAGACAAGGTTTATTTAATGACAGTGGAAGTTGCTCAAATATTTTCATTAAAACCTTATAATTTACACGTTATTATTATACACTTTTAATAAATAATTTGACAATTAAAACTCTATTTGAAAATACTTACACATACAGTCCTTTTGTTTTGTATTTATCATATTTTCTTTGGAATCTAAATACAATAAAAAGTTTTTATTGTTCTCATTAGAGTCCTTAACTACAAATAAACAAGAATGGATTTAATATATCTAAGTTTTGTCATAAGATACGAGGATAAATTAAAAAGTTTGTGGAGTGAAACGGATTAAATAAAAACAGCACTGGATTAGTTTTTCTTTAAAAAAATTTATGAAGATCCACTTCTGTTTTTCGATATTACTAATAGTCATTTTATTTGAAAGTAATTTTGGTTCATTTTTCTCTAAATCAACTAATAAAGGATTAATCAATTAGTGCTTCCGAAAGTAATGTTAAAAAATTAAAAAAAACACGTGGACTTTAGGTGTTGAAATTTTTTTTCAAACCTTATCATTATGATTGCAATTTATCATAAGTCCAAAAAATACCATGTGACTTCTTTGTGACATAATTTTTTAAGGCTTTTCCATACATTTCCGGCTGTAATTTGGCCATTACTTGACATAAATTGGTTTTAAGGTAACACAAAACTTGAAAAATTTGCATGCGTAAGCAAAATATTTTATATACTTTAATTTTGAAATTACTTCAAATCGCACGATCTTGGCGGACAATTACATTACCAAATCTTCAAATTATGCATTCTGGGAAGTTTTTGCATAATGAAGCGAAAATTTGTCGTCCCATACTATATGGCTTTTCAGTCGTCATCTAGAAAGCATATGTTTTTAGAGCCTCGTATATATTCACTCAAAACTGTCGGTAACGATTTTTACTTCTTTATTTTCAAAGAAATATAGACCAATGATAACTTCAGACCGCAAAACACACCAGAGAATCATTTTTCATGGATACAATAGCTGTTCTATAGTTATTTATGAGTTCTTAGAGCCTCGTATATATAAATTTTATTTATTGACTTATACATGAAGCAAAAAATGAACGTCAGCTCTGAAGAAAATTTTTTTCCTGAAAATCAGTATCGAAATCCAGTTGTTTCAGCAAATAATCGTCGTATATTCTGCGCATTTTATAGTCAGTTAAGCAATATATTTTATTAAATGGCAAACATTTTACCAGGTATATAAGGTTAAATCCGCTGTTTTTTGTGACAAAAACACATGTTTTTTTTCATAGAAAGTAAAAACAAATTTATTCAAAGTACTTACCTTCGCTAGCTACACATTTTTCCCATCTCTCGGACAATTTGTGGATACCACGCCAAAAAAAATTCCTTCTCTTTCGAGGCAAATAACTCATCAAGCCATTTTCGGACGTCTTCGTAAGAATCAAAGTGCTGCTCAGCGAGCGCGTGGCCCATCGACAAAAACAGGTGCTAGTCGGAAGTGGCCAGGTCTGGTAAATAAGCGACGTGGGGTAGCACCTCCCAGTTGAGTGTCTCCAAGTAGTTTTGGACGCAGATCACGGTATTTTTTCACGCAGATCACGGTACAATTTGATCAGTTGTTGGTGGTAGCGATGGACATTGACCGTTTCATCAGGTTTCAACATCTCATAGTAGACGATACCCTACTGATCCGATCTTTTCAATCTTCCCCATGGCACGCTGACGTATGGAAATGGATGGTTGAGTAACACCCAATTACTCCGCGAGCATTTTTTGCGATTCGGTATCGTCTTTGTCTAAAAGAGCCTGCAATTGATGGTCCTCAACCTTCCTAGGCCGATTTTCACGCTTCTTGTCCCACAAGTCAAAATTGTCGTCTTTTAACCGACGAAACCAATCTCGGCAAGTTGTTTCCGATAAAGCACTATCACCAATCTCGGCACGTTATTTCCGATAAAGCGATTTAGCAGCCGATTTCTTCAAATTGAAGCAGAAAAGCAGAGCTTCCCGTATATGCTCTTTTTCTGGCACAAAACTAGACATGATTACCAAAGGAAAAATGTACGTTGTTGTACAAAATTGCTGACAATGTGCACTGATTAATGTTGACAGATGTCAAACTCATAAAAAAAAGTATGGTTATGGTAGCTTAATACGCTCACTCACGCCATCTATGACCAAACAGCGGTTTTAAGCTTATACACCTGGTACTAACGAAATTTTTTCTTAAATAATAAATATATTAAAAAACTTTTTAAATATAAGGCCTCCACTTTCCAAGCTATAAAATGAATAATTCTTTACACGGCTGGTAATCTTGGTTTAATTTCTTATAAAAATATGATCTAAAATTTCCACCTTATTTTATTTGTAGGCATACAAAAATTCTAAATTTTTATATATTTTTTAAAAATTATTCTTAGATCAGTTTACTTTATAGTTAGCAACTTAAAATCTATAATAGGATAATTAGATTAAAATTTGCTACCTAGTTTCATAACCAATTGGCCAAAAAATCTGCACAAATAACTTTTGTACAAAAAGCTTCAAAAAAAAAAAAATCTTTTTCTTTTTCAATAATATTTTTACATTTTAAATTTATGTCACACTAACATATCGTTTTAATTACAAAATAAAAATTAATTTTTGCTTACAACATAATAATTAGTGCATGAACAATTAATATACAAAGAAAAATACTTACATAGATTTATTTACAATTTTTTTCTAATACAATAAAATAAAATGCTTTTACGAATACCATTAAACACAAATTTATTTATATTCTCTTCTAGAGTTATTTGGTTGTTTTTTTCTTCTTCTTGAAATAATATTAAAGTAATTTTTTTTTAATCGATTTACTTTTATATTAAATATGTTTTTTAAATATATAACTTTACTAATGAATTTATTTATTATTTATTCAATATAAATATAATTGCACTTATAGCATGAGGCACCTCTATAACATATACCGATTTATTATTATATTGTCCTTTCTTTTAATCAAATCATACTAAATATACTTTTAAAAAAAATATATAACATTTCATATTTTGAATTCAAATTAAATAAGAACAATATAAATGAAAATGGATAACAATATAATACCAAATACCAAACTAATCATTATACACAACTGTTGTCATCTAGCTACTAATACCTTGTATTATGTACGATTATATTCTATTTAAAATTTATTTTTATTCTTTTCAGTCTGATATTATGTTGATTAGCTGCTATTTTATAATGTATATTTAGTTTTAAAATTGAACTTTTAAATAGTTTTTAGAATTTCAAATAATTGAAAGAAATTTTTTATATCAAATCTATGTTAATATAAAATCACATAAATCATTTATAATAATTTATAAAATTTATATAACTATTTTCAATAGTTAAATTTCATTAATTTGTATCTTAATTAAAAATTCATTATCTATACTAGTGTTTAATAAATAGTCTTATAAAAGTTGATGTATATCCGTCGATCAAACGAAGTCTGTTCAAAAAGTATCGCGGTCAAATTTTGAATTTCCGCTGGTTACGTATATTCGATTTTAGATTTTTTTATAGCGTTATGTTGGTACTCATGTCTGTCACTTATGTCGACAAGTTCGGCCATTTTGAATGTTTAGTTAATTTTTGACAGCTGCTTTGCTTGGACGTGTTTTGGCTCGTCGTCGATTTTTGCCAATTTTCGACCAAAAACAGCATCGCATTAACATTGCTAAGGAGTTGTTGAACTCTGTTCGTGATGATCCAAATTTACTCCAGAGGATCATAACTGGTGACGAATCATGGGTTTATGGTTATGACATGGAAACCAATGCTCAATCATCCCAATGGACCGAAAAGGGCGCACCAAGTTCGGTCGAATGTGAAGGTTTTGTTTACAGTTTTCATCGATTACAGGGGTGTGGTGCATCATGAGTTCTTGCCACAGGGTAGAACGGTCAATAAGGAATATTACCTCTAAGTTATGGGCAAGTTGCGGGAACCAATCCGCCAGAAACGCCAGGATTTGTGGAAGAACAAAAATTGGCTCTTGCACCATGATAACGCCCCTGCTCATAGCAGCCACCGTATTCCCCAGATTTGCCCCCCTGTGACTTTTTCTTGTTCCCGAAACAGAATCTTTGATCTATTTTTTTGGAATGGGCAAAAATCGAAGACGATCCAAAACACGTGCAAGCAAAGCAGCTGTCAAAAATTAACTGAACATTTAAAATGGCCGAACTTGTCGGCATAAGTGAGGAACATGAGTACCAACATAACGCCACAAAAAAAAATCGAAAATCGAATATTCGTATTTCAAAATTCGCGATACTTTTTGAACAGACCTCGTATTATAGACAAAATGTCTACGACGCCGTCTTTGTATTTAAATAGGTTGGTAGTTTAGAAAGATATTTATTCTAGTATAAAATATCTACAACATATATATAGTTAAAAAATAAATATTGTAAATAGTATTAGGATTTATTATTTTAAGAAAATCATTTACACTAAATGTTAATAATTATTCTAGTAATTATTGTATTAGTTTGAAGGAAAAAACTATCAAATTATTTCTATTAGATAAAAATTAACTCTTAGTTATTTTTGCTAATAATTATAATAGTTTTTATATTGTAAATAATTTATATTCATTATAAATTCATAATTTGTTAGAATTTTGTTTAGTTTTATTAGAATAAATGCCAAGCAATGTGGGCTGAAAAATTTCACAACAATAGGCAAAAGTGGTTTCTCTTTTATAAGAGCAGATCCATTTTAACAGTGGTCAGAGACTATTCCCTTCTTCCGGAGTATAAGAAATCAATTTCAGGGGCCTTTTTCTTAAATGAATTTTTCTAAAAAAATATATATTTAAATCTGTAATTTAAAAGTAAATAAATAATAATTTCGTTGAATAGCAATGATCTTTAAAAAAGTTGTTCGTATACGAGTGACATCTATTCGAGAGTAGCCAAATTATTTGTAATTTTAAAATAAGGGTAAAAGTTAAATTTTCATTAAAAGATAGAACTTTATAAATTATTCTTAATATTTGAAATTATTTAATAAAGAATAATTCTTCTCTCTAGATATCATACAAAATCAAAAAATTTATTAAATATCAAAAATCAATAAGAAAAAAACATAAATTTTTTATAATAAAATCAACGAAAAGCACATGAGTTTTTCTTTTTTTTTAAATATGTTTAAAAAAATTTCCATTTAATTTAGAATTTTGTTTTTTCTAAAATTATCTAACTATTAACTGGATAAATAAGATTTGTTATTCAGTAAAGTTGTTATGGCAAAACTTCTCCTATGAGTATTATGGGGAGAATGCGTCATTATGAAGTATTTTTCCAATAATTTCAGAAGAGTATTTTTTATTTTATTTGAGAAAGATATTATAAAATCGAAACGAAAAACTTTTCTCCATTAATTTTTCATACTTTATCGAAATGGTAAATTTTGTATTTTTTGTATAAAAGTATAAAAGCGACTATAGCCAGATAGATCGATAAATATCTTAATGAGAAAATATATTCATATCAATTGATATGATAATTTTTACTTTCTGCAATGACAGTGAATTTGGAATTGAGTTAGTATGTAAATAGTATGGAAAACTTTCATCAGAAATTCATATTCTTAGTAGAGTACGAGCGTGTATACACTTCGTATGCGAACATCTTTCTGAATTTTACAACGATCGTAGTAATAATTAATGATCAGATAAGATACTCAGTCAAGTTTTATAAATATTAACCGCAATACTAAATATAAGAGAGTTGGTTCAGTTTCGTAGTGTATAGATATACAGATTCAGGTAAGTTGAAAATGAAACTTTTACACAAGCACTTCGAATTCGGTTTTGGTGCAAAGATCGTAGTGCCATAGAATTCATTGATAACTAAATACTGGTAGATCTGGTTACTGATCTAAATATATATTTGGATTGTGGTAAGACTCATATTTCCTGACAATATTACCACAGAGTACCAAATTGGTATTAGAGATTTTCATAAAAGTGAAAAGTCGATTTTTAACCACCAACTCACCAACTATTCTCATTGAAGAAGTAGAACAAAGAAACTATTCCAAACCTCATCGTCATATTATAGATCTGAAGTGTACACACCCGGTCGTGGCCATTTATAAACTGCAATATATTTTCTGTGTCATAAACACTTTTGAGTATAAATAGATAAAATCGAATAGTTCAATATTATAAATTTAAAATTATTTATATGATTTGATTATGGGTACTTTTACTACTTGTTTACAAATGTTTGCTTAAAGCAAAAGAAAGCAATGTAAAATTTTCGAATTTTTCATAAATTCCTTAGCGTAATTATAAATTATATAATTTATTTATAAGAGAAAAAAAAATAGTTTATATTTTTAATATATAAATTTATATTATTAGAGAAATTATTGCAACTATAAAACGGTATTAATGAGCAACTATCCAATTTATGCTTTGAAAAGTAAAAATAAAAAATATTCAATTCATATTCTGATTTTAAAAAAAAATTTAATTTTAATTATATTATCTTAATTTTACCATTACACATAAAATTTAACATTATTTAAATAAATATAATGAGACCACTTGCAGGACTAGATCTTTTCAAACAAATTTAAAATGGCTTTTTCGTACTTTTCAGACTTTAATTCAACAATTACTTGACAGATGTTGGCTTTTAAATGTCCAAAGACTTAAAAATAATCTGTTTTCATTGATTTTTATATAAAGTTTAAAGAAAAAAGGTTTAACGGTGTCAAATCTTACATGATCTTAAAAACCGATTGACAATATCAGTACCAGATAATAAGTTTTTGTAACTAAAAAAATTGCCTCCTTCTAATGCGCAAAACGACAGAATAAGCGTAGAAAGTTTCTACTGTTTTATATATTATTTGATCTAAAATATAAAATTGCAAACTTTATAATTAACAAATTTTTTATTTATTTAATATAATTATTTAATAACTTATAAATTATATAGTTCTACTTTTCAAACCATTAAATGGGTAATCTTTTACATACTTGTCATTTTTCAGGTATATATTTCTTAATTTTCCAAAAATATTCCAATTAACAGTGTCAAATGATATTTTAATTAAATATTACTTAAAAAAAAACATCAATAAATCTTTGGAGAAAAAAAAATGCCTAACATTATTTTTTAATCGTTTCTCCTAAATAATTTAATGACAAGTTTTTATGTAAAAAAAAATAAGTCCACAAAAGTCTATCTTATGACTTAAAAATGATTTATTTCCAAGGTGTAACAGAACTCATTTTATATATAATATATGATTTTTTCCTATAGTATTGAAAAATTTGGATTATTTTTTAGTATAATTAATTAATTAACATATTTAAACTGGTTTTAAAATTTCAGCTTTTATTATTGGAAATTTTTGATTCATATGACACTTAACCTAATATTGATTTTAAGAATAGACAATACAAATTTTATCTAATTGCAAGGATAATTATACGTTCATTTAAATAAATAATTTATATTAATAAGATTTACAATATTAAAAAATTTCATAAAATTAATAGAAACAGGAAAAATAAATGTCACCAAAAAAAAAAACAACAAAAAATAAAATTTTTTTGATATTATATCAACTTGACATAATCATAAAAGAAGGTCATGGAAAATTTTTTATTTATATACTTAAATAAAAAACCTTTAAATTTCTAAATAAATATTGCATATTAAATAAATTTTTTTTTGGTAAAAAGAAGAAGAGCTATGTTATAATAGCTAAAAATTTGTTGCATGTTAAAAATGCATAAAATTAATATTTCTCAAAATGAAATATGGTAAAAATGATAACAATTTTTGAAATATTTATTATTAAAGCAGTTTTCCTTTTGCATTTCTAAAAACTATTTTAAATTTTAAATTTTTTTTGTTTTTTTGTTTTCATTTTTATATTATTTTAGTTTTATTACAACTATTATTATCAGTATTTTCTTCAAAAAAAAAGAAAAACTTTTCCTTATTTCGATTAAACTTGGAATTGGTTTTTTGTCCTTGCAATATTTCCATTTTTGCATTTCATATAACACGATTACATACAAATGATGCGATCACGTTTTTTTTTCTGTCGACCTTACAAAAACTAATAGCAGACTTTTAACTTTTAAAAAGTTTTCAAAACTAATTTCCAATAAATTATTCATAAAAGAATTATTTAAAATTATATAAATTGTTCAATTTCATGTTGAAAATATTAAAATGTTTCTATTCAAGTTTGATCAATACACGAAGTCGATTATTTTATTTTCAAATATTATTTTATAAAATTCCATTTCAACTATAGAAAATGGGGATATTTTATATTCTTGACCATATTATCCTTTTTGTAATGTACTATTTGTAATACACTTGTAAGTAAAATCAGATTTAAAGAAAATAATAATAATTTCAAATAACACACTTGAACACGTAAAAAGCACAAAGCAATAAGCAATTTAATATACAGCTAAGCAAATTTTTTTTTTAGATCTAAGAAAACATTTAAAAGAACCTACAAAACTATAAGAAATAATAAAGGAAAAAGGTAAAAATAAAAATCAAATAGATAAAAAGGGAAAAAAGAATACGAAAGGGAATTTTTATCAGAGCACCCTAAACGCTTTAAGCTTTTTAAGCTTTTTCCTTTTCAATTTACCATTTCAATTTCGATTTCTCGAGTTTATTATTCGCGAAATATAAAATACGCTCAGAGTTGCTTGCAATTTAATTTTGTTTGTTTCTTCTTCTTTTTTTTTTTTAAAAAAAATAAATTTTAAGCCTTGTATTTTCTGTTAATTTCACGCATAATATAAGTGAGAGAGCAACAGTAAAAAAACAAACAAATAAATAATATTAAATTAATACAAAATCCGATAAGTGTAAAATTGTAAATGAGAAAGGAAAATAAAAATATAGAACATTTTTATGCCAATTATTATATAAAAAGTTACATTTTTTAATAAAAAATACATGAAAAATATTAAAAAATAATTTATAATACTAAAAAAAAAGGTATACAGTGCGTTAAATTATTTTTTCAAAAAAAAAAATGAATACTCGTACAAGGAATATAAAATATTCACGATTGATTACAAGACAAATTTTTAAAATCATTATTATTAATATTATTATTATAATTATTGTTATTATTATTATTATTATTATTATTATTATTGATATTAAGTTGTTTTTTTGCAATAATTATCAACACGAGTGACACAAGACGATTTTATTATTGATAAACAGGAAATGAATCCTGCCTGGGATGGCAATCAATCCAATCCCAGTTGATATAATATCGTCTAAATTTTCTTTTATATATTTTTCTCTTATAGGAATTGGCAACAAAACTATCAAGAAGTTTCGATATGAAAGAAGAAGGCGGCACACTATTGGGGGATAAGGGAGTTCGAAGGCACCAGGTAAATTTCAATTAATCAATCAGAAAAAAAATAATGTATAATAAAAATTAGTAAAAATGTCGTGAACTATTTTTTATTGTCTTGTGTCCGAGTAAAATATTTTATCAGTAATAGATGTGATCAATTTTATTGTTATGTATTTTTTTCTTCTTTTTAGTAATAATATTTGCAAAAAAGTAAAGAAAAAGTTTATAATTAATCTATTTACTTTAAGATATAGATACTCTAAAAAATCTATAACAAATTTTTAATTGTTACTGCGTTAAAAAAATAAAATTCATAATTGATGCAAGCATACATTTTATTAGAAAATTTTTATAATAAATAAGTGTATTGAATTTTATTTATTATTTAAATATTTGATTATGAATCAATTATTTTTATTATTATTATTATTATTATTAAGAATATGCAATGCCTGATAGTTATTTGTATATATGTAAATGGTTGTATTTTTTTTTCCTCGTACAATATTTAAAAGTCAATACGAATTTAAGTTAATCATAAACAATTACCACAGCATATTTTTATTCTAAATATATTATTAATTAAACAAAAATTTATATTAATTTTTCTACAAATATCTTTATCATTAAAAAAAACTACACAGGAAATTATAAATTTTACAACAGAATTTAAGTTTTTCTTTAAATATTTATACCAGTCTTTCTCAAACTGTAAAGTTCAATTTACGGCGTTTCGTTTATTTTTTTTTTTAATTATTATTTTCTTATAAAAGAAAAACTCATTTTTTTGTCTAATTATTTATAAAAATTAATTATTATACTTATTTTTATATAATAAATAAATTACTATATATTAAATGAGGTTCTTATGAAAATTGGCAGACATTTTTTCAAATTAATTCCATTTATTTGTGCATTAACTACACTTTTTATATCTATTTATCTACTCGTTACTAATCTATAAAAATCATCTCTTTTTCGAAAGTTTTCAATACAAATTTATCAATAAATTATACATTTAATAAGCTATTATTTTATTTATTTCAATTTTACACAAATATAAATAATTAAACATATAACATATAAATCAATATAAATTTTTGATAAAAAATTCTTTTTATAAATACAATATAAATTTTACTATTCTTTATTTTTTTTTAACTATTCACATATACAATATTTGCAAAAAAAAATTATTTCTCATAAAAAAAAACACTGTTTTTATAATTATTTTAAATTATCATAAACTAATAATAATTTAACTTAATACATAAAAAAAAACCTTTTATTTAAATTTACTTAATTTAAAATTTAAAAGAAAATAACAAAAATTATTTTTTATTAACCTTTTTTTAAAGCTTTTCTTTTATAAATTAATTATGAAAAAAAGCTTTTATCTTAATATATTGTCTTGAATAAATTAAAAACGAAAAACTATTCTTATTGAAATAATTACATATTATGTACAGTTTTTGCAAAAAAAAATATTCAATTTTTATTTGAAAAATTCAAAATAAGAATTTTTATAATTTAATTCTTAGAAGAAAAAAATCTATAATTTCTATAATCTTATTTAAGGTTTTGCCATATTTTTTGAATTATAACCTAAATACAAATTTTATTCAATTATATTTTAATATTTAGTATTTTTGAAATAATTCCTTAAAAATATTCTCTTTAAATTATAGGTTTAAAAATTTCTGTTTACTATAAGTTTTTTTTAAATTAAAATAAAATGGAAAAATGGATTTTTTTTTAGGATAAATTTTCATTAGGAGTTTTTAATCTTTAAAATTACTAATTAAATAAAAAAAAATTATGTGGTATTTAATACCATAGTTAAATTGAAAATAATATTGTTCAATAAACTTCCACAGCAAACATAGGAGGTTATCTCCGAGTAGTCTTCTGTATAAATTGGGCTCAATCTCACCGATAGCTTGAATGATGTTATTTACTAGCTCGAATAGTTCTGGCAATTTATTAGCTATAGCTACTATCACACGTTTCGAGAAATGCTTAAATTTTAGGAAAAAATCGTCCATATTTTCGGCTCTAACCTGTTGGATGGGACGAACAAAAATCGATCGAGCATATTCAAGACAAGCGAGTATAGTCAAGACAAACAAAATATGGAGATTTGCTCGAATAGTGTCATCGCCTCAAATTGTGAATGGTTTTTTAAGCAACAAGCGCAAAAACGCAGGTGGAACAAAATTTTCATTTGAGCTGCGTGCTCGAGCTCGTACATGATTGCAATTATGATATTTGTTTATTAAACATCTTTGTTCTCTGTTCTGATTTTCCTGCTGTTTTCACAAAAAAAATGTCATAAAATATATTGTTTAACGATGACAGTGACGTTAAATTGTCCAGTCTAGACATTGGTGTATCTTGTTTGGCGATTAACAGCACGGCCAGTTCCAAAAGATAATCGAAAATATCCTTGCCAAGACGGTGAAAATTGATGTACAATTTCTGCTCAAAGTGATCACAGCCGCGAAGTTCCGACAATAACTTACCGAATACACCATCCATACAGCTCTTCCCCCATCCTAAGACTATTTGCGCTGGAGCCATTCATTGCGACTGCTGTTCCCATTGCACTGCGTTTTTGTCTCTGCATTCTCTTAAAGTATCCTATTTTATATATTTTAATATATTTTTTTTTCTTTTAAGTTATTTAAATTAGACTATAAAATATAAAAAACACCATTGGAAATCTTTAATAAAAACGAAACAAATGTCAAATGTCAAATAAATGAAGAAAAAAATCGTAGCTCGACAAAATTCTGACTGGACGAACTTTGATCGAGCTCACTCGGCTAACATTCGAGCAAAGGCAATAATTTGTTTATTGATCGAATGGTGTAATCAGTATCAAGACCAGCATATGAGATGAACATTTCAGTCGAATAATTTCAGCATTTCACGAATGGTCTAATTTTAGCTTAAGGCTTACTGCAATGATTCAATGCAGCCCTATTAAAAAAAGGGCCAAGAGCGTTAACTCGCACGAACTTAACGTCCAGTTGATATCAACATGCGGCGAAATAACGCGCCGTATAAACTTCGTCTGCAGTAAGTCGCTTGTTTCAACTGCTCCATGGCAAACTGCACCGTCCTGTTGGAACCAGATATTATCTAAGTTCATATCGTCCTATTGAATCTACAAAAGGCCTGTTATCATCACTCGATACCTATCGCTATTGACAGTTACCTTCACGTCACCCCCAATTAACTTACACCAGACCAAATCTGCTTGTTTAGGTATCCATTCAGCCAAAAATTCACTAACTGCCTAAGGACCAAGACAGCAAAAGTCTGACGTTAACCATGCTTTTGTGGCTATAGTTCTTGGGTCAATTCAATCTTGTATGGATGTAGGCCCAAGTCTTTTCGCAATATTTGTCCAGTTAATGTCGCACAAAAGACCAATTCTTGTGTTTGACTCGTAATTTAGAGGTTATGATACTGGCCGATTGGCAACTGAACCAATTGTCTCAAAGTGCCTGATAAGACGTTACATTGTGCTCTCGATAGGATTGGATTACGACCATAAATTCCATCCAATCAATCTTAACTACATTGTTATTTAATCTAAGGCTGTAGCCACTTTATGATTAAATTGTGACTACAGCCTTAAAGTAAATAAGTCCTAGATAGGATCCTACGTGATATTTCGTATATTTATACGTTATATTATATTGTCATAATTACACCTAGTGGCGATTAACTGAAAACAGATTGTCATAGAGTAAAACAAATTTTTTGTATTTTCGACGTCCCCATATTCTGATTTTTTTTTAGGCTGTCAGCAATACAAAAAAAAACACACTGTACAATCGCTCTTGAAATTAATTTTTTCCTAATATTGAGTCTAAATATACATAAAAAATATATACTTTTGGAAATGTTATTTACTGAACTTGCTATAATTGAGTTCTTACGTAATATTCTTAATATTTTGAAATAGCAAAAAGAAAGAAAAAACAAGAATTCTTATATAATTAACACAATACAAAACTGTATTTAAAAATTGAAATGATTTTAATTAAAATGTTTTTATTTTATAGAATGGTCCTACTTGTATCTATTATTCGTGATGGAAGACGACTCCTCTTAGTACCCATTTTACCCACCCATTTTTCTTCGCCAATTATGATTCGCTTCAAAAAGGGTTCGATTTCATTGTGCTTCAGCAGCCCGTGCAAGAGATCAATTCTGAATGAGTGATCCAGCTATAAGATCTATACCAGAAATGGCCTGCGGGTTTTGCCAAAAAGCCGTGGTAGCAATGCCAAAAAATCACTATTACTTACTATTGGTTTTTGAGCAAAGAATACCTACCAGGTACTCTTAAAGCAGAAGTGAATAGTAAGACGGGGTCGGAAGCTCCATGGTTGTTTGTTTGTAGTACCCGGCCGAGGTGAGGAGCCTTTGTCTGAAATGTGGTGGCTATGGTTAACACCTACATCGCAGGTACAGTCTTAGGACTGGAGTTGAGGGATGGCAATGCTATCACTGCTGATGATAGTAGAGATTTAGGTAGGCCTTAATATCAACAGTTAAGGTAACTAGATTGAAACTGGTTACTGACTGTTAGCAATTAGACATACCTATGATGGATGGAACTGGTCAGGGGAGGGACCAGATGGAAGCATAAGTCATTAAGAGTTAGAGGCTGGGTGAGCGATCTACATATTAAACCGTTCATCACAAAGGATTTGACGGATGGATTGCTTGATTGCTTTATGCATAGAACAAATTGAAGGATTTGCTTACAGAAGATGTTATAGTTGGTAGCTGAGACAACTTGCCATAAAAAGGATGCAGGAATAAAGCTCATGAGAAGAAGCGAACATAAAGTAGTGAAAAGAAAGGCAGATTTTCTAAATGCTGAGAATGCTAAAGTTGGAAGCTGAGTCCACTTGCCATTAGAAGAAAACAAAGGTTATCATGTATAGGAGCCAAAAAAAGTGGGTTTGACTGCCTTAAATGGTCTAATCAAGGAATAGATGAAGGTCGTGAATAAGCATGCTGATTGTGACTTTCTGGATCTAGTCAGCTCTGATGGCAAAATCCATTTTTGCTCAGTTTTTACACCAGTTTTTTCATGAGGCACCCAAACATCGAGTTTCTTTGTGAATCCAGTCCTTTGAAAATGGTTCAAAACGGTTTGATGATGGTTTTTCCAAGTATTTCATAACTTTTTTTGGTAATTCGTCAACCAGAACAGGGCTTATATTTGACATCCAAATTTTAAGAATGAAAGCAAAAAAGCCTTCATTATAAACACCACAAATTTTTTTTATAAGTCTGCGATGCGTTGTCACCTTTATCCGACCAATTTGTACTTCATAAATCTTTAAACAACACCTTTCAAACACACTTCTAGTGTTGTTACAATATAACTAGTGGTTACTGAGTTATTTGCTTTTAACTCTATCTGTCGGTAAACGCCACGAACTTTTTCGACTAGCAAATATCTTGAAACATTTTTTTTTATCTACTCTTCGAAAAGAAGACATTATTTACTATTTTAAAAAAATACACTTTCACCAATAACCCCTACTACAGTTGATTAAAATCTATTAAATTTGCAATTTTATTAAATATAAACAAATATTCAAAATATGAACTCTTATCTGCTCGTCATGTCGTAATATAATCGTAACTAAACTTGAGACATTATTTAAAGTTCGAAACCAATACGGATAATAAATAAAAAGTCTTACAATAAATACTTGTAAATACAATAGTAAATAAAATATTATATTTGTCTATAGATGCGGTATATATGTGTAATTGTGTGTACTCATAGATAGGTATACGTATATGTCTATTTATACAGATCCCCTATACTTCGTAGCTCACTATCCCCATCCATAGTTCAATGGATATTGTCCTTATTCAATGGATTTGAATAATGCTTAAATATGAACAGCTATTCAGTATCGATTTTGTGAAATTTCTCTGTTCGCTAGGATCTGGCATGGCATATTATGTAATTAGAGTACTTTGTTCATCCGCCATTATCACTAGAATTTATTTATGCTCAAAATAGTACCAGAAAAGCCTCTCAAGCATAGAGAATTAGAAGCGATTTGGTAAATCTATAAATCCATGTAGATGAGTATATATCCCCCCTCTTAGAGTATGAATTGCGTTCGAAGGACATTTTTGCGACACTATACAAGCCTAGATACAAAATAATCTACGAAACTGAACTACATATTTCGATTGTCTTCACTCATCATTATACGCAAATTGATTATGTATGTGTATGTCCTTATGTACATAAAAATGTAAGGCATGACATTATTAAATTTTTTTTTTTTTGGTGTTTCGTATAGTAACAATTTAATGTTAGATTATTTTTGTAATTATTTTTTATAGACTTTTATTTTTAGTATTTATATTAATTTTTAGAGTATTTTTATGTACTATAGTGTATATGGTACTTTTGTCAAAATAATATAGTTTGTAGAATAGAATTTTTACGTAAAATTTGTTAACATTAAAAATGATTAGTTTTATTGGAATTTGTTTTTGGAATTCTCTTTTTTAATGTGCATTTTGTGAATGTTTTTTTCTGTGTCCAAAATGAAAATAAAAACACGTTTTTTAGTCAATGCAGCGTTTATCGGCTGAACAGAATGGCTCAACGACTGATCAAATACAAGAACACAATCCAAACGTTGTACCTGATCATAGAGGCAACTTACATATTACTGTTAAGAAAACCAAACCTATTTTAGGCATCGCTATCGAAGGTGGTGCCAATACAAAACATCCTCTGCCTAGAATCATAAATATTCATGTAAGTTTAAAATGGAATTTTTCTTTTCCATTATATTAAGATCATTTTTCTTTCTTTTATAAGATTTTTATTTACTTTTTTTTTAAATATAAATTTAGATGGATTTAAATAGAAAATTTACTTTGATAAAAAATTTGAATTTCATATTTATTTTTTTCAAATTAATAATTTTAGGAACATGGAGCTGCCTATGACGCAGGTGGATTAGAAGTTGGCCAACTTATACTGGAAGTAGATGGTCATAAAGTTGAAGGAATGCATCATCAGGTAAGAAATTTTAATAGAATCTTATTAGTACGCTTTCTATAGAAAATAATTTTGGTTGTTTTCCCTTATAAATGACTTAATAAAGAATTATCGAATTTGCAATTTGGAAAGTAAAATGCAATTCAACAAATTCAAAATTAAAATTTTGATAATTCTTCAATAAATTAGTTTGCATAAATTTTGTTATTAAACGAAAAGTATAATTTTATTCAAATATTTATTTGTAATCAAAATTTATTTCATCACTATTATGGGATAATCCAATTAAAACTTCAGAAAGTAAAAATATATAAAAAAAATGTTTTTACTTTAAATTTTGATAAAACTTTTCAAAAATTAAATAAAATAAATATAAAATATTATAAAAAACAATAAAATATAATAACTCAAATCTTTTGAAGCAATTATTGATGCGTTTTTTTAGACATTTTCGGCTGTATCTCGGTCATTACTTAGCCGATGTTTTTTTTTTTTTAATACCAAGTGTATAAGCTTAAATCCGCTGTTTGGTCATAGATGGCGTGAGTGAGCGTATTAGGCTATCATGGACACGCCATACGTTTTTTTTTATGAGTTTGACATCTGGCACATTGTCAGCAATTTCGTACAACAACATACAGTTTTCGTTTGGTAATCATGTTTAGTTTTGTACCAGAAAAAGAGCATTTGCGGGAAGCTCTGCTTTTCTGCTTCAATTTAAAGAAATCGGCTACTAAATCGCATTGAATGCTTATGGAGGCCTATGGTGACAGTGTTTTATCGGAAACAACGTGCCAAGATTGGTTTCGTCAGTTCAAAGACGGCAATTTTGACTTGTGGGACAAGAAGCCTAGGTAGGTTGAGGGCCATCAATTACAGATTCTTTTGGACGAAGACTATACCCAATCGCAAAAAATGCTCGCGGAGCAATTGGGTATTACTCAACCAGCCATTTTCATGCGTTTGCGTACCAAGGGGAAGATTTAAAAGATCAGAAAATGGGTACCGATTGAATTGAACGATAGGCAGATGGAGCAATGCCAAAACACATGCGAAATCTTGCTCGCCAGACAAAATAGAACGTCGTTCCTGCATCGGATTGTGACAGGCATTGAAAAGTGGACATATTTCGAGAATCCTTAATGCAAGAAATCGTGGGTTGATCCCGGCCAACCATCAACATCTTCCCCAAGACCAAATCGCTTCGGACGGAAGATGATGCTGTCGTCGATGGGCTACGCGCTCGCTGAGTAGCAGTTCGATTCTTACGAAGACGTCCGAAAATGGCTTGATGAGTGGTTTGCTTCGAAAGAGAAGGAATTTTTTTGGTGTGGTATCCACAAATTGCCCGAGAGATGGGAAAATTGTGCAGCTAGCGAGGGCAAGTACTTTGAATTAATTTGATATTGCTTTCTATGAAAAAACATGTGATTTTTTGACTAAAAAACACCGGATTTAATCTTATACACCTGGTACTATAAAATTTAAGGATTATTTGCATAAATGTGGTCTTTTGCGTAGTTTAATAAGGAAAAATTCAATATTGGCAGCTAGCTGGGAAATCTCTTAAGGATCAGGTAATTCCAAACCAAGATGCTGAAGTCTCTGGCGGGCAATGACCTTACAATTGCAGGGTAAATGCTCTGAACGACAGATAGTCATGTTAGATTTGCCGATCTTATTAAAATGATATCTTAAATGACTATAGCCAGTGAGTAAACCAGGAAGTAGCCTTGGATCTGATTTGAGGACCTCTACCACCCTTTTTTTTAAAATGCGATGAGTTTTTATAGAGTGATTCATGCGCGGGGAGTTAACTCAGAATGAGCTTTACACCGCGTTCTCAGGACTCTAAAATGCATTCGATATGGCTTTTTGGATAGCCACAGAAAGGTTCTGGTCGAATAAACGGAGTATTTGCTCCCCTTTTGGCAAGTTTCTCTGTTAGTTCGCTACCCTCAATGTCCTCACGACGTTACACCCTCAACAAAGTTACATTATTGTATTTAGCCAGTTGATTTAGGACTGTGAGAAATATCCCAAACTAGCTTGGAATAAACATCAAACAAAACAAGAGCAGCTTGGCTATCCGAAATTATGTAAATCTTTGCGTTACATAGGTTCCTTCTGATACACTCTTTAGCACAAGGCTTTATGGTATGCATTTCTGCCTAAAAAATGGATGGAGATTTCCCAAGGACCATAAATAAACGGTAATAAGGTTCGAATACCCCTCTGCCCTGACCCGACACCCAGATTCGTTTTAAAACCGTCTGTGTAAAAAAGGAGGGTCCCTTCTCGAGTGACGGCCACCCCTCCTGCTAAGTTAAGCGCTCTCTGAGAACCATTTTGAAGGACTGATTTAAGTTAGGATTTCTCGGCATTGTGTCCGAGAAATAGTTGGCTTTATGGATTTTTTTTAGATCCGATACAACCTTAAGATATCCAGACAGGTCGCCCGGTTAAAAGATTTTGGAATGTTCTAACCTGAGAGCTCCTTTAGCCGCTTACTTTTTAATAATCAAAGCGCTGTCATGAGGCCTCTTCTTAGGACATCTATAACACCTAAGAATACTAGGCTTTGAACCTTGCGAAGGTACGCTGTCAGTCTTAGGCCACCGACCGAGAGCCGCGTAGGTGACGATAGGTCTAAGTATTGCAAGATATGACTCATGTATCAATTTTGGATCCAGACCCCATAAGAGCCTATGACAAGTCCAGACGGCTCCAGTTGGTGTATCAGTAAATCTGGTACGGTGGAAGTTTTAGGTCAATTTTTTTGGTCCAAAATGACCCCTAGATATTTGATCCCAATATAGAACTCAATTTTAGTTCCATTCATGTTGAGCTTGGTGGGGTTCAACCAATTGCTTCCTAGTGAATGGGACTAAGACCATATTGTTAGGGTTTATATTGAGTTCTGCCTCTAGGCACCAAATGTGCCCGTTTATCATTACGACCAGGTTATCAGCCATGAATTTCAAAGACAGCAACAGGTAGTTTATCGTTTTAAGCAATATGATCCAGATTAAAATTGTTAAGTTTAAACCAACAAGAAATTGGCTATCATATGGCCATAGTGTTCAGAATTAAGTTACCTTCATTTTTAAAGAAAAACTGGCGAATGACACTATTAGAATAAAATGCACACCACACAGGCATTTTTTGTGGATACAATGGCTTCTGTGCAGTAAATTAAAGATTTGAAGAGCCTCATATATGGTATGACAATAATGCTGATTGGATAATATACTCTTAATGCACGAAAGGTGGCTATAGTATTGTATATAGAATCATCAATTTTGTATAAAAAATTTTTAATTTGATTATTTTGTTTGCTAAATAACTAATCCATTAAATTAAATGCCAAATTAATGTCTTTACATATAAATATATTTAAAAACCAATAAAGAACGAAGCTATACTTTCCAAACTACAAAATGCATATACCCTTACAAAGAAATAATATTTAGTTTGTGTTTTTAAAAATTCTTCTTTTATTATAGGATGTGGCACGACTAATAGCTGAATGTTTTGCAAATCGTGACAAAGCAGATATTACATTTTTAGTTATTGAAGCGAAAAAATCTAATTTAGAACCAAAACCAACAGCGCTCATATTTCTGGAAGCCTAACATTTGCTTGCCCTGCCGGCTAGTGATCCTTATCAAATGGATCGACAACCCGAGGAAGGTGTCGATTTAACAACATACCGCTCACACAGTCGTGATTAATAATAATTATATAAAAAAAAATATATATAAATAAAATCAAATAGAATAAAAATAGAATAAAAAGACTTAAATTCAAATTTCATAAAAAAATTTCAAGCAAACCAAAAAAAAAAAAAAATCTAAGAAAACTTTTTTCTAAAATACTAATTTCAAAATAAAATTATTTAATTCGAAATATTCAAATCAAAAAAAATTTTTATCATATATTAACAGGAAAAACAAACGATCATCTTAAAAAATTGATAATAAATTTAATAAAAAAAATTTATTCAAAATGGGTTTTTATCATAAAGCAAAAAAAAAATCAAATTAATTAATAAATAATTTTAAACATTTGACAAAATCAATGCACTAGAAAAATATTTATAACCTAAAGTGAACGTATTGACTAGAAAAAGATATTATTTGTAGACAAAATCGATGACTAATATTTTCAATACAATAAAAATAATAAGAAATTAATAAATAAAATATTTGAAAAAAAATGATACAATCAAATTTCTTCTATTTTAATTTATTTACATATTGAGAATTTTTCTTAAAAATTTCAACGAAAAGATACAAACACTTTTGATGGGTTTCCAACCCCCCCTCCCCCCCGGAAACATTGTAGTAAGAGCACACTTTGAAGAAAATTGATAAAAAAATAATTTTTCATCAAATTATAAAAATAATTAGAAAATGGACTATCAAAAAAAGTTCAGTTTTTGACAATTTTTCACCATACACATAAAAACTACTTTTAAAAAAATAGGTAAAATAATACTCTTAAAATATTTAAAAATTTTGATAGTGTTTTGATTTGTATTTTCTTTTTTTTTCAATTTTTGCATAGTAAAGTACATAAGATAATTCATCGTTTAACTCATAATCATATTAACCATTTTCTATGAGTGGTTGGTTATTTTATTCGGTTGATCTTTATAAATAATATATAGAATAATATTAAAAATAATTTGATGGGGAAAAAGAGAATATAAATAAATAATTGATTCACTGCCGTAATGATATTTCTAGAACAAAAAAAAAAACAAAATAGAGAGAATAGAGTAAATACAGTACATAATAAAAATACGAGTATTTAGCATATATTTTACATAAAAATTTCATTCTCTCATAGAACTAAATATATAGAACAATCCTGTAGTCATCTCTAACTATATCTCTCTACGCTGGTCATCATATAGTATTATTCTTATTGAAAAAATTTTAAAAATTAAAATTCCATATTTTATTAAATTATTTTTCTTTTATTACATATAAAAATACTATAAAATTGAGAACAACTGGTCTTAATAAGTTTTTCTTCTAAAATACAATGTTTTTTGCCTGAAAAAAAAAATTTCTTTTATACTACAAAAAGTATAATTTTTTGTTAGAATATTGTGCAACTTTTAAAACTATTCAAAAATATTCTCAAAAATAATAAAATTACTTTGAAAGTATATTTTTCCCCAATAATTTTTGATACTCTAAAATGACCAGCATTATTGAATATCACAAAATATCTTCCTCAATAAAAGTACAATAATTTCTATAATAAAAAAAAAATCTTTTTGTATGGGATATATTTCTATTTTCTATATTCTGTCATTAAACAATAAATATTGTAGAAAAAAAAACGTATAATTATTAATAATATAAATAAAACAAAAAATTTCAATAGAAGAAAAAACTACCTAAACACTAATTACAGTAACATTAAATATAAAATATAGAATATTTTATATAAAACAAGAATATAATATGAAAAAGAAGAATTTTAATAATCTTACAATATTAAAAGGTATTAATGAAAAAATAATACTTAAATAGTATATACTTTAGTGAAGAAATAAAAAATTATCATTAATAAAATTAAAAATCCTTTTAAAAAATAAAAAAAATAAAAAGAATTTAAAAAATTCAAACATCAAAGTAGAATCTTTCCATAAACGCAAGCATAAATAAAATATTTAAATAAAATAAAAAAGTATTAAATACCTATACAGATATAATTATGATTAAAATAAATAAAAATACAATATAAATAAATCATGATAATTGATAAATATTCTATAGACAAAATAAAAACACGAAAAATTAAAATATACTAAATCAAATAGTTTTTAATTGCTCTACCAACCAAAATTCAAGAAAAATTTATATAAAAACTACTAAAATATAAAATCAGAAATCAAATAAATTCAATAAATTTTAAAATTTTATAGTTATAAAATTGGTTGAAAAACTATTTCCTTTTTTTTTGTCGACAAAAGTAGAAGAAAACAATTTAAAGGCAAAATCATTTTTTAAGAAGGAAATTTATTTAAAAACTACACACTTCATCCTTACATAAATACATCCAATTAAAAATGCTTATGTATATGTAAATGGCTATTATTTATTTACGCTTTTTATTCATTTTTTTTCTCAATTTTTCAAACTTATTTTTATAGTAGAAAATTTCACTTAAAAGATAATAAAATTCAAATTTAAAAAAAAAATAAATATTCTATTGAAAATTTTCCAAAATAAATATTCATAAATAAATAAATATATTGAAAATGCTCTTAAAAAAAAGTAAAAGAAATAAAATTATTTAAATTAAAAACGTTTATAGTCAATTATCCCTTTTTTTTGTATTCGTTATACTATTAAAATTCAACAAACATTTTCTTTTAACAGTAATTCCAAACAATTTTCATAAATAATTAATTGGCTTTTCAATCAATCTCTTTAGCACGGAAGTTCATATTATGAAAAACTTAATTGAAAAAAGAAAAATAAATCTATATTTTTGAATAATATTTTATTAAAGCTTTTAAACAAAATATCAATTATAAAAAAAAATTTTTATTTTAATAAAATCACTTTAAATGAAAAAATATACTAAAACACGAAATTTTAATATTTACTACAATAATAATTAAAAGAAAACGATTTTTATCTCTTAAAGTATATAGTCTTCGGTTCACTTAACTCAACGTAGATATTTTAGTATTCATCAAAATTAATGACCAAAAAAAAAAAAAAAAATTCCCCTTAATATATTATTGATTAAAGACAAGACTTTTAAATTGAAATGTTTTTAAAATTATAAATTAAATGGTTCTATTTAAATTTGTGTGCGCGGTATATAAATTAATATTTAAAAAAAAAATCAACAACAAAAATTTGTATAATTTTTTTTTTTTGATTTGCTGTATGCAAAAAAAAAACGAATGAAAAATTTAATTTTCTTTTTAAAAATATATAAATATTATTGGTAAATTATTTTTCATTGAAATTTTCTTTTTATTATTAAATATATTTTTAATTTTTTTTGAAATAATATTTGAAATTAAAAATTAACATCCTATAAGACATTCTAGCCGACAGGGCATTTAAAAATATTCTTCAAATAATATTAATTTCAAAAACTAATAACTGAAAACCAGATAATATATATATATATAAAATGCCATCATACCAAATATATATAAATGCAAATGTAATTTTCAAATCAGTTCAAATATCATCAATGATTAACTATTTGACAAAATTCAATCCTAGAAAAGAAGAAATATTTATAAAAGTAATTTTCTTAAATAGAAAAGAAACATTAACAAAACTAACAGTAATAATAATAATATTAATAATAATAATAATAATAATAATAATAAAAATAATAGTAATAATAATATCGATATACAGGAATATTTAAAACCAAAAAGATTTTAATATTTACATAAATACGATAGCAAAAATTGTGCCAAAATTAATTCCTCTTTAAAAAAATAATCTGATAGTTTTCATAATTTTTTGTTCTTATTCTTAATAAAGGCAAAATTCAAAATGTTTGGTTTAATATTATTTTCTGAATTTTATATTTATTAATTTAAGATGATATATTTTTTTTAAATAGAATCAAATAAAAAAAAAATACAAAATGTATATTAATACAAAAATTTGACATAATTTTTTTCCTTTTTTAACAATACGATCAGTATTATTTTTTTTACGGAGGAACAAATAAAGTAAATTTGCAGCATAACAAGTCATATAAATGCATATAACGTACATACACACATACATATATAAAATAAAAATCAATAAGAAATTTTTTCAATATCACAAAAATTAACACTTATTAAAAAGTTTCAGTCACTTTCTGTGCATTCAAATGCAAATAACATTTGAACAAATAAAACTCTACAAAAACAAACAAAAAAATAAGGACAATTTTCATTGTGAATGTGTGAGTATTTTCTTTGATTTAATTCTACACAGTTTAATTGAATTTATTGATTCGGTAAAATTTACAATATGAAAGTTTCGTTAAAAGAGGTGGCTCTCATACCAACCACAAAGCTGCAGGCAAAAGCACATGAAGAACTACCAAAACAAATTTTCTCTAAGAGGTCGCTACAAATTTTTTGAAGTAACAACACTGATTGTGTACTTCGGGCCTGCAGCGGCTTCTTAGTAGTATGCGGGTAACTTTTGGTAGACGAAAGCGCCTCTTTTAACAGTAACAAAACACAACAATTGCACACACCACAGACGCTTTTGATATGTGCTTGGCTTTAGCTTAGCAGTGCTTTGAGCGTACATATACAAAATTTAATATGATTTAATAGAAGAGATATAAACATTGTGAGAGAGTAAAAGAGAGAGAGAGAGTGAATAAAATCTAGAAATTTAAAAACTTCTTAAAAATTCTCTAATAACTAATTAAATATTCGTTACCAGACTAAACTATAATAACAGCACGAAAATAAATTTATAAATTAATAAAAAAGAAAAAAAAAGAAAATGAGCAACATAAAAGCATAAATGTATTTTGAATCCGACAAAAGCTCTTCTTAAAAAAAAATTTCAAAAAAAAACATAATTTATATATTTCTAAATTGATAGTAAGAAAAAATTATATGTTATCGTTATAAAAAATGCATGAACTGAAATAACTAACAACAATAATAATAATAATAATAATAATAATAATAATAATAATAATCATGTAATTAAATAAAATGACAACAAATAATAAAAATCAGAATAATAAATAAGCTTACGATGCAGTTGTGAGTAATATGCCTTCATATGATATTATCAAATGAATTTATTTGAGCAGACTTCAAAAAAAGAAAAGAAAAATTAATAAAAATATTAAATAATACACAATTACAATAATTATATTATATATAAATGAATATATATATTAATATATTTATAAAATAAAATCATATTAATTATTTGTTAATATAATAATAATAAAACTAAAAAAAAATAATATTTTTTGTGAGTAATTGTATTATATAATATTTAATACCATATACATAAGTATGTAATTTTGACTTCTTTTCTTATATATTTATTTTGAGAGGACTGCAATAATATTTATAAATTTTAATAATTGAAATCAATTTAAATTTCTTTTTTTTTGCACTCAATTTTTTTAAATTAATAATATTAAATGGTTAATATTGTGATTCTACTATATGCAATTGTGAGGTTTAAAAAGTTTGATATATGAACCACATGGTTTTTATATGATTAAACCTCACAAATGTTCATTATAATTATTCAACAAACAAAAACCAATAGAAATCGTTGAATTCAAAAAACAATAATTATTATTATATATTTTTTTATAACATAAATTTTGGTTTATCAACCTTTATTATTATTATTACAATATTATCTATTTTACATACAATAATTAACATACATACATCAAATCATTAACATAAGTAAATATATTTTTATCGAATAAAAAAATAGTTTTTTTTTTTTAAAGTTGATATATACGTATTATTTGAAAATTTTATGATAAATGTTTATTTTCTTCATTAATAATATCTAAAGTTTCATTTTTTTTATGAAATTTTTAGAAAAGTTCTATTAGGCAAGTCATCAGAATGAAATATTCTAAAACACAATTTTTTATTTATTTTTTTTTGCAATTTTTTTTTCAAGAAATATCAAAAAATATATATTTAGTTCTTCAATTCTTCTTAAAAAAAAATTGTAAGTTTTTTAGGTTTAAACTACAATTTTTTTTTTGGATTTTAAATTTTACTTGACTAAGTTTTTCTAAAAAAAAAAATGGTAAAGTTATACTATATTTATTTCAAATTCTTTAAATAAATCTTATTTTGAAAATAAGGATAAATCTTTTAAGTAATTTATAAAAACAAAAATATAACACCTCCAACCCCCCCCCCCCCCCTCCCCTCCACCATAAAAAAAAACAAAAAACAAATTAATCATTTTTAAATAAATCTATAACAATCACCACCAATGCATATATATACATATATATATATACATAAATATATGAAAATATATTCTTAATATAATTAATATACAAGGAAAATTATAAATAAAATGTATAATCATATAGAATCATTTCAATAATATTAATTTTATTAAATAGTATTCATATAAAAATTATTAATAAAATAATTAAAAAAAAAACAAAAAAAAACTATATATTTGAAACAAAAAATAAAGATCGAAGTTTTATACGAAAATTGAAATACTATAAAATGATAATGGTTACATGTATGTATATGTATTTAAAGAAGAAAAAAATCATATTATTTAATAGAAAATATGAATGAAAAATAATTCACATGCATACAATATATATAAATTGAAATATATAAAAGATAAGTTAATATATATAATTCATATAATCATATATACATATATA
The DNA here is from genome assembly GCA_958298945.1 of Atherix ibis. NCBI lineage: Eukaryota > Metazoa > Arthropoda > Insecta > Diptera > Athericidae > Atherix > Atherix ibis. Next base: position 20,880,582 of record OY282605.1, on the reverse strand, counting down.
CATATAAACATACACACAAAATATGTATAGGATATATAATATTAGTAAAATTAATTAGTTAAAAATTAAACAACACTAAACATGCAATACCACAAAACCATTTCAATAAATAAGAAATGGCAATAAAAATTAAAAATATAATATTTTTAAAAATATTTAAAAAAAAAAAACTATATATATAAAAATAGATAAATTAATTAAATACGATAACAGAAAATAATTCAACAACAAAAAAAAATTCTACAAATAATAAATGAGTAAATAAATTAATTTATTAGTTTATTTAATTTAGTAAAATCATATACATATATTGTGTAAATAATTAATTTTGAATGTAATTAATTGTTGATTAATTATTATGAAAATTATTATTAATATAAACAAACATTATAATATACATAGATAAATATTAGCATTATATTTGTATTGAAATGAGAAAATTAAAAATAATTATTAAAAAATAAAAATCCAACATGGAGAAATAAATGAAAAATAGATTAATCCAATGAAAGAAATAACTAGTAACTCAATCAAGGCATAAGTAAATTAAAAATAATCAATGCAAATTACAAGAAATTAATAAAAAAAAAACCAACAACTAAACCTTAAGAAAATTGTAAAAAAAAAATATATATATATACATATAGTCGAATTCCCAAACTGCAATACATAAATACATACAGACATACATACATACATACATATAAAGCAAAATTGAACTAAATTAATTAAAATTATTAACTAATATAAGATGAAAAAAAAATATAAATTATAAGAAAACGTAGCGCGGCACAGCTTTTTCAATTGTCTACTGTAGATATGTGTATAAAATTATTTATTAATTAAAAGAAAATGATTATATTTAAGCAAAAAATGTTATATATGTAATACACAAAGATAAAATTACAACACAACAACAAAATTCTTATACCATAAATATTCAACAAACAAAAAAATAATTAATAAAAATTAATAATAATAATAACAACAACAAAAGAAAACTGAAAATTCTAACACAACTACATAAGTAAAAAAAAAAACTGATTAAATAATATTTAAAAAAAACAGATGGAAGAATAAAATAAAAGTGTACTAATTTTAAATTAATTAAAATTTATTGCTTAAGAAAGAAATGTATTGAAACATCAATAAAGAAATGTTGCTAATGAGAAAATGTTTATAAGCATATTGCAGATATGAAAAGCTTTTGATATATTCTTTTCTATTTAATATCTTTTTCGATTTATTCAAAAAAAATAATAATATATATCAGTTAACAAATAAGAGAAAACATTTTATTTTTACTTAATTAGATTTTTGTGATAATTTTCAATTAAATATTATTATTATATGCTAATTAGTAAAACTAGTCCACAAAAACTTTCCAAAAAGCTTATTGGTTTCTTTTAGTTTCGCCTATAACTATGCACGACTGAAATACAATTATTTCATGTTCATTAATATGAGAGACACGTCAATTTGATTCAAAAAATAACCGTTTCCCATAAAAGAATTAATATTTTTACAAAAATCTCATGAAATCTGCTATAAAAATCTGAATTAACAAATAAAATAGTTTATATTGTTCATGAATTCATAATAAAAAAAAAAATTAAAAATACTCAATGGAAAAAATCGAGAAAAAAAATTTTAAAAATCAGAAGATTATTCATAATTTTTTAAAAATCTTTTCATATCCTTTTCAATAAAATATTAGTAAAATTTGAACACAATAATTGTTAAAAATTTTCTTAATAAATTAAATTAGTTTAATTTAAAAAAAAAAAAGTTTAATTTTTGTAAATATTTAATAAAAAAAATTTAAGAGACAACTAACTATCCGATAATATTATTTTATATTTAAATAAAATATTTTCAAGAAAATTATAAATAATTGCAAATATATAAAGTTTATAAAGAAATAAATAAATAAATAAATAATAATATTTTTGAGCACGTCAAATTGTAAATTTATTTTGCTAAAAAAAATGTATCATAGAAAATTGCAATTAAATATTTACAAATTATTATTATCAGTTTTGATTATTATTATTATTATTTTTAATTACAATATGTTAATAACTATTGTAAGTATTTATTTTTATTATTAATTTTTATTATTATTCGTATTTATTGGTTTGTTATGTATGAATACCTCTTTTATGGAAAAACTGTTATAGTAATAATAATATTTGAAAATGTATATTGATAATTATGAAAAGAAGCAAACAAACAAATAAAAAAAATATAAAATATTAGAATTCTATGGAAAAATCAATTTTTATATTTTTAAACTTATTATTAAAAAAGAAAAAAAAGACACACAGTTTTAAAAACCTTAAATAAAAGCTATAATATTTATATAACTCCGACATACATACATAAATATCGATTTGAATTTATTAGTTTTCAATTAATAATATTATTCATATGAAATTTAGAAGAAAAAAAACTATATTTAATAAAAACTAAAATCTATAAATTAAAATAATATTATCTAATAATTATAATATATACTTTATCGATTTGATTTGAAAAAAGTACACAAAATAAATTGAAATTTTTATTGAAATTTTTTTTTCAAACACTACTATTTCTTATACATTAAATTAATTATTTGATTATATTTTTTTTTTTCAAATAATGTACTCAATTATTAATAATAGCAATAACAATAAAATGTATGCAAATTTATATTATTACAAAAAAAGAAACAAAATTTTATTATTTATATTATTATATTAAATATATTGTTTTAAATTGAATAAGAGTAACTAATGAATAGCTAATAAATAATGAGGAAAAGAATATTGACGGATAAAAATAAAAACTGTTTATAAAAATTAAAGAAAAAATCAAAAGTATTTTATTATAAATCCCCTCCTCTCTTTATGATATTACAAATAACCTCCTCTAACCAAATTTTTATGCCATTTTTATTAAATGTAAAACAAAAATTTTAATTTCGTATTATTTATAATTATTAAATATCTTTACTCGAAATATTTACTTGATAACATGACTCTAAACTTGAACTAAAAAATTTACTTTAAATTATATAAAACGAAAAACATTTCAAAATATGATAAGTCAGTTAGTGATAAATATAAGAAATACACAGTATGTCCCAAAAATAACCGAACTTTATATTTTAATCATACAATATGCAGCGCCATCTATTAAAATTTATATCATTAAAAAAATACATTCATCCTCTTTTATACGCATCTAAATTCATATAAATCGAAAGACAGATGTGAAAGTTACAGCAATTTCAAAAAAAGAAAAAGTGTGCGAATGTTACAAAACAAGAAAGAGCAAACATAAAATTTTGTGTTAAACTTAAAAAAAGAATTCGCTGAAACAGACGAATTGATGGAAAAAGTTTATGGTGATGATTGTATGAGTCGTACTCAATAGATGGCACTGCATGTTGTGGATATTTTTTTCATCCTTTACCAATTTTCAATAGATGGCACTGCATGTTGTCATCCGAACCGTATTTTTGGGATACACCGATATGGTTGATTTTTGTAAAATGTTATTTTTTTTATCATTTAGCATTTTCAAAAATATATATGACAACACTTTTTAAGCATCTGTTCATTAGTTTAGTTGTTTTTTTTTTTAAAGAAAATAAAACAATATCTGAAACTGAAACTAAGCTTGAAATAGTATTATGGAGATTCTTCGTCATCGTATGATATAATTGGAAAGTGATTTTCTGAATTTCGTTATATGGTAGTTGTACGAGCACAAGTGACGCTGATTACCTATGACGTTCAATTAAGTTTACCAACGAAAGAATGATAAATAAAATCCGTGACACTGTTTTAAAAGAGTGACGAATTATAGTGTATAAGATAGCTGATATGGTAAACATATTTAAAAAAAGTGTAGGGAACATCTTTTATAAAATTTTGAGTGTGAGAAAGCTCTTGGCGGGATGGGCGCCAAGTTTGGTAACACTAGATCAAAAACGTTTTCGTGTAATTACTTGATTGGATTTTTAAGCATAGTCCAATGAATTTTTGCATAGACTCATTACTATGTTATTGCTAAAATATAGAGTCATCATTATATACCAGAATCCAAAATTCAGTTAAAACAATGTATTTCTACAAGCAAACGTGCACCAAATAAGAAAAAAATGGTTTCGTCAATAGGAAAGGTTATGGCTACTTTTTTTTGAGCTGAACATGCTATAATTCTCATCGATAAATTACTTCTCCACCCACTGTTTTCTCTAGATTTAGTTTCATGTGACTTTTTCCCATTTGTAATAATAGCTTAGTGGAAATAAATTTACAACCAAATCTGAAGTTATAGCCGAAACAGAGGCCTATTTTATAGAGTTTGACAAATCGTTCTATACAGATGCTATAAAAACTTGATATACCATTGGATAAAGGTTATCGAGCTAAATAGAGTCTATATTAAAAAATTAATCAATTTTTATTAAATAAATTAATTATTTGATGTATTTATCACTGAGTTATCAAACCACATTCGTATTCAAAGTTCCATTTTAGTATTGATTTCTCAAAGAAATTCTTCTTAATTTAATCTTTTATGATTATAAAAAAGTTATAAAAATTGTTAACTTTCATTAAATATAAAAAGAGAATACTGTATTAAGAGAATTAGTGACTGAAATTATAAAAAAAACATCACTTTTCACAAACTTAATTGATATAAAATTTAATATCAATTATTGTAAAATAACTTAAAATTATTTATTTGATTTTTTTTTTTGGAACTATGAGAAGGGCTGAAATTCCAATAATATTTATTATTAAAGAGTAATAATAACAGATTCAAAATTAATAGGCATGTAGTAGCTAATAGCTGTATTTGTATAAGGTTTCTCAATATACAAAAAAAAATTAAAAAATCACACCACCAAAGGTAGGTAAAAATTTCTATCTTTTATTTTTCCTCTCTGCTTTCTTTATCTCGTCTCTTTCTTTCATCGCAATTATTTTAAGGTACGCTTATATTTAGTAAAATTATCGTTAATTTATTAACACAACTGATTAAACTTTCAATAAAAACAAAGCTTGTAATGATCGCAACCGGTTTTTTTAATTGCTCAACTATTTTTCTAAATTATAGCTAAGTGAAATTTTAAAATTCTTTTGTTCAAAATTACTTAATAAAAAAAATTGTTTATTTTGAAAGTGAAAATGTACTTTTTAAAAAAAAAACATCCATGCAATGTTAGTTTAAATACTAAAAAAAAGTACTACAATACTTGATGTTACATAAAAAATATCGTTCTTCATATTACATAAAAAATAGTCTAGACACTTTATCTTCAATTTTCTTATTTACTTATCTTAAGAAAAAAATAATAATTTTTTGAAAATTTTACAAAAAAATATAACGTAAAAAGAAATTGCGATTGCAATTAATTTTTTCGACCTAAGAGAATTTTTATTGAAACTTTTTTATGCAATTGATTAAATAAATAAAATAATTTTTTATTTAGATTGAATTTACTAAGAGAATTTTACTATAAAAGCGAGAATTCGGTCACTGGAAGCATCATTAATGCAGTTTACTTGAGACATTTTGCTTACTGAAATACTTGAAGATGCGTAAGTTTCTATAAAATAACTAAATAATATATTTTAACTAAATTTTATCATAAAAAACCTAATTGATTTTTCTTGCAGGTTTTGAAATAATTATTTTTGTTGTGATGACCATTCTGGGTATGTCGTCCGCTTTCCTACCAATTCCATCCAAGGAATCAATACTGGATACCTTAGGAATTTCAGGCACTGTAAGCCTTAATATATAATTTTAAAAATGTTTTTCGAAATAATAAAAATGAATAAAAATTGTATTTTAATAAAACAATAAATTTGAAAAACTACTAAAATTGATTATTTTTTAAACGGTGCAGGGTTAAAGGTGCCTTGGAAATTTTATAAAATTATGTATTTGGATTAACTCTTTCAAGATGCGTTATTTTTCTATTAAATAAATAAAATAAGAAATTTATCTGTTTTTATTTTAAATATTTTTTGGGGTGCAATATAGGTCGCGTTTTTTCACCACTTTTCTCTCAAAGTAGATACTGGAAACATTTTAACCACTACCAAAATAAATGGAGAATATTTTAGATTTTTACTAAATAAATAAATAAATAAAAAGAGTGATAATTAACAGTAAACTATTATTTTTCAAGATTTTCAAAATGTCCTTTCTGCTATTTTGAGCACTTATGATATTAATTTTCCATATCACCTCTTTTTTCTATAAAATCACTAATGGAAATCATCAGAACATGTTAAGTAAAATACAAAAAAAATATTATAAATTATAATTTTTTCCAAAAATTTAAGAAACACACTTTTTTTGGTGCTCTAGTCCAAATTCAGATTATTATTCGGCTGTGGTGCATTTGGGTCTGGGATGGTCAATCTGAATAATGTCTCCAATTTGATGGTCATTGTATGTTATTGGAATTATTAAGAATTTATCAAAAATTACTATTATGGATAATTCGTAATATCTCAACCAAATTGAACTAAATTTTATTGAGGTTATTATATCGCAAAACAATCTATCCAATTTGATAACTAATTGAAGAATTTTCTTGGAAAAGTCTATGACATTTTGCAATTTTCTTCATTGAACCCAATTTTTTTTATACGTTTTTTATGGGAGCTCAAAAACTTTGAATTAACAGCTTATTGTTTAAATTAAAAAAAAAAAAAATTTACAATGTTATCACCGACTTATCAAACAGGATATATAGTTCTGCACCCCTTAAATCTTCTGATAAACTCCAGAATATCAGAAGAGGTAATTAATTAACGAAAATATAATTCATTATTTTAATAAGTTCTTGATAACTTGAATTTTCTGCAGGTGTCCATCCCGATAGCAACTTTTAAATTAACCTCCACCCGTACCTTCTTACTGAATCTATAAACGCCTCGATAAGTAAACCTGCTCCCTCCTCTATCATGCAGCTGACTATGAATACACCTAATCTTATGTTACAATTAAGCTCTACATTAATTTCATACTGCGAGAGGTATAAGAGTCGCAACCGCGATCAGAGGTTCTTGAGCAAAGCAGGCAGGGTGCAGAGCACCCTAATAGAGGATTACCCATTTTGTAGTTTGGAAAATACAACCTTGTCATTGTACAGCTGTTAAGAATACATATTATTTAAGATCAAATTTAGCTAACCTAAAAATTGCCATTTTATATTATAATTTGTTTAAATATAAAAAGATCCGATAAAATTATAAAAACTTTCTTAAAATTTGGTAATTTTGCCCTAGCCATGTTTCACATTTTAAGAGACGATCATTTTCTTCAGGCATGAAGCTCATTTCTCGCTCGGTGGATACGTCAATGGATCTCCTAAAACCCGTAAGTGTATATGGAGAAGCCATTGTATTTACGAAAAGTGATTGTCTGGAGTGCATTTTGCTCTGACTGTGTTATTAGCTCGTACTCCTTTGAAAATGAAAAAGGAAGAGATCGTCCCCATCAATTCTGCGCTCTATGTTTATATGATAACCGCTTTGCTTGAATTTGAAGATTTCAATTTAGACTATATGTGGTTTTAACAAAACGGTACCATAAGCCACAAGGAATGACATCTTTGGGCTTTATTGTGCAAAATGTTCCCAGGACGCATTAGTAAGTACGAGATTTGGTGATGTCTATTGGATCTCTCTTAAGGAAGAACGTCAGACATTGTGCTTGTGCAATTAATCTTCGAAATTAAAAGCATTTAAAAATTAACATAAGTCAAGTAATGTTATAGGGCACCATTTTAATTTCTCCTTGAACTGACTCATCACTAGATAGTACAGAGAATAAAACTACATCAAAAATAAACCTTTTAGGTCATGATTCTACAAAATAATTTGGATTAAGTTGATTGAACTTCACGGGAATGGAAATTGTTAGTCGATCACTAAATTTTCAGTTCGTATGTCCATTTGGGTTCCTTTTGTGTTATAGCGTTTATCAGGGGCTCAGTTATTTTTAATTTTTTTGGCTAAAATTTTATTACTTATCAGAAAATTTGTAAAAAAAATTCTTTTTTAAATAATCTGAACAATTCACAAAAACTACGAAGCTTCCATGTTAATCTAAACACAAATTAGTGACAATTTTTTAAGTACTTTCAATCCTGATATTGAAAATTTTTACCATTTAAAAGATATTCATTTTTAAGAGTTTTTCAAATTTATTGTTTTATTAAAATACAATTTTTATTCATTTTTATTATTTCGAAAAAAAATTTTAAAACTATATATTAAGGCTTACAGTGCCTGAAATTCCTAAGGTATCCAGTATCGATTCCTTAGATGGAATTGGTAGGAAAGCGGACGACATACCCAGAATGGTCATCACAACAAAAATAATTATTTCAAAACCTGCAAGAAAAATCAATTAGGTTTTTTATGATAAAATTTAGTTAAAATATATTATTTAGTTATTTTATAGAAACTTACGCATCTTCAAGTATTTCAGTAAGCAAAATGTCTCAAGTAAACTGAATTAATGATGCTTCCAGTGACCGAATTCTCGCTTTTATAGTAAAATTCTCTTAATAAATTCAATTTAAATAAAAAATTATTTTATTTATTTAATCAATTGCATAAAAAAATTTCAATAAAAATTCATCGCAATTTCAATTTCGTTTTAAATTATTTTTTTTTTGTAAAATTTTCAAAAAATTATAATTTTTTTCTTAAGATAAGTAAATAAGAAAATTGAAGATAAAGTGTCTAGACTATTTTTTATGTAATATTAAGATCGATATTTTTTATGTAACATCAAGTAGTACTTTTTTTAGTATTTAAACTAACATTGCATGGATGTTTTTTTTTTTTTTAAAAAGTACATTTTCACTTTCAAAATCAACAATTTTTCTTATTAAGTAATTTTGAACAAAAGAATTTTAAAATTTTACAAGCTATAATTTAGAAAAATAGTTGAAAAATTAAAAAAAACGGTTGCGATCATTACAAGCTTTGTTTTTATTGAAAGTTTAATCAGTTGTGTTAATAAATTAACGATAATTTTACTAAATCTAAGCGTACGTTAAAATACTCGTAATTGCGATGAAAAAAAGAGACGAAAAGATAGAAATTTTCGAAAATCTAAAGTTGAGTTTTAATGTTGATTGAAAGAATCGTTAATTAAATATTTAATATTTTACTATGAGTTTTAGATTATTTATTACCTAACTTTGGTAACGTGATTTTTTAATATTTTTTTTTGTATATTGAGAAATCCTACACAAATCAGCTATTGGCTACTATACGCTTATTAATTTTGAATCTGTTCATCAATAATCCAATGTATTGTAAGAGAAAATTCTATTTTGAATCATAAAACTATATTAAATTATTATAATTATTTTAATGCTTATTAGCACTGAATTTATTAATAATAAATATAATTGGTGGCACAGCCCTTCTCATAGTCCCAAGAAACCAAATAAATAATCTTATGTCATTTTAATATAAGATAAATTTTCAATAAAACATTATTCATTTCAGTAAACTATTATTATTGTTGCAATGATTCAAAACGGATTGGCATTTATTAGCTGATTATTGCTCTACATAGAATTTCAAAATATTTAAAATAATTTGAAGAGTATAGATTAGAAGGCAGCTTAAAATGTTAATTAATAATAAAATATTAAATATTTATAGAACAATTCTTTCAATCTAAATTAAAATCCGATTTAAGGTTTTTATAGAAATAAATTTTCTTTATTAATACAACGTCGCCTATTTGATTAAATTTTTTAGTAAAACTACTTGTTTTCAAGTTTATTTAGCAAACTTTTGACTAATGAATTTTTTTTATTTAAATCTGCCTAACAAGAAAAAATGTTTCTTTTGAAAGTGAAAATTTACGTTTTTTAGTATTTAAACTAACATTGCATGAATTTATCGATCTTGCTGTTACATAAAAAATAGTCTAGATACTTTATCTTCAACTTTCTTATTTACTTATCTTAAGAAAAAAATTATAATTTTTTGAAAATTTTACAAAAAAAAAAAAATTAAAACGAAATTGAAATTGCGATGAATTTTTATTGAAATTTTTTTATGCAATTGATTAAATAAATAAAAAAAATTTTTATTTAAATTGAATTTATTAAGAGAATTTTACTATAAAAGCGAGAATTCGGTCACTGGAAGCATCATTAATTCAGTTAACTTGAGACATTTTGCTTACTGAAATACTTGAAGATGCGTAAGTTTCTATAAAATAACTAAATAATATATTTTAACTAAATTTTATCATAAAAAACTTAATTGATTTTTCTATGCAGGTTTTGAAATAATTATTTTTGTTGTGATGACCATTCTGGGTATGTCGTCCGCTTTTCTACCAATTCCATCCAAGGAATCGATACTGGATACCTTAGGAATTTCAGGCACTTTAAACGTTAATATATAAGTTTTAAAATTTTTTTTTTGAAATAATAAAAATCAATAAAAATTGTTAATGACTTTAATAAAACAATAAATATGAAGAACTCTTAAAAATGAATATCTTTTAAATGGTAAAAATGTTTAATATCAGGGTTGAAGGTATTTAAAAACTTGTTAGTAATTATGTGTTTAGATTGACATGGAACCTTCGTAGTTTTTGTGAATCGTTCAGATTATTTAAAAAAGAATTTTTTTTACAAATTTTCTGATAAGTAATAAAATTTTAGCCAAAAAAATTAAAAATAACTGAGCCCCTGATAAACGCTATAACACAAAAGGAACCCAAATGGACATACGAACTAAAAATTTAGTGATCGACTAACAATTTCCATTCCCGTGAAGTTCAATCAACTTAATCCAAATTATTTTGTAGAATCATGACCTAAAAGGTTTATTTTTGATGTAGTTTTATTCTCTGTACTATCTAGTGATGAGTCAGTTCAAGGAGAAATTAAAATGGTGCCCTATAACATTACTTGACTTATGTTAATTTTTAAATGCTTTAATTTTATGAAGATTAATTGCACAAGTACAATGTCTGACGTTCTTCCATAAGAGAGATCCAATAGACATCACCAAATCTCGTACTTACTAATGAGTCCTGGGAACATTTTGCGCAATAAACCCCAAAGATGCCATGTCTTGTGGCTTACGGTACCGTTTTGTTAAAACCACATATAGTCTAAATTGAAATCTTCAAATTCAAGCCAATCGATTATCATATAAACATAGAGCGCAGAATTGATGGGGAGGATCTCTTCCTTTTTCATTTTCAAAGGAGTACGAGCTAATAACACAGTCAGAGCAAAATGCACTTCAGACAATCACTTTTCGTAAATACAATGGCTTCTCTATATTCACTTACGGGTTTTAAGAGATCCATTGACGTATCCACCGAGCGAGAAATGAGCTTCATGCCTGAAGAAAATGATCGTCTTTTAAAATGTGTAACATAGCTAGGGCAAAATTAACAAATTTTAAGAAAGTTTTTTTTATTATTTGACCGAAACTTTTTTTATTTAAACAAATTTAAATATAAAATGGCAACTTTTAATTTAGACAAGTTTGATCTTGAATAACATATATTTTTAACAGCTATGCAATGATAGAGCTATATTTTCCAAACTACAAAATGGATAATCCTCCATTACGGTGCTCTGCACCCTGCCTGCTTTGCTTAAGAACTCCTGCTCAAAGTTGCGACTCTCACACCTCTTGGATTATTAAATTAATGTAGAACCTAGTTGGGGCATTAGTTTAGGTATGTTCATAGTTAGTGGTATAATAGAGGAGGGAGTAAGTTTACTGGTCGAGGTGTGTATAGATTCAGTAAGAAGGTACGGGTGGAGGTTAATTTAAAAGTTGCTATCGGGATGGACTCCTGCAGAAAATTCAAGTTATCAAGAACTTATTAAAATAATGAATTATATTTTTATTAATTAATTACCTCTTCTGATATTATAGAGTTTATCAGAAGATTTAAGGGGTTCAGAACTATATATCCTGTTTAATAAGTCGGTGATAACATTGTAAAAAAATAATTAAATTTGAACAAAAAGCTGTTAATTCAAAGTTTTTGAACTCCCACGAAAAACGGATAAAAAAAATTTGGGTTCAATAAAGGAAATTTGAAAATGTCATAGACTTTTCCAAGAAAATTCTTCAATTAGTTATCAAATTGGATAGATTGTTTTGCGATATAATAACCTCAATAAAATTTAGTTCAATTTGGTTGAGATATTACGAATTATCCATAATAGTAATTTTTGATAAATTCTTAATAATTCCAATAACATACAATGACCATCAAATTGGAGACATTATTCAGATTGACCATCCCAGACCCAAATGCACCACAGCCGAATAATAATCTGAATTTGGACTAGAGCACCAAAAAAGGTGTGTGTCTTAAATTTTTGGAAAAAAATATAATTTATAATTTTTTTTTTGTATTTTACTTAACATGTTCTGATGATTTCCATTAGTGATTTTATAGAAAAAAGAGGTGATATGGAAAATTAATATCATAAGTGCTCAAAATAGCAGAAAGGACATTTTTAAAAATTTTGTAAAATAATAGTTTACTGTTAATTATCACTATTTTTATTTATTTATTTATTTAGTAAAAATCTAAAATATTCTCCATTTATTTTGGTAGTGGTTAAAATGTTTCCAGTATCTACTTTGAGAGAAAAGTGGTAAAAAAACCCGACGGATATTGCACCTCAAAAAAATATTTAAAATAAAAACAGATAAATTTCTAATTTTATTTATTTAATAGAAAAATAACGCATCTTGAAAGAGTTAATCCAAATACATAATTTTAGAAAATTTCCAAGGCACCTTTAACCCTGTACCGTTTAAAAAATAATCAATTTTAGTAGTTTTTCAAATTTATTGTTTTATTAAAATACAATTTTTATTCATTTTAATTATTTCGAAAAACATTTTTAAAATTATATATTAAGGCTTACAGTGCCTGAAATTCCTAAGGTATCCAGTATCGATTCCTTGGATGGAATTGGTAGAAAAGCGGACGACATACCCAGAATGGTCATCACAACAAAAATAATTATTTCAAAACCTGCATAGAAAAATCAATTAAGTTTTTTATGATAAAATTTAGTTAAAATATATTATTTATTTATTTTATAGAAACTTACGCATCTTCAAGTATTTCAGTAAGCAAAATGTCTCAAGTAAACTGAATTAATGATGCTTCCAGTGACCGAATTCTCGCTTTTATAGTAAAATTCTCTTAATAAATTCAATCTAAATAAAAAATTATTTTATTTATTTAATCAATTGCATAAAAAAGTTTCAATAAAAATTCCTCTTAGATCGAAAAATTCATCGTAATTTCAATTTCTTTTTAAATTATTTTTTTTTTTGTAAAATTTTCAAAAAATTATTATTTTTTTCTTAAGATAAGTAAATAAGAAAATTGAAGATAAAGTGTCTAGACTATTTTTTATGTAAAAGCAAGATCGATAAATTCATGCAATGTTAGTTTATATACTAAAAAAAAGTAAATTTTCGCTTTCAAAATAAACAATTTTTCATATTAAGTAACTATAAATAAAAAAAAAAAGGTCAGAATTTCAAAAAAAAATTCATTAGTCAAAATTTTGCTAAATAAACTTGAAAAAAGGAGTTTTACTTAAAAAAATTTTATCACTTGTGCTAATAAATAGACGACATTGTATTAATAAAGAAAATAAATAGATTTTTATAAAAATCTAAAAACGAGTTTTAATGTAGATTGAAAGAATAGTTCGATAAATATTTAATATTTTATTATTAATTATGATTTTTAGCTGCCTTCTGGGGTGTACTCTACAAGTTGTTCTTTATATTTAGAAATCCGGTATAGAGCAATAATCAGCTAATAAATGCCAATCCGTTTCGAATCGTTGCAACAATAATAATAGTTTACTGAAATGAATAATGTTTTATTGAAAATTCATCTTATTTAGTAAATTTTTAAAAATACTAAATTTTTATTGGTTAGTAAAACTTTTTCTCTTCTTTTTATTATAAAAAGCTAAAATTACTTTGTTTAGTGTATTGACAGTAACTGTTTGAACTTTGAAAAGAACTGTAAGCAATAGGTTCCAGACACTAAGAAAAATTAATAATATTCGGTGATTTTCTGTTAATTCATTAATAACATACTGCAATATTTAAAATAGCTTGTTAATAATGAATTAACTATTTCATATACGCTTAATATAAATATACTATACTGCATAAAAAAATGGAATATATCTTGACTCCCATGAACATTTCGACAACTAAAAATCGAATCGTATTATCATTATAATAAAAAAATTGTTTTTTAACAGAAATACCCTTAAAAATGTTCATAAACACAAATATATCATTAAAAAAAATCAAAATTTTCCTAAAACTTTCTATGTGCATTTATTAACGAGTCAAAATATTCTTCAATTCACAATAAAACAAAAAGCAAAAATATTTTAAAGTGTGTATTTTTATTTTCAACCACCACAGAAACTGCACTTTCAATCAAAATAAATAGCAAATATTTTTATTACCATTTAATCGTTATTGAAAGTTTTAAATAATGTTTTTTTTTTTTTTGAATAGCAAACAGATTTTGGATAATTATTATTATTTTTTTGCATTCTTAATTATTTGTTCGAGAATTTAGAGAAAATCTCTTTCGAAAAAAAAAAAAAATTTTAAGAATTGTGATAAAATATGAAATATTTTGATTGAAAGTGCAGTTTGTATACAAAAACACCTTATATTAACCCTATTTTAAGACGTAAATGCATGTTTATTATAGTTAATGCTCGTAATTTCTTACAAAAATCCAGTTTACCTGAAACCGGAAAAAGCACGAATATAAATCGTAAATTAGTTGCTCGATTAGACGAGACTTCGATTAGTTGGTCATTTTGTTGTTGTTAAAATTAATTCAACGTGTTCCATAGGTAGTTAGCAAGGTTGTCAAGATTTACTAGAAATATTCATTATTGAATTTCAGTGATTACGTGAATAGCAAACGGTAAAGACGCTTTTGCAGCAGGAATAATGCCGCAAGTAACTCGGGATTGTTTAAGTGAACACGATCAGGCAGTGCTGGATTCAATATTCAATCCTTTGCAAATCGGCGGTCCTGAAGGCTTAGCTACTAATTTTGATATACAATTGCCCGAAGAAGTCCAGGACGCTCCCGAAGAACAAACACAGGAAGTACAAAATGCGATTAGTTTTGAAATTCAAGGAATCGCAGCAGCTGAGGAAGAGCACTACGACGCAGCGCTGAAGTTATTCGAGAAAGCAATCGCTTGTGCACCAAATCGGCCCGCCCCGTACAACAACCGCGCACAAGTTCATAGGTTGCGTTGCGATGACAGTGGTGAGTTTGTAAAGAAAATTTACAGGTGGTTCAAGCTGAAGCTTTATAGTGGTGTGTGTATGCGATAAAGCTCGTACAACATTGATACCCACCAAATATAATGTATGAAAATTATCAATACCCGGTAACTAATTGAAAATAAAATATTATTAATTTTTTTCAAATTGAAAATAGAAAAAAAATTATTAATAAATCATTCAAAAATAATAAACAACATGTCAAAAATTGTTATTACTTTATAATTTATGACCGAAATTTTGGCATCTCTGCCAGTAAAATAACTTTTCTTATTTACACAAAAATATTAAATTTTATGTTGTTAAAAAGGACCACAAACATTAAATTTTTGTTTAATCATTAAAATTAAGACAATTAGTAGACAGAAAAAAATGAGTACATATGTTAATTTTACTACGGATTTATTTTAGCTGCATTTGAAGATCTTAATAAAGCAATTGAATTATCATCGAGCAAAGGTCGAACAGGATGCAAAGCACTCTGTCAACGAGGAATATTGTATCGTAAACAGAATAATTTGGATTTTGCACGACAAGACTTTGAGAAGGCAGCTAATTTAGGTAGCCAATTTGCACGTACACAGGTAGGGCTTTTATAATAAAAGTCTATAGAAAATTTGAAATGAATAATTCTTCTTTTTTTCATCCCATCCCAATCAAAGTTGATTGAAATAAATCCATATGCAGCTCTATGCAATCAAATGCTACGAGACGTATTCGAAAAGCTTAAGTAAAATCAAGGAAGTTATCATATTGGTAAAAGCTGTAATTTCAAGGTATCGTGAGATAGTGATTAAATCTGCGGAAGAAGAACATCAATCCACATCTGAGATAATACGAATTGGAACATGTGAAACGACACAACACAACATAGAACAATTTTCATTTTATTTTCATACAAGTATTTACGTATAGAATTACAAAAATAAATACAAAATATCGAATTAATATGAAAGCATGCTTAACGCTCGCTCATTTACACCTGCTTGTTTTTTTTAATTGTCGCGAACGCATATGCGTGATGCACGTGTGTCGTTTTCATTCACTTGGACTTTGTTACGAAAAATTTTGTAGCTTTTATCTTAAAGTATGGTAAAGTAATTTCTACCATCTCAAGACTATATACTCCCCTCGCTCATCGTTTTAACTATAACTATTTTTGATATTATTTGTTGTTTTTTTTAACTAAACGATTAATGCCCAGATGTCTTAAAAAGTAATAAAATTGAACGCTTTTCCTTCATCGAAACCGATTTGAGGCTTTATCGATGTCACTTTTGCTGATATTTTCATTGAATGAAATTTTTATAACCAAAAATTTAGTATAAAAAAAATTGCCAAAACATGCATAAAAAAACACATTTTAGCTTAATTATATTTAATTATTTATTAAAAGTATATCGACTAACTTTTAATAAATTAACCAAAAATCATTTATATTTAACATTATTTTATTAAATATAAATGATTTTTGGTTAATATAAAGTCTGTTCATTTTATTATATTTTTATGGTCAATTCCAATAGTGAGTGTTCGGAAATGAGGGATTATCCAATTTGTGTTTTGGAAAATAAAAGTAAATAAAATTTATGTTTAGTTAAAATTTTAATCAAACTTTTATTTTATTATATTATTTAAGGTTTGCCATTATATATAAAATATAATATTATTCATATAGTTGCCACAAGATTTCTTGCAGGACTCCATCCTTTTAATACAATTTTTAATGATATTTTTGTACATTTCGAGCTACAATATAATTCGATAATTTTTTGTAATTAATGGGATTTTAATTTTTAATTGATCAACAGTTTTAGGATTACCCGTATAAATATAATTTTTTATTCGTCAAATTGCCAATTTACATAACCAAATCACGATATTACGAGTCCTGGGAACTTACCGGCTGGTACAGAATACATAATTTATTCCTATTATGTGGTTTGTGGCATCGTTTTTTTTAAAACCACATATAATTCAACTAAAAATCATTAAGTTAAGGCTAAAGAAAAAATATGGGTCATAATAGGGTCACTTGCCGAGGATACAATAGCTTCTGCACAGTTACTTATGGTTTTTCATAGACCCATAAATACGAGGGTCATTCAACAAGTACTTAGCCTACAAAAGAAAAACGAAAATTTTGGAAAGGTGGCAATTTATTTTTCCACATAATCTTCTTCAAGCTCGATACACTTGGCCCAGCGATGCTCTAACTTTTTTAACCCGTCCAAAAAATATATTTTCTCGAGGGAAGCAAAATAGGCCTCCGTGGCGACGATGACCTCCTCATTCGACCCAAATGTATTCCCGGCGAGTGATTTTTTCAGGTTTGGAAACAAAAAGTAGTCACAGGGGGCCAAATCTGGAGAGTACGGTGGATGGGGCAGCAATTCGTAGCGCAATTCGACCAATTTGGCCATGGCGACGGCGGAGGTGTGAGCCGGCGCGTTGTCGTGGTGGAACAGCACTTTTTTCTTCGCAAAGCGGGGCCGCTTTTTCTTCAATTCGACGTCAAATCGGCCCAATAAGTCAGCATAGTAGCGCCCCGTGATTGTTTTACTCTTCTCGAGGTAATCGATGTGGATCACACCTTGTGAATCCCAGAAAACGGTGGCCATCACCTTTCCGGCCCATCGAACAGTCTTCGCCTTCTTCGGAGCACGTTCGCCGGGTGAAGTCCACTGTTTCGACTGTTCCTTGGTCTCTTGCGTGTACCAGTGAATCCATGTTTCGTCGACGGTCACGAAACGACGCAAGAACTCCGCTGGATTGCGCTGAAACAGCGCCAAACACGTCGCCGATGTGGTCTCACGGTTGCGCTTGTTTTCCGGTGTGAGCAAACGCGGCACCCATCGCGCCGACAGCTTTCTCATGCCCAGTTCTTCGTGTAGAATATGATGCACCGTTTCTACTGCGATGCCCACAGTCTCAGCTATCTCGTGAACCTTTAATCGACGGTCTGCCAACACGAGATCGTGGACTTTTTTAACGTTTTCCTCCGTAGCAGCCGTTTTCGGGGCACCTGGGCGTGGCTCATCTAAAACCGACGTGCGGCCACGAACAATTTCGTTGAACCAATTCTTGACAGTCGCCATCGAAGGAGAAGAGTCACCATACACAGCATCCAAACGATCTTTGATTTCGCTGCGCGTTTTCCCTTCCAAAAACAAGAATCTAATCACCGAACGATATTGTTCTTTTTCCATTTTTGTGCAACCGACCGACACGCTCGCTTTCAAAGGCTCTCAAAACAAAACTAATGAAACTTTGACAGTAGGCTACTAAAAGAATGTACTACACGATGGTAAATTTCTTTTGTGACAGCAGTTCCACCGGGCGGTGAGGCTAAGTACTTGTTGAATGACCCTCGTAACAATTTTTTTGTTGACGTATCTACTAAACGAGAAATACAAAAACACAGAATCGCCAATTTTGTTATAATTTTTACACTTTTTTTGAATTAATAATCATAAATATAAAATGGCAAATTATATGCTAAATCAATAATATCTTTAATAATATAAAATTATTTAATAATTGTCAAATTATATGGCTATACTTTTCAAACTATAAAATGGATAACTCGTTATAAAGTCTTCAGTGTCTTAACAACCAAAGGGCATACGAGTGAGTATACCTGATTTGTTTTTTTTTCTCTCATATAAACGTAGTAGTAATTAAGAAAAGAAACTCTTATTTTGGGAAAGTGTAGAATGAAAACAATTGCGTTGAACAGTCAATACTACCCCTCCCCCCACTCTCTGCCAATCACACGCTGATTAGAAAATCGAATTGAACCGAACAATCGACATTCGTCAAAGGTATTTGGTTTTGCTAATTCAGTCACTAGTTCTTAAAACAGCAAAGGTGAATAATCGAAAGGCGCTAGATGGAGATTTACATGAGGTCCCAGAACATTAAGACAAAGTCCGATTGCATTGAAGTCGATTTTTCCACTGAGTTTACTTTACAAAAAAAGTGTGCCCAACTTACGATTTGTCTTGTAGGCTACGATAGAGTAGATATGAAGGTACAATGGAGTCACAACTTTCTATACTTTATAATCGATGTATTCTGGGATATTTAGTTTCTGCTGAGCTCTTTTGTACTTGGATGTGTCACACAGCATAGCCACAAACAAAATCTACGAGTTGGTTAGCTATGCGAAGAAATTATCAAATGTTGTTGCCCAAAAATGGCAAATGGCTGTGAATCAACTCGTACACACCGTTGTGCCTAATCTTGTCGACGGTAGTTGGATCGACCTAAGAGGATCCGAAGGATGTAGAAAACGTGCAATGCCCATAGTACCGAGAAAGGCCAGAGACGCAGAGGCAGAAACAATTAAAATTCACAATCGAGTCACAGATATCGCCACAAATGCAGTGGACAAATGCTCCACTTCGCCGGCTGCAAGTTTCTATTGTTGTCAGCCAGCCGCGGCTGGTCGTTCCATTATTTTATTGCCTGCGTTATAATTATTATTAAACGATTTCAGCAAATCTGGCTATCGAAGAGCTGCCATCGCAAACTATCCGAACCGCGATATTTGGACCCACCCGGTCTGTTTCTAATACTTCTCAATGTACACCTCACTCGCACCACTTAGTCTACCTTGGGTGAAACTGCTTACCGTTCAGGTAGCTTTGAACTTTTACAATCATTTTTTTTTTGTTCGAAATATTACGGAAATGAAAATGTATTACGCATTAACCGCCCAACGTGTACTCTTTACCATAGATATAAGTCTTCAAAAATAAATCGTGCTCATTTGCATTTAAGCCAAGAGAATTTATTCAAATTTTATTTGATTTTAATTGAACTGATCAACAAGGAAAGATTTCGGAATCCAATGAAAAGGCCTATTCCATTGGTAAAAAGTGCAGATCGTCTGTAAAAAAAAAATAGTGCATCTATAAGAAGCGTAATATTGCCTATTTCTGCATATTTAATCTTAAGAAATATTTTATTTTTTTATATAAGCACATTATTGAAAAAAAAAGATATAATTTTGAATTCTGATAAGGAAAAAAGTACACGGACAGGCATGCAATTTTTACTTACTCTTCCGTAGAAATGGTTTTTTTTTCTGATTTTATTCATATTTAAATATTTGTTACCAATTTTAACAGTTTTTTGATAACGAAATAAGATTTGCATTTAGTTCTATTAAAGTCTTAAAAAGTTCTATGATTTCGCATTTAAATATACTATTTAACTTATCAAGTAAAAAAATACATTTGATGATAAAAATGATCAATTTTTAGTTAGAGAAGTATAATGCTGTCATCTGACAATTATTTAATATTTAAGTTATTTAACTTAAAATTAATCAAGATTCAAACTTGCCATTTTATAATATAGATTATTTTAGAAGTAAAATTTTGCTTATTAGATGTTAGAATAACAGGCTTTAGATACTGATTTTTTTGAGAAAACTGTCTTCACCGATAAATCTCATTTCTCACTCGGTGGATTTTCAGTAAAATTTTCAGTAAAAATCTCCAGTAAAAATTATCAGTAAAAATCTCCAGTAACAATTTTAGTAAAAATTTCCAGTAAAAATTTCCAGTAAAAATGTTCAGTAAACAATTTCCAGTAAAAATGTTCGGTAAAAATATTTAATAACAATTTCTAGTAAAAGTTGTCAATAAAATGTTTAATAAACATTTAAAAAAAAAAATTTCTGAATGAATTTTCGGAAAAAATTTTCAGTGAAAATGTTCAGTAAAAAATTCCCAGTAAAAATGTTCGGTATAAATGTTTAGTAAAATTTTCTAGTTAAAGTTTTCAATAAAAATGTTTAATAAAACTTTTCTGAATGAATTTTCGGAAAAACTTTTCAGTAAAAATTTTCAGTAAAAATTTCCAGTACAAATTTTTAATAAAAATTTTCAGTAAAAATTTTCGGTTAAAATTTTCAGTAAAAATTTTCCGTAAAAATTTTCCGTAAAAATTTCCAGTAAAAATTTCCAGTAAAAATTTCCAGTAAAAATTTTCAGTAAAAATTTTCGGTTAAAATTTTCAGTAAAAATTTTCAGTAAAAATTTCCAGTAAAAATTTCCAGTAAAAATTTCCAGTAAAAATTTTCAGTAAAAATTTTCAGTAAAAATTTTCAGTAAAAATTTTCAGTAAAAATTTTCAGTAAAAATTTTCAGTAAAAATTTTCAGTAAAAATTTTCAGTAAAAATTTTCAGTAAAAATTTTCAGTAAAAATTTTCAGTAAAAATTTTCAGTAAAAATTTTCAGTAAAAATTTTCAGTAAAAATTTTCAGTAAAAATTTTCAGTAAAAATTTTCAGTAAAAATTTTCAGTAAAAATTTTCAGTAAAAATTTTCAGTAAAAATTTTCAGTAAAAATTTTCAGTAAAAATTTTCAGTAAAAATTTTCAGTAAAAATTTTCAGTAAAAATTTTCAGTAAAAATTTTCAGTAAAAATTTTCAGTAAAAATTTTCAGTAAAAATTTTCAGTAAAAATTTTCAGTAAAAATTTTCAGTAAAAATTTTCAGTAAAAATTTTCAGTAAAAATTTTCAGTAAAAATTTTCAGTAAAAATTTTCAGTAAAAATTTTCAGTAAAAATTTTCAGTAAAAATTTTCAGTAAAAATTTTCAGTAAAAATTTTCAGTAAAAATTTTCAGTAAAAATTTTCAGTAAAAATTTTCAGTAAAAATTTTCAGTAAAAATTTTCAGTAAAAATTTTCAGTAAAAATTTTCAGTAAAAATTTTCAGTAAAAATTTTCAGTAAAAATTTTCAGTAAAAATTTTCAGTAAAAATTTTCAGTAAAAATTTTCAGTAAAAATTTTCAGTAAAAATTTTCAGTAAAAATTTTCAGTAAAAATTTTCAGTAAAAATTTTCAGTAAAAATTTTCAGTAAAAATTTTCAGTAAAAATTTTCAGTAAAAATTTTCAGTAAAAATTTTCAGTAAAAATTTTCAGTAAAAATTTTCAGTAAAAATTTTCAGTAAAAATTTTCAGTAAAAATTTTCAGTAAAAATTTTCAGTAAAAATTTTCAGTAAAAATTTTCAGTAAAAATTTTCAGTAAAAATTTTCAGTAAAAATTTTCAGTAAAAATTTTCAGTAAAAATTTTCAGTAAAAATTTTCAGTAAAAATTTTCAGTAAAAATTTTCAGTAAAAATTTTCAGTAAAAATTTTCAGTAAAAATTTTCAGTAAAAATTTTCAGTAAAAATTTTCAGTAAAAATTTCCAGTAAAAATTTCCAGTAAAACTTTCCAGTAAAACTTTCCAGTAAAACTTTCCAGTAAAACTTTCCAGTAAAAATTTCCAGTAAAAATTTCCAGTAAAAATTTCCAGTAAAAATTTCCAGTAAAAATTTCCAGTAAAAATTTCCAGTAAAAATTTCCAGTAAAAATTTCCAGTAAAAATTTCCAGTAAAAATTTCCAGTAAAAATTTCCAGTAAAAATTTCCAGTAAAAATTTCCAGTAAAAATTTCCAGTAAAAATTTCCAGTAAAAATTTCCAGTAAAAATTTCCAGTAAAAATTTCCAGTAAAAATTTCCAGTAAAAATATCCAGTAAAAAT
This sequence comes from Atherix ibis, assembly GCA_958298945.1. NCBI lineage: Eukaryota > Metazoa > Arthropoda > Insecta > Diptera > Athericidae > Atherix > Atherix ibis. The sequence continues at coordinate 20,857,635 of OY282605.1, read as the reverse complement.
TTTCAGTAAAAATATCCAGTAAAAATTTCCAGAAAAAAATTCCAGCAAAATCGTTTCAATGAAAATTTTCAATAAAATTTTTCAATAAAAATTTTCTAGATGAGTTTTCAGAAAAAATTTCCAGTACAAATTTCCATTAAAAATTTTCAGTTATTTAACTTAAAGTTAATTTACATTCAAACTAGCCATTTTTAGTAATTGGATGCTAGAATAACAGGTTGTAAATAATGATTTTTTGAACAAAACTGTCTTCAGCGACGAGTCTCATTTCTCACTCGGTGGATGCGTCAACAAAACTTTGAAATATTACAAGTAATTAGAAAAAAGCCATTGTATCCGCAAAAAGTGACTGTCTCGAGTGCATTTGTCCGCATTTTTTCGAAAATGAAGAAGGACAGACCGTTTGTTAGCTTTAATTCTGAGCGATATTAACATATGATAACAGAGTTTTTTTTTATCTTAACTTAAGCCATTTTATCTGGACTAGATATGATTTTAATAAAGTGGAACCACAAGCGACAAATTTTGGCTTTATTGCGAGAAAAGTTCCCAGGACACGTAATTTCGAGATTTGTTGATGTGAATTGGCCTCAAAGATTGTACAATTTAACGCTGCCTTATCAAATTGCATCAAAAAATGTATTTACACAATAATTTTTAAACTTTAGAGCATGACCAATGTGATCAACTAATGACCGAATTACTACCCGAAATGTTCAAAAAAATCGTTTAAATTTACCTTAAAAACTAAGAGTTTTGCAAGAAGTCACATGGTAGTTACGAGTATGTAAAAAAGTTTATATTAAATCCATAATGGCAAAATTAAATATATATGAAAATAAGAAAAACTTATCTAAACTTTTTTTAATTTTTTTTAATAAAACTTTACTTTCCAAAGCACAAATTGGGTAACTATCCAGAGCACAAATTTTTTTCATTTATTGTTCGCTGCAGATTCAAAAATAATAAATTTTTCATACTTTTCCTCTCTTATTATAAAGTAGTTATTTTTATAATAATTTATTTTTTTCGCTCTTTTTTTGACCATAAATGAATATAATTTCTTAATTTAATAAATATATAATGTGAGTCATCAGAATAGCTGTTTAGTGGGCATAGGACATACTTGGAATTTAGAAAATATCGCCGTATGCGAATTATGATTTTGACATTTATTAATTGCCCTTGAAGGTAGTATAGACGTGAAATGAATGGTTGAGAAAAAGTTTCCTTGCAAAAAGAAATTACCATCCTACAATCAAGAGTACACAGTGGACTGTCCAAATATTTTCAGCGGCAAAGAAAAATTATCGTACGATTGCCACAGTTTGCGGAGGTACGTATCGACCGTGTGAGTACTTGTATAGCGCAGAAAGTCAACATAATCAGAATGGACACTGAAGAAAACTGAATGGGCGCCTAAATTATTCAACAATGGAACCTTCTTTCATTATGTCTTTACAATCATTTGCCCCCACTTGTCCAGCTCCGCACAGGCTTCCTCCATTTGCGTGCCAGCAGCAAAACTGCAGCCGCTAGTGCCTTGATCCGTTAGCCCTTCAGGTTAGGCCGTAGATTTGAAATGATGTCGACAAGGCCTACACAACTTGGTAGTCACTTGGCATCTGAACCAGAAGCCGAAAGTTAAGAGACGGAAATTGAAGCTTCAGAGTTTACTACCCAAACTTCGGGGACACCGGGCAACAACAACTCAGAGTTGGAGTCAGATCCAGAGTCAGAGTCAGAGTCAGGATCTCAAAGTCAGAGGTGGCGGTTGCCTTAATATGGTCAAACGCTGTTAATTTTGCTGGCTAATCATATCTTCTCGGTCTTAATACCAACTGCGATTTCTTTGGAGTAAGTTTTCTCATTTGAATCTACGATTGCGGCTCCGAGATCGCGTCCAACTGCAAACTTAACTCCAAATCAAGCAACTGGCAATTTAGATTGGTCTTATTCCGTTCAGAATTCGCAGCCGATGCAACGCAGATTGTTGTTGGCCTACGATTTTTCTTATTGTGCAGTCTTTCTAATTTTTATTGCTCTTATTTCTGCTATTATCAATGTCTCCACTGCTGTTGTTCCTCGTCTTTTTTGAACCTCATTGTGCTAACAGACAAGTTACTGATTGTAACTACTGGTGGTGCTCTCTATTTGGTACCGCCAACAATATACACTATTGCAGGACAAGGTATTTGCTTGCTGCTTGCTATTCCTGCCAAAGCGGTCCGGTCTTGGTTAGGGGTCTTGTCAAACGCTCAAGGGGGCCCCAATTCTTTAGAAATCTTTTCTATTCCGATCAATAGACGCTTACCCAACGATATCATTTACTCTCAATGCTGGTACATGATTCCTCACATTGTTTTCAAACTTAAACGATCAAAAAAAATTCAAAGTGCTCGTACTTCGATGTAGAGCTAATACTAAACGCTTATTTCTTTCCACTAAACGCTTGTCGAACATTTGTCTTTCAGTTTGATTTCGAATAAAATTCTCTTGTGGAACTGTGCCTTCTTTCCTATTTTAATTCAATCGTTTTCAATTGTCTTTATTTTAACGAACTCACCTTTGCTAACACGCATACTCATGAAGGATTTTTATTGAATGTTCAATGATTTTTAACAATTATTAATCTGTAAATAAGTAATAAAATAAATCAACCAAATTTCTCATATATGAAGAGTAATTCACATTCATGAATAAGAAAAAAAACAATGAAGCTTTTTATTGAAAATTATTTGTACTCAAAATTATTTTTAAGTGAAACTTTATTTTACTGACATTTATTTTTACTGCAAAATGAGAATAATTTTGCTGAAATTTAATAGTACTCAAAATTATATTTACTGCAAAGTTTTTACTGAAAATTTGGAAATTTTTACTGGAAATTTTTACTGGAAATTTTTACTGGAAATTTTTACTGGAAATTTTTACTGGAAATTTTTACTGGAAATTTTTACTGGAAATTTTTACTGGAAATTTTTACTGGAAATTTTTACTGGAAATTTTTACTGGAAATTTTTACTGGAAATTTTTACTGGAAATTTTTACTGGAAATTTTTACTGGAAATTTTTACTGAAAATTTTTACTGGAAATTTTTACTGGAAATTTTTACTGGAAATTTTTACTGAAAATTTTTACTGAAAATTTTTACTGAAAATTTTTACTGAAAATTTTTACTGAAAATTTTTACTGAAAATTGTTACTGAAAATTGTTACTGAAAATTTTTACTGAAAATTTTTACTGAAAATTTTTACTGAAAATGTTTACTGAAAATGTTTACTGAAAATGTTTACTGAAAATGTTTACTGAAAATTTTTACTGAAAATTTTTACTGAAAATTTTTACTGAAAATTTTTACTGAAAATTTTTACTGAAAATTTTTACTGAAAATTTTTACTGAAAATTTTTACTGAAAATTTTTACTGAAAATTTTTACTGAAAATTTTTACTGAAAATTTTTACTGAAAATTTTTACTGAAAATTTTTACTGAAAATTTTTACTGAAAAGTTTTACTGAAAATTTTTACTGAAAATTTTTACTGAAAATTTTTACTGAAAATTTTTACTGAAAATTTTTACTGAAAATTTTTACTGAAAATTTTTACTGAAAATTTTTACTGAAAATTTTTGCTGAAAATTTTTACTGAAAATTTTTACTGAAAATTTTTACTGAAAATTTTTACTGAAAATTTTTACTGAAAATTTTTGCTGAAAATTTTAACTGAAAATTTTTACTAAAAATTTTAACTGAACATTTTTACTGAAAATTTTTAGTAAAAATTTTAACTGAACATTTTTACTGAAAATTTTTACTGAAAATTTTTACTGAAAATTTTTTACTGAACATTTTTACTGAACATTTTAACTTAAAATTTTGACCGAAAATTCTTACTGAAAATTTTTACAAACAAATTTTAACTGCAAATTTTTACTGAAAAATTTTTGCTGAAAATTATAAGATAAAATTCTTAAATTAAATTCTTACAGAAAAACCTTACAACAAATTCTAACCGAAAATTCCTATGTAAAATTCTTACAGAATATTCGTACAGGAAATTTTTACAGAAAGTTCTTAAATAAAATTCTTACTGAAAAATCTTACAAAAAATTCTAACCAAAAATTCTAATAGAAAATTCTTAGAGAAAATTCTTGTAGAAAATTCGTACAGGAAATTCTAATCGAAAATTTTTACAGAAAATTCCTTACAGAAAATTCTTACATCAAATTCTAACAGAAAAATTTTACAAAAAATTCTTACAGACACTATTTACGGAAAATTCTGTACCATTGCCGGAAATATGTATCAATATTACATTAACTTATAAATTATTTTTTCCCTTGGCTTCTCATTTATTTATGTGCCCTTATTTACAATAATTATAAGATGATAACACGGAAATTGTATTAATAATTAATACCATTTTATACGATATTATAAGTGGATTTACTTTCTTCACTATATAAATTTGAAAAATATTATTATCCAATGCTTCTTATCAATTGTAAAATTTCACTTCCTGTTTGTTAACTTATTTTTCTAACAATTTTTTTTACTATGCTATTGAAAAAAAAAATTATTTGTTTGTTTGTTTGTTATTTAATTTACAGCCTGTTAAAAAACAATACACAATTTTGTGTAATTCACTTAGACAAAAAGTATTTTTAGGCCTTTTCAAGGCTTATTAATATGTTATAATATAAGAACTTAGTAGTTACAGCTGCCATTGTTTGGTTTTTTTTTCGCAGAAAACGATGATTACTAATTTGCTATATTAAGGACATCAATGCATATCAGCTTTAACTCATTTAATCAAACTATGGAAAGACGAAAACAGTTACAGAAGAATATCAGAGACAGTTGGGAGAATAAATTCATCTAATCGTTATGTTAAATAAAATTAATTTTTAAATGAAAATTTTTAAAAATCCACAGATAACTGGAACATTTATATTCGAAAATATAAAGCAAAATTTTAATTGAAAAACTTTCGCAAATAAAACTACTCGAAAAATTGTCAAAAAATTGCATTTTTTTAAGGTCACATTTGAACGTGGTCGTACACGAGTATTTTTGCCTTGCAGTGTATATGATTGTTCTTTCCAAAATTTACCCCAAAAAAAATAAGTTAATTCCAAATTCTTGTCTCGTAAATAAATAATAATTGGAAAATAATCAATTCTTATTTTCTATAATCCAATTTGTGATAATTATCTCTTGAGTATGTCTTCTATCTAGTAGCAATTTACATATCAAACTCATATTCTTCCAAAAAATAATTATTATTTTAATATATAAAAAAAAGAACTAGTAAAATAAAATAAATACAATAAAATTAAACACAGATTTTTCTATGCAAACTACACAATTTAAACGTAATTTCTTATGTTAACTTTTCATAGTTTATCAAAATAAACAGCTGACCTGTCTATAATAAAAAGTTTTAATACTCGTACAAGAAATCGATGACTGTAAACAGTCTTTAAGGTTTGTATATCTAATCCGATTTAGAAATCGGTTTTTTGCCAACAGTTTTAATTAGCTTCTATTTTAAAAGTCTTGATAGAAAAAGGATTGTTTCGTATTACGCGTATTACAGACTCAGACTATAAACAGCGGCTTATATTGCAAAGTCTTATAGAAGAAGAGGCTATATTTTGTTTGGATTTCGGATTTAGCTAATCAAAAGAAAGGTAACTTATATGGATTCAGATTGACAGGTTAAATGTTCATGAACTGTTGTACGAGTGAATAGACGTAATCTTCTCTCATTTAGACGTCTTTATTTTTGTTGCTTTATTTCATTACTAAATAGAGAAACCTTTGAATCAGAATTGTGGATTTACCATTTGCATTGAAATTATTGATTAATTCGTAAGCTTTTTTTTAGATTATTAATTTTTTCAAAACAAAAAAATTTGCATTCTACTACATTATTAACTGGACTAGTTATTATTAAATTGAAAAAAATAATACTGCTTTTGAGTAGCTCTTAAAGCTGAAACGCCGAATTCTATGTTATGAAACTCCTTTAGGATAATATATTATCTGATATTATTTTAAACAATACTAGAAATTATAAACTTATAGCGTAACATAATAAAATATTTTCAAGATGCAGTAACAAAAAAAACTTAATTGCTTAAAACCAAATTCAAATCTTTCCTATACAAACTATAACAACTGTTTTCACAATTACAAACAGACAATATAGATGAACATACAACAATACTATTTAAAAATGCCTATAAGTAACCTATATGTGAACATGTATATGGAGAAAAAAAACTAAATTCATTTATACAAACCTGCATGTTGGCTTATAAAATCATGAACCACTTTCCTGACGCGTGCCGCCGGTCGTTTCAATAAAATCTTACCTTTTTGATTACGGCTACTCTGTGCATTCTGTCCATCGAGAAGCGCCAGATGCTGTCGATTTAAAAGACAAAGAAGCCTTCAGCACGATAGCCTTTAATATGTGCTCATACGCGGGTCCTAAATCGCATGTAGTCTCATGTGAATATCGAACGGGGTCCCTACCAACCAAAATGAGCATATCACAGATTGGACACCATCCGAATAATCAGCCATCATCATGAATCGTAAAAAAAAAAATTTACCATGAGTTGGTAAAAGTGAGAAACTTTCAATTAAATACGAAATGACATCGATTTTAACTTTACGAATACAAAAATCATTATTATCAGGTGTTCTTTTATCAAGTAATTCCTATAATCTTAACTCCGCTTTTAAAAAAAATTCAATAAATTCGAAAAGATAATGTTGTGTTGATGGTAATTTGTGTATTTGCAAATGATTTTCGAAAAGATAACTTTCGAAAGAGAGCAATTTAAAAGAAATTTCTGATAATTTTTACTAAAATATTAAATTAACTATTTTTACTAAATATTTGAACTGAAAAATTCTTTCAAAAAAGTTGCATTGAAAATTCTTATTTTATATAAAATTTTTTATAAAAATGTTTACTGACCATTTTTGACTATCAATTTTTGACTAACAATTTTCGGCGGAAATTTTTGACTGCATTTTTTGATTGCAAATTTTTGAAACTGACAGTTTTTGGATTAAAAAAATGTCTGGTTTTTTTTCTATTCTAATTAACATTAATAATCAAAGAAGTGCTTCTTATCAAGCCAGAACCATCACAGAGGAGACTGTAATTTATCTCGTATTATGCACAAATGTAACCGAAGTCGCTACAACAGAAGAATTGCACCTCTGTGCACCAAAAACATCCCCAGTAAATGTTTACATCTAATAACAATCAGGGTTCATAAAAATCAGACTATTATTCTGAGTTCAAAATTAAAAAAACAGACTTCGACGAGTTTTTGGAACAGCTGGAAACGAGCATTTAAACTCAACAAATTAGTTTCTTCGTAGCCCCTGTTATGACATCAAAATAATAAAAAAAAACATATGTCAATGTCATTGTTCTTGATGTCGCAATAGAAGCCGCAAATGATGGTCAGATAGAAATAAAATATAAAAAAAATACGTGACTGATTTTTTAACCACCACCTTTAACACTACCACAATCATTTTTTCGAATAAGTTTAACTAAATACATAACAATCGGTATTTTATATATCAACTATGGTGACTGTTTTTAGGTGCATAAGTGCGCCTACAATGAGCCTTACAACAAGTACTACCATCATCATCGTAAAGCTGGAAGTACCTCCAAGATCAACGACTGAGCATATGCCATCTCGCCAATCTATCAACATTTTCGCGATTTATGCGGGCTTCCAACTGGTCGCGGTGAACCTTTTTTTTTATAGTTGAACGAACCATTCTGGAGTCTATAATCTACTCATAAGCTAAATTTTATAATCGCGGAAAACCTATTACCAATGGGCACACCGGGTCTTATGTAGATGTATACTTATTAGCATATCACCGAGCAAAACTATTTAACGCGCTCTGGTAATAAACCAGTTCAATATGACTAAAATTCCACGAATATCGTTGACACCAAAACAATTTACTTTGTACTTTTTTTTGGTGTATATTTAAGGTACCCGCCTACATAAAAATTACCTTAAATAATCACCTCATATGGAGAAAAAAAAATAGTACATAATTCTGTAAACTTATAGATTACTCATAATACTTAAGTTCGTATTGGTTAGAGTGATAAGAAAAAGTTAGCTGAATATTTTTTGGTCTATTCGATTTTAATTGGAAGGAAGCTTTTAAATTTTTTTGGATTTATAATAAAATTAAAAAATTCCATGTTTTTTTTAAAAATATTTTTAAACTTTTTCTAAATTATAATTATTTTATTTATTCATAAATGTTATGATAGATGATTTGACCACAAAAGAAATCGTTCAAATATGATTCGTATAACAAGGAATTATCCATTTTATAGTTTGGAAAATACAATTCCGTAATTTGATAAGGAGTAAATATATTGTAAATATTATTAAATATATGATTTTTATTTATTTAAAGATTTGCCATTTTATATTAATTAAAGTTAAATTATAAAATATGCAAAAGGTCACCCGATTGGGTATTGAACCCAGAGGTTTTGGATGATGATTTTTCGAACAAAATTTTCTTCTGGCATGCATTACAGTCTGATGGATGGTGTCGTTGGTCCGGATTTCTTTCAAAACGAAGAAAGGAAGGTGGTTACTGTCAATTTTGAACGCTATCGCAGTATAATAATTGCCTTTTTTTTCAACCTAAACATTTTAATTTTGGCTCTTCTATATAGTTTTAAAAATAATAGCAGCACAAGTCCCACAACACAATAAAAATAGGATTTATTGAGCAAAACTTTATGGGAAGAACACGTAATTTCTCGATTTGGTGATGCCAGTTGGACATAATTGGTCTTTCATATGTGTATATACTAAGTGTATTCAGAAAGTACCGCGGATTACGTATATTCGATTTTCGATTTTTTGTGGCGTTATGTTGGTACTCACATATTTCACTTATACCGACAAGTTCGGTCATTTTGAATTTTCAGTTAATTTTTGACAGCTGCTTTGCTTGCACGTGTTTTGGATCGTCTTCGATTTTTGCACGTGTTCCAAAAAATGGATCAAAGAATCTGTTTCGGGAAAAAGAAATAGTCACACGGGGCCAGATCTAGGGAATACGATGGCTACGGCATTATTAGTATGGTGTTTTTGGCCAAAAATTCGCGCACAAGGAACGATGCGTGAGCAGGGGCGTTATCATGGTACAAAAGCCAATTTTTGTTCTTCCACAAATCCGGGCGTTTCTGGCGGATTGCTTCGCGCAAAACTTGCAGGTAATATTCCTTATTGACCGTTCTATCCTGTGGCAAGAACTCATGATGCACCACGCCCCTACAATCGAAGAAAACTGTAAGCAAAACCTTCACATTCGACCGAACTTGGCACGATTTTTTCGGTCTTGGTTCGTGCGGCAGCTTCCATTGGGATGATTGAGTTTTGGTTTCCACGTCATAACCATAAGCCCATGATTCATCACCAGTTATGACCATCTAGAGCAAATTTAAGTGGTCGCGGACAGAGTCCAACAGCTCCTTAGCAATGTTAATGCGATGCTGTTTTTGGTCGAAAATGGGCAAACATCGAAGACGAGCCAAAACACGTGCAAGCAAAGCAGCTGTCAAAAATTAACTGAACATTCAAAATGACCGAACTCTTCGGCATAAGTGAGAGACATGAGTACCAACATAACGCCACAAAAAATCGAAAATCGAATATACGGAACCCGCAGAAATTCAAAATTCGCGATACTTTTTGAACAGACCTCATAGTTATATAAAAAACCATATTTACACAGACAATTTTTTAACTTTTGAGTATTTAAAAACTAACATCCATTAAATAATGGCCAAATTACAGCTCAAAATGCACGAAAAAGTCTATTAAAATTATCTCAAAAGGAACGAGATCTTCAAGGAGTCTCATAGCAACTATTTGATCTATTGTATATTATATACGCAATAAAATTAAGTAATATTATTAATCGAAACCTTAGTTTTAACTATATTTTATTTAACTATACTTTGCAGAGCACAAATTGGATAATTGAAAAAAATTTGTATCTATCAGTTTACCAATAATAATCCATTATTTATACTTAGATATGTAAATATTTAGCCCCATTATAATAAAAACAATTTAATACACAACTGATTTCAATATTGCCCATCATATGGTGTTATTAGAAGCTTCTATAAAAGTGCAAGGATACCCTATAACGAACGAAGTCATATATGATATCTGATCAGAATGACACGAAAATGTGTCGATAAAAAATCCCGGATATAAATAAAAATGAAAATTGACAAAACATATTTATGAAAATAAAAAAAAATAAAAAAAATTTTTAAATAAAAAAATTCATGTAAAAAAAAAACAACACAAAAACGACAGGACCACTAGTACTAACATAATAGTCACAGCAGCCACAGAAGGATAAGAAAAAGATGAAGACGAAGAAGAAGCAGCAATAATGGCTCTCGTAACCTAAACGGCAACAGTTTTGGCTCGTGTCATGTGTTGCATACTCGTACATCAGGTATTTAATTTTGGATTCTATTTTTATTTTTATTTTATTTTTAATTTTTTATATACTTATAGGTGATGTGAGTATGGGGTATTTCTTCTTCTTCTTTAACCATTGAAGTCCTCTGGTCGATTTTACGAATTTTTTTTTTTACTTTTGTTGCTTAAATATAATCGAGATACAAACATATGAATGAGGACAGTGTACACCTGTCGTAAAGCTGCGCTTAAATTTTTATAATGGAGCAGTGCGGTAGAATCATGATGCACCGCAATAAAGGCACTTGATTTCGAATTTCTCATTTCGGCACTATATATAAGAAGTCTCCTGTACCAAAGCGTGTTCATAATTTTCTTTTTAGTTTTTCTTTTCTTGTCATTTAAATAAATATGATTTGAATATTATTTTGTTAAAACTTTTACGATAAATGCTTTAATGGAAATTGGAATTTCCATTTAATAAAAAATCAGTTCTAAAAATCATCTGCACAAAATGCAATATTCTTTAAATATCCCGCGATGGTCATCATATTTGTGGACAGAAATAGTTGAGGATTTTTCCTATTAAAGTGAAAGTTTAAATCTGTTTACAGTTTGCCATCCATCGAAGATCAATTTTATTGTACGCCACTGACCAATCTCAAATATTTCGTGTACTTTTTATCTTCTGGTTTTGGTTTTTTATTTAATATCCTTAACTGCATTCTCATTAAAGTCTTTGATTGAGTAATGGTTGGAAAGGTGCACCGAAAATCGACTCGTGCCAGCCTGACTTCGAATTTGGAACCCGTGCTTGGCCTGGCCACGATTGTACCTCTTCCCTCGGTCTCTCCTTTTCGTTGCTCTTTCTGTACTGGTTTCACATCTGTGGCCAGTCTGTGTACATCAGAGAACCCTTGATTACGGTCTTCTGGCTTGGCCCTTTGCCCTCCGTGGATGCCGAACACTTGTGATCAACATGGCCTTAGCTGCCACCATCATCGTTGTGGTAATGACTCTCCGCTTCGTCATAGGTCTTTTGCCTCATCACCTCGGTTACGAGTATCTTATGCAGTTGGTATTATCTCGCCAACATAACTGATCGTAAGCGAGCCTTTTGCGCCCTTCTGACAGATCAGTTGTGGGTCGCTTTGATCAAAAACGCCAAGAAACCAAAACATCCAAAATAGAAATAATTATTTTACTACGGAATCCATACGAAAATTCACCTTTTTTCCAACTGAAATTTTTTGGGTTTTTTTTTAAAGATTTTTTTGTATTTTTTAATTCATTGGAGTTTTGTATGTTTTGCAATGCGTATCTGATCCCTATTAATTTTGTTTTATTTTTATATATTGTATATTCTATGTATGTATTGAGGTTAATATTATTTATGTTTAGTGGGAGTGAGACAGAGGCAAGAACAATTTCTTTGTAAATTTTTTTTAAAATTTCTGCTAAAGAAAACCAAATTTTTGATACTTTTAAGCTTAACTACAATAAAAGATAATGAACTTAATAGAATTATTATTTTAGCGTATATCTTTACTTCTTTTAAAAATATTAATTTATTTTTTTTTAAACTGCATTTCTATAAAAAAAAATTATTTATGATAGAAATACTATATTTATCACAATTAAAAGATTATCCAATTTAAGTAACAGAAAGTAAAAATATATAAAAAATATTTCTAAATAAGATTTTAATAAAACTTTTAAAAAATTAAATTACTTTAATTTTGACATTAAACATAATAAAAAATTATTTACATGGTAAAATATTACAAAAAAGAAAAGTTATCCAAAATGCGCTTCGTAAAATAAAATTAAATAAGACATATTAAAAATTTTAATTTTCATAAATTTTAAATTCATTATTTTTTTTAAATATTGTAATTTTATAAAAACAATATTATTATTTATATAACTATCATACGACTGCTTTTCACAGGACTCGATCCTTTTAATGTAAATTTTGGTTGACTTTTTTCGTCCAATTTTGGGTTGTAATTCGGCTATTACTTGACGGATTTTAGTTATAAAATATTTTGAAGTTTAGTGCTTGCCTGTAGGAAAATATGATATTTTACCTAATTTTACAAGAAAAATTCCAACGGAGTCAATTCTCATAATTTTTGAGACCTATCGGGGAAATAAAACTAAAATATATTTTGCCGAAATATATTTAAACCAAAATAAAATATAAAACCAAAATATTAAAATCAAAATATTAAAAATATTAAAACCAAAAAAACTTACCAGGAAATAAAATCAAAATATATCCTGTTATGTAGCTTATGGTGCTATTTTCAGAATTAATGGTAACAGTCTCGCCTTCGTCATTTTTAAAGAAAATCCTTTCAGAGCAAAATGCACACTAGACATTCACTTTTGTAGATATAATACAGTCACATGTAAGTTTTTACATTTTTGCTTATTTCTCTATCAACTTAGTGATAAAGAAGCTTTATCATAGAAGAAAATCTCCTCTTAAAAAAGCGAAAACGTGGCTACATTTAAAGCCACGTTTCACTATATAGAAAGTTTTTATAATTTTATTACATTAGTTAATAGTTTAAACATTTATAATTTAAAATGACAAAATTTAATCTAAATAGTTATTTTCTTAAATGATATTTTTATATAAAAATTGTCAAATTACAAAGCCATACTTTCAGAACTATTAAATGGATAATCCTTTAATTGCAACTCGATTGACTACGAATATCACTTTTAAGAAATTATACTACAAAATTTCCAAATTAAAATTTTTTTTCTCGAAATAATTTAATATAAACAATGTTAAAATAATAAAATAAAAATTGAAGTAAAAAAAAATAGAAAAGGATATCCTTTAAATTTAAAAGAAAAATTAAGTTTTATATCAGTTCTTATTAAAAATACCCGCTTTTAGAATAATTAATATATATTTTTAAGAACATTTCCATGTGGGTAATTTATAATACTTCCTTTATTAAATTGATCTCAATATCTACAAGATTATACAAACATTCACATGTCCTTCTTTAAAAATAAAAAGAGCACTACAATATCTAATTTCTATGCAAGGAAGATAAAATTAAAATTCACCTAACTCCATTCCTTGGAGTGTTAATCTTCCAACCACTATCAAGAAGTATGAAAAGGCTTGCCCTCTTAGTTAATTATTTCCAATGATAAACTATTGAAATCACACCTGATAGTATGTTTAAACAGGAAACATGACTGCGGTTAATATTTCTATTATTTTCAGTCAATAGCCTCCAGGATAGAGTTCATTAGTCTTGCCTGTGTTAAAGCGAAACGTTCATTAGGCTTAAGAAATTAAAATTTATAAAAGAAAAGTTACACTAACGAAAATTATACGGGCACCAGGATATTTAAATGCAACTAATATATGCGGTTAGTAAATATTCACGAATAAGAAGAGTCAATTTTCTAATGATCTCCACCACAATAAACAGCCACGAAGTCAACACAATCAACAAATTCTTATTGAATAATTTAGCAAATTTATAATAATACTTATAAACACGTTGTCTACAACCTACGCGCAGTTCCTAGAATATATCCTTAATTACATAGTTGAATGATGCAGGTGTTATGTTGATAGTATATATTATTATCCTTGGAGGAGCTGGCTCTGGGAAAATATAAAAACTGATAGTGGTTTCGCCTACAATCATCGACCATAAAAGCGTTACTCTGATCAAAATCATTTTTGCCAAAAAATTGAGAATTTAATCTGTCATAAAATTTTGTGCACGCTTTATAAATTTATAATTATTATAAATAAGAATATTTATGGTAGATTTTTTTATTTTAAATTTGTTCCAAAAATTTATTTATAAAAATCAATAAAAAAAAATGAGTATATTCGAAAATTCAGAAGATAATTTTTTTATCCTTTTTCAATATAATTTTTTTTTATAGATACCATAATTTAATACTAAATCTAAATAACAGGTGCATAATATTGATTAAGTGGACAGATTTCATCATTTCGTTCCCCTCAATTCCTATACCCAACGAACTGAAGTTTTATTCTGATCCTTCCAATCCAAGGGCATATGTTAGAAATCTTGGAATTTTTTTGAAAAAAGGCTCTGATTTTTTAATCCTTACTAATATATGTGCCTCTTTTTTTTGATTATACACATACAAGATGGATTCAGAGTTAAATTTCTGAAAAGAAAATAAGCCAAAATCGATTAGGAGAAGATCGTACAAGTGAGCTACTGCTGACTTTGCGCTTTGTTGAAATTTCTGATTTAAGACGTGAAGGTGTAAAAAACTAAATCCACCTGCTTCTTAAATCTAGACTTAAGTCTTAAATGAAGATTCCTTTTTCTCTGTTCTTATTATATAAAATTTTCATCATGTCGTAAAAGTGGGAAAAAAATAATATAAAATTATATAAATTAAGGAATATATCAAGTAAAATGTAAAAATTATATTTTTTTTAAAAATTTGTGAGTGTAACACATGCTGGAGCTGTTATTAAAAAAAAATATATTTATTACTACAGATTATATTTATACTTATCAAATAGATGTTATTTATTATATTTAATAATTTTTAATTAAATTGACAATATTTTTGAATCCTAAAAATATATTTTAGATTCGAAAAATTAAATTCTTGTTTTTTTTTATCCATTTCAATTTTTTGAAAGTACATATTTGTTATTTGACAGTTTTTAAACAAATATTTTATTATAGGTAAAATTTATTTAGTATATTGTTTGCCATTTGATAAAGTTAAATTTTTTAACTACCAAGCAATACGGTAAAGATATTCCAATTTAGTACTAGGACAACCGGCTTTGTACGAGGTCTGTTCAAAAAGTATCGTGAATTTTGAATTTCCGCGGGTTACGTATATTCGATTTTCGATTTTTTTATGGCGTTATATTTGTACTTATGTCTCTCACTTATGCCGACAAGTTCGGTTTAGTTAATTTTCGACAGTTGCTTTGCTTGCACGTGTTTTGGCTCGTCTTTGATGTTTGCTCAATTTCGACCAAAAATAGCATCGCATTAACATTTCTAAGGATCTGTTGGACTCTGTTCGCGACGACTTAAATTTGCTCCAGAGGGTCATAACTTGTGATGAATCATGGGTTTATGGTTATGACGTGGAAACCAAAACTCAATCATCCCAATGGAAGCTTTTGAAGTTTTGCTTACAGTTTTCTTTGATTGCAGGGGCGTGGTACATCATAAGTCCTTGCAACAGGGTAGAACGGTCAATAAGGAATATTACCTGCAAGTTATGCGCAAATTGCGTGAAGCAATCCGCCAGAAACGTCCGGATTTGTGGAAAAACAAAAATTGGCTTTTGCCATTTTTGACCAAAAACAACACACTAATAATGCCGCAGCCACCGTATTCCTCAGATCTGACCTCGTATACTAATTTTTCGAAGAAATTTTCTTCAGCGATTAGCCTCATTTTTTGCTCAGTGGATACATAACCAAGTAAAATTATTATATATAAAACTTTGAAAGTCCACAAATGACTATGAAACGGCTATTGTATCTATGAAAAGTGACTGTCCGATATGCATTTTGGTCTGAAAATGTATTTTGTTGGAAATGAAGAAGGGCAGAACGTTAACGTCATTTCTGAGCACTATGGATGCACAGTAGCCAATTTTGTTAAATATTTTTATCTGTAGCATATGTGAATTCAATAAGATGGCAATATAAGCAATATAACATAATAAAATTGAGCTCTTTTGCGCGAGAAGTTCTCAGGACGCGTGAATTTCGAGATTCGGTGATGTCAATTGAGCTCCGAGATCGTACGATTTAACACAGTTGAATATTTGTTCTTTTGAAGCTATATAATAATCGTATTTATATAGATAATTTTTAAACTTTTCAGTATTAGAAAACTAAAACACATCAAGTAATGATGGAATTACAACCAGAAAGGTGAAAAAAGTCATCAAAAATTGCATTAAAAAGATTGAGTTCTCCGAGAAATTTTATTTCAATTATTTGATAAATAAATTAAATTTTTTTTTATAATGGCAAAGTTTATAAAATATAGAAAAATAAAAACTATAACAAATTTAAATTTTAAATATATTTTATATAACTTTACTTTCCAAATCGTTAATTGAATAACCATTTATAGAAATGAATCTGCAGAAATGTATAATTTTCTATTCTCAGATACTTTAAAATTTGAGAAAAACTTTACCGTAAGTAAAACCTCCTTCTATTTGCTACCGTTTAATGAAATCAAAGAATTCACAAAAAAGAATCTGAAACTACCGCAAATTTTTTACATTTTTAAAACAATACCGCAATAATAACTACTGCATACACACCTAATGTAAAGAACAAATTGTTAACAACTTATCGGAACAAATATGCTCATTTAATAAATTGAAAATACACCAAGGATAAAAAATTCAAAATAAAAAAAAAAATAACGTAGAATTATTTAATAAAGTCGAACAAATATTGTGTAAATTATCCGAAGAAAAATCTCCGCTTAAAACCGCTTTTCAATTTACAACATTGTCCAATTGCAAAAATTGGATAAACCGCAACTTGCGGTTCTCAGTAAAAAAGATGGGAAAGCCAGCCAAATAGCAGCCGTCGTCGTTTAAGTGTGGAAAGTAAGAAAATTTGTGTGGCATTCGCCGAAAATAAGAACTGCAAGAAATCATGCCGTATCTTCTCATAAAGAAAGATACAGTATAGGTGCAACGGAATAACTGAATCTTATCTGAAAGGAGAGCATGTATCTGCAGGAGCAAAAAATAAATAAATAGAAAAAAATACAAACAGAAGCAGAAGCACCAACCATCACCAACAACAATAAGAAAGTACAACTATTTGTCGTTGCAGAGGAAACACTAAGGCGCTTCGAGTATGGATGCTTCCAAATTAAATGGCAAAAGTGTGCTGACCATACCTCGTATGCTGCGTTATGTCTGCTAATCGGCATATTCGAACTTTTATGTGGTACTCTAAGGGACGAGTGTAACTGCTGATCAGCATCGTTGTGATTGTGTATTGGTATTCTTGTCAGTTCAAGTTTTTCCTTTTGATTTTTATCGGTCTTACCTCTGGTCAAATGACAGAAGATGAAGGTAACACAGGCAAGAGCCGATGAAAACCCTTAAATGAAGATCAAATACCTCTCGCAGACGAGTCTAAACGCATACGGTGGCAGCTATGTTGCACCTGTCGACATTTCAATGACCCAATTTTTTCACAATCGTTTAGTTTTTAGAGTCAAAGTATTCGACAGCAGCACTGTCCGTCAGTGATTCGATGAATGGTCAACGACGATGGCATCGTCTCAATCTGTCCGATTCCGGTCTTTCGGGAAGTGTTTTCGAAATTGTTTAATCTCAAAATACTTAAAACTTAATTGCTGATAACATTTTTTATTTATGATATTATTTTTCTTTATTTTTGAGAGATGTCGTCAATTACATCAAGTCTTTTGATGCCGATTGTATAAAAAGATTTAAATTCACAACACTATCTCTGCCCGAACCATGTGCTCCACACTGTTATTATTGTTAGATTAAGAAAATATTAAAATTTCTTTTTGCATCTTTTTTATTTGGATTTTTAGCTATCATCTATCAAAAGTTGTTAATGATTTTAATTTCGAAATTCTGGGCGGCCAAATATCAGCAAACCACATTTACCCTTTATTTCCTGTTTGGAAACCAACCTAGTCCTTTATAACATTTCTATGGTGTTCAATTTACTATCTCTCAAAACCTAAATTAATGCCACCTAATCCGTAATTTCTTTTTAAATAGGACTCCTTTCAATATAAAACTCCTAGGCCTCTCTTTAATTTCATAAATTTCTCCACCATAGGCCTTTCATTAGGTAAACTGGTACTGCAAACTTAGGGACCTTTTACATAAAGAAGAAATTTTTTTTATTATTTTATTATGGATATAGTCACACTTGGATAAAGTTTCCAAATTATACTAATTTACTTCGAAAACATGTGGGTGATATTGAGGATAATTTTTGGCTCAATGGTTTTGTTACCAAACAAAATTCTCACTTTTAAAATAAGGCAAAATCTACGAGAGATATTGGAAATATAATTTGCATCCACAAGAATGCACTGTCTGGTCTGGCTTTAATGCCGGTTGTTTCGTCGAAATGAGGCCGAAGCTCTTGTGACAGTCAATGTACATGACACGGATGACATGTGATTCTAGCAGTGTGCTGATACTACCGATATGAAATTCTGGATTTGGAATTAACGACAACTTGTCTTCACTCAATGGATTTGCCGTCAAAGATCGTATAATTTGACAGCGCTCAATTATTTCTTGTGGGAGAATATGTAAATTTGTTGATGGAAAACAAACAATAAGTAACGTTTTAAAAACGAATATTTAGCTAGTTAGTACCTCTACATGATTCTGACGAGTGACTAGTGACTATACGAGTAATCTAAATAGTTCAAGACTCTCGCCGATTCACTAAATTAAAGGCAATTGAAACGAGTAAAGAAGCATCAGTCAATCGGCTGATCAAAATGAATGTATTTCCTCACTGCTTTAAAAAAAATAATTAGGAATTTACTATTTATAAATTATCCTTCATTCAATTTTATTTTGCATAACCAAGCTTCAAAATGTGTGGCAGAACTACGACGAGAACGAAAACTTAGATAGAAGCCTTTAATCGATGATTAACTCGATGCTCGTTTTCGTTGCCATTGACACAGGTAACCCTCCTACAATACGGTATCTTATAACACGGTTTCATTCTTACACGATAAGAAAATTGCAAAACTCCCCCTATAACACGGCAACCTACAACACAGTAAATATTAGAACACAAGAGCGATGACAACGACAAATGACAACTTCAATTGTTATTAGAACACTAAGCTTATTAAATGTGTTCTAAGCTTAATGAAATTGCGAATTATCAGAAATATAATTCAGTCGAATTGCGAGGGTTCCTCATAGTGTCTATGTAGTACACAAAATGTGTAATTGTATTTATACCAATTTATACACAGAAAATAAAGGAAAATTCGCGGATTTGTTTGAAAAAAACATTGCTGAAAAAATCATGACACAAGGTCATGATGTTTTAAAAAGTGAATTTATTTATATAAAAGGAAATAAAGATCAGTCAACGATGTATTGCCAATTTTGTTGGACAATATTTTGCCATCTTTCAGCAAGTTTTATAATTCCTCGTTTATACCACGTGTATAAGCTTAAATCCGCTGTTTGATCATAGATGGCGTGAGTGGGCGTATTAAGCTTCCATGGACACGCCATACTTTTTTTTATGAGTTTGACATCTGTCAAGATTATTCAGTGCACATTGTCAGCAATTTCGTACAACAAAATACATTTTTCCTTTGGTAATCATGTCTAGTTTTGTGCCAGAAAAAGAGCATATACGGGAAGCTCTTCTTTTCTGTTTCAATTTAAAGTAATCGGCTGCCGAATCGCATCGAATGCTTATGGAGGCCTATGGTGATAGTGCTTTAGCGGAAACAACGTGCCGAGATTGGTTTCGTCAGTTCAAAGACGGCAATTTTGACTTGTGGGACAAGAAGAGTGAACATCGGCCTAGGTAGGTTGAGGGCGATCAATTGCAGGCTCTTTTGGACGAAGACGATACCCAATCGCAAAAAATGTTCGCGGAGCAATTGGGTGTTACTCAACCAGCTATTTCCATGCGTCTGCGTGCCATGGGGAAGATTTAAAAGATCGGAAAATGGGTGCCGCATGAATTGAACGATAGGCAAATGGAGCAACGTCAAAACACATGCAAAATCTTGCTCGCCAGACAAAATAGAACGTCATTCTTGCATCGGATTGTGACAGGCGTTGAAAAGTGGACATATTTCGAGAATCCTAAACGCAAGAAATCGTGGATTGATCCCGGCCATCCATCAACATCTTCCCCAAGACCACATCGCTTCGGACGGAAGATGATGCTGTCGTCGATGGGCCACGCGCTCGCTGAGCAGCACTTCGATTCTTACGAAGACTTCCGAAAATGGCTTGATGAGTGGTTTGCCTTAAAAGAGAAGGAATTTTTTTGGTGTGGTATCCACAAATTTCCCGAGAGATTGAAAAATGTGTAGCTAGCGAAGGCAAGTACTTTGAATAAATTTGTTTTTGGTTTCTATGAAATGTATTTTTTTGACTAAAAAACTGCGGATTTAAGCGTATACACCTGGTAAAAGATTGAACGTCATATCCCGCAAGGAGCTTTGAAGAGAGCGAAGCAACTAGAATTCTGACGGCGCAAGGTCAGGTAAATGGAACGCAACTCCTTTACGATTAACGCGCACCGGATGTTTCTGGATGATAGATTCGTTCAAACTGTGCAATTGCCAATAGTACACTTCTGAATTAATTATTTGGTTCCTTGGTAGAAGCTCAAAAAATCCCACCACACTGAGAGCATAACCTTCCTCTGATGAAAGTCCCCTTTCGATGTTGTTTCAGGCGGATTATTACACCGCAACCAAGACCGTTTGCACACCAGCTATCAATCGTAAAAAAAAGGATCGTTTTCCTCATGTTTACTGAGCATGTCGCATATGTTTATTTTTGCCGTCAAATGAACTTCGTTAATTTCATGAGTAACCTAAGCATCGAGCTTGCTTATGTTCAGGTGATCGTGAACGGTTGAATGATAGATGTTCAATGTTCCTGCAATCTGTCGTGTCGTTTAACGCTAGTTTGACTCAATTCATGACTTTGATTTGTCAACATCAACCCCACCGAGGACCGTCGTTGAGAACAAAACTACCAGCTTGAAATTTCATGAACCATCGTTGGTACTAATGCTCTTATATAGCATTGTCACCATAAACTTTACGCAACTTTGCACAAGCTTCGTGTGGGTTCTTCACTTTATGGAAGTAAAACAATAAAATATGGCGAAAATGTAAAGTTTTTAAATTTGTTATAAAATCCGTAGTAAAAAAATAAAATGAATCAATTTTAAAATATCAGCTGTTCAATAACATATCAACAACTCTAGTACTTCAAAAAAATCAAGAAACGCCATCTACTACGAAAATATGTATGTCATGACTTTCCCGACAAACCAAAATCTTATGTTCCAAGTGAAATGATTTTCCTGACAACCAAATATCTTGTCTTTCAAGAAGGCAACAGCTCTGATGAAAATTGCGAAGTTAACACTTTAACATTAAAAGAGTTACAGAAAAGATTAACTTTAGCCAAAACGATTTATCCTTTTTCTTCACTGAAGATCCTTGTTCCGAAAAAAACCAAAAATTCAAATGGGAGCTACAAAATTGCCTATTTCCTTACAGTGAGATTTACAAACAACCTTGTAAGGTCCAGGAACCAGACTAATAGAACAGATTTTTTATAAAAGGCTGAAGATGCAAAAACACCTACAGAAGAAATGGGTTAAAAAAGAACCCTCTCGCCTCATTATGTTAAGCAGTGAAGAGGAATAACATAAATTAATCAAGCGGAGTTTGATCACATCCATTTTCCTAGAGTTACCTGTGTAAGGTTTTAAGAATTTTTCTGTCGGAAAAATAATTTTTTTACGATATTATTTCTTTAAAGCTAATGGGAAAAAAATTAGTTATCTCTCAAATAAAATAATTTTTTTTTCTATCTTCCTCTTTTTTTAAAATACAATTTATATTAAAATTCAATATTGATGTAGGCATAATCATTTATTATAATATGTACTCTCGTCAATGACATTTTTTTTTTTTTGATGATAACCAGACATATTCGCAGCCGTCTATCAGGAATTATTTAATTATTAATTAAAGGTAATTCGTCTCATTGACGTTGTACTTGTATATAGTTCAGGTGCGATTTCTGCTCATGTATGAAAAATGTAGATTACGTCTTTTATATGAAAATTTAAATTTTAGTATAAATTTTTTCAATGAGTCCAATATAAAAATGTTCTTGTAAATGTGTGTAAGGTTATCATGCCATTCGATCATTATCGTGTGATCATCGTTCGATTTGCAATTATGCGCCTGCAATCGCACTGAAACTTGAGATTGCACATGCACCGCGAATGTGTACGAAGACAATGCAATCTGGATTGCGGTATAGCTTTGATCGGGATCAGGCTCGTGCCTTCCCGTTACGTACACATATTCATGAACATATGCCTACTGTACCACCTTTAATATTTCGAACAGACCCAAAAGTGTACACTTGTGCGCCTGACTTTGATCTTTAAATTATTTTGAAAATTTAATTGCAAGTCATTCAATGATACCGATTGACCGCAGCCAAATCAATTTTAAGAGTAATTAGAGACCAGCATCCGGAACACTTTAGTGACAAAAAGTTATCAATTTGTTGGTTTAATTGTTGCCAAGTAAACTTATCGTCACCTCTTTTAGAAGATAATTTGAATAAAAAATAACATAAATAAAACTCTGTGAGATTATGTTCTCTATAGAGAAAGCTACAAGATTTAACAGATAATATTTTAATAAATGTCTTCAAAACTTTTATGCAAGCTTTTATTACAAATTAATAAATTTTATATACGGTTTCTTAGGAATGTGTCAGAAAAAATGCATATTAATTTTATTCTGATTAACAAATTTTTAATAAAAAAATTTGACGACTAAAAAGTTATCCATTTTATAGCTATAATAAAATATTTTTTTTTAAATAAAATTGCCATTTGATAATAAAAATCCAAAAATAATACATTAAATTGCAAAAACTTTTCATAGAGGTAGGGATTATTTAGTGTCAAAGCTCATTTCTATCAATAAACAAAATTGTATGAGGCTCTTAAACTTACAAGTGACGAAAAAATGACTCTCTGGTATGAATTTTGGTCTGAAAGTATCATTTGACAGTATTTTTTTGAAAATTAACAAGGAGATAATGTTTATCTTTTATTCTGAGCATTGTTGCCTTATAATAATCGATATTTTTTTGTCCTCAACTTTCATATTTTAATTTGGACTATCTATGGTACTAAGAAAACGATGCTATAAGCTAAAAAATATGAAAAAAATTTAACTTTATTTTGCGAAATGGACATGAAATTTTGAAATTTGGTTGCGTCAATTGATATCAAAGATCGTGCGATTTGACGCCCATGAACTTGTTTTTTTGTACAAATACCTTAAAAACCATATTCATGTAGAAAATTTTCCAGTAATAATCGACTTACAGCTCGAAATGTACAAAATAGTTATAAAAAAATTACCTCAAAAGGATCGGATTCCGCATTTCAAAGAACAAATTGAATAATAATCCTTTATGAGTTCCAGAAATATTATTATCCGTTTATTTACAAGCACTCGCAATGAGACTACCACACTATCTTGAAAAGCATATTCATCATCTTTTTTATAACATTAATTTGTGATGAAAAAAATTTATGATTAAATTTTGAAATTTAAGAAACATTTTTAAAACTCCTAAACTGGTTCTGCTACATTTTTTATTCACTGTTTAAGATGTTACAGAGATGATCAAATCGATGACAAATATACGAAATAATAAATGAAAAATAAAATCAATCATTCACATCATTACGTCTTAACCATTTCGATGTTGAAAAGAAAAATCAAAATTCCAAAACATCAAGAAAATTCCAAACGAAATGAAGAGATTGAAAAATTCAATCACGTCGATATCGATATGTGTTCGAATTGTCACTCCGCGCGAATGGTTTTTCTGTTGGTGATCGATCGAATTGAGTGACAAGTTTTGCGTCAAAGTAACAACAATAACAACAACAACAACAACAACAAAACAGATAATAATAAAGTAAATAAATTTAAAACAAAATCGAATTTTATCGATTATTTCTTTAATTTATAAATTGACAATTTGACAAGTATTGAAGGTGCCCAACAATCGCACTAATGAATACACGTATATGCAATTTGATGCATTTGGTATCGATTGGTATGATCATCGAATTCCTGGATGGATACCTGAACAAGTAAAATATTTTTTTTTTTAAATAATTGTATAAAATATGGTAAAATAACAGATTAGAAATGCACACGTAAACATTAATTGGTGAAAAAAAGAATGTCATTCAATTAATGTGTGTGCCTTTCGAAAATTACAGGTAAAATATTTTAATCAACAAAGAAAACAGTAAATTTAATTAAATTCGAATATTTTAGTAATTACAATAATATAAAAGACTTGAACATACAAAATACTTACTTAATTTTTGATGATTGATTTACACCAATCTTATTCACTTTTGCCAATAAACATGTGTACTTACGAGTACACCTTAACAACAATCACTTCAGGTGATCAGGTGTAAAATGAATTGTGGTCAAAAACAAATTATTAATTTAAAATCAGTTCAATATTCTATATATTATTTTTATTATTATGCTAACATTTATGAAAGGAATACTTTTTTATAAAAATTATTGACGGTATATTTATATTTTTTGAAATAGTAAAATCCTTTTTTTATTAACCTTTTACAGATATCTACAACTACAACATAGTAATAAGCAGTTTTATTTAATATTAATAATTAATGGGAATGGTTATGGGGAGTAAACATCCATCGAAGTTTCTCATGCTAGTCTGTGCTTATGTTAAGACTTAGTATTTTAATAAATTCTTCGATTGGTGTTTCTAGAATAAAAAGTAGAGGACAGTTCTTAAACCAGAGGATTTAGTATGATTGGAGACTACAATAGATCCTATGAAGGAATAAATTACATTTTTCGGAACGTTAATCAAGATTCCTAAGAGAAGATAATTTAAAAAACCCAAAATATCATAAATAAATACGAGGTCTGTTTAAAAAGTATCGCGAATTTTAAATTTCCGCGGGTTACGTATATCCGATTTTCAATTTTTTTTGTGGCGTTATGTTGGTACCCATGTTTTTCACTTATACCGATAAGTTCGGCCATTTTGAATGTAACAGCTGCTTTGCTTGCACGTGTTTTGGCTCGTCTTCGAGATCTGCGGAACCCGGTGGCTGCGGCATTATATTTTGTTTTTAACCAAAAATACGTGCACAAGATATATCCAAATCGGTTGATTTAGCAGGGGCGTTATCATGGTGCAAAAGCAAATTTTTGTTCTTCCATAAATCCGGACATTTCTGGGGAATTGCTTCGCGTAACTTGTGCATAACTTACAGGTAATATTCTTTATTGATCGTTCTACCCTGTGGCAAGAACTCATGATGCACCACGGAATACGTCCGCGCAATTAATTTTGTTTTTCACACAAAATTTGATACTGATTCTCATGATGCACCACAAAACCGAAGACGAGCCAAAACACGTGTACAAAGCAGCTGTCAAAAATTAACTGAACATTCAAAATGGCCGAACTTGTCTGCATAAGTGAGATACATGAGTACCAACATAACGCCACAAAAAATTGAAAATCTAATATACGTAACCCGCGAAAAATCAAAATTCGTGATATTTTTTGAACAGACCGCTTATTATAGTTTACTGAAAAAATTTATTTTTTTATAAAAATCATAGAAAATCTAAGAAAAAGTACTAAGAAACTTACACTTATTAAATTAAAAGTAGGGGCAGAAAATATTCTAAAAAAAATTATTTGTATATTTTTAAATAATGAATTAAATTTTGGTCCTTCTTACTCAACAGTTCTTCATTATTAACATGCTGAAAAAAATTTCAATTTCTCTAAAAATACACAAAATTTTATTATTCCTTTTTATTAAAGTTGTCATGAAGCAGGAGATCTTTTTACTAGTATACACTATAAGTAAAAGTATAGACACATTCAAAACATATATTATTAGAAATTAATTAAAAACAAAAAAATCATATAGTTTTATATTTTCAAATTTTTTTATTTTTGTTTCCATTTTAAACTTAAAAATAATATAATGAATTAACTTACAAATGTCAACTAAATAAGATTATAAAAGATAAGATAAAACACATTTTTTGTTTTATAAATAAATTTCTTTAAATTTATGGCATTTTAAAAATAGAACATAATTTTTTTTAAAGTTAATTTTTATAACAAAACAAGAAAAAATTTAACTCTATACAATTTTGATTATTGATTTTTTTTTTTTTAATTTTTATTAATGATTTTTTTATTGTGTGAAATTTTGATCGATAACGCTTATAAAATTATGCAAAAGAAATTTTTTGTATTTATAAATTTCGGTTTGTTTTGTTGTTGTTTTTTTATTTTTTAAATTAGTAGAAAATTATTTTTTTTACATTTTCTCATTAAATTAAAATTATTTTTTATTTACCATAAGCCAATAATTGAAAATTTACTAATTAAAAAAATAATACAATATAAGCGAAATAAGCTCCACTTTCTATACATTGGAACTGCTGATATTTCCCTCAATACTGAATATGATTACTATTGATTATTTGGTGATGAAAAAAGAAGAATAATAAATTAATAAATGGTTTATTTTAATATACAAGCAATCTTTGGTATTATTAGCTGTTTCATGTAAATCTTCTTGTATATTTTATTATTAAATAAATCTTTATCAAGACTGATTTCAAGTACAAAAGTGACTAAAAAAAAAATTTGAATTGGCTAAATAAAATTATTAAATATATATTTTTTTTTTAATTATTGGTAAGGGTAACAAATAGTTTTATTATTTTTCTTGGATATTTAGTTCATATTTGATTATAATAGTTTTCTTTCCATGATTTTCTGTGAGGAAGAAATACATCCAAGGTGACATAAAGTTTAGACTAGACACTCGTGATTTCTAGTTACTTTCTTTCATAGATTTTTGTAAAATTTATAAATTTCATAATTATTATCAAATAGTACTTTTATTAATTTAAGGCATTACTAAATGCCACTTACTACAATATATCTCGTAATTTATTGTTTATGTCTATTTTTACTATTATTACAATTACTATAATATATTTCCTTATTAAATAAATACTAAAACTTATAAAGAAAATTCAGTTTAAAACTTAAAATCCAATTAAAACTGTTTAAAAAATTTTAAATTTTACTGATTATGTTAGTATATACAATATGATTTCTATATAATCTAAGTTATTTATAAAAAAATTAAATATAATACTTATTTTTACAGGATTTTTTAATTCTAATTTTATTTTCTAATATAAATATTAAAATTGATGTGTGAGCTTGCAAAATCTTTTATTTTATGTCATTATGCATTTTTCATATTTTATATAATATTATATACCTTTGGTTTTTATAGACTAATTAATAACTTTGTATTTTTTTTTCATCTTTTCAATGCAATTTATTAAATAATAAAAATCTTTATTAAATATAATTTTATTTATGGTTTTTTTTTTGAATTGATTCAAAAATAAATTTGATTGAAACTTTTTTTATATTGTATAATTTGGTTTTCAATATAAAAAATTATTTTAATATCTCTTAAAGGATTATCCAATTTATACTTTGGAAATGAAAGTTAATTTAAATAAATTTTAAATTCAGATTTTGATTATTTCTATAAAATGAATTATATTTTTTAGAGCTTGCCATTATGCATAAAACTAAACATCATTTGACTGTCTGCTATGAGACTTTTTGCAGAACGCGATCTTTTTTAAGTTAATTTTGGTGATTTGAGATAGAATTGTTTGTGTAAACACGATTTTTTCGTTATTATAAAAGAAAAAGTTGAATGGCCTCAAATTTCATAATCTTACAGGCAAATTGAGATAATCAAATCTTAAAATTGTGAGACCTGTGAACTTTTGGCCAACATATGTGATGTTATGTGGCTTTTAGTGTCATTTTGTTGAAAATACATATTAAAATCTTCAAGTTTGAAGCAAAAAAAAAAGTTTTCATATGGTCATAGCGCTCTCTCGTTCTTAACTTTTAATGAAATATGGGCTATTTGACGCATACAGACCCAAATATACACCAGACAGTGGCTTCTCGCAGACTAATGAGTTCTTGGAGCTCAATTTTGTTAATTGATGTATTGATCGAGCGAGAAATAAGCCTCATCGCGAAAAAAAAACTAGCACTTCTTGCAATGGCTTTTCTACAGTCACTTAGATGTTTTTAGATCGCCATACATACATAGAAGGATACAAAATTGTTCAATAGCGTAAGAACCGAGTGAGAAATTATCTTCATTGCTGAAGAAATAATCTCCTTTTGAAACGAGGTAAAAAGTTTTTTTTTTATAATTTTATAGCATTATTTGGGTAATTTAAAATATGAAAATGGCAAACTATAAACTAATTAAATTTCATCTTAACTAATGGTGTACTCAAAATTTGTAAAATAATAAGGCTATTTTTATTATTGAACTAAGAAATGGATAACCCTTTATTATGAAAAAGCTCATTATTATGTGGAAAGTTTTTTTAATATGATTAAAACTATTATAAAACCCAAAATATTATTTTTTTTTTTAAATTTATATACTTTTCCGAAATTAATATAATTTTAGTAGTTGAAAAAACTCAACAGGTAAAATGGGCAAATATTCTCAAATAATGGAAAGTTGCAATTTTTCTAAAAGTAGTTTTAATTTCGAATTCAATAACGAGTAATTGTGAATAATTAAAATTAATTGCATTGAAAAAATATAAAAAAAAATATCGATTTTCAATGGTTTTAAAAATATTACAAAATCATCGATTTCTCTTTTAAATAATATAAAAATCCTTAAAGAATGAAATATTTTCTTATAAAAATGAAATGAAATTTAAAAATAATACAAAATAATATATTGTACATAAATCTCCTTTTATTAATTTAATAAAAGGAAATTTAATTAAATTTTTATCAACAGCTGCTGGTTACCTCGATTTTTGCGCCGCCATAATTTTCCTCACTATGACGACTTTCCCGATGCCGTCTTAGATCAACTTTACGTTGGAAGGATTGATCGCAAAGTCCACATGCGAATGGTTTGTATCCAGTATGTTTTCTCATGTGTGTAATTAGGTTTGAGCTTTGGCTGAAAGCTTTTAGGCAAACAGTGCACTTGTGTGGCTTTTCACCTGTAAAATAAAAATAAAAATAAAAAACAACATTTTAATAATAATTAATACAAAATACTTAAAATCATAATTAACACAATTTTTACAATGAAAGCATGCAGGAAGACTTTACTATTCATGTAAATTCAATAAATGACATTGAAATGAAATTTTCACGACCATTTAATGTTAATAAAAATTGATAAAATTGTTAAAGTACAGAATATAATAATAATAAAAATGTTAACAAATAAATTCAACTGTTCATATGCAGGTACAAAAATTTAAAGGGTTCGCATATTATAATCGTAATACTCGTAATATGCCAAGACAATCGTCGAATAAATGTAAACGAGGAACGCATATGTTAATGAAAATATGTGTAATACTCGCATTCGAGTTATGGAAATGAAATGGTATATTGAGTTCATAAAACCAATCACCTATGATGCAATTAAAATAATTAAATCTGATTAAATGACACGCTCAGAACTATATCACAGATTACACAATTTCAGCCATTAAGAGTACAAAGAAAACGAGTACGGCTGCTAATATTGTCTGTGCGCCCAAAAGTCCTGCAACAGACATTAGCACAATAGCCCCCCCCCCTATTACTATGAGATATTATTCTGATTGTTATTTGATTGCACTTGACTTAATAAAAATTCATTTAGCAAATATTGAAGCTATGTACAATATATAATATATACCATTTATGGATAGAACTTTTTTATAAATGACCACCAACCCCATTCTGGTCAATGTCAAAATAGTGAATTTTTCATGTATTATAGACAAATCTGGTAGTAATTTGTATAATACTTCCGTACTAAATGGTGGATACCAATAAAGTTTATGCTTCTATGGACACACTGTCGTTATGATTTATTTAAATCCATTTATAACGAATACAATATTAAATCAGATATTGTTATAAATACGATTGCTTGGTTAGGATACTGGTAGCTAAATTTTTTGTTCATTTTTTTTTTTTTAAATAAAAGTGAAGTTTATAATTAAAAAAAAACTAATTAATCTAAAAGTTTTTAAGAGAAAAAAATGTAAGTTTTTATTTTTAATATTTTTTTTAATAGTTATTTTTAATATAAATTCTTAAACGCCACGACAACTCAAGCCATTTGATAACAACTAAAGGCCACCCCACATCCTGACCATTTTACTATTGTACTTTCATTTATATTTAATACTTGACAGAAACAATTAAAGAAAGCTTTTCAAAGTTGAAATATTTTAATTATACGATATCTAACGAAACTATTATTTAAGAAATTATTGAGAACAGCCCAGATACTTGTCAACTAAAATTAGTCGTAGACATAAAATACCATATATGAAAGTAAATCGTTTTTAATAAAACTTACAAACAAATCAATGGGAAAAGTAAACAACCAAATAATTATATGAACTAAATGTGGAAACTTTTCACATTCTTAGAGGTTAAAACTATAAGAGAAACGAAAAAAATATATATATTCTAAATAATAAAAAAAAATCTAACTAATAATTTTAGTGCATATTTGATGATTTCTAACCCTTTCTGTAATGATTTTCTAATTAAATCCGGTCATATTCAATATCGTCAAACTGATTGCAGTACTACCCCTTTTTCTTTATAGTTTTCTTGTGTAATTATAAATATTAGAGACGAATTTTTTTTTTTTTTGGAAAAGTAGTAATATTTGATTTCTTTTTTTTGGGTTCATTAATTTATATAACTTGTTTCTGCCGCTTATAATTTTATCAATTTTAACTACTTCGAATAGTAATGAGAATAAGTGGAAAAAAAAATTAAATATATAATCAACTAACCTGTATGTATGTAGGTATGCTTTTTCATGTCGGATTTTTGATGAAAACGTTTCCCACAATACTGGCATGGATAAGGACGAGTATCGCTGTGTATAAGCAAATGTGTCGATAGTGTACTTGAACGTTTAAAAGTTTTTCCGCACTGTTTACACTGTAATAAAAGAAGAAAAAAACATTTTAAATAAATTCTATTATTGTAATTATCTTATAGATATTTCTAATTTGCAATTTATATATGTGAATTTAAATGAATCTGATTAGATACGTTTTGGCTGCACTATCACACTAGGTTATTAGGTACTTTTTATGAAACCTTACTTTTTATGAATAATCGATATTTTTATGGTAAATATTATTAACAAAAAATATAGTATCAAAAAGTATATGCACTGTTACCATTGTATCATTGATTTTTTTAAAATTATATTAGGCTTATAAGCTTAAATCCGCTGTTTATTCGAAGTACTTGCCCTTTCTACCTACACATTTTTCCCATCCCTCGGGCAATTTGTGTATACCACACCAAAAAAATTCCTTCTCTTTCAAGGTAAACCGCTCATCAAGCCATTTTCGAACGTCTTCGTGAGAATCGAAGTGCTGCTTAGCGAGCGCGTGGCCCATCGACGAAAACAGGTGCTAGTCGGAAAGGGCCAGGTGTGGTGAATAAGCGGTGTGGGGTAGCACCTCCCAGTTGAGTGTCTCCAAGTAGTTTCGGACCATTGTTGACATGTGCGATGGTGCGTTGTCGTGGAGGAAAATCAGCTTGTCATGTCTTTGTTGATAATCCGTTATTTTTTCAGGCAGAGCACGGTGCAATATGAAGACAGCATCGTCTTCCGTCCGAAGCGATTTGGTCTTGGGGAAGATGTTGATGGTTGGCCGGGATCAACCCACGATTTCTTGCGTTTAGGATTCTCGAAATATGCCCACCTTTCATCGTCTGTCACAATCCGATGCAGGACCGACTTTCTTTTTTGTCTGGCGAGGAAGATTTCGTATGTGTTTTGGCGTCGCTCCATCTGCCTATCGTTCAATTCATACGGTACCCATTTTCTGATTTTTTCAATCTTCCCAATAGCACGCAGATGCTCCGCGAGCATTTTTTGCGATTGGGTATCGTTTTAGTCCAAAAGAGCTTGAAATTGATGGTCCTCAACCTTCCTAGGCCGATTTTCACGCTTCTTCTCCCAAAAGTCAAAGTCTCTTTTGCATATTTCGGACTGTAATTCGACCATTGCTTAATGGTTATTAGCTTTATAAAACATCTTAAGTTTAGCGATTTTCTATGTAAATATGATATTTTACATAGTCTTACAAAAAAAATTCAATGACGTTAAATGGCATGAATTTGTAGACCAACTAAAATCACTAAATGACGAAATTACACATCCTGGGAACATAACAAAGATAAAATTTCTCATTTCGTGTGGCTTATAGTGACGTCTTGTTAAAATAACATATTATCCAGATTAAAATTTTTAAGTTTTTTTTTGCTTGAACAAAATTAGTTATCATACCGTCATAACGCTTAAGATTGACGGTAATGGTCTCTTCTTCTTAATTTTCAAAGAAATACGGGCAAATGACTCCTTTCGATCAAAAATTTATACTAGACAGTCAATTTTTATAGTTACAATAACTCTCATGCAGTTATTTATGGTTTTTATAGCTCCATATATAAAAAATGTTATTTATGGATGTATCTACCTATCGACAAATAAACTTTATCGCTAAAGAAAATAATTTTCCCTTAGAGTGCTAAACGTGGCTACGGAAAAACCACCACTTTTTGTAGAAAGTTTTTAGGATTATTTTGGTGCATTATTTGATCATTTGTATGCTAATCAAATATTATCTTAACTGATATACATACTTAAAAGTTATTCAATTACGAAGCTGTACTCTCCAAACTACAAAATAGATAACCCAGTAAATATAAAAATAATTACGTATAAAAATCCAGCATTTTCTACTTTTTTTATAAATAAAAATGACTTTGCATTTTTACAATAAGTGTAATTATATTTTTTTTCGTTAAACAAAATCCAATTACCATAAATCATTTCAGATCTGTTTGCGTTTATCCATTTTCCAATCAATATTCATTAAATCAATTTGATGACACAATTAAATCGGTCGAAATTTTTAATAATTTACCTGATATTGCCTTGAAATGGAAATTGGTCAGCTTTCTTTTTGTCTAATAAAAATATATCATGAAACTTAGTAATTCCGCTAGAAAGGACACTCTTTTCTACTTAAAAATATGGATCGCTTTATGAATATTGGGTAAAAATTTATTCATTCAAAATATTTTGATAGGGTTTCTTTGTCGAGTTCACCCTTTTTTAGTCTTAATATTATGATATACTTACTTAAATAGAATGATCAGTTATGTTTTTGAGGAACGTTAGTGTCACCCTCTAATCAAAGAAAGCGATTATTCTATGCTCTGATACCCTCTACACTTACACCATCTTTGAAATTTATTGTTTGCATTCACCTCGGGCCAAATTGCACATTCGTGTTATAAACGATTTGTCCGAATTAATTAAATAAAAATTTACTATTTACCCATTTCCGAAATTATTGTCTTTTCCGAAATTGGTCGGAAGTATTGGTACAAGTGTGCAGGCAATCCGGTCAAAGGATGACCACCACCTCGGTGTGATAGGATTGTGGTCATCCTATTCAGTCTACCATAAGCAAGTCCTTTAAGGGCTATCATCATTACAAATTGTATAAATATCAGTTGTGGGTTGAGGTCAATCGCTAACGGGGAGATATGACAATTAAACCACAAAATATTATATGAAATGTCATAATCTAATCGAAAACGAATCGCGGAGGTCACTTTTATTGAACAACTTTCAACTTTACAGATAAAAGTCTGGAAGAACACGCAAAAGTTTCCGATTCCATAATGTTTCCTTCATTTTCGAATAATTATCGCATGCAATAAATTGGGAAAAAATATAGGCTAATCGTTATTGAAAAATTCATAAAAAATATATTTACGATTCTATGTATGAGTAGATGGTTATTGTGCGTTATTAAAAAATCTTTTGTCCTTCGTTATAGTCGTAAGTAATTATTAGAAATTAGATTTTTTAAGTATAACGCATTTAAAATATACCCAGTTAATGTTTGTCAATAATACGAAATACCATTTATAGTATACTTTATTTTAGTTTTAAAAATAAAAAGTAAATTATTTACTAATAAAAATAATACATCGTTTATAAGTAAATGTTAACAAAAAAAATTTATTGATATTATTTATCCATTTGGTCATGTAAAAAGTATAGTCTTGTCAGTTGATAGTTTTTAAATATAAATATAATCTAAGATAATATTTATTTAGAATAGATTTTGCCATTTTGGTATGTAAATTGATTTACTATTAAGCATTGCGCTGAAATTGTAACAAATTCCTACAAATGTGGTGATTCTGTCAAAGCCACCCTCGTGCTTTAACAGGTGATTATTTTCAATGAGGCTCGCTTAGCGCTCGTTGCATATGCCAATATGCAAAAATTCCATATATTTGAGCTGTAAAAATCTATAAGTAACTATATACAATATATAAAAAGCCATTGTATCCACGAATGTGTTGTATGCACTTTGGTTTGAAGAAGTCATCGAGCCACATTTCTTGTTTGTTTGTTATCATTTCAAGTAATATTAGTACTGAAATGTATATTCTATGGGGCACAATACTAAAGGCCATTTGGTAACCAAGGGATAACGGGATAATAAAATTAAATTCGGAATGGCGAGGAAAGTGGTTTTTGGAAATTAAAGTCGGATCATGCCCCAGTGGGATTCAAACTCACGACCCATTGGATAGTATTCCAGTACGCTAACAAATATGCTACATGATCGACGAGCTATATTTCTTTCAAAATGAAGAAGGAAAGACTGTTACCATAAATTATGAGCGTTATAATCGTATAATAATTGACTTTCCATGGTCTGAACATAAATATTTTAATATCGGCCATATGTAGTTTTAACAAAATGGAAAATAAGATACACACCATCACCAAATTTTGGCTTTATCGTGTGAAAAATTCCCAGGATGCGTAATTTCGAGATTTGGTGATGTCATTTGGCCTTCAAGATCGTGCGATTTGACATCGTTGGATATTTTTTTGTAAAACTAGTTCACTTTTAGAGCATTTTAAACACACTCGTCAAGTAATGGCCGAATTACAGTAATATGCAAAAAATTAATCAAAAACTACCTCAAAATGATCGAGTCCTGCAAGGAGTCTAATAATAGTTATTTTTTTATTTAATACATAATGGCAAGATTTAGATAATAAAATAAAATAAATTTAATGTGTATTTTAATGAACTTTATTTTCCAAAACACTAATTAAATAACTTTTATAATGGAAAATTTCAAAATTTCATTTTAGTTATTAAATTTAGGTTATCCTTAAAAAAAAAATTACTTAAATGAAACGCATTGAATTTTACAAAGAAAATAAATACCCATTATGACCTAATGCCTATTGCAAATAGTGAAAAAGTTTACTTAAAACAATCATATTTTCTTAGTCATATGCAATTTTTTTCCCAAGAAAGAGAAATTATTTCATTAAAAAAAAAAACTTAACAATATTTCAATAAAAATCCCATTTAATACTCCTTTATTACTCATTAAATAAAAATGATTAAACAATCACGTCTACCTATAGACATTTTGATACAATTTTTTTCCTTCTGTTTTTGTATATTTAATGACTAACAAATCAAACTCATAAAATATGAAGCACTATAGTAAATAGCAAAAAAATATCTTTTCTTAAATCGCATTTTTAATAAATATCAAATGAGTTTTTTGTGTTAATAAATTTAAAAATAGTTCGAAAATATTTGTGTAATATTTGGAATGATCTGATTTTAAGTAATTGTTGTTTGTATGATATAATTTTAGTAAAACATAATGAAATATTGAAAATGTTATAATGTAAAATGGAGATTTTCTTTTTAATCACAAAACTAATAAAATATATTTAAAAATTAATTATAATTACGAAAATTCTTTAAGAAAACAACAAAAATTTATAAAATTAATAAGAAACGGTCATAATGACTTATTTTAGTTGAAAGCTATGTCTGGTAAACTAAAAGCCTTCGAATCTTATGGATATAGTAAATTTGAATTATTTTTATAGAAAAATATTCAAAAAATATTGGTTGTCATGTAAAAAGTCAGTTTTTTTTATATAAATTGTAGTAAAAATACTATAATTTATATTTTCATCTTTTAGATCAAAACTATCATTATCCTTCCATATATACACATATATATATACATAAATATAGTCAAATTTTTGTGTAAATAGTTTCAGAAAGAAAGGTGAAAATCAAATGTGTGTTAAATGAAGCGAATATTATGTGAATTTTTTTTTCATTTTTCAATGTATACTCTTATGTGTACAATTCGTTTGGGTTTTTCTCAAAATTACCTCAACTTCCTGCTTCCTGCCTTTTATACAGTAATTAAGCATTTCAAGTGTACCAATATTGAAATCATGAATCCAAACATTCGAAGAAAACTGAACAAAGACCACCACCTCAACGGTAAACAGTAGCTTTGACACACCACTTTATACAAAACGTTCAACGAACAGGTAGATGAAAATGTCACCACAATAGTAAAATATACTTTTACCAATTCTTGGTTTTTCTGCTTTTTTAACAATAATTTTATGCCATTATCATCTTTTTTTGTTGTTGTTGAGATACTGTATATATGTAATTTTTGTCATAAATATGGACATGTCGGCATCATTGCATCTTTTTGTCAATTGATAACTACAAAACGAAATAAATATACCATACATACTCCTTAAAACACCTAACAAGCTGGGATAAAAAGTACAAGTTGAAAATATTAAAAAAATGAAGAGAAAACGAAATGTGAAACGTGTTGGCCATTGTTAAGTTACTCTTGAAATCACAAATAAAAGATTCCATTTATTCGTTAGTTTACTGAACAGAGAAGTAGCTGAGTGTTCTTGAATGGCTTATATTTGTAAGTTTATATAGTCGATTGGTGGTAGTACTCGTATCAACCCTGTTTCCTTTGCTACTAGTGCGATTGTTGGATTTGTATGTTTATATGGATGTACATTTGCATACAAGCACAATCTCTTAGATGGGTTACAATCTTTGAGAAATGAAGCTGAAAATTCTACCAACAATCGTTCATGACGACGGATATACTGAATCGACTGCAAATAGTCTGCGTAACGTTTATAATAAATATGTTTGATATTGTAGAATGGATAGTGTGCTCTGAGTTTCAACTAAACATTTTAGTCAAGGTAGAAAACACCTCTAAGTCGGACCACTTGTGTCAATAGACCAGATATGGAAATCTATAGAAATAGATTAATAACGACCAGATGGATAGATAGATGAGCCATGAAGTTTAATTAATAACAATCTTACGTGTACACGAACAAAATTTTTATTTGAACAAATCGAAAAATTTACACAATCATAGACAAGCACCAACTATCCTCCTACACTCGGACTCCGATTAACTATTGTATCATCAACAAAATATGTGATAAAACAGATCAAATAAATTAGTAGTATTTGTGCTAATATAGTTTCTCGTATAATCGTTCGATTTTTTTGGTTCATTTCTATTGGATGCGTTCAATTTTATTCTTATACAAATAGAGTGTCTTGGGTTTTTGAAAAAGATTGAACTTGAGAAAAAAAACTATATGTATTTATGAAAACCAATTGTTATAATAATAAACACAAGAAGAATCATTTTACTGATTAGTTAGCCATTCGTTTTATTTGTTTTATTTTTTTCTGGAATTTTTTTTTCTTGGTATTATTTTATTTTAAGCAAAAGAGAACAATTTCGAAACTCTACAACAACAACAAAATCGTCTGCCCATGTATTATCTACGAGTACTCACACCAATTGTTTGCTTAACAAAAAACCCGATTCTAGTCTGGACAACCACCCTAGAAGTGTATTTATACTGCTGTGCAAGAAAACGTACAACTAAGTATATTTACATGCATAAAAATACTTGTCGAAACACTTTTAAGATTTTTGTTATAATTTTTTTTTTTTTTTTTGAAAAATAATATTTTGTTGACAATGTCTGATATGGAAATTTTATTTATTTAATGAAATAAAACAACTGAATGTAGAGAATAAAGTACAATAGATTTTGGAAATAAAATGTTTACCATTAAAAAAAAATGTCTGCTTATTGCTGAATCTCCCTAAACTACACTGAATAAACAAAAATTGGTTAAAAATTCCTACAAACAAAAAAAAAGAAATACCGAAATTGATGAAGAAAATGGTTGTTCTTATTTTAGTAAGTCTTGATTTAAGTATTCTCATACGCGTACATTCGAATCTTATTCTATAATATCGTCCATTTACTTCCCTTCAGTACAAATATTCTGTTTTAATCAACCGATTTTTTCTTTAAATTTTATCTCCACCAAAAAAAGGAATCAGCAAAATAACATTTAATTCCATTTATACTCGTAATCATCAATGTGTTATTTGCGCATTTTTCTACTAAGAATATTTACTTTTTTTTCCTTTAATAAGACTATATTTGTATACTTTTAAGCTTAATTAGCCTCAGTAACAGGTGTTTTTAAGTTTTTCATTCTAATTAATTGAGTCTATTGACATACATATTTTCGATCTATACGATTTATTATTGTTAAAATTATTAAAAACAAAAAAAAAAACTTCAAATCTGGCTATAGTTGTAGTAGTTGGTATTAGTGAGAGTATATTTCGTCGTTAAGATGGAAAAAATAATTCCAAATAAGTCGTCATAAATGAGCATATTTGTTTTTGACAGATTTTTATTGTTATTTTATTAGTCGTATAATTTTTAAAAAATAGTAATATTTTCCTACATACCCAATCTTACCCCCCCCCCCCCACCCGCACACCATCGGACCATAACTAAAAACTTTTAATATTACAGCATATTTTTCTAAAGTTTATGCTTTTTGTAAAGTTAAAATTGAAATAATTTTTTTTCGTCTATTTGAACATATTAAAACGGAGATAAGAAAATGTTCATGATTTTGGTTTTATTTAAAAAATTTAATTTACATTTTAATTTTAATTTCAATAAAATATTTTATAGAACTTTAGTTTAAAACTTAATTAGAAATGATTTTATATTTAATATTTTAATAGATTCTTTTTGAAAAGTATTTATATTTTTATATAAAAAAAAATTAAATGCTTAATAACATCCTGGTTTTTTTTAACGTACCAGATTATTCATTTAATAGTTTGGAAAATTTAGCTCTCTAATTTAAAAAAATCTTAAATCTATATATTATTTAAATAAATTTTAATTTAGTTAATATTTTGCCATTTTATATTATAGATTGTTAAATTAAGTTTAAATTATACAGAAGATACGCTAATTGGGTGCTGGAAGAACACGCTTTGGCTGCTGATTTTTCGAAAAAATTTCTTCAACAATGATCAGTAACTGAAATTGGCATAAATAGGACTTAAAATTTTTATAAATTACGTTAGAAAAGTTATTGTATCTACAAGAAGTGTATTTCATTGAAAATGAAGAAAAAGAGACCGCATACCGTAAATTTTGAGAGCCCTTAACGTATGATAACTAATTTTTTTGGTCTAAACTTGAAAATTTTAATTTGAACTCAGTACGCTTAATTTGAAGATTTACTAATGTCTGTTGGGCTTTTTAGATCGTACGATTTCATGCCGTTTGACTTTTATTTTTAGAAATACATAAAAAATCTTGTTCATGCAGATAATTTTTGTACTTAAAAACAAATTAAAAAATCAATATCCATTAAATGATAGCGAAGAAGTTATTAAAAATTATTTTAAAAGGACCTTTCCTTAAAGTCTTGTGGCATTTTTTGGAACAATTTTATATTTTATGCATAATGGTAAGATTTAAGCAGTATAATGTAATCAAAGTTTGATCAAAATCTGACTTTAATGTGTGTTTAGTTGATTTAAATTTTTAAATTATAAATTATTATAGATAACCGTTCAGCTGATAATCCTAAGTGTAATATACGAAAATTTCTATTCTATATTAGCTAATAAATTGTTTTTTTTGCAAATAGTAATTTTATTACATTTCTTAAGATAAGTATTTTCTTTAAAAAATTTATCTATAAATTTATATTAGTGACATTCAGAATAAATAACTTTTGTCAATAAAAATAAATACAAGGAAAATTGGCAATTTTCTAAAACATTTGTCAAATTTAAGAAAAAATAGTGATGAACTAAACCAAATATATGAAAATATCAAAGATATGATTGAGTATAAGCAAATATTATGGATAATATGGAAAAATGAATGCATATGTCATAATAGTAAATATTACAAAATTGCGTGTGTAATTATACAATCCATTAACAATTTTCTCTTCTATAATTAAAGTGT
The DNA here is from genome assembly GCA_958298945.1 of Atherix ibis. NCBI lineage: Eukaryota > Metazoa > Arthropoda > Insecta > Diptera > Athericidae > Atherix > Atherix ibis. Next base: position 20,816,834 of record OY282605.1, on the reverse strand, counting down.
AATTCGTACGATATGCATACACATAAGTACATACGAGTATGTACATCCTTTGGAAAAGGCTTTCAGTGATACATTTGAGTGCATAACGATTCAATTGCAATATTGTGACTTTGTAGTTTTTTATCAGATTTATTTTTCGCTTACTATGATAATAATAATTATTAAATTAATCTTGATATCCAATCAAAATTAACAATTCTAACCCTCTACTCTTGGATGGCTTCTCAAAGCTGTAAACAGTATCCAATCAATCCAGTGATTATAGTCTGACTCTTTCCTTAGATTTACAAATGTGGATGGGTATGTTCCCACTCCTCTTCAAGGGACGACTATCAACTGTCGACTGTCGATTGTCGTTGGCAATTTGACCGCTTAAATATACAATGAGAAGAAGGATCATAACTGAGGGGTGAACGCAATTAGAACCGTTCTATTGTGAGAAAACCCTCAAATGCAGGGTGTTCTGACTGTGCACAACCCTTAATAGTATATTATTTAGGTGTTATGTCGTCGAATCGTGTACCATTTACTCAAACACTGTATATCTGAATAATCCCCTCCCAAAATCCACTACGAGCAAAGGTTCACACACGCACACATTAGTACTCACACTTCCGTGCCACAATGTTTGCAGAGGCTTTTAATTTAAATTAAACATTGCCACTATCAGTCATATGAGGATATACCATTTGTAGGTGTTTTATTTTATATTGCAAAAACTTTTTGTCGAATTATTTATCCCATTACCTGAAATTTTCTTTTTCTCCTTCGATTATTGCCGTAGTTGTTATTATTATCATAATTATTATTAATATACACAAACAGGTGACACTATCTTTTTTGTTATGGATTTTTTACTGTTGTGTATTTTATACCATTTGACATTAAAAGGAAGTGCACTTTATTTGACATTGTGCTTAAAAAACTCAGCATTAAGAATATTAGATAGTATAAAAATGTACACATAATTTTTGCAAATGTCACCATCGGACATATGTTTTGATAAAAATCGGTAACAATAGAATTATTGAAAATTAAATACAAAAAATAACAGAAACTTGTTTTTTAATATTAAACAATTATCAAGACTTTCTCAACAAAATAAAATAAAACTACTTTAACTAAGTTGGGGATGATATAGAAAAAGACTATCTAAATATGTTGATTGACTGATAAATAATAAAAATATTGATAAATTTTTAATAAAACTCACCTGAAAGCTTCGTTCTCGTCGTTTATCATCTTCGGTGCTTCTAATTGACGCAACAATATCACTATGCGTGGTGGCGGTCGAATCTGGACGCGCGATTTCTTTTTCACGTTTAACACAAATACTTAATTCCCGACTACTACTAGTACTACTACTACTATTAATATTATTATTATTATTATTATTATTATTATTATTATTAAAACTATTGCTGTTATTATTATTATTATTATTATTATTGTTATTATGGCTCATTAAGAATAGGTCTGTACGATTGTTGCGCAAAATTTCCATTTCGCGACGTTGCGTTAATTGCGATAAGAACTCTAGATTCGGATGTGTTTGAGGATAGAGTGGATGTTGTCTCGGATAACGCGCAATACCATCTGCTGTTGCAGCCAGCGACACTGCATTGCCGCTGGATTCACTCTCCGATAACTTGAAATTCGATCTCCGTTCGTATTTGAATTTTTTCGCCAAAGGATCGATGAGGTGAACTGGGGGGGTTGTCGTTTCTTTTTCGCACATGCTGGCAGGTGACCAGATTATGTTTTGATTCGAACGAGAGTACTCGGAACGTAATAAGTGTGTCTCGGACGCAGAAGATTGATAAAGATTACTTGGTGACGATGGACTACAGCGCATATCCTCCCCAGAGCTACTATTACTGCTGGAGATCGTATCTGGATCGGGTTTAATGGATAAATTCAATGGCACATCTTCATCGATCGGTTCCTCTTTCTCCGGTGTCTGATCACGTTGATTCGAATAGGCTGGCGATCGTGGCGTTGCAGGAGTTAAAGGCGTGGGAATATCTGTTGTCTGAGGGAAAAATATATGCGGCCACAGTAACGCACTTGGATACAATAATGGATTGTATAATAATGGAAGATCTGTAATAGGATGTATTTAATCATTAAAAAACTTAATCTAATATTATTGAAATTTTTACATATATCAAAAATACGAAAATCGTATTAATATTAATTGTTTTTATTTTATTTTTATTTTGAATTTTTCTATCAAAACACTTACCACGTCCATTAAATTTTTGCCCGGCGGAAGCTAAAACTGATGCGGTTGCACGTTGGATAAAGTACGATGATGGCGACATGCTCATATCGAGAGGCTTAAAATGTGATAAATTTGAAAATTGATTTTGTGTCATCGATGACTGTGGCGATGGGGGTGGAGATAAATGTTCCATTATATCTGAAATTTGATTCAATTGATTTTTTTTGTTACCGTTCTATATTAATATAATTAGTTGTTAAAAAAAAATATTTAATAGGTAAAAACAAGGTTGTACGTTATTCATTAAATCAAAAACCTTCTGATCTATAAAATATTTATGGATATTTTCCCTTTTTTTAAATGTTTTTTTTTTCTTTTATAAAATTATTTTTTTATTTTAATATCAGAAATTCGGGTACGGTTTTTTTTCTGTATTCGGGAATTATTGTATATGTTACTTCGTAGATATTATGAAAACCCTGTGTTTTTAGAACTTTTTGATGTGTTCGTGTTATAATCAAGATATGGAAATAGCTAATATAATTTAGATACTCCAAATTTCCTCAACAAATAAACACTGAAAATAGGGTAGCGAAAGGATATATGACACCCGTCCAATTCAATTAAAATTTCTGATCATTTAAACACTTATTCACAATATAAATATGCCGAGGGGTCGATAACTATAATAAATACAATCACTTTTCATTAATTGTTTTAATTATTTAATAATGAATGCGTTAATAAAAATATAGTTTTTTATATATTTTATAGTTAATTTTTCTTCGTTTTAATTTACTTTTAAAATTTTTTTTAAAATCATATAATTGGACTTTATTAAAAAATAAAATATCCCCTTAATTTTGAGTTTCTATAAATTCATTCTTATATTAATTTTAACTATTAAAAATAAATGTATTTTTATATAGAAATAATTTACAACATTTATAAACTAATTTTAAAATCTATATTTTAAGAAATATTATCAGAAAATTATTTAAAAATTTTTTTTTTAAATATGTCACAATTTTTTATAACACAATTATTGATAAAAAAAATATCTGGATTGATTAAACAAATATATTTATAAGTAGCTGAATAACTATTGTTGACTTAACTTCGTTTTAAAGAGAGTTAACAATTTAAAAAAAAAAAAAAACTATCAGGTAAAGGAGTTTTAATATATGAAAAATACAATTATTTCTATGAAACATTAAAAAAAAATTTCATTATAAGTAGTTCTATCTTAGTAGTTTTTTTTTACTTTTAATAAAAAAAACATTGCATATAATTTTGCATTTAATTTTTAAATGGTTACAAACTAAGCTGAATCATTTTTAAGGAATAATCAAGTATTCTTTCTTATTTATTTATTAAGATTTATATTACTCATATTAAATTGTAGTATTTGTAAAATTTGATTATTTTTACTATATTTAGAATTTCATAAATTTAATATTTTATAATTAATCATTAAAACAACTAATTACGATGTGATATTACCTTATAGCTAAATTGAAAAGCAGAAAATCCTTTTTAAGTCATACAGTTTTATTCCGGAATCTTTTCCAAATTTTATGTCTATATGAAGATACACTATTTGTTTTTTTTTTTTTTTGCTGTTATCCTGCTATTTTATTTTATTCTTTTACTCTCAATTAAATTATTTAAAATATTTTAAAACACCTTATTTATGTCATTGTTTTTTTTTCATATCGTCTGAAACCGAAAATCTTTACACCAAACTCACAAAGTTGCAGTTAATTTTCATAATTGAATATTTTCGAAATCAATAAATTCAATTTTGATTTTAATTTTTAACTTTATTTACTAGTAATTTCTTTAAATTTTTAATTTTTAATTTATGTAAATTTTCTTTTAATTATTATTTTTCATTATATTTATAGGATAAATAAAAGTTTTTGAATAAATATTAACAAAATCCTTATTGATGACATTTTTATTTTTTGAATAAAACCAAGTAAATACGAACAAATCTCTTCACTTAAGTTACTTCGAAGTCAATAGAGTGTATGGTATTATAAGAAAAATCGTAGGATTTATCAAGACGACCGTTTGATTCGGTGCTTAGCACCTGACTGACTCTTCTCACTGATAACTTTGAATAGGGATCGAAATTTAATTTCTACCTGGTGCCCAAAGTTGAATTCGATTTGCGGCTTACGCACACATTGGAATATACTAACTACGCCTTTTGTGTTGAGTGCCTTCTTTTTGTATTGTTCAGAAGGGGCTCGAAGTAGTAAAAGAACAGAAAAGATACTTGACTGTGTATGCAGTCGACTAGTTGAGAGCGCGCCAAGAGCATCATCAAATTGACAAAAGGTGCTTTCAATACACAATCGTCTGGTGGCGTGTGCCTTTTGAGTAGCTGCTATATTCTCAGATACTAAACGGAAATCGAACATTAATTTTACACGGGATTAAGGATAAAAGACGTATGGGAAACGGAGGGAAAACATTCTCAAAACTAATACCGGCTAACAGAGCTGCACATTATAGCGTCGACTACGTCTGTGCGTACACCTCGTGCTGATTGCTCGTTGCTAGTAGTAGGGGTGGTTCCCTCTTGGCCTTTGCATAAGCAATGTAACGACTGCCGTGCTGGACAAATGATTGCAGAGCACTGATAGGTCCTCAGAATACGCTATGAAAATGTCGTCTATTTAAGTGCGAAGGTATTCAATCAAGACGGTTATAAACCTGGTTGAAATATTTCCATCCCAAATAAACCAATAAAATGTTAATTTTTAAAACAATAAAATTTTTTTTTTAAATAAATTTTTAGGCTTTTTATTAGTATATAATAATTAATTTAATTTAATTAATAGCTTACATAATTAAATCTTCACTCATAAATAATTTTTTTTTGCAATAGAATATAAATTATGTAATATTTCTGTTAGCCATTTTTTTCATAACAATAACTTCTCAGAAACAAATCAATTTTAAAGATTTTTATGCTTTCTTAAAAACTGATAATATGAAAAATAATATTCATCAACCTTCTATCTAAGCAAATATAAACAAATGTAAAAAATGCTTAGCACTGAACTTTTACTCTCAAGTACGGGATTGGTTTATCACCTAAAAAAAACCTACATTTAAGTAAGGTTAAGGCAAAATTTTGAAGTATATCTTCTTTATCTATCAATATTAAAATATTTATTTTTGACTATCAATATTTAAAAAAAAAACTTACGTAAAAGACATTTAGTCAAAGATGGCATTTTTAAACCTTTCACATTTATAAGGGTAGTTTTGATTTGAACTAAATTATTGGCTATTACAATAATTAAAATTTATAATGGAACATACTTTTTTTTAAGGAATATGTCTAAAATTATTCTTTTTTTTACAAATAATTATATTTAACTGAGTACATACATCACGGTTTGATTTGATTACTATCTGTTATAGATATAATAGGTAAGATTATATATGGAATTTTTGGACGATTTTGTTGCCTCTTGCAATAGTATAAATAATAACAAATAGGAAACATTAGGATGGAATATTTTATTAAGGTTAAAATAAAATTGGTTAATTAATAATAGAAATAAAAATGCATTAATGGCTTGTAAGTTAAAGATTGTTGGGAAAAAACTAACTTTTTTAGAAATTATATGAAGACGATTAATAAAAATTCTGAAATTAAAAATATTGACAATATTTTTTTTAAATATTTTTTATTATTGAGAATATTTTTTGATTTTTTCTCCTCTTTTATTTCGTTTTTTTTTTTTTTTTGCCTTTTCTAATTTATATATCTTTGCCCA